>CM077584.1:45109290-55109290 GCA_039657365.1 Stephania yunnanensis | reverse complement strand
CTCTCACACTCCCACCGCTCACCTCCTCTCCCGTCCTCTTCCTCTCATTCACTCCCGCCGCTCACCTCCCTCTCACTGCTCACACCCCCTCTCACTCCCGCCGCTCCTCACTCTCGTCACTCCCCCGGCTCCACTCTCTCGCCGCCGCCGTCTCTCCTTTCACTCCCGCCACTCTCTCGCAGCTGCCGTGTCTCCTTTCACTCCCGCCGGATCCACTCTCTCGCCGCCGCCGTCTCTCCATGGCTTGGCAGGTCATGAACCGGGTTTGAAGAAGTGAGTCGAACCGTCCGATCCCAACCCGGTGGATTTACTTCACAGTAGGACTTGTGAGGTCAACGATTACCGGTGGCTCCGGTTACCTACCGAGTTTATGAGTGATGGGCATCCTCTCTCTCTCTATCTCTTGTAACTATATGTTGAATCTGCTCACTCTCTCTCAGATTTTGTGTTGTTTAGATCATTTGGAGTGATGGGTCTGTGAAGAAATTGAGAAGAACAACAAAAAAGCTGAGTTTGTAACTGTAAACTCAGATAAAACACAATACTGCAATGAAGTGATCAACTTTATTGATACTTTTCCAATGTTCTTTATAGAGTACATGTACTGAAGATAAACTTGCTCAACCACTAAGCTAGAAAAACGAAAACAGAAAAACAGAATTGACCCATTTAAACTAGAGAGAACAAACCTCTTTATTCCTAAACTTGCGGAAGATAAGATAAAACAACTGAAACAACCCAACAATCCCTCCCTGAATCCAGAACCTCTCAAGAAATCGATTCGAATGCTCATTCCAATAGCTTCTCGGATCCTCTGAAATGTCACCATCTTCAAAGGCTTCGTCATGATATCCGCTCTCTGCTCCTCTGTACTGCAATAGACAAGCTTAAGAATTCCTTCCTTAGTTAAGTCCCTTAGGAAATGATAACGAACCCTGATATGTTTGGATCTCCCGTGCATAACAGCATCCTTGGACAACTTAATGGTGGATGTATTATCACATAATAGCACCATTTCACCGCCTTGTTCACAACCAATCTCCTTTAGAACTCTTCCCATCCAAATAGCTTGACAAGCACAGGTTGCTGCTGCAACGTACTCTGCCTCAGTGGTAGACAGCGTTACAATAGGTTGCTTTCGTGAGGACCATGCAACGGCTCCTTCGTTCATCAAAAAAACATACCCTAAAGTGCTTTTGCTGTCATCTACATCTCCCGCGTAGTCACTATCAGTGTATCCAACGAGCCCTGTTCTTCCTTCTTTCTTGTACCAAATCCCATACTCCATTGTGCGTTTGAGATATCGCATGATTCTCTTCACTGCGGCAAAGTGTAACTGTGTGGGATTGGACATGAAACGACTAATGAGACTCACCACGAACATCAAATCAGGGCGTGTTGCAGTTAGATACATCAAGATTCCCACCATCTACTTGTACAAAGTTGAATCAACCTTCACGCCTGCTTTGTCTCGACCAATCTTCTGTCCAGGAACTATCGGATTGCAGACAGGATTGAAATTCTGCATTCCAAATCTCTTGATTACTTCAGCTGCATATTTCCTTTGACATATGAAAATACCATCATCCTTTTGTACCACTTCTATGCCAAGAAAATATCTCATCCTCCCCAAATCAGTCATATCGAACTCTTTCTTCATAGGCGCTTGAACTTATCTAGTAACTCATCATCATCACCGATGAACAACGGATCATCAACGTAGATGCTAACAATTAGAATTTTACCTCTCTTTCGCTTGATGAACAAAGTCACGTTCACTTTGGTCTTCTCTCGAAGCCTTCTTCGATAAAATAAGCTTCAATACGATGGCGAACCACGCTCGTGGTGCTTGTTTCAGTCCGTGTAGAGCTTTGTGAAGCTTGTAAACCATATGCTTCTTCCCAGTTACCTCGTAACCTTGAGGCTGCTCCACAAAAACGTCCTCCTTTAACTCGCCATGTAGAAACGCCGATTTTACATCCAATTGATAAATTCCCCAACCTCGTTGAGCTGCCAAAGCGATAATCATCCTCACAATATCCATTCTAGCCACAGGTGCGAATACTTCCGTATAATCGATCCCATATTCTTGAGCATAGCCCTTTACCACAAGTCTAGCTTTGAATTTGTCGACCTCTCCCATTCATTGCATTTGGTTTTGTAAATCCATTTCACACCAATTGCTTTTGCTCCATCTGGAGCGTCACCGAGAGACCAAGTTTGATTTTTTCAATCGATCCTATCTCTGCATCCATTGCTTTCTTCCATCTCGAATGTTTTGACTTCTTGGAAAGTTGTTGGATCTGAGATGACCATGAATGCCATTGTTTCCTCCAGAGTTTTAGATCTGATTTTCGCCATATTTGCCTCTTCTTCAGTATCAGATAACTCTTCTCCAGATGTGTAATCAGCATGCCAAACTGGCGGCCTTCTCGGTCTGCCCACTGTTGAGGTTGTAACTTCTGTTTGGACTTGAATTTGCGAGAGAGAATCCTCATTTTGATCTCCATTTTCTTCCGTTTCTTCTGCCTCTACTTCCTCCTCTTCATTTTCAGGTTCGTCACACTCGTAATCATCTTCCCACTCGAGTTCCATGCTCTGTTCAGCCAAGTGACTATCATCCCAATTCCACTTCTTCTCTTCTTCAAATATCACATCCCGGCTGATGTGAACCTTCTTCTCTATCGGATCAAACATTTTGAAGGCTTTCGATTCGCTGTTGTAGCCAATCATGATACACTTCACACTTTTATCATCAAGCTTGGTCCTTTTGACATCAGGAACATGAACGTATCCGATGCAGCCAAAGATCCTAAAGTGCTCAACCGATGGCTTGCTTCCGCTCCATGCTTCTTCCGGAGTCGTGTCTTTCACGATCGTTGTAGGAGATCGATTAAGAACATGATTTGCCCATTGTACTGCATCCGCCCAGAAGCTCTTTGGTACTTCCTTTTCCGATAGAACAGCTATCACCATATTCATAATGGTTCTGTTTTTGCGTTCAGCAACGCCGTTTTGCTGTGGAGTGTACGCGGTGGTCATCTGTCGCTTGATTCCATGTTCCTTGCAATACTCCTTGAATTCGATAGAGTTGTACTCTCCTCCTCTGTCTGTTTCGGACACTTAATAAAGCTCCCCGTTTGCTTCTCTACAAGCGCCTTGAATTCTTTGAAAGTGTGAAAAACCTCTGATTTCTCTCGCACAAAATATATCCACGTTTTCCGTGAGAAATCATCGATGAAGCTTATTAGGTACCTTTTACGGCTATTTGATGGCGGAGTGATCGGGCCACACAGATCAGAGTGGATGAGTTGCAGCTTCTCGGTTGATCTCCACTTGCTCTGTTTTGGGAAAGAAACTCGATGATGTTTGCCTTTGACACACGCCTCGCATGTGATCTTCACTTGTCCAATGTCCCAGTGGCGGTGACTATTTCTTTATTGCGCGAGTTAAAAGACCACTTGTAGGCGAGATGTCCGTATCGGTGATGCCATAGCTCTTCCTTGTTTGCGACATCGACCTGCAGGCATCTTTCCTCCTTTGTCTTTTCTCCCAGCAGAATAAACATCCGATTAACACTCATAACGGATTCTGTTATCTTTCCTCTTGAGGGATGAAATATGCTACATGTTTCTCCTCCTTTGAATAACACGTCCAGACCCTTCTCTTGAAGTTGCCCAACACTCAGCAGATTGTTCTTCAATTCTGGGACATAATACACATCATTTACCACATAGCTTATTCCATTAAATGTTATCTTCACTATTCCTTTTCCATCGACTACCAGCTTGTGGTTGTTCCCGAGCTTGACGTTATGTGTGAAGGCAGTGTCCAAGCTTGAAAACATGCTTCTCTCGCGACACATGTGTTTTGAGCACCCAGAATCCACGAACCAGACATCTTGTCTTCTGGTTCCTTGAAGTTCGACATACGCCATGAGAAGAACTTCATCTTTTCCTTCGATCTCTGCAAAATGTGCTCCATTGTTCCCATTTGAACATTCGTATTGGAAATGTCCAAGTTTGTGACAGTTGTAACACTCAATCGTTGCCTTGTTGAAAGAGCGTCCTCTGCCCCTACCTCGACCTCTATAGGATCCTCTGCCTCTTCCTCCAACATTGAGAGCTTGATCTTCTTCTTCATGACTTTTCTTCTTGAATTTCTTCTCATGAACGGACAGAGAGCTCTGCAGTTCATCTATCGTCATGCTCTCTGTGTCTTTGGACTCCTCAATAGACACAACCACATACGTGAATTTGTCAGTCAGAGTTCGAAGTATCTTCTCAACGATCTTCAAATCTGGCATGTCTTCCCCGTTGCTTCTCATCTTGTTGGAAACTGTCATCACCCTTCTGAAATAATCATCAATGTTCTCATCATTCTTCATGGCGAGGACCTCAAAGTCTCTTCTTAAGGTTTGAAGAAGAGATCGCTTCACTCTTTCGTTACCGCCAAACTTTTTCTTCATTGATTCCCAAATGATTTTGGATGTTTTGCGATCCAAGATCTGCTCAGATACAACCCGTTCAATTGCTTGGAACAGGTAGTGCTTGACTTGATGATCCTTCATCTTGAGCTCCTCAAGACTCTTCTGCTGCGCTGCAGTTGTCTCGATTCCCTCTGCCGGCTCGGTGAAGCCTTCTTCTACTAGACTCCACAATCCCTTGGCTCGCAAGAGGTTCTCCATCAATTCACTCCAATGATCGTAATGACCATCAAAGTGAGGGATCTTGGTAAGCGTCTTGTCCTCGCTCATCATCTTTCTCTGTTCTCTTTTCTTTCTGTTCTCTCTTTGATCACTTTGATTCGTGTTTTGCTCTGATACCAATTGTAACTGTAAACTCAGATAAAACACAATACTGCAATGAAGTGATCAACTTTATTGATACTTTTCCAATGTTCTTTATAGAGTACATGTACTGAAGATAAACTTGCTCAACCACTAAGCTAGAAAAACGAAAACAGAAAAATAGAATTGACCCATTTAAACTAGAGAGAACAAATCTCTTTATTCCTAAACTTGCGGAAGATAAAGATACGAAACAACCCAACAGAGTTGGGTCTCTGGAGAGCTGAAATCACATGACTGTAAGCTTGATTTCTTACTTTATCTGTTGATTTAGGTTCTGATAAACATTCCTTTTTGGGTATTTGTTGGTTTTGATTGTAGAGTCGTGTTTTGGGTGTGATTCCCTGTTTGGGGTTTGTGAACTAAATTAAGTGAATTCATGATGAGATGTGTAACATGTGTTTGGAATCTAATGGGCTTTAATGGGTATCGGCTAAATTTTGTTCTTGTTTGCTGATTTGCGATATCTCATGTTGTTATGTCGATATTGAATGGGTTCTGATAAACATTCCCTTTTTTTTTTTTGATGAAAATAGAGTGCATGAAAACCGCGAAACCAAACCGACCAAACCGCGCAAACCACGGTTCGGTTTGGTGCGGTTTTGGTGATTCGCGGTTTGGTCGCGGTTTGAAAAATCACCAAACCGTAGACCTTCAGTTTGGTCGCGGTTTGGTGGTGTGGTTTTCACCACCAAACCGCGGTTTGCCCACCCCAAATCTCAAATAAGGAGGAGTGAACTGTTGGATTGTTATATCCTGGCTACCTCTATGTACGTGTAACAATGAAAATTTTAACTTAATTGGGGAGCAATTTGGTGGGTTATTAGAGACCAGCGGACGAGCCACATACAAGGTTGCCTAGGCTATAGCCCAGGTAACCTTGTTGTCAACCCCAATTAGTGAAATTTTTTTTTTTGAAAATATATAAATTAGCCCACTCGTCGAACACTACATTAAAAAATATTTTTATAACATCTAAATATATTCTTATATTTTACGTTTTTAAAACTTATTTAATATGTAATCAATGTCCAACATGACTATCTATAACGAAGAAATTAATGTGTAATGATTTATAATTTATCGAATTTTTTGTTTTATAATATTTAGTCAATTGTTAATAACTATCTTTTTCATTAATAATATTAAGTTATATATTAATTTAAAATATTTTTATAACATCTAAATATATTCTTATATTCTACGTTTTTAAAACTTATTTAATATATAACCAATGTCCAACACGACTATCTATAACTAAGAAATTAATGCGTAATGATTTATAATTTATCGAAGTTTTTTGTTTTATAATATTTTGTCAATTGTTAATAACTATTTTTTTTCATTAATAATATTAAGTTACATATTAATTTAAAATTTAATAAGTTTTAATAACGTATTATGTAACACCAAGATCTATAATTATTTTTTTTTTTTTTTTTTTTTTTTTTTTTTTTTTTTTTTTTTTGTGTAATGAAAGTAATGCAATTATAGCTGAGGGTAGCTTGAAATGCTAGCTCCGCCACTGTTAGAGACCTACTATTTCCGAGGAGGCATAATCTGGCTTAGGGGATTCTACCCCAAAGATCTATCGATCCCTTATCAAAACGCTACAACGAAATTGGTGATTTCTCGCAGTGGAGATCCTGGTAGTGTAACGGAGAATTTCGGTGGCCTGAATACACATGTAAGTCTCGGTGTAATGCACCCTTGTGAGAGAGAAGACAATCAACCCCAGTCAGATTAGAGGCGTTGCTCTAGCGAACTCTCCGACCATTGGAGAGCTCTACTGGTCAAAGGGGGTTAGAGATTCAAACAGCAACTTCATCTGAAACGAGGGGCAGAGAACTCGTTGCAGTGTCAGATGCCCATATTTGTGAGTTGTGACATGACGGAGAAGACATGCGATTTCGACGACGCTGCAGGGGATAGGTGTCATCACTCCACATGACCAAATAAAGACGTTGTCAACTACATAGGGGGACCTTCACATTTAATAGAAAGTGAACAGCATGAGGAAACATTAATGGAGGAGATAGGGGATACAGTGTGCCGAATACGCTTGTACGATGTCTCAGGAGGATGACGTGCCTTCGCTTGACGTGATTAGGCACGCGGTGGGACCCACTCCCATTAATGCGGTGACTCGCACAGGTGGAAAGTCTGGGTTGAACGTGGAAACATTACCATGCGTTTCGACTGGGGAGACTTCCACACTCTCCGTGCCCGTGAAAGTATGGGATGAGTTATTAAGTTGGGCTTTGAATGAGATTGAGGCCCATGATCTCTCTTTAAATGGTTTGGCCCACCATTTTTACAATGAAAGTCTATGGGAGCAACCAAAATCGCTAGTTAAGAGTCATTAGTGGGTAAGTGAATATAGGGGAACTTCACAATGAAGGGGAACATGGTGATCAGGAGGATGGTTTTGCCGGGGATTACAATGTTGTCGAGGATAGTTTGAGTGAAATTGATGATTCTGTGGACTCAACTTGTGAGGTTGTCGGTCGAGAAGACGTTGCTGAAGATGATGTCATGGCCCGAATTTTAATTCTAATTTAATCTTTAATCATAATTAAATGACCCATGACGTATAACCTGCATTGAGATACGTGTTGTCACCGAGACGAGATGACTGAGGTATATATTATATTTGTAATGATATATGTCCAGTGTTTTGTATATATGTAGACTACTAAGTCATTCCTACTTATGAATAGGTGTTGATACGTGTGTGAGAATGCACCTCGAGTTGAGTGCCGACGTGGGATCGAGGTAGAGAGTGATGCGGTAAGTTGGCATAAGTCTTATATAACTTTTATAGTGATTTAAATAGGCTATGGTTGATAATATATTAAGTATGTCTTAGTTAGTAAGTTAAAATAATAGCTACTTTATTTTCATCGAGACACGTATTGACTCATCTAAAAATCAATGGAGTTACATATTGGTGTTACATAAAATGAGTTAGTGGGACATGTTTTAATAGGTGTATCACTAAATGAGCCTCGAGACACGCGTGCACAATGAGATCAATAGTTATTAATCAACCATATTCACTTACTATATAAAGCTAATAATCAACTCATACAACCAAATCAACTTCATTACATTTACTTAATTGAGAAGGGAACTTGCTGGAGAGAAGGAGAAGGGCTAGAGGAAGAAGAAAACAAGCAACCAAAGTGGGTTTGGTGAAGGAGAGATCAATTAAACTAGGTGTTCATCAAACTAGGTACACATCTCTCTATTTAATTGAAATCAGTTCTGATTTTTTTGTCAAATTCGGAGGGTAGATGATTAAGATTTTGCAATTGGTTTATATATTTGGATTCCTTATTTCAAGCGATAATCCAGCTATATTAAAGTTCTTAATTTGTTTTTGAAATCATAAAAATATGAATTTTTGAAATTGTAAGACTAAAACTGAATTTCCGCGTGTTGTATTAGGGATTAGTCTATGTAATTTAGTCATAACTTGCATTTTAGATCCAAATTGACTCAAACTGGTGACATTTGAAAGCTTACTCAAAGGGGAACAACTTTGCATAACTAGAGATGTTGTAATTCAAATATTTTCATGTCCAAAAGTGCTCTACAAATAGATGTTGAAATGCAATAAAAGATTTTTAAAACTAAAATTATTAAAAGCATAACTCCCTACCTACTTATCCAAATGAGTTGATCTTTTATTATGTTGTTATTGGGTATGGTTGCTGCCTTATGACTAAAAATTATATTTTTTTGGAACTATAGATTGGGAGAAATAGATTGTCGAAATCTGCTAGTCGGATTAGGTTTCAATTAGAGCCATGTTTCGTAGGAATATGATATTTCTTTCGTTTTAAATCAGGATTTTGAAAACTAAAACTTTTTGGAAAGCTAAGATAGAGACCAAAAATTTTTGCATTGGTGGAAGATTTTGATATTTGGACAATCTCATGCCTAAAATCGTGTTGCAATATAAGACTAAAATTTCAATGTTGTTTAGTCTTAAAGGGCTGCTTTGGGTTAAGGTTCTTAAACCCATTGGACCTGACTTAAACCGAACTTATTTGGATTAGTTTGATATCAGGAAACTAGGAAAGTGTTTCGAAGATTCAAATACGAGTTTCGAGGTGTTGACAGACCGGAGTAGTTTAGGAAATTGCGTGGATTGTAAGTAAACTGATTGAGATATTTATTTACATTTCATTAATATTCATATGTTAATTTTCAGTCATTTGAACTGATTTGCCTTTGTACTCTATATGCCATGACTCGTTGTTATTTTTCATTATATGAGGTTGTTTCCTTGACATAATATGTTGATTAAATGGTGTCATTAACTCCAAATCATGTGCTATGTCATTTTGATTGTTAATACATGAAGTCAAAGAAATAGCATGCTATTAGGTAGTTATTACATAGTGTTGAGAATCTATATCCTTTGTGCATTAATATGCAATGGTTTTGTTGGATTCTATTACTGTGTTGTTCTTGAATATGAAAGTAGTTCTTGTATCGATGACCATTTTATGATAGAAATCTGACGGATATACGGGGGTCACTAGAATTTGTAGGATGATCGAGATTTCTCCACTATCTCGTGCAACACACGGGTATGTGACTCGGGGTTGTTGACAAGCATAACTTTGTTGACTTCACGAGTTATAAAACTTGGGGTTATTTGCAAGTATACATCCCAGATGACATACATTTGGGATAATTATACAGGCGTACGGTGCAATTATGACATTTACACAGATGTAGAGCACAACTCCATCCATATATAGTGGAATAGGCATTGGGATAAGACTCCCGGCCGACTGGCCCTAGATTAATACTACTTAGCTTAACATCAGTTTCATTTTGTTTAATTAAAGTATCTCTTTGTATGATTTTCTTTCAACATAGTTGCTATTATTTTGCATTTTGATACTAGTTGCATATTTGGGAATGTAAACAAATGTCTCTCAGTGTTACTTTCTACTTTCTACTTTCTACTTTCCTGTATTCACTGTCATTTTTATGACGGTGGGTGCAAATCCATCGAGTAGCAGACCAGACAAAGAGAAGATCGATGACTACCTATGAGCCAGTGGAGTGATGCTAGATTTTATTGGTTTTGATTTTTTTGATGTATTACTTTTATATGTCTATCATATGCTTTTGGGTTGTATATTATGAGTTAAGTGATTAATACCTTGATCAGACACATGTTGTTATATATCACCATTTTCTTATATATATGCATGTGATCTTTATTCCCTGGTTTTTCCACGATTGTTAGGTATCACATTAATGCTTTCGTTAATTTGTAAGACTTCCACTGAATACACTTGTAAGGAAGCACAATTTTAATTCATTCTGATTTATTATATTACATAAGACATTAAAACACATGTTGAACTTATAATTTGTAAGTATGTAAATGGTTTTGAAAATGTTGACTAGTTTCATGTTCAGTTTTACGAGGTGAGGTTAGGGCGTGTGGTGCCCTAATTTGAGAATAGATCGTCACAGATGATGAGTTCATAGAGGAACTTGTGTTGGACACAAGGAATAAATCCCCCTCAATACACATTTGGGGAGGTAGTGGAAACGAGGTTGAACCTATTCAAGAATTGTTACAAGCAAGGGCAGATTTGTGGTTGTCATTACTTGGGTTTACCGATTTGGAGGAAATTGAAACAAGTCAAATCTCGGAAGACGAACTAGCTCTCTCTCTCTCCTTCCGAACATTAGCGTTCGTTTATTGGTGGTCAAGATTTGAGGCTCATTATTGAGAATAATGATGGAACAAGCAAGTTATGCAAGGAATCGGGTCTACCGGCGGAGTTCCTCTCTCAATGCGGACTTCAACTCTCAAGGCATCGAAAAAATCAAGATTCAAGTGAGGCCAAACTGAATAGAGAGAAAAATAGATTGCATTCAGCGGTTGATTATTCCAAACCAGACAGGCGGGCTTCAGGGGTTTCTCTATGAGGATTAATGCTAGGTGGCATGTATGTCCAGTTTCGAACGCTCTTAGTGACTCTCTTGTTTCATTGTGTTTGGCTGCTATATTGGCAGAGAAGGCATGACGGTTATGTTATGTGAACATCTGGGTCTTAAAGTTCTATAGGCACATGATCATTTTGGCTAGTTTGGGGGTTGGTCAGGCCAATCTTTCGGGTAATTCTCTTTGTTGTGAGGGAGCATAGGTCCACGTGATTGGATTGAACGGATTGAACGGCTAGGAATGGGAGTTACGTGCGTACCTTCTTTTTGTTTTGCCATTCTTGTTACATGATACTTAATTTGTACATTTTTTTTTTTGTATATATATTATGAGGGACAATGCAAGAATA
The DNA here is from genome assembly GCA_039657365.1 of Stephania yunnanensis. NCBI lineage: Eukaryota > Viridiplantae > Streptophyta > Magnoliopsida > Ranunculales > Menispermaceae > Stephania > Stephania yunnanensis. The sequence continues at coordinate 55,098,109 of CM077584.1, read as the reverse complement.
ACAACTACAATGAAACCCTAAGTGACACCTCTATGACATGCCCGACAGGTTCCACGTAAAAATGAGTTTGGGCAAAATAGTTCTTGATGCATAACACGCGTGGTGTATATCTCGAAGCACGCACAACGACTCCTATGAATGTGGATCGGCACGCCATCACATTTTTACGTAAGGTCCGACCGCACGTCATAAGGGTGTCACTTGAAGTGTCATTAGATGTGTTATTCTAGTATTTTACTATTATGAGTTAAGGAGTATTGCCTCCATTCATTAAAAAAAAAAAAAAAGGTTTAAACTCCCTTTCATGTTTTCCGAGTGTTAAACTTGACCTCTAACGAAACAAGGCCAAAGATGTAAAGAAATATGTCGTCTTCTGTCTCTTTTGCTACCAAAAGAGAATGAATATAAAATAGACTTAATCCAAGTCTAAAGTATAGCGTGTTAAATACTAAAGCAATTACAGCATTAATTTGCACCATATGAAAATTTGTTTTTGGTGTTACATGAAGCACTTTATTAACAAGATCACTTTCTCCCCATCTTTACTTTTTACTTCTTTTGCCCATGTGAGGAATAGTGAGCATTGAGTTTTCTAGCATGCGAACCTTTTTATTAATGAAATATCAATTTTATTTTTTTTAGTGTGGAAAAAATCAGCGTTGATAAAAAGAGGAAAATAGTTATAGACTCATATGTGAATGTTTTTACTTAGAAGGTAATTAATTAGTCATATAGTAAAATAATTGAAGTGGTAGTTACTATGTCAGTTAAAGTGATTAGATAGAAAGAAAAGTCACCATGTCTTTTTTTTTTTTTTTTTTTTTAATAGTCAATGGTATTCAAAGTAACATCAAATTGATGGTGATTCAATATCCTAATTTTTCATTGGTCTTAATCTAACCCGAGGTCGAAAAAGAAAATAACGCACTTGATGCGAATCGAACCCATCTATACATTTGTCTTAATCAGAGTACTAATTAAAGTCCTCTTCAAAATCCCTACACCACACCCTTATGGCGGGCCACCATGTTTTAAAGCGTGTTGTTGTCTTCTACTTAGTTGGCTGCATTGTCTCGCCTACTGTGAAGGCCCAAGGCCATACCCGCCAAGGCCATACCCATGTCAATCTAAGCCAGTGGATTGGGCTCCTCCGAGACGAACCGGGCTCCTCCGAGACGAACCGGGCTCCTCCAAGACCTCCAAAGTAGTGTGGGTGCACCTATGCGACCTCCCACACCATCTATGTGACGCTTGTCTTGGAGGAGCCTAGCCCGCTTAATTAAACCGACAAGGGGTATAACTTTGGGCGGGTATGGCCTTGGGCCTTCACATCTACATTATTATTGCTAGTAGTAGTAAAAGTCTCAACTTTTGTGGTTGTGCAGTTGCCAGATGCCCTATTGTCATGTACTCATGTGGGTCACATAGTTTAATTATACATGTTTTTAGTTGTTTTAGATATAAACATTTTTAGCGCACATAGATGAGGTGTGCACTTTATTTTTTAGTCATTTATGATTTTTTTGTCTCTCAAACGTGGGACCTACATGTGACAAAATATTAGGGGTGTGCAAAAAAACAATAGACTCGATGGACCTGATAGATCCAAACCAACTCAATGGATTTGGTTGGATTCAATAGGCTATTGATTTGAGTTGAGCTCTTCAAATTTGAGAATCGATGGGTTGGTTTAATATTTGGATTATATATTTGTAAACCCGATTAGACCCAAACCAACCATGACTACACTGTTGTAAAAGATTTAGATACAGTTGATTTACATATACATAACAAAATCTTAAATCTCAATCGATCTCAAATATTTTTTGAGAGACTTTTCTCACTTGTATCAATGAACAATATACCAAATAATTCACTCTGTTCTATATCAAGTTGAACTTTTTGTACTTGTCCACCTTTTAATAATTTAACCATTTTTTAAATGGTTTCCTTTTATTTTATCTTTAGACTTCAATTTGGTTTTACTTTGAAGAACTATCTATAATTTGCATCTTATTTTTTGAAGGCGAGAAACTTCATGTGTGGTTTAATAATTGTGCTTCAATATTAGTTTGATAACAATGCTATATTTTTTGTTGCCTCTTGATCATATTTTTGTTTGATTATTTTATTTTGAAGTGAACTAAAATTTGAAATTATATGTTGCAGGAGTATATGCTTGAAGGTTCACTTCTTCATTTTTGAAATAAAAGATATTATGGTCTATAAAATCAACCCGAGGGTTGAAACCAACCCAACCCAGATTTATAGAGTTGGGTTGGTTTGATTTTAAAGTGTCAATTGATTTGGTTTGGTTCTAAAAAAAATACAAACTCGATTATTCGGTTTGGTTTGTGTTTGAGGCCAAACCCGAATCAACCCAACCTTTATACACTCTTGTAAAACATCATAAATGGTTAAAAAATAAAATGTGCTCTTCAAATGAGTGTCCAAAAATGTGTCATTTAATCATTTTCCTTAGACATAGTAGCTAGCGAGCTAGTATCATGGACAATACAGTACTCCAGTCCAACACCATGTGACCATTTTGCTCTCTCACGTGGGCGTGCGCGCATGGACTATTCTGCATTCTTCTTTTCTCTCTGCCTACATTCACACCCTGCTCTTCTCATCATCGATGCATATATTTTTGAAGCTAGCTTTCTTAATCAAACTAAAGAAAAACAAAACTACTTATATATTTCAGTTGTATCTAATGATGATGTTTTTGATTTGTTTTTAGGATCCTACTAGCGTGAATCTTGATAGGACACTTGAATAAGATACGCACTTGTGTGCATTCCTTTCATATGCACTACAAGATGTGTGCGGGCATGCATGCCTGCGAAAATTAAAGGATGTGTGTGTCCTACTCAAGTGTCATATGGAAGTTACGACACACTTGATCAAGGGGTTCAAGGGGTAATTTGTAATTTACCTGTTTTTTGATAATCATTCGTGGATCCTTTGCTAACATTAGTATTGAAACTAATTAACTTCATTAATCAATTTTGTTGCGCAGGTGTAGAGTACTGTTAACACCCACAGCAAGCTTCATTGAAGATGATCTTCAAATCAGATCTGCAAGACGACCAGAGAGAGAGACGAAACAGAACCTTGTGAACTCACAAGTGTTATGTCATTTTATTTATATATCAAACTGAACAATACATCTCAACCATCCATTTGTTTACATCACAGCCATTCAAATGCAAACACATTACTCACACACAAACATCACTTACACCCTATTACAACAGAGGATACACCTCGAGATTCACACTACACCCAACTCAATGATTTACTCTAACATCCCCCCTCAAACTAAGGGGAAGGGAAGTGAGACTTAGTTTGTCCCTCAAATACAGAAAACGAGAAACAGAAAAAGGTTTAGTAAAAATATCAGCCACTTGATCAACTGAAGGAACATGATGCACATTAAGTAAACCTCCCAACACTTTATCTCTAACAAAATGAATGTCTAATTCAATATGTTTAGTGCGAGAATGATATACCGAATTCTTTGCTAAGGCAGCAGCACTCATATTATCACACCAAACTGTAGGAATAGCACCAATAGAAACATGCAATTCTGAAAATAAAGACTGAATCCAACTTAATTCAAGCGCTATTACGAGCAAGAGCTCTATATTCGTATTCTCAGTACTTGATCTAGCAACCACTGTCATTGCTTCTTAGATCGCCAAGAAATTAAGTTAGAACCCAAAAAGACAAAGATAACCAAGAATGATTTCCTATCATCCATAGAGGCGACCAATCAAGATCCGAATACCCAAGTGAGAAAAAGTGCGAACTCGGTTTAAACCATAAACCCAACTCACAGTAGTACCTTTGAGATAACACAAGACTCTCTTAAGAGCTTGCCAATGCAACACTTGTAGAGATCACAAACCGACTCAAAGTGTTCACTATATAAGCAATGTCTGGCCGAGTGTTAACTAGATATTGGAGACCACCAAGTAAGCTCCTATAGAGAGTTTTATCATTAAAATAGGCACCGCCATCCTTGTACAACAGCTTTCCAACAGCAAAGGGAGTAGCAATGGGCTTTGCATGAGACATACCTCCCTTTTGTAATAGCTGATGAATATAAGCTGTTTGAGTCAAGTACAGTCCTTTGGCAGTCCTATGAGCTTCCATTCCCAAAAATAAATTCAAATCTCCAATATCCTTTAACGCAAACTTACCATTCAACTTATTAATGAAAGATTGAATAGAAGTTTGATTAGAGCCAGTAATTATAATGTCATCCACATAAACCAGCACATACAACACAACTTGTTCATGACGAAAAATGAACAAAGAGCTGTCAGCTTTAGAATTGTGGAATCCCCAAGACAACAAAGTGAATTTCAACTGATCAAACCATGCACGAGGAGCCTGACGAAGACCATACAAAGCCTTATGCAGTTGACACACAACAGTAGGTTGAGAATTATCCACAAATCCTATAGGTTGATTTGTATAAACTTCCTCAACCAACTGACCATTTAAAAAGGCATTATTGATATCAACCTGTCTCAAAGACCAACCAAAATGAACAACCAAAGACAAAATGACTCTAATAGTGGAAGCCTTAACCACTGGACTGTATGTCTCATCAAAATCAATACCGGGTACTTGTTTAAACCCTTTGGCCACTAATCTAGCCTTGTATCGATTAATAGACCCATCAGAATTCCTTTTAACAGAAAAAATCCACTTGTTGTCAACCAAATTTTGACTGGGCGAGGAAGGAACAAGAGACCAAGTACCATTTTTCATTAGAGCCGATATTCTCGATCCATTCTTTGCGCTTCCAATGAGGAATTTGAAGAAGCGCACGAAGAACAGAATGTAGAATATCGACTTCATGAGTAGATGTAGTAGACAAAAACACCTTTCTTAAACTGACGCCATCCTTAGCTCTAGTAATCATGGGATATATGTTTTGAGGATCCACACCAGTCCTTGAATCCACAGCAACAGGAGGTGTAACCTCAACTGGAGCAGGTACATCGGACAAATCAAATGAAGAAGACGAAGACCCTGATGGAACCAAGGGCTGATGTGGAACCAACAACGGAAAGCTGGTAGTCGACTCAGTTGAGGAAGATGTTGTTGTATGAGACTTATCAACAACTAAAGAATGATAAGGAAACTCATTTTCATGAAAAACAACATTTCTGGTGATGTAAACCTTCCCAGATGGACTCAAACATTTGTAGCCCTTATGTTGATTGCTATACCCCAGAAATATGCATTTTTCAGATCTAAACTGGTACTTATGATCATTGTATGGACGCAAATATGGAAAGCATGCACATCCAAAAACTCGGAGCAAATTGTAATTAGGAGATTCATGAAACAACTTCTCAAACGACGATATACCATTCAATACTTTAGTAGGAAGACGATTAATAATAAATGCAGCAGTAGAACATGCATCCCACCAGTATTTCAAAGGTACTTTACTATGAGCAAGCAATGTAAGACTCATTTCAACTATGTGTCTATGCTTACGTTCAAATCTACCATTCTCAGCATGTGTATGAGGACAAGGATGCTTTGAAAAATAATTCCACATGCATCAAGTACTGATTTAAAAGATCTATACTCACCACCCCATCAGATCGAACTTTCTTGATAGTAGAACTAAACCGATTCTCCACCATAGACTTAAAATGCATAAAAGCATTCAATGCATCGATTTCAATTTCAAAGGATATAACCATGTAAAGCGAGTAGAATCATCAATAAAATGAATGTAATAGTTGAAACCACTCGAGAAGTAATCGGTGCGGGACCCCACAAATCGGTATGTATCAAATCCAAAACATTATTCGACATTCGATCGATGAATGAAATGGTAATGCATGACTCTTCCCAGTGGGCAAGATCGACAAAGATCGATGAATTGAACCGAATGGTAGATGAAGTTTTTGATGCATAACCTTTTGTTGAAGTGTCTTTTGTGCGGGATGACCAAGTCCTGAGTGCCACAAAGTGAAGACAAACTTTTATTGGACACAAACAAAGCGAATGTGAAGAAGATAACTGTGCGGGTGGACCGAGATGCGATATAGACCATTTTGTCTTGTTCCGTGAAGAAGAATCTCATTGGTTTGAAGGTCCTTCACGAAACATACATGAGGATGAAACTCAATCAACACATTATTGTCTCTCGGTTAACGAGAGACACTCAACAAATTCTTTTTGATGCTAGGTACACACAAAGTATTATGAAATGATAATGTAGAGCCAACAGATGGAATGCAAGCGAGACTAAGATCAAAGAATTTTCAAAGAATCGACCATTACCAACCATTAAAGAATGAGTACTGAATATGCTTTGAGTTGTTCAAAGATCTCGAGAGGAGTCTCCAAAGAACATGAGAGGTTGCACCACTGTCCATGTACCATGATCCATCATGACCAGCTTCTGATGCAGTAAAGAAAGATGAAGGTGTATGATGTTGAGGAGTGAAAGACTTCACCAGGTCATTGAGAACTCCCAGTTTGAGTCCCCATGTATTTCATGTCCGCCTCTATAGTAACATACAAATCTTGAATGTCCAAACTTCCCACAAATTTGACATGTGGGTTTACTGTTGCTGCTGGAGGATTTAAAACCTCCTCTGCCTCGAAACCTTCCAGTACCACGACCTCTGAAGCCACCATTTGTTCTATTCCCATTGGAAATCCAATTCTGACCATTCACTTTGGAGCTACTGTTTTTAATCTCAAAGAAGATTTGCGAGATGGAGAATCCTGTAACACTAATGCATTTACATCTTGAATCACATTATACTGATCCAGAGTTTCCTCAAACCCTATCAGTGTAGAGTAGAGTTCTTGCCACTGCAAGTCACACCTTCCTTGCAAGACGGTAGTAATAAAGTGATATTCCCTGTCTAAACCAATTAGTACACTTGAAATCAAATCATCTCATGCTCACCACTGATCCTGCAATTGCCAGATTATCAGAAATACACTTCATCTTAGACAAATACTCTCTCATTTTCATAGCACCCTTACGAGTTGTATGGAGTGCTTTCTTGAGAGATTGAATATGAACTCTATTATTAGAGCCATAATATGTTTCTATTTCTCGCCACAACTCATTTCTTTGTCTCTTTCTGTATTTCCAATAATCTTGCATTGCGATCGTGCATCATGGCATTTATCAACCATCCTAACAAAAATCGATCTCTACTGAACCATATCTTGTACTCTGGATTTGGTAATCCATCAGTCAAGAATTTATCTGGACTTTCCAAGGTTCCAAAAAGATGACCATCAAGATCAAATCCTTGGATAGCCGGCACCACAATCGATTTCCACAAAAGAAAATTTGTTCCATCAAGTTTTATAGTGACAAATTGACTCAACGAATTACCAAATGGAGTACCAGAACTCAAACCTGAGATATTGCCTGATACAAACCCTGATGATGGAGAGCCTTGTTCCAAGACTCCAGATTTGTTCGCCATTCACACCAGATCTGATGATTCTTCTAGTTCCCGTGTCTTTTCTTCAAGATCTCACGGACTATCTTCCAGATCTAGTTGTTTTTAAGACTAGATCTTACAACTGCAACCCCACCGCAGAGTCTCCGATCAACACCTTCTTGAACACGTAGTCTTACTGTTCGTTCGCGGTGCTTCCCGTGCTCGCCGATGACACAACGCGGAACGCACGTGACTACGAGATGCTCACAGTGACTTGTGCCGAATGAAGAAGAAAAGCGATCAAAACAAGGAGGCGGTCAACGCACAAGGAGGAGATGTGAACCAGCGGCGACAGCGGGCTGCTTCTCTGAGGGTTCGGCAGGTTTCCGGCATGGCGGCGCGGACCAGCAGCGCGACACTCGGCTGCAACGGCGGACTTGCGCGACGCAGAGGAGCTCACCTGCAGTGGAGCGGTGGCAGAAGCGAGTGCGGCATCGATGGAGCTGTGATGTTCTTACAGTTTCTCTTTCAGATCTGGCTCTTTTTGTACCAGATCTTGCAATTTCTTCTTCAGATCTGGTTATTTCTTTACCAGATCTATACCCGAAGACCAAGATCACGATCTTCTTCTTGGTTTTCCTGAAACTCTCTTCAATCTCACCAGCAGTGAGACCGAAACCACCACCAAACACCAGAGATCTGGCTTTTCCCTCTTGATCTACAGCGTTAGCTATTCAACGCTCTGATACCATGTTAACACCCACAGCAAGCTTCATTGAAGATGATCTTCAAATCAGATCTGCAAGACAACCAGAGAGAGAGACGAAACAGAACCTTGTGAACTCACAAGTGTTCTGTCATTTTATTTATATATCAAACTGAACAATACATCTCAACCATCTATTTGTTTACATCACAGCCATTCAAATGCAAACACATTACTCACACACAAACATCACTTACACCCTATTACAACAGAGGATACACCTCGAGATTCACACTACACCCAACTCAATGATTTACTCTAACAAGTACTCTTTTTATTTTAGACAAAAAAAATCACGATACTTTTTGAAGAGAATTTCATACTTATATATATTGTTATGAAATGGATGGACACTTGTGTAACTATTTGACGACATTGTGAAGCATGGTTCTTATATTGAATTGTAACATCAAGCATGACTCTCATACTTCATGTAACTTTTAATCATCTCCAATGTACACCAACTCTTCCATGTATTGTCTATGTTGCTTGTGATGTGTCGTATGACTTGTGGTGTATGTATGTATAACTTGTACACATTGTATAAGTACGATTATCATCATCACCGAATGACCTATATAAAGGGTGTCAACCCCATTGTAATTCATACACCAATGTATGAATGAAATCTCTACATTTCTATATCTAGCTCTCTTCTCTCTTGTCTCCTATTCTCTACTTGTTATAGTAGTTCTTAGTTTATGTCTTCTATGCTTAAGTCTCTAGCGAGTCCAACTTAAGTTCTAGTTGACTTACAACTTAGTTTACAACTTATATATATATTCTTCTTTCTAAAATTGTTCTTAATCATCAATTGATACAAAACTATATTCAATCCTTTTATTTAGCTACCCAAATACCGAATCTTAACCTTTATGCTCTAACTAGCTAACAACAATAACAACAAAAATTTCAAATTAGTATTGGGGTCGGTTACATAGAACAAATTAACTATAGCTAACAACCGAACTTGTATGAAATGTGAAATTTTGTGAAAAATCAATAATCCTTGCAAATTAATATGCAATGTCACTTGTATAATGTGGCATTAGATACTAATGAACTCATAATAATAATATATCTCCGCTCAAAGTAACTAGCTAGTAGTAAGGCACGTGAAAACTTTTATTTGGTCACCTGCATTTACATCTTTATCATCAGTAGGCAAGTTCCATGAGAGCCCCTAAAGGCTCCACACGCTCCATTACAAATCGATCTTCGAAAAAAAAAAGTTAATGTACTTATAATGCACGCGCATGAACTCATAAACAGAGCCACCATTGATACGGCACATCTATTTATCCACACTGTAAAGCAGGAGCAGCATGTGTGCAAAACAAGCAACTCACTTTATATTTTGGCGAATTGGGCAAAATATCTTAATGAGTGCCGAACATGCATATGTTGGAAATCATATTTAATGCAGAACAGGTCACAAAAATAATCTCATCGATCTCCCTTAAAAAAAAAAAAAAAAAAAAAAAACCCACATAAGAGTGAATATGTCGGTTCATCTCCAACGGCTTGTCAAAGTATGGCATATATGTGATTTAGAATTTATTTATACATTTTTTTCAAAAGATTTGGTTAATTTAGCAGTTGTATGGGACGGAGCCATAATTTCAATTAGCTACTTTGAGCTAGACGATGGACAACTTAGTAATTACATTGAAAGGGCAGGTTAGCCTAGACATTAATTTTATACATATAGACGAGGATCATAGCTTTCAATGAGGCATGAGTTGGGGATTTCAAATCACCATGAAAAGTACTTTTATCTTTTTGATTAGTTTAATTTCAAGCTATGCGACTGAGCTGAAAAAAGTTCGTTCACCCGTAGATATCGGTCAAATGCTTTGGGGGCACAATGCTATTACCATTTAATTTAGACACAATAAAATATTGATCTTCATCCCATTCATCTAAAAAAAATGGCTTGTAAAAATCTATTTCACAACTTTAATATATATGATTTCTTCCTAAGCACAATCAGGCTTTTTGCTGGAGTGAAATTGCCTCACCCTTGACCCCTTGTGCCTCATTCTCAACAAGAATGGATAAAACATTAGAGATCGATCATGGTAGAATTCAATTATATACATTTGTAAATAAAACAAATCTTAAATGGCCCGCATTGACTTCCTAGTGAAGCTTGAATAATTGACTGACATCCCATATGCCACATATACCTAGTGCTACACACAATGCATGCAAAACACAAAGGCTGAAAGTAATATTGGATCCTTAAAGTTTGCTTGACAGCTATATATATGATCCATAGAGATGTGGAATGAGATTTTGTGACCTTATTTTTGGTCCCCTTGCATGTGTTGTGGTTCATAATAAATATTTGAGGCCAAGCTGGCCCTTTGAAACACTACCACACAAACTTAAAAGAAGGACAAATGTTGGGCAAGTCGGTCCAACGCACCACCATGGCTGCTAGTTCCGACCAACACAGTGACGGTTGGGTTGGTAGTTGATCCACTTATAACTATAGGTGGTGATCGGAGTCATGATTTATGTTAAGGAAACTAAATAATATAGAATCCTGTGTAATTAATAGTTAAAGAAATTAGAATCTTAGGTTACTTTTGTGGTTCGTACTTTTCTTTTGTATTTTAGACCTACGTGTATATATATAGGTTACTATGTATACAAGAAAGACATACAATAAACATTATTCTCATTATCAATTATTATAGTATCAGAGCCTTAATCATGAGTTTTTTCTGTTCAAAATCCGTTCTCGGTTTGTGTGAACATTGTTCCACAACACATCTGCTCTACTTGTAACATCGTGCTTTTGTCACCTGTCTGTCGAGGTCAACCACTCAGCACTCTTGCCCATTTGCTTGCCACCAGTCGCGCCTGTCAGCCGCTCGTTAGCGTCCCCTGTTAGCCACCTGCACAGCTCGTCTGATGCACCTGCCGCCCCATTTGACGTAAAGCTCTGCTAGCCTGACACGGCTGCTCTACCAGCCGTTTGACACACCATCTGCCACCTGCCATTTACCGCATGCCATCACTAGTCCACCTGCTAGCCTGCTTCGTCTACCGCACCTACTATGTCGACGCTTTACATCCATGCCGCACTACCTTGTAGATCGCGATCAACTATCTCGATTCCCGCGCCGACCACCTACTAGCCTACATTCCTTCTTGCCAGTTGTTGTTCACGTCTGACCGCTTGCCGCTCTAACTTATGTGACTGCTTTCTTACTAGATGGAGAAAAATGAAGTCTTAAATCCCATCTCCATGATTCTTGATAGTTCAAACCACACATTTGGTCCCAACGAGTTAAAAGTTTTTTGATTTGGTTACGAGAGACAACCCTAAACTAGAAAAAGATGGCACGGAAACAAACGCCAAATTTCTTGACCAACTAGACAACTGGGCAGTAAAAATCATCAGATCATCACTTAGTTTTTGTAACACATCTACTTTGTGACGACCCCTTCGACTTAATCCCGTAATTAAGCCTTAATCCAAATCACATAAGACTTAATTACGTATTAGTCATCCTTTCGTCCCTATATTCCACAATCACATGTTACAATATATTATTAAAGGCAGTGGTAAGTAAAATCTCGTTATCATATTATGCAGAAGCTTTCATTATCCAAAATCCTAAATGTGGAAAACCAAAAAAAATACAACATCAAATGCATGTATATGTATGAAACTAATCACTCAACCCAATGTACAACCCAAAATGACAGAAACAATAAGAATACAACAAAAGTCGAGACATACAAAATGAGTGAGGATAATCGCCGAATTGCTCAAAGGAAGTCGTCGATCTTCTCATTCCCTGGTCTATTGCTGCTCGACAGACCTACACCCACCATCACAAACTAGACGATGAGTATAGTAATATTTAAGTAATAACCTGAGAATTCTATGCCACATTTCCAAAATAAAAGAATGGTATTTAAAAGCATCAATAGGAAAAAAATAGGTGAATCAAATAATACAAGTAAATACCATAGTTAAAAATGTAGAGACTGACACATGCTAAGTTGAAATGATCTATGTTCGGTTAGCGGTGAAAACTATCACTTAACCTTTCCCACTACTATATGGAGTCGTGCTCAACATATTCCATTCCCTAAAGTGGAGTTGCGTTCTACGCATATACATCATCAATCTAAATCTTGCCAATCACCCCGAGTCTCATAACTCACGTGCCGCGCAGTGTAGTGGTGAGTGTCGGAACCCCAGTAGATCCATGTCCCCGTGAACTGTGCATATCTCGTGGAATGGACACTAGATAATCTCTACTTACGTTTTCAAAAAGAAATAATGTCAAATCTCTATGATTCCAAAACAAGTTAGGCTACAAAACCCAAAGGAAATCGAATACAAGTCCAATCCAATCCAACTAATCCCAATAGCATGCTTTTGATCCATTATCCATGAAGAATACCATCAACGGTAGAAATTGGAATCAATGAAACACGTTACAATGAATCATGTCAATATTCAATCATGAATAGACACAAAAATAACATGAGGTAAGAGTACAAGTAGCCATGTCTACAAATAGACCAATAAATCAAGAAAAGTGAATGAAATGAAATAATTCTCACAGCTTTACTTACAATTCACATGCTTGTCATAGCCTATCCGATCCCTCGACACTCCAAATGCGTGCCCAAACTTTCGGGATCTCCCTTTAGTTCCCTGGAGGTGTTTGACGGGTGTTAGAGTGTGTTTACACCCATTTATAGTGTTTAAATCACTTTTGGACTTAGCAGATTTTTAGTACTGGGCGGAAAATTAACGCACTAATTGTGAATAGTAGTGCACTACACATTAGCGTGCTACCTTTGGACATTAACGCGCTACATTTGGACATTAACGCGCTAATTCATCTATCTAGCGCACTATGTGCAACAGAACCCGAATTCTACACTTCAAATTTAGGGTTTTTGCCACACATAGGTCATATTCTCAACTTAAGGACCCTCATACATGTTACATGAGGTCCCTAACACCTGTCCCAACATACAACAACAACAACAACAACAACAACAATTTACATGAATTGACCAAGTGGATGGAGTGGAGAAAGTTATCTACTAGAAGAACACCTTTTTCTCCACCAAAACTTTACCAATCACACACCTTCCTCATACATGTGTATCAGAATAATTATGCACTTCAAATTTCGGGTTTTTGCCACACATAGGCCATATTTTCGATTTAAGGACATTTATACATGTTAGATGAGGTCCCTAACACCTAAACCAACACACAACAACAACAACATCAATTTATATGAATTGACCAAGTGCGTAGAGTGGAGAAGTTAACTATCAGAAAAACACCCTCTTTTCCACCAAAACTTAACCAATCACACACCTTTCTCCTCTCCCAACACTTTAAAATCTCTCTTCTTTCTCATTCTTTTCTCTCTCCTTGCATGAATCGATTTTGATGAGATACAAAATCATTGACTTATATACACATTTGACTATAGTGATTTGTTTGAATGATGACCATTGATCATTGTATGCACACGTGTCTCGAGGCTCATCTCTTGGTCCACCTTGTCCCACTTGTCCCTCAAGTCACCATGGAGTGACTCAACACTTGGACACCTTGCCTCAAGATGGGTTAACACGCGTCTCGATGCATATCCTACGCATATTGTTTTATTTTTTCCAACTATAGGCACATTAATGTTTTATTTGAAGGTGGTCACATTAGCCACTTATAAACCCACATTAATTAACATTTAACTCAATTAAATAAGCTTACCCCGGTAAGCCGATACCTCGGTCCCACGTCGACACGCGACTCGAGGTACGTCCCCTCATCTCGATACCTATACACCCGTATAAATTGACTTAATAGTCTACACATATATAATACACTAGACATACATCATAACAAAAAAAAAATATACATCGACCCTTGCCTCGGTTAATGGACATATCACGATGTGGGTCCACAGTACGGGTCGTTATGCTTGTTTAAGGAAGGAAACACGATTAGCAAATTTCGGCCATTACATAACTCCCTCCATTCATATTTAGTTTGTTGATTTTGTGATGGCTAAAGAAATTTGGGGTTTTCTGTCTGTTAGATACAAAACTTGTGGTTCGATACAATATTATCAATTGTTCACCACTCCGATTAGTTTGAAATAAGAAGCTGGTCAGTCCATCAATGATTTCTTAGCATTTATTCAGCCAATCTGGAACCAGTTGCAACAAGATGAGATTAGAAAAAACCACGCATTAATTTCATCAAGTTCTCATGGCTCTTCGTTCTGAATATGAATTAGTTCGAGCGACATTCCTGCATCGTGATCCCCTGCTTTCTCTTGATGTAGTTATGAAAGAAATTTTGTTTGAAGTAACTTGGCTTGGTTTGGTCTACTAAGCTCTTTCATCAGAAGTGGTCATCGTAACTACTCAATTATGGTTGAAATCAGTCCCACTTTTTTTGTAAGAACTGTAAAAAACGAGTCATTTATTTGCTACTTGTCCTAACATTGAGTGTCGATATTGTCATGAATGCGGTCATATAGTGTCGATCTGCCCAACCCAACGACCTTGTCCCAAAGGCACATACAAGTCTACATCTATCTCTAAAACTGGTCCTTCTGTTGTTGTTGCTGTTTCTGATGGGTTACATTCCTCTCCGATTATTTCTATGAGTGATTTGGAAGCAATCATCAAACAGGTGATTCCTTCTCAAACCACTTTTTATCTGCAACCTCAGGTAACTATTGGTTCTTTGATTGTGGGTGTTGTAATCATATGACACCAAAATTATCTCTCATTTCTAACAACAGTCCTTCACCTCATTTTTTGAGCATTCAAACTGCGAATAGTAGCTCCATGTTTGTTACCCATTCAAGACCCGTAGCCAACCCAGTTTGAATCTCTCTAACATCCATTGTGTTTCTGATCTTAATCTAAATTTAATTTCATTTGGTCAATTTTGTGACAAGGCTTGATTATTTTATTTTCTCCCACTGGTTGTCAGGTACATGACATTCAGACGAGTCAGATTATAGTAATAATGATCAAAGTGGGATGATTATTTGAGCTCACATCGCTTTACATGTCTGATGTTAAACAAATTTCTGCTATAGTTTCACCCCCTCAGTCTATCAGTGGCATCTTCGTATTGGCCATACATCTGTCAGTAAACTTCGTACTCTTGTTTCCAATAAATCATTGGGTATTTCTAAATTTAAGTCTTTTGATTGTGTGCATTGTTAGTTAGCAAAACAACCTACTTATTTTTTCAGTCTTAGTGAGTCCATTAATAATACTCTGTTTGGATTAATTCATTCTGATATTTGGGGTCCTACACCTACTTCAACTCGTGAATGGTTATCGAAACTTTGTACTGTTCATTGATGATTATTACAGGTTCACCTGGATATATTTTCTAAAGCTTCGATCTGAAATACCCCAAACTTATATTGATTTTGCTAACATGATCAAAACTCAATTTGCATGTATAATCAAAATTCTTTGCGTTGACAATGCTTTAAAATATCCTGATTATGTTCTTCTTCAGTTTCTTAAACTACAAGGTACATTGTTCAACGTTCCTGCTCGTATACCTATCAACAAAATGGTCGATCTGAAAGAAAACGTCGACATATTCTAGATTATGTACGTGCGTAACTTCTCTCAGCATCTTGTCTTGAGAAATTTTGGGGTGAAGCCGCCTTAAATTGTGTCTATACCATTAATTGACTTCCCACACTAGTGCTAAAAGAACATTCCTCCCTTTGAACGATTATATGGTACACCATCAGACTATTTTAATCTTCGAGTTTTTCATAGTTCATGTTTTGTTCTTTTTAACCTTTCTGAACATACCAAACTTGAATCGTGTGCTCGTTTGTGTTGTTTTCTCGAGTATAGAATTGTACATAATGGATATCGGTGTTGAGACCCTCTTTCTCGGAGATTGCACATCTCCAAACATGTCACTTTTTGGGAACATACCATGTTTTCTATTTATCCAACTCGACAGTTCCTTATCATGTACTCAACCATTTTTCACTAACTCATCCATCAAGCTTTTTCCATCTCCCACTGCAGGTACTCTAGATGAGC
The DNA here is from genome assembly GCA_039657365.1 of Stephania yunnanensis. Classification (NCBI taxonomy): domain Eukaryota; kingdom Viridiplantae; phylum Streptophyta; class Magnoliopsida; order Ranunculales; family Menispermaceae; genus Stephania; species Stephania yunnanensis. The sequence goes on along the minus strand of CM077584.1, from coordinate 55,081,798 downwards.
TCAATTATCATGATCCCATCACAACACCCGTCGTCAAAAAATCTGTCACCTATAATATTCTTGTTCTTGCTTCTGTTCCCCCGTGTTGTTCTGAACGGGTAACTGAACCTCCCCCTTACCTCAAAGATTATCATTGTTTCTCTGCTATTTCATCTTTACATGAGCCTTCCTCATATCGAGAGCTTAGTTATGATCTTCTTTGGCAACAAACAATGTCAGAAGAATAGTGCATTAGAGAAGACTCATACTTGAGACTTAGTGGATATACCTTATGACAAGACTCCGATTAGATGCAAATGGATTTACAAGATAAAAACTCACTCTGATGGCTTTATTGAGCAATATAAGGCTCGTTTGATCGCTAAAGGCTACACTCAGAAATACAAAATTGACTATGAAAAGACGTTTGCTCTTATGGCTCGCTTGACCTCTGTTCGAAGCTTGCTTGTTGTGGCGACTGTCATACATTAGCCTTTATTCCAAATGGATGTTAAAAATGCTTTTCTTAATGGAAATCTTGTAGAAAAGTTTATATGTGCCCACCCCTAGATATTTTCATTCTCCAAAGCAAGTTTGACTCATCCGTCGTGCATTGTATAGGCTTAAATAAGCTCCCCATGCCTGATTTGCCAAGTTTAGTTCCACTATTGCATAGTTTGGCTTTTAGTCGAGTCCTCACGATTATGTCTTATTTACTCGATGAACTGACAATGGCATGGTTCTTTTCCTGCTTTTTGTTGATGATATGATCATCGCGGGGATGATTTACCTGGGATATCCGACTTACAACAATACCTCAAAAGTCACTTTGAGATGGAGGACTTGGGTAACTTAAGCTACTTTTTTGGTCTTGAAGTTGCTTCTACTTCTATTGGATACTATCTTTCACGCGAAATATGCCTCTGATTTGATCTCTAGATTAATGATTACTGATACTATCCACTCTAATGTCAAGTCTATCCATCGATGGTACTATTTCAAGTCCACACTATATCGCCAAAAGTTTGGTTTATCTTACTATAAGTCGTCCAGACATTGCTTACATTATTCATATCATTAGTCGCCATGTCGGCTCTCGTAAATGCGCTCACTTTATCATTGTTTCTCGATCATTGATGTGAAAGGCATTATGTTTCATGGTTTCCACTTCTCTATCGAATGATTTACTTGATACTATTGGGTCATCCAACCTCTACTAGTTATTATTTTTCTTAGGCAACTCACTAGTATCCTGGCGAAGCAAGAAACAAACAATACATTTCGTCAAAAAAGAATCTAAGTGTCGACTTTTTACCATCGCTACCTCTCTGCTACCATCTTGTATTGTGACAATCAAAGTGTGATCCAAATTATGCACAATGATGTTTTTCATAAGCGAACAAAACACATTGAGAATGATTTTCACTTCGTCAGTCAATACCTAGTTCGAGGCACTTTTCAGCTTTCTTGTATTTCCTCTTCTAATCAGACGACTGATATCTTTACTGAAGCTTATCTTCCGGGTCGCTTTTATGCTTTAGTTAACAAACTTAAGTTGACTTCTATGAACTCATCTTATGTTTGAGGAAGGGTGTTAAGAAAACTAAATAATATAGAATCTCATGTAATTAGTAGTTAAGGAAATTAGAATCTCATGTAATTTGTAGGTTCCTTTTGTGGTTCGCACTTTCCTTTTGTATTCTAGACCTACGAGTATATATAGGTTACCATGTATACAAGAAAAACATACAATAAACATATTCTCTTTATCAATTGTCAATTTCAAGCTCCCTTAAATTAGATATATAGGAGTTTAAACATTAAGGGTAAGTTTTTTATTAATCAATTACATATATGGTCACATGCAAGTTACCCAAACTGTAGTCTTGGAGTCGTGTATGTGGCTTTGCCTCCTGCATGCATAGGGATGCAGGTGGGGCGGGGAATGCAATCTTCATCTGCATCCCCATCCCCACTTATGGTGGGGCGGAGATTCCCCATTTAAAATTTCCCAATGAAAAAGTTTTGACCCTCATTTTCCACCCGGTGGGGATCTCCACCTCCACGAGGATTCCCCACCCCCATTGCTTTTTGCATAATATCTAAAAAAAGATCAAATACATTATAGATCCAAAATTAAAATCATTAAAAATTTTTCTTTACAATTGTAAGTTGATTTTCAAACTCTATGTGAAACATTCACCATATAAAAAAGGAAAATATAAGATTAATAATTTTGATGCAATTCCTACATGAAATATTTAGGATCCTGGTGAAAAATCTCCATGGTGGGGAGAGGTACTACCAGCACCTCTCCCCCGATGGTGGAGATGAAATTGCTCCCGTCCCCAGCCATGTGGGAGTTAGTTGGCGGTGAATCCTCGCCGTATCGGGGTGAATCTCCGTGGGGAATGAAGATTCCTTGTAAGACCATTATATGTCTCAAGCTTATGTCTTAAGTTATGTAACTTATGAATTACCTAAAGTCTATTGAGTTCTCTTTAGGTTATCAATTTGATGGACATTGATATCAATGTGGGAAGCTTAAAGGTTTTCCCCAAGTCTATAAAATGACACTTGTACTATCAAACAATGTATCGAATGTGTTGAGATTCATGAGGACGATAAATTTTGATATAATTTTTAAGATATTTTAACTAGATAATCGTTTCCGCAAGTAATTTTCTAACTAATCTATTATTCTTAATGTTTTGAATGTTCATTTTTCCCCTTGCGGATTCCTATCCATGCGAGGGGCAGGCAATGGAAGGCTCGGAGGGGAAACGGATTAATTAAGCGTCCGGGGAGCATAAGATCAGCGGTTCCTGAAGTCACGTGCCCTGAATTTGGGAAGCAAGAGTAACTACGATGGTAAATTGGTAATTGACCATTAAAAAAAAAAAAAAAAGTAACTACGATGGTACCACCTCACCCAACTAGAGGACCCACAAGTAGGCTCCACGTCAGCGTCAGCTGCACGTGACTCTCAACTGCTCCGCATAACTTTATAAAATAAAATAAAATATAATAAAAGAAGTAAATAGTATCGATGTTGCAAAACCTTTTATTACCGAACACTAGGTGAGACTCTGAAAACGTATTTAATAACGAGGAGGCCAAGCAATGGCCAAGGGACACCTAACAAAACTGTACATACATATTTTACAGGGGACTTGACATTAAAATATGGCTCCACCATCGATTAGTAATTTAGTATAGAGTGACCAAAATACGTGACTTGTAATAATTACTACATTTTTTCCTAGACCATATGTGGTTATGTATTTTTTTTTTTTTTTTTTTTTGGTACAAACTATTTTTCTTTTTCAAGAACGTACAAACTATTAATCTTCTATATATATATAAAGAAATTAATTTTGTGAGAATGTGTCACAATACGACAGGTGACATGTGAGAAGCTCGTTACATTGAAAAAGATTATGTAACATCATAACATATTTTCGACACATGCATGTGCAACAATTGTTAAAGAAAAATACTAGAATTACAACAATAATGTCACACGACAAAATACATTGGCTCCAGTGAGTTATCCATACAGCTTCGGCCCACGCATTATGCACTAGATATATGTATGTCTGCATCTCGGACGCGCATAAATGGCTCATGTGAGCCAACGTATCTTGCGGTGTGACATGCAATTGTCATTTTAGCATTTCTCATTGTTAAAAGTACTCTTCAATTGTGTGCATCCATATGTACAAACTTGCATCTTGATGTGCTAGAAGTGTGTGTTTTTTTTTTGTTTTTTTGTTTTTTTTTAAGAATTGTGTCAAAGAATTTTAACTATATATAGGGGAGCTTCTGCAATAAAGTCTATATATATATATATATATATATATATATATATATATATATATATATATATATATATATATATATATATATATATGCCATGGAAACTCCTCAAAATGTGTTTTGCTTCGGCAGGTCTGTTGGAGTTGTAATCTAAATTAGATTAGTGTTTGAGTTTGATTAGGACTTCGAGTTAGAGTATGACTCTATTTAGGGTCTCCTAGTTGGATTAGGAGTATGCTTATGTGAGTCTATAAATTAGAGTTAACTCCCCGCATTGTAATTAACGAGTTCATTAGAGATTAATAAAGTGTGTCATTGCGGTGTCTCTAAACCTAACATGATATCAGAGCAAAAGTGAGATCCTGAGATCTGTGAGAGTAAGACCGAGATTTTAGATCTACGGAGTGAGACTTTGTTCAAGATCGAACAAAGAATTTGGGCTTCGCATCTATTGAGAGATCGAAGCGTGCACGTTTCTTGTTTTGGAGAAGAAACAAAGATTCGAACAATTTGTTCAAAGTGTGTGCAGCAGAGAGTTAAAATCAAAATTTAGATATTTGATTTTCTTATTTGGTGTGAATTATGGCGACATCGGGGAACGTTCAAGTTCAACCGACTCTTCCGGCATTCGATGGGAAGAAGTTTGATAGATGGAGCACTCAGATGAGAGTCTTGTTCAGTTTTCAAGACTTGCTCGCAGTAGTTGAAGATGGGTTTGAAGACCCAGGGGCCACCGCTACCTCGATACAAAAGGAGTTTTCGCAAGAAAGATCAGAAGACACTTTATTTTATTTTGCAAACATTTGATGATGTGGCGTTTGAGAAAGTGCAACTGACAAAGACATCAAAGGAAGCATGGGACACTTTAGAGACGTCCTACAAGGGTGTACAGAAAGCCAAGAAAGTTCGGTTGCAAACTTTGAGGCGACAATTCGAGTTGATCGATATGGATGACTCCGAAGATGTAAAGAAGTACACCAATCGTGTTCAAACAATCGTCGATCAGTTAAAAATGAATGGCGAAGATGTTGCCAATCTCAATGTGAACGAGAAGATTTTGCTCACCTTGACCACGAAGTTCGACCACGTAGTAGCTGCTATTATGGAGTTTGGGACAGATTATGAAACCAAGTCAGTTGAAGAAATCATTGGTTCATTACGAGCACATGAACAACGAATCAATGAAAAAAATGAAAAATCAAGCCTACTGAGCAGGCATTGAAGACTACAGTTGTCCCGAAGGTAAAAAAGAATTATGGATTCAAATGTCGTGATAAAGTCAACAACAATTGCAGAGGTCAGAACAATTATCAGCAGTGGTGAGATAGAAATAAAGGTCGTAGACGAGACGAAGGTCGCGATCAACAAAGAAATCGGATTCAGTGTTACAACTGTCGCAAATTTGGGCATATAGCTAGACAATGCAGGGTAAAGTAATCATTAGAGAGAGTCTGAGGAGCATACAGATCAATATGAGGAGTGTCATCAGACATTAATGATGGTTTCATCAGCCCAAGAGAATGCTCAGAGTAACATGTGGTATCTCGATAGTGTATGCTCTAACACATGTGTGGCATAGATAATTTTTTGATGAGTTTGACGAGTCAATGTTGACAGAGGTCAAGTTTGCTGATGATAGAAACTTCCAGTTAAGGGAAAATGAAGAATTCTGATTCAGTTGAAGAATGGAGATCAACAGTATATTTTAGATGTGTTATATGTACCGACATTGACATGCAATTTGCTAAGTTTGGGGCAATTGCTAGAAAATGGGTGCAAAGTGAATTTCAAAGATAGACATCTCAGTGTATTTGACTCTAAATGTATGATCATTCTTAAGTCTCATTTGAAAAATAGGTTATTTCAGATTGAGATTAAGACTGGATCTTATGCGTGTTTTAAATCCATTGTTTTTGACGAGTCATGGTTATGGCATCTAAGCTATGGTCATCTGAACTTCAAGAGTTTGAAGTTATTAACTCATAAGAATTTAGTGAAATGATTACCTGTGATTCAACATCCGGAACAATTTTGTGAGGGGTGTATTTTGGGGGAGCAACATAGATGAAATTTTGCTTCCAACACTCCAAGGCGTGCCAAATCTCTACTACAGTTAGTTCACTCAGATGTTTATGGTCATCTGCAGACTGCTTCACTAGGAGGAAGCAAATATTTTATGACTTTTATTGATGACTGCAATAGGATGATTTGGGTGTATAATTTAAAGAACAAGTCTAATGCCTTTAGTTGCTTTCAGAAGTTCAAGACAACTGTAGAGAAACATAGTTGACGCTACATCAAGACTTTGATGACAGATGGTGGTGGTGAGTATACGTCCTCGACATTTTCAAAGTTTTGTAATCGTCATGGGATTAAACATGAGATCATGCCACCACATACAACGCAACATAATGGTGTTGTAGGGAGGAAGAATAAATAATTATAGACATGGCTCATAGTATGTTAAAAGCCAAAGTCTACCTGATCCTTTTTGGGCTGAAGCAGTTGCATGTTTAGTTTATTTACTGAATAGGTATCCCACAAAAGGTATGTCCCATATAACCCCAAAAGAGGTTTGGAGTGGTTACAAGCCAAGTGCCAAACACTTGAAGGTGTTTGGATCAACTTCATATGTACATGTTCTTGATGCTAACAGGAAGAAGTTAGATGACAAAAGCGTGAAGGTCATATTTATTGGCTATATTCCAAGGAGGATTGGAACGTACAAATTGTACAATCCAGTTACCAATGCAGTCATTGTTAGCAGAGATGTCAAGTTTGATAAGAAGAGTGCGTGGATTTGGGACATAAAAGGAAAGAGTATTGCTTAACCATCAACGATTAGATCTGAGGATGAAACTTCCACTCCAGTTGGTATTGACGTTATACCCCAGCGTACCAGTTGCAGACCACAAAGAAATGTGAGACAACCAGCTCGACTTCAGGATTGTAAGATCACCCATGATAATGTCGTTGATGACTAAGGCAATCGAGTGCATTGTGCACTGTTCAGCATTGAGCAAGCTGTGTGAGATAGATGGTGGGTGAACGATAAAGGATCTCATCGATGGAGGTCGAGATCTGCATTTCGAGAGAAGATCAAGTGGAAGATCACGACAATCTGAATTATGGGGGATGATGTTTTATTTTTTTATTCAGATAGGTAATTTAGATTATGGGGGATGTTGGAGTTGTAATCTAAATTAGATTAGTGTTTGAGTTTGATTAGGACTTTGAGTTAGAGTATGAGTCTATTTAGGGTCTCCTCGTTGGATTATGAGTATGCTTATGTGAGTCTATAAATTAGAGTTAACTCCCCGCATTGTAATTAACGAGTTTATTAGAGTGATTAATAAAATGTGTCATTGCGGTGTCTCTAAACCTAACAAGGTCACCTGTGTCGCCAGTCCCTGTCGTCCGTCCCTTATTTGTTCTTCTTTTTCTACTTTATTGCGACCTCCACCTTTACCAACCTCCTCCTTATCACCTCTCTTCTTTTTCCTCACCACAATGCTCACCGTCTCCTCATATTTCCCCTCTCACAGTGCTCACTGTTTCCAACTCCACAATGCTAACTGTTTCCACAAACACCCTTCAACCGCCTTCTCTGCCCTTACGTTCCTCAACACCTTCTCCATTACCATTTCTTTATTTCTTTCTTCTTTTTCTCTACGTTTTTGGACAACAGTCCAACTTCATGTGGAGTTGTTGTGGTCGGCGCCACCGCCACCTTTTTTGCCCTAAAACTTGGTCTAAAGGAAGGAGGCAACGAGGTGCAGTTTGAGTCATCTGCATCCGGTGAAAGGAGAATCAACAAAGACAAATAGTCAACACCAGTAACGGCGAGCCGTTTCATGGCAAGAAGCAGTTTAGTGGTGGCGACACTTAACGGTGGAGCCTTTCTTAGAGCGGCACATCTGGTCAATCGTCCCGTTCTTCTCTCCTTTTAGTAATAATTATAGTGTTTTTGTTGTTTAGTTTAAGTTTAGTTTCGGCATACATGCGGATGTTGTAGGTTAATTTCGCGCGAGGTTGTTGTTCCTGGTGTCGGGGTGGTTGTTCCCTTTGTTAGGGTAGTTATCCCTGCCTTAAATTTGGGGTTGGAGCTACACTATAATCACTACAAAAAAATAGCAAATCAGAAACGGAATTAGAAACGGAATAAGTTCCGTCTCTAAATTAAAAAGTTAGCGACGGAATTGAGACGGAAATATTCAGAGACGAATTTGAGATGGATCAGAGACGGAATTTGAGACGGAATTAGAGACGGAATTAAATTCCGTCTCTAAAAAATGGCGCCAACATTCCCACCAAAACTTTCTTTTTTTTTTTCAACCGTTCATTATGTCTCGAGATTCGTGCATGCTTGATCTACATACCCACAACGGTCCGCCTCTCTCTGTCTCTCAAAACCTCTCTGTCTCTCTGTCTCTCAAAACCTCTCTCTGTCTCAACAAACCTCTCCTCACCGCTCTCTCTCTCTCAACAAACCTCTCTCCTCACCGCTCACCTCTCACCGTCACCGCTTCTCTCTCTCTCTCTCTCACTGTCGCCGCTCTTCTGCTCTCTTTTTTCACCGTCACCGCGCTCTCTCTCTCTGCCGCTCTCTCGCTCACCGTCACCGCTCTCTCTCTCTCTCTCACCGTCGCCGCTCTCTCGGTCTCTTTCTCACCGTCATCGCACTTTCTCTCTCTGCCGCTCTCTTTCTCTCTCTCTCTCGCACCTCTCTACTCTCACTCTCACCAATAGCCATGTTGTTCGTCTCGAATCGATTTCGCGTACCAAACCCTAGATTTAGTCCCCTCCGATTCCGTCTCTTGGTTTCTAGGGTTCGTTCTAGGGTTTCTTTGATGAGGCGTGGAGTCTAAAATCGAGTTCGTGATCGATAGGGTTTTGAAGGGTCTCGCGGAGATTCGGAGAATGACGGACCGGAACTGGAGCTCGAGCTCAACGAAGCCGGACGCGCCTCGGCGACCCCCGGCTCGGTCGACGACTTGCTTTGGGGATTCTCGATGTGAGTTATGTTTTTGGTTTCTAGGGTTTCGATTTTAGATTTTTTTTTGTTTGGTTTCTCGAAGATTGCATGTGAGTTTCTTGGGGTTTTGTGGTGTCTAGGGTTTGTTTTTGTGTTTTCGGTAATGGGGTTTTGGTAGAGTTTTGTTTGGTCTTGAAAGCTTCGATCTTTCGTGTTTGGTTTTGTGTTTTTCGGTTTTTGTTTCAATTTGTTCAATTTTCTTCCTCCCATTTTTGTTGTTAAACAATTTTCTTGTAGGTACTTAAATGTTTGTAGAAGACATTGCATTTAGTTATGTTTTGAGTGGACGCATAATGTTAGTTCCTTTTTCGACAATTTTATTTCTACCATTGCTTATGCTTTGCCTTGCTAGTTAGCAAGCTGTGCTCTCAACATGGCTTGTGAAATTTTGCAATTGGAACTTGGAAATATGAACTTGCGCTTATTCGGATCGCCGGAAAGTTTTATGGACAAGCGCGGCGCATGTAAGTATGACATACGTATTTATATATTAGAGGTAGAGAGATTTTGGAGAATTTTTAAGGAGATGATCAAGCTAGGGGTGGTGTACAAGTTGGTAAGTAGATCTACACAATTAGTTTGCAAAGTTTTGTTTAAAATTAGAGGTTCGGTTTTTGTTTTTCTTTGACTTATAGGGTAAATGAAGTTATTTTCAAAATTGCTTTACATATTTGAGTCACTTAATGCTTCATATAAAAATGCGCAAGATTACAACACGGTTTACAACAATACAATAGCAAACTTCAGCGAGATAGCGATTCATACAAGCAAGCCTTGAACATCTTGAACAAGAAAAGTCTCGTAATGATAGAGAGCCTCGCAATGTTGTATGTGTTGCCATTTTTCCAAGTAAGTATGGTTATACTTGGAAGCGTTACTTCTTTCCATGCGGAAACTTTCTCCTTCCTCTCCATTTTCTTGTTTGAATCATCATGCTTGAATCGAGATGTAACCTTTTGTAACTGATAAAGGTAAAGGAGTCACCGTCACGCTTGGAAAATAAGGGGTGGGTTGGTTGCAATAGGTCAAAGCCAATGTAAATCGATCTTTATGAAATGGATTAAACAGTTTATTGTTTGGTTCTTGAAAGTTAAAAAAGCTCGGTTTGAAATGAGATGAGTGAGCTTATGATAAATTTTGTAGCTTGTGAAAGTGGATTGATTGAAAATAGTCTTATGAGTTTTTTGGTCTATCTATGAGGTAGCATATTTTTGTTTTCTTATATGTTTTTAGAAAATGAAGATAAAAGTGAAAATGACAAACATTGCTATCTTCCTCCTATTTGGATTGGTAAGAATTTAATTTACTTAAATCGGTATATGAAGTGTTTATCATCGTTTGTGGATTCTTAAATCTCAAATGAATTAATGTTAATCTTTTTGCTTGTTTGTAGACTTTGATGGTCGAGTGCGGGATCGTCACTATAAGTTCGATGTGAGTCATTGCTCTTCTACCTTAGCTCTATCTCCTATGATGCTTATGTCCCTGAAAAATTTAAGCATCTCAAGACTTTTCGATTGATAATTCTTTTTGTGCATATTTATAGGATTGTAAGTTTTTTTTTTTTTTTTTTGTGTTGTTGAAATAGGATTGGTGGTTTTGTGAATACTTAGAAATTTGGAGCATTTGTAATACTATACAATTTTTTTGGATATATATCTTTTTCAATTTTTGATTTTTACATTTTTGTTCTCTCAATTGAATATTTGTTGATATATATTGTCTGTATGAATGTCAATTTATTATATATTGAAAATTAGACTAGCAATGGAATCTTTGGATTCCGTTGCTATTCAATTCCGTCTCGATCCGTCTACGATTAGCAACGGATCGAAAAATCAAATCGAAACTAATCCATTTTCTTTTCTTCAATCGAGAGACGGAATTTTTGCAAATCAGAAACGGAAAATTCCGTTTCTGATTTGCTATTTTTTTGTAGTGAATGTGTCCATTTTTGGAATTTGCTTCGTGCGTTGTTAAATATATTTGTCATAGATATTTCTTCGATTGGACTAGAAACAATTCAATGAAATCACTCTCACAAAAAAGAAAGGAAAAAAAAAGTGCCCTTGACAATAAATTAATATTAGTCGGTGGAACCTAAAATAAGGAAGAAGATACAGCTTACAAAACTTACTTGAATGCACAAAATCTCAAGTGGCTCCACATGGAATCTTGAGGTTAAGATTGTTTAAAACATAAAATATTTGATTAAGAACATCAAACTACATGCAGTTTACATAGATTATTGACCAAAAAGGTCAAGATTCATCTATCTTGATTCTTGATCCAATATATTAATTTAATCTCTTAATTTACACTCCTAATCCTGTTTAGGTACATAACAAGCCCGATACTACCTACTCTGACATCAGAGGTACCGCCTAATTAATTGTTAAGCTCGTACATATCACATATGTACCATATTTCAATGTTATTATATATTATTATCAGATCCACCCAAACATGACGTCTATGCCAAGCTTAATGGCTCGTATCCACATCACTATTATATTTCCTTAAGAATAAGTTTTTTTTTTTTTTTTTTTTTTTTTTTTTTTTTTTTTTTTTTTTTTTTTTTTTTGTGTATAAATTTTATTGCATAAGTGTGAGTCAACTTTTTTTTTTTCCTACGTGCATGTACACCACGTTGGCCTTCTAGTATGTGGTTAGGCACTGACAAACCGCTTATGGAGGTGCTTTTGAAAAGAATAGTATTACAATTATCTCAATCTCATTATATTGAAAAGAATTTGAAGAAATTTAATCATTTTGATCAAGTTTCAATTTCTATTCTCATCGAGCCTCATTTGAAACTAGTAAAGAACATCGATAAGTGTTTATCATAACTAGAGTATTCTAGTGTGATATGAAGTCTCATGTATGTTATGCATTGCACAAGACTAGATATAACGTACGTGGTTTGTATGATATATCGGTTCACTGATAATCCAAGCAAACAACATTGGGATGTGGTTGTCAAGATCTTTAGATATATGAAGGGAACTTTGAATTATGTTCTACATTTTAATGGATATCCCCCAGTCTTGGTAGGTTATTGTAATGCTAGTTGAAATAATGTGAAGACAAATTCCAAATCAACTAATGAATAGATATTTACGCTAGGAGGAGTGACCGTTTCTTGGAGCTTAAATAAACAAACATGTTTTTCCGATTCAACAATTACATCAAAAATAATTGCCCTAGCAGATGCAAGCAAGGAAGCGAAATGACTTAGAAACTTGTTAATGGAGATACCATTATGGAACAAGTCATGTCCGGCTATATTAATCAATTGTGATAAAATGACAACTCTTTATAAGGTCACAAGCAAGACTTATAATGGAAAGTCTAAACATATAAGTCTAAGACATAATCTTTTGAGACAGTTACTCAAAAATAAAGTTGTTACAGTTGATTACGTAGAATCTAACAAGAACTTAGCGGATCTATTAATAAAGAGTCTTGTTAGAGATATGACGTCTCAAACATCAAAATGAATGAGACTTAGGTTTGCTTAATTCGATCGTCACTTGATGGAAACCAACTTAATTCTTGAAAATATAGAATAAGTTCAATGTGGTACTAACAAGTCAAGTAAAGATTATGAAACACTGGAAAATTTATATTATAAAAGGTCCATTCCTGGTTATTTGGTTATGCATGACGCAGGTTGGCAATTGGGTCTTAATAAGTCAAATAGAGTTACTCGCAAATTCACTTAAGTAGAGTTACCTATATGGGTGTAGAAGTGTAGCCGCTTCTTATGAGCCTAACCGACTCTAGAACACTCAAGAAAGATAGGATTTGCACGAAGCCATAATGTGCAATCAACATAACACTCTTACTTACATGAAATTGATATGTGTGATATTTCTGATTTTGTCACAATGGTTCTTGGTTCAAGATCCGTTTACCATAATACCTAATGAAACTTTGAAGTATTTACACTAAGTAAAAAGTCAAGTCCAAAAGACACTTCTTATTTATGTATCGATTTCGAATGATGCCATATGTTTTTTAGACGTGATATTTTTAAGTGTAATTTTCAATTTATATATCCATATAAGTTGGAATGGGGGAAATTGTAAGTTAAATGTTTGGCGCTAAGACTGGCGCCACTAAGCCAGACACGGCGCAAGAACAATTAGGCATTATGTGTCTGGCGCTGTGGCACCAAGCTCAATGTCTAGCACGAAAAATTTACTATTTTAGGCGCTGAAGCGCCGCTCAGAACGAAAAGTTGTGTATTTTTAGACTTTTTTTTCGTTTTTGTCCATTTCTTCGCATCAATTCACACAAAAACTTACCCATTGGTGGATAGACACTAAGTAACTCACCCCTTGGTGGATAGACAATAAGTCCCTTAGTTTTCTATAAGTTAAAGGATTCTAGTACGTACAATACACATTGAAATACATTGAAACACAAAAGATTGTTTGAATCAAAGTGTGTTTTTGAGTAATAACATCATTCTCCCAAAAGTTTTTCAAAGAGTGTTCTTGGTTGGAGTTGTGTTACACACATCATCCAACAACCATTAGAGACTTGATTGTATTTTGAAGGTAAGTTTCGATTTTCCCATCGTGTATACGTAGTTTCGACTGGTAGAAAGAAATCTTATATAAAAGAGAGCGATTACGCGCCTCAAGTCACTATTTAGTTATTACATTCTCTTTTTTTTTGTACGAAATTATTTATCCCAACAAAAACCACTTATATGTATAATCAATATAATTGGGGAAATTCACATCAGTCACAATTGTTTTGTGGTTAAAAAATCATTTTCATCGAATTAATTGCAAAATCTGTTGGGGCATGTGCCCTAGGTCAATCCATTAATTGTCTTTATGAATACTTTTAGTTAATAAAATAGATGATTTCATTTGGGCATGTTTACATTAATAAGATCCAATATTTACGTAAATATCCTAAATGTCCATAGGATCAATTCAGAACTATAATGAATTAAGACTATCGTGAGTCTTGATTGATGATTGTTTTGTGGTTAAAAATCACATCATTTTCATCGAATTAATTGCAAAATCTATATATATATATATAAAATTGTTACTTGGAGCAATGTGAGAGAAGATAGAATTTGTCTCTCTCGTATAAAGAGAGATTTAAAAGTTACCTCATTTCACCATTTTATTTTTCTATTTTTCTTAATTTTCTTAATTTTTGTTATTTATTTATTTATTATTTCAAGAGATATAATTATACATTATGTGTACATTTATTAATAATAATTAATAGTGGTTAGCTTATCATTAATAGATTAAGTACGTTGAACTTGAAATCATAGGTAAATACAAGGAATTGAGTTATTTTTGTTATTTATTTATTTATTATTTCAAGAGATATAATTATACATTATATGTACATTTATTAATAATAATTAACAAATTTTCTTATTTTTTGTGTGTACATTTATTAATAATTAATAGTGGTTATCTTATCATTAATAGATTAAGTACGTTGAACTTGAAATCATATGTAAATACAAGGAATTGAGTTATTTTTGTTATTTATTTATTTATTATTTCAAGAGATATAATTATACATTATATGTACATTTATTAATAATAATTAATAGTGGTTATCTTATCATTAATAGATTGAGTACATTGAACTTGAAATCATGGGTAAATACAAGGAATTGAGTGTAGTGCAAGTTACATTCTCCCTATAAATTTCAACTCTCATCTATTCTTCTTGCAATCGACTTGATTTGTTTTCCTTTCACCATTCAAAAAATAAAAATAAAAAATCAATTTTATTATACCTAACCTTAAATTCCTCCAGTTCTCAACCAATTATCACCCAATAAATTCAAGATAGGATCGATGGATTTCAACATCGCCTGTTCAAAAGATGTTCTACTTACCCATAGCTTCATGCATCCGCATAATACAACCATTCACAACGCTTATATAAACCACTGTTTGCTCATTTATTATATTTGCTCTATATTGGATCTAATCGTTTGATACATTTTCCATAAGTTCAAGACTGAAGTGAATCATTATATCTATAACACAAATCAATGATCACATGACCTTTATGCTGCATTTGTTATGTTGTTTGTTGGTTTAGATTCTTCAATTGGAGTGAACAGACGATATGGAGGAATTTATATTTAACGGTTATAGTGGATCAATATACACTACTGCATGAGATTACCATTGCTTAAAGATGTTGTTCAGTCCATAGAATGTTACAAAATTAAGTTAAAAAATGCAATAAAGTGTTTTGCTCTTTCTTATTATTATTGTTCTTTTATGAACTTTTCGTTTGACTCGATGAGAATAACTATGAATATAATATTTTATTATTATTATAATTATTATTATTATTATAATTATTATTATTACACTTGCGCGAAGCGTAGGAGAAACGACTAGTTAGTATATATATATAAAAATATTTACAGTATACTTTTCTACCAACTTTGCTAGCTCCACTAAATATTTTTTTGCGTTCGTGTTTCTAAGAAGTCGAGAATTTTATATTTTCTTAAGTTTTTTTTTCTTTGCTTTTGCTAGTAAATATATATGATTGTAAAAATCATATTTTATTATAATCAATAAAGGAAAAATAACAAAGAGACGAGTTTCATAGCAAATGTATATCGAAATATGACATGACTGACTGTTGACCTGCAACTTTTGAACTTAATTATTATTATTATCTGTCTCCAATGTGACCACGAAGTATCACATATAAATTAAGTTTTCTTAAAGACTAACTAATAAGAGCTTTTTTTTTTTTTTTTGGGTGCAACTAATAATGCAGACAGTACATCTACTTAAAATTTTGATTAAATTCAACCGTCACAGATCACATCTCAAATGATGTTTATTTATCTACTCAAATATAATTCTTTTTTACAGTAAGCAATTCCTTAAAGTTGCATTTTTCACGAAGTATACACTAGAGATATTTCAAAAAATATTTCGAACTTAATTAAGCAAGGTTTTTACCTATGAGCGCTGCAAATTAAGCAATCTATATCCATGTAATGACTGAGACTCAATCCTGGTTAGTTCTCAAAAAAAATAAAAATAAAATAAAAAAATAAACCTAGAGATCATATGAAATAAACGATAAATTAATTTTCTTAAAAGAACAAATATTTACATGTGCCAAAGTATGTCTAGTGAGATGGAATGAAACATTACTTACCAAAAAGCAGAGTTTTGAAAAATCATGGATTCGACTTCCGTTGAAGTAAAAAAAACACACACACAAACACACAATATCTCCATGTACTTCCCAATAAAATTACATAACAATATATATATAAGATAACCATTTAGGACACTCATAATAGACACTCGGTTTTTAGTGTCTATTAATTTCTGCATCGATATTAGTGCGCACACCAATCTACATATGTATTGAATCGATACCAACAACTGGGTATCCATTCCAGGTATCTTAAAAATGTCACCCTAACATCTTTCATATATGACTTTTTAGGTGAATAGCATAATATCCTATCATTCAAGGTTTTTTTTTTTTACAAATTTATCTTAACGTTTCAATTTTTATAAATACATCTTAAAGTTTTGAAGTTGTGTAAATTGTATCTTATAAAGAAATTTGGATTGATTTGCGATTAATTTTAACCTTGTTGTTGCAAATAGAAATAGTTTCTTCCAATTTATCATGTTATGGGCTACAATTTGTAAGGTTAAAAACTTAAAAATTAGAAAATTTTAATTTAGGATAAATTCGTAAAAAACTAAAACGTTAAGATGTATTTATAAAAATTGAAACGTTAAGATAAATTTGTAAGAAACTTAAAACGTGAGGATGCATATTTATAAAGATTGAAATGTTAGAATAAATTTATAAAAAACTTAAAAAGTTACGATATATTATGCTATTTGCCTCTATTCTTAATAAGTTTTAATACTAGTAATCACCCCAAAAGTCAGTATAATTGAATTCAAGAAATTTATAACATGCCTTACTAAGATAACCCTAATTAAAATACACACACGCATATACTCTCTTCGTTTCTTTACAAGTGACTTTTTAACCATTTAAAAATATTTCACGTACAATATTTGTCATTAGATAGTTGCAATACTTATTAATTACTTAATTGACTTTTATACCTTTCATAATTTTAAAAATAAAATTCATTAATTACACATTAATAATTAGTGTATGTAGAAGTGGTGGGGTTAGGAGAGTTAAAAGGTGATTAAGTCATTTAACTGTCACTTTCTCCTCATTCAAGATAATTAAATGACTTAGTTAAAAACTGTGAACAACCTTAAAACGACACTTAAATAGAAACGAAAGGAGTATATAGGTCATTCTATAATGGAACCTAAATAAATATTCATTACATGAGAACTTGAATAACAACCCCTAGATAAAAAAGGAACCATTAAAAGCATCTCCAATGGTAATGTGGATTTAGACCATGAATTGGTGTCACATCATGGATGTGGAGATGACGTCTATTATATGTTGTAACTATCTGTTATCTTAAGCTGGTGAGTAGTACTAATTCAAATAGTAATTAATCCGAGTTAGACTCAGAGTTAAGTTTGGCGTACCTCGATTAGCGAGCATGTGCGTTTGCATGGCGTTTGGTGTTTGTTTGGATTGTGAAATTGAAATATAAATAGGTTGTGTATAATATTGGGTTATATACAAACCTATAATTGATAAAATACATTATAAACTTTGAATTACCAGTACACTGTGAGCGACGAGGGAGTTGTGACATGAATGTGCACGCTCGTGGCTGCACGTAGGCATGTCTAGTGAATTTATTAGTGAAGAAAAACGTGAGTTATATATATATTATATATAATGATATATATAAATATATATATTGAAATTAAAAAAGAAAAATGAAATTATATGGATTGTTCGATCTTTTCGAACAAAGTGTAAGTAAAGATGTGTCAAAAATTGTGTCATGATAGGGCGTGCCACTTTAACACATCAATTACTCGATCAATTGCGAAATGACGCGATACGTATCTCGAAAAAAATTCAAATATATATATATATATATATAAAATATTGATGTTCATCAACTAAACACATTTGATCAAACAAAATCGAGGGTTTAAGGGTTTGCTACCAATTGAGACAAGTAGTTCGAATCAAGCTTAGTTGAGGAGCTTAATCAATCAAACAACTTGTGAGCATCAAATAGGTATAATTTTCTTTAGTGTTTATCAAAGTTGAAAGTGATGGTAATGCTAGGATTGTTGTTGTTTAAGCTGTTTGTTGATCAATTATGGTCTTTCACCTCACTAGAGGTTGTTCTCGATCAATTTCGATGAGTTTTATGATTGTTTATAATGTTTTGGATGTGGTTTGGGTCAAGTTTGGATCAGTTGAAGTGTGCTGGTGTTGTAGGTCTGGTGTGCATAGCGTGCTAGGCATTAACCACAGTGCGCTACGCGTACTGGGGAAGATGACTGACAAACGGATAGTGTGCTATCCATGTCAGGTAGCGCGCTATCAGACCCCAGAAGTGTGTATGAAGTTCAGTAGCGCGAATAGCGCACTAGCTCCGGGACATAGCGCGCTATCCACATTCAGATCAGTACAAAACTGATTGGATTTGGGTGGTTTGTCGAAACTTTTGGGTCTAAGAGTTCTAATTAGAGTATAAATGTTTAATATACTTAAATTGATAACAAATGGTTGGTCTATGATATGTTTTGGTTACCCGGGAGAAAATTATTGACTCAAAATGTTAGGAAATTGGACGAGAACTTAAACCCGAGGTAAATACGGATTCACTTATTTATCAATATTGCCTGGCTATTTAGTATATTTAGCTTATATAGCTATTGAAATGGAATGGGGGATTATGTACACTGTGATGGTTTTTTTAATGAACAGAAAACGATGTCTAATATGATCCACGAGAGTAACTCCTCAGGGCTGAGACCAGGTTGTATAGTACTTGGGGCTGATCTCCCGGTCTATACATAACTCCTACTCAGTTTATAGGTTGTGTGGGTTACATATTCACTAGAGGGTTCATGATAGAACCATTGACATTAATTGATTGGCTAGACATCAGAACGGCTATTATGTTGTCTAGCACTCGTATTAATAGTGCCAATGGGTAATCGACCTTAGTTTTATAAATAAAAATGGGGAATCATAGTGTAATAGTCCAAAATATCTTGCTTGCATCTGATTATGTATTAAATTTATATAATTTCCATATTCTTATTAAATATTATCGTGCATGTTGTTATTGCATGATAATCTTGTTTACTATATGGAATGTTGATGAGTGGTGTGGATCATTACTTACTGAGCAAGTTGGAGCGCTTACCCAAATTAACTATTTCAGGTTTGCAACCAAGCGCTTCGACTAAAGGAAAAGAGAAGATTTAGGAGTTTCGTGTCTTCTCTTTGATGTAATGAACCTTCTTGTATTGATATACTTTGTTTGACTTATTTCGATGTATATAAACAGGGTTAGGGTGATTTATATATGAGTTCAAGTTTTGATAGACTCTGTGTATATATTGAAAACGTTTTAAACTTTTCACTGCGTAATATTTTGATTTATTATTTCCATACGAATATACAGGTTGAGTTTATCAAGTATAGACGGAGAGGCTGCTGGCTGTAGTTAAGTCTTGCGGTATTAGCGGGCTTAATTAGGGTTTCGGGCCAGGTATTTTCTTTAATCGAAATAGGGAATGTCATAGCATGGTATCAGAGCCTTAGTTTTATCACTTTTAGAAGTAAAGTGGTAATATTGATACAGTGTGGTATCATGAATTAGGCTCTGAACCCTATTTCACTTTAGAATGATTTCGAAATGAATGATAACATAATCTATCGTACCAAAACCTATGTTTATTGTCTTTGAGATTTGTCTCGAGTTACGAATAAACTTAGGGTTTGATAAACAATTTTCATCGTGTTTTGGGGGAAATGAAAATGAAAACATTTTTATACATTATTTGCTGCACATATTGATATATATATATTGTATAGTTATGACTTCCTTGAATTGTTCAAATGTTACCTGATGATCTTATCTCTCTATTAACCACATAATCTAATGGTGGATCAAGGGGAGGGATCACAAAGGTCGGAACCTCAGGGCAATAGGGAGATAGTGGATCAGTGGAGATCTAGAATGGAGCAGCAAACAATTAATGGAGTCTCAGGCCAAGTTAATGACATTACTGATGGCTCATATGAGACCACCGGTACAACGACCTGAGGCACACTCTGCGATCAATCCCGAGGTTAGTAGAGCGAGGGAGGAGCTGAGACAGTAGCAGCTCCAACTCAGCTGTAGTTCCAAAGGTTCAGGTACCAGAAATAGCTACCAGTATGCAAGAGGATCCATAGAATGCCATATTCCTCAGAACTCGTAAGGAATTCATGAAATATTATATTATGAGGATCGATGGCACTATGGAGGAAGAGATGGCTGAGACCTTGATATTGAAAATGAAGAAACATTTTGTTACTGTCGATATTGAGAACCGACTTGAGGTTAAACTGGTCATCTTTTTGTTAATAGACTCTGCAAGAAAGTGGTGGAATTCCCTAGAGAGAGAATGGAAGACTATCACTGCGTGGCCACAATTTTGGACAATATTTTACATTCGGTATTTCCCTAAGTCAGTCAGGAAAAGGAATAATATTGAATTCATTCAACTGAAGCAGAGAGTGATATATGTTAGGGAGTATGAATGGAGATTCACTGAGCTGAGTGAATTTGCTCCGAGATGGTAGAGCGGGAGAAGAATAAGAATAACTTGTTTCTTAGTAGGCTGGACTATGAGATTAGGGTTGTTGTTTCTTCGCATCCTCGCACTAGCCACGCTTTTATATTTGAGAGTGCAATGGAGGTAAAAGCAGCTATTCTAGCAAAACCACTTAGAACAGTTGTTACACCACCACCCCAATACTAATTTATCCCTGGAAGTCAGAGAGTCCAGAATTTGGTTCTTTTAGGCCAAAGAAGAGACAAAGGAATATAACTAGTACAACTACACCGTTAGGATATGCAGGAACGCCATTTGTTAGTGCACTCATTCCGCCAATTTCTTAGGCTTCATTAGCCAAACCATCGTTGTCGCCATCTCAGTCTAGAGGTAGAGGCAAGGGTAAAGTGCAGTCTTCATAAAAATCAAGTGGATCAGAGTGGGTTTCTCCAGCCAGTAGTTTATCCCGGAGGGCATTGATGATATGCTACAGGTATGGGTAGACGGACATGACATATTGCGAGGGAGTGTACTATACAGCCAACCACATCTGTAAGCAGTACCATACCACCTACACGAGGACAGACTTATACAGTGGCGAAGGCAGATCCAGAGGCCAACCGGAGACTAGTAGAAGGTATATTAAATATTTATGGTCGAGATATGCATACTTTAATTGATGCTGGTTCTACGGTTTCATTTATTGCTAGAGCAGTGGTTAATGAATTGAAATTGAAACCTGTTAGAGCCGATACATTTTTTATTCTGAGCACAACAACGAGTGAGAAAGTTTATCATAACCTGATATGTGAGATATATGTAGTCAAAAATGGGGAGAACAAACTTCCAATTGACTTGAGGGTTATGAAGTTCCCGAAATTCGATGCATTACTAGGGATTGATTGGTTATTAGCATATCATGCTAGTATCGGTTGTTTCCATAAGACGGTGATCTTTAACATACCTAACCTTTTTGAAATTATAGTCTATAAAGACTATAATCCTTCACGAATCGCAACTCGTGGAAGGGAAGCTACACATCGAGATTTAGAAGTTATGGCGGGAATTATTACTTTTTGAGAGCCTGAATAGGAACTTAAGGTTAATGAAATACCCGTGGTTTGTGAGTTTCTAGAAGTTTTTCCATCTAATATGCCTAGATTACCACCGCACGTGTCATCGACTTCATCATTAATCTTATTCCTAGTACCAAACCTATATCTAGTCCTCCGTACCGTGTGGCACCGAAGGAATTGCGATAGTTGCAGACTCACCTTGAAGAGTTTCTTCAAAAATGGTTTATTTATTGTAACGGCCCGTTTTAATCGATCTCGATTAACTGAAAAATTACAAATTAAGAACATAAGCTCAGGCCTACGTAGACGTCGCAGAAAAGTCTATGACACGCCTAATGGATGAAACATGTTATTTTTGTGTGTGAGTGTTTATTTATTCTACTATTATTTAATAGTTCGCGTCGCGTTAATTGAGAATTACGTTTGGTCGCGTTGTGCGTGTGTAGTGACAAGAGTGTACGACGTCGCAGTGTGCGCGTAACGCGAGTGTACGGGGTAGTATGAGATTGAGTTGTCACATCACACATCACATCAAATCACATATCTCATCATTACTCTCTCTCTCTCTCTCTCCAAATGATAAAAAAAATTCCCTTTAAAAACGGGACATAGAGAGAGAAAGAGTGGGAGAGAGAGAGAGAGAGAGAGAGAGAGAAAGAAATAAAGTGAGAAAGAGGTGGAGGAGCTTTGGGGAGGAGCACCAGCGGCGCCGGCGAGCTCCAACAACGCGACCCAGGGCGGCAGCGACGCCGGCAAGGCAGTTGGCAGCAGCGGCGAAAGAAGAGAGGAGAGAGGGAAAGAGAGCAGCGGCGCGGCGAGGCGAAAGATCAGGGGCATGGCACGTGGCCCACCTCGATTTATCGTTGCAACAAATATCGAGTGCGCACGTCAATCCAATAAATATTAAGGATTGATTTCTTGTCTCATGGTAGCTGAGTAAAATAATGAGATATTATAAATGTAATATCGATCTCGTCCAATTAGTTCAGCTTCAAATTAAGAAGCATATGTTGCATATAATGATCATGATCGCAATAATAAGTTTATGGACGTGGAAAATGTGAAAATATCAGGTAAATGTCGATTGACAATTCCAACAAAAGGTGGAACAAAAGTGGTGCACCACTATAAAGGGTAAATAATTATTGACAATGAGCGCACATAATTGTGGCATTTTTGGTCATATATGAAAGGTTATTTTGCCTAAATATTGTCATATATATATATCCGAAAAATTTTGCGACCTTTACCATGCCTTCAAAATCAAAGGCAAAATATTATGAATTTTTATCAATGAAATATGAATCTTTTCTAATTTTCCAAATATTATTTGTCCAGATGGATCAACAAATCATGTGTTCAAATCATGAATCAAATAAGAGCGATATATGTCCGGCTGATTGTGCTACAACGCACACAATCCTTAAAAACAGAGAATATTTCTCTAGTTTAAACTTAACTTAGGCTAATGTTCAAACAATATCTGACATCTCCAATTTGATTAATGGCTCTGGAAGAGCAAATATTATGTTGTCTGGGGGAACAACAATTCATGTTGACAATGCCTTATACTCTGAAAAATCCAGAAGAAATTTACTGAGCTTTAAAGATATTCGACAAAATGGATATCACATTAAAACCGTGAACGAAAATAATAGAGAGTTTCTCTATGTCACATTAGTTTCAAATGGGAAAAAAGAAGTGTTAGAAAAATTTTCAGCTTTATCCTCTGGATTATATTTTACTTATATAAGGCATGTCGAAACGAATGTCGTCTTCAATAAGAAAATTAATGATTTAAAGACATTCATTTTATGGCATGACCGGCTTGGTCATCCAGGATCATCAATGATGCAAAGAATAATTAATAATTCGCATGGACATCCTTTAAGGAGTCACAAAATATTTACAGCCGTTGATTATAATTGTGCTAGTTGTTCTCAAGGTAAATTAATAGTTAAACCATCCCCAAGTAAAATTGTTGTGGAATCCCCAGTTTACTCAGAACGCATTCAGGGAGACATATGTGGTCCTATTCATCCTCACTGTGGACCATTTAGATATTTCATGGTTTTGATAGATGCATCAACTAGGTGGTCGTACATTTGTTTACTTTCAACCCGCAATGTTGCATTTGCTAGACTTTTAGCATAAATCATCAAGTTAAGAACATAATTCCCTGACAACCCAATCAAGACAATCAGTCTCGATAATGCCGGAGAATTTCAATCTCAAGCATTTAAAGATTATTGCATGTCTATCGGAATTAGCATTGAACATTCCGTTCCACACGTGCATACCTAGAATGGTTTGGCAGAATCTCTGATCAAACGTATTCAATTAATTGTCAGACCTTTAATCACGAGAACTAAGTTATCAACTTCAGTTTGGGGACATGCAGTCCTTCATGCAACATCTATCATTCGTTAAAGGCCTACTGCATACCATGAACATTCCTCCATGCAACTCATTTTAGGTCAACAACCAAATATTTCACACTTGAGAATTTTTGGTTGTGCAGTGTATGTTCCTATACCACCTCCCAATAGAACTAAGATGGGTCCAAAATGAAAACTTGGGATTTATGTTGGATTTAACTCATCGTCCATTATAAGATACCTTGAGCCCTTAACATGGGATTTATTTATCGCACGTTTTGCTGATTGTCACTTTGATGAAGAAGTTTTCCCACCATTAAGGGGAGATAAGAAGTCAATTCAAAAGGAATGAGCGCGAAATTGCTTGGAATGCATCAATTTTATCACGTTATGATCCACGCACAAATCAGTGTGAACTTGAAGTTCAAAAGATCATTCATTTGCAACAAATCACAAATCAATTACCAGATGCATTTAACGATGCAAAACAAGTGACAAAATCACGTATTTCAATTGTGAATGCTCATGCAAGAATTGATGTCTCTGTGCAACAAAATGCACAAGAACCAACTAAACACTTAAATCGTGGAAGACCAATTAGTTTAAAGGATACAATTCATCGAAAGAGGAAAATAGGAGTAAAAATAAATACAAATCAAAATACTCCTGAGAAAGCACAAGAATCATTTGATAAGGGTTTGTCAGAACAAGTTGATTCTGATGAGGAACAACTTCCTCTAGAAAAAAAGGAAAAAATGAAAATAATGAGATCTCAATAAATTATTTAAACTCTGGTAAGATTTGTGATCAAAATGAAATTGTTCTAGATGATATATTTTCTTTAAATGTGTCCTTTGAAATATGTGAAAATGATGATGATCCAGAACCACGATCAGTGGGCGAATGTCAAAAAAGACCTGATTGGCAAAAATGGCAAGATGCTATCCAAGCAGAACTAAACTCGTTAAGGAAATGAGAGGTTTTCGGACCGATTGTCCAATTGCCAGATGGCGTAAAACCTATTGGATATAAATGAGTATTTGTACGAAAGAGAAACGAGAAAAATGAAGTTACAAGGTACAAAGCAAGACTTGTAGCTCAAGATTTCTCACAAAGACCTGACATCGATTATGAGGAAACATATTCTCTTGTTATAGATGCAATCACATTTCGATTCTCGATAAGCCTTGCAGTCTCTGAAGGGCTTGATATGCATTTAATGAATGTCGTTACAACATATCTGTACGGATCCTTACACAGTGAGATATATATGAAAATCCCTGATGGATTTGTATTATCCGATGAAATAAAATCAAAACCTCATAACATGCATTCTATAAAATTACAAAGGTCTTTGTACGGGTTGAAACAATCCGGATGAATGTGGTACAAACGTCTCAGTGATTATTTACTGGAAAAAAGGATATGTAAATAATTCACTTTGCCCATATGTCTTCATTAAAAGATCATCAACATGATTTGTGATTATTGTTGTATATGTAAATAATCCGAATACTTGAAAAAGGAATTCGAGATGAAAGAACTTGGAAAAACAAGACTTTGTATTGGTTTGCAAATTGAACATTTTTCAAGTTGAGTACTTGTCCATCAATCAAATTATATTGAAAAAATATTAAAATGATTTTATATGGACAAAGCACATCCATTGAGCTCTCCAATGGTTGTCAGATCACTTGAAGTGGATAAGGATCCATTTCGACCTCATAAAAGTGATGAAGAGCTAATTGGTCCGGAGGTACCATATTTTAGTGCAATTGGTGCACTTATGTATCTTGCAAATTGTACAAGACCTGACATTTCTTTTGCTGTCAACCTACTTGCAAGATACAACTCTTCACCAACTCGAAGACATTGGAATGGTGTTAAACATATTTTTCGATATCTTCGAGGAACAAGTGACATGGGTTTATTCTACTCGAGAGGGGTAAAATTGAATCTCCAAGGTTATGCTGATGCTAGATTTTTATCTGATCCCCACAAGGCCCGATCTCAAACGGGATATGTATTCACATGTGGTAATACTGCTGTATCATGGAAGTTAGTAAAGCAAACTATGGTTGCTACTTCTTCCAACCATTCCGAAGTACTTGCAATTCATGAAACAAGTCGTGAATGTGTATGGTTGAGAAACATGATTGAACATATTCAAGAATCATGTGGATTGCCTTCAATAAAAGATTCTCCAACCATATTATATGAAGATAACGCAGCATGTATTGCACAATTAAGTGAAAAATTCATAAAAGGGGACATAACAAAACATATTTCACCAAAATTCTTTTATGCGCATGAGCTTCAGAAGAATGGTGAAATTGATGTCAAGAAAATCCGATCGAGTGATAATCTTGCTGATTTATTCATAAAAGCCTTACCAACTACGACATTTAAAAGGCTTACATATGGTATTGGTTTGCGGAAACTTAAAGACATTGCAAGTAAAGAAACCGAACAAGTTTCACCCATGTTCACAAGAGGGGAGTTATTAATTAATGTATTGCACTCTTTTTCCCTTAGCTATGGTTTTATCTCTTTGGGTTTTTCTAGCAAGGTTTTTAATGAGGCAATCTTAACAATATTATACCCATCTTAATATTTATGAGAATAGTGTACTATTTTTCTTTTACTATATTTTTTCCCACATGATTTTTCTTATTAGAAGTTTTAATGAGGCACAATCTCCAAGCAAGTGTCATCCAAGGGGGAGTGTTGTGGAATATGGATGACCATACATGTACACCAACATATTGTGTAGTCATGTAACTTGTATTTCTCACTTAATAGTACCTCCACTTGTCTATGTATTGTCATGTTACTTGTAATCATTTCCAATGTACACCAACTCTTTCATGTATTGTCAAATTACTTGTAATGTATTGTATGACATGGGGTGTATGTGTTAATTGTACACATTGTATAAAGTACATTTATCATCATCACCAAATGACCTATATAAAGGGTGCCAACCTCATTGTAAAAAACACACCAAGTTGAATGAAAACTTCTCATTCCAACTATCTTATTTCTTTTATCCTTCTTTGTAGTAGTAGTTTGTAGTAGTAGAAGTTCTTAGTATTATATTTTCCTTCTCTAGTTCTTAGCAAGTTCCAATTCAATTTACAACAATATATATATATGTATATATTGTTGGGTTTTACTGAGGGTTCATACGCAAAATGGAGATTACAAAACAATTTCTCGATCTCTAGGTAGACTGAAAACATCCAAGTGACATTGATCAATATCAATTCACTTAGACTAGGCCTTTTAACATCTAACACATCGAGGGATCCACTAGATATCTCTCTTTATATGAGAGGGACAAATTCTATCTCGATTACACAACTTCATCACATTGCTCACACAAGTAACCAATCACAACCTTTATAATCGTCCTAGGTTAAAGACAACGTTTGATTGTGTCAAATCACTTGTGTTCCTAATGTTGAAGTCTCTGGTAATCTCAAGTCGAGGACTGGAATATATACCTATCATGAGAAACAACTATGACTTAATCCATGTTATGTTCTCATAGCGGCCTCGGTCCCAAGTACTTTGTTCCCTAACAAGTACTTGTGATCTTGATTCGTATCCCTATACGTATAATCATCATATGATCATCAATCAAGACTCACACTAGTCTTAATTCATTATAGTTCCCAAGATAATGATCGACTATGGACATTTAGGATATTTATGTAAATACCCATGGATCTTATTATAATGTAAACATGCAAATTAATTATAATAAACAACAAATGAAATCCTCTATTTTTATTAACTAAAATTATTCATAAAGACGGTTAATGGATTGACCTAGGGCACATGCCCCATCATCTCCCACTTGCACTAGGGCCAATCATACATGCATCTAATGCCTAATGATCTAACATGACCATCATGTTTTGCTTGTGGAAGAGCTTTTGTCAATGGATCCGCAACGTTGTCTTCGATGGGTACTCTGCAAATCTTTACGTCTCCCTCTCAATAATTTCTCGATGAGATGAAAACGCCGAGTATATGTTTGGATCTGTGGTGTGATCTAGGTTCCTTGGCTCGTGCTATTGCCCCGTTATTGTCACAATACAAACAAACAGGGTTAGCAATACTCGGAACCACACCTAGTTCGTAAAATGAACTTTTTGATCCAAATCGCTCCTTTCTTTGCATCGGACGCGCAATATACTCGGCTTCACATTGTAGAATCTGCCACGCTCTCTTGCTTCGAACTTTTCCACTTCTTCGCACCCCCATTCAAAGTAAACACATATCCAGATGCGATCTAAAATCATCTATATCGCTTTGAAAACTCGCATCTGTGTAACCATTTACAACTAGATCATTTTCAAAACCTCCATAGACCAAGAACACTTCCTTAGTCCTTCTTAAGTACTTAAGGATGTTCTTTATCGCTATCCAAAGGACTCTCACCTGGATCTCGATCGATATCTACTTGTAGTGCTCAAAGCATATGATACATCGAGTCGAGTGCATAACATGGCATACATGATAGATCCAATAGCCGATGCATATGGAATCTTATTCATACGGTCTCGCTCATCATTTGTCTTAGGACATTGAGTCTTCTTTGAGACTTATCCCATGAGACATTGGCAACAATCCTCTTTTAGAGTCTTGCAAACTGAACCTATTCAAGACCTTGTCTATGTAAGCACTCGACTTAGACCGATTAGCCTTTTAGATCTATCCCTATAGATCTTTATCCCTATGATATAGTCGCATCTCCTAAGTCTTTCATTGAGAAACACTTCCCTAACCAAGACTTGACATTCTCGCAATGTTGGGATGTCATTTCCAATGAGTAATATATCATCAACATACAAGTACACTTAAAAACAACTACACTCCCATCGACCTTCTTGTATACACAAGGCTCATATTCGTTCTTAATAAAACCAAAATCTTTGATTGCTTCATCAAAACGAAGATTCCAACTCCGAGAAGCTTGCTTTAATCCATAAATGGATCTTTGAAGCTTGCATACCTTCCTAGAATTCTCAGGGATGTATAAAACCTTCGAGTTGTGTCATATACACGTCCTCAAGCAGCTTTCCATTAAGAAATGCTATTTTTACATCCATTTGCCATATTTCATAGTCATAATATGCAAGAATGGCAATTAAAATTCTTATGGATTTAAGCATGGCGATCGGCGAAAAAGTTTCATCATAATCAACACCTTAGTCTCGCTTGAAACCTTTTGCTACTAGTCTTGCTTTAAAAGTATGCACTTTGCCATCCATGTCGCTTTTCTTCTTGAAAACCCATTTACATCCAATGGTCTTACCACCTTCAGGTAAATCAACCAAGTTCCAAACTTGGTTATCATACATGGATTGCATTTCGAGTTCATGGCACTTAGCCATTTATCCGAGTCCGGTCCAGACATAGCCTCCCGATAAGTGGTGGGCTCATTTTGGTTTATAAGCAACACATCACGACTATCAGTAATGAGAAATCCGAATCTCTCTGGCTCATGTCTTACCCTACCAGATTTACGTGGGCCTTGTGTCACTTGCGGTGGTTCAACTGGTTCAGAACGTTGTTGAACTTCCAATAGCGGTTCAAGGTTTATCTGTGATTCTTGAACTTCTTCAAGATTTATTTCTCTCCCACTAGTGTCTTTTGAAATAAACTGTTTTTCCATAAAGGCACCATACCGAGCAACAAACACTTTGTTCTAACGGGATTATAAAAGTAATATCCTTTTGTTTCCTTGGGATACCCCACAAATAAACACTTGTCAGATTTAGGTGCTAGTTTTTCTGAGACTTGTCGCTTTACGTAAGCCTCACAACCCCAAATCTTAAGAAAAGACAAACTAGGTCTCTTCCCGTACCATATCTCATATGGTGTTTTATCAACCGCTTTAGAAGGAACTCGATTTAGAGTGAAAGCTGCAGTTTGTAATGCATAACCCCAAAAAGATAATGGAAGATCTGCATGACTCATCATAGATCGAAACATATCTAATAAGGTTCGATTTCTCCTTTCGAAACTCCATTCCATTGTGGAGTTGCTTTGGTGGAGTCAATTGGGAGACAATCCCACAATTTCTAAGATGATCATCAAATTCTTGGCTTAAATACTCACCACCTCGATCTGATCGAAGTGTTTTGATAGTTTTACCAAGTTGATTCCGCACTTCATTTTGAAACGTTCGAAACATCTCAAATGATTCACTTTATGTTTCATAAGATATACATAACCATATCTCTTTGAAATCATCGATAAATGTAATGAAGTACGATAACCTCCTCTAGCCATTGTGTTTATAGGACCGCATACATCGGTATGTATTAGACCCAATAAATCACTTGCCCTTTCACTTGTGTCCAAGAAAGGGACTTTTAGTCATCTTGCCCAAGAAAACAAGATACGCACGTTTCATATGTTTCTAAATCAAATGAATCTAGAAGTCCATCTTTATGGAGCTTCGTTATGCGTTTCTCATTTATGTGCCCGAGACGACAATGCCAAAGATAGGTTTGATTCAAATCATTTGACTTGAACCTCTTTGTATTTATGTTAAAGACTGAGTATCGAGTGGACTTTTTCATGCTTAGAATATAAAGACCATCATACGAATCAAAGCATTTGCATAAAATATGCCTTTACGAGAAATGGAACATCTATTATTAGCAATAATAAAATCAAAACCATCCATATCCAAACATGAAACAAATGATGTTTCGCTCAAGGCAGGCACAAAATAACAATTATTTAAAGTTAAAATAAGTCCACTAGATAAAACTAAGTCATATGATCCAACAGCCAGGGCAGCAACTCTTGCTCCATCCCTACCCTAATACCCAGGAATCACTAGTAGATAAATTAATTTCAATAACATAAATACCTGTAGTGGTAGTCGCACTACCCTTTTTCTTTCTTAGATCTTCCAGATAGAGTTTGCAATTTCTGAACCAATGTCCAGGTGCATGACAGAAATGACAATTTCCTTCCTTTTCTTTTGGGTGTTTTGAAGCAGGAACAGGACGGGTCTTGACTTGTTCCATAGGCTTTGCGACAGGTGCGAACAACGGCCTTGGCAACTCTAGCCTTGCCTTTGCCTTTCTTCTTCGTTCCTTTCCCTTTTAGACCATCAACATATTACTAGAGGGTTTCTTGATATTTTGTTCAGCGAGTTTTGAGCATCAAATGCAACTCGAAATTGATTTCTCCATATTATTCATATTGTAGTTCATCACAAATTGTGAGTAACTTTCTCGTAATGAATTTAGGATCAAATCCGTATCCAACTCTTGGCTTATGGGGAATCCGAGTCTATCAAGTGGTCAACATAGCCCTTCATCTTCGAACATGATGACTAACGACGCACCCTCGGTCATCTTGCAAGAATGTAGGTTTTTGACCGTCTCGAACCTTTCTTGCCTAGCTTGTCGTTGGAACATTTCCTTCAAATAAGTTATAGCCATGTCGTAGGCTTCCATTAGTTCCATGTCCTTCGAAGTTCGGAACCATAGTTGCCAAGCATAATACATGCAACATCGGTAGAATCGTTGACATGCTTACTATGCGCATCCTTCACAAACTTTCGTAGCATTGGTGGTGGGTCCTCGGGGATTGGAGCATCCAGGACATACAACTTGCGTTCATGCTTAAGAACAATTCTCAAGTTTCGAACCGATCAAGAAAGTTAGTCCCGATAGTTTGTCCTTCTCAAGGATGGATCGCGATGACAGGGGATTATTGTTACTTGAAGAGGCCATTGATCTACAATAAAGATTATGCAAAGTTTATTTTAGTATAGAGGAATAGACTCCCACTAAATTAACAACCCTCCTAAAACGTCTCGTTTATTTAGGGGACTAAAATCCATATTTCACCTAATTCTATGACAGCATGGCATGAAACATAGAACTAGATTATTTAGGTAGGTAATGGTTACCAATTACATCTTATGTAATTTTTAGATCTTTTTTATGAGATACGAGACATCTTATGTCTTAGCATGTTTTTATCTCATCATTTGCCTAAAGCTCAAAACTATTTTGATGGCTTTATTAAGTCGGACCATTTTAAACATTTAGGTAACTTTACCCAACTTGTCTCACCAAGATAACACAATACACCCACTATATGGCCGAAACTCGTATTAGTGTGATCGAGGCCTTGACAAGTGTTTAAAAATGGATGACATGAGACTTAAAATTTAATAGAGGGATTTTATTCTCGTGTTTAGTGATTTTTATGTAAACAATAAAATATCATATATTCTATTGATTTGTTCAATCACTAAACAATTTGGAAATTTCTATATTATTCTCCAATAAAAGAATTTCCTTGCGCTAGGATTAGTTAGACAGCGGTCCATTACCGACAATGCCAATGGCAGTGTGAGTTCCACTGACCGGTCAATGACGAAAATGTGGGCGCGCCATCTCTTTTTTTTTTTTTTTTTTTTTTTTTAGAAGACGGATCTCAATTCCGAAAATTGAAATTCGCTATAGAAAATCATATTTTTCGTTGATTTTACTATACTAAATTTACCCCTTAATTTATCCAAATTAAGTCAATTAAAACATTTTTAATTAACCCGGGCCCACATCTAACTAATCATCTTATCATAATCCAATTAGGACTAATCTTATCCTAATCCAATTAGGACTTATCTTATCCTAATCCAATTAGGACTAATCCTAATCCAATTAGGACTTATCTTATCCTAATCCAATTAGGACTAATCTTATCCAAATCCAATTAGGACTTATCTTATCCTAATCCAATTAGGACTAATCTTATCCTAATCCTATTATATCACCAATAACAAGATTCTTGATATTTATCTCATATTCTAATTTGTTATCTATCTTTATAAAATAGAAACTTCATAACAAAATAGATATAACAATATAAATAATTAATTTCGAAAATTAATTAATTATAAATAAATAATTTCGAAAATTAGTTATTTGCAATTTCGGTCCTCATCTAGATAATCACAAATATGTCATTGAATCATGAACTACTATCCCAATCGAATCTAATCATATTAGTTTCGAATTAATATTCAACCTTATACAATTCAAGAAACGTAAAACAATGTAACCTAAATATGCATATTGAATTACAGAGATTTCATTCATGCATCAATGCACAAAGAATAACGATTATACCTAATGATTTCAATTAAATCACAAATATGTGTATCATATACACAAACGTGATAATAAATCTCAAAGAAAACTTATGTATATCACATATACATCAATTATCAACATGCTTTCGATCATATATCATGCATATATCGAAGAAAACATGCAATGAATTTAATGGAATCGAACTCGATGGCTCGATACCACTTTGTTGGGTTTTGGGGTTCATACGCAATGGAGATTACAAAACAATTTTGACAAAAACCCCAACAGATCCGAATCTAATTCCATTAAAAACGTTTAAACCATGAAAAACTTAATCATACCTCAATCGCAATATACCTTTCGTAAGGTTGATCGATCTCTAAGGCGCGCTAACGACGAACGCCTCTATCGCGATCCACACACGAACGGCGGCCGAGATTCGAAGTGCTAGCGTCGAGAGAATGCCAAACCTTTTTGTTTCTCTCCAAAACGATCCAGAGCATACCAAAAACCCTAAGTTGTTTCTTAAACGAAAAAAAAAAAGAGTTTTTGGCCTTTTGATCTTTCGTATGTGTGTTCTAACTTAAAGCGTCTATTTATACAACCCTTGTATATAGACGGTTAAGTAAATTACACATATACCCTTACTTAAAGAAGTATAAGTGTAATACACCACAAGGACGTTTCTGTCATGAATTTTATCACATAAAATTCGTTTTTCTGAATCGTCTTAAAATCTCGCAAAACCATTCTTAGTGTGCGACCCAATAGGCTCATACAACGTTGGCAGTGTACCAAAACACATTTTGGTATACAAGTCATAAGCGGCCTCTAGCAAGACATTATGACTACCCAAGTTGTACGAATATCAAATCGATACAACCTAATCAATAGTGTATATAACATCCTTTTGTCACACGATATCCTTTTGATCAAACATAAGGCATGGAATTGTCATCCAACATGTTCAATCGTACTAGTCTCGATCTCTAGGTAGATCGAAAACATCCAAGTGACATTGATCAATATCAATTCACTTAGACTAGGCCTTTTAACAAGCCTAACACATCGAGGGATCCACTAGATATCTCTCATATATATACATAATTATATGCATGATTGATCCGTTCATATATATACATACTATGCATGATTGATCCGTTCACTTCGCTCGTGGGAATTAATTTTTAAGAATTTATTAATAAAATTCTAAATTATAATTAAAATTTAAAAATTAGAAATATAAGTACATTTTTTAGCTTATCAATATTCTCTAATGTGATTGAGATAAGATGTGAATGAAAAAATAAGGAAAAAAAATAGAAGTGGTTTGACTCATCAATTTGTAAACACTTTCTTGTGGAGATTCCGTAGAATTGTACATAAAGTTCAATCTTTACCTCAAACTCTATAGATAGAAATGATAACTTTGAAATTATGAATGTAAATAATTGAATTAGTTGGGATTAAAGCTTTAGACACCTTTTTTCACATAATTAATCAGAATCTTTTTCATTCAAATTTTTCTGGGTTTTGGGTTTGTTCCCTCCCCCAACACCTTCTTCAAACCACATTCTTCTTCAACCCCCACATTCTTCTTCACCCTCTCGGATTCTCTCTTCTTCACTGTTTATATATATATACCGAACCTTCGCCTCTCTTCATTACACAATCAACAACCAACCACAACAACCACTCCCAATTCTAATTTCGAATTCATAGACAAAACTAGTCCCACAGTCACTAAAATTAAAAATTAAAATATTATCTCACCTTCAAATGTTCTTCAACAATGCCACCAACACTCACAACACTCCTTGAATTTGATCTCCAACAGAGAGAGAGAGAGAGAGAGAGAGAGAGAGAGAGAGAGAGAGAGAGAGAGATGATGAAGATGATGACCAGTGGTATGCACTCCCTTAAAACGTATCAAATGGTAGCATGCAATCTAAGCTTTCAACAGATGTAATGTTCATATAAATCGATTTTCCCTAGAAACAAGTGCACACTTCAATTTAGAAACAAGTGCACAACTTCAATTTAGAAGAGTTTGTGTATCCCTTAATTTATCAACCTCTCCGTCTCCGAGAAAACAATGTATTGATAAAAAGATTGATGAGAAAGAGTTTGGATTGATATTGGATTGATGAAAATGAAATAGTTCATCCACTCAAAAATTTGTAATTCGTGCTTTTACACGAGAGTGATCGATAATGAATTTTTTATATATTAAACACTAACACAAAAATCCATTGAATGGGCTAAATAGGAAATCATTTATTTAATAGGTAATTAATTATTGATAAAAAAAATCGAGTTCAAGATTTATTTGGAGATAAAGAAAATTTATAAATGTAAAAGAAATCATATGGTGGATTGATAATTGAAAAGAAATTAGAGTTTGAAATCATTGGAGACAAAAACGAAAAGGTTGATTTGGAGATGAGAAAAAGAGAAGAGAAATATGGGCAAATAAAAGGTAAATTTCATTACCAAATTTAAAAAAAAATTTGTAATTCGTGCTTTTATATATATATATATATATATATATATATAGACACACATACACTAGTGAATGTTTTCTAGCAATTTGATTAATTAAATCAAAAGATTCAATTTACATAACTACCTATATCCACAAAAAGAAAAGATAATTACTAGACGGTTATCTCTCTCTCTCTCTCTCTCTCTCTCTCTCTCTCTCTCTATGTTTATCACTTTCAAATCGCGACACAATTTATCTCTTTCTACGAGTATCACTTTTAAATCCTCACTTTTATGTTAGTTAAGTCGAATTTACTTAAACACTCCTACTTTTATTTTTTCATCCAATCAAATGTTAACATTGATGAATACTTTGGTCAATAAGGCTATTTTGGCTTCAAGAAGATCATAGGGGTATTTTCATTAATATATATATATATATATATATATATATATATATATATATATATATATATATATATATATATATACACTAGTTTCATATACATGCTACGCACGCAGGTTTTGGCCCGCTCGCTTCGCTCGCGAGATTTCAACTAATATAAAAAATTATGTTTCATCTTAAGTTTAACTAGAAATTTTAATTATTAAACTTCCCATTAATGTGTAAATCTGTTGAACTTGGGAGAGAGAACAACAAATTTATTGGTAAAATGATATGAGACATGGAGTAAAGAATAAGTTAGGCATAATTATTTTATTTACCATAGAGAAAAATGAGTCTATAAATATGTAATTAGTTATAATAGCTATCCAAATTGAAGCGTAGAGTGAGAGCTATAATATGTGGACTACATGATATAATCAATCGATTATATATATAATTTAATAATCATTACTTTAAAAAAGTCGTATAGTTGTTTTTTTTTTGTTACAGTTGTATAGTTGTTTAGTTCAAGTGCAACACTTAAACAATGACACAATTAAATGTAGCACAATTTTGAGATAAGGAAAGCTATCCAAATTAATGTACCGATTGAATGAGAGTTATACATATAATCGATTATATATAGGCATAAATTGGTTGAATGAGTTATATAATATACATACTACATATAATCGATTATATGTATAGACATAAATCGAAATAAAAAAAATCAAAGAAACTAAAATTGCAAATAATGTTATGCATAGAAAATATAGGCGACTTTCAAAAAAGTAGACATAAATAAGTGATTAAAGGGTATAAATGATAATTGAAGTCACGAAGAAATTTTACTATTCGTGCTTTTTGATATATAGGTAGATATATATATATATATATATAATATTGTTTTTCTTTATTTTTATTAAGTTTGAGTGGAGAGAAATTGATGGTGTGTTTTCCCTTCTATTCATGATACGCGGGAGGGAACATGATAAGACCCCGTGGTTTCAATGTGTATTAATGGGGTGTTGGGGGTGCTTGGGCCATCTCTGTCTCTCACTCTTCACTCATCTAATAAACTCCCAACTTAATCATTTTTTATAACATAATATGCATGATTAGCATTAGTTCTGTACCTTAATTTTCTTAATTGTACGTATCTATTCTCAATTATTCTTGTTTGCTTTGATTCTATTTATTTTAGTTTTATCAATCAATAATGTTTTCTAATTAAGGGTCTAGGCCCCTCTAAGTAATTATTTAAGAATATGTTTTCAATATAATACCATCTTCTTACAAAAAAATTAAAAGTTAAGACACTTTAATGAGATCATTCCTATAAAAAGATGGAAGCCTAAAGTAATTTGATTATGTCAATCATTATTAAAAAGTGGATTGAAGCACCCACAAAATGGACCCAATAACCCCATTCGTTGCACTTGGGAATGGTGATGCCCACCCACCTTACATTACTAGTATAAACCCCAAACTTGTCGCCATCTTCTAATCTACTCTTTCCCTTTTAAATCTTCTCCCCAACAATTCATTCAATTTTAGCAACTCATTTCAGTTTTCTTGGTTATAAAATTCAAGAATGAATGTTTTTCTTAAAAAAGAAACTCTACATCCTCATTGAAGCAGGTTCAGGGTCTTCAAATATTAGTTAGTAAGAAACTTATTTTTAAAATTACATCATTAGATGGTAGAGGTATCACTTGCTAAAAAAATAAGGTTTGAAGAGTCTGCGACTTCGCTCCCACGTAAGTAAAAAAACAAACTAATACTTGTGGAATCACAACAAATGACACATTTTTTTGGCAAGAAACTATGAACATACACACACCTCTTGTCAACATCACGAGCTTTTGCGACAACAACACGAAGCCTACAACAAGTAGCAACCTTCTTCAGGCAACTCTGAAGCAATATACTTATATTTTTAGTAATAAACAACATACT
This sequence comes from Stephania yunnanensis, assembly GCA_039657365.1. Lineage (NCBI taxonomy): Eukaryota > Viridiplantae > Streptophyta > Magnoliopsida > Ranunculales > Menispermaceae > Stephania > Stephania yunnanensis. Next base: position 55,043,808 of record CM077584.1, on the reverse strand, counting down.
ATCTATTTTTTATTTTATTTTTTTATTTAAGTAGAGTCGAACTTACAACCTTACCTTTTAGCAATTGACTCCTCCACCATTCGTATAAATAAAAAGAATAAAAAGAAAGAAATTGTTGTAAATGTAATGAGAAAGTGGATGACCCTTCCCATCCCAACCTTATGTAACACATATTTAGTTGTTAGTTAATATTGCATTATATATAAGAGTCACGTATGCCCTTTGGTCAAAGGGCTTCATCTCATTATGACCACAAAGGCTATATAAAGGGGTCATTTCCATGTAATGTACACAACAATGTTGGAATGATAGTTATCATATTTCTCCCTCATCTCTTCTCTTATTTTATTTATTTTCCCTAGCTTAGTTCATAGATATTTTACAACACATTATCAACACGAATTTGCTCTCACGAATGAAGTTTTAAAGATCAAGAAAGTGCTTTAAGGTAATAAGCTCCGAAGGTATATATTCTTTCATTTGATACATAAGTTTTTAATTGTAAATCTTTTGTGTTTACCTCGAAGCAAAACTGTCATTGTTTGCTGTTTTTTTTTTTTCATGTAATTCACTGTTATCTTGTTTTTCTTTTTTTTAATGAATTGATATCTTCTGATTTAGAATTTATAAAATAAGTATTTCTTTATGATAATTATATGTCCCATCCCAAGGTTTTGTTTGTGTAGAGTAACAATTGATGCATGCGCTCAATCAAAATATGTATTGTACTTGACATACCTCTTGTGCCTTATAGCCTTTACCCATCACACATAGCCTAAATGATGAAGGATTTAATTTTAGCTATATTATGTAAAGATCTAAAAAAAAAAAATAGACGTCATCCTACCATCTATATATTCACATGTTATATAGCTATATTTTATTTTATTTTTTAATTTGTTTGAAGGACGTCTATTACATCAAGCTTATGCATCAAGATTAGACATAAATTTTGAGTTGCATATAAACATCTATTTTTCATTTTATAATTACGTCATATTTTTTTTTTTTTGATGAATATGGAGGCGATACTCCTATATTATATCTACAAGGTATGTACACAAAAATTATTTACAAGTAAGTCTATTGAACAAAAAGCGGTATAAAAAATGGGTCATACTATAGCCAAAACTAAGTTGCACCAACTGACCAAAATAAAACATCCTCCCAAGCAACCTCAAAAGCAATATCTTTCTACAGTGACGTCTTATAAGTACGTCCTACTTTGCGTAACATGGTCTTAGCAAAGTAGATTAATGAGACAACTAATTTTATTTCTCTAATGTGAAGGACCAAGTTTTATTTTTTTTTGGTTGGTTAGTATTCAATTTTTCTTTTTTAATTTGAAATGCATTTTCCTTATTTAACAAAAATAATTGTGAAAACGCTAAAGATTTTGAGTCTGGACTTATATATTTTCGATGCGCACATTTGTTTAAGGTACCAACATATTCGTCTGATGTATTAATAAACTAAATCAATGGGATATGGTTATTTTGTTTTGTTATGTATTAAAAGTATGAAACTATAAATTTGAACTGTTGCATATATAGTGGTGATACAAAAAATAGTAGTGAAAAATTATTACATTCTATTTTGCCATGACCTATACTTTGCCTTAATTAAATATCATTTTTTATAATCCCATGAATTTCTATGTGTCAATTGGGCTCGTGATTAATAATTTGATAATGATTGATCCAACTCTACTGATATCTACTAAAAAAAGAGAGTTTTTTTTTACTTAAAACGATGAAATACGAATGGTCTCTCCTTTATATTCTTTAGATAGTTACATAATTAATATTAAATTTTAATAAACTTTAGTAATTTAATTACTAATTTATTTTACTAATTAATCGTCTTGAATATGCAAGTTAAACTTTGGATTACTTATGTACACAATTTTACTTATATTTACAATTAATTGATCGGTTTAAAATACACACTATAAAAAAAACTTAAACAACAACAAACTAATCTGATGTTGAATTGGTACGATTTTGTTGCTAAGTGACTCTGCAACAGATCAACGACGGATAGTAGTTGTTGCTAAACTCTTTGTTGCATATTGAAATCAGTGACATATTTTGGTTATGTTGCTGTTCAGCGACAAATTTGTGACAAAAGTCTGTCGCTGAACATCAACAGAAACATGTCTGTCGTTAATTGTAGTCCAATCAGCAAATGAAGGTCTATTGCAAATCAGTTGCAAATCAGCGACAGACATGGTATGTCGCTGATTTGCCCAGTCGGCACAGCGCGTGCTATTGCTGATCTGTTGTTGTTTAGCGATAGACCGAGTCTGTCGTTGATTTGCACAGTCAGCAAAATCGATGTCAGTCACTGATCTGTCGCTAAACAGAGACAGATCAGCAACATACAACTTTTTGCTTATGTGTCTGTCGCTTGATTTGCAATGGTAATTTTGAAAAAAATTACAATTCATAGTAAATAGTAAATTGTAAACCAGCAGTGCAGTAAAATCTTCAACAATATATATTTTCATGCTGCAAATAAAACAAAAATTGAGAAAATATTTGTATACTATCAAAATTTGACAAACAATGTCTGAAAAAGGATTAGATTAACATTTCATAATTAACTAGTAGTATATTATATAGTACTAGATGAACATTATTCAACAAAATACAAAATACTACACAAATTAAGATGGCTACACAAATTAATTTACGTATATATATATATATATACAATCCCATACTCTTACACAATTGTTTCACCGATACAAGATATACACCATACAAATTCTGATGCTAGGAGAGCGTGTCCCATCCAAATCCTGAAAATTAAAAGGAAGAACTTGAACAATATTCGACATGCAACCAAAATATTCAAACATAAATGAAAATAACATCACATCCAATTAAAGTGAAATTGAATACAGTGTTGTTTCTGAGTACACACTATCTTTCACAGTCTTTCTATCTCGATGTATAACATGACCAACACAACCACTTCAAAAATACACACAACGAGTTAAGGATTTCTAATACATAAATTAAAAGTGCGCATTACGTCCCTAAAATAGATGGAGACACAAATTACATATAGAGACCAAGTTGAGCAGCATGGGGTGTCCATCTCTCCTGAAAAAATAAAATGGACCATATAGGATTAGATAAACTACTCAATTTGAGAAAATACCTTAGTTGATCTATGTGGATCTAATTCTCCTATCCTTTTTTGGATACATCTTAATCTACTTATTTGTAATGTCATTCTCATTGTGACCATTTTTTATATCATTGATCCTAAATATATAAAATTAATTCTAATTTTACTACTCGAATTATCTTAATATTTACTAGACTTGACTAACAAGTCACAATGCATGTATTTCATTCACTCGCAAATGTAAACTCTAAAACTTAAATACAAAGACATCAATGAAATCAATCTACTTGATAAAGAGGAGATCCAACTCTTTGAAGTAAAAAACTTTCTAAAATAAAAGAGGTCTATGAAGTCATTTGACTTAAGAATTGCCTACGAAACCTATATAATTCAATTATAGTGATCTAGTTAAAAAATCATTTATTCTAAAGCCGCTAAGTACTCATGTTTTCTATCTTTATCATGAAACACGAGTAAAATACATATTTGAGGATATTCTCCAATATCGACAAAGCAAAATATGTATGTTCCCTTCATCATACACAACAAATAACAAGTTCAAAAATCAAGTTTCTTCATGAAATGACAAATGAAAAATGCTGAAGAAACTGGTATTAAAAATTATATTAAAATTAAAAAACTTTTTAAAAAGGAGATCCAAGTCTTTGAAGTAAAAGACTTTCAAAAATTAAAAAGGTCTATGAAGTCATTTGACTTAAGAATTGCCTACAAAACATATATAATTCAATCATAGCGATAGAGCAAATACTGTATGTTTCCTTCATACATAACAAAGAACAAATTCAAAAATCAAGTTTTTCATGAAATGACAAATGGAAAATGCTGAAGAAACTGCTATTAAATATTATATTAAAGATTTAAAAATATCAAAGTATGACGAAAATAAGAATAAGGTAAAACACAAGCATGTCTGAAAGAAGAATACAAATAGTAATATAATTGACACAAAATAAACAAACTCCAATTAGAAAGTAAAAAAAGGGAAACATCTCAAATAGGAATATATTACAAGTAACAACATAAAAATGTATCGTTACATATGCTGTAAGACCCGTCTAAACCACTCATTGCAACTATTCCAATTGACAAAAGTTCATAATAAACACCGCAGTATACATGGTAAAATGTTTAAGATCAAGACAAGACTGAGTTCAATAGAGATTTTGTGAATAAAATAAATGGCAGAAGGTTGCATACCGAAGGAATTTATGAAACTTGAAACCCAATTGGTGATGTAAGTTTGGCATCCTCATCAAGAACTCCAAGGGCATAGTGGACTTCAAGTGCCCTTATTTATACCCAATGCCTTTAACTATCACAAAAAAAAAAATCAATAACACATGCAAGAGCAAACATGCAAGAGCAAACTATGGTAAGTAATTTCCACAATGAAAGAAATATAAAGACACAAAGCAAACATGCAAGAGGAAACTCATATATTCATAAGAAATCCCTCTTTTACTCTAGTAATACTTGAAAAGTGTCTGATCAAGTACAATGTCTTTCTCAAATGTGTGGAAGTGATGCAAAAGACGCATAAAGGAAATTGTGAAATAAGATCCTATAAGGTTTTAGTGTGTGGAGAGTTTTCAGGGAATCCAATCATTTCAAGGGAAATCAAGATGCCAAAAATAAAAGCAACAAGTTTATGAAATAAATAACTTAGAGAATAAGAGGTGAAAATAAAAATTCAAGTTTCATTACACCCCACTCTTAGAACTAACAAATAATATAACTAAGAAAAGAAATTAGTATTAAATCGTGATGGATAAACTATTACATACATATTTTCAAATGAAGGTACAATTTTCTTACCTAGCAAAAACAAACAAGCCTTGTCAACTCATTCTCTATAATCAACACCAATATCAAATGCCACCGGTGCACATACCTGCAAATGAATAATCACATCGACTACATTAGAAGGGAAAAATCAGTGAAGTTATACATTACTCGTAGTTACCAATTTACCATAAAAAAGATAGAACATCCAATCACTATTGTCGTGGTGGTGGTCGCGGAGGCGGCATAAGTCGCGGAGGCGACATAAGCTCGGCCGACGGCCGTGTCGGTATGCGAGTCGCGAAGTCGTCGCAGAGGAGACCCGAAACTTAATCAAGGAGGAGCCGGGGGCGAGCAGCGGCGCCGGAGGACCGGGTCTGAGCAGCGGCGGCGGAGGAGCTGGGGGCGAGCAGCGGCGCCGGAACAGGGGGTCGCAGAGCCGTGGTGGTAGCCAGCGGCGGCGGATTCGGACGGAACCCGCGACGACGGAAAAGGGGGGACGATCACGACAGGCGACCAGCGGCGCCGGAGGAGAAGACCGCGCAGTGGCGACGGCGCCGAACGACTAACTCGCACAAGGGCGGCGCGACCCGCGGTGTCGTTGGCGTGCATTACAAAGGAAGGACAGAGCCGGCTAGTCGCGGTCGACGTCGACGAAGACAGTGGATGACGATGACGACGGTGATGGCAAGGCTTGTGCGGCGGTGGTGGCAAAAAATGGGTTTGTAGAGAGAGCGAGGAGGACGAGTTTCTGGTTTGTACCCTTTTTTGGGTAGCGACGGATCAACGACAAACGTCTGGTTTGTACCCTTTTTTGGGTAGCGACAGATCAGCGATAGATCAAGCCTGTCGCTGGTCTATCGTAGATCAACGACAGACTTTGTTCTGTCGCTGATATGTAGCAGATCTATCACAGACTTAGCTACATATCAGCGACATACTTGTTTATGTCGCTAATCTGTCGCAGATTTGTCGCAACCTTGGCGAAAAATTTATGGCGGGAGAAATCAGCGACATATCTGTGACAATATACAATTTTTCACAATTTTTGTCACAAATCTGTCTCTGAATTGTTGCTTTTTGGTCGATCGAGTCAAACGGACTATTTGATGCAGAATTGTTGCTGATTTGTTGCTGTTTAGCAACAAATTTTGTCTGTCACAATTTTTTGATGCTATTCTTCCATATTTTTGTAGTGGTAGGAGGTCTATTCGTTGTATATTTTTTAAATCTAAAAGATATAAATACACCATGTCCGTCTATTCGTTGTATATTTTTTTAAATCTAAAAGATATAAATACACCATGTCTTTTGTCAGATAACCTTTGGATTACTGCTCACCAAAACAATTGTTTTTAGTTGTTTAATAATAGATAAACCCTTTGATATGCCTAATTAATGTATATGCATCCTCTATATATTTTTATGCAAAGTTTAATATGATTCAAAATTATGAGCTAATATCTTAATTGATTAGTTACTTATGAGGTCAAGTAAAAAAAATTAGTTTGAGTATGTTCATCAAATAATATTACCATATATCTTGACCATATTGCTTTTTTAATTTATCCATTTTCATAATAAATGTTTTATATTAAGCATTCATATTAAATAAAAAAATACATTAGCAATATATAGGCTAGAAACAAGAAGATGCATGACTACTCACTCTAAGTTGTCTATAGACAAATTCATCTGACAGTAACAACATCTCGTATTGTTAAATATTTTTATAAAATATTAAGTATATATATTATTTATGCACGACCAGTTTTGCCATTAATTGAAAGGCATTTTCTATGATCATATAATTTTTATATTAGTTTTTCTCATTAAAATTTTAGCGATTAATCATGTTATATTCTTGATTTTTGTAATACAAATAATACTATAAGTTTGAGTTGATAGTGGGTAAGCATTGTCCCCGGTAAAGCTAAACATTGAAAGGGAGACGAGTTATCATGTTCGAGGAGACATGATTGTTAAGTAGACTTCGTCTCGCCACCTAACCTGGAGGTTGTCCCACCAACTCATACAAATAGTACGTTTTGTATATAAAATAATCAAGTTATGAATATGGATTTAATCGTATACTATCTATTTTACATACAAATGAGAAAACTATTTAATATATTTTCAAATATACTATATTTGATTGAATATATATGTTGTCATAATATTTTTGACAAGAACTATTTGTCAAGGCAATTATAGATGTTAAAATTATGAAATCATTATGCAAGGTTGTGCGCATACCACTAATTTTTATTCACCAATATCTCCATAGAGATTTGAAAAGTGAATATTTTACTTTATAACATCCATTCATCTTATGGAGTTATGAATATAAACACCAAATAATGATGATGCTCATAAAAGCTATAAATGAGTGGATGGGTCTCGAGCTACAAAATTAAATCACTCAATATGAATTACAATTCTACAACTTTAATTACCTCTTAGTTAAGGCTTAATGTGGAAATATGACTGATGCGGCAATGATATAAAAATCCACATGGTACGCCTTAGTATATTATTGCAATAAAATATCGAGCGCGTATATCATCAATTCAATATGAATATTATGAATTGATTTCTTGCTTCTTGGTAACTGAGTAAAATAATGAGATATTAGACGTATAATATCACTCTCGTCCAATTGGTCTAGCTTCATGAAATATATGTTGCGTTATAAAATGACCATTGTGGAAATAATAAAATTATGGACGTGGAAAAGGGCAAAGGATATGGTAAAGATCGTATTAATAATTCCACCTAAAGTGGAATAAAAGTGGTGCACCACATGAAATATGAAGGACAAAATTATTGACAGTGAGCATGCTCAAAAATCGTGATAAACTATGTCACGTATGAAAGGTCATCAAGCCTAAATATTGTCATATACATGCCCAAATATTTTGGTGATCTTTACCATACCAATCAAAGGCTAAATTATGAATTTTATGGCTCATTACAATTGACACATTGAGATGTGTTCAAATCATGGCATAAGTAAAGGTGAACAATGCATGCCTTGCTCATTTTGTTACATGCACCTTATAATATAAAAAAGAATATTTCTCGAATGTGAACTTAGGGAAGGCTAACGTTCAGGCAATATCTGGTACAATAATTGTATTGTTAATGCCTTAACCATAAGAAATATACTCAGAATAATAGAGAATTTCTCTATATAATTATAATTTAATCTGAGAATGAAATTTCCGGCTTTAGCTTCTTGAATCTAAAAGGCGTATTAAAATGAATGTCATGATAAATCAAATGATCTAATGACATTCATAATGTGGAGTGATCATTTTTTATTATTCATAATCATCAATAATGCGAAAAATATTGTAAATTCGCATGGATGTCCTTTATAGAACCTTATTTCTTATCAGCTGGTGTTATCTTAAGGAAAATCCCTAGGACACTTATATTGATTTAACTCTCATTAATCATATTATAAGATGCCTTGAGCCCCTAATTGACCTAATAGGGGATTTATTTATAACATATCTTGATAATTGTCACTTTATTCAAGCAATTTTCCCTCAATTAGAGGGAGATATAAGCCACAACAACAACAACAACAACAACAACAACAACAACAACAACAACATAGCCTCAGTTCCAAATTAATTGGGGTCGGCTACATGCATCAAACTTTTCCATTGTGCTCGATTAAGTGCAATTGATGGCGAGCTTTGCAAACCATTCAAATCCCTTTTAATTAATGTAGAGGGAGATATAGAGTATGGCATGAAATTGCTTGAAACTCATTAAATGTGTTGCATTGTGATCCATGTATAAATTTGATATGAACTTGAAGTTCAAAGGATCGTTGATTAGCAACAAGATGCAATTGTTAATATAAAAAGTGACAAAATCATATATTCCAGCATTAAAGGTTCATATAAGAAATGATGTCCGCGTGCAATAAAATGCATAAGAACCACCAAATGTTTAAGGTGTAAAAGACCAGATATTGTATTTTAAATTACTTGCAATGATTTGTTGCAATGTAATATACGATGTCTCGCCCATGTGAACATGAGGGAGAGAATCAAAAGGATTATTGATTAGTGCATTACACTCTTTTTCCCTTATCTATGATTTTATCTTATTGAGTTTTCCTAACAAGATTTTTAACGAGACAATCCTAATAATATTAACACTCCATATCAAAATTGATAAGTGTATTGTACTATTTTTCCCTTCGCTAAGGTTTTATCCTACTGAGTTTTCCTAACAAGATTTTTAATGAGTCAATTCTATCAATACCATACTCTATGTCAACATTGATGAGAAAGATGTACTTTTTTTTTCCTTAGCTGAATTTTTTCCACATGATTTTTTCTAGCGAAGGTTTTAACGAGGCATATTCTTTTAGCAAGTGTCATCTAAGGGAAGTGTTGTAAATGTAATGAGAAAGTGGATGACCCTTCCTATCCCAACCTTATGTAACACCTATTTAATTGTTAGTTAATATTGTATTATATATAAGAGTAACTTGTGTCATTTGATCTTCATCTCATTATGATCAAAATGGCTATATAAAAGGGTCTTCTTCATGTAATGTACACAACAATATTAAAATGATAGTTCTCCTATTTCTCCCATATCTCTTCTTTAATTCTATTTTCTAATTTTTTATTTACTTTCCCTAGCTTAGTTCATATGTATTTTTACAACGGAAATGAATCTCCATACCCTTTTTTTAACATTTATTAAAGGTTATATGAGTTGGTCTTACGCAACCAACCAACACTCCCTTTATTGTCCAGACTACCCTACTATTATTTATTAATTCCATTCAAAGAAGCTTCGGCTCCACCTTTTCATTTTATTAATTCATTCATTTCCCTTCTTTACCGTTCTTTTTTAATTCATTTTTTTCTAGTATCAATCGGGGACCTCTGCAGCAGACACAAAACAACGGTAAATTGAAGAAAAACATCACCAACAACCCCTCTTCAGATCTGATTTTCTCTCTAAATCTCTCAATTTGGCTCAATTTCCTCTGTTTCTCAAATGGGTAGTCTTGATCTGCTACTGTGATCATCTTTTTTGGGCATAATTTGGGGCCCAATGTGGTTGTAATTGAGTGTGGTTTGGATTTTTGATGGATTTGTGATGTGGGTTTGATCTGAAACTGCCCGTTTTGTGATTTTGGGTGGTAATGGAGGAGACCTTATTGAGGTTTTTGGTGGGTGTGATTGGGATCTGAAGGACTGGTTTTGTGATGATGATGGGTTGGTGTTGAATTGGAGAAGAAGAGTAGTGAAAGATGTTCAAAGCTGCAATATGGAGGAACGAGAAGAACAAGATCAAAGTCACATTCAAATTGCAGTTCCAAGCAACTCAGGTACTGTTTTAGTGCTTTCTAGACCAATTTTAAGAACCCCAATTCCCATTTTAGAGTGTCGAATTCAAAATGCGCATTGTTTATAGTTTCGTTGTTGTAGTCCTCAATTTAGTCCTGCAATGTAATCTGAGTTTTAGAGTGTTTACTAGTTTGGAGGAATGGATTAAATGGGGAAAATTGAAAATTCACTGTCAAGAGTCAACTATAAGGATAATGTGATTTGGGCTTTTTTGTGATCTGTGTGTAATTGTTCTTTTTGCACTAAATCGAGGGTAATGAAAGAGTTTGATCCATGTAGCCAATCCTGACTAAGTGGGATTGAGGCTTTTGCTCTTCTTTTGATTAATTTGTGCCATTGTCTTTGCAGGTACCTCAGCTTGGAAGAGATACAATGATGGTATCGGTGGTACCCGTCGAGGTCGGGAAGCCCACGGTGAAATTGGAGAAGGTTTTGGTGCGCGAGGGGAGTTGTTGTTGGGAGAATGCAATCTATGAAACAGTGAAATTCAATAGAGAGCTAAAATCAGGAAAAGTTAATGAGAAGATCTACAAGTTCATTGCTTCAAATGTGAGAAATGGTTCAATTCCTTCAGTTTTGTTCTTGATTACAAGTTTTTTTTTTTTTTTTTTTTTTTTAATGGGTTTTTGATGATCTTTGTTTGCGATTTCACAGGCATCATCTAAAGCCAGTTTTCTTGGGGAGGCCACCATTGATTTGGCTGACTACATTGAGGCAATTAAACCTTTAACCGTCTCTCTGCCGCTAAAGGCCTCGAATTCTGGGGCTATTCTTCATGTTAGTTGATTTTTCACTTCTTTTCATTCCCTATCTAAATTTGTTTTTATCTGTCAGAATTTATGCATTTCTACTCGATTCGACCATTCAGAGAAGGATTAAGGCATGTAATGCATCTGAAGAATTTTCTGAAGTTTTTTTTTGTTTTTGTTTTTCGTTTCGGTTGCAGGTGACGATCCAAAGAATTCAGGAAGCTCTTGATCATGGGTGAGTATAATGAGAACTATAAGACCTTGTGGTTGTTCATTTATTTGGGTTCTTCTTAATACATGTAAGCTGGATTGTGATTGTCGGAGAGCTTTTGCAGAGATGTTGAAGAAAATGAAGACGTGACACCTAGATCAAAGGAGAGGAGCTTGTGGAGCCATTTTAGTACAGAAAAGAACGGCAATTCCAATTCTAAAGATGTAAGGTTCCTTCTTTTGTTAAATGGAAATGAAGCCACACTATGAACTATGAAGTGATCTTTGAACTACTTACTTTGTAGTCTGAAATATTGGTAATTAAGGAGGTTGTTTAATTGTTCTAAATTGTTTGCAGAACGAAATTCGTCACAGAAGCACAAATCAGAATGTGGAATCTGACGGCTATCTTCTTGCGCAAAAAGTCCCTGATGCTACGTCGGCTTCAAGTTCAGAGAGCAGCTCTGAACGAAATACACCACGAGAACTCGGATTGAATGATGATAATGTTGATAATGGAGCTATGGTTCTGAAACCACACAACCATGTCTCTACTCCTCTAAAGACGGCTGCAAAGGCGTTTGCAATGACCTACATGGAGCGTCAGAGATCAAACACCGAATGGTCTGAGGATTCTGTTCCTGATGAAAGCCCAGATGAGTTACCGAGCAGTTCAGACGATAGTCTTGTGAAAGAAAGGTCTCCACTAGTTTCAGATGCCTCTGTTGAGAAGCTCAAAAGTGAGATTTTCGCTTTGATAAGGCAGGCAGACATGTCGGAGCTGGAACTACAGACACTAAGAAAGCAGATTGTGAAGGAAAGCAAAAGGGGTCAGGATCTCTTGAGGGAAGTCCTAACCCTCAAAGAGGAAAGAGATGCACTTAAAAAAGAATTTGATCAATTCAAGACCTCAGCACAGCGAGCAGATCATTCGAAAATATCGAACAAGATGCATTTTGAGAATGGAGACTCAAGGGCCTTACTAGAAGAAATCAGACAGGAATTGGACCATGAAAAAGAACTCAATGTCAATCTTCGAGTACAACTGCAGAAAACGCAAGAATCAAACTCCGAATTAATTCTTGCAGTGCAAGACTTGGAAGAAATGTTGGAACAAAAAGATAAGGAGACGTCTTCTCTTCCTGGAAAGCATGTAGTGATTGAGGCCTCGGAAGATCTACAGGAAGCAGTCCCCAAACTTGAAACAGATGACGACAATGATGACGAAGATCAACGAGCACTAGAACGGATTGTTAAGGAGCATGGACAAGCCAAGGAAACTTACTTGCTTGAGCAGAAAATATTAGATCTTTACAGTGAAATTGATGTGTACCGGAGAGACAGAGATGAGTTAGAGATGCAAATGGAGCAGCTCGCGCTTGACTATGAGATCTTGAAACAGGAAAACCATGATATAATGTCCAAACTCGAGCAAAACAATCTTCAAGAGCAGCTCAAGATGCAATATTTGTGCTCTGCCTCTGTTGCGGGTGGAAATGAACTTGAAACGCAGGTTGAGACATTGGAGAATGATCTCAAGAAAAAGAACGAAGAATTTTCAGCATCCTTGGCTACTATTGACGAACTCAAAACCCGAATTTCTAGCTTGGAGAACGATCTCGCGAAGCGTAATGAAGAAGTGTCAGCTTCATTGGACACTATTCATGAACTTGAAACCGAAGTCGACATATTGGAGCAAGCTCTCAAGAAGCGGGATGAAGAGTTCTTAGCCTCTTCAAACACTATTCATGAACTCAAAGCTCAGGTTGGCATCTTGGAGAAAGATCTCAAGAAGCGAAACGAAGAAGTTTCAGCCTCTTCGGACACAATTCGTGAACTTGAAACTCAGGTTGATATCTTGGAGAAAGATATGAAGAAGCAGGATGAAGAGTTTGCAGCTTCTCTCAACACTATTCAAGAACTTGAAATGCAGGTTGACTGCTTAGAGAAAGGCCTCAAGAATAAGAGCGAAGAACTGACTGCGGCACTATCTACAATCCATGAACTTGAGAACCAGATGATGAACTTGGAAAAAGAACTCGAGGGACAAGAACAAAGATTCGAAGCTGATTTAAATGCTGTAATGCATGCAAAAGTGGAGCAGGAGAAAAGAGCCATTCATGCAGAAGAGGCTCTGAGGAAGATAAAATTGAACAATGTCAGCACAGCTGAGAGGCTTCAGGAAGAATTTAGAAGGCTTTCCGTACAAATGGCATCAGCATTTGATGCAAATGAGAAACTGGCATTTAAAGCAGTTTCTGAATCAAATGAATTGCGTTTGCAGAAAAGCCATCTTGAAGAACTTCTCAACAAGGCAAATGAAGAGCTTGAATATGTGAAAGAGCATTATGAACTAAAGTTGAAGGAGCTTTCTGGCCAAAAAGAGCAGCCAAAGCACCAAGCGGAGAACTACGAAACTATGTCCAAGAAGCTTGAGCAACAAAAGATCAACGAGGAAGAAATGCGCTTAGCTTTCTCAAAAGAGATCCAGATGCTTAAGGCAGAGGTCGAAAGGATCACAAAGGAGAACGACAGGCTCTCCGTGGATGTGGAGCAAAATGGTAAGATGAGAGATGAGATGGAAAATATGAAGGCATTAATAGATGAAACTGAGATGTTGGTTCTGAGGGGGCACGTGGAAAGAGATGAATTAGAGAGGAAAATTGATTCGTTGAGGAAAGAAGCAGATAATTCAATGGAGGCAATCAACAACATGAGATATCTGAAGGACGAGAAGGAGAAAATGGTTACTTTACTGCAATCTGAGGTGGAATCTCTCAGAAAGCAGTACAATGACTTGAAAAAGTCATTGTTGGAGGGTGAGTTAGAGAACGAAACCTCAGAAAACAGGTGCTCAACTTAAAGGGTGAGCTGCAGAAGAAAGGAGATACAATTACTGCCATTGAGAAGAAGCTCAAGGATAGCAGTGGACGAGCAGCATTGTCTGATGGAAATAAACCAACTTCAAGAAACATTAATAAATCTGTGCCACCTCCTCGTGGCTCAAAGGAAGCCGCTAGTTTGAGGGAGAAAATCAAACTTCTCGAGGTAACTATTTGATGTGCGTTCCATTATATCTTTGAACACAATTTGCAAAGAGTGCATTCACATGCACTTGCTCAAAAAGATAAAGCACTGTTTACATGAATCTTGGTAGGTATTTAACAAAGGCGCAATCCAGGATCACAACATAGAGTAGATTTGTTTTTTCATGGAAAATTTAGGCGTCGAGAACCATCAATTGGATAATAAAATAAAAGGATGTTACAATGCTTTACTTTACAGGAGGGAGCCAATTCTCTAATCTTTCCCACATGATTTGGCAATTTTTTTTAAAATTTTTACCAACCTTGCACTCAACCTACAATTTTCCTAGAAACTAGAAACTTTGGTGGTGCTAAACAACTACTTCTGTTATTTGATCTGCAGGTTCAGATAAAGCAAAAAGAAGCTGCGCTAGAGAAATCAAACAACTTATTTTTAGAAAAGGAGAAGGACTTACTCCATAAGATTGAAGAACTGGAGAATAGGATGGCCGAGATCAACCAATGTGGCATACGTTACTGTGAAGACCAACTTGAAAAGGTAAACTATCTTTTCAACAAATTAAATTAAGAAATATTCGTTTTCCAGATCATATTATAGGATCTGAAAAATCACAAGTACAAAATTTTCATGGATGAATATTTGCTTTTGGATCTTCAAGTATTTGATAAAACACTATTCAGGGGCTTTAGTGTTTGTTCAGTTGCTTCCTTCATTGTAAGGGAATGGGTAGGAGCTTTCCATCTCCTTGCCCACCAAATATATATATATATATATATATGAAGCAAGAAAGAACATCATGTATACATGATCCACTTAGTTTTGAAGAATGCCCATTTATTCAGTTTTACTTCTCAATGTCCAATTGCTTAAGCTTCTCTAGTTTTTTCTTCCGAATTCATCATACATTTGACTTATGGAAGAGTTTATCTTCTTCAAACAGGAGGAATTCAACGATGCCAATGCCATGGCTGCTAGTGAGCCTAGAGCAGATGACAAAGCAGAAAACATGCTGGAAACTCATACAGGCACTGTTGAACAACTATCCGTCACAAATAGTGTTGAAATCACACAAAACATAAGGTACTAATTATGAACCGCACTGCCATCGGTTTAATCTCATTCTTTCATTATTGCTTTTAATAGTTCTTCTAGGAAATTTTATATCTAATGCCTAAATATTTTTTCCTCTATCTATCAGCGAGAAAGAAGACAATGCACTTATCGTAACTCCCAAAGGGATTGATCAAGGACAAGATGATGAATTGCAGAGAGAAATGGATTTACTAAGGGAAAGAATAAATTCATGGAAGGAGAATTGAAAGATATGCAAGAGAGGTACTCGGAAATAAGTGTTAAATTTGCTGAGGTTGAAGGCGAAAGGCAAAAGCTTGTAATGGCCGTTCGAAATCTTAGGAATGCCATAAAGAGCTAAATTATTAATTGTTCAGCAAGCATTCAAGAATACATGGTATATACGTCGAAACTACGCATATCTACATTCTTTTCTTTTCTTTCATTTCGTGTTGGTCTTTGGCTTCCTCACAATTTTTAGCAGGAATAAGAAATGATAGAGCAGAGAGAGTTGTTTTGAAATATGTCTTGTAGGTTGTTCTGAAGCTTGTAAAATATGTATCGTTGTATTCTTTGTCATATATCCTGACTGCTGCTTAAGCTTTTTCTTCTTGTGTGTGTAAATAATAGTCAATCTACGTTTACTTAATATTGATTCACTCTCTTTTGTTCTTCCAATTAGTGTTTTGAGCTAACAACCTTTACTGAAGTTCTCAATATGATTTTCTTTGTACCTTAGGCTTAAATTTTCAATTATATCCAATAAAAAGTGATACATTATCACTTTAGGCGATAGGCAGGTAGCTCCATTGATTTGATATATGTCACTTCATACATGGAATTTTAAGTTTGTTGAATTTTGTTGTAAATTGAGTTGGAATTTGCTAAGAACTAGAGAAGGAAAATAGAAGACTAATAACTTCTACTACTACTAAACTACTACTATTACAAAGGAGAAGAGAAGAAATGAGATAGTTGGAATGAGAAGTTTTCATTCAACTTGGTGTGTAAATTACAATGGGGTTGACACCCTTTATATAGGCCATTTGGTGATGATGATAATTGTACTTATACAATGTGTACAAGTTATACATACACCACAAGTCATACAACACATCACAAGCAACATAGACAATACATGGAAGAGTTGGTGTACATTGGAGAGGATTACAAGTTACATGACAATACATAGACAAGTGAAGGTACTATTAAGTGAGAAATACAAGTTACATGACTACACAATTTGTTGGTGTACATGCATGGTCATCCATATTTCACAACACTCCCCATTGGATGACATTTGCTTAGAGATTGTGCCTCGTTAAAACTTCTACTAAGAAAAACCCTGTGGGAAAAAATATAATAAAAGAAAAAGAGTACACTATTCTCATAAATATTAAAATGAGTATAATATTGTATTGCTTCATTAAAAACCTTGCTAGGAAAACCCAATGGGATAAAACCATAACTAAAGGAAAAAAAGTGCAATACATTAATCAATAACTCCCCCTCATGTGAACATGGGTGAAACTTGTTCAGTTTCTTTACTTGCAATGTCTTTAAGTTTACGCGAGCCAATACCATATGTAAGCCTTTTAAATGTCGTAGTTGGTAAAGTTTTTGTAAATAAATCAGCAAGATTATCACTCGATCGGATTTGCTTGACATCAATTTCACCATTCTTCTGAAGCTCATGCGCATAAAATAATTTTGGTGAAATATGTTTTGTTCTGCCCCTTTTATGAATCATTCACTTAATTGTGTAATACATGATGCATTATCTTCATATAAAATAGTTGGATAATCTTTTATTGAAGGCAATCCACATGATTTTTGAATATGTTCAATCATGTTTCTTAACCATACACATTCACGACTTGCTTCATGAATTACAAGTACTTCAGAATGATTGGAAGAAGTAGCAACCATAGTTTGCTTTACTGACTTCCATGGTACAACAGTATTACCACAAGTGAATACATATCCCGTTTGAGAACGGGCTTGTGGGGATCAGATAAAAATTCAGCATCAGCATAACCTTGGAGATTCAATTTTACCCCTCTCGAGTAAAATAAACCCATGTCACTTGTTCCTCGAAGATATCGAAAAA
Source organism: Stephania yunnanensis (assembly GCA_039657365.1). Lineage (NCBI taxonomy): Eukaryota > Viridiplantae > Streptophyta > Magnoliopsida > Ranunculales > Menispermaceae > Stephania > Stephania yunnanensis. The sequence continues at coordinate 55,026,292 of CM077584.1, read as the reverse complement.
CATGTTTAACACCATTCCAATGTCTTTGAGTTGGTGAATAACTGTATCTTGCAAGTAAGTTGACAACAAAAGCAATGTCGGGTCTTGTACAATTTGCAAGATAAATAAGTGCACCAATTGCACTTAAATATGGTACATCCGGACCAATTAGCTTTTCATCACTTTCATGAGGTCGAAATGGATCCTTATCCACTTCAAGTGATTTGACAACCATTGGAGAGCTCAATGGATGTGCCTTGTCCATATAAAATCTTTTTAATATTTTTTCAATATAATTTGATTGATGAACAAGTACTCCACTTGAAAAATGTTCAATTTGCAAACCAAGACAAAATCTTGTTTTGCCAAGTTCTTTCATCTCGAATTCTTTTTTCAACTATTCGGATGTTCTAACGATGTCGTCGTGGTTTCCTACTATATTTAAATCATCAACATATATAACAATAATCACAAATCATGTTGATGATCTTTTAATGAAGACACATGGACAAAGCGGATTATTTACATATCCTTCTTTCGGTAAATAATCACTAAGACGTTTGTACCACATTCGTCCGGATTGTTTCAATACGTACAAATAACCTTTGTAATTTTATAGAATGCATGTTATGAGGTTTTGATTTTATTTTTTCGGGTATTACAAATCCTTCAGGGATTTTCATATATATTTCACTGTCTAGGGATCCGTACAGATATGCTATAACGACATCCATTAAATGCATATCAAGCCTTTCAGAAACTACAAGACTTATCAAGAATCGAAATGTGATTGCATCTATAATAGGAGAATATGTTTCCTCATAATCGATGTTAAATCTTTGTGAGAAACGTTGAGGTACAAGTCTTGCTTTGTACCTTGTAACTTCATTTTTTTCGTTTCTCTTCCGTATAAATACTCATTTATATCCAACAGGTTTTACGCCATCTGACATTTGAACAATCGATCCAAAAACCTCTTGTTTCCTTAACGAGTTTAGCTCTGCTTGGATAGCCTCTTGCCATTTTTACCAATCAGGACTTTTTCGACATTCGTCCACTAATCGTGGTTCTGGATCATCATCATTTTCACATATCTCAAAGGACACATTGAAAGCAAATATATCATTAGGAACAATTTTATTTTGATCCCAAATCTTACCAGAGTTTAAATAATTTATTGAGATCTCATTATTTTTATCTTTTTCCTATTTTTTTAGAGGCAGTTGTTCCTCGTTAGAATCAACTTGTTCTGACAAATCCTTATCAAAGGATTCTTGTGTTTTCTCAGGAGTATTTTGGTTTGCATTTATTTTTACTCTCGTTTTCCTCTTTCGAGGAATTGTATCCTTTGAACCAACTGGTCTTCCAAACTTTAAGCGTTTAGTTGGTTCTTGTGCATTTTGTTGCACAGAGACATCAATTCTTGCATGAGCATTTATAGTTGGAATATGTGATTTTGTCACTTGTTTTGCATCATTAAATGCATCCGGTAATTGATTTGCGATTTGTTGCAAATGAATGATCTTTTAAACTTCAAGTTCACACTTATTTGTGTGTGGATCATAATGTGATAAAGTTGATGCATTCCAAGCAATTTCGCATCATTCCTTTTGAATTGACTTCTTATCTCCCCCTAATGGTGGGAAAGTTGCTTCATCAAAGTGACAATCAGCAAAACGTGCAGTAAATAAATCTTCTGTTAAGGGATCAATGTATCTTATAATGGACGATGAGTTAAATCCAACATAAATCCTAAGTTTTCATTGTGGACTCATCTTAGTTCTATTGGGAGGTGGTATAGGAATATACACTGCACAACAAAAAAATTTCAAGTGTGAAATATTTGGTTGTTGACTTAAAATGAGTTGCATGGGGGAATGTTCATGGTATGTAGTATACATATAACGAATGATAGATGCTGCATGAAGGACTGCATGTCCCCATACTAAAGTTGATAACTTAGTTTTCATGATTAAAGTTCGGCAATTAGTTGAATGCGTTTAATCAGAGATTCTGCCAAACCATTCTGGGTATGCACGTGTGGAACATAATGTTCAATGGTAATTCCTATAGACATGCAATAATTTTTAAATGCTTGAGATTGAAATTCCCCGACATTATCAAGATCGATGGTCTTGATTGGGTTGTCAGGGAATTGTGCTCTTAACTTAATGATTTGTGCTAAAAATCTAGCAAATGCAACATTGCAAGTCGAAAGCAAACAAACATGTGACCACCTAGTTGATGCATCTATCAAAATCATGAAATATCTAAATGGTCCACAGTGAGAATGAATAGGTCCACATATGTCTCCCTGAATGCGTTCTAAGAAAGCTGGGGATTCCACATCAATTTTACTTGGGGATGGTTTAACTATCAATTTACCTTGAGAACAACTAGCACAATTATAATCACCAGCTGAAAATATTTTGTGACTCCTTAAAAGATGTCCTTGCGAATTATTAATTACTCTTCGCATCATTGATGATCCTGGATGACCAAGCCGGTCATGCCATAAAATGAATGTCTTTGGATCATTAATTTTCTTATTTAAGACGACATTCGTTTCGACATGCCTTATATGAGTAAAATATAATCCAGATGATAAAGTTGAGAATTTTTCTAACACTTCTTTTTTCCCATTTGAAACCAATGTGACATAGAGAAATTCTCTATTATTTTCGTTCATGGTTTCAATGTGATATCCATTTGTCGAATATCTTTAAAGTTGAGTAAATTTCTTCTGGATTTTTCAGAGTATAAGACATTGTCAACATGAATTGTTGTTCCCTCAGGCAACATAATATTTGCTCTTCCAGAGCCATTAATCAAATTGAAGATGCATGCATTGTTTGAAAATTAGCCTCAGATAAGTTCAAATTGGAGAAATATTCTTGTTTTTAAGGATCGTGTGCGTTGTAGCATAATCAGCAAGGCATATATCGCTCTTATTTGATTCATGACTTGAACACATGATTTGTTGATCCATCTGGACAAATAATGTTTGGCAAATCAGAAAAAGAGTCATATTTTAATGATAAAATTCATAATATTTTGTTTTGATTTTGAAGGCATGGTAAATGTCACAAAAACATTCGGGTATATATATGACAATATTTAGACAAAATAGCCTTTTATATATGACAAAAAAATGTCACAATTATGAGCGCTCATTGTCAATAATTATTTGCCCTTTGTAGTGGTGCACCACTTTTATTCCAATTTTTGGTGGAATTGTCAATACGACCTTTACCTGATGTTTTCACCTTTTCCACGTCCATAAATTTATTATTGCGATCATAATCATTATATGCAACATATGCTTCTTAATTTGAAGCTAAACTAATTGGATAATATCTCATTATTTTACTCAGCTACCATGAGACAATAAATCAATCCTTAATATTTATTGGATTGACGTGCGTACTCGATATTTGTTGCAGCAATAAATCGAGGCGGGCCACGTGACCTTCTTTTTATTGTCTCATCAGTCATATTTCCACATAGCCTCAACATAGAGGTAATTAAAATTGTGGAATTATAATTAATATTTGACCGATTAAATTTTGTAGCATGAGACTCAGCCACTCATTTTGAGCTTTTTGAGCATTACCCTTTTTTTTGGTATGTATATATATATATAACTCCATAAGGTGAAAAGATATATAAAGTGAAATATTCACTTTTCAAATCTCTAAAGAGAAATTGGTGAATGATTATGTATAACACACAGTTTTGCATATATGCTTTATTCACAAATTGTAGTATCTAATTGTCATGACAAGTAATTCTTGTTGGTAATATAATAAGGCAACAAGTTCAACTATGATTGAATAATATTTTGAAAATAAATTTAATATAAAATAGTTTTTCCATTTTTTATGTAAAAACATAACATATGATTAAATATATGTTCACAACTTGATTCATTAATAAACAAAATGTACTATTCGTATGAGTTAGTGGGACAACCTCCAGGTTGGGTGGCGAGACATAGTCTACTTAATAGCATGTCTCCTCGAACGGGATAACCCGTCTCCCTTTCAATGTTTAGCTTTACCGGGGACAAGGCTTACCTACTATCAACTCAAACTTATAGCATTATTTGTATTATAAAATCAAGAATAAAAAAATAACTAATCGTTTGTAGTTTTAAGAGAAAAACTATATGTCACACATTGACTTTTGATTTCTGATGTAGAAGACCGTACAAGACGCAACTACAGAGCATACTTTCGCAATCAGTGACGTTATAATGCATAATATATGAATAAAGTATGCATATAAAAGTGATGCATGTAATAAAAGGAAGCAACCATGATAATATATAAATAAATTGCACTTATTTAAATAACAAAAGTTATACCTTCCTAGCTTTGTCTCCTTAACAAGCCTTCTTGAACTTTAAGATCCCCTTAATGCTAGAACAAGCTCGTGCTGATAACGTGTTGTAAATTGAGTTGGAACTTGCTAAGAACTAGAGAAGGAAAATAGAAGACTAAGAACTTCTACTACTACAAACTACTACTACAAAGGAGAAGAGAAGAAATGAGATAGTTGGAATGAGAAGTTTTCATTCAACTTGGTGTGTAAATTACAATGGGGTTGACACTCTTTATATAGGCCATTTGGTGATGATGATAATTGTACTTATACAATGTGTACAAGTTATATACACCACAAGTCATACAACACATCACAACCAATATAGACAATACATGGAAGAGTTGGTGTACATCGAAGATGATTACAAGTTAAATGACAATACATAGACAAGTGGAGGTACTATTAAGTGAGAAATACAAGTTACATGACTACACAATTTGTTGGTGTACATGCATGGTCATCTATATTCCACAACAAATTTTAATTTTTTTGATAATAAAGAAACCAACATACATCACCCCACGTGCCTCCAATTAGACTAAAACCCTCAATTTCTTAGACAAGTACTTGGGCATCCAGTACCCCCATACGTGGTACTTGTCGACTTTTTATAATTGACATACATGCAAACTTTAACTAACTTGAGATTAACCCAACTAGAAAATCTAACCAATTGGGTGGCCCAGTGATTTGGTATAAGATTTAGAAGTAAAAGGTCATGGTTTTAAACCTTTGGTGGGCGCAAAAGTTGTTTCTTTCATACAAAAAAAACATAACCAAAAATTCTCGGAAAGGGAATTAACCCAAATACATTTACTACACTTATACAACGCAAGTTTAGCAAGAGCATCAACTCGTACATTCACACATCTAGAGATATAACCGAAATCAAAATGGTCATTCGCTTGAATCAAATTGCGTATATCAAAGATCATTGGATCGATATCCGAATAGAGATGGGAAGGAGAATTCAATGCATTAATTCTATGATGTTGAGCTCCTATATTACTAGTCTATTTTAATTAAATTTATTTTTTTCGAGTAATCGTGGGTATCCAAAAATCTTGTCTGACTAGTCCCACATGAGTCTATATTAATTTATAACTTATAAGTAATTGAACAAAGGCCCAAAGGATATGTATCTAAAAGATAAAAAAGTCTTCGGGTGTATTGTGTCGAAACGACTTTGTTCTAGTGTGTTTGAAAGAAAATATTAGTCTCATGTTGGAAAACTAAAAATCAATTTCCTTATATATATATATGAAAACAATCCAACCAACCTTGTTTTAAGGCAAAGGGTGACCCAATAGGGTGCACATAGGTAGACATGGGTAATAAGGTGACCTATGTGCATTTTAAGTCAAAGATAGGCCTTGGGCTTTGGGGCTTTGGCTTGGTTGGCTAGAAAAACATAATTTTATTTTTACTACTTGGTTTTTTTCAATTTTGGGATTAATTAAGTAGTAATTAATTTTTGGTTTTAATTAACTGTTTTACAGTTATTACAATTGGGTTGTGTTAACAGTTGTAATTGTTGAACCCCAACAGGGTTTATCAATTTCGAAATTAAAGAGGTGTGTTGTTTGGAGACAACTCTTAAACATCTATTTAAGTCATACTCAAACAATGATTTATAAACTTAATTTTTATTTTTGAAATATAATTATTGTGAGAGAGAAGAAAAGTACTGTTTTGGCATACTTCTAAGTTTAGTGATCTTAGAATTTGGAAGAGCACTCCGATTGAATCATGGGGACATATTTCTGAAGAAGTTTCATCACCAAATCGTAGAAACAATTCTGTCTTAGGACATTGCAAAATTTGCAAGCCTCCGGTTATAATTTTGTTTGTTTATTTAGTTATGTTTTAAGTTATTTTAATTTCATTTTGTTTATAATATTAAGATATAATTACAGATCGGATGAAATTAACATACTGTACGATGTGGTAGCTATAAATTAGGGTTTTAGTACTCTGATTAAGATAGAAGTGATGGGTACAACAACAACAACAACAACATGGCCTCAATCCCAAGTTAATTAGAGCCGGCTACATGGATCAAAATTTTCCATTGTACTTAATTAAGTGCAATTGATGGTGAGCTTTCTAGACCATTCAAATCCCTCATAATTAATGAATCTCATGTTAACTTGGTCTACCCCTACCTCGTTGAATTTCTACGATTTCTATTGAGTTAATTTTTCTAGTAGGGGCATTTTTAGCCGTCTTTGTTGATAACCAAACCACCGCAACCGCCCTTCCTTAATCTTTGTATCAATTGGTACTACTAATACTTGTCTTTGAATTTTTACATTTCTTATTCAATCTTTATGAGTTTTACCACACATCCACTTAAGCATCTTCATTTCTACTACATTCATTTTTTTTTTTTTTGTAATTATTGTCGCTTTACCGCCCAACATTCACTTCCATAGAGCATAGTTGGTCTAATTGCGATTTTATAAAATTTTCCTTTTAACTTGTAGGAACATTTTGATCACAAATCACCCCCTGTTGCAATAGGTCATTTCTTCCATCCAGCTTAAATTCTACGTGTGACATTATTCTCAATATTACCATCATTTTGTATGATTGATCTTATGTATCTAAAGTGATTCACCTTATGAACTTCTATTTCTCATAATTTTACCACTTCATCACCTCTATGTCTAGTATTTCTAGATTCACGATGCATGTATTCTACATCGTCCTACTCAATTTAAAGCCTTTAAATTCTAATATATTTCTTTATAATTTTAATTTCCTATTCACTTCATCTTTTGTTTCATTGTTCAATTTATAACAACGACGTCATTTTTCTTCGACTTTAATTGAGAGGGGTAGAGGCGGTTTAGACACTTATACTCATTAAAAAAGGTAGATACTATAGTAACCTACCTTAGATACCCCGCTTTGAACATCTAATAGCTCAAGTGGGTGTTCAGCCATGCAATATACTTGAAGTGTGTGCATAACACCTCGAGATGTGCACTCACATTCCTTGAAGTCTATCACCCACATAAATATCTATTTGAGTTCACTAGATGCCCAAAATAGATGTCCAAAATGAGTTAGAAAAGCCTTTTCCGTAATTGAAAAAAAAAAAAAAAAAACTTATAAAAGTAAACTGATTATGTGGTGAGTCAGCATAAGGACTCACGTTTAAAGTGAGCCACGTTTCACGTATTCACACACGTGTCCTTCCAATTTCACATCGCCAAAACCCTTTTAAACCCTGAAACCAACACGACGACGACGACAACAAGAACAATAACAACAACAAGAACAAAGAAGACCACAACACCTCCATTGCTGATTAGTGGGTGATTACCTCCACTGTTGTGTTGTTCAAGTAATTCTCAATTTCGCGACCATGAACACTCAAATGGAGCGCCCTCCACAACAAGACACTCACAGCGTTGGCGTGCACTCTAGTAAGACCAATTCATTCATTCTTTACTTTTGTGCTGCTCCCCTGTTATTTGATTAACAAACTATTCTTTCAATTCAATTCAACTCAATTCGTGCGTGTTGTATAGCCGTGGAAGGTCAAGACGGAGACCACGATAGCCAAACCAAGAAATCAGTGCTAAAGAAAGTGAAGAACAAAGCCAAGAAGATCAAAGACGCAATAGTGAAGCACGGCCATGCCCACGACCACGACCAAGATGAAGAAGAAGACGATGAAGACGAAGAAACCAAGAGAGACCCAGAAGTCCACGGACCACATAGTTACCAAATCCCCAATCAATTCAATGTTCCTCTTAATTTTGACAAATGGGTAGAACTGATTTTTGTTGTGATTGATTTGATTGGTTTTTCAGGTCATCATGAATCGGGATTTGATTTTCAGAGCACTGTGATTTCAAGTCAAGACATTGGGAGGTTTGAATTGGAAGAAGACCCACATGCCCCAAAAGGTCAGAATCAGAAATCTAAGGCCGGAAACTATCAATCAAAAGTCTCCGATCCCACAAATTCAGGTACCCAAAACAGGGGAGGCTTTGAATTACTGTTCCGATTCTTCAATTCAATTCTTGATTGATTTTCTTGCCTGGTAGGTGGAATTGAAGCAGATGTGCCCCCAATTACATCTGCTCTTGACAAATCAGAAGTCTCCCCCAAAACAGAGCACCGACAAAAACAGAGCACTGAACAGCAAAAACAGAGCACCACCTACACAGAGAAGATCTCTTTAGCCACAACCGCGATTGCCCAGAAAGCCAAATACGCAAAGGACGCCATAACTTCAAAGCTGAAAACAGAGCACTCAGTGTCCGACGGTACTAATTTGAGCGAGAAGCTGGGATTGGATAAGGGGGTGTCCGTGAGGGAGTACTTGGCGGGAAAGCTTAAGCCCAGCGAGGAAGACAAGGCGTTGTCGGAAGTGATATCCACGGCTTTGCATGATAAGTTGAAGATGGTGGAGACGAGTGAAGAAGAGAAGGGCAGAGTTGGAAAAGTGACCGAGTCGGATGAGGTGGCGAGTCGACTCGGTAGGGGGAGTGATGAAGAGATTAGTAACAATAATAAGAGAGTTGTTGATAGAGTGAAAGAAGTGGCGACTTCTTGGTTTGGGAAGGGTGGGGAGACTAATCCTTCATTAGCCTTCCCAAGCCCCTCTTATGGTAACTAATTAAGCACTAATTAGATTTATTTTATTTTCTTTTATAATTATGGGAGTGTCAATTTTTTAAAATCTCTTTTTGGTTCAACTTAGTTTTACCGAGAGTTATTTATTTTCCAATTGAAATGTCTATTAAAATGTGAACTGATATGGTAATGGTAATGTCTATATTAAATGTCTTTTGTTAGACATTTCACAATCAAGCCTCAATGTTTACAATTGGACATATAGAAATTAGGTCAGTACGTCAGCTTGCATGCGTATGTTAACATACATTTGTATTGGAGAGTGTTTTTTTAATTTTAATGTCCATTTTATTATATGCGGCCCAATTTTTTTATTTTCAATCCACGTTTTGATTCGACGAGATGCTTTTAAGGTAGCTACTATAAAAAATTGTGCTAATTTCTTCGTGATTGTACTGCATTGTTAAGTGCTCGACTATTTAGTCAAATGAAACAGATATTTAATATTATTGTTGTTTATTTATTTATTTATTTATTATTTATTTATTTTTTATAAATCTAACTTACCACTTTATTATGTGCAGAGAAGCAAGGAGGACCTCAAAGTGGCAATATGGGGGACGAAAGGAAGCTTCAAGAGCAAGGGAGCTGATATATGTAGAATGTAAATATAGTTTCTGCAAATGTTCTGCTAAGAGAGACTATAAATATATGTGTTTGTAAGGTTCGTAAACGAGTAAATACTATATAATAAAAGTTAAAATTGGTTAAAATATTTTAATCTTTTAACAATTTTTGTTATTATATTTTAATTTTTTTAAATTTGTTATTATATCTTAATTTTTCTACATTATTTAGATTTGTATTTTAAATTATTTTCAACTTCAAATTTAGTGAGGTGGTTTTTAAGGGTGTATAATAAATCGTTTGACTCAATAAATTCAATCGATCTAAATCAATTCGATTGATCTAAATTTAGTGAGGTGGTATTTAAGGGTGATTTGGGTTTAGTTAAAAAGGTTATTGATTTGGGTTTTGGGGTTTTTAAATTCGAAAATCGATGTTAAATGTTTAAGTTGTGTAATTGTAGATCCGATAAACTCGAACCAACTTAGATCATATTAAGTATTTGTCAAATATATTTAAATTTAGCTTACATTAAATGTTATTTTTATTTCAAACAAACAATGTTTACTTATTTTATTTTTGAACTTCAATTAGCTTTTATAATAAGAATTCTCAAAATTTGCATTTTAGTTTTCAAATGTAAGGGACGTGATTTGATAATTGTGTTTGAATATTAGTTTGATAATAATGTTACATTTTTATTAGTTCAAACTAGCAATCATATTTTTGTTTGGTTGATTATTTTAGCAAACTAGAAGTTGTGAGTGTATGATGCAAGAAGTAAGTGTTTAAAAATTTATTTCTTTATTTTGAAAGAAAAAAAATTATTGTGCTCTGAATTTTTACGAGTATGTTTTATAAAACTTACAATTTTTATGTTAAAATTTATAAAATCAACATGAGGATTAGAACCAATCCAACCTAAATTTATATAGTTGGATTGATTTAATTTTGAAGGATTAATTAGTTCAAGATTCGAACTATTTGGTTTTGTTCATGTTTTAGACAAAACCTAAATCAAATCCAACCTTTGTAGTACACTCCTAGTGGTATGTAATGATGTGACTTTTTAAAGATATAATTTAAGTGTTATTTTATCAAATTCCAAGTTAAAAAGTGATTTGAGATAGATATTTAACAATTTTAAAAAGTTAAGATATAATATTAAATTTAAAAAGGTTAAGATATAATTATAAAAATTATAAAATGTTAGGATATTTTAACTAATTAAGCTTATTATAAATGTTAAGTTTTTATCAACTAATTGGTTTAAGTGGTAAGTGATTTGGTTTTTTTAAGTGAAGTTTCGAGTTTAAGTCACGTGGATGAAAAAATTGAGTTGCGCGAGGTAGTCTTTTATATAGAGCTCTATAATATAATACGTGTAACGACTCGTATTTTTAAGTCGTTAATTAATCGCTAATTATAAATTATTAGTGGTCAAATACCCAATCAAGGGGTAAGTTGAAGTGTTCAAAAACTTATAAAAGAAAATAAATAAAAATGATTTTAATTTTTATTTGGTATAATATCGCGAGTACTATATGATACCACAAATTGGCATGACTTAATTTAAACTAAGTGCGCACGCGATGACATGACTATAAACCATCAATTTATTTAAATTGGCTAAGTGGGACAAGCTAGGGTTTGTGTACAAGACATGTCAAGTTTGGAGTGTTACAAGTTTGTAGGGCAAAGGGAACCCAAATAAATTGAGTCCTAACCCCAACTTCTCACTCAACCAAATAAAAAAGGATAAAAAACACAAATTTCTAGGTTAAAAAAAAAAAAAAAAACAAAACCCTAGCTATAACCCAACCCGTCTCCATCCTCTCCGCCTCTGCTCTTCGGCCATCTCCGCCTCCATCCGCCTCTCGCCTCTGCCATCTCTCGCCTCTCGATCTCCGTCTCCATCCTCCCCGCCTCTCTTCTTCCGCCATCTCCATCCGCCTTTGCCATCTCTCGCCTTCTCCGATCCCCGCCTCTTCTTCCGCCATCTCCGCCTCTCCACCTCTCGCCATCTCCGCCTCCATCCGCCGCTCCGCCTCTGCCATCTCTCGCCTCGATCTCCGTCTCCATCCGCTCCGCCTCTGCCATCTCCGCCATCTCTCGCCTCCGATCTCCGCCTCCATTCGCCCCTCCGCCTCTGCCATCTCCGCCTCCGATCTCCGCCTCCATCAGCTGGTTGTTTGTATTAATTTTATATTTTATGTTGTTTGTATTAATTTTGTATTTTTGTAGTAAAATATCATTCATGTTTAACAGTTGGTAAACATGTTAAACAGTACACGCTTAAGCGGTTAAACATGACTGTTACGTTTACGACACACGCATAGAGGGAGAGAGAGGAGCCGCCATGAAGAAGAAGAAGAGATGGCGGAGAAGGCGGCGAGGAGTAGCGCCTTCGGGGAGGACGCAGACGGCGCATATGGAGCGGAGGTGCGGTGCAGCGGCGGACCAACAAACACGTTGAGGGTCAGGCGAGCCTCCAAGACGACGACGCGGTGGCTGGCGTGATACCAAGCAGCGACGCGGGGGACTAGCAGGACGCGATGTCGGTGGACAACAAGCAGCGACAGCGATAGCGGTGTAGTGAACGGAATGGGGCGACGACGTGACGACGGTTGCTTGCAATGAGGAGGAAAAAAAGAAATGAAAGAGAGAAATAGAGATTTCTTATTAGATTGCAATCTAAAAAACTGGAGTTGAGGATTCCATTGAAGGCATGGTGATATTACAAACCATCTTTAAATTCAAGGCAAAACGCATTTTTTGGTCCTCAGAGTTTTATGAACAACTTTTATTAAATTTGTGAACTTTCATTTTTGTACAACTCTTTTGAAATTTTGGTCCTTAAACTGATTTTTATGTTTTTGGGAAAAAAATTTTTTTTCGGCTTTTATTGATCGATGTGAATCGTTCGGCTGAGTAGTATAAACCATTTACTCTTTTTGACTAGTTACACGTTACTTTTATTACCCACATTACCATAATTTAACACTTAAAATGGTGGAATGACTAAATGTAGATCTTTATGAAAGTTGAAATATTTAATAAAAGTTTAGGGACCAAAAGCATAAAAAACACAAAGTTCAGGGACCAAATGATAGGTTTTGCCTAAATTCAAATACAAGTTATTAATGATTTTTTGTAGGTCATTTAGAAAGTGTGGTTCATATTTCTTTAGAAATGGTTTATGAACAACTCAAAATGATTTTTTTAACTTGAGACAAATGCGACATTGCACACCGAATGTTTGTGAAAATGCAAAAGAGAGTCTCTACCCATTGTAAACAAAGTTTTGAAACAAGAATTGTGATTTTAATAGTAGACTTTGATTTCTAATAAATTTTTATGGATTCTTTGGCTAAGGAATGAGTTTATGATTCAAAGAAAGTCTCAAGAACTCTAATTTTGTTTTAAACATGTTTGTTTTAATTTAACTTGCAAAAGGGTTTTGCATTGGTGACTTTTTGATAGAATGAATATGACAAATTTGTTGGCATATTGCTATGTTTTGATTTGAACTCACGCAAAGGATTTGATCATTATTAATTATTTGAACTTATTTTCTAAGAACTTCAAGTTTTGCAAATGAGTTTTAAAGGGAGACGAACTCCGAATGTTTGAGGAAACATTCAAAAAGGAGCATGACTTGTTTAAATAAGCATTTCAAGCCATTTAGTCATACTTTTATTCTAAGAACCAAGTGAAATAGAATTCCATGATTTTCAAGTTGTTGCCATGACTTTTGAAGACTATTCCAAGTTGGAAGTAAGGAGTAGTAGTTTGGTAGTGTCGAACCATTTGAAGACTATTTATTTAAGTCAAATAAGCTTAGAAGAGTTTGTAACGCAAATGCTCAAGTGAAGAACTAAAAATTTATTTTACTAGTACATGAAAGTAAGCAATGCTACTTGGAATTATAACTCGATTCATGAACTAAAGAAAAAATAAACTATGGATAATACCTGACTTAGCAAGTGGTCCTTAAATAATTAAATATAGTCTAAATGACTTTGTTGTACATATGATGAATGTAGATGCACAAGGACTCAACTAGGCTATTCAAATGACCGATTTGACGTGGCAAATTATGCGATTGTATTGTAAGTAAACCAGTAAGAAATTCAATATTAATTATTTTCCTTTTTGGCATATTTTGATAAAAATAATATCTATTGTTGGCCTCCACTTCCCTATCTAGTGACCTAGGGTCTAAGTGGTCTACTTGAGTCGTTATTTACTAGTAGTTGAGCATCCGCGTCGCGCTCGTGGCTCCTAGAAAAGATTGAATCCTTTGAGTGAGCATTCACCAAGTTTCGTGGTGCCTCACAGGACTTCAAGGATTCCATTGCGGTTGAGCATCCGATTGCGACCGTGGCTCCTTTTGGAATGTTTTCTCAGGCTGCGGCTCAAGTGAGCCAATGGTGCCGAATGGTTTTTATGTGGTTGAAATGGACTTGGTCCCGACGTACCAATATTTGACACTAACATGTTTTAAGTGGCTTTAAGCCCACGTGTAGAAGTGTCAAGACCACTTAGGCACCTATCCTTTATTTTCGGGTCACTTGGTCTCGTGATCATTGTAGTTCGTCTATCATGTGCTTTATTGTCCTTTTTAGCTTAATCTATTTCCTACATGATTTATAGACTTATTTATTGTTTAATCTGAATTACTGTTGAACTTCTTCTGGATTTACTCACTAGAATTGTCTCCACTTTTGGTGACAATTGTAGGCATAATCCCCAAGTTCGAGAACATTGATGTGCAACATACATAGGTCTCTTGATGTATCTATATCATGTGTACACTATTTTATAAATGGGTATTTGGGTTGAGAGATACGTGTAGTTCCCCTCGTCACTATGATTTATACATTGTATATGTTGTACATGGGTTTCCACATACTAGCTTCTACACCTAGAAGTCATTGTGTGTTTAATTTATTTGTTATCTTTTTTTCATCGCAATTAAATTTCGTCGCATATGATTTCATATATATATATATATATATATATATATATATACTCTGTTGTGTGGACTATAAGGTACCGAAGACCGATTTGTGAGGCTGACTAGGCCTTTATTAACTCCGAACTAGTTTATCGAGGGTTGATGGAGGCCTAGTGCCGAGCGGTGCCCAATTTGTAGGGTTTGGGGCCGTCACAATACGTGAGTGTGAATTAATTGATACAGTTGTGTTAGACTCATATAGCAAATTAAAAAAATGTTAAGTTTTCAAAAATTGAAAAGTTAAAGGTACTAATTGTTGGTAGTGAATATTGAGTGTCGGATTAATGTGATTGCAATAGGTGAACTTACAAAAGCGCTCCTTTTAGATTAAGCAGTCTAACTAGACTCGTTATTTTATAAGTGAGTGATAAAAGGCAAATTCGTCATTTGGTAAGTGAGTTTGTCACGGCATGAATTTCTAATCTCCTTGTTATTTGTAATTAGGATCACCGACCCGTGACGTGAGACCTACATCGTGATATATGCATTGACCGAGGCGAGATGGCCGAGGCATATATTAGATTTGTTGTGCTGTATGCTTAGTGTATTGTATATGTGTAGACTACTAAGTCATATATATTCGTGTATAGGCGTTGAGACGTGAGTGGAGATGTGCCATGAGTTACATGCCGACATGGGACCCATGTAGAGGGTGAGGTGATAAGTCTATTTTGAGTTAGTATAGCTTATATAGTGATTTTAATGTGGCTATGGTTGAACTTGAATTAAATGTAACTTAAGTTTGCATTTTAAGACAATAGCCATGTGATTTGCATGGAGACACGTACTAGCATATCTAGAAACCAATTAAGTCACGCTTTTGTGTTAGTTGGCATGAGTTAGTGGAGGTAGGTGAGACATATGTTAAGAGGTGTTTCATTAGATAGGTCTCGAGTTACGTGTGTGTAATTAGATCAATGGTTATCATTCAACATATCCATTTCATATATATATATATATATATATATATATATATATATATATATAGTTAGAGAGAAATTCATGTACGTATTCTCATTTTACAAACTTAGAGGGAAGGAAACTTACTGGAGAGGTTTGAGGAAGAAGAAAATCAGTTTGAGTTGGTGAAATCAAGGTGTGGTGGTTGATCAAGCTAGCGAACATCAATTAGGTAATTTACTTACAAGTTTGTTTAGTTAATTTGATGAATTCGTGAATTAGATCATGTTAGTGGTTGTTTTTATGTTGTTGATGATGTATCGGGTTTTTGAGGTGTTTGTGGAGGTCCCCAGGCATTTGGATAACCTATGTGTGGTGTAAACTCAAAATTCTAGTTGCAAAATCTTAGGTTTTCCTACACATAGCTCGCAAGGTAGATCAACTAGCACACTAATTTTGGTTAGCACGAGCTAAGGATAGTGGTTAACGCATTAATGAGGTCATCAGCGTTCTAATCAAATCACTTAACGTGTTAATTGTTAGAGCATGTACCTTAGGTCAATCTACAAACATTGTTTATCTTATAATTTTAGTTAATAAAATAGAGGTTTTATTTGTTGTTTTATTATAAGTGATTGCATGTTTACCATATAGTAAAATCCATGAATATTTGTTGAAATATCATAAATTCCCCTAGGCGGTCATTATACTGGGAACTATAATGAATTAAGACTAGTGTGAATCTTGATTGATGGTTATATGATAATCATGAGTATAGGGATACGAATCAAGATCACGAGAACTTGTTAGAGAATAAGGTACTGGACCGACCCGCTATGAGAACACTACATGAATTAAGTCACATGGTGTTACTTATGATAGATATATCATTTAGTCCTTCGACTTGAGATTACCATAAACTTCAATATTATGAGCATGATAATTTGACACAATCAAATGTCTTTAATCGGATAATTATAAAGATTGTGATTGGTTACCGTGTGAATAATATGTGAATGTGCGTAATCAAGATAGAATTTGTCACTCTCGTATAGAGAGAGATATTAGTGGATTTGTAATGGCCAATATGTGCTAATCGTGTTTACTTCCTTAAACAGGCTCAACGACCCGTACTATGAGACCCACACCATGATATGTCCATTTACCTATGCAAGGGTCGATGTACATTTTATATTTGTTATGATGTATGCCTAGTGTATTTTATATGTGTAGACTATTAAGTTAATTTTATACGGGTGTGTAGGTATCGAGATGAGCGGGGACATACCTCGAGTCGCGTGTCGATATGCGATCGAGGTAGTGTCATATTTGGGTAAGTTTAATTTATTTGAATTAAATGTGAATTTATGTCGGGTTAATAAGTGGCTTTAATGTGGCCACATTTAGCTAAATATTAAATGACCTATAGTTAGTGAAATAAAACCATATGCACTAGATTTGCATCGAGACACGCGTTAACCCATCATGAGGCAAGGTGTCCAAATGTTGAGTTACTTAAAAATGACTTGAGGGACAAGTGGGACAAGGTGATTCATGAGATGAGTCTCGAGACACGTGTGAACACAATGATCTATGGCTATGGTTTAAACTTAGCACTATATATAACATTAGTCAACAAATCTCATCTTCGTATCTCACCAAAATCGTTGCTAGTAGGAGAATAGAGAAAAAGAGTTGCCGGTGTAGGAGAGGAGGAAAATGAGAGAAACTAGAGAAGATCAAGGTGAGTGTGGTGTTGTTAAGTTGATGTTGTTTGTGGTTTGTTGTTGGCAAAGGAGGGAGCTCGGACGAACTACCAACGCATGGACTCCCCAAACGAGTTGGGGTTGGATCTCCGACCCTAGCTCGTGAAATTCTTTTTTTTAACGAACCAGGGAGTCCCTTGTTCGTTGAGGAAGAAGGGGGCACACACACGAGCGTGCATGTGCACCCTTTTCCTTAGTTTGGGCGGGCCAGGGGCCTAGGCCAGGCTTGGCCCATGGGGTGAGTCAGGCTCAACCCGACCTAAATATAAAAAAAGAAGAGAAAAAAGAGAAAAAATGAGAAAAAATTTCTAGAAAGTTGGGAAAAAATTTCAAAAAATTATATTTTGACAAAATAAATAAAAAGTAATAAATTTCTATGAAAAATAAAATATTTGAAATTTCAGACGAGACTTTTATGAGGAGTTTACCTCGAAAAGCTCAAAATAGGCGGATTGACCTAAAAATTTAAAACTTGTCTCGAATTCGATTATGCCTAAATTGATAACTTATCGAATGTTAGGGAACTAAGGGGAGAACTCAAGAGTTTGGGCATGCATTTCGAAGTGTCGAGGGATCAAATAGACCAGGACAAGCGTGTGAATTGTAAGTACAACTGTGAGAATTTTATATTTCATTTCATTCACCTTTATTGATTTATTGATCTATTGGTAGACATTGCTACTTGAAATCTCGTATCATGTTGTTCTTGTATCTATTCCTGAGTGAATATTGTGACATGATGCCTTGTGAATTGTTTTATTGACACTGATTCATACTCTTGATGTCATTTTTGAAAAGAATTGATGAAAAGCATGCTAATGAGATAATTTGGATTTACTTGGACTTGTATTTGATTTCCTTTGGGCTTTGTAGCCTAACTTGTTTTGGATTCCTAAAACATTGACATTATTTGTCTTTGATATTAAAGTAGGGACTATCTAATGTTCATTGCACGAGATATGCGCGATTCATAGGGACATGTGTCTACCGGGGTTCCAGCACTCACCACTACACTTACGCGACACACGAGTTATGGGACTCGGGGTGGTCGGAAAGCATGAGATTGATGTTGTCTAAGCGTAGAGCGCAGCTTCGCTATTTGTGTAAGATATGTTGAACGCAACTCCATATAGTAGTGGGAAAGGTTAGGTGATAGTTCTCACCGCCGACCGGACGTATATCATCTCGACTTAGCCTGTGTGAGTCTCTACATATTTAATTGTGGTATTTACTTGCATTTCTTGTTTCAACAATTTATTTCACTATTTTATGATTTTAAATACCATTCTTTATTTTGGAAATGTGGTACAAAATTCTCCAGTTATTACTTAAATCTCAATATACTCACCGTCTAGCTTGTGATGGTGGGTGTAGGTTCGTTGAGCAGTAGCAAACCAGGGAAGGAGAAGATCGCCGACTTCCTCTGAAGAGTTCGACGACTCTCCTCACTCATTTTGTACGACTCGACTTTTGTTGTATTATACTATTTATGTCTTTACTGTACATTTTGGGTCGAGTGAATAGTTTCATATATATATATATATACGTGCATGCGATGTTGTATTTTCCTGGTTTTCCAACTTAGAAATTTTGAATCATAACAACTTCCACATAATCTTTAAATTACATATTAATATGAAATCACACGAAAACGATAATGGAACTTGTATTAACTTTAAACCGAATAATATATCGGTACATGATTTGAAGGAATATAAGGATGAAAGGCTGATTAATACGTAATTAAGTCTTACGTGGTTAGATTAATGCTTGATTACGAGATTAGGCCGGACGGTGCCTTGTTTAGAAGTTGGGGTCGTCATAGGATCCCTTGATAAGATAGATCGATAATGGCCAAGTCCATGTGAATTGATATGATCAATGTCAATTGGATGTTTTTCAGTTTACCTAAAGATCAAGACTAGTGCGATTGAACATTAAAGGTGACTTTCCATGCCTTATGTTTAATCAAATGATATCTCACGACAAAATGATATGATATACGTTATTAATTAGGTTGTATCGATGTTGATATTCATACTATTTGGGTAGTCATAATGCCTTGCTAGAGACCGCTTATGACTTGTGTACTAAAATGATTTTTTGGTTCATTACCAACATCACGTGAACCTATTGGGTCACACACAAAGAATGACTTTACACAATTTCAATTGGTTAAGAGTAATAAATTTTATATGATCAAATTTATGATATAAAAGCCCTTACGATTTGTTATATGATAAGTTATTAATAGGGACGTATGTTTAATTTGCTTAAACTGCCTAAATACAATAGTTGTATTACGAATATGATTTTAAGTGATGGCTTATCTACACATATAAATAAAGGGTGAAACCCTAAAAACGAAAAAGATTTTTGTTTTACAATTTTTGAGTTCTCTGGATTTAGGGAGAGAGAAAAATCATTTTCAATCTCTCTTGGGGCTAGCACTCCAAATTGTGGTAACCGTTCGTGTGTGAATTTCTGATAGAGAACGCGCACTTAAACGTCTTGAAAATCGAACAATCAAAAAAGAAATTACGGAATAAGGTATGATTTACTTTCGTAGATTTTGTTTAATTTAACTTATTTTCGATCCTGTTGGGGTTTTTGAATACTCGTTTTGAATTTTTCGTTGCGTATGAACCCCAAAAACCCAATAGTATTAGAGTATTAGACTCGGTTTTATTAGACGTTTGCATATTTTCACTGATGTATATATGATATATGTGTGAAAACATAATCTTGATTAATGTATATATATGATATACATATAGATTCTGTGATAATTGTTATCGAGAATTGGTTTTAAAGCATGTCGTTAATTCATGTATATTGATACATCGCATGATATGATTCCATGATAGTATTCATGTTTAGAATATTTCGATTAACATATATTTTTATATTGAATGATATGAATTTTGTATGTTCATGGTAGACTTCATGTTTAGGTTAATATGATTCTGATCTTGAACACATATTTCGTTTCGTTCAATAATTATGTATGTCTCCATGATAGAGATCATGATTAAATTAATATGATTTTGATATTGAATGTATGATTAATATCTCGAAATTGATTTTGATCATATATCTTATTGTAGTAATTCGTTAGTATATTCCTACAAGATAGGAGATAAACTTGTAATTAGATTAGAATTACAAATCCTATAAGATATGTGAGATATAAAAAAATCCTAATTAAATCAGGATTCAAAGTATCTGAAATTCTAGTTGGATTATGTAACATATTAAGTTAATGGTGGGCTTGAGATAATTAAAAATGTTTAAATTAATATTTTCAAAATTAAAATAAGGGGCAGTTTTGGTTGATTAGATTGACTAAAATTATGAGAAATTTTAAGCGATTTTCAATTTTCAAAATTGATTTTTTTCTAAAAGAAAAAAATGGGGGTGCTGCCCTATACCCATATCCACTGACCGGTCAATGTAGAACCACCACCTCATTGATCGCCCAATGGGATCGCTATCGTTAACTCGTTCGTAGCATAAAAAAAATGTAATAGTTAATATTAGTATGATTTCCTAAGTTTTTAGTGATTATTATGCATTTTAATATATGATATTTATCTTATTTAATTATGATCACTAAAACAAACAAAAAAATCCCTCTTTCAAATTTTAAGTCAAGTGTCATCCATTCTCAAACACTTGTTAAGGCTTCGATCACATTAATATGGGTTTGCCTCTGCAAGTGTATTGCGTTATCTTGGTGAGGCAAGTTGAGTAACGATTACTCTATTGATTGGAATGGTTAGACTTGATAAAGCTACCAAAACGATTTTGGGCTTTAGGTACTAGATGAGATAAGACATGCTAAGACATAAGATGCCATAATCTCATAAAATAACTAAAAGTTACATATGATGTAATTGGTAATTGGTACCTACCTAAATAACCTAATTCGAAGTGTCATGCCTTAGCTTCTTGGAATTATGTGAAACATGGATTTTAGTTCCTTAAATTAACATAGCATTTTTAAGGAGGGTTGTCAATTTAGTGGGAGTTTATTCCTCTATACTAAAATGAATTTTTGCATAATCTTTGTTGTAGATCTATGGCCTCTTTAAATCACACTAATCCCTTATCATTGCGATCCATCCTTGAGAATGATAAGTTGTCCGAGACAAACTTTCTTGATTGGTTTAGAAACTTGAGAATCGTTCTTAAGCATGAACGCAAGTTGTATGTCTTGGATGATCCTATTCCCGAGGAACCACCAGCCAATGCTTTAAGAGTGTGAAGGATGCACATACTAAGCATGTCAATGACTCAACTGATGTTGCATGTATTATGTTGGCAACCATGGTTCCTGAACTTCAAAAGGACATGGAACACATGGAAGCTTATGACATGGATACGACGCTGAAGAAAATGTTCGAACAGCAGGCTAGACAAGAAAGGTTCGAGATAGTCAATAACCTTCATTCTTACAAAATGGTTGAAGGTGCGTTAGTTAGTCCTCATGTTTTGAAAATTAATGGCTATATTTAGCATCTTAACAGATACTAGGATTTCCCATGAGCTAAGAGTTGGCTACGATTTGATCCTAAATTCATTGCCTAATAGTTATTCATAATTTGTGATGAACTATAACATGAATAACATGGTGAAGTTTATCTTAGAGTTGCATTTGATGCTTTAAACTGCTGAGTCGATTGTCAAGAAGCCCATTGCTAGTGTGTTGATGGTTTAGAAAGGAAATACTTTGAAGAAAAAAGGCAAAGGCAATGCTAAAGTTACCAAGGCTGTTGTGACTATCATAAAGCCTATGGAACAAGTCAAGCTCCATACACCTTCTACTTCATAGTCCCAGAAAGAAAAGGAAAAAAGGAAATTGTCATTTATGTCATGCACCTGAACATTGTTTCAAAAATTGCAAGCTCTTTCTTGAAGATCTAAAGAAAAAGAAGAGTAGTGCGACTACTACTTCAAGTATTTACGTTATTGAAGTTAACTTGTCTAGTAGTGATTCATGGGTATTGGATACCAGATGTGGATATCACATTTCTATTAATGTGTAGGGTCTCACCAAAATTAGAAAGCTAAAGAAAGGAGAAGTCATCCTACGAGTTGGAAATGGAACAAAGGTTGTTGCGTTGGCTGTAGAATGCTATGAGTTAATTTTACCTAGTGGACTTGTTTTAGTTTTAAATAATTGTTATTATGTCCATGCCATGAGCATAAACATTATTTTAGTGTCATGTTTGGATTTGGATGGTTTTAATTTCATTATTGCGAATAATAAATGCTCCATTTTTCGTAAAGACATTTTCTATGTGAATGCTAATTTGTGTGATGGTCTTTATATTCTAAACATGAAATAGTCCACAAATACTCTTATTTTTAACGTAAATACAAAGAGATTCAAGTCAAATGACTTGAATTTAACCTACCTTTGGCATTATTGCCTTGGCCACATTAATGAGAAACGCATTTATAAACTCTATAAAGATGGACTTTTAGATTCATTTGATTTTGAATCATATGAAACATGTGTATCTTGTTTACTAGGCAAGATGACAAAAAGTCCATTTACTGGACATAGTGAAAGGGCAAGTGATTTATTGGGTCTAATACATACTGATGTATGCAGTTCTATAAACACAATGACTAGAGGTGGTTATCAGTATGACGCGTGTCGTGCGTGCCAAATATAACCCGTAAAAGAGTTACCAACCGCAAGGGTGTAGTAGTGGTAAATACGAGGTCGAATCCGCAGGACTTAGTTTACTCTAAGTTAACTAAATATGGGGGTTTTCAAATAAATATTAATTAAACTAATTAATCTAACTAAACTAATTAAATAAAATAACTAACTACTTTTAAACCAATTAATTAATAATTAATTAATTCCTAAATAATGCCTAAATAATACCTAAATCTCCAGCTCCACAAATCAGAATCAAGATTCAATGACAATCATGGTCTTCAATCTTTCCCAAAAAATTATTAATTTAATTCTCCTAGATTAGTGATGGAAAATCGACATCCGCCAGAAATTCTTAATTCCCCTAATTTTGATAATCAGGACATCCGCCACTAATTTCCCTAATTAATGTATAACCCTAGACATCCGCCAATAAGGTTTAATACACTAACCGCATTAATATAGATCTATGAGATCACTAATCCTAGATAACCGACCGCTCCCGATTTAACCTAGATTCAATTGTTGTACATTCAATGACCCGAAGAGTTTTACGGCAACCGGGTGAATGTTTGTTACTTTATTGGTCTAAAAGCACAATTACACGGATACTAATATTCCAAATAACGATAGATTATCAATCTGAAAGCACGCATTGGCCATAAACATACCATAGATCTAAATCATAATCATTAAATCAACAACAATGAAATAAGAGAAATTAAATTAATTTAAATAATAAAATAAAAGATCTCACATAATATACTTTGAATCCATGATCCCAACTTGCTTCCCCTTCGACTTAGGCAAGAAATTGATTAGTCGGGCATTGTCTTCAAAAATCTATACTAAAAACTAATAATTAACTGAACTCCCCCCCAAAATTGCTAATCAATCCCTGTATTAATAATACCAAGGTTCCTAATATATAGAAATACTCCAAATTGGTCTAGGATACTAATTTTAGGGGTTAGGTACGTGACTCGTGCATCGATGAGCATCGTAGGGCTATTTTTAGCTTGAAAAATCGACTCTGCCAGGTGTAAATAGCCTATTGGTCGCTTTTTCGGGAGTCGCGACGTGTCGCTATTTCGCTGATTCGCGGAGATCTGCGCGTGCTAGGCTGTGTGAGTTTCTAATTGTGTTTGCTGACGAAGCTTCACGTGGCGCGGCGTGATTAGCTGAGATACCTTAAATGACCCGCTGGATGAATGAGAGCTCGCCACGTGGCATGACGTGGCATGGAAGAAATCGCACAAGAGTCGGCGAATTACAGGGAGTTTGTGCTGTCTCGTATCCCGAGGCATATCGACGGCCATCGAAGCGTGATGATTGGCTTGCGGTGTTGACGCGCGTCGTGGCATCTCCCGATTGGTCCCGCATCGTGCCTCGCGCCGAGGTGGCGTCGTCCGATTGGCGAACATTTCGTTGGCATTCGACACATCCGACATCCGATTTCTGCAAATAAATACTCCATTTTGAGTATTTTTTCGCCACGAATTCAATCGCGCAGTCTGTTTCACCTAAAAATGACCAAAAAATATAATTAAATATATATTTTAAATACTCTTAATAATTAAATATACTAAAATAGACTATTAAATACCTATAAATACCGACTTATCACAGTACTTCATTATATTTGAGCCAAAAGTTTAATGATAATCTTAGAAACTGTAGGATTGTCTTACAGTTAACTCCCCCAACAACTCCATAATTTAATAGTGTTTCTGAGAGGAGAAATCGACTTTATTGAATATGGTTTGATCTATGATGAGTCATGCAGATCTTCCTATTTCGTTTTGGGGTTATGCCTTAGAAACTGCTGCGTTTACAATAAATCGTGTTCCTTCTAAAGCGGTAGATAAAACATCACATGAGATGTGGTTTGGGAAAATACTAAGTTTGTATTTCCATAAGATTTGAGGTTGTGAGGTTTTCGTACGACGATAAATATCAGAAAAATTATTAGCCAAATCTACCAAGTATGTATTCGTTGGTTATCTAAAAGAAACTAGAGGATACTACTTTTATAATCCTGCTATGAACAAAGTGTTTATTGCTCGGAATGGTGTCTTTATGAAAAAAAGGTTTATTTCAAAAGACAACAGTGGGAATAAAGTAAGTCTTACAAAAATTCAAGAACCACAAATAAACACTCAACCACCAGTGGGAGATCAACTAAGTCTTGAACAAATTGATCCTCCACAGGTATCACAAGACCCTCGTAGGTCTTAAAGGGTAAGACATCAACCTGGACGATTTTGATTTCTTATTATTGATAATAGTGAGGTGTTGCTTATGGATTAAAATGAACCTACTACTTATCATGATGCTATTTCTAGCCTTGAGGTAGATAAATGGCTTAGTGCCATGAATTCTGAGATGCAATCAATATATGATAACCAAATTTGGAACTTGGTTGATTTACCTAAAGGTGGTAAGACCATTAGATGTAAATGAGTTTTCAAGATGAAAACTGACATGGATGGCAATGTGCATACTTATAAAGCACGAATAGTAGCAAAAGGTTTAAAACGGGCTCAAGGTATTGATTACGATGAAACTTTTCTCCTGTAGCCATGCTTAAGTCCATTAGAATTCTAATTTCCATAACCGCATATTATGACTACAAGATATGACAAATGGATGTCAAAACATCTTTTCTAAATGGAAAGTTACTTGAGGACGTGTATATGATAAGCCCTAAGGGTTTTGTTATCTTGAGACTTCTAGAAGGTGTGCAAGCTTCAAAGATCTATTTATGGATTAAAACAAGCTTCTAAGAGTTAGAATCTTTGTTTTGATGGAACAATTAAAGAATTTGGTTTTATTAAAAAATAATATGAGCCTTGTGTATATAAGAAAGTCAGTGGGAGCGTGGTTGTTTTTTTGGTGCTGTATGTTAATGATATATTACTAATTGGAAATGACATCCCAACCTTGCAAAGTGTCAAGTCTTGGTTAGGGAAGTGTTTTCAATGAAGGACTTATGAGATGCAACCTACTTCATTGGGATTAAGATCTATAGGGATAGATCTAAAAGGCTGATCAGTCTAAGCCAAATTATTTATATTGATAAGGTACTAAATAAGTTCAATATGCAAGACTCTAAAAGTGGGTCATTGCAAATATCTCATGGTATAAATCTCAGCAAGATTGAATGTTCGAAGACTAATGATGAACGAGAGCGCATGAATACGATTCCATATGCATCAGCTATTGGATCTATCATGTATGACATGTTATGCACTTAACCTAATGTATCATACGCTTTGAGCGTACAAACAGATATCAGTCCGATCCTGGTGAGAGTCACTTGATAGCGGTAAAGAACATTTTAAGTACTTGAGAAGGAATGAAGAAGTGTTATTGGTCTATAAAGTTTGGAAGACGAGCTTGTTGTAAGTGGTTATACAAATGCAAGTTTTCAAACATATATAGATGACTTCAGATCGCAGTCTGGATATGTGTTTACTTTGAATGAAGGCACATTGAGTTGGAAAAGTTCGAAGCAAGAAACTATTGCAGATTCTACAACAGAAGATAAATATATTATAGCGTCCGATGCAACTAAGGAACAGTTTGGATCAAAAAGTTCATTTCGAACTTGATGTGGTTCCGAGTATAGCTAACCCCATTTGCTTGTATTGTGACAACAACGGGGCGATAACACAGGCCAAGGAACCATGATCACACCACCGATCCAAACGACGAAGATTTAAGAGGGGAGACGTGAAGATTCCTACAAAAGAAAATGTTGTAGATCCTTTGATGAAAACTCTTCCACAAATGAAACATGATGGTCATGGTAGGTCATTAGGTATCAAATACATGAATGATTAGCCCTAGTACAAGTGGGAGATGTTAGGGCATGTGCCTTAGGTCAATCTACAAACATTGTTTATCTTATAATTTTAGTTAATAAATAGAGGTTTTATTTGCTATTTTATTATAAGTGATTGCATGTTTACCTTATAGTAAGATCCATTCGTATTTGTTGAAATATCTTAAATGTCCCTAGTCGATCATTATACTGGGAACTATAATGAATTAAGATGAGTGTGAATCTTGATTGATGGTAATGTGATGATCATGCATATAGGGATATGAATCAAGATCATGAGTACTTGTTAGAGAATAAGGTACTGGACCAACCCGCTATGAGAACACTACATGGATTAAGTCATAGATGTTACTCATGATATGTATATCATTTAGTCATTTGACTTGAGATTACCATAGACTTTAATATTAGGAGCATGATAATTTGACACAATCAAAAGTTGTCTTTAACCGAACAATTATAAAGATTGTGATTGGTTATCGTGTGAATAATATGTGAAGGTGTGTAATCAAGATAGAATTTGTCACTCTCGTATAGAGAGAGATATAAGTGGATCGCTCGATAAGATAAAATGATAATGGCTAACTCCATGTGAATTAATATGATCAATGTCACTTAGATGTTTTTCAGTTTACCTAAAGATCGAGACTAGTACAATTGAACATTAAGGGTGACTTTCCATGCCTTATGTTTAATCAAAGGATATCACACGACAAAAAGATATGATATACGTTATTAATTAGTTTGTATCGATATTGATATTCATACTACTTGGGTAGTCATCATGCCTTGCTAGAGACCGCTTATGACTTGTGTACTAAAATGGTTTTTTGGTTCACTACCAACGTCGCATGAACCTATTGGGCCACACATAAAGAATGACTTTGCATAATTTCAATTGGTCCAAAGTAATGAGTTTTATATGATAAAATCCATGACATAAAAGCCTTTATGATTTGTTATATAATAACTTATTAATAGTGGCATATGTGTAATTTTCTTAAACTGCCTAAATACAATAGTTGTATTACGAATATGATTTTAAGTAAGGCTTATCTACACATATAAATAAAGGGTGAAACCCTAAAAATGAAATAAGATTTTTCGTTTTACAATTTTTGAGTTCTCTAGATTTAGGGAGAGATTGAAAAATCATTTTCAATCTATTTTGGGGCTAGCACTCCAAATCGTGGTCACCGTTCGTGTGTGGATTTCTGATAGAGGACGCGCACTTGAATGTATTGAAAATCAAACAATCAAAAAGGAAATCATGGAATAAGGTATGATTTACTTTCATAGATTTAGTTTAATGGAACTTATTTTCGATCCTGTTGTGGTTTTTCAAAATTTGTTTTGATTTTTTTGCTGTGTATGAACCCCAAAAAACCCGACACTAATTTCCCTGACAACATAAAAATCTACAATATTTCAAAATTTTCAAAACACAATAACTAAGCCTAAAACCCTAAGTAAAGGTCTAAACACATCCAAAAACATGATATGTGATACCGGGAACCTAGAAAAGGGTTACGGGGGGCTTGGCTATAAGATTTGATGTGTCGATAGGCTAGTAAAATTAAGACTTTATATTGCTTGAAGTGAGTATATCCGTTGGTTGTTTATTTACATTTCATTTCCAATTTTAACTTGTTTGTTATAGTTTATGTTGACTATGTCTAGCTTTGTACTCTCATATCATGGACTTAGTTGTTATTCCTTACTTGTTGAGCTTGGTTTCCATGATATTTTGATAACTTGAAATCTTTTGAATACATCCATGTGCTATATGTCATTTCTTGCTCTTTTGCAGTAAATATAGTATAAATAACATGCTATTAGGGATTTGTGAGTTGTGAATGACTTTGTGGATTTGTATTCTTTGGAGAATTTTGTGCTTTATAGCATAGCCAATTCTTGGAATCCTTAATGAGTCATTTTCTTGGAGTTATAAAGTAGTTATAGAATCTAGAGTCCATTGCACTATGAGTAGTTCGGCACACGGGGTTAGAGTCCTTGAGGATGTCCACACTTCTTTGAGGATGTCGACACTTACTACTATGATGAGGCATAAATGGTTAGAGTCTTTGGGGTTGCTCATATATGAGGTTAGAGTCCGTGTTGATACAAAGGTTAGAGTCCCTGATGACACTGGGGTTAGAGTCCCTAGTGATATTAGACTATGCTACACCACGCACGTCCTTTAGTGGTTAAGGCTTCACCGACGTAGCTCACAAACGACCAGATCTAGATCATAACTACTTAGCCTTGTGTCAGTTTCACTTGTTTAACTTTAGTATTTCTTGACATAATTGTCGTACTCAATGTCCTTTTTATGATGGTGGGTGCAGAGCCATCAATGAGTAGGTCGGGCAAAGAGAAAATTGGCGACCATCTCTTATCCAGCTGGTGCACCTATGCATCGACATTTGTAGGTTTTGATATTTTGTGTATTATACAATTTTATTTTGATACATTTTGGGGTTGTATATTGGGTTGAGCATATAGTTCCCTAACTTATGATCACAATCGCGGTGTTTATATTTGCCAATCTATTATATATGCATGTAATCGTTGTTCCCTGGTTTCAAAACGTTTTGGATTTTTAATTATTGCTTCCGCATAATTTGTTAAGACTACCGCTAAGCTTTATAACTTTTCAAAAACGTTTTTAATTACTTTGAAATATATTAATATGTTGACATGTGGATTACTTATCCTAAACATAAGTATGGAGTAAATTGAAATAGAAAGGCTGACTAATACATAGTTAAGTCTTGTGTGGCTAGGATTTTGGGCTTAATTACGAGATTAGGCTGGGCGGTGCCCTAAATTAGAGAAGGGGACGTCACAGTTGGTATTAGAGCCATGATTTCTCGATAAGTAAAACATAAACTTGAATAAAACACAAATCTTAGATGTGGAAACCAATGATCATTACTTAGAAATTATTAGTTTGGAAGTGAGTGAAAGTGAGTTAGGGAAGTATTTTATGTATATGTTACATTCTATATGTACATAAATATGAGTTACATCACATAGTAGCTGATTCGAGTTCGTTATCTACATGCAAACCTCAATGGCAGACATACGCGATGACAAAGACACTGGAGCTAGCTTTAGTCAGCCTCCTACTACCTTAACGGATGACTATCAAGGTTGTCTAGCCGTGTAGCGGCTTAGGGGCAGCATCTAGCCGATTTTATTGCCTTTATAAGGGAGCACGTGACGACTATCATACTAGCCCTCCCCGCCACTCATACTACTAAGGTGACACCCCAGACCACTAGGACTAAGACTGTACCAGGCATTACTATTACATGACCTCGAGCACTCGCACCACCAGCGCTATAGCCATGTGTAGACCCCACTGCATCCCTTCTTCCAGAGTTGCCAATATTGATTGTACAAGAGACAACTATAGCTAGGGATACGTCCATGCCTACACTCTCGCATTCTGAGGCATCATGACTATCAAGGGACATTATTCTAATGAAGGAGCACATCAGGCTTATGCCAATGTTCTTTGTTGGAGAGCAAAACTAAGAAAAGATTGGGTGGTGATCCTCTCACAAGAGAAGTTACATCTACTGTTGGGCGTTAATGACATATTACGACGTATTCTTTTTACTCCACCTTATATAAGGCCGCAGATGTCTAGCGGAGGACCACAGTGGCGAGCAAGAGCGCTTTTACATCGTCGGATGATTTCAAGAAAGAGTTCTTCAAGCAACACTTTCCGGCCTCTATGTTGAAGAGAATGAAGAAAAAACTTATGGTGCTGAGACAGGCTGAGGGTGAGACAGTGATGAGTTACAAAGATAGATATGGCTACCTCAGATAAATTGCCGGTGATTTAGTTATAGATGATGTTGATGACATTTTCTATTTTGGTGATGGTTTAAGATAGAGATATCGAATGATCTGTTTTGAGCACCGGAGCCAAATCTCTTCAGTGATGTATGAGCCCATAAGACATATGTGATGGGTATAGAGGATGATGGACTTGCTGAGTTACCGGAGAGATGAGACTATTTTTAGACCATATAAAATAGAGGATAAGATACATATGAGAGGAGATAGATAGTTTCAGAGGGGCTGGAGCACATGGAATGTACGTACGTCTAGTGGCATATGCACTGCCATGAGCCCCCACATGATACTCACGACAGACCTTCCTAAACTCCTCTCACCAGGTAGGCATTACCAGCACCACTTGCACCCCGACAATAGTAGCAGCAGGGTAGAGGCTGAGGTAGAGGACAAGATTTTAGACAGAGACAAAGGCATGCATCGGGACAGGTTTATCATGATTAGGGTTAGAGACAAAAACTTAGCCAGTGTGGACCCATTACATGTTGGAGATTCAGTCAGGTGGGGTGCATGGCTCGAGAGTGCACACAACCAGCGACAACTTATCTAAAACAAGGCAAAGAGGGAGCCCACATGGTAGCACAACCAAAATCTGGAGTGATACGAGATCTCATTGAAGGTACGGTTTTCATTTCCAGTAGAGATGCTTATGTATTATTTGATTCTAGTTATACTATTTCATTCATTGCTGATCGCATGGTAGACTGCAGCGTCCCTAACCCCGAGGCCACCCGGGGTGTTGTCGTGTTGTGCGCTCCTCGCCCGATGGGCCTAACTACTCGTGTCGACACCTGCCCGTCCACCTCATATCTTTATTATCATGCCCACTTAGGTGTTATAAATATAGTTAGTGGATTATTCATGTTTTCTTGAGTTACTTCCTTATGTAATTAAAGTTTCTTAAGTTAAGCTATTTGTAGTTTATTCGAGTTCCTAACGGACCAAATTAATTAAACTAGGATTAACGTTAATCTTGGGTATTAAAGGTCATAACTCGGGCATTATGTAGATAACTTGGTTGACTCGAACACGAGAATCGAGGGAATATACTATTTGTGAATGGTAGTTGTGTATATGTTGTGTTTAAAATCATTAGTATTGTATTGCACAACATGTGTGTGCGTTGCTATTAAGCGAGTTAGTGTGACGGGTTTTTGCCTCAAAAAATGTGTCAACGGAGGTATCGGGTAGGCAACTATGGGTATCTTAGGAAAATTGACTAATTCACATTAGGATGACTAGTTAATCAATTAAAAACGGTAATGTAACCATATGGTAAGTTGATTAAATTAAAATAATAGACTATGACGTACCTCGAAAAGCATGCCGAGACGCGAGGCATCGAGTGTCGGGTAGTCAAAGGGTTAGTGGGATCATAAAATTTGTCGATTTGGTGAATAAAAACACTAACTATATGTATTATAATGGGTCTAAGCTAATGTAATTAAATCAAATAAATCAAGGCCTATAGTTTGGTTAATAAATTGGAATTACATGATTTTCTTAGAGATATGTATTGACACATTTAGGAACCATGTGAGTAGCCAATTAGTGTCACTTGGATTGAGTTAGTAGGAGGTAGTGGGATAAGTAACAAGGTGTGGATCATTAGATAAACTTCGGGATACATTAAGATATGAAGATCAATGACTAGAAATCAAACACTTCTTAATATATAACATCAACACATGCAAATGAAACCATTTTCATTTACAAATCTTGGATAAGAACAAAGTTGTTTGAGAGAAGAAATAGAGGGTTTCGTAGCTGATATTTTGAGATCTAGGAGGATTTGAACCAAATTGATGGTAAGATCAAGCTAAGAAGTCAAGCTAGCAAAGACATTTACACGGTACAAATTTCATGTCTTTCTTCAATTCCAATTTCATTAAAATTATCATGACCAAATTTCTAATCTCTTTTATTATCTGTAAACAGGATCACCGACCTGTGACGTGGGACCCATATAGTAATATGTGTATTGACCAAGGCGAGAGGGCCAAGGTATATGTTAGATTTGTTGTGGTGTATGCCTAATGTTTTGTATATGTATAGATTACTAAATCATTTCTACCCATGTATAGGCATCGAGAAGTGAGTGGAAACGTGTCGCGAGTTGCGTGCCGATGTGGGACTGGAGTAAGATTTATGCGCTAAGTTTATATTGAGATTAGTATAGTTTAAATAGAGGCTTTAATGTGGTTGTTGTTGATATAAAATTAAATGTGCCTAAGTTAGTGATTTAATGTCAATAGCCATGTAATTTGCATCGAGACACATGCTAACACATGCGTTTAAGCATATACCATTAGATATGTCTCAAGATACGCGTGTGTAAATAGATGTGTGACTATGATTTAACTATATCAATTCACACACACACACATATATATATATATACTATAAATCAACACATGCAAACCAAGTTTTCTTATTTCATAAACTTAACAAGTAAGGAAAACTTGCTGGAGTGTTTAAGGAGGAAGAAAAAAGGTTGGTTTGGGGGATTAGGTGTGTATGAGCTTGATCAAGCTAGTGCACATCAACTAGGTAACTTACTTACACTAGTTTATTTAGTTTCAATTTGATGAATTCATGGATTTAATGATATACATGGCTGTTTTTGTGTTGTTGATGGAGTTTTGGGAGTGTGTATGGAGATCCCCAAAGCATTGGTAAGGCCTATGTGTAGAGCAAACTCAGAATTATGTTTGCATAATTCTGAGTTTTCCTGCACATAGCGCGCTAGGTGAAACAATTAGCGTGCTGAGATAGTAGTTAGTGCGCTAATGAGGTAATTAGTGCGCTAATCCACTTTATTAACATGCTAATTTCTCTGACATCACAAAAATATGCAATTTTTCAAAACTTCGAAAACACTATAACTGAGCCTAAAACCTTAAATAAGGGCCTAAACACATCCAAAAATATGTTATAGGTCATCGGGAACCTAGGAAAGGGTTACGAAGGTGCGAATACGAGATTCGAGGTGTCGGAAGGTTGGTAAAGCTAGGAGTTTAAATTGTTTGATGTGATTATACCCGTTGATTGTTTATTTACATTTCATTTCCAGTTTTAACTTGCGTATTATAGTCTATATTGACTATGTCTAGCTTTGTACTCTCATATCATGGACTTGTTTGTTATTCCTAACTTGATGAGAATGGTTTCCACGATATTTTTATAACTTGAGTTCTTTTGAATCCATTCATGTGCTATATGTCATTTCTTGTTGGTTTACAATAATGTAGTATAAATAGCATGTTATTAAGGATTTGTGAGTTTATGAATGACTTTATGGACTTGTACTCTTTGAAAAAATTTGTGCTTTATAGCTTAGCCAAATCCTTGGATTTCTTAATGAGTCATTTTCGTGAAATTATAAAGTAGTTATAGAATCTTGAGTCCATTGCACTATGAGTAGATCAGCACACGAGGTTAAATTCCCTGGGGATGTTGGAACTCGCCAATAGGATGAGGCACATAGGGTTAGATTCCCTGGGGTTGCTAATGATATACGGGGTTAGAGTCCCCGATAATACCGGGATTAGAGTCCCTACTGCCATTGGGTTAGAGTCCTTAGTGAGGTAGATTGTGTGAGACATGCACATTCCTTAGTGGTTAATGAGTTCACCGACATTGGTCACAACCGACCGGATCTAGATCATAACTATTTAGCCTTGTATAAGTTTTATTTGTTTAAATGTAGTATTTCTTAGCATGAGTGTGGTATTTGTCTTTTTTTATTTAACTTATGCTTTTATATACCATTTAGTTAGATTTGGAAATGTAAACAAATTTGTCAACGAGGATTATAGTTACTTTTTGTACTCACCGTCCTTTTTATGACGGTGGGTGTAGAGCCGTTGACAAGCAGGTCGAGTAAAAAAAAGATTGGCGATTACCTCTTAGCGAGTGGCGTACATGTGCATTGACTTTTTGTAGGTTTTGGTATTCTATGTATTATATACTTATGTTTTTCACATGTTTTGGGGTTGTATATTGGGATGAGTGTTTAGCTCTTTAAATTATGATAACCATCACACTGTTTATATTCTCCACTTGTTATATATGCATGTGATCATGGTTTCCTGGTTTCCACTCCCTTAGGATTTATAATAATTGCTTCTGCATGATATATCAAGCCTTCCGCAAAATCTTACAATTGTTAATAAGTTTGAATTAACTCTAACTCTCAAATGTAAAATGATATGTGTTTTACTTATTCTGAACATGAGTTGGAGTAGATTTGGATATAAAAGCTAACTAATATGTGATTGAGTCATGTGGAGTTAGGATTTGGGCTTAATTACTGGATTAGGCTGGGCGGTGCCCTGGATTAGGGAAGGGGTCATCACGGTTGGTATCAAAGCCATGTTCTCAATAAGTAAGACACACAACTTGAATAAAACACAAATTATAGATATGGAAACCAGATGATCTTTGCCTAGAAACTATTTATTGGGAAGTGACAAATGTGAGCTAGGGGTTATGTTATGAATATGTTAAATTCTATATGTATATATCTATAAGTTATGCCATGTAATAGTTGATTCGCATTTGTTATCTATCTGTAGACATCGATTGCAGACACACGCGATGGCGGAGATACTGGAGCTAGCGGCAATCAACCTCCTACTACTTTAGCGGATAACTATCAAAGGCTGTCTGACTATGTAGCGGCTCAAGGGAAGCAGTTAGCCGACTTCATCGCCTTCATGAGAGAGCACGTGGCGGTTGTCACACCAACCCTTTTCGCTATTCAATCTACTACTACGGTGACACCCCTGACCACCAGAACCGAGATTGCACCCGACACTACTACTTTAAGACCTCAAACACTCGCATCATCAGTACCATAACCATATGTAGAACCCGTAACACCACATCCACCAGAGTCATCGATAACGGCTGCACATGTGACAACTATAGCTGGGGAAACATCTACTCCTACGCCTACGCCTTCTAAGCCATCAACACTATCAAGGGATCCCAAGTTGATGAAGGAGTTTATTAAGCTTAGGCCAATTTTCTTTGTCGGAGAGCGAGATCACGAGAAGATCGAGCGGTGGATTCTCTCATATGAGAAGTTACATTTTTTATTGGGAGTTGAGGACAGGTTACGACCCATTATCTCTTACTACACCTTATAAAGGGTGCAGATGGTTGATGGAGGACCACAATAGCGAGCAGAGGCAGTTTTATGTCATGGGATAATTTCAAGAAAGAGTTTTTCAAGCAGTATTTTTCGGCATCTATAGTGAAGAGAATGAAGAAGAGGTTCATGGCACTGAGACAAGGTGAGGGTGAGACAGTGATGAGTTACATAGATATATATGGCTACCTCCAACATTTTGTCGGAGACTTAGTTACATATGATGCTGATGATGCTTTCTATTTCGGTAATGATTTAAGACGAGATATAACACGATCAGTTGTGAGCACTGAGCGAGATCTCTTCAAGAGATGTATGAGCAGGCTCTCTCTCATGAAACGTATTAGTTGGGTAGAGTGGAGGATGGACGGGAGATACTGGAAATGGGATATGGTTATGAGCAGATAGTAAGAGATATAAGAGAGTAGAAGACGATTTTAGAGAGGTGGAGCACAAGGTTCTTAGGTATGACCAGTAGCACATGCGCCACTGCCACCTCCCTTCCATGACACTTATGGTAGACCTTCATTACCTCATCCCGCTAGGAAAGCATTACCAGCACCACCAGCACCTCGACAACAATAACATCATGGTAGAGGTTGAGGTAAAGGCCAAGATTCTAGACAGGGACA
Source organism: Stephania yunnanensis (assembly GCA_039657365.1). NCBI lineage: Eukaryota > Viridiplantae > Streptophyta > Magnoliopsida > Ranunculales > Menispermaceae > Stephania > Stephania yunnanensis. The sequence goes on along the minus strand of CM077584.1, from coordinate 54,989,843 downwards.
TAGGCAAGCACCGGGACAAGTTCATGATGAACAAGGACAAAGACAACAATTTAGTCAGCGTGGGCCCATTACAAGTTAAAGTTGCAATTAGGTGGGACTTATGGCCCGAGAGTGCACATAGCTAATGGCAGCTTATCCATAGTAGGGCAGAGAGGGAGTACATATGGTAGCACAACCAGATCCCGGATCGACACGAGATCTTATTTAGGTACAATTTTCATTTTTGGTAGAGATGTTTATGTGTTGTTTGATTCTGGTTCTACGGTTTCATTCATTGTCGCGCTTGTTAGGCTTAGCATACGTTCGATTTTTAGTACCGTAGTTGGGGATAGGATTTACCCTAATAATTTTATTGAGGGATGTCCAGTTGAAATAGGTGTGGTAGAGTTACCTATTGACTTTAGAGTTCTCAAGCTTTAGAGTTCGACGCGATTTTAGGGATGGACCGGTTATCAGCATACCACGATCATATCGTCTGTTTCATTAAGATAGTGATATTTAAGATCCCAAGGAGTCCAATCTTCATCTATAGAGGCAGTTCATCGAGGACAGTAGGTACGAGAGGTCGACCTATGACTAGTGAGGGATAAAGGCATTAATTTCACTATACACAGTACCAAGAGTCGAGGACCTAGCTTGAGGATATACCAGTTGTTAGAGAGTTTCTAATTGTGTTTTCGGAGGATTTACTTGGTTTACCGCCACCGCGAGAGGTTGATTTTATTATTGAGTTTTTATCAGGCACCAGATCGATTTCTATACCATCGTACCGCTTGACACCGCTATAGTTAAAGGAGTTGAAGGCTCAACTTCATGACTTGGGACAAAAAGTATTCATCACACCTTCTATGTCGCCACGGGAGAGCACCTGTCCTTTTCGTAAAGAAGATATTTTGAGACTTTGTATCTACTATAGACAGTTGCACAAAGTCAAAATCAAGAATAAGTATCCACTACTGAGGATTGATGATTTATTTGATCAGCTGAGAGGAGCATAATTTTTCTCCAAGATAGACCAGCGATCATGGTATCATCAGCTTAAGATTAGGGATGAAGATAGGTCCAAGATAGCTTTTAGCACGAGATATGGACATTTTCAATTCACGGTCATGCTATTTGGGTTGACTAATGCTCCCGCACTATTTATGGATTTGATGCATCGAGTATTTAGACCGTTTCTTGACCATTTCGTGATAGTCTTCATCGATGACATACTAATATATTCGAGGACTAGAGAGGATCACGAGCTTCACCTTTGAGAGACATTGCAGACTTTGAGGGAGCATAGACCTTATGCCAAGTTCAACAAATGTGAATTTTGGCTTTCAAAGGTCAAGTTTTTGGGGCATGTTGTCCGAGCAACATGGATAGCAGTGAATCCGGCCAAGATTTAAGCAATTATGGATTGGCTAGCATCGACTTTAGTGGCTGAGATCATATGTTTTATGGGTATGGCAGGGTATTATCGCTGATTTGTGAAGGATTTCTCAAAGATCGCTTTACCGATTATTAGGTTGACCTAAAAAGATGTTAAATTTGAGTGGTCTGAGGAATGTGAGGTGGCATTCGCTTAGTTGAACAGGTTATTGACTACTGCGCTAATGTTAGTACGTTGCTAGAGGTTGGATATGGATTTTTTGTATACACTAATGCTTCTCATATGGGTATGGGTTGTGTGTTGATGCAGGGTAGAGGTACGGTCCTATGCCTCCAAAAAATGGAAGGTACATGAAAAGAATTATCAGACACACGATTTGGAGTTGGCAGCAGTAGCGTTTGTACTGAAGATATGGAAACATTATCTGTATGGAGAGAAACTCACACTCTTTACTGATCATAAGAGTCTGAAGAATCTCTTTACACAAAAAGAGCTAAATATGAGACATCGTAGGTGGTTGGAGTTTCTGAAAGATTATGACTTTTTTGTAGAGTATCATCTATGAAAAGTTAACATAGTTACATATGTGCTGAGTAGGATACCAGTTAGAGATACCGAGGTTCATACAGGTACTCGGGTTGATATTTGCACATAGATGATGGTACAAATTGTGTCTACATAAAGAGTGTCTGAGGGTCAGACGACCGGTAGGTTGTACCCGAGATTTAGTGAGTTAGCGCAGACGACATATTCTGTTGACTGGACGAAGACGCCTAATCGTTGTCTGAGACTCAAAACAGACTGTGGATACCATCAATACATGAGCTGAGATATACGAGATTCTTCAGGAGTTATACTGTTCTAAACTCATAGTTCATCCATATAGGACCAAAATGTATTACAACACGAAAATGCATTTTTGGTGGTCTAGCATAAAGACATATGTGTCTTCTTTGTCAGGAACTCTGAGATTTGTTAGCAAGTGAAGGTTGAACATCGTAGACCTGGAGGATTGCTACACCCTATTCCAATTCCATGATAGAAGTGGGATGACATCTCTATAGGTTTTGTGAGAGGATTACTGAGGACCGCCAGGAGATACGATTCCATCTGGGTTATCATTGACAGACTTACAAAGTCGGCTCATTTTTACCATTAACCGTGCATTACACATTTGATCAGCTGAGTATACTATTCGAGTGAGAAATTATCAAGGTGCATGGAGTGCCATTGATTATTACTTCTTATTGCAATGCTATGTATACGTCTATGACGTGGCAGAGTATGCAGAAGCAATATGGTACGCGCTTACAGTTCAACACGACTTTTCATCTTCAGATTGACGGACATACTAAAAGATTGATTTAGGTGATCGAGGATATGTTGCGGGCTTGCGTTTTGGAGTTTGGCGGATCGTGGGAGGAGTACCTGCCTTTGTATGAATTTGCTTACAGTAACAATTATCAGGACAATATTGAAATGGCGTATTTTGAGGCTTTGTATGGCATACCATGTCGCTCGCCACCGTGTTAGGCTGAGCTAGAGCACCGAGAGATTGTGGGGCATGAGATTGTTAATGATCACATGGAGAAAGTCAAATTGACCCGTTAGAGACTCTAAGGATCCCAAGATAGATAGTGAAAGTATGCAGATAGATATCACGGTGATCTCACGTACACCGAGGGAGCCTTTGTATATTTAAAAGTGTCCCATCGAAAAGGCCTTTAGAGATTTGAAGTGAAGGGTAAACTTGCACCGAGGTTCATCGGGCCTTATATGATTAAGAGACGAGTCGGGAAAGTTGCATACGAGCTTGCGTTGCCTACACATATGTCGGGGATTCATCCAATCTTTCTTATTTCCATGCTTTGATTTGTTGAGTTAAGAGTAGGTGATCGACCGACTGTGTATTTGAGTCAGATAGACTTGAGTGATGATATTACATATGTGGATAAGCCTATTCAAATCGTGAAAGGTACAACGGATGAGAAATAAGTCTATCCCGAAAGTTCTTGTCAAGTGGCAGTTTATTGATGATACATAACTCACTTGGGAACGAAAATACTATATGATGGATAGATTTATGTACCTCTTCGAGTCAGGTATTAACTTAACCTAAATTCTAATCTTGAGGATGAAATCTCTATTAGTTGAGAAGAATTCTCACGGTCCGAATTTCTAATCTCTTTTATTATTTGTAATTAGGATCACCAACCCGTGACTTGTGACCCATACCGTGATATGTGCATTGGCCGAGACGAGAGGGCCGAGGTACATGTTAGATTTGTTGTGGTGTATGCTAGTGTTTTGTATATGTGTAGATTACTAAATCATTTCTACCCATGTATAGGCGTCGAGACGTGAGCAGTGATGTGCCTCGAATTGCGTATCGATGTAGGACCGAGGTAGAAATTTTTTGGTAAGTTTATATCGAGATTAGTATGGTTTAAATAGTGGTTTTAATGTGGCTATGGTTGATATAGAATCGAATGTGCCTAAGTTAGTTATTTAATGTTAATAGCCATATGATATGCATCGAGACACGTGCTAACACAACTAGGGACAAATGAAGTAACTATTAGTGTCACTTAGGATTAGTTAGCGGAGGTTAGTAGGGCATGGGTTTCAGCGTATACCATTAGATATGTCTCGGGATACGTGTGTGTAAATAGATGTGTGGATATGGTTTAACCATGTCCATTCATATATATATATATATACTATAAATCAAAACATGCAAACTAAGTTTTCTAATTTCATAAACTTAACAAGTAAGGAAAGCTTGTTGGAGTGTTTGAGGAGGAAGAAAAACAGTTGGTTTGGAGGATTAGGCGTGTAGGAGCTTGATCAAGCTAGTGCACATCAACTAGGTAACTTACTTACACTTGTTTATTTAGTTTCAATTTGATGAATTCATGGATTTAATGATATACATGGCTGTTTTAGTGTTGTTGATGGGGTTTTGGGAGCGGAGATCCCCAAAGCATTAGTGAGGCCTATGTGTAGATTAAACTCATAATTCTATTTGCATAATCTAGGTTTTCCTGCACATAGTGCACTAGGTGAAATAGTTAGCACGCTGAAATAGTAGTTAGTGCGCTAATGAGGTCATTAACGCGCTAATCCACTTTATTAATGTGCTAATTACTCTTACATCACAAAAATATGCAATTTTGCAAAACTTTGAAAACACTATAACTGAGCCTAAAACCTTAATATGCAATTTTGCAAAACTTCGAAAACACTATAACTGAGCCTAAAACCTTACATAAGGGCTTGAACACATAAAAAAAAAACTAATGTAATTAAATCAAATAAATCAAGGCCTATAGTTTGGTTAATGAATTGGAATAATAGGATTTTCCTAGAGATATGTATTGACAAATTTAGGAACCATGTGAGTAGCCAATTAGCGTCACTTGGATTGAGTTAGTGGAATAAGTGGCAAGGTGTGGATCATTAGATGAACTTCAAGATACGTAAAAACATAGAAATCAATGGCTAGAAATCAAACACTCCTTAATATATAAAATCTACACATGCAAATGAAACCATTTTCATTTACAAATCTCGGAGAAGAAGAAAGTTGTTGGAAAGAAGAAATAGAGGGTTTGGTGGCTAAAAGTTTTAGATATATAAGGATTTGAACCAAATTGTTGGTGAGTTCAAGCTAAGGATTAAAGCTAGTAAAGACATTTACAAGGTATAAATTTCATGTATCTCTTCAGTTCCAATTTCATTAGAATGCATGTTAAAAACCCTTAGTTCTATCAATATATATGGTCATTATAGTTGTCTTGGGTTGATTGGGAGTAATCGAGGTCAAATAGGCTCATGATGAGCAAGAATTTAATGATTCGAATCGAGACTTGATGTTTGGATTATGGTTGTTTTGTGCGTATTAGGCTGTTGGAGTAGACGATGAATAGTATTTGTACTCACAAAGAGGTCTATACCCACATGAACGTTTGTACTCACAAAGAGGTCCGTACCCACAGGGACATTTGTACTCATAGGGATGTCTATACCTACGGGAGTATATGTACCCACAGGGATGTCTGTACCCATAGGAGTGTCTATACCCACAGGGACGTCTGTACTCACAAGACATATGTACAAGGATGTTTGAAACCATAAGAGTTTTAATAATAATTTTATTTCAGTTATGCAATAAAATGAATATCTAAACACGTAAAATTTATCAAATCGACACCAGGGATCTAGGAGTTGATAGGCGAGTGTCGGGAACGAGGTAGGGTCAGTTTATGGGTTTCATGAGCAAGGTTTTGGAGCGCAAATTGAGGTGCGTAAACCCATTGCAATGCCTCACAGAATTCATGGTTGGTTTTATTGATATCGGATTTTATGTGTAACTGCTGGTGGGCACACATGTGGTTTCACTCCTATTTCGGTTTGCGTATATATTGGTTGTGGCTAAATTGCTCGCATGAGTTACTTGTGTTTAATGCTCATGTCGATGACACTAGAATATATTTATGACTATCTTGAGGGATTTTGGGTGTTCCCTTGACTTAAACTAGCATATGGAGGGGTTCATCCGATAACCATAGTTGTGGTTTAGTAACCGTAAGCCTGTAAATATATACGTGGTTCTTATTCGATTTTATCAATTACTGACTAGTTTGGGTCATGATCTTCTCATGATTATGCGGTTGTTTATTTAACCTTGTTTTATTTTCGAGCACGTTTAATTGGTATATGCTATTTATTTATTTCACGCTACTAATTTTGCTTGTCGTGTGCTACCTACATTTATAGGAATATGATGTACTGTTACCAGGTGTTATTTTCGAATGTCTCGTAGATTATTAGTTTTATTTCATGAAAATTGTGTGGACTTCTCTTGGGACTTTACTAACTGGACTCGTTATTGTATTTGTTGGGTGACCGAGTGCAAATTTCTCGACGAGGAAGGGCAAAAGGTACTGGGCGACTACCTTTAAGATTCTCGAGCAAGCTCGTGTGTGACTAAATATGTACGTATTTATATTTTTGTCAGTTTTTGGGGACCGTAGAACACTGATTACATTTATATGAAACCTTTGTTATACTTATCTCACCTTGATAAACACATGGTATCTGTTGCCGGGTTTTCCACTACTTAGGATTGTTAAATGTTGTATAATTTACTCGTTTAAGACTTCCGCTGTAAAATCTCATTATAACTTGATAAATTGATTAACTGGCTAATGAAATCATTAATACTTATATGGAGATTAATTAGTTAAGTTAGGGTTAAATTGAAAAGTGTAAGTAACTAGTTAGGTCGCGGGGCATCAAGGATAAGTAGGCCTTGACGTCGCAGGGCTTAGTGATGTGGAATGCGACGTGGCGAGTCACAAGGTGGTTTGGGAATTGGGGACGTCACACCTAGCCATGCTAGTGGTTTCTATTTTACAAGTTAGCATTAAGTCAGCAGAAGTCTTAATATATGCAAATAAATTATGAAATTGACATGTTAAGCATTATTCATAAGAGCATGTCCTATAGTGGAAAACCCACAAAGTACTCTGTATATAGGCGATCATACCATAAAAACTTGTATATATATAAGGATAGTGTCACTCCGAGTATCTCAATGCCAAAAATAATATAAGATATCAAAATAAACATGTACTAGCAGGTCCTAGACGACGGGCACTCAGATGTAGTCACCTAGGACCCTCTTGCCCCTACTGGTACTAGGATGTGCACTCAATCATCACAAAAAGACAAATGAAAACTCCACTAAGTAAAATCCCAAGGAACCCCTCGGAGCATTCGCATAATAAAGTAAGGAATTGTAAGAAATATTGTTAAATAAACATACGAAATATAAAAGACAGACAACTGTAATTGGTTGATCGCATGAATAGATAACATAAAAACTAAAAAATGTAGGTGTTCACTCAAGATGGACTAGACTAAACTTCGGGTCACCAAGTTCTCATTGGTGGACACGCCCAACTTGGCCCAACACCTGGTCCCTCACTGTGCTGGCCAAATTCCCCGAGTCACGACACGTGCACGAAAGGTAAGCTCTGGTTGCCATTCATCGAGGGTCGAGTCACACGTGCTTCAATCTAGCGTATCATGAACACACGACAAAGAATCAGGGAGAGTAAACTCAACCTAGGTCTAAGTAACGAAATGGAGTAAGTAAACATCGAGAAATGATAAATATCAAATTAAAGTCAAAATCAAATATTCAGAGTTCTTAATTTGGGTTTTACAAACCTCAAACCACTCTCTCGACATCCCCGGACTCCCGTATATGTCCCGACATGCTCCCCAACATGAGCTACGGTCCACTAAGTCCCTGAAGTCCAATTTTATGAGTTTAAGTTATTTCAGGTGTTTAGACGTGTATTAAGTTGTAAATTATCAAAACAACCCGTAATGTTCAAGTTTCAACTGTCATTATAGCGCTAATGGGTTTACCTAGCACGCTAAGGAATCGATCTAGCGCACTAGTGTTCTTCATTTTGAAAAATAGTTAAGAGCCCATAATGATTAGCGCACTAATAAGACTAGTTAGCGCACTAATTGCCCTCTGTGACACGAAATTCTCAAGTCATGAATTCTGTCATTCCCATCCCACTTACCTATCCTAACCTGGTTTACATACTCTCCAAACATCGGTGACTCCAAAACATCATGCAAAACAATCTTAGAACATCAATTTAATCAAAATCATTCAATTCCCATTGATTAACTAATTTTCTCATATTCATCAAAACCCCAATTCATGTAAAACCAGTTGTAAATTCTCATTGGAAATTATCACTAAACTTATAATTCATCAAGTTTTCATCAAAAATTAGGGATCTAACCCCAAATTCGAATTTCACCAAAAATACACAAAATGGATTCAGTTGATAGAGTAGAAGATGGAGAAAGAGAATACCTCAAGTCTGATCCTCAAATTGACCTCTTAATGGTTCAACTCTAGCCTTGAATTTCCACTTTTTCTCCGGTTTCTCTCAGATTTGCATGAACTTGGTGTTAGCGGAGATGAAAAAATCCCATTAACTAGCTATTTATATGTTTGGTCATGATCAAGTATGCTATTCCTATCTAGAGGATTATCTTGTGGTCCTTAATCATGCAGTAACACATAGCTTAATGACTCCAATAGCTAACTGCTAGCCTAGATTCACTCACTTAGCTCATCTTTATGCTTTTCCATAGCTTAGGAAATACATTTCTAACTATAAGATTGATTCAATTATTTAATTTAGCCAACTTAGCCATACTATTTAATCATGGTTGATATACTTAGACCCTTTATTAGTAAATCTATGGTCTCACCAACCCTCGGCTACCTTGTACCCGGTGTCTCGCGCCTCGACACGCATCTCGAGACACTACATGGCCTATTTTCCTTATTTAATCAACTTATCCTATGGTTACATTACTTGTTTTATTTGATCGATTAGTAATATTATCATGATTTTGACAAATTTTCAACTGTACCTGTAATTCGCCTCTCCGATACTCGCATTGACATTCATTTTGAGGTGATAACCTGTCACACAATTTGCACGATATAGTCATATAACATACACACATGCGATATAAAAGTAAATAAATTCATAAAATGCATGACACAATTTACCAGTGTACCTAGGTCGACGTGTGTCTTAGCCTACACGCGACATCTACGTAGATTTAAGCTGGTGTCCATGTCTGAAATTACGAAATAAATAACGACGTTAATAAAATGGGTCGTTACAGTGCTTCCTAACTAAGGGAATTTCGTCTCGTAATTTAAATATAACCAAACGTCATGCCATGAAATGGTTGAAGGTAAAGCTCTTGTATAGTCGACTCGCGCTCCCAAGTGAGTCCCTCTGTCCTAGATGTTGCCAATGAACTAGGACCTTAGAGAACTCCCTATTCTTGAGAACCTGAACCTTACGGTCAAGTATCGCTATCGGTTGCTCCTCGTAAGTCATGTTAGGCAAAGCCTCAATTTGTCCCAAAACAACCATCGGTTTCGGCCTTGAACTAGTTAGTCTCAACATAGAGATATGAAATGTCGGATGAATCCTAGCTAACTTAGTTGGTAAATCTAAGCGATATGCGATGTTGCCAACTCATGCTATGACTCTGAATGGTCCAATAAACCTTGGCGCTAATTTCCCTTTTATCCCAATGTGATGGCCCCAATTCCACAACCCATAGTGTGCCCTGCCCAGCCTAGACTTTGGACCCCGAGTCAATCTTTGCGACGTTAACGTAAGCCTAGTTAGCCTTCCTAACCATTATTCATTACAAGGCAGCGAAATTTAATATTTATAGTGAGTTATTCAAATTTATAAATTATAAAAGGTTATGAGGAAGCGAGTTCAACTTAAACAAATCTAAACAACTCTAAACCAATCAGGACATCTTAGAGTGTGGAAACCCCACATAACTACGTCAACATGTATAATAAACAGAGGAAAGAGAAATCATATCATATACATGTCCCAAAGTATCTCACAAACCCATATACCCTATGTGGTCAAAACAGTATACATAAGTAATATAAAACCTATAAAAGGACAAACGGCAAGGCCGCTCCAAAGTCCTCACAGTCGAATACAAGAATGACAAGCCCAAGTAATTAACGCCAGTATGATACTAAACAACATTTCAAAATAAATAAATTAGTCTATATTTATGCAGATAGAAAGAAATATATAAGGACGCTTGAATAAATTAAAAACTATAAATAAATCAAGAGTAATCGATACATGAGTGTCAAGAATGAAAACAGAGAGGCGCAAGTAGTCTTGACCAACATGTCGCTAAGTTTTGGCAAACCGTCAAGAACTAGTATCCAATGCACTACACACCAAGGTAGTGACTTTGGTATGTTACCTCAGCCATCCACTCCTCCCAAGGATCATCGTTGACTCACTTGCCCTCGGACAACTCAATTAGAATGGAATTCCTAGGATAGATATCAAATCAATTAACAACAATATTCAATAGCTTAAAATGAAATAACTGTGCATTTCTAGCTAGTTTACTTACAACCAAATTAACTCAAAGTTGGTTACGAAGGCTCACACAATGTTCCCCCAGCTTTTACGTAGTTCAACAAGTCATATTAAATCACAAATTCACATTTGAAGAGTTACAACTCTATTTGATCAATCAACCAATACCATTCATTTTATTAACTAATTATTTAGTTCATTGGTTTTGGCCATTTACACAACTCACATAATACAAATTTCGTCGATTGAATTACATTCTCATACTAATTATTATTCATGTTTCATTTTCCATTTTGTCAGTGTTTTATTAAAATTATCCCCTACATGTTTAGACAATTGGTTTCACATTCGAGCAATAAACATATAATACAAACAACAAACAAAAATAGCATACCTCGGTGTCGACGCCCGAGAATTGGACATACGTATCATGGCAACTAGGTCCTACATACGACCTTGAAATGACACGTGACACGAGTTAGATTTTAGGGTCGTTACAGTCTTCCCAACCAATTAGAATTTCATCCTCGAAACTGAAACAAACATAATGAAAGAACTTACCGAAACTTAGAAAAGATAGGGAAAGTATTCACACATATATGACTCGAGCTCCCATGTCCGGCTCCTCATCTCTGTGATGCTGCCATTCGACAAGGACTGATGGGATCTCTTTGTTTCTTATAATCTTCACCTTACGGTCCAAAATCTGAATAGGCTGCTTGTCATAAGTAATGTCATCCCTCAAGTCTATCTGGCTCAAGTCCAATGTCGCTCGTATGCCCTCTCTCGACCTATCCATTCATAGCGTAGAAACATGAAATACACGGTGGATCTTAGACAACTGAGGTGGCAACTCTAGCTCGTACGCAAACTTGCCAATTTTTTCTTTACTCTCAACGGACCAATGAACCTCAGCGCAAGCTTTCCTCTAATCCAAAACCTCTTATGACTCTTCATTGGAGAAACCTTCAGATACACATAGCTCTCGACATCATACTCTAACTCACCGTGATAAATGTCATAATATTTTTTCTGCCTCTCCTGCACACCTTTCAACCTCAATATGATCAGTAGTATCTTGATCCATTACAATCCTTGGCCCAATAACTACTACATTTTCGGGCACTACCCAGAAAGATGGATATTTGCACGGTCTACCATAGAGTGCCTCAAACGGTGCCATACCAAAACTAGCCTGATAACTGTTATTGTAGTCAAACTCACACAAATGAAACATTCCTACCACGATCCATTGTACTCTAAAACACACATCCTCAACATATCCTCGAGAATTTGAATCAATTTATCTGACTGTTTGTTAGTCTATGGATGATAGGTCGTACCGAGATCCAACCGTATGCCGAATTGTGCCTGCATGCTCTGCTAAATTTGAGATGTAAACTGTGGCCCTCTATATGACACAATAGATAACGAAATGCCATGTAGTCAAACAATCTCCCTCTTGTACAAACTCACCCACCTATCCACCCGATGTGTGGAAAAGATCGAAAAAAGTGCATAGACTTCGTCAAACTGTCCATAATTACACGTATAATATCTTGTCCACATTGAGATCGAGGTAGACCACTAACAAAATCCATGGCAATATGCTCCCACTTCCTCCGGGAATGGGAAGTGGTTGTAAAAACCCACTAAGCCTCCAATGCTTAATAAAAAACAACGATATTCATCCCCGGCTACCAGAAAAGATAACGCACATCAGCATACATCTTGGTTCGACCCTATTGAACTGTCAAATGTGAGCGGTGAGCCTCATCAAGTATCTTATCACATAACTCAGCCACTGATGGAATCCACAATCGACCTTTAAATATGTGCAAAAGTCTGTTGAGTGACTCAAATCTAGATGATCTGGACTTTGAGAAAACTCTAAGAACCTCAAATAATGTTCATCTACCCCATGACCCTCAGTACACTTTAAATCGACACTATTTGAGTCCTCATATGCCCACAAATCAACACTTTGGTACTGATCGAGATATCAACAAAATACATCGACTCGATTGCCTCTAGTAACCTATACTCGTGTGTCTAGTGGCAAGTAACAATCTTTGAGTCTGCCTCTCTGCGGCTCAATGCGTATGCAACAACATTAGCCTTCCCCGGGTGGTACTCCAAGAAAAAGTCACAATCCTTGAGGAACTCAAACCAACGTTTTTGTCGCATGTTCAAATCTTTCTAGGTGAAGAGGTACTTCAAACTCATATGGTCAGTAAACAACACAAGCTTTTCTCCATAGAGATAATGAAGCCAAATCATCAATCAAAAGATTGTTGTCGCTAACTCCAAATCATGTGTAAGGTCGTTCTTCTCGTGAATCTTCAGTTGTCGGGACGCGTAGGCAATCACTATACTGCCCAACATAAAAACACAGCCCAAACCGACCTCAGAATTGGTTTTCACCTTAAAACCCTTCCTTGACTCAAGTAGTACCAAAACTAGTGCGGTAGTCAATCATTCCATCAAAGTCCCGAATGCTTGCACACAACTAACTGTCATTCCACTGAAAACTCATATCTTTCTTTATCAATTGCATCATTGTTTATGCAATCTTCAAAAAGTCTTGAATAAAATGCTTGTAGTTGTCTGCCAACCACAAGAAACTATGGATATCTGTCACTAATCGCGTTGTAGGCCGATGTAATTAACCTCGATTAATTGATAAATTATAGATTAAGACCCTAAGCTCAGACCCACGTGGACGTCGCAAAAAGTCAAGGGCACACCTAACAAAGTAAAATTTGTTATTTTTTTGTGAGTATTTAATTATTTTACTATTATTAAATAATTCACGTTGCATTAGTTGATATCTTATTGGTCGCGTTGTGCGTGTGTAGTGACGAGAGTGTACGACGTCGCGATGAGCACGTAACGCCGGTGTATGGGGTAGTCTAGGATTTAGTTGTCACATCACTCATCCCATCACATCATACATCACATGTCACATCATACCTACCAATCACATCACCCCATACCACCCCTCTCCTTTCTCCTCCTACCTTCTTCTCTCACCTCCAAACAAATTTCTTTTTATTTTCTCTTCCCCCCATCAAGAGATCTTCACCTCCTCTTCATTCCTCACACCACTCTCATCTTCTCCCTCACTAAGCTCTCCTCACACTCCACGACCTCATCTCCTTTCTCGCGAGTCTCTCCTCTTGGCGGCTCCGCGGCGACCTCCATTGATCAAGGTGAGTGGTTAATGCTGTTGTTGAATTTTGAGGAGTATAAGATCTTAAATGGTGTGGTGTTTGTTGGATTGTTGTTAAGGTGGTTGTTATATAACTAATTGTTGTTGTTGTTCTTGTTGTTTGAAAAAAAAATGGTAAACAAATCGTCTCTGCAATAGAGACGATTTGAAGAAGAAAGTGGCCAATAGGTTGGCCTGGCCTGGCTAGGCCCATGTGGGTCGGGCTGCCCAAGGCCAGGCGAGCCGCTGGCAGCCCAGAGCCCGGGAGGCCGAGAGCCGAGTCGGCCCGAACCCGGGTGGCCATGGTTGGGCCAAACCATGCCCAATCGAATTGGCTCGGTTCGAGCCCAACCCACCTTAAATTAAATTAATTAATTAAAAATTCTAAAAATTTAAATAAAATATATTTTTAAATCAAATAAATAATAGAAAAATTGGAAAAATATAAAAAAAGTAGTTTTTGAGGACTTTTGGGGCATCGACACCCCGGTAAAACTTGAAAGTATGCCAAAAATTAAACTTTTTGAAACAAAATCTCAAACTTTTGGTCACACATTATAAATTCTCTTAATGTGGCTTTAAAATAATAAAAGTTGTATAATTGGATACCATGAACTTAAGAGATTATAGTTGGGTATTGGGTGCGTATCTCGAGGCATGAGGGGGAAACCTTGGAGAGATATTTACGATTGTTTGAGGTAAGTAAACCCATGAGAAAATTAGTTAAAACTCTTTTATGACACTTACTTTATTTTGCATTTCAATTATTCCATTGTGCTTTCTATTGCTATTGGCTTTAGGATGAAGACCTAAGTCTAGGTCATGTTTGATGAAGACCTAAGTCTACGTCATGGGTTCCTCTCGAGAGATGTTTGGATGTGGTTTCTCCCGTTCATGGGTTCCTCTCATTCGACCGTGAGATGTTTGGTGAGGTGGTCATCATGGGTTCCTCTTGGTTTAGCTAAGACGATTAATGGATGTCGACCAGGGTTCTTTGTCACGCTACACCAAATTCGACTTCTCAACGACTTATTTTCATTCGAATTTCCTTATTCTTGTTATTTATTTAAATTGCATCAATTGTAGCCGTTTTATTGGATTTCATGAATATTAGCTAACGTTCTCTGGGATTTACTCACCTGAGATTTGTCATTGTTTTTGGTGACAAATCGTGGATCTTGGGACAAGCCGAGGCAATGAGGTCTTAGGCAACTTCGTTTACGTAGGAGAGCATGTCGGTCCTTTTTGCGTAGGCGTATGTATGTAGCTATTTACTGCTTTTATGAATGTTTTGGGGGACTTGTATACCTAATACATGTATATGCTCACCTTTTGTAATGTTGTCGCTCTTTGATATACATGGTATCCAAATGTCGGGTTTCCACAATAAAGGGTTATTTATGCTATGCAAACTTTTTATTTCTATCGTGTTTGCATGCTTCAAAGACTTCCGCTTGATGTTTAAAATTATAATAATTTAATAAATCACGAACAACTTAGTAAATTTAATGTAAATATTCATAAAAATATCCGTAAATACTAAGTTAAGGCGAATAAGATACGTGCAAAGGTTTAGGTCGTGGACAGCTAAAAGTAAGTATGTGATGACGTGGCATGCTTGGTGACATGTATGGCGACGCAGCGGTACCCGATTTGCCTCAAAGTTTGGGGCCTTCACAGTTGGTATCAGAGCCTAGGTTCAGGTGAACATAGGGGAAAATGTAATACAACCGAATAAAACTTAGCAACAAACATTAGATGTGGAAACCCAAGACACCCCGACTTAGAACTTTAGTTGGGAAACGAACATGGGACGAGTAGTACCAAGGCTTATACATTATATATTTTGATTTGTAATAGTATATATGCGTATACGAGGCTGATACGGGCCTTCAGCCGTTGCAGATACAACATGGACGGACAACCGACTCCATTTCGGAGAATGGTTGACAGATGAGTGGTACTACGCCTATCATGACTGATCAGAGTGTACTTGATCGGATTGCGGCACACGATCATCAGTTCAAGCATATGATGACCTTGCTTTGAGCTAAGATAGCGGCTATCGTGACGCTTACCGTCGCCATCACACCGAGCGCCACCGAGCCGACAGCCACGTCAAGTTGTTAGGGTATGCGGTCACCTCAGTTATGGCAGAGACTACCACACCGACATCTACACACGTAGTGACACTGACACAGACCCCAGAGGAGATCACATTTGAGGCTTCCCTGTCAGTTGAGGCCAAGCTAACGAAGAAGTTTGTGAGATTTCAGCCAAAATATTTCATTGGACGCGGAGACCCAGAGGCAGCTGCGAGATGGCTTCTCGCACACGAGAAATTACATAATCTTTTGAGGATTCACGACTGTATTCGAGCCAGGATATCTGGATATATGCTTCGAGGAGAGGCCAGAGTTTGGTGGACCGCTCATATCGAGACTCATGGAGAGCCGACTACTTGGGCCGATTTCAGACAGGCCTTTTATGACAATACATATCGAGGGAGATACAGTTACGTTTGAGACATAAGTTTTTGTGTCTTAGGCAGGGTAATCGTACATTGGTCCAATATATGGAGAGGTTTTGCTAACTATTACAATTCGCTGGGGATTTGGCCTCTACAAATCGCGGTCATGTGCACTACTTTGTAGTTGGGCTTAGAGATGAGATTGCGAGCACAGTAGTATCAGGCGAAGCTCATACACTGCAGGAGATATACGAGAGGGCCTTAGCCCATGAGACATATCTTATTTTTAGTGTCGTGATGCCCATGCCATAATTGGCATCGGGGTCATCCCAACAAGGCACCAGGTCAGGCAGGAAAGGGAAAAGGATAATCGATCACAGGGATAGAAGATGATAGAGCCCCAGACATGATGATCACCAAGCGGTCACTTCTCACGCAATAGTACATGTACAGTTAGCACAACTGTCGAGTAGTGGTTATGGACCGCGGTCCCAAGATACCTTGGATAAGGGAGGCAGGGACCGAAGACAATATGGTTAGAGTCATGGCTAGAGGTCATAAAAGGTCAGGGTCAGGGATTAGGATACATGCATCTTACTTCTTCAAATGCAGACAGCCAGGACATATTAAAAAAGAATGTTCGATGGCTTCAGTAGCACCGATTGCGGCACCACCAGTTCAGGATTCAGGGAATAGGTGCACGTTGTAGTACAGCCAGACTGTGAGGCCACCGGACAGCTCGTCGAGGGTATGATCTTGATTTGCAATCATTTTATGCATACACTAATTGATTTTGGTTCCACAGTATCATTTATTTTTGGACGTATGGTTGATGAGTTAGGGTTAACATCTATTACAGTTAATACACTCTTAATTCTTAGCACCGCAACTAGGGAGAAGGTTTACCCTAACATGATTTGTGAGGTTGCATGATAGAGATCTCCGGACACCAACTCCCTATCGACCTACGCGTTCTAGAGTTCTTAGAGTTCGATGCACTTTTGGGCATGGACTGACTAGCGTCATATCACGCCTATGTCGATGTTTCCATAAGATAATGACTTTTCATATCCCCGACATACCAGAGTTCACTTTCACGGGTGATGCAAGTATACTACCGACCATTAGGGGTAGATTGGTTATGACCTTAGAGATGGAAGTGTTTGCATGGATAGTAGAGTCAACCGAGATCCCAAAGGTTAGACATGAGGATGTCCCAGTTGTCGGTGAGTTTCCCGATGTCTTTTCGGAGGAACAACCAGGATTGCCCCCATACATAGAGATTGAGTTTGTTATTAAGTTAGTATCAGGCACACAACCGATTGCTAGTAGACCGTACAAGATGTCACGAAAGGAGCAGGAGGAGTTGAAGACTCAACTGGAAGATTTAGGAATAAGGGGTTTATACACCCGAACACATCACCATGGGGAGCATCGGTCCCGTTCGTTAAGAAGAAGGATAGTAGCTTGAGATGTTGCATTAACTATAGGAAGTTGAACCAGGTGACAATACGAAATCGTTACCCTTTGCCAAGGATCGACGATTTGTTTGACCAGTTGGCCGGAGCCCCTGTCTTCTCTAAGATCTTAAGATCGGGTTATCATCAACTCAGGATTCGGGATGAAGATATACCTAAGATTGCACTCAGCATCAAATATGGGTTATTCGAGTTTACAATGATGTCGTTCGGACTAACGAATGCACCAACCATGTTCATAGACTTGATGCACATAGTATTGAAGCCGTACTTGGATAAATTTGTCATAGTCTTCATTGACGACATATTGATCTACAGCAAGACTCGCGAAGATTATGGGCAACATCTCAGGAAGATATTGATGACGTTGAGAGAGCAAAATTATATGCTAAGTTCAGTAAGTGCGAGTTTTGGCTGTCAAAAGTCAAATTCTTGGGACACATGATCAGTGACAAAGGTATATCAGTAGACCCGAGTAAAGTTCATGCTGTCATAGATTGGCCAACACCCGAGACATTGACAGATATCATGAGCTTCTTAGGGTTAGCAGGATATTATCGGTGATTTTGAAGGACTTCTCAAATATCGCGCGTCGATGACTAAATTGACAAAGAATGATGTACCTTTCAATTGGTCAAAGGAGTGCGAGAACGCATTTACATAATTGAATATGGGACTTACTACTACACAAGTACTAGTGTTGCTAGAGCCAGGTAAGGGATTGACAATTCATACTGATGCTTGCGGCACAAGGCTAGGTTGTGTACTAATGCAGGGAGACAACGTAATCTCCTTCCTATCCCGATAGTTGATGACCAATGAGAGGAATTATCCAGTGCACGACTTAGAGCTTGTAGCAGTCATATTTGCACTGAAGCTATGGAGACATTACCTCTACGACGAGAGGTTCACATTATATACGGATCATAAAGTTTGACTTACTTATTCACTCATAAAGATCTGAACATGAGACAACGACGTTGGCTAGAGTTGTTGAAGGACTACGACTTCTCCATCGAATATCAGCTTTGGAAGGCAAATGTCATAGCATATGCATTGAGCAAGAAATGACCAGATTCTGAGACAGTTATCTGTCGTGTGATGCACGTGTATTGTTTACTTGAGGCGCGCAACACTGAGTTTGACAGAGGTTTCATGCTACAACGGACGCACAAATTCGTGGACAGATTATTGTACCGTCTATTTCTATTCCGCTAGTTTTGAAGTGTTAGAGGACTTACGAGATGTATTTGAGATTCAGTGAGATGGCACGCACTCCCGATCACCCAGATTGGAGCGAGTCTATGGATCAGTGTTTGAGGCACAGATTGAGGTATTGGATTCCAGCAATGACACGGATACGCGATGAGATACTCCAGGAGGCTCACAGGTCCCTGTATACAGTGCATCCTGGCAGGACCAAATTGTATCATGATATGTGATGATTATTTCGGTGGCCAGGGATGAAGGCGGACATCGGCGCCAATGTTAGGGGTTGTGAGGTGTGCCAGCAGGTTAAAGCTGAGCACAAGAGGCTTGGACGGTTATTGCAACCGCCGCCCATCCCTTAGTGGAAATGAGAACACATTACGATAGATTTCCGACGCACGTTGAACATGTCAATAAAGTAAAGTTTCATAAACCAAATATTTTGTAGAATAGTGGAAAATGGTCGATCCCACAGAGACTAGTTGTCTTTCTTAAGTTAAAACAACAAAAAAGGAAAATCAGGGGTTTTAAAATAAATATTAATTTAACTAACTAATCTAACTAAACTAAATAAAATAAAACAACTAACTAATTATTAAAATAATAAATTAATAATCAATTAACACCTGATTAATGCCTAAATAACACCTAAATCTTCAATTCCACAAATCATAATCTAGATCCAATAGCAATCATGGTCTTCAATCTTTCCCAAAAAATTATTAATTTAAATTCTCTAGATTAGCTATAGAAAATCGACATCCGCTTGAAATTTATAATTCCCCTAATTCTGATAGTCAAGACGTCTGCCACTAACTATTTCTCTAATTAATGTATAACCCTAGACATCCGCCAATCAGGTTTAACACACTAACCGCAATAATATGGATCTATGGGAACACTAATCCTAAATAACCGGGTCGCAACCACTACCGATTTAACCTAGATTCAATTGTTACACATTCAAGAACCGAAAGGGTTTTACGGCAAACGGGAGAATGTTTGTTACTTTATTGGTCTAAAAGCACACTTACACTGATACTAATATTCCAAATAACAATAGATTATTATCCGAATAACAATAGATTGTCCATGTAAAAGCATGCATCGGCCGCATACATACCATAGATCTAAATCATAATAATTAAATCAACAACAATGAAATAAGAGAAATTAAATTAATTAATTAATAAAATAAAAGATCTCACATAATATGCTTTGAATCCATAAATCGGACTTGCTTCCCCTTCGATTTAGGTAAGAAATTGATTAGCCGGACATCATCTTCAAAAATCAATACTAAAAACTAATAGTAAATCTCTAAAAAATACTAATTAATCGTTCTTTCAATAATAACTAGTTTCCTAATATATAAAAATACTTCCAAATTGGACTCCGATACTAATTTTAGGGTTAGGGACGTGACTCGTGCGTCGAGGAGCATCGTAAGAGTGTATTTAGATCAAAAAATCGAACTCTGCCACGTGTTTGCACGCCATTCGTTGTTTTTCTGTTGCCTCGCCACGTGTTTGCACGAATGGGAGCTCGCCACCTGGACGCATACTAGGCCGCTGGAGTCGCGCGAAAATCACCTAAATTTTGGGAGTTTGTATGGGAACACATCTCGAGGCAAATCGATGGAAGTTGTGCGATGAGAAAATAAGGCGGTGTGTGACGTGGCTTTGTGGTGCTGACGCGGCGGCCGTGATTGGTGGGGACGATTTAGACACTACGTGGCGACGTATGATTGGAGGAGAACCAATGAGTGACATGTTGTTATGCAGCAGCTATGACGCGTGGTGCTGACATGTCGTAACCCGATTGGTCTAACGCTGACGTGTCATCACCATTATTGGCTGAAATATCCTGTATGTTATTTGACACAGTGCGTAATGCGTATTTCGAGGCAAATTGTCCGACATCCGATCACTGCAAATAAATACTCAATTTTGAGTATTTTTCACCATAAATTCAACCGCGCACTCCATTTTACCTAAAAATGAACAAAAATATAATTAAATATATATTTTAAATACTTTTAATAATTAAATATACTAAAATAGACTACTAAAAACCTATAAATAATGGCTTATCAATTTCGTTTGTGGATTACCACAGACTTTGTGGAAACACGATGCAATATGGGTGATCGTGGACAGGTTGACGAAGTCAGCTCATTTCCTTCCAGTCTCTATGAAGTATAATTCCACACAGTTGAGCATATTATTCGAAAGAGAGATTGTGCGACTGCACGGAGTACTAGTTTCGATTGTTTCAGACCGAGACAATCATCTTACATCATCATTGTGGCAAGCTATGCAGTAGCAGTTTGATACTAGATTATAGTTTAGCATTGTATTTCATCCTCAGACAAATGGACAAGTCGATAGATTAGTACAAATACTCAAGGATATGCTTAGGGCATGCGTGTTACAGTTTGGTGGGTCTTGGGAGGAGTATTTGCCACTCTGTGAATTTGCTTACAACAACAACTATCGGGCTAGTATTGGGATGCCACCATTTAAAGCTCTGTACGGTAGACCGTGTAGATCACCCAGCTTATTGGGCAGAGCCCGAGGATACAGCAGCTGTGGGGCCTGAGATTGTTGTGGACATACATAGAAGTGAGATTGATTCATCGATGATTGTTGGTTGCCCAACATAGACAAAGATGTATGAGGATAGGTACCGCGATAGGTTGAGCTACGAGGTAGATGATTGAGTCTACTTAAATGTTTTTCCGTTGACGAGTACATAAGATTTGGGATCAAAGGGAAACTAGCACCAAGATTTATTGGGTCGTTTCAACTTGAGAAACGAGTTGGGAAGGTCGCTTACCAATTGAGACTGCCAAGTCGATTGGCAGAAGTTCATAATGTTTTTCATATTTCGATGTTACGGTTGGTTAGATCAGGATCGAGACCGATGATTGATATGACTAGAATCGAGGTTCGACCAGATGTGACGTACGAGGAACACCCTATTGAGATAATGGATCGCAAGGTACAGACTCTTAGAAGGAAAGAAATACCACTTGTACTCGTTCGATGATAGTATCATAAAAATGAGGGTCTCATTTGGGAGAGAAGAGTCTACGTTGCGGAGCGCCCCCTTATTTCAAGGTAAAATTTCATTAAATTTGAATTTCGAGATGAAATCCTTTTAGTTAGGAAGATTGTAACGACCAGCTTTAATTAATCCCGATTAACAAATAAATTACATATTAAGACCCTAAGCTCAGACCTACGTAGATGTCGCAGAAAAGTCAAGGTACACCTAACAAAGTAAAATTTGTTATTTTTGTGTGTGAGTATTTAATTATTTTACTATTATTAAATAATTCACGTTGCATTAGTTGATATCTTATTGGTCGCGTTGTGCGTGTGTAGTGATGAGAGTGTACGACGTCGCGGTGAGCACATAACACCGGTGTATGGGGTAGTCCGGGATTTAGTTGTCACATCATTCATCCCATCACATCATACATCACATGTCACATCATACCTACCAATCATATCACCCCAGACCACCCCTTACCTTTCTCTCTCCTACCTTCCTCCCTCACCTCCATACAAAATTCTTTTTATTTTCTCTTCCCCCCCATCAATCGATCTTCCCTCATCTTCATTCCTCATCTCCCTCACCAAGCTCTCCTCACACTCCACGACCTCATCGCCTCTCTCGCGAGTCTCTCCCTCTTGGCAGCTTCGTGGCAACCTCCATTGATCATAGTGAGTGATCAATATTATTGTTAAATTTTGAGGAGTATATGATCTTTAATGGTGTGGTGTTTGTTAGATTGTTGTTAAGGTGGTTGTTGATATAGCTAATTATTGCTAATTTTGTTATTGTTGTTTGAAAAAAAAAATGGCAAACAAATCATTTATTCAACATCGACAATTTGAAGAAGAAAATGGCCAACGAGTTGGGCTCAGCGCACAGCCCATGTGGGCCAGGTTGCCCAGCCCAGGCGGGCGGGCGCACCCAGAACCGAGCCGGGGGTGCGCCGAACGCCGAGCCGGCCCGAACCCGGGTGGCCATGGTTGGGCCAAACTGAGCCCAATCGAACCGGGCCCGGTTCGAGTCCAACCCACCATAAATTAAATTAATTAATTAAAAATTTAAAAAATTTAAATAAAACGTATTTTTAAATCAAATAAATATAAAAAAATAGAAAAATAGCTATAAAATTATAAAAAAAACAAGAAAAATATAATAAATTGGGAAAATATAAAAATGTAGTTTTTGAGGACTTTTAGGGCATCGACACCCCGGTATAACTCAAAAAGTATGCCAAATATTAAACTTTTTGAAACAAAATCTCAAATTTTTGGTCACACATTATAAATTCTCTTAGTGTGACTCTAAAATAATAAAAGTGGTATAATTGGATACCAAAACTTAGGAGAGTATCAGGCGCGTATCTCGAGGCATGAGCGGGACACCTTGGAGAGATATTTGCGATTGTTTGAAGTAAGTAAACCCACGAGAAAATTAGTTAAAATTCTTTTATGGCACTTACTTTATTTCACATTTCAATTATTCCATTGTGTTTTTTATTGTTGTTCATTTACTATTCATCCACTCCCACGTGTGTATGTGTGTTTGTCGATGGGGTCGGGCATGGCACGGACTCACACCCCGGGGCTAGCTACCTCGCGCTGTTCGAGTAATTGGCCATGTTAGGGCCACGCGGTGAGTATTCTCCGCGAGACCCGTAGGTTGATAGATGTTTGATGAAGACCTAAGTCTACGTCATGGGTTCCTCTCGAGAGATGTTTGGATAGGCTTCTCCCGTTCATGGGTTCCTCTAATTCGACCGTTAGATGTTTCACATGGTGGTCGTCATGGGTTCCTCTCAGTTTAGCTAAGATGATTCCCGATGTCGACCAGGGTTCTTTGTCACGCTACACTCGTGTCCAAATTTGACTTCTCAACAACTTATTTTCATGCGAATTTCCTTATTCTTGTCCTTTATTTAAATTGCATGAATTATAGCCGTTTTATTGGATTTCGTGAATATTAGCTAACGTTCTCTCGGATTTACTCACCTGGGACTTGTCATTATTTTTGGTAACAAATCGCAGATCCTGCGATGAGCCTAGGCAAGGGCGTCTTAGGCGACTTCATTTGAGTAGGAGAGCCCGTCGGTCATTTTTTGCGTAGGCATTAGTATGTAGCTATTTCCTGCTTTTATGAATGTTTTGGGTGGACATGTATACCTGATACATGTATATGCTCACCTTTTGTACTTTTGTTGCTATTTGATATACATAATATCCAAATGCTGGGTTTCCACACTATAGGATTATTTATACTATGCAAACTTTTTATTTCTACCGTGTTTGCATGCTTCAAAGACTTCCGCTTGATGTTTAAAATTATAATAATTTAATAAATCATGAACAACTTACTTAGTCAATTAAATGTAAATATTCATAAAAATATCCATAAATACTAAGTTAAGGCGAATAAGATATATGCAAAGGTTTAGGTCACTGACAGCTAAAAGTAAGTATACGATGACGTGGCATGCTTGGTGACGTGTCTGGCGACGTGGCGGTACCCGATTTTCCTCGAGTTTGGGGTCGCACAGTCAATCTATCTCAACTCCGATCTTAAGGAGGCTCACTAATACTCCGATGACTTCGAAAATGTGCCCAAGAAATTCGACTTCTATAAGCTAAAACTCACATTTACTGAACTTTACATATAGTCTGTGCGCCCTAAAAGTCTGCAAAATCATCTTGAGGTGTTTTTCGTGATCCTCATGACTCCTAGAGTAGATAAGGATGACGTCGATGAACAAAATGATGAACTTGTCTAAGTACTCTCTCAATACTCGATGCATGAGATCCATGAACATCGCTAGGGCATTTGTCACCCCAAAAGCATGACTGTAAACTAGTAATGCCTGTATTAACTACGAAAAGTAGTTTTCTCCCTGTCATCTGCTCTAATCCTCACTTGATGGTACCTAGATCTCAAATCAATCTTCAAGAACCACTATGCTCCTATAAGCTTGTCACACGAGTCATCAATGCGAGGAAATGGATACTTGTTCTTCATTGTAACCCTATTGAGTTGTTTGTAATCAATGCCTAATCTCAGGCCGCCATCTTTCTTCTAAACAAACAAGATTGGTGCGCCCCAAGGTAGCATGCTCGGATAGATGAACCTTAACTCTAACAACTCATCAAGATGTCTTTTTAGCTCCTCTACCTCCTTTGGAGCCATTCGGTATGGTGGAATATATAAAGGTTTGGTCCGCGGGACTAAATCAATGATGAAGTCAATCTCTCTAAGCGGTGGTAATCCTGGTAGCTTTGGAGGAAAAACATGTGAGAACTCACACATAACATGTACCTCCTCGAACCAACTCTTGACCATCTCCATCATACTCAAAACATTAGCGAATGTCTCAACATCTACACTAGAAGCTACTTTGCCTCTAGTTATTAGTAAACTAGTCGAAGTCCCTTGAAAACTAAACTCGGGATGTTTAAGAATCTGAAACGTAACTCTTTTGCTGAAACAATGATTTTATGCATGATGAGCACTCAACCAATCCATGACCAATAATGCATCAAACTCAGAGAACTCTTACACCCTAAGGTTGGCTGGCAAAACATGACCCTCTATCTCTACCAAACAATCAACACAGAATATGTTTTGGTATATCTTATCCCCATCGGCAGCTTGTGCTAAGGATCAAGGGTCTCTTTAGTCTAGTGGGTTTTAAACTCAACTTATCAACCATGCGATCGAAATAAAAGATACTATAGAATTAGACTTCAACATAGTGTACATAAAATGTCTGCAAATGTGAATCATATCCTTAATCAGGTTACATGTAGCAACCAGATCTGGCGCGACAACATCATGAACCTGCTTCTAGCTTTGGTATGGCTACCATTTGCTCATTCATGGACACATATTGATGAAGAGACCTTGTTGTCCACACTTTAAGCAAGTAAGCTGAAATCTCGATCCAGAAGGAACACTTTGTCCTAGTCTCTGTACCAAGCCGAGACTTTGACCCCGTCCATACCTCTCGCCCCACGACCCCGCATCTACCTCTGTGTCTACCCCTGCTCCCATCGCCATGCCATCGCCCTTCGATATCGTTGTCGTTAAGGACCTGACTGTGTCGACTACTTTGTGGTGTGCTGGCATAACTCTGTACTAAAGCGGATGGTATTAGCACAATACGCACTGTATAAGGTGGAGATGCAACAGATCCTACACTCGATCCCTCGACCTCCACTATTTGGGTCTCTTCCTCTTCCCATCACCTCCAGGTCGAACATTTGCCTGTGATGGTGGTGGAGCCGCAACTACTGCATCAGTGCACGTGCTCAAGAAGGTTTCTCCAACCATACTCCTCTTGTAGGCCTTTTATAAAGTCCCTAGAGCTGTGGTCACCACCATAGTTCCGATCTCACTTAGTAAGCCATGCATTAAATAATAGGTCTAGTCGACGTCTAAATCAGCTATGCCCCCGACATAATCCATCAACTGTAAGTACCAGCCTATATATTGCATCATTGTCTTGCTGGTAGCCTGTTGGATATTCTAAAACTCGGTCTTCTTCATGTTCCTAAACGAAGGAGGGAAACACTTATGGATGAATCTTACCTGTACTCAGCCTAGTCCTTAGGGCTTCCATGCTACACCACCAAACATCGGCCTCTCCTAACAACAAAGCTGACAAGATTCTCACAATAAATCTTGGATCTTTTCGTGACTCCTCATAAAATTCTCCGCTGCTTTGAGATCCATACCACCGAGAAACTTCTCTGGGTGATGTCTTTGATGAATCCTCACCCGTCACTGAGTACTCGCATCGGGAGTGTATCGCGCATAGGTGGTACTCTCTCAACCTAAACCTAAACCCATTCATTAATCGTCATGTCTCATCAGCGTTGTAGGAACCGTAAGGGTGTCCTGTATCGTAGGAACATTCCCACCTTGAGTGATTAATGCTGCTATCGTAGAAGGCGATGGTGTAGCATATGCCTTCAACGGTCGGAGAATCTCTTGATGTTGTTGGCCATGTGATGCGTCTAGCTAGGACACCTCATCCAACCTCTCATGAACGTCACCCGAACCGTTATCCCTGATCTCGGACTGATTGACCATCGCAATTTGCAAAGAATGTGATTTCTCGATCAGGACATAACTATCTATAATAGTAATATACAACACATCAAATAGCTCATATAGTCTTGTTTTAATTTCCCCAACTCTTATCATTTTCCAACTAAAATTTAAGTCAGGATTATAGGGTTCCACTCTAAGTTCCAATCATTGCCCTAACTATTTATAGGGTTTGTGACTTATGGTGGTTGTAAGTTAATCAAAAGTTTTTAAACTTAGTTATTTTAAAATTGGCTCTCATACCAACTGTGATAGCCCCGATTTCATAACCCAAACTAGGCCCCACCTAGCCTAGACTTACGTGGACCCCGAGTCAATCCTCGCGATGTCAACGCAAGCCTAGTCAGCCTTCCTAACCATTATTCATTATAAGGCATCAAATTTAACATTTATAGTGAGTTATTCAAATTTGTAACTTATCGAAGGTTATGCGGAAGCGAGTTCAACTCAAACAAATCTAAACAACTTTAAACCAATAAGTCGAGACATCCTAGAGTGTGGAAACCCGCATAACAACGTCAACATGTATAATAAACAAAAGAGAAAGAAATCATATCATATACATGTCCCAAAGTATCTCGCAAACCCATATACCCCATGTGATGAAAACAACATACAAAAGTAATACAAAACCTACAAAAGTACGAAAGGGAAGGTCACTCCAAAGTTCTCATAGTAGATCTCCCAGTACAGACCTATTTCCTTACTTGACTGCAAATCTGCAATCAGTCAAAACTAGAATGACGAGCCTAGGTAAGTAATGCCGATAGGATACTAAACAAAATCTTAAATAAATAAATCAGTCTATATTCATGTAGATATAAATAATGATATCACTACAAGGAAAATGAAATTTAGATATTCATTTCCGTTGCTAAAAAATAAGTTAGAGACGGAATTGAGACGGACTAATTTAGAGACGGAATCGAGACGAAGCTCTCCGTTCTCTCATTGGTAAGATCAGCCTTGCCCATTAACATCTGTTGTTTCTCTGTAGTGGCTGATTGATTTGTTTTGTTCATAACTTGATATAATGTATTGGTATGTTGTACGACAGAGCATGAAATGGTTGAGATTATGGACAAATCCAAGGAACAAAAATCGTGAGATCAACGCAAGGAATCGAAGTCAGAGCACATCAACTAGTTGGCAACATCAAAAAATATTACGACTCTTTCCAGTGAGTGATCTGTACTGTCTTATTTTTTTAATTATTTTTTTCTTTTTTTGTGAAGTATATTAGAATATATGTTGTTACAATTTATATTATTCAGCCTTGATGAAATCTAATGTGAACGTAAAATTTTGATATTTTATGAAATATATATATATTGGAGGCAGATTCATTGGTGGTGTGATAAATCAATTTGAGGTTTGATTACCAAAGAAAACACAAGCAATGTCATGTGAAGTTGAGCTGAAGTGAGGGACGATTTTTTGTGGTGAAGAAATCATTTTATTATTATTAATTTATTAATTTTTCTTTTATTGAAAATGAAAAGAATGCATGCCTCCATTATGAAGCACTCGCTCACTTAATAGTATATATATTATATGAGTTAAACATGCAAATCATTTGATTTCATAACTTAGGAGTGACGAAAAAGCTCTGGAGGAAGAACACCAAAGATAAATCTGTAGAGGTAGAGAGATTTTGGAGAATTTTTACGGAGATGATCAAGCTAGGGGTGGTGTACAAGTTGGTAAGTAGATCTACACAATTAGTTAGCAAAATTTTGTTTAAAATTAGAGGTTCAGTTTTTGTTTTTCTTTGACTTAGAGGGTAAATGAAGTTATTTTCAAAATTGCTTTACATATTTGGATTCCTTGTGAAAACCATTAGATTTTTCTTAAAGAAATTGAAATTCGAAGTTAAATTGGTCAAGTTATGATCAATCAAAGTGTTAGTGTGTTATTGAGTTTTAATTAAAAATGCATATATAATTTATGGTTGATGAATATATATGAAATGCATGCTGATGTCGTTACTATGGATGATGTATTGGGTCTGTAGTGGAAGGTAACAAAGATCTACGGCTTTTAATAATTGCCATTTGGAGGAGGAAACCCAAATATTCGAAGTGCAAAATTTTTGAGATTTCCAGTTTGTAGCGCGTTAGGCATGCTAGCTAGCTCGCTACCTATATGTAGTACGCTAATGAGTATAGGTAGCGTGCTAAGGGAGTCACTAGCATGCTACATAAAGTACCCAACGCGCTAAGTGCTCTAGACAACACACTTACGACAATTTCCTAACTTAAACTTAAACACCTTAAACAAGCTTAACACCCTAAGTGATAGTCTAAACATATTCTAAAATATATCAAATGATACGAGGAGCCTATGGAAGAGTCTCGAATGTTTGAGTACGAGTATTAAGGTGTCAAGAGATCGGATTAGTATAGGAGCTTAATTAGCATGGTTAGTAAGTAAACCGATTGAGACATTTATATTAATTTCTTTCCATTATGCTTCTTGTTTACAGTCATTTAGAGTTATGTGTTATTGTAATCTAAATTCCATGACTTTGTTATCCAGGACTTGGAAGTAATTCTTTTATTTGGTTGATTGTATTTCTTTGGTGCTTATATCCAAACAAGGAATCAATTGTTCTTTGAAAGTAAAACTTGTTTGATTGCTTTGGTGCTTTTATCGTGTGACAAATTTAAAGAGTTCGGTTCTTTTAATTGTTGATTGCTTCTGCAGTTTTATTTTAACTGTTCTTGAGTGATTTGATTTGTTACGTAGTTGATTGTGCGATGAATGAGTGCACGGCGTTCGAATCTTTTTGAATTTCGATCTTGAATCTCCGTCTCTTTCATTGCTCTCTGCTCTCTGGTCGCTCTGTGCTTACCGCTCCGCTCTCTGCTCGTCAAGGTAACAATAAAAAAAAATATTTTTAACACCCGAATTCTCTTGAAATTTTATATGCTCACATTTTCCTCCGGATTGGCTTTCATTTGCATTTGTTGGTGTTCTTCACTTGATCTATTAAGTTAACGTTGTGTATTTTGTTTGGTTTAGAAGTTTTTGTTCTGCAATTCTCTTGCATGCTTAGTGTTTTGTGGTTATGCTTGTTCTATTTTTAGGTTTATTAATATCTAATATATCATTTCAACATTTTACTTGAGCAATTCAAGAGTTCTATTGATTTTGTATTTGGTTGGTATTTCATGTTTATTTTATCGGTAAAGCATGTCATGATCAACATTATAATACATTAGAATTATGTATTGAGGTAATTACTTGGTCGTTTGATGTTATAGTTGTTAGTAATTTCATATTCATGCACTTGCTAGGGATGATAATTAGTTAGGTGTTGTTTGTTACGATTGAATAGTACCTATAATTATATAATTTCTACTACTAGTTGGGATTCGAAACACTAGGATTACTCTTTTAGTTAATGTTGCTATTTGACATAAAATTTCTAGAGAATTGAATAAACCTATAACCTTAAGGTGGTATGAGTGAACAAGTAGTAAGCGCTTTGATAGTTGGTGGAAATAGCAAAGTGGGTATTAACTTGGAGGAGGGTGTGTGCAAGGACGTTTCAGTCTTGAATGTTTGGGACCTATATGTCACAAAATGAGTAGTTTTCTTGCTGCTCTGTTCATTTGAATCTTCTTCTTTTTCTATTTCTTCAAGATCTCGTCGGTTGCGTAGATTTGTTTTGTGGAGTTTTTTATGACATGGTTCTTGGGCTTTGTTGGCTTGGTTAACGAGTAATTAGTTGATACACGAGAGGATTTCTTGCCATCCCTATTAACTAGTATCTCGGTTACTTGAATCTAAGGTAGTAAGAAACTTTCTTGCCTTAAAGGAATGTCTAAGGAACTTCCAATGAAATAGGTAATAGCCTATTTGTCACATGTAATGTCTTGACAACGCCAATGACCTTGTTTTACTTTGAATGGAATACTAGTGACTATGCTTGAAAGAATTCTAATGCAGTTCACATAAATCCACGATTTTGCGATCTTGTAGCACCAATTTGTTTAGCTTCATTTATATACTTTTTTATTTTGTGCCATATAAATGCAAATAACTAGGACTTTGACTATTATGGCATTGCAAGAACCAGATGCTGTAAGAATTTTTGCATATATTGCCACAACTCTTTATCTGTTGTAAATTTGGTAAACTTTTTTGAATCGTACACAATTGACTGGATGGTTGATGTATATAATATCAAGTTTCCGAAACATTTGTATGCTTATAAAATGTAGAGTAGCGCAGTAAGAGTTTTAGATTTTATATTAATCTCGTCGCTACTGTTTTTACAGGGCCTCTCCTGCTCTTTCTGTTTGTGCAGGGCCATGATGGCAGAGCGTGGCCCTATCAGTAGGTGGTTGGTTCTTCGATCGAGTGGGAGTTAGTGCCATTGATTGCCCATATCCCTGTGACAATACCTGCCATAATCTAGTTTCCAAGTGAGAGATAAGGAATTTAAAGCATATGATGTAACTTTTATAGTTGTTTACATGACTTTTAGATTGATAATTCTTTTTATGCATA
Source organism: Stephania yunnanensis (assembly GCA_039657365.1). Classification (NCBI taxonomy): domain Eukaryota; kingdom Viridiplantae; phylum Streptophyta; class Magnoliopsida; order Ranunculales; family Menispermaceae; genus Stephania; species Stephania yunnanensis. The sequence goes on along the minus strand of CM077584.1, from coordinate 54,958,429 downwards.
TTTATAGGATTGTAAGTTTTTTTTTGTGGTTGTTGAACAATAGGATTGGTGATTTTTATGAATACTTAGAAATTTGGAGCTTTTGTAATACAAAACAGTTTTCCGTGGATATATAAATCTTTTTCAAATTTTGATTTTTACATTTTTTTTTTCTCATTTGAATATTCGTTGATATATATTGTCGATGTATGAATGTCAAATTTGGTTTTTTTGTGGGATGTTAGCACCCCCAAGGAGTTGTTGGAGGGGGTGCAGGTGATGGAGTAGGTCCTATGGTTGTAATTTCAAGTTATAGGTTGGAGAACCAATTGGATTAAGTTTATGTTTGAAAATTAAACGAAAAGGAAAATTAGAGATAGATTAGCAACGGAATTCAAACATTCCGTTGCTATTCCATCTCTAATTTTCCAGGAATATATGCATGAATCACACACGGAATCAGAGACGAAAATAAGAATTCCGTCTCTGATTCCGTTGCTAATCAGAAACGGAATCAGAGACGGAATCAAAAATGGAATTTATCCGTCTCTGATTCCGTTGCTGATTAGCAATGGAATCAGAGGCGGACTTTTGCATTCTGTCTCTGAGCCCGTCTCTGATTCCGTTTCTGATTAGCAACGGAATCAGAGATGGAATTCATGAATTTCTTATTTCCGTTTCTGATTAGCAACGGAATCAGAGACGGAATGCAATTACAAATGTACCATTTCGAAAAAAATTCCATTTATGTTCCGTCTCTGTTCCGTTTCTAATTTCCGTCTCTAAATCCGTCTCTAATCAGAAACGGAATTATTTCGTCTCTATTCCGTCTCTAATCAGAAACGAAATCAATTTTTCGTTTCTGATCGAATCAGCGACGACAATTTTAGAGACTGAATTTATTCCGTCTCTGTTCCATTTCTGATTGCAATTAGAGACGGGATTTATGTAAATCAGAGACGGAAATTTCCGTTTCTGATTTGCTGTTTTTTGTAGTGTATAAAAAAGCATGATTAAATAAAAGATTGTATAAATTAAAAATAATAGATACATGAGTGTCCAAGAATGAAAATAGAGAGGCACAAGTAGTCCCGACCAACAGGTCGTTGAGTCTTCGCAAACCATCAAGATTTCGGTTCTAGGACTTGTACACTCACAAGCCCTAAACCAACGAGATAATGAGACTTCTTGGAACAACCACGCTAATAACTCACATCCTGTCAAGAACCAATATCTAGTGTTGTGCACCCCGAGGTCGTGACTCTGGTATGTTACCTCAGCCACCACTCCTTCTAAGGATCACCGTTGACTCATTTGCCCTCGGACAACTCAATCAAAATGAAATTCCAAGGATAGATATCAAAGCAATGAATAACAATATTCAAAAGCTTAAAATGGAAAAATTGAGCATTTCCTAGTTGGTTTACTTACAACCAAACCAACTTGAAGTTGGTTATGAAGCTTCACACAATGTTCTCCCAGCTTTCACGTACTTCAACAAGTCCTATTAAATCACAAATTTATATTTTAAGAGTTACAACTCTATTTGATCAATCAATCAATCAATCAATACCATTCATTTTATTAACTAATTAATTTAGTTAATTGGTTTTTGCAATTTACACAACTATTTTTCACCAATTTAAAAGTTGTACTAAGATCCGAGCTTAAGTGCTACTCAAAGTAGGATATATAGGGATTTCAAAATGTCCTAGCCTTAGTTAATTTTGGTAATAAATACCCATTTAAATCATTACGCAAAGTTATGTTCTACCTTGTTTTTCATTAATTAAACAAATTCCAATGGTCACAATCTTTATTGATCATCAAAGTAGGTTATACTAAGATTCAAACGAACCTATTCGCAAGTCAATTGGACTCCATTTGATGTCTCAAATCAATTCACCAACATGCCTACTCTAAATAGTTTTAACAAATAACAGTGCAGTCCTAGTTTTTAGCCTTTTCTGGCCTTTAAAACACTATCAGACCTACTCCAAATCTAAATCCAATTTACAAGGATTAAGTTTGATATATAAACATGAAAACCTATAAAAGATCTTGCTCAAAAACCTTCGTTTGATTGCCCGGATCATCACCTTAAAGTAGCCCAAAAATTGGACTGCAGTACTAGTTCTACAAAACTAATTTTTATGCAACCATTTTGACTTCAATAGACCTATGAAACCATCTTAAAATCTCAAGCTGATTCTGAGGGACCTAATTTGATATTCAAACATCAAAACCAATTTGTAAGTTCAACAAAAATCAAACGTTTAGTCTCTCAAACTATATCCCAACATTAGATGAAAATAAGAATAAACAACATCAACAACACTCATCAATTAAACTACACCACCACAAAAATAGTTCATCTTGAATGATAGCAAATCTCATCCAAAATTAATGAAAAATTTTGAAATTCAGTGACTATGAGTCTTCCCCCAAAAATATCGATGAAAACACGTAAAATTGACGCTAAAATGATGAGAATCGAATAACTAACCAAAATATCTCACCTTAATTCATGTCATTGGTCAATCCCTTGGCGTAAATCACTATTTGGAATCCACAATACCCACCTCCATTTTATTTTCGTTGAGAGAGGAGAGAGAAAGTGATGAAACACCCATTTTTTTAACTTTTATACTTCAAATATCATCTTTACTCATCTACCAATCCTAATACGCATCTTGTGGCTCAAAATAATTCCATCTAACTACTTTTGTGACTTAATTTAGCGACTCTTTGTTGACTTGGTCTTTGTTCTTATCCTTTTGAATATCTTAATTGGCTTTTCACAAGTGCATAAATGCGTTTGATCAGCACACGACTCATATCATCGTGCCTCAATACAAATTTCTTTGATAGAGATACATTCTCTTAATAATTAGTATTCATGTTTCATTTTCCATTTTTTTAGTGTTTTATTAAAATTATCCCCCAAAATGTTCGTATTCCAGTAATCCGTTCGTCTGGAAACGTCCTCACAAGTTTAGTGTTTTATTAAACCCGATCCAAAACTCCAAAGCGTACATGTAAACGTCCTCAAAGTTTGGAAAATTGGTTTCACATTCGGGTAATAAATGCATAATACATACACCAAACAAAAGTAGCAGTCCTCGATGTCGACACTCGAGAATTGGACGTGCGTATCACGACACTTGGGTCCTATGTACGACCATGAAATGACACGTGGCACCTGTTAGGTTTTAGGGTCATTACACCCAAATCTCTGCTAAGGGGAGACTTTAGATATACCATGTCCCCCTCCTCATAGCTCAAACCCTCGTGAAACCTATTCGTGTATTTTTTCTATCAATCTTGTGTGAATCGTAGTCTCTAAAAATTTGTTTGATCTTCTCTATTTGATCAACAACTATCTCAAGCTCAACATTTACTATTTTTCGGCTTGCCCAACTCACAGACAATCTATAGGGCTTCCCATACAGTGCCTCTAATAACATCTCGATTGCTTGCCTAGTAGTTGTTGTTATATACAAACTCACACAAAGGCAGATAATCCTCCCATGAACCCTTAAATCGCATTATACAAGCCCTGGACATATCCTTTAGATTTTGTATCAGTTGCTCTAACTATTCATTTTGTCTGAGGATGGTAAGCTACACTAAACTGCATCCTAGTGCCAAATTGCTCCTGTATAGCCTCCCAAATTCTCTAAGTTAACCTTGGTTCTCTATTTGACACAATAAAGACTGGCACCCATGCAATCTAATAATATTCTGCTCAAACCACATGCTCAGTTGTAGGAATGTGTATCTCATCAACACTTAAATGAACTGAGTCGATTTCGTTAGCCTATTAATCACAAACCAAATTGCATCATGACACCTTGATATCTATGGTAGTCATTGACAAAACCCATAATGATATTCTCCTATTTCCACTTTGGAATGGGCAACGATTATAATAATCTACTATGTCTCTTGTGCTCGGCCTTTACCTGCTGGCAAATATGACAGCTCCTGACATATGCTCCCATGTCAGCCTTCATCCCTGGCTACAAAAATAATCGCCTCAAGTCATGATACATCTTGATCCGACTATAATGGACTGTGTAGAGAGACAAGTGTGCATCCTCCAGAATCTCATCTCGTATTTCCCGATCTGCAGGTATTTATAACCTCCCTCGGCATTTGAAGCACCGATCCGTTGTCTCTACTCAATCGGTACACTCCGGATCTCGAGCCAGACCATTGACCCGCTCATAAAGCCCATTATCTCTTTAACACTCAGCAACCTGCTCAATAGATACGGTCGAAACTTTCATTTGACAAAAATGCGATGCACAGTTGTAGTATATGCACATAACTTATGCATCTTATAATAACCATGTTTGTGTGTCATATGTCATAAAACGGTCTGACTATTAATCTTGCTCTTACTCAAATGCATCAGCTACGACGTTCACTTTCCTTGGATGATACTCAATAGCGAAGTTGTAGTCCTTTAGTACCTCAAGCCATCTCCTCCGACGCATGTTCGGATATCTCTGAGTCAAGATATAGCGTAGACTCTGGTGATACGTATATAACATGAATATCTTTCCATAGAGATAGTGCCTCCAGGCCTTCAGTGCAAAGACGATTGCTGCAGCTCTAAGTCATGCATTGGGTATTTTCCCTATGCATCAAATCCATGAAAATTGTTAGGGTTTTAGTTAACTCAAATGGCATGACTGTGAACTCAAACAACCCATATTTCATGCTAAAATTGGTCTTCATGGATGTCTTCATCTTGAATCCTTAACTGATGATAACCTGAGCGTAGGTCAATTTTCAAGAAAAATCTAGCGCCTGCCAACTAGTCGAATAGATTGTATATCATAGGAAATGGGTAACGATTCCTAACTGTCATCTGATTCAATTTCTTGTAGTTTATACACATCCTTATCGAACCACCTTATTCTTTACAAACAACACTGGAGCTCCAAGGTGACATACTAAGGTGGATGAAACCCTTCTCCAACAAATCATCTAACTGTCACCTAACCTCATCTTGCTTTGATGGTGACATCCTGCAAGGTCTAATGGCAATCGGATGAGTCCCTAGTATCAACTCGATAAAGAACTCAATAGCTCGTGACGGTGGCAATCCTGGTAGATCATCTAAAAATACATCGACGAAATCTCTAACTACCAAAAAATCTTTAATCCTAACTTCGGTCCTAATCTCCGATTCAACTATTGCTACAAATATCTCCATCTCCTGTGATGTAGCTAGTCGGCCCCTAGTGATAGGTAAGTCAGTCGCAGATCCAACTAGCGAAAACTTTGGTATCCCAGGAATGCTAAACTTAACTCTCTTACCAAACATCTTATATGTACATGATAGGGTGACAAGCAATCAATTCCTAGAAGTGCGTCAAACTTTAGGTACTCTAATACTCAAATATCTCTCGGTAGCTGATGTTCTTCAACCTCTGTCATTACATCTCTATATTTATGGTTATGATATATCTTGTCTCTAGCGGCCGTACTGAGAACAAGGTGTCCATCTAGTGTTTGTTCAATTAACCATAACACTACAACAATCCGCCTAGCAATAAACGACAAAGTACTACCAGAATGAAACATAACAATAAGTCAATCATAAATATGTAACGTGCCCTCAACGAGCTATCTGGTCACTCTACTCGTGATCTGGCTCTCGTCGTGGCGGTGGTGGTGTTTTGCAGTCTATCTTCAAGTGTCTCCACTGACCACTCCGATGACATATGTGTCTATCCTGCCTGTCAGCCCGGCCGTCTCTAGACTCTAGACCTCGGACAGTTAGCCCCCTCATCATTAAAATGATCGACCGACCTAAATTACCTTAATCTTTTGATAATCTTGTCAGCTTAATTCTCTCTTTCAACTTTGACCTCAAAATAATAATTATTTCAATCCTTTACAAGCTTCAAAACTAAATTTTTATCCTCAATGAAACTCAATTCATGATTTATTCAATTAGAGCAAATTCAAAAATCATATCTATATTTTACTTAAATTCTGAAGCATTTCCCCTAAAAGTGGTATGTGAAAAATTCACCTAATAGATAGCAGAATCGGGAAAGGCCAAGAAGGGCTCACAACTCCTCGTAGTTCTCAATATATATAAGTTCAAATTAGTATACTAACTTAGAGTCTCTAATAACTTAATTTCAACTTTAAAATCCCAAATAAACCTAAATTGAATATAAACCTTCTCAACTAACTTTACAAACTCTCATACCCATTCAAAGTAACTTCACATCCTATACTCACCCTAAAGCCTCAAAATAATATGTATAAACTATTCACAATAAGAATTAAAATTTAGAAATTAAAACATATCACCAATAGTCTCAAAGTCTTGTTCGTTTTTCTTTGTCTTCACATAGAACCTGACATCATAAAAAAAAACTTGAAGATGTCAGGTAATTAAGTAAATTTCTATATTGATCTTTACTCCTGCAATTGTTAATCTGATACATTGAGACATGTAATTGCATTTCCAAATAAACAATAAGATAAATGCATCAACATGAAATGCAGTTCACTCTGTCACGGTCTCCTAATTATAATTAAACGTCAACTTCCAAAAATAATACATAGACAATATTAAGAGATCATGAAATGCATAGATAACTTGTCAGCGTTAGACTTCACTAGTTTCACTAGTCTCAATCAAACCAGACTAAACAAGTTTCCACTAAATATATGCATGACGTAAAATGCAATGCGACTATGAAACCTAGTTTCAATCAAACCAGACCCCGAGCTAATCTCGCAAGGTCAACAAGCTAGTCAGCCTTCCATCCATCATTATACGTAAATTCACAATTTTACGGTTGAGTATATATTTTTCGAGTTTTACATGACCTACATTAAATAACTCAACAAAAGAATGGTAAAACCCAAGAATATCATGCATTAAATTACTCGCACAAGGCGATCTATGATACATAGTTAGCATTATCATCCCCAATTAGATTCGGGCATGTGCCCACATACGACCTTGACTTGACACGTGGCACAAGTCAAATTTTTGAGTCGTTATTTAATCCATTAATTGTCTTTATGAATACTTTTAGTTAATAAAATAGAGGATTTCATTTGCTGTTTATTATAATTAATTTGCATGTTTACATTATAATAAGATCCATGGGTATTTACAGAAATATCCTAAATGTCTATAGTCGATCATTATACTGGGATCTATAATGAATTAAGAGTAGTGTGAGTCTTGAATGATGATCATATGATGATTATACGTATAAGGATACGAATCAAGATCACGAGTACTTGTTAGGGAAAAAAGTACTAGATCGACCCGCTATGAGGACATCACATGGATTAAGTCATAGTTGTTTCTCATGATATGTATATTTTTCAGCCCTCCGACTTGAGATTACTAGAGACTTCAACATTAGGAATACAGTGATTTAATACAATCAAACGTTGTCTTTAACTGGACAATTATAAAGGTTGTGATTGGTTGCTGTGTGAGTAATGTGATGAAGTTGTGTAATCAAGATAGAATTTATCCATCTCATATAAAGAGAGATATCCAGTGGATCCCTCGATGTGTTAGACCGTTAAAAGGCCTAGTCAAAATGAATTGATATTGATCAATGTCACTTGGATGTTTTCAGTCTACCTAGAGATCGAGACTAGTACGATTGAACATGTTGGATGACAATTCCATGCCTTATATGTGATCAAAAGGATATCGTGTGACAGAATGATGTTATATACACTATCGATTAGGTTGTATCGATTTGATATTCGTAAAACTTGGGTAGTCATAATGTCTTGCTAGAGGCCGCTTATGACTTGTATACCAAAATGTGTTTTGGTACACCGCCAACGTCGTATGAGCCTATTGGGTCGCACACTAAGAATGGTTTTGCGAGGTTTTAAGATGGTTCAGAAAAATGAATTTTATATGATAAAATTCATGACAGAAATGTTCTTGTGGTGTATTACACTTATATTTCGTTAACTAGGGGTATATGTGTAATTTACTTAACCGTATATATACAAGGGTTGTATAAATAGACGCTTTAAGTTAGAAAACATGTACGAAAGATTAAAAGGTCGAAACTCTATTTTCGTTTTAGAAATGACTTAAGGTTTTATTGTATGCTCAGAATCGTTTTGGAGAGAAACAAAAAGATTTGGTATTCTCTCAAAGCTAGCACTTCGAATCTCGGCCGCCGTTCGTGTGTGGACTACTAGTAGAGGGCGTTCGTCATTGGCAGCGCCTTAGAGATCGATCAACCTTCGGAAAGGTATATTGCGACTGAGGTATGATTAAGTTTTCATGGTTTAAACGTTTTAATGGAATTAGATTCGAATCCTGTTGGGGTTTTTGTCAAAATTGTTTTGTAATCTCCTCTACGCATGAACCCCAAAACCCAACAGTAGTATCAAAGCCTGCGAGTTCGATTCCAATAAAAACATTTCATGTTTTCTTCTGATATATACATGATATATGATTGAAAGCATGTTAATAGTTGATGTATATGTGATATACATAAGTTTTCTGTGAGATTTATTATCATGTTTTATGTATATGACACATATGTTCGTGATTTAATTGAAATCAGTTTCACACATCCAAGTAACCATGTTAGGTTAATTCGAATAATTTTAATTAATTGAATTTCGGGTTCTGCGAGCCATGACACCATTAGGTATAATCTTTATTTTTCTTGTATTGATGCATGGATGAAATCTCTGTAATTCAGTTTGCATATTTAGGTTACATTGTTTTATGTTTCTTGAATTGTATAAGTCGGAATATTAATTCGAAACTAATATGATTAGGTTTGATTGGGATAATAGTTCATGATTCTATGACATGTTTGTGATTATTTGGATGAGGACCGAAATTGCAAATAATTGATCTTCGAAAATGTTTATTTATCTCTTTATATCTATTTTGTTATGAAATATCTATTTGATAAGAGATAGATAACAAATTAGATTAATAGATATTAGCAAAATCGGTTTTTTTATCCCTATTGGATAGGAGATAAATATGGAGAATTTCGTTATTGGTGATATGCTAGGATTCAAATATCTTAAGTCCTAATTGGATTAGGATAAGATGATTAGTTAGATGTGGGCCCGGGTTAACTAATAATGTTTTAATTGACTTGATTTTAGATAAAGAAAGGGGTAAATTTAGGAGAATAAAATCAGTGAAAAATATGATTTTCTATAGCGAATTTTAATTTTTGGTAAATTCTTTTATTAATGAACACGAAAATTCTTTTATTAATGAACAGTATAAAAATCTCCAAATTGTTTAGTGATTTAACAAATCAATAAAAATATATGATATTTCATTATTTACATAAAATCACAAAAACCGAATAAAATCCCTTTATTAAATTTTAAGTCTCACGCCATCCATTTTAAACACTTGTCAAGACCTCGATCACACTAATACAGTTTCTGTCATAGCTGGGTATTGTGTTTTCTTGGTGAGACAAGTTGGATAAGAGTTTCCTAAATGTTTAAAATGGCCCGACTTAATAAAGCTATCAAAATAGTTTTGAGCTTTAGGCACATACAACAACAACAACATAGCCTCAGTCCCAAATTAACTGGGGTCGGCTACATGGATCAAACTTTTCCATTATGATCGATTAAGTGCAATTGATGGTGAGCTTTGCAAACCATTTAAATCCCTCCTAATTAATGCATCCCATGTTAACTTTGGTCTGCCCTTACCTCGGCCAATTTCTACAGTTTCTATTGAGTCAAGTTTTTCTAGTTAGAGCATTTATAGGTCGTATTTGCATGTGACCAAACCATCGCAACCGCCCTTCCCTAATCTTTGTATCAATTGATGCTATTCCTACTTGTCTTTGAGTTTCTATATTTCTTACTCTATCTATACGAGTTTTACCACACATCCACCTAAGCATCATCATTTCTGCTACATTCATTTTATGTAATTGTTGTTGCTTTACCGCCCAACATTCACTTCCATAGAGCATAGCTGGCCTAATTGCGGTCCTATAAAATTTTCCTTTTAACTTAGTAGGGACATTTCGATCACAAATCACCCTGTTGCACTCATACATTTTTTCCATCCGAAATTTGAATTCTATGTGTGACATCATTCTCAATATTACCATCATTTTGTATGATTGATCCTAAGTATCTAAAGTTGTTTACCTTAAGAACTTCTATTTCCCCTAATTTTACCACTCCGTCATCTCGATTTCTAGTGTTTCTAAACTCACAGTGCATGTATTCAGTTTTCGTCCTACTCAACTTAAAGCCTTTAGATTCTAATGTATTCTTCCAGAGTTCTAATTTTCCACTACAAGGAAAATGAAATGTAGAAACGGAATTAGCAACGGAATTAAGTTATGTTGCTAAAAAAAATAGTTAGAGACGGAATTGAGACGGACTAATTCACAGACGGAATTGAGATGAATCAGAGACGAAAATAGAGACAGAAATAGAGACGAAATTAAATTTCGTCTCAAAAAATGGCGCCAACATTCCCCCCAAAACTTTATTTTCTTATAACCGTTCATCAAATCTCGAGATTTGTGCATCAAATCTCGAGATTTGTGCATCAAATCTCAAGATTTGATGAGTATCCCCTCCACCCCCCACACCCCCCCCCAAATCCCCAAATCCCATCGTCTCTGCTCTCATCGTTTCGTCTCTGCTCTCATTGTCTCTTGGTCTCCGCTCTCATCGTCTCGTCTCCAATCCCATCGTCTCTGCTCTCATCGTCTCGCGATCTCTGCTCTCATCGTCTCGTCTCAACCAATCACTCTGGTCTATCCGTCTCTCTCCGGTCCACCGCCCCCAAATCCCCAACCCCCAACGAGTCGATCGTCTCCGTCTCTTGCTCTCAACTCTCTCTCTCTCTGATCTCTCTGTCTTTTGCTCACTGCTCTTGCTCACGGCTCTCCGTTCTCTCTTCGGTCATCGCTCACCGCTCTCTGCTCTCACCAGTTACCGATCTCTCATCGGTCATCTTCACTCACTGCACTCTCTCTTTCATTACTCTATGCTCTCTGGTCGCTCTGTGCTTTCCGCTCCGCTCACCGCTCTCTGCTCGTCGCTGCGATTGCTGCTGCGACGAGGCCGTCAGATTTGCCATCGCCGGCTGCCGGAGATTGGAGCCTCCGAAGCCCTAAGCCGTCGCCGACCTACGCCCCACCCTAAGCCGTCGCCGAACTAGTCCTAAAAGGGGTCAGTGAGCATAATGTTTTTGTTTGTTTTACCAATCATGAATATTAACCACCGGTTAATTTTTTTGTGTTTCAGATTCTTGAAGCCCCTGGAGAGGAAGAAGTTTCCATTCTTTTGGAAATTTTTGGGTGAATATTTAAATAAATTTTTTTAAGCACTTATATTTTCTTCTGCTGATATTTTTACAAAGTGGAATCTATTCAGATTAAGGTGTTGATGAGGCAAAAAATAATATTGTATGTAATTTGTATGATATATCTGTGTGCATATATAAGTTTACCTTCATTAGTTGCATTGAAAGAAATTGAAAGATTATCAGCTGCATCTTCAGATGGTTCGGAACAAGTTCTTGAATAGACCCTTGGTTCTGATGAATCTAAAGATACTACAACAAGACCTTCATTGGTGAGTGATCCAAAGATATTTTTCAAAGATCTCGATTATTATGCTTAGAATTTGTGAATTTTACCTTGCGAATACTTTCTATTAACTCCAATGCAATTTCTTCTCTATTTTGTTTTAGTAAGATGCCCATGCTTATGTTAGCTCATGTGTGGTGTTGTCGTTGGTCCACCGTGAAAAGCTAGCAACGTATATCTTTTTGAAAATATTGTTGCTTTCTTTTCATTATTTTCCCCCTTTTCTTTTTTTTCTTAATGTTGTTTCATTTTTCATTCTTCCATTTTTGACGTGAAAAAACTTTATTTTCTGGGGATCTAATTGTTTTTTGGATAAAGGTAGATGCTTTCACTTAACAAAAAATGGGAGTTGGGAGGATATTTTCTCCCACCCTCCTGCATTCTGGTGATCTAATTGTTGTCTACCCTCTTTTATCTGTTCTATACTTCTATATTCAATATACGGGGTAAAATACCACCGAATACTTGTTTTTTTATTTAATTCTCATTTCTATCTATTTTTGCTATAAGCAGGTTCTACATTACGCGAGTTTTTTCACTTTTTGGATTACGACATTATCTTTCTTGTTTTTATTGCATACATCCAAGAAATTTTCATTTTTCAATGGGCATTACTTGCATTTTCTTTGTTTCAGATTCTTGCCAATAAATATCCTTGCTCTAATAAATTCTACAAAGGTTTGACATTACATGTAGTAATTTTGTGCATTTTTTTAGCATAGTTATGTAGCCTTTTCTAGTGAAAATTGGGAGGTTGTAAGCTTAATGTTGCAATTATGGTGAGCTTCTAATTTGAGTTACCTCATTTTTTCTACGTTTGATAATTGATGTTTATAATGCTTTAATTTATCTTCTCCCCCATAATGGATGGCCTTGAAGTTCTCTTAAAGACAAAGTCTTTGGTTTGAGTTTGAAATGATAGAAATAAGACAATTTCTTCGTGTCTTTTTTTTTGTTTCAATTATGTTTTAATGCGGAAGAGCTTGGTAATGGGCCAAAGTGTTATTGATCTTTTTATAGAAATGTATGTTGATCAAACTGCCTAGCATTATATATTGGCTTGTTTTGAGTTTGGAATTATTGATTGTTGCAGATAATATGCTTTTAGGGAATCGAATGCATTGATTTTGCGGAATATGTAGCATTGAGCAATGGAGATTGTGGAGCTTGGAGCTTTGATGTCACTATAACGAAGGCCATGTGAGTTTGTTTTATGCATCCATCTATGAAAATAACAAGATTTAGTTATATTTTAGTGGTGTTGATCGAGAGTTACATTTAAAGATGTTCGTTTGAAGATTCGAGACTTTTACATTTAAAGATATTCTAGTGGTGTTGTACCCCAATTAATTTGTGACTGAGGCTATGTTGTTATTTGTTGTTGTTGTGTTTGTTTCAATGCCATCCTTTTAGCAGAAATGATAAATATATGAATATTTTTCTTGTGATGCACAACATTATAATAGTATTAATTGGTTTACTTTTTCTTTTTGTTATTTGTAATTTTAGGTGCAAATGGAATGTAAGAGATTCGACATCATATCTTTTGTGTCATTGAAAAAAATGGCTATGAGAAAGGTACTACTTCATTTCTTGACACAAATAACTTGCTTTTAGATCCTACTTATCTTTTGGGTGACTAAGTTTCTTAACGTTGATTTAATTATATTTTGTTTGCTAAGAAGAATATATACTAAAGTTCCTATTAAACTCATCAATGAAAGAACCCTAGTAATTACTATAGGGTTCTTTCATGTTTTGTGATTTTTGGGAACCCCTAGTTTTAGGAGAAACTTTGCTAAGTATTTTGTAGGAAATTAAGAGTTAGAATTTTTTTTCCAGAATGCATTCATTGTAATAATGTGTTGAAGATCATGAACATCACTTGTCTCTAAAAAGAAATAGTTATTAATATTGAAGTACTAATGAAAACTGGTACTTGTCTTGTATCATTTATTTATCATACTTTCATTACACATTGTTTATCTTATTGAGTCTTTTATTTTAGTTTTCTTTACTTTTAATTTGTGTTCTATCTTTTGTTTCAATTTACTTTAATTTCATTTTGTTTGTGTTAATCCAGAACTAAATTTCATGTCATTGTTTGGAGCGAGAGATAATTTGCTAATTAACACCATGTTCCTTCTGGATAATGATGAATTTCTTTTTCTTTATTACTTTATTTATGTTGTGTTTGGCTCATACACTTGTGCTTGCGATGATACGTAGTTCTCCCATAATATTGTTTATATTCCTATTATTTTTTGTATAATTTAATGATTTTTTTCTTTTTGATCTTTTTTCAGGTGTTTTGTACGAAGTCAAGTATTATTTGAAGCACAATCAACTTTACATAATCTCGGAACACTTCATTTTTTTTTTTTCATTTAGAACAATTTTTCCTTTTACTTTTGTAGAAAGATATGATATAGAAACTTTTTAGATTGTTTTTGTTGTTTCGTGTACAGTACATTGAGAAAAGATAATTTTAAGGATATGTTAGGTTTATATAAACTGTGCGATATCAATATATTATTTAGCTATGATTTGTATTATATATTGACAGGTTAAATGTGCTTGGATTGAGACCTATATATATATATATATATATGTGTGTGTGTGTGAATTCAGAGATGGAATTGAGATGGATTTGAATTCAGAGACGGAATTGAGACGGATTAGCAACGGAATTCAGAGATTCTGTTGCTATTCCGTCTCTAATTTTCGAGGAATAGATGCATGAATCAGCAACGGATCAGAGACGGAAATAATGCATTCCGTCTCTGATCCGTTACTAATCAGAGACGGAATGCAATTACAATTGTACCATTTTGAAAAATTTCCATTTTTGTTCCGTCTTTGTTCCGTTTCTAATTTCCATCTTTAATCCGTCTCTAATCAGAAACGGAATTTATTCCGTCTCTAATCCGTCTCTAAATCAGAAACGGAATCACATTTACGTTTCTGATTGAATCAGCGTCGATGATTTCAGAGACGGAATTTATTCCGTCTCTGTTCGTTGCAGATTTCAATTAGAGACGGAATTTATGCAAATCAGAGATGGAAATTTCCGTTTCTGATCTGCTTTTTTTTGTAGTGTTCTATTCACTCCATATTTAGTTTCATCAACTAAGACAATATCATCTGCAAATAGCATACACCATGGTATATCCTCTTGAATATGTCTAGTTAGTTCATCCATAACCACGGTAAATAGATATGGGCTTAAAGCCGATCCTTGATGTAGTCCTATCGTAATGGGAAATTCTTTTGTAACTCCTCCAAATGTCTTTATACTCATTACTACTCCATCATACATATCCTAAATAGTGTCTATGTAACTAGCATGCACTCTTTTTCTTTCTAGAACCCACCAAAGAACATCTCTAGGGACCCTATCATATGTTTTTTCTAAATCTACGAATACCATATGAAGATCTTTTTTCTTTTCTCTATATTTTTCTAACAATTGTCTTACAAGGAAAATTGCCTCCATAGTTGACCTCCCAGACATGAAACCAAATTGGTTCTTTGATATTGTTGTTTTTCTCCTTAGCCTATTGTCAATTATCATCTCCCATAGTTTCATAGTGTGATTCATAAGTTTAATTCCCCGGTAGTTTGAGCAACTTTGAATGTCTCCTTCGTTTTTGAAGATTGGCACAAGCGTGCTTCTTCTCGAATCCATTGGCATCTATTTTGATTTTAAATTTTTATTGAAAAGTTTTGTTAACCTAGTCAATCCAATTTCTCCTAAGCATTTTCAAACCTCTATGGGTATTTCATCTAGGCCGCACGCTTTTCCTATTTTCATTCTTTTCAGTGCCTCTTTAACTTCTAAAATTCTAATATTGCGTGTATAGTTTACATTTCTTTCTTGGTGTGGGTTTTCATCTATTATAGTATCAACTTGGCCATCATTAAATAAACTATCGAAGTAACATATCCATCTCTCCTCAATATCCTCCTCGCGCATTAAAACATTTTGATCTTCGTCCTTAATACATCTTACATGACTTAGGTCTTGTTTCTTTTTATCTCTTAATTTGGCTAGCCTATATATATATATTTGTCGCCATCTCTATTACTTAACCTTGTATATAAATCTTCCATGAAATTTATTTTAGCTTGACTAACTATTAGGCACATGATGAGATAAAAACATGATAAGACATAAGATGTCCCGTATCTCATAAAAGTATCTAAGAATTCCATAAGATGTAATTGGTAACTGTTACCTACCTAAATAATCTAGTTCTGTGTTTCATGTCATAGCTGTCATAGAATTAGGTGAAATATGGATTTTAGTCCCCCAAATAAATAGTGTGTTTTAGGAGTTAATTTAGTGGGAGTCTATTCCTCTAATACTAAAATAAACTTTGCATAATCTTTATTGTAGATCAATGGCCTATTCAAGTAACAATAATCCCCTGTCACTGTGATCCATCCTTGAGAAGGATATTCTATCTGGGACTAACTTTCTTGACTGGTTCAAAAACTTGCGCATTGTTCTTAAGCATGAGGACAAGTTATATGTCATGGATGCTCCAATTCCTGAGGACCCACCGGCCAATGCCACGAAAGCTGTGAAGGATACGCATAATAAGCATGTCAACGATTCTACTGATGTTGCATGTATTATGCTGGCAACTATGGTTCCTGAACTTCAGAAAGACATGGAACTAATGGAAGCCTACGACATGGCCTTAACGCTGAAGGAAATGTTCTAACAGCAAGCTAAGCAAGAAAGGTTCGAGACAGTCAAGAACCTACATTCTTGCAAGATGACTGAGGGTGCGTCAGTTAGTCCTCATGTTATGAAGATGAAGGGCTATGTTGACCAGCTTGATAGACTCGAATTTCCCATAAGCCAAGAGTTGGCTCCGGATTTGATCCTGAATTCATTACCGGAGAGTTACTCACAATTTGTGATGAACTACAATATGAATAATATGGAGAAATCAATCTCAGAGTTACATTTGATGTTAAAAACTGCTGAACAAAATATCAAGAAACCCTCTAGTAATATGTTGATGGTCCAAAAGGGAAAGGGAATCAAGAAGAAAGGCAAAGGTGAGGCTAAAGTTGCCAAGACTGCTGCTGCACCTGTCGCAAAGCCAGTGGAACAAGTCGAGCCCCAGCCTGTTCCTGCTTCAAAACACCCAAAAGAAAAGGAAGGAAATTGGCATTTTTGTCATGCACCTCGACATTGGTTCAAAAATTGCAAACTCTATCTGGAATATCTAAAGAAGAAAAAAGGGTAGTGCGACTACCACTACAGGTATTTATGTTATTGAAATTAATTTATATACTAGTGATTCCTGGGTATTAGATACCGGATGTGGATCTTACATTTGTATAAATGTGCGGGGACTCACCAGAAGTAGAAAGTTGAAGAAAGGAGAAGTCATCCTCCGCGTAGGGAGTGGAGTAAAATTTGTCGCCCTGGCTGTTAGATCATATGACTTAGTCTTACCTAGTGGACTTATTTTAACTTTAAATAATTGTTATTTTGTACCTGCCTTGAGCAGAAACATCATTTATGTTTCATGTTTGGATATGGATGGTTTTAATTTTATTATTGCGAATAATAGATGTTTCATTTCTCATAAAGGAATATTTTATGCAAATGTTGATTTGTGTGATGGTCTTTATATTCTAAGCACGAAAAGGTCCACTGACACTCCAGTCTTTAACATAAATACAAAGAGATTAAAGTCAAATGATTTGAATCAAACCTATCTTTGGCATTGTCGTCTCGGGCACATAAACGAGAAACGCATAATGAAGCTCCATAAAGATGGACTTCTAGATTCATTTGATTTAGAAACATATGAAATGTGCGTATCTTGTTTACTAGGCAAGATGACTAAAAGTCCCTTTACTGGACACAGTGAAAGGGTAAGTGATTTATGGGGTCAAATACATACTGATGTATGCGATCCTTTAAACACAATGGCTAGAGGAGGTTATCAGTACTTCATTACATTTACTGATGATTTCGGCAGATACGGTTATGTATATCTAATGAAACATAAAACTAAATCATTTGAGATGTTTCGAACGCTTCAAAATGAAGTGCAGAATCAACTTGGTAAAACTATCAAAACACTTCGGTCAGATCGAGGTGGGGAATATTTGAGGCAAGAATTTGATGATCATCTTAGAAATTATGGGATCGTCTCCTAATTGACTCCACCAACAACTCCATGGTGGACTGGAGTTTCTGAAAGGAGAAATCGAACCTTATTAGATATGGTTCGATCTATGATGAGTCATGCAGATCTTCCATTATACTTTTGGGTTTATGCATTACAAACTGTAGCTTTCACTCTAAATCGAGTTCCTTCTAATGCACCATATGAGATATGGTACGGGAAGAGACCTAGTTTGTCTTTCCTTAAGATTTGGGGTTGTGAGGCTTACGTAAAACGACAAGTCTCAGAAAAACTAGCACCTAAATCTGACAAGTGTTTATTTGTGGGGTATCCTAAGGAAACAAAAGGATATTACTTTTATAATCCCGCTGAGAACAAAGTGTTTGTTACTCAGTATGGTGCCTTTATGGAAAAACAGTTTATTTCAAAAGACACTAGTGGGAGATAAATAAGTCTTGAAGAATTTTAAGAATCACAGATAAACACTAAACTGCTATTGGAAGTTCAACAACGTTATGAACTAGTTGAACCTCCGCAAGTGACACAAGGCCCACGTAAATCTGATAGGGTAAGACGTGAGTCAGAGAGATTCAGATTTCTCATTACTGATAGTCGTGATGTGTTGCTTATGGATCAAAATGAGCCCACCACTTATCAGGAGGCTATGTCTGGACCAGACTCAGATAAATGGCTAAGTGCCATGAACTCTGAGATGCAATCCATGTATGATAACCAAGTTTGGAACTTATTTGATTTACCTGAAGGTGGTAAGACCATTGGATGTAAATGGGTTTTCAAGAAGAAAACTGACATGGATGGCAATGTGCATACTTTTAAAGCAAGACTTGTAGCAAAAGGTTTCAGGCAGACTCAAGGTGTTGATCATGATGAAACTTTTTCGCTAGTAGCCATGCTTAAATCCATAAGAACTTTAATTGTCATTGCTGCATATTATGACTATGAGATATGGCAAATGGATGTAAAAACATCATTTTTTAACGGAAAGTCATTGCGAGGACGTGTATATGACACAACCTGAAGGTTTTGTACATCCTGAGAATTCTAGGAAGGTATGCAAGCTTTAAAGATCTATTTATGGATTAAAGCAAGTTTCTCGGAGTTGGAATCTTGGTTTTGATGAAACAATTAAGGATTTTGGTTTTATTAAGATCGAAGATGAGACTTGTGTATACAAGAAGGTCGATGGGAGTGTAGTTGTTTTTCGAGTGCTTGTATGTTGATGATATATTACTCATTGGAAATGACATCCCAATATTGCAGAATGTCAAGTCTTGGTTAGGGAAGTGTTTCTCAATGAAAGACTTAGGAGATGCAGCCTATATCCTAGGGATAAGAATTTATAGGGATAGATCTAAGAGGCTAATCGGTCTAAGTCAGAGTACTTACATAGACAAGGTATTGAATAGGTTCAGTTTGCAAGACTCTAAAAGAGGATTATTGCCAATGTCTCATGGCATAAGTCTCAGCAAGAATCAACGTCTTAGGACAAATGATGAGCGAGACCGTATGAATAAGATTCCATATGCATCAACTATTATATCTATCATGTATGTCATGTTATGCACTCGACCTGATGTATCATATGCTTTGAGCACTACAAGCAAATGTCAGTCAGATCCTGGTGAGAGTCACTGGATAGCAGTAAAGAACATCCTTAAATACTTAAGAAGGACTAATGAAATATTCTTGGTCTATGGAGCTTTTGAAAATAATCTAGTTGTAAATGGTTACACAGATGCAAGTTTTCAAACTGTTATAGATGATTTTAGATCGCAATCTGGATATGTGTTTACTTTGAATGGGGGTGCATTAAGTTGGAAAAGTTCGAAGCAAAAGACTGTGGCAGATTCTACAACAGAAGTTGAGTATATCACAGCGTCCGATGCAGAAAAGGAGGCAGTTTGGATCAAAAAGTTCATTTCTGAACTAGGTGTGGTTCCAAGTATTGCTAACCCTGTTTGTTTGTATTGTGACAATAACGGGGCAATAGCACAGGCCAAGGAACCTAGATCACACCACAGATCCAAACATATACTTAGGTGTTTTCATCTCATCAAAGAAATTATTGACAGGGGAGACATGAAGATTTGCAGAGTACCTACTGAAGACAATGTTGCGGATCCATTGACTAAAAGCTCTTCCACAAGCAAAACATGATGGTCATGTTAGATCATCAGGCATTATATGCATGTATGATTGGCCCTTGTGCAAGTGGGAGATGTTGGGGCATGTGCCCTAGGTCGATCCATTAACCGTCTTTATGAATACATTTAGTTAATAAAATAGAGGATTTCATCTGCTGTTTATTATAATTAATTTGCATATTTACATTATAAAAATATCCAAGGGTATTTACATAAATATTCTAAATGTCCCTAGTCGATCATTATACTGGGAACTATAATGAATTAAGGCTAGTGTAAGTCTTGATTGATGATCATATGATGATTATATGTATAGGGATACGAATCGAGATCATGAGTACTTGTTAGGGAACAAAGTACTGGATCGACCCCTATGAAGACATCACATGGATTAAGTCATAGTTGTTTCTCATGATAGGTATATTTTTTGGTCCTCTAACTTGAGATTACCGGAGACTTCAACATTAGGAATACAGTGATTTGACATAATCAAACGTTGTCTTTAACCGGACGATTATAAAGGTTGTGATTGGTTACTGTGTGAGTAATGTGATGAAGTTGTGTAATCAAGATAGAATTTGTTCATCTCATATAAAGAGAGATATCGAGTGGATCCCTCGATGTGTTAGACTATTAAAAGGCCTAGTCAAAGTGAATTGATATTGATCAATGTTAATTGGATTTTTCGGTTTACCTAGAGATCGAGACTAGTACGATCGAACATGTTGGATGACAATTTCATGCCTTATGTTTGATCAAAAGGATGTTATATACACAATTGATTAGGTTGTATCGTTTTTATATTCGTACAACTAGGGTAGTCATAATGTCTTGCTAGAGGCCGCTTATGACTTGTATACCAAAATGTATTTTGGTACACTGCCAACGTTGTATGAGCTTATTGGGTAGCACACTAAGAATGATTTTGCTAGATTTTAAGATGGTTCAGAAAAATGAATTTTATATGATAAAATTCATGACAGAAACGTTCTTGTGGTGTATTACACTTATATTTCTTTAAGTAGGGGTATATGTGTAATTTACTTAACCGTCTATATACAAGGGTTGTATAAATAGATGCTTTAAGTTAGAAAACATGTACGATAGATTAAAAGGCTGAAACTCTATTTTCGTTTTTGAAACGACTTAGGGTTTTTGGTATGCTTTGGATTGTTTAAGAAAGAAACAAAAAGATTTGGTATTCTATCGAAGCTAGCGCTTCGAATCTCGGTCGTCGTTCGTGTGTTGACTACTAGTAGAGGGCGTTCGTCATTGGCAGCGCCTTAGAGATCGATCAACCTTCAGAAAGGTATATTGCGACTGAGGTATGATTACGTTTTCATGGTTTAAACATTTTTAATGGAATTAGATTCGGATCCTGTTGGGGTTTTTGTCAAAATTGTTTTGTAATCTCCGATGCACATGAACCCCAAAACCTAACAACAATTACAAGTACAAAGATATTCAATTAATAGTAAAGATCACTGTAAGGTTTACTTACAACCAAACCAACTTTGAATGTAATGTTTGGGGTTCTTGGAGTGTTCGATCACCTTGAGAATGGCTCCAGTAGCTTCCCCGCATACCAAATTAAATTATGGATTAAGTTTCAAGTGAAACCAAATCTCGAAACCTAATGAAAACTTCAGCCAAAATACGCTAGAGAACAATTTCCAAAAACATTAATTTATATAATTGTTTCAACTAGCCAATTTGGGTAAGGTTTTAACCTTAAAAACTTTAACATTTGTAATGATGACCTGAAAAGAACTTATAGTATGCATGTCATACTTTTCATAGACTCTAAGAACATTAAAATCAGATCATTAACGACAAAGAAGTTCTGAATTTTCCAATAAGGCATGCCGACTAGGCAAACTTTATTTTATTTTGAACTAAAAAGTTTCTCCAAATCAATATTTTTCTTAATTAAAACTTCAAAAATCGACAACAAACACCACAAAACCACTCGATTCCTACACCAAAATATTTTATAGCCTGTAGAGTCAAATTGGATCAAAACAAAAATCCATTCATCAAAAAACTTAATTTGAATCAATATCAACTTTAAATAAATCTCCTAAATAGTTATCAATCGAATCACATTAGTTTTAATTCCAAATTGATATAAATCAATTCATTAAAAACCTAACCCGAGCCAATGAGATTTATTCCAAATTGATCTAAATCAACCAAATACTTTAATTAACAATGATTTCTACCAATTTATATCAAAACCCTGCAAAAGAAATCAAGAAATCTTGAGAATTCAGATTTAATTATCGAAAAATATCTGGCATTGAGAATGTACCAAATTGCGAGCCAAATACTTCATTTCCACCAATAAAACTTAGCTCAAACTGACTGTTTTCGCAATGTTCTACAATGTTGCAGAAAGAAATCGGCCAAAAATTGGACGTAGAGAGCCCTGCGAGTGAAACTCTAGACTGTGAAGGTTAGGGGACGTTTAAATCGGGAGCGCTCGGTTTGAGCGTTTTTTTCAAATGAAATCAAAATTTTGATTTTAATCTTTGTTATATATATTTATATATAAACCTCTAGCTGCTTGTCATCGGCTTAATTTCTTTTTATTTATTAATTCCCAAATCCTTATTTTGACCATGAACTTGGTGTTAGTGGAGATGAAAAAATCCAATTAACTAGAATTTATATGTTTGGTCATGATCAAGTGTGCTAAACTTATCTCAATGATTATCTTGTGGTCCTTAATCATGTTGTAACACAACGCCTAATGACTCTACTAGCTCATTACTAGCCTAGATTCACTTTTTAAGCTCATCTCTATGCTCATCCATGGCTTAGGAAATACATTTCTAACTATAAGATTGATTTAATTGTTTAATTTAGGTAACTTAGCCACACTTATTTAATCATGGTTGGTATACTTAGACTTTTCATTAGTAGTAAATCAATGGTCTCACTAGCCCTCAACTAGCTGGTACCCTGTGCATCACATCTCAACATGCATTTCAAGGCACTCCATGGCCCATTTTCTAACTTAATCGACTTAGCCTATGGTTATATTACCCATTTTATTTGATCACTTAGTAATCTTATCATGAATTTGTCGAGTTTTCTAGTGTACCCGTAATTTGCCTCTCTAATACCATGTTGACACGCATTTTGAGGCGACTACCCATCACATAATCTCGCACGATATAACCATACAACATACAAACATACGATGTATTAGTAAATAAATTCAAAAATGCATCGCAATAAGCAATTCAATACACAATTTACCAGTGTAGCTAGTTCGACGTGTGTCTTAGCTGACCCACGACATTCACGTGGATCTGAGCTGGTGTCCATGTTTGAAATTACGAAATAAATAATGGCTTCAATAAAATGAGTCATTACATAGACATCCTAAGGGTTGACACCTATTAGCTTAGTGTACACGAGATCTTGAGTACGCAGTGGGATACGGTTTACCCTAATAGTTTTATCGAGAGATGTCTGGTCATGAAAGGTAAGGTAAAGTTACCTGCTGACTTTAGAGTCCTTGAGTTCTTTGAGTTTGACTCTATTTTAGGGATGGATTGATTATTAGCATACCACTCACATATCAACTATTTTAGTAAGATAGTGATATTTGAGATCTCAGAGTATCTACTATTCACCTATAGAGGTATTCCATCACGTACAGTAGGCATGAGAGGTTAACCTACGACTGGATAGGAGATGGAGGCATTCATTGCACTATATATAGTAGTCGAGGACCTAGACTTGAGGATATACCAGTTGTTAGAGAGTTTTCGATGTGTTTTCGAAGGATTTACTTAGTCTACCGCCACCGCGAGAGGTTGATTTTATTATTGAGTTGGCACCTGGCACTAGACCGATTTCCATACTACTATACCATATGGCACTGCAAGAGTTATGGGTGTTAAGGACTCGGTTTTAGAACTTGGGATCGGAGGGATTCATCGCACCTTCTATGTCGCCATGGGGAGTCCCCATCCTTTTTGTGAAGAATAAAATATGGTACTTTGAGATTTTTAATCAACCACAAACATTTGAACAAAGTCACAATCGAGAACAAGTATCCACTGCCGAGGATCAATGATTTATTTGATCAACTAAGAGGAACACTATTTTTCTCCAGGATAGACCTACGATTAGGGTATCATCAGTTTAGGATCAAGGATGAGGATAGGTATAAGATAGTTTTTAGCATGAAATATGGACATTTTCAATTCACAGTCATGCCATTTGGGTTGACCAATGCCCCTGCAGTATTTTAGATTTAATGCATCGAGTTTTTAGACCATTTCTTGATTGCTTCATGATAGTCTTTATCGATAATATACTGATATATTCAAAGACCATAGAAAATCGCAAGCAACACCTTAGGGAGATGTTGCAGACCTTGAGGGAGCACAAACTTTATGCCAAGTTCAGTAAATGTGAATTTTGGCTTTCAAATGTCAAGTTTCTTGGGCATGTTGTTGGAGCAGTAGGGATAGCATTTGATCTGGCCAAGATTCAAGCAATTATGGATTGGCCAGCATCGACACCACCACAAAGATCAGGAGTTTTGGGTTTGGTAGGGTATTATTGCCAGTTTATGAAAGTATTCCCGAAGATTGCTTCACCGATTATTAGGTTGACCTAGAAAAACGTCAGATTTGATGGTCAAATGAATGGGATGATGCATTTGCTCAGCAGAAGAGATTATTGACTACTGCACCAATATTAGTATTGTCAGAGGTTGGACATGGATTCTTGGTAAAGACAGATGTTTCTCAAATGAGTTTGGGTTGCATGTTGATACAAGATAGTGATATGGTAGCTTACGCCTCCAGATAGTTAAAAGTATGTGAGAAGGATTACCCACACATGATTTGGAGTTGGCGGTAGTAGTGTTTGCACTGAAGGTATGGAGACATTATCTGTATGGAGAGAAATTCACACTCTTTACTGATCACAAGGGCCTGAGATATCTTTCACATACAAGGACTTAAACATGAGACAACTCATGTGATTAGAGTTTCTAAAGGATTACTACTTTTCTATGGAGTAACACCCAGGAAAAGTCAACATAATCGTAGATGCACCGAGTAGGATACCAGTTAGATATGTTAAGCATGTCATATGCCCCAAGATACATGAGTATGGGTTACTTGAGGCAGCGACAACAGTATGTTTGTCAAAGGTTCCTACATGTATTCAAATTGAGATTTGTGCACAAATGCAAGTACCAGAGAGTGTTAGAGGCTCAAGGATCGATAAGTTGCACCCGAGGTTTAGTTAGTTGGCACAAAGCACATATTATATTAACTGGATGGAGACTTCTAATCAATGTTCAAGGTTTAGTGACAAACTATGGATGTCGTTACTATCAGAGCTGCGGGGATGAGATTCTTTAGGAGTTACATTGTTCCTAATTCATCGTTCATCCATTTAGGACCAAAATGTATCATGAAATGAAAAGACATTTCTGGTAGCCTTGGGATGAAGGCATATGTGTTTTAGTTCATCAGGAAATGTGGGATATGTCAGCAAGTGAAAGTTGAACATCACAGACCAAGAGGATTGCTACTGCCTCTTCCTATTCCATGATGGAAGAATGAGCTAGACAGAATGACGAAGTCTGCTCATTTTCTACCAGTAGCTGCACATTACACGTTTCATCAGCTGAGTATATTATTGGAGGGAGAGATTATCAGGCTGCATGAAGTACCATTGACTATCACTTCTGATAGAAATGTTATGTATACGTTCAGGATGTGGCGAAATATGCAGGAGCAATATCGTATGTGCCTACAGTTTAGCATGGTTTTTCATCCTCAGACTAATGGGAAAACTGAGAGATTGATTCAGGTTTTCAAGGATATGTTATAGGCTAGTATGTTGGGGTTCGACGGATCTTGGGAAGAATACTTACTTTTGTGTGAATTTGCTTACAATAATAGTTATAAGGCCAACATTAAGATAACACCTTTTGAGGCTTTATATGGCAGATCGTGTCACTTGCCATCCTGTTAGGCCGAGCCGAAAGATCGGGAGATTGTGGGGCCTGGGATTATTGTTGACCATATGAAGAAGGTCAAACTAATCCGTCAGAAACTCAAGGGAACATAGAATAGACAAAAAAAGTATGCTTACAGATATCATAGTGATGTCACGTACACCAAGAGAGCCTTTGTATATTTGAAGATTTCCCCTTGGAAGTTCAGAGGTTTGAAGTGAAAGGTAACCTTGCATAAAGTTTCATTGGGAGTTTCATGATTAAGAAAAGGGTCGAGAAAGTTGCATATGAGTTTGAGCTACCGCCACAGATGTCAGGGATTCATCTAGTCTTTTATATTTCGATGCTTCGATTAGCTGAGTTGAGAGCAAGTGTTCGATCGACTATGGATTTAAGTCAATAGACCTCTGAGTGATGATATTCCATATGAGGAGTAGCCTATTCAGATCCTAGATTAAAGGGTACAATAGTTGAGGAACAAGTATGTCACGAAGGTTCTCATCAAGTCGCGGTTTTATGATAAGAAACTCACTAAGGAACAGGAAAACTATATAATGGATAGCTTTTCGTACCTCTTCAAGTCAGGTATTAATCATAAACTAAATCTTAATTTCGAGGAAGAAATTTCCATTAGTTGGGAAGATTTTCACACAGCTCGAATTTCTAATCTCACTTATTATTCGTAATTAGGATCATCGACTCATGACATGTGACATGTGACCCTCACCGTAATATATACATTTACTGAGGCGAGATGGTCGAGGTATATGTTAGATTTGTTATGGTGTATGCTTAGTGTATTGTATATGTGTAGACTGTTGGGTTTTGGGGTTTATACCCAGCGGAGATTACAAAACAATTTTGACGAAAACCCCCAACAGGACCCGAATCTAATTCCATTAAAAACGTTTAAACCATGAAAACTTAATCATACCTCGGTCGCAATATACCTTTCTGAAGGTTAATCGATCTCTAAGGCGCTGCCAACGACGAACGCCCTCTACCAGTAGTCCACACACGAACGGCGGCCGAGATTTGAAATGCTAGCTTCGAGAGAATACCAAACCTTTTGTTTCTCTCCAAAACGATCCCGAGCATACCAAAAACCCTAATTCGTTTCTAAAACGAAAATAGAGTTTCGGCCTTTTAATCTTTCGTACGTGTATTGTAACTTAAAGTGTCTATTTATACAACCCTTGTATATAGACGGTTAAGTAAATTACACATATACCCTTACTTAACGAAGTATAAGTGTAATACACCACAAGGACGTTTCCGTCATGAATTATATCACATAAAATTCGTTTTTCTGAATCATCTTAAAATCTTGCAAAACCATTCTTAGTGTGCGACCCAATAGGCTCATACAACGTTGGCAGTGTACCAAAACACATTTTGGTATACAAGTCATAAGCAGTCTCTAGCAAGACATTATGACTACCCAAGTTGTATGAATATCAAATCGATACAACCTAATCAATAGTGTATATAACATCATTTTGTCACACGATATCCTTTTGTTTAAACATAAGGCATGGAATTGTCATCCAACATGTTCAATCATACTAGTCTTGATCTCTAGGTAGACTGAAAACATCCAAGTGACATTGATCAATATCAATTCACTTAGACTAGGCCTTTTAACAGTCTAACACATCGAGGGATCCACTGGATATCTCTCTTTATATGATGGGGACAAATTCTATCTTGATTACGCAACTTCATCACATTGCTCACACAGTAACCAATCACAACCTTTATAATCGTCCGGTTAAAGACAACGTTTGATTGTGTCAAATTGCTGTGTTCCTAAGTTGAAGTCTATGCCAATCTCAAGTCAGAGGACCGAAAAATATACCTATCATGAGAAACAACTATGACTTAATCCATGTGATGTTCTCATAGCGGGTCGGTCCAGTACTTTTTTCCCTAACAAGTACTCGTGATCTTGATTCGTATCCATATACGTATAATCATCATATGATCATCAATCAAGACTCACACTAGTCTTAATTCATTATAGTTCCTAGTATAATGATCGACTAGGGACATTTAGGATATTTCTGTAAATACCCATGGATCTTATTATAATGTAAACATGCAAATTAATTATAATAAACAGTAAATGAAATCCTCTATTTTATTAACTAAAAGTATTTATAAAGACAGTTAATGGATTGACCTAGGGCACATGCCCCATCATAGACTACTAAGTCACTCCTACTCGTGTATAGGTGTCGAGACGTGAGTGGAAATATGTCTCGAGTTGCGTGCCAACGTGATGTGGTATGTCTATTTTGAGTTAGTATAACTTATACAGTGGTTTTGATGTGGCTATAGTTGAATTTGAATTAAATATAGCCTAAGTTTGCATTTTAAAATAATAGCCATGTGATTTGCATAGAGACATGTACTAACATATCTAGAAATCAATTAAGTCACACTTTTGTATTAGTTGGCATGTGTTAGTGGAGGTAAGTGGGACATGTGTTGAGAGGTATTTCATTAGATAGGCCTCGCGTAACGTGTATGTAATTAGATCAATGGTTATCATTCAACCTTATCGTTTAGATATATATTGTGACGACCCTTTCTTCTAAATAGGGCACCGCCCGGCCTAATCCCGTAATCAAGCATTAATCCTAACCGCATAAGACTTAATTATGTATTAATCAGCCTTTCATCCCTATATTCTTCAATACACGTGTTCAGATATTATAAGATTTCAGAGTTAATTAAAACTTTTATCATTTTAATATTAATATGTATTTTAAAGATTATGCGGAAGTTCTTACTACTCAAAATCCTAAGTGTGGAAAACCAGGAAACACGTCATCACAAGCATGTATATATCATATAGGTAATAATACAGTATGATATATGAATCTCAAAATGGGAAAACTATGCACTCAACCCACTATACAACCTAAAATGTACAGTAAAGATATAAATAGTAAAAATACAGCAAAAGTCGAGTCATACAAAAATGAGATAGGAGAATTGCTGAAATGCTCAAAGAAAGTCGTCGATCTTCTCATTCCCCGGTCTGATGTTCTCGACGGACCTACACCCATCGTCACAAACTAAACGTTGCGTATAGTAATATTTAAGTAATAACTTGAGAATTATATGCCACATTTCCAAAATATAAGAATGGTATTTAAAAGCATAAACTAGCGAAAGAATTGTTGAATCAAGTAATGCAAAGAAATACCACAGTTAAAAATGTATAGACTGACACTGGCTAAGTCTCGATGATCTACATCCGCTCGACGATGAAAACTATCACCTAACTTTACCAACTACTATATGGAGTTGTGCTCAACATATTCCATACAAATAGCGGAGTCGCGCTCTATGCATACAATCATCTATCTCATTCTTGTCGATCACCCCGAATCTCATGTCTCGTATGTCGCGCAAGTGTAGTGGTTAGTGCCGAACCCCTGTAGACCCATGTCTCCATAAACTGCGCATCTTTCATGCAATGGACACTAGATAATCCCTACTTTAGTTTACAAATATTAATAGTTCCAATTCTCTAAGATTTCAAAACTAGTTAGGCTACAAAGCCCAAGGAAATAGAATACAAGTGTAATATATTCCATCTTATCCCAAGAGCATGCTTTTCATCAACTATCTATCAAGAATATCATTAAGAGTAGAAATTCGAATCTATGAAACAATTTACAAGGCATCATGCTAATAATATTCAAATATGAATAGACATAAGAACAACATGATGTGAGATTACAAGCAGCAATGTCTAGAAATTGATTATAAAACAATAAGTCAATGAAATGAAATATAAAATTCTCACAGCTTTACTTACAATTCATTACGCTTATCTTAGTCTATCCAGCCTCCCGACACCCTAAAAACGCGTTCTTGAACTCCCGAGATCTCCCTTTAGTCCCTAGAGTTGTTTGATATGTTTTAAAGTGAGTTTGAATTGCTACTTAGAGCTTTAAATCAATTTATAGTGTTTAAACCATTATTGTATTGTCTGGGCAATTAGCGTGCTAATTCTGATATTAACGTTGCTAATTCTGACTTTAGTGCGCTACCTTAACTCTATAGCGCGATAATAAAGATTAACGCGCTAGTTTTTTATATTAGCGCGCTAATTTAAACATCACCGAGCTACCTCTGATATATAGCGTGCTAATAAATATATTATGCGGCTAAATACATTGTGATATACGATGAGTGCATATGCACGAATTGTGACGGCCCCTCCCTAAATTTAAGGCACCACCCCGCCTCATCCCGTCACTTAAGCCCTAAACTCGCATTTTAGGACTTATTAACGTATTAGACAGCTTTTTTAAAACTTTTCTTATCACAAATTAATTGCTATGATCATAGTTAACTAAAATTTTATACAATTAAAGATTATTCAATGGAAATAATTCATATAAATCCTAAGTGTGGAAACAAGGAAACAAAGATCACGTGCATATACATAACATAATGGTGATAACTATATATCAACATGTGTCTAAACAGTAATATATCTCACAACCCATAATATACATCAACATCAGTAAATGAAAGACATAAATACAAGTCTTACTACAAATTAGAAAACCTACAACAAAAGTAGTCGTTCCTCACACGCTCAGAGGTAGTCGATGATCTTCTCCTTGCTCGGTCTGCTACTCGATGGATCTACACCCACCGTCCTAAAAAGGACGATGAGTACAATAATGTATAAAATAATACTGAGAGACATTTAACCGCATTTCAAAACACAACAGGATACAACTCATAAAAAATATATTCTTTATATCAAAATAATGGTTGAAACACAATTGCATTACCAAACAATATAACCACAATAAACTACTTAAATGAACCACCCATTTCAAATTTTGTACTTAGCACATTATCCTAGACATACCCAATTAATCACATTCACTTAGGGTTGTCATTGATTTAGTTGTTCACATAAATATAATCTTTATTGGATATGAAATACGACATATCGAACCTTATGTAATAAGTCAGAAAACACGGTATATCGATATTACCTTATTGGTTGTCACTTAATCATAAGCCTTCCTTTTATTAATTGTTCAATACGGCTTATCGACCTCATGCGATAAATATGTGCACACAGTACATCAGTATTACACTTTTGGTCACCGTTTAGTCATAGACCTTCCTCCTATTAGTTATTCAACATGGCTAATCAACCTCATGTAATAGATCCGTATACACAACACATTAGTATTACCCTTTTGGTCACCATTTAATCATTTCATCAATCTCATATAGTAGATACGTGACACTAACTGATTAGTATACCAATATCCCCAGGTCCCATACCCCTTGAGTTGTGTACATCTCAAACCAGATGATAACTTACATGCACTTATTCCAATTTTACAATCACAGTATAACAAGAAACAACATATCAATAACACCCAACAATTTAGCACACATAGCACATAAACAAATATAATTTAACAATATACAATTAAGTAAGCCTACAAAGCATTGCAAACAATATAAAACAACTATAAACAAACAACAACATCAAGTTACGAAATGCAGTAAAATATATTAATCAGTTTACTTACAATCCATGCAATTTCCTAAGTTACTCCGATCTCCTAACACCTCGAAACTCGTGTTTCAAATCCCTGAAATACTTCCCTAGTTTTCTGATATCAAACTAATCCAAATAAGTTGGGTTTAAATTAGGTCAAATGGTTTTAAGTACATTAACCCAAAATAACCCTTTAAGACTAAACAACATTGAAATTTTATTCTTATATTGCAGCGCGATTTTAGGCATGAAATTGTCCAAATATCAAAATTTTCCACTGATACAAAGATTTTTGGACTCGATATTTGCTTTCCAAAAAGCTTTAGTTTTCAAAATTCTAATTTAAAATGAAAGAGATATCATAATTATAATAAACATAGCTCTAATTAAAACTTAATCCGACCAGCAGACTTAGAAAAATCTATTTCTCCCAATACATAGTTTCAAAAAATGTGATTTTTGTTCGTAAGGCATCAACCATACCTAATAAAAACATACTAAAAGATTATCTCATTTGGATAAGTTGTCAGGGAGTTATGCCTTTAACAAATTTAGTTTCAAAAATCTTTTGTTGCATTCCAGCACCTATTTATAGAGCACTTGTGGACATGAGAAAATTTGAGTTACAACATCTCTAGTCAAGAAGATTTGTTTCCTTGAGTAAGCTTTCAAATGCCACCAGTTTGAGTCAATTGGATCTAAAATGAGCAAGTTATGAACAAATTACATAGACTAATCCCTAATACAACATGCAAAAATGCAATTTTGGTCTTACAATTTCAAAAATTCATCTCTTTATGATTTCAAAACCAAATTAAGAAATTTAATATAGCTGGATTATCAGCTTGAAATGAGGGATCTAAATATATAAGCCAATTGCAAAATCTTAATCATCTACCCTCTGAATTTGACCAAAAATCAGAATTGGTTTCAATTAAATAGATAGATATGTACCTAGTTTGATGAACACTCCACCTACTTGGCCTTTTCATCAAATCAAACTTGATTTCTCTAGTCTTCTTCCTCTTCCAGCAGCTTCTTCACTCCATCAAGCTTTGTTTTTCAACTAAGTAAATGAAATGAAGTTGATTTGGTTATATAAGTTGATTACTAGTTTTACATAGTAGTGGATATGGTTGATCAATAACCATTGATCTCATTGTGCATACATATCTCAAGGCTCATCTTATGATTCACCTATCAACACATATCCCATTAAATCTCCATTTACTCATGGTAAGTGACACCAATGTTTACTCAAGTGGTGTTAAGATGTGCCAATACGTATCTCGATGAATATCAAATTGCTATTATTTTAACTTACTAACTTAGGTATATAAATACGTAATTAACCATTTCCTATTTAATTCACTTATAAAAGCAATATAAAGCTTGTACCAACTTACCATATCACTTTCTACCTCGGTCCCAGAGGGACGTCTTTGCTCACGATTCGACAACTATGTATAAGTTGGAGTGACTTAATAAGTCTACACATATACATCACACTTGGCACCCACCATCTACAAATACTACATTACTTAATCTTCATACTCGAGTATTCAGACCGTGTGGACCTGCTTTTGGGCCACGTCTTAGATCAGTAACCTTGATCAGAGACTAATTTACTATTAGTAAATTCTGGGACCTTACAGTCTTCCCAACTAATAAAAATTTCATCCTCAAAATTTACTGATTCCCAATTCTCATTGTGATTACCTTAGTCAGAATTTCTAATGATACTAGCCCTAAAGCCCTTCTTTTCACAACTACCATAGATAAATCACTTGAACTATTAAACTTGAGTTCATATTTCTCAATAGGTAAGTTCACACAAAGCAAACTTCTATATCATATTTACGGTACTTTGGTCATAGTACTCAAAAAAAGTTTTACTAAGTGTAATTAATTTTTAAAGAGTTTTATGTGTTTCTTATTTAGATAACACTACTCCTAATTATCAGATTTTGCACTTATAAATTATGAGGTTAGCCGAATCATCCTCGACTATCCACACATCAACTCTTCAACTGATCAACAGTTTCAACTTAACATCATACATAAAAACAAGCAATACACTCATAGTACACAATTAAACAAATTCACTTACCCTTTGTACGGTTGCACACCGTCTCTGGGTTTAATTTTGTCACATCTTGAGCACTATTTGACATGTGGTTGTGATGCCACTGGTTGATAACTCAGTTGTGGAAACTAACTGACCAATATGTCCAACCTAACGAATTTATAACATGTCGAAGGTCTCCTCCATCTTATGGATAAAGTCTGAGGCTGCTCTTGTATTAAAGCATCAAGGCCTCTATCGTCTGATGCCTGCTGTACCTGAAGGGCTTGTAATACTAATCTAATCGGAGCTTGCAAGGTACGTGCACTCGAACCATGCTCCATTAAGATAGTAGATGTTGTTGAACCTACACTTTGAGGTCCCTTAGTCCAACTCTTTTGTCTTTTACTGTAGCATCCCCTAACCTGATTAGGGCAAATACCCTGCCTGAAACCCTAATTAAGCTCATATTACCCTTACCAAAATTAACTAAAGCCAGCAATCTTACCACCTACACCTATAAACACTATTGTATATCGATTATCGAAATAAAACGAATCATATACACGGCGAAAATTTAAAACCTTTTCGATAACCAAAATAAGATATATATATATATAGTATTAAAAACAAATCGGAATAAACCTCGTTTATGTAATCACCCCTCCCATTACGAATACTTTTAGTTAATAAAATAGAGGATTTCATTTGCTGTTTATTATAATTAATTTGCTTGTTTACATTATAATAAGATCCATGGGTATTTACAGAAATATCCTAAATGTCCTTAGTCGATCATTATACTGGGAACTATAATGAATTGAGACTATTGTGAGTCTTGATTGATGATCATATGATGATTATACGTATAGGGATACGAATCAAGATCACAAGTATTTGTTAGGGAACAAAGTACTGGACCGACCCGCTATGAGAACATCACATGGATTAAGTCATAGTTGTTTCTCATGATAGGTATATTTTTCAGTCCTCTGACTTGAGATTACCAGAGACTTCAACATTAGGAACATAGTGATTTGACACTATCAAACGTTGTCTTTAATCGGATGATTATAAAGGTTGTGATTGGTTACTGTGTGAGCAATGTGATGAAGTTGTGTAATCGAGATAGAATTTGTCCCTCTCATATAAAGAGAGATATCTAGTGGATCCCTCGATATGTTAGACTGTTAAAAGGCCTAGTCTAAGTGAATTGATATTGATCAATGTCACTTGGATGTTTTCAGTCTACCTAGAGATCGAGACTAGTACGATTGAACATGTTGGATGACAATTTCATGCCTTATGTTTGATCAAAAGGATATCGTGTGACAAAAGGATGTTATATACACTATTGATTAGGTTGTATCGATTTGATATTTGTACAACTTGGGTAGTCATAATGTCTTGCTAGAGGTCACTTATGACTTGTATACCAAAATATGTTTTGGTACACTTCCAACGTTGTATGTGCCTATTGGGTCGCACATTAAGAATGGTTTTGTGAGATTTTAAGATGGTTCAGAAAAACGAGTTTTATATGATAAAATTCATGACAGAAACGTCATTGTGGTGTATTACACTTATACTTCTTTAAGTATGGGTATATGCGTAATTTACTTAACCGTCTATATACAAGGGTTGTATAAATAGACGCTTTAAGTTAGAATACATGTACGAAAGATTAAAAGGCCGAAACTCTATTTTCGTTTTAGAAACGACTTAGGGTTTTTTGGTATGCTCCGGATCGTTTTGGAGAGAAACAAAAGGTTTGGTAGTCTCTCGAAGCTAGCACTTCGAATCTCGGTCGCCATTCGTGTGTGGACTACTGGTAGATGGTGTTCGTCGTTGGTAGCGCCTTAGAGATCGATCAACCTTCAGAAAGGTATATTGCGACTGAGGTATGATTAAGTTTTTCATGGTTTAAACGTTTTTAATGGAATTAGATTCGGATCCTGTTGGTGTTTTTGTCAAAATTGTTTTGTAATCTCTGCTGCGCATGAACCCCAAAACCCAACAGTGGTATCAGAGCCTTCGAGTTCGATTCCATTAAATTTATTGCATGTTTTCTTCCGATATATACATGATATATGATTGAAAGCATGTAAATAGTTGATGTATATGTGATATACATAAGTTTTCTGTGAGATTTATTATCATGTTTTGTGTATACGATACATATATTCGTAATTTAATTGAAATTAGTTTCGTACATGCTAGTAACCATGTTAGGTTAATTCGAATAATTTTAATGAATTAAGTTTCGTGTTCCGTGATCCATGACACCATTAGGTTCGATCGGGATAGTAGTTCATGATTCAATTACATGTTTGTGATTATTCGGATGAGGACCGAAATTGCAAATAATTAATTTTTGAAATTATTTATTTATCTTGTTATATCTATTCTGTTATGAAGTTTCTATTTGATAAAGATAGATAACAAATTAGATTAAGAGATATAAGCAAAATCGGTTTCGTTATCCCTATTGGATAGGAGATAAATATGGAGAAGTTTGTTATTGGTGATATGCCAAGATTCAAATATCTTAAGTCCTAATTGGATTAGGATAAGATGATTAGTTAGATGTAGGCCCGGGTTAATTAAAAATATTTTAATTGACTTAATTTTGGATAAATTAAGGGGTAAATTTAGGATAATAAATCAGCAAAAAATATGATTTTCTATAGCGAATTTCAATTTTCGGAATTGATATTCGTCTTCTAAAAAAAAAAAAAAACAAGGGCGATGCCCCCTGTACCCCCGTCCGCTGACTCCGTCTAACTAATCCTAGCGCAGGGAAATTCTTTTATTTGTGAACGGTATACAAATCTCCAAATTGTTTAGTGATTTAACAAATCAATAAAAATATATGATATTTCATTGTTTACATAAAATCACTAAAACTGAATAAAATCCATCTATTAAATTTTAAGTCTCACGCCATCCATTTTAAACACTGTCAAGGCCTCGATCACACTAATACAGTTTCAGCCACAGTCGGGTGTATTGTGTTATCTTGGTGAGACAAGTTGGATAAGAGTTACCTAAATGTTTAAAATGGTCCGACTTAA
This sequence comes from Stephania yunnanensis, assembly GCA_039657365.1. Lineage (NCBI taxonomy): Eukaryota > Viridiplantae > Streptophyta > Magnoliopsida > Ranunculales > Menispermaceae > Stephania > Stephania yunnanensis. The sequence goes on along the minus strand of CM077584.1, from coordinate 54,921,806 downwards.
TAAAGCTATCAAAATAGTTTTGAGCTTTAGGCACATGATGAGATAAAAACATGCTAAGACATAAGATGTCTCATATCTTATAAAAGGATCTAAAAATTACATAAGATGTAATTGGTAACTGTTACCTACCTAAATAATCTAGTTATGTGTTTCATGCCATAGCTGTCATAGAATTAGGTGAAATATGGATTTTAGTCCCCTAAATAAACAGTACGTTTTAGGAGGGTTCTTAATTTAGTGGGAGTCTATTCCTCTATACTAAAATAAACTTTGCATAATCTTTATTGTAGATCAATGGCCTCTTCAAGTAACAATAATCCCCTGTCACTGCGATCCATCCTCGAGAAGGATATGCTATCTGGGACTAACTTTCTTGACTGGTTCAGAAACTTGAGAATTGTTCTTAAGCATAAACGCAGGTTGTATGTCATGGATGCTCCAATTCCTAAGGACCCACCAGCCAATGCTACGAAAGCTGTGAAGGATACGCATAATAATCATGTCAACGATTCTACTGATGTTGTATGTATTATGCTGGCAACTATGGTTCCCGAACTTCAGAAGGACATGGAACTAATGGAAGCCTATGACATGGCTATAACGCTGAAGGAAATGTTCTAATAGCAAGCTAGGCAAGAAAGGTTCGAGACAATCAAAAACCTACATTCTTGCAAACTGACTGAGGGTGCGTCAGTTAGTCCTCATGTTTTGAAGATGAAGGGCCATGCTCACCAGCTTGATAGACTCGGATTTCCCATAAGCCAAGAGTTGGCTACGGATTTGATCCTGAATTCATTACCAGAAAGTTACTCACAATTTGTGATGAACTACAATATGAATAATATGTAGAAATCAATTTCAGAGTTGCATTTGATGCTCAAAACTGCTGAACAAAATATCAAGAAACCCTCTATTAATATGTTGATGGTCCAAAAGGGAAAGGGAATGAAGAAGAAAGGCAAAGGCAAGACTAAAGTTGTCAAGGCTGCTGCTGCACCTGTCGCAAAGCCTATGGAACAAGTCAAGCCCCAGCATGTTCCTGCTTCAAAACACCCAAAAGAAAAGGAAGGAAATTGTCATTTCTGTCATGCACCTGGACATTGGTTCAGAAATTGCAAACTCTATCTGGAAGATCTAAAGAAGAAAAAGGGTAGTGCGACTACCACTACAGGTATTTATGTTATTGAGATTAATTTATCTACTAGTGATTCCTGGGTATTAGATACCGGATGTAGATCTCATATTTGTATAAATGTGCAGGGACTTACCGAAGTAGAAAGTTGAAGAAAGGAGGAGTCATCCTCTCTACGTAGAGAATGGAGCATGAGTTCTGCCCTGGCTGTTGGATCATATGACTTAGTCTTACCTAGTGGACTTATCTTAACTTTAAATAATTGTTATTTTGTGCCTGCCTTGAGCAGAAACATCATTTCTGTTTCATGCTTCGATATGGATGGTTTTGATTTTCTTATTGCGAATAATAGATGTTCCATTTCTCATAAAGGAATATTTTATGCAAATGCTGATTTGTGTGATGGAATTTACATTCTAAGCATGAAAAGGTCCACTGATACTCCAGTCTTTAACATAAATACAAAGAGTTTTAAATCAAATGATTTGAATCAAACCTATCTTAGCCATTGTCGTCTCGGGCACATAAATGAGAAACGCACAACGAAGCTCCATAAAGATGGACTTCTAGATTCATTTGATTTAGAAACATATGAAACGTGCGTATCTTATTTACGAGGCAAGATGACTAAAAGTCCCTCTACTAGACACAGTGAAAGGGCAAGTGATTTATTGGGTCTAATACATACTGATGTATGCGGTCCTATAAGGTTATCAGTACTTCATTACATTTACTGATGATTTCAGCGGATATGGTTATGTATATCTAATGAAACATAAAGCTGAATCATGTGAGATGTTTCGAACGTTTCAAAATGAAGTGCAGAATCAACTTGGTAAAACTATCAAAACGCTTCGGTCAGATCGAGGTGGTGAATATTTGAGCCAAGAATTTGATTATCATCTTAGAAGTTGTGGGATTGTCTCCCAATTGACTCCACCAGCAACTCCGCAGTGGAATGGAGTTTCTGAAAGGAGAAATGGAACCCTTTTAGATATGGTTCGATCTATGATAAGTCATGCAGATCTTCCATTATCCTTTTGGGGTTATGCATTACAAACTGCAGCTTTCACTCTAAATCGAGTTCCTTCTAAAGCGGTTGATAAAACACCATATGAGATATGGTACAGGAAGAGACCTAGTTTGTCTTTCCTTAAGATTTGGGGTTGTGAGGCTTAAGTAAAATGACAAGTCTCATAAAAACTAGCACCTAAATCTGATAAGTGTTTATATGTGGGGTATCCTAAGGAAACAAAAGGATATTACTTTTATAATCCCGCTGAGAACAAAGTGTTTGTTGCTCGGTATGGTGCCTTTATGAAAAAATAGTTTATTTCAAAAGACACTAGTGGGAGAGAAATAAATCTTGAAGAAGTTCAAGAATCACAGGTAAACCCTGAACCGCTACTAGAAGTTCAACAACATTCTGAACCAGTTGAACCTCCACAAGTGACACGAGGCCCACGTAAATCTAGTAGGGTAAGACATGAGCCAGAGAGATTCGGATTTCTCATTTCTGATAGTCGTGATGTGTTGCTTATGGATCAAAATGAGCCCACCACTTATCAGGAGGCTATGTCTGGACCAGACTCAGATAAATGGCTAAGTGCCATGAACTCTGAGATGCAATCCATGTATGATAACCAAGTTTGGAACTTGGTTGATTTACCTGAAGGTGGTAAGACCATTGGATGTAAATGAGTCTTCAAGAAGAAAACCGACATGGATGGCAATGTGCATACTGTTAAAGCAAGACTTGTAGCAAAAGGTTTCAGGCAGACTCAAGGTGTTGATTATGATGAAGCTTTTTCGCCAGTAGTCATGCTTAAATCCATAAGAATTTTAATTCCCATTGCTGCATATTATGACTATGAGATATGACAAATGGATGTAAAAACAACATTTCTTAATGGAAAGCTGTTTGAGGACGTGTATATGACACAACCTAAAGGTTTTGTATATCCCGAGAATTCTAGGAAGGAATGCAAGCTTCAAAGATCCATTTACGGATTAAAGCAAGCTTCTCAGAGTCGGAACTTCGTTTTGATGAAGCAATCAAGGATTTCGGTTTTATTAAGAACGAAGATGAGCCTTGTGTATACAAGAAGGTCAGTGGGAATGTAGTTATTTTTCTGGTATTGTATGTTGATGATATATTACTCATTGGAAATGACATCCCAACATTGCAGAATGTCAAGTCTTGGTTAGGGAAGTGTTTCTCAATGAAAGACTTAGGAGATGCAGCCTATATCTTAGGGATAAGAATCATTAGGGATGGATCTAAGAGGCTAATCGGTCTAAGTCAGAGTGCTTAGATAGACAAGGTGCTGAATAGGTTCAGTTTGCAAGACTCTAAAAGAGGATTGTTGCCAATGTCTCATGACATAAGTCTCAGCAAGAATCAACGTCCTAGGACAAATGATGATCGAGACCATATGAATAAGGTTCCATATGCATTGGCTATTGGATCTATCATGTATGCCATGCTATGCACTCGACCTGATGTATCATATGCTTTGAGCGCTACAAGCATATATCAGTCAGATCCTGGTGAGAGTCACTAGATAGCAGTAAAGAACATCCTTAAATACTTAAGAAGGACTAAGGAAATGTTCTTGGTCTATGGAGGTTTTGAAAATGATCTAGTTGTAAATGGTTACATAGATGCAAGTTTTCAAACTGATATAGATGATTTTAGATTGCAATCCGGATATGTGTTTACTTTGAATGGGGGTGCAGTAAGCTGGAAAAAGTTTGAAGCAAGAAATTGTGGCAGATTCTACAACGAAGGTTCGAGTATATTGCGGCGTCCGATGCAAAGAAAGGAGGTAGTTTGGATCAAAAAGTTCATTTCGAACTAGGTGTGGTTCCAAGTATTGCTAACCCTGTTTGTTTGTATTGTGACAATAACGGGGCAATAGCACAGGCCAAGGAACCTAGATTACACCACAGATCCAAACACATACTCAGGAGTTTTCATCTCATCAGAGAAATTATTAAGAGGGGAGACGTAAAGATTTGCAGAGTACCTACTGAAGAAAACGTTGCGGATCCATTGACAAAAGCTCTTCCACAAACAAAACATGATGGTCATGCTAGATCATTAGGCATTAGATGCATGTATGATTGGCCCTAGTGCAAGTGGGAGATGTTGGGGGTATGTGCCCTAGGTCAATCCATTAAACGTCTTTATGAATATTTTTAGTTAATAAAATAGAGGATTTCATTTGCTGTTTATTATAATTAATTTGCATGTTTACATTATAATAAGATCCATGGGTATTTATAGAAATATCCTAAATGTCCCTAGTCGATCATTATACTGGGAACTATAACGAATTAAGACTAGTGTGAGTCTTGATTGATGATCATATGATGATTATACGTATAGGGATACGAATCAAGATCACAAGTACTTGCTAGGGAACAAAGTATTGGACCGACCCGCTATGAAAACATCACATGGATTAAATCATAGTTGTTTCTCATGATAGGTATATTTTTCAGTCCTCTGACTTGAGATTACCAGATACTTCAACATTAGGAACATAGTGATTTGACACTATCAAACGTTGTCTTTAACCGGACGATTATAAAGGTTGTGATTGGTTATTGTGTGAGCAATGTGATGAAGTTATGTAATCGAGATATAATTAGTCCCTCTCATATAAAGAGAGATATTTAGTGGATCCCTCAATGTGTTAGACTGTTGAAAGGCCTAGTCTAAGTGAATTGATATTGACCAATGTCACTTGGATGTTTTCGGTCAACCTAGAGATCGAGACTAGTACGATTGAACATGTTGGATGACAATTCTATGCCCTATGTTTGATCAAAAGGATATCGTGTGACAAAATGATGTTATATACACTATTGATTAGGTTGTATCGATTTGATATTCGTACAACTTGGGTAGTCATAATGACTTGCTAGAGGCCGCTTATGACTTGTATACCAAATATATGTTTTGGTACACTGCCAACGTTGTATGAGCCTATTGGGTCGCACACTAATAATGGTTTTGCTAGATTTTAAGATGGTTCAAAAAAAAAACGAATTTTATATGATAAAATTCATGACAGAAACGTCATTGTGGTGTATTACACTTATACTTCTTTAAGTTGGGGTATATGTGTAATTTACTTAACTGTCTATATACAAGGGTTGTATAAATAGACGCTTTAAGTTAGAATGCACGTACAAAAGATTAAAAGGCCGAAACTCTATTTTCGTTTTAGAAACGACTAAGGGTTTTTGGTATGCTCTGGATCGTTTTGGAGAGAAACAAAAGGTTTGGTATTCTCTCGAAGCTAGCACTTCGAATCTCGGCCGCCGTTCGTGTGTGGACTACTGGTAGAGGGCGTTCGTCGTTGGCAGCGCCTTAGAGATCGATCAACCTTCATAAAGGTATATTGAGACTAAGGTATGATTAATTTTTTCATGGTTTAAACGTTTTTAATGGAATTAGATTCGGATCCTGTTGGTTTATGTCAAATTTGTTTTGTAATCTCCTCTGCGCATGAACCCCAAAACCCAACACCCATGTTATATTAAAAATATGTAATTCAATACAAATATATAAGATGAGAGAAAGTCATTACATCGAAGAGAAGTTCAAGACTCCTATAACTTCTCCATCCCGTAGTTGTAGCGCTTGTCGGATCTACTTGTAATGTTAATTGGGGTGAGCGCTCCAACTTGCTAAGTAAGTAGGGATTCACACTAATCATCAACATTCCATATACTAAACAAGGATATCATGCAGTAACGACATACGCCAATGATATCTAACAAGAATATATGAAAATCATATAAAACAATACATAAACGGATACAAAGCAAATGTTTTGGGCTATTACACTGTGATCTCCATTTTTTTATAAAAATTATGGTTGATTACCTACCAACGCGATTAATGTGATTGCTAGACCAACACATCGCGTTCATGTGCTCTCTTGCCCATCCATTAATGTCCAATGGTTCTATCCCAAACCCTCTAGTGTAAATGCAACTCGCGCCACCTATAAACTGTCTAGGATGTTATCTATGGGTCGGGAAGCTAACCTATCTCCTATATCACCTCTTCTCAATTCTAAGATCTTACTTTCATGAGTCAGAGTAAACATTGTTTTCTGTTCATTAGAAAAACCATCACAGTGTACATAATCTCCCATTTCAATCCAACAACTGCATTAGCTATATATACTAAATAGCCAGGTAATATTGATAAATAAGCGAATCCATACTTAACTTGGGTTTAATTCTCCATCTAAATTTCCTAACTTTTCGGCCATCTCACTCTTCCTCGGTGTTCCTCAACCTATTACAAATCATTTGATATCAATATAGGTTCAATATACTATGTTTAAAACCCGTAGACCAGTCCCTAAGTATCTTGACAAACCAACCAACACCGAATCAATTATGCACTGATCTGGGCGTAGGTAGTGCACTACTTAACATGGATAGCGCGCTACCTGCATGTCGATTTTTTATATATGGATTTTTCTCGAGATACGTGTCTCCTTAAATTGACATAAAATTTGACACATCAAGCACTTACACTTCATTCAAGACGATCCAATAATCCATATATTTCTAATATTCTCTATTTTCCAATATATATTTATATATTTAAAAACATATAAATATATATATATATCGTGTATTATTTACCAATCAACTTACCGGACGTGCCTATAAGTGTCCTTAAGCGTGCACATTCATGTCACGACCCCCTCGTCACACTTGGTGTCCCGGTAAACCATTGTTTATTGGATATTTTTCATTTTATAGGCTTGTGTATAATTTTGTACTATACAACAACCTATATATAAATCAATTTCGTAATCCAAACAAATACCATACATCATTCAAATGCATGCACATGCTGATCGAGGTACGACGAACTTAACCACGAGCCTAACTCGGATTAATTATGATTTAAATTAGTATTAATCACTAGCTTAAGGTAACGGGTCATTACAGTCTCCCTAATTTAAAGCAATTTTTTCCTCGAAATTAAAGTAATATGAAATTACCTACAGTTTCGAAAAGAAATGGAAATTGTTTCTCATACTTCTGCTTTCTCAAGTTAGTTCATCATCTTTGTGAAATCCCCATTTCACTTAGTTCTCGCTTTTTAATTCTTACGATCAAGTAATAACCTTGACTGATTTTCATAAGATAAGTCTTCCAAGATCACATTCATTCCAATCAATCCTTTGAGAATTGAGTCTTTGTTTTTACATAACATCAGCATGTGGAAACATTAAGAACTCCGACTTAGCTAAAGAGGAAACTTTAACTTGTAAATGATAAGACCAATTCTTTTCTATATCCTATTCAACCCGATATACCTTGAAGCTAACTTACCTCACGGTCCAAACCTATACCATTCCTTTCATAGGTGAGACTTTCAACAGAACATATTTGTCATTTGAAAACTCTAACCACCTATTTTATTTATAAGTGTATCTCTTCTATTTTAATTTGGTTGTAGTTAAACGCTAGCTAATCTGCTACCTTTCCAATATGTAGTTCTAAATTAATTCTTGCTCCAACAAACTTGCATCTCAACGACACTCTGGTGAATGACATAGTTGACCATACAAAGTTTTAAAGGGAGCATTCCATTCTATAAATGAACTCACACAGAGAAATGTATATCTTCCCGTTATTATTAAACTTTAAGACACAAATTTAAAGTATATCCTCTAGCACCAAAATCAATTACTCCGGTTATCCATCGATCTATCGATAGTATACCATACTGAGTTTAAGATCAGTTCCACAGCTGTCACAACAATTCACTCCATCATCTGGATGTGAGTCTCGAATCTCTATCCGAAATAGTCGACACTAAAGCACCCTAAAATTTAACACCTCCTATATGTAATTTTGCATAAATAGTAAAGAGGATTTCACATAGAAACTGGCAAGAAATATACAGACTCCTTCAACTGTTAACTAAAATTTTTTCATATCGTGTTTACGCTAACTCGAGATAAACTGGAAATAAAATCCACCAATCTATGTTCACATTTCCATTCAGGAGTAGGCAACGAATGCAATAAACCTCCGGGCTTCCAGTGCTCAATACTCACTTGTTGACATATCTCATATCTCTTCATTATCTCAACCACGTCAATCTTCATCCTATATTAACAATAAATAAAGGCGTCTAATTTCGTGATATTCCTTATTGCTATCTAGATGAATGTAGTAATGAGATCTATGAGATTTTTGTAGCACTTCCTACCTTACCTAATCCTTAACCGAATCCATAATCTATCCCTGAACCGTAAAGCAATATCGTTAGATATTGATCAATCAGGATAATCTACACTCGATATTAACCTTTAACGCTCTATATGTAATCTTTATTAGCTTTCAGACAATTAATCACCACTAAATCTTCTCCAATTCAGTTTCAATTTGAACTCAAAAGATCATATTAGTAGCTCTAAGATTAGCTCTCTCAATTGATGACGTGTCAACCAAACTTACACAAATCATCATCACCGTCATTTCTTCATGGAGTCTAAATTGAGAAGCTCTATTAATAGCTACATTTTCTCCATATACATGAGTTGCAATTGTATACTGACAATCTGATAACACTTTTCTGTGTAGTTCTAAATTACTTAAGCTCTAACTAGTTTGTATCATTACTTCTCTCCAACCAACAATCGACGAAGTAAAACATACAAATGTTTAAGATAAATACCTCAACTCTATATATATAGCTTGTTAAAATCAACACCAGAGAACTCACAGTAAATATTTCTTCCAGTAAATCATATTTTCAAGTCACAAGCTCGAAACTATATTTTCTAGAAACCATGGTCAATTTTAGATATATTGTGTTAAGATTAAGAAAGGTTCCTCTCAGCTATTATACATCTATTCCCCCCTGAGAAGCAAATTTTTAGTTCCTTACCAAAATAATAATACTGGTTCTCCACAACTCCCAACTCTTCCACACACATATATCTCGCTTACTTTTCATAATGATTTAAACCACAATACTGGAAAGAAATTTGCAAACTTTGTCAATTTTACAATTATATCAATAACCTTCAATTGTCACCATAACTTAAATTAATTCATCACAAGTTTCCGAGCATGAAAGATCATTCATATAAGCAAGAACAATATAACCATCCAGGTTAGAATTATTCAGCTTTTACCTGCTGATATATCTCATATTTCTTTATAAATTGACACCATCAATTTTTTTCATTTCAGGTCACCAACTATTCATTTTTATCACAATGAATTTTGAACTTCACCTGAATAAATATAAATCAATGAGATTCTCACAACATTCTTGCTTACTCTTTGTTTCAAGTTCTAAGAACTTTCCTTACATACTTAATGTTTTGATCTGAGATCATCCTTTTCAATAATTAATAGTCATCCTTGACCTACTTTATAATCTCAATCAATCTCCTTCAATAATACATCACTCATTTCAATCGTTATTAGCTCAACTCCAATCTGAGCTCCAAAGAATAGACTTATAGTTAATGATCCAGACAACTCAACCGATGATGTGCCTGTGTGGAACTTCCATTTGGTCATCTGTAAATATCTCACTTAAGAGATATTACTTAGCAACTTTATTATAACTATAGCCTTTATCCCTTTCTTTTCAAAGTATTGTCAACACAATCACCTCGATAAGTGATATTTCAAGGTGAATTCCTAATACTTGGGAAAGTTTTAAGGTAACTTTCTTACCTTCTATTTCTATCACTCTGACAATTTTCATTTTTCAAACTTCCACTGTTTGAAATTCGTTACTTACTCTTACACCGATCCATTGGTGTCATATTCTCAAGTTGTCTTTTAATGATTCCTCTAAGATTCTTATTAATCTCAAAGAATGATTAAAAGATCCTCAACAACCTTTCTTTTTAATTTAAAAGTGATGTCTTTCCATATTCGGTACAACTACCAAATTAATTATCCCAAGATTATCAGTCTAATAGTTCTTCTCCCAAATCTGGAACTATTTATATATAGCTAGAAATATGAGTTACAGTTTTGCTTTATTGTGTCACCCATACATTCTTACATAGATCAGAAGTCTTAGGATGAACGTCTAACTTCTTCCACAATTTAGGTTTTATTAAGCAAACATTGGAATCAAACTATACTTTCACCTTCCTCAAGGCATCCGTGTATTTGATTTTGACTTATAACCATCACACACTTGAGTTAACTGAATAAATCACACAACGATATCATAGATCCCTGGATCAATCGTTTGTAATATTCAATTATTTCAAGTTTACTTTCCTATTTTTTTTACCATTGTGTTGAATATAGGATAACCTCATATTGTCTCAATCACAGTCAAATTCCTAGATTTACTATTAATATTCAACACTCTTACCATTTATTATCCTTTGAAACTTAACACTGGCACTTTGCAAAATTCTGGTCCAAACCAATTTACTGTTACCAATTCCAATTTCGTACGAAAATTGCTCATGCATTTTCTAAGTCTTTAAAGATTCCATGTTATTACTGATAACACAATAGCAACTTCATTACAATAGGGTTTTCTTTCACTTGATACCCTTAATTTATAGAAATAGCATGAGTTCTAATGGTTTCCACCATCCACTTAAAATGATCTAGCACTCGCCTGCAATCATCTTATAAAGATATATATCCTTAGCTCTGATTATTTCACTGTGAAAATCAAATCTCAACTACCTCTTGAGAACTGTTGATTTCATTTATTTTCCTAAGGAGTTGTCAATTCTAAGTAATGAATACTCATTTCGACTACTATACATTAATCATTGGGTTCCCCAAATCCTAAGATTGACTGACCACTCATTCTCCCCAATTTAGACTATACCAGTCTAGTAGATTAGACTAGGATATCTCACCAACTCACTGCTACATTATGGATTTAACTGTCTTTTATTAATAAACCACTTATTATTCAAATATGGATTCACACCAGACTAGAATATCAACTTCATAATAACTTATGAAGTCTGCATTAGTGGTTTCCTAACCTCCATTATGCTTTTGACATTTACCACTAATTTGTTTACTGGATAACTTTCATTACTTCCATACTACTCTCGATATTAGTATTAAATCACTCTCAAAGTGGTCCACCATCTTTGAGTTTCATTGAAAGTCATTTAGTATTTCATTATTTTATAATTTCCATTCTCCTAATACACACCTCAAAGTCTTGATCTAATCGATACTTCTTCACTGACTATTATTTGTCTAATAATATAAGTGAGAACAAAGAACATTAAAAATGTTACTTAAAGAAGAGTTTTATTTCATCTTTGTGACTTTTCTTATGTCTTTCTTTTTTGTCTATCCATGAGGTTAAGACTCTTCGGAGCTCTTACCTCGATGTTTTATCATATCATGAGAAATAGATGGACTTCAACCATCTTATTACTATTTAGAAAAGACATAATTCCTTATATCTACCACGTAGATATAGTATACACAATCAAATAACATATCTCGGTCTTTTATCTTTTGGTTACCCCCAAATTCATGATAAAAATCGTTTATCAAACCCTAAGCTTATTCATAACTCGAGACCACTCTTCGAGTCAATAAACTTAGGTTATGTTATTAGGGTAATCAAAGTACCTTAAACTTTAAATTAGGTTTTTGTTCACTTTAAACACCATTCAAAAGTGAATGTAAGGTCAAAGCTTTGTTTATGATACCCAACTGTAACACCGTTACCACTTTATCCCTAAAAGTGATAAACCATAAACTCTGACACCACACGGTATCAGAGTTATTCCTTGATTCTAATAAATCATTGCTAACTAAGGCTTTAACACCTAGCTCTGATACCAAACTATACCATCCCCTAACCCGATTAGGGCAATACCCAACTTGAAACACTAATTAAGCCCATATTAGCCTTACCAGACTTAACTAAAGCCAGCAGCCTTACCACCTACACCTGATAAGTACTACTGTATATCGATTATCAAAATAAAACAAATCATATATGCAGAGAAAATTTAAAACCTTTTTCGATAACTAAAATAAGATATACAATATTAAAAACAAAGCAGAATAAACCTCGATTATATAATCACCCATCCCATGTGATATTATAAATCTATAATTCAATACAAATATATAAGACTAGATAAAGTCATTACATCGAAGAGAAGTTCAAGACTCCTATAACTTCTCCATCCCGTAGTTGTAGCGCTTGTTAGAACTACCTATAATGTTAATTGGGGTAAGCGCTCCAACTTGCTTAATAAGTAAGGATTCACACTAATCATCAACATTCCATAAACTAAATAAGGATATCATGCAGTAACAACATGCACCAATAATATCTAACAAGAATGTGGAAATCATATAAATCAATACATAAACAGATGCAAAGCAAATGTTTTGGACTATTACACTATGATCCCCATTTTTTTATAAAAAATAGTGTCGATTACCCATCAGCACCATTAATGTGATTGTAGACCAACACACCGCGCCCATATGCTCTTTAGCCTATCCATCAATGAAGAATGATTTTATCCCAAACCCTATAGTGTAAATGTAACCCACACCACCTATAAACTGAGAGGATGTTACATATAGGCCAGGAAGCTAACCCATCTCCTATATCACCTCATCTTAATTCTAAGATCTTACTCTCGTAAATCATAGTAAACATCATTTTCTGTTCATTGGAAAAACCATCATAGTGTATATAATCCCCCATTTCAATCCAACAACTACATGAGTTATATATACTATGTAGCTAAATAATATTGATAAATAAGCGAATCCGTACTTACCTCGAGTTTAAGTCTCCATCTAAATTTCTTAACTTTTCGGTCATCTCACTCTTCCTTGGTGTTCCTCAACCTATTATCAATCATTTAAGATCAATATAGATTCAATACACTATGTTCATAACCCCTAGACCAGTCCCTAAGTATCTTGACAAACCAACCAACTCCAAATCAGTTCTACACCGATTTGGGTGTGGGTAGTGTGACGGCCCAAATCTCTAACCCTGGTTTAAATTCCTTAATCAAGATCACCGACCTTTGACGTGGGACCCACACTGTGATACGTGCACCGACCGAGGCACATGGTCGAGGTAGATTGTATTTTTGTATTGATGTGTGCCTAGTGTTATGTAATGTGTAGACTTACTAAGTCATTTGGTACGGTTGTAGACGTAGAGACGAGAGCGGGGATACGTCTCGATATGCGTGTGGACGCGGGTGTCGGGTAGTTGACAAAAAAATCAAATATTATGTCGAGGAAAACAAATATATTTTTGTAACTATCGACACGACGTTATGCGGACATTCCGTTTCAAACGCGAAAACGGGCATCGAAACACCCGAAAACGCGGCGAGTGTCGTAATGGTGTCACCAATTGGTGTCACCACAACAACACCCCAACACATGGCCAAACAACAAGCCAACATTTGTCCAATTGCCAGCAACACCTGTCCTACTTTCCTCCACCACGTGCCTTCTTCACCCAAACTCACCACCTCCATCTCCACCTACACCCACTACATACACACACAAATGATCGGCCAAAACAGAGAGAACAATCGGAGGAGAGGAAGGAAAGAAGGAGAGGAGGAAGAAGAGAGCCAGAGACACAATTGAGGTGAGTTTTTGCAGTTGTTGTGGTTTGTTGTTTCGGGACCAAGCATGGAGGGGGGTTCGGCCTCCATGGCCGAACCCCATGCTCACGGTGGTGATGGCAGGGGCCTCCCCTGCCATCAGCCCACCGGGGTTGGGGTGGTCGGTGGTTGGGGTGGAGAACCACCCTAACCCCTCACCGGAGGAGAAGAAACAAAAGAAAAAGAAAAAAAAAAAAAGAAGCTTCTTCTTCCTCCCGATCGAACCGGTCGACGCGCGTGTGCACCCTTTGCTTGGGCCGGCCCACCGACCCAAACAAGAAAAAAAAAAAAAAAAAAAAAACGGAAAGAAGAGAAAAAGGGAAGAAAAATGAAAGAAAAAATTGGAAAAATACCAAAAAAATTTCGAAAAAAAATTGGAAAAAAATTGGGACAAATTATATTTTAATAAATTGAGTTAAACCCACTATACTTAAACTAATGAGAAACCAAATTCATGAACTTAGGAAAAAGGTACGAGAGAGCAAATACAAGATTTGGAGTTACGGGAGGCCAGTAAAGCTAGGACTTTACTTTGTTGTTGTGAGTATAACCATTGACAATTTTACTTGGCATTTCATTCCTATAAATTGTTGTCCTTGCATAGTCCTTTTGACTATTTACCTTTGTACTCTTATATCATGTGTTTCTTTGTGTCTATGCTCATTTGATGATCTAATTTGCATGATATCCATTTATTTGATTTAATTCATTGATTACATTACATGCTATGTCTATTCTTGTTGTTTTAAATGTGAATTGAATGATAAATAGCATGCTATTAGGCTAGTGAATATCCTATAAATGTTTAAGAAGACTTGTACTCATTATTTGTTTAGGTGTGTAGATGGTGCCTATGTCTTGACAATCCATACTTGGTATTTCTTGAAAATTTAAAAAGTAGTTGTTGCATTTAGGTCCCGTACTTGATCGAGGTGTGCGCGAATCACGGGGTTAGAGTCCTTGGGGATGTTGGCATACGTTACCTGACATTGTATGACACTAGGGGTTAGAGTCCCTAAGGTGTTCTATACACCGGGGTTAGAGTCCCTAGTAACACTTGGGTTAGAGTCCCTTATGCTATATGATTATTGGGTCGGGGTGACACGTTTCACTGCCGACCGGACCTAAATCACTACTACTTAGCCTAGTGTCAATATCACTTGTTTAACTCTGGTATTTACTCGCATATGGTTTATTTTTCGGTTTTCAAATTCATATGCTTTTAAATACCATTTGAATATTTGGAAATGCAAATTAAACTTGTCATCGGGGATTACTGTTTTATTCTTGTACTTACCGTCCTGTTTATGACTGTGGGTGCAGAGTCGTCTACTAGCAGGGGCAAAGAAAGAAAGATCGACGATTATCCCCGAGCCGCATGCGCGCGTCACTGCATCGATTGTAGGTCTTCTTTTGATATTTTGATTGTATAGTTTATATATTTCTTTCAGATACTTTTTGGGGTTGTGTATTGGGTTGAGCGTTAGTTCCCCGACTTAACTTATACCATTTTATCGTTTCAATGAATTTTGAAGACTATATATATATATATATATATATATATATATGCGATGGCATTTCTTGGTTTTTCCACACTTAGGATATTATAAATGGCTTCCGCGTAATCAATAAGACTTCGCTAAAAATCATTTAATAAAAGGTTTAATTGAAAGGCCGACTAATACATAGTTAAGTCATGTGGATATGATTAGGGGATTAATTACGGGATTAGGCCGGGTGGTGCCCTAGATTAGGAGATGGGCCGTCACAGGTAGTGCGCTACCTGACATGGACAGCGTGCTACTTGCATGTCAGTTCATCCTCCCAATATGCATAATGCATTATGGCTAAAACCTAGCGCGTTATGCACACCAAACATGCAACAACGGCATGCTTCTGCTGATTCAATTTGATCCAAAACTCTTCCAATTCAACAATTATACTCCCAAATGATCAGGGAGGACCTATAATGAGGTTATAAACCAATTCTATTCATCAAACCGCATAACTAACTAAATTCCTAGCATCACCATCGAATCGAACTTGAACAAACACAAGAACAAATCATACTTAAATGTTGATCTCGTGTTGTTGATTCAATTAAGCTCATTAACTTGATTTAATTTGGCTCTCGGAATGATCTCCCTTCAATCTGAATCGAAACTAAACCTCTCGAACCATCGATTGATCGAAATGAATTAATAATAATGAGTTTTTGTTTTTATATATGAGTTTTCCTTGAGATACATGTCGCTCTATCTCGAGACCGATCGCGTGGTTGATGTGTTAAAGCAACACACCTAAGAGTGACATGAGATTTGACACATCACACACTTACGCTTCGTTCGAGAAGATCCAATAATCTATATATTTCTAATATTCTTTTATTTTCTAATATATATTTATATATTTAAAACATATATATATCACATATTATTCACCGATCAACTTACCGGACATGCCTACAAGTGTCCTTAAGCGTGCACATTCATGCCACAACCCCTCGTCACACTTGGTGTCCCGGTAAACCATTATTTATTGGATATTTTCGTTTTATAGGCTTATGTATAATTTTTGTATTATACAACAACCTATATAAATCAATTTCGCAATCCAGACAAATACCATCCATCATGCAAACGCATGCACATGCTAATCGAGGTACACCGAACTTAACCATGAACCTAAATAGAATTAATTAGGATTTGGATTAGTATTAATCACCAGCTTAAGGTAACGGATTATTACATTTACCTTCATGTCTCCTCTTCTCAAGATCGGCACTCAAATTTGTCGCCACTTGTGGAGCTCGTGATGTCCCATCCACAATCCTACTAAAATGTTATGTCTTGTGGGAGAGAGCACGCTCATATATCTCACTAAGTGTCCTAGCTCCGATCCTGACAACATAATATATGATGTCAAGCCTTAGTCCATCTCCAAAATGATATACATCCTCAGAGTCATCTCTCACCATGTCTTTGCAAACTGCCTTAAATAGTCATATCTATCTCGATACTACATCATGGACTCATCAACTCTCTTCGCAGATCCATAAATTCCTTCTTCAACCTCTTCATAACTACAAGTGGAAAGTATTGCTGATAGAATTTTTCTTAAATGCATCCCAAGACACAAAATCACTATTTGAAGCTATAGTCGCCTTCCACCAAACATCAGCATTTCTCGACTATGTGTATGATGAAATCTCAGCCCGAAGTCCATCCTCAACCCTAAGACTCTATGTATCTTTTCCTGAGATAACACCCACTTCTCAATCTTCTTAAAGTCTCACTGACCATCAAAGTATAATGGCTTCATTTGATGAAATCTTTCGCCAACTAAACCTCGACTATCGAACTAGAAGATATAAGAGTGAAAGATGGTGTATAAACCGTCTATGCGGCTAGTATTGTCACTGTTGGTATAATCTGTAACCAAGGAACTACTGGTGTCGCAGTATTAAACTCTGACGATGGTAGCGTAGACATAGTAGTAGCAGTAGGAACCGATGTTTGTGCTGATGAGCAAATTGAGTTGTTATCATAGTGATGAAATCGTTCAAATACTACCACTAAGCTGATACACGCTAAGACAACCTCTCTAAATCATCCATAGAAATAGGAGGTTAACTGCGCCGCACCCGTATCTCTACTATCGCGTGAATCAACCATCGCTACCTGCAATTTGATAGCGAACACGATATCTGCTACTACGTGACATAATGCATATATATACACACATCAAATATATCACATACAAATAAAAATCCCAACTCAATTCACTCACTTCCCAACTAATAGTTTCTAGGTAAGGATCATCTATTTTCCACCTCTAAAGTTTGTATTTTATTAATTTTTCATGTCATACTTATTGAATCAACTAATATTCCATTACCTAGGTTCTACAAACCTAGACTCTTATACCAACTGTGTGGCCCCCCCTAAATCTAGGGCACCGTCCGACCTTATGCTGTCATTTAAGCCATAAACCCGCATCTTAGACTTATTAACGTATTAGTTAGCCTTTTTAAAACTTCTCTTATAAAAATTAATTACTATAATCATAGTTAATTAAAATTTTATACAATTAAAGATTATTCAGCTGGAAATCATTCATATAAATCCTAAGTGTGGAAAACCAAGAAACAAAGATCACATGCATATATATAACATAACGACGATAACTAAATTTTAACTTGTGTCTGAATAGTACTATATCTCACAACCTATAATATACATCCTCATCAGTAAATGAAAGACATAAATACAAGTCTTACTACAAACTAGAAAACCTAGAACAAAAGTAGCAGTTATTCACTGGCTCAAAGGTAGTCGTCGATCTTCTCCTTGTCCGATTTGCTACTCGATGGATCTGCCCCACTGTCATAAAAGGGACGGTGAGTACAGTAATGTAGAAAGTAACACTGAAATACATTTAACCACATTTCCAAACACAACATAATACAATTAACAAAATATATATTATTTATACCATAATAATGATTAACACACAATTGTATTACCAAACAATATATCATCAATAAACTTCTCAAGTGAACCATTTATTTCAAATTCTGTACTTGGCACATTATCCTCGACATACCCAATTAATCACAATCACTTTGGGTTGTCACTGATTTAGTTGTTCCCTTTATTAATTGTTCAACAAGGCTTATCGACCTCATGCAATAGATATGTACACATAGTACATCAGTATTACCCTTTTAATCACTAATTAGTCATAGACCTTCTTCTTATTAGTCATTCAACACAGCTTATCAACCTCATATAATAGATCAGTACACAAAGTACATTAGTATTACCTTTTGGTCACCATTTAGTCATCCTCATGTAATAGATCAGTACACACAGTACATCAGTATTACCCTTTTGGTCATCATTTAATCATTTCATTAGTCTCATATAGTAGATACGTGACACTAACTAATTAGTATACCAACATCCCCGGGTCCCATATCCAGTGAGCAGCATACACCATAAACCACATGATAACTTACACACACTTATTCTAATTTAACAATCACAGTATAACAAGAAACAACATATCAACAACATACCAACAATTCAGCACACATAGCACATAAACAAATATAATTTAACAACACACAGCTTTAAGCCCACAAAGCATTGCACAACAATATAAGACAACTCAAACTACATGATAACTTACACACACTTATTCTAATTTAACAATCACGGTATAACAAGAAACAACATATCAACAACACACCAACAATTCAAAGCACACATAGCACAAAAACAAATATAATTTAACAACACACAGTTAAAGCCTACAAAGCATTGAAAGAAAACAACTATAAACAAACAACAACATCAAGGTATGCAAGGGAGTAAAATATCTCAATCAATTTACATACAATCCACGTAATTTCCTAAGTTACTTCGGTCTCCTAACACCTCGAAACTCGTATTTGAATCCCCAAAACACTTTCCTAGTTTTCTGATATCAAACTATTCTAAATAAATTGGGTTTAAATCTAGTCAAATGGTTTAAGAACCTTAACCCAAAACATTCCTTTAAGACTAAACAACACTAAAATTTTAGCCTTATATTACAGTACGATTTTAGGCATGAAATTGTCCAAATGTTAAAATCTTCCACTAATACAAAGATTGTTGGTCTTTATCTTAGCTTTCCAAAAGGTTTAGTTTTCAAAATTCCAATTTAAAACAAAAGAGATATCATAATTCTATTAAACATAGCTCTAATTGAAACCTAATCCGATCAGCAGACTTAGAAAATCTATTTTTCCCAATCTATAGTTCCAAAAAATGTGATTTTTTGGTCACAAAGCAGCAACCATACTAATAACGACATACTAAAAGATCATCTCATTTGGATAAGTAGTTAGGGAGTTATGCCTTTAACAAATTTAGTTTCAAAAATTTTAACTGTATTCCAGCACCTACTTGTAGAGCACTTTTGAACATGAAAATATTTGAATTACATCTCCAGCTAAGAAAAGTTGTTCCCCTTTTAGTAAGCTTTCAAATGCCATAAGTTTGAGTCGATTTAGATCTAAAATGAGCAAGTTATGACCAAATTACATAGACTAATCCCTAATACAACATGCAGAAATGCAGTTTTGGTCTTACAACTTCAAAAATTCATATCTTTATGATTTTAAAACCAAATTAAGAACTTTTATATAGCTGAATCATCAACTTGAAATGAAGACTCCAAATATATAAACCAATTGCAAAATCTTAATCATTTACTATTTGAATTTGACCAAAAACCAAAACTGGTTTTAATTAAATAAAGAGATGTACCTAGTTTGATGAACACTCCACCTACTTGACCTTCTTCACCAAATCAAACTGGTTTCTCCTAGTCTTATTCCTCTTCCAGCAGCTTCTTTACTCCGGCAAGCTTTGCTTCTCAACTAATTAAATGAAATGAATTTGATTTGGTTTTCTAAGTTGATTACTAGCTTTATATAATAGTGGATTTGGTTGATTAATAACCATTATCTCATTGTGCATACGTATCTCGAGGCTCATCTTGTGATTCACCTATCAATACATGTCCCACTAACTCTCTATTTACTCATGCTAAGTGACACCAATGTATACTCAATTTGTGTTGAGATGTGCCAACACGTATCTCGATGAATATCAAGTAGCTATTGTTTTAACTTACTAACTTAGGTATATAAATACCTAATGAACCATAGCCCATTTAATTCACTTATAAAAGCAATATAAAGCATGTACCAACTTACCATATCGAGGCACGTCCTTGCTTATGTTTCGACAACTATGTATAAGTAGGAGTGACTTAATAAGTCTACACATATACATCACACTAGGCACCCATCATCTACAACTACTATATTACTTAATCCTCATACTAAGTATTCAGACCGCGTACCCACTTTTGGGCCATGTCTTTGGTCTGTAACCTTGATTAGGGGCTAATTTATTATTAGTAATTCTGGGTTGTTACATGAATCATATATATTTAGAAATATGTATCTACAGAACATTGTATGGCTTGACTTTTGAAACATCGAGGTGGCCGATGGAAAGTTTACATGCATGGATCATGATTTAATGATATGCACATGCATGAGACATCTATAAACATCTATATTCCTCATGAACGGTCACTAGGAAATATGTCTATATGCATATGATAACCGTCTCGCTATGCTTGGAGATATGCATGACCAATCGTTAATAACGGTTGAGATAAACTTGAAAAACTTTATATGCATAATAGATTGGGATGTTTTGAAACGTTATTGATACAATATATTTTGGTACACAGCTACTAATTGAAAAGTCTTACACGGTCGACTCAATTTGAGCACATTATAAATATCCCTCCGTAGTATTATAAATACATTTGCTTGTGACTCTATTTTATTAAAAGCAAAAACAACCCTATTTTTGTTCCTTTTTTTAAAGCATTATTTTAGTAGAGAATGAGTACAACGGTTTAATCCACTCGTTCCTACGTTCTAAAGTGTTATAACCGTAGGATCGTAATTTTGTATCGTGAGAGGCAAGTGTTATCAACGCGAACATGAATTGTGAGGCATATTGTCTTAAGGAGATCAAGTAATAAACTCTAGCCTTAATTTGCAACTTCTTCATTTCATATAGTTTGGAGTATTTTATGTGTCAATTCAGCCATGACTACAACAAACGAAATGGTGGAGGTTCATGATCCCAACAGTTTTCACTTGGTAGGCGCATTTAACTGGGTGCCCAAAGTGGACCAATCTAGTGACGTCCAACATTTTAACGAGTGAAATGAAATAAATACTCAATCGCACTCTGGAATACAAGATTACTTTAAAATAAGTGAAAGAACAGAATAAATACTACTTAGTTTGAAGTATGGGATTATCTTAGAATAATTCTTTAATTTAGTGAAATATGTGGTTAGAACAAGATTTAAAATAAAATACAAATATAGAACAAAACAAAAATTAACCTTAGAAAAAAAATGGATTACATAAAGAACGAGATCACTTTAAACATTTTGTCAAAATAAACTTATTATAAATTTTGATAGCATGACTTCCATATATCTAGATTTTAGTAGTTCATCGCAAGGTCAAATAAATGAATAAATAAAAATTAACATAATAAATAAACAATAACTCAACATAGTGTTGGAACAAATCTTGAATAGAGAATGCAAGGTGAAAATAGAGGAACCAAACAAAGACTTGAGGCGCGTAGTCGCTCTCTTTTAGATAAGATTACTCCTTACTAGTCGAAACCACGTATACATAATGAAACAATCAAAACTTGCCTTCAGGATACAATCGAGTCTCTAATATTTGTTGGATGATGTGTGTGTAACACAACTACAACCAAGAACACTCTTTGAAGAACTTTTAAGAGAATGATGTTATGAACATAAGAACACACTTTGATTCAAAAACTTTTGTGTTTCAATGTATTTCTCAATGCATCTCAATGTGTTTAGTACGTACTAGAGTCCTTTAATTTATAGAAAACTAAGGGACTTAGTGTCTATCCACCAAAAGGTGAGTTTTAATGCAAATAGGTGCGAAGAAATAGAAAAAATAAGTTCTAAAACTCGCAACTTTTCGTTCGAGGCGCTTCAGCGCCCAAAACAGTGGTGTTTTCTGTTGTAGTGCTATGGTTGGCGCCACAGCGCTAGACATAGAACCTATAATTTCCCTCTATTTTCAAATTATATAGATATACAAATCAAAAATTACATTTAAAAAATAACACGATAAAAAAAAACATATAGCATCATTCTGAAATCGATACATAAATGAGAAGTGTTTTATGGACTAGAGTATTTCACTTAGTGCAAACACTTCAAAGTTTCATCAAGTACTATGGTGAACGTATCTTGAACCAAGAACCTTTGCGACAAAATTGAAAATATCACACATATCAATTTCATGTAAGTAAGAGTGTTTTGTTGATTGCATATTATGGCCTTATGCAAATCATGTCTTTCTTGAGTACTTTAGAATCGGTTAGGCTCATAAAAAGCAGTCACACTTCTACACCATATTGGTAAGTCTAGTTCGGTGATTCTGCGAGTCACTCTATTCAACTTATTAACACCCAATTGTCAACCTCCGTCATGCGAAACCAACACTAGAACCAGGAAGGGGGAAGGGACCTTTTATAATATAAATTTCCTAGTGTTCCGTAATTTTCACTTAACTTATTAGTACCATATTGAACTTATTCCGTATTTTCAAAAATTAAGTTGGGTTCCCATCAAGTAACGATCGAATTAGGCAAACCTAAGTCTCATTCCTTTTGATGTATGAGACACCATATCTCTAACAAGACTATTTGTTAATGGATCCGCTAAATTCTTATTAGACTCTACATAATCAACTATGACAACCCCATTTTTGAGTAACTGTCACAAAATATTATGTCTTAGACTTATATGTCTAGACTTTCCATTATAATTTGTCTTGCTATCACAATTGATTAATATAGTCGGATATGACTTATTCCATAATAGTATATCCATTAACAAGTTCCTAAGTCATTCCGCTTCCTTGCTTGCATCTATTAGGGCAATAATTTTTTATATCATCGTTGAATCAAAAATAGATGTTTATTGTAAGACTAGCACGGGTAGTTAAAAATGTTGCACTACACTTAACATTCTCTGACCCAGCGTGTTCGGGTACCAAAATCTAGCGGTTTCCCATCGCTAGTAGGATGCGAGGAAGAGGCACCCATGGTACTTGGATACAAAGGCAGCTCAAGCCATATAATCGGGAGATGCACATCAATTTATCGAACACAAAGTTTCATTTACGGTGGAAAGGTTAGCATTCGGAGACAACCCAATGAAAGGAAGAGTTACGGGGTCTCTGAGCAATCGGTTTGCAAATAACCACTCTCTATTTCTAACGCGATCTCTTGGCTGATGGATTGAAACATAATTTGCTCAAAAGATGATTTAATCGTGCAGACAAAGGATTTCATGTTATGTTTGAATCCTCGAGAAATGCAATGTTAGAATCAGAAGCATGAAATCTTATTTATTGCATATGGAGACAAAAATGTTTATGCCATTAAGCTTCTCGATGAGATGAATATGTAAAATGTCCCTTATGTTCGAGTGCACAAAGTGAATGTGATGCATGGCTGTGGCACCCACGTAGATTAGGACACTCTAGCATGGAGAACTTGTCAAAATCGATTGCATATGATCTGAGTTATGGGTCTACCCAAATGCACGTTTAAGAAAGACAAGGAGTGTGAACCTCAGTATCCCCAGTAAACAAGTGAAATCGTCATTTAAGACGCAAAGTAACAAGTGGGATGTGACTCGAGCCTTAGAACTTATCCATATGGATTTGTTCTTGACCCTTTGAAAAGCCCTAGGAGGTAAATCATATTGCTTTGTCATTGGTTTAGATGATTTTACTAGGATATACATGTGGTGTATTTTCATAAAGACATGAAGTGTTTTATGTGTTCGTAAAAATTTTGTGCTTTGAAGTTGAGAATTATGTGGACACAAAATCACCAATCATTAGAAGCAGATAGGAGTGCAAGTGAGTTTGAGAAATAGAAACTTGGAGGATTTTGTGCTAAACAAGGTTACACATTTGAGCTCCAGAAACTCTCCTCTTAGCCTAAAAACTCATCCACTAGTTGACTCGAATTTGACTCCACATTATTCCAACTAGCATCACTGTAACCTTCTAAAATTTGAGGACATCCATTAAAATGTAGACCATTATTCAAAGTCCCTTTAGGTATCTAAAGAACCTGGTAATAGCATCCTAGTGTTGTTTGCTTGGATTACTAGTGAACCGACATAGCATACAAACTGCATAAGCTATATCTGGTCTTGTGCAATGCATAGCATACATGTTACTTCCTATCACACTAGAATACTCTAGTTGTTATAAACACCTACCGGTATTCTTTACTAGTTTCAAATGAGGCTCGATAGGAGTACAAACTGATTTTTGATTAAAATGATCAAATTTCTTCAAATCTTTTCAATATAATAAGATTAAGATAATGTAAGGCCATTATCTTGTCGTAAGGTTTTGATTCCCAAAATTATGTTAGTTTCTCCTAAGTCATTCATGTCAAAGCTAATAGACAAGAATCGCTTAGTTTCTTCAACTAAAGCAAATGAAGTCTCAAATATAAGCATGTCATCCACATATAAACATATGATGACACCAACATCATTATCAAACTTGCTGTAAATATATTTATTAATATCATTAACTTTGAATCCAAATGATTACACAACCGTGTCAAACTTCTCATACCATTGCATAGAGCTTGCTTCAAGCCATAGAATGATTTCACCAATTTGCAAACTTTCTTCTCTTCACCTGGCATAACAAAAATTTTTGGCTTTTCCATATATATATTTTCTCATCTAGATCACCATTTAGAAAATTTATTTTTACATCCATTTGATGGATGACTAAATGATGATAGAAACAAGAGATGTCAACACTCGAATGGATGCAACCGGTGCGTATGTATCAAAATAATCAACGTCATGCTTTTGTCTATAGCCCTTAACTTCTAGAAACACTTTGAACTTGTTTATAGTTCCATCGTCATTTAATTTTCTTTTGAATACCTACTTGCACCCAATTTCCTTTGATCCCATTAAAAAATCAAAATGTAACCAAGTTTGATTCGATAAAATTGAATTCATCTCATTATTGATCACTTCTTTACAAAATGAAGCATCCATTGATGAAACTACTTGTTGAAATGAAATAGGATCATCATCAACATTAAAGACAAAATTTGTTTGATTCCTTAATTTTACATCTATTTTCTTCAACCAAGAAGGTTATAAAATTCGGGCCAAAAGATTCATCAATATTTTGTCTTTTACTTCTCCTTATGTCAACGCTCTCACCATCGTTAGTAAGAGGATTCTCTTGTTCATCAGAAGAATTTGAAGACAAATCTTATATATTTCCATAAATTTGTTCATTAGAAGAGTTTTGATTCAACTCCTCTATATTCTCAAAATTTGGATGTAAAAGCATGTCGTGTGTTTTATTTAAATGTTCAAAGAATTGTACATCTATAAATTCAATTATATCATTAGTTTTCAAATTCAAGAATCTTTATGTCACACTATACTTTGAATAACCAATAAAAACATATATATATATATATATATATATATATATATAAGTTATATTTCTCAATTTATGTCTCTTTGGATCCGGTTCCTTACATAAGCTAAACAACCTCAAACTTTAAGTCTCTTAAAATTGAGTTATCGCTTAAACCATAACTCGTATGGGGTGACATTAATGTTCTTTAATAGAACCTTATTCAATATAAAGCAAGTCGAAAGAATGGCTTCCCTCATAAAGTCAAAGGTAAGTTAGAACTTAGTAACATGGAATTAACCATCTCTACTAATGTTTTATTCTTTCTTTCCGCTTCACTATTTTGTTGTGGTTTATAAGGTGTCGTGAATTTATGTATAATCCTATTAGTTTCACAAAATTTTGTGAACTACTTGGAACAATATTCTATCTCTATCGGATCATAGAGCCTTAATTTTCTTATTATGTTAATTTTCAACTTCTGATTTAAAAACAAGAAGATTTTCATAAAACTCATCTTTACTTTTCAAAAGATAAACATAGTAATACTTTGAAAAATCATTGATAAAAGTTAGAAAATATTTGTTTCATTCTAAAGTAATATGACTTTTCAAATCACATGTCACTATGTATTAAATCAAGAATTTCGAATATCTTTGAACCGATTTGTGTGATTATCTTATGTTCTTTATTTGTACACATATCTCACGCTTAGTATCATGATCAATCTTAAAATCAGAAATGATACGTAAGTTATGCATTTTCTAATGCAATAAAAATTAATATGGCATAATCTATTATGTTATTATGAACACGAATCAACAATTAAATAACATAAATCAACAATATAAGAAGAATAGTTCATTATTATTGCATTCAATTTAATCATATCATTACATGAGTACCTTTTGTCAATAGGAACACCTCCCTTAGACAAGATAAATATATCCGACTCATAAACAAGACGAAAACCTATCTTATTAAGGAGGTCACTGAATATAAGATTCTTACACATTTTGGGTACGTAATAAATATTAATTAAATGTAAAACTTTTCCCGAAGTAAGCTTGATATCCACCATTCTTTTTTCAACCACCTTAGTGTGATTGTTGTTCGCCATGCGCACTTCTTCACTAGTGGCAAGATCTTCGTAGGTCTTGAAAATACTGCGGTCCTTACAAATGCGTATGGTCGCGCCGATATCCAGCCACCATCCCACTTTATTTGCAATTGAATTGGCTTGGCAAGCCATTACTATGAGTTCCATGTCCATATGCTCCACATTGTGACTTTCCTTGACCACTTCCTTCTTCAAAATTCTTTTCTGGAATGACACTCTCATGCATAGTGTCTCGGTTTGTCACAATAGTAACACTTCCTTTCTTATTTGAAGTGTTTTTATTGACATTTCCCTTGAATTTTGAATTATTCTTGGCCTTAACTTTCTTGGAATGGTGAGATTCCACTAAATGTGCCCTCGAACTAGATTCAAAATTCAAGTCATCTCCAACACTCTCTCTCTTTTGAGATTCTTCCTCAATTCGATGATGGTGTTGGAAGGATTCAAGAGTATAATTTTTTCTTCATGAATGAGTTTCTTCTTGTAATTATTCTAATTTGTAGGTAACTTAATTGGAAATAATTACACCCACTTGAAATTCTTCTTCAAGAGAAATTTCAGTCGTTTTAAGATCACCAACGATCTTTTGTAAGTCATGTACTTGAGTAAGCAGTGACTTGTCGTTGGTTATCTTAAAATCCAGATAATTCAAAATTAAAAATGTACGATTACTAGACTCCTCAATACAGTATCTTGTGTAAGCAATGCCAAATATCAATACAATTTTACTGGTATCGTTCAACTTATTGATCAAACTTCAACCAGCAGCTTTTTTTTGGAAAAGTAACTTTCCGATAAACACAATTTCAGAATCATATATAAAACTCAATTCTTATGTATCACTAAAATAGCCACCATCAAGAAGAAGCAAAGTACTAAGAAACCCATATACATCACAGCAGCTCCTCCAATGAATGGCGATGAAACAACCTGCATAATTTTTTTAATAATGAAATCACTTTATAAATACTATGAATTAATAAAATTAAAATCACAACAATAAACTATACAAAAAGATTAAAAAAAAAAAAAACTTTGTCCATAACCTGCTTTTGCTCCACTACTAGATTGCCGACCTTGCCAATTAATTTGGGACTGAAGCTACGTTGTTGTTGTTGTTGTTGTTGTTGTTGTTGTTGTTGTTGTTGTTGATTATTTTCCATGAAACTTTAACCTTGTTCTTCTTAATGGAAATGTGAGATCATTATACTAAACTAATCTACAGTAGTTAAGTAATCAAATGACTAAAATTAATAACATTCTTATTAAGGGGGCTCTATTCATTCAGGTCATGGAGGGGCTCTATTCATTCAAGGACTGTTTGGCAACAAAACTTACTTTCTCCGGAAGCTGCATGCACTCGGTTGCGCCCCGTGGTTTGCGATGGTTTGTGGATTGTGGCTCAGCTTTAACCGTGTCAAGATTCGATTCGCTTGGGGAGAGGGCCCGTGACTCAAGCTTTATGACTGCTTGATCAGTACATGTAAAAGTCAACCACATGTGCTAGAATGACAATAGCAAGTTACATCACATAGATATATTGGCTCACAAAAGCTATTTATGTGCACTTTGAAATACAAGCATACATAGATCCCGATGTATAATATGTGGATCGAGATCAAGCCAAAGTTCGAAAATTCTCTTATTTCAAATTAAAATTACGAATTACACCCAATAGATCGCTTAAATAGCGAAACCCTAAAATTTGCCAAAAATAGTAAAAAGTCCAAAAAGCCCTAAACTGAAAACTAGACGAAAAATAGAAACAAACGGCTCAAACGACAATAAAAACGGGAATTCCTAATGAAAGTTATAAGCGAAACAAAAGTTTCCTAAAATAGCAAAATTGTCGTTTCGGAGGGCGAAACGATGGAATTTCGCCGAAAAACGTCGTATTCACAGCATAGCTGTGAGTCTTGATCTCCACGCCGTTTCCAATAAACCCATACCCCCGGAACGCCAAAACTCAAACGTTCGAACTTCACCAAAATTACAAAAATGTCATCCTGTCATATCTTTTCCTATTTTTCCAAGAATTTGCAACTAATTCTTGGTCATCATTATCCTGCCAAGAATTTGCAAACTAACTAATTCTTGGACTTCATCATTCTCCTCAGGGTGGACAGAATTCGCACTCGAATTGTCATCGTCATACGTATCCTCATAATAGGGAACAAGATGTTTGACATTAAATACATCAGCCGTGCGAATGTGACTTGGCAACTTCAATCTGTAAACATTAGGATTAATTTTCTCAAGAACCTCCACAGGACCAATCTTCCGAACTGACAATTTGTTGTAATCACCCACAGAGAACCGGTCTTTAGTGAGAACTGCCCACATAAAGTCACCCACTTCAAACTCCAAGTGACGCTTCTTCCGATCTGCATATTGTTTGTACTTGTCTTCAACCTGTCTGTGTAACTCCTCATGCTCACTGAGACTCATTCGGTAGTGTGGTCTATTATGTAGTGACGCACCAGGTTCAAGGTCAATCTGATGTTGAATATCAAGCAATGGTGGTAGTCCTTCTGGCATCACATCAGGGAAAACATCACAAAACTCCTTCACAATAGGAATTGCAGCTTTAGGAACATCAACATCTCTATCTACCTCATTTCCCATCAAGATGTAAATTACCTCAGAATCCTGTAATGCATCTTCAAATCTTGCCAAAGACAACAAGCTGTTAGATTCTTTAGTAGGCTTGACTTTCTCCGGATCCTTGGCGGGTACTAGCAAAATCTTCACTTCCTTGAACATAAGGGTGTACTTATTGGTTCTGCCATCCTGCACAACTCCCCTATCAAACTGCCAAGGACGTCCCAGTAACAAGTGGCAAGCATCCATAGCCACAACATCACACCAGACTGAATCCTTGTAGTTAGCACCAATAGAAAAAGTCATCAAGGCGCGCTTCGACACCTGCACCTCACCACCCTTCTTCAGCCAAGCAAGCTTGTAGGGCCTGGGGTGTTGTTCAGTTGCAAGGCCCAACTTCTGAACCGCTTCAACTGATACGATATTCTCGCAACTGCCTGCATCAATCATGAACCCGCACACCTTGCCTAAGATGGTACACTTGATGAAAGATGTTATTCTCGCCCACCACTCATCATCGGCCGACAATGCCTCTAGGAGTCATACAAGAACACCTTACAACCAAGGCATTACCCACATCTCCAGTCACGATCTCCTCTTCTGTATAGTCAGAAGTATCAAAGGTTGGTTCTGCAGTGATGTTGGCCTTTTCCCCTGCGTCTTCCTCTTCGTTCTCAATAAAGAGAGTCTTTTTCCCTTTACATTCGACTTCACCGTAACCAACTTCGCCACAACCGAAACATCTAATCCCAATAGTGCTAGGTGCATTCGTGCTACTAGCGGGGTTAATTGCAGCGGTATTACCTCCAGTATTGGTTGTCCCAACACTAACATTACTGGAAGCATTACTCACACCCCGACGCTATTGTTTCTCCACCAACAATGCTCGCTGGTGCGCTGCAGATAACGAAGTCGGATCAAACATGTTGACGACATCTTGGATCTGCACCTCACCACCAATATACCGCGCCACTAATTGGTCGTTAGTCTCCTGCGCAGTTCGTTTCTAGCGACTAATCGATAAAACTCGATAAGTGTAATCATCTACCGACTTTGCCCTTGTCTCGGATTCTCGCAACCTCGATACATAAGGCGTTGGAAATTGTAAGGCAAGAACTCACCGTAAGTGCTTTTTCATTTTCTCCAACGAGGTGATCTTCGCCTTTCCATTCCTATTCCGCATCAACTTCATTGTTTGCCACCAAGCCGTGGCCTGTTGCGGAATAATCGGTCGCAACCGATTGTACACGCTTGTCTTCGGGCACCCCTTTGAATTGTATGACTTCTTCAACTGACGCCAGCCAGTCTAAAAATTCTTCCGGTTGAAGGGTGCCATGGAATTCTGGGACCTCCGTCTTCATCCCAGACTCCCACCGCCTGCGATCATCCTCAACTGCACGCGGCCTGTAGCGCCTCCTCGATGCCTCAACATACTCATCTTCCCCTTCGGTAGAAGAATCTCCTACTGGTTCATCACCAACAGATTCCCTTCGATGGTTACGGATACGATCCATATTCCGACCCAACAATTGATCGATTCTGGCAGTTAATTGTTCTACCACCGCGCCCATGCGTTGGTCAATTATTTGGCCAATTTGTCGATTCAGATTGTCACGGTCATACACCTCCTCGATACGTCTGTTCCTCTTCTCTTGGCGCATGATTTCTCCAATCACGCGAAGCGAAAGCTTTGATACCAATTGACGCAGCGGAGATCTTCTAAACCAGTTGAACGAATCCACGAACAACTCGATCTAGGTCAGAACTTAAGCCAAAGTTCGAAAATTCTTTTATTTCAGCCAAAATTACGAATTACACCCAATAGATCGCTTAAATAGCGAAACCCTAAAATTTGCCAAAAATAGTAAAAAGTCCAAAAGGCCATTAACCGAAAACTAGACGAAAAATAGAAACAAACGCCGCAAACGGCAATAAAAACGGAAATTCCTAATGAAAGTTATAAGCGAAACAAAAGTTTCCTAAAATAGCAAAATTGTCGTTTCGGAGGGCGAAACGATGGAATTTCGTCGAAAAACGTCGTAGTCACGGCATAGCTGTGAGTCGTGATCTCCACGCCGTTTCCAATAAACTCATACCCTCGAAACGCCAAAACTCAAACGTTCGAACTTCACTGAAATTACAAAAATGTCATCATGTCATATCTTTTCCTACTTTTCCAAGAATTTGCAACTAATTCTTGGTCATCATTATCTTGTCAAGAATTTGCAAGCTAATTTTTTGACTTCATCAAGATCATATGAAAAGTACTTGAGAGTCAATATGTCTTATGATTTGACATTGTTATTGTCATTCTAAAATCACTTTTAAGTTAGCAATTTGTATTAAAAATTATGTTAATAATAAATTTAAGTGATCATTGTACTCTGCCATATATACCCCTGGAGGCACACTGGCTCGGCAATATAATCAGTCGCGGACTAGTTAGTAGCGTGCCAGCTACTAGTATTTTTATTTATTTACTTATTTATTTTTTTTTGATAGAAAGTGACTAGTAATCTTTCGTATGTTAAACGTAATATCTCGATTCGTTCTCTACAAATCTCGAGGCGCAAATAGATAGGAAGAGCTCACCTTCTCAGCTTCCCCAGCTCAACTTTGGAACCCTAACATGGACTCCACAACCTCCGAACTCGCGCGTTGTTCCTCAAATTCTCGCGATTCATCCAACGAAAATTGGGGAAAACGAGTCTCCGAGGAGGCTTTATCAGTCTACAATCCCTCCCCAAGAAGGGAAAACCACAAGGGCGAGAAACCACCGTTCTCGCCGCGTTTCTCGTCTCCTCTCCTTCTCGCGGTATGCAATCCCAAATTCCCAGTCTTTCCTTCTTTAGATTGAAAATCGATTCAGAAATCAAACCTACATTGCTGAGAATTGCGAAACACTTGCTTGTTTGAATGGTTTTGGTTTTAGGCCTTCGAGTTGTTGCGTTGGGGACGGGGACAAAATGCCTCGGGCGGTCGCGGCTTAGTCCGAGAGGCGATGTTGTCAACGATTCGCACGCCGAGGTTATTGCGCGAAGAGCTCTGATGAGGTTATTGTTGGTGTTGTTGAAATAAAAAATTTCATTAATCACCATGGCTCTTAATACATTCAATGGAACAAGACGAGGCATAGAATCAATCACCTCAGCAAATTGAATTTTCTAATCCTAATTGTTGAAATGAACATTTAACTGCCATAAAAGTTGACTTTTGAGAACCGCGACTGTAACAATGGAACAGTTTGTGTTGAAAGTGATTTGATTTTATGGTTGTAGTGATATAATTGGATTTTCTAATCCTAATTGTTGAAATGAACATTTAACTGTCATAAAGTTGACTTTTGAGAACTGCGACTTTAACAATGGAACAGTTTGTGTTGAAAGTGATTTGATTTTATGGTTGCAGTGATATAATTGGATCATTTGACAAAAATTGGTTATGGTTGTAGTGACATGGTTGCATCTTTAAGTGACAAAACAATGTGAACTTGTGTGGCGTTTGATTACTTGTGAGTTGCGTCACGAACTGGTTTGATCGAGATGACTAGGAAATAAATGGCGGATATTGCCCAAAGAGTAGCAAAGAATTGAAGAGGGGTTTCAATAGTTATTAGAAGATCACTTAAAATTTAAAGTGTTCAATGATTCTATGTTTGATATTATTTAGGATTTAGATTTATATATCTATTTTTACTGTTCTGTAATATCAGGAAATTCAAGGCCATTAGATTTTGAAGTTTCGGAGTAGTTTATGATGCTTGGATCTTTAATTTTTGAACTTAACTATTTTGGTTGGTGGCAGGCTCTTCTATTCGGAGATTGGGAGGCTTCGTGAACATGATAATGGAAGTAGAGAGTCTGTTGGAGATATGGACACGAACTTGCTTTTCCAATTCGACAATGATTGTCCTGGACAAGTAAAATGTACAATGAGGCCAGGTTGGCAATTGCATTTGTACATCTCTCAGCCGCCATGTAAGTGGAGGAGATTCGCATATCTGTTGATTTTTCTTTTATCATATGAAAACTTCATTATTATATATTTTTTATGAAAGCAATTGTGGCATTCATGATTTGTAACAATTGATCTGCGCGGTTGTTTAACTTGTCCTTCTTTCACATGGCATAGGTGGTGATGCCTCCACCTCATTTTCAACTTCTCGGACAAGAGATTTGCTCCAAACAGAGGAGATCCCTGTAAAATATACCAAAAAACGCAAAGGTTTTATGGAAGAGTTTTTTGATGTAGTCGGGAACAATGATGGTAATGGAGGGTATGAAACTTTGAATTTTCTGTAACTATAGTTAATAGCCGAGAGTAATTAAGTTTAATATTACCTCTTTAGCTATGTGTATAAATATTTTTGAGAAATCAGTGGAAACTGATGGAAAGAAAGTCTGGGACATTTATGTGTTAATTTTTTTCAGTTTTTCTAGAAAACATTTTTATTATCATAAAATAAAGTGCTTATTATTCTACTTGGATTTCATTTTCATGTTCTTTTTCAGAAGACTGCACTCAAAGTGGCTGTACGGTTCAGAGGAAGCCTGGTCGCGGTGATACAACTTTGTCAGTAAGCTGTTCAGATAAAATCAATCGTTGGAACGTTGTAGGTGTCCAAGGTTTGCAATTTGTATCACTTCTGATGTTATACTTGTCTCGACAGTTATATAATTTCATGCTTGAGCTCCCATTAAGGTTAAATTTTGAAACCACTTTTAGCATCATGAAGGTTTCATGTCATTGCCTTTTCGTGAAAATTGAAATGGCTAGAGCATATTGGGCATACCTTCTATCTCACATAGTGATCCTTTAGTTGTTATTCATCTTTATTAACTGAATGATCCTTTAGTTGTTATTCATCTTTATTAACTGAATGACTATGTACAAGTAATAAGTATGTGGAATGGAAGATGATAATCTTACATTCTATGAGACATACATTTGCTACACAATAGTCTAGATTTGATTAGGATGTGTGTCGCGCGAATTCCAAGGGACTCTACACCATTGTGTAGCAAATATATGTACCAAAAGAATGCCAAAAAATCATTTTCCATGTGGACTATATGTTTGCACGACTGGGCTTACGTTTCCATTTGACACCTTTAGATTTGAGACTGATCAGCACAACTGCTCCCATGGTTATTCAATGGTCCTTGATGCTAGTTTTTTTCCCCTTGACGCTAGTTAGAAAAGTTGAGTGGTAGGATCATAGTCATATGAGTCCAATTGTTAAGTTTCTACAATTGTCGTTGATGCTAGTTTTTTTTTTCCTTGGCGCTAGTTAGAAAAGTTGAGTGGTAGGATCATAGTCGTATGAGTCCAATTTTTAGGTTTCAACAAAACTTCTGATGTAAAACATATAGCTTCCCTGTGAAAAATGATTTATTGATACTTAGGTTTGATTTAAAAAAAAAAAAAAAAAAAAAAAACTTGTATGCTATATGCATTTAGCTCCCCAAGCAATACATACATATGCTAAATGATATTTAATAATCCTGAAAAAAGATATTTAAAGTTTGAAACTCTACACAAAAACTACACGAGACTCCATACATCAACCCTGTAAGTATTCAACTTTTCTCGGTAAATTAATCCGCAGAGTTGTATTTGACTAATTTTTCTTTTGTTTTGATCTAAATGCTGCATAAGAGAGTGGGAGGTCAGCTCCAGCCCATCTGGAGGCGTACGCCTATTTAGGAACATATATGCAAAGGCCTTTGCATCAATTGTTTTCCTCCTGTTTCTGCCATATGTTGTCTTAAGTTCAGGTATATGCCTTTTTTCAAATAATATACATTTTACGATGATTGTTGCAGGAGCTTTGCTTTCATACATCCTTGAACCAGTATACATATCTTCCATTACGGTGGGACAATCTCCTTGGAAACTTGTAGAACAGCCATTGGAGTTCCATTTGAAAAGAGCTCTTTTTGACCGTGTTTTCCCATTGTCTGGCAAATTGACAAGACCCTATTTAGTAAACCAGGTTATTAATGTGTTTTCTTTCTCTATAAATGCACTTCACATGGAAATTTCCTGTAAATGTTTTATTTCATTGACAGACACTATTTTATGAGGCCCCAATACCGCCTAAGGAGTTTCAGCAATTAGAGACTGCTAGCGCAACTTTGACTTGCGGGTATTTGTATTGTCCTAACAGTTAGGAAGTATGTTTTATTCGTTCATATTTTGTTATTAAAGAATTCTCATTGCTTCTATTTCAGATATTCTATATGCTGGAACAAGTCTGGACTGAATGAAGTTATTCTTGGAACCACCGGCAGGAAGCAAGGTACTTCAGCTAAGGGGTCTCTGTACCCATCGACAGAATCATCTCTTTGCAAGTAAGTTGCAAACTCAAATGGAAATAAGCAATAAGAGGCGAAATAACTTTGTTGATACCAGTCAATGTATTTTTTAACTTTGGGATACCTGCGAAAAGTCGATGAAAATCTTTCTTTTTCCTGCATGTTTATTCCCTTGTCTTTACTTCTAGGAAGCGATTGTTGGGGTTGTTCTTGTCGATGGAAGGTCGATCTTCAAAATTTAAAGCTGATGACATTCATTACAGGGAGCTGAAGGTAATAACTTTTTTTTTTTTTTTTTTCACTGGGGCTGTACCTTTAACAGGCAGTTTCTCATATTAAACGCAAGCTCATCATGTTTTCAAGTACCACATGCACATACAAACACAACCACACTAAAATGTATACAGAAACTTAGTGCGTGTTGATCAATACCCTAGACTTAACTTCCTTGCAGGCTGAAGCTCAAGAATACAAATCCGTTTTGGAGATATTCAAAGGTAGCATACCTTTCTGTAATTGGATTTTGAAACCTTTGGATCTCGAGGCATTTTCTATTTCAAGGTAGTGGGTGAGTTTATTTGCTTTGTATTTATGGAATATCTACAATTTTGATATCTAAGACAGTGAGTTATACGTGTCAAATAGCACCAATGGGCGGTTGGTTCTTCAAGTCCAAAAGAAGAGAAGAATTTCTTCGTGATAAAAATCAGGAACATTATTAAAGGCTTGGAGAAAATTATATAGTTCCATAGGTTTTCCAGGTAAAATAAGTCCTGGATGAGAAAGTGATACTGGTAATTCAATCAAATAAATGGAAGTTTGATATTTTGCTAACTCCTATTCTTCATGCTGGCAGCTCAAAATGAAGCACAAATTGTATTACCATCCTAGCTTCTTCAACTATTTGGCAAACACTATAGCAAATTTAGCAATTTGATTTTCTACTTTCTAGTAAAAGCAACCCTTACAGTTTGTGCATCAAAGATATTCTATTCGGTCTGGTGAAGTGATAAGCATTTCTGTTTTTCTTTCTAAGCAAATCTGTGCAATTGAAATGCTATAAATGTCCTAGACAACCATCCCTTCTCCTCCTAATCGCTATAGGTGATCTACATGCCGTTCTTTCATCCGAGTGGCGCAATTGGTAATCACATGTCCTTTGCGGTTGTGATGTTGTTAAGCTATGATCAATTGAACTGGCTTTGGTCCTTGTTGAGGTGGTAACGCACCAAGATTTCTCGTCATCGTGCTTTGATTTGTGCCCAGATGTTTTTTACGTCTCTTCTATTGCTGATTATCTTCAAAATAGTTTCCTAAGAGCCATGTGTTTCTTTAGTGCAAGTTCACATTTAATTTCCATTGTTTTAGTTGTCTGGCATAGTATTTAGTCTACTTCTGTCTCCTGTCTATTAAAAATGGAAAGTTCGGTGCCCATTTAGTTTATTTTTGTAGATCATGCATTAGAAAACAATATAATGAGGTATTCAAGCATGGACATGGACTTTTGGCTTAGGAGTTAGGACGCATGCATCCAACTAAACCCTGCTAATCACTATTATTTATTTCTTATAAGTTCTTGATATCCTAAACAGGTACATACAAGACATACACAACTGAGGTTGGTATGTGACCTAAGCTTCTAATTTAATTATACAATACTCGAAAGGATTATGAAGTTGCTGGTGCTTTTGGGTCTTCTTATCTTTCATTATCATCATTATTTCTTCAATAGGAAACTTATAGAAAAAAATAATGGTATCTTCTGTGTAGTTTTTGACCTATAGATCGTCACTGCGAGTTGCGGCATTATGTTCTTATGTTAATGTTTTAGTGTATGTGAAGATTAGATCTCTAGGTTGATTCTTTTCCTGATAGGGAAATATATAAGATTGGGTTTTCTGCAGAAGATGATGTGATCTGTCTTATGATGCTACCTTGCTATATAGTGTCTCTTAAGTCTTTATCTTTCTCTAACATCAATCTCTTATGAATAATTTAAGATAAGCGAAGCATTTTTATGGTTTCTTGCGTAT
This sequence comes from Stephania yunnanensis, assembly GCA_039657365.1. Lineage (NCBI taxonomy): Eukaryota > Viridiplantae > Streptophyta > Magnoliopsida > Ranunculales > Menispermaceae > Stephania > Stephania yunnanensis. Next base: position 54,883,805 of record CM077584.1, on the reverse strand, counting down.
GATTGGCTTCTTTGACGTCACTTTGTTGAGTTTTGTGTATATCCACGGATGAACCGCACTTCTTGAATGGAATATTTCTGGTCAAGCTAAGCTGGAACCCTGGTATTGTCACTTGTGAATTGTGATGTACTGATGTATGTTTTAGCATTCACCATCTGATGTTGAAAGGATTTTCTTTTGAGGAAACCTTGTTACTTGTTTGGAAACTTTTTCCTTTACGTCAGTCTTATGAAAGGTTGGTGAGATTAGTCGTGCAGTTGGCTTGTAGGTTGGTTAAATTAGTTAAGGCAATTGTCTTTGTACATTGATTATTGGTTAGATTAGTTAAGATAATTGACTTCGATAAGTGAGTAACAAGAAAAAAGAAATGGACCCATCCCACACCAAGTAGTAATTGACCATACCTTACCTACACTATTGTATCAGTGATCCTAGGATCCTTCGAACTGTGAACATACACCCACTGAAAACCAAGAGCACTTTGCATGATGTGGAAGCCATCTTATTAAAGTGCTTACCCTTTTTTTGCTTTTGCCATTGTTGGCAGTGGTACACTTGGAGAAGCAACTCTTATTGTTGTATATCTATTACTGTAAACCTGAATTATTGAAGCACATTGTCTCATTATTGTTTCTTGTACACCCAAACAAAAAATAAAATACAATATAATTGAACATTCCATTACACTCTGTTAGTATTATCTAGTATTATGTTTGGATATAATTATCATTATCATAGCAAATATTTTTCTTTTGGGGTTCAAAATGTGAAAACAACACGACTTGTTTGAATCATTTCTTGTCTTCTTTCTTTTCTTCTTTCTTTTCTTCCTTCTTGTCTTCTTTCTTTTCTTCCTTCTTTTCTTCTTTCTTTTCTTCTTTGGCTGGCCCAACTGAGACTATGTCAATCTTCCCTATCTTCTTCAACTTCTTTGCTATTGCAATTGTGTCCATCTCTCCTATCACTGTTATCTTCTGCTCCTTCAAGTCCACCGCTATCGAATCCACACCTGTTTTCGCAAATCCACCCGGCATTCATCACCATCTCAAGATCTTAAAAACATGTAACATGAAAACTGATTCATCCAAAATCAATTGGGAATTGTTTCTACAATTTCAACTTTTTCCGTACTAATCATAAAGCTGTAGTTAGTGAAGGTGGTGAACTGATAATTTATTGTAGGAGAGAGGAAAGTTGAGAATGGTACCGTAGATGTCTGCGACGGCCTCCATAGCTTTCTGCTTCGACTTCTCATCGGTCATGGTCATGATCTTGAGAATCACCTTTTGCTGATAATTCAACACAAAAGTAGAAGATAACTTGATTAGTTTTTAGATCATTTGATGGATGCCCATTGATCCAACTGAAATGAAAAACAGAATAGAATGGAAGTAGGAATGAAGAGAACCTGTGCCATGTTGTGAGAAGAAATCTGAATGAGAAATGGAGCCCAAAGAGATGAGAGAGAGAGAGAGAGAGAGAGAGAGAGGTCTGTTGTAGCGGAATAATAGAGAGCATTTGTTAGGAGTGACAAAAGGCTCTATTTATGCTTTGTTTGAAATGAAAACTTCATCTCTTATTTTCTTAGTAATAATGATTAGTTGATCAATATTATGATAGTACTGGATGCCTTTGGATCACATTGTGATGTGTGGTGACACATCTCAGTACAATCAATCAACGGAATCCAATGAATGTATGTATTGCTTTGTGTGGCTTTTGAGTGCTATGGTATTAGTGCTGTAATTAGTCAAAGGCTCAAAGCTCTTCTTCAAAGAGATGGCGTTTTGCATTCTCTTACCGTAAATGCAAGAAAGCAAGATCAACTCCAAGGTTTGGATACCTATCGAACTCCCAATCCCTCAATGAGCCACGTGCTGCTTTTTTTTTTTTCCCTTTTTGATAATCTAAAAAGGGTGAGGGCCGCTAAGGGCACCCCACCAGTTAATGAAGGCACCCAAGATTTTTGTAAAAAATTCTGCAAAAGTGGAAAAGACTATTTTACCCTTGTATATATAGTGATAGAAACCCAACAAAATCATTTCGACAAAGAAAAAAGGCACCCCACCAGAAGGTTGAACCCCAAACCCACATTGCATTTGGCGGCGTTGATCGATTATTGCGGATTGTCATCATTCGACAAATGAGGTAACAATGTTTGACAACCATATTCGTGTTTTTTAGAACTGTTGAGTTGTGTATAACTGTGAAAATGATGATTTGTTTGTCAACGTAGGGTTTGGTAATTTATTAAAATCCGAACTTGACTCCACTATATAATGGAGGATTGTACTGCTTCGGTGGCAGAGGAGGTCGTCCTTGAGGTAATTTTGAAAATTTATTGTGTATTCGTTGCGGTTATCCAAAGTTTCTGTTTGGGTGCGCGATTGTTTCGGCCTCGCAGGACCGAGATGTATTGTAATGTCTCGGTCGTAGAGGACCGATTGGTAAACGTCTCTCACGGAACGGTGAAATCGAGAGTATTCATGCACTCTCGGTAGTTCGTGAGCGAGACTATGAAGCAAGTTGCTGACCTGTACTACCGATAACATGTTTTTTTGGATGTTATTGTCATTGTGTTGTACATTTCGGTTGATTATAATGTTACACTGTTTGTATTGCAGGTAATGTCGGTTTCTGCCTTATTTCCAGACTACACGGACACGTTTACACCTTGTAGGCCATTTCCAACTAGAGAAGCGGCAGTTTCATGGCTTCAAATGATAAGCCGTGAGAACATGTTCGTGCTAGTGACAAAGCACTCTGACGCCGGGGGCATTAAGCGCATGGGAAGGGTGAAAATTGCTTGTGAGAGGTCAGGGACTTATAGGGGAATGTCACAAAGAGTTGGTAATGGTAAAGCGGAAAAAATTGCTTCGCAACCAAGAAATGAAGAAGAAGACGAAACGGGGATGAGTCAAACTGGTACCAAGAAATGTGGATGCCCTTTCCTTATCAACGTAAAGGAAAATGCTGACTCGTTGTGGTATATCACTGTTATATGTGGGAGGCACAATCACGAGCCCGCAAAAACTTGGACGGCCATTCTTTTTAGGGAGATTGGATAAGGTGGAGCGAGGAAGTTGTGGTGCAAATGACAAAGGGAATGTGAAGCCAAGAGACATCCTAAATACGTTGAAGCAAAGAGACGTTAGTAACGTATCGACAATGAGGACTATATATAATGCAAGACAAAAAGCCCGAAAGGAGGATGCGGGTGGGAGGACTCAAATGCAACAACTGTTGCACATTTTGGAGAAGAATAAGTGGCTGTCATGGCATAGGAAGGATCCCGATACGAATGTTGTCACGGAGTTATTTTGGTCACATCCCGACTCAATAAAGTTGGTCAGGTGTTTTCCATCGGTTATTTTGATGGATTGCACGTACAAGACAAATAGGTACCGAATGCCTTTGTTGGAGATTGTTGGCATCACTTCTACGCACTTGACGTTCTCCGTTGGGTTCGCATTCTTATCATCAGAGAGTCATGGGCATTATGTTTGGACACTTGAGAAGTTGAGATCCATATTGGATGGGTGGCCTAAGCCTGACGTGCTTGTTACCGATAGGGACTTAGCCCTTATTAGTGTAATAGAAGAAGTTTTTCCGGCCTCGTCTCACCTCCTTTGCTCTTGGCACATCAACAAAGTAGTATTGTCCAAGACTAAGAAGATGTTTGGGGAGAACGATGGTTTTGCGCGTTTTATGGGTAGTTGGACGAGCGTGATGTATGCCAACTCGGAGGCGTTATTTGAAGTTAGGGTGAATGACCTCGTTGTGAGTTTGGGCATGTAAAGGGTCTTACGGAGTACTTGGACAACACATGGTTAAAGAACTACAAGGAGAAATTTGTCTCGGCTTGGACAAATAGACTTATGCACTTTGGGGAAACGACAACGCAGAGGGTGGAGTCTCAACGCATTCTACTCTAAAGGTACACCTTGGGAACAAATAAAGGCCAATTTTGAGACTCTATGGCATGTGGTTGATGGACTCCTTAGAATCCAACACAACAATATCAAGGCATCGTTTGAACTAAGTTTGAATGTCGTCCAACATTAGTACGTTGATGAGTTGTATCGACGATTGCGCGGTTATGTCTCTCAACGGGCGCTTAGGCTAATTAGAGATGAATTGGCACGGGGAGAGGATGTTGGTCACGACTCCACTCGTTGTGGTTGCGCGATACGCACCACACATGGCCTTCCTTGTGCACATGAGCTGAACCATCATATATTTGTTGGGATGTCCATCCCTCTCCAGGACATTCATGTTTACTGGCGAAAGTTGAGTATGATACCTGAGAGTCTGGTGGACTCGTCTGGGTACAACGTGCACGATGAGATTGAAAGGGTGTTGGAAAAGTTTAATGCTTGCAGTAATGAGGACGATCGACTCAAGATTATTCAGCAGCTCAGGGAGATTAGTCGACCGTCGTCTACTCAAGGTGTTGTGCCGCCGGCAAAAATTAAGACAAAAGGGAGGACACCGGGGTCTTTGAAGAGAAAACACGACTGTCACGATTCTTCTACGAGACGGTTGCCGAGTGAGTTTGAGTACGTGCTATCGACTCAGGAGGCCTCAAGTTCTATGCAGAAGAAAAGTAAAGTTGTTCCTAAACTGCGTCGTGGTAGTCGACGCAAGCAAAGTGCAACTAACATGGCTTACGGTCATTGCGTTGAACCGGATTGGTTGCTACATGTTGAGGGCATCATCGATGTGCTAGCCGATGGGAATTGTGGATATAGGTGTGTTGCGCATGGGCTTGGACTAGCGAGATGACGACGGGTGGAGGATCGTCCGTAGCAGGGATGTACGATGAGCTTATCGGGCATGAAAACCATTGGCGCGAATCGCTAGGTTCGGGTTACGAGTGTGAAGATTGCGATGCATTGCCTAGAGAATCAAGTTGGTGCAACTTTTCAAGAATGGTTCACACTTCCGGACATGGGATTGTTGGTAGCCACTGCATCAATGTGGTTCTCGTCAACCTATCGCGTGGGAGTGCCTCCACATTTCTACCTCTACGCAGTGCTCCACCATCCACCGGGCACAACAGATCTGTCATTGTCATGATTAATGACAGGAATATACATTGGCTTAGGGTATGTGATGCGAATTTGGTTGAATTGTTATGTTGTTTCCCGACAATATGGTAATGGTGTACTGTTGAAATTGACAGGTGTTGCTGAGCACGAATGCACCATTGACATCCTTATACCCGTCGTGGGTACGGTATGTTCAGGATAGTGCGAAAGGTTGGCGAGATAGATTCGTATTCCGAGACATCGCGCCCATTGCAACTTTACTTGATGCCACCATATCCGTTGTAGATTTGGGTACACCGTAGTGTTACAACTGGTACCTCTAAATTAGTTTGGTTGTACATTTTGTAATTTTCAAAGTTAGGATATAGAATGATTGAAAGTTAGTTGCATTTGTAGTTGGAATTGGTTACTGGAACATTCGTTTCGGTCATGCATGACCGAAACGAATGTTCCAGTAACGGCCGTAAGCCACCGTAATTTAACGCATAAGCTCCGTCATGCAACACCGAAACTGCCCTTATCATCTCGGCTGATCTGTACCGAAAGTTGAACCTGGCATTCGGTCTTTGGGTGGCCAGACAATGAAGGAAGCCAACACAAATTCCAACCGAAAAATGGACAATGAAACATTATAAACTGTCATTATAATGTACTCAACAAGCAAAGGGAACACATAAACCATTTAAAAATGTAATAAAAATGTAGTACAAAAGTCTATCCCTCCATGATCGGCTGATCAGTGCTTGGGTTTTTTCACGTTCTTCCTTCGATACTCATTCTCATGCATTCTCTTCTCGGGGGCCACCATCGGCGAGGCGGTGCCGAGCCGTGGCCTGGGTTGAGGTGTGGAAGTGCTACCATCTTCCGGGAGTGTCTCGGGCCGGTTCGGTAGGGCCGGTTGTCGCGGCCATGCGGTTGTGGTCGCGGGAAATGTACTCGTGGGGGTGGGACTTAAACTCCTTCCCGAAAGGAGGTTGACCATGTCAGTCAGAGTGGTCCTCGCCGAGTCAAAAGTAGACATCTCTGGGGGGAGGTCCATCCATCGCAACGCCACGTCCAACGCTCGCCTATTACACATGGTTCCTCCATCGCTCCCAATTGTCATGTTCGAACCCATACTTGACCGAGTACTTGTTCGCAAATGGGCCTCTGTGTGCTTCCAATGGACGGTACGGAGGATCTGGTATAGATTGCACATGACCAAACTGTCTTAGAATCCTCTCCGGGTGGTAGGGCTCCACCACATCCATGTACTTGATCTTCCCACTGTAAAAGGCCATCGCTTGCACAACGCCATTTTCCCTTAAATTCACATATGGGTCCCAAGTCACCTACAAATAATTCAACAACAAGTGGGTGTAAACTAAATTACCAAATGAAATCATTCATCAGAGGACATCAGAGGACATGGATATGCAGCTCACCTCACTTGGTCGCAACCTATCCAAGGTTCTCCTAATGGCCCCGAGCTTGTCAACATTCGCAACGTCTCGTGCTTTTGAATCCATCTGGAGACACGAGGGTGCACGTAGTCCACGTACTTCGCATTGGGCGTGGCCAGACCAAGTTTGAAATGGTCGTACACCCATCCCTGCAAATACGTACAATGTTAGTTAGTCCACAATTGCAATTTGGGCCAATCAGAAAACAGAATGCCTATTCAGTCTATTTTAAAACAAACCTCAAGCAATGTGAGGTAGCCAGCAATCTGGGACATTAGGACTCTCGTGGCGGACCCCAAGTGTCGATACAAGTAGGCCAACGCAGCCGCCCCCCATGCGTAGTTCCCTACGTCGTCCAAGTCCTCAAGTAGCTTCAGCAACGCGATCGAAACCCGAGACTCACTCTTATCGGCAAAAAGAGTGCACGACAATAAGTACAGCAGGTACGCTCGGGCGGTGCATTCCACAGGAGGATAATTTCTAGGTATCGAACCAGCTTTGGGGCACCATCGACTCTTCAACCAATGTTTGCGCACTGTGAGCCCCTTGGTGATATTCACCTCCTCCTCTGCCTCCTCGGCGCTAACCCCAAGTAGGTTGGAAACCATCTTGATAGCGTCCGAGCGAGATTCCTCCGTGTACCTAGCAAAGTTGTCCACTTCAACAACTTTGCCCGTCACAGGGATCTTCAGGAGGAAGCTGACATCCTCTAATGAGATAGACATTTCACCAAAAGGTAGGTGAAATGTGTTCGTCTCCGGTTGCCACCGCTCCACAAATGCAGAGATCACCTCCTTGTTGGCCTTGCGGTATGAGCGAGCTATCGCGCATTCAACCCGAAACGCTGAATAATCCTCTCAAGTCCCGCCGTGTCCGGGTGACACGATCAAATCTCATTCCGCTATTTGAGCTCCGTGATTGATACACTTAAGAACGGCCGCTCCCCGCAAATGTAAAAACATCTAGTCATTATGTGAAGACCATGAGTGTTAAGTTAATAATTTCAATTTGAAATTACCTCATTCCTCCATATCGATAAAGCCACATGATCCTTGAAGCTCTTCAAAGAACGCCCGTCTATAGGACCACCGGGGAATGGAGCACGCGCTTCAACAGCCCACTTCGCTCTCCTTCATCATGGCCAGCTCCACCTCTTCTCGCTCCCCCCACATTACGATCTGTTTCTATCATGCTAGCCACTTTGCATCCGAAGAGTCACCGCTACTTGACTCCGATGCATGCCCCTCTCTTCTCCTCCCAAGCAACAACAAGATCCTCAAGTCGCCCCGACATCGAGGGTCGAACCCTCATCGTGCAAATGTAACCTTCCACGATTGCCATCTACCTTCGCCTTGCCCTTACCATCCTCATTCTCCTTCTCTTTCTCTTTCCGGTACGATGTTGTCTGGGGTCTCCGGCCACCTCGCCCCGGTTCGGCCTCGGGACCTCAGCTCCAGGCCTCTTCCCTAGTCACCGGTAGCTTCGGACGAGCCATACCTGAATAAATTACAACATATAAGCGCATGGAACAGATCCCAAATTAAATTTATAAAAAAAAATGTCCAAATCATCCATTTCTTATGTCTCGGTCAAGCAGGTTTGTGAAACGACATATATTGTCGGTCACCCATGACCGACAATTCCTCCAATATATCGACATTGTACAACCGAGTCCAATGAAACGGTCTCGGTTTTGCGCCACCGAGATGTATTGACCATTTCAATTCGACTAGCTCTCGGCCAATCACGACCGAGCCTAATTTTACACTCACGACATGGTACAACCAAGAGTATGACCAAATTCTCGGTTGTACACCACCGCCACCACATTACCTAGCAGTAATTCTATCTCTCGTCACATCTCGACCGAGAGACCTAGAGTCATCTCGGCCTTGAGTAGCCGAGACTCTGTGATTTTTGTCGGCCTTTGTAGCCGAGAGTTCGATTTCCCCAAAATTTAGCTACTCTCTCGGTCATCCTTGTCCGAGAGCATAAGCACATTCTCTTGCCTGTGTAGCCGAGAACCGCGAATATAAACTCTTACACTAATGAACAAACCACCACTGTAAATCACAACTACTCTACCAAATGTAACTTAATTACACTAAAAACGTACCTTCAATCGACCGATTTCGCGCAAATCTTGTGTTCGAAGATGTTCGGCGGAACCCTAACTCGAGACGAAATCGGCTCACACCACGACCCTACGAATCGCAAAAAAAACCGTCAAACGGAGGAAAAACACAAGGCGAGACACGGAGACACGATTTCGGAGATTCCCCCCACTGCACGGTTCACACAAAACGGGTTCTTCAAGTCCAGGCGGTGAAGACGGTGCTGGGGGTGGTGGGGTGCAGATGGATTTCCACGAGGGGTAGTTTAGGTATTTCGGGTCTAATTTTTGGGTGCCCAAGGTAAATCGGTTTGTGCCCACATTAACTGGGTGCCTTCATTAAATGGTGGGGTGCCCTTAGCGGCCCTCAAAAGGGTTTGTAACTTGAGGACTTCAGCTGAGGAGGTCACCTATTCCAAGTGATAATCTCGCATAAGCATGCTTAACTACAAAATTCTTAGAGGCCGATTATGGCGCCTTTTATTTTAATTAATTCTAATTCTCATATTTTGTTCAAAGTAAATTACAAATTTCACACAAGGTTTATCCCAACATGCAACTTTGGCCCCGCCATTTGAAATGATGTGCTCATTGTGTCTCCTCTTTGTTTCTCATAACTTTAAAGTTAAAACGCAGTTTTTTTTTGGCTTAAAAATGCATTTTTTATGAAAATAAAAATGTGTATTTACATAGATATATAATAACATAACAATGAAAACTTTGAGGTTTCTGCAATTGGAGAAGGCAACGCATCATAATCTTGGTTAGAATATAGATCAAATCAAATACTTTTATTCTGTTTAATTTAATGCGTTCATAATTTATTTTTATGATCTTTAAAACTTTTCATAAGTAATACATTTTAGTTTATTTAGATTTATCTCTATATCGTTATTTTTTTATTTGACTTAATCGGTTAAAATATTCTAATATTTTACAACTTTTATTATTTTATCTTAATTTTTTTGAATTTGTTATTATATTCTAACATTTTTAAATTGTTAGGCGATGAGGTGATTTTTGTTATCATATCTTAATCTATTTGAATTTGTTATTATATGACAACCTTTAAATTTGTCTTGATGCTAAATATACATGTACTTGGAGAAATTGTGATTTGCAATTAAAAAAAAATTAAAAAGAGAAAAACTTAAACAACAAATTAATTGACCGTAAAACCCCTCAAGACAACCATAGAAAGTGCGTTTCTTTTGGCCCTCTTTTGCAATGCATTAAGCCATCTTCCCCTTGTCTTTTTATTTTGGTCTAATCCTCCTGTAGTTTCAAGTTTCAACTCTTTATTTCTTCGGATGTACATTATATCTTATTTTTGCTTTATAATTTTTTCCTTAAGAGATTGGATAACCAAAATTTGATATACAACGGATGTAGAGAGATCCAAATGTCCAAAGCATTTAAAATAATAATAATAATAATAATAATAATAACAATAATAACAATAATAACAACGAGAGTTAAACCTGTAGGATCAACCTTCTCCAAACTTTACTTTTTATCTTATTCATCTCAGTGATGAATAGCAAAGATGCTTTCGCAGATCCAATGTATTATTTCTTCCATTATAGAGAATCCTATGTATTATTTGTATTATTGTTTTGTTGAGCACTTTAATTTGTCGGTGACTCGTATCAGATGACGTTACTAAGAGTCAAATATCTACGCGACAGCCGGTAGTTCATGATCATTAATGAAGCAGATCAGATGGCTTTTCTTGTTGAAAAAAAAAAGAGCATTTCAAAGACAAATATTGTTGTTGGGCCTTTTCATGCAATCGAATGGCTAGGAAAGCTCAGAGGCACAACTGTAGCATTAGTGGACGTGACATGCCCCTCAAAACCAACCAAGAGGCTCCTCTATGATTCATGGCCACATCATGTGTCATGCGTGCTCAAAAATCATAAAAAAAAACATATAAATTGATTTTTCAAGTATTTATTGTTTTCTTTATATTAATTATTATGGCTCAAAGAACATATTTATTTGCTAAATAGAATAATCCAGCTGATTGGTTGTCATTAATTATTTTAGGTATTATTTTGAGAAATTCTTCTTGTTTGTCATTCATGAATCATAATACTGTTTAGCCTTTCTTTTTTATTTTTCTTTTTTTTGAAAAGAAATTTATTAATCATTCATAACTCAATACATGACCAGGACCTAACAAAAAATGAAGTACATTGATTTGCTAATATTCCTATTTGTTCAAACAAAATGTCATTAATATTGCTGTAAATACGAAATTGAAACAGTTTGACAATCAAATATTGTTCTCTACAACGTTGAAACTCATGACAATATACAAAACTACTAGAACTACAAAACGAATAACAAAACTTCTCAACAAAGAGAAAAAACCTAAAACTTATCAAGAATGAGAAGACAAATCAAAGACTTCCAACTAAGGAAGAAAACTAACTATAAAATAAAATTAAAGATAAGATCAATCCAGCATTGCGCAAATCCACGCAACACTGTTGATGAAGATGCACAACAATAAAGATGGTTCAATCTCCTTAAATCTTATTAGATTTGTTGGTTTATTATATGAACAAAATGCAAAAGAGATTTGATTAGAATCACCGTCGATTAAAGAGAAAGATTGACGGTGGTTAAAGAAAAAAAAATCACAAAAGTGAATCAACCAAATGAATTTTAGAGTTTTGGAGAAAAAAAAAGTTAATTTTTTTGCGTTTTTTTTTTAAGTAATCCACCCCAATTGTTTAGCCTTTATTTGAGATGCCCTAATAATAATTTGTAATATAGGCAATTTTTTGCATTTTTTAAAAGTAAAATAAAGTTTCCTTAATTAATATAGCTCAATATATCGAATAGAATAAAACCAAATATACAATCAATTACTCTAATGAAAGTGCATTGATTCGTTTATACTTTATACTAATTGTTCAAGATAACATCTAATTGCCACAATTAACTTCGAAACACTGTGACGGCAATATTGAGACGAGAATTTGAACACTTGTAATAATCGAAACGGTTATAATTTTTAACATCGAGATTATGTTTATTTCCTCTTTCAGCAAGTATTTTCCACACACATACACATACACAAACAAAAAGGGTAATTAACCGTCATAAATCATGCCTTATGCCAAAAAAAACAAAAAAACAAAAATGACGTTGTATGTTATTGATGGACCTTGGATTGATTAATTGTGGACTTGGACTTCTCCAATTCTGTATCAAATACCTTTTGGTGTTCATTAAGCACGTATTCTGTACAGTTTTACTTATTTATTTTTGTCGTTGTTAGGGGTAGAGATACAAGTGGAGCGGAGAATCTCATCCCTACGAAGATTCACCTTGATGGCACAGAGATTTCCCGCCAACTAGTTAGCCTCCATGGGGGCAGGGGGTGGGAAAAATTTCTTCCACATCATGGGGGGCGAGGCGAAACAAGGTTGGTCGAGGGCGGTATTATCCCTTCTATCTCTTGGGGATTCTCTATCTCGCACCACGGGATTCCCCACAACATCTCAGCAATAATTATGTTGTTACTTTAATATTTTTATTTGGTAAAATTGTTACTTTAGTTTACCTTGTATTATAACTAAAGTATGAAGCTTATAAACCTAGATATAATTGTTACAATCAAATGATCGTATCAATTAGCCATTGATTAGAAGCTTAATACAATAATTTAAACTTTATGGGATATAATCCTAAATCATATAATACAAGAATTTTATAATCTAGATCAAATATGATACTTTTAATAATACAATATTATAATTTATAGCTAAATTAATATAAACACATAATAACGACGATGGAATTTTTTATAGTAAATAATGATTTTTTTCGTGATTTAGAATTTTACTGCAATATATTATTTAGATCAATATATGATATATCTCTAATTAATGTATAGTTAACTTTATCAAGAAAAAATTAATGCAATATATTATTTAGATCAAACCTTTTCTCACTATTCTTTTGCTGACTTTTTCTCAACAATATAATATATATATATATATTGGAATTAATGTACAAAAAAAGAAAGAAGTCAATTAAGAATACCAACTAAATCTAAACTTTTAGCAAAAACCTAGCTAAGAAATAACAATAATATTTAGTTCATATTGTTAAATTTTTTTCAATTTCTAGTTGCTATAAAACGTTGCACAACCTTCCATTTATTTTTTTCTATCCACAACATGTTGTATGGGTCTAAATGAGTGATGCTTAGTCAAAAAAAAAAAAAGAAAATCAATAGAAAATAGTATCCAATAAGTTATAGAGATGATGTTGAGAAGTAAGGAGTATGGCAGATAATCATAAATCATTGCAAGAATAAATTTATTTTACAACATCGTTGTTAGTAAATACGTTGTCAAAACTTATTAAATACATAAGTAAATAATATTTTTTTTAAAATATATTTCACGAAAGTTTTACGATATGTTGATAAATGTTATATTATTAATGTTATATTGTTTAATAGGTCATTTTACATTAATTTTCAAGATTAGTATAAACTATGAAGCGTGGATTATGTATTGATTAAGTTTTTATAACCGTAGCTTTCAAACAACATTTAGAGTACTGTCATAAATATATATTTTTCTTGTAGTGATAGTTTACTCACAGTTGTAGGCGTAAAGGATGACGTTTATGGATGGCGGTGCGCAAATGTTCATAGGTTGTGGTTGTTTTGTTAGTGTATTCTAACTTAAAGCGTCTATTTATACAACTCTTGTATATAGACGTTTAAGTAAATTACACATATACCCTTACTTAAAGAAGTATAAGTGTAATACACCACAAGGACGTTTATGTCATGAATTTTATCACATAAAATTCGTTTTTCAATCGTCTTAAAATCTCGCAAAACCATTCTTAGTGTGCGACCCTAATAGGCTCATACAACGTTGGCGGTGTACCAAAACACATTTTGGTATACAAGTCATAAGTGGCCTCTAGCAAGACATTATGACTACCCAAGTCGTCACGAATATCAAATCGATACAACCTAATCAATAATGTATATAACATCCTTTTGTCACACGATATCCTTTTGATCAAACATAAGGCATGGAATTGTCATCCAACATGTTCAATCGTACTAGTCTCGATCTCTAGGTAGATAAAACATCCAAGTGACATTGATCAATATCAATTCACTTAGACTAGGCCTTTTAACAATCCTAACACATCGAGGATCCACTAGATATCTCTCTTTATATGAGAGGGACAAATTCTATCTCGATTACACAACTTCATCACATTGCTCACACAGTAACCAATCACAACCTTTATAATCGTCCGGTTAAAGACAACGTTTGATTGTGTCAAATCACCGTGTTCCTAATGTTGAAGTCTCTGGTAATCTCAAGTCGAGGACCGGAATATATACCTATCATGAGAAACAACTATGACTTAATCCATGTTATGTTCTCATAATTGGTCGGTCCAAGACTTTGTTCCCTAACAAGTACTCGTGATCTTGATTCGTATCCCTATACGTATAATCATCATATGATCATCAATCAAGACTCACACTAGTCTTAATTCATTATAGTTCCCGATATAATGATCGATCAGGGACATTTAGGATATTTATGTAAATACCCATGGATCTTATTATAATGTAAACATGCAAATTAATTATAATAAACAAAAATGAAATCCTCTATTTTTATTAACTAAAAGTATTCATAAAGACAGCTTAATGGATTGACCTAGGGCACATGCCCCATCATCTCCCACTTGCACTAGGGCCAATCATACATGCATCTAATGCCTAATGATCTAACATGACCATCATGTTTTGCTTGTGGAAGAGCTTTTGTCAATGGATCCGCAACGTTGTCTTGATAGGTACTCGCAAATCTTTACGTCTCCCTCTCAATAATTTCTCTCGATGAGATGAAAACGCCCGAGTATATGTTTGGATCTGTGGTGTGATCTAGGTTCCTTGGCTTTGTGCTATTGCCCCGTTATTGTCACAATACAAACAAACAGGGTTAGCAATACTCTAACCACACCTAGTTCAAAAATGAACTTTTTGATCCAAATCGCCTCCTTTGCATCGGACGCTTTGCAATATACTCGCAAACTTTCATTTGTAGAATCGCCACGCCACGCTCTTGCTTCGAACTTTTCCAACTTTATCGCACCCCCATTCAAAGTAAACACATATCCAGATCGCGATCTCGAAATCATCTATATCGCTTTGAAAACTCCGCATCTGTGTAACCATTTACAACTAGATCGTTTTCAAAACCTCCATAGACCAAGAACACTTCCTTAGTCCTTCTTAAGTACTTAAGGATGTTCTTTACTTGCTATCCAGTGACTCTCACCTGGATCCGACCGATATCTCGCTTGTAGTGCTCAAAGCATATGATACATCGTGTCGAGTGCATAACATGGCATACATGATAGATCCAATAGGCGATGCATATGGAATCTTATTCATACGGTCTCGCTCATCATTTGTCTTAGGACATTGAGTCTTCTTGAGACTTATCCCATGAGACATTGGCAACAATCCTCTTTTAGAGTCTTGCAAAATCGAACCTATTCAAGACCTTGTCTATGTAAGCACTCGACTTAGGCCGATTAGCCTTTTAGATCTATCCCTATAGATCTTTATCCCTAGGATATAGGCCGCATCTCCTAAGTCTTTCATTGAGAAACACTTCCCTAACCAAGACTTGACATTCTCGCAATGTTGGGATGTCATTTCCAATGAGTAATATATCATCAACATACATGCACTTAAAAATAACTACACTCCCACTCGACCTTCTTGTATACACAAGGCTCATCTTCATTCTTAATAAAACCAAAATCCTTGATTGCTTCATCAAAACGAAGATTCCAACTCCGAGAAGCTTGCTTTAATCCATAAATGGATCTTTGAAGCTTGCATACCTTCCTAGAATTCTCGGGATGTACAAAACCTTCAGTGTTGTGTCATATACACGTCCTCAAGCAGCCTTTCCATTAAGAAATGCTTTGTTTTTACATCCATTTGCCATATTTCATAGTCATAATATGCAAAGAATGGCAATTAAAATTCTTATGGATTTAAGCATGGCTACTTGGCGAAAAAGTTTCATCATAATCAACACCTTGAGTCCGCTCGAAACCTTTTGCTACAAGTCTTGCTTTAAAAGTATGCACTTTGCCATCCATGTCGGTTTCTTCTTGAAAACCCATTTACATCCAATGGTCTTACCACCTTCAGTAAATTAACCAAGTTCCAAACTTGGTTATCATACATGGATTGCATCTCGAGTTCATGGCACTTAGCCATTTATCCGAGTCCGGGTCCGACATAGCCTCCCGATAAGTGGTGGGCTCATTTTGGTCTATAAGCAACACATCACGACTATCGCAATGAGAAATCCGAATCTCTCTCGGCTCATGTCTTACCCTACTAGATTTACGTGGGCCTTGTGTCACTTGTGGAGGTTCAACTGTTTGGTTCGGAACGTTGTTGAACTTCCAAGAGCGGTTCGATGTTTACCCGTGATTCTTGAACTTCTTCAAGATTTATTTCTTTCCCACTAGTGTCTTTTGAAATAAACTGTTTTTCCATAAAGGCACCATACCGAGCAACAAACACTTTGTTCTCACGGGATTATAAAAGTAATATCCTTTTGTTTCCTTAGATACCCCACAAATAAACACTTGTCGATTTAGGTGCTAGTTTTTACGAGACTTGTCGCTTTACGTAAGCCTCACAACCCCAAATCTTAAGAAAAGACAAACTAGGTCTCTTCCCGTACCATATCTCATATGGTGTTTTATCAACCGCTTTAGAAGGAACTCGATTTAGAGTGAAAGCTCAGCAGTTGTAATGCATAACCCCAAAAGGATAATGGAAGATCTCGCGACTCATCATAGATCGAACCATATCTAATAAGGTTCGATTTCTCCTTTCGTAAACTCCATTCCATTGTGGAGTTGCTTGGTGGAGTCAATTGGGAGACAATCCCACAATTTCTAAGATGATCATCAAATTCTTGGCTTAAATACTCACCACCTCGATCTGATCGAAGTGTTTTGATAGTTTTACCAAGTTGATTCTGCACTTCATTTTGAAACGTTCAAACATCTCAAATGATTCAAATTTATGTTTCATAAGATATACATAACCATATCTCACTTTGAAATCATCAAGAAATGTAATGAAGTACCGATAACCTCCTCTAGCCATTGTGTTTATAGGACCGCATACATCGCATGTATTAGACCCAATAAATCACTTGCCCTTTCACCGTGTCCAAAGAAAGGGACTTTTAGTCATCTTGCCCAAAAAACAAGATACGCACGTTTCATATGTTTCTAAATCAAATGAATCTAGAAGTCCATCTTTATGGAGCTTCGTTATGCGTTTCTCATTTATGTGCCCGAGACGACAATGCCAAAGATAGGTTTGATTCAAATCATTTGACTTGAACCTCTTTGTATTTATGTTAAAGACTGGAGTATCAAGTGGACGTTTTCATGCTTAGAATATAAAGACCATCATACAAATCAAAGCATTTGCATAAAATATGCCTTTACGAGAAATGGAACATCTATTATTAGCAATAATAAAATCAAAACCATCCATATCCAAACATGAAACAGAAATGATGTTTCGCTAAGGCAGTGCACAAAATAACAATTATTTAAAGTTAAAATAAGTCCACTAGATAAAACTAAGTCATATGATCCAACAAACCATAAAGTAAGGGCAACTCTTGCTCCATTCCCTACGCGGAGGATGACTTCTCCTTTCTTCAACTTTCTACTTACGTGAGTCCCCGCACATTTATACAAATGTGAGATCCACATCCGATCTAATACCCAGGAATCACTAGTAGATAAATTAATTTCAATAACATAAATACCTGTAGTGGTAGTCGCACTACCCTTTTTCTTCCTTAGATCTTCCGGATAGAGTTTGCAATTTCGAACCAATGTCCAGTGCATGACGTAAATGGCAATTTCCTTCCTTTTCTTTTGGGTGTTTTGAAGTAGAAACAGTCGGGGCTTGACTTGTTCCATAGGCTTTCATGCAGTGCAAAAGCAGACCTTAGCAACTTTAGCCTTGCCTTTACCTTTCTTCTTCATTCCTTTCCTTTTGGACCATCAACACATTACTGAGGTTTCTTGATATTTTGTTCAAGCAGCTTTGAGCATCAAATGCAACTCGAAATTGATTTCTCCATATTATTCATATTGTAGTTCATCACAAATTGTGAGTAACTCTCTGTAATGAATTCAAGATCAAATCCGTAGCCAACTCTTGGCTTATGGGGAATCCGAGTCTATCAGTTCGCCGGTCAACATAGCCCTTCATCTTCGTAACATGAGGACTAACCGACGCACCCTCGGTCATCTTGCAAGAATGTAGGTTTTTGACCGTCTCGAACCTTTCTTGCCTAGCTTGTCGTTGGAACATTTCCTTCAAATTATAGCCATGTCGTAGGCTTCCATTAGTTCCATGTCCTTCTCAAGTTCAGAACCATAGTTGCCAAGATAATACATGCAACATCGGTAGAATCGTTGACATGCTTACTATGCGCATCCTTCACAATGCTTTCGTAGCATTGTCAGGTGGGTCCTCGGGGATTGGAGCATCCAGGACATACAACTTGCGTTCATGCTTAAGAACAATTCTCAAGTTTCGAACCACCAAGAAAGTTAGTCCCGTATAGTTTGTCCTTCTCAAGATGGATCGCAGTGACAGGGGATTATTGTTACTTGAAGAGGCCATTGATCTACAATAAAGATTATGCAAAGTTTATTTTAGTATAGAGGAATAGACTCCCACTAAATTAACAACCCTCCTAAAACGTCTCGTTTATTTAGGGGACTAAAATCCATATTTCACCTAATTCTATGACAAATATGGCATGAAACATAGAACTAGATTATTTAGGTAGGTAATGAGCTACCAATTACATCTTATGTAATTTTTAGATCTTTTTTATGAGATACGAGACATCTTATGTCTTAGCATGTTTTTATCTCATCATTTGCCTAAAGCTCAAAACTATTTTGATGGCTTTATTAAGTCTGGACCATTTTAAACATTTAGGTAACTCTTACCCAACTTGTCTCACCAAGATAACACAATACACCCAAATGTATGGCCGAAACTCGTATTAGTGTGATCGAGGCCTTGACAAGTGTTTAAAAATGGATGACATGAGACTTAAAATTTAATAGAGGGATTTTATTCTCGTGTTTAGTGATTTTTATGTAAACAATAAAATATCATATATTCTATTGATTTGTTCAATCACTAAACAATTTGGAAATTTCTATATTATTCTCCAATAAAAGAATTTCCTTGCGCTAGGATTAGTTAGATTTATTGTCCCATTAATGACCACAATCAATGGGCAGTGGTTCTATTGACTTCCAATGGACGGGGTAATAGAAATCTGGCGCAAATACTCCCGCTTTTTTTTTTTTTTTTTTTTTTGAAGACGGATCTCAATTCCGAAATTGAAATTCGCTATAGAAAATCATATTTTTCATTTGATTTTACTATACTAAATTTACCCCTTAATTTATCCAAAATTAAGTCAATTAAAACATTTTTAATTAACCCGGGCCCACATCTAACTAATCATCTTATCCTAATCCAATTAGGACTAATCTTATCCTAATCCAATTAGGACTTATCTTATCCTAATCTAATTAGGACTAATCTTATCATAATCCTATTAGGACTAATCTTATCCTAATCCAATTAGGACTTATCTTATCCTAATCCAATTAGGACTAATCTTATCCTAATCCTATTAGGACTAATCTTATCCTAATCTAATTAGGACTTGAGATATTTGAATCCTAGCATATCACCAATAACAAGATTCTTGATATTTATCTCATATTCTAATTTGTTATCTATCTTTATAAAATAGAAACTTCATAACAAAATAGATATAACAATATAAATAATTAATTTCGAAAATTAATTAATTATAAATAAATAATTTCGAAAATTAGTTATTTGCAATTTCGGTCCTCATCTAGATAATCACAAATATGTCATTGAATCATGAACTACTATCCCAATCGAATCTAATCATATTAGTTTCAATTAATATTCAACCTTATACAATTCAAGAAACGTAAAACAATGTAACCTAAATATGCATATTGAATTACGAGATTTCATCCATGCATCAATGCACAAAGAATAACGATTATACCTAATGATTTCAATTAAATCACAAATATGTGTATCATATACACAAACGTGATAATAAATCTCAAAGAAAACTTATGTATATCACATATACATCAACTATCAACATGCTTTCGATCATATATCATGTATATATCGAAGAAAACATGCAATGAATTTAATGGAATCAAACTCGAAGGCTCGATACCACTTGTTGGGTTTTGGGGTTCATACGCAATGAGATTACAAAACAATTTTGACAAAAACCCCAACAGATCCGAATCTAATTCCATTAAAAACGTTTAAACCATGAAAAACTTAATCATACCTCAATCGCAATATACCTTTCGAAAGGTTGATCGATCTCTAAGGCGCGCCAACGACGAACGCCTCTCTATCAAGATCCCACACGAATCTACGGTAGAGATTGAAGTGCTAGCGTCGAGAGAATGTCAAACCTTTTGAATCTCTCCAAAACGATCCAGAGCATACCAAAAACCCTAAGTCGTTTCTTAAACGAAAAAGGAGTTTTGGCCTTTTGATCTTTTGTTAGTGTATTCTAACTTAAAGCGTCTATTTATACAACTCTTGTATATAGACGTTTAAGTAAATTACACATATACCCTTACTTAAAGAAGTATAAGTGTAATACACCACAAGGACGTTTATGTCATGAATTTTATCACATAAAATTCGTTTTTCTGAATCGTCTTAAAATCTCGCAAAACCATTCTTAGTGTGCGACCCAATAGGCTCATACAACGTTGGCAGTGTACCAAAACACATTTTGGTATACAAGTCATAAGTGGCCTCTAGCAAGACATTATGACTACCCAAGTCGTACGAATATCAAATCGATACAACCTAATCAATAATGTATATAACATCCTTTTGTCACACGATATCCTTTTGATCAAACATAAGGCATGGAATTGTCATCCAACATGTTCAATCGTACTAGTCTCGATCTCTAGGTAGACTGAAAACATCCAAGTGACATTGATCAATATCAATTCACTTAGACTAGGCCTTTTAACAAGCCTAACACATCGAGGGATCCACTAGATATCTCTCTTTATATGAGAGGGACAAATTCTATCTCGATTACACAACTTCATCACATTGCTCACATAGTAACCAATCACAACCTTTATAATCGTCCGGTTAAAGACAACGTTTGATTGTGTCAAATCACTGTGTTCCTAATGTTGAAGTCTCTGGTAATCTCAAGTCAGAGGACTGGAATATATACCTATCATGAGAAACAACTATGACTTAATCCATGTTATGTTCTCATAGCGGGTCTGGTCCAAGACTTTGTTCCCTAACAAGTACTCGTGATCTTGATTCGTATCCCTATACGTATAATCATCATATGATCATCAATCAAGACTCACACTAGTCTTAATTCATTATAGTTCCCGATATAATGATCGATAGGGACATTTAGGATATTTATGTAAATACCCATGGATCTTATTATAATGTAAACATGCAAATTAATTATAATAAACAGCAAATGAAATCCTCTATTTTTATTAACTAAAAGTATTCATAAAGACAGTTAATGGATTGACCTAGGGCACATGCCCCATCAGTGGTGGCGCGGCCAGTGTTGTTATTCATAAGGGATTTGTGAATCGAATTATGATTCCTTAGATAAGAAAAATAATTTCACATATAATATAGAATGTAATTCAACAAAAAGTCTAGGAGTTAGATGTCGAACTTAGTTATTGTTCGAGCATTGGAAGATGTTATACTCCCTGGTTATTTATATAAGTCGTTCAAGAAAAAGATATAATTATTAAGGTAGCCTTAATTACGAGTATAATTTACATATATGTCATTTGAAATTAAACGAATTAAAAAATTGAAGAATGATAAATATTTGAATTGTATGAGGGCAAAATGGGTAAAAATGCAATAAACACATTCTTGAATTCCAAAAACGACTTACACTTTTGAACAAGAAGTTTTTGCTAGAACGACTTGTTTAAATGACAAGATGGAGTATTAATTAGTGGACATATATGTACCTCGATCTGTCACCGTATCAAAAAAAGGCCATGGCATTGACATATCAAAATCTTTTATATATCTATTTGAATTATGCCATGGTTTGAATAACATCTTCCACAATTTTGTAGCAATGTGGTTTGCTTGAAAGAATACAATGGGAAGTTTGTGTCGATGTGATTTGTATTGAGGTGTTCCTAATCTAATCAAACAAGTTTATATTACAAATAGATCTTACAACAGTAAAGCACGAAACAAATCTCGAAAACACGCACGCTAAAGTGTGACCCCAACCCCAAGGCAGGGACAACCACCTTAACAATGGGGACAACTACCTCGGCAATTGGGACAATTAGCTGCGTTTAGGCAGAAACACATTGCAAAAGCACTAGAATCTTGACTCGAAGAGAATAATAGCTTGAGACTGAATGGAACATGTCGCATCAATAAGGTCTCCGATGTGTCATTGAGAACTGCCACCACTGAGCACTCCCCACCATAGGCGACTCGCTGCCATTGGTCCCTTTTCATGTTGGATGAATTCACTGATTATGTACGGAGGACCCAAGCCCTCGCTATCTTCTTCTCCAAGACCAAGCCTTAGGAAAAATGGTCGTCGGCTGTGGCCTCATCAAAAACCCGTAACAATCCCAATATCTAGCTGGAATGTTGCCCAAAAAAATAGAGAAAGAAAAATGAAGGTGTTGTGGAAAAGGAGGAGGGCAGATGGGAAATAAAGGGGAAACAATGGCGGTGGGTTCACATATACACGGTGATGGTGGTAGTGGTGGAGGTGGTGATTCACAGAGATGACGGTGGAGGAGTGCAAAGAGGAAGTGAGATGGGAACTAGGAAGGAGGAGACGGGGAGGGGAGGTTGCTACTAAAAAGAAAAAGAAAATAGAGAAATAAAAAAGGGAGGGGGACCGATGACCAATCGACTTGCTGGAGCAGGCAAAGTGTCGTAGATCCCGAAATCTGGATTTGTTTATCTAGCGGTGTTGCTAGGGTTTTTTTCCTGAGCACACATAAAATAAGAGACAACACTAATACCAAAGTTGCCCAACTTATGTTACATAATGGGAATTCATTGCATACATTCCTTATAGTTACGAGGTAGATGTAAGACAATTATGTGTCTCGAACTTATGTCTTAATTTATGTAACCTATGAATTACCCAAAGACTCTTGAACTTCATTACCATTACCAATTTGATGGAATTGGTATTAATGTGGGTAGCTTAAAGGTTCTCTCTCGAGCCTATAAAAAGGCACTTGTACCATCAAGTTTTGTGTCGAATGTGTTGAGGCTCATGAGTGCGATATGATATTTGAGTTTTACGAGTCTATCTAATCGTTTCCGCAGGTAATTCTCTATTTGTTCTAATTTTATGTTTAAGAATGCTTACATGTGGCGTCACTACAAAAATTTGCCAAAATAGCGACTGATTAGCGATGGATTAGCGACGAATCTAAATTTTGACTGATTTGAACAGATAGCGATGAACTTGCGACAGAATAACGATGGATTAATGACGGATTAGCGACGTGTACTAATTAGCCGAAGGACATTCCTGTCGTCGCTAATTTTAATTTGCGACGGACCTATCATTGCTAATCGTTGCTAATCGGTTTAGCGAGGGGAAAAGTGGCTTTGGCAACCAATTTTTTCATCGCTAATTTCGTTATTTTTTGTAGTATATTAGAGCCTACTAGATCAGTAAAGTTTTCCATGATTATTGATTTTTCTTTTATGTTCTTAAACTTGATCAGTTTAAATTAATGAATCAGTTAATGCGTTCATGTGTTGACAATCTATAAATATATAAAAGTCAAAGGAAAGAAAGTATTAGATACTCTCTCCTTCCAGCATTTCATTTTTAGGATTTTCTTAATTTTTTCCTGTTTTAAGATATTTATTTATGGGTGCTTCTACTATGGAATCTAATTACATGGCATTTATTGCGTTGTTAATGTGTTTTGCATTAAATACACTACATCAATCACAATTAGTTTAAATTCCATAGTAATCTAATGGTGATATATGTAGTTCCCATTAAACGAGTATATATTTGAACTTCATTATAGAAGCACCTTTTATTTATTTGTGTTATTTAATGTTTTAAGATATATTCATCCCCACATATTTTTGAACAACAAAAAACTCAACCAAACGACGATTTAATTAATGAAGGGTTTCTTCAATGCATTAAGTCTATGTTTCAAATTTTACACCATCTTTTTGATTACTGCAATATCATTTATACTGTTTACGACATTGAAATAACAAATAAGTTTATTCAAATTCTTTTTTGTTAATGAAGGGTTACTTTTGTACATTAATGGCCTGTTTGGATCACATTTTAGTGAATCTTAACATATGGGATTAATTAGTGATGGGACTAACACATGGGTTTAGATAGTTTAGTCTCATTTGTGTATCTTGTTTGGTTGGGAGTTTTAAGGTTGGGATTAAATGAGGTTGTACATGTACATTTACCAAAGTACCCTTTAGATAAATAACACCAAAACCCCCCATTTCACACATTTCTCATCTTTGCTCATGAAAATCGCTGCTTATTCTCATCGCTGCTGCTCCTCCTGAAGATCGGTGCTGCTGCTCGCGGAATCGCTTGAACACATCAGTGATCGACTTGCGTGGAAAAGAAGATCGCTGCTCGCGGAATCGCTCGAACCGATGCGACTGTGGATTTGATTTTGGCTTGCTCGGACGTTTCGATTCGAGTCATTATCCTGCATCTAGAGCGAGAGCGATCGAGGGGTTGTGCGGGGAAAAATATGTCGTCGTTAAATACTTTTGAGGATACCAATCTGTTTTCTTTTTCATAGGTATGCAAATGCATCTCTAAATTATGCCTGCGCAGATCATCTTATGTTTTCTTTATAAGACCGTATTAAAGCATGTTGTATAAACTCTATTAGATTTTTTTTTTTACAATCTTGTTAATGCTCATCAATAGTTTTCTATCAGATCTATGAATTGCATGTTTCACGATTGTATTCAGATAGCTTTGCAGTTGCAGGATAGTAACCCGCATTACATTGTCAACAAGGTTTCGCTACATCCGGAGCAGAGTTTTTCAATGCGCGCTCCTATCATGGTCGTGAGCGAGACGAAGAAGAATAGCAAAACAGGGAGGGTTCGGCGTTGATTCTCCAGGTCGCGAGCGAGACGAAGAAGAAGTTGAAAACAGGGAGGGTTCGGTCGTTGTTTGTGATTTGGTTAATGTGAGGGGTAAAGTGGTAATCTCCTCTTTCACTTACAATGGATTAGCTAATCCCACAAAAAATGGTGGTATTGTTTAATCCATTCTCATGCCTCTTAACTAATCCGCTGGCCTAGTTAATCCTCCAACCAAACAGCGGATTAACTAGTCCAGTGTAGCTAATCCGGGCTAATCCCACGAACCAAACAGGCCATAAGTCTCCAGTTCAAACCTTATACATCCCTTTGGTTACCACCACATCATTTATGCTGCTTAGGGGACCGAAATCACAATTAAGTGTATTTGAATTCTTTTCTTGGTTAATAAAGGGTTGTTTCAATACATTTAATCTTCATTTCAAATCTTACATCATTTATTTAGTTACTGCAACAACATTTATACAGAACATTAATCTTCTCTTTATATAATCTTCTCTTTATATATAAATCATAGTTTCACAAGTACTCCAAGTCTAGCAATATCCAAAAACCTCTCTCAGAGTTCTTCATACACGAATGCAATATTGTCGCGATTGTTAAGCCGTGTGACACTCCAAAACGTAGCAAAAATCTTGCAGTGTGATTAACAACTTCACATATTTATGTTCATTGTTATGAGGATTGTTCGGGATGTTCGTTATGTGCGTGATTTATAAGTAAATATTTTTTTACCTTTTATTGTATATTTTTTTAAGAAATATGGGTTGATTATTGTTAATTGTAATTTTAATTATAAAAAATATTACATTATATGCATGTAAATTAATTTATTA
The DNA here is from genome assembly GCA_039657365.1 of Stephania yunnanensis. Classification (NCBI taxonomy): domain Eukaryota; kingdom Viridiplantae; phylum Streptophyta; class Magnoliopsida; order Ranunculales; family Menispermaceae; genus Stephania; species Stephania yunnanensis. The sequence goes on along the minus strand of CM077584.1, from coordinate 54,858,000 downwards.
ACTTTTACTTAAAGTTTTAATAACTTTTACGCAGCTTGTAGGAAATCAACTAGTTATATACAAATTTAAAACCATAATCAACAATATCATTATTCATTCGACACATCCAAACCATTGAATCACTATATATTATTTGACCACTTTACATAAACGAGGATTGAAGAAACACAACTGCCAGTATGCATCATCAGTTACAAAAATATTGTAGTGGCAGTGGAGAGTTAATCTACTTAAAATTCAATCCCTTCAAAAACCATTTAAGATCTCATCACTTTTAACCAAATAAAACCATCAAATCATCTAAAAAAATCTATACATGGCGGCAACAAGGCCGCTGACATGTGCCATGTCGCACGATAGGAGCGCCGTAGTAAATATTGGCGTCCTTACAAATCTCATATCACCAACGACAAAACTATCAAGAAGTCGTTGAAGGCGACGACGACTCGTCTCGATCGTCTTGTCGATTCCTCGAAATTCGACCCACAACAGTCATAATCGATCCATCAGAGACCACCACCACCACCAACACCACCGACCACTAGCTCATCAGCTTGCCAATGATCCACCCGCTATGCTAGCTTCCAATCTTCCTTTCAGGTTCTCCGAGATGAAGTGGAGTAAGGAGGGTTGGAGGACGTGGCTGATAAAGCGAATCAGAGACTTGGGGCTAATAAGGTGGTTAGGATTTTTGCGAGGGCGCTATTGAGGGCTTCGATGACTACGCATCATTACAGAATATAAATTAATCCTCTAATAAAGATCTTATGGGTTCATATTATGACGTTTAGAAAAGATGAACAATATTTTTAAAGGATGATTCCATTAGCCACCAATATCGATTAGCCAGCGACTAAACGGACCCCATAAATTACTAAAGGGACCTCATTGTTAAGATGTACCCAATATTTAAAAATATTTTACTAAACGGACCCCACATTTTTTGAAAAATTTCCAACATTGCCCTTATATTCAACAAAAAAAAACACATCTATCTCTCCCATCCATTTTTTAGAACCAGTTTTTGATCCCCTACATTCAATTTTTTCGCTAGTTTGGGTCACTATGATCATTGCATTGAGGTCGAGAGTACACGAGGTAGGCTTAAATCAGTGGTTGGCAGAGGTCAGTGAGCAAGGGGAACCACCACCGGGGTCTTTGCATTTTGTTGCTCGATAGGGTAAGTTTTATTATAATGTTAGCGGTTTTGATCATGAAGAGATTCAACGTATTTTTGTTGTCTTTTTCTCGATTTTGGCCAGTGTGATTTGTGTGTGGGTTATTTAGGGTTTAGAAACTATTTCCCGAGACAATCGGTTTCACAGGGCTAAAAGGTATGGATATGGCATGACCGTGTCAAATTTAGTTGGACATATTACGTTCGAAACCGTTGACTCGAGTGTTTAACTTGAAATTCGATCACATATGACCGATACTCGTACATGAGTTACGACGGCTCTGCACCCACCGTCATAAAAAAGACGGTAATAAAAGAATAAAACAGTAATCCCCAATGACAAGTTTAATATGCATTTCCAAATATTCAAATGGTATTTAAAAGCATATAAATAGGAAAACTGAAAATAAACCATATGCGAGTAAATACCAGAGTTAAACCAGTGATACTGACACTATGCTAAGTAATGGTGATTTAGGTCCGGTCGGCAGTGAAATGTGCCACTCCGACTCAATATTCATATAGCACAAGGGACTCTAACCTAAGTGTTACCATGGACTCTAACCCCGGTGTGTAGACCACCTCAGGGACTCTAACCCCGAGTGTCATACAGTACCGGGTAACATGTGTCGACATCCCCAGGGACTAACCCCGTGAGTCGCGCACACCTCGATCGAGTACATGACTTAAATGCGAAAACTACTTTTTAAATTTCAAGAAATACTAAGTACGAGTTGTAATGGCCCGAAAATTTGACTTATACTACGTGCTAGTTCAGGGTCGTATGTGGGACCCACTCGTCGGAATACGTATGTCCGAATCTCGGGTGGAGACACCGAGGTATGATATTTTTTGTAATGTGTGTGTTATTTAGTAATATCCAATTTGAGAAAGGTGTATGCGGGGAATTCGGTGAGCCGAAACACGAACGAGGACCCGCCTCGAGTCGCGTGCCGACGTGGGACTGAGGTAGCAACTTCATGTGGCTATAAGGGCTATAGTGGTTTTAATGTGGTCACATTAACAAATATATATACTTATTGGATGTGCCTCGTGATGCGTGTGACACGAGTGTCGAGATTGTGAATATTTATGGTGCCTTAAGATGCACGATATTGTTAAGGAAAGCATTTGAATCAATATATTTTACGTGCCTCAAGTTCCGCTCCGCACGGATCTTGAGGACACGTTTGATTTCTTCATCAAGAAGAAACGAACAGAGAGAAAGAAAAACAGCAGAGAGAGAAAAGAAAGAGAGAGAGAAGAGAGAGAGAAAAGATACCGGAGTAGAGAGAGAAAAAGAGACGACGGTGAAAGAGCTCCGGCGCGGCACAGCGGCAAGCCCGGCTAGGCAAGCAGTTACGACGGTGGTTGGATCGACGCAGGGGCACAACACGTCGATTGTAGTGGCGGGCTAGCGGCGTAGCTCCAGCGAGGATGCGGATGCTGCAGCAGCTGCAAGCGCGGTGGCGCGGCTGGCATCGGCATGGCAGGGCAACAGCGACTTCGGCGGCAGCGTGGTCTTGGTGGAGAAGATGAAGGCGACGCGACGTGGACGAAGCAGGGGCGGCGGCATCGGCGGCGACCGGCGGCGGCGCGACAACGACATCAGCGCGGTTGCGGCAGCGGCGTCAGCTTGACGGCTACGCGACAGTGGCAGCGGCGACACAGTATTAACAGCGGCACGGTGAACGGCGTGGAGCAACTGCGCGGTGGCGCGTTGTCGAATTGACCGCTCCTAGGCGAGGGGTGCGATTCGACGAAGTTCAACGACACGAGGGATTCAAACGAGGTTAAAAGGCTATGGTGAGTTTTTTGTTCAGATATTTGGCTGTGATTGAATGATTAAGTAAATTAGGCCTAAATGGTATAGATGGACACGAGGGACTTAGGAATCGGGTGTCGGGTGCGCATAGCGAGACGTTTTGCAGACGATGTGGATTGTTCGCGGAAAATGCAAGTAAACCAATTAGGACCTTGTACAGAAGTTTCCTTTCTTTCTATTGTCTATTGTTCACTGCTTTGTGACGCGCGTCGAACGCGTCAATAAAATTAAAATACCTGAAGCAACTATTTTGTAAAATAATGGCAAAGGGTCGATCCCACAGGGATTGATAATCTTTCTAAGGTCAAAAATAACGAAAAGGGAAATCGAGGGTTTTAAAGAATGAATAAATTATCTAATGTTTAAAATAAATAAACAAAACAATGAAAATAATTTGAAAACAATTAATAAAAACACCTAGGTCAAGACATACAAGTTCAGTTCGATAAAAGACTGGATTTGGTCGTCGATTTATGTAAAATATGCAAATCAAAATATCTTAGTGTAGCTATAGACCCGGTAACGTACGCGGTTCCTCACACTTCCTAATCTCGATAGCCAAGGTACGACGGTGACTATTTCTCTAGTCAAACGTATAACCTTATACTCAAGTGCATTGGGTTTAACACGTTGACCACAATAGGTTTCGTGAAGGCACTACACCTAGACAACCGAATCACTCGTGTGTCCGATTTAGCCTAGATTTCTAAGGTATTCAACCGATCTTAAAAGAGACTAATCAATGAGTAAGGTCAATTGCCACTAGTGTGGTCTTGTCGCATAAGTACAGATGCTTACGACACACTGACGTGTAAATCAAGATTTAAACATGAATTTAACCTCGATTATTGAAACAATACCAAAGAAAATAAAATATTAATGAAAAGATTGAAATTACAATATATAAATCTCACAAATCCATTGATATGCGCAGTCGAACCTCCCTCGTAGTCTTGCCTAGGCCATGAGTTTTAGCCTCGCATAATTGAAGAACACCAAGAAAAAAAAAAAGAATGGAAGTTCTTCCTTTTTTCCTTTTTGTGTTCTCTGTCAATTTCTCCTCCTTCTTTCCGTTCTGCATCTCTCAAAGTCGATTCCTATTTTATCTCCTCCTTGCTTTCTATATCATCTTGCTTCCATCTTGCATGCATGTCGACCAAATATAGCGATTGATATATATATATATATATATATATATATATATATACTAGTTTCAAGACGTGCTACGCACGATTGACCATTGACGCTTATTTCTCGCGCGGGAATTAATTTCTAAGAATTTATTAACAAAATTTAAAATTGTAATTAAAATTTAAAAATTATAAATACAAGTACATTTTTAACTTATCAATATTCTTTAATGTAATTTAGATAAATGAGATGAGTTTATGATTTAATTTGGGGTTAGGTATAGAAAGTGAAAATTAAGTACAAGAGGAGAAAGTGAGTTTAGTGAGTGGGATAGATACTTGTCAAAATCGTGAATTGGTAACGAATCGTTGAGGGCTCGAGTGAATGAAATCGGAATTACTAAAAAAGTATTTTTACATTTAAATTTTTCAATAATATAAATTATAATAAATATGAACTTGCCATACATATTATAATCCCATTCAGTAGTCATTATAGTTTAAAAACTGATATACAAATAAAAATCATTCTAATGAGAAATTTGAGTCATCTCAAAAACAAAGATATCATGTGTTGGAGTAGTGTATAGCTATATATAGTGGGTATCCATAGTCTAATAATTCAGACCAAATTATAATATGCGTTTAAATAATAGCAAGGGTCCAGAGTCCAGAGTCCAGAGTCCAGACCAAGAGGGTCATGTCCAAAACTTAACTCAAACCTTATTTAATCAAGGCTGAACAAAAATGGGCCTATAAGTCTAGATAATTTTTTTGCCACACCAATGTTAGAGTTAGTTACCTTCAATTAGTAGTCTATAGTCATTATTGAATGTATAATAAAAATTAAAATAATATTTATGAGTTTGAACAAACTATGTAATAGAAATATTAAATATTAAATTTAATATACAATGGTAAATAAATTGAAAATATGATATTGAAAATATAAAATGCATAGTGCTAAAAATTAAATATAAAAACTCTTTTGTATTTTGTAGCATTTTCAAGATGATGTTGACTATACTTCATCTTCGTCATCACTGCATAAGAAACACATTATATTAGTTTATTTATAAAAACATAAGTAACTAATTAATAATATGTAAGTTCAAATAACTTACTCTACATAACAATATTTTCTTGGACGTTTATTTATTCCAAATTCATTATCAATACTTTTTCTCTTCATGTTGACTTCTTTGTTGTTGTCGACTTCGTCTTTATGTGTTGAAATATCATTTGACAAGTTGCCCTATTATTTTCCAAAATAAGAGAATATGTAAAATTAAATTATATAATGTGATCTTGTAAGTTATTGTAAAATAAAATAAATACCTCATCATGACGAAAATTATCTCCATATTCTTCATGACATATACTCGAAACGGTGAAATTTTCATTTCCACTGGCTAAATTGTAATTAGTGAGTTTTAGTTTAAAAGTAAAACTTCTTCCTACAATCTCGCAGAGTTCTATTGGGACAATCTTTTCGTTTGTCTGACAATATAAGCAAAAAATAAGTTAGAACAAAAGGATCATAAAAATGAAGAACACATAGATTATATAAAATATTGCATTTGCATTCAATTAGTTTTGTATTCTAAATTAGAAAAAGATGTACCGAAGATGCCTCATTCAAGATTCTTTCGCCATTGTCTTTTCCAATAATATTTTTCACTATGCTATCGAATAAAACAAAAGTTGTGGACCCTGTATTGTCTTCGACACGCACGTGAACTTTGAATCTAAAAACAAATCCAATTGTCATGAATTAAAATTTTGACAAGATATATGTATATACAGTACAACAACAAAGAATATTAGAAAATTGAAAATTAATAATAAATAGTTTAAAGGTATGGCTAATAAGACTCAAAGATGAATGATAAATTATATACGTAATTTATAAAAGTGACATTCATTTGTATTATATAATTTTAACTTACCTCCGATATGGCGTTGTAACAAATTCTTTGCACCTTTCGCAATAATATTGTGTTCCCGATTTTTCTAATTTGACGTAATGTGAATAACAAGTATTGTAATGCCAAGAACCACTTGAATTTATTGACATGAATTTCACTTTGCAAACAACATACAATTCCTGTGTAAAAAAATTAAAATATAGTTTTATATCGTGAAGAAGTTATATAATATTATTTTGTCTATAATAATATTTTACCGTAACTTTCAATCTTTGGCGCTTCACTTCCTCTATAGTCATAGTTTCTGCCTTCATATTAAAATTTTCGTTTTCTCCTCGAATCAACTGAACTTCTTTACTCAATTGTTCTCTGCAATTGAAAAAAATAAGGAAAATAATATGTCATGAAATGTAATTTACGCATTACATATGAAAAAAACGCATATGTTTAAAGGAAATTTTATACCCTTTCATGAATGATGCGATTTCTTCAATATCTTGACTTGTGTAAATCTTTGTTGCACTCGTTGATGAAAGTGTTGGCTCACCTGTTGATAAAAATTAAATATTTATGTGGATTGAAAAGTATAAATAAATTCATCATTAATGTTACAACGTATGTAGAAATGAAGCAACCTTATACATGTATTTTAATAAATAAACTTGCATCAATTACCTCTATAAGTCTTCACATTATTTGAGGTAATTATAATTACCATTGAGTCTGATGATTTGCAATTGCTAAACTCACTGCTTGTTTCAATCGCTTTTTGGCCCCAAAAAGTTGCGTTCACTTGCTTGTTTCTTTAGATGAAATGTAGGATTAAATTGCATAACACAATGAATTTATTATTTTTTATAAAAATTAACTTCGACCAAAAAATATATATACATGTTCATTTGAATACGTAAAACAAGTTTTTTGACTGTTTTTTGTTTTCCTTTAACTTCTTGATCTACAAGTTCGCCTATTCGAACAAGACGTCCTAGTACATCTGTAAATAACAAAATAATTAGTAATATTTAAAGTTATATAAAAAATTGAAATTTATGTATTTTTGCTAATGATGGTTTTTTTTCTTGCCTGATGATTGAATGAAACTGTCTTGCCGTTTTGTCAATTCTTCGAATTGAACTATTTCAAATTTGTGGTTTCGAATTTGCACGCTGCTCATGTTTTCTTGTATAGAGGTATCACCTGTTAAGTGTATCATGTAGTCGTGACTTACAACCTTATGCAATTTTTTTCTTTCCACTTTGAAGTTCGAAATGTTGTAGACCTTGCCTACTGTGAGGTACTCAAAATCAGAAGCCAAATAGATGGGTATGGTCGCATGTATATGTCCTACAAAATAATTATGTTATATGATTGTTAATGCAAGACATAGTTTACAATAAATAATCAAATTTAAAAGAATGTAAAATTGAACTCACATGCTCATCGAGCAAAATGATATCCATTGATATGAGCGCATCTGTTTTTAGATTCGTCGAATACCACTTTCTTGTTATTTTTGCTATTACCGCAAGTGCATGTTCTATTGTGCAGATATCTCTTATTGGAGTCATTGATGTTGACATTATCAAGAATCTTTATTAAGTAAGTAAAAGGATATATCAATAAAAGTGAAAGGAAAAGAATGTTAGGTAGAATTAAGGAGATGTTATTAGTAATAGAAAACAAATTACTATACACTCTAATTGTTAACAAGTATATACATCTCATCATGATTAATGGCATTGTTTGAACCGTGAAAAATTTTCTAACCGAGAAGATATCAAGTACCAATTTGCGCAAGAGAGACATCAACACAAATGGAGAGAAAATTTAAAAGATTCACAAGCAAAGTCAAGCAATTTTTAAGCCCGATATTGATTCAAATTTTCTAATCAATGCAAGGTTTTCTTCCCACTAAGCACATTAGAACTTTTATCTTTCTTTATTCTGAGTCCTTCAAAAACTATGTTTTGTACGTTTGATCTACCATATTATGCAAATCCCCTTTTTATTTTTTTCTCCTTATTGAAGCAAAACCCCAGCTAAGAAAAATATTGTATTTTCCATTTGGTTGAAAATAATACATCCCTCACCAGTTTCTTGGTTCTTCAAATCAAAAAATGCCAAAAAGCAAATATAAATATCGTCACAGTAATTAGATGGAATGAATAAACAATAAAATTAATCAATGCTACCATATTTATTAATAATACATCCCTCACCAGTTTCTTGGTTGAAAATAATAAATCTTTTTGCTCAGCATAGATTTTACTTGCCTCCGACACCTGAAACAGTTTAATTCAAAGTAATACAAGTGTGCGTTCAGCTACCATATTTATGATGGAAAATGATAGAGAGTGGAAATGATAGATTATTGATGATTACCTGCCGAGCTTCAACAACAATAGCTTCATTCTCATCAGCTAATGCATTTGCCATTTCAAGTTTATCATTTAGAGAGGTAATCTCTTCGCGTAGGCAGTTTCTCTCAATTGTGACTCGTGACAATTCAGCTTCAACATCCTCTATGGAAGATAAACATTTTTCCTCCACAGAAGAAGCCATTTGAAGAATCTCTTTCTCCAAACTTGCGACGGCCTCCTTTTTTTCTTCCAATTGTTCTTCAGCATTGACATGGCTAGCATAGAGATCTTCCAATGCAACAATCAACTCAATATTTTTCTTTGACAAAGTATCCACCATTTCATTAGCTTGCTCAAGTCTGGAATTTGAGATGAGAAGTGCAAACTTTCAGTATCGATGAACCGAGCTTCAAGTTTATTATGTTGAAGCAAAAGTTCATCGAACTGAGCTGCCTTCATAGACAGTTCACACCGGACCATTTTGAGAGCTTCAACCAATTGAGATGGTTTTAATGAATGCTTCTAGTTAACTGATCCAAGAGACGCCTTGTCAATCACTTCCAAAAAAACCAACCTGGAAGTAATTTTAAAAACATCAAGAAAATATAGGTAGATGCTAGAGGTGAAGAACAGCAAGAATTATAGAAGACGTTTGACAATATGAAGCATGTGCTGCTAAAATAACTAATGAAAGTAAATTCCACAAGATCAAACAAATGATCCGAATTAGAAGGAATTAGCATGTCATCTCTATTAATAGACCAAGAGAGATCTATACTTGACGATGAAGGAAGTACTTACAACAATGAGTTTACTTTCATTTTTTGGCCTCTTTGCGACTTTGATTGCAAAGCAAGTAGCATCACCATAAGGTATATTGCAACTCGTATAATCAAATGTTAAGCAATAGAACTTATTTTTAACTTACATGCGGATATAAGATAATTTTATCACTTGACAACTTACCAAAGAAACCCTTTTTCAAGGCAATAAGGTTTGCGGTTTCAATTGCCTCGTCACTTGATACCTAGGCAGGCAGTACATAAAAAGTAAAGTTAATGGTTGGCCAAAACTCAAAAGTAAGAGCCAGTGCTTGGGTATAAGCCGATCACTCAAATAATCATGAAAGAAGTATGAAGCTAGCTAAAGAAGCATTTTTCCTTTCCACATATTTCCCAAACAAATTAGCGCCTTTTTAGGGAAAGAAAAAAAATATATAGTAAGGCATTTAAAATTAGGACTTGAAGTCAAGGCAATTAAAATTAGCGCTTTTTCAGTAGTGCTTCCCTTGATTAAAGAAGGATGGTGGATAACAATTGAGATTTACCTATGACTTAATTAAATCTAGATCCATTTATTTGACATTTGATTTAAATGATGAGGCAACCCTTTTGCGATCCATCTGAAATTATCTAAAACACTAAAAGTGTAGCTGATAGGCACATCATAAAAGTGACCACAAGAGGCACAAGCTGGTATTCTTGAGATTTGGCAAATAATGGCAGAAAAATACCTTAGCATAAGAAGCTTCTTCTACCAACTTCTTCTTTTCTAAACGCAACCCATCGTTCTCTTCTACGAGCTTAATGTGTTCCAGACTTAGCTTCTCAATCTCAATTTCATGTTAGCATGTGCAATAAAGCGATATGAAACGTACCTAAAAGTCGGTTCGTCAAGAAGACAAGAACTAAGCAACACATAGGTTCAAGTTTCAACCACTGCATATGTTTAACTGTGTAGTTCTATTAAATATACCGCAATTAGCATGTGAAGCATCTCATCCAAGTAAGCTCATAAGGACCATCTTTACCCCATATATTTGGCTCAAAAAAAAGGAAAGAAAGAAAGCCAAGCATACTTAGAAAAGCGTGCCTAACAAAATTAAAACAGTTGGATTTAGGCCCAAACTCAAGTAACGACCACAACAATCCTGGCCCATCAAATTCAAGACTCTTATTCGTAATTTGCGTATTAGATGCCACAAAAAAATTGATTTTAGTTTTTACCTTGTTTGACCAAAAAAAATTATTTAGTGATTTGTCTTGTATTCTAACGCAACAACGATTCGATCTATAGTTGGAGCCCACTAGGAGTAATGATTGGATGATATTGTGTGCAATGTTTTTTTCCACTTAACTACTTTCTTAACCCCAAGTAGATTAGTCCAAAATTTCTTATTCTAAGAGGATTTATAACTTCAAAATCCATGAGTTTTCCATCTTTTTTGTTTTTCTTATAATGTTTGAGTCCTTGAAATAGCCTAAACAAAGAAAAGAATAAAGTGCATTAGAAATTGAAAGTCCAACCCTACAACCATCACAAACATGAAAGATGAGGCTCCTATATTATTTTCTTGGTTCATGAAAAATGCAAACAAAATTAATATAGTAATCTTTAATACATATACTTGTGCATTACAGAGTCACATACATTACACCAACAACCATACCAATCAATAAATCATACACCCATGTCTATATACCATATATTCCCAATAAAAATCTCTACTTACCCTCATAAGGGCAACGGCCCATCGATCAAAAGGACCCAAATTCAGCCCAAACCATTAAAGAATATTCAAGAACAAAACCAAAAACACAACAGAGGCAATTCAACAAACACTTGGTGAGCGAACCGAAACAACCAACAAGAGAATATTTACGCATCAAGTCGAACTAACAAGAGAAAGGGATGATTCAATTGCAGAATAGGAAGCAGTTACAATGCCCACATCTTGCATTACAACTTGCTCCAACAATAAAAAAATAGTTAAACATCTTATACTTAAAAATTCTCTTTTTGGCATTGTCTCAAGTAGTTGGCGAACATTAAGTAAATATAAACCGAACGCATCAACGAAACTGTTATTCAGTTGCAGTAAGCTACTATTACGAGAGAATTCAATTGCAGAATTGGAAGCAGATAAAGAAAATAGGGCGATGATTGACTTACCTTTATGGGTGCTGTTGTGGTAATTGTTGATGGAGAAAGAGTAGAGAAATATACAATAGGAGCCAAAACAATAATAATAACCTTATGACCTCACCACATCTACTAAACAGAAAACATTACATCAAAAGCCAAAACAATAATCAAATCAGCAAAAGAGAGAAGGATTTACGTGGACATAGAGAAATGGATCAACAACAACATTTCTAGGGAACTCGACATTCAAATTCGACTCACATTTCTAGGGTTTGCCCATTTTTGTGTTTTGGTTGAGGAATGTTTAGGGAGGGCTCGAGGTATGCATGTTGTGGTTTTTGGGGATTGTTTTGGACTGATCTGATTCTGCTATTATCTCTCTTGGTTGTGGATTTGGGGGTTTTAGTTGTTTTGTTGTTGATGTTTCTTTGGTGGGTATTTTTGGTGAATCAGATCAATTAAAAACCCTATATTCAATTCAGCATGCCTGAAAAGGAAATACAAAAGATGGATAAATCACATAACCTATAAGAACTCACACCAAGCAATTCAGATCCCAAACATCCCTAATAAGAAGAAGAACCCATGAACCAAAACCATGTGAGTTTTCATTCATTATTGGAGAAACACATCAACCAAAACAACATAACAAATCATTAGCCAAAACCCTAAAACAACACATCACAAAGGGCAAAATGAGCAAAATCAATCAAAAGCTGAGGTGCCCTAACCTGCTGGTGGTGGTTATAGGCGCTCTCAACCTTCATTCAAACCAATTGCCGATTCAATTAGTCTCCGCGAAGTAGAGAAGATTGATTGAACAGAGAAATTGGTAGTAGCAATGAAGAAACAGATCGAAGTGATCGGTGAGAAAGAGACGTGTACGCGAAGTAGAGAAGATTGATTGAACAGAGAAACTGGTAGTAGCAAATAAGAAATAGATCGAAGTGATTGGTGAGAGAGAGACGTGAAAGAAAAGGAAATAGTAAAACGGAAAGATAAGGGACGCAGGAGAGAAAAAAGGAGTAAAAGGAAAAGATAAGGAACGCACAAAAAAAATGTGTAGGGGAGGGACAAAAAAGTAAATTTGATTACGACTCAAAAATTTGTGATTCGTGCTTTTATATATATGATAGATATATATATATATATATATATATAGCGATTTCCATCCCCCCTAATTCCTCTCTGTTTGCTTTATTTCCATCCCCCCTAATTCATCTCTATATATATATATATATATATATATATATATATATATATATATATGTTATGGAATATGAATGACCATGCATGTACACCAACATATTGTGTAGTCATGTAACTTGTATGTATCACTTAATAGTACCTCCACTTGTCTATGTATTGTCATGTAACTTGTAATCCTCTCCAATGTACACTAACTCTTTCATGTATTGTCTATGTTGCTTGTGATGTATTGTATGACATGGGGTGTATGTGTTGCTTGTACACATTGTATTAAGTACATTTATCATCATCACCAAATGGCCTATATAAAGGGTGCCAACCTCATTGTAAAAACACACCAAGTTGAATGAAAACTTCTCATTCCAACTCTCATTTCTTCTCTTCTCCTTTGTAGTAGTAGTTTATAGTAGTAGAAGTTCTTAGTCTTCTATTTCCTTCTCTAGTTCTTAGCAAGTTCCAATTCAATTTACAACACGTTATCAGCACGAGCTTGCTCTACAATTAAGGAGATCTTGAATTTCAAGAAGGCTTGTTAAGGAGACAAAGCTAGGAAGGTATAACTTTTGTTATTTAAATAAGTTCAATTTATTTCTATATTATCATGGTTGTTTCCTTTTATTACATGCATCACTTCTATATGCATACTTTATTCATATACCATTATAACGTCACTGATTGCGAAAGTATGCTCTGTAGTTGGGTCTTGTACGATCTTCTACATCAGAAATCAAAAGTCAATATGTGACATAACTAGTTTTCTCGCTATACTACAAACGATTAATTATGCTCTATTCTTGATTTTTTATATTGCAAATAGTGTTATGAGTTTAGGTTGATAGTGGGTAAGCCTTGTCCCCGGTAAAGCTAAACACTGAAAGGGAGACGGGTTATCCCGTTCGAGGAGGCATGGTTTTAAGTAGACTTCGTCTCGCCACCCAACCTGGAGGTTGTCCCACCAACTCATACAAGTAGTACATTTTGCATACTAATAATCAAGTTGTGAACATATATTTAATCATATGTTATGTTTTTACATAAAAATGAGAAAACTATTCTATATTAAATTTATTTTCAAAATAGTATTCAACCATAGTTGAACTTGTTGCCTTATTATATTACCAACAAGAATTACTTGTCATGACAATTAAATACTACAATTTGTGAATAAAGCATATATGCAAAACTGTGTGTTATACATAATCATTCACCAATTTCTCTTTAGAGATTTGAAAAGTGAATATTTCACTTTATATATCTTTTCACCTTATAGAGTTACATATATACATACCAAAAGGGTAATGCTCCAAAAGCTCAAAATGAGCGGCCGGGTCTCATGCTACAAAACTTAATCACTCAAATATTAATTATAATTCCACAATTTTAATTGCCTCTATGTTGAGGCTATGTGGAAATATGACTGATGAGACAATAAAAATAAGGTCACGTGGCCCGCCTCGATTTATTGCTGCAACAAATATCGAGTGCGCAAGTCAATACAATAAATATTAAGGATTGATTTCTTGTCTCATGGTAGCCGAGTAAAATAATGAGATATTATAAATATAATATCGCTCCCGTCCAATTAGTTCAGCTTCAAATTAAGAAGCATATGTTGCATATAATGATCATGATCACAATAATAAATTTATGGACGTGGAAAATGTGAAAATATCAGGTAAAGGTCGTATTGACAATTCCACCAAAAATTGGAATAAAAGTGGTGCACCACTACAAAAGGCAAATAATTATTGACAATGAGCGCTCATAATTGTGACAATTTTTTGGTCATATATGAAAGGCTATTTTGCCTAAATATTGTCATATATATGCCCGAATATTTTTGTGACCTTTACCATGCCTTCAAAATCAAAGGCAAAATATTATGAATTTTATCATTGACATATGACTCTTTTTCTGATTTGCCAAACATTATTTGTCCAGATGGATCAACAAATCATGTGTTCAAGTCATGAATCAAATAAGAGCGATATATGTCTTGCTGATTGTGCTACAACGCATACAATCCTTAAAAACAAAGAATATTTCTCTAATTTGAACTTAGCTGAGGCTAATGTTCAAACAATATCTGGCATCTCCAATTTGATTAATGGCTCTAGAAGAGCAAATTTTATGTTGCCTGAGGGAACAACAATTCATGTTGACAATGCCTTATACTTTGAAAAATCCAGAAGAAATTTACTCAGCTTTAAAGATATTCGACAAAATGGATATCACGTTGAAACCATGAACGAAAATAATAGAGAATTTCTCTATGTCACATTGGTTTCAAATGGAAAAAAAAAGTGTTAGAAAAATTCCCAGCTTTATCCTCTGGATTATATTTTACTCATATAAGGCATGTCGAAACGAATGTCGTCTTAAAAATAAAATTAATGATCCAAAGACATTCATTTTATGGCATGACCGGCTTGGTCATCCAGATCATCAATGATGCGAAGAATAATTAATAATTCGCATGGACATCCTTTAAGGAGTCACAAAATATTTTCAAATTTGGTGATTATAATTGTGCTAGTTGTTCTCAAGGTAAATTGATAGTTAAACCATCCCCAAGTAAAATTGTTGTGGAATCCCCGATTTTCTTAGAACGCATTCAGGAGACATACGTGGTCCTATTCATCCTCATTGTGGACCATTCGATATTTCATGGTTTTGATAGATGCATCAACTAGGTGGTCACATGTTTGTTTGCTTTCAACCCGCAATGTTGCATTTGCTAGACTTTTAGCACAAATCATTAAGTTAAGAGCACAATTTCCTGACAACCCAATGAAGACCATCCGTCTTGATAATGCCGGGGAATTTCAATCTCAAGCATTTAAAAATTATTGCATGTCTATAGGAATTACCATTGAACATTATGTTCCACATGTGCATACCAAGAATGGTTTGGTAGAATCTCTGATCAAACGCATCTAATTAATTGTCAGACCTTTAATCATGAAAACTAAGTTATCAACTTCAGTTTGGGGACATGCGATCCTTCATGCAAAAGATCTATCATTCGTTATAGGCCTACTCGCATACCATGAACATTCCCCCATGCAACTCATTTTAGGTCAACAACCAAATATTTCACACTTGAGAATTTTTGGTTGTGCAAAGGTATGTTCCTATACCACCTCCCAATAGAACTAAGATGGGTCAACAATGAAAACTTGGGATTTATGTTGGATTTAACTCATCGTCCATTATAAGATACCTTAAGCCCTTAACGAGGGATTTATTTACTGCACGTTTTGCTGATTGTCACTTTGATGAAGCAATTTTCCCACCATTAGGGGGAGATAAGAAGCCAATTCAAAAGGAATGGAGTGAAATTGCTTGGAATGCATCAACTTTATCACATTATGATCCACGCACAAATCAGTGTGAACTTGAAGTTCAAAAGATCATTCATTTGCAACAAATTGCAAATCAATTACCCGATGCATTTAATGAAGCAAAACAAGTGATAAAATCACATATTCCAGCTTGTAAATGCTCCTGCAAGAATTGATGTCTCTTTGCAACAAAATGCACAAGAACCAACGAAACGCTTAAAGCGTGGAAGACCAGTTGGTTCAAAGGATACAATTCCTCGAAAGAGGAAAACGGGAGTAAAAATAAATACAAATCAAAATACTCTTAAGAAAGCACAAGAATCCTTTGATAAGGGTTTGTCGAACAAGTTGATTCCCGATGAGGAACAACTTCCTCTAGAAAAAGAGGAAAAAATGAAAGTAATGAGATCTCAATAAATTATTTAAACTCGGTAAGATTTGGGATCGAAATGAAATTGTTCCTGATGATATATTTGCTTTCAATGTGTCCTTTGAAATATGTGAAAATGATGATGATCCAGAACCACGATCAGTGGACGAATGTCGAAAAAGACCTGATTGGCAAAAATGGCAAGAGGCTATCCAAGCAGAGCTAAACTCGTTAAAGAAACGAGAGGTTTTTAGACCAATTGTCCAAACGCCAAATGGCGTAAAACCTGTTGGATATAAATGGGTATTTGTACGAAAGAGAAACGAAAAAAATGAAGTTACAAGGTACAAAGCAAGACTTGTAGCTCAAGGTTTCTCACAAAGACCTGACATCGATTATGAGGAAACATATTCTCCTGTTATAGATGCAATCACATTTCGGTTCTTGATAAGCCTTGCAGTCTCTGAAGGGCTTGATATGCATTTAATGGATGTCGTTACAACATATCTGTACAGATCCCTAGACAGAGATATATATGAAAATCCCTTATGGATTTGTAATATCCGATGAAATAAAATCAAAACCTCATAACATGCATTCTATAAAATTACAAAGGTCTTTGTACGGATTGAAACAATCCGGATGAATGTGGTACAAACGCCTTAGTGATTATTTACCGAAAGAAGGATATGTAAATAATCCGCTTTGCCCATGTGTCTTTATTAAAAGATCATCAACATGATTTGTGATTATTGTTGTATATGTTGATGATTTAAATATTGTGGGAAACCATGGCGACATCGTTAGAACATCCGAATACTTGAAAAAGGAATTCGAGATGAAAGAAATTGAAAAAACAAGACTTTGTCTTGGTTTGCAAATTGAACATTTTTCAAGTAGAGTATTTGTCCATCAATCAAATTATATTGAAAAAATATTAAAAAGATTTTATATGGACAAGGCGCATCCATTGAGCTCTCCAATGGTTGTCAGATCACTTGAAGTGGATAAGGATCCATTTCGACCTCGTGAAAGTGATGAAGAGCTACTTGGTCCAGAGGTACCATATTTAAGTGCAATTGGTGCACTTATGTATCTTGCAAATTGTACAAGACCTGACATTGCTTTTGCTGTCAACCTACTTGCAAGATATAGCTCATCACCAACTCGAAGACATTGGAATGGTGTTAAACATATTTTCCGATATCTTCGAGGAACAAGTGACATGGGTTTATTCTACTCGAGAGGGGTAAAATTGAATCTCCAAGGTTATGCTGATGCTGGATTTTTATCTGATCCCCACAAGACCCGTTCTTAAATGGGATATGTATTCACATGTGGTAATATCTTGCTATATCATGGAAGTCGAAAGCAAACTATGGTTGCTACTTCTTCCAACCATTCTGAAGTACTTGCAATTCATGAAGCAAGTTGTGAATGTGTATGGTTGAGAAATATGATTGAACATATTCAAGAATCATGTGGATTGCCTTCAATAAAAGATTCTCCAACCATATTATATGAAGATAACGCATCATGTATTGCACAATTAAGTGAAGGATTCATAAAAGGGGACAGAACAAAACATATTTCACCAAAATTCTTTTATGCGCATGAGCTTCAGAAGAATGGTGAAATTGATGTCAAGCAAATCCGATCGAGTGATAATCTTGTTGATTTATTCACAAAAGCCTTACCAACTACGACATTTAAAAGGCTTACATATGGTATTGGCTTGCGTAAACTTAAAGACATTGCAAGTAAAGAAACTGAACAAGTTTCACCCATGTTCACATGAGGGGGAGTTATTGATTAGTGTATTGCACTCTTTTTCCCTTAGCTATGGTTTTATCCCATTAGGTTTTCCTAGCAAGGTTTTTAATGAGGCAATCTTAACAATATTATACCCGTCTTAATATTTATGAGAATAGTGTACTCTTTTTCTTTTACTATATTTTTTCCCACAGGGTTTTTCTTAGTAAAAGTTTTAACGAGGCACAATCTCTAAGCAAGTGTCATCCAAGGGGGAGTGTTATGGAATATGAATGACCATGCATGTACACCAACATATTGTGTAGTCATGTAACTTATACGTATCACTTAATAGTACCTCCACTTGTTTATGTATTGTCATGTAACTTGTAATCCTCTCCAATGTACACCAACTCTTTCATGTATTGTCTATGTTATTGTGATGTATTGTATGACATGGGGTGTATGTGTTGCTTGTACACATTGTATGAAGTACATTTATCATCATCACCAAATGGCCTACATAAAGGGTGTCAACCTCATTGTAAAAACACACCAAGTTGAATGAAAACTTCTCATTCCAACTATCTCATTTCTTCTCTTCTCCTTTGTAGTAGTAGTTTGTAGTAGTAGAAGTTCTTAGTCTTATATTTCCTTCTCTAGTTCTTAGCAAGTTCCAATTCAATTTACAACAATATATATATATATATATATATATATATATATATATTCTATATATCATGCAAATCAAACAAAATCATGCCTCATTGCATCAACGCCATCATGCTCCACTTATTTTCATCAAATACCATAACACGCGTGGGCCCGCCAAATTTGCATCGAGATACGTGTTAGCGCAATTTTTGGTGTAAAACATATTCAGACATATGAATACTCGATTTTGCGTAGTTTTTCGCCTCGGATTTAACCGTGCATTCCAATAACCCTGAAAATAATAAATAAAAGCAATTTGGCTATTATTTTGGAGACTTGACAATAAAAATATACAGATAACCTATATATATTATTACATAATTAACGACTCAACAAATACCCCAAAACTTATGACTTTGCACGTCCCGAGCAAAGGTGTAAATGACAAACACGCAGATAAACTAGACTTATAATATAGATATGTATAGACTCAACTAATCTTATCCCCGACTCAGAATTCATGGAGTTCCTTTGGTTTACATAGTTGCCAAGTTAACAAGCCACTAATGAAATTTCGGAGTTAAGATATGTCAAAATCCGCAACCCAAACACAATTAAGATAACACTTTAAAGACATAGACTCGGTCAAGACAAAGGTCATCAACTACTTGCGGGTTTTCTTGGTTTACACATTCAAGCATGCAAGTTTACAATTTTACTTAATCTAGCTATAAGCACTCGAGCTAAATCTTTTTTATTTGAAGAGTTTCCATACACTTCCGCCTTTATTCATTTTATATGTATACTCTCTATTTTTTTTCTTCTCCAAATTTTGTTATTCAAATAATACGGTCCCTGCTCCATTTCCTATGGACCGATTTCTCACTTTTTCCCACCACAAGTTTCCCTGCTCAATTTCCTGTGAAAACTTGTGGGACACTCTATATTTTGAAAACTCCTGTTAGTCGTTCTCACTTTTCCTATAATTAAGCAAATTCCCCAATGTGGGTTAAAATATCATCACTTGCTCAATTTCAACCGTCTATCCATTTTGGTATCTAGCATAAGGCTTAACCATCATACTAAGTCCCTAATCATAAAATCATAAAAATGCTGAGCTACGGACTCGAGTGAGTATTTCTCCTACTTTTTCCTAAGTTTCAAGTAAAAAAGGCAACCATAATGTATTCGTCCACAACCAAAGGCATGAAACAAAGTTTCGGGTAACTATAAACAATATAATAATGAAAACTATACTAAATACATGCATGAAAGTGTATCAATTCCTAATGAAGTGAGATAGATGAGTATGGAAGGAAAAGAAATGGAAGAAATGAGAGAATAAGTGACATTAAACACCACCATTACCATCTGTCAACCACATGTAACCGCATATAATTGAAAAAATTTAAACGATCTCACATGCGGTCTTTCGCGAATAAGTCCATCCAACTCAATCCACAAATCTTAAAGTACCCCCAAACTTATTCTGAACTTTGTCCTCGAGGTTCAAAATAAGTCAAGAAATTTATGCAACAAAAAGACAAAAATAGTGGTGAAAATGAATTTGGATAAAATAAGAAGATGATACGAGTGCACGCATAGCAAAAGTCTCTAAAAACTAGTGAATGCTTAAATCTCGCATGTCTAGGTGACTAAGGAAACTATGAAATAAAATTATCATAATAGGAGTAAGAACGAATAAGCATGGGAGTTAATTCAAATAATTCCTGTCAAATCTTGCGAGCCCGAGTCTTTCAACTACGGGTGAAGTCAACAAAATGATGGAATGTGGTTTTGGGTTCTGGGTCTACTCAAAGACCCGCCACTAATGTGGTGACTTAAGTTGGAAATGTCCCAACCAAGTCTCAAAACACCTAAAACTCTAATAATATGTTAATTCATAAAAAAGAATATGCTCAAATTACTATAAAAACAATGTAATCCATAGTCAAACCTAGCAAAACTCAGGGGGTGGTCTAGTGCCATCAGTGCTCATCAAACATTCATTACACCTGTAAAAATCCAAGAGACCAATTTAGGGCTTTATTAAACATAAAAAACTAAAACTAAATTAAAATTGAAATAAATGCAATAAAAATAAAAACAAAGCTGGGCTGCCTCACAACGAGCGCCTTTCGTTTTAAGTCTTTGGCTAGACTTATTGTGATTCATCACGTGATGCCATCTCCTTTGGATATGTCAACAATAAATGGTGCATCAACATATTTGGGCAATGCAGCATGCACGCTCTCCTTTAAAATTAGGAGCTCATTCTGGACCTCTAACACAAACAAATCTGTCATATCATGGTCATCCAACACAAAGGTGTCAGCAATGTAGAAAATCTGCGAACGCTCATTTACTTCCACCTCCGTATAAGGTTTAACAAATATGCATGGGAGTGTGGGTGGTTTCACCAACACCGGAAGTTGGTTTTCCTTGCTCTCTATCTGCGGCTCCTCTGCCTTTCTGAAATGACTCAAATTTCTATCGCAGCTTCATCATCTTAATTCTGTGCAATGGAAATGTCCGACTCAATTTGAAGGACTTCAAGTCCTTGCGTTGTTTCGCACCAATAGTTCTCCACCGGTATATCAACATTCACCTCAACATTTCTCAATGTATCAACATTCACATTCTCCTCTGAGTAAGAAATTGGTTGTGTATTACACAACTCTTTCTCGTCAAGCATATTCTGGAGTGTGGCATTTAGTTGAATAAATTGAGTTTTCAAGTTTTGCAAGCTTGGAAACTCACGCGAAAATTGTTGAAGCTATTCATGAAACCATTATTGATCATCTAGTAACTTTTTCATCATATCTTCTAAAGAGGTGCTTTGTTGAGGAATCTGTGGACTTGACATGAGCCCATAAAAATCGGGTTGTGGCGATGCATAGCTAGGATAGTGATAATTCTCATACTTTGGATAATACGAACAATCATATGTGGAATGAGAATAATCTTCACAAGTTTCGCAAACCTCAACCTGTTGCACAAAAGAATGCATGTTAGAAAATTGATGTTAATTATATAACATACTTACCCCATTCACATTATAATAATGTGAGTCTTCGAATCGACCATATTTGTTGGGGAGGGAGGCCATCGTGGAGTTGCCTGCATACATGTTAAGAACAAGGGACTAGATACAAAATAATAACAATAATCAAATAATAATAATAATAATAATAAAAAAATAAAAAATAATAATAATAAAAAAATAACCAAAGAAAGAAAAAAACCAATCCCCGACAACAACGCCAAAAATTGACGCGCATCGAACGCGGCAATAAAATCAAAATACCTGAACCAACTATTTTGTAGAATAGTGGCAAAGGGTCGATCCCACAGGGATTGGTAATCTTTCTAAGGTCAAAAATAACGAAAAGGGAAATCGAGGGTTTTAAAGAATGAATAAATTATCTAATGTTTAAAATAAATAAACAAAACAATGAAAATAATTTGAAAACAATTAATAAAAACACCTAGGTCTAGACATACAAGTTCAGTTCGATAAAAGATTAGATTTGGTCGTCGATTTATGTAAAATATGCAAATCAAAATATCTTAGTGTAGCTATAGACCCGGTAACGTACGCGGTTCCTCGAATTTCCTAATCTCGATAGCCAAGGTACGACGGTGACTATTTCTCTAGTCAAACGTATAAACCTATACTCAAGTGCATTGGGTTTAACACGTTGACCGCAATAGGTTTCGTGAAGGTACTACACCTAGACAACCGAATCATTCGTGTGTTCGATTTAGCCTAGATTTCTAAGGTATTCAACCGGTCCCAAAAGAGACTAATCAATTAGTAAGGTCAATTGTCACTAGTGTGGTCTTGTCGCATAAGTACGGATGCTTACGACACACTGACGAGTAAGTCAAGATTTAAACATAAATTTAACCTCGATTATTGAAACAATACCAAAGAAAATAAAATATTAATGAAAAGATTCAAATTAAAATATATAAATCTCACAAATCCATTGATATGCGCAGTAAAACCTCCCTCGTAGTCTTGCCTAGGCCATAAGTTTTAGCCTCGCATAATTGAAGAACACCAAGAGAAAAAAAAAGAATGGGGAGAGATGTTGAACCAAATATAGCGATTGATATATATATATATATAGCGATTTCCATCCCCCTAATTCCTCTATGTTTGCTTTATTTCATCCCCCCTAATTCGTCTATTTTATATATATATATATATATATATATATATATATATATATATATATCATGCAAATCAAACAAAATCATGCCTCATTGCATTAACGCCATCATGCTCCACTTATTTTCATCAAATACCATAACACGTGTGGGCCCGTAAAATTTGCTTCGAGATACGTGCTAGCGCAATTTTCGGTGTAAAATATATCCAGACATATGAATACTCAATTTTGCATAGTTTTTCGCCCTGGATTTAACCCCACATTCCAATAACCCTAAAAATAATAAATAAATGCAATTAGGCTATTATTTTGGATACTTGACAATAAAAATATATAGATAACCTATATATAGTATTACATAATTAACGACTCAACACTTTGTGATAGCTTCCTTTTAGTATTGTTGATTACTGCTTTGTGATAGCTATCTTTGAAATTGTTGTTGGTTGAGTGGTCCATTGGCAAGTGAGTCATGGTTACTATTTATCTGTGATATGAGCTTTTATCTGGACGTCGTCGATATCTCCCAATTGAGCGTACGTTGGGGGCACTTATCCGGGTCTGTGGATATCCCATAGTCGCAAGGGTTAGGGTTGGGAGCCAGGTGGCTCGTCCTAAATCCGAGTATGCGGGGCTTTTGCTGCGACTCAACGACCTTTTGGTCCGGACTCCTTGCTATTTGGCCTCACTTATCGATTGATTTGTGTCTTTTATATGCATGCGTTACTCCATTGGCAAGTGAGTCATGATACTGTTTCTCTGTGATATGAGCTCTTATCTGGACGTCGTCGATATCTCCCAATTAAGTGTAAATTGGGGGCACTTATCCGGGTCTGTGGATATCTCATAGTCGCAAGGGTTAGGGCTGGGAGGCAAGTGTCTCGTCCTGAACCCTACTAGGCTTTTGCCGTGACTCAACGACGTTTTGGTCGGGACTCCTTCCTATTTGGCCTCAC
Source organism: Stephania yunnanensis (assembly GCA_039657365.1). Lineage (NCBI taxonomy): Eukaryota > Viridiplantae > Streptophyta > Magnoliopsida > Ranunculales > Menispermaceae > Stephania > Stephania yunnanensis. The sequence goes on along the minus strand of CM077584.1, from coordinate 54,834,192 downwards.
TTATTGCTTGCTTTGTTTACAGTATTTTATATTCATGCGTTACCTGTTCATTTCTTTCTAATTGCATGAATTCCACAGCTTTAGTTATTTCAAGATGTTGTATATATGTCCTACTGGCGTTACTTACTTGGGCTAATCATTCTCGTGATTGACTGAGTGCAGATACGCGGTCCAGCAAGGGGAAGGCTCCATAGATAGGTGAAATTTTTGTATATCTTTTATATACTCTCCTCCAATGGTGATATAATGCATAAATTGCTTTAACTAAATTGTAAAACTTGACAAATACTTATAACTCAACTTAAAATTGTGAATTTATGTATAATGAAGGATTGGAAGGCTGACTAGGTCTGCGTTGACCTTGCGAGACTTGTTTGGGGGTCCACGTGGGCTTAGGTTGGGCGGGCCGATGCCAGTCGCGCCATCGTGCCTGCAGCCGATGCAGCTCATCTGCGGCCTCGCTGGAGCCACCCCGCTGCTGGCCCGCCGCTACAACCGACGCGCGGCGCCCCTGCATTGATCCAACTACCGCCGCGACTGCTCGCCTGGCCGGACTTGCCGTTGTGCCGCGCCGGAGCTCTCTCTCCGCCATCGTTCTTTCTTTCTACTCCGATGTATTTTCCTCCCCTTCTCTCTTCTCTCTCTCTCCTCTTCTCTCTCTTCTCTGCTATTTTTCTTTCTCTCTTTTCATTTCTTCTTGATGAAGAAATAAAATGTGTCCTCAAGATCCTACTGAGGGGAACTCGAGGCACATCAAAAATATATTGATTCAAGTGCTTTCCTTAACAATAGCGCGCATCTCAAGGCATCACAAATATTCATAATCTCGACACTCGCGCCACACGCATCATGAAGCGCATCCAATGTATATATATATATATATATTAACGTTACCACATTAAAACCACTATAGCCCCTATAGCCACATTAAGTTGCTATCTCGGTCCCACGTCGGCACGCGACTCGAAGCGCGTCCCCGTTCGTGTTTCGGCTCACCGAATTCCCCGCATATACCTTTCTCAAATTGGATATTACTAAATAACACACGCACATTACAAAAAAATATCATACCTCGGTATCTCCACCCGAGATTCGGACATACGTATTTCGACGAGTGGATCCCACATACGACCCTGACCTGGCACGTAACACAAGTCAGATTTTCGGTCGTTACTGTCTTCCCAACGAATTAGAATTTCCTCCTCGAAATTGACGAAATTCTCAAAGGAAGATAGTGTGTTATAAATGAAGACCCAAGGCCATACCCGCGCAAGGCCATACCCCCATTTTACTTTGTAGGGCTGGGCTCCTCCGCGACAAGTTGGGCTCCTCCGTGACGAGCTATTCTCTTCCGAGACCTCCGGCAAAGAACACACCATCTGTCTCCTCCCATCAATATATGTCAGGGCAACACCTCGCAACATATATTGAAATATAACGGAACTATTACTCATATCCGCGGTATGTCCGCGGGAATGTAAATTAAACTCTCTGACTGTCCGTTAGTCTCCCTAATCGAGTGGGTCTCAGCATGAATCTGCTCCTGGCTCTGTTGTGCCTACCCACTGTCGTGAACACGTACTAGTGAAGTGATATGGTTGTCCACACTCCCAAACAAGTACGTTGAAATCTCGATTCGTATGGAACATGTTGTCCCTGTGTCTGACTAGACCTATGGCCCTGTCCCTGCACTTGGCTGGAACTCTACCTCTGTTTCTGTCTCTGGCCACTGCCTCTGCCATCAGCCCTCTGATGGTACTAATGTTGAGGATTCGACGGTGCTGGCTGCTGTAATGCACTAGCATAACCCTGCGCTGGACCAACTAACACTGGTGCGGTACACGCCGCATATAGTGGAAACGCAACAAATCCTACGCTCTGAGGTCGATCTCTTAGCTACGACCGTCTCACTCTTTTTTTTTCCTTCGATCATCTCAAGACCCTCGCACTGACTATCACAATGCCGATAATGCGACTCGTCCTCTGGTGCGTGTGCTCCCAAAGCTCTCTCCAGCCATAACCCTCGCTTAAGCCTCTTGTACTGTGCTCGGAGCCGTTGTCACCCAACAGTAAGAATAAATTCTATTAAATCTTGTAGTAAGCTTGGTCAGTGTTTGTGTCACCTGCACCCCTAGCATACTTCATCATGCGTATATACCGACCGGTGGTCTAAAACTCAGTCCTCTTCAGGTTATGGATTGTTCCCCATCGACACCTCTGTAGTACGCCACCAGACATCGATCTCACCGACCAGTGGAATCGATAATATACTCGACTACATTTGCGTTGGTATGGCCAGTACATCATGTATCTTCACGTGATTATCTATCTGTGGCCTCAAGGTCAGTACCCCCGTGTAACTTTTCTAAAACTTGCGAGTCTTCCTCGCCTCAGTTGTAGCCCTAACACTCGTATCAGTCTGCGTGTTCAGTGTATCCTCATGTAGTGTCTCAGATGTAGGAAGTACGGGCTTAACCTGAATCTATGCCTCCTTGGCCACTGTAGGCCCTGCCTGAACTGGAGATGTTTCAGGTGGGTTGTGAACTGTAAAAACACGCTCAGTCTGAATAACTAGAGCTGCTGACGTAGACGACAACAATGTAGCCTGTGCCCTTAACAATCGAAGAATCTCCTGCAGTTGCTGGTCATGCAATACAATTCTGCCATACAGAGTATACAGCTCCTCAGCACTCGCAAATCGCGAACCTGCAGCCCCACGATCATTCCTAGACCCGGTCCGAAACGTCGTCGCATTTTCCATGGCCACGATTCCTCGAATCAGTGTATAATTACCGACATCGTATATAGTATATAACAACACAACAAATAGCCATATAGGATAAATTTTAATTTCCTCAACTCTCCTCACTTCCCAACGAAGATTTTAGTCAGGATCATAGGGTTCCACTCTAAGTTAAACCATTCCTAACTTCCACTGGTTTGCGTCTCTATGGCTTGTGATTTAAATCAAGAGTCGAGTATTTAAAACTTCGGCTCTAATACCAACTATGATGTTGGTATCACAATGTCTTAAGTCATGAGATTATCACAACTAGGCTATGATACCAATTGTGTTGGTATCATATTGCCTTAAACCATCTAGGTCTCTAAACTTAGGCTCTAATACCAACTGTGACGGCCCCAATTCCTCACAAATTGGGCCCCACCCGGCCTAAGCCCACGTGGACCCCCGAGCCACTCTCGCAAGGTCAACACAGACCTAGTCAGCCTTCCAATCCTTCATTATACGTAAATTCACAATTTTAAGTTAAGTTATAAGTATTTATAAAGTTTTACAATTTAGCGGAAGCAATTTATGCATTAAATAACTAAACAATAATGTAAAAAGAGTTAGGAAGCCTAATTGTGGAACCTCCATAACTATATCACCATCAGAGGAGAGTAAATAAAAGATATACAAAAATTTCACCTAGTTATGGAGCCTTCCCCTTGCTGGACTGCGGATCTGCACTCGGTCAATCATAAGAATGACGAACCCAGATAAGTAACACCAGTAGGACATATATATAGCATTTCGAAATAACTAAAGCTGTCGAATCCATGCAATTAGAAAGAAAAGAACAGGTAACGCATGAATATAAAAGACTGTAAACAAAGCAAGCGATAAGTGAGGCCAAATAGCAAGGAGTCCTGACCGAAAGGTCGTTGAGTCGTGGCAAAAGCCCAGCAGACTCAGGTTCAGGATGAGACACCTGCCTCCCAGCCCTAACCCTTGCGATTATGAGATATCCACAGACCCGGATAAGTACCCCCAAGGCACACTCAATTGGGAGATATCGACGGCGTCCAAATAAGAGCACATATCACAGAGAAATAGTATCAAGACTCACTTGCCAAAGGAGTAACGCATGCATATAAAAGACACAAATCAATAGATAAGTGAGGCCAAATAGCAAGGAGTCCCGACCAAAAGGTCGTTGAGTCGCAGCAAAAGCCCCGCATACTCGCATTTAGGACGAGCCACCTACCTCCCAGCCCTAACCCTTGCGACTATGAGATATCCACAGACCTGGATAAGTGCCCCCAACGTACACTCAATTAGGAGATATCGACGGCGTCCAGATAAGAGCTCATATCACAGATAAATAGTAACTATGACTCACTTGCCAATGGACCACTCAACCAATAACAATTTCAAAGATAGCTATCACAAAGCAGTAATCAACAAGAGTGAAAGGAAGCTATCATAACGCAGTGAACAATAGTCAATAGAATGAAAGGAAACTACTGTACAAGGTCCTAACTGGTTAATTTACATTTTCCACGAACAGTCCACATCGTCCGCAAAACGTCTCATTATGCACACCCGACACCCGACTTCTAAGTCCCTGGTGTCCATTTATACCATTTAGGCCTAATTTACTTAATCATTCAATCACAGCCAAATTTCTCAACATAAGACTCACCATGGCCTTCTAACCTCATTTGAATCCCTCACTTCGTCGAACTTCGTCGAATTGCACCTCTCGTCGAGGAGTGATCAGTCCGACAACGCGCCACCACGTAGTTCCTCCACGCCGTTCACCGCGCCGCTGTCGATGTCGCGTCGTCGTCGCTGCCGCTGTCGCGTAGTTGTCACGCCGACGCCGTTGGGCACCACTGTGACGTCGGCGCCGACGTCGCCACTGCTGCTTCGTCCACGCCGCGCTACCTTCGTCTTCTCCACCGAGACCATGCCGCCGTGGAGTCGCAGCTGCCCAGCTATGCCGATGCTAGTCGCGCCACCGCGCTTGCAGCTGCTGCAGCTCATCCGCAGCCTCGCTGGAGCCACGCCGTTGCTGGCCCGCCACTACAACCGACGCACTATGCCCTGCGTCGATCCAACAACCGCCGTCGTAACCGCTCGCCTGGCCGGACTTGCCGCTGTGCCGCGTCGGAGCTCTCTCACCGCCTTCTCTCTTTCTCTCTCTACTCCGATATTGTTTCCTCCCTCTCTCTTTCTCTTATCTTCTCTCTCTGTTGTTTTTCTTTATTTCTTTTCGTTTCTTCTAGATGAAGAAATCAAATGTGTCCTCGAGATCCGTGTGGAGCGAAACTTAAGGCACATCAAAAATATATCGATTCAAATGTTTTCCTTAACAATAACGCGCATCTCAAGGCACCATAAATATTCACAATCTTGACACTCGCGCCATATGCATCACGAGACGCATCCAATGTATATATATTTTTTTAACGTGACCACATTAAAACCACTATAGCCCCTATAACCACATTAAGTTGCTACCTCGGTCCTACGTCGGCACGCGACTCGTACCTCGTCCCCGTTCGTGTTTCAGTTCACCGAATTCCTTGCATATACCTTTCTCAAATTGGATATTACTAAACAACACACACATTACAAAAAAATATTATACCTCGGTGTCTCCACCCGAGATTTGGACATAAGTATTTCGACGAGTGGGTCCCACATACGAGCCTGACCTGGAACGTAGCACAAGTCAAATTTTCGGCGCTTACATGGATTGTCAAGGCATAGGCACATCTACACACCTAAATAAATAAGGAATACAAGTCCTCTTAACATTTATAAGATATTCACTAGCATAATAGCATGCTATTTATCATTCAATTCACATTTAAAACAACGAGAATAGACATAGCATAGGATAGAATCAATGAATCAAATCAAATGAATGGATATCATGCAAACTAGACTCATCAAGTGAGCATAGACACAAAGAACACATGATGTAAGAACACAAAGGAAAAATAGTCAAAGGACTATGCAAGGAAAACAATTAATAGAAATGAAATGCCAAGTAAAGTTGTTGTGACGACCCCAATTTCGCACAAATTGGGCACCGCCCAGCCTAAGACCACGTTGACCCCCGAGCCAGTCTCGCAAGGTCAACGCATGCCTAGTCAGCCTTCCAATCCATCATTATAAGTAATTTCATAACTTTAAGTTGAGTTATTAATATTTTTCAAGCTTTTGCAATTTAGCGGAATCAATTAATTAAATAACTCAATGATAATACAAAAGAGTTAGGCAACCTAATTGTGGAACCCAGCATAAATATATCATCATATGAGAGTAAATACACAGTTTACATGCCCATAATCCCAGTGTTTTTAAAAGAAGTACATAGAATAATACAATGGATTTACCTAGCTATGGAGCTTTCCTTTTGCTACTCGTCTGCGACTCTGCACTCAGTCAAACACGAGATTGACGAGACCAGGTAAGTAAAATCCAGTATAATCTAAACAGTGATTCAAGATAAAATGAAACAGTCTAAAATTCATGCGAATAGAAAGAAAAAGCTATATGGAATGCATGATAATGAGACTGTAAAAATGACAGTACAACGAGATTGAGTGTCAAAGGAAACAAAAGATAGGTGCCCAAGTAGTCCAAGACCACCAAATGGGGGTGCCACAGGGTGGAGGTCATAGAGTCGCGACAACGTCAAGCAGACTCGGGTCATAGGACGCCGCATCGCCAGCTGTACCTAAAATGTCGCGAATGATGGATATCAACGGTGGCCCGGATAAAACACATCTCATTGCGACCAAATACTCAAGTGACTTGAGGTCATGGCCCCGGTTGCAAGCCGGCGACCACTCCAATCAGAGACACTCGTAGGACTCGCTTGGCCCTCGGACACTTATAAGTAGGTAGGAGTTCCAAGAAGGAGACATGGTTCAACATCAAACAAAAATACAAGCTCAATGAACTACTGTACATTTTCTAACTAGTTTTACTTACCTCGAGAACATCCCGCTCACGCCTCGATATGCGCACCCAACACCCGACTCATAAGTCATTGGTGTCAATTTATACCATTTAGGCCTAATTTACTAAGTCATTCAATCACGGCCAAATTTCTCAACATAAAACTCACCATGGCCTTTTAACCTTGTTTGAATCCCTCGCGTCGTCGAACTTCGTCGAATTGCACCTCTCGTCGAGGAGCGATCGGTCCGACAATGCGCCACCGCGCAGTTGCTCCACGTCATTCAACGCGCCTTTGCCGTCGCCGCGACGCTGCCGGTCACCGCTACCGATCTCTCGCCGGCGTCGCAGTCGCGCCACCTCTTGGCACTGGAGCCGCCGTCCGCACAGCCCGCCGCCATCAGCTACACTGCTGGTTCGCCACGGCGCCACCTCCCGCAGCCTCCGCGCCGCCGTCATCCTCCGCGCTTCTGATCCGCCGCTGCACTGCTGGTCATCCTCATCGAGCCTCCTATTTCGACGTCCGCACGGCCGCACAGCCAACCTGGCCGGAGTCGCGTCGTCATACGTCATCCGTACGCCGCTGCTGCTGGTGCTGGAGTGGCGCTGATCGGCCGTCCGCCTGAGCCGTGCGCCTACTGGAGCCGCGCCGACCACAGCGGCGCTCGTGCCTACTCTCGCCAGAGTCGTTTGTCGTCGGTGCTCCCTTTCTCTCTCTTCTTCTCTTTCTTTCTTTCGTTTCCTCTTATCTGATTTTTTTATGCTCTCTCTCTCCTCTTTCTTTCTCTCTTCCTTCCTCTCACTTCTTATCCGATTCTCTTTTTGAGGAACCAAATATGTCCTCGAGATTCGTGTGGAGCGAAACTCGAGGCATATCCAAAAATATATTTATTCATTTGTTTTCCTAAGAAATTGGACAACGCATATCTCGAGACACTACAAATATTCACCGTCTCGGCGCTCACGCCACATGCATCACGAGGCGCATCAAATGTACATTTTACTTTATTTTATTTTATTTTAATGTTTAAGTTTAATGTTACCACATTACAATCACTATAGCCACATTAAGTCACTACCTCGGTCCCACGTCGACACGTGACTCAAACGCGTCCCCGTTCGTGTTTCGACTCACAAAATTCTCCGCATATACCTTTCTCAACAATTAGTATTATAATCTCAAATTGGATATTCTCGGCGACTCCACTTGAGATTCGGACATACGTATTCTGACGAATGGATCCTACATTCGACCCTGACCTGATACGTGGCACAAATCAAATTTTTGGGCCTTTACAATTTCCATTGGGTATAGTCACAACAACAAAGTAAAGTTCTAGCTTTACTGGCCTCCCGATACTCCAAATCTTGTATTCGATCTCCCGTACCCTTTTCTTAGGCTCCTAAGTTTGGTATCTCATTAGTTCAAATATAGTGGGTTTAAGCTCAATTTAGTAGTGTTTATTATGTATTCAAATTGGTTCAATAGAATTTAAATCAATCTTCCTAAATCAGCCCCTAAAGACTAAATTAAGTTTCAGTTTTAGTCCTACATTTTAACGCAGTTTTAGGCATGAAATGGTCAAGATATCAAGATCATCCATCAGCACAATTATTGTTTGTCTCTCTCTTAGCTTTCCAGAAAGGTTTAGTTTGCATAGTTCCGATGTAAAATAAAAGAGATATCATGATTTTACTAAACATAGGTCTAATTGGAATTTAATCTGACCAGCGGATTTAGAAAATCTATTTCTCCCAATATATAATTCCTAAGAATGTGGTTTTTGGTCACAAGGTAGAAAATATATCCAAATACAACATACTAAAATATCAGCTCATTTGGATAAGTAGTTAGGGAGTTATGCCCTTAACAAGTTTAGTTTCAAACATTTCTTTTTTAATTCATGTACCTATTTGTAGAACATGTTTGGATATAAAACAATTTGAATTGAAATGCCTTCATTTAAGAAACGTTATTTTCCTTTAAATAAGCTTTCAAATGTCACTGGTTTGGATCAATTTGGATCTAAAATGAGTAGATTATGACCAAATTACCCAGGTTGATTCCTAATACAACATGCAGAATTCTAGTTTTGGTGTTGCAATTTCAAAAATTCATATCTTTATGATTTCAAAACCAAATTAAGAACTTCATTATAGCTGGATTATCAGCTTGAGATGAAGAATCCAAATATATAAATTAATTGCAAATAGTCAATCATTTAATATCTAAAATTAGCCTAAAACCATAACTTGTTTTAATTTCAACTAAAAAGATGTGTACCTAGTTGGTGTAGCACCCTAGCTTGAGAGTTTCTCACCAACTCTCATGGACTCCTTCAACACCTTGATGATTCACTCCTCTCTAGCAATTCCTTCTTCTTCTCCAGAAAAAATGAATGAGTGATTTTGTTTGCATGTTGTTTGATCGCTAATATTATATATGAAGGTGATGTTCCTACCTAGCCCTTAATCTTCATGGATTTATGTATCCCTAGGAATATCTAATGGTCCACCTTTTTCATATGTCCCACTAACTCAACCTCAAGTGACACCGTTTCATTACTCAACTAGTTCATAGATGTGCCAATGTGTATCTCTATACCAATCTTATGTTTTCCATTAAATTACTCAACTATAGGCCTTTACTTTTATTTACATTAACCAACACAACCATAGGCTTACAAGTAATTCCTTATTTCATATTAGTATTAAATAAGGCTTACCAAAATGATAACTACCCGGTTCTTCGGCTTGCACGCTACTCGAGACGTGTCCCCGCTCTCGTCTCGACGCCTACAACTGTACAAACCGACTTAGTAAGTCTACACAATACATACCACTAGGCATACATCAATACAAAAATACAATATACCTCGGCCACGTGCCTCGATCGGTGCACATATCACAATGTAGGTCCCACGTCAAGGGTCGATGATCATAATTAAGGAATTAAAACGGAGGTTGGAGATTTGGGCCGTGACAGCCTTCCCCATGCTTGGCTGCTGATCTGAACTCAATCAAATACAAGAATGTCGAATCCAGTAAGTAAAAGCCAGTAGGATTTAAACAATAATTCAAAATAAATAAACACTACAAAAAAATAGCAAATCAGAAACGGAATTTTCCGTCTCTGATTTGCAAAAATTCCGTCTCTAATTGAAATCAAAAACGGAACAGACACGGAATGAGTTTCGTCTCTGAAAACGTCGTCGCTGATTCGATCAGAAACGGAAAATGGATTCCGTTTCTGATTAGAGACGGAATAGAGACGGAAAAAATTCGTTTCTGATTAGAGACGGATTTAGAGACGGAAATTAGAAACGGAACAGAGACGGAACAGAAATGGAATTTATTTCGAAAAGGGTAAATTTGTAATTGCATTCCGTCTCTGATTCTGTTTCTAATCAGTAATGGAATCGAGACGGAATCAGAGAGGAATGCAAATATTCCGTTTCTGATTCCGTCTCTGATTAGAAACGGATTCAGAGACGGATTTTTCCGTTTCTGATTCCGTCTCTGTATTCGTTTCTGATTAGCGACGGAATCAGAGACGAAATTCTTATTTTCGTCTCTGATCCGTTTGTAATTCATACATATATTTCTAGAAAATTAGAGATGGAATAGCAACGGAATGTTTGACTTCCGTTGCTAATCTGTCTCTAATTTTCTGTTTTGTTTAATTATGACACAGAAACATAATCCAATTGGTTCTCCAACCTAAAAATTCAAATTACAACCATATGACCTACTCCATCGCCTGCACCCCCTCCAACAACTCCTTGGGGGTGCTAACATCCCACAAAAAAGCAAATTGCACATTCGTACATCGACAATATATATCAACAAATATTCAAAAGAGAAAGAAAAAATGTGAAACTCAAATTTAGCAAAAAAATTTATATAATATCACGGAAAATTGTCATGTATTACGAAAGCTCCAAATTTGGAAGTATACACAAAAACCACCAATCCTATTGTTCAACAACAAAAAAAAAAGAACACTTACAATCATATAAATATGCACATAAAGAATTAAGTTTAATAACCAAGAACAAAATTCATCTAATGTTCAACACATCCAATCACCAACACTCCAACATGACTGGTCAGAATAAGAATAGCAAAAAGGACTTCATATAATAACTATAACGCAGCTTTGAAGCATTTCTGATTCTCCATCTGAGGACAACAACCAGTGATTATGCACCTGAAAAAAGTAGGCAAAGGAGAGATTATTGAACTAAGGATGTACATTGGAAGCGAATGAGAAAAATGGTGGATTTGAAGAAACATAGAAAGTAATAATAATCATACATAAAAAGTAGGCTTCGAACCTATTTTTTAATTTCTTTACGATTGAGTTTGCTTTGGTCTTTTGTCAATTCAACACATATGTAGGTAGAGAGGAGTACTAGAGCTAATAAGGAACATGAAAGAAAATTAACTCATATTAAACATAAAATACAACACCATAGTCAATACATGAAGTTCCTTATGGAGACCCAATTTTAATTCAATTCAAAAGAAGACAACAACGACAACAAGTCGTAATAAAACACTGAAACAAAGTAGAAACAACACACACATTGTTGACTTTGATTTAGTTCTTTGAAAATTAAGATGAAAGCATTAACAACATTATGGGGATTGTAATAGGTGCAATGAGAATAACATGGAGCTTTTAGCATTAAAACAAGAAGAATTGAACTTTCTCGCTTGAGTTGGATTATTTATCAAGCTTTGTAAGGCATGCATTTCAACATGTATATGATAATGGTGAAGTGCAAGAATGCTAAAAGGTAAAAACTGAAAGTTAAGCACAAACCTTTATCAAAGCAAGATTCACATCCATCAATCTTGATAGGAAGTCATCATCTCATCCACCAACACTGCTGTGTGCTCCATTAGACTGAACCAGCCATGTGTTCCTACTCAAAAAAAAAAAACCAGCTGAGGTCCTCTCCTGCAGTGAAGAAAAAAAAACCATACAAATAGAATAAGAAAGCTTCAAAAAAAAGTAGGAGCAGCAAGCAAAACTGATTTAGGACTGAAGTTTTGTTGTTGTTGTGAGTTTGGGCGTCACTGTAGCTATTATTCTACGCATAGGAGATAGCGAATAAGGTATGTATAAGATGGACCTTTTTTAAGTTGAGTTGGATTATTTATCAAGCTTTGTAAGGCATGCATTTCAACATGTATATGATAATGGTGAAGTGCAAGAATGCTAAAAGGTAAAAACTGAAAGTTAAGCACAAACCTTTATCAAAGCAAGATTCACATCCATCAATCTTGATATGAAGTCATCATCTCATCCACCAACACTGCTGTGTGCTCCATTAGACTGAACCAGCCATGTGTTCCTACTCAAAAAAAAAAAAAAACAGTGAGGTCCTCTCCCGCAGTGAAGAAAAAAAAAACTCATTTGAAGATAGTATACGTACATTGAAATGTTGGGTCACTTCCTTGATCTGCTACAATTAAATAAAAAACATAGCAGAACTCACTTTGATAAACACCCTCACAAGGCCCTCTATTTTCCCAAATTCTCTATTTTCCCATCAATTTTGATAGGAAGTCATCATCTCATCCACCAACACCGTCGTGTGCTCCATTAGATCGAACCACCATGTGTTCCTACTCAAAAAAAAAAAAAACCAGCCGAGGTCCTCTCCTGCAGTGAAGAAACCATACAAATAGAATAAGAAAGCTTCAAAAAAAAAGTAGAGCAAAGAAGCAAAACTGATTTAGGACTCGAAGTTTTGTTGTTGTTGTGAGTTTGGGGTGTCACTGTAGCTATTATTCTACGCATAGGAGATAGCGAATAATGTATGTATAAGATGGACCTTTTTTAAGTTGAGTTGGATTATTTATCAAGCTTTGTAAGGCATGCATTTCAACATGTATATGATAATGGTGAAGTGCAAGAATGCTAAAAGGTAAAAACCGAAAGTTAAGCACAAACCTTTATCAAAGCAAGATTCACATCCATCAATCTTGATAGGAAGTCATCATCTCATCCACCAACACTGTTGTGTGCTCCATTAGACTGAACCAGCCATGTGTTCCTACTCCAAAAAAAAAAAAAAAAACCAGTGAGGTCCTCTCCTACAAGAAGAAAAAAAAACCATACAAATAGAATAAGAAAGCTTCAAAAAAATGTAGGAGCAGCAAGCAGAACTGATTTAGGACTGAAGTTTTGTTGTTGTTGTGACTTTGGGGTGTCACTGTAGCTATTATTCTACGCATTGTATCCATAATCCTAGCTAATGCAGTCAAAATTGAAAAGAGTTACTCATTGATTCCATTTGAAACAGAAGAGAGGATCAACTGCCCTTCATGCCGAATCCAAACAAACATTTCACCAAAGAACACCAAAAGCTCACCAGATCACTTCCACCATCCTACCATTTCACCAAAGAACACCTAAAGCAAATAAGAGTGTTAAAATTAGTGCTTTAGCCTACATAGTTTCTATTTATGTTATTTATTTAATTATGATGTGTGCAGTCCAAGATTTAGAAACTTCCTATTTCTTTTTTAAATTGGGGAAGCTCATACTTCTTAGGTGTTTAGTTTAGTTCAGATGAACTTATTTAAGGTTTAATAAGTTTCTATTCTTAAAGCGTTTTGTCTAGGAAAGTTATAAGATTTATGAGTTTATGTATTTTAGGAGTTACTATTTTGGTTTAGTTTTCTAAACTATTTATTACGTGCAACTATTTTTCATGAAATAAAGAGACCAAAATTACTTTTCAAGTTGTGTGTGCAACAGTGTTTAAGGAGAACGAAAACATTGTATTTTGGACTCCTATGTTCATTCTCTCCTATGTGTAGAATATTTACAATTGTAATTTCTATCTTTCATCGGCTTTAAAACCAAGAATATTTACCAACTTAAAGTTTGACTTTGAGTTTCAAATTTTATTTTTGAACATATCCATGAGATTTTATCACTCAACAACCTCGGTTTAAAGTTAATAGACTTGAATGAAAAAAAGTCGAGAATTTTGAAAACTTCTATGATTGTTTTGACGCAATTCAAGTTTCACAAAAACCAAGTTTTAAGAAATTATTTTCCATAAGGGATTGTCTTACAAACCATTGCCTTAAACTAACTTGAAATGACTTCCAATGGACTTTGATTATTCAATAATACTTAAAAACAATAGGGAAAGTGTCTACAAACTTGTAACACCAAGTTTGGACATTTGTGCTAAGTTAAGTATCAATAGGGTATTTAAAATGAGTAAAAGACGCCTCTCGGGTTGGTTCCTTCGCATCAAGCCTTCGTATATAGTAACAATGAGCAATTTGGGACTATGTGGACTTAGTATAAACTTGTTTAGGAGACATTAAAGTTGAGATTGGATCTATGCTATATAGAAAAGACATAGATTGGTCTTCGCATCACACGGGCCAGCTTCCTCAATCAAGCCACAATCACTATATTTTGGGATCAGGAAGGACATTTCTTTTAGTTGAAAGATTTGCATACACAAAACCCAATGAAATCCAAATTAAAAGCAGCATAAATGAAGGTCCTTGCCTCGGCAGAAAAGCCACCACTGCTAATCATTGAACTGGTTTGTTTGACACAACTGAGATTCAAGAAATCACCTATATCCACTTGGCTAGAAAAAAAAGCATTTAAGACTAAATGGAAATGTCCTAATTAGTACGCGAGTTCGAATCTCCCATGGCATTGCAATCATATTATATCATAACATATATTCTTAATCATAGAACCCCAAAGACTCTACTTACAATAATATGAGTTTTAAAATAGGCATCTTTGTCAATGAGTTGAGTTTTTGAATTAGATTTTCTTGAATGGGATTTAGCCCAATAACAAAACAATTAGCACAAAAACCAAACAAATTAAAACACAGCCAGATGATTCAAAAAATCAACTTTCTAGAAACCTAATATAATTTAGCCGAGTAAGATGAGGTGCAGAAAAGGTCATTCAACTATCACTAATGAAAAACGAAATGAAGAAGAAGGCAGCATAAAGAAAAAAATGTAATACCTAATGTTGGTTTTAGTCAAAGATGAAAGGTCCATCTTACCTTTCTCAGCAGTCCCAGTGAGGCGCTGAAAAGCTTGATTGTCTTTCAAAAGATCAATGTCATCGTCTCTCTTGCTTGTCTCAAACAGGTCCCAAAGAAGGCAAACTCCAAACTCTCTCACACAACATGAGATAGGTAGCTCAACAACTAACAAATAGCAACATGTTGAAAACGCAAAAAACGAAATAAGGAACTTCATCATCGGTACCCTCCACTACATCAAAGCTTCAACAAACCACCATGAATTGCGGGTAAATGTGTTGTTCCTTTATCCTCTCAGTATATCTTAGTTGCCTTGGAAGCCCAGTTCATGCATAAGTTATCATGGATTTTATTTTTTATACCTTTTCCTCCCCAAATTTTTTTTTTATGTTAAGTAAAATATACTATAAGTACAGAATATTTGCAGAATTAATCTATGGGAGAAGAAAACATGCTGGTTGTTGTGTGCAAATCTTATGCCGTTGCAGGTTCTCTCAAGTGCTATGATGAAGAAAGTGGTAGAATTGATAGGGAGCAACATCTTCATGCCATAGCAAATGAATTTGGGAAATCGATAAAGGGTCGTTTTTCGGTCATCTGTGTTGAGAACATGTAGGCTCTTGTTCTTCTAGGGACATGCGATAATAGAAGAACAAGAGCCTACATGTTCTCAACACGGATGAACGAAAAACGAGCCTTTATCGATTTCCCAAATTCATTTGCTATTGCATGAAGATGTTGCTCCCTGTCAATTCTACCACTTTCTTCATCATAGCACTCATGATAACCTGCAACGCCATAAGACTTGCACACAACAGCTAGCATGTTTTCTTCTCCCATGGATTATGCAAACATTTTGTAGTTATAGTATATTTTACTTGACATAAAAAAAAAATTTGGGGAGGAAAAGGTCAAAAAAGTAAAATCCACGATAAAATATGGAATATCAATCTAAATATGCACAAAAAGAAGTGTCAATCATAAAGTAATTCGAAGAATTGCTAAAGTTGTCTACAAAGGCAAACGTTTAATCTAAGAATTTACACAAACAACAAGTGAAATACCTATGTATCACCAACCTGCTCATCTCTCGAGAGCCACGCTTACGTCTCACGCTCAACATTGTCCCCTTGTTGTGGTGGATCGACCGGATCTATTTGCGGCAGCTGTTGCTGGTCACGAGGTGGCGGTGGTGGTGGTTGTTGCCGAGCTAGGCCTGCTTCGTCCATGTTCATCCCGAGGTGCTGCTGCATGAACTCCATAATCTTTCGTAATTGCTCCGCAACAACATTGAACTCTACCCTCGGCACCACATCCGGCATCTCCGACGTGTTAGCACCAGGATCTCCGTATCTCCTCTTCTTTCTCCCTAAGGACCCGAGTCCATAGACACGTCCTTTGGAACACTCACCCGCCACATTGAGGTACACCGCCTCGTCATCCACCGATTGGTCCGGTGTAGCCTGGGTCAGCTCCTGACGTCTGCTCTGGAGCCTATCCTGCAGATATGAACAACAAACAAAATACATGATATGGGTTAAAGTAAACTTAATACTATTTTACATATAATTTCTATACTTACATAGAACCACTCTGATCTAGTATCGATGAATGTCATCCTATCGTGATTTACGGTGTGGAGATGCAAATACAAGTCATTCACAGTCGGTGGCGTCTCGGATGAATCAGTCTGCGTGCAGGACCAAGCATAGTGAACAAGTGTATAAATGTAAAAAATAGCCAAGATGTTACAAAAAACTTACCAATCTTTCTTGGGTAGTCACAAAAGACACGGAACCACCACCGTGCTTCGAGGGTCCAGCTCGGGCCTTCGACCTCAGTGTTCCTATTCTCCGTCTCTTGCCTAGACCTGGCCTGGAAGTCCTCGCTCTCCCAGTCCTGCAAGTATCTCCTCTATGCCTCATATGTAACAAAAACTGGCTGCACACGACTCTTCTTTAACTTGTGCATCAACGCGGTGTACCTTGTGCCTGCAAGCCTGTCGTACGCCGCTCGCACGAGATCCTCGGGAATCGCGTCATCCCATCTAAAAAATACCTACAAATTGGCGATTGCTATTGTTACAAGACATCGAGAAAATAGTATAAATCATAAGACATTTAGTAGTCTTGTTTACCTTCCATTGGCGCCAGTATTGGTCTTTATGATGAGGCGGTACCGACTTCCAACAATACCCTTCAGGAATCATCCATCGTTTGAAAACTTTTGTCATCCTCCGTGCACAAAAATGCGAAGGATGCAACTCCCTGTGTTTCATGAACATGCATATCACCTTAACTATTTCTTCAATAATTGACATCCATATTTAAAACGACATATAAGAGTCAAACACAAACTTACGTATCATTGGCAATCGTCGATAGGGATCCCCGCACGCGAGGGGGCTCCATCCCTCCTCTCGAGGTGGCCGCGAGGGCCCGTCACCTCCAACCCCGCTCTTACGTCTTCTTGTGGGGATGCTTTGCCGGTGATGCTTTGTGGCCGGGGTGCAGCCTCGTGGGTAAAGGAGTCCTTGATGTCGGAGATGGTGAGGGGAAGTGTATATTTGGTATAGTTCTTGATGACGACGATGATGATGTACGACGACGCCGACGGTATGGAAGGGGAAGGTGACGCTGCGGCTGTATCGTGCTCGAGAGACCGAGAAGTCAATCGATAATGCGTATCGACCCACGACCTCGACCGCCACGACCTCTATGGACCCCTCGTGTGGCCTGACCATGAGGCCCGGTTGGTATTTCACCGCCGAGAGGTCGGTCTTTGCACCTCTTCCGCCCGGACGATGGCCTCCTAATGGGAAACCTCGACGTGGGGGATGACCACCTCCGCCATGAAACCTAACAAAATAGCAATAAAACATCCAGAGAAGGAGGGCATACAAAAATTAGAAATTAAGTCTAAATGATTGGACTTAATAACACAGGATCCATGCTAATAAAAGTAACTACATTATTGGACGTTGACATATCATATACATACATTATTCGTTATCATCCGTTTCAAATTCACTCTCATGAGTAGAAGGTGAGGATTCTTCTTCTGAATCATCTCCACTGATAAGTCGGTATTTATAGGTATTTAATAGTCTATTTTAGCATATTTAATTATTAAAAGTATTTAAAATATATATTTAATTATACTTTTTGGTCATTTTTAGGTGAAACGGAGTGCGCGGTTGAATTCGTGGCGGATTAATACTCAAAATGGAGTATTTATTTGCAGAAATCGGATGTCGGATGTGTCGAATAGCCAACGAAACGTTCCGGCCAATCAGACGATGCCACGTCGGCAAGACAGCACGGTGCGGGACCAATCGAGATGCCACGCGTACGCCGCGTCAAGCACCGCAAGCCAATCATCACGCTTCGAGGCCGTCGATCTGCCTCGAGATGCGAGACAGTTCAAACTCCCAGAATTTCGGTCGAGAGTCGCGCAATTTTCCGAGCCACGTGGGTGCCACGTGTCGATCACCCATTCGTCCAGCGAGGCTCTTTGACGTGTTCCAGCCAATCAGGATCTGACACGTAGCACTGAGTCAGCAAACACAAATAGAAAGCACAGCTTGCACGCGCAGATCTCCGCGAATCGCGCGCAAATGACAACTCGCTGGCGGTGGCGGGGACGGTCCTAATGGCGCTGCGACACGTTAGCGCGACCCAGAAAAGCAGCCAATAGGCTATTTACACATGGAAGAGTCCGAATTTTGATCTAAAAACACCCCTACGATGCTCCTCGACGCACGAGTCACGTACCTTACCCCTAAAATTAGTATCCTAGACCAATTTGGAGTATTTCTATATATTAGAAACCTTGGTATTATTAATAGAGGGATTGATTAGCAATTTTAAAAGGGAGAATAATTAGTTTTTAGTAGTAGTTTTTGAAGACAATGCCCGGCTAATAAATTTCTTGCCTAAGTCGAAGGGGAAGCAAGTCGGAATCATGGATTCAAAGTATTTTATGTGAGATCTTTTAATTTTATTATTTAATTAATTTAATTTCTCCTAATTCATTGTTGTTGATTTAATTATTATGATTTAGATCTAGGGTGTGTATTAGGCCTGTGCATGCTTTTAGGTTGATAATCTATCGTTATTTGGAATATTAGTATCCATGTACAACAATTGAATCTAGGTTAAATCGGTAGCGGACGCGTCCGGTTATCTAGGATTAGTGATCCCATAGATCTATATTAATGCGGTTAGTGTATTAAACCTTATTGGCGGATGTCTAGGGTTATACATTAATTAGGGAAATTAGTGGCGGATGTCCTGATTATCAAAATTAGGGGAATTAAGAATTTCTGGCGGATGTCGATTTTCCATCACTAATCTAGGAGAATTAAATTAATAATTTTTCTGAAAAGATTGAAGACCATGATCGTCATTGAATCTTGATTCTGATTTGTGGAACTGGAGATTTAGGTATTATTTAGGCATTAATTAATTATTCATTAATTGGTTTAAAAGTAGTTAGTTATTTTTTTAATTAGTTTAGTTAGATTAATTAGTTTAATTAATATTTATTTGAAAACCCCCATATTTAGTTAACTTAGAGTAAACTAAGTCCTGCGGATTCGACCCCGTATTTACCACTACTACACCCTTGCGGTTGGTAACTCTTTTACGGGTTATATTTGGCACGCACGACACGCGTCATCCACTATAAACTTCTTCGATTGGACCCGCTTCAACAATGAATCGAGTCCCGGTCAGATCATCCAGATTGTTGATATCAGCGATTGCATCATCGACTATGCACGTGGTGGGCATCCCATCTTGGAAAGCAATCTTTGCCGAGCCCTGGTCATTATCGTCTTTGCTAGTTTCCTCGTCGGCAATTTTGGTGCGACAAAGAACAAACCGCTAGCCATTCTTGTTGGTCGTTCCTCATAGAAGGGTACGAAAGGTAGTAGACTTGAGTGGCTTGCATTGCTAGTACAAATGGCTCGTAGTTGTTATATCGTCGACTTCGATGAACCTCTACCAATTGAAGTGTTGGGTGAGTCCTCACACCATGATTCGGTGTAGGGTCATACCATTCACACTTAAACAAGACCACACGCTTGAGGCCGATACTCAATCTCCACAACCTCTTGCGAGACTCCATAATAGTTATGGGAAACATCGGCGTAGTTTGAACCCTTCACCAAAACACCGCTGCTCTGCGTCGATCTATTAACGTCATATGTTGCGGAGTGGAACTTATACCCATTAACAAGGTAACCAGGGTAGACAATACATGATCGACTAGAACCAACAGAAAGATCAACGAGCGTCTCGTCAACTATAGAATTCCGAGCCTATTCAAAAAAATTAGAAATGCAATATGACACATTACTTATGGAAGAAACATTTGAATCTATAACGTACAAAAGAAATGACCTTACATATGTTTGAAACCAAATGGGGAAGTCGTGCTCTAGACTACTATCAACTTTCAACTCCGCCATTGCTTGAGTGATTTCATCGACGAATATCCTAGAAGAAACAAACATGTAAGTAGGTTGTCTTACTAAAATATGAACAATGAATGTACTGCATTATTGAATGAAAGTGACGGACATACTGAACGTTAGGAGCGATCTCTGGACAATTGAGCAGTATGTACGAATGAGCGGCATTATACTCCTGCTCTGTTAAGTATCGCTCCTTCGACTTGCCCATGGGTCGACCAGGATAAGTGAAAATTGAGAAATTGCCGACGAAGTTCGGTGTGGGCCCGAGACCGCCATCGTCGTTACATGGCACTTTGTCATGCAACGTAAAGACGTGATCTTCGAAGTAGTAAGAACAAAAGGATGTGACCTCTTCGACCAAATAAGCATTACACATGGAGCCCTCAACCTTCGCTTTGTTTCGCACATTGTTCTTCAAATGTTTAAGGTACTTGTATGAATGTTATAGGAAATGTTGATATAAAACCTATTGAATGGGAAAATAATTTCAAGGGCTCAAGATAGTACCTCTCAAATGGATACATCCATCGAAATTGAACGGGACCGGCCAGACGAGCCTCGTAGGCCAAGTGGATTGGTAGGTGTTCCATAGAGTCAAATAAGCTTGGAGGGAATATTTTTTCCAACTTTCAAATGATTTTTGGTATTTCAGACTCTAAGACCTTCATATCTTGGATATTGACACATTTTGCAGTTAGGGATCGGAAAAAAATGCTTAATTCGCTAATTGCAACCCAAACCAGGTTTGGGAGGAGTTCTCTGAATGCAATTGGTATCAACCGTTGCATAAATATATGACAATCATGGCTCTTCATGCCGAACATTCGTAGTTTCTTTGGATCTACACATCGACCAAGATTCGATGCGTAACCATCAGGAAAACGCAACTTTTCAACCCACTCGCACAATTTTTGTTTTTTTGATGTATCAAGAGCATAGCACCCAAGGACGTAAGTATTTGTCGCCGAATCAATGTGTAGAGAAGGTCGGTGACAATATTCACGAATATCTTGCCTCGATTTTGCATTGTCCTTACTCTTGCCCGGTACACACATAATAGTGTTGAATATGTTGTCAAAAATATTTTTCTCAATGTGCATGACATCTAAGTTGTGGCGGTTCAAGTTTGTCTTCCAATACGGCGAGTCCCAGAATATGTTTTTCTTCCTCCATCCCGAATTCTTAGCTATCCGCCCATTCACAGATTCAGCTCCGATTTCTGTCACTTCATCAAGCCAAACGATTCAATTTCTGCCAAAATTTCTTCATCAGAGCGCAAAGCGGGCGGATCATCATTTATGACCATTTTGCCTCTAATGAAATTTTTTTTGTCTTTCCTTAATGGTGATGACTTCGCCAAGAAACGATGATGATAGTCGAACCACGATGTCTTACCACCATTTCGCAATTGAAATGCATTTGTATCCTCCATACAATATGGACAAGCATACTTACCGTGTGTGCTCCAACCGGACAACATGCTATATGCAGGGAAATCACTAACAGTCCATAAAAGGGCAACTCGCATGAGAAAATTTGTCTTGGTGGAGACGTCGTATGTAATCGCCCCGTTGTTCCATAAATCTTGCAACTCTTTCACAAGCGGTGAAGGAACACGTCGGATTTCTCGCTTTGGGCTGGTCGGTCCAGAACGATAACCGTTAAGAACATAAACTCGAGATTTCATGCACATCGACGGTGGAAGGTTGTAAGGAGTCAAAATCACGGGCCACGAAGAGTACGATTTCCCGGAAAGCCCAAATAGTTGAAAACCATCAGTGCACAATCTTAAACGAACATTCCGAACCTCGGCGGCGAAGTCTCTATTGACGTCATTAAAATGTCTTCAAGCAATCGAATCAGAACAGTGTTGCATAACATCTTCTGGCGATGAATGCTCTCCATGCCATCGCATATGTTTTGCGGTTGACTCAGACGCATACAATCGTTGCAACCGAGGGCCCAAAGGGAAGTAGTACATTCTTTTGCAAGGGCGGTTTTTTGTGTTCCGACCATGACCTCGTCGATGTGCAATGTATCATGATTTCCCACAAAATTTACATGACGTCAACTCAGAGTCCACTCCCCAATAAATCATACATTGGTCCTCACAACAATCTATTTTCTCAACAGGTAGACCTAGACCTCGCATTAGTCTTTTAGTGGCATAAAAATTTTCAACCAATGAGTTGTCATTTGGCAAACAATCCTTCATGAGTTTAATGATTTCATTATACCCTCGTTCAGATATATGATGTTCAGACTTGATCGCAAGTAATCTTGCCATTGCGGACAACGTTGTCATGGTTTCGCAACCAGGCCACAATTGTTCCCTACTTGCATCAATCATGTCATATAGTTGGCGTGCTTGGGGGTTTGGTGATTCTTCCACGTCATTCCAATTGAAACTTGGACCTGCCACGTTGTGTAGCATCTCGCGGTAAGGTGTCGGATCGTATCCTCCCACATCAGCTTCATCAATATGGCTATCCATTTTGTAAAAGTTTTGCGGGGCTTCATCTCCGTTCTCACCATGTTCGTACCAACTGTGATATCTCGGGACAAATCCATACCTACATATGTGGTACTCAACCGTTTCGACGTCCAGGTACGGTACAAGTCGACATTTCTTAAAATTGCATGGACATCTAATCTTTCTTTCACTTTGGTATGTAGGACAATGTTGTTTGGCAAATGATATGAATTCTTTAACCTTCGCCGCGAATTCAATTCGAACGTAACCGTTGTCGAGCCGGTTGTACATCCAGCTCTACTTGTAGACGACATTCCCATTCGAACGTAACCGTTGTCGAGCCTTTGTCTATTCAAGTAATGAAATAATAATGATTAAGATGATAGGAAATCTCACTAATTGAAGAATAGTGTAAATCGGAATAGCGGTCAAGACTATCTAGAAGAAATTGATAGCTAAGTGAAAGAACGAGGTTCTTGTTGAACTCATGAATAGAGAATAAATTGACAAAGTTAGGAAGTCATTAATTTTCTAACTAGTCGGCGTTACACGATGTCTCGGTTTCATTTATGATCGTATTGTAATGTAATGTCTCTTTTCATATGATGATAGATGTAATTAGATCACTCTAGTCATGGAATGACTTATATAATTATAGGTTTTATTAAGAAATGCTAGAATGGTGATAGATCAAATTTACTTTAATATCTAATGTTGTCCTTAATTATTATCTTGCTAAGTATTAATGTTTGAATGCAATTCAAGGCACGAAATGCAAAGTACAACAACATTTATTCGATATTCCTCTAACTCGGATTATTTACCTCATCATAAATATGTAAGATGCTTTTAGAAAGTAATTGTTTTAACGTTTCATTGAACTAAGGATAGGGAGTTGAAAATTCAAAGTGTTTTTTATCTATACCAACTATGCTCATTGGAAAGTAAGGATGAAGTTCTACATTAGGGTGAAAATTAGACTTTTGTGGGAGTCAATTGAGAATAGGTACAATCCAATCGAACAGGGCCATGAGAGAATACATCATTGAGGAGACCAAGATTGAGCTCTTCAATGATCAAGCCATGAATAATTTTTTTCCTCGCTTTATGAGAACAAATTTAACGAGTTAGGGCTTGTCAAACAACTAAGGAAGTGAAGGAGAAGCTTAGGGTACATTATAAAGGTAAACATCGAGTGAAGAAAAAAGTTGATAATCGAGGGGCACTATGAGACTTTCGAGTTGGCTCAGATGAAGACATAGCCACAACCATCACTTCGTTCACTAAGCTCTTGAATGAGATCAAGAATCATGCAAAGAACTATGATCAAAGTAATACCTAGTATATTCGAAATTAGATTTTCATATTTCGATCATTGCACCTATTATCGCTTTTTGGCGTTTCGAATAGCATAACCAAACATAATAAAATAGCAAGGAATAAAAAACAATGCCTAACATGATAAATTTGAACAAAAATACGAACGAAAATTATTGATTTCATTAGATCGAAAGGAAGTGGAAACTTGTTCTTTTTATAAATGTTAGTTGAACACCTACATAACACATCAAGAGAGACACCGAACATATAACAAAGACATCAATATATCACTTATGATAGTTTGAATAGTTATACACATCAAGATATCATACAATAGCAAGGGAGACATACTGGTAAAGTTACAACCAAATCAAATTTATTTAAATTATACATTTAAATAGGTAAACCAACATCAAGATATGATAAAATAGCAAGGAACACCTACATAACATGTCACTGCCAATTCACCAAAAACAATGGTTCGAGAGGAAAGAGGGAGAACTCACCAATCAAGCACGCGAGGCGCGGAATGAATGAGAGCACAATACCACCGAACCAGAGATCGAAGAGGGGACTGAATGAGAGCACGAAGTGAGACCCGAGAGGAGCAGAGGCGCGGATTGAAATGGTGCAAGACAACCGAATAGGACCAGAGCAGGGCAGCGCTACCAGGGAGCAATGTAGTGCGAGGACGACTTGTTGGGGGTTGGGGATTTGGGGGACGGTGACTGGAGAGAGACGGAGAGACCAGAGAGAGAGAGTCGAGAGCAACGGAACAGAGACGCCGATTTGTTGGGGGTTGGAGCTTTGGGGCCGGTGGACCTGGAGAGAACGGCGCGACCGAGAGGAGAGACGAGAGTATAGAGGAGAGACGACGAAGACGATGAAATCGAATTGCGCGGTGGGTTTGCTTGGTTAGGGGGCTTTCGGTGGATTTCGGTGGTGGGGAGGACGAGACGAGAGGGGGTTTTGGAGGGGTAAAGAGAAATCTCGAGATTTGTTGTCACAAATCTCGAGATTTGATGAATGGGTATAACAAAATAAAGTTTTTGTGGGAATGTTGGCGCCATTTTTCAGAGACGGAATTTAATTTCGTCTCTAATTCCGTCTCTGATCCGTCTCAAATCCGTTTCTGAATGTTTCCGTCTCAATTCCGTTACTAACTTTTTAATTTAGAAACGGAACTTATTCCGTTTCTAATTCCGTTTCTGATTTAGAAACGGAACTTATTTCCGTTTCTAATTCCGTTTCTGATTTGCTATTTTTTTGTAGTGAAAGTAGTCTAAAATCATGCGGATAGAAAGAAAGCTATAAGGAATGCATGATAATAAGATTGTAAAAATAAAAGTACAACGAGGAATGAGTGTCAAAAGAAACAATAGAGAGGTGCCCAAGTAGTCTAAGACCACCAAGTATGGGTACCACAGGGTCGAGGTCATAAGTCGCAAAAACGCCGAGCAGACTCGAGTTCTAGGACGTGGCAGTGCCTGCTGTACCTAGACTGTCATGAATGAGGGGTATCATAAATGTCCCCGATAAATTACATCTCATTTTGACCAAATACTCCAATGACTCGAGGTCATGGCCCTGGTTGCAAGCCGTTAACCACTCCATCAAAGGCACTCTCATGACTCACTTGACCATCGGACACTCATAGATGGGTAAGAATTCCAAGAAAAGGAACAATGTAATATCAATAAAAAATATAAGCTCAAATGAACTACTGTGCACTTCCTAACTAGTTTACTTACCTCGGATCTATGCTATCATGCCTTCTCGGTTTTGACACGCTCCTAAAACTGACACCCGATACCCGACATTAGTCTTCTAGGCTCCTGGTATCAATTTACATTAAATTATGTGTGTTTGAGCCTATTTAATAAAGTTTAGATTTTTAAACCCTTAAATTGTTTAAAATATTAAAACCGCAGTTGTTGCACGCTTTTTGAGAAAATAATTTGATGTAAAAATCCTCGGAAACCCCAAAACCAACTTTCCTATAATTTCTTTAATTTTTTTCTAAATTTTCTTGACTTTTTTTTTATTTTTTAATGATTTTTTGTTATTTATTTTGTTTTATTATTCATTTTTTAAATAGTTTGGGTTGCTAGGCCGGGTCTAGTTCAGTCTGGTTTAGCTGAACCACTTCGGTCCAGCCCCTTGGGTGGCCTAGCCCAACTAGGTTGGGCCTACTGCCGTGGCCCAGTGCCATGCGTAACACCCCTCCCTATCTAAGAAGACGTAGAGAAAATGCCTCGAGCCAATGTCCAAGTATCGCTTGCATAATCAAATCCTGTTACACAAGACCTTTCCCTAGTACGAGAGGACCGAGAAGACAAGTTATCAATTAAACGGCCTTCGAGATGTCGTATTCGGGTAAGCCCTCACATCAATCGATACCCGCAATTGCTCCTGCTACTCTAGCAAGTTCCCAAACCCTACAAAATCCTAATACATTAATTGGAAAACTTAACCCCAATTAATTATAACAATAATGAATTAAAAGGTAACAACTTTCTCTTAAGAAAAGGGAAAAATATATTATTTACAGGGGTGTATTCAATTGAGATTTTAATAGACTTTTAGTTACTTTTATTGACTAAAAAAGTTTAGGGATATTCAATTAAAACTTTTAGAGAGTCTCTAAAAGTAAGGTGTATTCAATGTGAACTTTTATAGACTTTTAAAAAGTCTCTAAAAGTTTTGGGGTATTCAATTTAAACTTTTAGAGAGTTCATAAAAGTAAGGTGTATTTAATTTTTTGTGACTTTTGTAGATTGGTTACAAATCTTGACTTTTGTAGACTTTTTGTATAAAAATACATATAAAGAAGTCTTCAACTTCTCCTCACCTTACCCAGAAACTTTTAGAGACTTCTAATTTTTGTTGGTTACATTTTCAATAAGGACTTCATTGTTCACAATAGGTCTTTTTCTTACTAATTGTTTTTATCAACTTCTCCAATCACTCCACAACTCTTGAATTTCATTACTCACCCATTATATTCTAATATTTATGTTGATGAAAATGGATTGATGTCATTATTAACAAAATCTTATTCTTGCATCACTATACATTTTTTATATTATTATTTTTTGACAAAGAAGTTTTGTTTATTTAGTGCATTATTATAATCTCAAAAAAGTGTAGCATTATTATTTTTGAAGAAAATAATTGTATAATTTTTTTAAAACTGCAAGAAGTGCATTTTTTAGAATTTAAACTATCATTATTAAGGAAAAATATATTTTTTTTTTTGCTTAAGTCAAACAAAAAAAAAAGTGCAAAATTCTTATACTAATATTTCCAATGATCTTTTCTTAAAAAAAAATCTCCTCGGAGTTCTAATTATTGCTAGAGTTGTTATAATATAATTAATTTTGGTTCTTGTTGATGATGATGATGATGTGGTCATTAATTGTTCTTGCTCTTTATTTTTAGGATTGTATTGGAGTTATCGATGGTACCCATATTCCAGCAATGATCGTTGAAAATGATAGTAGCAACTATCGCAATCGTCATTGCTTCACTTCCCAAAATGTCTTGGCTGCATGTAACTTTGATTTGGAGTTCATATATGTTATTAGCGGATAGGAAGGATCGACACATGACTCAAGAATATCGAGTGATGCTTTATCTAGGAGAAATGTACTTAAAGTACCACAAGGTATGATCTAATTAATGTCAAAATTACTTGTTTTTATATTATGTTATTTAAGTACCACAAGGTATGATCTAATTAATGTCAAATTACTTGTTTTTATATTCTTGTATTTAATTTATTTATTTTTAGTATGTTTTTAGGTAAATATTTTTTGTGGACTGTGGTTTTCCGAATCGGCTAAGTTTTTAACTCCTTTTCGAGGTGTTCGTTATCATCTTTCCGATTTTACCGGGTAAGGGCGACATCCTGAAAATGCTAATGAATTATTCAATCTTCGACATGCATCTTTGAGGAATGTGGTTGAAAGGTTGTTTGGCATATTCAAATCACGGTTCACAATTTTTAAAACAGCTCCTCCATTTCCATTTAAAATTCAAGCAGAGCTGGTGTTGGCTTGCGCGAGATTACGTAACTATCTTCGCAAGGAATGTCATTCTGATGAATTTCCAATTGAATTAGATACTGAAGATGCATTATCCTCAAATAGTGAAGAAGATGATGATTTTGAAATACTTTCAGAAACTCAACAACAACAAAGGGAGAATGCCAACCAATGGAGGAATTTTATAGCTACTGAAATGTGGAGTGATGTTGATGTAGTAAATAATAATATGCATTAGATCTATGTTCTTTCGTTCGTACTTTGTTTGTTATTTTTACAATAAAGATTTTTAATATTCTTAGTAGTTTATTTTCTCAATTAAAAAGTAACCGAAGCTTTAAAAAATATGCAAGAAGTCCATCAAAGTCAATGTTCAAGAATGTTTATCAAAAGTCATCAAAATAAAAGTTTATCAAAGTCTATCAAAGTCTTTACAAAATTAATAAAAGTCATTAAAATAAAGTCTATCAAAGTTTACCAAAGTTTTAAAAAGTCTACAAAAATTTACAAGTCTCTAAAAGTCATCCACTTATAAAAGTAACTAAAAGTCTATTAAAATTTCAATTGAATACACCCCCTTAGTTTACACTTTCGTTTTTATTTAACCCTCAACTTTGACTTACATTGAGCCCCCAAACTTTATATTTTGCACACATTTAATTCTTTTATTAAATAAAACTCAAACAAAGAGGATTGGACAAACAAGGAAACATATACGTGAACAAAATTGAACCAATAATAGAACTAAGTGAGTTTTACTTTACCGATTACATGACAATGAGTTTGCCACATCGAACTTTTGTTAGCGCCTCATTCTATGAAATGACCTAATGTGTTTAAAAAATAAAAGTAAAAAGGGGCCGAAAAAGATTCAGGTATTCATGATAATTAAAAAATAAAATAAAAATTGAAGAATCAAATATTAACAAATTAAAATTGGATCACCAAATTAAGAAAAAGTTAGGATATATTATTGCTTAAAATAAAAAATAAAAAAAACCTTCCTTTATCATACTTTCCTCACATCACACCTTTCTAAAAATAATGAAAAATGAAATGTTTTTGTAACCCACCTTTAGACGTTAAGTGAATGTCCCTCCATATAATTAAAAAGTGTGAGCTCACATCTCGAGGAGTTACGTGCGTACTCGAAATATATTAAATGGCCGGACATTTATTTGGGCCATTACATGTTTAAAGTGGGTGTCCAGTTAATTAGCATCTCTAATAACCAAATCTCTACTCTCACACTTGATAGATGAAATTACTCAGTCTTTTCCTCTTTGATCTTTTCCTCTTTGATCACACCATTGACCTTTCTCTTCAACCACCAACAACAACTATGCTAATTATGAGAATTTCAAATTCCCAATTCTACTCAAGCACACCCACATTCACAGTTTCCTGAATCTAAGACTAGAATCCCAGAACCCCCAAAACTTGTAATCAATAATCAACGATCTGTACTTGCTGTTCTTCATCTGGGTCTCCAACTATGCACAGATCCGGGGCTGTAATGTCTCTCAACGTGTTCAAGTTCTGCACGGCCCTTCGCAGCCTTGGCTCTGTCATGATCCTTCTTGTTCTTGGCGTGATCTGCCTCACCTACTATGCCCTTGTGATCACAAACTTCGGACCTGCCCTCTTCGATGGCGGTCTCAACTCAGTCGTCGCTCTGTTCGTTCTATTTCTCTTCCATTGCCTGGTAAAATTCTGTAAATTTACAGTCTTTTACTGTAAAATTTTGCGGGTCCTTTTTTGGTTGATTTGAATGGGTTTAGCTCATCAAATCACATTATGGGTCTTGTGCAAATTTTATTTTTTGATTGATTGAATATTGGGTTTTGTTATTCTGGGTGTTGTGCAATTTGGGTTTTTTCTGCACTTTTGATTGATTAGGGTTTTGGGTTTAGCTCTTTAAATCACATTTTGGGTCTTGTGCAGTTTTTCTTTTTTGATTGATTGAATATTGGGTTTTGTTATTCTGGGTGTTGTGCAATTTGTGTTTTTTTTTTTCTGCACTTTTGGTTGATTAGGGTTTTGGGTTGTGATTTCGGGTGTGGTGCAATTTGGGGCTTTCTGCATTTTTGATTGATTAGGGTTTTGGGTTTAGCTCTTCAAATCACATTTTGGGTCTGGGCCAATTTTTCTTTTTTGATTGATTGAACATTGGGTTTTGTTATTGTGGGTGTTTTGCAATTTGGGGTTGTCTGCATTTTTGATTAATTAGGGTTTTAGGTTTAGCTCTTTGAATTACATTATGGGTCTGGTTCAATTTTTTTTTTTTTTTTGATTGATTGAATTTTGTGTTTTGTTTTTCTGGGTGTTTTGCAATTCGGGTTTTTTTTATGCATTTTTGATTGATTAGGGTTTCGGGTTTAGCTCTTCAAATTACATTATTTTGTGGGTTGGTTTGATTGATTTTAATAAATGAGGTAGCTTGGAATGTGTAGCTTGTGATGCTGTTGTGGAGCTACTTCTCTTGTGTGTTGACGGATCCGGGCGGCGTACCTGTGAATTGGAGGCCCGAGATGGATGAGGAGAGAGGAGAAACCGATCCCTTGACGGGTTCGGATTTCTCGGTCAGTGCTGTAGCGTTGCAGCCATCTGGGGTGCTGAGTGATCAGCCTAATCAGAGAATTAGGTACTGCAGGAAATGCAACCAGCTTAAGCCGCCTCGTTGTCATCACTGTTCTGTTTGTGAGCTCTTGCACCCATTGCTTTTTCGCTTTGGAATTTAAAGATAGAATTCTTTGATGTGTTAATTGAGGTTTCGCTTCTTGGTTTTAGGTGGGAGATGCATACTTAAAATGGATCATCACTGTGTGTGGATTGTTAATTGTGTTGGTGCATTGAACTACAAGTACTTCCTCCTTTTCTTGGTATTTTGTCTTTACTATTCTCTCGGAGCATTATTAGTTTGTACATTTGCAAAATCTTCAATAATGCGCCTTGATTTTTAGTGCTTCATTGTGCCTTGCGTTCTTGTTGTTGGAGATAAAAGTTTGTCATTTCTAGTTGTCATATTGACGAGCACAACCATAGGGATGAGTGTGCACTAAATGTTTTCTTGAGTTGAGTTTAGTGGTTGATTCGTATGTCCTTTAGGAATCCTATTCTTGATGTTATTTGAAATGAATGCTGCTTTGCCCATGTATTGCTGTTAAATTTTACTTGCTCGACAGCTAGTGGTTGCATTTTTGTCTGATCTGTTCTTTCTATGCTATAAACTTATATTTCTTTTTCATGTCGTTTTGATTTTCTTTCTAGGTTTCTCCAATGTTCTTCCTACTTCTTGCTTTTTGATTAGATTATCTTGGTGGGTGTTATTTAAATTTTCTTTTTCATAAAAAAAAAAAAACAACAACAACATTGCCTCAGTCCCAAATTAATTGGGGTCGGCTTTTTTCATTAAAAAAAATAAATAAATGTTCTTGGTTACTAGTTTGTTCTTTGTTTCCACCTTCTAGGTTCTTAGCGAGGTCATCGATAATGGAAACAAGGAAAGTATTTGCAATAGCATGGTATGGATTTATTATCCTATGTGGCTGCAACAGTTGTTGCTACGCTATCACTACAAGGTATTGAGATGGAGGAAGGGTTGGTGATGTGTGGGCAGAAATGGATTTCGCTTGAATGTAGTAAATGGAGTGGTCATTTAAAATAATAGATTAAACATAATACATCTTTAAGGATTGAGGCTGCCTGTTGATTCATGATCACAAGTCCTTATCTATGATCTTTTGGTCACAGTTTTAAGTTCCCAGGGAAGCTCAGTAAAGAAGGCAGCAACCAACTTACAAGCATCACGGAACAATGAAAGAGAGCACTTCCAGAAAAAGTGAGACATCAAAGTGAAACTAGGGCTTATCCTGTTTCCAATTTGATGTGAGGTTTTGAAATAGAAGGACGTGGTTAGAGGACAAATCAAGGAGTTCATTTTTAGGCTTTTAGCATGTGCTTTTGAAACCTTTGATAGCTAGTCCTATGGTTATAATCTTACCTCACTATAGAAATTTTTCTCGTCTTTTGTCTTTTGAGTATTAGTCTGGGGATGGTTTATTCTAATGTTTGGCGCTCTTTACACAATTGATTTGACAATGCCTTTGACGTAAGTTCTAGGTCATAGCTATAAGCTTTTCTCATGGATCTCATATGCTTGTGGCAAAACTTTTTCAGTTGAATTAATTATGAGGTAATTGTGTAATTGAATTCAGAAAGAGTTGGAAATTTCAGGATACTTGCATCTTTTGAGAACCATGACAGCTTCAAGAATTTTTTTTTAAAATGATAGAATGCGACTGTAGTTGTAAAATGATGACTGATTGTTGAATGTTGTTTCATGCTTTCATTTGCAAAACCTTAGAATAGGAAAGTGTACCATATCTTTTAGTGCTACACTCTTTCTTGCCTGTTAGGTTAGGCAGCATGCTTTCATTAGAAGTCTACTCAAGTTGAGGGGAATAGATCATTTGTAGTTTATGTCTTAATTTAATTTTGTTTGTGTGGTTGTTATTTGAAGTAGTATGAAGAGCATTTATATAAATGTAATGGTGATGGTGTAGTAAACTGTTAGAGGCTGACAAGATAGGTATATAGTTAACTACATTAACTTGCTTTTTGGTTGTAAGATGAGTTAGCACCCACATAACCTTTTGCTTTTAAGTTATAGAGATTCTATAGAGAGATTTATAACCATCATTTTATTGCTAACCTAATGGAATGTAAAACTGCAAATTAGTGAAAAAATTCAGATTGAATTATTCTCTCGTGAAAGAAATGGGTGAGAAACATGTCAACCTTTATCACATTGAGACTGGTTAGTTATTCTCTTGTATTGATGCATGCTAATTTGAGTTATTTTGAGTAACAAAGGAGGCTATAAAATTAAAGTTCTATTATCGTAAACTATAGTTGCTTGCAAGCTACTTTTCACATCTGGTTTGTGTTCTGATTGATTTTTTCTTACTGATTCATGATTCGTGATGCAGTTGTACACATTCTCGGAGACCACTCTTGTCACGCTCTCTCTGTCATCTCATTTCCTATCATTTTTCAGTGATGAAGAGATACCTGGAACACCTGGTGTGCTTGCAACCTCATTTCTTGCATTTGGTATGAAACAAGTAGATTTATTTGCAAATCAGCATTTTAACACGGATTCTGACATTCTGACTATATAGTATTATAATGCTCCTGTTGATGCGCAGTATTGAACTTAGCATTTGCATTGAGTGTTCTGGGATTTCTGATTATGCACATTTCACTTGTAGCTGGAAATACCACCACTATAGAGGTATGATTTTTTTGCATCTTAAAAAAAAAAAAAATCGTTCGACTTAATCATGTTTATTGGATCGCCCTTCTGATTTTCATCACTGATCCTAATTGAAGTATAATTTATTGCTCTCAGGCTTATGAGAAGAAGACCACTCCTAAATGGCGTTATGACCTTGGTCGGAGAAGAAATTTTGAGCAGGTTTGTGTGTTTTAAACACTATTTTCTTTTCTTTTTTTATTTTTTATTGAATAACGAGTATAGATCCATGATCTATGGTCCTGAAATTCAATGTTTCTACTTTACTCATGGTACTTCTTGTGGCTTAATTAGCATTTCAAGCTTCATACAGCACTTACCGAGATTTTACTTGCATTTGTTGGGGTTGAACTTGTACATCAGGTGTTTGGGACAGACAAGAAGTACTGGTTCATCCCTGCATATTCCGAAGATGACCTGCGAAGAATCCCAGCACTACAGGGGCTTCAATACCCTTCAAAACCAGACCTAGATGCTCAAGAATTGTAACACTCATTACTTAGCAACATAACATGGGTTATAACTTCTCAGATTCTTTCTCCTGCGTGATCACTAACCTGGAGCTCATAAGACATGCGACCTTCTTCGAACTGATTTTTTTTTTCCACCCGTTGTGATAGTTGCCGTTCCCTCAGTTGCTGCAACTCCATGATGCCCATATCGGAAATGCATCGAATGAACAGCGAATTTGGAGCTCATTCTGTATGCGGCCAGGACGTATGATTTACAAGTGAAGCTGATTTTGTGTATTTTGACTGACAGGAAAAAATCTGCCGGTGTTGGCTAAGTAAAATACCATAAAAGATTGATGTAATGCTTAGTGCTAGATCTGTTGTTGTCCATAGAAGCTTGTATGCATGAGTTTATGGCACTTAGATACTGATTAGTCAAAGCTCTTAATCTTATACATTATTTGTCAATGGCACTTGATAGCTCTAATGGAAGTCGCACAATAAGTTATCATGCCATGGTGATCAAAAAACTTAGCAGTTCAAATTGAATAACTGTGGAGTTATGTTCTGGATTACATTATATTAAGAAATCTTATACAAAACATTCCACTATCTAGTTTGATCCAACACTTCATGTACTAGTAAGCAATTTATGTACAATTGTCCTAGAAAATGTTTTGAGTACTGCATTGTAGATGCCATGTTTCATTTCATTTTTTGTTTCGCACGTGCGCGCCAATTGGATTGACTATAATTCAGTTCGATGCATTTCCAATATGCTATATCAACCAAAAGATTTGAAATTTAGATCTTAGAAGGAAATTTAGTTCCTTACTTCCTTCCTTTTTTGTTTGAAGAAATAGAATTTCATTAATCATCAATAATTTTCAATACATTCAATAGAATATGATGAGCTATAGAATAAATTAGCAAATTGATTCGCTAATATTAATTGTTTAAAAGAACATTTAATTGCCACGAGGTTGACTTTTAAAAATTGCAACTGTAACAATGGAATAGTTTAACGACCAGTGACTATTCTTTTGACAAACGTCTGGAACACGACAGTACACAGATACATCATTCGAATCATAACCAAAAATAAAACTTTCTGCAAGGGAAGTAAATACAGCTTCCAACATGAGAAGAAAATAAAGAAGTTATCAGAACCACCGCCAATCAACAGAGATGATCGACAATGGCTCAAAAGGTTGATTCAACAAGGAAAATTAAAAAAATAAATTAAGGTTTTTGAGTTGCTAGTTCCTTCCACTTAGACCAACTAGTTACTAACATGTTACTGTGTAGATAGATCTATTTATTAGACTGGCTCGAGCTGGGCCTAATCAGGCTCATGTTTTTAACCCATCCAAAGGCCTACTCAAAACTGTTGAAGCTAAGAATTTCTGACTAATTTTTTTTTCTATTATTATGAATTTAAAGTAAAAGTTAGCCACCAATGATTAGTTACCACAATCGGAAGGGTGTCATTGTCCTCAATTAGTGACTAGAGTTTAAATCTTGAGAATAACAATACTAACATTGAGAGCTCTCCCACTTATACAGAGCGTGAATTGAAGTAAATTAGGAGTAGTAATGAAATAAATTGATTGGTTGGTGCAATTGATGTCTCACACTACGTAAGAAACTAAAAAAAAAAAAAAAAAAAAAAAAGAAAAGGAAATCTGGGCTGGGCCTGCTTTTCTTCTTGTCTCTTCCCTCCCTTTTGGGCTCTGAACGGGCTTCAACCTCTGACACCCCACAACACCTGCTCACAACCTGCCACGTGTAAAACGTTTCCACGTGGGAGTCAATCAGAAATCTCTGGAACTCCTCCTACATACTCGTAAGTTCCAATTTATCTCTCGCCGTCTGAAAGACGACGACAGTAAACAACAACGAGCGCGCAACAGCGTTAACTCCTCGTTAAACCAAATCACCAACCAAGCCCATCGCACAATCTTTCTAGGGTTTCAACTTTCAGCCAATTGTTTCGAATTCGCCTTCGTAAGGTACGCCCATTACGCTTCCATAGATTCTACGCTTTCGTTTCGTGTTCCGATCGTCGAAGTCTTGATCGATTTCGTTGCGATTTCTTGTTAGGTTTTTAGGGTTTACAGAGATGCAGAGAGGAGGAGGAGGTAGGGATCGCAGAGGCGATTTCTTCGGATTCAATGACCCATTCGAGGGTTTCGGTGGATTTGGAGGGTTTGGAGGTGGTTTTAGGGGTCATCAGAGTCTGATCTCCAGTTTCTTTGGCGGGAGAGACCCTTTCGAAGATCCCTTCTTCACTCGCCCTCTCGGACCGACCATGTTCGGCCCTGGCATGTTCGGTCCGAGCATGTTTGGTCCGAGGCCGGGGTTCTTCGATGATCGCCCCGCGAGTGGGTTTCTTGATAATGGCCCTGCGCCGCCGATGGGGAACAATCCTAGAGGACCTGTGATTGAGGAGATAAATTCGGATGAGGAAGGAGAAGGTCCAGAGGGAGAGGAGGTCAATAATGGGGGGCAGAGGCGGGATAATTCGAGGAAGCATGGTAGGTCGGATAAAGTGCCCATTGTTGAGGGTCCAGATGATGATGATGAAGTTGAAGGTATGGTTTTGTAAATTAGTTTTTTTTTTTTTTTTTTTTTTTTTTTTTTTTTTTTTTTGTTTCCTTGTGTTTTGCTGATTGGTTTGTAGAACTGGTGGTTATGATTGCTGGGTATTTGATGGTGTAGAGAGGAGGACAAGGCATATGCAGAACTGGAATAATTATAATAGGCACCCTGAGCGATCGCAGCCGCAGACGCGTAATTTTAGCTTTCAGAGCTCCACCGTGACTTATGGCGGTCCTAATGGCGCCTATTATACCTCATCAACCAGTAGGAGGGCTGGGAACGATGGGGTATGTGAAGTTCTTGCCATTTTATTTTGTGTTGTATTATTTCTTTCTTGAGTTTTTGGTTTAAAGTTTATTTGGTGTGGGTTTTTGTATCATTCAGGTGATGGTAGAAGAAAGCAAAGAGGCTGATTCGACTACCAGAAAAGCGACGCATAGAATTTCCAGGGGACTTAATGATAGGGTATGTGCTGGTTTTAGTTTGATCTATAAGTGCTAATTATGTATTTAATATGCGGTGGCATTACATAATTCATTAGCTGGTTGGTGATCATAATTATCAAGATCTTAGGACTTACGATTTTAACTCCGCTCCTTACAGTTTAAATTCCTTTCTGCATGAACCCGATAAACACTAATTCTTATGACACGTGCTTCCCTATGTTACCTGGACTTTCACTCCAACTAGGGATGCAAGTGGGGAGGGGAATCTCCACAGGGGATGGGGATTCCCCGCAACGGGGATGGGGAATTTTAATGGGATGGAGGTGGGGATGATGATAAAATCTCATACTCACGTGAGTATGAGTACGGGATGAGGAGAAAAACATATTCGCGGGGACCCCCACGAGGAATCTCCATTGGTAATATCCGTGGAGATCTCCGTGGGGATCCCCATTGGGGATCGCTGTAGGGATTACCCACGGGGATCTCTGCGGGTATCCTTATTGGAGATTCCCATGGGGATTCCCGCGGAGGTCCCAATATATATCAAATACATCCATATGCATTGTATATATCAATTTTATATAATATTATAAGGCTTTCACCCAAAACACTAATGATAAACAAACCGTAATGTGATTTATAATTTTAACTTGTTTGGTTAATTATATGTTTTATTTTGAATTATTTGCAACTATATTCATATATTATACTTTATTTGTTTAGAATTTTCAACAATTATGATCCTATGTATGCGTAATATATTTTTATAAATCTTTTTGAAAAAAAAATCAAGTGGGGAAAATATTTCCCTGCGGTGATTCTTCGCAAAATCCCCGCAAAAATCCCCGAGGGATCTTCAATGGGGAAAGACTTTTCCCCATGGGGATTCCCCCTTCCCTGCGAGGATTAGGTGGGGATGGGGATGAAATTTCATCCCTACGTGGGGATGGGTATGGGATGAGGATATGAATTCTTAAGCGGGGATGGGCCTTACCCTCCTCATTGACATCCCTAACTCCAACCTAAAGTACTCATGTCAGACACTTGATATGAGTCCGACACTTAAGATATGGATACTCAATTTGTAAAACTCTTTGTATAAAAAGATTCAAAATGTAAGAGAATAAAGAAAAAATTAACAAGAACTTTCATTGTAGTATAAGCATATGTGCCTCAAGTTTTAGACACTTTTTACCGAGTTCTCTTGTCCTTAAATTAGAGAATAGGTGGGTCTGACTTTTAGACTCATACTCGCACACGAGTCTAGGTAACATAGGTGCTTCCTAAGATTGAATAATAAAAAAATAAAATCAAAATTAGTTTATAAGTCTCGAACTTTCTTTTGACTGTTGCATTGTCAAGTATTGGGCTCATTCATTCAACTAACCTTCTGTATATTAATATTTAGGCAAAATCAATCTTTTGGTCCTTGAACTTTGAAGGTTTTACACTTTTGGTCCCTCAACTTTGAAAACAACACATTTGGTCCCTCAACTTTTCATATAGTGTAAATTAAGTCATTTTGTTAGTCCAGTCATCGTTATTGATGACGTGGCGAAATTCAATCGCCACATGGCGCCACGTGGCAATCCATTTCATCTAAACAGTTGGTTCAATGAACCAACCGGTTCAATAAAAAAACCAGACAAAGGCCAAATCACTCTCTCTTCTCTCACTCGTTCTCTCATCTTCTCTTTTCACTGGCTTCTCCCCCCTGAAACGCCCCCTCTACGAGTACATCAAATACGGCGTCCTCAACCTCGACAAGCCCTCCAACCCCTCCTCCCACGAAGTCGTCGCCTGGATCAAGCTCATCCTCTGCGTCGACAAGGCCGACAAGACCGCCACAACGGCACACTCGACCCCAAAGTCACCGGAAACCTCATCGTCATGCGCATCGACCGCGCCACCGCCTCGTCAAGTCCCGGCAAGGCGCCTGAAAGGAGTACGTTTGCGTCGCCCGGTTCCACTCCCCTATCCCCGACGCCGCCAAGGTATCCAGAGCCCTCGAGGCCCTGACCGGCGCCGTGTTTCAGTGCCCGCCGTTGATCTCCGCCGTCAAGCGCCAACTGAGGATCAAAACCGTTTATGAAAGGAAGCTTCTCGAGTATGATTCCGACATGCATTTGGTTGTGTTTTGGATTTCTTGCGAGGCGGGGACTTGTCGAGGTTGAGGACGCCGTATTTGATGTAATGAGGTTTTGCAACAAAATATATTGCCTAGCAAGCGTGCGTCACAATCAAGTGTACATCTTTATTTTCTTTTTCCTGTGCAAGAATACATCTTCCATTATTTAGTCGTGAATGTTTATAAATGTCCAAAAGATGGAGGTCGATTGGAGTATAATAAGATGCTATCACTAAAAGAAGTGTCAGCTGCGTTTGATTGGAGTTGAAACAACATTTGATCTGGAATTGTATTTTCATTTGTTGGGAGATGAGTGCGCCACTTCCAATCAAACACAAGATTCATCCATTACTGAGCTCTAGAAAAGACTAACG
This sequence comes from Stephania yunnanensis, assembly GCA_039657365.1. Taxonomy (NCBI): domain Eukaryota; kingdom Viridiplantae; phylum Streptophyta; class Magnoliopsida; order Ranunculales; family Menispermaceae; genus Stephania; species Stephania yunnanensis. The sequence continues at coordinate 54,794,799 of CM077584.1, read as the reverse complement.
CTAATTAAGTACTGTAGATCTCGTGTCTGATTGTCAATTAGAACTGGAAGGAAAACAATGAACACCATGTCACCAGTTGATTTTAGGGGTCGGAGCGCATATGCAGGCGCTTAGGAGGGTGAGGTCTGGGATAATGGGGGAGAGGGATGCGCACAGTGAGGAGGAGAGAAAACGCAGAGAGAGTGAAGAGAGAAGAGAGAACGAAGAGAGAAAGAGAAGAAGAGAGAACGCAGAGAGTGAGAGAAGGGAGAGTAATTTGGGCTTCATTTAGTTTTCTTATTGAACCGGTTGGTTCATTGAACCAACTGTTCAAATGAAACGGATTGCCACGTGGCGATTGAATTTCGCCACGTCATCAATAACGATGACTAGACTAACAAAAGTACTTAATTTACACTATATAAAAAGTTGATGGACCAAATGTGTTGTTTTCAAAGTTGAGGGACCAAAAGTGTAAAACTTTCAAAGTTCAGGGACCAAAAGATTGGTTTTGCCTAATATTTATAAGGCTTAGTAATAATGATCCATTTGATTCTTCGTCTTAGATTCCTTTCTGATTAGTGCACAATTATCCACCAAGATAGGTTATGGCGCTAGAAGCAGTTAAGATGCAAATTGGTATTGATGTCCCTGAACCATTATATGGGTAATGAGTATTGAAAAATATATATATATTAAATGAAGATTTTTTTTGATAGGAAACCAACTTATAAACCCTCAAACTTGCCCCATGGAGGTTCGTACTGTAAACCTCTTGCACAACCACATATTGATGAAGTCCAAGAATTAGCTTGTAAATTCTTGACAGGATAATGATGAAGTCCAAGAATTAGTTTGCAAATTCTTGACAGGATAATGATGAAGTCCAAGAATTAGTTGCAAATTCTTGGAAAATAGGAAAAGATATGACAGGATGACATTTTTGTAATTTCGGTGAAGTTCGGGCGTTTGAGTTTTAGGCGTTCCGGGGGCATGGGTTGATTGGAAACGGAGTGGAGATCACGAGTCACTGCTACGCCGCGACTACGACGTTTTTCGGCGAAATTCCATCGTTTTGGCCTCCGAAACGACAATTTTGCTATTTTAGGAAAGTTTTGTTTAGATTATAACTTTCATTAGGAATTTCCGTTTTTATTGTCGTTTGCGGCGTTTGTTTCTATTTTTCATCTAGTTTCCAGTTTAGGGCTTTTAGGACTTTTAGGACTTTTTACTATTTTTGGCAAATTTTAGGGTTTCGCTATTTAAGCGACCTATTGGATGTAATTCGAATTTTTTTTGCTTAAATAAAAGAATTTTCGAACTTGGCTTAAGTTTTGACCTAGATCGAGTTGTTTGTGGATTCGTTCAACTGGTTTAGAAAATCTCCGCTGCGTCAGTTGGTATCAGAGCATGCTTCAGCGTGATTGGAGGAATCATGCCGTCGAAGAGGAACCAGCAGCGTATCGAGGAGGTATGTGACCGTGACAATCTGAATCGATAAATTGGCCAAATAATTGACCAACGTATGGGCGCGGTGGTAGAACAATTAACTGCCAGAATCGATCAGTTGTTGGGTCGGAATATGGATCGTATCCGTAACCATCGAAGGGAACCTGTTGGTGATGAACCAGTAGGAGATTCTTCTACCGAAGGGGAGGATGAGTATGTTGAGGCACCGAGGAGGCGCTACAGGCCGCATGCAGTTGAGGATGATCGCAGGTGGTGGGAGTTTGGGATGAAGACGGAGGTCCTAGAATTCCATAGCACCCTTCAACCGGAAGAATTCTTGGACTGGCCGGCGTCAGTTGAAGAAGTCCTAGAATTCAAAGGTGTGCTCGAAGACAAGCGTGTGCAACTGGTTGCGACCAGATTCCGCAACAGAGCCACGGCTTGGGGTAACAGCAGAAGTTGATGCGGAATAGGAATGGAAAGGCGAAGATCACCTCGTGGGAGAAGATGAAAAAACACTTACGGGCTGAGTTCTTGCCTTACAACTTCCAACGCCTTATGTATCAGAGGTTGCAGAATCTGAGACAAGGGGCAAAGTCAGTAGATGATTACACTACTGAGTTTTATCAATTAGTCACTAGAAACGAACTGCAGGAGACTAACGACCAATTAGTGGCGCGGTATATTGGTGGGCTGAGGGTGCAGATCCAAGATGTCGTCAACATGTTTGATCCGACTTCTTATCCGCAGCACACCAGCGAGCATTGTTGGTGGAGAAACAACAGCGTCGGGGTGTGAGTAATGCTTCTAGTAATGTTAGTGTTAGGACAACCAATACTGGAGGTAATATTGCTGCAATTAACCCTGCTAGTCGCACGAACAGACCTAGCACTAGTGGGATTAAATGCTTCGGTTGTGGCGAAATTGGTCACAGGAAGTCAGAATGTATAGGGAAGAAGGCTCTCTTTATTGAGAACAAAGAGGAAGACGAAGGGGAAGAAGCCAACATCACTGCAGAACTAGCCTTTGATACTTCTGACAACACAGAAGAGAGAGATCGTGGACGGAGATGTGGGTACTGCCTTGGTTGTGAGGCGTTCTTGTATGACTCCTAGAGCTGTCGCTGATGATGAGTGGCTGCGTAATAACATCTTTCAGTCCAAGTGTACCATCTTAGGCAAGGTGTGCAGGTTCATGATTGATGCAGGCAGTTGCGAGAATATCGTCTCAGTTGAAGCGGTTCAGAAGTTGGGCCTTGCAATCCGAACAACACCCGAGCCCTACAAGCTAGCTTGGCTGAAGAAGGGTGGTGAGGTGAAGGTGTCGAAGCGCGCCTTGGTGACTTTTTCTATTGGTGCTAACTACAAGGATTCAGTATGGTGTGATGTTGTGGCTATGGATGCTTGCTACTTGTTACTGGGACGTTCTTGGCAGTTTGATAGGGAAGTTGTGCATGATGGCAGAACCAATAAATACACCCTTATGTTCAAGGGAGTGAAGATCGTGCTAGTACCCGCTAAGGATTCGGAGGAAGTTAAGCCTACTAAAGAATCTAACAGCTTGCTGTCTTTGGCAAGATTTGAAGATGAACTACAGGATTCTGAGATAGTTTACATCTTGATGGGAAATGAAGTAGATAGAGATGTTGATGTTCCTGAAGCTGCAATTCCTATTGTGAAGGAGTTTTGTGATGTTTTCCCTGATGAGATGCCTGAAGGACTGCCACCATTGCGTGATATTCAAGATTAGATTGACCTTGAACCCAGGTGCGTCACTACCTAATAGACCACACTACCGAATGAGTCCCAAGTGAGCATGAGGAGTTGCGCAGACATGTTGAAGAGTTATTGGCGAAGGGATTCATCCGTGAAAGTCCGAGTCCGTGTGCAGTACCAGCCCTCCTTACACCAAAGAAAGATGGCTCCTGGCGGATGTGTGTGGACAGTAGAGCAATCAACAAGATTACTTTCGCCATTGTGGGCTATGGTGAACACGCAACTGAAATTTAGCAGTGCTTATCATCCGCAAACAGATGGGCAGACTGAAGTTGTCAATCGTTCGTTAGGCAATCTTTTGAGGAGCTTGGTGGGTGAGAATGTCAGGAGTTGGGACGTCAAGTTGAGTCAGGCAGAATTTGCACACAACCATGTTGTTAATCGAAGTACCGGGTTTAGTCCTTTTTAGGTTGTGTATTCAGTGCTACCTCGAGGTCCTCTTGATATGTTACCAGTGCCAAGTAAGACTAGATGGCATGGCAAGGAAGAAGACTTTGTTAGTGGGTTGCAAGAGATTCATCAATCTGTCAAAGATAACTTGCAGAAGGCTGCTGACAAATACAAACAATATGCAGATCGGAAGAAGCGTCACATGGAGTTTGAAGTGGGTGACTTTGTGTGGGCGGTTCTCACTAAAGACTGGTTCTCTGTGGGTGATTACAACAAATTGTTAGTTCGGAAGATTGGTCCTGTGGAGGTTCTTGAGAAAATTAATCCTAATGCTTACAGATTGAAGTTGTCAAGTCACATTCGCACGGCTGATGTATTTAATGTCAAACATCTTGTTCCCTATTATGGGGATACGTATGATGATGACAATTCGAGGGCGAATTCTGTCCACCCTGGGAGAATGATGAAGTCCAAGAATTAGCTTGCAAATTCTTGATAGGATAATGATGAAGTCCAAGAATTAGTTTGCAAATTCTTGACAGGATAATGATGAAGTCGAAGAATTAGTTGCAAATTCTTGGAAAAATAGGAAAAGATATGACGGGATGGCATTTTTGTAATTTCGGTGAAGTTCGAGCGTTTGAGTTTTGGCGTTCCGGGGGCATGGGTTGATTGGAAACGGCGTGGAGATCACGAGTCACTGCTAGGCCGTAATTGCGACGTTTTTCGGCGAAATTCCATCGTTTTGGCCTCCGAAAAGGCAATTTTGCTATTTTAGGAAAGTTTTGTTTATATTATAACTTTCATTAGGAATTTCCGTTTTTATTGCCGTTTGCGGCGTTTGTTTCTATTTTTTGTCTAGTTTCCAGTTTAGGCTTTTAGGACTTTTTACTATTTTTGGCAAATTTTAGGGTTTCGCTATTTAAGCGACCTATTGGATGTAATTCACAGTTTTTTTTGCTTGAATAAAAGAATTTTCAAACTTGGCTTAAGTTCCGACCTAGATCGAGTTGTTCGTGGATTCGTTCAACTAGTTTAGAAGATCTCCGCTGCGTCACATATCAAACCATTTGAGCTTTCTCTTGGTTGGTAAATGAAGATAAAAGTAAAAATTATTGGTAAATATAATAAATACCAATCAACATTAGGAGTTCATATTGCATGTAACGTGCCACGATAAATATTTCAACTTTCTAATGCTAAACATTCTAGTTACTAGGTTGGGCTAGTTCTTATGTTCATCCCCTTGTCTGATAAAAAAGTGGTTTGTCCTTTTGAGGACTTGGACATGATAGTTTCTATCATTTGGGTCTAACAAGAGTCAAAGAGTCACCATCTGACTCATGCATGATGAAATTATCAAAGATGTTACCTTTTTGAACCATGTTTATAGTTATAACTCACTAAGATGCTTAGGAAACAAAAAGATGTATAGGAATAAGATATACAACAACAAGAAGGCAGGGAATTAAGTAAAATACCTCTCAAGCATTTAGTTGATCTCAAATCTGTCCATGTTACTAGAACTAGTGACTATTGTAATTTGCAATGTGGAATACAAGATTTTCCACTTCTACAAGTGATTCATCTAAAACAAATGAAGTTTGAAAATCTTTATACACCACATCTTAGTTCTAGTAGCCAGCTAGTTAGATACTTATTGCCTGTTCAGTTCACATACCTAGGTATGGGATTAGCTTATACTAGGATTGTGACTTAGGTTTAGATGTTAGTTCGTTTGGCCTGACTTGTTCGGTTGGCAGGATTGGGGTTAGAGGTAAATTTGATTGCAATGAGTGAAGTCACTAAAGTGTCCCTCATTTATAAGTCCCCAAAATCAAGCACTTCTTCTTTTCGTCCAAATCTTCTTCTCGACAGGTCCACGCACCTCTCAACCTTGAAATTCAAGTTTGAAAAACAAAGAAACATTTAAAACCACCAACTCTCATCACAACCTTCACTCAGCCTTGAAATTCTCTATGTGCACACCATCAACAACCATGGCACCTGTTCTAGGCACCAAACTCACCAACAACTTCTCACACTTTTCTGCCCCTATTTGCTTCACCAAATAAGTTATCTCCAAATTCAAAATAATCTTCCTAAACCTCCTCTCAGTCCTCAACCTTGCCAAATCAAGCAAACTCCCAGCAAATTCTCCAAAATCATCAGACCCCACTTGGCCTTCATCTGGCTTTGCAATATAGACATCTAGTCTCACTGGTTCATTTTCCTTGACTTCCACACCATCCATTGTAAGCACCAATACATTCTCATCTTCTGTTTGTGATCAAATGGTTCTCTTCTTTGGTTGTGTGAACTAAATAAGCTTAGATGATGATGATGATTGTTGTTTGTGATCCTTGTTTGTTGAGTTTGCTTGATGGGTATTTTATATTTATGGGTGTTTGAGTATGTTATATTTATGGGTGTTTGATTGAGAGGAAGTGAGTTTGCTGGATGGGTATGTTATATTTTCGTTTATGATTTTCTTTAGTGATGAGGGCAAAATAGTCTTTCATTGTGGAGGCCCATAAGGACTAATTAATACCATCAAAATCATGGTACAAATTAGTCCTATGTTTGGTGGATTGGTTAGTTTGTTTGACAACATAATATGTGAACCGAACAACCGGATTAAGCAGTCCAAATGCTTAGTCCGAGCTAATACCATGAACTGAACAAACCATTAGGTTCATCCCATGTGTTATCTTTGTATCGAGAATCAACATAACATCCACACCCAGACCGATAAACTGTTCATACAAAAAGGTTATATCCATTGTTAAGTTGTGAAGAGTTAAACCATAGGTACAAAATTAGTTGGGGTTGGCTACTTGGATAGAACTCTTATATTGCGCTCAATTTAGTGCTAGAACGTCTCTCACGAATTGCGGAGACTAATTTCAACTCTATTATGCGAATTGATGTTTTCAAGGCAGCGATGCGGAGTTAGGCGGTTTAGCCCCGCTTAGTCTAGTAGATAAAAAAAATGTACTTAGTCCTCCCTAAGACGTAATTTAATTTATTTAGAGACATCTACACATTCTCATCAACATATTTTCACCTCCACACTTTTCCACATATTTTGAAATAAAAAGTATTTTCAAACAAATAAAATATTAAAATAATAAATAGGTTTTTGAAAATTATAGAGACCTTCCTGAAAAGTTTTAAAAAATATTTTTAGGTCCACTGCCCGCCTAATTAAGGATTAGGCGTTGAACACCCCTAAGCGCCTAAGGAGGTGCCTAGGAATCGCCTTGAATACTGATGTGAATGATATTCTTGTTTTTAAAAATTAGCATTATATTCTTACATAATTTTCATTGTCGTGGGAGGGATATTTTTGTTTGTTCTATTCACTATTGGAATTTGACTTGCTTGTTGAAGATTTGGAATTTTTATTCTACCCAAGTTCTTCAACTAAAATGAAAATTATGAAACAAGCTGCTTGTAAATTGCCAAATATTGATGTACTTTATTAGAGTAAGAGTGACCTTTTGATTCGGATCACTGCATGTGTTATCATAGGCCTTAGTCGACACATGTTCTTGCATTCTCCGTAAGAGGGTTAAAACCTTTACCTGGTGTTACGTATTACATATTTGAATAACTCTCATGGTGAAAATACCCTTGGGATGTTTTTCTGCTACCAACAATTGTAGCACTACACTTATGTCTCTTATCAATCATTACTGGTTGGTTGTGGGTTTTTTTTTTTTTTTTTTTAAATAATCTAAGAGTTGACTTGTTCATTCGAACTTCAAACAAGTTTTTGTAATGTTATTGAACTTGTTAGAGTTTGTTGAATCATGCATCGAGTCTTTACTTAAATGTGTATATGGAAGTCTTTGACATGTTTGTTTATAACAAAGACGCAAATCATTTAATGATTCACCAATAACCATATTCCTCCCAAATCTCCTATTATTGATTGGAACCAACTCCTACAGTCGTCATGCCATTACATACCATTCTCTATGGTTTTCAAGTTTTTTTTTTCTATGGTTTCCTTGCTTGGTGTCTGTTGCCAACCGCCCTCAACTAAACCAAACATACCTATTGTACTCCCTACATTCAAGAGGTTTCATATAAGGTTTACTTCGTACCCTTGATCTCGAAATCTCTAATTAGAGGCAATGAGCCTCATTTACTCAACTCGGCCTTTGATGGTCGTTGAAGTTTGAGTTGAGCCAACTTGATTGATTTGGTCTCCCACGTGTATTTTGTTGTGGATCTAATGTAAATGTTCAGTCTTTTGCTTTTGTTTATGCTATCATGTCTTACAAATATTTTCTATTCCAACATCTTTCATTTGATCGTCTCCAATGAAAATATAGTACCTAGCTGCAACGTTGGAGGAATTTGTAGGAGTAGCACCAATTGACACAAAGATTAGGGAAGGGCGGTTACGTTGATTTGGGCTCCTGCAAGACAACCTACAAATGCCCCCACTAGAAAACTTGACTCAATAGAAATTGAAGAAACTCGACAAGGTATGGGTAGATCGAAATTAGCTTGGGGTGCATTAGGAGGGATTTGAATGATTTGAAATTTTCACCCTCAATTCACTAAATCGAGCACAATGGAAAGTTTGATCCATATGGCCGACCCCAATTAATTTGGGACCGAGGCTATGTTGTTGTTGCATTGTACCCATAATACTGTTATACTCATCTCTCATATCAACACTTGCATTGCACTGCCCTTAAATTGTTGAGAATGAAGTTGTAATTCACAGACCATCATGCTCATAATAACCTATCTTTTTCCATGTCTGTTGTACTGATGTGACATTTTTATGTACATTCTAAACGACTTGCTTCTTTAGTTTTATTGCTGTTGACTGTAGATTCTTTCTATTGTCAAGTATTCGGGTTCTAGTTACAAAGTTGGGTTTACCTAGAACTCTTATCTTGGTGGGATTGTATTTCATTTGTTGTTATTATTATAATACTGTTTATTTGAGATTTAAAGAAGAAAAGGGAAAATAGAATAACATTTGAGATTAATGGTTCTGCTGCTCTTCTAGGGTCATTCGGTTACAAGGAAGCTTGGTTCAGATGGTAAGGTTGAAACAATGCAGATGTTGCACAACTTGAATGAAGGTATGCTATGGCTGTATCATGGAGAATGCTCATTGGTGTTTGTATTGTCTTGAGCATGTTCAGTGTTTGATAATACACTATCTTCTTTTAGATGAGCTTGCTGGTTTTGATAAAGCCTGGAACGGAAATGCCAGAAAGCACTTGCCTGGATATGAAAATATTGTTGGACAAGGTAGTTCAGGTGAGCATTGATCTGTTCAGCTGATGATAGTTGTTCATGACTTATTTATATTATTTGCTTGATTTATTCGTTGATATAACTGCTAACTATTGAAGATGGTGCTTAATTGATGATGCTCTAAGCTAAAAAGCCTAAAATTTGCATAAGGTTTTTTTAGTTTTGACAGCAGAAGTACGGCTGTAGGTTTTGTTATGCATTCACTCAATTAATTGTTTGAATTCTTTTTAGGAGTGAAGTCTGTATGGTAGCTAAGAAACAGTTGAACAAACGCGGACTTAGATAATTTGGAATGTAGGAAATGCATATCCTTTTTAGGAGCGAAGTCTGTATGGTAGCTAAGAAACAATTGAACAAACGTGGATTTAGATAATTTGGAATGTAGGAAATGCATATCCTTGTGCTTGCTGGGTTATATCTACTGGTGGGTTTTTTTATTAGACTGAAGTGAAGTAAAAAATAATGGTAGGTTTTCATTTAACTAATCTTGACGCTTAGGTTGTTGGGATGATTTGATTATTATTTTTTGGATGCGTCAGTAGACATTTTGTTCGTGTGATTTTTAGCTTATTGTACAATTTTTGTTGCTTAATGTGTTCCAGTTCTTCTTTCTGTCTTTGATGAAACTTGAGTTGAGTTTACATTTCTTGTTACAGTTACTTAACGTCAGCATATTTGATATTTCCTACAATTGTAATTAAATATGGGTGAATGACGCAGATCTAAGCAGCCGAGGGCGCAATAGCCAAGCATCGAGGGGTGGATGGGCTCTCCCTTCCTCTGAGCCACCACGATCGGGGCGCCATGGGCCTGAAACTTCCCAATGAGAGATTGGTTGCCATTCAGGTGACTGCGTTTCCATAATTGCGCACAGTTGTGGGTTCTAACACATTCATGAGCCTTGCAGTAGCAGGATCAAATAACCAGTAACTCTGGTATATCTATCCTTATGTCTGTCTGTACGTCTCCCACGTCATCAAACAAATTTATGCGACCATTGCTGTTACTTTCTGAGTGTGTGTATAGAAACGGATGTGGTAAAATGGTGATTGTTGTAAAACTATACGGTTGGGGTTTAGAGAGGTATAGCTACTTCTGGGGTTGTCTTCACCACATGCCAAAGAAAAAAGTAGGTGATGCCCAAGCATATGATCATATATGGTGAAGAATATCAATTTACTTGCTGATCTTGATGAACTAGATAACCTGGAATGAAATGAATGGGATACAGTTATTGTCAGTGATGGTCTTGTTCCAGTAATTATTGGCTGCGTTAATTGTATTGCAGTGGTAATTATTCTTAAAAGAAAATATTGCAGCGGCACGCCGCAACTAGTGGTTATTGTTCTTAGTAGTAGGTGTCTTCACCTGTAAGGCTCGTACTCTTTCGACTACTTAAGGGGCTCAAGTGCCGAACCACTTGGATGTTCGACTGGCGGTGACCTTCTTAACGCCTCTACACCTTCACCTCATTGACCTCGCTACGATAGAAGGCTAAATTGTTACTTGTTAGAAAGAAGTTTGGGTACAATGTGTGAAGTAGTTACTGGTTACTAGGATAATTTTGCTTCTCTTCGATTTCACTACGCTTCTGACTGCTGTTGATTTAAGCAGTCCCTACATCACACCCATATATAACATATGCTCCCCCTACAATGGGTTTCATTAACCCATATCCTCTCTAAATGTATTAGAACTAATTGAAGACACGACGAATTAAAGATCAATGTATAGCAATGAAGTCTCAATCCTAAATTAATCCTAAATTAGTTGATGGTAGCTAGATTATACCAATGTTTGAATTCTACCCATCAATCGCACGTGTTCACCTTAAGATGTGAGTTTATGCATCTCGAAAGGCATAACATGGTGAGATGTGGAGGTGATCTTAAGGAGCTATTCTAGGTCTGCTACCTCCTAATATCCAACATCAACTTGTTAGAAAGAATAATGACTTATAAATTTGAGTTGTTGGAACTAATTAATCCCACATCAACTCACCTTGGTATTTTGAAGTTCACAACCATGCTCTCAAACAAAAGCCCATACATACACTAGTCATCACACTCTCTCACCTTGAATTAGGCTTAATGATACATAAAAAAATGAACAGTTTCTTAATTTACCATTCAATGTTTGGCCAAAAAAAAAACCATTGAATAATGATATTTTTTTTTATAAGAACGAGACTTTATTTATAATAGCCTAATATGTACAAGTAATAATAATAATATTTATAAAGGCGAGAAACGATGTGTTTTTAATAAATAAAGTAAAAAAAACATATATACAGATAGCTTAATACGGTTTTTGACCCTCCTCGAACCACAGTTGAAACACGTAAACATAACTTCTTTGCCGATCTTTTGCTTGCAATTTGCTCTTCAACCCTCAAACCACAATTAAAAATTTTACACCAAGGATTTCTCAGTTGAATCCTCCAAGGACTTGAATTGTCAAACGACACATACAAACTAATAGAGCAAATTAATTAGAACTAATTCAAGTATTTCATCATCTGATCGATCATGGTAGCAACACAAGTTCAAGACATTCACTACAAAAAAACAACAAATCAGAAACGGAATTTTCCGTTTCTGATTTGCAAAATTCATCTCGATTGCAATCGAAACGAACAGAGACGAATGCGTTAAAATCTCTGAAACGTCGTCGTTTTGGATCGAAACGGAAAATGGATTCCGTTTCATTTAGACGGACGGATTAAATTCCGTTTCCCGTCTCTAATTCATTAGAGACGGAATAAATTCCGTTTCTGATTATTTCATCCGTTGCTAATCGAGATTTGATCGGATCGAGACGGAATTTGATCCGTTTCTGATTTATGTATCTTACAAAAACGAAAATTAGAGACGGAAATAGCAACGGAATCCAAAGATTCCGTTGCTATTTCCGTCTCTAATTTTCATTTTTGTTTAGTTTTTAAAGTCTTACATATATAGGTCTCAATCCAAGCACATTTAACCTGCCAATATATAATAAATTGACATTCATACATCGACAATATATATCAACAAATATTCAATTGAGAGAACAAAAATGGGAAAATCAAAAATTGAAAAAGATATATATCCAAAAAAAATTGTATAGTATTACAAATGCTCCAAATTTCTAAGTATTCACAAAACCACCAATCCTATTGTTCAACAACCACAAAAAAAAACTTACAATCCTATAAATATGCACAAAAAGAATTATCAATCGAAAAGTCTTGAGATGTTCTTCAACACCACCTGCACAGCCAAGGGACATTTGAAACAACTTAATAATTGAATAGTTGAACTTAAATTTTTCAGGGACATAAGCATCATAGGAGATAGAGCTAAGGTAGAAGAGCAATGACTCACATCGAACTTATAGTGACGATCCCTGCACTCGACCATCAAAGTCTACAAACAAGCAAAAAGATTAACATTAATTCATTTGAGATTTAAGAATCCACAAACGATGATAAACACTTGCATATACTCGATTTAAGTAAATTAAATTCTTACCAATCCAAAGAGAGGAAGATAGCAATGTTTGTCATTTTCACTTTTATCTTCATTTTCTAAAAACATATAAGAAAACAAAAATATGCTACCTCATAGATAGACCAAAAAACTCATAAGACTATTTTCAATCAATCCACTTTCACAAGCTACAAAATTTATCATAAGCTCACTCATCTCATTTCAAACCGAGCTTTTTTAACTTTCAAGAACCAAACAATAAACTGTATAATCCATTTCATAAAGATCGATTTACATTGGCTTTCACCTATTGCAACCCACCCCTTATTTTTCAAGCGTGATCGGTGACTCCTTTACCTTTATCTAGAGCACACAATATTCTACATAGGTTGAGTTTGACAATATCAACTTGATGAGGAACTAGGATACCTTTTAAGTTGTGAAGTATGAACTTAATGAGTATCAAACTATTGATCACACCAAAAAAAATGATATGGACTTGTTATTGCCTAAATTTAAAGAAGACATATCCTTATTCAAACAACAATGCAAATTATAGATCATATTCAAGTAAAATTTATGCATTAAACCACTTAATCGAATATTTCAATCAAAAAATGAATGAACCAAAACCAATTTTAAATATGTTTTTCATGGATTCTTAAAGTAGTATTTACTGAATTTATTAAAAAAATATTAAAATTTGATCTTTGGTTAAGAGGGTAGATGAACAAACCAAAGACCAATTTTAAATATTTTTCATTGATTCTCAAAGTAGTATCTTATGAATTTTTTAAGAGACTAAAAGTAATCTTTGGTTAATGGGTAGAATTGCTTAACTACTTCTTTCTCTTAAATATTTAACCAATGTTTTGCCCATCTCTATCTTTGGTTTATGGCTTATGTTTTAAGACAACTCTATTAAGCATGGAACTGTTAACTATACTAAACATTTGTGAATTTACACATTTAATAAGGTCATGTGGAAAAATTACAAGCCATTTTGGGAAGAACAAACTTACCTCGACTTTTAGCATTTCCTTCTCAATCACTTGTCTAAGCCTATCAGTTTCCTACAAAGTTCCAAAAAAGAATACATTGTAAGCAAGTAGCAAATTTCTAATAAAACTCTAATAAATTGTTTGGCACATTGAGCTGAAACTATAAAAGATAAAATCCGAATAAATAGTTTCTAATTACTACTCATTAGCTAATTATGTCATAAATCTATGAAGTCCGCCATCACAAAACCTTGACGATTTTGATTCTTCATTTGGTTTGGTCAAAATATCGAATAGAACACTTCAAGTCAACCTTCAGTAACATAGCAACAAAAAGCCAGTTTCTCATATTAAAAGCCTATTTTTCGCCCTAAAAATAAGAATAGTTCCAGATTAAAACATTTAAGACGTTAAAAACAAGACTAAACATAGAGAAACTAAGATGATTCAACAGATTAAAACAAAGAGTATCAAGTGTGTAATATTCACTAGCATGCCATTTCCGAGTGGGCATATAATTAACAAAAGAGATCAGTTTATTTCAGGATAAGAAAATGAAACCAGCTTTGCCAAGCACACGTAAGAGTGTGCCTTTGACATAAATTATATATCAATTACCAAAGACACACAATACATGTCTCAACTTCAAAATTAGCATTTAGTTGCTAAACTTTTCCAATTGGGGCAAGTTGAAACACTAACAAAAATATAGGCCACGAATCAAGGTATTTTCTAACTTGAATGTAACTGAAATAGGAAATTTCAGCGACCTTTAGTTCCATATTTGCAAACCACATCCATAAACAAAATAAAACAATTGGAAACTATAAAACAGCCCGATTTCTCGCTTATGAATCCACAAACGGCGAGAAAAATTTTAAAATAATTACACAACAACAACAACAACATAGCCTCAATTGGATGAAGTAGTAAACACCTTTTTCTCAAGCCCTAAGCGAAGAAAGTGATGACTTACAAGACAACTGGTGTCGACAAGAAAAAAAAAATCAAGAATGGAAAATGAAGTTACCAATATCGTTGATCAAGGAGACGGGTGACTTGAAGAAGATCAAGCATCAACGATGGAGAGATGGCATAGGGCTCTCAATTGACGGAGGCGAAGGACAGTACATTGACCCGAAGGGGACAGCGGCGTTGACGTACATCCCAAATTGACGCGTGTAAAGTAGGGACGTAAATACGGAGGGTAGGAAATGGGGACTCCATCTCCATCTTCATGATCCCCTCTTAAGAATTCATCCCCTCATCTCCGTACCAATCCCAATTTCCCATGCGATGAATTTTCATCCTCGTCCCCATCCCATCTAATTCCCGCGGGGAATGGGAATCCTCGTGGAATTTTTTTTTCCTCATTAGGGATCCCCGAGGGGATTTTGTGGGAAATCACCGCGGGAAATATTTCTCCCCACTTAATCTTTTTTTTAAAAAAGAATTATAAAAAGTAAGGTGTCAAACACATACATATGTGTATTGATATTTTTAAATGATATTTATACACATAATATACATATATATTGCTAGCATATGCATATAGTTAATGTAGTTTGGTAATTTGTAAAATAAGGTGTTGCAATTTTTTCATTAATTTGATTCTAAATTTGTAAAATGTAAATATAACTGCAAACAATTCAAAACAAAACATATAATTAATGTAGTTTGGTAATGAAAATATTTATTTATTTAATTAATTAAGTTAAAATTTATAAATCTCATTAGAGTTTGTTTGTTATGTGCATCAATCATTAGTGTTTTGAGGTGGAAACCATGATATTAATATGTATATATATATACTAGTCAAATGGGCACGCGCTGCATCATTAATTTGTAGTTATCATTAAATTACTATTTTATCCCGTTTAAATATTTGTATCAAAACACTTAGATTGTGGAAACTATGATATATATATATATATATATATATATATACCTATACAAAATATATATGGTTTGCATGTATACATATAGAAAAATTGATATACGGAGTTCCCTGTGGATCTCTTCCAATGAGGATATATGCGGGGATACCCATGGGATTCCGCGTGGGATCCCTGCATATGTTTTTTTTTTTTTTTTTTTTTTTCGTCGGACCAAAGTTAACATTTTTGAATGGTTTGCAAAGCTTACCATCAATCCATAATCGAGCACAATGAAAAAGTTTGATCGTACCCGCCCCACGAATTTGGGGCCCGAGGCTATGTTGTTGTTGTTGTTGTTGTTGTTTATCTCCATACTTTTGAAATTTTTTCTATCTCCACTTCCATCCTCATTTAAATTCTTCTCCGTTCTTTGTTGCGGAGATTTTTTGTTCCCCACGGAGTTTTTTCACTCCACTTGCATCCCTAGTCTTAAGTGTTTAAAGTGAGTCATAATATTATAGCTCCGCATGCATGTTGCACACGTGCAACCAGTGCTCTCTACCACTACCGTGCCAGCGAGGCACACGTGTGCATAAGTAGAATAAGACAAGATATCCTAGCTACCCATCACGAATCAAACGGTTGGTGGCCTAGTGGACCAGCTCGATAGTACGTGTTGTGATCAGTTGACCCATGTAGAACTGTCCCTTTCTTAGGGTACATTTGGAGTTCAACACTGTACTTTCAAGGCCATCACTTGTCCATTCTTGCCCCTCTACATCTCCATACCTCATTACATGCATAGTTGCCTTGCTTGCCCACGTTGCCTCTTTCATTTGTTTAAGAGGTTTAATTGCTAGGATGACATCAACGGGACCATCAACCGCGTATGTAAGATATGGAAAATGAGAATGATAGAATGAAAATAGCATGTCACACTAGCTACATGACACATTGGCTTACAAAAGTTATTTATATGTGTTTCAAGATGTAGGGTATATATAGATCTCGATGCATAACAAATGAATTGAAGTCGCATGGAAGGTTTTTGTGAGCCAATGTATTTTGTGCATGCATGGTATGACATTGTTGTTTTCATTCTAGTATTTTCTTAATGTATTGCAGTGTGACATGTTATTGTCATTTTATCACTTCTCATAAGATATATAGTTGTGACTTGTTAGTACATATGAATTTCGAATCACGTAAACATATGATACGAGGTGCACGCATTTGACTACATACAAGTACAATCTACCTTTTTTATTAACCTTGGTATCCACACTTATCTTATTAGTCTCATGGGCTTTGAAATTACGGAAAGAAACAATTACTAGCTTGAGGTTTGGCTATCATGGGAAATCGAACTCGTGACTATGCGCCACACAGTCCTGCCTTCGCCTTTATCACTAGCTAGGCCACATCGGTCCCGGTTATAAGTACAATCTATATACCTATCTATCAACATGTAGAAATATATATGTCCAGATTCATGTTATCCTAGCTAGTAATATTTTTCTTTGTTTTATAAAAGACGTTGGAGATCTTGTGAAAGTTCATTACACTATCTTATCATCACCATATCTTCTTGTTCGTTTGCACTATACTACACAACCGGACAAATGAAGCAAGCCTGTCTTTTAGTGTTAGATCCGTATATAGATAAGAGGCGCACCGTTAGACAACACAAATGAATGAGATTGAGAGTTGCTACGTGCATGCATGCACATTATGGGCCTCGATCATCATCTTGTTCTTAATTTGATTTTCATAAATTATCATGTGTGCTGCTGGTCCTTAATTAGCAATTTAATTAGCACAATGAGTTGATGAAGATCATATATGTGTTGATGAAGATCATATTTGTGTGGATTGAAAGTATTAAAATTGAACATATATATATATGTTATCGTCGTGTGCAGTATCGATACTAACGAAGATCTATGCTAGCTCTTGTACTTACGTGCTCATGCATCCATATATACTTCCAAGGTTAGCAAAGATGGATGAGTTAATAATTTTAATTTTTTTTTTTCTTTGCCATTACTCATCACTTATTAGAGTTGCACATGTGCTAGTGCTTGTATATATATACATGTATATATAGCGTGATTAGTGACCCAGTGATTTAGGGAAATTATGATCAAGAGATATATGACAATGAGCACGGTTTTGCAGGTGGAATCCAAATTTAAAAATTAAGTATATATAAGAGATGTTGTTGGTTTGTTGTTTGGATGAACATGGGCCTTGCCTGGTCTGTCTAGTTGAGATGCTACCAAACTTGAAGAAGGAACCACTACATGCATGTTCCCCTAACTTTTTTTAATACCTAGCTTGTAATATAATGGTCCGACCACTATAGTACAATACAGCTAATATGTGAATATTTGGGGAATGGTGTTGAGACCGGAGACAATGTGTTAGATGAAGCCGAGAATCTTCAATTGACATAAGAAAAAAAGTTATGTTAATTAAACCAGATATTTTGATCAGAGAAATCAAAGATAGGATCCAGGAAGGTCCCTAGCTAGGTAGCTAAGTCCCTAATTAAGAATTAATCACACCCTCCAATGATAATGGCCGGCTAATCCCAAATTAAAGCTAGCTAGTTTGCCTTTTCTATTGCATCTTTGCAACATATTATTAATGTTGTTTCATCGATACTTAATTTCGACTTGTTAAATTTTAAATTAATGCCCCCGACTTTTGATCAGGTTTTAATATTCTTGTTTATGCTAGCTCTTCATTGGATAAGGGATATATAGGATAATGTTCCTTACGTTAAGCATATAATTGGAGTAATAATATATTGTAGACTTGCAACATATTGATGCAATACCATGCATATATATGCCCTATATTACGAACCTAGTTTATATATTTCAATTCTTGAAGAAAATGCATGTATTTTTTTTTTTTCGGGGTGATCACCCAATAATATGATTTTTTTTAAACCTTGTTTTTTAACAAATGATGCATATGCTTCATCCATTTCAAAAATTAACAAAATAATTAATCTCAAGCCTAGCTTATATATCTTTTCGTATTTATCTCAAATTAAGAACTTTGCCTTTAATATTATAAACTTATTTTTTTTTTAAAAAATCTCAATTATGTTCGTTGTAGCTCCGGTGCTTTTTTTAATTATGGGAGATTTTATGCATGCCCACCTGCTGGCTAATATTTTTGGTATATATAGTCAGGTGTTCAGTGCAACATTTATCCATTTCTATGGGACATTATGCATGCTCACGACCTCTTTAAACCTTGATGCACATCCATCTTACCAGAATTGCTTTGTCATTTATCCTATTTTGTTGTGCCGTTTTATTGATTTTAGTTATATACACTAGAACAGTTTCGATATTTAATCGAGGTTTTAAAACCCCTATTAAAGGGGTGTTATTAAATAATATCTAATTGATATTTTAAAAAACCTCTATGGATCATAACATTTTCCATAATTTAATAAAATATTTAATGGGGTTTTAAAACCTCTATTAAAGCAAAAATATTCTAAATTTCCTTCATATAATATCCATCTATTTTATAAATATTTTGGTTGCATATGCATATAAATTTCCCCTAATATACTTGTAAACTAACAAAAGACGTGTTTGGGGTATTGTTGGAACAAAAGACTTGTGTGTCTTGTTCTATTGTTTTGAAGAGAAAATATTTTAGTCCCACATAAGAGAACGACAAAGCACTTTCACACTCTATAAGTGAAAGCAACTCAATATACTTTATTTGGGACAAATGGACAAGTAGTTGGGAACCCATTGGATGCACTTGGGTGCACATGGGTATAAGGTGACCCATACATTTTTATGTCAAAGATGGGCCTTGGGCCTTGGCTTGGTTGTCAAACATAGATTTACTTTTTACTTAAATTTTTCATTTTTTAGTAATTAATTAACTGTTATATAGTTAATAAAGTTAGGATTTTCAACAGTCATGACTGTTGAACTCAATGAATTATTTTAATTTTTGAAATTAAAGAGTTGTGTTTTTGGGAAACAACTCTTCAACTATTATTTAAGTCTGACTAGAACACAAATTCCATATTGAATTTTTGAAATTAATTATTCTGTGAGAGAGAAAGAAATAAAGTTTTGCGGACTTACAAATTGGAGATTTCTAAATTTCGAAGGGCACTCCGGTTGAATCCTGGAGACAAATTTATGAAGAGATTTTATCACCAAATTGTGAAACAATTCTGTCTTAGGACATTGCTTCTGTGCAAGCCTCATATTAGAATATTTATTTATTTATTTATTATCATTCAATTATGTTATTGGTTGTTTATAATTTCGTTTTATTTATAGCATATAAGATCATTACAGATTATTTGAACAACAATCTAAGACATAATTGTTATTTCAGTTTCTCTGAAATTGTGTTATGTGGTGTATTTCAGACTTACTGAAATGGAACAATCAAATTCGAACAACTCTAAGAAGCATGAAGAAAAGCCAGAGAAATTCAAAGGAGTAGATTTCAAGAGATGGCAACAAAACACGCTATTCTACTTGACAACCTTCAACCTTGCGAATATTGTAAGGGAGGAAGAGCCTAAGACCAATGAAAATCCTATTAGTAAGGAATCATTATTGTCTATAGAGGCTTGGATAAACTCCGATTTTCTTTTTAGAAATTACATCCTTAATTATCTAGATGATACTTTATACGATATATATTCATCATATAAAATAGAAAAGCAAGTTTGGGATATGCTTGAGAAGAAATATAAAACTGAAGATACGGGGGTATGCTTGGAAAGGAATATAAAACTAAAGATGCCGAGGTGAAGAAGTTCGTCATTGAAAAATTTCTTAAGTATGTTATGGTGGACTCCGAAAACATAATCAAGCAAGTAGAAGAGATTCAAGTTCTGATTCATGAGTTGCATTCGGAGGGGTATTCTATCAATGAACATTTCCAAGTTGGTGCAATAATTGAAAAGCTACCTCATTCATGGAAAAATTTTAAGATCTATTTGAAGCATAAAAGGAGGGAGATGTCTTTGGAGGACTTGATTATGAGGCTTTGAGTTGAAGAAGATCGGCGTAAGGGAGATAAAGTTGAAGTACCTAGTGATGGCCCCAAATTTCAAGGCAAACCGGGCACCGCCACGTCGTCGGACACGTCACCAAGCCATGCCACATCACTTGCACACCTGTCTGTGACGGCCCGCGAACTTACTATCTAATACTCCAACTTAATAAATTTTGATATTTAAATGATTATTTAAACAAAATATACTAAGTTATAAAGTTTTATAACTTAATTCATTTGTTTTGATTTATTTAAGTTATTTTAGTAGCGGAAGTCTTAATAACATGCATATAATTAATGTAAACAAGTTATGCAATATTTAACAACCTATGGGGTGGAAACCCAACAAAAGGATACCATGTATATCAGTTAAGGCGACAAAAATGTATAATAGGCATCAATATACATGTATCGGGTGAAAAGTCTCCCAAAATAATTCCAAAAGTATGTATACGTAATTACAATCACCTACGAGTAAGATAGTGGTGGCGCTCCAAATCAGAGGTAGTCGCCAATCACCGCCTTCCCCAAGCTCGTTGTAGGATCTGCAACTTGCCACCAACAAACAATGACAAGTTCCAGGTGAGTAAATTTCAGAGAAATTCAGTTAGTATTCACAAGAAATCCAAGAAAACGGCTACAATTCATGCATATAAAGTAAATGAACAGGAATGTAAAGCATGAATATAAGTCGTGAGATAATCGAGAATGTGGAACACGCGAATGTGGTGTATAGCTGTCCCGAGCCCTGAGACAAAAACTAAACCGAGAAGACCCTGGAGGTGAGGAAATCCACACCCCATCTTCACGGTCGAAATGAGGAACTATGTTGGTCGGAAGGTAGACTTATGCCCAATGCCTCAAAGGAGAGGAAATCTGTGACGGAGGTGGGCCTCACGTCAACTCGCTCTCGAGATCATCGACTCGCTGAGAGAAATCTCACGCGTAGTCTAGGATGACCAACATCGTAGCAACAATCGGATCATCATCAACGAGAGAGCGGACAGGGGTCGCACCGTCCCTTCGACCATACACACACTACAAAAAAAAGCAAATCAGAAACGGAATTTTTCGTCTCTGATTTGCAAAAATTCCGTCTCTAATTGCAATCAGAAACGGAACAGAGACGGAATGAGTTCCGTCTCTCGAAACGTCAGCGCGATGCGATCGAAACGGAAAATGGATTCCGTTTTTGATTAGAGACGAATAGAGATTTAAAAATCCGTTTCGATTAGAGACGGATTTAGAGACTTAAATTAGAAACTAAATTAGAAACGAACGAGAGACGGAAAAATGGATTTTTTCAAAATAATACAATTGTAATTGCATTCTGTCTCGATTCCGTTTCTAATCGAAACGAATCGAGACTTTAAATAATAAATTCATGAATTCGTCTCGATTCCGTTGCTAATCGAAACGGAATCAACGACGGAATTCTTGTATTCGTTTCGATCCGTCTCGATTAGCAACGGATCGAGACGAAATAAAGAATTCGTCTCGATTCCGTTTCGATTAGCAACGGAATCGAGACGGAAATAATGATTTCCATGCATATATTCGAAAATTAGAGACGAAATAGCAACTAATGTATGAATTCGTTGCTAATCCGTCTCTAATTTTCCTTTTTGGTTAATTTTGAAACATAAACATAATCCAATTGGTTCTCCAACCTATAACTTGAAATTAAAACCATATGACCTACTCCATCGCCGCACCCCTCCAACAACTCCTCGGGGGTGCTAACATCCCCCAAAAAGCAAAATTTGACATTCATACATCGACAATATATATCAACAAATATTCAAATGAGAAAAAAATGTAAAATTCAAAATTTGAAAAAGATTTATATATCCACGAAAAATTGTCTAGTATAACAAATGCTCCAAATTTCTAAGTATTCACAAAAGCCACCAATCCTATTGTTCAACAACCACAAAAAAAAACTTACAATCCTCTAAATATGCACAAAAAGAATTATCAATATAAAAGTCATGTAAACAACTATAAAAGTTACAGCAAATTTCTGAGAGAACTTCTTTCGAGCCGACGAATCATAATTGTTGCTTTCATCAAATTGTGTAGCTCTTCATGGTTACTTGCACCTTGATAGATTCCAAATACACCCTAAAAAAGAAATTATCTAAAAATCATATTATCCTTCAAACCATCCACAATATGAACGTAAAAAATAATACTTACACCTTTGCAATATCGATTCCCATGCCATATTCATGAACATTTCTCAGAGACATCGTCAGATACAATGCTTCCAACCGAAAAATATGGAGCACGTCATTTACAAAGACAAATCACAAATTTAGTAAATTAGCATGGTAGCCTCAATAATACATGAGTGAAAATTAAATGACATGATACCCGTTTGGACAAATAAATAGGTCGTGACAAATCAAGCGTGCCCACTTAGCAAAATTGCATATTTAGCTTTCTCAAATTTGGATCACATTAATACCATTAAAACTTGAGGAACATAATGAAGAAAGGGTCCTATCACCGCATTCAATTTATCGATAATGCAGATAATGTCAATTTATAGCGTATCATCCATAAAATTAATGGAGCAAAGTGAGTGTCTAAGATATCAAGTACATAAACCAAATAGTCTCAAATAAAATAAAAGATGAGAGGATAAGTAGGCATGTCTCACAATATTAAAATCGATACATACCTTAAACATGGATGATATGATTATCAAATTAAAATGCTAAGAATGAAATTAAATACGAATAGCATGTCATCAATCAAGACAAAAATATTTATATGTTCTTTAATTGACATGGTGAAACACAATCACTTATCCAATCCCTCAAACACAAATTTTCCTCGACGTGTCCGTTCTGTCCAAACTTAACTATGTAGGTGTATGATATGCAACCAAACACCACAATTAAACGCAACCACCTTCTCGTAATGACAAGAAAGGAGGATGTATAGTACATAAAACTCAAGTCGTATGATATGCAACCAAACACCACAATTAAACTATAAGAAAATTCTATTAAACTAGAATTAAACCAATTATGCATGGCGGTTGGGCGATAAAGAAACAACATCTACATAAAATGGAGTTTAGTAGATACGAGATAGTGTTGTAAAACACGCAATAATAGAATAATGAATATGGAAATTTACTTTGAAAGTAAGAGTAGCATTAGCAGAGAAATAAAATAAAATAAAATAAGAGAAAGGTGCTTGTTGTGGTTTGAGTCAACCTACAAATTTGCTAGTTAGAAGACTTGATGTGCTAGAAATTGAAATAATTCATAGGTACAGGGGTACACCGTACACCTAAGATAAAAGATTTAATAGATTACTAAGTGAAATGGTCAACTACATCAAATGGAATTACATATAAAGTTGGATCCATGTAGTCAATCCCAACTACTTTGTGATTGAAGCTTTGTTTGTTAATTTTTTAAAGGAAAAGGTTCAATAAAAACATATAGGTAGATGAAGACAATTAAATATATATATATATATGCTAAATGACTAGTGAAAAGACCAAGAAAAGAAAAGCACCCAAGTCACACATCAATCGTGCATAATACTCACAATGAGAGTAACGTTGCATTTCGATTTTCTAACAAAGAAACTTGTGCAATATGAATTCTATGTGGGTTTCAAGGTAGGAAGTTGGCACCTATTGACTAGATTTTAAGAAATATGAAAATAAAGATTCTAGTAGGCCAAACTTTGCAGAGAAATTTCCTAGAGTCGGGTTTGTGGATGAGATAATCTAGCAATTTTTATTTTTGTGGATATTTTACCGCATTAAGATTCTCTTAGTCATTCATCTAAGGTTCCTAAAATAGCACACTTGTTCCAGCATTAAAATTTATTTTGTCAGATGATCTTATTAGCTAGTTCGGTTTCATATATACTGGAATCATGAAAAACATGACTAGTTTTCTGCCAAAGCTCAGGATGGAAAAAAAAAAAAAAACAACTTGGCCTTCGAAAATGAAAGAATTTAAAAGCTTATTGCTTAATGCCCATCCATTCATGTCAGTCAGAAGAATATGTTCCTACTTCCAACTAGAAATTTTTTCTTTCAATGATACTATCAAGGTCTTTACATGGTTTATCTTAAAATAATACTAATTAGAAAATGCAAAGAGAGTTTCACACCCGAATGTTCAACATTGACAACTTTGCAGAGTACGAAAAAGAGTATATAAGCTCTTTTTTTTTTTAGGTAAATACAAAGTTATTCACTGCTCTAGGTTGAATAACAAATACGTGATGAAAATAAAGACTTACCATGAGATCCACAACAACCATGGCCAAGACAAGCAAAATGATAGCTAAGCTCCATAAACTGCATTTCAATATGAAAGCAAGAGAATTTCCAACATTAATCTCCACAAGGAATAAAAAGAGCACACGCGGTGACCATTGCAATATCACGGCAAGATTTCAGAAAAATAATTAAGGGATACATGTAGAATCAAAATCAACAATTTGAAGATGGATACCTGCAAGTGATAACTAAGGAAACAGTAAATACAACACATGTTCAAGCTAGAAAATAGAAAGCTAGTTAATGAACTAAAAGGTTGCATTGTCTTTTCACTTCTAATTTCTATCCATCAATATTCATAAACATGCTGACTTGAATCCAAAATAATTTAATGTTGCTCACATACATATGCATATATGTACAAGTATTCGTTAGGGGTTTTTCATGAGCTAAAAACCGAACTTTCGCTACACCTTCACAAACATCTCCTTGTAGTGAGCCACATGGTATTCTTATGAAAATACTCAAGCATCACTTGGAAATTAGCGAGGTTAAAGTACAATTCAAGGGTTTAGTAATTAGAATGTTCAGATACAATTCGATAGATATCTCCAATGAAAGGGTTGCTCTGATGTACACATTGCATATCTCAATTGTACATTTGTACCTATGCCTATGAAACTGTGCTAAGAAGTATAAATCAGAATCTAACAATTTTTATTAAGAAAATTTAAAGAAAAAAGAAATACCTTGTGACCATCTACAACATTTTGAAACATTACATCTTCTATACGGTTTTGCAGATCCCAAGCAAGTCTCTTTTGCTCTTCAAATTCAGTTCTACTCTTCATAGTATTTAAATCAGCCATCTAAAACAAAAGGAGTGGTAAACATAATTTAATAAACAATATTAGAAGTGAGTTCTTCAACTAAGATAATTTAATAAACAATATTAAAAGTAAGAGGAAAATACTCCTTATAAAAGCAACACCTGCAACTTATCTCAAGGGCATTTGATTTTGTTGTCGATTATCCAACTCGTGAGCAGATCTCCCACTGTTTTTTGTACAAGAAAGACTCACCGTTAAAGCCTCGTGCTTGTAAATAATGGGTATCTCTTTCATCTCTCACTTTTTGTAATTCTCGCTTTCATGCATGCCGCTTCACTCGTTAACACCTCCGTCTCTTTCAAACATCATTCTTAGAATCCTAGTTAAATAATAATACAAGTATTAGTTGTTAGGAATAGATTGTATCAAGGTTTACTTCAAATCGATGACCCAATATCATTGTATCTCAAGGACAGAAATTCAAAGGAGGCATATAAGATTTAACCTTTTTTTTGCAAACATATAAAATTAAACCTTCTGTAGATAAAAGAGCCAAATGTATTTCATTTTAGATGCATCGCTAACACGTTTTGTATGTCATACTAGAAAGCAAATTAATCAAAAATAGCTCCACTTATGTTAGTTTCCAAGCATTGATTGCATTTGAAGGATCATCATTAAATTGTGCGAGTGGAAGAGTTTGATCCGTGTAACCAATCTTAACCAATCTTTACTCGATCGTCCTTTTTCTTAACTCCTAATGGATAAAAACATTTCAAAAATAAGAACAAAAAACAATGGAAGATCAATAAATTTATGGAGCATACACATGACTCGATACATGTTAACCGAGGTCATGCATATGATTGAGAGACATAAGTGTGCAAATGTTTAACTAACTTACTAATAATCATGCTAAATGCAATAACAAAAACAATGGAAGATCAATAAATTTATGGAGCATACGCATTCGATATTTATTTGTCGTTTGATAATTCGAATTTGTTGTAATTAAAGCATAACCAATAGGTCAGATCGGTATCAAACAAACCCAAACTCTAACTAAACCATTTACTTTACATCTACAAATCAGACTTAATGTTAGAAGAAAGTAAACTAATAGCTTTTCTCAAGTAGCAATCAACTACGAATTGTAAGCAAAAACAAGAGAGTACTTTTATGTTGAACCGCTCATACTCGGATCAATAGGAAAGAGACAATCAGTAGCCGAACCAAGAGATAATTAGCGCGAATCTGAATTATAAACATTCTTCCTTATTTAAATATGCAAGTGTATTAGCAAAACTTTCCAAGAAAGGAATTCGATATTACAAATATAAATATAAATACCGCATCAAAGCATTTCCAAGGCACTAAGCCATAGTCTTAAATTGAGCATTTTGCATAACCTTCAAAGATGGTAGACAAACACTGCTTCTCTTCTCTATCAAATTGAGGAATTCCATCTTCACCGCAACCTACAAAAACCAACAATCAATCAAGGATCAAAATATCAAAGAAAAGAGCAGAATCAATTATAATACAAGAGTTTTCGTGTAGCTCGATGATGATCGCAATGACGTAAGTAATTAATTAGCAAGTGATATATTATTGTACCTCTTGAGGCTTGATATACCATCCCCGCAACTTGGCTTGGCCGCTAAGGTCACCAAATTTTTAATTTCATATCAACGACTACGAAAGTAATACACATACTTCCTTGATCGCTAAATCAAACGAAGTAGAAGAACGGCTCGCTAAATTTTCGCCATCGTCGTGCAATTGAAGAAATTCAAAGTGCACAAATTGCTAAGACAAACTACGTAAGATTCTCGCAATACCAAAAATTGAGACACAAAACAAAACACACGTGAGGAATCTCCAAATTTAGATGATTAGAAGCAAATAAAGTTAGGTATTCAATGATAGAGATACGAGAACGTTTAAAGAACCACCAATTCCACCAAAACACATAGAAATCACCGAAATTTCAAGTATTCAACAAAAAAAAATCAAAACCCTAACCTTCCCCTGCACCCCAACCTTATCTTCAACCTAAAGGAGATTTTCCAAGTGAGTGAAGGACAGAGCTGAAATCACTTCCCAACCTTATCGACGAAATTCTAGAGAGAGAGAGATCGAACCTTCTCGAAACGGCGAAGAGGACACAGCGAGGGCCGCCGGGCGAGAGAGAAGGCAGAGCGGTGACCGGGCGAGAGAGAAGGCAGAGCGGTGACCGGGCGAGAGAGAAGGCAGAGCGAGAGAGAAGGCAGAGCGGTGACCGGGCGAGAGAGAAGGCAGAGCGGTGACCGGCGATAGAGAAGGGCGAGAGCGAGAGAGGCAGAGAGGGACCGGCGAGAGAGAAGGCCGAGCGAGAGAGAAGGCAGAGCGGTTGTTGCGTTGTTGCGAGAGAGAGAGAGAGAGAGAGAGAGAGAGAGAGAGAGAGAGAGAGAGAGAGAGAGAGAGAGAGAGATTTGGGTGAGAGTCTTAGTCCTCGTTTTTGAATCATCGAGATCGAACCACGCACGAATCTCGAGACGTAACGGACGGTTGTAATAAATGAAAATTTTGGTGGGAATGTTGGCGCCATTTTTTAGAGACGGAATTAATTCCGTCTCTAATTCCGTCTCTAATTCCGTCTCGATCCGTCTCAAATCCGTCTCTCGAATGTTTCCGTCTCAATTCCGTCGCTAACTTTTTAATTTAGAAACGAAATTATTCCGTTTCTAATTCCGTTTCTCATTTAGAAACGAACTTATTTCCGTTTCTAATTCCGTTTCGATTTGTCGTTTTTTTAGTGTACAATCTTTCTCTCTCTCTCTCTTCTTTTCTCTCTATTTTTTCTTTCTCTCTCTTGCAGATTTAAAAGAGAAAATAATTTTTTTTTGGATTCTGAATAGGATTCTGCTTATGAAATATGGAAAGGAAGAGTTCCTTCATACAAAATCTTGAAAGTGTGGGGTTGTCTAGCAAAATTTTAGATTCCAATTACTAAAAGAACTAAGTTAGGACCTAAAACTATACACTGTGTATTTATTGGTCTTGTTAATCATAGTTATGCATATAGATTTTTGGTAATTAATTTTGTAATTAGTGATGTTCAAATTAATACTATTATTGAATATGTGGATGCTCAATTCTTTGAAGGAATATTTCTTTATAAAAAGAAAAATTGCATACATCGAACAAGAGAGTTCGAGAGGAACCGTCCACTTCTAATGTTCCTAAATTAGATACGGAACCAAGAAGGGGGAAGAGAACAAGAGTTCCAAAAAACTTTGGACCAGATTTTATTAGTCTTTTAACTGAAGCATAACTACAAACATATAAAGAATCTATGACTTCTACTGAAGCTGTTTTATGGAAAAAGCCATAAATAGTGAAATAGAATCCAATTGTTAATAATCATACATGGGGTTTGGTTGATTTACCTCCTAATAATAAACCAATAGGTTATAAATGAATTTTTAAATGAAAGTTAAAAGCTAATGGGTCGATTGACAAATATAAAGCTCGTTTAGTGGCTAAAGGATATCGACAAAAAAGAAGGGTTGGACTATTTTGATACTTATTCTCCTATTTCAAGAATTACATCTATAAGGATACTAATCTTAGTGGCTTCCATATATAATATGAAAATACATCAAATGGATGTAAAAACAACATTTTTAAATGGAGAATTAGATGAAGAAATTTATATGGAACAACCCGAAGGATTTGTGGTTAAAGGTAAAGAAAATAAAGTCTGTAAACTTTTTATGTCATTAAATGGACTTAAACAAGCGCCAAAATAGTGACATGAAAAATTCGACTATACTATAATTGCAAATGGATTTAGAATTAATGAATGTGACAAATGTGTATACATTAAAGAAAAGAATAATTCACGTGTCATAGTATGTTTATATGTTGATGATATATTGATCATGTCCACTAATACGGATATAATCATTTCAACTAAGAAAATGTTAAATTCTAATTTTGACATGAAAGATTTAGGTCAAGCAGATGTCATTTTAGGAACTCAAATTAAAAGAAATGATTATGGATATATCCTTACTTAATCTCATTATGTTGAAAAAATATTAAAGAAGTTCAATCAATTTGATTGTAAACTTGCTCATACTCCATTTGATGCAAATTGTAAACTTAAGAAGAATATTGACAGTGCAATTGATCAATTAGAGTATTCTCAAGTAATTGAAAGTTTGATATATCTACATGAATTCTACAAAGACCTGACATTGCTTATGCAATCAGTAGGCTTAGTAGATATACAAGCAATTGGGAAGCATTGATTAGAGTGTTAAGGTATTTAAAATATACCTAAAATTATGGATTGCATTATACAAAATATCCACCAGTACTTGAAGGCTATAATGGTGCTAATTGGATTTCTGATAATACAGAAACTAAGTCAACTAATGGATATGTATTTACTTTGAGAGGAGCTGCGATTTCATGGAAATCAACAAAGCAGACATGTATAGCACGTTCAACAATAGATCATAATTTATAGCCTTAGATAAAACCGCTGAAGAAACAGAATGGCTAAGAAATTTTCTAGAAGATATTCAATTTTGGTTAAAAACCAATATCATCAATATGTATACACTGTGATAGTATGACAACACAAGCTAAAGCCAAAAATAATGTATACAATGGTAAGTCAAGACATATAAGGCACCGACATAATACTATAAGACAATTACTATCAACATGAGAAATTAGTATAGATTATGTAAAGTCAAAGAAAAATATTGCGGATCTTATGACAAAAGGCTTACTAAGAGATCAAGTCATGTTGTTATCGAAGGGAATGAATCTCAAGCCTATACAATGAGTTAAGTCTGGCGGAAACCTAACCTAGCTGATTAGAGATCCAATGGTCTAGGTTTAATAGGCAAACTGGTTAGATAAGACTTGAAGCATAACACACTTTTACTCATTCCTAAGATATAATGTGTATTGTGAAGACGTTATGGGTATGATTTTACATTTGATTACATCCAAAATATCACTTATATGATAGTCAATGTGGGATCGTATTTATGAAAATCAGACTAACTAAATTCTCTAAAGCTACCATGAAACCAGGATATTTCCAGGACCAAAATGGACAAAAATGAATAAACTGTATTTTAATTATTATGACATGCGTAAAGTGTATTGTATCGATTTACTACAAAAAGTGAACAGTTCAGATCTTCTATATCCACTGCGTCACTAAGTAAGTTTGATACGTTTTACTAAGGTTAAGTTCAAGTCTTAATATGATATTTTTCTTGACAACATGACATAATATTTCTCTCACTTGTGTTTTAATAAAGTTTTTTTTTTACTATGTTTGAAAGCCAACTTTGAATAGAAATGGGAGACAAAATGTTTTCTATTCAAATGTGAGGTATTGTTGGAACAAAAGACTTCATGTGTCTTGTTCTATTGTTTTGAAGAGAAATATTTTAGTCCCACATAGGAGAACAACAAAGCATTTTCACACTCTATAAGTGAAAGCAACTCAACATACTTTGTTTAGATAAAGAGACAAGTAGTTGGGAACCCATTAGATGCACTTGGGTGCACATAGGGTATAAGGTGACCCATACATTTTATGTCAAAAATGGGTCTCGGGGGCTTTTTGGCTTGGTTGTCAAACATAGATTTACTTTTTACTTCAATTTTTATTTTTCAAGAATTAATTTTTGAAATTAATTAACTGTTATACAATTAATATAGTTGGGTTTTCAATGAGTTGTTTTAATTTTTGAAATTAAAGAGTTGTGTTTTTTGGGAAACAATTTTCAACTATTATTTAAGTCCGACTAGAACATAAATTACATATTGTATTTTTTGAAATTAATTGTTCTATAAGAGATAAAGAAATAATGTTTAGCGGACTTCCAAATTGGTGATTTCTGAATTTGGAAGGGCACTCCGGTTGAATCTTGATGATAGATTTTTGAAGAGATTTTATCACCAAATTAGGAAACAGAATAATACTTATTTGTTAATTTATTATCATTCAATTATGTTATTGGTTGTTTATAATTTTGTTTTATTTATGGTACATAAGATCATTACAGATTGTTTGAACAATACTACTGAGATAAATCAAATTGAGATGATAAATAAAGTTTATTAGACTAATTAACTATACCAAATAATTTGATTTTGTGTGTCAATAAGTATAAATTGAACAAGCTAATTGACCAATTAACCAAGTAGATGACTCATTGGTTTGACATTGTTGGGAACACCCCACGCACAACGAAAGCAAACAATCTCACAAATATACAAACTCACAAAAGTTTATTCAATTCATCGAAACTTTTCAAAACTTGTATATTATAAACTAATCAATGGGTTTTTTTTATAGACACCAAACTTACTAATTTAACTGAAACACATAAATAGGCATTGTCCCCGAAACAAACACAAAACAAAACATAAACTTCTTAAGCCCAATAAATAATTAAAAACTTGACTAAAATACTAAACCTTCTAATTAACTAATTAACAAATAAAAATAAAAATTTGGAGTTTTGAGCCAAAAACCCAACAATCTCCACCTCGATGAATGAAAAACTCCCCCAATCACATAATCCAATCAATCAATCACGAATAACTACGATCTTCAGCCAATCACCCACGCTTGTAGCATCAA
Source organism: Stephania yunnanensis (assembly GCA_039657365.1). Lineage (NCBI taxonomy): Eukaryota > Viridiplantae > Streptophyta > Magnoliopsida > Ranunculales > Menispermaceae > Stephania > Stephania yunnanensis. Next base: position 54,762,756 of record CM077584.1, on the reverse strand, counting down.
TATTTTTTGTGCGCACAAACACTAATCCATGACGGATCATCAATCAATCATTTCGTGGTTTAACAACCATAAATGAAGATGGCAAATTTAAAAAGAAAACTATGTTATGCTTCCACATATTCAATGTCGCTCAACCACACACACTTACTCAATCAATCAGTTCTTTTGGTCACACTCACTCAATCAACCAATTCTTCCGGTCACACACTCACTCAATCGATTGATTATTACGATCACACGCACACACACACACACACACACACACACACACACACACACACACACACACACACACACACACACACACACACACACACACACACACACACACACACACACACACACACACACACACACACACACACACACATTCTCAATCAATCTTGATCATTCAAACAAACACTCACCCACTCAGTACATGCAAATCACTCAATCATCAATGGTCAACCATAAAATAGTCATGCTGTAGCAGAACACTCAATCATCAAATCTAACATATATGATTGATCACACTTTAATTAAACACTTAATCTCGAAGAAATCTCCACTCGAACAAACATATCCTTCAAACAAAGATAGCAATCAATTTCTATCATTGTGTCTCTTACAATCACTCAATCTCGAAGAAATCTCCACTCGAACAAACATTTCATTCAACAAAGATAACAATCAATTTCTATCGTTGCACCTTTTACAATCATGACTCTCTACCATCATCAATCGACAATCACACATTAACTGCAATCCTTTGTGTGCCTAGCGCATGATCATCAATTAATTAATGGTAAGAGAAGTAAGAATAGAAAACAAATATCTTTTGTCGTTTCTCTTTCTTTATATCATCAATGAATTGATAATATACAGAAAATCATAAACTCCTTTTCTTTTTTAACTCAAACCTTCAATCAATGGCCTACGAGTTCTTCACCACAAAGCAAACCAAGTTTAACACACAAATCAACCGCTCCACATGTGTGCCCCTTCTCCCTTTCGTCAAAAGAGCAAGCACTCCAATCTTCTCTACACCAACTCCTCTCATTCCAATCTCGATCCCAATTCGAACACATAAATTGTCAACACCTTCAAACACAATTCAATTTTCTTCCATAGTTTCATAAATTGAACCTTTCCCTAATCGTTGCAGTTCTAGAAGAAACTTCATCGATCGAAACACAACTCACTAACACAAACAAAAAAATCCATACTAATCACAATTTTATTTATTAATTTTTTTCAACGCATACACAACCTCTCACCTTTTCTTTTTCTTCTTCCTCATCTTGAACAACTAACCTTCTAACCTAAAAACAATTGAATCTGTCTGAGCTGATTCTGATACCACTTATTGGAGAAAACCCCACGCACAATAGAAGCAAACAATCTCACAAATACACAAACTCACAAAAGTTTTATTCAATTCATCAAAACTTCTTAAAACTTGTATATTAGAAACTAATCAATGAGTCTTTTTATAGACACCTAACTTACTAATTTAACCGAAACGTTAAACCTTCTAATTAACTAACAAACTAAAATAAAAACTTGGAGTTTTGATTCAAAAACCCAACAGACATGAGGTTATATGTTTTATATGTTTGCAAGAGGCGAGACTTGGGACTTCAAGCCTCATATTAGGCAAGTACGCGCTAGAACAATTTTAGTATTTAATAGAGGTTTTTAAACCCTATTAAATGGAATGTTATTAAATAATACTTAATTGATAGAAGTTTTAAAAAACCTCTATGTAATATATGTATTAAAAATTAAAACATAACACATTTTCACATGACATTTAATAACACTCTATTTAATAGGGGTTTTAAAACCTCTATTAAAGGTCAAATATGTTCTAGTGACGGTTTCAGTCTGATCATAACGTTGAACTAGCTTTGGATAGAATTAAATCGAACTAGCTAAGCTAATTATTAAAGTTCTCTGCCGGTATCATTCCCAAATCTTGTGTACCTACCATAGGATTAATGTATACCACCAAAATCTACCTTTTTCATGATTTTACTGTTTTTCTAGCCTCTGATTCAAAGAAACAGGCATAGATTTGGTTGTCAAGATCTAATTAAGATCCTATTAATTATCAACTTAATCATTTCTAATTAAGAAAATCTAATTGGCTTATCTTTTCTGCCCCTTGCCTCCTCTTTTCCCTTCTCTTCATGATGTAGAGTCACATGTCACACGTGTCCAAGGACATGCATGCACCTTCCCCTGCCCTTCCATAGCTCCCAATCACATAAAGTATAAAACTTTTGTACATCCCTAATATCACTATTTCATTTAAGTCATTTAAGATTCAATCCTAAACCTTAATTAATGTAATTAACATAATTAATTATGGAACCACACAGTCACAGCGTTGCTAATACATCATTCTCTATGGTCTTTAATTACATTTTTAATTATAATGCAACATGGCCAGTTGGACCTCCCCAAGTTGTTTGCTCAACACACAATGTTATGTCATCATATATATATAAATACTAAGGTAGATGAGCTTCTCTCCTTCAATAACGCTAAACCTACCAAACCAGAGAAGATCAAAGTCATCACCAAAATAGAGATCATCAATATCAAACAAGGCAGTAATGGCTTGTAATTGGTCTGCCGAAAACGCCACCAAAGCTTATCTCAGGACCTTGAAAATGGTAAGCAAATTATAACACTTTAAATCTTAATCAACACATACATATACAATAAAACATTTACATATATAATTTATGTACTACATGCATATATAGTATTGTCTTTGATCAATGTTGTTAACTAAATTTGTTGGTTTTGATAATTTTTGTAGGGAAAGAGAGACAAAGAGCCAGATGTGACCGAGTTCATATCAGCCCTGTCCGCCGGAAACAGCGCGCAACTTATGGTAGAAGTATGCGCAGGGGCCGCGGGAGCAACCACTCTAGCACTAGTCGCCGCAGCTCACCAAACAGGCGGTCGAGTGGTGTGCATACTTCGCGGGTTGGAAGAACTCGAATCCTCCGAAGAAGCTCTCGGGCAAAACGTTGATAGAGTGGAGTTTGTCATAGGGGATGCCCAAGCCCTCTTGATCAACTGCTACAAGGCGGCGGATTTCGTGCTCATCGACTGCAATCTTGACGACCCGGACAGCATTTTCCGAGCAGTCCAAGCCGAGGGTGGTGGTGGTGGGGGTGCTGTTGTGGTGAGGTACAATGCCTTCTGTAGAGACTCATGGAGGAGTAATAGTAGTAGTGGTAGTGGTAGTAATACACATTTGTTGCCTATTGGAGAAGGGCTGCTTGTGACCAGGATGGCTAGTAAGAAAATGGTTAAGAGCAATGTTAGTGTTAATGTTAATGAGAGAAATGGTACTACTCGTGAGAAGAGTAGATGGGTTGTTAGAATAGATAAGTGTACTGGTGAAGAGCATGTGTTTAGGATTAGATCTCCTTCTTCACATAGAGAAGGGATTGAAGCTTTATCATGATGATATATGAGTTTAATTGCTACTATTTTGTTGAAATTTGTTGATTTCATCAAAACATAGCTTAAGCCGTGTCAAATTGTAAATAATTTTTGGTTGATTAATGAAAGTCTTCTAGCACCTGTGCCTTTGTTTGGGGAGCTATATATTTTGTAATTTTGTAATTTTTTTTTTATTTTTTGGGTTTTATTTTGCATGTTTGGTTTGGAGTGAGTTTGAGGGAGTGCAAGATAACTTAGAGGGGAATTTGACTATGCCAACTTCATATAAGTTGACCCCCCAACTTTCGGAGCGAGTTGGGAGTTATGACCTAATGATCCAATTGCCTCTTAATATTTGTTTTTGTCAATTGCATACTACTACTTTTAAATTATGTCATAAGTAAGTTTGATGTTGAAGCAAACAAAAAAAAAAAAAAAAAAAAACTTTTGTGGAAGTTCTCTTTCATAGGAGTAAACCACCAAGAAAGAAAACTTTCCTATAAATTTGAGAAAATGAACCAAACAAGGCTTAAGGCAAAGGTTTGATAATTGATCAAGTTTTCCTTTGGAGACATTTGTAGACCGCCTTTGCAGGTGACCAAACCACTGCAACAACCGCACTTCCTAACCTTTTTATCAATTTCTCCCAAAGTTAGAGTAGCTTATCATTTTTTATTTTTATTTTTTGTCGAAGTAAAACATCTTGGATAGAACTAATTACATATCAACTAGGAAAAAAAAATGTCAGTGAAGGAAACTTTCTCTTATATATAATCACATGGCCAATCAATGACAGAGAATTCTGTTTTGCGCATTCATCCTCGATTACTTCATCTACTACAGCTTTCGGAAAACTTACATGATCTCCCTCTATAGATATAATCCAAGTGCATGGCCAGTGTTGCTACAAGAATCATCAAACGGCATTGCAATTGCTTTCTAGCGCAGTGTTCTCACCAACAGTGGCATCATCTGTTACCAAGCTTGTGATAGTAGTTCCGACGGGAAATGACCATGGAATTAAGAACTCTAGCTGTTCAACTTTGCAAATGAACTTCAAGGCATCGGTCACTTTCTTTTCCAACTTCTCATCGGAGCTTTCTCTGATTTCTTCGAATATGATATATGGAAGTTGTCCTAGCAATTCTTTTAACATGCTAATGACTACATGTTCCATGTCCGCCGAATAAATCTTCAATTGATGCGTAATCTTTACTTTCTATAAATTCTAGGATAACACTAACTACCTTCAATTGTCTGAAATCCTTAATAGCCTCAGACAAGTTTTCGCGTACATGTTTTATGATTTGAATTGCTTGGTCCAACTGGTTTTCATCAGATTGAAATTCTTCAGGCTTCTGTTTGTTAACAAACTTGAAGTATTCAGTTCCAGTCCATGCAGCTTTCAAATGCTTATATTCACTAAACATGGTTTTAGGACTTGTTCTTCGAGCAGTAAAGTGAATGACATCGAAGAATTCTTCCAGCGAGTCGTGTATGCTTTGGCTCAGAGAAGATGGGATGGCGATAATGGCGATTCTTGCGAGGACAACCATTACAATTGGACTTACCTTGTACTCTTGCCTGAGTTGCCTCATCAGCCAATTTTGACATTCAGCAAAATTTGAAAGAGAAACTGGAGTCCTTCGTAGGAGTTCAACAAGACCACTTGAGATTTTGAGTTTGTTCATCTCTATCCATCTCTTCATCTCCTTCACACCTTTCTTCAATGTCCAATCATCAAAGTCCCCCCAATAAAGATGACCCTGGCGACTTTCATCATAGAACACTTTCATCCTTTCGGCGATATCTCCGACTTCATCTTCATCTACATGCTTGTTGCAAATAGTGATACATGTTCCATCACTCAAGTTGATTACATTCCTAAAACATTTTATTCCTTTTTCAAAAGCTGGTGCAACCAGAAACAGAACGGTAATCAAATCGAGAATAATCGAAAATGGAGAACAGACTAATGTGATGAAATCGGTTTGAAGCCAAGAATCATCACCAGAGATATCCTCAAAAAGGTCGGTTATAGAGTCAGCACCTATATTTAGATGTGTAGCCATTGAGAGAAGCCTAACCGCGATGCCAAAACAGCTCACAAGAACAGCGATGGTTTGGCTCGCAATGATAGCCCACATTGACCATCTGTAATCTGAAGTTCCTTGTCTGAACTCCAAATCTTTGGAAACAGAAGATCGAATAATCGCTTCTAGCATAGTAGCTGCACAGACAATGCAAAGCCCACAAGTCCTAGAATGTACTAACTTCCTACAAAGCATTAATTGAGGATTTGATTCATAGACATACAAGTAACATACTTTCAGTCTCTGTAGCAAGCTTCCTCGGCTTCCTGCGAGATAGTTTTTAATGCCGTAAGCGGTATATCTCTTCTCGAAATCGATATCTTGAGCACCAAACCATAGCTCTATGAGCAATAGCATCATGCAACACAAAACTATGATGTGTTCTGCTTTAAACGAAGTGATCACGCCAGTGCGCATTTGAATACAAACATTGACCACAGCAGTTATCACAAATATAGTAAGGGAAATCATATTTGACAAGCATTCAGACTGGGTAGTGAGCCCAAGAGAGGGCATAAAGAAACCCATAGAAATGCATATGAAGGTAGTTCCCGTAAGCTTAGATAACTGATCTAGAGCGCTAGGCATCGAAGTTGTGAGGTCCACCGGAAGTTTAGTAGCCACCGCAAGAATAGCTAGTGTGGCTGAATTGAAGGTGAAAAGACGACATGGTAACCATCTCTTTCTATTGCGAAAACCATCATATATATCTAGAACAATGAACAGCAAACATACCAAAGTGGCTCCAGCAATGTACAAACCGATTATAGGCACCGGAGAAGAATAGTTGGAATTATGCGGCTCCAAGTCGCTTCCCATAAAACTGCTTTGGTTTCTCATTGTTAATTGACCTTCCTGATTTGAGTTTCTCTATAGCACTCTTTTGTTTTTGAGTACTGGTCTCTATGCCGATATTGATCCTATTGAAATGTTGAATACATTAGTGTTTGTTTCTCCAAATAAATAATAAAAAGAAAAGCCATGCCCAACTTTTGTTTTTACTATTGTAATAATGAAAGCTATACATGAATGCCCCTTTAGAATCTTGTTTTCTTGACAAACAATTCATGATTAAAGCTAGCTATATATGCTAATCCATTTAGATCTTAAGCCCTCTTGTGTTGTTTATGTAATTTTATATGGCGTAGCCCAATTTTTTTTTTTTAAGTTGTGAAACGTTCATTTCTTAATTGAAGAATTTCTCTGATGGGGGGACATCTTTTATCTAGGCAGTAACTTTATCAGAGAAAATTAATCAAAGCTAATATTTCAGACATGCTCCTCGTTGTCATAAAATGTGAAAAGATTCCAAAGTGAAATGTTTTATAATGTCAGTGTCAATTAATTTCTTAATCCTGAAATGCTTTACTACCCAAAATTCTGTGTTGGGCAGCAAAGAATTCCATCTAGCTAGAAAGGATTTGTTGATTAAATTGCAATGAACTCAACTCGATCAGCTGATTTGAGTGTGACATTTTGTTAATTGATTTAAGTTTTATTTTATTCAATAAGAAATTAACCAACTTAATTACAATACCCTCGACTCCAACATGACTCCAACATATATGTATATATCTAGGTGTATAAATTTATATAGAAAAGCACTCCACCAACTCCGCAACAATTCTGTTGGTTCCAATTTAATGGATCGTTGAAGAACAAAATTGAAGAAAAGAAAAAAGATTTGACTTTTGAGAACTTTTCTTTGTATTATTTGAAGACAAAAAAAAATAACAAGTCTGGAGTGTGTGCTTATCAACAATGCACCAGCACTACATATTTATAGTGGCAAAAAAAAAAAAAACGTAAGCATAACAATAACACCTAATAAAACCCATCATTACTCCACTATTTTGTAACCTCCATCATTACTCCACTATTTTGTAACCTTTGTCCATCAATTCCTTTTGACCGAGTCAAGTCTATCCTCACAATCTCCCTCGTAAGCTTGACTTGGTTCAAGGTTCTTCACGTCGAGTAGCTCCCGCATCTCCGCAAATTTGACTCTTGCTAAGGCCTTGGTGAGAATATCCGCACGTTGTTCTCCGGTGCTAACGAACTCCACCACGATCTGTCGGTTCTCGACACACTTGCGAATGAAGTGGAAGCGAGTGTCGATGTGCTTGCTGCGTCCATGAAACACTGGGTTCTTCATCAATGCGATTGCAGACTTATTGTCGACGTAGAGAGTTACCGTCTTCGGCTTACTTCCGGTTACCTCGCTCAACAAGTTTCTCAGCCATAATGCTTGACATGATGATGCAATAGCTGCCATAAACTCGGCCTCACAGGAAGATAGAGCCACAGTTCGTTGCTTCTGCGATTGCCAAGTGATCAGATTCTCGTTGAGATAAAATGCCATCCCTCCGGTACTCTTTCTGTCATCTTTATCACCGGCTAGATCGCTGTCAGTAAATCCGACGAGTTCTTCAGATCCTTGTCCTCTTTTGTACTGAATCTCATAGCACGTTGTTCCCTTTACGTAGCGAATAATGTGCTTCACGGCCTGTTGGTGTAGAGTAGTAGGTTGTTCCATGTAACGACTCACCATGCCAACTGCATATGAGATATCAGGTCGAGTGTGGGTCAAGTACCTGAGACACCCAATGACACGCCTATACTCAGTGGGATTCACAAAGGTTCCTTCCGCATCCTTTCCAAGTTGCAATTTTGCTTCCATTGGATACTTGCTCGGGTTGCAATCCACCATCCCGAACTGCTCCAGCACATTCTTTGCGTAAGCCGATTGCTTCACTGTGATGCGGTTTTTCTTCTGGTCCACCTCGATATCGAGGTAGTATGAGAGCAGCCCAAGATCACTCATCTCGAGCTCCTTCATTATTTGCTTCTTGAATCTCTCAACACCATCAATGCTAGATCCCGTCACGATCAAATCGTCAACGTATACACCAACGATGAGTACTTCTGCTCCATGGCTCCTCGTGTATACAGCCTGCTCTTGAGAACACTTCACGAAGCCGATACTCATCATTCTCTTGTTGAGGCGAGTGTTCCACGCCCTTGGTGCTTAGCGTAGTCCGTAGAGAGCCTTGGACAGCTTGTACACCTTGTGTTCTTTATTCTTGATATTGAAACCTTTAGGTTGGGCGACATAAACTTCTTCTTCGATATTACCATTGAGAAACGCCGATTTGACGTCCAAGTGGTGAATCTCCCACCCACGATGAGTTGCGAGGGCAAGAATTAACCTGACGGTGTCGAGTCTCGCCACCGATGCCAAGGTTTCCTCGAAGTCAACTCCTTGCTTCTGCACGTATCCTTTCGCCACCAATCTCGCTTTGTGCTTAAGGATGTTGCATTCGCTGTCTTTTTCAACATGAACACCCACTTTAAACCAATGAGCTTGTGACCGGGTGGCAAGTCGGTGAGCTCCCACGTCTTGTTCTTCTCGATGGACTCGAGCTCTTTCTGCGTGGCCTCCTTCCACGCCTCCTCGGTTGCTGCCTCGTGATATGTTGTTGGCTCGTCGGTGGTGAGCAACAACAATTCGTCGAGATCCATCTCCCTTAATGGTGCCTCTGCGTAGATGTCGGCAAGGGAGCGGATTTTTTGGGGCCATCTTCGGTTGTGGACTTGCCCGAGTTCTCTAGTTGTTGAGGAGAGTACGGCATGGCTACTGGTGTTAATGGTGATGCCGAGTGCGGACTTGCCGGTGGCGTTGCTGTGCGTTTTCCAACTCCGCTACATCTCCGTCAAAAATTCCGAACTCCACATAATTTTGTACGAGCTCGCCATCATCGTTGCACCATTCCCACTTCTTTTCCTCCTCAAACACGACATCTCTGCTTAAAAGGATTTTGCCGCGTGGTGGATCGAGGAATTTGTGCTTCTTACTTCCGTCTTCAACGCCAAGATACACCATTGTTTGACTTCGATCATCGAGCTTCTTGAGATGTGGACCTGCTACCTTCACATGTGCGGTACACCCGAAGACTCTCAAGTGCTCCAAATGAGGTCGTTTGCCGAACCAAGCTTGGTAAGGGGTACAATCTCCTAGCACATTTGTCGGTAAGCGGTTCAAGAGATAAATCGCATGTCGTACCGCCTCTCCCCAGAGTTTCGCCGGGACTTGCATGCTCTTGAGCAGACTCCTCGCAATGGCCATCACGGTGTGATTTCTCCTCTCCACCACACCGTTTTGTTGAGGTGTGTATGGTGCCGTGAGATGACGCTCGACTCCCTCTTCCATGCAGAACTCTGCAAACCTATGGGAAGTGAACTCACCACCTCGATCAGTTCGCAAAGTCTTAAGCTTGTGCTCCGACTTGTTCTCCACGAGCTTCTTGAATTTCTTGAATGCTTCAAAGGCTTCTCCTTTTTCTCTGAGCATGTACACCCACATCCAACGACTACAATCATCTACAAGTAAAAAAAATGCTTGTTACCAGCGAGTGATGTCGGGGTGATCGGACCACACAGATCCGCATGCACAAGTTGTAGGGGATGCTCGGCACGGTAGTTGGCTTGGGCAGGAGATGGCAGCCTTGTTTGCTTTGCGATCATGCAACTCTCACACACTTGGTTGGGGTGTGTGATCTTGGGCAGCCCTATAGCCATCTCCTTCTCCCCCATCATCTCGAGCGCGTAAAAGTTTACGTGCCCAAGTCTTGCATGCCACAACCAAGCAGGATCTGCTAGCGATGCTAATAGAACAACGGGTTGACTTGTCTCGAGGGAAATCTTGTTCGCAACCGATTTGGCGATTTCTCCACCTTCATTAACAGGATGCCATTTCGGTCGAACATCTTCAGGAGCGACCCGACTAAGATTATCGTATTGCCTTCTTCTGTCATCTGACCGAGACTTATAATATTACTTTTCAACTTTGGAATGTAATATACCTCGGTCATTATAGGTTGATCACCGTTCTTGCATACGAACAAGATGGATTCTCGGCCCTTGATCTCGACTAGTGAGCCGTCTCCGAGCTTCACATTTCCGGTGATCTTCTCGTCGAGCTCATGGAACTTCTCTCGATGGTCCGTCATATGGTTGCTTGCTCCATTGTCAAGGTACCACACGTCGTTGTGATTATACTCCTCGCCACTTGCGAGGAGGTTCGCCATGACTTTCTCTTCATCGAGCAACACCACCTCTGGTTCCTTCTTGGACGATTCTTGCACGAATTCTTCGAGGTTTGTCTCCTCGTCTTCGGGCAACTCGTTCGCCACTCCCTCGGCGAACATTAATGTTGGTTCCTCGTTATGGAAGCTAGTGAGGTTTGCCACCTCGTCGGGCTTTTTGTTAGGGCACTCGGTAGCGTAGTGCCCGTACTTCTGACAAGCGTAACACTTCACTGTGCTCTTGTCTTTGCGGGGCTTGGTGTCTTCTTGTCGAGGTGAGCTTTCTCCACGACCTCGCCCTCGACCTCGCCCTCGTCCCCGTCCTTTGCCACGACCTCGTTTATCTCCACCGTGGCCGCCGCGACTCGACGATCCGGAAGAAAAATTGGTTTCTCCATTTTTCTTCATTCGTGACATCCATTTTGCATGCGTGAGCAAGAGGTGCTTCTCCTCCTCTCTATCACCGTATCCGCGAAGTCTCTCCTCGTGGACTTTAAGGCGACCGACGACCTCCTCAATCATCATGTTTTTGAGGTCACCGAATTGCTCGATCGCGGTAACGATCTGCATGTATTTTTATGGCAAGGCTCGTAGGAACTTCTTGACGACGGAGATCTCCTCCACCTGCTCTCCCAACGAGCGGATGCCCGTCACAATGGATGTCGATTTCATGGCGAAATCGTCCACCGTCTCTCTGTCCTTCATGCGGATTGCCTCGAAGTGAGTCCTCAAGGTTTGCACTTTCGCCTCCTTGACTCGCTCCACGCCAACGTGCATCATCTTTAGTGTCTCCCATGCTTGCTTGGCGGAATCCTTTTCTGCCACCATGATAAGGACATCCTCCGGAAGCGCTTAATAGATGGCAGCGAGAGCCATTCTATCCTTGCGTTCTTCGACCTCGTCGAGCTCCACGGCTTCCCACACTCCTTGCGCTTGTAAATTCACCCGCATCTTCAACGCCCACACCGAGTAGTTACTCTTTGTGAGTAACGGATAAGAGAGCGTCACGTTCCCTTCTTTTCCGATCTTCGTTGCCGCCATATCTCCTCCGACTGCTTTGCTTGCTGACGACATGTCCTTCGGCTAATTTCTCTGATACCAAATGTTGGTTCCAATTTAATGGATCGTTGAAGAACAAAATTGAAGAAAAGAAAAAAGATTTGACTTTTGAGAACTTTTCTTTATATTATTTGAAGACAAAAAAAATAACAAGTATGGAGTGTGTGCTTATCAACAATGCACCAACACTACATATTTATAGTGGCAAAAAAAAAAAAAACTTAAGCATAACAATAACACCTAATAAAACTCATCATTACTCCACTATTTTGTAACCTCCATCATTACTCCACTATTTTGTAACCTTTGTCCATCAATTCCTTTTGACCGAGTCAAGTTTATCCTCACAAATTCCACTTGCTTTATAGTTTATACAATAGTCTGTATTATTTCACTGTGTTATTTTGTAAACAAAAGAAGTACCTCTGTACTTGCATGATCTTCCTCTATAGATAATCCAAGTGTTACGACCTGTGATGCTACTAGCTAGTACCTTCAATTGAACATCATATAAGTATCCAAGTGTTATTGGTTTTTCATTTATCTTACTCTTCTGGTTCTTTTGTTTGGGCTTGTGTATGTGCCCGCATTGATGGCAGCATTGGCGTTGCAAGTACTTTTTATATAAAATTAATGTATGGACTCAATTTCTTCAACTTTGCTCAATAACTTCAAGGCATATATGATATATCTTTCTCTCTTCCAAATCTTCGATGGAGCTTTCATCGATTTCTTTGAACATGATCCGTGCAAGTTGTTCGATCAAGCAGTTCCCTTTGACATAATAATTAATGATGATTTGTTCCATGTCTCTGGATTGATCTTCAATCAATGCATAATCTTTACTTTCTATGAATTCCGGGATCATACCAACTAACCATCTTCAGCTGTATGAAATTCGCCAAATAAGCCTCTGATAAGTCTCCACATACATTCTTTATGATCTGATTATTGCTTGGTCCAACTTGTTTTGATATTGAAAATCTAGACTTGGATTTGCTTACAAACTCAGTGTCTTCAGTTCCAGCCCATGCATCTTTAAAATTTTTATATTCGCTACCAACCAAGTGGATGGCTCACTAATTTAAGTATAGAATTACTTGGTAAAAGGTTGATTTGGTATGTGATTATTTGAGTAAGAGGCCGAAAGTTCGAACCTAATTGTAGGCAAGTTGTGGTTTCTTTCTTATCAAAAAAAAAAAAAAAAACACTAAAGATTGAGTTTAGTACTTGTTTTTCGAGCAATATGACTTGGGAGATTTCTTCAAAAAAAGTCCTATGTGCATTGATTGAGAGATGGGATGGAGATAGTGGTGATTCTTGCGACGACTACCATTACAAGTGAACTTATTAGCAATCTACAGTCTCGTCTAAATGCTCTTAATGTGGGCCTATCTGATGAAAAAGAATCTCACAAATCATGCAGTGACAGGGATGATGATTAATACCCACATAATTATTTCCAACAAGGCCTTCCAAAGGTAACTACTATTAAAAGGAAACTCCAACTAATTGTTGCTTAATCACAGGAGCAAGCTATGTTTTGAGTGGTCTATATAAAGGCCTCTATGTGTTGTATTACTACTATGTAGCAAGGTGATTGGCTGTTCATTTGTTTTTTTTTTTTTTTTTCCATAGTGTCTGTGGGGACTAGGGGTGGCAATTTGAGTCATGACACGTTTAACATGACATTACATGACACGTAATAAACATGTCATGGGTTTAACATAAGTGGGTCTGGTCATAAATATTTTAACACGTTTATACACGGTTAATAAATGAGTCGTTAACATGTCAATCTACTTAACTCGTTTATGACTCGCTTAACACGATTAAAGAATAATGTATAAATAATAACTATGGTATAATAAATAGATTGGTACAAAATTCACGCATTTGAATAATGTTAATAACATGATTTTTTTTATTTGTAGACATCTTTTATCATATTTTATTTTATTTTTGAGAGAAAATATTTATTTTAATTTTAATATATTATTTATGTTTTAGATTTTATTAATAATTATTTATTAAGAAAAAAATAAAACTTTTCACCAAAGTAAAATTTAGATTTTTTAGACGATTCTTATAATTTTGTATATGTTATTATTATGAAGAGTAATAAAGGCTTGAATAACAAAGTAAAGTAAAACTTACGACTATATACAACCACATTATATTTTATTGACTATTTAATTATGTTTGTTTGAATATCTTTAAAAAAGTAGTAAACAAATTATAAAAGTTTAAATAAATTAAGAATTTTAAATCAGATATTTAATAAATGGGTGATACGAATACACGACATGTTTAACACGATCCACTTAGACACGAAAATGATTAACACAATTAATAAACATATCATGTAATGAGTTTACATTATATGAGTCATGACCTGTTTACGACACGACACGTTTACAACTCGCTAACACAAATTGCCACCCTCATGTGGGACTTAGTTTTTTGGGGACAGGGAAAATAGGTTTAGTGCCTCCCATCGTTTGTTGCATTTGTACATTCCACACTTCACATAATTTTTGTATTTTTTGTAAATACTTATTTATACACATAAATACAATAACTGAGTATCGCCTCCATTTCATAAAAAAAAAACCTTCTTTATTGCAATTCTTCTTTTTTCTCTGAACTTATCTTAGAGCATCTCTAATGGTAACGTGGATATAGATCATGTATTGGTGCCACATCATGGACATGGAGATGATGTCTATCATATGTGGTACTAAATACACATTCTAATTCAAAAATGGTCTCCAATACAGTGGATTGGGACTTTTTTGGTTTTTTATTTTATTTTTATATGGAATGAGACATTTGTTTTGTTTTTCTTTTTAAAATTCTAAAACTAAAAATGATTATGTGGTAATAGAGAGAATGTCTACTACAATGTACTTTGATTCCTTACCACATCCGGACATTCAAAATCTACACAGTCCCATTGAGGAGCTCTCATATGTTTGCATCCCATGCGCGCACGGACAACTCGTGTTGTTCAATGTAGGTCCATTCTTCTGGTGTGCTTCTTTATATAATGTCCATTTAGCATGGTCCCCCCACATAGAATCGGGTTAATTTTTTAGAAGGTCATCTAACTTTATGATTTGTAACACTTTGATAACTAAAGTTATGTTTGTACCAAATAAATCATTTAACTTTCTTAATTGTTTCAACAAAGTCACTTTAGTGTTCACTTTGATAAATAATTTGATTGTGGACTAATTTGCCCTTTGGATTGTGAGAGAGGAAAAAATTGGGTTTTTAATGGAACCGGTAGGGGCGGCAAAGTTGTAGGGAGAGGAGAGGATGCAATGCTTGAGATCGACGTGGGGGTAAAGGCGCATCTGTGTGGGAGGAAGTGTGGTGGAAAAGATAGAGCAATTTAATGATTCAAGAAGCGCGATGGATGGATTGAATTGGAGAAGCATTGTAACAACCTGTTACCTTAAGACGATGATTAGTGTTAATTCAAATCTTAATTAACTCAAGTTAGGCTCGTGGTTAAGTCTGGTGTACCTCGATTAGTGTGTGCTTGAGTTTGTATGATGATTTGTCTTTGTTTGAAATGTTTAATGAATTTTATAAGTTGTAGTATAAAGTCAGATTAATATACAAGGCTATAAATGAAAAATAAGTAAATAAACAATAAATAGTCGGTACACAAAGTGCGACGAGGGGGTCGTGAAATGAATGTGCACACCCGAGAACACTCGTGGGCATGTCTGGTGAATTTATTGGTGAGAAAATATGCAAAGTGTATATATATTTATGTATAATTGATATATAAATATATATAATAAAACTATAAGTTTGGTTTGAATTATATGGATCGTTTGATCAGCCTCGAGATGAGCGTAAGTGTTGATGGTATTAAAATTTGAGTATCTTTAGGGAGTGTCATTTTAACACGTTAACCACTTGATCAGCTTCGAGATAGTGTGATGCATATCTCGAGAAAAATCTATATATTTAAATAAAAACCTTCATTCTTATCCTCATTTCATCAAATCATTCGAAAATGAGAGAGAGGGAAATAAACTGAGGGTTTGATCACAAGGAGTGGATCAGGAGATGAGTTTCTCATGAAATTAAGGAGCTTAAATAGTAGTAGATCAGAGATCATCACTATAGTGAGTTGAGTTTTTGAGTTTTAAGTTTATTTTGATAGTCGGTGATGATTTCTTTGTGAATTGTTGTTGTTGTTGATTGGAAATGGTTTGTTACCTTAATAGAGGTCCTCCTTGATGATTTGTGAGAGTATTGGAGGTTGTGGTAGTGATTTGGTAATGAAACAGTGGTTGTTTTCCTATTCACCATTGAGACAGTGCAGGGTGGAGCGTGCTCCATATAGCAGATGAGCGCTTTCCCTTCATCGGTTGGGATGAACCTAGTTGGTGGAACACGACCCACCAAGTAAGGGAGCGCACTCCCACCCCATAAAACGACAATTATGTTGTGATTTACTTAGAATTTCATAAGGTCTTAGGGATTGACTTAGGGGTTCTAAGAACAGGTAATAGACATATATTGATCACAAATGATTTGTGATAGGTGTTGGAACACAGGGAAAGTGTGAGTGATCTAGAAAGCTAGGAAGTTGGGAAACGAAAACTTGAAACGAGGTAATTATGGATTCGTTTATTTATCGATGTTGTCTGGTTATCTTAATATATAGTTCATGTAGTTTATGGACTGAATGAGGCGACTATGTACACTGTGATGGTTTTAATATATGAAAAATGGTGTTTAATGTGATTCGTGAGAGTAAGTTCCTAAGACTAGACCAGGCTATATAGATGCGGGGTCGATTTCTCGGACTGTATGTAACTTCCTACTTAGTTAGATAGGTTGGGTGGATTACATACTCACTATATGGTTTCAAATAGAACCATTGGGCATTAATGGATTGGCTAGACAACACATCGACCAATGTGTTGGTCTAGCAATCGCATTAATGGCGTCAGTGGGTAATTGACCCTAGTTTTATAAATAAAATGAGAATCACAATGTAATTATCATTGACATTTGATTTGCATCCGTTATTTATTGAATTATATGCTTTTCATATTCTCGTTAGTTAACATTGGTGCATATTGTTAGTGAATAATGTTCTTGATTATTATATGGAATGTTGATGGCTAGGTGAATCCCTACTTACTGAACAAGTTTGAGCGCTTACCTTAAATAATATTTCAGGAATACCAACGAGCGCTGCGACTATAGGATAAAGAAGATTTATGAGTCTTGATATTCTCTTCGATGTAATGAATCTCCCTTGTCTTATATATATATATATATATATATATATATGTTGAATTATAGTTTTGTAATATCACAAGGGATGAGAGATTTTATATAACCAATGTTTATTCCGATTTGATTTGATACTGTATTTCGTGTTTTAATATCAAAAAAGTTTTAATTTCTATTGCGTTCAATATTTGTTTTACATCGACATAGATATACAGTTGTGTTTATCAGGAAATAGAAGGAGAGGTTGTTGGCTCTAGTTAAGTTTAGCGGAATTATCGAGGCTTAATTAGGGTTTCAGGCTGAGTATCACTCTAATCGGATTAGGGGATGCTACAGCTTGGTATCAAAGCCCAAGATTTATCACTTTCAAATTAAGTGGTAACTCTGATATAGTTTGGTATCAAATACTGAGTTTAAGGGCTTTGTTACATTTAATAACTTTGATATAGTTTGGTATCAGAGATTGGTCAGAGCCTACTCCAAAGTTTAAAGTGATTAATTCTAATATAGTTTGGTATTAGAGATTACTTTAGAGAATAACAATATTACTTGGAAACAAGTGATAACTCGAATACAGTTTGGTATCGAAGTTTAAGGTTATTGCTTCTGATATATCTTGGTACCATACCCTGAGTTTACTAACTCTAATAGTTGTCTCAAGTTACAAAGAAGCTTAAGACGTGTTAAATGATTTTATCATGATTTTGGGGGTAACCAAAAGATAAAAGACTGTGATATATTATTTGTCTACGTGGTAGATATAAGCGTTATGTCTTTCCCGAATGATGATAAGATGGTTAAAGTCCATCAATCTCTAATGATATGAGAAAACATTGAAGGTAAAAGTTCAAGAAAACCTTAACCTTGAGGAGTTTGAAAAAGAAAAATATAAGGAAAATTTACAAAGATAAAAATTAAATTCATTCTTCGAGTAATTGTCTTTAGTGTATTCGTTCTCACTGATATTATTAGACAAATAATAGTCAGAGATTAAAAGGGTGGGGGAGATGTGTGTAACTATCTTTAGTCGCTGCTCGCCTTGTTGGCACTACAAATCACTAATAACGTGATTTTCCACCACTGTTTAGTCGAATTCAAGTTTAATATTCATTTAAAACAAGATTAAAAGGGTGGGGGAGATGAGTGTACCTTTGATTTGGGGTTCTCATCGTGGTAAAATTTTTAAACAAAATGGGCTAGGGTTTTCAATTTGATTTATATAGTGGGGTTAATTAGAGTAGGATTTTTAAAATTACTTAATTGCCCTTAGAGCAAGTCTTTTGGAATTTTGGATCGTCACAAATATCTTCTAAGAAGTTACTAAGCAAATTGGCTTTTTCATCATCTTTATTTAAAGCTATGAATTCAGATTCCATAGTAGATCTAGCTACGCACATTTTCTTAAAAATTTTCAAGATATGGCACCACCTCCAAGTGTGAAAACATACACACTTATAGACTTGGTGTCTTGAATATCTAATATCCAATTAGCATCACTATATCATTCCAGAACAATAGAATATTTTGTATAATGTGATCCATAATTCATTGTGTACCTTAAATATTTAAGTACTTTTATCATCGCTTTCCAATGACCTTTCCCTGGATTACTTGCAAATCGACTTAAGTGATTCACCGCGCATGCTATGTCAAGTCTTGTACACTACATAACACACATTATACTGCCAAGTATACGTGCATACTCTAATTGATATATGGGTTGCTCTTTATTTTTAGTTAAATGTTCATTAACATCGATTGGTGTCTTTATTAGACTAGTATCTTCTTTATTGAACTTATTCAATATTTTCTTTATATAATGAGATTAAGATAACACCAATCAATTCGCTATCTTAGAAGTTTTAATTCCTAAAATGACATCGGCAATTCTCATATCTTTCATCTCAAAATGTTGTGTCAATATTTTCTTCGTAGATTTGATTATAGTTTTTTTATTGCTTATAATCAACATATCATCCATGTATAGACAAATTATGAGAAAGCATTTAGATGTGCCTTTGGCATGTACACATTTGTCACATTCATTGATTTTGAAACCATTTGATAATATGACATTATCAAATTTAATAAGCCATAATTTTGGAGCTTATTTAAATCCATATAAAGATTTAACAAGTCGACACACTTTTTGCTTTTGTCCCGGTGCAACAAATCCTTCCGGTTGTTGCATGTATATCTCTTCTTCTAATTAACTATTTAAAAACGTTGTTTTCACATCCATTTGATGAATCTCAAGATTTTTTATTGCAACAATTGCAATTAACATTCTTATGGATGTTATCATCGTTTCCGGTGAATATGTATCGAAGAAATCATATTCCACTTTTTGTTTAAAGCCCTTGGCTACTAACCTAGCCTTATATTTATCAATTGAACCATTCACCTTTAATTTTTTTAAAAAATTCATTTATACCCCTAAGGCTTCATATCAGATGGTAAATTCACCAACTCTCAGATATGATTGTGCATAATTGATTTAATTTCGCTATTAATCGCTTCTTTCCATAAAGGAGCTTTGCGAGTAGACATAGCCTCTTTGAATGTTTGAGGTTCACTTTCTAACATATAAATTAGAAAATCAGGACCAAAAGATTTTGCTACTTTTGTCCTCTTACTTTTTCTAGGTTTATTCTCTTTAGGATTACTACTTGCATGATCACTAGTTCTTTTATTAGAACTTGATTCACACATATTTTTATTAGGAAAAATATGCTAAAAAATGATGCATTTCTAGTTTCTATGATTGTATTTACATTTATATCAAGAATATCTTATTTAAATAAAGGAATCTTTATGCATGACTATTGTGAGCATAACCAATGAATATACAATCAATTGTTTTTAGTCTAATCTCAACATTTTTAAGTTCAAGAATAGCTACTTTAGTTAAACACCCCCACACTTTCAAGTATGTATATGAAGATTTTCTACCATTCCATAATTCATAAGGAGTTGCATTCATATTCTTTCAAGGAATTTTATTTAAAACATGGTTGGCGGAAAGAATTGCTTCACCCCATAAATTTTAAAGTAACTCAGAATTTAATAACTTAACATTCATCATTTCCTTTAATATGCAGTTTTTGTGTTCCACAATACTGTTTGATTTAAGAGAATAAAGTGCAGTCGTTTGATGAATTATGCCATGTTCTTTACAAAATGCATTAAACAGTTCATTGTATTCACCTCCTTGATCATTTCTTATAGCCTTTATTGATATACATATCAATATCTAATGCTATCATCAATAAAAGTTACGAAATATTTCTTACCACCTCTAGTTTGTATAGACTTTAAATCACATATATCGCTGTGAGTTAAATTTAGAGGTTGTGTATTCCTATCATCAATAGTGTGAAAATGAGATTTTGTCAATTTAACCTCAACACAAATTTCACACTTATGATTTGGATCAATTCTGAGATTAGGAATTAATTCTAAATTCATTAATTTTCTTAATGAATTAAAATTAACATGCCCTAGCCTTTCATGCCACAAATCAAAAGAATCCAACAAATAAATAGAAACTTCAATATTATTAATATCAAGTTTGTGAAGTACATACATTACATCCATCTTAAATAAATCATTAGTTACATACCCCTTGGCCACTAATACACAATTTTTAGATAGTAAAAATTTATTCGATTCAAAAACTATTTTGAATACATTTTTGCTGAGGAAAGACCCAGAAATTAAATTAAATTATTGTATGAAATTGTGTTGATTGGTAAGCTCATCCATGCATGTGAAAATTCATCACGTACATGGACACTAAATTAACCGAAAAGTCGTTGATTGGTGAAATGCTCCATCCATGCATGTGAACGTTGCACTGATTCTTTCAAGCATCACATGCAAGTTAATACATGCATGTTAGTGAACAGTCATTAGTGTCATGGGGCTATTAAGTGAGGAGTTTACCCTAAGAAAATTTTCTCGCTTAACCCAACCCGTGGTGCCTAAAGGCCACCTTAGTTCAACACTACCAATACTCAAAGTAAATGAACAACAAGCAATGGCACCAAGGAAAAGTTTTAGTAAGCTCTTAATGGGAATACAACACTAGTACTTTATATTTCCCCAAGCCCAGAGCTCATGGATTTATAGGTCAACCAACAAGTAGTTACATAACCGTCGAGGACACTTATCCTGATTACATTGATTCGTAGACTAAGTAAAACCCCACTCCTTGTGGTCAAGGCATTTACCCAACTGCCTTGTTCCCTCGCTGCCACCTAGTTCCACAACCGCCACAACTGCTTGGTCAATTACCACATGCTCCATGTATTCAAGACATTCTTGGACGTATCTTGGTCATGCCAGGGGCCATGAACAAGGTAGTTATTCAACCGCTTGGAACTACCTTAACTTGGTCCATCCGTGCTTCAAGGTGACTTGGTCCATGTTTTGCTTAGAGACAGGGACTGCTCGGTGGTGCCTAACTGAGCCTAGGCACCCTGGGTGTTAGCCGGGCTTGATCGAGTCCCACCGGCTCGGGGTGGCTCGGACCATGGGTCCGCGGGTCTTGCCTTGGCATGGTACCCAATGCATGCTCGAAGGTCCTCCTTGCTACTATGCCCATGTTGCCCCTAGGAGAGAACATAACTCTCCTTATAGTAGATGTTAAGCCATTTTTCCAACTCCAATATGAAACATCAAGAAATGAGACCAAACGTATTTTGACTTGGTCAACGCCCAAATCAAGCTTTATCAACCCTTGCTAAGGTATGTTTTGTCCGTGCCAAGGCGCGACCTTGCTCATGCCAAAGGAATCTGCTTTGCTCGTGCCCAAGGAACCTGCCAAGGCACGACCTTGCTCGTGCCAAGGGAATCTGCCAAGGCTTGCACGTGCTTGTGCCAAGGGATGCGCCAAGGCATGTGCCAAGGTGCAACCTCGTCTACGCCCAGGCACCGTGCCTATGTGATCCCCAAGGCGCGACCTTGTCCACGCCTTTGCGTTGCCTTATCTGTCAACATTATCCCGCAACCAAACCTCATGGAACCATTCGAGTCATTCGGAACTCGGCTATTTGTTAGGTTTCTCGCTGCCCAGCCCAGCCTACTCGAGTCATGTTATTGAGGGGTTGACAAAATCCCCCGTCGAAAGGTTCGATGTCCTCATCGAACACTCCAACTCTGCCTGTCCACTAGAATGATGCCCACCAAAGTAACGTTTCCCCATCTGATCCCATACTTGAAGTGCCACCAACCTTGGTGTACTGCATTTGCCCCCGCCTCGCATTGCTGGAACAAAACACGACCCCTTTTCATCCACGATCATCAAGCCATGAAGTGATGGAATCACAATGACTTTCCCAACCATCAAGAAATCATTTCCTGCAATGATCTCAAAATCACCTAACGGAGGAGCAATAAAATTTACCTTGCCCTCCCAAGTGTTAATTCGAATGTCCACGTCCAAGGCTATGTCCATAGCTTTTTTGGTTTTGAATTAACTGCCTTTACTATGCTTGCACTCTCAGTAAGTTGTAACCCCAGCCTCCAAACTAGGTTCTCTGCAACAAATGAATATGTGGCTTTTGAGTCAATCAACGCCTTCACTATTTGGTTATTGATATGAGCCTCCACAAACATCAGCCCCGCTGATCTCACGGCCTTATGCACCTGCACCGTGTTAAGCAATTGTAATGGATTCATCCGTACCTCCGGTTCACCCGCAACAACCGTGTTCAACTTCTCTTTCTTTAGGCAATCCCTTGCCGGTAAAGACCGTCATATATGAAACAACCTCTTTTTGACATGGATGCTTTGACACCGGCATCAATTTTTGAAGATGGGATATCCTCTTTCTTGGATCCACCAGCACGATCCTTCTCTTTGTATTTCTTTTCTTTTGATTCAAAAGAACCACCACTAGTCTTGTAATCTACAGGCTATCCACCACCGCAATTGCACTTGACAAGTCCTTCACACCTTGCCTTCGCGGCTCCGACTGCGCCCATCATTGCAATCCCGCAGTGAAATTGAACAACTTATCCTCCTCGAACATATTTTTAATGTCAAACAGTAAAGAAAAGAATTTTTTCACATATTCTATAACCGTCCATTTCTGCTTCAATTGGTGCAAGGCTTCCCGCACTTGTCATGTCGCATTTGTGGGTAGGAATTGATCATTCAATTCCCGTTTTAGCACCTCCCACTCCACAATCCTTGGTCGACCAACAGCTGCATTATTATCAACTCTGGTTCACCACCAAAGTTTAACATCGCCTTCTAGGTACATGGAGGTCAATATACCTTTTGGTTTTCCTCCGTCCGGAGAGTAGCAAAGTATTGCTCCATGTCCCAAAGAAAATTCTCAAACTCCTTCGCGCTCCGCTTGTCAGAGAATTTCTTTGGCTCTGGCACTTTGGTTTTAGGCTTTACCACAACTGCAACCTCCGAGGATCCACTCACGAATCGCTTTAGTAGACTCACCTCCAAAGCCATTGTCGCGGATGTTTCGTTGGTGAGTTCTCCCACAGAACGTACGTCCGCTACAAGCTCCTCAAATTTGGACTCCCACATAGCTATCATGGCCCCTTGTGACTTTCCTCTAGTCACCAAGAAACCACAACATTTTCAAGCCTTCAATGCGTTGTGCCGACATTGAAGACTCCGTCGACTCCACCGGGATAAACATCTTGCCATCATGTGTTCTAGGCGAGTCACCCTCTCACTTAGATCACTTACTGCTCGGGTCGCCATCGTCTCCGAAACGGGGCTCTGATACCAATTGTCACTAGGCTATTAAGTGGGGGGTTTACCCTAAGAAAGTCTTTCTCGCTCAACCCAACCCATGGTGGCTAAGGTCCACCTTAGTTCAGCACTACCAATACTCAAAGTAAATGAACAACAAGCAATGACACCAAGGAAACGTTTTACTAAGCTCTTAATGGGAATATAACACTAGTACTATATATTTCCCCAAGCCCAAAGCTCATGGCTTTATAGATCAGCCAACAAGTAGTTACATAACCGTCAAGGACACCTGTCCAAAATTACATTGATTCGTTGACTAAGTAAAACCCCACTCCTTGTGGTCAAGGCATTTACCCATCTACCTTGTTCCCTTGCTGCCACCTGGTTCCACAACCGCCACTACTGCTTGGTCAATTACGACATGCTCCATGTATTCGGGACATTCTCATACGTGCCTTGGTCATGTTAGGGGCCATGACTAAAGTAGTTACTAAACCGCTTGGAACTACCTTGACTTGGTCCATCCGTGCTTCAAGGTGACTTGGTCCATGTTTTGTTTAGGGAAAAAGAATGCTCGGTTGCCTAGCTGAGCTTAGGCACCCTGGGTGTTAGCCGGCGCTCGGTCGAATCCCGCCAACTTGGGGTGGCTCAGACCATGGGTCCGTGGGTCTTGCCTTAGCATGGTGCCCAAGGCATGCTCGAGGGTCCTCCTTTCTATACTATGCACGTGCCGCCCCTAGAAGAGAACACACCTCTCCTTATAGTAGATGTTAAGTCTGTTTCCCCAACTCCGATAGGAAACATCAAGAAATGAGACCAAACGTACTTTGACATGGTCAATGCCCAAGTCAAGCTTTGTCAACCTGCCAATGTATGCCTTGCCCATTCCAAGGCGCGGTCTTGCTCGTGCCAAAGGAATCTGCCTTGCTCGTGCCTAAGTGCGGCCTTGCTCGTGCCAAAGGAATCTGCATCGCTCGTGCCCAAGGAACCTGCCAAGGCTCGGCCTTGCTCGTGCCAAGGCGCGGCCTCGCTCGTGCCAAAGGAACTTGCCAAGGCGTGACCTTGCTCGTGCCACGGCGCGACCTTGCTCGTGCCAAAGGAACTTGCCAAGGCGTGACCTTGCTCGTGCCACGGCGCGACCTTGCTCGTGCCAAAGGAACTTGCTAAGGCGTGACCATGCTCGTGCCAAGGCGCGGCCTTGCTCGTGCCAAGGCGCGACCTTGCTCGTGCCAAGGGAATCTGCCAAGGCTTACCTATGCCTGTGCCCAGGGATGCGCCAAGGCACGTGCCAAGGTGCAACCTCGTCTACGCCTAAGCACCGTGCTTATGCACGCGCCAATGCGCGACCTCGTCCACGACTCTGCGCTGCCTTATCCGTCCGCATTATCCCGGAACCAAACCTCATGAACCATCCGAGTCCTTCGAACTCGGCTATTTGTTAAGTTTCTCGTTGCCCCGCCTAGCCTACTCGGGTCATGTTATTGAGGGGCTGACAATTAGTCACTAGGCTACCTGTTGACACATTCAATGTTTCTTCAACATCTCAATGTATAGTGAACGATTAGTCGATGGCATCACTGACACATTCACGACTGTTGATAAACATGCATGATATCACTGACACATTCAATGAAAAATTCAATGAGAAATTGAAACGTTGTGAGTTGATAAGAAGATACAATCTCAATTGCACGTAACTATATATATTCTCTTACAGATGAGGAAAAATAGTTATATTTTTTCCTTTGTTTTCTAAAAGTATTTTTTTAGTGTGAGTGAATACAACTATTTGATCCACTTGTTCCTATAGTTTAAAGTGCTATAGTCGTAGGATCATGATTGGTGTACCTTGAGATGCAAGTACTACCAATCGCGAGTATGAATTACGTGAAATTATTATCTTAAAGAGATAGAGTATTAAACTCTAGACTCAATCTACAATTTCTTTAATTCATCAAGTTTGAAGTATTTTCTGCATCAATTCAACCATGACTATACCAAGCGACGTAGTGGAGGTTCATGATCCCAACACTTCCATCTCGGGCCTTCAAGCATTACTTCCTCTTCTCTCTCTCTCCAACTTCACCGCTCCTATCATTTCCATCAAACCCAATTATTTTTCCTCTCTTCTAATCCAATGGGCAAATTAATCCACCATCAAATTATTTATCAAAGTGAACATTAAAGTAATTTTATTGAAACAATTAAAAAAATTGGGTGATTTATTTAGTACAAACATAACTTTAGTTATTAAAATGTTACAAACCAAAAAGTTGGATGACATTCTATTAAATTAACCCACGCGTAATCCAACACTTCAGCCCCTCATAGCCATACTCCGTCGGATTTTTCATCGCGATATGCAACAATAATATCATTTTGATGCCACTTCTTTCATCCGTCCGATACAAATATGATGTATACTACATTAATCGATGGATAATCCAACCATTATAAAGAACCTCCCGTTATCGTGGCCGAGAAAAAATGAAAACAAAAAAATAAAGAGAGAGAGAGAGAACTTCGAATACTGCGAGGAACTTCAAATACTGCGATTGAACCTCTCGAACTCTTCCCCCTCTTTTAATTTCACGCTCTCAGCCCTCTCAAATCTCCGATGCAATTCAATCTCGATTGAATCCACTCTCTCTCTTAGGGTTTCAATCTCTGAAGCAAGAATGGCTTCTGCGATAAGAGCGACAACGAATTTGATCGTCCGAGAAGTAATGATGAGCAGTAGTAGAATCCCCTCGTTGAATCCAGCTAGGTTTTGGGGGATTCATTGGATGGTAGCGTCTCCAAGTGTGAGGTTTGGTGGGATACGGTGCATGGCGGCGGATTCTGGCGAGAAGAAGGTGTCGGCGAGGCTGTCGCAGGTGCAGCAGCTCCTCCAGGAGGCCGAGGAGAGGGCTATGTCGGCGGGGAATGAACCCGCTCCTAAGATCACTTTAGGTATTTCGAATCGATTCGATGCATTTTCATTGTGGTTTAGGGAAAAAATGAATTGAATTTGATAAGGTTTTTGTGTATTGGATGAGATTATGCTAGTTTAGAATTTGATCAAGTAAAAATTGAGTATTGTGCACATTATACACTCAAATTTTTAGTGTGTTGTTAACAAATTGGTGTAAATTGAGGTATGTAGTTCATTTTCGGTAGCGGTAATGATTAGATAACAGTGTTCGTGTGGTCTGTAGTTCATTTTCGGTAGCTGTTTTCCTATCAGATGCTATGTGCCGTCGAATTAGATAACCGTGTTCGTGTAGTATGTTAGCCTTGTCGTGGTAGTAAATATTTGGGGAAGAAGAAATAGGAACTGTGAAATTAGAATGCATTATGATATTTTATGTTCCTGTGCTGGTAGTTCAGTTATACCCTAAAAGTGATGCATTGGGGAAAAAAGTATAAATGAAAAGGAAGCAAGCAATTTATCCCTGGATGAGGCGAAAGGCACGGTTTGGGAAGATTAGAAGTTCGACTTTTGTTGGAGTCAAAAAAAAAAAAAAACCACTCCCTGACCCGTCATGCTAAAATTCTGTGTCAGAACTAATGAGATGAAGAAAAACAATTTGTGCTGACTTACTGCAATGCTCTCATTTTGCGGGTAGTTAGATGGTTGTGGATAATGGAAAGGCTTCAGAATGCATGGAGTGTTGCTTCTTTACAGTATTAATACCGAATCTTAATTTTACTGTTTGTTTAAGTTTATCCTCTTGCAGACCATGTCTCTGTTAGTTTTGCTAGAAGTGGTGGACCTGGAGGTCAGAATGTCAACAAAGGTGTGTCATCTCTCACTTTTCTCACAATAGCCACTTTTGTTTCATTTTTATCCATCTATATCATTCTCCTGCTTCTGCAGCTAACTGTAGCTATTGTGTAAAAATTATGACGCAGTGAACACCAAGGTAGACATGCGATTCAATGTCAAGAATGCGTATTGGTTAAGTGACCGAATCAGAGAGAGGATAATGCAATTGGTTTGTAATTCCTCTTTGTTGTGAAATATAATTGGACTTTTTATGCAATTCTTTCCCTCCCTTGCACTAAGCTCCTCAGCAAGTCTCCCAGTGACCGACGACTGGAGTCTTGCCTGAGTGATAACACTGCTAAACCTCAGTTCAGTGCCTAATTTATTCCATAGCACCCTCTATTAGATTAGAGGGCAGACTGGTGAAAGGGAGCGACTACTTGCCCCCCTCAACCACATATCAGCCTCCATCCCATTCAATGGTATTAGTAGCTCCCAATAAATTATTAAATGTTGTGATTACCCACGTTAATTTTCAGTAACCTTCCCAATGTATCCCTACGTTATGTATGCCTCCCACACTGACCCCTAACTAAAACCAAATTCTATCTTCATGTTGCCATCAAGCCCCCACCCCCATCACAAAACCCTTCATCCCGCCCTCCACAAAATCATGCTTATATTCCCCAACCTCCACTCAATTTCTTTTGCTCACCCTAAGCACCATCCCAATCCCTCTCATGAGCATCCCCCAAATCTTCTTCTGCGCACCCTCACCCACCACGTGTTATCTCTCCCCAGTCCCCTCTTCATAGTCTTCTACCTCTAAACACATCTTCCTTTGCCCAAAACCTCCATATCTTAGCCTTGCTCGCCTCCCCTCTTCACCACCATCGTCAAACTGACCATGCCCCAACCTGCCATCATCTCAACCCTCCTGCACCAATGATGCACCCATTTTTGTGCCGCTGCCATGCAGGACTGCTGCACAAATAATGCGCCGCTGCCCTTTCCAGCAGCAGCTCTTTCTTTGCGCTGCTGTCAGTCAGCACAGCGGATTAAGAAGTGACCGTTGCTATTAAAAAAGCATTGTAAACATGCAAAAAACACGAAAACAAGAAAGAAAGAAATTCTAAACTGACCCCAACTTACTCTAGTATTTGCGAGAAGTCAGAAGGTCACCGATAGTTGGTGGTGAGTTATTGAATGTAAGGAGATGAGGTGTAGAGGGTGGAAAATGGGAGGAGGAGATGGAATGAGAATGATTTGTGTGATAAGGTTATTTTTGTAATTTTATCTAGGGGCATTTTAGTTCAAAAAAATATTAAATGAGATGGGCGGCCAATATATGGCAGAGGAGGGGCAAGTAGTCAACAACAACAACAACAACGACAACAACAACAACAACAACATAGCCTCAGTCCCAAATTAATTAGGGTCGGCTATATGGATCAAACTTTTCCATTGTGCCCGATTAAGTGCAATTGATGGTGAGCTTTTCAAACCATTCAAATCCTTTCTAATTAATGCATCCCATGTTAGCTTTGGTCTAGCCCTGCCACGTCGAATTTCTACAGTTTTTATTGAGTCAAGTTTTCTAGTTTGGTCATTTGTAGGTCGTCTTTGCAGGTGACCAAACCAACACAACCGCATTTCCCTAATCTTTGTATCAATTGGTGCTACTCCTACTTGTCTTTGAATTTCTATATTTCTTATTGTATATTTACGAGTTTTACCACACATCCACCTAAGCATCCTCATTTCCGCTATGTTCATTTTTTGTAATTGTTGTTGCTTTACCACCCAACATTCACTTTCATAGAACATCGCTGGCCTGACTGCGGTCCTATAAAATTTTCCTTTTAACTTAGTAAGAACATTTCAATCACAAATCACCCATGTTGCACTTAGTCATTTCTTCCATCCAGCTTAAATTCTATGTATGACATCATTCTCAATGTTACCATCATTTTGTATGATTGATCCTAGGTATCTAAAGTGATTTACCTTAAGAACTTCTACTTCCCCTAATTTTACCACTCTGTCGTCTCGATGTCTAGTGTTTCTAAACTCACAGTGCATGTATTCGGTTTTCGTCAAACTCAACTTAAAGCCTTTAGATTCTAATGTATTCCTCCAGAGTTCTAATTTCCTGTTTACTTCATCTTTTGTTTCATCCACTAAGACAATATCATCTGCAAATAACATACACCATGGTATATCCTCTTGAATATGTCTAGTTAGTTCATCCATAACTAAAGTAAATAGATATGGGCTTAAAGCCGATCCTTGATGTAGTCCTATCGTAATGAGAAATTCTTTTGTAGCGCCTCCAAATGTCTTTATACTCGTTACTACTCCATCATACACATCCTTAATAGTGTCTATGTATCTAGCATGCACTCTTTTTCTTAAAATTATGATCCAGGAAAATGTAGGCATTTACCATTAATTCTTTGTTTATACCCATATCGCATGTTCAAGGTCAAGAAGAATGATGAGAGAACTATTTTTGATTCTAAGGTTATGATCATCTAGTAAATTTTTAATATGCTGATGCTATATCCTACAGCAAGCCAGGTTCCATGAACTCATTAGGGTCAAAATGCAAAAGTGCTAATTGACACTACATTTTCACATCATCCAACAAGTCAAACGTGGGCCATGGAAGACTGGTAAATATCCAAACACCCCTAGCAAACCAGGTCCTACACCTTGCTTAGGCATTGTAGGCCACGACAATTTGGATTATGAATCATATTTAACCAAGGGGTTATTGACCTCTTTAGTGAATAATGAGGCATTTTTACTTCTTTGATTTCTGAGCCTTCTGACTTCAAATATGGGGTTTAAACTTTAAAGCATTAAAGCTGTTTTTCATCACGTGACTAGTAATTAAATCTTCATTTTCAAAAAGAAAGGCATCTCATTTTCTAAATTTAATCACATCTATAGTTTTTTTTTGAATTTGTTATCGTTGTTGTCTAACTGAATGCTTAATTAGGTTTGCTTATTTTCAACAGGAAAAGAATCGAATAAACAAGGATGGGGAGATAGTGATTTCTTCCACTAAGACCAGAACACAGAAGTCAACTCCCAGTCCCTGCTCGTTTTTGTTATCCATTTTGTTCATGCATTATAGCAACATTTGGATTTATTCTTCTATTCTTGTTCAGGGGTAACATAGAAGATGCTTTAGCAAAGTTGCAGGTATTGACAATGTTCACTTTCCTTATATCCATGCAAGCATAAACAGTTGATGAGTTCTATCAATATTTCTGGAGAAGAAACATTTGTAATTTATCATTAGCATGTAGTGTTGTTTATATCTAAACAGAATAGACCCTAGTGTTTCTAAGTTCTGACCATTTAAGTAGTCTATAAGGCTGATTTCAATAGTTTCTTACACTGGTAGTTTTATCGACATCTTTTTCTGATTAATTTTGGGCGAATTTAACAGGCCATAATCGATGCTGCTTCGTACGTTCCACCACCTCCTTCAGAGGAGCAAAAGAAAAAGATTGCAAAGCTGTAAGTTTCATCAAAATCTTATCACACTTTTTACATATTGTTATTCTCATTGGTGAAACCTTGCCTCAGTTCTATCGTCTCAGTTTATCCAGTATCTGCATTTGTTTGTTTTCATGTGATTTTGTTTGTTTATGTTGAGTAAGCGGATTCAAATTTGAGAATAGTACTTCCACCTAGGATATGATTGAGCTTCTCACATGGATATTTACTATATGATTCATGTCTTGGTGATACAACTTATAAGTCTGTTTAAAGAAAAACCCACATCTGAATATAAAAATCGTTTTGATGGGATAATATCTTAGTGAAGATCCAAGCCGTCTATTGTCATCTTTCTAACATTTTCTTGACAGCGTCCTAATGTTTTACTGTTTACTTTAGTTATGGATGAACTAACTAGACATATTCAAGAGGATATACCATGGTGTATGCTATTTGCAGATGATATTGTTTTAGTGGATGAAACAAAGATGGAGTAATAGGAAATTAGAACTTTGGAGGAATACATTAGAATCTAAAGGCTTTAAGTTGAGTTTGACGAAAACCGAATACATGCACTGTGAGTTTAGAAACACTAGACATCGAGATGACAGAGTGGTAAAATTAGGGGAAATAGAAGTTCTTAAGGTAAACCACTTTAGATACTTAGGATCAATCATACAAAATGATGGTAACATTGAGAATGATGTCACACATAAAATTTAAGCTGGATGGAAGAAATGACTAAGTGCAACATGGGTGATTTGTGATTGAAATGTTCTTACTAAGTTAAAAGAAAAATTTTATAGGACCGCAGTCAGGCCAGCTATGTTCTATGGAAGTGAATGTTGGGCGGTAAAACAACAACAATTACATAAAATGAACGTAGCAGAAATGAGGATGCTTAGGTGGATGTGTGGTAAAACTCGTAATGATAGAATACGAAATATAAAAATTCAAAGACAAGTAGGAGTAGCACCAATTGATACAAAGATTAGGGAAGGGCGGTTGCGATGGTTTGGTCACATGCAAAGACGGCCTACAAATGCTCCAACTAGAAAACTTGACTCAATAGAAACTGTAGAAATTCGACGAGGTAGGGGCAAACCAAAGTTAACTTGGGATGCATTAATTAAGAGGGATTTGAATGGTTTGCAAAGCTCACCATCAATTGCACTTAATCATGCACAATGGAAAAGTTTGATCCATGTAGCCGACCCCAGTTAATTTGGGACTGAGGCGAAGTTGTTGTTGTTGTTGTTGTTGTTGTTTTCCTAACGTTTTACTGCAGATGTCCTTGTCATCATTTCATTTGTTTCATATCTATTTAGTAACCATGCAACACTTTTTGCCAACTTTCGTTCCATTGTGGCGTTTAGCCATTAATGGAATCTGAAGTGAGTAATTTTTCTATGGGCTTTAATTTCAGGGCTGCTATTGGAGAGCAGAAAAGACTGCAGAGCAAGAAAGCTCTATCACAAAAGAAAGCCATTAGGAGAACCCGAGATAGTTGGGATTGAGGAAATGCTATTGTTAAGATCTTTAAATACATCTGGTTTGCTATTTTCCAATGCATACGCATACATGTATCCTTTGTTAAATCATAATATGCAAATATTTATCATCTTATATAATTCTTCATTTTTCCGAAATACTCTAAAAGGATTGTGAGTTAGTTTATTTGAGGGCTCTTTCTTCTCTTTTTTATATCTTATTAGGAGGGCTTGAGCGTTTACGTGGACAAAATTTGATGCACTGTGTCATTGCAAGGTCAGTAGATTTAATCTTTTTTTTTTGCGATAACGATGGGTGTCCGATCCATTTTCAGCCTCTACTAACTTTGGTTTGGCTAATCCATGGGAGTTAGTCGGGCGCTCAACCCCATTACTCTAACTCACATACCTACAAGCTAAGGCTGAAGGTCAATTCTGTTATTTATATTGTATTCAATCTGACTTCTTCTGTCGGGAAAAATACTGGAGCATCGATATTTTCTGAACGAATAAAATTTTCCTTCATAGCGTTCAATAAGCTTCCATGCTTATGAGACTACTGGTTTTCTCTTTCTTTTATTTTGTTTAATCAGTACAGGTTTCAAGGTTTTGCTGGTTATCCAGGGAAACAAAATGCAATTCCAGGTACATAAAAATGACCAGAGATGGCATTTGCGGCTTTTTCTAGAAATTGTTGGACTTCACTATATTAATCAATTATTTACTCAACTGTTGAACTCTTTATGTGGATGTGACTTTAGTTGTCAGGTAGCCTAACTTAAAAATATCAAACCATCTTAACACACAGATTAGAATTAACTTTTGAATATTAGTGCAGACCAGAGGTTTATGCAGCTTGAATTGCTGCAAACATAAAGCTGACGTACTTGAAAATAAATCTAAGCAAAATTGTTATCTTGGAAATGGAGATCTGTTACAAATTTTCAATTATGTACTTCCCAATTATGGGGCTCAAATAGTAGCATTTAATATAATGTTTTTTTTTTTTGGAGTCCCACATGGTGTGTGATTTAAATTACATTGATTAATCCATGCTTAGGCCGTCTTGTGCCTAAAATGGGCGGTGACTCTCCAATTTTTTTTTTTTTTTTTTTTTTTTTCATTTATGAGATTCAAATTCGAGACCTTAAGGGAAACTCAGTCCTTTACGGTTCGGATTACTTGGTTGTTGGTAATATAATGTCTCTTAAGTCTTAACTATATAAAGCTTGGTCCGATTTTAATCCTCTTTGAATGTTTTAAGTGGTCTTGGTCTTGTAATCATCAGGAACCGCCAACCTCTCTACGTTTTTTTTTTTTTTTTTTTCAGTCATTAAATTGACCGTCTTAACTCTATTCATCAAATCCTTAGCCAATTTCATTGAAATTCGAAGACAAATCTGACCTCCATTGCAGTCAAATGTTAGCGCATGAACGCACTTTGCAATGACTAGAAAAGTTCTATGGTTTTATTAAAATTTGACAACAATGGGCCTACAACAAAGATGGTGTGAAAGTATCACCATAAAAGATTGTAATGCAATCATAGTACATAAATATAATAGGAACTAGATTCATAAAAGATTGTAATGCAATCATAGTACATAAATATAATAGGAACTAGATTCAACAACCTGCCCTTCAAATATTTGGTTGTGCTCCCTAGTCCCTACTACCAAGCAAGTAAGTGGTTTGGTGGGGAGCAACAAAACTAGATTACACCGAAAGCCTGAATTAATTGAGCAAAAGTTTGAGTTTGATGTTGTTGATGATGAAAGCCGTGATGTCAAAGACAAAAAGTCATCCTATGTCTTCTTTAGCGGAGCCCATATTACGTATTATTATAGAGTGACAATTGTAGTGACACACATACTAACATCAAACAACATAATTAATGGAGAAAGGTCTCTCTTTATCTATACAATTTTTTTTTTCAAATGACTAAGTGTCTGAATCGTCTCTCGGCCGATTAAAACCTGACTAAGAATCCCTTGTGGATTCTAAGAGGAGCTCCTATTAGTAACCTTTATATCTATTATATATATATATATATATATATATTATATATAAAAGCACGAATCACAAATTTTTGAGTGGTAATGAAATTTACCTTTTTGTCCATACTCTATTTGAGTGCTAATAAAATTTACCTCTTTGCTCATACTTCTCGTGCCTTCCCTTAAAATTAATAAATTAATTCAACCTAATTCAAATTACACAAATTTGTATCCAAATCAAACTCTAACTCCTTATCAATCCACGTTTTTTTATTATTTTCAAATCAATCATGAACTCATTCTCATCAATCCAATACGCTTTTTTTGAAGAAGTAATGTCTTATCATGACTAGCTTGTTTTTTCATTCACGTCATATCTCGATCACATTAGAGAATATTGATAAGTTAAAAAATATACTTGTATTTTTAATTTTTAGATTTTAATTACAATTTTAAATTTCGTTAATAAATTCTTAGAAATTAATTCCCGCGAGCGAAGCGAGCGGGGGAATCGTGCGTAGCACGTCTTGAAACTAGTATATATAAAAGCACGAATCATAAATTTTTGAGTGGTAATAAAATTTACGTATTTGCTCATACTTTTTTTTTCATCTCCAAATCAACCTTTTCTTTTTATCCAAACCAAACTCTAACTCCTTATCAATCCACTACACGTTTTTTTTTTTCTTTAACTCCAAATCAATCATGAACTCAGTCTCATCAATCCAATACACTTTTTTAGAGGAAGTAATGTCCTGACATGATTATCTTGTTTTTTCATTTACATCTTATCTTAGTCACATTATAGAATATTGATAAACTAAAAAAGGTACTTATATTTCTAATTTTTAAATTTTAATTACAATTTTGAATTTTGAATTTTATATCTATCATATATATAAAAACACGAATCACAAATTTTCGAGTGGTAATGAAATTTACTTATTTGCCCATATATATATCTATCATATATATATAACAACTATATATATAAAAGCAACTAAATATCACAAATTGTAAACTCAGATTTTTTCCAATGGTATATATGCAACGTATTCATCTAGAGTTCTCTCAATGGTATATATGCAACATATATATATATATATATATATATAAACAGTGAAGAAGAGAGAATCTGATAGGGAAAAGAAGAAGGTGAGGGTTGAAGAAGAAGGTGGTTTGAAAAAGGTGTTGGGGAGGGAAGAAACTCAAAGCCCGTAAGAAATTTTAATGAGAAAAATGCTGATTAATCATGTGAAAAAAAAGGTGTCTAAAGCTTTAATCCCAACTAATTCAATTATTTACATTCATAATTTCAAAGTTATCATTTCTATCTATAGAGTTTGAGGTAAAGATTGAACTTTATGTACAATTCTACTGAATTTCCACAAGCAAGTGTTCACAAATTGATGGGTCAAACCACTTGTGTTTTTTTTTCCTTGTTTCTTTTTTTTTTTGAGGAAGTAATGTCTTAGCATGACCATTTTATTTTTTCATTAACATCTTATATCAATCACATTAGAGAATATTGATAAGCTAAAAAATGTACTTATATTTTTAATTTTTAAATTTTAATTAAAATTTTGAGTTTTATTAATAAATTCTTAAAAATTAATTCCCGCGAGCGAAGCGAGCGGGTCAATCATGTGTAGCACGTCCTGAAACTAGTACATATATATATAAGAAAATTAAACTCATCACCTTTGTCTTAATCAAGTAAACTCATCACCTTTATCTTAATCAAGTATTAAAATTTTATTGTAGTCAATTTATCTTACCTCTACTACCTTTAGGGCCTCGATACATTTTTTATATACTTAATTAATATATCAGGACAAATAATTTATCATAAAAACACATCAAACAATCCCGTGGAGAGTAACGCCAAAACTTTTAGAGCAAAATTTATTAGGCTTTGAGTTCTGATTTTCAAAAAAAAAAAAAAAAAAAAACAAATAGTCTTTTGCTTCGTTTCTTTTTCACATTAGAAGAAAACAAAAATGTCAGAAAAATTAATCATTAATGATTAATCAATCCAACTCTATGTACAGAAGAAACACAACAACAGAAATTCCCCTATTTTTTCGAAATAAAAATAAAAATAAAAACAAAAACTAATAAATCATCTTCGAAACACGTGCTCCTCCCCCGCCTCATCCACGTGTCTGAACCACCGGCCACCACCCGTGCTCTTCGCCGGACCACCACCGCTAGCTCCCACGTACGCAATCTCCACCCCAAGCCCGACCGGCAGATACGCCGTCCTGACCACGCGCGCGCCGCCCTCCGCCACACTCCGCCACCGCCCTCCGCCGTTTGTGCACACCACCACCGCCCCCTCTCCCCAAACCTCGCCGCCCTCATCAACCTATCCGCGTCCTTCCCCCTCGAGTCCACCACCAGAAAGTCCACCCCCTCCACCGCCCCCATCGCTTCCTCCGCCTCTCCCGCCACCACCTCCGCCGCCGCTCCCCCGCCTCCCTGTACTCCGCCCCCGCCTTCTCGCTCGCCACCACGCACACGTGGCGCCCTCCCGTGTGCCCCCTCGCCGCCGCCAGTCCAACGCTCGTGGCCACGCCGCCGCCCGCGTCGTTCGACCACGTCTCCACTATCAGCTTCGCGTTCCACCCGCCCGCCATCGCCGATATCAGCTCCGCCACGCTCGTCTCCTCGTGATCATCGCCACCACCATCATGATGATGATGATGATGATGATGATGATGATGATGATGAGACGTCCCGCCGGCAGTGCTGCTGAGTGATTTGACTGTGTCGATGAAGGCTTTGGATGCTATGTCTGGGCACCACACCAACTTCATGATCTGGTGATATCGATCTCTTCTTCTATCAATTCTGATCTTTAACTTCTCTGATGTCTGGGTTTTGGTTTTGGCTTTGCTTGGTGGGCAAGTTAGGGAAGGAGTGTTCTGGTGGGGGTGGGTTTTATAGGGGACTGTTTGGAATATGTGGAATTTTATGATGAATAGAAAAGGTGGTTTTGTGGAACCGTTGACATTTATTGCCACCCAAATCCAACGTGTGGATTTGCACTAGAAAAAAAACAGAAGTTTGTAAAATGAGATTACGTTGTATATGTAATGGAAAAATATCTCGATATTATGTAACACTTATTTAATTATTAATTAATATTGTATTATATATAAGAGTAATTTGTGCCTTTTGATATTTATCTCATTGTGATAAAAAGGCTATATAATTGACTCATCTTCATGTAATGTACACAACAATGTTGGAATGATAGTTCTCCTATCTCTCTCCCATCTCTTCTTTATTCCATTTTTTAGTTCTTTATTAACTTTCTCTAACTTAGTTCATAGATATTTTACGACACGTTATCAGCACGAATTCACTCTACGTGAAGGAAATATTGAAGATCAAGAAACTTTCTATGAAATAAAGCTTGGAAGGTGTAATATTTTTTATCAATTTGATTTCATGTTTTTTTTTTTTTTTATAATTGAGATATTGTTTTGAGTTCCATGCATATTCATTTTTCCACGACTTAAATAAAAAAAATGTTATTTTGACCAACAACTTATGAACCAAGAGATTTAACAACTCCTATTCACCTATACAAGTATATGAAAAAAAAAAAATTAGTCTTGGAAACGAAGTAGATATAAATGCACCAAATTACATCTTGTAGGCCCAATTATCATATATGATTATTACATATCTAGTCGTAATGAGGGGTTTACATATATACTTTTTAGTATCAATAGTTTGGTGTTTACATACATTAAAAAGGATTTTTCTTTTTCTAACAAATTTATTTGGAAAACCATTAGGAAATCATTAGCAATGTGAATTCTTAATCAGATTATTGGATGGTAATATGTACTAAGGCAGTTTGGGTTCTTAAAAGTCTAATTGGTCCAACACCATAAGTATACTTTTTGGACTTTATATATGGACTACTTAAATTGGCTTATTATCTCGATTAAGATGTATTATAATCTACTTATAGCATTTGAAAAGCACAAAATATTTTTTTAACTAGATTAAAAGTTAGATTAGTTCTCTTATATATATTTTTTTTAAATGCCTATAATTTTCTTGCTTGTGAGAATGAACCTATGAATTTGAATAGTTGCAAATCTTGGTATTAAGTCTCTTGACATATAGAGAACTGTACGTGGTTAGAAACTCTTATGCATTCTATTTTGCACATCCTGTTTTGCCATTAATTAAAATGCATTTCTTATAATCCTACGAATTTCTATATTAGTTTTTCTCATAAAATTAGTATAACAATTAATTATGCATGTTCTATTCTTGATTATTTTAATCCAAATAATATTGTAAGTTTGAGTTTATAGTGGGTAAGCCTTGTCCATGGTAAAGTTAAACATTGAAAAGGAGACGATTATCCTGTTCGAGGAGGCATGGTTGTTAAGTAGACTTTCGCCTCACCACCCAACCTGGAGGTTGTCCCACCGACTCTAACAAGTAGTATATTTTGTATCTAAAATAATCAAGTCGTGAACATGTGTTTTATCGTATATGTATTTTATATTAAAAAAATGAGAAAACTATTTACATCGTATTTGTTTTTCAAACATATTATACTTGATCGAACTTTTTGTCATAATATTATTGACAAAAACTATTTGTTAAGGTAAACTATATGCTAAAATTATAAATAAAGCATCTACGCAAGGCTGTTCGCATAGAAGTACTATTCATTCGCCAATATCTCTATAGAGATTTGAAAAGTGAATATTTCACTTTATAATATTTTTTCACCTCATGGAGCTATGAATATAAAACAAAATTGGCAATGCTCCAAAAAACTTTAAATGAGCGATTAAGTCTCAGACTACAATACTTATATCAGTCGAATATGAATTATAATTCCGTAATTTTAATTACCTATTGGTTGAGGCTATGTGGAAAAATGACCGATGAGGCAATGATAGAAAAAATTCACGTGGTACGTCTCAATATATTATTGCAACAAAATATCGAGCGCATATATCAATTCAATATGAATATTATGAATTAGTTTCTTATATCATGGTAGCTGAGTAAAATAATGAGATATTATACATGTAATATCACTCCCGTCCAATTGGTCTAGCTTCATGAAACATGCATTGTATTATAAAATGACCATGGTCGCAATGATAAAATTATGGATGTGGAAATGGGAAAATATATGGTAAATGTCGTATTAGTAATTCTACCAAAAGTGAAATAAAAGTGGTGCACCCCATGAAATATAAATGGATGAAGTTATTGACAATGAGCATGCTCAAAATTGTGACAAGCGGTGTCATATATGAAAGGTCATTAGACCATATTGATTATAAATTGTCATATATGCCCAAATATTTTGACAACATTACCATGCCAATCAAATGCCAAATTATGAATTTTATAGCTCATTAAAATTGACACATTGAGATGTGTTCAAATCATGAGCTAAATAAAGGTGACGAATTTATGACTTGCTTATTGTGCAACATACATGCATATTATAATATAAAAGAGAGTTTCTCGAATTTGAACTTAGCGAGGGCTAACGTTCATACAATATATAGTACAACAATTATATCGATTATCTTAAAGCAAATCAATATGAGACTTATATTGATTTAACTCTCATCAATCATATTATAAGATGCCTTTTGGCCCATAGCTGATAGGGAATATATTTATTGTGATTTTTGCTGATTGTCACTTTGATGAAACAATTTTTTCACTATTAGGGAGAGATGTATAAAGTCAATTCAAAAGGAATTTTGTGAAATTGCTTGAAACGCATCAAGTGCTAATATAAAAAAGTGTCAAAATCATATGTTCCTGCATTAAAGGTTCGTATACGAAATAATGTTCCTATGCGACAAAATATACAAGAATCAACAAAATGCTTAAGGTGTAAAATACCAAATATTGTATTTTTAAATTACTTGCAAAGATTTGTTGCAATGTAACATATGATGTCTCGCCCATGTGAACATGAGGGGGAGAATCAAAAGGAGTTATTGATTAGTGCATTGCACTTTTTTTTCCCTTAGCTATGATTTTATCCCACCGGGTTTTCCATACGAGGTTTTTAACGAGGAGATCCTAACAATATTAATACTCCATTATCAAGATTGATTAATGTATTGTACGATTTTCCCTTTAGCTATGGTTTTATCCTACTAGGTTTTCCTAGCAAGGTTTTTAATGAGGCAATTATATCAATATCATACTCTATGGCAACATTGATGAGAACGATACTCTTTTTCTTTTGCTGGATTTTTCCTACATGATTTTTCCTAACAAAGGTTTTAACGAGGCATATTCTCTTAGCAAATGTCATCAAGGGGGAGTGTTGTAAATGTAATGGGAAAGTGGATGACCCTTCCTATCCCAACCTTATGTAACACTTATTTAATTGCTAGTTAATATTGTATTATATATAAGAGTAACTTGTGCCGTCTTCATTTCATTATGACCAAAAATGCAATATAAAGGGGGTCTCTCTATGTAATGTACACAATAATGTTGGAATGGTAGTTCTCTTATTTCTCCCCATCTCTTTTCTTATTATATTTTCTAGTTCTTTATTTACTTTCCCTAGCATAGTTACTAGATATTTTACAACGGATTAGATTGATATATGTACTAGAAAAATAGAGATTAGA
This sequence comes from Stephania yunnanensis, assembly GCA_039657365.1. Taxonomy (NCBI): domain Eukaryota; kingdom Viridiplantae; phylum Streptophyta; class Magnoliopsida; order Ranunculales; family Menispermaceae; genus Stephania; species Stephania yunnanensis. The sequence continues at coordinate 54,721,678 of CM077584.1, read as the reverse complement.
TTAAGTTAAGAAATATTAATTAGATGATAAGTATATCTAAACATAGAATGTACCAAAAATAAGAGATTATATTATTGTTTAATAATAATGATGTCATGGCCCAAATCTATAACCCCTTTTTAATTCCTTAATCAGGATCGCCGACCCTTGACGTGGTACCTACATAGTAATACGTGCACCGACCGAGGCACGTGGTCGAGGTATATTGCATTTTTGTATTGATATATGCATAGTGTTATGTATTGTGTAGACTTACTAAATCGGTTTGTACAGTTGTAGGCGTCGAAACGAGAGCTGGGACGCACCTCAAGTAGCGTGCGAGCCGAAAAATCGGTAGTTAGCATTTTGGTAAGTCTTATTAAATACTAATATGAAATAAAGAATTACTTATAAGCCTATGATGGTGTTTGTTAATGTAAATCAAATTAAAGGCCTATAGTTGAGTAAATTAAATGGAAAACATATGATTGATCTAGAGATACACATTGGCACATCTAGGAACTAGGTGAGTAATGAAATGGTGTCACTTGAGGTTGAGTTAGTGGGATATATGGCAAGAGGTGGACCATTAGATATTCATCGGGATACATAAATCCATGGAGATCAAGGGCTAGGAAGGAACATCACCTTAATATATAACATTAGTGATCAAGCAACATGCAAACCAAATCACTCATTCATTTTTGTTGGAGAAGAAGAAGGAATTGCTGGAGAGGAGTGAATCATCAAGGTGTTGAAGGAATCCATGGGAGTTAGTGAGAAATTCTCAAGCTAGGGTGCTACATTAACTAGGTACACATCTTTTTAGTTGAAATTAAAACAAGTTCTGATTTTAGGCTAATTTCATATAGTAGATGATTGAGTATTTGCAATTGATTTATATATTTGGACTCCTCATTCCAAGTTGATAACCCAGCTATATTGAAATTCTTAATTTGTTTTTGAAATCATAAAGATATGAATTTTTGAAGTTGCAACACCAAAACTAAAATTCTGCATGTTGTATTAAGAATCAACTTGGGTAATTTGGTTATAATCTGCTCATTTTAGATCCAAATTGATCCAAACTAGTGGCATTTCAAAGCTTATTTAGAGGGGAATAACTTTGCTTAACTGAAGGTATTTTGATTCAAATTTTTTTTATGTCCAAACATGCTCTAAAATTAGGTGCTGAAATTAAAAAAGGAAAGTTTTGAAATTAAATTTATTAAGGGCATAACTCCCTAATTACTTATCCAAATGACCTGATTTTTTAGTACGTTGTATTTGGGCGGTTGTGATGGTTTGGTCACCTGCAAAGACGGCCTACAAATGCCCTAACTAGAAAACTTGACTAAATAGAAACTGTAGAAATTCGACGAGGTAGGGGAAGACCAAAGTTAACATGGGATGCATTAATTAAAAGGGATTTGAATGGTTTGCAAAGCTCGCCATCAATTGCACTTAATCGAGCTCGATGGAAAATTTGATCCATGTAGCCGACTCCAGTTATTTGGGACTGAGGCTATGTTGTTGTTGTTGTTGTTGTTGTTGTTGTTGTTGTTGTTGTTGTTGTTGTTGTTGTTGTTGTTGTTTTTGTTGTTGTTGTTGTTATTTTCTACCTTGTTACCATTTTTTAAAAACTATATATTGTATTTCCTATTTTCAATTACCATTTCATTCATTTTAAATCGCCTAAACTTTTCCTAGGAAGCTAGTAATTGCGTTAAACCATGCCTAGGAATGAAAATGTGATTGAAATTGAAACTTAATTTAGTCTTTAGGGGCTGATTTAGGAAGATTGATTTAAAGTCTATTGAACCAATTTGAATGCACAATAAACACACTAAATTGAGCTTAAATCCACTATATTTGAACTAATGAGACACCAAACTCAAGAACCTAGGAAAAGGGTACAGGAGAGCGAATACAAGATTTGGAGTATCAGGAGGCTAGTAAAGCTAGGACTTTACTTTGTTGTTGTGAGTATGCACGATGACAACTTTACTTGACATTTCATTTCTATTAATTGTTGTCCTTGCATAGTCCCTTTGACTATATTGCCTTTGTATTCTTATATCATGTGTTCATTGTGTCTATGCTCACTTAATGAGTCTAGTTTGCATGATATTCATTCATTTGATTTGATTCATTGATTCTATATCATGCTATGTTTATTCTTGTTGTTTTAAATGTGAATTTAATGATAAATAGCATGCTATTAGGCTAATGAATATCTTACAAATGTTTAAGAGGGCTTGTATTCCTTATTTGTTCAAGTGTGTAGATGTGTCTATGCCTTGACAATCCATACTTGATATTTCTTGAAATTTTAAAAGTAGTTTAGGTCTCGTACTCGATCGAGGTGTGCACAACTCACGGGGTTAGAGTCCCTGGAGATGTCGAAACATGTTACCCGACACTGTGCATGACACTTGGGGTTAGAGTCCCTGAGGTGGAATACACACCGGGGTTAGAGTCCCTAGTAACACTTGGGTTAGAGTCCCTTGTGCTATATGATTATTGAGTTGGAGTGACACATTTCACTGCCGACCGGACCTAAATCACCACTACTTTGCCTAGTGTCAGTATCACTTGTTTAATTCTGGTATTTACTCGCGTATGGTTTATTTTCTAGTTTTCTCATTTATATGCTTTTAAATACCATTTGAATATTTGGAAATGCAAATTAAACTTGTCATCGGATATTACTATTTTATTCTTGTACTCACCGTCCTTTTTATGATGGTGGGTGTAAAGCCGTCTACCAGCAGGCCAGGCAAGGAGAAGGTCAATGATTATCCCTGAGCCTGCGGCGCGTCACTGCATCAATTGTAGGTCTTTTTTTGGTATTTTGATTGTATATGTTATGTATGTCTTTCAGATACTATTTGGCTTTGTATATTGGGTTAAGCATTAGTTTTCCCGACTTGACTTAGACTATTTTATTGTTTCATTGCATTTTGATGACTTTATATATGTGATGTATTTCCTGATTTTCTACACTTAGGATTTTATAAATGGCTTCCGCATAAGTTACTAATTGCTTCTACAAAATCAATAAGACTTCCGCTAATTAATTAATTTAATAAAAAGTTTTATTTAACTCTAAATTTTATAAACTGATAGGACTAGTGTATTACTTATCCTGAACACGAGAAAAGAGGCGTCTAGGTTGTAAAGGCTGACTAATACGTAGTTAAGTCCTGCGTGGATATGATTAGGGCTTAGTTACGGGATTAGGCCGGTCGGTGCCCTAGATTAGGAGAGGGGCTGTCACAAATGATGATAATTAAACATAGAAACTCATTGGGGTTACATGATAAATAAGAGGTTTACTATTAAAAATAACACGAATTTTTGTTATTTTTGCATAAATAACACCGACTTTCAATTTTGTCAAAAATAACACAAATTTTCAACTTTTTTTTTCAACTTCAACAAGAAGTGTGATTTGGGGCTTCAGGCTTGCTACTTGAACTAGGTCAACAAAAACTCAAATCCCTCCAATCTAATCGATTTTTTCTAATTAAAAAATAACAAAATCTAAAAAAAAAAACAACAAAACAACGAAATTGAAAAATAATAAAAACAAAAATAAATAAAAAGAACGAAGAAATTGAAATTCTAAGTTCGCATTATTTTCTCTTATAGATGAAAGTTGATCGAATGAACTAAACTCATGTTTTCAGTTCAAGACCGAGAAAAAAAAAAAAATAAAAAAATAAATTTAATTTAGTTTTTTATTTCGTTGTTGTTTTATTTTTTTGTTCAATTTTTCGCTTTTAACAAAAATAAAAATAATAAAAAACCGATTAGATGGGTCAAGATTATGGTATTTGTTGACTAGGTTTAAGTGAAACGTAGAAAAAGGGTTCATGTAGTCAAGTTAATACTCTAAAGCACCCACTCCACGCAACCATGCAAGATAGCTCTGCCCACGCTTAAAGTGAATCAAATTCAAGAACTTTAGTTAAAAGAATAATTATGATTTAATTATATGGTGCTAATGATTCTTACTTTTTAATTTGCAAATATATATATATATAGATTAATAAAGCAGACTTTACCACCAAAATAAATTCCGATCATTAATTGCCACCTTAATTACGTGGTTAGATATTGGCCGTAATAACAAGATGTATCTAAGGATTTTTTTTTCGACCTTGACAAGATTTAACAATTAATATCCGACAATAGGGTTGATTCCACTTTTTATTTGCCGCAGTGTAACTCCGGATTTGGAACGATGAAATGAAAACTATGCCTGTTTAATTTAGGCCTTCCAAAAAGAAAAAAAAAAGATGGGAGACACTAGATTTTTTTTGAAAAATAGTTGAATGACAACAACAATATCACACCACAATACTTATTAATTTATAATAACCTTTCATGTGACCTTAATCTGTATATAATACATAAACAAATGTGTATACTCATATCTCAAAATGCAAATAAATAATTTTTGTGAGTTAATATGTCTTATAGTATGATATGCTATTGTAATTTTAGCACCTCTTTTTTTTTTTTTTTTTTTTTTTGCTAAAAAAAAACATGTACCTTTACTATGGATAGGAACAATTACATGTCATTACATTAAAAAAAAAAACAAAACATAAACAAAACGACAAACAAACCTTTGCTTGCACGTGTTACCAATAGGCGTAAATCCTATATTTTTATTTTCAGTTTTTATTGGTAAATATTATTTGCACTAAATCAAACATAATAGAAGAGTTTGATCTATGTAGTCGACCATAATAAATTTGAAACTGAAGCTATATTTATTATATTTGTAAAAAAAATATTAGATTTTTTTTTTCACCGATTTTCTAATGTTTGGGTATCTGAGGTGTAACGACCCAAATTAATTAAACTATGATTAGCATTAATTTCGAAGATTAACGGTCGTAATTCGAGCGTTACGTGGACAATTCGATTGACTCGGATACGAAAATGGAGGAAATATGTTATTCATGGATGGTGGTTGTGTATATGTGGTGTTTAAAAAGTATTATTATTATATTGCACTGCATGCGTGCATGTTGCTATCAGGCGAGTTTGTGTGACGGGTGTTCGCCTCGAAAGGCGTTGTCAACGTGAGTGTCAGATAGGTGAACTACGAGTATACTAGGAAACTCGACTAATTCACATTAAGATGACTAATTAATCAATTAAAATGGGTAATGTGACAAAATGTCAAGTAAATTCAAATTAAAATAATAGGCTATAGTATGCCTTGAAATATGTGTCGAGGAGTGGGGCACCGGGTACCGGGTAGTCGAAGGTTAGAGAGACCACAAGTTGGTTAATTTTGATAAATAAAACACTAACCATATGTATTAAAATTGACCTAAGTTAGAGCAATTAAATTAAAATAAATCAAGACCTATAGTTTAGTTCATTAATTGAAAACCATATGTTTTACCTAGAGATACACATTTACATATCTAAAAGTCATGTGAGTATCAATTAGTGTCACATGGACTGAGTGAATAGGAGTGAGTGGGCTAAGTGGCTAGAGGTGAACCATTAGAAAATCTCGAGATACGTAAACACACATTGAGATCAAGGGCTAGAAATCAATCTCACCTTAATATATATTGATCATTTGGTCCAACATATGCAACCAAACCATTTACAATTTTGGAATTTGGAGAAAAGAGAAGGAGATTAGGAGGTTGGAATTCAACCATTTTAGAGCAAATTAGAGGATTTAAACTAAGGTGATCATATTCTCCTCTATCTACTCATTTGATAAAATTTTTGATCAAATTGTTGTTCTGAGGTTGTGTAGTTGTTGTTTTGGTGTAAATTAGGTGTGGAGAGAGTATTAGACAAATTTATGTAGGTAAATTTGAAGGGAGAAAAATAATTCTCGAGTTGAGAATTTTGTACCAAAGGCTAGGTAGCGCGCTACCTAGAACGGTTAGCGCGCTAATCATTATGAGTTTCCAACTATCTTCGTCCTAAATAATAGTAGCGCGCTACATCAATTACCTAGCGCGCTACCATTACATAGCGCGCCACACTAAGTCCATAGAGCGCTAACAACAGACATAAACTGAATATAAAAAGGTTGTTTTAGTGATTTTCCACTAAATACACATTTAAATACTTGTACACAATCTAAACTTATAAAATTGGACTTCATGGACTTAGGGGACCGTAGCTCAGGCATCAGGGAGCTAGTCGGGTAAGATACGGGAGTCAGGGGAAGTTGTATCGTGGATTGAGGTGCGTAAACCCATTGGAATGCCTCACAGAATTCATAATTTGGTTTATCAATTTCGTTTTTCATATGTGACTGCTAGTGGGCACATATGGGTTTTCACTCCTATTTCGGTGTGCGTATATATTGGTTATGGCCAAATTGCATGCACGGGTTACTTGTGATAGTGTTCATGTCGATGGCAGTAGAATATATCTACGACTGTCAAGAGGGATTAGGGTGTTCCTGATGTGTAACAACATCTGGAAGGGACCATGTCGTTTACTGAAGTTGGGGTTTAGCTACTGTAAGCCTGTAAGTATATACGTGGTTCCTATTCGATTTACCGATTATTAGCTGATGTAGGTCAAGGTTTTCTCGTGATTATACGACGGATGTTTACTGATTAATGTTTTATTTTTGAACTGGTTTAGTTGGTATATGTTGTTTATTTATTTCACGCTACTGCTTTTGCTTGTCGTGTGCTGCTTACATTCATAGGAATATGACGTACTGTTGCCATGTGTTATATTTGTATGTCTCGTAGTTTATCAGTTTTATTTCATGAATATTGTGTGGACTTCTCTTGGGATTTTACTCATTGGACTCGTCATTGTATTTGTTGGGTAACTGAGTGCAGATCCTTCGACGAGCAAGGGCAATGAGGTGTTGGGTGACTACATTGAGATTGTGGAGCCAGCTCGTGTGTGATATCAGTATGTATTTATTTTAATTTTGTTAGGTTTCGGGGACCATAGAACATTGATTACATGTATAAGGAGCTTTTGTTATACTTAACTCGTCTTGATATATACATTATATCTTTTGCCGGGTTTTCCACTACTTAGGATTGTTGAATACTGTATAACTTACTTAAATTAAGACTTCTGCTGTAAAATTTCATTATAACTTGATAAATTGATTAATTGACTAATGAAATCATTAATAATTATATGGAAATTAATTAGTTAAGTTAGGATTAAATGAAAAAGTGTAAGTAGCCAGGTAGATCGAGGAACGTCAAGGATAAGTGGATCATGGCGTGGCAAGGCTTGGTGAGGTGGGATGTGACGTGGCGGGTAGCGAGGCGGCCTGAAATTTGGGGGCCGCTACATGAGGCTTCGCCCTAACTAGTTCCAAACTCGAGGTCGGTAGGCTTTGGTGGCGTCCCCAAAATCTTAAAGGAACTATATTCCCACGACTCAAACTTGAGTCAAATGGTTAAGGGTGACGTGTCCCGTGCCAACATGCCACACTCCCTCCTAGGTTATATTTGTTATTTGTTTTTAACTTAAAAAGGAGTCGACTCGCGAGTTCTCACCCTCCCTAAACATCGCCTTTCAATACATAAGGAGGCCTCATTCATGTCGCCCGAGTTACCAACCAATTAGGTGACCTGGTGATTTGGTATGAGATTTGAGAGTAAGAGATCATGAGTTCGAACTTCAGTAGGGGAGTAAGAGCGAGTTGTTTATTTCTTATCAAAAAAATTCATGTCACCCGAGATATTTTGGCATTATTAGATGCATTGCTTATTACATTTTTCATTCTAGAAATTAAACTTTTCTCGGGATTATACCAAATGTGTGATCTGAGCTAGGCTTTCAATTCTCTATGAAGACCATTTAATTTCTTACTTAATTAGTAACTATCTTAATTAATAGGGGTTAATTTCACCGATGGTCACTCAAGTTTGCAGTTTGTAACACTTTGGTCACTAAACTTTCATTTGTCCCAAATATATCACTCAACTTTACAAAACGTTTCAACAAAGTCACTCCGATCACTCTCCGGTCAAAAACCCACCGACGCTGCTGACGCGGCGCCACGTGGGATTTCATGGGAGGTCACTTAACTTGTTAAGTGATGACATGACATGCCACATACACACCACCCACCCACCCACCCCACCCCACCCTTAGTTCACCCCACACTAATTACACAAATTTCTTTTCTTCTCCAACCCCCTGAATTCTTTTCTTCCTCTCCAACCCCCGAATCGTTGAATCGGCTTGCTCTCTCTCTCTCTCTCTCTCTCTCGCGATTCCTCTCGCGGTCGTGCTCTCCTACCCCCTGGATCGTCTTCTTCGCCGTGCTCTCACTCTCGCGGTTCCTCTCTCGCGGTCGTGCTCTCCCCTCCCCATCCCCCAACTGGTTTGTCTTCTTTGCTTTGCTCTCTCGCGGTCGTGCTCTCCCCCTCCCCCCACTGGTTCGTCTTCTTCATCCGTGCTCTCTCGCGGTCGTGCGTTTCTGTCTCTATCTCGCGCGCGGTCCTTCGATCTCGCACATCTCCTCCCCCCCCAACTGGTTCGTCCTCCACCTCATATTTTTTTTTTGCAATTAGATTGATTTCCTGCAATTAGACCAAAATTTTGCAGTGATTACCGGAAGGGTCTCAGATATATTTTCTGCAATTAGACCTTATAGGGAAAAAAATATGAAGACAACTGAGAAAAAAAAATTTGTTCTTTGATGCTTATTTGGACCATTAATTAATTTGAATTGCGGGTATTGGGAAGGAAGGTTGTTTTGAAAAGAATGGTTTTTCATTTTTTTAATACCCGATTAAGCAGATGAAACGGTGATGTTAATTAGAAGAGGTGACAGTGGCAGTTGCTCTTGATGTTGAAAGCTAACACTGATGTATAAATTAGCATTAACATGATTTATAAATTTCAATGATCTTCACATTTGCAATCCACATTGTGCATTGAAGAAGGTTTTATGGTATTCTCATCTATTTGATCAGAATTTGTTTTATGGTATTCTGTTGTCCCTCCACGTATGTGAAAGTGAGTACATAAGCTTGAATGAACTTTTGATGCATACCTTGAAAGTAGCACATTTGAATGCTTAATTTTTGGTTTTCAAGCTTAGATTACGATGTTGGCATGTAAGTGTTTATCTTCATGAACCGACAAAGATACTCTCAGAAACAAGAGAAAGTATTATGAGACCCTATGAAAAACTACATTAACTCTTGTCTGCATAAGCCTTTTTCCCAATTATATGGATCAACTACATGAACCTGCTTTATCCATAGCACTCATTCAAGGGTCACAACTTTAGTTCAAATTTCAATTAGAGTGGCATGCTTGTCTTTCTTTGCTATTTTAGGAAGTTATAGCTTCATCGTTCCTTACCAACTATTATCGTTAGTCACATTTTACAAGTGCGTAATTTCGGCCTCACTCTTTGCATGCATAACTTATAAAAATCTGATCCATTTCCCCTAGCGGTGTTGAAGCTTTGTTTGTTGTTTTTCTTGATATCATGAAGGAAGTTTTTTTGACAAGAGTTTGGTTGTTTGTGGCTACATTGTTATATTTGTAGCTTGGCCAGAAATCATGGAGTTCGTCAAAGGACACGAGTATTGTTATTGCGGCGTGCCAGCAGTGGTGTTCACCTCGTGGACGGCTACAAATCCAGGACGACGATTTTATAGATGCAGGAAATACACGGTTTGTACAGAAATGTGTATATTCTATGAAATTGTTAAATTTTATTCATATGAAGGAAATTAAATGAAAATCTTCGTTGTTCTGCATCATAGATGTGGATGCGAATACTTTAACTAGCTTGATCCTGAAATGACTGACCGGGCAACGATTGTTATAAATGGGTTGTTGAGGAAGTTAGCCGAATGGAAAGCGAGAAGAGGTTGCAAGACGAGTTTAATGGGCGTAGGAAACTCAACGGTTGTGCAGTTGCATGTTGGTTATGCTTGGTGGTCATTGTATTGTTGTTTGGTTTCATTGTATACAAGTAAACACAAAGGTTGGAGGAGAAACAAAGTAGTCATCTTCGGTTGGAATCGAAGGGAAAAGTTGTAGTGTCATTTTGTGTAGAACTTATGCCAAACCATGTATTGTGGTTTTGTAGCTTATGAATGAAAAATTAAACTATGTGTTGAATTCAAAAGTTTGGAGTGCAAATTAATTTAGATTGATTGGTTTTTGTTTTTAATTAAAACCAATGCAAAACGTTTTTTTTAACTCTCGTTTCTATAATTTTGCTCTTCTACGCTTGTAGGAATCTATTTTAATTCACAAATTGAATACCCTGCATGCATAATCATGCTAAAAAAAAAAGAGAAGATGAATTCAAGATTTTTTTTTTTTGCTGTTTGAAATCTTTTTTTTTCCTTTGCTGTTTTTTTCATGTTTTATGGCTTCATTAATAAGGTTTATGGTTAATCTCAAAAAAAGAAGAAGATGAATTCAAGATTTTTTTTGCCAGTTTGTTCAAAGCCGAGCACATTCAATTTGCTTGATGCCCATGAATTTGGATATTTGACTCTTAACTAAGCATTTGGATACATTAAAGAGTTCAGCAAGAGATGCAAACATAAGTAAATAACGAGTCAGAACACGACTCCACATCGGTTTCCATACATTCTAAAATAGATTGTCATTACAAAAAATGGTTGCCATTACACATGCACCAAAAAAAAATAGTCCCATACTTTGTACATCATCCAACATGGAAGTTTCACCCATATATCCGGAAAACAATCGCATCCTTTGTACATCATCCACCTCTTCCAATTATTCCGCCTCTTCCAATTACTCCACCTCTTCCACCGCCACGACGTCGAACAACTGGAATCTTCGCTCTTGACTTTGGAGAAATCCTTGGAATAGGTTGTGAACAATCCATCATACTTGGCATTGTAGGAAGGGGTTGGGAAGCACTTGCAATTGTATCATTAGTTGTAAAAAGGTTATGCTGTCAAGATTTAAAATACATTATTAATACATTATGGAATTCGATTCCAAACCATTCCAATCCCTCAAACAATGTAACATACATACCTGCTAAAGAGGTGTCTCGCCACATGTAGAATTCTCATCCACTTGAACTCCTTCACTTGGCCCTTTCTTTCTCTAAATATTATATAAATGCAAAGTCACATCACACAAAAATATAACAAGTGTTTTAATAACATATAAACTTTTATAAGTAAAACAAGATATACCTTGTTTTGACCCTGAGTATGACGATGTTTATTATGACCTTCAACATGACAAATTTGACAAGTCATACGTATTGTGGGCCTTCTTAGACATCTTTTTTTTTTTTTTTTTTTGTTTGCATAATCGCTATTTCCTCAGGCTCCTTTCTCCTTGCTGTTACTTTTCTTCCTCTCCTTTTTTGGACTTGTGCTGGTGGTTTGACTGGTTGGGCATCTTCCGTTGGTTTAGGTCATAGTTCCTCACGTTCTGTTGGGGTGATGTAGTGTGAATACACATTCATGTAAGTGCTTATATAGTAACACTCATTGATGTAATCCACTGGGTCCCCATCATTTCCCATAATAGCTGCCACCGCATGCTCGCATGGGATGCCCGTAAGCTGCCATTTCCCACAATCACAACACAAGTCCATCATGTTTACCACATATGTCTTACCGTGTCCATGACATGACACAGAAGGGCCACCCGAGTACTCAACAACATAGAAAATGGACTCATCTTTAAGTTTCTCAAGATTTTTTTGAATCTTAGGACATATTCGCTCTCTCCCCTTAGCAATGATTCTCTGCATATCCTCCTTTTTTTGCGCCTGAGCCTCCGCATTAACTTGACCTTTATCATCTCTAGCATGTCAATGATTCCTCTGTCTCTGACATCTAAAATGTATCGATTGAAGCACTCACACAAATTATTAAGCAACATATCACACTTAGGGCGTGTTTGAAAATTGGCCCTACACCAAGATTCGATGGGAACCTCGTTCAACCACAATCTAGCATCTCTATTAACCTTCTCCAACTCATCTAACCAAAATATCATTCTCTCGCGATATGTGGCCCTAGCTGCAGTCCACAACATTTTCTTAAGTTCCATTCCCTTAAACCTTGTTCTGAAATTTGTGTATAAGTGCCTCACACAATGTCTATGTTCTAAATTGGGGAAAACAGTTTTAACAGCGCTAACAAGTCCCTGCAGCGAGAGTGAACTTCAAGGAGTAAATAATGAAATCGAACATGCATTATGCAAAAAAAAAAAACATGAAAAGTAATTGTACCTTTTGCCTATCCGACATGAAAGCAACGCTATAGCTGTTGACAATGTTCAAGTCATCCTTAAGTAATTCTAAAAACTATTGCCATGTGCCTTTACTCTCAACTTGAACCACTGCATAAGCAATGGGAAATATACAATCATTTGGGTCTATCCCTACTGCAGCAAGTAATTGTCCCTTATATTGACCCTTTAACCAACAACCATCAAGAGAAATCAAAGGCCTACATCCTGAATTGAAAGCATTTTTCAATGGAGCAAGACATATATATATATATATATATATGCCTTGAAATACCCCTAGTTGCTGCGTCATTTTGACTGTTGTGCCCGGATTTGTTTTTAGCAGCTCAAGTGCATACGAATGAAGTTTCAGGTATTGGCTCTCCTCGTCTCCATTCATCATCATCTCCATTGCTTTCTTCTTTGCTCTCCAAGCTTTCATTGTACTTATTTCGAACTTTAAGTCATCCTTCACTCTTTGTATAATACCCGATACTGACCAATTTGGGTCCACTAGAAATAGTTCAATATACTTTTCTGCAAGCCAGTCAGAAGTCACGTGATAATTCTTGTTCACTTTGGTACATGAGTGGGTCAAGTTGATTGACTTGATTTGAACCGTCGAGTCATCTTTACCCATGTGAGAAGCAAAAATTTGAAACTCACAATTGCTAGACTTGAAGCGCTGGCATTTACATATGCACCGTTTCCTATCATTCGTAGTAAAGCGTATTTGTCGCTTATTTTGAATACCCCAATTCCTGCATGCATGCCAGCTTAAATGTCTTGAAAGAAGAGAATTTCATGCCTAATTCGAGCTGTGGGTTTGCCATGTCTTTGAACTCATCGAAATCTACATACCTCATCTTCTCATATCCATTGGAATCATCATCTGTGTGGAGCTCATCTGATGCTGCATAGTCCGAGTCTTGGTCATGCACTTCAACAATCGCAAGTGCACTACTACGAGGTGGAGTAATAACCTTAGGCCTTCCTCTTTTTTTACTGTGCAGTTGTTCGTCAACAACTTCTTGATAGTCATCATCGTCCTCAACATCATTGTCACTCTCGAAAAATTCATGGCCTTCTTCTGCTTCTACTTCTTCATGTTGAATTGTTTCATTGTCTTGTTCTTCTGGAGGTTCCACTTCTTCTTGCTGACTAACCTCTAAGTCCATTAATTCTTGCTCTCTAATATCCGGGGACCCAAAATATCTTTGTTCTAAGACAGACTCCACTTCTTTTTGACCATCATCTCCATTGTGAAAATGATTCCTGCAATGATAAGGATGTTAAAAATGTCCCTTGAGATGTACAAAACCATAAAACCAAACAGTTAAATATATTCAAAAGGTCACATCCCTAAGTTGACATACATGGCCCCAAAAACCATCTAAAACATCACATTAATCATGTTTTGTGACATTAATTTCTTAAACATATCATCTCTGATTATTTTTTTTCAGATCAATGTATTACTCACTATCCGCATATTTCCTTGTTTCAATGCAGATGTACATAACATATCCAGTACGTGAGCAGCCAAAATCTTATTTGCATTTTATCCACATGAATTTGCAATCTCATTTTTGGGAAGTTTCATCATTTGCCCTCTAACATACTATTGGACTTATCAATTCTTATGCGCGGTGTATTTTATCTCATCCAGCACTAGCAATATAAAAAAATAATAATGAAAGATTGAACCCAACAAAAAAATAGCCATTTGAGGCTGTAAAAATCTCATCTAGAACAGGCATCATCAATATGAATTAAGAATAAATCTCATACATTGAAACCTTGCCCCGTGAAGTCGAGGCCGATTGGTTGCACAGGATCGAAGCTCCGCGAGACAGAGACAGAGATGTACCACGAGCGAGAGATCACGACGAAGAAGACGAACCAGTGGGGGAGGGGGAGAGCACGACCGCACGATCGCGATAGAGCACGGCGAAGAAGACGAACCAGTTGGGGGATGGGGATGAGAGAGCACGACCGCGAGAGAGGAATCGCGAGAGTGAGAGCACGGCGAAGAAGACGATCCAGGGGGTAGGAGAGCACGACCGCGAGAGGAATCGCGAGAGAGAGAGAGAGAGAGAGAGAGCAAATCGATTCAACGATTCATAGGGTTGGAGAGGAAGAAAAGAATTCAGGGGGTTGGAGAGAAGAAAAAAAATTTGTGTAATGGGTGTGGGGCGAACTAAGGGTGGGGTGGGGTGGGTGGGTGGGTGTGTATGTGGCATGCCATGTCATCACTTAACAAGTTAAGCGACCTCCCATGAAATCCCACGTGACGCCACGTCAGCAGCACCGGTGGGTTTTTAACCGGAGAGTGGTCGGAGTGACTTTGTTGAAACGTTTTGTAAAGTTGAGTGATATATTTGGGACAAATGAAAGTTTAGTGACCAAAGTGTTACAAACCGCAAACTTGAGTGACCATCGGTGAAATTAACCCTAATTAATAGTAATCGTTTCTAAATTCTTATGTCTAGCACTCTAGCTAGCTACTACACATTTTTTGTTCGGAAAGTGTGAAGAAATAGCTACCAAGCACAAAATTCTTCCCGATTTATAAACGAAAAATATATATATATATATAAAAACACAACATAACCTCCCAAATTAGTTAGCGTAATTGATTATTTCTCAAAATTTGTGGCGTTCGAATGTTGATTTCAACAATTAAGATCAATGAATCAATGTATTTTTATTATTGTAGTTGATTTTATTCTAAGTCCTGTTATCTTGAAAGTATTGAATTAATATAACTAATAAAACTTTTGTTCTACTTAAAAAAAAAGTTAAAGTTGGCTACAAGAATCAAATACTTCTATTACCCTAAATTTTATTGAAATTTAATTTTCAAACAAGTTGTTATAAGAGAAGTGTTAGAATGACAACAATATGTTACACTGTAAAATATATTGATTCACATGAATCGTTCATGTGCACCTTAAAATATGAACATACACATATCTCAATGCATATTCACGCAATTTAAGATTGTAGAGACAACTTCTGTAAGCCAAACTAACATTATTATTGTTATTCTAACATATTCTTTTGAAAATAAAAAATAAAAAATCGTAAAACGCGGGACCCACACGTCCTTAGAATTCAATCGTAAGTGGGTTCTGCTTCCACGTCAACCGAACCTTCTCATATTTCTGAACTCGTATTGGTCGGTGACGTCCGCATTTTTATTAATTAATCCCACTGCCACAAAGTCAACGTCGCGCTTACGTGGACGCAGTCATCAAGTGGGCGTCCACTTTGGTTTGTGTTATTCCTCCTCGTGATGCGCTCTTTTCAGCCGTTCAATTCGATGGGCCCACCTCCAAAGTAAACAATATAATAAAAAACTACATAGTACCACTAACTTCCTTCCACCATGAATTAGAGAAGCATATCAATGTCATTGTTCTTTATACAATCATAACCGCCCTTAAAGTCGCACTTTTTTTAAAAAGAAACAAAGAAATTAAACATGTTCAATGAATTTGTAAAGAAAACTAATCATAAACTAAAGGAATAAGCATTAGGATTGTCCAACATGACATTTCTTAAATCGTTTGACCAAAACATCCATTAATTAATTAAAATAGATAACTGGTAAGAAAATGTAAAGTCAAAACTAAAAAACTCATATATTTAAATTTATCACTATGGATAGTAATTTTAAATTTAGACCATTAAATTTAGTTTTATGGTGAATATAAAAGCTACATTAATTAATGACTTTTAAGTTTTAAATATGTGTTCAAGTTTCAAAAGGGTATATTCACCCCTAGATATAAATTCAATGGTCAAGATTTAAATCACCATCCATACTAATTTTTCTCGATTATCATGGTAGAATTCCCTTATATATAATATTTCATGACATCTAATAAATATACGGTACACACGCTTTCACGTATGTTAAAATTATATATGTCATGTTACAATATACATGCCTATGCTAGCGATAGACATATATACATTACATGTATAAATATCATTTAAAAATATCAATACACTTATATAAGTGTGTGCGTGTCTTCGACACCTTACTTTATATAATCTTTTTTTTAAAAAAAAAAAAATAAGTGAAGATAAATTTTCCCCTGGGTGATTTTCCATGAGATCATCCTTATAAGAATCCCTAAAGGAAAATTAAATGAGGAAAATTTTTTTTTTTCACGGGTATTTCCCATCCCTACGAGATTAGATGAGGATATAAATATGGAAATGAAAATTCATCTCCGCACGAAGGTGGAGGGATGAATTCTTAGGAGATGGGGGCTCTATCTCCTACCTTCTCCATTTGCATCCTTATATATATATATATATATATATATATATACGTTGTGGATTGAGTTGAAATTTGCTAAGAACTAGAGAAGGAAATAGAAGACTAAGAACTTCTACTACTACAAACGATAAGAGAAGAAATGAGATAGTTGGAATGAGAAGTTTTCATTCAACTTGGTGTGTGAATTACAATGGAGTTGGCACCTTTTATATATATAGGCCATTTGGTGATGATGATAATTGCACTTATCCAATGTGTACAAGTTATACATACACCACAAGTCATACAACACATCACAAGCAACATAGACAATACATGGAAGAGTTGGTGTACATTGGAGAGGATTATAAGTTACATGACAATACATAGATAAGTGATTATACATTGGAGTTGAATACAAGTTATGTAGAGTGTACAAGTTACATTCAATGTAGAAGTCATGCTTGATGTTACAATTCAATGTGAGAGTCATGCTTGACAATATGATCATTCATAAGCAATTTACAACACTCCCCTTGGATGACACTTGCTGAGAAAATATGTCTCGTTAAAACCTGTACTAGAAAAACCTGTGGAAAAAATCTAGTATAGGAAAAAGAGTACAATGTTCTCGTCAATCTTGATTTGTAGTATAATATTATTGATTGCCTCATTAAAAACCTTGCTAGGAAAACCCAGTGGGACAAAACCAAAGCTAAGGAAAAGAGTGCAACACATTGATACACTTTGAGAGAATATATATGCCTCATTAAAACCTTTACTAGAAAAACCCTATGGGAAAAAAAATCTAGTATAGGAAAAATAGTACATTGCTCTCATAAATTTTTTTATACGGAGTATAATAATGTTAGGATTGCCTCTTTAAAAACCTTGCTAGGCAAATCCAGTGGGATCAAACCAATAGCGAAAGGAAAATAGTGCAATACACTAATCAACCTTGATAAAGAGTTTTAATATTGTTAGAATTGCCTCATTAAAAACCTTTGCAAAGAAAACCCAATGGGGATAAAACCATAGCAAAGGAAAAAGAGTGCAATACACTAACCAATAACTCATTTTGATTATCTCCCTCATGCTCACATGGGTTAGACATTTTGTGCATTTTGTTGCACATGGACATCGTTTTCTATATGAACCATTTAATGTTGAAGCATATGATTGTCACTCTTTTGTATGTAGTACTTGCATCAAGTAATTGATTCATAACTTTGTTACTACTAAATGATCCTTTGAACTTCGAGTTCATATTAATTTATACATGATCATAATACAACAAATTTAATGCAATTTGATGTGTTTCAAGCAATTTTACGCCATTCCTTTTGAATTGGCTTATATCTCCCCCTAATGGTGGGAAACTGCTTCATCAAAGTGACAATTAGCAAAACTTGCTATAAATAATTTCCCTATTAGGGATTCAAGACATCTTATAATATTATTAATGGAGAGTAAATCAATATACGTCTCCTATTGATTTGCCTTGAGATAATCTCCAGCTGAAAAAAATTCAATTCGATAAAGGATGTCCGTGCGAATTTATGATATTTTCGCATTATTGATGATTATGGATAATCAAATAGATCTTTCCACATTATGAATGTCATTTGATTTATGACGACATTCGTTTTAATGTGTCTTATATATTCCAGAAGTTAAAGCGGAATATTATACTCAGATTAAATCATATAGATAAATTTTCTATTATTTTGAGTAGACTTCTTCTGAACAAGACATTAACAATAAAATTGTTGTATTAGATATTACCTGAACATTAGCCTCCGCTAAGTTCGAATTCGAGAAATATTCACTTTTATATTATAATTTACATGCATGTAGCACGATACATAAGACATAAACTCATCGCCCATATTTAGGTCACGATTTAAATACATCTCGATGTGCCTGTTTTATTGAGTCATTTTCAATGATAAAATTCATAATATTTTGCCTTTGATTTTGAAGGCATGGTAAAGGTCATAAAAATATTTCGGTATATATATGACAATATTTAAGCAAAATAGTCTTTCATATATGACCAAAAAAATGTCACAATTATGAGCGCTCATTGTCAATAATTATTTGCCCTTTGTAGTGGTGCACCACTTTTGTTCCAATTTTTGGTGGAATTGTCAATATGACATTTACCTAATATTTTCACATTTTCCACGTCCATAAATTTATTATTGCGATCATGATCATTATATGCAACATATGCTTCTTAATTTGAAGCTGAACTAATTGGACGGGAGCGATATTATATTTATAATATCTCATTATTTTACTCAGCTACCATGAGACAAGAAATCAATCCTTAATATTTATTGGATTGATGTGCGCACTCGATATTTGTTGCAGCAATAAATCGAGGCGGGCCACGTGACCTTATTTTTATTGTCTCATCAGTCATATTTTCACATAGCCTCAATATAGAGGTAATTAAAATTGTGAAATTATAATTAATATTTGACTAATTAAGTTTTGTAGCATGAGACCCAACCACACATTTTGAGCTTTTGGAGCATTACCCTTTTGGTATGTATATATATAACTCCATAAGGTGAAAAGATATATAAAGTGAAATATTCACTTTTCAAATCTCTAAAGAGAAATTGGCGAATGATTATGTATAACACATAGTTTTGCATATATGTTTTATTCACAAATTGTAGTATCTAATTGTCATGACAAGTAATTCTTGTCGGTAATATAATAAGGCAATAAGTTCAACTATGGTTGAATAATATTTTGAAAATGAATTTAATATAAAATAATTTTTCCTTTTTATGTAAAAACATAGCATATGATTAAATATATGTTCACAACTTGATTCATTAATAAACAAAATATACTATTCGTATGAGTTGGTGGGACAACCTCCAAGTTGGGTGGCGAGACATAGTCTACTTAATACCATACCTCCTCGAACGGGATAACCCGTCTCCTTTCAATGTTTAGCTTTACCGGGGACAAGGCTTACCCACTATCAACTCAAACTTATAACATTATTTGTATTATAAAATCAAGAATAGAACAATAACTAATCGTTTGTAGTTTTAAGAGAAAAACTACATGTCACACATTGACTTTTGATTTCTGATGTAGAAGATCGTACAAGACGCAACTACAGAGCATACTTTCGTAGTCGGTGACGTTACAATGCATAATGTATGAATAAAGTACATTTACATAATTAAATATGCATGTAACAAAAAAGAAATTAACCATGATAACATGAAAATAAATTGAACTTATTTAAATTAATAAAAATTATACCTTCTTAGCTTTATATCTTTGAAAAACTTCTTGATCTTCAAGACCTCCTCTTGTAGAGCAACTTCGTGCGATAACGTGTTGTGGATTGAGTTGAAACTTGCTAAGAACTAGAGAAGGAAATAGAAGACTAAGAACTTCTACTACTACAAACTACTACTACAAAGGAGAAGAGAAGAAATGAGATAGTTGGAATGAGAAGTTTTCATTCAACTTGGTGTGTGAATTACAATGGAGTTGGCACCCTTTATATAGGCCATTTGGTGATGATGATAATTGCACTTATACAATGTGTACAAGTTATACATACACCACAAGTCATACAACACATTACAAGCAACATAGACAATACATGGAAGAGTTGGTGTACATTGGAGATGATTACAAGTTACATGACAATACATGGATAAGTGATTATACATTGGAGTTGAATACAAGTTATGTAGAGTGTACAAGTTACATTAAATGTAGAAGTCATGCTTGATGTTACAATTCAATGTGAGAGTCATGCTTGACAATGTGATCATTCATAAGCTTGGTTAAAGGGTCATCCAATTTACAACAATATATATACACACACACACATATATATATATATATATATATATATATATAGTGTTTCTACAATGGAACCCAATTACATATTATTTATTGCGCATTTAATGTGTTTTGCATTAAATGCACTACATCAATCACCATTAGATTAAAATCTCATAATAATCAAATTGTGAGATATGTAGTTCTCATGATATGAGTATATATTTGAACTTCATTGTAGAAACACCCTATATATAGACCTATTAAGTGGCTTGGGGATCCACCCAAGCCCGAGCCCGAGCCCGAGTCCGAGCTTGCGAAAGCTCGACCAACTAATGGGCGGGCTTAGGTTTAAGCATTTGGCCCAAGTTTTTTTGAACCCAAGACCTTTTAGTATTAGTAAACATCCTAATCATTACATCACCTTCTCCTTGTTTGTATTCTCAATATTTATTAAATGGAAAATGATTTTTTGACATTCTTTTGTTACATACATTTGCTACTCAATGGTGTAGATTTTCTTAAAATTTGTGGGGTCTACACATCTCAATCAAATCTACACCATTGTGTAATACATGTATGTCTCATAAAATGTTAGATCATCATCTTTCTTTACAAAAGCCCGCATAGGCCCAGTTCAGCCCGCTCGTTGTACAATTCAGGCTCGATTTTGATATGGGCCTGGTGGGCCATTGCCCCAGCCCCCAAATATTAAAAGTCCCCAAATTTTTAAAAGTTAGGGGTAATTTTGTAATTTTAAATTTTGTTTAATTTTGTAGGTGAAAAAAGAAAAAAAAACTTGTAGTATAAGTTATTAGGCATGCATCATATATGGTGATGACTTTCTAGTTTTCAATCTTGAATGGACAAGTGTCACCCATCTATCAATTTCACATAAGAAAAAAAAACCATAAGATAACTAAAAAAACAACGTTCCTTTTCAAGAGTCAACACAATCTCCTCAAACATTTCTTCTAAACACTGTAAAATCTTTGCTTTTTCTTTTAACACTATCTCCCTCTAACACTTTTTTCCTCTCAAGAATCAACACCTTCTTCTTCCCAACATTTTTTCCTTCTCAATAGTGAACATCTTCTTCCCAACACTTTTTTCTTCTACTTTAGATCTCATTGCGAACTTACAAAACTTCACTTTGATTAAGGACTAAGAGTCTCAACTCTCAAAATCAGGTTTGAGATTTACTATATTTAATTTTTATTTATTGTTAGTGTAGGATTAGCAAATATGTTGCCTAAAAAATATTCTTCCGGTCATGATAAATTAAAGAAAAAAAAAATAAATAAGAAAGATTGAATGAATTAGCGTTGATATCGATTGAGGAAGATTTATTATCGAATATTGATTATAAATAGATTATAAAAAATTTTGCTTCACAAAATGCATGAAGAACAATTTTACAATAATAGAGTAATTAACCTTGAATTTACTTGTTTGATTTTTATGTTGATCTTATTACTTCTTTTTTTGTTAGTACATTTTTTTTTCGTTATTAACCTCAATTTTATTTATCTGTTATTATTTTTTTTTTTTTTATCATTTTATGTCTTCTTTTAGTTACAAGGTGAAATCAGTTAAAATATATCTAACCTTTCACAACTTTTTATATTAAATCTTAACTTTTTGAATTGTTTTATTATTTAGATTAATTATTTAGATGTTGTCACATTGAATTTGAAGTTAACTTATTAAACATAAATGAAAGAATTTAGAAAAAGTTAGAATGTAATAACATATTCAAAAAGATTATGATCGAAAAATAAAATAAAAAATTACGAAAGATTAAGGATATTTTAACCAATTTTGTCTTGTAACTAAATTCCTTTTTAAACTCCACAGCACGATAAATGTAACATTTTCATTGTCAATCCCAAGTCCGAGAGAGGAGTATGGAAAAAAGGTATGTGTGTTATATATAAGGCCCTATTTTTAGGGTTCGCTCAGGCCTAAAAATGAAAGAACCGACCCTGGTACAAGTCTATATACATACTAGTGGGAGGGCGCGTAGGTTAATATTTTTAGCAACTTGGCTAATTAAACTAAAAGATTCAATTAAGATAACTATCCATATCCACCAAAAAATTAAAAAATAACTATATACGGTTATCTCATCTCTCTCTTCATGTACTTTATCACTTTCAAATCCACTCTTTCCACAAGCATTACTTTTAAATCTTCATTTTTAGTTAAGTTGAATTTACTTAAACACTTCTACTTTTATTTTTTCACCTCCATAACTTGAGAAATTGTTTTGATAATCAATATTTATGTTTATCGTCCATATTTATAAGCACAGTTCCCTTTCAGAACTCAATTATATAATCACTGATATGACGGAGGGAGATACATAATTACTACTAGCGGCAAATTATTATTATTAAATTATTATTATTATTATTATTTTTGAGAAAGGTGATTAATTAATTAATACTGTTAAATTACATCAATTGATCAATTAATTAATATTCTTGGTGTTTATCTTGGTGTTTATCCACATGCAACAATTGATAAATATATGCTACTTGACTTAAACAAGACGCCATTTTTTTTTACTAACCATAATCATCCAAGACAATTGTCTAACTAGTTCCATCGCATTGCAATCGGAGAAATAAACTATTATTAGCTGACGTTTGACTATCTTGGCTAGGGGTAGGGCAAATCGTGATTTGGTGGTAAAAACCATCAAACTGCGATCAAACCGAGGGTTTACGATTTGGTCATTTTGCAAACCGCAATTAAATCGCGAACCACCAAAACCGCAACCAAACCGAACCGCGGTTTGCACGGTTTGGTCGGTTTGGTTTCAAAGTTTTTCTTGTTGCATGTTTTCCAAAAAAAAAAAAGTGGTGGGAGGCGGCAGTGAGAGATCACCGGTAGGAGATGGCGATGGGAGGCATGGAATTGCAGGAGGCGGTGGTGGGAAGCAACTGTGAGAGGAGGTGATCACTGGAGAAGCAGTTGAGGAGGCGTAGAACTGTAGGAGCCTATGAGGTGGTGGTGAGAGGAGGTGGCGGTGGAACGCGGTGGGAGGCGGTGGTGAGAGAGAGGTGGAGGTGGTGGGAGTCGAGTGGCGCGGTGGAAGGAGGCAACTAGTGAGAGGCGGTGATAAGTTAGTATTTTTATATATTTATTAGTCTATTTTAGTATATTTAATTATTTAAAGTATTAAAAATATATATTTAATTATATTTCTTGGTCATTTTTAGGTGAAACAGAGTGCGCGGTGAATTCGTGGTGGAAAAATACTCGAAACGGAGTATTTACTTGCAGTGATCAGATGCCGGACAGTTAGCCTCGAAATACGCGTTGCGCTGTAGGTCGAATAGCCGACAGTATGTTTCAACCAATCAGAAGATGACACATCAGCGGTTCGAACACAGAGAGTGCCACGTGTCATGCGTCCGTTGGTCCACAGCGTCGTCGCGTCAGCAACACAAAGCCAGCGACACCAATCAAGCGTTGCCACGTCAGCCAAGAAGACACGTCATACACCGCCTCATTTTCTTCTCACACAGCCTTCGTCGATCTGCCTCGAGATCCATGCCCGCACAAACTTCTAGTTTTTCGGTCAACTCCTGCGCGATTTCTCCGCGCCACGTCATGCCACGTGGCGTTATTTCATTTGTCCAGCGCGTCTTTAATACGTGGTTCGGCCAATCAGAATCATCTGTGTGTCGCTGACTCATCACACACAACCGAAAGCACAGTACTCGGCGAATTACGCGGCGACAACTCAGCGGCGGTGACGGCGGTGACGGCGGTTAGCGAATCCGGTTTCGACCCGTGGCGTGGGCTGGAAAAAACAGCGAATCACGTTTTTACATGTGGCAGAGTTGGATTTTTGATCTAAAAACACCCATAGGATGCTCCTCGACGCATGAGTCACGTACCTAACCCCTAAAATTGGTATCGGAGTACAATTTGGAGTATTTATATATATTAGGAACCTAGGTATTATTAGGAAGAGAATTAATTAGTATTTTTTTTTAGAGATCAATTATTAGTTTTTAGAAGTGATTTTTGAAGATGATGTCCGACAAATCAATTTCTTGCCTAAATCGAAGGAGAAGCAAGTCGGAATCATGGATTCAAAGCATACTATGTGAGATCTTTTATTTTATTATTTAATTAATTTAATTTCTCCAATTTCATTGTTGTTGATTTAATTATTATGATTTAGAACTATGATATGTATGTGGTCAGTGCATGCTTTTAGATGAACAATCTATTGTTATTTGGAATATTAGTATCCGTGTAATTGTGCTTTTAGACCAATAAAGTAACAAACATTCACCCGTTTGCGTAAAACCCTTTCGGTGTTTAAATGTGCAACAATTGAATCTAGGTTAAATCGGTAGCGGTTGCGATCCGGTTATCTAGGATTAGTGTTCCCATAGATCCATATTACTGCGGTTAGTGTGTTAAACCTGATTGGCGGATGTCTAGGGTTATACATTAATAAGGGAAATAGTTAGTGGCGGACGTCCTGACTATCGAAATTAGGGGAATTAGGAATTTCTGGCGGTTGTCGATTTTCTATAGCTAATATAGGAGAATTTAAATTAATAACTTTTTGGGAAAGATCGAAGACCATGATTGCTATTGAATCTTGATTCTGATTTGTGGAACTGGAGATCTATGTGTTAATTAGGCGCTAATTAATTGTTTTCAAAATTAGTTTAGTTATTTTATTTATTTAGTTTAGTAAAATTAGTTAGTTAATTAATATTTATTTTAAAATCCCGATTTTCCTTTTTTGTTGTTTTAACATCAGAAAGATAACCAGTCTCAGTGGGATCAACCCTTTGCCACTATTATGCAAAATAGTTGGTTTAGAAATTTTATTTTATTTGACGTGTTCGGCGCGCGTCAGACGGCTGCGACAATGGCTGGTAGGTGGCGGCGACGGCGACTGGTGGGAAGTAGCAGCGACGACGACTAGTGGAAGACAACAACGGATGACCTCAACTGGTGGAGGCGAATATGTTTAAGATTTTGAGATGGACATGAAAAAATGAAACAGCTGTTGTTTATATTGGTTAAGGTTAAGTTGTTTATATTGGTTAAGGTTTTAAAATGTGAATTAAGTAAATTTACTAAATTACCATCGGTTTGGTTTGGTGAACCGCGGTTTTTCAGAACTGAAAACCACTACCATACAGCGATTTTCGAGTTTTTCAAACCTCCCCCAAATTGCGAGTTTTAAAAACCAGACCAAACCATACGGTTCGAGTGGTTTTAGGGAAACCGATGCCCACCCCTAATCTTGGCACATCAAACCGAAGATATGCATATAACCAATACAATCCCGCCATCGCCCTTCCCGCTAGGTCAACCCTCCGGATTAACAAGACAACCATTTTTTAGTAGTGCCAAGCAAAATTTTTTTAATCACTCTGTGAAGCGACTAGGGGTCAATTTCACTCATGGTCACAAAATTTTATTTTTTTAACGTTTTAGTCACAAAACTTCGTGTTTTTTTTTTTTTCAAAATAGTCACAAAACTTTTAAAAACTTTCACTCATGATCAGTGGCGGAACCAGAATATTTAGTTGGGGGGCTAACGTTAATCTTAACTTTTTTTTTCAAACAAAAAAACATATTAGTATGAAAAACTAAACAAAACAATTTTTTTGTTTTTTGACAATGTGCTACATTTAAGACACTTCAAATAGTCATTTTTTTTTTTTAACAATGCTACACTTCTTATATAAAGAGCATATGTCGACTATAAAAGGGGTGGAAACGCTGAAAAGTGTATGGGTACTATAGGAGGCTATTCGGGATTCCCCCTCCCCCCACCTACTTAGATCCGCCAATTCTCATTGCTATTTCAGCCATTTTGTTAAGTAATTGTTAAATAATACTGATGTGGCGCTGAAGTGGAAGTGGATAGGACATCAAATTTACTTGGACTTCAAATTTACTTAGTTTTTAAAAATAAATTTACTCATTTTTTTAAAATAAGGTACTCAATTATTTAAAAAATTTAAATTTAGTCTATTTTTTTAAACAAATGTTAAAATTATATTTTAAAACTTTTAAAAAAGAAAATGATTGGATCAGGTACTGATCCAATTAGGAGCTATGCGATACTCCTCGACAACACCATGTTAGCATTGTGGTCAGTTAACATAAATGAATGAAATGATCATGAGTGAAAATTTTGAAAATTTTCACTCATGATCATTCAAAAAAAAAAAAAAGAGTTTGTAATCAAATTATAAAAAAGATAAAGTTTTGTGATCATTAATTAAATTGACCTAAGCGGCTATACCCTACATATATCACGTTTTTCTTTCAATTTAATAGTGTAAAATGTTACATAGGCGTAAGGATGCATGTGGGGTGGGTTTGGGGCGGGAAACGCAATCCCCATCCCCATCTCGATTTATGACGGGGCAGAGATTCATCGTATGAAATTCTCCGTTGGAAAATTCTGATCCACATTCCTCACTACCGAGGATCCCCATCCCCATGGGGATTCCCCACCTTCATTACTTTTTTTACATAATATTTGTAAAAAAGAGATCAAATACATTATAGATCCGAAATTAAGATTATTAAAAGTTTTTTTTTCAACAGTAAGTCGCTTTTCAAATTTTATGTGAAACATTTACTATACAAAAAAAAGAAATATAAGATTTAATGATTTTGATTCAATTCCTACATAAAATATTCAAGATCCGTGAGGCGAATCCCCATGATGATTCTTTATGGCGGGGAGGGGTAATATCGCCCTAATTCCGTCCCCGATGGTGGGGATGAAATTGCCTTCGTCCCCAGCCCCGTATGGGCTAGTTGTTGGGGGAATCCCTGCCGTGTCGAGGCGGATCTCCGTGAAGAATTGAGATTCTCCGCCCCAGCTGCATACAATATATATTAGTTAATTACCATCATAATCGATCTATAATTCATATACACACGTAACCTTAAACGTACAATTAATCACAGAATCTCGCGTGATAAAAATAAAATAAAATCACAGAATTTCTTTCGATAATATATATGAATTACGTCAATCATTAATAATCTTCATATATAGCATGTAGTATGTACCAACACCTATAAGCACTCATTTTTCTTCAAAAGGATGTCCGTCCAAGACTTGAACCCATGCATCAAATTCTTCCTGGCCACCAAGCGGACTCTCAATAACTACGTATTAAACTATCTTTATGATGGGTGATCCCAACTAACGTCCTACCATTTTTTGATCAAATTACGTCCTGCCATTTAGGTTTGAAGAAATATTCCCCGGGTTCTTACTATTTTTTGTTTTTTTGTTTTTTTGTTTTTTTGTTTTTTTTAAGAGAGCATTTTAACAGAATATCCATTTTTTCATTGCAACAATAATAAATCTCAATTTCAAATTAGTGTGTTGAGATCGGCTACATAGATCAAATTCTTTCGTTGTGCTCAATTTATTACAGTTTCACCATTTTTTTGAAGCCCAATTTTACTATTTTTACCATTGATCATTTTAAAAATAATTTATTAATAACTAATCTTATATTGTTTCCATAAAAAAAAAAGCTAATCTAGCTTATATTATGCGAATTAAAGAAAATGTTATTTTAGTCTTTTTATGTGACGGCCCCAATTTCTCACAAACTGGGCATCGCCTGGCCTAAGCCCACGTGGACCCCCGAGCCAGTCTTGCAAGGTCAACGCCGGCCTAATCAGCCTTCCAATCCACCATTACAAGTAAATTCATAATTTTAAGTTGAGTTATTAGTATTTTTCAAGTTTTTACGATTTAGCAGAAGCAATTAATTAAATAACTCAACAATAATGTAAAAGAGTTAGACAACCTAATTGTGGAACCTAACATAAATATATCATCAGAGGAGAGTAAATACACAGTTTACATGCCCATAATCCCAGTGTTGTTAAAACAAGTATATATAATAATACAATGGATTTACCTAGCTATTGAGCTTTCCATTTGCCACTCGTCAGCGACTCTGCACTCAGTCAAACACGAGATTGACGAGCCCAGGTAAGTAAAATCCAGTAGAATCTAAACATTAATTCAAGATAAAATGAAACGGTCTAAAAGTCATGCAGATAAAAAGAAAGCTATATGGAATGCATGATCATGAGACTGTAAAAACAATGAAAGTAGAACGAGAATGAGTGTCACAAGAAATAATAGAGAGGTGCCAAGTAGTCCAAGACCACCGAATACGGGTGCCACAGGGTCGGGGTCATATAGTCGCGACAACGCCAAATAAACTCGGGTCATAGGACGCGACATCGCCTACTGTACCTAGAACGTCACGAATGAGGGATACTAACGGCGCCCCGGATAAAACACATCTCATTCCGACCAAATACTCAAGTGACTCGAGGTCATGGCCCAGGTTGCAAGCCGACGACCACTCCAATCAGAGACACGAGTACGACTCACTTGACCCTCGGACACTCATAAGTGGGTGGGAATTCCAAAAAAAAGAACATAGTGCAACATCAATAAAATAAAGCTAAAAATAAGCTACTGTGCATTTCCTAGCTGGTTTTACTTATCTCGAGAAATTGCAAATCGTCCCCAAAATGTCCCGTTCACGCCTCGATGTGCGCACCGACACCCGACTATAGCCTGTTAAGTCTCTTGTGTCCATTTAGACCACTTAGGTTATTTAAGTCATTCAAATAAATATGTTCACGATTAAATCAAAATCACTCAATCCCAACACCAAAATATGGTTTAGGACCTCACCATGGCTTACGGATATCGTCTTCTTCGCGAGCAACCTATCGCGTCGTCGAGCTTCGTCGACGTCACGCCTCATTGTCTGCTATTGTTGTGCCTCGTTGGGGATCGATCGGTCTGGCAACACGCCACCGCGCCATTGCTCCACGCCATTCTCCGTGCCGCTGCCGCCACTAGTGAGCTCCTTCGTGTCACGCTGGTCCGAAGTTCCAGTCTCATGCCGCGCTGCTGGTACGTGCCACCGTGCTGGAGCCGCTGCCACTGTCGCGCCACTGCCGTTGCCGCCGCTGCTGCTGCTGCCCGTCTACGCCTGCGTCATCCGCCGCCGCGACCGCTTGTTTGGCCGGACTCCCGTCTCTCTAGAGCCACCGTCCGCGACCCCTGCATCGCCCGCGACCCGCCATCCGCCGTCTCTTCTTCTTCTCCTTCCCGGCGGCTTCTCTCCCTCTCCACCCTCTCTCTCTCTCTCTCTCTCTCTCTCTCTCTCTCTCTCTCTCTCTCTCTCTATCTCATTCTCTCTCTTCTCTCCTCTCTCCTCCTATCTCATTCTCTCTCTTTCCTCTCTCCTCTCTCTTATTATCCGATCCTCTTTTTTTTTTCTTTTTTTTGATTTTATGTTCGAATTAAAACTCGAAAAATATCCCATTTTCGCTAAAAATTGATGAAAATACCATTGTATTCCGAAATAAAGGTACACCGCGTCTAAACCTTATTTTGACCCTATTTCGCATCGATTTCGATTCGGATTACGACAAGTGAGTCCCATATACGACCCTGATCTAGCATGTGACACAAGTCAAATTTTTGGGCCGTTACATTTTAATTAAAAAATTATTTTCATTAACTATAGCTAATTAAAGGTACTTTTTAAGATATATATGTGCTCCCTCCAAAACGTCATTTATTGTAAATTGGATGGAGTGCAAGTTGTTACATCAAATATTTGAAGATAAGTGTAATATCTACTTATATATCCAACCATAAAGCAGATCAAGAGGTCACCATATGGCTCATTGATTATTTGAATATTTATAATCAAGAAACATATTATATAATGAACCATCTCTTTTCAGTAAGCTTAAGTATCTATTTCTGTCTCTTTTCCATTGGACCATTTCTTTGTTTAACTATATAGCCAAGCCATCAATCTGTCTTCATGCATCTCACAAGGAAAAGAAAAGCTAAATTGTCGTAAATTAATGGGAATTAATAAATTAAAGGTTAAAATCATATATAGTACGTATCGAAATAATTGAGTCGGCCTAATTAGAAGGGATTTTAGGAATCGGAAACCCATCACCCATTTCCCGCCCCCTTCCATATACTATATATATAAAGGAAAATATTAGAATGACAATCCAAGTGACACCTAATTTGTGACGTAATGCAAGGGTCTACATAAAAATGAGTATGAAAATAATTTTTGATGCATAACACGTGTGATATGTATCTCGAGACATTTACGGATAACTCTTGTAAATGCGGCCCGCGTGCACTAGAGTAGTGTCATTTGGGGTGTCATTCTAGTATTTTTTTGAAATCAAGATGGGAGAAAGTGTTTGGTCCATATATATATAGCCAGCCCATCCAATTAATTTTAATTGAGACTTTTTTAATTATATAAAAAAATTTAATTGAGGCGTTGCTCTTTTTGTCGTGGTATCAATATCAATTAATTAAAATTTATGCAAAGAACAATATGTAATTGATTAAGGAGAAATTAACTTCATATATGTATGGCTCGATTCTTGAATAAAAGATGGCGAGTTGAATATTATTATGCTCATGCATAGAAAAAAGTTTAGTACTTTTCCTCAAAAAATTAAATAAATATAGTTTTACAAAAAAAGTTGTTTATCGTAGTGCATGCAACTGGCAAATTAAATATGTAAGCTCATTTTTTTTTCTTATTCAATCAACATTTTCCAACAGCTTGCATTACTAACCAATTGGACAGAGTCAACCAAGTGAGTTTAGAACACATTAATTAATTTTATGCATGATTATCGTTTATAGAAGATATGAAATTAAGATGCACTTGCACTTGAATATATATATAATGCTTGCACAAGTAGCCATAGGCAACCTTTTCTTTTCCTTAAATTTTTTAAGGTCAATAGTGTGTGGTCAACAATTTCAACTAAATTAAGTTATGTTGCGCCTCGATCGTACTTATTAAGTCAACTGTACGACACGATACTAATAGTACCGTAAGTATACATTGATGCGGGAGAAATCAATGCAAGCTACTTCTACTTGTCGTAGTTTTATAGTTAGGTGGTTGCAAGTTGTGTGAAATTATATGCCAACTGCTAAAATGAGCTCATTTATTGTTTAGAGGACCCTCTTTCTTAATTTTAGATAAATTCTAAAAATGCCTTTATAGGAAATGGTCTTTTTACCCTTCATATAAAGGAATTTTTTCTTCCCTAAACCCCATCCTCACTTCTCCTTCACTACTGTAGACTTCGAAATCCTCTCACTGCCGTTACACTCTCGATGCCGTTTAGGAGGACAAACGCTTGATTCCACCCGTAATCGACACGATAAGTTTATTCTCTTCTTGTTTATACTTTTTTGTGGATGATTTTGAGTTTGTTATACCTAGTTTGAATGAATGTTGTTGGTTCCCGTTTTTTATTATTAGGGCTTTCGAGTACTTGTTGATTTCGACTTCGTTGGATTGAAATGTCGAATCATTCCTCAAAACGAAGCCATCCTGACAATGAAGAGGTTTTTTTTATTGGGTTTTGTTGATTGAGGAAGAACCTCCATCGGAGGTTGCAAAACTCGTGCTCTATGGAGTAACCGGGCCGAGCACGTCTCAGCCCATCAACTTTGAAACCTACCGGTACCTTTCGGTATTCTTCAACCGAAATGTCACCTATGGTTACGACACATGTAAGCCCAATTGTCACTCATGCTTAACGTATCATACATGTTTGACCGACAACCTCATTTTTTGGTCTAAAATTTGTTTATTGCCTTAGTTCTTGACTAATTTTTGTTTTTTGTAGGTTCCTACGTGGAGTCACTGATCACGTGTCGTGCGTGCCAAATATAACCCCTAATCGAGTTACCAACCACAAGGATGTAGTAGTGGTAAATACAGGGTCGAATCCACAAGACTTGAGTTTACTCCAAGTTAACTAAGAACATGGGTTTTTAAAAATTCAATAAAATAATTAATTAAACTAACAAAAATAAAAAGTTCGCAAAAATTAATATCAATAATGAAAAATCACCTAAATCTCCAGTTCCACAAATCAGAATCAAGATTCAATAGCATTCAATGGTCCTCAATCTTTCCCAAATAAATTATTAATTTAATTATCCTAGATTAGCCATGAAAAATTGACATCCACCTGAAATTCCTAATTCCCCTAATTCCGATAGTTAGGACATCCGTCACTAACTACTTCCCTAATTAATGTATAACCCTAGACATCCGCATATCAGGTTTAACGCACTAACCGTAGTAATATAGATCTATGGGAACACTAATCCTAAATAACCAGATCGTATCCGCTACCGATTTAACCTAGATTCAATTGTTGTACATTCAAACACCGAAAGGGTTTTACGGCAAACGGGTGAATGTTTGTTACTTTATTGGTCTAAAAGCACAATTACACTAATAGTAATATTCCAAATAACAATAGATTGTCCATCTAAAAGTATGCCTCTAGCCACATACATACCATAGATCTAAATCATAATAATTAAATCAACAACAATGAAATAGGAGAAATTAAATTAATTAAATAATAAAATAAAAGATCTCACATATTATGCTTTGAATCCATAATTCCGACTTGCTTCCCCTTTGACTTAGACAAGAAATTGATTAGCCAGACATCATCTTCAAAAATCTATACTAAAAACTAATAATTGATCTCTAAAAAATACTAATTAAATCTTCTCCTGATAATACCTAAGTTCATAATATATAAAAGTACTCCAAATTGGACTCCGATACTAATTTTAGGGGTAAGGGAGGTGACTCGTGCGCCGAGGAACATCGTAGGGGTGTTTTTAGATAAAAAATCGGACTCTGCCACGTGTAAATAGCCGATTGGCTATTTTTCTGTTCGCGCCACGTGTCTCAGAGTGATTGGTCCGCTGCTCCACCGCCGCTTACTTGTCGCCGCATCATTCGCCGAACTTCTGCTGTGTTTACTGAGTCGGCGCCACATGTCCTCGTGTGATTGGCCGAACTATGTCGATTTGACGCGCTGGACGAATGAGAGATCACCACGTGTGCGTGCGCTGGCGGAGAAAAATCGCACGAGCATTTGCAAAAATCCGGGAGTTTGTGTAAGCACAAATCTCGAGGCAAATCGACAAAGGCTGTGCGAGAAGAAGGAATGCGCTGTGTGTGTCTTCCTGGCTAACGCGGCGACCCGTGATTGGTGGGGACGATTTTAGACGCTACGTGGCAACGTATGATTGGATAAGAAGCAATGAGTGATGTTGGGCTGCTGCTGTGACGCGTGGCACCGACGCGACATCACCCGATTGGTCAAACGCTGACGTGGTAGCTCCTTGTTGGTTGAAATATGATGTCTCTTATTTTACCTACAGCTCAATGCGTATTTCGAGGCAAACTGTCCGACATCCGATCACTGCAAGTAAATACTCAATTTTGAGTATTTTTCTGCCTCGCACTCTGTTTTGCCTAAAAATGACCAAATAATATAATTAAATATATATTTTAAATACTTTTAATAATTAAATATACTAAAATAGACTACTAAAAACCTATAAATATTGACTTATCAGTCACTGCAGGTACATCTGGCGGGTCTTTCCTGGACTTCACGAGGATCATTACACCAGATATGCCTTTTAATAGGAGAGAAGATGTAGTAGCATGGGCCCAAGAGACTGCCAGGCATTGTGGTTTTGTAGTAATCATATTGAAGTTTGATTCAGATGGCATTGACCAAGGTAGGTGAGCTAGGTTGTCAATAGGTTGTGAGAGGTGTGGGGCATTTAAAGTGAAAGTTTCAAAGACAAATCAAATATTGAAAGGAATGGAAGATAATACGAGTGAGGAGAAGAAAATATTGGCTGGATCCAAGAAGTGTGGATGCCGGTTTAAAATCAATGTTAAGCACGAGCTTGATGGATTATGGTACGTTCG
Source organism: Stephania yunnanensis (assembly GCA_039657365.1). NCBI lineage: Eukaryota > Viridiplantae > Streptophyta > Magnoliopsida > Ranunculales > Menispermaceae > Stephania > Stephania yunnanensis. The sequence continues at coordinate 54,687,475 of CM077584.1, read as the reverse complement.
GGTTGTGTGAGGGGTGCACACCATGACTTCACTAATTCTTTGATTAGGCACTCTTATGCTATGATACTTAGTATCGATGAGAAAGAAATAGTGCGAGACATGAGCAAGACTAGTGTCCACCCTCGGGATATTTTAAGTAACATAAAGAATATGAACAAGGGTAACGTGACTGTCATGAAAACAATTTACAATGAAAGAGCAAGGTCGAGAAAGATTGAAACCGACGGGAATAGTAAGATGTAGCTTATACTCCACAAGTTGGACGACCACAAACATATTGACAACATTTTTTTTGGCCAGGCACGTAAAGTGTGAGAGATCTATTCTTTGCCCACCCTAATTAAGTGCAACTCCTTTGGTGTTTTCCTCATGTATTGATCATGGATTGCGCTTTCAAGACAAATCGATTCAAGTACCTGCTACTTGAGATTGTCGGGGTCACCTCAACGCAAATGACCTTCCTAGTGGCACATGCATTTTTAGCTAATGAGATTAGGTCTGACTATGCGTGGGCGTTTAGACAATTGAAGTCATTATTGGATGGGTGGCAACTCACAAATGTTGTTTTGACAGATAAGGACTTGGTTTTAGTTGCAACAATAAAGGATGAGCTCCCCGATGCAACCCACTTGTTTTGTTCATGGCATGTGAACATGAACATTGTCGTGAAGGCAAAAGATCTATTTTCGAGGAAAAGAATCACAAAACTTGGTATGGGATGTGGATTAACTTAGTGCAGTCTCAAACTAAGTCAACTTATAATGGTCGCTTGCGAAACTAGAGAGGAAGTATGGTGGAGTCCCGACGTTGTTGGACTATGTTAAGGACACATGGTTATGTCAAAAAGAGAAGTTTATGTATGTATGGACTAACACTATATTGCACTTTGGGAAAACGACTACTAATCGGGCTGAGGGTGCCCATAATGTACTGAAGAGAGAGCTCGAGACATCACAAAGTCATTTTGGAGATGCTTTCAAAGTCGATACACGATGTTCTTACCCACCAACAACGTAACTTGGAGGCCTTATTCAATCGATCAATGCACTTAGTGGTACATGAGTATCAGAGCCACTTGTACAGTAACATCATAGACTTTGTAGCTCGACATGCATTGGATGTAATTTGTAATTAAGGAGGCAAGAACAATCAGTGATGGTGTTGGCCTTGATAAGGCCATTTGTGAATGTGTTTTGCGGGCCATTCATGACCTGCCATATGCGCATGAGATTGCACTACATTTGCTTGATGGTAGCCCTATCACTCTTGATAAAGTCACCCGCATTGGAAGAAATTAAACATGACCTCCGTTGAGCCTTCATTGAATGAGGAGTTAGACTATTTATACCAAGTTCAAATGGAAGGAGTTGAGGCTAAGTACAAAAATAGTGGTCCTGACATGAGGACGAAGATTGTACAAAAGTTAAGGGAAATCACTTGCCCTGCATCGACTATTATTTTTGCACTCGAAGAGAAGATTACAATAAAGGGTTGGCCAAAGATAGCAAAATGCATCTCAGTAAGAAGAAGTCGAAGAACGAGAGGGCCCGAGTTAACAATTCCACAAAGAGAACTCATTTTGCTTTCAAGTATGCAGAGGCCAAAGTTGCACAAGAGTTTGTGACACGAGTTTCCAAATGAATGAAGCCAAGTCAAAACAACTAATAAAGCTAACAAGCCAGGGAACCCAACCAAGCTAGACAAGCCAGCCAAGCTTGCCCATTCAGGCAAGTTAAGTCCGTCAAGAAAATGTAACTAGCCATCCTAGTGAGCCACTGCACCAATTCAATCAATTAACCCAAGTATGCCAAGTGAGGGATTAAATGAGGTATTAAGTGAGGTTGTACCCCCGGGAGCAAGTGATAGGCCAAGTGAGGGATATGAGGGGCCAAGCGAGGGACCTCCTTCAACACGTGGATGAGGAAATGGTCGAGGAAAGGGAAGAGCAATCCCATATGTCTCACATAGGCATTCTAGGACCCGAAATAAGGCTGTTGGGGTACGTTGATAAGATACCTCAATGTGGAGCACGTACTATATCAACACTGTGGATAATAATCCCGATGGAAATTGTGGGTTCGAGCGATAGCTAATGCTATTGGCTACGAAGGAGGTGATGAGGAATGGATGAGGATTCGACGCGAGATGTTTGAAGAGATGGTAAGCAACGAGGCATTGTACATTACTGTGTTTCAAGACACTGAGTATGAAAGAATTAGTGATGCAATTAATGTGTATGAGAACCCCACCCCGGGAACTTCTTGGCTTACATTACTAGATATGAGGTTGATCGTCGCAACCTTTTCATAGGTTTTGCAATGTTGGCTAAAAGAAGCTCGATTTTTGGCTACCCATAAGAAATCATGCCACACCTTTATTTGAGAGGAAATTAATATGGCTATGCTTCGTGAACGAAAATCATTTTGTTAGATTGAGTTACTTCACATTATGATGAAGTTGTTTTTTAGTTTTATAATGATTATCATTATCCACTACTAACTCATATTTCGTTTTCCTTTCCAGCTTCTAATGAGAGATGACGTTCCTTTACCACCAACTACGAGACAATGGGAGGTGTTTGGTGAGCCACAAAGTAGAGAATGGGAGGTCTACCACGACCACAATCAAGTGGTCCCGCGAATGTCATTTCACTTGATCAGGATGCAACATGCACCCATTTTTTAAAGTGTATGTGCAACATAATTTGTTCATATATACATTATATATGGGTGTACATGGGGTATATGAGACTGGTGAACTTACTTTAGTCTTGATTGGTTACCTTATTAAAATTGATATTACATTGTTTCTATTTTTTTGGTTCATAATTTTGGATGAGCCACATATTTTTCTAATAGAAATTGAAATATCTTGCTCTCCCATAATTGTATATCATTTGTAGATTATGTTATCTTGGTCATGATTTTGGAGCATCTTTATGTAACTTTTTGCTTGGAAGTTCATTGTGAGATTATTATGTAAGTGTTGATTGTTTATGTAGTAGTTTATTGTTGGTGTCGGGCCAGTAAAACGAGAGTAACACATTTGTCTCGAACTTATATAAAAGAAATAGAATGCTTTATCTCGGACATGTTTTGCCGTTATACTATCCATACCCCATTCATACATTATATACCCCACATAAATCGATGGAAAATAGGTTCGGTTACGTTAGTCCGACAATTAGGAGACTGTCTCGAAACAACTTCATTTTATTAAGGACCCCACCTTTTTACGGCTCCTATCCCATTATAGAATGACTTGGTTGTATACGAAACTATATCGAGTATTGAAATCGTGAATAATTTGTTACTTTCGGTTATCATGAATTGAAACATGTCTGACACTATCGGTTTGTATAATTTGTAATTCTTGCTATACCCTTTTTATGTACTTATCGTACCCCATCTAAAAACCTACTTGTTTGTGTACAAACTGTATTAGTGCAATTAAACTGAAACATGCATGATACTATCGGTTTGTATAATCTATAATTCGTGCCATACTCCATTTATGTACTTCTCGTACCCCATCCGAAAACTACTTGTTTATGTACGAATTTTATCAGTGTAATTAAATCGAAACATATATGATACTTTTAGATTACTTGAACCGTGATATGTTTGTAACTTTATGTCAAAACAATATGTAATTTCTATTGTACCCTACACTTTGATGCGCATATCCCTACTCATCCCCACCCTTCAACGTATGATTTTGAAATTTGAAAAATGTCGGACCAATTATTTCGAAATATGTTTGATACGTTCGACTAGAATGAACTATTAGAATATTGTTGCTTTCGGATCTTCATGTCTATCAGGCACATACAAAACATTAAAACTAAGATAATGTGGACATCAATTTGGGGGAATACGAACATAGCATTACCTTATGCATGAATCCATTTTTTTACACAAAAAAGAATGTAATCCAAAGTTAACCAACTACGCAACAATTGTACATGAAAAACATTGTTTTGAAAATGCACAAAAGCATTTTATACTCAAAGGCATATTGTTTCAAGTTGAAATAACTTTGTTCGAGTCATTGAAAAGACCTAAGGCTTCACTCTTGGCTGCTTGCCCATATGGCCATATTGACGAGCAGCCCAAGTGGATGTTGTTCCTCCTTCGCTTTGAGTGGCAGTCCCGGTGGTTTCGTATATATCATTAGTTCCCAAAGGAAAGCGATGTACTATCAGCCATGTTAAACGCATCGACAATTATAACGCTGTCCTTATCCATGCATCGGAACCACAATGCCGCATCAAGCGCCCGGTGGTTGCGCTATATACATACAAGTAAAAAAGTGTTAATATACATTCAAAAATATCATGAATACGATACGATAGGGGATATGAGAGACAAAAATAATGAAACTACATAGAAACTTTTACCAAATAGTTCTCATCTTCATGGACCACCCCGAAACATGTTTCGGGTTCACCACAAATGGATGGCTGATTTTGTGAAATCATTTCATAAAGTCGGGTGCAGCTTGATGAAGATATTTTGTCTTTTCACCGCGTCACTCAACAGATTCAAGATGGCCTCTCCCAATCCTCCCAAAATTGGGCATCGTATGAGTACTTAACATTGTATAAATTAGGCATGCTCCTCCTATCAACGTCATTGGTTGGTAAAGTTATCTCGAATTCGTTGAATGAATCCCATTTGCCGCAACACCTTTAGGAGATTGTGCGTTTCCACGATATCCATAAACAACATGTAGCTAAAGTAGAAGGCAATATCATGGATAAGCGATGCACCCTTGAAAGTATTATTCTAAATCACCTACAACAAAAAATATTAGTTGTCAATAAACATTAGGAATGCAAAGAAGAAAGTGAGATGTTGGGGTTGTGGCAAAATAGGGCATTTGAAAAAGGAATGCAAGGGCAAAAGGACTCCAGGTGAGGATCCTAAAACTGATGTCATTTCTCATGGAAATATTGTGGAATCTTCTAATGTTTTTGCTGGAATGCTCTACCTACAAAAGAGTTGAAAATTCAAACAGGTGGATTCTTGATTCCGGTGTTCGTTTCACATGACTCCTCATAAAGAATGGTTCGCACTTACAAATCTTGTAATGGTGGCGTTGTCATATGGGTGATGATGGAGAATGCGAAGTAGTGGGAATTGGAGATGTGAGAATCAAGATGTTTGATGGGTGTATTCGCAAAATTTCGATGTGAGACATGTTCCTACATTGAGGAAAAGTCTTCTCTCAATAGGAATGTTTGATAGTCACGGTCTTCACATTGAAGTTAATCAAAGGCATATTGACATCTGAGCTTGTTGGCAATCTTTACTGAGTTGATTGGTGAGACTATGTTTGGGGAAGGCTGCTTTGTAGCAAACACCAAGCCGGATTCAGCAATGCTTTGGCATAAACGTTTGGGGCATATGGGTGAGCGAGGCTACGGTATTATCTAAAAGAAACTTACTTCCTCATCTTAAGTCTGTTTCCTTAGATTTTCGTGAAGATTGTGTTTGGAAAACAACACGAGTAGCCTTTTCTTTGTCTACTTGCAAAAGTAAGAATTTTCTTGATTTGATACATGCTTTGATACATGTGAAGCACCCGCAATTTCTTTAGGTGGTTGCTCATACTTTGTTTCTTTTATAGATGATTTTTCACGTAAAGTATGGGTTTATTTACTGAAAAGAAAATCTGATGTGTTTGAAAAATTTAAGGTTTTCAAAGCATTAGTGGAAAATCAGAAAGGTGTCAAAATTAAGTGTTTGAGAACTGATAATGGGGGGGAGTTTTGTTCAAAGAAGTTTGAAGTTTTTTGTAGTGAGCATGGTATTAGACGACAATTAACAGTTCCTGGAACACCACAACAAAATGGTGTTGCTGAGAGGATGAATCGCACTCTCATGGAACGTATTAGGAGTATGTTGAATGCTGCAAAGCTGAAAAAGAGTTTTTGGGGTGAGGCTTTAAATACAGCATGTTATTTAATTAATAGGTCACCTACAATTTCTCTTGAATTAAAAACTCCTGAAGAAATTTGGTGTGGTAAACCAGCTGATTACTCTTTCCTCCGTGTTTTTGGTTGTGATGTTTATGCATGGGTTCCAAGGGATAAGAGAACTAAACTAGACATGAACTCACAAAGATGTATTTTTCTTGGCTATGAAAAAGGTGTGAAAGGGTACAGATTATGGGATCCTACTGCCCATAAAATTATTATTAGCCGAGATGTTGTTTTTAATGAGGATTCTTTGTTGGGTGTGGCCAAACAACAAAGAACGACTAATGTTTCAAGCGAGTTTTAGGCGCGCGCTTTTGAGACAGTTGATGGAGAAATCGAGAGGTGAAACTAGTGAATTTGATCCTGAGAAGGTGATAGTCATCATGTTCTCGAAGAAGATGTTGAAGTCGATTCAAGCATAGAGAAAGATTCACATGCAATTCCATATCAAATTGAGAAGAAAAATAGTACCTCCAAAGGTTTGATGATTATGTGACTTCTTTTAAATCTCACTCTACTTGTGTTAGTGCTTATGTTGCTTTAGCGAGATGAGCATGAACCTACTTCTTTCAAAGAAGCATCGATTCAATTAGTGCAAACAAATGGAGGTGTGCTATGGAAGAAGAAATGGAATCTTTGTACAAAAACAACACTGGGAATTAGTTCAATTACCAAAAGGTCGCAAAGCAATTGGGTGCCGATGGGTCTACAAGATAAAAAAGGATCCTAAGGCAACATTGAAAGATTTAAGGCCCTATTGGTAGTGAAAGGCTATGCTCAAAAACCAGGTATTGATTTTGATGAAGTTTTTTCTCCTGTTGTTCGCTTAACTACCATTAGAGTTGTTTTGGCCATAGCTGCTGTTTTGGATTAGGAATTGGAACAATTAGATGTAAAAACAAACATTCTTACATGGAGATCTCGATGAAGAAATATTTATGACACAGCCAGAAGGTTTTATAGAAGAAAAGAAGAAGAATTTGGTTTGTCGGTTGAACAAATCTCTTTACGGTTTGAAACAGGCGCCTCGATGTTGGTATAAGAGATTTGATTCCTTCATAGTGAGCTTGGGTTTTCATAGATGTGAAGCTGATCATTGTGCCTATTTCTATGATTGTAAAGATGGATACTTTTGTATTTTGCTATTATATGTTGATGATATGATTGTTGCAGGCAATAGCATGAAGTACATATCTACTCTTAAAGCTCAATTAGCTAGGGAATTCGACATGAAGGACTTAGGAGCTGTAAATCAAATTCTTGGGATGAAGGTGATTAGAGAAAGAACGAAAAGGAAAGTCTGGTTGTCTCCCGCTTTGTACCCCATTTCCTACTCATTTAAAGATGTCTTCAAGCTGACGATGTCCTAAATAAAGTCCCATATTCATCGTAGGGTGCCTCATGTTTGCCATGGTATCTACCAGTAGACATAGCCGTTAGTAAATACATGGCAACCCCGGTTATCAAAAGTTGTAAAGTGGATCCTTAGATATTTATGAATTTAAATTTTTTGCTTATGTTATAGTTATGACAATTTAAGTTGTGTTGGTTATGTGGATTCGATTTTGCATATAAGTCAAAATTACAACAGCTGAATACATAGCTTCTACTCATGCTTGCAAAGAAGCAATTTGGTTGAAGAGACTACTTGGTGAATTCAAATTGAACCAAGACCAGTTTTCTGTGTACTGTGATAGTCAAAGTGCATTACACTTGGCGAGAAATCCAGCTTTTCATTCTCGAACAAAGCATATTGAAGTTCGTTATCATTTTGTTCGAAAGGTAGTTGAAGATGGACAAATCTTGTTGCATAAAATCAAGGTACAAAGTCTAATCCCGCAGATATGTTGACAAAACCGGTTGCAAAAAAGAAGTTCACTTATTGTTGCACTTCTTTTGGGCTTAAAGCAAAGTAATATAATGGCGAGAATTTCTTGTTTGTTTGAGAACGAGACTTCAAGTGGGAGAATTGTTGAGATTTTGTTGAGATATTAACTGAATAATCGGTTGAGATATTTCAAAGCATGTGTGAAGCCACGTTTGGAAAAATAGTCCCTGGTCATATGTTTGGAAAAATAGTCCCTGGTCATATGCCACTTTATAATCCCTCAACTGCCAACAACTCCATGTATAAAATGGAGTGCCCTGTTTGAAGTAGATACACACCAAGAGAGTTGAATGTTTTTGTTGTTTTGTTCTCTTGTAATCAGTTCTCATTGATATAATCAATCCGTAGAGATCTCGCCCGTGGACGTAGGTCATATTGACCGAACCACGTAAATTCTTTGTGTCCTCTATTATTTATTTTTCTCTGCTTTTCAGTTTGCTTCTCAATTTTTCTTCTCCTAGATTAAACACTTTGCTATCAATTTGGTATATACTTGAATAAGCCAATCTGGTTCTCACATCATGAGATCTCAGTTGATCGAGGTGGTGCCACATGTGGTGCCACTTCATAACTAGGGGCTTAGTCACTACGCAAAGTAGGCTCAATAAATGGAATGCGATCGTACATCCACCCCTGCATAAAATAATAGTATGGATGAGATATGGAAACCAAATTAAATGCCGTAGTAATGTAATAAATTTAAATACAGTATTATACCTCTAGTAACGTCATATAACCGCCAATTTGTATGGCTTTGGCACGACCGGAAATGCCAAGTTGACGATACATGTATGCAAGTGTTGCGGTTCCCCAAAACCAATCTTTTCCACGTGTTCCAAAATCCGGAGGCGGAAAAGGGAGACTCTTGTACTAGACTTATTTGCAAAAAGTGTCGCTTCAAAAAGGTACAAGAGGTAGGCTCGGACCAAGACCTCGAGACTAGGATATACATCGCAACCTCTTTTGCCATCATGTCCTTCTCTTTTCTTCGGTTTAGAGAATCGATCTTCAACCATGACAAACCAATGGTTAGCATAGCCTAGTGCTAATCTCCTCATCAGCATCACTCATTGACATCCCCAACAACCTACTAACCATTGACGTCACCACTTTACGATCCTTGTAAGGCATAAATACGGTCTTACCAGTGACTGGAATACCGAGAAGGACTCGCACGTCTTCAAGTGTGATTATCATCTCGCCAAAGGGTAAGTGGAACGTATTGGTTTTGGGCTGCCATATCTCCATAATGCTTGAAACATAAATTTATTACATCCGTCGTATGAGATAAAACCTAGTGGTGCTAAACCTGAGTCATTAATAAGCTTTTCAACCATTTCCTTTTCATGGATGTTGACTGATTGTCTTTCAAACAGTTATCCGATAACCATGATTTATGCACCTCAATAACCCTTGGGCTTACAAAATATATAGTACATATTTAAAACACTATATAACTAATAAGATGATCAAATCAATCTTTCCAAATGTAACTTACCTTGTTCCTCCTAATATCCAAGAGCACGTGGTGCCTGAAGGAGGGTATGAGATTTAAATCTAAGGGGCCATTAGGAAATGAAGTGTCATCTAAGTCGGCCAGATCGGTCGACGTATCAAAACAATCCTCTCCCTCCCTACTTTCAATAGAATCACTACCTGATGGCGTACGACTCGCTTCGATGCCCTCCATGGACCCACTCCCATTGGTTCGCCTAACTAGGGTATCCCTCTGACCTACAGAGGTCGTAGCAATGGCCTTAACATAACCCTCTCATAAATCCAACTGACCCAGCTTAGATTTCTTAACTGGACGCTATTTGGCATCAAAGTTCTTTTGCTTCCTATATGAGGAAGTAGTACACTTCTCTCACACATACCCTCTGCTACTTGGGACCCCGCGATACTATTATTGACCCTATGGGGAGGTCTCCGTGCTCTTGTTTTTGGTCTCGCCATACTTTAAGACAAAGTAAAATATTGGTATAGTTGGTACGCAGTTCAAATAATGAGAATAACAATTCATTTATAAAAGTGTCGATTTAATATGATCGAAACTAATAGAAGTGCTATCGGTCTAAAATATCTGAAACCTCTTCAATGATATCGACGTGTACTAACTGAACAAAATAAGACATTACGACTTGACTAATTCGACACCATTTGAAAGCTTTGGTTCAAAATGATCCGACACCTATCACATGGTATCAGTTTTGAGTGTCCATAATCCAACCCGGGATCCCCAACCTCATCACACCCAAAACAATAACCTCAAAACTTTATCAATGGCCACAAAACTAGATCCAATCGTGAGGAACAAAACCCATAAGAACTTACTAAATTAGTCGTGGTAAGCTAAAAAGTGGATCGGTGGTCCTTCGTTCTTCGTGCTCGGTCAACGACGCGGATCCTCTACGATTCGAGTAGAATATAACCTCTCACGAGCTCACCGACCGTTGCAGATGATGAATATGTAGTTATTTCTAGATTTTGGGAAGGTTTAGTAAAAAAACTCAAAAATGGGGTATGATGAAGTAACATGGTCCTTTAAGAAATAAATGGCTTGAACTTATGATATCTTTTAATGCCTAGCTCTACCTACAATTATATTAAGGATTCAAATTCAATAATGGGGTTGTAACTATAAATTTACATGATGTCAAGTTCGCAATCCATGGAGAATAACATGGCATTTTTTTGCAAGAGATGCGTGCGAGCATGGGAATCGGGTAGAGAATAACATGATGAGTTTTAATTTATTGAAATGTGATCAATGAATATATATATATATATATATATAGGTATGTACTACGCACAATCATGCCCGCTCGCTACACTTGCAGGAATTTTTTAATAACTCAATAAGTAAATATGAAATTATATTTTAGATTTAAAATTTTGACGAAATGACCAAATTAAAAATGAATGAATTAGATAATGAACATTTTAAAATTAAGCAATTGAATATTCAAACAACTTTTTAATTTCTTTTTTAAAAACTATGCATCCTAATTAAAATGTAAGTGAAAGAATCATATTCCTGCCCATGTTGATTTTCCGTCATCATCATCATCATCATCCCTGAAAGTAAAAAACTAAGAGTTAGTATACCACTTATATTTATTTAGCAAAATTAATTAATACGATGAAGTTTTTATTTAATTAAGGTTTAAATAACTTACTTGATCGAATAGCATTTTCTATGTTCTTTTTTAGTCTGTGAAACTTCCAAATAAGTTTCACTTCTTTTCTTTTTAATTTCTTTATCCACAAAGTTTTTTGGTTTGTTTGAGGCTTTGATTGAGTTTCATATCCTAATTGAAGTAAAAAGAGAAAATTTAATATAAAAATTAATGGAAGAAAAAAATAAAAGTAAAAAGTTAATGAAAGCTATACTTAACAAAACCACGTAATATAAAAATATATGCTCAAAATATGCTTAAATCAATAAAAACCTACTTAATAAATATAAAAAATTTATGCTCAAAATATTTTACACCTTATATATTAGCTCATACGTAGCAAAAGTCATCAAGTTTTATATGATTGTTGATGAATGCACACGAAAATATTGTTCTTATTTAATATTTTATATACAGTTTAGGTGTTAGTTATAAAGTAAAGTGCTTTAGTTTACATGTTATAATCTTTCTTGTGGTGGTTGAGTTGATTTGTTGAAGTTTAAACTAAGGCATTAGAAACGGATAATACTCATTGTGAGATTTAATTCGACATGATTGCATATAAAGTCTTTTTTATTGTTTTATGATTAATTAGAAACGGATAATACTCTAAGTCACTCTATAAACCATAAACATTAATCTTTCTAAGTTACCATACTAATATTCTCATAGGCATTTCATCAAACTAAAAAAGAGGGAGGGTTAAAACGTTAAAGAAAGTTACAAAGGAAAAATATAGTATTCGTGCTTTTTGTGCACGCGCGCTTATATATATACATATATATATATATATATATAGCCAATTTTATATTAATTTTAATATTTTATCTTCTTGCTTTAATATCACATTCTCGATCTATTAAATGCCCTTTAAACATCATAATTGGCATTTATGGTATATTTGATCTGCATTGAAAGCAATATGTATAGAGTTATATTAGCTGTTTGATGGGGAGTCTTTCAAGATAGACAAGCTTTATCTATTTGATCTGCATGGAAACTTTGAATACTTCCATAGTTTTTGTCTTTGCAAACCCTAATATTACACATCTTAGTTCCAGTGACGTTGTTAGTTTTTTTTTATCGAATTTATCTATTTTCCTATTTGGATATAGAATCAGTGGAACTAAATGTGTATTGTTTTTGAAATTTGTTATGTAAATTTTAAACTTGTTTAATATGTTACTTTTACGTTAATGTTCCAAATATGAATAATTCTCAAGCTATAACAAAAAGTTTCTTACATAAGTTCCCTTGATGAGGTTATTTTGTAATTTCAGTACCTTTTGAGTTGAGCCTTTATTGGTGAGTGTTTATTATCTTTACTAACTCTTTCTCAATATATATTCATGTTTGTCTATGTTTTTCTTTATTGAAGTTTCATTTGAAGATTGATTCCTAACCTCCCATTTTTGGTAAATCTCTTAATTGTATAATATTCAGGTTAACAAACAACAATATTGACCTATCTAAGTTACCACACTAATATTCTCATAGGCATTTCATCAAACAATTTTAAAGCACCATATTAAACTATCAAAACATACTAATATTCAATTAGAAAGTAAATTAAATCAAAGCACTTGCGGAGACCACACATACCTTAACAAAAACATGGTAAATTGAGAAAATAAGGCATGTTTCCTCATAAGAACCACATATTGAAGAGAATAAATATGACTTACAAGTTAAATGCTTATTAGGTAAGGGAAAAGTTGAATAAATAAGGTTGATAACTAAATCTTTTTCATTTCCTGATCAAGTTACAAAAACACATTCGAAATAAATGTAAAAGATCAAGTTGAAATGATGGAGGATGCGTGAGAGAAAAGGAACAAATTTACCGAATTGATTCATAGATCTTGATCTAGGGTTCTTAAGCTTTTCCCTAAATCGAACGGTGAGTTTGAATCTCTGCTCTTTTTTATATTATATAATTAAAGTGGAAGTTGACGAGAGTTGGGATGGGTTGGTGTGAAAAGGCAAAAGAAGATAAGAGTTGGGGAAGACGAGTTGAAGTCGGAGTTGACGAGAGTTGGTGTGAAAGGGCAAAAGAGGCGAAATTGTTGGAAAGGACAAAATAGTAACTTCTCTTAAGATCAATGAATTGTTGATTTGTGCTTTTATATATATTGATATATATATATATATATATATATATATATATACCGACTACTTCAAAAAAAAAGGCTTATAAGTAAGGGTCGAGTGAAAATTTTATCTTGCAATTATTGATCAATTGGCACTTCTTATGATCGATTCGATTCTTGCTCTCCTATGTCTTGCTATGTTCATCGCTCCTATGTCTTGCTATGTACCACAACAGCACCCATAAAGGTAAGTCAATCATCGCCATATTTTCTTTCTCTGCTTCCAATTCTGCAATTGAATTCTCTCGTAATAGTAATAACAGTTTCGTTGATGCGTTTGGTTTATATTTAGTTAATGTTCGCCAACTACTTGAGACAACTTAAACCTCTTTGACAAATCTGACTTAGCTAAGAACAACCTTCCATATCCAATAAAATTTGCCATTCAATAAAATTTGCTCAGCCTCAGGATGGACCACAAGCATTGAAGCTAAGCTACGCTGAAGATATCTCTGTAATGCACAAGTATATGTATTAAATATTACTATATTTAATATTACTAACATCTTCTGTGCAACCATTTGAATGCCTTGTGAGTCTTGGAATGGAGGGTGAGAGGTCACAGTCTCATTAAGATCTCTGTGGTCCTTAATGAACTCGTTTTAATGTTGAACACCTTTCACAGATTGTCACTTGTCTCTACCACCCTTAACTTTCTGTTCTCTGCCCATGTAGGTTGTATGTTATCAGTCAAATAAGCTTTTGAAGTTGTTTATAGTGTTTTACTTCATCCTAATACTTCATGAATGTTGAGGTTCCCCCTGTATACACAATAAACCATAACTAGGGGCTTATTTCATATATATATATATAAAATCGGTCAATTTTTTATGTCATCCTACAAAAATTATTTGTTAAAAACTATAAGTTGTTTTAGAAATTTTAGAAGACTTTTGTACCTCTTCTCCCAATTTACCCATAAACATTTAATTGCACTTAAACACTTGTTCTCTTTTTGTTGGATAAAATAGAGGATTGTGTAATTAACAATGTAATTAAAGCACGTGCAAGAATGTAATTTGAACCATAATTGATGAATTCCTTAATGTTTGTTTTGGATAAAAACGACTTGTATTAGTGACGGAAGGGATTATTATTGATAAATTTTCAATGAATGTGAGTTTAACATTACCTCTATTATTTTTTTCGTTTGAATTTCTTAAATCTCAACTATAGTCGGAGCTTTTGGTTTTTCGGATAGTTTATTTTTTTTTTGGTATGTATATTTTTTATGCTATCTTTTTATTGGCACACCTATGATTTTAGCTTTATCGTATCTATAGAAATAGTATAACTCCACAATTACATTTTGTTTTGACTTGCATCTATTTCATAATTAACTCGATCTCACTAAATCCTCTTGCCTTTACCACGATTCTCAACTTGACCTTTCCTTTGCTTTGAATAATTTTAAATATTGTAATTCAGCAGTGAAAGCCCATTGCACTCATAAACATGTTTGTGTTGTAGAGATCATTTAACACAAAAAAAAGTTACATTCCAAATGTTTTGTGGCTCATTATGAATTCTTGATCCCTTGCAACCATTTGTGATGGTTGTAGGATCGAATCGTTGTTGCGTTAGAATACAAGACAAATCATAAAACCTTCGCTTTTGAATATGAAAACGATTTCCTGAATTACCTTGGATGCGCTGAGTTTTAAGATGATCATATATATTCAGTGTTATTTTCTTTTCTTACCTCAAGTTGCTCATGTAGCATTCTCTGCACTTCTATTTGCATCTGCGGTGCTTCATTTATTTGCAGGTTTCTGATATGAAGAATCTCAAATTAGGGTAATTTTATACAAAAAGAACGTTACGTTAAGCATGTCATTGAAAATAATGCTGCATGTTCTCACTTGTTTGTCTGAGGTCAGAGGTTTGTATGATTCATTAATGCAATGCTTACTTTTGATATCCTGTCTTCACCTTCAGGTGTCACACAACCTATATTTAGAAGCTATTTTCGCTTTAGACATTTTTTGTTAGATTTATGATAATATGAGAAATGTAAATCTTACCACTCTTATTCATTCCAATATTAGCTTGTTCGTGGAGGTTCTTCTTGAGCTCGTATTTCAGAAAAAGAAGGTGTACTTTTACAACATAACTCCCGAAAAGCTTAGCCGTAATGTTCAGATCTTGCCAAATTAAACGTACTGAAGATGGCTCTTTAGCGTATAAGGTGAGTCCCGGGACACCCATGAGCTTCATTATGGTTTTTGGTGTCGCTTCTACGATAATGCAAGCTTAATATTAGCTAAAATCTTCAACACTATTTTTATTACTACAACATGAATCTCGCTTGGCTATTATATACTATATACTTACTATCTGCTCCCCTAGTGGTTGATCGCTTCTATAAACCTTTCATGTAGCTCGAGTCCATTTCAATTTAGGCTTAGGATCAGTTGAGAGCACCACCCCCGCATCCCCTTGTACATGCTTTGCTTTGAAGGAACAAATGCCTTTCTCAAGAACCGAGAACCTTGAGGAAGATAAATTGTTGTTTATCTTAGCTTAGCTTAGTATATTTTTAGTTATACTAATTGAAATTTATGTATATCAGTGCATGGCAGAAGGTTTAAACTGTTGTTTGCAGCATTCATAAAACAAAGAGTTGGAGGAAAAATTATTACTCCTAAAGCAAGAATTGATCACGCAATGGGTGAAAGATCTACGAAATGTTCCTAAGCAATGTATTGCTTGGAGACTACCTTAATGAGTTAAACATGAGAATACAATCTCAGGTGATTTGATAATTTTCTGTTTTATGTTTGAATATATTTGTGCTTGATGTCCGGTAATTGCCTTACTATATATTTTTTATTGACCTTATGGTTAAATTATATGACTCGATTGATGCAGATAAAATCAGCAGATAAAAGCAGGCCGCTTTAGGGAAGATGAGGTCGTTGATCAAGTTCTTTACTTTTTTTTTTTTTCATTTTCTTTCGTGATCTTTACATTTATTTTTATGTAGCTCGTAGTTTTTTTATTACAGCTTGCTTCTTCATGGCCTATGGTTTTAAATGTGAATCAAATCACAAGTTACCTAAGTTATCTCATTAGTCCTCAAAGTGGAAATAAATCCTACATCATAGATTTGCCTTGAGATTGGCACTATAATGGAGTCTTAGAAGATTTGAGTTGGGAATTGGTGTCGACATAATAGAATTAGTAGAGGTGGGAGCTAATGAGAGCCATTGATAAATCATGCAGATGAACAAAAATCCATTAGATTTATGGCTAGGATTGAGACAAAAAATTAAATAAACTATATAAATAAGACTTAGTGCTTGATCTTAACATGCAAGAAACATAGAGCTTAATAGTTGCTAAAAATTGTGGCTGATGATAGCAAATTCATTAGGTAGGAAGACAATTCATTAATTAAAGTAGGAGATTCAAGTCCTAGGAATAGCTACACACTAGGTAATAAATCTCATCTTCTTAATTTCTGATAGCATGGAGAGCTCAGCGGATCTAAGAGCGGAAGAGGGAGAGTGGATGACGATCGCCTGTTGGAGGGGGAAAGTGAATAGTAATAGAGGGGGAGGAAGCGAAAAGGAAAATGCAACTAGGCGAATGTTTTGGATAGAACGAAAACAAGTAATGGTTGAACAACTTCGCTATGGGGATATTCGGATTGTGGAATATGGGGTCTGGGAATTCTCCCTATTGGTTGAAGCAAATCTGTTTTCATGGCTGGAAGATACCATTACTTTTTTGGTCTATCACCCAGAGGAGCTAGAGTGACAAATGAAGCATAACCATGATTCTTTGCTGATGGTCCAAATAGTCATTAAGAATAGAGGGAAAATGTTGAGGTTATAGAAGTCCAATCGAAATGGGGTCCAAGTTGTGATGATTTCAATGGGGTGAGGTGGCCAAGGATGGAGGAGGCTAGGAGAGATGTTTTTCCTGTTCATTCGAGAAGGCAACACATAGAAATGAGGGAGAGCATACATGCACTTGTGGCACTGTTGGGACGTTTAATGCAATATCCATACTAGAGACACAATAGGATATAGGGAACCAGACATCAAAGCCAAGGCAAGAGGTCGGATCAACATTAGTACAAAAGAGTAATACTGGCTGACCAAACAACATAAGAAATCCAAAGGGGCCTACTCGTGAGGGGCCCACTCGTGAAAAGGCCACCTGGGTTTTAGGATAAGACATTGTTTATATACAAGACTTCTTGGATTTCATCAAGGAGAGTTATACAACATTTGATTTCTCAAGGGAGAGGGAAGGAGGTGTCGCTCAAGCGTATAGGGGAAGATCGTGCCATTGCTATATGTGATACAAAGGAGGACTAAAAGACACTACTCCTTGAAGGGCTTGTTGGGAAGCTGACCTTGTTGAACATGTTGAGAAATGATCACTAAAACCCCAGTTCACAAATCAGAGATACGGAAAATAGCATAAATGGATCCACGTGGAAGGATTACCCCTGGACATGTGGAACGATGATACATATCAATATATAGGTGCAATGTTTGGAGGGCTGAATGTAGTGGATGGTAACACATCTAATTAAACTATCCTTGATGGTGCCTGGCTAAAGGCAAGAGGTGCTCCTAATGGCTTATTTTCATCTAACATTTATATTTCATGTTGGGTGAAGGATATTGTTTTGCAAGTCATACCGAAGCCATATCTGGCGGTTCTGATGGCCAAGATACCGACATGACTGAGGGAGGAGATTATGGTTGGTGGGGTCGCGCCATCGGCTCAGACAGAGATCCATTATAGTCATCCGATTGAGGTGCGGGAGGAGGATGAGGCTGACGAGTAGCGTTGCTGGTCCAAATCGAGCACACTAATAGACGGATCTGTGAAGCAAGGGATGAGATCGTGATCGGTAGGTCTACGCCACTGGTCCCAACAACATTATCTAATGGACAGGTGGAGGATTGGGCAGCCAGTGTGTAGATAAGATATGTGGCAAGGGTAAGTGGTCAAAACAGCAAAGTGGTGGAATTGGAAGGAGATGGATATAATGGCTTATGCATAGGGGATGTCGACGATGAGGGTACAAGATTGTGGTACTTTTCGCCACATAGTGGAATGATTAATTGTTCACATTTATGACGACCAGAGGTTACTGCAGAGGGGAACCGACGTGACATTGATGAGCCAGTACAAATCAGCCATGAACCTATTACAGATGTTATTCGGGGGATGAGCAATATGGAATATCAATAACCAAATCACAATCTAGCGCTTGGCTTTATAAATGGGGAGGGGGAGATGAAGAGAAAGGAATACAAGTGAGGCATCACAAGAAAACGCTTAAGCATGTGGGTTCCTAAGTGAGCACGTGACGTTGGCGAGTAGGCCGAATGAGGAGTGGGAATATGGCATTCTTGAGGTGGTGAAAGGGATCAGCCTAAGCCCATTACAAGGTGGAGAAACAAGCCCAACTCAGGGAGTAGACCATAACCCAACCCATCTATCAGACTCGGACACGATATTCATACTAGCAGCAATGGAAGTCGCCCAACAATATGACCAAAGACCCTCGAATAAAGATGTTAACCCAGTCATCTTGATGCCATCGATCGAGTTTGGGGCTGCCATTGAAAAGGAAATGTGTGCTTTTGAACCTATAGGAGAAACAGAGCGACATGAAAAGTTTTCGACATTTTTCGACCCTGCATTTCTTGTAGAGGTAGAGGCGAGGGTGCAGAGATTCGATCGACCTGCAATATCAGGGAGAGGGATTGATGACCTGCAGGTCCAACTAGAACAAAGTTAGACTATGTAAGCATCCTTTATTGCTGCGATGGATCAGGGGGAGAATAAAATGCCAAATGGGAAGGAAGGAAGATCTCACTATAATGGCCAGAATAGGCTCGATACAGGTTCCATATCCTCCATCGATATAGCTCCCAGAGAAATAGAATGATCGTTACTCCTGGCGAGGGATAACGATGATGACATTGAAGAGGTACCATATTCGATTACGCCATAACAACAATTGAACACATTCCAGAGGGTGCTGGGGTTTAGAGGACACTGAGGAGGGATACAATTATGACTCTAGTATGGAAGGATCGGATCAAGGGCTAGGGCATGCCCAAGACCCTAACGACATCACTGACGAAGTGGAAATGATAGCCGAGAGGGCGATAGACCTACGAGAAAATACCCAACATATAACCACAAAGATATTAAGAGCACCAGATCAAATGGAGGGCCTTGATGGTCTCTAAAGTTTATTCGAGCCATCCTCACTTGAAATGGAAAAGACTGACCCCGGACGTTAGTGTCCCACTATGTCACATAACTAGTGGAGGCGAAGAAGGAGAGAGTAGTAAAGTAAGGCATGATTTGGCCTATGTTGAACAGATTAGAGGAAGGCCCAATGACATAGAACTTTTTGAGCCATGTGACATTCATATTTATTAAAGGACTTCAAATGCCAACGACCACTGTAGATCATGGAGCTCCAGTCTAAATAGAGAATTGTATAAAATACAATGCCTCGTCAATTATGATACGACAGATAGGCAGGTTGTGCAAGGTTTCCAATGATGATAGTATCCTAGAATGTAAGAGGACTTGGAACAGCCTCAAAGAAAAAACTTGTGAAAGAAGCTATGAGAATGATTAAACCAGATATTATGGTAATCTTGGAAACAAAGAAGATGGATTTTAATAGGGGATTGTTGCGAGCATATGGGGGAATAGGTTCAAGGAACGAGTATTGATTCCAGTGGAGGGAACGAGGGGTGTGAATGCTATCATATGGGACACATGGAGGATAAAAGTTACTAGTAGCATAGTGGGTTTTTTTTTTTTCATCTTCTATCTAGGTGGAGGAGGAGACGTGGGAGCTATGGTAGTTAATGAGGGTTTACGAGGCCTAGCACATATAGAGGGAGAGCGGAGTTTCAGGAGGAATTTGAAGCATCATTCGGGTTATGTTGGGATATGCGATGTGTAACTAGAGATTTTAATGTGACCAAGTTTTTGGCAGAGAAACTAAACAGTACCAGGAACATCGAAAACATGACATGCTCAATAATTTGATTAACAAGATAGAATTGATTGACCCTCCCGTAGCTAATGGCTGTTTCACTTGGTCGAATTCCCAAAACTTGCGGATATGCGCACCTCTTCACATATTTTTATACACCAGAACATGGGCTAGGAAATTAAAAAATCCATGATAAACCATTGGCGACAAAACCACCTCGGATCACTATCCACTAATCCTCAACATGGGCAATGTGAAATGGGGGCCAATTCCTTTTTGGTTTGAGAATGCGTAGTTGGAGGATAAGGACCTCAAAATTAAATTTATGAGGAAGTGGAAGGAAATACAGTTATAGGATGGACTGGGTATAGTATTATGACGAAGTTCCAACTAGTTAAAAGAAAATTTGGGAGTGGAATAAAAACGTGTTTATGGAGATGGCTACTCAGAAGAATGAGTTCACTACTGTATAATGAAGTTAAACAGAGATGAGATGATGAATGATTGAAACCAGCAAAAATTTGGTTAAGGAAGGAAACCAAAAACAAAATTCACCGATTATCGATGCTTGAGAACCGCATTGCTAGATAAAAGATGAAGGTTAGGTGGGAAAAGGAAAAGAATAATAACTCGAAATTCTTTCATACTATTTTGGATGCTAAAAAAAATAAAGAAGGTCATTGACCGACTTCACAAACCAGAAGGGGGCTTCACTGAAAATATGGAGGAAATCCACCATACCATAACAAATCACTTTGCTAAGTTGTACAAAAAGAATGATGAGGAAACATAGGGAACTCATGGGATTGAGTGGGCACCAATATTAATGGGGAGGAAATGAGTTAGAGAAGCCCTTCTCTAAGACAGATGTAAGGCAAGCAGTGGCATCGTGTGATGGGGACAAGCCCCTAGGACCTGATGGGTTTACCATGACCATAATAAAAGAATGCTGGGAGGTGATGAAAGGTTATATAATGAGGTTCATGACCGACTTTCATAGAAATGACGTTGTTTGCAACAAGATGAACGAAACGTACATTAACTTAATTCTGAAAGGACGCAGAGCAGGGCATTTATCAGATTATCGACTAATAAGCTTGGTCACCTCCATTTACAAGATACTTGCGAAAGTGCTCGCAAGCTAATTGAGATAGGTGCTATAGGGAACAATAACTATTGCATAAAACGTTTTCATAGTAAGGCATAAAATGTTAGATTCGATACTTGTAGCGAGTGTGGCGGTGGTGTTCTTTAGGTAGAAGAAAAAGAAAGGGTATATGAAAAATTAGACTTTGCCAAAGCCTATGATTGCGTTGATTGGCAATTTCTAGATTATGTCATGGCCATGAAGTGGTTCGAGAATCAATGGAGAAAGTGGTTATAAGGATGCCTATCGTCAACAAATTTTTCTGTTATGGTCAATGGGAAATCGGTTGGAAAATTCTGGGGGGAGAGGAGACTAAGAAAGGAGACCCACTATCGCCATCTTTATTTATACTTGTCACAGCTATCCTTGGAAGGATTATCGAGCGAGCAAAGACTGTCCAAATGATTAATTGTTTTAAGATTGGGAAGGAGAACATGAACATGCCATACTTACAGTTCGCGGATGACTCATTATTATTCATATGGGAGGAGCCAGGGGCGGTAAGCTGAATAATGGCATTGGTAAATTTGTTTTGTGCAATGTTGGGATTGAAACTGAATACGCATAAGTCGACATTACTGGGAGTTAATGTGGAGCAAGGTGTATTAACGATGGAAGCTTAGAGAGTGGGATGTCAAGTAGGGGAATAGCCGGTGAATGTCATGACCTAAATTTATAATCTCATTTATTATCTGTAATCAGAATTACCGACCCATGGCATGGGACCCAGACTGTGATACGTGCATTGACCGAGGTGAGATGACCTAGGTATATGTTAGATTTGTTGTGGTGTATGCTTAGTGTATTAAATATGTGTAGACTATTAAGTCACCTCTTTTATGTTTAGGTGTCAAGACGTGAATGGGGACGCGCCTCGAGATGCATGGCAGCGTAGGACCTGGGTAGAGAGTGATGTGGTGATTTGGTTTAAGTCAAACCCCACCTAATTAGGGCATTTGACCGGTTTAGATTACCTTAATCCCTTGATAATCTAGCAGCCTTAACCTCTCCATTAATAAACAATTAATATTAAGATATTGTAATCATCAATTATAAAATATTATCAACCACTAAAGATTCTAAAGTGAATCTTAAACCTTAAAGTTCCATGAAAATTAATTATATAATTCTCAAACTTCATTTATATTGATTACATTATCCTTAAAATTTTGTAAAAAGTTTTCGACAGCATTTCCGTTATTTCTAAGCCTACACCTAAAATCTCGACCATCAAAAATCATAAACAAAACTTGCTCAACTTTGGTGGAAATGTCAAAGGACTCACAATCCACCCATAACCATATATATTGCATTAACTAAATTATATATTCATTCTAACTTGATTTAAAGTATTAAAAGCCTTAAGCTAGCATTGTCTTAACTAAAAAATATCTCAATTGGTCTTAAAATTGTTCCCGTCATTTCAAAGGAGATCCTAATCGCACGCTCGAACCCATTTATACAATATAATATATTCAAAAATCAATACATAGATAGAGAAAAGAACTATGCAAGTTACATATATTCGGAAAGCTTTCCCTTTCCCTTGTCGCCGTTAGAACCTGTCATTATCCAATTATAAAAATTTGATAATGTCGAATAAGTAAATTTCACACTCTGCAGTACACCTATAATAATCAAATGCATAATAATTTAATATATTAAACAAAGAATATAGGAATTTAAATACAACCGTGAATCCATCTCGTTTTTGTTATCAGTAAACGTTCTCCGAAAATAGTAAGTAAACAACAATAAGGACTCATGCGCAGGAAGAATAACCGAACGAGTCTCGTTCCGATAGACTTTAGGTGTATGATCTGGTTCAACGTGATCTCATGATGACCATGTGATGAAAAATATCAGTGACTCAAGCCCCTCAAGCATAATATAATGTTCTATAACCACGGTATAGTCTAGACTATAAGGAGACTCGAATCGCCTTATCATTCCAACCCATGTATGCATGTACAACAAAAATGCAATATCGATGATCAATGCAATTTATACAAAATTATAATCATACAATGTAAAAGATACTATGAGATTTACTTAATCTTACAAACACGATATTGCAACTCCTTTGCAATCTGTGTCGATAAACTGGTGCACATCGGGCTCCAATTACAGTCTTACAATTCATTAATACATCCAGTAAGCCTCCACAACAACTTAACCTTTTTCCAATTATTTGAAATTTCATTAAACTAACGCGTCCCGAAATCCCCTAAAATACTTCCAAAATAAATTCTTCGATACTCAAATTTCGTTTTTGACTCAAAATTATTATTCGACATTGAAAATTACATTATCTAGGCTTAAATATTGGTCATCCTCAACCCGAAAATCCTGAAATCCCTCCGAATCTTATCATCAAATGTTGGAATCCCAATTTTGACTCCAAATTGTGGACCAAATCAAAAATCACTCTTGGCTAGGCTTTTAAATAATTTTTTTAAATTTTGGACATTTTTGGGTATCGTAGCACCCATTACGAGAAAAACCTCACTATGAATCCTTGAAAAATCTCGAAATCCTCATTTTTCATAAAAATTCTTAATTTCTATTAATTTGGTCAAAAATCCAGATTTCTTAATTTTTTCAATTTTTCAGGATTTATTTGATTTTTCCTCATTATAAAACCATTTTTTTCAAATGAGGAGGGTTTGGCCCTCGAACTGGACTGGCCTAGTTCAGTTGAACCAGACTCGATCGGTCCGGTTTGGGGGACCCCCTCATCTTCCTCGTCACGCCCTGTTCTTCTCTGTTTTGACATATTTTTTTTTTCTCATTTGGAGTTGGGTTCAACCCATCCCTAGGCTTGCTTGGGCAGGGGAGACGACACCCTGCCGTATCCCTCCTCGGACGAACTACCTAGCAGTTTATCCAATCGTCTCCATCTATCGTCAATGCTCAATAACACAACAAACAACAACGACAAACAACAACCAACAAAACAACAACCCACACAACTCACCTTGGTCTCGATCTCTCCCTCTCGGTCTCCATCTCTCTCATCTCAGTCTTCCTCTCCATTAATCCATAGTTTCAATTTCACCTTTTTTCTTCTAGGTCGATTTACATAAAGAATAATTGTGTGTTAGTTGCAAATATATATTAGAGTTCCTCGAGAGGCATTATCCGAATCTTGAGACAAATCTAATGGTTTCATAATCATAAAACAACTTGATCTTCCTCGATTGAGGTCAATTGTTGTCTCCAAAACAAAGTTGAATGAGGTGATGTGTTGTTTAGATAAATATAATATTTTCTTGATATTCGCATTGCACGAATCTTGAGGCAAATCTATAGATTAGCAACCATTTTCTATTCTCATTATATATGTCGATCTTCCTCGAGATACGTAACACGTATCTCATAGTTGATCTTAGTTGCTATCAAGAAGATCATAATTACCTAACCAACTTACACAAATCAATTATCTTGATCTCCTTGAGATCGTATCATGTATCTCGAAGTAAATCAAATGGTTTTATAAGTAGCCTCTCTATCACATACATTCAACACTTAATTCTCCTCGAGATTGCACTGCATGCATCTCGAGGTGCAGATAAATCATCACCAACAACAACATTTAACTATTTCTCTTTCTCGACACTCACACTACTCTTATCTCGAGGTGAGTCCAAGATATACTTTATTTAATTCAAACTAGATGATTGATTTATATATATAAACACCATATATATATATATATATATATATACTAGGGAGTTCTACCATGGTGATTAAGGAAAATCACCATGGATGATGATTTTCATTGCAACCTATTATAGTAGGTAACTCCAAATTGTTATAAACAAAATTAAATGCATATCAATTCATCTAGTCTTGGAAACCCAAACTACCATAACTAAGCAAATTAAATTTTGTTAAAATCTATTTGAATCACTATAATTAATTGTAGACATTATTGAATATATATTAATTGATATATAGTCATCTTGAGATACATATGTAAATTTTATGATCATTATTGATATATATTATCATGAAAATCTTTTTCTTCATCCATGTACAAATCTTTGTTTATGTACATATACGTAACTCAATAACACGTACATTATGTCCATCGGATTTTTTCTCTTTAGTTGTGAGCCTATTTCTTTTGTTATTTATTTATGAAAAATGTTACAAATGACTCCTAAAAATCGCACCTCTTAACATGGCATGCTGCTTCACATCTTTGGGAGGTGTCGATGTGCAACTCGAGATGCACACCACGCATGTTTTACGACCGAGAACTATTTTCGTAAATCCATTTTCATGCGGGGTGCACATGCCATGTCATCAAAAAGTGACTTAGAGGTGATATTGTAGCATCTAAACTTTTTTTTTTAACCAATGATGTAAGCCATAAGGTCTTTTTTATTTTAAAGAAAACTTGTAAACTTTTATTATTGGTTATTTTTCGATTTTATGCTCACTCTCCCAATAATTATTAATGTGACACTCTCCAAAAAAATATTAAAGCTAGTGACATTAAAAATTTACAAAATAAAAAATTAACATGATATATTTGCTTAATTAACCCTTTTAAATAAATTTGACCATAAACCTAGTGAGAAAAAACTCAATTTGTCTAGTGACATTGTTTCTTGCTTTAAAATCAACTAAATATGACATCATAAATTTTTTTACTTTGATTTTTACGTTAGATTTATTTTAATTTTATATTGATACTTGGGCCTTACTCATGCTCGGAGCGCGAAATTGCGACTGGTAAAAAATATAAAAGAAAGACTTTACATTTTTTAAAATATAATATGATTCTTGATATAAAAATTAAAGTTAATAATAACTTCTAAAAACAATATTGTAATATCTTATTTAAATTGTATACTTTTCATATAATTTTCTATTTTTCTTGATAGTAGTTATGTAGTTTTAATTTAATTTTTAACTTTTTTGTCCAATGCTCAATTTAGTTTTTATTTTCATTATTTTAATTTTCTTTTGAACGTAAATATGATGTCTATATTAGTATGTATAAGTGAAATTTTATAAATTTTTAAAGAAAAATGTTATGATTAATTATTATTTTTAAACTTAGATTTTTTTAACAAAACATGTTCTAATCAAAATTTTTCTTAAGTTAATTTTATTAAATAAAATAATTTATCATATTGTGTGGTTATTTTTTAAGAAAGTTCATTAATAACATGCTAATTATTTTTTGAGGGAAATATAAAAGAAAATTAATTAAACTCTCAACTTGTTTTTTTAAAAGTTAAACACCCAGCTTTTTAAATAGTAAAAAAAACCTGAAATTTATTTGACAAAAAAAATCTGAAATTTTAAATTAATTGAAAAATATTTTTAGTTGTCAATAATGATAAATTCATTCTTTAATAATATATATTATATATTTTATCTATTTCATTTAATAATTTTTCTCTTTAAAAAATATGCAACATACATAATTTTGTGCATGACATATATTTTTTATAAATTTTTTCTAATACTAAAATGAACATAGTATATATTGGTGATGTCTTAAAATGAATATAATTATTCATAATTTTGCTGCTTCTCAAATCACAAGACTATATTATAACTATATATTATTTTGATTGTTGATGTTTTAAATATCTAAAAATTTTTTTATGTTGCATGCTTTATTATTTTACAAAACAAAAATTATTAAAAAAGTTTATAGCAAAATGAGACTTTTTTTGTCATCATCAAAATGAGACTTTTATGACTAATCAATTTGCATTATACTATATTCCAAATAATATAAAGTACACCAATACTTTTAGAAATTAAACATAATGTATGGAGTAATAATTAAAGGTACTAACTCTCATAATCATGTGTAGAACATTAAATACGGCCCATGTATTAAATGCATAATATTAAATGTAGTAACTTGAACAATAGGTTACCCATTTCAAAAATTTGACACAATGAATAAATTGAATAGTTAGATCAAGATCTAATAACTAGAATTAAATATCACCATCTATGGTGATTTCCCTCAATTACCATGATAGAACTCCCTTATATAAATATATATACACCTATATATTTTCAAGGCTATAAATTTGCCACGTGGGCTAATGACCAACCTCGGACGTGCGCACTTTTGTACATCCTACGTATATCACCCTTGATCATGCGTGTCACTAGGCGCCTACTCATTTATTTATTGTTTTATTTAATTTTGTGATTATTTCTTCAGTTTATATTCAAATTAAATTCTGAAAAATACCCAAAATCTTTAAAAATTGAAAAAAATTCTCCAACGCTCTCCGGAACTCAAGGACTCCACATATACACTACACTTAACCCTATTTCTAGTTGAAATAGTATATAATACATCAAATAGGTATACGACACATAAAAATAATATTACAATTTATGATCTCCGATCTGTAACACTCGGGTCCACCTTTGATACATAAATCCCAAATTAAATTCTAAAATACTTAATTAGCCAACTAATCAAGTTTATAAAATTCTCGGATGTCACAGTTTAAACTTAGTGTAGCTTATATAATTGAAATAATGTTTTTATAGTTGACTATATATTAAATGTACATAAGTTAGTAATTTAAAACAATAACCATTCGATATCCCTCGAGATACGTGTTGACATATCTAGAAGCCAATTGAGTTTGCATTTGTGTTAGTTGGATGAAATTATTGAAGAGTAAGTGGAAAATGTGTCAAGGTGTAGGCTATTAAATCAGTTTCAAGATGCGTATGTACGTTAGGATCGATGATTATAATTCAATCTTATCTTAATATATAAGATTGATTGATCAACACATGCAAACTAAACCATTTTCATTTACAAGACTTAGAAAACTTGATGGAGAAGAGAAATATTGCTGGAGAGGAAGAGATCAACAAGGATTTGTGAAGAAATCAGTGGGTTTAGGTGTGGTTCATCAACTATGTAATTTTACTACACTAGCAACTGAGTTAATGTGATGAATTCATGAATTTAATGATGCGTGGTTGTTATGGTGATGTTAATGGATATCTTGGGTCTCTAGAGGTATGGAATGGAGAACCCAAGGTATTGGGGTGGTCTATGTGTGGAGAAAACCCAGAACTTTAAATGCAGAATTCTAGATTCTCCTGCACATAACGCGCTAAGTGTGATCGGCTAGCGCACTAACTTTGTATAACACACTAGATAGACTATCTAGCGCGCTAATTGCTCGGACAGAGCAAAAATCAACAGTTTCCTAATCTCAATTTAAACAAGTCCAACACCCTAGTTAAAGGTCTAAACACATTTAAAAATATGTTAAGTGATATCAGGAACCTAAATAAGTGTCTCAAGGGATCGGATACAAGATTTGGGTGTCAGAAGGTCGGTAAAGCTAGGACTTTACAGTGCTTGATATTAGTATACCCGTCGATTATTTTATTTGCATTTCATGTCCACTTTATGTTTTTTTGTTGTCGTCGATATTGACTATATGCAACGTTGTACTCTTATATTATGAACTTATTTGACACTCCTCATTTATCGAGCTTGACTTTCATGATATTATGATGAATTGATTTTCTTTGAATCCATTCATGAGCTTTATGTCATTTCTTGTTGTTTTACAGTGACTATTGTGAAAAGTACATGTTATTAAGAATTGTGAGTTTGTTAATGACTTTATGGACTTGTACTCTTTGGGAATTGTGCTTTGTAGCATAGCCAAACTTTGGAATCCTTAACGAGTCAATTTCTTGGAATTATAAAGTAGTTATAAAATCTAGAGTCTATTGCACTATGTTAGAGTTAATCGACCCACGGGGTTAGAGTCCCTGAGATGTCGGCACATGCGACGGCCTTGCTGCCCCGGGGTGTCGTCTCTCCGTGCACTCCTCGCCGGGCCCAGCTACACGTGTCCGACACCTGCCTATCCATCTCATATATCGATAATCGTGTCCACGTAGGTATTACTAGTTTGATTAAATAATTGTTCACATTTATCTTAATCTATTTTATTAAGTTCAACTGTCTGAAGCTTTCATGACGACCCCTTCTCAAATTAGGGCACCGCTCGACCTAATCCCTTTATTAAGCCCTAACCTCACCATATAGGACCTAACAAGGAATTAGTCAGCCTCTTCAAAAACCTTGTTACCTATCAATTTTTCATGGTTCAAATAGATATAAATATATACCTATCCTATGTAAGTTCACAAATCAGAGTTAACTAAAGTTTTCTAACTTAAAAGTTATTCAACGGAAGTCTTAACAACTCAACTAGCGGAAGCTTATAACATATAACGTAACCTTTGTGAAAAAAATAAGAAATAGAGATCACATGCATATATATAATGCAAAGGCGATATATAACAACATGTATCTGGTTAAGGTACCTATCACTCAGCCCATAACATATAACCCCCAAAAGAATATCATATACGTAAGAAAGTAATACAACAAAAAACAAACCTACAAAATCTGGTGTAGCAACACTCCACCGGCTCAGAGGTAGTCGTCGATCTTCTCTTTGCCTGGCCTGCCACTTGATGGACCCGCACCCACCATCACAAACTAGACTGTGAGTACTCGAAAATAGAAAGTAATACCGAGAGACATTTGTTCACATTCCTAAGTATTCAACAAGTATAAAAAGCACAATAATAGTAGCAAATATGCTGAAAGGATATCATACAAGGTGATACTTTAGTTAAACAAAATGAAACTGACTTTGGCTAAATAGTAATGATCTACGGTCGGTCGGCCATGATCTTCATCACATCAGCCTTTCCACTATATATTTGACGGAGTTGTGCTCTACATCTCACTTGAAGGTCATACTTACACGGTATAATATGCCTTTTTAATTATCCAAAATTTCAGTCACTGGGATGCATACTTACCAACAACCTCGAGTCTTACAACTCGTGAAGTCACCCAAGTTATGCTTGCTAACAACCCCGAGTCCCATTCCCCGTATGTTGCGCAAAATAGTGGAGAAATCCCGATCACCCAGGAAAGTTTAGTGATCCCTATATGTCAGATGGATTTCTATCATAAAGTGACCTAGACACAAGAACCACTTTCATTTCCAAAGAACAACACGGTATTAGAATCCAACAAGTACAATTGCATAACTAATGCACAAAGAATATAGATTCACAACCCTATGTACAACTACTTAAAGCATGTTATTTCACTAATCACCAATAATAACAATTAATAATGACATAACGTATGAATTGGAGACAATGAAATAATTAAATCAATAAACTATGTCATGAAACAACCTCATATAATGAGAAATAAAAACAAGTCATGACACACGAAGTACAAAGATAATTCAGTTCAAATAACCGAGAATGAATATTTAAATAGGAATGAAATGTAAAGAAATATCTTAATCGGTTTACTTACACACTCAATTTTCTAAGCTACTTCGACCTCCAAATGCCTCGAAACTCGTATTTGGGTCCTTGTTCTTTTCCTTAGGTTCCTAACATTATATTATACATTTTTGAGTATGTTTAGACCTCTACTTAGTGTTTTAGAATTATTTATAGTGTTTAAGCCATTTTAAAAATTGATGATTATTTGTGTGTCACAACAATTAACATGCTAATTATGGAATTAGTGCGCTAATTTTCAACTTAGCGCGCTAATCAACATTATCGCGCTAGATCTCATTCCTAGCACACTATGTGTAGTAAATTTGCAATATGAATTCTGAATTTTATCAACACATAGGCTATGCTGATGCCTTGGGTCATACACACCTCTAAAGTCTCAAGACACCTTTTACAACATAAAATAACAACCCATAACATCAAATACATGAATTCATGAAATTTGAGCTATGTTAATGGAGGAGTAGGAAGTTACCAAGCTTAAAGAACATTAGCTGAAACTCGATCTTCTTCTTCAACTTCACTGGTTGCTCATCTTCTTCCTCTCCAGCAACCTCTCCTTCACTCCAACAAGGTTTTCTTCTTGATGAAGTAATAAAAATGAGAGAAATGAGAGGTGCTTGTGTTGATCAAGCTCATATATATGGTTTAGATATGGTTGAATGATAGCCCTTGATCGCTTTATGCACACATATCTCGAGGCTTAACTTGTGGACCTCCTCCTAACATATGTCCCACTAGTTCATACTTAAATGACACCAAACAATACTCAATTGGTGGTGAAACATGTCAACTTGTGTCTCGAGGCATATCAAGTGGCTTATGTTTTAACTTATAAACTAATCAACCATAATCCTTATAACTTAATAAAAACCATATAAAGCTTGTACCAACTTATTACCACATCACTTTTCCACCTTGATTCCACACCTACACACACATCGACGCACTTTTCTGCTCATGTCTCGACACCTATAAATAAGTAAAAATGACTTAGCAGTCTACACATACAATACACTAGGCATACACCACAACAAATATAACCTTACCTCGGTCACCTAGCCTTGGTAATGACACTTATCTCGCTGCGGGTCCCACGTCAAAGGTCATTTAATCCTAATTAAGAAATTAAACATAGATTAGCTATTTGGGCTGTGATAGCTTATTTAATTCCTAGCCAAGCTAGTGGTTTGTATTTTACAAGTTAATAATAAATCAACAAAAACTTTAACTTAAGCAGGTAAGGTATTAGATTAGCATGTTGAATATTATCCATATGAGCATGTCCTACTGTGGAAAACCCGAAAATATTTAATTATTTAATTTCAGACTATGACCCAGCTCAGCCCCACGTGGACGTCGTGGATTAGTCTAGGGCACGCCTACCGATGTACAATTTATAATGATATATTTGCGTGTTGCTTGTCTATTATGGTTATTTTACTATAAATTGTAGTATTACACCATGTGTACCGTCGATTATCACGTTTTGTGTGAGTTACGAGTGCGGCGAATAGTGCTTCGAGATGAGTGCGACGCGAGTACGAGAACTTGATAGCTTAGATGCATGAATTATCAATATACAATAATATTCTAAGCTAAATAATCAAACAAACTTGACCATAGTTGAACAAAATACTAATAGGTCAAAAATGGACTTCGACGCGCCTCGTGATGCACGACGGTGCCGGGTAGCCGGTTAGACAAGTACCTAACCTAATTTTGATATGTGTACTTCAAATAAATATTAGGCTAAACTAATGAGACCAAATAATAAGCCTATAGTAATTTAAATTAGCTAGGTAATAAAAATGTGCCTAAGTGGTAAGTAATTTGAGAAATTAAAATCTTAAATTGACTTACTTAGATTGGCGCATGTGTGACATAACAACATGGTTGGAGTTATTAGGAGCCTTAGAGGGACCTCGAGATGCGTGTGAGGACTTAATGAAGTGAATTAATATAAAAGGGATCTTAACCTATTTTATCTCCTCTGGACATGCAAACTTGAGCATTCTTGCTCAAAAGAAGAAATGGTTGTAGTTGATAAGTTCTATAGATTCAGAGGAGATTTGTGACACCTAGAAGCCAAGGATTTGAGTACCTAAGCTAGGTAAGATCCTACCCTAGTCATCTGTTCCATTTTTGCTCTAATGGTGTCTTAAAGTACAACAAAAGATTGGGTGTTTGTAGTAAAATAAATTTAAGGGGTTTTAATTGAAGTCTTCCACTATTTTTGAACCCAGATTTTAGTTTACAACACCAATTTATTGATACATTAGACCCATTTCATGTTTTTGGGGTTTTTGGTGATAGAGTGCATTTTAATGGTTTAATGGAGCATATTTGATGTTGTTGTTGTTCTTGTTAAAGAATAAAAAGAAAAAATGGAAGAGAAAAAAAAAAAGAAAAAAAATTAAAAAAGGAAAAATGATGTTGTTGTAGAAAGTAGAGAAACTCGTCTCTGCGGAGAGACTAAGGGAGTCTCACATGCACGCTTTGTGCGTGCGTAGGAGACCTGGACAAGGCTGGCCAAGGCCCGGCCAAATTAAGTCGAACAGGGCCCAGCCAAATCAGGCTCGGTTCAAGAAGGCCCAACCCCTATTTATTTATTTAAAAACTAATTTAAATTTAACTAAAATATAAAATAAATATATTAAATTATAGAAAAATATGTAAAAATAAAAAAATTCAAAAAAACCATAAAAATATGAGGAATTGAAAAAAAGGTATAAAATTGGGTTTCAATATATTTTCGATCATTTAGCACCCCGTGTAACCTGAAAAAATAATGTGTCGCAACTAAAAATTAGAATAAAATTCTAATTTTTGTTCCCACAATATAAAATCAATTAATGTGACCGTCTATTATTAAAACTGGTATGTAGGATATCGAGGCCTAAGGAAGCCTAGTGGATCGACGGACGGTTATTTTCGGGACGAGCGAGCGACTTAGACTGAGTTTTTATCGCATTTTGGTAAGTAAACCCCACCAAATAACACGTAGCACTTATTTTACTGTTTTTATTTCCTTTTGCCTTTAAATTATGCTAATTTGGTTTGTTTGACTACTCCACTATCGCGTGTGTTTGTATATGGTCAACGGGATGGTATGACCCCTCATCGGCTCCTTCGTGATTAGCGATTCAATTGTTGCTACGGTTTCAGTCATGCCCTAGGTTACGTTTGAGATTTACTCTGCGAGTCTATGACTTGAGAGATGGTGTCGTGAGGAGTTAACTCCAACATAGATTCCTCTCCTTTGAGGTAGTTGGTTTGAAGTTGTAAACTCGTGACTAACAGAGTTCCTCATTAACCTTGGAGCGGCAGTGGAGAGTCACTTTGTCACCGAGTCTCCTCGGTCTAGTATTATTAGTCCCAGAGTTCGCCAGATATATACCACACTCATTTTCGACATTTATTGCCTTCTTAGGGACTTATCTTCATGCTATTATGCATTTTCAATGTATATCTTATTAACCAGCATGATTTGTAGACGCTTTATTTACATTCTTATTAAATGCAACTTACGTTTCTTCAGGGGATTTACTCGCGGGACTCGACATCAACTTTTTGCATGGATGATCGAGTGCAAATCCTATAAAAAGCTAAGGAAAGGTCGTAATTAGTGACTTCATATGATCATCAAGAGCCTCCACTAGCCCATCTCGTAGGTGTTTGTGTATATTATTTACTGCTTTTTGGTATATTCTGGGAGACTCGATACACTGATACATGTATATTGATTCTATTATACATTTTGTTACCTTGTGTATACATGGTATCCTTTTGATGGGTTTTCCACTGTTTAGGGTTTCTTAATGAAGTAAATTTATGATATTTATCATTTGCTTTATCTAAAATGAAGACTTCCACTATTATTGATAACTCATATATTTAGTTGAAAAAACCAAGGATAAATAACTTATCAAATAAGTTAAGTGAAATAAATGAATAGATTAACTAAACTAAATTAAGAACATATTTTCATAAAACACTAAGATAATTGAAATAGTTAGGCTAATTGAAAAGGTTGAGTACTTGTCGCGGGCCATAATAGATAGGTAGGCAAATGACGTGGCATAACCTGGTGACGTGTCCGACAGCATGGCGAGGCCCGGATTGCTTTGGGGTTTGAGGCCGTCACAATGGAGGTGTAGAGCTCAGCTTTGACCTTCGATAGAGGTGTAGAGCACAGCTCCACCCTGAGATAGTGGAACAAAGACCTGTGCGATAGGGCTCACGACCGATTGGACCTAGATCATTACTACTTAGCCCACGTCAATCTCATTTTGTTTGGTTACGGTATTTTCTTGCATATTTTCATTTTAGCATTTTTTGCTATATTTATGCTTTTAAATACAAGTCAATTACATTTGGAAATGTACATAAGAATCTCCAGGAATTATTTTATTACATACTGTACTCACCGTCCTTTTATGACGGTGGGTACAGATCCGTCAGCAGCAACAGGCCAAGCAAGGAGATGATGCATGACTATCTTTGAGCATTAGACAATTTTCTACTTCTTATCTTATAGGTCTCGACTTTCGATGTATTATCTACTTTATGTCTTTATTATACTTTTTTGGGTGTATATATTAGGTTGAGCGTATAGTTCCCCGACTTGAGACTTGACTATTACACCGTTTCTCATTTTTTGATGTTTATATGCAAGTGATGTTATTTCCTAGTTTCCATAATTTAGGATTCATTTAAATTGCTTCCACATTACTGTTAAGACTTCCACTGATCATTTGAAAACTTTAAAGTTTTAATTTATTCTTAAATTTAAAATAACGATGAATTGAGAAATACTTATCCTGAACACTAATAACGAGGTTAATAAGACAAAAGGCTAACTAATATATTGTTAAGTCCTACGTGACTAAAATTGGGGCTTAATTACATGATTAGGCCTGGTGGTGCACTATTTTAAAGAAGGGCCATCACAAATACCCTTTCAATCTTAGGCTTAATAGGGCTAGGAATTCTTGGGAATGTATCAGCAAATTACCCTATGAGGTTAGGGTTGGGTTCCCTTTGATGGTCTGAAGAGCTGTTAGTGGTGAATAGTTAGTTATCTTCCTATGAGCCGAAGGGCACCCCAAGTTGAGTATAAGGCACCCCAAACATGTCCGAGCTTAGTATTACTCCTATCACACCTTTAGTAGTTGTATCCGAACTCACTGATTTACTAGTTTACCCAGGTAAATTCTTGCATGTGGTTGTTTTTGGACATGCTTTTAGTTACCTATCTTTCTATTCAAGAAATATGGATAAGTTGTGTAACGAATTGTTACCTTAAACTGGTGATTAATATGAATCCAAATCTTAATTAACCCATGTTAGGCTCGTGGTTAAGTCTAGCGTACGTCGATTAGTGTGTGCGTGAGTTTGTATAATGATTGATTTTGTATGGAATGCTTAATAAATTTTATAAGTTGCATGATTAATAGGAAATTAATACGAGCCTATAATCGGAAAACTAGTAATCAAACAATAAACAGCCTATACACCAAGTGCGACTAGGGGGTCGTGAAATGAATGTGCACACTCGTGAACACTCGTAAGCATGTCTGGTTAATTTATTAGTGAGAAAATATGCAAAGTGTATATATATTTATATATAATTGATATATAAATATATATAATAAAATTATAAGTTTAGTTTAAATT
The DNA here is from genome assembly GCA_039657365.1 of Stephania yunnanensis. NCBI lineage: Eukaryota > Viridiplantae > Streptophyta > Magnoliopsida > Ranunculales > Menispermaceae > Stephania > Stephania yunnanensis. Next base: position 54,651,086 of record CM077584.1, on the reverse strand, counting down.
ATATGGATCGCTTGATCAGCCTCGAGATGAGCGTAAGAGTTGATGTCAAAATGTGTCACTTTAAGAAGTGTCATTTTAACACATCAATCACTTCATCAACCTTGAGATGACACGATGCGTATCTCGAGAAAAATTAATATATTGTGACGACCCCTATTTCCACGAATTGGGCTCCGCCCGACCTAAGCTCACGTGGACCCCCGAGCCAGTCTCGCTAGGTCAACAAGAGCCTAGTCAGCCTTCCAATCCGTCATTATACGTAAATTCACAATTTTACCGTTGACCTCGCCTGAGTCGTCACTCTAATTCTCGTATCGGTAGGCGCGCTCAGCATCTCCTCATGTAAGCACGAGTTCAACACGTTTTCTCCAACGCGTTCACTTTTTGATTTTTTTCAAAGTAAATGTGTCCTTCGAGACATTTCCCAAGTTTCGAACCCTATAACACTGAGCTGGACCTACTCCAAATCTAATGTATCCTCGAAATTCGTGCGGCGCAAAACTCGAGACACATTAAAACATTTCATCACATTGTTTGTTTATGTTTTTCTTTTCTTGCCAACTTTAAACGCACGGGTTTACTTGCACGAAAATTCTTTTCCCTACGTTTACTAATGCATCTGAAAACAGTCTTAAGATGTACAATCTCATAAAATTTATACTTAGATGACCATTAATTGTTAGAACGATTTGCAGACTCTACCTCACCTCGTAACACTTAATTCATTTATAAGTCCCTAAAGGTGGTGGTCGACTTCACCAACCCTGAGACTACAAATGTATAGTGTCACTCAAGTGGAGTTACATTTCGTCAAAGCTAAAGGAGTCCGTACATGACAAGTAATCAAACAATAAATAGCCTATACACCAAGTCCCGAGGCGAGGGGGATGGAAATATAACTCGTGAAATTTACCCCACCAAAACTCATGCTTTGATTATGAATGTGCACACTCGTGAACACTATAGTTTAAGCGTAAGCATGTTTGGTTAATTTATTAGTGAGAAAATATGCAAAGTGTATATATATTTATATATAATTGATATATAAATAAATATAATAAAATTATAAGTTTAGTTTAAATTATATGGATCGCTTGATCATCCTCGAGATGAGCCGTGGCGCTGCTTGTCGTGGCAAGAGTTGATGTCAAAATGTGTCACTTTAAGAAGTGTCATTTTAACACATCAATCACTTCATCAACCTTGAGATGGCACGATGCGTATCTCGAGAAAAATTAATATATATATAAATCCAAAATCATCAAGTTTATTCTCTCTATTACATTTGATCATTTGAGAAAGTGAGAGCGCAGTCGGGGGTTTGATCACAAGGAGTGGATCAATAAAGGAGTTTTTTACTGAATTGAGGAGCTTAATCAACCAGAATTATAGATCATCATCTTGGTAAGTTGGTTTTGAGTTTGAAGTTGAATTTATAGTAAAGTGATGATTTCTTTATGAATTTTTGTTGTTTATGATTGGAAATAGTTTGTTACCTCACTAGAGGTCCTCCCCAATGAATTTTAGGAGCATTTGTGGTTGTATGGATTTATGAATGGAACGGTGGTTGCTGCCCTGTTTATTGTCAAGGCAGTGCTTTGGGTGGAGTGCGCTCCACCTAGGAGAGGAGCACGCTCCCTTCATCAGTTGAAATGAACCTAGTTGGTGGAGCGCCCCCACCAAGTTAGAGAGTGTGCTAATAAGACGAGTTTTGATTAAAAAATCTTGAGGTCGTGGGGACTGACTTAGGGGTTCTAAACACATGGAATTAGACTTATATTGACCACTAATAGTTGTGATAGGTTGTTGAGTAACGAAAGCATGAGATAACCAAAAACTTAGGAAGATTGAAAACATATATTTAAACCGAGGTAAGTATGGATTTGCTTATTTGTCAATGTTGCCTCATTATCCTATTATATAGTTCATATAGTTTATGAACTGAATGGGGGAGGGGGGGCTACATACACTATGATAGTTTTAATAAATGGAAAATAATGTTTAATGTGATTCACGAGAGAGTTTCTGAGACTAAGACCAAGTTATATAGGATGCGAGGATGATCTCCCGGACTACATGTAACTTCCTACTTAGTTAGATAGGTTGTGTGGATTACATACTCACTAGAGGGTTTCAGATAGAACCATTGGGTATTAATGGTTTGACTAGACAACACTTCAGCCAATATGTTTGTCTAGTAATTGCATTAATGGCATTAATAGGTAATCAACCATAGTTTTATAAATAAAATGATAATAACAGTGTAATAGTCATTAATGGCTTCACCTGCATCCGTTATTTATTTGATTATATGTTGTTTATAATCCCGTTAGGTATCTATCATGCATATTGTTATTGCATATCATTCTTGATTATTATACGAATGTTGATAACTATGTGAATCCCTAATTATTGAGCAAGTTGGACCGCTCACCCTAAATTAATATTTCAAGAAAATCGACAAGTGCTACACCTACTAGATAGATAAGATTTTTGATTCTTGATCTTCTCTTCCATGTAATGAATCTTAGCTTGTCTTATATATTTGTATTGAATTACATGTTTTTTTAGTATTATAAGGGATGGAAAGTTTTGTATAACTAAGGTTTATTCCGATTTGGTTTGGTAATGTATATCATATTTAATTATTGAAAAAGTTTTAATTTCTGCTTGGGTTTATTATTTTTTTACATCGATATTTGATATACAGTGGTGTTTATCAGGTGTAAAGGAGAGGTTGCTAGCTCTAGTTAAGTCTAACAGGATTAATGAGGCTTAATTAGGGTTTCAGACCAAGTTTCATTCTAATCGGGTCAAGGGATGCTATAAGTGGCCTCAGGATTAGATTGTCATTTTTAGTGACAATTTCAGATCCGTTGTGTTGCAAACTAAGGAAAGAGAAGATCGTCGACTACCTCCGAGTCCTCAGCGACTATTTGTTATTCTTTTGTGTAGTTTTACTTTTTTATATTTATGATGTATGTCTTTGATATATTTTGGGTTATATATTTGTTTTGAGAGACTAGACTCCTTAGCCTAGCTAATATATGATGTCATATTATTTATCGCCACTTTGATATACATAAATGTGATCTACTACCTGATTTTTACATATAGGTGTTGTTGGATATATATGAATGAAAAGAATTTAAATATGCATGAAACGGTACATGCATGTGATCAACACAAATATATATAACGTATGTTCATATGTAATGGGTACATGTTTGATTTGGATAAATACAATGTTTCTATGAAACGATACATGTTTGGTTTGGATAAATACATTGGTTTCTATGAAACGATACATGTATTGCATAGGTACGTTGGATACGGATTAGTTGTATGCATGCATGAGATACCGTGGTGTCTCTTCAAAAGAATTGAATAGGTGTATCACACATTATAAATACTCCACAACTTAATGGATAAACATACAAAAATCTTTTTCTCCCCAGTCATTAAGTTTCCTATTTTCTCTCCAATCGGTAAAATTTCCTATTTTCTCTCCAGTCAGTGAAATTCGTATTTTCTCTTCGGTCATGAAATTCATTATTTTAACAGTGAGTGAAGCACAACACTTTGATCCAATTATTTCAACGGTCTAAAGTGTTGTAGTCGTAGGAACGTGATTGTTGTATCTTGGGAGACAAGTGCTACTAACCGCGAGCATAATTTGCGAGACATTATTGTCTTAAGGAGTTAGAGTATTAAACTCTAGCCTCGATCTACAATTTCTTCGATTCATCAAGTTTGGAGCATTTTATGCATTAATTCAGCCATGACAATGCAAAGCGACGCGGTGGAGGTCATTGACACGACATGTGTTTTATGATTGCTTTTGCCATATTATAAAACTTCCACTGAATTATTAAAAAATGTTTAAAAAGTTTTAATTAGCTCTAAAGTTATGAAGAATGTGAAATGAAAAATACTTATCATGAACAAACGTTATGAGGAGAATAAGATAAAAGGCCGACTAATACGTTGTTAAGTCATACGTGGCTGGGATTAGGGCTAAATAACGGGATTAGGGCAACCGATGCACTGATTAGAGGATCAGGTTGTCATAGTTGGTATTAAAGAATGTTCTCGATAAGTATCGAAACAAACTTGAATAAAACACAAACCTTGTAGTGGAAAGTAGTTGATCTTAACTAAGAAACTATTAGTTGAAAAGTAGGCGAATGTAAGTTTGGGATTGTATATTAACATGTTATGTTTTTATATGTGTATGTTTGTGTATATACATTATATATGAGTCAAAGCTAATTCTAGATTGTGATCGACCATCATTACACGTAAATTCACAATTTTTACGTTGAGTTATTAGTATTTCTCAAGTTTTTTACAATTTAGTGAAAGCAATACTACATGGAATAACTCAACAATAATATCAAAAAGTTAGGCAACCTAATTGTGGAACCCAACATAAATGTATCACATCGGAGGAGAGTAAATAAAAGATATACAAAAAATATCACCTAGCTATGGAGTCTTCTCCTTGCTGCACCGTAGATATGCACTCAGTCAAACATGATATTGACGAGCCAAGGTAAGTAAAATCCAGTAGAATCTAAACATTAATTCAAGATAAAATAAAACAGTCTAAAAGTCATGCAGATAAAAAGAAAGCTATATGGAATGCATGATCATGAGACTGTGAAAACAATGAAAGTACAACGAGAATGAGTGTCAAAGGAAACAATATAGAGAGGTGCCCAAGTAGTCTAAGACCACCGAATGCGGGTGCCACAGGGTCGAGGTCGCAGAGTCGCGGCAATGCCAAGCAGACTCAGTCATCGGATGCCGCATCGCCGTACCTAAAATGTCGCGAATGAGGGATATTAACGGCGCCCCGGATAAAGCACATCTCATTCCGAATACTGTGACTCGAGGTCATGGCCCCGCTGCGAGCGCAACCAACCACTCCAATCGAGACACGAGTACGACTCACTTGGCCCTCGGACACTCATAAGAGTGAGAATTCTAAGAAAATGACATGATTCAACATCAATCAAACATGCAAGCTTAATGAACTACTGTACATTTTCTAACTGGTTTACTTACCTCGAAATTCGTAATTCGTCCTCAAGACGTCCCGCTCACGCCTCGATATGCGCACCTGACACCCGACTCCTACGTCCCTGGTGTCCATTTGTCCCAATTAAAGTTTTAGGGTCGCATTACGTGCAAGTATAATATGTGAGTATAGATTTGCCATTTTTATTTTCATAAAAATTAAGTTTTTAGCACCCTTTTTCGAATTATTTCGGGGTTCCAAACGCCCGAAAAGCCTCGAACTCTTTTTTTTCTAGCTTTCCCTATTTTTCATATTTTCCGAGGGTTTTTCAGAATTTTTTCATAACTTTTATCTATTTTTATCTATTTTCTGTAATTTACAGTTTATAAAAAAACAGTTTAATTTAATTTAATAATTAAATGTATTATTTTATTGAGGTGGGTCCGGGTTGACCCGACCCGGTCCAAGCGGACCAGGGTCGGTTTGACCTAGCCCGACCCACTCGGGTCAAGGTCGGCCGGCCCGACCAACCCACCATTCCGGCCCGGCCGGTCGACCCGACCCGACCCGCATGTGGGTCTTCTTCTCCACTAGAGCACTTCGTGCTCTGGTTCAAAGAAGATTTTTTATTTTTTTGACGCCGGGTTGGGCTTCCATCCCCAACCATAGGGGGTTCGTATGCGGAGACCACTCCCTGCATTCACTTGAGCTCGACGACCGCCATGGCGCTTCCTCCGAGTTCGCCAACCACCCGAACCCAACGACAACCCACACATCAACAATAGCAACAACACAACAACAAGGAGATTTCACTCACCTTGCTCAAGCTTGATCCCTCTCTCTCTGTCCCCTCTCTTCTTCTTTTTTCCTCCTTCTCCTCCCGATTTTTCTTCCTCTTTGGTTCGTCACTTTGTTTTCTCTCTCTTTTTTTCTCTCTCTCTCTCCCCTGATCTTATCCTCTCTTATCACATTTATTTCTCTCTTATCTGATCGTACATATATATATACTACTTTCAAAACGTGCTACGCACGATTCCCCTGCTCGCTTCGCTTCGCTCGCGAGAATTAATTTCCAAGAATTTATTAACAAAAATTAAAATCGTAATTAAAATTTAAAAATTAGAAATACAAGTACATTTTTTAGCTTATCAATATTCTCTACTGGGATTGAGATAAGATGCGAATGAAAAAACAAACTAATCCCGGTATGAAATTACTTCCTAAAAAAAAAGTGTATTAGATTGATGAGAATGAGTTCATGATTGATTTTGAGATATAGAAAAAAAAACGTGTAGTGGATTGATAAGGAGTTAGAGTTTGATTTGGATACAAAAGAAAATGTTGATTTGAAGATAAAAAAAAGTATGGGCAAATAGGTAAATTTCATTACCACTCAAAAATTTGTGATTCGTGCTTTTATATATATAATAGAATATGATAGATATGATAGATATATATATATATAGAGAGAGAGAGAAAGCAAAGAGAATTGTTTAAGAAAAAATTAAGAGCGTTGAAGATTTATGAAGCAAATTCCTATTTATTCTCCTCTTTGTTAGCAATAGAAGCCGATTTTAATAGCTATTTAATACAATATGAAATCAATCGTTTTTAGGTAGGACTCTTATCTCTATTTGTTTTTGGAAGCCGATTCTAATTTGATTAAAAAATATATCAATAAATCTACTTGAACTCTTGAGTAAGGTATTTAAAATTTTTATAAATATTTAAGAGGTATCGAATTTTTTTTACAAGTTATTATAGTTGCTTAATTGCTTGAGGACGTATTTGAAACTAAAAAAAGTGAGTTCGGACTCACGAGTTCTAATAGCACTACCCAAAATATAATTACCTATTTAATATCATCCGTTGTATTAGGATATATTTTGATTTAGATAGCTATTTAATACTAATACCATCTCCATCTCCACTCGGCGATAGTTTTAGATATATTTTTCTCCATTTTTAAAGAGCTTCCGCTTGACGGTGAGGGCGTCGCATGTTTTCTTCCAGATTGTCCATTTTTTTTCGCTCAGAACAATATATCAATGAGAAAGTGTTATAACGGTTAACAGGTGATTCTACTAAACTCCTTATTATGTTCGTTGAAAATGACTCCTCCAAAGAGGTCATCTTTGGTCCAATCTCTTGCAGCTTCACAACACTTTTTGCACTTTGCTTTACCAAGTTCACTTGAGACTACACCTTTCGATCTCAACCCTTTATAAGCAAGTAAGGAAACAAAATAATATCCACAATTCAAGTATTATTGGTCGATTCTTGAATGGAAAACCATGGGCATTAATATTGAAAAAATGTCGTTACATGATTGATTTCACCCAAGCGAAGATCCCTCCTTTCGTGCCTTTTTTTCTTACATTCCTCTCATTCATTGAAAGTAACAGTTTCAAAGAGAGAAATATTTCTTTCATTCATTTCTAAATTTAAAACTCAATTCAAGAGCTTGCCATCGTACCCCTATTGCTCAAGAATGCTCGAATTAGCATTAAAATCCCGCTTAAATAGAGTTCATACAATTGTACTTTTCCTCATATCAAGTTTTTCATCACCCCCAAGAACAACATCCAAGCCCAGATCGTGCTATCTAACAATCACCACTATGCAAGAGCCAAATTACCCGCTTGTTTCATCGCTTTTTCTTAGATAACTAGTAAAGGACCAAAGCAATTCAACTATTCATGTTTCAAAGTTTGCCTCTCTAGAATCTACAAATACCGTAGATAAAATGCAACAACTGCTTCATGAATTTTGACTCATTCTTGATCTAACCAAAATCCCATAGTACTCTTTATACCCTCAACAAAAACAATAAAATTTGGATATCTTCTATTGCTCGTTGAATGAGGAATATACAATTTTAAATGTTAAGCAAAACAGTTAGAAGTTATGTACAAATAAAAGATGCATTAGTGAAGGCAACTTATTATGGCAAGGCAAAAAAAAAAATGGGCAGCCGAAAAAATAGTAATATGATTGTCCCCCGGAGAAAGAACGACCAGAAATCAGCTAGGGGCGGAGATAGTTGCACCTGTAGTGGTTAGCGCTCCGTTATTGTGGACACATATAACGAGAGACTGACATATTCTTTGCTCAGGGTTAACAGGTGACTAAACTCCTTATTATGGTATGAGCGCACTTGACTACACCTGCTCCAATATATAACAATAGGATGAAGAAAAAGTCATGAATTTGCGACGGGCAGTGAGAGAAACGATGATGAGTTACCTAAGATTGCTATGGGTGCTTATGATAGTTTGCTAGAGATATTGTCAAGGATAATTGGTGTGTATGTCGTATGTATAACAACTTGTTTGTAGTAAAAGTGGAACCAACTTACATTGATCATGGATATCATCCTCAAGGAAAGGTTTTTGCACTAGTTATATATTACCTACTTAACTTGAATTATTACTATGGAATTCACTTTTTAATTGGTTTTTATACTAAACTAAACTATTCTAACAAATCAAATTAACTTTACTCGAACTCTTACATTAAGGATATCTTAGTTCACAACTTCACTTACATAATTTAATGCTATGCTTTGTATTCAATTTTACATCTTAATATGTTGTGTATAATGCTTAATTAGAATAGATGAATTTCCTTCAAATCCACTTCTACCCACTATCGTAACGGAGAAGATTCTAATGTGTAAACTAGAACTCCACCTATCTGTGTGAATAACGTAAGCTCCACATTGCTTTAAGTCTCAAATCATTGAATTAATAATCAACTAAGTTTACTATCCACGCATCCCTAATCAACAACTATCTATCGATGTTGTGTATTTTACGGTTGTACTGTTCGTGTCCGATTAAAAGCTTCAATGGTCATGATTACTCATAAAGCCTAAGTTTATTAAACAAGTGATTAAGATGTTTAAAGCATTAGTTTGGAATCAATACAAATTCTAACCATTGCACTTTTTATTATCACTTTTTGTTTGTATTCAAAGCATTGCATTCATACCATAGGATCCATTGATCCTTAAGATAAATATACTACTCGCACCTCATTAAAACACACATATCACAATTCCATATGGAAATCATTGCAAATCCGAGATGAATATAAATATTACCTTGAATTAATGAATGAAACCAAATATTGATTGCAAACGTGGATTCTTCCATATTTTCTCCAACAAAAACTCCTTAATACTCAAACTCAATGTTAAACTACTCTAATGGTGGCTAATCTCCTTCTATATGGTGATATATATATATATATATATATATATATCAGTTTATCGCTTCCTAATACATATTTATACTCTTTAATAACAATTAGAAACCATAAACTACAATTTAACTCATATTAGAACTCCAGTTTCTATTTCATGTGTGGTTGGCGCTGTCACTTATTGCCTTGGTGTCGTGTGTGTTAAGCCACAGTGCCACCACTGCACCATTGCTTCATTGTGTAATTTTGAGCTTCTAGATTCTCGACACCGCCACTGCACTGGACCTCCATAGTTGATTTTCTTCATTTTTCTTACTTCCCATGACATGCCTTTCATCCCCACGTCGTGCCTTGTATTCCCATAGCATTAACACATGTACCCACGACGCTAACTCTGATATTATGGATTTGCTCCGTTTCTTCTCGTTTTCTTCAATTCCTCGAATTACAAGTTAATTCCTTAAAATGCAATAATAACATGAATTAAACTAACTCTATATATAAGTATAAATAATCGCTTATCAAATACTCCAAAACTTAGAACTTTGCTTGTCTCGAGCAAATGTGCATTTTACTTAGTCTCCTAATAACTAATTCTCATTCAATTCATATTGTTCATAGAGTATCTTTTAATTTACAAAATTTCAAGTTAATGATCCACTCAAGAGTTTTTCTTTGCAAAAACTTACATTTTTAAGACATGTAGCTTTAACAACATATATAACTTCACTTTCAAAATACTAAAGTAGATCACAACTAAAAAAATCACTACTCATAAGTTTTTTTTTTCGTTTCAACACTCAAGTAGCAATCATACAATCTCATGATTTCTCATTAAGCTTAGGAATTCATAAATAAGCATAGATCAAAATCATCTTTGGCAAATTTAACACTTCAAGAGTCTATAAGGCTTTACATAGTTGGAATGAAAACTTGACTTAATTAGCTACTCGTACTCGAGCTAAATCTTTTAAATGAAGAGTTTTAGTTTACTTCCGCTTTCTTTCTCTTTAATTTTCTCTCTCATTTCTTTTCTTCTTCATTTCATTTCATTTTTTAATAGTGTCTGCTCATTTTCCTATGGACTTTATTTTTCTTTACATTTTCCAACCATTATGTTCTCTACTTCATTTCCTGTAGAACTTGTGGTATTCTCTCATTTTTATTTTAAAACTCTATTTAGCACTTCTCACTTTCGCTAAATCAAGTAAGTTATTCCAACTATTACTATACAATGGCTATTTCTTTCCCTCTTGGCACTAAGTTTTATTTGCTTTGCATTATCAAGTAAGGTTCACACTTATTATAGAATTCTTAGAGATCTAACATTTTCCACAAGAAGTGTTCTAATTTTTCGCTTTTGTTTCAAGTTCAAGGTTTTTTCTAACTCTATGTTTCTAATCATGAAATCACACAATTGCTCATTACATTACATTTTTTCTTTTTCAAACTTTAAAACATATTCTCTTGAGTTTCATATCAACATGATACTTATAATGAGATGACCCTCCCCCGACGTAGGGTCGAGTCGCCTAGCCCAAATGGTTATTCAAGCCCGATATCTGAACCAAACCCAAATAACAATCTGGCATGCCTAATTCAACCTACATAACTGCACAATGTACATATGAAACAATAATTGTGGAATTTAAAACTAAAAGGTTCCATATTTTAAACAAACAATTCTAAACATAGGTGTTTAAGAATCCCGAAGTAACTACAAACGTATACTACCATGGTACCAAGTCAACAAGTCTCGAGGATTAGAATCTACCTCAATAAGTGCTTAATACAACCCATGTTTAGATGTTTTGAATATCGATAATACAAATAGCATGCAAATTTCACATCAAATGCAAAGCTCTATGCTATCGCCTTCCCTTGATCTCGCTCTGGTATCGATGAAGACGGACCTAGAGAGTAAGTGGGTGAGCTAAAAGAACTAACGAAGCTCAGTAATGCGGAGAACATGCTCAACCATCAAACATACAAGTAATACCTACTAATCATGCAAGTCTTTCGTGATTTGAAAGTAAAGAAAAAGAAAAAGTGTATATCACGAGTATCCTTAGTCAACTTCATAAAGCATCGCATCGAGAACATAAAAGCATTTATATATATCGAATCATCATGCAAGGGTAAATTTAAGAGAAATATCATAAAAGCATAATAATATAGCAAGTCAGGTCACGTTCAATGCGTACTAGTTATTGACAAGAATTCGGTGACCGATTCACCTATTCTCGAAGTGATGCAAACCATTAGTTGACATAAAGGCCTTTATGCCCCCTAACTAGTCCCATCAAGTCTACGGTAGGTTTGTCCAAAGCCATCACTGATGTGTGCACCAATCTAATGCATCGATCTTGAGATATAACTCTAGTAATGGTGACGACCATAAAATACTCAAGTAGTGGCGACGACCACACAAATATTCAATAGTGGCGACAATAACGAAATAGTCAAATATTGGCGACAACCACAAAGGTGAGATATATAAAACGTGAGCAAAGGGCAACACATTCACAATCCATAGATAGTCACATTCAAGTCAATAATAAGTTGCAACTCATCCCTCAAGTTTTGAATTAAAATCATGAGACCTAATAATATCTAATAGCATGTTATGTTTGATAATTGAGTAAGCTCCCTACTTACCTCGATTCGTCGCGATATCCTTTCCTGGTCTTTGCACGCTCGGGGTTCTACGTGAACCTATTTGCGAATCTTGTTTTTGGAGTCTTTTGCTTTAATCTATAAGCACCTCTTAAATCTCCCTCTTCTTATTCTTTCTCCTCTTTTTTGAACTAGGGTTTGTAAATAACTTGTGGTGGCTAGGGTTTACAATTTGGTTTATCTCATATTAGGGTTAATTTAATGTAATGTTTGGGGGAAATTACTAAATTGACCCTAGGTGGGTCACTTGGATTTTGGATCATCATAACATCCCCAATTTTAAAGAACTTTATTCCTCGAAAGTAAGAAGAATGGTACGCTCGTAAATCTAGATATAAGGATGATCACCATCAAATTTATTTATTTACTTATTTATTTTATTTTTTTATTTTTACCTTGTCTATGCCATTTCATAACTTGTATGTTGCAACTTTAATGTAGCATCGATCTTTAAGCAACGATCGCCACATCAGTCATTTTCTTTTTGTGTTAGCGAAAACTAACCTTTAGCAAAGATATATCATGACTTTCGTGACTACGATTACAATATACCTTCGTGGCGACGACCACAAAGTATCAATTTCTTTCGTGTCAGCAACAATTAACATGACACCCTTATTATTACTATTATTATTATTCTCATTATTTTAACGAAGATGTGTAATTTCTTTTACGACTATGTTTGTCATGTCCTTTGTGCGACAACAACTGACAGAGCTCTCCAAGTACCTTGGGCTTTGCATTCGCATTCATTCATGTATCTCGATGGAGTAACAATTACTCTTGCAATACTGGCGACTGACAATGCCATAATCTTAATGTTTTCGAGACCTTAATATGATTGTTTTTTCGTTTGGAGCTCAACGTGGTCTTTCTCTGTACCCCAAACCAACCCTTTGGTACCACCAAAATCTGTCGAATATTACACGTCTAAGTTCAAATAATGGCTCTATAGACATTCCTTTATTTAGGTATCATCGATGCTATTGGTTCTCTTATCATTTGATTCATTATGATTTTACTAACTCTGAGGAACTCTTCAAACTATATATGTTTGACTTATGTTTTGTGTTCAATGTAAGACATTCATTTGTCTCGTAAGAAGATTTTCATAATTTTTTTATCCTCCGTTTTATAACATAGCCATCACATAAAACAATCAATAAGTTCAAATGACTTAAAAATGCACATATGGAAACTATGAAATGTAAATGTTACCTGTTATAATCCTTCATGGGTCCTAAGTCCAGCTCAACTGTCGCATGCACTCCACTCCTCATTGTCGGGGTCACTCTACCATCGAGATACATGAATGAATGCGAATGCAAAGCCCGATGTACTTAGAGAGCTTTGTCAGTTATTGCTAAATAAAGGATATGACAAACGTAGTCGTAAAAGAAATTACACATCTTTGTTAAAATAATGAGAATAATAACAATAATAATAATAAGAGTGTCGTGCTTGTTGTTGCTAACAGAAAAAATTGATACTTTGCAGTCATCGCCACGAAGGGATGTTATAATCATAGTTACGAAAGTCATGATATATCTTTGCTAAAGGTTAGTCATCGCTAGCACAAAAAGAAAATGAATGATGTGACGATCGTCGCTTAAAGATTGATGCTACATTAAAGTTGCAATGGACAAGTTATGAAATGGTATAGACATGGAAAAAATAAAAATAAAAATAAAATAAAATAAATAAGTAAATAAATAAATTTGATGCGATCATTCTTATATCTAGATTTACTGAGCGTACCAATTTTCTTACTTTGGAGGACAAAAGTTCTTTAAAATTGGGGATGTTGTGATGACCCAAAATCCAAGAAACCCACCTAGGGTCAATTTAGTAATTTACCCCAAAATCCTACATTAAATTAACCCTAATATAAAATAAACCAAATCGTAAACCCTAGCCACCACAAGTTATTTACAAACCCTGGATAAAAAAAGGAGAAAGAACAAGAAGAGGAATATCTAAGAGGTGCTTAGAGATCAAAGTAAAAGACTCCAAAAATAAGATTCGCAAAGAGGTTTATATAAAACCCCGAGCACAAAGGAACCGAGAAAGGATATTGAGATGAATCGAGGTAAGTGGGGAGCTTGCTCAATTATTAAACATGACATGCTATTAGATATTATTAGTTTCATGATTTTAATTCAAGACTTGGGGAATGAGTTGCGACTTATTATTGACTTGAATATGACTATCTATGGATTGTAAATGTGTTGCACTTTGCTCATGTTTTGTATATCTCACCTTCGTGGTTGTCGCCACTATTTGACTATTTTGCGGTTGTCGTCACTATTGGATATTTGTGTGGTCGTCACCACTACTTAGTATTTTATGGTCGTTGCTATTACTAGAGTTATACCTTGAGATCGATGCATGAGATTGGTGCAAACATTAGTGGTGGCTTTGGACAAACTTACCGTGGACTTGATGAGACTAGTTAGGGGACATAAAGGCCTTTATGTCAACTAATGGTTTGCATCACTTCGAGAGTAGGTGAATCGATCACCGGATTCTCGTCAATAACTAGTACGCATTGAATGTGGCCCAACTTTCTATATTATTATGCTTTTATGATATTTCTCTTGAATTTACCCTTGCATGATGATTTGATCTATAAATGCTTTTATGTTCTCGATGCGATGCTTTATGAAATTGACTAAGGATACTCATGAAATACTTTTTAATTTATCTTTACTTTTAATTCATGATAGATTTACATGATTAGTAGGTATTACTTGTATGTTTGATGGTTGAGCGGGTTTTTGCATTACTAAGCTCTGTTGGTTCTTTTATATTATCGATATAAAGGAAAGGCGATAGCGTAGAGCTTTGCCTTTGATGTGAACTTTGCATATTATTTATATTATCGATATTCAAAACATCTAAACATGAGTTGTATTAAATACTTAATGGGGTAGATTCTAATCCCTGAGACTTGTTGATTTAGTACCATGGTAGTATATGTTTGCAGTTACTTAGGGATACTTAAACACCTTTTATTTAGAATTATTTGTTTAACTTATGGAACCTTTTAGTTTTAAATTTTACAATCATTGTTTCATATATATAGTTGTGAACTTCCACAGGTTGAATTAGGCGTGTCAAATTGTTATTTCGGCCTGGTTTAGGTATCGGGATTGAACAACAGTTTGGGTTGGGCGACTTGACCCTAGGTCAAGGAGGGTTGTCTCAATAACTCAATTTAAACCAATGTCCCATACCATTGGTTTTTTCAATGTAAACTTGACCTTTAGATTTTAAAGGCTCTAAAAACTTAAGTTCCACTAACCTAACATTTACATAGGTTCTAATCCATATGCTCTGATACCAACTGAGACGACCCTCCCCTGACCTAGGGAAGAGTCACCGACTTAAACTATTTTTCAAGCCCGATATCTGAACCAGACCCGATTAACAATCCGGCATGCCAAATTCAACCTACGGAACTACACAACTGTACATATGAAACAATAATTGCCAAATTTAAAATTAAAAGGTTCCATATGTTAAACAAATAATTCTAAACAAAGGTGTTCAAGTATCCATAAGTAAGTCAACAAGTCTTGGGGATTAGAATCGACCCTCTTAAGTACTTAATACAACCCATATTTAGATGTTTTGAATATCGATAATATAAATAGCATGCAAAGCTCACATCAAAGGAAAAGCTCTACGCTATCGCCTTCCCTTTATCTTGTGGTAGTATCGATGAAGACGAACCTGAAAAGTAAGTGGGGTGAGCTAAACTAACTAACAGAGCTCGGTAATGTGGAAAACCCACTCAACCATCAAACATACAAGTAATATCTATTAATCATGCAAGTCTATCATTAATTGAAAGTAAAGAAAAAGAAAAATAGTATTTCATGAGTATCCTTAGTCAACTTCATAAAACATCGCATCGAGAACATAAAAGCATTTATAGATCAAATCATCATGCATGGGTAAATTCAAGAGAATAAAAGCATAATAACAAAGTTATTCGGGTCACATTCGATACGTACTAGTTATTGACAAGAATCCAGTGACCGATTCACTTACTCTTGAAGTGATGAAAACCATTAGTTGACATAAAGGCTTTTATGCCCCCTAACTAGTCCCATCAAGTCCATTGTAGGTTCGTCCAAAGCCATCACCGATGTGTGCACCAATCTCATGTATCAATCTCAAGGTATAACTCTAGTAATGGCGACGACCACACAAATATTCAATAGTGGCGACAACTTACGAAATAGTCGAATAGTGGCGACAACCATGAAGGTGAGATATAGAAAACATGAGCAAATGGTAACACATTCACAATCCATAAATAGTCACATTCAAATCAATAATAAGTCGCAACCCATTCCCCAAGACTTGAATTAAAATCATGAGACCTAATAATATATAATATGTGAAATCCGAGAATTTCATAAACATGATTTGCAGTTTAATTAAGTATTTTCAAATTTTAATTCGAAATTACATTTCCGAGGTAGGACCCGCATCTTACGGACCGGAGATCATAAGTTAAAATATTATTTTTGTGTGTCATGTGCTTAGTGAATGTAATATAATTTATTCGACGCAAAATAGAGTCAAGTTAAGGTTTAAACGCAGTGTCCGCGTGTTTCGAAGTGTGATGGTATTTTTGTCAATTTATGAGAAAATTGAGGTATTAATTGGGGTTTAATTTGGTTTAAAACATAATGGATAAGTAGGAAAATTTAATAGAAAAATGAAAAAACACAAAAACGCAGGCTTATTTAGAAAAGGATAATAAGGGAAGGGTATTTTGGTCATTTGACCAACCCAAACCCTATTTCTCTCATGCGAACTAAAGGTGTGTTTGATAGCAAAGAAAATGAAAAAAATCGTGAAAAATTATGTATTTTTTATATAACCATTTTTATTGGGTGTTTGATAAATTCGGTAACCGCATAGAAGAAAAAAATCAGCCTTTTTTTTCCTCATTTTTTTCTCTTATTTCGATGTGGGAATTCCATATTTTTTATGCGTAACAATCTTCTACAAAAACTCTTACTCCTTCTTCTATGATTGACATAAACTCGAACTCAGGCTCCTTCTTCTACAAGAACTCTTCTACCCTAACTGTAACAATTTCCTCTCAAATCTCTTCCTTTATAAACTCCAATTATCCCTTCTAAATCCTCACTTTTGCCTCAGCGGATCTCTTCCTATCGTCTCCCAATCTTCACCTCCACATTCGTTCTGACGCTTTAGATCTTCGGAGTCAATTTTTGCTGCAAGCTGAGATCAATTTCAAAGTATTTTCTTTTGGCTATTCCTCAAGCCCTAAAAACTAGGTTTCAGGTACGAATCTCTATTTCTAGTTTTTTTAATGTAAATGGAGGCATGATTCCTTCTATATAGTATATATGTATAACTAGAGATTACAGCCATGATGTATACATTAGTAAACAAAAAAGGAGCCTATCCCATAATTCACCTAAATAAAAACTAGTATAATATGCACACCGGACCAAAACTTTCCTTGAGTTAAAATCGCCCAAGCCGAGAAGCAAAAACAAAAAGACTCTTCCAGCTTTGGAATCCTCAACAGATATCACAAACTCAGAGCGTACGATCGAACCACTACCTAGTGCTCCCCATCAGATTTCTCCTACAGTTTCGATAACCCGTACCTTCCAAGATTACCCAGACATAAATGCAAAACATAGATGTCAGGTTTCTCCCACAATTTTGATAACACGTAGCTTCCAAGATTACCCAGACTTAAACGCAAAACATAGAAAATCACATCGCTCACTATAGAAAAATAGTTCCCAAACACGGCCTCATACGAATTGTACTACTACTAAACACTCACATGTTAGGGACCGGAGGGGTATTTCCACATGTAGGGCACATTTACAATTTTTTTCACAAAATAGAGAGTGTTTTTTTTTATTCCGGATATGGGCAATAACGCCTTCTCAAAAGGCGCTATTGAGTTGGGGGTTTTCGGTTTTTGGTGACGTGGCGCTGACGTGGCAGAATTTGTACAGATAGCGCCTTTTGAGAAGGCGCTATCTGCACATGTGTCCGCCACGTCAGCGCCACGTCAGCGCCACATACACACACTCAATAACGCCTTCTGAGAAGGCGTTATTGAGTAAAACTGAGGAATGAGGTGGCGCGACGTGGCGGACACATGTACGAGATAGCGCGCTTCTCAAAAGGCGCTATCTCGTACAATGCTTGCCACGTCGGCGCCACGTCACCAAAAATCACCAACCCGACTCGCCGATCTGTCCTCCCTCGCTCGGGACCGCGACATTCTCGGTCGCTCTCGTCCTCTCGCCATGCGGCCGTCGTCGTCGTCGAGCGATCTCGACAATTACAACCAAATTTGAATAACCATACAAGGAGTTTATATTTGTATTAAAAAAAAAAAAAAAAATTTAAATATATTGGTTTCAACCTTCAACTCTCTATTCTAAACTAACTAACATTACCTAACTAACCAACTAACTAAAGTAAAGTAAGAAACCTTTACTAATCCAACCAAAGCAAACTAAACTAAATAACTACCTAACTAACTAGCTAAGTAACCAAAGTAAAGTAAAGTAACTAACCTTAACTAACCTAACCAAACTAACTAACTAACTAACTAAACTAAGTAACCTTAACTAACCAAACTAAAGTAACCAAACTAAACTAAACTAAACTAACTAACCATAAATAACCTAACCAAACTAAACTAACTAACTAACTAACTAACCAACTAACTAACTAACCAACTAACTAACTAACAAAACTAACCTTAACTAACCTAACCTAACCAAACCAAACTAAACTAAATAAGTAAGTAACCTTGAATAAACTAACTAAACTAACTTAACAAAACCAAAGTAACTAACCAAAGTAAACTAAAATAAGTAACTAACTAACCTTAACCAAACTAAACTAACTTAACAAAATCGAGCTAAACTAAGTAACTAACTAACCTCAACTAAACTAAGTAACTAACTAACTAACATAACGAAACTAAACTAACTAACAAACTAAACTAAGTAACCTTAACTAACCAAACCACCTAACAATACAAACTAAGTAAACTAAAATAACAAATTTAACTAGCTTAATTGCAAACTACACCACCTAACTAAATGGAACTAACCAAACTAAACTAACTAACATTAACTAACGTAACTAACCTTAACTAACCTAACTAACCTAACCACCAAAACAATACAAACTAAGTAAAGTAAAATAACTAACTTAACTAACTAAACAAACAACCAAAAAACGATCCACGGTAACCACCAAACGAAACTACACAAACATCCAAGTAGCTCGAGAGTTACTTGTGAACTAAACTCGACTAACCTAACCTAACCAAAGTACGTAACCTAAATTAACTAAACTACACTAACGAACATACCCTAACTCAACTACACTAAACAAACACAACCTCAACACCTAAACAAAACTAACTAAGCTAATTTACCTAACCAAACTAAAATAATAAAACCTAACCACCGACACCTAACTAACTAAGCTAACCACTTAAGTTAAATTAAACATATAACCTAAACTAACTTAACAAACTAAACTAACTATTGAAGAGTAATCACATATACGAAATTCCACGTAATATGTAAAACATGAGAAATAAGTTTATTCAATGATTAGGTTGAATACACGTACTTCGTTAACCCAAAATATAAGTTATTTACAAATCACTATGACATCAAGTAAACTCATTATGCAGTCTATTTCGGCGGTTCACGACGTTGTTCCTCGGTGAAGCAAACCGGACGTACTCTTTGTCTAGTTGGACGATGTGGTTGTACATCCGGTTGAGGTAGCTGGTCTTGCGATGAATCAAGTCGAGTAGATTGATGCGTTTCCTCTGGTTCTTGACTCGACTCACCTCTGCTACTTATGCTACCAAAAATTGGAGGTGGAACCATCCCGAAATACTGGCTTCCTGCATGGGGTTGGGGGAATGGAACATGAGGCTGCGGCATGGTCAACAAGTTCATGAATGAAGGGTCTCCGCTATACGCCATATTGTAATTATACGGAGTAGGAGTGTATGGACTAGGCATGTATGGAGGGAGTGATGGATACGTTTGATGATGAGGCATTCCACGTGGATCCACGTATGAAGACGAAGGCCCAGGTGCGTACGGATCAAAATGGTAAGGAGGAAGATTCACGCTCGGCGGCCTGGGTACAAACATATGAGGTTCTGGTTGGGGTGTGGATGATCTTTGCGTATATACCCATGAGAAGAATGACTACTCTCGCCAACATTATCTCTTCTACTCACTCTCGAACGAGATGAACGTCTTTGGAGGAGAAGGTCTACTACTCTCTGCAAAGAACCTCGGTCGAGTAGATGGACGTGGGGACGAGGACGTCCGGTGCGTTCCCGCACGCCTCTCTCGGTCGTGTTCGTCTTCTTCTCACCTCTATGTTTGGTTCGCCTTGATCGTCTTCTTCATCTTCTTGTTCAATATCCTCATCTACGTCTTGTTGGACGTCGCTTACTGTCGTGCGAAAGATTAGACCTTTGTCGTTCGTCTTCGTCCAAAATTGAAATCCCTTCATCAAGGGCTGCAAGACCTTGCTCGTACCCATCCTCAATCAACACACGCCTAAGTCGATGCACCAAGTTACGCTGAAATATAAAAAATAAGTTCTCAAATCACGCAATATATAATATTAAATGTTTGAGGAAAATTAATAGTTAGCAAATTACCGTGTAGTCACGTAACGCCCGTCGTGTCCTATAAATCTCCTAGTGACCGATCGATACCACGTCATGTAGTCTTGATGGTCATGCCCTTCATTCAGTGCCGCTGTCGCAATGGTGTCCCCACGATTTTCCCACATGTTTATGTAGCTTGCGTGGAAAGTCACCCAATTTACATGATGATGTCCACGCAATTCGATGCGGTGCAGTTGGGCGTCGTAGGCACAATTAGGTGGCACTACTTGTACCATGCCGAATTGTCTCATAACCCTTTCAGGTCGATGCCACTCCACAATGTGGAAACAAATCAGGGGACACGTCGAGAGCCAACTGCCTTGACCATTTGTACAGTACTCGGGAAGAGACGCCATGAGTTCATTATATGGTTGCCACACCACATCATCCTCATGCCTCTGAGAGTCGAGTGCATCACGGTATGCCGATACAACGTGCGTCGCATTATGTGAAACCGAAAATGCATCGAGCCATCTGTGTAGGAAACAATAAGTTATGATAAATGAACATGGACAAGAATTATTTGCAAAGTAATGAGAAATCACAACGAAAATACCCGTGTCCGAGTGGAACGTCCATAAGCATATTTTGGCCATCCACCGTTCGTTGAGCTCTAGTCAGACGCGAGACGTCGCGGTGCTATGAATGGAAATCGTCCCATGCCCACAGCTTGTATAAGAATGGAGGCGCCAAAGAACCTCATGTGCCCCTGCGCGAGATCCGCGACACAACTCCATGTACAAATAAGCCAAACATGCACTCCCCCAACTATATTGGCCTGCTACTTGGAAATCCTCCAGCAAAGGTAGGAACATCAAATGTACGAAGCGATTGGACTTGTCGGCGAAAAGACAACCACCGATGAGTTGTAGTATGTACGATCGAACGTAACGTTGGACCGACTCCTCATCGCTTTCATCATCTATTGCTGGAACGTTACGCTCAAGCCAATCGACCTTAAGTTTACAACCTACGATGTCATCTCCACTCGGAGTTCGCCCAAGTAGCCTCTCGCAGACGTCGGCATAGTCTGCGTCTGTCGTTCCAGTGACAGGCATACCTTCAATAGGTAATCCAATCTGCACCTGCACGTCTTGGAGTGTAATCGTGCACTCCCCGCAATGCATATGAAAAGTATGCGTCTCAGGGCGCCATCTCTCTACAAACGCAGTAATTAGAGCCCAATCAAGGCTGAAAAATGCTACCCGGGATATCCCATAGAACCCACTGGAACGGAGATATGGGATCATCCTCGAATGAAACTGCATCGTTCGATCAACGACCCCACGTCTTCGACGTACGCGCATTGTTTCGTAAACCTTGAGGGGGACAAAATGTATTAAAGTATGTATTTGATACAATATTGTGGTAAAAATTACGCATTCATGTAAAATGGCCTTACCTCGCCTCTCCAGGTTCGCGTCGATCTGTGAGTAGATTGGAGTTGCAACAGTGATGGATCTGAAGGACCTGGATCCATTGGAGTACAACTATATAGAATGTTAGAAAAACAAAATGAGTATTGTACAAAACCATAGCGATAAGTATTTACTAATTTTTAACACAAAAAATCACAACGAAAATGAGTCAAAGTCAACATATCTACGACCATAAGTTGTTTCACACATTATACAAAATTGACTAGAGGTCCTCATTTGATGGTTGAGGTCTCCTTGGACAATTTTTTTTGTTGTGTCCCTCTAAACGACAAATGCCACACCGGTTCCTCCTGATAGGGACTCGTTGACGGTCTCTATTGGGACATGTTCTTCTTCTATGTCCTGTTTGATGACAAATGCCACACTTGTAGCTTAATGTACTATATATAAGGTTTAATTGCGATTAGTGTAATTGCGATTCAAAATAGAAAGTGCTCTAAGTGCATGTGTTTAGTGTCATTGCGATTCAATATTGAAAGTGCTCTAAGTGCATCACTAAATTAAGTATAATAAGTTAAACAAACATAATTACGTAAACAAACTTAAACAAACTTCATAAATGACTAACCTAAGTTCCACATAGGAAATTAAGTAAAACATATGTAAATAACTTATTAACAAACATAGCAAATTAAGTTTAACATAGCAAATTAAGTTTAAATAAACATAGCAACTTAAGTTTAACATACGTGATTACTAACTTAACAATCTTAAATTAACTTATAACAAGTAAATTACATTTACTCACTAAAACTCTCCTTGGACAATCTTAAAAAAACTTACTTATACAAACTTGATTAAGTAAGTACACAAAAACACACTACCTTAAGTAACTTAAAGAAACATAGGAAATAAATTTTAACATACGTCGTTTTATTAACAATCTTAAACGATGATCGGTTGTGGACATCTTTAAATTCTTAAAAGATAGGTTGTGGAAAATCTCAACATTGTTTATTGAGATGGCTAAGTGTGACATCTTCGAATTCTTAAAAGATAGGTTGTGGAAAAGGATATCGTCCTAGCAGTTTTGCTTATTCTCGAACGGGGGGTGGGGGTAAAAAGTTCAATTCAAATTCATTGCCCAATGAGGGTTGTATGAGGGTTGTAGGTGGCAAGTAGGCGATGGTACAAAGTTAAACATAGGAAATTAAGTTAAACTAACTTAAACAAACTTCTTAAATGACTTACCAAACTTAAACATAGGACATTAAGTTAAACACACGTAATTAACTTATTAACAACCTTAAAATGAACTTATAACAAGTAAAATCCGTTTGCTCACTTAACCAAACTTATGACAAACTTAACAAACTTAACAAACTAACTAGACAAAACCAAGCTACCTAAACTAACTTAAACAAACTTCATGAATGACTAACCTAACTTAAACATAGGAAATTAAGTTACACATACCTAATTAACTTATTAACAAACTTAAATGAACTTATAACAAATAATTTACATTTACTTACTTAACCAAACTTATAACGTAAACTAACTTAAACAAACTTCATAAATGACTAACCTAACCTAAACATACGAAATTAACTTAAACGTACGTAATTAACTTATTAACAAACTTCAATGAACTTATAACAAGTAAATGTAAGGAACTAAAATAACTAAAATATGCCAAACGAACTTAATTAAGTAAACGTAATTAACTAAACCAACTTTTTAACATAAGTTTAGTAAACTAACTTAAACAAACATAATAACGTAAACTAACTTAAACAAACTTCATAAATGACTAACCTAACCTAAACATACGAAATTAAGTTAAACGTACATAATTAACTTATTAACAAACTTCAATGAACTTATAACAAATAAATTACGTTTACTCACTTAACCAAACTTATAACAAACTTAACAAACTAACTAGACAAAAACAAGCTACCTAAAGTAACTTATACAAACTTCATATATGACTAACCTAACTTAAACATAGGAAATTAAGTTAAACATACGTAATTAACTTATTAACAAACCTATATTAACTTATATCAATTAAATTACCTTTACTTACTTAACCAAACTTATAACAAACTTAACAAACAAACTACCTCAACTTAAACAAACGTATTTTAATTAAACCAAACATAACAACAAAAACTCAATTCCACAAACTTATACTAACTTAATCAAAGTAACTTAATCATACTTAATTAACTAACAAACTAAACCAAACTAACTAAACTTATTCAACAAACTTAAACCAAACTACACAAACCTAAACTAAACAAACTAAAAACACAAACTAACTAACAACAAAAACTCCCGTACCTACCTCCTCCTCCTCCTTCACCGGACCTCCTCCTTCTCCTCCGATGACCGATCGGTGCACCACCGCCGCGCTCCGCGCCTCCCCGCGCTCCCACGTCTTGCGATCAGCAGCAATGCAGTAAATGCCTCTTCTTCTCGCCTCACTCTCTCGCTCCCGCTCCCTCCCGTCGTCGTCCGCTCTCCGGCTGCTCAGCTCCCGTCGACCTTCCTCCGCCGCTGCTACGTCCTCCGCCGCTGCTACGTCCTCCGCCGCTGTGAACGAATACACTCTCCTCGCTTTCCCTTTCCCGAGCTCCCCGTCCCCTCCTTATATAGTGTAGAGGATCGATCATGTATGGTCACGGGATTACTAGTAATCCCGTGACCCCTACCTCCCCTACCCCTGTCCCCTCCCCCTGCATCCCTAGCGAAACCGACGCAGAGATTCTCTGCGTCGGTTTCGTCTCGGGAAGAAGAAGAAGACTGGTGCGCTGATAGCGCCTTCTCAAAAGGCGCTATCAGCGCACCCCAATAACCAAGGCCAGCTGTGTCCACGTGGACGCCACGTGGATCCACGTGGACGCCACGTGGATCCACGTGGACACAGTTGGATATACTGAAACATTGATAGCGCCTTCGGAGAAGGCGCTATCGTGTTTGGGCAGCGACGTGGCTCCACGTGGCGCCACGTGGAGCCACGTGGACATTCCGAAATTCGATAGCGCCTTCGGAGAAGGCGCTATCATCTGTTTCGGACGCCACGTGGCACCACGTGGCGTCCGAAACCACGTGGCCTATGATAGCGCCTTCTCCGAAGGCGCTATCCTAGGCCACGTGGAATTTTTTTCCAAAAAAAAAAAAAAAAAAAAAAAATTCCCGAAGTCCACATCAGCAATAACGCCTTCTCAGAAGGCGTTATTGCTTAGTGTGGCGAAATAAAAAGAAAGGCCCCCTATTTCCCTCTTTAAAAGTAAAAAATATAGTACTTTTGGAAAAAAATCGGGACGGGAAGTCAAAAACACCATTTAAAAGGTTATAGTGAATATTTGAGGTGTACAATCATATCAATTCATGACAAGTGACCATTCAATATTATTTTTCCCATAGTTTCTACAATTTTGCTATTATTTGCATCATAACTATTTCCACATGTAATGTTCCTATGAAGTACTCTTTTAGCCTTTCCTGCCCACTCTATTTCGGTTTGTAACATAAATGGTTTTTAAATCACTAAATACTTTTTTGTACATACTAATCAATGTAGGAACAAAAGAGGGACAAGTTTGGTTTTTATCTTCAAGTCTAATCTTGTTAAGGTCATCAGTTTTGTTAGAAAGAATTTATTGGTATGATATATACATACATGAAATAAGTAAACATGTATTGCTAACTTTATACATTAATGTTTGCTAGGTTTATGTATTTATATAGCTTTACAAGGATTCATACCCAACATTCTTCCCTATACATGTTAGTTCTTTTTTTCGTTTTCACTATAAAGTATAAACCCACACTTCATAGAGCCAAAAATAATATTGACAGTAAAAACCTCACGTATGAAGCTTAAAGCTGGCTTAAGCTCTTACATGAAAATAGGGGAGACCCAATGCACTTGTAGGCCTCAAAATAGCATTACTTACGTATGCATAATTCAATTGCACCTTCAAATTTCTTCAAATCACGAGTTGGACTTTTATGATCAAAACATGCAATTAGTTTTTCTTATTATTTTTATGATAAATCTACTTGTACTCAAGGTAACATTATGCTACCATAATTTTTGGGTAGTATTGTTGTGACTGATTTCTCTGCAAGATAATCTTATCCCTTATTTTATTAACTTCACATCCTTTTTTCAATTGCAAAAAAAAAAAAAAAAAAAAATGCCTTGCTTTAGTGGAGTTTCTTTGCCTTCGATATTTCTATACAGTTTAAACAATTCCTTTTGGTTAACACATTTCCACTAGTTCATAAAAGAAAAGATAGATATCCACAACAAGTATTAGTAAAAGGTCAAAATATCTTATAAAAAGCGACATCGATCCTTGTTGTGTTTATCTTCTTAGCGAAACTTACACAAGTTACTTTTGGGAGGCCCATGAGGCCCCTAGGAGGAGCCAAAACGTGATTTCTTAGACTTATGAGATATACTGAAATTTGTGAGTTTATATTTAGAGTTTGTTTTAAGGATTGATTTATTATCATTCACTCGGTCATTAATTTTACATCCATTTACTTAGATGCCTACTGAAGAAGATAGTTTAAAAGAAGTAGCTATAATGATGATGATGTTATGGCTCGATTACATACAATGTCGTAACTTGTTGAATAAACAACCTCGAGTCAATAGAAATGAAGAAAGGAAACTAATATTAAAGCGTTTTTACAAAGAATCCGAAAAAAAAATTGTAAGGAACAGTTACGATTTAAACGAGGTCCATTCAAAGAGCTTTGCAGAATTCTTCGTACGCATGGGCTAGTTGACGGACGCAGTGTAAAAGTAAAAGAACAAGTAGCTATGTTTTTTCTGATAGTTGGACATGATAATCGAAATAGACGAATAAATTTTGAATTTATTTGTTCCAGTGAGATAGTTAGCCGCTACTTTCACATTGTTACAAGAGCTCTAATCAGTATGTATAAAGGTGTAGTCAAGCCTACAAATATAAATAATTCTCCACAAGACAAAGAGCCGAACCCCAATGCTTGGTATCACTATTTTGAGGTAATGGATTTTATTAAGATTTTTTAAGTTTCTCTTATAAATAATATAATAATAAATTATAATAATTTGTGGATATAAACTAAATAAATATTAAATATTAGGATGCGATTGGAACATTAGATGGAACTCATTTTTCATGCACGGTACCGATTGAATAGCAGCGAAGAAAAAGTTTTACTTCCCAAAATGTCTTAGTGGCGTGTACATTTTTGTTGGTTGGGAGGGCTCAACTCACGATGGTCGTATATTAAGAGATGTTGTTAGGCCAACTCAAGTGGATAAACTAACTATACCACCAGGTTAGATACACTTTATATAACATTTGAATAAGCATTATTGTTATTTTTTGTTATCGTGATACTTTCAACTAATTACAACTACTATGATATCATTTTAATGTAGGAAAATATTATTTGGTTGATGTTGGGTTCCCTAATGTTCTTAGATTTTTAGCACCTTATCACGGTACAAAGTATCACTTAAGAGATCAAGTAGGTCATACACCTAGAAATGGAAGGGAGTTGTTTAACTTTTGACATTCGTCCTTGTGTAACGTAGTAGAAAGAACAATAGGGCTTCTAAAAAAATTTGCATTTTTGCGGCGCGAACCATTTTATGACGTTCAAACTCAATCAAATTTCGTTTTAGTATGTTGCACGAAACCCAATTTTTTGAGAGAACAAGATCCCAAAGATCTATGTGAAGATGATGATAATATATATATGAAGATGAAGAAGAAGATGATGATAGTGCACTAGAAGATAATATTTCCATACATCAATCTCCAATTTGGATAGCTAAATGAGATGCATTGGTCGAGTTAATGTGGAATGAGTACCACTAGCCTAGACAAGCTTACTGACTAGTTTTAGATGAAATTATATATAATGTTGAGCATATGAGTTGGTGCATATATAGTTTGCATGTGTTTATTATTATTTTAAATTTGATTTCTTTGAAATTTTCTTAATTAGTAGATTGTCATATGTAGTCTTTTGTTATATCATCATATATAGTTTGCCATTTTTTCATTAAAAGTATATACAACTTTAGTATCATATAAAAACAAAGATGGAAGAATCAATTAGGTGAGTAAAAGTAGCGCTAAAAGGGCAAGTGAGATGGAATGACTGTATAGATAAGATTATGCTTGAAATTATTTTGGAAGAGTATGGATTTGGCAACGCTTCAGGTAATTCATGGAGACCTAAGGTATATACTCGAGTTTGCTTAGAGTTGCTAAAGAAATCAAAACAACAAGTACACCCAGCTAATGTGAAGGCTAGAATCAAAATATTGAAAGCCAATTACTTCTCTGCAAGGAAGGTAATATCACAAACTGGCTTCGGATGGGATCCAGATGCATAGCTTATTACGGCAGATGTTTTGACATGGAAAGAATATCTTCAGGTACATTTTATGTTTTGTTGGAATATACAATTGTATTAATGATTTAGATTAACTAATTATATCTCTTTGTGTGTTGGTGTGTATGTGTGAATGTAACAGAGGCATCCAGAAAAAGAATCATATTGTAAGAAGTGTGTGTCATACTACGATGAGCTATCTATCATATTTGGAGATGATTAAGCTACCGGAGGGAATGCAATGATTGGTAATGAGGCAAACATAGAATTGACTTCTTTGGAAGAAATGAGTGAGTAACTTTTGTTGAGTAAATGATTGCTCATTAAATATTACATTTTTTCATTATACACATTCTTATTCATTATGCATCTCCCTATTAACTTTGAATGACTAATTATTTTGTAGAATAACCCATGTCTTATTGCCATTGTTTTTTGTAGGCAATGTAGAAAAAGATGAGGTGAATCACTTGTCATCCAGTTCAACTCGTATGGCATCAAATGACCAGAAAATTAAAAGGAAGAAGAGTAGTAACATCGATACTATCGAGCAAGGACTAACCGCAGCTGCCAACAGACTAGCGGATGCATTTGCACACATAGATTGTGCACGGCTTCAAAAAAGCTTCGTAGTATTCATGAATTAAGTCAAGAAGATGTAATGTATGTCATGCTTTTATTGGGAGGTGAAGTTAAAGATGCGAATATATTTTTTCAGTTGGATGAAGACTTGAAGAAAGATTGGGTGATTTTATATAGGTAGAGAAAATCTTAGATTACTTTTAGAAGATAAAACATAAGTTTTTTTTTCAAAAATGCTGAAACATTATTTATTTTCTTTTATTTATGTTAGTTATCAATTAATTAAATTATTAATTATGATTATTTTGAGTTCATTAATGTTTTTCAAGATATTCGTTATCGATTCAATTTCCCTGCATAACTTTGATTAATTATCCTTTTGATTTAATTTCAATTCGAAGTCGTGGGACTGCAGAAAAATCTAGTTGAAAAACGAAAAAAAATTCATTATCTATCAAACAACAGAAAATTGAAAAAGAAGATTTTCTTATGTGCAATCAAACGACAATAAGAAAATTTTTTAAGAAAATTCTCTACATAAAATTTGCTAAAGTAAATACTTTTTCTCATTGAAATTTTTTTTTGCTATCTAAAGGTTGGATCAAACGTCTTTCCCTTTCATTTTCTTCCTCTCGAAAGTCTCTTTCTCCGTCTCCCTTATGGCTCTCTCTGCGTTCTCTCTTATGTTCTCTCATTCCCATATCTCGCTCAGGGAAACCACTCCATCCTATGTCTCAACATTCCACTCTCACCTCTCATAGTCTCGCCTCTCTTCTTTCCTTGACTTGGGAATTGGTAAATTGTTAGTTTTTGTATGGAATAGATTGATGTTTTGTTGGTATCGTTGTTGTTGTTAGTGTTGTTATTCAAATGTTGATTATTGTTTGTGGGGTTAGGAAACAGTAGATGATGATGGGGAAAAGGGGAATCGATGCAAGTCATATTGATCTTGATATGTTGTATCTTTTCAAAGTGATTTGATCAATTTGAGTTGAGCTAATATCAGTTTACAATCCATACGAATGAGTTTTCATGAATTAAATCAATGAAATTTAATGTTTGAATTGTGTCGATAAAGGAAAAGTCGGTCATTGTTAGTTTCTTCAATTCTTGATATTTGGTGATGGTCTTTGGTGGATTGGTACTCCATATAACCTATTTTTATTTGAGATTTTCGATTTTAAGGTGGGGTGAATGTTCTTGGAGCTTTGGAAACTCGAATTAGGGGGTAGAACCTAGTTTCACACTGCTCAAAAGTCCAAAATTACTGCTTGCGAGCAAGCAAGTTGGGTCGATAAGTTGAAGTACTAAACGATATCCAAATTACATGGGGTTGATCTTATTTTAACCGTTGTCTATCATATTTTATAGAATGGAAAGGTACAAACTTATAATCATTTGTTTTGGTAGTGAAAAAGTGGTGCAAAAGTAGCCTGCGAGCCACTGTCAAAATTATAAACAATTTGGACAGATGCGAGTAGTCATGTTTGAGGAATGATTCAAAGACCTTATAGATGTCCAAAATGCTTGGGAATGGGTTTGTTTGAATCTTGGTATATCCTATTTCAATGGTCAATCAGGCTTGTGGTGAGATTTATTGATTTAGAGGTTGAAATTTAGCGTCAAACATAGGGGCTCGCTAATGAAAAATCTGCACTGCCTATAATTTGACTAAGTATTGATGGCTTCTTTATGGGTAGTTTTAACTTGAAATATGAATGAGAGACTCAAATAAACCTTGCATTACAATGTTTAAGTGTTTTGGCTAAGGAAAAGTTCCAAAAGTCGATAAAATGAGTCAATTGTTAGTTGTTAGTTGTTATTTGTGTTGGAACCCAATAAAGGGTTTAGAACCTATTTATAAGTTAAATATATGAAAAAGAAGAGAAACTGTGTTTTCGGAGATGTCAAGTAGTCAATAAAAGTTATTAGAGGATTTTAAACTCATTGTAAGTTGAATTATGACTTCGAAGTACTAAAATAAAGTTATAATCTCGGTATGGAATGCATAGGAAACTTGTAAGTTATTTTCATGCTAAATGAGTGTTATAGAAATACAAACATAGGAAAAGGAAAAAGAAAAATAGTTTGGGACTTTAAAAGGAAGTATCGAAGCTTTAGTAGTTTGAGCTTCGTTGTGAAATTGAAAGTGGTTTAGAACCAAAAGTGAAGTATATAAATGAGTTTGAAAGTGGTTTCATTTCATTGTGACTTGAAATATAGATTTAAGTATTCGAATAAAGTGGTAACTCTATAATGTGAAATTTGCAATTGAATATGACTCGTTGAAGTACGTGAAGGCTGAAGAAACGTTGTGTAAGGCTTCATGGCCAATTTGAGTTGGTTGGGCTGTAAGTAAATGCTACAGTGGTCTTTTTTATTTATGAAATTATCTTTGTACCTGCATTTGAGTTTAGTCTGCATGGCATTTTGCATTATTTTTTGTCATGCATACATGGCATTCGAGTAGAGTTGCCCATGCTATGGGTCGTAAGAGTGTGAGGTGTTCCACTCTAGACTAGATGTACTGCAGGCGTCTAAGGAGGGTAATGTCGATTCCGAGGTAGCATGCATTGGACTTTCATTACTGTTTTAGGTTTGTTCTTAGGTCGTCCAATCTGTTTGTGAACTTTAAATTGTAATGAAAGGGTTTCACGTTGTTATATAAATTTCTTGTTATTTTAGAAATGCAATTACATGTCACCATGTATTCGGACTAACATTTGCAGGAGTACAGAACAGTGTAGGAATTTACTTACCTGACATCTTTGAGATTTTTTGATAATGTCAGGAACTCAATAAAGACAATGAAGAACAAATAAGACTCGAAGATTTGGTGAATGTTTCACTTTCTTAAAGTTTAGTTTTCTTGTTGTAATCATTATATATATACTATTTTGGGGTGAGCGTAGGACGTGAAATACATTCAAATAGGTTATGAGAGTCTCCTAGTTTGATTCAAAAGTAAGTTACGAGGTTTAAATTTCAATGTTTGGTTTATTTGGAATTGTAAAGTTGTAAATAATATATTGGAAACTCTAAGTTAGTTTAGTAACCAATAAATTTATATTTGATATATATATATATTATGAACTGCGGGGAGTTCTGAGTCCTTTTAGGCTTCTCCCCAATTTGTTGTCTATTAGGTGATTTTCTCGGCATGCCATTTTTAGGGGAGGTGCTGCCGAAAGTTTTACAAAAATATAGATAATAGTCTATATTATTTCCTAATTTGCTCCAACTAAACGAATAATGAATTTGGGTTGCAATGAGGACATAAAGTGAACTTTATAGCATTATTGAGGATTGAATTGTATAATATTTTGAGGTTAAGTAAATGCAATGGATTAGGTGCCTAATTAGAGGTAATTAAGCTAAGTCGGGGCTTAGTGAGACGAACCCTGACATAATAGCATGTCATGTTTGATAATTGAGTAAGCTTCCTACTTACCTCGATTCGTTGCGATATCCTTTCATGGTCCTTGTGCGCTCGGGGTTCTATGTGAACCTCTTTACAAATCTTATTTTTGGAGTCTTTTGCTTTGATCTCTAAGCACCTCTTAGATCTCCCTCTTCTTATCTTTCTCCTTTTTTTGATCTAGGGTTTGTAAATAACTTGTGATGGCTAGGGTTTACAATTTGGTTTATTTTATATTGGGGTAAATTGTTGTAGGTTTGGGGGTAAATTACTAAATTGACCATACATGGGTCACTTGGATTTTGGGTCCCTACATATAATCTACTCATCCATAATTAAAGGCACGAACATGCAAATGAACTACTTATTCATTATGTATTACTATATATAACCTAATTTATATTGCTTAAACATTCATATAGTAAGTAAAAATAAAAAGATTTATGCACTACCATGGTTTCCACCTTAACTACTTCAAATTCAAATTCAAACGATCATACCTACAATGTTTATCCTTATTTCTCAGCCTATTTTACCACTAATTATAATGTGGTGTAGTGTCGA
The DNA here is from genome assembly GCA_039657365.1 of Stephania yunnanensis. NCBI lineage: Eukaryota > Viridiplantae > Streptophyta > Magnoliopsida > Ranunculales > Menispermaceae > Stephania > Stephania yunnanensis. The sequence continues at coordinate 54,618,081 of CM077584.1, read as the reverse complement.
TGCCCCCAGACTTAAACCAAACCTTATTCTTAAGGTTTAAAAGTAAGCCTGAAATATGAAAACACTAAAACACACAAACATGTACTAGCACAAGTTATAATAAACTAAACGTATAATTAAAACAAGTAAATAAACAAAAAATATCCTAAATGTTAAAAATGTTGGTGTTTGCGTGGGCCCCACACAAAAAAAAAAATGGAAAGTCCAACACATAAAGCAACTAATTGGTTGCGGAATAGGAATCTTGGAGAGAGAAAATAGGAAAGAAGATTGGAGCGAATTAACGAATTGGAATATACTTCTAATTAGCCAGCTTTTGGTTTTTTGGGGCAATTCTTTTTCTCTCTTCTACGTTGTGCGTTCAAGGCGGTGAATGCAACAACAATTTTCTCTACATTGAAGATACATCAAGGTCTTGAATCTGAAGACTCGCGGCGAAGTCTTTGGTGGTTTCTTGGTGATCAAGAAAGGGTACAATTTGAGGGTGGAGTTCTTCAAGATCTTGGTGTGACCATTCAAGTTCTTTGAAGGAGTTATATTGTACTTTCCTCAATTGAGATTCTTGTACTCTTTATTCATATAGTGGATTTATTCGGAGTTTGGCCCGTGGTTTTTTTTCCCTCTGATTTGGAGGGTTTTCCACGTTAAATCTTGTGTTCTTTGTGGTGTGATTGATTTGGTGCATTGTTCTTGGCTTAGTGGATTTTATTCATCTGTCTCTCAAGTTGAAGGGGTTACTTTCTAGTTGAGTAACCCCAACAAAAAATTGGTATTAAAAACATTCTCAACTCCTCAGGTCTAAAGGATTCTTATTACGCTGACTTCAGGATTGCGCGTCATCATCATCATTATCATCCGCATCATCAGGTACAACGTACGATGGTGTCAATGAACGCTCAACCCACCAGCTCTACACCAATTTCAGATCAAACATGTATGCTAGTGTTGTTGGATATCCTAATGACCTATTAATAGGCCGCGTCCATCTACTGCTCTCATATCTAGCTATGGTTATGAGGTGAGCAACAAACAACATGAAATTACGCAACCTGTTTCGTTGGTGTTGCTATTTCCTCTCTATATCCTGCTCATATCTTACTACCTAGTATTGTGCCCTATCCTCGCTAGTATTGTCTCCTCATTTCTGCTATCCACAGGCTTTGTCATCGTGGAGTCAAGTCCTCTAGTGGTGGTACGGGTGCCTGTGGTGGAAGAGGTAGTGGAAAAATTTCAAGACTGTTACGTGAATTGTGTTACACGGATAGCGCCTTTTCAAAATGCGTTATCCGTGTAACACAATCCACGTAGGACCGTCCACGTCAGTGAAAAAAATCTACCCAACTAATAGCGCTTTTTGGAAAGGCGACATAGCCTAGTTTTTGAATAAAAAAGAAAACCACACTTATTTTCCTCATTTAAACTAAAAGGTAATGTACTTTTGTAATTTTTTCTCATAAATCAGTGACAAAATATCAAAAATCTGAAGTTGACACTACCAAGGTACGGAAAGTACATTTGCACACAAGTAGTTGCAGTACTCTCAAATAGTTACTGCTAAAATGTATAATAAAACAACTAACCATATATTATAGTTCTATATAGGCCTTGGGGCAATCATCTCAAAATTATAAATTGCATAGGCCAAGACTCCATAGGATCCTGTACAATAGAAATTACTTTTAACCCAAAAATTGCAGTAAATGAATGTGTATAAACAAATTACAAAAACACCTAACTTGGTAAAGTTCCGCCCTAGCCATACTCACATTAAGGTCCCTTTCTTTATATTCTTTCATATGATTCGACTTGAGATTATTCTTCAATTAAATGATTATAATATCAATAAGATTGATTAAATGTATTGATTAAGCACCGAACTTTAAGTCAATCACTTCAAGAACTTGGATACCGTACCCTAGACTCTTAAAATTAGTACTTAAAACTCACCAAAAATAAATAAGTAAAGCACCAACCAACTTGGAGGTCAATGAACCAACTCTGGGTTTCATGCATTGGTTAGGACCACCTAGCTAGCTACTAGTTGTTTAATTAATCGAAGTTCTTTAAGGTTATAAGTTCGAATCTTCTAATTTTTTGAGATATATATATATATATATATCTTTCACAGTGATGAGTTTCTTTTATGGAATTCAAGAGTAATCACGGATACTACAATATAATAATATGGAAAACATGAGAAATAAGTTTATTCCATGAGAAGGTTGTATACATCAACTTCGTTCACCCAAAATATAAGATGAAACAAATCACCATGACATCAAGAAAACTCATCATATAGGTCTATTACGACGGTTACGTTGACGTTGTTGCTCGGTGATGCAAACCGAATGTACTTTATGTCTAGTTGGACGATGTGTTTGTACATCCGGTTGAGGTTGTTGAGGTTGCTGATCTTGCATTGAATGGCGTCGAGTCGATTGATGTTCTTCCTCTGGTGTTTCACTCGACTCACCTCTGCTACTGATGCTCCCAAAAATAGGAGGTTGAATCATCCCAAAATAGTGGCTTCGTGTATGCAGTTGGGGGAAAGGAACATGAGGTTGCGGCATGATCAACAAGTTCATGAAAGAGCCATCTCCACTATATCACATTTTGTAATTATAATATGGTGGAGTATATGGACTCGGCATGTATTGAGGCAATGATGGATACATTTGATGTCTAGGCATTCCATGGTCCACATATGAAAACGACGGCTCAGGTGCATAAGGATCAAAATGGTAAGGAGGAAGATTCACGATCAGTGGCCTGGGTACAAACATTTGAGGTTCTGGTTACATTGTGGACGATGCAGGAATGTACCCATGAGAATAATGACTTGGTGGGGATGATCATTGGCTACTCTCTCCAACAGTCTATGTTCTACTCACTCTCGGACAAGATGAATGTGCTGGAAGAGAATGTTTGCTACTCTCTGTCTGAGTAGATGGACGTGGTGGACGAGGACGTCTGGCGCGTTTCCGCACAGTCTCTGTCGTATTCGTCTTCTTCTCACCTCTTTATTTGCTTCGCCCTGATCGTCTTCTTCATCTTCCTGTTCATTATCCTCATTTATGTCCTGTTCGACGTCAATTTCGTCATGCCAAAGAGTAGACATTTGCCTTTCATTTTCGTCTAAGATTTTAATCCCTTCATCAAGCGCAGCAAGACCTTGCTCGTACATATCCTCAATAAACACTCACCTCAGTCGATGCACCAAGTTACACTGATATAAAAACATGAGCTCAAAGCACGCAATATAAGATATTAGTTGTTCGAGAAAAAGTAAGTGTTAGAAGTTTACCGAGTAGTCACGTAAAGCCCCGTCGTGTCTAATGAATCTTCTAGTGACCGAGCGATACCACGTCATGTAGTCGTGATGATCGTGCCCTTCATTATGTGTCGTGGTGGAATGTTGTCGCCACGATTTTCCCACATGCGTATATAGCTTGCGTGAAAATTCACCTAATTTTCATGATGATATCCACGCAATTAGATGCGATGCAGTTGGGTGTCATAAGCACAATTTGGTGGCACCACTTATATCATTCCGAATCGTCTTATAACCCTTTATGGTCGATGTCCCTCGACTATGTGGAAACTAATTAGGGGACACGTCGAAAGCTAACTACTGTGACCGTTAGTACAGTAATCGAGAAGAGACACCATGAATTCAGTATATGGTTGCCAGACTACATCATCCTCATTTTGCGAGTCGAATGCATCTAGGTAAGCCGATACGATGTGCGTCGCTCTCTGTGTAACCAAGAATGCATCGAGCCATCTTTGTAGAAAATAATATGTTAAGAAAAATGAAAATGGACTAGATGTTAAAGAAATTAAGGAAAAATATTTGTATTACATGTGTCCCATGGAACGTCCATAAGCATATGTTCTCCATCCACTATTCGCGGTTGAACTCTAGAAACACTCAGGCGTCTCGGTGCTATGAATGAAAATCTGTCACATGCCCACAGTTGTGCAAAAACTGACGCGCCTGCAACCTCATGTGCCCATGCGCGAGATCCGTGACACGACTCCCTGTACAAATAAGCCAAACATGCACTCCCCCAACTATATTGTCCAACTACTTGGAAATCATCTAGCAATGGTAGGAACATCAAATGTACGAATCGATTGGACTTGTCGGCGAATAGACAACCATCGATAAGTTGTAGTATGTACGATCGAATATAACGTTGCACCGACTCATCATCGCTATCATCATCTATAGCTGGTACGTTACGTTCAAGCCATTCGACTTTAAGTTTACAACCAATAACGTCATCTCCAACAGGAGTTCGACCAAGTATCTTCTCGCACACATCAGCATAGTCTGTATTCATCATTCCCGTCACAGGCATACCTTCGATAGGTAAGCCGAGTTGTACCCGCACGTCCTGGAGTGTATTGTGCACTCCCCACAATGCATGTGAAATGTATGCATCTCAGGGCGCCATCTCTCTACGAATGCAGTAATCAAAGCCCAATCAAGGCTGAAAAATGCTACACGGTAAATCCTATAGAACCCACTGGAACGAAGATATGGGATCATCCTCGAATGATACTGCACCATTCGATCAATGACCCCACGTCTTCGACGTACATGCATTGTTTCGTACATCTTATAATTGATAATGTATTAATCTATATTTTTGATACGTTTATGTTGTAACTATTTGACGTATACATGTAAAAAAGTTTACCTCACCCCTCCAGGTTCACGATGATCTGTGTATAGATTGGAGTTGCAAAAGTGAAGGATCTGAAATACCTGGATCCATTGTTGTACAACTACAAATGAATGGTATAAAAAGAATTATAGTGTTGTTCGAAACCAAACAATAACTTTTTCATATATGTTCACACAAAAACAAATGCGTAAATGCTTAAAATCAACATAGCTACGAACTTAAGTTATGACAAACAATATACAAAATCGACTATATGTTTTCATAAGAAGGTTGAGGTCTGCTTGGACAATTTTTTTTTGTTATGTCCATTTGAACGACAAATACCACACCGGTTCTTCCTAGTTGGGACTCGTTCACGGTATTTATTTGGACATGTTGTTCTTATATGTCATTCTTGATGACATATGCCACATCGCAAAGGCCTCGAGACATTAGGAAGATCCATCTCGTTATGTCTTCGCGACCCCTTTGGTCTCCCTCGGCCACGTCTGCACCTTGGGTCGGGTATGATCTTTGTCCCAAAAGTCGGTCAATACTTCTCATCTGGGATAACCTTGAAATTATAGGAGTAACATTATGCGTACACATCTATCCTATAGTATGGCTCGATGAATTGCGTGTAGCTCACTCGAATAAAGGCACATGCACCTAACACGTGTAAGCAAGGGAAACTAAACGATTGCCATTTATTACAACTGCACACCCGGTCCTTTAGAATGACGACTTGGGTGTTGTTGCCTTTATGCATGCGATCTTCATGTCTTCCAGTCTACACTTCGAACTCACCAATGTCGCGATTGATCAAAGTGACTCGATGCCTCCTTGCGGATTTTTCATTTTCCGTGAGTTTATCCATGACATATTTCGTGTGCGATTGTCCGTTTGAGATTGCTTGTTGATCATGGTATGTCACCAATCTGTAGTAAATCATCTGATTCATTGTTGTTATTGGCAAGAATCGAGCCCCCTTCAAAACACCGGTAAAACACTCTGCAATTGACGATAACATTCGTGTAAGTAATATTGGTTCGGCGATAACTGTATGTATTTGAGTGCAAAACATAACTTGTATTTCGTACATACCAACACCATTAGAATACATCCATCCGTACCGCATGCCTCTGATTGAGTCCATAGTTTTTTGGGGATGGCATTGACATATTGCAGACATTGAGGCGTTTGTGATGATAAGTATGCAAAACGCTTCATGCACGCATTAAATTCTTGTTCTTGATGTTGAACAACTGCTAAACCAATGAGTATTTTCAAGGGGTCATTTTTGAACTGGGTGCCGAAATTACTAAACAAGTGTCGCAAGCAATACTGCTGGTACCCTTTTAGGGGATAAAAATCGTTGCTTGGGGTGTTGACCGCCTCCAAAATGTCAGTGTGACGATCAGAAATAACGCGAACTCCTTCTCTATTTGTCATGTGTTTGCGCAACATCCTCAAAACCACCCCCACGAATCAGTTGATTCGATTTCTGTAACGGCAAATGCAACCGGTAATATGTGTCCATTGTCATCAACATAGATCGCAATCATTAGCTTCCCACTGTATTTGTCATATAAGAATGTCGCGTCAATCTGAAGTAGAGGCCTGCAAAACTTGAAAGCATGTATTGATGCTTCAAATACGAAATTGAGGAGACGCAGTTCTTATCTCGTCAGCAGCCTATTGTCATGTGACCACTCGATTCTTGTCCCCGGACTCTTACTCCTCATAGCCGCCAACCATCTTGGTAATAAAGCGTATGACTCATCCCAATCTCCAAATGCACATGCAATTGTCTTCCTTTTGACATCCCACATTCGCTTGTAGTTGACTTCGTGTCCGTATTTTCCCTTAATTATTTGTACTAATGTTTTGATAGTGATTGCTTGATCGTTATTGACGATGCTTTGAATCTCTCGTGTAATCATGTTGGCGTCAAGTTGGGCATGACCGCGTTCTACGTTAGGATTAATACACGTATGCGGTAGGTCTAACTGTGTTATCTCCCATAATTGTGTTTTCTTTCGCAAACAAGCACGAAGACACCATATACACCCGTGTTGCGCACTTCTGCACTTAATCGCCCACGTAGTTGTAGTCGATTCCATCACATGGAATTGACAATGTCTATTAACATGCCACATTTTAACGGCATGTTGTAAGTCTTTTTTATTGTCAAAGTACATCCCTATCTCCAAATCGAAATTAGACATGCCCCCCCTAGTTTGCTGATGGGAATGTTGGGTTCAATGGAATTAGCCACCTCCCAATCGATTTCGTTATATACCGGTATTGATTTGTAAACTTCATCATCACTTGCTTCCTCCTATAAAATCTCTTCATCGATACCAAATTGCTTATCATCTTCCACATTTTCCGCACCCGAATGTTCATATCTTGGATCATCCATGCAAACATTGACGTTATCCCAAACAACAGCTGCTGGAGCATCTTCGTTGGGACGTATGTCTTGAATTCTTTCGATACAAACTATCCTCCTCTATATGCGCGAAGAGTTTTGATATGGCGGCCGCTCTGCTTCTCCACCAAGGCTTTGAACTTTTGAAACCTTTCAAAAGTCTCATATTTGATTTCTAGAAAATACACCCAAATTTCATTCTACTAAAATCATCAGTGAATAACAAAAAATATCGACTCCCACCTAAGGTCTTAGTTTGCATAGGGCCACATAAATCAGCATGAATTAATTCTAAACATTTTGAAGCTCTCCAAGCTTTTCCTGAAGGGAAAGACTTTCTAGTTTGTTTGCCATAAACACACCCTTCACATAACTCAATAGAATTAATTCTAGGCAACCCATGAACCATACCTTTGTCACTTAGCAACTTTAAGCCCTCGACATTGAGATGCCCATATCGTAAATGCCAAAGCTTGGAGTCATCATCTACTTTTGCAGCTAGAGCAAAATTTTGGATGTTAGAGACATCCAAGGGAAACATCTTGTTTGAAGCCATACCAATGCGAACCTCCTTCCCCGATTTCTTGATTGTAATAACACAAGCTTTGTCATCAAACACTATGGAGTAACCGCTCGCCATTAGTTGTCCAACGCTCAATAAATTGTACCCAAGATCAGTCACAGATTGAACATTTTCCAACACCCTTACTCGGCCTTGAAGAGTGTCAACGCCAACTGAGTCGTTTCCTTCAACTTGCATTTCCTTCTTGTTGCCTAACTATACCTTAATTTTTTGAGTTTCATCAAGCTCCTCAAACATCGATCTGTTGCCGGTCATATGATTTGAACACCCTCTGTCTATGAACCATAGATCACTTGCTCTCTGTCCATCATCAAAACAAGCCATGAAAAGCTTGTTTTCTTCTTCAGGTTCTGCTGCAAAATTGATTTGTTGGTCTTTGTACCAACAGTCAGCTTTGACGTGCCCATACTTCTTGCAGTGGTAACATTGAACACCATTCTTTGTGTTACCTTGCTCGTTGTTTTGTCGTTAACCAGCATTCCTTCCTCTGCCTCTGCCATAGCCACGACTACGGCCACGAAATCCGCCTCTTCCTCGACCTCTCTTGCAGGTTGCATGGTCATTTCCTCCATGTTCGTTGGTGGTTCTTTCACTTGAAAGGCCTTCTCTTCATTCTTTTCAAGTGATCGGTTGATTCTTGACTCATGTGCTTGAAGAGACCCAAGCAACTCATCAACAGAAAGGACCGTTAGATCCTTAGATTCTTCGATGGCAGCAACCACAAGGTCAAACTTTGGAGTCAAGCTTCTCAGTAGCTTTGTAACAATCGTCGCATCGGAAATCTGCTCTCCGCATGAACGCATGTGACTGACGACTCCCATTGCCCTTGACAAGAAATCGGCCACAGATTCGCCATTTTTCATCAACAAGGTTTCAAAGTCACGCCTTAGAGATTGCAATCTCATTGCGATGACCTTTGAATCACCTTGAAACTCCCTCTGCAAAATAGACCACGCTTGCTTTGACGTTGTTGCCGTTGCAATCCGTGAGAAGATGGACTCATGGACAGCTTGTTGAAGAATGAACAATGCTTCAGCATCTTTCTTTCTCGTTTTCTTCAATCTGTCCTCTTCTTTTTCAGTGGGATCTAGAACATCAACAAACCCATACTCCACCAGATCCCACAACTCCTTTGAGATGAGTAGAGTTTTTACTTTGATGCTCCAAAACTCATATTTCTCTCCATTGAAGATGGGCAGCAATGGCTGAGAAGAGGAAAAACCTGCAAATGGTTGTGAAGAAGAAAACCCCACTCATGCCATAATAATGACTATTTGTCTCACACTTTTTCAAAAAATGAGATGACAATTAAAGCTTCTATATTTGACTTTTTCACACTCGAAAGACAATGTGTCATGCGATTGCCCAATGGATCAAAGCCAAGGCTCCGATACCAAATTTGTTGAGAAAATAAAAAGGACAATGACACACTACAGAAGCTTTTTCAAAATGAGTGTACGTTCATTAACGTAGGACTACATATAAATAGCTACAATTCTCAACAAACAGAGAGAAAATCTCGGATAGATATACTACCCACTACATTAGTACTACCTAGTCAATATAAGAACTACCCACTACTTATTAGACTAAATCAACAACTCATTTATTATTGAAACAAATTAATTACCGACTACCTAGTCAACTATGAATCACATTTCAACAGTACATATATTCTTTGAATTATAATATCTTCCATGAGCACACCTACTACTCTCTAAAAAGAATTTATTGTTGCATTTGTTTTTAGATGATGTTATACATACAATATACAATTAATTTTTTTATTTCATTTTCATTGTCAAACTATTTTAAATCGCTTTTTTCGAAAATGGTTTATGTTCATACATGTTATGAATCAGGATCATGTGTAAATTAATTTCCAAAAATTGAATTAATCGAAATGATATTTATAATATTGTCTAAATAATTATCACAATAAATATTTGTATGTATATGTCATCATATACTCTAAATTTATGGGCACTGCAAATATCTAATTTTACCTAAATTGTTTAGACCCAACTAAAAATATAGATCACTTTTATTGAAATGTAATTTTGACACACATTTTTTCTCAAAATATAAATTCAATAAATGATACAAATCATTAACATAATATTTTAATATTAACTTTCACAAATGTTTCTTGATACATTTATTGTATATTCCTCACGCGCATAGCGAGTGCCCATTGACTAGTATTTATTAATAGTACACATCGTTTAGACCTAACAAAAAATTTTGACCACTTTTATTTAAAGCTAATTTTGACACACATTTTTTCCTCTAAATATAAATTCATTACATTATAAATATTATTAAGACAATATTTTAATATTAAATTTCATAAATGTTTCTTGGTATAATTATTGTTTACCCCTCACGCGCATAGCGCGTGCCCATTGACTAGTATATATGTATATATATACTAGTCAATGGGCACGCGCTATGCGCGTGAGGAATATACAATAAACGTATCAAGAAACATTTGTGAAAGTTAATATTAAAATATTATGTTAATGATTTGTATCATTTATTGAATTTATATTTCGAGAAAAAAATGTGTGTCAAAATTACATTTCAATAAAAGTGATCTATATTTTTAGTTGGGTCTAAACAATTTAGGTAAAATTAGATATTTGCAGTGCTCATAAATTTAGAGTATATGATGACATATACATACAAATATTTATTGTGATAATTATTTAGACAATATTATAAATATCGTTTTGATTAATTCAATTTTCGGAAATTAATTTACACATGATCCTGATTCATAACATGTATGAACATAAACCATTTTCAAAAAAAGCGATATAAAATAGTTCGACAATGAAATTGAAATAAAAAAATTAATTGTATATTGTATGTATAACATCATCTAAAAACAAATGCAACAATAAATTCTTTTTAGAGAGTAGTAGGTGTGATCATGGAAGATATTATAATTCAAAGAATATATGTACATGGAAAGAGTAAACTATCATCTAAAAACAACACAATCATTCTGGAGTAAACTATCGAAAAATTTGTAAGGAGTGTATATATCCACAAAGTAGATAAATGATAAGTTTGTAGCACGTCTTCAATTGAGCATAAATAAATTCACGACCAAGTTGACGAATACATGATAATCTTAGTCCCACTTTAATATATATAGTTTAATTGGAAATTGGAACCACATCTTCCAGTTTAGTCCCAGTTACTGGCGGTGTCATTAAGACAGAGACAAAAGCTCTTGCGTCCAAGTTGTAAGAATGAACACGATATTCTACCTTGTTGATGTCCACATTAATCTTCAAATAACGGACACTATCGGATTCAATTCATTTGCATAGATCAGTACATCCCTTTTGCTTGCAGGCAAATGGCAAAAAGTCCGATGTCGGCAAACATGTTGCAAATGATATCTCCAACACCAAACTGAGAAACCAACCTTATGTGTTCATGTTCCAACCTAGAGTTCTAGTATACCAGGCCGTAGTCAAGCTTGAATTTTGCTCCATATTGCTTGACTTCCGTAATCATATCATCTTTCCCTGCTAAGATTTCAAATTTTGGCACTCGGAACTCATTTGTAATTGTACCAACTTTATTAACAATAGTGTTGATTCTTGGCTGGTTTTTTGTTGAATAGAAAGCATATTGAAGAACATAGGGAAAAAGAAGAATAAAGCAATAACAAAACTTCCCAAAAAGAAGTTTGTCAAAAAGATTAGATATATAACGTAAATAACTACACCACTGCACATGCCAAGTTTGATTAATTAGTCCCAATCCAAATAACTGGAGCAAATATCAGCAAGTTGCAAGTATCTCCTTAAACTAACCAACTATTTAACCCATGTTCATCAACTTCATCTTACAATTCAATCCCTACTTTCAGTTTGATTTTACATGTTCAAAATGATGCCATTTTGATTTCAGATTTTGACATTTATCTGTTCAAGTACTAATACTTGTATCGCAAACAACCTTTGAACATTGAAACCCAGAATATTTTCATGCGATGCATGTCAATCATTCAGATAACTCAATATATGTATCTCATTTAAGACATAATATTGCCCCAACTAACAGTTAAAGAAAAGAAAGAACGAAAGAAAACATAACCAAGTTCAACTACTTCAATGGGCACGCGCGTGAGGCATAAACAATAAATGTATCAAGAAACATTTGTAAGAATTGGTGCATAGAATTGGATCTGCATCAATTATTGACACATCATCAAACGTACAATACAATTGGCCGCAGCCAAAAATAGAGTCAAAGCTCACAACCACCTAACACATCCTACCACAATAACACCGCCGGTGATATAGAAGTAAACAGATAAATGGATGAGCTAGGAAAGACATGTGGAGTACAAACTCCTGTCAATGCATATTACCTCAAGTCATTCATCGTATCATCCACGTTGCAACTAGATGTGGAGTAGGCAAGACCTTAAAAAATATAAAAATGAAGACAATGCCAGCAGCACTAATCACAATCCTCCAAAAATGCACAAAGTTACAAAATCAAGGGCAGTTCAACTATATCGTATAAGGGCTCTTACCTACCGAAATTCGTGGCTCCAAATCAAGACGCAATCAACTCCATGTAAGATCCCAACCAAGTAGTGATGTCCAAAATGCATCAATAATAAACCCTTTAAACCACAACGCACGTAATATATTCCTTGCAAAAAGAAGTAACAGTAAAATGACTAAAAACGACGAAACCTTAAAAGATTTACCTAGGCAGTGAGTTCATCTCTTTTGATAAACCGTGAACATCAACTATGAAAACTTCTGAAATATCTCACGGACGACACCTATGTCAAAATGTTTTTGACGCCGCTGCTACCACATCTTCAAACAAAAACCTCACCACCATGGCTATTAGAGTTCATCAAAACATTATAAGGAATATGAATTAAAAATAAATAAAAAAAATTATCGAAAACAATTCCATCATGTAATTTTTTTCCAAATAACAAAAAAGCTAACCTTGTAGTATGTTATATAGAGGCATCGTTGCTTGTCACGTAATCCATTGAAGCAGTATCGTATTAGACGAAAAGAATTGTAAACAATTATTATATTAAAAATTATTTTCATATATTATATGTTATGATTTTACTTAGCTACGTACAATTGTGGAGGACGTCGCGATAAACTACATTTTTTGTGAATGTACCTATATGTCTATCTATTTTTCCATTTTTAACTAAAATTTTGGTTTGACTTAAACACACACCTCGAGATAAAGCTACATATAGTTGGCCATGACTAAAAACATGTTCAGGAAGATAAACTCTTACGTTGGGTATAGTTTGTCCTTGGGATTTATTAATTGTCAAAGCGAATGCTAGTTTTATTGGAAATTGTTTTCGAATAAGTTTGAAAGGCATTTTTACATTATCTGAAGGTTTTAGTGGGATTCGTGGTATAAAAACTCTAGTTCCTTTAAAAGGTCCATTAGCTATTTCGGCATCTATAATATTTCTATGAAAAACTCGACAAATCAAACGGGTTCCATTCATAAGCCTATTTGTGGATCTAGATTTCTAAGTAAAATTACTTGGACATCCTATTTTTAGTATTAGTCTATGAGGTGGTAATCCTCCTGGAGAAATAGAATTTAAATATTCTTGTTGATAAAGATGTAAGGAATCATCCTCTACACTATCAAATGAATAATAAATATATGTTTTACCTAAGAATTTTTAGACAACTAAATTATTAATTTGTTCAACTGATTCATTTGTTGGGGTTAGTATAGCCCTATTTATTATGTATTCTTTGTTATTAGAACTCTCGTGTAATGATGAAAATGTAAAATCTATTAGGTCATGTATTGTTTGATCTCTTCGCCAAGGAATATTTATTTCATCAGGTACTTTAATCATATATTCTTTAATAGAATTTTCCTCTCCATTTCCTATTCGCAACAAAAAATCAGCAAAGAAACAATCATTTATAACACGCATATTGTTGATTAATTTTATTTTTATTACGTTTTTCCAAAATGGTGCTCTAATGAGAGAGGCGTCTATGGTTTCAGATCTTGTACCATTTGGGACAACCGACAATACTTGTCGGAAGTCGCCTCCTAATACTATGTTTTTTCCACCAAAAAATTCATCTATATCAGTAATATCTCGTAGTGTTCTATCCAAAGCCTCTAAAGCGTGCCTGTGAGCCATAGTTGCTTCATCCCAAATAATGAGAGAAGCATGTCGTAAAAGGTCTGCTAAGTCCAATTGTTTGCTGATGAAACATGTTGAAGTGGAATCTAATAGAATAGGGATCTTAAATCTTGAATGTGTAGTACGACCCCCGGGCAATGACATGGCAGCAATTCCTGATGTAGTTATAGCCAATGCAATTAATCCTTTACTACGTATGTATGCTAAGATTGATTTGTATAAGAAGGTTTTTCCTGTACCCCCAGGTCCATCTATAAAAAAAAATTGTATGTGCATGACTATCGATACTATGGATGACACTATCAAATGCATTTTGTTGTTGACTGTTTAATTTTCTTATTGAATCTAAATCTTCTGTTGATATTTGTATAGATTTTTCTTCAACTATAAATTTGTTAATGTTGGTTATTGATTCAGAAGTTAGTTGGGGTAAATCGTAATCAGTAATATTTTTTTGATGTTGTGAGAGATAATTGGTTAAATCTTTAAGGCAACAATTTATAAAGAAAGATTCATCCAGAGAGTGGTCGTTTTTATTTGCATTTTTGTAATCTTCAATCATATACGTCTTGAATTCATCCCATAACTCACGCATACCCTAATTGGTTCGCAAAAAACTAAAATAGTAGTGAATAGTCTTCTTAAAGAACGTGGCATATGTACATTTGCGCCTTCTCGCAAGCATTGAGTTACACTATCATCATCTTCTAGTAAACCTCTTTTTTCAAGATTGTTTAAATGTTTCAAATGTAAATCCATCAATCAGTACGCAAATCTTCAAAAGATATAGGTCCCCTAACATGATTGAGTAATAATCTTAAATAGTAGCGTTCTCTATCTAATGGTGAAACAGTGTACATTCTACCAACTACCTTATGAATATTTTGTCTTCTAGTCCACTCTTTAAGTCTTTGATTCCACCAATATCTTTGTGGAAATTAGTAATATAAGTATTGCCTTGCATCTGAGTCAATAACATTTTTCTTAAAAAACTCTGTCAACATAGTTTTTGATCTATCACTATCATTTAATATGTCTTTTATAGACTCATTTATATTAAATTGGACATGTTGATGATTAGGTAAGTGTATTTGTAGTCCAACTACCGAAGGTGAAATTCCATTCAATTGAAATTTGAATATTCTCCACAAAGCTTCTTGAGCACAGACCCACCTAGCATTAACAAATTGAGCTATCTCGTCATCTCGACTTGTATGTGTAGATACTCCAAAAGCAACGCGATCTGGACCTTTATAGACATATTTGTACAAATATTTGACGGATTTTATGCTTGAACAAATTTCTACATTTATATGACAGTTATATTTTAAAAGTAAGTAAGAGTTATATGGAACCACCCAACGATTGTCTAAAGTTCTATTACCTATTGTGACTTGTTTTCCATCGTCGCGCCGCCTTTATATAGGGTATGAATCATTACCTTATGACGTAGATGCAACAAAAACTTTCGGATATGATTTTGTACATTTATTATTTTTCATACATATTGCGTTTGTGTTTAACGGTCCACATGGGTTATGCATCATATGTTTTGTTACTATAGAATACAACCTAGACTCGGTTACAGGACATGGAATTTTCGCTCTAACTAAAGAGTCATAATTATCAGGACAATTTAACTTATCACTTTCTTCTAAAATTAGCAACAAATGTGAATGTGGCAATCCCCTCTTTTGAAATTCAATAACATGTACATGAGCTATTACTTTACCTAACACACCTCTAACAAATAAGTCATGTTTCAATTGTTCTAGTTTTAATCGAAAAACTCTAGTTGTTACGTCAGGTCTATCTTGAGCCTTTTGTCCAGGTAATAGTTCTTGGGTAATTTCCAACCAATTAGTGTTGCAAGTGATGGTAATAAAAAGGTAGGGTTTTCCATACCTCCTGACGAATGCCATTGCATCTTGGTAGCGGTTATACATATCTCTTGAACTGCCAGTATATGATGAGGGAAGAATTATTCTTCTACCAATATTACCTTCAAAATAATAAAGTCAAAATATTATAAATTACAGTAAGATAATAAACTTATTTGTAATGAATACATAATATATAAAAATCACATTCATATAAACCTACAGTTGTTTCTCCTGAATTTGTTGCATCTTGTAAACCTTGATATAGTTCGGAACGAATGATATGTTGGTTTGTCTTCAAATATCGTAACCGCATTGTTTCTATTTTCACATACATGTCTACCACATATTGTTGTAAAAGACGTCCACTGTAATGAAGTAGTGACATGCGTAATGGGCGAAACTAATATGAAAAAAGTTAGTTTTTGTTGAAACAAATAAATTTTTGTAGGAATAAAAGTAATAAATAAAATTATAAAAAATTAAATTATTACGATATATAGTAAAATGTAGTAATAGTACCTGAAGAACATAGGAGTAGTATTGTCTGCAACTGATTCTTCTGTGATTTGAGTTACACAATTCCAAATGCCAACCGTGTTGCCCCAAAGGAAATAAAAGAGGATATTGTAAGGGATCGTAGTATGCGGCCGTGTCAGCAATGTTACGAAGGCTACCACTTTTAGTTTCTATTATGATATCTCTTTCTCTTAAATCTTCTAAAGAATCATTTCCAATTAGTATTGCCGCAACTTGTGGTGTTGAAGGTAAAGCATGAATATGTCGATTAACCCTTACTTCTTGTATCAGTAGTCTACAGTTCATCACATCCTCACGTCTACCTAATTGACTAATACTTGAACATAAGGATTGTGTGCATCTAATATTAATTTTAATTTATGTAATAGACTTGGTCGTGTTATGTTTCGCTCTTGATGTCGGTGTTCAATTTCATTTTGAGTGTCATATATATACATTTGTAAGAATCTTGGTCTTGATTCATTTATTGGTAATAAACTTCCTATTCTATGGTAAATAAATCCTTGCGCATGATAAGTAAAGACTCATTGTCTGCCACTTGCTAAGTTTTCGTCTATATTAACTCCTATAGAGGTGAAGCAAAAAACGTGATTATAAGAACGTATGTTTTCTCTAAAATGTTTACCTTCATCAGTTTGATCTAGGAATATATCTACTAATTCTTATGGATTTACGGGTGTTGGTAAATTTATTTTTCCATTGGAGCAACACAAATCTAAGGTCTCATGAACAAATAATGTGGCTCCACAATATGAACAAATTTTGGGTTCTTCAAGTATTATAGTTTGGAAGTTGTAATGTGCGGGGAAATTTCTACCACTATTATGCTTATTAGGAAATGGTCTAGCGTTAGAAGAACTTGAACATGGTACTCGACAATTATTAAGCAACGTTAAATTTTGATTGCTTTGCGTAGTAGTAATGGAACCTACATGAAATTAAAATTTGTATACAATTAATTAATAATATTAATAGAAATAGCATAGTTTAAAATATAGTAAATGACAGTAACATCTAATTACCATCTCTTTGGTTGCAAAGTAATCTTGCTTGTTGACGAATACATGATAATCTT
This sequence comes from Stephania yunnanensis, assembly GCA_039657365.1. Classification (NCBI taxonomy): domain Eukaryota; kingdom Viridiplantae; phylum Streptophyta; class Magnoliopsida; order Ranunculales; family Menispermaceae; genus Stephania; species Stephania yunnanensis. Next base: position 54,600,700 of record CM077584.1, on the reverse strand, counting down.
AGGGTTTTTGAATGGTTGACAATGTTACTGGTAGAGGTACCTGTAAAGAAAAAAAATTTAAGTTAACTGAGGAAAATAAAATAATTAAATTTATTTGGAAAAAAAAAATTAATTTCATTGGTACCTTCCATTTCAGAAGACCTTGACCTAGCAATTTGACGAATGTGCGTCAACCTTGAAGCGGTTGTATTATATTTTGCAAAATTACTTGTAGATGTACCTATAAAATACATAATAATTAACATGGTGTATTATATTAGTAAGAACATATAAATTAAGTAGTGAATTAATTATTTAAAAATATAATTGTATGTACCTTCTATGGAATTGTAGCGTTGTAAATATCTTTGATGTCGAACATTCCTTTGTTCAATAGTCTCAAGAGTCTCTTGATTTCGTCAAGCTGCGAGTAGGTGATCCCTAGCTGAGTTTCACATATTTTGACGTCGTTGCCTTTGAGATAAACAACGACGATTATGTTGTTCATTCATGGTAGCAACTATATTATTGAATTGTTGATCAATATAATGTAATGGTATACATGGAGGAATTTTTTAGATTGTAAAAGTATGTATATCTATCAAAATACTTCAAAATTTTGTACAAATACTTGTAAAAAAATACATCTAATTTTTGTAGATCAATGGTTATTGTGTGAACTCTTAATTTAGTGGAGAATTTTTAATGTAACTGTATCTCAACAGTTTACCTATTAATGTACCCTAAGAAAGCCATAGTTTTGATTAAAAAAAGAAAAAGAAGAAAATGATAGAGTCTAATGTGTTCATCGTATTGTACATATATAGCAACTATTTCATGATCACATCGATGTATCGAGGAATTACGTACCGGCTAGATTGATTGAAGCCCTTTTGTCACTATGGTTATGGAATTGTATCTTTAAATATTCTTGCAATTCGCTAATTGATTTTGTTCAAAAATGCTCGCCTATGGTACTATGATCTCATATTGCTCTATAAATCAAAATTTAAATTATGAGTCCAAACAATAAAAACATGAAACGGGAAGATTTTTTTTTTTTTTTTTTTATCAGAGATATTTTATAAGTCAAAAGAACAGGATGGGAGTTTTTGTTCCGCAACTCCTATACAAAATATATACATGTAAGTATGGACGAGATAACATCTCCCTTTCAATTAAAAAAATCCACAGAAGTGACCCATATGGATTGATCCACAAACAATAATGGGTAGTCCTCGGAATCATCTGAAAAGCACTTACACGATGATAGCATTTAAAAAACCCTTACAATTGGTACAAAACAAAACAACATGATGATCTATATATGTACTAATATGTAGGGATTCCTTCCGAATTAGGCAATAATTGCAAAAACCCTTATGGATTGATCGACAAAGAATAGTGGGTAGTGGTCAGAATGATGCGAAGAGGAGGCATGTGAGAGAAAGTTAGTACCTTGCGATAAGAATATACAATAAATGTATAGATCAATAAATTGGATTGATCGACGCTGATTTGATCTGTTTTTTGCGTTTTTGGCGTTGTTGTTTGGTTAGATGGATTACCAAGGCCAGAAACTATTTGGCGTTGTGTTTGGCGTCGTTGTTTGGTTAGATGGATTGGGAAGGCCAGAAACTGTCGGGGCATTTGATGCGGATCATGGTAGAGAAAATAGGAATAAGTATAAGAGGAGAAAATATACAATGTATATACTGGAATAAGTATCCGTTCTTAAAAAGTGGATCTAACGCCAATTTAAAAGGATTTTATGTGAAACCGCCGATTAAATAATAGAGAGAACCTGTAATCGGACGAAGAGGAAGAAGAGGTGTGGCGGCCATTGCGATGCCTTCTTTTGCGCTTCGATCGCTACTCCCTCTTCTTGCGGATCTTGATCGAGTCCCTGTTCTTTCGGCAAAGACGGCGGTCGCGACGCGACGATGAAGAAGACGAATCTGATGAAGAAGATGAAGAAGAAGAAGTCGAAGACGATGTGGTCGCCATGGAAGAACTCGCGGAGCTGGTTTTCTTAATATCTCTTTTCGTCAGGTTTCGGCTCTGCGCCTCCTTTCCCCTTCCACTATGAGAGTAACCCCATTTTCTTTTTCAATTCGTTCTAAAATTAGTGGAACCGCCAATGTAAAAGGTTTTTTTTATGTGAAACCGCCGATTAAATGGATTTAATGATTAACTTACCAAATTATTTTTATTTTGAATTGTTTTCATTTAAGGTAATAAGGGCATACTTGGGTTGCTATTATAATAGTATAGAATAGATATATCAATTGATCTTATCTCCTCAACACACAAAACAAAAAAAAAAAAAGACAAAACGAAAACATAGAGGAAAGAAAAGAAACCGCAGAGACGATCGGGAGGAGAAGGAAAGGAGAAAGAAAGATCGAGAAAGAGATCGAGAAAGAGATCGACCAAACTCAAAGCAAGGTGAGTTGTTGATTTCGGTTGTTGTTATGTTGTTGGCTGTTGTGGTCGGTTGCCGGTGTCGTGGCCATGGAGGATCGACCTCCATGGCCGACCGAGAGAGGAACTGGAGAGATGGCAAGGGGATCTCCCTTGCCATCAAAACCCATTGGGGTTGGAGTTGGGAGCCAACCCCAACGCCTCAAATAAAAAAAAAAAAAAAAAAAAAAAAAAAAAAAAATCTGCAGAACCAGCGGCTCTGCGAGGAAGAAGGTAGGAGTCGGGTCGGGTCGACCCGAACCCATGTGGGTCGGGTCAAACCGACCATGACTCGCAGAGGACCGGGTGATACCGACCCGGGTCCCGGCTGGACCGGGTCGGGTGGACCCGGACCCACCTCAATATATATAATATATATTTAATTATTTCATTAATTAAATTAAACAGTTTTTAATATATAATAAATTCCTGAAAATAGATAAAAATATGTAAAAATTCAGGAAAATTACAGTAAAATAGGAAAAATTATATTTGTGACCCAAATCAATAGAACTTCAATATTGCTATAAAAAGTGAAAAATTCGGGAGTCGGTCGAGGCGTTATACCGGGTTTTACCTCGAAAAACGTGAAATCGGCAAATTGGTCTCGAACTCAATTTTGACCGATGTCGACCAATTTAGGGATGGTAAATCATTAAACTGGAATCTAAATTGATACATTTTCAACTGTTAGGATCCTAGAGGAGCTATTACGGGGTTTGGGTGCGTACATCGACGCGACGGAAGCCGGATAGCTTAGGAATTGTTGTGTATGTAAGTAAATTGATTCGAGACATTTATTTACATTCCATTCTATTTATTTATTTCTTCTCAGTTATTCGAACTGAATTGCCTTTGAAATCTATATGCTATGACTGGTTCAGTTGCTCATTTTATGATATTCATAGCATACTCTGTTTTGTATATCATTGATTCTAATTCCTATACTTTGTCATATTAATAGTTGTGTGAGAGTCAGTGATATAGCATGCTATTAGGATAATTTGTTTATTTTGACTCAAATCCTTTGTGCATTCGTATGCTATTACATCTCTTGGATTCCAATGTTGTGTCATTTGTAAATATGAAAGTGGTTCTTGTGGTTAGGGTCATTTGATGATAGAAATTCAGCTTTCATACGGGGGTCACTAAACTTGCCGGGATGTTAGGGAATTTCTCCACTACCTTGCATGACACAATAGGTAACGTGCCTCGAATGGGGTAACCGGACCTCGGGGTTTGTTGGCGCAAGAATAACTTGGGTGAACATGACGAGTTTCAAAACTCGGGTATGTTAGCAAGTATACATTCCGGTGACGACTAATTCACTTGGAATAGAAAAGGCGTATCGTACGTACGACTTTTTGAAATTATGATATAGAGCTCAATTTGTAATGAAATGATATAGAGCAGAGCTCAAATTGTAGTGGACAGGCTGATGTGATGAAGATCGCGGCCGACAGACCTTAATCCATTACTACTTAACCTTGAGTCAGTTTCATATGTGATTAACTCAAGTATCTCTTTGCATGATGTTTCTTTCAGCATAAGTTTCTATTTAAATTATGCAATTTCATACTTGTTGCCTATTTGAGAATGTTGATCGATGTCTCTCGGTATTACTTAAATAATTTCATGTACTCACCGTCTAGTTTGTGACGGTGGGTGCAAATCAGCCGAGTAGTAGACCAGCAAAGAGAAGATTGGTGACTACCTCTGAGCCGGTAGAGGACTGCTACGACATACTTTTGTACGTTTTGTCTTATTTTGTATTACATTTTTATGTACATGCTCTTACTTTTGGGTTGAGTGATAGGAACACCTGACTATAGACACATGTTATATATATCACCATTTTTGTTTATATATGCATGTGATCACTATTTCCTGGTTTTTCCACAATAGGTTAGGCTTTAGGATTTCATTTCCACTAGTAACTAAATAAGACTTCCGCTGAATAATTTGTTAGAAAAAAAAAAAAATTAAGTAACTCTGATTCGTAGACAACCATAGGTTAGTCACTAGAACAAGTAAGTTAATTGTAGGTGGTATCATAAATGGTAAGTGTGTAGGTGTTTAAATAAGGCTGACTAATTCCTTGTTAAGTCCTATGGGGGAGATTTGGGCTTAATTAAGGATTAGGCCGGGCGGTGCCCTTATTTGTAGTTGGGGCCGTTACATAAGCACAATGTATGGCTTTTTTTTTTTTTTTTTTTCCTTTCAGCTTTCTCACGTGTGGTATTCCGCTCCAACCGCACGGACTAATCTACGTTGCCCAACCCAATTTTTTCCATCCACGAGACTCAAACTCAAGACCTCACTCTTAGACCGGAGTTGACTCCCTTACTACTTTGATCAACCAGTTGGTAGTGTATGACTTTTTTTTTAACGCAATAAGAACTTCCGGGAGAAAATATCGTAAAAACATATAGTTATGAATGCAAAGGGAAATGAACACATTGACAATTTGTTATAAAATAATTGAAATATGGATTAGTGAGTTGTTAATTAATCGAGCACAGTGAGTACGGAAAAGAGGAATTTTCATTAGTTCTTGAAGTATGATATCTTTCAAGTTCATAATAATTATAAGAGGAGGGAATTTGTGATGATTTCATACTAATTGAGATGAAAAATTCTTTTGTTGGGTATGTATGGACTGAAATATAGTCCCACATCGGTTAAGAACAACTTTGGAATGATGGATATAATCGTGGAACTAGAACCTAGGCCCTTCGAAATAAAACTCCACACTTGTGTGGCCCAACGTAGTTAAGTTGGGGATTATATCAGTAGTAATGGAGAGTTCATGGACGCACACCGTGATAAACAATTAAAGGTTTCAAATATTCTGAGGTTGCAATTATCATAAAATTGATGCCTGTGCATTTTGAATTGTACACATTGTTTTGTTATAATTTTTTTTGTTATAATTTACTCTAGTCTCATATTTTCTCTCACATAACTGTTATCAGAAATTGACATTGCAGCCAATGTCCTAATTCTAACTTGAATTTGAAAGATGAAGAAACTATTAACCACTTCACTTATTAAAACTAGAAATTCGCGAATTAATAGTTGGATATAAAACAAACCTTGAGTCCCCAATTCCTTGCCATCATGCTTGAAAATCAAGTACTTGCTCCATTTTTTAGCTTGAATTAGAGAATTATATGCAAACATGATTTTGCAAAATTTAGAATAATTTGGAAACTAAATGGCGTGTTTTAATTTTTTGCCTTTTTAAATGCCAAGTAGTTAAAGTATCATTGCCAACTTCAGCTTAAGGTTGGAACGTATATTAAGGGTTAAAACTATAGTTACCAGAATATACTCTTGTTGGTTGGTGCTGCATAGAAATTATTATGAAATACAATCATACAACACAACAAAGCGTCAAATTCAAATTAGTTGGGGTTGGCTACATGGATCAAACTATTCCAGTCCACTCGATTCAAGAATCAGAGAAGGAGAAAACAACGTAAACTTTACATCAATAGTAGTGATCTTCCCAAATATTTTGACGAACATAGGGATTTTCCAAACAATTGAAATTCCCTGTTTTTGTATGAATTTTGGACTTTGCAAAACATTTTTTGGCAAATTGGGCCTTTAAATATGTTTGAAATTGGAGGTACCGAAGTTTAGTGAAAAGTCGAATTCCATTTTCTTAGTATTTCCTATTGTTACTTTGGAATGAAAATATAGATAGATAACTCGATAATATATTCAACCACAGGTTTAGTGGTCAAGGATATGCTTTATTATTGTTTCAAGATAGTGGATTCATGAGACACGTGAAGCTTAGAATTTTAATGTTCCAATGCAAACTGTTACATTCATTACAGCATGTTGTTGGTCTGAAATGGGTAAGTATAATTAATATGATATAAACAGCTTTAAAATAGTAGATTTAGCCCCTGGTAGAGCTAAACCGTCCCAAATTAATTAGGGTCGGTTACATGGATCAAACTCTTACATTGCACTCGATTAAGTGCAATGGGAACGCTCCGATGTTTAGATGTGTTTGATCCGTTTCGTGAAGAGTGACAAAATTTTATGCTGGTTGTCAACTTATCGCAACCCTCCTTCCATTTTCCAAGAATGGAAAATGGGCTTGGGGCCTCCCTCCCCCCTTTTTCAGATATAAAAATGGGTTTGGGACCTCCCTTACCCATTTTCCGGTATGAAAAATGGGCGTCAGAGTCCTCCTTTATCCGGACTTGGGACCGGCTATGTAGCGCACGTAGCGTTCTACATAGGTGAAGTTGATAGAGCTATGCTAAACATGTGAGTAATATGCCCTGCGCCAACTAGTTTTTTGTGTAAGGGGTGGGGTTTGAATTCTTAATGTCAAGTCTTGATGTCTTGTATTGTGTATTGTATTTAAGCATTCAACGGTCCAACCATAAGTGCTCAATGAGAGTGACATCTAGCTGAAAAAGGCTTTCTGAATTATAGAAGTGCTATTCTTTAAGAAATTGGAATTCGATCCGCTCATAATTTAGCTGAAAAGGTGCCGATAATGTCACTTCATTGATCTATAAAATAGTTGAGTATCTAGTTGCAGGTATTGTGAAAACCAACTAACAATGGAACCTTCCTTTGCAGAAAGGTGGTTAGCATGCAACATCTCAAGTTCTTAATTTCTCCAATTCAAAGAGCCTGTTATAGTTGTAGAAATCTTCATTACTCTTCATCTAGGCTCTCTTCTCATCAGCAAAATCGTCTTGAAGATGTGGGTCCAATGGCTTCCCTTCTCAAAAGCAGATCTGTTATCTGTTTTCAAGGTCCAGATACCTTTAAATTCCTTCAGGGTCTCTTGACCAATGACATTCAACAGTTTTGTGAACCAATTACGGAAAAAACAGCTACTACGCCTGGGCCAAATCTTCCTAGCATATCATATCCTCCTATATATGCTGCGATGCTAAATCCTCAGGGAAGGTTTCTTTATGATTTCTTCCTTTATCGACCATCTCGACCTGAAGAGAATCTTGATAGGACTGGGTCTGGCCCTGGTTCGACATGTGAAGGACCTTTCAAGCTGTTTGCAGATGTTGACGCTTCCATACTGGATGAGATCGTGGAGTGCTTTAAAAAGTAAGCATAGTGTGTTTATTAGCACATTTTATATCATTCAACTGCCTCTTGAAAATGTTTTTTCTTTGATTGTTCTTCTGCTGATATGGCATGCCATTATTTTAGTTTCTTAAAAGTTATCTATCCTTCATTTGTATATAATATAGTCAATAATGTATGTACGTATGTGTTCTAGTATTTGATTCATTATGTAGAATGTAACAGACTTGCTTTTTTCAGTGGTTTTGTTCTCTTCTGTTGTATCCAACCTAACCTATCAATTGGTGTAAAGAGTTAGTCATTGTTCAATGCAAAACTTCTAGTGCTCGTGAACAGAGCGGCAATTTTTTTTCCCTGCAGTATATGAAACAGTTGTATATCAACTGTCAAGTAATTGAATAAAATAGAATTCGATAATCATCTAGTAGCATTGCCAAATTCCTAATTCTCATCAACAAAATAAGCGGCCTTTTTTCTTTCTTTTTTTTTCTTGTCCTTCATTTTTGGACACTTGCTTTTGAGTAATCAAGAAATAGAAATTGATAGTCTATCCATGCGTAAACCCTTGTTTCCTGTAGTCTAATGAAACAGTTGTGCATGTCCAAGTAATTGAAGACAGTGGAGTTCAATAATCATATATTAGCATTGCAAAACTTTTAATCCCCGTCAACAAGTAGGCTTTTTTTGTTCTTCATTCTTTGAAACAACTGTTTGTTGAGTAATTAAGAAATAGAATTTGATAATCATCTATCCATGCTTAAACCCAAAGTTAGAGTTTAGCAGCAGTGACCGTCATGAGATTTTAGATGGCTTTTGTGTCATGGAGCTGTCATTCTAGGGATCTTCCGTTTTGGGCGTGTCTGTTACCGATGATGCAGTGAGCCTTAGATCAAGGATCAACATTTGTGAACAAGCGAATTGTCTCGGTTGATCAAATCTTGGTAATGCTTGTAAAAGAATGTGAAATTTTCTTGGTCATGATATTTTGCCCCAGATATCGGCTTAGAATGAATGTTGAAATTGAGAATATGTCGGAACAAATCTCTTCCTGGCAACGTTTTGGTGCCGACCTTTCAGAAAAGTTTGCTTCAATGGAGGAACCAGAAGCTGCAGCTGTAGGTTGGGGTGGCGGTGTTGATCGTGCTGGTGTGGAATCTTCAAAAAGAAATAGTTCTGGATGGCGATGGCACGAGGATCCCAGACTGGAGATTCTTGGATTTAGAGGGATATTCCCAGCTCGATACGACACGTGAGAATTAGTTTGCTTCTTAATTATACCTATATTCACATACCAATTTGTCGTCAACATCTGTACTAACAAGTAGTTCTATGGTTCCTTTATTGATTTGGGCCTAAAGGTTACTTCTTATTTGCAGCACCATTGGTCGAGGCAGATAAAGAAACTGATGAACTGAATTACCTACTATGGCGAGTTGAAAAAGGTGTTGCCGAAGGATCAACTGAGATTCCAAAAGGTTGCAAAAAGTTTTCTTACTTTCCATCAATTAATTTTGATTTGTTGATTTGAATCAAAGATATCCTTCTCTTCAAAGTTCTTCACATTGATCTAGTTTTTTCATGATTTCTTTTCTAGGTGAGGCGATTCCACTTGAATACAATCTTGCTGGTCTAAATGCAATAAGCTTCGACAAGGGTTGCTATGTGGGTCAAGAGCTGATAGCTCGAACCCACCATCGCGGCGTCATTAGAAAGCGGTTGGTCCCTCTCCATTTTTTCGACAACAATGGCAAAGGTAGTTTCATCAGTTACTCAACTATTTATCTACTCCTCTCCATGCTTTGATGACTGTTAAACTGATCACTTGTCAACTTTGCTTCCAGAAGTCGAGCAGGAGGTTGCTCCAGGATCCGAAGTGGTTGATGCTTCATCAAACAAGAAAATAGGGAGTGTAAACACCTCACTTAGGTGTCGCGGGTTGGGTCTATTGAGATTAGAAGAAGCCTTGAAAGAGTCAAGCAGATTGAACATTAAAGGGCAAGATGATATAAAGGTGGTTGTTCACAAACCTGAATGGTGGCCTGCAGAGTGGTCTGCTTAAGAGCATCCAGTTTGATAATATTTCATGGTTTTTAATAATTTTAAATCTTCTCCAATCAAAAAATAATTTTAAATCTTCAATCTGGACTTGATGGTCCATGAGGAAGTTGTACCCTAGTAGGAAAATGGAGGCTTCCGAGTTAACATTATTTAAACATATCAACTGTACTTCAGTTGAGTGGGCTGATAAAATAAAAAGGTGTCAAAATTGCAATGGCGAGTGGTTAGTTTGGTTCTCTAACAAAGCCTTTTTCTTTTTGATTTCTCGATGAAAGATATTAAGGACCCCTGACGTAGTAGTTGGGTTTATCATTGGTCTGGTGTCGGTGGTGGCGACTCGGATATCTTCGACTAAAAAAAAAATAAAAAAAAAAAAAAAAAAAAAAAAAAAGAGTACAAGTTCGGGGCATTTTGAGAATTGAAAACTTACTCAAACTCGTTCGGAGCAAATAATCGGACTCGAGTAGTTGTTTTTAGAATTTGAAGTTAGAACTTCACTTAAAAGCTAAAATAGTTATATAGATATTTGATCTTAAAACTTATTCATTAACATCATGATTACCATGTAGTTGCTTCTCATTAAATGGATATATAATATTTTATTTTTTTTATATATTTCTTAATATCAAAATATTTATATATGTGCTTTATTCATTGTATTCGAGCTTTGTATTTTTTTTACCCGGGCTAAGTTTGGACTTATGTAAAACTAATGAAAATTTGAAAGTAAAAATAAAAATTAAATTAAATGATAGCCGAACAACCGCCTCTTTCTTTCAAAAACCCTAAAACTTTTTGATAGATTTTTTTTTTGTGATTTTTTATCTTAAACCACTGTCAAGCGGTAGATCTAGTCAAATTTGTGAAGATTAGTTTATCCTTGTTGCAGTACATCTTCCTCAACGGTTGTGCGTGTTTTTTGTGCAGCGGCTGGGTTGGACCCTTTTTTAGTTGTTAATTTCATAATTAGTTTGTCTTCCCTAGTTGTAAGTTCTTGATTTGTCTTCTCCCCGTTGGTAAGTTTTAAATTTTCTTCTCCTAGTTGAAAAGTTTTGTTATTTGTTGTGTGATTCTAGTGATGTTTATGTATTGTAATGTATTTCAACGTTGTAAAGAGCAGTCCGTAATTGTCAAACTGTTTCAATTTCACTTTCACATTCATAGTCAAATTAATGGCAATTCTCTTGAACAAATAAGATTAGTGAATCAATATATTTTTTATTCTATATTCAGTCTTGTATTGAGTCATTAATTATTAATAAAACTTTTATTTTTCTTCAAAAAAATAAAAAAGTTTGGACTTATGTATATCGTGGGTGGGCGGCCTTATCCTGACCCGTGAACAAGTTTATGACAGTCTGCTTCACTTGGAGTTTTTTAGTGCTATTTTCTTTCTTTGCCTCCACACAACAAACTGTTGGGGTTTTTGGATATCTAATTCAAGGGTTTGTGATCTTTTAAGTCTGGTTGATGATGAACGACTCCCAATCGATCCACATCAATTTCAGGTTCGATTTCTGGTTTCGATGTGCCACTAATCTGCGATTCGATCCAATTTTTGGTGAATTGAAATGGGACTAATTCTATGTTTTCAAGTAAAAACCTTAATCTTAGATTGTCCTTCTAACGATTCACTTCGCTTCAAAATCAGCGAACAACAGATCAGGAGATGAAGAAGAGGAACAACTAAATCGGCTGATTTGGGTAAGCAAGAAATGCATTTCCAAATTTTCCACCTTTAATTTGTCGTGGATGAGTGAATCTCTTTGATTAATGTGTTGCAACCTAACATGGGCTTCAATGAAAGGAATGGTTTTTTTTCCTAAATTTGGATGTATTGCGATGTTTGCTGTTGTGGTTTTAAATGAATGTGAAGTGTGAATTCTGGGAGAGAAATTGTGGCAGTTGCACTTACGGTGTTTGAAGAAATGTCTAAGGAACCAACAATTGTGATTATCACAATGTAAGACTTTTTTTCCCCTTTTGGGTTCTCAGGTGGTATCCTACTCCAACCGCACGGACTAATCAACGTTCGGGCACTGTTGGGCTCTCTCTATATAATGGCAACCCTCCCAACCCAATTTTTTCCATCCATAAAACTCGAATTCAAGACCTCACTCAAGAGAAATCGAGTCCCTTACTATGCTGACCAACTAGTTGGTAGTATATGACTTTTTTTTTTTAACACAATAAGAACTTCAGGGAGAAAATATCATAAAAATATATGGTTATGAATGCAAAGGGAAATGAACACATTGAGAATTTGTTATAAAATAAGTGAAATATGGATTTATGAGTTGTTAATTAATCGAGCAGAGTGAGTACTGAAAAAAGGAATTCTCTTGAATTCTTGATGTATGCTATCTGTCAAGTTCATAATAATGATAAGAGGAGGGTATTTGTGATGATTTCATTCTAATTGAGATTAGAACTTTTTTTGTTGGGGATGTATGAACTGAAATATAGTCCCACATCAATTAAGAACAACTTTGGAATGATGGATATAATCGTGGATCTCTCCCCAATAGAACCTAGGCCCTTCGAAGTAAAACTCCACACTTGTGTGGCCCAATGTAGTTAAGTTGGGGATAATATCAGTAGTTGTGGAGAGCTCATGGGTGCACACATGGTGACTGTGATAAACAATTAAAGGTTTCAAATATTCTGAGGTTGCAGTTATCATAAAATTGATGCTTGTGCATTTTGAATAGTGCACATTATTTTGTTATAATTTTTTGTCATAATTTACTCTAGTTTCATATTTTCTCTCACATATCTGTTATCTGAAATTGACATTGCAGCCAATGTCCTAATTCTAACTTGAATTTGAAAGATGGAGAAACTATTAATTTCTTCAGGGAACCACTTCACTTATTACAACAACATTGCCTTAGTCCCAAATTGATTGGGCTCGGCTACATGGATCAAAGTCTTCCATTGTGCTCGATTAAGTGCAATTGAAACCACTTCACTTATTATAACTAGAAATTCACGATTCAATAGCTAGATATAAAACAAACCTTGAGTCCTTGATTCCCTACCATCATGCTTGGAAATCAGGTTTTTGCTCCATTTTTTAGCGCGAATTAGAGAATTATATGCAAACAGGATTTTGCAAAATTTAGAATAATTTGGAAACTGAAAGGCCTGCTTTAATTTTTTGCCTTTTTAAATGCCAAGTAGTTAAAGTATCATTGCCAACTTCAGCTTAGGTTGGAACATCCTTTAAGGGATAAAATTATAGTTGCAGGAATATACTCTTGTTGGTTGGTGCTACATAGAAATATTATGAAATACAATTATACAACACAACAAAGCATCAAATTCAAATTTGTTAGGGTCGGCTACATGGATCAAACTATTCCAGTCCACTTGATTCAAGAATCGTTGAAGGAGAAAACAACTTAAACTTTACATCAACAGTAGTGGTCTTCCCAAATATTTTACTTTGTTTGAGATATTATTAGTTTCAATGCAGATTGATGGTGGTATTGACTAAGGCAGAGAGGCCTTAAGGTTCAATTCTGTTGAACATTTTCATAACTAAATGTGTAGTCTCACATGGAAAGTTTGGGTCCACAAAAATAATATAAAAGGTTTACACTTCTTTAGCTGTGAAAAGAAGCTCCACGGGAGTTATGCCAAGTGAGCCAAGCACGGAGCACATGTCGCATTTTAGGCATGTGTGTGGGCGACTAACCATTCAACAAGAGATAAGTTGAAACGGCCCACTATCCCACTCTCTTGTCCAACTCCTTTGGCTGGAGTTCTTGTAAAAAGAGAGGCTTGGAAGGAAGAATTACGGATAAAAAAAAATCACAACAAAAGCTCTAGTTCAGTTTTCACTTCTGCAAGTGCAAACTGGGTCTTCACCGTATCTTTTAGAATTTTCTCCGACTCTTGCAGAGCTAAGAGTAAAAATTTCCTTTAGGAAAATGGCATAGCTACATGCTTTGAAGTCATTGTTGATTCCCTCGTCTAACAAATTCTTGGTAGCTACTTTATATTCCTTTGCTATCTCTTGAATTGCTCACAGTAAACTCTCGAAACAGTAGGAGAGGTTGTGCTTGCTATGTATGTATTCCCCTTGTTTAATGGCGTGCCTTCTTCACTTTCCAGGCCTTTGGGAACCTAGGTTTTCAGCACAAAGACATCTCAAATTAAGGTATGTTTTCTTCTTATCCTCATTAGCTTCTTTCCTTTGCATGAACATGATTTGTTGTTGTCATCTTACGTCTACGTAATGGTAAATGTATCACTCACCTGAGAGAGATCATGAAGACTGTAGGAAGAGTGAATGAAGTGTATAGATCTTCTTGGAAAGAGCCTTTCATAAAAAAGAGCCAGCTATCCCTGCGATGAAACGGGTTCCATAAATGTTACTTCCTCTCTTGCGTTTATTGTCATAGAAAGACGGCAAGTACTTGAAAGCACTAGCGGACCCAAAGGGTTATAGTGCACTAGGCTACAGCCCAGGGAAAAGTCTCCAAACCCCCTTATGTACATGTGATTTACGCCACTAAAAAAAATAAAATATGTATTTTAGCCCTAGGCGAAGTCTTACAAAATTCAATGCATTCTTACTTCAGCCCAACAAAATCACACTAAAATACTAGTTGAAAGTATTCAAATAATTAATAGAAAAAAGTATTTGGACGTACGTAGTCCACGTATTATAGTTGAAAACTGAAGGGATAGGAAATGAGTGTTACTCATGAAAACATGCATGCATTTCCTACGAGTTTGTGAGATTTCATTGTGTGTGTGTGACGCGTGTTGAATGCGTCAAAATATATAATCCCGATGAGATTACCAATGACCACAAGAACTGCAGTAGTGGCAAGCATGAGGTTGATCCACAAAGACCAAGTTTCCAACCTAGGCTAATGAACTAAAAGTAAATCGGGGAGTTTGCAAAAATGTTCTCAAGAATTAATTAAAAACAAGGAATAAAAATACTAAGTAGAGAAATCAATCAAGAAAAGTAACCTTAACCATCGGTATCACAAACTTCCTCATTTTGGCATAATTAAACATACGGTCATCAATCTAGATAAATCATGCAAATCAAAGGTAATTCGGAGTAGCTATAGACCCGGTAACGTACGCGGGTCCTCGCACTTCCTATCTCGGTAGTCAAGATACGACAATGACTACTTCTCTAGTCAAACACACAACCCTGGACTCAAGCGAATTAGGTTTAATGCGTTGACCGCAATGGGCTTTATGAAGGCACTAAACCTAGACAACCGGATCACTAGTGTGTCCAATTTAGCCTAGATCCTAAAGGTATTCAACTTGTCCCAAAGGAGTCGAATCAATTGGTAAGGTCAATTGCCACTAGTGTGGTCTTATTGCATAATGACGGATGCTTACGACTCACTGGCAAAAGAATCAAGGTTTAAATATAAATTTAACCTTAATTATTCAATCAATAACAAAGGGAATAAATACCAATGAAAAGTAATTTAAATAAATTAAAGTAGATCTCACATATGTTTATGCCAAAAGAGTAGTTTGCTCCACCTTCGGTCTAGATCGACGAAGTAAGCCGGACATGTTGCTTGAAAACTCCATTAAAAATAAAAGAGAAAAAGAGAGAACGATTGTTTTTGAGAAGAAGAGAAAAATAGAAGAATGCATACCCGTCGTGTGTGAGTTCTCGAAAGAATACCTAAGTCCTAATATGAAAAACCTTCTAATTTGCTCTCTAGAAGAGAGAGAAATCGAAATTGGGGGTTGTTAGGGTGACTCGTGCACCGAGGCAGATCTGGTGGTTGTTTGGGCTTCAATTCTTGGTCAAGACACGTGTCGTGAAACGATTGGTTGAGTTGTTGTTGCCTGCTGACGTGTCATGCAGAGATTGAAGGCGGAGGCTGTTGTGGCGTATGCTGGACCAATGGAAGATCGCCACGTGTCTGCTGCTAGAGGATGGAAGAATCGTACGAAAGTGTGCGAATAAGTGGGAGAGAGCACCTACACAAATCTCGAGGTGACTCTACAACAACTGAGGCGAGGAAAACTGTTGAGAACACGCTAGACGTGTGGTGATGCAACACGTGGCATCTGGTGGGAAGGAAGAAGGCGAGTTCGTGTTGGTCGAGCGAATTTTTGGGAGTTTGTAACGACACGCATCCCGAGGAGATCTGAAGGCTACTGGAGATGCGGAGAAATCGCATGGAGGGACCAAAAATGTGGGAAACAGTAACGCACAGATCTCGAGGCAAGGTGAGGCCATTTCTTCTCTTCTCAGATGATCGGTTATGCGTGTCTCGAGGCAGATTTAATGGCAATCATTGCACAGTGGCCTAAACCCGTTACTCTCCTGCGTCACTTGGTCTGCTGGTCACTCTTAACCAACTATGCAGTACGTAACTCGAGACAAATCCTCCGGTATCTGATCACTGCATATAAATATTCCATTTCGCATGGTTTTTTACCCCGGATTCAACCACGCACTCCAATAGCTTTGAAAATAACAAATAAGGACAATTAGGCTAATATTTTGGAGTCTCAACAATAAAAAATATATAAATAACATAAATAATATGGCATAATTAACGACTTATCAGTGTGCGCACAATTATTGATGCACAATTTAAGAGAGTACAATATTGTGTAGCAAATGAATGTATATATGATGGGTATATGATTTGATATTTTTTGAGAAAAAATAAACTTAAGTAAAATTATGAGAAAATAAAGAATCTATATATTTATTACATCAATTCAATCCATGAAAAGAATAACTAACAAAACTCATTTTTTTGTGAGTAACAAGCTCCTTTAATTTGGTTCGTTCACTAATAAGAATTTTTGGCCCTTTTTATTAGTTTCTTTTATTTTTGGTCTAAACCACTCAGTATCCGGACTATTCGACTACTCCGGGTTCGTCTCGAGTCATGCACCGTATAGATGAGGGGAGTTCCCAACGTTGGTGTTTTCATTCTCAAGACTCTAACCCGAGTCACTAGTTAAGAGACAACAACTTGCTTCCAGTTGTGTCAACCAATCATTGGTTTTTTAGTTTCTTTAGTAGATTAATTCGAACTCTAAAGTTTGTGATCGACCTTTTTTTATATATTTTTGTTCAGTAAAAAAAAGTAGAGGATTTTTTGTAGTTGTTTACATAATAAATAGGATGAAGTTTTTGATTAAGCTTCACTCGGTTTTTTTGGTTACATTGATCACATCCTCGTCGAGTGGATAATATGTACATTAGTCATAGTCGATCATGATTAAATGATGCCTCACACGCATAATTAGCCCAGGGCAAGAAAAAATCATGGGTTCGCCCCTGCTTGAAAGTGGTATTGAATTCATTTATGTGAAGATCATTTAGGAACACTTGAACCTCTGGAGGTTGACAATGCAACCGTTGGCAACCCATGCCAATAGTGTCAACAATATAAGAAATGAATGATAAGAGTGTTTGGACCTGAAGAGCATCCCAAGTCTACATATAAACAATTAAAAGAAAGAAAACAAGAATTATAAAGAAATCTGTAAGGCATGTTGATCAACACAGATACGTAAAATCAAAGAGAGAGCAACTTGAAGCAAGGAGTTGCTTGCATAGCTAGCTTCTCCTTTTCCTTTGTTCATGTGAAGAACTTGATGCGCTTCCATATCTTTTCGCTCCACTTGATTGTTTCTTGGATGGTTTAGATTATTCCATGTAGGTCCATTTATAAGTTAAGCCTGTATTTTGTGAAGAGAGACACATTAATCAATGTGTAAGTGGACTATCCTTTTGATAAGATTAATTAATCGAGAGTAATCGATATTGAGAGAACACTATAAAAAGTACACAAAACTTGGTATGATGTATTTGGTTGGGCATCTCTTAGTACAACTAATCTTGTTTGGTTGTCCAACTTCCTTGCAAGTTATCTCCCAACTCAGACTGAAGAGTAACAGATATCTCCCCTACCCACCCCTTGGGGAGTTATCTCCCAGGAGGTTGTGGACACAATTATCCCTCATTAATTACCTTTTATTACCCAATTCCATCTTTTTGTTTGAAGGGCATTTATGTCAATTCATATATTTTATTATTTAAGAATTTGCAACTTCCATGTAAGTATAAAGTTGAACCAAACATGAAAATATGAAAATGTATCTACTCATTATATATATATATATATATATATATATATATATATATATGTATATATATATAATCACAAGTATGATAACAATGATGTAGATGTAGTTTATGTTTTCTTTTGGTTTCTAACAGATTTTGGATTTCAAATAGAAGTCAAAATTTTGAGTTTAGTTGAAACATACATGTTAAAGTGAGTTGATATTTATATGTAAAAGAATGACATGAGGGAGAAAGAGATTACAGAGCTGTTGCAATCGAGTCCTTTGCTGGCCATTTGTTAGAATGTTGAAAAGTGTTCATGTCCTTGGTATATGACGGGATTTCCTTGAAATCTCCACTCTCTATTTTATTTTTTTTTTTTTCGAAGGCCCGCTCTCAACTCTTTTATTAATCGATTAGATCATTGATAAGCCTTACACTCAAGCCAATGGCCTCTTGTTGGTTTCAGCCTACTCATTTTAACCACCATGTTGACTTTGTTTGATGATCTATACCTCTACATGTACATGACTATTTTTCTTGAAACTATTTAGTTTATATAAGACATTGAGTGTGAGCGTCATTTGTGATTGAACTTTTAACCAGTGGAGACACAGATTCGGTTGTGCCAGTAACTGGAACTCGATATTCCATTGATGCTCTTAGGCTGCCTACGCTGACCAACTGGTATCCTTATGAAGGCATGGTTTGAAGTTTTTATAAGCAAATATATTGTAGGTGCTGAGAATTCAACATAATGACATGCAGATACATTGCGATGGGGTGCTACAACCTACAACACTGCTGAAGCCTTAAATTTGCAAAAACTAGTATATGTGTATATATATATAGCGAGCCCTTGATGAATTCCCTTTATTGGGTGTTTTATTATGTGGCTATTATTTTTTTTATTTTTTGTTTGATTGAGATGCTATGTTGTTATATTGAATGAGGATTGTTCTGAATCAAGTTGGTGTTGTTGGGAATATCTGGTTTCCTTCTTTCCTTGAATTGTTGGTTTCTTTTTTCATTCTCATGTCTTGATTGCTTTGATTTGTTGTTCTGCATTGCTCTTATTTAGGATAATGGGTGGTTCATTTTCCTGTTTCTTATTGGGATTTCCTTCAAGTTTTCTACTTTTTTAAAGCAAAACTTATTGATGATTTTATTCTTATGCCATTACGTCATAATTTTGTTGAATGAGTTTGGTTCAACCTTGCCTTGATATTTAGGGCTTTTAGTGAGAGGAGATTTGCTCTAGTAGTGATAGTGGTGACATCTTTATATTCCTTTTACACTCTACTTAACATTTGCACTAAATCGAAGACAATGGAAGAGTTTGATCCATGTAGCTGACCCCAACTAATTTGGGATTGAGGCTATGTTGTTGTTGTTGACATTCTCCACTTTACAAAATGTCAGATTTTTTAAAACCTTGTATTCTATCATGTGCAGCTAGTGAGCTGTGAAAATTACTAAATCAGCAAATATCAAATACCTCTGTCATTGAAGTGTTTGTCTTTTCTTGCATAGTGTGATGGAGATAAAAAAAAATGATCTCGGCTTTATTTCTTCTCGAAAGAAACATAATGGATTAGAGATTGAGGGATATCCTGTTGAGGGTCTCTCCATTGGAGGCCAGGAGACGTGCGTGATCTTCCCAACACTTAAGATAGCCTTTGACATTGGCAGATGTCCTGCGCGAGCTATTGCTCAAGAATTTCTATTTATCTCCCATGGTCACATGGATCACATTGTAAGTTCGTTTCACCTATAGGGATGAACTTGCCTTTTCGTTAATTGCTAGCTCGACCTCAGCTTCTTCTGGTTCCTATGGTAGCACTTCAGTTCAGTTCAGCATTTATTAATGTACTGGTAATCAACATTATTAACGTCAGGGAGGACTTCCTATGTATGTTGCTACTCGAGGCTTGTATAAGTTGAAGCCTCCCACCATAATTATCCCAGCAGATATTAAAGAACACGTGGAACGGCTATTTGAGGTGCATCGAGCGATGGACCAATCAGAACTGAAACACAAGCTGATTTGCTTGAAAGTTGGTGTGTTTCTGCCTCACTAATTTTGCTTTTAACTTACAGAATATTATAATGCATTATCTGCTCTATTCTGAATATCTATGGCTTTTGCTGTGTAGGAGAAGAGTTTTTGTTGCGGAAGGACATTAAAGTAAAAGCATTTAAGACATACCATGTCATTCCAAGCCAGGTAGTATTATTTACAAGATGCTTCTGTTGCTTGTTCCGCTTTTCATAAGACTTGTAACCAAGGATCGAAACTTCGGTTTCGCTTTATAATTCGCCCTCTTGATAATCGGAATTAATTCGGAGGATTTTAATTCGACGTGGAGAATTTTAGTAAAAATTCGCTAACTTAGAGAAGTTTAAGAAATTTTTATTTAAATGGTTAATAAACTAAAACTCATTTTATGGGATGTCAAAACAAGCACAATTATGCATTTATACCTAAAAAATTTACAATTTAATGGTTTCAAGTCAATTTTATTGGCACTAGTCATGCACACTGTGTATGGTAGATCACTTTTTAGTGATAATTATTACATTTAATTTGATTATCTAACCATTTATTAATTGCACATTCTTATAAGTAAAATTAAAACTATGAAACATGTTTTTTTTTATATGGGTCAATATTTAAAGTAAAAGAAAATATCCACTTTTTGACATTATGCATCGATTAAAAAATACAAAGTGTTGTAGAGATGTGTGTGCAAAAATGAATCTTGATGCATACATTGAATCTTGATGCAAAATCAATGGATCACATGATTGGTGTAGAGATGTGTGTACAAAAGTGAGCCACTCTCAAATTCTCAATAACCCCTAAAAGCCACCATCAATTACAATTCTCAACCCTTTCGTCTCCTACACACTTATTTGGTTTTTTTTTACCGAAAAGTTTGCAATTTCTCCTTTTTTAGCAATTCATATCAATTTATATCAATGTTGTCAATTTTGAACATAAACTTCGGAGAAGTTTTGTAATTTTTAAACTACCGGTGAACTTCGTTTCAATCCCTTCAACTTCGATAAACTTCGCCTAAACTTCGGCTAATTTTATCAAATTTTCATTCCTTGCTTGTAACAGATCCTTACTTGTAACAGAAGCTCCCTGTGGTATAACTATATCTCGTATATTTAGTCTTTGTTGATGATGTTGTTGCAATTTATCTCTTTGGCTGTTCGTATGTAATTCTCTTATAGTGTTCTTGGAATGATGTTTTTAGCCTCGCCTTCAAAAGCATCTGTTGAATACTAAAGTTTAGTTCACTTTTTGTTTACATTTCATTTTCCTATACATAAAACGGCATTCTAAAAGTGCTTGACAATCATTTCAAATTTAAATGTGATGTGATTTTGCAAACACACCTTTTGGGATATTAAGATATCTTCAACGTTATAAGGAGCCTAAGTTAATTATTTCAAAGCTTAAACAGGCTCTTAATTGCGGTGAACTGATTCCACTTGGATGTAATTTTCAGACCTGTTTGACATTGTGGCAGGGATATATAATTTACTCCGTGAGGCAGAAACTTAAGCAGGAGTATTTGGGCCTGACTGGAAATGAGATTAAAAACTTGAGGCTATCAGGTGTAGAGGTCTGTTTTGGCAAGAAAAGCGCCTGATTGATTTCATTTATCTTTTCTATTTATCCGAAAGTTCTGCCCATCTCCAAGTGCAGCTTCTCATTATCATTATGTCCTCTCGTTTCTGTTGTCTCATGTGTACTAAGTGCTAACCTCATTTACATTTTTCAGATTACATACAGTATAACTTTGCCTGAGATTGCATTTACTGGTGATACGCTGTCTGACTTCATAGTTGATCCAAGCAATGCAGACGTTTTAAAAGCGAAAATTCTTGTACTTGAGGTATACCGCTGTTTCATGTTAATCTTTTTGTTCATTTCCTGTTCTAAACATTTGAGCTAAAATTGAAATTTATTCGATTGAACTTTTGGTGGTTATTTGCTCAGTACTTGATGTGTGTAAGGAGTGTGATTTGATCCGAGATAACTCGAGAAGAAAGAGGGGGTCGCCTCGTGTGTTTATTGATAAGCAAAGGAAAAGACTACACACGCAGAGAGCCCTAGACACCTAACTGAGAAAGAGTGACTCACTCTTCTCCCCAAGACCAGAAGGTCTTTCCCAAAATACACAATCAGTAAAAAGCATCCCCAAGAAGTGAACATTCTCACCTCTTATACTCCCTAACTCTACCCACTAAAGGCTCTCTTACGCTAGACCAACGTGTGACTTATGCCAAGACCCTTCTAGACCATCCTGTGGGACCACCTAACTAATTCTGTCCAGCTCGTCCTTGTGCTGATCCTGTGCCTCTCAGATGCTTCCTATGGTACACTTTCATTATGGACTTGGAGTTGGGCTTGGTTCCCAATTCTTGGGCCTTTGGGCTGCTATCAGAGTGTTTGGCTTTTTTTTTTTTTTTTTTTTTTTTTTTTTTTTTTTTTTTTGTAGTTGTGATCCATTGATTTTTAAATTCAGATCGCATTTTCCTCTACCTTCTTGCCAAGTCATTGTCATAGGGACTTTGTTGCAATGACCCTAAAAACCATAGCTTTAAGTAACTCAACAACTTGGATATTGTGAGATGCACATCAAGATGAGCAAACACACATATCGGTGTGTATCCCCAAAACACCTTCCTCCTCTTCCATACCACACGCCACAAGGTGTATGACTTCGGGGGCCTCAGGCGTGACTTTAGTGTTATATAATCGTGTTGCCCTTTTCACAATGTTATATCCTTAAAATGGCTGGTCTTTTCTGAATTCTTGAGAGATTCTTTATTCTTACAAATTCTTTGATGTTGTGTTTTGTTGTCTTGTGCACACTAGCTCATGTGTCAACACACCAACAAAATGGTATCTCTCGAACGAAAAAATAGACACCTACTCTTTAGGAAGTTGCTCGCTCCCTTATGTTCACCACACATGTTCCATACCAGTATTGGGGTGAAGCAGTACTCACTGCAGCCTATCTCATCAATCGTTTGCCTTCACGGATATTGAATTTTGCAACACCTTGTCAAACCTTGTTAAACTGTTTTCCTCACACACGACTTCTTTCACACATTCCTCTAAAATTGTTTGGTTGTACAACTTTTGTCCATCTTTATGATCAAAGTAAATTAGCCCCTCGATCTTTAAAATGCATATTTTTAGGCTATTCTCCTACTCAGAAAGGATATAAATGTTATTCCCCGTCTTTGAAAATTTTTTTTCACACTATGGATGTTACCTTTCTTGAAAACAAACCTTTCTATCCTACTTCTTCAATTCAGGGGGAGCATTTGTTGTCGATTTCAAAATCGGTATTCGAGGTGAAGGGGAGACCCATAAGTGTCACATACATTCCTACAAATATCCAACTTGATCATCTTAGTCCCGTCTGACAACCAACTCCACCAGATTCAAGTCCGACTCAACCTCAAGACTGTCAATCATCTGCCTCAACTCCACTGTCAAATGAAACCCATGAACAAGGTATATCTGCTCCAAACTCCTCTCAGATCCGTGAGAATATACCTGTTGATGACATACCTATTGCCTTGAGAAGAAGTGAGAGAACTCATATACCATATCAGATGAAAGATTTCATCTATTATGGCAAGCTTTCATCCAATTATCGAGCTTATGTTTCTACCATTGATCAAGTCACCAGAATGGAAAAAAGCAACTTATGAGGAGATCAGGGCTTTGGAACGTCTTAAAGTTCTTTATGTTATTCTGTCTCATGAATTTAATCGAGGATCAAATAACTCATGCATGAGAATTGCATGTATATAATGGAAAAAAGGTAATTGACCCCCAAAAATCTACATGAATTCTTATTTGACACTTTCGTCCACATTTATTTTTTTCAAAATGGACTAGTAATTTTAGGATGATCTCTTAATTTATAAGAGCATTCGTTTTTCAAAAAAAAAAAAAAAAAAAAAGTCATCTGGAAATTATAAGCTAGATTCAGGCAAGTGCTTGAATTAATTTCTCTCAAGTCAAACCATGTATTGGGGCTCAATTATTAAATTTTATCCTTATGTTATATTGTAGGTTTTGATTTATCTCTTTTTAAGATCTATACGATGAGTGCTAATCCGAGCATTTGATCTATTTTAGAGCTAAGTCATTTTCTTTTCTTTTGCCATGTAAAGAGCACCTTCATTGACAACAGAATGACTGTGGAGAATGCCAGAGATTATGGTCATACTCATCTGTCTGAGGTGAACTCTCTTGAGCAACATGTGAAAGTCTTCCTGCAATTTTATATGTTTCTTTCACTTATATAATCTTTTTATCATTTCAGCTCTATATATTTGCTCTGTGTTGCATTAATTTTTTTTGGCAACATTGTTTGCAGATTGTAAGCTATGCTGATAGGCTTGAAAACAAAGCAGTACTTCTAATCCATTTTTCTGCTCGCTACAGACCGGATGTAAGTTTTCAATGATTCGCGTAGTTTATTTTTGGTTGGTGGGATTTAGGGTTCTCTAATTATTGTGCTGAGTGCTTTTGTTAGATTATTAATTGTTATCAAATTAGTTGTTTTTGTCTTGAGAAGACATCAAAAACAACAGATGAAAATTTGCAACATTAGTAAAAGAGGTGATGATGAGAGATTAGTGAAGTGTTAGCATCATTGAATTGTTTAATATTAAGAGTAAATCCATAGAGAGGAAAAAAAACATTTAGAAAGGGCGCAAAGGGCATTGTGTTAACACTACTGAAGAAGATACGCTATTCTCTCATTTGATGTGGAAATACATTGATATTTTGGAGTAAAATACAAAATTGTCTCCTAAGTTAGTTCCTGAGTTTTCAAAAATATGCACTTTGGTCCCTCCCACAAACTTTGTTCTCAACCATGGTTGAGTCAATGTGAAAAGACTAAAATGCCGCTACAAAAAAGACAAACTCAAAAAAATAAACCCAACATTTGCTTCCCACTTAAACTTTTTTTTAAATGTAGAAATAATTATTTAGTGAACTTTTTGTATTGGATTTACACATTATAGAAGGTTGTAAAATGACAAGATATAATAGGGATTTAATTAATTAATATTCTTTACTTTTTATATATATTTATTTATATATATGCGAGGGACAATTTTTTTATATATTTATTTATTTCAAGGTGGAAATCAACCTGGCTTCATTATTTTGGTTGTCAAGTCATTTTACTAAACATGTGTTGTTAATATTATTATTAGTGTCATCACAATTATTATTAAAAGAGAAATGTATTTGTATTCGGAATATTATTATTTGTTTCTCGATCACATAGTGTAATTGTATTAATTGAGAATATATTAATGTTTTAAAAAGACTAAAGTGTTGGTTAGGAAAAGGAATATATATATATAACAAATACGCCACATTATCAAAAAGCAAATATAATAATAATATCTGGATTTGACACTGACACAAATATGTTTTTGCTTAACAAGAATAAACTAGAAGGGCCAAAGTGCATCTTTTTAGAAACTCCGGGACCAAAGTGCATATCTCACCAAACCTCAAGGGTATTATGTATTTTACCCATATTTTTGTGATCTTGTAGTCAGATTTTATGTTGCAATTTTTTTTTCAAGTAAAATAGAAATTCTATTAACAGGAAATTGAAGCCGTTGTTAATGCACTACCTCCAAGTTTGGTCGGCCGAGTTTTTGCCCTAACGGAAGGGTTTTGATGGGCCTTCTTTGATTAATTTTGAAAGAGTCGCTCCATGTGATAAGGGCACTCAGCAATTTCGAATTAAAATTTGGTTTCACAAGGAATTGTCCAATTTGCGCCCCCAACCCAACCGAGATCAGGGCACCCCCGACTTATGATCAAAGCACTCACTTAGTTCACATTTCTGCGTACCCCACCTTTAAACTCTCAGTTTTTTTACCAAGTAAAATCGATCCATCACCGGTCGGGCATCGTTATCGTCAATCAAAGAGTGTGCACCAACCTTGTAAGTCTTTGATTTCAAGGTTTAATCATATAAGTTCAATGTTTTTTTAGATGACAACAGTGTTGGTTTTGTGTTGTATGGTTTGTTAGATTCAGCAAGTTTAAAGTGTTTTTAAAGTCTGATGGTTGAAGAAAACAAGTGGGAGGCGGACGTCGTTTTCATAATTATTGTGAGTGTTTTTGCCATTTTCGAAAGTGAACCACGGATGTGACTTTATCGGTCACATATGATCGAAATATGTTGTAGTGTCTCGGTTGAAGGTAGCCGAGACTTAGGAATAAGTCTTGGTATAGGGGGTGACCGAACTCATGTTTGATCCCTTTGGTACATGTATTGAACAACAGTTGTCGAGACTTGACGACACAGGGTACATATACGACATGTTGATTCTTGGCTATGTATTACCGAGACATTTTTGTAAGTATTTTTTCGATTTTTCATTATAAATACTCGCGATACATGTTCTGGGAAACTCTCAAGGTGCTCGTGGAGCTCCCATGTTTCAAACAAATGACATTTTGGGAAACTCCATAGGTACCCTCAGAAACAGTCGGGATACACATAACATTACTCTTTTGAAATTGGAAGTACTGAAGTTTTGCAAAAAATTGGAATTCCATTTTCTTAGTATTTCCTGTCGTTAATTTGGAATGAAATATAGATAGATAACTCGATTATTCATTCAACCATAGGTTTAGTGGTCACGGATCTGCTTTATTATTTAAGATCGCACTATGTGCACCCCACTCATTACTCAGATCACCCAATTTACAAGGGCACCTTAGGTTTTTCTCAGGGCACCTTGGAAGGGTAAAATTGCCATTTTCCTTTAACAGGATGCATCCCACCACCAAATCAAATCAAACTTTCTTTTTTCTTCTTCTGCTCTCGCTCTCATTATTAATCAATGTCTCATTCCACCAAATCCCTTCATTTTCATAAAAATTATCCATAATTAAGTTAACCACAATCCCGTATTATTCGGCCACACAGGGCTGCGATTTGTGTTTTAGTCTCGGTATTTCATTGCCGAGACTATTGAGTAAGTGTTAGCTAAGCTCAACCGAGTGTCGTAATAAGATATTTTTGAGATTAGTCTCGATTGGCAGTCATTGAGACCTTGTGGCATCTTTCAGATGTACAATATCGAGACTTTGATTGAAGTATCGATCTTTAGGAACCGAGACAACATAATATTTATCGGTCTTGTATGATCGAGACATTCGTGTACGTGGTATATATTCAAAAATGAGGAAAAACATCAAAAAAAATAATAATTCAAAACTCACCTCTTCGTGTGCCGCGTCCGCCCCCCTTGCGTTATTTTCATCGATTGGACCTTGAAAACACCCAACAAGGCATCAATGGGGTGGGGTGGGCAAGAGTAGGAAGAAAATTTGATCGTTTGGATTGAGAGGGGCATTTGAGTCTTTTGACGTTGAAAACAAAATAAATGGGGTACCTTGAATAATGAATGAGGTGCACATAGCGCGACCCATTATTTATTTCAAGATAGTGAAGCCATGAGAAGCATGAAGCGTAAAATTTTAATGTTCCAATGCAAACTGTTACATTCGTTAGAGCATGTTATTTGGTTTAGGGGTGGAATTTGAACCCTTTATTGTTAAGTATTGATGTCTTGTATTGTATTTAACCATTCTAGCAAGTTAGTAGCAACCATAAGCGCTCAACAACGAGTCACTTGGAGCTGAAAAATGCTTTGTGAAGAAGTATATTGCTATTCATTAAGAAGTAAGTTGGAACTCGATCCGCATCTAATTTGTGTATCGTAGTTGCATATAATGTCATTTCTGAAAGCGAATTAGTTGAGCATCTAGTTGAAGAAAATGCTTTTGTAACTAACTTAGTGGGCTCATATGAATGTTCGTCCATGCGATACACCTCAACCCACTACTAGGTGGTTAGCATTGTAAAACCTACTAACAATGGAACCTTGCTTTGCAAAAAGGCGGTTAGCATGCAACAAATCAAGTTCTTAATTTCCCCAATTCAAAGAGCCCTACAAATCGCAAGAAGAAAGTGTGTGTAGATATATGATGGTTGGGGTGCACTGAAACGCATTGAAGGACACAAGGGTCATTTTGCATTAAAAAAATTGACTCGTTTTTTGTTGGGGTGCCCTTATGGAAGACTGGGGTGCGTTTAGCGGGCGGGGCTCAAATGTTATGGATATGAATCTACTTTGTTCAACCGTAACAACGGTCGAAAAGTATGGTAACGTGCGCACATCCATGGAGCTCAAACCTCCCAACAACGACACTCCACCTAATAAAAACCTGCAAAACCCAACGAGACATCGACCAAATCCACGCGAGACTAATCTCAACTGGGCTCATAAAAAACCCTTCACTCGCGGCCAAAATCACCCTCCATTTATGCGGTTCAAATCACCCCCCACTCGCCCAATTCGCTCGATTCCTCTTCTTCCACCAATTCATCTCCCAATCTCCCCATCTCCACATCTTCATATGGAACGCACTCATCAAGTCCTTCTCCCACGGCGACCGCCCAGCCCAAGCTCTTCTGCTCTTCCACTTCATGCTCTGCCGCGGCGTCTGCGCCGACAAGTTCTCGCTTTCGCTTGTTCTCAAGGCGTCCTCTCGTCTCGGGTTGCTTAGAGAAGGAATGCAGGTTCATGGGTTGATGGAGAAAGTGGAGTTTGGGTCGGACGTTGTTTTGAGGAACTCTTTGATTGGTTTGTATTTGAAATGTGGGTGTTTGGAGTTTGCGCGGTTGGTGTTTGATAAAATGCCTGCGAGGGATTCGGTGTCGTGGAACGCGATGATCGACGGATATTCGAAGATGGGGATGATGGGTTTGGCGGGGGATTTGTTTGGAAAGATGCCGGGGTGGGCGAGGAATGCGGTGTCGTGGAATTCGATGGTTGGGGGTTTTGCGCGATCGCGATCGGAAGACGGTCTCGAGGTGGCCTGGGGACTGTTTGATGAAATGCCTGAAAGAGATGTTGTGAGTTGGAATTGTATGATTGATGGGTGTGTGAAATGTGGGAGGATCGAGGCTGCGAAGTATTTGTTTGATCGAATGCCGGAGCGGGATGCGGTTACTTGGGCTAGTATGATTGATGGGTACATGAAGTTTGGTAAAATTGGCGAAGCTCGTTCGTTGTTCGACGGAATGCCGGAGACTAAACGAGATGTCGTGACTTGGAATGCTATGTTAGCTGGGTATGTTCAGAGTGGAGAATGCTTTGAAGCTCTTCAACTCTTTCATGATTTCATTTATAGAAGTGATTTAGTTCCTGATCATGCCACATTGGTCATTGCCCTCTCTGCAGTCGCTGAACTGGGACGTATCGATGAAGGGACATCAATACACCAATACATCGAGAGAAATGGTCTGCATTTCGATGGAAATCTTGGTGTTGCTTTGATTGATATGTACTCAAAGTGTGGCAGCATTGAGAATGCATTGTCAGTATTCGAGAATTTAGAACAGAAGAGTGTCCACCACTGGAATGCGATGATTGGTGGACTAGCAATCCATGGATTGGGCGAATTGGCTCTCGAGCTTTTCATTGAGATGGAGGGGCTCTCTATCGAACCAGACGATATAACATTCATTGCGATTCTTAACGCCTGTGGACATGCCGGCTTAGTGAAGGAAGGCTTGATTTGTTTTGAGCTTATGAGAAGAGTTCATGGTTTGAAGCCCAAGCTTCAACACTATGGATGCTTGGTGGACATACTCGGTCGAGCAGGCCAATTAGAAGTCGCGAAGAAATTGAT
This sequence comes from Stephania yunnanensis, assembly GCA_039657365.1. Lineage (NCBI taxonomy): Eukaryota > Viridiplantae > Streptophyta > Magnoliopsida > Ranunculales > Menispermaceae > Stephania > Stephania yunnanensis. Next base: position 54,571,244 of record CM077584.1, on the reverse strand, counting down.
CGAAGAGATGCCCATGTCGCCGAATGATGTGGTCTGGAGATCTCTATTGAGTGCTTGTCAAAACCATGGGAACTTGAAAATGGGTGTTTGGGTAGCTGAGCATCTGATGAAGATGGACACCATTAACTCAAGCTCATACATACTTCTATCAAACATTTATGCAGGATTTGGAGTTTGGGACAATGTGAGTAGGATTAGGTGTAGAATGAAAGAAAGGGGAGTGAAGAAAATTCCTGGTTGCAGTTGGATTGAAGTAAAGGGCACAGTCCATGAGTTTTTTGTTGGAGATTTCACTCACCCTCAACATAGAGAGATTCATTCAGTACTGATCAGCTTGTGTAAACATTTGTCTCATAAATCATTCACAGTTACATGAATTATCTGTTAAAACCTTACTAACCATGCAAAGATAAAACTAAGAAATCAGTCTACTATGCTCTCAATTTGGGAAATTATCTCTCAAGTCACATCCAAGATTGATAGATATCTCCCTTAGGGCGAGTTATCTCAAAGGAGTTTGTGGACATAATTACCCTTCATTAATTACATTTTTATTACTCATATCCATCCATCTTTTTTATTTGAATGGTATTTATGTTAATAATTCATACATTTTATCATTTAAAAATTTAAAATTTCTCTGTAAGTTTAAAGTTGAACTAAACAAAAAAATATGATCTTTCACTATAGAGTTAATTCTGCTCGCACTGTAAATTGGCAAAAACAAACAAACGGGGCTAAATCAACGAAAACCAGGACCAAATTATACTATAGGCCTTTCCCATTAAATAAAGTTTGTGTTGAAACTTCATTTAAGAGGCTGCACACTGCACAAACACACACACACACGCCAAGTGTATCTAAATCTGAACGGTGCAGTGAAGTTAGAGCTTGTGGAGTTCCAAGTTTCACGGAGTCACCATTCACTTCGCTTCAAAATCAGCAAACAACAGATCAGGAGAGAAAAAAAAAAAAGTCGTTCACGCTGTCCTGTCTGAAAAGATTGTGTGAGAAGGAGAAGAAGAAGAGGAGGAACAACAAAATCGGCTGAGTTGGGTAAGTAAGAAATTAATGCATTTCAAATTCGCCACCTTTTGTCATGCTTAATTTGATTAATGAATGCTTAGATTAATGGGTAGCGACCTAACATGGGCTTCAATGCAAAGTTTCAGTCTTTTTATGTTTGGGGTTCACTAGGTTTGAATTCCTCTATTCAATTGTTTGTTATTGGAATTCGATTCTTGCAAATTTAAAGTGTTTGATAAAATGTCTTAACGAACAATCAATGGTCATGACTCATGAGCGTTGGACATGTGTGGACTGAAATAATAGTCTCACATCGGTTAAGTGTGACTTCAAAAGTATTTAAGTGTGGATCTCTCCCCAAGTAGTACCGCAACCTTTTGAAGTAAAACCCTTCACCAATGAGTTCACGGTAGTTAAATTGGGGACAATTTCGGTGCTTTTAAGATCCACGTGAACTCAAGGTGGTTAATTTGTGGACATTATTGGTGCTAGTGAGATCCATGGACCCTGCGGATAGACCCAACAATATGCATAATGTATGACTTTTTTTAATATGTGAAGACAAAATTTTAGAGAAAGTATCTCCAAGGATTATAGGTATAAAATGCAAAGGTTCCAACAATGGACAACCACCACTTTTATTTCTTTTAAAGGGGTATGTCTACTTATGCTCGGAGGATGAAGTGGATACGATTCGTGTGCGGTCAATCGGCCACAATGATACAGTGAGTATCGAGGAATGCATTAAGTTAAGGATGCTATTGACAGAAACTTGAAGCTGATGCATTCTTATTGAATGATTGACGTCATATCCACATTGGCTTACCACATCTTTTTTGTCACACTAGTTATCTGGAATTATTGTTGCAGCCAATTTTTTGATGCTAACTTGGAATATGGAATATGGCTAAACTATTAATTTCTCAAGTGAACAGTTTCACTTATTAAACCCAAATATTCCACGATCCAATACTTGGATATAGAACAAAATTATAATCCCTGCTATCATAGTATTAAAAATCTTGTTGTTCCATCCATTGAACGTTGAATTAGAAAATTAAATGTGAACATAATTCTGAAAAACTCGAATAACTTGGAAACTTGAAGGTTTGCTTTAATACTCACTTTTTAAAATGCCAAGTAGTTGATGTAGCATTTCTAACTATTGTTTAGATTGGATATTGGAATGTACCTTAAAGGACAAAACTATTACAGGTTAGCAGAAATGGGCTCTTGTTGGTGCTACATAGAAATCATGTTATCAATGAAGGAGAACAAATAAAATTTTAAACCAACAATTGTGATCTTCCCATATATTTTGTCAAACAATAGGGATCCCCATCAGTCGAATTTCCCTAGACCTTTTTTATGAACTTTGAATTTCACAAAACATTTACAGGCTTGGGTCTTCTTGAATTTATTTTGAAACTGATCTGCTGAAGTTTTGGGTGAATTTAATTTTCCTTTTTTTAGTATTTCCTATCCTCAATTAGGAATAAAGATTTAGATAACTCATTAATTCATAACTGTACTATAGGGATCACAGATCTACTTTATCATTATTTTAGGAAAGTGAAGTCATGAGAAGCAAGCAGCTTAGTTGTTTAGTGTTGGCCCCAGTTGTTGGAATTTCCACCTCTCTAGACCTTTGATCAATAGGGAAGCGTATGAGAATCACGGTTATTAACAATCTTAGAACCGGTTAGAAATTTTCCTTTGATTTATGATAGCAAGATTCAAAACTTCGACTTCACTTTGTAATTCACCCACTTAAACTTCAGAAATAATTCAGGGAAGTTTACTTCAGCAAGGGGAAGTTGTGCAAAAACTCAATGTATAAGAAAATCCATGGAATTTCATTCTAAATGCTAAAAATTCAAATCTCTCTTTAAAGGTGTTAAAATTACAAATACTTATACAATTTTTTAAAATAGCTATTTTTCAATACAATAGGCAATTCGCCGGTTACTTCCCTTTTGATGTGTTAAGCTTTCATTTTAGAATGGTTTCAGTACGTGCAACAAAATTTTCTTGGAACTTCGAATGAAACTTCCATAAACTTATCATAAACTTCTACGTAGTAAAAGAAGTTTTGCAATTTTTGTCACTATTTGGTAAGATTTCCCCAAATTATGTCGATCTTCCCGAGTTATGTCAAGTATTTGGGGAGTTTTGACATTTTTCTTACACATGAATTTTGCTTCCCTTTTTTGAAAATCGACATAATTCGGGAAAGTTCGGGGAATTTTGTCAATTTTTTAAACCATGCAAGATAGAATGAGTTGGATGCTTGATAAGAGTGAACATATTTCTTGCAAATCCTTGTTTTTTTATAAGAAAGAAACCACAACTTGCCCTTTGTGAACTCTCGACCTCTTACCCAGTGATTGCAAGGCAACACCTTAGCGGTCGCCTAGGCAGGCAGTGTCCTTCTAAGTAACTTTATAAAAATTGAATGGGCAAATTACAATTGAGTTTGTTGCTATAATGTCTACCAAATAACACAATCTTAATATAGTTAATGTTACTTAAGTACCTAAAGGCTTATTAGTATCCTTGAAGTATGTATTGAATGCGAATTATAGTGCCTAATAAAAACTATTGTTAATTAAGGACCTATAAATAAACAAATAATAATTCAAGGGTCTCTAAATAAATATTTTTTTGCCGTCTAGGCATCGCCTAGGTGCCGTTTAGGCACCGCCTCACCTAGGCTAGGGAAATCGCCTCGAGATCGCCTTGGCTCCTTGCAATCCTTGCTCTTACCCAAGTAACCTCATACCAAACTAGTGAGCCATCCACTTGGTTGGTCTTGCACATCCTTGTTCAATCACCTTATCCATTTGAGTTGTGACCAACCATTCCTACAACATAATGCTATTTGGAAAACATTATCCCCCATAAAATTAATGTTTTTGCTTGGCTTGTCTATCTTAATTGGATAATTTTATGTGATAGTTTTGAAAAAGCCTGCCCCACATCACTATGTAACCTAGTTGGTGCATCCTTTGGAACAAGGAGAACGAGTCGTTGGAGCATTTTGTCGTGGGATGCAGTTTTACAAAAGGGGTTTGGAGAGCAACATTGCAGATTTCATTAAGATGAATTGGACCATGAGTGAATGGGAAGATTTTTTTTTCTTGGTGGCTTCAAAAAATTATACTCTTCTCCATTAATAGTGGATTAGGAATTGGCAGACAATAGTTGGATGAAGGAAGTGTAAGTAAGTTAGAAAATGGGGATGTTCTGTTCTATGTGTTTCTCTTTATTTTGTTATTGTGTTATATATAGATGTAGTGGTTTAATGCAAATAATTATAGTCATTGGAACATGTAGTTTGCACAAATGGGTAATTATAATCAAGATGGATATAAGTAGCTGTAAAATAATTGTAGATTTAGTCCTTGATGAGAAAAATATATAAATAAATAAATATGCAGATTGTATGGCCTGCACGGTAAAATTTCTTTGTGACACTAGTGGTGGAATTCGAACTCTTAATGTCAAGTCTTGTTGTACTGTAATAAACCATCGTACCAACCGCTCAAATGCTCACCATGAGTCGGATATCAGTTCGGAAGTTGGAACTTAACCTGCATTGTAATTTTGGGTAGGCTTGCGACAGGGTGGTGAAAAGCTATGCTCAAAAGATCAATGTCGATAAAGTTTGTCCTAGACATGCTTACTGTGAATCTAAACTTCATTGTTGAGCAGATATTGTGAAAACAAACTAAAGTCGAAAACTTGCTTTACAGGAACATGGTGAGAATGCAACACTTGAAGTTCTTAATTTCCCCAATTCAAAGAGCCTGTTATAGTTGCGGAAATCTTCATTACTCTCCATCTAGGCTATCTTCTCATCAGCAAAATCGTCTTGAAGATGTGGATCTAATGGCCTCCCTTCTCAAAAGCATATCTGTTATCTGCTTTCAAAGTCCAGATACCTTTAAATTCCTTCAGGGTCTCTTGACCAATGAAGTTCAACAGTTTTGTGAACCAATTACAGAAAAGACATCTACTACGCCTGGGCCAAATCTTCCTAGTGTATCATATCCACCTATATATATATGCTGCGATGTTAACTCCTCAGGGAAGGTTTCTTTATGACTTCTTCCTCTATCGACCATCTCTACCTGAAGAGAATCTTAACATGACCTGGGGTCTGGCCCTGGTTCAACACATGATGGATTCAAGCTGTTTGCGGACGTGGATGTTTCCATGCTGGATGAGATCGTGGAGTGCTTTAAGAAGTAAGCTTGCTGTGTTTATTAGCATATTTTATATTATTCAACTGCATTTTGAAAATGATATACTTTTTATCATTCTGCCCTGATGTGGCATGCCATGGATATTGAAGTTTAGTGGCTTAAAAGTTTTCCTTCATACGTATATCTAATATAGCCGATAATATATGTAGTATTATGTATTGTAGTATTTGATTCATTATATGTGGCCTATAAGTATATAACGGACTCTCTACTTTTCGTTTGTTTCTAAGAAGAGGATGACGCTCATCTTTGCTCAAGTTTAGAAATGAAGTTAATATAACTCTGATCTTATAAACCTGTGTTCTTTTGTCCTATTCTGTTTATTTAACCTAATCAATCAATTAGTGTCAAGAGTTGGTCATTGTTCGACGTAAAACTTCTTGTGCTAATGAACAGAAAGGCAACCTTTTAGTCTATGAAACGGTAGTTTGTCAAGTAATTGAAGAAAATAGAATTTGATAATCATCTCGCAAAACTTCTAGTGTTCATCTCAAAAAAAAAAAAAAAAAAAAAAAAAAAAAAAAAAAAAAAAAAAAAAAAACCAACTTTTATTGTTGTCCTTCATTATTTGAAACAGTTGTTTGTTGAGTAATTAAGAAATACAATTTGGTAATCATATATACATGCATAAACCCAAAGTTTTGAGCGTCGGTGACTGTAATGAGATTTTAGATGGTTTTTGTGTCGTGGAGCTATCATTCTAAGGATCTTCCCTTCAGGTCATGTCTGTTACCGATGCTGCAGCAAGCCTGAGATGAAGGATCAACATTTATGAACACTGAAAAAGTGAGTGCCCACGGTTGCCGTATCTAAATACCTGTAGTGACAAAATGCACAATCACCTGCTCAACGAAAAGAGTTAACCTGTTGTAATGTTTTAACCTTGTTTGGTAATAATTGCTTAATCAGATTTTTGGTATTGCCTCTAAAAGACTGAAATTTTCTTGGTCGTGATGTTTTACCCCAGATATCAGCTTAGGATGAATGTTGAAATTGAGAATGTGTCAGAACAACTCTCTTGCTAGCAACGTTTGGTGCTGGCCTTTCAGAAAAGTCTACTTCAATGGAGGAACCAGAAGCTACAGTTGTAGGTTGGGGTGGCGGTGTTGATCGTGCTGGTGTGGAATCTTCAAAAACAAATAGTTTAGGATGGCAATGGAACAAGGATCCCAGACTGGAGATTCTTGGTTTTAGAGGGATATTCCCATCCGATACGACACGTAAGAATTAGTTCGCTTCTTATACCTATATTTACATACCAATATGCGCCAACATCTCTAACAAGTAGTTCTATGGTTACCTGATTGATTTGGGCCTAAAGGTTACTTCTTATTTGCAGCACCATTGGTCGAGGCAGATAAAGAAATTGATGAACTGAATTACCTACTACGGCGAGTCGAAAAAGGTGTTGCCGAAGGATCAATTGAGATTCCAAAAGCTTGCAAACAGTTTTCTTAATTTCCATCAATTAATAGTTTGATATGTCGATTTGAATCAAAGTTATCCTTCTCATCCAAGTTATTTACATTGATCTAGTTTTTTCATGATTTCTTTTCTAGGTGAGGCGATTCCACTTGAATACAATCTTGCTGGTCTAAATGCAATAAGCTTCGACAAGGGTTGCTATGTGGGTCAAGAGCTCTGATAGCTCGAACCCACCATCGCGGCGTCATTAGAAAGCGGTTGGTCCCTCTCCATTTTTTCGACAACAATGGCAAAGGTAGTTTCATCAGTTACTCAACTATTTATCTACTCCTCTCCATGCTTTGATGACTGTTAAACTGATCACTTGTCAACTTTGCTTCCAGAAGTCGAGCAGGAGGTTGCTCCAGGATCCTAAATGGTTGACGCTTCATCAAACAAGAAAATAGGGAGTGTAAACACCGCACTTGGGTGTCGCGGGTTGGGTCTATTGAGATTAGAAGAAGCCTTGAAAGAGTCGAGCAGATTGAACATTAAAGGGCAAGATGATGTAAAGGTGGTTGTTCACAAACCTGAATGGTGGCCTACAGAGTGGTCTGCTTAAGAGCATCCAGTTTGATGATATTTCATGGTTTTTAATAATTTTAAATCTTCTCCTATCAAAAAATAATTTTAAATCTTCAATCTGGACTTGATGGTCCATGAGGAAGTTGTACCCTAGTAGGAAAATGGAGGCTTCCGAGTTAACATTATTTAAACATATCAACTGTATTGTTGAGTGGGCTGATAAAATAAAAAGGTGTCAAAATTGCAATGGCGAGTGGTTAGTTTGGTTCTCTAACACGCTGACCACTAAAGCCTTTTTCTTTTTGATTTCCCGATGAAAGAAATTAAGGACCCCTGAGGAAGTAGTTGGGTTTATCATTGGTCTGGTGTCAGTGGTGGTGACTCAGATATCTTCGGCTATAAAAAAAAAAAAAAAAAAAAAAAAAAAATTACATGTTCGGGGGCATTTTGAGAATTGAAGTTAGGACTTCACTCACTTAACTCGTCTAAGCCTACGAGCAAATAATCGGACTTGAGTAGTTGTTTTTAAGAAACGAGCCCAATTTGAAATGGGTTGAACTTGACCCTTCTTTAAAAGCTAAAATAGTTAGTGTTTGAGATATTTGATCTTAAAACTTATTGCTCACTTAACATCATGATTACCATGTAAGTTGCTTCTCATTAAATGGATATATAATATTTTATTTTTATATATATTTCTTAATATCAAAATATTTATATATGTACTTTATTCATTGTATTCGAGCTTTGTGTTTTTTTTACCTGGGCAAAGTTTGGACTTATGTAAAACTAATGAAAATCTGAAAGTAAAAATAAAAATTGAATTAAATGATAGCCGAACAGCCGCCTCTTTCTTCCAAAAACCCTAAAACTTTTTTATAGATTTTTTTTTGTGATTTTTTATCTTAAACCACTGTCAAGCGACAGATCTAGTCAAATTTGTGAAAATTAGTTTATCCTTGTTGCAGTACATCTTCCTCAACGGTTGTGCGTGTTTTTTGTGCAGCGGCTGGGTTGGACTCTTTTTTAGTTGTTAATTTCATAATTAGTTTGTCTTCCCTAGTTGTAAGTTCTTGATTTGTCTTCTCCCCGTTGGTAAGTTTTAAATTTTCTTCTCCTAGTTGAAAAGTTTTGTTATTTGTTGTGTGATTCTAGTGATGTTTATGTATTGTAATGTATTTCAACGTTGTAAAGAGCAGTCCGTAATTGTCAAATTGTTTCAATTTCACTTTCACATTCATAGCCAAATTAATGGCAATTCTCTTGAACAAATAAGATTAGTGAATCAATATATTTTTTATTCTATATTCGGTCCTGTATTGAGTCATTAATTATTAATAAAACTTTTATTTTTCTTCAAAAAAATAAAAAAGTTTGGACTTATGTATATCGTGGGTGGGGTTGGGTTTGGATTAAGTTTCTTAAACACGAGCTCGGCCCTATCCTGACCCATGAACAAGTTTAATTGATAACTCTATATTCCTGACTTTTTGTTACCACCTTTTCACTTGGTAGAATGGGACTAGGGCTGGCAATTTGGGTCATGAAACGATTAACACGACACGACACGACACGTAATAAACATGTCGTGGGTTTAGCTTAAGTGGGTCTGGGTCATAAACATGTTAACACGTTTATACACGGTTAATAAACGAGTCATTAACATGTCAACCTGCTTAACTCGTTTATGACTCGCTTAACACGACTAAAGAATAATGTATAAATAATAAATATGGTATAATAAATAGATTTGTAAATGCATGTTAATAGCATAATAATGTATAAATAATAAATATGGTATAATAAATAGATTTGTATAAAATTCACCCATTTGAATGCATGTTAATAGCATAATTTATTTATTTTATTTATAGACATCTTTTATCATATTTTATTTTATATTTGAGAGGAAATATTCATTTTACTTTTAATATATTATTTATGTTTTAAATTTTTATTGATAATTATTTATTAAGAAAAATAAAACTTTTCACCAAAGTAAAATTTAGATTTTTTAAGATGATTCTTATAATTTTGTTTATGTTATTATTACGAGTCATTTTTGCTTTATTATTAAGAATAATAAAAACTTGAGTGAAAAAGTAAAGTAAAACTAACGACTATATACAATCACATTATATTTTATTGGCCATTTTAGTATATTTATTCGAATTTAATTATTTAGATATATTTTAAAAAGTAGTAACTAAATTATAAAAGTTTAAATAAAATAAGAATTTTAAATACAATATTTAATAAATGGGTGACACGAATACACGACATGTTAATTAACACGACCCACTTAGACACGAAAATGATTAACACGATTAATAAACATGTCATGTAATGAGTTTGCATTATATGGGTCGTAGCCACTTTGCTTACTTACACAACACGCCATTCTACTTCACCGTCACCCCTAAATGGGACCTATATATATGACATCTGTTTCACTCGGAGTTTTCTTGTGCAATTTTCTTTCTTTGCCTCTACACAACAAACTGTTGGGGTTTTTGGATATCTAATTCAAGGGTTTGTGATCTTTTAAGTCTGGTTGATGATGAGCGACTCCCAATCGATCCACATCAATTTCAGGTTCGATTTCTGGTTTCGATGTGCCACTAATCTGCAATTCGATTCAATTTTTGGTGAATTGAAATGAGACTAATTCTATGTTTTCAAGTAAAACCCTTAATCTTAGATTGTCCTTCTCACGATTCACTTCGCTTCAAAATCAGCAAACAACAGATCAGGAGATGAAGAAGATGAACAACTAAATCGGCTGATTTGGGTAAGCAAGAAATGCTTTTCTAAATTTTCCACCTTTAATTTGTCATGGATGAGTGAATCTCTTTGATTAATGTGTTGCAACCTAACATGGGCTTCAATGAAAGGAATGATTTTTTTTCTTAAATTTGGATGTATTGCGATGTTTGCTGTTGTGGTTTTAAATGAATGTGAAGTGTGAATTCTGGGTGAGAAATTGTGGCAGTTGCACTTATGGTGTTTGAAGAAATGTCTAAGGAACCAACGATTGTGATAATCACAATGTACGACTTTTTTCCCCTTTTGGGTTCTCAAGTAGTATCCTACTCCAACCGCACGGACTAATCCACGTTCGGGCACTGTTGTGCTCGCTCTATATAAGGGCAACCGTCCCAACCCAATTTTTTCCATCCATAAAACTCGAATTCAAGACCTCACTCAAGAGAAACCGAGTCCCTTACTATGCTGACCAACTAGTTGGTAGTATATGACTTTTTTTTTTAACACAATAAGAACTTCAGGGAGAAAATATCATAAAAATATATGGTTATGAATGCAAAGGGAAATGAACACATTGAGAGTTTGTTATAAAATAAGTGAAATATGGATTAATGAGTTGTTAATTATTCGAGCAGAGTGAGTACTTAAAAAAGGAATTCTCTTGAATTCTTGATGTATGCTATCTGTCAAGTTCATAATAATGATAAGAGGAGAGTATTTGTGATGATTTCATTCTAATTGAGATTAGAACTTTTTTTGTTGGGGATGCATGAACTGAAATATATTCCCACATCAATTAAGAACAACTTTGGAATGATGGATATAATCGTGGATCTCTCCCCAATAGAACCTAGGCCCTTCGAAGTAAAACTCCACACTTGTGTGGCCCAATGTAGTTAAGTTGGGGATAATATCAGTAGTAGTGGAGAGTTCACGGGTGCACACATGGTGACTGTGATAAACAATTAAAGGTTTCAAATATTATGAGGTTGCAGTTATCATAAAATTGATGCTTGTGCATTTTGAATAGTGCACATTATTTTGTTATAATTTTTTGTCATAATTTACTCTAGTTTCATATTTTCTCTCACATATCTGTTATCTGAAATTGACATTGGAGCCAATGTCCTAATTCTAACTTGAGTTTGAAAGATGGAGAAACTATTAATTTCTTCAGGGAACCACTTCACTTATTACAACAACATAGCCTAGTCCCAAATTGATTGGGGTCGGCTACATAGATCAAAGTCTTCCATTGTGCTCGATTAAGTGCAATTGAAACCACTTCACTTATTATTCAATAGCTGGATATAAAACAAACCTTGAGTCCTTGATTCCCTACCATCATGCTTGGAAATCAGGTTTTTGCTCCATTTTTAGCGTGAATTAGAGAATTATATGCAAACAGGATTTTGCAAAATTTAGAATAATTTGGAAACTGAAAGGCCTGCTTTAATTTTTTTCCTTTTTAAATGCCAAGTAGTTAAAGTATCATTGCCAACTTCAGCTTAGGTTGGAACATCCTTTAAGGGTTAAAATTATAGTTACAGGAATATACTCTTGTTGGTTGGTGCTACATAGAAATATTATGAAATACAATCATACAACACAACAAAGCATCAAATTCAAATTTGTTGGGTCGGCTACATGAATCAAACTATTCCAGTCCACTCGATTCAAGAATCGGTGAAGGAGAAAACAACTTAAACTTTACATCAACAGTAGTGGTCTTCCCAAATATTTTACTTTGTTTGAGATATTATTACAATTGCACTTAATCGAGTAAAATGGAAAAGTTTGATCCATATAGCCGACCCCAGTTAATTTGGGACTGAGGCAATGTTGTTGTAGCCGACCCCAGTTAATTTGGGACTGAGGCAATGTTGTTGTTGTTGTTGTTGTTGTTGTTGTTTGAGATATTATTAGTTTCAATGCAAATTGATGGTGGTATTGACCAAGGCAGAGAGGCCTTAATGTTCAATTTTGTTGAACATTTTCAAAACAAAATGTGTAGTCTCACATGGAAAGTTCGGGTCCATAAAAACAATATAAAAGGTTTACACATCTTTAACTGTGAAAAGAAGCTCCACGGGAGTTATGCCAAGTGAGCCAAGCACGGAGCACATGTCGCATTTTAGGCATGTGTGTGCCCGACTAACCATTCAACAAGAGATAAGTTGAAACGGCCCACTATCCCACTCTCTTGTCCAACTCCTTTGACTGGAGTTCTTGTAAAAAGAGAGGCTTGAAAGGAAGAATTACGCATAAAAAAAATCACAGCAAAAGCTATAGTTATGTTTTCACTTCTGCAAGTGCAAACTGGGTCTTCACCGTATCTTTTAGAATTTTCACCGACTCTTGCAGAACTGAGAGTAAAATTTCCTTTAGGAAAATGGCATAGCTACATGCTTTGAAGTCATTGTTGATTCCCCGTCTAACAAATTCTTGGAATCTGCTTTATATTCCTTTGTTATCTCTTGAATTGCTTATAGTAAACTCTCGAAACAGTAGGAGAGGTTGTGCTTCCTATGTATGTATTCCCCTTGTTTAATGGCGTGCCTTCTTCACTTTCCAGGCCTTTGGTGACCTAGGTTTTCAGCACAAAGACATCTCAAATTAAGGTATGTTTTCTTCTTATCCTCATTAGCTTCTTTCCTTTTCATGAACATGATTTGTTGTTGTCATCTTGCGTCTGTTTAATGGTAAATGTATCACTCACCTGAGAGATATAATGAAGACTGTAGGAAGAGTGAATGAAGTGTATAGATCTTCTTGGAAAGAGCCTTTCATAAAAAAGAGCCAGCTATCCCTGCGATGTAATAGGTTCGATAAATGTTACTTCCTCTCTTGCGTTTATTGTCATAGAAAGACAACAAGGACTTGAAAGCACTGGTGGACCCAAAGGGTTATAGTGCACTAGGCTACAAGGGAAAAGTCTCCAAACCCCCTTATGTACATGTGATTTACGCCACTAAAAAAAATAAGATATGTATTTTAGCCCTAGGCGAAGTCTTACAAAATTCAATGCATTCTTACTTCGACCCAACAAAATCACACTAAAATACTAGTTGAAAGTATTCAAATAATCAATAGAAAAAAGTATTTGGACTTGTAGTCCGCGTATTATAGTTAAAAACTGAAGGGATAGGAAATGAGTGTTACTCATGAAATCATGCATGCATTTCCTACGAATTTGTGAGATTTCATTGTGTGTGTGTGACACGTGTTGAATGCGTCAAAATATATAATCCCGATGAGATTATCAATGACCACAAGAACTGCAGTAGTGGCAAGCACGAGGTACATCCACGAAGATCAAGTTTCTTCATCTTTCAAATTCAAGTTAGAATTAGGACATTGGATGCAATGTCAATTTCTGATAACAGTTATGTGAGAGAAAATATGAGACTAGAGTAAATTATAACAAAAAAAAATTATAACAAAACAATGTGTACTATTCAAAATGCACAAGCATCAATTTTATGATAATTGCAACCTCAAAATATTTGAAACCTTTAATTGTTTATCACAGTGTGCGTCCATGAACTCTCCATTGCTACTGATATAATCCCCAACTTAACTACGTTGGGCCACACAAGTGTGGAGTTTTACTTCGAAGGGCCTAGGTTCTAGTTCCACGATTATATCCATCATTCCAAAGTTGTTCTTAACCGATGTGGGACTATATTTCAGTCCATACATACCCAACAAAAGAATTTCTAATCTCAATTAGTATGAAATCATCACAAATTCCCTCCTCTTATAATTATTATGAACTTGAAAGATATCATACTTCAAGAACTAAAGAAAATTCCTCTTTTCAGTACTCACCGTGCTCGATTAATTAACAACTCACTAATCCATATTTCACTTATTTTATAACAGACTGTCAATGTGTTCATTTCCCTTTGCATTCATAACTATATATTTTTACGATATTTTCTCCCGGAAGTTCTTATTGCGTTAAAAAAAAAAGTCATACACTACCAACTGGTTGATCAAAGTAGTAAGGGAGTCAGTTCCGGTCTAAGAGTGAGGTCTTGAGTTTGAGTCTCGTGGATGGAAAAAATTGGGTTGGGCAATGTAGATTAGTCCGTGCAGTTGGAGCGGAATACCACACGTGAGAAACCTGAAAGGAAAAAAAAAAAAAAAAAAAAAAAAGCCATACACTGTGCTTATCACAATTGTTGGTTCCTTAGACATTTCTTCAAACACCTTAAGTGCAACTGCCACAATTTTTCACCCAGAATTCACACTTCACGTTCATTTAAATCAACAACAGCAAACAACGCAATACATCCAAATTTAGAAAAAAGAAAAATCATTCCTTTCATTGAACATGTTAGGTCGCTACCCATTAATCAAATTAAGCATGACAAAAGGTGGAGAATTTGAAACGCATTAATTTCTTACTTACCCAACTCAGCCGATTTTGTTGTTCCTCTTCTTCTCCTCTCACACAATCTTTTCAGACAGGACTGTGTGAATGTTTTTTTTCTCTCTTCTGATATGTTTTTGTTGATTTTCAGGCGAAGTGAACAGTGAGTCCCTGACACTTGGAACTCGACTAGGTCTAACACTTCAATGCGCTGTTCAGATTTAGATACACGTGGTGTGTGTTTGGGCATTTCAGCCATTTCTCTTTAATGAAGTTTCAACTCAAACTTTATTTGATTTTCAGCAGTTTATTAGTACTACTTGTTGAAAAAATCACAAAAGTACACATGTTTGTACTTTAAAAGAGGAAAATAAGGCTGAAGTGTTTTTATTTCTCACAAATAGGCAATGTCGTCCAATGAAAATGCGTTATCACAGTGGCACAATTTTTTGATGACGTGGACACATGGATATCGCCTTTTGAAAAGGCGCTATCCATGTGTTCGGGCCAGGTGGCGTAGATTACACTGATAGCGCCTTTTCAAAAGGCGCTATCAGTGTAATCTACGTCACGTGGACGGGCTTACACCAATAACTCCTTCTGAGAAGGCGTTATTGGTGTACATGTCCACGTGGACATGTGCCAAACCAATAGCGCCTTCTCAGAATGAGCTATTGGTTCGACCCATGTCCACGTGGATCCATGTGGACCGGGCCGAACCCGTTGGCGTGGGGGTGCACAGATAGCGCATTCTGAGGGTTTTCTGATCACAGCATCCATGGACTTAAAGGCCTGCAGAAAGCAATAAAGTGGCCTATCACCATCGGACATAATAATCAATTAAATTACAGTAAAATGGAGCAGAATGAAATACCTTGCGCTCTCAAGCATCGTATAGTTTCCACTCCAACGATTTGAAGCATAATGGGGAACTCCCATGAACCCTCTTTATAACTTTCTGTTGTATACTTGAAATCAGCTGATATTGCTGAGGATGTATTCATCACAAGAACAAATTCCCGTATTTTTGCAATCATGGGCTTTGCAGTTCGTAAACCGTCCTCTATTATCAGGTTCAACGTCCGTGCCGCACAGGGTATGTAGCAGAAGCTCCCTGCTTTTCGACCATCCAAATTTTCTTTGAGTGTGTGACAGGCGTGATACGCATTCTGACTGTTATCATGGGTGCAGCAGAGAATCCTGTTCTCGAGGTTGTACATTTTGAGGATCTTCACCAAGAGGTGATAGATGTCGATGCCTAGACATGGGTAAGGAATGTGACATACATCGAGAAGAACCTTGCGTAGAGATCAGTTCTCGTCAATCCAATGGCCCGTAATGCTCATATATGACACTTGTTCATAGGATGTCCAAAAATCAAAATTGGTGTTATAAGTACGGATGTACATAAAAAATTCACGTTTCTCTTCGGTGTTTGAAGTGAATAGGTCGAACATTTCTTCAGGGGACAACATTAGGAACGAGGGTTACTTGACCGTTTGAACAACAGAAACTATTAGATTCATGAAAAACCTCTTCGCATTACAATTTCGACAAGAGTTTACAGATTGTAACACATCTGCTGAACTTGCAACATGCTCAAAAATTATAGCGACATAACGTGGTTTTGCATTCCGGGGACCTATACATAAAAAAGAAATAAAGACAACTTAATTTCTAAATTATTATTAAAACCATTCATTTTGCTTCATAGCATTTACCCTACTCAATATTTCATAGAATATTTTGTGAAATTTCAAATCCATACTGTGATCATTCAATTCTTTCTTTTCACTTCTTAGTTGTCTTTGGCGAGCCCGCTTCATTTCTTTTTCTTCCTCCATTGCAAATTTACGTTTCAAATTATCCACCTCCCTACGATTAGTATTTATTGCTTTTCTTACAACGTATTCACTATTGTTGATAACTTCTAAGTTTTTAACCATGGTAACTCGCTAATGCAAGGTAAAATGGTTATATTTAATGAATTTTTAGATGAGATTGTTAAATTACAATTCAATGAAACAAACATTAGAGTAGTAATTAAAAATAAATAATGTTAATTTAATATGCAACTAAATAAAAAATTTGATTTAAATAATATGTATGAGTTTGAACAAACTATGTAATATAAAATCCAAACGTACATAATTTGAATACATAAGAAGTAAAAGTGCAATTCAAGAAGCATCATTTAGCAAAGAAAAAAAAATAGAAAGAAAAAAAGGATCCATAGGGACGAAATATCAAAGCAAAAGACGTGACAAAATTGAATTCACAATTGTTGACACATATACTATAAACATTGTTAAATATTACATGAAATATACTGACGACATGAACCGCTCATCTAAATACTATCTTTTTTGAAAAAAAAAAACTATACATCAATATTTAGCCCTGAGGTTAATGACTTTTGGTTGTTAGTCCTCTAGTCTTCCACTAGATTAGCACACAACTCGCAAATATCTGCTTTTGAAAAAAAAATATAACTATACAATAGACTTTTGATCAACTCTCAAATATGCCTTGTTAATTTTTATAATGTTTAATTATTTGTTCTAGAAAATAAAAAAGAAACAGTAGCCTAAAATTTGAAAGATGACCAACTTTACAAATTAGACTTGTTTGATGAATAAAGTGGAAAGCAAGAATGAAAGATTAAAGAGTTATGTCAAAGCATATCTAATTAGATGAATTAATGTTGATGCAGATGTCAAAAGAAAGGTTGGGGGTTGACTCATTTTGGAGTCAAGTATGTTGTATCTAATTAAGTTGACTTCTTATCAAAACAAAAGATTATGGAATTATTGTTTATGAGTTAACTCAGTCTAGAAGAAACTCTTTCAATTTTCTGATGTTAAGTTATAACTACCGCCACCAAATGCAAGTAGTTTAAGCCACCCATTGGAGGATTGAACTTCTTATGTGTAACTTTACCTTAATTAGACCTTTAAAACTTAAATACATTAAATACATTAAAACTTAATTAATTAGATCTTTAAAACTTCACCAAATGGAAGTAGGTCTATATAAAGAGCAAATTACAAGTTCGAGTTCATATTACCTATTAAAAAAGATTTATCACGAGTTTTTCGAAGTCGGATTACTAAGAAAAATTGCTTATATAAAAGATGCAATTTTTTAATTCCAACTTGTAAAAAGACAGATGAATCAAACATCTATATATTTCTTATATAAAGGAAGAAGATGGATATTATTTTGGTATTTCAACAAACACCTAGTATTCAAGATCTTAAAGCCCAATTCAGTTTTGGCTTAGTGTCTTCAAGAAATCGCTCACTACAAATAGTCAAACATATATGTATCCCATGAATCTTAATAACCATACAATGAAAGATGGGTTGATCATATTAGCTTCCAAAGTATTGTTTCAAAAATCATGAATCAAATTGAACCATATAGACCAGATGAAAAATGACTTTTGTGTTAAATTCAACATTGAATCAAGGGTGGATTAGACTCAAATTTCTTTCAAAAACCATGCATCAAATTGAACCATATAGACGAGATGATTAACTCACATTTGAATCAAACATCTCCGGAAAAAAAAAAAATAGAGAAGAAAGGTGGATTAACTCACCTTTGAATCAAAGAGCAAATGAAGCAACGAATGAATCGATGAAGGAAAGCAATGAATGAACGATTTGAAGAGGAAGGAAAGTCGTTGATCAATTTGAAGATGTAGGAGAGTCACTGAGTTGTTTGTCGATTTGAAGAGACAATATTCAAGATGTTGAAGAGGTAGAGTATATAGATATATATATATATATATATATAGTTGTTTTTATATATATCATAGATATATATGGGGAAAGAAGTAAATATGATAATTAAAATAATATATTGAATGTTAAAATAATCTATTGAACTTATGCCTCTACGTACGGGGAATATCTCATAGATTGTTTTATTAAAATTGTAATATTTAGCAAGATTTAGTTTAAATGAAGATATACATGGGATCGTGACCAAATTTGTTACACATTACAATTGCTTGTAGTGTGGGACCCACTTGGTAATTGTGTTGGTGTTGGTTAATTAGTGTTCACCGAATACAACTTTCGTTGCATTAATACTTGAATTTAGAAACATCAAAATAGGAAGGTGATAAGTGGCTAAAGTTGATTTTGAGAACAACTTTGATTCATGTGACGTATAGTTGTAGTATGAGTTGGACTAATCTATCATATAAGAGAAGTGTGGGCGATGGACAAAAAGGTAAATTTGATTACGACTAAAAAATTTGTGATTCTTTAGAAACATCAAAAATAGGAAGGTGATAAGTGGCTAAAGTTGATTTTGAGAACAACTTTGATTCATGTGACGTATAGTTGTAGTATGAGTTGGACTAATCTATCATATAAGAGAAGTGTGGGCGAGGGACAAAAAAGTAAATTTGATTACGACTCAAAAATTTGTGATTCTTTAGAAACATCAAAAATAGGAAGGTGATAAGTGGCTAAAGTTGATTTTGAGAACAACTTTGATTCATGTGACGTATAGTTGTAGTATGAGTTGGACTAATCTATCATATAAGAGAAGTGTGGGCGAGGGAAAAAAAGTAAATTTGATTACGACTCAAAAATTTGTGATTCGTGCATTTATATATATGAGTTATATATATACTAGTTTCAGGACGTGCTACGCACGATTGACCCGCTCGCTTCGCTCGCATTAATTAATTTCTAAGAATTTATTAATTTAAATTCAAAATTGTAATTAAAATTTGGAAATACAAGTACCATTTTTAGCTTATCAATATTCTCTAATGTGATTGGGATAAGATGCGAATGAAAAAATAAGCTAATCATGCTAGTACATTACTTCCTCAAAAAAAGTGTATTGGATTGATGAGACTAGTTTCAGGACGTGATACGCACGATTGACCCGCTTGCTTCGCTCGCAGGAATTAATTTCTAAGAATTTATTAATTTAAATTCAAAATTGTAATTAAAATTTGGAAATACAAGTACCCTTTTTAGCTTATCAATATTCTCTAATGTGATTGGGATAAGATGTGAATGAAAAAATAAGCTAATCATGCTAGTACATTACATCCTCAAAAAAAGTGTATTGGATTGATGAGAATGACTTCATAATTGATTTAGAGATAAAGAAAAAAAAATACGTGGAGTTGATTGATAAAGAGTTAGAGTTTGATTTGGATACAAAAGAAAAGATTGATTTGGAGATAAAAAAAAAAAGAAGTATGAGCAAATAGGTAAATTTTATTACCACTCAAAAATTTGTGATCCGTGCTTTTTATATATATGATAGATATATATGGGTCAATTGATCTTATCTCCTCAACACACAAAACAAAAAAAAAAAAAAGAGACAAAACGAAAACAAAGAGGAAAGAAAAGAAACCGCAGAGACGATCGGGAGGAGAAGGAAAGGAGAAAGAAAGATCAAGAAAGAGATCGACCAAACTCAAAGCAAGGTGAGTTGTTGATTTCGGTTGTTGTTATGTTGTTGGCTGTTGTGGTCGGTTGCCGGTGTCGTGGCCATGGAGGATCGACCTCCATGGCCGACCGAGAGAGGAACTGGAGAGATGGCAAGGGGATCTCCCTTGCCATCAAAACCCATTGGGGTTGGAGTTGGGAGCCAACCCCAACGCCTCAAAGAGAAAAAAAAAAAAA
Source organism: Stephania yunnanensis (assembly GCA_039657365.1). Taxonomy (NCBI): domain Eukaryota; kingdom Viridiplantae; phylum Streptophyta; class Magnoliopsida; order Ranunculales; family Menispermaceae; genus Stephania; species Stephania yunnanensis. The sequence continues at coordinate 54,551,151 of CM077584.1, read as the reverse complement.
AAAAAATCTGCAGAACCAGCGGCTCTGCGAGGAAGAAGAAGGTAGGAGTCGGGTCGGGTCGACCCGAACCCATGTGGGTCGGGTCGAACCGACCCTGACCCGCGGAGGACCGGGTCATTCCGACCCGGATCCGGTTGGACCGGGTCGGCTTGATCCGGACCCACCTCAATATATATAATATATATATTTAATTATTTCATTAATTAAATTAAACAGTTTTTAATATATAATAAATTCTTGAAAATAGATAAAAATATGTAAAAATTCAGGAAAATTACAGTAAAATAGGAAAAATTATATTTGTGACCCAAATCAATAGAACTTCAATATTGCTATAAAAAGTGAAAAATTCGGGAGTCGGTTGAGGCGTTATACCGGGGTTTTACCTCGAAAAACGTGAAATCGGCAAATTGATATCGAACTCAATTTTGACCGATGTCGACCAATTTAGGGATGGTAAATAATTAAACTGGAATCTAAATTGATACATTTTCAACTGTTAGGATCCTAGATGAGCTATTACGGGGTTTGGGTGCGTACATCGACGCGACGGAAGCCGGATAGCTTAAGAATTACTGTGTGTATGTAAGTAAATTGATTTGAGACATTTATTTACATTTTATTCTATTTATTTATTTCTTCTCAGTTATTCGAACTGAATTGCCTTTGAAATCTATATGCTATGACTGGTTCAGTTGCTCATTTTATGATATTCATAGCATACTCTGTTTTGTATATCATTGATTCTAATTCTTAAACTTTGTCATATTGATACTTTGTCATATTGATAGTTGTGTGAGAGTCAGTGATATAGCATGCTATTAGGATAATTTGTTTATTTTGACTCAAATCCTTTGTGCATTCGTATGCTATTACATCTCTTGGATTCCAATGCTGTGTCATTTGTAAATATGAAAGTGGTTCTTGTGGTTAAGGTCATTTAATGATAGAAATTCAGCTTTCATACAGGGGTCACTAGACTTGCCGGGATGTTAGGGAATTTCTCCACTACCTTAATATTCTGAGGTTGCAGTTATCATAAAATTGATGCTTGTGCATTTTGAATAGTGCACATTATTTTGTTATAATTTTTTGTCATAATTTACTCTAGTTTCATATTTTCTCTCACATATCTGTTATCTGAAATTGACATTGCAGCCAATGTCCTAATTCTAACTTGAATTTGAAAGATGGAGAAACTATTAATTTCTTCAGGGAACCACTTCACTTATTACAACAACATTGCCTTAGTCCCAAATTGATTGGGGTCTTCCATTGTGCTACATGGATCAAAGTCTTCCATTGGCGGAACACGCGCGTAGTGTGTGGACGCGCGCGTGTGGACGAGCGGGAGCATGAGCGAGCGCGCATGGGCGCGCGCGCTCTTGGCGAGCACGCATGGACGAGGGCGCATGGGCGCGCGCACGCGCCTTGGCACGAGGCACGGGCGGACTTAGGTACGCGCCTTGGCGCGAGGCACGCGAGGCACGGGCGGACTTGAGTATGCGCCTTGGCACGAGGCACGGGCGGACTTGAGTATGCGCCTTGGCACGAGCGCGGGCAAACCTTGGCACGCCTTGGCACGAGCGCGGGCACTGGGCAAGACTTAGCGGATTCTTTGGCACGAGCAAGGCACGAGGCAAGGGTTGACAAATCTTGACTAGGGCGTTGACCCGGGTCAAAGTACGTTTGGTCTCATTTTGGGATGTTTTCTATTGGAGCCGAGGAAACGGCTTAACATCTACTAGGGAGAGGTGTGCTCTCTCCCTGGGCCGGCATGGGCAAACTAGCAGGGACCCTCGAGTATGCCTTGAGCGCAATGCCAAGGCACGACCCATGGACGGACCATGGCGTCGGCCACCCCTCGAGCCGGTGGGACTCTGTCTGACCGAGCCCCGGCTAGCACGCAGAGGTGCCTAGGCGCGCAGCTAGGCACCACGAATCAACCCCTGTCCCGCAGAGAACATGGGCCACGTCCCTTGTGGCGTGGCTAGACCAAGTCAAGACGGCTCCAAGCAGTGAGTAACTACCTCGGTCATGGGCTGGAGCCATGACCAAGGCACGACCAAGAAGTCCCGAATACCAAGAGCATGTTGCAATCGACCCAGTAATGGAGGCGGTTATGGAACGATGTGGCAGCAAGGGAGCAAGGCAGTTGGGTAACTGCCTTGACCACAAGGAGTGGTGTTTTACCCAGTCTAGGACGGTTATGTAACTGATTGTTGGCTGGTCTATAAAGCCAGATGCTCTAGGTAGAGCAGAGGAAATACGGGACGGGAAATGCATGAGTAGATGCATGAGTGGCATGTATGCATAGAGTCCCACAGTTGTATTCCCAATTGAGAGCTAGTAAAAACGTTTCCTTGTTGCCTATTGCTTGCTGTCCCTTTAATTCGAGTATTGGTGTGTTGAACTAAGGTGGCCCTTAGGCACCACAGGTTCGATTGAGTGAGAAAAATTTCCTAGAGAAAAACCCCTCTTTAATTGGCCCTGTGACAATTGGTATCAGAGCCTACGTTCGGAGACGATGGCGACCCGAGCAGCGAGCGATCTAGGTGAGAGGGTAGCTCACCTAGAACAAATGGTGGCAACAATGGCGGTCCCGGCGAACACGGCAGAGTCTTCAAGGTTGGAGCAACCCCTCGAAGGCTTGGAAATGTTGGTGGCGTCCTTGGTGGCTAAAGGAGAGTCCCAAGAAGCCACGATAGCTATGTGGGAATCCAAATTTGAGGAGCTTCTGTCCGAGGTGCGTTCTGTGGGAGAACTCACTAGTGAAACTGCCACGAGCACGGCTATGGAGTTAAGCCTACTCAAGCGAGTCGTGGGCGGATCCTCGGAAGTTACCGTTGCGGCGAAGCCTAGAACAAAGGTACCGGAGCCAAAGAAATTCTCAGGCACGTGGAGCGCAAAAGAGCTTGAGAATTTCCTTTGGGATATGGAGCAATATTTCGCTACGGCTCGAACGGAGGAGAGCCAAAAGGTGATTTTGACCTCCATGTACCTAGACGGCGATGCAAAACTCTGGTGGAGGACCAGGGTGGATGACGATGCGGCTGCGGCCAGACCGAAGATTGTGGAGTGGGAAGTGCTAAAACGGGAATTGAAGGATCAATTCCTACCCACGAATGCGGCTTGGCAAGCGCGGGAGGCGTTGCGCCAATTAAACCAGAAGGGGACGGTTAGAGAATACGTGAAGAAATTCTCTTCCTTGCTGCTTGACATCAAAAATATGTCCGAGGAGGACAAGTTGTTTAATTTCACCGCTGGATTGCAAGGATGGGCGCAGTCGGAGTTGCGGAGGCAAGGCGTGAAGAACTTGTCGAGTGCAATTGCAGTGGCGGATAGTCTTGTGGATTACAAGACTAGTGGTGCTTCTTTTGAATCAAAAGAAAAAAGTACAAGGAGAAAGATCGAGCTAGTGGATCCAGGAAGGAGGAGGAGCCTTCTTCAAAATTTGATGCTAGTGCTAAAGCATCAACGTCAAAAAGGGCATGTTTCATATGTGACGGTCCTCACAGGGCAAAGGATTGCCCAAAGAAAGAGAAGCTGAATGCGATTGTTGCGGATGAACCGGGGGAACGGATGAATCCATTGCAGTTGCTGAACACAGTGCAGGTGCACAAGGCGGGGGCATCAGTAGGGTTGATGTTCGTGGAGGCTCAGATCAACAACCAAGCAGTGAAGGTGCTGATCGATTCGGGAGCCACACATTCGTTTATTGCGGAGAACCTAGCTCGGAGGCTTGGTTTACAGCTTGCTGAGAGTGCAAGCATGGTGAAAGCAGTCAATTTCGAACCAAGGAAGGTTATGGGCGTAGCCTCAGATGCGGGCATTCGAATCCACACTTGGGAGGGCAAGGCGAATTTGATTGCTGCTCCGTTGGATGACTTTGAAATCATCGCAGGAAATGATTTCTTGATGGCTGGGAAAGTCGCTGTGATCCCATCACTTCATGGCTTGCTGATCATGGATGAAAGGGGGATGTGCTTTGTTCCAGCGATGCGAGGCAGGGGCAAAGGCAGTATACCAAGGCTGGTGGCGCTGCAAGTACGGGATCAGATGGAGAAATGTTGCTTTGGTGGGCAGCAGTCTGGTGGACAGGCAGACGCGGAGTGTTCGATGAAGGCATCGAACAATTCGGCGGGGGGATGTTTCTCAGCCCCTCAATAGCGTGACCCGAGTAGGCTGGGCTAGGCAGCAAGAAACCTAGTCAATGACCGAGTTCAGGAGGGCTCGGCTGGTTCCATAAGGTTGGGTCGCGAGTAAACATGCGGAACAGTGCACAGGCGCAAAAGGGTTTGCGCCTGGGCACGGGCCTGGATGCGGAACATGCGCGTAGTGTGTGGACGCGCGCGCGTGGACGAGCGGGAGCATGAGCGAGCGCGCGCGCATGGATGAGCGCGCGCACATGGATGAGCGCGGGCGTGTTTTTCCTTGGCACGGCGCCTTGGCACGCCTTGGCGCGAGGCACGGGCGGACTTAGGTACGCGCCTTGGCACGAGGCACGAGCGGACTTAGGTACGCGCCTTGGCGCGAGGCACGCGAGGCAGGGGCGGACTTAGGTACGCGCCTTGGCACGAGGCACGGGCGGACTTGAGTATGCGCCTTGGCACGAGCGCGGGCAAACCTTGGCACGCCTTGGCACGAGCGCGGGCACGGGCAAGACTTAGCGGATTCTTTGGCACGAGCAAGGCACGAGGCAAGGGTTGACAAATCTTGACTAGGGCGTTGACCCGGGTCAAAGTACGTTTGGTCTCATTTTGGGATGTTTTCTATTGGAGCCGAGGAAACGGCTTAACATCTACTAGGGAGAGGTGTGCTCTCTCCCTCGGGCGGCATGGGCGAACTAGCAGGGACCCTCGAGTATGCCTTGAGCGCAATGCCAAGGCACGACCCATGGACGGACCATGGCGTCGGCCACCCCTCGAGCCGGTGGGACTCTGTCTGACCAAGCCCCGGCTAGCACGCAGAGGTGCCTAGGCGCGCACCTAGGCACCACGAATCAACCCCCGTCCCGTAGAACATGGGCCACGTCCCTCGTGGCGTGGCTAGACCAAGTCAAGACGGCTCCAAGCAGTTGAGTAACTACCTCGGTCATGGGCTGGAGCCATGACCAAGGCACAACCAAGAAGTCCCGAATACCAGGAGCATCTTGCAATTGACCCAGTAATGGAGGCGGTTATGGAACGATGCGGCAGCAAGGGAGCAAGACAGTTGGGTAACTGCCTTGACCACAAAGAGTGGTGTTTTACCCAGTCTAGGACGGTTATGTAACTGATTGTTGGCTGGTCTATGAAGCCAGATGCTCTAGGTAGAGCAGAGGAAATACGGGACGGGAAATGCATGAGTGGCATGTATGCATAGAGTCCCATAGTTGTATTCCCAATTGAGAGCTAGTAAAAACGTTTCCTTGTTGCCTATTGCTTGCTGTCCCTTTAATTCGAGTATTGGTGTGCTGAACTAAGGTGGCCCTTAAGCACCACAGGTTCGATTGAGTGAGAAAAATTTCCTAGAGAAAAACCCCTCTTTAATTGGCCCTGTGACACCTACCATCATGCTTGGAAATCAGGTTTTTGCTCCATTTTTTAGCGCGAATTAGAGAATTATATGCAAACAGGATTTTGCAAAATTTAGAATAATTTGGAAACTGAAAGGCCTGCTTTAATTTTTTGCCTTTTTAAATGCCAAGTAGTTAAAGTATCATTGCCAACTTCAGCTTAGGTTGGAACATCCTTTAAGGGATAAAATTATAGTTGCAGGAATATACTCTTGTTGGTTGGTGCTACATAGGAATATTATGAAATACAATTATACAACACAACAAAGCATCAAATTCAAATTTATTAGGGTCGGCTACATGGATCAAACTATTCCAGTCCACTTGATTCAAGAATCGGTGAAGGAGAAAACAACTTAAACTTTACATCAACAGTAGTGGTCTTCCCAAATATTTTACTTTGTTTGAGATATTATTAGTTTCAATGCAGATTGATGGTGGTATTGACTAAGGCAGAGAGGCCTTAAGGTTCAATTCTGTTGAACATTTTCATTACTAAATGTGTAGTCTCAGATGGAAAGTTTGGGTCCACAAAAATAATATAAAAGGTTTACACTTCTTTAGCTGTGAAAAGAAGCTCCACGGGAGTTATGCCAAGTGAGCCAAGCACGGAGACATGTCGCATTTTAGGCATGTGTGTGCCCGACTAACCATTCAACAAGAGATAAGTTGAAACGGCCCACTATCCCACTCTCTTGTCCAACTCCTTTGGTTGGAGTTCTTGTAAAAAGAGAGGCTTGGAAGGAAGAATTACGGAAAAAAAAAATCACAGCAAAAGCTCTAGTTCAGTTTTCACTTCTGCAAGTGCAAACTGGGTCTTCACCGTATCTTTTAGAATTTTCTCCGACTCTTGCAGAGCTGAGAGTAAAAATTTCCTTTAGGAAAATGGCATAGCTACATGCTTTGAAGTCATTGTTGATTCCCTCGTCTAACAAATTCTTGGTAGCTACTTTGTATTCCTTTGTTATCTCTTGAATTGCTCACAGTAAACTCTCGAAACAGTAGGAGAGGTTGTGCTTGCTATGTATGTATTCCCCTTGTTTAATGGCGTGCCTTCTTTACTTTCCAGGCCTTTGGGAACCTAGGTTTTCAGCACAAAGACATCTCAAATTAAGGTATGTTTTCTTCTTATCCTCATTAGCTTCTTCCTTTGCATGAACATGATTTGTTGTTGTCATCTTACGTCTACGTAACGGTAAATGTATCACTCACCTGAGAGAGATCATGAAGACTGTAGGAAGAGTGAATGAAGTGTATAGATCTTCTTGGAAAGAGCCTTTCATAAAAAAGAGCCAGCTATCCCTGCGATGAAACGGGTTCCATAAATGTTACTTCCTCTCTTCCTCTCTTGAAAGCACTAGCGGACCTAAAGGGTTATAGTGCACTAGGCTACAGCCCAGGGAAAAGTCTCCAAACCCCCTTATGTACATGTGATTTACGCCACTAAAAGAAATAAGATATGTATTTTAGCCCTAGGCGAAGTCTTACAAAATTCAATGCATTCTTACTTCAGCCCAACAAAATCACACTAAAATACTAGTTGAAAGTATTCAAATAATTAATAGAAAAAAGTATTTAGACGTACGTAGTCCACGTATTATAGTTGAAAACTGAAGGGATAGGAAATGAGTGTTACTCATGAAAACATGCATGCATTTCCTACGAGTTTGTGAGATTTCATTGTGTGTGTGTGACGCGTGTTGAATGCGTCAAAATATATAATCCCGATGAGATTACCAATGACCACAAGAACTGCAGTAGTGGCAAGCATGAGGTTGATCCACAAAGACCAAGTTTCCAACCTAGGCTAATGAACTAAAAGTAAATCGGGGAGTTTGCAAAAATGTTCTCAAGAATTAATTAAAAACAAGGAATAAAAATACTAAGTAGAGAAATCAATCAAGAAAAGTAACCTTAACCATCTAAGTATCACAAACTTCCTCATTTTGGCATAATTAAACATACGGTCATCAATCTAGATAAATCATGCAAATCAAAGGTAATTCAAAGTAGCTATAGACCCGGTAACGTACGCGGGTCCTCGCACTTCCCTATCTCGGTAGTCAAGATACGACAATGACTACTTCTCTAGTCAAACACACAACCCTGGACTCAAGCGAATTAGGTTTAATGCGTTGACCGCAATGGGCTTTATGAAGGCACTAAACCTAGACAACCGGATCACTAGTGTGTCCAATTTAGCCTAGATCCTAAAGGTATTCAACTTGTCCCAAAGGAGTCGAATCAATTGGTAAGTTCAATTGCCACTAGTGTGGTCTTATTGCATAATGACGGATGCTTACGACTCACTGGCAAAAGAATCAAGGTTTAAGTATAAATTTAACCTTAATTATTCAATCAATAACAAAGGGAATAAATACCAATGAAAAGTAATTTAAATAAATTAAAGTAGATCTCACATATGTTTATGCCAAAAGAGTAGTTTGCTCCACCTTCGGTCTAGATCGACGAAGTAAGCCGGACATGTTGCTTGAAAACTCCATTAAAAATAAAAGAGAAAAAGAGAGAACGATTGTTTTTGAGAAGAAGAGAGAAAAATAGAAGAACGCATACCCGTCGTGTGTGAGTTCTCGAAAGAATACCTAAGTCCTAATATGAAAAACCTTATAATTTGCATCTAGAAGAGAGAGAAATCGAAATTGGAGGGTGACTCATGCACCGAGGCAGATCTGGTGGTTGTTTGGGCTTCAATTCTTGGTCAAGACACGTGTCGTGAAACGATTGGTTGAGTTGTTGTTGCCTGCTGACGTGTCATGCAGAGATTGAAGCCGGAGGCTGTTGTGGCGTATGCTGGACCAATGGAAGATCGCCACGTGTCTGCTGCTGGAGGATGGAAGAATCGTACGAAAGTGTGCGAATAAGTGGGAGAGAGCACCTGCACAAATCTCGAGGTGACTCTACAACAACTGAGGCGAGGAAAATTGTTGAGAACACACTAGACGTGTGGTGATGCAACACGTGGCATCTGGTGGGAAGGAAGAAGGCGAGTTCGTGTTGGTCGAGCGAATTTTTGGGAGTTTGTAACGACACGCATCCCGAGGAGATCTGAAGGCTACTGGAGATGCGGAGAAATCGCATGGAGGGACCAAAAATGTGGGAAACATTAACGCACAGATCTCGAGGCAAGGTGAGGCCATTTCTTCTCTTCTCAGATGATCGGTTATGCGTGTCTCGAGGCAGATTTGGCAGTCATTGCACAGTGGCCTAAACCCGTTACTCTCCTGGGTCACTTGGTCTGCTGGTCACTCTTAACCAACTATGCAGTACGTAACTCGAGACAAATCCTCTGGTATCCGATCACTGCATATAAATATTCCATTTCGCATGGTTTTTTACCCCGGATTCAACCACGCACTCCAATAGCTTTGAAAATAACAAATAAGGACAATTAGGCTAATATTTCGGAGTCTCAACAATAAAAAATATATAAATAACATAAATAATATGGCATAATTAACGACTTATCAGCGAGCGCACAATTATTGATGCACAGTTTAAGGGAGTACAATATTGTGTAGCAAATGAATGTATATATGATGGGTATATGATTTGATATTTTTTGAGAAAAAATAAACTTAAGTAAAATTATGAGAAAATAAAGAATCTGTATATTTATTACATCAATTCAATCCATGAAAAGAATAACTAACAAAACTCATTTTTTGTGAGTAACAAGCTCCTTTAATTTGGTTCGTTCACTAATAAGAATTTTTGGCCCTTTTTATTAGTTTCTTTTATTTTTGGTCTAAACCACTCAGTATCCGGACTATTCGACTACTCCGGGTTCGTCTCGAGTCATGCACCGTATAGATGAGGGGAGTTCCCAACGGTGGTGTTTTCATTCTCAAGACTCTAACCCGAGTCACTAGTTAAGAGACAACAACTTGCTTCCAGTTGTGTCAACCAATCATTGGTTTTTTAGTTTCTTTAGTAGATTAATTCGAACTCTAAAGTTTGTGATCGACCTTTTTTTTATATATTTTTGTTCAGTAAAAAGAAGTAGAGGATTTTTTATAGTTGTTTACATAATAAATAGGATGAAGTTTTTGATTAAGCTTCACTCGGTTTTTTTGGTTACATTGATCACATCCTCGTCGAGTGGATAATATGTACATTAGTCATAGTCGATCATGATTAAATGATGCCTCACACGCATAATTAGCCCAGAGTCAGAAAAAATCATGGGTTCGCCCCTGCTTGAAAGTGGTATTGAATTCATTTCTGTGAAGATCATTTAGGAACACTTGAACCTCTGGAGGTTGACAATGCAACCGTTTGCAACCCATGCCAATAGTGTCAACAATATAAGAAATGAATGATAAGAGTGTCTGGACCTGAAGAGCATCCCAACTCTACATATAAACAATTAAAAGAAAGAAAACAAGAATTATAAAGAAATCTGTAAGGCATGTTGATCAACACAGATACGTAAAATCAAAGAGAGAGCAACTTGAAGCAAGGAGTTGCTTGCATAGCTAGCTTCTCCTTTTCCTTTGTTCATGTGAAAAACTTGATGCACTTCCATATCTTTTCGCTCCACTTGATTGTTTCTTGGATGGTTTAGATTATTCCATGTAGGTCCATTTATAAGTTAAGCCTGTATTTTGTGAAGAGAGACACATTAATCAATGTGTAAGTGGACTATCCTTTTGATAAGATTAATTAATTGAGAGTAATCGATATTGAGAGAACACTATAAAAAGTACACAAAACTTGGTATGATGTATTTGGTTGGGCATCTCTTAGTACAACTAATCAGAGCTGGATTTCCTTGAAATCTCCACTCTCTTGATTTTTTTTTTTTTTTTTTTTTTTTCAAGGCCCGCTCTCAACTCTTTTATTAATCGATTAGATCATTGATAAGCCTTACACTCAAGCCAATGGCCTCTTGTTGGTTTCAGCCTACTCATTTTAACCACCATGTTCACTTTGTTTGATGATCTATACCTTTACATGTACATGACTATTTTTCTTGAAACTATTTAGTTTATGTAAGACATTGAGCGTGAGCGTCATTTGTGATTGAACTGTTAACCAGTGGAGACACAGATTCGGTTGTGCCAGTAACTGGAACTCGATATTCCATTGATGCTCTTAGGCTGCCTACGCTGACCAACTGGTATCCTTATGAAGGCACGGTTTGAATTTTTTATAAGCAAATATATTGTAGGTGCTGAGAATTCAACATAATGACATGCAGATACATTGCGATGGGGTGCTACAACCTACAACACTGCTGAAGCCTTAAATTTGCAAAAACTAGTGTATGTGTATATATATATATATATATAGCGAGCCCTTGATGAATTCCCTTTATTGGGTGTTTTATTACGTGGCTATTATTTTTTTATTTTTTGTTTGATTGAGATGCTATGTTGTTATATTGAATGAGGATTGTTCTGAATCAAGTTGGTGTTGTTGGGAATATCTGGTTTCCCTCTTTCCTTGAATTGTTGGTTTCTTTTTTCATTCTCATGTCTTGATTGCTTTGATTTGTTGTTCTGCATTGCTCTTATTTAGGATAATGGGTGGTTCATTTTCCTGTTTCTTATTGGGATTTCCTTCAAGTTTTCTACTTTTTTAAAGCAAAACTTATTGATGATTTTATTCTTATGCCATTACGTCATAATTTTGTTGAATGAGTTTGGTTCAACCTTGCCTTGATATTTAGGGCTTTTAGTGAGAGGAGATTTGCTCTAGTAGTGATAGTGGTGACATTTTATATTCCTTTTACACTCTACTTAACATTTGCACTAAATCGAAGACAATGGAAGAGTTTGATCCATGTAGCTGACCCCAACTAATTTGGGATTGAGGCTATGTTGTTGTTGTTGACATTCTCCACTTTACAAAATGTCAGATTTTTTAAAACCTTGTATTCTATCATGTGCAGCTAGTGAGCTGTGGAAATTACTAAATCAGCAAATATCAAATACCTCTGTCATTGAAGTGTTTGTCTTTTCTTGCATAGTGCGATGGAGATAAAAAAAAATGATCTCGGCTTTATTTCTTCTCGAAAGAAACATAATGGATTAGAGATTGAGGGATATCCTGTTGAGGGTCTCTCCATTGGAGGCCAGGAGACGTGCGTGATCTTCCCAACACTTAAGATAGCCTTTGACATTGGCAGATGTCCTGCACGAGCTATTGCTCAAGAATTTCTATTTATCTCCCATGGTCACATGGATCACATTGTAAGTTCGTTTCACCTATAGGGATGAACTTGCCTTTTCGTTAATTGCTAGCTCGACCTCAGCTTCTTCTGGTTCCTATGGTAGCACTTCAGTTCAGTTCAGCATTTATTAATGTACTGGTAATCAACATTATTAACGTCAGGGAGGACTTCCTATGTATGTTGCTACTCGAGGCTTGTATAAGTTGAAGCCTCCCACCATAATTATCCCAGCAGATATTAAAGAACACGTGGAACGGCTATTTGAGGTGCATCGAGCGATGGACCAATCAGAACTGAAACACAAGCTGATTTGCTTGAAAGTTGGTGTGTTTCTGCCTCACTAATTTTGCTTTTAACTTACAGAATATTATAATGCATTATCTGCTCTATTCTGAATATCTATGGATTTTGCTGTGTAGGAGAAGAGTTTTTGTTGCGGAAGGACATTAAAGTAAAAGCATTTAAGACATACCATGTCATTCCAAGCCAGGTAGTATTATTTACAAGATGCTTTTGTTGCTTGTTCCGCTTTTCATAAGACTTGTAACCAAGGATCGAAACTTCGGTTTCGCTTTATAATTCGCCCTCTTGATAATCGGAATTAATTCGGAGGATTTTAATTCGACGTGGAGAATTTTAGTAAAAATTCGCTAACTTAGAGAAGTTTAAGAAATTTTTATTTAAATGGTTAATAAACTAAAACTCATTTTATGGGATGTCAAAACAAGCACAATTATGCATTTATACCTAAAAAATTTACAATTTAATGGTTTCAAGTCAATTTTATTGGCACTAGTCATGCACACTGTGTATGGTAGATCACTTTTTAGTGATAATTATTACATTTAATTTGATTATCTAACCATTTATTAATTGCTCATTCTTATAAGTAAAATTAAAACTATGAAACATGTTTTTTTTTATATGGGTCAATATTTAAAGTAAAAGAAAATATCCACTTTTTGACATTATGCATCGATTAAAAAATACAAAGCGTTGTAGAGATGTGTGTGCAAAAATGAATCTTGATGCATACATTGAATCTTGATGCAAAATCAGTGGATCACATGATTGGTGTAGATATGCGTGTACAAAAGTGAGCCACTCTCAAATTCTCAATAACCCCTAAAAGCCACCATCAGTTACAATTCTCAACCCTTTCGTCTCCTACACACTTATTTGGTTTTTTTTTACCGAAAAGTTTGCAATTTCTCCTTTTTTAGCAATTCATATCAATTTATATCAATGTTGTCAATTTTGAACATAAACTTCGGAGAAGTTTTGTAATTTTTAAACTACCCGTGAACTTCGTTTCAGTCCCTTGAACTTCGATAAACTTCGCCTAAACATCGGCTAATTTTATCAAATTTTCATTCCTTGCTTGTAACAGATCCTTACTTGTAACAGAAGCTCCATGTGGTATAACTATATCTCGTATATTTAGTCTTTGTTGATGATGTTGTTGCAATTTATCTCTTTGGCTGTTCGTATGTAATTCTCTTATAGTGTTCTTGGAATGATGTTTTTAGCCTCGCCTTCAAAAGCATCTGTTGAATACTAAAGTTTAGTTCACTTTTTGTTTACATTTCATTTTCCTATACATAAAACGGCATTCTAAAAGTGCTTGATAATCATTTCAAATTTAAATGTGATGTGATTTTGCAAACACACCTTTTGGGATATTAAGATATCTTCAACGTTATAAGGAGCCTAAGTTAATTATTTCAAAGCTTAAACAGGCTCTTAATTGCGGTGAACTGATTCCACTTGGATGTAATTTTCAGACCTGTTTGACATTGTGGCAGGGATATATAATTTACTCCGTGAGGCAGAAACTTAAGCAGGAGTATTTGGGCCTGACTGGAAATGAGATTAAAAACTTGAGGCTATCAGGTGTAGAGGTCTGTTTTGGCAAGAAAAGCGCCTGATTGATTTCATTTATCTTTTCTATTTATCCGAAAGTTCTGCCCATCTCCAAGTGCAGCTTCTCATTATCATTATGTCCTCTCGTTTCTGTTGTCTCATGTGTACTAAGTGCTAACCTCATTTACATTTTTCAGATTACATACAGTATAACTTTGCCTGAGATTGCATTTACTGGTGATACGCTGTCTGACTTCATAGTTGATCCAAGCAATGCAGACGTTTTAAAAGCGAAAATTCTTGTACTTGAGGTATACCGCTGTTTCATGTTAATCTTTTTGTTCATTTCCTGTTCTAAACATTTGAGCTAAAATTGAAATTTATTTGATTGAACTTTTGGTGGTTATTTGCTCAGTACTTGATGTGTGTAAGGGTGTGATTTGATCCGAGATAACTCGAGAAGAAAGAGGGGGTCGCCTCGTGTGTTTATTGATAAGCAAAGGACAAGACTACACACGCAGAGAGCCCTAGACACCTAACTGAGAAAGAGTGACTCACTCTTCTCCCCAAGACCAGAAGGTCTATCCCAAAATACACAATCAGTAAAAAGCATCCCCAAGAAGTGAACATTCTCACCTCTTATACTCCCTAACTCTACCCACTAAAGGCTCTCTTACGCTAGACCAACGTGTGACTTATGCCAAGACCCTTCTAGACCATCCTGTGGGACCACCTAACTAATTCTGTCCAGCTCGTCCTTGTGCTGATCCTGTGCCTCTCAGATGCTTCCTATGGTACACTTTCATATGGACTTGGAGTTGGGCTTGGTTCCCAATTCTTGGGCCTTTGGGCTGCTATCAGAGTGTTTGGCTTTTTTTTTTTTTTTTTTTTTTTTTTTTTTTTCTGTAGTTGTGATCCATTGATTTTAAAATTCTGATCGCATTTTCCTCTACCTTCTTGCCAAGTCATTGTCATAGGGACTTTGTTGCAATGACCCTAAAGCTTTAAGTAACTCAACAACTTGGATATTGTGAGATGCACATCAAGATGAGCAAACACATATCGGTGTGTATCCCCACGCGCCACAAGGTGTATGACTTCGGGGGCCTCAGGCATGACTTTAGTGTTATATAATCGTGGCCCTTTTCACAATGTTATATCCTCAAATGGCTGGTCTTTTCTGAATTCTTGGAGATTCGTTATTCTTACAAATTCTTTGATGTTGTGTTTTGCTGTCTTCGTCTTAAAGTTCTTCTGTTATTCTGTCTCATGAATTGAATCGAGGATCAAATAACTCGTGCATAAGAATTGCATGTATATAATGGAAAAAGGTAGTGACCCCTAAAAATCTACATGAATTCTTATTTGACACTTTCGTCCACATTTATTTTTTTTAAAATGGACTAGTAATTTTAGGATGATCTCTTAATTTATAAGAGCATTCATTTTTCGAAAAAAAAAAAAAAAAAAAAAAAGTCATCTGGAAATTATAAGCTAGATTCAGGCAAGTGCTTGAATTAATTTCTCTCGAGTCAAACCATGTATTGGGGCTCAATTATTAAATTTTATCCTTATGTTATATTGTAGGTTTTGATTTATCTCTTTTTAAGATCTATACGATGAGTGCTAATCCGAGCATTTGATCTATTTTAGAGCTAAGTCATTTTCTTTTCTTTTGCCATGTAAAGAGCACCTTCATTGACAACAGAATGACTGTGGAGAATGCCAGAGATTATGGTCATACTCATCTGTCTGAGGTGAACTCTCTTGAGCAACATGTGAAAGTCTTCCTGCAATTTTATATGTTTCTTTCACTTATATAATATTTTTATCATTTCAGCTCTATATATGTTTCTTTCACTTATATTTGCTCTGTGTTGCATTAATTTTTTTTGGCAACATTGTTTGCAGATTGTAAGCTATGCTGATAGGCTTGAAAACAAAGCAGTACTTCTAATCCATTTTTCCGCTCGCTACAGACCGGATGTAAGTTTTCAATGATTCGCGTAGTTTATTTTTGGTTGGTGGGATTTAGGGTTCTCTAATTATTGTGCTGAGTGCTTTTGTTAGATTATTAATTGTTATCAAATTAGTTGATTTTGTCTTGAGAAGACATCAAAAACAACAGATGAAAATTTGCAACATTAGTAAAGAGGTGATGATGAGAGATTAGTGAAGTGTTAGCATCATTGAATTGTTTAATATTAAGAGTAAATCCATAGAGAGGAAAAAAAACATTTAGAAAGGGCGCAAAGGGCATTGTGTTAACACTACTGAAGAAGATACGCTATTCTCTCATTTGATGTGGAAATACATTGATATTTTGGAGTAAAATACAAAATTGTCTCCTAAGTTAGTTCCTGAGTTTTCAAAAATATGCACTTTGGTCCCTCCCACAAACTTTGTTCTCAACCATGGTTGAGTCAATGTGAAAAGACTAAAATGCCGCTACAAAAAAGACAAACTCAAAAAAATAAACCCAACATTTGCTTCCCACTTAAACTTTTTTAATAAATGTAGAAATAATTATTTAGTAAACTTTTTGTATTGGATTTACACATTATAGAAGGTTGTAAAATGACAAGATATAATAGGGATTTAATTAATTAATATTCTTTACTTTTTATATATATTTATTTATATATATGTGAGGGACAATTTTTGTATATATTTATTTATTTCAAGGTGGAAATCAACCTGGCTTCATTATTTTGGTTGTCAAGTCATTTTACTAAACATGTGTTGTTAATATTATTATTAGTGTCATCACAATTATTATTAAAAGAGAAATGTATTTGTATTCGGAATATTATTATTTGTTTCTCGATCACATAGTGTAATTGTATTAATTGAAAATATATTAATGTTTTAAAGAGACTAAAGTGTTGGTTAGGAAAAGGAATATGTATATAAAAAAAAAAAAAAAAAAAATATGCCACATTATCAAAAAGCAAATATAATAATAATATCTTGACTTGACACTGACACAAAGATGTTTTTGCTTAACCAAGAATAAACTAGAAGGGCCAAAGTGCATCTCTTTAGAAACTTCGGGACCAAAGTGCATATCTCACGAAACCTCAAGGGTATTTTGTATTTTACCCATATTTTTGTGATCTTTTTCTTGGTAGTCAGATTTTATATTGCAATTTTTTTCGAGCGTTTTTTCAAGTAAAATAGAAATTCTATTAACAGGAAATTGAAGCCGCTGTTAATGCACTACCTCCAAGTTTGGTAGGTCGAGTTTTTGCCCTAACGGAAGGGTTTTGATGGGCCTTCTTTGATTAATTTTGAAAGAGTCACTCTATGTGATAAGGGCACCCAACAATTTCGAATTAAAATTTGGTTTCACAAGGAAATGTTCAATTTGCGCTCCCAACCCAACCGAGATCAGGGCACCCTGACTTATGATCAGAGCACTCATTTCGTTTACATTTCCGGCACCCCACCTGTAAACTCTCAGTTTTTTACCAAGTAAAGTTGATCCATCGCCGGTCGGGCATCGTTATCGTCAATCAAAGAGTGTGCACCAACCTTGTAAGTCTCTGATTCCATGGTTTGATCATAAGTTCAATGTTTTTTGAGATGACAATAGTGTTGGTTTTGTACTGTAGGGTTTGTTAGATTCAACAAGTTTAAAGCGTTTGTAAAGTCTGATGGTTGAAGAAAACAAGTGGGAGGCGGACGTCGTTTTCATAATTATTGTGAGTGTTTTTGCCATTTTCGAAAGTGAACCACGGATGCGACTTTATCGGTCACACAGGATCGAAATATGTTGTAGTGTCTCGGTTGAAGGTAACCGAGACTTAGGAATAAGTCTTGGTATAGGTGGTGATCAAATTCATGTTTGATCCATTTGGTACATGTATCGGACAACGGGTGTCGAGACTTGACGAATATTGTCAGACACAGGGTACGTATACGACATGTTGATTCTCGGCTATGTATTATCGAGACATTTTTTATGTATTTTTTCGATTTTCATTATAAATACTTGCGATACATGTTCTGGGAAACTCTCAAGGTGCTCGTGGAGCACCCGTGTTTCAAACAAAGGACATTTTGGGAAACTCTAGAGGTACCCTCAGAAACAGTCGGGATGCACATAGCCCGACTCTTTTGCAATTGGAAGTATTGAAGTTTTGCAAAAAATTGGAATTCCATTTTCTTAGTATTTCCTGTCGTTAATTTGGAATGAAATATGGATAGATAACTCGATTATTCATTCAACCATAGGTTTAGTGGTCACGGATTTGCTTTATTATTTAAGATTGCGCTATGTGCACCCCACTTATTACTCAAAGTACCTAATTTACAAAGGCACCTAAGGTTTTTCTTAGGGCACCTTGGAAGGGCAAAATTGTCATTTTCCTTTAACAGAATGCATCCCACCACCAAATTGAATCAAACTCTTCTTTTTTCTTCTTCCGTTCTCCCTCTCATTATTAATTAATGCCTCAATCCAACAAATTCCTTCATTTTTATAAAAATTTATCCATAATTAAGTTAACCACAACCTCGCATTATTCGACCACACAAGGCTGTGATTTGTGTTTTAGTGTCGGTATTTCATTGCCGAGACTATTGAGTAAGTGTCGGCTAAGCTCAACCGAGTGTCGTAATAAGATATGTTTGAGATTAGTCTCGATTGGCAATCACTGAGACCTTTTGGCATCTTTCAGATATACCATATCGAGACTTTGATCGAAGTATCAGTCTTTAGAAATCGAGACAACATAATATTTCTCGGTCTTGTATGATCGAGACATTCATGTACGTGGTATACATTCAGAAATGAGGAAAAAACATCAAAATAAAAAAAAAAAAATTCAAAACTCACCTCTTTGTGTGCCGCGTCCGCCTCCCTTAAAAGTAGGAAGAAAGAGTTGGTCGTTTGGATTGAGATGGGCATTTGAGTCTTTTGACGTTGAAAACAAAATAAATGGGGTGCCCTGAATATTGAATGAGGCGCACATAGCGCGACCCATTATTTATTTCAAGATAGTGAAGCCATGAGAAGCATGAAGCGTAAAATTGTAATGTTCCAATGCAAACTGTTACATTCGTTAGAGCATGTTATTTGGTTTAGAAGCATGAAGCGTAAAATTTTATTGTTAAGTCTTGATGTCTTGTATTGTATTTAACCATTCTAGCAAGTTGGTAGCAACCATAAGCGCTCAACGAGTCACATCGAGCTGAAAAATGCTTTGTGAAGAAGTATATTGCTATTCATTAAGAAGTATCCGCATCTAATTTGTGTATCCTAGTTGCATATAATGTAATTTCTGAAAGCGAATTAGTTGAGCATCTAGTTGAAGAAAATGCTTTTGTAACTAACTTAGTGGGCTCATATATGAATGTTCGTCCATGCTTTTGTCAAGTAATTGAAGAAAATAGAATTTGATAATCATCTCGCAAAACTTCTAGTGTTCATCTCAACAAAAAAAAAAAAAAAAACAAACAAACAACTTTTATTGTTGTCCTTCATTCTTTGAAACGGTTGTTTGTTGAGTAATTAAGAAATACAATTTGATAATCATATATACATGCATAAACCTAAAGTTTTGATCGTCGGTGACTGTAATGAGATTTTAGATGGTTTTTGCATCGTGGAGCTATCATTCTAAGGATCTTCCCTTCAGGTCTTGTCTGTTACCGATGCTGCAACAAGCCTGAGATGAAGGATCAACATTTATGAACACTGAAAAAGTGAGTGCCCACGGTTGTCGTATCTAAATACCTGCAGTGACAAAATGCACAATCACCTGCTCAACGAAAAGAGTTAACCCGTTGTAATGTTTTAACCTTGTTTGGTAATAATTGCTTAATCAGATTTTTGGTATTGCCTCTAAAAGACTGAAATTTTCTTGGTCGTGATATTTTACCCCAGATATCAGCTTAGGATGAATGTTGAAATTGAGAATGTGTCAGAACAACTCTCTTGATGGCAACGTTTGGTGTTGGCCTTTCAGAAAAGTCTGCTTCAATGGAGGAACCAGAAGCTACAGCTGTAGGTTGGGGTGGCGGTGTTGATCGTGCTGGTGTGGAATCTTCAAAAACAAATAGTTTAGGATGGCGATGGAACAAGGATCCCAAACTGGAGATTCTTGGTTTTATAGGGATATTCCCATCTAATACGACACGTAAGAATTAGTTCGCTTCTTATACCTATATTTACATACCAATATGCGCCAACATCTGTAACAAGTAGTTCTATGGTTACCTGATTGATTTGGGCCTAAAGGTTACTTCTTATTTGCAGCACCATTGGTCGAGGCAGATAAAGAAATTGATGAACTGAATTACCTACTACGGCGAGTCGAAAAAGGTGTTGCCGAAGGATCAATTGAGATTCCAAAAGGTTGCAAAAAGTTTTCTTAATTTCCATCAATTAATAGTTTAATATGTCGATTTGAATCAAAGTTATCCTTCTCATCCAAGTTATTTACATTGATCTAGTTTTTTCTTGATTCGTCTTCTGTCTCGGCTCCTTTCTCTAGGTGAGGCGATTCCACTTGAATACAATCTTGTTGGTCTAAATGCAATAAGCTTCGACAAGGGTTGTTATGTGGGTCAAGAGCTGATAGCTCGAACCCACCATCGCGGCGTCATTAGAAAGCGGTCGGTCCCTCCCCATTTTTCGACAACAATGGCAAAGGTAGTTTCATCAGTTACTCAACTATTTATCTACTCCTCTCCATGCTTTGATGACTGTTAAACTGATCACTTGTCAACTTTGCTTCCAGAAGTCGAGCAGGAGGTTGCTCCAGGATCCGAAGTGGTTGACGCTTCATCAAACAAGAAAATAGGGAGTGTAAACACCGCACTTAATTGGGTGCCGCGGGTTGGGTCTATTGAGACTAGAAGAAGCCTTGAAAGAGTCAAGCAGATTGAGCATTAAAGGGCAAGATGATGTAAAGGTCGTGGTTCACAAACCCGAATGGTGGCCTGCAGAGTGGTCTGCTTAGGAGCACCCAGTTTGATCATATGTCATGGTTCTTAACAACTTTAATTCTTCAATCTGGACTTGATGGTCCATGAGGAAGTTATACCTTTGTATGAAAATGTAGGCTTCCGAGTTAAACATTGTTTAAACATAGCAACTGCACTGTTGATTGGACTGATAAATTTTTTTTTTTTAAAAAAAAGGTATCAAAATTGCAAGTTTGGGTGGAGTGGTTAGTTTTGTTATCTAACACGCTGACCACTCACACCTTTCTCTTTTCGATTTCTTCTCCCTTGAGTTCCCTGGTGAGAACAATTAAGGGCTCCCGAAGGACTAGTCGGGTCTACCAGTAGTCTGGTGCAACGGCGGTGGTTTGAATATCTTCAACTATTAAAAATAATAATAATAATAATAATAATAATAATAATAATAATAATAATAATAATAATAATAGTAATAATAAGAAGAAGAAGAAGAAGAAGAAGAAGATGGGATGCATTCTGTACTGTTGATTGGACTGATAAAACAAAAAAAAAAAAAAGGTATCAAAATTGCAAGTTTGGTGGAGTGGTTAGCTTTGTTATCTAAACCACTCACACCTTTCTCTCTTCGATTTCTTCTTCTTTGGGTTCCCTAGTGATAAGGAATTAGGCTCCTGAATAAAAAGATTGCAATGATAGGAGGGGCATTCCGAGAATTGAACTCGGGACCTCTCGCACCCTAAGCGAGAATCATACCACTAGACCAAATGCCCATGTTGATATTAAGTTTCTCATTTTAATATACTTAAACAATAGTTCTGTTAATGCAGTACCAATGTGGAGAACGATGTTTTTTTTTTTTTTTTTTTCAGTAGTGGAGAGCGATGTTTGGTTTGGATTGTTCTGAAAAAGAATGTGCACAGCACTCATATATGTGAGTGCGATGTCTCATGAATGGCATTTTTGAATACAAACGACATTCAGAATTGGAGACATTTCATGATCCTTCGCCATCTATAGTCAGTCCAAGTTAAAAAATAAAATCCAAATCCACCATTTTTTACCATCTTTTATAAGAATCTTTACTACCTGTTTTTGGGGACTTTTTGCTTGATTAATATAAATAAGAAAAATAATTAAAAAAATAACATATCTTCTGAAATAATTTCAATATAACACACTTAGTGTCACGTAGGCTGCCACATCACGCAAGCAAGTGACTGGGATGGTGGAAAACGTGAGTGGAAATCACGTTTTGTGCAAGTCGTGATTTCCACTCACGATTTGCATATAGTGGAAGTCGTGACTTGCAGTGCAGTCACGATTTCCTTTTCCCAGAAAAAAAAACAGTGGCCCAGAATAGAACAGCAGCAAATGTAAAAAGAGCAACAATTACAACAATTAATTTAAATACACTTGGACATAACCCTTTATGATTGAAAATGGCTATGTAAAATCACTTAACATTATCAAAATCAAAGGCCAAGTTAATAACTAAACATTTATCAAAATCAAAGGCCAAGTTAATAACTAAACATTTAATGAAATGTATCTAGAAAAAATCAGTTTGGAGTGTTTAAATTGAAAAAAAAAAAAAAAATTCAAACAATGCAAAAAAGAAAAAAAAACCATTCATCAAATGGCTTTCAAGAAGATCAATGCTCAAAAGGCGATCAACTAATCTAACGTTATATGAGATTATTGTTACATTGGATAATTTTTTATTGAAGCAACTCATGAAAACTTATTTCTTTTAATGACTACTGTTAAGGACTCATTGATTACATGCCACCGATTTCCATGGCCAAGATCATATCTTAGTCATTGGTTTAGTCAATATACAAATGTTGGCTCTTCTTAGATACAATCTTTAAAAAAAAAAAAAAACTTATGGATTGTATATTGTGAAAATGAGCTCAAAGAATGACCAAAGGTTTTCATTTTTTAAATAGTAAAAATTATTTAACTAAAACAAGCATTGCATCTTATGTAAAAAAACATTAAAAAATAAAAATAGAAGTACAAACTACACTGAACCATAGAGGATACACATAACCTCAACAAAGATTATTTTTCCCATAATAATTTCAAGAATTTATAAGCATGAGTACTTGTTTTGGCATAGGCAAAATGCCTTAGTTTTGGCATAGGCAAAATGCCTTAGTTTTTCAAGTGCCTTGTTTGACTGCTAATTGTAAATGACGTTTCTAAGCATGAGTACATACATACATACATACATACATACATACATACATAAAATTGCAAGGTGATTGAGTACAAAGCAATAATAAAAGAAGTCTTGTTATTGTTAAAAACAAGTCCTATTCCGACCCCAAATAATGACTTCCAGTCCCACAATGTGTTCTCTTTACAACTCGGACATTACGATTTAACACTAATGGGACATTCGACTGCCCCATATCACTAGGATTTTGAGCATCTTCTCTCTGAATATCATCGATATCACGCATTCCACCTTCATGCGTACTTGTACTCTCAGAGAAATTCATCATTATTGGAGTTGTATTGAAATGACGCGAAGATGGAACGGCTTCCGTAGGCTCGAATGTCATGTAGGGAGGAACGGATGGAGTATGTGGAGTCTCAAACTCATTGAGAGGTACTGATGACGTATACACTGGAGTGTCATGCCTCGAACGCGTATCATCATGAGAAGTATGATGAGAAGCTTCAAATGATGTGGGCACATTATGCATGCGATAATCTGCTCGTACTGCAGTCAAAGTCGATGCAGCTACATCTCTAATGCGTGCAATCGACACGTCATCACCCATTGTCAACTGATGGGTCGATGTCATTCCATGTGCCTACATATAAAATATGTAAGAACTTGTATGCGAAAGTAAAATGAAAACAACTATATGAAACTTCATGACTGG
Organism: Stephania yunnanensis; assembly: GCA_039657365.1. Taxonomy (NCBI): domain Eukaryota; kingdom Viridiplantae; phylum Streptophyta; class Magnoliopsida; order Ranunculales; family Menispermaceae; genus Stephania; species Stephania yunnanensis. Next base: position 54,527,708 of record CM077584.1, on the reverse strand, counting down.
AAAAAATAAAATTGCACTTACCAATGCCTCAGCAATAGCTCCACGACGAGACATGAATCGTCGTGTAACGCGACGATACCATAGCATATACGGGTCGTAAAAGTCCAATGGCTCGTCTAATATTTCATCAGTTGCTATGTTGGAAGCACGTTCGTTCCACAAGCAAACATAAGCATTATGTTCTGCACTCAAATCCTTATCCGTTTTCCCTCTCAAGTCAATCTTATGTAGTTCCATACTTGTGCTATGTAAATGAGGTATCCTTTGTTTCATACCGAATTGTCGCATGACTCTATCAGGATTGTACAGTTCGACAACACAGAAGAAAAGCAAAGGTGCCCTCGTTCGCCAAATTGCTCGACCACTGCTACAATATGCAGGCAGGTCACTTATCACTGTTTCCGGATACGGTTCCCAAACAACCTGTAGCCATAAAAAACAACATTAATTGAATAAAACGGTGTCATCAACAAGATGTCGACATAAGCACTTGTTGGAGAGAATGATTAAGTATTTTTATTACTTCATCCGGTCCTTGCATGTCAATCATTTCTCTGTATTTTGTCAGCACGTGCATCGATGTTCCTGTGGTCTCCAACGCATGTCTCCACTTTTCCAACTGTACCAAACAACACAGAGCATGCATGAAGAAATGGATGTAAATATACTCAAATTGAAATTGTAATGTTAAAAAATATTAATTACCTATGACCAAATGGAGGAGGTGGAAATAATTCTTCATTGTCTATCATGTCATCTCGAATGTGGTTTCCCATAATTGGTGCGAGAAAAGGCAACCTATCCCATGCCCACAATTGCAATAAGATGATCGGTCCTGCTATCTCTTCTCCATCAATGTCGGCTGCAAGACATAACTTTCTATATAGGTGAGCCAGAGTTGCACTACCCCAACTGTATTGTCCCGCCGCCTCAAAGTCTTCCAAAAATTGCAAATACGTGATGTGCACGAGATTGTTAGACTTGTCAGCAAATAAAGTTCCTCCAAAAAGTTGTAGGATGTACGCTCTTGCATAGCGTTGCACTTCCACATCATCAGCATCCTGTGGAAGGTTTGGAAACCATCTTAACAGTTGGCGAATTTGAATCCGGCCACCATCCGTTATTTTCGGGAATGGAAAGCCCAACAGTGTCAAGCATAAGGCATTGTAATCTTGCTCTACACGACCGGATAGGTAATCCATCGACGGGCAACCCTAAGATGATTTGTACATCTTGAAGGGTAATAGTCATCTCGCCAACAGAAAAATGGAACGTGTGAGTTTCTGGTCTCCACCTCTCTACAAGGGCAGTGATTAGATGCCAATCAATTGAGATGAAACCTACTCGCGCCGTCCCATAAAAGCCAGCTGCGTGAAGATGCTTGACAATTCGTTCATCCAGTTGGACCAACCGATGTAGTGCAGCCGAATTCCGCCTGATAGTCAATATACCAGGCTCCTATGAAAATACGAGATATAAGTTACATTATTTAAAATATATACACGATGCTATAAATGCAGGAGAAGGTACGACAAATTCACCTACACCCACGGGCGCACCATCAATTCCAGCAGCCTCTTCATCGAAAAAATCATCGTTCCCAACCTCGCTCAAAATTGGAGGACAAGATAATGAGCCATCATCGGCTATGACTCGATTTAATGTGTATCGAATCATGCCATCATCAACATGATGAGCATCAACCCCTTCATCATCTACATCATCATCGCTACTCTCTTCACTAGTATCTTCGTCACTACCGCAATAGTCTCCATCTTCACTAGTGTTCAACTCATCACAGGAACGAGGATCCTCGTCCATCTCGGGATTTGCAGTCATCAAGGGCGATGCACAATGACTGTGTTCAAAAATTGGTTGAGTGCTAGGTCCAGCTACAAAATCTAACACCATATTACAGTTTGAACTATTATACGAATCCCTCGTTCTCAAATCGATATAAAGCTCCATGCACTTTGGTGGTGGTAATTCTGCCACAATCTCCCAAACATCTTTGAGACTCGCCTCATCATCTATTCGCACAGGGACGTAGTTGGCAGTTCCACTAACAATGTACGCTGTATATCGATATGTGATGGTCAATATCATCTTTTCATTGTCTATCTCCAATGAATTATAGATAAAACTCATAAATTCCTCGTACCCTAAACCCATGTTCGATCTAAGATGTCGAACAGACGGTTTCGTGTATGAAATTCCTGATGGTCCATCGACCATGTCTCCATTCATATAGCACAACAAACTTACTCTTCGATCAGCCATTATTGAATCTATATATGTAGAATACAAAGCATGATCAATAGAAGTGAATGCAACAATATCAACATTTTAAAAAGTTTAGTGTTTCATACTAAAAACGCTTCGAGTAAAGTTAAAGAAGGATCCATCCCCAAAGTAATCAATTCCCACTTTGTCCAATGGAAGGTAAAAAACAAAAATACATAACTAATGGGAACAATTCAAATTTGATGTAGAGAAATTATATTAGGACATTAATTGTATGAAGTGAAGTAAGCAAAGAAATTATATTAGGACTACATGCATTTATATTACATGTGCGTTTAAAGTTTAATTAATTTTTGCCAACTTACACATAAGTTTTTTCAAGTTTATATTTTTAACTAATCCATAACCAAAGGCACTCAACAAAGTTTTAGGCGACTCTAAACTAAACTAGATGGTCATAACAATGAACTAAAGTATGCATGAACATACATGTAGTCACAAAACGTACCATGGGCATAAATACGCTAATATATAGGCTATTATGACAAGAAGGTGCATAAACAAAATTAATGGAAATAGATCGAAAGGTGATAGAAAAGAGGAAAGAAAATAAGTGAAGATACATAACCATACCATATCAGTCAATACCACGGAATATGCCACAAACAAAAATGTAACTGCTATACATGTCGTCTTGCGCAATTCCTAACATTCCAACTAAAACTATCCTTAATACCTAAAAGCCACCCCAAAACTTATTTCAAATCATCACAGTTTTCTTATTTATTGCAGATTTACTTTCAATTTACATTATCATTGTTTAATAAGTTATATTATGAAGCATGAACTATTTCGGATTTTCAAATGAAAATGGCAGAAGATCAACTATCATACATAAGCAATAACTATCCTCTTTTGTCACTAATATTTTGATTCAGTTAGCATTGCATATATTCAAGTAGCCTAATTTTTTAATTTAATTAAGCTGAATTAAAGTGTTCAATCCATGCACTTAGACTTCAACTAATTCAAGACTAAATTAAACTTGGTTGTCGCTGGCTATTGTAACCTAATTTCTAACAATTTACATGCAAACTCATGTCTCAATAGCACCCTCAACATTTAGGGCAACAATTCATGAAAAAAAAAAAAACATCTAGGGATTTTATGGTAATGGTATGTAGATTGAGTTAATGAGAGTGAAAACAGATCTAGATAGGGTGTCATCATATGAAAAGGGCAGAAGATCAACTATCATACATAAGCAATAACTATCCTCTTTACTCTTCCATGGCCACTATTTACAATCATGAATATAATTTGTTACCATTGCCCAATTATCACAACATGAAACTAAAAAAAAAATGTACCGGCGGGAAATTGAGTAGTGATCGGCGAGGGACCTGCGAGGGCTCTGCGACGGACGACGCCGGCAGGGACGGTGGAGGCAGGGAGGGCAGCAGGGAAGCAGGGACGCCGGCAGGGAGGCAGGGACGGCGGTAGGGAGGCAGGGGACGCCGGCGGGGACGGTGGAGGCAGGGACAGGCAGTCAACGAGACCTACGAGGGACGGTGGAGGTGGAGGCTACACCTAGGAAGGGACGACGGCAGGGAGGCAGGGACGGCGGCAGGGAGGCAGGGACGCCGGCAGGGACGGTGGGATCACAAATCTCGGTGAGGCAGAGGCGACCAAATGGAGAAGAAAAGCAAACAAGGACGAGGTTTTTTGGTTTTTTAAACCAGCTTGGAAGTCGTGACCCTGGGTCACGACTTGTGTTTGCTGGACACCGTGGCGCTGACATGGCGCTGACATGGTGCTAAATGTGTTATATTGGGAATTATTTCAAAAGATATGTTTTTTTGTTAATTATTTTCCTTAATTATATTAATCAAGCAAAAAGTCATGTTTTTGGCTTACCACTAGATATTGATGAGTCTGATGACATCTATCTAGGGGGACCATTTATAGAACTCATGGTGGCGCGTGTTTCAAGGTGAATCTGACGGATACCGACCGAGGGCGTGCAATTTGGATGTTCATGTCTCCACCACTTTCTAATAAGTATTTCAACCTTATGAGAATCCTTAATCAACAAAATTAAGGAAACCCCAAAGCCACTAACAAGCTAAAATTAATCACTCTTTATTTGAAAATCATCTCCTAACCAAATACAACTTGATTACTAAAGCAACTCATAAGCTAGTTGATAAGCTAGATTATAAATTAATTTATGCTTGCCAAGCGAAGCCGGTCCTACCCCATCACAATTCAAATGTTTTATTATTAGAAAATTGGACCAATTCTAGCTGTTTTGCATCCCAAAAGAAAAGGTAGGTTGTGGTTTGCTCCGAACTCCGATTGCATGTAAGGTCACTCTTAAGTCTTTAGATTGAAGTCTGTCCTACCCCATTACCCATCACAATTCAAATGTTTTTGTTCATATTTATATCTACCAAATAAAAAATAAAAAAAAAAAGTTTTAACCATGGGCAAGCTGGTCCTTGAAAATATTGGCTTTTTGCGATAGAAAGTTTTTTTTTTTTTTTTCACAGTAGATTAGATAATGTAGTAAGTCAATAATTTTTACGACAAGTTTGACTACAGTTAAAAATTAACTTTTTATTATGTTGGGGTTGAGCAAATGTACGTCAAGAGAGTCAATAATGCATCATATTAGGGTTTACAATGCTGGCCGTAACTGAATCTCCCTTTTTTCTTGCCTTTTGGCCTCAATATTTGGAGGTTATGGGCCTAAACTACTCTGAATTCGGGCACTATTAAAAACACAATTATGGGTGGCCTTTCCAAGAAGTCTAAGTCTCTCCAGACACACACACGGCAAGATTGAAACATGAGTCTCACTCAAAGGGCAATACGGCTCCTCCCAAGTTCCACTAGATCCAACTCTTTTTTTTTTTGAAGAAAATTTTATTAATAATTTATGGCTCAATACAGGACCAGGACCAGACATAGAATCAAGTACATTGATTCACCAATTCTATTTGTTCAAATAAAATAAAATGTCATTAATTTGTTCAATACCGGACCCAACTCTTGTTGGTATCACATTTCCTTTTCATTTGCACTTGAAAATGCTACGAAAATTCACGGGTCACGAGCCATAACATGCAAAAAAAAAAAGTTCCTAGGCAACCAAAGAATCAAAAGAAATAGAAATGAAGGACAAAAGGAAAAAGTGTTGATTGTCCTTCATGAACAAGTCTAAGCTAGAACCTTGAAAATGGACTGGTTCACACATTATAGATCAACAATAATAGGCCAACCATTCATGATTCCTATTTATTGAACAACTTCACCACTTGTGACCAACTGCTCAAAAACAAACATAGCAAAATCACACCTATTAGGAGACAAATATAGGACTGAAATTGAAAGCATACTTTGTTTCTTAGTTAATCTCTTTGTTTCATGTCCCATGTCACGAGCTCACAATTGATGTTCTAAGTGAAGTACATATATCAATGTGAGCCCACTAATGATTATGTTTTTGGCCATCCATTTGGAGGGCATGCATGAACACACCATGAAAAACCACAATTTTTTGGGTTTTCTTGATATGGACTGTAAAACTTGTTCTGATGTTGCATTGTAAAATTTCTTAGACTATCACACAAATTAAAGCTGTTAACACAGTTTTGATGCACAGGTCCTTTAAGGGGCAAGTTCACATGTCCAAGAATCCTATGTTGGAAAGAAAATAAATTATATTTAGTACTACAAGTTTTATGTGCTTGGACCATGGAAAGTTAAAGACTTATCTGACAAATTTGTTTGTTGGTAGGGGCACAGCAAAGCAGTGTTTTTTCTTCATCAAAATTCAAACAATGGTTCTTCACCAAAAATAAATATTGGTAACTAGAAAATTAAAACAGATTTCATTCTTTGATTCAACTGATTTTCTTTGTGCAATACCAACATTGTTACAAATAGTAACAAAAGTTTTTTTAATAAGATTCATCTACTAAGCCAAACTCTCCATGCTACAAAACACTGGATTTCATTTTTTGTTCACGTACAAACCGGGGTCCTACGGCGAAGGACATAATCACTTAACAAAAGAAAATTGCATGGCATGGCAATTAGGATTTGTGAGAAGTTAGTAATTGAACTCGAGTAAGGGCTCGAGTTAAGGTACCTGCAGGATTAGGAACTGGTAGAGCACTTGTTGAGATCTTGAATCACTGTTTCGATAGTAGGCCGCTGACTCGGATATTCATGAGTGCAATTTAGGGCAATCTTTGCAAGACTTGCAGCTTCGGATTCTGAAAACCTTCCCCCGAGATTTCCATCGATGAATTCCTCAAACCTATTTGATTCTGCAGCGAGTTTCATTGAGGCTGTGACTGTTCGTTTCCCTGAAAGAATTTGGAATATGATCATCCCAAATGCGTATAAATCGCTCTTTTGAGTGAATCGACCAGTTGACGTGTACTCAGGTGCCATGTAGCCCATGGCCGCACTGGCCTTGAGTGTTGAGAAGACAATGTCATCGGCGAGGAGCTTGTGCAGGCCTGAATCAGAGAGCAAAGGCTTGAACCATTGGTCAATGAGGATCTTCTCAGCTGATATGTTTTGGTGAACTATTGCAGGCTTGTTAGGCTTGCTACTATGCAAATATTCAATACCTGAACCAAAAAAAAAGCAGATTCAGTAAAATATTGTACAGGCATAAAATGAAGAAATGGAGTATGAAGTGCAAATCTCAAATGATGGGGAAGACTTACCATAAGCAATCCCATTGATGATTGAAACTCTTGTGGACCATTCGAGAATGCGGCCCTTTCCGTCCTTCACATCTAGGTACTGCAACAAGTTCCCATTTGGCACAAAACTATAAACAAGAAAGCATTCCCCTCTACCTTTCGAACAACAAAAACCTCGCAGATGAACAAGGTTTCCATGCTTTAAAGAGGTCACTAAGTTCAAACCCTTCAAGAACTCAGATTCCTCAGTCTTACAGCTAGTCTTGTTGATGCTCTTAATCGCAACGAGAGACCCATCTCTCAGAATCCCTTTATACATTGCTGAATAATTGCTCTTTCCCAACAAGTTTACGTCCGAAAAGTACTGCGTCGCAGACTCCACCTCTTCTAAATTAAACATGAACTTCTGCAAAACCTCTTGAGGTACACCATTGCCATCGCGCCCATCAGCCAACGGATCCCAGCCATTCGAGTACTCAAGACTTACGAGGGGTGAGCTCTTTCGATAAATTTCCTTAGCCTGATCAGTGCTAAGCCGACTGTCTGAGCTATCAGATGCACTAATGATCTTTTGTTTGCGACGGCGGTACAATGTGAAGCTTAGAAGTCCAACAACTGTTAAGGCCACAGTAACAGCAATGACTCCAACAACAACAGCTACTTGCGACGATTTAGCAGAATTTAGACAATGAGTCTGGTTGCAGTGACCACTGATATTTGCCGATTCGGGTTTGTCTCTGGTAGACATACCACTTGTACGCAGACCATCTGTTCCAGCTCCTAAGGCCTCAGGCCTATCCGAGTTCAAGTGCGCCGATGCTGTGCAAGATCTCAGAGAGGTGAATCCAACACCACATAGATCAGTGTTGTTCCCATACTGAAATCCTTCACTCAATCTCTTCAGAGCTGTCCATTGAACAACAAATCAATATAACTTCACAAAATCACACACATCGAACAACAGGCAAACAAATAAATAGTATACCTTGAGGCACATTGCCGGAGAGCGTGTTGTTCCGAACATCTAGAACTTGAAGACTAGGAATATCAGCAAGCTTTACAGGGATCGAACCGAAGAGCTGATTAAAGCTCAAATCCAACCTTGTCAAATTCTCCAAATCACCTAAACTAGCGGGGATCGCGCCCGCCAACCGATTGCTCTGCAATGCAAGAACGCTAAGCTTCTTCAAGGAGCCCAGCTGAGTGGGCACACTTCCTGTCAACTGGTTGTAACATAGCTGCAGAACTACAAAAATGAAGAATGCACACACATACATATATAAGCAAAATTTCTCAAATCTCAACCCCCCCCCCCCCCTGACAAATGTAGCCAAGATTGAAACCAATCACATGATCAAATAAACAGAATAAACACAGTCCCAAAAAATGTATCTATGAATCAAAACATTAACTTAGAAGCCATTAGAATAAGAAAGAAAATCAAAACCAACCAATAGATTTGAAGTCCATTCATGAGAAGCTCATTTAATGAAATCAAAGCAATTGAAGGTCAATAAAGCTAAGACCTTTAAAGAAAAAAACCCCTTTTTAGCCTTCCCGATCACAGCAAAACTACAAGAATTTCACCCAAACAGCACAGAAGACCAAAAACCCAGATGAGATCAACCATGAAACACCCAAAAACAAGCACAGATGAACTGTAAAGAACCAAAGCAATAATCTTTGATCAACAAATGCAAAACCAAAAAAGACCCCTTTTTTTACAGTCTCTACTGACCTTGTAGACCACCCATGTTTCCGATTTCAGAGGGGATGTCACCGGAGAGATTGTTCACATTGAGATACAGATCAGAAAGCTCAGTAAGGTTAGCAATTTCTCTAGGAATCTCTCCAGTGAGAGAGTTGTAGTGAAGGTACAGACCAGATAAGCACTTCAACCTAGCAATCGCTGAAGGGACTCGGCCAGATAGGCCCTTCCCCTGCAATGAAATGTTAGCAACTTTTCCATGTTCATTACACGCCACACCATCGAAACACCCACTACAAGGGTCGCAACCGGGAGTCCAAGAAGAGAGAAACCTGTTCTCTGGGTCCAAACCTTGTTTAATCTCCATCAAAGCTTCAAGCTCGCCATTAGAGCTCACAAGTTGCAGAGGCAGAACACCCGAAAAGCAGAGAAAGAAGAGGAGAATCAAAGAAATGAGAGACCCCATTTTTGCTCTGTCGATTTGACTAAATCCCTTTAAAGATTGTATTGAATCTCTTCAATGGGTCAAACTCAAACAAGCCTCTCTCCTCTGTTTTCTGTCTTGAATGGAGAGAAGAAGATGACAGTGAGAACAGAGAAAGAATAGTGTGCCAGAATTTCAAAATAGGGGGAATAAGTTAAGTAATTGTGAAAAAGATAAACTAGATAAGCTTTTTAAGAGAGAGAGAGAGAGAGAGAGAGAGAGTAGAGTGGTGGCATGAGAGGGTTATGACATGAGAGATGTGCTTCGCTTGTAATAGGAGGCTTTGTTTTGTCCATTTTTGTCAACTTAAGGTGTAAATAAAAATAATTTTATAGAGTTAATTTATAATATAAGTTTATATTTTATATTTAGTTAAATTTTAAATTTACAAAAAAGTTATAAATTTTTAAAAATAATAAAATATAAAAATTGATATTAATGTCTTTAAAACATATTTTTAAAATAAAAAATACGATTTGAGAGGGATTTGAAAAAAAAAGTATTTGTAATGATATTTTTATCTATTGAACTATTGAGAGATATCGACATAACTCGCCCCCTTAAGTTGAGAGATATCTCACAGTGAGTTCGACAGCTAAATAAAATTAGAGATATCTCACCTACATATCAAACAAGGCCATAACGTGTTGATTAGGTGGAGTTTGAAGACCATCATATCACCGTTGATTTTATAGTTTAGTACTTTGTGATGGGTGGTGGTAGATCATCCGCAAAGTGTACAACAAGTGGGGCCCAGATTTTAAGTTTTTGTTTTTCTTTTTTGGGAAAAGAATTTATAGTCTCAGCCTTGAGATTTTAGCCTTGAGATTTTCGCCCGGATTGAAAGATCTAGAGAAGGAATATGTTCTTCATTTTTTTTTCCTTTTTTTTTGTTAAAAGAGAAGATATTATATTGTTGAGGTGAATTTAGTTTATTATTACATTGATACAAATATTAAAATATTTATAAAATTTAAATATTACAACATTAGACAACTTTAGTAGAACATGATTGATCAAAAAAATAGTAATTAAGACAATAACGATTTTGAAATCACCTCGTATATAATCCATAAAATGTCTTTTTAACTCGGAGAGCAAGTGTTAAGTTGTAATATAAAATTTTATATCATCATTTTAGTTTACATTTTTTTTTTTTTTTTTTTGCATTTTCAACATGAACATTTAGCGATCATCAAGTCTGCATAGATTTATTGTGACGGATTCACTGGATGTTTGTGTCTTTGAGAGTATACATCCTCTTTGGGCTATAATTTTTTTACATTACTTACATAAAAAGTACAATTTAATTGATAATAAAAATATATATAATAAAATACAATAGAGCTTAAATATATATATATATATATATATATATATATATATATATGTTACAAACATTTAATGTTTCATGTATATATAGCAATTAATATACTATTCTATTAACCATTTTATATTCAATATGATTATAAAATGATGTTGGATGTCATGAGTATTTATTTAAGTTATATTATAACACTACCCATAAAACTTAATTAAGATATAGTTTTGTTGCTAATAGCTTGATTAAATTATATTAATGATGGAACTACATTTTTAGTTAAACGAGCACAATTTGCTAGAAAGATATTTTCATTATATAGTTTATCTGATCAATCACAAAAGTATTGACTCCAAGAGGAAGGACACCATTTCAGTTAAAACCACGGGACTAAAACCTAAACCTAGAAAATTGGCTTTTCTTGTTGTACGGTTAGTGAGTTATTAATAAGACTCTAAAGAAAAAAATGAATTAAAATGAAAGTTGAAAAAGTGAATCCCTTTGATTAATACAATTATATTTTGTTCTTAATTAGTTGGTTTTTTGTTTGGTAAAACTTTGGTTCATGTTGACATTAAAGAAACATTAGTCATTGCACGTGGCATGCTTGGTCCAAGCAAGTGATGACTAGTTGTATGAAAGCGTTCACTTATCTTTCAATATATTTTTGTTCATTAGCCATTCCAGTCAAGTTATACTTGCTCCATTTCCAGTTTTCCACCACTTTACCATTTGCAAAATTGATTTGTTTCCTTTAATTCATTTATTTTGGGCACTGGTAAAGGCACCTCGAAATATCGGGTGCCTCACATAAAATGCATGTAAATTGAGGTGCTCTCATAAAAAAATTGAGGTGCCTATAGCCCCACCCTTTATTTTTTCTTCTTTTTTTTTCAATAACCATGAATCCAAAATTTTCCAGCTTCTCCTTACTTTAGTTTGACTAATATTATGAGAGTTATTTATCGACGTCTCAACGAGGGATGCAAGTGGGGCAGAGAATCCCCATGGGGGACGAGATTCCCCGCAATGGAGATATGGATGGAAAATTTAAATGGGGATGGAGGTGGGGACGAAGATAAAATCTCATACTCGCGTGGGTGTGGGTATGGGGATGGAGAAAAACATATTCATGGTGATCCCCACGGGGAATCTTCATTGGTAATATCCGCGGGGATCTCTATGTGTATCTCTATTCGGATCCTCGTGGAGATAACCCATGGAGATCTCCATGGAGATCATCGTATATATCAAATACATTTATATACATTGTATATATCAATTTTATATATATCATTTCTATATAATAGACAAAACTCATCTTTCGGTCCTTAAACTTTATGGGTTTTATACTTTTGGTCCCTGAATGTTAAGAAATGCACATTTGGTCCATAAACTTTCAAAACGAACACATTTGGTCCTTTTGATGTTGGACCGTTAAATTTGATGGCGTGGCTAACGGAACCGGCTACATGTCCGGTTTTCTAATGGACTGTCGGTTCATTGGTGAACCAAACTCAAAAAACAAAAAACCATTTTCCCCAAAATCAAGTAACTAGTGTTTGACGTAAATATTTGCAAACTTCAAATCTTTTATTGAGATAACATTCAACCACCATTACCAATGCTTCTTATTCCAAAATTTGTATAGAAAACATTCATGGTGTATGTCAATGATGCCATAGTTAATGGTCGAGAATTTGCAGTCCTATGTTACTATGTAAGAGATTGGGGAGCAACGTTTTATTTCTTGTCTTCAATTTCTTGTTCTTCATCTTCCTCAGTGTTAGAGTAAATCATTGAGTTGGGTGTAATGTGAATCTCGAGGTATATCTTGTTGTAATGTGTGGCAAGTGTTGTATGAGTGTGTGTGATGTGTTTGTAAATGAATGGCTGTGATGAGAACAGATGGACGACTATGATGTAAAGTTCATTTTCATATATAAATGAAATCAACAGAATACTCGAGAGTTTTTGAGGTTCTGGTTTCTTCTCTCTGAGTTTCATATATGTTTGTGTTCTTGATTCTGTTTAATGAATGTCTGTGTATGTGAGCTTCAACATGGTATCAGAGCTATGACAACAAATGCTATAGATCGAGATCAAGAAAATCAATCCATGGAGTCCAGTGATGCTAGTGAAGGTTAGAGATGAAGGTATCGGACTCACTTCTTGTGAGAGATTAGTGAGGTTCTTGAAAGCTGAGAAGAAGATCACGCGATCTTGCTTCTGGTGTACATATCTGGTGAAGAAATAGCCAGATCAAGAGGAGAAACACACAAGATATGTTGGTCATGCTTCTGGTGTATAGATATGGTGAAGAGATCGCCAGATCTGGAGAGAAAACTGAGAGATCTAGTGTTGAAACTACTAGATCTGGAAGAAAAGTTGAGAGATTTGGTGAAGAAAACACTGGATCTGAAGTAAAAGCCAAGATATCTTACTAGATCTGGAAGAAAAGTTGTGAGATTTGGTGAAGAAAGCACTGGATCCGAAGTAAAAGCCAAGAGACCTGGAAGAATCGTCTGATATGGAAGGAAAAACACAAGTTCTGAAGAAGTTATGGTGTGATCGGTGAGGTATAACAACAGATCTGGACAACCTTGAAGAGATGGCGAACAGATCTGGAGTCTTGGAACAAGGTTCTCCATCATCAGGGTTTGTCTCAAGAGGTAACTCAGGTTTGAGTTCTGAAACTCCATTTGGTAATTCATTGAGTCAGTTTGTTATTGTAGAAACTTGATGGAACAAATTTTCTTTTATGGAAATCGATTGTTGTTCCGGCTATCCAAGGGTTTGATCTTGATGGTCATCTTTTTGGAACAATGGAAATTCCAGACAAAATCTTGACTGATGGATTACCAAATCCAGAATACAAGATATGGTTTAGTAGAGATCGGTTCTTGTTAGTTTGGTTCAATAAATGCTATGATGTCTGATACTGCAATGCAGATTATAGGAAATACACCGAAACAAACAGCAAATGAGTTGTGGCGAGAAATAGAAGCATATTATGGTTCTCATAATAGAGTTCATGTTCAGACTCTCAAGAAGGCACTACATACAACTCGTAAAGGTGCCATGAAAATGAGAGAGTATCTGTCAAAGATGAAAAGTATTTATGATAATCTGGCTATTACAGGATCAGTGGTGAGCACAGATGATTTGATCTCAAGTGTTCTTATTGGATTAGACAGAGAATATCTGCCAATTACAACTTTCTTGCAAGGAAGGTGTGATCTGCAGTGGCAAGAACTTTATTCTACACTGGTAGGGTTTGAAGAAACTCTGGATCAGTATAATGTGGTTCAAGAGGTGAATTCTTTGGGGATACATGAGTCTCATTCTGCAAATGTTGCTGAAGTTAAAAGCAGTGGTTCAAAGTTGAATGTACAGAATTGGAATAACAATGGTAATCGAACAAATGGTGGTTCCAGAGGTCATGGCTTTGGAAGATTTCGAGGTTGATGAGGTTTTAGATCCTCCAGCAGCAACAATAAACCCACATGTCAAATTTGTGGGAAGTTTGGTCATTCTGCATCAGTTTGTTACTATAGAGCAGATATGAAGTATATGGGTACTCAGACTGGGAGTTCTCAGCAGTCACAGCTGAGGACATTCAATCCTCCTTCTCATACACCTTCATCTTTCTTCACTGCATCATAAGCTGGACATGATGGCTCGTGGTACATGGACAGTGGTGCAACCTCTCGTGTCACTGGAGATTCTTCTCAGATGCTGAATAATTCAGCATATTCAGGTACTCAGTCCTTAATGGTTGGTAATGGTCAATTACTAAAAATTGTTGGTACAGGGTCTACTTGCATTCCATCTGTTGGCTCTAAACTGCCTTTTCATAATACTTTGTGTGTGCCTAGCATCAAAAAGAATTTGTTGAGTGTCTCTCAGTTAACAAAAGACAACAATGTGTTGATTGAGTTTCATCCTCATGTATGTTTCGTGAAGGACCTCCAAACCAATGAGATTCTTCTTCACGGAACAGTACAAAATGGTATATATCACATCTCTGGTTCACCTGCACAGTTGTCTCCTTCACATGCTGCTTTGTTTGTGTCCAATAAAGGTTTGTCTACCCTGTGGTACGTCAGACTTGGTCATCCTGCACAAAAGACACTTCAATAGGTTATGCATCATAAATTTCGTCTTCCATTCAGTTCAATCATTGATCTCTGTCAGTCTTGTCCACTGGGCAAGAGTCATGCATTACCATTTCATTCATCCAGTAAACTGTCGAATAATGTTTTGGATTTAATCAATACTGATTTGTGGGGTCCTGCACCGATTACTTCTCCGAGTGGTTTCAACTATTACATTCATTTTATTGATGATTCTACTCGATTTACATAGTTATATCCTTTGAAACTGAAATCTGATGCATTGAAAGCTTTCATGCACTTTAAGTCTATGGTTGAGAATCAATTTAGTTTTACTATCAAGAGAGTTCAAGTTGATTGGGGTGGTGAGTATAGATCCTTTCAGTCTGTACTTGATTCTTGTGGGATCATTTTTCAACATCCTTGTCCTCATACACATGCACATAATGGTAGAGTTGAACGTAAACATAGACACATAGTTGAAATGAGTCTTACACTGCTAGCTCATAGTAAATTACCTATGAAATATTGGTGGGATGCGTGTTCTACAGCTGCATTTCTTATTAATCGTCTTCCTACCAAAGTTCTGAATGGTTTGTCTTCTTTTGAAAAGTTGTTTCATGCCTCGCCTGATTATAGTCTTCTCAGAGTTTTTGGATGTTCACGTTTTCCATATTTACGACCATATAATGATCATAAATACCAGTTTCGATCTGAGCAATGCATTTTTCTGGGGTATAGCAGTCAACATAAGGGCTACAAATGTTTGAGTTCGTTTGGGAGAATTTATATCACCAGAAATGTTGTCTTTCATGAAAATGAGTTTCCTTATAATTCTTTATTTGTTGCTTGGTCTCATGCAACAACAACTTCCTCGCCTGAGTCGACTACTAGTTTTCCTTTGTTGGTTCCACATCAGCCCTTGTATGCCTATCCATCAGGATCTTCTTCTTCATCTGATCTGTCTAATGTACCTGCTTCAGTTGAGGTTACACCTCCTGTTGCGGTGGAATCAAGGACCGGTGTGGATCCTCAAAACATACATCCTATGATTACTAGAGCCAAGGATGGAATCAGTTTAAGGAAGGTGTTTTTATCTACTACATCTATTCATGAAGATGTTATTCCTAATTCAGTTGATGCTGTTGTTCAAATTCCTCATTGGAAAGCAGCAATGGATCAGGAATATCATGCGCTCATGAAGAATGGTACTTGGTCTCTTGTTCCTTCGTCTCCTAGTCAAAATGTTGTTGGCGACAAGTGGATTTTTTCTGTAAAAAAGGAATTCTGATGGGTCTATCAATCGGTATAAGGCTAGATTAATGGCCAAAGGGTTTAAACAAGTACCCGATATCGATTTTGATGAGACATACAGTCATGTAGTTAAGGCTTCCACTATTCGAGTTATTTTGTCTGTGGCTGTTCATTTTGGTTGGTCTTTGAGACAGATTGATATCAATAATGCATTTTTAAATGGTCGGTTAGTTGAAGAAGTATACACAAATCAACCTATGGGCTTTGTGGATACTTCTCAACCCACTGCTGTGTGTAAATTGCATAAAGCTTTGTATGGTCTTCGTCAAGCTCCTCGTGCATGGTTTGATCAGTTGAAATCTACTTTGTTGTCTTGGGGTTTCCACAATTCTAAAGCTGACAGCTCTTTGTTCATATTTCATTATGAACAAGTTGCGTTGTATGTACTGGTGTATGTGGATGACATTATAATTACAGGCTCAAATCAAACTTCTATTCAATCTTTTATTGATAAGTTGAATGGTAAGTTTGCATTAAAGGATATTGGAGATTTAAATTTGTTTTTGGGTATGGAAGCTCATAGGACTGCCAAAGGATTGTACCTTACTCGAACAACTTGTAACGACCCAAATTTTAATTTCGCCGCTATTATGGATTATTTTCAGACTTGGACGATAGCTCAGATCCACGTGGATACCGCAAATAGGGCAAGGCTTGCTGACTAGGTAAATAGTAATTTTGTATGATTGTTTGCCTGTTTGCGATGATGTATATCGAGTTATTTGCTTAACATCGCATGTGTCTATTTCTATCATTTAATCGAGCGAGATAGTGTAACGGGTGTTCGCCTCGAAAAACGTGTCGAAACGGCTACTGAGGAGAGAAATGCGGGTTCACTAAGTTGGAAAATAAAAATAAAAAATTGGTCAAGTCAACTAGCTTAAACCATTCACATTCCATACCACACTTCATCATAAATTTTTCCTCTCCCTTACATTATTCACTCACGTTACTCTTTCCCACACCCTCAATACACAACACACACACTCACAAGGCCGGGAGAAGGAGCAGAAATAGAGGAGGAGGAGGAGAGGAGGAGAAGAAGAGAGCGGGAGTGCAGGAAATCGGGGTGGAGGTAAGCCATTTACTTTGTTGATTGTTGGGTGGTCAGTGGTGGCCATGGTGGCCGACGAGGAGGTTTGGCCATGGAGGTCGAACCGAGGTTGAGGTGGAGATGGCGGGGTGTCTCCCTTGCCATCGAGTCCACCGAGGTTGGGGACGTGCGTCTCCAACCAGAGAAGAGAAAAAAAAAAAAAAAAAAAAAAAAAGGCGAACCGAGAGAGCCACTGGAAGACGAAGAAGAAAGTGGGGTGAGGGAGGGGTTGCACGCACGCTGTGCGTGCGTGCAACCCAGGACCGGTTGGGCCGGTCCATGCCCAACCGGACCCGACCCGGGTGGGCCCAAATCGGGCCGGGTCGACCCGGGTGGACCGGGTCCGGGTAGACCGGGTCAAACCCGGTCCAGGGACCCACCCACACATATTAAATAATATAACATTAATTTTTAATTTAAACCAGTTTTAAATTAAAATAAATTTCATAAAAATAAGAAAAATATGTGGAAAATTATGGAAAATTATGGAAAAAATCCAGAAAATCAGGAAAAATTATAAAAGATGAGAAAAAGGTAGAAAAATGGTATTCGAGAATTTTTCGGCCGTGGACACCCTGGTATAACTCGAAAAAAAGTGTCAAACCAAAACTTTTTAAAATGAAAATTTTTATAATTTGCCCACACATTATAAATTCACTTAATTTGACTTTAAAATAGTTAAAATGGTTTAATTTGACGCCAGGAACTTAGGAGATCATAGTCAGGAGTCGGGCGCGTTTCTCGAGACGTGAGTGAGACTTCGGAGTGCGTTTTGAGGTATGTAAGATTTCATCTGAAAGTCACTGAGGGTTTACTTTTCCATTGTTGATTTTCTATTCCTTGTTGTTGTACTCTATTCTGTGATACATTTGGGTTGGTGGTCGAGTTACTCCCACCTGATATTCGTTGTGTACTTATGGCACACTATCTTTATAGCACGTGTGATCGTGCACTCGGTGAATTGCGACCGAGTTGTAAGGGTGCACGTGTCGGTTAAGCAGCGAGAAACCAGGTGAACGGAAGTGGGGGCACCCACTGAAAGGATCCTGGGGGTCCGAAGTACAGTTTAGTCTGACCGGGACGAGTACACACTTTGTTTCTCTCGTGTTATTTATTCATGCGATGATCTTAGTACAGTTGCATGTTAGTTTTCGCATGATTATTTGACATGTTTATTGGTATATGTTTATTTTCTTGTAAATGCTCGGTGTACTTCGTTGAAATCTTACTAACCGTACTCTCCATCTTGCTTTTTTTGATGGTCGAGTGCAAATCCTAGTGCTAGTAAGGGCAAGGGGATTTTGGGCGACTTTATCTGATTGCCCGCGGTCGAGGACCTGCTAGTACGTGCGATTTTTATATTTTGTTTTACTTTTGGGTATTGGGAGACGGGATAGACACTGTACTTGTATATATTACTGCTTAGTATCGTCGTCTATATACAGGGTACTTTTCTCTGGGTTTTTCCACAATAGGTGTTGCTCTTAAAATGATGCTTATTACGATGATAAGTTAATTGTTTTACTTTTTTTAAAATTTAAGACTTCCGGTGTTTTGTTTTTGATGCTATAAAAAAATGATTAAACTGTCGAACTAAATTGATTACGAAATTAGCTTAACATGCAGAATGAGTATTTATGATGTAACAAGGGATGTTAGTGGCGCATGGGACCCAGTAGGTTAAGGATCTGACAGGACTGTGGGACCGCGCCTCCCCACGTGGCGACCTCGGGATTTGGGGCCGCTACACAGCTTATATTCAACAGTTATTACAAGGGGGTATGTCTCATGCAAAGCCTATTGCTACTCTTTTTGCTGTTGGGAAGTTGTTGTACAAGGATGGCAGTGCTTCCTTTCATAATAAAACTCTTTATAGGAGCTTACTTGGTGGTCTCCAATATCTTGTTAACACTCGGTCTGACATTGCTTATATAGTGAATACATTGAGTCAATTTCAACAGTTTCCTACAGTGTTACATTGGCAAACTCTTAAGAGGGTCTTGCGCTACCTTAAAGGTACTGCTGATTTGGGTTTATGGTTCAAGCCGAGTTCGGCCCTGTTTCTCACTGGGTATTCTGATGCTGATTGGGCTGCCTCAGTGGATGATAGGAAATTTGTGGCTGGTTATGCTATATTTTTGGGTTATAACTTGATTTCTTGGCAGTCTAAGAAACAACAAGTTGTTGCTAGATCAAGTACTGAATCAGAATATAGAGCTCTTGCTCGTAATCTTCTTTGCATTGAATGGCTTACTCTTTATTTTCGAACTATGCAGGTATTTCTTGGTGCTCTTCCCACAATCTGGTGTCATAACATGAGCGCTGCTGCTTTGGCCAAGAATTCGGTATATCACTCTCGCACTAAACATATTGAATTAGACATTCATTATGTTAGAGATAAAGTGTTGGGTGGTTTTCTTAATGTCAATCATGTTCCTTCAGTTGATCAGGTGGTTGCTATTTTTACTAAATCTTTTCATGTTTCTCGTTTTCATTATTTGAGGGACAAACTAAGTCTCACTTCACTTCCCCTTAGTTTGAGGGGGGATGTTAGAGTAAATCATTGAGTTGGGTGTAATGTGAATCTCGAGGTATATCCTGTTGTAATGTGTGGCAAATGTTGTATGAGTGTGTGTGATGTGTTTGTAAATGAATGGTTGTGATGAGAACAGATGGACGGCTATGATGTAAAGTTCATTTTCATATATAAATGAAATCAACAAAACACTCGAGAGTTTTTGAGGTTCTGGTTTCTTCTCTCTGAGTTTCATCTATGTTTGTGTTCTTGGTTCTGTTTAATGGAGGTCTGTGTATGTGAGCTTCAACACTCAGCATCTCAAAGACAACATTAATGATGAATTTGAAATTCAATTTTGTAGACTTTTTATTGGATTCATCTACTGAAAATTTTCTTAAAAGTTGATCTTTCCAATCGAGACATTTCGATCAATCTGGGAGATCAGACGGCGAGAGTTCATGAGAAAACTCACTGATTGATTGAAAGAGTCAGTAGATAAAATAGAGAAAAGAACTCCATTGCACCTTGATGTGAAGGAAACAAGTTGTTGTTGAAGTCGTTTCGTGGTAGTGTTTGAGATGTAAAGAGGGATGCAAAAAGGAGATAAGTGAATGTGGTTTATTAATTTGATAAGAAGGGGCAAAGTGATAATTTCATTTGTATTTTACTTATCTAATGCATTGGCTTTAGCCCCCATGCAAACAACTCGCCCAAATGGGATAAATCACTAAAACTCTGACTCTCAATCCCCTTTTTGTTAATCTGCAAAAACCTATGTTAGCCCATTCCTCACTCGAACAGACCATAACAGTTTCAACACCAAACATACTAAATGTGCTTTTTTTGAAAGATTAGGTACCACATGTGCAATTTTCAAAGCTCATGGACCAAAAGTATAAAAAATTTAAAGTTCAGGACCGAAAGATGAGTTTTGCCTATATAAAGCTTTCACCCAAAACACTAGTGATAAACAAACTCTAATGTGATTTATAATTTTTAACTTGTTTGGTTAATTATATGTTTTGTTTTGAATTGTTTGCAACTATATTTATATGTTATACTTTATTTGGTTAGAATTTTCTACCATTTATATATATATATATATATATATATATATATATGTGTGTGTGTGTGTGTGTGTGTGTGTGTGTGTGTGTGTGTGTGTGTGTGTGTGTGTACTATATTTTTATAAATTTCTTGAAAAAATTAAGTGGGAAAAATATTTTCCCGTGGTGATTCTTCACAAATTCCCCGCTCTTCGCAAATTCCCTGCAAGAATTCTCGTCGGGATCTTCAATGGGGAATGAAATGGAGAAAGATTTTTCTTTATGATGATTCTCTATCTCCGAGGGGATTAGGGGGAGATGGGAATGGGGATGGAGATAGGGTCCCCATCCCCTACCCTCCCCATCTACATCCCTACTCTCTATCATCCCTTAACTTAAGAGAAACCAAAAATATATATCATTGTTGTCAAAGTTCAAATTCATGACCTCAGACTTATCAAAATTGAGGCAAAATTCAAGTGCTTTTTTATCGCTTTACTCTTTTTTTTTTAGCTGTAATTTTTTAACGGATAGACTTTAGCTTAAGTGTCGCACATTGCAGGCTAGGCATTATGTTGCTAAAACATTGTAATGAACAAATGTTACAGCATGAACTAATTAAGGGGTCATTTAATATATATGCGAGTTATACTCCATTCTCAAGTTAGTTGAGGTCATCAAGTACATGGATCAAATTCTTGCATTGCGCTTTGATCTAATGTAAAGAATTTTCCAACATTTATATATATTTGATTCGCTTAAAAAATTAAACAACAAAATTATGTTTTACACTCACTGTCAACATACATATATATTGCAACTCTCATATATTTTCAAGTATGAAAAATGGACTTGAGACCATCTTCCTCATTGCTTGAAAACCTTCATCCCTTATAAATACTTGAGACTAGTTATATGGGGCAAACAATATTCTACATAGGTTGGAGTTGGTTATTTTTTAAGACGGTTTTCTCAATTTAGCTATAGACTTCAATTTGTCAATAACCCTTTGAAGTTGGAAAATTGGTCCTTTCTTCATTGCATATACCAGGCTTTGCTACATTTTTTATTTTTTATTTATTGATTTCATCAAGAGTCGAACTCATGAACTTCTCAAACTTTGTCTTTTGACGAGTGATTTTTCTTTCATCTCACCAGAAATACTTTTACAAGTTTTCTTAAGCTACATTTTCGTACATCTATAAATTACTTAAGACGACATAACTACAATAAGCTACAAAACTCTAGACATTATACCACAAAAAGTTAATATTGCAGTGAGAAATTAATTAACTTCTTTCTTAAGCTATTTATCAGAGTTTTTATTTGCAGCTTTGTCTAGATATTAAGGGTGATTGTAACAAGAAATTAAATAATCTTTTATTTTTTATATATTGTTTTTTTTTTTTGGAAATTTCTTTTCAATATATAGTTAATTATTTCTCTTATATTTATAGCTCAGAATATCTAAAGCTTGTGTTGACTAATTTTACTCAGTGAATGAAGAGATTTAAAAGTTTATTCACTCTAAAACTCGAAATTGAGATTTGATGCATCTTTTTAACATTATAACCTTTCTTTTAATAATAAAAAATTTTAATGCCACAGCTAAGACATACAATGGACGAGGAGTGTGAGAGTCGCGACGTTGACTCACTTTAAACACTTGTTTAAGTGCATTTATTAAATAAAAATCGCATGATATATCTCGAGATATGAATCATTATTGCATCCAACGGCACTCATACGTGAATTTGGTTAAGTGGGAGTCCGAAGTGGGGCTGTAAGTCTGTAAACCTAGCAATTTCATTTGCATAACACATGGTAGGAGAAATTCAAATTCAAAACAATACTTTATGAAGAGCAGCCGAGTTGTCGCTCTATCTCTTCCTACTCTCCTACTTATTATACCACCGTGACCACGATTTTTCAGTTCTTCAATCTCTGTACTTCTCTGACGGGACGAAAAGACATTTCAGCCCATGCGTGCCTCCCACCTTTGCACTTCTTTTTCCCCTTTATTACCCTTTTGCCATTCTTATTTCTTTAGAGAGGATTTTGGCCTTTTATACGTGCATTGTGATCAATTCATGCACATGTCGATGATCGCATCAGATCTGCCTCGACTGGTGCATAAGGAGTCGATGCTTTTCCGAATGCCTGACGTGGCAAATGGACACAAGCGTATGGGCTATTTTTCACAACCTGGGGTGCCTAAGGGCCACCTTAGGAGCAAACGTTCCACAACCGCCTCCATTACTTGGGTCAACCCACATGCTCCCGGTTTTCACCTTCCTTGGGACGTGCCTTGGTCATGGCTCCACCATGACCGAGGTAGTTACATAACCGCTTGGGAACCGCCTTGACTTGGTCTAGCCACGCCACAAGGGTCGTGGCCATGATCTCTACGGACAGGGACTCGTGGGGACGTGCTGTCCGTGCCCGTGCGCGTCGCCGTGCTAGCCGGGGCTCCGTTGAGTCCCACCGGCTCGAAGGGTGGCCGACGCCATGGTCCGTGCATGGGTCGTGCCTTGGCATTGCGCCCAAGGCATGCTCGAGGTCCCCGCTAGTCCGCCCATGCCACCCCAGGAGAGAGCACACCTCTCCTTATAGTAGATGTTAAGCCGTTTACTCAGCTCCAATAGGAAACATCAATTTTTCGACCAAGCGTACTTTGACTTGGGTCAACGCCCAAGTCAAGGTTTGTCAACCTAAGTCTCGTGTCAAGCTCGTGCCAAGGAATTCACTTAAGTCTGGCCCGTGCCTCGCTAGTGCCAAGACTTGCCAAGATGTGCCAAGGTTTGCCGTGCTCGTGCCAAGGCGTAGTGCCAAGGCGTGCCAAGGCGCTGTGCCAAGGAAAATACCCGCGCTCGTCCCGCGCGCTCGTCCGTGCGCGCTCGCCCACGCAACGCGCCCATACGCGCTCGATCATGCGCGCGCTCGTCCGCATGCGTCCATGCGCGCGCTCGCCCGGGTCCTTGCCTCGCGCCCGCCGCATGCCTACTCGTGCCACGGTGTGCCAAGGCGCTGTGCCAAGGCGTTGTGCCAGGTTGTTGCGCCAAGGCGTAACCCTTTTCACCAACGCACCATTTTACATGTTCACCCATGATCGCACTGATGGAACCGACCAAGCCCTCGCATGGCTCGGTCTTTGCTAGGTTATCGGCCGCCCACCCGCCTTGCTCGGTCTCGCTTTTAGGGGGTCGACAAACATCCCCAGCCAAGATGTTCGATGCCCTCATCATCGAATCGCTCGGTTCTTCGCGTCTCGATAGTCTCGAAATCTCCTTCTCAAACTGCCATAGGGTAGTGTCACGCTCCCATGTAGGTTCTTCTACATCAACCCACTTGATCAAGTAAAAAGTTCGTCTGTTCTTTTTACTCTGGCCACGCGTCTCGTGGCTTAGAATCTGCTCTATCTCCCCAGCAAACTCCTTCCGCACCAAAGGTGGAGCTCGCCTCGCTGTACTCCTCCCTGGATCAGCCTCATCCGCATGGAAAGGCTTGAGGTAACTGACATGGAACGTGGGGTGTATCTTCACCTCTCTCGGTAGCTTTAGGCGATAGGCCGCCTCTCCCACTCGCTCACCACCTCGAATGGTCCCTCATAGCGCTGGACCGGCCCTTGTGCGTCTCCTTCTTGTTGAACTTCTTCAATATTTGAGGGGTAAGCTTCAACAAGACCATGTCTCCTTCTGGAACTCAAGGGCCTCCTATCTTTGGTCCGCATATTTCTTCATCCTCCCGACGACTTGGCTAAACCGTCTCAGCCGCCCTCGGCTCTGTTTGCTCCTTGCAAACCGATAAGCCGCTGGGCTCGACCTCATCGACTTGGATTTGGCTACTTCGTGTGGAGTAACCGGTTCCTGCCCCATCACCACCTCAAACGGACTCAGCTCTGCCGCTGAGCTTTTGTGAAGGTTGTAACAGAATTGGGCAGTGTCTAGTAGATCCACCCAATTTGTTTGGCTCGCATTCATGTAATGCCTAAGGTAATCCTCCAACAAGGCATTGACTCTCTCACTCTGCCCCATCCGTTTGGGGGTGATTCGATGTGGAAAACTTCAGTTCTGACCCCAGCAAGTTGAACAAAGCAACCCAAAACCGCCCAGTGAACCGCGCATCACGATCACTGATAATATCTTCTGGTATTCCCCAATACTTTGCCACATGTTTGAGGAACAGCTCCGCTGTCGTATCCGCATCACAAGTTTTCGGGCCAGCTATGAAGGTAGCATACTTCGAAAACCTGTCCACCACCACCAGCACGTTTGTCATACCCTGCACTTTAGGCAAACCAGTTATGAAATCCATGGATATGCTCGGAGCAACGTCTGTCCGTGCAGTAAAGGTTCCAGCAGCCCTGGTACCTTCCTTCTCTCCGTCTTGTCTTCCTGGCACACAAGACATGTCCGCACGTACTGATCCACATCCTCCTCCATCTTTGGCCAGAAGAACGAACGTGACAGGAGGGCATAGGTCCGCTCCATGCCCGGATGCCCAGCCCATCGAGCATCATGCGTCTCTTTCAACAACTGCCGCCTCAATCCACCCGAATTAGGGACGTATGGGCGTCCTCCTTTGGCATAGAGGACTCCATCTTCACACCGTAATCTCCTTGTGACTCCATCGACCACTAACTTCAAAGAACTTCGAGCAAACAGGGTCTTTGCTCGTTTCTTCCTTGATGCGAGGCAAGAACTCGCCTTCTAGCCTCACGGTTGCTGCCACCATTTCAGCCACCACCTTGCGGCTGAGTGCATCAGGGACTGAATTAAGCTCGCCAGCTTATGCTCGATTTGGACATCAAATTCCGCTGAAGTCCAACCACCTTGCCTCGCTTCGGTTGAGCTTCTTTTGGTTCATGAAATAGGTGATCGCCGCGTTGTCTGTCCGCACTATGAAGCTGGTTCCCAGCAAGTAGTGTCTCCACAATTGGAGAGCATGGACCACTGCTAGCATCTCCTTTTCATGGGCTGGATATCTCTGTTCCGCATCCTTTAGCTTTCGGCTCTCGAAGGCAATAGGGTGTCCCTCCTGGACAAGCACCGCCCCTAGCGCCCTGTCTGATGCATCCGTATGCACCTCGAATGGCAAGTCAAAATTCGGCGCACCCCAACATCGGTTCGAGGCAATGACTGCCTCAAGTCCGCCATAGCTCGATCGCATTGGTCCGTCCATGCCCAAGCTCTCATCCTTCTTCAACAGTGCGTTAGTGGAGCCACCTCCGTGAGTAGCCCTCCACGAACCGCTTTGTAATAATTCGCCAAGCCTAGGAATGACCGCAACTCCTGCACCTTTGTGGGATTCGGCTATTCCAAGATCGCCCGCACCTTCTCCGCATCCATCTGGAGCTTGCCTTGGCCTACAACATGACCAAGGAAAGAAATGGTTTGCGCAGCAAACTCGCATTTCTCCCTCTTAACATACAGATGGTTAGCCCTCAATGTGGTCAGAACCTTCCTCAAATGATCCACATGATCTTGGAGGTTCTGACTATAGATTACAATGTCATCCAAGTAAACAACAACGAATCTATCAATATATTCCTTCAAAACATCGTTCATAAGGTTACAGAATGTGGCAGGAGCATTTGTTAAGCCAAATGGCATGACCAAGTACTCAAAAGAGCCATACCTAGTCACCATGGTCATGTTTTTGAGACATCACTCGATTGCAATTCGGACTTGGTAGTACCCTGACCTCAAGTCCAGCTTCGTAAAGTAGGCTGCACCAGACAATCGATCAAACAAGTCAGCCACCAGTGGGATGGGGTACTTGTTCTTTACTGTGAGCTTGTTCAGCGCCCTGTAGTCCACGCACATCCGAAGGGATCCGTCATGTTTGCGCTGGAACAAGACTGGTGCTCCATACGGGGCCTTGGATGGCTGAATAAATCCAGCCTCCAACAGCTCTTGCAACTGCTTCCTGAGCTCCTCCAACTCCTTCGGGGCCATTCTGTAAGGGGCTTGAGCAGGGGGTCTTGAGCCTGGGATCAGCTCGATCTCGTGATCAATTACCATTTGTGGGGGTAACTCTTTAGGTAACTCGGCCGGCATCACGTCGTTGAAGCCCTCCAGTACTTCAACAACCATATCAGGGACATTCGCTGCCTTGCACGCCTTTGTCTCCACCAAAGTCGCCAAGAATGTTGGTTCACCTTTCCGAAGCCCATCCTTCACCTGAAGGGCCGAAAGGTGGGATAACTTTGTGTTCTCCTTCCCTGAAACTGTGTTAGCCGCAGGAACAAAACAAGGGTGGGACTTGTTCATCACGAACAGTCCCCTCAAAAATGGCATCAGCGCAATACTCCCCATATGCAAGAAATCATTCCCTAGGATGACATCAAAATCATCCAAGGGAACCGCCATTAGGTTGATCTTTCCCTCCCAAGATCCAACCTTTAAATTAACATCACTGGCCATACCTTGAATTCGTTTGGCTTCCGAATTCACTGCCTTCATTCGACTGGAATTCTCCACGAGGTCCGGTCCCCAACTTTCCCACCATGTGATCCGCCACAAATGAGTGAGTAGCCCCTGAATCAACCATCGCCAAGACTCGCTTCTTGTTCACCTCAGCGTCTACATACATTAGCCCTTCCGAAGGGCTTGCCTTGGCCTGTTGAATGGCATTCAACAGCTGCAACGGGTTCATTCGGGGCTGGCCTTCATCTTCCGCGATCAAGGCCGCAAGTTTTTCCTTCTTCGGGCAATCTCGTGCTCTGTGAGGGCCATTACAAATAAAACAACCCTTACCTGAGGAACTTGATGAGGGCCTCGGGTCTGATTTTGGGAAAGGCTTCGGATTCGCTGCCGGCTTGGGAGAGAAAGGCTTCTTTTCACCTTTCTTCTGGTGGGTCTTGAAAGGCTTTTTCTCCTTGCCTTTTCCTTCGCTCGGGGACGAGCTAGTCTTGAAATCAACAAGGCTATCGGCGCGCAATCGCACCAGTGCAAGTCCTTCACTCCTTGCCTCCTCACTCGCCTTGAGCCCATGTTTGCAATCCCGTCGTGAAGTTGAATAGCTTGTCCTCCTCGGACATGTTTTTGATGTCCAGCAGGAGGGACGAGAATTCCTTCACGTACTCTCGCACCGACCCCGTCTGTTTGAGCTTGCGCAAGGCATCCCGCGCTTGCCAAGCTGCATTCGTTGGTAGGAACTGATCCTTCAGTTCCCTTTTGAGCACCTCCCAAACAACAATTTTCGGCCTTCCCGCAGCCGCATCATCGTCCACTCTAGTCCTCCACCAGAGCTTTGCGTCTCCCTCAAGGTACATCGAGGTCAAGATGACCTTGTGGCTTTCCTCCGTCTTGACAAGTGGCAAAATACTGCTCCATGTCCCAAATGAAGTTCTCAAGCTCCTTCGCGCTCCGCTTGCCTGAGAACTTCTTTGGCTCGGGCACCTTAGTTCGGGACCTCACCGCAACGCCACCCTCCGAGGGTGATCCACCAACTGCTCGCTTAAGCAAGTTCACCTCCACAGCCATTGACGAGGTCGTTTTCGGTGAGTGAGTTCGCCAACCGACCGCACATCGGCTTCCAGCTCTCCGCAAATCTTTCTTCCCACATTGCGATCATGGCTTCTTGGGACTCTCCCTAGTCACCAACGAAGCCACCAACATTTCCGAGCTTCAATACGTTGGGACGTATTGGAAGACTCTGCCACTTCCACCGACATGGCTATCGTTGCCATCCTTTGCTCTAGGTGAGACACCCTCTCACTCAAGTCGCTCGCTGCTCGGGTCGCCATCGTCTCCGAACGTAGGCTCGATACCAATTGTCACGGGGGCAAAAGAAGAGGGGTTTTTCTCTAGGAAATTTTCTCTTCTCAACCGAACCTGTGGTGCCTAAGGGCCACCTTAGTACAGCACTCCAATACTCAATTAAAGGGACAGCAAGCAAGCAATAGGCAATAAGGGAATGTTTTACTAGCTCACGAATTGGGAATACAACTAGAGAACTCTGTGCTTCCCCAAGCTCAGAGCCCTTGGCTTTATAGACCAGCCATTAGGTAGTTACACAACTAACTAGTACACATGTCCAGCATACACTAAGCCATAGACCTGGTAAAACGCCACTCCCTGGTGGTTTGGACGGTTATCCAACCGCCCTGCACTCCTTGTTGCCAAACGTTCCACAACTGCCTCCATTACTGGGTCAACCCACATGCTCCTGGTTTTCAGCCTTCCTTGGGACGTGCCTTGGTCATGGCTCCAGCTCATGACCGAGGTAGTTACATAACCGCTTGGGAACCGCCTTGACTTGGTCTAGCCACGCCACAAGGGTCGTGGCCATGATCTCTACGGGACAAGGACTCGTGGGGACGTGCCTGTCCGTGCCCAGGCGCGTCGCCGTGCTAGCCGGGGCTCCGTTGAGTCCCACCGGCTCGAAGGGTGGCCGACGCCATGGTCCGTGCATGGGTCGTGCTTTGGCATTGCGCCCAAGGCATGCTCGAGGGTCCCTGCTAGTCCGCCCATGCCACCCCAAGGAGAGAGCACACCTCTCCTTATAGTAGATGTTAAGCCGTTTACTCAGCTCCAATAGGAAACATCAATTTTTCGACCAAGCGTACTTTGACTTGGGTCGACGCCCAAGTCAAGGTTTGTCAACCTAAGTCTCGTGCCAAGCTCGTGCCAAGGAATTCACTTAAGTCCGGCCCGTGCCTCGCTCGTGCCAAGACTTGCCAAGATGTGCCAAGGTTTGCCGTGCTCGTGCCAAGGCGTGCCAAGGCGTAGTGCCAAGGCGTGCCCCCTTTTCACCAACGCACCATTTTACATGTTCACCCATGATGCACTGATGGAACCCGACCAAGCCCTCATGGCTCGGTCTTTGCTAGGTTATCGGCCCCCGGCCTTGCTCGGGTCTCGCTTTTAGGGGGCGGACACAGCAATTGTTAGGCATGTGTATGACGTCTTTGGGGTCGTTTGATTTGTTTTTGGCCCCATGAGAGTTAAGTTAACTCTTTAGAATTAATTTACAGTAAGTAATTATATTTTTATGTTTAATTTAATTTTAAATTTATAAATTTTTAAATAAATCATATAAATTGACGTAAATATTTTTTAAATAAAAGAAATGATGTGGATAATAAAAAGTAATTAATGATGATTAATCGTGTTTACAAACTCTTAAGAGATAACTCTTCCTAAGAAGAGTGAGAGAGATATCTCACACTTAGTGAGAATTGAGAAATGCTCACTCCGATCATTTATATAAGTCGTTTAAGATAAAAATACGAAAATTAAGGCAGTTTTAATTACGAGTGTAATTTACATATATATCCTTTGACATTAAATAAATTAAAAATTAAAAAATCGTAAATGTTTAAATATATAAGTATAAAATAGGTAAAAATGCAATAAATACACTTGTTAAATTTCAAAAACGATTTACATTTTTGAACAATAAGTTTTTGCTAAAACGACTTATATAAATAACCGGTAGAGTAACTTATAAGAAAGTTGGGTAACCAAATAATATTAATTTCAACTCCCTTCAAGATGTCTCTTGAGAGTTAACTCTATCCATAATCAAATAAGGTCACGTCTCTGTTTTTAATTAATTATATTCTCTCATTACTCCTACTTTTCTATATTTACTCTGCGCTCCTCCTTGATCTGCTCCCTCCGTTTATGCGTCACATTTTCGTAGGGAGAGGATTTGATAATATTGGAAATGTTACATTGTCAATATCAACCAATAACAACAAATTATCATGTGTAAGATCTTCCACTTTTATTATTTTTTATACATAGCATTTTAATATTAATAAACATTTTCAACGTCACAATCTTAATATTGGCAATCCCTTCTCCAATATATTTTTTGTTCCACAATATTTGTCGTATTATAAAATCAATAATGTAATTTTTTGTCAAATATAAAATTAATAAAGCATTAAATGCTTTACAAGTGGTATTTTACTATTAATAATCTAAGGTTAGTGCTAGATAGATTCAAAAAGTTCGGACTCAAATAATCAAAAAGACGTAAAGACCATTAATTCAAATTCATTAATAGGTGTTTGGGGGGTAGAGGGTAATTAAGTCTTTTACTTATATATATATCTTAAATTATTCATAAAAAAATATTTGGGTCCGGAACTCAAAGAGTCCGAACATATTTTTTGATAATCTAATTCTATTTAGTTACCCATAATAAATGAACAATAAGTCTACTTGGACTCATGAGTCCGGACTTATAAGGAGTTTTTTAAAATTTTGTAAATATTTAAGGGGTATAATATGAATTTTACAAGTGATTATGGTTGTTTCATTAATTGAACGAGGATGTATTTGAAATTAAAAAAAGTTTTGAGTCCGGACTCACGAGTCCAAATAATATTACCCATAAATAAAATGATGATTAAATCTTCTTATAAAATTTTAATGATATATCAATCATTACTTTAATTTTTGTGCTCAAGCCAAAATGTGCAGCACGTATTATGAAGCAAATAGAATATGATGTATTAAAGACTCATCGACCAGTTTTTTTCAAATGACGAACTGCCCTTATATATTTTAAAAATGGCTTATAATTAGTTATTAATTTTTTTTTGGATAAATTGTTAAATATTAATATTCATGATTTGATATTCTTCATAAGGTAGGTAGGTTGTGTGTGACCATTTAAAATCTTAAATGCTGAAGGTACCCAAAGTACGTATGACGTTGTCTATGTTAAATTAAACACTTTTTTTTTTTTTTTTTTTTCATGAAAGACCTTTTTTCATAACGACATCAAAAATAAGCATATTAATATATTAATATATTATGATAATTTTTAATTTGTTGACTTTGGGAAACCTTATGATAGAGCTAATTTAACTGTTGACAAATATATGCATATTTTGTCTTTTTAAGCCCTTATTATCTCTAATTAATTATTCTCGTTAAAATTAATTATTGAGCTCAAATTATATTGCTTGAAAAACCGATCGACATATCTATATCTATATATATATATATATAAAGAAAGATCTTCTCATAGAGTTAATGAGAGCGTGACATGTGGCTTATTTACGGAGTATTTCTATTTTCGAAATTTTTTATTGCCTATTTTTTAGGTTTTTTTGGTTTTCTTATATATTTGAGACATGACATATTTTTGGGCCAATTTCTTTCTTATCGCCTACTTTTTTTGTGTATTTTTCGAATTTTTTTATGTATGTGACACATGACATATTTTTTAGTCAATTTCTTTTTTAACTCTACTTTTTTGTGTATTTTGGTTGTACTATTTTTGGGTTTTTTTTCCTTTTTTTAATTAGCCTAATTATTCTAACAAGTAGATTAGCCCAATTTCTTACGTATTTTTGTTCTTTTTTTTCAATTTTTTTCCTATTTTTAGCTTTTTTAATTGCTTTAAGATTTTTCATTTTTTAGTTATTTTTTATCAAATAAGAATTGTATTAGTAATTGGATAGCTAATGTTAGTGTGTCATGATATATTTATCTTCTCGATTTTCTTGTTTAGCTATTTTTTGTTTCTTAATATTTTTAGATATTTTAATTTTTTGATTTTCCAATTTTTAGGGTTTAGATTTATTCTGTGCCTATTTTTTGGGCTATTTACTTATTTTTTATTTTTCATATTTTTTTCACGTATCTTTTTTTTACTTAATATTTTGGCTATTTTTTAGTATATTATTTTACGAGTACCCTATTCACTTACTTTTTAAAGACTTTGATAATTCTAATAAGGTTAATGATGGGTATTTGTGTTCAAATCTATGCATATTATGATTCAATTTGGGATAAGTATGTAGTATTAATATTGTAAAATGGGTTTGGATAGGGAAAATTTCATAGTACCATATTCGTTTACATCTTTACAATAGTTTAAAAAATCTAATCAAATTCATTTTTATCTAAGGTAGATATTAATACTTGAGCAAGTTGCGAAACACAAGATGTCAACGTTAGTTATTGTTGAATGAGGTTTATATTTTTTTTAGATTTGATATTGTTGAATGAGGTTTATACTTTTTTTAGATTTGATATGAGTCTTCTATTTTGTTGCGGAGATGATTAAAGCAATTTGGTGATTTTTAGGAAGAAATTGAATTTCTCCAAATAATTACTCAGGATGTATATGTATAAAACGTATATTTTGAGTTGTATATCTCATTTTTTTTTTCTATCGAAGAAATTGGATGATGTTGCTTCGAGACCATTAAAGTTCTTTTTCAAACTTATGCGATAGTTCAACTCTACCTAAACCTTATATTTTGATAAGTGATGAGTGATGTATCATCCATCTAACCATAAATGCTTTAGCGGTCATTGAGGTTGTTTAATAAGTTTTTTTTTATTATTTTATTCTTCCCATCGAATTAACTTTTATGTGATATATTAATACTCCGTCTTGCCCGGTGCAAAACGCGGGTCTACAATTAGTTTATAATTAAATAAGAAGATTCGATTTAATTATGTATTAGTCATCAAACATACGTCAACATATTAATTATTTTACCAGTGCACTAATTTTATCGGGAATAAATACAATGGTCTAACATTGTCCCAATGATCTTTTACAAAAAAAAAAAATAACGAAAAAATATAATTTCACAATGATATTGATTATGGTGGGCTCTATCTATCTCCTGTCAAAAATTATGTAAGTGGGTCTCTCAGTGTCCATAATTTGTGAAATGTAGCTGCCTCCACTGATCTACACCGCACAAGAAAAATCTTTGATTCCAATCCAACGATCTCTAAGCAAGCGAAGCGAGAGTGCTAGCCTGGGACGAGTAACTTGGTCATTAGTTCCAATGGAAAATGTTGAAATGCGTTGATCAAAATATAATTTTACATCAATTTAATGTGATTTAATAAAAAAAACACTTAATCGGTTATTTCTTTACAAATAGTAGCTAGGCCTTTGTAATCCTAAATAGATTAAGTTAATGACACTATCAATACTAATGATATATATACGGAATCACGAATAAAGGCGCAATCGGGCCCAAAGAAAATGAATGTGTATTGATCATGTATAGGTGACCGTATGAGATGAGACCCAAGCCATGGGGGACAAAAATCTGACCCTTTGAAGGGCTCGAAAATGCTATTAAATTGTCGGTTTGGGTTTGTTGGGTCATTAGGTCCTTCGATGGAAAAGGAATGGAGTATATCTGTATATGTTTCCTTTTTTCCCTCTCTTATTACATGTTCCAATCATAGACATTTCAAAAACATTTTATATTGGAATTAATCGGTTTCCCAAATGTTTCGCAAACGTAATGTAGCACTTGAAATTAAATCTGAGTCTGGATCTATATGATGGAACTGATTTAATGAAGCTATGACCGTTAATATTGCCTATAGATTGGTGTGCAACTTTTTCTGTTTAGTTGCATTTACTTAATGAATTCTCCTTGATTAATTATCATTCTTGCCTTCTACATACTATTTTTATTGGCTATATAAAATAAAGTCTCGCTCCTATATATATAAAAGTATATATAAATGATTCGTGATACATAATTTTGACTTAATTAAAGTCGTCGTGATAATATGATATCTTTGAACATATTTTTTTTATTTACAAAGATTAATTCAATGTATTATATTAATTATATTATTCAACTCATATTATTGAAATGCACATTGGTAATCAGGCTTAACTTCCACACAATTCCTCAACAAGACAATATTGCTTCAGAAGCTTTGAGAACGCCTCTTTTTTAACCATGCATGATAAGTGATGACTATATATATGTTTGTACATGTGACAAAACTAACTAATTTGACACGCACCTCTAGCTACAACACTAGCTAATTTGATTACACCCTCTAATCCGTTTTTATAATTATGCAGATGAGCCAGAATTATATTATTGTTTTGTGCAGGGGTTGCATATTATTGTTTTATCATTAAATAGCGGTCTAGATTATGTCTTATATGTATAATGTATACAGTGTTTGTCTATAGAAATTTTAAATACATACGGAACTATGCACACTCCCAACTTATTGATTTGACTTTGTTCTCCTTTATTTTATTTAGGGTCCTAATGTTTGTTTATAGGAACGAGACTTTATTAGTCAATAGATTATGTACATGATATTAAACAAAATTGAAAAAAAACTCTTACTAGTGTAGTAAATTAAAAATGGGTCGTCCCTATGTATCAAAATAACTTACGTTCCCCACATTTATCTTACATAAGTAATGAGCCAAGGAATCTCACAAATAAAATTTTATTAATTAATCTGCATTTTTTTTTCTTGAGTTGATGCATGAGGTTATTTAAGTTCATAATAATGCATATAGGAGCACGTGTCCACATATTTTATGTATTTTTGCATCTCAAAATGTATTAAAAAAATTAAATTTAGTGCATCAGTTGTACCTTCGTATTGCACGTATAGAAACTAGATGTACACTGACGAAAGTTCAAGAACAAAAATATAAAAATTTAAAAACTCAAAGTTTAAGGACAAAAAATATATATCTTAAAATTAAGTTTTAGGTATCTTAGAAAAACTTTTTGTTCTCAATTATTCAATCTATTGAAAAAAAAAAAATGATTAAAAGTCTATTTTGAATATGATAATTCATAGTCTTAGTATGATTTTTATATCTCTACCATCTAAGTGGTTGATCGGATAGTTTAGTATGTAATTATTAGTGTCAGATGTGGGGTTGGAGTCCAAAAGGGCATGTATGTAAGTTGGTTTCTTTCTTCTTGAGAAAAAAACAAAAGCGACTTTGATTTTGGTATTATCAATTGATTAGTTGGGTATGAAATTAGGTAATACTCCTACTTTCTCTATTAACAAGAAACTTGCCAAAACTAACTTACTGTAAAGACCGTGCTGACATATATTCAAACCAATCAACGTTTTTTTTTCCCAAAGCAAACAACATTTTCAGTTCTACTAAACCTAATTAATTAGAAGCCAAAATTGAATAGTTTAAATCATTGCTATAGAGAAGAATTGTCATATTAATTAATTATATATTAGACTGTTGTTTGTAGCTCAAAAAAGAGGAACTTTATTAATTAATCAGGACATGCATGCAATCGACTTGGGTGTTTGCATGGAGGGTCATTTTCCTCCTCCATTGACATATGATGATGCCTTTCCCACTCCTTCTTTTCTTGTTCTCCTTTGAGTATAATGAGAAGAAAAATGAAAGAATATATTCAGAGAAAGAAAGAGGCCCACCACACTCGAGGGAGACTTTGGAATACTTTTTATAAAGTATTCAAACTTGAACAATTATAACCTCCAAAACAATCAATTAAATGGGTTATCAATAATTTAATTTGGTATGAGATTTGAAAGTAAAAAGTTATGCGTTCAAACTATGGTAGGTGCAAAAGTTATTTCTTTCACAATTTTAAACAATAGAGTAATCGTTACTCAACTTGACTCACCAAGATAACACAATACACCATGCGGAGGCAGACTCATATTGATGTGATCGAAGTCTTGACAAGTGTTTGAAAATGGACGACACTTGACTTAAAATTTGGAAGAGGGATTTTTATTTGTTTTAGTGATCATAATTAAACAAGATAAATATCACATATTACGATGCATGAACAAACACTAAACAAGTTGAGAAATTATACTAATATTGATTATCATACGAATTTTCTTATGCTACGAACAGTTATCGGAGGTCCCGCTGACCGGTCAGCGGACGGGGCATAGGGGCAATGCACAGTTTTTTTTAGACAACGAATTTCAATTCCGAAAATTGAAAACTGCCTAAAACTTCTCAATATTTTAGCCAATCCAATTAACAAAAACTACCCCTTATTTTAATTTCGAAAATATTAATTAAAATATTTTTGAACCCACCTTTAACTTAATATCTTATTCTAATCCAATCAGAATTTAAAATACTTTGAATCCTTATCCAATTAGAATTTGTTATATATTTCATCTATCTTATATGATTTGTAATTCTTATTCGATTATAACTTTATCTCCTATCTGATAGGAATGTACTAAGGATAACCACAATAAGATATATGATCAAAATCAATTTTGAAATATTAATCATGTATTCAATGCCATAATCATATTAAATTAATCACATTAACCTAATCATGATTTCTATCATGGAGACATACATAATTATTGAATAAAAAATGAATTAATATGTATTCAACATTAAAATTACATTAACCTAAACATGACTTCTACCATGAACATACAAAATTCGCATTGTTCAATATTAAAAACATATGTTCATCGAAATACTCAAACATGAATACTTTCATTGAATTAAATCATGCGTATGTATCAATATACGTGAATTAACAACATGCTTTAAAATCAATTTTTGATAACAATTATTACAGAACCTACATGTATATCATACATATACATAAATCAAGATCATGTTTTCACATATACATCATATATACATAAGAGAAAACAAAGCAAACATTTAATAGAACTGAGCTTATGGCTATGATACCACTATTAGGTTTTTGGGGTTCATACACAACGAAAAATTCAAAACAATTTTTGAAAAACCCATAACAGGATCAAAAATAAGTTTCATTAAACCATACCTAAAAAGTAAACCATACCTTAATCCTTGATTTTCTTTTGTCATTGTTCAATCTCCAAGACATTCAAGCACGCGTCCTCTATCGAAAACTCACACACGAATAATGACCACAATTTGGCGTGCTAGCCCCAAGAGAAATTGAAAACATTTTTCTTTCTCTCCTAAAACCCAGAGAACTCGAAATTTGCAAAAACAAAATCTTATTTCATTTTAGGGTTTCACTATTTATTTATATGTGTAGATAAGCCATCGTTTAAAATCCTATTCGTAATAAAACTATCGTATTTATGTATTTTAAGCAAATTACACATACATCTCTATTAATAAGTTATCATATAACAAATCGTAAGGGCTTTTACGTCATGAATTGCATCATATAAAATTCATTACTCTTGACCAATTGAAATTGCGCAAAGCCACTCTTTATTATGTGCGACTCAATAGGTTCATGCGATGTTGGCAATGAACCAAAATCATTTTGCTACACAAGTCATAAGCAGTCTCTAGCAAGACATTATGACTTTCCAAGTAACATGAATATCAAAATTGATACAACCTAATGAATAACATATATCATATCATTTTGTCGCGCGATATCCTTTGACTAAAAATAAGGCATGA
The DNA here is from genome assembly GCA_039657365.1 of Stephania yunnanensis. Lineage (NCBI taxonomy): Eukaryota > Viridiplantae > Streptophyta > Magnoliopsida > Ranunculales > Menispermaceae > Stephania > Stephania yunnanensis. The sequence continues at coordinate 54,489,978 of CM077584.1, read as the reverse complement.
AAAGTCATTCTTAATGTTCAATCGCTAGTCTCGTTCTTTATATAGGTAAACCGAAAAACATTCAAGTAACATTAATCATATCAATTCACATCGACTTGGCCATTATCAGTTTATCATATTGAGGGATCCATTGATATCTCTCTATGCGAGAGTGACAAATTCTATCTTAATTACACACCTTCATATATTATTCATATGGTAAACAGTCACAAACTCACAATCCTTATAATCATCCGATTAAAGACAACGTTTGATTGTGTCAAATTATCATGCTCATAATATCGAAGTCTATGGTAATATCAAGTCGAAGGACTAAAAGATATACATATCATGAGTAACATCTATGACTTAATTCATGTGGTGTTCTCACAGCAGGTCGGTCTAGTACTTTGTTCCATAACAAGTACTCATGATCTCGATTTGTATCCCTATACGCATGATCATCACATGACCATCAATCAAGACTCACGCTAATCTTAATTCATTATAGTTCACAATATAATGATTGACTAGGGACATTTAAGATATTTCAACAGTTATCCATGAATCTTACTATAAAGAATACATACAATCACTTATAATAAAACATCAAATGAAAACCTCAATTTTATTAATTAAAAGTATAAGATAAACAATGTTTGTAGATTGACCTATGACACATGCCCCAATGGGAACTCGCATGAAATTTTTTTAGAACTTAGAATCAATCCTCAAACAAAGCCTTTATTATTATTAAAAATTGAATAAATTTTTGTTTTAATAAGTGACTCCAACATAAGTAGAATATAAGACTTTCCCAATTTTACTTTTTAACAAATGTTATTTTATCTATCTCACTATAGATGCTTTAACAATTAAACGTTAGATAAGTTATATTATAAAAATTGATTTTTTGTAGTTTGAAAGCTGCCACGTTAATTTATGTAGCACATGAATTTGTACACAATTTCTTTTTTTTTTTTTTAGCAAATGTACATATATGTTTTAATTTTCAAAAGTGTGTCACGCCCCTGAAATAAAAGTGTATGGCAATCTTTTTTAAAACAAAAAAGGTTCAGATTGGCCCACGTCCCACTTTCCATGACATTAACCCTTTTGATGCTCATTTAATGGACATGACTCATGATTTGGGTTCTTGAATTTGCACATTGAAGGATATTATGTAGATAGTACTACCCTTCGTACGTGAGAAATAAGTGACGATTTGACAAAAAAAATAAAAAAAAATAAACACAAGAAATGAAGTGACACCACTAATTTTTTTTTTTGAGTAACTATAGCTATCGAGACATTTTGCTTGATTACTCTCACGAGTTTTAAGATAACAAAAATAAATCACCTGGTTTAATGTTTGATTTGTGAAGAATCAAAATTATGTTCGTGCATCTAACAAATTTGAGTCGGGTAAGATTATTAAGTGACGATAAAGCTCTTCTTCAAAGTTTCAAAGGGGCTTTACTCTGGCCTCAAAGTTGACACCACTTGTTACCGCTGGTCAATTAACCGGAGCCCTCACCCAAGACCCCTTGGCTTACAATTATTCTTTCTCAGTCATGAGAATTCCTGCCCCAGTCCTTTTACTACCTTTTAGGCTTTTCCAGCTCTTCTGATCTGTATTCCCTTGAGAGCTGCAGTTCTTCACATTGTTCTCTTCGATCTCTCCCCACAAACCCTTCATTGGAATAAGACAAAGCGAGCTAGTGTTTTTAAAACAGTGGAATCTTTGGGGTTGCGCACTATCTCTTATCCCTTGCATACATAACCAAATTAAACCAAGTGGTGTTCGGAAGACCCAGCCCTTTTTCACTTTTCAATCAACCAATAAAGCTACTTCATATATGTTTTGTTCTGCTTTTACATTAAAAGCACAAATTTATACATAAAACACAGCTTTAATTTCCTTTCTTCGCGTACGCATATATTTATATATGTTCACTTTTTCTATGTTTCCATTTTTAAAATGGAGTTTCTCATGACTATATTAATTGAATACATGCATGCATGTAATATCTACCAAAAAAAAAAAAAAAGACATGCATGTAATACATATATATTGCCCATAATGTGGGTGAAGAGCACATGTTCTCTCTTATCCCTTTTGACACTTTTCCAAGCCTTTTTATATAAATGAAGCATTCCAACTTTCTTTTTCTAGTCACTTTAAGAAATTCTTCATATATATATATATATATATATATATAGTGCTGTAGCTAGCTACATTATTCTTTCATCGGTGTTCATGAATCTAACTTTTGGTTCCTTCAATATATGTTACAAACTTACAATACAATGAATACATGCTATTTGGACAATTATTACTTTATTAGTCATGGTATGTATTTTCAGTTAAACGGTTTTATTTTTCTGTTCTAAGTGTTTTTGACGTGCCCCATGCACATTTTTATTGAAAGCTAGCTGTGACAAAACATCCTAATAGCTATGCAAGGACATACCAGCTAGCAAAACCAAACACTAGAACATTTTTGACTTTTAATAGAGGTTTAAAATCCATATTAAATAGAGTGTTATTAAATGTCATGTGAAAATGTATTATGTTTTAATTTTTAATACATGCATTACATAGAGGTTTTTTAAAACTCCTATCAATTAGGTGTTATTTAATAACACACCCTTTAATAGGGGTTTAAAAATCCTCTATTAAATACAAAAATCGTTCTAGTGAAACTTCATGACAAAACATCCAAGTAGCTATGAGTGTCTGAGAGTGTGAGTGTGTGTCTATACATATATATATATATATATATATAACATATATATATATCGAACTTTTATTTATTTATATATGGATACTTCTAAATCTCTCTAATTAATAATGAATAAGTATCAAATAAATATTCATGACATGAGTACCAATTCTCAACCATTGGATTAACATCAAGAGAAAGAATGGTTGTAAAACACTAATTAATGCATATTAATGTGATCCACATATAATTAATAACTTTTAAATGCATTTTCAATAAAAAATAACAAGTTTGACCATTTGCTATTTATTTTTACTAATGAAAAAAAAAAAATAAAAAAAATGTTGTTTCTTTTTTAATTTGTGGAAGATAAAGACATTTTTAAATTTATTTGTAACATTCAAATTTGGGACTGAGGCTATGTTGTTGTTGTTGCTGTTGTTGTAACCCTCAAACTAAAATTTACTGGCAAATGTGCATTACCCAATATCAATAATTTAAAATAAATTTTAGTACAACTCTTTGTGACATTTTTATTTATAATTTGTCTCTTTTTTGGAGAAATAATTTACAATTAATTACTTTATAATTTAAATAATCAACCATTTCCTTAAAAGAAAAAAAATTAAACATAAATTTACAACACAAAAAGTAGAATAGATAAATAAATTATTTTAATCAAATTAAAATGATTAAAACTTTTGAGTTGGAAAATAATTAAATTTTAGCATGCTACTATATAACGATTAATTTAGGTTCTAAAATTATATATGAATCATATAAAAAGACAATGATACATTAATAAAGTATATTATTGATTAGAATGACAAGTGATTTGATTTTCCTCTTGAGTTTGAATTTTTTCATAAATGAAAAAATCGAGTTGAGAGGGCCACATGTATGAGCACGACAATATCCGAGCATGGATTACTCGGTGTGATTAGAGCCGGATGTCAAAAAGAACTTTTTTTAAAAAATATGAGCGGCGCTATGTGCACCTCGATTTATATGCATTTTGGGGTGCCATCATAAATAATTGAGGCGCACATAACGATGCTAAAAATATATTGGAGGAAATTAAGGAAATAATTTCAGTTATTATTCTTTTTTAGTTTGGTACATTAATATTCACATAATACATAATACATTTATATGATTAAGAAATAATTAATAGATAGTACAAAATAATTTTAAAAAATTAATAATTAAAGTATCAAATTAAATTAAATCACATAAAGTGTTCAAATTATAAAAATATAATTTAAAAAACTTGAAAATTATCCGAAGTGTAATATAAACTACATTAAATCGAACATATCCTTAATAGTGTCTATGTATCTAGCATGCACTCTTTTTCTATTGTCTTTAAAAAAAGGAAAAAAATGAAATCAAATTTGAATTTGTTGTAATTTTAGTCTACACTTGTAAAAAATCTCAAATTGTAAATTAATTGGTTATATAATTTTATGATAATTAATAGTGTTATAAAATGATTTAAAGAAAATCAAAATGTATCGTTTTTTCTATAAAAAGGCTTATTAGTATTATATTTAGTACTTATTTTAATTATTGTAGCTTTGAAATAATTTAAAAATTTCTTAATTTTAATAAATTATACACGACCATAACTAAAACATTGATTTAAAAATTAATAATTTAATAATCTAAAAATAGAAAAATAAAAAGACTTTTTTGTTAAATTTTTAAATAAAATGAATAAGTATCATAGATTATTAACATATTTTGATTAAGTAATATAAATAAATAATTTTATATAAAAAAGTTTATATTTTTTACTCAATCCAATTTATTTATATTGATACTTTTTTCAACCTAAGTCAATATTGTTGATATATTGTCAAAAAAAATATTGATATATATTATAAAGGTGTAGTACGTACATAATATGAGTATTAATTTGAAATTACATTAATTGTAATTGTTCCTATCATTGCTAATTGCCACATGACATTACTCAACTTATTTTTCAAGGAGCAACAATTTAAAAAATATGTTGCATTTAATACTTAGGTTGAAAATATCAATAATTTCAACCTAAGCCGATTTGGGAGTTTTGGGACCTCGATTTACGCATTAACACTGACGTATGTGGCTAGGGCTCGACGACGACTTAGTAAGGACATAGGCACGCACCACGAGGTACGAGATGTGCGGTCGAGCTTAGGCACACCACATGTGAGGTTTGTGAACACCGAGAATTTATGAACTTTATTACACCATATTATTATCGCATAAGTTAGGTGTGCATCACATCATGATTATCTGTGGTCATGCATATAGACATAAGGACATAAAGGAGTCGTCTCCGAGAATTAGATGGAGCAGCTTAGATAGCGAAGAGTCTCTACCTCCGGCCAGTCGGGCAGCTTTGAGAGATGACTATACACGATTATCTATATAGACATAAGGACATAAAGGAGTCGTCTCCGAGAATTAGATGGCAGCGGTCTTAGATAGCGAGGTTTCCTCCGCCCTCCGAGATGACTATACGACGATTATCTACCCTTTAGCTAGTGTGGCATTCGGAGGAGGTTTCCGCCCTCGGGCCTTTCCTACGATTATAGTACGTCGGTACCGCTCGAGTTCATAAATTCACGTGACGAGACCTCCCCCGATCGTCGATACTAAACGCCACCGAGCCGACGAGATTCAGGCAAGGTCCTTGCATGTGGGGTTCGTGGGAATTGCCTGTTCACACTAGAAAAGGATTGAATCATGTTTAATTCTTTCAATTAACTTATATTATACCTTGTCGAATTACATTATGTTGTAGCTTTTATAAAACCCTATTGTTCACTTACTGGATGCCTTTTTGGAACCCGGATCCATCCTCCAGTGATTAAGGGAAGGGCAAGATGCACCAATGAGACAACGACTTCAAACTACCTTGATATTCACTATAGGAGTGATATCTTTTATGTATCTATTTGACTTATATACCGAACTTACATTTTTGTTTATGTATGGATTATGGAATACTTTCGGACATGTTCCTTGACTTAGATTTACAGTACTGATGGTATGATAAATGTTTTTTTCACTTAGGTTCATGTTTACTTTTCAATATTTTATTATATGTTCACCAAATTCATTTGAATTTTACTTAATTGTAAAAAATGGAAGAATGGGTTTGGAACATCTTTTGGGTCGATAGTGTTACCATACGCCTCAAGAGACGGTTCATGCAGGTCAGACTGCCAGTTCATGGTACGGTGTTGACACTCTTTACCCCGATCCTACATTAGCATACATCTTGAGGTACGTCCCCACTCACGTCTCGACACCTAAACACAAGTAGGAGTGACTTAATAGCCTACACATATAAAATACACTAGACATACATCTCAACAAATCTAACATATACTTCGGCCACATCTCCTCGATCAGTGCACATATCTCGATACGAGTACTACGTCAGGGGTCTATAATCCTGATTAAGGAATTGCTAAGATTAGAAATTCAAGCCGTGACTAGACTGTGCCCTAGATTGATTAGTGATCAGATGACGTTGCCCAAGAAATCGCAATATGAATATGATGAAGATGATGAAGAAAATGTTGAAGTCCGCGAGGGGGATGTTGTCATGTCCAATCAGATGGTTTGACAACACCATAAACAAAAGAAGGGTCTTGGATACGAAAGTTATTATCTATGAAACTAACTTGATCTTGTTTTACAATAGAAACTAGCTTAAATGCCATAAGATGAGAATGTGAAGCGTCATCATCTTAGGCTCTCTCTAGAACCTCATAGATAAAATTAGAAAAATCTACAACACAGGAAATATCAATAGGATGTGATTAAATATAATAGTTAGTAAAGTTACCTCTATTAGACATGATGCAAGTTGGAGAGAATTGTGATGATACCTTCTACTAAACAGGGCACCGCCGACCTAATCTCGTAATGAAGCCTTAATCCCAACCACATAAGACTTAATTACGTATTAGTAAGCCTTTGGTCCTTATTTTCTTCCATACACATGTTCAAATATTACTAGATTTCAAATTTAATTAAAACTTTTTATCGTTTTAGTTATCTTGTAATATAAAGATTATGCGGAAGCTATTATGATTCAAAATTCATAAGTGTGGGAAACCAGGAATACAAATTATCACATGCATGTATATACATGAGTCTAAAAAATGGGACATTATACACTCACCCCAATGCACAACCCAAAATGTACAGTAATAATAATACAACAAAAGTCGAGTCATACATGATGAGATAGGATAATCGTCAAGATGCTCAAAGAAAATTGTCGATCTTATTTTTCCTTGGTCTGCTGCTACTCGACAGACCTACACCCACCGTCACAAACTAGACGGTGAGTATAATGATATTTAAGTAATAACTGGAGAATTCTATGCCACATTTCCAAAATAAAAGAATGGTATTTAAAAGCATAAAGTAGCGAAAGAATTGCTAAATCAAATAATGCAAGTAAATACCACAGGTAAAAATGTAGAGACCGACACATGCTAAGTCAAGATGATCTACGCCCTATCGGCGTTGAGAACCTATCACCTAACATTTTTCACAACTATATGGACCTGCGCTCAACATGTCTCATACCCAAAAGTAGAGCTGCGCTCTACGCATATACATCATAAATCTCAATTTCGTCGACCACCCCGAGTCTCGTACCTCGAGTGTCGCGCAAGGGTAGTGGTGAGTGTCATAACCTTAGTAGACCTATGTCTCCATGAACCGCGCATTTCTCGTGCAATGGACACTAAATAATCTTTACTTTCGTTTTAAAAAAATAGTTCCAATTCTCCAGGATTCCAAAACAAATTAGGTTACATAGCTAAAAGGAATAGAATACAAGTCTAGTCAAATCCAGATTATCCCAATAACATGTTTTTCATCAATTCTTTATCAAAAAATGACATCAAAACCAGGAATCATAGTCAATGAAACATTTCATAAGGCATCATGTCACAATATTCACTCATGAATAGACACAAGAACAACATGATGTGAGATTACAAGTAGCAATGTCTACCAATAGACCATAAAATGATAAGAGTCAATGAAATGAAATATACAATTCTAACAGCTTTACTTACTATTTATACGCTTGTCCTAGCCTATCCGACCTTTCGGCACTCCGTAATGCGTTTCCAAACTCCCGGGATCTCCTCTTAGTCCCCTGAAGTTATTTGATAGGTGTTATAGTATGTTTGGACCTATTTATAGTATTTAAACCATTTATGGACTTGGTTGATTTTTAGTACCGGCTGGGAAATTGGCGCTCTAATATGAACAATAACACGCTAATCGCCACATTAGCGCGTTACCGAGACTGTCTAGCGCGCTACTCAGTGTTAGCGCACTATGTACAGCAAAACCCAGGACTCCGAACCCAGTACACATAGGCCATGTTATTGCCTTAGGGACTCTAATACACATTACAAGAGGTCCCTAACACCATACCCAATGTAAAACAACAACCATAACATCAAATTCATGAGATTATCAACTTAAGCTTTGTTAATGGAGTGGAGAAGTTACCTAGCTTGAACATCTCCTTATTCTTCACCAAACCTTTACTGATTTACACACTTCCCCTCCTCCAAATTCACTCCAGCAAGTTCTCTTCTTTCTTTCCTCCTTGCACAAACGATTTGTGATGAGGATAAAAAACCAACTTGTTTACTTATATGTTCATATGACCATGTTGATATGTTTGAATGATAACCATTGATCATTGTGCACATACGTATATCGAGGCTCATCTCATGGGCCACCTTGTCCCACTTATCCCTCAAGTCACCATTGAGTCACTTAACATGTTGGCACTTTGTCTCATGATGAGTTAATGCGTGTCTCGATGCACATCCAATGCCTATTGTTTAATTGCACTAACTTAAAGCTCTTAATATTTGTATTTAAATGTGACCATATTAGCCACTTACAAAACTAACATAAATTTACATTTAATTCAAATTAATTAAGCTTACCTTATAAGCAGCTACCTCGGTCCCACGTCGACATGCGATTCGAGGTATGTTCCCGCTCATCTCGATACCTATACACTCGTATAAAATTGACTTAATAGTCTACATATATACAATACACTAGGCATACATCAAAACAAATATAAAATATAACTCGCCTCTTACCTCGATAAATGGACATATCACGGTATGAGCTCCACAACACGGGTAGTTGATCATGTTTAAGGAATTAAACACGGTTAGCAATTTTGGGCCGTTACAAGAATGTTGAGGAGAAAGATTCCAACAAAAATGAAGAAGTCAAATGAGAATGTGGAGGAGAAAGCTTTTAACACAATGAAAAAGCTAAATGAGAATGAGGAGTAGGGATGCAAATGGGTAGGGTAGCGTATGATTTTGGTACTTCTCCTAGCCCCATAATTATGGTCGATATGAAGACTCACATTATTATAATGTGAATGGGGTAGGTATGCCACATAATAGATATCAATATCTTAACATGAATTCTTTTGTACAACGGGTCGAGGTTTGCGAAATTTGTGGAGACTATTCTCATTCCGTACATAATTGTCCATATCATCCACAATATGAGAATTATCACTATTCTAACTATGCATCGCCACAACCCGACTTCTCTGGATTCATGTCACACTCACATGTTCCTCAACATGAAGGAAATCAATAGTTTCATCAAAACCTCTCATTGGAAGATATATTGATGCAAATGATAGAAAGTGTGCAAGATTGTCGACGAGTTTGTCATAACATATGCAAACTTGATTTTAGTTGTCCAGGCTCGAAGGAATTGGTAACTGACTTAGATCAATATATTGTCAGTCGTCAAAGAAAAATTGATGAAGCAGAGTTGTGTAGTACACAACCAACTTTTAACCTAGAGGAGGATGTCATTGCGTTGATACATTGACAAATCTTGAGGTGCATGACGTTACACAAGTGGAAGACTATTTGATAGACACATCCGAAGAATGTGAAGTCATTCAAATTGAGCCAGAGATTGTCATTGCATTAAATGAGGGAGAAAATGAGATGAACATTAATGTCAATTCAGACAAGCCGGAGATGCCGCAAATAGAGAGGGAGGAAGACCAACCTATAGTGTTGGTGCAACCACCCACCCTCCCATGCACATTTGGTACACCTTATAAGGGGGTGAAAATAAGGGAGCGTTTGCAGATCTTCAACACTACCGACACCTTTGTATTAGACGATCCTGATACGATAGATTCTTTTGTGTTGGAAGTCCCGGATGAGCTCCTAAATCTGAAAGATGGCGTGCATGCTTCATTGCCTAAATACGTAGATGCGCTATTCGTTGTTGACATCTCTAAAGGAGAGGGCATCACGTGACCAATCGTGTTAAGTCTAGCCAAAGACTTAAAAGAAAGGCGGCTTGTTGGGAGGCAGCCCAGCTCTATTTTTATTTTATTTTATTCACTTCTTGCATTTATTTTAGTTTTAGTTCAGTTTTAGTTTTTTATTATTTTTAATAACACTTTAATTTGGTCTCTTTATTTTTACAGGTGATATAGTATGTTTAACGTTAATCGGAGGGTTGGAGCGTTAAATTTGGTAGGTTTGACTTTGGATTACATTTTAACATAATTTGAGCATTATTTTTTTAAGGAATTAACATGTTTATATGATTTTAGGTGTTTTTAGACTTGGTTGGGACATACCTAACTTAAGTCGCTGCATTAGTGGCAGGTTTTTGCGTAGACCCCCTAAATTTCATTCCATCATCTTGTTGATTTCACCTTTAGTTGAAAAACTTCGGGCTTGCAAGACTTGATTGGAATCTTTTTAGTTAACTCCCATGTTTACTAGTTCTTGCTCTTGTTATGATTATTATTTCATAGTTTCCTTAGTCATCCACACATGAGAGATTTTGTGCGTTCATTAGTTATTAGAGACTTGTTGTTGATTTAATTATTATGATTTAATTAATTTAATTTCTCCTATTTAATTAATTTAATTTCTCCTATTTCATTGTTGTTGATTTAATTATTATGATTTAGATATAGGGAATGTATGAGGCCTGTGCATGCTTTTAAATGGACAATCTACTATTTTTTTGGAATATTAGTATCCGTGTAATTGTGCTTTTAGACCAATAAAGTAACAAACATTCACCCGTTTGCCGTAAAACCTTTTCGGTTCTTTAGTGTACAACAATTGAATATAGGTTAAATCGGGAGCGAATGCGATTCAATTATCTTGGATTAGTGTTCCTACAGATCCATATTACTGCGGTTAGTGTGTTAAACATGAATGACGGATGTATAGGGTTATACATTAATTAGGGAAGTAGTTAGTGACGGACGTCCTGACTATCGAAATTAGGGGAACTATGAATTTTTGGCGGATGTCGATTTTCTATAGTTAATCTAGGAGAATTTAAATTAATAATTTTTTGGGAAAGATTGAGGACCATTGAATGCTATTGAATCTTGATTCTGATTTGTGGAACTAGAGATTTAGTGTTATTTAGGTGTTAATTAATTGTTTTAGAAATTAGTTTAGTTATTTTATTTATTTAGTTTAGATAGATTAGTTAGTTAAATTAATATTTATTTTAAAACCCCCGATTTTCTTTTTTTGTTGTTTTAACCTAAGAAAGACAATCAATCTCTGTGGGATCGACCATTTGCCACTATTCTACAAAATAGTTGGTTTAGGAAACTTTACTTTATTGACATGTTCGGCGCGCGCCAGATCACGTGTCGTGCATGCCAAATATAACCCGCAATCGAGTTACCAACCACAAAGGTGTAGTAGTGGTAAATATGTGGTCAAATCCACAAGACTTGAATTTACTCCAAGTTAACTAAAAATGGGGGGTTTTCAAAAAATTCAATAAAATAATTAATTAAACTAACAAAAATAAAAATTTCGCAAAAATTAATATCAATAATGAAAAATCACCTAAATCTCCAGTTCCACAAATCAAAATCAAGATTCAATAGCATTCAATAGTCCTCAATTTTTCTCAAATAAATTATTAATTTAATTTTCCTAGATTAGCCATGGAAAATTGACATCCGCCAGAAATTTTTAGTTCCCCTAATCTCGATAGCCAGGACGTCCGCCACTAACTACTTTCATAATTAATGTATAACCCTAGACATCCGCCAATCAGGTTTAACACACTAACCACATTAATATAGATATGTGGGAAAACTAATCCTAGATAACCGGATCACAACCACTACCGATTTAACTTAGATTCAATTGTTGTACACTCAAGAACCGAAAGGGTTTTACGGTAAACAAGTGAATGCTTGTTACTTTATTGGTCTAAAAGCACAATTACACGGATACTAATATTCCAAATAACAGTAGATTGTCAATCTAAAAGCATGCATCAGCCGCACACATACCCTAGATCTAAATCATAATAATTAAATCAACAAAATGAAATATGAGAAATTAAATTAATTAAATAATAAAATAAAAGATCTCACATAATATGTTATGAATTCATAATTCTGATTTACTTCCCCTTCGACTTAGGCAAGAAATTGATTAGCCGGACATCATCTTCAAAAATCACTACTAAAAATAATAATTGATCTCTAAAAAATACTAATTAATTGTTCCTATAATAATACCTATGTTCCTAATATATAAAATTACTCCAAATTGAACTCGGATACTAATTTTAGGGGTTGGGGATGTGACTCGTGCGCCGAGGAACATCGTAGGGGTGTTTTTAGATCAAAAATCGATTCCGCCACATGTCACAACGTGATTTGCTGTTTTATAACCGCAAAGCCAAATGTCTCAATGAGATTGGATTGCCGCTGACGACTCGCTGATTTGTCGACGTGCGATTCGCCGAAAATTTGGAGATTTCATTGTGTCTAGCCGAATCAGCGCCATGTGACTTGATCTGGTTCTCGGAGACACCTCAATGTGACGCGTCTGGCCAATGATAGAATGCCACGCGCGCGCGGGGGCGGAAGAAAAATCGCGCGAATCTTGCGAATTTTGGGAGTTTGTGTGGGAACGCATCTCGATGCCGATCGATGGTAGCTAAAACGATGAGAAAATAAGGCGGTGTGTGACGTGGCCTTGTGGTGCTCACTCGGCGGCTCGTGATTGGTCGTGCTGGCAGTTGACGCCACGTGGACTAATACTCGCGTGACACGTGGCACCTACTGTGTTGCTAACCGCTGACGTGTCATCTTCTGATTGGTTGAAACATACTGTTGGCTATTTGACCTACCGCGCAACGCGTATTTCGAGACAAACTATTCGACATCCGATCACTGCAAGTAAATACTCCATTTTAAGTATTTTTTTCGCCATGAATTCAACCGCGTACTCTGTTTCACCTAAAATTGACCAAAAATATAATTAAATATATATTTTAAATACTTTTAATAATTAAATATACTAAAATAGACTACTAAAAACTTATAAATACTGACTTATCAAATACCCCAAACTTAAGACTTTGCACGTCCCGAGCCAAGGTGTAAATGACAACACAAACTAAACTAGACTCCTAATATAATAATATTGACTCAACTAATCCTATACCCGACCCGAATTCATGAAGTTCCTTTAATTTACATAGTCACCAAATTAACAAGTAACTCAGAAAATTTTAGAGTTATGATATGTCAAGATTAGCAACACAAACACAATTAAGATCCCACTTTAAAGATATAGACTCGGTCAAAACAAAAGCCATCAACTACTCACAAGTTTTCTTGGTCTATACATTAAAGCACGCAAGTTCAAAATCTCACTTAATATAGTGAAAGCACTCGAACTAAATCTTTTATTTGAGGAGTTTTCAAAACTTCCACCTTTTTCTTCTTTTCTTTTTTTTCATCATTTTTCATCAACTTTTTTTTTTTTTTTCAAATAGTACGATCCCTACTACATTTCCTGTGGACCGCTTTTTGCACTTTTTCCCACCACAAGTTTCCCTGCTCCATTTCCTGTGGAAACTTGTAGGACTCTCTATTTTTTATTTATTTAAAAAAAATCATGTTAGTACTTCTCACTTTCACTATAATCAAGCAAATCCCCCAATATGGGTTAAAATAATATCACTTGCATAAATTTGACCATTTACTCATTTTCGTTATCTAGCACTAAATTTAACCATCATTTAAGTCTCTAATCATGAAATCATAAAAATGCGAGCTACGAACTCAATAAAGTATTTCTCGTAATTTTCTCTAAGTTTCAAGTTTAAAAGGCAACTATAATTTACTCATCCACAACTAAAGGCATGAACATAGTTTCGGGTGACTCTAAATAACTATATATATATTAAATGCATATATATACATGAAAGTGTATCAAATCCTAATGAAATGAAAAATGAATATGAATGGATAAGAAATGAAAGAAATGGAAGAAATAACATAAAACACCACCATTACCATTCAATATCCGCATATAACCGCATAAAAAAAAAATAAATAAATTAAACGACTTCACATGCGGTCTTTTGCAATAAATCCATCCAAAACAATCCACAATCCCTAAAACACCCCCAAACTTATTCCAGACCTCAAGGTTCAAAACAAGTCAAGAGGTTCACACATACAAAACAAACAAGATGGTGAAAGAATATAATAAAAATAAGATGAAGGAAATGATACAAAGTCATGCATAATATAAAGTTTCTAAAAATTAGTGAATGCACTAAATCTCTCTTGTGTGGGTGACTAAGGAAACTATAAAGGAACATTATCATAAGAAGAGCAATAACTAGTAAACATAGGAGTTAACTGAAAAAAAAAAGAATTCCAATCAAGTCTTGCGAGCCCGAAGTCTTTCAACTAATGGTAAAATCAACAAGATGATGGAATGAAATTTAGAGTTTTGGGTCAAACTCAAAAATCTGCCACTAATGCAGCGACTTAAGTTAGGTATGTCACAACCAAGTCTCAAAACACCTAAAATCCTATAAACATGTTAATTCCTTAAAAAAAAATAATGCTCAAATTATGTTAAAAATGTAATCCAAAGTCAAACCTACAAAACTTAGCACTCCAACCCTCCATCACTTGTAAAAACAAAGAGACCAAATTAAAGTGTTATTCAAAATAATAAAATACTAAAACTAAACTAAAACTAAAATAAATGCAAGAAATAAATAAAATAAAATAAAATAAAAATAAAGCTGGGCTGCCTCCCAATGAGCCGCATTTCTTTTAAGTCTTTGGCTAGATTTAACACGATAGGTCACGTGATGCCCTCTCCTTTAGAGATGTCAACAACGAATGACGCATATACGTATTTGGACAATGAAGCATGCACGCCCTCTTTCAGATTTAGAGCTCATTCGGGACTTCCAACACAAAAGAATCTATCGTATCAGGATCGTCCAATACAAAGGTGTCGGCAGTGTAGAAGATCTGCAAACGCTTCCTTACTTTCACCCCCTTATAAGGTGTACCAAACGTGCATGAGAGGGTGGGTGGTTGCACCAACACCAGAGGTTGGTTTTCCTCGCTCTTTATCTGCGGCTTCTCCGGCTTGTCTGAATTGACATCAATGTTCATCTCATCTTCTCCATCATTAATGCAATGACAATCTCTGGCTCAATTTGAAAGACTTCACATTCTTCGGATGGTTTTATCAAAAAGTCTTCCATTTGTGTATCCTCTTTCACCTCAAGATTTGTCAACATATCAACACTCGCATCCTCCTCTGAGTTAAAAGTTGGTTGTGTACTACACAACTCTGCGTCATCAATTTTTCTTTGACGACTGACAATATATTGATCTAAGTCAGTTACCAAGTCCTTCGAGCCTGGACAACTAAAATCAAGTTTTCGTATGTTATGACAAACTCGTCGACAATCTTGCACACTTTCTATCATTTGCATCAATATATCTTCCAAGGAGAGGCTTTGATGAAACTGTTGATTTCCTTCATGTTGAGGAACCTGTGAATGTGACACGAATCCAGAGAAGTCGGGTTGTGGCGATGCATAGTTAGAATAGTGATTATTCTCATACTGTGGATGATATGGAAATTATGTTCGAAATGAAAAGTCCATCGCGGGGTTGACTTGCACTTCACTAGAGGAGCTGAGATGTTCCATCATGGAGATTATTAGGTTGAGTTTTTGATCAGTGAACTCGAGATATTGCCTGGATACATGTTAAAAGCAAGGAACTAGATAGGCAAAATAAATAAAATAAATAAATAAAGAAACAAATATAAATTAAACTAACTAATTTAACTAAATTAAATAAAATAAAACAACTAACTAATTATTAAAATAATTAATTAATAATCAATTAACACCTAATTAATGTCTAAATAACACCTAAATCTCCATTTCTACAAATCAGAATCAAGATTCAATAGCAATCTTGGTCTTCAATCTTTTTAAAAAAATTATTAATTTAAATTCTCCTAGATTAGCTTTAGAAAATCGACATCCGCCAGAAATTCCTAGTTCCCTTAATCTCGATAGCCAAGACGTTTGCCACTAACCATTTCTCTAACTAATGTATAACACTAGATATCCGCCAATCAGGTTTAACATACTAACCGCAGTAATATGGATATATGAGAACACTAATCCTAAATAACCGGATCGAATCCACTCCCTATTTAACCTAGATTCAATTGTTGTACACTCAAGAACCGAAAGAGTTTTACGACAAACGGGTGAATGTTTGTTACTTTATTGGTCTAAAAACACAATTACACGGATACTAATATTCCAAATAACAATAGATTGTCCATTTAAAAGCATGCATCGGCCTCATACATACCCTAGATCTAAATCATAATCTTTAAATCAACAACAATGAAATAGGAGAAATTAAATTAATTAAATAATAAAATAAAAGATCTCACATAATATGCTTTGAATCCATAATTTCGATTTTCTTCCCCTTCGACTTAGGCAAGAATTTGATTACCCGGACATCATCTTCAAAAGTCTATACTAAAAACTGATAATAGATTTCTAAAAAAATATTAATTAATTCTTGTCTCTAATAATACATAGTTTCCTAATATATAAAAGAACTCCAAATTGGACTCCGATACTAATTTTAGGGGTAGGGAGGTGACTCGTGTGTCGATGAGCATCGTAGGGGTGTTTTTACATCAAAAATCGGACTCGCACGTGTCTACACATGATTCACTATTTTTCTGTTGTCGCGCCACGTGTCGAAACCGGATTGGTCAAATGCTGACGACTCGCTAATCTGTCGGTGTGTGATTCGCCGAACTCCTGGCGCGTTCGGGTGTGTGTGAGGTGAGTCAGCGCCACATGTCTTGATCTGATTCATGGAGACACCTCAATATGACGCGTATGGCCAATAAGAGAACGCCACGTGGACACTAAACGCGAAGAGGAATTCGCGCGACTCTTGCAAATTTCTGGGAGTTTGTGCGAGAAGAAGGAATAGCGGCGTGTGACGTGGCCTTGTGGTGCTGACGTGACTACCGTGATTGGAGGAGACGATGTAGACACGCTACGTGGCGGCTTGTGATTGGAGGAGAACCAATGAGTGACGTGTTGTTCTGCTACTACGCTGTGACGCGTGGCGCAAACGTGTCATCACCCGATTGGTCAAACATTGACATGGGAACTCCTTATTGGTTGAAATATGCTATCTCTTATTTTACTCACAGCACAACGCGTATTTCGAGGCAACATCCGATCACTGCAAGTAAATACTCCATTTTGAGTATTTTTCCACCACGAATTCAACCGCGCACTCTGCTTCACTTAAAAATGACCAAAAAATATAATTAAATATATATTTAAATACTTTCTATAATTAAATATACTAAAATAGACTACTAAAAACCTATAAATACCGACTTATGAAATACCCCAAAACTTAACACTTTGCACGTCCCGAACAAAGGTGTAAATGACAACACAAACTAAACTAGGCTCCTAATATAATAATATTGACCTAACTAATCCTATACCCGACCCAAATTCATGAAGTTCCTTTAATTTACATAGTCACCAAATTAACAAGTAACTCAGAAAATTTTAGAGTTATGATATGTCAAGATTAGCAACACAAACACAATTAAGATCCCACTTTAAAGACATAAACTCGGTCAAAACAAAGGCCATCAACTACTCACAAGTTTTCTTGGTCTATACATTAAAGCACACAAGTTCAAAATCTCACTTAATATAGTGAAAACACTCGAACTAAATCTTTTATTTGAGGAGTTTCACAACTCATGCCTTTATTCATTTTTTTCATTTTTATTTTATTTTTTTTCTTCTCCAGATCTTTTTTTTCTTTTTCAATTAATACGATCCCTGCTCTATTTCCTATGGACCGATTTTCTCACTTTTTTCCACCACAAGTTTCCCTGCTCCATTTCCTGTGGAAACCTTGGGACTCTCCATTTTTTATGAAAAACTCCTGCTAGTACTTCTCACTTTCACTATAATCAAGCAAATCCCCTAATGTGGGTTAAAATAACATGACTTGCATAAATTTGATCGTCTACTCATTTTCGTTATCTAGCACTAAGTCCAACCATCATCTAAGTATCTAATCATGAAATCATAAAAATGCTGAGCTACGAACTCGATTGAGTGTTTCTCTTAATTTTCTCTAAGTTTCAAGTTTAAAAGACAACTATAATTTACTCATCCACAACCAAATGCATGAACAAAGTTTCGGGTGACTCTAAATAACTATATATATATGTTAAATGTTTATATATACATGAAAGTGTATCAATCCTAATGAAATGTGAAAGGAATATGAATGGATAAGAAATGAAAGAAATGGAAGAAATAATATAAAAACACCATTACCATCCAATATCCACATATAACCGCATAGTAAAAAAAATTAAAACGATCTCACCTGCGGTCTTTCGCAAAAAAAAATCCATCCAAATCAATCCACAATTCCTAAAACACCCCCAAACTTATTCCAAACCTTGTCCTCAAGGTTTAAAACAAGTCAAGGCATCCATATGACAAAAAGAAAAAGATAGTGGTGAAGAAAGACATGGATAAGAAATGATACAAATGCATGCATAACAAAAAGTCTCTAATAACTAATGAATGCACAAAATCTCTAATTTGTGGGTGACTAAGGAAACTATGAAATAACAATCATAATAAGAGCAAGAACTAGTAAACATATGAGTTAACTAAAAAGATTCTAATCAAGTCTTTCGAGCCCGAAGTCTTTCAACTAAGGGTGAAAATCAACAAGATGATGGAATGAAATTTATGGTTTTGGGTCTACGCAAAAACCTGCCACTAATGCAGCGACTTAAGTTAGGTATGTCCCAACCAAGTCTCAAAACACCTAAAATCCTATAAACATGTTAATTCCTTAAAAAAATAATGCTCAAATTATGTTAAAAATGTAATCCAAAGTCAAACCTACAAAACTTAGCGCTCCAACCTTCCAATGAACGTTAAACACAATATATTACCTGTAAAAATAAAGAGACCAAATTAGAGTGTTATTAAAAATAATAAAAAACTAAAACTGAAATAAAACTAAAATAAATGCAAAAAGTGAATAAAATAAAATAAAAATAAAGTTGAGCTGCATCCCAACGAGTCATCTTTCTTTTAAGTCTTTGGCTAGACTTAGCATGATTGGTCACGTAATACCCTCTCCCTTAGGGATGTCAACAATGAATGACCCATCTACGTAATTGGGCAGCGAAGCATGCATGCCCTCTTTCAGATTTAGGAGCTCATCCGGGACTTCCGACACAAAAGAATCTATCGTATCAAGATCGTCCAATACAAACGTGTCGGCAGTGTAGAAGATCTGCAAACGCTCCTTTACTTCCACCCCTTTATTAGATGTACCAAATGTGCATGGGAAGGTGAGTGGTTGTACCAACACCAGAAGTTGGTCTTCCTCGCTCTCTATTTGCAGATTCTCCGGTTTGTCTAAATTGACATCAATGTTCATCTTATCTTCTCCCTCATTTAGTGCAATGACAATCTCTGGCTCAATTTGAAGGACTTTACATTCTTCGGATGTTTCTATCAAATAGTCTTCTATCTGTGTATCCTCTTTCAGCTCAAGATTCGTCAACGTATCAACGCTCACATCCTCCTCTGGGTTAAAAGTTGGTTGTGTACTACACAACTCTGCTTCATCAATTTTTCCTTGACGACTGACAATATATTGATCTAAGTCAGTTACCAAGTCCTTGGAGCCTGAACAACTAAAATCAAGTTTTTGTATGTTATGGCAAACTCGTCGACAGTCTTGCACACTTTCTATCATTTGATATATCATTGGCATCACCATATCTTCCAAGGAGAGGCTTTGATGAAACTGTTGATTTCCTTCATGTTGAGGAACATGTGGGTGTGACATGAATCCAGAGACGTCGAGTTGTGGCGATGCATAATTAGAATTGTGATAATTCTCATACTGTGGATAATAGGGGCAATTGTGTGCGTAATGAAAATAGTCTCCTCAAATTTCGTAAACCTCGACCTGTTGAGCAAAATAATTCACGTTAAAATATTGATATCTATTATGTGGCATACCTATCCCATTTACATTATAATAATGTGAGACTTCATATCGACTATAATTATGGGGATAGGAGAAGTCCATCGCGGGATTGACTTGCACTTCACCAGAGGAGAGGAGATGTGTTGGGGCATGTGCCTTAGGTCAATCCATTAACTGTCTTTATGAATACTTTTAGTTAATAAAATAGAGGATTTCATTTGTTGTTTATTATAATTAATTTGCATGTTTACATTATAATAAGATCCATGGGTATTTACGAAATATCCTAAATGTCCGTAGTCGATCATTATACTTGGGAACTATAATGAATTAAGACTAGTGTGAGTCTTGATTGATGATCATATGATGATTATACGTATAGGAATACGAATCAAGATCACGAGTACTTGCTAGGGAACAAAGTACTGGACCGACCCGCTATAAGAACATCACATGGATTAAGTCATAGTTGTTTCTCATGATAAGTATATTTTTCACCCTCGACTTGAGATTATCAGAGACTTCAACATTAAGAACATAGTGATTTGACACTATCAAACGTTGTCTTTAACCGAACGATTATAAAGGTTGTGATTGGTTACTATGTGAGCAATGTGATGAAGTTGTGTAATCAAGATAGAATTTGTCCCTCTCATATAAAGAGAGATATCCAGTGGATCCCTCGATGTGTTAGACTGTTAAAAGGCATAGTCTAAGTGAATTGATATTGATCAATGTCACTTTGATGTTTTCAGTCTACCTAGAGATCGAGACTAGTACGATTGAACATGTTGGATGACAATTCCATGCCTTATGTTTGATCAAAAGGATATCGTGTGACAAAAAGATGTTATATACACTATTGATTAGGTTGTTTCGATTTGATATTCGTACAACTTGGGTAGTCATAATGTCTTGCTAGAGACTGCTTATGACTTGTATACCAAAATGTGTTTTGGTACACTGCCAACGTTGTATGAGCCTCTTGGGTCGCACACTAAGAATGGTTTTGCGAGATTTTAAGATGATTCAGAAAAATGAATTTTATATGATAAAATTCATGACGGAAACGTCCTTGTGGTGTATTACACTTATATTTCTTTAAGTAGGGGTATATTTGTAATTTACTTAACCGTCTATATACAAGGGTTGTATAAATAGACGCTTTAAGTTAAAACACACACACGAAAGATCAAAAAGGCCGAAACTCTATTTTCGTTTTAGAAACGACTTAGGGTTTTTGGTATGCTCTGGATCGTTTTGGAGAGAAACAAAAAGGTTTGGTATTCTCTCGAAGCTAGCACTTCAAATCACGGCCGCCGTTCGTGTGTGGACTGCTGATAGAGGGCGTTCGTCGTTGGTTGTGCCTTAGAGATCGATCAACCTTCATAAAGATATATTGCGATTGAGGTATGATTAAGTTTTTCATGGTTTAAACGTTTTTAATGGAATTAGATTCGGATCCTGTTGGGGTTTTTGTCAAAATTGTTTTGTAATCTCCGCTGCGTATGAACCCCAAAACCCAACAGTGGTATCAGAGCCATCGAGTTCGATTCCATTAAACTCATTGCATGTTTTCTTTTGATATATACATGATATATGATTGAAAGCATGTTAATAGTTGATGTATATGTGATATACATAAGTTTTCTGTGAGATTTATTATCATGTTTTGTGTATATGATACATATATTCGTGATTTAATTGAAATTAGTTTCGTGTTCTATGATCCATGATACCATTAGGTTTGATTGGGATAGTAGTTCATGATTCAATTACATGTTTGTGATTATTTGGATGAAGACCGAAATTGCAAATAATTAATTTTCGAAATTATTTATTTATAAATAATTAATTTTCGAAATTATTTATTTATCTTGTTATATTTATTTTGTTATGTAGTTTCTATTTGATAAAGATAGATAACAAATTAGAATATGAGATAAATATCAAGAATCTTGTTATTGGTGATATACTAGGATTCAAATATCTTAAATCCAAAATAAATAAATAATTTTCGAAATTATTTATTTATCTTGTTATATCTATTTTGTTATGAAGTTTCTATTTGATAAAGATAGATAACAAATTAGAATAAGAGATAAATATCAAGAATCTTGTTATTGGTGATATACTAGGATTCAAATATCTTAAATCCTAATTGGATTAGGATAAGATGATTAGTTAGATGTGGGCTCGGGTTAATTCAAATGTTTTAATTGACTTAATTTCATATAAATTAAGGGGTTAATTTATGATAATAAAATTAGCAAAAATTATGATTTTATATAGCGAATTTTAATTTTCTGAATTGAGATTCGTCTTCAAAAAAAAAAAAAAAAAAAAAAAAAAAAAAAACTGAGCGCCCCTTTACCCCGTCCGCTTGCTTCATTGACCGCCAACGGACCGCCGTCTAATTAATCCTAGCGTACGAAAATTCTTTTGTTAGTGAAAAGTATAAAAGAAATTTCCAAATTGTTTAGTGATTGAACAAATCAATAAAATATATGATATTTCATTGTTTACATAAAATCACTAAAACTGAATAAAATCCCTCTATTAAATTTTAAGTCTCGTGCCATCCATTTTAAACACTTCTCAAGGCCTCGATCACACTAATATAGTTTCAGCCATAGCTGGGTGTATTGTGTTATCTTGGTGAGACAAGTTGGGTAAGAGTTACCTTAATGTTTAAAATGGTCCGACTTAATAAAGCCATCAAAATAGTTTTGAGCTTTAGGCAAATGATGAGATAAAAACATGCTAAGACATAAGATGTCCCGTATCTCATAAAAGGATCTAAAAATTACATAAGATGTAATTGGTAACTTTACCTACCTAAATAATCTAGTTCTGTGTTTCATGCCATAGCTTGTCATAGAATTAGGTGAAATATGGATTTTAGTCCCCTAAATAAACAATACGTTTTAGGAGGGTTGTTAATTTAGTGGGAGTCTATTCCTCTATACTAAAATATACTTTGCATAATCTTTATTGTAGATCAATGGCCTCTTCAAGTAACAATAATCCCCTGTCACCGCGATCCATCCTTGAGAAGGATAAGCTATTTGGGATTAACTTTCTTGACTCGTTCAGAAACTTAAGAATTGTTCTTAAGCATGAACGCAAGTTGTATGTCCTGGATGCTCCAATCCCCGAGGACCCACCACCAATGCTACGAAAGCTCGTGAAGGATGCGCATAATAAGCATGTCAACGATTCTACGATGTTGCATGTATTATGCTTGACAACTATGGTTCCCGAACTTCAAAGGACATGGAACTTATGGAAGCCTACGACATGGCTATAACGCTCAAGGAAATGTTCCAACAAGAAGCTAGACAAGAAAGGTTCGAGACAAGAAAAAAACCTACATTCTTGCAAGATGACTGAGGGTGCGTCAGTTAGTCTTCATGTTCGAAGATGAAGGGCTATGTTGACCAGCTTGATAGACTAGGATTTCTCATAAGCCAAGAATTGGCTACGGATTTGATCCTGAATTCATTACCAGAAAGTTACTCACAATTTGTGATGAACTACAATATAAATAATATGGAGAAATCAATTTCGGAGTTGCATGTGATGCTCAAAGCTGCTGAACAAAATATCAAGAAACCCTCTAGTAATATGTTGATGGTCTAAAAGGGAAAGGGAATGAAGAAGAAAGGGAAAAGCAAGGCTAGAGTTGCCAAGGCTGTTGCTGCACCTGTCGCAAAGCCTATGGAACAAGTCAAGCAGGGGCCTGTTCCTGCTTCAAAACACCCAAAAGAAAAGGAAGAAAACTGTCATTTCTGTAATCAAATCTATCTTTGGCATTGTCGTCTCGGGCACATAAACAAGAAACGCATAACGAAGCTCGATAAAGATGGGCTTCTTGATTCATTTGATTGAGAAACATATGAAACGTGTGTATCTTGTTTACTAGGCAGGATGACTAAAAGTCCCTTTACTGGACACAGTGAAAGGGCAAGTGATTTATTGGGTCTAATACATACTGATGTATGCAGTCCTATAAACACAATGGCAAGATATGGTTATTAGTACTTCATTACATTTACTGATGATTTCAGCCGATATGGTTATGTCTTATGAAACATAAAGCTGAATCATTTGAGAAGTTTCGAACGTTTCAAAAAGAAGTGCATAATCAACTTGGTAAAACTATCAAAACACTTCGATCAGATCGAGGTGGTGAGTATTTAAGCCAAGAATTTGATGATTATCTTAGAAATTGTGGGATCGTCTCTCAATTGACTCCACCAACAACTCCACAATAGAATGGAGTTTTTGAAAGGAGAAATCGAACCTTATTAGATATGGTTCGATCTATGATGAGCCATGCAGATATTTCATTATCCTTTTGGGGTTATGCATTACAAACTCCAGCTTTCACTCTAAATCGAGTTCTTTCTAAAGCGGTTGATAAAACACCATATGAGATATGGTACGGGAAGAGACCTAGTTTGTCTTTTCTTAAGATTTGGGGTTGTGAGACTTACGTAAAGCGACAAGTCTCAGAAAAACTAGCACCTAAATCGACAAGTGTTTATTTGTGGGGTATCCTAAGGAAACAAAAGGATATTACTTTTATAATCCCGCTGAGAACAAAGTGTTTGTTGCTCGGTATGGTGCATTTATGGAAAAACAGTTTATTTCAAAAGACACTAGTGGGAGAGAAATAAATCTTGAAGAAGTTCAAGAATCACAAGTAAACACTGAACCGCTACTGGAAATTCAACAACGTTCCGACCGTTGAACCTCCACAAGTGATACAAGGCCCACGTAAATCTAGTAGGGTAAGACATGAGCCGAGAGAGATTCGGATTTCTCATTACGATAGTCGTGATGTGTTGCTTATAGACCAAAATGAGCCCACCACTTATTAGGAGGCTATGTCCGGACCAGACTCGGATAAATGGCTAAGTGCCATGAACTCAGAGATGCAATCCATGTATGATAACCAAGTTTGGAACTTGGTTGATTTACCTGAAGGTGGTAAGACCATTGAATGTAAATGGATTTTCAAGAAGAAAACTGACATGGATGGCAAAGTGGATACTTTTAAAGCAAGACTTGTAGCAAAAGGTTTTACGCAGACTCAAGGTGTTGATTATGATGAAACTTTTTCGCCAGTAGCCATGCTTAAATCCATAAGAATTTTAATTGTCATTGCTGCATATTATGACTATGAAATATGGCAAATGGATGTAAAAACATCATTTCTTAATGGAAAGCTGTTTGAGGACGTGTATGTGACACAACCTGAAGGTTTTGTACATCCTGAGAATTCTAGGAAGGTATGCAAGCTTCAAAGATCCATTTATGGATTAAAGCAAGCTTCTCAGAGTTGGAATCTTCGTATTGATGAAGCAATCAATGATTTTGGTTTTATAAAGAACGAAGATGAGCCTTGTGTATACAAGAAGGTCAGTGGGAGTGTAGTTTTTTCTGGTACTGTATGTTGATGATATATTACTCATTGGAAATGACATCCCAACATTGCAGAGTGTCAAGTCTTAGTTAGGGAAGTGTTTCTCAATGAAAGACTTAGTAGATGCTGCCTATCTCCTAGGGATAAGGATCTATAGGGATAGATCTAAGAGGCTAATCGGTCTAAGTCAGAGTGCTTACATAGACAAGGTGCTGAATAGGTTCAGTTTGCTTGCAAGACTCTAAAAGAGGATTTTTGCCAATGTCTCATGACATAAGTCTCAGCAAGACTCAATGTCCTAAGACAAATGATGAGTGAGACCGTATGAATAAGATTCCATATGCATCAGCTATTGGATCTATCATGTATGCCATGTTATGCACTCGACCCGATGTATCATATGCTTTGAGCACTACAAGCGATATCGCCGATCCAGTGAGAGTCACCGGATAGCAAGAAAGAACATCCTTAAGTACTTAAGAAGGACTAAGGAAGTGTTCTTGGTCTATTGAGGTTTTGAAAATGATCTAGTTGTAAATGGTTACACAGATTCAAGTTTTCAAATTGATATAGATGATTTTAGATCGCAGATCTGGATATGTGTTTACTTTGAATGGGGGTGCAAAAAAGTGGAAAAGTTCGAAGCAAGAGATCGCGCATTCTACAACGAAGCTAAGTATATTGTAGCGTCCGATGCAGCAAAGGAGGCAGTTTGGATCAAAAGGTTCATTTTTGAACTAGGTGTGGTTCCAAGTATTGCTAACCCTGTTTGTTTGTATTGTGACAATAACGGGGGAATAGTACAAGCCAAGGAACCTAGATCACACCACAGATCCAAACATATACTCAGGCGTTTTCATCTCATCGAGAAATTATTGAGAGGGAGATGTAAAGATTTGCAGAGTACCTACTGAAGACAACGTTGTGGATCCATTGACAAAAGCTCTTCCACAAGCAAAACATGATGGTCATGTTAGATCATTAGGCATTAGATACATGTATGATTGGCCCTAGTGCAAGTGAGAGATGTTGGGGCATGTGCCCTAGGTCAATCCATTAACTGTCTTTATGAATACTTTTAGTTAATAAAATAGAGGATTTCATTTGCTTTGTTTATTATAATTAATTTGCATGTTTACATTATAATAAGATCCATGGGTATTTACAGAAATATCCTAAATGTCCGTAGTCGATCATTATACTGGGAACTATAATGAATTAAGACTAGTGTGAGTCTTGATTGATGATCATATGATGATTATACGTATAGGGATACGAATCAAGATCACGAGTACTTGTTAGGGAACAAAGTACTTGATCGACATTATGAGAACATCACATGGATTAAGTCATAGTTGTTTCTCATGATAAGTATATTTTTCAGTCCTCTGACTTGAGATTATCAGAGACTTCAACATTAAGAACATAGTGATTTGACACTATCAAACGTTGTCTTTAACCAGACAATTATAAAGGTTGTGATTGGTTACTATGTGAGCAATGTGATGAAGTTGTGTAATCAAGATAGAATTTGTCACTCTCATATAAAGAGAGATATCCAGTGGATCCCTCGATGTGTTAGACTGTTAAAAGGCCTAGTCTAAGTGAATTGATATTGATCAATGTCACTTGGATGTTTTCAGTCTACCTAGAGATCGAGACTAGTACGATTGAACATGTTGGATGACAATTCCATGCCTTATGTTTGATCAAAAGGATATCGTGTGACAAAAGGATGTTATATACACTATTGATTAGGTTGTTTCGATTTGATATTCGTACAACTTGGGTAGTCATAATGTCTTGCTAGAGACTGCTTATGACTTGTATACCAAAATGTGTTTTGGTACACTGCCAACGTTGTATGAGCCTATTGGGTCGCACACTAAGAATGGTTTTGCGAGATTTTAAGATGATTCAAGAAAAATGAATTTTATATGATAAAATTCATGACTGAAACGTCCTTGTGGTGTATTACACTTATACTTCTTTAAGTAGGGGAATATTTGTAATTTACTTAACCGTGTATATACAAGGGTTGTATAAATAGACGCTTTAAGTTAAAACACACACACGAAAGATCAAAAAGGCCGAAACTCTATTTTCGTTTTAGAAACGACTTAGGGTTTTTGGTATGCTCTGGATCGTTTTGGAGAGAAACAAAAAGGTTTGGTATTCTCTCGAAGCTAGCACTTCAAATCACGGCCGCCGTTCGTGTGTGGACTGCTGATAGAGGGCGTTCGTCGTTGGCAGCGCCTTAGAGATCGATCAACCTTCAGAAAGGTATATTGCGATTGAGGTATGATTAAGTTTTTCATGGTTTAAACGTTTTTAATGGAATTAGATTCGGATCCTGTTGGGGTTTTTGTCAAAATTGTTTTGTAATTTTCGCTGCGTATGAACCCCAAAACTCAACAAGATGTTCCATCATGGAGATTATTCGGTCAAGTTTCTGGTCAGTGGAACTCGAGATATTGCTTGGATACATGTTAAGAGCAAGGAACTAGATAGACAAAATAAAAAAAATAAAAACAAAAATAAAAATAACAATAAACCAAAGAAAGAAATATACCAATCCCCGGCAATGACGCCAAAAATTAAAGCGCCCGAACACGTCAAATAAAATAAAATTCTTAAACCAACTATTTTGCAGGATAGTGGCATAAGGTCGATCCCACAAAGACTGGTTGTATTTCTTATGTTAAAACACCAAAAAACAAAATCGAGGTTTTAAAATAAATATTAATTAAACTTACTAATTTAACTAAACTAAATAAAATAAAACAACTAACTAATTATTAAAATAATTAATTAATAATTAATTAACAATCAATTAACACCAAATTAATTCCTAAATAACACCTAAATCTTCAGTTTCACAAATCAGAATCAAGATTCAATAGCTATCATGGTCTTCAATCTTTCCTCAAAAATTATTAATTTAAATTCTCCTAGATTAGCTATAAAAAATCGACATCCGCCAGAAATTCCTAGTTTCCCTAATCTCGATAGCCATGATGTCTGCAACTAATTATTTCCCTAATTAATGTATAACCCTAGACATCCGCCAATCAGGTTTAACATACTAACCGTAGTAATATGAATCTTTGGGAACACTAATCGTAAATAACCGAGATCGCATCCACTCCCGATTTAACCTAGATTCAATTGTTGTACACTCTAGAACCGAAAGGGTTTTACGACAAACGGGTGAATGTTTGTTACTTTATTAGTCTAAAAGCACAATTACACATATATTAATATTCCAAATAACAATAGATTGTCCATCTATAAGCATTCGTCGATCTCATACATACCCTAGATCTAAATCATAATCATTAAATCAACAACAATGAAATAACAATAAATTGTTCATCTAACATAATATGCTTTGAACTTATAATTTCGACTTGCTTCCCCTTCGACTTAGGCAAGAAATTGATTACCCGGACATCATCTTCAAAAGTCTATACTAAAAACTAATAATAGATCTCTAAAAAATATTAATTAATTATTGTCTCTAATAATACCTAGTTTCCAAATATATAAAAGTTCTCCAAATTGGACTCCGATACTAATTTTAGGGGTAGGGAGGTGACTCGTGCGCCGAGGAGCATCGTAGGGTGTTTTTACGTCAAAAATCGGACTCTGCCACGTGTGTGCACATGATTCACTTTTTTCTTGTTGTCGCACCACGTGTCGAAACCGGCTTGGTCAAACGCTAACGACTCACTGATGTGTCGTCGTGTGATTCGCCGAACTCCTAGCGTGTTCGGGTGTGTGTGAGGTGAGTCAGCGCCACATGTCTTGATTTGATTCGCGGATACACCTTAATGTGACGTGTCTGACCAATAAGAGAACGCCACATGGACGCTAAACGCGGAAGAGGAATTCGCGCGACTCTTGCGAGTTTATGGGAGTTTGTGCGAGAAGAAGGAATAGTGGTGTGTGACGTGGCCTTGTGGTGTTGACGCGGCTACTTGTGATTAGAGGAGACGATGTAGACACCTACGTGGCGGTTTGTGATTGGAGGAGAACCAATGAGTGACGTGTTGTTGGGCTACTACTGTGACGCGTGGCGCTGACGTGTCATCACCCGATTGGTCAAACGCTGACGTGGCAACTCCTTATTGGTTGAAATATGTTGTCTCTTATTTTACCCACATCGTAACGCGTATTTCGAGGCAAATTGTCCGACATCCGATCACTGCAAGTAAATACTCCATTTTGAGTATTTTTCCGCCACAAATTCAATCGCGCACTCCGTTTTACCTAAAAATGACCAAAAATATAATTAAATATTTATTTTACATACTTTTAATAATTAAATATACTAAAATAGACTACTAAATACCGACTTATCATTAGGGGATGAGGACCTTATTTGTGACGACCCCAATTCCACAATCCTAAACTGGGCCCTGCCCGGCCTAGACTTACGTGGACCCCTGAGCCCGTCTTGCTAAGTCACGCAAGCCTAGTCAACCTTTCTTCATATATTGAGCAAGTAAAGCTGAGTTAATCATTTAGTGAATTATCATAGTTATAGAGGAAGCAATTAAGCCTCAAACTAAATGAAAACCTTCAAAAACACACAAGTTAAGACAACCTAGAGTGTGGAAACCCTGAATGTGTATATCATCATCAATGAATAGTCAGAGGAGAGTAAACACAAGATATACATGTCCAAGATCTCTCAAAAGCCTAACTCTCGTGTTTCAAAACAAGTATATCTAATAATACAAAAAGAATCACCTATGTCGGGCAAGTGGTAAGAACTGCTCCGATATCCTCAAATGATATCTCATATATGTGGAGCCTTCCCCTTATCGGACTGTGGATCTACACTCCGTCAAACACAAGAATGACGAGCCCATGTAAGTAATGCCAAACATGACATATATACAACACCTTGAAATAAATAAATCAGTCTAATTCAAGCAAATAGAATGAAAGGAACATGGAACATATGAATATAAAAAATCGCAAATAAATCAATCGATAATGATATACACATTCGGGGTTTCGACCAAAAGGAGTCCCGACCAAAATGTCGTTGAGTCGCGGCAAAATGACATTAGACTAGGGTTCAGGACGAGACACAACCTACCTATGACGGTCCCAACTACAAATAAAGGCACCGCCCGGCCTAATCCCTTAATTAATATCCCCTATAGGACCTAAAAGGAACAAGTAAGCCTAAGTTAAACACCTATATTTATGATACCACCTACAGTTAACTTAATAGTTCTAGTGACTAACCTATGGTTGTTTATAAATCGGAGTTGAATTTTCTTTTTATCTAACCAATTATTTAGCGGAAGTTTTAGTAAGTTACTAGTGGAAATGAGATCATAAGGCCTAACCTATTGTGGAAAAACCAATAAATAGTGATCCCATGCATATATAAACAAAAATGGCGATATATATATATATATATATATATATATCACATGTGTCAAATCAGAAGTTCCTATCACTCAACCCAATATTAACAATATCATGTACATAAAAATATAATACAAAAGAATGCAAAACTTACAAAAATATGTCGTAGCAGTCCTTCTCTGGCTCAGAGATAGTCACCAATCTTCTATTTGCCTGGTCTGCTACTTGGCCGATCTGCACCCACCGTCACAAACTAGACGGTGAGTACATGAAATTATTTAAGTAATACTGAGAGACATTGATCCACATTCCCAAATAGGCAACAAGTATCAAATGTCATAATTGACATAGAAACTATGCTGAAAGAAACATAATGCAAAAATATACTTGAGTTAACCAAATATGAAATTGACACAAGGTTAAGTAGTAATAGATTAGGGTTGGTCGGCCATGATCTTCATCACATCGGTCTGTCCACTACAATTTGAGCTCTGCTCTATATCATTTCATTTCAAATTGAGATCTATATCATAATTTCAAAAGGTCGTACTTACGATTACGCCTTTTCTATTCCAAGTGAATTAGTCGTCATGGAATGTATACTTGCTAACATACGCGAGTTTTAAAACTCGTCATGTTCACCCAAGTTATTCTTGCCCCAAAAAACCCCGAGTTTCGGTTACCCGTTCGAGGCACGTTACCCCATGTATTATGCAAGGTAGTGAAAAAATTCCCTAACATCCCGACAAGTCTAGTGACCCCCGTATGAAAGCTAAATTTCTATCATCAAATAACCCTAACCACAAGAACCACTTTCATATTCAAAAATGACAAAACATTGGAATCCAAGATATGTAATAACATACTAACGCACAAAGGATTTGAGTCAAAATAAACAAATTATCCTAATATCATGCTATATCACTGACTCCCAAACACAACAATCAACATGACAAAGTATAGAAATTGGGATCAACGATATACACAACAGAGTGTGCTATGAACAACATCATAAAATGAGAACTGGACAAGTCATAACATACGGATTTCAAAGACAATTCAGTTCAAATAATTGAGAATAAATAAATAAATGGAATAAAATGTAAATAAATGTCTCAAATTAGTTTACTTACATACACACAACAATTCCTAATCTATCTGGTTTCCGTCGAGTCGATGTACGCCCCAAAACCTCGTAATAGCTCCTTTAGTGTCATAACAGTTGAAAATGTGTCAATTTAGATTCAAGTTTAATGATTTAACATTCCTAAATTGGTCGACATCGGTCAAAATCGAGTTCGAGACCAATTTACCGATTTCGTATTTATCGAGGTAAAACCCCAGTATAACGACTCAATCGACTCCCGAATTCTTCACTTTTTATAGAAATATTGATTTGGGTTTCAAATAGATTTTTCCCTTTTTATTTGGAATTTTCCTGAATTTCTCCATAATTTTATCTATTTTATGGAATTTATTATATAAAAATTTGATTAATTTAATTTATATAATTACATATATATACATATTTTGACGTGGGTCCGAGTCAACCCGACTCGGTCCAACTGGACTCGGGTCGGTCTGACCCGGTCCCCATCGGGTCAGGGTCGGCCCGGCCCGATCCACATGGGTTCGGGTCGACCCGGCCCGACTCCCATGTTCTTCTTCCTCGCGGAGTTGCTGCTTTTGCAATTTTTTTTTTCCTTCTTTGAGGCGTTGGGGTTGGCTCCCTACCCCAACCCCAACGGATTTTGATGGCATGGGTGACACCCCTGCCATCTCCCCCACATCTCTATCGACCATGAAGGTCGATCCTCCATGGCCTTGACCACCGATCTCAACAACAATCTACCAAAATCAACAACAATGGAAATCAACTCACCTTGCTTTGAGTTCCTCGATCTCTCTCTCGGTCTTTCTTTCTTTCTTTCTTTCTTCTTATTCTTCCTCCTCTTTCTCTCGACCTTTCTTCCTCATCTTCTCTGCGGATTTTTTTTTTTTCTATTGTGTGTTTTGTTTTGTTTTATTTTTTTGTTTTGTTTTTTTTTCTCGTTTGGAGAGAATGAGTGAGTGGCCACTTTACCACCACTAACTTATATTTGTTTTTTGCAAATGAGATTTAACTAGTTACGCTTACCCCACGAGCTGCTGCCTCAGGCCCACGTTGGCACTCGACTCGAGGCGCGTCCCCGCTCGTCTCGGTATCATCATACCTGTAAATGACTTAGTAGCTACACATATACATTACACTAGGCAATACAACAAAACAAATATAACATTTAACTCGGCCACCGTGCCTCGGTAGTGACACGTATTTCACTGCGGGTCCTACGTCACGGGTCATTTTGTCATGGTTAAAAAATTAAACATGTACTAATTATTGGGTCGTGACAATACTTCCCAACTAATAGAAAGTTTGTCTTCGAACTTAAACTAAACAAATTTTAAAATATACCTGACTCGAAGAGGTACAAAAATCTATCTTGCATATAGTCTTCCCGTTCCCAAGTGAGTTCTGAATCTCCATAAAACTGCCACTTGACTAACACTTTCGGGATAGACTTGTTTCTTAACTGTTGTACCATTCGGTCAAGAATTTGAACTGGTTGCTCTTCATATGATATATCCTCACTCAAATCAATGACTCAAATCAATTGTCGGTCTCTCGCCTGCCTTAGACTTAGCTAGTCGAAGCATCGAAATATAAAACACCGGATGAATTCCCGACATATGTGGAGGTAACTCTAACTCATATGCAACCTTTTCAACCCATTTCTTGATCTTGAAAGACCCGATGAATCTTGGTGCTAATTTTCTTTTCAAACCAAATCGATGATGACCCTTACGAGGAGAAACCTTTAGATACACTAAAGCTCCCTTATCGTACGTGAGATCGCTGCGATACATGTCTACATACTTCTTTTGCCTATCTTGGGCTCCCTTTAGCTTCTGGAGAATCACTCTTACCTTTTCTGTGTGATCGACGATAATTTTAAGCCCTAACAAATTCCTGTTTTTTGGCTCAGCCCATCAAGATGGTGAGCAACATGGTCTGCCATATAACGCCTCAAATGGTGCCATTTCAATGCTCGCCTGATAACTATTATTGTATGCAAATTCAAACAACGATAAATACTCTTCCCACGATCTGCCAAACTCAAGTACACACACCCTGAGCATATCTTCGTGAGTTTGAATCAACCTCTTTGTTTGCCCATCAATCCGAGGGTGAAAGGCTGTGCTAAACTGTAAGCCTGTACCATATTGCTCCTGCATACTCCGCCACATCCTGGACATATACATAACATCTATATTTGACATAATAATCAAAGGTACTTCATGCAGCTTAATAATTTCTCTCTCGAACAATACACTCAGCTGGTCAAATGTATAATGAGTTGCAATTGGTATAAAATGGGCATATTTCGTTAATCTGTCCATAATCACCCTGATGGAATCATGTCTATGAACAATCCTTGGTAGTCCTCGAACGAAATCCATGGCTATATCTTTTCACTTCCATAGTGGAATGAGAAGCGGCTGTTGTAATCCTCCAGGTCTACGATGCTCTGCCTTCACCTACTAGCAGTTCCCACAGTTCATGATATACTCTGATATGTCCGCTTTCATCCCAGGCCACCAAAAGTGTTTTTCATATCATGATACATTTTGGCCCTTCCTGGATGAATAGTGAACCTAGAACGATGTGAATCCTGAAGAATCTCATCTCTCAGCTCTGCCACCGCCGGTATCCACAATCTACCTCAAAATCTGAGACACTGATCTGCTGTTTCAATCTAATCGGTCCACTCGAAACTCTGGGCTAACTCACTGAATCTCGGATACAAAATGTTAGCTTTTTGAGCCTCTCACTCTTTGAGTCGACACTGCCTGAAGTCTCACATGAGCACAAATCGGTACTTCCGTGTCATTAGCAATATCTGACTGACTTAGCCTCGCCGCCTCGAGTAAACCATACTCGTGCGTCATATGACATCGAATAGTCTCAGCATCTACAATCGAAATCCTACTTAGCGCATCAGCAACGACATTTTCTTTTCCTGGATGATATTTCAGAGAAAAGTCATAGTCTTTTAAAAATTCTAACCATCTGCGCTGTCTCATGTTCAACTCTCTCTGTGTGAAGAGATATTTCCAACTCTTATGGTTTGTATAGAGTGTGAACTTCTCTCTATAGAGATAATGTCTCCATATCTTCCGAACAAACAATACCGTTGCCAACTCTAAGTCATGAGTTGGATAATTCTTCTAATGTATCTTCAACTATCTTAATGCATAGG
Source organism: Stephania yunnanensis (assembly GCA_039657365.1). Lineage (NCBI taxonomy): Eukaryota > Viridiplantae > Streptophyta > Magnoliopsida > Ranunculales > Menispermaceae > Stephania > Stephania yunnanensis. The sequence continues at coordinate 54,454,671 of CM077584.1, read as the reverse complement.
CCATTGTGTTTTTCTCTTGCATCAATACACAACTTAAACCCATATGAGAAGCATCTGTGTATACAGGAAACCCTTTCCAACCTCTGGCAATATCAGCAGTGTGCAGTAGTCAACTTGTTCTTTAGTTGAGCAAATGACTCATCGCATTCCTCTGACCACTTAAACTTCACGTCTTTCTGGGTCAACTTAGTCATTGGTGAAGCGATCTTCGAAAATCCTTCACGAACCTTCGGTAATAGCCTGCTAACCCCATAAAACTCCGAAGCTCAGTCACTGGCGTCGGCGCTGGCCAATCAAAATCGCCTAAATCTTTGTTGGATCTACAACAATACCTGTTGTTCCAACAACATGACCCAAAAATTTAACCTCAAACAACCAAAATTCACACTTACTAAATTTGGCATACAATCTATTTTCCCTAAAAGTCTGCAACGTCTCCCTGAGGTGTTGATCATGATATTCTCGAGTCTTTGAGTACACCAATATATCATCAATAAATACGATCACAAATCAATCAAGATATGGTCTTATTACTTGATGCATCAAATCCATAAACATAGTAGGAGTATAAGTCAAACCAAACGACATGCACTGAGAATTGATAGTGTCCATACCTCGTACTAAATGATGTTATGTATCTATCATCCTTCATGATCCTCAACTAATGATATCCTGATTGTAGATCTATCTTGTAGAAAAACTACGCTCCTCTCAACTGATCGAATAAATCGTCAATACGCGATAATGGATACTTGTTCTTGACTGTGACCTTGTTCAATTATCTGTTATCAACACATAGTCTTAAAGTACCATCCATCTTCTTCACAAACAGAACTGGTGCTCCCAATGGTGATATCGAAGGTGTGATGAATCCCTTCTCGCTCAATTCTTATAAATGTGACCTCAATTCTTTCAATTCTCGTGGAGCCATGCGGTATGGTGGTATTGATATCGGTTCCGTACCATGCACCAACTCAATTATGAAATTAATCTCCCTCAGTGGTGGTAATCCAAGTAAGGCTTCCGGAAACATCCGAAACTCGCACACAACTAGAATCTCTTCAAGTTTCGATTCATGACTCTCTGCAATGGTATATACCGATACTAAAGTCTCCATCTCCCCACTAGTCGCAAGTCGACCTCGAGTGCTCTCGGTGCTCGGTGTACTACCGCTATATATGAACACCGAACGCCCTGGAATTTCAAATATCACTATTTTTAAAAATAGTCGATATGAGTATGATATGATGCTAGCCAATCTATCCCTTAGTAACGCATCGAATTCCAGAAATTCAAGCACTCTGAAATCTACAGGTAACTCGACCCCGTCGATCTTTATTGGACATCTCTCCACTAGAGAATTAGGGTACACTCTATCTCCAGCTGTAGTACTCAAAATCAAATGGACTTCGACACTTACCGATTTCAACCCTAACATGCCAACCATGCGACCAGAAATGAAAGAAACTGTCGAGCTCAAATTAAATAAGACATAAGCTTGATGACCACAAATGGAAACCATACCCTCAATAAGTTTCCGTGTAGCATTTTGCGTTAGGCTGTGCAATCATATGGACGACCTCTCGACGCTGTGGTGGACTCACTGTCGCTGGCTGTGGACACTCTCGACTGATATGTCCCACCTGACCACATTTATAACAAATGAGTGCTTTCGGCTGATCTTGTGTCCGATCCTGGGCCTGTGCAGATGCATGTCTCTGCTTTGGTTTGGAACTGTCTCGTTCTTGTCCTCTACCTCTACCACCGTGCTGCTGACGTGGAGCTGGTGGTGCTGGTAAAGTTGGTAAAGTAGATGTGGTAGGAGCTGGCAATGTAGGTTTGACTGGTGGTGGTATGGGAGGTCTACCCATAATAGTCTGCAAAGGTGTAGGAGATGCTACATAAGGCACAATTGCGCCCTGAACACCTCTATCTCATCACCTTGGTCCTTTGTCTTTCTGTTTCCTCCACTCATACTCCGTCATCTGATCAGGTGTAATTGCGGGTAATGAGAGTGTCCCGTCAGCAACTCGACTCATATAATAAGTCTCGTGAGCAAGTGTATGCTCAAAATCTCTCCTAGTGTCTTGGCACCTGAACTGACCACGTAAAAACCAATATCTGGCCTCAATCCATTGCCAAAATGATACACATCATCTGCATCCTCCTTCACAAGATCTCCGACAAACTGCCTTAGATAGCTGTATTTGTCTCGGTACTTCATCACCGTCTCATCGACTCTCCTATCTCAGATTTATGAATTCCTTCCTCAACCTCTTAACCACTAAAGGTGGAAAGTACTGCTGATAGAAACTTAGTCTTAAAGGCATCCCAAGACTCAAACTCTCCCTCGGTAGCGATCATCGCACGCCACCACACATCGACAACTCGTTGTAAGGTGTACGACAAGATCTCCCCTTTGAGTCTATCGTCAATCTGCAAGACTATATGTAACTTCTCATGCGACAAGACCCACTTCTCAACCTTCTCAAATCTATCTCACCTTCGAAGTATACCGGTTTCAATGATGAAATCTTTCACCAGCTGAACTACTGTTGTCAAACTAGCTAATGGGGTTTAGAAGATGGTGTCGACACTATTTCCACTGCTGGAGTTGCTATCATTGGTGTCACATGTACAGTTGACACTACGATCGGTACTATAGTCTTCGTAGGACCTGCTGCCCGACTGGGGTGCTTGTGAGGCAAAGCTAGAAGTTATCATTGCAATGAAATCCGCCAGCTGCTGACCTCGAGCAACTACTCGATTTGAAAGCCTCTGGAAATCCTCTACTGATGGTATCGAAGGCTGGCTGCCGCTCGCACCGGCATCACCGCTATCACGTGATTCCGCCATCTCTCGACTGCAAATGGATAACGAACGCGAATCAACTTCTACGTTGATAGCGCATATATACACATAACGAAATTAATATGTATGGAGTTTTATCAAATCCCCAACTCACTTTCACTCACTTCCTAACTAATAGTTTCTAGGCAATGATCATCTGGTTTTCCACATCTAACTAAGGTTTTCTAACTTCTACTTTTCTTAAATCTTTTAGTTATTTATAGCTGAACAAAGTAGGTCGTTCACCACATATTGTAGCTGTGGTATGAAATTGTAGAAAATCCATATTCTACGATCTTAGAGCCATGTTTTCTCAAAACTATGGCGCTGATACCAACTTTGTTGGTATCATATAGGCTGAAACCATATAAGTAAGTCAAGCTTTATAAACCTTGTCTCCGATACCACCTATGACGACCCCAACTACCAATAAGGGTACCGCCCGACCTAATCCTTTAATTAAACCCTAATTTCCCATACAGGACCTAACAAGGAACTAGTCAGCCTTAGTTAAACACCTACCATTTATGATACCACATACGGTTAACTTAATTGTTCTAGTGACAAACCTATGGTTGTCTATAAATCAAAGTTACTTAATTTTTTTTATCTAACCAATTATTTAGCGGAAGTCTTAGTAAGTTACTAGTGGAAATGAGATCCTAAGGCCTAACCTATTGTGGAAAAATAAGGAAATAGTGATCACATGCATATATAAAAAAAATGGCGATATATATATCACATGTGTCAAATCATAAGTTCCTATCACTCAATCCAACAGTAACAATATCATGTAAATAAAATATAATACAAAAGAATGCAAAACGTACAAAAATATGTCGTAGCAGTCATTCTCTGGCTCAGAGATAGTCACTAACCTTCTCTTTGTATGGTCTACTACTCGGCTGATCTGCACCCACTATCACAAACAAGACGGTGAGCACATGAAATTATTTAAGTAATACCGAGAGATATTGATCCACATTCCCAAATAGGCAACAAGTATCAAATGACATAATTGACATAAAAACTATGTTAAAAGAAACATCATGCAAAGAGATACTTAAGTTAACAAAATATGAAACTGACTCAAAGCTAAGTAGTAATGGATTAGTCGGCCATGATCTTCATCACATCAGCCAGTCCACTACTATTTGAGCTCTACTCTATATCATTTCATTTCAAATGCTATATATCATAATTTCAAACGATCGTACTTTGATTACACCTTTTCTATTCCAAGTGAATTAGTCGTCACTGGAATGTATTCTTGCTAACATACCCGAGTTTTAAAACTCATCATGTTCACCCAAGTTATTCTTGCGCCAACAAATCCCGATGTCCGGTTACCCCGTTCGAGGCATGTTACCCCGTATGTCATGCAAGGTAGTGAATAAATTTCCCAACATCCCGGCAAGTCTTGTGACCCCCGTATGAAAGCTAAATCTCTATCATCAAATAACCCTAACAACAAGAACCACTTTCATATTAAAAAAAACACATCATTGGAATCCAAGATATCTAATAGCATACTAATGCTCAAAGGATTTGAGTCAAAATAAACAAACTATCCTAATGGCATGCTATATCATGGAATTCCACACACAACAATCTACATGACAAAGTATAGGTATTAGAATCAACGATATAGACAACAGAGTATGCTTTAAATAATATCTAAAAATGAGAACTGGACAAGTCATAGCATATGGGTTTCAAAGGTAATTTAGTTCAAATAATTGAGAATAAATAAATAAATAAATGGAATAAAATGTAAATAAATGTCTCAAATCAGTTTACTTACATACACCCAACAAATAGATTCAAGTTTGATGATTTAAAATTCCTAATTCAAGTTTGATCGACATCGGTCAAAATTGAGTTCGAGACTAATTTGCCGATTTCACATTTTTCGAGGGAAAACCCCGGTATAACGCCTCGATCGACTCTCGAATTCTTCACTTTTTATAGAAATATTGATTTGGGTCTCAAATAGATTCTTCTCTACTTATTTGGAATTTTCCTGAATTTCTCCATAATTTTATCTATTTTCTGGAATTTATTATATATAAAAATTTGTTTAATTTAATTAAATAATTAAATATATATAATTACATATATATATATATATATATATTGACGCGGGTCCGGGTTAACCCGACCCGGTCCCCATCGGGTCAGGGTCGGCCCGGTCCGACCCACATGGGTTCGGGTCGACCCGATCCGACTCCCATGTTCTTTTTCCTCGCGGAGCTGCTGCTTCTGCAACTTTTTTTTCCTTCTTTGAGGCGTTGGGGTTGGTTCCCTACCACAACCTCAACGAGTTTTCATGGCAGGGGAGACACCCCTGCCATCTCCCCCACATCTCTCTCGGCCATGGAGGTCGATCCTCCATGGCCACGACCACCGATCTCAACAACAATCTACCCAAAATCAACAACAATGGAAATCCACTCACCTTGCTTCGAGTTCCTCGATCTCTCTCTCTCTTTCTTTCTTTCTTTCTTCTTCTTTTTCTTCTTCCTCTTTCTCTCGGCCTTTCTTCCTTCTCTTCTCTACGGGTTTTCTTTTTCTCTATTGTGTGTTTTATTTTTGTTTTTTGTTTTTTTTTTCATTTGGAGAGACCTATATATATTGTGACTGATGTGGCCACTTTACCACCACTAACTTATATATATATATTTTTGCAAATGAGATTTAACTAATTACGCTTACCTCAAGAGCTGCTGCCTTGGGCCCATGTCGGCATGCGAATCGAGGCGCATCCCCGCTCGTCTCGTCTGCGAAATGACTTATCAGTCTACACATATACATTACACTAGGCAATACAACACAACAAATATAACATTTACCTCGACCACCGTGCCCCGGTAGTGACACGTATCTCGCTGCGGGTTCCACGTCACGGGCCATTTTGTCCTGATTAATGAATTAAACATGTATTAATTATTGGGCCCTGACACTACCAGCCCTAACCCTTACGACTATGAGATATCCACAGACCCGGATAAGTGCTCCCAACGTACAATCAATTGGGAGATATCAACAACGTCCAGATAAGAGCTCATATCACAGATAAATAGTAACCATGACTCATTTGTCAATGGACTACTCAACCAATAGAAATTTCAAAGGAAATGATGAACAAAGCAATAACAACAAATTAAAACTCATGAAATAACTGTAAAGTTCCTCACTGTTTACTTACCTGTATCCAAGCTAATACGTACTCAAATCGACTCCAACACGTCGCTAAATTCATAACGAATACCCGACACTAGTAAACTATGCCTCTAATAATCATATGAATAAATTTACATTATGTTAGAGCCTATTTAAGAAATTTTTAGATTTTTAAATCCCAAAATTGTTCAAAGTAGGGAAATCATAGTGGCGACACACTTTTCGAGGAAATCTTTTGGGTGTAAAAATTTTCGACAACTTCAAAACCAATTTTTCTATAATTCCCTCAACATTTTTCATTTTTCCTAATTTTTTCTGGTTTTTATTTGATTTTTACCCATTTATGTAATTTATCTTATTTAAAATCACTTTAATTTAATTAAATTTTAAATTATTATTTTATTAATGGGGTGGGTCTGGGTTGACCCGACCCGGTGCAGTCGGACGCGGGTTGAAACAGGTCAGGTCGACCCGACTCGGCCTACCTGCTGCCCCCCTCCAATTTTATTTTTTTCACTTCTTCAATCAACACCGACACAATCAACACACCAATTTGAAATTAAAACCTTTAAATTTCTACTTTAATTTCATCAATTTACATCCATCAATTTCATTCAAACCATAAATTCATCAAAGTTTATGGTGTGGAGAAGTTACCCCACTTGATGAACTCTTTCTTCCTCACCAAAACTTCAATGAACACATTTCTCTTCTTCTCCAATGTACTCCATTAACCTCTCTTCTTCCTTTCCTCCTTGCCTATCAATCGATAAAAGTGAGTGAGAGAGATGATACCCATTTGACTTTGGAGGCTTTAAATTGATATGATTGAGCCTTGGCCCTTGATCTTTTGTGAACACGTATCTCGAGACAAGTCTTGTGGTCAACCTTCACTCAATTATTTACCCAAGTCAGACATAAATGACTCACAAGTTGAATCATTGTCTCTTGATGAGTTAATGTGTTTCTCAATGCACATCAAATGCACCTTGTTTTATTTCTCTCACTATATGTACATTAATGCTTATATTAAATGTGACCACATTAAACCACTAAGACACTTATAAATTAAACATTAATTCAAAATAATTCAGCTTTACCCCAAATGTTGATATCTCGGTCCCACGTCGACACGCGACTCAAGGTACGTTCCCACTCTTCTCGACACCGATATGCCCCACGTGTACCTTCGTCGCACATTTTCAAAGTTAATTAGTTTAAATTGTTCACTCTTTTGTATGATAAATAATACAAGCATCAAAGAAACATATCATACCTCGGTATAGACTCCCGAGATTTAGACTTGTATTACGACGAGTGGGTCCCACATACGACCCTGAAATAACACATGACACGAGTTAGATTTTGGGGTCGTTACATTATTCTCATACCCATACCCACTTAGAAATCCATCACCCATACCCATACCCATATGGGGACGAGTTCTCATACCCATACCCATACCCATCAAATCTCTGCAGGTGTGGGGAATCCTAATGGTAAAATATTTTACCCATTTCATTACCCATTGAGAATTCTCGTAGGGATTTTCATGAGGATTTTTGCGGGAATGGGAAATCTTCGTGGTGAAGTTTTTTTCCCTAATCCATTTTCCATCGGGGATCCCCGCAGGAATTCTAAAAAAAAAAGAATTGTAACAAATAAGGTATCAAATATAAATACATAACAAGTAGAACTTTATATATATATATATATATATATATATATTCTCAAATGATACTTATACGTGTAATATACATATGTTAGCGTAAGCATATTGTAATATGATATATAATTATATATAATATTTAGTTATACATTAATAATACAACTAAATATTAACAAATATTATGTTATAAAAAGTTTGATCATATATTTATCCACGTAATTTGAGAATTAAGAATTGAGATTAAGGGTTGAAGTTTTTTTTTTCCCAAAAAGAGTTGAAGTTTTGGTGTCATTGATGATCAATGTATATTTTTTTCCTCATAACACTTAAGATTTAAGAAACAATAATGTTGTGATACAAAAAAAAAAATAATGTCAATAAGTTACAAATTCATAACATGTATATATAAATATCAACTATATATAAATTCACCAACACTTAGGAGCCCCCAAAAAGATTTGGAGGATTCTATAAAATAAGGTTTTGCAATTTTTCTCATTTGATACACTATTTTTTTCGGTACATTTAATTCTATTCTAAAATATAAATATAGTTGCGAAGAATTCAAAACAAAACATATAGCTTTTAATTAACCAAATAAATTTAAATTATTAATCTCATTAAGAGGTTTTTTCATATGTATGAGTGTTTCGAGTGGAAACTATGTAATATTATGTAATATTTATATATAAATATCATATGGTATATATAAATAATAAATATCATATGGTGTATAACTTATGTTGTGGCTGTAGTTTAGTGGTAAGAATTCTACGTTGTGGCCGTAAAGAGACTGGGCTCAAATCCCAGCAACCACACTAGACAATTTTTGGGGCTGAGGCTATGTTGTTGTTGTTGTATATGGTGTATGACTTGATATATGAGATCATCATGGGTAGATGAGTATCCCTATGGGGATCCCCAATGGGGATTACCTGTAGAAATCCCCGTGGGTATATTTTATTACCCATACCCGTATCCAAACCCGTCTGGGTATGAGATTTTGTGCCAATCCCCACCCCCATACCAATTTAAAATCCCCATACCCGTATCTGTTAGGGTAAATCCCCATCACTCATGGGTATTACCATACTCATTTGCATCTCTAATGAGGAGTCATATGTGGAGGATGCATTTATTTATAAGAAGCCTCCTTCGTACAAATGAGGACAAGTGTCCCGAGTCAATAATAACATTCGCGCGCGTTCCTACACGCACCCGTATTTCCAATGCAATTTAATGCTCCCGCGCATGTTTTCAATGCATACTCATTCCCACACGCGTGTTTGTTTCCAATGCACACGCATTTTCACATGCGCAAGATTCAAATGTATTTCCACATGCGTTCCCACACGTACACGCCGACTTTCGGTGCAATTCCATGTAGGGCTGGCAAAAATACGGGACCAGACATAAAAGGGACCGGATACCATTTTTTAAAATGATTAAATTTAGTGTCCGGACCTGTTCCCGTTTTGAAAATGGGCAATTTTTTTTGTCCAGTTTCGTCCCCTGTTTGTCCGATTTTTATTTTTAAATATGATTAAATATTTTATTTATCAATTATTTAAAAAACAAAACCCTCAACTACAAGTAGGGCTAGCAAAAATACGGAACTTGACATAAACGGGACCGACCCGTTCCCAGGAGAGTGAGAGGCGCAGACTGGCAGAGTCAGGAGAGTGAAAGACAAAGCCAGGACTCGGGAGAGTGAGAGGCAGGCGGAGCCGGGAGAGTGAGAGACAAAGCAAGGACTCGGGAGAGTGAGAGGCAGGCGGAGCGGAGCCGGGAGAGTGAGAGGCAGAGCCAGGAGAGATGAGAGTCGGGAAAATGACCGAGGCCGCCGTGCGCGGCCGTGAGACGCGAGACGGTGAGAAGACGACCGTGAGGCGGAGTGAGGCGGTGAACGCGAGAGTCGAGACGGTGAGAGGCGGAGTGAGGCGGTGAGAGGCGACGTTAGGGTTTGTGATGTTGTGACTTGTGAGGCCTTGAGGGAGAACCAGAGAACCAGATAGGGGAAGGAGAACCAGAGAGAGAGGGGAGGGAGATCAGAGATGGAGAGATGGAAGGGAGATCAGAGATTGAGAGATGGGAGATCAGAGATGGTCAGATGGGAGAGGATCGTAAATTACGGTCCGTAATTGTAACGACCCAAATTTTAATTTCGCCGTTATTATGGATTATTTTCAGACTTGGACGACAACTCAGATCCACGTGGATACCGCAAATAGGGCGGGGCATGCTGACTAGGTAAATAGTAATTTTGTATGATTCTTTGCCTATTTGCGATGTTGTATATCGAGTTATTCTCTTAACATCGCATGTGTGTATTTCTATCATTTAATCGAGCGAGATAGTGTAATGGGTGTTCGCATCGAAAAACGTGTCGAGACGGGTATTGAGGAGCAAAATACGGGTTCACTAAGTTGGGAAAATAAAAAAAGAGATGATTGGTCAAGTCAACTAGCTTAACCCATTCACATTCCATCCCACACTCCATCATTTTTTCTCCTCTCCCTCACGTTATTCACTCACACATACAAAACACACACACCCGACAGTGAGAGGAAGAAGAAGAGACAGAGAGGAGGATGATGAGGAGAAATAGGAAGCGATAAAGAGAGAAGAGAGCGCAGAGAGCCGGGAAGGAGGTAAGTCATTGCTTCTCGTTGTAGGTTTCGGTGTGTCGGCCATGGTGGCCACGGAGGGGTTCGGCCATGGAGGCCAAACCAGTGGCGGTGGTGATGGCGGGGGGGAGGGGGTATCTCCCCTGCCATCAAATCCACCGGGGTTGGGGTGGAGAGCAACCCCAACCCAAACCACACTGGGGAGAAAGAAAAAAAAAAAAAAAAACCAGAGAAACGTTTCTGGAAGAGGAAGATGATGGGGTGGGGGAGGGGTGCACGCACGTTGTGCGTGCGTGCATCCCCTGGACGGTTGGGCCGTCCAGGCCCAACCCGGGGGACCGGCCCAACCGGGCCGGACGTGGGCCCAACCGGGGACCGGCCCAGCCGGGCCCGACCGGCGTGGGCGGACCGGTCAACCCACCGGTTGGACCCGAACCAAACAAACCGACCGGTTGGACCGGTCAAACCCGATCCAGGGGGCCCACCCCTATATTAAAATAATATAAATATTAAAATATAATTTAAAAGTAATTTAAAATTTAATAAATTACAGAAAAATAAGAAAAATGTGTAGAAAATTATGGAAAAATCCAGAAAAATTAGGAAAAATTATAAAAAAAAATGAGAAAAAGGTAGAAAAATGGTATTCAAGAATTTTTCTGCCGTTAACACCCCGGTATAACTCGAAAAGTGTGTCAAACTAAAACTTTTTGAAATGAAAATTTTCATAATTTGGTCACACATTATAAATTCACTTAATTTGACTCTAAACTAGTTAAAATGGTTTAATGGGACACCGGAACCTAGGAGACCACAATCGAGAGTCGGGCACGTATCTCGAGACGTGAGTGAGACTTCGAGTGTGTTTTAAGGTACGTAAGATTTCATCTGAAAGTCACTGAGGGTTTACTTTCCATTGTTGATTTTCTATTCCTTGTTATTGTACTCTATTCCGTGATACATTTGGGTAGGTGGTCGAGTTACTCCCACATGATATTCGTTGTGTACTTATGGCACACTATGCCGTGGAGCACGTGTGATCAAGCATTCGGTGAATTGCAACCCGAGTTGTAAGGGTGCACGTGTCGGGCAAGCCCCGCGAGGAACCAGGTGAAAGGAAGTGGGGGCACCCACCGAAAGGATCTTGGGGGTCCGAAGTACGGTTTAGTCTGACCGGGACGAGTACACACTTTGTTTCTCTCGTGTTATTTATTCATGTGATGATCTTAACACAATTGCCCGTTTAGTTTCCGCATGATTATTTGACATGTTTATTGGTATCTGTTTAAATTCTTATAAATGCTCGATGTACTTCGTTGGAATCTTACTAACTGTACTCTCCATCTTGCTTTTTGTGATGGTCGAGTGCAGAACCTAGTGCTAGTAAGGGCAAGGGGATTTTGGGGGACTTTATTTGATTGCCCGCGGTCGAGGACCTACTAGTACGTGCGATTTTTATATTTTGTTTTACTTTTGGGTATTGGGAGACTAGATAGACACTGTACTTGTATATATTACTGCTTAGTATTATCGTTTATATACATAGTACTTTTCTCGGGTTTTCCACAATAGGTGTTGCTCTTAAAATGATGCTTATTACGATGATAAATTTAATTGTTTTACTTGTTTTTAAATTTAAGACTTCCGCTGTTTTGTTTTTGATGCTATAAAAATGATTAAACTGTCGAACTAAATTGATTACGAAATGAGCTTAACATGCAGAATGAGAAGTTATGATGTAACAAGGGATGTTAGTGGCGCATGTAGGTCAAGGATCTGACAGGACCGTGGGACCTCGCCTCCATACGTGGCGACCTCGGGATTTGGGGCCGCCACAAGTGGTATCAGAGCGATAGTTCAAGGAACCTCGGGAAATTAACTGAAAGAGCATAAGACTAAAAAATTTAAATGTGGAAACCCGATGTACTTGCCTTAGAACACTAGTTGGGAAGTGATGGTGAGGCGGGTTGACTTAGGGTTTATACACATGTTATGTTTTATTGTAAATGATATATTAAACGTATATATACAAAGGCTGATCTGACACACGTTTTTCGATACAGATCAATATGGACGGACAACCCTCGACACAGCCTGAGGTAGGACAGACTAGTGATCCTATTAGGGACACCGCGACTACTACCGTGTCGACTCAAAGTATTGAGAATCGACTCGCCGCACACGATGCCCAACTGACAGAGATCCTCCAGCTACTTAGGGCTCAGTCGCGATGCGCCAGCCACGGCAAAGAACACTAGCTCCCACAGTTCTGGTCGCACTTGCGGTACAGACACCCGTCGCCCTGATAATATCACATATGCCTACTGATACACCACTCTCAGAGACATGGGCCGAGGGAGTCTCGCCAGCTATTGTGATACCATTAGAGACTTCGACTCTTACGCCTCTACCTATGACTACTGAGCAGCCGACAGCTACTACAGTTCCTGCTACTTCCGCATTCGTCTTGACCCCAGAGGCGAAACTTGTTAGAGAGTTTATGAAGTTTCAGCCGGGATATTTCTACGGAGGTGGAGACCCTGAGGCAGCAGGAAAGTGGATAGTTTCGCATGAGCGTTTCCATAAGCTGATGCAGAATGATGACGAGATACGAGCACGTTTATCCGGAGCGTGTCCGAGAGGTAATGCGACGGTTTGGTGGATGACTTATCTGGATATCCACCCGGAGCCAGCGACATGGGCGGAGTTTCGAGAGTTGTTCTATGACGAGTTCATCCCCATGCAGGTGAGGCTGAGATTGAGGAAGGATTTTCTAGCTCTACGACAGGGTAACCGCTCATTGATGCAGTACATGGAGCGGTATCGATACCTATTAAGGTTCTCGATGGATAGCCAGTTTCAGTACGAGGATAGGCGAGACGCGCATGCCTTAGCACTTATCTTATGAGACCCACATAGCGAAGAAGCGACGACATCGGCCACAACAAGCGATGCGTCGGGATAGAGATCACGGGAGGCCGTGATAGGGGTCAGAGAAACCAGGGTCAGGGTCAGAGATTCGGGGCTTGGCATGAGAGACGTCGATGTCATCGTTGTGGTCAGAAAGGGCACCTGAAAGCTGATTGCAGGACACCACCGACATTACCAGAAGCCCACCAGGGTCAGGCCAGGGAGAGAGCACATGCAGTCGCGCAGCCAAATCGAGATGCGACCAGACAGCTCGTCGAGGGTACGTTATCTATTATGGGTAGACCGATGCATGTTATGATAGATTCTGGTAGTACATTATCATTTATTTCTGGACAGATGGTAGGAAAGTTAGGGTTAGCATCACAAACCCTAGACACACACCTTGTCCTCGGTACGGCAGTTGGGGATAAGATATATCATAACAGGATATGTCGAGACTGCACGATAGAGGTAGAGAGGTATCAATTGCCTATAGACTTACGAGTCCTAGAGTACCTCGAGTTTGATGCACTTTTATGAATGGACCGGTTGGCGGCATATCATGCGCAGTTAGATTGCTTCCAGAAGACTGTCAAATTTCGAGTTTCGGGGATTCCAGAGTTTACATTTATCGGAGTCGGTACCGCACTACCCATTACTAGAGGCCGACTAGCTACGACTCAGGAGATGGAGGCATTTACAGCAATAGTCGAGCCAGAGGTTAGGACCGAAGTCAGAATTGAAGATATTCCAGTAGTTTGAGACTTTGCCGACGTATTTCCAGATGATTTACCAGGATTGCCACCGCCAAAAGTGATTGAATTCATCATTGAGCTGATACCAGGTACTCAACCAATCGCTAGCAGACCTTACCGGATGTCACTGTCAGAGCATGAGGAGGTCAGGAGGCAATTGGATGACTTACTGGAGAAAAGCTTCATTCACCCTAGCATGTCACCTTGGGGAGCCCCGATATTATTTTCGAAGAAGAAGGATGGTTCAATGAGGATGTGCATTGACTACCGGAGGTTGAATCAGGTGAAAGTTAAGAACCGTTACCCACTTCCCAGGATCGACGATCTTTTCGATCGTTTGATTGGCGGCAAGTTCTTCTCGAAAATTGATCTGCGTTCAGGCTATCATCAGTTGAGGATTCGAGAAGAGGACGTCAAGAAGACAGCTTTCAGTACAAGATATGGGTTGTTTGAGTTTACAGTTATGCCTTTTGGGCTGACTAATGCCCCGGCGATCTTCATGGACTTGATGCATAGGGTCTTGAGACCATATTTGGAGAGATATGTCATCGTCTTTATTGATGACATCTTGATTTACAGCAACACTCATGAGGAGCATGCGAGTCATCTCAGAGCGGTTTTGACGACATTGAGAGAGCATAGATTGTACGCAAAATTTAGTAAGTGTGATTTTTGGCTGAGTGCAGTAAGATTTTTAGGACACGTCATTAGTGATCAGGGTATCTCTGTGGATTCAGAGAAGATTCAGACAATTATTGACTGGAGGACACCCGAGTCTGCTTTTGATATTCGGAGTTTCTTGGGACTAGCAGGGTACTACCGCCGCTTCGTACAGGGCTTTTCCTCAATTGCAGCCCCAATGACTAGACTGACTAAGAAGGATGTCAGATTTGATTGGTCCGAGGAGTGTGAGCAAGCTTTTTGGGAGTTGAAGAGGAGATCGACTTCTGCGCCAGTGTTGACATTGCCAGAGCCGGGTAAGAGTTTATCAGTGTATACGAATGCATCGGGCATTGGACTTGGATGCGTTTTGATGCAGGAAGGTAGACCAGTAGCTTACTTATCCCGACGATCGAGACCCCACGAGGTTAACTATCCAGTGTATGACTTGGAACTTACCGCAGTCGTTTTTGCACTGAAGGCTTGGAGACATTATCTCTACGGAGAGCGGTTCGTACTCTACACTGATCATCAGAGTCTGAGATATATTTTCACTCAGAGAGATCTGAACATGCGTCAGAGAAGATGCCTTGAGTTACTTAAAGAATACGACTTCACTATTGAGTATCGCCCAGGGAAGGCGAACGTTGTAGCTGACGCATTGAGCAGAAGCGGTATTGACAGTCAGACTGTAATACGACATATGACACACGAGCATGGCTTATTATAGGCGGCGTCAGTTATGTGCCTGACCGATGTTTTTACAACGACCGAGCAACACATTTGTTGTCAAATGAGAGTTCCGACTGTATCTATTGAGCGAGTTGTCGAGCGTCAAAGGACTGATGGGCTCTATGAGCGGTTCAGTAGTATGGCTCGGGATCCGGAGTGTACAGATTGGGTAGAGTCGACAGATTAGTATTTGAGACACCGGGGGAGGTTGTGGATTCCTGTAGATCTGGAGATACGGAACGAAATTTTGGAGGACGCACACCGGTCTCGCTACACGGTTCATCCTGGTCGGACCAAAATGTATCACGACTTGAGGCGATTGTTCTGGTGGTCAGGGATGAAGGCTGACTTTGGCGAGTACGTAAAGAGTTGTCATATTTGCCAGCAAGTTAAGGCCGAGCACAAGAGACCAGGCGGTTTACTACAACCACTACCAATTCCACAGTGGAAATGGGAGCACGTCACTATGGATTTTGTCAATGGGTTACCGCAAACTACGAGGAGAAACGATGCGGTTTGGGTTGTGATTGACAGACTAACGAAATCGGCACATTTCATTCCTATTTCTATGAGATATTCGTTCCCACAGCTGAACATTATCTTCGAAAGAGAGATCATTAGATTGCATGGGGTGCCAGTCTCTATTGTATCTGACCGAGATCTTAGGTTGACTTCGAAATTCTGGGAGGCGATGCAGGAGCAGTTTAGCACCAGGTTGCAATTTAGTACATCTTACCATCCTCAGACAGACGGACAGTCTGAGAGACTGTTACGGATTCTGGAAGATATGCTCAGGGCTTGCATTTTACAGTTTGGAGGTTCGTGGGAGGATTATTTACCGCTGTGTGAGTTTGCTTACAATAACAGCTATCAGGTGAGTATCGGGATGCCTCCGTTTGAGGCACTGTAGGGAAGGCCCTGCAGATCACCTGCATGTTGGGCGGCGCCTGAGGATACAACGGCGAATGGGCCAGAGATAGTTGTTGATTACACAGAGAAGATCATACAGATTCGACAAAGACTTCGAGTAGCACAAAACAGACAGAAGAAATATGCGGATAAGTATCACGTGGGTCCGAGCTATAAAGAGGGCGACATGGTTTATCTAAAGGTTTCCCCATGGAAGGGCCAGCAGAGATTTGGGATTAAAGGAAAATTGGCGCCGAGATACATAAGATCGTTCAAAGTCGCAGCACGAGTTGGCAGTGTGGCTTACAGATTGGACTTGCCAGCAGAGTTAGCTAGGGTTCATCCTACGTTTCATATCTCGATGTTAAGACTGGCTAGGTCAGGACCGAGACAGATGGTTGACTTAAGACGGATCGAGGTTCGGCCTGATCTAACATATGAGGAACGACCGATAGAAATTGTGGATCGCGCAACTCCGACGCTTAGGAACATGGAGATCCCTAAGGTGTTTGTTCGTTGGCAACATCATGGTACAGAAGGACTCACTTGGGAGCTCGAGTCTATTATGCGGCAGCGTTACCCACATCTATTTCATGGTACGAAACTTCAAGTTATCTAAAATTTCGGGACGAAATTTCTTTTATAGTTGGGAAGAGTTGTAACGGCCCAAATTTTAATTTTGCCGTTATTATGGATTATTTTCAGACTTGGACGACAACTTAGATCCACGTGGATACCGCAAATAGGGCGGGGCATGTTGACTAGGTAAATAGTAATTTTGTATGATTCTTTGCCTATTTGCGATGTTGTATATCGAGTTATTCGCTTAACACCGCATGTGTGTATTTCTATCATTTAATCGAGCGAGACAGTGTAACGGGTGTTCACCTCGAAAAACGTGTCGAGACGGGTACTGAGGGGCGAAATGCGGGTTCACTAAGTTAGGAAAATAAAAAAAGAGAAGATTGGTCAAGTCAACTAGCTTAACCCATTCACATTCCATCCCACACTCCATCATTTTCTCCTCTCCCTCACGTTATTCACTCACACATACAAAACACACACACCCGGGAGTGAGAGGAAGAAGAAGAGAAAGAGAGGAGGAAGAGGAGGAGAAATAGGAAGCGGGAAGGAGAAAAGAGAGCGCGGAGAGCCGGGAAGGAGGTAAGTCATTGCTTCTCATTGTAGGTTTCGGTGTGTCGGCCATGGTGGCCACGAAGGGGTTCGGCCATGGAGGCCAAACCAATGGCGGTGGTGATGGCGGGGGTATCTCCCCTGCCATCAAATCCACCGGGGTTGGGGTGGAGAGCAACCCCAACCCAAACCACAATAGGGAGAAAGAAAAAGAAAAAAAAAAACCCGAGAAACGTCTCGGAAGAGGAAGATGATGGGGTGGGTGGAGGGGTGCACGGTTTGTGCGTCGGCATCCCCCGGGACGGTTGGGCGTCCGGGCCCAACTCGGGGGCCGGCCAACCGGCCAGCCGGGCCCAACCCGGGGGCCGGGGACCGGGCACGACCGGATGGGCGGGACGGTCAACCAACCCGGGGGACCCGAACAGGTCAGGCCGACCCGGTTGGACCGGGTCAAACCCGATCCAGGGGGCCCACCCCTATATTAAAATAATATAAATATTAAAATATAATTTAAAAGTAATTTAAAATTTAATAAATTACAGAAAAATAAGAAAAATGTGTAGAAAATTATGAAAAAATCCAAAAAAATTATAAAAAATGAGAAAAAGGTAGAAAAATGGTATTCGAGAATTTTTCTGCCGTTACACCCCGGTATAACTCGAAAAGGTGTCAAACTAAAACTTTTTGAAATGAAAATTTTCATAATTTGGTCACACATTATAAATTCACTTAATTTGACTCTAAACTAGTTAAAATGGTTTAATGGGACACCAGGAACCTAGGAGACCACAATCGAGAGTCGGGCACGTATCTCGAGATGTGAGTGAGACTTCGGAGTGCGTTTTAAGGTACGTAAGATTTCATCTGAAAGTCACTGAGGGTTTACTTTCCATTAATGATTTTCTATTCTTTGTTATTGTACTCTATTCCGTGATACATTTGGGTAGGTGGTCGAGTTACTCCCACCTGATATTCGTTGTGTACTTCTGGCACACTATGTTGTAGCACGTGTGATCAGGCATTCGGTGAATTGCAACCCAAGTTGTAAGGGTGCACGTGTCGAACAACCCCCGCGAGGAACCAGGTGAAAGGAAATGGGGGCACCCATCGAAAGGATCCTAGGGGTCCGAAGTACAGTTTAGTCTGACCGGGACGAGTACACACTTTGTTTCTCTCGTGTTATTTATTCATGTGATGATCTTAACACAGTTGTCTGTTTAGTTTCCGCATGATTATTTGACATGTTTATTGGTATCTGTTTAAATTCTTATAAATGCTCGATGTACTTCGTTGGAATCTTACTAACTGTACTCTCCATCTTGTTTTTTGTGATGGTCGAGTGCAGAACCTAGTGCTAGTAAGGGCAAGGAGATTTTGGGCGACTTTATCTGATTGCCCGCGGTCGAGGACCTGCTAGTACGTGCGATTTTTATATTTTGTTTTACTTTTGGGTATTGGGAGACTGGATAGACACTGTACTTGTATATATTACTACTTAGTATTATCGTCTATATACATAGTACTTTTCCCGGGTTTTCCAAAATAGGTGTTGCTCTTAAAATGATGCTTATTACGATGATAAA
Organism: Stephania yunnanensis; assembly: GCA_039657365.1. Lineage (NCBI taxonomy): Eukaryota > Viridiplantae > Streptophyta > Magnoliopsida > Ranunculales > Menispermaceae > Stephania > Stephania yunnanensis. The sequence goes on along the minus strand of CM077584.1, from coordinate 54,435,659 downwards.
TTTAATTGTTTTACTTGTTTTTAAATTTAAGACTTCCTCGATTTTGTTTTTGATGCTATAAAAATGATTAAACTGTCGAACTAAATTGATTACGAAATGAGCTTAACATGCAGAATGAGTAGTTATGATGTAACAAGGGATGTTAGTGGTGCATGGGACCCAGTAGGTCAAGGATCTGACAGGACCGTGGGACCACGCCTCCCCACGTGGCGACCTCGGGATTTGGGGCCGCCACAGTAATACATGAATTGTGAGTGGATGAATGTTAAAACTTAAAACTTAAAATACATGAATTTTGAAATTACCTATATGCCATTCAAATTATTCATTAACGGTACCCGTTTTTTTGAAATTTTTGCCTGGACCCGATCCCGTATTTTTAAACGGACACAAAAAATTATCTTGACCCGTATGTTTTTACAAGAATATTGCCTGAACCCTTTTAAAACGGGTCCGAACAAAACCGGACAAACGGATCCGGGCAACTTTTGCCAGCCCTAATTCCATGGGTGTTCCCAAGCATGTGCATATTTCTAATGCACACGCATTCTCACGTGCAAGATTCTAATGTATTTCCATGAGCATTTCTACTTGCGTGTTTCTATTCTCGAATTTCCACTTGCGTTTTTTAGTCGCAAATTTCCACTACGAGTCTCCACTCACGACGATTCGATAAAAAATGCGACTAGGATCCATTTCCACTCGCGAGTTTCCATTTGCGACTTTCCACTTACGACAATTCGATCAAAAACGCGAATATGAGCAATTTCCACTTGCATGTTTCTACTCGCGAATTTTCACTTGCGCGTTTCTACTCGCCAATTCCCACTCTCGACTTCCCGCTCATGTATTTCTACTCTCGTGTTTCTTTTAGCAAATTCTCACTCGTGGATTTCCCTTGCGTTTTCTAGTCACGTCAATTCAACCAAAAATGCAACTATGAGCCATTTCCACTTGCGTGTTTCTACTCGCAAATTTTCATTCGCTGGCTTACTCACATTTTTTAATCACGACAATTCAACCAAAAAGGCAACCGGGAGCCATTTCCATTCGCGTGCTTCTACTCGCATTTCTACTAACGAATTCCCACTCATGTATTTCCACTAACGTGTTTTTGCTCGCGAATTTCCACTCTCCTTTTTCTGTCGCGACAATTCGGTCAATAACGTAACTATGAGCCATTTCCACTCGTGAATTTCCACTCACGACTTCCCACTCGCGTATTTTCACTAGTGTGTTTCTACTCGTGACAATTCGACAAAAAATGCGATTATGAACCATTTCTGCCTGTGTGTTTCTACTCACAAATTTTCACTTGCAAATTTCTACTCGCGTGTTTCCCACTAGCGACTTCCTACTCGCGGGTTTCCACTTGCGTGTTTTTACTCGCAAAATTTTACTCTCATTTTCCAGTCGCGACAATTTAACCAAAAATGCGACTAGGAGCCACTTCCACTCGGGTGTTTCTACTCGCAAATATCCATTCTCATATTTCCACTCTCGACTTTCTACTCGCGTGTTTCTATTTGCGAATTTCCACTCGCATTTTTCGATCGCGACAATTCGATCAAAAATGCGACTAGGAGTTGTTTCCATTTGTGTATCTTCAACTTGACAAAACAAATTAAATTTTTCATACTATACATACTCCTTCACAAAATCAATTTCTGAAGGAGTGGGGGCAAGTGATATAGTAAGATATACTACACGTGATCCGCGACACTACTTGGTTCGAAGAGACTTGAATCATTAGTCCACATCATTAAGGAAAGTTGCTTGGAATAAGATCGAAGAACTTTCCTTATGTTCAAGAGATCAATATATTATTTGCGGGAGAATCTTGAGATTATATATATATATATATATATATATATAAGATTTCACTGTTAAGGGAAAGATCTATGGAAACTTTTCTAGTCAAGAGAGATATCAATGATTTAATGAAACCTATCTAATTAAAAGGACAAGATTCAAAAGGCAAGACAATGATTTAGTAAACAATCAATATTGGAAACACCACCACCATAAATTAGAAAGGGTGGCTATCCACAAAGGTACGTGCAAAGCACAGCTTTTTAATCCTCGAGCCTTCTTGTTCTCTATTATGTCATAGGCATCGGAGTGTCCTCTCCGGAACCCCCACCTCTAGGATCTTTCTTGCAGGTCTGGCGGGAAGTCGAATGGAAGATCTGTCACGCTCCTCACGGGATTCATTTTCCACATCTCGGAGTTGCGGTTGACGCAACACTTTATTTATTTATTTATTTTTTGAAATAGGCACTAGCTTTATTTTAATTTGAATGAAGACCTTTAACAAATTTATAATGAGAAATATATTTAATAAATTATGTCTCTGCTACTATAGGCATCTCAAAATGTTTCTAATGGAATTAATTTAGGTTCAGTTTTATATCTTCCAAAGAGATTCGGGATTATTTGTTGTAAGATCTAAACTATGCATTGATCACTATATATCCATGCACTCCACACATCCAAAACACAATTAACATTTATATAATTATATAACTTGTTTTTTAATGGCCATTCGAGTATGCGTGACTTGATCATGAATCAACTAAGTCATCAAGCGCAGTCTAAAAAATTCGATCAAGTATAGTAGAAACAATGTCGACTTTATTTTGTCCCCCAATCCACCATGTCTTACAATGAATTCATGTCTCTTATGCTTAAGTACTCTCGTTCAATATGTCCACTAACAGATCTCAAACATAAAAGAAAACAGCTGCAGTTAACCAACCAAAAACACACACATATACCCTTCTCACTTTACACTAGAAAATGTCCACATTTTGATCAAATATAGCTGAGACTAACCATATAATTTAAGGTCATGTTGGGTAGAATTTAAATTCTCAAAATTAGAAAATTTTTATTTTTTCGAAATAACATAAAAACTTCTTTAATCATTAATGACTTGATATTAAACTAGACATAAAATTAATTGGCCTAATAAAAGTAAAATGATTTGATAATCTTATTTATTCAAAATAACTGCCTAACTTGGTTGCGATATTGAAATAGTATGACAATCGAAACTGCTTTCTACAATCATTTAAGACACATGACAATACACAAATGTAGACTACTAGAATTACCTAATGAAAAACAAAACTTCCAACAATGAAAGGAAACTTAAGACTTCCAACAAAGGAAGAAAAATAAAAAAATTTAAATAGGGAAGACAAACTAACTACAAAATGAAAAAATAAAATAAAAATAAAAATAAAGAAAAGACCAACCTAGCCGCCACACAAATCCATGAACGATCGTTGAGAGATGTACCGCAACAAGAATGGAACCAATCTCTTTAAATTTGAACTGATCTATACTTTATTAAATACTCCCTCCATCATAAAATATAGGTCGTTTTAGGCAAAACCTCCTTTCTATAATTACAAGACATTTTGACAACTTGACACTTTATATACTCAATTTTCCTTTCTTTTAAACTTAAGCACTTAATGGCTATTAAAACACTTCATTCTTTGTGTTAAAGGGTAAAAATGAAAAGTAAACTCAATATTAATGTCACCTTGATTAATGTGTCAATGCTTAAAATGATCTATCAGGGGTGTATTCAATTGAGATTTTAATAGACTTTTGGTTACTTTTATAAGTGGATGACTTTTTTAAAGTTTGTAGATTTTCATAGATTTTTAAAGACTTTGATAAACTTTCAAGTAAACTTTTTTTTATGACTTTTATTAACATTTAAGATTTTTAGTAACTTTTGTGAACTTTTAAACATGATTTTGATTAATACTAGTAGATTTTTGTGATTTTAATATTGAAACAAATATTTTGCACTTTATTATAAAAAAGAAGAATAATTATATTTATTTTTCTTAAGAACTATTATTAATTTTTTAAAAGTATTTTTATATTTTAATAAAAAATCATATAGACATATTAATGAATTACGACTATCAAGATAGTAACATAATAAATAAGTAAATAAATATCAACAAAATAAATATGCAAATGAATAATCTTTTAGTGACAAAAAAGAACCAAGTAAGATCATTGTGTGTAAAAACTTTGCATTTTTTTTTTACTTAAATAAAAAAACTTATATCTTTTTCTTTAAGTATGATAGTTTAAAATTTTAAAAATGCACTTCTTGCATTTGAAAAAAAAATAAGATTATTTTCTCCAAAAATAATAATATTACATTTTTTGAGATTATAATTATACGCTTAATAAACAAAACTTCTTTATAAAAAACGCATATAAAATGTACAATGATGCAAAAATGAGATCTTGTTAATAACGACATTATTTTCATTTTCATCAACATAAACATTAGAATATAATGAGTGAGTAATGAAATTCACAAGTTGTTGAGTGATTTGAGAAGTTGATAAAAATAATTGATAAGAAAAGACATTATGAACAATGAAGTCCTTATTGAATAAGAGAACCAACAAAAATTAAAAGTCTCTAAAAGTTTTTGGGTTGAGGTGAGGAGAAGTTGGAGATTTGTTTATATGTATTTTTATACAAAAAGTCAAAATTTGTAACCAAACTACAAAAGTCATCAAAAAATTAAATACACCTTACTTTTATAAACTCTCTAGAAGTTTAAATTAAATACCCCAAAACTTTTATAAACTTTTAAAAAGTCTATAAAAGTTCACATTGAATACATCTTACTTTTAGAAACTCTAAAAAAAATTTAATTAAATACACCTAAACCTTTTTAGTAATTAAAAGTAATCAAAAATCTATTAAAATCTCAATTGAATACAACTCTGTATATTTTTGGAGGGTGTGCGTAAATAAAACAAAAAATTTAATTGGAACCACCACCCGACCAAATTAGAAGATCAACGATGGTTCAAAATCTCGAATCACGAAAGGCAATCAAGAAAGAAATTTTCAAATGTAGAAAGTTATGCTATACAATAATATTAATGGTATGTGACCATTAGTGAAGGCCATATACGAAAGATTGATACCAGATGTACAAACACTTTGAAAGGACGTTGCCCCGCCCCGACCTGCACTCTTCTCTTAATTGTGTGATATTTGTTTCCGGTAGCTTTGTCTCACAAACAGTGAGGATTAAATTTTCCATTTATGTAGGACCTTTGCTTGGACTAGTAAAATTAATGCAGAACTGCTCTCATGTCCTCTTCACAATGGATGGTCTTAGTTTTGTTTTTTTTTGTTTTTTGTCTTGATGATGGTATTAGTATTGAATATGACCATTTCGAATTGTTTTTGTGTTTTAATTGACATGTAATGACCATTCGATTCCAATGCAATGTTGGCATAAGAGCATCTCTAATGGTAATGTGGATTTAGATTATGAATTGGTGTCACTTCATGAATGTGGAGATGATGTCTATCTTATGTGGTATTAGTTCGGCATTCATCTCTCAAAGTGATCTCCAATGGACAATGAATTTAGACCATGAATTGATGAGTTGACACTTTTTATTTTCAATTTTCATTATATTAATACAGGCCTGAAAAATAAAATAAAATTTAAAAAATACATTTGTATTACATGGCAGTCTACCGCATTGTCTAGAAGTAGACATTGTGATAGACACCCTCCACTTTGATTTCATGCAACATAAGACAAACATTATCAATCCATAGTTACATTGGAGATCATTTTTTGGGTTGGATGTGGATTCTATCTTAGGTGGATCCATTTCCACTCAATTCATGTCCCATAAGAGATGTTCTAAATTTGTGTTGAGTTGATAGTCTGGCCGGATAGTTAAGCAAGCCCAATTTAAGTCATAGTCGGGCCTCGACTTCTAATAATCCAAGCCCATGTCTGGTGCGCTCTGTTACTCTCTACTTTGGACTCGCCACGTCACAAAGATGTTACTTAGGGTGTCAATTAGAAGCCGAGGTATCGAGAGGCGAGATACGGGTACATTAGAGAAAACTCAATAAACTTATATAAATATGTCTAGGTTGTCAAATTGACATAATTAATGTAACCATAGGCTAATTAAATAAACTTGAACCATAGGGTGGCGCGCTTCGAAATGCGTGTCGAGACGCGGGGCACCGGCTACGGGTAGCCAAAGGTTATTGTGACCAGAATTGGAAATTTGATAAATAAAACACTAACTATATGGTTGGATAAGGCTCAATGTAATGAGACATTAATAAAATTAAAGGAAGCATATAGTTTACATTGAATAAAAGAGGCCATAAGATGGACATTTATATTTTGCATGGTGTGTATTACAAGATGATGAGTGTGTTATTGGAGTCACCAAGAGGTATGACAACATGCTTGTGAACCACAAGATATGCCTCGGGATACGTATGCACAATTGATTCCATAAACATATATAGTAGAATTAGTGGAGTGTTGATAAAAAATACTCACCCATTTCATGCAGAACCAGGAAATTTGAGGAGGGAGTATTTATTCGGTTTACATGTTTTTCTATTATTCCTTGTTGTTCATCTTTTATTTCGGATATTTGGACGTTGGTTGAGGTTACTGATGGGTTTTGGGGTTCATGCGAAGCGGAGATTACAAAACAATTTTGACAAAAACCCCAACAGGATCCGAATCTAATTCCATTAAAAACGTTTAAACCATGAAAAACTTAATCATACCTCAGTCGCAATATACCTTTCTGAAGGTTGATCGATCTCTAAGGCACTGCCAACAACGAACGCACTCTACCAGTAGTCCACACACGAACGGCGGCCGAGATTCAAAGTGCTAGCTTCGAGAGAATACCAAACCTTTTGTTTCTCTCCAAAACGATCCATAGCATACCAAAAACCCTAAGTCGTTTCTAAAACGAAAATAGAGTTTCGACTTTTTAATCTTTCGTATGTGTATTCTAACTTAAAGCGTTTTTATTTTACAAAATTACACATATACCCCTACTTAAAGAAGTATAAGTGTAATACATACAACGTTTATGAATTTTATCAAAAAATTCATTTTAGTATACAAAATCATTCTTAAGCCCAATAGGCTCATCAACGTTGGCAAAACATTATGATACAAGTCACCCTCTAGCAAGTTTATGACTACCAAGTTGTACGAATATCAAATCGATACAACCTAATCGATAGTGTATATAACATCCTTTTGTCACACGATATCCTTTTGATCAAACATAAGGCATGGAATTGTCATCCAACATGTTCAATCGTACTAGTCTCGATCTCTAGGTAGATCGAAAACATCCAAGTGACATTGATCAATATCAATTCACTTAGACTAGGCCTTTTAACAGCCTAACACATCGAGGGATCCACTAGATATCTCTCTTTATCTGAGAGGGACAAATTCTATCTCGATTACATAACTTCATCACATTGCTCACACAGTAACCAATCACAACCTTTATAATCATCCGGTTAAAGACAACGTTTGATAGTGTCAAATCAACTATGTTCCTAATGTTGAAGTCTCTTGTAATCTCAAGTCAGAGGACTGAAAAATATACCTATCATGAGAAACAACTATGACTTAATCCATGTGATGTTCTCATAGCGCGTCGGTCCAATACTTTGTTCCCTAACAAGTACTCGTGATCTTGATTCGTATCCCTATACGTATAATCATCATATGACCATCTATCGAGACTCACACTAGTCTTAATTCGTTATAGTTCCCACTATAATGATCGACTAGGGACATTTATGATATTTCTGTAAATACTCATGGATCTTATTATAATGTAAACATGCAAATAAATTATAATAAACAACAAATGAAATCCTCTATTTTATTAACTAAAAGTATTCATAAATACAGTTAATAGATTGACCTAGGGCACATGCCCCAATAGTTATTCCCCCGGATCTTCTTGTTTTATGTTCATGAGGCACTGGATTGTAGCACGTGTGACCCGACCCTCAGTGAATGGTGACTTGGGCTTGCCTTAGTGCATGTGTCGGTGACTCAGCGTATTTGGCCAGCGTCGCGAGGGACCAAATATTTGGCCAGTTGGACGCGAGCATTGGTGGTAACTTGGTGACCCAAAGTATAGTCTAGTCCCTCTGGAGTGACCCACACATTTGTTAGCTTGTCTGTTTTTATTCATGCGATGAGCCATTTACAGTTGCATGTTTTACATTCCGCATGTTTACTTGACATCATTCCTTATATTTCCTTTATTTTATTATATGAATGCTCAGAGGAGTTCCTTGGGATTTTACTTACTGTACTAGTCATCTATCTTTTTGTGATGATTGAGTGCAGATCCTAGTACTAGTAGGGGCGAGGGGATCCTAGGCGACTACATCGATTGCCCACTATCGAGGACCTACTTGTACATGTTATTTTTGATATTTTATATATTTTGGGTATTGGGAGACTTGAGATAACACAGTACATGTATATATACCTATTGTGGTGATGTCGATTATATACATAGTACTTTCCATGGTTTTCCACAGTAGGTTTTGCCTTTAAACAATGTTTATCATGCTAGATTATCTTGTTTAAATGGTATTAAGTATGACTTCCGCTGAATATGTTAACCTTAAAATACAACCCATTAGTATGGTTAGGATCTCAATAAATGGTCAACTAGGTAACAGTTGATATGAAACAAAGAATATAAGGATGATTTACTAGTTTATTTAATATTACACTTGTGGACACGAGTTACGAGAAATAAAGAGGACGGGCAGGTGTCGAACACGTGTAGTTGAGCCAGCTGACAAGGAGTACACGGAGACACGTCATCCCGGGGCGGCTTGGGCCGCCACATACCTAAAGTCCCAAGAGCTCACTCACCAATTTGATGGAAATCGGTATTAATGTGGGAAGCTTAAAGGTTATCCCTCAAGCCTATAAATAGAGTATCTTGTAACCATCATATATATGCTGAAAGTCAAGGCTCACGAGGGCAATAAGGTTTTGTTATAGTGCTTATACGCTTCAACCGCACAAGCATGGCTATGATCTTTTTTCTGCGAGTTATATCGTTGCTCGTACCGACGCTAAAAGACTCTACTCTAGATTGATTGATGATCAAATGAAATTACCCGAGAAACCGCAAAATGAAGATGATGAAGATGACGAAGAGAATGTTCCTACATGCATGTTCCCAAGTGTGCGCATGTTTCTAGTGCACGCGCATGTGTGCGCATGTTTCTAGTGCACGCACATCTCACTGCGCATATATATACTGGCAAATTTCCACTCACGATTTTCAGTCATAAATTTCCAATCGTGTGTTTCTACTCGCGAATTCTCATTCGCGATCATACCTGTTTAATGGGTGGGCCCGGGTCGGGCCTAAGCGGGCTTTTTTTTGAAAGCCCTGTCCAAGCTCGCCCAAGCCTGCTTTTTTATTTGGAAGGCCCAAGCCATCCCAAGCCCACTCAGGTTGGGCTTTAGCGAGCCTAAATTAAGTTGTTTACATTTTTTAAAACTAGATATATTTATTAAATATTGAGAATTACAAACAAGAATAAGATGGTGTAATGGTTAGGATGTGCATTAATACCAAAAGGTATTGGGTTCAAAACTCACAAATGACATTTATTTTTACAAGATTATATATAAAAATTGCAACAATCTTAATTACGGGTCGAGCCTGGGCCAAATGCCTAAACGCAAGTTTGCCCAATAGTTGGTCGGGCTTTCCCAGGCCCGAGCCTGGGTCGAGCTTTTATTAAATTTCAAAATCCAAGCTCCCGGGTCGGGCGGCCCTCGACCCGCTGAACAGTTTAGTCTCGACAATTTGGACAAAAATGCAATTAAGAGCAATTTCCACTCGCGAATCTCCATTTGCATTTTCCAGTTAAGAATTTTCAGTCGCGAATTCCCACTCGCATTTTTCAGTCGCGACAATTCAACCGACAACCCGACTAGTCCACTCACATGTTTCTTCTCGCGAATTTCCACTTACGACTTTCCACTCGCGTTTCTAATCGTGACCAGGATAAATTTTCACTCGTGGGTTTATACTTGCGAATTTCCACTCGCGAATTTTTCATCGCGCGTCTCTTCTCTTGAATTTTCACTCGCAACTTCCGGCTCGTTTGTTTCTGCTCGCGAATCTCCATTTGCGCTTTCTAGTCGCGATAATTCGAACAAAAATGAGACTATGAGCTATTCCCACTTACATGTTTCTACTCGTGAATTTTCACTCGCATGTCTCGACTCGCGAGTTTTCACTTTTCTCAGTCACGATATTTGACCAAAAGCGCGACGATGAGCCATTTTCACTCGCTTGTTTTTGTTCACGACTTTCCACTCACGTATTTTCACTTTCGTTTTTCTATTCTCAAATTTCCACTCGCATTTCCTAATCGCGAAAATTTGATCAAAAACACGACTATGAGTCATTTTCACTTACGAATTCCTACTCACGACTTCCTACTCGCGTATTTTCCCTCGTGTGTTTCTGAACGCTATAATTCGACCAAAAACACGACTAGGAACCATTTCAACTCGTGTGTTTCCACTCACGAATTTCCACTCGCGTAGTTCCACTCGTGTGCTTTTACTTGCAAGTTTCACTTGCGAATTTCTACTCGTGCACTTTCCATTCACGACTTCCTACTCGCGTGTTTCTACTCGCGAATTTTCATTCGCGTTTTCTAGTTGCGACAATTCACCAAAAATGCGACAAGGAGCCACTTCCACTCACGTGTTTCTACTCGCGAATATCCACTCGCATATTTCCACTTGTGACTTTCCACTCACAATTTTTTATTTGCGAATCTTCACTTGCATTTTCAAGTTGTGACCATTCGATCAAAAATGTGACTAGGAATCGTTTCAATTCGCGTATCTTCAATTAGACAAGGCAAAAAAAGTTTTTCATTCTATACATAATCTTTTACAAAATCAGTTTTTACAGGAGTGGGGGACAAGTGATATAGTAAGATATATTACACCTCGAGATCTGCGACACTACTCACTACAAAAAAAATATAAATTAGAAACGAAAATAGCAACGGAATTTAATTCCATTGCTAATCAGAAATGGTTAAAGATGGAATTGAGACGAAAATAGTCAGACACGGAATAATGACAGACAGATACCGACGTAAATATAGGCAGTATATAAACAAAATCAAAATCCTCTTCTAAAAAATGGTGCCAACTTTCCCACAAAAATTTTGTAGTTTATAACCGCCCATCACATCTCGAGATTCGTGCATGAATCTATGAGAACTAAATGTGATTCAAACCCTCTCTTTCCTCGGACTCTCTCTCCATCTTAACATCTTAAAATCTCGAACTCCACTCTTCACCGGCTAAAAAACTCCTCTCTTTGTCGGCTCTGCAACTCCTCAACTCTCTCTCTCCCAAGGCTTAAATCTCCGCTCGATGTTCATCGCAGGCAACCATTATTCACCGTCGCTCTCCAAATATGATCTATTCACCATCGAGGGCAGTCACGACTTTGTTGGTTGGAGATTGAAGAGCTAGTTTAAGAGATTTGGTGGATTTTGGGAGTGAATGAAATATAGGTTTTGTTGTGGTGTTGTTTGAATAGATTTGGAAATGGGGGTTTGGATTTGGTGGGTTTTTTTTGTAGTGTTTGGATTTTGAGTTGTTGTCTGCTGGAGCTCGTGTCTTCTGCCGTTACCGTCGCAGAAGCCCTCTCTGTCGTCAGCTCTATCTCTCGCAGTCGTCTGCTCTATTTCTCTTCGTCGTCCTTCATCAAACGACCATTGTTATCAAGTTTGGGTTCATTCACTTTGTTGTACTTGATTTAGTGTTTAGGGTTTGTTGTGGTGGATGAACTGGGGGATTACTCAAAGAGCATTAATGATTGATATTGATGGTTAAATTAAAGCTTATGCGAATTACTCATAAACTTATAAACAAGCTAACAAACTTATACATGAAACTCAATCCAACTAATATTTAGTAGGAGATTATTTATTTGACACGATAATTCAATAACAATTATAGCAATTTAATTTCAATTGGAATCGGTGTCTTAAGATGAGAGATTTAGAATTAATGTTAAATTTTCATTTCCATTTCCATTAACAAAATATTAGTTGTCTACAATCTTTGTTAATTATACTTTCATGTATCTCGACGTTTTTAAATTTGTTGGATTTACTTTCACCAAGCTGAAATCCATTTTCTATTTCCACCATGTAAGAAGTAAAGCTTAATTAGCTACTTTTCTAATGATCATAAGTACTATCTGAAAATATTATTGATGTTCCATTTCCAGTTCCTTTAATGTTCGTTGACATATTTTATGATTTATGCAACACTTCCGCCGATCAAGTCATAGATGTTAAGTATAAATAGATGCATATATACTTAAAAAGTTATAAGGCTTGTAGAAATAACTAAACAGTAACCAACCCCACTCCCCCACCCAAACTATAATGCTTTGAAAAGCAAGAGCTTAATTTTAAATGATCTTCATTGCCAAAAAGTTCACTTGGAATACTATCATTAATTTAATTTTCCTTCAATGTTCATTGCCAAAAAGTTCACTTGGAATACTATCATTAATTTAATTTTCCTTCAATGTTCATTGCCAAAAAGTTCACTTGGAATACTATCATTCTATTCTTGAATATTTCATCCCTCCATGAGAGGTTGCTATTTCAAAATATGCAATAATATTCATTAAGATAACTACATATGTGGTTAAGATTAAAAACAAATAGACATAGTCAATACTAGCTTGTCAATGATGGCCGAAAGTGAACAAATGACATAAAGCAATAAAGAGCATTAATTTAGAATATCTACAAGTTAAACTAAGTATCATAGTCTTTAATCTAGCTACTTAATGACATGCACTAACATGGATAAGGACATTGTGGGTACTGGTGACTTGGTTGCTTACTCGTCAATCCCTTATGTAGTTGTTGTTGTTGTTCTTGATTCCAAGCTCTATTTTTTTAGTGACTTGGTTGCTTACTTGTCATCTAGCTTAAGTGATTAACTTGATACCAAACTGATAATCGAGTTGTCCACTTGTTGGTAAAAGCAACAAATTATATAAGCTAATTGTATTAGCTAGATACATAATCAAGTCCTAGCTAGTGTGGAATGTAGGAAACATGAAGTTATAATTCGTCATCCTGAGATAGCGTCCTTGTATCCTACCTACCTACGAATCCACTTTACAAGTAAATGCTTATACCTTTGATCTTTCTATGCAGGAAGACGCATATCAAAAGTAGAGTTCTTGAAATCACGAAAAGAGCAGTAAAGTTTAAGGTACCCCTTTTAAGAAAACTAATTTGAAGCTATTATAGTATTTTTACTATTATGTGTGTTTGTGTGTTTTTCTTTTCTTTTTAATTTTGGTACTGAATTAATGTAAAATACAACGAATAACATCAATTCATGGTAACAATAGTGGAAAAGAAGACTTAAAATAATGTGAATAAATGTAATTTAAGCTATAACTGATTGGCCCACAGATGTGCGTAGGAGAGAATTGTTTCAACTTGTTTAAATTGTGAAGTCTGTAGTAACCTCCATTGTTTGATCTTATAATTAAACTAGTTGATCCATGCTAACCGATGGCTTGATTTTCAAATCATTTAGATCCATTGTTTGATTTGTTGAAATTAGATTGTGAATTGGCCTTTTTCCATCTTTTTCTAGATTCTTTCGATGCTATTCCATTGTTTGATTTGCTGAATATTGATAGTTCTTCAGTTGGTATGGGATGTTGGACGGGTTGACAAATAAGGTGAAATAATGTGAAATCAAGTTTTTAGGCTTTGGAATGCATGGTTTCTTTTGTGTCACCCTTGCAGTTTCAAGTTGTGACGTAGCATCAAGTTTCAAGCACATGTTATTCTTTTCTTCCTTTGTTTGTTTTTTAGATTTCTACTCTATCTTTCACATATTGTTGATGTTTTCATTGACATTGAGTGTTTGTTGAAAGTGAATTATTGAGAGCTTTGATCCCATGTGGTCTTTGTATGCCGTTTATGACTTATGAGTTATGATTTCTTGAACTCATTGCTGCTTTTATTCTTGCGACCAAGTATCGTACTCTGTTTGGTATCAGTCATAAGAAGAGCTAGGTATTATGAAGGTAGAAATCAACAAATGGAATTGAAGCCACAAACAAACATGAAGTTAGACACATTTTTCCTAAGATTAGGAGTGTTAAATTCAAGCCACAAACAGACATGAAGTTAGAATGTAAGGTTTGTTTTATTTTTAGTGAACTCCAGTAGTATAATTTAGTCCTACCTGTTTGATGTAGCCACTTTTTATTTGTTTATGTTATTTGTGTCAAAACACCTTTATTCAATGCATACAAACCATGCTTTTTGGTCATTTAGTTAGTGAGGTTCTTAGATTCACCATTCTACTAAATTGTGTGAGTTAGACACACAAGTAGACCTGTACCATCAGAAATTATTTAACTAGTTGACTAACTCAATTGCACATTACAATAGGAATGTCGTCTGTAGTCGAGATTGGATGTACAACCGTCTCGACAATGACTTCGTTCGAATTGAATTCGCAACGAGGGTTAAAGAATTCGTAGCATTTGCTAAGCAACATTGTCCTACCTACCAAAGTGAAAAGAAGATTAGATGTCCGTATAATTATAAGAAATGTCGACTTATACCGTACTTGGATGTCGAAATGGTTGAATACCATATATGTAGGTTACAGATTCGTTCTGGGATATCACTGTTAGTACGAACATGGTGAGAATGGAGGTCAAGATCGGCCAAACATCTACCAATTCGATAACCATATTGATGATGCCGACGGGGAGGTTTTGATTCGAAAATTTACCACGAGATGCTACACAACGTGGCAGGTCCAAGTTTTAATTGGAATCACGTGGAAGAATCACCAAACCTCAAGCACGATAACTATATGACATGATTGAGGCTAGTAGCGAACAATTGTGGTCAGGGTGCGCAACCATGACAAAGTTGTTAGCAATGACAAGGTTACTTGCTACCAAGTCGAGAACACCATATATCTTAACGAGGGTATAATGAAATCATAAAATTCATGAAGGATTGTTTGCCAAAATACAATTCATTGGTTGAAAATTTTATGCCACTAAAAGACTAATATGAGGTCTAGGTCTTCCAGTTTAGAAAATAGATTGCTGTGTGGACCAATGTATGATTTATCGGGGAGTGGACTCTAAATTGATATCATGCAAATTTTGTGGAAAATCAAGTTACATTGCACAACGACGAGGTCGTGGAAGGAGCACCAAAAAAATGCCCTTGCAAAAAAATGTACTACTTCCCTTTAGGCTCTCGATTGCAACGATTGTACGCGTCTGAGTCAACGACAAAACATATACAGTGGCATGGAGAGCGTTCTTTGCCAAAAAATGTTAAGCAACATTGTTCTGATTCGATTGCTTGGAGGCATTTTAATGATGTCAACAGATACTTCACCGCCGAGGTCCGAATGTTCGTTTAGGGTTGTGCACTGATGGATTTCAAGTTTTTGGGATTTCAGGTAAATCGTACTCTTCGTGACCCATAATTTTGACTCTGTACAATCTTCCACCGTCGATGTGCATGAAATCTGAGTTTATGTTCTTAACGATTATCGTTCCTGGACCGATTAGCCCAAAACAAAAAATCGACGTGTTCCTTCAGCCGCTTGTGAAAGAGTTGCAAGATTTATGGAACAACGCGGTGATTACTTACGACGTTTCCACAAAGACAAATTTTCGTATTCGAGTCGCCTTTTTATGGACTGTAAGTGATTTCCATGCATATAGCTTGTCGTCCGATTGGAGCACACATAGTAAGATGGCTTGTCCATATTGTGTGGAGGATACAAATGCCTTTCAATTGCGAACTAGTGGAAAGACATTGTGGTTTGACTCTCACCGTCATTTCTTATCAAAGAACTCATCATTCAGGAAAGGCAAAAAAATTTCTTAGACGCAAAATCGTACTAAACGACGAACCGCCCGCTTTGCTATCTGGTGAAGAAATTTTGGCAAAAATTGAATCGTTGGGCTTGATGAAGGTGACAGAAATCGGAGCTAGTTTTGTGAATGGAGGATAGGTAAGACTTCAAGATTGAGAAAAAGAAGCAATTTTCGGGACTTGTCGTATTGAAAGACAAAGTTGATCAAACACATCTTAGACGTCATGCACATCGAGAAAAGTTTTTTTAACAACATATTCAACACTATTATGAATGTACCGGGCAAAAGTAATGAAAATGCAAAATTGAGACAAGATATTGGTGAATATTGTCACTGACCTTTTCTACGTATTGATTCGGCGATAAATACTTACATCCTTGAATGTTATGCTCTCGATAACTTAAAAAAGCAAAAATTGTGCAAGTGGATTAAAAATTGTGTTTTCCTGACGGTTATGCTTCGAATCTTAGTCGATGTGTGGATCCAAAGAAGTTGCGATTGTTCGGCATAAAGAGTCATGATTGTCATATTTTCATGCAACGCTTAATACCAATTGCATTTAGAGAACTCCTCCCAAACGCGGTTTGAGTTGCAATTAGCAAGCTGAGCCTTTTTTCGATCCCTGACTATGAAAAGTGTCAGTCTCAAAGACACGAAGGTTTTAGAGTCTGAAATACCTAAAATCATTTGCAAGTTGGAGAACATATTCCCTCCAAACTTCTTCGACAATATGAAACACCTACCAATCCATTTGGCTTATGAGGCCCGTCTGGTCGGTGCGGTTCAATTTCAGTGGATGTACCCATTTGAGAGGCAATATCTTGAGTTCCTGAAATTGTTTTTCCATTCGATAAAGTCTTAAATTAACATTAACTAAACTTTAATATTTACCTTAAACATTTGAGAAACAACGTTCGAAAGAAAGCGAAGGTTGATTGCTTGATGTGTAATGCTTATTTGGTCAAAAAGTCATATCGTTTTGTTCTTACTACTTCGAAGATCACGTCTTTACGTTGCACGACAAAGTGCAACGAATCGGGCCCACACCGCATTTTGTGGGCAATTTCTCAATTTTAACTTATCCTGAACGACCCTTGAGCAAGTCAAAGAAGCGGTACTTAATAGAGCATGAGGATAATGTCGTTCATTCGTACATAGTGCTCAATTATCCAGATATCGCTCCTTACATCTAGTTTGTTGGTCACTTTCATTCAAGAATGTAGGACATTCATTATTCATCATTTACCAAGACATGATATTTACATGTTCGTTTCTTGTAGGATCTTTATTGATGAAACCACTCAAGGAATGGGGGAGTCTGAAGTCGATACTAGTCTAGAGCGCAACTTCCCCATTTGATTTCAAACATATATAATGGTATTACGATTGTTAGTTATCGCTTCGTTTATTTCTTTCATAAATAATATGTCTTAACTTTCTACATTTTCATGAATAGGCTCGGAATTCCATCAAAGATGAGACGCTTGTTGATCTTTCGGCTGGTCCTAGTCGATCTTGTAATGTGTACCCTGGTTACCTAGTGAACGGGCATAATTTTCACACTGAAACATACGACGTTAATAGATCGACGCAGAACAATGGTGTTTTGGTGAAGGGATCTAACTACACCGATGTTTCCCACGACTACTATGGACTTCTAAAAGAGGTTGTAGAGATTGTGTAACGACCCAAATTTTAATTACGTCGTTATTATTGATTATTTTCAGACTTGGACGACAGCTCATATCCGCGTAGATGCCGCAGATAGGTCAGGGCACGCCTAACTAGGTAAATAGTGATTTTGTGTGATTGTTTGCCTTTTAGCATGTTGTGTATCAAGTTATTTACCTTGCATTGCATGTGTTGTATTTATATCATTGAATCGAGCGAGATAGTGTAACAGGTGTTCACCTCGAGAAACGTGTCGAGACGGCTACTGAGGAGCGAACTGTGGGTACACTAGGTCAGGGAAACTAAAACACACAAATTAAATAAAAAATTTAGTCAAGTAACTACTATGGAATAGATATTGGGTGGCTAGTGACACGGCGGTAGGCGTATATCATGATTCGGACAAGAAACCGGACGTCAAAACGCCCTAAAACAAGGGCGAGTGTCCCAGCTGTGCCTCACTTTGGAGTCAATGACACAAAGTCAACAAGCTTACCCTTATCTATACTCCACCAAACTCTATCATCCCGTTTTTCTCTCACTTACATCACTCTCTCTCACACCCACGCACGCACACACACACAACGTGATCGGGAGACCGAGAGGAGAAGAAGAAAAGGAGAGGAGGAGGAGAAGAAGAAGCCGGGAAGGAGAGAAGAGAAGGTGGAAAGGTGGAGACGTCACGATCGAGGTGAGTCCTTGTTGTTGTTGTGGGTTTCGATTTGGCTTTGGTGGCCGAGACAGGGGTTCGACCATGGAGGGCGACCCGAGTCGCGGTGGTGATGGTAGGGGTGTCTCCATTGCCATCAGTCCACCGGGGTTGGGGTGGAGAGCAACCCCAACCCAAACCATAGAGGAAAAATAAATAAATAAAAATTCATTCCCGGTCAAACCAGAGAATTGGTTCGATCGAGAGGGAAGATGGGTTGGGCCCGGAACGGGCTAAGCTCAGCCCATGGGCCGAGCTAAGACCTGTTCTTGACCAGGGCCGGGTCGGGTCCAACCCATTTGGGTCCACCCGACCCAAACCCAAACCAAATAAAAAAAGGGAAGAAAAATTGGGAAAGTTTTTGAAAGAATTTAGAAAATTCCAAAAAATATATATTTCAATAAAATTAATAGAAATTGATAAATTTCTATGACAAATAAAATATTTGGGAATTTTGAATGTGACTTTTACGAGGGTTTTGCCTCGAAAAGTGCAAAATGGGCAATTTGACCTAAAATTTTAGAAATTGGTCCTAAATTGTCACACTAAATTTAAATTATTAATAAATGTTCATAGGTGGACACGAGTGATCAATTGGCGACTAAGGACCCAATGGGCTTGGACTCGGAGATTGATTACGGGGTATGAGAGTGCGTTTTGAGGTACGTAAGATTCCAACAGAAAGTCACTGAGGGTTTACTTTTCCATTGTTGATTTCCTATTCCTTGCTATTGTACTCTATTCCGTAATATATTTGGGTTGGTGTTCGAGTTTCTCCCACCTGATATTCGTGGTGTACTTATGGCGCACTAGGCTGTAGCACGTGTGATCAGGCATTCGGTGAATTGCAACCCGAGTTGCATTAAAGGTGCACGTGTCGGGCAAGCACCACGAGGAACCAGGTGAAAGGAAGTGGGGGTACCCACCGAAAGGATCCTGGGGGTCCGAAGTACAATTTAGTCTGACCGGGACGAGTACACACTTTGTTTCTCTCGTGTTATTTATTCATGTGATGATCGTAGTACAATTGCTTGTTTAGTTTCCGCATGATTATTTAACATGATTATTAGTATTTATTTATTTTCTTATAAATGCTCGATGTACTTCATTTTGAATCTTACTAACTGTACTATCCATCTAGCTTTTTGCGATTGTCGAGTGCAGATCCATTGCTAATAAGGGCAAGGGGATTCTTGGCGACTTCATCTGATTGTCCGCGGTCGATGACCCACCAGTACATGTTATATTGAGATTATGCTTTACTTTTGGGTGTTGGGATACTAGATAGACATTGCACTTGTATATATTATTGCTTCGTGTTGTCGCCTATTTACGGAGTACTTTCCGGGTTTTCACAATAGGAGTTGCTCTTATAAATGATGTTTTATATGATAATGAATTTAATTGTTTTACTTGCTTTAAATTTAAGACTTCCGCTGTTTTTAATGCTAAAAAATGATTCAACTGTCTAACTAAACTGATTAACGAAATGAGTTAACACGCATATCGAGTAGTCGTGTTGTAGCAAATAATGTTAATGGCGCGTGGGACCCAATTGGTCACTCCACGTAGCGATCTTGGGACTGAGGGCCGTCACGAATTGAATATACTGGCATCAAGCGTGTGGTGTTGTTTAAGTGTGAATGTATGACCCTACACCGAATTACGGTGCGAGGACTCACCCAACATTTAAATTGGTAGAGGTTCACCAAAGTCAATGATATAACAATTACGAGCGATTTGTCCTTGCAATGCAAGACACTCAAGTGTACTACCTTTCGTACCTTTTTTTGAGGAACGAGCTACAAGAATGGCTAGCAGTTTTATTGTTGTCAACCAAAACTCACCGATGAGGAAACGAACATAGACGATAATGACCAAGGCTTGGAAAAGATTGTATTCCAAGATGGTGAACCCACCACGTGCGTAGTCGACGATGCAATTCAAAATTTCAATAATCTGGATGATGTAAAAGGGACCCGCGTCATTGTTGAAGCGGTCTAAGTCAAGAAGACAATGACTTCATTGTCAATAGTGGAGATGATTTAGAAGAAGAATCATCAACTTCTCGTCATGAGAGTGAATTTGAAACGGATGACAGTGAATAATGTATGTCTATGTTACATCAATGTTTGATCGACGTAACATGAACTTTCTAAACCTTTATTCACGATTGTTTAAGATTGGTGTTTTTTTATGTTTTATGGCTCGCAGTGATCAGCCCCCACTTCGAAGTCGCTTAGCACCTTAGGGCGGACGAGGGATACCTTTAGGGCGTCTTTGTCCAGTCGGAAGAGGTACAACACAGACCCCAGGAACCGATATACCGACTATACCTCATGGACCGGCCACGCGAGGGGGTCGAGGAGGTCGTGGCAGTCGAGGTCGTGGGTCGGTTCCTGTTCTATCGATTTCGGCTTCTCGTTCACTCGATCATGAGTTACAGTCAGCGTCACCTTCGCCTTCCACACCGTCCACGTCGTCTATACCCACGCCATTCTCGTCTGGAACCATACCAAATCGCCCATTGCAGTCATCATTGGCGACATCGAGACATGACACTCCTATACTGACGATGTTTGTGCCTTTAGCCACCACATCACCACCAACCATACCAACATCGCCCATTGGGTTGAACCCCCTCGCGTGCATAGGATCTCGATCACACTGATTGCGACTAATACGTAAGTTTGTATTTGATGAATTAACATATTTCTAATTATTCATGTAAACTATTACATATGTTTTTAAGATGTTATGCATTTTAATAAAACACAGGAAATTGCATCCTTCTCATTCTTGTGCACGGAGGATGATAAAAATTTTCAAGAGATGGATAATTCCATAAGGGTATTGTTGGAGCCACCACATCATCATCATAAGGACCACTACTGGCGCTAATGACAGGTACGCAGGACAAGAAAAATGCCTTAGAATTTATACAAGTGTTCCAACGTCTCGTAACAATTGCACTCGTCATTTTATAGGTATATTTTAAATAGGATGACATGATTCACGAGGATCTCATTCATGCGTCGTACGACACACATTCTAATAATTGACATATTTAACATTTATATAACTTTCTTGTCAAGTATAGTGGCGTTTTTGAATAGGAACACTATGGTTGAAGGACTGGGACTAGGCCCCGATACATCTTTTGTGACTACCAATGAAAGATGCTTGTTTATTTTTTTCATTTCTACACTTGTTCACTATGCTTGTGTTTGCTTTCAATCTTGTTTTTTTTATTTCTTATACACCGATGGTAGTTTAACTTAATATTTCATTCGTATTTTCATCTCCATATCGCCGACCTTCTAATAATTGACATATTTAACATTTATATAACTTTCGTGTGCAGACAGATACATCCGAGATGCCACCTATCGTGAATTAATTGTATTTGCATCTCCATATCGTAAATCACGACGTGGTGACATTCATCGACACTAGATCGGAGTGGTTCTATCGTAAGAATTAAATAGTAGTAGTTTTACTTAAAAACGTATCATTTAAGTTGTTTATTGTTAATCCATGCAGGCTAAGCTCCAAAGGAGACGTCAGGAGCTGACCCAGGCTACATAGGACCAGTCGGTGGATGATGAGGCGGTGTACTACAATGTGGCGGGTGAGTGTCCAAAATGTCGTGTTTAAGGTCTCGAGTCGTTAAGGAGAAAGAAGAGAAAATATGTAGATCTGGTGCTAGCACATCCCAGTTGCCACCGATGGTCCCACGCTTAGAGTTCGATAATGTTGCCGAGCAATTATGACAGGTTGTGGTGTTTATGTAGAGGCTATTCGGGATGACCATGGACGGGACATGCCTATCTCAACCGCCGCCACCACCACCACCTCATGAGTAGCAGCAGGCGCAAACAGATCTCACTGATCCACCACAGCAACAGGATAATGTTGATCAGGAGATGCAAGATTGGCTTA
The DNA here is from genome assembly GCA_039657365.1 of Stephania yunnanensis. Lineage (NCBI taxonomy): Eukaryota > Viridiplantae > Streptophyta > Magnoliopsida > Ranunculales > Menispermaceae > Stephania > Stephania yunnanensis. The sequence continues at coordinate 54,413,489 of CM077584.1, read as the reverse complement.
CGAGAGATGAGCAACTTGGGGATACTTAGGTATTTTTTTATAGTAGTTTGCGTAACTTTTGAGATAGTAATTCTTCTTTTGTGGATATTTAGAGGACGACGAGAGATGTGCAGTTTTATGATACTTAGGTATTTTTGTGGTTGTTGTAGAACAATCAGATTGGTGATTTTTTGTGGATACTTATGTATTTTAGACATTTATTATACTTGACTACCTTTCGTGGATATATAAATCTTTTTAATGTCAAATTGTACGTTTTTTCTCATTTGAATCTTTGTTGTTGATATAGATTGTTGATTATTGTATGTATGTCAAGTTCTACTTTTTTGGGGATGTTAGGACCCCCAAGGAGTTGTTGGAGGGGGTGCAAGCGATTGAGCAGGTCCTGTTGTCGTATTTTCAGGTTTAGAAGTTTCGGAAAACCAATTGGATTCTCGTTAAAAGTTAAAAAAAAAAATTAGGCGTAGAAACGGAATAGAGACATTAGCAATGGAATTCAAAGTTTTCGTTGCTATTCTGTATCTAATCTGCGGAGAAATAGTTGAGAAAAACTAGGTATACTCAATTTAGACACGGAATAGAGACGGTTCAACAACGAAATTCATGCATTCCGTTGCTAATACGTCTCTAATTTGCAACTGATCAGAAACGGAATGCATGAATTCCATTGATGATTTGTCTCCGTTGCATATTAGCAACAGATCAGAAATGGAATGCATGAATTTTGTTGCTGATCCGTCTCTAATTTGCTACTGATAAAAAATGGAATGCAAGCAAAACCATTCACCTTGGAAGACTTTCCATTTCTGGTACATCTCTGTTCCGATTCTAAGTCCATCTCAATTCCGTCTCTAATCAACAACGAAAAATATTTTCATTGCTGACTAATTAGCGTTTACACTTTTTAAGACGGACTATATTCCGTCTCTATTTCGTTGCAGAATTGAATTACAGACGGAATTTATGCTAATCAGCAACGAAAATTTTCGTTTTCGATCAGCTGCTTTTTTGTAATGATTTGGTTCGAGGAGACTTTAAGCATTGGTCAACATCATTAATTAAGGAAAGTCACCCAAAAATAAGATCGGAGAACTTTCCTTATGTTCAAGAGATTATTATATTCTTAGAGGAGATCTCGAGATATATAAGATCTCACTGTTGAAGGAAAGATCTATGGGAATTTTTCTAGTCAAGAGAGATATCAAGGATTTAAGGAAATTTGTCTAATTAAGAGGGCAAGATTCAGAAGGCAAGACAATGATTTAAGAAACAATCAATATTGGAAACACCACCACTATAAATTAAAAAGGGTGGCTATCCTCTAAGGTACGTGCAAAACACAGTTCGCTAACCCTAAAGCCTTCTTGTTCTCTATCCTGACTTAGGTATCAGAGTGTCTCTCACGGAGGCCCTACCTTTGGGATCTTTCTTACGGGCCGGTGGGAAGTCGAGATGGAGATCTGTCGTGCTCCTCACGAGGACTCATGTTCCACATCTCGGAGTTGCGGTTTACGTAACATTTAATTTATATATTTATTTATTTATTGGAATAGATACCAGCTTTATTTTAATTTCAATGTAAACCTTTAATAAATTTATAATGAGGAATATATTTAATAAACTTTGTCTCTGCTACTATTGGCATCTGAAAATGTTTCTACTCGAATTAATTTAGGGTCAATTTTATATATTCCAAAGAGATTAGGGATTATTTGTAGTAAGATCTAAACTACATTGATTACTATACATCCATGCACTCCAAACATCCAAAACATAAGTAAGAAAAGAAGAAGATTAAGAAGAATAATTGATTTAGAGAGAGAGAGATAGAAAAGATTGAGAATCAGGGAGGGTTAGAGAAGAAAGAGAAAATATAGAGACATAGATTTGTATTTCTTGCTTGTTCTCTCGTAACATGGTTATATCTTTATATAGTAGATAAACCCTAACAAGGCATATAGAAATTACCATACTGCCTTTGTACTACTATAACTAAATTTGTACTGTATTAACTTTATTACATGTATGCATCATATTTATATATTTATGTAAGTTGTTTTAATGGCCATTTGAGTATGCGTGACTTGATCATGAATCAACTAAGTAATCAACAACGCAGTCCAAAAAAACTTGATCAAGTATAGTAAGAACAATGTCGACTTTATTTTGTCTCCCAATTCACCATGTCTTACAATGAATTCGTGTCTCTTATGCTTAAGTACTCTCGTTCAATGTGTCCATTTATACACCCCCCATAGTCATAGGTCTAACTAACTAATTAATGGACCTCAAACATAAAAAGAAAACAGGTACAGTTAACAAACCAAACACACACACAAATGCCCTTCACTTCACACTAGAAGATGTCCACATATTGAAATATAGCCGAGACTAACTGTATAATTTAAATATGTAGCCGAGACTAACTGTATAATTTAAGGCCATGTTGGGTGGAGTTTAAATTCTCAAAAAAGTAGACAAGTTTTTCTTTTCCGTTTTTTATGAAGTAAAATAGAAATTAATTGTGCCAATAAAAGTAAAATGATTCACTAATCTTATTTATTCAAAAGAACTGACATTAACTCGGGCATCATTTGGTTCATTTTTGCCAACTTCCAGTATGAACAAAGTTCACTTCTTGGAGTTAACTCATAGTGAAAGATTATATTTTCATGTTTGGTTCAACTTTGAACTCGCAGAGAAGTTGCAAATTTTTAAACAATAAAAGACATGAATTAACATAAATAGCCTTCAAACAAAAGATATGTATGTGAGTAATAAAAAGTAAATAATGAGCGGTAATTGTGTCCACAAACTCTTGGGAGATAACTCATCCAAGGGGTGGGGGAGATATCTCTCATCCTTGAGTGTGAGTTGAGAGATAACTTGGAGGGAAGTCAGGCAACCAAATAAAATTAACTCCAACTCCCCTCCAAGTTATCTCCTGGAAGTTAACTCCAACTCTAACCTAACAAGGCCTTAGTTGTAAATGTGACTGCAATATTGAAATAATGTGACAATCATAGACTGCTTTCTACAAACATCTGAGACACATGACAGTACACAAACACTACTAAAACTACATAACGAAAAATAAAACTTCCAACAATAAAATAATATTCAAGACTTCTAACAAAAGAAGACAAATCAAAAATTTGTAACTAGTGAAGAGAAACTAAGTACAGAATGAAAAAAAAAAAAAAAAAAAAGATGAAGAAAAACTAAATAAAATACCAACTTAGCCACTGCGTAAGTCCACAAACGATCGTTAAAAGAGATATATTACAATGAGATGGAATCAATCTCTTTAAATCTGAACAAATATGTAATTTTATTGAATAAATAAAACACAAAAGAATTTGATTAGAATCACCTCCCTGATAAAAATAAAAATAAAAAATGGGAAAGGAAATCAGAAATCAGAAAAGAAAATTTCAAATGTAGAAAGTAATGCTATACAATAACATTAATGGTATGTGACCAGTAGTGTAGGCCCTATAAAAAAGATTGATACCAGATGTACAAACACTTTCAATGGACGTTGCCCATGATCACCTGCACTCCACTTAAATGTGTGATTGTTGTTTCCGTAGCTTTGTCTCACAAACTGTGAGGTTTAAGTTTTCCATTTACGTAGGACCTCTGCTTGGACTAGTGAAATTAATGCAGAACTGCTCTCATGTCCTCTTCACATTGGATTGTCTTAGGTTTTTTGGTGTCCTCTTCATATTGATTTGAAAAAAAAAAAAAAAAAAAAAAAGTCCTCTTCACATTGGATGGTCTTTGTTTTTCTTTTCTTTTTTTTTTTTTTTTTTTCTGAGATCAACTAAAAGGACCCTGATTTTTTATAAACATACACTATTTTTAAATTTTTACTCCATCATATTCCACTTTTTACATAGCGTACCCCATTTTTTTCTTCAAAATCTCAAAATACCTTTGTTGTACCCAATTAGCATCATCCTCACCCCAACACCCTTTTTTGACGATGTTTCGGACACATAACCGACAAGAGGTGTTAGACATACATGATCGATACCTCTTTAGAGGTATCGGACACACATGTCCGACACCTCTAAAAAGGTCTCGGTTGGATTCATCTGTTACTCACTGAAACTTAGTTATTTTTGCAGGTTCGACACCCACGGGACATGAAGAAATAACACAAAATATCAAAACTCCAAAAAAACACATGAAAATGACCAAAACATTGTAGATTTTGCCCATAATCGTTTAATATTTTCGATTCCATCGAAACTTTGCACTCAAAATGCAAGATTCAACTCTGAAATCGAAGCCTTAAACCCAATGACAATCCTCCAAAATATCGACTCAAAAAAGTAAAAACTCAAGAAAATTTCAAAATCGACACTAAAATAGATGAGGAATGCACCCACGACGTCGAATCGGCGTGGTTTTGCTTGAATTTCGTGGGATTCAAGTTGGTGGTGAGATGCGATGGGTGAGTGGGGCGGGTGGGGTACGGGATAAGTAGGGCGAGTGACGTATGGGTATGGTTAGTAAAAACCTTTTTATATAGAGGGGTAGTTGAGTCATTTCATTTAGATGAGTACGTTTACTAAAAATCGGGGTCTTTTTAGCCGCTACCTTGTTTTTTGGTCACGATGATGATCTTAGTATGGAATATGACCATTTTTAATTTTTTTTTGTGTTTTAATTGACATGTAATGACCATTCGATTCCAATGCAATGTTGGCATAAATTTGGGTTGAGTTGATAGGCCGGCCCGATAGTTAAGCAAGCCCAATTTAAGTGATAGTCAGGCCTCGGCTTCCAAGCCCACGTCTGGTACGCTCTGTTATTCTCTACTTTGGACTGCAAATTCTTTCTCCTTTGGTTTTTGTTTTTGTATTTATTATATAATTTTTTCCGAGGTAAAATGGAAATCTCAATAATCGTGAATAACTCAATACTTTTTTTTAATATCCGTGGATATCTAAATAAGTCTGACTATTCTCATGAGGTCTTAGTGCAATCGATATGAGTGTACTCCAATGGCCCAAGACAATATTGACGAAGCGGGGATTCAAACATGGGGGTTGGGATCGTGTGCATGGATGGATGAAACTGATTCATTTTTTCTTATGTTACTAAGAGTATAAGAGAATGCCTTTCTTGCCAAAATATTTAAGGACGTCGTGAATTTGACTCTCGTTGAAGCTAATAAAAAAAATTAAATCTTCTTTTTATACATTAATGTCTCTTAATTTTAGTTTGATTCTATTTTAAATGCGAAAAAAAAGATAAGAATATATTGAAAGAGTTTGTTTTACTTAATTGAGTCCAAATATTTTCGAATTGAGACTTTTTTTTTTTTATTCTCAAAATATTTAAGAACGTTCTGAGGGTTGTTCAATGCTTTGATCTATTTTAAATGCGTACTTAATTAGCCCAAATAATATATTTTCAATGCTCTAATATATTTTCGGAGCCTTATATGAGAAATTGAGATTTTGTTATTATTTTATGAAAGAGCTCCACTATTGTAACCCAAGACAAACGCGGCACTATGATACACATCCTCACATCCCGATCCAAAAATCAAGGGATGCTTGAATCAGTAGTGATTTACAAAAGCATTTTCCGTTTTTCATTTATGAAAAGAAATAAGAGGTTGTAAGGCAAAGAACAAATGGTCAAACAAGTCCCCCACTCCTTACATTCAGTCCCAAACAAGAATCAAAGGCTGTCCTTAATCGGACCCACTCACCACAAATCCGATCCCATCTCCACATGTCTGTCCCCAAAACAAAATCTCATCCCAACATTTCAAATTTCAAAAACTATTCTCCCACATTATACCATCATCCTCTGTTCCACTTTACACCCTACACCACTCGATCTAACCCCACCCCCAGACGCCACGTTACAATCGAAACTAAAACAAAAGAGGTCCGCTAAGGGCACCCCACCTATTAATGAAGGCACCCAAATTTTTTGTAAAAATTCCAGCAAAACTGGAAAAGACCCTTTTGCCCCTGTATATATAATGATTCAAACCCCAAAAATTATTTTGACAAAGAAAAAGGGCACCCCACCACAAGGTTGAACCGCAAATCCACACTGCGTTTGTCGACTTTTTATCGATTCTTGCGGATTGACATTATCCGACAGCGAGGTAACAATGTTTGACAACCATATGATAGTTTATTAGAACTTTTTAGTTGTGGAAAACTGTGAAAATGATGATTTGTTTGTCAACGTAGGGTTTGATAATTTGCTCAAATCCGAATTTGTTTTCACTATATAATGGAAGATTGTACTGCTACAGTGCAAGAGGAGGTCGAAGTTGAGGTAATTTTGTAAATATATTGTGTTTTTTTTGCGGTTATCCGAAGTTTATGTCGATGTGCGCGATTGTATCGGCCTTGCAGGACCGAGATGTATGGTGATGTCTCGGTCCTAAATGACCGAGAGGTGTACTTAGGTCACGATATGGTACGCCAGTGTACAACCGAGAGTATGAGCACATTCTCGGTTGTACACCACCGACACCACATTACCTACCACTAATTGTAGCTCTCGTCATGTCTCGGCCGAGAGAACTAGAGTACTCTCGACCATGCGTAACCGAGACATTGTGAACTCTTCCGGCCTTTGTGGCCGAGACTTCGAGTTCCAAAAAATGTGGCTTCTGTCTCGGCCATGCGAGGCCGAGACAGTTAGCACAGTCTCTGGCCTGTGTGGCCGAGAACCGCGAATTCTCATTTCTTTAACTATTCAACCGAACCCTAACTTGGAGACGAAATCGACTCACACCACGACCCTATGAACTGCAAAAAAGTCGTAAACCGAAGGAGAAACACAAGGCGAGACGCGGGAAACACGATTTCGGGGATTCATCTCATTGGCCGGTTCAAACCAAATGGGTTCATGCACAACAGTTCGGTGAAGGTGGTGGTGGCGGTGGTGGTGGGGGTGGTGGGGTGTGAGGGTTTTTTGCACGAGCGGTATTTTTGGTATTTTGGGTCTAATTTTTGGGTGCCTCAGGTAAATCGTTTTGTGCCCACATTAACTGGGTGCCTTCATTAATAGGTGGGGTGCCCTTAGCGGCACTCAAACAAAACATTCCCCTCCCTACACTCGCCTCACAGAGGATCTCCTCATCAATCAAACCTCCTAATCCGCACATCTTAGGTAACCACATTTTGACGGGCTTATTACACACACTTATAAATGTCGTCAACCTTTGCAAGTACAAATATCGATGCACCAACCAATGGACACTAACAAATGAGTGTCCAATGTGCGTCAAACTTAATCACACATTAAGTTTCCTTTCTGTCTCCTCTCATTTCACGTTGTTGGAACCCAAAAATCAAAACAAACACAGAAACGCGACAACAGAAGAGAGAAATCAATCGATCGATCGATCAGAACCGTCGGATCATCAGATCATAATCATCAGAGCAGCAGCAGCAGCGGCGGCAATGGCGAAGGGGCTGAGCGAAGACCAAGTCGCCTCCATGAAAGAAGCGTTCAACCTCTTCGACACGGACGGCGACGGAAAGATCGCGGCCTCGGAACTCGGAATCCTGATGCGATCCCTCGGAGGGAACCCCACGCAGGCTCAGCTCAAGGACATAGTGGCGCAGGAGAACCTCACTGCGCCGTTCGATTTCCCTCGCTTCCTCGACCTGATGCGCAAGCACATGAAGACCGAGCCGTTCGATCGCCAGCTCCGAGATGCGTTCAAGGTCATCGACAAGGACTCCACGGGCTTCGTCTCCGTCTCGGATCTGCGGCACATCCTCACCAGCATTGGCGAGAAGCTCGATCCGTCGGAGTTCGACGAGTGGATCCGCGAAGTCGATGTTGGATCCGACGGTAGGATCCGCTACGAGGATTTCATCCTCCGCATGGTCGCCAAGTGAATCGGTGAAGGTATCGAATCTGCGTTTTTTCGTGTTTTTTCGAGTTATTAGGGTTTGGTTTTGGTTGTTGAATTGTTGATGCTTCTTGTTGTTGTTCTTCTTCTGGTGTGGATCGGAATTTGTGTTAGGGTTTGATTGTGTTTATATATGCAGGAGCTCGTGTTGTCATGGAAGATGTAATTTGTATAAACTGATTTGTGCGTTTGTTGATTCGTATTGAATTTTCTGGAATTGATCGATTAATTGATGCATTTGGTATGTAAATTTTGCGTTCCGATAGATGAAGATTGGTATCTCTTGTTGAATTTCACGAAATGCCGGCATTGCTCTGGCGTAATCATAATCAATTTGTGTATATCAATTACTTAGATTGATCTGATCTGAATATCCGATAGATGACTATAATGGTGCGCCGAATGGTGGAATGAACCGAATGCGTTCTGCTCACTGATGGCTGGCACCTAATTGAGGTTTTTCAATCGCTAGTATCATCGCTAATGATGATATAAATACTGTAAAGAAATAAGAACTAGTGATAGAATGAGAAAAAATGAGAAGAGGATGAAGAGGATGAAGAGGATGAAGAGGAGAATGGATTTCTCCGACAAGTTTTAGCTTTTTGATTCTTGAATCATGTCTTGAATCTCTTGTTTTAAAACTATTATGCTTAGGTTAAGAACATACTTTCTCAACAATGAAAATTACTTTCAAAAGATATGTTCCGGACTCCTTTTGATTTTTTGAAATTTCTTCATGATTTTTATTCAATATCAGTCTCGTTGCATCAATCTCAAACATATTTGGCATTAGATGGAGCTTTGGATTTGGAATCAATTGTCATTCTAGTTATCACTCTGCTGATGCGTCCTTATTACTTTTATTTTTTCCTTCTTATCTAAACTGCATAGCTCTATATAATTGGCTTGCCTCGTTTATTTTTTTATGCATATGCCTTCTCCAGTGTAATGCATTTCATCAAATGAAATTTACTTAGTTTAACTCCATAACCTTTCTTTTCGACTTCACTTATTACTTATTAGACATTCCTTTGGTTATAGTTCATTGTTGGTCGTAATATCTCGCAATCTCAAAGGGAGGTTTTGTTTTGGGTTAATAGTTTGTGTTCTCCCTCTCTTTGTGAAAACATCTCGTCTAGCAAAGAAAGTAGCATTTTCGCTATGGAAAATGTTAGCATGCCCAAACAAGGGCACAGAGCAAGCTCATGTAGCTGAGTCAGCTGGCGTGGGGCCCGCCCAAAAGAATTTTTTTTTTTGTTTGTAAGCTTTTTTCTTTTTTGCTTTTTTTTGTGTGGCTATCAAGTATATCCAATTGACTTTCAACATTGACAGTCAGCCAACTGTCCGTGCTTTGAGTCAGTTGCATGCCCTTGTTGGGGCATGCTACCATTCTCCTTTTGTTATTTATAAATTTGCTCAATCTCGTTATGTTCTTCTGCAGTCTACTTTTCATCTATTATCTCGACATATGCATATATTTTCAAATGAGTTTATTATCATTCTTTGATGTCTTCATCCTCCATTGGAAGCACTTCATGATCCCTTTTAATATATGTTTGGGTGAATATCTCGCGATTTCCTTTACCTTAATTTGGTTAGTGTAGTCTGTGTAAGACATATTTCTCTTTTTCTTTGTATTCAATTTAATATATGCAAACGTACTTTCTAATTTCTATTCATGGTTTGAATCTAAGTTCTGAAACATATTGTACTTTTTCCGTATAAATTCTTACATATATGGTTCGAATCTAAGTTTTGAAACATTTTTATGTCTTCCATAGCAATTTCACGTTGTACTAGATTAAGCGAAAGCATCAAACGCAAGTTTTGAGACGATATGGATGAATTTATGCAAAGTATACCATTAGATGAAGAAGTTTTTATTGGAGGAGATTTAAATGGGCATGTCGGGGTAAATAACGATGGGTTTGAGAGATTGCATGGAGGTTTTGGTTACGGTAATAGAAATGAAGAAGGAGAATCAATATTAGAATTTGCTTCAGCATACGATCTTGTCTTAGCAAATACTAGTTTTAGGAAGAGGGAGTCGCATACAATTACTTTTAGTAGTGGTCATAACAAGAGTCAAATAGATTTTCTTTTAACAAGAAAAATAGATAGAAAAATATGTAGATACTGCAAAGTAATACCTGGTGAAGCACTTACTACCCAACATAAGTTAGTAGTACTTGATATTAAGCTAACACGACGACATAATATGAATAAAAGAGTTAATGACCCTAGAATAAAGTGGTGTAACCTAAAACATAGTAAACAAGTAGAGTTTAGAGAAAAACTACTAAAGGAAAATATTTGGAATCTTGACTTAGATGCTAATACAATGTGGCTAGAAATCAGTAGTTGCATAAGGAGAGTGATATCAAAAGTATTAGGTATATCTAAGGGCTTGGGACTTCCAAAGAAGGAAACATGGTGGTGGAATGAGTATGTCCAACGAGCAATTAAGACTAAAAGAGAGATGTATAGGAAAATACTTAAGTGTCAAGATGAAGATGTGTACAATCAATATAGAGAAGCTAGAAAACAAGCTAAAAAAGTAGTTAGTCAAGCTAAAACAAATTTAATGGAAGATCTATATACAAGGTTAGGTAATAGAGATGACGAAAAAAAAAAAAAAAAAAAAAAAAAAAAATATATATATATATATATATATATAGGCTAGCCAAATTAAGAAATAAAAAAAAACAAGATCTAAGTCATGTAAGATGTATTAAGGACGAAAATTAAAATGTTTTAACGCGCGAGGAGGATATTAAGGAGAGATGAAGAAGTTACTTCGATAGTTCATTTAATGATGGTCAAGTTGATACTATAATAGATGAAAATCCACACCAAGAAAGAAATGTAAACTATACACGCAATATTAGAATTGTAGAATTTAAAAATGCATTGAAAAGAATGAAAATAGGAAAAACATGTGGCTCAGATGAAATACCTATAGAGGTTTGGAAATGCTATGAGAAATTGGATTGACTTGGTTAACAAAACTTTTTAATAAAATTTTAAAATCAAAACGGATGCCGATGGATTGGAGAAGAAGCACGCTGGTGCCAATCTTCAAAAACAAAGGAGACATTCAAAGTTGCTCAAACTATTGGAGAATTAAACTTATGAGTCACACTATAAAACTTTGGGAGAGGATAATTGACAATAGGCTAAGGAGAGAAACAACAATATCAGAGAACCAATTTGGTTTCATGCCTGAGAGGTCAACTATGGAGGTGATTTACTTATCAGACGATTGTTAGAAAAATATAGAGAAAAGAAAAAAGATCTTCATATGGTATTCGTAGATTTAGAAAAGGCATAAGATAGGGTCCCTAAAGATGTTTTTTGGTGGGTTCTAGAAAGAAAAAAGAGTGCATGCTAGATACATAGACACTATTAAGGATATGTACGATGGAGTAGTAACGAGTATAAAGACATTTGGAGGAGCTACAAAAGAATTACCCATTACGATATGACTACATCAAGGATCGGCTTTAAGCCCATATTTATTTACTTTAATTATGGATGTACTAACTAGATATATTCAAGATGATATATCATAATGTATGCTATTTGCATATGATATTGTCTTAGTGGATGAAGCTAAAGATGGAGTAAATAGGAAATTAGAACTCTGGAGGAATACATTAGAATCTAAAGGCTTTAAGTTAAGTATGACGAAAACCGAATATATGCACTGTGAGTTTAGAAACACTAGACATCGAGATGACGGAGTTGTAAAATTAGGGAAAATAGAAGTTCCACTTTAGATACCTATGATCAATCATACAAAATAATAGTAAAATTGAGAATGATGTCACACATAGAATTCAAGCTGTATGAAAAAAATGGCGGAGTGCAATAGGGGTGATTTGTGATCGAAATGTTCCTACTAAGTTAAAAGAAAAATTTTATAGGACCGCAATTAGGTCAGCTATGCTCTATGGAAGTGAATGTTGGGCGGTAAAACAACAACAATTACATAAAATTAACGTAGCAGAAATGAGGACGCTTAGGTGGATGTGTGGTAAAACTCGTAAAGATAGAATAAGAAATATATAAATTCAAAGACAAGTAGGAGTAGCACCAATTGATACAAAGATTAGGGAAGGGCGGTTGTGATGGTTTGGTCACCTGCAAAACGGCCTACAAATGCTTTAACTAGAAATCTTGACTCAATAGAAACTGTAGAAATTCGACGAGGTAGGGGCAAACCAAAATTAACATGGGATGCATTAATTATGAGGAATTTGAATGGTTTGCAAAACTCACCATCAATTGCACTTAATCGAGCACAATAGAAAAGTTTGTTCCATATAGTTGACCCTAGTTAATTTAGGACTCGAGGCTATGTTGTTGTTGTTGTTGTTGTTATTGCCATGTCCTTTTTTTTTTTTTTTTTTTTTTTTTTAGGCAGCCATATCCTCTTTAGTTACTCAAGAATGTCTTTTGCTAATTGCTTCGTAACATACACAGCCGTCTTATTTTATCGTGTTGGATTAGTCTTCAACTGTCATAAATCATAATGATATATTTTATTGTTTTAAATTTATAGTATTTTTGCTTTATAGTTCTACTTCTACACCATTGCATTGTGTTCATCCACCAATATTACCTCCTCTTTTCAATCTTGTTTAGTGGAAATCTCTCCTGACATTTACATTCTACGCTTCAAGCATTTTGTTTTGGAAATGCGTATTTGGCTCTTAATAATCTCTCTGAAGGTTCAAAATGTTTTCATTTTCAAAACTTGAAACAAAAAAAAAAGGTGTTATCTCTAAACATGGGGGTTGGCAATGCTGCTCACTTCATTTTAATGCTTCGCATAGCTACCAACTAATGATGTGGAAAATGATTGGCAGGCCTTTGAAGCCCACCCGTACTTGTGAGGCTTATTTTCCATTAGTAGAGGTTGGTTGCCACTATGTATTGAGAAGTGCTAGAACCAGCGCAAGACACATTGATTTATAGGAGTTATCCACATGTGTCTCGGGATGCGAGACATGCATAGATTTTGGTACATAATACGTGGTTGGGGGCCGAGATAGTAATGACAGTTCTTGTGAGTCGATGTGTCTTACGGTGTAATATAGTTTGTCATTTTAGTATGATATAGTTTGTCATTTTAGTATTTTTCTTTTGTAGTTACAACCTGATGCCCTGATGGGCGAATTAACCTTGAACATTTTAGTAAAACTCAAAACTCTTGTGGTGACCAAGTTAATTAGTGTGACCAAAGGCTATAAGTGTGAAATTAACCTTGAACATTTTAGTAAAACTCAAAACTCTTGTGGTGACCAAGTTAATTAGTGTGACCAAAGGCTTTAAGTGTGAAATGGATAATGGATGCTTTAACATTGGAGGAACTTAGGTGGTACGTAAAACAAATCAATTGCCCCAATACCAATAATTGATTCGTTTAAATGGTAAATTTCAGTTTCAAGTCTAAATGATAGAACAATTTTCAGTTTTGAGTCTTTATGGATGGAACAACATTGAGTTGGAGGGTTACTTCCTATGCGGTGTCCAAATGTGGATTAATTTTGAATAATTGAGAACTGGATGGATGTGATTGAAGGGGAAAGGAAACAATGAAACCTTCTCAATCGAACTCAATGATTTACTGTTTTTAGACATCAAGTGCACCAACTAATTCGCATTCAAGCATTGCTCACTTAGGGGTGGCAATTTAGTGGTCGGACCCGTTGGCTCGATTTTGTTTAACCCAAAATAAAAAGGGTTCAAAAATATCTTAATAAATTTGGGTTGGGTCTATACAAAGACCTCTTGTTCATATTTAAAATTGGCCCGAATAAGGTTTTTGGAACTCCTGACCTCGAACCTAATTTGTATTTTAAATAGAGTTAAAATATCTTTGATGAAAAGGTATATCACTCAATACTTATAAAAGGATTTGCACACAATATTGTACTAGGAACGACTGTTTTGACAGAACTTTGGGGCCTGTATGTATCAAGGCCTCAAGTTGAGTTGGGATAGAGGCTATAAGAAAATTGAGGTAGAACTGATAGTAAGTGTGTAATTGACATGGTGAATGGTCGGAATTAGCAAGGGCTGTACCATTTCTGTTTGGTTCAGGATATCAGACGACTTATCGATCAAGATTGGACATTGATTTTTTGACTTATAGATCAAGATTGGACATTAATTTTCTTGCACATATCATGAAGGCAACAAGGTGACAAATGCTCTCGCAACATATGCGGAGTTTTCACGAGGAATAACATTTTTTTTTGATCCCTCCCGATTGTATTTGCAATATTATATTGAAGAATCTTAGAGGAGTAACACATCAAAGAATGTGTCTGATGTTATTATCTATGCCTGGGCATATGCTCCTTTTCTATATAAAAAAATGAATTAAATTTTAGTTTTTTATAGTTAAACATATTTTTTTTGGCATTAAATGTTTTATTACATGAATTATGAGACAAATCTGAATAATTAGACAGCACGAATTTTAAGTAAAACAAGTATGAATAAACTAGTTTTATCCAAATTTAAAATAGAGCCGGATCTAAACAATAAATATACTTCTTTAAAGGAGTTGAGTTGTCGAGACCCGTAGAGAGGCAACCTTCTCAACCAAACTCAAGATAATTGGCTACTTGCGAAATTTGAAATACTGGAGTAACTACAGGGGATAATTGGCTACTAGATGATAGTCTCTCCCTTTCATAAACAGTGCAGCATATAAACTATGACTTAAAGAGACAATATTAAATGTGAAACAGGTTTGAGGAACCTTGATTTATTCTGACAAGTATGGCACTGAGAGGAGGATTAAAATGTAAAGAACGTTGAAACATTATCAGCCTTTAAGTTTAAATTATCACCATAAATAACAAAATTTGTTACAATGGCACTGCCGTTCCTGTACGTAGAGTCCAACAAGCATTGTTCACTGGCATGCTTCATGGTCGACATGTATTTGATGGAAATACGTATCGTCATCGTTTTCTTACCAAAATCGAACAAGGGCGCCGTCTCTATTCCACTTTCTTGCTTATCTTTTCATCGCTTTGACTTGATTCCCCGTCGTGTGTCTCAACAGTAGCTTTAGCTTCACTAAACTCCAGCAACTACATGGTGGAGCTTGAGTCAGGTGACTTGAACATAAAAGAATGAAAGAGCAAGTGCACAAGTAAATAAACAACATAAACGTTCATGTCAGCTGACCCCAAGAACATCCTGAAAACCTATCTGATTATAATATTAATATCGAAACATGGTAAATCCTCACTCCTAACAGCATTTGCGCCTAATAATCCAAAAAGTCACCCATAAATCCCATACAAGTGATAATTTGATCATTCACTTGACCATTTGTTTTAAGATAGATGTTTCAGTTGCACAAAACACCCTTGTGTAGGTCTACAGGCTCAATTAATTAACACAGAACCGTCCCTTTTACATAAAGGATTAAGTGTTTCTGCTCGTTTTTTTTACTTTGAGACGATACTAGACCGACGAGATTAGTTTCGTAAAAACATACAAGACAGCTTATGAAAACACATTTTGCAAAGTTAAGATACAGCTACCAAAACCACAGGATGGGAGAAAGAACTAACCGGTTTAACTTCCCCGTTCCATATGCAATGAACTGCCATGAACCCAATAACAGCTGGTACGATGTATAAAAGTGCAGGCTGAAAAAACACAGCAACAAAGAATCATTAGGATTATGAAGCAAACATCTAAAAGGCTCGATTGAGATAGAATTGTGTATGGAGTAGACAAATGTTGACTCTAACTATGGCATCAAGTAAGAACCAATACAACAACATGACACTCACTTCGAAAAACTATCATGGGAAGCAAAATGAGAACATATAACGCAACAACTCACCTGTGCAGCTTGGAACCAGTTCATTACAAAAATTGTAAGGGCCACACCTACTGCATAACCGGAAAATGCACTTCTAAAATATCTATTAGTTTTCCCTCTTGATACATCAAATCGCAGTGCCAAAGCAACAAAAATGCCTACACAGAAAGCAAGAAGAGAGAAGGCATATGATAAGCACAGCCAGAACAAATTATCAAGTATTTATTTCACTAATTGCATAACCATCTTAATAACTTCAAATTTTGAAATTATTTTTCAAGGAAGATAGCTGTTGAAGTTGATGGTATCATGAAAAATTGCGAAGTCATTAATCTATAACATAAAATTCTCTTCCACATATGTCAAAACCTGATACAACGTTGACAAGCAGAGTAAAACATTTGTAACTCTATAAAACGGATCAAACATAAAAACAAAATATAATTCTTGCATATG
The DNA here is from genome assembly GCA_039657365.1 of Stephania yunnanensis. Lineage (NCBI taxonomy): Eukaryota > Viridiplantae > Streptophyta > Magnoliopsida > Ranunculales > Menispermaceae > Stephania > Stephania yunnanensis. Next base: position 54,397,263 of record CM077584.1, on the reverse strand, counting down.
TAATTATGTACATCCCCAATTTAACGTAATTTTGCACCACAATTTTCTAATAATCTAATGGGATAATCGTGCATAACTAAAAAGATCAAAGAATGCAAAGTTATTGCGGAAGCACAAACAAATACCAAGCAAATTATCATTTTTTTTATCCAATGGGGCCTTTTAGTAGTTCAAAGTGGATACTTATTTTCTAAGAAGATTCTTCTTAAACAATAGTTTTCATCTATCCGTGGAAACAAATTGCAAAAAAGCTAGAGAGTAACCAAGAAAAATGAAGAAATTCTAAAATTACTAAAATAAAGAACAATGACAAAGCCGTCCCAAACTAGTTACAGTCGCCTACATGGATCAAATGAATCAAATCATAAACAACAATAAATATGAACGCTTTACGAATGCATCACGTAGGTACATTTTGACGTCCTTACAAGCTTCCCACTCTGCATGTTATAAGGGGCATCTCTCAGCAAATGGTTCAGTCTTACTTAAAATTCTCGAGGATTATGCTATGGAGGTAGGAGGGGAAGAAAAAAAGAATGAGATTAAGGTGAAATAAAGATGTTGAAATGAAGTGACTAGTGAATTTTTTTTAAGAAAGGGCATTTAGTCATTGAGGAAATTACCAATAACTAGGCGAGCTGATTGCTTAAATTTGATTGAATTGAGGTCAAATCTCAATTCAACCCAAATACTACATGTAGATAAATTCTCAACCCAACAAACCATTAAATTCAATCCTATCTGATCCATTAAAAGCCACTGGATTAGGTTGAGATGAGTGACAGCAGTAATTGCTTCCTCTCTATCTAAACCACAATATATATCCTCTAATTTTTTTGAAGGTAATATATATCCTCTAAATATTTAGCACCTATTAAAAAAATAGAGAATTAGCGTAGGGACAAGTTATAAAAGCACTCGAAGCCAAAAGCATCACCATGAAAGAGCCTTGGAAGTAAAATTGAAATCCAAAATTGAAAATTTCATCTCACAGGTCAACATAAGTTCCTGATCGAAATGGATGTGTTCAGTTTCCCCCAGAATCCTAAATTCAGTCACACCTAATTCTAGTTGCTCAGATGGGCAAATTGAGTCCTAACTGAAACTATGACGTCAAGCGTCTTGCATGGAAAGGTAATATACTTCCAGGTTATTTTCCAGATCTCATGCAATCCTATTGATTTGAACGAACTATTTCCTACCATAACATTAAAAAAATTTAACTAGTAAAGCTTCTACAAATGATAGTTCACGTTTATTTGAAATCAAAGAAAATGCTAAATTCTGACAACATAGCGCAGCGTACATCTGAAGAACTCATCGGAGTTATCACAAGAAAACGCAGCAGTCCCTCATCCCACCTATTCCTACCTCCATCTGCCATTCGTCAGATATTTCTATTTTTTTTTTTGCTCTAGAGCATTAGTATCTAGTTTCAATGTATTAATAGCATACACTTTGATTAACTTCTATTTATTTTGTCTTTACAAACTTCAAGCATTCATGTCTCAATGAGAGCTATACTGACGTTATCACTGTAAAAAGATAGGAAAAACTTCAATAAATCTCTTCCTCTCTTAAAGATTCGCGACTACAACACTCACAAGTAGTTGATGGAAGTCTCCAATTACGTTTGGAATAGTGTTTTCAAGGCGCCACCTAGGCACCGCCTAGGCCTTTGAGGGTTTCCACTGCCTAGCCTTTAATAAGGCAAGCAGTGGGCCTGAAAATAATTATTAAAAAATATTTTTTTATTGAAAATTTTATTTTTTATTTATTTTTTTGGAAATATTATCTATTTTTTAAAAAATATTTTTTATTTCAAAATGTGTGGAGTTGAAAATATGGTGATGAGAATGTGTAGGTGAGAAAGTATGCCCCTTACTAATGAGGGGACTCTAAATAAATTAAATTATTTCTTAAGGAGGTCTAACCAAATATTTTTTTTCGCTTGCCTAGGTGCCGCCTACGCCTCGGCTCAACTAGGCGGGGCTCAACCGCCTAACACTGCCTCGCCACATTGAAAACATTGGTTTGGAAGCCTAGATAGATTCCCACCAACTTTGGTTGACCACTCACATCCAAACATGGTTAAAATTTACCTTCCCCAAATTCATTAAATTCTTCTTTCTTTTTCTTTTTGGAAAAGAAACCAATAACTTAACACCAACATGAATCTAACTCACAACCTCCACCAACCTTCCCTTTGACAAATGATGCCTCATTCATCTCTTAGAGATGCTTTGACGAATTGAGTAAATTCTTTTACGAAACAGCAAATAAAAAAATTGCATCTAAGCAAAATTTCACAAAATCCAATCACATATATGGCACAAACAGTTTTAACTTATACAACGAGGCTCGCATGGCCAACCTCAAATAGCACAAGCAAGGCTTAAATATGCCAAGTAATGATGTTTCCTGCATCAGAACCATAGCAGGATAAACAAACGCAACAAATAACAATTGCACCAGGTGACATTGAAGCACCAAAGAGATTAGAAAAATAAATCGCAACAAATAACAGTTGCACCAGGTAACATTGAAGCACCAAACAGATCAGCAGACTATCTCCTAGGTGGTTGTTATTGTTAAAGAAACCACATATTTCCCTAATTGAGGTTCGAACCCCCAACCTCTTTACATAATTACTCCATACCATACCTGTGAGCTACCCGCTTGGTTATTGTTAAACAAACCGCATCTTTCCCTTATTGAGGTTCGAACCCCCAACGTCTTACATAATTACTCCATACCATACCGGTGAGCTACCCAATTGGTTGGTCCTTGGTTATTATTTGAGTGCATTACACTTTAGGAATGTTATTTCATATGATATAATGCGCATGTCATTAAGTGACTTCATCTATTTCATTTCGGTACGACGCATAATAATAGAAACCATGGAAGCGAGGATACAACTTGTACAAAATCAAAAGGTTGAGATGCTTTGCCAAATCAAAAGGTTAAGATATTTTCGCAAAAACCTTGAAAGGCTATGATATATTTGCTATGAAGCCTAATGCAAATCAAATAAAAATAGGTGATGCAGCAAATGCCATTTTTCATCAAAAGAAGCAATCGTTGGTTCTCTCTCCTTTGTATTTTAGAATATAGATAACCGAGTTAAAAAATCTTGATTCAAATCCTTGAATCCCATGATTCAAGGTTCAAACCCAACTCAATGATTCAAATCTTTATATTGAATCTAACTACCGACGAATCCTTCAATTCAAGATTCGAACGTTGCACGATTCGACAATTCAAGATCTGAAACTCATACGATTCGATGATTCACAACAGTTTATGTTTTCTTCTTCTTCTCTTTTTAGTGTTTAGGGTTCACTAATTTTAGTCTTTTTATTTGTCAAAAGTTTTTAGCATCGTTGCATTGCTTAAAACAATAACATATTTCGATTTTAATTTTTGCACTAGGGACATTTCTCTCAATTTTCCTATAGTTTTTTTTTTTTTTTTTGTGTGTGATTAACAATTTTCCTATAGTTTTTATAGACAACTGGTAAAAATCACACATTCCGATTACAATTTTTACATTTGTGACATTCCTCTCAATTCTCCTTTTAGTAATCACAAACCTATCTTAATACTAATATTGATATGATGGGAAATATAAATTTCTATGAGTCACTATGGTATCGCGAATCTTACAATTCAACAACTCAAATCCCAATTTATTTCGGTAGAGCCTTTAATGATTCGCTTCCGATGATTCACGATTTGTACACTTGCGACAGATTCAAAATATTCCAATTTATCTTCTATGGGTATTTGCGATGTGTTTTAGTCAAAACTTAAAGCCTTCTTTGGCTTGACATGAAGAACAAAAGAGCCTAACAACACTGTTCAAAACAAACAATATATAATTCAACTTGCATCCTCAATTTAAGGAGAAAAGAGGAAGAAGCATTGACACAAGTGCGGCATTCCACGATATTGGAAATTTAGCAATTTCTCCTTTTTCTTTGTTAACTATCTTGGTATTTATCCTGAGGTTTTTGAGATCATATGTAATTTGGATAGCTTTTGCCTTCCAGAATAGTACTGATTACTTAGGAAGAGTGATGAAAGGGGAAGCAACAAGCATTAGTCGTCTATCAATGAAAATTAGGTGACGGGTAGCCATAATAGTTTTCGAGCATGTCATGGTTCATGTTGAATAGTTCAAATCACAACCATCCACCTTTGAATTTTTCATTAGCCATGTACAAATCAATTATCAGATAGGCACAATCAATTTCTTTAAATGCAACTCCAACGTTCCTCTCAACAAGTGTTAAGTCCAAGGAAATAGAACAAAAAGGTAAACAAAAGCAATTCTGAAACACTTACCTGGAATGACTATGTCACCAAGACCAAGCATGGAAAATGGTCTAGCTGAATCTCCAGTTGGGAACAATAACTAAAAGATAAACCAAACAACAGAAAAAATAAATAAAATTAATAATTTCATCAAGAATGTAACAAAAACACATACACCAAGCACATTTTGTCGAGCCAAATATAACAAAAGAACTCACCTTTATAGGAGCATCAAAAGACTTTGCAACACTAACCATTACTGGGGTGAAAAAGACCCAGAAAATGTCATACACAAAAAGTCCAGCCAACAGTATGGCACCAGTTTTGAAGGAACCAAGAGAAAGCATTTCAAGTCCCTGAAAAATATATATAAATAATAAGTACGATAACATTTACACCAGATCATCAAAGCACTGCAGTAGAAATAAGCCAAACAAAAACAGATTGTAGAACTTCATAACTATAAACACAATCTAAGTTCTCATAGAAAAAATAAATAAAATGGTACTAAAGGAAAAATCACCACCATATCCCCAATTTTCCTTGAATCCTCTATTCACATTCAGGTTAAACTGGCATTAGGTTACGGAGAACAAGGGTTGAGAAAATATTAGCTTTGCATCTTCTTATCCTCTCGTGTAGTTTAAAGGTCATATTCGTAAATATTGCAAGAGATGCCATAGCTCTAACCAATAGAGTTAACCAGTCAGTTTCTCATTACAAATAGTAGTTTGCTGGATACAAGCGTACTTAGAATATTTAAAAATGCAACGTACCACAAAGCATAAGTTTTTTTTGAAGGGACAAAACATAAAATTTTCGAAAAGTTAAAATATTAAAAGATCACTCTTGTGATTGTACCATCATACATTTATTGAAAGTCGCAGCATAAATGGGGAGTACTAAGTAATCTTATGTACTAAATATCTGTGTGCAATTATGTTAGGCACTCATTTAATTTGCAACTGTAGCTTTACAGGTTATAAAGAAGGTTCTAATGCATATGCTTAAAAATATGAGAAGGAAAATCCTACAACCAGGACGGCCTACTCATATTCCAGCAGTGCAGAGACTGTACCTGAATGCAGAATGCCAGCCCTAAAATATTGTTAGCCAACCAATGCTTCTGTTTTGCATACCATACACAGAAAAAGGTCCCTGGAATTGCAGCAACAACCTGAGACCTTGTAAACTCGACTTCCACAGCTGTGTAAGAAAGGGATAAAGATAAACATCATTCTGCAAACATGGTTACAATCAGTGCCGAAACAGTAAAGGTAAAAAAAAGTGGGGTCATAGAGTGTTCTTTATGAGCAGGACAAGTATTTTACTTCAATTAAGGGGAAAAAATAGAAAACTCTTAAACCATATAAAGTTATAAACAGCAGAATAGCTCACAACAACAGCAGAACATGGAACAAAGTAGAGCTTATTATAATAAAGTACATTACCAAATACTCTAATCATACAAAAAATCATTCTGAATACGTACCAAATAAGCGAGAAACTTGAAGAAGCAAACAGGGGCAGCAATAATGATCAAAGCTCTAGCAAAATAATTGCATATATTAACTCATTTTGCACCTTAAAATAGGCTATTTGGTTTTAAATTCTAGGATATTTCTCATTGTTTGTTTAGTCAAAATTTAACCCAAAAGAGTGCAGGTACAATAGGCATATTTTACTTGTCAAAAAAGGGTATATTTTCATCAATAAATCTACTTGGACTCATGAGTCTGGACTTATAGGGGTTTTTTAAAAACTTTACAAATATTTAAGGATATCAAAGAAATTTTACAAGTGATTGTGTTTGCTTCATTAATTGCTTGAGGATGACTTTGAAATAAAAAAAAAAACAAGCATTTGTTGTTTTAAGGATGTCGGAAGCAAAACAGGTTTTTGAGAAAATGAGCTAAACTAGAGGATGGTACCTAAGGGAGAAAAACGCTAGTCGAAGGGACTGGAAAAACTAATTCCATGAAGAGCAATTGTTCATACTTCTCAACAGTAGAGTAATGTTGAATAAAGGCAACAAAACTAGAGTCATCTTTGGCTATGTAAATAAGGGTCATGGTGGGTAGAAAGTATAGTGAAAAAGTGGGTGCTAAGGCTAGGGCAACAAGAAAATCTTGAAACAAGGTAGAATAGAGTATTTTCTTTTTGGTTACTTTTGTATAGCCTAGTTAAGGTGTTGCCTAAGCACTGACTAGGTCATTACCTTGGCCTTCATAATTTAAAAATAGTCATCATAGGAAAGATACACGAATAAGGGTCATGGTGGCTAGAAAATGTAGTGGAAAGATGTGTGTTTCAAGGCAACAAAATACGATGGTTGAAACATTGTTGAAACAAGTTCAAATAGCGTATTTTCTCTTTAATTACTTTGTGTAGTGTAGTTAAGGTGTTGCCTAAGCACCGAATACATCATGGCGTTGTGATAGTTGCAGAATGTAGAAAGATGAATACATCTGGCTCTATCATGCACTCAAATAATATATGCCATGTGATAAGTTGCATTCAGAATGATCCACATAAAAACTGTTGAAGTTCGCATAAATCTGCCAAATGTCGTTAGTTTATTCTTTAAAAATTCATTAATGCAAAAGTTTAGAGCATCAACATCATCATCGTCGCAGTAATGATGATGGTGATGATGATGATGATGAAATGTGGGTCTTACAATAGCAGCTTTGCAATTTTCAAATACTGCCTATGTTTGTCGTATTCTGCACAAAAAAGAAACCTGAAAATATCTTACAATTTTGCAACTAGAACCCAATCCCACACTTGTGATTTCACAGTTCAAATTCAGTTTTGCTAAAGAACTAATCACTCATTATTCTCATAGTGGAGCTCCCAGATAAGTACTTCCTCTAAAAAGAATAATAAAACAACTAGAATGCTAAAAATAATCTTCGAAACCAGTCTACGAAATACCAGTACAATAGCAACCCCCTAAGGCTATAGTAATTCCACTTAGATGCTTTTAAACACCACCGAACTTAGAGCACAATTGTTGAGATGGAAAAGCATATCCATTCTCGCCAAAAGAAGACAAATCCATTTTGCCTGCGGTGGCATAAGGGTAAACCCCTAAAGCAGGAGAATAATTGGTTTTAGTAGGGGGGAGAGCCCGCAAAACATGACATGGGGTAGTTTATTTTTATTGACCTAAAGGGAAAAGAACTTTAATTCCATTTCAACACAGAAGCGGCAAAAACAATGGAACTAAAATTCAGAATTTCATTATTTCAAGAATTTACTCAATATCCAACTCCATAAAGGAACATGAAAGAATAAAATAACCCTATGAACATTCTCCTCTGTCTCTAAGGTGAACATACTTGACTTACAAAAAACATCAAAATTCAACTGCATAAGAGCATAATCATGGAGCGGACTCAAAAAAAAGAGCATAATCATGGAGCGGACTCAAAAAAAAAGAGCATAATCATGGAGCTAACAATACATCAACATTAATCACATCATTCTAAAGAGTAAGCAAATTCATTAAATGTAAAAAGCCAACAAAATCATACTAAAAATAACTAGTTAACAAGGATCGAAACTTCGGTTTCGCTTTATAATTCACCCTCTTCATAATCGGAATTAATTCGGAGAATTTTAATTCGAAGTGAGAATTTTGGTAAAAATTCGCTAACTTCGAGAAGTTTAAGAAATTTTTATTTAAATGGTTAATAAACATAAACTCATTTTATGGAATGTCAAAACAAGCACAATTATGCATTTATACCTAAAAAATTTACAATTTAATGGTTTCAAGTCAATTTTATTGGCACTAGTCATGCACACTGTGTATGGTAGATCACTTTTTAGTGATAATTATTACATTTAATTTGATTCTCTAACCATTTATAAATTGCGCATTCTCATAAGTAAAATTAAAATTATGAAACATGCTTTTTTTTATACGGGTCAATATTTAAAGTAAAAGAAAATATCCACTTTTTGACATTATGCATTGATTAAAAAAACTACAAAGCGTTGTAGAGATGTGTGTGCAAAAATGAATCTCGATGCATATATTGAATCTTGACGCAAATCACATGATTGGTGTAGAGGTGTGTACAAAAGTGAGCCGCTCTCAAATTCTCAATAACCCTTAAAAGCCACCATCATTTACAATTCTCAACCCTTTCGTCTTCTACACACTTATTTGATTTTTTTTTTTTTTTTTTTACCGAAAAGTTTGCAATTTCTCCTTTTTTAGCAATTCATATAAATTTATATCAATGTTGTCAATTTTGAACATAAACTTCGGAGAATTTTTGTAATTTTTAAACTACCCGTGAACTTCGTTTCAATCCCTTCAACTTCGATAAACTTCACCTAAACTTTGGCTAATTTTATCGAATTTTCATTCCTTGCTAGTGAATGAATATATGCAAATTATACAATGAAAAAAGAGTAATGGTTGGGGGAATGAAAGATGAGAATAGAACATACAGCGAAAATAAGGAAGCCGCCAAACAATGGGGTCATCATTCCAATGTCTAGGAAGGAAACGTTTAATTGCTGGTAACAAAGTTGCACTGTCCAGAGAGGCACCAGAGTTAGAAGACAATAGACTAACAATAATCTGATCCAGGAAACTAAGAGAAAAAATAAGATATTGGGAACATACGAAAAGGCAACAATTCCAAGCACAAAGAAGTAGCATGTGAGAACAGCATTGACCAAGTCTTTTGACAGGAACTTGAAAAGTAAAAACAGAGATAAGAGCATTGCACTGCCAACCAAAGGGAAGCGCATTGCATGCTCATTTGACATTGTTTCCTGCATGATTAAAAATACCACATTTAGACCAAAAGCGCCAGAATGATACATCATCAATTTGAAACTAAAAACTCTTCAACATCAATCTTTCAAAAATAAATAAATAAATAAATAAGAAGAAATAAATAGACTTACTGAAAAAGGTGTGGGCTTCACTGATCGATAGCAACCAACATATACAGTCAGACATGCTGTCAAAATAACATTGATGTTTGGATCTATCTTTATGACAAGTGGTGCCAGTGTTAAACCTGTGACAGAGATTGTGTGAGATATCTGCCAGTTATCCCTTTATTTAAACATTCACTGAAAGAGAAAGTACCAGCTGAGGAAACAAAGCGGAAAGAAGACATTAAAGGGATAAAGGAGACAACCTAACAATATGGGATGCCCTCCCTCCCTCCTTCTCGGTTAAATCAAAACAATTCCAAACCATACCACAAGGACTGTTGTCATATCATAAGTTCTCAAATGCACAAAATTCCAAAATAATGCTATTCCTTCAAATTGAATGCACCGAGACAATGGAAAAAGAACTACAAACATTAAATGCATGTTGAAAGGTGCATTACCAACTATTGAAACTGTAATTAATGAAGATCTCAGAAACATGCATTAGAGACGATTTTACAGTTTTAAAATTGTTTCCAAAAGTCCTGTTTGATTACGACTTCTGCAAGACGGGAATAAGGAGTTCTACCAGTGTTTGAGTACAATTGGACTAGTCCTTTCGTCGATGATAGTAGTTTATATAATGGAGCCCAAATACAAGAGTAACAAAATCTAAAAATCACAATAAGCTGAATCACAGACACTATCAACCAATCAATGGGAAGGAATTCCCCAAACATGGAGCATTAAACTGGAAAGAAATAGCATAATCAAATGAAACGAACCAACCCGATCCCACCATATACCCAAAGAAAAACTAATCCCATTAATGGGCAACTGCATAGGAATCATTTCAAATTGACAACTGATTTACCATTGATGTATTTCATTTCATGAATCCTAAATCTTCTAAAGCCCAAACTGTCAAAGCAACATGATCACAAAAGGGCATCTCCTCCCAAATAAAAAAAAAAAAAAAAAAAATCATCACTTTCACACAAAACAACAACAAACAACGCTGAAATCTTTCTTACATGCCAAAACAGTCAAATATAATCTTCAATAACAGTAAAGCCCAGACCTGCTAAAGCCAAATTGGCAGCACGTTCAAAGGTCATCATTTTCCCCAAAAAAAAAAAAACAACACTGAAATCGTCACTATAGCGACGGGAGATCCAGAATCAACTCCTCAACAATCCGATGAATTTGCATGTGCCGAGACCTGCCCCAACACGGAATAAACGAAGAATCGTCAGAGAAATCGATCCCCAAATTCCTCCAATCCAATCCTCACAGATCTAAAAAAACCCAAGCAAAGCCACGTACAGTTCACGCAAATCGATCAATCGAAACATAGAAAATCAAACTAGGGTTTCGAGTTTCAACGAACGAAGCGCGTACCTTGCCAACAACTGGATCTCCTCTTCGGCACGGATTGTTGAGAGAGAGAGAGAGAGAGAGCAGAAGAGTTGGTTCAACTAAGTCATTTAGTTTAGTCAAAAGAGCAGTTCGTACTCTAATGTTACAGTGAGATTTGAATGGGTGCATCTTTAGGCATAACGAACGGAATATAGCTTACGTGCGTTTCCTTTACTCAGAATCGAACGGGCTGCGGTTGATGTGCGGTGTGGTCCGTGAATTTGAGGCGTTAATTTTGTTCAATCCGTGAACTTCCTTATTTATTGTTTTCAATTTCGTTAAATTGGTATATTTTAACCTTTCGCAACTTTTCATATTATATATCTCAATTCTTAACATTTTAAGATTTGGTAAGTATATTGTAACATTTTTAAATTATTTGATTTGTATCTCAATTTAGTTTTTAACTTGAAAATTGATGAGGGCACCTTAATATGAGTTTAAAAAGTCACCTTATCACTCTCAATTATCAAAATAATTATTAATTTAATGATTAAATGCATTATTTAAATGTCACGTCATCAAATTTGGAGATGAAAAGTGAATTAAGATACAAATTAAACAATTTAGAAAGCTTATGATATAATAATAAATTTTAAAAGATTATGATATAACAACAACAAAAACAACAACATAGCCTCAATTCCAAATTAATTGGGGTCAACTACATGGATTAAGCTTTTTCATTGTGCTCGATTAAGTGCAATTGATGGTGATTTTTCCAAACTATTCAAATCTCTCTTAATTAATGCATCTCATATTAACTTTGGTCTACCCCTACCTCGTCGAATTTTTATGATTTTTTTTTAGTCAAGTTTTTTAGTGGGGGCATTTGTAGGCCGTCGTTGCAGGTTATCAAATCACCGCAACCGCCGTCATTCCCTAATCTTTGTATCAATTGGTGTTACTCATATTTGTCTTTGAATTTTTACATTTCTTATTCTATGTTTACAAGTTTTATCAACATCCACCCAAGCATATGCATTTATGTTACGTTCATTTTATATAATTGTTGTTGTTTTAACGCCCAACATTCATATGCATTTCTGTTACGTTCATTTTATATAATTGTTGTTGCTTTACCGCCCAACATTCACTTCCATAGAGCATAGCTTGCCTAATTGTGGTCCTATAAAATTCTTTCTATTAACTTAATATTAGCATTTCAATCACAAATCACCCCCTCTTGCACTCCATCATTTCTTCCATCCAGCTTGAATTATATGAGTGACATCATTCTCAATATTACCATCATTTTGTATGATTGATCATAAGTATCTAAAGTGGGTCATCATTTTGTATGATTGATCCTAAATATCTAAAGTGGGTCACATTATGAACTTCTACTTCTCCTAATTTTACCACTCCATCATCTCGATATTGAGTATTTCTAAAGTCACGGTGCATGTATTTGATCTTTGTCATACTCAACTTAAAGCCTTTAGATTATAATGTATTCTTCCAGAGTTCTAATTTCCTATTCACTCCGTCATTTATTTCATCCACTAAGCCAATATCATCTGCAAAATAACATACACTATGATATATCCACTTGAATATGCCTAATTAGTTCATCCATGACTAAAGTAAATAGATATGAGCTTAAAATCGATCATTAATTTAGTCCTAATGTAATGGGAAATTCCATTTTTCGCTCATACAAATGTCATTTATACTCGTTACTACTCCCTCATACATATACTTAATGGTGTCTATGTATCTAACATGCACTCATTTTCTTTCTAGAGCCTACCAAAGAATATTTTAGGGACCCTACTATATGCTTTTCTAAATCTACAAATACCATATGAAAATCTTTTTTCTTTTCTCTATATTTTTCCAACAATCTTCTTACAAGGAAAATCGTCTTCATAGTTGATCTCCTAAGCATGAAGCCAAATTGGTTCTCTGATATTGTTGTTTCTCTCCTTAGCCTATTATCAATTGTCTTCTCCTAAAGTTTCATAATGTTACTCATAAGTTTAATTCTTCAGTAGTTTGAGCAACTTTGAATATTTCTTTTGTTTTTGAAGATCGACATAAGCGTGTTTTTTCTCCAATCCATTGGTATCTGTTTTGATTTAAAAATTTTGTTGAAATTTTTTTTAACCAAGTCAATCTAATTTCTCCTAATCATTTCCAAACTTTATGAGTATTTCATTCGGGCCACATACTTTTCCTATTTCCATCATTTTCAATGCTTTTTTAACTTCTAGAATTCTAATATTGCGTGTATAATTTATATTTCTTTCTTTGTGTGGGTTTTTATCTACTATAATATCAATTTAGCAATCATTAAATAAACTATCGAAATAACTTCTACATCTCTCCTTAATATCATCATCGCGCGTTAAAACATTTTGATTTTCGTCCTTAATACATCTTAGATAACTTAGCTATTGTTTCTTTTTATCTCTTAAATTAGTTAACATATATATATTCACCATCTCTATTACATAACCTTGTATATAGATTGTAGCATCCCCTATCCCGATTAGAGCGATACTCGGCGTGAAACCCTAATTAAGCTTCGGTAACCTAGCCAAACTTAACTAGAACCAATAACTTTTCCCTCAGTATGATAAACTCAACCTTTATATTATTATCGAATAAACAATTTAAAATATACGCAGCGAAAAATTTAAAACTTTTCTATATTTAAATAATATACAGAAATACATAGTTTCTCAAAATCCAAAACCTCATTTATAAACCTTATAACCCCGTTTATATACAACAACAACAACAACAACAACAACAACAACAACAACAACAACAACAACAACAACAACAACAACAACAACAACAACAACAACAACAACAACAACAACAACAACAACAACAACAACAACAACAACAACAACAACAACATAACCTCAGTCCCAAATTAATTGGGGTCACTACATGGATCAAACTTTTCCATTGTGCTCGATTAAGTGCAATTGATGGTGAGCTTTGCAAACCATTCAAATCCCTCCTTTAATTAATGCATCCCATGTTAATTTTGGTATGCCCCTACCTCGTCGAATTTCTACAGTTTCTATTGAGTCAAGTTTTCTAATTGGAGCATTTATAGCCCGTCTCTGCAGGTGACCAAACCATCGCAACCACCCTTCCCTAATCTTCGTATCAATTGGTGCTACTCCTACTTGTCTTTGAATTTCTATATTTCTTATTCTATCTTTACGAGTTTTACCACACATCCACCTAAACATCCTCATTTCTGCTATGTTAATTTTATGTAATTGTTTTTGCTTTACCGCCCAACATTCACTTCCATAATGCATAACTGGCCTAATTGCGGTCCTATAAAATTTTCCTTTTAACTTAGTAGGAACATTTCGATTACAAATCACCCCTTTTGCTCTCCGCCATTTTTTTCATCCAGCTTGAATTCTATGTGTGACATCATTATCAATGTTACCATCATTTTGTATGATTGATCCTAGGTATCTAAAGTGGTTTACCTTAGGAACTTCTATTTCCCCTAATTTTACCACTCCGTCATCTCGATGTCTAGTGTTTCTAAACTCACAGTGCATGTATTCGATTTTCGTCCTACTCAACTTAAAGCTTTTAGATTCTAATGTATTCGTTCAGAGTTCTAATTTCCTATTCACTCCATCTTTAGTTTCATCAACTAAGACAATATCATATGCAAATATGATACACTATGGTATATCCTCTTGAATATGTCTAGTTAGTTCATCCATAACTAAAGTAAATATATATGAGTTTAAAGTCGATCCTTGATGTAGTCCTATCGTAATGGAGAAATTTTTTGTAGCTCGGCTAATTACATTTTAGAGAAAATTATAAGACTCAAAAATCTTGTCTTTACCTTCACTAAAACGCTAACCTAAAATATTAGATTTAGGGTGAGTGCTATAACCTGCTAAGTAAGTAAGGATTCACAAAGCCATTAACATTTCATATAATAATCAAGAACATTATGCAATAACAATATGCACCAATATTAACTAACAAAAATATGGAAAGCATAAAATTCAATAAATAATGGATGCAAATCAAACTGTCAATGATTATTACATTGTTATTCCCATTTTATTTATAAAATCAGGGTCGATACTCATTAATGTCATTAATGTGATTGCTAGACCAACACATTGTTCAATGTGCGGTCTAGTCGATCCATTAATGTCCAATGGTTCTGTAATGGCCTGAATTTAATTTGATGTTTTAATGACGTGGTTGCAGACGTGACTGACAGCTTAGACGCTCGTGGGACCTGCAGCTAGGCTAGTGTGCGCTTGGAGCTAGGTAAATAGTTATTTTGTGTACTGAATTATTTAATTTGTGATGTTTATGTTGAAATAAAGTAAATGACATCGTAATATGTGTATTTATATTATATTTGACGTGCGAGGCTGTATGTTAAGTATTCGCCTCGATATGCATGTCGACACTGGTACCGAGTAGTCTAAAAGACTAAATACTAGGTCGAGGGAAATAATATACACATTCAATGAATAAAATGAGTTAAATAATAATATTTAATGCATATTTGGTGATTATGGACATGGTAGTACGCATAGGTTGCGTTTCGGGATGCGAAATCGGGCGTCAGAACACCCGGAGGATGACTTTTGGGTTGAGAACAAGGGTAAAGTGTGTCATTGGAGTCATGTTTATTATAATTAGGGGTGTGAAAAGGGAGCGAATGATGCTCATAGGATTTCATTGTGATGCACAAGTGAGAGGAGATCACATAGGAGTATAAAAAGTCTTGTTGACTTTCATTTTTCATGACATTTTCTCTCTCCTCCTCATTCATCCGAAAATTAGAGAAGCAAAGCTAGGGTTTGGGCATTCAAATTGTATCAATTGAGGAGCTTGGAGTGGTGGAATCATCAAATCAAGGTGAGCTCCATAATCACCTCAACTTTCTTGTTCTTTTGGTATTAGTTTGTGGAGTGTTTGTGTAAATTATAAGTGGAGTGATATGTGGCTATTTTGGGGCTATTTTTTAGGGGCTTTTACTATGATTTTTGAGTTGGATGAGAGAAATTATCATGATATTGAATGTTGTGAATGGTGGTATTAAAGTTGTGGAGTTTTATCGGGGTTTCGCCAAGTTTTATCGGTGTTTCGCCAAGTTTTGTCGGGGTTTAGGTTTCGATTCAGACAATTGGGGTCTGTCTCGATGATTGATACCGAGCATAATATGAATTAATATGTTGAATTTTATACTCAAATGTGAATTTGGAAAATTCCAAAGTTTGAGAAATTGATAAATTAACGAATATTAGGTACTTGGATTTTATCGACGGATGTTGGGCACGCATTTGGAGACGCAGAGATTTGTTTTTATATTTGTGGAGCGCGGTTTAAGGTGTGTAGTAACCCAACTGAAATTTTTTGAGCAGTACTTTATTATGCTTTTGAATTCATTTTATGTTTTTCATTACTCTATTCGTGGTGTGTTATAATGGACGGATGTCGAGGCTCTCCCTCCGTGCCATTTTCTGTGTGTACGTCCACTAGGCCATAACACGTGTGCCACCTCAGTGAATAAGTCGACCCGAGAATCGTGTCGGGTACGTGTGGGTGCGTTTTAGGTTCCACACCGACCACCTAGTGGATCCAGATATTGGCCTTGCTTGAGTGCTACTCACCGTGTAGTCTGTTAGGAGTCCGAAGTAAAGCGCTAGTCTGACCCTTGGCTCTAGGAACACACACTTTGAGCGTTCATTATTAAATATGCATGCGATGAACACAATTGCCTGTTTTTATTTCCGCATGTTTATTTAATAGTTTTGTTTAAATTTCAGTATTTACTTTTCGTATTGCTCAGTTAATTTCTTTGGGAATACTCACTCTGGACTTGTCATCTATTTTTTTGTGATGGCTTGAGTGCAGATCCTAGTACAAGTCGAGGCAAATGCAAACTTCCGGAATATTTGAAATTAAGAGACATATAGCAAGGCTTATATGTTTGTATATACATATTTTTTTATTTTGGGATTTGAGATTGTGAGATACCTCAGGACTCCATATTTTTGATATTTTGATACATAGAGGTACATTATTGGTCTATGATAATATTTTCTACACTAGGTATCCGAGTTAAATGCATGACTATAATGTTTTATATATTAATTGTCATGATAAAAGACTTACGCCGTGGTTTCTTATGGTTTAAAATGATATGATAAGCAGATGATTTGAGTTCATTAACAATTTAATGACACAGCTGGCGCTGATAAGCATATGATAATGATTAAATGGTGGATAAGATGACATGTTGGACACAGCTGGTGCTAATAGGCCAGGTTGTGGTCCCGCATTGGCCCTCGTGGTGGTTCTTTCAGAAAACGGGCCGCTATAGGTTCTATCCAACCCTATAGTGAATATGTAACCTACGTGACCTATCTAACTAAGTAAGAGTTACGCATAGACGGAGAGATCATCCATGCATCTTATACAACCTGGTCTAAGTCTCGAGAGTTACACTCGTTGATCACATTAGACACCACTTTTCATTTAATTAAAAACATCACATGTGTACATAGTCTCCCATTTTAGTCCATAAACTATATGAACTATATATACTAAGATAGCAAGGAAATATTGATAAATAAGTGAATCCGTACTTACATCGGTTTAGGTTTCGTATCCAAATTCCTAACTTTTCAGGCACTCAAGCTCTCCCGAGGATCCAACACCTATCACAAACTGTTTGTGATCAATTTAAGTCTAATATCTTATATTTAGAACCCCTAGTTCAGTTTCTAGGTTTTTCAAAAATTCCAATCAAAATACAACAACATTGTTGTTTTCTGGGATGAGAGTGCACTCCTCAGTGGGTGGAGTGCGCTTTAGCGGTTGAGTTCATATTCACTGATGAAGGAAGCGCACTCCTCCGTTAGGTGGAGCGCGCTCCACCCTGTACTGTCTCAACATCACTTAGGACAACATCTATTGTTCCATCCACTAATCAACCAAACAACCACAAACACTCCCAAAATTAATCAAGGAGGACCACTAGTAAGGTAACAAGCCATTTCCAATCATCAAACTAAACTTACCAAAATGATGATCTCTAACTTTTAAATCGTTTAAGCTCCTCAATCTTTGTTGATTCAACTCCTTGAATGATCTCCTACGATCAGAGTACTAAACCCTCAACCATTCTCTCTTTATTTCGATCAATCAAATGAGATAAGTATGATGTTTTAGTTTAAATATATGATTTTCCTCGAGATACGCATCGCGTTATCTCTAAATAATCAAATGATTGATATGCTAATGTGACACTTCTTAAAGTGACACACATATTGACACCATCAACACTCACACTCATCTCGAGGCGATCCAATAATCTGTATAATTCAAACCAATTTATAGTTTTCAATATATATATATATATATATATATCCAATATATATAAATATAATATATATATCTCGTGTATTTTCTCGCCAATAAATTCGCTGGACATGTCTATAATTATTCTCTGGTGTGCACATTCATTCCACAACCCCTCGTCACACTTGATGTACCAGTAATTGATTATTTATTATGTATTTTTCGATTATAGACTTGTATATAAATTCTCTATTACACTAGAACCTATACAATTCCTTAAACAATCCCAACAAACATAAATCATCATGAAAACACATGCACACGCTAATCGAGGTATATTAGACTTAACCACGAGCCTAACTAGAGTTAATTGGGATTTGAATTAGTACTAATTACCAGTTTAAGGTAACAGGTCATTACAGTCTCCCCAATTAAGACAATTTCTTCTTCGAAATTACAATTCGAAATTAAAGTACACGTATAGTTACCTATAATTTCGAATAGAAATGGAAACTGCTCATTCATATAGGATTACCGCTCCCAAGTTAGTTCCTCATCTCCATGAAATTGCTATTTCACTTTAACCAAATAAATCTATTTGGTTCTCAGCCTCTGAATTTTACGATCAAGTATATCAATCGATAGCTCGTTGTAAGATAAGTATTCCCGAAAATCAAATTTATTCCAATCAATCCTTAAAGTGAACTGAGTCTTCGTCTTGCGAAGCATAGATACATGGAATACATTATGAACTCCGTTAGCTGAAGAGGTAACTATAACCTGTAAGTAACATGACCAATCCTTTCTTGTACTTTGAACGGCTTAATGTACCTTAGAGCTTGCTTGCATCGTAACTCAAATCTATATAATCCTTTCATATGCGAGACTTTCAACATAACATGGTCGTCCTTTCAAGACTCTAAAACTTGTGATGTTTATCAATGTATTTTTTCTATCTTAACTGTTTGTAGCCTAACGCTGTCGAATCTACTAAATTCTCTCTGTGTAGTCCTAAATCAATTCCAGCCCTAAGAAGCCTGTATTTCGACCTCCGCCCAACACACAAATGAACGACAAGGTCGACTATACCGAGCTTCAAAATGAGCTATTACAATGCTAGCCTGGATAACTATTATTATAAGAGAACTCATATAAAGGAATATATTTATCCCAGTTACCACCAAACTCCAAGACACAATCTCAAGCATATCCTCTAGCACCAATATCAACCGCTAAGTTTGTCCATCAGTCAGCGGATAGTATGTTGTACTAGAGGTTAAAAACAGTTCCCAGTTGCCTATGCAATTCACTCCACAGTCTCGACGTGAATCTTGGATCTCTATCCGAAGTAATTGACACTAAACACCATGAAACCTCAACAACTCACGTACGTACAACTTACACAATTGGTCAATAGGATCTTGCATGGAAACTGGAAAGAATACGCAAACTTCGCCAATATGTCAACTACAACTCATAATGTATCATGCTTACGTTGACTTAGAGGTAGATCGAAAACAAAATCCATTAATATATGTTCCCATTTCCATTCAGGAATACATAACGAATGTGATAATCCTCCAGGTTTCCTATGTTCAACCTTAACTTGTTGACATATTTCACATATCTTTATAGATTCAACAATATTAGTCTTCATTCCAGACAGTCAATAAACATGCCTCATATCATGATACATTTTAGTATTATATATATGAATATAGTAAAAAGATCTATGAGATTCCCGTAGCAACTCCTTCCCCAACTGATCCTTAGCTAGAATCCATAATCTATCCCTGAACTGTAATGCACCATCATCAGAAACTGACCAATCAGGATGACCTACACTAGCCGCTAACCTCTGATGCCCTATATAATCCCGATCAGTTTTTTGATAATCAACCACCAGCTGAATCATCTCCGATTTAGCCCGAATCTGAGCACAGAAGAATAGATAAGTAACTATAGACTAGCTTTCCCAGTTGATCATGTGCCAACTGGACTTTTATGAATCATCATCACTAAAGCTTCCTCAAGAAGTATAAACCGATAAGCTTTAGCGGTAGCTACGTTATCTCTGCATGTTCTTCTCATACTCAAGGCATTTGTAATCGCATTTGCTTTAAATCATAATCCTTGAGAAACTCAAACCATCTACACTGCCTCATATTCAATTCACTCTAAGTAAACAAGTATTTCAATATCTTATGATATGAAAATACTGTAAACTTCTCATCTTACAAGTAGTACCTCCAAATCTTCAAGGTAAAAATAACTGCAGCTAGCTCAAGATCATGAACTAGATAATTTCTTTCATGAATCTTAAGTTGCCTTGAAGCATAAGTTACAACCTTGCCTTCCTGCATTGGCATACAACCCAAGCTTGAATGAGAAGCATTAATATAAATCATTAATTCTTTCCCCATTTTAGGTAATGTAGGAACATGTGTCGTAGTTAAACTATCCTTCAAACCTTTGAAAGTAGCCTTGCACTCATCTGACCAAATAAAGTCAACATTTTTCTGTGTTAGCCGAGTCATAGGCGGTGCAATATGAGAAAATCCATCAACGAGCCATATATAATAACATGCTAACCCCAAAAAACTTCAGACCTCTGACACTGTGGTAGGACTAGGCCAATCCCTTATTGCCTTAACTTTCGCTAGATCAATAGATATACCTTCAGCATTAACCACGTGTCAAAAAACTTGACATCTAAAGACTAGAACTCGCACTTACTAAACTTGACATATAACCGATTATCCTTCATATGCTGCAATGTAACTTTGAGGTAGTGCAAATGCTCTTCCTTAGTTTTTGAATAGATCAAAATATCTTCAATAAACACGATGATAAACTGGTCAAGATATGGTTTAAACACCATATGTGTCAAATCCATGAACATAACATGAGCATTAGTGAGCCCAAATGACATTACTGTAAACTCGAAATGCCCATAACAAATATTGAAAGCTGTCTTCGAGATATCCTCACCCTTAATCCTCAGTTGATGATAACCAGACCTCAAATCAATATTTGAGAAATGTCTAGCACCCTTCAATTGATCAAACAAATCATCGATCCTAGGCAATGTATATTTGTTCCTGATAGTATTAAGCTATTTATAATCAATGCACATATGTAGGGTTCCATTTTTTTCTTCACAAAAGAATCGCTGCTCCCAGATGATATACTAAGATGGATAAACCCCTTCTATAACAACTCCTCAAGTTGAGTCTACAACTCACATAATTCTTTCGTGACATATAGTATAGAGGAATATATATAGGTTTGGTACCATGAATAATATCAATGATGAAATCAATAACACATGTGACGATGGAAGTCCAAACAAGTCAGATGGAAAGACTTTCAAAAATTTACAAATCACAAGTATCTCACCAACCTTAAGTTCCTGATCAGGCTCTCCAAATGTGACAACTCCCTCCATAAATTTTAAATCTCAAAGAGTAGTTTCCTTCCACGAGTTGCAAGTTGTGAAGGATTATAACCTTTATATACTATAATTTCAGAAAGATTAGGGACCTGAAAAACTACCCTCTTATGAAAACAATCAATACTGGACATAGTATGTTGAAAACCAATTAATCTATCCCTAGTAATGCATCAAATTCTAGGAACTTCATTATCCTCAGATCAATTAGGAGTTCATTCTCCCCAATTTTGACTACATATCTCTTGTAGATCAAGTTATGATAAACCTTCTCACGCACTACTGTACTCAAAATCAATAATGTATTGGCTTTAATAGATCTCAATTTCAACTCATCAACCATTGCACTAACAATAAAGGAAACCGTCGAACCAGAATCAATTAAAATATGCATATCTCGACCACAAATATTTAATATACCTTCCACAAGCCTTCGATTAGCTTATGGATCTGCCTCAGCTAGTACATGAGTCTGCCATCATGCAAGTGGTGTTGTACTGCCTATGGACATGGCCGGTGGCATAGAACACTCATTTGAATATGCTGAATATGCCTCATCTGCTACACACCGATAGCATATCATGGAAGCCCTATAAGGAAAACTACTGGCTTGAGAAACCTGTAACGACCCCAAACTTTGAGGCAAACTAGGTACCGCCATGTCGCTAGACACGTCACCAATCATGCCACGTCACCACACACTTATCTTTGATTGCCCGACCTAAACCTTTGTATGTATCTTATTCGCCTTAACTTAGTATTTATGGATATTTTTATGAATATTTACATTAAGTTAACTAAGTTAAGTTGTTTGCGATTTATTAAATTAATATAAGTTGAATATATAAGCGAAAGTATTTGAAGCATGCAAATATCGTAAAAATGAAAAGTTGACATTTCATAAACAACCCTATAGTGTGGAAACTCGGCATGAGATACCATGTATATCAAAGAGCGACAAAAGTACAAAAGATGAGCATATACATCTATCAGGTATACAAGTCTTCCAAAAACCCCATAAAAGTAGTAAATAAATGCATACAAACACCTACACAAAAAGTTCATGGGGCTCTCCTAGCTCAAAGGTAGTCGCCTAAGAACCCTTTGCCCCGGCTCATCATATGATTTGCGATTTGTCACAAAAAATAATGAAAAACCCTAGTGAGTAAATCCCATAGAACGTTAGCTAATATTCACGAAATCCAATATAATGGCTACAATTCATGCAATTTTAAATAAGGAATAGAAAATAAATTAATCGCATGAAAATAAGTCGCAGAGAAGTCAAAATTGGACACGAGTGTAGCGTGACAAAAAAAACCATGGTCGACATCTAGGAATTAACATAGCTAAATCGAGAGGAACCCATGATGATCATCTCGCCAAACACCTCATGGTCGAATGAGAGGAACTCATGAATGGGAGAACCATATCCAAACATATCTTGAGAGGAACCCATGATGAAGACTTGAGTCTTCGTCAAACATCTCTCAACCTATGGGTCTTGCGGAAAATAATTAACGCATAGCCCTAACATGACCAATTATTCGAACAACACGGGGTAGCTAGCCCCAGGGTGTGATTCCGTGTCATGCCCGACCCCGTCGATAAACACACATACACATGTGGGAGTGGATGATCAAAAAGTGGATAACAATAAATAACACAATGAAATAATTGAAATGTAAGATAAGCAAGTACCATATATGAATTTTAACTAATTTCTCATAGGTTTACTTACATCAAACAATCGCAAATCGCCCTCAAAATGTCTTGCACATGCCTCGGATGCGCACTCGACACTCGATTATGGTCTCATAAGTCCCTAGTGTCCAATTATACCATTTTGATTATTTTAGAGTCACATTAAATGAACTTATAATGTGTGGCCAAAATTTGAAATTTTTATTCCAACAAAGTTTAATTTTTGGCACACTTTTTAGATTATATTGGGGTGCCAACCACCCGAAAAAGCCTTGAAACTCATTTTCCTAGCCATTTTCTAATTTTTTATATTTTTTTTTGGAATTTTTGAAATTTCCCATAATTTTTATCTATTTTTAGCAATTTTCGTCATTTATTTTATGAAAAATTAGTTTTTTTTATTTATTTTTTAAATATGGGTTGGGCCCGGGTCGACCCGACTCGGTCCAACCAAACCAGGGTCGGTTTGACCCGAGTCAACCCTTGGGCCATGGGCTTGGGGTAGCCCACTTAGCTACCCCATCCCCATTTTCGTCTCTTCTCCATATACGAAATGTCTCTGAGAAGAGACAACAATTTTTTTAAAAAAAATCTAAAACAACGATAACGACATTAATAACAACTATAGCTATATCAACAACCACATTAGCAACAATCTAACAAACACCACACCATTAAAGCTCTTATACTCCTCCAAAAATCATCAACAAAATAACCACTCACCTTGGCCTATGGAAGTCGCCACGAGCGCCAAGAGGGAGAGACTCACGAAATAGGTGATGAAACCGTGGAGTGTGAGGATAGCTTGGTGAGGAAGAAGATGAAAGTGGTGTGAGGAAGGAGGAAAAGATGAAAATCATTTGGGGGGAAAAAGAAAAAAATGTGGGTTTTGTTTGGAAATGAGAGAAAAGCAAGAGAGAGAAAAGTGAGGGGTGGTATGGAGTGATGTGATAGGTAATGTGATGTGACATATTAAACATTTGACTATCTCATACACCCGCGTTATGCGCACCCCGCAACGTCGCACCCGGTCGTCACTACCCGCGTGTACAACTCGATCAATAAAATATCAATTAGTTTAACGCAAATTAAATAATAATACAACAATTAATCTCGTATCACACAAAAATTACTATTAATACCTTAGCTGGCGTGCCCTAGACTTGTCAGCAGTGTCCACGTGGTTCGAGCTACATTTCATAATCTATAATTAATAACTTAATTAAGATTAAATAATGCGGCCGTTAAAAAACCTGCCCTGATCCACTCGATTTCTGTAATGAATGTGCTCTTTTCTTGCCCCTACTTTCAGACTGAGGTGGTGGCAAAGGTAGTTTGGCTACCGAAACCTAAGAAATTAATGAAACCGGTGCACTAACAATAGTCCCTACAGATCCTGATTGTGTAATTCTCCAACTACACTCATTTGTTTCTTTTTTGGCTTAAAAGAAGAAAATTTCTAGATTCTCTGACTTCTAATAAACTGTAGTGCTAGTGATGGCGTAAGTACTGTCCCAAAAGGTCTAGCTAAAATGGTAGCTTCCATTTCCATCGCACTCTCAAATATAAAAGCATAGCTAGTGCGAGTATGATAGGAAACCACAACTCTGATCTCGTAATTTAGTCTACCAAGAAATAAATCAATTTTGTTTTCTTCCAGTTCTACCATCTCAGTAGCTAATTCATTGAACTTAGCGAACCTCCTCTCATACTCCCGTAGAGACATAACTTCATGTTTCAGCTGAATAAACTCAGTCTTCTTCATGTTCATAACTGATTTTTTAGAAAATACTACCCGTAGAATATGGTCCTAAACTGTGGCTATGTGGTGAGAGTCTTTCCCTCTCTCTTTAAGGAATTCCACCATTTTTATGGACAATCTATCAACAAAAATGTGACCGGTTTAACCTTAAACTGGTCATCCATATCTACAACAACAAATCGTTGCTTTATTTCTAATATTCAGGTCTCATCTACCCCTTACTCTATTGTGCCATTAAATATCATAATGTCATATTTCATGAATTCCTTGTGGGTTTTGAGAAATGCAGCCTTCTCAAAATCCACAGGTACCCTGACAGCTTTTTTCGGCATCTGAATATGTGGTAATACTAGTTGGGTTGGAACTGCTACTGCCTCAATTCCTCCCTCAGCTCTACTAACCTCGAACTGGTTGTAAGTTGTACCTCAAATAGCTGTACTGGTGGTCCCATTTGAGCCATCAACATAGCCATAAGTTTTGCCTAAGACTCCATAAGTTCCCTCATTTGCTGCTCAATTCTAGATTTCCATTGCTCCTCAGTTTCCCTGTTTCCCTGAGGTTCATACCTCATTGAACCCTCTTCCCGATCCGCCATTAGATTATAAAGTCAAAAGAGAGACAAGATCATTAGGTAACATTTAGAGAGAACAAGGAAATCATATATATATATATAGTAAATAACAATAAGTGCAACAAATAACGTATAATAATGTTTTCATTTTCATTTCCCCCCGAAAACTCAATGAAAATCATTTATCAAACTCTAAGCTTATTCTTAACTCTAGATAACTCTCAAAGTTAATAAACTTAGGTTTTCGGTACCAAGGAATATGCTATCACTTCAAAAACAATTTGAAAGTGAAATTAAGGTCAAAGTCTTGCCCATGATACCAAATTGTATAAAAGTTACCACTTAATTCAAAAGTGATAAACCTCGGGCTTTGAAGTAGGCTCTAATACCAAGTTGTAGCATCCCTTATCACGATTAGGGCGATACTTGGCCTGCAACCCTAATTAAGCCCCGGTAACTCAGTCAAACTTAACTAGAGTTAGCAGCCTCTCTCCGTCAGTACTTGATAAACTCAACATGTATATTATTTTCAAATAAACAATTCAAAGTATACACATTGAAAAATTTAAAACTTTTTGATATTTAAACAACATACAAAAATATAAAGTTTATCAAAACCTAAAACCTCATTTATAAACCTCCCAACCTTGTTTATATACAAAAATATATCAAACAGTGCATATATGTATAAGAAGGCTCATTACATCGTAGAGAAGATTATAAGACTCCTAAATCTTCTCATTGCCCTTCGCTAAAGCATTAGGTTGCAAACTTGAAATATTAGATTTGGGGTGAGCGCTCCAACTTGCTCAGTAAGTAAGGATTCACAAAACCATAAACATTCCATATAATAATCAAGAACATTATGCAATAATAATATGCACTAATGCTAACTAACAAGAATATGGAAAACATATAATTCAATAAATAACGGATGCAAATCAAATTGTCAATGATTATTACATTATGATTCTCATTTTATTTATAAAACTAGGGTTGATTACCCATTGATGCCATTAATATGATTGCTAGACTAACACATTGGCTGATGTGTTGTCTAGTCAATCCATTAATGCTTAATGGTTCTATCCAAAACCCCTCTAGTAAATATGTAACCTACACGACCTATCTAACTGAGTAAGAGTTACGTATAGACCGATAGATCATCCCCGCATCCTATACAACCTGGTCTAAGTCTCAGGAGTTACTCTCATATATCACATTAGACACCGTTTTCATTTAATTAAAAACATCACAGTGTAAATAGTCCCCCATTTCAGTCCATAAACTATATGGACTATATATACTAAGATATCCATACAACATTGATAAACAACACTAGTGCTCCCCATGGTGACATACTAGGGTGAGTAAAACCCTTCTCCAACAAGTTATCCAATTGTCGTCTAACCTCCTCCTGCTCCGATAATGACATCATATACGGTCTACTAACGATCGGTTGAGTCCCTAGTATTAGCTCGATGATAAACTCAATAGCCCATGGCGGTGGCAATCCTGGTAAATCATCTGAAAATGCATCGACAAAATATATAATTACTAGAACGTCCTTAATCCTGACCTCTATCCTAACCTCCGGTTCAACTATTACTGCAAATGCTTTCATATCCTACACTGTAACTAGTCGTCTTCCAGTGATAGGGAAGTCGGTCGGATCCAACTAGTGAGAACTTTGTATCTCAGAATACGAAACTTAATCCTATTACCATAACAATCTATATGTGCATACTTCTTTGGGTTTTCCACAATAGGATTTGCTCTTATGAATAATGTTTACTATGTTAATTTACCTAACCTAATTGTACCAATTAAGGCTTCCTCTGATTTATGTTAACTCGCAAGATATAACCCACTAGTATGGTTAAGATTAGAATAAACTACAAATTATTGAACTTCATAAATATTTAAATACTTAAAGAAAATGACTTAAAAAATATGGATAATCTACTAACTAATTTGATAATACATATGTGGACACGAGTTTCGAGACAAGAAGTGGACGGGCAGGTGTTTGACACGAGTAGTTAGGCCTACCAAGCAAGGAATACACGAGAGACGTCACCCCGGAGCGGTAGGGCCACCACAGAAAAGTATTTAAAAGCATAAAGTAGCAGAAAAGTTGTTGAATCAAATAATGCAAGCAAATACCACAGTTAAAAATGGATACACTGATACAGGCTAAGTCGAGATCATCTACATCTGGTTGGCAATAAAAATATCACATAGCCTTTTTCCACTACTATATGGAGCTGTGCTCTACGCGTAAAAATCATATATCTCATTTTTGCAGACAACTCCAGGCTCATACCCCGTGTGCCGCATAAATGTAGTGGTGAGTGTTTGACACCCTGGTAAATCTATGTCCCCATGAGCCTCGCATTCTTGTGAAATGGACAATAAATAATCCATACTTTAATTTTCAAGGATCAATAGTTCTAAGTTTCTAGGATTTCAAGATTAGTTAAGCTGAAAAGAAAAAGAAAACATAATACAAGTCTAATCCATTACAACTGATTCTAATAGCATGCTTTTGATCAACTATATATCAAGAATATTATCAAGCTTAGGAAATTGAATCAATGAAATGCTTCACAAGGCATCATGTTGAAAATATTTAATAATGAATAAAGACAAGGATAACATGATGTGAGATTACAACCATCAATGTCTACAAATAGACTATAAAACAATAAAAATCAGAATGAAATGAATAGAAAATCCCCACTGCTTTACTTACACGTTACAATGTGTTTATCTTAGTTTAACCGGTTTCCTGACACCCCAAATCGGGCACCCAGACTCTTGAGACTCTTCCCTAAGCTCCTGGAGTTGTTTAATATGTTTTAGAGTATACTAGAGTTGGTTAGTTTGGGTTTAGGCTATGCTAGATAAGTTATTAGTGTTTTAGAAAAATTCATATTTTTTATTTAAGAACACCATTAACTTAAAAATTCATAACTATTTGGTTTCGAATCCAAATTGGAAAATTCTTAATAGCTAGATTATCAACTCGAAATGCGGAATTCAAAAATGAAGTTAGATTTTGGAGATGTAACTCTTTTATACTAGAATTCATGAAAAATCAGATTCATTAACATAAGCAATCTTTAATTGATCATAACTTTATCCATTTAACTCCGAATCTCAAACTTCTTTATGAAAAATTTAATGTTTTTTTGCAAAGAATCCATATATGTAAACCAAATCCAGAGACTCTAATGTTTACCTTCTGAAACTAGTAAAAAACCAAAATGAGATTAAAACCCAAATTGTCGAAAACTTCAAATTTCCAAAATCTAAGCTTGGGGACTCAACACACCTCAAATTGGGATCAACAACCATTATAATAATTAGATTATAATCAATATAAAGGCCCTTTGATCTAATATTTAAATTACTTCTATTCAAACAAAATCCATCCATGCATTTCATTAAACACTACAAGAATACAAAAAGCTTCAAAATTACATAACTCTTGATTTTCAAAACATAATTGAAAACTTCTTTATAGAAAGATTATTAGAACAAAACGAAGAGTCCAAATCTAGCATTAGATTCCAAAAACAAAGTCATTTTGTAACCTAAAAATCAAAATCTAAGTTTCATTTAAAAACTCCCAAATTTGGTTCAAAACTTGAAATTTCAAAAACCAATGCTAGAAATTCATTTAAGCTTCAATTTAGCTTCATGTTCAACAAATAAGAGGCCTTAAAATCATTTTTATACAAAATCCCTATGATTTGTACTATAAACCATTCAAAAGAAAGTATGAATGAGTAGGGTTGTACCTAAACTTGATTTTTGAGTGCTAAACTTTAATCCTTCTAAATTGGCTTCAACTTTCACCTTGAATCTTTAATTTCACTGATTCCCAACACTCCCTAACATTCGCTCCAACCCTCTCTTTTGTTTTTTTTTTTTTAAATACAAGAATAAGCAAAATAGACTAAGTGTTGTATATGTATACAACATATATCTCTTAATCTTGGCTATTCATTTTATTTAGATCCATAAGGGCTATAATTTACTCCTACACCACTAAAAAAAGAGGCAACTAATACTCATTTTAACATAAAGTTACTTATGATGAATGTTAGCACACATCTCGAAGCATATCTCATGGCTAATCAAAGATTATCTATTTTTATGTTTTAGTTGTAGATACAAACTTTGGCTTAAGTATTTGATTCAATGATTTTTTTATAAGCTTAGAAAAGTAATTAAACTAATCACATTAATGTATTAAACTAATTAATTGACTTATCAAGTCACTCTACCCAGTCCCGCTACTGCACACATCTCGAGGCATGTCCCCGCCAAGTCTCAACTCTAACAAATGAATAAAATAAATTAAATAGTCTACACAAATACATTACACTAGGATAATATCACTACAAATATAAAATATATCTTGGCAACATGCCTCGGTATGTGTATGTCTCAACGTTATAGATCCTATGGTATGGGTTGATGACCTGTTTAAGGAATTAAACACGATTGAGATTTCGGGACGTTACAATTCTTCCTAACTAATGAAAATCTCGTATTCGAAATTAAAATTCAAACTAGGACTTATAGCTGACGCGAATAGGTACGGAAACCTGTCTCGCATATAGTCTTTTCGCTCCCAAGTGAGTTCTGTATCATCGTGAAACTGCACTTGACGAGCACTTTCGGGATAGAATCGCCTCTCTACCCCTGTACTGACCGATCTAGAATCTGAACACACTGCTCCCCATATGAAATATCCTCGGTCAAGTCAATCTGACTCAAGTCAACTATTGATCGTATTCTTGCCTTCAAGTTAGCTTCTCGAAGCATCAATACGTGAAAGATCGGATGGATCCCTAACATCTATGGAGACAACTCAAGCTTGTAAGAGACTTTCCCGACCCGTTTCATAATCGTGAAAAGCCCAATGAATTGCGGTGTCGTTAGCTTGCCTTTCACGCCAAATCTTTGAAGACCCTTTCAAAGGGAAACCTTGAGATAGACATTGGCTCCCTGGGCATATGTGAGATCATCACGATACTTTTCTACATACTTCTTTGTCTCTCCTGAGAGCTCCCTTGAGTCTCTAACGAATTAAATTGATTTTCTCCAAGTAATCAACAACAATATTAGGCCCTACAATATCTCGATCCTTTGGCTCAACCCAACAAGATGGCAAGCGATACGATTTACCATATAAAGCCTCGAATGGTGCCATCTTAATACTTGTCTGATAACTGTTGTTGTGATCAAACTCACATAATGGAAAGTACTCCTCCAAGATTCGCCAAACTCCAAAACACAAGTCCCAAAGCATGTATTTGAGGATCTAAATCAATCTCTCACTTTGCCCGATAGTTTGAGGATGAAAAGCTTTACCGAACTTTAGGCGTGTACCATATTGCGTCTAATAACTTCGCCACATCCTAGACATATTCGTAGCATCTCTATCCGACGTGATCATCCGTGGTACCCCTTGCAATCGAATAATATCTCTCAAATAGTAAACTCAACTGATCGAAGGTGTAGTGTGTTGCTATTGGCAAGAAATGAGTGGACTTCGTCAGTCTGTCAACAATCACCCATATCGAATCATGTCTTTTGGTATTCCTCTGTAGTCTTTTGAAAAAATTTATAGAGATGTCTTCCCATTTCCATCATGGAATAGGAATAGGCTGTAGCAACCCTCAAGGTCTACGATGCTCGACTTTCACCTTGTGATAGATCCCATAGTTCCTAATGAATTTATACACATATGCCTTCATCTCAGAACACAAAAAATGTCTCTTCATGTCATGGTACATTTTGGTGTTGCTAGGATGAACTACGAATCGGGAATGGTGTGATTATGAAAGAATCTCATATCTTAACTCTACCACGGATGGTATCCATAACCTATCTTTATATCTCAAACACCGATCTAACATCTCCGTCTAGTCAACATAATATGTACTTTGCGTTAGCTCACTTAACTTTGGGTACAATCTGTCTATTCTCTGACCCTCTGATACTCTTTGTGTAGATACAGTCTGTACTTTCATATGTGCATATCTTAACACGAGTATCTATAGGAACCTCTAACTGACATGTAGTCATAACTGCCTCCAGTAACCTATACTCATGTGTCATTTGACATCTGACAACCTCAGCATCTCTAACCGGTATCCTACTCAGCGCATCTGCAACTATGTTGGCTTTTCTTAGGTGATACTCTAAGGAGAAGTCGTAGTCCTTCAGAAACTCTAACCATCTGCGTTGTATGATATTCAACTCTTTTGTGTGAAAGGATATTTCAGATTCTTTTGATCGAGTAAAAATGTGAATCTATCTCCATAAAAATGATGTCTCCATACCTTCATCACAAACACAATCACTGCTAACTATAAATTGCGCGTGGGATAGTTCTTCTAATGTATCTTTAGTTGTTTGGATGCGTATGCAACAACTCATCTGCTCTGCATCAGTAAACTAGCCTAAACCATCATGCGAAACATCTGTATATACTAGAAATCCTTATCTAGCATATGATAGTACTAATACTGTTGCAATAATCAATAATCTTTTCAACTCATCAAATGCCTACTCACAGGCCTTCGTCTACTGAACACGATGTCCTTATGTGTCAATTTGCTAATTGGTGAAGTGATATTTTAGAAATCCTTCACAAATTGGTTGTAGTACCATGCCAAGCCCAAAAAGCTCATGATCTCGGTCACTGATGTCGGTGCTGACCAATCAATGATAGCTCAAATTTTGGCCGAACCCACTGCAATCCCTAGCTGCTCCAACAACGTGCCCCAGAAAATTGACCTTTAAAAGCTAAAATTTACACTTACTAAACTTGGCATAGAGTTTGTTCTCCCTTAGAGTCTGCACCATCTCTCTGAGGTGCTGCTCGTGATCCTATTTGGTCGAATATATTAGTATATTATCGATGGAAACTATCACGAAGCGATCAAAAGCGGTTTAAAAACTCGATGCATTAAATCCACAAATATTGTGTGGGCATTCGTCAGCCCATATGGCATGACCTTGAACTGACAATGTCCGTACCTCGTGTAGAAAACTATCTTGACTTATCCTCATCCCTGAACCTGAGCTGATGATACCCTGATCGTATGTCTATCTTGGAGAAATATTATGCTCATCTCAGCTAATCAAATAAATCGTTGATTCTCGATAATGGATCCTTGTTCATGACTATGAACTTGTTTAACTATCTATAGTCGATACATAGTTTTAAAGTACCATTTTTTCTTCATACAAAGGATGGGTACTCCCCATGGATAAATAGAGGGTGTGATGAATCCTTTATGTCCCAAGTCCTAAATATGGGTCTTCAACTCCTCTAACTCTCGCGAAGCCATACGATACAGAGATATAGAAATAGGCCCAGTGCTTGGTAGCAACTCAATGATGAAGTCAACCTCTCTTGGCGGCGGAAACCAGGTAAGTCCTCCGAAAAAATGTTTACAAACTCGCAAACAACTAGTATGTCCTCAAGCCTGGGTCCCCGACTCTCTGCCACGGCATGCAACGCTACCAAAGTCTCCATCTCCCCCCTAGTCACAAGTCAACCTCTCGCTCTCATGGCTCTCAATGTACTACCTCTATAGGTAAATATCGGATGTTTAAGGATCTTAAATATCACTGTCTTATTGAAACAGTCGATATGAGCATGGTGCGCTATTAGCCAATCCATCCCTAATAACGCGTCAAACTTTAATACCTCAAAAACCCTGAAATATGCAACCAACTCTACTCCACTTATCTCAATTGTACATCTCTCAACTAGGTTGTTAGGGTAAACTCTATCTCTGCTACTAAATACCAAATATACTCTAAGCATATAGGATGCCTATTAGGCAATGCATCCCTAATATGCGAATGACAATAAAAGATACTGGTAGATCCAGAATCAAATAACATATATGAATCTCAACCATAAATGGAAATAGTATCCTCAATGAGAACTTATGTAACGTCAGCGTCTGGTTGGGCTACCATATAAACCTCATCTCAGGCCCGATATATTTAGTATGCTCTTGGTTGCGGGCACTCCCTTACAATGCGCCCAACCGTCCACATCAATATCATGTAATCTCTATGCGCTGACCTTGAGTTTGAAATTGACCCTATGCATGATACTGACCATGTCTCTTCAGGTGTCATTGTTTAGCATCTCTACTTCTGCCTCTGCCACCTTGATGCTGCTTTCGTGGAGCTTGTGGGCCTGTGGTGCGGAAAGTGCAGGAACAACGGAGTTGGCAACGCTGGTCTAACCGGAGGTGGCAAGGGAGGTTTGCCTACTATGCACTTTGCTGGAGCAGGGTATGATGTATAGGGCACAACCGGTGGGTAATATGTGGCTATCCCCGACACTTAGGAACTTCTACTCAATCTCTTCATTCCCTTACCCTTATGTCTCGTCTTCTCATACTTTATAGTATGCTTTGCTGATAAAACTGGACTTGATGCTGTCCCATAAGCAAACTCTGCCCAAATAGTATGTCTCGTGTGATAGGGCCCGCTCATAGATCTCGATGAGTGTCCCGGCGCATGTACTAACTATATGATAACCAATGTCTAGCCTCACTCCATCACCGAAGTGGTACACATCCTCATAATCATCTCTCACCAAGTCTCTGACAAATTGTTTCAAATAATCATATTAGTCTATGTACTGCATTACACAATCCTCTGTTTTCTGTCTCAAGTTCATGAATTCCTTCGTCAACCACTTCATTACTGCAGCCAGGAAATACTGCTGATAGAACTTCTGTTTGAAAGCCTCCCATGTCTCAAAATCTTTATAAGCGGTTATTATCATACGCCATCAAACATCATCGTCTCTCTCAAGAGTATACGATGAGATCTCTGCTCGAAGTTTATCCTCGATCTTCAGTTTTCTATGAAGCTTCTCTTGAGATAGGACCCACTTCTCAATCTTCTCAAAGTTCCTTACTCCATCGAAGTAGGGTGGCTTGAGTCTTATGAAGTCCTT
The DNA here is from genome assembly GCA_039657365.1 of Stephania yunnanensis. Taxonomy (NCBI): domain Eukaryota; kingdom Viridiplantae; phylum Streptophyta; class Magnoliopsida; order Ranunculales; family Menispermaceae; genus Stephania; species Stephania yunnanensis. Next base: position 54,362,786 of record CM077584.1, on the reverse strand, counting down.
CACAAGCTGGACTTCAACTTATGTGCTAGAAGATGTGGACGTGGGGGACGGTATGACCTCAGCGGTCCAACTACTAGTATGGTCATGACTGGAATAGTCTGCACGATCGGTGTTGCTGGGGTAGTAATAGGAAGTACTAGCACCGATATAGTGGGTTTAGTAGTTGGGGTCGATGTCGATGTCGATGTCAGTGGAGCAAATCGATTTGTCGTCAAAGCGATAAAGTTGGTCAATTGTTGGCCCTGAGCTGTCACTCGGTCAGACAACCTTTAAAGATTCTCGACAATAGTATGAGGCTGATTTTCTGTGGTCTCTACATCACCTCCCATTTGCGTATCAGCCATCGACGTCTGCAAGTGGATAGTGATGAATCAGCTATTACGTGGCATAACACATATATACATTAAGAAATTAATAAGTACATATAAGAAATGCCTATCTCACTTTCACTCATTTCCCAAATAATGATTTCTAGGCAAAGATCATCCGGTTTCCACAATTAAGGTTTATGTTTTATTCATGTTCATGTTTTACTTATCAAGAACGTTGGCTTTGATACCAACTGTGACGACCCCTTCCCTAATCTAGGGCACTGTCCAGCCTAATCTCGTAATTAAGCTATAATCCCAGCCATATAAGACTTAACTACGTATTAGTCAATCTTTCTTTCCTATACTCCTCGATACATGTGTTCGGGACAAGTAATACACATGTCTTGATATCATTATATTTCAGAGTTAATTAAGATTTTTTTTATCATTTTAATATTATCAACGGAAGTTTTAAAAGTTATGCAGAAGCAAACATATTATATCCTAATTATGGAAAACCAGGAAAAGCCATCAAATAGATATAAACATCAAAAATATTAAATAGAGTGACAGTCAAGTGATAAGTCAAGGAGTTTAGTCACTCAACCCAATGTACAAGCCCAAAATGTACTATAAAGACATAAGTATAAGTAATGCTACAAAAGTTGAGTCATAAACAAAATGAGATAGGAGAGTCGCCGAAATGCTCAAATAAAGTCACCGATCTTCTGTGTTTTTCTCGGCATGGCATGCTGCTCGACGGATCTATACCCACCGTCACAAACTAGAAAGTTAGTATAGCGATATTTAAGTAATAACTGGAGAATTCTATACTACATTTCCAAAACGAAAGAAATGTATTTAGAAGCATAAAGTAGCATAAAATTTGTTGAATCAAATAATGCAAGTAAATACCACAGTTAAAAATGTATAAACTGATACAGGTTAAGTCGAGATGATCTACGATCGATTAGCGGTGAAAAATATCACCTAGCCTTTTCCACTACTATATGGAGTTGTGCTCTACATATTTCATCAACTCTAAAAATCCTCAAATGGCGAAGCTTTGCTCAATGCGTAAAAATCATCTATCTCATTCTTTCCGACAACCTCGAGGGTCATACCCTGTGTACAACACAAGTGTAGTGGTGACTACTGGACACCCTGGTAGATTTAAGTCTCCGTGAGCCGCGAATCTCTTATGAAATGGACAATAGATAATCCCTACTTTAAGTTTCAAGGATCAATAGTTCTAAGTTTCTAGGATCAATAGTTCTAAGTTTCTAGGATTTCAAGAATAGTTAAGCTACAAAGCCAAAGGAAACATAATAAAAGTCTAATCCATTACAACTGATCCTAATAACATGCTTTTGATCAACTATATATCAAGAATATTATCAAGCTTAGGAAATTGAATCAATGAAATGCACCACAAGGCATTGTATCGACAATATTCAATAATGAATAGAGAAAAGGATAACATGATGTGAGATTACAACCAACAATGTCTACAAAAAGACTATAAAACAATAAAAATCAAAATGAAATGAAATAGAGAATTCCCGCAACTTTACTTACACGTTATAATATGTTTATCTTAGCTTAACTAGCCTCCCGACATTTCTAATCGTGCACCTGCACTCCCGAGACTCTTCCCTAGGCTCCTGGAGTTGTTTGATATGTTTTAAAGTATATTAGAGTCGGTTAGTTTGGGTTTAGGCTATGCTAGATTAGTTATTAGTGTTTTAGAAAAAAATCAGATTTTTTTATTCAAGAACATCATTAATTTAAAAAATTCATAAATATTTGGTTTCAAATCCAAATTGGGAACTTCTTAATAGCTAGATTATCAGCTCAAGATGTGGAAATTAAAAAATGAAGTTAGATTTTGGAAATGAAAACTCTTTTATATCAGAATTCATGAAAAATCAGATTCATTAACATAAGTAATAAACAATATTTAATTGATCATAACTTTGTTGATTTAACTCCGAATCTCAAATTTCTTTATGACAAATTTAATGTTTTTTTGCAAGGAATCCAAATATGTAAACTAAATCCAGAGACTCTAATGTTTACCTTTTGAAACCAGTAAAAAACCAAAATGAGATTAAAACCCAAATTGTCAAAAACTTCAAATTTCCAAAATCTAAGCTTGGGGACTCAAACACAACTCAAATTGGGATCAACAACTATTATAATACTTAAATTATGATCAAGATTAAAGACCCTTTGATCTCCTACTTAAATTACCTCCATTCAAATAAACTCATTCATGCATTTCATCAAATACCACAAGAACACAAGAAACTTTAAAATTGCACAACTCTTGATTTCCAAAACCAAAATGAACACTTCTTTATAGAAGGATTATTAAAACAAAATGAAGAATCAAATCCAGCATTAGATTCCAAAAACAAATTCATTTTGTAACCCAAAAATTAGAATCTAAGTTTCACTTGAAAACTCTAAATTTGATTCAAAACTTGAAATTTCGAAAACCAACACTAGAAATTCATTTAAGCTTCAATTTAGCTTCATGTTCAACAAATAACAACAACAACAACAACAACAACAACAACAACAACAACAATGACAACAACAACAACAACAACAACAACAACAACAACAACAACAACAACCAACAACAACAACAACGACAACAACATAGCCTTAGTCCCAAATTATGTTCAACAAATAAAAAGTTCTTAAAATCATTTGTATAAAAAGTCTTATAATTTGTACTCTAAATCATTCAAAAGAAAGTATGAGTGAGTAGGGTTATACTTAAACTTGATTTTTGCATGCTAGAATTTAATCCTTCCAAATTAGCTTCAACCTTCACCTTGAATATTCAATTTCACTGATTTCCAACACTCCCTAGCATTCACTCCAGCCCTATCTTTTGTTTCTAAAAAAAATGCAAGAATAAGCAAAATAGACTAAGTGTTATATATATATATATACACAACATATATCTCTTAATCTTGACCATTCATTTTATTTAGATCCAAGGGCTATAATTCACTCGTGCACCACTAAAAAAGGCAACTAACATTCACTTTGACACAAAGTTACTTATGATGAGTGTTAGTACGCATCCCAAGGCATATCTCATGGTTAATCAAGGGTTGTCTATTTTTATGTTTTAGTTGTATATACAAACTTAGGCTTAAGTATTTGATTCAATGATTTTTCATAAGCTTAGAAAAGTTATTAAATTAATCACATTAATGTATTAAACTAGTTAATTGACTTACCAAGTCACTCTACCCGGTCCCGCTACTACACGCATCTCGAGGCGTATCCCCGTTCACATCTCGATGCCTACAAATGGGTAAAATGACTTAAATAGTCTACACAAATACATTACACTAGGATAACATCATAACAAATATAAAATATATTTTGGCAACATGCCTCGATATGCATGTGTATCACGTTGTGGATCCCACGGTACGGGTTGGTCATCATGTTTAAGGAATTAAACGCAATTAGAAATTTTGGGTCATTACATGTTTGAAAACTAATTAACTAAGTGTTAATCCTCACGTGAATATTTTCCCCGGTTTACGTGCAAATTAGGATTGACGACATTGTAAAATAATAATGAATTTGGTGCAAGACTTTGTCTTGAGTTTTTTATCAATTGGTGGTGGTCGCTATTGAGATTGAGTCTAAATCATAGTGCGTTTGGCTAAGGGTTTAGTATGTCATAGACAAAGATAAAAGTTTTGAGGTTTTGGTGTGACCAAAATCAGTATTATAGATATTTTATGAAGATTGACTATTTTGTTGAGAGTTTGGTTCAATTTAGTGAAAAATTGAATCGAGAACAAGCATTGGAAGCCAAAACACATCAAAACACATCAAAATAAAAATTTTAGCAATAAAAAATAAAAATAAATTAAGCTATTGACAAGCAATTTAGGGTTTATATATAAATGAAAAAAAATCAGATTTGATTTAATTGAAACGAATGAACAATTTGTTCGTCTTAAAACCTCTCAATTTGATTTTTCGCTCTGCGAGCTCCTGACGACCAATTTTCATTTGATTTCTTTTCGCAAAATCGTAGCATCGTGAGACGATTAGTTCGAGCTAAGTTTCTACGGTGGAAATGAGGTATTCAACTTGCAATTTAGTAAATACTCAATACTAAACATTTTCCTCAATTCAATTTGACTTCTTAGGATTTCTCGATTTCTTTTGTAGGGTTTTGATTAAAATTGGTAAAAATCATTGTGAATTGATGTTTTAGATTGATTTAAGCTAATTTGGAATAAATCTCATTTACGTGGGTTTGGGTTTTGATGAATTAAACCGATGTGATTTAGTTGATAATTATTTTGGAGATGTTTTATAATTGATATGGATTTAAATTGGGTTTCTGGATGAATAGATTAATGGTTTTTATCCAATTTGACTCAACGGGTTATGAAAATATTTTGGTATTGGCATCGAGTGTTTCGTAGTGTTTGTTGTCGAGTTTTGAAAATTTAATTGCAAAAATATTGATTTAGAGAAGTTTTTTAGTTCAAAATAAATAAGGTTTGCCTAGTTGATATGCCATATTGAAAAACTCAAAACTTCTTCATCGGTGATCTGATTTAAATGTTTTTGAGTCTATGGAAAGTATGACATTAGTACTACAAGTTCCTTTTAGGTCATCATGACAAATATTAAGGTTTTCAAGGTTAAAAGTTACCCAAGTTAGCTAGTTGAAAGGTAGTTGAAATAGTTATATAAATTAATATTTTTGGAAATTGTTTTCAAGTGTATTTTGGCAGCAGTTTTTATTGGGTTTCGTGAATTGATTTCACTTCAAGCTTGACCCATAATATAATTGGCTATGCAAGAAATCTACTGGAACCATATTTAAGGTGATCCGACGCTCTGGGAACCCCGAAAAATAAGCTTAAAATTGGTTGGTTGTTGGTAAATCATACGATGATCTTTACTATTAATTGAATATCTATGTACTTGTAATTGTAACATAGTATGCATTGCATTTTATCATTCTTGTCATCCATACATAGAGTGACTGAGGGGGATAAGCTTGTTTCGGAGTCTGGTTTGATTGAAACTAGGTTTCATTCTTGCCTCTACGCCATCTAGTGAGACTAGCGAGTGTAACGCCGACAAGTTATCTCTGAATTTTATGATCTCTTAATATTGTCTCTGTACTATTTTTGGAAGTCAACGTCTAATTATAGTCAGGAGACTGCGACAGAGTAGATTGCATGTCATGTCGATGCATATATTTTATAGTTTATTGAAAATTCAACTACATGTCTCCATGTATCCGACTAACAATTGCAGGAGTAAAGTTCAATGTAAGGATTTACTTATGTAACATCTTTGAGTTATTTTTTATGATGTTATATTTTAAACGACGACACGGGAATAGTGGACAAGAATCGAAGATTGTGATGATTGTTTTCACAAATTAAAGTAAAATTTTGTTTTAAATTGTTTATATTTATTGTTTTGGGAATATTAGGGTGAGTATAGGATGTGAAGTTTATTTGAATGGTTTGAGAGACTCGTAAGTTAGTTTAAATACGTTAAGAGGCTTATGATTTGATTTTGGACTATTTGAAATTGTAAAGTTGTGGTTACGTTATCAGAGACTCTTACTTAATTCATAAATTTGAACTAGATATATATTATGAACTATGAGGAGTTGTGAGTTCTTTTAGGTCTCTCCTCAATTTTGTTATCTATTAGGTGGAAGTTTTTCGGCATGCCATATTTATGGGAGGTGCTGTCGAAATTTTTATAAAAATATGAAGAATAATTCGTATCATTTCCGAATTTGCTCCAATTGAACAAATCATGAATTCAGTTTCATTGGGGATATAAATTTAATTTTAGAGCCTTATTAAGGATCAAAATGCAAAGTATTTTGAGGTTGAAGTTGAAAGAATAGATTAGACTGACTATATTATTAGCGGATTAAGGTAATCTATGTCGATCGGTCGTCTTCTTAATGATGAGGAGGCTCTGACAAACTTGGTATTAAAGCTTAAGGTTGGCTCAATTGAGGATAAACTTTAGTTGAGAACCAAAGGGTGATTGAATTATTGTGTTATATTTATGTTGTATGCATGTATAATCGCTAGATATGTGATAGGAAGTTTATTATCCTTATTCCGTTCGATACTAACTCGTAAGATACGACTAGTAAGATTCAAAACGGATAATTAAAAGAGAGAATGAACTTATTAAACGAAACTGAGCATGATTGGATGTAAAATAGACTTGTGAAGTCTAAATTCATAAAGGTGTTGTAAGTAGTTCAATACAAATATAACTGATGAAAATATCAGTTATTAAACCAATAGAAATTGGTTGGAAAGGAAATCTAAATGATTTAGGTACATAAGTACTGAACATGGATTTTTTGGAAATCAAAAGTATCGAACTATTACAATTATAAAACGCTCAGGAAAATGTTAAAATAGTCTCAACAAGGAAAACAGAGATACGGGTGCTAAAAATAGAAATTGATTAAACAAACTAAATTTGATTGGAAATCACAATGGGATTGTGATAGAACTGGTCAAGTTGTCTAAGTCGGTTTCTATGAAAATAAAATACTTTGAAGCAAATTATTGTCACTTTTTCGAAACAAAAAAATCAAGTAAAATGTAGAATAGAACCATTTTTTAAAACAATCAAACGACTTCTAAAAAGAAGTACTGAAAATTTTGCTTGTTTAGTACACAAGTTATTTATCCATAAATGACGATGAGTAAGTGTTCTATGAGTTGATTAAAACTGATAAAGAAAATAAAAATATATGAGTTAGAAGTAATCTTTGTAACACCAGATTGAGTGTTGTCAAGAATTAAAGATCAACAAAAAAACTTTTAACTTGAAAATGAAAGGTATAGTGACAAGATCAATGCATTAGAAGTTAAGGTATTGGGGAAGTGGTATAATACTAGCTTGAATTATCTATTAAATATTAAAACAAGCGATTGTGTTTTGAGATTAAGAGTACCCAATCACCACTTCTAACGAAATTAAGTTACGATGCTATCGCTACAACCTAAAATATAATAAATGAAGAAATAGATGTATTGATTGAATATCAGTAAGCGATTGGTATAGGACGTCAGTATGAGCTCGTATATTGCGAGAATTTCCATTGATATGAATTAAAAGATTGAAATAACATCTTTTAAGAATTTCATTAGTCATTAAGTTAATCAGAAATTGGAAATTCAAATTCTTCTATCTCTTCAGATGGACAACAATGGACAAATGAATTCATCAAAAATAATTTGATGAACAGTAAGATACAAATTCATTTTACGCGGTCTCTTGAAAAGTACTGAATTTCTTTTCGAGAGAAAGAAAAGTCGAGAAATCTGAGACTAATGGAAAGAAATTAAGGCAATAACAAACAGTAGATATGTTTGAGTAATGAATTCCTCTATTTTGAATAAAGGTTTGCTAAGAAAACTTCAATTAATTGAATGATCATAAGAAGCTGCATTATCCTTAGCTAAGATTTTAAAAAATAAGAGGTATAAATTGTCTTTTTAAGTCAAGATTAAGGAGTTGTAAGTGGCCTGGTTATTAAGCAAAAGTCATGGTTTGTTTGTAAAGGGATTAAGATTGAGATCAATGTGAGAATAGCTAAGATTGACAAAAGTCGAATGAAATAGACTCTATGTATAAAATAAAATGAGACAGAGATGACTTATGACTGATGTAAGTGACACGAACGAATTCCTTTAGTCAAGGTCAGACACTGAAGTAGTTGTGCATGACCAAAAGTTTGAGTAACTCATTTTCATAATCATGATTCATTTATAGCGTAGAAGATTGTTATGACGTCTGCCATCTTTGAATAATTGAATGAATTGATGATAGTTGGAATAAAAGAGTCTATGAAGTTTCATTAGAGTCAATTGGAAGCTGAAGTATAAAAAACTAAATGGTTAAGAAATTCTCACATATACATAAAAAGGGAAATTTCAGGTTAATGAATTCTAATAAGACTTATGATGTCAAACTATAAGTTTAATGAAACAAAATATATCTTCAGAAGGATCTTACGAGGAATCAAACTTAAAAGCTTGAAAGGTTTGAACCAAAACATATACATCTAATATAAATGAATATATTGTACATTGGTTCAATTTTAGTGCTACACCACATGATTAAGCAATGGTGAAGTTTTAAAGCACTAGGTAATTTTAAATTGAAGTTTATGTAAGATACTTGAAATAATGGCAAACATATAAATGAAAATAAAAAAGATATGTGACTTACAGCTCAATCAATCAATATTATTCCTAGTGGTTTGAATTATTGAATAGAGGATAATGTATCCGACTTGGTATGTTTGGAAATTCAAATATTCTTCCACTGCAATATGAAGGAAGTTATAAATGTATTGAGTAAAAACGAAGCGAGACATCATATTTATAACTTGTATGAGATACACATTAAAAGTTATACTATGAGAAAGTAATCATGAATATGCCATATCTCTATTTAAATATGTATATCTACTAAAATTAAGGATAATTGTCTCTATTCAGGTAATGAGAAAAATGTAATGAATACTATAACAACCCAAATTAATTAAACTAGGATGAACATTAATCTCGAGAATTAACGGTCAAGATTCGGTCATTATGTGGACCATTCTCGGTTGACTCGGACACGAGAACCGAGAAATATGTTATATATGGATGGTGGTTGTATATATATGTAGTGTTTAAATTTATTATTATATTTCACTGCATGTGTGCTTGTTGATATCGGGCAAGGTTGTGTGACGGGTGTTCGTATCTAAAGGCGTGTCGATGCGGGTGTTGAGTAGGTTAACTATGGATACACTAGGAAACTCCACTAATTCATATTAAGATGATTAGTTGATGAGTTAAATAGGTAATATGACCATAGGCTAAGTTAATTCAATTAAAATGATAGGCTATGTACCTTGATTTTCGTGTCGGGACGCGGGGCATTGAGTGTCGGGTAGTCGAAGAGTTAGTGGGATCGCAAGTTGATAGTTTTTGGAGAATAAAACCATTAACCATAGATACTACGTGGGCCTACGCTAAGGTGAATAAATTCAATAAATCAAGGCCTATAGTTTGAGTAAATTAAATGGAAAGCATAAGATTGGTCTAGAGATACACATAGGAGATATCTAAGAGCCATGTGAGTATTAAAATGGTGCAATTGAGGTTGAGTTAGTGGGGGTTAGTAGGAAGATAGCAAGAGGTGCACCATTAGATAGTCCTTTGGATATGTAAATCCATGAAAATTAAGGGCTAGGAAACACTCTCACCTTAATATATATAGGCAAGTTTGCTCAGACCATGCAAAAAACAAAATCAATTGAATTGATGGAGAGAAGAAAGAAATTGCTAGGGAGTTGGAATTAGAGCTGAAAAACATCAAATTGGTGGATCAAACTTACGTCATCATCTTCTCTATCTTCTCCTTTATCTAATGAACCCATTTTTTGGAGTTTTGATGAAAAATTGAATTTAAGGGTTAGATCCCTGGTTTTTGGTGATATTTTGATTAATTATATGTTAAATAATCATTTTATATAAGTATTTATCATTGATTTTGATTGGATTGGTATTTTGATGAAATGGAGAAAACTAGTGAATTTATGAGATTTGAGGAAATAGATCAAATTGTTGTTTTAAGGTTGTTGTAATTGTTGTTTTGAGTCAATTTGATATGGAGAGGGTGTTAAATGGGGTTTAGTTAGCTAATTGAGGGCTTTGAGACGTAATTTTCAAGTTGAAAATTCTGTCACAGAAGGCAATTAGCTAATGATTCTAGGCAGAAACTCTAATTTAGTTTCGCGATTAGCACACTAATAAGTCCTATTAGCGCGCTAACTCGACACCAAAAATTCAATAAAAATGTGTTTTAATAACGTAGCTTGTTGAAACCCACTTTTGACACACCGATTCTTAGATTTACTATTTTTAACTTATTTTGAAGGAATTAACCTAACAAAAGACTATTAAATAATTTTTAGGTTTTGAAATAAATATTGGTTTTAAGAGTTCATAAACACTAAATCATTCTTAAACCCACTATATTTGAACTAATAAGACACCAAACTCAGGGATATCGGATATCGAGAGCTAGTTGGGTCGGATTTGGGAGTCCGAGGAAGTCGGAGTGCGGATCGAGATGTGTAAACCCAATAAGAATGCTTTACATGATTCATGGTTTTGATTTTATCGATATCATATTGCATGTGTGATTATTGGTGGGCACACATGGGTTTTAATTCTTATTCGATTTGCGTATATATGGGTTGTAGCTAAATCACTTGCATGAGTTACTTGTGTTTAGTGCTCGTGTCGATGGCAGTAGAATATATATATGACTTTCGGGAGGGATTTAGGGTGTTCCCTTGACTTGAAATAGCGTCTGGAGGGGTTCATCCGGTAATTGAAGTTGGGGTTTAGTCACTGTATAAGCCTATAAGTATATACGTGATTCCTATTTGATTAATCGATTATTGGTTGGTGTAGGTTACGATTTTCTAGTGATTAGACTGATGTTTATTGATTATTACTTCATTTCCAAGCTTATTTAATTGGTACATGTTGCTTATTTATTTCATGGGAATATAACATAATGTTGTCAGGAGTTATATTCATATGTCTCGTAGTTTATCAATTTTATTTCATGAATATTGTGTGGACTTCTCTTGGGATTTTACTATCTGGATTCGTCATTATATTTGTTGGGTGACTGAGTGCAGATCCTTCTACGAGCAAAGGCAATAGCAAGGAGGTATTGGGCGACTACCTCTAAAATAGTGGAGCCACCTCGTGTATGACTACATTATGTATAGATTTATTTATTTTTGTTGGGTTTTGGGGACTATAGAACAATGATTACATGTATATAGAACTTCTGTTATACTAATCTCACTTTGATATATACATGGTATTTTCATTGGGTTTTCTATTATTTAGGATTTTTTTAAAAATATCGCATAAGTTACTCATTTAAAGACTATGCTGAAAAATTATAATATAACTTGATAAATCGAGTAACTGCTAATTAAACTATTAATATTTATGTAAAGATTAGTTAGTGTAACTAGGGTTAGCTTGAAAAGGTAAGCAACTCGTTGGGTCGCGATGCGTCAAGGATAAGAAGGCCTTGACATGGCAAGGCTAGGTGACATGGGATGCGAAGTGGCGGTAGCAAGGCAACCTAGAATTTGGGTCCGCTACATTATGGTATCAGAGCGAGGTTTTAGGAAGCCTCGGGATAAGTTTAATGAAATTGAATAAAATTTGAACATACAAATCTTAGATGTTGAAACCCGATGTTATGGTCTTAGAACTTTAGTTGGGAAGTGATGTAAGGCAAGTAAAGTTAGGGTTATAAATGTGTTAAGTTTTTACTATATGTTATATGCGGTATGAGTATATTAATATTGAGGCTAAAACACGTTTCTCGATGCAGATCATGGACAACAGTTGATTGCGCCTCATGAGATCAGACAAACTAGTGTTACAGTTAGGGATACCTCTTTTACCGCGAGTGTGGAAGATTGACTCGCAGCCTAAGAGACTCAAATGATCGAGGTACTCCAACTATTACGGGATTAGGCCTCCGCACTTATAGCACTCGCTACAGCTATGACTACAACATCTTGAAAACCAGTAGTAGTCACTGCAACCCAACCAGAGCCAGAGTCCGTCGAACGTAGCACTTGTAGTGAAGATAGGAGAATTAGATAATGGACAAGAGGAGTACATGTTGACATTTGAAGGTCCTCATGCTGGTAGGGAGCGCGATCTAGTGTCCCCATTTCAAGCACTATACGTAGGGAATTCGATCCAGAGTTCAAGGAGATGGTGGGGAAAAGCAAAACGATGACGTAGGTGTTTTTGACGTGGCCAGCGTGGACATGATAAGAAAGATTATCCTTGGAGACCAGTGTCAGTTACCAATGTGCCATCTGCACCAGAGTCAGATTTGCATACTGACTAGCCTACATCATTGGGACATGAGTGCCCTTTAGTTTGTTCTCATTGCGGAGTGGAGAGGAATCATCGTTTCAACTAACCATTGATCTTTATGTCGCTTATTTCAACGATACTATTATGGGTCAAAGCTTCAGTTCAGAAAGCTGATATGTAGTATGTAGAGGTGAAAATTTTGAATAACGGGTCATTTTCCATAGTTAGTGAGAACCTGATGTTTTTGCTACATTATATGTGTAAACTTCTATGTATGCTATTTGCATATGATATTGTCTTAATGGATGAAACAAAAGATGGAGTGAATAGGAAATTAGAACTTTGGAGGAATACATTATAATTTAAAGGCTTTAAGTCGAGTAGGACGAAAATCGAATATATGCACTGTAAGTATAGTAACACTAGACATCGAGATGACGGAGTGGTAAAATTAGGAGAAGTAGAAGTTCATAAGGTAAACCACTTTAGGTACCCAAGATCAATCATACAAAATAATGGTAACATTAAGAATGATGTCACACATAGAATTCAAGCTGGATGGAAGAAATGGCAGAGTGCAATCGATGTGATTTGTGATCGAAATGTTCCTACTAAGTTAAAAGGAAAATTTTATAGGACCGCAATTAGGCCAACTATGCTCTAAGTTTATGGAAGTGAATGTTAGGTGGTATAGCAACAATAATTACATAAAATGAACGTAGCAAAAATGAGGATGCTTAGGTGGATGTGTGGTAAAACTCGTAAAAATAGAATAAGAAATATAGAAATTCAAAGATAAGTAGGAGTAGAACCAATTGATACAAAGATTATGGAAGGACGGTTGTGGTGGATTGGTCACCTGCAAAGACGGCCTACAAATGCCCCAACTAGAAAACTTGACTCAATAGAAACTATAAAAATTTGACGAGGTAGGGGCATACCAAAGTTAACATGGGATGCATTAATTATGAGGATTTGAATGGTTTGAAAAGCTCACCATCAATTGCACTTAATCGAGCACAATGGAAAAGTTTGATCCATGTAGCCGACCCCAATTAATTTGGGACTGAGGTTATGTTGTTGTTGTTGTTGTTGTATATGTGTAAACTTCTGGTTAAAGAAGATAATGGTGAATGAAAGCGATTATATGTAGTTATTTCATGTTAAAGAGGAAAATAATGGTTTAGTTAGAGGCTACGCAGTCTATATGCATTTTGAACCACGACACGACTGCCAGGACGTGATAGTTTCCAACCTAATTGACTTAGGATACGTAGCTTAGATCTCGACAGGACATGGGGGTATGAAGGCAAGGTCATACAAGCCATGAGTTGTAGGTCGAGGGTGTTTTTGATTGAAAATAAATAGAAAGACAATAATGACAAGAATTAAAATAAAGAGTTTCAGAAGTGTACAAGTAGGGGAAGTGATAAAGATATGGTAGGTAGAGTCGTACTTTAGGTTAGGTAGAAGATGTGAAACAGGGGAGCAACTTGAAGATTTATGGGCAAATGATAGTGTTAAGTTGACTCGAGATGTATATGAAAGCGATGATAGACACCTTTAGTTCTGGCCAGAGCACTGGAGTTAGTCTCACAATCATTATAATTCGAGTAACTTCACAGAAGTTTATGATTGCCTTAGACAGTGAAGTCGATGGGGCCCACACCGCCACTCATCTCAAAAATGATAATTCAATAAGTGCAAGCCGAGAGAAAGCTTACAATTGTGGGAGAAGACATCGAACAAATCATTGACACCAAGATTTAAATCAAGCTCAACAAAGATGGACAACTAGGACCAAGGGATATATATGTTAGTAGGACAAAGTGGAATGCATGAGATTGTTAGGAGAAATTTAATAGTTATACACGGATTAAGTGAAATGGATATGCATCATGATAGAGATATTGAAGTGCCATATGACTTGAAAATCTAAGAATGTAAAGATACAAAGCTTTTGAAGACATGAGAATAAAAAGAGTGAAAATTTTTACTAATGGATAAGTGGTACTCTCCATTAGGTATCGTATAAAAGGTGTATAAACTTATTAGGTATACAATGTAAAAGGCAGGAGGAGACAATACGTGACTTATACATGAACAAGAGTTATTCATGATGGCAATAGTCACAGTTTCATCAAATCATTTTTCACTACCTAAGTTAGAGTCTTGTGCTTTAGGAAATAGTAGAAAAAACCACCATGGTTATGATGGTATGGACATAGGTAAAGTTAATCAAAGTACGATCGAAACAATTGGTATTTGACGCCTGATAATGAGCATGAACATTGTTAACTATGTTCGTGGACATGACTCGGTTTCAAATAAGGACGAGTAACAATTAGACCATAACATATGTATCAGGAGTCCTCGGTGGATAAAGACCCGAGCTACTGTACTGATACCTATGTAGGTGCATCGTAGGTCTACGCCGACAATCGAGAAGACCATATATTGGGCCAGTTGGGTGCGCTCACTGGTGGGAACCTGGGAGGAAATCCGAAGTATGGTTTAATCGGGTTTGAAAGTGAGTTTGGAAATTTTGAATGTTTCTTGCCACAGTTTACCTTCCACGAAAAGAAGAATAGAAGACTAGGACTAACGCCGTTGTGAATGTTTTCTGCTAGCTTTTTCCCATGAAGATGAAGAGATGAAAAGTTGTATTAAAGGCCTAGTTGGGCACATTATATGCGGGGTAACGACTGAGGATATAGTTATGCAAAGGTTTTAAGGGCTGTAGGAAGGGTCTTGCTGGACATATTGCGTGTGGGCAATGCTTGAGGATATAGTTATGTGAAGGGTTATTGGGTGATGGGCCAATAGAACGGGTCAGATATGCCCACTGGTGGATCCCCAATGTATTGAAGAATGGTGAGTAAGGATAGGTCATGGTATGACATGAAATTGTCATGATGAACTAGGAAAGGCTTACAGTTACATGAGTAAGGTAAGTGGATTAGAGAGACTTGAACACGAAATCAAACTTGGGAAGAGAGTGATTGATTTTGACAACCTAGGCAAAATCCGTCTATCTCAAGGTAACACTACAATCCCTGCGATAGAGTAGTAGATGTGTTCAAGGGACTGTACAGTGAGACTGTTAAGGTGTGAGACGAGGTCACACGGGGATAGGTTAGATGAACCAGAGTGTACTCGAGATTTAGATTTCGAGAAATTCTCCTAGTTGGGAAGAGTTGTAACAACGTCTAAATTAATTAAACTAGGATGAACGCTAACCTCGGAATTAACAGAAAATTCAGGCATTACGTAGACCACTCGATTGACTCGGATACTAGAACCGAGGAAATATGTTAGATATGGATGGTGGTTGTATATATGTAGTGTTTAAATTTTACATGTGTGTATGTTGATATCGAGTGGGTTGTGTGATGAATGTTCTCATCGAAAGGCGTGTCGATGCAGGTGTCGAGTAGGCAAACTATGGGTACACTAGGAAACTCCACTAATTCACATTAAGATGATTAGTTGGAATTAAATAGGTAATATGACCATAGGCTAAGTTAATTCAATTAAAATGATAGGTTATAGTTGTTGGGTTTTGGGGTTCATACGCAGCGGAAATTACAAAACAATTTTGACAAAAACCCCAACAGGATCCGAATCTAATTCCATTAAAAACGTTTAAACCATGAAAACTTAATCATACCTCAGTCGCAATATACCTTTCGAAGGTTGATCGATCTCTAAGGCGTTGTCAACGACGAACGCCTCTATCGCAGCCACATCACGAACGGCGTAGAGATTCGAAGTGCTAGCTTCGAGAGAATACCAAATCTTTTTGTTTCTCTCCAAAACGATCCAGAGCATACCAAAAACCCTAAGTCGTTTCTCAAACGAAAAAGGAGTTTTGGCCTTTTGATCTTTCGTTAGTGTATTCTAACTTAAAGCGTCTATTTATACAACTCTTGTATATAGACAATTAAGTAAATTACACATATACCCCTACTTAAAGAAGTATAAGTGTAATACACCACAAGGACGTTTCCGTCATGAATTTTATCATATAAAATTCATTTTTCTGAACTATCTTAAAATCTCGCAAAGCTATTCTTAGTGTGCGACCCAATAAACTCATACAACGTTGGCGATTGTACCAAAACACATTTTGGTATACAAGTCATAAGCGGCCTCTAGCAAGACATTATGACTACCCAAGTCGTACGAATATCAAATCGATACAACCTAATCAATAATGTATATAACATCCTTTTGTCACACGATATCCTTTTGATCAAACATAAGGCATGGAATTGTCATCCAACATGTTCAATCGTACTAGTCCCGATCTCTAGGTAGATCGAAAACATCCAAGTGACATTGATCAATATCAATTCACTTAGACTAGGCCTTTTAACGAGTCTAACACATCGAGGATCCACTAGATATCTCTCTTTATATGAGAGGGACAAATTCTATCTCGATTACACAACTTCATCACATTGCTCACACAGTAACCAATCACAACCTTTATAATCGTCCGGTTAAAGACAACGTTTGATAGTGTCAAATCACTATGTTCCTAATGTGGAAGTCTCTGGTAATCTCAAGTCAGAGGACTGAAAAATATACCTATCATGAGAAACAACTATGACTTAATCCATGTGATGTTCTCATAGCGGGTCAGTCCAGTACTTTGTTCCCTAACAAGTACTCGTGATCTTGATTCGTATCCCTTTACGTATAATCATCATATGATCATCGATCAAGACTCACACTAGTCTTAATTCATTATAGTTCCCAGTATAATGATCGACTAGGGACATTTAGGATATTTTGTAAATACCCATGGATCTTATTATAATGTAAACATGCAAATTAATTATAATAAACAGCAAATGAAATCCTCTATTTTATTAACTAAAAGTATTCATAAAGACGGTTAATGGATTGACCTAGGGCACATGCCCCAACATCTCCCACTTGCACTAGGGCCAATCATATATGCATCTAATGCCTAATGATCTAACATGACCATATTGTTTTGCTTGTGGAAGAGCTTTTGTCAATGGATCCACAACGTTGTCTTCAGTAGGTACTCTGCAAATCTTTACGTCTCCCTCTCAATAATTTCTCTAATGAGATGAAAACGCTTTGAGTATATGTTTGGATCTGTGGTGTGATCTAGGTTCCTTGGCTCGTGCTATTGCCCCGTTATTGTCACAATACAAACAAACAGGGTTAGCAATACTTGGAACCACACCTAGTTCGAAATGAACTTTTTGATCCAAATCGCCTCCTTTCTTTGCATCGGACGCCGCAATATACTCAAACTTTCATTGTAGAATCTCGCCACGATCTCTTGCTTCGAACTTTTCCACTTCTTGCACCCCCATTCAAAGTAAACACATATCCAGATCGCGATCTAAAATCATCTATATCGGTTTGAAAACTTGCATTTGTGTAACCATTTACAACTAGATCATTTTCAAAACCTCCATAGACCAAGAACACTTCCTTAGTCCTTCTTAAGTACTTAAGGATGTTCTTTACTTGCTATCTAGTGACTCTCACCTTTGGATCGGCGATATCTGCTAGTAGTGCTCAAAGCATATGATACATCGAGTCGAGTGCATAACATGACATACATGATAGATCCAATAGCTGATGCATATGGAATCTTATTCATACGGTCTCGCTCATCATTTGTCTTAGGACATTGAGTCTTCTTGAGACTTATCCCATGCGACATCGGCAACAATCCTCTTTTAGAGTTTTGCAAACCGAACCTATTCAAGCACCTTGTCTATGTAAGCACTCAGACTTAGACCGATTAGCCTCTTAGATCTATCCCTATAGATCTTTATCCCTAGGATATAGGTGCATCTCCTAAGTCTTTCATTGAGAAACACTTCCCTAACCAAGACTTGACATTCTCGCAATGTTGGGATGTCATTTCCAATGAGTAATATATCATCAACATACAAGATTACCCGAAAAAACAACTACACTCCCACTGACCTTCTTGTATACACAAGGCTCATCTTCGTTCTTAATAAAACCAAAATCCTTGATTGCTTCATCAAAACGAAGATTCCAACTCCGAGTAGCTTGCTTTAATCCATAAATAGATCTTTGAAGCTTGCATACCTTCCTAGAATTCTCAGGATGTACAAAACCTTCAGTTGTGTCATATACACGTCCTCAAACAGACTTTCCATTAAGAAATGTTGTTTTTACATCCATTTGCCATATTTCATAGTCATAATATGCAGCAATGGCAATTAAAATTCTTATGGATTTAAGCATGGCAATCGGCGAAAAAGTTTCATCATAATCAACACCTTGAGTCTGCTGAAACCTTTTGCTACTAGTCTTGCTTTAAAAGTATGCACTTTGCCATCCATGTCGGTTTTCTTCTTGAAAACCCATTTACATCCAATGGTCTTACCACCTTCGGGTAAATCAACCAAGTTCCAAACTTCGTTATCATACATGGATTGCATCTCGAGTTCATGGCACTTAGCCATTTATCCGAGGCTGGTCCGGACATAGCCTCCCGATAAGTGGTGGGCTCATTTTGGTCTATAAGCAACACATCACGACTATCGGTAATGAGAAATCCGAATCTCTCTCGGCTCATGTCTTACCCTACTAGATTTACGTGGGCCTTGTGTCACTTGTGGAGGTTCAACGGTTCGCAACGTTGTTGAACTTCCGATGCGGTTCAGTGTTTACTTGTGATTCTTGAACTTCTTCAAGATTTATCTCTCTCCCACTAGTGTCTTTTGAAATAAACTGTTTTTCCATAAAGGCACCATACCGAGCAACAAACACTTTGTTCTCGGCGGGATTATAAAAGTAATATCCTTTTGTTTCCTTAGGATACCCCACAAATAAACACTTGTCGATTTAGGTGCTAGTTTTTCTCGAGACTTGTCGCTTTACGTAAGCCTCACAACCCCAAATCTTAAGAAAAGACAAACTAGGTCTCTTCCCGTACCATATCTCATATGGTGTTTTATCAACCGCTTTAGAAGGAACTCGATTTAGAGTGAGAGAGCTGCAGCTTGTAATGCATAACCCCAAAAGGATAATGGAAGATCTGCATGACTCATCATAGATCGAACCATATCTAATAAGGTTCGATTTCTCCTTTCGAAACTCCATTCCATTGTGGAGTTGTTTGGTGGAGTCAATTGGGAGACAATCCCACAATTTCTAAGATGATCATCAAATTCTTGGCTTAAATACTCACCACCTCGATCTGATCGAAGTGTTTTGATAGTTTTACCAAGTTGATTCGCACTTCATTTTGAAACGTTCGAAACATCTCAAATGATTCAACTTTATGTTTCATAAGATATACATAACCATATCTGCTGAAATCATCGGTAAATGTAATGAAGTCTTGATAACCTCCTCTAGCCACCGTGTTTATAGGATCGCATACATCGGTATGTATTAGAACCAATAAATCACTTGCCCTTTCACCGTGTCCATAAAGGGACTTTTAGTCATCTTGCCCGATGAAACAAGATACGCACGTTTCATATGTTTCTAAATCAAATGAATCTAGAAGTCCATCTTTATGGAGCTTCGTTATGCGTTTTTCGTTTATGTGTCCGAGACGACAATGCCAAAGATAGGTTTGATTACGAAATGACAATCTTCTTCCTTTTCTTTTGGGTGTTTTGAAGCGAGAACAGTCGGGGCTTGACTTGTTCCATAGGCTTTGCGACAGTGCAAAAAGAATGACTTTGGCAACCTAGCCTTGCCTTTGCCTTTCTTCTTCATTCCCTTTCCTTTTGGACCATCAACACATTACTAAAGGGTTTCTTGATATTTTGTTCAATGAGTTTTGAGCATCAAATGCAACTCTGAAATTGATTTCTCCATATTATTCATATTGTAGTTCATCACAAATTGTGAGTAACTCTCTGGTAATGAATTCATGATCAAATCTGTAGCCAACTCTTGGCTTATGGGAAATTCGAGTCTATCAAGATGGTCAAAATAGCCCTTCATCTTCAAAACGTGAGGACTAACGACTCACCCTCAGTCATCTTGCAAGAATGTAGGTTCTTGACTGTCTCGAACCTTTCTTGCCTAGCTTGCTGTTGGAACATTTCCTTCAGCGTTATAGCCATGTCGTAGGCTTCCATTAGTTCCATGTCCTTCCGAAGTTCGGGAACCATAGTTGCCGACATAATACATGCAACATCGGTAGAATCGTTGACATGCTTACTATGCGCATCCTTCACACTTTTTCGTAGCATTGGTGGTGGGTCCTCGGGGATTGGAGCATCCATGACATACAACTTGCGTTCATGCTTAAGAACAATTCTTAAGTTTCGAACCGATCAAGAAAGTTAGTCCCAGATAGCTTATCCTTCTCAAGGATGGATCGTAGTGACAGGGGATTATTGTTACTTGAAGAGGCCATTGATCTACAATAAAGATTATGTAAAGTTTATTTTAGTATAGAGGAATAGACTCCCACTAAATTAACAACCCTCCTAAAACGTACTGTTTATTTAGGGGACTAAAATCCATATTTCACCTGATTCTATGACAGCTATGACATGAAACATAGAACTAGATTATTTAGGTAGGTAGCAGTTACCAATTACATCTTATGTAATTTTTAGATCCTTTTATGAGATACGGGACATCTTATGTCTTAGCATGTTTTTATCTCATCATTTGCCTAAAGCTCAAAACTATTTTGATGGCTTTATTAAGTCGGACCATTTTAAACATTAAGGTAACTGTACCAACTTGTCTCACCAAGATAACACAATACACCCAACTATGGTGAAACTATATTAGTGTGATCGAGGCCTTGACAAGTGTTTAAAAATGGATGGCACGAGACTTAAAATTTAATAGAGGGATTTTATTCAGTTTAGTGATTTTATGTAAACAATGAAATATCATATATTTTATTGATTTGTTCAATCACTAAACAATTTGGAGATTTTTATTTTTATTTTAGAAGACGAATCTCAATTCCGAAAATTAAAATTAGCTATAGAAAATCATAATTTTATTGATTTTATTATCATAAATTAACCCCTTAATTTATTCAAATTAAGTCAATTAAAACATTTTTAATTAACCCGGGCCTACATCTAACTAATCATCTTATCCTAATCCAATTAGGACTAATCTTATCCTAATCCAATTAGGACTTATCTTATCCTAATCCAATTAGGACTAATCTTATCCTAATCCTATTAGGACTAATCTTATCCTAATCCAATTAGGACTTATCTTATCCTAATCCAATTAGGACTAATCTTATCCTAATCCAATTAGGACTTGAGATATTTGAATCCTAGCATATCACCAATAACAAGATTCTTGATATTTATCTCATATTCTAATTTGTTATCTATCTTTATAAAATAGAAACTTCATAACAAAATAGATATAACAAGATAAATAATTAATTTCGAAAATTAATTATTTATTTTGCATTTAAGATATTTGAATCCTAGTATATCACCAATAACAAGATTCTTGATATTTATCTCATATTCTAATTTGTTATCTATCTTTATAAAATAGAAACTTCATAACAAAATAGATATAACAAGATAAATAAATAATTTCAAAAATTAATTATTTAATTTCAATTAAATCACGAATATATGTATCATATACACAAAACATGATAATAAATCTCACAAAAAACTTATGTATATCACATATACATCAACTATTAACATGCTTTCAATCATATATCATGTATATATCAGAAGAAAACATGCAATGAGTTTAATGGAATCAAACTCGAAGGCTCTGATACCACCGTTGGGTTTTGGGGTTCATACGCAGCGGAAATTACAAAACAATTTTGACAAAAACCCCAACAGGATCCGAATCTAATTCCATTAAAAACGTTTAAACCATGAAAACTTAATTATACCTCAGTCGGAATATACCTTTCTGAAGGTTGATCGATCTCTAAGGCGTTGCCAACGACGAACGCCCTCTATCAGCAGTCCACACACGAACGGCGGCCGAGATTCGAAGTGCTAGCTTCGAGAGAATACCAAATCTTTTTGTTTCTCTCCAAAACGATCCAGAGCATACCAAAAACCCTAAGTCGTTTCTCAAACGAAAAAGGAGTTTTGGCATTTTGATCTTTCGTTAGTGTATTCTAACTTAAAGTGTCTATTTATACAACTCTTGTATATAGACGGTTAAGTAAATTACACATATACCCCTACTTAAATAAGTATAAGTGTAATACACCACAAGGACGTTTCCGTCATGAATTTTATCATATAAAATTCATTTTTCTGAACCATCTTAAAATCTCGCAAAGCCATTCTTAGTGTGCGACCTAATAGGCTCATACAACGTTGGCAGTGTACCAAAACACATTTTGGTATACAAGTCATAAGCGGCCTCTAGCAAGACATTATGACTACCCAAGTCGTACGAATATCAAATCGATACAACCTAATCAATAATGTATATAACATCCTTTTGTCACACGATATCCTTTTGATCAAACATAAGGCATGGAATTGTCATCCAACATGTTCAATCGTACTAGTCTCGATCTCTAGGTAGACTGAAAACATCCAAGTGACATTGATCAATATCAATTCACTTAGACTAGGCCTTTTAACGGTCTAACACATCGAGGATCCACTAGATATCTCTCTTTATATGAGAGGGACAAGTTCTATCTCGATTACACAACTTCATCACATTGCTCACACAAGAACCAATCACAACCTTTATAATCGTCCTAAGTTAAAGACAACGTTTGATAGTGTCAAATCACTATGTTCCTAATGTGGAAGTCTCTGGTAATCTCAAGTCAGAGGACTGAAAAATATACCTATCATGAGAAACAACTATGACTTAATCCATGTGATGTTCTCATAGCGGGTCCGAAGACTTTGTTCCCTAACAAGTACTCGTGATCTTGATTCGTATCCCTTTACGTATAATCATCATATGATCATCGATCAAGACTCACACTAGTCTTAATTCATTATAGTTCCCAGTATAATGATCGACTAGGGACATTTAGGATATGGATCTTATTATAATGTAAACATGCAAATTAATTATAATAAACAGCAAATGAAATCCTCTATTTTATTAACTAAAAGTATTCATAAAGACGGTTAATGGATTGACCTAGGGCACATGCCCCAACAATAGTGTACCTTGAATTTCATGTTGGGATGCGGGGCACTTAGTGCCGAGTAGTCGAGGGTTAGTAGGACCGCGAGTTGATAATTTTTGGTGAATAAAACCATTAACCATAGATATTATGTGGCTCTAAGCTAAGGTGAATAAACTCAATAAATCAAGGCTTATAGTTTGAGTAAATTAAATGGAAAACATAAGATTGGTCTAGAGATACACATGGAGATATCTAAGAGCCATGTGAGTATTAAAATGGTGTCAATTGAGGTTGAGTTAGTCGGGGTCAGTGGGAACATGGCAAGAGGTGGATCATTAGATAGTCCTCTGGATACATAAATCTATGAAGATTAAGGGCTAGGAAACACTCTCGCTTTAATATATATATAT
Organism: Stephania yunnanensis; assembly: GCA_039657365.1. Taxonomy (NCBI): domain Eukaryota; kingdom Viridiplantae; phylum Streptophyta; class Magnoliopsida; order Ranunculales; family Menispermaceae; genus Stephania; species Stephania yunnanensis. The sequence goes on along the minus strand of CM077584.1, from coordinate 54,338,965 downwards.
ATATATATATGCAAGTTTGATCAAACCATGCAAATAAACAAAATCAATTAAACTGGAGAATTAGCGCGGAGAATGATTCAAATTAGTGGATCAAACATACGTAAATCTCAAATTCTAACCCATTTTTTGAGTTTTGATAAAAATTAATTGTGCCCTTGTTTTTGGTAAACCCTTATATTTAAATGCGCATTTTATAACTTTATCGCTAGTTTTGAAATTGGTATTCAATAAAAATGTGTTTTAATAACGTTGCTGTTCTAGTTGAACTTTTATGAAAAATAATTATTCTTGGAATTTCTATTTTTAACTTATTTTGAAGGAATTAACTCTTTAATAAATAAGCCCTACTATTTAATAATTTTTAACGTAGGTTTTTTGAGATAAATATTTTTAACTTATTTTAAGAGTAATAGAAGACTATTGAATAATTTTTAGTCTTAAACCCAAATGAATCTTAAACCCACCATAGTTTTGGTTTTATCGATATCGTATTTCATGTGTGACTGCTGGTGGGCACACATGGGTTTTCACTCCTATTCGGTTTGCTTATATATTGGTTGTTGCTATATTGCTTGCACAAGTTGCTTGTGTTTAGTGATTGTGTCGATGGTAGCATATATCTACGACTGTCGGTAAGGTTTAGGGTGTTCCCTTGACTTGAAATAGCTTATACAAGGTTTCATCCGGTAACTAAAGTTAGGGTTTAGTCATTATAAGCCTATAAGTATATACGTGATTCCTATTTGATTAATCGATTATTGGCTGGTGTAGGTCAGGGTGTTCTCGTGATTAGATAAATGTTTACTGATTATTGCCTCATTTCCAAGCTTATTTAATTGGTACATGCTGCTTATTTATTTCACGCTATTGCTTTTACTTGTCGTATGTTGCCTACATTCATTGGAGTATAATGAACTGTTGCCATGAGTTATATTCGCATGTATCGTAGTTTATCAATTTTATTTCATGAATATTGTGTGTTATTCTCTTAGGACTTTACTCACTGGACTCGTCACTGTATTTGTTGGGTAACTGAGTGTAGATTCTTCTACGAGCAAGGCAAGAGCAAGGAGGTACTAGGCAACTACCTCTGAAATAATGGAGCAAGCTCATGTGTAACGACAATGTATGTATATTTATTTATTTTTGTTGGATTTTGGGGACTATAGAACACCGATAACATATATATATAAACTTTCTTTATACCAATCTCGCTTTGATATATACATGGCATATTTCGCCGAGTTTTCCATTACTTAGGATTTTTTAATATTGCATAAGTTACTCATTTAAAGACTTCCACTATAAAATTATAATAAAACTTGACAAATCGAGTAACTTGCTAATTAAACTATTAATACTTTTGCAAATATTAGTTAGTGTTACTAGGGTTAGCTGGAAAAAAGGTAAGCAACTTGTTGGGTCACGAGGCGTCAAGGATAAGCGAGCCATGACGTGGCAAGGCTAGGTGACGTGAGATGCGACGTGGCGAGAGCAAGGCCACCTAGAATTTGGGGCCGCTACAAATAGTACTGATTGAGATGTGAAATCTCAAAATTTGGCCATTTAAGTGAAGAAATAAGGTTTTTAGTGAACTCATGAATAAAAAAATGATTTGATGAAATTAGAAAAGTCATTGATTTTCTAACCAGTCAAATAGAAAGTTAAGTGAATTGACTAACGAGTTGGAAGTGGTAATTGCTTTCTAGTCCATCATATAAATAATATTGTGAGTAGACATTTAGAGAATGAATGAGAGTTGCATGATGTGTTAAGTTTCATTTTCTGATCAGATTGAGATTGAGATATCTTGTCATGGGATGATAGATGTAATTTGAGATCTACATTCATGGGATGACTTGTGAAAAGTCAGGTTTCTATTAGAAACACTAAAATAGTGATGGATCAGATAAACATGTAACTTTAATTTATATCTAATGTTATGCTTAAGTATTATTTGCATCACTATGTAATTTTAGAGTGATGATAGTCTAAGAATTGATCATCCGATAATTTAAATAAAAGGGATGATTAGTAATGAGAAAGTAAACTGGGATGTGTACTAGAGTTTGGGTAGATATGGAAAGAATTATCAACAATTTGTGGAATAATATTTAATTTAGAATGAGAATTATGTTATGAAAAGCAAGATATGCTATGTCTTGCTATGTATTGATGTTTGAATGAGATTCAAAGCATGAAATATGAAGTGAATGTTATTAGATATTCCACAAATTTGATTGTTTAACTCATCAAAAATCACAAATTGTTAAGATTGGCAAAGTAACAAAGGAAACTTTTCATTAAACCAAGGAATTGGAAATGAAAAGTTGAAATGGTTATGATATCCATCACTGAAATGTTAAATACAACGAAAGTGATTGGGTCTACTTAACTGTTTCACCTTGGAAATAGTTTTATAGGTTTGGATTGAAAGAGTTGCATATGAAAGATCATTTTCTCATATCTCTTTTGGTTCAGTAACCTGTAAGTTTAAATTTCAAGGACAATTTTTATATTTATTGCTTTGGGATTCTTAAGATAAGTGTAGGTCACGAAGTTTAATTGAATGGTTATGAGAGACTCTTAAGTTAGTTTAAAACACGTTGAAAGGTTTATGGTTCGATTTTGATCTATTTGAGATTGTAAAGTTGTGGTTAATCTATCGAAGACTCTTAATTAATTCATAAATTTGAATTTGATATATATTATGAACTGTGGGGAGTTGTGAGTCCTTTTAGGTCTCTCCCCAATTCTGTTGTCTATTAGGTGTAAGTTTTCTAGAAGGCCATATTGAGGGGAGGTGCTGTCGAATTTTTATAAAAATATGGAGAATAATTCATATTATTTCCTAATTTGCTCCAATTGAATAAACTATGAATTTAGTTTCATTGGGGATATAAATTTAGTTTTGAGCCTTATTAAGGATAAAAATGCAAGTATTTTAAGGTCGAAGTTGAAAGAATAGATTTGGCTGATTAGATTATCAGGGGATTAAGGTAACCTAGGTTGGTCAGTTGTCTTAATGATGAAAGGGCTGATACTTGATGTACCGAGAATTTATTGTTTATTATGTATTTTTTGTTTATAGGTTGTATATAAATTCTCTATTATTTCCTTAAACTATCCAAATAAGTACAAATCATACAAATCATCGTGCAAACACACGCACACGGTAATCGAGGTACGCTCGAACTTAACCATGAGCCTCACTCGGTTAATTAGAATCTTGATTAGTACTAATCACCAACTTAAAGTAATTAGTCGTTACATAGATCTTCCATGAAATTTATTTTAGCTTTGACTAGCTACTTTTTTAGCTTATTTTCTAGCTTGTTTATATTGATTGTACGCATCTTCATCTTAACACTTAGGTATTTTTCTATACATCTCTCTTTTAGTCTTAATTGCTCATTGGACATCCTTGTTCCACCATTATGTTTCCTTTTTTTTGTGATCCCAAGCCTTTAGATAGACCGAATGCGTTTGATCTTACTCTCCTTATATAACTAATCATTTCTAGCCACATTGTATTAGCATCTAAATCAAGATTCCAAATATATTCCTCTAGTAGTTTATCCCTAAACTTTACTTGTTTACTATTTTTAGGTTCCACCACTTTATTCTAGGGTGGTTGTCTCTTTTATTCCTATTAAGTTGTCATTTTAGCTTAATTCAAGTACTACTAACTTATGTTGGGCAGTAAGCCTTCACCAAGTATTACTTTTCAGTCTCTACATATTTTTTATCTATTTTTCTTGTTAAAAGAAAATATATTTGACTCTTGTTATGACCACTACTACGGTAATTATGTGCAATTCTCTTTTTCTAAAACTAGTTTTTGCTGAGACAAGATCGTATGCTGAAGCAAATTCTAAGATTGATTCGTCTTTTTCATTTCTATTACCATAGTCGACTTCTCCATGAACTCTCTCAAACCCATCATTACTTGCCCCGACATACCCATTTAAATCTCCTCCAATAAAAACTTTTTCATCTTATTGTATACTTTGCATAAATCCATCCATATCATCCCAAAATTTACATTTGATGCTTCTCGTTTAATCCTACTTGTGGTGCATAGGAGCTAAGTATGTTAATATTTTCGTCTCCAATAATTAATTTAACTAGAATCATTTTATCCCCCATTCTCTTAACCTCTACGACCTTATCCTTGTAGTCATTATCCACTAGAATTCCTACTCCATTGTATTTTCTATCTATACCAGTGTACCACAACTTAAACCTTGTGTTTCCTATTTCTCTACTCTTTTCTCCTACCCATTTTTCTCACTGGAGGCAAGCAATATCGACTTTCCTTCTAATCATATTATCTACTCATTCTATTGATTTTCATATAAGTGTTCCTACGTTTCAGTTCCTAAGGAAATTTTTTCGCCATTTTGTGTTTGTTTTCCCTTTTTATTTCTATTTTGTCTAAAAGATCTAGTATCCATATCTATAATTTTTTTTTTCGTGTTCATTTTGAACTAGCTTCTTTACCCACACTCATCCTCTGTATGAGAACCCTTGCTCATTTTTTTCACATCCAACCGACGATGTGAAGGGACTAGTTTCTTTGCCCACACACGTCTTATGTGGGTGAACCATTACTCATTTTTATTCATACTCAGGTGGCGATGTGAAACACATTATTGCTCATTTCTCGCTGCACCTAGGTTTCGATATAGCGCGTCACTAGGGGAAACGCCCCAATATTTATTTGTTTGATTTATTTTATGAAAAGTGACAAAAGTTTTACACTGGCTGACAACTTATTACAACCTTCCTTCATTTTCAAATAATGAAAAATGGGCTTAGGGCCTCCCTCCCCTACTTTTCGAGTATGAAAAATGGGTTTGGGACCTCCCTTACTCATTTTTCGGTATGAAAAATGAGCGTCAGAGTCATCTTCATTTTTGTTTGAACTTTCGATATAATAAAAAAGTTGCGAAATGTAATGATATTTTAATGAATTTGGCCTTTTAATTTTAACATGAAGTTCTTTTCGAGGAAACAACTAAAACATAAATTTCCTTAAAGCCCTGTTTGATTGGAAGAAAAAAGAAAATGTTCCAAGGAAAATGACAAATTCGATGGAAAATGACATTTTCATGCGTTTGACTGTCAAAATTTTTTTATGGGACATTTTCACACAATTGCCAATTTTTCATATGAAAACTCGTATATTTTTCACTTATTATAATGGGCAAATTGAGTTTTATATTGGAAAGTAAAACTCGTATATTTCTTAAGAGAAATATGAAATTAAAGCTATAATTTTTTTTTAAAAAGGTAAATAAATAAAAAACATATATTTTATTAATAAAATAATATAAGTGGACTTTTGGGCCATGCTTAGGCTAGGGCTTTATGCTCGAACCTGTCCGAAATCGGCCCACGAACAAGTCTATTCACGAAGGTGGGAACATGTCTTTTTCCATTGCACTGTATCGAACGAGAGATTCAACACTGGAAACCCTAAATGACACTACACAGTTGATGCTCAAGAACTGAGAAAGCAAGAATTGCTTCTCAGATGTATTTGGTTTCATTTATATAGTGTGTTACAATATAACCTGGATCGTTCGATCAAACACATCATAGCCGTTTGATCAGTGCATACATACATTGAAGATATACATACATTACGAACACACGTACAAACATACCTGTTACAACACATAATAACTAATCTGTTTACCACAGTAAAACCAAGTTAATGGTTATTTTCACATCCCCCTCAAACGAAGGGGGGGAGAAACTACCCCAAGTTTGCCTTGGAGATAGGAAAACCTTGAAGCAGCGAAAACCTTAGTGAAACAATCTGCAATTTGGTCATGACTGGGAACATGCTGGATTACTAACTGGCTTGCCAACACCTTATCACGGCATAATGAAAATCACTCAATATGCTTAGTTCGAGCATGATAAACTGGATTATGAGCTAAAGCCTGGGCACTAATGTTATCACTCCATATCACCAGGGAGGGAAATCGAAACATGCATGTAACTCCCGAAGTATAGACTACACCCAAGATATTTCAGCAGCCACCTGTGTCAAAGCCCGATACTCAGACTTCGTGCTAGATCGAGCCACAACATGTTGCTTCTTAGACTGCCAATAGATGAGGTTAAAACCCAGAAACATTGCAAAACTAGACATAGACTGCCTATTTTCTGGAGAAGTCACCCAATCCGCATAAGAAAAACCCATAAAAATAAGTGAGAATTGTGTCGAAACCAAATACCCCAGTTAGAAGTACTTTTCAAATACCTCAACACTCATTTGAGAGCTTGCCAATGAGTAACAGTAGGAGATCTCTGATATTGACTTAATCGATTAATGATAAAAGCAATATCAGGACAAATATTGACCATATATTGAAGACCACCTAACAGACTTCGATACAACGTAACATCAGAGAATGATGGATATGTATCGAAAAATAAAGGCTTGCCCACTAATGCGTACATATTAATTGATTTAGCCTGGAGAGGCCTCCTTTCTGAAGAGATTGTTTAATATAGGCAGTTCGAGTAAGAAATAGTTCAGTAGCATCTCTCATAGCCTCCATACCCAAAAACATGTTTAAATCACCAATGTTGTTCAAAGCAAAACAATCATTCAACTTGGAGACAAACTGTGAATCTGTTCACTAGTGTGAGCCAGTGATAATAATATCATCCACACAAACCAACACATACAAAACCACTAATTGTCGACGATATATAATGTGAGAGTTATTAGCTTTCGGATTCACAAAACCCCAAGAGACCAAAGTTGATTTCAATCTATCAAATCAAGCTCGAGGGGCTTGTTTGAGCCCATAAAAGGCTTTTTGGAGTTTGCAGACATGATCAAGAAAGTGACTATCTATAATAAACCCTCGAGGTTGGTTTGTATAGACATCCTCAATCAAGGTACCATTTAAAAAGGCATTATTAATATCAAGTTGACTAATTGACTAACCAAATTGAACAACATGAGACAAGATAATACGGATAGTAGAGGCCTTGTTTATTAGACTATAAGTCTCCTTAAAATCGATATCGGACATCTGTTTGAAGCCCTGAGCAACTAATCTAGCTTTATATCGATTAATTGAGCCATTATAAATTTTCTTGACTCTAAAAATCCATTTAGTATCAACAACATTTTGAGAAGAATAGCAGGCATCAAGACCAAGTTTTTGTCTTAAGGAGAGCCTGATACTCTTTCTCCATGGCTTCTCTCCATTGAAATCTTTGAGAGCATCTTAACTGATTTAGGAATTGCATAGTTAACACATAAGTACTTGCAATGAAAAACTTTTTCATTGAAATCCCATTCTTAGCTCGATTAATCATAGGATGAGTGTTCTGTGGAATCTCAAAATGAGAAACATGTTCTGGACTGACAAATTCCGAAATAGACTCAGTTGGTAACTCTCCAGTTCCATCCTATCTAGAACTATGAGACTCTGAGGAAGAAGTCTGAGGGAACATTGAACCAGGAATAAAAATGATGATACTGGAAGTGAGGAAGTGGAAAAGTCTAATTGGCCGCTATTAGATTAAGGAAACTAAGGAATAGGTATCCCCTATTGTGATGAAGTCTCAAACTGACCAAAAGACACATAACGTGTGAAGACACATAACATGTAATATAAACCCTTCCAAAATTGTGAAAACATTTATAGCCTTTATGAGAAAAACTGTAACCTAAGAAGAGACACTTGTCTAACAAAAATTGAAACTTATGAGCATTATAAGGTTGGAGATGAGGGTAACATGCACATCTAAAAACCTTTAGAATGGAGTAATCAAGAGACTGGCCAAATAACTTCTCATATGGTGATAGGGCTTGTAACACTCTAGTGGGTAGATGATTGATGAGAAAGACATAGGTCTCACATGTTGGGGAATGTGCCCTAGGACAATTTTGTAAACGTTGTTTAACTATTATAAGTAGATGCATGTTTATTTTATAACAGTATCTATGGATAATTATTGTATTATTCTAAATGTCCCTAGTTAGTTATTATTATGGGAACAATAATAAATTAAGACTAGTATGAGTCTTGATTGATAATCATGTAATGATTATGCGTATACGGATATGGAACAAGATAATGGGTACATATGTTGGACCGACCCACTATGAGAACACTACATGGTCAATGTCATAAGTGATTCTCATGAGAGTTATATCATTTAGTCTTTTGAATTGAGATCATCAGAGACTCCAACATCAGGAGCACAATGATTTGATACAATCAAATGTTGTCTTTAACCGGATGATTATAAAGATTGTGATTGGTCATTGTTCGACTATCGTGTGGATGTTGTGTGATCAAGATGGAATTTGTCCCTCTCTTTTAGAGAGAGATATCTATTTGGCCCCTCGATATGTTAGACCGATAAATAACCATGTCTAGTGAATTGATTGGATCAATTTCACTTGACAATTCAGTCTACTCGGAGATCGAGACTATTAGATTGAACTATATTGGTGACATTCCATGTCTTATGTTCAATCAAAAGATATCATGTGACAAAGGGATATGATATACATTGTCTATTAGTTTGTATCAATTTATTGATCTTCATGCTACTTAGGTAGTCATAATGCCTTGTTAGAGACCGCTTATGACTTGTATACTAAAATGGTTTTGGTTCACTGCCAATGTTGTATAAACTTATTGGGTTGCACACAAAGAACGAATTTGCGTGATTTAATATTTTCTGGGTTAATAAATTTTATTTGATAAAAATTATTTTAAAGATTCTCATTAAATGTCCTAGTTTGACTAGGATTCAAGATTGTCATACATTTCTAGTGTAACTAGAAATTTTGTCTCTTAGTAAATCCTATTTTGAATATGACTCTAATTGAAATTATAGTATGACTTTAATTCTTGTTTGAGTTTTAGATAAATTACAACTCTTATTAGATTAGTAATTAGAGATTATCTATGAATATATCCTTTTTAGCGTTGGACTTTATCTAGGACTCTATTTGGAGTGTGACTTGGAGATGAAGTTCTTTTACAACTCGACCTAGTGTACTATATAAATAAGACATAAAGGGTCACAGTTGTTGAATATAATTCACGAGAGAGATTTTTCCTAGAGAATTTTCGTGAGAATTTTTGTCCTGGGATTTTTTCAGGCTAGCACTCCGGATCATAATCGTCCGTTCGTGTGTGGATTTCTGATAGATGACGTTTGTCTCTAGAAGCGTCTTGAAGGAATCGATCAACACCAAACAAGGCAGACATGGATTTGTTCTTGTTAAGGTATAATTTTTATTGGCACATCAATTTAATGGAATCAATAGGATCTTGGTTCGGGGATGTTCGAAATAGTTTCGAAAACTTCAGTTGCGCATGATCCTCAAAACCCAACAGTAATATCAGAGCCGGTAGGCATGATTTAATTAAATTGTAATTTGCCTTTATTTTTTGATATACATGATATATAAGTCAATCATGATATTTTATATATGGTTGCATCATTGCGTTCAATAGAATTAATCTCTATGCAAAAGTGTGAAAGTATCGCATGGTGTTATTGATGTAGTCGCATCGTTATACACGTAAATGCATAAAACGGGTGCGCATCAAATTTGGCGGATATGATCTCACTATTTGTGTACATAGATATGTGTAATTTAATATGTTAGTGGTTGTATGAGATATGAAAGCCATGATATTGATAAAAAAGGTAAAAAGATTTTAAGATGGGATTCGATCCCTAACCATTCAACTCTTTTTGGAATGTTTTAGCCATCCTAGCTAGCAATTCAACTTGTAACATGATTACAAAATAAAATTAAAACAAAAATCTATTTGTAATATGATTACAAAAAATATAATAAATAGGTGGCTTTTTGTTGATGGCAATCCCTCATCCACCGACTCGTTGGAATGACTTAGCCATCTAGGCTATCCATTCCAAGTTGTAATAGGATTACAACTCTATTTATATTAATTGAGTTATATATATTAATTGAAAGAAGTTTTAATTGATTAATTGCCATTAATCAAATGGGGTTATTGTTCATTAATTGGATTGAATTAATTTAATTAGAATGTGTTTTAATTGAATTAATATCAATTTAAATTAGTGGGACTGTTATTAATATTAATTAAAATACTTAATTAAAAAGGGTTTTAATTAATTAAATAGAGTCCGATAAAAATTATATTGAGATATATTTAATTAATGAGATTAATGAAAATATAATCTTTCATGCACTTGAAAATTTTTAAGGTATTTAATTTCCTTGATTTGTTTTATGATGCCTTGTTGATATATGAAGATGTTTATTCTCGTTTTATATAAATGATCTTTATTCTATGCATAGTGGGTATATATGATATTCCATAATTAAATAGATGCTAGAATTAATCATTGTAAAAACACTAAATGGATCATAAAATTTGATAAAAATCCCTAAATTAGAATTTTAAGTTAATGCCACCTTTTTAAACACTTGTCAATGCCTTGATCACATCAATATGAGTCTACCTTCAAAGGGTGTATTGTGTTATCTTGGTGAGGCAAGCTGGGTAACGATTACTTGGATGTTTTAAATTGGTTTGACTTAATAAAGCTATCAAAGCAGTTTTGGGCTTTAGGTATAGATGAGATGCAACATGTTGTGACATATGATGTCTATGTCTCATAAAGAACTTAAGAGTTGCATATGATGCAATTGGTAATGGTTATCTACCTAAATAACTTTATTTTGAGTGTCATGTCTTAGTTGTCTCAAAATTAAGTGAAATATGGATCCTAGATCACTAAATTAATATTTACGAGGGTTATTGATTTAGTGGGAGTTTAATTACTCACTAATAAATTATTCTGCATAATCTTCTAGGTGTGGATGTTAAACTTCTAGTAACACTAATCCAGAGTAACTGTGATCAATCCTTGATAAGGATAAAATAATTTCTAAGACTAATTTCCTTGTTTTGATTAGAAAATTGATAAATGTTATCAACCATAAAATAAGGATGTATGTCTTAGATTATTGATTCCTTTAAACTACCATCTATTAGTACAAGGATTATATGTCATGTTAGCAAATATAAAATCAGACTTTAGGAAAGATTCGAGCTGTGAAAACTAATGATACGACAGTGACCTGAAGGAAATGTTCCAATAGTAAGTCACACGGGAAGGGCATAAGATTGCAAAATTTCTAGATTCTTGTAAAATGATTGAGAACATATTAATATGTCTTTATGTTTGGAACATGAAATAACTATATTAATTATCTTAAAAGGCTTAAATCTTTATGTGCCAAAAGTTGGCAGTAGATTTAATCTATAATTCATCAAAATAGTTTTAAACTACATAATTTGAAAGACATGGAGAACACTGTTTATAGTTGCATATGATGTTTAAAATTATAAGACAAAATAATAAAAAGGGACCTTAAATTTATATTTGATGGTTTGTAACATAAAGGAATTTAATAAAGAAAGATAAAAGGAAGGTAAAAGCTACAAAAGGTGTTTGTGTCGGACACATAAATATTAGTTGTGAGCTAGACTTTGCCAAGTTCTAAAGAAAGCCTTAAAGAACGGATTTTGTTTTTTCATAGAATGAAATTGCTCATTTTATAATGAATTACAAATGCTATTAGAAAGACATAATTTTGAATTATTACGAACATTTCAAAATGAGTATAAAAAATCACTTGGCAAACTATTAACATATTTTGATGAGATCAAGGTGGATAATATTTGAACCAAGAATTTATGTCACCATCTTTAAATTTGTGGGATTGTCTTGCAATTAACTCCGCTAGGAACGTAATTTGAGAAATGATGTTTTACGAGGAGAAATCAAACTATATAAAATATAATTCGATTTGTGATGTGTCACACGGACCTTCTTAAGATGTCTATTGAGGCTATACTTTAGAAACCAATGCACTTGCACTATACCTTATTTTTGTTAAAGTGGTTGATAAAACTCCATATATGATATGGAATAAAAAGATCTAGTTTGTCTTTTTTTTTTTTTTAGTTTTGAGGCGGTGAGACTTGCATAATAAGTTAAGTCACATAAAGTTTGATGCCTAAATCTTTTGAGTCTAATTGAGGTTGAACACTATGATACTATTTTATGTAATTGAGAACAAATTGTTTGTTGCTCAAAATGATGTTTTTCTAAGTAAAATGTTTATTTTAAAGACACTATTGAGAATAAAGTAAATCTTGAAATGTTCAAGTATCACAAATGAGAACCAAACCATTTTAGGAAGATCAACAAAGTTTTGAACTAGTTGAGTATACACAAGTAACATATATCTCTTGAAAATCTAGAATAATTAGAAATTGGCCAGAGTGCCAATTTCTAATTATTGATAGTTGTGATGTATTTTTGATACTGGATCAGAATGAATCACTACTTATCAAGAGACATATCTCGTCTAGATTGAACGTAGAAACTAAGTGTTATTAACTATGAATTTTAATTCATGTATGTTAACCAAGTTTAGAACTTCAATTATTTGTCTGAAAATGGTATGACCATTGGATGTAAATGAGTTAAAGTGACATGAAACCATTGTATGTAAATGAGTTAAAGTGACATGAAAAAAAAGATGCATACTTAAAAGCACGACTTATCAAAAATTTTAATCTAAATTAAGGTGTTGATTATGATAAGATTTTCCACTGGTAGCTAAGCTCAAAATCTAGAATTCTATTGTCATTACTTCATAGTTTGACTATAAGATATGACAAACGAATGTCAAAAATAGCATTGCTCTATGCTCCTTAAAGATGTGTATGATACAACTTAAGAGGTTTTTATTATTATTTGAGAATTTGAAAAGGTATGCAAGCTTAAAGGATCCATGTATGGATTATATTAAGCTTATCAAAGTTGGGATCTTTATTTTGATGAGGTAATTAATGAATTACATTCATTGAATATAAGATAAATCTTGTGTATACATAAGAGTTAGTGGAAGCGCAATTATCTTTCTGAATCTATATGTTAATGATAAATTATTCATTGGAAACAACGTCTTAACCCTACAAAATATTAAGTCTTGATTAATGAAAGTTTCTCAATGAGATTCTTAGCTAATTAGGCCTATATTCTTGTGATATAGATTTATGGAGATAGATCTAAGAGGCTAATTGCTTTAAATAACAATGCTTATACATACAAATAACCGAAAACGTTTCAGTGTATGAGATTCTTAAAAGAATTCACACTTATTTCTTATAACATAAGTCTTTGCAAGACTCAATGTCTTAAGACAATTGATGAGCGGGACAATGTCTTAAGACAAATGATAAGCGGGACAATATGAATAAGATTTCATACACATAAGCTATAAGAATCATCACATATGTTATACTTTGCACTCAACTTGATATATCATATGGTTTGGGCAAAACATACATATATCTCATAGATTCTAGTGAAGGTCATTAGGTATTTATTAATAACATTCTTAAGTACTTCAGAAGCACTTGAGATATGTTATTATATTTGCAAAGGTTTGAAAGATATGAGTCTTGTAAATGGTTACACGATGCAAACTTTCAAATTAATATAAAATATTAATGATCACAATATGGATATGTGTTAACTTCGTAAGAATGAGTTGGAAATGTTCCAAACTCACTCTAACAAGTCCTATAATATAAACTGAGTTTGTAGCGATATTTGATGCAGCCAAAGAAAATTTTAGATTGTAAGGTTCATGATTGAATAAGGTGTGGTTCCCAGTGTTGGAAATAATGTTGGCTTTTATTATAAAATCAATGGAAAAACTTAGGTTATAAAACATAAATCACACTATAGATCTAAACAATCACTTGAGCGTTTTTGTCTTATAAAATAGAGAACGTAAAAATTTGCAAAACATCAATAACAAACAATGTAGTAATACATAAAAAAAACTTCTTCCACTAAGAATGCATTAAGGTTACTCAGTATTGGATACGTGTAGGATTGGATCTAGTGCAAGTGAGAGATGTTAGGGTATGTGCCATATGCCAATTCTGTAAACTTTGTTTAACTATTATAAGTAGATGCATGTTTCTTTTATAATAGTATATATGAATAATTATTGTATTATTCTAAATGTCCATAGTCAGTTATTATTGTGAGAACAATAATAAATTAAGACTAATATGAGTCTTGATTGATAATCATGTGATGATTATGCGTATACAGATACATATCAAGATAATAGGTAACTATTGGGAACAGATGCTGGATCGACCCGCTATGAGAACACTACATAGTCAATGTCATAAGTGATTCTCATGGGAGTTATATCATTTAGTCTTTTGACTTGAGATCACTAGAGACTCCAACATTATGAGCACAATGATTTAATACAATCAAATGTTATCTTTAACCAGATGATTATAAAGATTGTGATTGGTCATTGTTTGACTATTATGTGAATGTTGTGTAATATAAAATGGAATTTGTCCCTCTTTTTAAAGAGAGATATCTATTAGCCCCTCGATATGTTAGAATGATAAATGGCAATGTCTAGTGAATTAATTGGATCAATGTCACTTGACAATTTCAGTCTATTCAGAGATCGAGACTAGTAGATCGAACATAAGAGTGACATTCCATGTCTTATGTTCAATCAAAAGATATCGCATGACAAAGGGATATGATATATAATGTCTATTAGTTTGTTTCAATTTATTGATTTTCATGCTACTTAGGTAGTCATAATGTCTTGCTAGAGACCGCTTATGACTTGTATACTAAAATGGTTTTGGTTCACTTCCAATGTTGTATGAACATATTGGGTTCCACACAAAGAACGAATTTGCGTGATTTAATATTGTCTAGGTTAATGAATTTTATTTGATAAAACTCATTTTGAAGATTCTTATTAAATGTCCTAGTTTGACTAGGATTCAAGATTGTCATACATTTCTAGTGTGACTAGAAATTTTGTCTCTTAGTAAATCATATTTTGAATATGACTTTAATTGAAATTATAATATGACTTTAATTCTTATTTGAGTTTTGGATAAATCACAACTCTTATTGGATTAGGAATTGTAGATTATCTATGACTCTATCCTTTTTAGAGTTGGACTTTATCTAGGACTCTATTTTGGAGTGTGACTAGGAGATGAAGTTCTTTTACAACTTGACCTAGTGTACTATAAATAAGACATTAGGGTCACAGTTGTTGAATAGAACTCCTGAGAGAGATTTTTCATGGAGAGTTTTATGAGAATTTTTGTCTTATGATTTTTTGGGGCTAGCACTCCGGATCATGATCGTCCATTCGTGTGTGGATTTCCGATAGAGAACGTTCGTTTAAGGCAGTGTTGAAGGAATTGATCAATACCAAACAAGGCAGACATGGAGTTGTTCTTGTTAAGGTATGATTTTTATTGGCACATCAATTTAATGGAATCGATAGGATCTTGGTTCGGGATGTTCGAAAAGGTTTTAAAAACTTCCATTGCCCATGATCCCCCAAACCCAACATCACATGCATCCCACCCGAATTTATATGGTAACTGACAATGAGCTAAAATGACTAGACTCATTTCAATAATATGTCTGTGTTTCCTTTCACGACATTCACAAATAAAAGCATGCCACATATACCACCTAATACCCCTAAAATGAGGATTTCCACTCATTTTTTCTTTTCTTCCACATTTCTCCCTCTCCACCTCTCTTCAACATATAGAAACGTGGGTATTTAGGTGAAAAATAAAACAAATTCTTGGAGGAGTTGGTTGATTGAGAGTGGAAGATTTTATGAGATCCTTGGAGTATTTAGAAGTGATTTGATCAAACAAGCAAGTGATCAAGGTGAGCATCTCTACTTTTTTCAATTTCTTCATTAAAATGAAGCTTGAATGATGTTTTAATGGTGATAGTAGATTGTGGTTAAATGTTAGAGAAAACTTGATATTAATGGTGTTGGTTGTGTTGGTGTTGTTGAAATATGTTGAAGTTGTTATTGATGTCGGTTGATTTACAAAAAAAAAAGAAAAATAGGGGACGTTGAAATGTCTCCGTGAAGAAGAAGATGGGGAGGGGAGGGATGCACGCACGCGTGTGCGTGCATTCAACCTTTGGACCGAGTCGAGCCGATCTGGGCCCGACCCGGTTGGGCCAAGATCGGGTCAGGTCAACCCGGTTTGGGTTGAACCGACTGGTTGGACTGAGTTAAACCTAGTCCAAGGATCCACCCATTTATTTTAATAATACAATATTAAAAATTAATTTAAAAATAATTTTAAATTAAATAAATTACATAAAAAATAAGAAAAATAGGTAGAAAATTATGAAAAAACCTAGAAGAATCATGAAAAACATAAAAATGAGAAAAAGATAGAAAAATAGTATTTAAGAATTTCTCGAGCGTTTGACACCCCGGTATAACTTAAAAAGTGTGTCAAACCAAACTTTTTGGAATAAAATTTTTATATTTTTGGTCACACATTATAAATTCACTTAATTTGACTCTAAACTAGTTAAAATGATTTAATTGGACACCATGAACTTAGGAGACTATAGTCTGGAGTCGAGTGCGTATCTCGAGATGCGAGCTGAACTTTGGAGTGCATTTTTTATATACGTGAGAATCCATTTGAAAGTCACTGAGGGTTTACTTTTCCATCATTGATTTCATATTCCTTGTTATTGTACTCTATTCCATGATGCATTTGGGTTGGTGGTCGAGTTACAGAAACGGCCCGCTTTAATTAATCTCAATTAATTGATAAATTACGGATTAAGATCCTAAGCTCAGACCCACGTGGACATCGCAGAATAGTCTACGACAAGCCTAATAGGTGAAATATGTTATTTTGTGTGGCGAGTGTATAATTATTTTATTATTATTTAATAATTCGCGCAACGTTAATTGAGAGTTTCGCTTAGTCGCGTTGTGCGCATGTAGCGACGAGAGTGTGCGACGTCGCGGTGTATGTGCGTAACGCTGGTGTACGGGTAGTATGAAATTGAGTTGTCACGTCACTCACCCCATCATGTCACATCACATCACCCATCACATCCACATCAAATCACCCTACCTCATCATGACTTCTTTTTCTCCCAAAATAAAATAGTAATAATAAAAAATTGCTTTCTTTCCTTTAAAAACAGAATAAAGAGAGAAAATGGGGTGGAGAGAGAAAAAGAAAGAGAAAGAGAGAGTGAACGATGAAAGAGTGAGAAAGTGAGACAGCAATAGAAAGAAGAAGAAAGAAAGAAATGGAGATGGTGGCGGCGAAGCATGGTTGTGGACGAGAGATGGACGACGGCTAAAGAAAGAGCGGCGCGGCGACACAAGGGCGGCGCGCGCTACGACGGACCAGCGGCGCGGCGGCTCGGCCAGGCGGCAATGCTCGCGAACGCAAGAGCGGCGCGACGTCGCGAGGTTGGCCGGTGGCGCCAACGAGTTGGAACGACGGCCACGGCAGTGCGAAAGCGGCGCGAGGCGGATGCGGATGGCAACAAGTTCGCGAATGGCGGAGGACCAGCGGCGGGGGAAAAGAAGAGAGAAAAAAGAAGCGGCGACGGTGCGCGGAAGATAGGGAGCAAGCAATGACGACGCGCAGCGGCAACGACAGAAGTGGCGCGCAGCGACAGCAGCGGCGGCGAATGCGCGACGCGACAAAGCAGATGATGTGGTGGCGCCGCACGGCGTGCGTGGTGACGCATTGCCGGAACAATCGAACCTCCGGTATGGTTCGAAAAACGTGCAAATATTAAACTTTTTGAAATAAAAGTTATTATCGCAAATTTTAGTCTCACATTATAAATTACTTAATGTGAGTCTAAAATAATAAAAACTATATAATTTGACACATAGTCGGGTGTCGGGTTCGTATCTCGAGGCGAGTGCGGGGCGTTTTGAAGGCAATTGCGATTGCTTGAGGTAAGTAAACCCACGAGAAAGTCAGTTCAGAATTTACTTATTTTCCTTGTAAATTATTTATTTCACATTACTTTTTGTCAGTTCAGTTTTCATGTTTACTTTATTCCCGCATGTGTCTGTGTATGGTCGAAGGGACAATGTGACCCCTTTCCGGCTCTCTCGTTGATGACGATCCGATTGTTGCTACGGTGTTGGTCATACCTTAGATTACGCGTGAGATTTCTCTCAGCGAGTCGATGATCTCGAGAGCGAGTTGACGTGCGGCCCACCTCCGTCACATATTTCCTCTCTTTTGAGGCGTTGGGCGGAAGTTTACGTTCCGACTCACAAAGTTCCTCATTTCGACCGTGAAGAGGGGGTGTTGATTTCCTCACCCCAGGGCCTTCTCGGTTTAGTTTTTGTCCCAGGACTCGACAGCTATACACCACATTCACATTCCACATTCTTGATTATCTCACGACTTATATTCATGCTTTACATTTCTATTCATTTACTTTTTATGCATGAATTGTAACCGTTTTTCTTGGATTTCTTGTGAATACTAACTGAATTTCTCTGGGATTTACTCACCTGGAACTTGTCATTGTTTTTGGTGGCAAGTTGCAGTTCCTACGACGAGCCGGGGGAAGGCGGTGATTGGCGACTAATCGGAGCGCCTCCACTAGCTTACTCGTAGGTGATTGTATTTACGTATATATACTTTTTGGGATAATGTTAGGAGACTTTTACCTGATACATGTATATTGACACCTATTATACATTTTTGTCGCCTTATCTGATATACTTGGTATCTTTTTGTTGGGTTTCCACCCCATAGGTTGTTAAATATTGCATAAACTGTTTACATTAATTATATGCATGTTATTAAGACTTCCGCTACTTAAATAACTTAAATAAATCATAATAAATTAATTAAGTTATAAAAACTTTATAACTTAGTATATTTTGCGAAAATAATAATTTAAATATCAAACTGTACTAAGTTGGAACATTAGATGGTAAGTTCGCGGGCCGTCAAGACAAGTGTGCAGGTGACGTGGCATGGCTTGGTGACGTGTCCGGCGACGTGGCGGTGCCCGGTTTGCCTTGGAATTTGGGGCCGTCACAGTTGGTATCAGAGCTTAGGTTCAGGTGAACCTAAGGGAAAAGTTTAATATAACCGAATAAAACTTAACAACGAAATTTAGATCTGGAAACCCGATGTACTTACCATAGAACTTTAGTTGGGAAGCGAACATGGGACGGGAAGTGCCAAGGCTTATACGTTATATATTTTGATGTGTAATAGTATATATGTGTATACGAGGCTGATACAAACGTTCGCGATTTGCAAATTTGACATGGATGGACGACCAATTTTTCATACGGACGATAGAGGCCAGCCGAGCGGCTCGACACCTGTCAACTTGAATTAAATATTGTGCGACACGGTCGCACTCCAGAGTTTGCAGTTCGATGAGATTCTTCGATTGCTTCGAGCGTAGGTAGCGACAATACCGGCCCCTTCCACACTCGCCGCCACCACTACTGTAGAGCAGACAGTTCTCGCATCCGACTATTCCGGCGACCTCGCTCACAACCACTACTACCGTGATACTGTCAGCAGTCATTGCACAATTAAATATGCTGATCATGGCACCGACGCTGATTCCACCCTTGAAGATCACATTCGAGACATTCTTATCGACTGAGATGAAGTTGATCAAGGAGTTCGTTTGTGTTCAGTCAGGCTACTACTATAGAGGCAGAGACCCAAAGGTGGATGGGAAGTGGATCATTTCACACGAGAAACTTCACGGACTTTTGAGGATTCACGACGGCATACCGGCTAGGATTTCTGAATTTATGCCTATGGGAAATGCTGCAGTATGGTGGACCACCCACACAGCCGCTCACAGAGAGCCGAGTACTTGGGTAGAGTTTAAGAAATTCTTTTATGATCAGTATATCCCGATCGAGATTCAACTGAGACTGAGGGAGGAGTTCTTGACGCTGAGGCAGGGTGACCGGACGGTGTCGCAATACATGGAGAGATTCACATACCTGCTTACTTTTGCGATGGATGTAGCTGGGACCGAGCGACTTCATGTCCACTATTTTATTCGAGGACTCCGACCAGAGATTAGGGGCGGAAAACCACGCACGTGGGGAGTGTAGATGGAGTGGGTGGTCTTGACCCACTCTACCTGGGGGCTCCAGCGACCTGCGAGGTCGGAGTGAGACCCGCGAGGTGGGATTAGACCCACGAGGTAGGAGACCGGCGAGGTAGGACTGGGCCTTCACAAAATTTAATTGGTAGTTCTAGATGAGACCTGCTAGGTGGGATTAGACTCACGAGGTAGGAGACCGGCGAGGTAGGACTGGGCCTTCACAAAATTTAATTGTTAGTTCTAGGTGAGACCTGCGAGGTGAGATTAGACCCACGAGGTAGGAGACCGGCGAGGTAGGACTGGGCCTTCACAAAATTTAATTATTAGTTCAAATAATAAATTTTTGGAGAGGGTGACGTTATATCATTTTAAACCTAGCCACATGATAGGCGAGTTGGGCCAACACATACGTTATTCTCGGCATGGCAGCCGAAGGTAAGATGTTACCATAACCAAATTGGCATAGGATACCTATTTTAGATTGACAAACGATAATTGCCAAGAATGTTTACGTAAGCCATGACTTTTTAGCTCAGTGCGCCATCAGTTTGAATATTGCAACAAGTAAGGAAGGGCAGTCTAATGCGAAGTTAAATTATTAATAGAAACAAATATTATCATACATTGGTGTCTTGTCGAGATTAAGATTTTGACGATTACTTCATGCATACCGCGGGTTGTGAGTCAAGACATTCTATTAGTTTGAACACTTTAGGGAAATGATATATGCAAGATAGGAATGACCTCTTTCCGAGTTGGCACGTGTAAGGTGTGTAGTAGGATAGTTGACATTGTGAGTGAAGTATAGCTTATAGAAAATCATTCATGATAGCTATAAAAAAAACGTCTAGCTTACGCTACACAGTCCACTCTAGTGATCGTCAGATCGACGATTAGGAACATGTATAAGACGTGGGACAAATAGGTTTTTAGTAGACTCTATGGAAGCATATAGTGTTGAGATGACTCAGAACTACATGAAAGCAAGTACGGACTCCTTTAGCTTCGCCAGAGTGCTAGAGTAGTCTTGCAGAAATAGCAGTTTGAGTAACTCCACTATTATGCCATGATTTGTTCGCGGTCTGTGAGGTCAATGAAGCCACACTACCATCTATTGGATTGGGAAAAAGTCAGGAATACGAGCCGAAATAGAGTTTGCAAATATATTTAAGGTCGAAATGACCTCAAGACAACCTAAGGAACGAGCTGTTCCGAAGTTCTCACAAATCCAGAATTGACTCAATCGTAATAGATTTTGCACTTGTGATTAGTCCGACCCAACCAGCAGAACGTTAGGGATAATTCCCTAAAGGGACATGGAAAGTCTTGAAAGCTCAGTGATTTAAATCGAACTAAGCGCGTGTGAGTCATTAGTTCGAGGAAAAAATAGTTGTGTGGCGAAACAAGAAAGATTTAGGTGATGTATTATGACTAGATTCTTAAACAGGGAAATAGAAGATTCTAGGTACGCGTTAAAGACGGAGAGTTAAGTTTTAACTCTGGAAGTCCAAGAGACGAAGTTAGAGTTAGTAGATTAACTATTGTTGTAAATATTAGCTCTGACATCCTGGTAGGAAACAGAAGAAGCGAAGTGTCTACAGATCTAAAATCTATCCATGCACGACTCTTTAGAGAATCAAGAGAAGCAAATGTCGACCTTACCATTCGAGTTATTGCACTTTTAGACCCTTGTATACGAGAGGTATGACCTAGTTAGGCATACGCTACAACTAAGGCATGAGGACGCACGTTTCGACTACGTTCGAGAACCTAAAACACAGCATTATATGAAGTTAAATATATGGAGTTTCGAGCGTAGTTTAATTGGAAAATTGTGCTTGTTTAACATCGCGGAAAAGCTTTGAACACCTTAAATATGATAATAAAGCAAAACGACGAAGAAGTGCCTAAAAATATTTTCGCTACGATCGAGTGACTTGATACGTTTTTGGGTAGGACATAATCAGAGATGGTGGGTTGCAAGGTTGCCAACAGAAATGAGAGAAGAGCGAAAGTATCGCCATGGAAGCTTTATTTATGTGTCAGATTGGCAAGCACTTTTATCTCGATAAAACACGATAACCTCCAAATTTGGATACAAAGGTTAGCGTATATGTCTAGGGCGCCCAATTGTAGTCAAGCGACGTGTGAAAAGAACATGATCTGTGTGAGCACTTAAAATGATATTTAATAGTCGCTCATTGGTTAAAGATTTAAAATTAAGTTAAGGCTTTCAAGTAAAGACCATATTGATGTCTTATACGATATTAGGTAATACCGACAAGTTGAGTCGGGATGGCGCCTCGAGATGCACGGGGTCACACAAGTAGATGATTTGGTTTATTTGAAGTTTCTCCCTTGAAGGACCTCATTGAGGAAAGAAAGTCTACTGTGCGAAAATGATACTCCACTTGTTCCAAGGTAGAGATAGAATTAAATTTGAATTTCGGGACAAAATTCCTTTTAGTTGGGAAGATTGTAACGGCCCGCTTTAATTAATCCCAATTAATTGATAAATTACGGATTAAGATCCTAAGCTCAGACCCACGTGGACATCGCAGAATAGTCTACGACAAGCCTAATGGGTGAAATATGTTATTTTGTGTAGCGAGTGTATAATTATTTTATTATTATTTAATAATTCGCGCCGTGTTAATTGAGAGTTTCGCTTAGTCGCATTGTGCGTGTGTAGTGACGAGAGTGTGCGACGTCGCGGTGTATGTGCGTAACGCTGGTGTACAGGTAGTATGAAATTGAGTTGTCACGTCACTCACCCCATCATGTCACATCACATCACCCATCACATCCACATCAAATCACCCTACCTCATCATGACTTCTTTTTCTCCCAAAATAAAATAATAATAAAAAAAATTGCTTTCTTTCCTTTAAAATATGAATAGAGAGAAAATGGGGTGGAGAGAGAAAAAGAAAGAGAAAGAGAGAGAGTGAACGATGAGAGAGTGAGAAAGTGAGACAAGAAGAGAAAGAAGAAGAAAGAAAGAGATGGAGATGGTGGCGCGAAGCATGGTCATGTGGACGAGAGATGGACGGCGAGCTAAAGGCGGCGGCGGCGACCAGCGGCGGCGTGCGGACAGAACAAATGGCGCGGCGCTTCGGCGAGCAGCTACTGCTGCGAACGCAAGAGAGCGACGCGACGTCGCGGAGGTCGACCGATGGCGCCAGCCGGTGGAACGGTGGCTAGCGGTGCAGCAATGCGGCGCGAGGCGACGACGAATGGCGACAAGTTCGCGGATGGCGGAGGACCACCATGGGGGAAAAAGAAGAGAAAAGATAGAAGCAATGAGCGGCAAGCCAGCATGATCGCTCCGGCGCCCAGCCAGCCAGCGCGGCGAGGCAGCAGGCAAGCAGCCACATGCAAGCAATGCGCGCGAAAATGCTAGCAGCAGCAATGCAACAGCAACAGCAACATGCTTGTGACGCGAGCAAGGCAGCGATAAGCGCGCGCAATGCATGCATGGTGGCGCGTTGCCGGAACAATCGAACCTCCGGTATGGTTCGAAAAACGTGCAAATATTAAACTTTTTGAAATAAAAGTTATTATCTTAAATTTTAGTCTCACATTATAAATTACTTAATGTGACTCTAAAATAATAAAAACTATATAATTTGACACATAGTCGGGTGTCGGGTTCGTATCTCGACGCGAGTGCGTGGCGTTTTGAAGGCAATTGCGATTGCTTGAGGTAAGTAAACCCACGAGAAAGTCAGTTCAGAATTTACTTATTTTCCTTGTAAATTATTTATTTCACATTACTTTTTGTCAGTTCAGTTTTCATGTTTACTCTATTCCGGCGTGTGTCTGTGTATGGTCGAAGGGACGGTGTGACCCTTTTCCGGCTCTCTCGTTGATGACGATCCGATTGTTGCTACAGTGTTGGTCATACCTTAGACTACGCGTGAGATTTCTTTCAGCGAGTCGATGATCTCAAGAGCGAGTTGACGTGAGGCCCACCTCCGTCACAAATTTCCTCTCTTTTGAGGCGTTAGGCGGAAGTTTACCTTCCGACTCACAAAGTTCCTCATTTCGACCGTGAAGAGGGGGTGTTGATTTCCTCACCCCAGGGCCTTCTCGGTTTAGTTTTTGTCCCAGGGCTCGACAGTTATACACCACACTCGCGTTCCACATTTTTTATTATCTCACGACTTATATTCATGCTTTACATTTCTATTCATTTACTTTTTATGCATGAATTGTAGCCGTTTTTCTTGGATTTCTTGTGAATACTAACTGAATTTCTCTGGGATTTACTCACCTGGAACTTGTCATTGTTTTTGGTGGCAAGTTGCAGTTCCTACGACGAGCCGGGGGAAGACGGTGATTGGCGACTAATCGGAGCGCCTCCACTAGCTTACTCGTAGGCGATTGTATTTACGTATATATACTTTTTTGGATAATGTTAGGAGACTTTTATCTGATATATGTATATCGACACCTATTATACATTTTTGTCGCTTTATCTGATATACATGGTATCGTTTTGCTGGGTTTCCACCTAATAAGTTGTTAAATATTGCATAAACTGTTTACATTAATTATATGCATGTTATTAAGACTTCCGCTACTGAAATAACTTAAATAAATCATAATAAATGAATTAAGTTATAAAAACTTTGTAACTTAGTATATTTTGCGAAAATAATCATTTAAATATCAAAATGTACTAAGTTGGAATATTAGATGATAAGTTCGCGGGCCGTCAAGACATGTGTACAGGTGACGTGGCATGGCTTGGTGACGTGTCCGGCGACGTGGCGGTGCCCGGTTTGCCTAGGAATTTGGGGCCGTCAGAGCTCCCACTTGATATGCGTAGTGTACTTATGACGCATTAGGCTGTAGCACGTGTGATCAGGCACTCGATGAATTTCAACCCGAGTTGCATTAAGAGTGCACGTGTCGGACACGCACCGCGAGAGACCAAGTGAAAGGAAGTGGGAGCACCCACCGAAAGGATCCTGGGGTTCGAAGTACAATTTAGTCTGACTAGAACGATTACACACTTTGTTTCTCTCGTGTTATTTATTAATGCGATGATCGTAGCACAATTGCCTATTTATTTTATGCATGATTATTTAATATGGTTATTGATATATATTTATTTTCTTATAAATGCTTAGTGTACTTCATTTGGAATCTTACTAATTGTACACTCCATCTAGCTCTTTGTGATGGTTGAGTGCAGATCCCAATACTAGTAGAGGCAAGGGGATTCTTGGCAACTTCATCAGATTGCCCGCAGTCAAAGACCTACTAGTATGTGTTATTTTGATATTTTGCTTTACTTTTGGGTATTGAGAGATTGGATAGACATTGTACTTGTACATATTACTGCTTAGTATTGTCACCTATATACATAGTACTTTTCCAGGAGTTTACCACAATAGGAGTTGCTCTCATAAATGATGTTTTATATGATGATGAATTTAATTGTTTTATTTGCTTTAAATTTAAGACTTCCCTGTTTAATGTTAAAAGTAATTCAACTGTTTAACTAAACTCATTAACGAAATGAGTTAACACGCATATCGAGTAGTCATGACGTAGTAAAGGACGTTAGTGGCACGTGGGACCCAATGGGTCAATGATCTGACAGGACTGCGGGGCCACGACACTCCACGTGGCGAACTCGAGATTTGGAGCCGCCACCTAAACAAGACTGATCCTTGTTATACTAGTCATCATAGGCTGAATTTGGTGTGCAGGAATCATCCAAGAACTCTGATGGACATGTAGTGGTGCCAAGTAGATGACCATCGAGACAACATCCACAAAAGAACGGAATAACCATCGCCTTCCAAACCGAAAAATTTGTACGATCTTCAAAGTAACAAGTTGATTCAAAGAATTATCAAATGGTGTCATTAGTGGCATCTGCTATGTAGATCTAGTGTTGGATGTTGTAGATCTACTACTTTGTGATGTAGATTCAGTGATCTGAGCTCCATATATGGCGATTTTTGTACTAGATCCACCATGCATCGCCATTTCTGGTGTTGAAATCGCTGCTACAAACGCCATCATCAATGATGGATCGTTGAGAGTAGATCTCTCACCAGGAGTCTCAATGGCGTTAGCCATTAGAGCTCTAGTACCATGTTGAACGAGAGATTCAACACTGGAAACCCTAAACGACGCTACACAATTGATGCTCAAGAACTGAGAAAGCAAGAATTGCTTCTCAGATGTATTAGGGTTTCATTTATATAGTGTGTTACAATATAACCTGGACCGTTCGATCAAACACATCATAACCATTTGATCAGTACATACATACACTGAAGATACACACACATTACAAACACACTTGTTACACCGTGCAATAACTAATCTGTTTACCACAGTAAAACCAACTTAATGGTTTATTCTCATACACTGTAAGTGGGGTTGGCACTTACACCACACCCTTATATATTTAAGCATAAATTAATAAATATTATATCTATATTGTACCAAAAATATATTAAATATATAGTCTTGTCCACCAAATAGTCAAAAATTCAATTCGGAAAAAAAAATAAAAAAATCTCGGCTTGCAACAATCAGTCAATTAATTCCATCTAAACCGTCAAAAACTCATGAGGGCCGCTAAGGGCACCCCACCTATTAATGAAGGCACCCAGCTAATGTGGGCACAAATTGATTTACCTGGGGCACCCGAAAATTAAACCCAAAATACCAAAAATACCCCTCGTGCAAAAAAACCCTTACACCCCACCACCACCACCACCACCACCACCACCACCACCACCACCATCACCACCATCACCGAACCCCGAGCGCCCAACCACCCCCACCACCACCTTCACCGAACCCCGAGCACCCCACCACCGTCACCGAATCGTTGTGCAAGAACCCATTTGGTTTGAATCGACCATCGAGAGGAATCTCCAAAATCGTGTTTCCCGTGTCTCGCCTTGTGTTTCTCCTTCGGTTTACGCTTTTTGCAGCTCATAGGGTCGTGGTGTGAGCCGATTTCGTCTCCAAGTTAGGGTTCGGTTGAATAGTTAAAGAAATGGGAATTCGCGGTTCTCGCCACACAAAGCCGAGATCGTGCTAATCTTGTCTCGCCCTCGCATGGCCGAGACAGAAGCTACATTTTGGGAACTCGAAGTCTCGACCGCAAAGGCGGAAGAGTTCACGACGCGTCTCTGCTACGCATGGCCGAGAGTACTTTAGTTATCTCGGCCGAGACACGACGAGAGCTAGAATTAGTGCTAGGTAATGTGGTGTCGGTAGTGCACAACCGAGAATTTGCTAGTACCCTCGGTCCGTACTCGAAATTCATGACCTATGTGAAACCTCTCGGCCCTCTATGACCGAGACATTACTATACATCTCGGTCTCCGCGAGGCCGAAACAATCGCGCACCCGACACGAAACATCTCCCAACCGCATAAAAAACACAATAAATTTACAAAATTACTTCAAGTTCGACCTCCTCTTGCACGGTAGCAGCGGTACAATCCTCCATTATATAGTGGAAACAAGTTCTGGATTTGAGGAAATTATCAAACCCTATGTTGACAAACAAATCATCATTTTCACAGCTTTTCACAACTAAACAGCTTCTAAAAATCATCATACGGTTGTCAAACATTGTTACTTATCATTGTTGACGATGTCAATCCGCAAGAATCGATCAACGCTCGCCAAATGCAATGTGGCTTTGTGGTTCAACCTTGTGGTGGGGTGCCTTTTTTTCTTTGCCAAAATGATTTGTGGTATTTGAATCAATATATATACAAGGGCAAAATAGTCTTTTCCACTTTTGCTGAAATTTTTACAAAATCTTTGGGTGCCTTAATTAAACGGTGGGGTGCCCTTAGCGGCCCTCAAACTCATCAATCGAAAAAATCTATACCCGAATTTAACGCACGTGATTACTCTCACGAACCCGGTCCACATTATTATCCAACGCCCGGGAGTAGCATAAATGCAAATAATTTGGGCTGCACCATCGCATCGACAGCGAATTACAGCACAAATCCTCCATTGTTGTTCTTCTCTTCATTGCGTTCTTCTTCAGTTGTCGCCGCCTCTGTTCTTCCTATCAACAGATTGAAGATCTCAGCCTCTTCGATTCGATCCTATCGATAGATTGATCATCAGATTTGATGGGCAAATTGGGTCAGTAGCAGCGGCAATGAAAGGGGTGTTCTCGGCGCCTGGTGATTACATCCACTTCAAGTCTCAGGTTCCCCTCCACAAGATCTCTGTGAGTTCATCTCTCGTGAATTCTTCTACCCTTTTTGTTGATTTGGGTTTTTTCAATTGTGGGTATCTTGTTTTTTCTGATTTTCATTTCTTGCACTTGATGTGGTTTGATATTTTTAGTCGTAATTTTTGTATTGATTAGAGTACGGTGGTTTGTGAAGTGGGTGTGCTTGGATTTATGGTTTTGTATCATCATTTCAGTTGAAATTCCACGAGGTAGGGAAGGCCGAAGCCCAAGCTAACTTGGGACCCATTGATTACGAGAGATTTAAATAACTTGGATGAATTGCACTAAATTGAGCACAATGGGAGGGTTTGATCCATGTAGTCGGTCTGACAAATTTATGATTGACACTAAATTGAGCGCAATAGGCGAGTTTGATCCATTTAGTCCGACCTGACTAATTTAGGTTTGATTTGGAGGGATTTAAATGACTTGGAAAGCATACCATCAATTGCACTAAATTGAGCGCAATGGGAGAGTTAGATCCATGTAGTTGGCCCAGACTAATTTAGGATTGATTGGGAGGGATTTAAATGACTTGGGAAGCTATCTTGTATTATCATCTCAGTTATAATTACATATCCTAACTGGGCATCCTAAGAGCATCTCCAACCAAATTGCATTTTGCAGTTTGGTGGATGGAAATGGCGTTTGATTGGATGGAAATGGCGTTCGGTCACTCCAATCGAACGCCATTTCCCTCTCCATTTTGGCGTCGATGAACAGTGGAACGCCAAATCTGCATTTTTATTTTTTTATTTTTTCAATTTTTAAAATATGTTATATTTTTTATGTTTATTTTAAGTTTGTAAAAATAAATAATATTTTTTTGAAATTTTTCGGTACTTTAATAAATTTTTAAAATTGTTATGAATAAATTATAAAAAAGAATAAAAATTAGAAATTAAGTTTTTGAGAAGAAATAGAGTTTGTGATTGGAGGAGAAATAGAGTTTGATGTGACAAATCTGCATAATAGAGGGGAAATAGAGTTTTGTGGTTGGAGATGGTCTAAATTTTCTAGTTTAAGTTTTAGTTTGGTTCGACGGTTTCTTGAAGGCCGGCCATTTCTTGTACTTTTCAACTGCTCTCTTCCCTATTAAGTTTCATCAATGGGGGTTCCCACTTAAGTATCTAATGTTGACTTTAGTGGAAGTGGGTCTTCGTTTAATGAGTACTGCTCTTTGATCAACCCATGGATGTTGGCGAGGGTCTATTAAAATGGGCGGGTTCAACTTCCAGTATATTGTTAGCTTCATATTCATAGTTTACTTAAATAGTTTTATTTTATTTTTAAATTCTAATATTCACTGTGGATGTTTGCAATTATGTTGAGCTCATGCTTTGCCATTCTTCTAATTAATTTGTAACCAGTTGTGCACTTTCCTTATCTAGGATCAAGAATTGGCTTGCTTAAAGCTTTTACCACTCATGTCATCTGAAAATATTCCCATGGAGTTAGCTATCTTGAATTGAAGTATCATTTTTGTTCAAGGTAGCATTTTTGGTTGAGGTAGCTATCTTGCTCGAGCTTTCCGATGTGGAAGTGCAAGATTTATCAACATAAATGATTCAATTGGTCCAGCGTGTTTCGAATAGAGCTTTTTAATCATAACAGTGGCATGCAAAAGTAGGGGCTTTTTAGGTAGTGGTGTCATATTTTTGATATTTCATGGTTGTAGTTGCATGTGGGAATACTCAACTCTGTAGTTGGAACTCAAGGGACCCCCAATATTGATAGTATATGTCTGAATTATAAATAAAAAATGAAACTTTTGAAAGTTGTTGAACATATTTGGCATTTAAGTCATTCGAGGGTTAGATTTATCATACAAAAATGTGTATTTTATCTATCCATATGTAAAGACTTAGCATGCTCTTTTTTTTTTCACAAATCAAACTAACGTAAAATGAATCAGATGCAACCGTTAATGATTGAGTTTCCTTTCACTACTATTGCAATTTGATTAACTAATGATTCAATCATTTACTGACCAATTTAATGTGATTCTATGGTTTCACAATTTTCAAATTCAATTCAAAACTTGATATTGACTGGGGGCAAATTGAATAGTGAATTGTACGATTACCTATTTAGCTGACTTGAATTACTGTTCTAAATCTAATATCATTGATTTAGATGTCTAATAATGTCTCTCATCCCAATTGTTTTTTTTTAAATTATTTTTTGCAGATAGGATCAAAACAGTGGCGGTATTATGATTTTGGTCCCAAGGCTGTGCCTCCACTTATCTGTCTCCCTGGGATGGCATGTACAGCTGATGTATACTACAAACAAATCATGTCACTATCCATGAAGGTGGAGAGTTTTATTACTCAGTGGAGTTCTTAGTTTTTAACATGTTCCTTTGGTTGTTGTATGCTCCATTGCTATACATTTGTATTTCTTTCTGTGTACATGACGAAGCTTATAATAGTTTGCGCTTTGTGAAAGGGATCAATTGTTCTTTTTACATGTAGGGTCCATAGTCATTCTCATACATTTGCTATTTCTGAATGTGTGTTCATGATGCAGCTTAGATTGCTTTATTTTTTGTAATAGGGTAAAAACTAAAAACTTTCATATTTTCCTGCTATCTTGTGAGCGAACCATTTGTAATAAGATTTTGAAAGCATACAAACTAATGACTTGGAGGTTCATTAAGATTTAATTCACTTTAAGGGTTTAATTTTGTTGGTATCGTATTTTGGGGAATACTTTTGTTCAAGTAGGAGTTTTTTTCCTTGATTGAAGTAGGTAATCCTTTTCGTATTTTAGTTTCCAATTTAGATTAGGATGCTTTTAGAGATTTCTCTTTCACACTGGCTCTGTAATGAAGTTGAATCACTTAGACAAATGAATAAGGAATATCACTCTTTTGATTGCACATCAGTTACCAAGCTTGCAGTATAAGGAGGAAGGTCACTTTAGGTGGCTCAAAAGAAGCATAAAACTTTGTTATAAACTTGCATCTTCTTTTGTCATGAGTCAAAAATCTGAAGTATGATCATCACTTTCGGAATGCTTGTTTTTTTTTACTTTTGATGTGCTATTGAATGTTGTATCTTGACCGGTAATTTTTTTTTTTCTTAGGGTTACAGAGTGATTTCTGTTGACATGCCGCATGTATGGAATCATCAAGAATGGATTCAAGCATTTGAGAAGTTCTTGGATGCTATTGATGTTCACCATGTAAGCAATTTTATTGGCTATTCTTTGCCAATCATCCATCACATTCAGCATTTTTCCATTGAAAAAAGTGTAGTTCTCTATCAGCTTCTTGGATTTTTTTACTAACTCTTCCTTCTCATGCAAAATACAGTAAACTTCTGATTTTTTTTTATTTTTTTTTGGTCATAACAGTAAACTTCTGATTGGTGTTGGATCTTTGCATAATGTTACTGAATTATGAAGTGCATTTGGTTTATAAACTGCAGAGCCTCTCTTATCACATGCAAAGCGACCTAAAAATGAAGAATTTGGAATGGCTATTAATGAATTACGATTTCAATCAACGAAGCCAAAAATTTCTACTGGTGATCATTAGTTAGGAATTATCCATAATATGAAATAATGAAAATAAAATAGAAATTGCAGAGGCATGGCTTAATTAAGGTTCCTGCTCATATTCACTTCAAATCTTATTCAAAGTTTTTATTCTTAGAGCATACATAATTGGATGCTGCTGCATCTGTGGTAGACTGGGAAAACCTTTATTCTAAAGCACTGCACCAATTTGAGCTTAACATGTGCTTATGTTATTGTATATTGTGAGATTTGGCTCAATGATAATGCAAATGGTTAAGTAGCATAAACTAAGAAAGTTAAAAATTGGACTCATCGTGTATGCTTAATGTCTCCCAGCTAAGAATGTCATGCCAGGTCCCACCACAAAAGTTTGCTAGCAAAGTCGAACCATCTTCTGTGCTGCATATACTTTATTTTTTTTAAATGGAAGACCCAAGAATACATTAATTAGATAAAGGAAAATGAATAGGACCAAATCGTCTCTTAGTGAAGACAACAAGAAGCAAGTAGCATTAGAAGAGCTCCCAATCTCTAAGGATGTTCAATGAGATTTCTCTTCACAAATCCTTTTGTTTTATTCCTTACAGCTCTAATCTTAATGTTACATCCTTCTGCTAAACCTTGGTTGCAACTGCAATGTGCCCTCTCATCCTCTTGGACTGACTCATGAAACTCAATTTCTCCCATGGCCTCCCCCATAAGGTCCCTGTAAAAAACTTGCTATGAATGAATAAAAAATTCTTAACCCTCCTAGATGCATCGGTTTTCTGATGTGCAAAAAAAATTGGTGCTTGGTTTTGAATGACTAAAAAAATCTTTTTTGCCGATGAATAAAAAAATTCTTAATCCTCCTAGATGCGTCAGTTTTCTGATATGCAAAAAATTGGTGCTTACTTTTTGTTTTGTTTGTTTTTTGTGCGTGTAATGCAGACTTAAACTCTACCTATGTTGAACACTATGTGCGCTAAATAGTCAGTTCCAAGTCCGGATAAAGGAGGACTTTGACGCTCATTTTTCATACCGAAAAATGGGTAAGGGAGGTCCCAAACCCATTTTTCATATCCCAAAAGTGGGGGAGGGAGGCCCCAAGCCCATTTTCCAAGAATGGAAAATGGAGGAGGGTTGCGATAGGTTGACACCTAGCGTAAAATTTTTGTCACTTTTCATGAAATGGATCAAACACATAAACGTTGGGCCGTTCCCACCTAACGACGCGCTGCATCGGAGCCCGGGTGTAGTGAGAAATGAGCAAGGGTGTGTTTCACATCACCGCCTGGGTTTGAAGAAAAATGAGCAAGGGTTCCCACACATAGGACGTGTGTAGGTAAGGAAGCTAGTCCCTTCACATCGTCGCCCGGATGTGAAGAAAAATGAGCAAGAGTTCCCACACAATGGACGGGTGTGGGTAAAGAAGCTAGTTCAAAACAAACAAGAAAACAAAAACAAAATCATAGATGCGGATACTTGATCTTTTAGACAAAATAGAAATAGAAAATGAAAACAAACACAAAAGGGAGAAAAAATTCGTTTAGGAACATGAAACATAGGAACACTTACAGGGAAGTCAATAGAACTAGTAGATACTATGATTAGAAGGAGAGTCAATATTGCTTACCTCCGAGAGACAAAATGGGTACGAGAAAAGAGTAGAGAAATAGGAAACACAGGGTTTAAATTGTGGTACACTAGTATAGATTGAAAATGCAATGGAGTAGGAATTCTGGTGGATAATGACTATAAGGATAAGGTCGTTGAGGCTATAGATTGATTATAGTTAAAATAATTATACCCGTTGTAGAAGTTATTTCGATAGTTTATTTGATGATGACCAAGTTGACAATATAGTAGATGAAAACCCACACCAAGAAAGAAATGTAAATTATACACGCAATATTAGAATTATAGAAGTTAAAAAGACATTAAAAATGTTGAAAATAGGGAAAACATGTGGCCTAGATGAAATACCCATAGCGATTTGGAAATGCTTAGGAGAAATGGATTGACTTGGTTAACAAAACTTTTCAACAAAATTTTAAAATCAAAGCGGATGCCAATGGATTGGAGAAGAAGCATGCTTGTGTCATTCTTCAAAAACAAAGGAGACATTCAAATTTGCTCAAACTATCGGGGAATTAAACTTATGAGTCACGCTATTAAACTTTGGGATAGGATAATTGACAATAGGCTAAGGAGAGAAACAACAATATCAGAGAACCAATTTGGCTTCATGCCTGGGAGGCCAACTATGGAGGCGATTTTTCTTGTAAGAAGATCGTTGGAAAAATATAGAGAAAAGAAAAAAGATCTTCATATAGTATTTATAGATTTAGAAAAAGCATATGGTAGGGTCCCTAGAGATGTTCTTTGGTGGGTTCTAGAAAGAAAATGAGTGCATGCTAGATACATAGACACTATTAAGGATATGTATGATGGAGTATTAACGAGTATAAAGACATTTGGAGGAGCTACAAAAGAATTTTCCATTACGATAGGACTATATCAAGGATCGGCTTTAAGCCCATATCTATTTACTTTAGTTATAAATGAACTAACTAGGCATATTCAAGAGGATATACCACGATGTAAGTTATTTTGCAGAT
Organism: Stephania yunnanensis; assembly: GCA_039657365.1. NCBI lineage: Eukaryota > Viridiplantae > Streptophyta > Magnoliopsida > Ranunculales > Menispermaceae > Stephania > Stephania yunnanensis. Next base: position 54,304,543 of record CM077584.1, on the reverse strand, counting down.
AATATTGTCTTAGTGGATGAGACAAAAGATGGAGTGAATAAGAGATTAGAACTTTGGAGGAATATATTAGAATCTAAAGGCTTTAAGTTGAGTAGGACGAAGACCGAATACATGCGCTGCGAGTTTAGAAATAATTGACATCGAGATGATGGAGTTATAAAATTAGGAGAAGTAAAAGTTCCTAAGGTGAACCACTTTAGATACCTAGGATCAATCATACAAAATGATGGTAATATTGAGAATGATGCCACTCATAGAATTCAAGTTGGATGGAAGCAATAGCGTAGGGCAACAAGGGTGATTTGTGATCAAAATGTTCCTACTAAGTTAAAAGGAAAATTTTATAGGACCGTATTAGGCTAGCTATGCTCTATGGAAGTGAATGTTGGACAGTAAATCAATAATAATTACATAAAATGAACCTAGCAGAAATGAGAATGCTTAGGTGGATGTGTGGTAAAACTCGTAAAGATAGAATAGGAAAGGTAGAAATTCAAAAACAAGTAAGAGTAGCGCCAATTGATACAAAGATTAGGGAAGGGCAGTTGCGGTGGTTTAGTCACCTACAAAGACGGCCTACAAATGCCTCCACTAGAAAACTTGACTCAATAGAAACTGTAGAGATTCGACGAGGTAGGGATTGACTAAAGTTAACATGGGATGCATTAATTAGAATAGATTTGAATGGTTTGGAAAGCTCACCATCAATTGCACTTAATCGAGCACAATGGAAAAGTTTGATCCATGTAGCCGACCCCCAATTAATTTGGGACCGAGGCTATGTTGTTGTTGTTGTGCAATGCAGACTCAGTGCTACACTTACTGATCTATATACCTTAAATGGAGCACTGAAGAATTATGAAACTTGGTGTTGTCATGGAAAGCTCACCATCAATCGCACTTAATCGAGCACAATGGAAAAGTTTGATCCTTGTAGCCGACCCCAATTAATTTGGGCTGAGGCCATGTTGTTGTTGTGTAATGCAAACTCAGTGCTACACTTACTGATCTATATACCTTAAATGGAGCAGTGAAGAATTATGAAACTCGGTGCTGTCAAGCACTTACCACTAACGATTTTGTGGCCCTTATGTTATCTTTTATCTGACAGGTGCATCTTTATGGGACAGCTCTTGGAGGCTTCCTGGCACAGCTCTTTGCTCAGTACCGACCAAGGCGTGTAAGATCATTGGTACTCTCAAATTCTTTTTTGGAGACACGCAGCTTTGCTTCTGCAATGCCTTGGGCACCAATGTATGGTTTCTATTATTTGGATCTTTTATACTTTATTAAATCAGTCGTTTTGTTCTCTCTCTCTCTCTCTATATATATATATATTTATATTTATTTGTAATTGCGCTTTTCACCACAAGAATAATTTTTAGGCATACATTAGCTTAATTATTTTCTGAGTTAACTGAAATTGTTGGCATCTCAATGCCAATTCGTTACATTTCTTTTTTCCTTGCAAATTTTGCTTATAAGAGGAATATTGTGGCTTGTTTTGACTTGTTTGAGCTTTCATGGATCATTATTGAAGAGCTTGGTACAAAATTACACCACATGATACCAGTCTGTACCTGCAGAGATGCCCTGATGAACTAAAATGTGTACCTCTTCTTAGTTTTTTTCCCACGTTTCAGTGTAGTCTCGGACTGATGGTGTTCATTTGTATTTCTCAAACTTCAGTGGAGAAACTAATAAAAGGATAAGTTCCATAGTTATTCCTTCTACATTCTGTCCAAAGCAGTTAACAAATAAACACAATACTGCTATAATATACGCATTAAATTGATAAATTCCGAATTCTCATATCCCAAATATTTGGAGTGGTTATTTTTCTTTACTGATAACATTCATTCGAGGTTTGTTTACTATTAAAAAAAAAAGAAGATAAAATTTATATTAGTAGGCAGGAAATATTGGGGTTTGCTCCCCACTCTGCTATAATATATGCAAGTACCTCTAATATTCTGACTTGTGTGCATGAGCATACTTGTATGCTATAATTAATTGTATTATATTATATGCATTGGATGCCACACAATCTTAGAACTTTTAAAAATCTTCTTCAGAGTTGGATCATAGGAGTTGGGAATCGGGATCAAGGCTCAGACTGACTAGATGCGCACCAATAAAAAATCATTATTGGTCCACTGGTTTGACATGTGCCGACCTCTATATGAGGTAGGGAGTTTGATTTCCCATGTAAGGGAGTTTAAATTCTGGTATGGGTAGTGGGTCTCAGGATGTAGAGACCATGGCGAGTCCCAAATAACTACTAAACCATTCACTTGTACCCTATCTAAAATAAGAGAGGATGTGGTAGTAGTAATTCTTTGCCCCCGTGTCATATTCTCAAAGCTTTATAGCTTATGTATTAATAATAGCTTTGCTGGATTTTAAAGGCTTTTCTGCTTTATTTTCTTTGCTAACCCTTCTTTTGTAATTCAACATATTATACTCTTAGAAAAGCTGTTTTCTATCAAACAAAAAAGGTATTAATATTAGGACCCAAAAAAAAAAAAGAAAAAGCTCAAGTATTTTTTCCCTGGTTGGGAGTCGTGAAATTTTGGTCGAATCTCTGTTAACGGCTCATATTTTGCCTGAGAACCATCTTTTCTCGTTAGAATGCAGGTGAATGAATTTGCAGTTTTAGTCATAGATTACATTTTCACATTGAATTTCAACCATTTCTTTGGTTTTCATTGCAGTGTTAGTTGGACTCCATCCTTCTTGTTGAAGCGATATGTCTTAATTGGAATTCGTGATGGTCCTCATGAACCATTTATTGCTGACTCTGTCGACTTTGTTGTGTCTCAGGTAGAAAGTCTTTGACTATATCATTATATGCAAAAAGTGCATGACCAAATACAAAGCGTGTATCTGGCTTCTGAATTATAATTCCTAAGACCTGTTTCATGTGCTTAAGTTACTTAACCCAAAATGAACAACAGGCTTTTTCTAATTTTCATTGGGCCGGCTACATGAATTCACATTATTTGTCAAGTTGGCATGATTTACATCACTATTACTGAATAATAAATATGTTTGCAGGCTTTCTGGTGATTTATTAGGGGATCTTTGATTCTACAAATGACTTAGAAGTGACATCTACGTTTGACATTCGTTCGCATAAAAATGAAGTTATAACCATCATCCTTTGCAATTACAAATGGTTTAACAGCAAATGATTTTAGAATAAGTAATTTTCACGACACATACAATGGGATTAAGTTGAAATTACTACCCTCATCCTTTCTGTTCAATGCAAATGGTTTCTCAAAATGAGATTTGCGCTGACTTATGCAGTGTATCCTTTGAATGCCATGCAGGTTGAAACCCTTTCGAGAGAAGACCTTGCATCTAGGTTAACTTTGACTGTTGATGCTGCTTCAGTGGGACCTCTCTTGCTTTCAGATTCATTTATCACCATAATGGATGTAGGCTATGCTGTGCCTTTTCTGCTTGTCTACTTGATTTACAATTTTTCCATGCTTCTCTCTGGAAATACTGCTTACTGCATATTTTACTAAGTAGGGAAAATGCAACTTTGAAATGAAAAAAGATGGCTTAAAATGTTGTGGCGTCTAATTTCATGAATCCAATCAACCCATGCACATTTAAGTGGTGCAGTCAGAAGCCTGTTTACATTGAAGTTACTAGACTAGGGTAAATCTTGAAAACTTAAATTTCGCTAGTGCTATTCTGACTATTGAATAAAAGAATTTCTGATGCTGCATAATCTTAGTAAACGTTTGCTACGTTTAGCTATTTGAATACAGATCGACCATAGTTTGATCCTACAATTTCTGGCTTCTCTTATCGGACCTGTCTTTTTTTTACTGAAACTGGCTTCTTCTGTCATTCTATCATGAACCATTGGTATGGCGATTTTAAGATAGTGATATCTCCCAAAAAAAACACACGAGGCTGCAATTAGAATGGATAAATGTGCTAGATTTTGCTGGGCACGAAGTAATTGCTTGGATGTTGTTGACTAGAATGTAATTGTTTATTGTTACCCGAAATATGTAGTTTTGATTGTACAAGATAATGGTTTTCTTATCCTTTATTTGTAATTCCGAGCTGCATGTGTTTGCTCTTTGCTCCTGTACTCTTGGGAGCAAAGATACTAGTTTGCAGTTTGAAATATCGGTTATGCTTTTTTTTAGCAAATATTGGTTACATGTTTAGTATCAATGGAACTTGGAATATGATGAAGAAACAATTAGTGAATTCTGGCGATATAGATTATAGCTCTTTAGCTCTAGAAACTTTCTTGCATCTTCTACTTGCATCCAACAGTTATCAACACTGAATTCGTGTTTCTCCCAATTTTCATGATCTGTAAACGAGGCCTATGTTTATTTGTAGCCTCTAGAAACATTAACTTATAGAAGAATTTGAAGCTTTCCATCATTTGTGACTTCTGCAAAGTATTTCTTTGCTATATCGCGAGCAGAAGATATGCGGCTGTTCCATAACACACTCATTTGTTGCTGTAGACAAATGATTATTGTGCTACTCCTCAACAATTGAAAGATCAAGTAGGTGAAAAATATCCTGGGGCGAGGCGGGCATCCTTGAAGACAGGAGGTGATTTCCCATTTCTTTCACGTCCAGATGAAGTAAACTTGCATCTTCAGGTAATGTAAAAATAAAATTTTGATCACTTTACGGAAACTTACATCTATATATGTTTGCTCATATTGCTCTACCTTCATCAATAGTTGCATTTGAGACGGGTTGGAATCGAAGCAAGACCAGACTTGGTCCTAGGAAGCTTGAAAGATGGAAATAGTGGAAGCTCTAGTGGAGAAATGATAAAAGAGAAGATGCAGATGACCCTCCCAAGGATGAGGGTGGTGGATCAATGAGCTCTCCCTCCGAAGAACATTTAATGCCAGCTTCTGATGATGCCAGCTCCCACACAATTGATGAACCACTTAGCAGCAATTCTAAACTTCTCTTAGTACACCCTGGATCTTGGACGCCTCTTCTGGTGGCGCAGGCTGCTATGATACAGCAGCATTTTGTAGCAATCAAAGTTATCCAACTTGCTCAGGTATCGGCATTTATTCATGTACTGTCTTTCTATGTAGAGCTATTAAACCATAGCCAGCAACATTGTTGGAAATTCAGACAGTTTGTGTGAAATAAGAAACTTGAGCACTGCTGGTGTTTGTATCCATTGTGAAAAACCAATGAAGAGTTTCTTTCTTCCTATGCTTTTTTCACCTATTATTTTATTTTTGAAGTGATTATTACTATAGAGTGAACTTGTTGAACCACAAGGCACTTTGAAACAAAATAGTCAGTTAATTAAGCTCAAATTGTCAGTGACAGAACTGGGATACCATGCTTCAAGTTAAAGACTGAAACAACGACAGCGTCGGTTTAGTCCATCTCAGCAAACTGCAACATTAAAACTCATGTTTTAAGCTTCATCTTTTATATGTATTCTGGGTATACCATGAAGAGAGAGTGGAGTCTCTTGCATTCAGTTTTTAAAAGCCAAGAGAGCAGTGCTCTAAGGTGCTTATTCAATGTACAATGCAAGTTAAGCTTAAAAGATGATTCTTCAGATTATATAAAAGCATGTTTTCTACAACTTTTAAAGCCAAAAACAAAGTCTTTAATCATCATTCTCATCAAATATTGAATCATAATGTGACCTGGGTTCTACCACTTGTGTAGAAAATCAAATCAAAATGCACTCAGTTACTAAATAGTTTTGAGACCGCTTCAGAATCAATAAAACACACATGGATATATCAGGATTCGAGAATCTACATCATCACTTCCCTCTAATCCAAGATCAAATTTAAGTCTGCACCAACACTGGTCTGTCGTTCCCCTCAATCCCTTATCAAGCCTGGCCTGCTTTTCTGCAACATGTATAAAGAAAATTGCGTGATAATACGGAAGAGAATGTGCTGCCATCACTATTCCAATCTAGACCATTCATTTCAAACGTATAAGAACGTAACTAGATCGTCTAAAGGAGATTCAATGCATGCATAGTGTTTGTTGGATATCAAACTCTCTCCGGATTTTGTAGCAATTAAAGGAAATGGACTATTTAGCTAGCTAGGAATGAGCAATGAAGTAAAATTTAATTAGTTTTCTCTCAAGGACACAGTGTACTTGAAATGCTGTAAGGTAATTAATTTAATTAAGAGCTCTAGCAGTACCTGTGGTAATTCTTGCTCGAAAGGATGAATCAATGACGAAAATTTGCGAGTGTGGATCTTTTTGACTATCTCATGATCAGCTCCTCCTTCACCATATCTTTTGATAAATTCCTCTGGCATTTGTTCAAGTATCAACTCTTGGAGATTCAGGTGTTGAATCCCATCTGGAAGCTTTCTTAAAGCTTGGCAATCTTTAATGCATAGTTTCCTTAGTTTTTTCATGAGACCCTCCTGCATCCCACCCAGCTCCTCTAATGTGTACATATCCGATAATTCTAGATATTCGAGGCTTGAAAATGTTTCTCTGTCGTCGCCAAACTCCATCTCCCTTGCACTCGATGCATCACATATTGTCAACTTAACTAGGCTGTGCAACTTACTGAGGAACTTAAGGGGATCTTCTAGCAACTTGCAGTGACTCAAGCTCATAACACGAAGACAAGAGAGAGAGGCTAACCATCCTGGTAGCCGATCCATGGTTCCGTCTATATGCATCGTATCTAGAAATGAAGGAGTTGATGATAAACTACTACTCAGTTTGAGTCTCTCTTTCAAGCCGCAAACTATTTTCAACTCATGAAGTCGCTTCATCTTTGCAATACACGAACTTAGTTCTGCACCATAATCTTCTGATCCTTTCACATTATGGATGTGCAGCTTTCGGATTTGGGTTAGGTTCTCTAACTCTTTCAACACATCGATGTCCTTGAATTCCACGCAGTCTAGAGTTTGCAGGTGTGATAGATTTCCTACTCCACTAGGCATTTCGAAGGGTGTTTTAGAAAGTAGATGTCTCAACAAACGAGCAGAAGTGATTTCTTTAGGTAATGGCATTGGATAATCCTGTCCTAGATACAGAGTTTGTAGATTGTGAAGCTTTCCGACAGATGATGGAAGAGATGAGAACAGCAATTTGCCTAGAGCAAGGTACCGAAGATGTATAAGATCGCCGAAATCTTTAGGCAAGCTAGGAATTTCCAAGTCTCTCAAATTCAGAACCCTCAACAACCGTAGACTACTGCCGAAAAGAACATCAATGATGGGGATGCGATGCTGTTTTACAAACATGTGCAGCGATCGAATATTCCAATCATTCAGATTCGGAGGACCTTTCGGTTGCTCTCCATGGAATGCAAGCCAACGGTTCACTTGGCTTCCGATGTCTTCTGTTTGTGTTATGACTCCTCCAAGTTGCTCCTTCTGTAGCATGTGCACAGTTGCATCATGTATGAGTGCATGCATTCTACAATGTTGTATTTCCCAGGTCTCCTCTTTAAATACCCCTTGAAGAATGTTGCATTTGATTAATTCATTGAAGTAAGTATTTGCAACTTCTTCTAAGGTCATCTGCCTTTCTCCAATAACAAAGCCTTCTGCCACCCACAAACGAATCAGCTCGTCTCGAGGGATTTCAGAGCCGACTGGGAACATAGCGCAATACAACAAACAACATTTTAAATGAGGAGGCAGATGGTTGTAACATCTTAAGAAGATCGATTTTATTTCTTTAAGCTTCGGATTGGTATCTAATTGATAAGAGAGGGTGTCTAGGACACGGATCCATCTTGATGGATTGGTGTCTGAACTCGACATAAAACCTCCTAGTGTGACTAGTGCAAGTGGCAAGCCTTCGCATTTTCTAACCATATCATCGACAAAAACATCCAACCAACTAGGGGAATGTCCTTGTGGATTTTGTTCTTTGAATGCTATACTGCAGAAGAGATCTCGAGCTACGTCATAAGGTAACAAATCAAGTTTGTACATTAGAAAACCATCATGAAGGGGAGATGCATCGATAGTTTCGTTGCAAGTTGTAAAGATCACCTTACCACTGTTGTTATGAGGCAATGCTGGTCTTACAACTTTCCAAGCTTTCGAATCCCAAATATCATCTAGGACAAGTACATAGCTTTGCCCTTGTAAGCAATTGTTGATCTGTTGCCTAAGTGAATCTTCAGACATTTTATCGACGTCATTAGGAAGCGGTTTGCTCCCGCAGAACTCTTGCAACATGCACCTAAGTATCGCCTTTGCTTCAAAAGATCGCTTGACAGACACCCAAGCATGACATTGAAACTTTGTTTTCACAGCTTGGTAAGCCTTTTGAGCAAGAGTTGTCTTCCCGAGCCCTCCCATTCCAACTATTGAAATCACTTTCAGTTGTTGTTCTTCTTTCTCTCTTAGTATCAAATCTTCTAGTCTTCTAACATGTTCCTTCATTACATCAACAGTATCTTTCTCCGCAACTAGAAGAGTTGAAACAGAAGAACTTAAAAATGCATCTTCTTCTTGTGCCATTGAGCTTTGCACACTCTCGGGAAATTTGTACGTGTCCTTCCTTTTCGAGATGTCGTAGATTTCTTTCTTGATAGCTTCAATTTGGAAATGAAATTGCCTTTGGAGTTTCATTTGCTTGAAGAAATAAGGCACATATGTTATGCAGATGCTCAAGTTGAGAAAACTCTTGGGCTTTTTGGATCTTAGGATCTCAATTTGGAAAAGAAACTCATCAAGAGCATCCTCAATTTTGAAGGATTCATCTCGCATTTGCGATACAAACTCCATTACGAACGCGGTCTTGTCGTACCTCTTTTGATCGGCATCTTTCAAGAAGGCGCTCATGATGGAGAACTCGTTTTTGATAAACTTGATGTCTTCTTCAATTCCAAGTTGGAGTTGTGCCTCGGCTGCAACCATCTCCCCTAGTTTGGTGACAAAGTATGCCACCAAAGCCTCTGCTGCCATATCGATCTCCTTAGCTATCTATGGCTCAGTCACATCACATGATACCACCATGTACAATTTAAGTGGTACATTTCATTAATTCTCGGTCATCATTAAAAGATCTATTTCAATCAATCAATTTCTACACTATATAGGAAGGAATTTAACTCAAAAGACTTGAAAGAGTGCTAACCAAACAAGCTAAGCATCTCGATATGCATTGTCCTTTAACAAAGTTGAATTGTATACTTGAAGTTACCACTTAGTACATAGAAGGGCATGAAACACATTCCTATATTTTTAACTGTTATGATGGGAAAATGACTTGGGCACTAACTTGTGGCATCCACCAGTCGAGCACCGTTTGATACACCTTGAACACGTATGTCGAGGTTTATCGACGACACACCTATCAAGGTGCGCCAAATACGCTGCTCAAAGAGGGTATCTTAGCAACTTCCCTCATGATAGAAGTGAGGATTATTAAAGATATATTAGGCAAAAGAGGGTACCCTAGCAACTTCCTTCATCATGGCGGAGAATCCCCGCACCACATTATTTTTATAAAAATGCCTATTTTGCTTCACTCCTTGGTTGTTTTTCTAATTAATTACTATCTCAATTTTTGGAAAACTATTTTTCTTAAATTAAAGGATTAATTTAATTTTGTTTTTAATATTATCATATTTATTGAGTTACGAATTATCATACTTAAATAAATACATAAGATTTCTTAAATTAATATGACAAATATATTTTAATGATGTTTTAAATATAATTTTATAATCTTTGTGACACAATATATGTAGTAGAATGGGTTTAATGATAACAATGGGTTTATGTAGTAGGATTGGCTTAATTTTATAATCTTTGAGGTCAGTTTCATTACATACATTACATATGAAAAATACATAATTTTTAGTAAAAGAATAAAAAATAGAGGATTTAATGCAAGGAGCAGGGCGGGAAGCGGGGAATCCCACGTGGCAAGAACAATCCCTGTCTTCACTTTGCTCATGTGCCCCACCCCGCGGGGAGCAAAAAGGGGAATCCCCGCCCCACCAAGGCTGGGCCCCACAGGGAGTGGAGATTTCCTGCCCCACTTGCAACCCTATTTAATCCCAAAGCCAAACCAAAGTCTTTAACCATTACTCTCACCCAATATTGAATCCAAATGTGCCCTGGATTCTACAATAGGTGAAGAAAATCAACTGAAAATGATATCCTTACATAAAAGATGGAGGTTTTTAAAGAAACAAGGTGGGTTTACTTTTTCATTCATAAAATAGGGGGTTTACTTTAAAATTACAAAAGTAATGTATAACTCCTTTTCAAAAGGAGCTATTGATGATGAGGTGGATGTATGACGTGGTATGGTTGATGATGTGAAAGGAACTTGTATGAATAACTCCTTTTGAAAAAGAGCTATCTATACAAAATATTAAAGTGTATATGAATGACTCATTCTCAAAAAGAGTTATTTGTTTAACTCAAATATCACACACATGTATCGAGGTGGAGAACCCATACAAACGACACCTGCGTATCGAGATAGACAACGTGCGTCTCGAGATGGACAACCCGCGTCACGCACATATCTCAAGGTAGACAACCCGTGTAAACGACACCGACGTAGACAACTCATGCAAATGTCGCGCACGTGTCTCGAGGTGGACAACCCATGCAAACGTCACACACGTATCTTGAGGTTGATAACTCGTGGAAACACCATGCACGTATGTCAAGGTGGGCGACCCATGCAACTTCGTGCAAACCATTTAAACGTCAGACACATATCTCGAGGTACAACTCATGCAACCTCGCGCAATCCATGCAAATCATGCAAACGTTATGCACGTATATCGAAATGGATAACCCATGTAAATAACATACACGTATCTCGAGGTGGACAACCCACGCAAATGTGGTGCGCGCTTCAAGATACTTACCATGCATGTTATGCATCAAAACCTATTTTGTGCGCATTCATTTTTACGTTGGTCTCGCATGCAAATGCATAGGGCCGGGTGTCACTTAGAGTGACATTCTAATTATATTTTCTATATTATGTATAAATATATAAATAAATAATATACATTTTTGATATTATATATAAAATTATAATATATAATAAATAAATAAATAAATAAATATAATATATTTTTATATTATATATAATATTATATTTATATATAATATTATATATAAATATAATATAATATATATTTTATATTATATATATAAATATTTAAATATTTAAATATCCACGTGGGCGTCCACGTGGATTGATCGATTTACATGACTAACGCATTTTTCGAATGCGCTATTCATGTAAACCCAATTTCAGTCCACGTGGGTGGACTAATCCATAAGATTTACATAGATAGCACCTTTTGAAAAGGCGCTATTCGTGTGTCCACGTGGCCAGCAAATTTGTCATTCATTCATAGAGTATTTTTAAAATAAGACATATATTAGATCACAAATAAAAAAAATATACTTATTTAACTCATTTAAACTGCAAAAAGCAGTACTTTTGTAATTTTTTTCTAAAAGATACTAACATTACATAAAAGCCCATTGGGCCATCCCATTGGGCTTCCCGTATCTTGATTTGGTGAATCGGATGACCTTCACAAAGAGCATATCAACATTTGGATCGCTTGATCTCCTCATTTGAATCACAAGAGCTTCTCAGAGAAATCAACAATGGGGTGGAGCCACATACATATACAAGGCTGCTACAACACATAGCACCTTGTTGTGACACCCTTTTATATCTATCATATATATAAAAGCACGAATCACAAATTTTTGAGTCGTAATCAAATTTATCTTTTTATCCCTCCTCTACACATATTTTTTTTTGTACGTTCCTTATATTTTCCTTTTACTCCTTTCTTTTCTCCTGCGTCCCTTATCCTTTTTTTTTTTTGTGCGTTACTTATCTTTTCCTTTTACTCCTTTATTTTCTCCTGCGTCCCTTATCTTTCCATTTTACTATTTCCTCTTCTCTCACGTCTCTCTCTCGCCGATCACTTCGATCAATCCATTTGCACTGCAGACACTCCTACTTCGCGTACATCGATCAATCCATTGGCTGGTCATCGTTTTTGAATCTCCATTGGTCGACGGAGAATCTCCATTGGTTCTCTTCTCTCACGTCTCTCTCTCGCCGATCACTTCGATCAATCCATTTGCACCGCAGACACTCCTACTTCGCGCACATCGATCAATCCATTGGCTGGTCATCGTTTTTGAATCTCCATTGGTCGACGGAGAATCTCCATTGGTTACTGGCGGTCATCGTTTTTCAACAGCATTGGATCCTGGCGGCAATAGAAGAACATGTTCGGTTGTGTAGAATTTTCATGTTTACTGTTTTCCAATCATTTAACTTAAATAGTCCCCAATCCTTATATTATTTTGACAAAAAGAAACTTTTATTCTAGAAGTTTTTTTTTCCTTAATGTCTTTTTAATGCCTGGGTGCAGGGATTCACAGAACCCTCTTCTGAGAAGCTTCTTCCTGATTTGCACCCTCTGGAGCAGCATGTATTTACACTTGTTTTGGATCTTAAGGAGACATTAGTATACTCTGATTGGAAGGTAGCTTTCTGGAATTGTGGTCTTTTTTTTCTGCATCTATAGATATCTACTTTTTCTCCATCAACAATTACCACAACAGCACCCATAAAGGTAAGTCAATCATCGCCTCTTGTTGGTTAGACTTGATGCTCACCAAGTGTTTGTTGAATTGCCTCTGTTGTGTTTTTGGTTTTGTTCTTGAATATTCTTTAATGGTTTGGGAACCAGCTTCTATTGACTCCTTTGTGACTCGAACTCCACCCTTAGGCCATCCACTTTGTTGGTATGGATCCAACTCTTATTTTCACCGTCTCTATCTTGACTGAATATATGTTTTTGTGAACAATCACATCCAAGTTTGCAACAATTTGGTTTTGTCCTATGTACGTATGCTTGTAATACCTATATGTACGTATGTGTATATATAAATATACAAGAGTCCGGAGTATTTCTTTCATGGAGCCTAAGAAAACTTCATGCAATACATACATGGAGATTTGGTCTTTAATTATAATATGTAATGTATTTAATTAATAACAATAATATGTAAATGTAATTAATCATGCATAACTTAATCGTGTATGATTTATTGATTGGTATGGTTATTGGTGTAATGTATGTGACTCTGTAATGCACAAGTATATGTATTAAAGATTACTATATTAATTTTGTTTGCATTTTTCATGAACCAAGAAAATAATATAGGAGAAAAACAAAAAAGATGGAAACTCATGGATTTTGAAGTTATAAATCCTCTTAGAATAAGAAATTTTGGACTAATCTACTTGGGGTTAAGAAAGTAGTTAAGTGAAAAAAAACATTGCACACAATATCATCCAATCATTAATCCTGAGTGGGCTCCAACTATAGATCGAATCGTTCTTGCGTTAGAATACAAGACAAATCACTAAATAATTTTTTTTTGGGTAAAATCAGTTTTTTTTGTGGCATCTAATATGCAAATTATGAATAAGAGTCCTGAATTTGATGGGCCAGGATTGTTGTGGCCGTTACTTGAGTTTGGGCCTAAATCCAACTGTTTTAATTTTGTTAGGCAATATGTCCACGTAAATCCTTCTCTTTTGCTGATTTGATTATTGTTTTGGCTTTTGATGTAATGTTTTCTGTTTAGTAGATGTGGTGAGGCCATAAGGTTATTATTATTGTTTTGCCTCCTATTGTATATTTCTCTACTTTTTCTCCATCAACAATTAACACAACAGCACCCATAAAGGTAAGTCAATCATCACCCTATTTTTTTATCTGCTTCCAATTCTGCAATTGAATTCTCTCGTAATAGTAGCTTACTGCAACTGAATAACAGTTTCGTTGATGCGTTTGGTTTATATTTACTTAATGTTCGCCAACTACTTGAGACAATGCCAAAAAGAGAATTTTTAAGTATAAGATGTTTAACTATTTTTTTTATTGTTGGAGCAAGTTGTAATGCAAGATGTGGGCATTGTAACTGCTTCCAATTCTGCAATTGAATCATCCCTTTCTCTTGTTGGTTCAACTTGATGCGTAAATATTCTCTTGTTGGTTGTTTCGGTTCGCTCAACGTGTTTCTTAAATTCCCTTAATTCTATAAATAACATATAGTATGTTAATGGTCAATTGCTCTGTTTCATCTTTTTAGTGGAAAAGCCTTGTAGCTGAAGAAAAAACTCTCGGTCACTGTTTTAAGAGATTGAAATTCTCTTACTGTCTCCTCATGCAGCTGATGCAATTCTTTTAACCGCATCTCAAGCTCACCAATCCTTTTTTCATCTCCAATCTGTAAAAACTAAGAGAGATTATGTACACCGATGTGGGTGTCCGTAATTACAACATACCAAATCGATATGATCCTTTCCAAATCACACCTTCTCTGATGTCAGTTCCTCATTTTTGATTGTAAGAGATTGAAGTTCACAAATAGTCTTCTCATGGAGCATATGCATTTCTTAAGGTATTTTTCTGCCATTAATTGCCAATTCTCAAAATACCAGCTTGTGCCTCTTGTGGTCACTTTTATGATGTGCCTAGCGACCACACTTTTAGTGTTTTAGATAATTTCGATGGATTGCAAAAGGGTTGCCTCATCATTTAAATCAAATGTCAAATATAATTTCCTTGTCTCCTTCAAAAACATATCTTTACTTGAATTAGCTTTTTTTAGCTAGAACATGCACTTGGAAATAAAAAAAAACAAAGGGAGGACACCAATTCATCAATGTATATATGGAGTCAAAAGACCCCTTTCGATGTAAATCAAGAGGAAACTCGGTATCTTTATTTACATCGTTTTGTTTACATTTTTCTCTAGACCAGGGCCTAATCTTTTTTTGAAAACAGATATTCAAATTCTTTACCGAATCGCCTTCATATATCTCTTTGGTAGGGACAAAACTCTTCTTAAATAAAGTTGCTCAATGTCATGACTTTGCTTTATCGAATGCTTATGAAGATATAGGATTTTTATTTTTATTATTACTATGGGAGCACAAACTCTTTTGATTAACAAAAGCAATCACATTATAAAAACATGGTAACATTAGAGTATTTAGACCCCCTATTTTTTATGTTTGAAAAAAGGGTAGTTGGAAAAAGCTCGTTTATGTGTGTAAAATGTGTTCTTAATTACATGCGAAGCGATGCTATATTCAGTTCATAAGAAAAGTAAATGAAAAGAAGGCCATTTGAAGGCCAAGAAGAGTCAAATAAAGCCTTTGAGTTTATGCTCAATTACATTGGTATGAGTAACATTTAAGCTTTAAATTTGTCTTTTATTTGGGCCACTATTTTTACTGGATTAATCTCTTCTCCTTAAAGTCCCTATTAGGATTTCTTTAATGTTTAAGCTTTGAATACATGCTGAGGTCATGTTTCTAAAGTCTCAGTCAAATTACTTTTATGGTTGTTGGTCGAGTTTTTATACATTTTAGTTTTTGACATATAATTTTTTTTTGTTGATTGAATTTCGGGGCTGAATTTTTTTCTGTTTATTGTATTTCAAATCAAAATACCATATTATTTTACAATTATATTTTGAATTATAATTTGCAAGTTCGTATTGGTAACTTCTTGTTAAATTTTTGCTATTAGGAACTGACATTGCGTCTGGCCCCTTGTGGATGGAGTACATCACGTTTTTGAAGGCCCTCCCGGTGTGCTTATTAATATTACTTTCCTGTGAACAAGGCATTTAATTATGTATTGGAACTTTTACATCTTTGCGCATCACTTATAAGATATTTCTGCAGGCTACAACTGCACAGGAAGGATCACAAAGGATGACTTCTATAAGGAAAGCATACCAAAGAGCTATTGTAACTCCTACTCATCACTGGGAACAGCTTTGGAGAGACTATGAAAATTTTGAGAATTCTGTTAGCCGGGCACTGGTAACATATGCATTGGAACATATGTGCAGCGTTGATCATTGAAGTTATAAAAAATTATGTATTTATTTTTAAACACATGATTTCTCTGCAATATACATATGTAATGTCATTTATAAAGGAGTAACTTTACCATCTTCCTCTTATATTCTGCAGGCCAAGGGCTTGTTATCCGAATATCAACCAAAGTATAATAGCGCTAGGGCTATCTACCGAGAGCGAAAGAAATATGTTGAAGACATTGACTGGACTATGCTTGTTGTACCGCCAACTGATTCATACAAGGCAGGTTCTAAACTATTTCTCAATTTTTAATGTTCACGCCGTTTTCGTTATAAATTTGGGACTGGAAAGCCACTTTCTCTTCTTACCTGCTGAGTAATCCTGCTTATGCTGTTTTTGCTTACCAATGATAGGTCTCTTTGAAACAACAACAACAACAACAACTAGCCTCGACCCCAAATTAGTTGGGGTCGGCTACATGGATCAAACTCTTCCATTGCGCTTGATTTAGTGCAATTGATGGTGTGCTTTCCAAATCTACATTAAAATTGTTTCTTTCCTCGTGCATGATTCAGTTACTCCTCCCAAACAATTAACCTCTTGGAGATGTTGCATCTTAACTTGAAGTCATTTAACTTCGACTCTCTTTGGGTTTACCAACTTCATTACTTGGCAAAATCGCTAATCTCGATGTAAATCAAGAGGAATCTCTGGTATCTTTATTTACATCGTTTTGTTTACATTTTTCTCTAGACCAGGGCCTAATCTTTTTTTGAAAACTATTATCATTTTTTGAGGTCGGTTTTGCGATTTGGGAGCCGCCACATGGCCGATAAAAGATGTTCAAGTATCCTTGGAAGTGTTATGTCAAATTAAGCGGTGGACGAGGCACTGTGCGTTCACTTGTCATGGCATTGCATGGATGCATCCTCTCGAAATACAGTGAACATAATCATATATGCTTTGTCTCAATACTTAGATGTTTGGTTACATTCTCGAAACATGGTTTTGTCAGTGCGAGCTTTTGCGGGAGAATAAGAGGATGATAGACAGATCTATTAAAGAGAAATAGAAAGAGAAAGGCAAGGTCTGCAAACACAAGAGAAGAAAGTCATAGCAGAGATAAAGAAGAGTGCCAAACAAGGACAGATGGTGAGTTTTCTTATTAACTACCAATTAGATTGTTTTATTGTATCAACTAATGTACACATGACCTCATTATATCTAATGGTTATTTGCAACCACGGGTATTTGTATTTTCTTACATTTCTTTAATTTAACCTTGGGTCTTTGGTTTTTAATAAAGGTTTCTGGCCATGTTATCATCTCTATGTTATGTGTATGTTACTAGAATTCTTTGCATCGGTGGTACTTTTTGTTTGGCAGGGTTGTGTGCTTTTGTTTGTTTCTTTCTTTCTTCCTGTGAAATTATATGTTACAAAGTTTGTTTAATTTTATTTTTTTTAAAACAATTGAAGTGATTTCCAAGGGAATGGAATTGATTTATGACTGAAATATGAACTAATGGGACAGATGGCATTGTATATCGTTGGTTGCCTTTGTTAGCGGGCTCGTGTGCATTTGATCTATATCTCGTGATAGATTAGCCATATGATGATGAGTGCATGTTATTGCATTAGTTAGCAAGCAATTGGAAAGAAATTTTTTTTTTCAAGTTGTTAAGAAACTTTAACTTGGTAATATGTCTGGAAATACAAGAAAAGCAAAGCATCTATACATTGGGCTAAGAAATGCTAATCCATACCATGTATCTGGAGAAACTATCTAATTATTTTATTCGAGATTTTCTGAGAAATATGGGATCCCATTACTATGTGAATGCTCGGGCGCATGTGACGTGTGTTTCAGCTTTTTGATTCATCTCTCTGTTCACCCGTTGAATCGTTGGTGATCTCGATACTTCTCTTTTTGAAAATGTGGATCGCCTTGATTTGATTGTAACAAGTCTCTGTGTTTATACTTTCTGTCATCCCGCATTTTTTGTATAAAATATTAGTTCTATTGATGTTCCAGGGGGTCAGTAAGAGTTATGGCAAAAGATCTTATTAGAACAAGACATCGATTGAAAAGTTCTATAAACTTAAGTCGCAGCTCCAAGGTGTAGGCCCGAGAATTCAGTATTTTTGTTACTCTCTTGCATTTATTTTTTTATTCCGATATTTTGTACCATGCGTAAAAATGTTCTGTCGTAGTCTTATGCCTTTGCTAATGCTGTTAGCGCTTATCGTTTTGACATATGTGTTAAATAGCGTCACATGTCTTGAATGGGAGAACTGCAGAAGCAACATTTAAATTTCATAATTATATGATATTATAATATTATTTGATACAAATTCTCGCAGGCGCCACCAGAACGGCGACAAGTTTTCATAAACGAGTTGGGAAGGGTCGGTGCTGAAGGTGCGAAAGTCTTACGCTTGCTTGCCGAGAAGGTAAAGAAAATGGAGAAACTGGAACTGTGAACTACATGGCCAGCTAAAACTATTTTCACAACTAATGCTTTTGTTTGGTATTTTCAGACTAATAATCAGTTCCATGTGGAATACCGAAGGCTGCAAGTGTAGAGCTGTTTAATCATCAAAGTTCTTCACAGGAAAGAACCGTTAAGAGAGCTAGACAAAAAGCTTCATGAGACGGAAAGCAACAAAAGGTTCATTTTGAGGTCGCAAACACCTCTCCAAGACAAAGCTCCACCTTTGGTTGGTGCTTTAAAAACTTCTGCATAACAAGATGTGGCTTGTTTTCACTTCCCCGGACATATAGCAAAGTTGGAATCCCTTGTTGGAGCATATAGCAAAGTTGGCAAAGTTGGAAGATACTCTTTACATCATCCGGTTTTAACAAAATTGGTTGGAGGCTCAAACTGACCACCAAGCATAAAGTATGTCAAAACTGTTCAATAATTTGGAGGAGCAGGAGAACATGTATTGTAGTTCAACAGCGATGCAATTTACAACTTTTTAAATCAATGGTTTTGTTTGATGTAAAGTAAGTGAGCCCCCATTGTAAAATCACAAGCATTGGTTCCTTATTGCTGAGTTTGTGAATGATGGAACAGTGCAATTTTACATTGCTTATATTTCAAATAATAATCTCAATTTTGTTTACTGCAATGGTTCTTCATGTTGTAATTCATGCAGGTTTTTTTTCCTTCTCTCTATTCATGACAGCTTATCGCTTAACCTCATATTTAGATCTTGTTGCGTGGACCTTTAAGATTCTCTTATGAGATAGATTGCAAGAGCTTCTTCTACTCCTATAATCATGGCATTGCTATGATTTCATCAATGAAATCGTGTTTTTGCATAGCATGCAATCTAATACAAGTGATGCGATGATCATGCCAAACAAATTTTCCTAATTAAAATTCTGGCTTCTATGAATGAACCACTCACACACTTTCACTGCTCACCTTGTTTAGTGGTGTTGCTCTTCATCTTCACCTTCTTTGGTGGCTTTTTTTCCTTACATACTAAGTAGCAAAAAAGTTTGATTACTTGCAGTGTTGAGAGATGCAATGAGTTTAAAATCCATTCTTACCAGTGTTTCCTTATGAAATTTCACTGTCACTTTTATAGTCTTTGATTGAATGATTGATTTTGACTGAAGAAGCTTATCCTAATATCTAATAGAACTAAACAAGCTTGTCGATAAGAAACCACCCTGGAATGATCTACCGTTGCTTTGTTTGGAAAATTCTGCATTTTTGTGTTTTTGTGACGCTTGTTTGGTTTGTAGATGATGCTTGATTGTTTGATTGGCAATGTAGAAGAAGTTATTGAGTTTTAAATAGTGATTAGTGAGATTTCGATGATTATTACTTGGGCTTTCGATGTGAGAACTTTAGATGCATTTGTTCTATGTGGTCAATAAATGAGCAAACTTTTGAACTTAACGCAAGTATAGCAAAGCCAGCGAGGTTTAGTTTGTGCATATTTTACATGTAATTGATATTGATTATCTTCAATGGCTGCTTATGCACTGGTACATCCGAATTAGTCACTATATTCTCAATCAATATCAGGCTTAAAAATTGCTTCAGCTTTGCCTGTGAATCTTTGAAATTTTCTCTCCATTTGTGTTAATGTCTCTTGCTGCAAATTGGTATTGATATCTTCTAGTTCTGAAAATTTTTCACGGTTCAAACAATGCCATTAATCACAGATGAGATGTATATACTTGTTAACAATTAAAGTGTATATTAATTTGTTTTCTATTACTAATAACATCTCCTTAATTATACCTAACATTTTTTTCCTTTCACTTTTATTGATATATCCTTTTACTTACTTAATAAAGATTCTTGATAATGTCAGCATCAATGACTCCAATAAGAGATATCTGCACAACAGAACATGCACTTGAAGTAATAGCAAAAATAACAAGAAAGTGGTATTCGACGAATCTAAAAACAGATGCACTCATATCAATGGATATCATTTTGCTCGATGAGCATGTGAGTTCAATTTTACATTCTTTTAAATTTGATTATTTATTGTAAACTATGTCTTGCATTAATAGTCATATAACATAATTTTTTTGTAGGACGACCATATACATGCAACCATACCCATTTATTTGGCTTCTGATTTTGAGTACCTCATAGTAGGCAAGGTCTACAACATTTCGAACTTCAAAGTGGAAAGAAAAAAATTGCATAAGGTTGTAAGTCACGACTACATGATACACTTAACAGGTGATACCTCTATAGTGGCAAAAAAATTATCTATACTTATAGGCTCATTTTTGTTCGGCCTTGATTAAATAAGGTTTGAGTTAAGTTTTGGACATGACCCTCTTGGTCTGGACTCTGGACTTTGGACCCTTGCTATTATTTAAACGCATATTATAATTTGGTCTGAATTATTAGACTATGGAAACCCACTATATATAGCTATACACTACTCCAACATATGATATCTTTGTTTTTGAAATGACTCAAATTTCTCATTAGAATGATTTTTATTTGTATATTAGTTTTTAAACTATAATGAGTACTGAATGAGATTATAATATGTATGCCAAGTTTATATTTATTATAATTTATATTATTGGAAAATTTAAATGTAAAAATACTTTTTTAGTAATTCCGATTTCATTCACTCGAGCCCTCAACGATTCGTTACCAATTCACGATTTTGACAAGTATCTATTCCACTCACTAAACTCACTTTCTCCTCTTGTACTTAATTTTCACTTTCTATACCTAACCCCAAATTAAATCATAAACTCATCTCATTTATCTAAATTACATTAAAGAATATTGATAAGTTAAAAATGTACTTGTATTTATAGTTTTTAAATTTTAAGTACAATTTTAAATTTTGTTAATAAATTCTTAGGAATTAATTCCCGCGAGCGAAGCGAGCGGGTCAATCGTGCGTAGCACGTCCTAAAACTAGTATATATATATATATATATATATATATATAGTAGATTAATAAATAAAAAATAAAAAATGCCTAAGCTAGTCTTCCCATCAAACACTACATGAAAACATGTTTTTACACATATAAAAACTCTGTTATACTACATTGTTAAAACTTATTTAATATCTAATCAATATCTAACAAGATTGTCTATAATTAAGAAATTGATGTGTAATGATTTGTAATTTTAATGAAGTTTTTTGTTTTATAATATTTAGTCAATTATTAGTCACTATTTTTCTCATTAATAATATTAAGTTATATGTTAATTTAAGATTTAATAAGTTTTAATACCGTGTAGTATAACAACAAGATTAAACATTGTAAAAGATCATTTTTATAGTGAAAGTAATACTTAAACTACCATTGATCTAGCCTAGGGAGCTTAAAATTTTGGCTCCGCCCCTGATGGCAGTTATCACCCAACAAGATCCGCATTGGCAATGATTTCAAGTATGCATTTTTTATGAATGTTAATGTATGTGTTTCAAGATATGGCGCGATATACGTCAAGTATGCATTTTTCATGAATGTTAATGCATATGTTTCATAATATGGCGCAATATACGTCAAGTACGCATTTTTCATGAATGTTAATGCATATGTTTCAAGATATGACGCGATATACGTCAAAAATAGTAAAATCAGTTGTGAATTGAATTGGAACTTGCTAAGAACTAGAGAAGGAAAATAGAAGACTAAGAACTTCTACTACTACAAACTACTACTACAAAGGAGAAGAGAAGAAATGAGATAGTTGGAATGAGAAGTTTTCATTCAACTTGGTGTGTTCTTACAATGAGGTTAGCACCCTTTATATAGGCCATTTGGTGATGATGATAAATGTATCTTTACAATGTAGGACAATTAACATATACACATCATGTCATACAACTCATTACAAGTAATCAATGTGGGACAATTAACACATACACCTCATGTCATACAACACATTACAAGTAATTTGACAATACATGGAATAGTTGGTGTACATTGGAAATGACAATACAAGTTACATGACTACACAATATGTTGGTGTGCATGCATGGTCATCTACACTTCACAACACTCCCCCTTGGATGACACTTGCTTAGAGATTGTGCCTCGTTAAAACTTTTACTAAGAAAAACCCTGTGGGAAAAAATATAGTAAAAGAAAAAGAGTACACTATTCTCATAAATATTAAGACGGGCATAACTTTGTTAAGATTGCCTCATTAAGAATCTTGCTAGGAAAACCCAATGGGATAAAACCAAAGTTAAGGGAAAAAGAGTGCAATACACTAATCAATAACTCCCCTCATGTGAACATGGATGAAACTTGTTTAGTTTCTTTACTTGCAATGTCTTTAAGTTTACGCAAGCCAATATCATATGTAAGCCTTTTAAATGTCGTAGTTGGTAAGGCTTTTGTGAATAAATCAACAAGATTATCACTCGATCGGATTTGCTTGGCATCAATTTCACCATTCTTCTGAAGCTCATGCGCATAAAAGAATTTTGGTGAAATATGTTTTGTTCTGTCCCCTTTTATGAATCCTTTAGTTAATTATGCAATACATGCTACGTTATCTTCATATAATATGGTTGGAGAATTTTTTATTGAAGACAATCCACATGATTCTTGAATATGTTCAATCATGTTTCTCAACTATACACATTCACGACTTGTTTCATGAATTGCAAGTACTTCAGAATGGTTGGAAGAAGTAGCAACCATAGTTTGCTTTACTGACTTCCATGATATAGCAGTATTACCACATGTGAATACATATCCCGTTTGAGAACGGGCCTTGTGGGGATCAGATAAAAATTCAGCATCAGCATAACCTTGGAGATTCAATTTTACCCATCTCGAGTAGAAT
The DNA here is from genome assembly GCA_039657365.1 of Stephania yunnanensis. Classification (NCBI taxonomy): domain Eukaryota; kingdom Viridiplantae; phylum Streptophyta; class Magnoliopsida; order Ranunculales; family Menispermaceae; genus Stephania; species Stephania yunnanensis. The sequence continues at coordinate 54,281,332 of CM077584.1, read as the reverse complement.
AAACCCATGTCACTTGTTCCTCGAAGATATCGAAAAACATGTTTAACCCCATTCCAATGTCTTCGAGTTGGTGAAGAGTTATATCTTGCTAGTAGGTTGACAACAAAAGCAATGTCAGGTCTCGTACAGTTTGCAAGATACATAAGTACACCAATTGCACTTAAATATGGTACCTCCGGACCAAGTAGCTTTTCATCACTTTCATGAGGTCGAAATAGATCCTTATCCACTTCAAATGATCTGACAACCATTGGAGAGCTCAGTGGATGCGCCTTGTCCATATAAAATCTTTTTAATATTTTTTCAATATAATTTGATTGATGGACAAATACTCCACTTGAAAAATGTTCAATTTGCAAACCGAGACAAAGTCTTGTTTTTCCAAGTTCTTTCATCTCGAATTACTTTTTCAAGTAATCGGATGTTCTAACGATGTCGTCGTAGTTTCTCACTATATTTAAATCATCAACATATACAACAATAATCACAAATCATGTTGATGATCTTTTAATGAAGACACATGGGCAAAGCAGATTATTTACATATCCTTCTTTCAGTAAATAATCACTAAGACGTTTGTACCACATTCTTCCGGATTGTTTCAACCCGTACAAAGACCTTTGTAATTTTATAGAATGCATGTTATAAGGTTTTGATTTTATTTCATCGGATATTACAAATCCATCAGGGATTTTCATATATATCTTTTAATGAAGACACTAGGCATTCATCACTCAAAAATATTATACTACTCAGACCTCACACTAAGTATTCAGACTGTGTACCCAGTCTCGGGCCACGTCACAGTTCAGTAACCCTTATTAGGGACTAATTTACTATTAGTAAATTATGGGTCGTTCCAATCTCTTTGTTTGATTTGGTTTCTTGAACTTTGTGTGTTCGGTCATAGCTTAGAAACGTATTTCTTCAATTCGGTATTCGTAGAATCAACAAATTGGTAGAAAAGTTTACCTTTTTTGTAGCAAGCAATTGGTCAATTCCTCACTACATCAACCTTCCACATCTTGAGTTGTCGATGCTAGACTTGTTCAACAGGCCTGGGCGGCCCGAGTTGGGCCTAAGCATATTTTTTTCAAAGCCTTGTCCAAGCCTGCCTAAGCCAGACTTTTGATGTAGCGGGTGCAAACCCACCCAAACCCGATATGAATCGACTTTAGGCGGGCCTAATTGGGCTTGTTATTATTATTTTTTAAAAAAACCAAATACGTTTACTAAGTTTCAAGAGGTAGATAAAAAAAAGTAGGTGGTAAGTGGTTAGAACTTACTCTTACGAGTGTAAGGGTGTTGGTTCAAACCTCACAAACTCACATCGTCGCCTGGGTGTGAAGAAAAATGAGCAAGGGTTCCCACACATAGGACGTGTGTGGGTAAAGAAGCTAGTCCCTTCACATCGTCGCCCGGATGTGAAGAAAAATGAGCAAGGGTTCCCACACAAAGGACGGGTGTGGGTAAAGAAGCTAGTTCAAAACAAAAACAAAAACGAAGACAAAAACAAAATCATAGACACGAACACTAGATCTTTTAGACAAAATAGAAATAGAAAAGAAAAACAAATACAAATGGGAGAAAAAACTCGTTTAGGAACATGTAACATAGGAACACTTACGGGGAAGTCGATAGAACTAGTAGATATCATGATTAGAAGGAGAGTCAATATTGCTTGCCTCCAAGAGACAAAATGGGTAGGAGAAAATAGTAGAGAAATAGGAAGCACAGGGTGTAAATTGTGGTACACTGGTATAGATAGAAAATGCAATGGAGTAGGAATTGTGGTGGATAATGATTATAAGGATAAGGTCGTAGAGGTTAAAAGAATGGGGGATAGATTGATTCTAGTTAAATTAATTATTGGAGACGAAAAAATTAACATACTTAGCGCATATGCACCACAAGTAGGATTAAGCGAGAGCATCAAACACAAGTTTTGGGATGATATGGATGGATTTATGCAGAGTATACCATTAGATGAAAAGGTTTTTATTGGAGGAGATTTAAATGGGCATGTCGGGGTAAGTAACGATGGGTTTGAGAGAGTTCATGGAGGTTTTGGTTACGGTAATAGAAATGAAGAAGGAGAATAAATTTCTTGAATTTGCTTCAGCATATGATCTTGTCTTAGCAAATACTAGTTTTAGGAAGAGGGAGTCGCATATAATTACTTTTAGTAGTGGTCATAACAAGAGTCAAATAGATTTTCTTTTAATAAGAAAAATAGATAGAAAACTATGTAGAAACTGCAAAGTAATACCTGGTGAAGCACTTACTACCCAACATAAGTTAGTAGTACTTGATATTAAGATAACACAACGGAAAAATACGAATAAAAGAGTTAGTGGTGGAACCTAAAACATAGTAAACAAGTAGAGTTTAGAGAAAAACTACTAAAGGAAAATGTTTGGAATCTTGACTTAGATGCTAATACAATGTGGCTAGAAATGAGTAGTTGCATAAGGAGGGTGGGATCAAACACATTAGGTATATTTAAGGGCTTGGGACCTCCAAAGAAGGAAACATGGTGGTGGAACGAGGATGTGCAACGAGCAATTAAGACTAAAAGAGATATGTATAGGAAAATACATAAGTGTCGAGGTGAAGATGCGTACAATCAATATAGAGAAGCTAGAAAACAAGCTAAGAAAGTAGTTAGTCAAGTTAAAACAAATTTCATGGAAGATTTATATACAAAGTTAGGTAATAGAGATGGCGAAAAATATATATATAGGCTAGCCAAATTAAGAGATAAAAAGAAACAAGACCTAAATCATGTAAGATGTATTAAGGACGAAAATCAAAATGTTTTAACGCGCGAGGAGGATATTAAGGAGAGATGGAGAAGTTACTTCAATAGTTTATTTAATGATGGCCAAGTTGATACTATAACAGATGAAAACCCACACCAAGAAAGAAATGTAAACTATACACGCAATATTAGAATTGTAGAAGTTAAAGAGGCATTGAAAAGAATGAAAATAGGGAAAGCATGTGGCCCAGATGAAATACCCATAGAGGTTTGGAAATGCTTAGGAGAAATCGGATTGACTTGGTTGACAAAACTTTTCAATAAAATTTTAAAATCAAAACGGATGCCAATGGATTGGAGAAGAAGCACGCTTGTGCCAATCTTCAAAAACAAAGGAGACATTCAAAGTTGCTCAAACTACCGGGGAATTAAACTCATGAGTCGCACTATGAAACTGTGGGAGATGATAATTGACAATAGGCTAAGGAGAGAAACAACAATATCAGAGAACCAATTTGGTTTCATGCTGGGAGGTCGACTATGGAGGCGATTTTCCTTGTAAGACGATTGTTAGAAAAATATAGAGAAAAGAAAAAAGATCTTCATATGGTATTCGTAGATTTAGAAAAAGCATATGATAGGGTCCCTAGAGATGTTGTTTGGTGGGTTCTAGAAAGAAAAAGAGTGCACGCTAGATACATAGACACTATTAAAGATATGTACGATGGAGTAGTAACGAGTATAAAGACATTTGGAGGAGCTACAAAAGAATTTCTCATTACGATAGGACTACATCAAGGATCGGCTTTAAGCCCATATCTATTTACTTTAGTTATGGATGAATTAACTAGGCATATTCAAGAGGATATACCATGGTGTACGCTATTTGCAGATGATATTGTCTTAGTGGATGAAACTAAAGATGGAGTGAATAGGAAATTAGAACTCTGGAGAAATACATTAGAATCTAAAGGCTTTAAGTTGAGTATGACGAAAACTGAATACATGCATTGTGAGTTTGGAAACACTAGACATCGAGATGACGGAGTGGTAAAATTAGGGGAAGTAGAAGTTCCTAGGGTAAACCACTTTAGATACCTAAGTTCAATCATACAAAATGATGGTAACATTGAAAATGATGTCACACATAGAATCCAAGCTGGATGGAAGAAATGGCGGAGTGCAACGGGGTGATTTGTGATCGACATGTTCCTACTAAGTTAAAAGGAAAATTTTATAGGACCGCAATTAGGCCAGCTATGCTCTATGGAAGTGAATGTTGGGTAGTAAAGCAACAACAATTACATAAAGTGAATGTAGCAGAAATGAGGATGTTTAGGTGGATGTGTGGTAAAACTCGTAAAGATAGAATAAGAAATATAGAAATTCAAAGACAAGTAGGAGTAACACCAATTGATACAAAGATTAGGGAAGGGCGGTTGCGATGGTTTGGTCACCTGCAAAGACGGCCTACAAATGCCCCAACTAGAAAACTTGACTCAATAAAAACTGTAGAAATTCGACGAGGTAGGGGTAGACCAAAGTTAACATGGGATGCAGTAATTAAGAGAGATTTGAATAGTTTGCAAAGCTCACCATCAATTGCACTTAATCGAGCACAATTGAAAAGTTTGATCCATGTAGCCGACCCCAGTTAATTTGGGACTGAGGCTATGTTGTTGTTGTATATATAAAAAATACCTTGTTAACAGGTGTAGCCAATACACCGAATCGTGACCCAATTTGCGTTGGAGATTCTTGATTTACAAATTTAGTTTCCACAGAATCTTACGCCTTGGATTTCACTTTGTGCATGTGGCGGGAAGCATGAATCCACGACAGCGTCGTCGAAATTCGACGAGGGGGTTGCTTGAGCAAAAGGATTTCGAGATGTAATGTCGCTTGCATTGAATCAGCTTGTTACCAAGTTAGAGGACGATTTCACCATGACAAATCTTTGGTGCTTAGCGATGCAAAAGGATACAAATTGTTCACATGACCTTATTTCACGCATTTATAATGTATGAAAGGGAGACTTTCGTATTTGATGATTTGGAGTTAGTCGTCAATGAGAAATCTCCACATGAGAGGTTTACACAATATCTAATTTGATCGCCATCCTTGCAAAATGTCTCATTTGTGAATCAACCTTATCATAATCTAATTTTTTTTAAAAGGAGTGCAACACGAAAAATTTCCAAAAAGATGACCTATCTTAATACTACTCTTGCTTTAGCACCCTTAATTGTAGAGTCCTGATGAGAAACAGTGCATTAGTGTTGATATATTCGCTACTATATGAGCGCTTCTAGCATGTCCATGCCGCACAATGCTATTTTGAGACTGGCGCTTGAGGTGTATTGTGTTCTGTGGACCCTCTCTGTGCCCAAAATGTTAAATGGGTAGGAAAATTATTTTCGTTGTTGTAAATTGAATTGGAACTTGCTAAGAGTTAGGGAAGGAAATAAAAGACTAAGAACTTTTACTACTACAAACTACTACTATAAAGGAGAAGAGAAGAAATGAGATAGTTGGAATGAGAAATTTTCATTCAACTTGGAGTGTGAATTACAATTGGATTGGCACCCTTTATATAGGTCATTTGATGATAATGATAATTGTACTTATACAATGTGTACAAGTTATACATACACCACAAGTCATAGAACGCATCGCAAGCAACATAAACAATACATAGAAGAGTTGGTGTACATTGGAGATGATTACAAGTTACATGACAATACATAGATAAGTGATTATACATTGGAGTTGAATACAAGTTATGTAGAGTGTACAAGTTACATTCAATGTAGAAGTCATGCTTGATGTTACAATTCAATGTGAGAGTCATGCTTGACAATGTGATCATTCATAAGCTTAGTTAAGGGGTTATCCAATTTACAACACTCTCTCTTGGATGACACTTGCTGAGAGAACATGCCTCGTTAAAATCTGTACTAGAAAAAACCCTGTGGAAAAAAATTTAGTATATGAAAAAGAGTACAATTTTCTCGTCAATCTTGATTTGCAGTATAATATTATTGATTGCCTCATTAAAAACCTTGCCAAGAAAACCCAGTGGGACAAAACCAAAGCTAAGGAAAAGAGTGCAATACACTAATCAACCTTGATAAAGAGTTTTAATATTGTTAGAATTGTCTCATTACAAACCTTTGCAAAGAAAATTCAGTGGGATAAAACCATAGTAAAGGGAAAAATAGTGCAATACACTAACCAATAACTCATTTTGATTTTCCCCCTCATGTTCACATGGGTGGGACATTTTGTGCATTTTGTTGCACATAGACATCGTTTTCTATATGAACCATTTAATACTAAAGCATATGATTGTCACTCTTTTGTATATAGTACTTGCATCAAGTAATTGACTCATAACTTTGTTACTACTGAATGATCCTTTGAACTTCGAGTTCATATTAATTTATACATGGATCATAATACAACAAATTTAATGCAATTTGATGTGCTTCAAGCAATTTCACGCAATTCATTTTGAATTTGTTTATATCTCTCCCTAATAGTGGGAAAACTGCTTCATCAAAGTGACAATTAGCAAAACTTGCTATAAATGATTTTCCTATTATGAATTCAAGGCATCTTATAATATGATTGATGGAGAGTAAATCAATATACGTCTCCTATTGATTTGCCTTGTGATAATCTCCAGCTGAGAAAAAATTCAGTTCAATAAAGGATGTCCGTGCGAATTTATGATATTTTCGCATTATTGATGATTATGGATAATCAAATAGATATTTTCACATTATAAATGTCATTTGATTTATGACGACATTCGTTTTAATGTGTCTTATATATTCCAGAAGTTAAAGCTAGAAATATTATACTCAGATTAAATCATATAGAAAAAATTTCTATTATTCTGAGTAGACTTCTTCTGAACAAGACATTAACAATAAAATTGTTATATTAGATATTGCCCGAACATTAGCCTCCGCTAAGTTCGAATTCGAGAAATATTCACTTTTATATTATAATGTACATGCATATAGCACGATACATAAGACATAAACTCATTGCCCATATTTAGGTTACGATTTAAACACATCTCGATGTGCTTGTTTTATCGAGCCATTTTCAATGATAAAATTCATAATATTTTGCCTTTGATTTTGAAGACATGGTAAAGTTTACAAAAATATTCGGGTATATATATGACAATATTTAGGCAAAATAGTCTTTCATATATGACCAAAAAAATGTCACAATTATGAGCGCTCATTGTCAATAATTATTTGCCTTTTGTAGTGGTGCACCACTTTGTTCCAATTTTTGGTGGAATTGTCGATACGACCTTTACATGATATTTTCACATTTTTCACGTCCATAAATTTATTATTGCGATCATGATCATTATATGCAACATATGCTTCTTAATTTGAAGCCGACCTAATTGGACGGGAATGATATTATATTTATAATTTCTCATTATTTTACTCAGCTACCATGAGACAAAAAATCAATTCTTAATATTTATTGGATTGGCGTGCGCACTCAATATTTTTTGCAGCAATAAATCGAGGCGGGCCAAGTGACCTTATTTTTATTTTCTCATCAGTCATATTTTCACATAGCCTCAACATAGAGGTAATTAAATTTGTGAAATTATAATTAATATTTGACTGATTAAATTTTGTAGTATGAGACCCAAATTACTCATTTTGAGCTTTTGGAGCATTACCCTTTTGGTATGTATATATATATATATTCATAAGGTGAAAAGATATATAAAGTGAAATATTTACTTTTCAAATCTCTAAAGAGAAATTGGCGAATGATTATGTATAACATATAGTTTTGCATATATGCTTTATTCACAAATTGTAGTATCTAATTGTCATGACAAGTAATTCTTGTCGGTAATATAATAAGGCAACAAGTTCAACAATGGTTGAATAATATTTTGAAAATAAATTTAATATAAAATAGTTTTCCCCTTTTTATTTAAAAACATAACATATGATTAAATATATGTTCACAACTTGATTCATTAATAAACAAAATATATTATTCGTATGAGTTGGTGGGACAACTTCCAGGTTGGGTGGCGAGACATAGTCTACTTAATATCATACCTCCTCGAACGGGATAAGCCGTCTCCCTTTCAATGTTTAGCTTTACCGGAGACAAAACTTACCTACTGTCAACTCAAACGTATAGCATTATTTGTATTATAAAATCAAGAATAGAATAATAACTAATCGTTTGTAGTTTTAAGAGAAAAACTACATGTCACACATTGACTTTTGATTTCTGATGTAAAAGATCGTACAAGACGCAACTATAAAGCATACTTTCGTAGTCGATGACGTTACAATGCATAATGTATGAATAAAGTACATTTTACATAATTAAATATGCATGTAACAAAAAAAAATTAACCATGACATTATGGAAATAAGTTGAACTTATTTAAATTAATAAAAATTATACCTTCTTAGCTTTATATCTTTGAAAAGCTTATTGATCTTCGATACCTCCTCTTATAGAACAACTTCATGTTAATAACGTATTGTAAATTGAATTGGAACTTGCTAAGAGCTAGGGAAGGAAATATAAGACTAAGAACTTCTACTACTACAAACTACTGCTACAAAGGAGAAGAGAAGAAGTGCGATAGTTAGAATGAGAATTTTTCATTCAACTTGGTATGTGAATTACAATTGGGTTGGCACCCTTTATATAGGTCATTTGATGATGATGATGATAATTGTACTTATACAATGTGTACAAGCTAGACATACACCACAAGTTATAAAACACATCACAAGAAACATAGACAATACATGGAAGAGTTGGTGTACATTGAAGAGGATTACAAGTTACATGACAATATATAGATAAATGATTATACGTTGGAGTTGAATACAAGTTATGTAGAGTGTACAAATTACATTCAATGTATAAGTCCTGCTTGATGTTACAATTCAATGTAAAAGTCATGTTTGACAATGTGATCATTCATAAGCTTGGTTAAAGGTCATCCAATTTACAACATTCCTATATTTTTTTTTTAATAGGTGGTGTTTATACAATTTAAAAATGAATATTTTAGCGGGTCGAAACAGGTATGGGTTCAAGTAGGGTTTAGGGCACCCGCATCCCTAACCCAAAGAAGAGACATATAAACCCTAACGAAGCGGCTAGGGTTAGATAGCAGAGCCAGAGATTTCGAGATTCGAAGAGGGAGCGAGACAGAGAGAGAGTGAGAGTGAGAGTGAGAGTTCGTCAATCCACCGATCACGATGGGGCGTATGCACTCAGGAGGGTATGCTCTCGATTCTCACTTCGATTTGCTTTGATTTCCGCCATGTTTGTTCACTGTTTTGCTCTGTTTTCAGTAAGGGAATCTCATCCTCGGCGCTGCCCTACAAACGCGGCCCGCCCAGTTGGCTCAAGATCCTTCCTCAAGATGTCAGAATCTCAATTCATTCATTCATTCATCCGATCGATTGATTGATTGAATGATACCAGTTGGACACTGAAGCCTTAACCCTAATCGATGTGTCTCTGTTTTGTGATGTTTTCAGGTCGAGGAAATCATTTGCAAGTTCGCGAAGAAGGGCTTGACTCCGTCTCAGATCGGTGTCATCCTTCGTGACTCTCACGGCATTGCGCAGGTCAGGAGCGTCACTGGGAGCAAGATTTTGCGTATCCTCAAAGCTCATGGTATGAATTTTTCATCTTATTAGGTCTAAAGATCGGTTTTTTAGGGTTTTGTTTTTTTATTTCAATGGGGTCTGTTCGTTTTGGTAAAATTATGGCTTGTTTGGGATTGGACTAAGATCTTTTTTTAGGCTTGTGTTTTTTGGTTTTAATGGGTTTTGTTCGTTCTTGTAATTAGGGCTAGTTTGGGATTGAAATAAATATAATTTTTGTACGGTTTTGTTTCTGGTTTCTATGGGAGGTTCTGTTTGTTTTTGTAATTAGGGCTTGCTCCTGAGATTCCTGAGGATCTGTATCATCTTATCAAGAAGGCTGTCGCGATTCGGAAGCATTTGGAGAGGAACAGGAAGGACAAAGACTCCAAGTTCAGATTGATTCTGGTCGAGAGCAGAATTCATCGTCTTGCCCGTTACTACAAGAAAACTAAGAAGCTCCCTCCAGTGTGGAAATAGTGAGTTTACTGATCTTATCTTTGATATATTTGCCAAATTCATATTCATATTCTGTAACATAGCTTAGATTTGTTTGTTGTGGTTCCCATTGGTATAACAAGCATTGTTAAAGAAAGTCGCATAGGTTTTTAGCAACTTTGAATTTGGGAAGTTTGTCATCAATCGATTAATGTGAAGTCCTATTCCGGGTATCATCATTGAGAAAACCATGACCTTCATTCATGAGCATGTACATCATATGTAGCAGCTGTAGATCATGAGGATTTGAACATACTTGGTGTTATTTCTTACTATTCCTTATTAATTTTCTTTTGGTTACCTTGGCATGGGTATATGTTATGTTGACAATTAATGTCGTCTAGGAATTCATGTTGTTTGGTTTGAGTTACCTTGTTTTGGTGAGGCTGAACTGTTACAATTAGAAAATGTTTGTTAGGTGGCCCTTGGGTGGCAATGGAATTTATTTAAAAGTTCTTCAGAGGGAAGTTGTTACATGGAAATTCACCCTCCTACTTATTCCTCGAAACAAAAATAAAGCATTTCACAATGTAGGACTGTAGGAGAAATCGACACCATTCATATTTTAAATTCACGTCCATTGTTAATCACTTCCCAACCAAGTTTAGTAATTCCAATATCCTTTTGAAGACTCAGTTGAAGAGAATAATCTATCTACAATTTCATTTAATGTTAATCTGATATGATAAACTAGTTTCTGAATTCTAAGTTTTTTTTTTTTTAATATATTTCTGAAGTAGTACCTTTATTATATTACAAAATGTTCCATTTTTGAGATATTTACTTCATCCTGACTGCTCTAGTTGTGTCACCTATGTGTGTATGTATATAGATTTCCGAGTAAGTCGCTTTATGAAAACTTTGGATTCTCAAGTTGTGTCACCTATATATATATATATATATATATATTCACGGAGTGCTTGGTTCTATTATTTTTGGCTACTTCATTATGAGTGGAGTGCTTGGTGTTGTTATATTCTATATCTAGGTTTATATGTGTATGTGTTCATTGCATGCTCATGTAGCTAGTGTATCCCAACTAATTAAGAATTGCATCAGCTGTTGTCTGTGTGTATGTTCATTGCATGCTCATGTAGCCGATCCCAACTAATTAGGAATTGCATCAGCTGTTGTCTTTGAGCATGGACTTATGTTTCTAAGTTCTTCCAACAGTTGTGCCTTTTTAGCACTGCCTCTTTACCTACCACAATTTATGGACATAGCCTTTTCGGATCTTAGATTCGATATATTCTGCTGCTTCAAATTCACCTTATTATGGAGATATGTTTTCTACTGTAGGATAGATATTGGTAGGTGGCTTCTTCTGTTGAGGAAGTACTGTCAAATGTTGGTGTTATGTTGAAGCCCATTAACTATTGCTTCACCATTTTTTCTTTTAAACTTTCACTGATGCTTACTCTCTTTTAATGTCAATGGCTGTCCTTCAGATGGTCAATATTGATAAATCAAGGTAGTTAAAGCTGGAAAGGAAGCAATATCTTTCTCATTTAATTAATGCTCTTAACATTCCTGATGACATTGGTACATAGTTTCATGGATTAGTAAGGATGATTCTTCTCACCCCATTCTAGAATAATATCTTTATTCTACAAGCTTATTTAAATGAATCACATTGCGTTCAACAAGTTGCTGAAGTGCTTCTTCAGGCTTGGAACATTCACCTTTTTGTTGTGTCTAAATTTAAACTTTTGTTGGACTTGGCTTTGAAGAAATTTTTGGAGCACATGCAATTTTTAATTTGGCAATCACTCAATCTATATGGGACATGCAATTACTGTTAGGTTTTTTTGGGAATAATATTCCGTTGAATCATCGACGCCTCATATTCGAACCGACAATTTCTTAGTTTAGTTGTAGTGGGCAGGTCCTAATATTTTTTGTTGATGTTGCTTCTTACTTGTCATTTGGTGCTTGCTTGAGTCTTCTCTATTTCACTTGGACATAAGAAGAGGATCGCCTAGCACACTGTTTTTATTGTATATGAATACACAGAAAGCACTTGCATTAAAGTTCAATTTGTATCGAGTTTCATCTTTTGACTGGTTGCTGACTTGCATAAATATCTTTGCTTCCCTCGCAGCGAGTCCACCACTGCCAGCACTCTCGTGGCTTAAGCTGCACCTGTGTTCATCGGTGTTTGATGTTCCTTTGCAAATGAGGAAGTTGTGGACTGATTATTTAGCTAGACGTTGAACAAGTTTTGTGTAGGTTCTTTGAAAGGAGGGGACATACAGCGGTTATTCAACATTTTAGTTTATGTTATGGATCTGTGTTGGAACTTTTTACTTTTGCTTGTGCAACTGAGGGAGTGCCAGAAATGGTCAATGGCTCTCCATTTTCAAAAATATGCTCGCATTATTTAACTGCATATTAAGATCATAAAATTTAACTGCATGTACGGGTCAAGGTGATCCATTAAGAACAGGTATGCACTAGTTGCCGGTGTTTCCATAACTATATTCCCTCTCTTTCCTAGCTATAGAATCAAACTGCATCTTTCATTTTTAACTACCAATCGTACTCGTCTTTTTGTCCTGCATGGAACTTCAAATTTAGGAGTCTACTAGGAGGGGGATTGAATCTTTAGAAAACTTGAGGGCTACTCAGGCAAACATACGCGTGGCTCCTTTTGCAAACAACAACAACATTACTTTCGTTCCAAACTAGTTGGGGTCAGTTACATGGATCAAAATTTTTCATTATACTAATGGCGGAGTGCAACGGGGGTGATTTGTGATCGACATGTTCCCACTAAGTTAGAAGGAAAATTTTATAGGACCGCAATTAGGCCAGCTATACTCTATGGAAGTGAATGTTGGGCGATAAAGCAACAACAATTACATAAAGTGAATGTAGCAGAAATGAGGATGCTTAGGTGGATGTGTTGTAAAACCCGTAAAGATAGAATAAGAAATATAGAAATTCAAAGACAAGTAGGAGTAGCACCAATTGATACAAAGATTAGGGAAGGGCGGTTGCGATGGTTTGGTCACCTCAAAAAGACGGCCTACAAATGCCCCAACTAGAAAACTTGACTCAATAGAAACTGTAGAAATTCGACGAGGTAGGGGTAGACCAAAGTTAACATGGGATGCATTAATTAAGAGAGATTTGAATGGTTTGCAAAGCTCACCATCAATTGCACTGAATCGAACACAATGGAAAAGTTTGATCCATGTAGCCGACCCCAGTTAATTTGGGACTGAGGCTATGTTGTTGTTGTTGTTGTTGTTGTATACTCGAATAAGAGTAATTAATGATGAGCTTTTTAAACCATTTAAATCTTTTTTAATTAATGCATTTCATGTTAGCTTTGGTTTGCTCTTACCACGAGTGACCTTTTTTAGTTTGGAAAATGCTTTTCTAATCCACTTTGGAGGATTGTTTGCTTGATTAACTCATTTGGAGAAAATATGTATTCATTTAACATACCCACATAAATATTTACCAATTTAACACATTTATTGCAATGTCAAAAAAAAAAAATTTGTCAAATTGAAAACGTGACTGATGATCACGTTTTGGCTTAAAAACAAAAAAAAAAGAAGTAAGTTGTGACTGTAAGTTACGATTTTCTTTTCAAAAGATTCGTGACTGCAAGTCATGACTTTTGTTTCAAAGAAATCGTGATTTGCAGTCACGACTTCCATTTGTTTCTTTTTTTTCGTTGTTTAATCTATCATATCACTTCATCGATCCAACGAGTAGAATTTTTAGCATCTATATGTTTTTATATTTTTTTTAATAAAACTAAAGCTTTCAAACTAGTCAACTAGTATATTCATGTTTTTGATTTTTTTGTCAATACAAACTAGTATAAATTTTGAAGTTACAATAGGTTTATGACCTTATCTTTTACAACAAAAGCTTTCAAACTCGAGTAATTTGTAAAATTCATAAAATTAATGTTAGTCAAGCAAAAAATTTCATTTGTTATAAATGAAGAACTTGGAAGTCGATCAACTACAAAGCATTAATATAAACAAAAAAAAAAATGTCTTGTTATAGTAAAAAAAAAAAGTTATAGTCTGACTTCAAATAATGACTTCCAGTCCCACAACGTGTTATATTTACGACTCGCACAATACGATCTAAAGCTAATGACACATTCGAATGGCCCACATCAGCAGGATTTTGAGCATCTTCTTGTTGAATTTCATCTATATCATATCTTCTACCATCATGAGTACTTCTAGTCCCAGATAAATTAATCATTATTGGAATTGCATTAAAATGACGTGAAAATGTAGGTGTCCTATCAAATTGAAAGGCTTCCGTAGTCTTGAATGCCGTGTTGAGAGGTACTGATGGAGTATGTGGAGTCTCTAACTCGTTGAGAGGTATATGGAGTCTCTAACTCGTTGAGAGGTACTGATGGAGTATGTAGAGCCTCAAACTCGTTGAGAGGTACTGATGGAGTATACACTGGAGTGTCATGCCTCGAACATGTATCTTCATGAGAAGATTGATGAGATGCTTCAAAAAAAGTGTGCATATTATGGATGCGATAATCTGCATGTATTGCAGTCAAAGTCGATGCAGCTGCATCTCTAATACGTAGAATAGACACATCATCACCCAATGTCAACTGATGAATTGATGTCATTCCATGTGTCTACATATAAAATATTTATGAAGTTGTATGCGAAAATAAGATCAAAACAACTATTTAAAAGACTTTATGATTGAATAATTAAAATTTGTACTTACCAATGCCTCAACAATAGCTCCACGATGAGACATGAATCGTCGTGTAATGCAACGATACCATTGCATATACGGGTCGTAAAATTTTAATGGCTCCTCCAATAATTCATCATTCGCAATATTAGAAGCACGTTCGTTCCACATGCAGACATAAGCACTATGTTTTGCACTCCAATTTTTATAAGTTTTCCCTCTCAAGTCAATCTTATGTAGCTCATTGCTTGTTTTATTTAAAAGTGGTATCTTTTGTTTCAAACCAAATTGTCGCATGACTTTATCAGAATTATACATTTCAACAACACAAAAGAAAAGTAAATGTGCCCTCATTCGCCAAATAGCACGATCTCTGCTACAATACACATGCAAGTCCCTTATCACTGTCTTAGGATACGGTTCCCAAATTACCCGAAGTCATGAAAAAAAACTTGAAATGAATAAAATTCACATTTCACCATTATACAAAATGGTATTTGAAAAAAATTAATTAAGTGTATTTATTACTTCATCAGGTGTTTGCATGTCAATCATTTCTCGGTATTTTGTTAGCACGTGCATTGATGTTCCCGTGGTCTCTAAGGCATGTCTCCGCCCATAAAAATGCAAAAAACAACACAATGCATGCATGAATTTACATGTAGATAAATAAAGTCAAGTTTTTTGACTATGTTAAAAAATTCTATTTACCTATGACCAAATGGAGGAGGTGGAAATAAATTTTCATTTGGTGATGTTGTTTCGAAGAACATTTCCCATCATTGGTGCAAGAAAAGGCAACCTGTCTCATGCCCATAGTTGCAATAATATTACTGGACATGCAATCTCTGCTCCATCAATGTCAGCGGCAAGACACAATTGTCTATATAGGTGAGCCAAAGTTGCACTGCCCAACTGTGTTTTCCTGCTGCCTCAAAATCTTCCAAAAATTATAAATACGTGATGTGAACAAGATTGTTAGACTTATATGCAAATAAAGTTCCTTTAAGAAGTTGTAAGATGTACGCTCTTGCATAGCGTTGCACTTTTACATCATCATCATCATTATTTGGAAGGTTTGGAAACCATCTTGAAAGTTGACGAATTTTGGTCCGACCTCCAGTTTTATTGTTTTCAGGGAATAGGAAGCTTAGTAGTGTCAAACATAAGACATCATAATCTTTTTCTACATGACCAGTGATTGGTAATATATCGACAGGTAACCCGAAAATTATTTGTACATCTTGTAGGGTAGTAATCATCTCGCCAACTAGAAAATGAAACGTGTGAGTTTCTGGCCTCCACCTCTCAACAAGTGCAGTAATGAGATGCCAATCAATTCATATGAAACATATTCACGTCGTTCCATAAAACTCAGCTTCCTCAAGATACCCAACTATGCGTTCATCAAGTGGGACCAATCGATGTAATGCTGCTGAATTACGTCTGATAGTCGATATATCAGGATCCTCCTATGCAAATAACATATAAGTTACATTAGTTCAAATTTAGCTACAAAGCTTTAAAAATATGCAAACAGGCAAAAAAAGTACTATTGGTCCATTCCAAACGCGAGTAGATCTATGTAGAGCTTGCATAGTCAACAATGAATTATCTATAGGTCCAGGATCCATATCGCGCTTGAACCCCAAATCATTAACAATGTTGTCATTAATACAAAAACCAATGATGAAACAATAAAACTAGCGATAAAGTTCATTTAAGAAATAATAAAATTAAAACAAAAAGTGGGTGATTAATATAAAAGCATGGTTTAATTGAAACAAAGTACATGCACCACATAGTCAGAAGAAAGTGAACTAATATAAGAAAAATATGAGTGAATGCGAAATATAAGACTTGACACGCCTTTCACTATGAACCATCAGGTGGTTGTTCTTGCGACGGCGAGAGCAACCGCGCCTATTGTGTCTATCTTGCTTACACTTACTACATCGCAATGTTGTTAGTGTTTCTCTCCATTCCTTCTCTCGCTGCATATGACGTGGTTGTTTCTGATTGCCTCTCCAATCCATCTCAGTTTGCAAACGTCTTGTTTGAGAATGACCTCTTTTGACTCACTTTCGAGATGGATCAGCCAGTAAGGTGTGTGGAACTCTAGAGTTAGGCCAATAATCTTTGTGAGGAATGGGTTGAAAATTCGTAGCATAACATTGACTGTACACAAACAATCTGTAATATGACTCAATGTACTGACAAAGATCTATGGTAACACTAGCACAGACGGCTTGGACATGGGAACATGGAATGCTAAAACATTGCCACTTCATACAAGTGCATCTACGAGCACTGGAACTGAGATGGAGGGATCTCTTCTAACCACATTTTCAATTTCACGACATATAACGATGGAGTCCAAATGAGCATGATCCTTGGACAGTTTTGCATAGATACATGTATGCGGACCTGCATATTTACTTATCTCAAACATTCCATGTGCTTTTCTTTTTGAACACCGCAACCTCCAATCACATCCATCTAAATGTTTCTTACAACGGACAACCCACACATTGGGTGTTGAATGAGTTACCACAAATTGCATGTGTCCTTTAATGCTGTACAATTTCACGGCATGTTGGATATCTACTTTAGAAAGGAACCACATACATGAAATTCTGATGCCACATTCCATAAAGATCTAGAAAGGATCATTGCATTCTCATGGATAGGTTACATTGTCTCAATACTCAATTCCATAAATACAGATGAAGGTACGACAAATTCACCTACACCCACATGCACATCATCAATTCCAACAGCCTTTTAATTGAAAAAATCATCGTTTCCAACTTCGTTCGAGATTGGAGGACAAGATAATGGGCCATCCTTGGCTATAACTCGATTTAATGTATCTCGGATTATGTTATCATTTACATGATGAGCATCAACCCCTACATCATCGACATCATCATCGCTACTCTCTTCATTAGTATTCCCATCACTACCACAATAGTCATCATCTTCCTCAGTATTCACACCATCACAGGAACGAGCATCCTCGTCTACATCGGGATTTGAAGTCATCGAAAGTGATGCACAATGATTATGTTCAAATATTGGTTGAGTACTAGGCCCTTCTGCACTTACCACTATATTACAATTAGAACTAGTATATGATTGCCTCGGAACTAAATTTAAAAATAGCTTCATACAATTTGCTGGTGGAAATTCTGCCACAATCTCTCAAGCATCTTTCAGAGTTGATTCATTAACTATTCGCAAAGGGACATAGTTGTACGTTCCAGTTCCAATGTACACAGGATATCGATATATCATGTTTAATATCATTTTTCATTGTCTATCTCTAAGGAATTACAGATAAAACTCACAAGTTCCTCGTACCCTAAACTCAACTTCGATCTGAGATGTTGAATAGGCGGTTTTGTGTACGAAATCTCAGATGATCCATCAACCATGACACCGTTCATATAGCACACCAAAGTTACTCTTCGATCAACCATTATGAAATTTATATATGTAGAATATAATAGTTAATCAATAGAAGTGATGATTATTAATACACTCACTTAGCACAAATAAACTTAACAAGCTCCAACGTGTATGAAAACTTTATTTTATTTAAGTTCTTTATTTTATTCAAATAAGGAAGCAACTATCAATCAATTTGCAGTAAATAAGAAATTACACAATTGATGCAAACAATAGAACAAGGAGGCATTCAATGTTTGTCAATCAAACTACAATGTTTCTCAAAATGAACCAAAACCATGATCACCATTCAGTGCCTTTCTTTATAATTTAAAGATTATGGAGCATTGATCATAGTTTATTTTATTTCCTTTTTTTCTTTTTCTTTTTCTACATCTTGTCACTTTAATTATACAATATACTATTCTTTTTAAGTTGTTTGTTTCAAGTGGTTTAAGACATTATATAAATGTTGCACCAAAGAACCCGTGACCGCAAAAGTCTCAATTAATTCATTAAGGCATTATATAAATATTGCACCAACGAACCTGAGACCGCAAAAGTCCCAATTAATTAATCAAAGCATTATATAAATATTGCGCCAACGAACCCGAGACCGCAAAGTCCCAATTAATTAATCAAAGCATTATATAAATATTGTACCAACGAACCCGAGACCGCAAAATTTCCAATTAATTCATAATGCATTGAGAGTTAAGTTGACTATGGTGGAAGATAAAATGCTCTTATATATTAGTGCATGATTTCAAGTCATTGACGTGTGTCATGTATTGCTACATTTTCTAAATTTATACACTTTATTCACTTTGAGACAAAAAAAACATTAAGGGAAATTGAATACTAACATAATGCCAATGCATACTTTTCTTCATAATTAAGCATACTCTTCTAATGCTGATGCTGGATATCAAGCATACGACCTAAAAAAAAAATGTCGCGGAATTAATTCATCAATTAACACAATTGGGGGAAAATATTTACCAATACAAAAGAGACCGGTGGGAAGGCGAGCAACGACAACAGAAGTGCAAGTGCAACCAATGCGACGACGGAGAAGCGGCAACCTACGGCGGGAGCGAGCAATGACAATGAAGAGCGGCGGCGACCAACGTGAGTGAAACCAGTCACTACTGAAAGGTGTTCCTGCGTCAAATTCGATGCAGCGACGTGCCTGCTGCGGACGACAGAGGCAAACGACGAATCCTGATTGCGTCGAATGCGAAGGCGGAGGCGGAGGCAGACACTGCAGTGAAGACGTCGCCGGTGAGATTCGTGAAGGAGATGGAGTAACAGTGGAGATGGAGTTTTAACCTAGCTAGGTAATTACCCAAGTCGTGACTCGCGGTCACGATTTCTCTTCTTTAATTTAAAAAAAAAAAAACGTGACCCGCGGTCACGTTTTGTTTCCAGGTGATGTCCGGTGATGTGGCAGGTGATGTGGCATTGACTGAGTTACATTGAAAAATATTTTGGTAGATGTGTTAGCTTGATAAATATTTCCCTATATATGTTAATCAAGCAAAAAATCCTTTGCTCACCCACTTTAACATTTAGTGGGTCCAAGCGGTGTCTCTCCGTGTGGTACATCTCAAGGAGTGTGTGCATATCTTGAGGTATTACGCACATATCTCGAGATGTATCACATAAAAAGACATTCACTTGGGCTTATTAAATGTCCAAAGAGGGTGTACTAAGTGGGTTACTCTAGCATCTTCCTTTTAATTTTAGGAAGCTGCTAGAATAACTTAGTTGACCAAAGTAAGTTACTGAAGCTTTTTCCATAGTTTTATGAATTTGAACATTAAAGCCACAAGACATCTTCTCTTGCAAATCTTAACTTGAGCCCTAATAATGAACTCAATTTAGTAGCTTCTGTGATGAGCGCGCATGTGAAATATAAGAAAAAATATAAAGAAGATTGCTATTTCAACCGCTCCAACCTCTTTTCCCAAAAGATCTAAAAAAATAAAATAAAATAAAATAAAGTTCTTTACTAAAATACCTATTAAATCAAGGTCTTATGATAAAAAATTATCTTAATCTTTACAAATTGTATCAATTGATTCAATTATATTCTTGTCCTAACTTTTTTGATATAATATTAATTTTATCCTCAATTAATTTAGATTTTTTTTTTGAAATCAACTTAACTTTCTAGTTTTTTTTTTCATGACCATCCACTTTAATCAATTTATTTCGGATTTTTTTAAGCCTCAGGCTTAAATTAAGTTTACAAGGATTCACAAGAATAATAATTTATAAACAACGACTCATTAACACTTTAATTCTAATTTAGTTATTCACATATCACCAATGCTAAGTTGAAAACTAAGTGTACATACGTATGTAAATGCCATATAAAACTTATTAGAAATTAAGTATAAAATAGATACCTATAGTTGCTTAATTAATTTGACAAAAGAACTATGTACTTAGATTATAGGCATAAAGTATCATTTAGTTCTTGAACTTTCATACTTTTGTTGATCTAGTCCTCAAACTTTCATCGGTTCAATTTTAATCTCCGAACTTTCATTTCTTTCTACTACTTTGGTCTTTTCGTAAAGTTTAGAGAATAACGATCGCTAACAAAGTATTTCATGAGTAATTCACGTGCAGTTTACAACTGATTTATCAATCAAAACAATTGGTTGTGAATCGTTTCGTTAATAACTGCTATTTTTCAAACTTAACAAAATGGTTAAAGTAGAGCAACATGAAAGTTCAAGAACCAAAAATGAACAAATGAAAGTTTGAGAATTAAATCAATAAAAGTTTAAAAGTTGAGGAACCAAATCATACTTTTTGCTTAGATTATTATGTATGTGATTGAGTTATACATACACAAAATTATGTTTATTGTAATAATGAATATATATTTATTATGAATGTTTTTTTTTTTTTTTTTGAATATTTATCACAAATGTTGAGTTCAAATGCATTTGTATAAATCGTCAAAGACTGCGAGACGATCGTTGAAAAAAAAAAATATGTTAGACATATATTATGAAACAAAAGAGGATCTAAATAATTCATACTAAATGAAAAAAGTTAGGACAAAATTAATAAATTTTAAAAATTATGATATAATTGATACTAGTAAAGGATGGGATTGACTCCTTGGCAAACCGGCTTGGAACCAGTCTCTTAAACCCTAAACCCTAAGCGCAAAAAAAATCAGGGAGAAATCGTGATTCGATTCGTGTTTCACAGAGATGGTGTTAGGGCTTCGAAATTTCACCGAGAGAAGTGGGGATGGCGTGGGAGAGCCAGTGCTCGACACGGCAAACGAAGAGGATTTGATGCACGTTCAGCCCGGCGTCGCCATTGTTCTCGGCGCCCGACCTCCCGAATCTCCTGGAACTCTCTACATCTCCAACAAGTAATCCCTCACTCACTCACTCTCTCTCGCTCTCTAATTGAATGCCTGATTGTATTGTGTAATTGGATGTGCGTGTTGGTGTTTGGGTTTCGCAGGCAAGTTGTGTGGCTGAGCGATGTTGACAAGGAGAGAGGCTACGCCGTTGATTTCTTAGCCATCTCGCTGCACGCCGTTTCTCGAGACCCCGAGGCCTACCCCTCTCCTTGCATTTACGCCCAGGTTCTTAATTTTACTTCAAGTTCGTGTTTTTAGATAATTCAATGGAGTCTATGGTTTGGATTGTTGTTGTTGTGGAAATTTGGATATTTTTTGTTTTGCACTCGTCGGGCCGATTGACGTGTGAAATCGCAATTTGCTATTTATTTGAATTATCATCCCTGCCAGTTAAATGAACGGCCTCGAAAGTTTTACGGATTTGTTCGTTTTGGTTTCTGCAATCTTATGTAAGGAATAAGGAGACCTTGTAATGAAAACTGTCATTAGTTGATAACTTAATGTCTTTTTCGATGAAAAATGAGTAGTGCCTAAACGAAATGTGTGAAGATACCTTCATTTTACTTTAAGTGGTCAGTTTGTGCAGTTATGCGCGGGAGACTTGTAAGTATTGGTAAAGCGCTAAGTTCGTAATATTCGTATGGTTAAAGATAGATTTGGTTTTGTTTGGAACAATTGCGATGCGTCTAAACCTAACAGCTTTTACTCTTTCCTTTCTTGCTTTCCTGAATTTTTACATGCTTATTGGTGCTGTTGCTTTGATTTTCCATATCTTGTACGATTCTTTTGTTAGCTTTACCTTAAAATATGATTTCCTCTGATGCGTTTTGACTCCATGTCTTTCTTGTTAAGATTGAGACCGGAGCTGATGAAGATGTGGACTCTGCAGATTCTGATGCAGAATGTAATGAGTCCCTTGATGTATCACAAATTACGGAGATGAGGCTCGTTCCATCTGATCATAGTCAACGTATCCTTTAATCATGTGAAACCTCTATATTCACGCACGTATTTAGATTTCCAAAAGCATTCTTCCAGATTTTATAAATTTTGCCATTTTATCTTTTCTTTTTTGCTTTCTTAGCATACAATATTTAGCGGTGAGTCACTTCGTGAATTGTGATTTAGGGTACCTTCTGTTTGGGATCCTTGACTTATTTATTTTACAGTGGAGGCTCTCTTTGATATTTTTTGTGAATGTGCTGAGCTTAACCCTGAACCTGATGAAGGTTAGCCTTGATCTTCTGAATTATTATTGATTTCTTCTTGATTGTTTAACTGATTTTTGGGGCTATGTGTTTCTCTCAGAACAAGAAGAAGAACACAATTGGATTTTTAGTGCTGACCAGTTATTAGATGATACTACAATGAACGGTATGTCCTCCAGAGCCCATTTTTCCCATTTAACTCTTCAAAAGGAATGAGAATGGGTAAGCCCTTGAAAAGAAAGTGCAAGACCTAAGAATCTCAGCACATGCACATAATAATTTTTCATTATGAATTATCTTCAGCAGATATTCTATGCTATTTTTTCTCTTTCTCCTTAACCATTCTAATGTTCCTTTCTGACCAGTAAGTCTTCTTATTTTGAGCTTATTGTACTGTTGCAACTCTAGATGCTCATTGTTTCTTTTGTCTGTGCAGAGGAAGGTGATTCACAGTGGCAGTTAGCTGAAAATCTTGGAAACCCTATTGGTTATGCAAATGGGAATCATGATCTTGCCCATTCGGTGCTTGAGGTAAGCAACTTCAAGTTCTGTGACATGTTTGACACTAGATTTGACACTAGAATAATATTCTATAATTTAACCAGTGTGATATTGGTATCAGAATCAATGCAGTTTTAATTGCTAATGATGAGTTTTTGAAATGGTTCTCCTTTTTGTCTTTACTGCATCCATGGTTGCACTTATTCATTAAAGTAGTTTCAATGTTGAGTTAAGATAAATCCCTCATCTGTCACAAAAAAAGGATAGATCCCTCGTGCCCTTGTTTCCTGAATAACAACTTCTTGAAAGCTAGCTTCCTGAAAAAAAAAAAAAAAATCTTGAAAGCTCTCTTTAAGTTACTGAACATTAAAATAGATCATTTATCGAATTCAAAAGAAAAAAAAATCAGTTATCCTTCCTACTGAAAATGAAAGATGTGGATTTCTCACAATTATTCATTTTGGATTTCAAGCATTTTCTTTTATAGACTTGGAGGAGATGGAGCATATGGCTACAGATTGACTTAGTCGACATTATGCCAATGGTTCACAAAGTGAAAATTGTAACGAATTGGATCATTGACCAACACCATTTACGCTTTGCAAAGTGGAACAAAATTTTGAATTACTTCACAATTCTTCATTGGGTGACATGGAGTAACACAAGATACGAAACTCTGACTGGGTTATACGTAACTGGAAAATGGTTCTATGCCCCTTCGTATGTATATCTCCTGGATGTGTGTTTTATTTTTATTTTGTACAGATTTTGATAAATTTTTGATATTTTACCAAAGAGTCATACCTTTAGCCTAGTTTTTGTACTTTTCTTTTTGAGTTTTAAAATTTTGTGAGGCCATCTAAGGCTCATTGATGGTTCTTCATGCATCTATAAGTAATGCTTTTCAAGCCTTCTTTTAGTCTCTTGTTTAATCTTCAAGTCTAACTATGTTTCAAAATCGGAGCTGGTGGTGGACACCGTAATGCATGTTTTGCTTATGTTCATGCATGAAACTATGCAATGGTTAATTTATTGTTTGACTTCCTTTGAGAAGATGTATAAATAGATTTTGGATTCTTTCAGTTGCCATAAGTTTGTGAATAATAAACTCTCGTACATTTACCGATGCCTCATCTCTTATATTTTCAGCTACGCATTAGTGATCAACGCTTTGATGATGCGGATGAAATGGAGCATGAAGTGCAAGATGGGCATCCATGAACTCTTCAATGCTTTGTGTTTGATACTACTTTTCCTACAGTTTTGCTCACAATTTCCAAGTTCCTTTCCTGCAATTATGAATGTGTAGTTATAAACAGTCCTTTGATTTACATGAGTTCTGTGTACCTTTACAAGGCCTGTTATCCATGTTTTTCATGTATACTAATCAAAATGACAAATGAACTTCGACAGGGCCACAGTGGTCTGGGAGAAACATGATTAGGTGACGTACTTTTGATACATGCTGTTATTACATAGTTGGTAGTTCTCCTTACTGTGAATCGGGTGGGCACGTCTCATATTTGTACCAAGAGCATGTCATCCTATCAGTCTTTCGTTTCTTTATAAATCCTCTTAATAAGGAAGACCCCTTGCGCATATCCTTGTCAGGAGAAGCAATGTGCAATACTCTCACCAAAACAATCGGCGGAAGGATCTATTGAAGAGTCGGAGTAGGGATGCAAGCGTAAGGAACGGGGATGGGTATGGAAATTTTAAATGGGAATCACATATCTGCTCGGGTACGTGTATGAGGATGGACAAAAGATAAAAAAATATATTTTGAGGGATCTTTATGGGAAATGCCTATTAGTAATTTTTGTGGGTATTTTTATTGGAGATCCATGGGATACGCATATATTAATTTTATATATGTATACATGCGTATCATAAGTATGCTCATGCCATGAAAATCCTTCAAAATGTATGTGCATTAAATGTTATGAGGGCCGCTAAGGGCACCCCACCATTTCATGAAGGCACCCAGTTGTTGAGGATACTAAGCATTTTACCAAGGGCACCCAAAAATTTGGCTCGAAATTTTCAAAATACCACTAGTTCAAAACGGAGGCACCCCACCACCCCCACCACCGAACTTTTGAGCAACCACGAAATTGTTGATACCCGACCATTGCGAGGAATCTTGAAAATCGTTTGTGTTCGTTCGTCTCCATGTTTCTCCTCCGTTGTAGGAGGTTTTTCCAGTTTGAATGCTTGAGGTGTTGGGCGATTTCGTTTCCAAATTTGGGCGATTTCGAAGTTCGTCGTACACACACTCAAGGCGCGAAATCGATCGTTTGAAGTTACGTTGATAGTCTAATTAAATTACATTTGGTGGAGTAGTTGTAATGTTTGTGTGGCGGTGTTTTGAATGGTTCCATTATTGAAAATTCGTGGTTCTCGGCCACACAGGCCAGATAGTGTTTTTACTGTCTCGGTCAAGCTTGGCCGAGACAGATGGTAAATATTTGGGAACTCGTCGTTCTTGGCCGGGCAGGCCGGAAGAGTTCATACAGTCTCGGTCACGAATGTCCGAGCTTTAATTGTGTTATCTCGGTCGAGACATCACGAGAGTTACATTTAATGTTAGTTAATGTTGTGTCGGTGGTGTACAACCGAGAATGTACTCTATCTCTCGGTTGTACTATGCCGAGGCGTTTAGAGTCGACGCGGTCTGCACATCACGAGAGTAAGGCGAATTGAATAGGTTATGCCATGTCGGTGGTATACAATCGAGAACGTTGCATTTCTCTCGATTGTACATTGCAGAGACTGTCGTTCCACTTTCGGTAAGGAGTGAACGAAATTATGTCGTATTTCTCGAACCTGCTTGACCGAGACAACAGAAATGGATGATTTTGAACTTTTTTTTTAGAATTGTACTTTTGGTTTTGTTCCAGGCGCTTTAATGTTGGAGTGTTTTCAGGTATGGCTCGTTCGAAAGCACCGGTGACAAGGGAGGAGGTTGGTGTTGAGGTGTCGAGGGCTAACCGGGGGCGAGGCGGCCAGAGACCCCAGACGACATCTTATCGGAAAGCGAAAGAGCAAGAGAAGGTGGATTTGAAGTGAAATGGTAAGATTGGTGGAGGACGTGCGAAGAAATTATAATTGCACGATGAGGGGTCCAACATTGACGTGCAGCGACACTCAGATCTTGTCGTTGCCCGAGGCGAAGACGAAGCGCATGCCTCTGAGTCATCTGACTCTAGCGGTAGTGACTCATCAGCATCGGCGGACACCCGTAGTAGTGATCGTAATGTGGGTGGGAGTACTAGTGGTGGAGGTGCCCATAATGAGGGAGAGTCACATTGGCAGGGGGAAATGTGTACTCCTTTCCCCGGTGGTCCCGAAGATGGATCGCTGTTGAAGAGCTTTAAAGATCATGTCGCCTTAGCGATATGGAGGAATGATGTACATACATTTCTCCGTGTATGGTCATTGGTGTAGTTTAAAATTTCGGGTGTTCAATTAGTTGACGGAATATATTTTGTCGTTGCAGGATCGGCCGACACTCAAGTGTATCAATCACGGTGCTCAGATCCAAGAATGGGACTTACAGCCTGCCACCCTGACACCGCAGGCCTTCAAAGGATTATTCAACGCTCTGGATTGAATACACCGATAGACTGCTCATACCGCAAGGCCAACAAAGAGGTTATCACTGCCTTTGTGGAGCGGTGGCAGCCAAGATGAACACATTTCACTTATTATTCGGTGAAATGCCGATCTCCTTGGAGGATGCGAGCATCCTCCTGAAGATTCCAGTCACGAGCAAGGTGGTGGCAGTTGAGAACTTTGCGAGGTACACCGACGAATCTCGCTTGGATGCAATTAAGCTGGTGTCGAAGCTACTTGGTATTAGCATTGAAGATGCTGAGGAGGAAGTGAACATCAGTAAGGGGCTCACCGTCCGAAAATGTTCGATGGTGTCCCAAAGCAGGTGCGAGGAACACCACTTACCCTCTTGTAGAGTGCACAACCCGAGTGTACTTGTTGTACCCATTATCTTGCACCCTATTTGAGGATAAGCGTGGATCTCGGGTGTCTATTACGTTGTTAAAGCTCCTCGAAGATTTGGACGACGTGGGAAAGTATGCATGGGGTGCGGCTGGATTAGCATACTTATACCGAATCTTGGGCTCGGCCACCAGAGTACAAGTTTCTCAAATTATCGGATACCTCACATTACTTGAGGTTTTATACTAAATCGACCTGAATTATTGCCTTTGTGATTACTACTCATTTGCTCTCTAACTAGCCTTGTATCTATTCGAAGGGATGGGTGTACGAGCATTTCAAACTTGGGCTCGCCACACCTAATGCAAAATACATGGACTATGTGCAACCTCGTGTCTGCAAATGGGTTCAAAGGCACGAGACCGTGATGAATCAAGACAAGGTTGGGTCCATTAGGCAAACATTGGACGGGTTGCGCCCTAGTAAGGTGAGACTCTACGCCATTGTTGAAACTGAATCCGGCATTTACGTTAAGGGTTATTAATTATGTTTGTATACGTTTCATTAGGTTACTTGGGACCCATATGTTAATCACCAGGAGAATGGTGTTGTGCACGCGATGACCTTCTACAGTGGCACACCGAAGTACATGGATGTGGTGGAACCCTACCATCCGGAGAGGATTCTGAGGCAGTTTGGGCACGTGCAATCTATACCAGATCCCCCGTACCGGCCATTGGAAGCACATAGAGGGCATTCAACACTAAAATACTCGGTCAAGTATGGTTTCCAAGAAGATAATTGGGAACGTTGGCGCAACCATTTGTTGGCCCCCGAAATGCGCGTGAGAAGGCAGAGTTCGAGTTTCGGGTACACCAGACTATCTACCTTGGTTTTTGAAAGTTTCTCACCCATTGCTCACCAACTCGAGGTACTTCGATAACGACGTGGTTGCGACGACTATCGCGGACAATGTGATATTTGAGGTATTGACTGTGGTATAAGTATTAGGTACAAATGTTAGCAAAACCTTCATTTCAAATGCCGATATGCATTCTATTAACCGATTTAAATTTCTTTTGATCAGCGTAATAGGAGGGCGTTGGACGCGACGTTAATGTGGAAATTATTGCCGCCGAGTTGTGTACGTTGGAGTCTGCAAGGCAAATGGCGAGTGACGTCGTCAATTTCCTTTCGGGGAGGAGTTTCGGTCCCACGACCTCCACTACGACACCCACCACCGCTACCGGCGCAACCGACACATCAGTTCCTACCGAAGCAGGCCGTAGACAGTCCTAGCATGATAACACTTCTACACACTCCACCCCGGCTAATGTACCGCCCGGGTCGGTCGCCGCTCGCTCCCCAAAGAGGTTGCATGGCAAGGAATACCAACGAAGAAATGTCAAGAAGCCAAATGAATGAAGCCACATGGACATCGACATTGCTATTGTTGGATCAATTTTTCTTGTATTGAAGAACAATTAATTCATTGTTCCGTTGAATGGTTCTTGAACCGTTGCTATATGTGGCATGAAAGTTGAGATAATGATGGAATATTTGGCACTGTTTCACTATTTTTATTGGTGTTGTAAAACTGTAATTGTTATGTTTGTAGAGTTAACAGTTGTGGAATTGATGAACAATTAATTCACTGTTTTCATTGTGGAAAATGTGCATTAACAGTTGTGGAAAATGTGCCATGACATTGAACTGTCTCGAAACTGAACTGTTGAGTTACTAAAACTATGTGTGTAATGTTTGTGCATTTGAATTGTGGAAAACAAGAAATAGGTCCCGAAACTGATTTTTTTTCCACTGTTTTCGGTCGTTCAGGACCGAAAACAAGATACGGGTCCCGATATGTTGGGGCCGAGATATCTTCACACGTCTCGGCCATGTACCTCCGACAACATCAGTTTACTAATGTAAAAGCCAAAATCGAGACTAATTTCGGCTTCTTATCAAGAAGATTGCTCATGGTTTTCGATTTGAGATTGCCGAGATTAGTCATTTTATTTCGGTTGGAACATGACGAGAGTGCTGTCGGCCCAAACGTAGCGTACTTTCGCTTCGTCACACCGATATGTTTATATAATTCATGGTATTCTCTTACCAAGAATTATAGTTTTATTTCGGTTGATGTCGGCCAAGAGGTATTCTGAGCTGACGGCCGGTGATTACCGAGATGGTATATTTGGGAGCAACAACCATCCAACCCGAGGTACAACATCTGTTTACAAACCATAACATAGTACCAACATTATTTTAGGCATCATACGATATTAACAACAAAGAGTGCATATAAACTCACTTTATATTATAGACAACACAACTATACATCACTTTCCATGGCCAAAGTTCATAATATTTACAAAAAATGCGGTGGTTCGGCAAACATGAATGTCAAACTATGGAGAATCTAAATCTACCACGGATAGAGCTCCTTCTTCGAAAGGTACGACCGCCACGATTTCACGAATGACAATTCCAACACGCCATCCTTTAGCGCACTCCTCTACATATCGTTCCCACGCGGGATATAATGATGGCAGCGGTGCATTAACGGTCAACTTCATCGGTCAAAGTTAGAAGTACAAAAGATCACAGACTGTCACATACATGCGGCGATAAGGATGAGAAAAAATCAATTCACAAAAAATCTACACATTTACCCTAACCCAATGGATATTCTTTTCATTAACCATGACAATGATAAGTCTGCTATGTATCGACGCCGGTGGAGCACTACGTAGAGAAAGAAACATCGAGGCACTGCCATGCGAGAGGTTGACAAGAATGACATTAAAGGCCGTTGATATTAGCAATCTCATGTCCGGAAGTGTCAACCATTCTTCGAAGGAGGCACTAACATGATTATCTGGACAATGCACGACAATCTTGACATTTTCGTAACTCGTTCCAAGCAGTTCACGCCAAAGGCTTTCATACTCGATTAACTCATCAAACATTCGTGTACGAACTTTCCTTCAACCGTCTACATCGGGAAGACCTAACCCGGAGGCAACACACCGATATCCACAATTTCCATCGCCTATCACATCGATAGTGCTGTCAACAAATGGCAACCATGATGGTTCTATGCAATGAGAGTAAGGCAAGTTAGATGCACTTTGGGTGCGTCGACTTGTACGACGCATTTTAGGACCAACTTTATTTTTTTTTTTTCGACGTAGCAGCCTCTTCCGCTGATAGAACGTACTCGAATCCGCTAGGCAATCTTGTCGTGGAAAATTCGGCTTCATCGTTTTTTCTCTTTGCAAACCCTGGTGCCATTCCCTTTGTCTTTATCTTCGCAGGTGGCACCACTCCCTTGGTGTGGATGAAGGTCGACTAATCTCCCTGAGTTGCTGAATAATCCTGATGCGACGTCCTCTTCAGTGCAAGCATGAAACGTTTGCATGACTCTTTCAAACTCATCGTGCATATTGTACCTAGATGGATCCACAGATTCTCAGGTATCATACTCAACTTTCGCCGGTACACATGTATATCCTCGAGAGAGATGAGTGTCCCAGCAAATTTATGGAAATTTAGCTCGTGGGCACAAGGAAGGCCGTGTGTGGTACGTATCTCGCAACCACAACGAGTTGAGTCATGTTCAACGTCCTCCCCACGTCTCAATTCTTCTCGAATTAACTTAAGCCCCCGTTAAGATACATAACCACGTAATCGACGATATAACTCATCAATACATTCATGTTGGACCACATTAAAACTGAGCTCAAATGAAGCCTTGATGTTGTCGTGTTGAATCCTAAGGATGTCATCAACCACATTCCACAAAGTCTCAAAATTTGCCTAACTATTGCCAAGATGTAGCTTCAGAGTGGAATGCGCAAACTCCACCCTCTGTGTTGTTGTTTCCCCAAAATGCATGATTCGATTTGTCCAAGCCGATACGAATTTCTCCTTGTACGTCTTTACCCATGTGTTCTCCAAGTAATCAAGAAGACCCTTCACATTCCCAAACTCAAAACGCAAAACGCAAGTCATTCATCCTAACTTCAAATAAGGCCTCGGACTTAACGTACATGACACTCGTCCACCTATCCATGAAACGACCGAAGCCTTCGTTATCTCCAAACATCTTCTTAGTCTCGACCAATACTACTTTGTTGATGTGCCAAGAGCAAAGAATGTGAGATGATAATGGGAATACTACATTGATGACACTAATAAGGCCTAAGTCCCGATCCGTCACAAACACGTCAGGTTTAGGCCACCCATCCAGTATGGATCTCAAGTTCTCAAGTGCCCAAACAAAATTTGCATGACTCTCTGATGATATGAAAGCAAACCCAACGGAGAACGTCAAATGCATAGAAGTGATGCCAATAATCTCCAATAACGACATTCGATACATATTTGTTTTGTACGTGCAATCCATCAAAATTACCGAAGGAAAACACCTTAGCAACTTGATTGAATCAGGATGTGCCCAAAACAAATCAGTGACGACATTCGTATCGGGATGCTTCCTGTGACACGACATCCACTTATTCTTCTTCAATATGTGCAACAGTTGTTGCATTTGAGTCCTCCCACCCGCATCCTCAATTCGGACTTTCTGTCTTGCATTATATATTGTCCGCATTGTCGATACGTTTGTAACATCTCTTTGCTTCAATGTATTGAGGATGTCTCTTGGCTTCACATTACCCTTTGTCATCTGCACAACAACCACCTGCTCCTCCTTATCCAATCTTCCACCATATGAGTGGTCGTCCAAGTTTTTCGCGGGCTCGTGATTTTGCCTCCCACATATGACAGTGACGTACCACAAAGAGTCGATATTTTCCTTGATGTTAATAAGGAAATGACATCCACATTTCTTCGTACCAGTTTGAGTTCTCCTATTTTCCTCTTCTTCTTCATTTCTTGGTTTCGAAGAAATTTTGGCCGCTTTCCCATTCCCAACTCTTTGAGATATTCCCCTATAAGTTCCAGACCTCTCGCACGCAAGTTTCACCCTTCCTCAAGTTTCATCATTCCTCTGCGCTTAATGCCCCTGACATCAGAGTGCTTCGTCACTAAAACAAACACGTTCTCTCGGCCTATCATTTGAAGCCATGAAATTGCCGCTTCTCTAGAGAGGAATGGCCTACAAGGTGTAAACGTATCCTTGTAGTCTCGAAATAAAGTAGAGACCGACATTACTTGCAATACAAACATTGTAACATTATAATCAACCGAAATGCACAGTTAAATCACCAAAAAACCCCAAAACCACGTTTTCGGTTGTACAGATCCGCGAATATATGCATAGTGTCGGTTATGTCCAACCGAGACCTACAACATTGTCTCGGTCGATCCATACCGAGATTATGCCTTCGTTAGGTTTCACAACATGATGTGAACTACGACAAGTTTTGGTTGATGTAGACCAAGACATTTCTACAACTCTCGGTCCTGCGAGGCCGAGACATTCGCGCCCGTGCAAAAATCGACTGAAAATTTGAGAAACCGCATATATAACACATTAAATTTCAAAAATTACCTCTTGTTCTACCTCATCTTGCACCAATGCAGTACAATCTTCCATTTTATAGTGCAAACAAACTCGGATTGCTCGAATTTACCAAGCCCTACGTTGACAAACCAAACCATCATTTTCTCATTTTTTGACCGAAATTACAGTTCCTACAAAGCATCATTAGGTTGGCAAACATTGTTACCTCGCTGTTGGATGATGTCAAGCCGCAACAATCGATACGCTCGACAAACACAATATGGATTTAGGTTTCACTTGTGAAGAAAATTGTGGTGGTGGGGTGCCCCAGTTTCAGTTTCAAAATGGTTTGTGGGTTTGAGTCACTATATATTAAGGGGCAAAATGGTCATTTCCATTTTAGCTAGGAGAATTACAAAATACTTGGGTGCCTTCATGAAATGGTGGGGTGCCCTTAGCGACGCTCAATGTTATATGCATATATAAAATCTCGATTAATGTGTTGGATTAGAATTTAATGGTTGTAAATAGTGTACTTGACATGAGTGTATATATGTAGGAAATTTTACTAAGATGATCTTTTTTAAATCACCATCTATGGTGATTTTTATTCTTGATAATTGGATTTAAATCCAATGGTCAATTTGATAGTTACATTAATGACATTTCAATATGTGCGTAAGTACCAAGAATTTATATTATTCATTGGATTAAAATCTAATGATCAAAAATAAAAATCACCATGTTAAAATCACCTTATATATATATAGTCGACTACATGAATCAAAGTTTTCCATTGTGCTCGATTGAGTGCAATATATATATATATATGTATATTGCACTCAATCGAGCACAATGAAAAACTTTGATTCATGTAGTCGACCCCAGTTAATTTGGGACTGAGGCTATCTGTTGTTGTTGTTGTTGTTGTTGTTGTTGTTGTTGTTGTTGTTGTTGTTGTTGTTGTTGTTGTTGTTGTTGTATGTATATATATTTCATGATTTCTACCTCAAAACACTAGTGATACGCATAACAAACAAAACTCTAATGAGATTTATGATTTTAACTTATTTAGTTAAATAAAAAAAATTACTATCAAACTACATTAACCATATGCCTATGCTAATAGACATATTTATATTATGTGCATAAATACTATTTAAAAATACCAATACATATACAATGTATGTGTCTTTGACACCATATTCTTTATATATATATATATATATATTTAGAAAAATTAGGCAGGGAGAGATATTTCTCCACGACGAATCCCTGCGGGAATCTCTAATGGAGAATTAAATGGGAAAAAAGCTTCCTCACAAGGATTTCTCATCCCCACGGGGATTAGACGGGTACGAGGACAAGGATAAAAATTTGATGGGAGATGAATTCTTAAATGGGGATGGCGATGGAGATGGGGACCCAATCCCCTACCCTCCCAATTTGCATCCCTAAGTTAGAGTCGGGCATGACTGTTAAGTGGCAGCAAAGTTATTTCTCAAGAATTTTAAAATGACTTTATAATCGAGGCTCGAACTCGATATTTCTTAAAGGTTGATGCAACTTTCGCCATCATGTTATACCTTTGTGTGACAGCATGCAAGAGGATAATTAGGAAAAAAGGATGCTAGAGAAACCCATTTTGAAGATTCACTTTGGGCACGTAATGAGCTCAAACGGGTGTTGATAATTAGGAAAACAAAAATGCTAAAGTAACCAATTTTGGATACCCACTGGCCCAAATGGGTGTTTAGCCGTGCGATACACTTTGAGGTGTGCATTTCACACCTCGAGTTGGGGCTCACACTCCTCGAGATATATCACATGGAGAGACATTTATTTAGGCC
Organism: Stephania yunnanensis; assembly: GCA_039657365.1. Lineage (NCBI taxonomy): Eukaryota > Viridiplantae > Streptophyta > Magnoliopsida > Ranunculales > Menispermaceae > Stephania > Stephania yunnanensis. The sequence continues at coordinate 54,246,859 of CM077584.1, read as the reverse complement.
CACTAGGTGACTAAAGTGATGTCTAAAATCGACTTTGGACACTTAAGAACTGTTCTGTTCATTGGATTAAGCCGGATTAAGCAGTTGGGTGTTCGGTTCGTCTACAATACAGTCAGCCGGACTAATCAATCCATCAATCTTAGGACTAATTCAAACTATGTGGATGGTATTATTTATTCCTGATCTGCCTGCCTCACATTGGTCCACGTCCTGCAAATACGAAATCGCAAAGTTGGGAGGGCAGCAGGCAAACCTTCATCTCCTCCTTCACGGAACAAACGAAACCCTAGCTGCATTCCACCACTCCCATAGCATTCCAGCAGCATGAGAAGAAGAGGGGGACTGCGATTGTGATTGTGCGCACCGAGTCGCTGCCGGCCACAAGTTCGAGAATAATCATCGCCTTCTTCAATTGGCAAGTGGATCGTGGGTTTTGGTTCGGTGTTGTTGGTAGCTTACAATCGATCGTGGGTTGGTTTTGGTTTTGATTTTGATTTGGGATACCTATAGATGAGTCTCTTCAGTTCTTGATTCGCATAGAATCAGTAGACAATTTCGCCAGCCATCGAAAACTGGGCATACTTTAAAGTTTATGACTGGATGGAGAATGATTCCGTGTTCATACATAATAACCTGAAAGCGTCGTGTTCTTCACATTGCATTAGTTGTATGAATCACCGCACAAGATCATCTTCTAATGAATGGATGACCCTCCTTGTGCACATTCGAAAGTGAGCCTGTTATGCTCTTTGTAACAACAATATTGGTCATTATTTTGGAGGGGAGGGGCAATCTAGTAACTTTACCCATTGTAATCACAGGTTTACCACCAAGCCAGATCTGGCCGCAAAGGCACAATCTCACTGTAAGTTAGTCTCATGAAGTTAGGATAAAAAAAAGAAAATCATTAGAACCGAATAGGCTACTAGTGGTAATGTGCTGTCTGATACACCTCGAACGCGTTTTCCGAGGTGCTGCCTAAATTGGTACCTTAAACGCAACCTCCAGAAGACGCATTACTGCCGATGTGGTGCTTCGCGTGTTCTCTGTGGCGCTACTACTTTGCACCGGCCTCTCGTTTCTATGCTGCTACGCCAATTACCTTGGCAACTGCCACATCTTCTCTGCTCGCACCGAGGTTTCGAGCCCTAGCTTTCATGGATCGAACCGTTAACTTCTCTTCCACCTCTGCTTCTTCTGCTCGATCGAAGCGAAGGTACTCGATCGAATACTTTTCTATTAACAAAAAACCCTAGAAGTCATCAGTTCATTGATTGGATTGGATTTTGATTGGATTTGTTTGTTTTTCAGTGGCGATCGGGGTAGAGGAGGAGGAGCGGAGTGGAGGGAAGAGCGGCAGCGATCGGGAGGGCGAGGAGGCCAGTCCAAAGACCGAATCGATGCTCTCGGTAGGCTCTTGTGAGTACATTTCATTCATACAAGTCTCTATTTCGTGCAATTCAATAATTTTTCAAAATGTTTTTGAAACATACAGTTTCTTGTATGGATGGATGGTTGAATCTTGTTTCTGTTTTTCTGAGAAAATTAGCTATACTAAAATTAGGAGTGAATCAATTGGAGCTTAACCTCTGCATTTTAGATGCTGTAAGAGAGGGTAACAAAGCTTCAAAGCTTTAGTCTCAAATTAGTTGGGGTTGGCTGCATGGATAACAAATAGGATAACCTCTTTGTCACTCTCTATCAAACTACGAATGGATCCAAGTAATGATAACCTGTACAAAGGAAAAAGAGACAAAAAAGACAAGAAAAACATAATTTGCCTTTTCATAGAGTACATTGGTTGAGCATATAATTACCAAACATTTAACCTCCCGAGTTTTAGGAGAATTAGATTATGGAATTAGAGTCATTGAACACCACTTTTGAGTTATGCTAGAAAATAATGTTTAGAATTTTCTGAAGTAGGAACCCAGTCAAACAAGTTATCAAGGAATTTATCCAACCTCCCTATGATTTTTCTTTCAAAAGTGTTTTATATATGTGTGTGTGTGTGTGTGTCTATAAATAAGGCAAAACATATCTTTTGGTCCTTGAACTTTAAGTTTTTTATGCTTTGGTCCCTAAACTTTAAGTTTTTTAATTGAGGGTTTTGTTTTGTTTTGTTGGTTGAAGTGAGCCATTTGGTTCAATAATATAAACCATTTTACTTTTCTTAGCTAGTCGTATGACACTTCTGTTTGCCACGTCACCGGGATATAACACCTTAAACAATAGGAAGACCAAATGTACATCTTTATGAAAGTTCAGGGATCAAATGTTTAGTAATAAAAGTTCGGGGACTAAATAATTGGTTTTTCCTTTATATAAGGTTTAAATCTTTAGTTTTTTGGTGAAATTGAGGGTGCTCATCTTTTTCCATTTTGATTTAATATTCTTTTTTCTTGGGTTGAATTTCAGGACACGTATATTGCGCCATATGGCAGTTGAATTGAGTTTGGATATGCGGAGTGATGGATATGTCCGAGTGCAAGATTTGTTGAAGTTGGATTTGAGGACATTCGCCAATATTCCTTTACGGTCACACACGATTGATGATGTTAGGGAGGTGTGGTTTTGCTTTTAGTCTTTTTTCATACTAGTGTTGCTGATATTTTGTGCAGCACAATAGGATCCTCTCCATGTTAGTCAATTAATGAAATGTCAAATACTTGATGGCCTTTTAGGAGTTATGTTGCAAAATATGGTTTAAATCGTCAAATGAGTTGTTTAAGATGCATTAATTTCTGTGGAATGTTGATTTTGTTTGAAATGTCTTAAAACGATTATTTTTTTTATTGATTTGCAAGATTACCATGTGAACTATTCTATTGGCACTTTTCAGGCTGTTAGAAAAGATAACAAGCAAAGGTTTGGCCTCTTGGAAGAAAATGGGGAGCTTTTGATAAGGGCAAATCAAGGGCACACTTTAACGGTATTTTTTTTTTTCTAATTATTCTTGTCTTACTTTTTTTTTTTCCTTTTAAGTGGATCTAGAGTCTGGACTGGTACATCCGTTCTCCTGCTTATTTTAGTCTAGAATTTCTTTTGGCATTTGAGATGTTAAACCTGATTAACCATGGGTCCCTGTTGAATCTTCATTAGTAATGCGTAGTTGTTTAAATTGATAGTATTCCATCATTTGTATTATTTTTTGCCTTACGCGTTCTATGTCCTGTTTTAGCTTTCATTTACGAAAGGCATATCTTAATAAAACAGGACTGGCAAATAGTTAGTATGACAATTGTGAATATGTGTGCGTGACCATAGCTTGGTGGAAATAATTGTATGGTGAGTCTCATAGTACCTTTTCTAACTCGTTAAGCCTGTGTTGTTTAAGTTTCAGATTTCAAAATTTTGGCTTGATCATGATTTTTAAGAATATGTTCGAGTTTGCTTAGCAAGTAATCAGCTAACGTGGGTCCGAGACTGTTAGGGATATATGACTTTGACCATGGTTTGGTGGAAAGAATACGTGACGAGTCTTGTGGCATTTGTTTTTCTAAAGGCAAAATCCATCTTTTGATCCCTAATTTTTCAACCTTTTATGCATTTGGTCCCTGAACTTTGAAAACTACACATTTGGTACCCCAACTTTTCATCTAGTGTACATTTACTCCTTTTGCTAGTTGGAATGTTAAAATTGCTGATATGGCAAACTAGACCCGCCATATAGCTGATTGGACCGGCCACGTGGCCGGTCCTTCTCTGAACTGATGGTTCAAATGAACGGAACAATTTTTTAAACCCAACTTAAAAAAAATGAAATTGACGATTCGGATTTGAAATTAGTTTCTTCAATCTAACCTCAGTTGTTAGCGATGGTTAGATACGTTTGATTCGTCAACCGATGATTAAGATTCAACTGGATCCAGGAAGAGTAAAAACTCTTCAGCGCAGTGGCAACTCTCTTTGATAGGAGAGGAGTTTCACTGAACACGCACATCCCATTCTCCAATCCTCCCAAATCAACGAAGCCCTTAATCGATCGTAGCGTCACTGACTGATTTCGATTCGTTATCTATTCAAAGTATGCACCAAAACTTCAAATCTCTTTGTTTTCTGTTCATTTTTTTTGGATTTCTTGTTTGATTGATTGTTCAAAATTTTTCAATGGTTTTCATCAGAACACAAATCTTGACATGGGTTTTGTAGTTCTTGATCAATCTTGTTGTTATGCTATAATTTGATTTAGAGGTTTTTGGGTTTTTGTTTTTGTTAGGTTTGGTTTTTGGGTTTTGAAGAGTTTTGTTGGATTTGTTGTGGAGATTAATGGGGAAGAAGATTAAAAAGAAAGGCCACGTGATTTTCACAAAAAGAGAGATGGGTTTCGCATAGTCATACCATATATATATATTTTTTATAAAGTTGGGTTTTACAAAAAAAAAAAAAAAAAAAAATGATTCGGTCACTTGAAACGTCGGTTCAGAGAAGAACCGACCACGTGGTTGGTCCAATTAGCCACGTGGCAGGTTTGATTAGCCACATCATCAATTTTAGCATTCCAACAAACAAAAGGATTCAATGTGCACCGGATGGAAAGTTGAGGGACCAAATGTGTAGTTTTGAAAGTTCAGAGACCAAAAACATAAAAAGTTGAAAGTTTAAGGATCAAAAGATGGGTTTTGCCTTTTCTAAACAACTAATATATTTGTTGCTTGAGTTCAAATTTTTGGATGTTAGATTCTTGGCATAGTTTTGATCTAGTCTTAGTTTGCTCATGCTAGGGTAAAACATGGTTTTATTGTGCGTGCAAGTTTTTCTCTTCAGTCAGATTGTCAGATTGCACACTTGTGATTACGTTTTGGAAAGCTGAACCATTGTTATCATTTTTTTTTTAGTGAAATCAATTTTGGTGCGTCCATTGTTGAAGTAGGTAAGAAGATTACTCGTAAAGTTGTGTGGTTGTGTGGATTTAGCATCTTTTCTTTCTCTACTCTCTATGTATTCTCATATATTATGTAGGAATGTATTCATGCATCCATGTATATTGCTTGATTTTGCAATAGTAGTGAAAAAAACTCAATGTTGACAACTTCCCTTTACTAGATTAGTGGAGAGAATAATATCAACTTTTTTTTTTTTTTTTTAGTAAAAAGAGAATAATGTTAACTTTAAGTGAATAGAATTGAAAAGAGTTGTCAGAGGCTTTGGATGGGGAAGAAGTGTTATTTGGTCAATGATAGAGGAGAAGGACAATAAATCACCCAAGCATTTGACAATTATATTATGCTTGTTTGGAGAGTTACTATGAGAAGTTTTGGTAGGTCATTGCGAAAATGCATCACAGATATGGCAATTGAAGAGTTTTGTAAGGGAGTTAGTTTTTTGAATCTGTAAATTATGTCTGCCTCCATGATATCACTTAAGAGTTGTATGAAGAAAATAATAAATCAATAACAAAGTTAGCTGCAAATATGAAAAAAATAATTACAGAAACAGAAAAATAGAATTAAACTTCTAATTATTCATATAGATGAAATAATTAGTGATGTAGTTCCTCTCTATAATGCATACTAATTGGGCAAAAGAAGAATCAAAATTTAAAAATTTACTTTTGTTCTCAAATACTTCAAAATATGTTTATTTGGTGAGCCAACTATTCAAATTTTTATTTAGCTTGCACTGTAAAATGTCATGCAAAATGTTTGCAATTATATGATTAGCATAAATTGTGTTTCCATGCTATTTATTTGTCCTAAAACCCAAAAGAAGAAAATTGAAATGTGTATAATTGTTTTGTTTTTGGATTTTGTACTGTGTTATTTCATGTATTGAGAATGTTGAAAATTCCCTGTGTCTATTGTGTTCCTGCAGACTGTTGAGACAGAAAGCCTATTGAAGCCTATCAATTCAGTTGAAGAAGTTCCAGGTACGCAGTTTAGATGTAGTAGTCCTTTATATTTTTTTTAACTTATTCTTAGTTGGATTGCATTTTTTTTTTCTTTTATTATACCGTGTCGTGTTTTCCTTATGTTCATTTGTTTTTTGTTTTTGTTTTTTCCTTTTTTTTATCATTCTGCAGTATGTGTGCATGGAACTTACAAGAAGAATTTGGATTCAATTCTGCAGTCAGGTCTTAAGCGTATGAAAAGGTTGCATGTTCATTTCGGCAGCGGCTTGCCTTCAGATGAGACTATAATTAGCGGTGCGTATTGAGTGAATCCCTTCAAAATAACATGATTCTTCTTGGCCCTCTTGTTGCAGTGACACTTTTAAGTCTTAACCCTCACGTATGACACTTGATTCCTGTTCTTATGTGGCGGCCTTTTTGAGCCTCTTTACTTTTGTTGTTTTTGTACTCTTGTATTTGACTTAGCTGCTCATTTTAAGCCTTATTTTGCCACATCTTTGAACTATTGAATGCTTTATAAAATGCCTATGGATGTTTGTCATCATTAAGTAGGGTTGCGGCAAGTAGGATGGATTATTATGAAACGGACCGAGTTCCATAGGTTAGAGTTGTTGATTTAGCCAAAACATCTCTAGTGAGATGGATGAGGCATAAGTTGCCAAAGGAAAATTTGGGGAGGTCGAGGGTTCGACTCATGTTGGAGTCGAAGGTGTTTGTTTCTCGTAAAAAAAAAAAAAATTGTTGATTCACTGCTATGACAATTTTTGCTAATCTTGAGTATCTATTGTTCATTCATTCACTCCATGGATTAAAGTTGTTGATATACTGCTATGCCAATTTTCGCTATTTCTGAGTTTTCATTGGTCATTCATTCACCATAGGTGTTGGGATACTAGTTGCATTATTAATTCTTGTCATTGCGTTTCTGTAGGTAAACCAGGAGTATTGCGATGCTTTAAATATAGCTTTTGCTGCTGAATGAGTTTACTTAATTTTTATTCCTTTGTTATCCAATTGCCAGGCCTTCTCTATTGAGGGATATTATTAATTTGGATAAATTTTCTCCTAAAACATACTTTGGATTACTTCCAAAAAAAAAAAAAAAAAAAAAAAAAACTTTGGATTGTGCTCTTGCTTTACAAGGGGAGCCTCCATTTCAATTCTTACTTGATTGATAGTATTCTGATTTTTTTTTGAAGAAGTATTATGATTTATTTGATTTTTGATACAATCGAATTGATTTTTTGCTAGGCATGCGGCGGGATGTTAACATATTGATATTCTTAGATGTGAGAAAGGCTTTGGAAGGTAGGTTGGCTTACTCAGTATTTTTCTTTTTAATACTGAAAAGAACACACTATTACCTCTGAAAAGGCGGATGATCGATAATTTACTGATTTTTTTAATATTATTTCATTTTTAGAAGGTATGAAGCTCTATATTTCAGATAACAAGGTGATATTAACTGAAGGCTTCGATGGTGTTGTACCAGTAGAGTACTTTGAAAAGATTGAAACATGGCCGGATAGACAACTAGTACCCTTTAAGCTTGCAGGGGATGGTAACTAGATCCAATATGGGTCCCTTTAATTTGTATATTGTATACTTGTCGAGATAGGCTCATTCACAAGACAATCAAGGTTAAAGTGATTAGTGTCTCATTTGAGAGGGATTCCTTCCCTTTTTTTAATTTTTGTTTTTAAATTGCTCGTCTTGTGATGTGTTTTCCTCGTGAATTTGGTGAAATTGAGACTACACGTCCAATCAACTTTAGCAGTGATTTTTTGTGTTCGTTTTATTAGGAAAATGATTGGGCAATCCAATTTTGACACCTTCATTTGACACTTGATTGTTATTGTACTTTGAATTTTGCATTGTGATGTATGTAGATGTGTTGTGATATGTTTCTAAAGGATTACGACAACTTGATGTCAAATGGAGGTGACAAGTGGGTTACTCCAGCATTGCCTATGGAAGTATATGGTCTTTGAAAAGAATTCTTCTAAGTAATATATACATCTTTTAACATTTATTTACATTTTTAGTCTTATTTTTGTTTGATCAAAAGGAGGCTAAAGCATTAGGTTACATGAGCACATTCGTGGAAGATAACTCCCCTGGTAAGGCTGGTATCATCCATTAAGATCAAAGCTAGCCGGCCGAGATATGGTTAATAGCATGTATTCCAATCACGAAATTCTGCACAATACGTGCTAACCAATCCGCCACTTGATTGCCTTCCTTGTGAGTATGTAGGATTATGACTTACCATGGCTTGGAAAATTATATATATATATATATATATATATATATATATATATATATAGCATACTCCAATGTTTATTGGAAACTGACCGTCTCCTCATTCTCACTCTTTGCGATTACATGTTAGATAGTTTCTAAGAATTGCACACATTGGGATTTGAGAGGTTGCCACAACCAATTATTCATAATTTATCAAAAAAGTACATTTACTGTAAAGTTGGCCAATAAGACATTATATACCATTTGTTTCATGACCACTCATGTTTGCAAAATCATATATACCATGGTCAAACAATTTTTTCATCACTCCACTCCGGGAGTCTGATACTATGCTAGTAATTAGCTAAAATCAAAGCCTAAGATACATAAGAGATCAATCAAATCAAATATCTAAAGAATATTCTGCTCCATCAATCCATCAGGGTACTCGATCAGGTGCCCTATCCTGCATGTGGACGAATGCACCGGTGTCTTAATTTGCTGGTGCCTCTGCGTTGCTGCTCTAGCTCCTCCTTCTTATTACCTCTTCTTCCTTCTCTCCTCCCTCCCCCACTCTGGAATTCCTCCTTTTAATCATGATCATGAGGGACCCTCCAATGATATACCATGTAGTAATCGACGTACATTATGCATGACAACGCCTCCTCCTATAGCAGTGACCCCTGTAACTTATACAAATTTTCTTTCTAATTACTACATGGTCCTTCGGTAGTGCTGCCAAGTCATCAATGCATTGAATGCTCCGTTTAATCTTGACTGCATTTTTAAGATAAATTTGTTATTAAATGAAAAAAAATAAAAACTTTAAGATACGTTTTTAATTTAAAGAATCGATCAATATATTTGCTCCCCAAATCCTAAATGCCTGGCAATTAAATAACCATATATACTATAACCTTTTTCATTTTCTTCTCTTAGCATCTTCTGGACATCTCGGAACTTCACTTGCATTTCTGTTAGAGTTTCTGCACCATGACTAGATTCCACATTCGCATCTTTGTTGCACATAAATTCCTTTCGTATTGCTTGCACATCTACACATTGTTTCTTTGCTGCATTCATATATAAAACATGGTATATATATATATATCAAAGAGTTAATCAATAGAGATAAATTAATTTATTTAGAAACCGCGCATCCGTGATGAGTTTCTTTGAAAATAATTAATAATACTAACTATTTTTTTCAACTGTCTCTTCATAATATTTTCTTTTGTGCCCATGATCAAGTACTTTCTGATTGATCAAGCCTTCATCACCACCAGTACATTTAGTTTTCTAAAACATGAGAAATTTCAAAGCATTAGATTTATGTGATTAGTCATATATATAGACATATAATTAATGAAGAAGTCAAGAAAGAAAAATCTCAGATATTAGGTACATTTAAGATGGCACATTGATTAGGGGTTGAAGAAGTAGGTTGGCTTGAAGACTTCTTGGATTGCACTCCACCACCTGCAGATTAATTAATTAGGCTCAGCTCAAATAATAATTAGAACTTGGAATGCATTATGTATGTGCATACCATTTGTAGTGTTAGGCATTGTGGTAGCATTAATCTGAACTCGCGAATTATACATTATTCTTTTCCATTCACTGCAACAAATTTAACAAACAAATTAACAATATATATAAATATTTATTAATCAATTAATTAATTTGATGGTGCCTTAGATTTAATTAAAAGTTTTCTACTCAGCTATAGTTACCTATATGCATTTTATCTTTTATTATGTATTTCTTTATTGAGTTTTTAAAGAGATGTTATAATAATGATCGATCACTAATTTTTTTAATTAATTTGATGAATTGATTATTAAAAAAATTGTTAATATACATTCAATAAGAGGGAACAGTGAAACTAGCTAGGGTTAAATTCGTACTTGAGAAGTGTATCAGCAAATTGACGGATTTGTTCCGAAGGATGACTTAGCCTAATGCCATCAACAACCTTTCCGATATCGCTTTTCTGATTACACACATGAAAATTAATCAAACTTTGTTGAGCCTTCAAGGATCATATATATAATGAAAGATATATAGTAAAGAAATTTCCACAAAGAAAAGATAATAAACAAATCATCATTATATAAATTAACTTTAAACAGTTGAACCCTAAAAATTAAGGTTATTACATAGGATGCTCGCAAGGAAAGTTTTTTACTTCTTTTCTTTTACGATGCAATGATTTAGCGGTTAAATACAAAAGCAACTAATTAAGTGGCCATTCGTGTTGTTTTGTTTTTTTACAATGGATATAATAAAAGTAAATACTTTACGCAGTTGTCTAATTTATGATGGATTATCCCTACTACTCCTCTATATGAGACACACATATACCCTACAAAAATTAATATGCCTCAAAAAATTAGGAGATTCAACCGAGATATCGTAAAGGCTTAAGTGAACAATTATAATAACTAGCTAGGCTCCAACCACGTGTTACACCAAAGCAATAGTTGGAGATTTGTGATAGACTTAATTTAAATAGCATCATTGGATTGTGTTATGTATTTGTCATTGGCTAATCAAGTATGTTGTTGATTTTGAATGTTAATTTATTGAGAGCTTAATGTTTCGATTTTTCTATGGAAAACTATTTCACATTAATTAATTATAGCCCTAAGGTAATTTTCTTGGTTTTGCTCCAAGGAAGAAGACAACTAATTAATTACCACCAAAAATTGACATGACACGGTCATTCGTCGTAATTCTTTCAAGAACTTCATCACCACCACTTTTGATTGTTGTTGACTGTCCAGGTTCTGATTCTTTACAGAGACAATACCCATTATTCGTTGAAGTTGTTGCAAGGATTCCATGATCTGTTGCTCATCCATCTTCAATTAATACATATACAAGGGCATGCATGAGATATGTGATACTATGCTAAAATTAATTTTAATCAGCCCTATTTACAATGCAATGTCTAAATTGTTACATATATGTAAGAAACTGATCAAAAGACCAATGTTTAATTCATGCCTTAAGAAAAGATTTTTATTCTCTTATAGCTTTTCCTCCCCAATTGATCGATCGATCCAAATATCAATTTTCTTGATTTCGAATTATCTGTGTGAAAAAAATTAGATCGTCCCAGCCGCACCTTCTATTTATTGTTGTTTGGGTAATGTTGTTGGGATATCATAGAGACGCACACCTATTAATTAAGAATCCTGTAAAGATATTGGGATATCTGGTATGGGTAATTTAATGTACATCGTACGATATTTAAGGAAGTGAGTGTCTTTTGTCTGTCGAAGTGAGTATTGAGTTCTTGTGATTGGCGCTTGGTCCTAACGCTACTATATACTATACGTGGTACCCATTTCTAAGACCGACATTCAAATTAACTCAAATTAAATTGGTCTCGAGTGCATACGTGGATTGTTATTTTTATTTTTGTAAATTGCTAATGTAATTAATTAATTGGTTGGCACCATTTTTATTATTTTATTTATTTTCAAACTAAAAAGGTCAAAAATAAAAATATACTAAAGAATAAATTAGTAATTATATTTATTTTAAAAATCTCTTAAAACATCTTCATCGATTAATCATAATTTTTTTAAAAATAAAGCGTACCACACACTTACAAATGCAAATAAAAAGATATATAAGTCATATAGAGAGTGAGTTGAAAGAGCTATTAACTTGTCAAAGTAGGAAATCAAAATCTATTTTGAAAAGTACATAAACAATTTGTTAAGTAATGTTAATCTCTTAATCAATAGTAACTAATTCTTTGAAAAAAAAATAGTTTTTATGTATTTATATAGTTTATTTTTTAAAAAAGTGGAGCCTCGAGGGGGATCGGGGGCCGGAGCAGTCGCCCCAATCGCCCCGCTTTAGAGTCAGCACTACTAATAGAGATTTGCCGTGTTAGTTATCAAAATAAATATATTTGTCTTTAATAATTACCAAAGCAAATTGTATATGTGCACCCCATAAAACTTTATAGGCAAGGCACTTGAAAATTTTCACAACTTTTACAGATTTGCCCTCAATTGAAATGACCTATTTACCCTTTTTAACTCCTAAAATAACTTCCATGCCCTTTATCTCTTTCACGATTGTGCATACCATAAGAGTCAACATTCGTCTCCGACGATCCCCTCCGACTACCCGGGAACATCGACGACACGAAGTTGCATTTCAAAGGCCAATTCTATCGTAAGAGTCGATCCCTTCATGCATTTTGATGGAAGTTGATGGTTTTAAAATGTTGTTAGTTTGTCTTAATGGGTTTTGTACAAATTTTTGTGTTGTAGTCTCTTGAGCTTATAAAATGAAGGATGAACGCCAAGGGGGTGCGAATGTGCATGTCGAATAGGTATTTTTTTCTTTGTTTGGCTGGATTTTTGTATTTTTTTGTTGTGTTGTTGCATGCCATTTGGCTTCACTACAAGAGAAAATTTAAACAAACAACAAAAAAATCTGATGCTGAATTGGTACGGTTCTGTTGTTAAGCGACCCTGCAACAGATCAGCAACAAATACTAGCTGTTGCTAAACTCTTTGTTGCTGATTGAACTCAGCGACAGATTTTGGGTTCCGTTGCTGTTCAGCGACAGATTTATGACAAACTTCTGTCATTGATTTGCTCCAACAAGATCAGACACGGCAGCGTCTTTATCATTGATCTGTTGGTAATCAATGACAGACTTCGGTCGATCAATGATTTAGCACAAATCAGCAAAACCGCAGTCTATCGCTGATCTGTCGCTAAAAAGAGACAAATCAACAACAAACAGCTCTTTGCTGACTTGAATGGTAATTTTGTAAAAAAAATAGTTCACAGTAAATAGTAAATTGTAAACCTGCTATAAAATCTGCAACACTAAATTTTCTCCTGCTGCAAATAAAATGAAAATTGGGAAAATGTATGTATATTACAAAAATTTGACAAACAATGTTTACAAAAGGATGATATTAACATTTCATAATTAACTAGTAGTATGTACTATATAGTACTAGATGAACATTATTCAACAAAATATAAAGTACTACACAAATTAAGATGGCTACACAAATTAATTTACATATATATATATATATATATATATATATATATATATATATATATATATATATACAATGTCAATCCCACACTCTTACCCAATTGTTTCGCTGATACAAGATAGTCACCATACAAATTATGGAGCTAGGAGAGCGTTTCCCATCCAAATCCTGAAAATTAAAAGGAATAACTTGAACAATATTCGACACGCAACCAAAATATTCCAACACAAATGAAAATAACATCATATCCAATTAAAGTGAAATTGAACACAGTGTTGTTTCTGAGTACACACTATCTTTCACAGTCTTTTTATCTCGATGTATAACATGACCAATACAACCACTCTTAAAATACACACAACGAGTTAATTAAGGATTTCTAATGCATAAATTAAAAGTGCGCGTTATGACACCTAAAAAATATGGAGACACATATTACATATAGAGACCAAGTTTAGCAGCATGGGGTGTCCATCTCTCCGAAAAAAATGAAATGGACCATATAGGATTAGATAAACAACTCAATTTGAGAAAATACCTTAGTTGATCTATGTGGATCTAATTCTCCTATCCTTTTTTGGATACATCTTAATCTACTTATTTGTAATGTCATTCTCATTGTGACAACTTTTTATATCATTGATCCTAAATATATAAAATTGATTCTAATTTTACTACTCTAATTATCTTAATATGTACTAGACTTGACTAATAAGTCACAATGCATGTATTTCATGATCTCGCAAATGTAAACTCTAAAATTTAAATACAAAGACATCGATGAAATCAATCAACTTTATAAAGAGGAGATCCAACTCTTTGAAGTAAAAAACTTCTAAAATAAAAGAGGTCTATGAAGTCATTTGACTTAAGAATTGCCTACGAAACCTATATATTTCAATCATAGTGATCTAGTTCAAAAACCATTTATTCTAAAGCCGCTAAGTACTCATGTTCTCTATCTTTATCATGAAACACGAGTAAAATACATATTCAATCATATTTTCCAATATCGACAAAGAACAAGTTCAAAAATATAGTTTCTTCATGAAATGACAAATGGAAAATGCTGAAGAAACTGGTATTAAATATTATATTAAAGATTTAAAAAATACCAAAGTACGAGGAAAGAATGTATTGTAACATATGCCGTAAGGCCATTCTACCACTCATCGCAACTATCCTAATGTTCAAAAGTTCATAATAAACACTGCAGTATACATGGTTAAATGTTCAAGATCAAGAGAAGACTGAGTTCAATGGAGATTTTGTAGATAAAATAAATGGTAGAAGGTTGCATACCAAAGGAATATCTGAACCTTGAAACCCAATTGGTGATGTAACTTTGCCTCCCTATGCAACACCCATATCAAATGCCACCGGTGCACATACCTGCAAATGAAGAATCACATCGACTACATTATAAGGGAAAAATGTGAAGATACACATTACTCGTAATTAAGAGTTTACCTTAAAAAAGGTAGGACATCCAATCACTATTGCCGTGGCAGTGGTCGCGGAGGCGGCATAAGTTGCGACATAAACTCATCATGATCATCCAAAAGATGACATTGATCCTCAGGCATCCTTCTATGTGGATCGGTCCAATGTCCAGACTGGTGGTCATTCGGGTTCGCAGACTGAAAAGGTGCTATATCCGTTGTCAAATGACCAGGGTGGTCGTCAGGTGTGCTTTCCCTACAAACATGCTATGGACAAACATTATACAATTTTTTTCCTCACCATCATGAATTTTTATGAAATTTTTCCAAAATCTCGATATACTCTCGACATTTCTTATCAATTCTTACTAATGAAGTATATAAATTAATATACTTTTCTTTATTTTACAAATAAATCTAATTATTCTTCAATTCAACAGATATAGACACTACATTGAGATTTCAAATATAAATACGTACAAACTAAATGACAATCACAATTAGTAAACATTATAAGAATATTTAAGTTATAACTCAATAAGATATCATTCTTAGTTGGAAATGCACTGCCAAGCAATAATTTAAACGATGTACATATTTAGTAATTTACTGTATTATTATTCAATGAACATACTATATATGAACTAAATTTAACAATAGTAAATGATGATTGTCATATGACAAGCTAAGTGAAAATTTAAACTACCTAAATGCAAATTCAATTCGTTCTACTCATTGATTTGTTGCTGTTTAGCGACAAATTGTTCAGTTGTTGATTTGTTGTTATTTAATGATAGATTGTTCTGGCGTTGATTTGTTGCTGTTTAGCAACGGATGGTTGAGTTGTTGATTTGTTGCTGTTTAGCAACAGAGTGTTGCGTTGTTGGTTCGTTGCTGTTTAGCAGGTTGTTGCTATTTTTGAAGGCTAAGCATGACACACTTATGATTTCGTTGATATATAAAAGGGAAAACTTAGATTTCCTAATTTCTGTAGTAATGAAAACAAAATTCAACCAAAATTCCAAAATAGGCGTTTATGAAAATGCAAACCAGAATTGTGATTCGAAGGTCCACCGCCTAGTCGCGAGGCAATCCACGAGTCTGCTATGCCTTCGTGCTTGTCCACTGGGGTGAAGCTCGGGTGGCGACCGTGTCGGTGTGCGAGTCTCGAAGTCGTCGCAGATGAGACCCGAAACTCAGTCAAGGAGGAGCCGGGGGTGAGCAGCGGTGGTGGAGGAGCTGGGCCCGAGCAACGGTGGCACAGGATCGCGGAGGCGAGCATTGTCGGCGGAACAGAAGGCCGCGGAGTAGGCGGAACACGGGGTCGCGGAGCCGTGGTGGTGGCAAGCGACGACGAAAATGTGGGGGCAGCGGCAAAATTAGACGGAACCCGCAACGGCGAAAAAGAGGGGCAAACAGCTGCGCCGGAGGAGAAAACCGCGCAGCGGTAGCGGCGCCAGATGACAATCTCGCGCAAGGGCAGCGTGAGATCGGGGTGTCGTCGGCGTGGGTTGAGAAGAGTGACAGAGCCGACGAGTCGCTGTCGACGTCGACGATGACAGTGGACGATGATGGCGACGGTGGTGGTGAGGCTTGTGCGGCGGCGGGGATCGTTCGTCGGTGGCGGAGACCAAAAATTGGGTTTGCAGAGAGAGGGGTCAAGGAGGATGGGTTGCTGGTTTTTACCTTTTTTTGGGTAGCGACATATCAGCGCCAGATCAAGTCTGTCGCTGATTTTCTGTCGCGGGTCTCTCGTAGATTAGCGACAGAAACAATTATGTCGCTGATCTGTAGCAGATCTGTCACAAAGTTCGCTATAGATCAGTGTCAAACTTGTTTCTGTTGCTGATTTGTCACAGCCTCGGCGAAAAATTTATGGCGGGAGAAATCAGCGATGGATATGTGACAATATACAAATTTTCTCAATTTTGTCACAAATCAGTCACTGAATTGTTGCTTTTCGATCAATCGAGTCAAACGGACTATCCGATGCAGAACAGTTTTCTGATTTATTGTTGTTTAGCAATAGATTATGTTTATCACAATATTTTGATGCTATTCCTCATTATTCTTGTAGTGCTTGGTTACACAGAACCGAATAAGCTCGAACTATTAGATGTCAACCCACCGAACAAATGTGTGTAATTCAGTGACATCTGACTGTAACGGACCAAATTAATTAAACTGAGATTAATGTTAATCTCAGAGATTGACAGTCGTAATTCGGGCACTACGTAGACAACTTGGTTGACTCGGACGCGAGAATCATGGAAATACGTTATTTATGGATGGTGGTTGTGTATATGTGGTGTTTAAAAAATTATTATTATTATATTGCACCGCATGTGTGTATGCTACTATCGGGTGTGTTTGTGTGACATGTGTTCGCCTTGAAAGGCGTGTCGATGCGGGTGTCGGATAGGCGAACTACCGGTACACTAGGAAAATCGACTAATCCATGTTAGGATGACTAGTTAATCAATTAAAATGGGTAATGTGACCATAGGCCAAGTAAACTTCAATTAAAACAATAGGCTATGACGTACATCGAATTGCGTGTTGAGATGCGGGGAATCGAGTGTCGAGTAGTCAACGGTTAGTGAAATCACAAAATTTGTCAATTTGGTGAATAAAAACACTAACCATATATATTATAATGTGCATAAGCTAATGTAATTGAATCAAATAAATCAATGCCTATAGTTTGGTTATTTAAATTAGAAACCATGATAATGTCATAGAGATACGTGTTGACACATCTAGGAAAATGTAAGTAGCAAATTAGTGTCACTTTGATGGGGTTAGTGAGATGCATGTCAAGGTGTGGATCATTAGATGAGCTTCGAGATACGTAAATACATGGAGATCAATGACTAGGAATCAATATTACCTTAATATATAAGATCAACACATGCAAGGAAACCATTTTCATTTTCAACTTATGAATCAAGAGAACTTGCTGGAGAAGAAGGAGGTTGATGGAGAGAAGGAATCCATGAAGATTGGTGAGAATTTCGCAAGCTAGGTGGTACACCAACTAGGTACACATCTATTTATGTCAGATTGAAATCATTTATGGTTTTTGGCTAATTCCAGAAGGTAGATGATTGAATATTTGCAATTGGTTTATATATTTGAATTCCTCATTTGAAGCTGATAACTTGGATATATTTAAGTTCTTAATTTGGATTTGAAATCATAAATATATGAATTTTTGAAGTTGCAAGACCAAAACTAGAATTATGTATGTTATATTAGGAATTAGCCTATGTAATTTGGTCATAACTTGCTCATTTTAGATCCAAATCGATCCAAATTGGTGGCATTTGAAAGCTTACTCAAAGGATAACAACTTTGCTTAGCTAGAGATGTTGTAATTCAATTGTTTTCATATCCAAAAGTGCTATACAAGCAGGTTCAGGAATTCAAAAGAAAAGTTTTGAAACTAAAATTGTTAAAGGCATAACTCCCTAACTACTAATCCAAATGAGCTAATCTTTTAGTATGTTGTATTTGGGTATGTCGTCTACCTTGTAACAAAAAATTACCTTTTTAGAAATATAAATTGGGAGGAATAGATTTTCTAAGTCCGCTGGTCGGATTAAGTTCCAATTAGTGCTATGTTTAGTAGAATCATGATATCTCTTTCGTTTTAAATCTAGATTTTGCAAACTAAACCTTTTTGGAAAGCTAAGATAGAGACCAAAGATCTTTGTATTGGTGGAAGATTTTGAGACTTAGACAATTTCATGCCTAAAAATGTGTTGTAACATAAGACTGAAATTTAGACTTAATTTAGTCTTTATGGCTGATTTGGGAAGATCGAAACATATTGAACCAATTTGAAGACATAATAAACACACTTAACTGACTTCATGGACTTAAGGGACCGTAGCTCGAGTATCGAGGAGCTTGTTTGGTCGGATTCGGATGTTCGGGGGAGTCAGAGCTCGTGTTGAGGTGCGTAAACGCATTAAAATGCCTCAAAGAATTCATGATTTAGTTTATCGATTTCGTTTTTCGTGTGTGACTGCTGGTGGGCACACGTGAGGTTTTCACTCTTATTTCGGTGTGTGTATATATTAGTTGTAGTTAAATCACATGCACGAGTTACTTGTGATAGTGCTCGTGTTGATTGCAGTAGAATATATTTACGACTGTCGAGAGGGATTAGGGTGGTCCTGAAGTGTAACAGCTTCGGGAAGGGACCATGCCATTTATTAAAGTTGGGGCTTAGCCACTATAAGCCTATAAGTATATACGTGGTTTCTATTCAATTTATCGATTACAAGCTGGTGTAGGTCAGGGTTTTCTCGTGATTATACGGATCTTTACTGATTAATGCATTATTTCAGAACTGGTTTAATTAGTATATGCTATTTATTTATTTAATGCTACGTATATTCATAAGAATATGGCATACTATTGCTAGGCGTTATATTCGTATGTCTCGTAGTTTATCAGTTTTATTTCATGAATAATGTGTGGACTTATCTTGAGATTTTACTCACTGGACTCGTCACTGTATTTTTTGAGTGACTGAGTGCATATCCTTCCACGAGTAAGGCCAAGGGCAAGGAGGTACTGGGCGACTACCACTGAGATTGTGGAGCTAGCTCATGTGTGATATCAATATGTATTTATTTTACTTTTGTTGGGTTTTGGGGATCATAGAACACTGATTACACGTATATAGAACTTTTGTTATACTTAACTCGCCTTGATATATACATGATATCTTTTGCTGGGTTTTCCACTACTTAGGATAGTTGAATACTATATAACTTGCTTAAATTAAGAATTTCGCTGTAAAATTATAATATAACTTGATAAATTGAGTAATTGGCTAACTGAATTATTAATACTTATGTAAAGGTTAGTTAGCGTAACTAAGGTTAGTTGGAAAGGTGTAAGCAACTCTTTAGGTCGCGAGGTGTCAAGGAGAAGTGGGCCATGACGTGGCAGGGATAGTTGACGTAGGATGCGATGTGGCAGGTAGCAAGGCGGTCTGGAATTTGGGGCCATCACACTGACTGAACAGTAGCAGTATGTTCGGTTGGATCTGACCGAATTATAAAATTTTGTTGTCTTTTGTGATTATTGATTAAAGGTCGATTGTGATGATGTTATTTACATTTTTTGCAGGGAGTGTTGTTTTGTTCCGACTTTGTGGAATACACTAATTGTAGCATCCACTATCCAATTAGGGCGATACTCGGCGTGAAACCCTAATTAAGCCTCTATAATCCAACTAGACTTAACTAGAGCCAACAACCTCATCGTCTATACCTAATAAACTGAACCTATATATTAATATCGAATAAACAAAACAAAATATATATGCAGTGAAAAATTAAAGATTTTTGATATATACAATATACAGAAACACAGAGTTTACTAAAACTCAGAACCTTGATTATAAACTTCCCAACCCTATTTATATATATATATATATATCAAATATTGTATATAAGTAGAAGAAGGCTCATTACATCGTAGAGAAGATAACAAGACACCTAAATCTTCTCCTTTCCCTTAACTGGAGCGCTGGGTAGTGAACCTGAAATATTAAATTTGAGTGAGTGCTCCAACTTGCTCGGTAAGTTAAGATTAACAAAGCTATAAACATTCTATATAATAATCAAGAACATTACGCAATAACAATGTGCACCAATGTTAACTAACACGAATATGGATAACATATAATTCAATACACAACAGATTCAAATCATATTATCATCAACTATTACATTGTGATTCCCATTTAATTTATAAAACTAGGGTCGATTACCCACTGACGCCATTAATGCGATTGATAGACCAACATATTGGTCGATATGCTGACTAGCCAATCCATTAAAGCCCAATAGTTCTCTCTGAAACCTTCATGGAAAAATTTAAGATTTTTGGGGTTTTGGTCTGACCAAAATCAATGTTATGAACATTTTATGAAGATTGACTATTTTGTCAAGAGTATGGTTCAATTCGGTGAAAAACTGGATCGAAAAAAAGCGCCGAAAGCCAAAACACGTCAAAATAAGGATTTCGAGAATTTATAAATAAAAAGAAACTAAGCTGCTGACAAATAGCCGAGGGTTTACAGAGAGAATGAAGGTTCGTTCCTTAAACCTCCACGTTCCTATTTGCGTTTCGTGAGCTCCCGACGTCTAATTCTCGCCTGATTTCTTTTTGCAAAACTGTAAAGCATTGCAAGACTGTCGGTTCGAGCTAAGTTTCTGCAGTGGAAATAAGGTATTTGGGCCGCAGTTTGGTAAATTCTCAGATCATGCATTTTCCTCAATTAGATTTGAATTCTCATGATTTCTCGATTTCTTTTGTGGGGTTTTGGTAGGAGTTAGTAGGAATTGTTGAAAATTGATGTATTAGGTTGATGTACACCAATTTGAAATAAATTCTACCGATGTGGGTTAAGGTTTTGATGAATTAAACTAATGCGATTCAATTGATAACTATTTTGGAGATGATTTTATTATTGATATTGATTAATATTTGGGTTCTGGTCGAATTTGATCAGTAGTTATTGAAGGTCACCCAAGAGGGGGGGTGAATTGGGTTACCGAGTAGTTATTGCCCTTTTAAAAACTTTATGCGCAATTTACAACTATGATGTATATATATAAGCTATGCAAGTAAATGAAATGGAGGAAATATAAAATGACACACGATTTATAGTGGTTCGATCCAACGATCTACATCCACTACCTAACCTCCCCGGTTAGGATTTCAAACCCCACTTATATTATCAATAAGTGTTACAACCTAAGCCTACAAGCCTAGAATGCCTAATTACAATTAGGACTTCCCACCTAGCCTCAACTAGGATTTTCCCACCTAGCCGCAACTAGGATTTTTCCCACCTAGCCTCAACTAGGATTTTTCCCACCTAGCCTCAACTAGGATTTTTCCCACCTAGCCTCAACTAGGATTTTCCCTTTTCGACTTAGATTCCACTAAGTCTTACAATCATTCAAATACAATAAATTTGCTTGGAAAAACAGAGATACACTTTACAATACAAAGTGGTATCAAATTCAAACACTAGCAAGCCACCTAGAGCCTAACAACTCTTATGCATGCAAGTGTGAGTATAAATGGAATATGCAAATATGTCACCGATGTTGTTGCAAATTCCAAATCTGAAATCGTTTCAAAAACTTAATATATTTGTGTGAAACCGATTTCGAGTCTAAGAACAAAAGTTTAGCAAGAATCAAGTTTAAGTGCAACACTTTTGTTCAAATCAATCTTAGGGTTTGATAAAATATATTTCAAGTACAAAAACCCGAGAAGATGTTCAAACACACACCAAACTGATTTTCAAATCAAACACACAAAAATATGTAGATTGAGCACAAGTAAGATTGTAGATCTAGAAATTTCTTACAACCAAAAGAATGACAAAAGAGATCAGCTCTGGAGTGATTCTTGAACTCCTTTGAAAGCCTCAAATGTGTTGGATTTGTGAGCTAAAGAACAGCCTCAAAGATCTCCCTTTTTCTTCTACACAAAAATCGATTTCTTCTTTGTAGATTTTTGGTTTTTGAGTGTGTATCTTCTTCTTTTTGTCAAAACCATGTTCTTGGTGGTTTTATAATGTTAGGTATTCCATCTTGACAGTTTATGACCGTTCTAGGGATCCAAGGGTCCAAAATAGATCAAGAATTCAAATTAAAGTGTGTTTTCCAGCTTTTAAAAAAGTCATCGGATATGCAATTAGCGCGCTAATACTTGAGGCCTAGCGCGCTAACACTGGACTTAGCGCGCTAATGAAATCATTAGCGCTAACTGCAGGGGACCTCAAAATAATTATTTTGTCCCTTTGTGTTAGCGACCCTTAAACTCGTCCGGGACCTAACCAACCCTTATATAACATGTTATACACGTTTATTATGAGTCATTAAGCCTAATTGGGTGGTCCGGATATTTTTACAAATCCCGAAAACGGAAATTCACGATTTCATAATGTATTAGGGGCTTTTCTGCAAATTTGCAGTTTTCTTTTTGAATACCTTTGAAAAACGAGTTTTTCTTTTTCGAAAACATTTATAATGAACTCTAATATGCAAATGACTATTCACACAAAGTTTTCACATTGTTTAAACTCATAGACCTAGTTATGTGTTTAAATTCCATTTTGAAACTTGGAGTAAACTTTATAACTTTGAAAAATGGTTTAAGAAACATGATGTATGCATGGACTAATGCATTTGGCTTGCGTGAAAGAATTTGTATACCTTACATTGAAATTACAAATTGCGGCTTGAACTTTCATCTTCATTTCTTCATTAATGCCGAGTCTTGAACTTGTATTTCTTGAGAACCCTTGATATGTTGTTTTGCATCCTTTAACACAAACCGAAATACACTAGATGTTTATTAGTACATTTTCACCTTGTTTGTTTCCATCAAAATCTCGGTCGGAAAGTGAGTGACTAACCACTTAGTCCAACAATCTCCCCCTTTTTGATGATAACAAACAATGTGAACTTTAAAGGTGTAAAAACACAATCTAAATGTATATCACATTCAACACATCAATCTTTTCAAGTTTAACCACATTTAGCTTCAAATATGCAAGTTCAAAACCAACAACCGTTTCAAGTATACCAAGATAAAAACCTTTCAAGTTCAACATAGAAACCTTCAAGTTCAACATAAAAACCTTTCAAGTTCAACACCACCTTTCAAGTTCAACATCACATTTTTCTCCCCCTTTTGATATTATCAAAAAGCGGGGTCAAGCACCCACAAAGATAAACACAATTTAAACAGTATACCAATAAAAACCAACAACTTTTTCAAGTATACCAATATATGCAGGTTAAAATTGTCAACTTGATATCAGTTACAAAAATCAATAATATTAACGTATCAACCTGATACCAGTAAAAATGAGAATTATTAACCCGATACCAATATATACCGATGAAAATATCACCCTTTCATATCATCCTTTCAAAAAATATCACAATATCAAAGATATCACAATATTATTCTTTCAAAAAATATCACAATATCAAAGATATCACAATATCACCCTTTCAAGTTCAACCTTTTCTCCCCCGTTTGATATTATTAAGAAAATGGGGTCAAGTATCTGCAAAGATAGACATGATTTAAACAATATACCAAGATAAAAGCATTCTTCCCCTTACTTTATGCATATCAATAAAATTCTCCCCCTTACTTTATGCATATCAATAAAATTCTCCCCCTTACTTTATGTATATCAATAAATAACACAGTATACCATGATAAAAATATTCTCCCCCTCACTTTATGCATATCAATAATATACGGAAGCGATACACATGCATAGACTAGAAAACATAGTGAAGCACAAAATAGCCATAAAGAAAACTCAGAGATACGCAAAAAATCATGATATAAATAGCAAAAAGTAATGAGATAGCATAAGTGTTGCATAACATAAGTTAAAAAATCAGAAACACCTAAGACTAACATGTGGGAGCCTAGTGCGTGGGCATCGCGCGTGGGAATTGCACACGGAGAGTGGATTTGGAAGAGGAGAAGAGAAACTTGTGTGTGTGAGGTAAGTTTTTGAACAAAAGTTAGGTTATAAAACCCTGGCCGATCGACATTAGCGCGCTAATAAGGTTTGTTAGCGCGCTAATTCCTCTCTGGAATTTTTCGGTCACAGGGCTGTTAGCGCGCTAATTCTCACTATTAGCGCGCTAATTCCTCTCTGGAATTTTTTGACACAAAATCTTGAACTTTTGCAATATAACTCCGATTCTCCTCAAACTTCTTGGACACTTCACTAACACCATATAAAAAGGTTTGGAATAGCTAAAACATATGTAGAAGGTCCGATTCTCGAAACATGCCTAACTCACGCCGAATTTTAGAAAATTGTTCTCTAGGCAAGTATGTCCTAATCTACGGTGCCACAACCATGCATCACATTCACTTTGTGCATTCAAACATGAAGCATTTTGCGTATTCATCTCATCAAAGTTAATGGCATAAATATTTTTATCTCTATATGCAATAAATAAAGTTTCATGCTTCTCATTCCTAACAATGCATTTTGATGATTCAAATATAACATGAAATCCTTTGTCACACAATTGACTAGTTACTAAGCAAATTATGTTTCAAACCATCAACAAGATAAACGTTAGAAATAGAAAGTAAATTGTTACCAACAGTTTCGAGACCGATAACTCTTCCTTTGTTGTTGTCTCCAACTGTAACTTTTTCATCATCATGCCGCTTTAGTTCAATAACTTGATGTGCATCTTCGGTCATGTGTCTTGAGCACCCACTATCCAAGTACCATGGGGTGCTCTCCCTCGCATCCTACACTATGGGAAACACACTGGATTTTGGTACCCAAACACCTTTGGGTCCGAGAGTGTTAGTGTCGTAAACATTTTTAACTACCCATGCTAGTTTACCTACTTTGGCCTTTTGTAATAAACATTTCCCGACCATGTGAGTCTTGTTACATTTAGAGCATCTACGATCATCATTTAGCAATTTCTTGTAGCTTAATAAGTTTGCTCCGTAACCTATGCCTCTTTTGTTAAGTGCACGTCGTTGTGCTCCCAACATCATGTCAAACATTTCTTTACCATTTGTAAATTTATGCACCGTGCTAGTCAAGTCCTCTACTTCCTTGACTAAAGCATCTCTCTCCTCTATGACTTCATTTAAGTCATTTTGGAGATCATCAATGGTCTCATTTTGTGACTCTATTTCACTAATTGCAATGGTCAAGCTCTTTTTGAGTTGTTTGGTCTTTTTGACCTCCTTTTCCAACTCTTTCCTAAGCTCATCAAGATTTGGAACATTATCCAAATCATCAACATTATCAAAATTGAACAAGTTAGAGTTTACCTCGCCTTGTGCCATGAGACAAAGTATTGCCTTCTCACTTTCTGATTCGGATTCCGAACTTGATGATGATGAGTCATCCCAAGTTGCTTTGAAACTCTTCTTTCCTTTGTCAAACACCTTCTTGGTTTTGCAATCCATCTTGACGTGACCCGGTTTGCCGCAACCGAAGCATATTATTTCATTTGATTTTCCTTCCTTGCTTCCACTTCGAAGCTTCTTCTTGTACTTGTCTCGTTTGTACATGGCCCTATTGAGCTTTCTTGAGAGCATAGCTACTTCCTCCTCAAGATCATTGTCATAACATGATTTTTCACTTTCAATGATCTCTACCGATGCACTAGGGGAGCTATTTGCCTTCAATGCGATTTCATTTCTTGAGCTTTTAGTCCCTCCACTTGATGCTTCCAATCTTGCTCGGTCTTTGAGCTCAAATTCGTGGACTGTTAACTCTCCACACAATGCATCAAATGTGTAGTCTCCAAGATTTTGTGCTTTGATTGGATAGCATATTTCTTGGCATCCCATTCCTTAGGCAAGCCTCTAAGGAATTTGTACACTGAGGTTTCTTGATCATAATTCTTTCCTAGATTCTTGATCTCATTTAATAGCTTTGTGAATCTAGTAATGGCGGTGGCTATGTCTTCATCAGTCCCAACTCGGAAAGTTTCATAATGCTCCTCAAGAATTCTCAGCTTGGTCTTCTTTACTTGCATGGTACCTTCATAGTGTACCCCAAGCTTCTCCCATACTTCCTTTGCCGTTTGACAAGCGCTTACTCTGTTAAATTCATTTTCACTTAGTGCACAAAATAAGTGATTTACTGCTTGATCATTTGAAAGCTCAAGCTTTATCTCCTCTCGTGGTGTACTCTTTCAATGGCTTATCCGGTGGAGTGTAACCATTTTCAATTGCGTCCCATAAAAATCTATTTTGTGCTCTAATATAAAATTTCATTCTTACTTTCCAATGAGCATAATTGGTTCCATCGAAATACGGAGGCCTACTCGAAGTGGTGCCTTCCCGAAGGCGAGCCGGATCTAAAGTTTGCATCCTTGCACAAAAACACTCAAAGATACGTTAGTAATACTTTGAGCAATAACCCGCTCTGATACCAATTGAAGGTCACCCAAGAGGGGGGGTGAATTGGGTTACCGAGTAGTTATTGCCCTTTTAAAAACTTTATGCGCAATTTACAACTATGATGTATATATATAAGCTATGCAAGTAAATGAAATGGAGGAAATATAAAATGACACACGATTTATAGTGGTTCGATCCAACGATCTACATCCACTACCTAACCTCCCCGGTTAGGATTTCAAACCCCACTTATATTATCAATAAGTGTTACAACCTAAGCCTACAAGCCTAGAATGCCTAATTACAATTAGGACTTCCCACCTAGCCTCAACTAGGATTTTCCCACCTAGCCGCAACTAGGATTTTTCCCACCTAGCCTCAACTAGGATTTTTCCCACCTAGCCTCAACTAGGATTTTTCCCACCTAGCCTCAACTAGGATTTTCCCTTTTCGACTTAGATTCCACTAAGTCTTACAATCATTCAAATACAATAAATTTGCTTTGGAAAAACAGAGATACACTTTACAATACAAAGTGGTATCAAATTCAAACACTAGCAAGCCACCTAGAGCCTAACAACTCTTATGCATGCAAGTGTGAGTATAAATGGAATATGCAAATATGTCACTGATGTTGTTGCAAATTCCAAATCTGAAATCGTTTCAAAAACTTAATATATTTGTGTGAAACCGATTTCGAGTCTAAGAACAAAAGTTTAGCAAGAATCAAGTTTAAGTGCAACACTTTTGTTCAAATCAATCTTAGGGTTTGATAAAATATATTTCAAGTACAAAAACCCGAGAAGATGTTCAAACACACACCAAACTGATTTTCAAATCAAACACACAAAAATATGTAGATTGAGCACAAGTAAGATTGTAGATCTAGAAATTTCTTACAACCAAAAGAATGACAAAAGAGATCAGCTCTGGAGTGATTCTTGAACTCCTTTGAAAGCCTCAAATGTGCTGGATTTGTGAGCTAAAGAACAGCCTCAAAGATCTCCCTTTTTCTTCTACACAAAAATCGATTTCTTCTTTGTAGATTTTTGGTTTTTGAGTGTGTATCTTCTTCTTTTTGTCAAAACCATGTTCTTGGTGGTTTTATAATGTTAGGTATTCCATCTTGACAGTTTATGACCGTTCTAGGGATCCAAGGGTCCAAAATAGATCAAGAATTCAAATTAAAGTGTGTTTTCCAGCTTTTAAAAAAAGTCATCGAGATATGCAATTAGCGCGCTAATATCGAGGCCTAGCGCGCTAACATCGGACTTAGCGCGCTAATGAAATCATTAGCGCGCTAACCGCAGGGACCTCAAAATAATTATTTTGTCCCTTTGTGTTAGCGACCCTTAAACTCGTCCGGACCTAACCAACCCTTATATAACATGTTATACACGTTTATTATGAGTCATTAAGCCTAATTGGGTGGTCCTGGATATTTTTACAAATCCCGAAAACGGAAATTCACGATTTCATAATGTATTAGGGGCTTTTACGCAAATTTGCGCTTTCTTTTTGAATACCTTTGAAAAACGAGTTTTTCTTTTTCGAAAACATTTATAATGAACTCTAATATGCAAATGACTATTCACACAAAGTTTTCACATTGTTTAAACTCATAGACCTAGTTATGTGTTTAAATTCCATTTTGAAACTTGGAGTAAACTTTATAACTTTGAAAAATGGTTTAAGAAACATGATGTATGCATGGACTAATGCATTTGGCTTGCGTGAAAGAATTTGTATACCTTACATTGAAATTACAAATTGCGGCTTGAACTTTCATCTTCATTTCTTCATTAATGCCGAGTCTTGAACTTGTATTTCTTGAGAACCCTTGATATGTTGTTTTGCATCCTTTAACACAAACTGAAATACACTAGATGTTTATTAGTACATTTTCACCTTGTTTGTTTCCATCAAAATCTCGGTCGGAAAGTGAGTGACTAACCACTTAGTCCAACAGTTATTTTTTCGAAATTGACTTCACCGGCTGTGGGAATATTTTAATGTTGGAATTGAGTGGCTTCGTGGTGTTTGTTGTTGAGTTTTGAAGATTTAATTGCGAAAATATCGATTTGGAGAAATCTTTCTATTCAAAATAAAATAAAGTTTTCCTAGTTGACAAGCTATATTGAAAAATTCATAACTTCTCAGTCAGTGATCCGAGTTAAGTGTTCTTGAAGTCTATGGAAGGTATGGCATGAGTACTACAAGTCCCTTTTAGGTCATCATGACAAATATTGAGGATTTCAAGATTAAGAAGTTACCCCAAATCGGCTAGTTGAAAGGCAGTTGAAACAGTTATATAAATTAATATTTTTGGAAACTGTTCTTAAACGTACTTTTGCTACGGTTTTCATTGAGTTTCCTGGTTTGGTTTCACTTGGAGCTTGACCCATAATATAATTGGATGTATAGGGAAGCTATTGGAACATTCTTCAAGGTGATTTCAAGCTCCAAGAACCTAGAAAATAAAGCTCAAAGTTGGTTTGGTTGTAAGTAAAGTCTAAAGTGATATTTACTATTGATCGAATATTTTTATATCTGTGATTGTACCATAGTCTATATTACATTTTATCATTCTTTGTCATGCATACATAGAGTAAGTGAGGGGATAAACTTGTTTCGGAGTCTAGTTTGCTTGAAACTTGGTTTCAATCTTGCCTCTATGTCGACTAGTGAGACAAGCGGAGTTTAATGCCGACAAGTTATCTCAACATTTCATGATCTTTTAATATTGTCTCTGTACTATTTTTAGAAGGCGACATCTGATTATAGTTAGGAGACAATGACAAAGTGGATTGCATGTCGTGTTGACACATATATCTTATTGTTTATTTGGAAATGCGATTACATGTCTCCATGTATCAAACTAACAATTGTAGGGGTATATAGCAATGTAGGGATTTACGTACCTGACATCTTTGAGTTGTTTTTGATGATGTCAGATTATGTATGACGACAAGGGTAGAGTGGACAAGACTCGAAGATTATAGCAGTTTTTTCACAAATTAAAGTAAATTATTCTTTTAAATTGTTTATATATTATTTTTGGGATTCTTGGGGTGAGTGTCGGACGCGAAGTTTATTTGAATAGTTATGAGTCTCCTAAATTAGTTTAAAATACGTTGAGAGGTTTATGATTCAGTATTGTTCTACAATAGGATTATAAGGTTGTGATTAAGCTTTTGGAGACTCTAAGTTAGTTTATCGATTTGAATTTGTTATATATTGTGAACTGCGGGGAGTTGTGAGTTCTTCTAGGTATCTCCCCATTCAGTTGTCTATTAGGTGAATTTCTCAGCAGGCCACTTTTAAGGGAGGAGCCGCCGTAATTTTATTAAATATGGAAATGAATTCTAATTTGCTCCAATTAAATAAATTATGAATTGAGTTTCATTGATGATATAAATTTAGTTTTGAAGCCTTGCGAAGGATTGAAATAATTATTTCTTTGATATTAAAGTCGAAAGAATGGATTAGACTGACTGGATTATCAGAGGATTAAGACATCTAGACTGGTCCGTCATCTTAATGACTAGGTGGCTGACATATATATTCAATATATATTATGTATTTTCTCGCCAATAAATTCATCGAACATGCTTACGAGTATTCTCGGGTGCGTATATTCATTCCACGACACTCTCGTTGCACTTAGTGTACCGGTAATTCAATGCTTATTATGTATTTTCTGTTTATAGACTTGTATTTAATTCCTTTATTATATTACAACATATATAAAAGTGCTAGACAATTCAAATAAACACAAATTATCATGCAAACACACGTACATGCTAATCGAGGTACGCCGGACTTAACCGCGAACCTAACTTAGGTTAATTAAGATTTGGATTAGTATTAATCACCAGCTTCAGGTAACAGGTTGTTACAGTGTCCCTAACTTAAAGCAATTTCATCCTCAAAATTAAAGTAAACATAAAATTACATGTAGTTTCAAAGAGAAATGAAAACTGCTCCTTCATATAGGATTCCCGCTCCTAGGTTAATTCCTCATTTCCGTGAAATTGCCATTTCACTTTAACCCAGGTTACCTCTTTGGTTCTCAGCCTCTGAATCTTATGATTAAGTATCTATATCGGTTGCTCGTCGTAAGATAAGTTTTCCCGAAGATCAAATTCATTCCAATCAATCCTTGGAGTGAACTGAGTCTCTGTTTTGTGAAGTATGGACACATGGAAGACATTATAAACTTCGGCTAGAAGAGGAGGAAACTTTTACCTATAAGCAACATGACCAATCCTTCCCTTTACTCTGACGGCTCAATGCGCCTTGGAGCTAGCTTACCTCGTAGCCCAAATCTATACAATCCCTTCATAGGTGAGACTTTCAACAGGATAAAATCATCATTTGAAAACTCTAAAAACCTATAATGTTTATCAGCATCTTTTCTGTCGAGTTGTGTTGTACTCAAACTTTGGTGAATCTATTGAATTCTCTCTGTGTAGTCCTGAATCAATTCTCTCTGTCGTTGATTACAGTGATAGATTAGCAACAAGCCTCGAACCTGCATTTGTCTGAGGTGGCGTTTGATATGTGGAACAAAGCTCTCAACAACAAATCTGCAACAAATCATAGACAACTTTTAATCGTCGCTAATTTGTTGCAAAATTGAAATAAGAGAAAAAAGAAAACTGGGTCATCTCCCCCATTCTACATTTACACCCTTGCCCAAACTCTTTCTAGGGCTCGCTCTCGTTCACTTTGTAAGGCTTGCTCTTGTACACATGTGCATCGGTGATAACAGTAGTGGCAGTGGTGGTGATAGATCAAAGAACAACACCTCCTAAGAAAATATCTCACTTCTCATCTCTCCTACACTTAAAGATTCAATCTTCCCCACACCCCCTCCTAATTTCTTCACAACCTTTTTCCACTACAAAAAAAAAGCAAATCAGAAACGGAATTTTCCGTTTCTGATTTGCAAAAATTCCGTCTCTGATTGGATTCGAAACGAACGAGAGACGAATGCGTTCCGTCTCTCGAAAACGCGTCGTCGTGATTGGATCGAAACGGAAAATGGATTCCGTTTCGATTTAGAAACGGATCGAAACGGAATAAATTCGTTTCGATTAGAAACGGAATTTATTCCGTCTCTAATTCCGTTTTCGATTAGAGACGGAATAAATTCGTTTCGATTATTTCCGTCTCTCGATCCGTTGCTAATCGAGACGGATCGGATCGAGACGAATTTGATCCGTTTCGATTCATATCTAAAAAAAAAAAAAAAAATTAGAGACGGAAATAGCAACGGAATCCAAAGATTCCGTTGCTATTTCCGTCTCTAATTTTTTTTTTTTTTAGTTTTTAAAGTCTTACATATATAGGTCTCAATCCAAGCACATTTAACTCCGCCAATATATAATAAATTGACATTCATACATCGACAATATATATCAACAAATATTCAATTGAGAGAACAAAAATGTAAAAATCAAAAATTGAAAAAGATATATATCCAAAAAAAATTGTATAGTATTACAAATGCTCCAAATTTCTAAGTATTCACAAAACCACCAATCCTATTGTTCAACAACCACAAAAAAAAAAAAAACTTACAATCCTATAAATATGCACAAAAAGAATTATCAATCGAAAAGTCTTGAGATGTTCTTCAACACCACCTGCACATGACCAAGGGACATTTGAAACAACTTAATAATTGAATAGTTGAACTTAAATTTTTCGGGGACATAAGCATCATAGGAGATAGAGCTAAGGGAGAAGAGCAATGACTCACATCGAACTTATAGTGACGATCCCCACTCGACCATCAAAGTCTACAAACAAGCAAAAAGATTAACATTAATTCATTTGAGATTTAAGAATCCACAAACGATGATAAACACTTTGCATATACTTGATTTAAGTAAATTAAATTCTTACCAATCCAAAAGAGGAGGAAGATAGCAATGTTTGTCATTTTCACTTTTATCTTCATTTTCTAAAAACATATAAGAAAACAAAAATATGCTACCTCATAGATAGACCAAAAAACTCATAAGACTATTTTCAATCAATCCACTTTCACAAGCTACAAAATTTATCATAAGCTCACTCATCTCATTTCAAACCGAGCTTTTTTAACTTTCAAGAACCAAACAATAAACCTGTTTAATCCATTTCATAAAGATCGATTTACATTGGCTTTCACCTATTGCAACCCACCCCTTATTTTTCAAGCGTGACGGTGACTCCTTTACCTTTATCTAGATCACACAATATTCTACATAGGTTGAGTTTGACAATATCAACTTGATGATGAACTAGGATACCTTTTAAGTTGTGAAGTATGAACTTAATGAGTATCAAACTATTGATCACACCAAAAAAAATGATATGGACTTGTTATTGCCTAAATTTAAAGAAGACATATCCTTATTCAAACAACAATGCAAATTATAGATCATATTCAAGTAAAATTTATGCATTAAACCACTTAATCGAATATTTCAATCAAAAAATGAATGAACCAAAACCAATTTTAAATATGTTTTTCATGGATTCTTAAAGTAGTATTTACTTGAATTTATTTAGACTAACTTAAATCATTTAAGGACTCAAACCTCATTCCTAGTTATCTGACTTAAGTCATTCCTGACTTTTAAACCATTCTTTCAAATCAAAATCGACGATTCGAGTAAAACAAGTATGCGGTGAAGCAAAACAAGAAAAATCTCATAAACTTAGTTATCCAATATAAATTGAATGCGATCGACTAATCACAACTAAAAAGATTCAAATCAACTCATTAGAGTCAAGTTCGACTTAAAATTCTCAAATCATAGCATTTAGTCGAAAATCCATGATTTAATCGAAGTCTTTTTTCAATGGATAAAACAAAGTCTCTTCCGCATCTCAACTTAGCTTCAAGTCTCACCCAAAATGATGATTACTAACTACATTCAATAAAGTTGGATTGAACATATTTCAAGACTTGGGAAAAAAATGAATGAGCTCTCCTTGAAGCATTTTAAAAGGATTTTACCCAAATCAATGCAAATTAGCTACAATCCTTTCGAGACATGAAAAATCATACTAATGATTGCTCGATTAAATCATATCATAGAAACAAAGCTCAATAAAGAATCCATGAGACTTTAGAATCATGCTTTTCCATGCACTTCGTTAAAAGAACAAGTTAAGGTCTCTTTTGACAATTTCATCAAACAAAAGAGCACATTATCCACCAATACCTTTTACAAGGCATGATCACTTTTGAATACTAGCCCAAATCATCAATATCATATAAATTTTTTTTCATGGAATGCAACTAACCATAACAACTTAATCAACTTGTCCATAAAACTCATTATATTTGAATCGACCAATAAAAATCCGTTTTTAAAGTTAAACTAAGGATCATTAAAAAAACTTGATGAGCCAACTGGCCCTTATCGACAAGTCCATGTTTTAATAAACTAATTGAGGGAATTAGATTCTCACCATGCCTTCAATAGAGGGCTTCAACTCCAATTTTTCTTTGAAATAACATGTCTAGCAAAGGATCTCTCTCTTTAGTTGTTATTTTGGGAAGAACAAACTTACCTCGACTTTTAGCATTTCCTTCTCAATCACTTGTCTAAGCCTATCAGTTTCCTACAAAGTTCCAAAAAAGAATACATTGTAAGCAAGTAGCAAATTTCTAATAAAATTCTAATAAATTGTTTGGCACATTGAGCTGAAACTATAAAAGATAAAATCCGAATAAATAGTTTCTAATTACTACTCATTAGCTAATTATGTCATAAATCTATGAAGTCCGCCATCGCAAAACCTTGACGATTTTGATTCTTCATTTAGTTGCTAAACTTTTCCAATTGGGGCAAGTTGAAACACTAACAAAAATATAGGCCACAGAATCAAGGTATTTTCTAACTTGAATGTAACTGAAATAGGAAATTTCAGCAGCCTTAGTTTCATATTTGCAAACCACATCCATAAACAAAATAAAACAATTGGAAACTATAAAACAGCCCGATTTCTGCTTATGAATCCACAAACGACAGAGAAAATTTTAAAATAATTACACAACAACAACAACAACAACATAGCCTCAATTGGATGAAGTAGTAAACACCTTTTTTCTCAAGCCCTAAGCGAAGAGAGTGATGACTTACAGCGGCAGATGCGAGGGCTCCGGCGTCGGCAAGGACAACGGCGTTGACGGAGGCGAGAGGGGACAGCGGCGTTGACGGAGGCGAGAGGGGACAGCGGCGTTGACGGAGGCGAGAGGGGACGCGAGGGTTAGGGCTCAGACATAAGAGAGCAGAGAGAGAACACACTAAGAGCGGTGACAGGAGAGAGAAGGGAGAGCCGTGACGGAGAGACCACAGAGAGAGAGACGGAGAGACGAGACGATCGACGACGAGAGAGAGAGAGAGAGAGGGGCACGGACGACGAGAGAGAGAGACGACACGGACGGACGAGAGAGAGAGAGGGAGAGAGCGATTTAGGGCTTTTGGTTTGGTGGGGGGGGAGGGATTTACATCGAGATGTGATGCACAAATCCCAAGATTTGATGAACGGTCATAAAAAATGAAATTTTTGGTGGGAATGTTGGCGCCATTTTTTAGAGACGGAATTTAATTCCGTCTCTGATTCCGTCTCTAATTCCGTCTCTGATCCGTCTCAAATCCGTCTCTGAATGTTTCCGTCTCAATTCCGTCGCTAACGTTTTAATTTAGAAACGGAACTTATTCCGTTTCTAATTCCGTTTCTGATTTAGAAACGAAACTTATTTCCGTTTCTAATTCCGTTTCTGATTTGCTGTTTTTTTGTAGTGTTCGAAGGCGTCAAATGATGCTAGGATTGTGCTATGTGGAGATTGGGATGCTGATGATAAAAGATTGTCCCATACACTTAATGGGTACAAAAAAAACTATACATATTTCTTGGACTAGTCTTGGTAGCTTGTTTTTAGTCATAACCCATCCCCAACCATACCAATGTCAAGCTTCAATCTATAAACACTAATCACCATTCGGGGCGTCCACCCTTCTCTCCTTCTGTTCCCACCACCTTTCCCTTTCTTCTGCAACCTAAGCACAACCAACACCACAACCGATTCGAATCACAAGACTCACAAGATTTACAAAACCCATTTCCCCAAAACTTCAATTCATCTCTCAAGTCATGAAACCTACCCAGTCTACAAGTGTACTCCTCAAAGTCTCTAGACTCCATCGAATTCAAACTAGACACCAATCTCATCAATGAAGACCTACAACCAACGAGCACATATAAACGAACCATCTCAGCATTAGATATAGGGACTCTCTAGATTAGTGCAATCGTCGACGTCCCAACCTACTACCTAGTCAGGAGCCTAGTCGATCTAAGCATGTCATGGTGGTAAGCCATCTCCATTATCATCACTGCAAATCTCATCATCTTAGTCTCTCTATTGCTCATTGGTCACGCTGGGACTAAGTACGAGATTTCCTATCCTGTGCTCTCCCGGAACTGAGCTGGTGGTCGTGCCCACGGAGACAAAGGAACTACGAGTTGCAATTTATTGGTATCTCGAGGAACATCTCTGCTAGTGTACTTGCTTATCGAAAATCAGTGCCTGAGCTTTGTGAAACTGTTAAGGATTAGTAATTAGTTAACTGAAGAAATGCAGTGGTGGTGACGGATCAAGAGTGCATTGAGCCATCCCATAAACCCAATCAAAGTTCCCCAACCTCGCGTCCCCCGCCGCGAATAAAAACCGATTCCTCACTGCATTCCTAATCAATCCATCTAACAAACCATCCAACGTTATGTTAAATCAAATTGCATTAAAAGGTGAGTTTTATTGTTGTTTAAATTTGATATTTTGTACACTTTTTTCATTTCGTATAAAATGAGTTCTCTCAAAATAATTGATTAATAAATACCTGGTTTAACTTTTAAATTATTGTAATTTAAATCAAAACCAAAATCATTTGTTAGCCACTGGATGCTTGATTTGATTTGAATTTAAGATTAAATACCTGTCTCAAAAAGTGTATATATATAAGTTGGGTTTATGGTTTAGGGTTTGTATATAGAAAAAACCAAATATGTATATATTATACTATTAGTATTAATTATGGTTTTTGTTTTTAAAAAACCCTGGTACTTGTAATACATATGAAGTATGTTGTATTCCACACTGTTAGATATGATTTGATAATTTCTAGCTTTTGCATTTAAGTGTGAATTTGTTGTTGCTGTAGATGTTTTGGTAGTTTGTTAAGGTTTTTGCATATAATTTGCTAGATTTTGGAAGCTGGTGAATGATACTGTGGGAACATGAGCTTTTGGGCATTATGATGATGTGGACACTGTGGCTACAATGATTATTGGAACTGACGCAAATGCTTGTTACGCAGAGAGGATTGATGCAATAATCAAATGTCAAGGCCCTCTTATGAATTTCGGAGGCATGGTATTTTCTTTCTCCGCGCGTTGTCCATTTGATAAAGGAATATATTATGGTATGGCATGTGAACTTTGACTATTGATTAGGTTGTGAACATGGAATGGGGAAACTTTTCGACATATCATATGCCAAGAATTTCTTATGATATTGATTTAGATGCTGATAGCCCTAATCGAAATGATCAGGCAAGGTTTTTATTTATTTTTATCAAGCAACATTCAATAGTTACCAACAGCCTCTTTTAATCGGTTTGAGTCTGATATATTTGGCAATGCTATCACAAATTATTTTTAGTTCCCTTCGTCTTGAGGTTTGTCTTGCATGTTTTTTTTTGTTCCTTTTGCAAAAAAGTAGAGAGAAGAACATTCATGCATATCATGTTAAGGGTTCTAATGCAACATCTTTGTTGACCTATGTTTGACCTTTATTTTTTTTCTTTGTTTGATTTCAATTCCTAAACGATCATGTACTATTACATGTCTAAGCACCTCTATATTAGTTCTTGAATGTGATCGTACTTTCCATGATTTCTTTTCGCTTAACGTTCATAAAATTATTTTTCTAGAACTTATAGTTCATTCTTTTGTTTCTTTCTTTTTTTTAATAAAAAAACATTTACTTGATGTTGTTCGTGGGGTGCTTTCATTCGGTCAAGAAATAGTTTTCTTTTCTAATTTACTTTATCGGTCTATTGATTATGTATTGTCCTATCAACTGATTTTTCAATTTATGGTGTTACCCTTGACTTTTTTTTCTTCCTTAATTAGAGAAAAAAAACCTTATATGCAATTGCAAAGCTATGCATGTTAAAAGGGGTGCAAGCTGTGGCTCAAGACTCTAAAGTGCAGTTATTATCACCATAATCCTGAACTTCTATTTCTTTGATCATGGTAAGCAGAAATTCTTTTTTTGTGGGTGTTCAATGGACACCATAAACTTGTAGAATTAAGAATTCATTGGTGTCCCCTCCTTATGGGGACGTCAAGGCAAGGTGATCATATGAAATTTCTTCACATTACTTTAGGTTCAACTTTTAAGTTTTACATGGTTTAACTTAAAATTAAATACATTCTTCTTGTGATTGTAATACATGAATTGATCATACAATGTTTGACGACTATATAGCAAACTCAATGACGTGCGCCGAACGCGTCAATAAAATAAAATCTTCTAAACCAACTATTTTGTAGAATAGTGGCAAAGGGTCGATCCCACAGAATTTGGTGGTCTTTCTAAGGTTTAAAAGGAATAATTTAACTAAACTAAATAAAATAAACAACTAAAATAATTTTCAAAATAATTGATAAATACCTAGGTAACACCTAAGCTTACTATTCTACAAATCAGGATCAAGATTTAATGGCAATCAGGGTCTTCAATTTTTCCAAAAAAGTCATTAATTTATATTTTCCTAGATTAGCTATAGAAAATCAACATCCGCCAAAAATTCTTCGTTCCCCCTAATCTCGATAGCTAGGACTTCCGCCACTAACTACTTCCCTAATCAATGCATAACCCTAGACATCCGCCAATCAGGTTTAACGCACTAACAATAATGATATGGGTCTGTGGGAACACTAATCCTAAATAACCAGATCGCATTCGCTTCCGATTTAACATAGATTCAATTGTTGCACGATCAAGTGACGAAAGGGTTTGACGGCAAACGGGTGAGTGTTTATCACTTTATTGGTCCAAAAGCACAATTACACGGATACTAGTGGTCCAAATAACTATAGGTTATCCACCTAAAAGCATGCACTGGCCACATACCTACCCTAGATCTAAACCATAAACTTTACAATCAATAATAATGAAATATGAGAATTTAAACTAAATTAAATAATAAAATAAAAGATCTCACATAATATGCCAAGAATCCGTAATCCCGACTTGTTTCCCCTCCGAACTAGGTAAGCAGTTAATTAGCCGAACATCGTAGTCGAAGAAAGTCGATAACAAAATAATAATATTCAGGGTTCTCATAATAA
This sequence comes from Stephania yunnanensis, assembly GCA_039657365.1. NCBI lineage: Eukaryota > Viridiplantae > Streptophyta > Magnoliopsida > Ranunculales > Menispermaceae > Stephania > Stephania yunnanensis. The sequence goes on along the minus strand of CM077584.1, from coordinate 54,207,887 downwards.
AACCTAAGGTTCCTAATATGAAAAACTACAAACAATTGGTCCTGGGAGGTGAGAGAAACTAATTTTGGGGGTGAGGGAGGTGACTCATGCACCGAGGAGGATCCGAGGACTATTTTTTGGCTCAAAAACATGTTCTGGACACGTGTCCGCAGCCTATTGGCTCGTCTGCTGCTGTGTGCTGACGTGGCGTCGTCTGATTTGCTGAGAGAAGTGTTGATGATGTGCTAGTTGGTTGAGAGCGTGACACGAGGCGACTGGGACCGGTGAAGAGAATCACACGAACTCGTGTGAATTTCTGGGAGACGATGTTGAAGCTAATCATTAGGAAGAATTGTTGGAGGCTGAAATGCATGTAATGTTGTTAGTTTTTGTCGTGGCGTGAATGTTGATGTGGTGACACGAGATTGATGGAGATTGCTTGCATGACGTGCTTGAAGAGGGTGAGAACACGCCACGTGGCAGCTGATGGAATGTGATGCTGGTTGCTGCTGTGATGGAGAACCGCTGACGTGGCAACGTGTGATTGGTTGAGAGGATATGCATTGATGTGACAGCCTGTAATTGGTTGAAATATGTTGTCTCCTATTCTGCCCGCCGTGCAACATGTAACTCTAGGCAAACTGTCCGGCATTTGATAACTATAAGTAAATACTTCATTTTGAGTATTGTTTTGCCAAAAATTCAACCGCCCACTCCATTTTACCTAAAAACGACCAAAAATATAAATAAATTTATATTTTATAGACTTTACACAATTAAATATATTAAAATGAACTATTAATAATATATAAATATTGACTTATCAAATACCTCCAAATTTAAGACTTTGTACGTCTCAAGCAAACGTGTAGATGACAACACAAACTAAACTAGACTCCTAATATAGTAATGCAGTGACTCAACTAATCCTATACCCGACGCAAATTTCATGGAGTTCTTTTGGCTTACATAGCCACAAAGTTAACAAGCAACTCAAGAAATTTCAGAGTTATGATATATCAAGACTCGCAACCCAATCAAAATTAAGATCCCACTTTCAAGATAAAGACTTGGTCAAAACAAAGGCTGTCAACTACTCATAAGTTTTCTACTCATAAGTTTTCTTGGTCTATACATTAAAGCACACAAGTTTAAATCTCAGTTAATATAGTGAAAGCACTCGAACTAAATCTTATATTTGAGGAGTTTCATGACTTTTGCCTTCATTTAAATTTTTTTATATTTTCTATTTTTTTCTCATTTTTTCTAGTTTTTTTAAAATAATACGGTCCCTGCTCCATTTCCTATGGATCTATTTTCTCACTTTTTCCCACCAAAAGTTTTTTTGCTCCATTTCCTATGGAAACCTGTGGGACTCTATATATTAACAAGAAAAACTCAAGTTAGTACTTCTCACTTTCGCTATAATCCAGCAAATTCTCCAATGTGGGTTAAAATAATATCACTTGCACAATTTTGACCGTCCGCTCATTTTCGTTATCTAGCACAAAGCTTAACCATCAACTAAGTCAGTAATCATGAAATCATAAAAATGCAGGGTACAAACTCGATTGAGTGTTTATCCTAATTTTCTCAAAGTTTCAAGTCAAAAAGGCAACTGTAAATTACTCATCCATAACCAAAGACATGAACAAAGTTTTAGGTGACTCTATATGCAATAAAAAATAAAAAATAAAAAATGAAAATAAAACTATACTAAATACATGCATGAAAATGTATCATATCCTAATGAAATGAGGGAGAAATATGAAAGGACAAGAAATGAAAGAAATGGAAGAAATGATGTAAAACACCATCATTACCATCCACAACCGAATATAACCGCATATAAAAAAATAAAAAATAAACGATCTCACCTGCTGTTTTTCGCAAAAAATCCATCCAAAGTCCAATCGCAATCCCTAAAATACCCCCAAAGTTATTTCGAACCTTGTACTCACGGTTCAAAACAAGTCAGGGCATCCATATATAACAAAAAGAAAAAGACAATAGTGAAGAAGAACATGGAGAAGAAAATGATACGAATGCATGCATAACAAAGTCTCTAAAAACCAGTGAACGCACAAAATCTCTCATGTGTAGGTGACTAAGGAAACTATAAAATAACAACCATAACAAGAGCAATAACTAGTAAACATAGGAGTTAACTCAAAAAAATCCCAATCAAGTCTTGCGAGCCCGAAGTCTTTCAACTAATGGTGAAATCAACAAGATGATGAAATGAAGTCTAGGGTTTTGGGTCTACTAAAAAACCCTTTACTAATGCGGCGACTTATGTTTGATGTAACCTAACCAAGTCTCAAAACGCCTAAAATCAAATAAACATGTTAATTCCTAAAAAAATGCTCAAATTATGCTAAAAAATAATAATTCATAGTCAAACCGAACAAACTCTCGGGGTGCTCCAATTTATTAAAATAAATAAATAAAGAAAAATAAATAATAATAATAATAATAATAAATAAATAAATAAATAAATAAATAAATAAATAAAAACACCAAAAGAAAGAAAACCAATCCCCGACAACGGTGCAAAAAATTGACGCTCGCCGAACGCGTCAATAAAATAAAATTCATAAACTAACTATTTTGTAGAATAGCGGCAAATGGTCGATACCGCAGAGATTGGTGGTTTTTCTAAGGTTAAAATCAATGAAAAGGAAAATCAAGTGTTTTAAAATAAATAATTTAACTAACTAATCTAACTAAACTAAATAAAATAAAACAATTGAACTAATTTTCAAAACAATTAATAAATACCTAAGTAACACCTAGGTCTATAGTTCCACAAATCAAGATCAAGATTCAATGGCAATAAAGGTCTTCAATCTTTCCAAAAAAGTCATTAATTTATATTCTCCTAGATTATATATAGAAAATCAACATCCGCTTGAAATTCCTCGTTACCTAATCTCGATAGCCATGACGTCCGCCACTAACTACGTCCCTAATCAATGCATAACCCTAGACAGACTCCAATCAGGTTTAACACAATAACTGCACTAATATGAGTCTGCGGGAACACTAATCTTAAATAATCGGATCACATCATCTTCAGATTTAACCTAGATTCAATTATTGCACACTCGAGAATCGAAGGATTTTAACGACAAATGGGTGAGTGTTTGTCACTTTATTGGTCCAAAAGCACAATTATGCAGATACTAATGGTCCAAATAACTATAAGTTGTCCCCTTAAAAGCATGCACATGCCACATACATACCCTAGGTCTAAACCATAAACCTTAAAATCAACAACAATGAAATAGGAGAATTTAAATTAAATTAAATATAAAATAAAAGATCTCGCATAATATGCCATGAATCCATAATCCCGACTTGTTTCCCCTCCGATCGAGGCAAGGAGTTGATTAGTCAAACATCATAGTCGAAAAAAGTCGATAACAAAATAATAATAGCGGGGTTCTCATAATAAAACCTAAGGTTCCTAATATATAAAACTACTAAAAATTGGTCCCGAGAGGTGAAAGAAACTAATTTCGAGGGTTTGGGAGGTGACTCGTGCGCCGAGGAGGACCCGGGGACTATTTTTTGGCTCAAAAACATGTTCTGGACACGTGTCCGCAACTTATTGGCTCGTCTGCTGCTATGCGCTGACATGGCATTGTCTGATTTGCTAAGAGAAGTGTTGTTGCTGTGCTGGTTTGTTGAGAGCGTGGCACGTGGCGGCTGGGACCGGTGAAGAAAATCACACGAACTCGTGCGAATTTCTAGGAGACGGTAATGATGCGCATTTTGAGGAAGAACTAATAGAGGCTGAAACGCATGAAATGCTATTGGTTTGTGATGTTGCGTGAACGCTGATGTGGCGACACGGGATTGGTGGAGATTGCTCATGACGTGTATGGAGAGGGTGAGAACGCGCCACGTGGAAGCTGCTGGAATGTGATGTTGGTTGTTGCAGTGATGGAGAACCGCTGACGGGGTAGCGTGTGATTGTTTGAGAGAAGATATGTACTAACGTGTCAGCCTGTAATTGGTTGAAATATGTCGTTTCCTATTCTACCCACCGCGAAACACGTAACTCGAGGCAAATCGTCGACATCCGTTCACTACAAGTAAATACTCCATTTTGAGTATTTTTCTGCCACGAATTCAACTACACACTTCGTTTCACCTGAAAACTACCAAAAAATATAATTAATTATATATTTTACAGACTTTACACAATTAAATATATTAAAATAAACTATTAATAATATATATAAATACCGACTTATCAGTTAATGAAGGTAGAGCATCTTAAGTTCCACTCGAGAGAATACTACTTATGTTTAAGGTAAATTCTATTTCGCTTCTTTTTTTGAAGTTCTAGATTTGTTTCATTCATGGATTAGGCTTGAGTTAATTTCACTTGCTTTGATGAATTTAATATGTTTCTCAAATACCCATGAGTGGTGAGTATTTGTTGTGGTGAGTTAAGGTGGGTTGTTTGGTCTACACTAGTGACTTGTTAAGAAGATGTTTGTAGAATTAATGGAAAATGACGTACATTGAAACCTGAAAGATTTGTGCTTAGTCACTAGTTTTTCTTTTCAATTTATGAGCATTGGTCTATTTTGTTGTTCCATATAGCTGCAGCGACGTGACAGTTGAAACTCTTCTGTACACTCCGATTTGGTGGCTAACCAGGAAAAGACATTGAAAAGTCATCAACTGTTGGCTTCTGGACTGACTTCTTGCCTGATGTTGCAGCTTTGGTCTTATAACCACGGCCTTTAACACTTTTTGCTCTTTACTCTCACGTCTCTCATTTCTTTCACTTTCATCTTCTTCATTTCCATCTTTTGATGCATTCTCTTCTTCACTTTCTTGCTTAATGGAATCTTCTTCTTGAATAGTTTGTTTCCTACATCTTCACTTGAATCCGATGAAGAAGATTCCAACTAAGGAACGGGGGTCTTGTGAATAGACAGTTCCCTCCCTTGTACATCCGAGGCCTGTGCTGTGGGTCCCTCGTCTAGGTTATTAGCTTTCCATCCCAACTCCTTTGATTTCCTATAAGAAGCTATCTGAGCTTTCCGACTAGGATGGTTGCCCTTCGGGGCACGAGTATACTCTCCACTACTAGTAGTCTTAGTACACTCCACTACTAGTAGTCTTAATACGAGCCATACCTATAAGAAAGTTACATAAATATAACCCCAAATTAATAGACAATCATTCATTAAATAATATAGAATCGCATAACAGTTTTTAGCTAAAAAAGGGTTTATTCCGTGTGTACTGATCGAACAATACGTTGTTCGGTCACCCATAATCGAATCAGTCAACGCACTAGAGTTGACCATATTTCGAGCAAAAACAAACAATCAAATTTGACCATAAACAACAACAAAGTCATACACAACAACCAAAATTAATTGAGTGACGTATAAAAAGGTGGTATCCCAAAGCCAAATAAATTATTTTTGTTCAGTCATCTACAATCGAGCCAATGTCATATGTTCGATTTTGTGTGACCGAACCAGAGGCGAGCCCTACAATGTCACGAAACGCCATCACGCTTCCACCCAAAACAAAAATAGAGGCATACAAACCACAAACTTCATAAGTGACTTTAGAAAATACCAAAAATCTCACCTTACAAACATAACTTTGATGAACGCCGAAATTGGAACCTCCACAACCGCACAAACAACCTACGTGCTCGTCCTCTCATCCACGAAATTTACTTGCAGGGCACCTACTCGTGCTCTCATGTTTTGTTGCTCCTTTCCCGTCCATGGATCGACTGGAATCAACAACCTAGGGCTCATGCTCATTCTCCCTCTCTTTAAAATTTGGTTTTTTCGAATTCTATGTTGTGGGGTGCCCTTCTAAACACATAAGGGCACTTCAGGAAACAAAATATTTTTGGTTGGTGCCCTTAACAATCGATGGGGCGCCCTTAAGTGAATAGAATTGAGAAGGGTTATCAGTGGCTTTGGATGGGAAAAAAGTGTCGTTTGACAAATAATAGAGGAGAATGACAACAAATCACTACCCAAGCATTTGACAATTACATTATGCTTGTTTGTCGAGTTAGTATGAGAAGTTTTCGTAGGTCATTAACGCATTATGGATATGACAATTAAAGAGTTTTGTATGGGAGTAAGTGTTAAGTTGCTAATTATGTAATTATATATAGTTTATTTATATATTTTTTATTGTCGAGTCTCCTAAATATTGTCCTAATTGTCCTTATTTGTTATTTCAAGATTTTTGGTGTCCGCGATTGATCCGGGACAAAAATAATTACTCAAAATAGAGTATTTACATATAGTGTGACCAGCTACAGTTCGATTTGCCTCGAGACACGCATTGCCCACTTGATTTGGTGATGAGGAGCGACTGAGTGATGCAATACAACGACACATTTGTGACACCGCACAACCAAATCTACTAGACATGCCTCGAGATGCGTACTTGTGTTGTCTCCTAGATTGACGAACAACTCGTTCGTCTCCTCACCTCACCTGTGCATCTCCCACGTGACATCTAACCATTCGTGCAGCTTTTCTCCATTGACTTCTCTTCCCTCCAGTGTTGGAATTTTGGGATTCATACGCTGCAGAAATTACAAAATAATTTTGACAAAAACCCCAACAGGATCCGAATCTAATTCCATTAAAAATGTTTAAACCATGAAAACTTAATCATACCTCGGTTGGAATATACCATTCTGAAGGTTGATCGATCTCTAGGGTGTTGCCAACGACGAACGCCCTCTACTTGCAGTCCACACACGTACGACGACCAAGATTCGAAGTGCTAGCTTCGAGAGAATATCAAACCCTTTTGTTTCTCTCCAAAACGATCCAGAGCGTACCAGAAAACCCAAATTATTTTCTGAAACGAAAATAGAGTTTCAGCCCTTAATATTTCATACGTTTTTTCTAACTTAAAACGTTTATTTATACAACCCTTGTACATATACGGTTAAGTAAATTACACATATACCTCTACTTAAAGAAGTATAAATGTAGTACACTGCAAGGACGTTTCTGTTATGAATTTTATCATATAAAATTCATTTTTTGAACCATCTTAAATTCTCGCAAAACCATTCTTAGTGTGTGACCCAATAGGCTCATACAACGTTGGCAGTGTACCAAAACACATTTTGGTATACAAGTCATAAGTGGCCTCTAGCAAGACATCATGACTACCCAAGTTGTACGAATATCAAATTGATACAACCTAATCAATAGTGTATATAACATCTTTTTGTCACACGATAACCTTTTGATCAAACATAAGGCATGGAATTGTCATCCAACATGTTCAATCGTACTAGTCTCGATCTCTAGGTAGACTGAAAACATCTAAGTGACATTGATCAATATCAATTCACTTAGACTAGGCCTTTTAACAGTCTAACACATCGAGGGATCCACTAGATATCCGTCTTTATATGAGAGGGAAAAATTTTATCTCGATTGCACAACTTCATCAAATTGCTCACACATAAACTAATCACAACCTTTATAATCGTTCGGTTAAAGACAAAGTTTGATTGTGTCAAATCACTGTGTTCCTAATGTTGAAGTCTCTGGTAATCTCAAGTCAGAGGACTAAAAAATATACTTATCATGAGAAACAACTATGACTTAATCCATGTGATGTTCTCATAGCGGGTCGGTCCAGTACTTTGTTCCCTAAAAAGTACTCGTGATCTTGATTCATATCCCTATACGTATAATCGTCATATGATCATCAATCAAGACTCACACTAGTCTTAATTCATTATAGTTCCCAGTATAATGATCGACTAGGGACATTTATGATATTTCTGTAAATACCCATGGATCTTATTATAATGTAAACATGCAAATTAATTATAATAAACAACAAATGAAATCCTCTATTTTATTAACTAAAAGTATTCATAAAGACAGTTAATGGATTGACCTAGGGCACATGCCCCAACATCTCCCACTTGCACTAGGGCCAATCATACATGCATCTAATGCTTAATGATCTAACATGACCGTCGTGCTTTGCTTGTGGAAGAGCTTTTGTCAATGGATCCGCAACGTTGTCTTTAGTAGGTACTTTGCAAATTTTCACGTCTCCCATCTCAATAATTTCTCAGATGAGATGAAAACGCCTGAGTATATGTTTAAGGATTTGTGGTGTGATCTATGTTCCTTGGCCTGTGCTATTGCCTTGTTATTGTCACAATACAAACAAACAGAGTTAGCGATACTTGGAACCACACCTAGTTCAGAAATGAACTTTTTGTTCCAAATTGCCTTTTTCTTTGCATCGGCGCCGTGCGCATATACTCGAATTCTATTGTAGAATCTGCAATGCAGCTCTCTTACTTCGAACTTTTCCAGCTTACTGCACCCCCATTCAAAGTAAACACATATCCAGACTGCGATATAAAATCATCTAAATCAGTTAGAAAACTTGCATTTGTGTAACCATTTACAACTAGATCATTTTCAAAACCTCCATAGACCAAGAACACTTCCATAGTCATTCTTAAGTATTTAAGAATGTTCTTTACCGCTATCCAGTGACTCTCACCAGGATATGACTTATATTTGCTTGTAGTGCTCAAAGCATATGATACATCATGTCGAGTGCATAGCATGACATACATGATAGATCCAATAGCTGATGCATATGGAATCTTATTCATACGGTCTCGCTCATCATTTGTCTTAGGACATTGAATCTCGCCGAGACTTATGCCATGTGACATTGGCAACAATCCTCTTTTAGAGTCTTGCAAACTGAACCTATTCAGCACCTTGTCTAGGTAAGCACTCTGACTTAGACCGATTAACCTCTTAGATCTATCCCTAAAGATCCTTATCCCTAGGATATAGGCTGCATTTGCCTAAGTCTTTCATTGAGAAACACTTCCCTAACTAAGACTTGACATTCTGCAATGTTGGGATGTCATTTTCAATGAGTAATATATCATCAACATACAGTACCACAAAAACAACTACAGTCCCACTGACCTTCTTGTATACACAAGGGTCATCTTCATTCTTAATAAATCCAAAATCCTTGATTGCTTCATCAAAACGAAGATTCCAATTTCGAGAAGCTTACTTTAATCCATAAATGGATCTTTGAAGTTCGCATATTTTCCTAGAATTCTCAAGATGTACAAAACCTTCAGGTTGTGTCATATACACATCCTCAAATAGCTTTCTATTAAGAAATGTTGTTTTTACATCCATTTGCCATATCTCATAGTCATAATATGCAGCAATGGCGATTAAGATTCTTATGGATTTAAGCATGGCTGCTGGCGAAAAAGTTTCATCATAATCAACACCTTGAGTCTGCCTGAAACCTTTTGCTACAAGTCTTGCTTTAAAAGTATGCACTTTTCCATCCATATCAGTTTTCTTCTTGAAAACCCATTTACATTTAATGGCCTTACCACCTTCAAGTAAATCGACCAAGTTCCAAACTTTTTTTTATCATATATGGATTGCATCTCAGAGTTCATAGCACTTAGCCATTTATCTGAGTCTGGTCCAGACATAGCCTCCTGATAAGTGGTGGGCTCATTTTGATCCATAAACAGCACATCACGACTATCACTAATGAGAAATTTGAATCTCTCTAGCTCATGTCTTACTCTACCAGATTTACGTGGGCTTTGTATCACTTGTAGAGGTTCAACTGGTTCAGAACATTGTTGAACTTCCAGTAGTGGTTCAATTTTTATCTGTAATTCGTGAACTTCTTCAAGATTTATTTCTCTCCCAGTAGTGTCTTTGGAATTAAACAATTTTTTCATAAAGGCACTATACCGAGCAACAAACACTTTGTTCTCAACGGGAGTATACAAGTAATATCCTTTTGTTTCCTTTGGATACCCCACAAATAAACACTTGTCAGATTTAGGTGCTAGTTTTCGTGAGACTTTTCTTTTTACGTAAGCCACACAACTCCAAATCTTAAGGAAAGATAAACTAGGTCTCTTCCCGTACCATATCTCATATGGTGTTTTATCAACCGCGTTAGAAGGAACTCGATTTAGAGTGAAAGCTGCAGTTTGTAATGCGTAACCCCAAAAGGATAATGGAAGATCTGCACGACTCATCATAGATCAAACCATATCTAATAAGGTTCGATTTCTCATTTCAGAAACTTCATTCCATTGTGGAGTTGCTGGTGGAGTCAATTGGGAGACAATCCCACAATTTCTAAGATGATCATCAAGTTCTTGGCTCAAATATTCACCACCTCGATCTGACCGAAGTGTTTTGATAGTTTTACTAAGTTGATTCTGCACTTCATTTAGAAACGTTCGAAACATCTCGAATGATTCAGCTTTATATTTCATAAGATAGACATAACCATATCTGCTGAAATCATCAATAAATGTAATGAAGTACTGATAACCTCCTCTAGCCATTAATTATGTTTATAGGACCGCATACATCAGTATGTATTGGACCCAATAAATCACCTGCCCATTCATTGTGTCCGGTAAAGGAACTTTTAGTCATCTTGCTTAGTAAACAAGATACGCACGTTTCATATGTTTCTAAATCAAATGAATCTCGAAGTCCATCTTTATGGAGCTTCGTTATGCGTTTCTCATTTATGTGCCCGAGATGACAATGCCAAAAATAGGTTTGATTCAAATCATTTGACTTGAATCTCTTTGTATTTATGTTAAAGACTGGAGTATTAGAGAACCTTTTCATGCTTAGAATATAAAGACCATCACACAAATCAACATTTGCATAAAATATGCCTTTACAAGAAATTGAACATCTATTATTCGCAATAATAAAATCAAAACCATCCATATCCAAACATGAAATAGAAATGATGTTTCGCTTAAATGTATGCGCGACATAAAATAACAATTATTTAAAGTTAAAATAAGTCCACTAGGTAAGACTAAGTCATATGATCCAACAGCCAGGGCAGCAACTCTTGCTCCATTCCCTTCGCGGAGGATGACTTCTCCTTTATTCAACTTTCTACTTCTGGTAAGTCCCTGCACATTTATACAAATGTGAGATCAAGATCCGGTATCTAATACCCAGGAATCACTTGTAGATAAATTAATTTCAATAACATAAATACCTGTAGTGGTAGTCGCACTACCCTTTTTCTTCTTTAAATATTCCAAATAAAGTTTGCAATTTCCGAATTGAACCAATGTCTAGGTGCATGACAGAAATGACAATTTCCTTCCTTTTCTTTTGGGTGTTTTGAAGCAGGAATAGGCTGGGGCTTGACTTGTTCCACAAGTCTTGCGACAGGTGCAGCAGCAGCCTTGGCAACTTTAGCCTTGCATTTGCCTTTATTCTTCATTCCCTTTCCCTTTTGGACCATCAACACATTACTAGAGGGTTTCTCGATATTTTGTTCAACAATTTTGAACATCAAATGCGATTCTGAAATTGATTTCTCCATTTTATTCATATTGTAGTTCATGACAAATTGTGAGTAACTCTCCGATAATGAATTCAGGATCAAATCCGTAGCCAACTCTTTGCTTTTGGGAAATCCGAGTCTATCAAGTTGGTCAACATAGCCCTTCATCTTCAGAACATGAGGACTAACTGATGCACCCTCAATCATCTTGCTAGAATGTAGGTTTTTTACTGTCTCGAGCCTTTCTTGCCTTGTTTGCTGTTGGAACATTTCCTTCAGAGTTACAGCAATATCGTAGGATTCCATTAGTTCAATGTCCTTTCGAAGTTTAGGAACCATAATTGCCAGCATAATACATGCAACATCAGTAGAATCGTTGACATGCTTATTATGCGCATCCTTCATAGCTTTCGTAGCATTGGCTGATGGGTCCTCAGGGATTGGAGCATCTAGGACATACAACTTGCGTTCATGCTTGAGAACGATTCTCAAGTTTCTGAACCAGTCAAGAAAGTTAGTCCCATATAGCTTATCCTTCTCAAGGATTGATCACAGTGAAAGGAGATTATTGTTACTTGAAGAGGGTATTGATCTACAATAAAGATTATACAAAGTTTATTTTAGTATAGAGGAATAGACTCCCACAAAATTAACAACCCTCCTAAAACATACCGTTTATTTAGGGGACTAAAATCCATATTTCACCTAATTCTATGACAGGTATGGCATGAAACACATAACTAGATTATTTAGGTAGGTAACAGTTACCAATTGCATCTTATGTAATTTTAGATACTTTTATGAGATACGAGACATCTTATGTCTTAGCATGTTTTCTATCTCATCATGTGCCTAACGCTCAAAACTATTTTGATAGCTTTATTAAGTCAGACCATTTTAAACATTTAGGTAACTCTTACCCAACTTGTCTCACCAAGATAACACAATACACCCAGCTATGGCTGAAACTATATTAGTGCGATCGAGGCCTTGACAAGTATTTAAAATGGATGGTACGAGACTTAAAATTTAACAGAGGGATTTTATTCAGTTTTAGTGATTTTATGTAAACAATGAAATATCATATATTTTATTGATTTGTTCAATCACTAAACAATTTGGAAATTTTTATACTGTTCACTAGTAAGAAACTTAAAACAATGTAACCTAAATATGCATACTGAATTACAGAGATTAATTTGATCCATGATGATATACACAAAAAATAAAAATTATACCTAATGGTGTCATGGATCACAGAACACGAAATCCAATTCATTAAAATTATCCGAATTAAACTAACATGGTTACTAGCATGTACGAAACTAATTTCAATTAAATCACGAATATATGTATCATATACACAAAAACATGATAATAAATCTCCCAGAAAACTTATGTATATCACATATACATCAACTATTAACATGCTTTCAATCGTATATCATGTATATATCAGAAGAAAACATGCAATGAATTTAATGGAATCGAACTCGATGGCTTTGATAACACTGTTGGGTTTTGGGGTTCATACGCAGCGGAGATTACAAAATAATTTTGAAAAAAACTCCAACGGGATCCAAATCTAATTCCATTAAAAACGTTTAAACCAAGAAATCTTAATCATAACTCGGTCGCAAAATACCTTTCTGAAGATTGATCGATCTCTAAGGCGCGGCCAACGACGAACGCCCTCTACTAGCAGTCCACATACGAACGACGGCCAAAATTCGAAGTGCTAGCTTCGTGAGAATACCAAACCTTTTTGTTTCTCTCCAAAACGATCCAGAGCGTACCAGAAAACCCTAATTCGTTTATGAAACGAAAATAAAGTTTCGGCCCTTAATCTTTCATACGTGTGTTATAACTTAAAGTGTCTATTTATACAACCCTTGTATATAGACGGTTAAGTAAATTACACATATACCCCTACTTAAAGAAGTATAAGTGTAATACACCACAATGACGTTTCTGTCATGAATTTTATCATATAAAATTCATTTTTTTTTAACCATGTGAAAATCTCGCAAAACCATTCTTAGTGTGCGACCCAATAGGCTCATACAACGTTGGCAGTGTACCAAAACACATTTTGGTATACAAGTTATAAGCGACCTCTAGCAAGACATTATGACTACCAAGTTGTCGAATATCAAATCGATAGAACCTAATCAATAGTGTATATAACATCCTTTTGTCACACGATATCCTTTTGATCAAGCATAAGGCATGGAATTGTCATCCAACATGTTCAATCGTACTAGTCTCGATCTCTAGGGACTGAAAACATCCAATTGACATTGATCAATATCAATTCACTTAGACTAAGCCTTTTAACAATCTAACACATCGAGGGATCCACTGGATATCTCTTTTTGTATGAGAGGGACAAATTCTATCTCGATTACACAACTTCATCACATTGCTCACACAGTAACCAATCGCAACCTTTATAATTGTTCGGTTAAAGACAACGTTTGATTGTGTCAAATCACTGTGTTCCTAATGTTGAAGTCTCTGGTAATCTCAAGTCAGAGGACTAAAAAATATACCTATCATGAGAAACAACTATGACTTAATCCATGTGATGTTCTCATAGCGAGTCGGTCCAGTACTTTGTTCCCTAACAAGTACTCATGATCTTGATTTGTATCCCTATACATATAATCATCATATGATCATCAATCAAGACTCACACTAGTCTTAATTCATTATAGTTTCCAGTATAATGGTCGACTAGGGACATTTAGGATATTTCTGTAAATACCCATGGATCTTATTATAATGTAAACATGCAAATTAATTATAATAAACAACAAATGCCTAAACATCCAGCTGTCGTGGACTCTCCTCGCGGTGCGTGTGGTTATGTCTCCCACTAATTCGACTGACTATTCATGCGATTCTATCCCTCACGTAGCTGGCCACGTGGCGGTCTTCCATTGGTCCAGCTCGTCACCTGCAACCTTCTCTTCTAATACAGTCACGCCACATCAACTGGTCCAACAAACTCCTCCAATCACAGCATGAAACATGTCGGCACACTGCAAGAAACTCTCAACAACGACCATATCTGCCTCGGCACACGTGTCATGAGCCAAACCCTAAATTCGTTTTCCTTATCTTCTAGAGAGCAAATTAGAATGTGATTTTGTATTAGGACTTAGGGATTTTCCGGGAGAACTCACTTTTGGATAGCTAGACATTGCTATTTTCTTTCTTCTTTTTCAACAAACCATTGTTTTCTTGTTTGCTCTTTGGATTTCAATGGAGTTTTCAAGCAACATGTCCATCTAACCTCATCGATCTAGACAGGAGGTGGAGTAAACTACTTTTTTGGCATAAACATATGTGAGATCTAATTTAATTTATTTAAATTGCTTTTCATAGTATTTTGCCCCCTTTGTTATAGTTTGAATAATTGAGGTTAAATTCATATTTTAACCTTGATTCTTTTGCCAATGAGTTTTAAGCATCCGACCTTATGCAATAATACCACATTAGTGGCAATTGACCATACCAATTGATTAGCCTCTTTTAGGACCGGTTGAATACCGTAGGGATCTAGGCTAAATTAGATACACTAGTGATCCGATTGTCTAAGTGTAGTGCCTTCACAGAGCCCATTGCGGTCAATGCATTAAACTAAATTCGCTTGAGTCCAGGGTTGTGTGTTTGACTAGAGAAGTGGTCATTGTCATTCCTTGACCATCGAGATAGGGAAGTACAAGGACCTGCGTACGTTACTGGGCTTATAACTACTTTGAATTACAAGCTTTATTTAAATTGATGATCATATGTATAATTGTGCCAAAATGAGGAAGTTTGTGATACCGATGGTTTAGGTTATTTTTCCTGATTGATTTATTCACATATTATTTTTATTCTATGCCTTTGGTAAATTTTTGAGAACACTTTTACAAATCCCCCATTTCCAATTTACTTTGTAGTTCATTACCCTAGGTTCTAAACTTGGTTTTCGTCGATCGACCATGTGCTTGCCACTACTGTAGTTCTAGTAGTCATTGGTAATCTCATCGGGATTATATATTTTGTCACATTTGACACGCGTTAGTAAGTTTTTTGAATTTGTAAATCATGCATACCTCCACGATATCACTTAAGAGTTGTATAAAGAAAATAATAAATCAATAACAAAGTTAGTTGCAAATATAAAAAAAATAATTACAAAAAAAAGAATTAAACTTTTAATTATTTGTATAGATGAAATAATTAGTAATGTAGTTCCTCTTTACAATGCATAATAATTGGGCAAAAGAAGAATTTAAACTTAAAAATTTACTTTTGTTCTCAAATACTTCAAAATATGTTTATTTGGTGAGTAAACTATTCATATTTATTTAGCTTGTGCTGTAAAATGTCATGCAAAATGTTTGCAATTATATGATTAGCATAAATTGTGTTTCCATGGTATTTATTTGTCCTAAAATCCAAAAGAAGAAAATTGTAATGTATATCATTGTTTTGTTTTTGGATTTTGTTTTGTGGTATTTCATGTATAAAGAATGTTGAAAACTCCTTGCATCTATTGTGTTCCTGCAGACTGTTGAGATAAAAAGCCTATTGAAGCCTATTATTTCAGTTGAAGAAGTTCCAGGTATGCTATGAGAATTTTTGCTATTTCTGAGTTTATATTGGCCGGTCATTCACTCCATAGGTTAAAGTTGTTGATATATACTGCCATGCCAATTTTTGCTATTTCTGAGTTTTCATTGGTCATTCATTCACAATAGGTATTAGGATACTGGCTGCTTTATTAATTCTTGTCATTACATTTTAGTAGCTAAACTAAGAGTGACGTGATCATTTAAAACTAGATTTTGGTGCTGTATGAGTACTTAATTGCTCGTCTTGAGATGTATAAGGGTCCCTTTAATTTGTATATTGTATACTTGTCGAGATAAGCTCATTCACAAGATAATCAAAGTTAAAAGTGATTAGTATCTCATTTGAGAGGGATTCCTTCCCTTTTTTGTTTTTTTAAATTGCTCGTCTTGGACGGAGAAATTGGATTGACTTGGTTAACAAAACTTTTCAATAAAACTCTAAAATCAAAACGGTTGCTAATGGATTAGAGAAAACGCATGCTTGTGCCAATCTTCAAAAACAAAAGAGACATTCAAAGTTGCTCAAACTATTGGGGAATTAAACTTATGAGTCACACTATGAAACTTTGGGAGGGGATAATTGACAATAAGCTAAGGAGAGAAACAAAAATATAAGAGAACCGATCTGGCTTCATGCCTGGGGGGTCAATTATGGAGGCGATTCTCTTTGTAAGACGATTATTAGAAAATATAGAGAAAAGAAAAAGATCTTCATATGGTATTCGTAGATTTAGAAAAAGTATATGATATGGTACCTAGAGATTTTCTTTGGTGGGTTCTAGAAAGAAAATTAGTGCATGCTAGATACATAGACACTATGAAGAATATGTATGATGAAGTAGTAACGAGTATAAAGACATTTGGAAGAGCTACAAAAGAATTTTCCATTATGATAGGACTACATTAAGGATCGGCTTTAAGCCAATATCTATTTACTTTAATTATGGATGAACTAACTAGGGATATTCAAGAGGATATACCATGATGTATGCTATTTGCAAATGATATTGTTTTAGTGGATGAAACAAAAGATGGTAAACCAAAGTTAATATGAGATGCATTAATTGTGAGGGACTTGAACGGTTTGAAAAGCTCACCATCGATTGCACTAAATCGAGCACAATGGAAAAGTTTGATCCATGTAGCCGACTCCAATTAATTTGGGACTGAGGCTATGTTATTGTTGTTGTTGTCGTCTTGTGATGTGTTTTCCTCGTGAATTTGGTGAAATTGAGACTACACGTCCAATCAACTTTAGCAGTGATTTTGAGGACCGCTAAGGGCACCCCACCAATTAATGAAGGCACCCAAAGTTTTTGTAAAAATTTCAACAAAAGTGGAAAAGACTATTTTGCCCTTGTATATATAGTGATTCCAACCTCACAAATCATTTTGACAAAGAAAAAAAGGCACCCCACCACAAGGTTGAACCCTAAAGCCACATTGCATTTGGCGAGCTTTGATCGATTATTGCGGATTGTCATCATCCGACAGCGAGGTAACAATGTTTGATAACCATATGATGGTTTGAAGGAACTGTTTTTTGTCAAGGTAGGGTTTCTCAGATTTTCGATGTTTTTTCACGGACGCGATTGATTCGGCCTCGCAGGACCGAGAGTTCTGCACACTTCTCGGTCACCATCCACCGAGAACTGAATAACAGTCTCGGTAATGTACAACCGAGAGCTATTCTACATTCTCGGTTGGACATCACCGACAGGACAAACTATACACTTCGACTTACTCTCGTGAAGTGGTGACCGAGACAACAATAAAAGTCTCGGTTATGGACAACCGAGAGCTATTCTACATTCTCCGTCATGCCTGGCCGAGACTGTAAACAAAATCTCTAGCCTGCGTGGCCGAGAACCACGAACGCGCAATAAATGAACCATTGAATGCACCGCCACACAAACATAACAACTACTCTATTAAATGCAACTTAATTAGACTACCAACGCACATTTAAACGATCGATTTCAACACTATCGATGTGTGAACAAAAAACTTGAACCGAGCCCTAATTTGGATATGAAATCGACCAAAACTCAAAGTCTTCAAACTCGAAAAACGTCCTACAACAGAGGAGAGAGACATAGAGGAACGAATACAACTTAGATTCGGGATTGCTAGGTGGTTCGTTGACGAGAAATGGAGAAAGTCAAGCAAGAGGAAGGTGGTGGGGTGCCTCTGTTTTGCAGGAGTTTTTTGGTGCCCTAGGTAAATTTGTTAGAGGGGTCTTTTGGGTATTTCGGGTCTAATTTTTTGGTGCCCAAGGTAAATTGGTTAGTGCCCCCATTAACTGGGTGCCTTCATGAAACGGTGGGGTGCCCTTAGCGGCCCTCGTGATTTTTTGTGTTTGTTTTATTAGGAAAATGATTGGGCAATCCAATTTTGACACCTTCATTTGACATTTGATTGTTATTGTACTTTGAATTTTGCATTGTGATGTATGTAGATGTGTTGTGATATGTTTCTAAAGGATTACGACAACTTGATGTCAAATGGAGGTGACAAGTGGGTTACTCCAGCATTGCCTATGGAAGTATATGGTCTTTGAAAAGAATTCTTCTAAGTAATATATACATCTTTTAACATTTATTTACATTTTTAGTCTTATTTTTGTTTGATCAAAAGGAGGCTAAAGCATTAGGTTACATGAGCACATTCGTGGAAGATAACTCCCCTGGTAAGGCTGGCATCATCCATTAAGATCAAAGCTAGCCCGCCGAGATATGGTTAATTGCATGTATTCCAATCACAAAATTCTGCACAATACGTGCTAACCAATACGCCACTTGATTGCCTTCCTTGTGAGTATGTAGGATTATGACTTACATGGCTTGGAAAATTATATATATATATAGCATACTCCAATGTTTATTGGAAACTGACCGTCTCCTCATTCTCACTCTTTGCGATTACATATTAGATAGTTACTAAGAATTGCACACATTGGGATTTGAGAGGTTGCCACAACCAATTATTCATAATTTATCAAAAAAGTACATTTACTGTAAAGTTGGCCAATAAGACATTATATACCATTTGTTTCATGACCACTCATGTTTGCAAAATCATATATACCATGGTCAAACAATTTTTTCATCACTCCACTCCGGGAGTCTGATACTATGCTAGTAATTAGCTAAAATCAAAGCCTAAGATACATAAGAGATCAATCAAATCAAATATCTAAAGAATATTCTGCTCCATCAATCCATCAGGGTACTCGATCAGGTGCCCTATCCTGCATGTGGACGAATGCACCGGTGTCTTAATTTGCTGGTGCCTCTGCGTTGCTGCTCTAGCTCCTCCTTCTTATTACCTCTTCTTCCTTCTCTCCTCCCTCCCCCACTCTGGAATTCCTCCTTTTAATCATGATCATGAGGGACCCTCCAATGATATACCATGTAGTAATCGACGTACATTATGCATGACAACGCCTCCTCCTATAGCAGTGACCCCTGTAACTTATACAAATTTTCTTTCTAATTACTACATGGTCCTTCGGTAGTGCTGCCAAGTCATCAATGCATTGAATGCTCCGTTTAATCTTGACTGCATTTTTAAGATAAATTTGTTATTAAATGAAAAAAAATAAAAACTTTAAGATACGTTTTTAATTTAAAGAATCGATCAATATATTTGCTCCCCAAATCCTAAATGCCTGGCAATTAAATAACCATATATACTATAACCTTTTTCATTTTCTTCTCTTAGCATCTTCTGGACATCTCGGAACTTCACTTGCATTTCTGTTAGAGTTTCTGCACCATGACTAGATTCCACATTCGCATCTTTGTTGCACATAAATTCCTTTCGTATTGCTTGCACATCTACACATTGTTTCTTTGCTGCATTCATATATAAAACATGGTATATATATATCAAAGAGTTAATCAATAGAGATAAATTAATTTATTTAGAAACCGCGCATCCGTGATGAGTTTCTTTGAAAATAATTAATAATACTAACTATTTTTTTCAACTGTCTCTTCATAATATTTTCTTTTGTGCCCATGATCAAGTACTTTCTGATTGATCAAGCCTTCATCACCACCAGTACATTTAGTTTTCTAAAACATGAGAAATTTCAGAGCATTAGATTTATGTGATTAGTCATATATATAGACATATAATTAATGAAGAAGTCAAGAAAGAAAAATCTCAGATATTAGGTACATTGAAGATGGCACATTGATTAGGGGTTGAAGAAGTAGGTTGGCTTGAAGACTTCTTGGATTGCACTCCACCACCTGCAGATTAATTAATTAGTCTCAGCTCAAATAATAATTAGAACTTGGAATGCATTATGTATGTGCATACCATTTGTAGTGTTAGGCATTGTGGTAGCATTAATCTGAACTCGCGAATACATTATTCTTTTCCATTCACTGCAACAAATTTAACAAACAAATTAACAATATATATAAATATTTATTAATCAATTAATTAATTTGATGGTGCCTTAGCTTTAATTAAAAGTTTTCTACTCAGCTATAGTTACCTATATGCATTTTATCTTTTATTATGTATTTCTTTATTGAGTTTTTAAAGAGATGTTATAATAATGATCGATCACTAATTTTTTTAATTAATTTGATGAATTGATTATTAAAAAAATAGTTAATATACATTCAATAAGAGGGAACAGTGAAACTAGCTAGGGTTAAATTCGTACTTGAGAAGTGTATCAGCAAATTGACGGATTTGTTTCGAACGATGACTTAGCCTAATGCCATCAACAACCTTTCCGATATCGCTTTTCTGATTACACACATGAAAATTAATCAAACTTAGTTAAGCCTTCAAGGATTATATATATATATCGAAAGATATATAGTAAAGAAATTTCCCCAAAGAAAAGATAATAAACAAATCATCATTATATAAATTAACTTTAAACAGTTGAACCCTAAAAATTAAGCTTATTACATAGGATGCTCGCAAAGAAATTTTTTTTACTTCTTTTCTTTTACAATGCAATGATTTGGCAGTTAAATACAAAAGCAACTAATTAAGTGGCCAATCGTGTTGTTTTGTTTTCTTACAATGGATATAATAAAAGTAAATACTTTTACGCAGTTGTCTAATTTGTGATGTTTTATCTTTTTTGATAGTATTCAGGATTATCCTTACTACTCCTCTATATGAGACACACATATACCCTACAAAAATTAATATGCCTCAAAAAATTAGGAAATTCAACTGAGATATCGTAAAGGCTTAAGTGAACAATTATAATAACTAGCTAGGCTCCAACCACGTGTTACACCAAAGCAATAGTTGGTGATTTGTGATAGACTTAATTAATTTCATAGCATCATTGGATTGTGTTACGTATTTGTCATTGGCTAATCAAGTATGTTGTTGATTTTGAATGTTAATTTATTGAGAGCTTAATGTTTCGATTTTTCTATGGAAAACTATTTCACATTAATTAATTATAGCCCTAAGGTAATTTTCTTGGTTCTCGCTCCAAGGAAGAAGACAACTAATTAATTACCACCAAAAATTGACATGACACGGTCATTCGTCGTAGTTCTTTCAAGAACTTCATCACCACCACTTTTGATTGTTGTTGATTGTCCCGGTTCGATTCTTTACGAGACAGTACCCATTATTCGTCGAAGTTGTTGCAAGGATTCCATGATCTGTTGCTCATCCATCTTCAATTAATACATATACAAGGGCATGCATGAGATATGTGATACTATGCTAAAATTAATTTAAAGCAGCCCTATTTACAATGCAATGTCTAAATTGTTACATATCTGTAAGAAACTGATCAAAAGACCAATGTTTAATTCATGCCTTAAGAAAAGATTTTTATTCTCTTATAGCTTTTCTTCCCCAATTGATCGATCGATCCAAATATCAATTTTCTTGATTCCGAATTATCTGTGTGAAAAAAATTAGATCGTCCCAGCCGCACCTTCTATTTATTGTTGTTTGGGTAATGTTGTTGGGATAGCATAGAGACACACACCTATTAATTAAGAATCCTTTAAAGATATTGAGATATGTGATATGGGTATTTTAATGTACATCGTACGATATTTAAGCGAGTGAGCGTCTTTTATTTATCAAAGTGAGTATTGAGTTCTTGTCATTGGCGCTTGGTCCTAACGCTACTATATACTATACGTGGCACCCATTTCTAAGACCGACATTCAAATTAACTCAAATTAAATTGGTCTCGAGTGCATACGTGGATTGTTATTTTTATTTTTGTAAATTGCTAATTTAATTAATTAATGAGTTGGCACCATTTTTATTTTTTATTTATTTTCAAACTAAAAAGGTCAAAAATAAAAATATACTAAAGAATAAATGAGTAATTATATTTATTTTAAAAATCTCTTAAAACATCTTCATCGATTAATCATAATTTTTTTAAAATAAAGCGTACCACACACTTACAAATGCAAATGAGAAGATATATAAGTCATATATAGAGAGTGAGTTGAAAGAGCTATTAACTTGTCAAAGTAGGAAATCAAAATCTATTTTGAAAAGTACATAAACAATTTGTTAAGTAACGTTAATCTCTTAATCAATAGTAACTAATTCTTTGAAAAAAAAAATAGTTTTTTATGTATTTATATAGTTTATTTTTTAAAAAAGTGGAGCCTCGAAGGGATCGGGGCCCGGAGCAGTCGCCCCACTCGCCCCGCTTCAGAGTCAGCGCTGCTAATGAAGATTTGCCGTGTCAGTTATCAAAATAAATATATTTGTTTTTAATAATTACCAAAGCAAAATATATATGTGCCCCCATAAAACTTTATAGGCAAGCCACTTGAAAATTTCTACACCTTTTTTCAGATTTGCCCTCAATTGAAATGACCTATTTACCCTTTTTAACTCCTAAAATAACTTCCATGCCCTTTATCTCTTTCACGATTATGCATACCATAAGAGTCAACATTCGTCTCCGACGATCCCCTCCGACTACCCGTGAACATCGACGACACGAAGTTGCATTTCAAAGGCCAATTCCATCGTAAGAGTCGATCCCTTCATGCATTTTGATGGAAGTTGATGGTTTCAAAATGTTGTTAATTTGTCTTAATGGGTTTTGTACAAATTTTTGTGTTGTAGTCTCTTGAGCTTATAAAATGAAGGATGAACGCCAAGGGGGTGCGAATGTGCATGTCGGATAGGTATCTTTTTTTTCTTTGTTTGGCTGGATTTTTGTATTTTTTTGTTGTGTTGTTGCATGCCATTTGGCTTCACTACAAGAGAAAATCTAAACAACAACAAAAAAATCTGATGCTGAATTGGTACGGTTCTGTTGTTAAGCGACCCTGCAACAGATCAGCGACAGATACTAGCTGTTGCTAAGCTCTTTGTTGCTGATTGAACTCAGCGACAGATTTGGGGTTCTGTTGTTGTTCAGCGACAGATTTATGACAAATGTCTGTCGTTGAACAACAACAGAAACAAGTCTGTCGCTAATTGTAGTCCAGTCAGCAAATAAGGGTATGTTGCAAATCTGTTGCTATTTAGCGACAGACCGAGTCTGTCGCTGATTTGCCCAGTCAGCATAGACGCGTGATGTCGATGATCTGTTGGTAATCAGCGACAGACTCGGTCAGTCGCTGATTTGCACAGTCAGCAAAATCGCAGTTTGTCGCTAAACAGAGATAGATCAACAATAGACAACTTTTTGCTGACTGGAATGGTAATTTTGTAAAAAAAACAATTCGCAATAAATAGTAAATTGTAAACCTGCAGTAAAATCTGCAACACTAAATTTTTTCCTGCTGCAAATAAAACGAAAATTGGGAAAATGTATGTATATTATAAAAATTTGACAAACAATGTCTACAAAATGATGATATTAACATTTCATAAATAACTAGTAGTATGTACTATATAGTACTAGATGAACATTATTCAAAAAAATACATAGTACTACACAAATTAAGATGGCTACACAAATTAATTTACATATATATATATATATACAATGTCAATCCCACACTCTTACCCAGTTGTTTCACCGATACAAGATAGTCACCATACAAAATCTGGGGCTAGGAGAACATTTCCCATCCAAATCCTGAAAATTAAAAGGAATAACTTGAACAATATTCGACATGCAACCAAAATATTCCAGCACAAATGAAAATAACATCACATCCAATTAAAGTGAAATTGAACACAGTGTTGTTTATGAGTACACACTATCTTTCACAGTCTTTCTATCTCGATGTATAACATGACCAATACAACCACTCTAAAAATACACACAACGAGTTAATTAAGGATTTCTAATACATAAATTAAAAGTGCGCGTTATGACACCTAAAAAATATGGAGACACATATTACATATAGAGACCAAGTCGAGCAGCATGGGGTGTCCATCTCTCCGAAAAAAATGAAATGGACAATATAGAATTAGATAAACAACTCAATTTGAGAAAATACCTTAGTTGATCTATGTGGATCTAATTCTCCTATCCTTTTTTGGATACATCTTAATCTACTTTTTGTAATGTCATTCTCATTGTGACCACTTTTTATATCATTGATCCTAAATATATAAAATTGATTCTAATTTTACTACTCTAATTATCTTAATATGTACTATACTTGACTAACAAGTACAATGCATGTATTTCATGATCTCGCAAATGTAAACTCTAAAATTTAAATACAAAGACATCAATGAAATCAATCAACTTTATAAAAAGGAGATCCAACTCTTTGAAGTAAAAAACTTTCTAAAATAAAAGAGGTATATGAAGTCATTTGACTTAAGAATTGCCTACGAAACCTATATATTTCAATCATAGTGATCTAGTTCAAAAATCATTTATTCTAAAGCCGCTAATTAGTACTCATGTTCTCTATCTTTATCATGAAACACGAGTAAAATACATATTCAATCATATTTTCCAATATCGACAAAGCAAAAAATGTATGTTCCCTTCATCATACACAACAAAGAACAAGTTCAAAAATCTAGTTTCTTCATGAAATGACAAATGGAAAATGCTGAAGAAACTGGTATTAAATATTATATTAAAGATTTAAAAATACCAAAGTATGGCAAAATAATGTATTGTAACATATGCTGTCAGACCATTCTACCACTCATTGCAACTATCCTAATGTTCAAAAGTTCATAATAAACAAAGCAGTATACATGGTTAAATGTTCAAGATCAAGAGAAGACTGAGTTCAATGGAGATTTTTTAGATAAAACAAATGGCAGAAGGTTGCATACCAAAGGAATATCTGAACCTTGAAACCCAATTGGTGATGTAACTTTGCATCCCTATGCAACACCCATATCAAATGCCACCGGTGCACATACCTGCAAATGAAGAATCACATCGACTACATTATAAGGGAAAAAAAATGTGAAGATACACATTACTCGTAATTAACAGTTTACCTTAAAAAAGATATGACATCCAATCACTATTGCCGTGGCAGTGGTTGCGGAGGCGGCATAAGTTGCGACATAAACTCATCATGATCGTCCAAAAGATGACGTTGATCCTCATGCATCCTTCTATGTGGATCGGTCCAATGTCCAGGCAGGTGGTCATCCGAGTTCGCAGACTGAGAAGGTGCTATCTCCGTTGTCAAATGACCAGGGTGGTCGTCAGGTGTGCTTTCCCTACAAACATGCTATGTACAAACATTATATATCTTTTTTCCTCACCATCATGAATTGTTACGAAATTCTTCCAAAATCTCCATATACTCTCGACATTTCTTATCAATTCTTACTAATGAAGTATATAAATTAATATACTTTTTACAAATAAATCTAATTATTCTTCAATTCAACAGATATAGACACTACATTGAGATTTCAAATATAAATACGTACCAACTAAACGACAATCACGATTAGTAAACATTATAAGAATATATAAGTTATAACTCAATAAGATATCATTCTTAGTTGGAAATGCACTGCCAAGCAATAATTTAAACAATGTACATATTTATTAATTTACTGTATTAGTATTCAATGAACATACTATATATGAACTAAATTTAACAATAGTAAATGATGATTGTCATATGACTAGCTAAGTCAAAATTTAAACTACCTAAATGCAAATTCAATTCGTTCTACTTGTTGATTTGTTGTTGTTTAGCGACAAATTGTTCAGTTGTTAATTCGTTGTTGTTTAACGACATATTGTTCTGGCGTTGATTTGTTGCTGCTTAGCAACAAATGGTTGAGTTGTTGATTTGTTGCTGTTTAGCAGGTTGTCGCTATTTTTGAAGGCTAATCATAACACACTTACGATTTCGTTGATATATAAAAGGGAAAACTTAGATTTCCTAATTTCAGTAGTAATGAAAACAAAACTCAACCAAAATTCCAAAATAGACATTTATGAAAATGCAAACCAGAATTGTGATTCGAAGGTCCACCGCCTAGTCGCGAGGAAATCCACGAGTCTGCTATGCCTTCGTGCTTTTCCACCGGGGTGAAGCTCGGCAGACGGTCGTGTCGGTGTGCGAGTCGCGGAGTCGTCGCAGAGGAGTCTTGAAACTCAGTCAAGGAGGAGCCGGGGGCGAGTAGTGGCGGCGAAGGAGCCGGGCCCGAGCAGCGGCGGCGGAGGATCGCGGAGGCGAGCATCGTCGGTGGAACAGGGGGCAGCGGAGTCGGCGGAACACGGGGTCGCGGAGTCGTGGTGGTGGCAAGCGGCGGCGTAAATGTGTGTAATTCAGTGACATCTGACTGTAACGACCCGAATTAATTAAACTTGGATTAGTGTTAATCTCAGAGATTGACAGCCGTAATTCGGGCACTACGTAGACAACTTGGTTGATTCGGACACGAGAATCATGGAAATATGTTATTTATGGATGGTGGCTGTGTATATGTGGTGTTTAAAAATTTATTATTATTATATTGCACCGCATGTGTGTATGCTACTATCGGGTGAGTTTGTGTGACAGGTGTTCACCTTGAAAGGCGTGTCAATGCGGGTGTCGGATAGGCGAGCTACGGGTACACTAGGAAACTCGACTAATCCATGTTAGGATGACTAGTTAATCAATTAAAATGGGTAATGTGACCATAGGCCAAGTAAACTTCAATTAAAACAATAGGCTGTGACGTACATCGAATTGCGTGTCGAGATGCGGGGCATCTAGTGCCGAGTAGTCAACGGTTAGTGAAATCACAAAATTTGTCAATTGGGTGAATAAAAACACTAACCATATATATTATAATGGGCATAAGCTAATGTAATTGAATCAAATAAATCAATGCCTATAGTTTGGTTATTTAAATTAGAAACCATGATAATGTCATAGAGATAGGTGTTGACACATCTAGGAACAATGTAAGTAGCAAATTAATGTCACTTTGATTGGGTTAGTGGGATGCATGTCAATGTGTGGATCATTAGATGAGCTTCGAGATACGTAAATACATGGAAATCAATGGCTAGGAATCAATATTACCTTAATATATAAGAACAACACATGCAAGGAAACCATTTTCATTTTCAACTTATGAATCAAAAGAACTTGCTGGAGAAGAAGGAGGTTGATGGAGAGAAGGAATCCATGAAGATTGGTGAGAGTTTCGCAAGCTAGGTGGTACACCAACTAGATACACATCTATTTATGTCAGATTGAAATGATTTCTGGTTTTTGGCTAATTCCAGAAGGTAGATGATTGAATATTTGCAATTGGTTTATATATTTGGATTCCTCATTTGAAGTTGATAATTTGGCTATATTTAAGTTCTTAATTTGGATTTGAAATCATAAATATATGAATTTTTGAAGTTGCAAGACCAAAACTAGAATTCTGCATGTTATATTAGGAATTAGCCTATGTAATTTGGTCATAACTTGCTCATTTTAGATCCAAATCGATCCAAATTAGTGGTATTTGAAAGCTTGATCAACATATAACAGCTTTGCTTAGCTGGAGATGTTGTAATTTAATTGTTTTCATGTCCAAAAGTGCTATACAAGCAAGTTCAGGAATTCAAAAGAAAAGTTTTGAAACTAAAATTGTTAAAGGCATAATTCCCTAACTACTTATCCAAATGAGCTAATCTTTTAGTATGTTGTAATTGGGTATGTCTTCTGCCTTGTAACAAAAAATTACCTTTTTAAAAATATAGATTGGGAGGAATAGATTTTCTAAGTCCGCTGGTCGGATTAGGTTCCAATTAGAGCTATGTTTAGTAGAATCATGATATCTCTTTCGTTTTAAATCGAGCTTTTGCAAACTAAACCTTTTTGGAAAGCTAAGATAGAGACCAAAGATCTTTGTGTTGGTGGAAGATTTTGAGATTTAGACAATTTCATGCCTAAAAATGTGTTGTAACATAAGACTGAAATTAAGACTTAATTTAGTCTTTTATGGCTGATTTGGGAAGATCAAAACATATTCAACTAATTTGAATACATAATAAACACACTTAACTGACTTCATGGACTTAAGGGACCGTAGCTCGAGTATCGAGGAGCTTGTCGGGTCGATTCGAATGTTCGGGGGAGTCGGAGCTCGTGTTGAGGTGCGTAAACCCATTAGAATGCCTCAAAGAATTCATGATTTAGTTTATCGATTTCGTTTTTCATGTGTGACTGCTGGAGGGAACACATGGGGTTTTCACTCTTATTTCGGTGTGCGTATATATTAGTTGTGGCTAAATCGCATGCATGAGTTACTTGTGATAGTGCTCGTGTCGATTGCAGTAGCATATATTTACGACTGTCGAGAGGGATTAGGGTGGTCCTGAAGTGTAACAGCGTCGG
Source organism: Stephania yunnanensis (assembly GCA_039657365.1). Taxonomy (NCBI): domain Eukaryota; kingdom Viridiplantae; phylum Streptophyta; class Magnoliopsida; order Ranunculales; family Menispermaceae; genus Stephania; species Stephania yunnanensis. The sequence goes on along the minus strand of CM077584.1, from coordinate 54,179,122 downwards.
GAAGGGACCATGCCGTTTATTAAAGTTGGGGCTTAGCCACTGTAAGCCTATAAATATATACGTGGTTTCAATTCGATTGATCGATTACAAGCTAGTGTAGGTCAGGGTTTTCTCGTGATTACACGGATCTTTATTGATTAATGCTTTATCTCGGAACTGGTTTAATTAGTATATGCTATTTATTTATTTCACGCTACTTATATTCATAAGAATATGGTATACTATTGTCAGGTGTTATATTCGTATGTCTCGTAGTTTATCAGTTTTATTTCATGAATAGTGTGTGGACTTATCTTGAGATTTTACTCACTGGACTCGTCACTGTATTTGTTGGGTGACTGAGTGCATATCCTTCGACGAGTAAGGCCAAGGGCAAGGAGGTACTGGGCGACTACCACTGAGATTGTGGAGCTAGCTCATGTGTGATATCAATATGTATTTATTTTACTTTTGTTGGGTTTTGGGGACCATAGAACACTGATTACATGTATATAGAACTTTTGTTATACTTAACTCGCCTTGATATATACATGGTATCTTTTGCCGGGTTTTCCACTACTTAGGATAGTTGAATACTATATAACTTACTTAAATTAAGAATTTTGCTGTAAAATTATAATATAACTTGATAAATTGAGTAATTGGCTAACTGAATTATTAATACTTATGTAAAGGTTAGTTAGCGTAACTAGGGTTAGTTGGAAAAGTGTAAGCAACTCGTTAGGTCGCGAGGTGTCAAGGAGAAGCGGACCATGACGTGGCAAGGATAGTTGACGTGGGATGCGATGTGGCAGGTAGCAAGGCGGTCTGGGATTCGGGGCCGTCACACTGACCGAACAGTAGCGGTATGTTCGGTTGGATCTGACCGAATTATAAAAATTTGTTGTCTTTTGCGATTATTGATTAAAGGTCGATTGTGGTGATGTTATTTACCTTTTTTGCAGGGAGTGTTGTTTTGTTCTGACTTTGTGGAATACACTAATTGTAGCATCCACTATCCCAATTAGGGCGATACTCTGAGTGAAACCCTAATTAAGCATCTGTAATCCAACTAGACTTAACTAGAGCCAGCAACCTCATCGTCTGTACCTAATAAATTGAACCTATATATTAATATCGAATAAACAAAACAAAATATATGCAGTGAAAAATTAAAGATTTTTGATATATACAATATACAAAAACATAGAGTTTACTGAAACTCAGAACCTTAATTATAAACCTCCCAACCCTATTTATATATATATATATATATATATATATATATATATATCAAATATTGTATATAAGTAGAAGAAGGCTCATTACATCATAGAGAAGATAAAAAGACACCTAAATCTTCTCATTTCCCTTAACTGGAGCACTGGGTAGTGAACTTGAAATATTAAATTTGAGTGAGTGCTCCAACTTTCTCAGTAAGTTAAGATTAACAAAGCTATTAACATTCTATATAATATTCGAGAACATTACGCAATAACAATGTGCACCAATGTTAACTAACACGAATATGGATAACATATAATTCAATACACAACATATTCAAATCAAATTATCGTCAACTATTACATTGTGATTCCCATTTAATTTATAAAACTAGGGTCGATTACCCACTGGCGCCATTAATGCGATTGATAGACCAACATATTGGTCGATATGCTGACTAGCCAATCCATTAAAGCCCAATAGTTCTATCTGAAACCCTTCCGTGAGTATGTGATCCATGTAACTTATAAACTAAGTAGGAAGTTACATATAGGCTGGGAAAGTAACCCATCTCCTATATAACTTGGTCTCAGGTTTAAGAACTTACTCTCATGAATCACATTAAACATCATTTTTTGTTTATTGAAAACCATCACAGTGTACATAGTCCCCCATTTCAGTCCATAAACTACATGAACTACCTATACTAAGATAGCTTAACAACATTGATAAATAAGCGAATCTTTACTTACCTCGGTCTAGGTTTCTGTTCCAAATTCTTAGTTTTTTGGGCACTCAAGCTTTCTTGGGAATCCAACACCTATCACGGAACATTTTAATTAATTTATATCCAATACCCTATAATTAGAACCCTTAGTTCAGTCCCTAAGTCTTTAGGAAATCCTAAACAAAACTCAGCAATACTGCTGTTTTTTTTTGGGTAGGAGCACGCTCAATTAGTTGGTGGAGTGCACTCCAACAGCTGTGTTCATCCCAACTGATGAAGGGATCGCACTTCTCTGCTAGGTGGAGTGCGCTCCACCCTGTACTGTCTAGATAGTACGCATGGCAGCAACTACTATTCTATCCACAAATTCACCAAATAACAGTTTGCACTCCCAAAATTCATCAAGGAGGACCTCTAGTGAGGTAACAATCCATTTCCAATGATCAAACAACATAATTCATAGAGATCTCATCACATACTATCAATCGAACTTTGACAAACATAAAAACTAAACTTACCAAAATGATGATCTCTTGCTTTTAATTTATTTAAGCTCCTCAATCCTTGTTGGTTTAGCTCACTGAATGATCATCTAGGATCCAAAATCAAACCCTTAACCCTCTGTTTCACTGTTTCGATTGATCAAATGAGGAGATAAACATGAGTTTTTAGTTTAAATATATGGATTTTCCTTATAATACGCATCGTTATATCGATATCAAGACTGATCGAATGAGTGATGTGCTAACATGACACTCCTTAAAGTGACACACATATTGACACCATCAAACACTTATGCTCCTCTCAAGGTGGTCTGATGATCCATATCATTCAAACCATTCTTTTGATTTCTAATATATATATTTATATGTGACATCCGAGAATTTCGTAAACTTGATTAGGATGCTAATTAAGTATTTTTAGATTTAATTTACGATTTAAGTATCCGAGGTGGACCCACGTATTATGGACTGAAGATCATAAGTTTAAATATTATTTTTGCGTGTTACATGCCTAGTGGATGTAATATACGTTATTTTGTCGTGATTTAGGGTGTGATAAGGTGTATCCTCAATTTTTCATATTCGGGGTTGCAAGTGCATGTCTGAAAGGCACGAGTGAAAATAAATTATTAGTTGTTCAAAAACTAATTAAGCAAATGCTAATCATCACGTGAAGATTTCGTATCGGTTTGGTGCAAGTAAGGATTGATGGTAATGTAATGTGAGAATGAAGTTGGTACAAGACTTCGCATCGAGTTTTGTATCAATTGGTGGTGGTCGCAATTAAAATTGGGTCTAAATCAGGGTACATTTGGCTAAACATGACAAGAAAATTGGTTCATAAAATTTTAGTATGTCATGGAAAAAGTTAAGATTTTTGGGGTTTTGGTATGACCAAAATCAATGTTATGAACATTTTATGAAGATGGACTATTTTGTCAAGAGTATGGTTCAATTTGGTGAAAAATCGGATCGAAAAAGAGAGCCGAAAGCCAAAACACGTCAAAATAAGGATTTCGAGAATTTATAAATAAAAAGAAATTAAGCTGCTGACAAATAGCTGAGGGTTTATATATATAAGTCAAAACATTACGTTTTGATTTCACGGAGAGAATGAAGGTTCGTTCCCTAAACCTCAACGTTCCTATTTTCGCTTCGTGAGCTCCCGACGTCTAATTCTCGCCTGATTTCTTTTTGCAAAACTATAAAGCATTGCGAGACTGTCATTTCGAGCTAAGTTTCTATAGTGGAAATAAGGTATTTGGCCCGAAGTTTGGTAAATTCTCAGATCGGGCTTTTTCCTCAATTAGATTTGAATTCTCATGATTTCTCGATTTCTTTTGCGGGGTTTTGGTAGGAGTTAGTAGGAATTATTGAAAATTGATGTATTAGGTTGATGTACTCCAATTTGAAATAAATTCTACCGACGTGGGTTAGGGTTTTGATGAATTGAACTAATGTGATTCAATTGATAACTATTTTGGAGATGTTTTTATTATTGATATTGATTAATATTTGGGTTCTGGTCGAATTTGATCACTAGTTATTATTTCAAAATTGACTTCACCAGCTGTGGGAATATTTTAATGTTGGAATTGAGTGGCTTCGTGGTGTTTGTTGTTGAGTTTTGAAGATTTAATTGCGAAAATATTGATTTAGAGAAATGTTTCTATTTAAAATAAAATAAAGTTTTCCTAGTTGACAAGCTCTATTGAAAAATTCATAACTTCTCAGTCAGTGATCCGAGTTAAGTGTTCTTGAAGTCTATGGAATGTATGACATGAGTAGTACAAGTTCCTTTTAGGTCATCATGACAAATATTGAGGATTTCAAGGTTAAGAAGTTACCCCAAATTAGCTAGTTGAAAGGCACTTGAAACAGTTATATAAATTAATATTTTTGGAAACTGTTCTTAAGCGTACTTTTGCTGCGGTTTTCATTGAGTTTCGTGGTTTGGTTTCACTTGGAGCTTGATCCATAATATAATTGGATGTATAGGGAAGCTATTGGAACATTCTTCAAGGTGATTTCAAGCTCCAAGAACCTAGAAAATAAAGCTCAAAGTTGGTTTGGTTGTAAGTAAAGTCTAAAGTGATATTTACTATTGATCGAATATTTTATACCTGTGATTGTACCATAGTCTACATTACATTTTATCATTCTTTGTCATGCATACATAGAGTGAGTGAGGGATAAACTTGTTTCAGAGTCTAGTTTGCTTGAAACTTGGTTTCAATCTTGCCTATATGCGACTAGTGAGACAAGCAGAGTTTAATACCGACAAGTTATCTCTGCATTTCATGATCTCTTAATATTGTCTCTGTACTATTTTTAGAAGTCGACATCTGATTATAGTTAGGAGACAATGACAAAGTGGATTACATGTCGTGTTGACACATATATCTTATTGTTTATTTGGAAATGCGATTACATGTCTCCATGTATCAAACTAACAATTATAGGGGTATAGAGCGATGTAGGGATTTACGTACCTAACATCTTTGAGTTGTTTTTGATGATGTCAGATTCTATATGACGACAAGGGAAGAGTGGACAAGACTCGAAGATTATAGCAGTTTTTTCACAAATTAAAGTAAATTATTCTTTTAAATTGTTTATATATTATTTTTGGGATTCTTAGGGTGAGTGTAGGACGCGAAGTTTATTTGAATGGTTATGAGTCTCCTAAATTAGTTTAAAATACTTAGAGAGGTTTATGATTAAGTCTTGGTCTACAATAGGATTATAAGGTTGTGATTAAGCTTACGGAGACTCTAAGTTAGTTTATCGATTTGAATTTGTTATATATTGTGAACTGCGGGGAGTTTTGAGTTCTTCTAGGCATCTCTCCATTCTGTTGTCTATTAGGTGAATTTTTCAACAGACCACTTTTAAGGGAGGTGCCGCCGTAATTTTATTAAATATGGAAATGAATTCTAATTAGCTCCAATTAAATAAATTATGAATTGAGTTTTATTGATGATATAAATTTAGTTTTGAAGCCTTGCAAAGGATTGAAATAATTATTTCTTTGATATTAAAGTTGAAAGAACGGATTAGACTGACTGGATTATCAGAGGATTAAGATATCTAGACTGGTCAGTCATCTTAATGACTAGGTGGCTGACATATATATTCAATATATATTATGTATCTTCTCACCAATAAATTCACCGAACATGCTTACGAGTATTCTCGGGTGCGTATATTCATTCCACGACACTCTCGTTGCACATAGTGTACCGATAATTCAATGCTTATTATGTATTTTCTGTTTATAGACTTGTATTTAATTCCTTTATTATATTACAACTTGTATAAAAGTGCTAGACAATTCAAATAAACACAAATTATCATGCAAACACGCGTACATGCTAATCGACGTACGCCGGACTTAACCGCAAACCTAACTTAGGTTAATTAAGACTTGGATTAGTATTAATCACCAGCTTCAGGTAACAGGTTGTTACAGTGTCCCTAACTTAAAGTAATTTCATCCTCGAAATTAAAGTAAACATAAAATTACCTGTAGTTTCAAAGAGAAATGAAAACTGCTCCTTCATATAGGATTCCCACTCCTAGGTTAATTCCTCATTTTTGTGAAATTTCCATTTCACCTTAACCAAAGTGACCTCTTTGGTTCTCAGCCTTTGAATATTACGATTAAGTATCTAAATCGGCTGCTCGTCGTAAGATAAGTTTTCCTGAAGATCAAACTCATTCCAATCAATCCTCGGAGTGAACTGAGTCTCTGTTTTGTGAAGTATGGAGACATGGAAGACATTGTGAACTTCGGCTAGCAGAGGAGGAAACTTTTACCTGTAAGCAACATGACTAATCCTTTTCTTTACTCTGAATGGCTCAATGCGCCTTGGAGCTAGCTTACCTCGTAACCCAAATCTATATAATCCCTTCATAGGTTAGACTTTCAACAGGATAAAATCGTCATTTGAAAACTCTAAAAACCTATAATGTTTATCAGCATCTCTTCTGTCTGAGCTGTGTTGTACTCAAACTTTAGTGAATCTACTGAATTCTCCCTGTGTAGTCCTGAATCAATTCTCTCTGTCGTTGGTTTCACTGATAGATTAGCAACAAGCCTCGAACCTGCATTTGTCTGAGGTGGCATTTGATATGTGGAACAAAGCTCTCGACAACAAATCTGCAACAAGTCATAGACAACTTTTAATCATCGCCAATTTGTTGAAAAGTTGAAATAAGAGAAAAAAGAAAACTGGGTCATCTTCACCATTCCACATTTACACCATTGCCCAAACTCTTTCTAGGGCTCGCTCTCGTACACTTTGTATGGCTTGCTCTTGTACACACGTGCCTCGGTGATAGCAGTAGTGGCAGTGGTGGCGACGGATCAAAGAACAATACCTCCTAAGAAAATCTCTCACTTCTTGTCTCTCCTACACTCAAAGACTCAATCTTTCGCCACATCCCCTCGTAATTTCTTCACGACCTTTTCAGAAGGCGTGAAATGATGCTAGGATTGTGCTATATGGAGATTGGAATGCCGATAGTAAAAGCTTGTCCCCTACACTTAATGGGTACAAAAAATACTATACATATTTCTTGGACTAGTCTTGGTAGCTTGTTTTTAGTCACAACCCATCCCCAACCATACCAATGTCAAGTTTCAATCTATAAACACTAATCACCATTCAGGGCGTCCACCCTTCTCTCCTTCTGTTCCCACCACCTTTCCATTTCTTCTACAACCCAAGCACAACCAACACCACAACCGATTCGAATCACAAGACTCACAAGATTTACAAAACCCATTTCCCCAAAACTTCAATTCATCTCTCAAGTCATGAAATCTACCCAGTCTACAAGTGTACTCCTCAAACTCTCTAGACTCCATCGAACTCAAACTAGACACCAATCTCATCAATGAAGACCTACAACCAACGAGCACATATAAACGAACCATCTCAGCATTAGATATAGGGACTCTCTAGATTAGTATAATCGTCGACGTCCCAACCTACTACCTTATCGGGAGCCTAGTCGATCTAAGCATGTCGTGGTGGCAAGCCATCTCCACTATCATCGCTGCCAATCTCATCATCTTAGTCTCTCTATTGCTCATTGTTCACGCTGGGACTAATTACGAGATTTCCTATCCTGTGCTCTCCCGGGACTGAGCTGGTGGTCGTGCCCGTGGAGACAAAGGAACTGCGAGTTGCAATTTATTGGTATCTCGAGGAACATCTCTGCTAGTGTACTTGCTTATCAAAATCAGTGTCCGAGCTTTGTGAAACTGTTAAGGTTTAGTAATTAGTTAAATGAAGAAATGCAGTGGTGGTGACAGATTAAGAGTGCATTGAGCCATCCCATAAACCCTATCAAAGTTCCCCAACCTCGCGTCCCTCGCCGCGAATAAAGATCGATTCCTCATTGCATTCCTAATCAATCCATCTAACAAACCATCCAACGTACTATTAAATCAAATTGCATTAAAAGGTGAGTTTTATTGTTGTTTAAATTTGATATTTTGTACAATTTTTTTCATTTCGTATAAAATGAGTTCTCTCAAAATAATTGATTAATAAATACCTGGTTTAACTTTTAAATTATTGTAATTTAAATCAAAACCAAAATCATTTGTTAGCCACTGGATGCTTAATTCGATTTGAATTTAAGATTAAATACCCGTCTCAAAAAGTGTATATATAAGTTGGGTTTATGGTTTAGGGTTTGTATATAGAAAAAAACAAATATGTATATATTATACTATTAGTATTAATTATGGTTTTTGTTTTTAAAAAACCTTGGTAGTTGTAATACATATGAAGTATGTTGTATTCCACACTGTTAGATATGATTTGATAATTTCTAGCTTTTGCATTTAAGTGTGAATTTGTTGTTGCTGTAGATGTTTTGGTAGTTTGTTAAGGTTTTTGCATATAATTTGCTAGTATTTGGAAGCTGGTGAATGATACAGTGGGAACATGAGCTTTTGGGCATTATGATGATGTGGACACTGTGGCTACAGTGATTATTGGAACTGACACAAATGCTTGTTACGCAGAGAGGATTGATGCGATAATCAAATGTCAAGGCCTTCTTATGATCATATACTATTACATCTTTATTGACCTATGTTTGACCTTTATTTTGTTTCTTTGTTTGATTTCAATTCCTAAATGATCATATACTATTACATGTCTAAGCACCTCTATATTAGTTCTTGAATGTGATCGTACTTTCCATGATTTCTTTTCGCTTAACGTTCATAAAATTATTTTTCTAGAACTTATAGTTCATTCTTTTGTTTTCTTTCTTTTTTTTTAATAAAAAAACATTTACTTGATGTTGTTCGTGGGGTGCTTTCATTCGGTCAAGAAACAATTTTCTTTTCTAGTTTACTTTATCGGTCTATTGATTATGTATTGTCCTATCAATTGATTTTTCAATTTATGGTGTTACCCTTGGCCTTTTTTTCTTCCTTAATTAGAGAAAAAAAACCTTATATGCAATTGCAAAGCTATGCATGTTAAAAGGGGTGCAAGCTGTGGCTCAAAACTCTGAAGTGCGGTTATTATCACCATAATCCCGAACTTTTATTTCTTTGATCATGGTAAGCAGAACTTCTTTTTTTGTGGGTGTTCAATGGACACCATAAACTTGTAGAATTAGGAATTCATTGGTGTCCCCCTCCTTATGGGAACGTCAAGGCAAGGTGATCATGTGAAATTTCTTCACATTACTTTAGGTTCAATTTTTAAGTTTTACATGGTTTAACTCAAAATTAAATACATTCTTCTTGTGATTGGAATACATGAATTGATCATACACTGTTTGACGACTATATAGCAAACTCAATGACGGGCGCCGAACGCGTCAATAAAATAAAATCTTCTAAACCAACTATTTTGTAGAATAGCGGCAAATGGTCGATCCCACAGAAACTGGTGGTCTTTCTAAGGTTAAAAATAGCGAAAAGGAAAAATTAGGGGTTTTAAAAGGAATAATTTAACTAACTAATTTAACTAAACTAAATAAAATAAACAACTAAAATAATTTTCAAAATAATTGATAAATACCTAGGTAACACCTAAGTTTACTGTTCCACAAATCGGGATAAAGATTCAATGGCAATCAGGGTCTTCAATCTTTCCAAAAAAGTCATTAATTTATATTCTCCTAGATTAGCTATAGAAAATCAACATCCGCCAAAAATTCCTCGTTCCCCTAATCTCGATAGCTAGGACGTCCGCCACTAACTACTTCCCTAATCAATGCATAACCCTAGACATCTGCCAATTAGGTTTAACACACTAACAGTAGTAATATGGGTCCGTTGGAACACTAATCCTAAATAACCAGATCGCATTCACTTCCGATTTAACCTAGATTCAATTGTTGCACAATCAAGTGACGAAAGGGTTTGACGGCAAACGGGTGAGTGTTTATCACTTTATTGGTCCAAAAGCACAATTACACGGATACTAATGGTCCAAATAACTATAGGTTATCCACCTAAAAGCATGCACTGGCCACATACATACCCTAGATCTAAACCATAAACTTTAAAATCAACAATAATGAAATAAGAGAATTTAAACTAAATTAAATAATAAAATAAAAGATCTCACATAATATGCCATGAATCCGTAATTCCGACTTGTTTCCCCTCCGACCTAAGTAAGCAGTTAATTAGCCGAACATCGTAGTCGAAGAAAGTCGATAACAAAATAATAATATTTAGGGTTCTCGTAATAAAACCTAAGGTTTCTAATATGAAAAACTACAAAAAATTAGTCCTGGAAGGTGAGAGAAACTAATTTTGGGGGTTGGGGAGGTGACTCATGCGCCGAGGAGGATACGAGGACTGTTTTTTGGCTCAAAAACATGTTCTGGACACGTGTCCGCAGCCTATTGGCTCGTCTGTTGCTGTGCGCTGACGTGGCGTCGTCTGATTTACTGAGAGAAGTGCTGATGATGTGCTGGTTGGTTGAGAGCGTGACACGTGGCGATTGGCCGGTGAAAAGAATCACACGAACTCGTGCGAATTTCTGGGAGACGATGTTGACGCGTATCTCGAGGAAGAATTGTTGGAGGCTGAAACGCATGTAATGTTGTTAGTTTGTGTCGTGGCGTGAATGTTGATGTGGTGACACGAGATTGGTGGAGATTGCTTGCATGACGTGCTTGGAGAGGGTGAGAACACGCCACGTGGCAGCTGATGGAATGTGATGTTGGTTGCTGCTGTGATGGAGAACCGCTGACGTGGCAACGTGTGATTGGTTGAGAGAAGATATGCACTGACGTGGCAGCCTGTAATTGGTTGAAATATGCTGTCTCCTATTCTAACCACCGTGCAACAATTAACTCGAAGCAAACTGTCCGGCATTCGATAACTGCAAGTAAATACTTCATTTTGAGTATTTTTAGCCAAGAATTCAACCGCGCACTCCATTTCACCTAAAAACGACCAAAAATATAAATAAATTTATATTTTATAGACTTTACACAATTAAATATATTAAAATAAACTATTAATAATATATAAATACCGACTTATCAAATATCTCCAAACTTAAGACTTTGTACGTCTCGAACAAAGGTGTAGATGACAATACAAACTAAACTAGACTCATAATATAGTAATGCAGTGACTCAACTAATCCTATACCCGACTCAAATTTCATGGAGTTATTTTGGTTTAGATAGCCAGAAAGTTAACAAGCAACTCAAGAAATTTCGAAGTTATGATATATCAAGACTCGCAACCCAATCAAAATTAAGATCCCACTTTCAAGACAAAGACTTGGTCAAAACAAAGGCAGTCAACTACTCATAAGTTTTCTTGATCTATACATTAAAGCACACAAGTTTAAATCTCAGTTAATATAGTGAAAGCACTCGAACTAAATCTTATATTTGAGGAGTTTCATGACTTTTGCCTTTATTTAAATTTTTTAAATTTTCTATTTTTTTCTCATTTTTTCTAGTTTTTTTAAAATAATACGGTCCCTGCTCCATTTCCTATGGATCGATTTTCTCACTTTTTCCCACCAAAAGTTTTCTTGCTCCATTTCCTATGGAAACCTATGGGACTCTATATATTAACAAGAAAAACTCATGTTAGTACTTCTCACTTTCACTATAATCAAGCAAATTCTCCAATGTGGATTAAAATAATATCACTTGCACAATTTTGACCGTCTGCTCATTTTCGTTATCTAGCACAAAGCTTAACCATCAACTAAGTCCGTAATCATGAAATCATAAAAATGCAGGGTACAAACTCGATTGAGTGTTTCTCCTAATTTTCTCTAAGTTTCAAGTAATAGAGACAACTGTAAATTACTCATCCATAACCAAAGACATGAACAAAGTTTTAGGTGACTCTATATGCAATAAAAAATAAAAAATAAAAAATGAAAATAAAACTATACTAAATACATGCATGAAAGTGTATCATATCCTAATGAAATGAGAGAGAAATATGAAAGGACAAGAAATGAAAGAAATGGAAGAAATGATGTAAAACACCATCATTACCATCCACAACCGAATATAACCGCATATAAAAAAATAAAAATAAACAATCTCACCTGCTGTCTTTCACAAAAAATCCATCCAAAGTCCAATGACAATCCCTAAAATACCCCCAAAGTTATTTCGAACCTTGTCCTCAAGGGTCAAAACAAGTCAAGGCATCCATATATAACAAAAAGAAAAAGACAATAGTGAAGAAGAACATGGAGAAGAAAATGATACAAATGCATGCATAACAAAAAGTCTCTAAAAGCCAGTGAACGCACAAAATCTCTCATGTGTCGGTGACTAAGGAAACTATGAAATAACAATCATAACAAGAGCAAGAACTAGTAAACATAGGAGTTAACTCAAAGCCCGAAGTCTTTCAACTAAGGGTGAAATCAACAAGATGATGGAATGAAGTCTAGGGGTTTGGGTCTACTAAAAAAGCTTCTACTAATGCGGCGACTTCAGTTGGATGTAACCTAACCAAGTCTCAAAACACCTAAAATCATATAAACATGTTAATTCCTAAAAAAATGCTCAAATTATGCTAAAAAAATATAATTCATAGTCAAACTGAACAAAACTCTCGGGGTGCTCCAATTTATTAAACTAAATAAATAAAGAAAAATAAATAATAATAATAATAATAATAAATAAATAAATAAATAAATAAAAACACCAAAAGAAAGAAAACCAATCCCCGACAACGGCGCAAAAAATTGACGGGCGCCGAATGCGTCAATAAAATAAAATTCCCAAACCAACTATTTCGTAGAATAGTGGCAAAGGGTCGAAACCACAGAGATTGGTGGTCTTTCTAAGGTTAAAAACAATGAAAAGGAAAATCGAGTGTTTTAAAATAAATAATTTAACTAACTAATCTAACTAAACTAAATAAAATAAAACAATTGAACTAATTTTCAAAACAATTAATAAATACCTAAGTAACACCTAGGTCTATAGTTCCACAAATACGGATCAAGATTCAATGGCAATCAAGGTCTTCAATCTTTCCAAAAAAGTCATTAATTTATCCTCCTAGATTATATATAGACATTGGCAGTGTACCAAAACACATTTTGGTATACAAGTCATAAGCGGCCTCTAGCAAGACATTATGACTACCCAATTGCTACGAATATCAAATCGATACAACCTAATCAATAGTGTATATAATATCATTTTGTCACACGATATCCTTTTGATCAAACATAAGGCATGGAATTGTCATCCAACATGTTCAATCGTACTAGTCTTGATCTCTAGGTAGACTGAAAACATCTAAGTGACATTGATCAATATCAATTCACTTAGACTAGGCCTTTTAACAGTCTAACACATTGAGGGATCCACTGGATATCTCTCTTTATATGAGAGGGAAAAATTCTATCTCGATTGTACAACTTCATCACATTGCTCACACAGAAACCAATCATAACGTTTATAATCGTTCGGTTAAAGACAACGTTTGATTGTGTCAAATCACTGTGTTCCTAATGTTGAAGTCTCTGGTAATCTCAAGTCAGAGGACTAAAAAATATATCTATCATGAGAAACAACTATGACTTAATCCATGTGATGTTCTCATAGCGGGTCGGTCCAGTACTTTGTTCCTTAAAAAGTACTCGTGATCTTGATTCGTATCCCTATACGTATAATCATCATATGATCATCAATCAAGACTCACACTAGTCTTAATTCATTATAGTTCCCAATATAATGATCGACTAGGGACATTTATGATATTTATGTAAATACCCATGGATCTTATTATAATGTAAACATGCAAATTAATTATAATAAACAATAAATGAAATCTTCTATTTTGTTAACTAAAAGTATTCATAAAGACAGTTAATGGATTGACCTAGGGCAAATGCCCCAACATCTCCCACTTGCACAAGGGCCAATCATACATGCATCTAATGCCTAATTATCTAACATGACCGTCATGTTTTGCTTATGGAAGAGCTTTTGTCAATGGATCCGCAACGTTGTCTTTAGTAGGTACTCTGCAAATCTTCACGTCTCCCCTCTCAATAATTTCTCTGATGAGATGAAAGCGCCTGAGTATATGTTTATAGATTTGTGGTGTGATCTATGTTCCTTGGCCTGTGCTATTGCCCTGTTATTGTCACAATACAAACAAAAACATTTAGCGATACTTGGAACCACAACTAGTTCAGAAATGAACTTTTTGTTCCAAACTGCCTCCTTTGCTGCATCAGACGCTGCAATATACTCAACTTCAGTTGTAGAATCTGCAATAGTCTCTTGCTTCGAACTTTTTCAGCTTACTGCACCCCCATTCAAAGTAAACACATATCCAAACTGCGATCTAAAATCATCTATATCAGTTTGAAAACTTGCATCTGTGTATCATTTACAACTAGATCATTTTCAAAACCTCCATAGACCAAGAACACTTCCTTAGTCATTCTTAAGTATTTAAGAATGTTCTTTACTGCTATCTAGTGACTCTCACCAGGATCTGACTTATATCTGCTTGTAGTGCTCAAAGCATATGATACATCAGGTCGAGTGCATAGCATGGCATACATGATAAATCCAATAGCTGATGCATATGGAATCTTATTCATACGGTCTCGCTCATCATTTGTCTTAGGACATTGAATCTTCCCGAGACTTATGCCATGTGACATTGGCAACAATCCTCTTTTAGAGTCTTGCAAACTGAACCTATTCAGCACCTTGTCTATGTAAGCACTTTGACTTAGACCGATTAACCTCTTAGATCTATCCCTATAGATCCTTATTCCTAGGATATAGGCTACATTTGCCTAAGTCTTTCATTGAGAAACATTTCCCTAACTAAGACTTGACATTCTGCAATGTTGGGATGTCATTTTCAATGAGTAATATATCACCAACATAGAGTACCACAAAAATAAGTACAGTCCCACTAACCTTCTGGTATACACAAGGGTCATCTTCATCCTTAATAAAACCAAAATCCTTGATTGCTTCATCAAAACGAAGATTTCAATTCCGAGAAGATTACTTTAATCCATAAATGGATCTTTAAAGCTTGCATATTTTCCTAGAATTCTCAAGATGTACAAAACCTCCGGGTTGTGTCATATACACGTCCTCAAACAACTTTCTATTAAGAAATGTTATTTTTACATCCATTTTCCATATCTCATAGTCATAATATGCAACAATGGCGATTAAGATTCTTATGGATTTAAACATGGCTACTAGCGAAAAAGTTTCATCATAATCAACACCTTGAGTCTGCCTGAAACCTTTTGCTACAAGTCTTGCTTTAAAATTATGCACTTTTCCATCCATGTCAATTTTCTTCTTGAAAACCCATTTACATCTAATGGTCTTACCGCCTTCAAGTAAATCAACCAAGTTCCAAACGTTTTTATCATACATGGATTGCATCTCGGAGTTCATGGCACTTAGCCATTTATCTGAGTCTGGTCCAGACATAGCCTCCTGATAAGTGGTGGGCTCATTTTGATCCATAAGCAACACATCACGACTATCAGTAATGAGAAATCCGAATCTCTCTTGCTCATGTCTTACCCTACTAGATTTACGTGGGCCTTATATCACTTGTGGAGGTTCAACTGGTTCAGAACTTTGTTGAACTTCCAGTAGTGGTTCGATGTTTATCTGTGACTCTTAAACTTCTTCAAGATTTATTTCTATCCCAGAAGTGTCTTTGGAAATAAGCAATTTTTTCATAAAGGCACTATACCGAGCAACAAACGCTTTGTTCTCAGCGGGATTATAAAAGTAATATCCTTTTATTTCCTTAGGATACCCCACAAAAAAACGCTTGTCAGATTTAGGTGCTAGTTTTTGTAAGACTTGTCTCTTTACGTAAGCCTCACAACCCCAAATCTTAAGGAAAGTCAAACTAGGTCTCTTCCCGTACCATATCTCATATGTTGTTTTATCAACCGCTTTAGAAGGAACTCGATTTAGAGTGAAAGCTGCAGTTTGTAATGCATAACCCCAAAATGATAATGGAAGATCTGCATGACTCATCATAGATCAAACCATATCTAATAAGGTTTGATTTCTCATTTTAGAAACTTCATTCTATTGTAGAGTTGCTAGTGGAGTCAATTGGGAAACAATCCCACAATTTCTAAGATGATCATCAAATTCTTGGCTCAGATATTCACCACCTCAATCTGACCGAAGTGTTTTGATAGTTTTACTAAGTTGATTCTGCACTTCATTTTTAAACGTTCGAAACATCTCAAATGATTCAGCTTTATGTTTCATAAGATAGACATAACCATATTTGCCGAAATCATCAATAAATGTAATGAAGTACTGATAACCTCCTCTATCCATTAATTGTGTTTATAGGACCGCATACATCAGTATGTATTAGACCTAATAAATCACTTGCCCATTCACTATGTCCAGTAAAGGGACTTTTAGTCATCTTGCCTAGTAAACAAGATACGCACGTTTCATATGTTTCTAAATCAAATGAATCTAGAAGTCCATCTTTATGGAGCTTCGTTATGTGTTTCTCATTTATGTGCCCGAGATGACAATGCCAAAAATAGGTTTGATTCAAATCATTTGACTTGAATCTCTTTGTATTTATGTTAAAGACTGGAGTATTAGTGGACCTTTTCATGCTTAGAATATAAAGACCATCACACAAATCAACATTTGCATAAAATATGCCTTTACGAGAAATAGAACATCTATTATTCGCAATAATAAAATCAAAACCATCCATATCCAAACATGAAACAGAAATGATGTTTCTGCTTACACTACAAGGAAAATGAAATTTAGAAATGGAATTAGCAACGGAATTAAGTTCCGTTGCTAAAAAAAATAGTTAGAGACGGAATTGAGACAGACTAATTCAGAGACGGAATTAAGACGAATCAGAGACGAAAATAGAGACGGAAATAGAGACGGAATTAAATTCCGTCTCTAAAAAATGGCGCCAACATTCCCCCAAAACTTTATTTTCTTATAACCGTTCATCAAATCTCGAGATTTGTGCATCAAATCTCGAGATTTGATGAGTATCCCCTCCACCCCCACACCCCCCCAAATCCCCAAATCCCATCGTCTCTGCTCTCATCGTCTCGTCTCAAATCCCATCGTCTCTCGCTCTCATCGTCTCTTCTCAAATCCCATCGTCTCTGCTCTCATCGTCTCGCGGTGTCTGCTCTCATCGTCTCGTCTCAAATCCCATCGTCTCTGCTCTCATCGTCTCGCGGTCTCTGCTCTCATCATGTCGTCTCAACCAATCACTCTGGTCTCTCCGTCTCTCTCAGTCACCGCCCCCCAAATCCCTAACCCCCAACAAGTCGATCGTTTCCGTCTCTTGCTCTCAACTTTCTCTCTGGTCTCTCCGTCTCTTGCTCACTGCTCTTGCTCACGGCTCTCCGTTCTCTCTCCGGTCTCCGATCACCGGTCACTGCTCTCTGCTCTCACCGGTGATCGATCTCTCATCGGTCATCTTCACTCACCGCTCTCTCTCTTTCATTGCTCTCTGCTCTCTGGTCGCTCTATGCTTACCGCTCTGCTCACCGCTCTCTTCTCGTCGCTGCGATTGCTGCTGCGACGAGGCCGTCAAATCTGCCATCGCCGGCTGCAGGAGATTGGAGCCTCCGAAGCCCTAAGTCGTCACCGACCTACGCCCCACCCTAAGCCGTCGCCGAACTAGTCCTAAAAGGGGTCACTAAGCATAATTTTTTTTGTTTGTTTTACCAATCATGAATATTAACCACCGGTTAATTTTTCGTGTTTCAGATTGTTGAAGCCCCCGGAGAGGAAGAAGTTTCCATTCTTTCGGAAATTTTCGGGTGAGTATTTAAATAAATTTTTTTAAGCACTGATCTTTTCTTCTACTGATATTTTTACAAAGTGGAATCTATTCAGATTAAGGTGTTGATGAAGCAAAAAATAATATTGTATGTAATTTGTATGATATATCTGTGTGCATATATAAGTTGACCTTCATTAGTTGCATTGAAAGAAATAGAATGATTATCAGCTGCATCTTCAGATGGTTCAGAACAAGTTCTTGAACAGACCCCTGGTTCTGATGAATCTAAAGATACTACAACAAGACCTTCATTGGTGAGTGATCCAACATATTTTTCGATCATCGATTATTATGCTTAGAATTTGTGAATTTTACCTTGCGAATACTTTCTATTAACTCCAATGCACTTTCTTCTCTATTTTGTTTTAGTAAGATGCCCATGCTTATGTTGGCTCATGTGTGGTGTTGTTGTTGGTCCACCGTGAAAAGCTAGCAATGTATATCTTTTTGAAAATATTGTTGCTTTCTTTTCATTGTTTTCCCCTTTTCTTTTTTTTTCTTAATGTTGTTTCATTTTTCATTCTTCCATTTTTGACGTGAAAAAACTTTATTTTCCGGGGATCTAATTGTTTTTTGGATAAAGGTAGATGCTTTCACTCAACAAAAAATGGGAGTTGGGAGGATATTTTCTCCCACCCTCCTGCATTCTGGTGATCTAATTGTTGTCTACCCTCTTTTATCTGTTCTATACTTCTATATTCAATATACGGGGTAAAATACCACTAAAGACTTATTTTTTTTATTTAATTCTCATTTCTATCTATTTTTGCTATAAGCAGGTTCTATATTACGATTTTGACGGGGGGTGAACCAATGAATTTTTTTGATGTGTTTCTTCACAACCAAGCACTTGAAGGGATAACACTGTCTATGGTGAGTTGACGGAAACTGTTTTATGTGCAACCTGTCAGATACTAGTAATAATGCCTTCTCCTTTTGTATTCATTTATTGTGGAATTGGAGTTCATTCTAATGCGGAAAAGAACAACGTGCTTCTTAAGGTCTTGTACAATATAAAGAACCGAAATATGCATAACTATATTATTTGTTAGATAACATAATTTCGTAGCTTGGATCATGTAAATCTATTGATATCGAGTTGGTTTGCTAATTTTATATTTATATGTTTGCGTATATTTGGTAAGTATATAGTGATGAAAATGACAAAAGATTTAGATTTACTCTTTAGAATGCTTCACCGTTTATTGGGAGAAGCTTATGTAGTGTTTGTTGAAGAATTTATAAAGAACTGAAGTATGCTTCACTGGTTTGCTGAAGAATTTATGTCAAAACTATAGTTTCTTGTCCTATAATTATATTTGATTCACTTGTGTGTATATGCTCCTGTTGTTTCTACTACTGGCTCTCGATATTAACCATGTTTTGTTGATGCTTACAGTAGGTTTGCATGGTTTTATCCCCAAAAACTTAAGTCTGACACATGCAACATTTGTTCACTTGCACAAATAGCTGAACTTTAACTGGGAACAAAGTTGAAGTGCTTTCAATCTAATATGGGGCTTATGTTTTATTTCTTGAGTGTTTCTTAATCATATATAGGGCTAAATATTTTCATGAATAACCCCTAAGGAAGACTTGTAAATATATGCATATATGACGCTTGACAACCAATGCGCTTTACAAATTCAGCTGTTGCATGTTGTGTGTACTTCAAATTATCTTTATCTTATTTTTTGAAGAAAATTATCTTATCTTATAAACTGTTTCTTCAGTTAGTGAGTTAAAAAAACTGTCTCTTTAATTATTTAGCAAGTTAGTCAACATCACGCGAGTTTTTTCACTTTTTGGATTACGACATTATCTTTCTTATTTTTATTGCATTCATCCAAGAAATTTTCATTTTTCAATGGACATTACTTGCATTTTCTTTGTTTCAGATTCTTGCCAATAAATATCCTTGCTCTAATAAATTCTACAAAGGTTTGACATTACATGTAGTAATTTTGTGCATTTTTGTAGCATAGTTTTGTAGCCTTTTCTAGTGAAGATTGGGAGGTTGCAAACTTAATGTTGCAATTATGGTGAGCTTCTAATTTGAGTTACCTCATTTTTTCTACGTTTGATAATTGATCTTTATAATGCTTTAATTTATCTTCTCCCCCATAATAGATGGTCTTGAAGTTCTCTTAAAACCAAAGTCTTTGGTTTGAGTTTGAAATTATAGAAATAAGACAATTTCTTCGTGTCTTTTTTTTGTTTCAATCATGTTTTAATGCGGAAGAGCTTGGTAATGGGCCAAAGTGTTATTGATCTTTTTATAGCAAGGTATGTTGATCAAACTGCCTAGCATTATATATTGGCTTGTTTTGAGTTTGGAATTATTGATTGTTGCAGATAATATGCTTTCGGGGAATCGAAGACATTCATTTTGCGGAATATGTAGCATTGAGCAATGGAGATTGTGGAGCTTGGAGCTTTGATGTCACTGTAACAAAGGCCCTGTGAGTTTGTTTTATGCATCCATCTATGAAAATGACAAGATTTAGTTATATTCTAGTGATGTTGATCGAGAGTTACATTTAAAGATGTTCGTTTGAAGATTTGAGACTTTTACATTTAAAGATATTCTAGTGGTGTTGTACCCCAATTAATTAGTGCCTGAGGCTATGTTGTTGTTTGTTGTTGTTGTGTTTGTTTCAATGCCATCCTTTTAGCAGAAATGATAAATATATGAAGATTTTTCTTGTGATGCACAACATTATAATAGTATTAATTGGTTTACTTTTTCTTTTTGTTATTTGTAATTTTAGGTGCAAATGGAATGTAAGAGATTCGACATCATATCTTTTGTGTCATTGAAAAAAAGGGCTATGAGAAAGGTACTACTTCATTTCTTGACACAAATAACTTGCTTTTAGATCCTACATATCTTTTGGGTGACTAAGTTTCTTAACATTGATTTAATTATATTTTGTTTGCTAAGAAGAATATATACTAAAGTTCCTATTGAACTCATCAATGAAAGAACCCTAGTAATTACTATAGGGTTCTTTCATGTTTTGTAATTTTTAGGAACCCCTAGTTTTAGGAGAAACTTTGCTAAGTATTTTGTAGGAAATTAAGAGTTAGAGTTTTTTTTCAGAATGCATTCATGGTAATAATGTGTTGAAGATCATGAACATCACTTGTCTCTAAAAAGAAATAGTTATTAATATTGAAGTACTTATGAAAATTGGTACTTGTCTTGTATCATTTATTTATCATACTTCCATTACACATTGTTTATCTTATTGAGTCTTTTATTTTAGTTTTCTTTACTTTTAATTTGTGTTCTATCTTTTGTTTCAGTTTACTTTAATTTCATTTTGTATAGTGTCTTCTTAATTTTTTGGAGCATCGATGAAAATTGACTCTTGTTTGTGTTAATCCAGAACTAAATTTCATGTCATTGTTTGGAGCGAGAGATAATTTGCTAATTAACACCATGTTCCTTCTGGATAATGATGAATTTCTTTTTCTTTATTACTTTATTTATGTTGTGTTTGGCTCATACACTTGTGCTTGCGATGATACGTAGTTCTCCCATAATATTATTTATATTCCTATTATTGTTTGTATAATTTAGTGATTTTTTTCTTTTTGATCTTTTTTCAGGTGTTTTGTACGAAGTCAAGTATTATTTGAAGCACAATCAACTTTATATAATCTCGGAACACTTCATTTTTTTCATTTAGAACAATTTTTCCTTTTACTTTTGTAGAAAGATACGATATATAAACTTTTTAGATTGTTTTTGTCGTTTCGTGTACAGTACATTGAGAAAAGATAATTTTAAGGATATGTTAAGTTTATATAAACTGTGCAATATCAATATATTATTTAGTTATGATTTGTATTTTATATTGGCAAGTTAAATGTGCTTGGATTGAGACCTATAAATATTCAGAAACGGTATTGAGATGGATTTGAATTCAGAGACGGAATTGAGACGGATTAGCAACAGAACTCAGAGATTCCGTTGCTATTCCGTCTCTAATTTTCGAGGAATAGATGCATGAATCAGCAACGGATCAAAGACGGAAATAATGCATTCCGTCTCTGATCCGTTGCTAATCAGAGACGGAATGCAATTACAATTGTACCATTTTGAAAAATTTCCATTTCTGTTCCGTCTCTGTTCCGTTTCTAATTTCCGTCTCTAATCCATCTCTAATCAGAAATGAAATTTATTCCGTCTCTAAATCAGAAACAGAATCACATTTTCGTTTCTGATTCACTACAAAAAACAGCAAATCAGAAACGGAATTTTCCGTCTCTGATTTGCAAAAATTACGTCTCTAATTGCAATCAGAAACGGAACAGAGACGGAATAGAGACGGAAAAATTCCGTTTCTGATTAGAGACGGATTTAGAGACGGAAATTAGAAACGGAACAGAGACGGAACAGAAATGGATTTTTTTTCGAAATGGTACACTTGTAATTGCATTCCGTCTCTGATTCCGTTGCTGATTAGCAACGAAATCATAGACGAAATTAATAAATTTATGAATTCCGTCTCTGATTCCGCTTGTGATTCATGCATATATTCCTGGAAAATTAGAGACAGAATAGCAACGGAATTTTTGAATTCCGTTGCTAAACCGTCTGTAATTTTCCTTTTCGTTTTATTTTCAAACATAAGCATAATCCAATTTGTTCTCCAACCTATAACTTGAAGTTACAACCATAGGACCTCCTCCATCGCCTGCACCCCCTCCAACAACTCCTTGGGGGTGCTAACATCCCACCAAAAAGCCAAATTTGACATTCATACATCGACAATATATATCAACAAAGATTCAAAAGAGAAAAAAAAATGTAAAAATCAAAATTTGAAAAAGATTTATATATCCACGAAAAATTGTCTTGTATTACAAAAGCTCCAAATTTCTAAGTATTCATAAAAACCACCAATTCTATTGTTCAACAACCACAAAAAAAAAACTTACAATCCTATAAATATGCACAAAAAGAATTATCAATCTAAAAGTAATGTAAGCAACTATAAAAGTTACATGATATGCTTTAAATTCCTCATCTCTCACTTGGAAACTAGATTATGGCAGGTATTGTCACAGGGGATATGGGCAATCAATGGCACTAACTCCCACTCGATCGAAGAACCAACCACCTACTAATAGGGCCACGCTCTGCCATCATGGCCCTGCACAAACAGAAAGAGCTTGAGAGGCCCTGTAAAAACAGTGGCGACGAGATCAATATAAAATCTAAAATTCTTACTTCGCTACTCTACATTTTATAAGCATACAAATGTTTCGGAAACTTGATTTTATATACATCAACCATGCAGTCAATTGGGTAAGATTGAAAAAAGTTTACCAAATTTACAACAAATAAAGAGTTGTGGCAACATATGCAAAAATTCTTACAGCATCTAGTTCTTGCAATGCCATAATAGTCGAAGTCCTAGTTATTTGCATTTATATGGCACAAAATAAAAAAGTATATAAAGGAAGCAAAACAAATTGGTGCTATAAGATCGCAAAATCGTGGATTTATGTGAACTGCATTAGAATTCTTTCAAGCATAGTCACTAGTATTCCATTCAAAGTAAAACAAGGTCACTGGCGTTGTAATCGAATTACATGTGACAAATAGGCTATTACCTATTTCAATGGTTTGAGGCTTTTATTGTTTTGTTTTTGTGTTTCACTAACAAAATAAAGAGCTTTCTTTGCTAGAAATCTGTGATTTTTCTTCAATGAGTTGAAAAATCTTTGTTTTCTTTGCTTACTTGAATGTTATTAGAAACACTAGTAAAGGTAAAGTAAGAGGAGTTGTCCCAATAAAAGAAAAAACCAACAGCTGATAGCAATCCCAAAAAAACAAAAAAAAAACCATGATGTATAAGACATAAGTAAAAAAGTGAAGGAGAAACCTGAATAAGAAGTATTTCATCGCGAATTCTCTGCCTTAGATCACCGTGCCCACCACGTCCAACAGTTGCCATAATCAATCTAATAATCTCTCTATGATCAGTTAGTTGAGGTAAATTCTTTGCGAAGATTTCATGGAAATCAACGTAGGGAGTCAAACCAGGCATACCTATCAAGCAACCATAAACAGTCAGACAATCTTGGTGATTAGTCAATGAAGCTAATTAAAGCATTTTACTTACTAAGAATTTCGGTGTAGTATAAAAGAGGCACATCAAGATATTTGATCTTAACGAGCTCCCCGGTTCTCGAATGAGGCTATACGTACTCTTCCCAACTGGAGAATCTGAAGCTGTATGAATCTAAAGAACAAAGACAAACTTTGGCATTCAAAAGCTATCAGAGTTGAGCAACAATGAATCAATAATAAACTCATGAACAAGCCAAAAACAGACAGTGAAATATTAATTTGTACATTACCAATGATGCACATTCAACTGCAATGTCAAGTCCTGATTTTTGGTTCCCCACAACGACAACTCCCTTCCCGTTATGAGTTCTGCTGCATACTCCTGTTTAGAACATAAACTGGCTGTCAAAAAAAGGTGATCTGCAAGGTTCCCCGTAATGTGTCAATGTTGAGGAAAGTAAGCATTAAAGAAGTAAGAGGAACTGCTATTGACTGGAACTGTAAAATCTTTCCCTGGTTGTCTTAACTCGGTATCGGATACATGATGAATTCATACTACATGGACGACCTAAGCATGCTTTCATCAAAAACAAACATAGAACTGAAAAATATGAACTCACTACTGGATCGGGGGCATCGATTCTTTGGCACATAACCCATGGAACCACCGTATCTAAAGATGTAGCCATGGAGGTGGCCATTTGATGTAGGGCTTAACAAATGCACCATAAAGCGGCAATTGACGTTACCATATTCATTTTGAATCTGCTAAAAACAAGATCATCACAAACGTTAATTAAGTTCAGCAAAATTGGAACAGGCAGCATCAAAACAAGCACAAGGCAGATTCAGGAAAAAAAAAATGGAACCTAGTAATCAGAGGCAGCATAACAGTCATAGCAAACAGTGAATTATCGCACAACTACTCTCATCTCAGAAAGACATTGACATGCCAAAGCATCAACAGTGAGATGCTCGAGGCTCTCACTTGTGCATTAATGATCTCTCGGCGTTTGTCTCTCTGCGAGCTATCTCATCAAGTAGCCATTTAGCAGTGCCTTCACTCTTCACACACAATGTTGCTACAAAAACAAATTATCAAATTCCCTATGATTAATATGACACTATATGGCACTCAAATGCATTTCCCGAGTCTCATGGATAGATCAATTAGTTGTGTGAGCAAAGCATATACCATAAAAGCAAGTATAAGGCATATTGAACATGGAGAAATCGAGGAAAGGGGAAAATGGCTTACAAGAGCATCTCGCAGAATCCTAGTAATTACCAGGAGCATCTCGCGGAATCCCAGTCAAAGCGGCTGAAGGATTTACCAGGAGCAGAAAGGGACTTGTTGATGGTTTTTGCTTCTGCAAGAATTTTTCCTTCAGCTCCAATTTTCTCTATTTTTTCAGATCCAGCCAAGTCCAGAAGAATCAGCTTTCCAGTTTTTAATATGTAAAATTCTCAGAGAATGAGCTGTGTTTCACAATTCAAATTCAGCTAGGAGGTATCCAATTGCGTAGGTTATAAGAATTCCCACCTAGTATCCCTCACTGACTCTTGCAGAAATATTGCCTTGATTGAATTCTCAGCACATTTGCTGAGAATTCTTCAAAGAATTGACAGTGTCATTGCAGTACATCCAGTTTTTCATATAAGGGGAGCAATTGGGATCTATGGTATGAGAATAATCATGTTTATAGCCTTTATATCATACTTGAATTGAGTTCTACAAATGGTGAACAATCATGGTATGAGAATGAAGTAATCCACACAGAAAAATAAAGATACTTCACTACCTCGTTCGCTTATATCAACCAAAGAGAGTGGCATCCTCTATGGCCGAGTAGTCCATTCAATGTACCACCACTCCTTTGAAGACCTCTGGACCTTGGTTTATAGGGAAATCGGGTGGCTTGGGCAGACCACTGAATATTAGTAAGCTTTGAATATCAAAGTTTATCTATTTTGAATAAGAATTAGCTACGAAAGACTTCAATTGATTACAAGATTCTACGAATTTATATTGTTCATAGCCAATTCAAAAAATAAGAGTTAAGAACATAAACTTGTGTCAATTAAGATAAAAAGAATTTAAGTGGTCTAAGTGGACAGCAAAGCCTTGAGAAATTTGTAAAAGGGACGACAAGGTGATATAAACATTACAATAGCTTAGATACAAGAATTGAAATTGAGTAAACTTTGCATAAAAAAAGGAGATGTAGAGATTAATTGTGATTGATGGAAATGGAAGGAAAATACTCCTTTAATCAATGTAAGGAATGCACTAGAGTAGTTGAGCAAGACTAAAAGTCTAAGCAACTCAATATCATAATCATGATTCAATCACAATATAAAAAATAGGTGCGACCCGTCTTATTATCTTGAAATATTTGAATGAATTGGTGAAGAACAATATCCCATGATTCAATTAAATGTTTAACTATAGACAAATGATTTGACTAGAAAATTATCCCATGTTTATTGAAATAGAAGTTCCATAGTAACGAGTCACGATAAGACTTAGAATATTAAGCAATAAGAATGATATAATGTGATATATTTTCACAAATGTCTGACGAGATAAAATAAAACTCTAATAGGATACCATTTTCCATACTAATAATGAAATGTCAAGGGACCTAACCACATGGAATTTTGTTAGTTTAGGAGACAAATATATGAAAAATCTGATTTTAATGGAGGATGTGTGAGACTAAACTATTGTATACAACTTAAACATACAAGCAAAAAAAATAAGCAGATATGAACACTAATAAATGAATGTTAATAGAGCAATGCAATCAATTATAAGAAACTAACAAATGCCACGGTGATGCACAAGATCAACTCAACACTTAGACCTAAGAATCATCAACTTTCACATAAAAAAAGCATTCCAAATCAATTCTTAGGTTAGTTATAAGGTTCAATATTGTGTATAAACCCCTGCATTCGTTAGTTATGCCAAACAAAGTATGACAATTGTTGTATGACAATTGTTTCACTTCCTAGCAAAAACTCAGTGTGCTGCTTAGATTATTGGATGCATACCTTTGAGATGAACGATCCCACCATGAATTGCAGGTAAATTTTTTCTTCCTTTATCCTCTTTATATCTTAGTTGCCTTGAAATCCCAGTTCATACATAATATATCATGCTGTTTACTTTTTTGACCTTTTCCTTTGCTAGAAAAATTCTTATTTAAAGAAAAATATACTATATCTACTGAGATGGTTGCAGAATATTTGGGAGAAGAAAACATCTTGGTTTGTTGTGTGCAAGTCTTATGCTTATTCTGCGGAGTTCTCTCGAGTGCTATGATGAAGAAAGTGGTAGAATTGACGGGGAGCCATTCGGATCATGCCATAGAAAATGAATTTGGGAAATCGATAAAGGGTCGTTTTTCGGTCATCGTGTTGAGAACATGTAGGCTCTTGTTCTTCTAGAATTAGCTTTTATAGAAGAACAAGAGCGTACATGATCGGCAACACAAAGCTAATTCTAGAAGAACAAGAGCCTACATGTTCTCAACACAGATGACCGAAAAATGACCCTTTATCGATTTCCCAAATTCATTTGCTATGGCATGAAAATGTTGCTCCCATCAATTCTACCACTTTCTTCATCATCGCACTCGAGAGAACTCCAACGCAACGCATAAGACTACACAACAAACAAAGATGTTTTCTTCTCCCAAATATTCTGCAAACATTCTGTATATATATTATATTTTTCTTTACATAAGAATTTTTCTAGCAAAGACGGAAAAGGTCAAAAAAGTAAAATCCACGATAAATTATGGAATATCAATCTAAATATGCACAAAAAGAAGTGTCAATCATAAAGTAATTCGAAGAATTGCTAAAGTTGTCTACAAAGGCAAACGTTTAATCTAAGAATTTACACAAACAACAAGTGAAATACCTATGTATCACCAACCTGCTCATCTCTCGAGAGCCACGCTTACGTCTCACGCTCAACATTGTCCCCTTGTTGTGGTGGATCGACCGGATCTATTTGCGGCAGGCTGTTCTTTGGTCATGAGGTGGCGGTGGTGGTGGCGGTGGTGGTGGTTGTTGCTTGAGCTAGGCTCGCTTCGTCCATGTTCATCCGAGAGATCTTCTTGCATGAACTCCATAACCTTTCGTAATTGCTCCGCAACGACATTGAACTCGCCCGCAAAGACACCACATCCGGCATCTCCGACGTGCTAGCACCAGGATCTCCGTATCTCCTCTTCTTTCTCCCTACGGACACGAGTCCATAGACACGTCCTGTGGAACACTCACCCGCCACATTGAGGTACACCACCTCATCATCCACCGATTGGTCCGTGTAGCTGGGTCGCCTCCGACGTCTCGCTCTGGAGCCTATCCTGCAGATATGAACAACAAACAAAATACATGATATGGGTTAAAGTAAACTTAATACTATTTTACATATAATTTCTATACTTACATAGAACCGCTCTGATCTAGTATCGATGAATGTCATCCTGTCGTGATTTACGGTGTGGAGATGCAAATACAAGTCATTCACAGTCGGTGGCGTCTCGGATGAATCAGTCTGCGTGCAGGACCAAGCATAGTGAACAAGTGTATAAATGTAAAAAATATCCAAGATGTTACAAAAAACTTACCAATCTTTCTTGGGTAGTCACAAAAGACACGGAACCACCACCGTGCTTCGAGGGTCCAGTCCCAGGGCCTTCGACCTCAGTGTTCCTATTCTCCATCGCTTGCCTAGACCTGGCCTGGAAGTCCTCGCTCTCCCAGTACTCCAAGTATCTCCTCCATGCCTCATCTGTAACAAAAACTGGCTGCACACGACTCTTCTTTAACTTGTGCATCAATGCGGTGTACCTTGTGCCTGCAAGCCTGTCGTACGCCGCTCGCACTAGATCCTCGGGAATCGCGCCATCTAAAAAATACCTACAAATTGGCGATTTCTATTGTTACGAGACATTGAGAAAATAGTATAAATCATAAGGCATTTAGTAGTCTTGTTTACCTTCTATTGGCGCCGGTATTGGTCTTTATGATGAGGCGGTACCGACTTCCAACAATACCCTTCAGAAATCATCTATCGTTTGAAAACTTTTGTCATCCTCCGTGCACAAAAATGCGAAGGATGCAACTCCCTGTGTTTCATGAACATGCATATCACCTTAACTGCTTATTCAATAATTGACATCCATATTTAAAACGACATATAAGAGTCAAACACAAACTGACGTATCATTGGCAATCGGTCGATAGGGATCCCCGCACGCGAGGGGGCTCCATCCTGTCCTCCGAGGTGGCGCGGAGGGCTGTCACCTCCAACCCCGCTCTTACGTCGTCTTGTGGGGATGCTTGCCGGTGATGCTGTGGCTGGGGGTGCAGGCCTCGTGGGTAAAGGAGTCCTTGATGTCGGCGATGGTGACTGGAATCGCATATTTGGTATAGTCCTGGACGACGACGATGATGGTACAGACGACGCCGACGGTATGGAAGGGGAAGGTGACGCAGCGGCTGTATCGTGCTCGAGAGACCGAGAAGTTGGAATCGATAATGCAGGTATCGACCCACGACCTCGACCGCCACGACCTCTATGGACCACTCGTGTGGCCTGACCATGAGGCCCAGTCGGTATTTCACCGCCAGAGGTCGGTGCTGCACCTCTTCCGCCTGGACGATGTCTTTCCAATGGGAAACCTCGACGTGGGGGATGACCACCTCCCGCCATGAAACCTAACAAAATAGCAATAAAACATCAAAGAGGAGGGCATACAAAAATTAGAAATTAAGTCTAAATGATTGGACTTAATAACACAGGTCCATGCTGATAAAAGTAACTACATTATTGGACGTTGACATATCATATACATACATTATTCGCTATCATCCGTTTCAAATTCACTCTCATGAGTAGAAGGTGAGGATTCTTCTTCTGAATCATCTCCACTACAAACTTCTTCACTTGGACCCGCTTCAACAATGAATCGAGTTCCAGTCGGATCATCCAGATTGTTGAAATCGGCGATTGCATCATCGACTACGCACGTGGTGGGCATCCCATCTTGGAAAGCAATCTCTGCCGAGCCCTGGTCATTATCGTCTTTGCTAGTTTCCTCGTCAACGAATTTTGGCTGACAGCAACAAACTGCTAGCCATTCTTGTCGGTCGTTCCTCATAGAAGGGTACGAAAGGTAGTAGACTTGAGTGGCTTGCATTGCTAGTACAAATGGCTCGTAGTTGTTATATCGTCGACTTCGATGAACCTCTACCAATTGAAGTGTTGGGTGAGTCCTCACACCATGATTCGGTGTAGGGTCATACCATTCACACTTAAACAAGACCACACGCTTGAGGCCGGTATACTCAATCTCCACAACCTTTTGCAGTACTCCATAATAGTTATGGGAAACGTTGGCGTAGTTTGAACCCTTCACCAAAACACCGCTGCTCTGCATCGATCTATTAACGTCATATGTTGCGGAGTGGAACTTATACCCATTAACAAGGTAACCAGGGGTAGACGATACATGATCGACTAGGACCAACAGAAAGATCAACGAGCGTCTCGTCAACTATAGAATTCCGAGCCTATTCAAAAAAATTAGAAATGCAATATGACACATTACTTATGGAAGAAATTTATGAATCTATAACGTACAAAAGTAATGACCTTACATATGTTTGAAACCAAATGGGGAAGTTGTGCCTCTAGACTACTATTAACTTCCGACTCCGCCATTGCTTGAGTGATTTCATCGACGAATATCCTAGAAGAAACGAACATGTAAGTAGGTTGTCTTATTAAAATATGAACAATGAATGTACTGCATTATTGAATGAAAGTGACGGCCATACTGAACGTAAGGAGCGATCTCTGGACAATTGAGCGGTATGTACGAATGAGCGGCATTATACTCCTGCTCTGTTAAGTACCGCTCCTTCGACTTGCCCATGGGTCGACCAGGATAAGTGAAAATTGAGAAATTATCGACGAAGTTCGGTGTGGGCCCGAGACCGCCATCTTCGTTACGTGGCACTTTGTCATGCAACGTAAAGACGTGATCTTCGAAGTAGTAAGAACGAAAGGATGTGACCTCTTCGACCAAATAAGCATTACACATGGAGCCCTCAACCTTCGCTTTGTTTCGCACATTGTTCTTCAAATGTTTAAGGTACCTGTATGAATGTTATAGGAAATGTTGATATAAAACCTATTGAATGGGAAAATAATTTCAAGGGCTCAAGATAGTACCTCTCAAATGGATACATCCATCGAAATTGAACGGGACCGGCGAGACGGGCCTCGTAGGCCAAGTGGATTGGTAGGTGTTCCATAGAGTCAAATAAGCTTGGAGGGAATATTTTTTCCAACTTTTAAATGATTTTTGGTATTTCAGACTCTAAGACCTCCATATCTTGGATACTGACACATTTCGCAGTTAGGGATCGAAAAAAAAGGCTTAATTCGCTAATTGCAACCCAAACCGGGTTTGGGAGGAGTTCTCCAAATGCAATTGGTATCAACCGTTGCATGAATATATGACAATCATGGCTCTTCATGCCGAACATTCTCAGTTTCTTTGGATCTACACATCGACCAAGATTCGATGCGTAACCATCAGGAAAACGCAATTTTTCAACCCACTCGCACAATTTTTGTTTTTTTGATGTATCAAGAGCATAGCACACAAGGACGTAAGTATTTGTCGCCGAATCAATGTGTAGAGAAGGCCGGTGACAATATTCACGAATATCTTGCCTCGATTTTGCATTGTCCTTACTCTTGCCCGGTACACACATAATAGTGTTGAATATGTTGTCAAAAACATTTTTGTCAATGTGCATGACATCTAAGTTGTGGCAGATCAAGTTTGTCTTCCAATACGGCAAGTCCCAGAATATGCTTTTCTTCCTCCATCCCGAATTCTTAGCTATCCGCCCATTCACGATTCGCTCCGATTTCGTCACCTTCATCAAGCCAAACGATTCAATTTACGCCAAAATTTCTTCACCGAACGTAAAGCGGGCGGATCATCATTTATGACCATTTTGCCTCTAATGAAATTTTTTTGTCTTTCCTTAATGGTGATGACTTCGCCAAGAAACGACGATGATGACATCGAACCACGATGTCTTACCACCATTTCGCAATTGAAATGCATTTGTATCCTCCGTACAATATGGACAAGCGTACTTACCGTGTGTGCTCCAACCGGACAACATGCTATATGCGGGGAAATCACTAACAGTCCATAAAAGGGCAATTCGCATGAGAAAATTTGTCTTGGTGGAGACGTCGTATGTAATCACCCCATTGTTCCATAAATCTTGCAACTCTTTCACAAGCGGCTGAAGGAACACGTCGATTTTCTGCTTTGGGCTGGTCGGTCCAGGAACGATAACCGTTAAGAACATAAACTCAGATTTCATGCACATCGACGGTGGAAGGTTGTAAGGAGTCAAAATCACGGGCCACGAAGAGTACGATTTCCCGGAAAGCCCAAATACTTGAAAACCATCAGTGCACAATCCTAAACGAACATTCCGAACCTCGGCGGCGAGTCTCTATTGACGTCATTAAAATGTCTCCCAAAGAATCGAATCGAAACAGTGTTGCATAACGTTTTACGCGATGAATGATCTCCATGCCATCGCATATGTTTTGCGGTTGACTCGGACGCATACAATCGTTGCAACCGAGGGCCCAAAGGGAAGTAGTACATTCTTTTGCAAGGGCGGTTTTTGTGTTCCGACCACGACCTCGTCGATGTGCAATGTATCGTGATTTCCCACAAAATTTACATGACGTCAACTCAGAGTCCACTCCCCAATAAATCATACATTGGTCCTCACAACAATATATTTTCTCAACAGGTAGACCTAGACCTCGCATTAGTCTTTTAGTGGCATAAAAAATTTCAACCAATGAGTTGTCATTTGGCAAACAATCCTTCATGAGTTTAATGATTTCATTATACCCTCGTTCAGATATATGATGTTTAGACTTGATCGCAAGTAATCTTGCCATTGCGGACAACGTTGTCATGGTTTCGCAACCAGGCCACAATTGTTCCCTACTTGCATCAATCATGTCATATAGTTGGCGTGCTTGGGGGTTTGGAGATTCTTCCACGTCATTCCAATTGAAACTTGGACCTGCCACGTTGTGTAGCATCTCGCGGTAAGGTGTCGGATCGTATCCTCCCACATCAGCATCATCAATATGGCTATCCATTTCGTAAAAGTTTTGCGGGCCTTCATCTCCGTTCTCACCATGTTTGTACCAACAAGTGATATCCCGACAAATCCATACCTACATATGTGGTACTCAACCGTTTCGACGTCCAGGTACGGTACAAGTCGACATTTCTTAAAATTGCACGGACATCTAATCTTCCTTTCACTTTGGTATGTAGGACAATGTTGTTTGGCAAATGATATGAATTCTTTAACCTTCGCCGCGAATTCAATTCGAACGTAACCGTTGTCGAGCCGGTTGTACATCCAATCTCTACTTGTAGACGACATTCCTATTCGAACGTAACCGTTGTCGAGTCGGTTGTCTATTCAAGTAATGAAACCATAATGATTAAGATGATAGGAAATCTCACTAATTGGAGAATAGTGTAAATCGGAATAGCGATCAAGACAATCTAGAAGAAATTGATAGCTAAGTGAAAGAACGAGGTTCTTGTTGAACTCATGAATAGAGAATAAATTGACAAAGTTAGAAAGTCATTAATTTTCTAACTAGTCAATGCGTTACACGATGTCTCGGGTTTCATTTATGATCGTATTGTAATGTAATGTCTCTTTTCATATGATGATAGATGTAATTAGATCACTCTAGTCATGGAATGACTTATATAATTATAGGTTTTATTAAGAAATGCTAGAATGGTGATAGATCAAATTTACTTTAATATCTAATGTTGTCCTTAATTATTATCTTGCTAAGTATTAATGTTTGAATGCAATTCAAGGCACGAAATGCAAAGTACAACAACATTTATTCGATATTCCTCTAACTGGATTATTTACCTCATCATAAATATGTAAGATGCCTAGATTAGAAAGTAATTGTTTTAACTTTTCATTGAACTAAGGATAGGGAGTTGAAAATTCAAAGTGTTTTTTATCTATACCAACTATGCTCATTGGAAAGTAAGGATGAAGTTCTACCTCCAAATGCAATTGGTATCAACCGTTGCATGAATATATGACAATCATGGCTCTTCATGCCGAACATTCGCAGTTTCTTTGGATCTACACATCGACCAAGATTCGATGCGTAACCATCAGGAAAACGCAACTTTTCAACCCACTCGCACAATTTTTGTCTTCTTGATGTATCAAGAGCATAGCACCCAAGGACGTAAGTATTTGTCGCCGAATCAATGTGTAGAGAAGGTCGGTGACAATATTCACGAATATCTTGCCTCGATTTTGCATTGTCCTTACTCTTGCCCGGTACACACATAATAGTGTTGAAAATGTTGTCAAAAACATTTTTTTCGATGTGCATGACATCTAAGTTGTGGCGGATCAAGTTTGTCTTCCAATACGGTAAGTCCCGAGAATATGCTTTTCTTCCTCCATCCCGAATTCTTAGCTATCCGCCCA
The DNA here is from genome assembly GCA_039657365.1 of Stephania yunnanensis. Classification (NCBI taxonomy): domain Eukaryota; kingdom Viridiplantae; phylum Streptophyta; class Magnoliopsida; order Ranunculales; family Menispermaceae; genus Stephania; species Stephania yunnanensis. The sequence goes on along the minus strand of CM077584.1, from coordinate 54,144,617 downwards.
TTCACGATTCAGCGCCGATGTCTGTCACCTTCATCAAGCCAAACGATTCAATTTCGCCAAAATTTCTTCACCAGACCGCAAAGCGGCGGATCATCGATTATGACCATTTTGCCTCTAATGAAATTTTTTGTCTTTCCTTAATGGTGATGACTTCTCCAAGAAACGACGATGACAAATCAAACCACGATGTCTTACCTCCATTTCGCAATTGAAATGCATTTGTATCCTCCATACAATATGGACAAGCGTACTTTACCGTGTGTGCTCCAACCGGACAACATGCTATATGCGGGAAATCACTAACGATCCATAAAAGGGCAAATCGCATGACAAAATTTGTCTTGGTGGAAACGTCGTATGTAACCACCCCATTGTTCCATAAATCTTGCAACTCTTTCACAAGCGGCTGAAGGAACACGTCGATTTTCTGCTTTGGGCTGGTCGGTCCAGGAACGATATACGTTAAGAACATAAACTCAGATTTCATGCACATCGACGGTGGAAGGTTGTAAGGAGTCAAAATCACGGGCCACGAAGAGTACGATTTCCCGGAAATCCCAAATACTCGAAATCCATCAGTGCACAATCCTAAACGAACATTCCGAACCTCGGAGGCAAAGTCTTTATTGACGTCATTAAAATGTCTCCAAGCAATCGAATCAGAACAGTGTTGCATAACATCTTCGGCGATGAATGATCTCCATGCCATCGCATATGTTTTGCGGTTGACTCGACGCATACAATCGTTGCAACCAGGGCCCAAAGGGAAGTAGTACATTCTTTTGCAAGGGCGGTTTTTGTGTTCCGACCATGACCTCGTCGATGTGCAACGTATCATGATTTCCCACAAAATTTACATGACGTCAACTCAGAGTCCACTCCCCAATAAATCATACATTGGTCCTCACAACAATCTATTTTCGCAACAGGTAGACCTAGACCTCGCATTAGTCTTTTAGTGGCATAAAAATTCTCAACCATTGAGTTGTCATTTGGCAAACAATCCTTCATGAGTTTAATGATTTCATTATACCCTCGTTCGAGATATATGATGTTCGACTTGATCGCAAGTAATCTTGCCATTGCGGACAACGTTGTCATGGTTTCGCAACCAGGCCACAATTGTTCCCTACTTGCATCAATCATGTCATATAGTTGGCGTGCTTGGGGTTTGGTGATTCTTCCACGGCATTCCAATTGAAACTTGGACCTGCCACGTTGTGTAGCATTTCGCGGTAAGGTGTCGGATCGTATCCTCCCACATCAGCATCATCAATATGGCAATCCATTGCGTGAAAATTTTGCGGCCCTTCATCTCCGTTCTCACCATGTTCGTACCAACCGTGATATCCCAGAGACAAATCCATACCTACATAGGTGGTGCTCAACCGTTTCGACGTCCAGTACGGAACAAGTCGACATTTCTTAAAATTGCACGGACATCTAATCTTCCGTTCACTTTGGTATGTAGGAAAATGTTGTTTTGCAAATGATATGAATTCTTTAACCTTCGCCGCGAATTCAATTCGAACATAACCATTGTCGAGCCGGTTGTACATCCAGTCTGTTTGTAGACGACATTCCTAGTCGAACGTAACCCTTGTCGAGCCAGGTTTGTCTATTCAAGTAATGAAATAATAATGATTAAGATGATAAGAAGCCTCCAAAATGGAGAATATTGTAAATCGGAAATGCGATCTACACCATCTAAAGAGAAGAAATTGATAGCTAAGTGAAAGAACGAGGTTCGCACATTAAACTCATGAATAGAGAATAAATTGACAAAGTTAGGAAGTCATTAATGAGTCATCACAATCTAAAGAGAAGGAATTGATTGAGTTATGTTGTTTATGTAAGAAGCTTGGGCATTATCAAAAGGATTGTTGTAAATGACTCATAATAAACATGTATAACATGTATTATAAGGGTTGGTTAGGTCTTGGACGAGTTTAAGGGTCGCTAACACAAAGGGATAAAATAATTTTTTTGAGGTCCTCTGCTTAGCGCGCTAATTCCAAAGATATTAGCGCGCTAATTAGCCACTGCCATATATTTTTCACTTTTGGAAATCAAGCTTTACATTTGAATTTTTGATTTCCTGGATTCCTAACACGGCTATAAACGGTCATATTGGAATTCCTATCATGATAAAACCACCACAAACTTGGTTGTAACATAAGGGAGAAGAAACACATTTCAAAATTCAAGATCTACAAAGAGAAGAAATTTGATTTTTTAGAAGGAGCAATAGGAGATCTTTGTGGCTGTTCTTAAGTCCTCAAATCCAGCACCTTTGAGGCTTTCAAAGGAATATAAGAGTCCACCATCTAAAGAGAAGAAATTGATAGCTAAGTGAAAGAACGAGGTTCGCACATTAAACTCATGAATAGAGAATAAATTGACAAAGTTAGGAAGTCATTAATGAGTCATCACAATCTAAAGAGAAGGAATTGATTGAGTTATGTTGTTTATGTAAGAAGCTTGGGCATTATCAAAAGGATTGTTGTAAATGACTCATAATAAACATGTATAACATGTATTATAAGGGTTGGTTAGGTCCTGGACGAGTTTAAGGGTCGCTAACACAAAGGGATAAAATAATTTTTTGAGTTCCCTGCAGTTAGCGCGCTAATTCCAAATTATTAGCGCGCTAATTAGCCACGCCATATATTTTTCACTTTTGGAAATCAAGCTTTACATTTGAATTTTTGATTTCTGGATTCCTAACACGGCTATAAACGGTCATATTGGAACTCCTATCATGATAAAACCACCACAAACTTGGTTGTAACATAAGGGAGAAGAAACACATTTCAAAATTCAAGATCTACAAAGAGAAGAAATTTTATTTTTAGAAGGAGCAATAGGAGATCTTTGTGGGCTGTTCTTAAGTCCTCAAATCCAGCACCTTTGAGGCTTTCAAAGGAATATAAGAGTCTCTGCAAAGCTAATCTCTTTTGTCATCCTCTTGGTTGTAAGGAAATCCTTGATATAAACTCTTTCTTGTGCTTAATCGACATAGTTTTGTGTATTTGATTTGAAAATCAGTTTGATGTGTGTTTGAACAGGTTTCATCCTGCCTCTTGCACTTAAATTAAAATTTTTAAGACCCTAAGATTGCAAAAAGAGACCACCAAGAGCCCGACATTTAGTTGTGTGGGGAATCGAAGTTGAGGCCGTGCGCCTAACCTATATCGATATCAGAGGCATACAAATACCACATAGTATCAACGCGTCTACTACTTGTTCACTCATACGTCCTTAAGGTTATAGGTTTATTCCATTCTCTAGAAATGTAATGTGAAACGACAAACATTCACTAAAAGAGTAATCCTAGTGTTTCTAACCCTAACTAGTAGTAGAAATTAAGTAATTATAGGTATTATTCAATCGTAACCAACAACACCTAACTAATCAATCATCCATAGCAAGTGCATGAATATGAAATTACTAACAACTATAACATCAAACGACAAAGTAATTACCTCGACATGATTCTAATGTATTATAATGACTCTCATGACATGCTTTACCGATAAAATAAACATGGAATAACAACCAAATACGGATGACATGCTTTACCGATAAAATAAACATGGAATAACAACCAAATACGGAATCAATATAAATCTTGAATTGCTCAATTAAAAGGTTGAAATGAAATAGTACATATTAATAAACCTAAAAATAGAACAAGCATAACCTCAAAAACTATGCATGTAAGAGAAGAAAGCGAGAACAAAAACTTCTAAACCAAACAAAAGACACAACACTAACTTAATAGATCAAGTGAAGAACACCAACTAATGAACAATCAACCAAGGAACAAATCAAATCACTCAAGAACAGTTAAAATAAAACCTCATAAAGTAATAACAATTATAAGAACTTAACTCTTAAAATATGTCACCTGATCAAGAGTTTGTTCCTTCACAGCTCATAAACAATAAGGTAGTACTATAACACGGCCAATTGCCAAGACAATTTACAAAAATAAAATGGATTCCATGACCATAATAGCTAAGACCTTTCAAGAAAATAAATTTTTTATTTAAATCCATTTATTCGACTAGTATAGGTTTGAGCCGCTAAGAAAACCTAGTATACACAATGGTCACCACATTATGTTCATTTCCTATATTTGAACATCAAGGCATATATATGATTGCCTTCCCTAGCGAGATATAGCTTCAGAGTTCAAGTGAAAATCTATAACATATTTCATTCATGAGCATAATATTTGCAATGCTAACAAGTATTACGACTTTAATATTCCTGGATGCCGCATATAATGTACGTAGGAACACCGGACACCCCAAATATTTATTGATAGATGGAAACTTATGAAGTCTGCATGCTTAATTTAAATTGGAAAATCTTTCTAGTTAAAATAGCTTCTTGCCTTCAACTCCGATGTTTACTAGAAGATCGAACTATCAAATGAACCATAGCGGAAACTTAAATAATTCTCATGTCACCCGACGGATTATTCCATAAATTTTTTAAATTAGATAAACAAGGGGACTAGAACGCCAACCTGACAGACGCAAATTTTTAGCGAAAACAGCCAAGCTGTTCAGTACTTCCTCAAAACCGTCACAAGGTGAATGATCTCTATGAAAGCTGAAGAGCTCTTGATCATGAGTGTTGCCTGCATTATAAAGAACAATAAAAAACAAATAAGAAATGAAGATTGTAGTAAGACTCCAAAACTACAAATTCCTTGCTAACCGGATCCGAATCAGAGACCAGAGAGAGCGAGAGATATCGGCGATGACAGAGAGGCCGGCGCGACGAGACGGAGAGACCAGAGAGACGGCGAGACCGAGAAGAAGCCCGTGCGACCAGGTAGCACGACCAGACGGAGAAACGGAGACCACCGCGAACGAGACGGCCGAGAGAGCGAGCACCGAGAGAGACCAGCTCGCACGACCGACGGAGAGACGAGACGATCGAACGGGATGGACGTCTGGTGACGAGACGATCGGCCGGCGCGACGAGACGGAGAGACGGATTTAGGTTTTGGGGTTTTTTCGTGGGAATGATTTGGGGATTTCTTGTTTTTGTTGCGGGGGTGGGGTGGGGAAGGAGAAGAGGCTGCCAGGATCGGACAAAATACAAATCTCGAGGAATGATGAACGGCCATAAGAAATGAAGAATTTGGCGGGAATGGTGGCGCCAAATTTCAGAGACGGAATTTAATTCCGTCTCTAATTCCGTCTCTAATTCCGTCTCTCGATCCGTCTCAAATCCGTCTCTCGAATATTTCCCTTTCGGTTAAATCGCTAATCTTGTTACATTTAGAAACGGAACTTATTCCGTTTCTAATTCCGTTTCTGATTTAGAAACGGAAATAAGTTCCGTTTCTAATTCCGTTGCTGATTTGCTGTTTTTTTGTAGTGTTAGTAACTTGAGCAAAATTTATATGCAGATCAAAGAGAAGCATATCATTGGATTGGGCGATGCATCGTGACATAATTCTTGGGATTGCTAGAGGAGTTTTATATCTTCATCAAGACTCTAGATTAAGAATTGTTCATAAAGCAAGTAATGTTCTACTAAGACGCGGAGATGAATCAAAAGATTTTTTATTTTGGAATGGCAAGAATATTTGTTCAAACTTTACATTATTGATTGAATGGAATAATAATATTGTGAGTTGAATGTAGATTTGTATATTTTCAATTGAAAATGGAAATGGAAATTAATTTTGGTCATTTTCAGCTATTATTTTTTAAAATTACATTTGATAGGGGTTTGAAACCCCTATGTAAGCCTATAATATAGAGGTTTCAAACCCCTATGAAATCACTACAATTGATAGGGGTTTGAAACCCCTATGTAAGCCTTTGAAGATATTATAGAGGTTTGAAACCCCTATGAAATAGTCAAGATTTGATAGAGGTTTGAAACCCCTATGAAATAGTCAAGATTTGATAGAGGTTTGAAACCCCTATGGAAGCTTGGAAGATAAGATAACACCTTAAAAGATAACACTTTTCATAGAGGTCAAAAACCTCTATGAAAAGTCTTTCATAGAGGTTCAAAACCTCTATGAAAAGTAGAATTTGTTCTAGTGGTTCTTAATTTAAAGCATCGATCGATATATTTGCTCCCCAAATCCTAAATGCCTGGCAATTAAATAACCATATATACTATAACCTTTTTCATTTTCTTCTCTTAGCATCTTCTGGACATCTCGGAACTTCACTTGCATTTCTGTTAGAGTTTCTGCACCATGACTAGATTCCACATTCGCATCTTTGTTGCACATAAATTCCTTTCGTATTGCTTGCACATCTACACATTGTTTCTTTGCTGCATTCATATATAAAACATGGTATATATATATCAAAGAGTTAATCAATAGAGATAAATTAATTTATTTAGAAACCGCGCATCCGTGATGAGTTTCTTTGAAAATAATTAATAATACTAACTATTTTTTTCAACTGTCTCTTCATAATATTTTCTTTTGAGCCCATGATCAAGTACTTTCTGATTGATCAAGCCTTCATCACCACCAGTACATTTAGTTTTCTAAAACATGAGAAATTTCAAAGCATTAGATTTATGTGATTAGTCATATATATAGACATATAATTAATGAAGAAGTCAAGAAAGAAAAATCTCAGATATTAGGTACATTGAAGATGGCACATTGATTAGGGGTTGAAGAAGTAGGTTGGCTTGAAGACTTCTTGGATTGCACTCCACCACCTGCAGATTAATTAATTAGGCTCAGCTCAAATAATGATTAGAACTTGGAATACATTATGTATGTACATACCATTTGTAGTGTTAGGCATTGTGGTAGCATTAATCTGAACTCGCGAATACATTATTCTTTTCCATTCACTGCAACAAATTTAACAAACAAATTAACAATATATATAAATATTTATTAATCAATTAATTAATTTGATGGTGCCTTAGCTTTAATTAAAAGTTTTCTACTCAGCTATAGTTACCTATATGCATTTTATCTTTTATTATGTATTTCTTTATTGAGTTTTTAAAGAGATGTTATAATAATGATCGATCACTAATTTTTTTAATTAATTTGATGAATTGATTATTAAAAAAATTGTTAATATACATTCAATAAGAGGGAACAGTGAAACTAGCTAGGGTTAAATTCGTACTTGAGAAGTGTATCAGCAAATTGACGGATTTGTTCCGAAGGATGACTTAGCCTAATGCCATCAACAACCTTTCCGATATCGCTTTTCTGATTACACACATGAAAATTAATCAAACTTTGTTAAGCCTTCAAGGATCATATATATAATGAAAGATATATAGTAAAGAAATTTCCACAAAGAAAAGATAATAAACAAATCATCATTATATAAATTAACTTTAAACAGTTGAACCCTAAAAATTAAGGTTATTACATAGGATGCTCGCAAGGAATTTTTTTTACTTCTTTTCTTTTACAATGCAATGATTTAGCAGTTAAATACAAAAGCAACTAATTAAGTGGCCATTCGTGTTGTTTTGTTTTCTTACAATAGATATAATAAAAGTAAATACTTTACGCAGTTGTCTAATTTGTGATGTTTTATCTTTTTTGATAGTATTCAGGATTATCCTTACTACTCCTCTATATGAGACACACTTATACCCTACAAAAATTAATATGCCTCAAAAAATTAGGAGATTCAACTGAGATATCGTAAAGGCTTAAGTGAACAATTATAATAACTAGCTAGGCTCCAACCAGGTGTTACGCCAAAGCAATAGTTGGTGATTTGTGATAGACTTAATTTCATAGCATCATTGGATTGTGTTACGTATTTGTCATTGCTAATCAAGTATGTTGTTGATTTTGAATGTTAATTTATTGAGAGCTTAATGTTTCGATTTTTCTATGGAAAACTATTTCACATTAATTAATTATAGCCCTAAGGTAATTTTCTTGGTTCTGCTCCAAGGAAGAAGACAACTAATTAATTACCACCAAAAATTGACATGACACGGTCATTCGTCGTAGTTCTTTCAAGAACTTCATCACCACCACTTTTGATTGTTGTTGATCTGTCAGGTTCTGATTCTTTACAGAGACAGTACCCATTATTCGTCGAAGTTGTTGCAAGGATTCCATGATCTGTTGCTCATCCATCTTCAATTAATACATATACAAGAGCATGCATGAGATATGTGATAATATGCTAAAATTAATTTAAAGCAGCCCTATTTACAATGCAATGTCTAAATTGTTACATATCTGTAAGAAACTGATCAAAAGACCAATGTTTAATTCATGCCTTAAGAAAAGATTTTTATTCTGTTATAGCTTTTCTTCCCCAATTGATCGATCGATCCAAATATCAATTTTCTTGATTCCGAATTATCTGTGTGAAAAAAATTAGATCGTCCCAGCCGCACCTTCTATTTATTGTTGTTTGGGTAATGTTGTTGGGATAGCATAGAGACACACACCTATTAATTAAGAATCCTTTAAAGATATTGAGATATGTGATAATGGTTTTTTAATGTACATCGTACGATATTTAAGCGAGTGAGCGTCTTTTATTTATCAAAGTGAGTATTGAGTTCTTGTCATTGGCGCTTGGTCCTAACGCTACTATATACTATACGTGGCACCCATTTCTAAGACCGACATTCAAATTAACTCAAATTAAATTGGTCTCGAGTGCATACGTGGATTGTTATTTTTATTTTTGTAAATTGCTAATTTAATTAATTAATGAGTTGGCACCATTTTTATTTTTTATTTATTTTCAAACTAAAAAGGTCAAAAATAAAAATATACTAAAGAATAAATGAGTAATTATATTTATTTTAAAAATCTCTTAAAACATCTTCATCGATTAATCATAATTTTTTTAAAATAAAGCGTACCACACACTTACAAATGCAAATGAGAAGATATATAAGTCATATATAGAGAGTGAGTTGAAAGAGCTATTAACTTGTCAAAGTAGGAAATCAAAATCTATTTTGAAAAGTACATAAACAATTTGTTAAGTAACGTTAATCTCTTAATCAATAGTAACTAATTCTTTGAAAAAAAAATAGTTTTTTATGTATTTATATAGTTTATTTTTTAAAAAAGTGGAGCCTCGAGGGGATCGGGGGCCGGAGCAGTCGCCCCACTCGCCCCGCTTCAGAGTCAGGCATGCTAATGAAGATTTGCCGTGTCCGTTATCAAAATAAATATATTTGTTTTTAATAATTACCAAAGCAAAATATATATGTGCACCCCATAAAACTTTATAGGCAAGCCACTTGAAAATTTTCACACCTTTTTTCGGATTTGCCCTTAATTGAAATGACCTATTTACCCTTTTTAACTCCTAAAATAACTTCCATGCCCTTTATCTCTTTCACGATTGTGCATACCATAAGAGTCAACATTCGTCTCCGACGATCCCCTCCGACTACCCGCGAACATCGACGACACGAAGTTGCATTTCAAAGGCCAATTCCATCGTAAGAGTCGATCCCTTCATGCATTTTGATGGAAGTTGATGGTCTCAAAATGTTGTTAGTTTGTCTTAATGAGTTTTGTACAAATTTTTGTGTTGTAGTCTCTTGAGCTTATAAAATGAAGGATGAACGCCAAGGGGGTGCGAATGTGCATGTCGGATAGGTATCTTTTTTTTTTCTTTGTTTGGCTAGATTTTTGTATTTTTTTGTTGTGTTGTTGCATGCCATTTGGCTTCACTACAAGAGAAAATCTAAACAACGACAAAAAAATCTGATGCTGAATTGATACGGTTCTGTTGTTAAGCAACCCTGCAATAAATCAGCGACAAATACTAGTTGTTGCTAAACTCTTTGTTGCCGATTGAACTCAGCGACAAATTTGGGGTTCTGTTTCTGTTCAGCGACAGATTTATGACAAATGTCTGTCGTCGAACAACAACAGAAACAAGTCTGTCGCTAATTGTAGTCCAGTAGGCAAATGAGGGCATGTTGCAAATCTGTTGCTATTCAAATGACGACACTAGTCTGTCGCTGATTTCGATTAGCATGACCGTTTTATCCTGATCAAAATCAAAATCGCAAAGAAAAATCCGTAGTCGTCGCTAAATAGAGACAGATCAACAATAGACAACTTTTTGCTGACTGGAATGGTGAATTTGTAAAAAAAAACAATTCACAATAAATAGTAAATTGTAAACCTGCAGTAAAATCTGCAACACTAAATTTTTTCCTGCTGCAAATAAAACGAAAATTGAGAAAATGTATGTATATTACAAAAATTTGACAAACAATGTCTACAAAAGGATGATATTAACATTTCATAATTAACTAGTAGTATGTACTATATAGTACTAGATGAACATTATTCAACAAAATACAAAGTACTACACAAATTAAGATATCTACACAAATTAATTTACATATATATATATATACATAATATTATATATATACATATATACATATATATACAATGTCAATCCCACACTCTTACCCAATTGTTTCACCGATACAAGATAGTCACCATACAAATTCTGGGGCTAGGAGAGCGTTTCCCATCCAAATCCTAAAAATTAAAAGGAATAACTTGAACAATATTCGACATGCAACCAAAATATTCCAGCACAAATGAAAATAACATCACATCCAATTAAAATGAAATTGAACACAGTGTTGTTTCTGAGTACACACTATCTTTCACAGTCTTTCTATCTCAATGTATAACACGACCAATACAACCACTCTAAAAATACACACAACGAGTTAATTAAGGATTTCTAATACATAAATTAAAAGTGCGCGTTATGACACCTAAAAAATATGGAGACACATATTACATATAGAGACCAAGTTGAGCAGCATGGGGTGTCCATCTCTTGGAAAAAAATGAAATGGACCATATAGAATTAGATAAACAACTCAATTTGAGAAAATACCTTAGTTGATCTATGTGGATCTAATTCTCCTATCCTTTTTTGGATACATCTTAATCTACTTATTTGTAATGTCACTCTCATTGTGACCACTTTTTATATCATTGATCCTAAATATATAAAATTGATTCTAATTTTACTACTCTAATTATCTTAATATGTACTATACTTGACTAACAAGTCACAATGCATGTATTTCATGATCTCGCAAATGTAAACTCTAAAATTTAAATACAAAGACATCAATGAAATCAATCAACTTTATAAAGAGGAGATCCAACTCTTTGAAGTAAAAAACTTTCTAAAATAAAAGAGGTATATGAAGTCATTTGACTTAAGAATTGCCTACGAAACCTATATATTTCAATCATAGTGATCTAGTTCAAAAATCATTTATTCTAAAGCCGCTAAGTACTCATGTTCTCTATCTTTATCATGAAACACGAGTAAAATACATATTCAATCATATTTTCCAATATCGACAAAGCAAAAAATGTATGTTCCCTTCATCATACACAACAAAGAACAAGTTCAAAAATCTAGTTTCTTCATGAAATGACAAATGGAAAATGCTGAAGAAACTGGTATTAAATATTATATTAAAGATTTAAAAATACCAAAGTATGACAAAATAATGTATTGTAACATATGCTGTCAGACCATTCTACCACTCATTGCAACTATCCTAATGTTCAAAAGTTCATAATAAACACTGCAGTATACATGGTTAAATGTTCAAGATCAAGAGAAGACTGAGTTCAATGGAGATTTTGTAGATAAAATAAATGGCAGAAGGTTGCATACCAAAGGAATATCTGAACCTTGAAACCCAATTGGTGATGTAACTTTGCATCCCTATGCAACACCCATATCAAATGCCACCGGTGGATATACCTGCAAATGAAGAATCACATCGACTACATCATAAGGGAAAAAATGTGAAGATACACATTACTCGTAATTAACAGTTTACCTTAAAAAAGATATGACATCCAATCACTATTGCCGTGGCAGTGGTCGCGGAGGCGGCATAAGTTGCGACATAAACTCATCATGATCATCCAAAAGATGACGTTGATCCTCATGCATCCTTCTATGTGGATCGGTCTAATGTCCAGGCAGGTGGTCATCCGGGTTCGCAGACTGAGAAGGTGCTATCTTCGTTGTCAAATGACCAGGGTGGTCGTCAGGTGTGCTTTCCCTACAAACATGCTATGTACAAACATTATATAACTTTTTTCCTCACCATCATGAATTGTTACGAATTTTTTCCAAAATCTCCATATACTCTCGACATTTCTTATCGATTCTTACTAATGAAGTATATAAATTAATATACTTTTTACAAATAAATCTAATTATTCTTCAATTCAATAGATATAGACACTACATTGAGATTTCAAATATAAATACGTACCAACTAAACGACAATCACAATTAGTAAACATTATAAGAATATATAAGTTATAACTCAATAAGATATCATTCTTAGTTGGAAATGCACTGCCAAGCAATAATTTAAACAATGTACATATTTATTAATTTACTGTATTATTATTCAATGAACATACTATATATGAACTAAATTTAACAATCGTAAATGATGATTGTCATATGACTAGCTAAGTGAAAATTTAAACTACCTAAATGCAAATTCAATTCGTTCTACTTGTTGATTTGTTGTTGTTTAGCGACAAATTGTTCAGTTGTTAATTTGTTGTTGTTTAACGACATATTATTCTGGCTTTGATTTGTTGGTGTTTAGCAACAAATGGTTGAGTTGTTGATTTGTTGCTGTTTAGCAACACAGTGTTGCGTTGTTGGTTTGTTGCCGTTTAGCAGGTTGTCGCTATTTTTGAAGGCTAATCATAACACACTTACGATTTCGTTGATATATAAAAGGGAAAACTTAGATTTCCTAATTTCGGTAGTAATGAAAACGAAATTCAATCGAAATTCCAAAATAGACATTTATAAAAATGCAAACCAGAATTGTGATTCGAAGGTCCACCGCCTAGTTGCGAGGCAATCCACGAGTCTGCTATGCCTTCGTGCTTGTCCACCGGGGTGAAGCTCGGCTGACGGCCGTGTCGGTGTGCGAGTCACGGATTCATCGCAGAGGAGACCCGAAACTCGGTCTAGGAGGAGCCGGGGGCGAGTAGCGGCAGCGGAGGAGCCAGGCCCGAGTAGCGGCGGCGGAGGATCGCGGAGGCGAGCATTGTCGACGGAACAGGGGGCCGCGGAGTCGGCGGAACACGGGGTCGCGAAGCCGTGGTGGTGGCAAGCAGCGGCGGAAATGTGGGGTTAGCGGTGAAATCAGAAGGAACCCGCAACAGCGGAAAAGAGGGGCGAACGGCGGCGCCGGAGGAGAAAACTGCTTGGCGGCGGCGGCGCCGGATGACAATCTCACGCAAGGGCGGCGTGAGACCGGGGTCCCGTCGGCGTGCGTTGCAGAGGAATGACAGAGCCGACGAGTAGCGGTCGACGTCGACGATGACAGTGGACGACGATGGCGACGGTGGTGGTGAGGCTTGTGCGGCGGCGGGGATAGTTCGTCGGCGGCGGAGACCATAAATTGGGTTTGCAAAGAGAGGGGTCGAGGAGGATGGGTTGCTGGTTTTTACCCATTTTTGGGTAGCAACAGATCAACCACATATCAAGTCTATCGCTGATTTTCTATCGCGGATCAGTTGCAGATCAACGACAGAAATAATTATGTCGCTGATCTGTAGCAGATCTGTCATAGAGTTCGCTGCAGATCAGCGTCAGACTTGTTTCTATCACCGATCTGTCGCAGATCTATCACAGCCTCGGCGGGAAATTTATGGCGGGAGAAATCAGCGACAGATCTGTGACAATATACAAATTATCACAATTTTTGTCACAAATCAGTCACTGAATTGTTGCTTTTCGGTCAACCGAGTCAAACGGACTATCTGATGCAGAACTGTTGCTGATTTATTGTTGTTTAGCAATAGATTCTGTCTGTCACAATATTTTGATGCTATTCCTCATTATTCTTGTAGTGCTTGGTCACACAAAACCGAATAAGCTCGAACTATTAGATGTCAACCTACCGAACAAATGTGTGTAATTCAGTGACATCTGACTGTAACGACCCAAATTAATTAAACTTGGATTAGTGTTAATCTCAAAGATTGACAGTCGTAATTCGGGCACTACGTAGACAACTTGGTTGATTCGGACACGAGAATCATGGAAATATGTTATTTATGGATGGTGGCTGTGTATATGTGGTGTTTAAAAAATTATTATTATTATATTGCACCGCATGTGTGTATGCTACTATCAGGTGAGTTTGTGTGACAGGTGTTCGCCTTGAAAGGCGTGTCAATGCGGGTGTCGGATAGGCGAGCTACGGGCACACTAGGAAACTCGACTAATCCATGTTAGGATGACTAGTTAATCAATTAAAATGGGTAATGTGACCATAGGTCAAGTAAACTTCAATTAAAACAATAGGCTATGACGTACATCGAATTGCGTGTCGAGATGCGGGACATCGAGTGCCGAGTAGTCAACGGTTAGTGAAATCACAAAATTTGTCAATTTGGTGAATAAAAACACTAACCGTATATATTATAATGGGCATAAGCTAATGTAATTGAATCAAATAAATCAATGCCTATAGTTTGGTTATTTATATTAGAAACCACGATAATGTCATAGAGATACGTGTTGACACATCTAGGAACATTGTAAGTAGCAAATTAATGTCACTTTGATTGGGTTAGTGGGATGCATGTCAATGTGTGGATCATTAGATGAGCTTCGAGATACGTAAATACATGGAGATCAATGGCTAGAAATCAATATTACCTTAATATATAAGAACAACACATGCAAGGAAACCATTTTTATTTTCGACTTATGAATCAAGAGAACTTGCTGGAGAAGAAGGAGGTTGATGGAGAGAAGGAATCCATGAAGATTGGTGAGAATTTCGCAAGCTAGGTGGTACATCAACTAGATACACATCTATTTATGTCAGATTGAAATGATTTCTGGTTTTTGGCTAATTCCAGAAGGTAGATGATTGAATATTTGCAATTGGTTTATATATTTGGATTCCTCATTTGAAGTTGATAATTTGGCTATATTTAAGTTCTTAATTCGGATTTGAAATCATAAATATATGAATTTTTGAAGTTGCAAGACCAAAACTAGAATTCTGCATGTTATATTAGGAATTAGCCTATGTAATTTGGTCATAGCTTGCTCATTTTAGATCCAAATCGATCCAAATTAGTGGTATTTGAAAGCTTAATCAACGGATAACAGCTTTGCTTAGCCGGAGATGTTGTAATTTAATTGTTTTCATGTCCAAAAGTGCTATACAAGCAAGTTCAGGAATTCAAAAGAAAAGTTTTGAAACTAAAATCGTTAAAGGCATAATTCCCTAACTACTTATCCAAATGAGCTAATCTTTTAGTATGTTGTATTTGGGTATGTCTTCTGCCTTGTAAAAAAAAACTCCCTTTTTAAAAATATAGATTGGGAGGAATAGATTTTCTAAGTCCTCTGGTCGGATTAGGTTCCAATTAGAGCTATGTAGAATCATGATATCTCTTTCGTTTTAAATCTAGATTTTGCAAACTAAACCTTTTTGGAAAGCTAAGATAGAGACCAAAGATCTTTGTATTGGTGGAAGATTTTGAGGTTTAGACAATTTCATGCCTAAAAATTTGTTGTAACATAAGACTGAAATTGAGACTTAATTTAGTCCGTTATGCCTGATTTGGGAAGATCAAAACATATTCAACCAATTTGAATACATAATAGACACACTTAACTGACTTCATGGACTTAAGGGACCGTAGCTCGAGTATCGAGGAGCTTGTCGGGTCGGATTCAGAAGTTCGGGGGAGTCGGAGCTCGTGTTGAGGTGCGTAAACCCATTAGAATGCCTCAAAGAATTCATGATTTAGTTTATCGATTTCGTTTTTCATGTGTGACTGCTGGTGGGCACACATGGGGTTTTCACGCTTATTTCGGTGTGCGTATATATTAGTTGTGGCTAAATCGCATGCACGAGTTACTTGTGATAATGCTCGTGTCGATTGCAGTAGAATATATTTACGACTGTCGAGAGGGATTAGGGTGGTCCTGAAGCGTAACAGCGTCGGGAAGGGACCATGCCGTTTATTAAAGTTGGGGCTTAGCCACTGTAAGCCTATAAGTATATACGTGGTTTCTATTCGATTTATCGATTACAAGCTAGTGTAGGTCAGGGTTTTCTCGTGATTATACGGATCTTTACTGATTAATGCTTTATTTCGGAACTGGTTTAATTAGTATATGCTATTTATTTATTTCACGCTACTTATATTCATAAGAATATGGCATACTATTGTCAGGTGTTATATTCGTATGTCTCGTAGTTTATCAGTTTTATTTCATGAATAGTGTGTGGACTTATCTTGAGATTTTACTCACTGGACTCGTCACAGTATTTGTTGGGTGACTGAGTGCATATCCTTTGACGAGTAAGGCCAAGGGCAAGGAGGTACTGGGCGGCTACCTCTGAGATTGTGGAGCTAGCTCATGTGTGATATCAATATGTATTTATTTTACTTTTGTTGGGTTTTGGGAACCATAGAACACCGATTACATGTATATAGAACTTTTGTTATACTTAACTCGCCTTGATATATACATGGTATCTTTTGCCGGGGTTTCCACTACTTAGGATAGTTGAATACTATATAACTTACTTAAATTAAGAATTTTGCTGTAAAATTATAATATAACTTGATAAATTGAGTAATTGGCTAACTGAATTATTAATACTTATGTAAAGGTTAGTTAGCGTAACTAGGGTTAGTTGGAAAAGTGTAAGCAACTCGTTAGGTCGCGAGGTGTCAAGGAGAAGCGGACCATGACGTGGCAAGGATAGTTGACGTGGGATGCGATGTGGCAGGTAGCAAGGCAATCTGGGATTTGGGGCCGTCACACCGACTGAACAGTAGCAGTATGTTCGGTTGGATCTGACCGAATTATAAAAATATGTTGTTTTTCGTGATTATTGATTAAAGGTCGATTGTGGTGATGTTATTTACCTTTTTTGCAGGGAGTGTTGTTTTATTCACTACAAAAAAACAGCAAATCAGAAACGGAAATTTCCGTCTCTGATTTGTTAAAATTCCGTCTCTAATTGCAGTAAAAAATGGAACAGAGACGGAATTAATTCCGTCTCTAAAAACGTCGTCGCTGATTCAATCAGAAACGGAAATGCGATTCCGTTTCTGATTTAGAGACGGATCAGAAACGGAATAAATACCGTTTACGATTATTTAAAATCTACGATCCGTTGCTAATCAGAGACGGATCAGAGACGGAATTTGATCCGTTTCTGATTTATGTATCTACATAAACGAAAATTAGAGACGGAAATAGCAACGGAATCCAAAGATTCCGTTGCTATTTCCGTCTCTAATTTTCATTTTTGTTTAGTTTTTAAAGTCTTACATATATAGGTCTCAATCCAAGCACATTTAACTTTTGCCAATATATAATAAAAATCATCGCCCGCACCCCCTCCAACAACTCCTTGGGGGTGCTAACATCCCCAAAAAAAAAAATTTGACATTCATACATCGACAATATATATCAACAAATATTCAATTGAGAGAATAAAAATGTAAAAATCAAAAATTGAAAAAGATATATATCCAAAAAAATTGTATAGTATTACAAATGCTCCAAATTTCTAAGTATTCACAAAACCACCAATCCTATTGTTCAACAACCACAAAAAAAAAAAAAAAACTTACAATCCTATAAATATGCACAAAAAGAATTATCAATCGAAAAGTCTTGAGATGTTCTTCAACACCACCTTTGACCAAGGGACATTTGAAACAACTTAATAATTGAATAGTTGAACTTAAATTTTTCGGGGACATAAGCATCATAGGAGATAGAGCTAAGGTAGAAGAGCAATGACTCACATCGAACTTATAGTGACGATCCACACTCGACCATCAAAGTCTACAAACAAGCAAAAAGATTAACATTAATTCATTTGAGATTTAAGAATCCACAAACGATGATAAACACTTGCATATCTTGATTTAAGTAAATTAAATTCTTACCAATCCAGTAGGAGGAAGATAGCAATGTTTGTCATTTTCACTTTTATCTTCATTTTCTAAAAACATATAAGAAAACAAAAATATGCTACCTCATAGATAGACCAAAAAACTCATAAGACTATTTTCAATCAATCCACTTTCACAAGCTACAAAATTTATCATAAGCTCACTCATCTCATTTCAAAGCCGAGCTTTTTAAACTTTCAAGAACCAAACAATAAACTGTTTAATCCATTTCATAAAGATCGATTTACATTGGCTTTCACCTATTGCAACCCACCCCTTATTTTCCAAGCGTGACGGTGACTCCTTTACCTTTATCTAGAGCACACAATATTCTACATAGGTTGAGTTTGACAATATCAACTTGATGAGGAACTAGGATACCTTTTAAGTTGTGAAGTATGAACTTAATGAGTATCAAACTATTGATCACACCAAAAAAAATGATATGGACTTGTTATTGCCTAAATTTAAAGAAGACATATCCTTATTCAAACAACAATGCAAATTATAGATCATATTCAAGTAAAATTTATGCATTATACCACTTAATCGAATATTTCAATCAAAAAATGAATGAACCAAAACCAATTTTAAATATGTTTTTCATGGATTCTTAAAGTAGTATTTACTGAGTTTATTTAAAAAATATTAAAATTTGATCTTTGGTTAAGGGGTAGATGAACAAACCAAAGACCAATTTTAAATATTTTTCATTGATTCTCAAAGTAGTATCTTATGAATTTTTTAAGAGACTAAAAGTAATCTTTGGTTAATGGGTAGAATTGCTTAACTACTTCTTTCTCTTAAATATTTAACCAATGTTTTGCCCATCTCTATCTTTGGTTTATGGCTTATGTTTTAAGTCAAAATGCTCTATTTCAACAATACAAAGAGCGAGTCATTAGACAACTCTATTAAGCATGGAGCTGTTAACTAAACTAAACATTTGTGAATTTACACATTTAATAAGGTCATGTGGAAAAATTACAAGCCATTTTGGGAAGAACAAACTTACCTCGACTTTTAGCATTTCCTTCTCAATCACTTGTCTAAGCCTATCAGTTTCCTACAAAGTTCCAAAAAGAATACATTGTAAGCAAGTAGCAAATTTCTAATAAAATTCTAATAAATTGTTTGGCACATTGAGTGAAACTATAAAAGATAAAATCCGAATAAATAGTTTCTAATTACTACTCATTAGCTAATTATGTCATAAATCTATGAAGTCCGCCATCACAAAACCTTGACAATTTTGATTCTTCATTTGGTTGGTCATAATATCGAATAGAACACTTCAAGTCAACCTTCGATAACATAGCAACAAAAAGCCGGTTTCTCATATTAAAAGCCTATTTTTCGCTCTAAAAATAAGAATAGTTCCAGATTAAAACATTTAAGACGTTAAAAATAAGACTAAACATAGAGAAACTAAGATGATTCAACAGATTAAAACAAAGAGTATCAAGTGTGTAATATTCACTAGCATGCCATTTTAAGTGGGCATATAATTAACAAAAGAGATCAGGTTTATTTCGGGATAAGAAAATGAAACCAGCTTTGCCAAGCACACGAGAAGAGTGTGCCTTTGACATAAATTATATATCAATTACCAAAGACACACAACACATATACTGCTTCAAAATTAGCATTTAGTTGCTAAACTTTTCCAATTGGGGCAAGTTGAAACACTAACAAAAATATAGGCCACGAGAATCAAGGTATTTTCTAACTTGAATGTAAGCGAAATAGGAAATTTCGTGACCTTTAGTTCCATATTTGCAAACCACATCCATAAACAAAATAAAACAATTGGAAACTATAAAACGACCCGATTTACGTGTTTGTTGTTGTTGTTGTTGTTGTTGTTGTTGTTGTGTGTACTTATTTTAAATTGCCTGGCCGGTGTCGACAAGAAAAAAAAAATCAAGAATGGAAACATAGCAAGGAAACATGAAGTTACCAATATCGTTGATCAAGGAGACGGGTGACTTGAAGAAGATCACGGAGCATCAACGATGGAGAGATGGCAGAATGCGAGGACTCCGGCGTCGGCAAGAGACAGCGGCGTTGACGGAGGTGAGAGGGACGCGCGAGGTTAGGGCTCGAACGACGAAGAGAGCGAGAGAGAAACGCACTAAGAGCGGTGACCGGAGAGAGAGAAGGGAGAGCCGTGACCGACTAAGAGACGGAGAGACGACGAGAGAGAGAGACGGAGAGACGAGACGATCGACGGATCGAAGAGCGAGAGACGGCACGGAGAGACCACGAGAGAGAGAGACGGAGAGACGAGACGATTTGGGATTTAGGGCTTTTGGTTTGTGTGTGTGCGTGTGTATGGGGGGGGGGGGGGGGGGTTGGGAATCATCTCGAGATGTGATGCACAAATCCCAAGATTTGATGAACGGTCATAAAAAATGAAATTTTTGGTGGGAATGTTGGCGCAATTTTTTAGAGACGGAATTTAATTCCGTCTCTATTTCCGTCTCTATTTTCGTCTCTGAATGTTTCCGTCTCAATTCCGTCGCTAACTTTTTAATTTAGAAACGGAACTTATTTCCGTTTCTAATTCTGTTTCTGATTTGCTTTTTTTTTTGTAGTGATTCTGACTTTGTGGAATACACTAATTGTAGCATCCACTATCCCTATTAGGGCGATACTCAGCGTGAAACCCTAATTAAGCCTCTGTAGTCCAACTAGACTTAACTAGTGCCAGCAACCTCATCGTCTGTACCTAATAAACTGAACCTAATATTAATATCGAATAAACAAAACAAAATATATGCAGTGAAAAATTAAAGATTTTTGATATATACAATATACAAAAACATAGAGTTTACTGAAACTCAGAACCTTAATTATAAACCGTATTTATATATATATAAAATATTGTATATAAGTAGAAGAAGGCTCATTACATCGTAGAGAAGATAACAAGACACCTAAATCTTCTCATTTCTCTTAACTGGAGCGCTGGGTAGTGAACCTGAAATATTAAATTTGAGTGAGTGCTCCAACTTTCTCAGTAAGTTAAGATTAACAAAGCTATTAACATTCCATATAATATTCAAGAACATTACGCAGTAACAATGTACACCAATGTTAACTAACACGAATATCGATAACATATAATTCAATACACAACATATTCAAATCAAATTATCATCAACTATTACATTGTGATTCCTACGATTACCCACCGACACCATTAATGCGATTGATAGACCAACATATTGGTCGATATGCTGACTAGCCAATCCATTAAAGCCCAATAGTTCTATCTGAAACCCTCCAGTGAGTATGTGATCCATGTAACTTATAAACTAAGTAGGAAGTTACATATAGGCTGGGAAAGTAACCCATCT
The DNA here is from genome assembly GCA_039657365.1 of Stephania yunnanensis. Classification (NCBI taxonomy): domain Eukaryota; kingdom Viridiplantae; phylum Streptophyta; class Magnoliopsida; order Ranunculales; family Menispermaceae; genus Stephania; species Stephania yunnanensis. The sequence continues at coordinate 54,123,245 of CM077584.1, read as the reverse complement.
CCTATATAACTTGTTCTCAGGTCTAAGAACTCACTCTTATGAATCACATTAAACATCATTTTTTGTTTATTGAAAACCATCACAGTAAACATAGTCCCCCATTTCAGTCCATAAACTACATGAACTACTTATACTAAGATAGCTTAACAACATTGATAAATAAGCGAATCTTTACTTACCTCGGTCTAGGTTTCTGTTCCAAATTCTTAGTTCTTTGGGCACTCAAGCTTTCTTGGGAATCCAACACCTATCACAGAACATTTTAATCAATTTATATCCAATACCCTATAATTAGAACCCTTAGTTCAGTCGCTAAGTCCTTAGGAAATCCTAAACAAAACTCAGCAATACTGTTGTTTTTTTTTGGGGTAGGAGCACGCTCAATTAGTTGGTGGAGTGCACTCCAACGGCTGTGTTCATCACAACTGATAAAGGGATCGCACTTCTCTGCTAGGTGGAGCGCGCTCCACCCTGTACTGTCTAGATAGTACACATGAAAGCAGCTACTATTCTATCCATAAATTCACCAAACAACAGTTTGCACTCCCAAAATTCATCAAGGAGGACCTCTAGTGAGGTAACAATCCATTTCCAATGATCACACAACATAATTCATAGAGATCTCATCACATACTATCAATCGAACTTTGACGAACATAAAAACTAAACTTACCAAAGTGATGATCTCTTGCTTTTAATTTATTTAAGCTCTTTATCTCATTGAATGATCATCTAGGATCCAAAATCAAACCCTTAACCCTCTGTTTCACTGTTTCGATTGATCAAATGAGGAGATAAACATGAGTTTTTAGTTTAAATATATGGATTTTCCTTATAATACGCATCGTTATATCGATCTCAAGACTGATCGAATGAGTGATGTGCTAACATGACACTCCTTAAAGTGACACACATATTGACACCATCAAACACTTATGCTCCTCTTAAAGCGGTCCGATGATCCATATCATTCAAACCAATCTTTTAATTTCTAATATATATATTTATATGTGACATCCGAGAATTTCGTAAACTTGATTAGGATGCTAATTAAGTATTTTTAGATTTAATTTACGACTTAAGTATCCGAGTTGGACCCACGTATTATGGACTGAAGATCATAAGTTTAAATATTATTTTTGCATGTTACATGCCTAGTGGATGTAATATACGTTATTTTGTCGTGATTTAGGGTGTGATAAGGTGTATCCTCAGTTTTTCATATTCGGGGTTGCAAGTGCATGTCTGAAAGGCACGAGTGAAAATAAATTATTAGTTGTTAAAAAACTAATTAAGCAAATGCTAATCATCACGTGAAGATTTCGTCTCGGTTTGGTGCAAGTAAGGATTGATGGTAATGTAATGTGAGAATGAAGTTGGTACAAGACTTTGCATAGAGTTTTGTATCAATTGGTGGTGGTCGCAGTTAAGATTGGGTCTAAATCAGGGTACATTTGGCTAAACATGACAAGAAAATTGGTTCGTAAAATTTTAGTATGTCATGGAAAAAGTTAAGATTTTCGGGGTTTTGGTATGACCAAAATCAATGTTATGAACATTTTATGAAGGCGGACTATTTTTTCAAGAGTATGGTTCAATTTGGTGAAAAATTGGATTGAATTCTCAGATCGAGCTAAGTTTCTATAGTGGAAATAAGGTATTTGGCCCGCAGTTTGGTAAATTCTCAGATCAGGCATTTTCCTCAATTAGATTTGAATTCTCATGATTTCTCGATTTCTTTTGCGGGGTTTTGGTAGGAGTTAGTAGGAATTGTTGAAAATTGATGTATTAGATTGATGTACACCAATTTGAAATAAATTCTACCGACGTGGGTTAGGGTTTTGATGAATTGAACTAATGTGATTCAATTGATAACTATTTTGGAGATGTTTTTATTATTGATATTGATTAATATTTGGGTTCTGGTCGAATTTGATCACTAGTTATTTTTTCGAAATTGACTTCACCGGCTGTGGGAATATTTTAATGTTGGAATTGAGTGGCTTCGTGGTGTTTGTTGTTGAGTTTTGAAGATTTAATTGCGAAAATATTGATTTAGAAAAATCTTTCTATTCAAAATAAAATAAAGTTTTCCTAGTTGACAAGCTATATTGAAAAATTCATAACTTCTCAGTCAGTGATCCGAGCTAAGTGTTCTTGAAGTCTATGGAATGTATGACATGAGTACTACAAGTTCCTTTTAGGTCATCATGACAAATATTGAGGATTTCAAGGTTAAGAAGTTACCCCAAATTAGCTAGTTGAAAGACACTTGAAACAGTTATATAAATTAATATTTTTGGAAACTGTTCTTAAGCGTACTTTTGCTGCGGTTTTCATTGAGTTTCGTGGTTTGGTTTCACTTGGAGCTTGACCCATAATATAATTGGATGTATAGGGAAGCTATTGGAACATTCTTCAAGGTGATTTCAAGTTCCAAGAACCTAGAAAATAAAGCTCAAAGTTGGTTTGGTTGTAAGTAAAGTCTAAAGTGATATTTACTATTGATCGAATATTTTTATACCTGTGATTGTACCATAGTCTACATTACATTTTATCATTCTTTGTCATGCATACATAAAGTGAGTGAGGGGATAAACTTGTTTCAGAGTCTAGTTTGCTTGAAACTTGGTTTTAATCTTGCCTCTATGCCGACTAGTGAGACAAGCGGAGTTTAATACCGACAAGTTATCTCTGCATTTCATGATCTCTTAATATTGTCTCTGTACTATTTTTAGAAGTCGACATCTGATTATAGTTAGGAGACAATGACAAAGTGGATTACATGTCGTGTTGACACATATATCTTATTGTTTATTTGGAAATGCGATTACATGTCTCCATGTATCAAACTAACTATCGTAGGGGTATAGAGCAATGTAGGGATTTATGTACCTAACATCTTTGAGTTGTTTTTAATGATGTCAGATTCTATATGACGATAAGGGAAGAGTGGACAAGACTCGAAGATTATAGCAGTTTTTTCACAAATTTAAGTAAATTATTCTTTTAAATTGTTTATATATTATTTTTGGGATTCTTGGGGTGAGTGTAGGATGCGAAGTTTATTTGAATGGTTATGAGTCTCCTAAATTAGTTTAAAATACTTAGAGAGGTTTATGATTAAGTCTTGGTCTACAATAGGATTATAAGGTTGTGATTCAGCTTACAGAGACTCTAAGTTAGTTTATCGATTTGAATTTGTTATATATTGTGAACTGCGGGGAGTTTTGAGTTATTCTAGGCATCTCCCCATTCTGTTGTCTATTAGGTGAATTTTTCAGTAGGCCACTTTTAAGGGAGGTGCCGCCGTAATTTTATTAAATATGGAAATGAATTCTAATTTGCTCCAATTAAATAAATTATGAATTGAGTTTCGTTGATGATATAAATTTAGTTTTGAAGCCTTGCAAAGGATTGAAATAATTATTTCTTTGATATTAAAGTTGAAAGAACGGATTAGACTGACTGAATTATCAGAGGATTAAGATATCTAGACTGGTCAGTCATCTTAATGATTAGGTGGCTGACGTATATATTCAATATATATTATGTATTTTCTCACCAATAAATTCACCGAACATGCTTACGAGTATTCTTGGGTGCGTATATTCATTCCACGACACTCTCGTTGCACTTAGTGTACCGGTAATTCAATGCTTATTATGTATTTTCTGTTTATAGACTTGTATTTAATTCCTTTATTATATTACAACTTATATAAAAGTGTTAGACAATTCAAATAAACACAAATTATCATGCAAACACGCGTACATGCTAATCGACGTACGCCGGACTTAACCGCAAACCTAACTTAGGTTATTTAAGACTTGGATTAGTATTAATCACCAGCTTCAGGTAACAGGTTGTTACAATGTCCCTAACTTAAAGTAATTTCATCCTCGAAATTAAAGTAAACATAAAATTACCTGTAGTTTCGAAGATAAATGAAATCTGCTCCTTCATATAGGATCCCCGCTCCTAGGTTAATTCCTCATTTATGTGAAATTGCCATTTCACCTTAACCAAAGTGACCTCTTTGGTTCTCAGCCTCCGAATCTTACGATTAAGTATCTAAATCTGCTGCTCATCGTAAGATAAGTTTTCCTGAAGATCAAATTCATTCCAATCAATCCTTGGAGTGAACTGAGTCTCTGTTTTGTAAAGTATGGAGACATGGAAGACATTATGAACTTCGGCTAGCAGAGGAGGAAACTTTTACCTGTAAGCAACATGACCAATCCTTTCCTTTACTCTGAACGACTCAATGCGCCTTGGAGCTAGCGTACCTCGTAACCTAAATCTATATAATCCCTTCATAGGTTAGACTTTCAACAGGATAAAATCGTCATTTGAAAACTCTAAAAACCTATAATGTTTATCAGCATCTCTTCTGTCTGAGCTGTGTTGTACTCGAACTTTGGTGAATCTACTGAATTCTCTCTGTGTAGTCCTGAATCAATTCTCTCTGTCGTTGGTTTCACTGATAGATTAGCAACAAGCCTCGAACCTGCATTTGTCTGAGGCGGCATTTGATATGTGGAACAAAGCTATCAACAACAAATCTGCAACAAGTCATAGACAACTTTTAATCGTCACTAATTTGTTGAAAAATTGAAATAAGAGAAAAAAGAAAAGTGGGTCATCTTCCCCATTCCACATTCACACCATTGCCCAAACTCTTTCTAGGGCTCGCTCTCTTACACTTTGTATGGCTTGCTTTTGTACACATGTGCGTCGGTGATAGTAGTAGTGGCAGTGGTGGTGACGGATCAAAGAACAATACCTCCTAAGAAAATCTCTCACTTCTCGTCTCTCCTACACTCAAAGACTCAATCTTTCCCCACATCCCTTCATAATTTCTTCACAACCTTTTCAGAAGGCGTCAAATGATGCTAGGATTATGCTATATGGAGATTGGGATGCCGATAGTAAAAGCTTGTCCCCTACACTTAATGGGTACAAAAAATACTATACATATTTCTTGGACTAGTCTTGGTAGCTTGTTTTTAGTCACAACCCATCCCCAACCATACCAATGTCGAGTCTCTATCTATAAACACTAATCACCATTCAGGGCGTCCACCCTTCTCTCCTTCTGTTCCCACCACCTTTCCATTTCTTCTACTACCCAAGCACAACAAACACCACAACCGATTCGAATTACAAGACTCGCAAGATTTACAAAACCCATTTCCCCAAAACTTCAATTCATCTCTCAAGTCATGAAATCTACCCAGTCTACAAGTGTACTCCTCAAAGTCTCTAGACTCCATCGAATTCTATCTAGACACCAATCTCATCAATGAAGACCTACGACCAACGAGCACATGTAAACGAACCATCTCAGCATTAGATATAAGGACTCTATAGATTAGTGTAATCGTCGACGTCCCAACCTACTACCTAGTCGGGAGCCTAGTCGATCTAAGCATGTCGTGGTGGCAAGCCATCTCCACTATCATCGGTGCCAATCTCATCATCTTAGTCTATCTATTGCTCATTGGTCACGCTGGGACTAAGTACGAGATTTCCTATCATGTGCTCTCCCGGGACTGAGCTGGTGGTCGTGACCATAGAGACAACGGAACTGCGAGTTGCAATTTATTGGTATCTCGAGGAACATCTCTGCTAGTGTACTTGCTTATCAAAAATCAGTGCCTGAGCTTTATGAAACTGTTAAGGTTTAGTAATTAGTTAATTGAAGAAATGCAGTGGTGGTGACAGATTAATAGTGCATTGAGCCATCCCATAAACCGTATCAAAGTTCCCCAACCTCACGTCCCCAGTCGCGAATAAAGACCGATTCCTCATTGCATTCCTAATCAATCAATCTAACAAACCATCCAACGTACTATTAAATCAAATTGCATTAAAAGGTGAGTTTTATTGTTATTTAAATTTGATATTATGTACAATTTTTTTCATTTCGTATAAAATGAGTTCTCTAAAAATAATTGATTAATCAATACCTGGTTTAACTTTTAAATTATTGTAATTTAAATCAAAACCAAAATCATTTGTTAGCCACTGGATGCTTAATTCGATTTGAATTTAAGATTAAATACCCGTCTCAAAAAGTGTATATATAAGTTGGGTTTATGGTTTAGGGTTTGTATATAGAAAAAAACAAATATGTATATATTATACTATTAGTATTAATTATGGTTTTTGTTTTTAAAAAAACCTTGGTAGTTGTAATACATATGAAGTATGTTGTATTCCACACTGTTAGATATGATTTGATAATTTCTAGCTTTTGCATTTAAGTGTGAATTTGTTGTTGTTGTAGATGTTTTGGTAGTTTGTTAAGGTTTTTGCATATAATTTGCTAGTATTTGGAAGCTGGTGAATGATACAGTGGGAACATGAGCTTTTGGGCATTATGATGATGTGGACGCTGTGGCTACAATAATTATTGGAACTGACACAAATGCTTGTTACGCAGAGAGGATTGATGCAATAATCAAATGTCAAGGCCTTCTTATGAATTTCAGAGGCATGGTATTTTCTTTCTCCGTGCGTTGTCCATTCGATAATGGAATATATTATGGTATGGCATGTGAACTTTGACTATTGATTAGGTTGTCAACATGGAATGGGGAAACTTTTGGAGATATTATATGCCGAGAATTTCTTATGATATTGATTTAGATGCTGATAGCCCTAATCGAAATGATCGGGCAAGGTTTTTATTTATTTTTATCAAGTAACATTCAATAGTTACCAGCAGCCTCTTTTAATCAGCTTGAGTCTGATATATTTGGCAATGCTATTACAAATTATTTTTAGTTCCCTTCGTCTTGAGGTCTGTCTTGCATGTTTTTTTTGTTCCTTTTGCAAAAAAATAGAGAGAATAACATTCATGCATATCCTGTTAAGGGTTCTAATGCAACATCTTTATTGACCTATGTTTGACCTTTATTTTTTTTCTTTGTTTGATTTAAATTCCTAAATGATCATATACTATTACATGTCTAAGCACCTCTATATTAGTTCTTGAATGTGATCGTACTTTCCATGATTTCTTTTCGCTTAACGTTCATAAAATTATTTTTCTAGAACTTATAGTTCATTCTTTTGTTTTCTTTCTTTTTTTTAATAAAAAAACATTTACTTGATGTTGTTCGTGGGGTGCTTTCATTCGGTCAAGAAACGGTTTTCTTTTCTAATTTACTTTATCGGTCTATTGATTATGTATTGTCCTATCAACTGATTTTTCAATTTATTGTGTTACCCTTGGCCTTTTTTTCAATTTACATGGTTTAACTTAAAATTAAATACATTCTTCTTGTGATTGGAATACATGAATTGATCATACAGTGTTTGACGGCTATATAGCAAACTCAATGACTTGCGTCGAACGAGTCAATAAAATAAAATCTTCTAAACCAACTATTTTGTAGAATAATGGCAAAGGGTCGATCCCACAGAAACCGGTGGTCTTTCTAAGGTTAAAAACAGCGAAAAGGAAAAATCAGAGGTTTTAAAAGGAATAATTTAACTAACTAATTTAACTAAACTAAATAAAACAAACGACTAAAACAATTTTCAAAATAATTGATAAATACCTAGGTAACACCTAAGTTTACTATTCTACAAATCAGGATCAAGATTCAATGGCAATAAGGGTCTTCAATTTTTTTTAAAAAGTCATTAATTTATATTCTCCTAGATTAGCTATAGAAAATCAATATCCGCAAAAAATTCCTCGTTCCCCTAATCTCGATAACTAGGACGTCCGCCACTAACTACTTCCCTAATCAATGCATAACCCTAGACATCCGCCAATCAGGTTTAACACACTAACAGTAGTAATATGGGTCTGTGGGAACGCTAATCCTAAATAACCAGATCGCATTCGCTTCCGATTTAACCTAGATTCAATTGTTGCACAATCAAGTGACGAAAGGGTTTGAGAGTCAAACTGGTGAGTGTTTGTCATTTTATTGGTCCAAAAGCACAATTACACGGATACTAATGGTCCAAATAACTATAGGTTATCCACCTAAAAGCATGCACTGGCCACATACCTACCCTAGATCTAAACCATAAACTTTAAAATCAGCAATAATGAAATAGGAGAATTTAAACTAAATTAAATAATAAAATAAAAGATCTCACAAAATATGCCAAGAATCCGTAATCCCGACTTGTTTCCCCTCCGACCTAGGTAAGCAGTTAATTAGCTGAACATCGTAGTCGAAGAAAGTCGATAACAAAATAATAATATTCGGGGTTCTCATAATAAAACCTAAGGTTCCTAATATGAAAAACTACAAAAAATTGGTCCTGAGAGGTGAGAGAAACTAATTTTGGGGGTTGGGGAGATTGCTTGCATGACGTGCTTGGAGAGGGTGAGAACACGCCGCGTGGCAGCTGATGGAATGCGATGTTGGTTGCTGCTGTGATGGAATGCGATGTTGGTTGCTGCTGTGATGGAGAACCGCTGACGTGGCAACGTGTGATTGGTTGAGAGAAGATATGTACTGATGTGGCAGCCTGTAATTGGTTGAAATATGTTGTCTCCTATTCTACCCACCGTGCAACATGTAACTCTAGGCAAACTGTTTGGCATTCGATAACTACAAGTAAATACTTCATTTTGAGTATTTTTTTGCCAAGAATTCAACCGCGCACTCCATTTCACCTAAAAACGACCAAAAATATAAATAAATTTATATTTTATAGACTTTACACAATTAAATATATTAAAATAAACTATTAATAATATATAAATACCGACTTATCAAATACCTCCAAACTTAAGACTTTGTACGTCTCAAGCAAAGGTGTAGATGACAACACAAACTAAACTAGACTCCTAATATAGTAATGCAGTGACTCAACTAATCCTATACCCGACTCAAATTTCATGGAGTTCTTTTGGTTTACATAGCCACAAAGTTAACAAGCAACTCAAGAAATTTCGGAGTTATGATGTATCAAGACTCGCAACCCAATCAAAATTAAGATCCCACTTTCAAGACAAAGACTTGGTCAAAACCAAGGCTATCAACTACTCATAAGTTTTCTACTCATAAGTTTTCTTGGTCTATACATTGAAGCACACAAGTTTAAATCTCAGTTAATATAGCGAAAGCACTCGAACTAAATCTTATATTCGAGGAGTTTCATGACTTTTGCCTTCATTTAAATTTTTTTATATTTTTTATGTTTTTCTCATTTTTTCTAGTTTTTTAAAAATAATACGGTCCCTGCTCCATTTCCTATGGATCGATTTTCTCACTTTTTCCCACCAAGAGTTTTCTTGCTCCATTTCCTATGGAAACCTGTGGGACTCTATATATTAACAAGAAAACTTATGTTAGTACTTCTCACTTTCACTATATCAAGCAAATTCTCCAATGTGGGTTAAAATAATATCACTTGCCCAATTTTGACCATCTGCTCATTTTCGTTATCTAGCACAAAGTTTAACCATTAACTAAGTCCATAATCATGAAATCATAAAAATGCAGGGTACAAACTCGATTGAGTGTTTCTCCTAATTTTCTCTAAGTTTCAAGTCAAAAAGGCAACTGTAAATTACTCATCCATAACAAAAGACATGAACAAAGTTTTAGGTGACTCTATATGCAATAAAAAATAAAAAATAAAAAATGAAAATAAAACTATACTAAATACATGCACGAAAGTGTATCATATCCTAATGAAATGAGGGAGAAATATGAAAGGACAAGAAATGAAAGAAATGGAAGAAATGATGTAAAACACCATCATTACCATCCACAACCGAATATAACCTCATATAAAAAAATAAAAAATAAACGATCTCACCTGCTATTTTTCGCAAAAAATCCATCCAAAGTCCAATCACAATCCCTAAAATACCCCCAAAGTTATTTCGAACCTTGTCCTCACGGTTCAAAACAAGTCAGGGCATCCATATATAACAAAAAGAAAAAGACAATAGTGAAGAAGAACATGGAGAAGAAAATGATACGAATGCATGCATAACAAAGTCTCTAAAAACCAGTGAACGCACAAAATCTCTCATGTGTAGGTGACTAAGGAAACTATGAAATAACAATCATAACAAGTGCAAGAACTGGTAAACATAGGAGTTAACTCAAAAAAATCCCAATCAAGTCTTGCGAGCACGAAGTCTTTCAACTAAGGGTGAAATCAACAAGATGATGGAATGAAGTATAGGGTTTTGGGTCTACTAAAAAACCTTATACTAATGCGGCGACTGAAGTTTGATGTAACCTAACCAAGTCTCAAAACACCTAAGGATATGACAATTAAAGAGTTTTGTTAGGGAGTAAGTGTTAAGTTGCTAATTATGTAATTATATATAGTTTATTTATATATTTTTTATTGCAGAGTCTCCTAAATATTGTCCTAATTGTCCTTATTTGTTATTTCAAGATTTTTGGGGTTCGCGATTGATCCGGGACAAAATAACTACTCAAAATAGAGTATTTACATATGTGATGAGGAGCGACTGAGTGATGCAATACAGCGACACATTTGTGACACTGAATAACCAAATCTACTAGACATGCCTCGAGATGCGTACTTGTGTTGTCTCCTAGATTGACGAACAACTCGTTCGTCCCCTCACCTCACTTGTACATCTCCCACGTGGCATCTAACCATTCGTGCATCTTTTCTCCATTGACTTCTCTTCTCTCCAATGTTGGAATTTTGGGATTCATACGCTTCAGAAATTACAAAATAATTTTGACAAAAACCCCAACAGGATCCGAATCTAATTCCATTAAAAACGTTTAAACCATGAAAACTTAATCATACCTCGGTTGGAATATACCATTCTGAAGGTTAATCGATCTCTAAGATGTTGCCAATGACGAACGCCCTCTACCTGCAGTCTACACACGTACGACGGCCAAGATTCGAAGTGCTAGCTTTGAGAGAATACCTAACCCTTTTGTTTCTCTCCAAAACGATCCAGAGCATACCAGAAACCCAAATTCGTTTCCGAAAAAAAAATAGAGTTTCGGCCCTTAATCTTTCATACGTTTGTTCTAACTTAAAACGTCTATTTATACAACCTTTGTACATATACGGTTAAGTAAATTACACATATACCTCTACTTAAAGAAGTATAAGTGTAATACACCTCAATGATGTTTATGTCATGAATTTTATCATATAAAATTCATTTTCTTGAACCATCTTAAAATCTCGCAAAATCATTCTTAGTGTGTGACCCAATAAGCTCATACAATGTTGGCAGTGTACCAAAACACATTTTGGTATACAGGTCATAAGCGGCCTCTAGCAAGACATTATGAATCCCAAGTTGTACGAATATCAAATTGATACAACCTAATCAATAGTGTATATAACATCCTTTTGTCACACGATATCCTTTTGATCAAACATAAGGCATGGAATTGTCATCCAACATGTTCAATCGTACTAGTCTTGATCTCTAGGTAGACTAAAAACATATAAGTGACATTGATCAATATCAATTCACTTAGACTAGGCCTTTTAACAGTCTAACACATCGAGGGATCCACTGGATATCTCTCTTTATATGAGAGGGAAAAATTCTATCTCGATTGCACGACTTCATCACATTGCTCACACAGAAACCAATCACAACCTTTATAATCGTTCGGTTAAAGACAAAGTTTGATTTTGTCAAATCACTGTGTTCCTAATGTTGAAGTCTCTGGTAATCTTAAGTTAAAGGACTGAAATAATATACCTATAATGAGAAACAACCATGACTTAATGCATGTGATGTTCTCATAGTAGGTCGATCCAGTACTTTGTTCCCTAACAAGTACTCGTGATCTTGATTCCTATCCTTATACGTATAATCATAATATGATCATCAATCGAGACTCACATTAGTCTTAATTCATTATAGTTCCCAGTATAATGATCGACTAGGGACATTTAGGATATTGATGTAAATACCTATGGATCTTATTATAATGTAAACATGCAAATTAATTATAATAAACAGCAAATGAAATCCTCTATTTTATTAACTAAAAGTATTCATAAAGACAGTTAATGGATTGACCTTGGGCACATGCCCCAACATCTCCCACTTGCACTAGGGCCAATCATACATGCATCTAACGCCTAATGATCTAACATGACCGCCATGTTTTCCTTGTGGAAGAGCTTTTGTCAATGGATCCGCAACGCTGTCTTTAGTAGGTACTCTGCAAATCTTCACGTCACCCCTCTCAATAATTTCTCCGATGAGATGAAAATGCCCGAGTATATGTTTATGGATTTGTGGTGTGATCTATGTTCCTTGGCCTATGCTATTGCCCTGTTATTGTCGCAATACAAACAAACAGAGTTAGCGATACTTGGAACCACACCTAGTTCAGAAATGAACTTTTTGTTCCAAACTGCCTCTTTTGCTGCATCGAACGCCGCAATATACTCGAAACTTCATTGTAGAATCTGCAGCAGATCTCTTGCTTTGAACTTTTCCAGCTTACTGCACCCCCATTCAAAGTAAACACATATCCATACTGCGATCTAAAATCATCTAAATCAGCTTGAAAACTTGCATCTGTGTAACCATTTACAATTAGATCATTTTCAAAACCTCCATAGACCAAGAACACTTCCTTAGTCATTCTTAAGTATTTAAGAATGTTCTTTACTGCTATCCAATGACTCTCACCAGGATTTGACTTATATCTGCTTGTAGTGCTCAAAGCATATGATACATCAAGTCGAGCGCATAGCCTGGCATACATGATAGATCCAATAGCTGATGTATATGGAATCTTATTCATATGGTCTCGCTCATCATTTGTCTTAGGACATTGAATCTTGCCGAGACTTATGCCATGTGACATTGGCAACAATCCTCTTTTAGAGTCTTGCAAACTGAACCTATTCATCACCTTGTCTATGTAAGCACTCTGACTTAGACCGATTAACCTCTTAGATCTATCCCTATAGATCTTTATCCCTAGGATATAGGCTGCATTTTCCTAAGTCTTTCATTGAGAAACACTTCCCTAACTAAGACTTGACATTCCGCAATGTTGGGATGTCATTTTCAATGAGTAATATATCACCAACATACAGTACCACAAAAACAACTACAGCCCCATTGACCTTCTTGTATACACAAGAATCATCTTCATTCTTAATAAAACCAAAATCCTCGATTGCTTCATCAAAACGAAGATTCCAATTCCGAGAAGCTTACTTTAATCCATAAATGTATCTTTGAAGCTTGCATATTTTCCTAGAATTCTCAAGATGTACAAAACCTTCAGGTTGTGTCATATACACGTCCTCAAACGGCTTTCTATTAATAAATGTTGTTTTTACATCCATTTGCCATATCTCATAGTCATAATATGCAACAATGGTGATTAAGATTCTTATGGATTTAAGCATGGCTACTGGCGAAAAAGTTTCATCATAATCAATACCTTGAGTCAGCTTGAAACCTTTTGCTACAAGTCTTGCTTTAAAAGTATGCACTTTTCCATCCATGTCAGTTTTCTTCTTGAAAACCCATTTACATCTAATGGTCTTACCGCCTTAAGGTAAATCAACCAAGTTCCAAACTTTTTAATCATACATGGATTGCATCTCGGAGTTCATGGCACTTAGCCATTTATCTGAGTCTGGTCCAAACATAGCCTCCTGATAAGTGGTGGGCTCATTTTGATCCATAAGCAACACATCACGACTATCAATAATGAGAAATCCGAATCTCCCTAGCTCATGTCTTACCCTACCAGATTTATGTGGGCCTTGTATCACTTGTGGAGGTTCAACTGGTTCAGAACATTTTTGAACTTCCAGTAGTGGTTCAATGTTTATCTGTGATTCTTAAACTTCTTCAAGATTTATTTCTCTCCCAGTAGCGTCTTTGGAAATAAACTATTTTTCCATAAAGGCACTATATCGAGCAACAAACACTTTGTTCTCAACGGGAGTATAAAAGTAATATCATTTTGTTTCCTTTGGATACCTTATAAATAAACACTTGTCAGATTTATGTGCTAGTTTTTGTGAGACTTGTCTCTTTACGTAAGCCTCACAACCCCAAATCTTAAGGAAAGACAAACTAGGTATCTTCCGTACCATATCTCATATGGTGTTTTATCAACCGCTTTAGAAGGAACTCGATTTAGAGTGAAAGCTGCAGTTTGTAATGCATAACCCCAAAAGGATAATGGAAGATCTGCATGACTCATCATAGATCAAACCATATCTAATAAGGTTCGATTTCTCATTTCAGAAACTTCATTCCATTATGGAGTTGCCGGTGGAGTCAATTGGGAGACAATCCCACAATTTCTAAGATGATCACCAAATTCTTAGCTCAAATATTCACCACCTCGATCTGACTGAAGTGTTTTGATAGTTTTACTAAGTTGATTCTGCACTTCATTTTGAAACGTTCGAAACATCTCAAACGCAGCTTTATGTTTCATAAGGTGGACATAACCATATCCGCTGAAATCATCAATAAATGTAATGAAGTCCTGATAACCTCCTCTAGCCATTAATTGTGTTTATAGGACCGCATACATCAGTACGTATTAGACCCCAATAAATCACTTGCCTATTCACTGTGTCCAGTAAAGGGACTTTTAGTCATCTTGCCTAGTAAACAAGATACGCACGTTTCATATGTTTCTAAATCAAATGAATCTCGAAGTCCATCTTTATGGAGCTTCGTTATGCGTTTCTCATTTATGTGCCCGAGATGACAATGCCAAAAATAGGTTTGATTCAAATCATTTGACTTGAATCTCTTTGTATTTATGTTAAAGACTGGAGTATTAGTGGACCTTTTCATGCTTAGAATATAAAGACCATCACACAAATCAACATTTGCATAAAATATGCCTTTACGAGAAATGGAACATCTATTATTCGCAATAATAAAATCAAAACCATCCATATCCTAACATGAAACAGAAAATGATGTTTATGCTTAAGGCAAACATAAAATAACAATTATTTAAAGTTAAAATAAGTCCACTAGGTAAGACTAAGTCATATGATCCAACAGCCAGGGCAGCAACTCTTGCTCCACTAGGTAAGACTAAGTCACATTTATACAAATGCGAGATCTAGATCTGGTATCTAATACCCAAGAATCACTAGTAGATAAATTAATTTCAATAATATAAATACCTGTAGTGGTAGTCGCACTACCCTTTTTCTTCTTTAGATATTCCAAATAGAGTTTGCAATTTCTAAACCAATGTCCAGGTGCATGGCAGAAATGACAATTTCCTTCTTTTTCTTTTGGGTGTTATGAAGCAGGAATAGGCTGGGGCTTGACTTGTTCCACAAGTTTTGCAACAAGTACAACAGCAGCCTTGGCAACTTTAGCCTTGCCTTTGCCTTTATTCTTCATTCCCTTTCCCTTTTGGACCATCAACACATTACTAGAGGGTTTCTTGATACTTTGTTCAACAATTTTGAGCATCAAATGTAATTTTGAAATTGATTTCTCAATATTACTCATATTGCAGTTCATCACAAATTGTGAGTAACTCTCCGATAATGAATTCATGATCAAATCCGTAGCCAACTCTTTGCTTTTAGGAAATCCGAGTCTATCAAGTTGGTCAACATAGCCCTTCATCTTCAGAACATGAGGACTAACTGATGCACCCTCAATCATCTTGCTAGAAAGTAGGTTTTTGACTGTCTCGAACCTTTCTTGCCTTGTTTGCTGTTGGAACATTTCTTTCAAATACGTAAAGAATGTCGTAGGCTTCCATTAGTTCCATGTCCTTCTGAAGTTTAGGAACCATAATTGCCAGCATAATACATGCAACATCAGTAGAATTGTTGACATGCTTATTATGCGCATCCTTCATAGCTTTCGTAGCATTGGTTGATGGGTCCTCAGGGATTGGAGCATCTAGGACACACAACTTGCGTTCATGCTTGAGAACGATTCTCAAGTTTCTGAACCAGTCAAGAAAGTTAGTCCCATATAGCTTATCCTTCTCAAGGATGGATCGTTGTGACAGGAGATTATTGTTACTTGAAGAGGCCATTGATCTACAATAAAGATTATACAAAGTTTATTTTAGTATAGAGGAATAGACTCCCACAAAATTAACAACCCTCCTAAAACATACTGTTTATTTAGGGGACTAAAATCCATATTTCACCTAATTCTATGATAGCTATGGCATGAAACACAGAACTAGATTATTTAGGTAGGTAACAATTACCAATTACATCTTATGTAATTTTAGATACTTTTATGAGATACGGGACATCTTATGTCTTAGCATGTTTTCTATCTCATCATGTGCCTAACACTGAAAATTATTTTGATAGCTTTATTAAGTCGGACCATTTTAAATATTTAGGTAACTCTTACCCAACTTGTCTCACCAAGATAACACAATACACCCAGCTATGGCTGAAACTATATTAGCGCGATCGAGACATTGACAAGTGTTTAAAATGGATGACACGAGACTTAAAATTTTACAGAGGGATTTTATTCAGTTTTAGTGATTTTATGTAAACAATGAAATATCATATATTTTATTGATTTGTTCAATCACTAAACAATTTGGAAATTTTTATACTATTCACTAATAAGAAACTTAAAACAATGTAACCTAAATATGCATATTGAATTACAGAGATTTCATCCATGAATCAATACACGAAAAATAAAAATTATACCTAATGGTGTCATGGATCACAGAACACGAAATTCAATTCATTAAAATTATCCGAATTAAACTAACATGGTTACTAGTATGTACGAAACTAATTTCAATAAAATCACGAATATATGTATCATATACACAAAACATGATAATAAATCTCCCAGAAAACTTATGTATATCACATTACATCAACTATTAACATGCTTTCAATCATATATCATGTATATATCAGAAGAAAACATGCAATGAAGTTAATGGAATCGAACTCGAAAGCTCTGATACCACTGTTAGAATTTTGGGGTTTATACGTAGCAAAAATTACAAAATAATTTTGACAAAAACCCCAGCTGGATCCGAATCTAATTCCATTAAAACGTTTAAACCATAAAAACTTAATCATACCTCGGTCGCAATATACCATTATGAAGTTTGATCGATCTCTAAGGCGCTGCCAACGACAAACGCCCTCTACCAGCAGTCCACATACGAACGACGACCAAAATTCAAAGTGCTAGCTTCGAGAGAATACCAAACCATTTTGTTTCTCTCCAAAATGATCCAGAGCGTACCGGAAAACCCTAATTCGTTTATGAAATGAAAATAGAGTTTCGGCCCTTAATCTTTGATACGTGCGTTCTAACTTAAAGCGTATATTTATACAGTATATAGACGGTTAAGTTAATTACACATATACCCCTACTTAAAGAAGTATAAGTGTAATACACCACAATGACGTTTCTATCATGAATTTTATAATATAAAATTCATTTTTTTGAACCATGTGAAAATCTCGCAAAACCATTCTTAGTGTGCGACCCAATAGGCTCATACAACGTTGGCATTGTACTAAAACACATTTTGGTATACAAGTTATAAGCGACCTCTAGCAAGACATTATGAATACCAAGTTGTCGAATATCAAATCGATAGAACCTAATCAATAGTGTATATAACATCCTTTTATCACACAATATCCTTTTGATCAAGCATAAGGCATGAAATTGTCATCCAACATGTTCAATCGTACTAGTCTCGATCTCTAGGGACTGAAAACATCCAATTGACATTGATCAATATCAATTCACTTAGACTAAGCCTTTTAACAATCTAACACATCGAGGGATCCACTGGATATCTCTTTTTATATGAGAGGGACAACTTCTATCTCGATTACACAACTTCATCACATTGCTCACACAGTAACCAATCGCAACCTTTATAATCGTCCGGTTAAAGACAACGTTTGATTGTGTCAAATCACTATGTTCCTAATGTTGAAGTCTCTGGTAATCTCAAGTCAGAGGACTAAAAAATATACCTATCATGAGAAACAACTATGACTTAATCCATGTGATGTTCTCGTAGCGGGTCGGTCCAGTACTTTGTTTCCTAACAAGTACTCATGATCTTGATTCGTATCCCTATACATATAATCATCATATGATCATCAATCAAGACTCACACTAGTCTTAATTCATTATAGTTCCCAGTATAATGGTCGAATAAGGACATTTAGGATATTTTCGTAAATACCCACGGATCTTATTATAATGTAAACAGGCAAATTAATTATAATAAACAACAAATGAAATCCTCTATTTTATTAACTAAAAGTATTCATAAACATAGTTAATGGAATGACCTAGGGCACATGCCCCAACATCCAGCTACCGTGGACTCTCCTCGCGATGCATGTGGTTATGTCTCCCACTAATTCGACTGACTATTCATGCGATTCTATCCCTCACGTAGCTGGCCACGTGGTGGTCTTCCATTGGTCCAGCTCGTCACCTGTGACCTTCTCTTCTAATACAGTCACGCCACATCAACTGGTCCAGCAAACTCCTCCAATCATAGCACGAAACATGTCGGCACACTGCAAGAAACTCTCAACAGCGACCAGATCTGCCTCGGGACACATTTCACGAGCCAAACCCTAAATTTGTTTTCCTTCTCTTGTAGAGTGCAAATTAGAATGTGATTTCGTATTAGGACTTGGGGATTTTCCGGGAGAACTCACTTTTGGACAGCTAGACATTGCTATTTTCTTTCTTCTTCTTCAACATACCATTATTTTCTTGTTTGCTCTATGGATTTCAATGGAGTTTTCAAGCAACATGTCCGTCGAACCTCATCGATCTAGACAGGAGGTGGAGTAAACTACTTTTTTTGGCATAAACATATGTGAGATCTAATTTGATTTATTTAAATTGCTTTTCATAGTATTTTACCCCCTTTGTTATAGTTTGAATAATTGAGGTTAAATTCATATTTAAACCTTGATTCTTTTGCCAATGAGTTTTAAGCATCCGACCTTATGCAATAATACCACATTAGTGGCAATTGACCATACCAATTGATTAGCCTGTTTTAGGGCTGGTTGAATACCGTAGGGATCTAGGCTAAATTAGATACACTAGTGATCCGGTTGTCTAAGTGTAGTGCCTTCACAGAGCCCATTGCGGTCAACGCATTAAACTAAATTCGCTTGAGTCCAGGGTTGTGTGTTTGACTAGAGAAGTGGTCATTGTCATTCATTGACCATCGAGATATGGAAGTACAAGGACCTGCGTACGTTACTGGGCTTATAACTACTTTGAATTACTTTGAATTACAAGCTTTATTTAAATTGATGATCATATGTATAATTGTGCCAAAATGAGGAAGTTTGCGATACCGATGGTTTAAGTTATTTTTCCTGATTGATTTATTCACACATTATTTTTATTCTATGCCTTTAGTAAACTTTTGAGAACACTTTTACAAAT
Organism: Stephania yunnanensis; assembly: GCA_039657365.1. Classification (NCBI taxonomy): domain Eukaryota; kingdom Viridiplantae; phylum Streptophyta; class Magnoliopsida; order Ranunculales; family Menispermaceae; genus Stephania; species Stephania yunnanensis. The sequence continues at coordinate 54,103,825 of CM077584.1, read as the reverse complement.
CCCCCATTTCCAATTTACTTTGTAGTTCATTAGCCTAGGTTCTAAACTTGGACTTCGTCGATCGACCATGTGCTTGCCACTACTGTAGCTCTAGTTGTCATTGGTAATCTCTTCGGGATTATATATTTTGACACATTCAACACGCGTTAGTAAGTTTTTTGAATTTGTAAATCATGCCTACCTCCACGATATCACTTAAGAGTTGTATAAAGAAAATAATAAATCAATAACAAAGTTAGTTGCAAATATAAAAATAATAATTACAAAAAAAAGAATTAAACTTTTAATTATTTGTATAGATGAAATAATTAGTAATGTAGTTCCTCTTTACAATGCATAATAATTGGGCAAAAGAAGAATTTAAACTTAAAAATTTACTTTTGTTCTCAAATACTTCAAAATATGTTTATTTGGTAAGTCAACTATTCATATAATTTATTTAGCTTGTGCTGTAAAATGTCATGCAAAATGTTTGCAATTATATGATTAGCATAAATTGTGTTTCCATGCTATTTATTTGTCCTAAAATCCAAAAGAAGAAAATTGAAATGTATATCATTGTTTTGTTTTTGGATTTTGTTTTGTCGTATTTCATGTATAAAGAATGTTGAAAACTCCTTGCATCTATTGTGTTCCTGCAGACTGTTGAGATAAAAAGCCTATTGAAGCCTATTATTTCAGTTGAAGAAGTTCCAGGTATGCTATGAAAATTTTTGCTATTTCTGAGTTTATATTGGTCAGTCATTCACTCCATAGGTTAAAGATGTTGATATATACTACCATGCCAATTTTTGTTATTTCTGAGTTTTCATTGGTCATTCATTGACCATAGGTATTAGGATACTGGCTGCTTTATTAATTCTTGTCATTACATTTTAGTAGCTAAACTAAGAGTGACGTGATCATTTAAAACTAGCTTTTGGTGTTGTATGAGTGCTTAATTGCTCGCTTGAGATGTATAAGGGTCCCTTTAATTTGTATATTGTATACTTGTCGAGATAGGCTCATTCACAAGACAATTAAAGTTAAAAGTGATTAGTATCTCATTTGAGAGGGATTCCTTCCCTTTTTTGTTTTTTTAAATTGCTCGTCTTGGAAATGCTTAGGAGAAATTGGATTGACTTGGTTAACAAAACTTTTCAATAAAACTCTAAAATCAAAACGGTTGCCAATGGATTAGAGAAAATGCACGCTTGTGCCAATCTTCAAAAAGAAAAGAGGCATTCAAAGTTGCTCAAACTACTGGGGAATTAAACTTATGAGTCACACTATGAAAATTTGGGAGGGGATAATTGACAATAGGCTAAGGAGAGAAACAAAAGTATTAGAGAACCGATTTGGCTTCGTGCCTGGGAGGTCAATTATGGAGGCGATTTTCTTTGTAAGACGATTATTAGAAAAATATATAGAAAAGAAAAATATCTTCATATGATATTCATAAATTTAGAAAAAGTATATGATATGGTACCTAGAGATTTTCTTTGGTCGCTTCTAGAAAGAAAATTAGTGCATGCTAGATACATAGACACTATTAAGAATATGTATGATGAAGTAGTAACGAGTATAAAAATATTTAGAAGAGCTACAAAAGAATTTTCCATTATGATAGGACTACATTAAGGATCGACTTTAAGCCAATATCTATTTACTTTAGTTATAGATGAACTAACTAGGCATATTCAAGAAGATATACCATGGTGCATGCTATTTGCAGATGATATTGTTTTAGTGGATGAAACAAAAGATGGTAAACCAAAGTTAACGTGAGATGCAGTAATTGGGAGGGATTTAAACGGTTTGAAAAGCTCACCATCGATTGCACTAAATCGAGCACAATGGAAAAGTTTGATCCATGTAGCCGACTTCAATTAATTTGGGACTGGGGCTATGTTATTGTTGTTGTTGTCGTCTTGTGATGTGTTTTCCTTGCGAATTTGGTGAAATTGAGACTACACGTCCAATCAACTTTAGCAGTGATTTTTTGTGTTTGTTTTATTAGGAAAATGATTGGGCAATCCAATTTTGACACCTTCATTTGACACTTGATTGTTATTGTACTTTGAATTTTGCATTGTGATGTATGTAGATGTGTTGTGATATGTTTCTAAAGGATTACGACAACTTGATGTCAAATGGAGGTGAAAAGTGGGTTACTCCACCATTGCCTATGGAAGTATATGGTCTTTGAAAAGAATTCTTCTAAGTAATATATACATCTTTTAACATTTATTTACATTTTTAGTCTTATTTTTGTTTGATCAAAAGGAGGCTAAAGCATTAGGTTACATGAGCACATTCGTGGAAGATAACTCCCCTGGTAAGGTTGGTATCATCCATTAAGATCAAAGCCAGCCCGCCGAGATATGGTTAATAGCATGTATTCCAATCACAAAATTCTGCACAATACGTGCTAACCAATCCGCCACTTGATTGCCTTCCTTGTGAGTATGTAGGATTATGACTTACCATGGCTTGATTGCCTTCCTTGTGAGAGGTTGCCACAATCAATTATCCATAATTCATCAAAAAAGTACATTTACTGTAAAGTTGGCCAATAAGACATTATATACCATTTTTGTTTTATGACCACTCATGTTTGCAAAATCATATATACCATGGTCAAACAATTTTTTCATCACTCCACTCCGGGAGTCTGATACCATGCTAGTAATTAGCTAAAATCAAAGCCTAAGATACATAAGAGATCAATCAAATCAAATATCTAAAGAATATTCTGCTCCATTAATCCATCAGGGTACTCGATCAGGTGCCCTATCCTGCATGTGGACGAATGCACCAGTGTCTTAATTTGCTGGTGCCTCTGCGTTGCTGCTCTAGCTCCTCCTTCTTATTACCTCTTCTTCCTTCTCTCCTTCCTCCCCCACTCTGGAATTCCTCCTTTTAATCATGATCATGAGGGACCCTCCAATGATATACCATGTAGTAATCGACGTACATTATGCATGACAACGCCTCCTCCTATAGCAGTGACCCCTGTAACTTATACAAATTTTCTTTCTAATTACTACATGGTCCTTCGGTAGTGCTGCCAAGTCATCAATGCATTGAATGCTCCGTTTAATCTTGACTGCATTTTTAAGATAAATTTGTTATTAAATGAAAAAAAATAAAAACTTTAAGATACGTTCTTAATTTAAAGCATCGATCGATATATTTGCTCCCCAAATCCTAAATGCCTGGCAATTAAATAACCATATATACTATAACCTTTTTCATTTTCTTCTCTTAGCATCTTCTGGACATCTCGGAACTTCACTTGCATTTCTGTTAGAGTTTCTGCACCATGACTAGATTCCACATTCGCATCTTTGTTGCACATAAATTCCTTTCGTATTGCTTGCACATCTACACATTGTTTCTTTGCAGCATTCATATATAAAACATGGTATATATATATCAAAGAGTTAATCAATAGAGATAAATTAATTTATTTAGAAACCGCGCATCCGTGATGAGTTTCTTTGAAAATAATTAATAATACTAACTATTTTTTTCAACTGTCTCTTCATAATATTTTCTTTTGTGCTCATGATCAAGTACTTTCTGATTGATCAAGCCTTCATCACCACCAGTACATTTAGTTTTCTAAAACATGAGAAATTTCAAAGCATTAGATTTATGTGATTAGTCATATATATAGACATATAATTAATGAAGAAGTCAAGAAAGAAAAATCTCAGATATTAGGTACATTGAAGATGGCACATTGATTAGGGGTTGAAGAAGTAGGTTGGCTTGAAGACTTCTTGGATTGCACTCCACCACCTGCAGATTAATTAATTAGGCTCAGCTCAAATAATGATTAGAACTTGGAATACATTATGTATGTACATACCATTTGTAGTGTTAGGCATTATGGTAGCATTAATCTGAACTCGCGAATACATTATTCTTTTCCATTCACTGCAACAAATTTAACAAACAAATTAACAATATATATAAATATTTATTAATCAATTAATTAATTTGATGGTGCCTTAGCTTTAATTAAAAGTTTTCTACTCAGCTATAGTTACCTATATGCATTTTATCTTTTATTATGTATTTCTTTATTGAGTTTTTAAAGAGATGTTATAATAATGATCGATCACTAATTTTTTTAATTAATTTGATGAATTGATTATTAAAAAAATTGTTAATATACATTCAATAAGAGGGCAGTGAAACTAGCTAGGGTTAAATTAGTACTTGAGAAGTGTATCAAAGAAATTGACGGATTTGTTCCAAGGATGACTTAGCCTAATGCCATCAACAACCTTTCCGATATCGCTTTTCTGATTACACACATGAAAATTAATCAAACTTTGTTAAGCCTTCAAGGATCATATATATAATGAAAGATATATAGTAAAGAAATTTCCACAAAGAAAAGATAATAAACAAATCATCATTATATAAATTAACTTTAAACAGTTGAACCCTAAAAATTAAGGTTATTACATAGGATGCTCGCAAGGAAAGTTTTTTACTTCTTTTCTTTTACGATGCAATGATTTAGCGGTTAAATACAAAAGCAACTAATTAAGTGGCCATTCGTGTTGTTTTGTTTTTTTACAATGGATATAATAAAAGTAAATACTTTACGCAGTTGTCTAATTTATGATGGATTATCCCTACTACTCCTCTATATGAGACACACATATACCCTACAAAAATTAATATGCCTCAAAAAATTAGGAGATTCAACCGAGATATCGTAAAGGCTTAAGTGAACAATTATAATAACTAGCTAGGCTCCAACCACGTGTTACACCAAAGCAATAGTTGGAGATTTGTGATAGACTTAATTTAACAAAAAATCTATATGGACTCTTTGAGTCCAGACTCAAAGAGCTTTTACTAGTCATGAAAAATATCTAATTAAAGAAAAAGACCAAATTATCCTCTTCTCCATCATCAATGCACAGACATCTCCTCCACCGCCACAGCCACCGTCGACCACCACTTAGAGTCGCCGACAGCCGCCGTCGACCACCATTTACAGCAGCCGACAGCGTTGATCGTCGCTGACCTACACCGCCACAGTCGTCGCCGATCGCCGCTTACTGCCGCCGACCACCATCATCTCCCTCCATTTTGATTGAATATATTGATACATACAAATCACGCCGGTCTGACAATGATACAAACTATTATTTCAACGGGTACTAATCTTGATTGTTGTGTGATCAATTATGCAAACTAAAACTGTGTTTGTTGAAGTAATTGCCGATCAGAGACTTCTCTTCTATGAAGGTTCTATGAAGGTGATGATGATGATGCCCTTTTTGTTTTGCTTGATTAGTTAGTACATTTGTTCTTGTTTCCGATCTGGGTTTTGCTTGATTAGTTCATTTGTTCATGTTTTGGATCTTATTGTTGTTCAATCTAAAACCCCTTTTTGTTCCGCTGAGAGCGACCCCGCCGCCTCTCCGCCGAGGCAAAGATCGCCGCCGCCACCCCCACCTTCTCCTCCGCGCCCGCCTCCCCAAAGTCATCACCCACCTCCGCAACTCCTCGATCCCCATTCTCCCCGGCCTCTCCGACTCCGAATTCGTCCGCGCCGAGCCGAGTTTGGCTTCTCCTTCCCTCCCGACCTCCGCGCCGTACTCTCAGTCGGCCTCCCCATCTCCCCGGCTTCCTCGACTGGCGCGCCCCCACCGCCTCCCGCCTCCAACTCCGCGCCTCCCTCGACCTCCCCATCTCCATCACCTCCTCCATGGCTACACTTCAAAAGCCACCTACCCAAACCAGATCTGGCCGCGAGATCTGAATAGGAGAAAGGGAGAGGCTGGCCGGAAGGGAGGAGGAGGGTGGCCGGCGGTGGATGATGACGCGGCGTTGTCGATGGTCGGTGCTCACTGCGCGTAGACTGTGGCGGTGGTGAGTGGTGTAGGTTGGATTGAAGAAGATAAATTTGCATCAAGGGTATTTAAGTCTTTTCAGTTCTTTAAGTCCAGACTCATTGAGTCCATTTAGCATCACCCTTAATTTAAATAGCATCATTGGATTGTGTTATGTATTTGTCATTGGCTAATCAAGTATGTTGTTGATTTTGAATGTTAATTTATTGAGAGCTTAATGTTTCGATTTTTCTATGGAAAACTATTTCACATTAATTAATTATAGCCCTAAGGTAATTTTCTTGGTTTTGCTCCAAGGAAGAAGACAACTAATTAATTACCACCAAAAATTGACATGACACGGTCATTCGTCGTAATTCTTTCAAGAACTTCATCACCACCACTTTTGATTGTTGTTGATCGTCCAGTGTTCGATTCTTTACAGAGACAATACCCATTATTCGTTGAAGTTGTTGCAAGGATTCCATGATCTGTTGCTCATCCATCTTCAATTAATACATATACAAGAGCATGCATGAGATATGTGATAATATGCTAAAATTAATTTAAAGCAGCCCTATTTACAATGCAATGTCTAAATTGTTACATATATGTAAGAAACTGATCAAAAGACCAATGTTTAATTCATGCCTTAAGAAAAGATTTTTATTCTCTTATAGCTTTTCTTCCCCAATTGATTGATCGATCCAAATATCAATTTTCTTGATTTCGAATTATCTGTGTGAAAAAAATTAGATCGTCCCAGTCGCACCTTCTATTTATTGTTGTTTGGGTAATGTTGTTGGGATACCATAGAGACACAAAGCTATTAATTAAGAATCCTTTAAAGATATTGGGATATGTGGTATGGGTTATTTAATGTACATCGTACGATAATTAAGCAAGTGAGTGTCTTTTATTTATCAAAGTGAGTATTGAGTTCTTGTGATTGGCGCTTGGTCCTAACGCTACTATATACTATACGTGGCACCCATTTCTAAGATCGACATTCAAATTAACTCGAATTAAATTGGTCTCGAGTGCATGCGTGGATTGTTATTTTTATTTTTGTAAATTGCTAATTTAATTAATTAATGAGTTGGCACCATTTTTATTTTTTATTTATTTTCAAACTAAAAAGGTCAAAAATAAAAATATACTAAAGAATAAATGGGTAATTATATTTATTTTAAAAATCTCTTAAAACATCTTCATTGATTAATCATAATTTTTTTAAAAATAAAGCGTACCACACACTTACAAATGCAAATGAGAAGATATATAAGTCATATATAGAGAGTGACTTGAAAGAGCTATTAACTTGTCAAAGTAGGAAATCAAAATCTATTTTGAAAAGTACATAAACAATTTGTTAAGTAATGTTAATCTCTTAATCAATAGTAACTAATTCTTTGAAAAAAAATATTTTTTATGTATTTATATAGTTTATTTTTAAAAAAAGTGGAGCCTCGAGGGGGATCGGGGGCCGGAGCAGTCGCCCCTCTCGACCCGCTTCAGAGTCAGCACTGCTAATGGAGATTTGCCGTGTTAGTTATCAAAATAAATATATTTGTTTTTAATAATTACCAAAGCAAATTGTATATGTGCACCGCATAAAACTTTATAGGCAAGCCACTTGAAAATTTCCACACCTTTTTCAGATTTGCCCTCAATTGAAATGACCTATTTACCCTTTTTAACTCCTAAAATAACTTTCATGCCCTTTATCTCTTTCACGATTGTGCATACCATAAGAGTCAACATTCGTCTCCGACGATCCCCTCCGACTACCCGTGAACATCGGCGACACGAAGTTGCATTTCAAAGGCCAATTCCATCGTAAGAGTCGATCCCTTCATGCATTTTGATGGAAGTTGATGGTTTCAAAATGTTGTTAGTTTGTCTTAATGGGTTTTGTATAGATTTTCGTATTTTTTTTGTTGTGTTGTTGCATGCCATTTGGCTTCACTACAAGAGAAATTTTAAACAACAACAAAAAAATATGATGCTTAGAATTGATACTGGTTACTTGTTAAGTGACCACTGCAACATCGATCGGATCGATGACTACTATTGCTAAACTCTTTGTCTTGATTGAACTCACCATTACATTTGGGGTTCTGTTGCTTTTCAGCGACATATTTATGAAAAACGTCATCACACGATTTGCCCATCAAGATAGACGCGTCTTGTCGCTAATCTGTTGTAATCAATGACAGATTTCGATCGATCATTGATTTGCACGATCAATCAAGAAAACCATGATCTGTCATTGATCTGTCGCTAAACAGAGACAAATCAACAACAGGCAGCTTTTTGCTGACTGGAATGATAATTTTGTAAAAAAAATAGTTCACTGTAAATAGTAAATTGTATACCTGCAATAAAATCTGCAACACTAAATTTTCTCCTGCTACAAATAAAATGAAAATTGGGAAAATGTATGTATATTACAAAAATTTGACAAACAATGTCTACAAAAGGATGATATTAACATTTCATAATTAACTAGTAGTATGTACTATATAGTACTAGATGAACATTATTCAACAAAATACAAAGTACTACACAAATTAAGATGGCTACACAAATTAATTTACATATATATATATATATATAATGTCAATCCCACACTCTTACCCAATTGTTTCACTGATATAAGATAGTCTCCATACAAATTCTGGGGCTAGGAGAGCGTTTCCCATCCGAATCCTGAAAATTAAAAGGAATAACTTGAATAATATTCGACATGCAACCAAAATATTCCAACACAAATGAAAATAGCATCATATCCAATTAAAGTGAAATTGAACACAGTGTTGTTTCTGAGTACACACTATCTTTCACAGTCTTTTTATCTCGATGTATAACATGACCAATACAACCACTCTTAAAATACACACAACGAGTTAATTAAGGATTTCTAATGCATAAATTAAAAGTGCGCGTTATGACACCTAAAAAATATGGAGACACATATTACATATAGAGACCAAGTTGAGCAGCATGGGGTGTCCATCTCTCCGAAAAAAATGAAATGGACCATATAGGATTAGATAAACAACTCGATTTGAGAAAATACCTGAGTTGATCTATGTGGATCTAATTCTCCTATCCTTTTTTGGATACATCTTAATCTACTTATTTGTAATGTCATTCTCATTGTGACCACTTTTTATATCATTGATCCTAAATATATAAAATTGATTCTAATTTTACTACTCTAATTATCTTAATATGTACTAGACTTGACTAACAAGTCACAATGCATGTATTTCATGATCTCGCAAATGTAAACTCTAAAATTTAAATACAAAGACATCAATGAAATCAATCAACTTTATAAAGAGGAGATCCAACTCTTTGAAGTAAAAAACTTCTAAAGTAAAAGAGGTCTATGAAGTTATTTGACTTAAGAATTGCCTACGAAACCTATATATTTCAATCATAGTGATCTAGTTCAAAAACCATTTATTCTAAAGCCGTTAAGTACTCATGTTCTCTATCTTTATCATGAAACACGAGTAAAATACAAATTCAATCATATTTTCCAATATCGACAAAGAACAAGTTCAAAAATCTAGTTTCTTCATGAAATGACAAATGGAAAATGCTGAAGAAACTGGTATTAAATATTATATTAAAGATTTAAAAAATACTAAAGTATGACAAAAGAACGTATTGTAACGTATGCTGTAAGGCCATTCTACCACTCATTGCAACTATCCTAATGTTCAAAAGTTCATAATAAACACTGCGGTATACATGGTTAAATGTTCAAGATCAAGAGAAGACTGAGTTCAATGGAGATTTTGTAGATAAAATAAATGGCAGAAGGTTGCATACCAAAGGAATATCTGAACCTTGAAACCCAATTGCTGATGTAACTTTGCCTCCCTATGCAACACCCATATCAAATGCCACCGGTGCACAAACCTGCAAATGAAGAATCACATCGACTACATTATAAGGGAAAAAATGTGAAGATACACATTACTCGTAATTAACAGTTTACCTTAAAAAAGGTAGGACATCCAATCACTATTGCCGTGACAGTGGTCGCGGAGGCGGCATAAGTTGCGACATAAACTCATCATGATCATACAAAAGATGACGTTGATCCTCAGGCATCCTTCTATGTGGATCGGTCCAATGTCAAGGCTGGTGGTTATCCGGGTTCGCAGACTGAGAAGGTGCTATCTCCATTGTCAAATGACCAGGGTGGTCGTCAGGTGTGCTTTCCCTACAAACATGCTATGAACAAACATTATACAATTTTTTTCCTCACCATCATGAATTGTTACGAAATTTTTCCAAAATCTCCATATTCTCTCGACATTTCTTATCAATTCTAACTAACGAAGTATATAAATTAATATACTTTTCTTTATTTTACAAATAAATCTAATTATTCTTCAATTTAACAGATATAGACACTACATTGAGATTTCAAATATAAATACGTACAAACTAAATGACAATCACAATTAGTAAACATTATAAGAATATATAAGTTATAACTCAATAAGATATCATTCTTAGTTGGAAATGCACTGCCAAGCAATAATTTAAACAATGTCATATTTAGTAATTTACCGTATTATTATTCAATGAACATACTATATATGAACTAAATTTAACAATAGTAAATGATGATTGTCATATGACAAGCTAAGTGAAAATTTAAACTACCTAAATGCAAATTTAATTCGTTCTACTCGTTGATTTGTTGCTGTCTAGCGAAAAATTGTTCGGTTGTTGATTTGTTGTTGTTTAATGATAGATTGTTCTGGCGTTGATTTGTTGCTGTTTAGCAACAGATGGTTGAGTTGTTGATTTGTTGTTGTTTAGCAACACAGTGTTGCGTTGTTGGTTTGTTGTTGTTTAACAGGTTGTCGCTATTTTTGAAGGCTGAGCATGACACACTTACGATTTCGTTGATATATAAAAGGGAAAACTTAGATTTCCTAATTTCAGTAGTAATGAAAACAAAATTCAACCAAAATTCTAAAATAGACGTTTATGAAAATGCAAACCAGAATTGTGATTCGAAGGTCCACCGCCTAGCCGCGAGGCAATCCATGAGTCTGCTATGCCTTCGTGCTTGTCCACCGGGGTGAAGCTCGGGTGACGGTCGTGTCGGTGTGCGAGTCGCGAAGTCGTCGCAGAGGAGACCCGAAACTCAGTCAAGGAGGAGCTGGGGGCGAGCAGCGGTGGTGGAGGAGCCGGGCCCGAGCAGCGGTGGCGGAGGATCGCGGAGGCGAGCATCGTCGGCGGAACACTGGGTCGCGGAGCCGTGGTGGTGGCAAGCGGCGGCGGAAATGTGGGGGCAACGGCGAAATTAGACGGAACCCGAAGCGGCAAAAAAAAAGGGGCGATCAGCGACGCCGGAAGAGAAAACCGCGAAGCGGCAGCGGCGCCAGATGACAATCTCGCGTAAGGGCAGCGTGAGATCGGGGCGTCGTCGGCGTGTGTTGTAGAAGAATGACAGAGCCGACGAGTCGCTGTCGACGTCGACGACGACAGTGGACGATGATGGCGACGGTGGTGGTGAGGCTTGTGCGGCGGCAGAGATCGTTCGTCGGTGGCGGAGACCAAAAATTGGGTTTGTAGAGAGAGGGGTCAAGGAGGATGGGTTGCTGGTTTTTACCTTTTTTGGGTAGCGACATATCAGCGACAGATCAAGTCTGTCGCTGATTTTCTGTCGCGGGTCTGTCGCAGATTAGCGACAGAAACAATTACGTCACTGATCTGTAGCAGATATGTCACGGAGTTTGCTATAGATCAGCGTCAGACTTGTTTCTGTCGCTGATCTGTCACAGCCACGGCGAAAAATTAATGGCGGGAGAAATCAGCGATAGATGTGACAATATACAAATTTTCCCAATTTTGTCACAAATCAGTCACTGAATTGTTGCTTTTCGGTCAATCGAGTCAAACGGACTATCCGATGCAGAACTATTGCTGATTTATTGTTGTTTAGCAATAGATTATGTCTGTCACAATATTTTGATGATATTCCTCATTATTCTTGTAGTGCTTGGTTACACAGAACCGAATAAACTCGAACTATTAGATGTCAACCCACCGAACAAATGCGTGTAATTCAGTGACATCTGACTGTAACGACCCAAATTAATTAAACTGGGATTAATGTTAATCTCAGAGATTGACAGTCGTAATTCGGGCACTACGTAGACAACTTGGTTGACTCGGACACGAGAATCATGGAAATATGTAATTTATGGATGGTGGTTGTGTATATGTGGTGTTTAAAAAATTATTATTATTATATTGCACCGCATGTGTGTATGCTACTATCGGGTGTGTTTATGTGACATGTGTTCGCCTTGAAAGGCGTGTCAATGAGGGTATCGGATAGGCGAACTACCGGTACACTAGGAAATCGACTAATCCATGTTAGGATGACTAGTTAATCAATTAAAATGGGTAATGTGACCATAGGCCAAGTAAACTTCAATTAAAACAATAGGCTATGACGTACATCGAATTGCGTGTTGAGATGCGGGGCATCGAGTGCCGAGTAGTCAACGGTTAGTGAAATCACAAAATTTGTCAATTTAGTGAATAAAAACACTAACCATATATATTATAATGTGCATAAGCTAATGTAATTGAATCAAATAAATCAATGCCTATAGTTTGGTTATTTAAATTAGAAACCACGATAATGTCATGGAGATACGTGTTGACACATCTAGGAAAATGTAAGTAGCAAATTAGTGTCACTTTGATTGGGTTAGTGGGATGCATGTCAAGGTGTGGATCATTAGATGAGCTTCGAGATACGTAAATACATGGAGATCAATGGCTATGAATCAATATTACCTTAATATATAAGATCAACACATGCAAGGAAACCATTTTCATTTTCAACTTATGAATCAAGAGAACTTGCTGGAGAAGAAGGAGGTTGATGGAGAGAAGGAATCCATGAAGATTGGTGAGAATTTCGCAAGCTAGGTTGTACACCAACTAGGTACACATCTATTTATGTCAGATTGAAATCATTTCTGGTTTTTGGCTAATTCCAGAAGGTAGATGATTGAATATTTGCAATTGGTTTATATATTTGGATTCCTCATTTGAAGCTGATAATTTGGCTATATTTAAGTTCTTAATTTGGATTTGAAATCATAAATATATGAATTTTTGAAGCTGTAAGACCAAAACTAGAATTACGCATGTTATATTAGGAATTAGCCTATGTAATTTGATCATAACTTGCTCATTTTAGATCCGAATCAATCCAAATTGGTGGCATTTGAAAGCTTACTCAACGGATAACAACTTTTCTTAGCTGGAGATGTTGTAATTCAATTGTTTTCATGTCCAAAAGTGCTATACAAGCAGGTTCAGGAATTCAAAAGAAAAGTTTTGAAACTAAAATTGTATAAGGCATAACTCCCTAACTACTTATCCAAATGAGCTAATCTTTTAGTATGTTGTATTTGGGTATGTCGTCTGCCTTGTAACAAAAAATTACCTTTTTAGAAATATAGATTAGGAGGAATAGATTTTCTAAGTCCGCTGGTCGGATTAAGTTCCAATTAGAGCTATGTTTAGTAGAATCATGATATCTTTTTCGTTTTAAATCGAGATTTTGCAAACTAAACCTTTTTGGAAAGCTAAGATAGAGACTAAAGATCTTTGTATTGGTGGAAGATTTTGAGACTTAGACAATTTAATGCCTAAAAATGTGTTGTAACAGAAGACTGAAATTTAGACTTAATTTAGTCTTTATGGCTGATTTGGGAAGATCAAAACATATTCAACCAATTTGAATACATAATAAACACACTTAACTGACTTCATGGACTTAAGGGACCGTAGCTCGAGTATCGAGGAGCTTGTCGGGTCGGATTCAGATGTTCGGGGGAGTCAAAGCTCGTGTTGAAGTGCGTAAACCCATTAAAATGCCTCAAAGAATTCATGATTTAGTTTATCGATTTCGTTTTTCATGTGTGACTGCTGGTGGGCACACATGTGGTTTTCACTCTTATTTCGGTGTGTGTATATATTAGTTGTAGCTAAATCGCATGCACGAGTTACATGTGATAGTGCTCGTGTTGATTGCAGTAGAATATATTTACGACTGTCGAGAGGGATTAGGGTGGTCCTGAAGTGTAACAGCGTCAGGAAGGGACCATGCCGTTTATTAAAGTTGGGGCTTAGCTACTGTAAGCCTATAAGTACATACGTGGTTTCTATTCGATTTATCGATTACAAACTGGTGTAGGTCAGGGTTTTCTCGTGATTATACGGATCTTTACTGATTAATGCTTTATTTCAGAACTGGTTTAATTAGTATATTCTATTTATTTATTTCACGCTACTTATATTCATAAGAATATGACATACTATTGCCAGGTGTTATATTAGTATGTCTCGTAGTTTATCAGTTTTATTTCATGAATAGTGTGTGGACTTATCTTGAGATTTTACTCACTGAACTCGTCACTGTATTTGTTGAGTGACTGAGTGCATATCATTCGACGAGTAAGGCCAAGGGCAAGGAGGTACTGGACGACTACCTCTGAGATTGTGGAGCTAGCTCATGTGTGATATCAATATGTATTTATTTTACTTTTGTTGGGTTTTGGGGACCATAGAACACTGATTATATGTATATAAAACTTTTGTTATACTTAACTCGCCTTGATATATACATGATACCTTTTGCCGGGTTTTCCACTACTTAGGATAGTTGAATACTATATTACTTACTTAAATTAAGAATTTCGCTGTAAAATTATAATATCACTTGATGAATTGAGTAATTGGCTAACTGAATTATTAATACTTATGTAAAGGTTAGTTAGCGTAACTTGGGTTAGTTGGAAAGGTGTAAGCAACTCGTTAGGTCGTGAGGTGCAAGGAGAAGTGGGCCATGACGTGGCAAGGATAGTTGACGTAGGATGCGATGTGGCAGGTAGCAAGGCGGTCTGGAATTTGGGGCTGTTGCACTGACTGAACAATAGCGGTATGTTCGGTTGGATCTGACCTAATTATAAAATTTTGTTGTTTTTTGTGATTATTGATTAAAGGTCGATTGTGATGATGTTATTTACCTTTTTTGCAGGGAGTGTTGTTTTGTTTAGACTTTATGGAATACACTAATTGTAGCATCCACTATCCCAATTAGGGCGATACTTGGTGTGAAACCCTAATTAAGCCTCTATGATCCAACTAGACTTAACTAGAGCCAACAACCTCATCGTCTATACCTAATAAACTGAGCCTATATATTAATATCGAATAAACAAAACAAAATATATGTAGTGAAAAATTAAAGATTTTTGATATATACAATATACAGAAACACAGAGTTTACTGAAACTCAGAACCTTGATTATAAACTTCCAAACCCTATTTATATATATATATATATATATATATATATATATCAAATATTGTATATAAGTAGAAGAAGGCTCATTACATCGAAGAGAAGATAACAAGACACCTAAATCTTCTCCTTTCCCTTAACTGGAGCGCTGGGTAGTGAACCTGAAATATTAAATTTGAGTGAGTACTCCAACTTGCTCAGTAAGTTAAGATTAACAAAGCTATAAACATTCTATATAATAATCAAGAACATTACGCAATAACAATGTGCACCAATGTTAACTAACACGAATATGGATAACATATAATTCAATACACAACAAATTCAAATCAAATTATCATTGACTATTACATTGTGATTCCCATTTAATTTATAAAACTAGGGTCGATTACCCACCGACGCCATTAATGCGATTGATAGACCAACATATTGGTCGATATGCTGACTAGCCAATCCATTAAAGCCCAATAGTTCTATCTGAAACCCTCTAGTGAGTATGTGATCCATGTAACTTATAAACTAAGTAGGAAGTTACATATAGACTGGGAAAGTAACCCATCTCCTATATAACTTGGTCTCAGGTCTAAGAACTTACTCTCATGAATCACATTAAACATCATTTTTTTGTTTATTGAAAACCATCACAGTATACATAGTCCCCCATTTCAGTCCATAAACTACATGAACTACTTATACTAAGATAGCTTAACAACATTGATAAATAAGCGAATCTTTACTTACCTCGGTCTAGGTTTCTGTTCCAAATTCCTAGTTTTTTGGGCACTCAAACTTTCTTGGGAATCCAACACCTATCACAAAACATTTTAATCGATTTATATCCAATACCATATAATTAGAACCCTTAGTTCAGTCCCTAAGTCCTTAGGAAATCCTAAACAAAACTCAGCAATACTGTTGTTTTTTGGGGTAGGAGCGCTCTCCATTAGTTGGTGGAGTGCACTCCAACAGTTGTGTTCATCACAACCGATGAAGGGATCACACTTCTATGCTAGGTGGAGCGCGCTCCACCCTGTACTATCTAGATAGTACACAGGGCAGCAGCTACTGTTCCATCCACAAATTCACCAAATAACAGTTTGCACTCCCAAAATTCATCAGGGAGGGCCTCTAGTGAGGTAATAATCCATTTCCAATGATCGAACAACATAATTCATAGAGATTTCATCACATACTATCAATTAAACTTTGGCAAACATAAAAACTAAACTTACCAAAGTGATGATCTCTTGCTTTTAATTTATTTAAGCCTCAATCCTTGTTGGTTTAGCTCACCGAATGATCATCTAGGATTCGAAATCAAACCCTTAACCCTCTGTCTCACTGTTTCGATTGATCAAATGAGGAGATAAACTTGAGTTTTTAGTTTAAATATATGGATTTTCCTTATAATACGCATCGTTCTATCTCAAGACTGATCGAATGAGTGATGTGCTAACATGACACTCCTTAAAGTAACACACATATTGACACCATCAAACACTTATGCTCCTCTCAAGGCGGTCCGATGATTCATATCATTCAAACCAATCTTTTAATTTCTAATATAAATATATTTATATGTGACATCCGAGAATTTCGTAAACTCTATTAGGATGCTAATTAAGTATTTTTAGATTTAATTTATGATTTAAGTATCCGAGGTGGGACCCACATATTATGGACCGAAGATCATAAGTTTAAATATTATTTTTGCGTGTTACGTGCCTAGTGGAGGTAATATACGTTATTTTGTCTGCAAAGGATTGAAATAATTATTTCTTTGATATTAAAGTTGAAAGAACGGATTAGACTGACTGGATTATTGGAGGATTAAGACATCTAGACTGGTCAGTCATCTTAATGACTAGGTGGCTGACATATATATTCAATATATATTATGTATTTTCTCGCCAATAAACTCATCGAACATGCTTACGAGTATTCTCCTGTGCGTATATTCATTCCACGACACTCTCGTTGCACTTAGTGTATCGGTAATTCGATGCTTATTATGTATTTTCTGTTTATAGACTTGTATTTAATTCCTTTATTATATTACAACTTATATAAAAGTGCTAGACAATTCAAATAAACGCAAATTATCATGCAAACACACGTACATGCTAATCGAGGTACGCCAGACTTAACCGCGAACCTAACTTAGGTTAATTAAGATTTAGATTAGTATTAATCACCAGCTTCAGGTAACAGGTTGTTACAGTGTCCCTAACTTAAAGCAATTTCATCCTCGAAATTAAAGTAAACATAAAATTACATGTAGTTTCAAAGAGAAATGAAAACTGCTCCTTCATATAGGATTCCCGCTCCTAGGTTAATTCCTCATTTCCGTGAAATTTCCATTTCACTTTAACCAAAGTTACCTCTTTGGTTCTCAGCCTCTGAATCTTACGATTAAGTATCTAAATCGGTTGCTCGTCGTAAGATAAGTTTTCCCGAAGATCAAATTCATTCCAATCAATCCTTGGAGTGAACTGAGTATCTGTTTTGTGAAGTATGGACAAATGGAAGACATTATGAACTTCGGCTAGCAGAGGAGGAAACTTTTACCTGTAAGCAACATGACCAATCCTTTCCTTTACTCTGAACGGCTCAATGCGCCTTGGAGCTAGCTTAACTCGTAACCCAAATCTATACAATCCCTTCATAGGTGAGACTTTCAAAAGGATAAAATCGTTATTTGAAAACTCTAAAAACCTATAATGTTTATCAGCATCTTTTCTGTCTGAGTTGTGTTGTACTCAAACTTTAGTGAATCTATAAATTTTCTCTGTGTAGTCCTGAATCAATTCTCTTTGTCGTTGATTACAGTGATAGATTAGCAACAAGCCTCGAACCTGCATTTGTCTGAGGTGGCGTTTGATATGTGGAACAAAGCTTTCAACAATAAATCTGCAACAAATCATAGACAACTTTTAATCGTCGCTAATTTGTTGCAAAATTGAAATAAGAGAAAAAAGAAAACTGGGTCAACTTCCACATTCTACATTTACACCCTTGCCCAAACTCTTTCTAGGGCTCGCTCTCGTTCACTTTGTAAGGCTTGCTCTTGTACACATGTGCATCGGTGATAGCAGTAGTGGCAGTGGTGGTGACAGATCAAAGAACAACACCTCCTAAGAAAATATCTCACTTCTCGTCTCTCCTACACTTAAAGATTCAATCTTCCCCACATCCCCTCCTAATTTCTTCACAACCTTTTTCGAAGGCGTCAAATGATGCTAGGATTGTGCTATGTGGAGATTGGGATGCTGATGGTAAAAGCTTGTCCCATACACTTAATGGGTACAAAAAAGACTATACATATTTCTTGGACTAGTCTTGGTAGCTTGTTTTTAGTCATAACCCATCCCCAACCATACCAATGTCGAGCTTTAATCTATAAACACTAATCACCATTCGGGGCGTCCACCCTTCTTTCCTTCTGTTCCCACCACCTTTCCCTTTTCTTCTGTAACCTAAGCACAACCAACACCACAACCTATTCGAATCACAAGACTCACAAGATTTACAAAACCCATTTCCCAAAAACTTCAATTCATCTCTCAAGTCATGAAACCTACCCAGTCTACAAGTGTACTCCTCAAAGTCTCTAGACTCCATCGAATTCAAACTAGACACCAATCTCATCAATGAAGACCTACGACCAACGAGCACATATAAACGAACCATCTCAGCATTATATATAGGGACTCTCTAGATTAGGGTAATCGTCGACGTCCCAACCTACTGCCTAGTCGGGAGCCTAGTCGATCTAAGCATGTCGTGGTGGCAAGCCATCTCCACTATCATCGCTGCCAATCTCATCATCTTAGTCTCTCTAATGCTCATTGGTCACGCTGGGACTAAGTACGAGATTTCCTATCCTGTGCTCTCTCGGGACTGAGCTGGTGGTCATGCCTGCGGAGACAAAGGAACTGAGAGTTGCAATTTATTGGTATCTCGAGGAACATATTTGCTAGTGTACTTGCTTATCGAAAATCAGTGCCTGAGCTTCGTGAAACTGTTAAGGTTTAGTAATTAGTTAACTGAAGAAATGCAGTGGTGGTGACAGATCAAGAGTGCATTGAGCCATCCCATAAACCCTATCAAAGTTCCCCAACCTCTCGTCCCCCGCCGCGAATAAAGACCGATTCCTCACTGCATTCCTAATCAATCCATCTAACAAACCATCCAACGTTCTGTTAAATCAAATTGCATTAAAAGGTGAGTTTTATTGTTATTTAAATTTGATATTTTGTACGATTTTTTTCATTTCGTATAAAATGAGTTCTCTCAAACTAATTGATTAATAAATACCTGGTTTAACTTTTAAATTATTGTAATTTAAATAAAAACCAAAATCATTTGTTAGCCACTGGATGCTTGATTCGATTTGAATTTAAGATTAAATACCCGTCTCAAAAAGTGTATATATATAAGTTGGGTTTATGGTTTGGGTTTGTATATAGAAAAAAAACAAATATGTATATATTATACTATTAGTATTAATTATGGTTTTTGTTTTTAAAAAACCCTGGTAGTTGTAATACATATGAAGTATGTTGTATTCCACACTGTGAGATAAGATTTGATAATTTCTAGCTTTTGCATTTAAGTGTGAATTTGTTGTTGCTGTAGATGTTTTGGTAGTTTGTTAAGGTTTTTGCATATAATTTGCTAGTCTTTGGAAGGCTGGTGAATGATATCGTGGGAACATGAGCTTTTGGGCATTACGATGATGTGGACACTGTGGCTACAGTGATTATTGGAACTGACACAAATGCTTGTTACGCAGAGAGGATTGATGCGATAATCAAATGTCAAGGCCCTCTTATGAATTTCGGAGGCATGGTATTTTCTTTCTCCGTGCGTTGTCCATTTGATAATGGAATATATTATGGTATGGCATGCGAACTTTGACTATTGATTAGGTTGTCAACATGGAATGGGGAAACTTTTGGACATATCATAAGCCGAGAATTTCTTATGATATTGATTTAGATGCCGATAGCCCTAATCGAAATGATCAGGCAAGGTTTTTATTTATTTTTATGAAGCAACATTCAATAGTTACCAGCAGCCTCTTTTAATCAGCTTGAGTCTGATATATTTGGCAATGCTATCACAAATTATTTTTAGTTCCTTTCGTCTTGAGGTCTGTCTTGCATGTTTTTTTTTGTTCCTTTTACAAAAAAGTAGAGAGAAGAACATTCATGCATATCCTGTTAAGGGTTCTAATGCAACATCTTTATTGACCTATGTTTGACCTTTATTTTTTTTCTTTGTTTGATTTCAATTCCTAAATGATCATATACTATTACATGTATAAGCACCTCTATATTAGTTCTTGAATGTGATCGTACTTTCCATGATTTCTTTTCGCTTAACGTTCATAAAATTATTTTTCTAGAACTTATAGTTCATTCTTTTGTTTTCTTTCTTTTTTTTAATAAAAAAACATTACTTGAGGTTGTTCGTGGGGTGCTTTCATTCAGTCAAGAAACAATTTTCCTTTCTAATTTACTTTATCGGTCTATTGATTATGTATTGTCCTATCAACTGATTTTTCAATTTATGGTGTTACCCTTGGCCTTTTTTTCTTCCTTAATTAGAGAAAAAAAACCTTATATGCAATTGCAAAGCCATGCATGTTAAAAGGGGTGCAAGCTGTGGCTCAAGACTCTAAAGTGCAGTTATTATCACCATAATCCTGAACTTCTATTTTTTGATCATGGTAAGCAAAACTTCTTTCTTTGTGGGTGTTCAATGGACACCATAAACTTGTAGAATTAGGAATTCATTGGTGTCCACTCTTTATGGGGATGTCAAGGCAAGGTGATCATATGAAATTTCTTCACATTACTTTAGGTTCAATTTTTAAGTTTTACATGGTTTAACTTAAAATTAAATACATTCTTCTTGTGATTGTAATACATGAATTGATCATACAGTGTTTGACGGCTATATAGCAAACTCGATGATGCGCGCCGAACGCGTCAATAAAATAAAATCTTCTAAACCAACTATTTTGTAGAATAGTGGCAAAGGGTCGATCCCATAGAAACTGGTGGTCTTTCTAAGGTTAAAAACAACGAAAAGGAAAAATCGGAGGTTTTAAAAGGAATAATTTAACTAACTAATTTAACTAAACTAAATAAAATAAACAACTAAAATAATTTTCAAAATAATTGATAAATACCTAGGTAACACCTAAGTTTACTATTTTACAAATCAGGATCAAGATTCAATGGCAATCATGGTCTTCAATTTTTCCAACAAAGTCATTAATTTATATTCTCCTAAATTAGCTATAGAAAATCAACATCCGCCAAAAATTCTTCGTTCCCCTAAGCTCGATAGCTAGGACGTCTGCCACTAACTACTTTCCTAATCAATGCATAACCCTAGACATCCGCCAATCAGGTTTAACACACTAACGGTAGTAATATGGGTCTGTGGGAACAATAATCCTAAATAACCAGATCGCATTCGCTTCCGATTTAATCTAGATTCAATTGTTGCACAATCAAGTGACGAAAGGGTTTGACTGCAAACGGGTGAATGTTTATCACTTTATTGGTCCAAAAGCACAATTACACGGATACTAATGGTTCAAATAACTATAGGTTATCCACCTAAAAGCATTCACTAGCCACCTACCTACCTTAGATCTAAACCATAAACTTTACAATCAACAATAATGAAATAGGAGAATTTAAACTAAATTAAATAATAAAATAAAAGATCTCACATAATATGCCAAGAATCCGTAATCCCGACTTTTTTCCCCTCCGACCTAGGTAAGCAGTTAATTAGCCGAACATCGTAGTCGAAGAAAGTCGATAAGAAAATAATAATATTCAGGGTTCTCATAATAAAACCTAAGGTTCCTAATATGAAAAACTACAAAAAAATTGGTCATGGGAGGTGAGAGAAACTAATTTCGGGGGGTTGGGGAGGTGACTCATGCGCCGAGGAGGATCCAAGGACTATTTTTTGGCTCAAAAACATGTTCTGGACACGTGTCCGCAGCCTATTGGCTCGTCTGCTGCTGTGCGCTGACGTGGCATCGTCTGATTTGCTGAGAGAAGTGCTTATGATGTGCTAGTTGGTTGAGAGCGTGACACGAGGCGACTGGGACCGGTGTAGAGAATCACACGAACTCGTGCGAATTTTTGGGAGACGATGTTGACGCGTATCTTGAGGAAGAATTGTTGGAGGCTGAAACGCATGTAATGTTGTTAGTTTTTGTCGTGGCGTGAATGTTGATGTGGCGACACGAGATTGGTGGAGATTGCTTGCATGACGTGCTTGGAGAGGGTGAGAACACGCCACGTGGCAGCTGATGGAATGTGATGTTGGTTACTGCTGTGATGGAGAACTGCCGACGTGGCAACGTGTGATTGGTTGAGAGAAGATATGTACAGATGTGGCTGCCTGTAATTGGTTGAAATATGGTGTCTCTTATTCTACCCACCGTGCAACATGTAACTCTAGGCAAACTGTCCGACATTCGATAACTACAAGTAAATACTCCATTTTGAGTATTTTTTTGCCAAGAACTCAACCGCGCACTCAATTTCACCTAAAAACGACAAAAAATATAAATAAATTTATATTTTATAGACTTTACGCAATTAAATATATTAAAATAAACTATTAATAATACATAAATACCGACTTATCAAATACCTCCAAACTTAAGACTTTGTACGTCTCAAGCAAAGGTGTAGATGACAACACAAACTAAACTAGAATCCTAATATAGTAATGCAGTGACTCAACTAATCCTATACCCGACTCAAATTTCATGGAGTTCTTTTGGTTTACATAGCCACTAAGTTAACAAGCAACACAAGAAATTTCGGAGTTATGATATATCAAGACTCGCAACCCAATCAAAATTAAGATCCCACTTTCAAGACGAAGACTTGGTCAAAACAAAGGCTGTCAACTACTCATAAGTTTTCTTGGTCTATACATTAAAACACACAAGTTTAAATCTCAGTTAATATAGTGAAAGCACTCGAAATAAATCTTATATTCGAAGAGTTTCATGACTTTTGCCTTCATTTAAATTTTTTATATTTTCTATTTTTTTCTCATTTTTTCTAGTTTTTTTAAAATAATACGGTCCCTGCTCCATTTCCTATGGATCGATTTTCTCGCTTTTTCCCACAAAAAGTTTTCTTGCTCCATTTCCTATGGAAACCTGTGGGACTCTATATATTAACAAGAAAAACTCATGTTAGCACTTCTCACTTTCACTATAATCATGCAAATTCTCCAATGTGGGTTAAAATAATATCACTTGCACAATTTTGATTGTCTGCTCATTTTCGTTATCTAGCACAAAGCTTAACCATCAACTAAGTCCGTAATCATGAAATCATAAAAATGCAGGGTACAAACTCGATTGAGTGTTTCTCCTAATTTTCTCTAAATTTCAAGTCAAAAAGGCAACTCTAAATTACTCATCCATAACCAAAGACATGAACAAAGTTTTAGGTGACTCTATATGCAATAAAAAATAAAAAATAAAAAATGAAAATAAAACTATACTAAATACATGCATGAAAGTGTATCATATCCTAATGAAATGAGGGAGAAATATGAAAGGACAAGAAATGAAAGAAATGGAAGAAATGATGTAAAACACCATCGTTACCATCCACAACCGAATATAACCACATATAAAAAAATAAAAAATAAACGATCTCACCTGCCGTTTTTCGCAAAAATCCATCCAAAGTCCAATCACAATCCCTAAAAAATCCCAAAGTTATTTCGAACCTTGTCCTCACGGTTCAAAACAAGTCAGGGCATCCATATATAACAAAAAGAAAAAGACAATAGCTAGTGAAGAAGAACATGGAGAAGAAAATGATACGAATGCATGCATAACAAAGTCTCTAAAAACTAGTGAACGCACAAAATCTCTCATGTGTAGGTGACTAAGGAAACTATGAAATAACAATCATAACAAGAGCAAGAACTAGTAAACATAGGAGTTAACTAAAAAAAATCCCAATCAAGTCTTGCGAGTCTGAAGTCTTTCAACTAAGGGTGAAATCAACAAGATGATGGAATGAAGTCTAGGGTTTTGGGTCTACTAAAAAACCCTCTACTAATGCGGCGACTTAAGTTTGATGTAACCTAACCAAGTCTCAAAACACCTAAAATCATATAAACATGTTAATTCCTAAAAAAATGCTCGAATTATGCTAAAAAAATATAATTCATAGTCAAACCGAACAAAACTCTCGGGGTGCTCCAATTTTTTAAAATAAATAAATAAATAAATAATAATAATAATAATAATAATAATAATAATAATAATAATAATAATAATAAATAAATAAATAAATAAATAAATAAAAACACCAAAAGAAAGAAAACCAATCCCCGACAACGGCGCAAAAAATTGACGCGCGCCGAACGTGTCAATAAAATAAAATCCCCAAACCAACTATTTTGTAGAATAGTGGCAAATGGTCGATACCACATAGATTGGTGGTTTTTCTAAGGTTAAAATCAATGAAAAGGAAAATCGAGTGTTTTAAAATAAATAATTTAACTAACTAATCTAACTAAACTAAATAAAATAAAACAATTGAACTAATTTTCAAAACAATTAATAAATACCTAAGTAACACCTAGGTCTATAGTTCCACAAATCAGGATCAAGATTCAATGGCAATTAAGGTCTTCAATCTTTCCAAAAAACTCATTAATTTATATTCTCCTAGATTATATATAGAAAATCAACATCCGCCTGAAATTCCTCGTTACCTAATCTCGATAGCCAGGACGTTCGCCACTAATTACGTCCCTAATTAATGCATAACCCTAGACGGACTCCAATCATGTTTAACACAATAACCGCACTAATATGAGTCTGTGGGAACACTAATCTTAAATAATCAGATCACATCATCTTCAGATTTAACCTAGATTCAATTATTGCACACTCAAGAATCGAAGGATTTTGACGACAAATGGGTGAGTGTTTGTCACTTTATTGGCCCAAAAACATAATTATACATATACTAATGGTCCAAATAACTATAGGTTGTCCCCTTAAAAGCATGCACATGCCACATACATACCCTAGGTCTAAACCATAAACCTTAAAATCAACAACAATGAAATAGGAGAATTTAAATTAAATTAAATATAAAATAAAAGATCTCACATAATATGCCATGAATCTTTAATCCCGACTTGTTTCCCCTCCGATCGAGGCAAGGAGTTGATTAGCCGAACATCGTAGTCGAAAAAAGTCGATCACAAAATAATAATAGTCGGGGTTCTCATAATAAAACCTAAAGTTCCTAATATATAAAACTACTAAAAATTGGTCCCGAGAGGTGAAAGAAACTAATTTTGAGGGTTTGGGAGGTGACTCGTGCGCCGAGGAGGATTCGAGGACTATTTTTTGGCTCAAAAACATGTTCTGGACACGTGTCCGCAACTTATTGGCTCGTCTACTGCCGTGCGCTGACGTGGCGTTGTCTGATTTGCTGAGATAAGTGTTGTTGCTGTGCTGGTTGGTTGAGAGCGTGACACGTGGCGGTTGGGACCGGTGAAGAGAATCACACGAACTCATGCAAATTTCTAGGAGACGGTAATGATGTGCATTTTGAGGAAGAACTAATAGAGGCTGAAACGTATGAAATGCTGTTGGTTTGTGATGTTGCGTGAATGATGATGTGGCGACACTGGATTGGTGGAGATTGCTCATGACGTGTATGGAGAGGGTGAGAACGCGCCACGTAGAAGCTGCTGGAACGTGATGTTGGTTGTTGCGGTGATGGAGAACCGCTGACGGGGAAGCGTGTGATTGTTTGAGAGAAGATATGTACTAACGTGTCAGCCTGTAATTGGTCGAAATATGTTGTTTCCTATTCTACCCACCGCGCAACGCGTAACTTGAGGCAAATCGTCGACATCCGTTCACTACAAGTAAATACTCCATTTTGAGTATTTTTCCGCCACGAATTCAACTGCACACTTCGTTTCACCTGAAAACGACCAAAAAATATAATTAAATATATATTTTACAGACTTTACACAATTAAATATATTAAAATAAACTATTAATAATATATATATATATATATATATATATATATACCGACTTATCAGTTAATGAAGGTAGAGCATCTTAAGTTCCACTCAAGAGAATACTACTTATGTTTAAGGTAAATTCTATTTTGCTTCTTTTTTTGAAGTTCTAGATTTGTTTCATTCATGGATTATGCTTGAGTTAATTTCACTTGCTTTGATGAATTTAATATGTTTCTCAAATATCCATGAGTGGTGAGTAGGGGTGGGCAGCGGTTTTCGAAAAATCGCCCAAACTGACCAAACCGCACGGTTTGGTCTGGTTTTTAAAGCTCGCGGTTTGGTCGTTGTTTGGAAAACGACCAAACCATGAAGGAAATCTCGGTTTGGTCGCGGTTTTCATTTTGGGAAAACCGCGGTTTAACCAAACCGAGGGCATTTTGGTAAATAACCACCAAAAACCCTAAAAAGCTCAAACATAACCAAAAAAAACAAAAAATCTCGCCACTCTCCTCCCTCTCCTCCCTCCCGCCGCTCACTCTCTTCGTCTCTCGTCACCTCTCTGGATCTCTCTCCTCCCTCCCGCCTCCCGCCACTCACTCTCTCGTCACCTCTCCTCTCTCCCCCGCCTTCCGCCGCTCACTCTCTCGTCACCTCTCTGGATCTCGGACCGCCTCCCGCCGCTCGCTCTCTCGTCACCCCTCTCTGGATCTCGGACCGCCTCCCGCCGCTCACTCTCTCGTCACCTCTCTGGATCTCACCTCTCTGGATCTCTCTCCTCCCTCCCGCCTCCCGCCGCTCACTCTCTCGTCACCTCTCTGGATCTCGGACCGCCTCCCGCCGCTCACTCTTTCGTCACCTCTCTGGATATCGGATCTCTCTCCTCCCTCCCGCCTCCCGCCGCTCACTCTCTCATCACCTCTCTGGATCTCACCTCTCTGGACCAAAACCGCCAAACCAAATTGATCAAACCGCAAAAACCGCGGTTCGGTTTGGTTGCGATTTTGGTAGTCCACGATTTGGTGGTGGTTTAAAAAATCACCAAACCGTAGACCCTCGATTTGGTCGCGGTTTGGTGGTTTTCACCACCAAACCGCGGTTTGCCCACCCCTAGTGGTGAGTATTTGTTGTATCGTGAGTCAAGGGGGGTTGTTTGGTCTACACTAGTGACTTGTTAAGAAGATGTTTGTAGAATTAATGGAAAATGACTTACATTGAAACCTGAAAGATTTGTGCTTAGTCACTAGTTTTTCTTTTCAATTTATGAGCATTGGTCTACTTTGTCGTTCCATATGGCCGCAGCGACGTAACAGTTGAAACTTTCGGTACACTCCGATTTGGTGGCTAACCAGGAAAAGACATTGAAAAGTCATCAACTGTTGGCTTTTGGACTGACTTCTTGCCTGATGTTGCAGCTTTGGTCTTATAACCACGGCCTTTGACACTTTTTGCTCTTCACTCTCACGTTCCTCATTTCTTTCACTTTCATCTTCTTCATTTCCATCTTCTGATGCATTCTCTTCTTCATTTTCTTGCTTAATGGAATCTTCTTCTTGAATAGCTTGTTTCCTACATCTTCACTTGAATCCGATGAAGAAGATTCCAACTAAGGAACGGGGGTCTTGTGAAAAGACAGTTCCCTCCCTTGTACATCCGAGGCCTGTGTTATGGGTCCCTCATCGAGGTTATTAGCTTTCCATCCCAACTCCTTTGATTTCCTATAAGAAGCTATCTGAGCTTTCCGACTAGGATGGTTGCCCTTCGGGGCACGAGTATACTCTCCACTACTAGTAGTCTTAGTACGAGTCATACCTATAAGAAAGTTACATAAATATAACCCCAAATTAATAGACAATCATTCATTAAATAATATAGAATCACATAACAGTTTTTAGCTAAAAAAGGGTCTATTCCGTGTGTACTGATCGAACAATACGTTGTTCGGTCACCCATAATCGAATCAGTCAACGCACTAGAGTTGACCATATTTTGAGCGCAAACAAACAATCAAATTTGACCATAAACAACAACAAAGGCATACACAACAACCAAAATTAATTGAGTGACGTATAAAAAAGTGGTATCCCAAAGCCAAATAAATTATTTTTGTTCAGTCATCTACAATCGAGCTAATGTCATATGTTCGGTTTTGTGTGACCGAACTAGAGGCGAGCCCTACAATGTCACGAAACGCCATCACGCTTTCACCCAAAACAAATACAGAGGCATACAAACCACAAACTTCATAAGTGACTTTAAAAAATACCAAAAATCTCACCTTACAAACATAACTTCGATGAACACCGAAATTGGAACCTCCACAACCGCACAAACAACCTACGTGCTCGTCCTCTGATCCACGAAATTTACTTGCCGGGCACCTACTCGTGCTCTCATGTTTTGTTGCTCCTTTCCCGTCCATGGATCGACTGGAATCAACAACCTAGGGCTCATGCTCATTCTCCCTCTCTTTAAAATTTGGTTTTTTCGAATTCTGTGTTGTGGGGTGCTCTTCTAAACACATAAGGGCACTTCAGGAAACAAAATATTTTTGGTTGGTTCCCTTAACAATCGATGGGGCGCCCTTAAGTGAATAGAATTGAGAAGGGTTATCAGTGGCTTTGGATGGGAAAAAAGTGTCGTTTGACAAATAATAGTGGAGAATGACAACAAATCACTACCCAAGCATTTGACAATTACAATTCACTTAGACTAGGCCTTTTAACTGTCTAACACATCGAGGGATCCACTGGATATCTCTCTTTATATGAGAGGAAAAAATTCTATCTCGATTGCACAACTTCATCACATTGCTCACACAGAAACAATCACAACCTTTATAATCGTTCGGTTAAAGACAAAGTTTGATTGTGTCAAATCACTGTGTTCCTAATTTGAAGTCTCTGGTAATCTCAAGTCAGAGGACTAAAAAAATATACCTATCATGAGAAAAACTATGACTTAATCCATGTGATGTTCTCATAGCGGGTCGGTCCATTACTGTGTTACCTAAAAAGTACTCGTGATATTGATTCGTATCCCTATACGTATAATCATCATATGATCATCAATCAAGACTCACACAAGTCTTAATTAATGTAAACATGCAAATTAATTATAATAAACAACAAATGAAATCCTCTATTTTATTAACTAAAAGTATTCATAAAGACGGTTAATGGATTGACCTAGGGCACATGCCCCAACATCTCCCACTTGCACTAGGGCCAATCATACATGCATCTAATGCTTAATGATCTAACATGACCATCATGTTTTGCTTGTGGAAGAGCTTTTGTCAATGGATCCGCAACGTTGTCTTTAGTAGGTATTCCGCAAATCTTCACGTCTCCCATCTTGATAATTTCTCTGATGAGATGAAAACGCCTGAGTATATGTTTATGGATTTGTGGTGTGATCTATGTTCCTTGGCCTGTGCTATTGCCCTGTTATTGTCACAATACAAACAAACAGAGTTAGCGATACTTGGAACCACACCTAGTTCAGAAATGAACTTTTTGTTCCAAACTGCCTCCTTTGCTGCATCGGGAGCTGCATTATACTCAACTTCTGTTGTAGAATCTGCAACAGTCTTTTGCTTCGAACTTTTTCAGCTTCCTGCACCCCCATTCAAAGTAAACACATATCCAGACTACGATCTAAAATCATCTAAATCAGTTTGAAAACTTGCATCTATGTAACCATTTACAACTAGATCATTTTCAAAACCTCCATAGACCAAGAACACTTCCTTAGTCATTCTTAAGTATTTAAGAAAATTATTTACTGCTATCCAGTGACTCTCACCAAGATCTTACTTATATCTGCTTGTAGTGCTCAAAGCATATGATACATCAAGTCGAGTGCATAGCATGGCATACATGATAGATCTAATAGCTGATGCATATGGAATCTTATTTATACGGTCTCGCTCATCATTTGTCTTAAGACGTTGAATCTTGCCGAGACTTATGCCATGTGACATTGGCAACAATCCTCTTTTAGAGTCTTGCAAACTGAACCTATTCAGCACCTTGTCTATGTAAGCACTCTGACTTAGACCGATTAACCTCTTAGATCTATCCCTTTATATCCTTATCCTTAGGATATAGGCTGCATTTGCCTAAGTCTTTCGTTGAGAAACACTTCCCTAAGTAAGACTTGAAATTCTGTAATGTTGGGATGTCATATTCAATGAGTAATATATCATCAACATACAGTACCACAAAAACAACTATAGTCCCACTGACCTTCTTGTACACATAAGGGTCATCTTCATTCTTAATAAAACCAAAATCCTTGATTGCTTCATCGAAACGAAGATTCCAATTTCGAGAAGCTTACTTTAATCCATAAATAGATCTTCGAAGCTTGCATATTTTCCTAGAATTCTCAAGATGTACAAAACCTTCAGGTTGTGTCATATACACGTCCTCAAACAGCTTTCTATTAAGAAATGTTGTTTTTACATCCATTTGCCATATCTCATAGTCATAGTATGCAGCAATGGCGATTAAGATTCTTATGGATTTAAGCATGACTACCGGCGAAAAAGTTTCATTATAATCAACACCTTGAGTCTGCCTGAAACCTTTTGCTACAAGTCTTGCTTTAAAAGTATGCACTTTTCCATCCATGTCAGTTTTCTTCTTGAAAACCCATTTACATCTAATGGTCTTACCACCTTCAGGTAAATCAACCAAGTTCCAAACTTTTTTATCATACATGGATTGCATCTCAGAGTTCATGGCACTTAGCCATTTATCTGAGTCTGGTCCAGACATAGCCTTCTGATAAGTGGTGGGCTCATTTTGATCCATAAGCAACACATCACGACTATCAGTAATGAGAAATTCGAATCTCCCTAGCTCATGTCTTACCCTACCAGATTTACGTGGGCTTTGTATCACTTGTGGAGGTTCAACTGGTTTAGAACATTGTTGAACTTCCAGTAGTGGTTCAATGTTTATCCGTGATTCTTGAACTTCTTCAAGATTTATTTCTCTCCCAGTAGTGTCTTTGGAAATAAACAGTTTTTCCATAAAGGCACTATACCGAGCAAGAAACACTTTGTTCTCAACGGGAGTATAAAAGTAATATCCTTTTGTTTCCTTTGGATACCCCACAAATAAACGCTTGTCAGATTTAGGTGCTAGTTTTTGTGAGACTTGTCTCTTTACGTAAGCCACACGACCCCGAATCTTAAGGAAAGACAAACTAGGTCTCTTCTCGTACCATATCTCATATGGTGTTTTATCAACCGCTTTAGAAGGAACTCGATTTAGAGTGAAAGCTGCAGTTTGTAATGCATAACCCCAAAAAGGATAATGGAAGATCTGCATGACTCATCATAGATCAAACCATCTCTAATAAGGTTTGATTTCTCATTTCAGAAACTTCATTCCATTGTGGAGTTGCTGGTGGAGTCAATAGGGAGACAATCCCACAATTTCTAAGATGATCATCAAATTCTTGGATCAAATATTCACCACCTCGATCTGACCGAAGTGTTTTGATAGTTTTACTAAGTTGATTCTGCACTTCATTTTGAAACGTTCGAAACATCTCAAATGATTCAGCTTTATATTTCATAAGATAGACATAACCATATCTGCTGAAATCATCAATAAATGTAATGAAGTACTGATAACCTCCTCTAGCCATTAATTGTGTTTATAGGACCGCATACATCAGTATGTATTAGACCCAATAAATCACTTGCCCATTCATTGTGTTCAGTAAAGGAACTTTTAGTCATCTTGCCTAGTAAACAAGATACGCACATTTCATATGTTTCTAAATCAAATGAATCTCGAAGTCCATCTTTATGGAGCTTCGTTATGCGTTTCTCATTTATGTGCCCGAGATGACAATGCCAAAAATAGGTTTGATTCAAATCATTTGACATGAATCTCTTTGTAATTATGTTCAAGACTGGAGTATTAGTAGACCTTTTCATGCTTAGAATATAAAGACCACCACACAAATCAACTTTTGCATAAAATATGCCTTGACAAGAAATGGAACATCTATTATTCGCAATAATAAAATCAAAATCATCCATATCCAAACATGAAATAGAAATGATGTTTCTGCTTAAGGCAGACATAAAATAACAATTATTTAAAGTTAAAATAAGTCCACTAGGTAAGACTAAGTCATATGATCCAACAGCCAGGGCAACAACTCTTGCTCCATTCCCTTCGCGGAGGATGACTTCTCCTTTATTCAACTTTCTACTTCTGGTAAGTCCCTGCACATTTATACAAATGTGAGATCAAGATCCGGTATCTAATACCCAGGAATCACTTGTAGATAAATTAATTTCAATAACATAAATACTTGTAGTGGTAGTTGCACTACCCTTTTTCTTCTTTAAATATTCCAAATAGAGTTTGCAATTTCTGAACCAATGTCCAGGTGCATGGCAGAAATGACAATTTCCTTCCTTTTCTTTTGGGTGTTTTGAAGCAGGAATAGGCTGGGGCTTGACTTGTTCCACAAGTTTTGCGACAGGTGCAGCAGCAGCCTTGGCAACTTTAGCCTTGCCTTTGCCTTTGCCTTTATTCTTCATTCCCTTTCCCTTTTGGACCATCAACACATTACTAGAGGGTTTCTTGATATTTTGTTCAACAATTTTGAGCATCAAATGCAATTCTGAAATTGATTTCTCCATATTATTCATATTGTAGTTCATCACAAATTGTGAGTAACTCTCCGATAATGAATTCAGGATCAAATCCGTAGCCAACTCTTTGCTTTTGGGAAATTCGAGTCTATAAGTTGGTCAACATAACCCTTCATCGTCAGAACATGAGGACTAACTGATGCACCCTCAATCATCTTGCTAGAATGTAGGTTTTTGACTGTCTCGAACCTTTCTTGCCTTGTTTGCTGTTGGAACATTTCCTTCAGCGTTACAGCAATGTCGTAGGCTTCTATTAGTTCCATGTCCTTCTGAAGTTTAGGAACCATATTTGCCAGCATAATACATGCAACATCAGTTGAATCGTCGACATGCTTATTATGCGCATCCTTCATAGCTTTCGTAGCATTGGCTGATGTGTCCTCAGGGATTGGAGCATCTAGGACATACAACTTGCGTTCATGCTTGAGAACGATTCTCAAGTTTCTGAACTAGTCAAGAAAGTTAGTCCCATATAGCTTATCCTTCTCAAGGATGGATCGGAGTGACAGGAGATTATTGTTACTCGAAGAGGCCATTGATCTACAATAAAGATTATATAAAGTTTATTTTAGTATAGAGGAATAGACTCCCACAAAATTAACAACCCTCCTAAAACATACTGTTTATTTAGGGGACTAAAATCCATATTTCACCTAATTCTATGACAGCTATGGCATGAAACACAGAAGTAGATTATTTAGGTAGGTAACAATTACCAATTACATCTTATGTAATTTTAGATATTTTTATGAGATACGGGACATCTTATGTCTTAGCATGTTTTCTATCTCATCATGTGCCTAACGCTCAAAACTGTTTTGATAGCTTTATTAAGTCAGACCATTTTAAACATTTAGGTAACTCTTACCCAACTTGTCTCACCGAGATAACATAATACACCCAGCTATGGCTAAAACTATATTAGTGCGATCGAGGCCTTGACAAGTGTTTAAAATGGATGGCACGAGACTTAAAATTTAACAGAGGGATTTTATTCAGTTTTAGTGATTTTATGTAAACAATGAAATATCATATATTTTATTGATTTGTTCAATCACTAAATAATTTGGAAATTTTTATACTGTTCACTAATAAGAAACTTAAAACAATGTAACCTAAATATGCATACTGAATTATAGAGATTTCATCCATGATGATATACACGAAAAATAAAAATTATACCTAATGGTGTCATGGATCACATAACACGAAATTCAATTCATTAAAATTATCTGAATTAAACTAACATGGTTACTAGCATTTACGAAACTAATTTCAATTAAATCACGAATATATGTATCATATACACAAAACTTGATAATAAATCTCCCAGAAAACTTATGTATATCACATATACATCAACTATTAACATGCTTTCAATCATATATCATGTATATATCAGAAGAAAACATGCAATGAATTTAATGGAATCGAACTCGATGGCTTTGATAACACTGTTGGGTTTTGGGGTTCATACGCGGCGGAGATTACAAAATAATTTTGAAAAAAACTCCAACAGGATCCGAATACAATTCCATTAAAAACGTTTAAACCAAGAAATCTTAACCATAACTCTGTCGCAAAATACCTTTCAGAAGATTGATCGATCTCTAAGGCGCTGCCAACGACGAACGCCCTCCACTAGCAGTCCACATACGAACGACGGCCAAAATTCGAAGTGCTAGCTTCGAGAGAATACCAAACTTTTTTGTTTCTCTCCAAAACGATCCAGAGCGTACCATAAAACCCTAATTCGTTTATGAAACGAAAATAGAGTTTCGGCCCTTAATCTTTCATACGTGCGTTCTAACTTAAAGTGTCTATTTATACAACCCTTGTATATAGACGGTTAAGCAAATTACACATATACCCATACTTAAAGAAGTATAAGTGTAATACACTACAAGGACGTTTCTGTCATGAATTTTATCATATAAAATTCATTTTTTTGAACCATGTGAAAATCTCGCAACACCATTCTTAGTGTGCGACCTAATAGGCTTATACAACGTTGGCAGTGTACCAAAACGCATTTTGGTATACAAGTTATAAGCGACCTCTAGCAAGACATTATGACTACCAAGTTGTCGAATATCAAATCGATATAACCTAATCAATAGTGTATATAACATCCTTTTGTCACACGGTATCCTTTTGATCAAGCATAAGACATGGAATTGTCATCCAACTTGTTCAATCGTACTAGTCTCGATCTCTAGGGACTGAAAACATCCAATTGACATTGATCAATATCAATTCACTTAGACTAAGCCTTTTAACAATCTAACACATCGAGGGATCCACTGGATATCTCTTTTTATATGAGAGGGACAAATTCTATCTCGATTACACAACTTCATCACATTGCTCAAACAGTAACCAATCACGACCTTTATAATTGTCCGGTTAAAGACAACGTTTGATTATGTCAAATCACTGTGTTCCTAATGTTGAAGTCTCTAGTAATCTCAAGTCAGAGGACTAAAAAAAATACCTATCATGAGAAACAACTATTACTTAATCCATGTGATGTTCTCATAGCGGGTCGGTCCGGTACTTTGTTCCCTAACAAGTACTCATGATCTTGATTCGTATCCCTATACATATAATCATCATACGATCATCGATCAAGACTCATACTAGTCTTAATTCATTATAGTTCCCAGTATAATGGTCGACTAGGGACATTTAGGATATTTTTGTAAATACCCATGGATCTTAGTATAATGTAAACATGCAAATTAATTATAATAAACAACAAATGCCCCAACATCCAGCTGCCGTGGACTCTCCTCGCGATGCATGTGGTTATGTCTCCCACTAATTCGACTGACTATTCATGCGATTATATCCCTCACGTAGCTGGCCACGTGGCGGTCTTCTATTGGTCCAGCTCGTCACCTACAACCTTCTCTTCTAATACAGTCACGCCACATCAACTGGTCCAACAAACTCCTCCAATCACAACATGAAACATGTAAGCACACTGCAAGAAACTCTCAACAACGACCAGATCTGCCTCGGCACACGCGTCACGAGCCAAACCCTAAATTCGTTTTCCTTTCCTTCTAGAGAGCAAATTAGAATGTGATTTTGTATTAGGACTTAGGGATTTTTCGGGAGAATAACTCACTTTTGGACAGCTAGACATTGCTATTTTGTTTCTTCTTCTTCAACAAACCATTGTTTTCTTGTTTGCTATTTGGATTTCAATGGAGTTTTCAAGCAACATGTCCATCTAACCTCATCGATCTAGACAGGAGGTGGAGTAAACTACTTTTTTGGCATAAACATATGTGAGATCTAATTTGATTTATTTAAATTACTTTTCATAGTATTTTGCCCCCTTTGTTATAATTTGAATAATTGAGGTTAAATTCATATTTAAACCTTGATTCTTTTGCCAATGAGTTTTAAGCATCCGACCTTATGCAATAATACCACATTAGTGGCAATTGACCATACCAATTGATTACCCTCTTTTAGGACCGGTTGAATACCGTAGGGATCTAGGCTAAATTAGATACACTAGTGATTCGGTTGTCTAAGTGTAGTGCCTTCACAGAGCCCATTACGGTCAACGAAAAATATTAAATTCGCTTGAGTTCAGGGTTGCGTGTTTAACTAGAGAAGTAGTCATTGTCATTCCTTGACCATCGAGATAGGGAAGTACAAGGACCCGCGTACGTTATCGGGCTTATAACTACTTTGAATTACTTTGAATTACAAGTTTTATTTAAATTGATGATCATATGTATAATTGTGTCAAAATGAGGAAGTTTGTGATACCGATGGTTTAGGTTATTTTTCCTGATTGATTTATTCACATATTATTTTTATTCTATGCCTTTGGTAAACTTTTGAGAACACTTTTACAAATCCCCCATTTCCAATTTACTTTGTAGTTCATTAGCCTAGGTTCTAAACTTGGTCTTCGTCGATCGACCATGTGCTTGCCACTACTGTAGTTCTAGTAGTCATTGGTTATCTCATCGGGATTATATATTTTGACACATTCGACACGCGTTAGTAAGTTCTTTGAATTTGTAAATCATGCCTACCTCCACGATATCACTTACGAGTTGTATAAAGAAAATAATAAATCAATAACAAAGTTAGTTGCAAATATAAAAATAATAATTACAAAAAAAAGAACTAAACATTTAATTATTTGTATAGATGAAATAATTAGTAATGTAGTTCCTCTTTACAATGCATAATAATTGGACAAAAGAAGAATTTAAACTTAAAAATTTACTTTTGTTCTCAAATACTTCAATATATGGTTATTTGGTGAGTCGACTATTCATATTTATTTAGCTTGTGCTGTAAAATGTCATGCAAAATGTTTGCAATTATATGATTAGCATAAATTGTGTTTCCATGCTATTTATTTGTCCTAAAATCCAAAAGAAGAAAATTGAAATGTATATCATTGTTTTGTTTTTGGATTTTGTTTTGTGGTATTTCATGTATATATAAAGAATGTTGAAAACTCCTTGCATCTATTGTGTTCCTGCAGACTGTTGAGATAAAAAGCCTATTGAAGCCTATTATTTCGGTTGAAGAAGTTCCAGGTATGCTATGAGAATTTTTGCTATTTCTGAGTTTATATTGGCCAGTCATTCACTCCATAGGTTAAAGTTGTTGATATATACTGCCATGCCAATTTTTGCTATTTCTGAGTTTTCATTGGTCATTCATTCACCATAGGTATTATGATATTGGCTGCTTTATTAATTCTTGTCATTACATTTTAGTAGCTAAACTAAGAGTGACGTGATCATTTAAAACTAGCTTTTGGTGCTGTATGAGTACTTAATTGCTCGTCTTGAGATGTATAAGGGTCCCTTTAATTTGTATATTGTATACTTGTCGAGATAGGCTCATTCACAAGACAATCAAAGTTAAAAGTGATTAATATCTCATTTGAGAGGGATTCCTTCCCTTTTTTGTTTTTTTAAATTGCTTGTCTTGGAAATGCTTAGGAGAAATTGGATTGACTTGGTTAACAAAACTTTTCAATAAAACTCTAAAATCAAAACGGTTGCCAATGGATTAGAGAAAATGCACGCTTGTGCCAATCTTCAAAAATAAAAGAGACATTCAAAGTTGCTCAAACTACTGGGGAATTAAACTTATGAGTCACGCTATGAAACTTTGGGAGGGGATAATTGACAATAGGTTAGGGAGAGAAACAAAAATATTAGAGAACCGATTTGGCTTCATGCCTGGGAGGTCTATTATGGAGGCGATTTTCTTTGTAAGACGATTATTAGAAAATATAGAGAAAAGAAAAAGATCT
Source organism: Stephania yunnanensis (assembly GCA_039657365.1). Lineage (NCBI taxonomy): Eukaryota > Viridiplantae > Streptophyta > Magnoliopsida > Ranunculales > Menispermaceae > Stephania > Stephania yunnanensis. The sequence continues at coordinate 54,065,552 of CM077584.1, read as the reverse complement.
TCATATGGTATTCGTAGATTTAAAAAAAGTATATGATATGGTACCTAGAGATTTTCTTTGGTGGGTTCTAGAAAGAAAATTAGTGCATGCTAGATACATAGACACTATTAAGAATATGTATGATGAAGTAGTAACGAGTATAAAAACATTTGGGAGAGCTACAAAAGAATTTTCCATTATGATAGGACTACATTAAGGATCGGCTTTAAGCCAATATCTATTTACTTTAGTTATGGATGAACTAACTAGGCATATTCAAGAGGATATACCGTGATGTATGCTATTTGCAGATGATATTGTTTTAGTGGATGAAACAAAAGACGGTAAACCAAAGTTAATATGAGATGCATTAATTGGGAGGGACTTGAACAGTTTAAAAAGCTCACCATCGATTGCACTAAATCGAGCACAATGGAAAAGTTTGATCCATGTAGCCGACTCCAATTAATTTGGGACTGAGGCCATGTTATTGTTGTTTTTGTCGTCTTGTGATGTGTTTTCCTCGTGAATTTGGTGAAATTGAGACTACACGTCCAATCAACTTTAGCAGTGATTTTTTGTGTTTGTTTTATTAGGAAAATGATTGGGCAATCCAATTTTGACACCTTCATTTGACACTTGATTGTTATTGTACTTTGAATTTTGCATTGTGATGTATGTAGATGTGTTGTGATATGTTTTTAAAGGATTACGACAACTTGATGTCAAATGGAGGTGACAAGTGGGTTACTCCAGCATTGCCTATGGAAGTATATGGTCTTTGAAAAGAATTCTTCTAAGTAATATATACATCTTTTAACATTTATTTACATTTTTAGTCTTATTTTTGTTTGATCAAAAGGAGGCTAAAGCATTAGGTTACATGAGCACATTCGTGGAAAATAACTCCCCTGGTAAGGCTGGTATCATCCATTAAGATCAAAGCTAGCCCGCCGAGATATGGTTAATAGCATGTATTCCAATCACAACCAATTATTCATAATTCATCAAAAAAGTACATTTACTGTAAAGTTGGCCAATAAGACATTATATACCATTTGTTTTATGACCACTCGTGTTTGCAAAATCATATATACCATGGTTAAACAATTTTTTCATCACTCCACTCCGGGTGTCTGATACCATGCTAGTAATTAGCTAAAATCAAAGCCTAAGATACATAAGAGATCAATCAAATCAAATATCTAAAGAATATTCTGCTCCATCAATCCATCAGGGTACTCGATCAGGTGCCCTATCCTGCATGTGGACGAATGCACCGGTGTCTTAATTTGCTGGTGCCTCTGCGTTGCTGCTCTAGCTCCTCCTTCTTATTACCTCTTCTTCCTTCTCTCCTCCCTCCCCCACTCTGGAATTCCTCCTTTTAATCATGATCATGAGGGACCCTCCAATGATATACCATGTAGTAATCGACGTACATTATGCATGACAACGCCTCCTCCTATAGCAGTGACCCCTGTAACTTATACAAATTTTCTTTCTAATTACTACATGGTCCTTCGGTAGTGCTGCCAAGTCATCAATGCATTGAATGCTCCGTTTAATCTTGACTGCATTTTTAAGATAAATTTGTTATTAAATGAAAAAAAATAAAAACTTTAAGATACGTTTTTAATTTAAAGAATCGATCAATATGTTTGCTCCCCAAATCCTAAATGCCTGGCAATTAAATAACCATATATACTATAACCTTTTTCATTTTCTTCTCTTAGCATCTTCTGGACATCTCGGAACTTCACTTGCATTTCTGTTAGAGTTTCTGCACCATGACTAGATTCCACATTCGCATCTTTGTTGCACATAAATTCCTTTCGTATTGCTTGCACATCTACACATTGTTTCTTTGCTGCATTCATATATAAAACATGGTATATATATATCAAAGAGTTAATCAATAGAGATAAATTAATTTATTTAGAAACCGCGCATCCGTGATGAGTTTCTTTGAAAATAATTAATAATACTAACTATTTTTTTCAACTGTCTCTTCATAATATTTTCTTTTGTGCCCATGATCAAGTACTTTCTGATTGATCAAGCCTTCATCACCACCAGTACATTTAGTTTTCTAAAACATGAGAAATTTCAGAGCATTAGATTTATGTGATTAGTCATATATATAGACATATAATTAATGAAGAAGTCAAGAAAGAAAAATCTCAGATAGTAGGTACATTGAAGATGGCACATTGATTAGGGGTTGAAGAAGTAGGTTGGCTTGAAGACTTCTTGGATTGCACTCCACCACCTGCAGATTAATTAATTAGGCTCAGCTCAAATAATGATTAGAACTTGGAATACATTATGTATATATGTACATACCATTTGTAGTGTTGGGCATTGTGGTAGCATTAATCTGAACTCGCGAATACATTATTCTTTTCCATTCACTGCAACAAATTTAACAAACAAATTAACAATATATATAAATATTTATTAATCAATTAATTAATTTGGTGGTGCCTTAGCTTTAATTAAAAGTTTTCTACTCAGCTATAGTTACCTATATGCATTTTATCTTTTATTATGTATTTCTTTATTCAGTTTTTAAAGAGATGTTATAATAATGATCGATCACTAATTTTTTTAATTTTTTTAATTAATTTGATGAATTGATTATTAAAAAAATAGTTAATATACATTCAATAAGAGTGAACAGTGAAACTAGCTAGGGTTAAATTCGTACTTGAGAAGTGTATCAGCAAATTGACGGATTTGTTCTGAAGGATGACTTAGCCTAATGCCATCAACAACCTTTCCGATATCGCTTTTCTGATTACACACATGAAAATTAATCAAACTTAGTTAAGCCTTCAAGGATCATATATATAATGAAAGATATATAGTAAAGAAATTTCCACAAAGAAAAGATAATAAACAAATAATCATTATATAAATTAACTTTAAACAGTTAAACCCTAAAAATTAAGCTTATTACATAGGATGTTCGCAAGGAAATTTTTTTACTTCTTTTCTTTTACAATGCAATGATTTAGCAGTTAAATACAAAAACAACTAATTAAGTGGTCATTCGTGTTGTTTTGTTTTCTTACAATGGATATAATAAAAGTAAATACTTTACGCAGTTGTCTAATTTGTGATGTTTTATCTTTTTTGATAGTATTCATGATTATCCTTACTACTCCTTTATATGAGACACACATATACCCTACAAAAATTAATATGCCTCAAAAAATTAGGAGATTCAACTGAGATATCGTAAAGGCTTAAGTGAACAATTATAATAACTAGCTAGGCTCCAACCACGCGTTACACCAAAGCAATAGTTGGTGATTTGTGATAGACTTAATTTCATAGCATCATTGGATTGTGTTACGTATTTGTCATTGGCTAATCAAGTATGTTGTTGATTTTGAATGTTAATTTATTGAGAGCTTAATGTTTCGATTTTTCTATGGAAAACTATTTCACATTAATTAATTATAGCCCTAAGGTAATTTTCTTGGTTCTGCTCCAAGGAAGAAGACAACTAATTAATTACCACCAAAAATTGACATGACACGGTCATTCGTCGTAGTTCTTTCAAGAACTTCATCACCACCACTTTTGATTGTTGTTGACTGTCCAGGTTCTGATTCTTTACAGAGACAGTACCCATTATTCGTCGAAGTTGTTGCAAGGATTCCATGATCTGTTGCTCATCCATCTTCAATTAATACATATACAAGAGCATGCATGAGATATGTGATAATATGCTAAAATTAATTTAAAGCAGCCCTATTTACAATGCAATGTCTAAATTGTTACATATATGTAAGAAACTGATCAAAAGACCAATGTTTAATTCATGCCTTAAGAAAAGATTTTTATTCTCTTATAGCTTTTCTTCCCCAATTGGTCGATCGATCCAAATATCAATTTTCTTGATTTCGAATTATCTGTGTGAAAAAAATTAGATCGTCCCAGCCGCACCTTCTATTTATTGTTGCTTGGGTAATGTTGTTGGGATACCATAGAGACAGACACCTATTAATTAAGAATCCTTTAAAGATATTGGGATATGTGGTATGGGTAATTTAATGTACATCGTACGATATTTAAGCAAGTGAGTGTCTTTTATTTATCGAAGTGAGTATTGAGTTCTTGTGATTGGCGCTTGGTCCTAACGCTACTATATACTATACGTGGCACCCATTTTATGACCGACATTCAAATTAACTCAAATTAAATTGGTGTCGAGTGCATACGTGGATTGTTATTTTTATTTTTGTAAATTGCTAATTTAATTAATTAATGAGTTGGCACCATTTTTATTTTTTATTTATTTTCAAACTAAAAAGGTCAAAAATAAAAATATACTAAAGAATAAATGGGTAATTATATTTATTTTAAAAATCTCTTAAAACATCTTCATCGATTAATCATAATTTTTTTAAAATAAAGCGTACCACACACTTACAAACGCAAATGAGAAGATATATAAGTCATATATAGAGAGTGAGTTGAAAGAGCTATTAACTTGTCAAAATAGGAAATCAAAATCTATTTTGAAAAGTACATAAACAATTTGTTAAGTAATGTTAATCTCTTAATCAATAGTAACTAATTCTTTGAAAAAAAAAAAAGTTTTTTTTAGTTTTTATATAGTTTATTTTTTAAAAAAGTGGACCCTCGAGGGGGATCGGGGGTCGGAGCAGTCGCCCCACTCGCCCCGCTTCAGAGTCTGCACAGCTAATGGAGATTTGCCGTGTCTGTTATCAAAATAAATATATTTGTTTTTAATAATTACCAAAGCAAATTGTATATGTGCACCCCATAAAACTTTATAGGCAAGCCACTTGAAAATTTCCACACCTTTTTCAGATTTGCCCTAAATTGAAATGACCTATTTACCCCTTTTAACTCCTAAAATAACTTCCACGCCCTTTATCTCTTTCACGATTATGCATACCATAAGAGTCAACATTCGTCTCCGACGATCCCCTCCGACTACCCGTGAACATCGACGACACGAAGTTGCATTTCAAAGGCCAATTCCATCGTAATAGTCGATCCCTTCATGCATTTTGATGGAAGTTGATGGTTTCAAAATGTTATTAGTTTGTCTTAATGGGTTTTGTACAAGTTTTTGTATTGTAGTCTCTTGAGCTTATAAAATGAAGGATGAACGCTAAGGGGGTGCGAATGTGCATGTCGGATAGGTATTTTTTTTTCTTTGTTTGGCTGGATTTTTGTATTTTTGTTGTTGTGTTGTTGCATGCCATTTGGCTTCACTACAAGAGAAAATTTAAATAACAACAAAAAAATCTGATCCTGAATTGGTACGGTTATGTTGTTAAGCGACCCTGCAACAGATCAGCGACAGATACTAGCTGTTGCTAAACTCTTTGTTGCTGATTAAACTCAGCGACAGATTTAGGGTTCATTCGTTTCGTGGATGACATTTATGACAAACGTCTATCGCTGATTTGCCTAGTCAAGACCTGAGACAGCGTCTTTGTCATTGATCTGTTATAATCAATGACACTCGATCGATCGTTGATTTGCACAGTCAACAAAACCGCAGTCTGTCGCTGATCTGTCGCTAAACAGAGATAGATCAACAACAGACAGCTTTTTGCTGACTGGAATGGTAATTTTGTAAAAAAAATAGTTCACAATAAATAATAAATTGTACACCTGCAATAAAATCTACAACAGTAAATTTTCTCCTGCTGCAAATAAAATTAAAATTGGGAAAATGTATGTATATTACAAAAATTTGACAAACAATGTCTACAAAAGGATGATATTAACATTTCATAATTAACTAGTAATATGTACTATATAGTACTAGATGAACATTATTCAACAAAATACAAAGTACTACACAAATTAAGATGGCTACACAAATTAATTTACATATATATATATATATATATATATAAATATATATACATATATATATATAAATATATATACAATGTCAACCCCACACTCTTACCCAATTGTTTCGCTGATACAAGATAGTCACCATACAAATTCACAAATTCTGGGGCTAGGAGAGCGTTTCCCATCCAAATCCTGAAAATTAAAAGGAATAACTTGAACAATATTCAACATGCAACCAAAATATTCCAACACAAATGAAAATAGCATCATATCCAATTAAATTGAAATCGAACACAGTGTTGCTTCTGAGTACACACTATCTTTCACAGTCTTTCTATCTCGATGTATAACATGACCAATACAACCACTCTAAAAATACACACAACGAGTTAATTAAGGATTTCTAATGCATAAATTAAAAGTGCGCGTTATGACACCTAAAAAATATGGAAACACATATTACATATAGAGACCAAGTTGAGCGGCACAGGGTATCCATCTCTCTGAAAAAAAATGAAATGGACCATATAGGATTAGATAAACAACTCAATTTGAGAAAATACCTTAGTTGATCTATGTGGATCTAATTCTCCTATCCTTTTATGGATACATCTTAATCTACTTATTTGTAATGTCATTCTCATTGTGACCACTTTTTATATCATTGATCCTAAATATATAAAATTGATTCTAATTTTACTACTCTAATTATCTTAATATGTACTAGACTTGACTGACAAGTCACAATGCATGTATTTCATGATCTCGCAAATGTAAACTCTAAAATTTAAATACAAAGACATCAATGAAATCAATCAACTTTATAAAGAGGAGATCCAACTCTTTGAAGTAAAAAAATTCTAAAATAAAAGAGGTCTATGAAGTCATTTGACTTAAGAATTGCCTACGAAACCTATATATTTCAATCATAGTGATCTAGTTCAAAAACCATTTATTCTGAAGCCGCTAAGTACTCATGTTCTCTATCTTTATCATGAAACACGAGTAAAATACATATTCAATCATATTTTTCAATATCGACAAAGAACAAGTTCAAAAATCTAGTTTCTTCATGAAATGACAAATGGAAAATGCTGAAGAAACTGGTATTAAATATTATATTAAAGATTTTAAAAATACCAAAGTATGACAAAAGAATGTATTGTAACATATGTTGTAAGGCCATTCTACCACTCATTGCAACTATCCTAATGTTCAAAAGTTCATAATAAACACTGTAGTATACATGGTTAAATGTTCAAGATCAAGAGAAGACTGAGTTCAGTGGAGATTTTGTAGATAAAATAAATGGCAGAAGGTTGCATACCAAAGGAATATCTGAACCTTGAAACCCAATTGGTGATGTAACTTTGCCTCCCTATGCACCCATATCAAATGCCACCGGTGCACATACCTGCAAATGAAGAATCACATCGACTACATTATAAGGGAAAAAATGTGAAGATACACATTACTCGTAATTAACAGTTTACCTTAAAAAAGGTAGGACATCCAATCACTATTGCCGTAGCAGTGGTCGCGGAGGCGGTATAAGTTGCGACATAAACTCATCATGATCATCCAAAAGATGACGTTGATCCTCAGACATCCTTCTATGTGGATCGGTCCAATGTCCAGGCTGGTGGTCATCCGGGTTCACAGAATGAGAAGGTGCTATCTCCGTTGTCAAATGACCAAGGTGGTCGTCAGGTGTGCTTTCCCTACAAATATGCTATGTACAAACATTATACAATTTTTTTCCTCACTATCATGAATTGTTACGAAATTTTTCCAAAATCTCCATATACTCTCGACATTTCTTATCAATTCTTACTAATTAAGTATATAAATTAATATACTTTTCTTTATTTTACAAATAAATCTAATTATCTTTCAATTCAACAGATATAGCCACTACATTGAGATTTCAAATATAAATAGGTACAAACTAAATGACAATCACAATTAGTAAACATTATAAGAATATATAAATTATAACTCAATAAGATATCATTCTTAGTTGGAAATGCACTACCAAGCAATAATTTAAACAATGTACATATTTAGCAATTTACCGTATTATTATTCAATGAACATACTATATATGAACTAAATTTAACAATAGTAAATGATGATTATCATATGACAAGCTAAGTGAAAATTTAAACTACCTAAATGCAAATTCAATTCGTTCTACTCGTTGATTTGTTGCTGTTTAGCGACAAATTGTTCTGTTGTTGATTTGTTGTTGTTTAACGACAAATTGTTCTGGTGTTGATTTGTTGCTGTTTAGCAACAGATGGTTGAGTTGTTGATTTGTTGCTGTTTAGCAACACAGTGTTGCGTTGTTGGTTTGTTGCTGTTTAGCAGGTTGTCGCTATTTTTGAAGGCTCTGCATGACACACTTACGATTTCGTTGATATATAAAAAGGAAAACTTAGATTTCCTAATTTCAGTAGTAATGAAAACAAAATTCAACCAAAATTCCAAAATAGACGTTTATGAAAATGCAAACCAAAATTGTGATTCGAAGGTCCACCGCTTAGTCGCGAGGCAATCCACGAGTCTGCTATGCCTTCGTGCTTGTCCTCCGGGGTTAAGCTCGGGTGACGGCCGTGTCGGTGTGCGAGTCGCGAAGTCGTCGCAGAGGAGACCCGAAACTCAGTCAAGGAGGAGCCGGGGGCGAGCAGCGGTGATGGAGGAGCCGGGCCAGAGTAGCGGTGGCGGAGGATTGCGGAGGCGAGCATCGTCGTCGGAACAGAAGGCCGCGGAGTCGGCGGAACACGGGGTCGCGGAGCCGTGGTGGTGGCAAGCGGCGGCGGAAATGTGGGGGCAGCGGTGAAATTAGACGGAACCCGCAGTGGCAAAAAAGTGGGGCGAACAGCGGCGCCGGAGGAGAAAACCGCGCAGCGGCAACGGCGCCAGATGACAATCTCGCGCAAGGGCGGCGTGAGATCGGGGTGTCATCGGCGTGCGTTGTAGAAGAATGACAGAGCCGACGAGTCGCGATCGACGTCGACGATGACAGTGGATGATGATGGCGACGGTGGTGGTGAGGCTTGTGCGGTGGCGGGGATCGTTCGTCGGTGGCGGAGACCAAAAATTGGGTTTGCAGAGAAATGGGTCAAGGAGGATGGGTTGCTGGTTTTTACCTTTTTTTTCTGTCGCGGGTCTGTCGTAGATTAGTGACAGAAACGATTATGTCGCTGATCTGTAGCAGATCTGTCATAGAGTTCGCTATAGATCAGCGTAAGACTTGTTTCTGTCGCTGATCTGTCACAGATCCGTCATAGCCTCGGCGGGAAATTTATGGCGGGAGAAATCAGCGATAGATCTGTAACAATATACAAATGTTCACAAATTTTGTCACAAATCAGTCACTGAATTGTTGCTTTTCGGTCAACCGAGTCAAACGGACTATTCGATGCAGAACTGTTGCTGATTTATTGTTGTTTAGCAATAGATTATGTCTGTCACAATATTTTGATGCTATTCCTCATTATTCTATTAGTTAAAACCCCTAGTTTTAGGAGAAACTTTGCTAAGTATTTTGTAGGAAATTAAGAGTTAGAATTTTTTTCAGAATGCATTCATTGTAATAATGTGTTGAAGATCATGAACATCACTTGTCTCTAAAAAGAAATAGTTATTAATATTGAAGTACTTATGAAAATTGGTACTTGTCTTGTATCATTTATTTATCATACTTCCATTACACATTGTTTATCTTATTGAGTCTTTTATTTTAGTTTTCTTTACTTTTAATTTGTGTTCTATCTTTTGTTTCAGTTTACTTTAATTTCATTTTGTATAGTGTCTTCTTAATTTTTTGGAGCATCGAGGACAATTGACTATGATGGACATGACTAATCTTTGCGTTATCGTCTATTAATTTCTGTTAACTGGCAGGATCTCAATCAAATTAGTTCTTATTCAACATTCATAGTTTCCAACTTTATATCAAGTTTTCTTGGAGCCCATTACTATACCAATCTCTTTCTGCTTCCAGGTTTTCATGTTGCACTTGTAGCTCTTAGGTGTTTCTCATAATACTTTACGTAAGTTTGTGTTACATGCTTGATAATGCTGGATAGTTTGTCATCTTAATAGGGTAGCACCACTGGTACCCCTGCAAAAGAAGGTTTATTTATCAATCTTGAGGAGGGAGCTCCCTATGCTACTTGCATTTTCTTCAAAGGCTCCTAATCATCAATCCTTGCAAAACATTGTAATGTCATTGCTTTACTTTTTCATTTTAAGCTTAAATGTCATCTGTCTCTCTATGACTAAGATATTGCTCCTTTTTTAAATTGTTGTGATACACGAATCTTTACCACTTTTGATTTCTAGATGATATATTTTTTTTCTCTACAAAGTTTTATCATTTGACTTTTGCATCTTGATGGTTGGCATTGCTATCATGGCATGTGACGAGTTACATTCATAAACTAGTTCAAAGTGAACTCTGTTATATTTTAATAACTGTTAATTATATTAATCCTATTAGAAATTTCCAAAAGCAAAATCCGCGTTCCTTTTCATTTTTGAAAAAAACGTGATGCTTATGCCTTGTATTGCTTTTACATGGTTGATTGACACAAAATGGCACGAGCATGTTGGCCCATATGCATGAAACATTCCTATTCTCTTAAATATTCATCATTATTATGTCTAATTTTCCATTTTATGCTTATTTATTTATTTTTAGTTTATGACATGTTTAGCATGAACAAGCCCTTTGCCATTAGAACACAAATTATTATATCAACAAATTTGCATCCTCATGCTTGATTTTAAATAGAAAGTTTCTATGACTACATCTCTAGAGTCTAGAACGGTATATGCATTAGAAACTTCTGCACTTGAAGTCTTTGCTTTGTGGACATTTTTATTTTAGCATGACCTTGAATCCTTGATAACTCATTGCTGCAAAACTCAATCTTTGAAACATTCGACATTGAATAGAGATACCATCTTATTTTTCATTTTTCATAGAGCGAATTTCCATTAGTTCAAACGTGACATCATCTTCCACCAATATGCTGAGAATATTGTTCATTATTCAAGTTTTTAGGTTTGTAGGAATTTCATGATTATATTGTTGGTTGATTTTTAAGGTAAACAGTAATTTGATCTTTACAGTTGACATAAACTAATTGAAAGAAAAGTTATTGGATTTCATGTGTTCTTTTGTTAAATTATGTTCTTCTTGGATATGGTGTTATTAGACTTATTTGTATAATAGAATGGTGTGTTCAATTATAGTAAAATATGCTGTTTTCTTTTGCACTGTAAATGGAGATAGTTTTTTCACAGTTTCGTATTTTTATCATGAGTTTGCAGAGCGTGGCCCTATCAGTAGGTGACTGGTTCTTCGATCGAGTGGGAGTTAGTGCCATTGATTGCCCATATCCCTGTGACAATACCTGCCATAATCTAGTTTCCAAGTGAGAGATGAGGAATTTAAAGCATATCATGTAACTTTTATAGTTGTTTACATGACTTTTAGATTGATAATTCTTTTTGTGCATATTTAGAGGATTGTAAGTTTTTTTTTTGTGGTTGTTGAACAATAGGATTGGTGGTTTTTGTGAATACTTAGAAATTTTGAGCATTTGTTATACTAGACAATTTTTCGTGGATATATAAATCTTTTTCAAATTTTGAATTTTACGTTTTTTTTCTCTCATTTGAATATTTGTTGATATATATTGTCGATGTATGAATGTCAAATTTTGCTTTTTTGGGGGATGTTAGCACCCCAGGAGTTGTTGGAGGGTGCGGGCGATGAAGTAGGTCCTATGGTTGTAATTTCAAGTTATAGGTTGGAGAACCAATTGGATTATGTTTATGTTTGAAAATTAAACAAAAAGGAAAATTAGAGACGGATTAGCAACGGAATTCAGACATTCCGTTGCTATTCCGTCTCTAATTTTCCAGGAATATATGCATGAATCAGCAACGGAATCAGAAACGGAATCAGAGACAGAATTCTTTATTTCCGTCTTTGATTCATTGCTAATCAGAGACGGATCAGAGACGAAATGCAAAAATTCCGTCTCTGATTCAGTTTTTGATTAGAAACGGAATCAGACGGAATGCAATTACAAATGTACCATTTTGAAAAAAAATCCATTTCTGTTCCGTCTCTGTTCCGTTGCTAATTTCCGTCTCTAAATCCGTCTCTAATCAGATACGAAATTTATTTCGTCTCTAATCAGAAACGGAATCAAATTTCCGTTTCTGTTTGAATCATTGATAACGATTTTAGAGACGGAATAAATTCCGTCTCTGTTCCGTTTCAGATTTCAATTAGAGACGGAATTTATGCAAATCAGATACGGAAATTTCCGTTTCTGATTTGCTGTTTTTTTGTAGTGTTTCAATAAAACTCTAAAATCAAAACGGTTGCCAATGGATTAGAGAAAATGCACGCTTGTGCCAATCTTCAAAAACAAAAGAGACATTCAAAGTCGCTCAAACTACTGGGGAATTAAACTTATGAGTCACACTATGAATCTTTGGGAGGGGATAATTGACAATAGGCTAAGGAGAGAAACAAAAATATTAGAGAACCGATTTGGCTTCATGCCTGGGAGGTCAATTATGAAGGCGATTTTCTTTGTAAGACGATTATTAGAAAAATACAGAGAAAAGAAAAAGATTTTCATATGGTATTCGTAGATTTAGAAAAAGTATATGATATGGTACGTAAATATTTTCTTTGGTGGGTTCTACAAAGAAAATTAGTGCATGCTAGATACATAGACACTATTAAGAATATGTATGATGAAGTAGTAACGAGTATAAAGACATTTAGAAGAGCTATAAAAGAATTTTTCATTATGATAGGACTACATTAAGGATCGGCTTTAAGCCAATATCTATTTACTTTAGTTATGGATGAACTAACTAGGCATATTCAAGAGGATATACCATGGTGTATGCTATTTGCAGATGATATTGTTTTAGTGGATGAAACAAAAGATGGTAAACCAAAGTTAACATGAGATGCATTAATTGGGAGGGATTTGAACGGTTTGAAAAGCTCACCATCGATTGCACTAAATCGAGCACAATGGAAAAATTTGATCCATGTAGCCGACTCCAATTAATTTGAGACCGAGGCTATGTTATTGTTGTTGTTGTCGTCTTGTGATGTGTTTTCCTCGTGAATTTGGTGAAATTGAGACTACACGTCAAATCAACTTTAGCAGTGATTTTTTGTGTTTGTTTTATAAGGAAAATGATTGGGCAATCCAATTTTGACACCTTCATTTGACACTTGATTGTTATTGTACTTTGAATTTTGCATCGTGATGTATGTAGATGTATTGTGATATGTTTCTAAAGGATTACGACAACTAGATGTCAAATGGAGGTGACAAGTGGGTTACTCCAGCATTGCCTATGGAAGTATATGGTCTTTGAAAAGAATTCTTCTAAGTAATATATACATCTTTTAACATTAATTTACATTTTTAGTCTTATTTTTGTTTGATCAAAAGGAGGCTAAAGCATTAGGTTACATGAGCACATTCGTGGAAGATAACTCCCCTGCTAAGGCTGGTATCATCCATTAAGATCAAAGCTAGCCCGTCGGGATATGGTTAATAGCATGTATTCCAATCACAGAATTCTGCACGATACGTGCTAACCAATCCGCCACTTGATTACCTTCCTTGTGAGTATGTAGGATTATGACTTCCCATGGCTTGGAGAATTTTATATATATATATTGCATACTCCAATGTTTATTGGAAACTGACTGTCTCCTCATTCTCACTCTTTGCGATTACATATTAGATAGTTACTAAGAATTGCACGCCTTGGGATTTGAGAGGTTGCCACAATCAATTATCCATAATTCATCAAAAAAATACATTTACTGTAAAGTTGGCCATTAAGACATTATATACCATTTGTTTTATGACCACTCATGTTTGCAAAATCACATATACCATAGTCAAACAATTTTCTCATCACTCCACTCCGGGAGTCTGATACCATGCTAGTAATTACCTAAAATCAAAGCCTAAGATACATAAGAGATCAATCAAATCAAATATCTAAAGAATATTCTGCTCCATCAATCCATCAGGTGCCCTATCCTGCATGTGGACGAATGCACCGGTGTCGTAATTTGCTGGTGCCTCTGCGTTGCTGCTCTAGCTCCTCCTTCTTATTACCTCTTCTTCCTTCTCTCCTCCCTCCCCCACTCTGGAATTCCTCCTTTTAATCATCGATCATGAGGGACCCTCCAATGATATACCATGTAGTAATCGACGTACATTATGCATGACAACGCCTCCTCCTATAGCAGTGACCCCTGTAACTTATACAAATTTTCTTTCTAATTACTACATGGTCCTTCGGTAGTGCTGCCAAGTCATCAATGCATTGAATGCTCCGTTTAATCTTGACTGCATTTTTAAGATAAATTTGTTATTAAATGAAAAAAAATAAAAACTTTAAGATACGTTTTTAATTTAAAGAATCGATCAATATATTTGCTCCCCAAATCCTAAATGCCTGGCAATTAAATAACCATATATACTATAACCTTTTTCATTTTCTTCTCTTAGCATCTTCTGGACATCTCGGAACTTCACTTGCATTTCTGTTAGAGTTTCTGCACCATGACTAGATTCCACATTCGCATCTTTGTTGCACATAAATTCCTTTCGTATTGCTTGCACATCTACACATTGTTTCTTTGCTGCATTCATATATAAAACATGGTATATATATATCAAAGAGTTAATCAATAGAGATAAATTAATTTATTTAGAAACCGCGCATCCGTGATGAGTTTCTTTGAAAATAATTAATAATACTAACTATTTTTTTCAACTGTCTCTTCATAATATTTTCTTTTGTGCCCATGATCAAGTACTTTCTGATTGATCAAGCCTTCATCACCACCAGTACATTTAGTTTTCTAAAACATGAGAAATTTCAGAGCATTTGATTTATGTGATTAGTCATATATATAGACATATAATTAATGAAGAAGTCAAGAAAGAAAAATCTCAGATATTAGGTACATTGAAGATGGCACATTGATTAGGGGTTGAAGAAGTAGGTTGGCTTGAAGACTTCTTGGATTGCACTCCACCACCTGCAGATTAATTAATTAGTCTCAGCTCAAATAATAATTAGAACTTGGAATGCATTATGTATGTGCATACCATTTGTAGTGTTAGGCATTGTGGTAGCATTAATCTGAACTCGCGAATACATTATTCTTTTCCATTCACTGCAACAAATTTAACAAACAAATTAACAATATATATAAATATTTATTAATCAATTAATTAATTTGATGGTGCCTTAGCTTTAATTAAAAGTTTTCTACTCAGCTATAGTTACCTATATGCATTTTATCTTTTATTATGTATTTCTTTATTGAGTTTTTAAAGAGATGTTATAATAATGATCGATCACTAATTTTTTTAATTAATTTGATGAATTGATTATTAAAAAAATAGTTAATATACATTCAATAAGAGGGAACAGTGAAACTAGCTAGGGTTAAATTCGTACTTGAGAAGTGTATCAGCAAATTGACGGATTTGTTCCGAAGGATGACTTAGCCTAATGCCATCAACAACCTTTCCGATATCGCTTTTCTGATTACACACATGAAAATTAATCAAACTTAGTTAAGCCTTCAAGGATTATATATATATATCGAAAGATATATAGTAAAGAAATTTCCACAAAGAAAAGATAATAAACAAATCATCATTATATAAATTAACTTTAAACAGTTGAACCCTAAAAATTAAGCTTATTACAGAGGATGCTCGCAAAGAAATTTTTTTTACTTCTTTTCTTTTACAATGCAATGATTTGGCAGTTAAATACAAAAGCAACTAATTAAGTGGCCATTCGTGTTGTTTTGTTTTCTTACAATGGATATAATAAAAGTAAATACTTTTACGCAGTTGTCTAATTTGTGATGTTTTATCTTTTTTGATAGTATTCAGGATTATCCTTACTACTCCTCTATATGAGACACACATATACCCTACAAAAATTAATATGCCTCAAAAAATTAGGAGATTCAACTGAGATATCGTAAAGGCTTAAGTGAACAATTATAATAACTAGCTAGGCTCCAACCACGTGTTACACCAAAGCAATAGTTGGTGATTTGTGATAGACTTAATTAATTTCATAGCATCATTGGATTGTGTTACGTATTTGTCATTGGCTAATCAAGTATGTTGTTGATTTTGAATGTTAATTTATTGAGAGCTTAATGTTTCGATTTTTCTATGGAAAACTATTTCACATTAATTAATTATAGCCCTAAGGTAATTTTCTTGGTTCTGCTCCAAGGAAGAAGACAACTAATTAATTACCACCAAAAATTGACATGACACGGTCATTCGTCGTAGTTCTTTCAAGAACTTCATCACCACCACTTTTGATTGTTGTTGACTGTCCCGGTTCTGATTCTTTACAGAGACAGTACCCATTATTCGTCGAAGTTGTTGCAAGGATTCCATGATCTGTTGCTCATCCATCTTCAATTAATACATATACAAGGGCATGCATGAGATATGTGATACTATGCTAAAATTAATTTAAAGCAGCCCTATTTACAATGCAATGTCTAAATTGTTACATATCTGTAAGAAACTGATCAAAAGACCAATGTTTAATTCATGCCTTAAGAAAAGATTTTTATTCTCTTATAGCTTTTTCTCCCCAATTGATCGATCGATCCAAATATCGATTTTCTTGATTTCGAATTATCTGTGTGAAAAAAATTAGATCGTCCCAGCCGCACCTTCTATTTATTGTTGTTTGGGTAATGTTCTTGGGATACCATAGAGACAGACACCTATTAATTAAGAATCCTTTAAAGATATTGCGATATGTGGTATGAGTATTTTAATGTACATCGTACGATATTAAAGCAAGTGAGTGTCTTTTATTTGTCAAAGTGAGTATTGAGTTCTTGTGATTGGCGCTTGGTCCTAACGCTACTATATACTATACGTGGCACCCATTTCTAAGACCGACATTCAAATTAACTCAAATTAAATTGGTCTTGAGTGCATACGTGGATTGTTATTTTTATTTTTATAAATTGCTAATTTAATTAATTAATGAGTTGGCACCATTTTTATTTTTTATTTATTTTCAAACTAAAAAGGTCAAAAATAAAAATATACTAAAGAATAAATGAGTAATTATATTTATTTTAAAAATCTCTTAAAACATCTTCATCGATTAATCATAATTTTTTTTTAAAATAAAGCGTACCACACACTTACAAATGCAAATGAGAAGATATATAAGTCATATATAGAGAGTGAGTTGAAAGAGCTATTAACTTGTCAAAGTGTGAAATCAAAATCTATTTTGAAAAGTACTTAAACAATTTGTTAAGTAATGTTAATCTCTTAATCAATAGTAACTAATTCTTTGAAAAAAAATAGTTTTTATGTATTTATATAGTTTATTTTTTAAAAAAGTGGAGCCTGGAGGGGGATCAGGGGCCAGAGCAGTCGCCCCACTCGCCCCGCTTCAGAGTCAGCACTGCTAATGGAGATTTGCCGTGTCAGTTATCAAAATAAATATATTTGTTTTTAGTAATTACCAAAGCAAAATGTGTATGTGCACCCCATAAAACTTTATAGGCAAGCCACTTGAAAATCTCCACACCTTTTTCAGATTTGCCCTCAATTGAAATGACCTATTTACCCCTTTTAACTCCTAAAATAACTTCCATGCCCTTTATCTCTTTCACGATTGTGTATACCATAAGAGTCAACATTCGTCTCCGACGATCCCCTCCGACTACTCGTGAACATCGACGACACGAAGTTGCATTTCAAAGGCCAATTCCATCGTAAGAGTCGATCCCTTCATGCATTTTGATGGAAGTTGATGGTTTCAAAATGTTGTTAGTTTGTCTTAATTGGTTTTGTACAAATTTTTGTGTTGTAGTCTCTTGAGCTTATAAAATGAAGGATGAACGCCAAGGGCGTGCCAATGTGCATGTCGGATAGGTATATTTTTTTCTCTTCGTTCGGCTGGATTTTTGTATTTTTTTGTTGTGTTGTTGCATGCCATTTGGCTTCACCACAAGAGAAATTCTAAACAACAACAAAAAAATTCGATGCTGAATTGGTACGGTTCTGTTGCTAAGCGTCCCTGCAACAGATCAGCGACAAATACTAGGTGTTGCTAAACTCTTTGTTGCTGATTGAACTCAACGATAAATTTGGGGTTCCGTTGCTGTTCGGCGATAGATTTGTGACAAACGTCTATCGCTGAAAAGTAACAGAAACAAGTTTGTCGCTAATTATAGTCCAGTCAACAAATGAGGGTCTGTTGCAAATCTGTTGCTATTCAGCGACAGACTGTCGCTGATTTGCGAAGTCAGCAAAATCGCATGTCGCTGATCTGTCGCTAAACAGAGACAGATCAACAACTTACAGCTTTTTGCTGACTGGAATGGTAATTTTGTAAAAAAAACAGTTTACAGTCAATAGTAAATTGTAAACCTGCAATAAAATCTGCAACACTAAATTTCTTCCTGCTGCAAATAAAACGAAAATTAGGAAATGTATGTATATTACAAAAATTTGACAAACAATGTCTACAAAAGGATGATATTAACATTTCATAATTAACTAGTAGTATGTACTATATAGTACTAGATGAACATTATTCAACGAAATACAAAGTACTACACAAATTAAGATGGCTACACAAATTAATTTACATATATATATATATACAATGTCAATCCGACACTCTTACCCAATTGTTTCACCGATACAAGATAGTCACCATACAAATTCTGGGGCTAGGAGAGCGTTTCCCATCCAAATCCTGAAAATTAAAAGGAATAACTTGAACAATATTCGACATGCAACCAAAATATTCGAACACAAATGAAAATATCATCATATCCAATTAAAGTGAAATTGAACATAGTGTTGTTTCAGAGTACACACTATCTTTCACAGTCTTTCTATCTTGATGTATAACATGACCAATACAACCACTCTAAAAATACACACAATGAGTTAATTAAGGATTTCTAATGCATAAATTAAAAGTACGCGTTATGACACCTAAAAAATATGGAGACACATATTACATAAAGAGACCAAGTTGAGCAACATGGGGTGTCCATCTCTCCGAAAAAATGAAATGGACCATATAGGATTAGATAAACAACTCAATTTGAGAAAATACCTTAGTTGATCTATGTGGATCTAATTCTCCTATCCTTTTTTGGATACATCTTAATCTACTTATTTGTAATGTCATTCTCATTGTGACCACTTTTTATATCATTGATCCTAAATATATAAAATTGATTCTAATTCTACTACTCTAATTATCTTAATATGTACTAGACTTGACTAACAAGTCACAATGCATGTATTTCATGATCTCGCAAATGTAAACTCTAAAATTTAAATACAAAGACATCAATGAAATCAATCAACTTTATAAAGAGGAGATCCAACTCTTTGAAGTAAAAAATTTCTAAAATAAAAGAGGTCTATGAAGTCATTCGACTTAAGAATTGCCTAAGAAACCTATATATTTCAATCATAGTGATCTAGTTCAAAAACCATTTATTCTAAAGCCACTAAGTACTCATGTTCTCTATCTTTATCATGAAACACGAGTAAAATACATATTCAATCATATTTTCCAATATCGACAAAGCAAAAAATGTATGTTCCCCTCATCATACACAACAAAGAACAAGTTCAAAAATCTAGTTTCTTCATGAAATGACAAATGGAAAATGCTGAAGAAACTGGTATTAAATATTATATTAAAGATTTAAAAAATACCAAAGTATGACAAAAGAATGTATTGTAGCATATGCCGTAAGGCCATTCTACCACTCATTGTAACTATCCTAATGTTCAAAAGTTCATAATAAACACTGCGGTATACATGGTTAAATGTTCAAGATCAAGAGAAGACCGAGTTCAATGGAGATTTTGTAGATAAAATAAATGGCAGAAGGTTGCATACCAAAGGAATATATGAACCTTGAAACCCAATTGGTGATGTAACTTTGCCTCCCTATGCAACACCCATATCAAATGCCACCGGTGCACATACCTGCAAATGAAGAATCACATCGACTATATTATAAGGGAAAAATGTGAAGATACACATTACTCGTAATTAACAGTTTACCTTAAAAAAAGGTAGGACATCCAATCACTATTGCCGTGGCAGTCGTCGTGGAGGCGGCACAAGTTGCGACATAAACTCATCATGATCATCCAAAAGATGACGTTGATCCTTAGGCATCCTTCTATGTGAATCGGTCCAATGTCCAGGCTGGTGGTCGTCCGGGTTCGTAGATTGAGAAGGTGCTATCCCCGTTGTCAAATGACCAGGGTGGTCGTCAAGTGTGCTTTCCATACAAACATGCTATGTACAAACATTATACGATGTTTTTCCTCACCACCATGAATTGTTACGAAATTTTTCCAAAATCTCCATATACTCTCGACATTTCTTATCAATTCTTACTAATGAAGTATATAACTTAATATACTTTTCTTTATTTTACAAATAAATCTAATTATTCTTCAATTCAACATATATAGACACTACATTGAGATTTCAAATATAAATACGTACCAACTAAATGACAATCACAATTAGTAAACATTATAAGAATATATAAGTTATAACTCAATAAGATATCATTCTTAGTTGGAAATGCACTGCCAAGCAATAATTTAAATAATGTACATATTTAGTAATTTACTGTATTATTATTCAATGAACATACTATATATGAACTAAATTTAACAATAGTAAATGATGATTGCCATATGACAAGCTAAGTGAAAATTTAAACTACCTAAATGCAAATTCAATTCGTTCTACTCGTTGATTTGTTGTTGTTTAGCGACAAATTGTTCGGTTATTGATTTGTTGTTGTTTAACGACAGATTGTTCTGGCGTTGATTTGTTGCTGTTTAGCAACACAATGTTGCGTTGTTGGTTTGTTGTCGTTTAGCAGGTTGTCGCTATTTTTGAAGGCTAAGCATGACACACTTACGATTTCGTTGATATATAAAAGAGAAAACTTAGATTTCCTAATTTCAGTAGTAATGAAAACAAAACTCAACCAAAACTCCAAAATAGACGTTTATGAAATTGCAAATCAGAATTGTGATTCGAAGGTCCACCGCCTAGTCGCGAGGCAATCCACGAGTCTGCTATGCCTTCGTGCTTATCCACCGGGGTGAAGCTTGGGTGACGGCTGTGTCGCTGTGCGAGTCGCGAAGTCGTCGCAGAGGAAACCCGAAACTCAGTCAAGGAGGAGCTGGGGGCGAGCAGCAGTGGTGGAGGAGCCGGGCCCGAGCAGCGGTGGCGGAGGATCGCGGAGGCGAGCATCGTCGGCGGAACAGTAGGCCGCGGAGTCGGCGGAACACGGGGTCGCGGAGCCGTGGTGGTGGCAAGCGGCGGCGGAAATGTGGGGGCAGTGGCGAAATCAGACGGAACCCGCAGCGGCGGAAAAATGGGCGACGACCCAAATGTAATTAATCGACTTGGATTAATTAAACTGGGATTAATGTTAATCTCAGAGATTGACAATCGTAATTCGAGCACTACGTAGACAACTTGGTTGACTCGGACACGAGAATCATGGAAATATGTTATTTATGGATGGTGGTTGTGTATATGTGGTGTTTAAAAAATTATTATTATTATATTGCACCGCATGTGTGTATGCTACTATCGGGTGTGTTTGTGTGACATGTGTTCGACTTGAAAGGCGTGTCAATGCGGGTGTCGGATAGGCGAACTACCGGTACACTAGGAAAATCGACTAATCCATGTTAGGATGACTAGTTAATCAATTAAAATAGGTAATGTGACCATAGGCCAAGTAAACTTCAATTAAAACAATAGGCTATGACGTACATCGAATTGTGTGTTGAGATGCGGGGCATCGAGTGCCGAGTAGTCAACGGTTAGTGAAATCACAAAATTTGTCAATTTGGTGAATAAAAACACTAACCATATATATTATAATGGGCATAAGCTAATGTAATTGAATCAAATAAATCAATGCCTATAGTTTGGTTATTTAAATTAGAAACCATGATAATGTCATAGAGATACGTGTTGACACATATAGGAAAATGTAAGTAGCAAATTAGTGTCACTTTGATTGGGTTAGTGGGATGCATGTCAAGGTGTGGATCATTAGATGAGCTTCGAGATACGTAAATACATGGAGATCAATGGCTAGGAATCAATATTACCTTAATATATAAGATCAACACATGCAAGGAAACCATTTTCATTTTCAACTTATGAATCAAGAGAACTTGCTGAGAAGAAGGAGGTTGATGGAGAGAAGGAATCCATGAAGATTGGTGAGAATTTTGCAAGCTAGGTGGTACACCAACTAGGTACACATCTATTTATGTCAGATTGAAATCATTTCTGGTTTTTGGCTAATTCCAGAAGGTAGATGATTGAATATTTGCAATTGGTTTATATATTTGGATTCCTCATTTGAAGCTGATAATTTGGCTATATTTAAGTTCTTAATTTGGATTTGAAATCATAAATATATGAATTTTTGAAGTTGCAAGACCAAAACTAGAATTATGCATGTTATATTAGGAATTAGCCTATGTAATTTGGTCATAACTTGCTCATTTTAGATCCAAATCGATCCAAATTGGTGGCGTTTGAAAGCTTACTTAATGGATAACAGCTTTGCTTAGCTGGAGATGTTGTAATTCAATTGTTTTCATGTCCAAAAGTGCTATACAAGCAGGTTCATGAATTCAAAAGAAAAGTTTTGAAACTAAAATTGTTAAAGGCATAACTCCCTAACTACTTATCCAAATGAGCTAATCTTTTAGTATGTTGTATTTGGGTATGTCTTCTACCTTGTAACAAAAAATTACCTTTTTAGAAATATAGATTGGGAGGAATAGATTTTCTAAGTCCGCTGGTCGGATTAGGTTCCAATTAGAGCTATGTTTAGTAGAATCATGATATCTCTTTCGTTTTAAATCGAGATTTTGCAAACTAAACCTTTTTGGAAAGCTAAGATAGAGACCAAAGATCTTTGTATTGGTGGAAGATTTTGAGACTTAGACAATTTCATGCCTAAAAATGTGTTGTAACATAAGACTAAAATTTAGACTTAATTTAGTCTTCATGGTTGATTTGGGAAGATCAAAACATATTCAACCAATTTCAATACATAATAAACACATTTAACTGACTTCATGGACTTAAGGGACCGTAGCTCGAGTATCGAGGAGCTTGTCTGGTCAGATTCGGATGTTCGGGGGAGTCAGAGCTCGTGTTGAGGTGCGTAAACCCATTAAAATGCCTCAAAGAATTCATGATTTAGTTTATCGATTTCGTTTTTCATGTGTGACTGCTGGTGGGCACACATGGGATTTTCACTCTTATTTTGGTGTGTGTATATATTAGTTGTAGCTAAATCGCATTCACGAGTTACTTGTGATAGTGCTCGTGTTGATTGCAGTAGAATATATTTACGACCGTCGAGAGGGATTAGGGTGGTCCTGAAATGTAATAGCGTCGGGAAGGGACCATGACGTTTATTAAAGTTGGGGCTTAGCCACTGTAAGCCTATAAGTATATATGTGGTTTCTATTCGATTTATCGATTACAAGCTAGTGTAGGTCAGGGTTTTCTCGTGATTATACGGATCTTTACTGATTAATGCTTTATTTCGGAACTGGTTTAATTAGTATATGCTATTTATTTATTTCACGCTACTTATATTCATAAGAATATGGCATACTATTGCCAGTCGTTATATTCGTATGTCTCGTAGTTTATCACTTTCATTTCATGAATAATGTGTGGACTTATCTTGAGATTTTACTCACTGGACTCGTCACTATATTTGTTGGGTGACTGAGTGCATATCCTTCGACGAGTAAGGCCAAGGGCAAGGAGGTACTGGGCGACTACCTCTGAGATTGTGGAGCTAGCTCATGCGTGATATCAATATGTATTTATTTTACTTTTGTTAGGTTTTGGGGACCATAGAACACTGATTACATGTATATAGAACTTTTGTTATACTTAACTCGCCTTGATATATACATGGTATCTTTTGTCGGGTTTTCCGCTACTTAGGATTGTTGAATACTATATAACTTACTTAAATTAAGAATTTCGCTGTAAAATTATAATATAACTTGATAAATTGAGTAATTGGCTAACTGAATTATTAATACTTATGTAAAGGTTAGTTAGCGTAACTAGGGTTAGTTGGAAAAGTGTAAGCAACTCGTTAGGTCGCGAGGTGTCAAGGACAAGTGGGCCATGACGTGGCAAGGATAGTTGACGTAGGATGCGATGTGGCAAGTAACAAGGCGGTCTGGAATTTGGGGCCGTCACACTCACTGAACAGTAGCGGTATGTTCGGTTGGATCTGACCGAATTATAAAATTTTGTTATTTTTTGTGATTATCGATTAAAGGTCGATTGTGATGATGTTATTTACCTTTTTTGCAGGGAGTGTTGTTTTGTTCTGACTTTGTGAATACACTAATTGTAGCATCCACTATCCCAATTAGGGTGATACTCTGCGTGAAACCCTAATTAAGCCTCTGTAATCCAACTAGACTTAACTAGAGCCAACAACCTCATCGTCTGTACCTAATAAACCGAACCTATATATTAATATCGAATAAACAAAACAAAATATATGCAGTGAAAAATTAAAGATTTTTGATATATACAATATACAAAAAACATAGAGTTTACCGAAACTCAGAACCTAGATTATAAACTTCCCAACCCTATTTATATATATATATCAAATATTGTATATAAGTAGAAGAAGGCTCATTACATCATAGAGAAGATAACAAGGCGCCTAAATCTTCTCCTTTCCCTTAACTGGAGCGCAGGGTAGTGAACCTGAAATATTAAATTTGAGTGAGTGCTCCAACTTGCTCAGTAAGTTAAGATTAACGAAGCTATAAACATTCTATATAATAATCAAGAACATTACGCAATAACAATGTGCACCAATGTTAACTAACACGAATATGGATAACATATAATTCAATACACAATAGATTCAAATCAAATTATCATTGACTATTACATTGTGATTCCCATTTAATTTATAAAACTAGGGTCGAATACCCACTAACGCCATTAATGCGATTGATAGACCAACATATTGGTCGATATGCTGACTAGCCAATCCATTAAAGCCCAATAGTTCTATCTGAAACCCTCTAGTGAGTATGTGATCCATGTAACTTATAAACTAAGTAGGAAGTTACATATAGGCTGGGAAAGTAACCCATCTCCTATATAACTTGGTCTCTGGTCTAAGAACTTACTCTCATGAATCACATTAAACATCATTTTTGTTTATTGAAAACCATCACAGTATACATAGTCCCCCATTTCAGTCCATAAACTACATGAACTACTTATACTAAGATAGCTTAACAACATTGATAAATAAGCGAATCTTTACTTACCTCGGTCTAGGTTTCTGTTCCAAATTCCTAGTTTTTTGGGCACTCAAGCTTTCTTGAGAATCCAACACCTATCACAAAACATTTTAATCAATTTATATCAAATACCCTATAATTAGAACCCTTAGTTCACTCCCTAAGTCCTTAGGAAATCCTAAACAAAACTAAGCAATACTATTGTTTTTTTGGGTAGGAGCGTGCTCCATTAGTTGGTGGAGTGCACTCCAACAGCTTTTGTTCATCACAACTGATGAAGGGATCACACTTCTCTGCTAGGTGGAGCGCGCTCCACCCTGTACTCTTTAGAAAGTACACATGGAAGCAGCTACTATTCCATCCACAAATTCACCAAATAACAGTTTGCACTCCCAAAATTCATCAGGGAGGACCTATAGTGAGGTAACAATACATTTTCAATGATCAAACAACATAATTCATAGAGATTTCATCACATACTATCAATTGAACTTTGACAAACATAAAAACTAAACTTACCAAAGTGATGATCTCTTGCTTTTAATTTATTTAAGCTCCTCAATCCTTGTTGGTTTAGCTCACTGAATGATCATCTAGGATTCGAAATCAAACCCTTAGCCCTCTGTCTCACTGTTTCGATTGATCAAATGAGGAAATAAACATGAGTTTTTAGTTTAAATATATGAATTTTCCTTATAATACGCATCGTTCTATCTCAAGACTGATCGAATGAGTGATGTGCTAACATGACACTCCTTAAAGTGACATACATATTGACACCATCAAACACTTATGCTCCTCTCAAGGCAGTCCGATGATCCATATCATTCAAACCAATCTTTTAATTTCTAATATATATATATGTGACATTCGAGAATTTCGTAAACTTGATTAGGATGCTAATTAAGTATTTTTAGATTTAATTTATGATTTAAGTATCTGAGGTGGGACCCAAATATTATGGACCGAAGATCATAAGTTTAAATATTATTTTTGCGTGTTACATGCCTAGTGGATGTAATATACATTATTTTGTCGTGATTTAGGGTGTGTTAAGGTGTATTCTCAGTTTTTCATATTCGGGGTTGCAAGTGCATGTCTGAAAGGCACGAGTGAAAATAAAATATTAGTTATTGAAAAACTAATTAAGTAAATGCTAATCATCACGTGAAGATTTCATCTCGGTTTGGTGCAAGTAAGGATTGATGGTAATGTGATGTGAGAACGAAGTTGGTACAAGACTTTGCATCGAGTTTTGTATCAATTGGTGGTGGTCGCAGTTAAGATTAGGTCTAAATCAGGGTACATTTGGCTAAACATGACAAGAAAATTGGTTCATAAGATTTTAGTATGTCGTGGAAAAATTTAAGATTTTTGGAGTTTTGGTATGACCAAAATCAATGTTATGAACATTTTATGAAGATGAATTATTTTGTTAAGAGTATGGTTCAATTCGGTGAAAAATTGGATCGAAAAAGAGCGTCGAAAGCCAAAACATGTCAAAATAAGGATTTCGAGAATTTATAAATAAAAAGAAACTAAACTGCTGACAAATAGGTGAGGTTTTATATATATATAAGTTAAAACATTACGTTTTGATTTCACAGAGAGAATGACGGTTCGTTCCCTAAACCTCCACGTTCCTATTTTCGCTTCGTGAGCTCCCGACGTCTAATTCTCGCCTGATTTCTTTTTGCAAAACTGTAAAGCATTGCAAGACTGTCAGTTCGTTGATTTCTTTTTGTCTAAGTTTCTGCAGTGGAAATAAGGTATTTGGCCCGTAGTTTGGTAAATTCTCAGATCAGGCATTTTCCTCAATTAGATTTGAATTCTCTTGATTTCTCGATTTCTTTTGCGGGGTTTTGGTAGGAGTTAGTAGGAATCGTTGAAAATTGATGTATTATGTTGATGTACACCAATTTGAAATAAATTATACCGATGTGGGTTAGGGTTTTGATGAATTGAACTAATGCGATTCAATTGATAAGTATTTTGGAAATGATTTTATTATTGATATTGATTAATATTTGGGTTCTGGTCGAATTTGATCAGTAGTTATTTTTTCCAAATTGACTTCACCGTCTGTGGGTATATTTTAATGTTGGAATTGAGTGGCTTCGTGGTGTTTGTTGTTGAGTTTTGAAGATTTAATTGCGAAAATATTGATTTGGAGAAATCTTTCTATTCAAAATAAAATAAAGTTTTCCTAGTTGACAAGCTATATTGAAAAATTCATAACTTCTCAGTCAGTGATCCGAGTTAAGTGTTCTTGAAGTCTATGGAATGTATGACATGAGCACTACAAGTCCCTTTTAGGTCATCATGACAAATATTGAAGATTTCAAGATTAAGAAGTTACCCCAAATTAGCTAGTTGAAAGGCAGTTGAAACGGTTATATAAATTAATATTTTCGGAAACTGTTCTTAAACGTACTTTTGCTACGATTTTCATTGAGTTTCCTGGTTTGGTTTCACTTGGAGCTTGACCCATAATATAATTGGATGTATAGGGAAGCTATTGGAACATTCTTCAAGGTGATTTCAAGCTCCAAGAACCTAGAAAATAAAGCTCAAAGTTGGTTTGGTT
Source organism: Stephania yunnanensis (assembly GCA_039657365.1). Lineage (NCBI taxonomy): Eukaryota > Viridiplantae > Streptophyta > Magnoliopsida > Ranunculales > Menispermaceae > Stephania > Stephania yunnanensis. Next base: position 54,037,631 of record CM077584.1, on the reverse strand, counting down.
GTAAGTAAAGTCTAAAGTGATATTTACTATTGATCGAATATTTTTATACCTGTGATTGTACCATAGTCTACATTACATTTTATCATTCTTTGTCATGCATACATAGAGTGAGTGAGGGGATAAAATTGTTTCGGAGTCTAGTTTGCTTGAAACTTGGTTTCAATCTTGCCTCTATGTCGACTAGTGAGACAAGCAGAGTTTAATGCCGACAAGTTATCTAAGCATTTCATGATCTTTTAATATTGTCTCTGTACTATTTTTAGAAGTCGACATCTGATTATAGTTAGGAGACAATGACAAAGTGGATTGCATGTCGTGTTGACACATATATCTTATTGTTTATTTGGAAATGCAATTACATGTCTCTATGTATCAAACTAACAATTGTAGGGGTATAGAGCAATGTAGGGATTTACGTACCTGACATCTTTGAGTTGTTTTTGATGATGTAACATTCTGTATGACGACAAGGGTAGAGTGGACAAGACTCGAAGATTATAGCAGTTTTTTCACAAATTAAAGTAAATTATTCTTTTAAATTGTTTATATATTATTTTTGGGATTCTCGGGGTGAGTGTAGGACGCGAAGTTTATTTGAATGGTTATGAGTCTCCTAAATTAGTTTAAAATACGTTGAGAGGTTTATGATTCAGTATTGGTCTACAATAGGATTATAAGGTTGTGATTAAGCTTGCGGAGACTCTAAGTTAGTTTATCGATTTGAATTTGTTATATATTGTGAACTGCGGGGAGTTGTGAGTTCTTCTAGGTATCTCCCCATTCTGTTGTCTATTAGCTGAATTTCACAGCAGGCCACTTTTAAGGGAGGTGCCGACGTAATTTTATTAAATATGGAAATGAATTCTAATTCGCTCCAATTAAATAAATTATGAATTGAGTTTCATTGATGACATAAATTTAGTTTTGAAGCCTTGCAAAGGATTGAAATAATTATTTCTTTGATATTAAAGTTGAAAGAACGGATTAGACAGACCGGATTATCAGAGGATTAAGATATCTAGACTGGTCGGTCATCTTAATGACTAGGTGGCTGACATATATATTCAATATATATTATGTATTTTCTCGCCAATAAATTCATCGAACATGCTTACGAGTATTCTCGGGTGCGTATATTCATTCCACGACACTCTCGTTGCACTTAGTGTACCGGTAATTCAATGCTTATTATGTATTTTCCGTTTATAGACTTGTATTTAATTCCTTTATTATATTACAACTTATATAAAAGTGCTAGACAATTCAAATAAACACAAATTATCTTGCAAACACACGTACATGCTAATAGAGGTACGCCGGACTTAACCGCGAACCTAACTTAGGTTAATTAAGATTTGGATTAGTATTAGTCACCAGCTTCAGGTAACAGGTTGTTACAGTGTCCCTAACTTAAAGCAATTTCATCCTTGAAATTAAAGTAAACATAAAATTACCTGTAGTTTCAAAGAGAAATGAAAACCGCTCCTTCATATAGGATTCCCGCTCCTAGGTTAATTCCTCATTTTCGTGAAATTGCCATTTCACTTTAACCAAAGTTACCTCTTTGGTTCTCAGCCTCTGAATCTTACGATTAAGTATCTAAATCGGTTGCTCATCGTAAGATAAGTTTTCCCGAAGATCAAATTCATTCCAATCAATCCTTGGAGTGAACTGAGCTCTGTTTTGTGAAGTATGGACACATGGAAGACATTATGAACTTCGACTAGCAGAGGAGGAAACTTTTACCTGTAAGCAACATGACCAATCCTTTCCTTTACTCTGAACGACTCAATGCGCCTTGGAGCTAGCTTACCTTGTAACCCAAATCTATACAATCCCTTCATAGGTTAGACTTTCAACAGGATAAAATCGTCATTTGAAAACTCTAAAAACCTATAATGTTTATCAGCATCTTTCTGTCTGAGCCGTGTTGTACTCAAACTTTGGTGAATCTACCGAATTCTCTCTGTGTAGTCCCGAATCAATTCTCTCTGTCGTTGATTTCAGTGATAGATTAGCAACAAGCCTCGAACCTGCGTTTGTCTGAGGTGGCGTTTGATATGTGGAATAAAGCTCTCAACAACAAATCTGCGACAAATCATAGACAACTTTTAATCGTCGCTAATTTTTTGCAAAATTGAAATAAGAGAAAAAAGAAAACTGGGTCATCTTCCACATTCTACATTTACACCTTTGCCCAAACTCTTTCTAGGGCTCGCTCTCGTTCACTTTGTAAGGCTTGCTCTTGTACACATGTGCATCGATGATAGCAGTAGTGGCAGTGGTGGTGACAGATCAAAGAACAACACCTCCTAAGAAAATATCTCACTTCTCGTCTCTTCTACACTTAAAGATTCAATCTTTCCCCACATCCCCTCCTAATTTCTTCACAACCTTTTCCGAAGGCGTCAAATGATGCTAGGATTGTGCTATGTAGAGATTGGGATGCTGATGGTAAAAGCTTGTCCCCTACACTTAATGGGTACAAAAAAGACTATACATATTTCTTTGACTAGTCTTGGTAGCTTGTTTTTAGTCACAACCCATCCCCAACCATACCAATGTCAAGCTTCAATCTATAAACACTAATCACTATTCGGGGCGTCCACCCTTCTCTCCTTCTGTTCCTACCACCTTTCCTTTTCTTCTGCAACCTAAGCGCAACCAACACCACAACCGATTCGAATTACAAGACTCACAAGATTTACAAAACCCATTTCCCCAAAATTTCAATTCATCTTTCAAGTCATGAAACCTACCCAGTCTACAAGTGTACTCCTCAAAGTCTATAGACTCCATCGAATTCAAACTAGACACCAATCTCATCAATGAAGACCTACGACCAACGAGCACATATAAACGAACCATCTCAGCATTAGATATAGGGACTCTCTAGATTAGTGTAATCGTCGACGTCCCAACCTACTACCTAGTCGGGAGCCTAGTCGATCTAAGCATGTCGTGGTGGCAAGCCATCTCCACTATCATCGCTGCCAATCTCATCATCTTAGTCTCTCTATTGCTCATTGGTCATGCTGGGACTAAGTACAAGATTTCCTATCCTGTGCTCTCCCGGGACTGAGCTGGTGGTCGTGCCCGCGGAGACAAAGGAACTGTGAGTTGCAATTTATTGGTATCTCGAGGAACATCTCTGCTAGTGTACTTGCTTATCGAAATCAGTGCCTGAGCTTTGTGAAACTATTAAGGTTTAGTAATTAGTTAATTGAAGAAATGCAGTGGTGGTGACGGATCAAGAGTGCATTGAGCCATCCCATAAACCCTATCAAAGTTCCCCAACCTCGCGTCCCCCAGTCGCGAATAAAGACCGATTCCTCATTGCATTCCTAATCAATCCATCTAACAAACCATCCAACATACTATTAAATCAAATTGCATTAAAAGGTGAGTTTTATTGTTGTTTAAATTTGATATTTTGTACAATTTTTTTCATTTCATATAAAATGAGTTCTCTCAAAATAATTGATTAATAAATACCTGGTTTAACTTTTAAATTATTGTAATTTAAATCAAAACCAAAATCATTTGTTAGCCACTGGATGCTTGATTTGATTTGAATTTAAGATTAAATACCCGTCTCAAAAAGTGTATATATATAAGTTGGGTTTATGGTTTGTATATAGAAAAAAACAAATACGTATATATTATACTATTAGTATTAATTATGGTTTTTGTTTTTAAAAAACCCTGGTAGTTGTAATACATATGAAGTATGTTGTATTCCACACTGTTAGATATGATTTGATAATTTCTAGCTTTTGCAATTAAGTGTGAATTTGTTGTTGCTGTAGATGTTTTGGTAGTTTGTTAAGGTTTTTGCATATAATTTCCTAGTCTTTGGAAGCTGGTGAATGATACTGTGGGAACATGAGCTTTTGGGCATTATGATGATGTGGACACTGTGGCTACAGTGATTATTGGAACTGACACAAATGCTTGTTACGCAGAGAGGATTGATGCAATAATCAAATGTCAAGGCCTTCTTATGAATTTCAGAGGCATGGTATTTTCTTTCTCCGTGCGTTGTCCATTTGATAATGGAATATATTATGGTATGGCATGTGAACTTTGACTATTGATTAGGTTGTCAACATGGAATGGGGAAACTTTTGGACATATCATATGCCGAGAATTTCTTATGATATTAATTTAGATGCTGATAGCCCTAATCGAAATGATCAGGCAAGGTTTTTATTTATTTTTATCAAGCAACATTCAATAGTTACCAGCAGCCTCTTTTAATCAGCTTGAGTTTGATATATTTGGCAATGCTATCATAAATTATTTTTAGTTCCCTTCGTCTTGAGGTCTGTCTTGCATGCTTTTTTTGTTCCTTTTGCAAAAAAGTAGAGAGGAGAACATTCATGCATATCCTGTTAAAGGTTCTAATGCAACATCTTTATTGACCTATGTTTGACCTTTATTTTTTTTCTTTGTTTGATTTCAATTCCTAAATGATCATATATTATTACATGTCTAAGCACCTCTATATTAGTTCTTGAATGTGATCTTTTCTTTTCATGATTTCTTTTAACGTTCATAAAATTATTTTTCTAGAACTTATAGTTCATTCTTTTGTTTTCTTTCTTTTTTTTAATAAAAAAACATTAACTTGATGTTGTTCGTGGGGTGCTTTCATTCGGTCAAGAAACAATTTTCTTTTCTAATTTACTTTATCGGTCTATTGAATATGTATTGTCCTATCAATTGATTTTTCAATTTATGGTGTTACCCTTGGCCTTTTTTTCTTCCTTAATTAGAGAAAAAAAACCTTATATGCAATTGCAAACCTATGCATGTTAAAAGGGGTGCAAGCTGTGGCTCAAAACTCTGAAGTGCAGTTATTATCACCATAATCCTGAACTTTTATTTCTTTGATCATGGTAAGCAGAACTTCTTTTTTTTTGGGTGTTCAATGGACACCATAAACTTGTAGAATTAGGAATTCATTGGTGTCCCCTCCTTATGGGAACGTCAAGGCAAGATGATCATGCGAAATTTCTTCACATTACTTTAGTTTCAATTTTTAAGTTTTACATGGTTTAACTCAAAATTAAATACATTCTTCTTGTGATTGGAATACATGAATTGATCATACACTGTTTGACGACTATATAGCAAACTCAATGACGCACGCCGAACGCGTCAATAAAATAAAATCTTCTAAACCAACTATTTTGTAGAATAGCGGCAAATGGTCGATCCCACAGAAACTGGTGGTCTTTCTAAGGAAACTGGTGGTCTTTCTAAGGTTAAAAATAGCGAAAAGGAAAAATTAGGGGTTTTAAAAGGAATAATTTAACTAACTAATTTAACTAAACTAAATAAAATAAACAACTAAAATAATTTTCAAAATAATTGATAAATACCTAGGTAACACCTAAGTTTACTGTTCCACAAATAAGGATAAAGATTCAATGGCAATCAGGGTCTTCAATCTTTCCAAAAAAGTCATTAATTTATATTCTCCTAGATTAGCTATAGAAAATCGACATCCGCCAAAAATTCCTCGTTCCCCTAATCTCGATAGCTAGGACGTCCGCCACTAACTACTTCCCTAATCAATGCATAACCCTAGACATCTGCCAATTAGGTTTAACACACTAACAATAGTAATATGGGTATGTGGGAACACTAATCCTAAATAACCAGATCGCATTAGCTTCCGATTTAACCTAGATTCAATTGTTGCACAATCAAGTGACGAAAGGGTTTGACGGCAAACGGGTGAGTGTTTATCACTTTATTGGTCCAAAAGCACAATTACACGGATACTAATGGTCCAAATAACTATAGGTTATCCACCTAAAAGCATGCACTGGCCACATACATACCCTAGATCTAAACCATAAACTTTAAAATCAACAATAATGAAATATGAGAATTTAAACTAAATTAAATAATAAAATAAAAGATCTCACATAATATGCCATGAATCCGTAATTCCGACTTGTTTCCCCTCCGACCTAGGTAAGCAGTTAATTAGCCGAACATCGTAGTCGAAGAAAGTCGATAACAAAATAATAATATTTAGGGTTCTCATAATAAAACCTAAGGTTTCTCATAATAAAACCTAAGGTTTCTAATATGAAAAACTACAAAAAATTGGTCCTAGGAGGTGAGAGAAACTAATTTTGGGGGTTGGGGAGGTGACTCGTGCGCCGAGGAGGATCCGAGGACTGTTTTTTGGCTCAAAAACATGTTTTGGACACGTGTTTGCAGCCTATTGGCTCGTCTGCTGCTGTGCGCTGACGTGGCGTCTCTGATTTACTGAGAGAAGTGCTGATGATGTGCTGGTTTGTTGAGAGCGTGACACGTGGCGATTGGGACCGGTGTAAAGAATTGCACGAACTCATGCGAATTTCTAGGAGACGATGTTGACGCGTATCTCGAGGAAGAATTGTTGGAGGCTGAAACGCATGTAATGTTGTTAGTTTGTGTCGTGGCATGAATGTTGATGTGGTGACACGAGATTGGTGGAGATTGCTTGCATGACGTGCTTGGAGAGGGTGAGAACACGCCACGTGGCAGCTGATGGAATGTGATGTTGGTTGCTGCTGTGATGGAGAACCGCTGACGTGGCAACGTGTGATTGGTTGAGAGAAGATATGCGCTGATGTGGCAGCCTGTAATTGGTTGAAATATGCTGTCTTCTATTCTACCCACCGTGCAACATTTAACTTGAGGCAAACTGTCCAGCATTCGATAACTGCAAGTAAATACTTCATTTTGAGTATTTTTAGCCAAGAATTCAACCGCGCACTCCATTTCACCTAAAAACGACCAAAAATATAAATAAATTTATATTTTATAGACTTTACACAATTAAATATATTAAAATAAACTATTAATAATATATAAATACCGACTTATCAAATACCTCCAAACTTAAGACTTTGTACGTCTCGAGCAAAGGTGTAGATGACAATACAAACTAAACTAGACTCATAATATAGTAATGCAGTGACTCAACTAATCCTATACCCGACTCAAATTTCATGGAGTTCTTTTGGTTTAGATAGCCACAAAGTTAACAAGCAACTCAAGAAATTTCGGAGTTATGATATATCAAGACTCGCAACCCAATCAAAATTAAGATCCCACTTTCAAGACAAAGACTTGGTCAAAACAAAGGCAGTCAACTACTCATAAGTTTTCTTGATCTATACATTAAAGCACACAAGTTTAAATCTCAGTTAATATAGTGAAAGCACTCGAACTAAATCTTATATTTGAGGAGTTTCATGACTTTTGCCTTTATTTAAGTTTTTTATATTTTCTATTTTTTCTCATTTTTTCTAGTTTTTTTAAAATAATACGGTCCCTGCTCCATTTCCTATGGATCGATTTTCTCACTTTTTCCCACCAAAAGTTTTCTTGCTCCATTTCCTATGGAAACCTATGGGACTCTATATATTAACAAGAAAAACTCATGTTAGTACTTCTCACTTTCACTATAATCAAGCAAATCCTCTAATATGGGTTAAAATAATATCACTTGCACAATTTTGACCGTCTGCTCATTTTCGTTATCTAGCACAAAGCTTAACCATCAACTAAGTCCGTAATCATGAAATCATAAAAATGCAGGGTACAAACTCGATTGAGTGTTTCTCCTAATTTTCTCTAAGTTTCAAGTAAAAAAGACAACTGTAAATTACTCATCCATAACCAAAGACATGAACAAAGTTTTAGGTGACTCTATATGCAATAAAAAATAAAAAATAAAAAATGAAAATAAAACTATACTAAATACATGCATGAAAGTGTATCATATCCTAATGAAATGAGAGAGAAATATGAAAGGACAAGAAATGAAAGAAATGGAAGAAATGATGTAAAACACCATCATTACCATCCACAACCGAATATAACCGCATATAAAAAATAAAAAATAAACAATCTCACCTGCTGTCTTTCGCAAAAAATCCATCCAAAGTCCAATGACAATCCCTAAAATACCCCAAAAGTTATTTCGAACCTTGTCCTCAAGGTTCAAAACAAGTCAAGGCATCCATATATAACAAAAAGAAAAAGACAATAGTGAAGAAGAACATGGAGAAGAAAATGATACAAATGCATGCATAACAAAAAGTCTCTAAAAACCAGTGAACGCACAAAATCTCTCATGTGTAGGTGACTAAGGAAACTATGAAATAACAATCATAACAAGAGCAAGAACTAGTAAACATAGGAGTTAACTCAAAAAATTCTAATCAAGTCTTGCGAGCCCGAAGTCTTTCAACTAAGGGTGAAATCAACAAGATGATGGAATGAAGTCTAGGGGTTTGGGTCTACTAAAAAAGCTTCTACTAATGCGGCGACTTCAGTTGGATGTAACCTAACCAAGTCTCAAAACACCTAAAATCATATAAACATGTTAATTCCTAAAAAAATGCTCAAATTATGCTAAAAAAATATAATTCATAGTCAAACTGAACAAAACTCTCGGGGTGCTCCAATTTATTAAAATAAATAAATAAAGAAAAATAAATAATAATAATAATAATAATAATAAATAAATAAATAAAAACACCAAAAGAAAGAAAACCAATCCCCGACAACGACGCAAAAAATTGACGCGCGCCGAATGCGTCAATAAAATAAAATTCCCAAACCAACTATTTCGTAGAATAGTGGCAAAGGGTCGAAACCACAGAGATTGGTGGTCTTTCTAAGGTTAAAAACAATGAAAAGGAAAATCGAGTGTTTTAAAATAAATAATTTAACTAACTAATCTAACTAAACTAAATAAAATAAAACAATTGAACTAATTTTCAAAACAATTAATAAATACCTAAGTAACACCTAGGTCTATAGTTCCACAAATACGGATCAAGATTCAATGGCAATCATGGTCTTCAATCTTTCCAAAAAAGTCATTAATTTATCCTCCTAGATTATATATAGAAAATCAACATCCGCCAAAATTCCTCGTTCCCTAATCTCGATAGCCAGGACGTCCACCACTAACTACGTCCCTAATCAATGCATAACCCTGGACGGATTCCAACCAGGTTTAACACAATAACCGCACTAATATGAGTCAGTGGGAACACTAATCTTAAATAACCGGATCACATCATCTTCAGATTTAACCTAGATTCAATTATTGTACACTCAAGAATCGAAAGATTTTGATGACAAATGGGTGAGTGTTTGTCACTTTATTGGTCCAAAAGCATAATTACACGGATACTAATGGTCCAAATAACTATAGGTTGTCCCCTTAAAAGCATGCACATGCCATATACATACCCTTGGTCTAAACCATAAATCTTAAAATCAACAACAATGAAATAGGAGAATTTAAATTAAATTAAATATAAAATAAAAGATCTCACATAATATGTCATGAATCCATAATCCCGACTTGTTTCCCCTCCGATCAAGGCAAGGAGTTGATTAGCCAAACATCGTAGTTAAAAAAAGTCGATAACAAAATAATAATAGTCGGGGTTCTCATAATAAAATCTAAGGTTCATAATATATAAAACTACTAAATATTGGTCCTGAGAGGTGAGAGAAACTAATTTTGGGGGTTTGGGAGGTGACTCGTGCGTCGAGGAGGATCTGAGGACTATTTTTTGGCTCAAAAACATGTTCTGGACACGTGTCCGCAGCTTATTGGCTCGTCTGCTGCTCTGTGCTGACGTGGCGTTTTCTGATTTGCTGAGAGAAGTGTTGTTGCTGTGCTGGTTGGTTGAGAGCGTGACACGTGGCGGCTGGGACCAGTGAAGAGAATCACACGAACTCGTGCGGATTTCTAGGAGACTGTAATGATGCGCATTTTAAGGAAGAACTAATAGAGGCTGAAACGCACGAAATGCTGTTGGTTTGTGATGTTGCGTGAACGCTGATGTGGCGACACTGGATTAGTGGAGATTGCTCATGACGTGCTTGGAGAGGGTGAGAACGCGCCATGTGGAACCTGCTGGAATGTGATGTTGGTTGTTGCAGTGATGGAGAACCGTAGATGTTGCAGCGTGTGATTGTTTGAGAGAAGATATGTGCTAACGTGTCGGCCTGTAATTGGTTAAAATATGTTGTCTCTTATTCTACCCACCGCGCAACGCGTAACTCGAGGCAAATCGTCGACATCCGTTCACTACAAGTAAATACTCCATTTTGAGTATTTTTCCATCACGAATTCAACCGCACACTTCGTTTCACCTGAAAACGACCAAAAATGTAATTAAATATATATTTTACAGACTTTACATAATTAAATATATTAAAATAAACTATTAATAATATATATAAATATCGACTTATCAGTTAATGAAGGTAGAGCATCTTAAGTTCCACTCAAGAGAATACTACTTATGTTTAAGGTAAATTCTATTTCGTTTTTTTTTTTTTTAAGTTCTAGATTTGTTTCATTCTTGAATTAGGCTTAAGTTAATTTCACTTGCTTTGATGAATTTAATATGTTTCCCAAATACCCATGAGTGGTGAGTATTTGTTGTATGGTGAGTTAAGGTGGGTTGTTTGGTCTACATTAGTGACTTGTTAAGAATATGTTGGTAGAATTAATGGAAAATGACGTACATTGAAACCTGAAAGATTTGTGCTTAGTCACTAGTTTTTCTTTTCAATTTATGAGCATTGGTTTACTTTGTTGTTCCATATGGCTGCATCGACGTGATAGTTGAAACTCTTGGTACACTCCGATTTGGTGGCTAACCAGGAAAAGACATTGAAAAGTCATCAACTGTTGGCTTTTGGACTGACTTCTTGCCTGATGTTGCAGCTTTGGTCTTATAACCACGGCCTTTGACACTTTTTGCTCTTCACTCTCACGTTCCTAATTTCTTTCACTTTCATCTTCTTCATTTCCATCTTCGATGCATTATCTTCTTCACTTTCTTGTTTAATGGAATCTTCTTCTTGAATAACTTGTTTCCTACATCTTCACTTGAATCCGATGAAGAAGATTCCAACTAAGGAACGGGGGTCTTGTGAATAGACAATTCCTCCCTTGTACATCCGAGGCCTGTGCTGTGGGTCCCTCGTCAAGGTTATTAGCTTTCCATCCCAACTCCTTTGATTTCCTATAAGAAGCTATCTGAGCTTTCCGGCCAGGATGGTTGCCCTTCGGGGCACGAGTATCCTCTCCACTACTAGTAGTCTTAGTACGCTCCACTACTATTAGTCTTAGTACGAGCCATACCTATAAGAAAGTTACATAAATATAACCCCAAATTAATAGACAATCATTCATTAAATAATATAGAATCACATAACGATTTTTAGCTAAAAAATGGTTTATTCGGTGTGTACTGATCGAACAATACGTTGTTCGGTCACCCATAACCGAATCATTCAACGCACTAGAATTGACCATATTTCAAGCACAAACAAACAATCAAATTTGACCACAAACAACAACAAAGGCATACACAACAACCAAAATTAATTGAGTGACGTACAAAAAAGTGGTATCCCAAAGCCAAATAAGTTATTTTTGTTCAGTCATCTACAATCAAACTAATGTCATATGTTTGGTTTTGCGTGACCGAACCAGAGGCGAGCCCTACAATGTCACGAAATGCCATCACGCTTCCACCCAAAACAAAAACAGAGGCATACAAACCACAAACTTCATGAGTGACATTAAAAAATACCAAAAATCTCACCTTACAAACATAACTTCGATGAACACCGAAATTGGAACCTCCACAACCCACAAACAACCTACATGCTCGTCCTCTCATTCACGAAATTGACTTGTAAGGCACCTACTCATGCTATCATGTTTTGTTGCTCCTTTCCCGTCCATGGATTGACTGGAATCAACAACCTAGGGCTCGTGCTCATTCTCCCTCTCTTTAAAATTTGGTTTTTTCGAATTCTATGTCGTGGGGTGCCCTTCTAAACACATAAGGGCACTTCAGGAAACAAAATATTTTTGGTTGGTGCCCTTAACAATCGATGGGGTGCCCTTAAGTGAATATAATTGAGAAAGGTTATCAGTGGCTTTGGATGGGAAAAAAGTGTCGTTTGACAAATAATAGAGGAGAATGACAACAAATCACTACCCAAGCATTTGACAATTACATTATGCTTGTTTGTCGAGTTAGTATGAGAAGTTTTAGTAGGTCATTAATGCATTATGGATATGACAATTAAAGTGTTTTGTAAGGGAGTAAGTGTTAAGTTGCTAATTATGTAATTATATATAGTTTATTTATATATTTTTTATTGTCGAGTCTCCTAAATATTATCCTAATTGTCCTTATTCGTTATTTTCAAGATTTTGGGTCCGCGATTGATCCGAGACAAAAAAACTACTCAAAATAGAGTATTTACATGTAGTGTGACTAGCTACAGTTCGATTTGCCTCGAGACATGCATTGCTCACTTGATTTGGTGATGAGGAGTGACTGAGTGATGCAATACATCGACACATTTGTGACACAACACAACCAGATCTAGTAGACATGCCTCGAGATCGTGCATGTGTTGTCTCCCAAATTGACGAACAACTCGTTCATCTCCTCACCTCACATGTGCATCTGCCACGTGGCGTCCAACCATTCGTGTAGCTTTTCTCCATTGACTTCTTTTCTCTCTAGTGTTGGAATTTTGGGGTTCATACTCAGCAAAAATTACAAAATAATTTCGACAAAAACCCCAATAAGATCCAAATCTAATTCCATTAAAAATGTTTAAACCATAAAACTTAATCATACCTTGGTCGAAATATACCATTCTGAAGGTTGATCGATCTCTAAGGTGTTGCCAACGACGAACGCCCTCTACCTACAGTCAACACACGTACGACGACCAAGATTCTAAGTGCTAGCTTTGAGAGAATATCAAACCCTTTTGTTTCTCTCCAAAATGATCCAGAGCGTACCAGAAAACCCAATTCGTTTCTGAAACAAAAATAGAGTTTCGGCCCTTAATCTTTCATACGTTTGTTCTAACTTTAAACGTCTATTTATACAACCCTTGTACATATATGGTTAAGTAAATTACACATATATCTCTACTTAAAGAAGTATAAGTGTAATACACCGCGAGGACGTTTTTGTCATGAATTTTATCATATAAACTTCATTTTTTTGAACCATCTTAAAATCTCGCAAAACCATTATTAGCGTGCGACCCAATAGGCTCGTACAACGTTGGCAGTGTACCAAAACATATTTTGGTATGCAAGTCATAAGCGACCTCTAGCAAGACATTATGACTACCCAAGTTGTACGAATATCAAATCGATACAACCTAATCAATAGTGTATATAACATCATTTTGTCACACGATATCCTTTTGATCAAACATAAGGCATGGAATTGTCATCCAACATGTTCAATCGTACTAGTCTTGATCTCTAGGTAGACTGAAAACATCTAAGTGACATTGATCAATATCAATTCACTTAGACTATGCCTTTTAACAGTCTAACACATCGAGGGATCCACTGGATATCTCTCTTTATATGAGAGGGAAAAATTCTATCTCTATTGTACAACTTCATCACATTGCTCACACAGAAACCAATCATAACGTTTATAATCGTTCGGTTAAAGACAATGTTTGATTGTGTCAAATCACTTTGTTCCTAATGTTGAAGTCTCTGGTAATCTCAAGTTAGAGGACTAAAAAATATATCTATCATGAGAAACAACTATGACTTAATCCATGTGATGTTCTTATAGCGGGGTCGGTCCAGTACTTTGTTCCTTAAAAAGTACTCGTGATCTTGATTTGTATCCTTATACGTATAATCATCATATGATCATCAATCAAGACTCACACTAGTCTTAATTCATTATAGTTCCCAGTATAATGATCAACTAGGGACATTTATGATATTTCTGTAAATACCAATGGATCTTATTATAATGTAAACATGCAAATTAATTATAATAAACAACAAATGAAATCTTCTATTTTGTTAACTAAAAGTATTCATAAAGACAGTTAATGGATTGACCTAGGGCAAATGCCCCAACATCTTCCACTTGCACTAGGGCCAATCATACATGCATCTAATGCCTAATTATCTAACATGACCGTCATGTTTTGCTTATGGAAGAGCTTTTGTCAATGAATCCGCAACGTTGTTTTTAGTAGGTACTCTATAAATCTTCACGTCTCCCATCTTAATAATTTCTCTGATGAGATGAAAATGCGCTGAGTATATGTTTATAGATTTGTGGTGTGATCTATGTTCCTTGGCCCGTGCTATTGCCCCGTTATTGTCACAATACAAAAAAATAGTTAGCGATACTTGGAACCACACCTAGTTCAGAAATGAACTTTTTGTTCCAAACTGCCTCCTTTCTGCATCGAACGCTGCAATATACTCAGCTTCTGTTGTGGAATTTGCAATAGTCTCTTGCTTCAAACTTTTCCAGCTTACTGCACCCCCATTCAAAGTAAACACATATCCAAACTGCGATCTAAAATCATCTAAATCAGTTTGAAAACTTGCATCTGTGTACCATTTACAACTAGATCATTTTCAAAACCTCCATAGACCAAGAACACTTCCTTAGTCATTCTTAAGTATTTAAGAATGTTGTTTACTGCTATCTAGTGACTCTCACCAGGATCTGACTTATATATGCTTGTAGTGCTCAAAGCATATGATACATCAAGTCGAGTGCATAACATGGCATACATGATAGATCCAATAGCTGATGCATATGGAATCTTATTCATACGGTCTCGCTCATCATTTGTCTTAGGACATTGAATCTTGCCGAGACTTATGCCATGTGACATTGGCAACAATCCTCTTTTAGAGTCTTGCAAACTTAACCTATTCAGCACCTTGTCTATGTAAGCACTCTGACTTATACCGATTAACCTCTTAGATTTATCCCTATAGATCCTTATTCCTAGGATATAGGCTGCATTTGCCTAAGTCTTTCATTGAGAAACACTTCCCTAACTAAGACTTGACATTCTGCAATGTTGGGATGTCATTTTCAATGAGTAATATATCACCAAGATACAGTACCACAAAATAACTACAGTCCCGCTAACCTTCTGGTATACATAAGGGTGATCTTCATCCTTAATAAAACCTAAATCCTTGATTGCTTCATCAAAACGAAGATTTCAATTCTGAGAAGATTACTTTATTCCATAAATGGATCTTTAAAGCTTGCATATTTTCCTAGAATTCTCAAGATGTACAAAACCTCCAGGTTGTGTCATATACATGTCCTCAAACAACTTTCTATTAAGAAATGTTGTTTTTACATCCATTTGCCATATCTCATAGTCATATATGCAGCAATGGCGATTAAGATTCTTATGGATTTAAGCATGGCTACTGGCGAAAAAGTTTCATCATAATCAACACCTTGAGTCTGCATGAAACCTTTTGCTACAAGTCTTGCTTTAAAATTATGCACTTTTCCATCCATGTCAATTTTCTTCTTGAAAACCCATTTACATCTAATGGTCTTACCACCTTCAGGTAAATCAACCAAGTTCCAAACGTTTTTATCATACATGGATTGCATCTCGGAGTTCATGAAACTTAGCCATTTATTTGAGTCTGGTCCAGACATAGCCTCCTGATAAGTGGTGGGCTCATTTTGATCCATAAGAAACACATCACGACTATCAGTAATGAGAAATCCGAATCTCTCTTGCTCATGTCTTACCCTACTAGATTTACGTGGGCCTTATATCACTTGTGGAGGTTCAACTGGTTTAGAACTTTGTTGAACTTCCAGTAGTGGTTCGATGTTTATCTGTGACTCTTAAACTTCTTCAAGATTTATTTCTCTCCCAGAAGTGTCTTTGGAAATAAACAATTTTTTCCATAAAGGCACTATACCGAGCAACAAACACTTTGTTCTCGCGGGATTATAAAAGTAATATCCTTTTATTTCCTTAGGATACCCCACAAAAAAACTTGTTAGATTTAAGTGCTAGTTTTCGTAAGACTTGTCTCTTTACGTAAGCCTCACAACCCCAAATCTTAAGGAAAGTCAAACTAGGTCTCTTCCCATACCATATCTCATATGTTGTTTTATCAACCGCTTTAGAAGGAACTCGATTTAGAGTGAAAGCTGCAGTTTGTAATGCATAACCCCAAAAGGATAATGGAAGATCTGCATGACTCATCATAGATCAAACCATATCTAATAAGGTTTGATTTCTCATTTTAGAAACTTCATTCTATTGTAGAGTTTCTAGTGGAGTCAATTGGGAGACAATCCCACAATTTCAAAGATGATTATTAAATTCTTGGCTCAAATATTCACCACCTCGATCCGACCAAAGTGTTTTGATAGTTTTACTAAGTTGATTATGCACTTCATTTCGAAACGTTCGAAACATCTCAAATGATTCAGCTTTATGTTTCATAAGATAGACATAACCATATCTGCTGAAATCATCAATAAATGTAATGAAGTACTGATAACCTCCTCTAGCCATTAATTATGTTTATAGGACCGCATACATCAGTATGTATTAGACCTAATAAATGACTTGCCCATTCACTTTGTCCAGTAAAGGGACTTTTAGTCATCTTGCCTAATAAACAAGATACTCACGTTTCATATGTTTCTAAATCAAATGAATCTAGAAGTCCATCTTTATGGAGCTTCGTTATGTGTTTCTCATTTATGTGCCCGAGATGACAATGCCAAAAATAGGTTTGATTCAAATCATTTGACTTGAATCTCTTTGTATTTATGTTAAAGACTGGAGTATTAGTGGACCTTTTCATGCTTAGAATATAAAGACCATCACACAAATCAACATTTGCATAAAATATGCCTTTACGAGAAATATAACATCTATTATTCGCAATAATAAAATCAAAACCATCCATATCCAAACATGAAACAGAAATGATGTTTCTGCTTACACTACAAGGAAAATGAAATTTAGAAATGGAATTAGCAACAAAATTAAGTTCCGTTGCTAAAAAAAGTAGTTAGAGACGGAATTGAGACGGACTAATTCAGAGACGAAATTAAGACGAATCAGAGAAGGAAATAGAGACGAAAATAGAGACGGAATTAAATTCCGTCTCTAAAAAATGGCGCCAACATTCCCCCCAAAACTTTATTTTCTTATAACCGTTCATCAAATCTCGAGATTTGTGCATCAAATCTCGAGATTTGTGCATCAAATCTCGAGATTTAATGAGTATCCCCTCCACCCCCCACAAACCCCCAAATCCCCAAATCCCCAAATCCCATCGTCTTTGCTCTCATCGTCTCGTCTCAAATCCCATCGTCTTTGCTCTCATCGTCTCGCGGTCTCTGCTCTCATCGTCTCGTCTCGAATCCCATCGTCTCTGCTCTCATCGTCTTACGGTCTCTGCTCTCATCGTCTCGTCTCGTCTCAAATCCCATCGTCTCTGCTCTCATCGTCTCGCGATCTCTGCTCTCATCGTCTCGTCTCAACCAATCACTCTGGTCTCTCTGTCTCTCTCCGGTCACCGCCCCCCAAATCCCCAACCCCCAATAAGTCGATCATTTCCGTCTCTTGCTCTCAACTCTCTCTCTGGTCTCTCCGTCTCTTGCTCACTGCTCTTGCTCACGGCTCTCCGTTCTCTCTCCGGTCACCGGTCACCGCTCACCGCTCTCTCTGCTCTCACCGGTGATCGATCTCTCATCGGTCATCTTCACTCACCGCTCTCTCTCTTTCATTGCTCTCTGCTCTCTGGTCGCTCTATGCTTACCGCTCCACTCACCTCTCTCTGCTCGTCGCTGCGATTGCTGCTGCGACGAGGCCGTCAAATCTGCCATCGCCGGCTGCAGGAGATTGGAGCCTCCGAAGCCCTAAGTCGTCGCCGACCTACGCCCCACCCTAAGCCGTCGCCGAACTAGTCCTAAATGAGCATAATTTTTTTTGTTTGTTTTACCAATCATGAATATTAACCACCGGTTAATTTTTTGTGTTTCAGATTCTTGAAGCCCCTGGAGAGGAAGAAGTTTCCATTCTTTTGGAAATTCTTGGGTGAGTTTTTAAATAAATTTTTTTAAGCACTTATCTTTTCTTCTACTGATATTTTTACAAAGTGGAATCTATTCAGATTAAGGTGTTGATGAAGCAAAAAATAATATTGTATGTAATTTGTATGATATATCTGTATGCATATATAAGTTGACCTTCATTAGTTGCATTGAAAGAAATTGAAAGATTATCAGCTGCATCTTCAGATGGTTCGGAACAAGTTCTTGAACAGACCCCTGGTTCTGATGAATCTAAAGATACTACAACAAGACCTTCATTGGTGAGTGATCTAACATATTTTTTCGGCATCTGATTATTATGCTTAGAATTTGTGAATTTTACCTTGCGAATACTTTCTATTAACTCCAATGCACTTTCTTCTCTATTTTGTTTTAGTAAGATGCCCATGCTTATGTTGGCTCATGTGTGGTGTTGTTGTTGGTCCACCGTGAAAAGCTAGCAATGTATATCTTTTTGAAAATATTGTTGCTTTCTTTTCATTGTTTTCCCCTTTTCTTTTTTTTTTTTCTTAATGTTGTTTCATTTTTCATTCTTCCATTTTTGACGTGAAAAAACTTTATTTTCAAGGCATCTAATTGTTTTTTGGATAAAGGTAGATGCTTTCACTCAACAAAAAATGGGAGTCGAGAGGATATTTTCTCCCACCCTCCTGCATTCTGGTGATCTAATTGTTGTCTACCCTCTTTTATCTGTTATATACTTCTATATTCAATATACGGGGTAAAATACCACTGAAGACTTGTTTTTTTATTTAATTCTCATTTCTATTTATTTTTGCTATAAGCGGGTTCTATATTACGATTTTGACTTGGGGGGTGAACCAATGAATTTTTTTGATGTGTTTCTTCACAACCAAGCACTTGAAGGGATAACACTGTCTATGATGAGTTGACCGAAACTGTTTTATGTGCAACCTGTCAGATACTAGTAATAATGCCTTCTCCTTTTGTATTCATTTATTGTGGAATTGGAGTTCATTCTAATGCGGAAAAGAACAACGTGCTTCTTAAGGTCTTGTACAATATAAAGAACTGAAGTATGCATAACTATATTATTTGTTAGATAACATAATCTCGTAGCTTGGATCATGTAAATCTATTGATTTCGAGTTGGTTTGTTGTTTTTATATTCATATGTTTGCGTATATTTGGTAAGTATATAGTGATGAAAATGACAAAAGATTTAGATTTACTCTTTAGAATGCTTCACTGTTTATTGGGAGGAGCTTATGTAGTGTTTGTTGAAGAATTTATAAAGAACTGAAGTATGCTTCACTGGTTTGCTGAAGAATTTATGTCAAAACTATAGTTTCTTGTCCTATAATTATATTTGATTCACTTGTGTGTATATGCTCCTGTTGTTTCTACTACTGGCTCTTGATATTAACCACGTTTTGTTGATGCTTACAGTAGGTTTGCATGGTTTTATCCCCAAAAACTTAAGTCTAACACATATGCAACATTTGTTCACTTGCACAAATAGCTGAACTTTAACTGGGAACAAAGTTGAAGTGCTTTCAATCTAATATGGGGCTTATGTTTTATTTCTTGAGTGTTTCTTAATCATATATAGGGCTAAATATTTTCATGAATAACCCCTAATGAAGACTTGTACATATATGCATATATGACGCTTGACAACCAATGCGCTTTACAAATTCAGCTGTTGCATGTTGTGTGTACTTCAAATTATCTTTATCTTATTTTTTGAAGAAAATTATCTTATCTTATAAACTGTTTCTTCAGTTAGTGAGTTAAAAAAACCGTCTCTTTAATTATTTAGCAAGTTAGTCAACATCACGCGAGTTTTTTCACTTTTTGGATTACGACATTATCTTTCTTGTTTTTATTGCATACATCCAAGAAATTTTCATTTTTCAATGGAAATTACTTGCATTTTCTTTGTTTCAGATTCTTGCCAATAAATATCCTTGCTCTAATAAATTCTACAAAGGTTTGACATTACATGTAGTAATTTTGTGCATTTTTGTAGCATAGTTATGTAGCCTTTTCTAGTGAAGATTGGGAGGTTGCAAACTTAATGTTGCAATTATGGTGAGCTTCTAATTTGAGTTACCTCATTTTTTCTACGTTTGATAATTGATCTTTATAATGCTTTAATTTATCTTCTCCCCCATAATGGATGGCCTTGAAGTTCTCTTAAAACCAAAGTCTTTGGTTTGAGTTTGAAATTATAGAAATAAGACAATTTCTTCGTGTCTTTTTTTTGGTTTCAATTATGTTTTAATGCGGAAGAGCTTGGTAATGGGCCAAAGTGTTATTGATCTTTTTATAGCAAGGTATGTTGATCAAACTGCCTAGCATTATATATTGGCTTGTTTTGAGTTTGGAATTATTGATTGTTGCAGATAATATGCTTTTGGGGAATCGAAGGCATTCATTTTGCGAAATATGTAGCATTGAGCAATGGAGATTGTGGAGCTTGGAGCTTTGATGTCACTGTAACAAAGGCCCTGTGAGTTTGTTTTATGCATCCATCTATGAAAATGACAAGATTTAGTTATATTCTAGTGGTGTTGATCGAGAGTTACATTTAAAGATGTTCGTTTGAAGATTTGAGACTTTTACATTTAAAGATATTCTAGTGGTGTTGTACCCCAATTAATTTGTGCCCGAGGCTATGTTGTTGTTTGTTGTTGTTGTGTTTGTTTCAATGCCATCCTTTTAGCATAAATGATAAATATATGAAGATTTTTCTTGTGATGCACAACATTATAATAGTATTAATTGGTTTACTTTTTCTTTTTGTTATTTGTAATTTTAGGTGCAAATGGAATGTAAGAGATTCGACATCATATCTTTTGTGTCATTGAAAAAAGGGCTATGAGAAAGGTACTACTTCATTTCTTGACACAAATAACTTGCTTTTAGATCCTACATATCTTTTGGGTGACTAAGTTTCTTAACGTTGATTTAATTATATTTTGTTTGCTAAGAAGAATATATACTAAAGTTCCTATTGAACTCATCAATGAAAGAACCCTAGTAATTACTATAGGGTTCTTTCATGTTTTGTAATTTTTAGGAACCCCTAGTTTTAGGAGAAACTTTGCTAAGTATTTTGTAGGAAATTAAGAGTTAGAATTTTTTTTTTCAGAATGCATTCATGGTAATAATGTGTTGAAGATCATGAACATCACTTGTCTCTAAAAAGAAATAGTTATTAATATTGAAGTACTTATGAAAATTGGTACTTGTCTTGTATCATTTATTTATCATACTTCCATTACACATTGTTTATCTTATTGAGTCTTTTATTTTAGTTTTCTTTACTTTTAATTTGTGTTCTATCTTTTGTTTCAGGTTTACTTTAATTTCATTTTGTATAGTGTCTTCTTAATTTTTTGGAGCATCGAGGACAATTGACTCTTGTTTGTGTTAATCCGAACTAAATTTCATGTCATTGTTTGGAGCGAGAGATAATTTGCTAATTAACACCATGTTCCTTCGGATAATGATGAATTTCTTTTTCTTTATTACTTTATTTATGTTGTGTTTGGCTCATACACTTGTGCTTGCGATGATACGTAGTTCTCCCATAATATTGTTTATATTCCTATTATTGTTTGTATAATTTAGTGATTTTTTCTTTTTGATCTTTTTTCGTGTGTTTTGTACGAAGTCAAGTATTATTTGAAGCACAATCAACTTTATATAATCTCGGAACACTTCATTTTTTTCATTTAGAACAATTTTTCCTTTTACTTTTGTAGAAAGATACGATATATAAACTTTTTAGATTGTTTTTGTCGTTTCGTGTACAATACATTGAGAAAAGATAATTTTAAGGATATGTTAAGTTTATATAAACTGTGCAATATCAATATATTATTTAGTTATGATTTGTATTTTATATTGGCAGGTTAAATGTGCTTGGATTGAGACCTATATATATATATTCAGAAACGGTATTGAGATGGATTTGAATTCAGAGACGGAATTGAGACGGATTAGCAACGGAACTCGAGATTTTCGTTGCTATTCCATCTCTAATTTTCGAGGAATAGATGCATGAATCAGAACGGATCAAAGACGAAAATAATGCATTCCGTCTCTGATCCGTTGCTAATCAGAGATGGAATGCAATTACAATTGTACCATTTTGAAAAATTTTCATTTCTGTTCTGTCTCTATTCCGTTTCTAATTTCCGTCTCTAATCCATCTCTAATCAGAAACGAAATTTATTCCGTCTCTAATCTCTCTATAATCCGTCTCTAAATCGAAACGGAATCACATTTTCGTTTCTGATTGAATCAGCGTCGACGATTTCAGAGACTGAATTTATTCCGTCTCTATTCCGTTGCAGATTTCAATTAGAGACGGAATTTATGCAAATCGTAGACGAAATTTTCGTTTCTGATCTGCTGTTTTTTTGTAGTGTTAAGGTAGGCATAAAATAACAATTATTTGAAATTAAAAAAAGTCCACTAGGTAAGACTAATTCATATGATCCAACAGCCAGGGCAGCAACTCTTGCTCCATTCCCTACGCGGAGGATGACTTCTCCTTTATTTAACTTTCTACTTTTGGTAAGTCCCCGTACATTTATATAAATGTGAGATCAAGATCCGGTATCTAATACCCAGGAATCACTAGTAGATAAATTAATTTCAATAACATAAATACCTGTAGTGGTAGTCGCACTACCCTTTTTCTTCTTTAGATCTTCCAAATAGAGTTTGCAATTTTTGAACCAATGTCTAGGTGTATGGCAGAAATGGCAATTTCCTTCCATTTCTTTTGGGTGTTTTGAAGCAGGAATAGGCTGGGGCTTGACTTGTTCCACAAGTTTTGCGATAGGTGCAGCAGCAGCCTTGGCAACTTTACCCTTGCCTTTGCATTTATTCTTCATTCCCTTTCCCTTTTGGACCATCAACACATTACTAGAGGATTTTTTGATATTTTGTTCAACAATTTTGAGCATCAAATGCAATTATGAAATTGATTTCTCCATATTATTCATATTGTAGTTCATCACAAATTGTGAGTAACTCTCCGATAATGAATTCATGATCAAGTTCGTAGCCAACTCTTTGCTTTTGGGAAATCCGAGTCTATCAAGTTGGTCAACATAGCCCTTCATCTTCAGAACATGAGGACTAACTGATGCACCCTCAATCGTCTTGCAAGAATGTAGGTTTTTGACTATCTCGAACCTTTCTTGCCTTATTTGCTGTTGGAACATTTCCTTCAGCGTTACAGTAATGTCGTAGCCTTCCATTAGTTCCATGTCTTTCTAAAATTTAGGAACCATAGTTGCCAGCATAATACATGCAACATCAGTAGAATCGTTGACATGCTTATTATGCGCATCCTTCACAGCTTTCGTAGCATTGGCCGATGGATCCTCTGAGGATTGGAGCATCTAGGACATACAACTTGCGTTCATGCTTGAGAACGATTCTCAAGTTTCTGAACCAGTCAAGAAAGTTAGTCCCATATAGCTTATCCTTATCAAGGATGGATCGTAGTGACAGGAGATTATTGTTACTTGAAGAGCCATTGATCTACAATAAAGATTATACAAAGTTTATTTTAGTATAGAGGAATAGACTCCCATAAAATTAACAACCCTCCTAAAACATATTGTTTATTTAGGGGACTAAAATCCATATTTCACCTAATTCTATGACAGTTATGGCATGAAACACATAACTAGATTATTTAGGTAGATAACAGTTACCAATTGCATCTTATATATGTAATTTTAGATACTTTTATGAGATACGAGACATCTTATGTCATAGCATGTTTTTTATCTCATCATGTGCCTAACGCTCAAAACTATTTTGATAGCTTTATTAAGTCGGACCATTTTAAACATTTAGGTAACTCTTACCCAACTTGTCTCACCAAGATAACACAATACACCCAGCTATGGCCGAAACTATATTAGTGCGATCGAGGCCTTGACAAGTGTTTAAAATGGATGACACGAGACTTAAAATTTAACAGAGGGATTTTATTCAGTTTTAGAGATTTTATGTAAACAATGAAATATCATATATTTTATTGATTTGTTCAATCACTAAACAATTTGAAAGTTTTTATATTGTTCACTAATAAGAAACTTAAAACAATGTAACATAAATATGCATACTGAATTACAGAGATTTCATTCATTAATCAATACACGAAAAATAAAGATTATACCTAATGGTGTCATGGATCACAGAACACGAAATTCAATTCATTAAAATTATACGAATTAAACTAACATGGTTACTAGCATGTACGAAACTAATTTCAATTAAATCACAAATATATGTATCATATACACAAAACATGATAATAATCTCCTATAAAACTTATGTATATCACATATACATCGACTATTAACATGCTTTCAATCATATATCATGTATATACAACAACAACAACAACATAGCCTCAGTCCCAAATTAACTGGGGTCGGCTACATGGATCAAACTTTTCCATTGTGCTCGATTCAGTGCAATTGATGGTGAGCTTTGCAAACCATTCAAATCTCTCTTAATTAATGCATCCCATGTTAACTTTGGTCTACCCCTATCTCGTCGAATTTCTACAGTTTCTATTGAGTCA
Source organism: Stephania yunnanensis (assembly GCA_039657365.1). Classification (NCBI taxonomy): domain Eukaryota; kingdom Viridiplantae; phylum Streptophyta; class Magnoliopsida; order Ranunculales; family Menispermaceae; genus Stephania; species Stephania yunnanensis. Next base: position 54,013,061 of record CM077584.1, on the reverse strand, counting down.
AGTTTTCTAGTTGGGGCATTTGTAGGCCGTCTTTGCGGTGACCAAACCATCGCAACCGCCCTTCCCTAATCTTTGTATCAATTGGTGCTACTCCTACTTGTCTTTGAATTTCTATATTTCTTATTCTATCTTACGGGTTTTACCACACATCCACCTAAGCATCCTCATTTCTCGCTACATTCACTTTATGTAATTGTTGTTGCTTTACTTGCCCAACATTCACTTCCATAGAGCATAGCTGGCCTAATTGCGGTCCTATAAAATTTTCCTTTTAACTTAGTGGGAACATGTCGATCACAAATCACCCCCGTTGCACTCCGCCATTTCTTCCATCCAGGCTTGGATTACGTGTGTGACATCATTTTCAATGTTACCATCATTTTGTATGATTGAACCTAGGTATCTAAAGTGGTTTACCCTAGGCACTTCTACTTCCCCTAATTTTACCACTCCGTCATCTCGATGTCTAGTGTTTCCAAACTCACGAGTGCATGTATTCGGTTTCGTCCTACTCAACTTAAAGCCTTTAGATTCTAATGTATTTCTCCGAGTTCTAATTTCCTATTCACTCCATCTTTAGTTTCATCCACTAAGACAATATCATCTGCAAATAGCATACACCATGGTATATCCTCTTGAATATGTCTAGTTAATTCATCCATAACTAAAGTAAATAGATATGGGCTTAAAGCCGATCCTTGATGTAGTCCTATCGTAATGGGAAATTCTTTTGTAGCTCCTCCAAATGTCTTTACACTCGTTACTACTCCATCGTACATATCTTTAATAGTGTCTATGTATCTAGCGTGCACTCTTTTTCTTTCTAGAACCCACCAAAGAACATCTCTAGGGACCCTATCATATGTTTTTTCTAAATCTACGAATACCATATGAAGATCTTTTTTTTTTCTCTATATTTTTCTAACAATCGTCTTACAAGGAAAATCGCTTCCATAGTTGACCTCCCGGGCATGAAACCAAATTGGTTCTCTGATATTGTTGTTTCTCTCCTTAGCCTATTGTCAATTATCCTCTCCCACGGTTTCATAGTGTGACTCATGAGTTTAATTCCCCGGTAGTTTGAGCAACTTTGAATGTCTCATTTGTTTTTGAAGATTGGCACAAGCGTGCTTCTTCTCCAATCCATTGGCATCCGTTTTGATTTTAAAATTTTATTGAAAAGCTTTGTCAACCAAGTCAATCCGATTTCTCCTAAGCATTTCCAAACCTCTATGGGTATTTCATCTGGACCACATGCTTTCCCTATTTTCATTCTTTTCAATGCCTCTTTAACTTCTACAATTCTAATATTGCGTGTATAGTTTACATTTCTTTCTTGGTGTGAGTTTTCATCTATTATAGCATCAACTTGGTCATCATTAAATAAACTATCGAAGTAACTTCTCCATCTTTCCTTAATATCCTCTTCGCACGTTAAAACATTTTGATTTTCGTCCTTAATACATCTTACATGACTTAGGTCTTGTTTCTTTTTATCTCTTAATTTGGCTAGCCTATATATATATTTTTCGCCATCTCTATTACCTAACTTTGTATATAAATCTTCCATGAAATTTGTTTTAGCTTGACTAACTACTTTTTTAGCTTGTTTTCTAGCTTCTCTATATTGATTGTACGCATCTTCATCTTGACACTTAGGTATTTTTCTATACATATCTCTTTTAGTCTTAATTGCTCGTTGGACATCCTCGTTCCACCACCATGTTTCCTTCTTTGTAGGTCCCAAGCCCTTAGATATACCTAATATGTTTGATCCCACCCTCCTTATGCAACTACTCATTTCTAGCCACATTGTATTAGCATCTAAGTCAAGATTCCAAACATTTTCCTTTAGTAGTTTTTCTCTAAACTCTACTTGTTTACTATGTTTTAGGTTCCACCACTTTATTCTAGGGTCGCTAACTCTTTTATTCATATTTTTCCTTTTTGTTAGCTTAATATCAAGTACTACTAACTTATGTTGGGTAGTAAGTGCTTCACCGAGATATTACTTTGCGCCTCTACATAGTTTTCTATCTATTTTTCTTGTTAAAAGAAAATCTATTTGACTCTTGTTATGACCACTACTAAAAGTAATTATATGCGACTCCCTCTTCCTAAAACTAGTATTTGCTAAGACAAGATCATATCTTTGAAGCAAATTCTAAAATTGATTCTCCTTCTTCATTTCTATTACCGTAACCAAAACCTTCATGAACTCTCTCAAACCCATCGTTACTTACCCCGACACGCCCATTTAAATCTCCTCCAATAAAAACCTTTTCATCTAATGGTATACTCTGCATAAATCCATCCATATCATCCCAAAACTTGTGTTTGATGCTCTCGCTTAATCCTACTTGTGGTGCATATGCGCTAAGTATGTTAATTTTTTCGTCTCCAATAATTAATTTAACTAGAATCAATCTATCCCCCATTCTTTTAACCTCTACGACCTTGTCCTTATAATCATTATCCACCACAATTCCTATTCCATTGCATTTTCTATCTATACCGGTGTACCACAATTTAAACCCCGTGCTTCCTATTTCTCTACTCTTTTCTCCTACCCATTTTGTCTCTTGGAGGCAAGCAATATTGACTCTCCTTCTAATCATGGTATCTACTAGTTCTATTGACTTCCCCGTAAGTGTTCCTATGTTCCATGTTCCTAAACGAATTTTTTCTCCCCTTTGTATTTGTTTTTCTTTTCTATTTCTATTTTGCCTAAAAGATCTAGTGTTCGTATCTATGATTTTGTTTTTGTTTTCGTTTTTGTTTTGAACTAGCTTCTTTACCCACACCCGTCCTTTGTGTGGGAACCCTTGCTCATTTTTCTTCTGATATATATCATGTATATATCAGAAGAAAACATGCAATGAAGTTAATGGAATCGAACTCGAAAGCTCTGATACCACTGTCGGAATTTTGGGGTTTATACGTAGCGAAAATTACAAAATAATTTTGACAAAACCCCAGCAGGATCCGAATCTAATTCCATTAAAACGTTTATACCATAAAAACTTAATCATACCTCGGTCGCAATATGCCTTTCTGAAGGTTGATCAATCTCTAAGGCGCTGCCAATGACAAACGCCCTCTACCAGCAGTCCACACACGAACGATGACCAAGATTCGAAGTGCTAGCTTCGAGAGAATACCAAACCTTTTTATTTCTCTCCAAAATGATCCAGACACTACAAAAAAACAACAAATCAGAAACAGAATTTTTCGTCTCTGATTTGCATAAATTCCTTCTCTAATTGAAATCAGAAACGGAACAGAGACGGAATTTATTCCGTTTCTAAAATCGTCGTCGCTGATTCAATCAGAAACGGAAATTTGATTCCGTTTCCGATTAGAGACGGATTAGAGACGGAAGAAATTCCGTTTCTGATTAGAGATGGATTTAGAGACGAAAATTAGAAACGAACGAGACGAACGAAAATGGATTTTTTTTCAAAATGATACATTTGTAATTGCATTCCGTCTCTGATTCCATTTCAAATCAGAAACGGAATCAGAGACGAAAATAAAAATTCATGAATTCCGTCTCTGATTCCGTTGCTAATCAGAAACGAATCAGAGACATAATTTTTACATTCCGTTTTTGATCCGTCTCTGATTAGCAATGAAATCAGAGACGGAATTCAATATTCCGTCTCTGATTCCGTTGCTGATTCATGCATATATTCCTGGAAAATTAGAGACGGAATAACAACGGAATGTATGAATTCCGTTGCTAATCCGTCTCTAATTTTCCTTTTTGTTTAATTTTCAAACATAAACATAATCCAATTGGTTCCCCAACCTATAACTTGAAATTACAACCATAGGACCTACTCCATCACCTGCACCCCCTCCAACAACTCCTTGGGGTGCTAACATCCCCCAAAAAGGCAAAATTTGACATTCATACATCGACAATATATATAAACAAATATTCAAATGAGAGAAAAAAATGTAAAATTCAAAATTTGAAAAAGATTTATATATCCACGAAAAATTGTCTAGTAGAACAAATGCTCCAAATTTCTAAGTATTCACAAAAACCACTAATCCTATTGTTCAACAACCACAAAAAAAGAAAAAAAACTTACAATCCTCTAAATATGCACAAAAAGAATTATCAATCTAAAAGTCATGTAAACAACTATAAAAGTTACATAATATGCTTTACATTCCTCATCTCTCACTTGGAAACTAGATTATGGCAGGTATTGTCACAGGGATATGGGCAATCAATGGCACTAACTCCCACTCGATCGAAGAACCAGTCACCTATTGATAGGGCCACGCTCTGCAAATATTGCAAAATAGATCAAACTCATGATAAAAATACGAAGCACAATACAATGTACAATGTTACAATCAAAGAATACATCAAATAAGAAGGTCAATCTAGGTGTGGTATAAGCAGAAATGGATTGCCCATAAAATAGATGAAAATAAGTGTAATGAAAATTCATACCTTTAAGAAATGTCCACAGGGATCTTTGAAGCTATTTAAAGAATTCAAAGAAGAGTTACAAGTACTGTAACAAAATTAAGCGAAAAAGTTTAAATGGAATGAATAGTCATAGGTAGTGTTTAACACAACTGTTTTGATCTTTCATTACAACAGAACTTGAAACATCACGCATTCAGCAAGCATGAACTGACCAACTGAAATAAATAAATAAATAAATAAAAGTACTGACCAACTGAGCATATTGACACACTGAAGTGAAGTTTCAGGTCGGCTAGATGAGTCGAAAACACTAAATCAAAATAGAGAATTTGCAACTCAAATACAGTTCTAAATGTCAATTCATTGAGTTTTTTCTAGTAAGGGTCGTCCGAGGGAGTCAAAAGGGCAATGAGATTAGAAATAATACAAAGATCAAGTAACTAAACAAGGAACAAATTCAAGAAAACAAACATCATATTACAAATCAACCAATGTGAATTAAGTATTCATGAATTCATAATTCTATATATAATTGCAGGGAAGTAAAAAATCGCTGCAAGTGCAAGCTAGTGGAAGTTGACTTCTAATTAGGGGTATAATAAATTTCGTTCATGTTGAGACCCATACTAATTAGGACTGAAGTTTTGTCATTGCTCTTCATGTTGTTGTAGCTTACTTATGCTTAATAATTTATTTTCTAATACATAATGATTTTGTGTTTTTTTTTTGTTGAAGTATATATAACTGACTAAAATATGGTTTTCTCATTTGAAGAAAGTCCAAATTTCCATAAATCTCTTTGGGATATCCAAATCCATAACGTCTTCAAGTAATTCGCATATTTTCTTTTTTAAGACATAGAGCTTTGTGTAGCTAAAAAGATTTGAGACATACATATAAATGTGAAACAAATACTTAATACAGTTAAGGAACAAAGAATAACAAAGATTGCCCTAATTACAAAAATTACTTTACAATCATGGTAAGAAATTACTTTAGAATTCTTCGAACATCCTTAAATTAATTAGCTTTTATGCATTAAACAATAATTAGACATAACCACAACTTTTATAAAAGCATTTTAAACAATGCAAGACTACAAATCTCACTAAATAATTTTTCTTCACCTTCAATTTAAAAAGTCTTTGTTGCCACATCAATGCACCCCACTTACAAAACAAAATATCAATTACAAGAATAATCCCATCTCAAACACATAAAAATATACAAACAAACCAGAATTCAGCACCACCAAAAAAAAAAAAGCACACCAAAACCCCAAATCCTTCTCGTCCAAAATCCCCCAAAAAATAATATCACTAGCTTTGTCATCATATAAAGTTAGATTTCAAGAGCCGAGACGGTAAAACTAAAACAGTACAACAATTAGCCAGAGTAATTCATTTAAAACATATTACTCATGACAAAAGTCATTGCTTCTTATTTTTTGAGAACTATACAATAAAGATCTCATTTAGACCTGAATGCCCATATTGTATCATTTTAATTCACACAATCACCAAAGTCATACAATACTCTGACCTATACCATGTATCAAAAGTCCAAACCATTTTCAACTTTTCTCTTTGATTTAGTCACATTGGCCCCAAGTGGCATGTACATTGCTTCACTAGTACATGAAAGTCACATATACTAATCACCAAAAAAGAAGTCAAATACATACACACATTCAAGTGATCAATCCCCACGAAATATTGTAAAATCCAAAACAGAGAAAAAATAGATGTTAATGGGCGATCTTGATCTCGAATACCAACTTGTGGAGGAAAACAAACTAATAAAGCAACAAAAATAACCAAAAGAATTCAAAAAGGGGTGTGAGAAGCTCAAAAGGTCATACAAGATTCATGAGAGAGTAAGCATCATTGCCAAAAGTCATGTAAAAACGAAGCAAACTCTTACCAATAAGAGAACGAGAGCCGTGACCGAGCAAGAGATGGAGAGACCAGAGAGAGAGAGATAGTTGATAGCCGATGACGGAGACCAGCGCGAAGAGACGGAGAGACCGAGAGAGACGGCGAGACCGGAGAGAGACCAGAGAGACCAGCACGACGAGATGGAGAGACCAGAGTTGGGAGCAAAGAACGAGATCGATTTGGGGATTTCGGACGGGACGATCGAACGGGATTTGGGGATTTTTGGGGAGGGGACGAGACGATCGACGAGACGATCGGATTTAGGGGTTTTGTGGGGGATTTTGGACGAGAACGATTTGGGGTTTTTTCATTTTGGTTGGGGGGGGGGGGAGAGGAGGGGGGGGGGCTTGATCCAAGCATACACAAATCTCGAGGTTTGATGAACGGTCATAAGAAACAAAATTTTTGGTGGGAATGTTGGCGCCATTTTTTAGAGACGAAATTAAATTTCGTCTCTATTTCCGTCTCTATTTCCGTCTCTGATCCGCTCAATTCCGTCTCTAATTTAATCCGTCTCAATTCCGTCTCTAACTTATTTTTTTAGCAACGGAACTTAATTCCCTTTCTAATTCCGTTTCTAAATTTCATTTTCCTTGTAGTGAGAGCGTACCAGAAAACCCTAATTCGTTTATGAAATGAAAATAGAGTTTCGGCCCTTAATCTTTCATACGTGTGTTATAACTTAAAGCGTTTATTTATACAACCCTTGTTTATAGAAGATTAAGTAAATTACACATATACCCCTACTTAAAGAAATATAAGTGAAATACACCACAATGACGCTTCTGTCATGAATTTTATCGTATAAAATTCATTTCTTTGAATCATGTGAAAATCTCGCAAAACCATTCTTAGTGTGAGACCTAATGGGCTCATACAACGTTGGCAGTGTACCAAAACACATTTTGGTATACAAGTTATAAGCGATCTCTAGCAAGACATTATGACTACCCAAGTTGTCGAATATCAAATCGACACAACCTAATCAATAGTGTATATAACATCCTTTTGTCACACGATATCCTTTTGATCAAGCATAAGGCATGGAATTGTAATCCAACATGTTCAATCGTACTAGTCTCGATCTCTAGGGACTGAAAACATCCAATTGACATTGATCAATATCAATTCACTTAGACTAAGCTTTTTAACAGTCTAACACATCGAGGGATCCACTGGATATCTCTTTTTATATGAGAGGGACAAATTATATCTCAATTACACAACTTCATCACATTGCTTACACAGTAACCAATCACAACCCTTATAATCGTCCGGTTAAAGACAACGTTTGATTGTGTCAAATCACTGTGTTCCTAATGTTGAAGTCTCTGGTAATCTCAAGTCAGAGGACTAAAAAACATACCTATCATGAGAAACAACTATGACTTAATCCATGTAATGTTCTCATAGCGGGTCGGTCCAGTACTTTGTTCCCTAACAAGTACTCATGATCTTGATTTGTATCCCTATACATATAATCATCATATGATCATCAATCAAGACTCACACTAGTCTTAATTAATTATAGTTCCCAGTATAATGGTCGACTAGGGACATTTAGGATATTTCTGTAAATACCCATGGATTTTATTATAATGTAAACATGCAAATTAATTATAATAAACAACAAATGAAATCCTCTATTTTATTAACTAAAAATATTCATAAACACAGTTAATAGAATGACCTAAGGCACATACCCCAACATCCAGTTGCCGTGGACTTTCCTCGCAATGCATGTGGTTACGTCTCCCACTAATTCGACCGACTATTCATGCGATTCTATCCCTCACGTAGCTGGCCACGTGGTGGTCTTCCATTGGTCCAGCTCGTCACCTGCAGCCTTCTCTTCTAATACAGTCAAGCCACATCAGCTGGTCTAGCAAACTCCTCCAATCATAGCACGAAACGTGTCAACACACTGCAAGAAACTCTCGACAGCAATCAGATCTGCCTCGGCACACGTGTCACGAGCCAAACCCTAAATTCGTTTCCCCTCTCTTCTAGAGAGCAAATTAAAATGTGATTTTGTATTAAGACTTAGGGATTTTCTGGGAGAACTCGCTTTTGGACAGCTAGACATTGCTATTTTCTTTCTTCTTCTTCAACAAACCATTGTTTTCTTATTTGCTCTTTGGATTTCAATGGAGTTTTCAAGCAACATGTCCGTCTAACATCCTTGATCTAGACAGGAGAGTGGAGTAAACTACTTTTTTGGCATAAACATATGTGAGATCTAATTTGATTTATTTAAATTGCTTTTCATAGTATTTTATCCCCTTTGTTATAGTTTGAATAATTGAGGTTAAATTCATATTTAAACCTTGATTCTTTTGCCAATGAGTTTTAAGCATCCGACCTTATGCAATAATACCACATTAGTGGCAATTGACCATACCAATTGATTAGCCTCTTTTAGGACCGGTTGAATATCGTAGGGATCTAGACTAAATTAGATACACTAGTGATCCGGTTGTCTAGGTGTACTGCCTTCACATGGCCCATTGCGGTCAACGCATTAAACTAAATTCGCTTGAGTCCAGGGTTGTGCGTTTGACTAGAGAAGTGGTCATTGCCATTCCTTGACCATCGAGATAGGGAAGTACAAGGACCTGCGTACGTTACTGGGCTTATAACTACTTTGAATTACAAGCTTTATTTAAATTGATGATCATATGTATAATTGTGCCAAAATGAGGAAGTTTGTGATACCGATGGTTTAGGTTATTTTTCCTGATTGATTTATTCACATATTATTTTTATTCTATGCCTTTGGTGAACTTTTGAGAACACTTTTACAAATCCCCCATTTTCCAATTTACTTTGTAGTTCATTAGCCTAGGTTCTAAAATTGGTCTTCGTCGATCGACCCTGTGCTTGCCACTACTGTAGTTCTAGTAGTCATTGGTAATCTCATCGGGATTATACATTTTGACACATTCAACACGCGTTAGTAAGTTTTTTGAATTTGTAAATCATGCCTACCTCCATGATATCACTTAAGAGTTGTATAAAGAAAATAATAAATCAATAACAAAGTTAGTTGCAAATATAAAAACAATAATTACAAAAAAAAGAATTAAACTTTTAATTATTTGTATAGATGAAATAATTAGTAATGTAGTTCCTCTTTACAATGCATAATAATTAGGCAAAAGAAGAATTTAAACTTAAAAATTTACTTTGTTCTCAAATACTTCAAAATATGTTTATTTGGTGAGTCAACTATTCAGATTTATTTAGCTTGTGCTATAAAATGTCATGCAAAATGTTTGCAGTTATATGATTAGCATAAATTGTGTTTCCATGCTATTTATTTGTCCTAAAATCTAAAAGAAGAAAATTGAAATGTATATCGTTGTTTTGTTTTTGGATTTTGTTTTGTGGTATTTCATGTATAAAGAATGTTGAAAACTCCTTGCATCTATTGTGTTCCAGCTGACTGCAAAGATAAAAAGCCTATTGAAGCCTATTATTTCAGTTGAAGAAGTTCCGGGTATGCTATGAAATTTTTTACTATTTCCGAGTTTATATTGGTCAATCATTCACTCCATAGGTTAAAGTTGTTGATATATACTGTCATGCCAATTTTTGCTATTTCTGAGTTTTCATTGGTCATTCATTCACCATAGGTATTAGGATATTGGCTGCTTTATTAATTCTTGTCATTACATTTTAGTAGCTAAACTAAGAGTGACGTGATCATTTAAAACTAGCTTTCGGTGTTGTATGAGTACTTAATTGCTCGTCTTGAGATGTATAAGGGTCCCTTTAATTTGTATATTGTATACTTGTCGAGATAGGCTCATTCACAAGACAATCAAGGTTAAAAGTGATTAGTATCTCATTTGAGAGGGATTCCTTCCCTTTTTTGATTTTTTAAATTGCTCGTCTTGGAAATGCTTAGGAGAAATTGGATTGACTTGGTTAACAAAACTTTTCAATAAAACTCTAAAATCAAAATGGTTGCCAATGGATTAAAGAAAATGCACGCTTGTGCCAATCTTCAAAAACAAAAGAGACATTCAAAGTTGCTCAAACTACTGGAGAATTAAACTTATGAATCATACTATGAAACTTTGGGAGAGGATAATTGACAATAGGCTAAGGAGAGAAACAAAAATATTAGAGAACCGATTTGGCTTCATGCTTGGGAGGTCAACTATGGAAGCGATTTTCTTTGTAAGACGATTATTAGAAAAATATAGAGAAAAGAAAAATATCTTCATATGGTATTTGTAGATTTGGAAAAAGTATATGATATGGTATCTAGAGATTTTCTTTAGTGGGCTCTAGAAAGAAAATTAGTGCATGTTAGATATATAGACACTATTAAGAATATGTATGATGGAGTAGTAACGAGTCTAAAGACATTTGGAAGAGCTACAAAAAATTTCCCATTATGATAGGACTACATTAAGGATCGTCTTTAAGCCAATATCTATTTACTTTATATAGTTATAGATGAACTAACTAGGCATATTCGAGAGGATATACCATGATGTATGCTATTTGCAGATGATATTGTTTTAGTGGATGAAACAAAAGATGGAGTGAATTGAAATTAGAACTCGGAGGAATACATTAGAATCTAAAGGCTTTAAGTTGAGTAAGACAAAAATCGAATATATGCACTGTGAGTTTAGAAACACTGGACGTCGAGATGATGAAGTGGTAAAATAAGAGGAAGTAGAAGTTCCTAAGGTGAACCACTTTAGATATATATGATCAATCATACAAAATGATGATAATATCGAGAATGTTGTCATACATAGAATTCAAGCTGGATGGAAGAAATGGCGAAGTGCAACAGGTTGTGATCGAAATGTTATTACTAAGTTAAAAGGAAAATTTTATAAGACCCTAATTAGGCCAGCTATGCTTTATGGAAGCAAATGTTGGGCGGTAAAGCAACAATAATTACATAAAATGAACGTAGCATAAATGAGGATGCTTAGGTGGATGTGTGGTAAAACTCGTAAAGATAGAATAAGAAATATAAAATTCAAAGACAAGTAGGAGTAACACCAATTAATACAAAGATTAGGGAATGGCAGTTGCGGTGGTTTGGTCACCTGCAAAGACTGCCTACAAATGCCTCAACTAGAAAACTTGACTCAATAGAAACTGTAGAAATTCGACGAGGTAGGGGTAAACCAAAGTTAACATGAGATGCATTAATTATGAGGAATTTCAACGGTTGGAAAAGCTCACCATCAATTGCACTAAATCGAGCACAATGAAAAGTTTGATCCATGTAGCCGACTCCAATTAATTTGGGACCGAGGCTATGTTATTGTTGTTGTTGTCGTCTTGTGATGTGTTTTCCTCGTGAATTTGGTGAAATTGAGACTACACGTCAAATCAACTTTAGCAGTGATTTTTTGTGTTCGTTTTATTAGGAAAATGATTGGGCAATCCAATTTTGACACTTGATTGTTATTGTACTTTGAATTTTGCATTGTGATGTATGTAGATGTGTTGTGATATGTTTCTAAAGGACCATGACAACTAGATGTCAAATGGAGGTGACAAGTGGGTTACTCCAGCATTGTCTATGAAAGTATATGGTCTTTGCAAAAAATTCTTCTAAGTAATATAGACATCTTTTAACATTTATTTACATTTTTAGTCTTATTTTTGTTTGATCAAAAGGAGGCTAAAGCATTAGGTTACATGAGCACATTCGTGGAAGATAACTCCCCTAGTAAGGCTGGTATCATCCATTAAGATCAAAGCTAGTCCGTCGGGATATGGTTAATAGCATGTATTTCAATCACAAAATTCTGCACGATAGTTGCTAACCAATCCGCCACTTGATTGCCTTGGGAGTATGTAGGATTATGACTTCCCATGGCTTGGAGAATTTTATATATATATATATATTGCGTACTCCAATGTTTATTGGAAACTGACTGTCTCCTCATTCTCACTCTTCGCGATTACATATTAGATAGTTACTAAGAATTGCATACCTTGGGATTTGAGAGGTTGCCACAATCAATTATCCATAATTCATCAAAAAAGTACATTTACTGTAAAGTTGGCCATTAAGACATTATACACCATTTGTTTTATGACCACTCATGTTTGCAAAATCATATATACCATGGTCGAACAATTTTTTCACCACTCCACTCCGGGAGTCTGATACCATGCTAGTAATTAGCTAAAATCAAAGCCTAAGATACATAAGAGATCAATCAAATCAAATATCTAAAGAATATTCTGCTCCATCAATCAAATCAAATATCTAAAGAATATTCTGCTCCATCAATCCATCAGGGTACTCGATCAGGTGCCCTATCCTGCATGTGGACGAATGCACCGGTGTCTTAATTTGCTGGTGCCTATGCGTTGCTGCTCTAGCTCCTCCTTCTTATTACCCCACTCTGGAATTCCTCCTTTTAATCATGATCATGAGGGACCCTCCAATGATATACCATGTAGTAATCGACGTACATTATGCACGACAACGCCTCCTCCTATAGCAGTGACCCCTGTAACTTATACAAATTTTCTTTCTAATTACTACATGGTCCTTCGGTAGTGCTGCCAAGTCATCAATGCATTGAATGCTCCGTTTAATCTTGACTGTATTTTTAAGATAAATTTGTTATTAAATGAAAAAAAATAAAAACTTTAAGATACGTTTTTAATTTAAAGAATCGATCAATATATTTGCTCCCCAAATCCTAAATGCCTGGCAATTAAATAACCATATATACTATAACCTTTTTCATTTTCTTCTCTTAGCATCTTCTGGACATCTCGGAACTTCACTTGCATTTCTGTTAGAGTTTCTGCACCATGACTAGATTCCACATTCGCATCTTTGTTGCACATAAATTCCTTTCGTATTGCTTGCACATCTACACATTGTTTCTTTGCTGCATTCATATATAAAACATGGTATATATATATATCAAAGAGTTAATCAATAGAGATAAATTAATTTATTTAGAAACCGCGCATCAGTGATGAGTTTCTTTGAAAATAATTAATAATACTAACTATTTTTTTCAACTGTCTCTTCATAATATTTTCTTTTGTGCCCATGATCAAGTACTTTCTGATTGATCAAGCCTTCATCACCACCAGTACATTTAGTTTTCTAAAACATGAGAAATTTCAAAGCATTAGATTTATGTGATTAGTCATATATATAGACATATAATTAATGAAGAAGTCAAGAAAGAAAAATCTCAGATATTAGGTACATTGAAGATGGCACATTGATTAGGGGTTGAAGAAGTAGGTTGGCTTGAAGACTTCTTGGATTGCACTCCACCACCTGCAGATTAATTAATTAGGCTCAGCTCAAATAATAATTAGAACTTGGAATGCATTATGTATGTGCATACCATTTGTAGTGTTAGGCATTGTGGTAGCATTAATCTGAACTCGCGAATTATACATTATTCTTTTCCATTCACTGCAACAAATTTAACAAACAAATTAACAATATATATAAATATTTATTAATCAATTAATTAATTTGATGGTGCCTTAGATTTAATTAAAAGTTTTCTACTCAGCTATAGTTACCTATATGCATTTTATCTTTTATTATGTATTTCTTTATTGAGTTTTTAAAGAGATGTTATAATAATGATCGATCACTAATTTTTTTAATTAATTTGATGAATTGATTATTAAAAATATAGTTAATATACATTCAATAAGAGGGAACAGTGAAACTAGCTATGGTTAAATTCGTACTTGAGAAGTGTATCAGCAAATTGACGGATTTGTTCCGAAGGATGACTTAGCCTAATGCCATCAACAACCTTTCCGATATCGCTTTTCTGATTACACACATGAAAATTAATCAAACTTAGTTAAACCTTCAAGGATCATATATATAATGAAAGATACATAGTAAATAAATTTCCACAAAAAAAAGATAATAAACAAATAATCATTATATAAATTAACTTTAGACAGTTAAACCCTAAAAATTAAGTTTATTACATAGGATGCTCGCAAGGAAATTTTTTTACTTCTTTTCTTTTACAATGCAATGATTTAGCAGTTAAATACAAAAGCAACTAATTAAGTGGCCATTCGCGTTGTTTTGTTTTCTTACAATGGATATAATAAAAGTAAATACTTTACGCAGTTGTCTAATTTGTGATGTTTTATCTTTTTTGATAGTATTCAGGATTATCCTTACTACTCCTCTATATGAGACACACTTATGCCCTACAAAAATTAATATGCCTCAAAAAATTAGGAGATTCAACTGAGATATCGTAAAGGCTTAAGTGAACAATTATAATAACTAGCTTGGCTCCAACCACGTGTTACACCAAAGCAATAGTTGGTGATTTGTGATAGACTTAATTTTATAGCATCATTGGATTGTGTTACGTATTTGTCATTGCTAATCAAGTATGTTGTTGATTTTGAATGTTAATTTATTGAGAGCTTAATGTTTCGATTTTTCTATGGAAAACTATTTCACATTAATTAATTATAGCCCTAAGGTAATTTTCTTGGTTCTGCTCCAAGGAAGAAGACAACTAATTAATTACCACCAAAAATTGACGTGACACGGTCATTCGTCGTAGTTCTTTCAAGAACTTCATCACCACCACTTTTGATTGTTGTTGATCATCCGGTTCGATTCTTTACAGAGACAGTATCCATTATTCGTCGAAGTTGTTGCAAGGATTCCATGATCTGTTGCTCATCCATCTTCAATTAATACATATATAAGAGCATGCATGAGATATGTGATAATATGCTAAAATTAATTTAAAGCAGCCCTATTTACAATGCAATGTCTAAATTGTTACATATCTGTAAGAAACTGATCAAAAGACCAATGTTTAATTCATGCCTTAAGAAAATATTTTTATTCTCTTATAGCTTTTCTTCCCCAATTGGTCGATCGATCCAATTATCAATTTTCTTGATTTCGAATTATCTGTGTGAAAAAAATTAGATCGTCCCAGCCGCACCTTCTATTTATTGTTGCTTGGGTAATGTTGTTGGGATACCATAGAGACAGACACCTATTAATTAAGAATCCTTTAAAGATATTGGGATATGTGGTATGGGTAATTTAATGTACATCGTACGATATTTAAGCAAGTGAGTGTCTTTTATTTATCAAAGTGACTATTGAGTTCTTGTGATTGGCGCTTGGTCCTAACGCTACTTCATACTATACGTGGCACCCATTTCTAAGATCGACATTCAAATTAACTCAAATTAAATTGGGCTCGAGTGCATACGTGGATTGTTATTTTTATTTTTGTAAATTGCTAATTTAATTAATTAATGAGTTGGCACCATTTTTATTTTTTATTTATTTTCAAACTAAAAATGTCAAAAATAAAAATATACTAAAGAATCAATGAGTAATTATATTTATTTTCTTACATATTCAATGGACAGTAGCGATATGTTCTGTTGGATCTGACCAAATTATAAAATTTCGTTGTTTTTTGTAATTATTGATTAAAGGTCGATTGTGATTATGTTATTTACCATTTTGCAGGAATGTTGTTTTGTTATGACTTATTGGACTACACTAATTGTAGCATCCACTATATCGATTAGGGTGATACTCGGCCTAAAACCTTAATTACGCCTCTATAATCCAACCAGCAACCTCATCATTTGTACATGATAAACTAACCCGTATTTTTCGATATATTTATACAATATACAGAAATATAGAATTTATCGAAACTCAAAACTTTGATTATAAACCTCCCAACCATATTTATATATATCAAAATATATCAAACAATGTATATAAATAGAAGAAGGCTCATTACATCGTACAGAAGATAACAAGGCACTTAAGTCTTCTCCCTTCCCTTAGCTGAAGCGCTGGGTAGTGAACCTGAAATATTATATTTGAGTGAATGCTCCAACTTGCTCAGTAAGTTAGGATTCACAAAGCCATCAACATCCCATGTAATAATTAAGAACATTATGCAATAACAATATGCACCAATGTTAATTATCAAGAATATGGAAAACATATAATTCAATACATAACAGATGCAAATCAAATTATCATCGACTATTACACTATGATTCTCATTTAATTTATAAAACTAGGGTCGATTACCGACCGAAGCCATTAATGCGATTGATAGACCAACATATTGCTTGATATGTTGTCTAACCAATCCATTAAAGCCCTATGGTTCTATTCGAAACCCTCTAGTGAGTATGTGATCCATGCAACTTATAAACTAAGTAGGAAGTTAAATATTGGTCGGGAAGTTAACCCATCTCCTATATAACCTGGTATCAGGTCTTGGAATTTACTATCGTGAATCATATTAAACACCGTTTTTCGTTTATTGAAAATCATCACAGTGTACATAATCTCACATTTCAGTCCATAAAACTACATGAACTACTTATACTAAGATAGCCTTGCAACATTGATAAATAAATGAATCCGTATTAACCTCGGTCTAGGTTTCCATTCCAAATTTCTAGTTTTTTAGGCACTCAAGCTTTCTTGGGAATCCAACACCTATCACAAACCATTTTAATCAATTTATATCCAACACCCTATATTTAAAACCCTTAGCTCAGTCCCTAAGTCCTTAGGAAATCCTAAACGAAACTTAGCAATACTGTTATTTTTTGGGTGGGAGCTCGCTCCCTCATGGTGGAGTACACTCTAACAGTTGTGTTCTTCACAACTGATGAATGGAGTACACTCCTCTGATAGGTGGAGCGCGTTCCACCCTCTACCGTGTTGATAATACAAATGGTACCAGCCACTGTTCCGTCCACAAAGTCATCAAATAACGGTATGCACTCCCAAAATTCATCAGGGAGGACCTTTAGTGAGGTAATAAACCATTTCCAATGATCAAACAACATAATTCATAGAGATTTCATCACATACTATCAATTGAACTTTAACAAACATAAAAATTAAACTTACCAAAGTGATGATCTCTTGGTTTTGATCTCTTGGTTTTGATTTATTTAAGGTCATCAATCCTTATTGGTTCAGCTCCCTGAATGATCACCTAGGATCTGAAATCAAACCCTTAACCTTCTCTCTTACTGTTTCAATTGATCAAATGAGGAGATAAACTTGAGTTTTTAATTTAAATATATGTATTTTTCTCATAATACGCATTGCGCTATCTCGAGAGTGATCGAATGAGTGATGCGCTAACATGACACTCCTTAAAGTGACACCCATATTGACACCATCAAACACTTACGCTCCTCTCAAGGCGATCTGATGATCCATATAATTCAAACCAATCTTTAATTTCTAATATATATATATATATTTATATGTGAAATCAGAGAATCTCGTAAAATTGATTAAGATGATAATTAAGTATTTTGGATTTATTTTGTGATTTAAGTATCCGAGGTGGGACCCACGTATTACGGACCAAAGATCATAAGTTTAAATATTATTTTTGCGTGTTGCATGCCTAGTGGATGTAATATACATTATTTTGTCGCGAAGTTGGGGTGTGTTGAGGGATATCCTTAAGTTTTCATATTCGGGGTTGCAAGTACGTGTCTGAAGGACACAAATGAAAATAAATTATCAGTTGTTCGAAATCTAATTAAGCAAATGTTAATCATCACGCAAAGATTTCATCTCGGTTTGGTGCAAGTTAGGATTGATGGTAATGTAATATGAGAATGAAGTTGGTTCAAGACTTTGCCTTGAGTTTCATATCAGTTGGTGGTGGTCGCGGTTGAGATTGGATCTAAATCAAGACACGTTTGGCTAAATATTTCAAGAAAATCAATTTATAAGATTTTAGTATGTCATGGATAAAGTTAAGATTTTTAGGGTTTTGATGTGACCAAAATCAAGTGTTATGGACATTTTATAAAGATTGACTATTTTGTCAAGAGTATGGTTAATTTTGGTGAAAAATCGGGTCGAAATAGAGCTCCAAAAGCTAAAACACGTCAAAATAGGGATTTCAAGAATTTATAAATAAAAAAAAATTAAGTTGCTAACAAACAATTGAGGGTTTACGTATAAATATATATATTTAAGTCAAAACATCACGTTTTGATTTCACAGTGAGAATGAAGGTTCATTCCCTAAACCTCTATATTCCTACTTTCGCTCTGTGATATCTCAACGTTCGATTTTTGCCCGATTTCTTTTCGCAAAATCATAAAGCATTGTGAGACGGTTAGTTCAAGCTAAGTTTCTATGGTGGAAATAACGTATTTGGCCTATAGTTTGGTAAATTCTCAATTCAGAATTTTCTTAATTCGATTTGCATTCTTGCGATTTCTTGATTTGTTTTGCGGGGTTTTGATAGGAATTAGTAGGAATTATTGAAAATTGATGTATTAGGTTAATGTGCGCCAATTTGAAATAAATTCTAACGACGTGGGTTAAGGATTTGATGAATTGAACTAATATGATTCAATTGATAACTATTTTGGAGATGTTTTATTGTTGATATTGATTTATATTTAGATTACGGACAAATTAGATTATTAGTTTTTTCTAAGTTGACTTCACGGCTGTGGGAATATTTTGATGTTGGAATCGAGTGGCTTCGTGGTGTTTGTTGTTGAGTTTTGAAGATTTAATTGCGAAAATATTGATTTGGAGAAGTTTTTCAGTTCAAAATAAAATAAAGTTTGCCTAGTTGACATGCTATATTGAAAAATTCATAACTTCTCCGTCGGTGATCTGATTTAAGTGTTCTTGGAGTTTATGGAATGTATGACATGAGTACTACAAGTTCCTTTTAGGTCATTATGACAAATATTGAGGATTTTAAGGTTAAAAAGTTACCCCAAATTAACTAGTTGAAAGTCTGTTGAAACAGTTATATAAATTAATATTTTTGGAAACTGTTCTTAAGCGTACTTTTGCCACAATTTTCAATGGGTTTCATGATTTGGTTTCACTTGAAGCTAGACCATAATATAATCGGACAAAGAGAGAAGCTATTGGAACTATCTTCAAGGTGATCCGACGCTCCAAGAACCTCAAAAATTATGCTCAAAGTTGGCTTGGTTGCAAGAAAAATTTACAATGATCTTTACTATTGAATTAATATTTTTATACCTATAATTCTATCATAGTCTATATTGTATTTTATCATTCTTAGTCATGCATAAATAGAGTGAGTGAGGAGATAAGTTTGTTTCGAAGTCTGGTTTGCTTGAAACTTGGTTTCAATCTTGCCTTTACTCCGTCTAGTTAGACTAGCAGAGTCTAATGCCGACAAGTTATCTTTTCATTTCATGATCTCTTAATACTATCTTTGTACTATTTTTGGAAGTTGAAGTTTGATTATAGTTAGAAGATAACGACAGAGTGGATTGCATGTCATGTTGACACATATATCTTATTGTTTATTTGGAAATGGAATTACATGTCTCCATGTATCAGACTAACAATTGCAAGAATACAGAGCAATGTAGGGATTTACGTACCTAACATCTTTAAGTTGTTTTTAATGATGTCGGATTCTGTATGGCGATAAGTGAAGAGTGGACAAGACTAAAAGATTGTAGCGATTTCTTCACAAATTAAAGTAAATTATTGTTTTAAATTGTTTATATATATATATATATATATTATTTTTGGGATTCATGGGGTAAGTGTAGGACGAGAAGTTTATTTGAATATTTATGACGGTTCTCCTAAGTTAGTTTAAAATACGTTGAGAGATTTATGATTCAGTTTTGGTCTACAATAGGATTATAAGGTTGTGATTAAACTTGTAGAACTATAAGTTAGTTTATCGATTTGAATTTTTTATATATTGTAAACTGCAGGGAGTTGTGAGTTCTTCTAGGCATTTCCCCATTCTGCTGTCTATTAGATGAATTTTTCGGCACACTACTTTTAAAGGAGGTGCCGCTGAAATTTTATTAAATATAGAAATGAATTCTAATTTGTTCCGATTAAATAAATCATGAATTGAGTTTTATTGATGGTATAAATTTAGTTTTGGAGCCTTGCTAAGGATTGAAATGATTATTACTTTAATTTTAAAAAGTTGAAAGAACGGATTAGGCTTACTGGATTATCAGCAGATTAAGATAATTTAGACTGGTCAATCATCTTAATGACGAGGGGACTGACATATATATCAAAATATATATATATATCTCGTGTATTTTGTCGTCAATAAATTCATTTGACATGCTTACGAGTATTCTCGAGTGCGCACATTCATTCCACGACACTCTTGTTGCACTTAGTGTACCAGTAATTCAATGTTTATTATGCATTTTCCGTTTATAGGCTTGTATTTAATTCCTTTGTTATATTACAACTTAAATAAATTTGTTAGATAACTCAGACAAACACAAATCATCATGGAAACACACGTATATGCTAATCGAGGTACACCAGACTTAACCACGAACCTAACTTGGGTTAATTAAGATTTGAATTAGTACTAATCACCAGCTTAAGGTAACATGTCATTATAGTCTTTCCAATTTAAAGCAATTTCATCCTCTAAGTTAAAGTTAACATAAATTTACATGTAGTTTCGAAGAAAAATGGAAATTGCTCATTCATATAGGATTCTCGCTCCCAGGTTAGTGTCTCATTTATGTGAAATTATCATTTCACCCTAACCAAAGTTCCCTCTTTGGTTCTCAGCCTCTAAATCTTACGACTAAATATCTGAATCAGCTGCTCGTCGTAAGATATGTTTTCCCAAAGATCAAATTCATTCTAATCAATCATTGGAGTGAACCGAGTCTCTGTTTTGGGAAGCATAAACACGTGGAAGACATTATGAACTCTAGCTAGCAAATGATGTAACTCTTAAAAGCTATGATGTTTATCAACATTTTTTCTATCTGAGCTGTGTCGTTGTCAAAATCTCGCGAATCAACTGAATTCTCTCTATGTAGTCTTGAATCAATTCCGGCCCCAATATCCCCAACCTCTGCCTAACATGCAGATGAACGACAAGGTCGTCCATACAGGGCTTGAAAAGGAGTCATTCCAATACTAGCTTGATAGATATTGTTATATAAAAACTCACACACTCCTAGTTACCACCAAATTCTAAGACACAAGCTCGAAGCATATCCTCTAGCACTAATATCAACCGCTCAGTCTATCCATTAGTTTGAGGATGATATGCCATAATGAGGTTAAGTACAATTCCCAACTATCTCTGCAGTTCACTTCACTGTCTAGACATGAATATCAGATCTCTATGTGAAGTATTTGACATTGGAACTCCATGAAATCTTAACATTTCCTAAAACGTACACCTCACATAATCGGTCAAGAGGGTCTTGCATGGAACCTGACAAGAAATGTTCATACTTCATCAATGTGTCAACTACAACCCATATCGTATCATGCTTATGCTAACTCAGAGGTAGATCGAAAATAAAATCTATCGATATATGTTCCCATTTTCACTCAAGAATAGGTAGTGAATGCAATAACCGAGTTCCAATGCTTAGCCTTAACTTGCAGACATATCTCGCATCTCTTACAAACTCCGCGATTTCAGTCTTCATCCCAAGCCACCAATAAATATGCCTCATATCGAAATACATCTTAGTGTTACCTAGATGAATAGAGAGATTCCCGTAGAAACTCTTGCCTCAACTGATTTTAAGCTAGAATCCATAATCTATCCCTAAACTGTAGTACACCATCATCGGAAATAGACCAATCAGGATGATCTAAATTAGCTGCTAATATTCGACGTGCTATATAATCCTTATCAGCTTTCTATCAATCAACCACCCGTTGAATCATCTATGGTTAAGCCCAAATTTGAGAATAGAAGAACAAATTAGTAGCGTTAGGACTAACTCTCTCAGTTGATGATGTGCCAGTTGGACTTTCACAAATTATCATAACCGAAGCTTCCTTAATAAGTCTAAACTTAGAAGCTCTGGTAGTAGTTTCGTTCTCTTTGCTTGTTCTTCTCCTACTCGAGGCATCAACAACTACATTTGCCTTGCTTGGATGGTACTCCATAGTGAAATCATAATCTTTGAGGAATTCAAGCCATATACACTACCTCATATTAAGTTCATTTTGAGTAAACAAGTATTTTAAGACTCTTATGATATGAAAATACTAAGAAATTCTTACTTTACAAGTAGTGCCTCCAAATTTTCAAGGCAAAAAACAATTACGGCTAACTCAAGATCATGAACTGGATAATTTCTTTCATGAATCTTGATTTGCCTTGAAGCATAACCTATAACTTTGCCTTCCTGCATCAGCATATATACAACTTAAGCATGAATGAGAAGCATTAGTATAAATCACTAATTCCATTCCTAATTCAGGTAATGCAAGAACACGTGTCTTAGTCAAACTATCCTTTAAACCTTTAAAGGTAGTCTCTCACTCATCTTACTAAATAAAGTCAACATTTTTCTATGTTAGTCGATTCATTGCCAGAGCAATACAAGAGAATCCATTAACGAAGCATCTATAATAACCCGCTAACCCCAAAAAACTCCGAACCTCTGACAATGTGGTGGAGTATGCCAATCTCTGATTGCCTTAACTTTCGCTAGATTAACAGATATACATTCAGCATTAACTACATGACTATGAAATCTGAGCTCTGAAGACTAGAATTCGCACTTACTAAACTTGGCATACAGCTGATTATCTTTAGAGTTTGCAATGTAACTCTAACGCGATGTGAATGCTCTTCTTCAGTCTTCGAATAGATCAAAATATCATCGATAGATATGATAATAAAGTGGTCAAGATAAGGTTTAAACACCCTATGCATCAAATCTATGAACATAGTAGGAGCATTAGAGAACCAAATGACATCACCGTATACTCGAAGTGTCCAAAGTGAGTGCTGAAAGCCTTTTTGTGATATTTCCTAATCCTTAGTTGATGATAACCAAACCTTAAATAAATATTCAAGAAATTTCTGACACCCTTCAACTATCAAACAAATCATCGATCCTGGGTAATGGATATTTGTTCATGATAGTCACCCGATTAAGCTTTCTATAATCAATGCATATGCATAGGGTTCCGTCCTTTTATAGCCACTCATCAAGCTGAGTTTGTAACTCAATTAATTCTTTTGATGTCTTACGGTACGAAGGAATATATATAGGTTTGGTACCAGGAATAAGATTAATGATAAAATAAATGACACATGGTGGTGGTAGTCCTTGCAAATTAGATGGAAATACATCCAGAAACTCATAAACCATTGGTATCTCACTAACCTTAAGTTCATGTCCAGGCTCTCCAAATGTGACAACTCCTACCATAACTTCTAAATCTCGAAAAGTAGCTTCTTTTCCATGAGTTGCAAATCGTGAAAGATTATAGCCTTCATAGGCTTTGATTTCAGAAAGGTTAGGAATCTAAAAGATTACCATCTTATGGAAATAGTCAATACTGGCATGGTATGCCGAAAACCAATCCATTCCTAGTAAGGCATCACACTCCAGGAACTCCATTACCCTTAGATCAGTTGGAAGTTCATTTTCTCATTTTTGATTACACATCCCTTGCAAATCAGGTTAAGATAAACTTTCTCACTCGTTGGTGTGCTCAAAATCAATAATGTACAAGCTTTAACATGTTTTAATTTCAACTCATCAACCATTGCACCTACAATAAAGGAAACTGTAGAACCAGCATCAATCAAAACATGCATATCTCGACCATAAATATTCAATGTACCTTCCACAAGCCTCCTATTGGCCTTTAGGTCTACTTTAGCCACTGCATGAGTCTACCCTCGTGCAGGTGGTGTTATACTACCCACTGATGTGGTCGACGACAAGGAACACTCTCTATATATGTCCCGTCTGCCCACATTGATAGCATATCATCAAAGCTCTCTGAGGAAAAATACTAGCAAGAGAAACCTACCCCGATCCACTTACTTTTTGTGATGAATATCTTATGCTCTCGCCCTACCTCTAGAATGATATAGCAACAAATGTGGGTTGGCTACTGAAACCTAAAAACTGGTGGAACTGGTGCACTAATAAAAGTCATCCCTGCAGACCCTTATTGTATTGTTGTGCTAGCTGCACTCCTCTTCCTCTTATTCAAAAGAAAATGAACAAATTCCTAGATTCTTTGACTTCCAAGATATTGTGGTACTAGTGGTGGGGTAAGTACTATACTAGAAGGTCTCACTAGTATAGCTGCTTCCACTTCCATCGCACTCTCAAATATAAAAGGGTAGCTAGTGCGAGGATTAGAAGAAACCACAATTCTGATCTCGTAGTTAAGTCCACCAAGAAACAAATCAATTTTGTTCTATTCCAGCTCTACCATATGAAGAACAAGTTTTGTCAACTCAATGAACCTCCTTTCATACTCCGGTACAAACATAGCTCCTTGTTTAAGCTGAATAAACTATGTCTTCTTCTTGTTCGTAACTAACTTTAGAAAATAATGTCTATAAAATACATTCCTAAACTATTGCCAAGTGGTGAAAGTCTTCCTTTATCTCTCTAGGGAATTTCACCACTTCCCTGCAGAATCTATCAGTAAAATGTGACCAGTTTAACCTTAAATCGATCCTCAACATCTACAACAACAAATTCTTGCTCCATTTCCAACATCCAAGTCTCTGTTATCTCTTCCTCCATTGCGCCATAGAATCTCATAATGTCTAATTTAATGAATTCCTTACGGGTTTCGAGAAATGCAGCTTTCTCAAAATCCACAGGCACCCTGGAAATTGTCTCCGACACTTGAATATATGGTAATACTGGTTGACCTGGAGCTATACATTTTCGGTTACTCTTTAGCTCAGCTAACCTCGGGACTAATCGCGGGTTGTGTCTTAAGTCGCTGTACTGGTAGTCCTATCTGAGCCATCGGCATAGCCATCAATTTCGCCTAAGTCTCCATCAGTTTCTTTGTTGTTGCTCCATTCTAGATTTCCATTTATCCTTAGTCTCTTTGTTACCCTGAGGTCTAGGCCTCTATAAACACTCTCTTTGATCCGCCATTAGATTCTAAATTCAAAGAGATATAAGATCATTAGGTAACATTCAAAGAAAACAAGTGAATCATATTTATTTAGTAAATATCAATATATGAATCAAATAACATATAAATGTGTTTTCACTTTCATTTTCCCTCCAAAACATGATGAAAATTGTTTATCAAAGCCAAAGCTTATTCATAACTTGAGACAACTCTCAAAGTCAATAAACTTAAGTTTTGGTATAAAGGAATATGTTATCATTTACTTTGAAAACCATCGGAAAGTAAAATTAAGGTAAGAGTCATGTCTATGATACCAAATTGTATCAATGTTACCACTTAATTCAAAAGCGATAAACCTTCGGCTATGATACCAAGCTGTAGCATCCCCTATCCCAATTAGATAGATACTCAGCCAGAAACCTAATTAAGCCCTTGTAATCCAGCTAGACTTAATTACATCCAGCAGCCTCATCGTTTATACCTGATAAACTAAACCTGTATATTAATATCGAATAAACAAAACAAAGTATACACAATGGAAAATTAAAACTTTTCGATATATATACAATATAGAGAAACATAGAGTTTACCAAACCTTAAAACCTTGATTATAAACCTCCCAACCCTATTTATATACACCAAAATATATCAAATGGTGTATATAAGTAGAAGAAGGCTCATTACATCGTAGAGAAGATAACAAGACACTTAAACCTTCTCATTTCCCTTAGCTGAAGTGCTAGGTAGCGAACCTGAAATATTAAATTTGGGAGAGCGCTCCAACTTGCTCAATAAGTAAGGATTCATAAAGCCATCAACATTCCATATAATAATCAAGAGCATTATGCAATAACAATAAGCACCAATGTTAACTAACAAGAATATGGGAAACATATAATTCAATAAATAGCATATGCAAATCAAATTATCATCGACTCTTACACTATGATTCTCATTTAATTTATAAAACTAGGGTTGATTACCTATTGACGCCATCAATAGGACTGCTAGACCAACATATTGGCCGATATGGTGTCTAGCCAATCCATTAAAGTCCAATAGTTCTATCCGAAACCTTTTAGTGAGTATGTGATCTAGGCAACCTATAAACTGAGCAGGAAGCTACATATAGGTCGAGAAGGTAACCCATCTCCTGTATAATCGGGTCTCGGTTCTAAGAACTTACTCTCGTGAATCATATTAAACACCATTTTCCATTTATTGCAAAAACATCACAGTGTACATAGTCCCCCATTTCAGTCCATAAACTACATAAACTACTTATATTAAGATAACCAAACAACATTGATAAATGACATAATCCGTACTTACCTCGGTCTAGGTTTTCATTCCAAATTCCTGGTTTTTTGGGAACTCAAGCTTTCTCTGGAATCCAATACCTATCACAGACCATTTGTAATCAGTTTATGTCTAATACCTTATAATTAGAACCCCTAGTTCAGTCCCTAAGTCTTTAGGAAACCTATACAAAACTTACCAATACTTATGTTTTTAGGGTGGGAACGTGCTCCATTAGTGGGTGGAGTGCGCTCCAGGAAGCTGTGTTCATCACTACTGATGAAGGAAGCATACTCCTCTGCTAGGTGGAGCGCGCTTCACCCTGTACTGTCTCGATAGTACATAGGGCAACATCCACTATTCCATCCACAAGTTCACCAAACAACAGTATACACTCCCAAAATTTGTCAAGGAAGACCTCTAGTGAGGTAACATAACATTTCCAATAATCAAACACAATTCATAGAGATTTCATCACCTACTATCAATTGAGATTTAACAAAGATAAAATATAAACTTACCAAAGTGATTATCTTTTGCATTTAGTTAATTTAATTTCCCCAATCGTTGTTAGTTCAACTATTTGAATGATCATCTAGGATCTGAAATCACCACCTTAACCCTCTCTCTCACTGTTTCGATTGATCAAATGAGGAAATAAACATGAGTATTTAGTTTAAATATATAGATTTTTCTTGAGATATGCATCGCGCTATCTCGAGACCGATCGAATGATTAATTTGCTAAAATGACACTCCTTAAAGTGACACACATGCTGACACCATAAAACACTTACACTCTCGAGCCGATGATCCATATAATTCAAACCAATCTTTTAATTTCTAATATATATATCTATATATCCAATATATTTATATATATCTCGTGTATTTTCTCACCAATAAATTCACCGGACACGCCTACGAGTATTCTCGGGTGTGCACATTCATTCAACGACGTCGCACTTGAAACACCGGTAATTCAATGTTTATTATGTATAATTTATTTATAGGCTTGTATATAATTCTTTTATTATATTACAACCCATATAAATATGTTAAAAAATTAAAACAAACATAAATAATCATGCAAACACACATACACGCTAATCGAGGTACACCAGACTTAATCATAAGCCTAACTTGGGTTAATTAAGATTTGGATTAGAACTAATCACTAGCTTAAGGTAACAGTGCTACACTAATGACTTCATCCCCAACGCCCCGTTTCTAAGTAGAATGTGTCGGTCAAATGGGTTCAAAGTCGGGGATCAAGTAAAAATTTCATTATTGTCACAAAGAATTTTGATGCAGGGGGTAATGGTTGTCATAGGATGAGGGTAAACATGGCGTGCAATAGGTTTGGTACTTATAGGGGTGACACCCAAAGAGTTGAGAAAATGAAAGCCAATAAAGAAGAACTTATTGTTAAAGAAAAAATTGTGATAGATGACAAATGGGAGGTGTTGAAGGCGACATCAAAGAGAAAATATGGCACCAAAAAATGTAGTAGTCCATTTACTATAAACATAAAGGAATATGAAGACCATTTATGAAATGTGACAGTGGTGTGTGGGTGGCATAACATGGAAATTGGTCGTTATAAGGAGGGTCACTCATACGCCGGTCGGTTAGTTCCGGAAGAGTGCGTTGTGGTCGTAGAAATGATGCAAGAAAATCAAGCCTCAAAGATATTGTACATGTTAAAAAGAAAGGATGAATATAATTCACCAACCTTGCGCACGATATACAATGTAAGGAAAAAACAAAGGGTGGTTGAGGTTAGAGGGACATCACAAATGTAACAACTCATACATTTGTTGGACACACATAGTTATCTTCCGTGATATAGGAAACACATGGAAACCGGTGTCATGACATTTTTTTTTTGGTCTCATCTTGAATCCATAAAGTTACTACGATGTTTTCCTTTGGTTTTTATTATGGATTGCACGTATAAGACCAATAGGTATCACATGCCATTGTTTGAGATCATCGATATGACATAAACCAAGCTCGAGTTCACCGTCTAGTTTGCATTTATGTCAAGAGAGATTAAAGATAGCTACATTTGGGCGTTGGAGAATCTTAATAATGTAACATCCCCTATCTCGATTAGGGACAATGCTCGACCTGAAACCCTAATTAAGCCCGCTAACCCTGCAAGACTTAACTAGAGCCAGCAGCCTTTCTCCGTTTATATCTGATAAACTCAACTTGTATATTCCTATCGAAGTAATAAATCAAAGTATTACGTAATGGAAAACTTAAAACTTTTTCAATATATACTAATATTCAAAAATACAGAGTTTAACAAAACTTGGAACCATAGTTAAATCACCCCAACCTTGTTTATATACATCAAAATTTGTCAAACAGAGTTTATATATATAAGTAGGTTCATTATATCGAAGAGAAGACATGATACTCCTAAATCTTCTCTTTCCCTTTGGTTGAAGCGCCTGGTTACGAACCTGAAATAGTTAATTTGGGCGAGCGCTCCAACTTGCTCAGTAAGTAAGGACCCATACAAATCATCAACATTTCATATAGTAAACAAGAATATCATGCAATAAAAACATGCACCAATGATATTTAACAAGAATATGGAAATCATATAAACTGAATACATAATCAAATGCAAAGAAAGATATTTTGGACTATTACAATATGATTCCCCATTTTTATTTATAAAACTAGGGTCGATTACCCATCGACAACATTAATACGAGTGCTAGACTAACATAATGGTCGTTATGATGTCTATCTAATCTATTAATCTCCAATGGTTCTATCCTAAACCTTCTAGTAAATATGTAACCCACGCAACCTATAAACTGAGTATGAGTTACATATAGATCGGGAGATCAAGCCCAAGTACTATACAGCCTGGTCTCAGCCCTGGGGAGTTACTCTCATGGATCACATTAGACACCATTTTCTGTTTATTAGAAAAACCATCATAGTGTACATGATCTCCCCATTCCATTTCAATAGCTATATGAGCTAAATATAATAAATAGTCAGGCAATATTGATAAATAAACGAATTAATACTTACCTCGGTCTAAGTCCTTGTTCAATTCCTAACTTTCTGGGTCAATAACTCTCTCTTGGGTAACCAACACCTATCATGGACCAACTGTACTTAATATAGGTTCGTTATTCTATATTAAAACTCCTAAAATAGTCCCTAATGCTCTTGACAAACTAACCAGCTCCAAATCAGTTCTGCACTAACTTGGGTATGGGTAGCACGTTACTAACATGGATAGCGCACTACCTGCATGTCAGTTCATCCTCCTAATATGCATAACGCGCTATGGCCAAAGCCTAGCCCGTTATGCGTACTAGACCTACAACAACAACACCATTCCGCTCATCCAAATCGATCTAAAACACCTTCAAATCATCCCAAATAGTCACAAATTCGTCAAAATTGATTCATGACAACATTTAGTGAGGTGAGAAACCGTAATTGATCAACAAACTGCTTAAACAACCATAATCCTAGCATTACCAACAATTCCAACTTTGATAAACACTAAAACAACTAAACTTGATTCTACACCTCGGATAACTTGTCTCGATCAATTTCAAACCCCTAAACCCACAGTTTCGATTTTGATCAATCGTTAGTTGATAAACATCAACTTTTGATTTACATATATATTTTCCTTGAGATACACGTCACATCATTTCGAGATTGATCGAGTCGTTGATGTGTTAAAGTGACACAAATTTTGACACATCTTGTACTTTCGCGTCATTCGTGAAGATCAAACAATCTATATAATTTAATTTTATTTTTAGTTCCAATATATATATATACTTATATATAAATATATATAACTCGTGTATTTCTTCACCAATAAATCCACCAAACATGCCTACGATGAGCCATGAGCATGCACATTCATGCCACGACTCCTTCGTCACTCACAGTGTACTGGTATTTCATGACTTATATTGTATTTTATCAATTATAGGTTTGTATATATCCCGTTATTATACACAACCTACTTATATTTAAATTTCACAGTCCAAACAAACACAAAACATCATGCAAATGCATACACACGCTAATCGAGGTATGTCGATCTTAACCTTGAGCATAACTCGGGCTAATTACTATTTGGAAATTGTCAAAAATGTTAGGACCGATCCAACTAGATGCCATATGTTTTGCGCAAGACATTTGGACTTCTTTGTGTCCACGAACTTGCAACCGACCGATTAGCAGGTTCATCAATCCCACTTGATTGATATCCATATTCAATGGCAAAAGTTGAGCATGAATCTAAAGCAAGGAGAGAATCGGACATAGTAAAATCTTAAAGCGAAAATTCAAAGGGTGAACGTAAGGTTTCAAAGTGTCGAAAATGAGGACATGCGCATGAGGATTGTGCAACCACTTCGAGAGATTAGTTGTCCCTTATCCGTGTCCTTAGTTGTCTCGAGGGAGAAAGTGAAGACAAAGGGAAACCATCACGACCGGGCAAGGGAAAGAAAAGGAAGGCAAGTAAAGTCGAACTAAGGGCCGAGAATGATGACACATACATGTAGAGAAGTCCATCTCAATTTCTACATGTACTTCATCGATAAATGATACCAAAGAAGATTACTCATCTAGTGGCACACAAGGTTCATATAATGCGCACTTTAATGCATGATGTGTGTAGGGATGATTATTATGGTGTTGCACTGGAAGACTAACTTCATCACATTGAGAGGGTTGATAATGTTAGAGGATATGGTAATTGTGGATATTGTGTCGTTGCAGCCTGTCTTGGACATCATAAAGCCGATGCATGGAAAAAAATCTGAAATGATATGTGTTAGGAGCTTCAAGGCCACCAAAGTCTTTGGTGCGTAATCCTCGGTGGGGATAACTATGAGATCATTTTATTCTTCATCTAACATTACGACCATATGAAGGATGCTTTATTTGACAAGTGGATGTGTATGCATGATTTGGTCTCGTGATTACTACGTGTTACAATGTCATTCTTGTGTCTCTATCACCCTTAGGTAGTATGACATTCCTTCCACTTAAAGTTGAACCACTAGATTGGCTGATTGACAAGGTTGTAATTAGGATGACACACATTAATAACCACCATTTTATGTTGGTAAAGTGAATTAATTATAATCCTATATATACGCTTTTAATCATTGCCTTTGGTTCACAAGTTCATAATTCTTTTACATTTGTTGTTCAAGGCGGATGCCCCTTTTTCTCAACTGTATCCAAGGTGGCGCAAAAATATACAACCCGAGTTCTTTCCATGGTGTAAGAACTTGAATTGAAAAGTCCCACCGATACCTGCTAGTTCCCAAGATGGTACTCCTTTTACCGTTGACTTGGACACACCATAATTGTAAAAATGTATTTAGAACAAGAGTCAAGACCCATGTCGCTAAGTCCTGACTTAGCCTAATTACTCTAATTAGGCACCTAAACCATACGGTTAACTATATGCCTCAAAATACTTTCCATTTTAATCCTTAGTAAAGCTCTAAAAGTTAATTTATATCCTTAATGAAACTCAATACTTGTTTTACTTAATCGAAGCAAATTAGGAAATCTTACGAATTATCATTGATATTTTTATAAAAATTTTGGCAGCACCTCCCCTAACAATAGCTTGACGAAAAACTTTCACCTAATAGATAATAGGATTGGGGAGAGGCCTAAAAAGACTCACTATTTCTTGCAGTTCACAATATATATCAAATTCAAACTTGAAATACTAACTTAGAGTCTCTGATACTTTAGTTACATCTTTATAATCCCAAAATAAACCAAACCTGAATCATAAACCTCTCTACTTACTTCAAACTAATTTAGGAGACTCTCATAACTTATTCAAAAGTATTTCACAACCTACACTCACCCAAAGCCCAAAACAATATATATAAAGTGATTACAACAAGAAAACTAAACTTTTAAACTTAAGAAATTCACCAAAGATCTTCGAGTCTTGTCCATTCTTTCTTGTCTTCATCGAGAATCTGACATCATCAAAAACAACTCGAAGATGTTAGGTAAGTAAACTCCTACACTGCCATGTACTCCAGCAAATGTTAGTCATAATACGTGGAGACATGTAATTGCATTTCTAAATAACAACAAATTTATATAACAATGTGGATCTCTCATTTCTTATTTTAAGCTAATATGAAACGACCCTCACCTGAACTAGGATCGGGTCGCCCAGCCCAAACCATTATTCAAGCTCGATATCTGAACTAGGCCCAAATAATAATTTAGTATGCCTAATTCAACCTGCATAACAAATTACCAACCATATAGTGTAATAAATGTGAAAGTGAAATCAAAACTAGAATTTCATAAATCATCTAATAAGTATCCAAAAGTTTGAATAATATCAATCATACCAAGAAGCTTCCAAATAATACATTAAGCTTTCATAATAATCCAAAATAAATAAGAAGGGTTCTAAACTACCCAATTAATCTACCTAAAGTCATAACCCAAACTTATTGCTATCAAAATCAAATAAATAGGTAATAGATGCATGCAATTTCTCACAAATCAAGGAAATACTTCAAGCGAGCGTCTTTCCTTTGTCACGAGCTAATGCATATGTAGATGTACCTGAAGAGTAAGTGGGGTGAGCTAAAGAACCAATAGAGCTCAATAAGAGAGAAGACTCACTCAAACACTAAACATGCAAGTATTACCTAAAAAGCAAAACAATTCTACACATGTAATAGTAAGCAGAATTGTAAAGCATTTAAAGAAAGAAATACGGATATGATTCATGTTCATAAAAGGGGATGTAAACAAATTCCATATCAAGTTAAACATACATGTAAGATTTATTATTCAACAAACTAGGAAAATGAGCATTCTTTTGAAATCACATCGATAAAAGGGGAAATTCACAAATTTGTAAATAAATATCATTCATTCATGCAACGCGTCCAACAAGAGAATTACCATAAGAACTAGTAATAAATATAAATCATTGTTCCATTCAATGCATTATAGCTAATGTTATTAATCCGATGACCGAAACACTCGCCCTCGAGATGATGTGAGCTAATGGTGGTCACAATGGCCGTTGTGACCTCCATCTAGTTCCATCAAACCAATGGTAAGTGTTTCCAAGCCATTTTTATTGTGACCACTTGTGAACTTGATAATTCGTAGTGCAGACCACTCTCTTTTTGGTGGGATCATAACCATGCCATTACAATTCGTGGCGCAGACCACTCTCTTGTTGGTAGGCACATTGCCACACCACCATTACTCGTGGCGCGGACCACTCTCTTTTGATGAGCATACTGCCACATCACCGCATTTGATCGAATAACACAAGTGTTCATATCGAATGCATTCCATAGATAAGCATATTCATACCACTAACTAAATGCAACCCAATCCCAAGTCTTTTGATATAAATGTGATATTTTTATTTATCTAATATTCAAGCCATATTTAATGTATGAGCGAAGCTCCCCACTTACCTCGACTCGCAGCGACGTCTATAACAACTTTTGGTACACTCGGGGCCCGAAGTGAACCTTTGTGCGACACTATATAATCATAATACACCCCATGAATAATTGCTTAAATTTAAATTAAATAAGTCTTTCATTTATTGGTCTTTAGGTCCCCTGTCACCCGATACGAGGGTCGAGGGTAGGACCCAATCGGTCTCCCTCGGGGACATGATAATGCCCCGTTTGAAAGCAAATATTTTGGTTTTATTTTGTTATATTTTTATTTATTCATTTTTTTTTACTTTATTTTATTTTATTTTATTTTTTGAGTTAATGGGTCAACATAGTTGACCGATCCAAGGGCGTTGACCTCTGGTTTCCAAATTAGGGGCCCGTAGAAGCCCCAAATCTTGAGGCCCGCCACGGGTGGGCCCACGACCCCGCCATATCAGGCCTAGTTGTGTCCTGCGTGCCATTAACCTACACAACTTCATTCAACACCCAATACTTGACCAACTTACATTATGAAAAGTTACATGTTAGCCTATTGGACTCAAT
Source organism: Stephania yunnanensis (assembly GCA_039657365.1). Taxonomy (NCBI): domain Eukaryota; kingdom Viridiplantae; phylum Streptophyta; class Magnoliopsida; order Ranunculales; family Menispermaceae; genus Stephania; species Stephania yunnanensis. The sequence continues at coordinate 53,978,418 of CM077584.1, read as the reverse complement.
TCACCTGTCAAGATCATTTTTAACAATCAAATTATAGCGGAAGACTTATATAATTGATCAAACAGTAAAAAAATAAATTCAAGTCTTATAAGCATCAACCTAATGTGGAAAACCCGTAATATAAACATCATAATCAGAAAGGTGGTCAAAATTCTCAAAATAAGCCAATTTACAAGTCATTGGTAGCTCACAATGTATGTCATATCCCAAAAGTAAATATAAATATATACAAACGTACAAGAGAGGTTGTAGTCTATCACAAGTAGTCCTTAAGCTTTCCCTTATTACTAGTCGTATTGGGGTCTGCACTCAAACCATGACAACAAAACGGATGGTGAGTCAAAAGTGAGTAATCCCAAAGAAACTCAATAAGCATTTATAGAAATAAAATACTTGAATTTGAATAAATCTTTTAAATAAACATGTGGAAAATTAAAACATGCATTTGTGTTTATCTCAAAATGTGTGTCTACAACCTAAGTCAGACTAGCACCATACTCCAGACTCTCTCCATGAGCACTACCAGCGAGTCAAACTCCAGCATGGCTAGCCTCCCGATCCTCTCGATGGCCGGCGTGATCCTATGGTGCACCGACACGTGCACAAAAAAATCCTCAGGTCGAACTATTCACCGAGACCCCGGGTGACACGTGCTATGGTCTAGTGGACATAAACTCAGAATGGCCTGGTGGGAGCGCACTCAACCAAACCATCCATATAAACCATACCAAAAAGGAATAATGAAATAACTGAATGGAAGGAAAATAAGGAAATATATAAATAAATACTCGAGAGAATTCCAATCGGGTTACCGCACACCTCAAACCGCGTTCCACTAATACAAAAACGATCTCCACGCCTCCAAATGCGTATCCCAATACCCGTAGATCAAATATAAGTACCTAATATTCATTAATTTATCGATTGTCCAAACTTTGAAATTTCCCAAATTCACATTAGAGTATCAAATCCAACATATTACTTCATATTATACCCGGTATTGATCCCCGGGATAGGCCCCCAATTGGCCGAATCGAAACCAAAATTTGAAAAAGTCTTTTTTATTCCAGGTGAAATGGCGTCGTAGGTGGCACTGTGAGACTCATGGCGCCGCTCGCAGCACCTTTCCTAAAGGGTGCTCCCCGAGGTTTTTTCAAAAACCCGGCTCCAACTTTGCGACCTAAACTCGATCCAATCCCTTATGGTTCACCAAAACTACCATAGGGTATGTTCAAACCACGTTAAAACTCATTCAAAATTCAAACTAAAACCCTAACAAAACTCGACGAAACCCCAATAAAACTCGATGAAACCTCGAAAAAACTCCACGACTTCAACACCATCTCCCAAAACATCTAATACCATGATAATTGTTCTCATCCAACTCAAAAATCATAGAAAAAACCCCCCAAACCAGTGAGCTAACTCACATGTCCAAAATCCAAGTCAAAACCCAAAATTTCATACACAAAACATAAAGAACGACAATGAGAAAATGAAACTCACCTTGGATTGTCGATTGCTCGACGTATGAACCTCCAAATCTTCACTTGAAATTCACCAAAATCCTTCAAACTTTCTTCCAAAATGAGAGAGAGAGATTAAAGGTGGTGAAATGAGATATTTTTTTACTTTTATAGTTTTTTTGTCATCTAATGTGTGTGTAGATCCCAAGGATCGCTTGGATGGTTGAAATAAGGTCAAAAGTCCATGTAAGGTGACTTAGATTAGTGACTTTGTCACTTGATCTTATCCTCCTTCAATCCCATGCACTAAACCCCTGGGCGTTCGGTACCCGGCTTCGCTTAGCGACACGTATTGTTCGCGTACACTCACGCCATTAAAGGTCTAAACGACATTTTATATTAATTATTTAATGCATTTTATTCATTTATCATGTGTGCATTATTTTCCAACCTAGTGCACTTTCATTCTCCTACCCGATACTTGTGTCTACATGCTAATTGAGGCGAATACCCGTCACACTATCTCATACGAATAATAATAATATAAATACACACATTGCGATGCAATTCAACATAATTAAGCACAAACATCGCAAATTAGGCAAACAACACATAAAACTAACTATCTACCTATCTCAGGCGTGTCAGGTCCTAGTAGTGGGGTCCACGAGATGTTGAGCCGACGTTCATATTTGAAAATTCGTGATATTAATGGTGTAATTAAAACTGGGCCATTACAGTTCTTCCCAACTAGGATAAAATTTCATCCCAAATTTAAAACACTTAAATAAATTGCTATCGTCAAATAGTTGAGGGTAACACGCCCGTATAATAGACTCAAGCTCCCAAGTGAGTCCTTCGATTCCATAATTCTGCCAAGGAACTTAAACCTTTGGTATCTCCCTATTCGACGGAGTCTATATCCTAAGGTCTATGATCTCACTAAGCAGCTCCTCGTAGGTCCCATCAGGCTCAACCTCTACCTTTCTGACATCCACCATCGATCTCGGTCCTGACGTAGATAGCCTCAACATAGATATGTGAAATACCGGATGAACCTCAACTAACTATGGCGGTAACTCCAACCTGTACACTATTCTTCTGACACGTGCCTCAACCTTGGATGATCCAACGAACCATGGTGCCAGTTTCCCCTTGATTACCTTCCAAGGTGAAACCTTCAAGTACACCAAGTCACCATCCTAAGTAACTCAGGTCCTTGTGATACTTGTTTGCATACTTCTTCATTCTATCCTAGACCGCCTGAAACCTTTGACGAATTTGCCTAGTTTTCTTAATATAATCCACTACAACCTCAGGTCCTATAGTCGATGTATCCTCTGGTGCCACCCAACATGCTGGTGACTTGCAGGGCCTACCATATAGTGCCTTGAACGGTGGCATCCCGATACTTTCTTGATAGCTATTGTTGTAGGGAAACTCACACAAAGGCGGATAAATCTCCCATGAACCACCAAACTACAAAATACAAGCCTTAAGCATATCCTCAATATCTGAGTCAATCACTCTGACTGATCATCGATCTAAGGATGATACGTCATACTAAATTGTAGTCTAGTGCCAAATTGCACCTGCATACTCTCCTAAAGCTTAGATGTCAGCCTGGATCCCTGTCAGAAATAATGGAGATTGGTACACCGTGAAGTTTGATAATCTTTCTCTTAAAGATAATGCTCAACTATGGGAAGGAATATCTCATTGAAATTGAAATAAAGTGTGCCGACTTCTTCAACTTGTCAATCACTACCCGAACTGCATCATGACACCTCATAGTCTACGGTAGGCCACTGACAAAGTCCATGGTCACGTGTTCCCACTTCCACTAAGGAATGGGCGGCGACTATAGCAACCCAACTAGTCTCCTATGCTTAGTTTTTACGTGCTGGCAAATATGACAACTTTTGACATAGTTACCAATGTTAGTCTTCATCCTAGGCCACTAAAACAATCATCGCACATCATGATACATCTTGGTCCGACCAGGATGAACGGTATATCGCGATCGGTGTGCGTCCTTCAATATACTATCCCTGAGCTTCGATACTGCAAGTATCCATAATCTACCCATGTGTCTCAAGCACTGTCTCACATCTCAAACCAATTTGTGCAAATCAAATCCTGAGCCAGTCTACTAATAGCCCACAAAGCCCGTGAACTTTCTGGCACTCAGAAATCTGCTCTAGAGACACCGTAGGAACTCTAATCTGACAAGAAATATGTAGCTTAGCAATAGCCTATATCACACACCTTACTAACACTGCCTCAAGAAGTCCGTATTCAAGTGTCATAGGTCGCATCACTGTCAGGCTCTCGATGCAACTCCTGCACATCATATCAGCTACCATATTTGCTTTCCCCGAATGATACTCTATGGCGAACTCGTAATCTTTTAATAACTCGAGCCATCTCCTATGTTGCATGTTCAACTCCTTTTGAGTGAATAGATATCTCAAGCTCTGGTGATCAGTGAACAACACAAACGTCTCTCCATATAGATAATGCCTCTAGGTCTTCAATGTAAATACGATTGCTACAAGTTCCAAGTCATGCACTGGATAATTACCTTCGTGAGGTCTCAACTGTCAAGAAAAGTAAGTCACTGGGTATCTGTAATGGCCCGAAATAATTAAACTAGGATTAGCGTTAATCTCAAAAATTAACGGTCGTAATTCAGACGTTACATGGATAACTCGGTTAACTCGGACACAAGAACCGAGGAAATATGTTATTTATGAATGGTGGTTGTGGATATGTATTGTTTAAAAATTATTATTATATTGCACCACATGTGTGTATGTTACTATCGGGCGAAATACGAGTATGCTAGGAAACTCAACTGATCCATGTCAAGATGAATAGTAAATCAAGTAAAGTAGGTAATGTGACTATAGGTCAAGTAAATTCAAATTAAAACACTAGGCTTACGATATGCCTCGAAATACGTGTTGAGATGCGAGGCACCGATAACCTGGTAGTCAAGGTGTAGTGGGACTACAAGTTGATAATTGTTGGTGACTAAAAACACTAACCAAATGTCTTATGATGGGCCTAAGCTAAGGTGATTAAATTAAATAAATCAAGGCCTATAGTTTAGACAATTAAATGGAAAGCATAGGATTTTCTTAGAGATTGTTGGGGCATGTGCCTTAGGTCAATCAATTAACTGTCTTTATGAATACTTTTAGTTAATAAAATAGAGGATTTCATTTGTTGTTTATTATAATTCATTTGCATGTTTACAATATAATAAGATCCATGGGTATTTACGGAAATATCCTAAATGTCCCTAGTCGATCATTATCCCGAGAACTATAATGAATTAAGACTAGAGTGAGTCTTAATTGATGATCATATTATGATTATACGTATAAGGATACGAATCAAGATCGCGAGTACTTGTTAGGGAACAAAGTACTGGATCGACCTGCTATGAGAACATCACATGCATTAAGTCATGGTTGTTTCTCATTATAGGTATATTATTTCAGTCCTTTAACTTAAGATTACCAGAGACTTCAACATTAGGAACACAGTGATTTGACACAATCAAACGTTGTCTTTAACCGGACAATTATAAAGGTTGTGATTGGTTATTGTGTGAGCAATGTGATGAAGTTGTGTAATCAAGATATAATTTGTCCCTCTCATATAAAAAGAGATATCCAGTGGATCCCTCGATGTGTTAGACTGTTAAAAGGCCTAGTCTAAGTGAATTGATATTGATCAATGTCACTTGGATGTTTTCAGTCTACCCAGAGATCGAACTAGTACGATTGAACATGTTGGATGACAACTCCATGCCTTATGTTTGATCAAAAGGATATCGTGTGACAAAAGATGTTATATACACTATTGATTAGGTTGTATCGATTTGATATTCATACAACTTGGGTAGTCATAATGTCTTGCTAGAAGTCGCTTATGACTTGTATACCAAAATGTGTTTTGGTACACTGCCAACGATGATGAGCCTATTGGATCGCACACTAAGAATGGTTTTGCGAGATTTTAAGATGGTTTAGAAAAATGAATTTTATATGATAAAACTCATGACAAAATGTCCTTGTGGTGTATTACATTTATACTTCCATAAGTATGGGTATATGTGTAATTTACTTAACCGTCTATATACAAGGGTTATATAAATAGACGTTTTAAGTTAGAACACACGTACGAAAGATTAAGGGCTGAAACTCTATTTTCATTTCAGAAACGAATTAGGGTTTTATGGTACACTCTGGATCGTTTTGTAGAGAAAAAAAGTTTGGTATTCTCTCGAAGCTAGCACTTCGAATCTCGGTCGCTGTTCATGTGTGGACTGCTAGTAGATGGCGTTCGTCGTTGGCAGCACCTTAGAGATCGATCAACCTTAAGAAATGTATATTGCGACTAAGGTATGATTAAGTTTTCATGGTTTAAACGTTTTTAATGGAATTAGATTCGGATCCTATTAGGGTTTTTGTCAAAATTGTTTTGTAATTTTCGCTGCGCATATGAACCCCAAAACCCAACAGTGGAATCAGAGCCTTCGAGTTTGATTCCATTAAATTCATTGCATGTTTTCTTCTGATATATACATGATATATGATTGAAAACATGTTAATAGTTGATGTATATGTGATATACAAAAGTTTTCTGTGAGATTTATTATCATGTTTTGTGTATATGATACACATTCGTGATTTAATTGAAATCAATTTCGTACATGCTAGTAACCATGTTAGGTTAATTCGAATTATTTTAATGAATTGAATTTCGTGTTATGTGATCCATGACAGCGAGACCACCGTCTAAATAATCCTAGCGCACATAAATTCTTTTATTAGTGAACAGTATAAAAAACTTCCAAATTGTTTAGTGATTTAACAAATCAATAAGATATATGATATTTCATTGTTTACATAAAATCACTAAAACTGAATAAAATCCATTTATTAAATTTTAAGTCTCATGCCATCCATTTTAAACATTTGTCAAGGCATCGATCACACTAATACGGTTTCAGCCATAGCTGGGTGTATTGTGTTATCTTGGTGAGACAAGTTGGATAAGAGTTACCTAAATATTTTAAATGGTCCGACTTAATAAAACTATCAAAATAGTTTTGAGCTTTAGGCACATGATAAGATAAAAAAACATGCTAATACATAAGATTTCCCGTATCTCATAAAAGTATCTAAAATTATATAAGATGTAATTAGTAAATGTAACCTACCTAAATAATCTAGTTATGTGTTTCATGCTATAGCTGTCATAGAATTAGGTGAAATATGGATTTTAGTCCCCTAAATAAACAGTATGTTTTAGGAGGGTTGTTAATTTTGTAGGAGTCTATTCCTCTATACTAAAATAAACTTTGTATAATCTTTATTATAGATCAATGGCCTCTTCAAGTAACACGAAAAGTCTCAAAAAAAGACAAGTCTCAGAAAAACTAGCACATAAATCTGACAAGTGTTTATTTGTGGGGTATCCTAAAGAAACAAAATGATATTACTTTTATAATCTCGCTGAGAACAAAGTGTTTGTTGCTCGGTATGGTGCCTTTATGGAAAACCAGTTTATTTCAAAAAACACTACTGGGAGAGAAATAAATCTTCAAGAAGTTCAAGAATCACAAATAAACACTGAACCGCTACTGGAAGTTCAAAAACGTTTTGAACTAGTTAAACCTCTACAAGTGACACAAGGCCCACGTAAATCTCGTAGGGTAAGACATGAGCCAAAGAGATTCAAATTTCTCATTACTGATAGTCGTGATGTGTTGCTTATGGATCAAAATGAGCCCATCTCTTATCATGAGGCTATGTCTGAGCAGACTCAGATAAATGGCTAAGTGTCATGAACTCTGAGATGCAATCCATGTATGATAACCAAGTTTGAAACTTGGTTAATTTACCTGAAGGTGGTAAGACCATTGGATGTAAATGGGTTTTCAAGAATAAAACTGACATGGATGGCAAAGTGAATACTTTTAAAGCAATACTTGTAGCAAAAGGTTTTAGGCAGATTTAAAGTGTTGATTATGATGAAACTTTTTCGCGAGTAGCCATGCTTAAATCCATAAGAATTTTAATTTCCATTGCTGCATATTATGACTATGAGATATGACAAATGGATGTAAAAACAACATTTCTTAATGGAAAGCTGCTTGAGGATGTGTATATGACACAACCTGAAGGTTTTGTACATTCTGAGAATTCTAGGAAGGTATGCAAGCTTCAAAGATCCATTTATGGATTAAAGCAAGCTTCTTGGAGTTGGAATCTTTGTTTTGATGAAGCGATCAAGGATTTTGGTTTTATTAAGAACGAAGATGAGCTTTGTGTATACAAGAAGGTCAGTGGGAGTGTAGTTATTTTTTTGGTACTGTATGTTGATGATATATTACTCATTGGAAATGACATCCCAACAATGCAGAATGTCAAGTCTTGGTTAGGGAAGTGTTTCTCAATGAAAGACTTAGAAGATGCAGCCTATATCCCAGGGATAAGTATCTAGAGGGATAGATCTAAAAGGATAATCGGTCTAAGTCAGAGCGCTTACATAGACAAGGTGCTAAATAGGTTCGGTTTGCAAGACTCTAAAAGAGGATTGTTGCCAATGTCTCATGGCATAAGTCTCAGCAAGACTCAATGTCCTAAGACAAATGATGAGCGAGATCGTATGAAAAAGATTTCATATGCCTTAGTTATTGGATCTATCATGTATGTCATGTTATGTACTCGACCTGATGTATCATATGCTTTGAGCACTACAAGCAGATATCAATCGGATCCTGGTGAGAGTCACTAGATAGTAGTAAAGAACATTCTTCAATACTTAAGAAGGACTAAGGAAGTGTTCTTGGTCTATGGAGGTTTTGAAAATGATCTAGTTGTAAATGGTTACACAGATGCAAGTTTTCAAACTGATATATATGATTTTAGATCATAGTCTGGATATGTGTTTACTTTGAATGGGGGTGCAGTAAGCTTTAAAAGTTTGAAGCAAGAGACTACGGCAGATTCTACAACATAAGCTGAGTATATTGCAGCGTCCGATGCAACAAAGGAAGCAGTTTGGATCAAAAAGTTCATTTCTAAACTAGGTGTGGTTCCAAGTATCGCTAACCCTGTTTGTTTGTATTGTGACAATAACAGAGCAATAGCACAGGCCAAGGAACCTAGATCACACCACATATCCAAACATATACTTAGGCGTTTTCCTCTCATCGGAGAAATTATTGAGAGGGGAGACGTGAAGATTTGCAGAGTACTTACTGAAGACAAAGTTGCGGATCCATTGACAAAAGCTCTTCCACAAGAAAAACATGATGGTCATGTTAGATCATTAGGCATTAGATGCATGTATGATTGGCCCTAGTGCAAGTGGGAGATGTTGGGGCATGTGCCCTAGGTTAATCAATTAACTATCTTTATGAATACTTTTAGTTAATAAAATAGAGGATTTCATTTGTTGTTTATTATAATTAATTTGCATGTTTACAATATAATAAGATCCATGGGTATTTATAGAAATATCCTAAATGTCCCTAGTCGATCATTATACTGGGAACTATAATGAATTAAGACTAGTGTGAGTCTTGATTGATGATCATATTATGATTATACGTATAAGGATACGAATCAAGATCACGAGTACTTGTTAGGGAACAAAGTACTGGATCGACCTGCTATGAGAACATCACATGCATTAAGTCATGGTTGTTTCTCATTATAGGTATATTATTTCAGTCCTTTAACTTAAGATTACCAGAGACTTCAACATTAGGAACACAGTGATTTGACATAATCAAAAGTTGTCTTTAATCGGACAATTATAAAGGTTGTGATTGGTTATTGTGTGAACAATGTGATGAAGTCGTGCAATCAATATAGAATTTGTCCCTCTCATATAAAAAGCGATATCCAGTGAATCCCTCGATGTGTTAGACTGTTAAAAGGCCTAGTCTAAGTGAATTGATATTGATCAATGTCACTTGGATGTTTTCAGTCTACATAGACATCGAGACTAGTACGATTGAACATGTTGGATGACAATTCCATGCCTTATGTTTGATCAAAATGATATCGTGTGACAAAAGGATGTTATATACGCTATTGATTAGGTTGTATCGATTTGATCTTCATACAACTTGGGTAGTCATAATGTCTTGCTAGAGGCCGCTTATGACTTGTATACTAAAATGTGTTTTGGTACACTGCCAAAGTTGTATGAGCCTATTGGGTCGCACACTAAGAATGATTTTGCGAGATTTTAAGATGGTTCAGAAAAATGAATTTTATATCATAAAATTCATGACAAAAACGTCTTTGTGGTGTATTACACTTATACTTCTTTAAGTAGGGGTATATGTGTAATTTACTTAACCGTCTATATACAAGGGTTATATAAATAGAAGCTTTAAGTTAGAACATACCTACGAAAGATTAAGGGCTGAAACTCTATTTTTGTTTCAGAAACGAATTAGGGTTTTTTGGTACGCTCTGGATCATTTTGGAGAGAAACAAAAAGTTTGGTTTTCTTTCGAAGCTCGCACTTTGAATCTCGGCCGCCGTTCTTGTGCGGACTATTGGTAGAGGGCGTTCGTCGTTGGCAGTGCCTTAGAGATCGATCAACCTTTAGAAAGGTATATTGCGACTGAGGTATGATTAAGTTTTCATGGTTTAAATATTTTTAATGGAATTATATTCGGATCTTATTTTTTTGTCAAAATTATTTTGTAATTTTCGTTGCGTATGAACCCCAAAACCCAACAGATATGCACATTGGCATATAAAGATATCAGGGGAGTGTTGAATTGGTGTCACATGAATTGAGTGAGTGGGAGTGAGTGGGCTAAGTGGTAAGGTGGACCACTAGATAAACCTCAGGAAACATAAATGCATGAAGATCAAGTGTTAGAAATCAATCCCACCTTAATATAAAAGATGGTTGATCAATCAACATGCAAACCAAATCTTTTACAAATTTTTCTGGAGAAAAAGGAGTTGCTGGAGATAGGGAATTCAACCACCTTGGAGCTCGATTTGACGATTAAAACTTAGTTAATCATCTCCTCCACCATCTCCTCTATGTAATGAACCTATTTTTTAGAGTTTTGATGGAAGATCGAATTTAAGGGTTAGATCCCTGAGTTTTTGTGATATTTTGATGAATTACATGTTTCTTTGTCATTTAAATGGAGGTTTTATAGCTGATTTAGCTAGAATTGGTGTTTTGATGAATTTGGGAAAATTAGAGGATTCATGGGAGTTTGTGGATTTTGATCAAAATTGTTGTTCTGAGGTTGTTTGGTTGATGTTTCAGTGTAAATTGGATATGGAGAGTGTGATAAATAGTTTAAGTAGGTAAATTTGAAGAAAAATAGAATTCTCGATTTGAGAATTTTGTCCAAGAGGATAGGTAGTGCTACCTAGGGAGGTTAGCTAGCTAATCATTTTATGGTTCCCACTATTCTTTAGGATGAAGAACAGTAGTGTGCTACATCAATTACCAAGCGCGTTTCAATTACATAGCGTGCTACACCAGGCCCATAGCGCTCTAACGATAGATAAATCTGATTAAAAGGCTATTTTGAGATTTTTGGCTTAATACATATGCCAAACACCTATAAACATACTAAACATGTAAAATTTTACTTCAGGGACTTAAAGGACCATAGCTCGGGTATCGGGGAGCTAGTTAGGTCAGATACGGTAGTTTGGGGAAGTCGGAGCGCATATCGAGGTCCGTAAACCCATTGAGAATGCTTCACAAAATTCATGGTTTTGATTTATCGATATCGCATTTCATGTGTAACTGGAGGTGGGCATACATGTGTTTCTCCCCTATTTCAGTTTGCGTATATTTTGGTTATGGCTAAAGGCTTGCACGGGTTACTTGTGATAATGCTCGTGTTGATGGTATTATATTAATATCTACGACTATAGGGAAGGATTAGGGTGGTCGTGATGTGTAATAGCGTTGAGAAGGGACCATGTCGTTTATCGAAGTTGGGGTTTAGTCATTGTAAGCATGTAAGTATATACATTGTTCCCATTCGATTTATCGATTACTAACTAGTGTAGGTCAGGGTTTTCTAGTGATTTTACAGATGTTTAATGATTTACGCTTTATTTCTGAACTGGTTTAGTTGATATATGTTGTTATTTGTTTCACGCTACTGATTTTGCTTGTCGTGTACTGCCTACATTCATGGGATTATGATGTACTGTTGTCAGGTATTATATTTGCATGTCTCATAGTTTATAGTTTTATTTCATGAATATTGTATGGACTTCTCTCTGGATTTTACTCACTAGACTCATCACTGTATTTTTTGGGTGACCGAGTGCAGATCCTTCGATAAGTAAGGGCAAGGGCAAGGAGGTACTGGGCGACTACCTTTCTGATAGTAGAGCCAGCTCGTGTATGACTATGGTATGTATTTTACTTTTATTGGGTTTTAGGAACCGTAGAACACTGATTACATGTATATGAATCTTTTGTTTATATCTCTTTTATATATACATGGTATCTTTTACAGGGTTTTCCACTACTTAGGATTGTTAAATACCATGTAACTTGATTTAAGACTTCTGTTGTAAAATTGTAATATAACTGGATAAATTGATTAATTGGCTAATTGAATCGTTAATATTTACATGGAAATTAATTAGCTAAGTTAGGGTTAAATGGAAAAGTGTAAGTAGCCAAGCAGGTCGCATGACGTCAACAATAAGCGAGCCATGACGTGACAAGGCTTGGTGACGTGGGATGTGACGTGGCGGGTAGCAAAGCGGCCTAAAATTTGGGGCCGCTACATTATGTTATTAGAGCAAGGTTTCATGGAAGCCTCAGGATAATTTTAATGAAAGAGAATAAAACTTAAACAAACAGACATTATATGTGGAAACGGGATAATCTTGACAGTCTAGTACCCCCTGTGAGACTGAAAAACCAAATAATGCAGCTAGGGATTTCCCTGTAATGGCGCATGTAGAGGATCAACTTTCGACTCAGGAGACTCAGATAGTTGTGGTACTACATTTATTATGGGATCAGATTATCGCACTAATGTCACTTGCTACAGCAGTTGTGGTGCCTAGAGAGCTAGTAGTACTTATAGCACGTACGGGGACAGTTGTCGCCTCGGTTGTTCCACAGACACCAGTAGATATAGTAGATATGGTGACACAAGCAGAAAGAGTTATAGCTATTGTTCTTCCATTGGAAACGCCGACTCCTACCCCACTACCTACGATTGCAGATCAAACGACTGTTACTACATCAGGACTTATTTTAGCCCCAGAGGCGAAGATGTTGAGGTATTTCATGAAGTTTTAGCCATGCTTTTTCTATGGAGGCGGTGACCTTGAGGCGTAGGGAAGTGGATAGTGTCACACAGAGGTTTCATAAGCTGATAAGGAATGTTGAGAGCATCCAGGCACGATTATCTGAAGCATGTTTTAGAAGCTATGTAGCAGTCTGGCGGACCACATATACTTATACTCATCCAGAATCGATGACGTAGGCTGAGTTCAGAGAATTGTTCTACGACCAGTATATACCTATGGAGGTGAGGTTGAGATTGAGGGAGGAGTTTGTGACCCTGAGACAGGGTAGTCATATGTTGATACAGTATATGAAGCAATTTCGGTATTTACTCCAGTTCGTTATGGATATGGCCGGGACTGAGCGACTACATATATATTATTTCACACAAGAGGTTGTTGACAAGATTGATGAAGCAGTGGTGCCATCTGAAGCTCGCACTTTGTAGGAGATATTTGATCGAGTTTTGGCACATGAGACATTCTTGATGCAAAGAGAGGGTAGACATATTATTTGGTCTGAGTTATAGACTAGACAAAAGAGATAAAGAGATCAAGATGATATAGAAAAATATACAATACGGGGTAGCCATTGGGATGATGATTGGGCGGTTAGAGCTTATGTTGTACCCGCATTACTAGCGTCGCCGCTGAGATAGGTACAGGACCAGGGAGGCATGGACGGGAGATCGCAGAGTCCAGGCCGGAGGTCAAGATATGTTTATTCGACTGCATGTTGGAAGTGTGGGCAAGAAGGTCAAATCAAAGGGATTGTCTGAAAAGATTAGTGAACTCCAGCAGTAGTGACACCGGTGCATACTCGAGAGTCGGTGCACGTGGTGACTGAGCCAGTCCGAGAGATGTCCCAACATCGGGTTCAAGGTATCTAAATTTTAAACTTTTAATAATTACAGCTTAAGTGCATGTATGCATGGTAGATCATTATATTATGGCATGTGATTGTCATAGGTCGTAGCATGGCATGAAATTGTCATGGTGTGTAAGGATAGGTCATAGCATGGCATAGGATTGTCAGGGTGAGTAAGAGTACGTCGTGGCATGACATGGGATTGTCATGGTGAACTAAGATAGGATATGGCATTGTATGGGATTGTCATGGTATGTGATGGTTGGTTAGGATTATTATATCGGGATACATAATTGGAGAGGTTTACAGTTATTAGTGTTAGTAACTTGGTTAAGGAAACTTGAACACGAGAATCGAACTGAGAATAGGTTGCAGGGATGTTGGGAAGCGAAGGACTAATTTTGACCACCTCGGCAACATGCGCCTATGTCTTATTAGGGTAAACACTACGATCCCTGTGATGGAGTAGTGGAAGTGTTCAAGGGACTGTAGAGAGGGACTATCAAGGTGTGAGATGTGGTCACACAGGGATAGAATAGTTACATCAAAGTTTACTCGAGATTCAAATTTCGAGGAAGAAATTCTCCTAGTTGGGAAGAATTGTAACGACCCAAATTAATTAAACTAGGATTAGTGGTAATCTCGGAGATTGACGGTCGTAATTTGAACATTATGTGGACAACTTTGTTGACTCGGATACGAGAACAAGGAAATATGTTATTTATAGATGGTGGTGGTGTATATGTGGTATTAAAAAACTATTATTATATTGCACCGCATGTGCGTTTGTTGCTATCAAGCAAGTTTGTGTGACAGGTGTTCACCTCAAAAGGCGTATCAACGCAGGTGTCGGTTAAGCAAAATACGGATATGATAGAAAACTCGACTAATCCATGTCAATATGAATAGTAAATCAACTAAAGTGGGTAATGTGACCATAGGCCAAGTAAATTCAAATTAAAACACTAGCCTAGGGTGTGCCTCGAAATGCGTGTCTAGATGTAAGGCACCAGGTATCGGGTAGTCGAGGGTTAGTGGGATCATAAGTTGATAATTTTTAGTGACTAAAAACACTAACCATAAGTATTATGATGTGCTTGAGCTAAGGTGATTAAATTAAATAAATCAAGGCCTATAGTTTAGTCGATTGAATGGAAATCATAGGATTTGCTTGGAGATGCACATTGGCATATGTAGAGATTTGGGAATTGTTTGATTGGTGTCACATGGACTGAGTGAGTGGGAGTGAATAGGCTAAGTGGCTGAAGGTGGACCACTAGATAAACCTCGGGATACGTAAATGCATGAAAATCAAGGGCTAAAAATCAATCAAACCTTAATATATAAGATAGTTGATCAAACAACGTGCAAACCAAATCTTTTACATATTTTTCTGGAGAAGAAGAAGAAGTTTCTGGAGATAGGAAATTTAACCACCTTGGAGCTCAATTGAGGATTAAAACTTAGGTAATCATCTCTTCCACCATCTCCTCTATCTAATGAACCTATTTTTGGAAGTTTTGATAGAAAATCGAATTTAAGGGTTAGATCCCGATTTTTGGTGATATTTTAATGAATTACATGTTTTTTTTCATTTAAATAGGAGATTATATAATTGATTTAACTAGAATGGGTGTTTTGAAGAATTTGGGAAAATTAGAGGATTCATGGGAGTTTGTGAATTTTGATCAAAATTGACGTTCTCGAGGTTGTTTGGTTATTGTTTCAATCTAAATAGGATATAAAGAGTGTGATAGATAGTTTTAGTAGGTAAATTTGAAAGGAAAAATATAATTCTCGATTTGAGAATTTTTCCCAGGCTAGGTAGCGCGCTACATAGGGAGGTTAACGCGCTAATCGTTCTAGATTTCCCACTGTTCTTCAGGATAAAAGACAATAGTGCGTTACATCAATTACCTAGCTCGCTACAATTACATAACGCTCTACACCAGGCCTATAGCGCACTAGCGATAGATTAAAATTGAAATTAAAATGCTATTTTTTATTTTTTATTTAATACATATCCCAAACACCTATAAACATACTAAACATGTAAAATCGGACTTCAAGGACTTAGGGGACTAACTCGGGTATCGGGGAGCTAGTCGGGTCAGAGATGGGAGTCGGGGGAAATTGGAGTGTGGATTGAGGTCCGTAAACCCATTGAGAATGCTTAAAAGAATTTATGGTTTTGATTTATCGATATCACATTTCATGTGTGACTGCTGGAGGATACACGTGGTTCTTTTTTATTTCAATTTGCATATATATTGGTTGTGTCTAAATTGCTTGCACGGGTTACTTGTGATAGTGCTTGTGTCAATGGCAATAGAATATATCTATGACCATTAGGATGGATTAGGGTGGTTTTGATGTGTAACAGTGTCGGGAAGGGACCATGTCGTTTACTGAAGTTGGAGTTTAGTCACTGTAAGCCTGTAAGTATATACGTGGTTTCCATTTGATTTATCGATTACTAGCTGGTGTATGTCAGAGTTTTCTAGTGATTATACATATGTTTAATGATTTACGCTTTATTTCTGAACTGGTTAAGTTGGTATATGTTGTTATTTATTTCACACTATTGATTTTGCTTGTCGTGTGCTACCTACATTCATGGGAATATGACGTATTGTTGTTAGGTGTTACATTTGCATGTCTCATAGTTTGTAGTTCTATTTCATGAATATTATGTGGGATTTTCTTGGGATTTTACTCACATGACTCTTCACTGTATTTGTTAGGTGACTGAGTGCAGATCCTTCGACGAGTAAATGCACAAGAAATGAGTTATTAAGCGACTACCTCTGTGATAGTAAAGCTAGCTCGTGTGTGACTACAATATGTATTTTACTTTTGTTAGGTTTTGGGAACCGTACAACACTGAATACATGTATATGAATCTTTTATTTTATCTCTCCTTGATATATACATGGTATCTTTTACCAGGTTTTTCACTACTTAGGATTGTTAAATATTGCATAACTTACTTGATTTAAGACTTTCGCTATAAAATTGTAATATAATTGGATAAATTGATTAACTGGCTAATGGGATTGTTAATAATTATATGAAAATTAATTAGCTAAGTTAGGGTTAAATGGAAAAATGTAAGTAGCCGGGTTGGTCGCAGGACGTCAAGGATAAGCGAGCCATGACGTGGCAAGGCTTAGTGTCGTAGGATTTGATGTGGTGGGTAGCAAAACAGCCTTGAATTTGGGGCCGTTACAGTATCCATCCAACATCAAGACACAACCCAACCCAGTGCCTAAAGCATCGATATAAACTGAGAACCCACTACTTGCCACTGACAATGTTAACACTGGCGTAGAAATCGGCTTCCTTTTTCAGCTCCAAAAATGTTTCCTTACACTCCTCGGATCAATCAAATCTGATATCTTTATCGGTCAATCTAGTCATCAGAACAACAATCAATGCAAAATCTCGCACAAACACAAAGCGGTGCTGGTAATATCCCGCTAAATCTAAAAACTATGAATGTCAAAAACAGACTCAGGCGTCCTCTGGTCAATAATTGCCCGAATCTTGTCACCATCTACTGATATCCCTTATCACTGATATGATGTCCAAGGAATTTCACCTCACTCAGCCAAAATGAACACTTGCTGAACTTAGCATACATCTTATGCTCTTTCAGTGTCGTCAAAACATCCCTGAGAATCCCCTCGTGCTCCTCATGAGTCTTCTTACATATCAAGATGTCGTTGATGAACACAATGACGTATCGATCTAGAAATGGTCTTAAAACCATGTGCATTAAGTCCATGAATATCGTTGGCACATTAGTCAACCCAAATGGCATGACTATGAACTCTAACAAGCCGTATCTCAAGCTGAAAGAGATCTTCTCAACATTACCTTCTCGAATCATCAACTGAAGGTATCTTGATCGTAAATCAATCTTAGAGAAGAACTTAGCACTCGTCAAATGGTCGAATAAGTCATCGATCCTGGGAAGCGGGTAACGGATCCTGACCATCGCATGATTCAACTTCTTGTAATCAACACATTTCCTCATGGTATCGTCCTTCTTCTTCACAAAAAAGACCGGAGCTCCCTAAAGAGACATACTAGGGTGAATGAAACCCTTCTATAGCGACTCCTCTAAATAAGTCCTCAACTCCTCATGCTTAGAAGCAGACATCCTGTAAGGTTGATAGGGTGTGTCCCCGGTATCAACTCAATAATGAACTCAACTGCTCGAGGCGATGGTAGCCTTGGAAAATCATCTGGAAATACATCGAAAAATTGCAAACTTTTGGGACATCCTCAACCCTAATCACTGCCCTCGGCTCTGGTTTAATAGTCGCAGCAAACGCCTCCATCTCTTGAGTCGTCGTTAAACAACCTCCACTGATTGATAAGGCTATCACAACTCCGACGAATGATAACCCTGGAATCCCTTCGATATCAAATATAATAGTCTTACTAAAGAAATTTATATGTGCATGAAATGCAGATAACCAATCTATGCCCAGCATCGCATCGAACTCCAAATACTCTATAACTCGTAAATCGGTCAGTAATTGATGTCCCATATCTCGACAATACAATCTCGGTAAATTCGGTTAGGGTATATCTTATCCCTAGTAGTCGTACTAAGGACCAGATGTGTGTCTAAAGTATGTGACTGTAACTTTAATTGTCTTACTATGTGTCCAGCAATAAAAGACAAAGTACTACCAAAATCAAGCATGATAGGCTTTAGAGTGTCGCAAATGGATAACGTACCTTAAATAAGCTATATGGTCGCTTCCCTGTCTAACTGCGCAACCGCAAGTGCAATGGTATGAGCTCTATCTCTGGCCTAGTCTGACTGTGGTGGTGGCGGTGTTGGTCTAGTATAGTCGACCTGCAGATGCCCAACCTAACCACATCAATAGCATCAATGAGACTTATGTCTCCCAGCTGGTCTAGTGACACTCCCTTGACCCCGAGCATGACTCTAGCTATGTCCTTGTCCTCTTTGATCCCTTTCATGCCTATATTGATGTTTAGGCTGCTCAATAGGTGCAAAGGTGGTATCATACACCGCCTTGCGATCGTCATACCTTATCGGATCATCTCGCCAATCTCGTTGCCTCGATGGCAATGATCTAACCGTCTATCATCTCGACGAGATCTCTGCCCCTATCTATGTCTGTCCGGATGTGTCACCACATATGTAGTCAACTTAACCATGATGTCACCAAACAAAAACTCGACAGACGAGGTCGATCCCTCTCCTCGACCAAGAGCAACTTATGCAACCGCTCATGTGACAATAACCATTTCCTGGTTATCTCTGGGTCTCCTACTTTGTAAATGTAACTAGGCTGAAATCTAATTAAATCCTTCACCCTTTTAGCATCAATTGACATTATGCTACTTGATGTGGATTTCATGACTGGCTACTTTGTCGAAGCCAATGTGATAGTTGTGGTCTCAGCTGGTACCACCATTAGCCTAACTCTCACTATTGGTGTCCCAAAAATCGCCACCTGAACTGGCGTACGTGGTGTAGCAGGAGCTAAGGTTGCCTGTGAAATCGATGCCACTAATGTGGTTTAGGAGCTAGAATCGCCGCCACCTAAGCTTACATCATCTCCAAAATATGTGCAAATATGTCATCCATACTACGCGCTAAAGATTGTAACGTCAAGGTCTCCGTGGCCGAGTCACTGGTATCTCTGACCTCATGCTGAGTAGGAATCGAAGGCTGCCCGTTCATCGAGATATGCATCGAAGAACGTGCATCGAATAATCTTTCACATATATATATATATATATACATGCATCATATGTAATACATATACAAACGAAAACATACCATGTATATAATCCTAATCACTACCCGCCTCACAATCACTTCTCAACTAGGTTTCTAGGGTAATTACTTTAGGTTTCACATCTAAGGTTTTATTCATTAAGTTTTATGTTCTTATTAAATCCATAAGTTCCATAAACCTAGGCTCTGATACCAAAATGTAGCGGCCCCAAATCTCGATGCCCACCACGAGTGCCAACACGGGCCCACAACCTAGCCACGTTAGGCTTAGTTGTATCCCATGTACCATTAACCGACACAACTTCATTCGACACCCAATACTTGACCAACTTACATTATCAAAAGTTACAAGTTAGCCCATTGGACTCAATTCACCTGTTAAGATCATTTTAACAATCAAATTATAGCGGAAGACTTATTAGACTTGATCAAGCAGTAAACAAATAAACTCAAGTCTTATGAGCATCAACCTAATGTAGAAAACTCATAATATAAACATCATAATCAGAAAGGTGGCCAAAATCCTCCAAATAAGCCAATATACCAGTCCATGGGTAGCTCACAATGTATCTCGTATCCCAAAAGTAAATATAAATATATACGAACGTACGAGAGAAGTTGTAGTATATCACAGGTAGTCTTCAAGCTTTCCCTTGCCTCGACTCGTACCAAGGTTTGCACTCAAGCCATCACAACAAAATAAATGATGATGAGTACAGAGTGAGTAATCCCAAATAAATTCAATAAGCATTTATAGAAATAAAATGCAGGAATTTGAATAAAGCTATTAAATAAACATGCGAAAAATTAAAACATGCAACTGTGCTCATCGCATGAATACATAATAGAGAAGTTCAAAATGTGTGTCTACAATCTAAGTCAGACTAGCACCATACTCCAGACTCTCCCGCGAGCAATGCCACCGAGTCACACTTCGGCATGGCCGCCTCTCCGAGTCCTCTCGATGGCCTGCGTGGTCCCATAGTGCACCGACGCGTGCGCCGAAAAAGATCTTTGAGTCGAACTATTCACCGAGACCCTGGGTGACATGTGTTTACGGTCTAGTGTACATACACACAGAATGGGCCGGTGGGAGCGCACTCAACCAAACCCATCTATATAAATCATACCATAAAGGAATAATGAAATAAATGAATGGAAGGCAAATAAGGAAATACATAAATATATACTTGATAGAATCTCAATTGGTTACTCCACACCTCAAACTGATTCCACTAATACAAAAGCGATCTCGTGACCTCTAAATGCGTGCCCCAACACTTGTAAATCAAATCTAAGTACCTAATATTCGTTAATTTATCAATTTTCGAAACTTTGAAATTTCCCAAATTCACATTAAAGTATCAAATCCAACATATTAATCCATATTATACCCGGTATCGATCCCCGAGATAGGCCCCCATTTGGCCGAATCGAAACCCAAATTTGAAAAAGTTTTTTATTCCAAGCAAAACGACGTCACAGGTGGCACCGTTAGAGTCACGGTGCTGCTTGCGGCGCCCTTCCTATAGGGTGCTCTCCAAGGTTTTTTCAGAACCCCGGCTCCAACTTCGCGACCCGAACTCGATCAAATCCTTTATGGTTCACCAAAACTACCATAGGGTACATTCATACAACATTAAAACTAGTCCAAAATTCAAACCAAAACCTGAAAGAACTCGTCGAAACCACGATAAAACTCAATGAAACCCCGAGAAAACTCCATAAATTCAACACCACCACCCACAACATCTAATACCATGATAATTGCTCTCATCCAACTTAAAAATCATAGCAAAAAACCTCAAACCAGCTAGCTAACTAGCATATCCAAAATCCTTATCAAAACCCAAAATTTCATACGCAAAACGTAAAAAACGACGAGGAAAACGTGAATCTCACCTTGGATTGTCGATTGCTCGTCATGTGAACCTCCAAATATTCACTTGAAATTCACCAAAATCCCCCAAATCTTCGTTTAAAATGAGAGAGGAGAGAGAAAAAGTGGTGAAATGAGATATTTTTTTTTACTTTTATAGTGTTTATTTTCATATAATGTGTGTAGATCCCAAAGACCACTTAGATGGTTGAAATATGGTCAAAAAGTCCATCTAAGGTGACTTAGATTTGTGACTTTGTCACTTGATCTTATCCTCCTTCAATCTCATACACTAAACCCCCGGGCATTCTGTACCTGGCACCACGCCGCGAAGTGTATCATTCACGTACGCTCACGCCATTAAAGGTCTAAATGGTGTTTTATATTAATTATTTAATTCATTTTATTCATTTATCATGTATGCATTATTTTCCAACCTAGTGCACTGTCATTCGCCTACCGATACCCGCGTCTACACGCTAATTGAGGCGAATACCCATCACACTCTCTCACACGAAAAATAACAATATAAGTACATACATTGCGATGCAATTCAACATAATTAAGCATAAACATCTCAAATTAGGAAAACAACACACAAAACTAACTATTTACCTATCTTAGGCATTCCCGATCCTAGCGGTGGGGTCCACGAGGTGCTGGGCTGGCATCTACATTTGAAAATACGTCATATTAACGGTGTAACTAAAACTGGGCCATTACAGGGCCAATAGCCGATGATTCGCTGGTGAGCAGGGAGGGGGTTTCCTCCTCTCTGACTACAAGTGGTGGTGGGGGAGGCACCAGGGACTTTCCTGTCATTGGCGACTTCCCCGGCGTCGACGACTTTCTCGGTGTCGCCGCTGGTGGCAATAAGGCCGTCGCGGGTGGCTTCGGTTGCCGCTCATATTGTCGACGCTAGAAAACCCCCCACTAGGTGATTTTCACCATTTTTGTCAAATTTCAAGTTTGATCTTCATTTTAAAATAAGATTAAAGTTGAGGAGATGCGTGTACCTTTGATTCGGGGTTCTTCTCATGTTAGACCTCCAATCCTTCAATCTCCCTTTATCCGCCCTTGTTAAAATTTTAAACAAAAAGGAAGGTAGGTTTTCTAATTTGATTTATATAGTGGGGTTATTTTGTGTAGTGTTATGAAATTCCTTAATTGCCCCTAGGGCATGTCTTTTAAGTTTTTGGGTCATAACATAATAACAAGCGGGCTCATTCACGATGAACCAAAAATAGTCCTTTAAGCTCAATATTTGCTACTCCGGAGTCGATATTACCTGCCTTATATGCATGCGGTATGTCTAGTTTTTAGTAGAGCACCTCATACTCTCACGACCGTAGCAGGGGCAAATCTATTCAAATGTCATGTATGCATGACCAAGAATGATGTGCAACGCAACGTAGACTAAACATAAATGTAGGGACACAAATAAATTCCATAAATAGTAAAGACCACTGTAAGGTTTACTTACAACTAACCAACTTTGAGCTAAATTTTTGGGTTCCTCAGAGCATTGGATCACCTTAAAAATGGTTTCAATAGCTTCCCTGCATATCCAATTATATTATGGGTCAACCTTTAAGTGAAACCAAATCATAAAACCGAATGAAAACTGCAGCCAAAGTACGTTTGAGAAAAGTTTCCAAAAATATTAATTTATATATTTGTTTTGACTAGCCAATTTGAGGCAACTTTTTAACCTTGAAAACCTTAATATTTGTCATGATGACCTAAAAGGAACTTGTAGTACTAATGTCCTACTTTTCATAGACTAGAATAACACTCAAATCATATCACCGATGGAGAAGTTATGAGTCTTATAATATGGCCTGTCAAATAGGAAAATTTTATTTATTTTGAATTGAAAGACTTCTCCAAATCAATATTTTCGCAATTAAATCATCAAAACTCGACAACCAAAACCACGAAACACTCGACACGAATATTAAAATATTTTCATAGCTGTAGAGTCAAATTGGATTAAAATCAATAATCAATTCATCCAAGACCAAATGGAAAGGTTTTGAAAACAAACTATTGTTCATTCGGTTAAGAAATGAAATGAACGCTTCATTTCACCCTTTCTTTCCCTTATATAATTATAAACTTGTTGATCAGCAGCTTAGTTTTTTTTATTTATTAACTCTCAAAATCCTTATTTTGACTTATTTTGACATCCAGTGCTCGTTTTGAATCCGATTTTTCACAAAATTGAGTCAACATCTTTAAAAATAGCTAACTCATAAAAAATCCATAACAGTGATTTTGGTTATGCCTAAACACCAAAAATCTTAACTTTGAGTACGACATACTAAACTCTTACGGACCAATTCTTTTGCCATACTTAGCCAAACTTATACCAATTTGGATAAAATCTCAACCTGATATGAAACTCGAGGCAAGTTCTTGCACTAACTTCATTCTCATTTTACACTGCCACCGATCCAAACTTGCACATAAATCAAGGCGAAACCATTACGTAATACTTGACACTTGTTTACTAGTTTTTGAGCAACTAATAATTTCATTTCACTTGTGTCCTTCAAACAAACACTTGCAACCCCAATTATCACAAATTGAGGATACACTTCAACACACCCCAATTTCACGACAAAATACCATATAATACACGCTAGGCATTCATCATCAAAAAATAATATTTTACCTTATGATCTTCGTCCATAATATGTAGGTCCCACTTCAAATACTTAAACTCCAATTAAAATTCAAAAATATTTAATTAGTTAACAATCAAGTTTATGAAATTCTCGAACTTCACAACAAGTGTGTGAATGCTCATTTTGTAAGTAGTCAATCCTTTTTTGTACATCAAATACACGGCAATGGTCATATTATCGTTGTAACGGTCGTTTTTTGTACACGCATTACATTATACATAGTTGGGTGATATTTTTGTACACCATCAAACGACTTACTTGTAACCTTCGTAAATACATAAGTGAATTACTATTAATTAAGTTAGGTTATCTTTCACCATTCATTATTTTAGTTCGTAATATGTGTAGATCCAATAGGTCGGTCATCAACAACCGACCTTACTCAATCTGCTTGGCCTTGCATGACTGAGCCTTGTTAGACTACTCGATGGTGTATCACCGGATAAACTCAGTAAATACAATAATATGTAGTTCGATCGTACATGATCGAACGAACTCACTTTGTTTGGTCTTTACTTACCAAACTTCAAATGTTCAATCGGTGGTAAAATACCAAACTAGAGCTTTTAGATCAGTATATTACAACCGAATGATCTGATTTTAATACATGGAATTTGTTCGATCATGAAGGACCAAACATTCGTTGTTCAATCGGTCCTGCGTGACCAAATGATGTAGTTTTCATAATTAAATTTAGAATTTCGTCAACTTCAAATAAATAAACATACCAAACTCAAGAGAACAAAGGCTAGAGACCAACACTATACATATATATAAAAATCCTGATTCAATTGAATGAAGAATTTTACATTCACCATATGTTCACCATTTAACTTCAATTCAATAACAAATATAATCAAAATAATAGAAGATCTCAATTCTAGGACTTCTTACTCGGTCGTTGGGATGTTGCTGGCGTTTTTCCTTGCGCTTTGATAAACCACCGTCTCCCGATTCGCTTGGACGTTAGGAGTAAATGGCACCAAATGTAGGGGTGCCCGATAGAGCAGGAGCACCAATGATTGTGAGGTGCTTTAACACATCATCTGCCATCTTTAATGCAAATGCCCTATCTCCTTCACCTAGGGGCAACGTCTTCCATGCCGCCACGACATCTACAGCCCGCCGTACTCGCTACAGAAACAACATAACATGAATCACCCGAAAGAATTTATTACGGTGCTAAATTATAATTTATAAGAAAACATAATTATATAGAGAATTCACATCATTAATGTCATCCTCATAGTCGTGGCCGATAGTGGTTCCCGCGGGATTTAGAATGATCGGGTATGAAATGTTGTTGAACCACCCGATGTAATCCTTGGTCGCCTCTTATAGCACACTAGCATGTTGTCCTCTTGATCTAGCAGAAAAAATAGGATCTTGCTACATCTCCCTAATCTGGCTTGAGAATTGTACTTGATCACGTAGCTAGCCGCCACTTATCCTCGTTGTGCTCGTGTAGGATTGTATGGAGCCGAAGGGATGCGTTGCACATGACTGAGCTGTCGCAAGAACCTATTATATGGCTCAACAATCCCCATGTAAATGATGGTCCTGGTGTAGAAAGCAAGCTCCGCAATATCCTCGTATGTCCGAATACTGGAGTAAGGGTCTCATGTAACCTAGCAAATCAAGACGTAATCGAATTCATTTACAATTTAACAAAGCCACGGAAGATAGCAAACTTACCTTTTTAGATTGAGCATTGTCAAGTGTTCTGCGAAGCCTTGGGAGATGATCAACATAAACACTACAAGAAAATGGTGGAATAACAACAATAAATAGCGACATGCTTTATTTTCGTAAAACAACAACAAATCAACAACAAATGTGTATCAGATAGGTCGTTTAACGATAAACTTTGTGATAAATGTTTAGTAACAAACTGTTAAATGTCACAAATCTATTGTTAAATTTCCCGCCATATATTCTTGCTTGCTAGTTGTGGCTAATCAGTCACTGATTTCATCGATAGATTAGCAACAAGCCTCGATATCCACATTAATCTAAGGTAGAGTTTGATCTATGGAACAAAGCTCTCAATAATAAATCTGCAACAAATCATAGACAATTTTTAATCCTCGTTGATTTGTTGCAAAATTGAAATAAGAGGAAAAAAACTGGTCATCTTCTCCACATCCCCTCCCGATTTTCACAACCTTTTCGTATGCGTCAAATGATGATAGGATTGTGCTTTGTGGAGATTGGGAAGCTGATAGTAAAAGTTTTCCCCTACATTCAATGGGTACGAAAAGACTATACATACTTCTTGGACTAGTCTTGGTAGCTTTCGTTTAGTCACAACCCATCCCCAACCCAAGTTTCACTCTATAAACACTAATTACCATTCGTGGCCTCCACCGTTCTCTCTTTTCGTCCCCACCACCTCTCCGTTCTTCTGCAACCCCAGCATCACCAACACCACCACCTCAATCGATTCGAGTCACAAGACTCACAAGATTTACAAAACCCATTTCCCCAAAACCTCAATTCATCTCTCCCGTGATGAAACCTACCCAGTCCACAAGTGTACTCTTTAAAATCTCTAGACTCCATCAGATTCAAACCAGACACCAATCTCATCAATGAAAACCTCCGACCAATGAACACATATGAATGAACCATCTCGGAGTTAGAGATGGGGACTCTCTGGATTAGCCTGATCATCGACATCCTAGCCTACTACCTCGCCGGAAGCCTAGTCGATCTGAGCATGACGTTGTAGCAAGCCATCTCAACTATCATTACCGCCAACCTCATCATCTTAGTCTCTCTAGTGCTCATTGGCCACGCTAGGACTAAGTACGAGATTTCCTATCCTGTGCTCGCTTAGGACTGAGCTTGTGGTCGTGCCCACGGAGACAGAGGAACTGCGAGTTGCAATTTATTGGTATCTCGTGGAGCATCTCTGCTAGTGTATTTGCTCACCAAAAATCAGTGCCCAAGCTTTGTGTAACCGTTAAGGTTCGATCGTTTGCCCAAATTTGATTCAATTAGATTCTGTGTTGATATCAATTTAGAGGTTTTTTATGGATAGGTTTTCAATTGCATTTGAAAAGTTTAGTGATTGGTTAACTGAAGAAATGCAGTGGTGGTGACGGATCAAGAGTGTACTGAGCTATCCCATAAATGCTATCAAAGTTCCCCAACCTTGCGTCCCCCGCCGAGAATGCTGACCGATTCCTCACTACATTCCCAATCAATCCATCCAATAAAGCATCTAACGTTCTGTTAAAAATAGAATTGCATTAAAAGGAGAGTGTTATTGTTATTTAGATTTGATATTTTGTATATTTTTTTTATTTCGTATAAAATGAGTTCTCTCAAATTAATTGATTAATAAATACTCAGTTTACATTTTATATTATTGTATTTCAAATCAAAACTAAAACCACATGTTAATCACTGGATGCTTAATTCGATTTGAATATATATATATATATATATATATTAAAGGAAGACCTTGGGGTGCCACATGGCTTCCTCACAATCTTCCTTTCAGCCACATCATCAACTCATATGCCCATCATCAACTAAACTCCAATATATATATATATACTAGTCAATGGGCACGCGCTATGCACGTGAGGCGTAAACAATAATTATACCAAGAAACATTTATGAAATTTAATATTTAAATATTGTCTTAATAATCTTTATAATGTATTGAATTTATATTTAGAGGAAAAAATGTGTGTCAAAATTAGCTTTAAATAAAAGTGGTCAAAATTTTTTGTTAGGTCTAAACATTTTTTTGGGTGAAATTAGATATTTGCAGTGCTAATGAATTTAGAGTATATGATGAGAGATACATACAAATATTTATTGTGATAAGTATTTAAAAAACTTTATAAATATCGTTTTGATTAATTTAATTTTACGAAATTAATTTTAACATGATCCTGATCCATAACATTTTTAAAAATATACCATTTTCAAAAAAAGCATTTTAAAATAGTTTGACAATGAAAAGAAAAGAAAAAAATAGATAAACATATTGTATATATAACATTATCCAACCAAGAAAATGCAACAATAAATTTTTTTTAGAGAATAGTAGGTATGCTCATGGAAGATATTATAACCGAAAGAATGTATGTCCATGGAAGAGAGCATGTTCTTCCGAATTTGAGCCACACAGGATCACTGTACAAAAGAAAATCAAAGGTACAACTCAATTGGCGACAGCCAAAAATAGAGTCAAAGCTCACAACCACTTAATTCATCCTAGCACAATAACACTATCAGTGATATAGAACTAAACAGGTAAATGGATAAGCTAGTAAAGACATGTGGAGTACAAACTCCTGTCAAGTCATTGCCTCAAGCCATTAACACTATCATCCACATTGCAACCAGATGTGGAGTAGGCAAGACCTTACAAAATATAGAAATGAAGACAATGCCAGTAGCACCAATGACAATCTTTCAAAAACAGGCAGTAAACCTCTCTCGTATAGGGGCACCGACTAGCCGAAATTTGTGGCTTCAAATGAAGACGCAATCAAAACAACTTCCTATGACCATGTAAGATCCCAAGTAGTGATGTCCAAAATGCATCAATAATAAACCCTTTCAACCACAACGCAATTTGTTCCCTGCAAAAGAACCAACAGTAAAATGACTAAAAAGGACGAAACCTTAATAGACTTACCAAGGTAATGAGTTCATCTTTGTAGTAAAAACGAAGTCATTCCGCAAACACCAACTACGAAAACTTCTGAAGTATGTAACGTACGATGCAAAATTTATTTGACGCCGCTGCTACCACATC
Source organism: Stephania yunnanensis (assembly GCA_039657365.1). Lineage (NCBI taxonomy): Eukaryota > Viridiplantae > Streptophyta > Magnoliopsida > Ranunculales > Menispermaceae > Stephania > Stephania yunnanensis. The sequence goes on along the minus strand of CM077584.1, from coordinate 53,949,608 downwards.
TTAAAAGAAAAACCTCACCACCATGTATATTAGAGTTCATCAAAATATTATAAGGAATATGAAATAAAAATAAATAATTTAAAATTATCAAAAACAATTTCATCGTTTAATTTTTTTTCAAATAACAAATAATACATTTAACAACATAATTATTGAAGATGAACTAAAGTACATTTAACAACATAATTAAAGAAGATGAACTAAAAAATTCAATTATTGAATTATTGAGTACATTTAACAACATAATTAAAGAAAATGAAAAAAAAACTCAATTATTGGGTATATTTAACAACATAATTATTGAAGATGAATTAAAAAATTTAATTAAAATTTAATATTTAATTAAAGATTAATTTAATATTTAATTATAAAAAATTAGTTCATCTTAAATAAAATGAGAACATTATGTTATTGAATATAAAGTGATTTAGTTTACATTTTATTTACGAATTTAACATGTGCTTTGCATGATGATACATTTAACAACATAAAGATGAACTAAAAAATTCAATTATTGAATTTTTGGGTACATTTAACAACATAATTAAGATTAACTAAAAAATTTAATTATTGGGTACATTTAACAACATAATTATTGAAGACGAACTAAAAAATTCAATTATTGGGTACATTTAACAACATAATTAAAGAAGATAATCAACCCAAATATGTGTTTTTCATGATGATGAAGAATTATTAAAGAATTAAAGAAGATAATCAACCCAATGAGAAAAAATAAATTTTACACTTACCTCACCTATTGTAGCGTCGTAGAGAATGTTGAGTGGATATTGAAGAGAGTAGAGTATGGTTGTGTATATAAAAAAATGAAAAAGTATAAGAGGAGAAGAAGATACAATATTGAAGAGAGTAGAGTATGGCCGTGTATATAAAAAGAAACGAAAAAGTATGAGAGGAGAAGAAGATACAATGTATATATGGGAATAAGTAATCGATGATCTAAAATGGAGAAACGTGTGGGGTGAATGGATACAAAAAATAGTTTTAGAAACTACCAATTAAAATTGCGAGGATTGACATTATAAAAAAACGTAAATAAAGTGGAGAAAGAAAATTGTGGAGGGGAGAGAGAAACGTGGAGGGAGAAAGAGAAAGAAAGAAACAAACCTAGAGGATAGAGAGAAGAGAGAGAGGTAAAGGAGAGAGAGTTTGTTAATATTCGATTAACAAAATTGTTAACCGCCGATTAAATTGGATTTAATGATTGTCCTTATTTTGAATTGTTGTGATTTAAGTAAATAATGACATACTTGGGAGATTTTGGCAAAAAGGCTTCACGATTAACCACTTTGCTATTATAATAGTATAGATATGAAATAAAAATAAATAATTTAAAATTATCAAAACCAATTTCATCATTTAATTTTTTTTCAAATAACAAATAATACATTTAACATCATAATTATTGAAGATGAACTCAAGTACATTTAACAACATAATTAAAGAAGATGAACTAAAAAATTCAATTATTGAATTATTGGGTACATTTAACAGATGAACTAAAAAATTCAATTATTGGGTACATTTAACAACATAATTAAAGAAGATGAACTAAAACAATTCAATTATTTAATTATTGGGTACATTTAACAACATAATTAAAGAAGATGAACTAAAAAATTCAATTATTGGATACATTTAACAACATAATTATTGAAGATAAACTAAAAAATTCAATTATTGGATACATTTAACAACATAATTAAAGAAGATAATCAACCCAAATATGTGCTTTGACTAATGATGAAGAATTATTAAAGAATTAAAGAAGATAATCAACCCAATAAGAAAAAATAAATTTTACACTTACCTTGCCTATTGTATCGTCGTAGAGAATGTTGAGTGGATATTGAAGAGAGTAGAGTATGGTTGTTTATATAAAAAAAATGAAAAAGTATAAAAGGAGAAGAAGATACAATATTGAAGAGAGTATAGTATGGCCGTGTATATAAAAAGAAACGAAAAAGTATAAGAGGAGAAGAAGATACAATGTATATATGGGAATAAGTAACCGATCCTACAAGAGTGGATCTAAAATGGAGAAACGAGATTGACATTATAAAAAAAGGTAAATAGAGAGGAGAGAGAATTGTAGAGGGGAGAGAGAAACGTGGAGGGGAGAGAGAAAGAGAGAAACAAACCTAGAGGATAGAGAGAAAGAAAGAGAGGTAAAGGAGATAGATTTTGTTAATAGTCGATTAACAAAATTGTTAACCGCCGATTAAATTGGATTTAATGATTCAATTACCAAATTGTCCTTATTTTGAATTGTTGTGATTTAAGTAAATAAGGGCATACTTGAGAGATTTTGGCAAAAAAGCTTCACGGTTAATCGCTTTTGGCAAAAAAGCTTCACGGTTAATCGCTTTTGGTTTGCTATTATAATAGTATAGATATTTTGCTTTTGATTTGCTATTATAATAGTATAGATATTCGGTGCGCGTCACCTAATTTGGCTTAATTAATAAAATGTACCACTTCTCATTTTCTGCTTAAAACGTGCCATGGTTATATATATATATAAATACATATATAAAATGTACCATGACTTGGTTGTAACCAAAAAAAAAAAAAAAAGAAACAATTTGGTTTCTGTAGCGCTTTTAATGATTGCATATATAAAGATGATCCATATATAGATATTTACCATACAAATGTACCCTTTGTATATTCTTGGTATATTTATCTCTATATATTTATGATTAATTTCAAACCTACCTAATATGATATAAGGTAATGGGGACGTGGTGGAGACAGTTCAACAACAATCTATCAATAATAATAACTAGCTGGTTTCCTGCGCGGAGCGCAGCTTTAGTAATAATAATAATAATAATAATAATAATAATAATAATAATAATAATAATAATAATAATAATAATAATAATAATAATAATAATAATAATAATAATAATAATAATAATAATAAAACACTATATTCATAGTTATTCTTACCGAGTCAAACGAAAGGTTCATAAAAGAACAATAATAATTAAAATAGCAAAACACTATATTGCCTTCTTTAGCTTTTGTAGCATTCTATGGACTGAACAACATCTTTAAGCAATGGTAATCTCATACAGTAATGTATATTGATCAACTATAACCGTTAAATATAAATTCTTGTTGGGGTATGTTCCCTAGGTCAATCATTAACTGTCTTTTTGAATACTTTAAGTTAATAAAATAGAGGATTTCATTTGCTATTTATTATAATTAATTTGCATGTTTACATGATAATAAGATCTATGGGTATTTACCGAAAGATCCTAAATGTCCCTAGTCGATCATTATATTGGGAACTATAATGAATTAAGACTAGTGTGAGTCTTGACTGATGATCATATGATGATTATAAGTATAGAGATACGAATCAAGATAACGAGTACTTGTTAGGGAACAAAGTACTGGACCGACTCGCTATGAGAACATCACATGGATTAAGTCATAGTTGTTTCTCATGATAGGTATATTTTTCAGTCCTCTGACTTGAGATTACCAGAGACTTCAACATTAGGAACACAGTGATTTGACACTACCAAACGTTGTCTTTAACCGGACGATTATAAAGGTTGTGATTGGTTACTGTGTGAGCAATGTGATGAAGTTGTGTAATCAAGATAAAATTTGTCCCTCTCATATAAAGAGAGAAATCCAGTGGATCCCTCGATGTGGTAGACAGTTAAAAGGCCTAGTCTAAGTGAATTGATATTGATCAATGTAACTTGGATGTTTTCAGTCTACCTAAAGATCGAGACTAGTACGATTGAACATGTTGGATGACAATTCCATGCCTTATGTTTGATCAAAAGGATATCGTATGACAAAAGGATGTTAGATACACTATTAATTAGGTTGTATCGATTTGATATTCGTACAACTTGGGTAGTCATAATATCTTGCTAGAGGCCGTTTATGACTTGTATACCAAAATGTGTTTTGGTACACTGCCAACGTTGTATGAGCCTATTGGGTCACACACTAAGAATGGTTTTGCAAGATTTTAAGATGGTTTAGAAAAATGAATTTTATATGATAAAATTCATGACGGAAACGTCCTTGTGGTGTATTACACTTATACTTCTTTAAGTAGGGGTATATGTGTAATTTACTTAACCATCTATATACAATGGTTGTATAAATAGACGCTTTAAGTTAGAACACAAAAACGAAAGATCAAAAGGTCGAAACTCTATTTTCGTTTTAGAAACGACTTAGGGTTTTTGATATGCTCTAGATCATTTTGGAGAGAAACAAAAGGTTTGGTATTCTCTCGAAGCTAGCACTTCGAATCTCGGCCGCCATTCGTGTATGGACTACTGGTAGAGGGCGTTCGTCGTTGGCAGCGCCTTAAAGATCGACCAACCTTCAGAAAGGTATATTGCGACTGAGGTATGATTAAGTTTTCATGGTTTAAACGTTTTTAATGGAATTAGATTTGGATCCTGTTGGGGTTTTTGTCAAAATTATTTTGTAATTTCCGATGCGTATGAACCCCAAAACATTCCATATCGTCTATTCACTCCAATTGAAGAATCTAAACCAACAGACAACATAACAAAGGCAACATAAAGGTCACGTGATTATTGATTTGTGTTATAGATATAATGATTCACTTCAGTCTTGAACTTGTGGAAAACGTACCAAACGATTAGATCAAATATAGAGCAAACATACCTAAAGGAGGGCGATCGAAAGTGCTTTAGAGCGTTATGAATGGTTGTTATATCACTGGATGCATGAAGCTATGAGTAAGTAGAACAACTTTTGAATGTACAGGCGATGTTGAAATCCATCGATCCTATCTTGAATTTATTGGGTGATAATTGGTTTTTTTGGTGATTTTTTGAATGATGAAGGAAAAAAAAAACCAAGTCGATTGCAAGAAGAATGGATGAGAGTTGAAATTTATAGGGGGAATGTAACTTGCACTACACTCAATTCCTTGTATTTACCCATGATTTCAAGTTCAATGTACTCAATCTATTAATGATAAGATAACCACTATTAATTATTAATAAATATACACATAATGTATAATTATATTTCTTGAAATAATAAATAAATAAATAACAAAAAATAATTCAATTCCTTATATTTACTCATGATTTCAAGTTCAACGTACTCAATCTATTAATGATAAGATACCAACTATTAATTATTAATAAATGTACACATAATGTATAATTATATCTCTTGAAATAATAAATAAATAAAAAATAAAAAATAAGAAAATCGAGAAAAATAGAAAAATAGAATGGTGAGATAAGGTAACTTTTAAACTCTCTCTCTCCTCCGACTTTTATATATATATATATATATACTACAGATCATTACAAATTAATGCCTATTTGAAAGGCAACGTTGCTTATTAAAAACGTTACGAAAAGGCCACATTGTAGTGGTGGACCTTTTTTCTTTTGACCAACATTGTTTGATTTAGTATAAATCTACTTGGACTCATGAATCCGGACTTATATGAATGTTTTTAAATTTTTTGTAAATATTTAAAAGGTATTAAAGCAATTTTACAAGTGATTATAATTGCTTCATTAATTGCTCGAGGTTGTATTTGAAATAAAAAAAAAAAGTTTTGAGTCCGGACTCATGAGTCCAAATAGCACTACCCGTTTTCAAAAAAGTTGTTTGGACCCAAAAAGTCTAGACTCAAATGAGTTTTCATAATTCTTAACATTCTTGAGGGCTTCAAAATAATTTAAAATGAAAAGTGGGTCACATTAAATAATGAAGGATAAAATGTTTATCTACTTACAAAATCTGACATGCAGCCAACATTAAATAAGATTGGGTGACTTTCATTCTCTCGAAACATTAAATGAACACTCTCTCTCTATGTACTATCTCTCTCTACGTACTCTCATTAATTCTCTCTCTCTCTTTATCTCTTTCTTTCTCTTATTATTATCTCTTTCTCTCTCTTTAATTATCTCTCTCTACTTTAATTATTTCTCTCTCTATATTTGTCAATATCTATGCATAAATGCTCTTTAAATTCTCCAGATTGGTACTCACATGCTTTTTAATTCTCTAGATTCGTGTTTACGTGCTCTTTAATTTTCAAGACCCTTACATACGTAGATATGTGATTAATTTTTTCTCGAGATCCGTGCATACATGAAAATGATATTTAATTGGGTAGTATTATTTGGACTTATGAATTTGGACTCAAAACTTTTTTTATTTCAAATATATCGTCAAGCAATTAATGAAGTAACCGTAATCACTTGTAAAATTCCTTTAATACCTCTTAAATATTTACAAAAATTTTAAAAATCTCCTTATGAGTCCGGACTCATGAGTCCAAGTAGATTTATTGGATTGAATTAAGGTGATCAAGGCATATATGGGGTGCACAAGGCGTGGCTAGGCCTCTGCATTGTTGTGCCGAAAGCTTTGTCAAAGTTTGCCTAAGGCGTGCCTATAGAGGACTCAAATGAGCGTAGATCGCACCTGGAGGCATGGTGGGTCATATAGAAGTACTCTCGCCTCTTGATGGCGCATCCTTGGCTTCTCCAAAACATTTCTCGATGTACGCGCTAAGTATGTGCAGACACGACTTTGAAAAATATGTTATCAATAGCACTAATGTCGATCTTCGAGGAGCGAATATAAGACGAACATCATAATTGATTATTGTGTGAGCACGAAGATGACCAAGATGAGGTATTTGTCTATGCTACTAGTTTTTCCACCTTTATCTAGATCCCATGATATAATAATAATATTATTATTATTATTAATGTTATTATTAATAATATTATAATTATAATATTACTAATAGTAATAATAATATTATTATTATTATTAAAAATTAAAAATATTAATGGTTATAATAATAATAATACACTACAAAAAAACTTGAAAATACAGTACAAAAAACATTCAATATAACAACAAAAGTTTAATTATTCTTTTTGATTGCATATTAAAGAACTTGGAGGTTTGGAAGTAGTATTGGACAAGACATTCTATATTATTTTTTTTTGAAAAAAGTAAAAGAAGACATTCTTTGCCAATGATTAATCAACCACAAGAATCAAAAGGAAAAGATCAATTATACTTTTTATTGATTGAACCCCTTACAGAAGTAGCTTACAACAATAAACAACAACATAGCTTCAGTCCCTAATTAATAATAATAACTATAATAATAATAATAATAATAATAATAATAATAATAATAATAATAATAATAATAATAATAATAATAATAATAATAATAATGTCTTGAATTTTCGAAACATTGTGATATGCATCATTGAATGTCAACAAATGTAAATATTTTTTATGATGTAATTTATTTTCTAAAACACGAAACATTACTAGATTTATTTTCGAGAAAACACATTACATACATATTAATTTGAGTTATCGTGGTTGCATACTTGCATAGACTTTTATGGGCTTTAATAACATAGATGAAATCTAAAGTATTTCATGGGCTTCAACTTTAAGTTAACTCACTTAAATCCTAACATATGTTTTCCTCTCCCAAAGTCTCCCCTATCTAGTTCATGTCTCCATCTCATACACTCGCCCATCTCGGCCATGACCTCCCTCATCTCATCCCCGACCACCCGCGTCATCCCTGGTCTCGTCCCTGACCACCCACGACCTCCCTTATCTTGTTCGCGACCTTCCTTATCTCTCTCATTTTTGACCAACCTCCATCGCCTTCCACACCACTCAATTTCTCAAAACCTTGGTCGTGATCCCTCTCTTCACAACTGTCATTGTTAACTGGAACACTGATGTTCATCGTTCTTCGGTCAAGGAAACATGTGTTAATGCAATAGTATATGATGCTTGCTTACTGAATGAGTCTGTCTTAGTTTACATTACATAGGTAGTATATGATGCATCAGCACTTGCAGTTCTGTTGTAATCTCTGCATTTTGAGTCTCGAAAACCAGCATTAACGATTTTATTTTGATGCACGATTCAACTAAAACTAATTTGAGACTGAGCCTTTGTTGTTGTTGCACAATTCGACTAAAACTTCCTTTTGATTTAGATCTCAAACAAAGTACCAAATGTTGTTGACCAAGACTTATATGGTTTTCCCAATTGATGTGGCACATCGTGCAATGGAAATCAAAGAGGTTCGTTGATAGTCATTTTTTGATAGGTTAGATAGGTTGTTGGTGTCATTACATTGTTATTGATTTTTCTTTTTCTTTGAACTTACAATTTGTTTGCAGAACGTGAAGGCAAACAAATCCGTACTGAGAATTGTTTTTTTGTTGATCATTTTTATATGATGGATCGTTTGTATTAGTTCTTTTATTCTTTCAAATATATAATACAGGTTTCTAGTAAATTATAATGAGGCTCAGCAAACAAGATGTGAAGGGCAAGATTCATAGGTTATAGATGTGAAGGGACATTGGGCAACGAAAAGGTTTGAAACATTTATTAGGCAGCTGCATGAAGATGAATTGTATTGTTTCCATTTTTAGTCAAAGAAGGAGGTGTGAAGATGAATGGGGATTAATCACATTGCATTTACTAGGCAAAGTAGGTTTTACTGGTGCAAAGAGGGTTGTGTGAAGATGAAACGGGATGTGTGAAAATGAATGGTTTTCATTTATTTGGCAGAGTGGGCCCATTATGTGAGGATGAATAGAGACTCCCCTATATAAAGGAAGCCTAGGCAGTGAATTTTTGCAATAGCTAAGTAAGATATAGCTAAGTAAGCTGAGACTCTTTCAATTAAGTAAGAAGTCTAAAAGTACTCCCACTAAGTATGTTAATGGCGGATGTTCGCAGTCCACTCCGTCTTTGAAATGCATGAAGATGATTTTCACCAAAATGGAAGACAAGTTTGACACCCTCCGTGTCGAGGTGAAGGAGCTAATGAAGCGAATTCTTTCATCGGTTGATGAAGATGCTCTTATGGCAATTATCTTGGATGATGAACCTCTCATTGCTTGTTATGACATTTTTCGCGATGCTGCGAAAGAAATGAAAAAGACCCTCCCTGCAAAAGAAGTTATTGTCATTTCTGACAATACTGCGTCAAGTGCAATTTAGTTCATGTTTTTGTGATTTTCTTTTTAGTTTTCAAAGAGTTTTTGAGGCCTTATATATCTTATTTTGTAGTTTGAATGAAAAAACAAGTTTAATATATGGTTTATTGATGATGAAGTCTATTTGCTTCTGGAAGTGTATATACATATTTTCTGTTGATATGTATTAATTTTTTAAAGAAAATCATTGCCTCGAAATAGAGTTGTTAACTTGTTAGTTCATAGACTATCTAGTTGGGCAGGCATCCTTAGGCCATAATCTATTTAATATTCTTTTTTCACTTGTTGCGTCTTTGTTTAATCCTAGAGGCTGTTTAATTTGTAAACCAGAGGTCCTTATTTGAAAGTTTGGCCATCTCATAAAATCTTTTTCTGGGCTACCTTTTTCCTCGTTCAAAATTCTTTGGTAGAAATGTGTCATAATTCACAACTACTATCGGCTGAGTGATTTTTTTTGTTTTGCATCCATGTCTAACAGAAGCTAACTTCATCTTTTTTACATTATGATGTTGTATCATACTGAAAAGCTTTTGTATTTGTTGCTGAATTAAAATTTAATTCAATATACTTGCTGCATACTTGTTTGGGATGCTTTCGGGTTTTTTATTTTTTATTTTAAATCATCAATTTCTTTTATGAGACCAGTTTCTCATAAGTTCTTAATCACACATATGTGGAAGTTCACATTTTGTGACTATACGAGCTTAGACACATACATCAAATATCATACGATTATTCACAAATAACATTGATAATACATGAAATAGTAAGTACATTGAATATGAATACAAGTAAAAGCAATGCTTGATATTACAACTCAATGACAAAGTCATGCTTGACAATTTGATTATCTAAAATCTCGGTCAATTATTCATTCATATCATAACATGTTTCATTGTATTGATCCTTTTTTTTCCTGATATATTGAAATGAGCTATTGAACATTAAACAGGTAAATTCCAGGCAAGTCTCCGAGGATCCAAACTCGTCTCCGAGGATCCAAACTCGTTCACATTCTAAATAAAAAAACTAATCAACTAGTAAACCATGTGTAAAACAAATATGGAAAAGTTACATGTGAGAGAGGACTAATTTAAAGTTATAACCAAACCAAAAAGAAAGAAAATCACTTACAACATCTAATCTGCTCAAAATTCAGATCCAGAAATATAAATTTAAAACAACTAAGACCCACATTAGGGGCTGTACGTTTCTGCTCTTGCAGCTTCAAGTATCAAGTCCTTCAGTGAGAAAGGGTACCAAAAAAAAATGAGGCTCCTTAGTTGCTGCAATGAAGAAAAAGCATAGATTAAGAACAAATCTTGTAGTATTGTGAAGTCCACTGTTCATCTTCTATATATAATAGGACAACTTGTATGCACATAAAATTCATCGTTCCACTGTTGTTTCCAATAGTATAATGAAACAATTGACAAAACAAATGGCATCTACAATTTTCCATTTACATATCAAAGGCGAGCCAATGTTTGCGGTCATGATATTTTATGCTCAGCACTGGCCATGTCAATGGGGCATAAGAAATAAACAACAAAATTTTAACCAAGGTTAATACTACCAATCACAAATAATAACAAACAAATGGCCTTATCCTCCTAAGATGAGCACACACAAACAAGGGATCTCAAATGAATCCAAAACATATTATGTTCTTAATTTAGAAACTGGTGAATTATATTTTACATAATTCATCATGCTCCAATCCAGAATATTACGTTTAACACCTTAAAAGAAATAACCATTTGGCGATGAAGGTGAAAAAAAAAGAGAATTTAGTGATCAAAAGGTTAACAAAACAACTTATGCAAGTGAGGATAAAGTGAAGTAACAAGGAAGGAAAATAACTACCAGCAAGACAATATATATAAATTTACCTCAATCAAGACTTAGCCTCTCCGCATTGTAGTTTTCACTTTCCACGACTGGCTCATTCAGATCAATGAAGTCCTAAACAAATGTGAAAAATGCATAAGGCCCACAAAACCACAAAAAAATGTAAGACATTCAACATGTTCTAAAAAATTGTCGTAAGAACCTCTCCACGATTAGGATATAAGCCAACATTTATTGGCCTTCGCCCACCACGCCTTGTTTGTCCTCCATGCCTTAAGCCGGTTGATTGGCGTTCACCTTGTCCTATTTATGCGCCATCAGTTTCCTGGGATCATGTTGTGGTAGTGAAGAACTACCATGCTATGTCTACACTCTACATCTTTCTTTGCATAACGCAAATAATCAGCAAAGACTAGCCAAATAGGTTGGCTGGAAATCATAAAAAATCTATTGCACTTTTTCTTAGGTTCAAATATTTGATATTATTTATGTTTAAAAAAAGTCCTGGAAAAATAAAAGCGGTAGAATTCTAGGTTCAAATGTTCAATTTGTCTTGGGAATCATTAAAACAAATGAGGCTTACTTTCTCCAACTGTAAAACAAAAAGAATCGAACACTCCAACAACTTTCTGAACTTAAATATTAATTGTTTTAGAGTTTAGATTTTACAGAGAAAAGGCTCTTACTGCTAAGTTCTTCCTTTCATATTTGAAAATATAAAGAGATACGGCTACTTATTGTTTGATTGAAGAGAAGTCACTACTTCTTCAATAAAAAAAACAAGTTACTATTGACTAACACATAAACAATGAATCTACACTCGCTAACTAGTCAAACTCTGTAGCTTGATTGCACATCCTTTATGCACATAAAACAAAAACGGCATATTAAGTGAGAGATGTGGTTTTTCAATACTGTTTTTAGTTTCAAACTTTCAAATTCAAATAATTCTCCAAGTTCTCAAAATATCCAATAAAACATGGGAACAGAAAGCTGAAGTTGTGCGTTTGCATTATAGAAAACTCTTTCTTAAGTCAAATCACGTATAGCAACTAGGTTTCACAAAATCCATAACAAACAAATAAAGCTTCATTCAAAAAAAGCAAAACAAAACAAAAAAATAAAGCTTCACCTAGTTTATTTTTATCGTTTATATCTTAAAAAATATATGAAAAGTTTAGAGCCATCTGATTTTACATTAACATGACTTGATTATTCAACTCAGAATTCTAAAAAGTATATAGGATGCCAAGACCATTAACCTTTTTTTAAGTTTAAGCATACCTTTTAGAAAAAAAAATAAACTCTCAATATTTATCTTTTTTTCGATAAGATTATTTCTTCCTTTTAAAAGTAAAATCTCCAAAGAATTCAATTTAATGCTACTGGGACATCGATATTTTCATTCTTTCTTTCAAAAGAGAGAACAAAAATAGAGACAAATCAAACAAGTCGAACATACTTCATTAGATGTTTTCATAATTTTCCTTTATGTAGTTTTGTCACACACACTAATACATATCCCACTTGTGTTGGCTCTTAATTTATCACGCTTTACCAAGTTTATATTGGCACTGATTTTCATTAAGAGGAAAATATTGTCAAAGTGAACCTACTTTCCTTGATTCTCACAGGTGCCCCTTTTCTCCCATTCTCATGTCTTGATTAGAAAACAAATAAATTGCCGCATCTATTTTTGGCTTAGAGAATCACTCAGAATCACACCACGAACAATTATGAGTAGCTGTCTTTTCTTTTCTCTCAATAAGGCATTTAAAGATTCATAGAACTATATTCATGCACATTGATCTCAAAAATTGACAAAATGTTCCCTTAGTTTTCAACTTGTCTTCCTTTCTTGTTCTGGGACTCATTCCAGCAATTCTTGTCCCATAGATGAGCCTCGTAACTCCCGGTCCATCTATGCCTGAATCAGAGCAACACCCTCTAATCATGCAATGAGTTTCAAAAAAAGTTCATATATCCAATTAAGATAAATTGAAGTAAAATTTGACCTTGTTCAGTTAAAGTTGATCTTTCTATTGGCTTATAATTGCATCTAGCTTTCTGTGTTGATTTACAAGCTAATGCAGTATGATTGTTTGAGTTATTAAAAATGTATAAAACATCATTCAAAAGGTGATTAGTGTGTTGTTGTGTGTGTAGATGATGATGATAATAAAGAGGATTTAGTGACCAAAAGGTTGGTAGAACAACTTATGCAAGTGAGTATAAAGTGAAGTAATAAGGAAGGAAAACAACTATTTGCAAGACAATATATATATATATATATATATATATATATATTTAAACTGAGAAAGTGTGAAAACCAATGAAATTTACCTCAATCGAGACTTAGCCTCTCTGCATTGTTGTTTTGACATCAAAGATATTAAGCTTTTGCTAAAAGTATTTTCTAAGAAATTGGAGGCGATACTCTTATATAGGCTAATGGGTGTGTTTCAAACAAAGAAAATATATCCGAACACTTTTTGTTGAAAGAAAGAAAGGAAAGGAAGACGAAAACTTGCAGGAAATTCATGGATAGAGGGCCAAGTTGGAGGAATTGAGGGTTGAAATTTAAAGAAATCAAGCTAGGACAAGGATTGAACCTTAGATGAGCCTCTCAATCAACTCTTCTATGTCCAAATTAAGGTTTTTGCTCAAAAACTTGGTCTTTGGATCAATGCAATTGTAGTGAGAGTTGTAAACACCAAATTCAAGCTCCCTTACACGTGGATTTCACTAATTTGAAAGGTTTTATAAAAATCATAATTGCTTCAATTTAGTTTTAATCATAAGTTCAATGTTTTCATACCCTTTTGAGTTCAAAACATGCGCATGGGATTTTTCTTACATTGAAGATCAATTCTGAAATTTTAGGGACTTAGTTCTTCATTTGAACTATGGGTTTTTACAAACAAGATTCAACAACCTGGGTGCTTTTCAAGAGAACTCAACTGTTGTTGCTGAACATTAAGGATTGAGTCATTTGTGCTCAAAATTAAGGTTTTTGATGCAATACAAACTTGGGGCTGATTTTCAAGACTAAAAGAGAAGCTCAACCTATAAATTTGAATTGGTGCATGTTTAATCTGATGTATTTGAAACAAAGATTCGGAATTTTAAAAGGGTTTCAATAATCAAAAACTCTTTCACAACAAATTTAGAATTTGTTTGCTCAAAACATGGGTTTTGGTTATACTGTGAGATTTTCAAGTAATGAGACTGATTTTTGAAAACAAAAAATCTTAAAAAACCTTCAATTTTGCTCTCTTAATATATCTTCAAACTTTAAAGACTTTTAATGTAGACAAAACTACACATGAAAATTCTTCAAGCATTGTTCTAAGTTTTTATTCCCAAAATCCATGTTCTTCATATTATTAAATGTTGTAACTAATTTGAAAATACAATTTGGTAGATTTCTAGGGTAAGGATGGACTTAGATCACTGAGATTTGAAGAGCAAAGTTATCTCAACACAATAGCAACAACCACTAATAACAATCACAACAAAACCAACGATTGATTTTTAACAACTTACCTCAACACAGTAGCAACAACCAACAACAACAACTAGCAGCGGACCACAACTAGCCTGTCGACGAGTCGCCGTCAACAATGACGGTGATGAAGATGGTGGTTGTCTGTGACGGGGGTGTGGTCCAAGAAAGGTAACAACCTGCTGACGAGGTGAAGTGATGAAGATTGACGATGTAAAGTGAGCTGAGGTGAGGGAAAGACAATTAACCATGTTCCAGCAAGTTGTCTCCATGGGAAATTGGTGAGATTCTCTTCTGTGGAAGACGAAGAGTTTGCTACCAAGAAGAGATTTTCAACCACCTTCAATGTGCAGCTGTTTCCAAGGAAAGATTTACACTTACTCTTCCACATTTGGACCTAACTATTTTTTGGGTGTTTGATTATTATAGGTAACAATAGAATGATGATTTACAAATATATAAAAATTAAAAGTCTGGACTCAAAGAGTCCACCTAGCACTACCCTTTTGTTTTTAAAGAAAACTTGCAAACTTTTATTGTTGATTATGTTTTGCCTTTATACTCACTATCTCAATAATTATTAATGTGACGCTCTCCAACAAAAAAAAAAAAAAAAAAAAAAAAAAAAAGTGCCATTAAAAAAATTATAAAATAAAAAATTAACATGATATATTTGCTTAATTAACTCAGTTTGTCCACTGATATTGTTCTTTGCATCAAATCAACTAAAGATTACATCATAATTTTTTTTACTTTTGTTATTACATAAAATTTATTTTTATTTTATATTGATATTCAGGTCTTGCTCCTGCGTAGAGCGCGGAATTGCAACTAATAAAAATTATAAAGAAAAACTTTCCCTTTAGAAAAAAATATATTTTATAATTCTTGATATAAAAAAATTAAAGTTAATAATAACTTCTAAAAATAATATTGTAATATTTTATTTAAATTCTACATTTTTTTCATTTGATTTTCTATTTTTCTTGATAGTAGTTATTTATGTTTTAGTTTAGTTTTCAAGTTTTTTTTTTCTAAAGGTCAATTTAGTTTTTATTTTTTTATTATTTTTTTTTCTTTTGAAGGTAAATATGTGTGATTGTATTAGTATGTATAAGAGACATTTATAATTTTGTAAAGAAACATGTGATATTTTATGATTAAATAGGAAATGCGGTAAATTTTACATTAGTGTTATTTGTTAATTTAGATTTTTTTTTAACAAATCATGTTCCAATCAGACTTTTCTTAAGTGAATTTTATTAAGTAAAATAATTTATCATATTGCGTGATTATTTATTAAGAGAGTTCATCAATAACTTGCTAATTATTTTTTGAAGGAAATATAAAAAATTAATTAAATTCTTAACTTTTTTTTTAGAAGTAAAACACCAAACTTCGTAAATAATAAAAAATCTGAAATTTTGAATTTATTGAAAAATACTTTTGTTGTAAATAATGATAAAACTCATTCTTTATTATATTATATATATTTTATCTATTTAGTTTAATGATTTTTCTATTTAAAAAGTATGCAACATACATAATTTTGTGCATGACATATATTATTAAAAATTTTGTTCATAACATTAAAATGAATATAGTATATATTGTTGATGTTTTAAAATGAATATAGTTCATAATCTTGCTTCTTCTTGAAATCACAAGACTAAAGCTCTGTTTGGTAAGCACAAACTAGCTTACCAGCTGATAAACTAGTTTATTTCACTACAAGAATAATGCGGAATAGCATCAAAAAATTGCAACATACTGAATCTATTGCTAAACAACCACAAATCAGCAACAGTTCTGCATTAGATAGACCGTTTGACTCGGTTGACCAAAAAGCAACAAATCAGTGACAAATTTGTGACAACAATTGCGACAGATTGCATTTTGTCACTGATTTGTCGTTGATTTCTCCCGTCATTAATTTCCCGTCAATTCTGTGACAGATCTGCGACAGATCAGTGATAGACACTAGTTTGTCGTTGATCTGTAGCTAAATATGCGACAGATCTGCTACAGATCAACGACAGATTCAATTCTATCGCTGATCAGTGAAAAATCAGCAACAGATTGTCAGCAACAATTTAGTCTGTTGTTGATATGTCGCTAATCTCAAAATGGTTTTTTCCACCTAGGGGCGCTGATCACGACAGATCAAATTCTATCGCTGATCAGCGACAAATCAGCATAAAAAAATCAGCAATAGACTAGTATGTTGCTGATCTGTCACTAGTTTCTAAATGGTATTTACAAACTAGGGGCTCTCCTCCTCGTCCTTGCAAATCCATTTCATCCAAAACGCCAAGATCTCCGCGCCGAGCCGTCGTCGAAGATCTGCCGCCACCACCGTCGCCGTTGTCGTCCACTGCCATCATCAACGTCGACCGCGACTCGTCGGCTCAGTCGTTCATCCGCGACCGCGAGTCGTCGCGCGCCCATGCCTGATCGACCGTGAGCGCGCTGCTGCCGCTACGCGGTATTCTCCTCCGTCGCGCCGCTTGTTGCGCGGTCTTCTCCTCCGGCACCGATGTTCGTCCTCGCCACTGGTCCTTTTTTCGAATAGCCACCGCTGCCCTTTTTTTCGAACCGCCGCCGCGGCCCTCTGTGTCGCAATGATACGCCCACTCCGCGGCCCCCTATGCCGGTGACGCTGGTCGCCTCCGCGATCGTCCACCGCCGCTGCTCAGACCCCGCTCCGCCACCGCCTGGTCACCTTCGCGATCCTCCGCCGCCGCTGGTTGGGCCCGGCTCCGCCGTCGCCGCTGCTCGGCCCGACTCCTCCGCAGCCGCTGGTCGCCCTCGGCTCCTCCTTGACTAAGTTTCGGGTATCATCTGCGACTCGTA
Source organism: Stephania yunnanensis (assembly GCA_039657365.1). Classification (NCBI taxonomy): domain Eukaryota; kingdom Viridiplantae; phylum Streptophyta; class Magnoliopsida; order Ranunculales; family Menispermaceae; genus Stephania; species Stephania yunnanensis. Next base: position 53,932,328 of record CM077584.1, on the reverse strand, counting down.
GATTACCTCTCGACTAGGTGTTAGGACCTTCGAATCACAGTCCTGGTTTGCATTTTCTTGAACTTCTATTTTGATATTTTGATTGATTTTTGTTTTCATGTGACAACCGAAATTTGGAAATCTATGGTTTCCCTTTTACATATCAACGAGATCTTATGTGTAGCCTTCGAAAATAGCGACAACGCGATATTATGTTGCTAAACAGCAACAAATCAACAACTCAACCATCCGTTGCTAAACAGCAACAAATCAACGTTAGAACGATCTGTCGCTAATCAACAACAAATCAACAACTGAATAATCTGTTGCTAGACAACAACAAATCAACAAGTACAACAAATTGAGTTTGCATTAAGGTACGCAGTTTAAATTGTCACCATGAATTTGTGATATGACAATCATCATTTACTATTGTAAACTATAGTTCATATATAGTATGTTCATTGAAAAATAATATAGTAAATTAGTAAATATGTACATTGTATAAATTATTGCTTGGCAGTGCATGCATTTTCAACTAAAAATGAGATCTTATTGAGTTATAACTTATATATATTGTTGTAATATTTACTAATTGTGATTGTCATTTAGTTGGTACGTATTTATATTTGGAAACTCAATGTAGTGTCCATATATGTTGAATTGAAGAATAATTATATTTATTTGTAAAACAAAAAAAATATATTAATTGATATATTTCATTAGTAATAATTGATAAGAAATGTCGAGAGTATATGGAGTTTATGAAAAAATAACTTGAGCAATTCATGATGGTAAATTGTTAATGAGAGTCACAACGAGACCCTTTTTTTTAATAAGACACAACAAGACCTTGTTGGTTTATATAGATCACACTGATGGCCAAATACCAAAATAAAAACCATTCATCAACTTTATCTACCCAACAATACTTCAGTCAGTAACACTCGCAAGTTTCTTACTAAATATATCTATACAATTAAAAAACAACATTCTCTAATATACGCTATAAGTCAAACGTATTTCCCAGAACCTAGAGATCATACTATACTTGACTATCTTTTTTAATGGTAAACTGTTATTCTCGAGTAATGTATATCTTCACATTTTTTCCCTTCTAATGTAGTCAATGTGATTACTTCATTTGTAGGTATGTGCACTTGTGACATTTGATATGGGTGTTGCATAGGGAGGCAAACTTACATCACCAATTGGGTTGCAAGTTTCAGAGATTCCTTTGGTATGTAACCTTCTGCCATTTATTTTATTCACAAAATATCCATTTAACATGTGAGGCCTGAAAATAACTTGGCAATTATATAGGTTGAGCTTATTATTTAAATCATCACCATGAATTTATCTTTTGCATTTAATTGCAAAAATGGGCTAATTGGTCATCTTTTTGTCAAATTTTTTACATTACATGATGTTTTTAACTTAATCAAAAGAGTACGTGCAAGATTAGTAAAAGTTAGTGTTAAATTAATTCATGATTTCTTAGACTTTGCATTTTAACATGTGAGGCCTTCATTAAGCTTTGGCAATTATATAGGTTGAGCTTATTATTGAAATCATTAAAAAAGGCTAAGTTGATGCATATCAAAAAAAGCTTTTATTTTATGTATTAGAAATCCTTAACTCGTTGTGTGTATTTTGGAGTGGTTGTGTTGTTCATGTTATATATCGAGATAGGAAGACTGTGATATATTGTGCACTCGAAACAACACTGTATTCAATTTCACTTTACTTGGATGTGATGTTATTTTCATTTGTGTTTGAATATTTTTGTTGCATTTCAAATATTAGTGTTATGCGTAAATTTATGTTAATCGCGTGGTTCTCTAGGTACTCTTGTCTAGTATACCCTCTTTTACGTATTGTTCCATGGCCCTTCTTACAATTGCTATTCATTTTCTGGTCCTTCCTCTTTTAGGGGAATGTTGCCCTAAGAGAAGGTTGTTATAGTTATAAGCATTCACTTTAGGGAGTAAATATTGGTTATTGAGGATTGGTAACATAAATGAATTCTGTTGGTTTTAGTTATGAAATTAATTGAAGTTCGAAACTTATGGACATGTAACAATATTTTATGTTCAATGTTATCTAATATTGGAACTTGAACCACATAAAAGAATGTACAAGAGGAAAAAAATTGAAAAAAAAACATGGAATGTCATGTATGGAAGTTCATTCATTCCCTTTTTAGTTGAAAATTTTTGTGTGTGTCATTGTATGCGATCTTTTATGTATGAGATCGATGACCAAGACTTGATTTTATGATTTTTTCATTTGTGTTTGAATATTTTGATTGCATTTCGAATATTGTTCAAGTTATTCCTTTTCATTTTCAGGATTTGGATGGGACACGCACTCCTAGCCCCAGAATTTGTATGGTGTATATCTTCTATCGGTGACACAATTGGGTAAGAGTGTGGGATTGACATTGTAGATATATATATATATATATATATATGTAAATTAATTTGTGTAGCCATCTTAATTTGTGTAGTATTTTGTATTTTGTTGAATAATGTTCATCTAGTAGTATATAGTATACTACTAGTTAATTATGAAATGTTAATCTCCACCTTTTGTAGATATTTTTTGTCAAATTTTGATAATATACAAACAATTTCTCAATTTTCGTTTTACTTGCAGCAGGAAAAACTATTTTTTTTGCAGATTTTACTGCTGCGGGATTCCAATTTACTATTTACTGTGAACTATAATTTTTTAAAAAATTATCATTCCAAATCAACGACAGACCTAGTATGTCGCTGATTTGCAACAGATCGAATAACGTAGCCAGCTTGTCTTGATGGGCAAATCAACAACATACCATATATGTCGTGATTCGCAATGATTTTTTTTCAACGAAACTCTTTTCTTGCTTGATCAGATAGATTGTACTTGCAATTAGCAACATATTTGTTTCTGTTGTTCAGCACGACATATTTTTGTCACAAATCTGTCGCTGAACAGCCACATAACCAAAATCCGTTGCTAACTTCAATCTGCAACAAAGAGTTTAGCAACAGCTCTGATCTGTTGCTGATCTGTTGGAGGGTCGCTTATCAACATATCCGTACCAATTCAGCATCAGATTTGTTTGTTGTTGTTTATTTTATTTTTTCTTGTAATTTGTTAAGTCGTGTTTGGTTTGTAGCTTATTTTAAAAATAATCTAGATGATAAGCTCCCAATTGAAACGCTACTTTAGTAGCGTTTAAACCAAAAATTCGTCGTTTGGATTTTTTCTCGCGATTATACCGTTATTTTTACGGTATTAATAAATTAATGCCCTTGCAAATTAATGGAAACAAAATACCTAAATACTTAAGCGAATATTAGTAGCCCGCGAAATTAGAAACCAAATAGAGATAAATACAAATAAATTTGCTATATTACATTAGAGATTTTCAACGTTGCTTTTTTTTTCTTTGGGAGTTGGCTATCTCTCAATCGTTCAGCATTGCTTTTTTTTCTTTGTTAATGAAAAAAATAGTGATTAATAATTAACTAAATATTATAAAACAAAAATTTCACTAAAATTAAAAATCATTACACATTAATTTCTTAATTATAGATAATCTTGTTAGATATTTATTACATATTAAATAAGTTTTAACAACGTCGAGTATAAAAATATTTTTAGATGTTATAAAAATATTTTTTTAATGTAGTGTTCGAGTGGTAGGCTATCCTACATATTTTTTAAAAATATTCTTCTCTACAAATGAAGAATATTCGCAATAACATTGCTTCTCAATTATGGATGATATGTTAGATATATGTATAGTTATCCAAGTCGTTTATTGTATTTTATTTAAATGTGTTTATTTTTTGCGAATTCTTATAAATTAATATAGAGATGTTTTCATGTAAGCATTTATGGACACACATAATTTAGTTTTCTATATAATATTAATTATTTTATGGTATTAATTTGTATTTTGTAAATAAAATACAGAGTTATTTATAACAATTAATTATATGATTATATAATTAATATACTTAATTGTGTCATATGTCCTTTATTGTCATTTTGCATTTATCAGCTAATCAATCAGCTATCATTCCAAATAATTTTTAGTTGATCAGCTAGATTATCAGCTTTCCGCTACCAGCTAGTAGATTATCAGCTATCAGCTAGATTATCAGCTATCGGCTAGTTTATCAGCTATCGGCTAGATTATCAGCTAGATCATAAATATATATTATTTTTATTTTTAATGTTTTAACTATTTAAAATTTTCTTTATATTACATAATTTATTATTTAGCAAAACAAAAAATTATTTAAAAAGTTTATAGCAAAGTGAGACTTTTAAGACTAATCAAATTGCATTATATTGTTCCAAATAATATAAAGTACAACAATACTTTTAGAAATTAAACGTAATGTATGGAGTAATAATTAAAGGTAATAATTAAAGGTAGTAACTATCATAATCACGTATAGAACATTAAATGCAGTCCATTAAATGTCGAACATTAAATGTAGTTACTTTAATAATATGTTACTCATTTCACAAACTTGACACAATGTCTAAATTGAATAGTTTGATTTATATCTAATAGCTAGAATTAAATATCACCATCCATGGTGATTTTTCTCAATCATCATTGTAGAACTCCCTTATAGAAACACCTTATATATATAAATAAAATAAACATAAATAATTTAAATAATCAATCATTTCCTCAAAAGAAAAACAATTAAACATAAATTTACAACACAAAAAGTAGAATAGATAAATAAATTATTTGAATCAAATTGAAATGATTAAGAATTTTGAGTTGAAAAATAATTAAATCTTAACATGCTACTATATAACGATTAATTTATGTTCTAAAATTATATATGAATCGCATAAAAAGACAAACATACATTAGTAAAGTATAATATTGATTAGAATGACAAGTGATTAAGTTTTTCTATGAGTTTGAATTTTTCATTAATAGAAAAATCGAGTTGAGAGGGCCACCACATGTGTGAGCACGAAAATATCTGAGTGTGGTTTACTCGATGTGATTAGAGCCGAATGTCAAATATAATTTTAAAAAAAATATATATCGTAGAAAACTAAGGAAATAATTTCAGTTATTATTCTTTTTTCTTTTGGTGCATTAATTTTCACATCATAAGTAATGCATTTATATGATTAAAAAGTAATTAATAGGTAGTACAAAATGATTTAAAAAAATTAATGATTAAATTATCAAATTAAATTAAATCACATTAAAGTGATCAAATTATAAAAATATAATTTAAAGAATTCGAAAGTTATCTGAAGTGTAATTTATATTACATTAAATTGAACTCAATTGATCATTAGATTCATATAGGCGGACCTGATTTATTAAAATCGACCAAATATTTGTTATATATTGTTGTTATAGCTATCATCATTAATTATTTATAATTGTAATTTTTTTATAATTACATTTGTTACTTCAAAATAATCTAGTTCCTACACAGTGATATTAGATTATTAATTCTTCAATATCAATTACGATTTGTATTTTTTATCTTTTACAAAGAAGGAAAAAATGAAATCAAATTTGAATTTGTGGTGATTTTAGTCTATATTTATAAAAAACCTCAAATTGTAAATTAATTGGTGATAATTTTAGTCTACATTATAACAATCTAGGTACATTACTTGAGGTTTTTTTAATAGGTTGCCTACGTTGCCTACGTTGTTGTGGATGAGCAATTAGAAGATGAAGAAAAACAAATGGATTTTAATTAAATCGTAGACAAGATGAAGATGACAGCAAGAATAATAACCTCATAATAGCTAAACGAGAGCACATTGATCCAACTCTTAGAATTGGCTATTTAATATGGCTATTCAATAGGTGATCGCCTATTTAATAGGTAATTAGTTAAGTTAAACCTAAAAGAGACTATTAAAAAAGAAACCTAATAATTTGCTGGTTGATTTTAAAATTGTAAATCAAATTTAAATATTATAAAAACTAGTCATTGGGCACGCGCTATGCGCGTGAGGCGTAAACAATAAATGTATCAAGAAACATTTGTGAAAGTTAATATTAAAGATATTATCTTAATGATCTGTATAATTTATTGAATTTATATTTAGAGAGAAAAATGTGTGTCAAAATTACTTTTCGATAAAAGTGCTCAAAATTTTTAGTTGGGTCTAAACAAATTTGTTTTAGGTGAAATTAGATATTTGCTCATGAATTTAGAGTATCTCATGACAAATACATACAAATATTTATTGTGATAAGTATTTAGACAATATTATAAATATCATTTTGATTAATTCAGTTTTACGAAATTAATTTAAACATGATCCTGATCCATAACATGTATCAACATATACCATTTTCAAAAAAACAGTTTTAAAATAGTTTGGCAATGAAAAGGAAAGAAAAAAATAGATAAACATATTGTATGTATAACATCATCCAACAAAAAAAATGCAACAATAAATTTTTTTTAAAGAATAGTAGGTGTGCTCATGGAAGATATTATAACTCAAATAATGTATGTACATGGAAGAGAGCATGTTCTTCCGAATTTGAGCCACACAGGATCACTGTACAAAAGAATTGGTTCATAGAAATGGAGCTGCATCAATTACTCACACATCATCAAAGGTACAACACAATTGGTCGCAGCCAAAAATAGAGTCAAAGCTCACAACCACCTAACTCATCCTACCACAAAAACACCGCCGGTGATATAGAACTAAACAGATCAATGGATGAGCTAGGAAAGACATGTGGAGTACAAACTCCTGTCAAGGCGTTGCCTCAAGTCATTGACCTTATCATCCACGTTGCAACCAGATGTGGAGTAGGCAAGACCTTACAAAATATAGAAATGAAGACAATGCCAGCAGCACTAATCACAATCCTCCAAAAATGCACACAATTTCCAAAATCAAGGGCAGTAAACCTCTCTTGTATAGGGGCTCTGACCAGCCGAACTTTGTGGCTCCAAATCAAACGCAATCAACACAACTTGCCCTGACCATGGAAGACCCCAACCAAGTAGTGATGTCCAAAATGCATCACTAATAAGCCTTTTCAACCACAACGCATGCAATATATCCCCTGCAAAAAGAACCAACAATAAAATGAATAAAAAGGACGAAACCTTAAAAGACTTACCAAGCTAGTGAGTTCATCTCCGTAGTAAAAACAATGTCATTGCGTAAACATCAACTACAAAAACTTCCGACGTATCTCACGTACAACGCCTATGTCAAAATGTTTTTGATGCCGCTGCTACCACATCTTAAAAGAAAAACCTCACCACTATGGCTATTATACTTCATCAAAACTTTATAAGGAATATGAAATAAAAATAAATAAATTAAAAATTATCGAAAACAATTCCATCATGTAATTTTTTTTTCAAATGACAAATAAGCTAACCTTGTCGTATGTTATATAAAGGCATCGGTGCTCATCAAGTAATCCATTGAAGCAATTTCGTATTAGTCGCGAAGAATTGTAAACAATTATTATATTAAAAATTATTTTCATATATTATGTGTTATGATTTTACTTAGCTACGTACAATTGTGGAGGACGTCGCGATAAACTACATTTTTTGTGAATGTACCTATATGTCTATCTAATTTCCCATTTTTAACTAAAATCTTGGCTTAACTTATACACACACCTCGAGATAAAGCTACATATAGTTGGACGTGACTAAAAACATGTTCAGGAAGATAAATTCCTACGTTGGGTATAGTTTGTCCTTGGGATTTATTAATTGTCAATGCGAATGCTAGTTTTATTAGAAATTGTTTTCGAATAAGTTTGAAAGGCATTTCTACATTATCTGATGGTTTTAGTGGGATTCGTGGTATAAAAACTTTAGTTCCTTTAAAATGTCCATTAGTTATTTCGGCATCTATAATATTTCAATGAAAAACACGACAAATCAAACATGTTCCATTACATAAGCCTATTTGTGGATCTAGATTTCTAAGTAAAATTACTGGACATCCTATTTTTAGTATCAATCTATGAGGTGATAATCCTCCTAGAGAAATAGAATTTAAATATTCTTGTTGATAAAGATGTAAGGAATCGTCCTTTGCACTATCAAATGAATAATAAATATATGTTTAACCTAAAAATTTCTAGACAATTAAATTATTAATTTGTTCAACTGATTCATTTGTTGGGTATAGCCCTATTGATTATGTATTCTTTGTTATTAAAATCTTCATGTAATGATGAAAATGTAAAATCTATTAGGTCATGTATTGTTTGATCTCCTCGCCAAGGAATATTTATTTCATCAGGTACTTTAATCATATCTTCTTTAATAGAATTTTCCTCTCCATTTCCTATTAGCAACAAAAAATCAACAAACAAACAATCATTTATAGCACGCATATTGTTGATTAATTGCATTTTTATTACATCTTTCCAAAATGGTGCTCTAATGAGATAGGCGTCTATGGTTTCAGATCTTGTACGACCATTTGGGACAACCGGCAATACTTATCGAAAGTGCCTCCTAATACTATGATTTTTCCACCAAAAAAGTTATCTATATCAGTAATATCTCGTAGTGTTCTATCCAAAGCCTCTAAAGAGTGCCTATAAGCCATAGTTGCTTCATCCCAAATAATGAGAGAAGCATGTTATAAAAGGTCTACTAAGTCCGGTTGTTTGTTGATGAAACATGTTGAAGTGGAATCTAATAGAATAGGGATCTTAAATCTTGAATGTGTAGTACGACCCCCAGGCAATGGCATAGCAACAATTCCTAATGTAGCTATAGCCAATGCAATTAATCCTTTACTACGTATGTGTGCTAAGATTTCTTTGTATAAGAATGTTTTTCCTATACCCCCAGGTCCATCTATAAAAAAAATTGTATGTATGTACATACATACATAGTTTTTGATCTATCACTATCATTTAACATGTCTTCTATAGACTATCGATACTATGGCTGACACTATCAAATGTATTTTGTTGTTGACTGTTTAATTTTCTTATTGAATCTAAATCTTCTGTTGGTATTTGTATAGATTTTTCTTCAACTATAAATTTGTTAATATTGGTTATCGATTCAAAAGTTAGTTGCGGTAAATCATAATCAGTAATATTTTTTTGATGTTGTGAGAGATAGTTGGTTAAATCTTTAAGGCAACAATTTATAAAGAAAGATTCATCTAGAGAGTGGTCGTTTTTATGTATTTTTGTAATCTTCAATCATATACGTCTTGAACTCATCCCATAATTCACGTGGCATATGTACATTTGCAGCTTCTCGTAAGCATTGAGTTACACTATCATCATCTTCTAGTAAACCTATTTTTTCAGCAGATTGTTTAAATGTTTCATATATAAATCCATCAATTGTACGCAAATCTTCAAAAGATATAGGTCCCCTAACATGATTGAGTAATAATCTTAAATAGTAGTAGTGTTCTCTATCTAATGGTGAAACAATGTACATTATACCAACTACCTTACGGATATTTTGTCTTCTAGTCCACTCTTTAAATCTTTGATTCCACCAATATCTTTGTGGAAATTTGTAATATAAGTATTGTCTTGCATTTGAGTCAATAACATTTTTCATAAAAAAAACTTTGTCAACATAGTTTTTGATCTATCACTATCATTTAATATGTCTTCTATAGACTCATCTATATTAAATTGGACTTGTTGATGATTAGGTAAGTGTATTTGTAGTCCAACTACCAAATGTAAAATTCCATTCAATTGAAATTTGAATATTCTCCACAAAGCTTCTAGAGCACATATCCACCTAGCATTAACAAACTGAGCTATCTCGTCATCTCGACTTGTATGTGTAGATACTCCAAAAGCAACGCGATCTAGACCTTTATAGACATATTTGTACAAATATTTGACGGATTTTATGCTTGAACAAGTTTCTACATTTATATGACAGTTATATTTTAAAAGTAAGTAAGAGTTATATGGAACTACCCAACGATTGTCTAAAGTTTTATTACCTATTGTGACTTGTTTTCCATCGTCATGTCACCTATATATAAGGTACGAATCATTACCTTGTGACGTAGATGCAGCAAAAGCTTTCGTATATGATTTTGTACATTTATTATTTTTCATACGTATTGCGTTTGTGTTTAATGGTCCACATGGGTTATGCATCATATGTTTTGTTACTATAGAATACAACCTAGACTCGGTTACAGGACATGGAATTTTCACTCTAACTAAAGAGTCATAATGATCAGGACAATTTAACTTATCACCTTCTTCTAAAATTAGCAACACATGTGAATACGGCAATTCCCTCTTTTGAAATTCAATAACATGTACATGAGCTATTACATTACCTAACACACCTCTAACAAATAAGTCACGTTTCAATTCTTCTAGTTTTGATAGTAAAACTCTAGTTGTTATGTCAGGTCTATCTTGAGCCTTTTGTCCAGGTAATAATTCTTGGGTAATTTCCAACCAATTAGTGTTGCAAGTGATGGTAATAAAAAGGTCGAATTTTCCATACCTCCTAACGATTGCCATTGCATCTTGGTAGCGGTTATACATATCTCTTGGACTCACCAGTATATGATGAGGGAAGAATTATTCTTATACCAATATTACCTGTAAAATAACAAAGTCAAAATATTATAAATTATAGAAAGATAATAAACTTATTTGTAATGAATACATAATATATAAAACTCATATTCATATCAACCTGTAGTTGTTTCTCTTGAATTCGTTGCATCTTGTAAACCTTGATATAGTTCAGAACAAATGACATATTGGTTCGTCTTCAAATATCGTAACCGCATTGTTTCTATTTTTACATACATGTATACCACATATTGTTGTAAAGACGCCCACTGTAATGAAGTAATGACATGTGTAATGGGCGAAACTAATATGCCAAAGTTAGTTTTTGTTGAAACAAATTAAATGGTTTATGTAATAGTAATAATATAATTATAAAAAATTAAAATATTACGATATAGTAAAATTTAATAATAGTACCTGAAGAACGTAGGAGTAATATTGTCTATTGTTGATTCTTCTGTTATTTGAGTTACACAATTCCAAATGCCAACCGTGTTGCCCCAAAAGCAATAAAAGAGGATATTGTAAGGGATCGTAGTATGCGGTCGTGTCAGCAATGTTTCGAAGGCTACCACTTTTTGTTTCTATTATGATATCTCTTTCTCTTAAATCTTCTAAACATTCATTTCCAATTAGTATTGTCGCAACTTGTGGTGTTGAAGGTAAAGCATGAATATGTCGATTAACCTTTACTTCTTGTATCAGTAGTCTACAGTTTATCACATCCTCATATCTACATAATTGACGGAATACTTGAACATAAGGATTGTGTGCATCTAATATTAATTTTAATTTATGTAATAGACTTGGTCGTGTTATGTTTCGCTCTTGATGTTCGTGCTCAATTTCATTTTGAGTATCATATATATACATTTGTAAGAATATTGGTCTTGATTCATTTATTGGTAATAAACTTCCTATTCTATGGTAAATAGATCATTGCGCACGATAAGTAAAGACTCTTTGTTTGGCACTTGCTAAGTTTTCATCTATATTAACTCCTATAGAGGTGAAGCATAAAACATGATTATAAGAACGTATGTTTTCTCTAAAATGTTTACCTTCATCACTTTGATCTAAGAATGTGTCTATTAATTCTTATGGATTTTCGGGTGTTAGTAAATTTATTTTTCCATTGGAGCAACACAAATCTAAGGTCTCATGAACAAATAATCTGGCTCCACAATATGAACAAATTTTGGGTTCTTCAAGTATTATAATTTGGAAGTTGTCATGTGCGGGGAAATTTCTACCAGTATTATGTTGGGGCATGTGCCCTAGGTCAATCCATTAACTGTTTTATGAATACTTTTAGTTAATAAAATAGCGGATTTCATTTGTTGTTTATTATAATTAATTTGCATGTTTACATTATAATAAGATACATAGGTATTTACAGAAATATCATAAATGTCCCTAGTCGATCATTATACTGGGAACTATAATGAATTAAGACTAGTGTGAGTCTTGATTGATGATCATATGATGATTATACGTATAGAGATACGAATCAAGATCACGAGTACTTGTTAGGGAACAAAGTACTGGACCGACCAGCTATGAGGACATCACATGGATTAAGTCATAGTTGTTTCTCATGATAGGTATATTTTTCAGTCCTCTGACTTGAGATTACCAGAGGCTTAAACATTAGGAACATAGTGATTTGACACTATCAAACGTTGTCTTTAACCTGACGATTATAAAGGTTGTAATTGGTTATTGTGTGAGCAATGTAATGAAGTTGTGTAATCGAGATAGAATTTGTCCCTCTCAAATAAAGAGAGATATCTAGTGGATCCCTCGATGTGTTAGACTGTTAAAAGGCCTAGTCTAAGTGAATTGATATTGATCAATGTCACTTGGATGTTTTCGGTCTACCTAGAGATCGAGACTAGTACGATTGAACATATTGGATGACAATTCCATGCCTTATGTTTGATCAAAAGGATATCGTATGACAAAAGGATGTTATATACACTATTGATTAGGTTGTATCGATTTGATATTCGTACAACTTGGGTAGTCATAATGTCTTGCTAGAGGCCGCTTATGACTTGTATACCAAAATGTGTTTTGGTACACTACCAATGTTGTATGAGCCTATTGGGTCGCACACTAAGAATGGTTTTGCGAGATTTTAAGATGGTTCAGAAAAATGAATTTTATATGATAAAATTCATGATAGAAACGTCCTTGTGGTGTATTACACTTATACTTCTTTAAGTAGGGGTATATGTCTAATTTACTTAACCATCTATATACAAGGGTTGTATAAATAGACGCTTTAAGTTAGAATATACATACGAAAGATTAAAAGGCCAAAACTCTATTTTTGTTTTAGAAACGACTTAAGGTTTTTTGGTATGCTCTGGATCGTTTTGGAGAGAAACAAAAGGTTTGGTATTCTCTCGAAGCTAGCACTTTGAATCTCGGTCGCCGTTCGTGTGTGGAGTACTGGTAGAGGGCGTTCGTCGTTGCGCGCCTTAGAGATCGATCAACCTTTAGAAAGGTATATTGCGACTGAGGTATGATTAAGTTTTTCATGGTTTAAACGTTTTTAATGGAATTAGATTCGGATCCTGTTGGGGTTTTTGTCAAAATTATTTTGTAATCTCCTCTGCGCATGAACCCTAAAACCGAACATATTATGCCTATTAAGAAATGGTCTAGCGTTAGAAGAACTTGAACATGTTACTTGACAATTATTAATCAACGTTAAATCTTGACTGCTTTGCGTAGTAGTAATGAAACCTACATGAAATTAAAATTTGTATACAATTAATAATATTAATAGAAAGAGAGTAGTTTAAAATATAGTAAATGACAGTAACATCTAATTACCATCTCTTTGGTTATAAAGTAACCTTGCTTGTTGACGAATACATGTTAATCTTAGGGTTCTTGAATGGTTGACAATGTTACTGGTAGAGGTACCTGTAAACAAAAAAATTTAAGTTAATTGAGGAAAATATAATAATTAATTTTTTTTGGAAAAAAACTTTACTTTCATTGGTACCTTCGGTTTTAGAAGACCCTGACCTAGCATGTTGACGAATGTGTGTCAACCTTGAAGCGGTTGTATTATGTTTTGCAAAATTACTTGTAGATGTACCTATGAAAGACATAATAATTAGCACGGTGTATTATATTAGTAAGCACATATAACTTAAGTAATGAATAAATTATTTAAAAATATAATTGTATATACCTTCCATGGAATTGTAGCGTTGTAAATATCTTTGATGTCGAACATTCCTTTGTTCAATAGTCTCAGGAGTCTCTTGATTTCGTCGAACTGCGAGTAGGTCCTCCTTAGCTGATTTTGACATATTTTGACGTCGTTGCCTTTGAGATAAACGATGAAGATTTCGTTGTTCATTCATGGTAGCAACTATATTATTGAATTGTTGATCCATATAATCTAATGGTCTACAATTGATGGAAGAATTTTTAAGAACATAAAAGTATGTATATCTAACAAAATACTTCTAGTTTTATTACAAAACACTCAAATTTGGTTTAAAGCAATTTTGAGCAATCAATCAATAATTATTGGAAACCACCAATGTAAAATTGATTTTTTGTAAATTATCACATAACTCAAAAAATTTAAAATTTTGGATGGAATGGTTAAGGGAATTATTGAAAATCTTACTCATAAATCATTGAAGGTTAAAAGTTTTTAATCAATTTATGTGGATTGCAATTTTCGCAATCACGTCCAATGTAAAAAAACTTAAATTATGAACCAATTAGAGTTAAATAGACTAGATCTAATTGGATTTGCATATTCATGAACACCCCTAGATGTGATCAATAAATTTCATGTTCACAAAGTATTTGGTACAATTTTACATTACACGCAATGTTGTCAAGCTGTAAAGGAGATGTGAAGGAAATAAAATTAAAATAGTTTAATAATAGTAGAGAATTTTTAGTCATAAACAAAATTAATTTTTAAGCTTTGAATTAAAATTAGTGGTTTTGTAATTCACGAAAAGAAAAAAAAATATATTGAATTAATATTTGTTGTACCTACGTACAAATATGTTGTAGGATTGTTTTGTTTTTAAGAAAAATTAAAATGTTTATCAAAGTTTTGAAAAACTTAAGCCAATTAGATTGATTGATATTGTAATTAAATCCATTAATTTATGCATTTCGTAATTTGCCTCCATGCCCTTGAATAAACTTTTTCTATAAAGTAGTAATATAGTGGGACAATTTTTAATAAAACTGCAATAAATCCTCTAATTTGACCTATTTTAATTTAATGCTAGCTACATTTGACAAAGAGTTTTAAATTTTTCTTATTTCTAGGATCGAACTCAAGACATTTGATTAAGGAAAGAAGGATCTTTGCCACCTTAATTACAAACATTGAGATGCGCATGCATGCATATTTTTTTTTGTACAATACAAAACTCAAGGGACATAAACAATTGTAGGTATCAAATCCACTTCTATGAGGTTAGTTGGTACAATCCTTAAAAATCACAAATTGAAGCAAGTAATTCACAACCAAAATTAGTTTTTTGAGATTTGAATGCAAAACAAGTATATGAAGCTTTGAATGTTCCATGTATAAGAAAATAAACATTATTCACAAACATTATTACTAAAAAATACACAATATTCAAGTAGTAATCAACCCAATTGAAAAAATTAAAAAAAAAAAAAAAAGTCTTTGTCAATATTGGAATTAATTCACTAATTATAAGAAGATGTGGTGAAACAAATGACTAGAAAGTTTTTAATAATTAAAAAAATCATAAAGCAAGTATTTGAAGCTTTCGTTTTCAATGTATAAGGAAATAAACATTATTCACAAATAATTAACAAACAAAACTCACAAATTGAAGCAAGTAATTCACAAACAAAAATAATTTTTTGAGATTTTAATCCAAAGCAAGTATTTGAAGCTTTGAATTTTTCTTATGACAATAAAAAGAAGCTTTGAGTTTTCATTATATAAGAAAATATAAAATTTTCACAAATATTATTAATTAGAAAAAATATACACAATACATAAGATTCAAGTAGAAATCAATCCAATTGATAAGATTAAAAAAAAAAAGAATTATTTGTCACTATTAAAATTAAGTCACTCATCATGAAAAGGTGTGGTGAAACAAATGAAAGGAAAGTTTTTTGTAATTTATACAAACAATTCACAAACAAAAATCGCAAAGCAAGTATTTGAAGCTTTGGATTTTTCATGTCTAAGAAAATAAACATTATTCACAAATAATTCACAAACAAAATTCACAAATTAAAGCCAGTGATTAACAAACTAAATTAATTTTTTGAGATTTTAATCCAAATCATTATTTGAAGCTTTGAATTTTCTATGTTTAAGAAAATAAAATAGAAAACAAAATTAATTTACAAACATTATTACTAAAAAAATATAAGCAATACTTAAGATTGAAATAGAAATAAACCCAAAGAGAAGTGTTTCTCACTATTAGAGTTAATTCACTCATCATGAAAAGTGAAAAGAACTATTAAAAAAATATTCATGGTTGTTCTAAGTATGTTCACGTCCAATGAAAGAAAGAAAAAGAAAAATTGAAAATTGAGTTTATGATATATATCTTGCTGCAAAGATAAATAAAATGAATGGTTGTCTTCATGGAGACCACCGAACCCAATAGCAAATCATAAAAGAAAAGAGGAGGCATTGCGATTTTGAAGAAGAAAGTGATTTTCAATAAAATAAACGCATGGAGTAAGAAAACGTGAATACAGTGGAGAGAGAGAATTGTGGAAGGGAGAGAGAGAAACGTGGAGGGGAGAGAGAGAGTTAAAGGGTGGAGGAAAGAGAAAAAAATCATCCAAATCTCACTTTGTTAGGAAACTGAAAACTTTTGAAAACTAATTGAATTTTCATCCCCACATACAACAACAACAACAACAACAACAACAACAACAACAACAACAACATAGCCTCAGTCCCAAATTAACCGGGGTCGGCTACATGGATCAAACTTTTCCATTGTGCTCGATTAAGTGCAATTGATGGTGAGCTTTGCAAACCACTCAAATCCCTCCTAATTAGTGCATCCCATGTTAACTTTGATATGTCCCTATCTCGTCGAATTTCTACAGTTTCTATTGAGCCAAGTTTTCTAGTTGGGGCATTTATAGGCCGTCGTTTTCTAGTTGGGGCATTTATAGGCCGTCGTTGCAGGTGACCAAACCACCGCAACCGCCCTTCCCTAATCTTTGTATCAAATGGTGGTACTCATACTTGTCTTTGAATTTCTATATTTCTTATTCTATCTTTACAAGTTTTACCACACATCCACCTAAGCATCCTCATTTCTGCTACGTTCATTTTATGTAATTGTTGTTGCTTTACCGCCCAACATTCACTTCCATATAGCATAGTTGGCTTAATTGCGGTTCTATAAAACTTTCCTTTTAACTTAGTAGGAACATCTCGATCACAAATTACCCATGTTGCACTCCGCCATTTCTTTCATCCAGCTTGAATTCTGTGTGACATCATTCTCAATGTTACCATCATTTTGTATAATTGATCTTAGGTATCTAAAGTGGTTTACCTTAGGAACTTCTACTTCCCTTAATTTTACCACTCAATCATCTCGATGTCTAGTGTTTCTAAACTCACAGTACATGTATTCGATTTTCGTCCTAATCAACTTAAAGCCTTTAGATTCTAATGTATCCCTCCAGAGTTCTAATTTCATATTCACTCAATCTTTAGTTTCATCCACTAAGACAATATCATCTGCAAATAGCATACACCATGTTATATCCTCTTGAATATGTCTAGTTAGTTCATCCATAACTAAAGTAAATAGATACGAGCTTAAAGTCGATCCTTGATATAGTCCTATCGTAATGAAAAAATCTTTTGTAGCTCCTCCAAATGTCTTTATACTCGTTACTACTCCAAATGTCTTTATACCATGAAAATTTTCATCCCCACATCTAAAATCAAAACCGCCACTTGATTTGTAGTTATCAATTAAATTACCACTTTATCCCGAATTTAAATAATTGTATTAAAACACATAGGGGCATTGTTGAAAATTTTAGCCAAAAAGCTTCATGGTTAACCGTTTCTAATTTGTTATTATAATAGTATATATATATATATATATATATATATATGCTTATCATAGTGAATATATACATTAATAGATTTTTTGGTACTATGGGTGACCAAATTTGATATATCTAATACTTTACACCGCTCTGTTTTGATACGAGGCACATCCCCAATTCAATCATAAATTCATAATTCATAAAAGCACGATTTCAGCATCATTCCACCACAATGACGCAATGAGGAACATTGCCAAGCATATTCAAAACAGAATCAGATCTGCATACATGATTATACAACAAAAATAAAACAGAATGCCCAAAATGAAACTAATGTGCAAGGATTGAACATAACAAAGCTATAAATGAGTGACTAACAAGAACATAATTGTGATGGAACCCTCGCCTTACGCAACATACAAGCAAAGCTGCACTACCATGCATGCTCCTCACAGCTGAACTTATTATCAAGCAAAGTTCTTTAATTGCACATAAAGTTTTCCGAACAAAGTTTTTAGGGCTTCACTTGGTCCACCAGTGAAGGAAGTCCTTGCGGCGATTAATCTTCTTCTGCAGTTGGAGGATACCATAAAGCAAAGCCTCGGCTGTGGGCGGACATCCTGGAACATAAATGTCGACAGGCACAATCCTGTCACAGCCTCGTACAACAGAGTAGGAGTAATGGTAATAGCCGCCCCCATTTGCACAGCTGCCCATGGAAATGACCCACCTAGGCTCTGGCATTTGATCGTAGACCCTGCAAAATGTTTCAGATGAATCAACGGTAAATGGCTTCACATCACAAAGATCCTCCTGTATAATGAGAACTGATAAATCGTTCTGCTAATTCAAAAAACTGAAACTAATGACTGGAAAATGCCTTCATACGTTTCAGACGAATCATTGATTCAATTTAAACTTGAGTTGGGGTTTAGGATCAGCAAACGCAACAACTAATCCAGGCACAAAAAAAAAAAAAAACACAAATCTTCCTATAAACATTATCGACAAGAAGCCTCGGTCAAAATTAGTTGGGATTAGCAACATGGATCTTACGTTTACTTTCGACTCGACTTAATGCAATTGATACGTCATCCTATAATCATTAAAAAAAAAAAAAAAACTAGGAAACGTGCTGTCATGTGTTTGAAGTTCTAAGAATACAAAAAATACAAAAGCTCATAACGACCAAAAAGAGTATGTTTCAACAAACGTGCATCTCTAATTTTAAATTCTACAATTATGTGCCTCCAGTCCTCTTCCAACAATTTTTACCACACATGACTCTTGCTGAAATAAAACCTTATTTATCTTATTTTTGCATTAAAAAAAAAAACTCAACTACTTCACAAATCACAAGATGTTCAAAAGAAACAAAAGGAAATACATAAACAAAAACCCACTAGAACTAAAAGCACAATCCACATCACTAAGGAAAAATCTCATACTTTTAATTTGAGGAAGTAAAAAAACTATGGTCGTAAAAATGGGAAAATTATAAAGAAAAGTGAAAATTTGATCAAGAGTACTCTATGGTATTAAAATATTTTACGAGTGGTTTTGATTCAAACTATTGGCATTCATTAAGGAACCTAAACCAATTAATTAATCAAAACAGTAGTTTTTTAGATATTTTGGTTTGGTTACATTTGAATCAACCTCTTTTTTTTTTGGTAAACTCGAGAAAAAGATACATGCATCTCAAGGACTTCCCAGGGCATGGACAAACTGTGTGTTACGGCTGTTGCCTAGAATAGACACATCATGGTATGCCTACTGCCACATCATGAAGATCCTCATAAGCATTTTCAAAAAAATGTTTACATCCAAAGTATCTTCCATAGTATGTAAATGCAAACGGGCTCAGGAAATACAAATAGAAGTCCAGAAAACAACATGCAACTACAATAAGAAAAGAAACTGTTATGTTTCTATCTCATTGGTGACCCTTCAGGAATGACAAGGCATTATATGTACCTGTAAAAAAATTTGATTCCAAATATTTGAGTATACAACAAATGAGATGTCTTTCTCTGTATGAATATGTGACCCTTTCATTTAACTTTCCTTTGAATGAACTATTAGAGTTGGACACTCGACATATATTCGCTAACTAAAAGGATAGCCATCCACATCAAGAATTGAAAGGCACTGCTGGACACTTTTCATGCACTAAGAACTAAGAAAATTCTGAGCTTCTAGGTTAGTCAATTTAGGATTCAGATTGAAATGAATAAATTCCAATTTTCTTCAGGTAAACAAATTCCAAATCTAAGATGAAAAATTAATTAAATGCTAGTTCAAATGAAGAGCTTTCTCATTGAAACTCTCCAATAAAGAAAGCAACCATGGTGTACAAAGTTACACAGACTAGTGTACACCTCAAAATCCTCCAGTGATAGAAAACTGACTTTCAGAAATCCATCCAAGATTCCAAATGGTGAAGGAACAAAATCATACACATATACAATCTCAGGAAACGAAAGGCATGATGGTATACTATTCAAGAACTAGGAAGAGATTCTGAACTTGAGGTTCAATTTAGAAGTCATGTTAAGATCAGAAAAAGAGAAATGGTCGATCAAAACACATCCACGCAAAATAATTAAGAGTCTTAAGACTCGCCAATAAAGAAATAGGAACTTGACTCATTATGCAAAGGCTAGGCATTTCCGAGACATGCTTAGACAATAAAGATTATATGAACATTATATATATATATGTGCATTATCATTTGGCATATAATATCTGGTCACCAAATGCTTTTGAATCTTATACTAGTGTTTTATGCTTTGATTTATCCACAAGCAGATGAGTAAAAATGTCAAAACAAAGAAAAAAAATCCAAAGTGTCCCTCTATCCTTGTTTCTAATATATCGCAAAGTATTTGCAAGTAATAAAACCTTAAAATATTACATAAAAGCCCTTTTTGCCAGTCCAGAGTATCATGTAATTGATTTGAGATGAAAATGTTTTGGCGATGGCCTAGTCACTGCCTAGGCAACACCCTTTTAATAACATGCAAGTAGATGTAAGTATCTCCAAATCCTCCGAAGTTCAAAACACTACACCACTTTATGAATCCGTCCAAATCATGAACCAAAACACTCTTTGTTCACGAAAGCTCTAATAATACAACAACCAGTGTTTCAGAAGTTCTTAGACTACTTCTGTAAAAATAATAAAACAACCTAAGGAGATAACTCATTAAAAATCCTGAGGGAACTGGATGAATGAATTACAAAACATAACCTGAGAATCCCGGGGTGATAAAATCAATCCAGATCTCTTCACAATCAACAACTGCAAGTTAACTGACTAAAATCAAGCCACACATCCTGGGAGTTCAGATGCGCCAAAATCAATCCAGCTCTCTTCGCAATCAACAATTGTGAATTACGTGGCACTAAAATCAAGCCGACTCTTCCTAGCTAATTTTAAATTAAATCATAGTCTTTTATGAAAGCAACTGGACTAACAGAATAAGCATAAAAGATAGAAGATGGTGGAGAAAAAAAAAGAAGATGTTGGAGCCAAATTAACTTCAAATTTGATCAAGTGAGGAATTTTCTTGCCCAACCTTATATGGAAAAGTAACTGTGTTAATCATATGACTAGTGATTTGAATATATGATTAAATATGTTCTCATGCCTTAATACTTGAATCTTGGTTCAAATTCATATTAATCCAATTTCTGCTATTCAGATTTGATTCCCTATTATTCATATCTGAACCATAAATTTGAGAAATTTTAATTTTAGCCATTACTTCTTCCGTTGAACTTTATATATTTTATTTTACATGTATTTGAAGTTCTATAAAGTAATACATTCTTTGTTTTACTTCAACAGAAAGGGAAAATAGGTATAATAAGGTGGATACATTCAGCTAAGTGATGCACCCAAATATAAAAAGCCATGTCAAGAGTCGCATTAACAACAAGGCACGTGCAAAAAAAAAAAGAATGGCACAAAAATAGTTTGCCAAATGATTCTCCTTCATTTTTTGAATAAGTTCATCACAGAGAACGAAAAATAAGATTTTAAGACGAGACAATATTGAAAACAAGATGCATGATGAGGAAAAAATGAGTTGATAAGGAGCAAATAGTAAATGTATCAGTTTGTATTTTACAATTAGCAAATGTGAATCTAATCCAACTCTTGACGATTTTATAATATTATATGAATATGATTTTAATTCAACAACCACAGGAAGGATACAAGACTGATATCAATGAGAGACTTTTAAACAAGTCAGATATTGTCCAACATTGTGCTCTACTTTGCTATTTCATTAAATTAAAACTCAATAACTACAATTCTTTTCTGTCAAACATACATTTCATATTTACAAACAACAAAATATTATTTGATCTCAGGTTCTTTATCAATTGATGAGGACAAAGAGATTATTGCTAATGCCGAAAGATAATTGCCATGAACTTCTTATAGAGCTTGTAAATTTGTTCAGACTAATACTACTTTGGTCTCTTATCTGACTTCATGACAAAAATATTTGTTTCAATAGCATAATGGGAAATTTGAAATAGAGAATTAAGGTATAGCAGGCAGTAAATAGTTCAGTTCGCACTTTATAAGACCAGTATTAGGTCAATCATGATCTCAAACAATTTTTGAAATAATTAAAGTTCACGAAAAGACAAAAGCTATCACAAATTCTAATGGTGCAACAAATTCTCCAACTACTGCACCAGACTAAAACGTGGAACTTGTATAATTAAAATTTTGAATTAAGGTATAGCAGGCAGTAAAAACATGGAACTTGTATAATGATATTATGAATTTAATTTGGGTGAAAAATGCCACAAATTCTCCAACTACTGCACCAGATTACTTACAAAGAAACTACTAGACAATGATTCACTACTTAGGTCATAATTGTCAAGAGTCCAAGGCAGCGCTTTGTTGTATCTAGAAGGCTCGACTCAACAAAAACTGAAGAAACTCGACGATGTAGGTGTAGACCGAAGCTAACTTGGGACACATTGATTATAAGAGATTTAAAGGATTTGAAAAGCACCTCATCAATTGCACTAAATCAAGCACAATGGAAAAACTTGATCCACGTAGCCAACTCAACTAATTTGAGATTGTTGTTGTTGTTGTGAAGGCTCGAAACCAAGGCAATATAAACAATGTTTGTTTCCTAGCCCCACATAATGTAGTTCAAGCATTCCAAAATCAATACCTTCATACATACAAAGGTTTGAGGCTTTGTATACATAAGTTCAATCAACTTCTTAAGTTGACCAGATCCTTCAACAAAAAAAATCAGGTCTACTACAAAACGCATTTTTTTCCGCTCAAATCCTTAAATGTATTAAACATCTTTCCGACTTATTAAAAATATACATGCAACAATTACGTTACAGATTATATAATAAGAATGTGCTTAACAAAGAAAATAAAACATCTAACCTATCAGTAGTGGGCCTTTCACTGTACAAATCAAAATCAATTTCTGTTTTGAAACCAACAACTGGTTTGAACTTTCATGCTGAAACCAATTGCTGGTTTCAAAGCGGCAGATTGGTTTCACCAAGGCAAGTAGTAAAACAGACTAGTTTGATTGGGACCCGAGACTGCTCTACTTGGATAGTACTGATCTACGTCGTTCTGCTAATATTTTTTTAAGTCATGAACTCAACATCCAGTATAATTAGGTTCTAATCTAAAGAATGGATCCGTCGTGATTTGTCTTATATCAATGAACCTTAATAAGAACATATCACTTGTAAAGGGAGACGGGGGACAGATTAATTAGCTACTTCAATATTGCTTTATGAAAAAAAAAAAAAAAAAAAAAAAAAAAAGGCAATACAGTCCTTTCAGCATTGACACTTATCAATGTCAACACTTAACCGGGAACAAAAGAAGGCCATTTTTTTTATTAATGTCTAGAATCTTCAACTCAAAACAAGCACTGTATATGATCTCTCAGATTTCCAAGCCATAAAAAACCCAAACTTGCCGTCAAATAAGTAGTTTAACTACATATACACCCCATGTTATCAAACAAAGATAATTACTCAAGGACCAGAACAATTGAAGACAGAGGACATTCCTCGGCATGATAGAACCATTGATATATCAATCACAAGAGATTCCACAAACGTAATTAAAGTCAAGAAGTCTCGGCTCTCGCGAAAATTGCACTAAATCAAGCCACAACTAATATGGAATTGAGACAACGTTGTTGTTGTTGTTGTTGTTGTCGTCGTCTCAGTTCTCACAAAGCCGAAGCAGAGTGAACAACAAAAACAAGTATGATTCTTCTTTTCAATCCAATTCAATAACAACAACACTAATCAAGCCACAACCATTACCCAATGAAGCAAAAGTACCTAATTATACATCGATCTCGTCTCGCCGCCATCCGATCAACAGAAAACCTTAAAAAAAAAAAAAAAAAACAACCACAACCACAACCACAAGACCCAATTCCGCATTTCATTCCAAATCAACAAGAACCCCAAACCTAAATCCCCACGTGCACAAATCAAACAACAATCAATAAAAAAGATCAAAACTGGAATCCCAATATCACATAAAACTCAAACAAACCCTAATTAGCAGCAGAAGACATGAAACGTACCTGCGAAGCGCGGGGGCCATCTTGTTGGTGAGCGTTCCGGCGACGATCATGACATCGGACTGGCGAGGGCTGGGCCTGAATATGATGCCGAAGCGATCGAAGTCGTAGCGAGCGGCGCCGGCGTGCATCATCTCGACGGCGCAGCAGGCGAGGCCGAAGGTCATGGGCCAGATGGATCCGCGGCGAGCCCAGTTCATGAGATCGTCTACCTTCGATATCACGTACTCCGCCGTCTTCGACATCCCCGCGGGGGCTGCGGGCGGCGAGGGGCGGGCGTAGGGAGCGGGGGTGGCGGCGGAGGACGATGATAGGTATGCGATCGAGGTGTGGATCGCCGGCGCCGATGCTCCCCTCTGTGCGGAAACTAGGGTTCCGAGCCGAGTGGCTCTGGATGCGACCGCCATGGATGGATTGATTTCTAGAGAGAGAGAGAGAGAAAGGGAAGGCCCTTTGGTTTTGGGCGTGAGCGTGTGCTGGGCACGGAGGAGGTAGTGAGAGGACCGTTGGATGTTTTAATTCACCCCCGCCATCAAGGGTCAATGTTGTTAGAGTGGACATATGAGAAAGTTGATGTGGCGTGTGGAACCACGTCAATCCCACTTCTTTTGATATGAAGCTCATATGTCACCTCAACAATTGTATAACCTATTGTGATTTAATGTTGTTATTTTAACATTTTAAAAAAAAAATTGGCTGTAATTAAAATTAATTGTGAGGCAAACCAAATGGTTCAAGATCTTACGATTTTAAGCCATGGGAAATGCTTCACTTAATTCACACCTTGTCCCCTCTTCTCTACTTGTTATAGTAGTTCTTAGTTTAGCTTAAGCTCGAGATACGTGTGCAGTTTACAACAATTTTAACATTTTTCAAGAATTTTTGCATAACAAATTAATTGTGAGGTAAACCAAATGGTTCAAGATGTATAGATCTTGAAATGCTGCAACTCATACCCCCCCGCGGTGCACACAATTTTTAATGCCAAAGGCCGATGTGACTCAGTGACTCAGTGTGTAGCACAAAGAAGTATCAAAAAATCATGTGTGCTAACAAGTAGCATCCACGAAGTATTGCCTCTCATGCGTGTTACTTAATCTCACTCGTTGGTATTGCTTATTGTTTGCCAACTATTAATGGAAAAATACTAGAATGATAATAATTATGTCACACCAGAAGTCGCATAGGCTTACAGGAATCGTCCATACGGCCTTACTCACGTGTTTGCATTGAGATTTGTGCTACTAACCTAAGGCGCATTGACTTTCGGTTTGACAAATTTGTTGTCATTCTAGCACTTCTTAATTAAAGTTGCTCGTATAACTAACTTGAAGCGCAATGACTAAAAAAATGTTTAAGAATTTGAAAAGCACATCATTAAGTACATTAAATTGAGTGCAATAGAGCGAGTTTGATTTATATAGCTAGTTTCAATTAATTTTGGATTATGGCTTCTTTGTTGTTGTTGTTGTTGTTGAATATGGTGGTATATTGAAGCTCGAAAATGTCATAGAGACTTACAGTATCTAAATATAATGCACATGTAAAGTACGTAAGTTAAGTTCTTTATACTAACAATTAGGCGGAGTGTTATCGATTTGAGTGTTAAGGAACTCGTTGCATAAACACATAACGGAAAATCCGGTGGGGGTAACTAACCAACCGTGCAAACAACGACAAGATTAAGATATAGGAAAAATCACAAGGAAATATTGGAATTGAATGGAATTACAAAGCAAAATAAATACTCAAGAGTTTTTCCATTGAGTTTTACAAACCTCACAATGCGCTCTACTACCCCGTAATCAATCCCCGAGTCTAAGTCCACTGAGTCCTTGGTCGCCAATTGATCACCCGTGTCAACCTATGTCCATTTATCAATAATTTAGTTAGCATGACAATTTACAACAATTTCTAAAAGTTTTAGGCCAAATTGTCTATTTCGCGCTTTTCGAGGCAAAACCCCGCAAAAAGTCGCATCAAAAATCTCCAAATATTTTATTTTTCATAGAAATTCATAATTTTCTATTGATTTTATGGAAATATGTTTTTTCAGAATTTTCCAAACTTTTTCTGAATTTTTCCAAAATTTATTTTCTTCTTTTTTTCTTTTTTTTTTTGTTTGGGTCAGGTCGACCCGACTAGGTCGGACCCGACCCAGCCCTGGACCAAAACAGGTCCAGGCTCGGCCATGGGCCAAGCCTGGCCCATTCTCGGGCCCGACCCAAAGCCCATAAGCCGCACACACGCGCGGAGTGCACACGCCGATCGACACCGGTTCGATCGGGGCGAACACATTTTTTTTATTTGTGGTTTGGGGTTGAGGTTGCTCTCTACCCCAACCCCCGTGGACTCGATGGCAAGGGAGACACCCCTGCCATCACCACCACGACCCGGTTCGGCCTCCATGGCCGAACCCTTGTCCCGGCCACCTCGGCCAACCACCGAAATCCACAACCAAAAACTACTAAGACTCACCTCGATCGTGGCGTCTCTACCTTCTCTTCTCTCATTCCTCCTCCTCCTCCTCCTCCTCCTCCTCCTCCTCCTTCTCTTCGGTTCCTTCTTCCCTCTCGGCCTCCCGATTTTGTGCGTGGGATGTATACGGGTGTGAGAGTGTGTGTATGAGGTGAGAGAAAAGGTGATGAAGTGTAGATAAGGATTGTTAACTTTTTATCTTGACACAACAATGTAACACACCTGGGACACTCGCCCTTTTTTCGGGCGTTTCGAGGCTTGATTTGGCGTCCGAACCGCGATATACGCGTACTGCCGCATCACTAACCGCCTAATACTCATTCCATATTAGTTACTTGGACATTTTAATTTAATTTGTGTGTTTTAATTTCCCCGACCTAATATTCGGTCTCGTCAACTACTCGGTACCCACGTCGAGATGCATATCGAGGCGAATACATTTCTCATAATCTCGTACGTATTTTGATGCAATATACACACATGCGATGTATTTTAATAAATTTACACCGCAAATAAGCAACCAACACACCATAACTACCATACCTAAGTCACCGTGTGCCCTAGCCTACCGCGGCGTCCATGTAGATCCGAGCTGCATTCACGTCTATAAATTGAAGAGACATTTATAAAATGGACCGTTACAGTTCTTCCCAACTAAATAAAATTTCGTCCCAAAATTTAACTGTAACTAAAGTCCCATATCAGAGAATAGCTGGGGATATTGTGTCCTCATCGTCGACTCGAGCTCCCAGGCGAGTCCCTCCGTCCTATGATGCTGCCAATGAACCAGGACCTTCGCGAGTTCCCTGTTCCGGAGAATTTGTACTCGACGATCGACGATCTCTATCGGTCTCTCCTCATAGGTCACGTCAAGTTGTATCTCCACCTGTCCCAACTCAATCGTCGATCTCGGCCCTGACCTAACGAGTCTTAACATGGAAATGTGAAAATGTCGGATAAACCCCAGCTAACTCGGCAAGTAACTCCAACCGATATGCAACAGCGCCTACTCTTTGTGCGATTCGGTATGGCCCAATGTATCTCGGTGTCATTTTCGCCTTCGTCGTAGCTTAGATCATCGCGATGCCTATCCGCGTATTTTTTCTATCTATCTTGTGCAGCTCGTAGCTTCTGACGAATTTGTCACATTTTCCTGTGTGATCAACAACTATCTCAGGCCCTACTTGTATACCGAGACTGGTGTGCATCTTCCAAAATCCCATCTCGTATCTCTTGATCTGCAGGTATCCACAATCTCCCTCGGTATCTCAAACACCGATCTGTGGTTTCGGCCCAACCAGTGCATTTCGAATTTCGGGACAGACCACTGACCCACTCATAGAGCCCATCAGCCCTCTGACATTCGGCAACCCGTTCAATCGATACGGTCGGTATCCTCGTCCGACAACAAATGTGATATTCCGCCGTAGTCAACAACTCGGCCATATACATAATTGATGTTGTCTGTAATAAGACATGCTCATGTATCATCTAATGCAGAATAGTCTAACTGTCGAGTCCACTCATGCTCAATGTATCTGCTACGACGTTCGTTTTTCCAGGGTGATACTCAATAGCGCGTCGCAGTCCTTCAGCAACTTTAGCCATCTCTGATGGCGCATATTCAGATCCCTTTGAGTGAAAATTTATCGTAAACTCTGGTGATCTGTATACAACACGAATCGCTCTCGATAGAGATA
This sequence comes from Stephania yunnanensis, assembly GCA_039657365.1. NCBI lineage: Eukaryota > Viridiplantae > Streptophyta > Magnoliopsida > Ranunculales > Menispermaceae > Stephania > Stephania yunnanensis. The sequence continues at coordinate 53,903,886 of CM077584.1, read as the reverse complement.
GCGTCTCTAAGCCTTTAGTGCAAAGACGACTGCTGCAAGCTCCAGGTCGTGCACTGAATAAATAAATCGACAAAATCCCGAACCACCGGAACATCTTCGATCCGGACCTCCGTTCAAACTTCCAGCTCAACTATCGCCGCAAACGCCTCCATCTCCTGCGCTGTAGCTAGTCGGCCTCTCGTGATGGGTAAGCAAGTTGCCGATCCAAATAATACGAACTCCGGTATTCCAAGAATATGAAACTTTATCGTCTTGACGTAACAATCTATCCACGCATGATAGGATGCTAACCAATCCATCCCGAGTAGTGTGTCAAACTCTAAATACTCCAATACTCCAAAGATGTCCCTCCACCTCTATCATTACGTCTCGACATATTCGCCAGGGTATATATTATCCCCAAGCAACTGCACGAGACAAGATGTGGCTCTAGTGTCTGTATAACTAAACGTAACAATCCAACAATATGTCCAGCAAGAAACAATAAAGTACTATTAGAATCAAACATAGCATACATATGAAGACTAAATATAAGTAATGTACCTTCAATGAGTTGTCTAGTCGCCCCGCTATCTGGCTGTGCTAACGCATGTACTCTATCTCTGGCCTGGTCTGATGCTCGCCGTGACGATGGTGGTGTCCGATAGTCAGCCCTCAAGTGTCCCATCTGCATACACTGGTGGCATCTACGGCTCTCTAGTCTACCCGTCTGTCCGTCTCCAAATCTCGGACCCTGACCGCAGTCTTTCTGACCCCTGTTATGTCCCCTCTGATCTCGACCTTGACGGTACTCCTGTGGCTGTGCCCTCTGTCGATCCACTGGTGCTGAGGTGATAGCATGAACTGGCTGTGGCTCCTCATATCGGAACTGACTGCCCTGAAAATCGTCTCGATTGCCCCTCTCCCGTCTATCATCTCTCCAGCCTCTATCTGGATGATCCATCGGTCTCTTCTGCCTCTGACTAGACTGAGAACTCTGCCCTGACCGTACCTCCCTACCGCCACACGTCGACGGCCCATCTATGCGAGGTATGTCTCATGGGCCAATGCCCTATCAAAGATCTCCTGCAGCGTCGCGGCTCCGGTCGAGACAACTGCTGACGCAATCATATCATCAACTCCTTGGGTGAAATAATAAATCTGTAAGCGCTCTGTCCTGGCGACATCCAGAGAGAACTGAAGCAGATGTCGGAACCTCTCCATATACTGCATCAAGGTCCGACTACCCTGTCTCAAGGCTAAGAACTCCTCCATCAGTCTCAACCTAACCTCCATAGGTATGTACTGATCGTAGAATAGCTCCCTAAACTCAGCCCATGTCGTCGGTTCCGGATGAGTATCCGTATATGTCGTCCACCAGACCGCTGCATGTCCTCTCAAACAAGCTCCCGAAAGTCGTGCCTGTACTGTCTCATCGTTCCTCATCAGCTTATGGAAACGCTGATGAGACACTATCCATCTCCCTACAGCCTCGGGGTCACCGCCTCCATAAAAGAATCTAGGCTAGAGCTTCAAAAACTCCCTCGATAGTTTCGCCTCTAGTGTCAGGACGAATGCTGATGTAATAGGAGTATCAGTAGTGGGGGTGGCGGTAACCTGGTCCGTCGTCGTGGGTGGAGGAGTAAGAGTCGACGTCTCTAAAGGAACGACAACTGCGGTAGCTGTCTCTGTGGGTGCCTCTACCGCTACCCCCTGAACTGGCGTCTTGGGTACCACCGAAACAACAGTTGTCCCCACCGGTATAGTCACAGCTACTGGCTCTCTAGTTGAAGTGAGTGCCGCCAATACTGCGGTCTACTCTTGTAATAACCGTAATACCTCGGCCATCTGTGTCTCCTGTGCCGAGAGTCTATCCTCCACACTCGTCGTAACTGGGACATCCCTAGCCGCATCACTAGTATGTCCAGTGTCCACTGGCGTACCAGATTATCCATCTATGATCTGCATCAAAAATGCGCTCCGGATCAGTCTCGAGGTATATACGTATAACATATATTAAAATGAGAATATAACACGCATATAAGTTCTAACTCTACCCGCCTCACATTACTTCCCAACGAAAGTTCTAAGGCAATTACTTCGGGTTTCCACATCTAAGTTCATTGATTAAGTTTTATTGTCTTAGGTCTTTTTCTTTTTCTAAAATACCAACTGTGGCGTTGGTGTCACAATATCTTAAGCCAAACTGGGCTCTGATACAAACTACGGCGGCCCTCGCGGCCCCGGTGTGACGTGTCTCCGTGTACTCCTTGCCAGCTGGCCAGCTGGCCCAACTACACGTGTACGGAACCTGCCCGTCCTTCCTTTGTCTTAAATCTCGTATCCACGTGTGTGTACAGTGTATATATGACATATGCAGCGGAAGTTGTACGTAAATGCAGAAAAATAATAACCAATTTAAACAAAACCTACTGTGGAAAAACCCTAATAAATATTCTATTACTCCCCAGTTCCTAAAAGAATCAAAATATCAAAATAATCACACGTACAAGTAATCCTCAAAGGTAGGCAGTCAGAGGTAGTCACCTAAGATCCCCTTGCCTTTACTTGTACTCGGATCTGCACTCAATCATCACGGAAGAAAATGGATGACGAGTCCAGTCAGTAAAATCCCAAGGAACTCCTCCGAGCATTCAAATAAATAAATGGAAGTCAATAAATGCTGTTAAATAAATATGCGGAATGTAAACAAACAACTGTAAGTAGGGCATCACATGCATAAATAACGATAAAGTGTAAATGTGTGTGTCTGTTCCAGTCAGATTAAACCATATTTTGGGATTTCCTTCCAGGATCCCACTAGTGGACGCACCGACACATGTAGCATTTCCTTAGCTCGGGTCGTTATCAACCGAGAACTCCTGATACACATGCTATGGTCTAGAATGCATAAACACATAACGGAAAATCCGGTGGGAGTAACTAACCAACTGTGCAAACAACGACTAGATAAGATATATGAAAAATCACAAGGAAATACTGGAATATAATGGAATTACAAAGCAAAATAAATACTCAAAAGTTTTTCCATTGGGTTTTACAAACCTCACAACGCGCTCTATTACCCCGTAATCAATCCCCGAGTCCAAGTCCACTGGGTCCTTGATCGCCAATTGATCACCCGTGTCAACCTATGTCCATTTATCAATAATTTGATTTAGCACGACAATTTACAACAATTTCTAAAAATTTTAGGCCAAATTGCATATTTCGCGCTTTTCAAGAAAAAACCCCGCAAAAAGTCGTGTCCGAAATATCCAAATATTTTATTTTTCATAAAAATTCATAATTTTCTATTGATTTAATGGAAATATATTTTTTTCCAAATTTTCCAAATTTTTTCGGAATTTTTCCAAAAAAAAAACTTTCTCCTTTTTTTTTTTTGGTTTGGGTCGGTTCGACCCAACCGGCTCGGACTCAACTCGGCCCTGGACCTGTTCTGGGCCTGGCCCACTAGGGGGTGCACACGCGAGACCACTGCTTCGATCGGGGAGCAGAACACATTTTTTTTATCTGTGGTTTGGGTTGGGGTTGCTCTTACCCCAACCCCCGGTGGACTCGATGGCAAGGGAGACACCCCTGCCATCACCACCACGACCCAGTTCGGCCTCCATGGCCGAACCCTTGTTCCGGCCACCTCGGGGAACCACCAAAATCCACGACCAAAAACTATTAAGACTCACCTCGAAGGTGGCGTCTCCACCTTCTCTTCTCTCCTTCCTCATCCTCCTCCTCATCCTCTCCGGTTCCTTCTTCCCTCTCGGCCTCCCGATTTTGTGTGGGGTGTGTACGGGTGTGAGAGTGTGTGTGTGAGGTGAGAGAAAAGGTGATGGAGTGTGTAGATAAGGATTGTTGACTTTTTCTCTTGACATCACAATGTGACACGGCTGGGATACTCGCCCGTTTTTCGGGCGTTTCGACGCCCGATTTTGCGTCCGAACCGCGATATACGGGTACCGCCGCGTCACTAGCCTCCTAATACTTTCAATAAATTTACAAACGAAATAAGGTCACAACCATAACTTACCTAAGTCTCGTGAATAAAGAAAATTGGGTCCGTTTGAAGAGACATTTATAAAATGGGTCGTCCTCAAACGGGGCACAAGTTCGAGTCGTGGATTAAAGAAAATTGCGATTGGCGTTAAACACCACATAAGAAAATAACAACAACAACTAAACACCACATAAGAAACAACAACAACAACAACAACAACAATAACAACAACAACATAGCCTCAGTCTCAAAGTAATTAAGGTAGGCTACATGGATCAAATTTTTCTATTGTGCTTGATTAATTGCAATTGATAGTGAGCTTTCCAAACCATTCAAATCATTCTTAATTAATGCATCTCATGTTAACTTTGGTTTACCCCTACCTCGTCGAATTTCTACAGTTATTATTGAGTCGAGGCATTCGTGTGTCGTCTTTGCAAGTGACCAAACCACCGCAATCGCTTTTCTTTAATCTTCGTATCAATTGGTATTATTTCTATTTGTCTTTGAATTTTTATATTACTTATTTTATTTTTACAAGTTTTACTACACGTGAGACACTACAAGAGAAACCAAAAAAAAAAAAAGGTTTAGTTTTTTATGGTTACTTTTGTCTAATGAAAATGCTCATTGAACTTGAAACTCATTAACCCAAGACTCATGGACGTGTTTATCAGTAGTAATTTGTGATTGGGCTTTCCCGTGAAAGGCTAACAAATTGTTCGTCTTCCGTGGAAGTGAGGTGTTGACTCCTCCAAGCATCACCCAACAACTGCTGCCCAGTACATGCCCCCATATTGGGTAAGACAAGCAGTCACTGACCAGTTCCTCCTGCACAGCCTCTACTCAACAAGGCCACTCTTTGACTCTACTTAATTGCAAATATTCGTAGCTAAGCACTGCAAACTAGGGATCTCAATGTCTAGAAGTAGATGCTAGAGTAGATCATTACGGCGCACAAGTGCTAAGAGTTACTATTAGCCCATTCGGTTCGCGAGTAAAATAAACTTATGATCCTGAGATTATAACATGAGTTTGAGTATTAATCCCAATAGAAGACTTGTTTGGTTAGGGGTATAAAGGTTGAGATTATAAATGGTTTCTAAGTTGTAGTTACTAAATTGCTCTCTTCTATGAAAACATAAACTTGCAATTCAACCCTACCTACCTGTGTTTCATCTTCTTCACTCCTACCTGTGCTCATCTTCTTCACGCCTCTGTGATTCTCACGTCTCTCCCGCCTATAGTGTTTCTTGAATTTTGATCTCACTGGCCTTTGCTGTTGTTGCTGTCATGCAAGAGTTTCATTTCCTTATCAACCTAAATAAATAAAATATAAGCATCATCTTCTTTACATTATTGGAGTCCAAGACTAACATGCCTCAGCTAAAATTTTTGTGAAACTGAAATTTGCTAACATAAGTTTATTCACATGCGTTGTAGCTTTTGGACAAGGCGGTCTTCTATTGTACAAAAAAATCCTAAAACTCATCCCAACTACAATAAAGACCCACTAATGTAACAGACAAATGAAGATGTAAACTTGCAATTCCTTCTAAAAAGACAGTTGAGTTCTGCGCAATGCTATCACGAATTTAGGGGAATTTATAATTTCTCATAAAGACATTAATCAGTCATTCCTCCATTCCATTCAGAAACAGAATTAGGATCGAAAGTTAACCTGGAGAGAGAGAGAGAGAGGGGACAAGTGCAATCTGTGTAGAGATGAACGCTAAGGTTTTTTACCCTTGGAGCGACATAAGACGAATGAAGATCGACAAGAAGAGATGATCGATTGTATGTTGGTTGTTATAATATGAGGGTAATTTGGTCATGTTAGATACACCAACGATCGGACTAAATAATACCATTCATTTCATGATTTTATTTTATCCCACTCCTGTGGGTTAAGAGTGGGATAAAATAAAATCATCACCAATTTAAAACTCGAACCAAACACCAATATTATTTAGTATCACCACTTATCCCATGCTATTCCATGAACCGAACAGGTAATATGGGTCTTGGTTCTGTTGAACTTAAAATGTAAACAGAAAATGTGAACCAGTCAACAGAAAACAGTGGGCACACCAATAGCTTGATACATCATCCTTCAATTATTCTAGTAGTCTTTTCACATAAATTACTTGCAATTATTATCTGGGTGATTAGGCATAATCCATGCCGACTTTCTTCTAATTCATCGGCAAAGCCAGGCGGACATTCTAGCATCAGCAGAAGCTTAGGTCATGAAAACATGATAGAACATGTACAGATGCAGGCAGAAATTCAAAAGACGCCAATTCCTGTTGTATGAAGCATAAGAGAACAACAGATGCAGCAGAAGTTCAAACAAATGGCATAGAATCTAACATAGAAAATACAAACCAAACATACAAGTCTAAATAGATCTATCCATCAGTCTCCATTCAGCAGGCTCTTATCCAACCTAAAAACACTTGGTAAACTCTTAAGAGAATCAAATAATGTTTAAGGACAAAAGTTAAACAAAGTTTCATCTCCATTAATCCATTAAAAAAAAGAAAGACTTCAATCAGCTAATTAAGCATATCATAATCATATTCATGCCATAGAACCTTGATATTTTCTTGTACTATCATACAAAGGTTTGTCGAAAACATAACAGTACCATCAACTCATCGACTTAAGCTTCATACAACAATTTAGGAAGCAAAACAACTTTTCAGACTTATCAGAAGAGTTCTTACAGCATACTCAAGAAAGGTATAATATACAAAAGCACTCTTCGCATCATAAAATGGTACCAAGAAATAATGCCAGATCCTTTGTCGCAGCTTTATACAAATATCAGCACAAAGATAACCTAATCACAGCAATTCAAAGTCAAATTTGTTCTGCCAATCTGCTATCGGAAGGGCCTTATTCTCTAAAAACCTTCAAGTTACAGTTTATCTTCCTTCCCTATAGTACTCATCACCAAATAACTAATAAACTCTTATCAGATTGATATATTATTTACTTGTGTATTCGCCATGCGCTAACAAGACAATTTCTGATGGTATACCACGCTTTAACAAACAATGACATCATTGAATAAGATGATCATATAGAATCCTCCCTAAAGAAAGGTGCAGTCCAAAAAATAAAAATAAACAGCCAATAACTAAGCAACTCTTGCAATAATAACCGTGTCTGAGGGCAAAGAGTAAAGCAATCAAAAGAAACTCGTCCATAGATCAAGCTGCCCTTTCAAATGCATCAGTCTCCAGTCTTTTGACTGTTAGTCACTTAGTCTTAGTCATGTTCGTAACACAGGAAGCAAAAATAAAGGCATGTCCTAAAACACGAGCCAAATGAACATTAAGCGATTAAGGCCACAGTGTAACGTTTCAGACTTGACCACGTGAAAAGGAATGGCAAATTACAGACAACATAATGAATCATCAGAGTCACGTATCAAGGAATTATAAATTTAAACAATTCATTTAAACACCATCAAATATAATTGTTGGGAAAGGGATCTGAATCACAGTCTCACAGTCGCACAAGATCCTAGAACCCTTCATCGAATTTAAATTTGCAATATTCCAAATCAGGCTACTATTTGGATCCCACTAACCCTGCAAAAATTGACTCAAACAAGATATATATGAAGATACAAACAATATTGAATCATTTGGGTAAATTAAAAGGGCAGTTCTAACTCATAAGTAAATGGCCAAAATTAACAGGTATTATAACTAGGACCAAGTATCTTCCAAAAAAAAAAAAACTGGGCCAGAATACAAAAGCAGACTCAAAAAGAACACAAGCCAAGACCCAAAAAATCAATTTCACTGGAATATCAATACTTAACCTTGGAATCAAAATCTTTTGTAAGATATATATCTTTCAGCAGGCATAATAAGAGAAATAGATCATATGGCAATGTTTCCTTAATTCATAGATCAGCAAAGATCAAACAACTTATAAGAAATGTTGAAAATAGGACTGGTGTGTGGTTCTCCTATCCTGTTTGGCTGTTTCAGAAGCATAAACTAGCTGCTTAAGGGGAAAAAATGTAAGGAATCTTGTTGATACCTAGGTGATCACGACTACTGACTTGGAAGTTTGAAAAATAAAAATCAATGTTTGAATGATCGCCAGTAAAATTCCTGAATACAGCATTTAGAAATTGGAAGATCAGCATAATATGATTATGTACAAGTTCCTACAAAATAAAACAATTTTCACCGCAACCATGAAGAACAACTACCAGTCTACATCAAACACAAATAAAAGCAAAACGTTTCCACTTCCAATTGGCAGCTAGCATTCTAGTGTCTGGATCTAACATGTGAACACCAAAAAGATTTAATGGATGCATAAGCAAGTACTAGGCAATGATAATTGATAAGAACACCAAGCAAAACAAGACTTACAACAACAATTATATTCAGCTTCTTTTTACGGGAAAATACGTAGTCTTTCCTTAAAGAAAACTACTCTTATTCAATAATTTATCCTCGAGAACTCTATCCTATCAGGAAACTGCATACGCACATGAAGCAATATCATTCATGGACCGAGCCTTTCACCTTTAGCTAAACATAAAAGCAGATATTCAAACTTTTATGTTTTAGCATCGTAATGATCTATTTCTTAACTACATTTCTTGAAAGCAATGATGATCATCTAATTTTTTACATGATATGAGATATAACATCACATATCCTATTAAAAAGTTATTACATCACACAAGATAGACAACAAGAAACAAAATGTTCATACTATATTTGATAACTCATCATCTGCGACTATTTTGACAAATGCTGACAAAAATGATGAAAGTAGCTTTGACGTAAGAGATAGTAGGAGAATTACCAAGTCTCTGAGGTTTTTATTGTGGAGAAAAATAAGGAAATCCACTGGGCCAAACAGTAGGAAAACCACAAATTATTGATAGGGTAACAGTCCAGAGGAATTAAATTAAGCCCCTTTATTGAAAAAGAGAGGACAGAAGTAATTCCGTGAAAGCAAAATAATTTGATAAGCAAATTACCTTGACCAATGATCATACCGTGAAACAACATCCTTTCATTAACCTCCATATGGCATCTGAATACTAACACTATATCTGAAACCAAAACTATTAATAGTAGAACCTCAAAAAAAATACTATTAATAGTAAAGTACATTCTCATCAGCATATTGTCACAAATTAAATGTACCAAGCTGTCATTCACAGGGAAATGAACATAGAAAACATGTGAGTTGGTCAGTATTGCCAATCATGTGAAAAATAACTACACAAGTCTAAGAGTAATATAATGACATAAAAGAAAGAGGGCGACAGATAGGCTGCTAATGAACAATAATCGGCCAAGGTTGTGGTGCCCCTATTCAATTAATCTGCAACCATACAATCAACCATAATCCAAACCAAAATACAAGAATATAAGGATTAAAAGGACAAGTATTTATTAAAATGATACCAAGAAGAAGAGAGAAATCCAAACTCAACACAATCAGCATAAACTTTGCAACTCTCAGTCACGGATTGTACAGTAGCACTAACGAACATTCATGAAAAAAAAAATGAAAACAAGACCAACAGAAAGTAACGTGTAGAAAAAAAGGAGTTTATGGTGTTTCCAAATTCTTTTGATACAGATCAAGGGAATGCCCATCAACAGTGAAAAGCACTCCATCACAGAGCACAATTTCCTCCTTATGTGACAATATCAAGATATATGAAATTAAGAAAATGGGCAAAGAAAGACAAAGTGGGAAAATCTTCAAGAATCAAAATGATGAAGAATCTAAACCTTTCTACCGAACAAGAGACTTTGCTATCATCGGATTTCAGCTCGAACTTTTCTTCCCAGAGCCCGAGTAATAACTGAGGTACCATCGAACGAACTTCTTCAACCCCGTCTGTAGATCCGTGGCAGGCTTATACCCAAGCTCAGACTGTGCAAGTGTAATATTAGCATGAGTGAATTGCACATCCCCATTTCTAGGCATCTTCAGCATTACCTTATTGGCCTTCACCTTCAACAACTTCTCCAATATGTTCACAAGCTTGGTCACAGGCACCGGTGAAGTGTTCCCCAGATTGAAAACCCGCAATTGCGCAGGTCCCTTCTTCTTCCCACCACTTCCAGTACTCTTTCCGCAGTATCCAACGAAGCCAAGCAACCCTTCACAATGTCATCAATGTAGGTGAAATCCCTCGCCACCGTCCCATGATTAGGAGCTTCAAAGATGGGTATCGACTTCCCCTTCAATATATCCCTCGTAAAGAAGAAGTAAGCCATATCAGGCCTCCCCCAAGGACCATACACAGTAAAAAACCGCAACCCAGTAATCGAAAGCCCGTATATATGATTATAAGTATGAGCAATCTCTTCTCCCGCCTTCTTGGTGGCGGCATACAAACTCGCGGGCTGATCGGTCCTATCCTTCTCCGAAAAGGGCACCTTCGAATTCAATCCATACACAGAACTAGACGACGCCCATACAATCGCGGGCTGCGGATTCGCTGACTTACAAACCTCTAGCACACTAACAAGCCCAGCAATATTACTATGCACATATGAAGTAGGATTCTCCATTGCATACCGCACCCCCGCCTGCGCGGCGAGGTGCATTACATGACTAAATGCCACTACATCAAACAGTTTCTTCAACAAAACAGAATCATTTATATCTCCCTCCACAACAAAAACCCCAGTCCGCTCAAGAAGAGCTTGCCTGGCGCGCTTAAGCGTCGGATCATAGTAATTATTAAAATTGTCCATACCTAGAACCCCATCGCCTCTCCTCTTCAGCGCCGCAGACACATGAGTCCCCACGAACCCCGCCGCGCCGGTAACCAACACGCAGATGCCGTTACGAGACCGGATTCGCGCCGAAGACCGCACCCTCTTCTCCCAATTGGGGCCGCCCCAGGTGGGGGTCTGGAGGCTCCTTCTAGAAGGGTCTGATGATGAGGAGGACTGGGAGGCCGAATTGGGGTTCGGGCTCGGCGGCGCGGCTCGGTAGAAGAAGATGAGTATGAGACTGAGGAAGAGGAAGCACCAGAAGGAGAGCTTGGCGAGGGAGAAGTGGTAGCGTAGGCGGTGAATGTATGGGGACTTGTCCATCTTGAACTTTCCGGGCGTCGATGGAATGCTGTCCAGATGCGACGACAAGGGCTTCAGCTGCGACATTGCCCCCTCAAAGATTGCCCTGCTAGGGTTACACCAAGAAGAGAGAGCACAAACCCTTCGTACCCTTTGTTCCTCTCCTTGTTGCCGAGAAGGGTTTGCGTGGATTTGGGGTTTTATCGAGGAATCGACATTCTTGGAGAGAATCTTTAATGGCGTCTACAAATGGGTTTGTCGTCGTTGTTTTGCAGAGGAGCCTCTCTTGGAGATTAGAGAGAGAGAGAGCGAAGAGTGGGATAAGCGTAAAAACGGATGATTGTTAAGATTTTTGGAGTTTTTGTGTGTAGTTTAAAAGGAGTCAACTAATAAAAGTGTCACAAACGTTCCTCGAGATAAGCACTGGTTCATTTCGGATAGTGATTGGGTAACGTACTTGTTGTGGACGTTTTGCTATACAATAGTTCAGGTGCCTTAGACATACATAAGAACGTGTGTGTACGCATTTCAATGCAAAATGATTTGTCTCACATTTTTGGAATTTTATTTTTTTTTGGGTATTTTGGAGAATTTTTTAATGGGTGGAGAGGCTTTAATTTAATTTTTAGAGAGAAAGAGAGGTTTTTAGAAATTGAGATTTTTAGGTTAAGTTGGTTGGTGGGGTGCGGTGAGGATGAGATTAGAGAGATTAGTGAATTTGAGGGGCTTTGAAAAACCTCACTTTTTGTTGGGGTGGTGAGGGGTTTGTGGGGCTTCAATGTATTTTTTTTTAACTATGTTTAGTAAATAGGGTGATAGGGTTAGGGTTTGGGTTTGTTTGTAATAATTCCCACATTTTTTTTTTTGAGGGGCACCAAGGCCTAGTTTGATGGATCTTGTAATGGTTTGATCTTTTTATGGTACTCCAGTAGTTAACAAAGGGGGTAGATCCAAACGAAGTCATTGAAAGTACTTTACACTTTATTTAATACATAGAAGGTGCACATGGTCGCCAATAAATGTTATTCATCCATCTTTGCAATTAATTAATGGTGCTTAAATTAATTGAGTTTTAATACGTCATTTTTTTTTTTGTAAAAAATACGTCAATTTTTAAAGCCTTAATAGGCACATTCATTCCTTCCTAACCCACTACAGTAAGCCAATATACTACAAATAGATACTATATCACATACTGAAGCCCGAAATTATCCTAATATGCGAAGAAAACTATTTACAATCTGAAAGTTGAAAACCTTAAACAAACAAAAATGGGTCCTTATAAAAAAAAGAATTTAAAAATAAAACAATTGACTCTATTGAGAAATGTCTCGGTGAAGTTGCCTTAATGAAAGGTCCAAAAACATGCATAGGAGGAAACCTACATAAGCAAATCACTTAGGGATGAACATAAATCTCAATGAGAGGGGAGAGTTATAAGAATTTTTTCCTTTGTCCTCAAAAAAAAAAAAAACTTTTGAAAGAATACAAAGAGGTTGATTAAAAAAAATCTATCCAAACAACAATTAACAAAACGCCAATCCTAATAAATGAAACATCTCTGGTGAGATGGACGAAACATCACTTGCCAAAACGTAAGGTTTGAGAAGGTCATGGATTCAACTTATATTTAAGTCCAAAAAAAAAAAAAAGAATTCATGGGATATACGTAAAACATGGAGGGCTCAGGCGAATCATGGACGTAGGTTGTGCGACAGAGACGGAGGTATTCTCCTTCAAGAGGTCGCCCGCGGATTGACATAATCCTTGCAGTTGAATGAAAGGGAAATTGGAAATTGGGTGGGTTCGTAAGGTACTAGGAAGGCTGTTAGAGGCATACCAACTGGTTAGGCGTTTCTTTCAGGGCGACGACGGGATGGTGTATCTTCAGACTTTGAAAAACCATTTGGAGGATGCGTTGAGGTTATGGAGTTGGCAAGACTGGGTGGAAGGCTATTCTCATTTCATATGATAAGAAGTACAAGGGCTAAAAGGCGTTCCATGAGGCTTTGCTACCTATTGGCTTGGAGAGTCAGCCAATGAATACTAGGGAAAATCAAGGGAGTCAACCTAAACCTTAGGGCCAAAATATCCCACCACCTCCTAGGGATGATGGCACTGGCGAGAATGGCATCATATGGTAGTCATCTTCAGGGCTTACCTCAATCAGGGTTGGGCATTGATCAACGACGTTTTGACAGGCATGGGTGGGACAACAGGTATCGTGTCAAGTGTTTGGAAAAGACCAAGCCATCTTGTGATGTCAAACTAATCAAGAAAAGCATAAAATGCTACAAGAGAGTAAACAGATAAGGGAGCAGTAGTAGAAAAAATTGTGGAATGGGCCCTCAAACATCACTGGAGGATCGACATATGGCTTGCTCTGAGGGTGGGTGAAGATAGAGGGGCTCCCCTTCAACATGTGGAATGAGGTTGCCTACCAGATGATAGGAGCACACCGTGGTGGTCTGATCATGGTGAATAAGACAATGAGGGAGAAAAAAAAGACCTTAGGGCCGCATTCATCAAAGTCACGGGTCATTTACACAAATTCTTTCCTAAGAAGATGAATGCTCCAGGGTGGAATGATACAATAGTGTTTTCCTTCTGGCATCCAAAAGCTAAGGAGCTCGTCCGGTTGAAAGAGTAAAAAGTTGACCCTCAAGTTAACTGTAACACCAACGGAGAAGTAAATGTACATTTCTTCCATATAGCATATTTGGAGGCAGATGGTGAGAACTTTAGGAAGGAGAAATGTTTCTTGGTAGCTGGTATGCAGAGAAATTCGAGACGAATTAGACATATTAAGGGAAGAGGTAGCGGTGTCAGATAATGTGCCTCTTACACTTGATGAGAGGGGGCAAAAGCTGCAACCACAACCTATACCTAGAGTTTCCAACCTCCAAATCATCAAAAAGGCAAAAAGGGGGTATCTGAGGTATTTCCCTTCCCTCAAAACCTTATTTGTAGTTGTATGAAATATATAGATATAAGCCATTTTTTGGAGAATGAACCGACTTTTTTGCAGGGAAACAGATCGAGGAGGCCCTCAGGGAGGGGCTTGGAACCTAAGTCAACAAGAAACAGTGGGGGGCAGTGGGCCTAACAAATGGGTCTGTTCTTACCCAGCATAGTATCCAAATTGGGGTCCGAGATACATGTTCGCTATCTCGGTGCTCAATTATAATGACGAATCGGAAGGGTTGGATATTCATCATCCAGATAGGGAGGGGGTTATTCATCATCGGATGAAAAGTTCTCTGGGCCTTGAACTAGCGGTAGATACAATTGAGATGGCCGAGGACTCGATAGATTCCGATCAGGTGGATTTGTTAGTCCAGTTGGTAAAGGAGAAACAAAACATCCAGCCCAAAACATAGGTACCTATTGAACGGATTGAAGCATATATCGGGGAGCTTGATGACAATATGTTGAGGGCATTATTTGAACTGTTTGATTAGTCTAATGAAGGCCCAAAACACTTGGAGGTTGGTGAACTATCTATAGTAAGGGAAACAATAGGGGTGGTGGCCAACAGATTACCGGATTGCGTCAGATGATGGAAGCCTATCTAGGGCCCTTAGATGATATCATGTTAAATGAACTCTTAGGGGTTGAGGGATGTCGAGACCAGCGAGCCAATCACGAATTGGCGTCACCACCAATAGACAATGTGGAAGTGGCAACTATTACTTTATAGCAGGCAGGGATCACAATTACATGTAGAAATCGATCTAAAGTTAAACATTCTATATTACAATAGGAACTATACAAATTAGGCAACAAGGTGGATTACGGTCGTCCAGACCATAGGGCACAATAAAGTTAACCCAATGAAGTCACTCTCATAGAATATAAGAGGGATAAGAGCAACGAAAAATAGAAGATCAATAAGAAAAGTAATTGCCTAGATAAATTTGGACATTGTCTTGTTACAAGAGACAAAAACGGAAGGCCTTGATAAAGGAGTAGTGTCGAGCAATTGGGGAAATAGGCATAAACAGTGGGTTGTATCGCCTTTACAGGGGATGAGTGGCGGGGCTACGATCTTATTGGATACGAGAAGAATAAATGTGACTAATTGTATAATGGGCGTCTTCATGGTTTCTATTCAAACTCAGGAAGTAGACTCTACATGGTAGCTCACAAATGTGTATAGGTCGTCCACTCCTCACCTTAGAAAGAAGTCTTGGACGTAAATTGGAGATTTATATGGATGCATGGTCCAATGTGGTGCTTGGAAGGAGATTTTAATGTGGTGCGGCACATAAAGGAAAAATTAAATAACCCTCATTCAACTCGAAGCATGAGGAGGTTTGATTGGCTGATTCGAGAACTCGAACTTATCAGCCCCCCACTTTTAAATGGGATGTACACATGGTCTAATTATAGAGCACACCACATCTGTGCTAGATTAGATATGGCTCTTTGTACAAAAGAATGGAGTGCAATATTCATCAATGGAAGGCAGAATCTGGGTCCATGCATTACATCCGATCACACACCAATCATTTTCGAAATTGGACCCATCAAATGGGGCCCTTCCCCTTTCAAATTTGAAAATGTTTGGTTGAAGCATTCTTCTTTTAAGGAAGATTTGTCGATGTGGTGGCAGAACTATCTCAGTGATGGTAGCCTGGGGTATACTTTATGAACAAATTAAAACAACTTAAAATTCACATTAAGGGATGGAATAAGAATGTCTATGAGTAGGTGCAAACGATGAAGAATGATTTGAAATCAGTCATTGAATTGATGGATAGACAGGAAGACAGGGGTGTATGAGGTTGGAGGATAAAATTGTTAAGGAGAATTTAAAGAAAGATATCGAGGTAACACTGCTAGTTGAAAATAAGATGTTAATGCAAAAAGCTAAAACTAAATGGATTCATCAAGGGGACGCCAATACAACATTCTACTATCAGGTGCTTAACACTAGATGAAGCAAGAATTTCATTGATCGACTTCAAATAGAAGATGAGGTATTCACCGAAGATAGCAACATAATTATGGAAAAAATCTTGGAGTTCTACATTTCGTCATACATATCTACACATCACGAAGAATGGTTAATAGATGAGATTGAATGGGGGAGCCTAACTCAATTGGAAGCCAATACATTGGAGGCGGAATTCATAGAGAAGAAAACGTGGAAAGTGGTACAATCCTGTAAGGGAAATAAGAATCTTGGGCCCGATGGCTTCATGGTGGAGGTTATAGGTGAGGGGTAGGGGTTATAGAAAACTGAAATTATGGAGGCTCTAAAGAAATTTTACGGAGATTGGGTCATTAATAATGCCACAAATGAAACTTACATTTGCTTGTTGCCAAAGATAATCAACAAGCTTGTAAGATTTCTGACTACCGGCCAATAAGCTTGATTACATGCTTATATAAAATCATATCCAAAGTGCTAGTTGCTAGAGTTCGGGATGTTTTACATTCTACTATAACTAAGGAACGATGTGCCTTTGTTCTGGGTAGACAAATGTTGGACCTAGCCCTCATAGCCAATGAAATAGTAGAAGAAACCCAAGTTAAAAAAAAAAAGTTGGACATCATTCTTGAATTAGATTTCGCAAAAGCTTATGACCATGCAGATTGGGGGTTTCTTAATTATGTTCTCACTATAAAGGCTTCGGGGCACGTTGGAGGATGTGGATGCAAGGATGCCTTAACTCGGTGACTTATTCGGTGACTGTTAATAAAAAATCATGGAAAAGAGTAAAAACACAAAGGGGAGTAAGATAAGGCGACCTACTTTCTCCTATATTGTTTATCCTAGTGGCAAACATCATGGGAAGGATGTTCGACGCTGAAAGGGAGAGAGAATGTCATTAAGGGGTTAACGATTGGGAGGAATAATATACAAGTTAGTCATTTAGTTTGCGGATGACTCATTATCGCTAGCCAATTGGGCAATAACTCGGTGATACCTATGATGAATCTGGTAGACTCCTTTTACACAATATCAACACTAAACAAAAATAAATGTACAGTGATGGGCTTCAATGTACCTAATGAGAGGGTAACTCTATTAGCTTCCAGGATAGGATGTGGTGTAGGGGAGTGGCGTATCACCTATTTGGGTCTGCCGATGGGCTCATCACCTAGATCCAAAGTCTTTTTGGACCCAATTGTGCAAAAAATTGACAAGAGAATTGATAGTTGGAAACGGGGATGGCTGTCAAAGGGTGGAAGGCTTACTATGCTCAAATTAGTCCTTACGGCTCTTCCAACATTTTATTTATCCATTTTTAAAATTATGGTGCAGGGTGGTGAAGTGCATAGATAAGAAGATGAAAAATTTCGTGTGGGATCATATGGAGGATAACTCCCCTGAGTATCTTGTGGCATGAAAGAAGGTGATCTTACCCAAAAATCTGGGGGGAGAAGAGGGGCTCCTCATTAGAGATGTGGTAAACACTAATAAAGCTATGGCGATGAAGGCGGCTATGAAGATCTTAAATAAGCAAGATAGCTTGCGAAAAAAGGTGATCAATAGTATATATGGTACAAAAAGGAACGGATGAGACTCAGGATGGATCTCTCAATGCAGCACCAGGAGCCCGTGGCGTTTCACAAGATCATGCTTACAAGAATACAAAAGTGGCACAAAAATTAAGCTAGGTAATGGTCGTAGAATTCAGTTTTACGAGGATGTATGGCTAGGTGATATACCAATCAAAGAATTATTCCCAATCCTAACTCCTATTACTCGGACACCATCTGCCCTGATTCAAGAGCTAGCTTATAGAGAAGGGAATTCCACCTTGGGACAATTAGCCTGGTCCTTAAACCTCAAACGACGATGCAATAGTGCAGAGCAAAGGCATTTACACAACTATTATCATTACTCCAAGGTGTTAGTTTTAACCCCAATGAAGAATATATGGGAAACTGGAAAAGGGATGCAGATGGGTGCTACATTGTGAAATCGGGTAAATAGCTCCTGGTGAAAGGACTAAATCTCCCTAGTCGTAATGCGGTTAGAACAATATGACACCCGCCTACCCTACTAAAATCTCAGTTTCTTACTTGGACGATCTGACATGGGAAAGTTAATGTGATGGAATTGATACAGAGGAAGCGTCCTACCTAGGAGTTATTACCTTCAATATGCCCCTTGTGCAAACAAGAATCAGAATCGATTTACCATCTTTTCCTTCACTACTCGTACACTTTTAGATTATGCGAAAGACTTCTTGCAGAATTGGAGTTGCAGTGGGTTACGCCAACGAACATAAAAGAGTGCATTGTCGATGATGTGTTACTGAGTCTTAGTGAGAAAAAGATGTTCTTATTGCAATCAGGTCTCCATGCAATTCTCCGGGAAATCTGGAGGGAGAGGAATCGTCGTCTGTTTGAAGAAAAAGATCAACCGTGACTGAAGGTGTGGGATCAGATGAAGTGCGGGGCCAGGGCTTGGGTAAAGGAGTTGGCACAAGCTCAGAAATAAGGATGGATCAATCTAGACAAATGACGGACATAACTTCTTCATTAAAGAAATGGGTGTTATCAAATGAAGTTGGGTGAAGGTTATATATGCATTAATGACGGCCAGTTGGGAGGATGCGCGTGGTATAAGGTGGATGTAATCTACACTTATGTAATTGTTAGCTACATTTTTGTTTTTGTTTTTATTTCCACTTTTGTAAATCCGTGTCGTTGGCTCGTTGGTTCAACCTAGTTGATTCGACGAAAAGGCGACATCGCGTTGAGATGAGTTAACATCATGGGCTCAATCAACGTTTGGAGATCGAGGTTGTGTGTTTCATTAGGGACGACGAGTTTTTCCCTACTATACTGGTAGGGTTTTTTTTTATTTATGGGAAACACATTTTTTCTGGCTATGTATAAATCCCATCCTTGGCTATAATAAAATAAAATATTGTTCCTATCGAAAAAAAATTAAAAAAGCTTTACATTTTTTTCTCGAAATAATTAATTTGAGCTCAACTCCATTTTAAGACAAATTGGTGCTAGTGTACGTGGCAAAATTTTCATGGTAAAGTTAAAAAATTTTGCTAAATCATTTGAAAGGGATAGGCGCTATACAGAATTATAATCACAAATCTTAACAAAAATATCTTAAATTCATCACATAATCAACAAATTGTCTTAAGAGATGAGTTGGGTTAAAATTGAAACAAATCTCAAAGTTTATGATTTTTTTTCTCGAGAAAACTTAAAGTTAAAATTATTTTGAGAAAAATAGTTTGGGATTATTCAACTATTTACCAAAAAAAATCAATTTTAAACTAATGTAACGGTCCATTTTATTAATGTCATTAATTATCTAGTAATTGTAGACATGAACGCCAGCTCAAATCCACGTGGACGCCTCGGGTCCACGTCGACCTAGGTACGTTGGTTAAATTGTGTGTTAGATGACTTAATTGCAATACAATTTATTCAATTATTTGTTAAATACATCGCGTGTGTGTATGTTGAATAACGAGAGCGTGCGAGGTTGTGTGACGAGTAGTTGCCTCGAAGTGTGTGCTAACGCGAGTATCGAGAGGCGAGATACGAGTACACTAGAGAAAACTCAATAAACTTATATAAACATGTATAGGTTATCAAATTGAGATAATTAATGTAACCATAGGCTAATTGAATAAACTTGAACAATAGGCTATGTTACACCTCGAAATGCGTGTCGAAACGCAGGGCACCAGGTACGGGTAGCCGATGGTTGGTGCGACCATGAGTTGGTTTAATTTGATAAATAAAACACTAGTCATATGGTTGGATAAGGCTTAATGTAATGTGACATTAATAGAATAAATGAAAGCCTATAGTTTACATTAAATAAAAGGGGCCATGAGATAGACATCTAGATTAACATAGTGAGTATTTGAGCACGACACTCACGTACAAATTCATGCAAACCAGTAGATTAGAGGAATAAGAGAGGATTTAGAGCTGGGAATTCAACAACCTAGGCATCAAACCAAGTAATCTAACTTACGTAATCATCTTCCTCATCTCCTACACTTTAAATTGAACCCATTTTCATATGCCTTGGTGGAATTTCGAATTTTCTGATGTATGCTCTGAATTGTGACGAAAAGTTGATCAATTTCATGTTGTTAGATCGTATTATTAGGGATTGATCACTGGTCTAACTAGAATTTTTAGTTTTGATGAAATTGGAGGGCGTGATGCATGCATGAATTTATGGAAATTGATGTACATTGATGTCTGGAATGATCTGATTAATGTATTAAAGTTGTTTTGATGAGGAGTGGGTAATAGAACAGTTAGTGTGGCTAATTGAGAGGGTTAGGAGTTGAGAATTCTGTCCCAAAGGGCAATTAGCGCGCTAATTGGAATGATTAGCGCGCTAATCTCCTGGGTGAGCAATTGTTCATTGAAATGAAGAACAGTAGGACGCTAGTTAAATTCCCCAGCGCGCTAATTCGAGGTAGCGCGCTAGGTAGACCTGATTAGCGCACTAATGACAAATGAAAATGAGAATTTAGGACTGTTTTGGAGATTTTTCACCTAATACATATCTATACCTTTGTAAACAAACTAAACTGGTAAAAAAAAGACTTTAAGGATTTAGTGGACCGAAGCTTAGTGTCGGGGAGCTTAACGGGTCAGGTACGGGAGTCCGAGGAGGTCGGAGAGCAGTGTGAGGTTTGTAAAACCCAACTGAAAAGTTGAGTATTTATTCTGCTTACATATTGTTTCTATCATTCCTTGCAATTCATTATTTTATTCAGTTACTTGGACGTGGGTTGAGGTTACTCCCCCGGATTTCCTTGTTGTGTGTTCATGAGGCATTGGACTGTAGCACGTGTGACCCGCCCCTCAATGAATGGCGACCTGGGCTTGCCTTGGTGCACGCGTCGATGACTCAGCGGATTTGGCCAGCGCCGCGAAGGAACAAGTGTCGAGCCAGTTGAACGCGACCACTAGTGGGAACTTGGTGACACGAAGTACAGTCTAGTCCATTTGGAGCGAGAACACACATTTGTTAGCTTGTCTGTTGTTTATTCATGCGATGAGCCATTTACAGTTGTCTGTTTGTATTCTGCATGTTTACTTGACAACACTTCTTGTATTTCATTTACTTTATTATTTGAATACTAAGAGGAGTTCCTTGAGATTTTACTTACTATACTTGTCATCTGTCTTTTTGTGATGATTGAGTGCATATCCTAGTACCATTTGGGGCTAGGGGATCCTAGACGACTACATCTGATTGCCCATTGTCGAGGACCTACTTGTACGTGTTTATTTTGATATTTTGTATATTTTGGGTATCGGGAGACTTGAGATAACACCGTACATGTATATATACATGTTGTGGTAATGTTGCTTATATACAAAGTACTTTACAGGGTTTTCCACATTAGGTTTCCCCTTTGAATAATGTTTATCATGCTAAATTACCATGTTTAATTGGTATTAATTAAGACTTCCGCTGAATATGTTAATCTTTAAAATACAACCCATTAGTATAGTTAGGATCTCAATAAATTGTCAACTAGGTTACAATTGAAATAGTTAGATTTCCACTGGGAAAGGACGAAGCATATAAGGATAATTCATTAATTTATCGGATAATACACGTGTGGACACGATTTACGAAATATAAAGAGGACGAGCAGGTGCCGGACACATAGTTGAGCTAGGCGGCAAGGAGTACACGGAGACACGTCACCCCGGGGCGGCAGGGGCCGCCACACTAATCATCAATTTTTATTTTTTTTAGTTTTCTTATTTCATCTTTACAAAATTCTATAACACGTCCTTCTAATCATTTTCATTTCCACTACATGTATGTATGTGTTACACCAACATTTCAATTGCATAAAATTATAATGAGCCTATACTCACAATTCTATAGAATTTTCTATTAAGTGATCTTGATTACATATCACACATATGCTACACTTCTCTACTTTTTATATTCATCTTGAATACTATATATACCATGATCATTTTCTTGTATGATTGATCCAAATATCTAAAATGACAAACAACAGTCACAAATTTAATTACTTAGAAATCATGAGAAACTTGCCTATAGAGTTTCACTTTCACATTATGACTTTGAACACTGATTAACGTGTAAAAATTTGTTTTCGTCACTCCGAAAAATTGGGATTTGATGAGAGAGTTATGAACTTATAAGGGAGTCATGGGTTCATGAAAAAAGAAGAAGTCATGGTTGGATAAGAAGGAGACAAGAGTCACGTGACTACGGAGAGTGAGAGCGACCCATCTGGTCCAGTGGGACTCCCCAACGGTCATCCAAAGTTTTGAGCTAGTGAGTAGTGCAAAAGCGACTTGGAGACAAAGGCACCCTTGCTTGCTTCACCATGTGACTATCTATACTTACCTTTTATTCCTACTTACGAGTTGTGTCATATATTTATACCATTGATTTCTTCCCAAATCCCACATTTCAAATGTTACTCAAATCCATAGAAAGTTCACTACTGTGAAAAGTGAAGGCAAATCACACAAGCTCCAATTTTATTTTATTTTTAGTAATTTAAGTCTTTCTAAGCCAGCTTTTGCGTACCTCGATATTGATTATAAAGACCCTAAACCAACTTTTACAAACTACTTCAGCTCTTCTCCGTCAAGGCCCGACTAATCCCACGAGGATAAAATCAAGGGCGGCCCTATTTCTAACCTAAATGTTGAAGGAAAATGACATGGTTGCTGCAAATCGAACTCATCACATTTGCTTTAGTCAGAGCTAAACAAGAGTAGCTCAGACATTAATTTGAGGGGTAAGCTAGCTTAGGTATTTTATAAAAAAATTTAATGATCAACTACACGCATAACGGGCCAACATACAAGGTTGTCATGGGCTACAGTCTAAAACAGCCATGCACGTGGCTACGCCCCTGATTTGCTATAATTAACTCTAAGTCTTGAGCATATTAGAAACTATTTTTTGTTTTTTTAAAAAAAAAAACAGTTTACCCTCACAAAAGCTTGAACTCATGACCTATTCCTTTCAAACTTCATACCAAATTATTAGGCCACCCAATTGATTGATAGTATATATATTCGAACTTAAAACTCATCTAAATCTACAAGTGAACTAAGCTTCTTAATTTGCGATATTGATTCTGATTGTAATATACTGGTGCATGCACTGTTGTTTGAGAAATGTTTATTAAATCTTCCTCTTTTTTTTTTTTTTTTTTTTTTTTCTTTTGTTCATTTCAACCGGAGTCCGGACTCCCCAGACCTTTGCCCCTCATCTATCAGAGTAGAGAGTAGAGATGCTTGGGCCTATTTTATTGTTTTTGTAAGAACTAGTTGTAACTTATTTATCAAGAAAAAAAAAAGCACATCAGAAAGTCCCTGGCAATGGCATGGTACCTTATGGTGAGATTTCACTATTTTTTGTCTTGCTTCAATTGCCAACAATGTTAGGAAAGAAGAGATAAAATGTCAAAATTGTTGATGCCGACACATGTTACACCATCTCAGTTTTAGCAACTTACTGTTGCAACCAACCATTACCTAGGCATGTAATATTGGGAGTCGATTATTTGCTGACTTGAGCCTCTTAAATGTTACTACTTCACTGGTTCGAATCTTTAACTTTTTAGGCAAGAGATTGTACAATGAGACTTCTTTCCTATTATAGGAATAATTGTGGACACCATGGTATCAAAAAAAAAAAAAACTAAGCCCCAAGGGTGTTGGTAGTGTAAAATTTGTTCTCTAATTAACACGTTGATCAAGACAGATACGTTGAGTTCGAAATTTGCCCCCTCATTTCTTCTTTCGATTTTTTTTCTTGAGTTCCTTGATGGGAGGTAGCTAAAGAACATCCGAGGGATTAGTCGGGTCCATCATCAGCCCGGTGTCAGCGGCGTCGCTCAAATATCCTCGGCTATTAAAAAAGAAAAAAACTAAATTATTGTTATGATAAGAAAAAAAAAAAAGTGAGGAACAAAAAATGGAATAAAGTAACAAAAGAGAGGCACCGTCTATCTCTGTACCATCACTATAACCATGTGAAAAAGTACTAGAAAAACATGTTAAATTATGTGCAGTGCAGTGCAGCCAATCCCATAATTTTGTACATGTTTTTTCTATATCTAAAAGCCTAAGTAAGGCAAGTTGCACTTAAAAAGTAGAACAGAACAAACAAAGCTTCTGGGCTTTGGCACGCCTAGTTGAACTTAAAAAATGGTTTTTGCTTCTGAAGTTTCTGATTTTTGAACCTCTTTTTGTGTTGCCAGCACAAACTGTACAAGATTAGCCCCTTCTTTGATCACTAAAAATCAACAAATTGGTCATTGTCATGATGGTGTTCACTGGAGACAAATTCTGGGCTGCACGAGTTGCCACTTCTAGTTGCTTTGATGGATTACGAGACACCCGTGTTACCAGTTTAAATTAAAAATTAATGGATGCTAGTCAGTCCAATTATTTCATTTAAGTTGGTCACTAGCCCGAGATGATACATGATTTTATTGTTTCACTTGAAAAATGAAATGTAGTCTTGTAGAACTCAATTTAAATTGGAGCAGTTTAATTTACAGACTAGAATCAATAGAAAAGCTAGGTACTTATAGGCACCATCACATTAATTTGTGACATGTCGTGGCCTCTGGTGCTAAAGCATTTTCAATGGTAAATGTGGATTGGGAGTTTGGGTACCTTGAATTGTGCCACCTCATCAATATGAGGAGAATGTCTATCCTATATGACACCCATTTTCACTAGATAGATATTCAAACTTAAAAATGCTCTCCAATTCACAATGTGGACTAGGACCTTTGTTTTATCTTTTTTTTTTTTTTTTTTTTTTTTTTTTCTTGTTTTTAAATATTTAAAAGATAACGTAGTTGTCTATTTCGATGTCTACATTTAGATATTGGGGTAGACATCATCTACTTTTTTTTTTTCTTTTCCCGCGTTTGCTTCACTTTTACAACTCACATTTGTATTGGAGAGTTTTCGATCTTTGCGGTTCAATTAATGTATATCGATATTAGGTGACATCCATTTTGACTCTAATCCATAGTTGCATTAAATCCGTTGCGATTCTCAACTAATACTGATATTGTTTCATGTTGGATTTTAATATATATGAATAGCCTTGAAAAGAATATTCGCACTACTCATGCAACAGGTGAATTTTTAAAATTTTTAATGTTTCAATTCAGGACTAGCTATTTTTTATTTTTACTTTTTTGGTACACAGGGCTAGCTATTACAATTCTACAAGTGATAATAACTAATCTTTTGAAGTGATTAAACAAAAATCAACTCCTGATAATTGGTAAACAAATTACTCCAGCGTGAGCCCGAGATAATAGATACATCAATTCACTTGTCAAAAAATAAAATTTGAAGTTGTGAGTTCGACTCCTACTAAAAAGAAACTCCCACGTGAAATTGCTCAAACAAGCTTATTATTCAAAGGTGACGTTTGAAAACGACCACATGCAAAAATATTAACAAAAGATGGTCAATAGATGCACATGCACTCATGCAGCACATGTGATTCATGTGAATACCTTTACTTAGAATAATAATCATCAGTATTATTTACACAAAAATCAAAGAGACCTCAAATAAAAATATAAAAATACAAAAATACAAATATACAAATATACAAAACACGAAAGTAAATAATGTATCTTATCTGAGGGTTTAGTGTGAAGACAGAGATTGCCTCAACTTTAACCAAATGTCTTTGAGTTCAAATCTTGAGTACCAAATCACTTTAAATTCTTTGAGGGATCTTGCTGTCGAGCTCAAGGTAGTCAGGCCCATCCGACTTTTGATAGGATGATTTTAGATCGGAGAATTTGTCTTAATTGTACTAAATAAATCAGTTTCTTCATAAGATTGGAGACTGCATCTGGAGGCCCTATAGACTCATATGAAGTTAGGAACTGCCAAACCCAGAACACAAATTCAATGGCCAAAGTTTGCTATAAATATGTTTTCGATCCGGTAGCACAAATCTCACTTGGTTACTTGCATATTAGGCAATTGATTAGAAGTACACAATGAAGTATTTGAATGCAAAATCATGGTAACAAGCCTCACAACTTTAATAAATTCAGGTGTCTCCATGAATAATAAATAGACTTCAAAAAATAGAAGCTATATATGAAGTAAAATACTACAAACATTACGAGGAGTGCCTAGCATTTGACAAGGTAGTGATTGTAGAAGAATGCCTTCAAGGGCCTACTTAGCCCTCTTTATTGGACTTCAATTCTCACATTACCTAGTTCAGTGCTTGGAGAACTTCTCTAGCACTTCAAAATAGTCTGGGAATGTCTTCCTGGTGCAGTCAGGATCATTGATTGTGACGGGAACATCAGCACAGGCGGCTAGGGAGAAGGCCATGGCCATTCTATGGTCGTCGTATGTGTCAATTGCTGTTACATTCAATCTCTCTGGTGGAGTGATCACACAGTAATCTGGCCCTTCTTCAACTGTTGCGCCAAGCTGAAAAACACGCACGATTGAGGTAAGAAAAGAAAACAAAATAGTTCAGCAGATTACTAGAGAGATTCCTTTCGATATACGGTTTTAAGCAAAGGAGGTTTACCTTCCGGAGTTCAGTACAAATGGCGATCATTCGTTCCGTTTCCTTCACTCTCCAACTTGCCACTAAAATTAAAGTAAAGAAGAGATTATGGCGAGGAAGAGAAGTCTAACCTACTAACAATATTTTTTCAGAAAAAAGAGGTAGCAGATTAGGCTGCACATTGTATACTGATGCATAGGGTTTCTTATACATCCTTTACATGTAATTACTCATCAGTGTTAGAACTTACCATCTCTTATGGCAGTTGGACCATCAGCAAAGAGAGCAACTACAGCAAGCGTCATGGCAACATCAGGCATTTTGTTCATGTTGACATCAATGGCGCGCAGATTTATCCTTTTAGAGGGATCTCGAGATGGGCCTGTAACAGTGACACTGTTCTCCGTCCAAGTAACTTGTGCCCCCATCTTTTCAAGGACCTCGGCGAATTTGACATCCCCCTGCATAACCCGAAGGAGACGAAGACGTTGAGAACTGGCAAGAGAGAATTATAACCACCAAACAAATTATCGGAACAATATATAGTGTATCAAAAAAAAAAACAAAAAAAAACAGTTAGCACCTGTAAACTGCTGGTACCGCAACCTTCCACAGTGACAGTCCCACCAGTAACTGCAGCACCAGCTAGAAAGTAACTAGCACTAGACGCGTCTCCTTCAACATAAGCCTTTCCAGGAGACCTGTCAGATTGCATTAGATCCTCAAATGTATCCAATCTAGCTAGGTTTGCACCAGAAGCTGCAAGAATGAGGATCAAATACTCACTTGTACTTTTGACCACCTTTGACCAAGAAACGATCCCAGTTATCGCTGTGCTCCACACTAACTCCAAACCGTTCCATCAATTTCAAAGTCATCTCTACATATGGAACGGAAATCAATTTATCAATGATCTCGATCTCTACGTCTCCAAGAGCCAATGGTGCAGCCATTAACAAAGCAGTCAAGTACTGACTACTAATAGATCCAGAGAGTTTTACCTACAAAATAATGAAAATCCAAAATTATCATCCATGGTATAATAATGAATAGTAGTAACATAGCAACTGATAAAGTCTGGAAATGATCAGATTATTAGATGATCTACATAGAGTCAGCGCTGAATTAACAGACTTATCAAATGAAAAAGGCCAAAAGCTTTAGCTTAAAGAAAATTGCTTGCAAGCAAAATAAAATTGCTTGCAAGTTGCAAGATAAAATCAATTATCTTAAGAAAAACCACTACACTGGACAACATCCTCTACGGTATTGAGATTTATGTAGAACACTAAACAGTAGGAGGCTTTTTATATGGGAGACTATTCTTATATTATTAAAAAGGTTTACCAAATACATGAAAAGGCAGCTGAAATGCTGCCAAAAATAGTGAAAAGAAAATGACTATCTACACAAATGTAAAATGATATAGCCCGTCATCACAATACAGTAGGAACTCTATGAATTAGAATGAATCAGAACACATTAGGAATAGATAGATTAATTCCTCAAATTTAAGAGATCCAAGTAGATCTGTGCACTTCACAAAAGCAGATTTCTTGATTTCAAGAGAGATCAAGAGATGGATAGTGGTGATTGACAATGTGTTTGTTCATCACCAATGCCTTGGGATAAAGACCTAGCAAACAAAGTCCTTTTCCAACTTTTTTTTCTAAATCAAGGAGAAACAAGCCACTTTCTTTAAATGCAAAATGCGGAAACAGGAAGTTATATGCAGATGCATATTATATAGGGAGCAACTAAAAGGACCCCGGTTTTTGCTAAACGTACCCTACCTTAATGAAATGACCCAACTACCCCTCTATATAAAAGGGTTTTTACAAACCACACCCCATTCACCCCACTTACCCCATACCCCACCCGCCCCACTCACCCATCGCATCTCACCACCAACCTGAATCCCACGAAGTCCGATCAAAACCACGTCGATTTGACGCCGTGGATGCATTCCTCATCTCTTTAAGTGTCGATTTCGAAGTTTTTCTAGGTTTTTTTAAACTTTATTGAATCGATATTTTGTAAGATTGTTGTTGGGTTTAGGGCTTTGATTTGGGAGTTGAATCTTGCATTTTGAGTGCAAAGTTTCGATGGAATCGAAGAAATTAAACGATTCTGAGCAAAACCTACAATTTTATGGTCATTTTCACGTGTTTTTTGAGAGTTTTGAAATTTTGCATTCGTTTTTGTTGTCCCGTGGGTGTTGGACACACATGACCGACACCTCTAAAGAGGTAACGGTCGACTTCAACCGAAACTGAAAAAATAACTAAGTTTCAGTGAGTGACGGAGGAATCCAACCGAGACCTCTTTAGAAATGTCGGTCCTGTGTGTTAGAGGTGTGATAGAATACCAATATCCAATCGATTAATTTGAGAATTCAACAATGCATACAATAACAAGACACCAAAGTAACTCCAGAGAAGAGTCTTAAAACCCTCTCAATCCCAACTCCTAAGAGTTCTCGAATTACATTAAAGATAACAAGATACCTTTCGCTACCTCACCACATCTATTTATACTATAAATCCCAAAATTACCCACTCAACTCCCCTTGTAACTAACTTGAAGTCACACCTACAATGCTGTGATCCCTCCAACTCCTTATTAATATTGGGTCATATCATTACTCCCCCCTTTTAAAATCCACCTTGTCCTCAAGGTGGGGAATAAGAACTTGGGTGTGAGGTGGAGCTCCTAGGCCAGGACCATGAACTCACAAGATGAGAGAAACGAGAGTGAGCCGCAACAATTAGTCCATGCTAAGATCCAAATGAACCTTGTAGTAGCAAAATGAGGGACACTGCTGAGTGTATGGTTGATGGATGGGCTATTAGAGGCTTCCACTGGAACTCAATCACAACTTTACTGAGAACAAGCTTGGGCAAACAATTACTTCCAAAGATTAAAGGTACTGTAGAGACATTAACCATTATTGGAGCATCAAGTAGTCCATGGCAGGCCATGAAGACAAATGATGGCCAATATAGAGCATGCGTTGTGCGCACAAGTGACCAACCAGCCCTGTCATAAGATTCATTCTCATAGCCAACTCCGGCGACAAACAAACGATTACCAACTGCAAATTGAACAACAATGTCATGATCATGAACAAAATTGTGCCCTAACAAAACAAAGAAGCACATTAATTCCATAACCAACCCACTCGTCCAAAACGTCATCTCTACAAGCCAGGCTCCATGTTTGAGAACACAAAATAGAAATTTGCGAGCCGGTATCACTTTCTCCAGTTAAAGGAAAGAGACCAAGAGATGGGCACAAAGCAAGTGTTGCAAGAAATTCCTTAAAGATGGTGTCTTGTGCATCTGATTAAATGATTGAACTAGAAGGATAAAGTGAGTGGATAACCATCGCTATATCACACATCAAAAAGACCCACCAATGGTGAAGTGAAATGTAAGAAACAAGTAGGAGTTGACCAACAAAAGGTAGTGGACCACATCCCCCATTAAAGACCCTCAAGATATCATAACCGTTGGCCTGCACAATCTGCTCTATAAACTCATTCGTCATGCCTTTGCAAATTGACAATGGCTGCATCTGCTAATCTTCACGAATAATCCATCCTAAGATCCTGATTTTCGTCCCGAGCAGCATAAAATGGGTCGCACCACTCATCGCGATAGATGAGCCCAAATGACCGACCTCGTGTCCAACTTTCCCAAAGCAAGCCAAATCCTGATCGACGAAGACCCCATGAACTCGAAGAAGAAATGCCAACATCAACGAAGATCTTGATCTTGGTGGTGGCCAAGGAGGCCGAGCTAGGGCGACATTACTCGAATCCACTCGCAAGACAACTAGATCTGGTGGTTCCGGTGATGGTGTAGGGGTTGGTCGATTATCACCGCAAGACTCCCCGATGTGAAGAATACTCGAGACCTTCGACGAATTAGTGTGAGGCTGAAGAAGAGGCTCGTCGATCTTCATCGGTAGCCCTCGAAACTCTGATTTCACCTCAAATCTACAGTCTTGCAACTGTTTATGCACCATATCTAGATCACTAACAGACGGAAACAACTTTGACACCGCCAGATCTGGCGCATTGGCGCAGATCTGATGTGCTTGGCTAATGGCTTCGTCAATCAGGCTAGATCTAAAGGCATGCATATTGGGATGAAGACACATGGACTTGATCTGATCCATCAAGCCTTGAACCTCCAAACGCAACTCTCCAATGGCACTCTCCAACGCCGAAATCTTCTGAAGCACGACTGGGATCTGCTTCATCTGCTCCTCCAAGACGTCAACCTGAGAATCAATTTTTGGCCCCATGTTGATGCTCTGATACCAATGATAGAATACCAATATCCAGTCGATTGATTTGAGAATTCAACAATGCTTACAATAACAAGACACCAAAGTACTCCAAAGAAGAGTCTTAAAACCCTCTTAATCTCAACTCCTAAGAGTTCACAAATTACATTCAAGATAATAAGATACATTTCCCTACCTCACCACATCCATTTATGGTATAAATCCAAAAATTACCCACTCAACTTCCCTTGTAACTAACTTAAAGTCACACCTACATTGTTGTGATCCCCCCAACTCCTTATTAGTATTGTGTCGTATCAAGGTGTCGGCCATGTGTGTTCGACACCTGGCCGACACCTCTGAGCTCTTTGTGTCCGAAACATCTTCAGAAGGGGTGTTGAGGCGAGGGTGATGGTAATGGGGTATAGCAAGGGTATTTTTGGAATTTTGAGAAAAAAAGTGGGGTACGCTAATTAAAACGTGGGGTACAACGAAGTAAAAATTCAAAAAGGGGGTACATTTAGCAAAAACTGGAGTTGTTTAGCCGCTACTCATTTGAGGGCGCTCATAACAAACACGATATTACACCTTTTTGCTTGGTGTTGTAATATTTATCGGATGTCAATGAGTTTTTATAGAAGCAAGTAGTAGTAGTAGAAGCAAGTAGTAGTAGTAGTAGTAGTAGTAGTAGAATGATGATGATGATGATGATGATGATGATGATAAGAATAATAATAATAATAATAATAATAATAATAATAATAATAATAATAATAATAATTATTATTATTATTATTATTATTATTATTATTATTATTATTTTAAATAAAAAATGTTTCTTATCCCAAAAAAATGGAAGTACCACCATATGTGAAATTAACAAATATAGATGGCCACCTAAAGACAAAGTAGACCCAGTGGATTCTTTTCAAACTTATCCAGGAAGCATAGGAATGCCATTTTCACTTAGGTTGGCTCCAAAATATAGGTGTGGAATTTGTGAACAGAAGTTGTGCAGTGGGTAAGCTCAAAATAAGGTAGAAATATACAGCAGCATCAATTTTGAGTGGTTAGTTTACAATTAATCTGTTACACATGTATATGAGACTAACCTTTCCACCAGGAAGGCCTCCCTTTGCATTGACTCGCACAGGAGGACAATCGGTACCCAAGAAGCAGTCAGCTTCTGCACCAAGCTGCTTCAGACCAGCAACCAAGTCCCCAATTGGTCTTTCTCTCATTCGTGGCACTCCATCCAGAACATATCTGCAACCAGGCACCACGAGCTGTCAACCTAAATAGCACAAGTAAAAGATAACTGGATTTCTTTAAACACTTGGAGCTGAACATCCAGTCTTTACTACAAGAATCTGCATAAATGGGATTGCACAAAGGCCTTCCACAATTCCATGAACCACTAGTAGACAAAACTCAACGGCTAAATCACCTGATTTCAAGTCAGGGATTTCCATGGACCCCTCCAACAAGATACATTGTTAAATGTCTCAACTCTTGAGCACAATAATCTAAAGGTCATATTTTTATTAATTGAACAACCCAGAATATTATTTTTTTTTTGAAATGAGATGTTCCATATAGGAGGTACACTGCGGAATCAGATCTCAGCTACATGTTGCATAAGATAAAGATGAGTTGCAGGGCACAGTCGGCCAATGAATGCGCAGTTCATTTTCCGTTTTCCCATGCACCATGGAGCAAGCTTTTTAGCTTTGATACAAATGAATAATTCCACAAAGATGTGCAGATTTATTTGATCATGGCTTAGAGAGTGGAGGTTCATCAAATTTCATCATATTGTGTGATGCAGCAAAGGCCATACTATGGTGTGTCCAGAATGAATGAAAGTTAAACCAACGAAATTTTTAAGACAAATCTAGAAAATTTATGGAGTTGTGAGATCCATTACATCTTCAAGCATCCTCATATCTCTCACTGGAAAAACACCATCAGCCACTTTCCTAGGCAGAATACTAAAAGACTAGAGCTGTATTATTTACATGATTCATGATTATGTTTTTTCTTGACCATTACTATTAAAAATAGTGTTTCCCATACTTTTATTGATATAAACATCTCTTCCTTACCAAAACATATAAATAATGAATACCAAGTTCACCTCAGCAGGGAATGGAAAAGTAAATACTAAGATCAAGTAATAAAGAATAAAACTAAAGATATGCACCTGGAATTTCCACCAGCAACTGTAACTGCAGCTGTCAATGGACGCATAGCTGTCCCTGCATTACCAAGGAAAAGTTGAATCTCCTCATTTGAATCTTTCCCGACAGGAAATTGCCCACCACAACCAGTGACCACTGCTCTTTTGTTTTCCTTATCTTCTTCAACATGAAGACCAAGAGTTTGCAAGGCACCAAGCATGTAATGAATATCATCACTACTTAACAAGTTGTCCACAACTGTAGTTCCCTGATAAAACAGTTAAAAAGTTCTTTAATATCCGACTTTTATAGATATTGACTCACATGAAGGTCAAACAAATGTGCAAGAGATAACTATATGGTAGGTATGTAGTTACAACTCCTAAACAAAACCACACTTGTAGACTTGGCTTCAAAGAGAATATTGTAGACAGCATCAACTGGACAAAAAGGAAAATTCTTATGCACAAGAGACAATTGTGTGGCATTGTACCGTTATCGTATATGCTTTTCCAAGTAATATCCAGATATACGCATATACTCTCCCTTGTAGTGGGATGAGTTTATGCAAACAGAAAACTCTGGTTTTTTCTTTTATTCAAGTTTTTTGCACCGCTTACAAGATGTGAAAAATTAACACGTTCTTTATCAAATAAATAAATAAATAAATAAAATAACGCATTCCATATGTTAACCGTTAAACATCAAAGTGAGACTGAAAATGTGCATGAATGGCACCATGAAAGAAAATGCAAACAAGCAAATGTTTAATCCAGTGCTCTAACAAGAATGCACCCTGAGACTGAAACTTCAGTTTCTTTTCAAACTAAGACAAGCTAAACAAGCATAGTCCATGAATCAAACATAGTCAGGTTTCCAACAAAAAGGGTTCTTCCACATACATAGGCATTTAACTGCAGTTGATAAGCAAATGAAATCTATATTTGAATTTAATAGAATATGATGTTAAGTTTAAATTGCAGCTATGATAGTTCAGAAGCTCCAAACCTTTAAGTTATCATAGCATACTGTTATACTGAAAATTCAGCCAATCTTCAAATATCAACACCAATTATTTAAAGCTAGATAGAAACTTGAACAATATGTTAATTTTTCAAATCCGAATTTCACACTTTTCCGAAAATCGACAATCAAACACCTTTGAATGCAAGAACAAGAGAAATGTAATGGAATAGATAACATCACAACCAGCCATCCTACAGTTGTTTCTTGGATGAGATACACATTACATTTAAGGGCGTGATCTCAATAGCACTAACAAGCAATCTCGCATTCAATTGCACACTCATACGTAAACAAACAATTAGAACTCCAGACAATCAACCAAGTCAAAAAAGAAAACCTTTTTTTTTTAAAAAAAACATTTTTTTTTTTAAAAGAAAACCTTTTTTTTTTAAAAAAAAAATAACAATCCAAACAAACAGACCCTAATATTCAGATAAGCACTCAACTGTCCCTTGTAGCTAGAACAGTTTCATGAAAACAGAAAACTCCACTTTTCTCTTTCCAGAAATTTATTTTTACCAACCACTTCGAAGATGCGCAATGTTAATAACTCATTATCCAAGTTGCCTACTTTGAAATATTCTTCGTTCGGACCATATGCATGAATGGTAATGTGAAATGCACACAGTGAGCAGCACATTTCTAATTCAATGCTCTAACAAGCAAGTAGTTCAAGAATCAAATATACTAAGATTTCTGAGAAAAAGGATCCTCCAGCATAACAAGAACATTCGAAAGCAGTTCATAAGCAAATGCAATCTTTACTATAATCTACAGTCTTTCTAGCAAAAACTTTTTGGTCAAAATTATAAGTCGTTTTTGGAATTCGAGTGTATTTATTTTTTTTTTTTACCAATTATACCCTTATACAATTCAAATACTTATGATTCTTCAATTCTTCAATTCATTTAATGTCAAAGGGTGTATATGTAAATTACACTTGTAATTAAGGTTGTCTTAATTCTTGTGCATTTACCTTAAACGATTTATATTTGTGACCGAATGGAGTAATAGAATATGAAGTGAAGTTTAAATTGCAAATATAATAGTTCAGAAGCTCCAAACACTTTAGTCACCACAACATAATGTTGAACTGAAAACTCGACCAATCTTCAACTACACACATCAATTTTTTATTTTATTTTTGATGAGATCCCAATACGGCAATACCAATTACTAAAAGCTAGAAACTTGAACAATATGTTAATTTTTCAAAATCTAGATTTTCCTCATTTCCGAATATTGACATTCAAAAACCATTGATTTCAAAATGAGGCCTCTCCCGAGGCCAAGAAGCAATCATTGCCTTCCAAGAGAAATGTAATGTAATCAATTACATCGCAACCACCCATGCCACAGCACATTAAAGCTAGGGGCGTGATCTCAATTGTTGTTAACAAGCAATCTCACAATCATCACCAATATACCTACTAATACAACACAAGCACGAACGCGCTCACAAGCTCAAGATTATCTCAATTTGAGCAGATCCTTCAAACCCATTTGTAAACAAACAATTAAACTCCACACTTGCTATCAAGCTCAAAGCAACAATCAACCTAACACAAGAAAAATCCAATCTTTCTAATCGGAAAGCAAAATACCGATCCAAACAAACAGGCCCTAATCAAACAATTTCCAAATCAACAAACCCAATTAGAGTCCAACCCTAAACCCTTCAAATTCCAATCAAACTAAATTCTCAATGAAAACCCATGAAATTGCTCACCTCAGAGAGCGCGGCGAGAAGAAGAATCCGATTCGACAGCGACTTCGACCCGGGAAGCTTAACCGTGCCGGAGATTTCCTTGATGGGCTGCAACGCGATCTCGGGCGCCTTCAATGGCTTCTCCGCAGTCGAAACAGAGGCCGAGGCAGAGACTCTCACAACAACCCCCACTTCTCGCCGCCCGGTCTTCTCGCACCGGAGTCGAAACCTCGAATCCTTGGTTCCCGATCCCAGCCAAACAGACCCCAAGGGTTTAGGTTTTCGCGCGATTGAAGGAAGATCAACGACAGAGAAATGATGGACCTTGTTGGCTACGTTGCTAACGTGCGCCATTTCTCTGTTGTTGTTGGTGTTGTTTCTCTTCTAAGTTGTATAAGGTGGTTTTGAGTGATTGAATTCACTTGTTGTATTTGATCTTCTCCACCTACCATGACACCAAGTGGAACCAGTTAAAGTGCGCCGGGGGGAGGCGCATGTTAGTCGGGTGGGGCCCAGAGGGGTTGGTGAGA
The DNA here is from genome assembly GCA_039657365.1 of Stephania yunnanensis. Classification (NCBI taxonomy): domain Eukaryota; kingdom Viridiplantae; phylum Streptophyta; class Magnoliopsida; order Ranunculales; family Menispermaceae; genus Stephania; species Stephania yunnanensis. The sequence continues at coordinate 53,867,523 of CM077584.1, read as the reverse complement.
CAGAGGAGGGTTTTGGGGCGGATTATTACGGGTGCGTTTGGCTGGTGGCGGAGTCACTTTTTTCTTCCATCTACCTAACATATATTACACCAACCATACCAAACAAAGTAACAGGTGTTGGTCTCTCACTTCGGGGCTTCTTCTACTCTAGCTAGACGCAATCTATCCAATCATTTCAATGTTTTGAAGGCATGCGCCAAGTTAAATGGATGTTTCAAAAAGTATTTAATTGATTTGAAGCCTTTAGTTAAAAAAAAAAAAAAAAAAACCAAACCATGTTTGGAGATCTCATTTCTAGGTTACATATGTTTAGACTTGACTACTTAAAATGATTGACAATCAAAACTAAAGAAAAATTAAAAAATAAAACTCTTAGACATCAACAGGCGCTATAAGTTAGTTTAGGACTTCCGCCTATATGTGCATCGGTTGTCCCATTGTTGGTGTATTGTCTAAGGATTGTTGCCCCTTGTTAAAATTGGGGATGCATGAAAGTGTGCGTGATTTGAAATTAGTTTCGTGCTTCATTATTTTAAGAGCATCCATAATGGTTTCACTCAAAATGAGTGTCGTGGAGTGTCATGTCACCAATCTATGATACTCTTCTCTATTACATTCTTTTACACAATCATTAAACACTTTACTACACTTATATAGACCCACTTTACTCTCACTTTTTATTTTACTTTTTTTAAACTTAAAAGAAAATTAATAAAAAATAATTTTTGTGAGCCTCACTTGTGGGGGCTCATACATTGCACCGCTCAATACTCTGCATTGAGTTGGCAAAGCATTGCGTGTTCACAATGGAGTGTGCAATGCTTGGGCATAGAGTGGAAGCCCAATGTGTGTACTCTAATTGTAATTCGATCTTTCTTAGGTTGAACAAAAAAGAAATTAATTAATACTTCATTTAATCCATTTATAATGCTCGCTAAAAGAAACAACTAAGTTTGTTTTATTTCCAAAAAAAAAAAAAATGATTTCATTACATTTTACGAGTTATATTTGTGCAGAAAATAGACTGAAAAAGAGTGCAGTTGGATTGGGTCTGCATATGGATCGTGATGAGAGGCTTGGGCCGGGGCTGCTCTGCTCGCATTTGACTTTCAAGTTTGAATGCAAAATCAACATAATGCGCACGTGGAGACTCGAGAGTGCAGATGCCTAAAACTCACGTGAATTATGCTTATTTTAAGATGGCATCTTCTTATTAGAGTTTTTTTTTTTTTTTTTGGTCAATAGCATCTTCTTATTAGTTTCTCTTTTCAACACTAGCATGGAAAATTCTAGGCGTAGCTTGTGATGTGCACATCAAAACGCACATTGCCGCCAGGTGACAAACTTGCGATGTGCTTCGAAATGCAATGCATGTGCATCCCGAGATGTATTATATGCCTGTCAGAATGTAATGTGCATTTTGACGTGTCATTTGTGATGTATGTCTAGCAGTCCTCCATTAGCATTACCAATTTGTCTAAGGAAAATGTGTTACTAACCCTCAAAATGCATTTTGTGGGTGTATCGAACGGAGCCCATCATGTCGATGTTTATTTGGGATGTTCAAAGTGAGTGACTTTAGTAATGTCTATTATCCACGAATCCAATTCAATTCATTTCAATTATTATGAGTTGGATCGAATTCTATAATTAGTTGGACGGGATTGAATTGCAAAAATGTCAATCCGCATAGATCGGATCAACTTATGGATTTTATATGTAGAATCCGCATATTTAATCTAGTTGGATCCGCAACATTAAATATAGTCTTAGAGATACTTCTAGTTTTTAGATTTCGAGATTCATATTAATAGTTTCAAAAAGGAAACCTAATAAAAATTAAAATCCTCAAATAACCAATATTTCATCTTCTAATTTGTTGTATTACTTAATTTTTGAAGTCCAACTTTTGATCATATTTTAATCCAACTTTTGGTTTGATCATATAACTCATGAATCAAGTTGATCGATGAAGTCTGATTTGCGATTTGAGGGTTTATTATTAAATATCTGAATGTTATGTTTATTTGAGATTATAGAATTGTTCTTAATCAAAGTGTACATATTCTTTTTTTAAAACCAAAGTGTATATTCTTAATTGCAAGATAATAATGATAAAAACCCGCGAACTTGTTTTGATTCAATCTTCATTATATTAATTGTATTGAATTGATTTTATAAATTACAAGAGTTGGATTGAATTAAAATTTTCCATTCGCAATAATTGGATCCAATTATTAGATCGGATCCTATCCTTGTACACCCTAACTACCCACAGCTTGGTCAGCTTGGTGTAGTCATGTCCTACTAAATATAACTATGGAAATTTTTATACCTAATATAGTTAGATATATTACACCTCGAGATCCGCGACATTGATTGGTTTGAGAAGCATTTAAGCATTGGTCCAAATCACTAAGGAAAGTCGCCCAGAATAAGATCAGAGAACTTTCCTTGAGTTCAGGAGGCCAGTATATTTTTAGGAAAAATATCGAAATATATAAGATCTCACTATTAAGGGAAAGATTTATGATAACTTTCCTAGTCAAGAGAGATATCAAAGAGTTAAGGAAACATGTCTAGTTAAGAGGATAAGATTCAACAAACAACGGTTTAAGAAATAATCAATAATAGAAGCATCGCCACTATAAATTAGAATGGACAACTCTCCATAAAGGTACATGTAAAAAGCAGTTCTCAAACCCTAAAGTTTTCTTATTCTCTATTCTACATCGGAGTGTCTATCCCGGAGCCCCTACCTCGAGATATTTTTTTTGCATGCTGACGGGAAGTCGAGCGGGAGTTCTATCGTGCACTCTGCGGGGACTCGTGTTCCACATCTCGAAGTTGCAGTTGACGCAACATTTGACTCCTAGTCGCATTTTTGGTTGAATTGTCTCGACTAGAAATTCACAACTGAAAACTCATGTGTAGAAACACGCGAGTTGAAACAAGCGAGCGAAAATGGCTCCTAGTTGCATTTTGGGTAGAAACACTCGAGTTGAAACAAGCGAATGGAAATGGCTCCTAGTTGCATTTTGGTCAAATTGTTGTAACTGGAAGTTCGAGAGTGAAAATGCACGAGTAGAAACATGCGAGTGGAAATGGCTCATAGTTGCATTTTTGGTCGAATTGTTGCGAGTTGAAATTTGCGAGTGGAAATTTGCGCGCGAGTGAAAATGCGTGAGTGGAAATGGCTCATAATTGCATTTTTGGTCAAATTGTCGCGATTAAAAAGTCGCAAGAGGAAATTTGCAAGTAGAAACACGCGAGTGAAAATGGCTCATAGTCAAGTTTTTGGTCGAATTGTCGCAATTGAAAACTCGTGAATAGAAACAAGCGAGTATAAAAACTATGTGCGGAAACATGTGTATATGGAATCATACCAATAATCAAAACGTGCGTGTGCTTGGAAACAAGCATGCGTGGGAATGCGCGTGAAATTGTGTTAATACACGCGCGGGAATGCGTGCTGATGTAATTATCGACTTAAGAGACTTGTCCTCATTTATGTGGAGGAGGTTTGTTATAAATATGTGTCTCTCCACATATGACTCCTCATTCTCATTTTGCTCTTTCATTGTTTTGAATACTTTCTCCTCCACATCTCACTTGGCTTCTTCATTTTTGTTGAAAGCTTTCTCTTAAACATTCTCTCCACCTCGCATCATGTCGGATAGATGTAACTTTACTAACTATAATTTTAATCACATCTTTTTGATAGTTTTAGTGTTGCGGGTTTTCTAGTTTTATCTATGAGGTTGTAGAGAAGCCCAAAATGGTGACTCTTCACATTCACATCTTGAGGTGTTTAAACTAGTTTCTAGTTTAAAACAAAGTCAAATTAGCTACATAGCCAGTAACTTTCATATCCCAGATCCTCTTTTTGTATAGCTATCATACCATCTAATCGGGCATGCAATGTTAAGGTAATTTATGTATATTTCAGGGTGCAATTGAAACGAGTATTAGGTTCCCTATTCATCCCTTTTGTCGTTAATGTAACGACCCTCAAATTTATATATGCCACGTGTCACAGGACCGTTGGCTGGACCGTCGTGACTTGACGTACTTGTTGAATCCTCTGGAGTTGACACCGAGGCAAATTTTTATGGTGTGTGTATTATTTATTTATACTCAAATGTGAATTTCTAATGTCCAAGTGCATGTTTATTTTGTTGTGCCAAATTTGCGAGTAAGGTATATACGAGGCATTCGGTGAGTGGAGACATGAGCGGGGATGTACCTCGAGTTATGTGTTGATGTGGGACTGAGGTGGCAGCTTATGGAGTATGTGTAATTTGAATTTCTTATAGTGGTGTATATAGCTTGAATGTAGTCACATTGAAAATTCAAATACTAAACCTAAGTTAGTGAATTTAAAATAAAGGCCTTATGATGTGCATCGATACACGTAATGATCTATCTAGAGACAAGTGAGTATAGATTTAGAGTCATTTATGCATGACTTGTGGGACAAGTGTGTGAAGGTGGTCCATAAGTTAAGCCTCAAGATACGTAAGTGCACATAGATGTATGGCTATTGTAAAATCAACTTCAATCATATATAACTAATTGGTCAAACAAACTTATCACTAAATTGATCTCAACGATTTGGCAAGGAAGAAGAGAACAAGAGAGGCTGTTGGAGTGCTCGATAGAGGGGAAAACTCAAGAATCCAGTGAAATGGTGAAGAAGATTAAGTTCATCAAGCTAGGAACTTCATTAACATAGCTTGGTCAGTTAAATAAACTCATGTATTTGTTGTTGTGGGGTGTTGTTTTGTGTTGTGATTGATGTTAGGGACCTCTAATAATGTGTTTGAGGGCTCAAGGCATCACCATGGCCTATGTGTGGAGGAAACCTAGATTTCAAAATGCAAAATTTTATGCTGCACATAGCGCGCTAGGTGAGAAATCTAGCATGCTAATATGTAAATTAGTGCGCTAATATTAATTAGCGTGCTAGATGTATGAGGTAGCACGCTAATTCCCCTAATTCCCCTAGCATGACATAAAGTTAAAATTTTCCAAAATACCCAAAACACTATAATTTAGTCTAAAACATTTTTTAGGTCCTCACAAAACTAAGGGGAGGTCTCGGGAGTTCGGGTAATCGTTTTGGGGGAGCGTGTCCAAGCCACGAGGGCGAGATAACGCGAGTCCGAGGTATGTAAGTAAGTAAATCAGTTAAGAAAATGCATAATAATAGTTCATATTCCGTATTTATTGTCTTCATTGATAGATGCTTTTTCTTGGAATTCCATTCTTATTTCCTTGGTTGAGTGTCTATGACCTAAGTGTGTCGGGAAGGTACTCTAGGGATTATAGCTTGTTGGGCAAAAGTGAACACTATCTGCAGGGGTGCAGCTACCCAACCAACGTGAGTCTTCCCCAAGTACTGGATTGTTGTGGATATAAGACCACTTAATATGCCTCTTTTGATTCTTAGTCACTCATTATTCGTCGTGCATATGTGTCAGTCTGTTTATCATGCACCTTTTATATTTTATCTGTCTTTTGATACCTGCATGATATTTGGACTAATTTTAAATGATTCATGAATTACTGTTTATATCCTTCTAGTTATTACTTTCTACTTTACTATACTCACCGTCTAGTTTGTGACGGTTGGTGCAGATCGGACATAGACGAGCAAAGGGAAAAGACAGACGATCGGTGATTTCCTTCGAGAATTTGTGGAGCGGTTGCTTCCTTTGCAAGATAGTATGTTTTACCAATTTTTTGTAATTATTGTATATTATTGTTTTTGATTGTAGTGGAACTTATTGGGATTGAATGATATAAGATATGCATGTTTATCGGTTGATTTCAGGGTTCCACACTGTAAGTTGTTTCACTTTTATTTAAATATGAGTTATTTAATCTTATCTTAAGTTTTAATTCCGTTGCAAACTATTCTGTAAAAGACATAACTTAATGTTAAAATACAAATTTAATGAGAATATAACTATTTGATGCTAACTAGGCCTGCGTTGACTTTGCGAGGATTGACTTGGGGGGTCACGTGGGTTTAGGTTGGGTGGGGCCTAGTTTTATGGGAATCGGGGTAATTACAGTTGGTATTAGAGAATTTAAAGATATGCAACATAAGACACAATTGGAACCTAGAGTGGGACCCTAGGATCCTAACTTAGAAACTTTGTTGGGAAGTGAGGAGAGTTGGGAAAAAGTAAAACTTGATCTTATATGTTATACTTGTTGTGTTGTAATATACTATATTTCGTAACTATCCATTGATTTGGGGAGTTTCTTTCTATTGCAGTTGCATACTATGTCAGAGAGAGTCGCGTCCCAGGATCTGCGATTGGAGGAGCTTTTGAGGATACTTAGGGCACCGACTACGGCTACACCGTCACTACAAGCTTCATCGACATTGCCTGCTATTCAGGAGACGGATACATCGATTGTAGTGACTATTGCTGCGGCTACTACGGTTATTGTAGCCGTACCCGAGATATAGTTGTACCTTATGTACAGACTGAGATAGTGTCTGCTATATCAATAGAGAAGGGTATTAAGGTGACAAAATAGGCTAGGCAGTTGTAAGAGTTTAAGAAGCACAATCTTATTGACTTTTATGGTGGAGCAGATTTGGAGGCTACCGAGAAGTTCTTGAAAATCCATGAGAAAGTGCACAGTATCATTGCAACCGAGGAACACATGAAAACCTTTATTTCTTCATTGATGCTTCGGAGAGGCAGACGACTAGTGAAAAATGATGGTGGCTACCAGAGGAGTACCCAAGGATTGGGCAGATTTCAAGAGGTAGTTTAACTTGAAGTATTTTCCTCCTATTGTACCGAGGGAGAAAAGGAATCAATTCACCTCATTAAGACAATATGTTGATGAGTCTGTCATGGGTTACATGGGGCGTTACCTACAATTTCTTCCACATGTCGAAGGGGTGGCAGATTAAGATGTCGATAAGATGTACTACTTCATTGAGGGATTGCTACATGAGATTGGATATGTCATTGTCTCCACTAAGAAAGATACATTGTAGAGGGCTTATGAGAGGAGTTTAGCTAAGGAGGTTTATTTATGTACACATCTTGAGGAGGCTAGACCTACTCGACGGAGACATTTCGACCGCCGATCTGATAGAGACATGAAGAGGAAGAGGAACAGTAAGGGCTTTAGAGATAGTAAAGCCCAGAGTGTGGGTCATTTACAACACCATCATCACCTGCTCTGATCACTCATTTTTCACCTGTACCAGCGCCGAGTTTTACTAGCTGATCACCATATGATACCAGATTTGTACAACAGCCACAAAGGCAACATTATGAGAGTAAGGATGCGGGTAGAGGCAGTGGATAGACACAGAGGTATGGATAGGCACATACAAAAAGTCAAGACCTTCATAAGGTAGATGACAAAGCCAGACATAAAGGATGTCTTCTTGAACGAAGGAGCAACGTAGCGGTTAGATAGGTCATCTTCAAAGTCAGTGTCCACAGCTAGGTCAAGTGTAGACGCAACATCATCAGCAGTAGAGGGAGAGAGTCCATGTTGCTATTGAGCTAGATTAGGGAGCTTTCCTGAATCTCATTGAGGGTATGATTTTAATTTGTAGTACTTTGATGCATACCATGTTTGATTCTGGTTCGATTGTTTCATTTATTTCTAGACACATGCATTAGGGTTGAGACCTACTAGGCTTAGTAAACACTTGATCCTTAACACAACTGCTAGGGTCAAGATGTTCTCGAACTTATTGTGTATCGACTGTTCGATAGTGATAGAGGGTCATAATTTGCCTGCAGATTTGAGAGTCTTAGAGTTTCTTGAGTTTGATGATTTGTTTGGTATGGACTAGTTGGGTGCATATCATGCCCATATTGATTGATATGGCAAGTCAATTATGATTCCATTGTCAAATGGGACGGAGATCACTTTTCAAGGGACAACTACTTTACTTCCGATCACAAGAGGAAAGATAGCCACTAGTAGTGAGATTGAGACGCTTGCGAGTGTCATGAGTACTTCTGAAAGATTAGAGATATGTATTGGAGACATGCCAGTAACGTGCGAGTTCATTGATGTATTTCGGAGGATCTACCAGGATTACCACCGCCGTGAGAGATTGACTTCATTATCGATTTAGTCCATGGGTTAAACATATTTCTACACCGACGTATAGGATGGTTCCTCGAGAGTTGGAGGAATTGAGGAATAAGTTAGACAAGTTGTTAGAGTTAGGTTCATTCACCCGAACATGTCACCATGAGGTGCATCGATCTTATTTGTGAAGAAGAAATACGATAGCCTGAGGTTGTGTATTGACCATAGGCAGCTGAATCGGGTGACTGTAGAGAACAAGTATTTGTTTCCTCGCATTGATGATTTGTTTGATCAGATGATGGGTGCTCATTGGTTCTCCAATATTGATTTGCGATCAAGCTATCATCAACTCAGAATTAAAGCTGAAGATAGGGAGAAGACTGGTTCAGTATGAGATATGACCATTATCAATTTACAGTCATGTCGTCTAGTTTGACTAACACCCCAACTATGTTTATGGATCTCATGCATAGAGTACTGAAGTCTTATTTGGATAGATTTTTGATTATATTCATTGATGATATTCTTACGAGGAACATCTTCGGGCAATTCTGCAGACTTTGAGGGAATCTCCGGTTATATGCCAAGTTCAGTAAATGCAAATCTTGGCTTTAGGAAGTCAGATTTTTGGGACATGTAGTTGGAGCTAGCAGAGTATCTGTGGATCTCGTTAAGATTAAAGCAGTAATCGATTTTCCTACAACGACTACAGTGATCGAGATATGCTGTTTTCTGGGTTTGGCTGGTTATTATCATTGTTTTGTGTAGAATTTTCCCAATTGCTATACTAATGACTCGATTGACTCAAAAGAACGTGTAATTTGACTGGGATGAGAGTTGCGAGTAAGCATTTTCTACTTTGAAAAAGAACCGAGACGACTGCACCGATTTTGGCGTTGCCCAGTCAAGGAAGGATTTGGTTATGTATACAATACTTCGATGGTTGGTCTAGGTTGTGTATTGATGCAAGAGGGCAAGGTGATTGCATATGCATATCGAAAACTCAAGATTCATGAGAAGAACTATCCGACGCATGACTTAGAGTTAGCCGCTGAGATGTTTGCATTGAAGATTTGGTGACATTACCTGCATGATGTGCGATTCAATTTGTTCACTGATCACAAGAGCTTGAAGTACCTATTTTCTCATAAAGAATTGAATCTGAGACAGAGACGTTGGTTGGAGTTCCTGAAGGATTATGACTTTGAGCTTGAATATCATCCGTGGATGGTCAACGTCATTGCTGATGCTTTGAGCAGGAAATGGTCTAATGCTAATGTAATAGTACATCATATGACTCATGAGTACGAGTTACTCGAGGTGCCGAGGTGATGAGTTTAGATGATATACCGGCTACTACTAGGACGCAAATTTGTGGTCAAATGAGGATGCATACCGTTTCGATTCATGCCATACGTGACAGACAATAAGTTGATGAGTTGTACCAATGATTCAACGATATGGCTGAGAGTTTAGATCACACATAAACTAGAATCGATCGTCAGATTCATTTTGAGGTCTCGAGGACGACTAGAGATTCCATCATTGGCTGAGATGTGCACTAAGATACTTCGGGAGGCTCACCGTTCGCGATTTCTCGTTCATCTGGGTCAGACCAAATGTACGTAGACATGCGACGTCTATTTTGGTGGCCGGGGATGAAATCGATGTTTTAGAGTTTATTCGAGCGTGTGAGATATGCTAATGTATTAGACCTAAGCATAGGAAACTTGTAGGTCTTCCGCAGCCACTTCCCATTCCGCAGTGGAAATGGGAGCACATTGCTATGGATTTTGTCAGTGGTATACTTTGATCTCCTTGCAGACATGACGTTATTTATGTGATCGTGGATAAGTTTACAAAATCTGCACATTTTATACCAGTTTCCATTATACACAGAGTTGATAGATTGAGCAGTCTCTACGAGCGAGAGATAGTCATATTATATGGAGTATAGTTGTCTATAGTGTCAGATAAATGACCACAGTTTACTCCATTATTATGGCAGAGCATGCAGGCATAATTTGACACTAGGCTTGATATGAGTACGACGTACCATCCACAGACAGACGGGTAGTCCGTGAGAATGATTCAGGTGTTAGAGGACATGCTCAAATGTGTGTTTTAGAGTACGTAGGACCTTGGGAAAAATATCTTTATTTTTGTGAATTTACTTATAACAACAATTTTTAGGCTAGTATCAGAAAGACACCATTTGAGGCGTTATATGGTAGACCATGTAGATCGCCATTGTGTTGGGCAGAGCCTGAGGATGCAGTGACTCTTAAGTCGGAGATTGTTGTGGATCACACTGAGAAGATACGTCAGATTCATCAACGATTGAGAAGTGCACATAATAGACATAAAAAGTACTACGACAAGTACCACGACGAGTTGAAGTACACCGAGGGAAACTATGTATATTTGAAAGTTTCACATCTAATGGGTAACAAATGGTTCAAAATCAAAGGAAAGCATGCGCTTAGGTTTATTGGTCCATTTAGAGTTACACTAAGAGTTAGTACGGTTGCTTATGAGTTAGGAAAAAGTGAACATTACCTACAGGGATGCAGCTTCCCAACCAAACGTGAGTTTTCCCCAAGTACTAGATTGTTGTGGATATAAGACCACTTAATATGCCTCTTTTGATTTTTAGGCACTTATTATTCGTCGTGCATATGTGTCAGTTTGTTTATCATGCATTTTTTATATTTTATCTGTCTTTTGATACTTGCATGATATTTGGACTATTTTTAAACGATTCATGAATTATTGTTTATATCCTTCTGGTTATTACTTTCTACTTTACTGTACTCACCATCTAGTTTGTGACAGTGGGTGTAGATCGGACTGAGACAAGCAAGGGGAAAGGGTCGGTGATTGGTGACTTCCTTTAAGAATTCGTGGAGCGGTTCCTTCCTTTGCAAGATAGTATGTTTTCCAAATTTTGTTGTAATTATTGTATATTATTGTTTTTTTATTACAATGGAACATATTGGGATCGAGTAATATATGATATGCATGTTTATCCATTGATTTCAGGGTTCCACACTGTAGGTTGTTTCACTTTTGTTTAAATATGAGTTATTTAATCTTATCTTAAGTTTTAATTTCGCTGTAAACTATTATGTAAAAGACATAACTTAATAACTCCATGTTAAAAATATAAATTTAATGAGAATGTAACTATTTGAGGTTGACTAGGCCTGCATCGACTTTGCGAGGATTGACTTGGGGGTCCACGTGGGTTTAGGCCGGGCGGGGCCTAGTTATATGGGAAACTGGGGTCGTCACAGTTGAACTTATGCAACATTTTAAAATCCATCCCTCTCAAGTGGTCCCCAACTCCTGGAAACTGATTTCTTGTTTCATAGTTTGTTGCCTTCAGTTGGAAGTACTCATATGTATAAATGTCTTTGGAAGGATCTTTAAGACTAAACTCTGCGAAAGTGGTCCCTGAAAGTAAAAGATCTGTTCGATGAAGATGTTTTCGTAGAACTTGGCTTAAGCCAAATTAGTTGTGAGGGCATGTTCTTGATGCATTTTTTTCTATAATCATTTTATTCGTGTTGTAACCATCTTTTTCTTTTTTATTATTTAGCTAAAAAATTTGCCAAGCAATACCGAAAGAGAAGGTCGCATGTAATGCGGAAAAAACTCAAAAACTGGAAAGAGTGGATCACATGCTAGCCAATCCATTCCCAACAATGGGTTGAAATCTAAGAACTCAAGAACTCTAAAGTCTGGAGGTAACTCTACTCCACCAATCTTTATTAAACATCCCTTAACAAGACAATTAGGGTAAACTTTATCCTCGGCTACGGTACTCAAAATCAAATGTACGTTAACTCTAACTGGTGTCAATCTAAGATGCATATCATGCGACTAGAAATGAAAGATAATGTAGAACCCAAATGAAACAAAACATATAACTGTCTACCATAAATGGAAACCATACCTTTAATGAGTCTCCATGTGGCTCTGCATTGAGTTGTGCCACCAAGTGTACACCTTCTCGACTCCGCGATGGAAACACGACTGCTAGCTATGGACAATCTCTAATCTCGTGCCCAACCTGACCACACCTATAACATGTGATAGGTCTACGCTAACCCTGAACCTGATCCTGAGCCTGTGCATGTCTCTACCCCTATCGAGAACTATCTCGACCTCTACCTGTACCTTTGCCTCAATCTTTACCACCCTGTTGCTGCTGACGTGCTGGTGATGCTGGTAGAGCTGACAAAGTAGTAGTAACTGGTATTGTAGGTCTAAATGGTGGTGGCAAGAGAGGTCTACCAACAGTAGTCTGCAATGGTGTAGGGGATGGTATAAAGGATACAATTGTTGTAGATATCCATGACCTCTGGGTAATTCTATCCTATCTCCTCGGTCCCTTGTCTCTTTGTCTCATTCTCTCAAACTCCGCAACCTGTTCAGGTGTCAATGCTGGTACTAGTGGTGTCCCATCGGCAACTCTACCCAAATAATATGTCTCATGAGAAAGTACACGCTCCTAAATATCACCCAAAGTCCTGGCACTTGAACTACTACATAAAATTCAATATCTGGTCTCGGTCCATTGTCAAAGTGGTACACATCATCCGAATCCCCTCTCACTAAATTCCCAGCGAACTGCCTCAGATAGTCGTATATGTATCTATAGCTCATCACTGACTAATTAGCTCCCTGTCTCAGGTTCACGAATTCCTTCCTCAACGTTTTTATCACTGCCGGTGGGAAGTATTGGGGTAAAACTTCATCTTGAAGGCATCCCATGACTCAAACTCTCCCTCAAAAGCTATCATCCCACGGTACCATACATCAACATCTATCTGTAGAGTGTACAATGAAGTCTCTACTCGGAGTCTATCCTCAATCCTCAAGGCTCGGTGCAACTTTTCCTGATAAGGTACACACTTCTCAATCTTCTTAAAATTTCTCTGACCATCAAAATAAATTGGAGTCTAATGAAACCCTTCACTAGTGTAACCTCTACTGTCGAGCTAGAAGATGGAGGCGTGAAAGACGATGTAAAAACTGTCTCTACTACTGAAGGTGTCACTACCGGTATGGTCTTTACTACTGGCACTGCTATCGGTAGTATGAAAGTAGTCGTAGTAGTAGGGGTTGATGTCTGTGCTGGTGGAGTGAAACGTGAAGTCATCATGACAATGAACTCTGCCAACTACGCTATCCCTGAGCAGTTACTCGATCGGATAGCCTTTGAAAATCATATGCTAATGGAATAGGAGGATGAATGCCACTCACACCTGCATCTCTGCTATCGCGTGAATCGACCATAAATATCTACAGGTTGATTGCGAACGTGAATCAGCTACTACGTAGATAACACATATATACATATAGAAAACTAAAATGTACACATATAAACATCCCCATCTCACTTTCACTCACTTCCCAAATAATGATTTCTAAGAGACGATCATCTGGTTTTCCACAACTAAGACTTATTTATATTTTTTTCCTTATTTAATTTTTTTATTTATTATTTATTGGAAAGGTCGTGCCTTTTGCTACAAATTGTAGCTTTGGCATCACATTGTAGAATAACCATATTTTACAATCTAAGCCTATAAATATGGGCTCTATTTAGTTTTATAAACCTATAATATGATACCACATGTGACTATGGTATCTCAACTTTGGAAAATTTCATAAACTATCCATAATATTCTAGAACTTAGGTCCTGATACCAACTGTGACGACCCCTTCTCAAATTAGGGTACCACTGGCCTAATCTCATTATTAAGCCAAAATCTCACCATATAGGACCTAACAAGGAACTAGTCAGCCTATCCAAAACCATTTACCTACTTATTATTTATTATGAATATAAACCTATACTTATTCTATGTCAATTCATAAATAAGAGTTAATTAAAATTTTGTTTACTTAAAAGTTTATTCAACGGAAGTCTTAACAATCTAACGGTAGCTTATAAAATGAGTCCTAACAATTGTGGAAAAAATAAGGGAATAAAGATCACATGCATATATATGATGAAATGATGATATATAATATCATGTGTCTGGTCAAGGTACTACTCACTTAACCCATAATATACAACCCAAAAACATATCATATACATATAAAAGTAATACATAAAAAATCAAACCTTCAAAATCAAGTGTAGCAGTGCTCCACTCGCTCAGTGGTGATCGTCGATTTTCTCTTTGCCTGGTCTGCTACTCGATGGATCAGCACCCACCGTCACAAACTAGACGATGAGTACAAGAAAATAGAAAGTAATACTTAGAGACATTTCTTCATATTCCCAATTATGCAACAAGTATATAAAAGCATGATAATAGCAACTATGCTGTAAAAGAACATGCAAAGAGATACGTAAGCTAAACAACATGAAACTGACACATAGCTAAGTAGTAATGATTTAGGGCTCGTTGGCCCTGACTTTCATTACATCAGCCTTTCCACTAAATAAGGATGGAGTCGAACTCTACATCAATGTGAAGGTATGAGCAGTGTTCTTGCCTTTATAACCTTTCACGGGTGCCAGTCACCTACGATATAAACTTGCCAATATCCCTGGGTCCCATACCCTGCGTGCTGCGCAAGTTATACTTGCCTAACAACCACGAGACTCATTTCTCGTGTGCTGCGTAAGATAGTGGAGAAATCCCGATCACCCTGAAAAGTTTAGTGACCACCGTATGTCCTCCGGATTTCTATCGTAAAGTGATCCTAATACAAGAACTACTTTCATATTCAAAGAATAACACGATATTGGAGTCCAATAAAAGAATTGCATACTAATGCACAAAGGATATAGATTCACAACACTACATAATACCTACCTAATAACATGTTATTTCTCTGACCACATATATTAACAATCAATAAATGACATTGCACATGAATTGGAGTCAATGAAATCATTTTATCAACAAACTATACCATGAAAAAACTTAATGTAATGAGAAACAACAACAAGTCATGACATATTAAGTACAAAAGCAATTTAGTCCAAATGACTGAAAATGAACATATAAATAGGAATAGAATATAAAGAAATATCTCAATCAATTAACTTACAATCCACGCAACTTCCTATGCTACTCCGACTTCCCGACACCTCGAAACTTGTATTTGAATCCTCAGAATACTTCATTAGGTTCCTGGTATCATATTATATGTTTTTTAGTGTGTTTGTGACCTTTACTTAGGGTATTAGAATCTTTTACAGTGTTTAAGGAATTTTTTGAAAATTACAATTTTATGCTGTCATAAACCTATCGTGCTAATGATCCATTGGCGCACTACCAATCTTGATCTAGCGCGCTAATCCAAGTTAGCGCGCTAATCCAAGTTAGCGCGCTAGCTGATCCACCTAGTGCGCTATGGTTGTAAAACCCAAAATTATGCAAACAAAATTCGAGTCTTCTCTACATATAGGCCATGTTAATGCCTAAGGAACTACATAATACTAGAGTTCCATGACATCA
This sequence comes from Stephania yunnanensis, assembly GCA_039657365.1. Classification (NCBI taxonomy): domain Eukaryota; kingdom Viridiplantae; phylum Streptophyta; class Magnoliopsida; order Ranunculales; family Menispermaceae; genus Stephania; species Stephania yunnanensis. The sequence goes on along the minus strand of CM077584.1, from coordinate 53,851,947 downwards.
ACCAACATAAATCAACAACCCATATCAAATTCATGAATTCATTGGATTAAGCTAACTCTATGGTGTAGAAGAGTTACCTAACTTTATGATTACTAGCTACACTTGATATCTCCTTCACTAAATCACCAAGTTTTTGTTGATCTTCTTGTTCTCCAGCAGCTCCTCATTCTCCAACACTTTGTTTCTCTCTTAAGTAAATGAAATGAATAAGTGAGTTACTTAGGTTGACCAAGAGCTTTATATTCATGAATTGGATATGGTTGATTGATAGCCATTGATCCTAATGTGCACACTTATCTTGAGACCTATCTAATGATACACCCATTAATACATGTCCCACTAATTCATGCCAAATGACACCAATAAGTGACTCAATTGGTGTTGAAATGGGTCATTACTTGTTTCAAGAAATATCATGTGGCTATTGTTTTAACTTACTAAGTTAAATGTACTTAATACTAAATCAACCATAGCCCCGTTTATATTACTTCTAAAAGCAATATAAAACTTCTACCAACTCACCATATTTCTCTCTACATCGATCCTACGCTGACATGCAACTCGAGGCTCGTTCCTACACACGTCTCGACACCTATTCATAAATAGGAATAACTTAGTAGTCTACACATATACAATATACTAAACATTCATCATTACATATAACATTTACCTCGACAATCTAGCCTCGGCGTGACACATATAACGAAGCGGGTCCCATTTCAATTGTCATTTGATCTTGATTAAAAAACTAAAGTTGAATTAGAGATATGGGCTTTGACATACACGTAACCATATTTGCTGAAATCATCAATGAATCTAATTAAGTACTAATAACCAACTATAGCCATTGTGTTTATATGACCGCATACATCAGTATGTATTAGATCCAATAAATCACTTGCCCTTTCACTGTGTCCAATAAAGAGACTCTTTGTCATCTTGTTTAGTAAACAAGATACACGTGTTTCATATGATTCACAATCAAATGAATATAAAAGTCCATCTTTATGGAGTTTTGAAATGCGTTTCTCATTTATGTGACCAATACGACAATGCTAAAGGTAGGTTTGACTCGAATCATTTGACTTGAATCTCTTTGTATTTACGTTAAGAATAGGAGTATCTGTAGACTTTTTCATGTTTAGAATATAAATACCATCACATAAATCAGCATTCGCATAGAAAATGCCTTTATCAGAAATTGAACATTTATTATTGACAATAATGAAACTAAAACCATCCGAATCCAAACATGAAACATAAATGATGTTTTTGCTCAAGGCAGTAACATAATAACAATTATTTAAAAATAAAATAAGTCCACTAGGTAAAATTAACTCATAGCATCCTACAACCAACACAAAAATCTTTGCTCTATTTCCAACTCATAGGATGACTTCTCCTTTTTTTAGCTTTCTACTTTTGGTGAGACCCTACACATTAATACAAATGTGAGATCCATGTCTAGTATCTAATACCCAGAATCAATAGTAGACAAGTTAACTTCAATATTGTAAATACCTGAAGCATAAGTCGCAGTGCTTTTCTTTTTCTTTAGAATTTTCAAGATAGAGCTTGCAGTTTCTGAACCAATGCCCAGGTAAATGGCAGAAATGAAAATTTCCTTCTTTTTCCTTTTCCTTTTGAGACTATGAAGTAGAAGCAGCATGAGGCTTGACTTGTTCCGTAGGCTTTGTGATAGTCAAAACAGCCTTGGTAACTTTAGCCTTGCATTTGCCCTTTTTTCTTCAGAGCCTTTCCTTTCTGAATCATTAACACATTAACAATGCATTTCTTGACATTTTCTTAGCAGTTTTAAGCATCAAATGCAATTCTAAGATATATTTCTCCATGTTATTCATGTTATAGTTCATGATAGATTTCTCCATGTTATTCATGTTATAGTTCATCACAAATTGTGAATAACTATCGGACAATAAATTTAGGATCAAATTCGTAGCCAACTCTTGGCTTATAGAAAATCCAAGTCTGTTAAGATGATAAATATAGCCCTTCATTTTCAGAATATGAAGACTAACTAATGCACCCTCAACCAATTTTTGCAATAATGAAGGTTCCTGACTATCTCAAACCTTTCTTGCCTAGTCTGCTATTGGAACATTTTCTTCAGCATCGTACCCATGTCATAAGCTTTCATGTGTTCCATGTCCTTTTGAAGTTCAAGAACCATGGTTGCAAACATAATGAATGCAACATCAGTTAAGTCATTGACATGCTTAATATGCACATCCTTTATGACTCTTAAAGCATTGGTTGATGGTTCCTTAGGAATAGGATTATCCAGGACACACAACTTGCATTAATACTTAAGAACAATCTTCAAGTTTCTGAACCAGTCAAAAAGGTTTGTCCTAGACAACTTATCCTTATCAAGGATGGATCACAGTGATAAAGGATTAGTGTGATTTGAAGAGGCCATAGATCTACAACAAAGATTATGCAAAAACTCATTTTAATATAGAGGAATAAACTCCCATTAAACTAACAACCCTCCTGAAAACGCCATGTTAATTTAAGGGACTAAAATCCATGTTTCACCTAATTCCAAGATAGCTAAGGCATGACACTTTGAATTAGGTTATTTAGGTAGGTACCAATTACCAATTACATCATATGTAACTTTTAGTTGTTTTTATGAGATTATGACATCTTATGTCTTAGCATGTTTTATTTCATCTAGTGCCTAAAGCTAAAAATCTTTTTGATAACTTTATCAAGTTTAACCATTTCAAACAATAGAGTAATCATTACTTAACTTGCCTTACCAAGATAACAAAATACACTCTGTGGAGGCAGATCCATATTGATGTGATAAAAGCTTTAACAAGTGTTTGAGAATGGATGACACTTGACTTAAAATTTGGAAGAGGGATTTTTATTTGTTTTAGTGATCATAATTTAAACAAGATAAATATCATATATAACAATGCATAAAAAAACCACTAAACAAGTTAGAAAATTTTACTAATATTAATTATCATACGAATTTCCTTGCCTACGAACTGTTAACGGCGGTCCTGGTCAGTGGGCGGTGCGGACGGGGGTACAGGGGGCGACGCCCCATTTTTTAGACAATGAATTTCAATTCCTAAAATAAAAAATCGCCCAATATTTCTCATTATTTTAATCGATCCAATTAACCAAAACTTTCCCTTTTTAATTTTAAAAAATAGTAATTAAAATATTTTTAATTAACTCGAGCCCACCTTTAACTTAGTTTCTTATCCTAATCCAATTAGAATTTAAGATACTTTGAATCCTTATCCAATTAGAATTTGTTATATATCTCACTTATTTTATAGGATTTGTAATTCTTGTTTGATTACAAACTTATCTCCTATTTAATAGGAATACACTAAAGGTAACCACAATGAGATATATGATTAAAATCAATTTTGAAATATTAGTCATGCATTCAACACTAGAATCATATTAAATTAATCATATTAATCTAATAATGATTTCTATCATAGAGAAATACATAATTATTGAACAAAAAATGAAATATGTTTTCAACACTAGAATCACATTAACCTAAATATGACTTTTACCATGAACATACAAAGTTCAAACCGTTCAATATTAAAAACATATGTTAATCAAAATATTCAAAACATGAATATTATCATTGAATCAAATCATGCATATGTATCAATATACATGAATTAACAACATGTTTTAAAACTAATTTTGATAATAATTATCATAGAACCTGAACATATATCATATATACATTAATCAAGATCATGTTTTCACATATATATCATATATACATAAGAAAAAACATATAAACATTCAATAGAATCGAGCATAAGGCTCTGATACCACAATTGGGTTTTGAGGTTCATATGCGGCGGGAAATTTAAAACAATTTTTGAAAAACCCTAACAGGATCGAAAATAGGTTCCTTTAAATTAGATATACAAAAGTAAACTATACCTTAATCCATGATTTACTTATCTGATTGTTCAATTTTCAAGATGTTCAAGCGCTCGTCCTCTATCGAAATCCATACACGAACGGTGACCACAATTTAGAGTGCTAGCCCCAAGAGAGATTAAAAATGTTTTTTTCTCTCCCAAAATTCAAAGAACTCGAAATTTGTAAAAATGAAAATCTTATGTCGTTTTAGGGTTTCACCATTTATTTATATGTATAGATAAACCCTCACTTAAAATCATATTAGTAATGCAACTATTATGTTTAGGCAATTTAAGCAAATTACATATATGCCCTATTAATAAGTTATCATATAACAAACCATATGAGCTTTTACGACATGAATTTTGTCATACAAAATTCATTACTCAGGACTAATTGAAATTGTGCAAAGTCATTCTTTGTGTGCAAACCAATAGGTTCATGCGATGTTGGCAATGAACCAAAATCATTTTGGTACACGAGTTATAAGCGTCTTAGCAATGCATTATGACTACCCAAGTAGCATGAATATCAAAATCGATACAACATAATGAATAACATTATCATATTTTTTTGTCGTGCGATATCCTTTGACTAAATATAATGTATGGAAAGTCACATTTAATGTTCAATCGTACTAGTCTCAATCTTTAGGTAAACTTAAAACATCTAAGTGTCATTGTTCATATTAATTCATATGAACTTGACTATTATCAGTCTATCATATCAAGGGATCCATTGATATCTCTTTCTATATGAAAGTGACAAATTCTATCTTGATTACACACCTTCACATATTATTCACATGGTAACCAATTACAATCTTTATAATTATCCAGTTAAAGACAACATTTGATTGTGTTAAGTTACCATGCTCCTAATTTTGAAGTCTATGGCAATCTCAAGTCGAATGACTAAATGATATACCTATTATGAGTAACACCTATGACTTAATCCATGTGGTTTTCTCATCACGAATCAGTCCAGTACCTTGTTTCCTAACAAGTACTCATGATCTCGATTCGTATCCCTATACGCATGATCATCACATGACTATCAATCAAGATTCACACTAGTCTTAATTCATTAAAATTCATAGTATAATGACCGACAAGGGACATTTAGGATATTTCATCATATACATATGGATCTTACTATAAGGTAAACATGCAATTACTTATAATAAAACAACAAATGAAATCCTCCATTTTATTAACCAGAATCATAAGATAAATAATGTTTGTAGATTGACCTAGGGCACATACCCCAACAAGGGATTAATTTGAAAGTGTTGCATAAGTTCAACATTAAAGGGGTGAATAAGGAACCTAAGTCCCACTTCAATTGCACCCTTGAATACATACAAATTAACCCTAACATTGCATGACCGGTCAAATGGCATGACAACACCATACACAAAAGAAGGTGCGGGATATGAAATTTACTAGCTATGTGGCTAACTTGACTTTGTTTTAAGCTAGAAAATAGCTTAAACGCCTTAAAATGCGATGTGAAATGTCACCATCTTAAGCTCTCCCTACAACCTCGTGGATAAAACTAGGAAAACCCGCAATACTAAAACTATCAAAAGGATGTGATGAAATATTATAGTTAGTAAAGTTACCTTTATCCGACATGATTCAAGGTGGAGAGAATGTTGAGGAGAAAGCTTTCAATAAAAATGAAGAAGCCAAGTGAGAATATGGAGGAGAAAACTTCAAAAAAAAAAAAAAAAAGCCAAGTGAGAATGTGGAGGAGAGAGCTTTCAAAACAATAAAATAGCAAAATGGCAATGAGGAGTCAACTGTCGAGGATGAACATATTTATAACAAGCCCCTCCCTACAAATGAGGACAAGTGTCCCAATTCAATAATTACATCCACACGTGTTCCCACTTGCGTGGGTATTTTCAATGCAATCTCATGCGCGTTTCCACGAGCACACATGTTTCCAATGCACACGCGTTCCCACACGCCCGTGTATTTCCAATGCAATCTCACGCACGTTCCCACGCGCTCTCTTGTTTCCAATACACACGATTTCCCACGTGCGAGTGTATTTCCAATACGATTTCATGCACGTTCCCACACGTGCGCTTGTTTCCAACGCATGCGCATTCCTCAGGCACGCTTTAATCATCGATGCAATTTCATATGTGTTCCCGAGTGTAAGCACATTTACACGCATGTTTCCACGCGCAGTGTTTCCACTACCGTGTTTCTACTCGTGTGTTTCAACTTGCGAATTTCTACATTTAATTTTCAGTTGAAGACAATTCGACCAAAAATGCGACTAGGAGCCTTTTCCACTCATGTGTTTCCTCCACTCGCATGTTTCTACTCACGTGTTTCCACTCGCATGTTTCCACTCGCGCATTTCTACTCGCGACTTTCTAGTCGTGACAATTTGACTAAAAATGCAACTAAGAGCCATTTTCACTCGCGTGTTTCTACTCACGTGTTTCTACTCGCGCATTCTCACTCGAATGTTTCACTCACAAACTTCCACTCACGACAATTTGACCATAAACGAGATAGGAGCCATTTCTACTCACATGTTTCTACTAGCGCATTTCCACTCGCGTGTTTCTACTTGTGAATTTCCACTCGTGAATTTCTAGTCATGACAGTTTGACCAAAAATGCGACTAGGATCCATTTCCACTCAGTATTTCCACTTGCCTATTTCTACTCGCGCATTTCCACTCGCATATTTCTACGAACAAATTTCTACTCACGCGAATTTTTACTTGCGAAAATTTGACCAAAAAGGTGACTAGGAGTCATTTCCACTCGCTTGTTTCCACTCGTGTGTTTTAACTTGCGCATTTCCACTCGAGTGTTTCTACTTGTGTATTTCTACTTGCAGATTTCCACTCGCGACTTTTCAATCGCAACTATTCAACCAAAAATGTGACTAGGAGTCATTTCCACTCGCACATTTCCACTCGCGTATTTCTACTCTTGGACTTCTACTTGCGCGTTTCTACTCGCGTGTTTCCACTGTGGTCTTTCTACTCACGAATTTCCACTTACGTGCACTTTTCTACTCGCTTGTTTCTAATCGCACATTTCCACTCGCACATTTCGCTCGCGTGTTTCTAATCACGCATTTCCATTCATGCGTTTGTACTATAGTATTTCCATTCAAGTGTTTCTACTTTTTACTCATGAATTTCGATTCGCACATTTTCATTCGCGTGTTTCTACTCACGCATCTCCACTTGCGCGTGTTTCCACTCGCAAATTCACTCGTGTGTTTCTACTCGTGCATTTCCACTTGCGTGTTTTCGCTTGTGTGTCTCCACTCGTAGTTTTCTACTTGCGCATTTCCACTCGGTTGTTTCCACTCATGTGTTTCTACTCGCACATTTCCACTCGCGTGTTTCTACTCGGGTGTTTCCATTCGCGTATTTCTACTTGCACATTTACATTTGCATGTTTCTCTTCGCGCATTTCCATTCGCCTATTTCCACTCGCGTGTTTCTACTCAAGCATTTCCACTCACGCGTTTCTACTCGCGTGTTTCTACTCGCGCATGTCCACTCGCATGTTTCTACTCACACGTTTTCACTCGCGTAGTTCTACTCACACATTTCCACTCGCGAATTTCCACTCGCGTGTTTATGCTCACGAATTCCCAATGGTGTGTTTCTACTCATATGTTTCTACTCGCGCATTTCCCCTTGCACGTTTCTATTTACTATCTAATTGCGTGTTTCCACTCACTCAAACTCGGGCATTTCCACTAGCGTGTTTCTACTCGCAAATTTCCACTCCCGCGTTTCTATTCGCATGTTTCTACTTTCGCATTTTCACTCGCATTTTTCTACTCGCATGTTTCTAGTTTCCACTCGCATGTTTTACTCGCGTATTTCCACTCGCGCATTTCACTTGTGTGTTTCTACTCGTGCATTTCCACTCGCGTGTTTCTACTTGTGTACTTCCACTTACGTGTTTCTACTCACGAATTTTCACTCGCGCATTTTCAATCGCGTGTTTCTACTCGTGAATTCCCACTCGCTCATTTTTACTCATGAATTTTCACTAGCGTGTTTCCATGTGTGAATTTGCAAACTAAGATAAAGTTTCCAAACTGCACATTCTCCTTCACAAAATCACTTTCTAAAAGAGTAAGAGGGCAATGATATAGTAGGATATATTACACCTTGAGATCCGCGACTCTGATTGGTTCGAGAAGCATTGAAGCATTGGTCTAGATCATTAAGGAAAGTTGCATGGGAATAAGATTGAAGAACTTTCCTTAGGTTCGGGACATCAGTATATTCTTTAGGAAAATCTTGAAATATATAAGATCTCACTATTGAGGGAGAGATCTATGAGAACTTTCCTAGTTAAGAGAGATATCAAGGAGTTAAAGAAACTTCTCTAATTAAGAGGACAAGATTCAACAAACAACAGTTAAACAATCAATATTGGAAACACCACCACTACAAATTAGAAAGGGTGGCTTTCCATAGAGTTATGGGAAAAAATTCTCTAACCCTAAAGCTTTCTTGTTCTATATTATTACTTAGGCATTGGATTGTCTCTTCCGGAGCCCCGCCTTTGTAATCTTTCTTGCAGGCCAGCGGGAATTGAGCGGGAGTTCAGTTGCGCTCTTTGCGGGGATTCGTGTTCCACATCTCAGAGTTGCGACTGATGCAACAATACCATTTGTTGGACTGGATCGACCTCTGTGTGAATTGGGTTTCCATAAATATTAATGTTATCCCCAATTTAATTAATTTGTGCACGTAGTTGTGAAATTTAATTTACACTAGAAGGACCAAGTACAAATTAAGGAGATAATTACACAATTATATGTTTAGTTACAAAACCATCTTTAATTAACTAATGAGATACCATATTTCCAATCTACATCCCCAAATAAGCTTTGATCCACAATTATAAACCTCAACATTGTCAACCACATACACTATACACAATTGTAGTTGTGGGTAGTCACAAGATTATGTGTAAACTAATTAGTGTACTCGGAGAGAATTTTCTCCTACTTTTTTGTTTTCATAATTTTTCTCTTCTTTTACTTTATTTATTTATTTATTGACTTTAGCGTGAATCTAACTCATGACCTTTCCAAACCTTATCTTTTGGAAAGTAATGTAAAGTAGAAGAATATTATGTAATTTATTGTTGAACAAAAATAACATGTTTGTTGTCTTTCTGTCCTTGAATTCGGGATTAGTTGAGGCAATGCTTCGGATGCCCTGACTAATAATCTGAAAAAATAACTTATTAATTCACTTTTTGGTTTTTGCCCTCTCCCGTTCCTATCTGATATATGGTTGTCATATTGAGCCCTGAGACAAATCCGTAACCAAGCTACCCAAGATCACATGTAAAGATAGAGCTCCACCAACAATTGCTTGCTCATTCTATAAGACTTAATGTCTAAGCCGACCTTAAAAAAAACTTTGGCACTTACCAACCATATCAATAATCGGTTGTTAAAGATTTCTCTTATATAAATACCATTAGTTAACATTTTAATAACTCACATTTAAGGTTAGTAGATAAAAGTTACCCTATTTTGACAATAAAAAAGGAACAACCAGTTAAATTGGAATAATTAGTAATGACTTCAAAGCGAGTATCTCTACCACTTTCCTCAAGGAAATTTTACTCTCATATTGCAAGTATCAACAAAAATCCTAGAGGATATGATGAAGTAAAAACTAGCTTGCACTTGTAGTAGTGAAAGCTAGAACACAAGCAATTGCTATAATTTTTGAGATGTTTTTCTTCCTTCCAAGCGTCTTCTCTTATAATTCTCTAGTCAAGTCAATTAGAGAAGAAATAGGATAGTAGGGAGGCAGTTGAAATTGCTCCATGCGGTCAACATTGAATGAGTTTTAATTAACTATCCATTAATTACCCATTTATAGTTGAGTGGGCTAATTAATTAACCACCCGATTTTAATATCCGAAAATGGTAAAAAAATCTTAACCATGGTTAGCCCATACACATGCACACTGGGTCTTGTGCTAAGTGCTAAGTGCGCCTATAAAAGCGCTTAAAATGTGTCATATGCGACGTGACACGACGTGCCGTGCGCACATTCGCATGTGTGGCTTACTTTGCATAACTCTTGTGGTATTTCTTTTACACTTAAAGTAGTGCAAAAGTATATCTACTCTTTAAAGTAAGACTTTCCAACTCATGTGGGTCTAAAACATTTTCTTGTTTTTAAAATGTCCAACAATCCCCCGCCATTTTCAAAATAGTTAGATCATTAATCTAAGAACATTTTAAACATTATATGCATAAATAATGGTATTTTGTGATTTTAACCACAAAATTGTGATAAGTACATTTCATCATATCAGAATTACATAGTAGATAAACATTGAACCAATGATTCTAATCGATATGTAGCATAAACATATCACATAAATAACTTACACCAGCAAATAGCCCTAAATATCCTGACACATTCACTATTGGCCTTGTGTCCTATATCTTCTCATGAATGTCTTTGGAGTCGAGCCCTCAAACTCTTTGAAGCGGCCACACTTCACATCCATATATGTAGTATCCATTCTCGAACTCATTTAGAAGACTATTAAGATATCACCTCAACCTCCTCTCTTTTCCATGCAGGTACCAAACACTAACAACCTTAGGGTGGTATTAAAATCTAGTGCTCACAGTCACATTAATAATGTATTTTGCCTGCATTGAACTCAAGACTTAACATGATGTTAAGCCTCGAGTTTAGTTTCCACTATTGGTGACTTTAACTTATGGGCTTGAGACCCATCCCCTTTGATGTTTTAGCCACCAAGTCTCTTAACAATCCTTTAGTAAATGGGTATGTCAAATTTTGATTAGATCTCATACAATGAATTGTGAAAACTTCATTTGTTATCAATTCTTTATGTCTCAATTCAATATGTCTAGATTTACCAATGTACACTTGGTTATAAGCCCTTGCCAATGTTGCATATTATCACAATGGATAGGTATGTCATGTAATAATTCATGTAATCATTTGGGTTTTTTGAAGCCGAGGCTAGCGCAATAAACTTTGATTCCATGGTAGAACTAGCTATTAAAGTTTGCTTTTTTAAAGCCCACGAAATTGTACCTCCAGCAAGTTTGAGAATCCACCCACTCATAGAAGCATGATTTTGATCTTTCACAATCCAACTTGCATTTAAATATCCTTATAAGATCGAAAGATATCCATTATAACATAAGCCATAGTTAATTGTTTTCTTCAAATATTTCAAAACTATTTGAATTGCAAACCAATGCAACTCGTTTAGATTAATTATGAATTTGCTTAACTTTCCTATTGCCAAGGTAATAAGGCATGTCATTGCATACATTAAGCATCTAATTAATCTAGAATACTCCAGTAGTGAAACTAAATTACTTGTATTTTCACTATCTCAATACTTGAATCTAGCGGGGTAGAAACAGGGGCATAATTCAAATGATTGAATTTATTGATGATTTTCTCGATATAATGAGATTGAGTTAGAGTAATACTCCCTTGATATCTTACAATCTGAATCCTGAGAATGACATCAGCTTGACCCCATATCTTCCATTTCAAAGTTGTTTGAAAGAAAGTTTTTAGTCAATTGAACTTGTTCCAAGTCAGTTCCAAAAATTAGCATGTCATCTACGTAAAGACATATAATGACACTATTTCCTTTTTCATCAAACTTGTTTTATACTCATTTATCAATTTCATTTATTTTGAATTCATTAGCAAGTACAACCTAGTCAAATTCTTGGTGCCACTATTTTGGTGCTTGCTTTAATCCATACAATGATTTCCGCAATTTGCAAACTTTATTTTCATGACCGGACTTTATGAACCCTTAAGATTATTCCATGTATATTTCCTTATCCAATTCTCCATATAGGAACGTAGTTTTAACGTCCATTTGGTAGATGACCATCTTGTTTATAGTTGCAAATGCAATTAGCAATTTAATTATAGTAATTCTAGCTACTAGCGAATAAGTATCGAAATAATCTATTCCATGCTTTTGGGTGAATCTCTTAGCAACAAGTCATACTTTGTGTTTTTCAATGGATCCATCAACTCTTCTCCTTTTTTTGAAGAGAAATATGTATTTAATAGGTCTACACCCGAGAGGTAGATCATCTAGCTCCCAAGTGTTATTTCCTATTATTGAATTCATCTCATCATTTAATGCCTATTTCTAGAAAGTTGCATGCCTTTCTTTCATCGCCTCCTTGATTGTTTGAGTATCAGCTTCCATATTAAAACAATATAGAATTTGTCTAGTTAGTGCTTTTCTACTTCCTTCAACTAGGAATGTATAGAAATCAGAACCAAATGACTTAATTTTTTGAGCCCGTTTGCTTCTTCAAAGTTCAACAACTTCTACTATTTCTTTATCATTTTCAATTTTTATGAATTCATTCCCTATTTGATTTTCTTTAAGAATATTTTTAGGAACATATTTAAATCTGGTCTCATAAGAAATTACATCATTTGATTCAATTACAATATTCACTGAAATTACATTATTAGGCTTAATTACCATTAACATATATGTCTTATTGTATTTCCATATCTAATAAATATACACTCTACTCCCCTTTCACATAATTTTCTTTTTTTGGGTTCAAGTACTTTTACTACTACTCTACAGCCTCAAACTCTTAAATAATTAGGGTTTGATTTTCGCTATTCTAAAGCTCATATGGGGTGACCTTATTCATCTTTTATAGAATTATGTTCAAAATATGACATGTTGTTATCATTGCCTCTCCCCAAGATCCACAACTCCAACCTGAGTTTGATAACATAACATTAACCATTTCGGTTATAACACGATTTTTGCGTTCAACCATACCATTTTATTATGGTGTATAGGGAGCTCTAGGTTTATGGATTATTCTAGTGGATTTAAAGTACTTTGGATCATAGTACTCTCCTCCCCTATTAGACCTCAAACATTTTATAAAGGTCTCACATTGCAATTCAGTTTCTACCTTATAAGCTAGAAACTTAACCATTACTTCATCTTTGGAATGCAATAAGTACACATGACACAAATTGCTATAATCATTAATAAATGTTATAAAATGTTTATCCCCTCTTATTGATGGTGTACTATGCATGTCACATACATTAGAATGTATTAAATCCAACAATTTTGAATTTCTTTCAACATTAAGAAAATGATTTCTAATTATTATTTTCATGCATGTATTGCAATTTCCTTAATATTTATCAAAATAAAGTAGTAATTCCAGATTCAATCATATAATTTTCTCAAACTAACATGTCATATTTTATGGTGCCATAAAAATGTAGGAGATTCAACGATATAAGTATAAGTAATATTCTTATTTGATAAAGCGATTACATTCAGCTTAAACATACCCTCATAAGCATAACCCCTCCCTACATACACGCCTCCCTTGGAGAGTACAAATTTGTTAGCCTCAAACACAAGCCTAAATCCAAACTTATTCAAAAGAATACCTGACACCGGATTCTTCCCAATTTCTGGTGCATAATACATATTAGTAAGTATACAATTTTACTAGAAGTGAACTTCAGATCAACACTACCTATGCCTTCGAAAAGAACAGTAGCATCATTACTCATGTACAAGACATTATTTCCATCTACTGTCTCCATGGTCTTGAAAAACCTTTTATTCTTGCAAACGTGTCGAGTAGAGCCAGAATCAACCCACCAAGCCATGTCATTTTCAACGATGTTGATTTCAGAAATCATAGCAATGAGATCATAATTGTTGTTTCCTGTATTATTTACAACATTTGGCAGCATTTGAGGAAGCATGATGTTTCCTTTCTTCCACTTCTGATGAAGACAATATGACTTGAAGTGGGCATCTTTCCTGTAGAACTAGTAAATGTCTTTCTACTTTTTTTATTTTACTTTTGGTTGTTCGATTTTCCCGAACCACCTGGCTTTTTGAAACCACTAGGCTTGTTAGACCTATTTAGTAATGACTTTTTTTAACTTTGCCTCTTCCACCACATGCAACTTTGAAATTTCTCGAGCATTCAACTCTTTTTCATTTCCTACATGTGACAATAATCTTCTACACAAAAATGGTTAGCAAGTTCATCAAGAATGATGTCATTTTTTATTCTTTAGAGTTCATTTGAACTCCCTCCAAGATGGCGACATTTTGTCATTAATTGAACACAACAATGGTTTCATCCATAATAAGATTATGTTGAGAGAAATTATTCCTAATCCTCTTAGCTTCATGAAATCGCTCCATAACAGATCTATCATCTACCATTTTAAACTTAATAAACTTGAGATGAGGACTTTCTTACTTGTTTGCATCCTCCTTATGGTACCTCATCTCCAATTTCTCCCTTGGTTCCTTGGCAGAAGGAACGTCGTTGTAGAGGTCGAATAAAAAAATCTTTCATCGCATTCGAATGTGACCTTTGCAGGTATGATCATCCGTCTCCCATTTCTTTCGATATGTTCGACAGTTTCATCATAAGAATCCACATTCTTGGGATGTATTCATAACATACACCAGATGAAGTGCCACCATTAATAAATGCACCCGCTTATGTCACCTCAGGAAATCTCCTCCATCGAAGGGATCTAACTTCACAATGTTCATCGACAATTCTTTGATCGAAATCATTGCAACAACAAGAATTTCCTTTAGATTAATAGAATAAAAAAATTAATAATGACTTTAAAATGTGTATCTCTGCCAATTTTAAAGGAAATTTCGCTCATAATACAGCAAGAGTTAACAAAAATCCTAGAGGATACGATAAAGTAAAAACTAACTTGCACTTGTATCAGTGAAAACTAGAACACAAGCCATTGCTGTAATTTTTGAGATGTTCTTTTTCCTCCCAAGCATCTTCTCTTATAACTCTTTGTTCAAGCCAGTTAGAGAAAAAAATGTGATAGTAAGGAAGGTCACTCAACATTGAATGAGTTTTAACTAACTACCCATTAACTGCCCATTTATAGTTGAATGGTTCAATTAACTAACCACTCACTTTTAATATGCAAAAATGGTAAAAAAAAAGAATTAACCATGGTTAGCCCCCACACACATGTGATATTTCGCGGACGACTCACTTTACATAGCCCTCGTGATATTTCTTTTACACTTAAAATAGTGCAAGATTATATCTACTATTTAAAGTAGAACTTTCTAACCCATATGAGACTAAAACATTTTCTTGTTTTGAAAATGTCCAACACAACCAAAGCATCTCGATATGGTAGAGTAATCACAAACCAAAAGATAAGGTTCGAGGAGGTCGTGAGTTCGACTCCCACTTAAAGTGAAAAAATGAACATGCCGAGAAAAAATCATTGAATAGATTTCGGTCCAAGGTGGAGTATTGAGATGTCTTGACCTCTTAGGTGTGGAGTTTTATCTCAAAAGGCTTTGGTACTATTAAAGGAGATATTATCACTTATATATTGCATTATGAAGTTTTATTTAATCGATGTGGGACTATTATTTCAGCCCATACAAAAGAGTTGAAGGTGATTAAGTTGAGGATAGTATCGATGTTGATAGAGATCCACGGGCTCACGTACACATTGTTGGTTTTTTGGGATTCATACTGAATGAAAAATTCAAAACAATTTTGAAAAACCTCAACAGGATCGAAAATAAATTTCATTAAACTAGATTTACAAAAGTAAACCATACATTAATTCGTGATTTTCTTCTCTGATTGTTGGATTTCTAAGGCATTAAAATGCGCGTCCTCTATAAGAAATTGTTGGGTTTTGGGGTTCATACGCAGCGGAGATTACAAAACAGTTTTGACAAAAACCCCAATAGGATCTGAATCTAATTCCATTAAAAATGTTTAAACCATGAAAAACTTAATCATACCTCAATCGCAATATACATTTATGAAGGTTGATCGATCTCTAAGGCGCTGCCAACGACGAACGCCCTCTATCAACAGTCCACACACAAACGGCGGCCGATATTTGAAGTGCTAGCTTCGAGAGAATACCAAACCTTTTTGTTTCTCTCCAAAACGATCCAGAGCATACCAAAAAAAACCATAAGTCGTTTCTAAAACAAAAATAAAGTTTCGACCTTTTTCTTTCGTCCGTGTGTTCTAACTTAAAGCGTTTATTTATACAACCCTTGTATATAGACGGTTAAGTAAATTACACATATACCCCTACTTAAAGAAGTATAAGTGTAATACACCACAAGGACGTTTACGTCATGAATCTTATCATATAAAATTCATTTTTCTAAACCATCTTAAAATCTCGCAAAATCATTCTTACTATGCGACCCAATAGGCTCATACAACGTTGGCAGTGTACCAAAACACATTTTGGTATACAAGTCATAAGCGGCCTCTAGTAAGACATTATGACTACCCAAGTTGTACGAATATCAAATCGATACAACCTAATCAATAGTGTATATAACATCCTTTTGTCACACGATATCCTTTTGATCAAACATAAGGCATGGAATTGTCACCCAACATGTTCAATCGTACTAGTCTCGATCTCTAGGTAGACTGAAAACATCCAAGTGACATTGATCAATATCAATTCACTTAGACTAGGCCTTTTAACAGTCTAAAACATCGAGGGATCCACTGGATATCTCTCTTTATATGAGAGGGACAAATTCTATCTTGATTACACAACTTCATCACATTGCTCACATAGTAACCAATCACAACCTTTACAATCGTCCGGTTAAAGACAACGTTTGATAGTGTCAAATCACTATGTTCCTAATATTGAAGTCTCTGATAATCTCAAGTCAGAGGACTGAAAAATATACTTATCATGAGAAACAACTATGACTTAATCCATGTGATGTTCTCATAGCGGGTCGGTCCAGTACTTTGTTCCCTAACAAGTACCCGTGATCTTGATTTGTATCCCTATACGTATAATCATCATATGATCATCAATCAAGACTCACACTAGTCTTAATTCATTATAGTTCCCAGTATAATGATCGACTAGGGACATTTATGATATTTCTGTAAATACTCATGGATCTTATTATAATGTAAACATGCAAATTAATTATAATAAACAACAAATGAAATCCTCTATTTTATTAACTAAAAGTATTCATAAAGACAGTTAATGGATTGACCTAGGGCACATGCCCCAACATCTCCCACTTGCACTAGGGCCAATCATACATGCATCTAATGCCTAATGATCTTAACATGACCATCATGTTTTGCTTGTGGAAGAGCTTTTGTCAATGGATCCGCAACATTGTCTTCAGTAGGTACTCTGCAAATCTTTACGTCTCCCCTCTCAATAATTTCTCTGATGAGATGAAAACGCCTGAGTATATGTTTGGATATGTGGTGTGATCTAGGTTCCTTGGCCTGTGTTATTGCCCCGTTATTGTCATAATACAAACAAACAGGGTTAGCAATACTTGGAACCACACCTAGTTCGAAATGAACTTTTTGATCTAAATCGCCTCCTTTCTTTGCATCGGTCGTTTGCAATATACTCGACTCATTATAGAATCTGCGCCACAATTTTTTGCTTCGAACTTTTCCACTTCATCGCACCCCCATTCAAAATAAACACATATCCAGATTACGATCTAAAATCATCTATATCAGTTTGACAACTTGCATCTGTGTAACCATTTACAACTAGATCATTTTCAAAAACTCCATAAACCAAGAACCTTTCCTTAGTCTTTCTTAAGTATTTAAGAATGTTCTTTACTGCTATCCAGTGACTCTCACCAGGATCTAAATGATATCTGCTTGTAGTGCTTAAAGCATATGACACATCAGGTCGAGTGCATAACATGGCATACATGATAGATCCAATAGCTGATGCATATGGAATCTTATTCATACGGTCTCGCTCATCATTTGTCTTAGGACATTGAGTCTTGCTGAGACTTAAGCCATGAGACATTGGCAACAATCCTCTTTTAGAGTCTTGCAAACTGAACCTATTCAACACTTTGTCTATGTAAGCACTCTGACTTAGACCGATTAGCCTCTTAGATCTATCCCTATAGATCCTTATCCCTAGGATATAGGCTGCGGCTCCTAAGTCTTTCATTGAGAAACACTTCCCTAACCAAGACTTGACACTCTGCAATGTTGGGATGTCATTTCCTATGAGTAATATATCATCAACATACAGTACCAGAAAAACTACACTCCCACTGACCTTCTTGTATACGCATGGCTCATCTTCGTTCTTAATAAAACCAAAATCCTTGATTGCTTCATCAAAACGAAGATTCCAACTCCGAGAAGCTTGCTTTAATCCATAAATGGATCTTTGAAGCTTGCATACCTTCCTAGAATTCTCATGATGTACAAAACCTTCAGGTTGTGTCATATACACGTCCTCAAGCAGCTTTCCATTAAGAAATGTTATTTTTACACCCATTTTCCATATCTCATAGTCATAATATGCAAAGAATGGCAATTAAAATTCTTATGGATTTAAGTACGGCTATCGCGAAAAAGTTTCATCATAATCAACACCTTGAGTCCGCTCTCAAACCTTTTGCTACAAGTCTTGCTTTAAAAGTATGCACATTGCCATCTATGTCAGTTTTCTTCTTGAAAACTCATTTACATCCAATGGTCTTACCACCTTTAGGTAAATCAACCAAGTTCCAAAACTTGGTTATTATACATGGATTGCATATCAGAGTTCATAGCACTTAGCCATTTATCTGAGTCTGGTCCAGACATAGCCTCCTGATAAGTGGTGGGTTCATTTTGATCCATAAGCAACACATCACGACTATCAGTAATGAGAAATCCCAATCTCTCTGGCTCATGTCTTACCCTACCAGATTTACGTGGGCTTTGTGTTACTTGCGGAGGTTCAACTGGTTCAGAACGTTGTTGAATTTCCAGTAGCGGTTCAGGGTTTACCAGTGACTCTTGAACTTCTTCAAGATTTATTTCTCTCCCACTAGTGTCTTTTGAAATAAACTGTTTTTCCATAAAGGCACCATACCGAGCAACAAACACTTTGTTCTCAGTGGGATTATAAAAGTAATATCCCACAAATAAACACTTGTCAGATTTAGGTGCTAGTTTTTCTGAGACTTGTCGCTTTACGTAAGCCTCACAACCCCAAATCTTAAGAAATGACAAACTAGGTCTCTTCCTGTACCACATCTCATACGGTGTTTTATCAACCGCTTTAGAAGGAACTCGATTTAGAGTGAAAGCTGCAGTTTGTAATGCATAACCCCAAAAGGATAATGGAAGATCTGCATGACTCATCATAGATCGAACCATATCTAATAAAGTTCGATTTCTCATTTCAGAAACTCCATTCCATTGTGGAGTTGCTGGTGGAGTCAATTGGGAGACAATCCCACAATTTTTAAGATGATCATCAAATTCTTGGCTTAAATACTCACCACCTCGATCTGATTGAAGCGTTTTTGATAGTTTTACCAAGTTGATTCTCGCACTTCATTTTGAAACGTTCGAAACATCTCAAATGATTCACTTTATGTTTCATAAGATATACATAACCATATATGCTTTGAAATCATCGGTAAATGTAATGAAGTACGATAACCTCCTCTAGCCATTGTGTTTATAGGACCGCATACATCGGTATGTATTAGACCCAATAAATCACTTGCCCTTTCACTATGTCCAGTAAAAGGACTTTTAGTCATCTTGCCCAGTAAACAAGATACGACGTTTCATATGTTTCTAAATCAAATGAATCTAGAAGCCCATCTTTATGGAACTTCGTTATACGTTCTCGTTTATGTGTCCGAGACGACAATGCCAAATATAGGTTTGATTACAGAAATGACAATTTTCTTCCTTTTCTTTTGGGTGTTTTGAAGCAGGAACAGGTTGGGGCTTGACTTGTTCCATAAGCTTTGCGACAGGTGCATCAACAGCCTTGGCAACTCTAGCCTTGCCTTTGCCTTTCTTTTTCATTCCCTTTCCCTTTTGGACCATCAACACATTACTAGAAGGTTTCTTAATATTTTGTTCAACAGTTTTGAGCATCAAATGCAACTCTGAAATTGATTTCTCCATATTATTCATATTGTAGTTTATCGCAAATTGTGAGTAACTCTTCGGTAATGAATTCAGAATCAAATCCGTTGCCAACTCTTGGCTTATGGGAAATCCTAGTCTATCAAACTGGTCAACATAGCCCTTCATCTTCAAAACATGAGGACTAACTGACGCACCTTCAATCATCTTGCAAGAATGTAGGTTCTTGACTGTCTCGAACCTTTCTTGCCTAGCTTGTTGTTGGAACATTTCCTTCAAATGCGTTATAGCCATGTCGTAGGCTTCCGTTAGTTCCATGTCCTTCGAAGTTCAGGAACCATAGTTGCCAGCATAATACATGCAACATCCGTAGAATCGTTGACATGCTTAGTATGCGCATCCTTCACAGCTTTCGTAGCATTGGTTGGTGGGTCCTCATGGATTGGAGCATCCAGGACATACAACTTGCGTTCATGCATGAGAACGATTCTCAAGTTTCTGAACCAGTCAAGAAAGTTAGTCCCGATAGCTTATCCTTCTCAAGGATGGATCGCAGTGACAGGGGATTATTGTTACTTGAAGAGGCCATTGATCTACAATAAAGATTATGCAAAGTTTATTTTAGCATAGAGGAATAGACTCCCACTAAATTAACAACCCTCCTAAAACACACTGTTTATTTAGGGGACTAAAATCCATATTTCACCTAATTCTATGACAGCTATGACATGAAACAAAGAACTAGATTATTTAGGTAGGTAACAGTTACCAATTACATCTTATGTAATTTTTAGATCCTTTTATGAGATATGGGACATCTTATGTCTTAGCATGTTTTTATCTCATCATTTGCCTAAAGCTCAAAACTATTTTGATGGTTTTATTAAGTTGGACCATTTTGAACATTAAGGTAACTCTTACCCAACTTGTCTCACCAAGATAACACAATACACTCAACTACAGCTGAAACTATATTAGTATGATTGAGGCCTTGACAAGTGTTTAAAATGGATGGCACAAGACTTAAAATTTAATAGAGGGATTTTATTCAGTTTTAGTGATTTTATGTAAACAATGAAATATCATATATTTTATTGATTTGTTCAATCACTAAACAATTTGGAATTTTTTTTTTAGAAGACGAATCTCAATTCCGAAAATTAAAATTCGCTATAGAAAATCATAATTTTCGTTGATTTTATTATCATTAATTAACCCCTTAATTTATCCGAAATTAAGTCAATTAAAACATTTTAATTAACCCGGGCCCACATCTAACTAATCATCTTATCCTAATCCAATTAGGATTTAAGATATTTGAATCCTAGTATATCACCAATAACAAGATTCTTGATATTTATCTCCTATTCTAATTTGTTATATATCTTTATCAAATTGAAACTTCATAACAAAATAGATATAACAAGATAAATAATTAATTTCGAAAATTAAATATTTATTTTTTATTTAAGATATTTGAATCCTAGTATATCACCAATAACAAGATTCTTGATATTTATCTCATATTCTAATTTGTTATCTATCTTTATCATATAGAAACTTCATAACAAAATAGATATAACAAGATAAATAAATAATTTCGAAAATTAATTAATTAGAAATAAATAATTTCGAAAATTAATTAATTATAAATAAATAATTTCAAAAATTAATTATTTGCAATTTCGATCCTCATCCAAATAATCACAAACATGTAATTGAATCATGAACTACTATCCCAATCGAACCTAATGGTGTCATGGATCACAGAACACGAAATTCAATTCATTAAAATTATTTGAATTAACCTAACATGGTTACTAGCATGTACGAAACTGATTTTAATTAAATCATGAATATGTGTATCATATACACAAAACATGATAATAAATCCCAAAGACAACTTATGTATATCACATATACATCGACTATTAACTTGCTTTCAATCATATATTATGTATATATCAGAAGAAAACATGCAATGAGTTTAATGGAATCGAACTCGATGGCTTTGATACCACTGTTGGGTTTTGGGGTTCATACGCAGCGGAGATTACAAAACAGTTTTGACAAAAACCCCAACAGGATCCGAATCTAATTCCATTAAAAATGTTTAAACCATGAAAAACTTAATCATACCTCAATCGCAATATACCTTTCAGAAGGTTGATCGATCTCTAAGGCGCTGCCAACGACGAACGCCCTCTATCAGCAGTCCACACACGAACGGTGGCCGATATTTGAAGTGCTAGCTTCGAGAGAATACCAAACCTTTTTGTTTCTCTCCAAAACGATCCAGAGCATACCAAAAAAACCCTAAGTCGTTTCTAAAACGAAAATATAGTTTCGGCTTTTTTCTTTCGTCTGTGTGTTCTAACTTAAAGCGTTTATTTATACAACCCTTGTATATAGACGGTTAAGTAAATTACACATATACCCCTACTTAAAGAAGTATAAGTGTAATACACCACAAGGACGTTTACGTCATGAATTTTATCATATAAAATTCATTTTTCTAAACCATCTTAAAATCTCGCAAAATCATTCTTACCGTGCGACCCAATAGGCTCATACAACGTTGGCAGTGTACCAAAACACATTTTGGTATACAAGTCATAAGCGGCCTCTAGCAAGACATTATGACTACCCAAGTTGTACGAATATCAAATCGATACAACCTAATCGATAGTGTATATAACATCCTTTTGTCACACGATATCCTTTTGATCAAACATGAGGCATGAAATTGTCACCCAACATGTTCAATCGTACTAGTCTCGATCTCTAGGTAGACCGAAAACATCCAAGTGACATTGATCAATATCAATTCACTTAGACTAGGCCTTTTAATAGTCTAACACATCGAGGGATCCACTGGATATCTCTCTTTATATGAGAGGGACAAATTCTATCTTGATTACACAACTTCATCACATTGCTAACATAGTAACCAATCACAACCTTTATAATCGTCCTAAGTTAAAGACAACGTTTGATAGTGTCAAATCACTATGTTCCTAATATTGAAGTCTCTGATAATCTCAAGTCAGAGGACTGAAAAATATACTTATCATGAGAAACAACTATGACTTAATCCATGTGATGTTCTCATAGCGGTCGGTCCAGTACTTTTTTCCCTAACAAGTACTCGTGATCTTGATTCGTATCCCTATACGTATAATCATCATATGATCATCAATCAAGACTCACACTAGTCTTAATTCATTATAGTTCCCAGTATAATGATCGACTAGGGACATTTATGATATTTTTGTAAATACCCATGGATCTTATTATAATGTAAACATGCAAATTAATTATAATAAACAACAAATGAAATCCTCTATTTTATTAACTAAAAGTATTCATAAAGATAGTTAATGGATTGACCTAGGGCACATGCCCCAACATAAATCCATATATGAAGGGTGACCATAATTTGGAGTGCTAGCCCCAAAAGAGATTGAAAACTATTTTTCTTACTCTCCCAAGTTTCAGAGAACTCAAAAATAGTAAAAACGAAATCTTATTTTGTTTCAGGGTTTGAACCTTTATTTATATGTGTAAATAAGCTCTCACTTAAAATTTTACTTGTAATAAAACTATTGTATTTAGGCAGTTTAAGAAAATTACACATACGCCCTATTAAAAACTATCATATAATAAATTGTAAGGGCTTTAAAGTCATGAATTTTTCATATTAAAATAATTACTCTGGACCAATTGAAATTGCACAAAGTCATTCATTGTATGCGACCCAATAGGTTTATACGACGTTGGTAGTGAATCAAAACCATTTTGGTACATAAGTCATAAGTGGTCTCTAGTAAGACATTATAACTACCCAAGTAGCATTAATATCAAAATTGATACAACCTAACGAATAACATAAAGTATATCATTTTGTTATGCGATATCATTTGATCAAACATAAGACATGGAAAGTCACCCTTAATGTTCAATCATACTAGTCCCAATCTTTAGTAGACTGAAAACATCAAATGACATTGATCATATCAATTCACTTAGACTTGGCTATTTAACAGTCTAACATATCGAGGGATCCACTTATATAACTCTATATGAGATGGACAAATTCTATCTTGATTATACACATTCAATTATTCACATGGTAACCAATCAAAATCTTTATAATCGTCCGGTTAAACTGTGGCGGCCCTGCCGCCCCGGGATGACGTGTCTCCGTGTACTCATTGCCAGCTAGCCTAACTACACGTGTCCGGCACCTGCCCGTCCTCTTCATGTCTCGTAAATCATGTCAACATGTGTATTATCAAATTAATTAGTAGAATATCCTTATTTTCTTAACTTATTCTTTGTGGGTATTTAACTATTTCAACTATTAGTTAATTTGTAGTTTATTTTAATGCTTAACCATACTATTGAGTTGTTTCTTAGAAGTTAATATAAATCAGTGGAAGCCTCAATTGATACAATTAACATAAGTAATTTAGCATGGTAAACATTATTCAAAAAAACAAATCCTACTGTAGAAAACCTCTGTAAAGTACTCTGTATATAAGCGACAAAACCACAAATAAGGTATATATATAAATGTACGGTGTCATCTCAAGTCTCCCAATACCCAAAACACATAAAATCTCAAAAATAAACACGTACAAGTTGGTCCTCGACAACGGGCAATCAGATGTAGTCGCTTAGGATCCCCTTGCCCCTACTGGTACTAGAATCTACACTCAATTATCATAAAAAGATAGATGATGAGTCCAGTAAGTAAAATCTTAAGGAACTCCTCTGAGCACTCTTATAATAAAGTAAAGGAAATGCAAGGAATACTGTCAAGTAAACATGCGGAATATAAAAACAAACAACTATAAATGGCTCATCGCATGAATAGATAATAAACAAGCTAACAAATGTGTGCGCTCACTTCAGATGGACTAGACTGTACTTGAGGTAACCAAGTTCCCACCAATGGTCGCGCCCAACTGGCCTGACACTTGGTCCCTCGCGGCGTTGGCCAAATCCGCTAAGTCAACGACAAGTGCACCAAGGGCAAGCTCAAGTCGCCATTCATTATGGGCCGGGTCACACGTGCTATAGTATAGTGCACCATGAACACACAACTAGGGAAATCTAGGGGAGTAACCTAACCCACGTCCAAGTAACGAAATAAAGTAATGAACAACAAGGAATGATAGAAATGAAATGTAAAAATAGAATCAAATACTCAGAGTCTTTCAGTTGGGTTTTACAAACCTCACACCACTCTCCAACCTCCCCGGACTCCCGTATTCGACCCGACAAGCTCCTGATACTGAGCTACGATTTCCCCAAGTCCCTGAAGTTAAATTTGTATAGTTTCAGGCTATGTCCTAATGTTTAGTCATGTATTAGGTGAGAAATCACCAAAACATGCCTTAAAAATCCATTTTGATATGCAGTTAGCATGCTAAGGGACATGTGTAGCATGTTATCTGATGGTAGCACGCTACTGTTCTTTGGGACGAAGAACTGTTAGCAACCCGGAATGATAAGTGCGCTAACCGTTCCAGTTAGTGCCCCATCTGTGCTCTGGGATAGAATTCTCAAGTCGAGAACCCTCTCAATTAGCTACCTTATTAGTTTTAACATATTTCCCATATATAATTAACTTAAATCAACCCTTAAAACACCCCAGAACCTCAATCTAACCCAAATTCTTCAAAATTCATGCATTCATGTTAACTATCCAATTTCATTAAAATCATCAAATCTAGCTAAACCAATAATCAATTCTCTCTCTCTCTCTCTCTCTATATATATATATATATATATATATATATATATATATATATATATATGGTCTAATAACATATAATTCATCAATATTTCACTACAAATTAGAAACCTAATCACCAAAATTCAACTTTCATCAAACATGTCAAAAACTAGGTTCATTGGAAAGTGGAGAAGATGAAGGAGGTGATTACATAGGTTTAAATCTCTTGAATTGGTATTCAAAGGTGTTGAATCTCAATTGGAAGTTTTTTCTTCTTTCTTGGATTGTCACAGATTTGCATGAATTTCATGTGGTTTTGATCAAACACTCCACTGTCTCCTATATATATATGTTTGGTCTTGATCAAGTGTGCATAGTATCTCGAGGATTATCTTGTGGTTCACAAGCATGTTGTCTTACACCTCCTTATGACTCCAATAGCACACTCCCTTCCTAGAGTAACTCAAAGTAATGATCTAGATGTTCATCTCAAGATCCATTTTTATTCCATGCAACTATATGCTTATTTATTCTATTAATGTCACATTACCTTAAGCCTTTTCAAAACCTTATGGTTAGTATTTAATTTATCAAATTTAACCAACTCATGGTCTCATTAACCTTCGGCTACTCGATACCCGGTGCCCCGCGTCTCGACACGCATTTCGAGGCGCACCATAGTCTATTGTTCGAATTTAATTTAATTAGCCTATGGTTACATTACCCATTTCAATTTGATTTCATAATCATATTTCATGAATTTGTCGAGTTTCTCTAGTGTACCCGTACTTAGCCTTTCGATACCCACGTTGACACGCACTTCGAGGCAACTACCCGTCACATAACCTCGCACGATATTATTATTCAACATACACACATGCAATACATTTAACAAATAATTTAATAAATTGCATCGCAAATAAGCAATCCAAAACACAATCAACTAATGTACCTAGGTCGACTTGTGTCCTAATCTACCCGCGGCGTCCACGTGGATCTGGGCTGGCGTTTATGTTTGCAATTACGATATAAATAACAACATTAATAAAACGGGCCATTACATAAAGATAACATCTCATTGTGTCAAATTACTATGCTCCTAATTTTGAAGTATATGGTAATTTCAAGTCGATGGACTAAATAATATAGCTATCATGAGTAACACCTATGACTTAATCCATGTAGTGTTCTCATAGTGGATCAGTCCAGTACTTTGTTCCCTAACAAGTACTCATGATCTTGATTCATATCCCTATCCACATGATCATCACATGACCATCAATCAAGATTCACACTGGTCTTAGTTCATTACAATTCTCAGTATAATTACCGACTATGGACATTTAGGATATTTCAATAGATACCCATAGATCATATTATAAGGTGAACATGCAATCACTTATAATAAAACATCAAATGAAAACCTTAATTTTATTAACTAAAATTATAAAATAAACAATGTTTGTAGATTGACCGAGGGCACATGCCCCCAACATGCATGTTCAGCGTGGAGAGAATTTTACATGGTATTAGAGCTCATGGTTTGGATGGGACCTATGAGAAAAAAACCCCCCCTTAGATCATGACTTTCAGTCTAAGGAGGAGCGTTGAAGATGTTTGGAACGAAAGGTTTATTCCCACATCGATTAAATATGACTTCTAAAAAGTACTTAAGTGATTATCTTCCTTTTAATAGCATCGAGGCCTTTAGTAAACCCCACACCTAGTATTAATTATTTCTTTTTTCTTGGAGAATTCAAAAAAAAAATTGTTGTTCTTGGTGAATTTAAAAAAAAAAAAAAGAAAAGTAAAAGAAGAAAAACTTCAAAAAAAAAAAAATAATGCTAGATGGACTCAAAAGTTAAAGCTTAATATTACCCTGTTTAAATTCATTATTAGTGTTGGGGGTAGAGGGGTAATTAAGTTTTTCCTTAGGTAGATATCTTAAATTGTTACAAAAAAATGGGTCGGTGATTTTTGAAAAAAAAAATAGTTATGGTTTAATATTGTGTGTTGGAGGACAATGTCTGCGTTGACACCGAGGCCTTTTGAGTGTGCTGCGTGGGCCGTGAGAATTTTACACTTTTCCATGTTTATCAAACTCCCAATTACACCGAGTTGGATAAAATGGGTGGGTTTCTGTGGTGTTTTAAGGTCACTAATGGCGCTCATTTTACAGGGTTTAGCAATAGTGAGCATAGTCTCATCACATTTCATCTTTAATGGCACGAAAGCAGCACCATGAGCTTGGAAGAGTACATGGAGGAATATGCGCATTTAAATTCTTGCGAAATAGGTCCCACCTCCCCATCGCTATATTCAATTGGACCGAATATAAAATAGATGATTGAAAGAACTCTGCTCCCACTTTACTCATCTTCCTACTAATTTTGTTGCATGGGGACATAAAAGACAATGTGGATAGCCAAGCTAAGGCCTTAAAAGCTCAAACACTATTTCATCAGATTGTCTAAATACTCACCACTCCTGACCCTTTAAGTCACCAAAGTATACCAATCTTATGTGTTAGTTTATGGCTTGGTTTGGTGGAACTTACCTGCCCATTATTTGTCGGATCACCTTAGCCTAACTGAATGGTCTGAAATCACCACCCAATCTTACTCAACTAACTTGAAAACAACACAAATCCCTTCAAACAAAGCCAACCATAATCACAGCCCATATCTTCAATTTCCAACAAGAGAACAAGAGGAGATGATCCAAAGCAGCATGTTGAAAGCAAAAGCTTCAAGTGCCTAAGAGGGGGCAAAAAATTTCAAACTGAATTCTTGAATTGGTGAAGTTAAGATTCAGTGGAAGTTGTTGTAAGGCAAAACCAGCTAGCATTACCTCTGAAAGCATTACAAAAATTTAAATAGATCCAATGAAGGAGCAGATACAAAGTTTTATGAGAAAACAAAGCATACTCTCTCGGTGTTGACTCATCTTGGAGAAGCTGCTCCATTGTGAAACATTGTAAATTAAAGAGGGAAAAAGAAGTTTTTTATTAAAATTCAAGAGACCATATCTAGCGGAAGGATTAAAAAGGCTGATCTCTTCTCCAATGTGTTTCAGACTTGGAAGAGCAGGACCCAAAATTCAAATGCCAAACAAACTTAAGAAGACGTGACGCTCTACGAAAATGATTTCGCAGCTGCTACGACAGTTTCTGCTGAAATGCCATACTCCTTGTATATCTTTCCTGCAGGTGCACTAGCACCGAACCGGTCAATCCCAATAGCTTTTCCTTGGCTTCCTACAATCTTCTGCCACCCGAATGTTGTTCCTGCCTCTATGCTCACCCTGTTTGTGAACAGCAGCAGGAAGAACGCTTTCCTTGTATTCGTCTGACTGTTCATCAAACAATTCCCAACTTACAAAGGAGACGACACGAACTGCCTTCCCTTCCTTCCTGAGTTCATCCGCAGCCTTGGCAGCAATTTCCAACTCAGAGCCAGTACCAATCAAAATGACATCAGGCTTGTTGCCTGAAGAATTATCTGATATAGTGTAACCTCCCTTCTCAACTCCTTCAACGGATGTTCCAGGAAGATGTGGAAGCTTTTGACGAGAGAGGGCAAGGACTGAGGGTCTCTTCCTGTTGAGAACTGCAACTTTGTAAGCACCGGCGGTCTCATTCCCATCGGCTGGACGAAGCATCAGAATGTTAGGCATGGCCCTGAAACTTGCCAAGTGCTCAATTGGCTGATGGGTAGGACCATCCTCTCCAAGACCGATTGAGTCATGAGTCATGACGTAGATCACTCCAGCTTCACACAAGGCAGAGATCCTCATGGCAGCCCTCATGTAGTCGGTAAACACAAAGAAGGTTGCACAGTATGGAAGTAGACCAGGTGTGTGGAGAGCAATGCCATTGCAGATGGCACCCATTCCATGTTCCCTAACACCGAAGCGAATATTTCTCTCTTCAGGGGTATTCTTTTGGAAGTCCCCAAACATCTTCAGTAAGGTCATGTTGGAGGAAGCAAGATCAGCACTACCACCTAGAAGTCCAGGAAGGACTCTTGCAAGTGCATTAAGGCATTGTTGAGAGAGGTTTCTGGTGGCATCAGCGGGGCTCTCCGGAGTATAAGTCTAGAATAAAAGTAAACAAATAGTCATGACGGCGATTGCGAGCGCAAACATTGTAAAAGTGCATTATGCGATTGAATATACTAAAACAAGAACAAATAACAACTATATGAAGGTGCGAAAGAGGCATTAATAAAATTGAGTCCTTACCGGAAGGGCTTTCTCCCAACCAGCTGGAAATTCACCAGTAATTATAGACTTCAACTCTTGAGCTTCCTCTTTGTACTTCTTTTCATACTCTGCGAACTTAGCATTCCATTCAGCCTCAAGAGCAGCACCTTCTGGAACATGGCGACTCCAATGCCTGCATAGATCAAACAATCAGACCTGCTCAACAATGCACTTAGCAGTTAAATTTAGGCATAGGAAACTCTGCTTCGTTTCCCTACTTCTTAACATCCTCAGGCACATGGAAAGGCTCATAAGGCCAACCAAGATTCTTCCTTGTAGCTTCAACTTCTTTGGCACCCAATGCACTTCCATGTACACTGTATGAGTTTGCCTTATTAGGAGATCCAAAACCAATGGTGGTAGTGACCTAAACCAATGCCACGGATCATTTTAAACAGTCAGCTAAGTAGAAATACACAGAACAGATATCATAAATAATTCAGACTATAAACAAAATGTTTCACCTTAATCAAAGAACAGATATCATAAATAATTCAGACTATAAACAAAATGTTTCACCTTAATCAAAGTAGGCTTGTCTGTGACTGCCTTGGCTTCCTTAATGGCAGCACGTATTTCATCGTAACCAGTGTTACCGTTCTTCACCCAGATAACATGCCAACCAAGACCCTCGAAACGGGTGTCAACAGTCTCCGTAAAAGCAATCTCCGTATCACCATCAATGGAAATGTGGTTGTCATCATAGAATGCAATTAGCTTCCCAAGCCCCCAATGCCCAGCAATGGAGCAAGCTTCATTTGCAATACCCTCCATTTGACAACCATCCCCGAGTATGACATACCTATGGATAATCCAACATGAAACCAACCAAATAAAATAATGATTTTTCATCCAATAACAAACCAATGCCACAATGAACAAAGTAAGCTATATTTTACGTGTAGTGGTCGACAATCTCATTGTCAGGTTTGTTAAACCGAGCAGCCAAGTGCTTCTCGGCAAGAGCCAACCCAACAGCATTAGCAATTCCTTGACCAAGAGGACCTACCAATTCAACAAAATCCAGTAAAATTTCTCAATGTCTAATACTTGAACATCCATTTTTCTTTTCCAAAAAACAGAAACCTATATTTAGTAAAGAGAAGCAAACCAGTAGTGACTTCAACACCGGGCGTCTCAAAGTTCTCAGGATGACCAGGAGTTCTACTTCCCCACTGACGGAATTGCTTCAAGTCCTCCTCCTAAACAACCAATCAATAAGGGTAACAAAAATTCACCATCAAAAGAAACCAGAAAAACTCAAATCCACAAAAAAAAATAATAATCTAAGAACAGAACTCAAATCAGACACATTAACAACAGATCTAACCAGAACTACATCCAATACTAATCCTAACAAAACATGATCTTCAGAAAAAACCCAGATCCAAATTACCCAAAAAACAGCAATTCCAGTCATTCCAACACAAACCCAATTCAAAACTACATCAACACAGGAACCCCTAAATTTGAAACCAACAATTAATCCAAAAAAACTCATTTTGACAAAAACCCAATTCAAAACAACATCAACACAGAAACCCCTAAATTTGAAACCAACAATTAATCCATAAAAAACCCATTTTGACCAAAAACCCAACAACGTCAACACAAAAACCCCTAAAATCAAAACCAACAATTAGTCCAAAAAAAAAAAAAAAAAAAAAAAAAAAACCCTACCTGGACACTGTCGTACCCAGCGAGGTGAAGCAATGCGTACTGAAGCATACACCCATGTCCAGCTGACAACACGAACCGATCCCGATTGAACCAGTAAGGGTTCTTGGGATTATACCGCATGATCTCATCGTACAAGATGTGGCCCATCGGCGCGCACCCCATCGGCAACCCAGGATGCCCCGAATTGGCCTTCTCGACCGCATCAATCGCCAAGAATCTGATCGTGTTGACCGAGTTCTCCACCAGGGCCGTCTCCGTCTTCTCCAGAGTCTCAACGGCGGCGGCGCGGGCAGCGGATCGAAGGAGGGGCGCTTGCGTGGGGCATTAGAGGAGGATTTGAGGGCTCTGCCTGAGATTGTGCTGAGGTTGAAGCCCGGGAGGGCGAGGCGGTCCGAATGGGCTGTGGAGCCGTGGTGGGCGATGATGGCTCGGCCCACTAGAGCCTGAGAGAGTGTGAGAGACGAAGAGGCCGCCATGGCTGATGACTGATGGAGAAGAAGCTCTAACAAGGCTTAGCTTCTTCTTGTTGATCGATTTGGTGAAACAGAGAGAGAGTCAGAGAGAGAGAGGTAGCAACAGAACAGAATCAGTTTATCTACATTCGGAGTAGGTAGGTACTGAGCGAGGAGGGAAGGGCGTGATCTGACCGTTGGATTTTGGGGGTGGAATCTCGGCCGTCCACTGTGGGTAGGAAAACACCCACCTCTTTTTTTTTTGGTGGGTTTGTTTTATTTTATTTTTATTTTTATTTTTTTGTTTTCTTTGTTTTCTCCGCTGTGTTGCAAGTAGCTGTTGTTATTGGTAGCTTTTGGGGATTTCAAAAAGGGGGAAATGATTTTTTGACCTGTCAAAGATCACAACCATAAGTCACATCGGCTTTGTAAGTCATTTATGACTCTATCTATAACAACAACAACAACAACAACAACAATATAGCCTCAGTCCCAAATTAATTGGAGTCGACTACATGGATCAAACTTTTTTATTGTCTTCGATTAAGTGCAATTGATGGTGAGCTTTGCAAACCATTCAAATCCCTTTTAATTAATGCATCCTATGTTAACTTTGGTCCGCCTTTCACCTCGTCGAATTGGTTTCTATTGAGTCAAATTTTCTAGTTGGGGCATTTGTAGGCCGTCTTTGCGAGTGACCAAACCATCGCAACCGCCCTTCCCTAATCTTTGTATCAATTGGTGCTACTTCTACTTGTCTTTGAATTTTTATATTTCTTATTCTATCTTTACGAGTTTTACCACACATCCACCTAAGTATCCTCATTTCTGCTACGTTCACTTTATGTAATTGTTGTTGATTTACCGTCTAACATTCACTTCCATAGAGCATAGCTGGCCTAATTGCGGTCCTATAAAATTTTTCTTTTAACTTAGTAGGAACATGTCGATCACAAATTACCCCTGTTGCACTCCGCCATTTCTTCCATCCAACTTGAATTCTATGTGTGACATATTTTCAATGTTACCAACATTTTGTATGATTGATCCTATGTATCTAAAGTGGTTTACCTTAAGAACTTCTACTTCCCCTAATTTTACCACTCCGTCATCTCGATGTCTAGTGTTTCCAAACTCACAGTGCATGTATTCAGTTTTACTATGACTCCATGTATACCTCTGAAAATATATGTATTATTCTCTGAGAATTATGTGTACACGTATCTTGAGTTTTGAAAGAGTTTTGAAGTACGCACAAAGGGCTCTCGAGATTATTGTGACTCTCTAGTGTGATTTTGGTGATGTCTATGTAAGGAGCCCGCTAACGTTAAGGGTGGTAAAAAATAAAAAGGATCCGGATGGGTATGGGTCCCGACATCCCTTTTAATAACGATTGACAATAGTGTCCGGACTCGTACGCATTTTTTAAACGAACATTTATTTTTTGTCTGAATCCCATGTCTTTAAAATATAAAAGACCCATTTTTGTTAGGACTCGTTTTTAATATAATAAAAAAATTTTTTTTCACTTAATTATTTAAAAATACATAATTTTTATGTCGTCATGCATTCGATCACTACAAAAAGACATGTTATTCATCCAAAATTCAAATCTTACAAGTTTTCATATAAAAATAACATCATCATTAGTGAAATTACAATGCAAGCATCATGAAATTTTTAAAATGTGCCTATTAATAAATAAAATATTATTTAAATTAATCGCTAAACGGATAATCATTTTTAAAAAAACTTTGTTCGGACCTAGAGCCATTTTTTAAAACGAACCAAAAAAATTGTCTGGACCCGTATTTATTTTTGAAAAATTATGTCTGAACCTATTTAAAGCAGGTCCAAACAAATGCGGACAAACATGTTCGAACACTTTTTACCACCCCTAGCTAGCGTGCCCATTGCAGCGGCCCCAAATTCCAGGCCGCTTTGTTACCCGGTACGTCGCATCCCACTCACCAAGCCTTGCTACGTCATGGCTCGCTTATCATTGACGTCCTGCGACCTACTGGCTACTTACATTTTCCATTTAACCTTAACTTAACTAATTAACTTCCATATAAATATTAACGATTCCATTAGCTAATTAATCAATTTATCTAGTTATATTACAATTTTATAGTGAAGTTTTAAATCAAGTAAGTTATGCGGTATTTAACAATCTTAAGCAGTGGAAAACCAGACAAAAGATACCATGCATATATCAAGGCGAGATAAATAAAAGATCATACATGTAATCAGTGTTCTATGATTCTCAAACCCAACAAAAGTAAAATAAATACATATTGTAGTCACACACGAGTTGGCTCTACTACCTTAGAGGTAGTATCCCAGTACCTCCTTGTCATTGCCCTTACTCGTCGAAGATCTGCACTCAGTTACCTAACAAATACAGTGACGAGTTCAGTGAGTAAAATTTCGTAAGAAGTCCACATAATATTCATGAAATAAAACTACAAACTACGAGACATGCAAATATAATACCTGGCAACAGTACGTCATATTCCCATGAATATAGGCAGCACACGATAAGTAAAATCAGTAGCGTGAAATAAATAATAACATATACCAACTAAACCAATTCAGAAATAAAGCATAAATAATTAAACATCCGTATAATCACGAGAAAACCTTGACCTACACCAGCCAGTAATCGATAAATTGAATGGGAACCATATATATACTTATATCCTTACAGTGACTAAACACCAACTTTAGTAAACGACATGGTCCCTTCCCGACGTTATTACACATCAGGACCACCCTAATCCCTCTCGACAGTCGTAGATATATTCTACTGCCATCAACAAGAGCACTATCACAAGTAACACGTGCAAGCGATTTAACCACAACCAATATATACGCAAACTGAAATAGGAGTGAAACCCATGTCCGCCAACCAACAATCACACATATAATACGAAATCGATAAACCAAATCATGAATTATGTGAGGCATTTCAATGGGTTTACGCACTTCAATCCACGCTCTGACTTCCCCGAACTCCCGTATCCAACCGGACAGCTCCCCCGACACCGAGCTACGGTCCCCTAAGTCCCTAAAGTCCAATTTTATAGTTCGAGGTTATTCCCTAGTCTTTAGACTTGCATTAAGTGAAAATTTACCAAAACAACCTTTAATTTCCAATTTTTAATCTGCAGTTAACGTGCTACAGGTTTGATGTAGCGCGCTATAAAGTGGTAGCATGCTAAATGAATGATGTAGCGCGCTACTGTTCTTCATCATGAAGAACAACAGGAAAATCAGAACGATAAGCGCGTTATCCTCCCTAGGTAGCGCGCTACCTAGCCTTTGAGACAAAATTCTCAAATCGAGAATTCTATCTTTCTCCTCTAATTTGGCTACCTAAAGTAGTTTTACACCTTCTTTATATCAAATTAATCTCAAAACATCATTTACCTCAACTCAGAACATCAATTTGATCAAATTAATTAATTTAATAAAATCCACTAATTTTCCCAAATTACCCAAAACCCCAATTCCATCAAAACTATTGATAATTCATTATTGGAAATGATCATTTAACATATAATTCATCAAAAATATCATCAAAAACAAGGATCTAACCCTTAAATTCGATTTTCCATCAAAACTCCAAAAAATGAGTTCATTAGATATAGGAGATGATGGAGAAAATGATTACCTTACTTGCTTCCCTTAATTTGGTCTCTAAGGTGATAAATCTCCAATTCAAATCCTCTTCTCTTCACTGATTTTTCCTGGTTTTGCATGTAATATGTGAGTGGTTTGATATGAATTCCACTAAGATCAAGTGTGCATGCGTATCTCGAGGATTATCTTGTGGTTCACAACCATGCTGTTCCACACCATCTGATGATTCCAATGGCACACTCCCTTCCTAGTACCCTTCACTATGCTCATCTATATGTCCATTTCATGATTCTCATTAATAAGTGCAAACTATAGGCCTTTATTTATTTTGATTTGATCACACTAACTTAGGCCCATTTTACTTACATATGGCTAATGTTTTATTTATCAAAATTAACCAACTTATGGTCCCACTAACCTTTGACTACCCAGGTACCCAGTGACCCACGTCTCGACACGCATTTTGAGGAACGTTATAGCCTATTGTTTTAATTGAATTTAAGTTACCATATGGTCACATTACCCATTTAATTGATTTACTATTCATCTTGACATAGATTAGTCGGGTTTCCTAGCATACCCGTAGTTTACCTACCCGACACCCACATTGACACGCTTTCGAAGCAAACACCCGTCACACAAACTCATCCGATAGCAACATACATACATGCGTGGCAATATAATAATAATAAGTTTTAAACACCACATATACACAACTACCATCCATAAATAATATATTTCCTCAGTTCTCGTATCCGAGTCAACTAAAGTTTTCCACATAACGCCCGAATTACGATCGTTAATCTCCGATATTAGCACTAATCCTAGTTTAATTAATTTGGGTTGTTACACCATCATGGACACGCATTCATCATCCGTCCTTAATACACCTTTGGATATGTGTGCTCGCCCCGATATAAAGGTCAGTTGACGATGGGCGTGGTGATGTGCCCTTTGTGCATGATCGGTGTGGCGACATGCCCTTCGTACGTGTCGGTGCTGGGGCACGAGCAGCACAACAATATTTTCTTTTTAAGAAACATCAGCATCAAAAATTCAATTACTATAATTATTATTGTTTTCATTTAAACAATGAACTAATGGGAGATTTTAAAAAGTGCTTATTAGTAATTTAGAGCATCTCCAATGAGACCATGGATTGGGGTGGAAATGGTTTCACCTTGGATACAATTCACATCCAACCCAAAAAAATGCTCTCCAATAGGATCATGAATTCATAATGTTCATCCTATGTGGCATGAAATCAAAGTGGATGGTGTATACTACAATGTCTACTTCTAGACATTGTAATAGATTGTCATATCATTATTATTAATTATTTTTAATTTTTAATTTTTTTCAAGCATTTATTAATATTATGAAAATTGAAAATAAAAATGTCAACTCATCAATCCATGGTCTAAATCCACATTACCATTGGAGATCATTTTAAGAGGTGAATGTCTATCTAGTGCTACATAGGATATACATCATCTCCACATTCATGATGTGACACCAATTCATAGTCTAAACTTAAGTTATCATTGGAGATGCTCTTAGTTTCTCCAGGCGTTCGACCCTAATAACGCTAAGCCCCATACTGGCAGCTCTCTCTACCTCTTTTTTTTATTTTGTTCATGAGAGACTTGAATTATTTATAATTATTATTGTTTTTTATTTAAACAATGAACCAGTTAATTTAATGTGAGATTAAAAAGGACTAATATATTAATGATATATATCATTAATTATAATTATTATAAAAATACCATATATATCCAATGAAGAAATTATTTCTTTTGTAACATAAGGAAAATTTGAGTAATATCTATTTTATTATTGAATTTATAATTAGTACAAATAAATAATACAGTCAATATTATTTGATTGTGCATCAACAAATTAAAAATATAAAAATAGAACACTCATTTCTAACTTTTTTTATAAAAAAGAAATTACAACTTTGTCCATTATAAAGATGGATCAAACTCCTGACTTTTTATTTAAATAACTTTATATCAAGCCAATAAATCAGCCACTTAATTGGTATGTTTAACTTTTTTATTTAATTAATACAAACTAGTTAAAGAGGGAGGAGCCTCCTTAGAAAGATTGGCCTTTTAAATCAAGAAAGACTTGGTTTAATAATAGGCGGCCTTAATAATATACTTAATTATAACATTACTCACGTACATCAAAATTGGCTTTAAGTGAGAGAGATCCCACCAAACACAGTAGCCATGCTTTGAGTGATCTTTGGGGATTGGTTTGGTCAGAACAAGGAAGGTGGGTTGGTGGCTTTTGGTTGGTCAAGATATAATTTGAAACTTGAAGTCTAAGGGATAAAGTATGCATGCCACTCAAATCTTTTTAATTTTTCCATCCATGTCACTCCATTCTTAGAGCCAGTGGTAGGCGAGAAGGCCATGTTTCAAACTAATAAAGACACTCAAATTCTTTGATTAGAAGATAATTGAGAACATTTATTTAGCCCTTCAGATTTTAGACTCTTCCACGAATTCTTAATAATTAATAATAGTAAAAAAAATCAATGCTTCCACGAATCCTTCATAAAAAAAAGAAGAGAGCCACTAATTGAACCTCAATTTTTGCTAAAAGGATCCTATTACTTCAATGTACCCTATTTTTATTTTTATTTTTGCTAAAAGGACCCCACTTTTTATTCAAAATTCTCAAAATACCCTCATCTTCAACAAACAAAAAATCACCCCTAACCTGTTTACAATATTCATACTCCAAATCGAAACTTTCGCAAAACCAAAAAAAAAAAAAAAAACTCATCTTATTCGTCTTTCACGGTCACTGAGGTCATGGGGGGGTCTATTTTAATCGAAACCCAGCGGATCTATCGTCCATGTACTAAAATTCGAAGATGCAGTCTGGTGGGGTCCGTCTAGTAATTTGATTGGGTATAAGTAAGATTGCGGTCTAGAAAAACTAGAATCTCTACAGGCGTAACAGTCTTTGTTAACCGATATTGCCAGTAATCTCTCAAACTTGTAACTTCGACAACTACCAAAAATTCTTATATACAATTAGGTAGGTTCGTGGAGTAAACTGGTGAGGTATATGTATAATTACAGTGTACACTAACCGAAACTTTTACAAGCCTTAAGGTCTGTAGTAGATGATAATGTCGATAATATAGCGAACAACTGAGCCCAACACTTAAGTTAAAGATTCAAATGTCCAATCAGGTGGGGTCCAAGTAGTAACTACGTGGGATATGTACAGTATGTTGGCCAAACAAAATCGATATGTAACTATGTGTTTCGACTTTATTACTCTGCACAACATGAGGATAACAACAAAAAATAAAGGTTATTTCTCGATAAAAATAACCAAATAAAAAACCAAAAATTGGCTCTTTGTTGTTAAGGTGGTTTCGTTTTGACGACTTATTCAACATTTCGTACCAAAATGTGAAAATAATCAACAAATCAAAAACCCTAAAAACCAAACAACAACTAACATCAATAACAATGAAAATTATGGCAAAAAAATTCGAAAAAACTTATCAAACGAGCGAAAACAAAGAGATAACATACTTACGAATCTATTCTTTGTGGATTTACACGTTTTTTATCGATCGATGATGAGAGTGTAGAGTTGGTCTTAGGGTTTTGAATAGGGATAAATCGGTGAAGGAAAATAGAAGGTAGGGTTTGGGAAGAAAAGACCCTTTTACATGAAGGGTAAATTAGTCATTTCCTCTATGGGCAAAATTGAAACTAATAAAAAATTAAAATATGGTCCTCTAAGCAAGATCTGGGGTTCATTTAGTTGCTCCAAAAAAAAAATGTCTGCAAGTGACCAACGTGTTCCGTAACTGATAGTGACCAGATAACTTATTATGTATGTTTTTTTAAAGC
Source organism: Stephania yunnanensis (assembly GCA_039657365.1). Classification (NCBI taxonomy): domain Eukaryota; kingdom Viridiplantae; phylum Streptophyta; class Magnoliopsida; order Ranunculales; family Menispermaceae; genus Stephania; species Stephania yunnanensis. The sequence goes on along the minus strand of CM077584.1, from coordinate 53,812,313 downwards.
AAAACTTATTGCGTATGTTACGGTTAAAAAGAACTTATTATGTGCATTAGGCTAAATTTTTAGGAAAAAGGCTTTCGTAACTCAAAAACAACACATGCATATTGAAGATTTTTATTTTCGCATCAGTGTACCATTTCACCGACTTAGAGATTGATTAATCCGCTGCTTTCACGTTTGAGATTACAGCGAGCTGTTTATACCCCGAATGCGAAAGACTCCCATGTTTGGGATTGGGATCCATCTAAACTTTTTACTATTAGATCGATTTTTTTGTTTTTGTAGTGCCAAATCTCAGGGCAATTTGGGCTCTCCATGTCGCCGGGCACGTCACCAATTTATGTCACCTCATCTACATGCCTATCCATGACAGCCCGCGAAAAGTACTTAACCTTTTTAATTAGCCTAATTGTTTCAATTATCCGATGTTTTATGAAATTATGTTCTTAATTTGGTTTAGCTAGTCTATTCTTTTATCTCACTTAACTTATTTGATAAGTTATTTAGTTGTCCTTGGTCTTTTCAACTAAACATGTAAGTTATTTAGTGTAAGTTATCAATAATAGTTGAAGTCTCTCATTTTAGATAAAGCGAATAATAAATAATGAAAATCTTACTTAATTAACAAACCCTAAGTAGTGGAAAACCCAACAAAGGATACCATGTATATATAAGCGACAAAGTGTACAAAAGGGTTATTATACACATATCAGTGTATCAAGTCTCTCAAAATATACCTAAAAGTAGTAACATAATATATACAAAGACCTATGAGATGAGAAAGTGGAGGCTCTCAATGATCAGATGAAGTCGCCAAGTACGGCCTTCCCACGGCTCGTCGTAGGATCTGCGCTTAGTCATCCATGCAAAAAGTTAATGATGAGTCCAATGAGTAAATCCCTAAAAGAAACATAACTTGCATTTAATAAGAATGTAAATAAAACAACTACAAATCATGTTAGTCAATAAGAAATGCATTGAAAAGGGATAACAACATGAAGATAAGTCGTTAATGAAACAATAAATGTCAGACGCGATTGTAGTATATATCTGTCGAACTCTGGGACTAACAATACTAGACCAAGGAGACTCTAGTGACGAAGTGACTCCCCACCACCGCTCAAAGGTTAATGAGGAATACTGCTGGTCGGGAGTTTATAACTCCTGACCAACTGCCTCAAAGGAGAGGAATCTACGTCGGAGTTAACTCCCCACGACATCATCTCTCAAATCGTTGTCTTGTAGAGTAATTCTCACGCGTAGCCTAGGGCATGACCAGAACCGTAACAACAATCGAATCGCTAATCACAATGAAGCCTATGAGGGTTCATACCCTTTCGTCGATCATATATAGACACGCAGGAGTGGAGTAATCAAAACAAATCCAAATTGGCATAAATCAACGGTATAATGAAATAAAATAGTGAATAATTGCTCTGTGTTTTTCTGGTGGGGTTTACTTACCTTGAACAATCACAAATTGCCATCAAAACGTCCCTATCACGCCTCGAGATGTGCACCCAACACTCATCTATGGTTTCCTAAGTCTATGGTTTCCAATTGTATTATTTTAATTCTTTTAGAGCCACATTAAGTCGATTAACAAAATTAAACCAAAATTTAGAATTTTATTCTAAATTTCTAGTTGTGGCATATTTTTCGAGTCAAACCGGGGTGCCAAACGCCGGAAAAAGGTCTCGAAACCCAATTTCATACCTTTTTTCAATCTCTCATATTTTTTTATGATTTTTTTAAAAAAAAAATTGAAACTTTTATTTATTTTTCTATATTTTTCTATAAATTATTTTATTTATTTTGTATTTAATCTTAATTTAAATAAATCTTAAATTAATTAATGGGGGGTTGGGTTCACTTGAACCGGGCTCGATTTGGCCCAACTGGGCAAGCTCGGCCTAGGCCCGGCCCAAGCTCGTACGCACGCTTTGTCTTCCTGGGTCTCTGCCCTTCCCCTTTTTTGTTTTTCGTTTTTAATTCTTTTCCTCTTATTTTTCTGATTTTTCTCTTCTTCATCAACAATAACACCCCACCACCAACAACAAATATCAAATTTATCATCATCATCAACATGCATTCATCAAGAACACCAATTTTTTTTTCTAAATTCATACAAATTAGTTTGGTACTTCGAATTCATGATATCACATAACCAATTGACATAGGGAAACATAGAAGAGCATGATTTCATCTCGAAAATTTGTTTTGCACCCAAAGCCCCCAATATTAAGCTTGCATTCATGAGAATTGAAGAAGAAAGTAAGGTAGAACCATTAACTAGGCTTTCTTTGTCCTAGAGTTGGATCTCTGAACCTTGAATCCCTTTAGTTTGCACCCTACTAGCCACAAAATCCCAAATTTCCAGCCCTTATATGTTCAATTGCTCAAGAACATATATGCTCCAAATTTGCATGTTGAGCAAATGCACTAAGTCCTTTATTTATACTAGTTGGCCTATAATCTTAACCCTTGATCAAGTCTTATACTCATCTCGAGGTCCATCCATGGTCCTAGTTATGTCCATCCGAACCTTTGTGTCCACTTGGTGTCACTTTGAGTTACATTATCTTATCCTTAGCTTTTTAATGACTTAGCCAATACTTTCCATCATAGACACATTAATCAAATTAACTAGTTTAGTCTTATGGTTAATTAATAATTTACACACCATAATTAGACCAAGTCTTGTTTACTCAGTTACCCAACACCATCACGCAAATCGAGGAGCATCGGGTCCATTTTCGGCCTATTGTGATTTATTCAATCTAGTTCAAGTCAATTAATACATAGCTTATGATTTTATTGGATATTAAAATATTTATTAATTCAAGCTATTATTTCACTGTCCCAAGCTATTTAAATTCTCATACCCATATCACACGTATCTCGAGGTGCCACCCGCCGCACTCGTAACTCACACAAAACGTAATAACAATGGTACACATGGCGTAATGCTATAATTCACAGTAAAATAACCATATAAGCAAGCATCACACAAATATAACTATTTACACTCGATCCTTGCACTCGAGTTCTTACTACTCAAGATTTACACATCGACTATTATGTTTCGTTAATCTTAGTCATTAGGGTGTAATATGATTTAATTAGCTCAGGCCGTCACAATCTTCCCAATTAAAAGAAACTTCATCTCGAAATTTAAATTTAAAGAGTTTTACCCAATCCAAATCGAACGTAGTAGCCTTACTTGCACAGGAAGTGTTCCCTATTCTAATACTAACGGTTATCTATGCCTCGATTGCAAGTCCCTTAAGAATTAAACATGTATACCCTATAAAGGTGGAGAACTTCCATGCAACTAAGATTTTAAATTCTATATTCTCGACTTCTCTCAGAGCTAACACGTTCCATTTCCTTATTACTTAGTACTATAGAGTGTCAGCGTATGTGTCTGATTTTATTTGTGTGATCTTGTGTAATTCTAAGGCTCTATCTTGACTCAACTATCATGTATTGTCTAATATCGTTAAAGAACTAAACCTGGTCTTAACTACATAGCCTCCATGAATTTTCAACTAATTCATGATTAGTAAATCTTAAATCAAGCGCTCACACAACAAATTCCTTTCCTCTGATCACTTGACTCCAATTAGGTGTCTTGGACATATACATTAACTCGTATTTGAATTCGGGGTAGAAGTATTATAATGAGACATCGATCAGTACCAAACTATCCATGGAATAACTTTCGTGGCGATACTTTCACTCTCCGTCATCTCTGCTGGCAACTTTGCAACCTGAAATCTCTACTCATGAGATACCTAAGGAAAAATGGCCAATTATTGGACCATGATGGAACATACTATCAAATATTATATTGCTATTTTTACTTATCACCTGTAAGATACCCTAAAATTTTATGTAGTGTTATATAAGTATTATTCACTATCGTACTACACTTTGGAACTCTATCTGTTTGACCTCATCTAGAAACGAACTTTAGATTTGGGAATTTGGACGAAAACGCCTATCCTCGTGCCCGACATTTAGCACCAGCTTACCTAGCCGTACTTCTACAACTTCTGTAGCTTTCCCTATCCCGATTAGGGCGACACTTAGCCTGAAACCATAATTAAGCCCTAGAAACCCAACTAGACTTAACTAGAGCTAACAACCTCTCTATCAGTCCTTGATAAACTCAACCCGTATATTATCGAATAAACAATTCAAAGTATAAGCAACGAAAAATTAAAAATTTTCAATATTTAAACAATATACAAAAATACAGAGTTTATCAAAATCTAAAACCTTGTTTATAGACCTCCCAACCATATTTATATATAACAAAATATGTCAAACAGTGTATATATTCACAAGAAATCGCATTACATCATAAAAACGATTATAAGACTCTTAAATCTTCTCCTTGCCCTTCGCTGAAGCACTAGGTTGCGAACCTGGAATATTAAATTTGGTGTAAGCACTCTAACTTGCTCAGTAAGTAAGGATTCATAAAGTTATCAATATTCCATATAATAATTAAGAACATTATGCAATAACAATATGCACCAATGTTAACTAATAAGAATATAGAAAACAAATAATTCAATAAATAACAAATGAAAATAAAACATCAATGACTATTACACTGTGATTCCCATTTTATTTATAAAACTAGGGACGATTACCCACCGACGTAATTAATGCAATTGCTAGACCAACACATTGGCTGATCTATTGTCTAGCCAATCCATTAATGCCCAATGGTTGTATTTGAAACCCTCTAGTGAGTATGTAATCTACGCAACCTATTTAACGGAGTAGGAAGTTACATATAGGCCGAGAATGTGACCCATCTCCTATATAACCTAGTCTCAGCCTCAGGAACTAACTCTCGCGAATCACAGTAAATATCATTTTCCATTTATTAAAACCATCACAGTGTACATAGTCCCTGATTCAGTTCATGAACTACATGAACTATATATACTAGAATAACCCGATAACATTGATAAATAAGTGAATCCATACTTACCTCGGCTTAGTTTCCCATTCTAAATTCCTTAACTATCTGGGTCACTCACGCTCTTTTGGAATCCAACAACTATCACAAATCATTTGCAATCAATATAGGTCCAATATCATATATTTGGAACCCCTAGTTCAGTTCTTAAGTCCTCCAGAAATTCCAATCAAAATACATCAATACTGTTATTTTCTAGGATGGGAACGTGTTCCCTCAATAGGTGGAGTGCGCTCTAGCAGCTAAGTTCATCCTCATTGATCAAGGGAGGGCGCTCCTCAGCTAGGTGGAGCCACTTCACCTTTTACTGTCTCGACAGTACAAAGGGTAGCAGCCGTTCTTCCATCCACAAATCAACCAAACAACATCAAACACTTCCAGAATTCATCAGGGAGGACCTCTAGTTAGATAACAAGCCATTTCCAATTACCAAACAACACAATTCACAAAGATTTCATCACTACCATTGAATTGAACGTCAACAAACACAAAAACTAAACTTACCAAAGTGATGATCTCTGACTTATAAATCGTTTAAGCTACTCAATCTTTGTTGATTTAGTTCTCTAAATGATCTCTTATGATTAAAAAACTAAACACTGAAGCCTTCTCTCTTTGTTTTGATCGATCAAATAAGATAAGCATGACGTTTTTGTTTAAATATATTGATTTTTCTCGAGATACGCATCGCGTTATCTCAAGAATGATCGAATAATTGATGTGCTAACATGACACTCCTTAAAGTGACACACATGTTGACACCATTAACACTCACGTTCATCTCGAGGCGATCCGACGATCCGATGATCCATATATTTCAAACCAACTTATAGTTTTCAATATATATCTAATATATGTATATATATATATATATCTAATGTATTTTCTCGCTAATAAATTCACCTGACATGCCTACAAGCATTCTCGAGTGTGCACATTTATTCTACAACCCATTTGTCGCACTTGATGTACCGGTAATTCATTATTTATTATGTATTTTTTGATTATAGGAATGTATATAAATTCTATATTATACTACAACCTATAAACTCCTTAAACAATCCAAACAAACATAAATTGTCATGCAAACACACGCACATGCTAATTGAGGTACGCCATACTTAACCACCTGCCTAACTCAGGTTAATTAGGATTTGGATTAGTATTAATCATCAGCTTCAGGTAATATGTCATTACAGTATCCCCAATTTAAATCAATTTCATCTTCGAAATTTAAGTAAATGTAAAATTTCCTGTAGTTTCAAAGAGAAATAGAAACTGCTCATTCATATATGATTCCCGCTCCCAGGTTAGTTCCTCATCTTCATGAAATTGTCATTTCACCTTAACCAAAGGAATATCATTTTGGTTTTCAGCCTCTGAATATTTCTATCAAGTGTTTGAATCGGCAGCTCGTCGTAAGATAAGTCTTCCCGAAGATCAAATTCATTCCAATCAATCTTTGGAGTGAACTGAGTCTCCTTCTAGTGAAGCATAGATCCATGGAAGACATTATGAACTCCCGCTATCTGAGGAGGTAACTCTAACCTGTAAGCAACATGACTAGTCATTTCTTGTACTCTGAATGGCCCAGTGTACCTTGGAGCTAGCTTACCTCGTAACCCAAATCTATATAATCATTTTATATGTGAGACTTTCAACAAAACAAGATCGTCTTTTGAAAACTCCAAAAACCTATGATGTTTATCAGTGTATCTCTTTTGTCTTAGTTGTGCTATAGTCAAACGCTGGCAAATCTGCTGAATTCTCTCTATGTAGTCCTGAATCAAGTTTGGCCCCAACAAAACTGTATCTCCAACCTTTGCCCAACACGCAGCTGAACGACAAGCTGAAAATAAAGAGCTTTAAAAGGAGCCATTCCAATGCTTGTTAGATAGCTATTATTATAAGAAAACTCACACAGAGGAATATATTTCTCCCAATTACCACCAAACTTTAAGACACAAGCTCGAAGCATATCCTCTAGCACCAATATTAATCATTCAGCCTATCTGTCTGTTTGAGAATGGTATGTCGTGCTTAGGTTAAAAATAGTTCCCAACTATCGTTGCAATTCACTCCACAGTCTAGACGTGACTCTCAGATCTTTATCCGAAGTAATCGACACAGGAAATCTATGAAATCTCAACACCTCATGTACGTACACCTCACATAATCGGTCAAAAAGACCTCGCATGGAAATTGGCAAGAAATGCACAGACTTCATTAACCTTAAAACTACAACCCATACCAAATTATGCTTACGCTGACTCAGAGGTAGATCGAAAACAAAATTCATCGATATATGTTCCATTTCCACTCAGGAATAGGCAACAAATGTTATAACCCCCCCCCAGTTTTTCTATGCTCAACTTTAACTTGCTGACATATCTCACATCTATTTATGAACTTAGAAATATCAGTCAAATCCTAGGCCACCAATAAATACGCCTCATATCACAATACATCTTAATGTTACCTAAATGAATAGAGTAAAGTGATCTATGAGATTCTTGTAGCAATTCCTACCTCAAATGATCCTGAGCTGGAATCCATGATTTATCCTAAACCAGAATGCACCATCATCATAAACCGACCAATCAGGATGATCTACACCAGCGGCCAACGTTTGGTGCGATATATAATCCTGATTAGCTTTCTGACAATCAACCATATATTAAATCATCTCCAATTTTAGCCAGAATCTAAGTGCATAAGAATAGCTTAATAGCTCTAAAACTAGCTCTCTTAGTTGATGATGTGCCAGCTGGACTTTCATGAATCATCATCACTTAAGCTTCCTCAATAAGTCTAAACCGAGAAGCTCTAGTAGTGGATATATTCTCTCTGCCTATTTTTCTCTTACTCAAGGCATCGGCAACAACATTTGTTGTACTTGGATGTCACTCTAGAGTGAAATCATAATCCTTGAAGAACTCAATCCATCTTCACTGCCTCATATTCAATTCACTAAGAGTGAAAAATTATTTCAGACTCTTATGATTTGAAAATACTATAAATATCTCATCATACAAGTAGTGCCTCTAAATGTTCAAGGAAAAAATAACTATAGCTAGCTCAAGATCATGAACTAGATAATTTCTTTCATGAACCTTGAGTTGCCTTGAAGCATAAGCTATAACTATGATTTCCTACATTAGCACACATTCCAGGACTGAATGAGAAGCATCAGTATAAATCACTAATTCTTTCCCCATTTCAGGTAATGTAAGAATAAGTGTTTCAGTCAAACTATCTTTCAAACCTTTGAAAGCAGCCTTGCACTCATCTGACTAAACAAATTGAGCATCTTTTGTGTTAGCTGAGTTACTCGTAGAGCAATACGAGAAAATCCATCAACGAAACGTCTATAATAACCTGATAATCCTAGAAAACTCCGAACCTCTGACAATGTGGTAAGAGTAGGCCAATCTCTTATTGCCTCAACCTTCGCTAGATCAATAGATATATCCTCAGCATTAACCACATGTCCATGGAGTTTAACCTGTAAAGACTAGAATTCACACTTACTAAACTTGGCATACAACTAATTATCCTTCAGAGTCTTTAATATAACTTTGAGGTAGTGTGAATGCTCTTCCCGAGTCTTCGAATAGATCAAAATAACATCAATAAACACAATGATAAACTGGCCAAGATAAGGTCTAAACACTCTATACATCAAGTCCATGAACATAGCAAGAGCATTAGTGAGCCCAAACGGCATCACTGTAAACTCGAAGTGCCCATAACAAGTAGTGAAAGCCATCTTCGAGATATACTCATCCCTGAACCTCAGTTGATGATAACCAGACATCAAATCAATGCACATATGTAGGGTTCCGTCCTTGTTCTTCACAAAAAGAAATGTTGCTCCCTACGGTGACATACTAGGATGGATAAACCTTTTTCTATAGCAACTCCTTAAGCTGAGTCTACAACTTATGTAATTCCTTTGGTGGCATGCGGTACGGAGGAATAAATATAGGTTTGGTACTAGGAATAAGATCAATGATAAAATCAATCAGTGGAAGCCTAGGCAAGTTAGATGAAAAGGCTTCTGAAAATTCATAAACCACTGATATCTCACCAACCTTAAGTTCCTGACTAGGCTCTCCAAATGTGACAACTCCCGCCATAAATTCTAAATCTCTAGGAGTAGCTTACCTTCCACGATTTTCAAGTTGTGAAGGGTTATAACCTTTATAGACTATAATTTCAAAGAGGTTAGGGATCTAAAAGATTACCCTCTTATGGAAATAACCAATATTGGTATTGTATGCTGATAACCAATCCATCTCTAGTAATGCATCAAATTCCTAGAACTCCACTACCACTTATCAATTGGGAGTTCATTATCCCTAATTTTGACTACACATATCTCGTAGATTAGGTTAGGACATACCTTTTCAGTCACTGTTGTGCTTAAAATTAACAATGTATTGGCTCTAAGAGATTTCAATTTCAACTCATCAACCATTGCACCAGCAATAAAGGAAACAATAGAACTAACATCAATCAAAACAAGCATATCTCAACCATAAATATTCAATATACCTTCTACAAGCCTTCGATTAGCCTTTAGGTCTGCCTCAGCCACTACATGAGTTTGTCCTTGTATTGGCGGTGTTGTATTGCCTATCGATGTAGACGATGGCATAGAACACCATCTTTGAATATGCCCCATGTGCCCACGCCGATAGCATATTGTGGAAGCCCTCCGAGGAAAACTATTGGCTAGAGAAACCTATCCCTATCCACTCGATTTCTACGATGACTATACTCTACTCTTGCCTTTACCTCTAGAATGAGGTGGTGGCAAAGGTGGTTTGGCTACTGAAGCCTAAGAAACTGGTGGAATCAGTGCACAAACAAATATCGTCCTTGTAGACCCCAATTGTGTAGTTTTTCCAGCCACACTCCTCTTCTTCTTGTTTGGCCTAAAAGAAGTAAATTCCTGGATTCTTTGACTTCTAGGAAATTATGGTACGGGTGGTGGCGTAAGTACTATTTCGGAAGGTTTAGCTAAAATAGCTACTTACACCTTCATCGCATTCTCGAATATAAAAGCATAGCTAGTGCGAGGATGAGAGGAAACCACAACTCTGATCTCATAATTCAGCCCATTAAAAACAAATCTATTTTGTTCTCATCCAGCTCTACCATCTCAGGAGCAAATTCACTCAACTCGGTGAACATCCTTTCAAACTCCCCTACATATATAGCTCCCTAATTCAGCTGAATAAACTCAAGTTTTTTCTTGTTCCAGACCAATTTCGGGAAATACTGCGTATAGAATACACTCTCAAACTATGGTCAAGCGGCGACAGTCTTCCCTTCTTTCTCTAGGGCATTCCATTACTTCTGTGCAGAATCTATCAACAAATATGTGACTAGTTTAACCTTAAACCAGTCCTTAACATCTATAAAAATGAATCATTGTTTCATCTCCAATACACAGGTATCGGTTACGCCTTCCTTTATTGTGCCATTGAATCTCATACTATCGTACTTCATGAGTTCTTTGCGAGTTTTGAGAAATGCATCCTTCTCAAAATCTACAGGCAGCATAGTAGTTGTTTTCGGCACCTGAATATGTGGTAATACTGGTTAGGCTGGAGCTGCTACTATCTCAACTTCTCCCTCAACTTTGCTAACCTCAGGACTGGTCGTAGGCTGTGCCTCAGGTCGTTGTACTAGTGGTCCCATCTGAGCCACTAATATAGCCATAAGTCTCGCCTAGAGACTCCATAAGTTTCCTAATTTGCTGCTCTATTTTATATATCCATTGATCCTCAATTTCCCTGTTACCTTGATGTCTAGGCCTCTATGAACCCACTCCTTAATCGACCATTAGATTTTGAATTCAAAAGAGAGACAAAATCATTTGGGTAACAGTCTGAGAGGATAATGAAAACATAGCTATACAATAAATAATAATAAGTGCAGCAAATAACTTATAATATTTTTTTTTTCATTTCCCCCCAAAACTCGTTGAAAATCATCTATATAACTCTAAGCTTATTCTTAACTCAAGACAACTCTCAAAGTTAGTAAACTTAGGTTTTCGGTACCAAGGAATATGCTATGACTTTGAAAATAATTCGAAAGTGAAATCAAGGTCAGAGCCTTGCCCACGATACCAAACTGTATTAAAGTTACCACTTATATTCAAAAGTGATAAACGGCTTTGAAGTAGGCTCTTATACTAAGCTGCAACATCCCTTATCCTGATTAGGGCGATACTCAACCTAAAACCCTAATCAAGCCCTGGTAACCCAGCCAAACTTAACTAAAGCCAGCAGGCACTCCATCATTACCTGATAAACTCAACCAGTATATTATTATCGAATAAACAATTCAAATTATATGCAACAAAAAATTAAAGACTTTTCGATATTTAAACAATATGCAGCAATACAAAGTTTATCAAAACCCAAAACCTCATTTATAAACCTCCCAGCCCTATTTATATACAACAAAATATGTAAAACAATGTATATAACTAACAAGTCTATGATTACGGCTGTCATGAGCAACACTTAGTCATGTATAAGTCAATGTTGTATCATCATGTCTCCATGTATCGCATTTCTAACAAGGCTATACATTGCATGCACCAAGACTTAAAAAGAGATTAACTACTTATCTAATAGTGTAGATCGCATGCCTATTTCTTTTTCTTACATGGATGCCAAACCTAATACTTATCGTAAAACATCCATTTTAACTCTACGCTCATCTCCTAATGTTTTCTCTTGGATTTCCTTAGCAAAAATTGTACTCTCAATCCTTAATGTACACCTAGAGTCCTCAATTTATCGACGGATGATCAAATGTTTATATCGGCCGTGATAAATCTTCCCCTGGAGTTAGATTTTTATGTTACTGTCCTAGTGTGGGCATCTTTCAATCTAGTTGGACTTAGCTAAGTCCAACTCTTTCTATACTAGCTCTATGGGTCTACTTAGACCTTGAGCTTTCCTCTGGGCTAGTCGAATATCTTAATTGACTGAGAACCCCGAGAGAATATTATGTTGTCATGGCGAACCTAACTAAAATATCAGTTCTATACCCTAATCATCACAATCCGTAGAAAATCTTCTAATCTTGCATGCGACTTTAATCCTCTTACCCTTGGAACTTGCGACACTTTTATCTTTTAGCTCGATCTTGTTCTTCAAGCTTTAAGGTTTTTTCATAGTTCTCCTCAAAACATTATTTTAAATCTTGTACCCATCCGTAACTAAGTCTAAATAAATTTAATGTGAAATCTTTTGCGACTAGTCACAAATGCGTGAGAAGTTCGGGGCTACCTGCCGTTTAGGGTTGGCTTGAGGTCATTATGGACTTCAGGTATAATTGCATACTCTATCTAAGCTCGCACTTTTGATTTATTCTCTATCCAAATTAGGTGATGTTAAGGCCTCACTAACCTCTTAGATTGCGAACAACTCGTGCTACTCCGGTGGAGTTACTCAAGACTTTGATCTTGCAAGACTACTCCAGTGCTCTGACCAGAGCCAAAAGGAGTCTACAATTGCGTTCCTACCGTTCTGCGTCTTCTTAACACCATCTGCTTTTATAGAGTTTCGTTTATCTCATGACCTTTAAACTTTCCTGGTTGTTGACTAATGACCTTCAGACCTTCCTGAATAGAGACGATATCTAGTTAAACTTACGCATATGTCATTAATTCTGCTCGATGGTCAATAGAGTTATAACTTCCTCAGAGTTCATATTCAAGGTCAATCTAGTTGTCTCTAATTCAATTACCCTAGAGAATAAGAACAATTTGAATAGTAAGAGATCACTCTCTGTTGTAGTTCTTTGTTCTCTAATCGTGCCTCTCATTCTATCTAAAGGAATTCACCTTTATCTAAACCAAGAGTCTATAAGGTATTCTTGCCTAGACATCTTATACAAATATCTATCTAGCGTGCTTCTCTAAGCCAAGTCCTATCTACCAATGGTCACCATCATACCGCATACCCAATACATACTAGCTTAGGCCAATATTCTCCCTGATTTGAATTTTCTATCCTTACAGGATGGTCAGTTAATAGAACTTATGACTCCCAACCTGCAATATTCATGAGATAATCGGCATACATCCTAGACTTAACGAGATCTCGGGTATGTTAGTCTTCTAGTTCTATAGGTAATCTTGAACACCAATTCTTGACTACCCTTCTGTACTCGATATAATAATATACCCAGTGGCACATTAAATTCTAAAATTCCAACTCATAAATATTATTGTTAGTCTACATCCATGACCCAAATCATACATCCAACAATAATTTCTTGGGTATGATAACTTTACTTCTAACTGGCGCACTGAGAATTAAGGGTATGTTGACTTTAACCAGTGTCAAGACCGTAATTGTACTCTTGTGCGTTCGTATATAAACATTGTAATGAAGTAGAAGTTTTCTTAAGTAGCTTGGACCAAGTAGGGATATAGTTCATATCTTTTTGCATACTATCTAATCGTTTCTCGAACTAGAATTTCAGTCCGTAATTGGTATAGTTTTGTGCCCTTAATAAGGGTTACATCTAGCGAACCATTCTATATTCATTTTTCTCAGAAGTTTTTGGCAAAATAGTAGCATACCATCCGAGTCATATTGTGCCTCAATTTCTTGAGACACAACAATTTCAAATTTTGAGAATTACACATTCTCTGCTAATCTCCACTTCTGACTCGACTTGATAATTTTAGATTTCGAGAATTACGCATTCACCGCGCTCTGGTGCCTATCCAATTTGCTCCCATTCAGGAATTAACAAGTCCTTGTTAATATACATCTTTTTATCAACTTTTCTTTTTGATTTTGATGATTATTAGGCCAAGTTTCTAATTGCCTACCCATTATGTCTCACACGATTTTTAAGGGTAAAGTAGGCTCGAAATTAATAAGTGAATGCATGGAATGATCGTAACTAACATACGTACCCTCGACCAGCTATCACGAAGAACTTCGATTCGGCTCTGCTACCACGTGCATCTTCTCCATAACGTGTAATGGTGGAGTTGACACCGTCGGCACTTACTTCTTGGTGTACTCACTCTTGTTGTGTCCTCGTTGTCCACACTTAAAAATAAATGATATGTAGTTTCTGGCTCTAGCCTGAACCATGACCTTGAATTTGTCTTTATAGTTGTTGGTTGCTATAAACTACTACAGTTGAGTGGGTACGACTATGTGGGCACTGATTGCTTGTCCATCATCGTGTATGTACCTATGTCTCCCCTTATCTCTACGGAGACAGTCCCTCTTGCATTTCTGGCCTACCTGTGATCGAAGCAGTCTCAATATCTCCTCAAGCTGCATATTATGTAAGGCGACCGTGTCTCATAAACTCTAATATGAGACAAGTCTTTATGGTTCGCTTATCTAACCCCCATCAGTAGAAGTAGAAAGAGCTGATGGTTCGTCCATCTCAAGTCTTCAAGCGCAAAAATATACATGATTATAAGTATTACAAGTAAAAATATACACGTATAACCCTAGATTACCCATGTCCCTACACTTCCCAACTAATGTTCTAAGTCATGGTCATCGAGTTTCCATATTCTAAGTTTTTTGTTAAGTTTTATTCACTTTCATTAACTTTTCCCTATACTCCCCTTAACCTAAGCACTGATGCCAACTTGACAACCCCAAATCCTAAGGCAATCATGGCCTTGCCATGTCGCCGAACGCGTCACCAGGTCATGCAACGTCATCTGCACGCATGTCCATGACAGCCCGTGATAAGTACTTAACTTTTTTAATTAGCCTAACTATTACAATTATACGGTGTTTTATCAAATTATGTTCTTAATTTAGTTTAATTAGTCTATTCCTTTATCTCACTTAACTTATTTGAAAAGTTATTTAGTTGTCCTTGGTATTTTCAACTAAACATGTGAGTTATTTAGTGTAAGTTATAGATAAAGCAAATAATAAATAACAAAGACTTTACTTTATTAACACACCCTAAGTAGTGGAAAACCTAAAAAAGGATACCATGTATGTATAAGGAGATAAAATGTACAAAATGGTTATTATACATGTATCAGTGTATCAAGTCTCCTAAAACATACCCAAAAGCAGTAACATAATATATACAAACACCTACAAAATGAGATAATGGAAGCTTTCAATGATCAGATAAAGTCACCAAATACGGCCTTCCCCCTGGTTTGTCGTAGGATCTGCACTCAGTCATCCATGCAAAAAGTTGAGTGACGAGTTTATTGAGTAAATCCCTAAAAGAAACATAAGTTGCATTTAATAAGAATGTAACTATGAGACATGCAAGTACGCTATCTGGCAACAGAAAAGCATACTCCCATAAATGTAAAGCAATACAAAAGATTTAAGCAGCAAATAATGGTAATAATTGAACAAAGTAGGAGTTAACGAGGTAAATGAGAATGTAAACAGACAATTGTTAAGTTAATAAATGCATAAATGTCTCCGATGAAAACCTAAGGATGAGTTTCGTGTAGCAAACTATACCATATTTCAAAGCTAAAATCACTCCAAAGGGCTTCTCCATTGACCACCACTATCCCATCACCTTAGTCCTTTCGGCGCTAGGCCTATGTCATGCACTACACTGAAACATACACCTTAGTGTAGCTCGGGTCGCAATTCACCAAGGGCCCGATCACACTACTGTAAAGTGTGCCCAAGTTCGTGTACACATCTCGGTATGAAAAACCCGATAAACCGCTCAATCGGTTAGACAAAACAGTGAAGTAAAATTGTTTGATACCCATCACATGAATAAAAAATGAACTGAATGTTGTGGAGTATTCTCAAAGGCCTTATGCACTGGACTCGTCACTATATTTGTTGGGTGACTGAGTGCAGATCCTTCTACAAGTAACGGCAAATGGGAATCTTAAGCAACTATCTCTTTCTGTTGACGATCTTGGACATACTCGAAGGTGTTTATATTTTGATATTTTTCTTTGTTATGGGTATTAGGGGATTATGAGAGACACTGTATATATATACCTACTTTTCTTTATCTTGTTGCCTTATATACAATGTACTTTATTTCCAGGTTTTCCACTACTTAGAAATTTTGATAATATGCATAAGATACTTATATATTTTTAAAGTTTTCCACTGTAAAATGGTAGTGAAACGTGATAGGTTAACTAACTTGCTAAACAAATTCATTAGTAATTATATGAAGACTAATCGACTAAGCTAGTCTTAGTTGGAAACGTGTAAACAACCAATTAGGTCGCTGGGCGTCATATATAAACAGGCCATAACGTGGCAAGGCTTGGATGGCAATGCCCAGGGTTATCTCGAGATTTGGGGCCGTCACAATTGGTATAAGAGCGAGGTTCCATGAAGCCCATGTGATGAAGCGTCGTTTGTTAGTTAACCCGATACCAACATTACGGTTGGTACTAGAGCAATGGTTCAACGAACCTAGGGAAATAACGAAATACCAAAAACTTAATAAACAAACCTTAGAAGTGGAAGCCAGATGTACTTACCTTAAAACTCTAGTTGGGAAGTGATTGTGACACGAGTAAAGTTAGTGGTTACATTGTGTTATGTTTTTACTGTATATTATATATTATACTCGTATATATACCAAGGCTAATTTGACGCATGCTTCTCGATGTAGATCAAGATGGATGGATAGTCTATTACTCCGCCAGAGATTGGTTAGACTAGCAATCCTACTAGGGCCACTACCACTACTACTACACAGAGTGTTGACAACTGTCTCGTTGCACATGACGTTTAGTTAGCAGAAATTTTACGACTATTGAGGATTCATATAGTACCAGTTGTTGCTTTCTCCGTAGTTACGACTCCTGCCATACAGATAGTTGTCGCCCCAGTTGTCAAGAAGACGCTTGTTCAGGCTACTACTCCTACTATTCCTGAGACTCATGTTGAGAGGGTTACTCTATTGATTGTCACAAAGGTTGCACCAGTCGAGATGCCAACTCCTACTCCTACGTTAACGACCACAGAGATGACTACTACAGCTAATACCCCTAAGTTTACATCGATACCAGGGGCGAAGCTGATTAAGGAGTTTATTCGCTTTCAGCCTAGGTATTTCTACTGAAGTGGTGACCCAAAGGTGGCTGAGAGATGGTTACTTTTTACACCGGTGGCTGCATAAGCTGTTGGGGTTGAGGAGAGTATACAAACACAGTTTTCTGGATCATGCTTTTGAGGAGCCGTAGCTATATGGTAGACTACTTACTATGATACCCACCTAGAGCCGATGACATATGCACACTTTAAACAGGTGTTATATGATGATTATATCCCTAAAGAGGTCCAGCTACGCTTGAGAGAGAATTTTCTAGCCCAGATATAGGGTAATTGATCGGTATTATAGTATATGGAGAGATATCGTTATTTGCTATATTTCATCATGGACAATACGAGGACAGAGAGATTATAGATCTATTATTTTGTTCGAGGTTTACATGAGGTCATTGCCTATGCCATTGTGTCCACCGGAGCTGGCACAATACAGGAGATGTATGATCGAGCACTCATACACAAGACATTTGCTCTCTAGAGAGGTAACATAAGGGCATATGTTGATTCTGAGGGCAATTAGGTAGGGTTCGAGGTGTATGGGACTGCAGGAATGACTATCAATCAGATCGGTACAGATATGATGACGGATAGGTAGTACTCACTATTTCACTTGCACAAGCAGAACAACCTAGTCATCGAGATTCACAATGCCGACGTGATCAAGATCAGGGAGGCCGTGACAGGGGTCAGAGAGATCAAGGTAAGGGTCAGAGATCCGAGGGTAGACATGTAAAGAGGTCGGAGACGCGTCGATGTTTTCGATGTTATCAAACTAGACATCTTAGAGTTGATTATTGGAGAGCATCACCACCACCACAACTAAATTAGACCCGAGAGAGAGCTTACGCAGTAGGTCACGCAGACTGGGTGGCAACTAAACAACATGTCGAGGGTAAGTCATTTGATGCATTTTGTCACTTAAACTCTTTAAATTTTGCATATATGTGTTTTTATTCCTAGCTATGCATATAAAGACTCAATGATTATGCGAATCACTAGGCTGTAGCACTTGGCACAGGTGCCCTTAGTGAATTGCGACCTGAGCTGTTTATTTTCGGTGCATGTGTCAGTGGGTCGTGAGTTCATGCCGACCACTGCGAGGGCTATCGGGTGATGGACTAGTGGAGGGGGTTTGAGGTTGAGTTTGCCACGTCAATTGTTCAGCCACAGTTTCATTTCCATGAAAAGAAGAACAAAAGATCGAGGTTTATTGGGTCTTTAGTACCTTGGATGATTCTACAATTCAGATGATTGTCTACTATAATTTCAAGATGAGATTTCCCCTAGTTGGGAAGAATTGTAATGTTAAATATTTATTAACTTCGTTATTTATGTTATTTCAGACTCAAGTGTCAGGTCAGGCTCACGTTGACTCCCGGATAGGTTAAATAACTGGGATATCGTTATTTATGTATGTTGGTTGCATAAGTGCGATGTTAATTATTATTTATTTCATAAATCATCGTATGTGTGTATTTATACTTCCATACCATGTGAGACCATGTGAAGGATAAACTCTTTGAAAGCATATCAACGCGGGTACCTGGTAGGCGCAGTACGGATACACTAAGTCCTTATGATGCTAACTTAAATAAATGACTAGAACATGGGTGAATATTGCTTAAAATAGCTAATCAAACTTTAGGCTAAGACATAATTATTAGGTATATCAACGATTAGTGCGCCTTAAGATGCGAGCCGAGATGCGGAGCTCTAAGTGCCGGGTAATTGAGTACTATAGGAAGTGGTGGTACATCAATTTAAGACCCTAAATATCTTACATATGTATAAAAGTGTTTAAGTTAAATTAATTGAATTAATTGATTACAAATGCCTATAGTTGGATGGAAAAATTAATGTCATAGATTTGCTTCGATATTTGCACTAGAATGGAATTCTAAGATATTTGAGTTGGAAATTTATGTCAACAAGATGGAAGTTAGTGGAGAAGGAGTTAACAATGACCATTAGATTGACCTCGGGATACAACCCTTGTATATAGACGATTAAGTAAATTACACATATACCCCTACTTAAAGAAGTATAAGTGTAATACACCAAAAGGGCGTTTTTGTCATGAATTTTATAATATAAAATTTATTTTTCTGAACCATCTTAAAATCTCGCAAAACTATTCTTAGTGTGCGACCCAATAGGCTAATACAACGTTGCCAGTATACCAAAACACATTTTGGTATACAAGTCATAAGCGACCTCTAGTAAGACATTAAGACTATCCAAGTTGTACGAATATCAAATCAATACAACCTAATCAATAATGTATATAACATCCTTTTGTCACACGATATCCTTTTGATCAAACATAAGGCATGGAATTGTCATCCAACATGTTTAATCGTACTAGTCTCGATCTCTAGGTAGACTGAAAACATCCAAGTGAGATTGATCAATATTAATTCACTTAGACTAGGAATTTTAACAGTCTAACATATCGAGGGATCCACTAGATATCTCTCTTTATATGAGAGGGACAAATCATATCTCGATTAGACAA
This sequence comes from Stephania yunnanensis, assembly GCA_039657365.1. NCBI lineage: Eukaryota > Viridiplantae > Streptophyta > Magnoliopsida > Ranunculales > Menispermaceae > Stephania > Stephania yunnanensis. The sequence continues at coordinate 53,792,716 of CM077584.1, read as the reverse complement.
CTTCATCACATTGCTCACACAGTAACCAATCACAACCTTTATAATCGTCCGGTTAAAGACAACGTTTGATTGTGTCAAATCACCGAGTTCCTAATGTTGAAGTCTCTGATAATCTCAAGTAAGATGACTGAAAAATATATCTATCAAGAAAAACAACTATTATTTAATCCATGCGATGTTCTCATAGCGGGTCGGTCCATTACTTTGTTCCCTAACAAGTACTCGTGATCTTGATTCGTATCCATATACGTATAATCATCATATGATCATCAATCAAGACTCACACTAGTCTTAATTCATTATTGTTCCCAGTATAATGATCAATTAGGGACATTTATGATATTTCTGTAAATACCCATGGATCTTATTATAATGTAAACATGCAAATTAATTATAATAAACAGCGAATGAAGTCCTTTATTTTATTAACTAAAAGTATTCATAAAGACAGTTAATGGATTGACCTAGGGCACATTCCCCAACATCTCCCACTTGCACTAGAGCCAATCATACATGCATTTAATGCCTAATGATCTAACATGACCATCATGTTTTTCTTGTAGAAGAGCTTTTGTCAATGGATCCGCAACGTTGTCTTCAGTAGGTAATCTGCAAATCTTCACGTCTCCCCTCTCCATAATTTCTCTAATGAGATGAAAACGCCTAAGTATATGTTTAGATCTGTGGTGTGATCTAGGTTCTTGGTCTGCGCTATTGCCTTGTTATTATCACAATACAAACAAACAGGGTTAGCAATACTTGGAACTACACCTAGTTCAGAAATGAACTTTTTGATCCAAACTGCCTCCTTTGTTGCATCGGACGCTGCAATATACTCGGCTTCAGTTGTAGAATCTTCCACAGTCTCTTGCTTCGAACTTTTCCAGCTAACTGCACCCCCATTCAAAGTAAACACATATCTAGACTACGATATAAATCATTTATATCAGTTTGAAAACTTGTATTTGTGTAACCATTTACAACTAAATCATTTTCAAAACCTCCATAGACCAAGAACACTTCCTTAGTCATTCTTAAGTATTTAAGAATGTTCTTTACTGCTATCCAGTGACTCTCACTAGGATCTGACTAATATCTGCTTGTAGTGCTCAAAACATATGATACATCAGGTTGAGTGCATAGCATGGCATACATGATAGATCCAATAGCTTATGCATATGGAGTCTTATTCATACGGTCTCGCTCATCATTTGTCTTAGGACATTGAATCTTGCCAAGATTTATGCCATGAGACATTGGCAACAATCCTCTTTTAGAGTCTTGCAAACTGAACCTATTCAGCACCTTGTCTACGTCGGCACTCTAACTTAGACCGATTAGCCTCTTAGATCTATCCCTATAGATTTGTATCCCTATGATCTAGGTTGCATCTCCTAAGTCTTTCATTAAGAAACACTTCCCTAACCAAGACTTGACATTCTGCAATGTTGGGATATCATTTCCAATGAGTAATATATCATCAACATACAGTACCAGAAAAACAACTATACTCCCACTGACCTTCTTGTACACACAAGGCTCATCTTCGTTCTTAATAAAACCAAAACCCTTGATTGCTTCATCAAAATGAAGATTCCAACTCCGAGAAGCTTGCTTTAATCCATAAATGGATCTTTGAAGCTTGCATACCTTCCTAGAATTCTCAGGATGTACAAAACCTTCAGGTTGTGTCATATACACGTCCTCAAGCAGTTTTCCATTAAGAAATGTTGTTCTTACATCTATTTTCCATATCTAATAGTCATAATATGTAGCAATGACGATTAGGATTCTTATGGATTTAAGCATTGCTACTGGCGAAAAAGTTTCATCATAATCAACACCTTGAGTCTTCCTGAAACCTTTTGCTACAAGTCTTGCTTTAAAAGTATGCACTTTGCCATCCATGTTAGTTTTCTTCTTGAAAACCCATTTACATCTAATGGTCTTACCACCTTCAAGTAAGTCAACCAAGTCCCAAAATTGGTTATCATACATGGATCGCATCTCAGAGTTCATGGCACTTAGCCATTTATCTGAGTATTTTCCAGATATAGCCTCCTGATAAGTGATGGGCTCATTTTGATCCATAAGCAACACATCACGACTATCAGTAATGAGAAATCCGAATCTCTCTGGCTCATGTCTTACCCTACCAGATTTACGTAGGCCTTATGTCACTTGTGGAGGTTCAACTAGTTCAGAACGTTGTTGAACTTCCAATAGCGGTTCAGTGTTTATCTGTGATTTTTGAACTTCTTCAAGATTTGTTTCTCTCCCTTTAGTGTCTTTTGAAATAAACTATTTTTCCATAAAGGCATCATACCGAGCAACAAACATTTTGTTCTCAACGGGATTATAAAAGTAATATCATTTTATTTCCTTAGGATACCCCACAAATAAACACTTGTCAGATTAGGTGCTAGTTTTTCTGAGACTTGTCGCTTTACTTAAGCCTCAAACCCCAAATCTTAAGGAAAGACAAACTAGGCCTCTTCCCATACCATATCTCATATGGTGTTTTATCAACCGCTTTAGAAGGAACTCGGTTTAGAGTGAAAGCTGAAGTTTGTAATGCATAACCCCAAAAGGATAATGGAAGATCCACATGACTCATCATAGATCGAACCATATCTAATAAGGTTTTATTTCTCTTTTCATAAACTCCATTCTATTGTGGAGTTTCTGGTGGAGTCAATCGGGAGACAATTCTACAATTTTTAAGATGATCATCAAATTCTTGGCTCAAATATTCACCACCTCGATCTGATCGAAGTGTTTTGATAGTTTTATCAAGTTGATTATGCACTTCATTTTGAAACGTTCGAAGCATCTCAAATGATTCACCTTTATGTTTCATAAGATATACATAACCATATCAGCTGAAATCATCGGTAAATGTAATGAAGTACCGATAACCTCCTCTAGTCATTGTGTTTATAGGACCGCATACATCAGTATGTATTAGACCCAATAAATCACTTGCCCTTTCATTGTGTCCAGTAAAGGGACTTTTAGTCATCTTGCCTAGTAAACAGGATACGCACGTTTCATATGTTTCTAAATCAAATGAATCTAGAAGTCCATATTTATGGAGCTTCGTTATGCATTTCTCATTTATGTGTCCGAGACGACAATGCCAAATATAGGTTTGATTCAAATCATTTGACTTGAATCTCTTTGTATATGTTAAAGATTGAGTATCAGTGGACATATTCATGCTTAGAATATAAAGACCATCACATAAATCAACATTTGCATAAAATAAGTCCACTAGGTAAGACTAAGTCATATGATCCAACAACCAGGGCAACAACTCTTGCTCCATTCCCTACGCGGAGGATGACTTCTCCTTTCTTCAGTTTTCAACTTCTGGTGAGTCCCTGCACATTTATACAAATGTGAGATCCACATCCGGTATCTAATACCTAGGAATCACTAGTATATAAATTAATTTCAATAACAGTCGCACTACCTTTTTTCTTCTTTAGATCTTTCAGATAGTGTTTGCTATTTCTGAACCAATGTCTAGGTGCATGGAAGAAGTGACAATTTCCTTCATTTTCTTTTAGGCGTTTTGAAGCAGGAACAGGCTAGGGTTTGACTTGTTCCACAGGCTTTGCGACAGGTGCAGCAAAAGCCTTGGCGACTTTAGCCTTGCCTTTGCCTTTCTTCTTCATTCCCTTTCCCTTTTAGACCATCAACACATTACTTGAGGGTTTCTTGATATTTTGTTCAACAATTTTGAGCATCAAATGCAACTCTAAAATTGATTTCTCCATATTATTCATATTGTAGTTCATCATAAATTGTGAGTAACTCTCCGGTAATGAATTTATGATCAAGTCCGTAGCCAACTCTTGGCTTACGGAAAATCCGAGTCTATCAAGCCGGTCAACATAGCCTTCAATTTCAGAAAATGAGGACTAACTAACTCACCCTCGGTCATCTTGCAAGAACGTAGGTTCTTGACTGTCTCGAACCTTTTTTGCCTAGCTTGCTGTTGGAACATTTCCTTCAGTGTTACAGCCATGTCGTAGGCTTCCATTAGTTCCATGTCCTTCTGAAGTTCTGGAACCATAGTTGCCAGCATAATACATGTAACATCAGTAGAATCGTTGACATGCTTATTATGCGCATCCTTCACAGCTTTCGTAGCATTCTCTGGTGGGTCCTCAGGGATCGAAGCATCCAGGACATACAACTTGTGTTTATGCTTGATAACGATTCTCAAGTTTCTGAACCAGTTAAGAAAGTTAGTCCCAGATAGCTTATCCTTCTCAAGTATGGATCACATTGACAGGGGATTATTGTTACTTGAAGAGGTCATTGATCTACAATAAAGATTATGCAAAGTTTATTTTAGTATAGATGAATAGACTCCCGCTAAATTAACAACCCTCCTAAAACATATTGTTTAATTAGGGGACTAAAATCCATATTTCACCTAATTCTATGACAGCTATGGCATGAAACATAGAACTAGATTATTTAGGTAGGTAACTGTTACCAATTACATCATATGTAATTTTAGATACTTTTATTAGATACCGGACATCTTATGTCTTAGCATGTTTTTTATCTCATCATGTGCCTAAGGCTCAAAACTATTTTGATAGCTTTATTAAGTCGGATCATTTTAAACATTTAGGTAACTCTTACTCAAATTGTCTCACCAAGATAACACAATACACCCAGCTATAGCCGAAACTATATTAGTGTGATCGAGGCCTTGACAAGGGTTTAAAAAGGATGGCACGAGACTTAAAATTTAATAGATGAATTTTATTCAGTTTTAGTGATTTTATGTAAACAATAAAATATCATATATTTTATTGATTTGTTCAATCACTAAACAATTTGGAATTTTTTATATTTTTCACTAATAAACGAAATTTCGTGCGCTAGGATTTGTTAGACGGTGGTTCCGTAGGCCGGTCAGTGGGCGGTGGTTCCACCGGTCAGCGAACTGGGAATGGGGGGCAGCACCCCCGTTTTTGTTTTTTTAGGAGACGAATTTCAATTCCGAAAATTAAAACTCGCTATATAAAATCATTTTTTTGCTGATTTTATTATCCTAAATTAACCCTTAATTTATCCAAAATTAAGTCAATTAAAACATTTTAATTAACCCGGGCCCACATCTAACCAATCATCTTATCCTAATCCAATTAGGACTTAACATATTTGAATCCTAGCATATCACCAATAACAAAATTCTCGATATTTATCTCCTATCTAATAGGGATAGCAAAACCGATTTTGATAATATCTCATAATCTAATTTGTTATATATCTCTTATCAAATAGAAATTTCATAACATAATAGATATAACGAGATAATTAAATAATTTCAAAAAATAATTATTTGCAATTTCGGTCCTCATCCCAAATAATCACAAACATGTAATTGAATCATGAACTATCATCCCAATCGAACCTAATCATATTAGTTTCGAATTAATATTAAGACTTATACAATTTAAGAAACTTAAAACAATGCAACCTAAATATGCATACTGAATTACAGAGATTTCATCCATGCATCAATACACAAAAAATAAAGATTATATCTAATGGTGTCATGGATCACAGAACATGAAATTCAATTTATTAAAATTATTCGAATTAAACTAACATGGTTACTAGCATGTACGAAACTGATTTCAATTAAATCACGAATATATGTATCATATACACAAAACATGATAATAAATCTCACATAAAACTTATGTATATCACATATACATCAACTATTAACATGTTTTCAATCATATATCATGTATATATCAGAAGAAAACATGCAATGAGTTTAATGGAATCGAACTCGAATGCTCTGATACCATTGTTGAGTTTTGGGGTTCATACGCAGCGGAAATTACAAAACAATTTTGACAAAAACCCCAACACGATCCGAATCTAATTCCATTAAAAACGTTTAAACCATGAAAACTTAATCATTCCTTGGTCGCAATATACCTTTCTAAGGTTGATCTATATCTAAGGCGATGCCAACGACGAACACCCTCTACCAGCAGTCCACACACGAACGGCGGCCGAGATTCAAAGTGCTAGCTTCGAGAGAATACCAAACCTTTTTTGTTTCTCTCTAAAACGATACATAGCGTACCAGAAAACCTTAATTCGTTTCTGAAACGAAAATAGAGTTTCAGCCCTTAATCTTTCATGCTTCTATTCTAATTTAAAGTTTCTATTTATATAACCCTTGTATATAGACGGTTAAGTAAATTACACATATACCCCTACTTAAAGAAGTATAAGTGTAATACGCCACAAGGACATTTCTGTCATGAATTTTATCATATAAAATTTATTTTTCTGAACTATCTTAAAATCTCGCAAAACCATTCTTAGTGTGCGACCCAATAGGCTCATACAACGTTGTCAGTGTACCAAAATGCATTTTGGTATATAACTCATAAGCGAAATCTAGCAAGACATTAAGACTACCCAAGTTGTACGAATATTAAATCGATACAACCTAATCAATAGTGTATATAACATCATTTTGTCACACGATATCCTTTTGATCAAACATAAGGCATGGAATTGTCATCCAACATGTTCAATCATACTAGTCTCAATCTCTAGGTAGACTGAAAACATCCAAGTGACATTGAACAATATCAATTCACTTAGACTAGGCCTTTTAACAGTCTAACACATTGAGGGATCCACTAGATGTCTCTTTTTATACGAGAGGGACAAATTCTCTCGATTACACAACTTCATCACATTGCTTACATAGTAACCAATCACAACCTTTATAATCGTCCGGTTAAAGACAATGTTTGATTGTGTCAAGTCGTTGTGTTCATAATGTTGAAGTCTCCGGTAATCTTAAGTCGGAAGACCGAAAAATATACATATCATGAGAAACAACTATGACTTAATCCATGCGGTGTTCTCTTAGCGGGTCGATCCATTACTTTGTTCCCTAACAAGTATTCGTAATCTTGATTCGTATCCTTATACGTATAATCATCATATGATCATCAATCAAGACTCACACTTGTCTTAATTCATTATTGTTCCCAGTATAATGATCAACTAGGGACATTTAGGATATTTCTGTAAATACCCATGGATCTTATTATAATGTAAACAAGCAAATTAATTATAATAAACAGCAAATGAAATCTTTTATTTTATTAACTAAAAGTATTCATAAAGAAAGTTAATGGATTGACCTAGGGCACATGCCCCAACATACATATCAATAAATAACATGTATAATTCTAGTTTTAACTTTCCCCAACTCGCTTCACTTTCCAACTAAGATTCTAATTGAGGATCATAGGTTCCACACTAAGTTCATTGGTATTCTAACTTTATAAGTCACATTTCTATTTTAGTTAGGTTGTGGCTTATATAGAGTTAAGGTAGAAACCTAACGTTCTAATACCAACTGTGACTGCCTCAGTCCCCATAAACTGGATATTGCCCGACGTAGACATATGTGGACCCTCCGGTCATGTAATGGCCTAATATTTTATTAATCGCATTTATTCGCAAGTTTTAGATTAGGACGCCAGCTAAGGTCCACGTGGACACCGTGGATAGGGTTAGGACACCTCGAGTAGTTATTTTTGTGTGATGGTTTTTATATTGCGATGTTTAAATTGTTAATTTTCATGTTGCATCTCACGTATGTACTAGAGTGTTGTAGTCGAATGAGATTGTGTACCGAGAGTTTGCTTCGAAAAGCGTATCGACGCGGGTATCAGGTAGGCTTGACAGTGCCACTAAGTAATCAAATAAAATGGGTAATCATAGGCTAAGTTGATTAAGTTAGAACGATAAGTTATGATATGCCTCGGAATGCATGATGGGACCCGAGGCACCGGCTACCGGGTAGCCGAAGGTTGGTGGGACGATAAATTAGTCAAATTTGGTGAATAAAAACACTAACTGTATGATGAAATGAGCCTAAGGTAATGAAATTTAATTAAATGATAATAGGCGTATATATAATTAGGTTAAATTAATGTAGACCTTAAATAGGTATCTAGATGATCCTAGTGAGTGAATCTAGGATAGTAAGTGGGCTATTAGAGTCATTACACAATATGTGGATATCATGTTTAAAGGACCACAAGATAATCCTCGAGATGCGCATAACACATTTTATCATGATCAAATATATATATATATATATATATATATATATATATATCAAGTGAGTAGGATTTCTCATCTCTACTAACTTAAATTTCATCCAAACACCGAGAAAAACCAGAAGAAGTGATGTTATTTAGGAGCCGAAATCAACATTTGGAGTGCAATCAAAGGATCAAACTTAAGGTAATCTTCTTTTTCATCTTCTACACTTTCAAATGAACTTGATTTTAAGTGTGTTGATGTGAATTCGAATTTGAGGGTTAGATGTGGCGGCCCTCGCCGCCCGGGGTGACGTGTCTCCGTGTACTCCTTGCCAGCTGGCCCAACTACACGTTTACGCCACCTGCCCGTCCTTTTCTTGTCTCGAATTTCGTATCCACGTGTGTGTACAGTGTATATATGAAATAAGCAGCGGAAGTTGTACGTAAAATTAGAAAAATGTATTAACCAATTTAAACAAAACCTACTGTGGAAAAACCCTGAAAAGTACTGTAGTTGTACAACATCAAATCACTGCTCAGTTCCCAAAAGAATCAAATAAGTCTTTACCCCGAACAGTCATATAAAGTCGTCCAAACCCTCCTTGCCCCTACTAGCAGGGTCTGCACTCATCCATCACAAAAAGTAAAATGGAGAGTACAGTTAGTAAGATTCCAACAAAGTACACCGAGCATTTATAAGAGAATAAACAGATATCAAGAATCATGTCAAGTAATCATGCGGAAACTAAACAGGCAACTGTAAGTAAGATCATCACATGAATAAATAACATGAGAAACAAAGCGTGTAATCCTCCTGGTCACACTAAACTGTACGACAAACCCTCAGGATCCTTTCAGTGAGTGCCCCACTTCTTTCCACCTGGTACGACCCAAGCCTACACCCAGCCCGCCCTCGAGCCCACTGAGTGCCTACCTGGGGCACACAGGATCCCTTCAGTTGAAACATTCACTTCCTTTCACCTGATGACCCCCGTACAGCCTAGTGTGCCACCAGGACAACAAGAATATCGAAAAGTCTCGTTCCCCAACCCAAATGCGTCACGAAAATCAATAACAAGGAACATGGGGAATAACATTCAACAATAACAAGGAATAGGCAAATAGAATCCAACAATCACGAATAGGATATCAATGATAGAAACATAAACCCTCAGCGACTTTTAGATGGAATCTTACGTACCTCAAAACGCACTCGCACACATCTCGATATGCGCACCCGACACCAGCTATAGCATCATATGCCCCTCCATCGCGTCGTCGACTTTCGTCGATTTACGCCTCCGATCGGTTCGACAACGCCATCGCTGCCGTTGCCTCGCCGCCGCCGCGCGCCGCCGCCGCTGCCGTCGGCCTCGCTGCCATCCTGCGCGCCTGCAACTGTCCCCAACACTCGCAGCCGAGCCGCAAGCCGCTGCCGCCGACCGCTGCTGCTGCCGCCATTTCGCTGCGCGCCGGTAGTCGCCCTCCCGCGCAACCCACCGCCGATCGCCTCTGTCCCGTTACCGCCGCGCCGCTCGTTTCCTCCGTCTCGTGCCGCCACCGCGCCTCCTCGCGCGCCGCCTCCGCGCCTCGCCGCTGCTGCCGGCACTCCTGCCGGCCGTCCGCCGCCTCGCTGGCCGCCATCGAGTCCGCAGCCGTGCAGCCGCCACCTCTCCGTCGCAGCTCTCACGATCTCTCTTTTTACTTCTCTCCCCGATCTCTGTCACTCGCCGGTTTTTCTTTTCTCTCTTTCTTCACCTCAAACCACTCTCTCTCTCCGTCCCTCCATTTATTTCTCCACTCTCTCTCTCTCTTCCACCTCAAACCACTCTCTCTCTCTCTCTCTCTCTCTCTCTCTCTCTCTGCTTTTCTTTTCTTTTTCTTCTCTCCTCCTTTGATTTTATCTTCTTTTCACTTTATATATTTCTCTTTTCCTCTTCAATCTTATCTTCTCTTATTTATAATATACATTTTCTTTTTCTTTTCCTTTTGATTTCAAAATCAAAAGTCCTCGAAAATTGAACAACGCGCATCTCGAGGCACCAACCCGCCTCATTTTTAAAATTTCAACACTCGCGCTACACGCATCACGAGGCGTATCCAATGTACACATTAAAATCGCATAAAAGCGACTATCTCGGTCTCACATTAGCACGCGATTCGAGGCGCGTCCATCATTCGTGTTTCGGCTCACCGAATTCTCCGCGTATACGTTTTTTTCAATAATTAGCACCTCAACTTGAGATTCAGATATACGCATCCCGGCAAGTGGGTCCCACATACGACCCTAAAATGACACGTGTCACGAGTTGAATTTTCGGGTCGTTACAGTCTTCCCAACTAAAAGAAATTTCGTCCCTGAAATTTAACTGTAAACCGAATCCCATACCAGAGAATAGCTTAGGGTAACGTGTCATTATCGTCGACTCGAACTCTCAAATTAGTCCATCCGTCCTATGATGCTGCCAACGAACCAGGACCTTCGCGAGTTCCCTATTCCGAAGAATCTGTACTCGACGATCGACGATCTCTATCAATCTCGCCTCATCGGTCACGTCAGGCTCTATCTCCACCTGTCACAAGTTAATAGTCGGTCTCGGCCCTGACCTAACGAGTCTTAACATGGAAATGTGAAATGTCGGATGAACTCCAGCAGTACAGTCAGTAAAATCCCAACGAACTCCGAGCATTCAATAATAAATGGAATTCAATGACATCGCATGCATAAATAACAATAAAGCTCAAATATGTATGTCTGTTCCAGTCAGACTAAACCATACTTCGGGATTTCCTTCCAGGATCCCACTAGTGGGCGCACCCAACTAGCCATCACTGATCCCTCCTCATGGCCGGCGTAGACCTACGACGCACCGACACATGTAGCAGTTCCTTCGGGTCGTTATCCACCGAGCACTCCTGATACACATGCTATGGTCTAGAATGCATAGACACACAACGGAAAATCCAGTGGAAGTAACGAACCGATCGTGCAAACAACGACAAGATATAGATATATGAAAAATCACAAGGAATAATGGAAAGGAATGGAAATACGAAAGCAAACTAAATACTCAAGAGTTTTTCCATTGGGTTTTACAAACTGTACTCAATCCCGATATGCCACAGTGCATACTCTTTGTGTACCAGAGCCGGTGTGCATCTTCCGAGATCCCGTCCCGTATCTCCTGATCCGCAGGCCATCGGTATCTCACCGATTTGTGATTCCTGCCCAATCAATGCATTCCGGATTCCGTGACAGACCACTGACCCGCTCATAGAGCCCATCAGCCCTCTGACACTCGGCAACCCGTTCAATCGATACGGTCGGTATCCTCAACAGCGACCGAAATCCCGAACCACCGAAATGTCTTCAATCCGGCTCTCCATTCGAACCTCCGGCTCCACTATCGCCGTAACCGCCTCCATCTAACACGTATATAAATTCTACTCTTCCCGCCTCACATCACTTCCCAACTAAAGTTCTAAGGCATTAACTTCGGGTTTTCCACATCTAAGTTCATTGATTACGTTTTATTGTTTTAAGTCTTCTTCTTTGGCTCCAAATGTGGCGTTGATATCACAATGTCCTAAGCCAACCCTTTTCTCTGATACCATTTGTGGCGGCCCTCGTCGCCCCGGGGTGACGTGTCTCCGTGTACTCCTTGCCAGCTGGCCCAACTACACGTTTACGCCACCTGCCCGTCCTTTTCTTGTCTCGAATTTCGTATCCACGTGTGTGTACAATGTATATATGAAATAAGCAGCGGAAGTTGTACGTAAAATTAAAAAAATGTATTAACCAATTTAAACAAAACCTACTGTGGAAAAACCCTGAAAAGTACTGTAGTTGTACAACATCAAATCACTGCTCAGTTCCCAAAAGAATCAAATAAGTCTTTACCCCGAACAGTCATATAAAGTCGTCCAAACCCTCCTTGCCCCTACTAGCAGGGTCTGCACTCATCCATCACAAAAAGTAAAATGGAGAGTACAGTTAGTAAGATTCCAACAAAGTACACCGAGCATTTATAAGAGAATAAACAGATATCAAGAATCATGTCAAGTAATCATGCGGAAACTAAACCCTCAGCGACTTTTAGATCATCACATGAATAAATAACATGAGAAACAAAGCGTGTAATCCTCCTGGTCACACTAAACTGTACGACAAACCCTCAGGATCCTTTCAGTGAGTGCCCTACTTCTTTCCACATGGTACGACCCAAGCCTACACCCAGCCCGCCCTCGAGCCCACTGAGTGCCTACCTGGGGCGCACAGGATCCCTTCAGTTGAAACATTCACTTCCTTTCACTCGATGACCCACGTACAGCCTAGTGTGCCACCAGGACAACAAGAATATCGAAAAGTCTCGTTCCCCAACCCAAATGCGTCACGAAAATCAATAACAAGGAACATGGGGAATAACATTCAACAATAACAAGGAATAGGCAAATAGAATCCAACAATCACGAATAGGATATCAATGATAGAAACATAAACCCTCGGCGACTTTTAGATGGAATCTTACGTACCTCAAAACGCACTCGCACACATCTCGATATGCGCACCAGACACCTGGCTATAGCATCATATGCCCCTCCATCGCGTCGTCGACTTTCGTCGATTTACGCCTCCGATCGGTTCGACAACGCCATCGCGTCGTTCACGCGCTGACAAGCTGACGCGCTGCCGCTGCGCGTCGCTGCTGCCGCCGCCACGCGCCGGCTGGCGTTACTGCGTCGCGCCGCGCCGCCGCTCGCCGCCGCGCGCCACCGCCACCATTGCCATCCACCATTTTCGCCGCCGGCCGTACGTCGTCGCTCCTCCCCTCGCGTCGCCGACCGCCTCTACTCCCTTCGCGTTCGCTCTCGTCTCCACCGTCTTTGTGAGCTCCGCCGCCGCCACCGCGCTCTTTCTGCTGCCGCTTGCTGCCGTCGCCGTCGCTGCTCGCTTCGGCGTGCTGCGCTGCCAGACCGATCGCCGCCGCCAGTGCAGCCCGCCACCTCTCTCGTCGCTCTCACGATCTCTCTCTTACTTTTCTTTTCTTTTTCTCTCTCCTCCTTTGATTTTATCTTCTTTTCACTTTATATATTTCTCTTTTCCTCTTCAATCTTATCCTCTCTTATTTATAATATACATTTTCTTTTTCTTTTCCTTTTGATTTCAAAATCAAAAGTCCTCGAAAACCGAACAACGCGCATCTCGAGGCACCAACCCGCCTCATTTTTAAAATTTCAACACTCGCGCTACACGCATCACGAGGCGTATCCAATGTACACATTAAAACCACATAAAAGCGACTATCTCGGTCTCACATTAGCACGCGATTCGAGGCGCGTCCATCATTCGTGTTTCGGCTCACCGAATTCTCCGCGTATACGTTTTTTTCAATAATTAGCACCTCAACTTGAGATTCAGATATACGCATCTCGGCAAGTGGGTCCCATATACGACCCTAAAATGACACGTGTCACGAGTCGAATTTTCGGTCGTTACATTAGATCACTAGTTTTTTTATGAAATCTTGATGGACTACAAGTATAATGACCATTTCCATTGAAGATTTTAAATGGTTTTGAATGAATTGGCGTTTTTGGTGAATTAAGGAAAACTAGTGAATGCATGGAATTTGATGGTTTTGATCTAATTGATGTTTTGTTATTGGTTTAAATGATTTTTTGGAGTCACTATTGTATGGAGATTGATTAAATCAGGTTAGGTTAGCCAATTGGGACGTGGAGGACAGGATTGAGAATTGAGAATTTTGTTATAGAACGCAGTTAGCGCGCCAACCAATCTAGGCTCTCAACTATTTTTTAAAATGAAGAACAATAGCGCGCTAGACTGATTCCATGGCGCGGTAGGCAGTCCCATACGTGCGCTAATGATAAATGAAAATTGAATATTAAAGGTTGTTTTTATGATTTCCAACTTAATACATATATAAACACTTGTAACCAACTTAAACTTATAAAATTAGACTTCAGGAACTTAGGGGACCATAGCTTGGTATCGGGGAGTTAGTCAGGTCGAATTCAGGAGTCCAATGAGGTCAGAGTGCGTATTAAGGTGCGTAAAACCCATGAGAATGTTTAACAGAATTCAGTTCGTTTATCTTAAGTATTTTACGAGTGTCGGCTGTTTTATTTCGATGTTTTATTTAATAGCAAACTATATAGTGTTATCATGATTTATTGTTGTTTTGTTCATATTGAATTATCATGTTTTATGCGTGCATCTTGGGATTATTTAACGACCGGTTGAGTTTGTTCACCGGGGTCTTGCTATGAAGACAGGTTGAATTTGTTCATCGGGTTTATGTGGGGTTGTTTTATGTGACAGAATGATTTACTGGTTAAGTGGTAAACTGGGCTTTAGAAGACGTAGTATAAGAGTGACAGATTAACCGGTTGAGTTTGTTCACCGGGGTCTTCCTATTCTGCCAATACGCCCACAGGAGCAAACTTCTCCTCGCTTCAACTGCTCTCAGATCTGCTTCGGGATGCGTTTGCACGGTTTCCCACTTTTCGATCGTTCTCTTGTGCGATTCTCCCACGAGGGCCGCTAAGGGCACCCCACCATTTCATGAAGGCACCCAGTTAATGTGGGCACTAACCAATTTACATGGGGCACCAAAAAATTAGACCCGAAATACCCAAAATACCCCTCTAACCAATTTACCTGGGGCACCAAAAAACCCTTCCTGCAAAACAGAGGCACCCCACCACCGTCCTCTTGCTTGACTTTCTTCGTTTCTCGTCAACGAACCACCTAGCAATCCCGAATCTAAGTTGTCTTCGTTCCTCTATGTCTCTCTCCTCTGTTGTAGTACGTTTTTCGAGTTTGAAGACTCTGAGTTTTGGTCGATTTCATATCCAAATTAGGGCTCGGTTCAAGTTTTTCGTTCACACATCGATAGTGTTGAAATCGATCGTTTGAATGTGCGTTGGTAGTCTAATTAAGTTGCATTTGATAGAGTAGTTGTTATGTTTATGTGGCGGTACATTCAATGGTTCATTTATTGGGCGTTCGTGGTTCTCGCCACACAGGCCGAGATTTTGTTTATGATCTCGCCAAGCATGACCGAGAATGTAGAATAGCGATTGTCCATAACCGAGACTTTTATTGTCGTCTCGGTCCCCACTTCACGAGTAAGTCGAAGTGTATAGTTTATGTCCTGTTTAAATGCAGAATGTAGAATAGCTCTCGGTTGTCCATTACCGAGACTATTATTCCTCGATGACAAACGTGTGCATAAATCTGATTTGGTGAATCAGGATCGCGTTCGTTGACAAAAAACGCAAACCATCATATGGTTATCAAACATTGTTACATCGTTTGCATGATGTCAATCCAAGAATCGATAAACGCCTCGAGATTCAATGTCGTTTTGAGGTTAAGCTTGGTGGTGGGATGCCCTCTTTTTCCACTAACTGGTTTGTGAGGACTTTGAATCAATATATATACGCCCAAAAGGTCTTTCCTCCATTTTCTCAGAAATTTTTCAAAATGCTTTACACGGTGCCTTCATTAAACGATCGTTCTCTTGTGCGATTCTCCCACTCGCCCTACAACTGACACGTGGTGGTCTTCCAACATCTAGCACGTCAAACAACAGCGTTCTCCTCCAATCCGCTCACGCCACGTCATATGGCCAGCAACTTCAACCAATCCACACGTGCTACGTGTCTAAAACCATGCACAAGATCAAAACAGCCAGTTGATCGTCCTCGGCACACGAGTCAAAAAATGATGCAATGGAAATCACATTCTCTTACCTCCATAGACCAATTTTTAGTAATTTTTCAATATTATGACCTTAGGGGATTTATTAGCAAGCGGACTTCTACCTTCTATTCTTCTTCCTCTCATCTCCCACTCTTATTTTATGATATTTCTTTTATGCTCTTCCATGAGAGACTAAGCTCATGCCTAGGCAAGACTCCAAAGGAGGTTCGACTGCGCTAATTCATGAATTTGTGAGATTTATATATTTTGTTTTCATTGCTTTTCATTATTATTTTATTTTCTTTAGTATTGTTTAAATAATTAAGGTTAAATTCATGTTTAAACCTTGATTTATTTGTCCGTGAGTCGTAAGCATCCATACTTATGCAATAAGATCACACTAGCGGTGATTGACCATAACAATTGATTGACCACTTTTAGGACTGGTTGAATACCTTAGGAATCTAAGATAAATCGAACACACTAGTGATCCGGTTGTTTAGGTATAGTGCCTTCACGAAACACATTGCGGTGGTCGTGTTAAACCCAATGCGCTTGAGTATAGGGTTATACGATTGACTAGAGAAATAGTCACCACCGTACATTGGCTATCGAGATTAGGAAGTGCGAGAACCGTACATTATCGGTTCTATAGCTACACTAAGATATTTTTGAATTGCATATTTTATAAATCGAATACCAAATTCAATCTTTTATTCGAACCGAACTTGTATGTCTTGACCTAGGTATTTTTATTAATTTTTTCAAAGCTATTTTATTGTTTCTTAATTTATTGTTATTTAGATTAGTTATATTATTCATTTTTTCAAATCCCTAGATTTCCCTTTTTGTTCTTTTTTTAAACCTTAGAAAGAATGTCAATCTTTGTGGGATCGACCTTTTTACCATATTCTACAAAATAGTTGGTTTATGTATTTTATTTTATAAATGCGTTCGGCGCGCGTCAATTTTTGGTGTCGTTGCCGGGGATTGGTTTTTTCTTTTTTTGGTTTTTTTTTCTTTTTTATTTTTTTATTTTGTATCTAGTCCCTTGTGTCTAACATTTTTACAGGTAATTCCATAATGGCCTCCTACGCCCATAATTATGGTCGATTCGAAGACTCATACTATCATGGTATGAATCGGATACTATCATGGTATGAATCGGGTAGGTATATCACATAATGGACACCAGTTTTCTAACTCGCAATTTTTGTGCAACAGGGCGGGGTTTGTGGATATTGTGGGGAGTATTTTCATCCCACGTATGCTTGTCCTTATCCAAAGTGTAGGAATCATCATAGTTCCAATTACGCTTTGCCAAAACCTGACTTCTATATGTCTAGGCGAAGTCCACATATTCCTCAACATGAAAAGAGGTCTATACGAGACATGATGAATGACTTGATCTTCGGAGAACTACCTTTTCAACAAAATCATCAACAGGAATGGAGAACCATTGCAGACATTGAGATAGATATGATCTCTAACTGGCTTTCTCAAAGCACCACCAAACAGCTCTTGCAAAAGGATATGAAGCATATGAACCCAAAGTTGCAAAATTCAGAAACTCAAGTTACTACTATACTTGAGCATTTGATGGATGAGAAAGAGTTGTCTCCGCAACAAATTTCTGAATTAGAGGAGACCGTGAATGCTACTACATTAGAAAATGTTGAGTTTGACGAGTTCTCAATTATGGAAAATTATTTGAATGAACCATAAGAAACACTAGAAGTTTCTTTACATGAGCCGGGTATTTCCATTGCACAGAATGAAGATGATGAAGCTGAGAAAGAAATTGGAGTTATTTTTTAAAGGCTGCAAAAGGCGCAGATAGAGAGCAAGGAAGACCAACCTCTGGTGTTGATGAAACTACCCACCCTCCCATACATATTTGTTAGACCTCACAAGGGGTAAAAGTAAAAGAGCATTCACAAGTTTTCTTGTGACGGCCACAACTACAAATAAGGGCACAGCCCGGCCTAATCCCTTAATTAAGCCCAAATCTCCTCTATAAGACCTAACAATTAACTAGTCAGCCTTAGTTAAACACCTACCATTTATGATACCACCTATAGTTAACTTAATTAATCTAGTGACTAACCTATGGTTGTCTATAAATCAGAGTTACTTAAGATTTTTTATCTAATCAATTATTTAGCGGAAGTCTTATTAAGTTACTAGTGGAAATGAGATCCTAAGGCCTAACCTATTGTGAAAAAACCAGGAAATAGTGATCACATGCATATATAAACAAAAATGGTGATATGTATAACATGTGTCTAGTCCTATATTCCTATCACTCAACCCAAAAGGAAAAATAGCATGTACATAAAAATGTAATACAAAAGAATACAAAATGTACAAAGGTATGTCGTAGTTGTCCTCCATCGGCTCAGAGGTAGTCACCAATCTTCTATATGCCCGGTCTGCTACTCGGCTTATCTGCACCCACCATCACAAACTAGACGGTGAGTACGTGAAATTATTTAAGTAATATTGGGAGACATCGATCCACATTCCCAAATAGGCAATAAGTATCAAATGACATAATTGAAATAGAAACTATGCTAAAAGAAACATCATGCAAAGAGATATTTGAGTTAACCAAATATGAAACTGACGCAAGGCTAAGTAGTAATGGATTAGGGTCGGTCGACGGTGATCTTCATCACATCAGCCTGTCCACTACAATTTAAGCTCTGCTCTATATCATTTCATTACAACAAATTGAACTCTATGTCATAATTTCAAAAGTTCATACGTACGATTATGCCTTTTCTATTCCAAGTGAGTTAGTCGTCACCGGAATGTATACTTACTAACATACCCGAGTTTTAAAACTCTTCATGTTCACCCAAGTTATTCTTGCGCCAACAAACCCGAGGTCCGGTGACCCCGTTTGAGGCACGTTACCCCGTGTGTCATGCAAGGTAGTGGAGAAATTCTCTAACATCCCGAAAAAGTCTAGTGACCCATATATGAAAGCTGAATTTCTATCATCAAATGACCATAACCACAAGAACCACTTTCATTTTCAATAATGACTCGGTAATAGAATCCAAGAAATGTAACTGCATAATAATGCACAAAGGATTAGAGTCAAAACAAAACAAACTAACATAATAGCATGCTATATCACTGACTTCTAAACACAACAATCAACATGACAAAATAGAGGAATTGGAATCAGTGATATACACAATAGTATATGCTATGAACAACATCACAAAATGAGAACTAAACAAGTCATAGCATATGGATTTCAAAGGCAATTCAGTTCGAATAACTGAGAATAAATAAATAAAGGGAATGAAATGTAAATAAATGTCTCAAATCAGTTTACTTACATACACACAGCAATGCCTAAGCTATCCGGCTTCTCGTTGCGTCGATGTACGCACCCAATATCCCGTATTAGCTCCTTTGTGGTCCTAATATTTGCTAAGTTATCAATTTAGATTCACAATTCATTATTTAAAATTCTTAAATTGGTCGAAATCGAATTCGAGACCAATTTGCCAATTTCGCGCTTTCTGAGGTAAAAACCCCGTAAAAGTCGCCTCCGACAGTTTGAATATTTTATGTTTCATAAAAAGTTATTAATTTCTATTTATTTTATCGAAATATAATTTTTTGGAATTTTTTCCTAATTCTTTTGGAATTTTCCTGAATTTTTCCATATTTTATCTATTTTTTGGAAATTTATTTTATTAATAGATATATATTATTTATTGTTTTATTATTTTTTTAGGGTGTGTCCGGGTCAGGGTCGGTCAGACCCGACCCGACTCCCTTCTTCTTCCTCATCGCGTCAAACAGAGCTACTGCTCTGAATTTCTTTTTTTTTTAGGCGTTGGGGTTGGCTCCCATCTCCAATCCCAACTGGAGTCGATGGCAGGGGACACACCCCTGCCATCTTCTTTGTCACACCTTTCGGCCATGGAGGCCGAGCCTTCCATGGTCGAACATGGCGACCATGAAAACAACATCGACTAGCTTAACCGAAATCAACAACTCTCTCTCTCTCTCTCTCTCTCTCTCTCTCTCTCTTCTCTTCCCAGTTTCGGTTTCCTCTGGGTGTCATTTTTTTCACCGCCACCTACTTGAGAGCAAAGAGGATAAGATATTTAATGTCCTCGAGATTCGTGCAACATGATTCTCGAGGCAATCCCAATCATTATCCATTTTATTTTCACCACCTTATATTATTTCTCGAGTCTCGCAAAAATGTGTATCTCGAGACAAATTCAATGTATTTTGTTTTATTTACAAACTATATGCCCATAATAAATAGATAGATGTGGCCACATTATAGCCACTAACCACATATCATTTTTTATTTATTTTTACCTAATGACACTTACCCCACGAGTTGCTAACTCGGGTCCACGTCGACACGCGACTCGAGATGCGTCCCCGCTCATCTCGGTATCTGCATACCCGTAAATGACTTAGTAGTATATACATATACAATACACTAGGCATACAACATAACAAATATAACATTTACCTCAGTCACCGTGCCGCGGTAGTGACGCGTATCTCACTGAGGGTCCCACGTCACGGGTCATTTTGTCCTAATTAACGAATTAAATGTGTATTAATTATTTGGGTCAAGACATTTCTACACTGCCGACACCATTGTGTTGGATGACCATGATTCGACATATTCTTTTGTGTTAGAGGTCCCAAATGAGCTCCCAAGTCTGAAGGAGGGCGTGCATATTTCATTGCTCAATGCTATAAATGCACCATTTGTTGTAGATATCTCAAAAAGAGAGGGCATCACATGATGAATCACAGTAAGTCTAGCCAAAGACTTAAAAGAAAGGCCCTCATTGAGAAGCAACCCAGCTTTTTTTATTTCTTTTATTCTTGCATTTATTTCAGTTTTAGTTTAGTTTTAGTTTTTTTTCATGTTTAATAAATCCTAACTCTTTGATTTTTGTAGGTGGTATGTTATGCTTGATGATCATCGGAGACACTGGAGCACCCTTGAGTTTTGTTCGGTTTGACTATGGATTACATTTTTTTGGAGTGATTTGAGCATTTTGTTTGGGAATTAACATATTAATAGGATTTTAAGTGTTTTGAGACTTGGTTGGGACATAATCCAACTTAAGTCGTCATATTAGTGGCGGGTCTTTGAGTGGACCCAAAACTCTGGACTTCATTCCATTATCTTGTTGATTTCACCCTTAGTTGAAAGACTTCGGGCTCGCATGACTTGTTAGGAGTCATTTGAGTTAACTTTTATGCTTATTAGTTCTTGCAATCATTATCATGATTATTTTTTTCATAGTTTCCTTAGTCACTTAGACACGCGAGATTTTGTGCACTCACTAGTATTTGGAGACTTTTGTTATGTATGCAATTTGTATCATCTTCTTACTATTTATCCATGTTCTTTTTCACCACTATTTTCTTTTTTCTTTTGTTATGGATGGATTCCTTGATTTGTTTTGAATCTTGAGGACATGGTTCGGAATAAGTTTGGGGGTACTTTAGGATTTGTAGTTTAAGTTGGATGGATTTCTGTGCGAAAGACCACATGTGAGATCGTTTAATTTATTTCAATTATCTATGGTTATATGCGTTTGACGGATAGTAATGGTGGTGTTTGATATCTCTTATTCACTCATTTCTTTCATTTCTTTTCCCTCCATATTTCTCTTTCTCATTTTATTAGGAGTTGATATACTTTCGTGCATGTATTTAGTATAGTTTGCATTTTTATTATTATTTAGTGTCACCTGAGATTTTGTTTCATGCCTTTGGTTATGGATGGTGCATTATGGTTGCCTTTTTGACTTGAGACTTAGGAGAAATTAGGAGAAACACACACTCGAGTCTGTAGTCCAGCATTGTTTTTGATTTCATGATTAAGGACTTAGTATGATGGTTAAGCCTTGTGCTAGATACCAAAAGGGGCAGACGGTCAAAATTGTGCAAGTGATAATATTTTAACCCACATTGGAGAATTTGCTTAATCATAGTGAAAGTGAGATGGGCTAACATGAGTTTTCTTAAAACAAAATATAGAGAGTCTCACAGGTTCCACAAGAAATGGAGTAGGAATCTTGTAGTAGGAAAAAGTGAGAAAAGCGGTTCACAGGAAATGGAGCAAGGGTCTTATTACTTGAGAAAAATATGGAGACAAAAATAGAGAATATATATAAAAAATAAAGGCGAAAGTCTATGAAAACTCCTCAAATAAAAAGATTTAGCTCGAGTGCTTATAACTAGAGCGTGCTTGAATGTATAGACCAAGAAAACTCGTGAGTAGTTGATAGCCTTTGTCTTGACCGAGTCTACGTCTTTAAAGTGTGATCTTATTTGTATTTGGGTTGCGGTTCTTGACATATCATAACTCCAAAATTTATTGAGTGGCTTGTTAACTTGGCGACTATGTAAACTAAAAAACTCCATAAATTTTGAATCGGGTATAGGATTAGATAGGTCAGTGCATAACTATATTACGAGTCTAGTTTAATTGTGTTCTGTCATTTACATCTTTGCTCGGGATATGCAAAGTCTTAAGTTTGGGAGTATTTGATAAGTCATTAATTAGGTAATTATGTATAGTTTATTTATATATTTTTATGTTTAAGTCTCGAAAATATTAGTCTAATTATATTTATTTGTTATTTTTAGTGTTAATGAGTGCGTGATTGAATCCGAGACAAGAAAATACGCAAAGTAGTGTGTTTACATGTATCTGACCAGCTACATATCGATCTCCCTCGAGATACGCATTATACATCTGATTTGGTGAATAGGAGAACTTGAGATACGCACCTAGGACACACATTTGCCATACTTTGCATCACAGCCGTAGACTGCCCTCGAGATTCATTTTGTTGAGTTCTTCCATACCTTAGTACATTTATGTGATTTTCCTCTCCATTAGCTACCACGTGAAGACTTCCTATTCGACCAGCACACCCACACGAGCAGAATTCTCCTCGCTTCAACTACTCTCAAATATGCCTCGGGATGCATTTGCACCGTCTCCTACTTCTTCGCTCGTTCTCTTGTGCGATTCTCCCACTCGCCCTACAGCCGAAACATGGCTGTCTTCCAACATCCAGCACGTCGGACAACAACGTTCTCCTCCAATCCGCTCACGCCACATCATCTGGCCAGCAGCTTCACCCAATCCACACGTGCCACATGTCTGAGACCTTGCACAAGCTAAAAACAGTCAATTGATCGTCCTCGGCGAACGAGTCAAACATGATACAACGAAAATCACTTTCTCTCACCTCCAGAGACTAAACTCATGGCCTAGGTAAGACTGAGAGAAGTTCGACTTCGCTTATTCATGGATTTGTGAGATTTATATATTTTGTTTTCATTGCTTTTTATTATTTTTATTTTTTTGTATTATTTAAATAATTGAGATTAAATTCATGTTTAAACCTTGATTTATTTTTCGGTGATTCGTAAGCATTCGTACTTGTACAATAAGACCACACTAGTGGCGATCGACCCTACTAATTGATTAATCTCTTTTGGGACCGGTTGAATACCTTAAGAATCAAGGTTAAATCGGACACATTAGTGCTCCAATTGTCTAGATGTAGTGCCTTCACGAAACACATTGTGGTCATCAAGTTAAACCCTATGCGTTTGAGTATAGGGTTATACGATTGACTAGAGAAATAGTCACCGTCGTACCTTGGCTATCGAGATTAGGAAGTGTGAGGAACCGTGTATGTTACCGGTTCTATAGCTACACTAGGATATTTTTGAATTGCATATTTTATAAATCGAATACCAAATTCAATCCTTTATTCGAATCGAACTTGTATGTCATGACCTAGGTGTTTTTATTAATTGTTTTCAAAGATATTTTATTGTTTGTTAATTTATTGTTATTTAGATTAGTTATATTATTCATTTTCTCAAATCCCCAGATTTCCTTTTTGTTCTTTTTTTAAACCTTAGAAAGAATGTCAATCTTTGTGGGATCGACATTTTTCCCCTATTCTACAAAATAGCTGGTTTAGGTATTTTATTTTATTGACGCGTTCGGCGCGTGTCACCGGGGTTGTCTGTGTTTACATCTCTGCTTACTTATATAATTGTTGTTCTATTTTTCGATTATTTATCTGCTGATTTGGTTTTGTATTGTCCTACATTCATAGGAGTATGTATTTCTATTGTCAGATATCATACTTACATGTCTCGTAGCTTTATTTGGTTTCTTGTTGAATATTGTATGGACTTCTCTTAGATTTTATTCACTAGGCTTATCTCTGTATTTGTTGGGGTGACTGAGTATTGATCCTTTTGCGAGTAATGGCAAAGGGGAATCTTAGGCGACTATCTCTTTCTACTGACGGTCTTAGACATACTTGTAAGTTTTTATATTTTGCTATATTTTGCTTTGTTATGGGTATTAGGGGACTATGAGAGACATTGTACATGTATATACCTAATATTTTTATCTTGTTGCCTTATATACATGATACTTTATTTTCGGGTTTTCCACTACTTAGAAGTTTTATAATATTGATAAGTAGAAATTTTATAATATTGATAATTCAGTATTTATAAGGTTTTAATAGTCTATTTTAATATATTTAATATGGAAAGTCTCTAAAATATATATTTAATTAGATTTATTTCTCGTTTTCAGGTGAAACAGAGTGCGCGGTTGAATCCAGGATAAAAAAAAATCAAACAAAGTATTTATATATAGTGATCAGCTACCAGAGGATCTGCATCGAGCTAGGCATTGCACAGTGGATAGAGTAGTGACCACCAGGCCAAGTAATGCCCCAGGGTAACTCACTTAAGTCACACAGGCATCAACAACAGTTTGCTCTCCTCGGGATACAGGTTGTTGAGTTCTTCCACAAGTACGCACAGTTTGCGCGATTTTTCCATCCCCAGCTATCCGCCACGTGTCTCTCCTTCATTGGACCAGCATGTCCACATGACCATTCCTTTCTCCTTACAATAGCAGTGAGATGTGCCTCAGGATCCGCGCAATGCACCTTCCCACCTCTTCGCTGAATCTTTGCATGACTTTCTCATGCCCAGACACACGTGTCCTTATCCTACATGCACAGCTCGCCACAGCAGCAACCTCTCTTCCAATCCACTCGCGCCACATCAGCGACTCAAACAAATACATCCAATCGACCGCTACCACATGTCCTGACCCCTAAAACGAATGCCCAGCAGCCCTCGCATGTGCCTTGGCGCACGATACAAAAATGATGCACCCAATTTTGGTTTCTCTCACGTCCAGAGACCCATTTTTAGGTAGTTTTTTTATATTAGGATGCTAGGCATTATTGAAAATTGGAGTTAATTTCACATATAGTCACTCAAGATTACAATTTATAACACTTTGATCACTAAACTTACATTTGTCTCAAATATATCACTCAACTTTACAAAACGTTTCAACAAAATAACTCCGACCACTCTCCGATCAAAAATCAATCGGCGATGCTGACGTGGCGCCACGTAGGATTTCATGGGAGGTCACTTAAGTTGTTAAGTGATGACATGGCATGCAACACACCCACCCACCCACCCACTCTTAGTTCACCCCGGCTCGTGCTCCCACCCCCCCCCCCCTCGCCGCCCCGTCCCCCAGCCCCCTACTAGTCGTGCCCCCCCCCCCCCCCCCGCTCCTACGGTAGCGAGAGAGAGGTACCGGTGGTAGAGGGGAGGGCGAGGGGAAGCAGATGGGGGTGGGGGAGTGACGACCGGGAGGGGGCGGGAGAAGCAAGTGGGGGGGGGGAGAGACGACCGGGAGTTGAGGGGGGGGAACCAGGTGGGGGTGGGGGAGAGACGACCGGGAGGGGGGCGCGGGGGAACCAGGTGGGGGCGGGGGAGACGACCGGGGGTGTGGGAGCACGAGCGGGGTGAACTAAAAGTGGGTGGGTGAGTGGGTGTGTTGCATGTCATGTCATCACTTAACAACTTAAGTGACCTCCCATGAAATCCCACATGGCTCCACGTCAGCATCGCCGATTGGTTTTTGACCAGAGAGTGGTCGGAGTTATTTTGTTGAAACGTTTTGTAAAGTTGAGTGATATATTTGGGACAAATGTAAGTTTAGTGACCAAAGTGTTACAAACTGTAATCTTGAGTAACTATCTGTGAAATTAACCCTTGAAAATTGACTTCTATTCTTTGTGGAATGCTTAGACGCTCAACTTTTTCTAGGTTTTTTTTTATTGGTGTTTGTGAAGATGATGTCTGGCTAAACAAATCCTTGTCTAAGTCGGAGGGGAAACAAGTCGGGATTCTTGATCAATGACATAACTTAATAGATCTATTATTTTTATTATTTGATATAATTTAATTTCTTCTATTTTATTGTTGTTGATTTTCATGAATATAGCTTAAATCTAGGGTATGTATATGGTCATTGCATGCATTTAGGTGGACAATAAATAGTTAATTGAACCAATTATATCTGTAATTGTGCTTTTGGGCCAATAAAAGTGACAAACACTCACCCGATTGTCGTCAAAACCTTTCGGTTCTTGAGTGTGCAACAATTGAATCTACGTTAAACTGGAAGCGGATGCGATCCAGTTATCTAGGATTAATATTCCCACGAGATGTTTATTATTGCGGTTAGTGTATTAAATCCTATTGGCGGATGTCAAGGGTTATGCATTAATTAGGGAAGTAGTTAGTGGTGGATTTCCTAGTTACCGAGATTAAGGGAATTAGAAATTTCTAGGGAAGTCAATTTTCCATATCTAATCTTGGAAGATTTGAATAAATAATCTTTTGGGAAAGATTGAAGACCATGATATGCCATTGAATCTTGGTTTTGTCTTGTGGAATCGTAGACCTAGGTATTTTCTTTCATTGAGATCATTCTTGCAATTTTGAATTCTTGCTAGTTTTTATAAATTGTTTCCTCAAACTTTTTAAAACCTCCCATTTTTAGTTAACTTAGAGTAAAACTCAAGTCATATGGATTCGACCCCGTATTTACCACTACTACACCCTTGTGGGATAGGTAACTTGAGTACAGTTTATATTTGGCACGCACGACATATGAACAAATTTTGGCATTGTTGCTCGGGACTTAGTCCTTTACTCTTAGTTTAGTTTTTTTTTTTTTAGTTTTATGCTCCCGTGATTCACTCGGTCAAAATCGATTGGTTCACTATTACCTTTTGATCCTAAATCGAAGAGAACATTTCATAGGTGGGATAGAGAGACCCATCTTAGGCAACAACAAGGCCTAAATCCTCCTGACATGGCTGAAAATCGCCAAGTCACTATAGGGCGTGCCGATCAAGAGCTTCAGGCTCTTTTGGCACAACAACCCCTCTGCATCAACTGTCCGGGATAATGCTGGAGATTTTGAGTTGAAGTCTGGGTTTATTCATCTCATATCGTTCTTTCATAGTGGCAAGAATGAAGACCCTGTTATTTTTTAAGGATTTTTAGACTAACTGCAAGTCTAAGAAACCCTATAATACGAATGAATACACGGTTAAGCTTAGATCTTTTTCGTTTTATCTTAAAGATAAAGCCAAAGAATGGATTTTCTACCTTCTGCATGGTTGCATTAACTCCTGGAATGAGATGACAACTGCATTTTTAAATGAATATTTCCATGAGGATAGAGCTGCTTAGCTCATCAAGGACATATGCAGCATCAAAATGAAATCGGGTGAATCATTTGGTGAATATTGTGATCACTATAAACGATTGATTACTAATTGCTAGCAGCATGGAAAGTCAGAGAAGGCCATAACCCATTTCTTTATGTTGGCATGTCGCCCATTGAAAGATGAATGATTGATAATGCGTGTAGGGGCCACATTTGAAATAAGACTCCGACCCAAATGAATCAGCTATATGAGGACATCGCACAACAGTCACACATTTATGGAGATCTTGATGATACTGCTTACGAAAGTTTAGCTATAGGAGGTGTCTCGAGTTTTACTGACCGAGAAATTGACCAACCGACCTCCATGATGGAACATCTCCTCACCTTTGGCAAAGTGCAAGTTAAAGCCTGTGACATTTATACTGCCACAAATCATGCAACTAATGAATGTCCTGCTCTCTTTGAGGATAATCAACAGGCCAATGCTATGGGTAATCAGTTTCAGGGACCATCTAGAGTCCCATTTGGGAATACATACAATCACGCAACGACGAGGAATAACTCGAACTTCAGTTACGAGCCTCAAGATTAGAACTACCGTACATTTGTCCCGAGAGGTCAACCATTACCTACACCCTCCAATAATTTCTCTTCACTTGTAGATATGATGAAAGCTCTTATAGCTCAACATATCTAATTTATGAAAGATGTTGCTCAATTTAAGGCTAACACTGAGAAATCCATCAATGATACCAATTCGATGGTCCTGAACTTTCAAGTTCAAATGGACCAAATACCACAGTAATTGGGACGTCTCGAGGATAAGAGAAAGTTACCTTCGCAACCTTACCCAAATCCTAACTCGAGTGTTAACACAATTACACTCAAAAGCAGTAAAGAGCTGGAGGGACCCAAAAGGAATAACAGGTCATTTGATGCCAAAGACCAGGCAAATGAGTAAAAGCATGAGTTAATAGTGACCTCATTTGTCCCTAAACAGATGGTAACTACTCAAAAGGAAGCACCACTCATATTCAAGGCCAAACCTCTTTTTCCCTAATGACTTATCCTATATAAGAAAAATGAGGAAGATAAAAAAATTCTCGAGTCCTTTCGGCAAGTGGAAATCAATATTCCACTTCTCGACGCTCTGAAGCAAGTCCCTATGTATGCGAAAGTTTCTTAAGGAACTATACACTAACAAAGGGAAACTAAAAGGCAACAAAAAAGTCAAAATGGGAGAAACCGTCATAACTATCCTACAAATGAAGTTGCCTCCTAAATGCAAGGACCCTAGGATATTCTCAGTGCCTTGTGTTATAGGTGATGTAAGCATTGAGAGGGCTATGTGCGACCTTGGCGTTTCCATTAATTTCATGTCATTGTCTATTTATGAGACATTGAATGCAGGCCCACTAAAGGAGACTAATATTGTCATTCAATTGGCAGACCATTCAGTTGTCAAACCAGTTGGTGTTCTTGAGGACATTCTAGTCTGAGCGAATGAGTTTGTGTTTACCGCTGATTCGTACGTAGTAGATACGAATGAGGAACTATTCCCCAATGCTTCATCAGTGCTACTTAGATGCCTGTTCTTGAAAACTCCGAATGCAAAGATAGATGTTGATGATAGATCTCTTACCATTGAATTTGACAGTGAAGTCATTAAGTTTAACATCTATGATGCGATGCGATACCCCAGTAATGTGTCTTCTGTGGTATGTACCCTGAATTGTGTTAATCCATTCATTAAGCAGGCTTTTCTCACAAGTAGCGATGATGTGGTGAAAGTAGTGTTAGAGAATCATTTCTACACTACTCATATCCACCAGAATGTTTTAACCCTCGATACTGATGTTGAGAATGTTGTTTTAGAGTTGGATTCATTCCAAACCTTGCCCCCAAATGTCTATTATTTGGAGTTGCCTACTACTGACTCCAAACTTTCTCCCTCATTGGTTAAAGCTGTTGGGGCAAGTGCCCTAGGTCAATCCATTAACTGTCTTTATGAATACTTTTAGTTAATAAAATAGAGGATTTCATTTGTTGTTTATTATAATTAATTTGCATGTTTACATTATAATAAGATCCTTGGGTATTTACATAAATGTCCCTAGTCGATCATTATACTGGGAACTATAATGAATTAAGACTAGTGTGAGTCTTGATTGATGATCATATGATGATTATACGTATAGGGATACGAATCAAGATCAGGAGTACTTGTGTAACGGCCCGAAAATTCGACTCGTGACACGTGTCATTGGATACGTGTACATTGGATACGCCACGTGATGCGAGTAGCGCGAGTATCGAACTTTTGGAAATGAGGCGGGTTGGTGCCTCGAGATGCGTGTTATTCGGTTTTCAATGACACTTGTGATTTTGAAAATCAAAAAGAAAAGAAAAAGATATATATATATATATATATATATATATATATACTAGTTTCAAGACGTGCTACGCACGATTCCCCGCTCGCTTCGCTCGCGGGAATTAATTTCTAAGAATTTATTAACAAAATTTAAATTTTTAATTAAAATTTAAAAAATAGAAATACAAGTACATTTTTTAGCTTATCAATATTCTCTAATGTGATTGAGATAAGATGTGAATGAAAAAATAAGCTAATCATGCTAGGACATTGCTTCCTCAAAAAAAATGTATTGGATTTATGAGAATGATTCTAAGAATTTATTAACAAAATTTAAAATAGTAATTAAAATTTAAAAATTAGAAATACAATTACATTTTTTAGCTTATCAATATTCTCTACTGTGATTGAGATAAGATGTGAATGGAAAAACAAGCTAATCATGCTAGGCCATTACTTCCTCAAAAAAAGTGTATTGCATTTATGAGAATGAGTTCATGATTGATTTGAAGATAAAGAAAAAAAAAACGTGTAGTGGATTGATAAAGAGTTAGAGTTTGATTTGGATACAAAAGAAAAGGTTGATTTGGAGATAAAAAAAACTAGTCATGCTAGGTCATTACTTCCTCCAAAAAAAAAGGAAACAAGGAAAAAAGCACAAGTGGTTTGACCTATTAATTTGTGAACACTTGTTTGTGGATATTTTGTATAATTGTACATAAAGTTCAATCTTTATCTTAAACTCTATAGATAGAAAGTATAACTTTGAAATTACGAATGTAAATAATTGAATTAGTTAGAATTAAAACTTTAGACACCCTGACTAAGAAAAAAAAAAGAAATATTAAAAGAGAGGTTGTGTTGTCTTCTCTCATGTACCATGTGGAACTCAATAGACTTTAGTCCTTTAACCATATATTCCACATAAACGACCTTGCCTTAGTTGATCTCTTTCCATTCTTTTCTTATTTTTGCTCTCTTTTGGTTTTGTATATCCTGTAAAACCTTCTATGCATGCATGTAAAAGTACATTTCTTTTACAACAAAAGAATGTAAGAAGTTGCTTTGCACTCTCCTTCTAATGTGAGACATGTAAATTTAGATGATGAGGTGCATTATGTTAGGAAATAGAGACAATAAACTAATCTGTTGTATGATATACCATTTTCATTGGTTGACACATCAAGTATGGATTCAAAAATACCAATGCAATCTCCATGCGATTTTCCTGGTACAATAATGTTAGAAAATTTCTTCATTCTATGCTCATAGTTGACATAGGTGTATCAGCTTCAGAAAGAATGTTGCGATGATTAAGATAACGTTTACCTGTAAACAAAAAGAAGCCGAAACATGAAAAATAGCCATTTAAGGGTTGATACAAAGGAAAATGTAATCAATAATACCATTACTCTGACCTCCAACCAAAAGAAAAAAATAGGGAAAAATAAGCTAAATTTAGGGAAAAACTGGTTGCTAGTTTGTTTGTAAAGCCATGTTGCAAACACTTAGAGAGTATACATTCTTTCTACAACATTAAACCCGCCTCCTAATGGCTCTCTCAGACTAACATGGAAAAAACAACTGGACATACCTTACTATCACAATTATTGTAATTTATAGACATTTAAGAAAGAGGGGATGGTCTTAAACAAGCACAATGGAAGAGTTCGATCCATGTAGCCGAACTTTACAAATTTATAAATTCTTCCATCAATCAACAGTTTGAAATTGAATTCTCAAATAAATTGGTTTACATACTAAAACATATTATTTTATTTCCAAAGAATTGTAAGATGTATTATGGTCAAATTTACATTGGAATACTTTGACATGTTTTGAACAATTTGAATAAATAAAAGGAATTAAAAAAAGACTAAAAACTGGTACTGTCTTCTTTAAAGACAGTATTTTCTTCGCTGGCATGACCGCTTCGTGCTTTTTCATCGATGTGTCCTTCACCACCTTCTAGTACTGCAACTCGATCTCTTCCAATTCTATTTTCAGCTTTTCAGTCTCATCTTCATCAATCTAAACCAAAAAGACAGTCATTAGGAATGATGTATCCAATCTTGTCACAATTTTTGGACCTCCGTAAAAAATGGATGAAAGAGATTCAACAAATTATAAATAAAATGAATAAATTATAAATAAAATAAAATTAATGTTTAAGAAATTCAACAAATTATAAAAATATAAATTTTAATATAAGTAATTTATAAATGTAAGAACATAGTCCTATGTTGATAGTCGATTGAAAAAAATTAGTATTACATAGTAAAAATAAAAAATAGCCATTTCTTACTTCAAATATCATATTTTTTTTAGGTAGGTGAAATATTTTATTTTTAAACTACTAACGACAATACTGACCATTTAAAGTGTTGGAAGCACCAATGAATCATTTAAGAATATAAATAAGACCACAAGGGGAGAAATTAAGATATATGATCATACTTTGGTTGCTTGTGTGATTAGTGCTAAGAGTAACCCATAACTTCTCGTCCATTAAATAATAACAAAAAAATATCAAATTGAATAGCTTAATCAATATGCAAAAAAGATTAAAAAAATTTTCAATAACTTTGTTGTGTGAAGGATGGTGGTTGTTAGTAGAAGTAGTTTATAAAGTTTAACGGGTCATGTCGAAGGATTATTTTTTACTCATTGACCAAAGCAGTGCGATCCCAAAAATGTTATCAGCACCATGAAGGTAAGAAGCCTAGCCCGTACAACATTTATGACATCATTACTAAAACAATTACCGTAAAATCTAATAAAAAGAGGGCCATATGAGGATCTAAATTATACTCAATTCAATGTTCTTATTATTCAAACCCCATGAATAACACAAACCATTCAAACTAATTAGATATACACTTTTATTTTGTAAGAGTAGTTGCATAACTAAAATTTAGTTCATGAGAGTGCATATATAAGATGATTTAAAAAACTATGCCTATAGGATTTCACAAATTTTATGAAAAATGATATTTATCTATTCAGACTCACCATGAACAAGTACATACAGAAGAGGGGAAAAAATTGAAGGGGTTCGGTCTGAAAAATCCAATCATGTAACTGACTGCTCTATATACAATGATATGTTGGGTGATAAATAATTAGAGATATTACTCGAAAGAAAGGCTCGTATTTAGATTTTGTTGAAAGCAATAATACCGTAACTTTGAACATACTCATTGATAGGCTCAACACTGAGTACTATTCAATAAGACTCCACTCCGCATGTGTTTTAAGCCATGAACTCTTTCATTTTTATTTTTATTTTTTTTACAGTGAGAGTTTTGAACCTACAATTGGCATATACTTAACTTTGTACATTAAATCTCAACTATTGTTTCATTGAATTAAGTGCAAGCTGTTTCTTTTTCTTTCAAGGTTTACCCGTCGCATAAAAAAAAGTCAAGTCTTGATCCAATTGTACTTCTTAAATGACAATTCTTTGTCGATCATCAAATTTAATATATCTCACAATCTTTTGAGAATGATTCTAAATCGAATATTAACCTATCATTATAACTCAGATAAATATGTAATACTTCTAAAAACATGCCACACTTTTAAAATTAGATAGATCTGCTATATAAGGAAAGGATAGTTCCAAGGTGAAATGATCAATAGTACAATGCTAGCTTAGTGGCTTTGAAGTTATGTACATTCTTATATTAATGAAAAACTAACTATACAACTGAAAAATCTTTGTACAACACAATAGTGGTATTAAACTACCTTTTTCTGGTTTGACCAGTGTTCCAGCTACATGCATTTCTTGACATGTAAATTTGCACTATGAAGCATGAGAGTTGAACACAAGTAAAGAATCAAGAAATTAGCAAGATACAAAGCAAATAAGTTGACATGTATACCAGATTCTTTTCTAAATAAACTTTGACGCTCAAAAACAAAAACTTGTCATCATAAATGATGAGCTAATGTATTGATAACAAGGAGGAAAACCCGCCCAAAAGGTTGTTTACGTTTTCTAATATTGGTATTTTTGTCAAATCAGAACCGATAATAAAAATACCCTACAACCTATTAAATAAAATAAATCTCAACTTTGTCACGAAACTCAAATTTAGAATGATTGGACAAAGTGATAGAACTTGCCATTTTAGGGACTTCACCATAATTAGATTGACTAAAAGAGGTTTTGTAATGGTACCCACTAAATTTTATTCCATCACATCACTTAAAATTAAGGCAAGTCATGCTTTGGCTTACTTGAGACAGTTCCACATTTGGGAATTTCATCAAACAGTTAGTGAACAAGTTTCTTCTGCCAAGATATCCACTCAAGCAATCCATCTCAACAAAGAAAAGTAACAAAAGCTACTTATTACCTACATACACAAAGTCCTATTATTTGAAGAAGATGCTTCAACATAGCTTTTAAATAATAAAATAGCTTGCAAATAATATAAATGGTAATTTGAATTAAAAGAAAAATTGAACTAATGTTCCGACATGATCAACTGGTGTTGACGACATAAACCTGAATTGACATAAAGACTAAAGACCTAGTAGCCCATTTAAATTGGGATGCAATTGAAAGAGATGGACAAAACCACATTCTAATAAAAAGAAAACTCATACTCAGTAGACAAAAAAAGATTAGACACACTGATTAGAGAGATGGCACAAGCGATTCGAGACAATAAACTTGGAATGTCGTAAAAGAAATTACTTGTAAACTTGCTCTGTGGATTGTGGAGTGCTAATATCTGCTGACATCTCACTTGAATCTCACGTGCTCCGATCCTCCTAATATCCAAACTGTATGCCAATGGAACACACACACACAGAGAACACCCTACGCAACCCACACTCCACCGGTTCACCGGCTCGCCCCTTCTTCCCCAAAACAAACACACCCCAAACGAACAAATCCCTCACGAGCGACTGATCGATTCTTCAACGCCAATTTCTCTCTCTCTCTCTCTCTCTCTCTCTCTCTCTCTCTCTCTCTCTCTCTCTCTCTCTCTCTCTCTCTTTTATCTATTGTTGTTGTTGTTGTTGTTGTTGTTGTTGTTGTTGTTCGGTTCATCGATTGGTTAATCTACGGAGTGAAAACGAGGGGACTCGGTGATGTACGGCAACACTTCAAGGATAACGTTTATGTCCCGGAGAGGACATGAGAGAGATGAATCGAGTGCGAGGAGACGGCGAGGATAGAGGTTACAAATTCCGTTTGAAAGATTGTTGATGAAGATAGAGAGTAGTAACGCAAAAATAAGAAGGGCAAAGTTGTAACTTTGCTTACGACTCATCAAAATGAGATTCGCTCTTTTATATATTTGATAGATATAAGAGGATAAGATTTGAAGAGGAGAGAGAAAAAGAAAAAAAAAGTCAAAGAGAGATCGAGAGCTCGGGAGAGAGGAGAGAAAGAGAGGGAAGAGGAGAGGAGACCGGCGGCTCGGCGGCTCGACGGCTCCGGCGAGCTCGCGAGGGACGGCGATGGTGGCTCCCGGCGCGGATCCGGTCGCGGACAACCTCCCCGGCGACTCTCCAACACGAGATCGGCGCGGTTGGCGGCTCGCGCGCGCGGAGGCCGCGGACTCGATGGCGGCTAGCGAGGCGCGGACGGCCGGCGGGAGTGCCGGCAGCAGCCAGCGCGAGCGAGCGCGGCGATGTGGCGGAGAGGAGGTGCGGTGGTGACGCAGGCGCGCGGCGCGCGGTGGAACAGCGAGCCGCCGACGATCGGCGCGGCGAGGAGATGGCGAGCATGCGGTCGGCGGCGGGGCGGAGGTGGACGACGGTGGCGGCGGCGGCGCCGGCGAGCCGGCTGGTGGCGCGATAGCGCGGCGAAGCCGCAGCAGCGCGGGTGGGGACAGCGACGTCAGCGAGAGGCAACAGCAGCGACGCGGTAGCGGCGGCGACGCGGTGGCGCGTTATCGACTGATCGGAGGCGTGAATCGACGAGTGTCGACAACGCGATTGAGGTGAGGTATATTCACCTAATTTTATATTGTGATTTGCAAGATTTAGTAACTGAAATGGTACAAATGGACACCAGGGACTTAGGATGCTATAGTCAGGTGTCGGGTGCGCATATCGAGATGCGTGCGAGTGCGTTTTGAGGTACGTAAGATTCCTTCTGAATGTCACCGAGGGTTTACTTTTCTATCATTGATGGCCTATTCGTGCTTGTTGGATGCTATTTCCCCCATATTCCTTGTTATTGATTTTCGTGACGCTTTTGGGTTGGGGAACGAGACTTCTTGCTATTCGTGTTGTACTTATGGCACACTAGGCTGTACGCGGGTAACCAGGTGAAAGGAAGTGGGTGTTTCAACTGAAAGGATCCTGTGCGCCCTAGGTAGGCACTCAGCGGGCTCGAGGGCGGGCTGGGTGTAGGCTTGGGTCGTACCAGGTGAAAGGAAGTGGGGCACTCACTGAAAGGATCCTGGGGGTTTGTCGTACAGTTTAGTGTGACCGGGAGGAGTACACGGTTTGTTTCTCATGTTATTTACTCATGTGATGATCTTAGCACAGTTGTCTGTTTAGTTCGCATGATTAATTGACATGTTTATTGATATTGGCTATATTTCTTATAAATGCTCGGTGTACTTTGTTGGAATCTTACTAACTGTACTCCCCATCTTCCTTTTTGTGATGGGCGAGTGCAGACCGTGCTAGTAGGGGCAAGGACATTTTGGACGACTTTATCTGACTGCCTGCGGTCGAGGACCTACTAGTACGTGCTATTTTGAGGTTTTGCTTTACCTTTGGGAAATGGGAGACTGAATAGACATGTACTCGTATATATTATTGTTTAATATTGTCGCATATATACGGAGTACTTTCCACGGGTTTTCCACAATAGGAGTTGCTCTATTAAATGATGTTTATATGAAAGTTTTAAATTAAGACTTCCGCTGTTGTTTATACTGTTTAACGAACACGCATATCGAGGAGTCGTGTTAACACGCATATCGAGGAGTCGTGTTGTGGAAAATGGCGTCAGTGGCGCGTGGGACCCAGTGGGCCAAGGATCGGACGGGATCGCTGGGCCAGCGCCTCCCCACGTGGCGACCTCGGGTTTTGGGGTCGTTACAACTTGTTAGGGAACAAAGTACTGGACTGACCCGCTATGAGAACATCACATGGATTAAGTCATAGTTGTTTCTCGTGATAGGTATATTTTTCAGTCCTCTGACTTGAGATTGCCAGAGACTTCAACATTAGGAACATAGTGATTTGACACTATCAAACGTTGTCTTTAACCGGACGATTATAAAGGTTGTGATTGGTTACTATGTGAGCAATGTGATGAAGTTGTGTAATTGAGATAGAATTTGTCCCTCTCATATAAAGAGAGATATCTAGTGGATCCCTCGATGTGTTAGACTGTTAAAAGGCCTAGTCTAAGTGAATTGATATTGATCAATGTCACTTGGATGTTTTCAGTCTACCTAGAGATCAAGACTAGTACGATTGAACATGTTGGATGACAATTCCATGTCTTATGTTTGATCAAAAGGATATCGTGTGACAAAAGGATGTTATATACACTATTGATTAGGTTGTATCGATTTGATATTCGTACAACTTGGGTAGTCATAATGTCTTGCTAGAGGTCGCTTATGACTTGTATACCAAAATGTGTTTTGGTACACCGCCAACGCCAACGTTGTATGAGCCTATTGGGTCGCACACTAAGAATGGTTTTGCGAGATTTTAAGATGGTTCAGAAAAATGAATTTTATATGATAAAATTCATGACGGAAACGTCATTGTGGTGTATCACACTTATACTTCTTTAAGTAGGGGTATATGTGTAATTTACTTAACCATCTATATACAAGGGTTGTATAAATAGACGCTTTAAGTTAGAACACAGGTAAAAAAAAAAAAAAAAAAGAAAAGGCTGAAACTCTATTTTCGTTTTAGAAACGACTTAAGGTTTTTGGTATGCTCTGGATCATTTTGGAGAGAAAAAATAAAAGGTTTGGTATTCTCTCGAAGCTAGCACTTTGAATCTCGACCGCCGTTCGTGTGTGGACTACTGGTAGAGGGCGTTCGTCGTTGCCAGCGCCTTATAGATCGATTAACCTTCAAAAAGGTACATTGCGACTAAGATATGATTAAGTTTTCATGGTTTAAACGTTTTTAATGGACCTAGATTCAGATCTGTTAGGATTTTTATCAAAATTGTTTTGTAATCTCCATTGCGTATGAACCCCAAAACCCAACAAAAGCTCCCACACTTGAGCTAAAGCCATTACGTGAGCACCTAAAGTACATGTTTTTGGGTGATAATGATACACTCCCTGTGATCATCTCAGCCAAACTTATACATTTAGAGGAGGAGAGACTCATGCAAGTACTTCGAAAGTTTAAATAGGCTATAGAGTGGATCATAGCGGATATCAAAGGTTTGAGCCCTTCCACTTGCATGCATCATATTTATATATATATGGAAGAGGACCCAAAACCTACAAGAGAAGCCCAGAGGAGGCTCAGTCCGTCTATGATGGATGTCGTAAAGAAAGAGATACTGAAGCTCCTTGATACTGACATGATTTACCTATCTCTGATAGTAAATAGGTAAGCCCTGCCTCCTAAGAAAACGAGAGTCACAGTAGTCACCAATTCATAGGATGAGTTGGTTCTAAACCACATTCAGAATGGATGGCGGGTATGCATTAACTATAGAAAGTTAAATGCTTCCACCAGGAAGGATCATTTCCTTCTTCCATTCATTGATCAGATATTGGAGAGACTAGCCGCTCATTCTCATTATTGTGATCTTGACGGTTACTCCAATTTTCGCCAGATACCGGTAGCGCCTGAAGACTAGGAAAAGATGACCTTTACTTGTTCGTTGGCACTTTTGCTTATCGGCGCATGCCATTTGGGTTATATAATGCATCTGCCACCTTTCAAATGTGCTTGATGAGCATCTTTTCATATTTTGTTCAGCATTTCATAGAGGTCTTCATGGATGACTTTACTATTTACGGTGATTCATTTGATACTTATCTCATTAATCTGACAAAAGGTCTTCATGGATGACTTCACTATTTATGGTGATTCATTTGATAGTTGTCTCATCAATCTGACAAAAGTACTCAGCAGGTGTATCAAGAAGAACATGGTTCTGAACTATGAAAAATGTCATTTTATGGTAGACCAAGGTCTTATTTTGGGACTCATTGTCTTAGCCATGGGTGTAGAGGTAGACCAAGCTAAAATTGAGGTTATCAAGAAACTTCCCTGCCCTACGAATGTGCGAGAGATTATATCTTTCCTTGGACAGGTTAAGTTTTTACTATCGTTTCATCAATGACTTTTCAAAAATTGCACAACCCCTATGCCATCTACTCCAAAAGGACATACTTTTTGAGTTTGACAAGTCATGTAAGAGTGCATTTTATGCACTAAAAGACTCACTTACTAGTACATCAGTGATTCAAGCCCCTAATTAGGAGCTTCCATTTGAAATCATGTGTGATGCTAGTAATCATGCAATGGGTGTAATCTTAGGATAGAGAGTCGGGAGAACTTCACATGTTATTTACTATGCTTCTTGTACTCTAGACGCGGCTCAGATGAACTACACCATTACTGAGAATGAGCTCCTAGCTGTTATCTTCGCACTTGAGAAGTTTCGGCCTTATCTTTTGGGAACTATTTACTCTGATCACTCGGCCTTAAAGTACATAATGAGTAAAAAGGATGCCAAACCTAAGCTCATTAGATGGATACTCCTGCTACAGGAGTTTGGCATCACAATTAAAAATAAAAGTGGTGCAGAGAATCTAGTTGCAGACTATCTCAGCAGGATTGAGAATGGTGAACGTTCTACCCCTCTTGAGGATGGTTTCCCTTACGAGTAAATCCGCACTATTAAGGAAGATCTTTCCTAGTATGCAAATTTAATGAACTATATCAACTCTGGCGAGCTATCTCCTCATCTTACGAAGGCTCAGAAGAACAAAGTTAGGAGTGATGCTAAGTATTATTACCTATGGAAATTCTGCTATGACCAGGTTATTAAGCATTGTGTTTCTCATACTGAGAGTCACTCCATCTTAAATTTTCGTCATACTTATGCCAGCGGTGGCCACTTTGGTCCCCGTAAGACATCTAGGAAAGTTCTTGAGAGTGGGTTTTATTGGCCCACTATTTTTCATGATTCATACATGCTCACCAAAACTTTTCCTAACTATCAAAAAATTGGTAAACTTGGCCATCTGGACCAAATGCAACTTATCCCGATTCATATTTGTGAGATATTTGATGTATAGGGTATAGATGTCATGGGACCATTTACAGTGTCATTTGGTAATGTTTACATACATTTGGCGGTGGATTATATGTCTAAGTGGGTGGAAGCTAAAGCTAGCCACAATAATGACTTAAAAGTGGTATGTGAATTCCTCAAATCAAGATTTTTACAACATTTGGTACCCTACATGCCCTGATCAGTGATAGAGGCACTCACTTCTGCAACCGTGTGGTTGAAAGTCTTCTGTGGAGGTACAATGTCACTCATAAAACATTTACGATGTATAATCTCCAACCGAGTGGCCAGGCAGAGGTCTCTAATAGGGAGATAAAATCTATCTTGGAAAAGACGGTGAATTCTACTTGGAAAGATTAGAGTGCACGTCTTAATGATACGATTTGAGCATACTGAACGGCGTTTAAAAGGCCAATTGGAATGTCCCCTACGGCCTTGTGTTTGAAAAGCTTAACACCTTTCGATCGAGCTCAAGCATAAATCCTACTAGGCTATGAAACAACTTAATATGATGCTCGACGAAGCAGGAAAAGAGAGAAAGCTCACTCTCTAAGAATTGGAGGAAATCAGGAACGACGCGTATGAAAATGCACGAATTCACAAGGAAAAGACCAAAGCGTTCCATGATCGCAATATCTCTAGGAAATCTTTTCATGTTGATCAAAAAGTGTTTTTGTTTCAATCACACCCTAAAATTTTTGCAGGTAAGCTGAGATCGAGGTAGATAGGACCGTATGTGGTGATTGTAGTGTATGATCACGGTGCAGTGGAGATTCAGAGTTTGGAGACTAGTGGTGCTCTTAAAGTGAACGGTTACAGATTGAAGATCTTCTATGAAGACTTCCCGAGTCATAATGTAAGGACTCATGTCCTTAACCTGGTGATTAATGCTAATTCGATATCTAATTAACCCGAGTTAGACTCGTGGTTAAGCCTAGCTTGTCTCGATTACTCTGTGAGTGCGATTGTTGTGTTGTTTGTGTTTGTTTGGTGTGAAACTAATAAAAAAGATTGACAATACACCTAGGGTGACACATGTAAATCATGGGGAATCACACAGGGAAACGTGGAAGCAAGGTGTACACTCGAGTGTACTCATTAGCGTATGTGGGAAGCAGAAAAGCCGTAAAATACATAGGTATATATATATATTTATATATGTTGATATATATAAATATATATATATATATATGTGTAAATAAAACCTATAGTTGGAATTAAATAAATTGGTAGGCATCTAGTTACACGTGTGGTCGAGGGTGACACGCGTAGTGTGTTCACTAGTGTGCACGCTCGAGGGAAGTTGTTGGCGTGCATAGTGAATTTTCAATGAGGAAATACATAAGGGTATATATTTATATATCTAATTGGTATATATAAATATATAAATAACCTATAGTTTTGGTTTAATTTATCTAAACAATTGGATTTGTCTCGGGATGCGCTTAGCGTAAGACTCGAGGTATGTTTGATCAAACCTAAGGCGGTTGTGAAATGGTAGTGGTTATTAGATTTGCCTCAATATTTGTTTTGCACAAATCTTGAGGAAATCAAAAACTTATCTTTAAAACCCAACAAAACCTCTATGTTTCATCAATCAAAAATTGTGTGGGAGCGAGGAACGAACAACAATTCGAATGCGAGAGATGGGAAGATGAAATTGCGTAGAGGAATGAGGAGAGCTCAAGACTGGGGAAGGAGAGAGAGATCTCGATATGGATAGGTGAGTTGTGGGTGAGTTTGTTGTTGTTGAAATCTTTTGTTATTGTTTATGAGTTCGGTCATGAAGGTTTAGCCGAGGGGTTGGAGAATATGGTTCCATGGTGAAAAGGGATATTTCCATGAGGTCATCTCCCTCCCAACGTTTCGTTGGGAGCAACTCCAGCGAGCCAAACCAGTGAACAAACGAAGAAGAAAAAAATGAAAAACAGAGAGGGGGTTCTTAGATATGTAGAGCATCGAGAGGAAGAAGGAAAAAGGGGGGTTTGATAACCATGAACTGGTTTGGTTTAACCGAATTGGACCGGTCCGGTTCGGGGGCCAAACCTCGGCCTTGTTTAGTATGAAGTTGAGATACATCCAAGGAAATAACTCACAGGGAGTTGGGAACTAATCTTTTTTGGTTGTCCAACTTGCCTGGAAGTTATCTCTCAACTTACACCCTAGGGTGTGAGATATCTCACCACCACCCCTAGGGAGTTATCTCTCAGGAGTTGTAGACAAAATTATCCCCTTATTTTATTACTCATCTCTCTGTTGTTTAAAAGCTATTTTTGTCAATACATATTTTTTATTGTTTAAAAACTTGAAACTTCCCTACAAGTTTAAAGTTGAACCAAACATGAAAAATATTAACTCCAATGAGTTAACTTCAAGCAAATAACTCTCAACTAAAACTGTAAGTTATGAAAAATACACCTAACGAGGTCCTCATCCTTAAATAAAAAAGGGTACCCAAGAAATTTGTCAGGGCACCCCCAATGTTGACCAAAATACCCCTACATGTAGCCGTTGAGCACCCTAGTTGGATTGAACAAAAAGTTTTGAAAACCCTAAGCATTCCCACATTTTTGTTTCTCCATATTCCAAGTTTCTTAGTCTTCCGCCTTGTTCCCATTCGCACGGTCCATCTAGCAAGTTGTGTGGGTATTAACTGGGCAGTTTTTGTGCTCGGCGTTGTTAGGGTTCGTGGACGTCTTTAAATTCGGTGATTGCATGTAATCAAGGGGAAATCTGAGGTATGTATATGTTGTAGTTCGTTTTTACTTAGATTAGGTTCGTTATTATTGTTGGATGCCATTGAAATTTGAGAAATAAGTACTTTTCTCCAATCCCATGGTCTTCGACCCCATAGGACCGTTAGTTCATATGTAGTCTCGGCCACACGGTGTCGAGACTAAAACCCTTATCACGGATATAAGGTAACCAAGACATATCAGTCTCGTATCATTTAGTATCTATCGAGACCACTTCAGTGAGCCTTTAACGAGACAATATTTTATTGAAGTTTTGTTGTTACAATATCGGAACCTACAATCCGAG
The DNA here is from genome assembly GCA_039657365.1 of Stephania yunnanensis. Classification (NCBI taxonomy): domain Eukaryota; kingdom Viridiplantae; phylum Streptophyta; class Magnoliopsida; order Ranunculales; family Menispermaceae; genus Stephania; species Stephania yunnanensis. The sequence goes on along the minus strand of CM077584.1, from coordinate 53,749,561 downwards.
ACTACCCAATATGTTTCGGTTATGTCACACTGAGATAGAAACAATGCTCCCAGTTACGCTTCACCATGAGTTAGTTTTTTGTCTCAGACCTGCTTGACCGAGACATTGTGTTTTTATTTTATATTCGTTTTTTTGAATATCAGCGAAATGTGCTTAACATTCATTTTCTAATCAGATATGGCCAGAGTGAAAGCAGAATATCGAGGCAAGACGTAGATGGTGAGCCAACAAGAGCACAACATCAGGCTGAGGTGGCCACGACATCTACTAGTCCTTCGCCCCCCCGACCATGGCAATAGGAGGCGACATACTATTTTTTACTGGAAGGAAAAAGCAACAGGCTACTCAAACTTCAAGTATACATGGATGTCCATCTTGGGGGATGCGGTGGAGGCCAAGGCATTTAATGTCCCCGCAGGGAGTAGGAGTAGTAATGGGGCAGAAACCACTACATCCCAAAGGCAAGCTAGTGGTGGTGGCGGCCAGAATGTTGTGGAGCCCAAGAATGACCGATGTGCTCCATTCTTCGGTTGTCCCATTGATGGGATTTTACTAAAGAGTTACAAGGATCATGTTGCGGAATCAATTTGGGATGGTGATGTATGTTCTTGGTGTTTACTTTCATTTGATTTTGCAACAATTCTCTCAATTAATAAATGATAATGTATTTACTAATGACTTGTTTTTTATTGCGGTATCGTCTGATGCTTAAGTGCATAAACTATGGGGCCCAAATAGCTGAGTGGGATCTCTAGTCTTGCCACCCAACACCTAGGCACTACAAAGATTCATTCAAGGTCTATTTTGGCTCCACTCATAGACTATTCCTATAGGAAAGGAAATAAGGAGGTCATCTCAGCATTCGTTGAGTGGTGGCATCCAGAGACTAATACATTTCACCTACCCTTTGGTGAAATGTCCATCATGCTCGAGAATGTTAGAATTCTTTTGCACATCCCCGTGGTTGGTAAGGTGTTAGCGGTCGAGAATTTCAGCTGATACACAAAGAAGTCTCACATTGAGGCGATCGAGATTGTTTCCAACTTGCTTAGAGTTGGAATTGACGAGGGTAAGGAAGATGTTAACTACACGAGGGGTCTAATGGTGCGACTAGCTTGGCTTAAGAGTCATTTTTGCCCACCCAAGTCCAGTAGTAGTTCCACTTCTCGTACGTACTCTAGAGTGGAGTGCACTACATGGTCATACTTTTTTTATTTGCTTACGTGCACTTTATTCGCTGATAAGAGTGGGTCAAGAGTCTCAATTTCATTGCTAAAGGTTCTAGAGAACTTGGATAAGGTCAGGACCTACGCTTGGGGTGCTGTCGCCTTAGCTTACTTTTACCGTCATCTCGGGTCAGCCTAGAGAGTAGAGGCCTCACAGATTGCAAGATATCTAACTTTACTTGAGGTACATATTTTGTGGTCCTTGTGGCTTTGTTATGTTTTGATTTGGTCTTGTAATTGTGTTTATACTACTTAATTAAGTTAACTTAAATTTGGTCATTCATATTTAGGGATGGATATACGAGCACTTCCCTCTTCAGCTCGCATCGTCTAATGCAAAATATTTCGAACCCACACACCCATGGGTCTCAAGGTGGATACAAAAGCATGAGACGATGGCGAATGTGGACAAGGTCGGTGCCATTCGCAGGATACTTGATATGTTGTGGCCGAGTGAGGTGTGTGATTGATTTGGTTATTTCTAGTATTCTAATTTATGACGAGTATGTTTTAATGGTGTTGTCGACTTCATTGGTTTAGGTGATTTGGGATCCATACTCTGATGTCAGACCCAACGGTGTTGTTCTACCCATCGCTTTCTATTCTGGTATGTTTAAGTACATGGATGTGGTGGAGCCGTACCATCCGGAGAGGATCATTCGGCAGCTTAGTCATGTTCAAGGGATACCACCGGCTCCATATCGCCATCTCGAAGCGAACCGAGGCCGCACTACATTAAAGTAATCGATCAAGTACGGGTTTGTACCCAAGAATTGGGAAAGGTGGTTTTCCCATTCACTTGTAATTGAAGACTAAGGCAAAAAAGCAAGGCTCGACTTCATGGCCACACTAGAGTACTGCCATGGTTCCTTCAAGTCTCGCATCCAATCATTGAGAACCCCGAGATTAGCGATGGAAATGAAGCGGACCATGAGTTGTTGGAGCTGAAATGCTCGGATTTAATATTAACTTGTGAATCTTGTGTTATGTATTATTTTTATTGACATTTTGGGTTTTCTATTGAACAGCGTAATCGGCGTGCCTTAGAGATCGCGTTGGCATGGCTACACTTGCCGGCGGGAATGGCCAAGATGGAGGCAGCAGAGAAAACGACCAATGATGTGGTGAACTATCTGACGAGTAGGGGTCTTGGCACTGCTAACACCACCACCACCACCACCACCACGGCACCGACCACTCCTACTAGGGATTCCCAGCGTGACAACACTACCAGGCCTAATTTCTTGCAGCCACCCAAGTCACAACGTACATACATTAGGGATAAAGATTGGAAGAAGGCTAAATTTGGTTAAGTACTTGTTGGATTTGTGATTAAAAGGAATGTTGTTTTAGTATAATTTGTTATAAATTTTAATGCATTTTTTCTCTTGTTGGTCTATGCACTTGCGGATTTCTTACTGTTTGGTACATGTTTTGCTAACATTTTGGTGTTGGAATGGTGGTAGACCCACTTTATTTGTTTAATTTTTTAAGAATTGGAAGTTTATTGTGTCAATCATTTTGCTGACAGAGTCTCGGTCAGGCAGGTCCGTGATTCATCACAACGTCTCGATTAGGCATAGCCGAAAGACGTGAATTTGTTTCGGTTACAGCCCACCAAAACATGTCTTCATATTGTACATACTCAGGTTCTCGGATACGCACATCCGAGAATTGTGCCAAATTACGATACCCCATGGCCGAAACATTGTACACTATTTCGGATATATGGTATCGACATGATATGAGCGCCCTAACTGATTTAATTAAGGCATCATAGTTTATTCCAATTGTAAGGGGTCTCGGCAACCTATGAACGTCATTTTCCCACCAGTCTCGGTATAAGGTAAGCGGGACTCGACTATTGCTTTCGGTTGGGCGTATCCGAGACTAATGTATGCTTCTCGAGCCTGCTTGGCCGAGACCGTATTTTCACATGATTATTGGGATCTACGGAAGTGTGGGGACTTCCCACTATGATATAAAAAGAGAACCTCAAGGAATTTATTGTTATGTTACGTTTTTGGACTTGGTACACAATTGTACAAATTAAGTTGTGGTTTTGGACTTGGTACACAATGCAATAGAATCAAGAAATTGGCAACTTGATATATTTCACATGAGATGATAAGTTGTTACAACTTCATGGATTTGACAAAAAAAACAACAAGAAGTTGTTACAACTAAAGGGAGATAACCAGCAATAATGTGTAGTGAATACAAAAAAGGTTTTTCTCCAACAATAAACAACGAAGTGTTAATGTGTAAAGGTTATGCTAAGTCTATAACTGTGGGGGTATCTAGCTGCGAAGATAGAACTGAATCCCATGGTTAGATGTCAATACTAATACCCCAGCTTTGAGCATCAACATCCACGAATGTCCTCCACACAACAAATACGGGGGGCATCGGTGCATTAGGCTTCAATATGACCTGTCAATTAAAAATCCAAAATAAATAGTGTTGTCAATTATGAGTTAGTAACCCACCACAATGCAAGTGAACAAATAATAAGAAATGAGTAACTTACCCTAACCCAATGAATGTCATTCACATTTGTAACGCCAATGACTACACAATCCTTCGTTGGCAGATGGGCATTACGTAAGGGAAGAAATGACATGAAACTACCCTTTGACATATTCATTAACATAATGTTAAATGCTGTTGTGATTACAAGTCCCATATCTGGAAGGGTCATCCACTTGTCGAAACTCATTTCCATACCTTCATGAAATTTCAAAGACCGTTTCACCGTTATGTAAAAACCTCCAAGCAAATCCCTCCAAAACTCATTGTGATTTTCCAATTCCCTAACCATACCTTCTCGGACCTTCATCCAACCATCCACATATGACAATCCAAGACCGAAGGCAACACGACCGAATCCGCAATGACCATAGCTATCCACATCGACAGTACGTTCAACTTGTTGGACCCAATCTGGCTGAATGGTATGAATGAATCCAATCTCAGATGTTCCCACAGATGCCCCCGCGTTCGATGAACTTTATGCTTCACTTCCTTTCCCTTCCTTCGCGCACTAGCAGCCTCCTCGCTTGTGAGTACAAACTTAAAGCCACTAGGATTTCTCTTCATAGACGTGCCATCTTTCTCGGCTTTTCGCTTGTTTGAGTCATTGTTTTCTTTCTTTCCTTTCTTCCTCTTTTTTCCGTAACCACCAAGTGTCGGTCTCCCCCTTGTCCTAACTTTTACATTTGGTGCTACGCCTGTTGTCACTGAAGGACAGCTAATCTCTTTTGGTTGTTGAATAACCCTAAGACGGCCATTCTCATCAATGCATGATTCAAACTTAGCCACAACCCTCTGAATCTCATCATTGAAGTTATAGCCAATCCAATTAATAGATTTCTCGGGTATCATTCTCAACTTCTTCCAAAAAACATGAATGTCCTCAAGTGGTATAGTTGATACGGGTAAAATATGCCCGTTAAACTATGCGCACAAGGAAGACCATGATTGGTATGTAGCGCATAACTACATAAGATCGGGTCTTTCCCTATATCCTCGACACGTGCAACCTCATCATGAACCAATTTCAATGCTTTCTAAGAGACATAACCCCGCAAACAGCGATACAAGCCATCCATATATCCATGTTGGACAACATTCAGACTAACCTTAAATAAGGCTTTGATCTTGTTATGTTGTATGTCAAGCATTCCATGTATGACACTTCAAAGAGACTCAAAATTCACAGTACAAGTGTCAACATATTGTTTAAGAGTGGAATGCGCAGATTCAACTCTCTGAGTCGTGGTGTCTCTAAGATGAAACACTGAATCGGTCCATGCACATATAAATTTGTCCTTGCAATCCCGCAACCAAGTATTCTCCAAATAAACGATCAATCCTTTAACATTTTGGTACCCATAATGCATGGTACTCCACCTAAGCTCTAATGATGCTTTTGTTTTAGCATACATCAAAGCAGTCCACCTATCACTGAAGAGTTTGAAGCTTTCGTTTTCTCCAAACATCTTTTTAGTGTTGCTCAACGCCATATTCTCGATGTGCCACGTGCAAAGAATGTGAGAAGATCGGAGAAAAACTTCTTTAATTGCATTTATTAGGTGTAGACTACTGGTCCAATAAACCTTTCAAAATCTTTAATGCCCAAGTATAGTTGGCCCTAGTCCCTGATGATATGAAAGAAAACCCAATAGAGAATGTAATATCTGTAGAAGTAACCCCAACAATCTCCAATAACGGCATTCGATACTTATTCATCTTATATGTGCGATCCATGAGAATAACGAACGGGAAACACCTCAAGAAGTTGATGGAGTCTGAATATGCCCAAAATAAATATGTCACAACATTCGTTTCAGTGTCCCTCATATGCCACTATAAATTCATATGGTTCTCCAATAAGTGTAAGAGTTGTTGCATTTCACTTCTCCCACCGGCATCTTTAATTTGATTCATTTGTCATGCATTGTATATTGTTCGTAATGTTGAAGCATTGTTCACATCCCTTGACCTCAAAGTATTCATGATCTGACGAGGCTTAACATTGCCTTTACTAATCTGATCTAAAATAACAGCCTCATCCTCATTCAGTCTTACTGCGAATGAGTGAATTTCTAAGTATTTCGTAGTGTCATGGTTGTGCTGTCCACTTACAACTCTCGCATACCACTTTGAGTCTGAAAATTCCTTGATTTCGATAAGAAAATGGCACTAACATTTTTTGGCACCGGTGTTGGGCCTTGTTTGTCCTCCTCTTCCTCTCTGTTTGTCACATTTTGTGTTATTTTACCAAGTAATTATGTTTTAGCAACCCTAACTCTTTGGAAAATGCCCCTATATGTCCCAGAACTCTCACATGCAATTGCTACTCTTCCCATACGACCATTCCCTCCGGCATAGGATTTCTTTGTAACCAATACAAACTTCCTAGCATGACTTGTAGCTTGAACCAGAGCGACAACCTCAGCTCTAGTTTCAAAAGGTACTTCCCGAGTAAAAAGATTAGAGAAGTTATCAAAGCCATTTACAAATGGTACACTTCCTGAAGGTGCACCTGGCGATGGCACACTTATCGAAGGTAATTCTATTAAAAGAATGGGGAAATTTTTAAAAATTTAGAATCACAATGAAAAAATACATAAAATTTGTAAGTCTCGGTAATGCGGGTCCAATAAATCATGCAATGTCTCGAGATGGGGTAAACGAGACTCAACCAAAGGTCTCAGACAAATGTAAACCAAAACTTATCACTATGTATCGATTTATACTACCTAAGACTACATCTTCAGGCTCGGTTGCCACTCTCCGAGACTTACTGAAAAGTATCGGTACTGTGTAGCCGAAACAATCGTGTTGCCTCTATTTATCCGTGATTTGAATCCCTAACACATTCTGATGTATAAAACTTATCTCCAAATGTCTCGCATTGTCTACAGTTATGTCTTGGGCTTCCATTGTACAATAAACACATACGAATCGCGCCGAAACCTACATATCAAGAGGCACGAATGCATCAATCAAAAACCATTTCCATCCCACCAACACACACTACATACCCATGCCTAAAACTATTGAAAAACAGCAACAAATAAGTACATACAAACCTTGTACGCACTCTTTGACCGAAGAATGTCACGTTCGATCGTCGTCGAAGATAACAAAACGGTTGGTTATTATTCTATAATGAAAAATGTGGTGGGGTGCCCAAACAAACTGTTTTTCTTCTTCAATTGTGTAGGAGGGCATATTAGTTATTTCATGTGGAGTTAGAATTAAATGGGTGCCTTGAGTTATGACAGGGGTGCACATAGCACCACCCTAAAAAATTGGAAAAATATATTTGTGGACTAAATCAACAGAAATTCGATATTTCTATAAAAGGGGAGAATTTAGGATTCTCATGAGACTTTTTACCTATGGTTTACCTTATAAAGCGTGAAATAGTGAAATTGAGCTAAAAACTAGCAAATTGATTTATGATTCAAATGGGATCAATTCAAGATTGTTAACCAATGAGAATTGGACTTGAATTAATGATTATCAACTTATTTTAGATTTGTGATTGGCGAGAAATGGATAGAGGATTGCGGGAGTAAATAAGTAGGTAAAAAGTTAGTAAAGCTCATTGCAGATAAGCCGGACTCATATTTTTATCAATTATGCAATTTAAATTAGTATTTAGTAGGGCACATAGTGTTATGTACTGGGAATGGCGTAATGTACCATGACTTGACCTGTGTTTTATCAAAAGTGTTTTAAGACCTCAAAATAAATTCGGGAAGAGGTTTATCGGGAGCGAATCCAACTGGGGCGGTATCTTGCATTAGGTGGCCACTCAGTACAAATCCCCAGCATCGCGAATACTCCGTTGATGCTTTCAATTTAAGAGCGGGTTGTTGTTAGGCCTTCACATACTCAAAATTATCGGCTAGTAATTTTGTAATGGGAGTATACAGCTCTCTTTACCAAAACAAAAAGAAAATACAAGTCATGGGTACAGTTGCAATCGATCAATGAGCGTGCATCTGTTTATATATTGTCTATATCATTTCAATGCCCTGATCGCTATGATTTAGATTCATGTTGTTATATATTATTCTTTGATATTTAATTGATAGTTGATATATTTATGAGAGTCATTTATTGATCATGTAGGAGCTTACCTAACTTAACATTTCAGGTAATTGGCGTGTACTTGACTCGGTAACAGAGAAGATTTAGGAGTTTAGGGTATTCTCTTTGATGTATTAAAAGACCTGGTTATATATATCGTATTTACTTATTGATTTGTAATAATCAGGGTTGCTAGTTGGGTTTCATAACCAAAATTTATATTGGTTTTATATATTCATATTTATCAAAAAAAAGTTTTAATTTATGTTGTGTTCAATAATTGTTTTAATTCAATATACAATATACAGATTTGTGAACATGTGTAATTGTAAGTGTGACGGCCCCTCTCCTAATCTAGGGCACCGCCCGGCCTAATCCCGTAATTAAGCCCTAATCATATCCACGCAGGACTTAACTACATATTATTAGTCAGCCTTTACAACCTAGACACCTCTTTTCTCGTGTTCAGGATAAGTAATACACTAGTCCTACCAGTTTATAAAATTTAGAGTTAATTAAGACTTTTTATTAAATTAATTAATTAGCGGATGTCTTATTGATTATGCAGAAGCAATTAGTAACTTATGTGGAAGCCATTTATAAAATCCAAAGTGTAGAAAACCAGGAAATGACATTACATATATAAAGTCCTTAAATGTAGTGAAACAGTAAAAGAGTCTAAGCCAAGTCGGGGAAACTAACGCTCAACCCAATATATAACCCAAAATAGTATCTAAAAGACATATATAACATATACAATCAAAATACCAAAAGAAGACCTACAATCGATGCAACGACGCGCCGCGGGCTCGGGGATAATCGCCGATCTTCTCTTTGCTCGGCCTGCTAGTAGACTGCTCTGCACCCACCATCATAAAAAGGACGGTGAGTACAAGAATAAAATAGTAATCCTCGATGACAAGTTTAATTTGTATTTCCAAATATTCAAATGGAATTTAAAAGCATATAAATGAGAAAATTGGAAAATAAACCATATGCGAGTAAATACTAGAGTTAAACAAGTGATACTAACACTAGGCTAAGTAGTGATGATTTATGTCCAGTCGGCAGTGAAACATGTCACTTCGACTCAATAATCATATAGCACAAAGGACTCTAACCTAAGTGTTACCAGGGACTCTGACCCCGGTGTGTAGACCACATCAGGTACTCTAACCCCAAGTGTCATACAATGTCAGGTAACATGTGCCGACATCTCCAGGGACTCTAACCCCGTGAGTAGCACACACCTCGATCAAGTATAGAATCTAAATGCGAAAACTACTTTTAAAATTTCAAGAAATACCAAGTATGGATTGTCAAGGCATAGACACATCTACACACCTAAACAAATAAGGAATACAAAATCCTCTTAAACATTTATGAGATATTCACTAGCCTCATAGCATGCTATTTATCATTCAATTCACATTTAAAACAACAAGAATAGACATAACATAGGATATAATCAATGAATCAAATCAAATGAATGGATATCATGCAAACTAGACTTATCCAGTGAGCATAGACACAAAAACACATGATATAAGAATACAAAGGCAAAATAGTCAAAAAGACTATGCAAGGACAACAATTAATAGAAATGAAATGCCAAATAAAGTTGCCATTGGGTATACTCACCACAACAAAGTAAATTTCTAGCTTTGCTGGCCTCCCGATACTCTAAATCTTGTGTTCGCTCTCCCGTACCATTTTTCTAGGTTCCTGAGTTTGGTATCTCATTAGTTCAAATATAATGGATTTAAGCTCAATTTAGTGGTGTTTATTGTGTATTCAAATTGGTTAAATAGATTTTAAATCAATCTTCCTAAATCAGCCCTTAAAGACTAAATTAAGTGTCAATTTCAGTCCTACATTTTGATGCACTTTTAGGCATGAAATGGTCCAAATGTCGAAATCCTTCATCAGTACAATTATTATTGGTCTCTCTCTTACCTTTCTGGAAAATTTTAGTTTGCAAAATCATGATTTAAAATGAAAGAGATGTCATGATTGTACTAAACATAGGTCTAATTGGAATTTAATCCAACAAGCGGATTAAGAAAATCTATTTCTCCTAATCTATAGTTCCTAAAAATGTGATTTTTGGTCACAAAGCATAAAATACAATCAAATACAACATACTAAAAGATCGGCTCATTTGGATAAGTAGTTAGAGAGTTATACACTTAATAAATTTAGTTTCAAGATTTTCCTTTTTAATTCCAGTACCTATTTGTAGAGCATGTTTGGACATAAAAACATTTGAATCAAAATACCTTCAACTAAGAAAAGTTATTTCCTTTTAAACAGTCTTTCAAATGCTACTACTTTGGATCATTTCGGATCTAAAATGTGCAAATTATGACCAAATTACCCGGGTTGATTCCTAATACAACATGCAGAATTCTAGTTTTAGTGTTGCAACTTCAAAAATGCATATCTTTATGATTTCAAAGCCAATTTAAGAACTTCAATATAGCTGGATTATCAGCTTGAAATGAAGAATCCAAATATATAAATGAATTGCAAATACTCAATCATCTACCATCTAAAATTTGCCTAAAACCAGAACTTGTTCTAATTTTAACTAAAAAGATGTGTACCTAGTTGATGTAGCACCCTAGCTTGAGAATCTCTCACCAACTCCCATGGATTCCTTCAACACCTTGATGATTCATTCCTCTCCAGAAATTCCTTCTTCTTCTCCATCAAAAATGAATGAGTGATTTGGTTTGCATGTTGTTTGATCACTAATGTTATATATTAAGGTGATGTTCCTTCCTAGCTCTTAATCTTCATAGATTTATGTATCCCGATGAATATCTAATGGTCCACCTCTTGCCATATATCCCACTAACTCCCACTAATTCAACCTCGGGTGACACCATTTCATTACTCACCTAGTTCTTAGATGTGTTAATGTGTATCTCTAGACCAATCATATATTTTCCATTTAATTTACTCAACTATAGATCTTTAATTTGATTTACATTAACAAACACAACCATAGGCTTATAAGTAATTCCTTATTTCATATTAGTATTAAATAAAACTTACCAAAATGCTAACTACCCGGTTCCCAAGCTCGCACGCTACTCGAGGCATGTCCCCGCTCTCGTCTCGACGCCTACGAATATACAAACTGACTTAGTAAGTCTACACAATAAATAATACTACGCATACATAAATACAAAATATAATATACCTCGACACGTGCCTCGGTCGGTGCACGTATCACGGTGTAGGTCTTACGTCATTAAGGAATTAAAACAAGGGTTAGAGATTTGGGTCGTGACAGTAAGGTTCCTGGCTTTAGTTAGGCCCAATCTGTTTTATCAGGGCTTAATTAGGGTTTCAGACCAACGATTCCTTAATTAGGATGAGGGTCATCATACATAATTTGGAGGGCGAATAACTTGCAAAACCAGTCTATACTGATCGATGACAGACTTAGACCAAGTCAAGCCAAAAACTTTAAACAAAAGCGCTATTGGGAGGCACCCCAAGTTTTGATAAGTATTATTTTGTTTATTCGTTTTTGTATGTTTTATTATTATGCATGATATCGTATCATTTCTTTCTTCTTATATCTATCATGTTCTTTCATTCTTTTGTTTGTTCGTTTGTTTTTTTTTGTGGATCTCTTGACTTTTTTTTAACCTTGATGACAAGTTTCAGAATAAGTTTGGAGGAACTTTAGGGATTGCGGATTGTGTTAGATTGGTTTTCTTACTAAACACCGCAGGTATGATTGTTAAGTTTTTTAAATTATGTGGTTGAAGGATGGTAATGGTGGTGTTATTCACATTCTCTTATCTTTCCGTTTCTCTTTCCTTTTCATTGATACTTTTATCTTTCATTTCACTAGGATGTGATACATTTTCATGCATGCATTTAGTATAGTTTTTTTAATTATTAGTAGTAGACATGTGCATATCTATGTTTGTTCTTGCAATTAGGCCTTAAATAGTGTCATATGTTACATATGTTGCATTTAGAGTTACCCGAGACTTTGCTTCATGCCTTTGGTTGTGGATGAGTACATTATGGTTGCTTTTTTACTTGAAACTTACGAGAAAATATGAGAAATACTCACTCAAGCCCGTAGCCCAGGATTTTCATGATTCATGATTAGGGACTTAGTATGATGGTTAAGCATTGTGCTAGATACCAAAAAAGAGTAGACGGTCAAAATAGTGCAAGTGATAATATTTTAACCCACATTGGGGAATTTGCTTAATCATAGTGGAAGTGAGAAGGGCTAACATGATTTTTCTTAATATAGAGAGTCCCACAGGTTCCATAGGAAATGGAACAGGGAATCTAGTGGTGGGAAAAAGTGAGAAAAGCAGTCCATAGGAAATGGAGCAGGGACCGTATTGCAAGAAAAAAATGTAGAGAAAAATAGAGAATATAAAAAATAAAAGCGAAAGTTGTGAAAACTCCTCAAATAAAAAGATTTAGCTCGAGTGCTTATAACTAGATTAAGCGAGATTGTAAACTTGCGTGCTCAAATGTATAGATCAAGAAAACTCGTGAGTAGTTGATGGCCTTTGTCTTGACCGAATCTATGTCTTTAAAGTGTGATCTTATTTGTGTTTGGGTTGCGAGTCTTGACATATCATAACTTCGGAATTTCTTGAGTGACTTGTTAACATGACGACTATGCAAATCAAAGGAACTCCATGAATTTTGAGTTTGGTATAGGATTAGTTTATTAGTGCATATCTATATTAGAGTCTAGTTTACTTGTGTTTGTCATTTACACCTTTGCTTGGGATGTGCAAAGTCTTAAGTTTGGAGGTATTTGATAAGTCAGTATTTATAGTGTTTTAGTAATCTATTTTAATATATTTGATATGGAAAGTCTCAACTTTTTATTTGTGTTTGTCATTTACACCTTTGCTTAGGATTAGTTTATTAGTGCACCTTCCCACATCTTCGCCGAATCTTTGCATGACTCTCACACCCAGACCTTCCACGTGTCCTCGTCCTACTTGCACAGCGCGTCACAGCGGCAACCTCTCTTCCAATCCGCTCGTGCCACGTCAGAGGCTCAAATAGACTCGCCTAATCGGCCGCTACCACATGTCCTGACCCCTAAAACAAATGCCAAGATCCTCGGATGTGCCTCGGCACACGAGACAAAAATAATGCACTCAATTTTGGTTTCTCTCACTTCCAAAGACCGATTTTCGGGTAGTTTTTTTATATTAGGTAGCTATGTAATATTGAATATCGGCTTCTATTCTTTGTAGAACGCCAAGACGCTCAACTTTTTCTAGGTTTTTATTATTTTTCTTTAGTGTTTGTGAAGATGATGTCTGACTAAACAAATTCTTCCCTAGGTCGGATGGGAAATAAGTCAGGATTCTTGATCAATGGCATAACTTATTAGATCTATTATTTTTATTATTTGATTTAATTTAATTTCTTCTATTTTATTGTTGTTAATTTTCATGAATATGGTTTAGATTTAGGGTATGTTTATGGTCATTGCATGCTTTTAGGTGGACAATTTATAGTTAATTGGACCAATTATATCAGTAATTGTGTTTTTGGACCAATAAAAATGACACTCACCTGATTGTCGTCAAAGACTTTCGGTTCTTGAGTGTACAACAATTGAATTTAAGTTAAATCGGAAGCGGACGCAATCCGGTTATCTAGGATTAGTATTCCCACGGATGTTTATTATTGAGTTAGTATGTTAAATCCTATTGGCGGATGTCTAGGGTTATGCATTAATCAGGGAAGTAGTTAGTAGCGAATGTCCTAGCTACCGAGATTAAGGGAATTAGGAATTTCAGGCGGATGTCAATTTTTCATAGCTAATCTAGGAGGATTTGAATTAATAATCTTTTAGGAAATATTGAAGACCATGATATGTCATTGAATCTTGATTTTATCTTGTGGAACCGTAGACCTCGGTAATTTCTTTCATTGAGATCATTCTTGAAATTTTGAATTCTTTCTAGTTTTAATTAATTGTTTCCTCAAACTTTTTAAAACCCCCCCATTTTTAGTTAACTTATAGTAAAACTCAAGTCCTGTGGATTCGACCCCGTATTTACCATTACTACACCCTTACGTGATTGGTAACTCGAGTATGGGTTATATTTGGCACGCACGACAGGTGAACAAATATGCATAAAATACTCATATATTTTAAAGTCTTCCATTGTAAAATGATAATGAAACTCAATAGGTTAACTAACTAGCTAAAAAATTCATTAGTAATTATATGAAGAATAATTGGCTAAGCTAGTGTTAGTTGGGAACGTGTAAACAACCATTTAGGTCGTAGGACGTCATATATAAGCAGGCCATGACGTGACAAGGCTTGGTGATATGTGATGTGACATGACGATGCCCAGGGTTTCTCGAGTTTTGGGGCCATCACAAGTCAAACCCCACGGGGTTAACGCAAGCCTAGTCAGCCTCTTTTACTAATTCATTTACCATTTGGTCGCTTATCAAAGTTGTTATTAAGTTTTATTATATTACGCAACAGAAATAAATAGTTAAAGTGACAATAAATTAAAATTATCACAAAATCGGGACAACCCTATGTATGGAAACCCTGCAATTTAGATCTCATGTATATAAGGTGACAAAACTGAGGGAAACACATAATTATAAACACAAAATGGACCTACAAACAACAAAAGTAGAAGTCGTTTCTAAGGGAGGCTCAAAAGAAGTCACCAAGTATCAGTTCCTTGCCTTTGCTACTAAAGGGACCCGCAATTGTCACCAAAATGGAGACAATTCCAGTTAGTAAAGTCATATGAGTCTTAACAGTATTTCTAAAGTCAAATAATTGGTTAATTGAATAATCATGCAAGAATTTCTAGGAAATAATGAATAAAGCATGAGTTCCAATTTAACAAAGATATCAACGAATAATTTAGTGTCGAGTACACAAAGCAAAGGTATCTAAGTACTCCAAGTCCATTAAGTGCGATGAAGTACCATAACTTGACTTTCAAGATGATCGGTGGACTTAGCTAAGTCAGTTGACAAATAGTTTAAATCGATTCCATCAACTGTAGCAGACCGTAGCCATTTCTAACAGCTCGACTTTCCTCAATCCTAAACTGTGAGCGTAGTAAGTTCTAGTCCGTGTAGTCACAGTGGAGGAAAAGCTCACAAAGCATTTTCACCGAACCCGTAACTACCATGTCGCTCACTTAAACCTTAGTCCACTCATTACATAATCCAAAGAATACATAACCAAAAAATTAACAATGATAGCATAATTCGAATAAATAAGAGAACTCTTAGATAGAGATATCACAAGGGCAACAATATAATGCAAGGATATCAATTTATCAAGGATGATATGAATGAAAATTCAATTCAATCGATTCATAAGGAATGCAACTCACAAGAGGTAATTAACTAATAAATGCACAAATGAAATCATGTTAAGGCCCCCAACTAGTTTACTTACCTGTAACGCTTTAAAATGTCACCAAAGCGGCTCTGAAACGACCCCACTCACACCTCGCAACATGCACCCGATACCTGACACTAGTTCCATGTCAGAACCCACCTAATTAGGGCATCCGACCGGTCTAAATTCCTTAATTCCCCTGATAATCTAGCAGCCTTAACCTCACCATCAATAAATAAATAAAATTATGTTCGAAGTCATCATCAATTATAAAACTTTATCACCACAAAGAATTCTAAATTAAATTTCAAACCTTAAAGTTCATTCAGACTAATTAAATTATCTCAAAATTTCATAAAAATCTTTAAATAGCACATTCCCTAATTTTTAAGCCTACACCAGAAAACTCGACCTTCAAAGGTTCTTCAACAAAAGCTACTCAGCTTGGTGGAAATGCCGAAGGACTCACAATCCACCCATAACAATATATATTGCATCAAAAAAGATTATTTATTCATTTTAACCAGTTTCAGGCTTTCCAAACCTTTAAACATTATTACCATAGTTCCACTGCATTCCAATCTGTCCTAAAACCATTTCAACGATTCCAAAAGAGATCCTAATTGAATACAAATCTAAAAAAATCATTTATACAATATATTATATTTAAAAAACATTATATACATGGAGAGAAAAGAACCGGCAAGTCGTAAATAGTCAGAAAGTTTTCCCTTTCCTTAGTTGTCGCTAGAACCTGTCATCATCTAATTATAAAAACTTGATAATGTTCGATAAATAAATCTAACACTATCTAGTACACCTGTAATAATCAAATGCATAATAATCCAAGAGATTGAACAAAAAAATATAATCCAAGGAATATAAATACAACAGTGAATCCATCCCATTTCTATTATTCGACTACAATCAGATGACGTCCTCTAAAAGTGGTAAGTAAACAGTAATAAGGACTCATGCACAGAGTGGATAACCAAATGAGTTTTGTTCCCCTAGACTATAGGAGTATGATCTGCGTAGCGGCCACAAATTTTAGGCCGCCTTGCTACCCGCCACGTCGCATCCTGCATCACCAAACCTTGCCACATCATGACTCGCTTATCCTTAATGTTCCACGACCTACCTGGCTACTTACACTGTTCCATTTAATCCTAACTTAGCTAATTAATTTCCATACAATTATTAATGATTTGATTAGCCAGTTAATCAATTTATCAATCTATAATGAGATTTTATAGCGAAGTATTAATTTAAGTAAGTTATACAGTATTCAATAATCCTAAGCAGTGGAAAACCCAACGAAAGATACCATGTATATATCGAAGGCGAGTTAAGTATTACAAAAGTTCCATATACATGTAATCAGTGTTCTATGGTCAACAAAACCAAACAAAAGTAAAATAAATGCATACTGATATCACACAGGAGCAGGATCCTACAATCCCAGAGGTAGTCGCCCAGTAACTCTTTGCCCTTATCTTTACTCGTCGAAGGATCTGCACTCAGTCACCCAACAAATATAGTGACGAGTCCATTGAGTAAAATCTCAAGAGAAGTACACACATTATTCATGAAATAAAATGGATAAACTACGAGACATGCGAATATAACACATGGCAACAATATGTCATATTCCCATGAATGTAACTAGCACACGACAAACAAAAGTGGTAGTGTGAAATAAATAAACATCATATACCAATTAAACCAGATCAGAAATAAAGCATTAATTAGTAAACATCCATATAATCATGAGAAAACCCTGACCTACACCAGCCAGTCATCGATAAATCAAATAGGAACCACGTATATACTTGCAGGCTTACAGTGGCTAAACCTCAACTTCAATAAACGGCATGGTCCCTTCACGACGTTGTTACACATCAGGACCACTCTAATCCCTCCCGATAGTCGTAGATATATTCTATTGCCATCGACATGAGCACCATCACAAGTAACCCATTCATGCGATTTAGTCACAACCAATATATACGCATACCGAAATAGGAGTGAAAACCTTATGTGTGCCCACCAGCAGCCACACATGAAAATCGAAATCGATAAACCAAATCATGAATTCTATGAGACATTCTAATGGGTTTACGCACCTCATTCCTTGCTCCGACTTCCCCGTACTTTCGTATCCGACCCGACTAGCTCCCTAATGCCCGAGCTACGGTCCCTTAAGTCCTTGAAGTCCAGTTTTATAAGTTAAAGTTGTTTACAAGTGTTTAGATGTGTATTAAGTGGAAAATCACTAAAACAACATTTTTATATTCAGTTTATGACTGTTGTTAGTGTAGTGCGCTATGTAGTGGTAGCACGTTATGTAGTGGTAGCGCGCTAGGTAATTAATGAAGCGTGTTACTGTTCTTCATCCTGAAGAACAGTGGGAAACCCAGAATGATTAACGCGCTAACTATTCCAGGTAGCGTGCTAACTATTCCAGGTAGCGCACTACCTAGCCTCTATGACAGAATTCTCAAGTCGAGAATTCAATTTTTCACTTCAAATTCACCTACTTAAACATATCTAACACACTCTTCACATCCAATTAACACTAAAACAACAACCAAACAACCTTAGAACATCGATTTGATTAAAGTTCACAAAATCACATGAATTCACTAATTTTTCCCAAATTTCATCCAAGCTAGTTCATGCTAAAACGGTTATGAATTCTCTATGAGAATGACCTATACACATGTAATTCATCAAGTTAACATCAAATATCATTCACCTATTCCTCAAACTCGAATTAAACTAAAACATACAAAAACAGGTTCATTTGATAGAGTAGAGGGTGAAGATAATGATTACTTAGGTTTGATCCTTTGATTTGTCTTCCATAGCCTTGAAATCCAGCTCTCCAGCAATCTCCTTCTTCTTCTCCAACAAATTTAGATGATTTGGTTTTGTTTTGCATGTATTGATCAAACTCATCTTATATATCAATATGAGATTGTTTCCTAGCCCTACATCCTCAATGTGTTTACATATCTCAAGGTTTGTCTAATGGTTCACCTCCAGCTAATTAGCCCACTGACTCCACTAACTCAAGTCCACGTGACACCAATTTATACTCTCATAGCTCCTAGATATGCTAATGTGTATCTCAAGAACAATCATATAGTTCCCAATTAATTAACTAAACTATAGGCTTTGATATATTTTAATTTGATCACACTAACTTAGGCCCATTTTAATACATATGGTTAGTGTTTTATTTATCAAAATTAACCAACTTATGGTCCACTAACCTTCAACTACCCGGTACTCGGTGCCCCACACCTCGACACGCATATCGAGGCATGTCATAGCCTATTGTTTTAATTTGAATTAACTTAACCTATGGTCACATTGCCTATTTTAATTGATTTATATCTTGACATGGATTAGTCGAGTTTCCTAGTATACATGTAGTTTGCCTACCCGACACCCGTGTTGACACGCCTTTCGAGACGAACACCCGTCACACAAACACGCCCGATAGTAACATACACAAATGTGGTGTAATATAATAATAATAATAATTTTACACCACATATACACAACCACCATCCATAATAACATATTTCCTCGGTTCTCGTGTCCGAGTCGACCAAGTTGTCCACGTAACACCTGAATTACAACCGTTAATCTCTGAGATTAACGCTAATCTAGTTTAATTAATTTGGGTCGTTACAATCTGGTTCAACATGATCTCATGATAACCACGTGATGCAAAGTATCATTGAGTCCAGCCCCTTAAGCATAATATAGTGTTCTCCCTATAAGCAATGTATAGTATACAGTATAAGAAGATCGAATTGCCCTTATCCCCTCTACCCAGGTATGCATGTACAACTAAAATGCAATATCAAGGATCAATGCAATTTATACGAAATTGTAATCATACAATGTAAAGGTTACTATATTGGATTTACTTAACCTTACAATTGCAATATCGCAACTCCCTTGCACTTCATATCAGTAAATACTCCCTATGGGGTTCCGATTGTGGTCTTACAATTCATTTACAAGTCTGGTAAGATTCCACAATCGTTCCATAATTTTTTTTCAATTTATTTTATTTCAATTAATCCCGCCTCGACTCAAAACTTCGAAATCAGTCCAAATAAACTCCTCAGATGTCCAGATCCTGATTTTGACTCCAAATTGTAGTCCGTAATAAAAAATTAGCCTATACCAGACTTTAAAACAATTTTTACAATTCTGGGCATTTTCAAGTATCGTAACAAGCATTACGATGCAAAATCCTCGATATAAATCCTCAAGAAAATCCCAAAATCTTCATTTTTCATAAATAAATAAAAAATTCTCAATTTTCATCAATTTGCCCAAAAATCCTATTTTCAGGATTTTCCCAATTATACATGGGTTCTTACTTATTTTTTCAAGTTTTAAGAACTTTTTTTTATTTGAAAATGGTTTGATCTAAGACCAGACCCGATTCGGCTTAACTGAGCAAAACCCGGTTCGGCCTCGATCTAGGATCAGACCGTCATCTTCTTCCCTAGTTCTCACGATGAACATAAGCTCTTTATTTTTTATATGTATTGAATCAATGCGGTTTGGTCAGGGAATCCATGGGTTCCCCTCCCCCATCGTCTCTTCCCTCCCTTCTTCTTCCTTCTTCATTTTCTTCCTTACTCCCTTACGGTTCCTTTCGGTTTTGATTTTCATCACTGTTTTTTTTTTTTTTTTCTTCGATTTTTAATTAAACCTCCACTTTTATGTCCTTTAATTCAATCATATTAGTGTAAATCATTGATGTAATAAGGGTGTATGGTATCTATGATACCATGTTAACCTTCAAGAACATAGAAACCCTAGTTAGGGTTTGTTACAGTGAGAGAAGTTATAGGGACAGTGAGAACTTCACCGACTCTGTTGATCACTTTTATATCAGTTGTATTATGATACAATACACTCAGGTGTTGTACATGTAAACAACACACTACGTGTGTACATACACATAACACATCACATGTTCACCCACAACTCACTACATGTACACTCACAGTTCACATGATATACCTCGAGATAATATACACCCTTATTACATCGATGATTTACACTAATAAATCACAAACAAAAACCAACAACAACAACAACAACAACAACAACAATAACCTCTCCCAATTCGATTTCAAATACATAGACCAAAAATCAGTCCTTAAAATCTAAAATCGAGATTTAAAACTCACCTACCCCACTAACAGTCACGGCTTCCCTATTCAATCTTCAATTTCAGAAACAAGAAAAAGAGAGTGAGAGAGTGAGAGATGAAAGAAACCAGAGAGATATGAAAATGAGAGACAAATGAACTATAAGTATGAAGAATAAGAGAGAAAACAGTGAGAAGAGGAAGATGACGAATTGTGGAAACCATCCCTGCTTTCGATTTCGATTTTTATTAATGGGGTGGCAAATGACCCATTTGCCCCTCCGTTTAATCATCACCTATATAAATATAATGCCCCTAATGGTAATTTGCCATTTTTCTATTTTTTCATATTTATCTCTTCGATTTTTTCCAAATTAAACCTCGAAAAATAACCCAATTTTGCCAAAAATTAGAGAATTTACCCAAACGCTCTGAAACTCTTGAATAGCATGTCTTTCATGCAAATCGAGGTGTGAGACCCACGTCGGCTCGTTAATTCCACTTAAAGTTCAAAACTTCAATTTTAAAATTTAATTACAAATATTTTCATAAAATTCAAAACAATAGTTCGAATCAACATTTTAACTCTCACAAAACTTATTTTGACACGTATTTCAAGATAAAACCGTGTGAATTTTGAATGTATTCAATTTATTTGAATTTCGCAAAATGAAATAATATATAGTACACACAATAATAAAATTACTTAAAATCTCAATTTTACTAGTCTTTAACTCCCGACTTACGCTAAAACCATAATTAGGCTTCGTTAATCCCTCATCAACCATAATTATTGAATTAAAGATTTTGAGATTTGACATTCCCTATGCCCCTGGTGTCCATTTAAATTTAATTAGGTGTGTCAGAGTCTCTATTTCGAAAATAATTTATTTAGAATCATTTTTTCCATTTACCTCAATTTCTAAAATTTGAGATTTTTTTAGGTACGACCACGTTGGCCACATCTCAGGTCAGACTACATTGAGCAAGTCTCACTCGATAACTTTACTCGAATTTAGCGTATTATCATTTTTTTTTTACAATCACTTCCACAACACCTTACTCTTAACACATCAACCACACCCTTTCACATCAAAGCCCTATTAGCAATATCATGGTGTATGATCTTAATATCCCTAACTTATATCCATAACTATCTAAAGTGAAAGAAATGTAAAGGTGGGTGGGGATAACGTCTTGATTTGGTGGGAACTATGACTTGGATGCCACCACTTATTGGTTCTTTTCTTCCCCAAACTTGAGTTCTTTTTCTTGACACTCTTCTACTCCAATCTCTTAACTTTTCTTCTCTTCCTCCTTCTCTACCTTTTTCTCTCTTCTCAAATAAACTACTACAAAACGTCTCCACCACTCATTTATCTTTTCACTTTATATCCTAAATAACACACAACATACACACACTTGAATGACTTGAACTAATTGAAGTTCTCAAGTACACATCTCGAGATCAATCTAAGGTGACTACATCAGTTCAATTTATTTTTTTTATTAACTCAACTTAGGCTCTTGACATTAATTTATTAAAGCTTAAGTCATTAAATAGTTCAAGTTGCACAAAATGCCCATTTTATTGAAGTCTCACTGATATCTCCATTTACGCGCTTACATGTATCGCACGCATCTAGAGGCAATTTTCTCGCGAAATTGGCGATAAATTTAAGAAATTTACACAAAAATATTGATAAATAATACACGTCATCAAGCAAATGTTAAAAAAAATTTAGGGTCGTTACAGAACCTTGCGGCAAAATTCAAAATATCACACATACCGATTTCATGTAAGTAAGTGTGTTATGTTGATTGCACATTATGGTCTTGTGCAAATCCTATCTTTTGTGAGTGCTCAAGAGTCGGTTAGGCTCATAAGAAGTGGCTACACTTCTACACCTATATAGGCAAGTCTACTTTAAAGATTCTGCGAGTCACTCTATTTAACATATTGAGATCCAATTGTCAACCTCCGTCATGTAGAAACCAACACTAAAACCAGGAAGGGACCTTTTATAATATAAATTATCTAGTGTTTTGTAATCTTCACTTGAATTTTTAGTATCACATTGAACTTATTCTATATTTTCAAGAATTAAGTTGGGTTCCCATCAAGTGACGATCTAATTAGGCAAACTTAAATCCCATTTTTTTATGTCCGAGACATCATACCTCTAACAAGACCCTTTGTTAATAGATCCGCTAAATTCTTGTTAGATTCCATGCAATCAACTATGATAAATCCATTTTTGAGTAATTGTCTCAAAAGATTATGTCTTAGACTTATATGTCTAAACTTTCCATTATAAGCCTTGCTCTCGACTTTATAAACATTCCCTTGTTATCAAAAATGATTATTATATTTGGACATGACTTGTTCCATAATGTTATTTCCCATTAATAATTCTCTAGGCCATTTCGATTCCTTGCATTTGCTAAGGCATTAATTTTTAATTCAACTATGAATCACTGTTTCTTTGGGCCCCTTAAGAAACAATTATTCTTTCTAGCGTATTAACACCCGAATGGATGTAACTTTTCCAATTGATACTCAAGTATCAAAATAATCAATGTCATGTTTTTGTTTGTAGCCCTTAGTGTGATGGCCCTACGCCCCAGGGCCGCGAAAGAGCTGCTACGCGAATCCCGCGGCCCTACTAACATCTGTCACCACGTCAATGTTCCTCGATGTGCGTGTTAGTCGTCATATTCTCTATATTATTTGTCAATTATTCAAGAAATTCATTAAGTTACAAGTATGGCTTATGTTTACGGAGTTGCAATTAGGTAACCAATAATTTGTAGTGGAAGTCTAAACATAGCATAACCATAAATTTTTAATAATTTTCAAGTCATATAAAGCATCAGTCTTACCGTGGAAAACCCGAAATCAAGTACATTGTATATCAGGCGACAATATACTGTGATAAGTAAATATATACATGTATCGTATCTATCAAGTCTCTCATAAACCCAAAAGTAAAACAAAATATCAAAACGAACACGTACTAGTAAGTCTTGAACTGTAGGCAATCAGAGATAGTCGCCTAAAACATCTTTGCCTTATTGGTACTAAGATCTACACTTAATCATCACAACGAAACAGATGACAAGTTCAGTGTGTAAGACCCTAAAAAAACCACCGAGCATTCAATAATAGAGAGGCCAAGAATAATGTTAAATCAACATGCAAAAATAAACAAGCAATTGCAAGATAATCGCATGTGTAACTAACGCCAATAGAAATCAAAAAATTGTGTCACGCGTAGCAAACTAGACCATACTTCGTCAATCTGGATGATCTCAGTGGCCCGTACCATATTGGATCATGTCCGAACTACTAGTGGAGGATCGGTACGTATCACAACCCGCCGAACACGTGCACCAATGAGGTCAATAACTCGTGTTGTCATTCACCGAGGGCGCAAGTGACACGTGCTATGGTCTCGCATACTAGAGCACGTACAACACAACATCCGAATAAACCCCGGCGGCGAACAAAACTACCGACCGTTATACCAAATCAAAGCATTGATAGAACATGGATAACGAATGGTCAAGAATATAAGATAATGCCATTGAAACAATTAAATACTCAAAATGTGTTTCTTAAGGGATTTATGCACCTCAAATCGCACTCCGAAGCCCTAAAACACACCGGTTCGACCCAACTACACTCCCAACTATCGTACCATAGCCCCCAAGTCCCCTGGGATCCATTTTCAGTGTTTTGGAGTGACTTAAGGTGTTTGAATTAGGTTTAGAGTTCTATTTTTCAAAACAGCCCCTTAAAGACTAAATAAAGTTTAAACTTTCAATTTTGAGATCATATGTTATAGCACAATTTTAGGCATGATTTTGTCCAAATATCAAAATCTTCCCTTAGTACTAAGTTTTTGATATCTATCTTAGCTTTTCGAAAAGGTTGGTTTGCGAAATTCCGGTTTAAAACAAAAGAGATATCACAATTTTACCAAAAACATCTCAAACTAGAACCTAATTCGACCAGCAGATTTAGAAAATTTATTTCTCCGAATCTATAATTTCAAAAGTCATGATTTTTTATCACAAGGCAACTAACATATCCAATAAAAACATACTAAAAGATCAGCTCATTTGGATAATTAATTAGGGAGTTATGCCTTTTAAAAATTTAGTTTTAGAATTTTAAAATACATTTAATCGCCCATTTGTATAGCACTTTTGGACATGAAAACATTCGAATTACAAAATTTTCAGTAGGACAAAGTTGTTTCCTTTGAGTTATCTTTCAAATGCCACCAGATTGGGGCCATTTCGATTTAAAATGTGGAAGTTATGACCAAATTACATAAGCTGGTTCATAATACAATATGCAGAATTTTAATTTCGGTCTTATAACTTCAAGAATTTATTTCTTTTTTATTCCAAAACCAAATTAAGAACTTCATAATAGCTAGGTTATTAGCTTGAAATGAGGAATCCAAATATATAAACCAATTTCAAATACTCAAACATTTACCCTCTAAAAATGACAAAAAATTAGAACTGGTTTCAAACTTGAAATAAAAAAATGTGTACCTACTGTTGATGACACTTTGATTTGAGCTCTAATCTCCTTGACCTCCCTGAAATTTCTAGCCAAGGCTCACCTCAATTCCTCTAATTTTTCAGTTCAAATGTATGTGTTGAACTGCTCTATTAAGTATATAGGCCTTATATATATATATATATATATATATATATATATACTTATATTAGTAAGTGGATTAATTAGCCAAATCTTTGATTTACTATTAGTTAATTGCTAGGACATATGTCCTCCCTCAATACCACTTGTCCAATACGAAAGTCACTCATCTTGCCTTGTTATATGTATTCTAAGATTATCACTTGGTTGATCAAGGTTCAATTAATTCATATCCAACTATAGGACTTTATTTTATCTTAAATCCATTTAATTCAACTAGGCACATAATTACATATGGTTAGTGTGTTTAGTCATATATTTAACATATTTGTGGTCACACGACACGCATCTCGAGGTACGCCAATCATTGATGTACCCGATTATTATGACTTAGCATAAAGTTTGATTCTTCATTTTATTTCATATTCACTTTGATTCTTAGTCATTTTATTCAAATTAGCACTATAAAACTTAGTGTCCCCGTACTACGCCTATCTGATACCCACGTCGACACGCTTTACGAGGCATTTACTTGTCACACAATCTCACACGGTATGACAATATAAATACGGACATGCGATGAGTTATGAAATAAATAATTATTAACATCGCAATTATGCAAGCAACAAACACAAATAACGATTTAAGCTCAATTAGACGTGTTTTAGCCTATTCGGGGCATCCGCGTAAGTCTGAACTGGCATTCAAGTCTGAAAATAAACTTATTAACGACATCAATAAATATTGGCCATTACACTTAGCCACCAAACAAACCTTTAACTAATTATTTATAGTTCTATTGACATTCAATTCCTTTTGAATACTCATTTGCTCCATATTGCCTTTGATCTTGGTAAGAGAGCAATAAAACCCAAGTTTGATTCAATAGAATTGAATTGATTATTTTTCATCATTAATCACTTCTTTCTGAAAAAACAAAGTATCACTTGATGTAAAATTATGTTGAAACGAAACATGATCACATTTCGAATTAAGGACAAATCTTATTTGTTCTTTAACTTCTCATATGCTTCTTTCAACCAAATAAGTTAATCTAGACACAAGGATTTATCCATCCTTTGTCTTCTACGTCTCCTTACTTTATTTTTCTTAATATGAGGACTCCTTGTTCATTAGAAGATTTTGTAACCAAATCTTTTAGACTCTGTGACTATTCCCATTAGAAGAGTCTCGACACAACTCTTCTAGATTCTCATGATATGAATTCATAAACATTAATTGTGTAAACTATATATCAAATATATCCATAAATATATGCACTATCCTTATTATAAGGTACATCATCAGTTTGTATAAGATAATTAATTATCTATCATCCTCAAAAGCATATGAATCATATTAATTTCAATGATATTGATGTCACTGTTGGGTTTTGGAGTTCATATGCAGCGGAGATCACAAAATAAATTTGACAAAAACTCCAACATGATCTGAATCTAATTCCATTAAAAACATTTAAACCAAGAAAACTTAATCATACCTCGGTCGCAAAATACCTTTCTGAAGGTTGATCGATCTCTATGGCACTGCCAACGACGAACGCCCTCTACCAGCAGTCCACACACGAACGGCGGTCGAGATTCGAAGTGCTAGCTTTAAGAGAATACCAAACCTTTTTGTTTCTCTCCAAAAAGATCCAAAGCGTACAAGAAAAACCTAATTCATTTCTAAACGAAAAATAGAGTTTCAGCCCTGAAATTTCATCTGTGTGTTCTAACTTAAAGCGTCTATTTATACAACCCTTGTATATAGACGGTTAAGTAAATTACACATATACCATACTTAAAGAAGTATAAGTGTAATACACGACAATGATGTTTCTGTCACCAATTTTATCATATAAAATTTGTTTTTCCGAACCATCTTAAAATCTCGCAAAACAATTCTTAGTGTGCGACCCAATAGGCTCATACAACGTTGGCAGTGTACCAAAACACATTTTGGTATACAAGTCATAAGCGACCTCTAGCAAGATATTATGACTACTCAAGTTGTACAAATATCAAATCGATACAACCTAATCAATAGTGTATACAACATCCTTTTGTCACACGATATCCTTTTGATCAAACATAAGGCATAAAATTGTCATCCAACATGTTCAATCATACTAGTCTCGATCTCTAGGTAGACTGAAAACATCTAAGTGACATTGATCAATATCAATTCACTTAGACTAGGCCTTTTAACAGTCTAACACATCGAGGGATCCACTGGATAACTCTCTTTATATGAGAGGGACAAATTTTATCTCGATTACACAACTTCATCACATTGCTCACACAATAACCAATCAAAACCTTTATAATCGTCCGGTTAAAGACAACATTGTGTCAAATCACTATGTTCCTAATGTTGAAGTCTCTGGTAATCTCAAGTCAGAGGACTGAAAAATATACCTATCATGAGAAACAACTATGACTTAATCCATGTGATGTTCTCATAGCGGGTCATTCCAGTACTTTGTTCCCTAACAGTACTCGTGATCTTGATTTGTATCCCTATACGTCATATGATCATCAATCAAGACTCACACTAGTCTTAATTCATTATAGTTCCCAGTATAATGATCGACTAGGGACATTTAGGATATTTCTGCAAATACCCATGGATCTTATTATAATGTAAACATGTAAATTAATTATAATAAACAACAAATGAAATCCTCTATTTTATTAACTAAAAGTATTCATAAAGACAGTTAATGGATTGGCCTAAGGCACATGCCCCAACAGTCATGCACTATAACAAGATTTAAATCTCAATATTAATTTCATTAGAAGAAAAATGTGAAAAAACTCTTCTAGACATTCGGGATTGAAATCCTCATCCGTATGCTTTGAATATACTTAAATCAAAGAATCCAACACCACTATATATAACATATATGCAGTATAAAACATGAAGTATTAAAAATACTTGCATCAACATCAATATATAATAGGTATTATATCACATGCAATAGTTTAATGCCTTTTCATATATCTTGGCAATGTTTTGTGTATAACTACATATCAATAAAACTGAAATGCATTAAAGCACTCATGATGTTGGAGTCATTCCATGATCAAACAATATGCGTATGCATACGTGTGATTATATAAGAGAAACGAATCGTGTCTTCAACACGTGATCACTAAATTAAGTAGTTAATGCATCATATATCTCATACTTGATTTGTAAATCTCGCTAGATCACAAACCTTAATAATCATCCACAGAAGCGCACATTTCCGTCCAAAGAAGCTATTGATGAGAAAATCTTATCTAAAATTGTTGGAACAAATTTCTTCGGACAGAAAATACTAGTTGAGAATGGAAGAACCAAACAAAGACTTGAGGCGCGTAATCGTTCTCTTTTAGATAAGATTTCTCCCTACCGGTCGAAACCACGAAACACAATGGGATTAATCAAAACTTGCATTCAGAATATAATCAAGTCTTTAATGATTATTGGATGATATGTGTATAACATAACTCCAACCAAGAACATTATTTGAAGAATTTTTAAGATAATGATGTTGTGAATAAAAACACACTTTGATTCAAAAAACCTTTTGTGTTTTAATATTTCTCAATATGTTTATTGTATACTAGATCTCTTTAATTTATAAAAAAAAATCAAGAGATTCGGTGTCTATCCACCAAGGGGTGAGTTTCGATGGGAAAATGTACTAAAAAATAGACAAAAAATAGACCAAATAACATAAAAAAAAACTCGCACCAAGCTCAGCACCAAAAACCAGAGGCTTTCTGATGTTGGGTGATAAGGCTGACGTTTCGGCACCAAACTCAGCGCCAGACACCATAACCCTTTTTTATTTTCTACATTTACTGTCAAATTAACGGTGGTTTGTTTGAACAAATAGGATTAGCGAATCAATGTATCCTTAATTATATGCACCATGAATTAATGAAATTTCTCTTTAAAAAAATTTATTAATTTGAATCACATTTAAACAAGGATTTGAACATGTTTCGATCTGGGAAAAAAAAGAAAAAAAAAATAATCCTATGCATCCATCGAACAATAATGAATTTAACGTTGTTGCAATTGAGTGCATCACTTAGTCTGGCAATGCATTTATTTGACATGAAACGAAAAATGATTGCATATTCTTTTTGGTACATAACTCAAGTTTTGTTGTTTTTTTTCTTAATTTATTTATTACTCTTTTTTTGAGAGAGAAAGCAATAATAATTTCATTTCATAAATCGGAAGATGCATCTCTTACATTACGCTCAACAATATCACGTGAAAATCCATGCTACACTTTGGTATTACAGTGAAGACTTACCAACTTTGTCATATAATGAGCTACTTTATTAGCTTTCTTTCTCGCAAAAGTAAATTTTCAATTTATTATTATTATTATTTATTTACTTTAGCAAAAGTTAAACTCACGACCTCCTTAAACCTTGTATTTTTAGCAAGTGAGCAGTGATACCTCATTCATCTTCATTCATCTCAATAGAAAAATTAGTTACAATAGAATGTACGACAACTGATGCAGAGTGTAGCCCCACATCAAAATTTCATAACGAAATGCTAAAATGACAACATAATGTCACAATATAATGTCATTTATATGTGGGTCCCACACGCGCGCATCAGCTGGTATAATGTTGTCATTTTAACATTTCCAAAAAGAAAAACTATGCGTTGCTCCCAAATATATTCAAAAAAGAAATATTTACCTATTGGCGAGGCTGAACCGACGCTAAAAATGGTGGCTCTTATCTCAATTATATCCTCTACATGTTCCCGCCTCAATCTCCTTCCAATAGAGTGATAACTTTACATCACAATAGAATGCACAACAAGTGATGTAGCGTGTAGGCTCCGCATCAAAATTTCATAAAAAATGATAAATTGACAACTATGTCACAATAAAATGCATAACAACAAATGTGACGTATGAGCTCACATCAAAATGATGTATTGAATATGTTATTTTATGAGATTTTGACGTGGTACTCACACGTAACATCAGCTGTTTGTTGTGGCATATTGTTGTTATTCTAGCATTTCCCAATCTCATAAAAGAATGCACATACCTCATTTTGATGTAGAACCTACACCCTACAGTTATTATACATTCTATTGTGACGTAATATTATTAAGGGCTGGCAAAATATGCTCGGTCCCGTTTTGCCCGGTCCCGTTTAAAACGAGACTGGATAATAATTTTTGACAAACATATGGGACTGAACAATATTTTGTGTCCGTTTAAAAATACGGGATCGAGTTCGGACAGAAATTTAAAAAAAACGGATACCCGTTTGTGATTAATTTGAAGGGCATATAAGTAATTTCACTATTTAAAGTTTTTAACTTTATGATTTATCATTTCATTTTCTCATATCTCATTCTCATCGTCATCGACTCATCTGTCTCTCTGTCTCTGAAACAAACCAAACCCACCGCGTCTCACCGCTTCTCACCGCCTCACCGCCTCACGGTCGTCTCTCACTGCCTGACGGTCGTCTCTCATCGCCTCGCGTTTCACGGCCACGCACGGCGCGCCTCCGTCCGCCTCTCACTCTCTCTTCCTCACGCACGGCTCCGTCGACCGTCGTCTCTGCCTCGTCGTCTCTGCACTCTCGAGTCTCACTCTCTCAGTCTCTCTGCCTCCGTCCGCCTCTCACTCTCTCTGCCTCACGCACGGCTCCGTCGGCCGTCGTCTCTGCACTCCCGAGTCTCACTCTCTCTGCCGACCGTCGTCTCTGCCCTTCCCCGTCTCACTCTCTCTGTCTCCGTCCGCCTCTCACTCTCTCTGCCGACCGTCGTCTCTGCACTCCCGAGTCTCACTCTCTCTGCCTCCGTCCGCCTCTCACTCTCTCCGCCGACCGTCGTCTCTGCACTCCCGCCGCCGACCTCTCTCTGCCTCTGCCCGCCTCTCACTCTCTCTGCCTCACGCACGGCTCCGGCTCCGCTCCGGCTCTCTCACTCTCCTCCTCGGTATGGGATTAAAATAGGTCGAAACGGGTAGTTGTAGTTGAGGGTTTTTTTTTAAAGATAATTGATAAATAAAATATTTAATCATATTAAAAAAAAACTGGCAAAACGGGTACTGGACAAAAAAATAGTGCCCGTTTTGAAAACGGGACCGGGATTGGACACCAACTTAATCATTTTCAAAATAGGTGTCTAGTCCCGTTTTTGTCCGTTCTCGTATTTTTGCCAGCCCTAATTATCATTCTAAGTTTCTAACCTTTCCAAAAAAAAAAAAAAAAAAAAAAAAAAAAAAAAAATACAAAACTAACTATGTATTGCTCCCAAATATGTTCAAAAAATAAAAATAAAAATTGAGCCATTGGC
The DNA here is from genome assembly GCA_039657365.1 of Stephania yunnanensis. NCBI lineage: Eukaryota > Viridiplantae > Streptophyta > Magnoliopsida > Ranunculales > Menispermaceae > Stephania > Stephania yunnanensis. The sequence goes on along the minus strand of CM077584.1, from coordinate 53,718,119 downwards.
GAGGTTGAACCGAAGCTAAAAATGGTGGCTCTCATCCCAACTCTATCCTCTACATGTTCCCGCCTCAATCTCCTCCCAAAAACCCCAATTTTCTACAGTTCTTCTTGGGCACCCAAACCCCATTTCATAATTCGAAAACTCCCCAATTGCCTCTTCTCCAATTCTACCCCAACTACTTTCTCCACTTCAATTTCCTCACCCACCACCCATTATAGGGTTTCTGCAATTAGAGATGATTTGGTCGTCCTCGGCATTGAGACGAGTTGCGACGACACCGCCGCGGCTGTTGTAAGTTGTTTAGCTTCTCTTAATTGTTTGAATTTTTATGATTGTTTGGTTGGTGGGTTTTGATTGTTGTGTGTGTTGATTAGGTACGAAGTGATGGTGAGATTCTTAGCCAAGTTGTGTCTTCGCAGGTATGGTTTTGTGTTTTTTGTTTTTGTGATTTGTTTTTAGGGTAGTGGTGGAGTGGAGGCTTATATTGGTTGGAGTTATTAGTTATGTAATTATGTTGATTTTGTATATGGGTATATGTAGTTGTGGCTTCGGCGAGAGCCATGAGACCCGCATTATCACCTTGGGCTTTTTTTCCCCTCTATAATGCAAGTGTGCCATGGAATATAATGATGAGAATCATAAACTAAGCCCGTCTCCCCTCCCCTAAGTCCTTAACGCAACAAGAATCTTCTAAAATGATTGATCGACTTCATGAACAATGCAATATAGCGAAATTCTCTTTATTCAATCATAAACTAACTATAAAACAAAAGCAGGGCGCCTTATGTAGCGAAAACCCTAAAGAATTACCAAATATAGAAAACTACCAAAAAGACCTAAAAACCCGTAAAATATAATCTAGGCGAAAAATAAAAGAAAACGCCACAAATGGCATAAAGAACGAAAACTCCTAGACAAAGTTATGGTAATTACAAAACTTGCTAAAAAATAGAAAAATATCAAAACAGAGAATTGATCATAGAAATAAATTCTATAGGATTCATTTAGTTGTGACAATGAATATTAAGTCTCATCTATGCTTACTCTTTGTAACTTTGACCTCTACTAGGGGTGACAATTCGTGTCGGCGAATCGTAAATGTGTTGTGTTGTAAAGAGGTTATGACCTATATAATGCAATCCCATGATATGACACATGTATTAATCGTTTTCATATCTAAATGGATCGTGTTAAACATGTATGGTATTCGTGTCATCCATTTATTAAATATTTTATTTTAACTTTTTAATTTATTTAAAATTTCGCAATTTTCTTACTACATTTTTAAATATATATCTACATGAATAAATTTAAGTAAACATAATTAAATAGTCAATCAAATATAATGAGGTTGTAGTCTTAAGTTTTACTTTACTTTTTCATTTAAGTCTTTAGTTTTAATATATAGGAAAAATTACTCGTAACAAATAACATATATAAAACTATAAGAATTCTCTAAAAAACATCTAAATTTTACTTTGGTGAAAAAATTTATATTTTTTTGAATAAATAATTATTAATAAAATCTACAATGTAAATAATATATTAAAAGTAAAATAAATATTTTTCTAAAAATAAAATAAAGTAGGATATATAAAAAAACATCTACAAATAAAAAATTTAAGAACATGTATTCAAATGGTGAATTTTGTACTAATCTATTTATTATAACCTATTTATTATTTATATATTATTCTTTAATCATGTTAAGTGTATCATAAACGAGTTAGGTAGGTTAACCTGTTAATGACTCGTTTATTAACCGTGTATAAACGTTTTAATATGTTTATGACCTAGACCCACTTATGCCAAACCCATGACATGTTTATTACGTGTCTTGCCTTGTTAGATTAATCGTATCATGACCCAAATTGCCACCCCGACCTCTACAGCCTTTTAATTTTAGTGGACACCTAAAATCCTTTTGCAGCCAAAGACTTTCTTCTTATCGATGTGCAATGTGAGATTTTTTTGTATTCTTCTCTTTGTATATCTTGTTGGTCTCTCAAATGTAAAGTATTATAGTTCTCTCCATCTACTTCCTTGCACAAAAAAAATCTCATTATATTTGTTGGAGACTTGACTACCCCAACAAGAATTTGAAAGGGAGTTAGGTAGTAGACGGAGATTCTTGCTTAGATTGATTGAAGGAGATTCATTCTACCTTATCTCGAGAGAGTGCTTCATGATTTAATCAATTCTCAATGCATGTGATGAAAGTCAAGAACGACATTGATTGTTTCCAGCTCTTTAGTTCCTGATTCGGGTAATGCTATTCAAATTCATTATGGGAGTTGGATCTCTAATTGCCTAACTTAGTGTGACTGAGCAAGTCTTGTGGAGGTCTAGTTTGATGAGTTCCGGTGCCTCTGGTTTTTGTATAGTCATAAATTACACTTAATAAATAATCATTATCTGCTTCATCCAATCAAATAAGTGAATTTTTTTTTTGCAAAATTCCTGGTTTGTACTGTATAGTCTAGATTGTAGAGTTTTCTTTTGTTACCTTTACTGGCGACTCACTGTCACTAGGAATAGTTATATGATATATCTATGTTGATCTTCGTAACTTTACTTTAAGTGAATGAAAGTGTTCGTTTGATTTCATAGATAAGCATGGAGTATTTAGTTGATTGTCTTAAATTTATATAAATTTCAAATCTACACACTACATTCTCTTCTCTTTTCTCCTTTCTTATCCCTATGTCTCATAAGCAAAGTCTCATATAAGGGAAGAAAGTAATTTAATGATTCAAATGGTTGCTTAGAAGAATGGGAAGGAATGTGATAGCGTACTCGTAAAGAGGGGGATCGCCTCTGGATCTTTTATTAATCAATCAAGAAATAGATCTACACACTCCGGAGAGGGACTACCCTGAGATGGAGAACAGGCTCTCCTCTCAAACCCAAACCCTATACCCTCTACAGTGACTCAACAACTATTTATACTACCCAACTAATTCCCTTTCACTGAGCAAATCATTCTTACTTACAATGCACACACGCTACACTCTACTGTCACGCAAGCGTGCTTGCCTTGCTGGTGGGCCCACCTTGCTCAAAGTCAACATCACAACTGCCTTGCACTGGCTTGGATCCTGTGATCCTCACATGCTTCCTTCGATACACCTTAGTGATATGAGGCCTCCTAGGGATACTAACAATACTCCCTCTATGGATAGCCACTTTGTCCTCAAGGTGGAAGGCTGGAAACGACTTTCGAATGTGGCGAACCAGTTCTCAGGAAGCATCCGAAGGGGGGATAGAAACCCATTTCACTAGCACCTTAGGGCCCGTCGAGGAGGTGCGATAAGCCAAAACAGACTCAGGTTCCATTGGAACCGTAAGGGATTCTGGAGGAAGGAAGGAAGGAAGTACTGGAGATATGGCCGAATTGCCGACCACTCGTTTGAGCTGAGAAACATGAAAGACTGGATGAATAGAAGCTGAAGGAGGAAGTTCGAGCTTATACGCAACCTCTCCCACTCGAGCCTGAATTTTGAAGGGCCCATAGAATTTGGACTCAACTTCATGTTGGAGCGTCGGGCTAATGTGAGTTGCCTATAAGGATGTAATTTGAGAAACACATAATCACCCACGGCAAACACCGATTCACGAAATTCACGGAGAGCGTGGTCATGGCGGTCAAAAGGGACTCCAAATCAGACTGCACGGAGGACGGGGGCAGAGAATAGCGCAATAGTGGTGGATGGTCGCGGTCATAGACCACCTTCAAAAGAGAACATTGCAAGGAGGAGTGAAAGGAGGTATTGTACCAGTATTCTGCCCAATAAAGCCAGTTGGACCACTGATGCGAATGCTACTTAATATAGCAACACAAGTAAGTTTCGAGGCATTGATTCACGATCTCCATCTGGCCATCACTTTGGGGGTGATAGGCGGAGCTGTGGTTGAGTTGTGTCATGTGGAGACGGAATAGTTCTTTCCAGAAATGGCTCAGAAAAACCTTGTCTCGATCCGAGACTATGGTGCGGGGAAAGTCGTGAAGGCACACAATGCCACGTAGGAAACAATCAACAACTGATTTAGTAGTGAAAGGGTGTTTGAGAGGGAGGAAATGAGCATAGTTACTTAATCGATCAACTACTACCAAGATTGAGTTGTAGCCTTTGGATGGTGGCAGCCCTTCAATGAAGTCCAAAGAAATATACTCCCAGATGGTTGTTGGAATCGGTAATGACTGAAGGAGGCCTCCCGAAGCGAAGGTCTCATATTTATTACATTGACACACCTCGCAGGCGACAACAAAGCACTTGGCATCTTATTTCATGCCGATCCAAAATAACTCAGCCGCGAGGTGTTTATAGGTTTTTAAAACTCACCGTGACCCCCCACTGGTCCGGAATGAAACTCAAATAAGATCTTGGGCTTAAGGGAGAAATTGGCATGTAAAGCCAGGCGTTGCTTATACAACAGGTCGCCATGTACCAATGACCAACCGGGTCTGGCATCAGGATCTTGTAACAGTGCAGCACGAATGGTGGAGAGGGTGGTATCAGCCAGGGCTTCGGAAGTGATCAACGCCTCGTCAGCAGAGGTCAAGATCGAAATGGAGTGAAGTTCCAAGGGGGCCGCAGGGTCTGTTGCACAAGGGAAATGAGATAAAGTATCTGCCACGATGTTTGAAGAACCCGGCTTGTACTAAATATCGAAGTGAAAACCGAGTAGCTTAAGTAGCCAACGTTGATACTCAAAAGCCACTACTCTCTACTCAAGGAGAAATTTCAAAATCCATTGGTCTGTTTGCACCAAAAACTGTCGTCCTAAAAAGTAATGCTGCCACTTCTGTACTGCCAGGACGATTGCCATCAATTCTCTCTCGTAGGCAGACTTGGCCTGAGCGCGAAGAGAGAGAGAGAGACCTTGTCTGAAGAATGCGATAGGTCTGTCGTTTTAGGCGCGAAGAACTCCACCCCCCACCCCTGATGCATCAATGTCAATGACAAACAACATAACGAAATTCGGTAAAGCCAAAATGGAAACCTTTTGCATTGCGTGCTTCAGTATGTTGAAGGCGAAAGTGGCTTCACCGTTCCATAAGAAGGAATCCTTTTGTAATAAGGCTGTCAAGGGAGCGGTAATCTTGCCATAGTCACAGACAAAGCACCCGTAATAACCAGTGAGCCCCAAGAATCCTCGCGGGTCTTTAGTGTAGTCGGGAGAGGCCAAATTTCCACGGCTCACACCTTGTCAAGATCCGCGAGTACCCCTTCACTGGAAATGATGTGACCCAAATAATCGAGGCATGACCGAATGAAACAACACTTCTTGAGGTTGACATACAGGGAATGCGTCTTGAGGATGGTGAGGACTTGAGAGAGATGGTCGCAGTGATCCACTATGGAAGTGTTGTAAACTAAGATATCATCGAAGAAGACCAGGACGAAACGACGAATCAACCCTTTGAAGATGGAGTTCATTAAGGACTGAAAGGTAGCAAGGGCGTTTGAGAGGCCAAAGGGCATGAACAAAAACTCATAATGACCCTCGTGGGTTCGGAAGGCCGTCTTGTGCACATTAGATGGCCGAACTCGAATCTGATGATAGCCGGATCGCAAATCCAGTTTGGAGAAAAAACACGCCCCATGTAGCTCATCCAAAAGTTCATCAATGTTCGGGATGGGAAATTGATCAGGCACCGTGGCTTTGTTAAGGGCCCGATAGTCGACACATTAGCTCCAGCTGCCATCTTTCTTTTTCACTAATAAGATTGGACTCGAGAATGGGCTGTTGCTGTGCTGGATAATACCTACTGCCAACATCTCGTTAACCATGGACTCGACTTCTGATTTCTGAATTTGTGGGTACCGGTAAGGGCGAACCCGAACTAGCTTGGTCCCCTCTTAGAGAAGGATTGCATGGTCGCAGTCTATTGTAGGCGGCAGTGATGTAGGCAGAGCAAATAAAGACTCAAATGAGCTCAGGACATCTCGCACACATGGATCAGACACAAGAGAAAGTGGATCATTATCTGTGCATTCCACATTGAACAATTCGACCAAAAAACAACCAATAACAGAGTCAAGAGAACGTTGGGATAGACTTACATGATACCAGTGCCATGTGCAACGAAGGATCACCTTGAACAACCACCCATTTCCCCGCTAAATAGAAATACATTGTAAGGTTAGGCCAGTCTTCCATCGTCATCACCATTGTCATGAGCCACTACATACCAAAATTATATCAGAGCCCAACATTGGAATAGGGAAGAAATCCGCAGCGACAGTTAACCCTTGAAACAACAAGTGAACATTCTTGCAGACTCCCGACCTAGGAATGCGGGAGGCACCTCCCTCCAACACCCCGTAATCAGCCGTTGTGGACACAGGTAACTGGAGAGTGCTCACCAAGGCGGAAGAGATGAAATTGTGGGAGGCCCCATTGTCTATGAAGATCACTACGTCCACGCCACCCACCGAGCCCTTAACTTGATTGTACGAGGGATAGGCTTACCTTCCACAGCATGAGTCGTAAACTCCAACTAGGCGAGTTCCGGTTGTTCCTCGGATTCTGTAGCTGAGGCAGCTGGGTTGGCTTCGTCGTCGTCATCTACCAACAATGGCCAGTGTGCCACTTCGCATCACAACAATAGCAAAGGCCTTACTTCCGGCGAACCTCCGCCTCAGTCAACCTCTTTAACTTTGGGGCCATCACATGAGGAGTGGCAGGCTTTGAGATAGAAGAATTGGAAGTAGCTGAGGTGGTCGAGTTGGTTTTTGAAAAAGAACTCAATTAGGCTTAAGTTTCGATTGGGCTGGGCCCACTATCCCAAGTGGAGTTAGCGATAGTATGGGTGACCCAACTTGAAGGTTTGGGCTCGGGCTTGGCCAAGTGGGCCTGAGTTGTGTGAGCCTTTCGGCTCCTTCCCATCCCCAAACCGAAGGCATCACTATCTCGGAGCTTCCTCTCCACCTGAGTCGCACACTCGACTATGCCTTGCAAGGATCTCGGCGGCTGCACCATGACTTCCACTCGAACTCGATCAACCAATCCATTGTTGAAGACAGCCAGGGCATGCGTCTCCGAGAGACCTTCCATCTGGAGATACAACAGCTCAAAACGTTCTCGAAATTCATCCACTGTAGTCTCCTACTTCAGGGAGAAGAACTGCTGGCATAGGCAAAGGGGATCAGCTTCCATGAACCTCTGGATCAGCGGGCTTTCAGATCACCCCAACTTTCAAATGGTCTCTTCTTCTTTTCCATCTGGAGCTAGATTTGTGCTGGTCCCACCAAACAAATTCGTGCTGCCCTCAACCGTGATATCCCAGACATCTCATGGAGCTCGAAATAGTGCTCTGCTTGGTTGAACCATACCAAAAGCCCCATACCGTCGCACGTTGGCATCTTTATTTTGCGAACGTCTGGACCTATCCAGTACTGTGTTAAAGTTGGGTCTGGTCGGCCGACCCATCGCTCATCCATCCTTACGCCTAGATCTGGCAGGTCCGGTTGCTTCTGATGCACTGATCCAGTACCTTCTCAACATCACAACTGCCCTTGCACTGGCTTGGATCCTGTGATCCTCACATGCTTCCTTCGATACACCTTAGTGATAGGAGGCCTCCCAAAGATGCTAACAGAATGATGGACACGTTTATCTTTCAGGTTTAAGTTCCTCCTCATTCTCATTGTAATGATGTTCAATTTTTCTCATAAAGCATATCGACCTTGTTGGCTCGATGAGAAGCCTTTTAATGCTAGTGGCCCGTTTGCTTTAAGTGTTAGCATAACTAAGCCTTGGCTTAACTTTAAAATAGGTGTTTAGTTTGGGTGTTACCTAGCACTTGGTCTTACCTAAACACTCAAACTCCTTCTTATCAAAAGACAAACTTCTCCTATCTTAAGGTAAGCCCAATTTAAAAGGGCAAAAAATACAACTTTGCTCTCCCCCTATCTAAAGTAGATAAAGATGAAGATGATGTGGAAGGGGCATAACAGTCCAACAAAAAGTGTAACCTAACGCAATTTGTGTGGAGGCAAATAAAAGATTATCTAAGATATGACTTGTGTTAGGCAAGTAAATGTGGAAGGATTCACTAATTCTTGAACCAAACAGGCCATAGAGGGCCAATTGAACCCTCATCATCAAGTGGCTGAGCAAATGGATCAAATTCAGTTTTGCTAAGAATTTTAGCCATGGCCTTGATGCAACTTTGTGTCTGGTGTGTCTTCATGACCTGGTTTTGCTATGTTTCCGAAGACGTTTTTATCTATGACTATATTACACCTTCATTCTTTTTCGTACTAATTTTATGTCCTTGTTTGCTAAAGGCAGATTTAGTTGCAAAATATGGTGGTGTTGCTCCTAAAATGGCTGAAGAGGCACATTTGCAAGTAATTGATGAGGTACCCTTTCTCGCAAAACTCATGTCTGCGCTTATTTCTGAAGGCAATGCTAGTTGCATGTTCAGCCACTTAGCAGTGACTTATGGCTCCTCGTGCCTCTAAGGACCTTTTTTAAAAAGTTTCTCTTATTATTTATTTTGTTCTGCTACCTGCTAGCAACAATTTATTGTACAACGTTTTGTACTTCTGAATCTGAAAATCTTAGATATATAAATTACTAGATAGACTGATAGGCTATTGTTTAATATTTTTACTATAGCTTCAGACATCAAGGAAGCTTCACTTTTACATTCATCTTAAGCCTCAATGATTGTTGAGTTATTTTGAGCAAATATCTTGTGTTCAGCACCAAAAAAGAAAAAAAATCATGTGTTCTTCTTTGCAGGTTGTTCAGCGGGCGCTTGATGAAGCAAAGTTAACAGAGACAGATCTCTCTGCTGTTGCTGTTACAATTGGTCCTGGTTTGAGCCTTTGCTTACGCGGTAATCTTGCTACCAAGACTATCACTGTCTTACCCTCTAGCTGTAGGACTATTCTATTTCTATTGGTTTCATGTCTATCATTCGCATGCTACAACTTACCCTGTTTGTCCAAGACCATCTTTGCCTTTCTTTTAATTAGGATATGTTCAAAAAAATTTGTATTGGTTACATTAAGAAAATGCTGTTTAGTTGGCGTACAAAAGGCTCGCAAAATTGCTGGAAGGTTTTGTCTGCCTATTGTGGGAATTCATCACATGGAAGCTCATGCTTTAGTAGCAAGGTATGCGAACTTGAATCTCATTTAGATCTTTTCTACATTTTTTATCCCTGCTATGTGGAAATTGTACCAATTTTGTGAGCTTAAATATTTTTGTACTTTTCATCTATATACGGTTTTATTAACTGGAGATAAGAACTGATTGATGCTTGCAGATCTTGCTTCCGTCACACCATCAATGGGCCCACTTTGCTTTCTTTCCTAGCTCTTTCTCTATTTAGAATATTAGGAATCAAGGATCCCATCTTTGAAATTTTTGACATGGATGGCGATCGATAAGTTGAATGTGGGAGTGGTTCACTGAAGAATGAATCCCCATATTGAGATTTCCCCTCATTGGTGTTGTTGTGTTGGGGAGATTGGGAAAAGTTTATTATTCAGTGTCCATTCCCCTATGGCTTACAGTAGAATTTTTTAAGAGCTTGATTGGCTCAGCGTGAATAATGTTTTGAATTTGATTTTAGATGTTTTTGAAGTAGAACAACAACATAGCCTCAATCCCAAATTAGTTGGAGTCGGCTACATGGATCAAACCCTTCCATTTTGCTCGATTTAGTCCATGATTTTGTAATAGTGTGAGAAAAATATAGTCCTCTGGAAATGGAAGTATGTCGCAAATTGCACTGGCCATGGTTTGGAATGTCCTGTATGGCCTTTGGACTTCGATTTAGGTGGGGGGAGATTGACATTCTTGCTTCGTTTTGGATCTTTCTGTACAAAAGTTTCAGATTTTTCTCAGAGATGGATATGGTTATAAGCTAGTCTATCGTTCTGTGTGAAGTTCTTCATTGTTCTTGTGGCTTGGGTGTAACTTGGCTTTTCTTGAAAAATAATGTACCTAGAGAAATGCAGCATTCCTTCATAACTATTGCGTTATGAGTCTTTATGACTCTTTATTTGTGTCAATGTATCTGCAGCACTTTTCATTGGTAAGATTAGACAAGATGATCCTGAGAGATGCACCTAGGAAGATTGAGAACTAGTTTGAATTGAGTTTGTGCTATTCTCTTATTAAGAAGAAATCTAGACAGAGTGATAAAAGTTGGTTGAAAATAAGGCTGAAACTGTATTGTTTATCGTTCTTAAGATTCATATATTTGAACAAGCGATGGAAGGGTCCCTGACGCTATGCTTATCTCCTCTCACCCAGGTTAGTCGACAAGAATTTGCAATTTCCATTCTTGGCGCTTCTTGTTTCAGGTAACTAAACAAAATCTCCTGCTTCATTCTATTTCAATCATTATAATGTAACTGAATATTGACTTTTAGCAATGTGTCAGATGTGTTGGGACCAGGTTCTTTGAACTAGAAGTGGCAACCAATTTTGTAGAATTGAAATCCTAGTGGTGTAAAGCTAGGTCAGCGACTCAGCATAGAGGTCAACATAGTCTGTTACTCTGTTTGCCTCTACTCAATTCATGCATACACCATCTTTTAAAATTCTCAGTTGAAACTATCGAAAAAAAAAAAATCTCAGTTGAAAAATTAAACACCATTTGAGTCTGTAGTTCAGAGAAAATGGAGACTTAAGACTCGAATTTATTGATTATTAGATAATTAGAATATTGATGTGGATTTGTAATTCAAGTATTAAATGATTGTTGTTGATTGGGATTCCTAGTTACCAACAATAACATGCGTAAACAATCAAACCAAAGGTGTTGCCACTGCATAATTGGGTAAATGATCCTAGGTTAATAGTAGAAAACCATTTGTTATAAAATTTTTAGGTCGATGAGATTGATTGTTCTATAGGTTAGAGCTAGTGGGTGCCAACTATAATTGTGTATCCAATATTTCAAATTCTTATGATGTAAAACACTAAAAGAACACTATTTATTGTTTCGTTCAAAAAACACTACAAGATTGCGAGTTGCTTATTTTATTAATTCGTTCATCTCTTAGGCGGCCACAACCTCCTTATTCTTGCAAGTGATCTTGGCCATTATGTACAACTAGGGACTACAATAGATGATGCAATTGGTGAAGCATATGACAAGATAGCAAGGTGGCTTGGCCTTGATATGCGAAGAGCTGGCCCTGCTCTAGAGGAACTTGCCCGGGAAGGCAATGACGAATCAATCAAGTTTAGAGTATGTTCACTGCATTATTCTCTATGACATTTTACAATTGTATGATTATGACTATGCTTGAAAAAAATTTCCCTGTTCAGTTTCAAGTCTTGAAAGTCTTCTCGTTCCATGATTTTGTTCACAGGTGCCAATGAAACAACACAAGGATTGCAATTTCTCATATGCTGGTTTAAAGACTCAAGTAAGGCTGGCAATCGAATCCAAGAACATGTGAGTAACTTTGGTAGATAATTCGTTAAAGATAAATCCTTGTACTTGGTTACAAGTTACAACTCGCAACATGAAACATTTCATCATTTATCTTCTGAACTATGAAAAAGCTAGTCACTGCAAGTTTTCATGTATGCCCTAGAAAAAAAAAAAAAAAAAAAAAAAAAAAAAAAAACAAACAAACAAACAAACATAGAAAGGGCTCTCCATTGAAAAGATTATGAGGAAATTACTGTAATAGATTAGACCTACCTAATATCTATTATCTCTCTGCACAAAGAAATGCACAACAGTAGAAAACTAGGGTAATAGTTTTGTGGTTCTGTGCTATAATATGTTGAAATTCTGAACTATACCTCCTTTTGTAGTTTCCTACATTAAGCGTGTTGCGTCACTTTAATGATTAAATAACATTGGAACAAACAGCGGCAAACTGCTGTATAAAAATCAAATATTTCTGTGTGCATCTCTTTGAATAATCATCTTCATTCAGCAGTGGCAACAGATAATTGTTGTAAACCCTGAAAATGTGTCAAGAGAGTCAAAATCAAGATGATATAACCGAGCACGAAAGAGAAATCGCCTTGCCTACCCAATATTAACTTTTATGAAGTCTTCTATTCTATATTTTTTTAATCTTCGCAATAAAATTCTTGGATGAGGATATCTTTGTAATTGTTTTTTCACTTGATTCCTCCCCTAGCAAAGCTTGTGCTATAATGTAACTAATGTTACTAGTTGGATGCTTGGCGATGAGTTTCAGGCTTTCAGCTCGTTCTGTGAGCTAAGGATCATCCACATATAATATAGGTGAATAGAACAAACTGCTTGATCTGAGAGTTTCTGGGTTACTTTTAAAACACTTTTGTGACATGAAAAGTTGGACAAGTTACTGGCACCCTTAAATCTAGCTAGGAATCCCAAAGTCTTGTTGTAGCATAAATTAGTTGTAAGGATGTCGTAGTTTACATTATTGAACAACAAAACAAGCCTCAATCCCAAATTAGTCGGGGTCGGCTACATGGATTAAACTCTTCTGTTGCGCTCGATTTAATGCAACTGATGAAGTTGACATTATTGAACTGTAAAGAAAAAGATATTCTATCCAAGTAAAAGAGTGCCTTTGGGAAGGTGGCTTTACATCATGCTATGATCAAGATTATAATAACCTGTGTACAGTATTTATGGGCAATTACCATAAAATTGAAATAGCAAAGGCAAAACAAATGGCTTGAAATTGTATACCCTGTCCATTTCTCTTCCTGAATTATCTTTTCCTTTTTTTGTTTTTTCTTTTGTCAATTGTCTTCTATTCTGTTTCTCCTGCTTATCTGTAGCCATTCGTCCAGCTGATGTGTTTGCAGATTGGTTTCAGTGACCCTGATGTTCCTATTTCTTCTGCAAGTTGCCAAGACAGAACTATACGAGCAGATATTGCTGCTTCTTTCCAGGTCTGCCAATAAGTTAATTTTGCAATGTGCCTTTAAGTTGAATTTCTTTTCTTTAAAGTTCATTTAATGATATCATCATTGGGCAAATGCATTGTGCAGCGAGTTGCAGTGATGCATTTAGAGGAGAGATGTGAAAGAGCTATTGAATGGGCATTACAGATTGAACCTTCCATTAAAAGTTTGGTATGTTGAATGTTTTGTCTTCCTGGTTACCGTCGAATGAACAAAGTTTCTTCTTCTCATGCACTTAGGTTACTTTACTTGTTGCTAGTTCTACAGTGTCTTTTGAATTCCTCTCATTCTTTTGTGGTTAATATTTTGATTTAAAACTGTTGAACATTTTCAAAATAAATGTTTAGTCCCACATTGGTTAGGAACTTCAAGTTTAAAGAGTATATATGTACTCTTGCACCATAGTGTGTGTAAAATAAAATACAAGTGCTATGCAAGGTGAGCCACACCCGCGCGCGCAAGCGGTGCATATGGCGCTTTTATAGGCGCACTTAGCACTTGGCACGAGGCACGTGCATGTGTGTGTATATGTGTGCAAGCTAACCATGTGTAAAACTTTTTTACCATTAATTTTTACCATTTTCGAGATTAAATGGGTAGTTATTAGAGTGGCTGAGTGGGTGCAGTTGAAACTGCTCTCGACTACTCCATTGCATCAATGCTTGACTGCTCACTACTACATTGCATCAATGCTTGATTGCTCACTACTACATTGCATCAATGCTTGACTGCTCCACTACTCCATTGCATCAATGCTTGACTGTTCCACTACTTCACTACCCCATTTTCACTCTAATTGGTCATGACCAGTGCTCTATAAGAGGAGAGGTTTGGGGAGGAAGAAATCATCTCGAAATTCACCAGCAATTGCTCTTGTTTTCATCTTTCACTACTGCAAAGTGAAAGGTGGGTTTACTTCATTGTACCCTTTAGGATATTTGCTGACTCTTGCAGTGTAGAGAGCAAAACTTCCTTTAGGAAAGTGGCAGTGTTACACGCTTTGAAGTCATTGCAAGTCCCTCTGGTCTAACAAAAACTGTTCACCATTTTCGGTGATGGATATAAAAACTATTCTTATTAGCTGACCCCAACTAATTTGGGATTAAGGCTTTGTTGTTGTATATCTTATACTAACACTTATAGTCTCCTACATAACAAGTATGGATATTTTGTTGTATTGGAAAGGTGAGTGTATCCAAGATGCATCTGTAATTCTTGATAGTGCATTTGTCATTTTTAAAGGTCAACCGCACCATTAATTTGTCATACCTGCACACCCTAGCTGGTTTAAAAGGCTTGTCCAACTTTGGGATATATTTCATGGCTCCTTATACCTCAATCGAATAGGTTTTCATGTCTTGCTACATGTGTGATTTGACAGAAAATTATCTTTATTTATGTACAATATATTTGCTTGCAACAGGTGGTTTCTGGAGGAGTTGCTTCAAATCAGTACTTGAGGATTCGCCTTAATCAGATTGTGGAGCAGAATGGTTTACGACTTGTTTGTCCCCCTCCAAGGCTTTGTACCGACAATGGTTGGTATTCTTTCATTTATGGAAATTACATAATTATACGGTGCCTCATGCAAGAATAGTTTCGCAATCTATGGCTTAAATAATTTACCATGCCTTGTTAAGCTTCATGGTGTAGAATCTCACTGATATTTAACTCAGGCGACGGAATAGTTTGGCGATCTATTGCTTAAATGATCTGCCATGCCTTGTTAAGCTTCATGGTGTATAATTTCACTAATATTTAAACTCTGGTGACGGATGAAGGGGGGACAGTTGCATAATCAAATTTATCCTAGCTTTTGCCAGGTTATAACAGTTACCCAGAACGCCATCAAGTTTCTTGGACCGTACACCGATAGTTCTTCTCATTTAATTATTTTTAGCTGTTTCACATAACTTGGGCATGGCATAGCAAAGAGAATTTTGTTTGTAAGCTGATTTCCAAACCTGAGTTATAGTCATCTTTCTTGATTTTCTAAGTCCTTTTCCTTTCAATGCAAAGGTGTCATGATTGCTTGGACGGGAATCGAGCACTTTACCCGGGGAAGATACGACCCGCCCCCACTTGGCGATGAACCAGATGATGCCCTGGTGCGTATTTGTGTAACTTAACCTACATTGAAGAGGCTAGTCTGCTAATGTGATAGCTGTTTTACAATGAAATCATTAAGATTTTGTTAGATGTATGTGTTTGTGCGATATATACACACACATTCAAATAGCATCTGGTGATCAATCTTGGGTTCAATTCTTGGTACCTACATTATATTCCCTTGTTATCTCTCTGGCTTTGGGGTTGGGGTGTCCGACTAGCCCTATGGGAGTAGTCAAACCGAAGGTTGGATGCTCATGGTTCTTAAAAAAAATATTTGGTGATCCACTAATACAGTTGTGTTCTGATAATTTTTTTTTTTTTGGAAGAAATCATAATTTTCGTTTTAATTATTGGTGGAAGAATGTTATTGCTATGCACATTATCCAGCAAACTGCTATTTTAATTGTTCATTAATGCTGCAGCCGTATTTTAACATGCGAATTGATTATGAATGCAAACCATTGCAATGCAAAATGCTGCAATTTCCTCCAACCAAAAAAAATGCTGCAATGCAAATGACAACATGGCGTTGAAATTCTGTCCTCTTATCTTTCATTAACTAATTGGTAGATTGACTTCATGCTTGAGAGACTCAATCCATTTAAAACATAAGAAGCTGCCCCCAACTTTTGTGTTTGCATTGCGAACGAAGATACCAATATGTTTAGGAAAACCCTCCAGTTTGATATGATCAATTGGCCTAATTAATGCCATTTAATTGTGTAAGTTCTCTTAATGAGGGCATTATGCATTCATACTCTTTTTTTTTTTTTTGTTGGACAATAAACAAGGAG
This sequence comes from Stephania yunnanensis, assembly GCA_039657365.1. Taxonomy (NCBI): domain Eukaryota; kingdom Viridiplantae; phylum Streptophyta; class Magnoliopsida; order Ranunculales; family Menispermaceae; genus Stephania; species Stephania yunnanensis. The sequence goes on along the minus strand of CM077584.1, from coordinate 53,702,319 downwards.
CATTCATACTCTTATTGATAAAGCGACATTTTGCAGCTTGATTTGCGACCAAGATGGCCATTAGGAGAGGAACATGTAGAAGGAAGAAGTCATGCTCGGTCACTGAGGAAAGCTCGGATGCACCCCTCTCTTACATCCATGATTCAGGGTTCTACACAAAGTCATTAGGCCAGCTCAGTTCAATTCTGCAGTCTTTTCAACAAATTGGCGAATAGATTTCTCATTTATCCTTATCAATTGGTAACCATTGTCCCTCTTAGCTTCAAATTAAAGTATTACTGATTTGCATCTATTGGGCTTTAGTGTGAACCCTTTATGCTATTTGCATAGAAAATTGTGAAAAGCTCTCCAGAATCAAATGATCAACATCTTGCTAGAGCATTCATTATTCATCATGGAGGGTTGTACAATATACCCGAAAAGCATTCTTCAGAGCAAACAAGAACATATGTTGTCAACATCATCAGGAACTCTTCTAGGTATATGCTTTTTTTTTATTCATGATGCTCATTCTTTATTCTGTATACACTAGTATCTATACAAGTAAACTATAGACAATGGAAAATACTAGAATAACACCCCCAAATGTATGGCAGAATGCACTATGCCTGATTGACAACCGTGTTATGCATCTTGGGACGCATAAGCTCGTGGCTCGAGGTGAATCTAGACCGTTCATGCGGGCCCACTATGCATTATAGTAATATATTGTGTGTTTGGGTTGTCATGGTAGCATAGCCGTTCCCAATTCCCATGCATAATACTTGTATTTTGAAGTCTGAAGTAGGCATGAAGCGTGTGGGATCAGTTTGGCCAATCAACATAGCACAGCTGAGGTTAAGATTTGCATTGGGTTTCTGTTTCTCCTCTCTAGTTCATTGTTCATGTCTGTCTTGAAACTTGGTCTGCCATGCCTCCCAAATCCCCATCCTTTGATGTGATAGCCAATCAGTCCTTCCTCTTCTTTACCGTCCAAATAAATGCTTGTGAGGTGACCCAACTGACTATGTTTTCTAAGCTTTCCTTGTAAAGACAAACTTGAATGCTTTTTATATCAATTCAGTATGGCGCATACTCCGAGACTCCCCAAGAGTCAATTGTATGCCCTTGTTCACAATGCCACAGTACAGCTTTTGTTGCCCTTCTCACCACTCCTACACTGACATTACACCATCAAACAAACTCCCCCCACAATTTGGTCCGTTCTCTCACCCAACTCTTCAACCTTTGAAAGCAACTTTGATCAACAAACCAAAAAAAGAAGAAAAGTGAAGCCATTGCCACTGCACAACCACCCTTCATGTCAAACATGTATCTCAATCTGTACTAGACAGGCTGTAATAGTTCACACAGTGTGCTTGTGACCCATTTTCTTTGATGGACCATTTGGCCTCTCCATCTGACACGTGGAAAACTTGTCCTCATTTGTATGACTTTTGCATGTCTTTCATATTCTTGATGAGTTTTGACAATATTACAATGTGGGTCATGGTGGTTTTTATGTTTCAGTGTGTAGAAAAGCTTTTCTCTACTTGTATATGTAGATGGCCTCTCTCTCTCTCTCTCCCTCTCTCTCCCGCTCTCCTTGTTTATGTTTAGAAAAGCTTTTCTCTACTTGGGGTTGCCTTTTTTTTCTTTGACATTTGTGCTCTAGTAGTGCAAGTGGCACAGACATTCTGGGAAAAGGAGATATAGGGTCATTCAAAAGTGAGAGTGGTAGATATTTTTGTCATGAAACTATAAGATTAGGTGTTATGTTGGGAGGAAACACAAAGTCTTAAGACATGATTTAGGGATTTGGTCCATCCAGCTAGGTTACTTTTGCATAAAATCATAGAATTTGAATAGTATTTTAGTGCTGCTCATCAATGCTTCTGCATCATTACAAGTGAAAAATGTTGAGAGACAGGAATACTAGATAACAACTCAATTGCTTTTTTTAAGATTTTTACATGAATTGCAATCTCATTTATGAGTGAATTAATGGAGACATGATTTTTTAACACATCATCTACCTTGCTTTTTGGCTGTATGCATAACACTCCTTTTGAAATTTTAACATGAACTGCAACAGTGGACTATTAATGTGTGCTGAAACCAACATAAGGTGGTCACATGATTTCATTAAAAGCATTGAGATGAGACTATTCAAGCTTCACATTTGGATTACTCTGAATACTCCCAATAATTGATGAATACTTGTAACTTATATCCACTGTTACATATCAGTGAAACTCAATTGTTCATTGAAAGGGTGTGGCAAAATTAATAGCTCTTTAATACTGAAGTTTATGTGCAACAGTAAGCCAGGTCAGATTTGGAACTGGACTTCATTACTGTGCTTTTCATCTTAATGAATATTGGAGTATTTGAATTGGTTCTTAGACGCCCATGAACTGTTTTCACGTCTCTTTAAACACAAACATGACAAAAGAATTGGAGAAGCATGAGAGATCATGTTGAGTGGTTGGGATTCAATGTCACTCTATTAGAGTAAATTATGTTGGGGTTTTACATCTCTGCATAATTAGCTTGGTTTAGACTAGTTAGAGCAGTTAATCTTGAATATCAAGCAGGATATTCCTTGAAGAAACCGGTACAACAAATCTTTAATACTAAAACGTTAGGATGTATTTTAAGATAAATTTGTAAAAAAGAAGTCGATATTTGATACTTGTTTGTGCAACAAATACAACATGGCTCTTGCCTATCTTTCTTGATTTGAAGTTGGGCATTTGAAGTTGGCCTAGCATTTTCCTTTAAAGCTAGATTGCGTTCTGATGCGCTTTTTTTTTCAGTTTGAATGTACGCTTCTAGCATTTTCCTTTCAAAGTTAGACGCTTAATGGATTAAAGATTTTTTTTGCACAAAAAAATGGATTAACATAAAAAAAAAAAAATATATATATATATATATATATATATATATATGTATGTGCAAGCTTACACAAGTTTATACATCAAGAAAAGGTCATTAAGTAAAAACAGAGCGAATCAAAGAAGTGGGGTTGTGAAGAACTTTTCTTTAAAAAAAATGTGATCTTAGCTGTATGATTTTGATATTCAATCATTACTAGTAAAGACAAGAATAAAATAGCCCCAATTATTCTCCTCTAAAAATGAAAATCTCTTTGTTAGAAGGAAACCCAATACTTTTGAGAAGACACTAACTTACATACCCAATGGAGGATTGAAGCAAATATATCATATGTCATCATGTAGGGTTCACCTATCATGTCCTGCCTAACTTATCACTTGTTTCTTATTCAAAAAGGAAATAAGTCACTAATTAGGATGGTTCCAACGTTACTTTTAAGGATTTGAACAGCTGTTTAGCAAATTATACAAATATCAAAAGCATATTACTACATTACGCTCCTACTAATTAAGCAGGGTATTGATGAGATTCCGAGATAACGTTTCCTAACACTTGTTCTTCAAAATAATTGAAAAATAGATAGAAAAATATGTAGAGACTGCAAAGTAATACCTAGTGAAGCGCTTATTACCCAACATAAGTTAGAAGTACTTGATATTAAGCTTAAAATGACGACTTGAAAGGAATAAAAATGTCAACGACCCTAGAATAAAGTGGTAGAACCTAAAAAAATAGTAAACAAGTAGAGTTTAGAGAAAAACTACTAAAAGAAAATGTTTAGAATCTTGATTTAGATGTTAATACAATGTGGCTAGAAATAAGTAGTTGCATAAGGAGAGTAGGATCAAACGTATTAGATATATTTAAAGGCTTGGGACCACCAAAGAATGAAATATGATGGTGGAACGAGGGTGTCCAACAAACAATTAAAACTAAAAGAGATATGTATAGGAAAATACATAAGTGTCAAGATGAAGATGCGTAAAATCAAGATAGAGAAGCTAGAAAACAAGCTAAAAAAGTAACTAGTCAAGCTAAAACAAATTTCATAGAAGATTTATATACAAGGTTAGGTAATAGAGATGACGAAAATATATATATATATATATGTGTGTGTGTGTGTGTGTGTGTGTGTTGTAAATTAAATTGGAACTTGCTAAGAACTAGAGAAGGAAAATAGAAGACTAAGAACTTCTACTACTACAAACTACTACTACTACTACAAAGGAGAAGAGAAGAAATGAGATAGTTGGCATGAGAAATTTTCATTCAACTTGGTGCGTGAATTACAACGGGGTTAGCACCTTTTATATATGTCATTTGGTGATGATGATAATTGTACTTATACAATGTGTACAAGTTATACATACACCACAAGTCATAGAACACATCACTAGCAACATAGACAATACATGGAAGAGTTGGTGTACATTGGAGAGGATTACAAGTTACATGACAATACATGGATAAGTGATTATACATTGGAGTTGAATACAAGTTATGTAGAGTGTATAAGTTAAATTCAATGTAGAAGTCATGCTTGATGTTACAATTCAATGTGAGGGTCATGTTTGACAATGTGATCATTCATAAGCTTGGTTAAAGGGTCATCCAATTTACAACACTCCCCTTGGATGATACTTGCTGAGAGAATATGTCTCGTTAAAACTTGTACTAAAAAACCCCGTGGGAAAAAAAATCTAGTACAGGAAAAAGAGTACAATGTTCTCGTCAATCTTGATTTGCAGTATAATATTATTGATTGCTTCATTAAAAACCTTGCTAGGAAAACTCAGTGGGACAAAATCAAAGCTAAGGAAAAGAGCGCAACACATTGATACACTTTGAGAGAATATATATGCTTCATAAAAACCTTTACTAGAAAAACTCTGTGGGAAAAAAATTTAGTATAGGAAAAAAAGTATATTGCTCTCATAATTTATTTATTTTTATACGGAGTATAATAATGTTAGGATTGTCTCTTTAAAAACCTTGCTAGGTAAATCCAGTGGGATCAAACCAATAACGAAAGGAAAATAGTGCAATACACTAATCAATCTTAATAAAGAGTTTTAATATTGTTAGAATTGCATCATTAAAAACCTTTGCAAAGAAAATTCAGTGGGATTAAATCATAGCAAAGGGAAAAAGAGTGTAATACACTAACCAATAACTCATTTTGATTCTCCTCCTCATGTTCACATGGGTGAGACATTTTGTGTATTTTGTTGCACATGGACATCATTTTTATATGAACCATTTAATGCTGAAGCATATGATTGTCACTCTTTTCTATATAGTATTTGCATCAAATAATTGATTTATAACTTTGTTACTACTGAATGATCCTTTGAACTTCGAGTTAATATTAATTTATACATGGATCATAATATAACAAATTTAATGTAATTTGATGTGTTTCAAGCAATTTCATGTCATTCCTTTTGAATTGACTTACATCTCCCCTTAATGGTGGGAAAATTGCTTCATCAAAGTGACAATTAGCAAAACTTGTTATAAATAATTTCCCTATTAGGGATTCAAGGCATCTAATAATATAATTAGTGGAGAGTAAATCAATATACGTCTCTTATTGATTTGCCTTTAGATAATCTTCAGCCGAAAAAAATCTAGTTCGATAAAGGATGTTCGTGCAAATTTATGATATTTTTGCATTATTGATGATTATGGATAATCAAATAGATCTTTCCACATTATGAATGTCATTTGATTTATGACGACATTCGTTTTAATGTGTCTTATATATTTTGAAATTTAAAGCCGGGAATATTATACTCAAATTAAATCATATAGATAAATTTTCTATTATTTTGAGTAAACTTATTCTGAACAAGACATTAACAATAAAATTGTTATATTAGATATTGTATGAACATTAGCCTCCGCTAAGTTCGAATTCGAAAAATATTCACTTTTGTAAATGCATGTAGCGCGATACATATGACATAAATTAATCGCCCATATTTAGGTCACGATTTAAACACATCTCGATGTGCTTGTTTTATCGAGCCATTTTCAATGATAAAATTCATAATATTTTGCCTTTGATTTTGAAGGTATGCTAAAGGTCACATAAATATTCGGGTATATATATGACAATATTTAAGCAAAATAGCATTTCATATATAACTAAAAAAATGTCACAATTATGAGCGCTCATTGTCAATAATTATTTGTCATTTGTAGTGTTGCACCACTTTTGTTCCAATTTTTGGAGGAATTGTCAATATGATATTTACTTGATATTTTCACCTTTTCCACGTCCATAAATTTATTATTGCAATCATGATCATTATATGTAACATATGCTTCTTAATTTGAAGTTGAACTAATTGGACGGAGCGATATTATATTTATAATATCTCATTATTTTACTCAGCTATCGTGAGACAAGAAATCAATACTTAATATTTATTGGATTGACGTGCGCGTTCGATATTTGTTGCAGCGATAAATCGAGGCGGGTCACGTGACCTTATTTTTATTGTCTCATCAGTCATATTTTCACATAGCCTCAACATAGAGGTAATTAAAATTGTGGAATTATAATTAATATTTGACTAATTAAATTTTGTAGCATGAGACTCAGCCGCTCATTTTGAGCTTTTGGAGCATTACCCTTTTGGTATGTATATATAACTCCATAAGGTGAAAAGATATATAAAGTGAAATATTCACTTTTCAAATCTCTAAAGAGAAATTGGCGAATGATTATGTATAACACATAATTTTGCATAGATGTTTTATTCATAAATTATAGTATCTAATTGTCATGACAAGTCATTCTTGTCAGTAATATAATAAGGCAACAAGTTCAACTATGGTTGAATAATGTTTTGAAAATAAATTTAATATAAAATAGTTTTTCCATTTTTATGTAAAAACATAACATATGATTAAATATATGTTCAAAACTTGATTCATTAATAAACAAAATATACTATTCATATGAGTTGGTGGGACAACCTCCAGGTTGGGTGGCGAGACATAGTCTACTTAATATCATACCTCCTCGAACAGGATAACCCGTCTCCTTTCAATGTTTAGCTTTACCGGGGACAAGGCTTACCCACTATCAACTCAAACGTATAGCATTATTTGCATTATAAAATCAAGAATATAACAATAACTAATCGCTTATAGTTTTAAGAGAAAAACTACATGTCACGCATTAACTTTTGATTTTTGATGTAGAAGATCGTACAAAACGCAACTACAAAGCATACTTTCGTAGTCGGTGACGTTACAATGCATAATGTATGAATAAAATACATTTACATAATTAAATATGCATGTAACAAAAAAAATTAACCATGATAACATGGAAATAAATTGAACTTATTTAAATTAATAAAAATTATACATTTTTAGCTTTATATCTTTGAAAAGCTTCTTAATCTTCAAGACCTCCTCTTGTAGAGCAACTTCGTGCTTATAACGTGTTGTAAATTAAATTGGAACTTGCTAAGAACTAGAGAAGGAAAATAGAAGACTAAACATTTATACTGCTACAAACTTCTACTACAAAGGAGAAGAGAAGAAATGAGATAGTTGGCATGAGAAATCATTCAACTTGGTGTGTGAATTACAATGTGGTTAGCACCCTTTATATAGTCATTTGGTGATGATGATAATTGTACTTATACAATGTGTACAAGTTATACATACACCACAAATCATATAACACATCACAAGCAATATAGGCAATACATGGAAGAGTTGGTGTACATTGGAGAGGATTACAAGTTACATGACAATACATGGATAAGTGATTATACATTGGAGTTGAATACAAGTTATGTAGAGTGTACAAGTTAAATTCAATGTAGAAGTCATGCTTGATGTTACAATTCAATATGAGAATCATGCTTGACAATGTGATCATTCATAAGCTTGGTTAAAGGGTCATCTAATTTACAACGATATATATATATATATATGATAGCCAAATTAAGAGATAAAAAGAAACAAGACCTAAGTCATATAAGATGTATTAAGAACGAAAATCAAAATGTTTTAACACGCGAGGCTTATATTAAGGAGAAATCGAGAAGTTACTTCGATAGTGTATTTAATGACGGTCAAGTTAATACTATAGTAGATGAAAACCCACACCAAGAAAGAAATGTAAACTATACATGTAAATTTAGAATTCTAGAAGTTAAAGAGGCATTGAAAAGAATGAAAATAAGGAAAGCATGTGGCCCAGATGAAATACCTATAGAGGTTTGGAAATGCTTAGGAGAAATTGAATTGACTTAATTAACAAAACTTTTCAATAAAATTCTAAAATCTAAACGGATGCTAATGGATTGGAGAAGAAGCACACTTGTGTCAATCTTCAAAAACAAAAGAGGCATTCAAAGTTGTTCAAACTATCGGGGAATTAAACTTATGAGTCACGTTATAAAACTTTGGGAGATGATAATTGACAATAGGCTAAGGAGAGAAAAAATAATATCGAGAAACCAGTTTGGCTTCATGCTTGGAATGTCAACTATGGAGGCAATTTTTCTTGTAAGACGATTGTTAAAAAAATATAGAAAAAAAAGAAAAAAAAATCTTCATATGGTATTCGTAAATTTAGAAAAAACATATGATATGGTTTTTAAAGATTTACTTTGATGAGTTCTAAAAAGAAAATGAGTGCATGCTAAATATATAGACACTATTAAGGGTATGTATGATGGAATAGTAACGAGTATAAAGATATTTGAAGGAAATATAAAAGAATTTTTCATTACGATAGGACTACATCAAAGATCTATTTTAAGTGCATATCTATTTATTTTAGTAATTGATGAACTAATTAAACATATTCAAGAGATTATACCATGGTGTGTGCTACTTGCAGATGATATTGTCTTAGTGAATGAAATAAAAGATGAAGTGAATAGGAAATTAGAACTCTGGATAAATACATTAGAATCTAAAGATTTTAAGTTGAGTAGGACGAAAACTGAATAAATGCACTGTGAGTTTAGAAACACTAGACATCGAGACGATGGAGTGGTAAAATTAGAGGAAGTAGAAGTTCCTAAGGTGAACCACTTTAGATACCTGGGATCAATCATACGAAATGATGGTAATATTGAGAATGATGTCACACATAGTATTCAAGCTGGATTGAAGAAATGGTGGAGTGCAATATGAGTGATTTGTGATTGAAATGTTCCTAAAAAAAAAATTATAGGACCGCAATTAGGTCAGCTGTGCTCTATGGAAGTAAATGTTGGGTAGTAAAGCAACAACAATTACATAAAATGAACATAGCAAAATGAGGATGTTTAGGTGGATGTGTGGTAAACCTCGTAAAGATAGAATAAAAAATATAGAAATTCAATGACAAGCAGGAGTAGCACCAATTGATACAAAGATTGGAGAAGGGTGGCTGTGATAGTTTAGTCACCTGCAAAGATGACCTACAAATACCCCCACTAGAAAACGCGACTTAATAGAAATTGTAGAAATTCGATGAGGTTTGGGTAGACCAAAATTAACATGGGATAGATTAATTATGAGGGATTTGAATGGTTTAGAAAGCTCACCATTAATTGCACTTAATCGAGCACAATGAAAAAGTTTGATCCATGCAGACGACCCCAATTAAGTTGGGATTGAGGCTATATTGTTGTTGTTGTTGTTTTGCGTTTAATGGTCTAGTTGTTGAGATCCACGAATTCCTTGTCTCTTTTTTTTATTAACCTTGTGTATCCAGACATTTATCCGACTAGTTTCATGAGCTTTGAGATTGCAGAAAGAGACTACCAATGGCTCGGCGTTTGACTGTTGTGAAAAATCGAAGTCGAAATTATGCGCCTAATCTACACAGTCCTGCTTTCACCCTTACCACTAAACCAACCTAACCGGGTTATTGCTTGTCTCTTTGAGGTTACAAATAAGGATGCAACTGGTAAAGCATCGGCGAAATTTCCACTACACATACTCGTTCCTGTTTTAAACCCGATTTATACATATGAATGCACGTACTTGTCCCAAGTCTTATTAGAACTACCCCACAAGTATCATAAACCCGCTTAAATACCCGTTTAGTGATTGGTATAGTAAATATTTTTTTTGAAGCAATTGGTATTATAAATATTAATTCAAAAGACACCATTTAACTAACTATATAATTTACTTGTAATAGCAAATATAATTTTGAATACAATCATTAAACATCCAACTTAATTTAAGCAACAAAACAAGGCCAAGAGATCAAACCTTATCTCTTACATTTTTTGGTAAAATAGGATCGAATTTGGGCGCATTGCCATCCCTAGCTACAAGTATAAACTAACTTTTGTGAGATTAGGCATGTGCCCATGGATGGCACCACTGATCAAACAAAGCATTTTCGTGGTCAAAGTTTGTAACTTTCTATTAATTTAGGGTTGCTATGAAATTAAGAGCATCTCGTAACCCAAGTGAAAAGAGTTGTGTAACTAGTCGTAAATAATTTTCCAAATGATAATGTTATTTAGACTCATAAGTCCGAATTGAAAAGTTATTTTTTTTATTCCATAGTTATCTTCAAGCAATTAATGAAACAAACGCAACTATTTGTAAAATTCATTTGATTTCCCTTAAACATTTATAAAAATTTTAAAATCTCTTTATGAGTCTGGACTCATAAGTTCAAGTAAATTTATTGTTTTCAAAAATCACTCATTCTATTAGTCCATAAAATGCCCTAGCTATACATGCAGGCTGTGTAACCCTTTGTAGGTCTAGATTCTTTTTTTTTTATAAGCGAATCAGTTGTGATCCAATTAGACCTAAACGAGACACTAATCACTCCATTAAGAAATGTTAATCAAGTTAAAAAGTTAGACGAATTCAAAGTCAGTGGGACCATGACCACCTGGAAACTTGACTATAAACAAAGAAAACCGACGTACAAGAAGTCAAAGCCGGCTTCCATGCGGCGCCGCTTCACGCACTATCCTCTAATCTAAGTAGTATTCCGCCACGCTTGGAACACAAGATATCGCAAAGGCACGTAACCACCCGTGTCCATACGCATCAATCTCAAAACACGTGTCAAAAACCAAAAATAAAAAGAAGGGCAATACACAGTAGAGAAAGACGTATGGTACGTACGAGCATCGGTACCCACAAAAATCTGATTTCCAGATATACCCTCGTGTCATTTGAAAATTTAAACATCATTTTTCTTCAAAGACATCCAACTAACGGCGGGAACAACGTCTGACGATTGGCTAGAAAATTTAAACAAAGCAAAGCACAAAGCATGCTCACCTCACCTATCTCTTTCTACGTACATGATGATGATGATGATGATGATGTATGTAGTGCTTATTACAGGCAATTCAAATCTCTATAGTCATCACGAGATCATGACCATCCAACAATCTCTAAATCAATCAAATCTCAACCCTCCATTTCACTGATCAAGCGCATTAGGCCCAGAGCAATAACTCAACACCGGGTTCCACACCCATTGAACCAAAAACCTCCGCCCTCCATTCCCCACCATATTATACGTGGCGCCATCCCGGCCGTCCTCCATCAACTGACCCATGTAGGACCCACCCCCTCCTGTCCCGTATATCCCCTCGCACAAATCCGCTATCTCAGTCGGAAAGCTGGGATCCTGCCCGGCATACCACGCGTTCACTAAAGGATTCGTCGCCAGCTCCGCAATCTCGTGCCCGATCACGCTCACCATGCCGTCCACTCCGATGTCTCCATTCGGCGCGCGCTTCGGCTTCAGTCCCGGAATGTAGGTCGGGACCGCAAAGGGGTAGGCGCAGGAGCCGGGGCACTGGGTGGCAGAGTTGCCTACCCAGGCGTAGGGTAAGGTGTAACCGACGATGGAAGGGAATGTGAAGTAGTGGAAGCCGCAGACCTGGCCGCAGAAGTCCTGGACGGCGACGTCGGCGGAGGTTAGGAGGAGGTAGAGGCCGCTCTTGGGGTTGATGGGGAGGGGTTTGGTGCGGGAAGTGACGGCGGATTTGATGACGTCTTGGATGGAGAGGCGGGTGAGGGATTTGCCGTGGGAGTAGAAGCGGTCGTTTTTTTCTTGGCCGAGGATTAGGGTTTCGGAGATGTTTTGGTTGGTCTGGTCGGTGTAGAGGCGGACAGTGCGCCACCAGGCGGAGACGGTGGACTGGGGGCGGCGGTGGGGGTGGGGGTGGTGGTGGTGGGGGTTGGGCCTGGGCCTGGGGCGGAGATGGAGGAGAGGAAGCTGCGGATGATGCGTTTTTGGGAGGGGGGGCCAGTGGCCGTACCAGATGGGGTGGACGGTGATGTTGGAGGTGAGGACGGGGCCCATGTGGTACTTGAGGTGGACGAACTCCGACGATCCTTCGAATTTTTTGGAGGACCCGAATTCGAGGTCGGTGGTGGGTTTGCTGGTGTGGGTTTGGGTTTGGGTTTGGTTGTGGGGCCAGGGGGTGGCGGCGTGGATTGTGAGAGCGAGAGCGAGAGTGAGAGTGAGGAGAGTGAGAGTGAGGAAGAGGGGGAGCGCCGCCGTGGGGGGTGGAAGAGGTGGCGGTGCTCTTTGGGCAGAGCATCTTGGTAGGCCTGGGTGTGGAGGAGGCTTGAGTGTGGGAGCTAGTTAGGGGGTGTATATATATGTGCGTGTGTGTGAGACTGAGTTTAAGTGGAACACATATTACATATATAGTGGAGAGAGTGGAGGAATAGATTTTGTTTTCTTTTTGCAGAGGCTACTAATAGAAGCTAAGGCCTGTGTTTTTGCATGAGGTGAGAGATTATGAGCAGGAATTAATCTTGTTTAGTTGCTCAATTTTATTTGAATTATCTTCCAACTTACATGAAATGGTGTGAGATATTTCTTCGCCCTCCTCCTGTAAGGAGATAGCTCGAAGTTATATGGATATAATTACCCCTCATAAATTTATATTTACCTACATTTTTACTCTCTCAAATTGCTTGTTATTAATTCGTAATAAAAGATTAAATAAATAAATCATTCATAAAAAAAAAAGTATTTTTTCAAGTGAGAAATATTTTTAAGAATTATAATTAGTTGTAATTTATACTATCTATTATTAATAATTATTTCACGTCAATATAAAAATACGTATAATTATTTAATGTTGTTTAATATTTTCGTAAATAATATTTTTATTTTTTATTTAATTCAAGTTTTTTTTTATTTTGAATAAATAAATAGTAGTTCATGTAGTGAAAATAATAATTCTTTCTTTTTTATTTTTAAAATATGTTTGAAAGAAATTTATATTAATTCTCACATTTTATAGTTTTTAAAAATAGTAAAATGTAGGAATTAATATAAATGTCATTCAAACATATTTTAAAATAAAAAAGATAATTTGTGAGGGGTATTTTTGTCTATTGAACTCCTGTGAGATATCTCACCCACATACCAAACAAACCTAAGTGTATGAATTACTCATTCTCAAAATGAGTTATTTGTTCAACTCATCCAACCTCACGTCACCACGCATGTATCGAGGTGGACAACCTATGCACACCACATGCACGTATTTCGATGAGGACACCTCGTGTGAATGTCACACACGTATCTCGAGGTGAGCGACTCATGCAAACGACACACACCATCTCAACATATATAACTCATGCAAATGTCGTGCACGTATCTCGAAGTAGACACACTCGTGCAAATGCCCCGCACATATGTCGAGGTGGGCGACCCATGCAATCTTTTACAATTCATGCAAACGTCACACACACATCTCGAGGTGAGCAACTCATGCAACTTTGTGTAATCTTTGCAAATCATGCAAACGTCACGCACGTATCTCAAGGTGGACAACCCATGTAAACAATACACATGTATCTCGAGGTGACACAACCCATACAAATGTTACACGCATATTTCGAGGTGGACAACTCACGCAAACATTGTGAGCGCTTCGAGATACGCATCCATGCATGTTATGCACCAAAACCTATTTTGCGCACATTTATTTTTATATGAGTCCCGCACGCCATTACATAGGGGTGTCACTTGGGGTTACATTCTAGTTATATTTTTCTATATTATGTATATATATAAAAATATAATATATATATTATTTTAAATATTTAAATGTCCAGATGGGCATTTAAATATTATATATTTTATATATCATGGACTGATTACGTGAATGACGCATTTTCTGAATGCGCGATTCATGTTTGCTTAACAATTCATGTGGACTTCTCTATAGGATTTATACGAATGGGCTATTTGTGTTATTAGTAGTGGGTGCGATTTTTTATATTAATAGCACATTTTCAAAAGAAGAAAAATACCTTACTTAAAAAATAAAAAGAAACGCTAACTTATTTTACTAATTTAAATAAAAATTAATTGTACCGCTGTAATTTTTTCGGGCACTACTGGTTTAGTTACAATTTACAAACAGGACCCCGCATTATTTTCTGCCCTTGGATTGGTGTGCCTCGAGATGCAAGTCGCTTAGATTTGAGGTTTTTTTGGGTAGGTGTACGTGGAAGTCCCGACACTTCATGCGCGTCATGTGTCAGGTATTGTTTTGTCTTAATGTGCTTTACGTGGAGAATATTTAGTTGTGTAACGATTTATTAGATGGGGAATAATTAATGTGTGTTAATCTTGCTTGTACATTTTTAGGTGGCTAATGTTACGACCATGAAGGTGGCCAAACTTAAGCTGGTTGAGTCGTTGAAATGGCTCTTGCTTGCAAAATTGTTTGCAAAATTGTTTGTACGTTGGCTGCATCATGCACGTTTCTTCAAATAATTGGCCTCTTTGTTAAAATATAAAGGCAAAATTTATCTTTTGGTCCTTGAACTTTTAATTTTTTTATGTTTTTGATCCATAAACTTTGCACATTTAGTCCCTCAACTTTTTAAAAGGCACACATTTGATCTTTTTGTTATATACACTGTTAAAATCTAACTGGGTCGGCTCTATATATTCGATTTTTCTGTGGACTGATGGTTCAATTGCGAACCAACCCGATTTAGTTACCCCAACTTAATAAAAAGATGAACTATAAAAATGAACTATCTGTGAACCAAACCGATTTTTCCTCTCAAGCCCCCACCTTTCATTCTTTTTATTCGCGAACGCGAACTCACCCTCCTCCCTTCATCGATTCTCTTTCTCGCACATGAACGTCTTGTCGAATCAATGAGAGGAATAAAAAATACGAACAAACTGTCTTTGAACAAAGTACTTCCATGAAAAATGTACAAACGTTTCTTCAAATTTCACAATTCAATCTCTCTCAACTTCTCAAGTCTTTAATCGAACTGGGTTTCATAATTTTGTGACTTGTGGTGGGTTATGATTTGAATTAGATAATAATTAATCATGGGTTCTTTCTAGGGCCCTTTTTGGATTTTAGTTTGCTAGTTTGGTCAGTGACGTTGCTTTTCACAAGTTTCTCAAAAAGTAGAGAGATATTGAATCTATGTCGAATGCATATCTTCATAGCACAATTGAGACTTGCATGCTTTTGCTATTCTAAACTGAAATGAGAGAATTTAAAAAAAAAAAATAATTCTTCAACTGTATTTGAATGTAGAATTGAAATACATTTCATAAAAACCTAATTCTTCAACTGATGTAAAAAAAAACCCAATTCTTCAACTGTCTTTATAGGATAGTTGGGCATTCATTAATGTAAGTTTAGAGACCAAACTATTAGGGGCATTGCAGTTGAGAGAACGAAGGATGGGGAAGGATTTTTTCTTAACAATTCCAGCACTGCTTGATTTGGAGAAAAACTATTTGGGTTTTTTGTTTGGTTGGTCCGGTCCAGTTCACGGCTGAAGTGTGAAGGCCCGGGGCACCCCGGAGAACGACGAATCTACCCAGTAGAGCCCCTGGCGCCCCCAAGGCTGTGTGGCTTCCAAACCACACCATTTACCTCCCCTCATGTACTCCTGCGCATAGGGCGTAGTCTCCCCCCCCCACGTCTCGAAACCACACCCTAGGGGTTAAGCACGCGAGTTTAGAGAGACTTGTACCACTGGGCCACAATGGCCCAGTGGTACAAGTCTCGCTAAATCTGAGATCTTAAACATCTAGGACCCAGGTTCGAGACTTGGGAGGCGAAATATTGTGCCCATATTATCAGGAGGTAATATGGGGGGGAACAGATGGTGTGGGGGCGGACTCCACATTGCCTTGTGGGTGCTAGGGGCTCTGCTGGGTCGATTCGTCGTTCTCCGGGGTGCCCTAGGCCTTCATAAAAAAGACGCCTTTTATTGCGAGGGCCTGGCGGAGAACGACGGATCGACCCAGCACCGAGACACAGCCCCACTCACAGGCAGTGTGGGAGTCCGCCCCACACCATTTGTGTCCTCCCATATTACCTCCTGATAATATAGGCACGGTTCTTTTGCGCCTCCTAAGTCTCGAATTTGGGTCCTGTAACATTTTATTGTGAAGGCCCAGGGCACCCCGGAGAACGATGAATCGACCCAGCAGAGCCCCTAGCACCCTCAGGCAATGTGGCCTCTGGACCACACCATCTATGTCCTCCCTATATATACTCATGCATATATGGGCGTAGTTTTTCGCCTCCCAAGTCTCAAACCTCTGGAGGCTTAATATCCCAGATTTAGCGAGACTTGTACCACTGGGCCACAAGGTCCCAAGTTCGAACCGTGGGAGGCGAAAGACTATGCCCATATATGGGGGACGTAGATGGTGTGGTTTTGAGGCCACACTACCTTGGGGGTGTCAGGGGCTTTGCTGGTCTATTCGTCGTTCTCCGGGGTGCCCTGGGACTTCGCAGAACCTCAAAATCTTCACTTGAAATTCATCAAAATCCCCCGAATTTTCATCCAAAATGAGAGATGAGAGAGAAAATGTGGTGAAATGAGATATTTTTTTAAACTTTTATAGTCTTTTTGTCATCTAATGTGTGTGTAGATCCCAAGGACCACTTGGATGGTTGAGATAATGTCGAAAAGTCCATCTAAGGTGACTTAGATTGGTGACTTTGTCATTTGATCTTATCATCCTTCAATCTCATACACTAAACCCCCGGGCGTTCCGTACTCGGCTTCGTGCAGCGACACTCATCGTTTGCGTATACTCACGCCACTAAATGTCTAAATGACATTTTATATTCATTACTTAATACATTTTACTCATTTATCATGTGTGCATTATTTTTCAACCTAGCGTACGATCATTCGCTACCCGGTACCCGCGTCTACAAGCTAATCGAGGCAAATACATGTCACACTATCTCACATGAACAATAACAATATAAATACATACATTGCGATGTAATTCAATATGATTAAGCATAAACATCGCAAATTATGCAAACAGTACACAAAACTAACTATTTACCTATCTCAAACGTGTTTGGTCTTAGCGCCAGGGTCCACGAGATGCTGAACTGGCGTCCACATTTGAAAATACATCACATTAATGACATAATTAAATCTGGGCCATTATAATTCTTCCCAACTAGGAGAAATATCGTCAAATAGCTGAGAGTAACGTGCCCGCATAATAGAGTCGAGCTCCCAAGTGAGTCCTTCAGTTCCTAATGCTGCCAACGAACTAAAACCTTCGGGATCTCCATGTTCAGCAGAGTCTGTATCATACGGTCTATGATCTCAACCGGCTGCTCCTCGTAGGTCTCGTCAGGCCGAACCTCTACCTGTCTAACATCCACCATCGGTCTCGGTCCTGACCTAGCCAACCTCAACATATATATGTGAAATATCGGATGAACCCCAGCTAACTATGGCGATAACTTCAACCTATACGCCGCTCCGCCGAAATGTGCCTCAACCCTGAACGGTCCAATGAACCTTGGTGCCAGTTTCCCCTTGATGTTAAACCTCTGATGACCCTTCCAGGGTGAAACCTTCAAGTACACCAAGTCACCCTCCTCGTAGCTCAGATCCTCGTGATACCTGTCTGGATACTTCTTTTGTCTATCTTGGCCGCCTGAAGCCTCTGACGAATCTGCCTAATATTCTCAATATGATCCACTACAACCTGAGGTCCTATAGCCATTGTATCCTCTGGTGCCACCCAACATGTTGGTGACTTGCAAGCCTACCATATAGTGCATTGAATGGTGGCATCCTGATACTCACCCGATAGCTGTTGTTGTAGGCAAATTCACACAAAGGAAAATAATCTTCCCACAAATAAACAAACTTCAAAATACAAGCCCTGAGCATATCCTCCAATATTTGAATCAATCGCTATGACTGACCGTCGGTTTGAGGATGATACGTCGTACTGAATTGTAGTTTGGTGCCAAACTGCTCCTACATACTCTACCAAATCTTAGATGTTAGCCTGGGATCCCTGTCAAAAATAATGGAGACTGATACACCGTTAAGTCTGATGATCTCTCTCTCTCGAATATAATGCTCAACCGTGGGAAGGAATATCTCATGGAAATCGAAATGAAGTGTGACGACTTCGTCAGCCTGTCAATCACTACCCAAACTGCATCATAACGTCTCGTAGTCTGCGGTAGGCCACTGATGAAGTCCATGGTCACGTGTTCCCACTTCCATTTAGGAATGGTCAGCGGCTGTAGCAACCTAGTTGGTCTCTTGTGCTCAGCCTTCATCTATTGGCAAATATGACAACTTCTTACATAGTTATCAACGACTAGGGCTATCAATTTGTGTCAGCGAGTTGTAAATGTGTCGTGTCGTAAACGAGTCACGACCCAATTATCCTAAACACGGACATGACATGTTTATTAAACGAGTCACTATTTGCAAACACGACACACGACATGTTTAATAAACAGGTAACCTGTATATGACCCGTTTATTAAACATGTCATGTTTAACCTGTTTAACTCGACTCGTTTATATACCTGTTTATCAACCTGTTAAACATGCTACTAGATTAATGATCTCACTACAAAATCAATACAAACAACATAAAATATAAACCCACCTACCAAGTTATATCAATGTTATCACATAGAAATGGACAAAATCTAAGTTTAACAAGAAAAAATACAAGTTCTCAAATAGTCAAGTTCAAGTTTAATAACTCAACTACAAGGTTATATGAAGTTAACATAGGAATAAGAGATATATTCAAGTTTAATGAGGAAAAAATTTGTATTTATATGAGTGATTAATTATATGTAAATTAAGTTATATATGTATATAATTAAGCGAGTCATAAATGAGTCACACAGGTTAACATGTTAATGACTCGTTTATTAACCGTGTATAAACATGTTAACCTTTTTATGACCCATACCCGCTTATGCCAAACCCATGACATTTTTATGACATGTCGTGTCTTGTCGTGTTAAACATTTCATGACCCAAATTGCCAGCCCTACCAACGACAGTCTTCATCCATGGCCACCAAAATAATCGTCGCAAATCATGATACATCTTGGTCCGACTAGGATGAATAATATATCGCGATAGGTGCGCATCCTCCAGTATGGTGTCCCTGAGCTCTGATATCGCAGGTATCCAAAATCTACCCCTATGTCTCAAGCACCCATCTGACGTCTTAGACCAATCTGTGCAACTTGAATCTTGAGCCAGCCTACTGAACCGCCTACATAGCCTGTCAACTTTCTGGACACTCAGCAACCCACTCCAGAGACATCGTAGGAACTCTCATTTGACAACAAATATGTAGCTCAACAATAGCCTCAGTCATACACATCACCGACGCTACCTCAAGAAGTCAATATTCATGTGTCATAGGCCGTAAGATTGTCTGGCTCTCGACGACACTCTGGCTCAATGCATCAGCTACCACATTCGCCTTCCCTAGATGGTACTCTATGGCGAAGTCGTAATCCTTCAGTAACTCGAGCCATCTCCTCTGTCGCATGTTCAACTCCCTCTGAATGAACAAATATCTTAAGCTCTGGTGATCAGTGAATAACACGAACCTCTCTCCACGGAGATAATGCCTCCAAGCCTTCAATGCAAACATGACCGCTGCAAGCTCCTAGTCCTGTACTGGATAGTTACCCTCGTGGGGTCTCAAATGTTGAGATAATTGAGCCACTGGTGTCCATCCTACATCAAGACGCAACCTAACCTGCTAGTGGCAATGCTAGTGGCAATGCTAACACTGGCGCGGAAGTCACGTAACGACCCGTTACCTTAAGCTGGTGATTAGTACTAATCTAAATCCTAATTAATTTGAGTTAGGCTCATGATTAAGCTCGGTGTACCTCGATTAGCGTATGCATGCGTTTGCATGATGTACGATATTTGTTCGAATTATTAAATCAATTTATATATAGGTTGTCATATAATACAAAAATTATACACAAGCCTATAAAATAGAAAATACCCAATAAACAATGGTTTACCGTGACACCAAGTGTGACAAGGGAGTCGTAGCAAGAGTGTGCACGCTCAAAGACACTTGTAGGCACGTCCGGTGAGTTTATTAGTGAATAATACGTGAAATATATTTATATGTTTTTAAATATATAAATATATATTGGAAAATAAAAGAATATTAGAAATATATGGATTATTGGATCGTCTCGAACGAAGTGTGAGTAGTTGATGTGACAAATTTTATGTCACTTTAAGGAGTGTCACTTTAACACATCAACCACGCGATCGGTCTCGAGATAGCTCGATGCGTATCTAGAGGAAAATTCATATATAAAAACAAAAACTCAAGCTTATCGATTCAATTCAAACGTTTAAGAGAAAGGAAGCTCGAGTTTGATTTTGGATCGAAGGAGATCATTCCGGGAGCCATATTCAACCAAGTTGAGAAGCTTAATCGAATCAACAACACGAGACTAACGTTTAGGTTTGATTTGTTCTTGTGTTTATTGTAACTCAATTCGATGGTAATGCAAGGAATTTAGTTAATTATGCAGTTTGATGGGTAGAATTGGTTTATAACCTCATTAGAGGTCTTCCCTGATCATTTGGGACTGCAATTGTTGAGTTTGGAGGTGTTTTGGATTAATTTGGATGAGCAGAATGGTGTCACTGCTGCAGGTCAGTGCGTATAACGCACTAGGCTTTGGCCATAACGCGCTATGCGTACTGGGAAGATGGCTAACTTATGGATATCACATTATCCATATCATGTAGCGTGCTATTAGACCTCTGAAACCAGCAACTGCGTTGCTTTTTTATGAATTATTCTTGGGGGACTTAGGGACTAGAATAGGGTTTCTAAATGCAGTATAATGAATTTATATTGATCCCAAATGATTGGTTATAGGTTGAGGAACACCGAGGAAGAGTGAGATGACCCGAAAGTTAGGAAATTGGACAAGGACTTAGATGAGGTAAGTACGGATTCGCTTATTTATCAATAATGTCTGGCTATTTAGTATATATAGCTCATATAGTTGTTAGAATGAAATGGGGGTTTATGTACATTGTGATGGATTTCAATAAATGGAAAATGGTGTGTAATGTGACCATGTTATAACTCTTGGTTTTGAGAATAGGTTTATAGGAGATGGGTTCCCTTCCCAGCCTATATATAACTTATGCTCAATTTAATAGGTTGTATGGATTACACAAACATTAGATGGTTTGTGATAAAACCATTGGGCATTAATGGATGCGCTAGAGAGCATATCGACCAATATGTTAGTCTAGCAATCACATTAATGGCGCCGGTGGATAATCAGCCCTAGTTTTATAAAATAAACGAGAATCACAGCGTAATAGTCCAAATTACTTGCTTTGCATCTGATTATGTATTAAATCTATATGTTTTCCATATTCGTGTTAGGTATCATTGATGCATGTTGTTATTGTATGGTATCCTTAAATATTATATGGAATGTTGATGATCAGTGTGAATCCCTACTTACTAAGCAAGTTGGAGCTCTCATCCCAATAAATTATATGTATATCCGATGAGTGCTACAACTACAAGATGGAGAAGTTATAGGAGTTTTGAGCTTCTCTTCAATGTAATGACTTTCTTTAGTCTTATATATTTGTATTGAATTGCAATTTTGTAATGTCACATGGGATGAGTGATTATATAACCGAGGTTTATTCCGGTTTGTTTTTAATATTGTATATCTTATTTTGGTTATCAAAAAAAAATTTAAATTTTCGTTGCGTATATGATTTGTTTTATTTTGATAATCAATATACATTAGTGTTTGTCAAGTGTAGGTGGTAAGGCTGTTGGCTCTAGTTAAGTTTGGTAAGGTAATCTGAGATTAATTAGGGTTTCAAGCTAGGTATTGCCCTAATTAGGTTAAGGGATGTAAGTTCGGTATTAGAGCCATATGTTTTAAAGCATCGGTTAGTAATGATTTATTAGAACCAAGGAATAACTTTACTACAGTGTGGTGCGAGAGTTTATGGTTTATCACTTTAAGGGATAAAGTAGTAACGGTGATACAGTTGGGTATCATGGACAAAGCTCTGACTTTACATTCACTTTTGATTGGTGTTCGAAGTGAATAGAAGGCTACATTAAAGTTTAAGGTACTATGATTACCCTAATAATGAAACCTAAGTTTATCAACTCAAAGAGTGGTCTCGAGTTATGAATAAGCTTAAGGTTTGATAAATGGTTTTTATCATGATTTTGGAAGGTAACCAAAAGATAAAAGACTGGAATATGTTATTTGTTGTATATACTATATTTAAGTGGTAGATATAAGAATTATGTCTTATATAAACGGTAATAAGATGATTGAAGTCCATCTATTTCTAAAGATATGAGAAAACATTTGTGAGGGGGCCCCTCTCCTAATCTAGGGCACCGCCTGGCCTAATCACGTAATTAAGCCCTAATCAATCCACGCAAGACTTAACTACGTATTAGTCAGCCTTTACAACCTAGACGCCTCTTTTCCCATGTTTAGGATAAGTAATATATTAGTCCTACCAGTTTATAAAATTTAAAGTTAATTAAAACTTTTTATTAAATTAATTAATTAACGGAAGTTTTATTGATTATGCAGAAGCAATTAGTAACTTATGCGGAAGCCATTTATAAAATCATAAATGTGGAAAACCAAGAAATGACATCACATTTATAAAGTCATAAAAGTGCATTGAAACAATAAAATAGTCTAATTCAAGTCGGGGAACTAACGCTCAACCCAATATACAACCTCAAATAGTATATGAAAGACATATAATATATACAATCAAATACCAAAAGAAAACCTACAATCGATGCAGTTACGCGCCGCGGGCTCATGGATAATCGTCGATCTTCTCTTTGCCCGGCTTGCTTGTAGACGGCTCTGCACCCACCGTCATAAAAAGGACGATGAGTACAAGAATAAGACACTTATCCCCGATGACAAGTTTTATTTGCATTTCCAAATATTCAAATGGTATTTAAAAGCATATAAATGGGAAAACTAGAAAATGAATCATATGCGAGTAAATGCCAGAGTTAAACAAGTGATACTGACACTAGGCTAAGTAGTGGTGATTTAGATCCGCATGTCACTCCGACTCAATAATCATATAGCATAAGGGACTATAACCCAAGTGTTACTAGGGACTCTAACCCCGTTGTGTAGACAACCTCGGGGACTCTAACCCCAAGTGTCATACAATGTCAAATAACATGTGTCGACATCCCCAGGGACTCAAACCTCGTGATTCATGCATACATCACACCTCGATCGAGTACAAGACCTAAATGCGAAAACTACTTTTTAAATTTCAAGAAATACCAAGTATGGATTGTCAAGGCATAGGCACATTTACACACCTAAACAAATAAGGAATACAAGTCTTCTTAAACATTTATAAGATGTTCACTAGCCTAATAACATGTTATTTATCATTCAATTCACATTTAAAACAATAAGAATAGACATAGCATGAGATAAAATCAATGAATCAAATCAAATGAATGGATATCATGCAAACTAAACTCATCAAGTGAGCATAGATACAAAGAACACATGATATAAGAACACAAAGGAAAAATAATCAAAATGACTATGCAAGGACAACAATTAATAGAAATGAAATGCCAAGTAAAGTTTTCATGGGATATAGTCACCACAACAAAGTAAAGTCCTAGCTTTACTGGCCTCCCGATACTCCAAATCTTGTATTCACTCTCCCGTACCCTTTTCCTAGGTTCCCAAGTTTGGTGTCTCATTACTTCAGATATAGTAGGTTTAAGTTCAATTTAGTTTGTTTATTGTGTATTTAAATTGGTTCAATAGACTTTAAATCAATCTTCCTAAATCAACCCCTAAAGACTAAATTAAGTTTCAATTTTAGTCCTACATTTTAACGCACTTTTAGGCATGAAATGGTCGAAATATCGAAATCATGTATCAGTACAATTATTTTTGGTCTCTCTATTAGCTTTCCGGAAAGGTTTAGTTTTCAAAATTCCGATTTATAATGAAAGAAATGTCATGATTTTACTAAACATAGGTCTAATTGGAATTTAATCCAACCAGCGGATTTAGAAAATCTATTTCTCCTAATCTATAGTTCCTAAAAATGTAATTTTTGGTCACAAGGTAGGAAATATATCAAAACACAACATACTAAAAGATCAGCTTATTTGGATAAGTAGTTAGGGAGTTATGCCCTTAATAAGTTTAGTTTCAAAACTTTCCTTTTTAATTCTAGTACCTATTTGTAGAGCATGTTTGGACATAAAAACATTTGAATCAAAATACCTTTGATCAATCGAAGTTATTTTCCTTTAAATAAGCTTTCAAATGCCACTAGTTTGGATCAATTTGGATTTAAAATGAGCAGATTATGACCAAATTACCCAGGTTGATTCCTAATACAACATGCAAAATTTTAGTTTTCGTGTTGCAATTTCAAAAATTCATATCTTTATGATTTCAAAACCAAATTAAGAGCTTTAATATAGCTGGATTATCAGCTTGAAATGAGGAATTTAAATATATGAATTAATTGCAAATACTCAATCATCTACCATCTGAAATTAGCCTAAAACCAGAACTTGTTCTGATTTCAACTAAAACGATGTGTACCTAATTGATGAAACACCATAGCTTGAGAATTTCTCACCAAATCCCATGGATTCCTTCAACACCTTGATGATTCATTCCTCTCCAGCAATTCCTTCTTCTTCTTCAGCAGGCTTCGTCAGTCTATCAACAATAACCCAAATGGAATCGTGTTTTCGGGAGCTTCTTGGCAATCCTCTCACAAAATCCATAATAATGTCTTCCATCGTGGAATGGGTAGAGGCTGTAGCAATCCTCTAGGTCTATGATGTCCAACCTTCACTTACTGACAAATCCTAAAGTTTCTGATAAACTTCAACACATCCACCTTCATCCTAGGCCACCAAAAATGTTTTTTTATATCGTGGTACATTTTTGTCCTGCCTGGATGAATGGTGAATCGGGAATGGTGTGACTCCTGAAGAATCTCCTTTCTTAGCTCTGGTAATGACGATATCCACAGTCTGCCCCTGAATCGCAAACATTGGTCAGACGTCTCCGTCCAATCAACACTATTTGCACTCTGCGCTAACTCATTAAACCTCGAGTATAACCTGTCGGTTCTATGACCCTCTGACACTCTTTGTGTAGACACGGTCTGTACCCTCATCTGAGCGTAAATCTTAACACGAGTTTCACTAGGAATCTCCACATCTCCAACATGTATTCTACTCAGTGCATCAACAACTACGTTCTATTTTCTTGGATGGTATTCCAAGGAAAAGTCGTAATCCTTCAAGAACTTTGACCATCTGCGATGTCTCATATTCAGATCATTCTATGTGAAGAGATATTTCAGACTTTTACAATTAGTAAAAAGTGTAAATTTCTCTCCATATATGTAATGTCTCCATATCTTCAGTGAAAACATTATTGCTGCCAGCTCCGAGTCATGCGTCAGATAATTCTTCTCATGTACCTTCAACTGTCTGGATGCATAAGCTACTATACCAACACCCTGAATCAACACACATCACATACCTCTATGAGAAGCATCAATATATATTGAAAATCCATGTCCAACATCTGGTAGTACCAATACTGGCGCAATAGTTAATAATCTTTTCAACTGAGTGAATGTCTCCTCACATTCCTCAGACCACTCAAATCTAACATCTTTTGGGTCAATCACGTAAGCGGTGAAGCGATTTTTGAGAAATCCTTAACAAATCGAAGATCATACCCCGCCAAACCCAGAAAACTTTTGATCTCGGTCACGGATGTTGGTGCTGGCCAATCAATAATTGCCTGAATCTTGGTTGGATCCACTGATATCCTTGCTGCTTCGACAACATGCCCTAAAAACTTGACTTCTAACAACCAAAATTCATATTTACTAAATTTGGCGTACATTCCATGCTCCATCAAAGTCTGTAACATTTCTCTGATGTGCTGCTCGTGATCCTCCTTTATCTTCAAATATATCAATATATCGTCGATGAAGACTATCACGAATGGGTCAAGAAACAGTCTGAAACTCGATGCATCAGATCCATAAACACTGTTGGAGCATTGGTCAGCCCAAACGTTCGGACTATGAACTGAAAATGTTCATATCTCGTGCTGAAAGCTATAATGGACATATCCTCATCCCTGATATTAAGCTAATGACACCCAGATCGCAGGTCTATATTGGAGAAAAATTGTGCTCCTCTCGGTTGATCAAATAAATCATATATCCTCGGGAGTGGACATTTGTTCGTAATTGTGACTTTATTCAATTATCGGTAGTCAATACAAAGTCTCAACGTACCATCTTTTTCTTCACAAAAGGACGGGTGCTCCCCATGGCGACATAAAAGGTGTGATGAATCCCTTCTTTCCCAAATCCAGAAGTCGAGTCTTCAATTCCTCTAGCCTCGTGGTGCCATCAGGTATGGTGGTATGAAAATCGGTTTCATACCTGGTACCAACTCAATAATGAATTCAAT
Source organism: Stephania yunnanensis (assembly GCA_039657365.1). Taxonomy (NCBI): domain Eukaryota; kingdom Viridiplantae; phylum Streptophyta; class Magnoliopsida; order Ranunculales; family Menispermaceae; genus Stephania; species Stephania yunnanensis. The sequence goes on along the minus strand of CM077584.1, from coordinate 53,675,588 downwards.
CTCTCGCGGCGACGGTAAACTAGGTAAATCCTCTAGAAACACATCAAGAAACTCTTTAACCACTGGTATGTCCTCCAGCCTAGGTCCTTGACTCTTTGGTACAACGTATAGTGAGATCAACACTTCCATCTCTTCACTAGTCGCAGGTCGAGCTCTTGTACCTACTATCATCGCTGAACTACCTCTATAGGTAAACGTCGGATGCCCTGGGATCTCAAATACCACTGTCTTACTAAAACAATCGATATGAGCACGGTATGCAGATAACCACTCCATCCCTAAAAATGCGTTGAACTCTAAACATTCGAGGACTCTAAAGTCAGTTGGTAGCTTTACCACATCTATCTCGACCAGACATCCCTCAATAACACTATTAGGGTAAACCCTATCCCTGGCTGCAATACTCAAAATCAAATGTATGCTAAGCCTAACTGGTTTCAACCCTATGATGTCTACTATGCGACCGGCAATAAAAGATACGGTAGATCCAAAATCAAATAATACGTATACATCTCTACTACAAATAGAAATGGAACCCTTAATGAGACCTCGCGTACCGTTGGCGTTTGGTTGGACCACCATATGAACCTCCTCTCGGGGCTACTATGCATATACTACTGCGTGATGCGGGCACTCTCTCACTATGTGGTATGACTTGTCCACGTTTATAGCATGTCAACTTTATGCGCTGACCCTGAGTTTGAGACTAGCCCTGTGCCTGATACTGACACTGTCTTTGCGGTTGTTCCGGTCTATGTCTAGTATATCGGCCTCTGCCACCATGCGGCTACTGCTGTGAAGAAGCTTGTAGGGCGGGAAGTGCATGAACAACGGGAACTGGTAAGGCTGGTCTGATGGGAGGTGGCAAGGGAAGTATGTCCATAGTGCTATGTGCAGGAGCAACGGATGATACAGAGGAACAACCAATGGGTGAGTAGTTGTCCCCGAACACTGAGCACTTCTGTTCCATCCCCTTGCTCATTTACCCCTCTATCTCTGATTCTCAAATTCCATAGCCTTCACAGTAGATAACATTGGGCTCGGTGCTCTGCCATCAGCTACTCTTCCCAGATAGTAGGTCTCATGTGCTAGGGCTTGCTCATAGATCTCGGTGAGTGTCCTTGTGCCCGAATTAACGACATAATATCCAATATCGGGCCTGAGTCAATCACCGAAATGGTACACATCCTCGGACTTATCTCTCACCAAGTCCCCAACAAACTGGCGCAAATAATCATATATGTCCATGTACTGCATTACATGTTCCTCTGGCCCCTGTCTCAAATCCATGAACTCTTGTCTCAACCTCTTCAGTCCTGAAGGCGGAAAGTACTGCTGATAAAACTTCTGCTTTAAAGCATCCCATGTCTCAAACTCTCTGTGAGTAGCCACTGTCACATGCCACCACAAGTTGGTGTCTCTCTCGAGAGTGTACGATGAGAACTTTGCCCGAAGTCTATCCTTGATGTTCAGTATCCAATGGAGCTTCTATTGAGAATGAATCCATTTCTCAATCTTCTAGAAGTTTTGTACGCCATAAAAAAGACTGTTTGAGTCTGACGAAGTCCTTCACTAGCTAAACTTCCACTGATGTGCTGGAAGATGCAGGCGTGGGAGACGGTACGACCTCAACTGTCTCTAGCACTGGTGCGGTCACGACTATCGGCGTTGCTAAAGCTGCAGTAGGAAGTGCTGGCGCCTGGATAGTCGGTGTAGTAGTCGTAGGAGTCGATGTCGATGTCGGTGGAGCAAAACGAGCTATCATCAATGAGATGAAGTCGGTCAACTGCTGACCTTAAGCTCACTCGATCAGACAGCCTCTGTAGATCCACCGCAATAGTAGGAGGCTGACCGCTATTAGGCTTTGCATCTCCTCCCCCTCGTGTATCGACCATCGGGGTCTGCAATGGATAGCGAACGTGAATCAACTTCTACGTGACACAACGCATAAGTATATATATACATACAACACTTAACAAGTATATATAAAAAAATCCCCATCTCACTATCATCGACTTCCCAACTAATGGTTTCTAGGCGAAGGTCATATGGTTTCCACAACTAAGATTTGTATTTTATTCATATAAATCTCTAACCCTATGCTCTGATACCAACTGTGACGACCCAACTTCTAAACAGGGCACTGCCCGGCCTAATCCAGTAATCATGCCTTAATCCTAACCATACAAGACTTAATTACGTATTAGTCGGCATTTTTGTCCATATAGTCATTCACTACACATGTTCAGATATTTTTAGAATTCAGAGTTAGTTAAAAAATTTTATTATTTTTATTTTATATTAACATGTATTTTAAAGATTATGCGGAAGTTTTCATTATCCAAAATCCAAAGTGTGGGAAATCAGGAAAATGCAACATCACATCCATGAATATATAGAACTATTCACTCAACCCAACGTACAACCCAAAATGTATAGTAAAGACATAAATAGTAATAATACAACAAAATTCGAGTCATACATAATGAGATAAGAGAATCGTCGAGATGCTCAAAGAAAATCATTGATCTTCTCCTTCCTGGTTTGTTGTTGTTCGACGGACCTACGCCCACCGTCACAAACTAGACTATGAGTATAGTGATATTTAAGTAATAATTGGAGAATTCTAAAACTATAGTTGGTGTGATAGTCTCGGCCATAACTATAGTCACGGGCGTACCCTGGACAATCGAAGTAGCTGCCATCTCAGCGACGCTCGGTGTAATGGGCGGTAAGCATTGTAATAGCCGATATTTGGGCACGGAGCAAGGCCATCATCTACTCGAACTATCGATCGTGTGCCACGATCCGATCACGTACACTTTGATAAGTCACAACGGGTGTGGTACCACTTGTCTGTCCACCATCCTCTGCAGGTGGAGTCGGATGTGCATCTATATCGTATATGCAATAACTAAGATGTGTCTATATCAACCTCGTATACGCGTATATACTATTCCAGATCATAATATATAACGTATAAGTCCTGATACTACCCGCCTCACGTTCGTTTCCCACCTAAGGTTCTAAGTCAGGATCTTCGGGTTTCCAAGTCTAAGTTTGTTTTATTCATTTTCTTAAACTTTTCCCCTAGGTTTGCTTGAAGCCTAGGCTCTGATACCAACTGTGAACTTTTAGGCAAACCGGGTACTGCCACATCGCTTGACACATCACCAAGGCTTGCCAAGTCACCGCACACTTATCCTTGACGTTCAGCGACCAAAACCTTCATATATATCTTATTCGCATTTAACTTAGTATTTATGAATGTTTTTATGAATATTTACATTAAGTTAACTAAGTTAAGTTATTCGCGATTTATTAAATTAATATAAGTTGAATATTTGAGCAGAAGTCTTTAAAGCATGCAAATATTATAATGAAAAGTTTGCATTAATAAACAACCATATAGTGTGGATACTCGACATAAGATACCATGTATATAAAAAATGACAAAAATACAAAAAAAAAAGATCGTATACATGTATCAAGTATATAAGTCCACCCAAAATCTCATATAAGCAATAAATAAATACATACAAATACCTACGCAAAAAACTGATGAGGCTCTCCTAGCTCAGAGGTAGTCGCTTAAAATTTCATTGCCCAGACTCGTCATAGGATTTGCGATTTGTCACAAAAAACAATGATAAATCCCAGTTAGTAAATCCCAAAGAAAGTTAGTTAATATTCACGAAATCCAATAAAACGGCTACAATTCATGCAATTTAAATAAGAAAGAAAATAAGGTAATCGCATGAAAATAAGTCGTAGAGAAGTCGAAAACTGGACACGAGTGTAGCGTGACAGAAAACCCTGGTCGACATCCGGGAATCGACTTAGCTAAATCGAGACGAACCCATGATAATCACCTCGCCAAACGTCTTATGGTAAGAACCCATGAACAATAGAATTTCGTCCAAACATCTCTCGAGAGGAACCCATAACGAAGACTTAAGTCTTCGTTAAACATCTCTTAACCTAACGAGTATAGCTGGAAATAGTCACCGTGTAGCCCCGACATGGGGCAACTACTCGAACAACGCGGGGTAGCTAGCATCGGGGTGTGAGTCTGTGTCATGGTCGACCTCGTCGACAAACACAGATACACACGTGGGAGTGGATGAACAACAAGTGGATAGCAATAAATAACACGATGGAATAATTGAAATTAAAATAAAGCAAGTGCTATAAATGAATTTTAACTAATTTTCTCGTGAGTTTACTTACCTCAAACAATCATAAATCGCCATCAAAACTTTTCGCTCACGCCTCGAGATGCGCACTCGAAACTCGACTATCGTCTCCTAAATCCCTGGTGTCTAATTATATTATTTTAATTATTTTAGAGTCACATTAAGTGAATTTATAAAGTGTGACCAAAATTTATAATTTTATTCCAAAAATTTCAATTTTTTTGCACATTTTTCGAATTATATCAGGAGTCAAACGTCCGAAAAAGTCTCGAAACTCATTTTCCTAGCTTTTTATAATTGTTTTTATATTTTATGGAATTTTTCGTAATTTATATCTAATTTTATCTATTTTTGCGATTTATTTTATTTAAAAATCATTTTTCGAATTTTTTTAATTATTTAATTTAATTAATGGGTTTGACTCGGACCAGGCCCGGATCAGCTCAACCGCATGGACCAAGGTCGACCCGACTCGGACTAACCGTAGCCGGGCCGACTCGATCCACTCGGGCCTTGATCGGCCCGACCCAGTGGCCTTGGGGTAGCCAGGCCCGACCCACCTGACTACCCCTCCCCTCCCAAATTCGTCTCTGGAGGTGTTAATAAATTTATTTTTGTTTCTTTTTCTTATTTTTCTTATTTTTTCTTAAACAACCAACTTACAACAACAACCAACAAATCAACAGGTAACAATATTAACAATAACACACAACCATCATTAAAAACTCTCAAATTTATCCACTAAATCAACAACAAAAGTAACCACTCACCTCGATCTATGAAGGTCGCCGCAGTGGCCACTGAGAGGAAGAGACTTTGCGAGAGAGGTGACAAAACCATAGAGGAGTGAAGAGATCTTGGTGTGTGAGAGGTTGGTGATGGACAAAATAGGTGGGGTGTAAGGAGGAAGAAGGTGAAAATGGGTGGGGAGGGAGAGTAAGTGTGGGTTTTGTTTAGAGAGGAGAGAGAAAATGGTAGAGAAAAAAAGTAAGGTATAGGATGATGTGATTTGATGGATGATCTTACTTTTAAACCTCGGACTATCTTATACACCCGCGTTATTTGCATCCCGCGACTTAGTACACTCTTGTCACTACATGCGCACAATGAGACCAATAAAATATTAACTAGTGCAATGTGAATTAATTAATAATACAACAATTTAACCTGCATCGCACAAAAAAATTGTTTATACCTTGGTTGGCTTGCCTTAAACTTGTCGACGGTGTCCATGTGGGTCCAAGCCACGGGTCTTAATTTGTAATTAATAATTTAATTAATATTAAATAATATGTGTCGTTACAAGCTACTTCTGAAGTACTGATATAATAGGAAGATATTCAACATCTAATCCTATCGACGTATTTCGGATGAGATCATCATCACTCATCGATGGTCCAGCTGGAGACATATCATCAGCCAAATCCTTAATCTTGGTCAAGTAATCATACATCTTCGCATAACCTTTTCGTTGTGTATGAATCTGTTTCTTAAGAACTTGAACTTGCACCTTGTTGTTGGTTGTACAATATCTCTTAGAAGCAAGCCACAACTCATAAGACCTTTTTCTCTCATTTGGTTTGATCACATAAGATGCCAATTCTGGTGACAACACGTTCACTAATAACCACTCAGCTTACGATCTTGCATGAACCAGATCTTGAAATCTGGATTCTGACTACCATCTTCCAAAAACTTCTTTAGACAAATCAACGTACCAAACAAATAACTATCGATATCCATACCTTCATAATATGATGGACTGCCACAAAAAAAATCTTTCAATTCTACTTGATCGAGAGTGATTAACTCCAATAATTACCAAATGAGTTAATGTTTGTCAACATCGAACCCAAACTTGCGTTACATGTTTGAGTATATGACGATCATCATTCTATATCTCAATATCTACATACAGAATCTCCAAATCTAGTCGTTATTCTTACAAATTTGTACGAACTCTTCACAAAACTAGATCTCGACTAACCATATCTACCTGATCTTACACTTATTGTTTTTGAATCTCACCAAGAGCTCAAGATCTACAACTTTTCATATATGCATTGTGAGATGTCCAATCCTCAAAACTAACTACAGATTTAGTATCTCCGACCTCAGATATCTACTTGCAGTCCTTATCGGTGTTAGTCGTTTTGAGGCTCTGATACCATAATGAAACCTTAGTTATGGTTTCACCTCACATAGAGAATTTTAGTTGAAGATAGAGAGATGGTGATCTTCACACTAATTACACATCTGTTATGATGTTATTTATATAGTGAGAGATTGTACAACTGAGGACTGTACGATTACATCTACACCCATATGTCATAACATCTCATCCACGATCTAGATGCCTTTACTTATATATCTCAGATAACACTCACATGAGACACACAATAACACACCTTGTCTCAAATACGACACTCACACACATCTCAATATACATCAATGGTTTAACCTAATAATCACCAATTGGTTATAAAACACATTTCAACAACTTTTATCACTACCGCATCAATTCATGGATCCATATATTGGAGGCGATCAAATTACGTATATGAAGAATGTTTTCAAAAATTAAAACATTATTCAAGCAATATCATGTTAACTTAATTGATGGAATTTGGTTAAACTATATACTGGATTTATATGTCATGTAATGAATGAAATTAATTTTCGATCGTATGTCAAATTATTGTTCAATTTCAGAGATATATAGTTATGTAAGAAGGTTGAACATTAAAGAAATAATGTGTTGTTAAAGAGCTGCAAATGAGTTGGCTTGAAGTTGATATATGAAAGTCTTGCATAATGATAACAATTGACTTTTTTTTTGAACAATTTGCAAGGTGTAGTGGTTTTTCATTTATTGTTATTAATTCTAAAAAAGTGAAACTAATTGTTCACCTTTTCATTTCAACTGATAAGAATGCAATTGATTGTATTGATAGGGTAAACTATTTGTGTCAAGTTAGTACGTGTACAAATGAGTGCTCTACTAATAGATTACGCAATGGGACAACATTACCCTAATTTTTTTTTGTTTTTTTTTGTTTTCAACATGGTAGTCAACACTAGCTATACACCAACTAATCTATATTCGGGCACTATCGAGTAACAACAACACATAAGGGATGACCCTCTTAATCAACTAAGTAAAAAGTCAAGTCCTACAACACCGAGATCAATTGGTTGTTGGTACATCATCCTCTTTTTTAACCTTTGTTTTACTGAAATATTGGTCTTGTTTAGTTGAGGGTGGTGTTGGGGGAGTGAGATGAGTTGGAGGAGAATTGGAACTAAGTTTGGTTGGTTTTATAAACCCAACTTATCTTCCAACTTGCACCTAGGGAAGCAGGTAAGGTGGAGAATCCCATTTTCTGCTAGGATTAGCCCCAATAGAGTGGGGATTCCATGCTAATTATCCCCTATGGGGCGCGAGACGGGGTCCGGGGTGGTCTTACGGTACCCCTCCCTACTTCACGGGGATTCCACGCCTTGCTCTATGAGGATTTTCCATGGGGATCTCAAATATTCCTATGTGAATTGCATCAAAATCATTAGATCTTATGTATCTCATTTTTGTATGATGACCGTTTCACATAAAATTTGAAAATAGACTTAAAGTTGCAAAGAAAAAGTGATGGGTGGGGAATCTCCATGGGGGTAAGGATCTCTGTTGGGTGGGGAATGAGGATGAAAATTTCCCTAGCGAGGAATTTTAAGCGGGGAATTCTCGCTCCGCCATAATTGAGGATGGGAGATGAGGATTCCATTTCCCGTTCCAAACCCGTCCCACTTGTATCCCTACTCACATCTTTGAAGGTGAGATAACTCCCCCTTCCCTTAGGGGAAAAGATAATTACCCCTAATTAATTATTCACATATATCTTTTATTTAAAAGATATTTATGTGAATTCCCATATTTTATTTATTTATTTTTTAAATTTGCAGCTTCCCTGTAATTTCAAAATTGAACCAAACGTGAAAATATAAATTCATCCGTGAGTTAACTCCCACGTGAGAAAACTTATAAGTAGGAAAAAATGAATTAAACGTGACCATCTTCTTATTTTCACACTACAAGATAATAATAACAAAGTATCAAAACATCTCTAATGAGTTCAACGAGACATAACTTGTTGGTTTCTTAACTAATAAAAATGAGCCCCGCTATGGACACCCCACCCATTATTGAAGGCACCACATTACAAAGGGCACCAAGTGTATATCGAAGGCACCCAACAAAATTGGGGTGAAATGCCAATAATACCCCCCGTTCTTGAAATTGAGCATCTCACTCCCACACTTGCAGTCGCACCCCAACGCTCAACATCCGACGCCTATCCTAGCCAATGTAGCCATGGAATTCTTCTAGCCCTAGAGTAGCGCGAACGGTGAGACGGAGTCGTAGGAGATTTTTGGCGGCCTTGTTTGCGTTTTATGTGTTTTTTTGTTGTTGTTGTTGTTGTTGTTATGTTTTGACGGTGCGAGCAACGCTTTATTGTTGTTGCATTTTATGTGTTGTCATGGCCTTGTTTTTGTATTGTTCATTTTCTTAGTTTTTTTTTTTGGAACCCCGTAGTTTTCGACCACACGGGTTCGAAAATATGAACGAAATTTCGTTCCGGCCTAATCGAAACTTATTGATAAGTCTCGGCCACAACGTATCTCGATCACCACATACCGAGACTTAATGATAAGTCTCTGCCACCACATACCGAGACTTATTGATAAGTCTCAACCATCACAGATCGAGACTTATTGATAAGTCTCGGACCTGTACTACCGAGACTTATTAAAAGTTGAAAAAATTCACAAAAAACAACAACAAATATCTATTCTTGTAACTCTTCCTACCCCAATTTTGTTACCTCGGTCCATTTGATGCTCAAAACCACTTCGAAATGGCCGGATCTAGAAAACCTTACAATGAAAACCAAAACTCTAAACACACTCTTTTGACACACCAAAACAGTTGATTCAAAGCTTAATATGATTGAAACCGATTATTCCACACAATCGACTGTTGTGAACGTGAAAGCATCGATGCACGACCGCCGATGGAACACTTGAGTTTCGGTGGAGATGAGAGAGGGCGAAGGTAGGGTGCCCCAAAATTGGATGTAATGTGTGTTGGTGGTAGTGTGGTTTATTTATACGAAAGGGCAATTGTGTCATTTCTATTGATGTCCAATTTGGAGTAGGAAAAAACCTAAAAGGGTGGTGCCTTCCGCAATTGGTGGGCTGCTCATAGCAGCGCTAATAAAAATCTAGATGAACTAAACGTGAGTTAGAGCTTTGGGATTAATTCTATTTAAAATCATGAGCTTTTCCGCCACCCGGTGGACATACACATAAGATATTAGCGCAGGAAGGCGGGCGGGAAAAAAAGCGGGAGGCGGATGGAAGTGAGCGGTCTCCCATTGTCGGCCTCGCAGAGAGCGAAGCTCGCATCGGCTGGTTACACCACTCTCTCCTCCCTCTCTTCCATCTCTTCCCAACATCTCGCTCGAGGTACCCACTCTACTAATCGTTTCATCATTCTTATTTTTCTAGGGTTTCACCAATTCAATTTCATTTCTTCCCGCCCCCCCCAGATTTGAATGTCTCCAACGAAGAGGCGCTCCAGATTCTCAATGTTGTTATGCGAACCGGAAGGTTTAGCGATCTCGCTGGTGCCAGCATCGTTGCCGGTATATATGCGCTTATTTCAAAATTCTTGCATTTCAGTTGTTCTTTGGAATTCTAGGGCTTTCTTTGGGACCCTAGGGAATCCAAATTATGTCAATTAGTGCAAACACGATACTGATTGAGCAATACTCATGATACGTGTGTCATAGTGCTGCCATACACATCTCAATTCATCTTCTGATGTTGTTTCGAAAACTTGACTTAGTAGAAACTGTTGAAATTCGACGAGGTAGGGGTAGACGATAGTTAACTTGGGACATATTAATTAGGAGAGATTTGAATGGTTTGGAAAGCTCACCATCATTTGCACTAAATCGAGCACAATGGAAGAGTTTGATCCATGTAGTTTAATTTGGGACTGAGTCTGAGGCTATGTGTTTGATAAGTCTATAGGCGTGTTGTTTTAGATTTTTTGACATTGGGCTTTGCTTAGTGCCTGCAATTAGTCTTTTACAACGCAAGCGTAACTTTTGAATGGGGCGGTTTTTGGTAAATACAATGGCACTAGGGAGAAAATCTTGATTTGAAAAAGAAGAAAGAAAGCCATGATTGTTCTCAATCAAAAACCAGTTTTTCTAGTGTCGAAATTGAAAAATATGTTTTGAAGTTTGAGGGATTAAATGTTTGTTCCTTGTGCATACTGCAAAATGGTCTTGTTTTCAAACCAAATTCCAGATTGGACCTTAATTGTGATCTTAACAGGCGCGCAGTCAGCCTGGGACATGCTGCTCGAGGAGGAACACAATAAGCATATTACAACCTCTTGTGGGGATTTAGACAAGATTCTTGGTGGGGGAATAAGTTGCAAAGAAGTTACTGAGATTGGTTTGTCCTTTTCTCTATGACCAAGTTTTTCTCACTGTCAGTGATTAGTATGCTTGTACCTCTACATGTGAATTCCTTTATGAAACAGACTATTCCTATCAGCTTGTCTACTGTTCATTGACATGTACTGTTTTCAGGAGGAATACCGGGCATTGGTAAAACTCAATTAGGGTATGGTTCTTTCGTTCATTATAATTGAATATTCTTGCCTCATTTGTGCTTCAATTAGCATGTTACATGTGTGCTAATGTTAACTACAGGATTCAACTTGCAATTAATGTCCAAATTCCATTTGATTATGGCGGACTTGGAGGGAAAGCCATTTATATTGGTAGGTCCTTAATTTCCATTGTTTGGACAACTTGTCACTGCATCTGATGTGGATGATTGCTTTAGTAGGTCCTTAATTTCTTCTAGTTGGAATCAACTAATGTTGGAGAACAGAATGCACGTTTTTGTTTGAGAACTTTTTGATGCTTTGTTGAAATGCTGTTTATTTCATTTCTATTGGTTTTCTTTAGATAAAGTCCTCCTGCTAATCAGAGTTAACATGATATTTTTTTTCCAGATACAGAGGGCAGTTTTATGGCGGAGCGTGTGTTTCAAGTTGCTGAAGGATGTATTGAGGACATGCTGAAACTAAATGTTTCTCAATTGAAGGACTTAGAAACCCTCAAAGAAAAGATGCACCCTAATACTTTCCTTGCAAACATATTCTATTTTCGAGCTTGCAGTTATACAGAACAAATTGCTGTCATAAACCACTTAGAGAAGTTTGTCTCAGAGCATAAAGATGTACGTAAAAATCGCACTTTCTTTTTTCTTAATTTTGTTTTATTTTGTTGCAATCATGCATCAGCTGCCTCGTTCATAGTTGGCTATAACGTCCTTTCAACTTTCAGTCTGATGGGGTTTTGTTAAATGAGAAACTTTGCTCTTTGAGATGGTTAAGTTGGATATTTCTGACGATTTTTCCCTATTACACCGTTTTGCACAGCCCCTTAATGAAATTGAAAATGTGGTTAAGTGACAACCCTTCTATTTATTTTTATTCTTTTTTAATTCTGCGTGCAGTGTGACTTGTGTGGTTCGAATGGCCCGATTAGTCTCGTGGCGATGTTTACTTGAATTTCTTCTAACATATTAATGTTTGCTGCGGCGATTAAGAATAACATAGAATGATGAAAGTAACTAGAAAACTGTACAATGTTCGGTGTTTCTACTTCTGTTTAATATTTGGGTTGACAACCTGACTACTGATTACAAAATATTTTCATCATCTATTCCATAGTTGAAAGTTCCACTTTGATGTAAAACAGTAAATGTGTAATTTTTCAATCAATCTAGCGTGAGAAGTCAGCCCAGTTTTCTTGTCTGATCAAACTCCAATAGGCATTGTTCTGAGATGTTTCTAATAAAACACATTGATTTGTATAGTACAAGTTGGTTGGCGGCACCAGTAAGATGCAAATCTTGCTCTCTACTCTTCATATTTTCGATGATCTTTTCTCTCTTAATTAGCCTGCAATTCAAATTATGGTCAAGTGTAAAAGATTCTTGAAACACTCTGTAGAGTGTAGATTTGTTTATTCATTTATTTTTTACTTAGGGCATTTCCAACAGGTCAATTATAAGATTTTTTTTTTCGATTTATATAATACATCTTTAGTGTTATCTTCTTAATACAAAAGTTACTCAACAACCTTGAAATCATTTTGACACATTGCTCTCAAATGGATGATAGCAATATTCATTTTACTTGACGATTCGTTGTTTACCCTAGTTTGAGTAGGGATACAACAATAAGCCTCAATCCCAAATTAGTTGGGGTCGGCTACATGGATCAAACTCTTCAATTGCGCTCGATTTAGTTTGAGTAGGGATATGACTTTGAAAATGGAACAGTGAAACTATCTTTCTAAGAATTTGCTTTCAAGCTAGGAGTATAACGGAAATCGCCAACTCATACAAGGAGAGCAGCACTAGCCATATTGCTTTGTCATTTTTTATTTTGTGTTTAACAGGCTTTCAGCTACTTAAACTAATGTTTGATTGTACATTGTCATTTAAGCATCTAAAAGGAGTCATCAGCTGTATTTATTTTGTGATTCTGCAACCTCATTTGTTTTGTAACAGCATCTGTATTAAGCAACAACTGTTATTTCTTAGTCTCTTTTTAATTATTCCATTCTTTTTCCAGGTTCGAATAGTTGTCATTGATAGTGTTACTTTTCACTTCAGGCAAGACTTTGAAGATATGGCCCTTAGGACTCGTCTATTGAGTGGAATGGCTTCAAAGCTGATGAAACTTGCTAAACAATTTAGCTTGGCTGTAAGTTGGGAACTGCTTATGTCTTTTTTTTTTTTGCATGACTTTCCTCATGGATCTTGTTAGTAATAGCTTTATTATTATTATATTTTTCTTGAGAAGTAATAGCTTTAATTTATTATGAGTGGAACCATCTAGGCATTTTTGTTTTGCATCAGCAATACATGGCACTCCATAGCATAATAGTTAGTACCGATTCAAATCTATTAATCCACGATTCAAAATTCAAATCAAAGCTCATTGATTTGAATCCTTATACCAACTCCATGTACCGGTGAATCCCACTTTTCAACGATTCAAACGTCACATGATTTAGCGATTCACAATGATCAAGGTCTTTTTCGAAGTTTTGTTTTATCTACATGGCACCTAATAGAATCCCATAAAAGACCCAACGATCAGACGATATATCCTCTTCACCACCTGAGGGGATTCCCTTCCGAGATGATCATTGTGGTTCCTTTTCAGTCTTTTGGGTACACTATTTTTAGTTTTTTTTACTATTGATGAATTGCTTTTAGTATTGTTTGACAACTTAATTAGGATCACATACTTCAATTTCAATTTCTACACTTATAACATTATCTCAGTTTTTCTTTCATTAGTCATTAACCTTTCTTAGCCGACCCCAATTGATTTGGGACTGAGGCTATGTTGTTGAGTCATTAACCTTTCTTATTGATGATATTGTAATAGTATGATGCAAAATATAAATTTCTATGATTCACTGTGGTATTTTGAATCCCACGATTCAATGATTTGAATCCCAATTCGATTGGGTTAACTCTCAGCGATTCACTTTTTGATTCGCTTTTCATGGTTTTGTGCTGAGTATGCTCCATAGTTGATTTGATTGACCTATTGATGGTATATTCATTTCTCGTCAATAATTTATTATGTACATGAATAATCACCAATTATTTTATTTTGTTTTAGTAGTATAAGTGACTTGGTTAAAAGAAAAATTTTATAGGACCGTAATTAGGCTAACTATGCTCTATAGAAGTGAATGTTGGGTGGTAAAGCAACAAAGATTACATAAAATGAATGTAGCAAAAGTGAGGATGCTTAGGTGGATGTATGTTAAAACTCGTTGTAAAAAAAATCTCTGTCCACCAAATTTTGCTGTGGCCATAGATAGTAGCCTTGTATATATAGGTGCTGTGGGCATAGATAAAAACTTCCTGTCTTGGCGTAAATGAATAACAACAAGTAAAAATAAATTGCTGTAAAAAAAAGACACAAGATTGTTTACGCAGTTCGAACCTCTTGTCCTATGTCTGTGGGGCCACGTCCAAGTGTAAATGCACTAAGAAAGATGATTACAGATTTACATAGAACTCTTAACTCATGATCCATCACCTAGCTAGTGATCCCTCACCAAGTTCTATTACACTAATCACCCCCTTATACTTTGCACTTACACGAAATCCCAAGTCCCCTTGGTGTCCGAGATCCCCTTGGAGATTTGGCCAAGTCCCCTTGTGCCTAGTGTGTGTTTAACTAAAGAGAAAATCTTCTCTTATCTCATTGAGAATACAAAGAACAATTAATGTCTCAAAAGTTGCTTTGCATCTGTGATGACTCTACTATTTATAAAGAAAGCCTAGAATCTCTAAATACACTTGTTTCAAACTTGACAGCCTTCAAAGTATCTTGCACATATTCATGTTTCCATTAGATCGAGATTTGCTGGCTTTAGGAAAGAGTTGAGTGTCAAATCTCTAGTTTCCTTTTTTCGCATCTTCGTTTGAAATAAGCAAAACTAAGAGCATCTCCAATGGTAAATGTGGATTCGTGGGAGGGGATTCTCAATGTGAAGAGGATGTTCATTCCATGTGGCTCAAATTGCCATTGAATGTAAGCACTTGTAACCATGATGCCTAGGACTGTAACCAATAAAGACACATTTAGAAGATCGAAAATTGAACTTATGATGAGAGTAGGCAGTAAGATTTGGATAACAAGCACAACCAAAAGATTTGAAGTAAGAATAATCAGGTAGTTTACAAAAACATACCTCATATGGAGACTTAAAACCAAGAACAACAGATGGTAAGCTATTTATAAGAAAAACAACAGTTATGAATGCCTCTTCCCAGAATGAAAAGGGCAGTTTTGAATGAGCAAGAAGAGTAAGTCCCATCTCAACAATAGATCTATGTTTTCTTTCAGGAACTCCATTTTGTTGATGTGTATATGGACAAGAGTAACGATGAATAATACCGAGATGCATTGCAAAATTTCTCAATTGGTTTATATTCAAGGCCCATATCGATTGAAAATTTTTTAACTTAGAGTTAAGTTGTAATTCAGCCTGTTTGATAAAATGTAGAAAAGCA
Organism: Stephania yunnanensis; assembly: GCA_039657365.1. Lineage (NCBI taxonomy): Eukaryota > Viridiplantae > Streptophyta > Magnoliopsida > Ranunculales > Menispermaceae > Stephania > Stephania yunnanensis. The sequence continues at coordinate 53,660,199 of CM077584.1, read as the reverse complement.
GCATATGCATCTGATTTTAACTTGAGAGGATAGAACCATGTAAAACGACTAAAGGCATCAACAAAAACTATGTAATACCTTGAACCTTGAGAGGACAAAGAATGGAGAAGGACCCCAAAGATCGAGTAAACCAAATCAAGTGGTTTAGTAGCGCTTATATTGCAAGACCGAAAAGGAAGTTTGTGCATCTTTGCTATTTTACAAGAGTTACAAAAGGATATGCAAGATTTATTTATAGTATTGTCTAATGAAGATAAAACTTTTTGTAACACTCGAACTAGATGGATGTCCTAGTCTCGGCATGCCATACATCGAGTAATGTAACTCACAAGTGAAGTAGTACAAGACTTAGATGAATAAGCAGGTGAAACAGAAGAAACAAAACTAGATGGAAAAGAACCAGCCTTTGGAAGACAATATAAGCCATTATGGAGCACTCCTTGAAGCAATGTTGTCTTCAAATTCTTGTCCTTAACAGAGAAAGAAGAAGGAGTAAATTCAGTAATGACATTATTATCACAAGTAAGCTTTGAAACACTTATAAGATTCTTGGCTATTTTTGGAACAAGAAGAACATCATTTAGTTGAAGAGAAGGAAGAGAAGGAACTGAATTTGAATGAATCACAGCATTACCAGTATGAGAAATTTTTAACAACTCACCATTACCAACAGTAACTAACTGATTACCTTTGTATTCAGTTTTTTATTGTGTAGAGCTGATCCATCGATGTCATGTGACTAGAAGCTCCACTGTCCATGTACCGCTTTGGATCAACAACATTCTCGGAGTCACCATCATGCCTTGAAAATGATTGATCATTGCTTGAGGTGCTTTGGTTGTTGATGGATCATTTGTTGGTTGATCATTGCTTGAGCATTCGAGGCATTTGATAGTGAGACTGTGTGTAACAGGACGTCTAGATTGAGCAGAATTCTGGCCTTGAGGACCAAAAAATGATTGATCAAATCTGTGATAACACTGAAGAGCCATATGTCCATGTTTATAGCACAACCGACAAAAAACCTTTCCTCTATTTCCAGTCCTTCCTCCACGATTCTTGAAACCTCCTCGAAAACCATTGTTAGATCTATTTTGAAAATGTATAGAACCGCCTTTCATACCTTGTGACTTCTTGTCACTACTGTCAACAAAATTTGCTGAGAAATTGTTCATATCAGTTTGTGAACCTTGATTTAAGTCTTCTATTCTCTGCTCATGCATCATCAACATGTATTGTGCATCTTGTAATGACATATTTGCTTTTTGAGAAGCAACTAACACAACAACAGGATCAAATTCATGACCAAGACCACTTAATATTGATTGAATCATATCAGATTCAGTAATCACTTGATTTATTGACCTCAATTCAGCAGCTATTGTTTTAACTTTAAGAACAAACTCTGAAATTGAAGATGAACTTTTCTTGATATTGTTCATCTTCTTTTTGAGTTGAAGAACTCGTGCCATAGATGATTGAGCAAACAAACTTTCCAATGTTTTCCAAATCTCAAAAGAGGACTCACATTCTGTGACATGTCCAATAACATCTTTGCTAATGTTTGAAAACAACCAAACCATAAGCGATTGTCACACCTACTTAGGACTTCATCTCATTATAGATGAGTCTGTTGTTGCTAGTAACTCGAAGCTTTTTGTTTTCAATGAAAAACTCCAATCCTAGAGCTCTAATGACAAACTTTAACTTGCACTTTCCAATATATATAGTTACCTTCATCAAGCTTCGTTCTGTAAGTTGAAATTGAGAGATTTGGCTATGGTCATAACATCGACAAAGGTGCTTAGATCGCCGTAGTCTCCTTCGATGAGCTTCCTTCCGCCATTGTAGGTCGATCCATCTCTGATACCATGTAAAGTATTCACTAATGAGTGAATACACTAATCACACAAAGAAGAACAGCAAGAACAACAATCAAAAGAGAGAAAAACGAAATTGTATTGAATGAATAAAATGATTACAAGGAATGTCATATATATAGACATTCTTACAAACAGCCTAACTGATATAACAACCTTACAACAACCTCCTAACCGTCCTAACTAATTTACAACAGCTTTACAACAACTTCACAACTGTCATAACCTCCTAACTATCCTAACTAACTAATAGACTTACTGAACTTATTTAACATCTGTTACAACTGATCAAAACTCCCCTGTCTCATTAACACGAGCTGAGTGAACTGTGCCACTGTGACCAAACTCCCCTGTCTCGTTAACATGAGATGTACCACTGTGAACTTGACCTGAAGAACCTGTAGTAGTAGTACTGTGATCTCTAACAGACATTGAACTTCAAAATAGGTCTCCAATGGTAGATGCGAATTTGTGGCTCAATTGATGAGGTGACATTTCTTTTTGTAATTTTATTAATTAAAATGCGAAAATAAAAGTGTAAATAAAATAATAAAATATTTAAAAAATCTTATTATCCAACATAGATGTCCATTTGAATGTCAAGAAGTGGCATTCAAAATAGTCGATGTCTATCCACGTCATCTTGACATTCAAAATGCACATTCCATTGGAGAGGTTTTTTTCACTCCAATGTCTATTTAGTCATAAGTGGCACACATTGACATCCAATCTACATTCCCATTGGAGATGCTCTAAGCACCGACAATCTTTCCTTGCGTTTTGAATGCTTGTCAATCTTTAGAAAATACACAGGATACTGCAAGAATATTTTCATGATCTTCAAAGATCCAATGAGTTGTACATATATTCCCCAAGCCCACATAAAGATATCCTGGGCAAATCTAAACAAAGGAATAATTAAATAGATCGTTAGTAACACAATGTATTCCATTGAAATCGATGCACAAGGTGTGACACACAATAACAACTCTAGTTTTTTTTTTTTTTTTTTTTTTTTTTTCCGACAACTCTAGGGAATTTATGTCTTAACGATCTCCCCCTTTGTTGTCTGTGTGTCACAACTTAGTAAATGGATTAGATATGCAACAAATAAGTGTGCAGAAAATAATGTTAAAGAAAAACGATCATGCAATGATGAATAAGATGCATGTGTTTAAAGACTAACATGAATCCCGAAATTAGAAATATGATGGCAGTTGTAGTTCAGCAGGAAAAATACAATGAATCAAAAACACAAAATAAATCAAAAGTGTTTGTGATTAAAAAAGGTGTTGCTCCCCCTATATCTAAGCCTAGTCTCCCCCTTTGTGGACACAGAAATACTTCGGGTTCTCTGGGGAGATATCATCTAACAATTGAGCAAACACATTCGGTGCAAACAGACGAACAAAAAAATTAACTAAAAACTCGAAACAAAGAAAAACAATTGACTCATCAATTGGTACAACTTGACAAGCAAAAAACAACCTATATGTTGGACAGCTATCATAGCAAAAGCTACAAACTTCACATTAGTGGTAAGAGCAACGGAAATATAAATGCTATAAATTAGTTGTAGCATGAGATATTTTTGAAGCAACAAGAGAAGATGCGTATGGAACCTTACTTACATGAACTCCCCTTAAGTTTATTATTACCTCCAATGAAATCTATTGTGGGCACAGACAGTGGCTCAGTAGTTGACAAATGTAGATACAAGTCTGTGGGCACAGATGCAGATAAGTTTGCATATGCGTAGAGGTGACAATTCATGTTAGCGGGTCGTGTTTGTGTTGTGTCAAAATGGGTCATGACCCATATAAGGCAAACTTGTACCCGACCTGTTTGTTAATTGTGTTCGTGTCGAAATGGGTCGTGTTAAACATGTGTATTCGTGTCACCCATTTATTAAATATTTTATTTAAACTTTTATAACTTGTTTACAACTTATATAAATATATCTACATAAATAAATTTAAATGAACATAACATAATTAAATAGCCAATAAAATCTAATGGAATTGTGGTCTTTAAGTTTTATTTTTCTTTTTCATTCAAGTCTTATATAAGTTTAATAATAGAGAGAAAGTGACTCATAGCGAGTAACATATAAGTTTTTTTTTTTTTTTTTTTTCAAAAAACATATAAAAACCTATAAAGATCATCCAAAAAAATCTAAATTTTTATTTCGGAAACTTTTTTAATAATAAATAATTATTAACAAAATGTAAAACTTAAATAATATATCAAAGTAAAATAAATATTTCTTTTAAAAATAAAATAAAGTATGATAAAGATGTATATGCAAATAAAAATAAATCATGTTATTAACATGTTATTAAATAAATGGTTTTGCACTAATCTATTTATAACCTACTTATTACTTATACATTATTTTTTAATTGTGTCAAACGTGTCATTATCGAGTTAAGTAGGTTAACCTGTTAATGACCCGCATTTTAGTCGTGTCTAATCGGGCATGTCGTGTTTATGTCATGACTCAAATTGCCATCCCTACATATGCGGGTTGAATGTCTGTGGACAAAGAAGCTGTGGCCTTCTAAGGAGGTTTATCTTCATTTTTATTCAACCTTTTCAACCTATTCCTTATCACAAAACAAAACAGAACAAATTGCAAAAATAAAGGAAATAACTGAGTTATAATGTTATACCTTTCCATAGTGCATATGGTGTCGCTCTAAGATGTGAAACAAGAATTCAATGGAGGATTTGCGCCATTGCATTGATTTTGTGCCTTAGAAACCCACTTTTGCTGATGATACGATCTTTTGTCATCAACTTTCTTCGAAGCATCACTTCTCTCACTTCTCTTGGTGATTGAACGTTGTCGTCGTGCTAGATCATGGTGCATTTTGAAGCATCGTGGCCGAATGTGCCCCTTTATTCCATAATAGTAGCAGATTGGCCTGAATTGACGTGGAGGATCATCATCACTTTTTATGAGGGTGACATTACTTTTGGCAAAAGGAGTTGTTTCTCTCTTTTGTGTGGAGATAGATGCTTCATTTTTGAATCCAAGCCCTCATTGGTCACATGAACCTTTCCCCATATTGAGTATATCATCTAGTTGAGCTTTTCCCTTGTTTAGTTGCTTCATTGTGTCATTGGAGTATTGGACTTCTCAAGTGCCTTTCAAACAATTATTGGCTCCTTTTCTGCATATTTAAGCTGTTGTTGGAGATTTGTAACTTTTTTTGATAGAAGAATGTTTTTGTCAACGACTTCCTGTTAGGATTGATTCAAATTAGTTAGTTAAATTTTATTTTATATTATTTATGTTTATGAAGAAGTTATTTAAAGAGTATATTTGTGTGAACAAATTGATGCAGGTGGGTGCATTTGTTCCAATGTAGTCATCATCTACATAAATCGTTTTAACTCTATTTCTCCTTTGCATATTTTTTTCCTTACATTTCATATCACTTCTGACCACTTCTCGTAGATTTCCGTGTAAGCTTCTTTTATATCTGTAATACTAGCAGAGTTAGTTGAATCTAAATCAGACTCATAGTTAGGAGATATTACCTTCTCTGATAGTTCAGAAACTGTGGGCATAGACAATGATTGGCCGATCAGGGGTGCAGTGGGCACAGTGTTGGATGAGATGATATGAGCGATGTGCGAAGATTCAACAACTGTGGGCACGTCAGAAGGCTCATTCAACTCTTCAAAGACGGAGATGAATGCGACATGATTACTCTTATGTCCATTCTCGCTTTCATCATCAGACTCGGAGTAACTCAGTGTTTATGTAGGTGACTTTCCTTTTTTCTTTATTAAGTTTGGACACTCGATTGATAATGCTCAACTTCCACACTCTCGACACTGAATGACTTTGTTCTTTCCTTAATCAACCATGTTTTGCTTAGAACCATGGTACTTGTTGTCTTGCACATTTTTGTACAACTTATTGTACCTTTTGGTGAGTAAGGCGACGTCGCTCTCCTCAGTTTGATCTTCTTTGATGGACTGAGCAGCAACTTTGAATGTCACGCTGTTTCTTGCTTTGGTTAAAGTGCATCTCGTACGTTGTGAGAGATCCCATTAACTCGTCAAAATGCAAGTTTTTTAAGCCCTTTGTCTCCTGAAGCTGCCACTTTCATGTAAAATTTGGATGGTAGCGATCTGATGACTTTTCTACCATCTTGCAATTTGAGTATGTCTTGCCAAGCTGCTGGGCTTGAGTTGCTATGTCCTTAAGCTTTGCTATATACTCCGCAACAGATTCATCGTCATCCATTCTTAAAGCTTAAAATTGAGATGCGAGAAGTACCTTTTTCGAATCCTTGACATCTTCATTTCCTTCGAAGACATTTTGAAGAATTGTCCATGCTTCCTTGGCTATCTTGCACGATGAAATCAACTTCAAGTGCTCTTGGTTCACGACACTAAAAATCACATTCAAGGCTTTGGCATATGCAAGTAAGAGTCATTCTTCTGCATCGGTCCAAGAGTATGTATCTTTGAGTTTTCCATCGACTTTAGGGAATTTGTAGTCTTTCTCTATTTCTCTCCATGCCTTTACATCAATTGATAGTATGAACCCCTCCATTCGTGACTTCCAATAAGTATAGTTTGTGCTAGTGAGCAGTGGAGGTCTTGTGGTTGGCACTCCTTTAGGTTGATCTGATTGGAGATGTTGAGATATTGCTGCCACAGGATCTGTCTTCTTCGACACAACGAAGGGTGTAGGCGTTTGACTCTAATACCAAATGTAAAAACAATATCTCTGTCAAATTGATTCTGTCGTGGCCACAAACAATAGCCTTGTATATATAGGTGTCATGGGCACATATATAGGCTGCTTTGTCTTGGCGTAAATGAATAATGACGAGTAAAAATAAATTGCAGTAAACAAAAGACACAAGATTATTTATGCAGGACCTCTCCATCCTACGTTTGCGGGGCTATGCCCAAGTGTAAATGCACTAAGAAAGATGATTACAGATTTACATAGAACTCCTAACTCGTGATCCCTCACCTATCAAGTGATCCCTCACCAAGTTCAATTACACTAATCACTCCTCCTTATACTTTGCGCTTACACAAAATCCCAAGTCCCCTTGATGTCCAAGATCCCCTCGAAGATTAGGCAAAGTTCCCTTGTGCCTAGTGTGTGTTTAACTAAAGAGAAAGTCTTCTCTTATCTCACCGATAATACAAAGAACAATTAATGTATCAAAAGTTTCTTTGCATCAATGATAACTTTACTATTTATAAAGAAAGCCTAGAATTTCTAAATACACTTCTTTCGATCTTGACAACCTTCAAACTATCTTGCACATATTCATGTTTCTATTAGATCGAGATTTGCTGGCTTTAGGAAAGAGTAGAGTGTCAAATATCTAGTTTCCTTTTTTTGCATCTTTGTTTGAAATAGGCAAACTAAGCACCGATAATCTTTCCTTGCGTTTTGAATGCTTGCCAATCTTTTGAAGATAGATAGGATACTGCAAGAATATTTTTGTGATCTTCAAAGATTCAATGAGTTGTACATATATCCCCCGGGCCCATGTAAAGATATCCTGGGCAAATCTAAACAAAGGAATAACTAAATTGACCGTTAGTGATGCAATATATTCCCATTGAAATCGATGCACAAGGTGTGACACACAATGATAACTCTAAGGAATTTATGTCTTTACACTCGTAGAAATAAAATAAGAAATACATAAATTCAAAGAAAAGTAGGCGTAGCACCAATTGACACAAAGATTTGGGAAGGGCGGCTACAATGGTTTGGATACCTACATGTACGATTTACAAATGCCTCCCTCTAGAAAACTTGACTCAATAGAAATTGAAGAAACTCGACGAGGTAGGGATATACTGAAGTTAACTCGGGAAACATAATTAGGAGGGATTTGAAAGGTTTGGAAAGCTCACCATCAATTGCACTAAATCGAGCACAATGGTAGAGTCTGATCCATGTAGTCGACCCTAATTAATTTGTGACCGAGGCTATGTTGTTTTTGTAGTGTAAGTACTCCAAATCTAGATTGACCAATTGATGAAATCTTCCTTTTATTCTTGTGTCTTTTATTTTGTATGCATGGACTATCACTGTTTTTATTGGAAATATACATGAACTACACAGTATCATTTACTCTCTCCCACCTCTCTGCAAAACTTCACATTCTTCATGTCTAACTATGCCATTTTAATTGGCCGCAAGTTTCCTTTGTTGCTAACTAATGTGGGATAAATAAATATAGAGCCATGTTTTGTGCACATTCTTTTCACGATGAGTATGCAACCTTGATCAGCAATTTCTCATTCATCTAGTAATGGATTTGTTAAATAGTTAAGAAAATTTACATTGAAGATTGAGATCCAACTCGACCCAACTCTAAAGGCTAGTTGAACAGTGGAAACCAACGAAAATTGACCTCAGTGTAGGTTGATTCACACTTTTTGGAACCCATTTTAAACCATATCTTTAGTCAGCAATTCAGACTTTCTCTCATTTTGAACTGCCATGTGCAATTTTAACAACTTCAGCTTGCACTTTTCCCTTCTTATGAATCACGATTAATCTTTGGCCTATCTTATATGCTATTCCTGCAGCATTCTTATCCGTTTATATTCGCTTCTCTTGGTATTTCTTCTAGGATTTTGTGAACGATTCAATTTCTATTTCTGTCTACACTTGCTTTGCTGTTTATCAGTACCAATTTTTTTCTCATCAGCATACCGGCCTCTTTTGAATTTATGTAATACTGCCATAAGCAATTATTGCATTTCAAAGTGTGCATAATTCATTGTGAAGTTATGTATGTGCATAAGTTTAACTTCAGCTTTTTTATTTTTTCCTTTTTGCCATACATATTTCCTATTAAATTTCTCCATTTTGTAGGTTGTGATTCTGAACCAGGTGACAATGAAATTTATAGATGGTTCTTTCCAGCTAACTCTTGCACTAGGTAATCTATGCTCTTGATATTTGACTAGCATTCCATTTTAACTGTTCTTTTCTTTCACCAGTGTTGTCACATAAGGCAGCTTGTTTAGTGGTGAGGAGTGAGTATATTATACCGCTTCCCTAAATTTTCATGAATACGGTTTTTAGTTGGTAGAGTAGGTTTCAGAGGTTTTATTGGTCTTAAACCTAGTTTTTTAATCTCTTGATTCCATTATCATCATGTTACTGTCTAGTTTAAATGATGGACCAACAATTACTTCTTATTATCTAGATTAAGAATCTATGCTTACTCCTTAAATTTTGTGGATCATGAGAAACTGATTTGTACTAGTGAGTAATGAGTGACTAATAGTCAAGCCTTTATAAAATTTTAATGCAAGAGGTTCTGGCGCATAATCTAGACAGTAAATGATGCCTTAACCTTATGAAATAATGTGAGTAACAAAGTATAGATTGTGCGACAATTATTTTTTTGATAAGAAACCAATGTTAAGAATAGTCCCGCATTGGTTATTCAACTAAATAAAGAAAGGGTTATAAGTTCGAAATGGAGACGTCATCTTGCCCGGGCATTTTGGTGAAGCCTCTACAAAACCTTAAGTCCTCACTTAGAGGCTATCCCTCCTATATAAACTTGGACTTGGGCATTCAATCACATACAAAAATCCATTAATCAATGCTTTGGCATTGTGCAACAATTTACACATAAATAAAATGGACATATACAGAGAAATGAAGATTCATGTTGAAGAAAGAAGAGCCTTAAGTGACAGGTCCAAGAGCCAACAAGTTTCTCTTCGAGCATCTTGTGTTCAATGCAATCAACTAGAGACCCAAAATAATTGAGAAATTGACCGGAAGAGAAAAAGATGGGTAAGTTACAACTTACAAGGTTTTTCAGCTTTAATCTTCTCAGAAAGCTAGGATAGATAGACAATGATAAAAGATGTTGAACTTACTAGCAATGTATGATTTTGTGGAATGTGTATGCGCTCCCAAATCATGTATTTCTATTTTCTACCTAGTAGAGAATGCTTTAAGCTTTGAATTCAAGGAATGGGACATGCCTATGATTTGCGTTTCTTTTGTTTGTTAAGCTGGAAAAACACCACAAAATTCAACAGGGAAGTTTAACTTGACAAAATTTTCTCAGATTTTAGATTTGTTGAAGGGTCTTCTTGTTACAATTGCCTCAATCCCAAATTAGTTGGGGTCGGCTACATAGATCGAACTCTTCCATTGTGCTCGATTGAGTGTAATTGATGCGGCGCTTTCCAAATCCTTTGAATCCCTCATAATCAATGCGTCCCAAGTTAGCTTCGATCTACCCCTACATCGTCGAATTTCTCCGATTTCTGTTGAGTCGAGTTTTCTAATGAAGGCATTTGTAGGCCGCTTTTGGAGTTGTCCAAACCACCACAACCGCCCTTCCTTGATTTTTGTGTCAATTGATACTACTCTTACTTTTCTTTGAATTTTTGTATTTCTGACTCTATCTTTACGTGCTTTATCACATCCAACTAAGCATACTCATTTCTGCTACGTTCATTTTATGTACTTGTCATTTCTTTACTACCCAACATTCACTTCCATCAAACCTATAAAATTTTCCTTTTAACTCGATAGGAATATTTCGATCACAGTTCAGTTGTGTTGCACTCCTCCATTTATTCCATCCTACTTGAATTCTATGTGTTACATCATTCTCAATATTACTATCATTTTTTAATGGTCTTCTTGTTAGTTGGAGAAAAAAATTAAAATGCTAAAATTTATGGGAAAATTTCTTGGTTAGTATTCATTGTTGAAAGAGAATGTTGGTTATTACAATGATTAAAGAACTTATCTTAAAGTTCATGCACTAGATCATTCGAAAAGATCTAAATAATACTATAGGTGAACTGTGTTTTGTTTCGATATAATTCGTAGTTCTTTGTTTGCAAAGATCTAAATAATTCAGGAAGTTTTGTGGATTTAGTGTACCCTGAACTATAGCTCCCTCAGACATCTGATGTTCTTATAAAGTGCCAAAAGAAAAAACCTTGACGATGATCACATTAGAATATCTAGAAGCACACATTCATAGGTTTAGAACTGTTGAATAGTCAAAAAAACTCATTCATATCTTGATGCCTCATAATTCCTTCGTGGCCCATTGCCAATGATTTCCAGTTTTCTGCCCGGACTCATGAAGGTTTGACTCACTCTTCATGATTATTGAATTTGGTATAAAATATACATAAGCATGTCCTGGTTTTCGATATTATTTCATAGTTGTTCCCTATCTATAGAAGGAGATTGTTTCTTAGTTCTTAGAGTGTGCTTTTATGCATGTTTACATGATGCCTCATTTGCGCCTATTGTGGTAAATTATTGTTTATTGAGCTTATAATTAAGCTCCTACAATTGTAGCATTTTAGGAAGGGATAATCTATGCGGGCATTCTCCTGCACCTCATGAGAGTTTGTTTTTGCATTTAACCTGTGACTTATTTGTCACTATAGAGCAACCACTGCTTTTGCACCCTGGTTGGTTTTTCTTGCAGTCGAAAGAGGTAAAGAAACTGATGCTCTGTTGTTAATTTTGTTGTTCGACAGAGATGAATGAACTAAATGAATCTCCAGTAAAATAGTGACTTCGACTCCACCAGGAATCCATAATTCCCTACACCAAAACTTTTACTGCAAACAACTTAAATTCAGGCTCTTAGACTGTTCTCGGAGCACCAAACACCCTGTTAAAACTAACTCAATTGTCCTAAATCAAGCACAATAGAATAGTTTGATCCATGCAGCCGACCTAACTAATTTGGGATTGAGGTTTTGTCGTTGTTGATACGTAGACTTCCCAACCTTTTTTTTTCCAGGTTGAAGTACTTGTACTTGTCTATGAAAACGTGTATGCTTTGTCTTATTTTCTAAAGAGGGACCAATGTGTGCATTTTATTTGCAATTATTTTGAACTTGTTGCTCGCGTTTTGATATTTGATTGCTGTCATTCATTAAACTCGAATTGCTTGCTTTGAATCTTTGATTTACTGTACTCTCAAATTTTAATCAGTTCATCTTTGGTTGAGTTTTGATTTTATGGTGCACACGTAGGCAGAAGATCATATATTTATTTGCTGCATTTTATCTTCTAACTTCTTCGATTTGTTGCACATGTGCTTGCATCCTATCACGATTTCATCGATTTGTTATTAGCTTAATTCTCCATTGACCAATAAGTTGATTGTTTTGTTTTTAATTGCATGATGCAGGTGATAGCTGGTCGCATGCTTGTACCAATCGAGTTATCTTGTATTGGAATGGGAATGAACGACATGCATATATAGATAAGTCACCCTCGTTAAGATCTCAATCTGCACCTTATGCTGTGACTAGTAAAGGAATACGAGATGTAGTCTCGAACTGTAAAAGAATCAGAATGATGTAAAGATATTGTGGGGCGAGAAACTCACTCCTTGATACCTATGCTAACAATGATAGAAAAAGCTCAATGGCTGGAAAGTTTTCTTGCTATTCTGATATTCATGCTGGAAGTGAGTATAGTAACCTTCCAGTCTTTTTTCACTAGTTTTTATATCGTAAGTCGTTCCTTTAAAGATAGGAAAATTCATGATTCCGATACCTTTATTTTTTAACAAATGCAGTTCCAGTCCTATCTCATGCTTTTATAGGTTAAAATCCAAACTTATGGTTCGGTTATAACACGCAGGGACATTGCCTAAAACTTAGTAGTCTCTCGTGCCCAATATTTGTAGTTTTTTAACATTCAGAAATGCACTAAACCTTGCTTCTTCTGCAGCAACTCATAGCTTCAATCCCAAATTAGTTGGGTTGGTTACATATATCAAATTCATTATACTCGATTTAGTGCAATTGATGGCGAGGTTTCAAACTATTTAAATTCTTCTTAATTAATGTGTCCCAAGTTCCAGCAAAACACAGTGAAAATCTTAAACTACAAAGCCTTTAGTTAGGCAGGAATGAATCCTCCCTTCCAACAATTTTTCGGAAGTGACAGAACTAATGTCATTGCTTTGTGATATTCAGAGTTGATAACGGCCACGGCCATAACATTTCTAATGGGCAGTAGTTTTCATCTTTTCCTCTTTATGTGATGTCAACTTTGTTTATTCAATCATTATCATAGACATTGGTTATTACCTCACTAAATTCATTAGAACGATTGAATTAATAAAGCTAAAAAGTGAGATCAATCATAATGGGTCCATAGGCCCGTACACAAGTCCACATTAGGCCTGCCCCAGCCGTACATGGCGTTGTTTAGATGGTGGTATGCGAGATCAAGTACTTGTTAAAACTTTGGATCCTGCTCATGTAAATAACACGGAAGAATGTCATCCCTACAATACATATCAAATTAAGCGTGCATGCACCGATGCGAAAGTAAGGAACACCAGTACATATCAAAGTAAGCGTGCATACACCGATTATGGTGGGGCAATTCAAAGAAGGAAAAAGGCATACATTGGTGCTCATGGGAGAAGATGTCGAAAGCTAAGAGTAGAGGTGGGATAGGGTTTTGAGACCTTGAGCTATTCAACATCAATTTCCTAGCAAAACATGCATGGCGACTAACGAAGGGCGAAAACAAGCTGGAATGTGATCTGTTGAAAAGTAAATATCATAGTGGGAAGGACTTTAATTTATGGAAGGGGAGAAGGGGTTGAGACCATCGTAGGTATGGCAGGGGATTCTAAAAGAGAAAGAACTAATAAAGCAAGGGTTGCGGTGGAGAATAGGGAGTGGGACGAAAACTAGGATTTGGGAGGATTTTTGGGTAACTAAGAAGGAAAGATCGAAACTATGGGCACCAAAGAGAAATGATCTGAAGTGGGTACAAGACCTCATAGATCCAAATACGAGAGGGTGGAATAGTGGGCTTATCACTGAAGTGTTTAACCAACGATAGGCTAAATACATAATGGCCACTCCAATCAGCAGGATAGGGTGTGAAGATAAGTCAATCTGGCACCATGAAAAGTTTGGGGTCTTTTTGGTTAAGTCTGCGTACAATCTGGCTGTATCACTAGATCAAGAAGGCCATTGGGGAGGTATCGCGTTAGGATCAGCTAGTGCAGAAGAGCAAGGACAGAGTTTTTGAAAAGCAATATGGAAAATTGATGTCCCTAGAAAGATATTATTCTTCATATGACGTAGTATTTAGGGATTTCTCCCAACCAAACTAGCATTATGGAAGAGGAAAATGCTTCAAGATCTAGTGTGCCCAATTTGTGGTAAAGGTGAAGAATCTCCCTTCCATATCTTGTTTACATGTGAGTTTGCACAACTATTTTGGTTTGGTGCCCTATAAGGATTTCGATAAGATAAGATGAGGATCTCAAGTGTAGTTGAATTTTGGGATCGACTGATTAGGAAGGGAGTATAGGAAGTAGGTGGACAGACCTTGGTACAATGGTGTGCATTCGGGGCTTGAAACATATGGAATGCGCGAAATGAATTGATTTTCAAAGGTAAATATGAAGACCCAACCACAATCATATGGAGGACCGAGCAACAACTCCGAGAGTACCAGATTGAGAAATGTGGAATGGATAATACAAAGGAGATCTCAACTTTGATGAAGCAAAATGAAGTGGGCCTTACTATTTTGGTGGATGCAACTAGAAATGAAACGACTGGAGATACGGAAATTGGGTGGGTCCTTGTTTCAAAATCAGATAAGGTAATCAAGGTAGGATCGACTTTTGTTTGCTTGAACCCTTCGGTAGAAATTGCTGAATGTCAAGCTATTTTGTTGGCAGTTCAGAATTGCAGTAATTATGAGATTGATAAGATAGTTTCTGATGCCTTTCTGGTGGTTGAAGCCTTGAATTCGTCCACCTCTATTTTTTGTGATCTTGATCCAATTATTCATGATATACGTAGCCTGGTTAAGGGTTAGGACCCAGTGAATTTCAGTCATATCTCAAGAGCATGTAATAGGAGAGCAGATGCTCTCGCAAAACTCGCGCTCTATAAGAGGCATAATTGTATTTGGCTTAATCCGCCACAAATTATCTTTTCAGTGAATGAATCTATATAACTATTATTTATGACAAAAAAAGCGTGCATACACCGATGCAAATTTTTTATTTTTATTTTTTGGATAAATGGAGGTGAAGCTATTTTATTAATAAGAATTTTGTACAAAAATTAAATACACAAGTTGATGGGCTATACAAAAGTGGGCTATACAAAATTGAAACAAAATGGGAAAAATATTTACTCCAGCGTTTTAAAACCAAATAATAAGCCTATATAGAAACACCCACAGATCAGACACAAAATAAACATGCCCACCTCTTTAGAAACCGTAAAGGCGGCAGCCAAAAACTTGAGCCATCTTGGAAAAGCAAATCTATGAATCTTTCCAGAACGTTTACCACTCCCCTACAAGTTTGACACCATTCCAGTCAGCTGAACACCACCATACATTTCCTCTTGTATACAAAAGGGGCATGGAGACCCGATCTGAAAAGAAGGACATACTTGGGAACTAAAGCGAGGTGACTACCTTCATCAAGATGGAGTCTGGCAATGCCTAGTTGCCCCACAACCTAGAAACAACATCCATTGAGTATATCTCTGGCTCGTCCCCAAAGAGCAGATCGAAACACAAAGGGTAGGGACTGAATCACACACAACCGACATTGGAAACCCATGAACCCAACATGCCGCTCACCATGAAGAATATGATCATACAAAGAGGGGCGGGCCCATGGTTTTCAATTGCCCTGGACTATAACAAATGAAAATGTAACTAGTTCATCAAGAATTGTCTTACAAACTCACTATTTTCCTCAAACAGAAAACAGAGAGGTTTCGTTTATTTATAGATGAACTGAAGAGATTACAACCATTGATTCCTAACTAACTACTGAGGCTTTATAACTATATTACAACATGATGTACAACATCACTGATCCAGTACACCTACACCCTTAATGGTTTATTCTTACATCTCCCCTCAAACGAAGAGGAATGGGAATGACACCAAGTTTGATCCGTAACTCATGAAACCTAGAGGTGGACAAAGCTTTAGTAAAATAATCAGCAATTTGATCACAAGTGGGAACATATTGCACAGATAGATCCCCCTGCAATACCTTGTCTCGCACAAAATGGATATCAATCTCAATATGCTTGGTTCTTGAATGAAAGACAGGATTGCGAGCAAGTGAAGCAGCACTCAGATTGTCACACCAAATAACTGGAACAACATGAAGTTGAAACTTTAATTCAGCTTAACAAGGAACGTATCCAAGTAACCTCAAGCCCACATGAGCTAATGCTCTATATTCGATTGAAGTGCTAGACCTTGCCACAACAACTGCTTCTTGGATTGCCAAGAAATCGATTTGAACCAAAGTAAACAAAAAACCAACAATGGATTTTCGATCATCTCGGATTTGCATTTGCCCCAATCAAGATCATCTGAATACCCTGTCGTCAAGATAAGCTTTGAACCAAGTTTGAAACTCAAACCCAAATGAATCATACCTTATAAGAATCGCAATACACGTTTCAAAGCTTGCCAATGAGAAGTAGAAGGACTTTGTTGATATGAGCTTAATCGATTAATGATGAAGGCAATGTCCGTCTGCAGTATGTACAACATACTTGTAATCCACCAAGAAGACTTCTATAAAGTGAAGGATCATGAAACAAAGAATGACTATCACCGCACAATTGTTTCCCCGAAGCGTGCCAGGAGATTCAAGAACCTTTGCATTTGACATGCCACCTTCAACAACAATGAGGATATGTAGTGACTGATTGAGATATAAACCAAGCATCACGTCGAACTTCAAACCCCAAGAACAAGCTTAACTCCCCAATATCCTTCAAAGCAAAGGTATTATTCAACTCGTTGATAAAGGACTGAATTGCGGTAGATTTAGCACCAGTGACAATAATGTCATCAACATAGATCAACACATAAAGAGGAGAAGTTTCCCAAGTAGTGATGAACAGAGAAGAATCAACTTTAGAATTAAAAAACCCCATGACAACAAAGCTCCTTTTAATTGATCAAACCAAGCTCTTGGAGCTTGTCGAAGACCATACAAGGCCTTATGAAGTCGACAAATATGATGAGGATTGGAATCATCAACAAAACCAGTTGGTTGATTAGTATAAACCTCTTCCATTAACTGACCATTAAGGAAGGCATTATTAACATCAATTTGTCTAATAGACCAACCATATGTCACCGCAATTGAGAAAATGATTCTAATAGTTGCGAGATTTGATCACTGGGGCTATAAGTTTCGAAAAATCAATGCCAGGTATTTGTTTAAAACCTTTGGCAACTAACCTTGCTTTATATATGTTAACAGCTTCCATCGAATTTTTCTTCACTGTGAAGATCCACTTATTAGCAACCACATTTTGATCTTTAGAAGGAGATACCAAAGACCATGTACCATTTTTCATCAATGCTTGATACTCCTTTTCCATTGCTTCTCTCCAATGAGGAATAGATAGAGCCATCTCCACTGTAGAAGGAACAAAATCAGCAGCAGAACATGTAGCAGTAAATACTTTCTTCATAGAAATTCCATTCTTTCCCCTGGTAATCATTTGGTGAGTATTTGTAGGTAGAGTAACAGGAGATGATTGTGGTGTAGATGATTGTGGTGAAGATGATTGTGGTGGAGATGATTGTGGTGGAGATGATTGTGGTAAAACTGATGAAGATGGTAAAACTGATGAAGATGGTAAAACTGATGAACCAGGGTAAGAATGTTTATCAATAGTAACAATTGAGTGTGGAACAACAGATATAGGAGAAGAAGATTTATCTGTGGAGAACATAGAAGAATAAGGAAAATCTTCTTCATAAAAAATAACATGTCTTGAGATATAAAGTCTTCCTGATTTTCCCAAGCATTTGTAGCCTTTATGAGCTGAACTGTAACCCGAGAAAAAATACTTTTCTCGGACTGAATCCGATACTTGTGTTGATTATAAGGTCTTGTATATGGATAACAAGCACAACCAAACACCTTAAGAATTGTATAATTGGAGGTTGCTGATTTAGCTGCTGATAAGGAGAACTTCCAGATAATACTTGTGAAGGAAGTCTATTAATAAGGAAAACTGATGTGGAACAAGCATCAAACCAAAATTTATAAGGCAACTGTGAATGAGCAAGAAGTGTCAAGCTAGTCTCAATGATATGTCGATGTTTTCTCTCTGCTCTACCATTCTGTTGATGAGTATGAGGGCAAGAATGTTGAAAGAAAATGCCATGACTATCAAGAAAAGGTTTAAAACATCTAAATTCTCCTCCCCAATCAGATTGTAACCTTTTAATCTTAGTAGAAAATTGATTTTCTACAAGAGTTTTGAAGTGAACAAAGGCATTAAAGGTATCTTATTTATTCTTCAATAGGTACAGCCAAGTAAACCTTGTACAGTCATCTATGAAATGCACATAGTAATTGTATCCATCATGAGAAGTTACAGGTGCTGGACCCCAAACATCTGTATGTATTAACTCTAATACATGTGAACTATGCGACTGTGAAACAGGAAATGGTAAAGCATGATGTTTACCAAGAGGACAAGTAGAGGAAAATCCAACTGATGTTGAAGAAGCTTTGATGTGAGTTTTCAACAGTTGTTGAAGTGTTGACAGTGAGGGATGACCCAATCTCAAATGCCATAGTTGATTTGGTTTGTGCTGAGATGTAACAAATGCTTGAGCATCAACTGAACTTGGAAAGAATTGGTACAATCCATCTTTGAGCTTTCCTCGAAGGAGAACTTGTTTATTTTGAATATCCTTTATCAAGTAAGTAGAAGAGTTAAACTCAATAACCACATCATTGTCTCGAGTTAGCTGAGAAATACTCAACAGATTTTTCTTTATATATGGAACACAAAGTGTATTGGGAAATTTCAATGAAGACTGTTGTGAAGGAGTCTTATCATGACCAATAGATGCAATATGTAAATGATTACCATTGCCAACAACCAAGGAGCAATTACCTGAATAGGTAGTACTATTTGTGAGCCGTGATGGATCAGCAGTCACATGTGAAGTAGCTCCACTATCAGCATACCAAGAGGAGTCTGGTATGGAATCAGTAGATGATATGAAACTCTGTGCATTCTGTGGAGATGGATAGAATTGTTGTGCAACAGTAGGAACTTGGTGTGCCAGGAATGCTCCTTTATGAGATTGAGACCGAACTTGAGGCTGATTGAACTGTGATTGTGATGATCCATTATGTGCATTTGCTCCCATGTAGTTCATATCAGACCTGTAGTAACACACTGCAGATGTGTGTCCAATCTTGTTGCAGATTTGACAAGTTGGACGATTGTTTGTATTCTTGAAACCTCCTCTTCCTCTGAATCTGCCATTTCCTCGTCCTCCTCTATTACCATTTCCAACACCTCTATATCCTCCTCCATAACTTTGGTTTTGTGACTTGTTTGTACTTCCATTTTCATATTTCATTTCAGCAGCATTAGCTTGTGTTGATGTATTCAAATTCATTGAATTGATTCCATTCAGTGCTTGCAGTTGAATCAATTTCGCCTCAAAACTTAACAATGTAGATTGAACTTCTGGCCAAGATAGATTTCGCTGCCCCTCCAATATTGTAGTGATTGGAAGGTATTCAACATCTAATCCAGACAATGCACATGAGATTAGATCTTTCATCAAGATTGGTTCACCAACTATTGCTAATTTATCAGATAATTCTTTCAATTTCTTCAGATAATCCATCATTGACATATTTCCCTTTCTTAGGGTTCGCAACATTGTGCGATTCATCTGAATTTGAGCATAATTTTGAGCTCCACACAGAGATTCAATAGCTTCCCATATTGATTTTGCTGAAGAAGCGTATCCTGAGACTTGTGTTGCAATTGAATCTTGCAATGAAGTAAGTAGCCAAGAAACAAGAATTCTATCTTTCGAAAACTATTCTTCATATTCTGGATTGATTTCTTCAGAACCATCCAAGAACTTAGGAGGACAATCTTTTGTTCCAAATATAAAACCATCAAATCTGATTCCTTCAATTACTGGAACTACAATTGCTTTCCACAGCAAGAAATTTGTTTCATCTAGTTTAATTGAAACAAATTGACTTACAGAATTACCAAATGGAGTTAGGAGAGGTGTTGCTGCCATTGATGTCTTCACTGGAGTCTTCAATGGAGTCGATGTTGACGATGATCTTGATGAAGATGCTATGGTTCTAGAATCTTCCATCGCCTGAGCGTCATGGCTCTGATACCATGAAAATGTAACTAGTTCATCAAGAATTGTCTTACAAACTCACTGTTTTCCTCAAACAGAAAACATAGAGGTTTCGTTTATTTATAGATGAACTGAAGAGATTACAACCATTGATTCCTAACTAACTACTGAGGCTTTATAACTATATTACAACATGATGTACAACATCACTGATCCAGTACACCTACACCCTTTAATGGTTTATTCTTACAACAAACTACTACACTTTCATTTTTCCCCTCCCTGACAAGAGTTGTCCGTGTATGCCTCGAGATGAGGGCATACATAAATCTCGATCCATAACACGCGGGTTGAGGTTATGCCAATGGCTTATGTGCCCAATGTGATTTTAAGTGTGACTTATTGTCCTTTTAGCATTTTCCATAACATATATATCATGAGGAAGCATAATAAAATAATAAAAATAGATAAGGAGCACGTAATTATTATAATTGCACCTATGACATGTTTGATATGCTAGACTTTTTTTCATAGAAGTATATTGGTTAGGGGAGAGAAAAAATATTAAGTAATAGATTTTCTTACATACATTAGCAACATAGTTGTTAGATTCCTTAGATTTTTATAGAGATATATGCACACATCTTAATGTATGTTAATTCCAATCATATTGTGGCGCAAATGTGTAACGACCTTAAAACTCTAATTTGTGCCATGTGTCGTGTCAGGACCCTGATGTGGACATGGAATGATGTAGCGAGCTCGATCATCCCTCGAGAGTCGACACCGATGTATTTTATTTTTCCGTGATGTGTGTATTACTTATTTATGCTCAAATGTACAATTTAAGTCAATTTACCTTGTTATATTATTGTTGAAATTGCGAGCGAGATTCCTCGACATGCATGCTAGCGCGGGTAGATGGGTAAGACTGTGTATTGATGAGACTTAAAACCTAAATTTAGTTAATTATTTTCTCATAGACTTAGTGGATTTTGTAAGCATGGAGAAATATTAATTCGAGACTTTATTTGGGCATGATGTATATAGATAGAAAAATGATTTTTTGACATTCTTTTGTTACATATATTTGCTACACAATGGTGTAGATTCCTTTAAAATTTGTGGGGTCTACACATCTCAATCAAATCTACACCGTTGTGTAGCAAATGTATGTCTCCTATAATGTTAGATTATCATCTTCCAAATTATAAAACATAAAACATAGATGTGCCTAAGATTCTACATAAATATTTGTAACCACTTGATCAACATGAAGATATACAAGATGAGAAACCCCATGTTGATTAGTGGAGAATTATGGAGACATTAAGTTTTAACTTGATACCATTGATCCAATCTAGAGATGACTAACCTAGGCCAATTTAAGGGTGTATGTTCAAAGCTTTTTACTATAAAATGAGGACTTCATGATTTTCATGTAAAGAGAGCTCCTGGAGACCAAGAAAGAATAAAAGAAGGGTAATGACCTGTTACCTTAAGCTGGTGATTAGTGCTTATCAAAACCCTAATTAATGAATTTTATATGTTGTGGAATTAATAGAAAAATAATACAAGCCTATAAACAAAAAATAAGTAATTAAACAATAAATAGTCGGTACACTAAGTGCGACGAGGGGTTGTGAAATGAATATGCATACCCGAGATTGCTCTTAGACATGTTCGGTGAACTTATTGGCGAGAAAATACGCGAAGTATTATATTTATATATATATTTTGATATATAAATATATAATAAAACTATAAGTTTGGTTTGAATCATATGGATCGTTTGATCAACCTCGTGATGGGCGTAAGCGCTTGATGTTGTTAAAATTCGTGTCTCTTTAGGGAGTGTCGTTTTAACACATTGACCACATGTTTGGTCTTGAGATAGCATGATGTGTATCTCAAGTAAAATCCATATACTTAAATCAAAACTTTCATTCTTATCTTCATTTCATTCGATTTTTCGAGAGAAATTGAAAGAGAGTAGCTGAGGGTTTGAGAGATTGAGGAGTGGATCAGGAATGAAATCAATGTGGGTTGAGGAGCTTAATCAACTGTAGATTAGAGATCATCACTATGGGTGAGTTTGGTTTTTAAATTTCAACTTGAATTCCCAATTAAATGACGATTTCTCTGTTAATCGTTGTTGTTTATGATTGGAAATGAGTTATTACCTCACTAGAGGTTCTCCTTAATGATTTGGGAAAGTGGTTGTGGCTATTTTGGAGACTTGGTGATGGAATAATAGGTGCTGCTCTGTTCACAAACGAGGCAGTGCAGGATGGAACGTGCTTCATCGAGTAGAGGAACACTTTCCCTTCATCAATTGGGACGAACCCAATTGGTGGAGCGCGCCCCACCGATTGAAGGAGCACGCTCCCACCCTGAAAATAAAAATTCTGTTGTACTGTAATTGGAAATTTTTGAAGTCTTAGGGACTGAACTAGAGGTTCTAAACATAAGGTAATAGACTTATATTGATCACAAATGGTGTGTGATAGGTTGAGGAACATCGGGAAAGCGTAAGATAACCATAAAGTTAAGAAATTTGGTAATGAAAACCTGAATTAAGGTAAGTACTGATTTGCTTATTTATCAATGTTGCCTGGCTAAACTAGTATATGTCGTTCATATAGTTTATGGATTGAAATAAGGGGACTATGTACATTGTGATGTTTTAAATAAATGAAAAACGATGTTTAATGTGATTCACGAGAGTAAGTTCCTGAGGACTGAGACCAGGTTATATAGGATGCAGGGTTGATCTCCCAACGTATATGGAACTTCCTACTCAGTTAGATAGGTTGTGTGGATTACATATTCACTATAGGATTTCGAATAGAACAATTGGGCATTAATGGATTGACTAGATAACATATTGGCCAATGTGTTGGTCTAGCAATCGCATTAAGGGCGTTGGCGGGTAATCGACCCTAGTTTCACAAATAAAATGGAAATCACAGTGTAATAGTCATTGACTGTTGATTTGCATTCATTATTTATTGAATTATATACTTTCCATATTCTTGTTAGTTAACATTGGTGCATATTGTTATTGCATAATGTTATTCATTATTGTATGGAATGTCGATGGATTTATGAATCCTACTTACCGAGCAAGTTAGAGCGCTCACCCTAAATTAACATTTCAGGAATACCAACGAGCATTACGACTACATAATAGAGAAGATTTAGGAGTCTTGATCTTTTTTTCGATGTAATGAGTTTTCCTTTATCTTATATATTCGTATTGAGTTACAATTTTGTAATATCACAACTGATCGGAAGTTTTGTATAATCGAGGTTTATTTCGGTTTGACTTGGTACTATATATATCGTACATAATTGTTTGATTATTGAAAAAATTTTAAATTTTCGCTACGTTTATTTTTTGATTTATATCGATATTCGATATATAGTGGTGATTATCAGGTGTAAAAGGAGATGCTTCTGACTCTAGTTAAGTTACAGCTAGGTAATCCAAGCTTAATTAGGGTTTCAGGCCGGGTATCACCCTAATCAGGTTAGGGGATGCTATAAAAGGGGAACTAGGATCTAACTACAAAAAACCAGTTTTAGAGAGGTTAGAAAATGAGATTAGGGAGTTCTTGGGGCACATTTAAGTACTAGCTAACCCCTATTTTACTTCAAATTTCTCACTTATTCATGAAAATGAAATTGGGAAGTTTAAAAGCTTGAATTGGATGAAATGAAAGTTTATCCCTAAGTTTTCCTTTCACCAAAACCAATTCAAAATTGGTTTCAAGTTTCAAGTTCATGTTTGAGTTTACATGAAAATGCAAAGAATTTATGGTTTTAAATGATTTGTTGATGCATGAGTAAATTGTGATGTTGGATATTATAATTGAGGGAAGACCCCATTTGACGACACTCCTTGGTAGGTTTTAAAGCCCTATATGGGTGGATTTAGGCTCGGGATCGGCAAGGAAGACGGGGGATCGAAAACCCCATTTCCACATCTTTTTCGAACAACGCCGCCGAATAGTATCATGGGCATGATCCCACGGTGTCACCCACTGCGTGGATCACTACCAAAACCACGCCGTGAGGGGTGCCGTGGGATTCATGGCCACAGCATCACCCACGACGTGAAATTTGACTTGCCTAAATTTTTTCACTTTTTTGTTCCATAATTTGAGACTTTTTTCGGGGGGTCTCAGCTAGTCCAAAAATCATCAAAATTTACAAAGATCATTAAATACTATAAACCTGATTCACCAAAATTCTCAAGTGATTCCTAAATGTTTTGAGTGGTTTTCAAAAATAGTTCTTAAATAGGAAAAATGCGAGTTTCTAAATGAGCTGAAATGATTTTAAGCACATTCTGGGCATCAAACGATGTCGGAATCGGACCAAACTCTCCAGATCATATATTTGTATTGTAGGGAAGCTTTTCACCAAATTTATTATTTTTTAGAGGTGTTTTGAATGTTTTCCAAATGGGTTTCTAAATAGGCGAAATTTACTTAATGAGTTGATTTTCGATTTAAGGTATTCCGAGCATCAAACAATGTCGAATTGAACCAAAATCTCCAGAATGTGTAATTAAATCATTATGAAGATGCCCATCAAGTTTTGTGATTTTTCGGCTTGTCTAAATCAGTTTTCAAGTCGCATTTTAACTTAGAATTCAATAAATACAAGTGAGGACTTAAAATCTCATTTAAAGTTGCAAATTAGGTTTTTGAACTTTTAAATGAGATTTTATCACTTGAGAACCTTGGTTTTAAGTGTTTGGACTTTACTGAAAAAACTTCGAGAATCTTAAATTTTTTTACTTATTTTTAAGATATTTCTAACTTGAAGGAAAACTAACTTTCAAATATTTATTTTGAAGTCACTAAGGGTATGTTTTACAAACTAGTGCTTTAAATCAACTTGAAATAAGTTCTAATGGTCATAAATAGTTCAATAACACCCAAAAATAATGGATAAATTTTGTTGAACAATATTAAGCAAGTCTAGAACTTTTGGCCAAGCTAAGTGCCTAATAAGGACTTGAAATAACAGAAAGGGACCATTAGACCCCAAATTGACTTAGAATGATTTGTAGGACTCTACATGATATTTTTTAGCACCAATATGTCAAATTTAATTGCTTATACAATAACAACTATTAGTAGCCTAATACTAAGATCAAAATGGGTGTTAAGTTATAAATAGTCAAGTTAGAATATAATTGAACTATATTAGAAATAATGATGGTCAATGCAACTTAATGTTTCTAACACGTACATAACCAATCAAATGGGACACCATGTAACTAGCTAGCTATAGTTAGGAGTCAGGGGTTGATTAGGACACATGGTGGGAGGCGCGATAATGGAATTTTTTATGCGTAGTTTCGGGTAAGTGAACCAACAAGGATCTCCATAGTAATTCATTATCATTTCTTCTTTCTAAAAAATCATGAATTAGCTTTTCCATCGACTCCCACTCCTATTATGAGTTTTCGAGGGCCAAGTGAGTCAGGAAGGCGTCTTCGGGATATGGTTACCGACTTGCAATCTGGTCCATGACCCCGATTCACTGAATTTTGTCGGAATGAGGTATGTTTTATCCAGGACACTGTTGATATCCCTCATTTGTGATGGTCTAGGTTCAGCAGGCGTTGTCGCATCTTAGGAACCGAGTCTGCCTGGTGCCGTCGCGACTCTATAACTCCAACCCTGTGGTACCCACACTCAAAGGTATAGACTACTTAGATGCCTCTTTTCTAGTTTCCTTTACACTAATTTCTCGTACTTTACATTCTTCCATTCTTATTATCATGAATTTTACTTATTTATTGCTTTTATTATCTCCTGCATGATTCTTGGATTATTTATTATCATTCATGCATTACTGTCAATATCTTTCTGGCTTTATTCACTGGAATTTTCTTCTTTGGCCACAATTGCACATCCACAAGTAAGCAAGGGAAAGACGTCGATCATTAGTGACTTACTTAAAAACATCATAACGTCCCTCTCCTTTGCCATTTTGTAGATTTTTTATATTGTATTTACTTACATACTTGATATTTTGTATACATGGGACTGAGACACACTTATGACTTGTATATCACTTTGTTTACTTTTTGCATTCGGTCACCATATATACATATTTATATGTAACACCCTTAAATTCTATTTCGTTAAATCTTCCCAACATTGAGGTTATTTTAGTAAATATGCATGATATTTGTGTAATATAGTGATTGATTTGTGTATTATATAATACTAGTTGACTTAGGCATGAAACTTAGCCTAAGTGAATGAGAACAAACCTAAATTACTTGTTGGATGGCTTAAATAAAGCATAATGACAAATATTGTAAATATACATAAGGGAACCTTTGTAAAACAAAAGAATGGATGGATTAAATGATGGCTTTAGGATCATCCTAGTACTTAAATCCAACGAAATGAGATGTGTAACATCCTCTAACCCGATTAGGGTGATACCCAATTCGAAACCCTAATTAAGCCCCAATAATCCCGTTAGACTTAACTAGGGTCAGCAACCTCTCCTTTTATCTCCTGATACACACAATAGTATATTGAATATCAACGTAAAACAAGTATTAAACACAACGAGAATTAAAAACTTTTTTTGATATTTAAATTCGATATACTAAATCAATTCAAATTGGAATAAAATCTTGGTTATACAAAACCTCCCATCCCTCGCGATATTACAAAATTGTAATTCAATAAAAATATATAAGATGAGAAAAGATTCATTACATCGAAGAGAAGATCAAGACTTATAAATCTTCTCTATCCCATAGTCATAGCGCTCATCAATTTTCTTGAAATGTTAATTATGGTGAGTGCTCTAACTTGCTTAGTAAGTAAGGATTCACGAAGCCATCAATATTCCATATAATAATCAAGAACATTATGCAATAACAATATGCACCAATGTTAACTAACATGACTATGAAAAACATATAATTCAATATATAATAGATGCAAGTTCAACTATCCATGACTATTACACTGTGATTCCCATTTTATTTATAGAACTAGGGTCAATTATCCACTGACCACATTAATGTTATTGCTAGACCAACACATTAGTCGATGTGCTGCCTAGTCAATCTATTAATGTCTAATGGTTCTATCATAAACCCTTTACTGAGTATGTAATCTACTCAACCTATCGAATTGAGCAGGAGTTACATATAGGACGAGAAGGTAAACCATTTCCTATAAGTCCTATTCTCAAAATCATGAGTTACTCTTTGATGTACATAGTTCACCATTCAGCCCTAAACTACATGAACTACATATACTAAAATAGCCAGACAACATTGATAAATAAGCGAATCCATACTTACCCCAGTTTAAGTTTTCCAAATTCCAAAGGTTACTAGGTCACTCGTGCTTCTCAATTATCCAACACTTATCACAAACCATTTGTAACCAATACAGACTTAATTCCTTATGTTTAGAATCCTTAAGTCGG
Source organism: Stephania yunnanensis (assembly GCA_039657365.1). Lineage (NCBI taxonomy): Eukaryota > Viridiplantae > Streptophyta > Magnoliopsida > Ranunculales > Menispermaceae > Stephania > Stephania yunnanensis. The sequence goes on along the minus strand of CM077584.1, from coordinate 53,632,641 downwards.
TCCTTAAGACCTCAAGAAATTCTAAATAAAATATAGCATAGTTGATGGTTTCTGGGTAGGAGTGCGCTCCCTCGCTTGGTGGAGTGCGCTCCATTAGCCGAGTTCATCCCAACTGGTAAAGGGAGCACGGTGAACAGGCCAGTAGCTAGTAGCCACTGTTCAGTTACCAAATCTCACAATAACCTTAAACTCTCCCAAATCATCAGGGAGGACCTCTAGTGAGGTAACAACTCATTTTCAGTTATCAAACATAACAATTAACAAAGAAATCATCATTAATTATCGAATTCAACTTAAAACTTAAAACTTAAAACTTAACTTACCAAGGTGATGATCTCTAATCTAACAACTCTTTGATCTCCTTGAATCAACTCAATTCTCTTCTGAATCAATCATCTAGATCAAACCCTCAGCTGCTTGGCTTCTTTGACTATCTCGATTGATCGATGAAATGAAGATAAATTTGATGCTTTTGATTTAAATATATGGACTTTTCTCGAGATACACATCGTGTTGTCTCAAGGCTGATCAAGTGATTGATGTGTTAAAATGACACACCCTAAAATAACACGCATTTTAACATTATCAACACTTATGCTCACCTCGAGGAGATCCAACGATCTATATAATTCAAACCAAACTTATAGTTTTAGTATATATATATATATATATATATCAAATATATATAAATATGTATACTTCATGTACTTTCTTGCCAATAAATTCACCGAACATGCCTACGAGTGTTTTCGGGTGTGCATATTCATTTCACGACCCCCTCGTCGCACTTGGTGTACCGACTATATTTGTTTAATTACTTATTTTTCAATTACATGCTTATATATAAATTCTTTTTTTCATACTACAACCTATAAATTCACCAAATATACCAAACATACACGAATCATCAAACAAACCCATGTACAAACTAATCCAGGTATGCCAGAGTTAACCACGAGCCTTACTTGAGTTAATTAGGATTTAGATTAACACTAATCACCAACTTAAGATGACGTGTCATTTGTGGAGTGAATTGCAAAGATAGATGAGAACCGTTCTTAACCTCGGTACGACATACCATCCACAGACCGATGAGCAGTCTGAGAGGTTTATTTTGGTGCTAGCGGAGATACTATGAGCTCGTGTCTTAGAGTTTGGTGGTAAGTAGAAGAAATACATTTCTTTCTGTGAGTTGATTCAAAACTACACATAGAAGATTCGACAGATTCGCCAACATTTTACTACGACACAACTAAGATAGAAGAGATACGCCGATAAATATCATAATTTTTTTTGGAGTTTTTCAAAGGAAGATCTCATTCTGTTGAAACTCTCACCTACGAATTGATTATATAGGTTTAGATTGCGAGGTAAGTAAGCTCCAAGGTACATTGGGCCGTTCCGAGTACATGAAAAGATTGGTCCTGTTGCTTACCGATAAGAGTTACCTCCTCAATTAGCTGGAAATCACAATGTCTTCAACGTGTCTATGCTTCACAAAATAGAGACTCAGTTCACTCCAAGGACTGATTGGAATGAACTTGATCTTCGGGAAGACTTATCTTACGATGAGCAATCGATTCATATACTTGATCGTGAGATTCAAAAGTTGAGAACCAAATAAATTCTTTTGGTTAAGGAGAAATAACAATTTCATGGTGATTCAATACATTATCTAATCTTCTTAGTTCCCGAGTTGAAGCGCACGTCAACAACCTGAAATGTTAATTGAGGAATGGGCACTCCAACTTGTTCAGTAAGCACAACTCATATTCGTATCAATGTAATTTAATGCTAATCACCTACTTAAAGTAACACGTCGTTACAAGATGTAGGGTTGTGATTGGACAATCAAAATTTAATCTCACTAACTAGGTATTTAAACCAAAACTAGGGCTTTACATCAATTTTCTTGACTTCACTACGGAGAAAGTCCGAGAAAGGACCCTAGAAGACTTGTTTGGTGAATTTGGTGGAAGAGAGGGTGTGACGAATATAATTTTAAACAAAATAAGATAGACCATATTTGTACATATTAGTTTTAAAAAGTAGGAAACCCTAATATTTAATGGCAAGTAGGACCGATGAAAACCCTTAAAACTTAATGTACGCTGAATGTGGACAACTAAATGTGTGTGTGGAGAGAGAGAGAGAGAGAGAGAGAGAGAGAGAGAGAGAGAGAGAGAGAGAGAGAGAGAGAGAGAGAGAGAATTAAGGAAGGAGTGATTTGAGGAGTAAATATGGGATCTTAATTGATCTCCTATCAAAACAATGAACATATGTGGAAGAGTTGCACACAAAACTGAGATAGAGAAAGAGAGAGAATGCAAATGAGGGAGAGAGATCCAAGAGGAAGGAAAAGCGAAGTGTGGGCTTGGCAATCTAGTGGGCGTTGTCTCTAGGTAATAGATTTGCAAACTCATTCTTTAGTTTTAATTATCAAAAGGCATAATCCATGATTTAAAAAGGATTATACATTCCTTTTTGTATGAATCACTATGATTTTATTTTCAAGATTGATAAAGTTTTTTATTTTTTTAAAAATATTGATGCTGATAAAAATAAGAGAATAAGCAAACTGCACAACCATGTATAGTTCGCAAGGAAGAAGAAGTGGGGGAGCGCATGCACTGGAGTGCGTATGCATTCCCCTACTAATCATGCCTGGTCAGGCCCATGCAAAATGGTTGGGCCTATATGGCCCAATCAATGAATTGCGCATGTTGTGTAGTTCGTGAGTTAGAGGGAGGAGCGTACATACATAGCTCCCCACCCGGATAGGGAAAGCTTGGGCCTGGGTGAAAACCCCAGGCCCAACAGTGTAGTGGCCAAAATCATGCCCAAATCCCAGTTTATTATTTTATTTATTCATTTATGTATTTTAAAATATAATAGTAAAAGAACAATATATATTTATATAATATAAAATAAAATAAATAAAGAGAAACAAAACCAGTGATTTAATAAATAAGATTTAATTTTAAGCACATACGTCAAGGAAATATTTGAGTGTACTTGAATATATAGTTCATGATTTTTGAAGGGTTTGGAACTAAACTTAATTGCCAAAATTTAAGTTAACTTGTGTAATTAATTAATATCTAATTTATTTAGATTTACGCGACCTTGAATACGAACATCTACGTATCAGGTAAGTTGGGATTAAGTTATTTTTATTATAATTATTTACCTTCTATTATTTATATGTTTAGGTAAATCATGTATAGCTAGATCATTGGGTAAATTGGGGTGCATTGCAAGACATGATATGTTTTTCATTTAGTGGAGCTCACTAGGAGTGCTTACGCCAGAGAATTACTAGTTTGACCAGAATGCTCGGGACATTTAGACCGAGCTAGGAAGAACAAAAAAGGGCAGTTGCCTAGACTTATCGAACGAAAAGGCTATCCAGGTTTGACCAACAAATTGAGAATAAGAATAAGATCCACTACTCTCAACAAATTTTTGTAGTTAGTGTTGTGTCTAGTTGGACGAGATGTGGACTTGATGATGGAATGGAACTTCCATAGTGTTGAGAATTGAGTGTTGACACTGCTAGGCCATAGTAGGGTCAACCTTCGCGAACTTCAGTTTTGGTCGAGAAATTCAGTCGCAGTAACTCATGCATGCCTTGCATTTGCACATTCTCATTTGCATGGATTATTTATCTTGTTATTATATTCCTTGATTATTTCTTTTGTCATTTTAATATTTTTGCAGGTCATGCATTAGTATTTTGGTTGCATAATAATTATGGAATGATTATAATATTGGTAACTTACCTTAACTTACCGAGCACCGTTGCCCATTTGTGCACATCCAACTATTCCCCCCACAGGTTCCTTGTCTGCAGTAGACAAAGGAAAGGCTCCAACAATCTAGAAGATCTTGTGTCTTTGATTGGTATAAAGACAAGTTTTAGACTTGTCAAGACTTGTGTTTCTATTATTATATATTATCATGGGATTAAGATTTAAATAAATTGACCTGGAGAGATATTATTCTAGTTGATTACTTTTGAATGCCATTATTGACCTTCATTTCAACTTTGATTAAGCTTTATTTAATAATATTTCGCAGCAATCGTGATTCATTTTCTAAACTTCAATTTTTGATAAAATGATAATGAGTTAGTTTTGGATGAAGTCTCACTGGTTCAGTTCCTAACTTAGTGATCGAGTTGCTTGGCGAGTTAGGGAATGAGCTAGACTGGTTGGGATTCATATGGGAAATGGGTTTTGATAGAAGGAGTTTCATATAGATCTAGCAAAACAAGGTTGAATTTACTTGTCGCATCCTCTCTAACTTCTCAATTCTATTCGCTTATTTGATTTCGTGTTGAAATCATGGCTTATCTTGATGTTTTATGATAGAATATGAACCCTAATTCTTTGATTCTAATTCGGGTAATCTCCATCTCATTTTCTATAGTTGATTTAATTGGTATTGCAAGATCTATGGGTAAACCTATGGCACTGGGAGGGTGTTAGACATTTTTTCAAATTCAAATCAGATGATCTGTTTTTCAAAATTAACCGAGTTTTATCGATATATAATCCTGGTACAAGGGTCGGGGTAGTGGTAACTAATCCCGAAAACCTTTATCTCTGCAGAAAAAGCTTTCAGCTAGATTATTAGCTATCATCTAGATTATCAGCTAGTTTTGCCAAAAAGAGCCTTAGTATCAATTTTATCCTTAACTACTTTTAGGCATTTTTTTCTTTAAATTCAAGTCAACCTTCTAGATTTTCTTTATATGACTATCCCATTTAATCAATTTATGTCGAAATCTTTTAAGGCTCGTGCTTAAATTAAGTTTATGATGACTTGTAAGAATAATATTTTATAATCAACGATTCATTAATAATCTAGTTCAAATTTAGCTATTCATAGATCATCAATGGTTAGTTGAAAACATTGTGCATATATATATATATATATATATAGTTTTTATAACGTGCGATGCACGTGCTACGCACCCTATGTACATACATTAAATTAAAATAATAATATTTATTAAATTAAAATTTTTATAAATATAAGATATAATATAAATACATTATAAATGCAAAAATATAATGATAAACAAATTAGAAGTGACGATGACTATATTAAATATAAATATTTCATCTATCAATATATATTTTTGTATAAGGTTAATAAAACTTTTAAAAAAACCTTCTAAAAAACTTAAAATGTAAATAAAATATTTATTTTACCTAAAAAAGTATAATGATAAAAGAAATTTGACAATTTAAATTTGTAAATATTCCATCTATTAACACATACATACTCCTTCAAGTCATATATGTAAGTCGTTCTAAGAAAGTTCCCTTGTAAAAAATGTTATACAAAATGGAAGTGGTTCACTCTTTTTATATTCATTTTGTCTATTTTGCCCTTGCAATAAATAGGGAATTAATGCAGTATGAGAGGTAATATAGTAATATTAAGATATAATTAAAGAACTTCTTAAATCTTGTGCATTATCCGTAAACGACTTGCATATATGACTGGATGGAGTGATATACAAGGCTAAGCACTGAGTAAGAGAAAAGAAAAGTGATAGATTTCAAAGAAGAGTCTAATAATTGTATTAATGTGGGCTTATTGAGTACAATAAGGTGCTCTTATTTATAGAGCTGAACAAAGCATAAAATAAGAAAAGTTTCTTAATACTACATAAATACTAAAATATATCAACTACCTAAATACCTAAACTACCAAAATATAGTAACTACTATAGTTTCCTTAACACCCTCCGTCAAACTCAAGATGGTTCATGAAAAATAACTTGAGGTCGCCAATCGGATCAGTAAACCTAATAAATCTAAGATTCGTTGCAGAGGAGATCAACGACCACCCAAAACAGCAAATCTAAAGTTCGTTGTGGAGCAGATCGACGACCACCCACGACGTCAAATCTAAGGTTTTTTGTAGAGTAGATCAACGACCACCTAAGACGTTAAAAAATAAATTCAGATGTGGTAAAATAAGAATAGCTAAACAATGAAACTGCAGACAATAGAACACTAAAACTGCGAAAAAATAGATCATCGAACATCAGAATAGCAAAAAAAGTAGAGTCGACAGAGTTGATGATAGATTGATAGCAGAGTCGATGTAATCGACGGTATGTAGAAAACGGAGTTGATGGCAGGCAGACACCAGAGTCGACGTAATTGATGATAGATAGACAACGGAGTTGACGTAGTCGATGCCAGGCAGACAACAGTGTCAACTACAGGTATATAGTAGAGTCGATGGGCATGTAGGATACTGGACAACGGATAGGCTCCACGTAATCATAACGTGGTAGTAGCACTTTTTTATCTTCAAAGAAGATAAAACCAACGAACAAAAAGCTGGTGGTGCGTTTATGTTGCATACTCAGAAACTGAGATACGAGGTAGGTAGAGACTTTTCTTAATGTTAACGAGAGATGAACATAAATCAATGACTTTTTTGCATCCATTATGAAATTCTCTTCATGCGTTGTGTTAAAGCCCACAATGGAGGGCCACGAACAACCACACCGGTTGCATATTGTGGCGAATAGATTAGTAGAGACGTAGACGTATGGGTGTGTGCACAAGCAGCAGAGCAAGCACATGAGAGAATATCGATTGGAAAAGAAAAAAAAAACACAAAATGTAGGAAATGATCACCAAGAGTTAGAGAACGCATGAAGATGAGCACCACAAATCGGTCGTCAACTCGAAAGTCGACCGACCTAGTTCTAAAAATCAAGCTCTGATATCATGATAGATTTCAAAGAAGAGTCTAAGAATTGTATTAATATGGGCTTATTGAGTACAATAGGGTGCTCTTATTTATAGAGCTGAACAAAGCATAAAATAAGGAAAGTTTCATAATACTACATAAATACCAAAATATAGCAACTACTATAGTTTCCTTAACAAAAAGGACACTACTAAAGCTATATCATACACATTACTAAAAAAATAGATTATTGATCATAGACAAAAGAAGTTAGAAAAAGACTCACGACTCCTACGGTTATGAAAAAATTTACAACTCTATATTTGGATCCTCTACAACATATATGATACAATTGTTCCTTGGATTGAATATATATGATATTGTTGCTTAACCTCTAAACATTCTACCAAACTTCGACAAGATTCTAAAAGAGCAAACTTCAATTTTATCTGATATTTCCATGGAATATGTTTCCACGTTAATGACACTGTGATGTTTATACTTGTCTTTCATGGTTTCACCTTATGAGGAGTTCAACTACAATTAAGTAAGCATTCACTATCAACCTTTTGGTAAGCCAATAGTTATGGATAGGCATAAAAGAAATGACGGAGTTGTGTAGTATAAAGAGAATACAAGATTGATAGAAATAGGTAGTTTACATTCAAATATTTTTTGTAGACACTCGATTTTGTAATTGGTAGAAACCCAGCTTTAATTTGTAATTTTTTTTGGTGATGTAATTGTTGTAATATATAAACTATATAATTAAAAATAAACAAAAAACAAAAACAAGACAATCACTTTTTTTGATTTAAAGACAGTTTTTTAATTTTCACATAGTTCAAAAATAATTAACGCATAGTTTTATAGTTTTTTTTGTTTTTGTTTTTTCAGAGTATATACTATAGTTATTAGTTGTTTTGTTTAAGTTTAAGTGGGGCACTTAATTGTTGCATACTTGTATTTATAACAAGGTTTTAAGATAGGGACATACGACTAAAACTCATTATCCCAAACGAATTACAATGCCACAAACCGAGAAACTTAAACCAAAAAATGCAAAACAAAGGATAAAATGGTACCTTCCTCATGGTCCACATTGGTGCTTTTAATATAGTTATATATAATGTCATTAACAAATAGAGAATGTCAAGGTACTTGAATGATGTCGTCCATAAACTGGTGATGCGCCTCATAACCTAAAAACACCAAGATAGGAAAAAAATCATGTAAACTTGTTAATAGATTTAAATAGAAAAAGAAAAACAAATGAAAGTATATGAAGACTAAGTTTCTTGGAAGCATGAGTAAGCTTTTAGTAGGCAATGCTTCGAATAGACACATATAGACATAAATGGGGTGGATCTCTTCTTTATCTAGTTGGAGAAGCTTGATGGGAAGATGATTGATGACCAATAGAAAAGCTCGCCTGGAAGATAAAGAACACAAGGCAACCCCAGTTGATATTGCGGTTCACAACTCAATAAAGACACTAAAATCATGGGGTTAGAAGGCTAACATTAACAAAAAGTAAAACTGAGTAAAAAGTATTTGCAACACTCTTGTACATTACAAGAGCTTCACCAAGTCCAATTTAGGAAAAACTGCCAACTTATGTAAACGGCTACAAATAATTGCTAGCCTTTTCCTTTGAATTTGTGCTAACTTAATACGCCTAAAAGGTAATCCAAATCTTGTTTGTATGACCATATCATTTTAATAGACTAAGTAACATTTTTTTCTTCTGATAAGAGAACAAAAACTGACCACCTCAAATAAAAAACCAGAATCCATTAGCAAACTTGTAATCTATATATTATTTTCTCAATCACAATATAACACAATTAATCTCGCATTTAGTTTCACACTTAAAGAACTACCAAAGAGATTGCAGTTCATGAACTAAAAATAAGATAACAAAAATCTCAACAAACAATTAAGGATAAACAAAAATATTCAAAAACAATGCTGCAATTGTCTCTCAGCACCATCAAATTGCAACATTTAAACAATATTGTGGATATTCTATTTTTATGTCATTAAGTGAAACCCATATTAACAATTTTTGATTATATGCCTCAAACTTCTGCAAGAGCAAGCGACATATGGTATGTCACGAAGTTCTCTAATATTATAGAAATTAGAAGGCAACTCTTCAAAATAATCAGAGGATAATTTTTAAGAGAAAAATCCATGTTGATGTGCAATTGGCTTTGAATATGCAAAGTGATAGAACAATTCATGAGCCCAAACATATATGGGACTACAAAGTGCCTTCACATATATTTCTTAAGCATGGAATAACTCTAAAAAAATTATATGAAAAAAAATTATGAAAGTAATAAACAAAGTTATATATTCTTTATATATGTTATTCATTGTTTCCACTCAAAGAAGAAATGAAAGAAAAAAAGAAACAAAATCAAGTTAATTTCAAGTATTGGAGCACAAATTTATTACTCGATGTCTCCACACACTGCAAAACTAAAAGTAAGGGATACTCCAATGCCGAATATAATGATTAAGATACATCCTTATACCTGCTTAGAAAAGATCTCAAGTGTTAGCTGTACAAAAATCTTGCTCATGTCATTTCTATCAACACTAATATGAAAAGAGCAGATCTTCTTAATGATGGAGAAATGGAAACAAGCAACCACCATATTGCTATACAATCTTTTTGTCCAAGTTTACAAGTGAATAATGTTTTTAAGACCCAATTATTCATAAGATTAAGGAAATAGATTTATTATGGATGGATTAAAAAAAGTAAATGAAAAGATATCTCAATAGGAGAATACACTACGAGAGGAAAAATTGAATGACATAACCAATTTAATGCCAAATTGATAAACAACTAAGAACTTTAGGAGGATATCAGAGGTGAAAGATAATCTCAAATTGTTGGTTTTGAAAGACAACCAAAATATCAATAAAGTATAAACAATAATGGGTATAAGCATAACTAAAACAAACATTCAATTCATGTCATTATGTGCACAACTAAAATATAAGCTAGAAACTATACGAGACTGACCATTCGACACGCAAAGTTTGTATTTTAACTATTGTCTCAATCAATTCCCAATACACACTACTCCACACTGATTCTCTCTGTTTGATATCATTTTTGAGGTCTTTTAAGCATATAAGAAAAAAATAATTTAAGAACTCTGATTCCCAGCAAAAAAAATCAAATTGAAAAGAAATCACAAGCAACTCCCCACCTCTGCAAAGCTATTCAAATTGAAATCCTTGTTTCACAACATGTGCGTTAGGGCTCCAAAGTGTCCTTTGAATTCAATGAAAGCGAGAAATACCATGAAAGAGAAAACTCAATGAGCAGCGAATACACAAATAGCAGAAAGAGAGTAGAAAATGAGAGACACGTTAAAAAGAAAAAGGCAGAGTAGGAAGGAAGAGTAGCTGAAGTGTTATGAGAAAGAAGAAATTCAATGGAACCCGAGAAACTCCTATTCTTGTAAAACTCCATGAAAACTGAATAACCAGTGTCGAGCATGAAAATGAGAGTTGCTGAATTGGAGTTGCGTACGAAGAAGGTGAAATGTGAAAATAAGAATATGGAAAAAATTGAGAGTTGGAGACGATGATAGGTTGAAAATTGAAAATGGAAAACTAATATATAAGTGAGATACACAACTTTCTGAAAGTTACCCATAGTTGTTTAATTAAAACAAAAATATAAATGTATGCGATTGAGTTATATATACATAAAATTATGTGTATTATATATATGAATACATATTTATCATGAATATTGAGTTTTAGTGCATATGCATGAATAAATACTTAAAAGTTGCGAGGAAAAAGTTGAAGAAAATAATGTGTTGACATATATTACGAAACAAAACAAAAAAAAAACTCAAATTAGTTGAGGATAAAATTGATATTAGATAAAAATGTTAGGATAAAATTGATAAATTCTTAAGGTTATATAGGATATAATTGATACTAGGTTAGGATATTTTGATCCACCTTTTATTTTTTCTTTGTGGCCTTAGTTATTTATTTTTAAAATTAGTAAGAAGAAAAATTGAAGACAATATAGAAAAATTGCAAAATCTTATTTAATAGTATTCTTGAGGTATTGGCTTTATAATACTAATGTACCGCACATGCTTGCATGTGGATGCAATTTTTTTGAAGCCCATAAGTGTATGTGGGTAGTTAAGGTAATAATGCAAAACGTTTTTGAAATTGCTAATGTCATGCCTATTTTTTTAGGAAAGTGTGGCATTAATCGCAACAATTTTGTAGAAAAAGGGTTAGGTAGTTTTTGTTTTTGTTTTTGTTTTTGTTTTACATATTTAACCTTTACATATATTATTTCAACTAATTCAAAAAAGATGGTTGGGGGTATTATTGGAAAGATATGAGCCAAAAAGGCTTCATTGTGGAAAACAAATTCAAAATTGCTATTATATAATAGATATAGTACTTTAGGAAAGTGTGGCATTAATCGCCACTTTTGTAGAAAAAAGGTCGAGTGGTTTTTGTCTTTTTACATATTTAACATTTACATATATTATTTCTACCAATTAAAAAAAAACGGTTGGGGGCATTATTGGAAAGATAAGAGCCAAAAAGATTTCACCATGAAAAGCAAATTCAAATTTTTATTATAGAGTATATATAGTACAAAATCTATATCTATATTCTCTCTCTCTCTCTCTCTCTCTCTCTATATATATATATATATATAGTTGAAGCTGAGAGAAAGTTTACATGTATCCTCATTTTAACAATTTAATTTTCTAATTTTATATTTTTCTAATTTTTTCTATTTTAAAGAATTTATTTATTTGTGTTATTGATTGTTTCAAGGAATATATTCATTGCCCCATTTATTAGATTTATTTATAGTTTAGATTTGACTGAAATAATAATTAAATGCATTTGAATTTTTTTTATTAATGAAGAGTTACTTCAATGCATCAAATATCCGTTTCGAATCTTACATATCATTTCGGTTACCACAACATGATTTATGCGGCACCGAAATCACAATTAAAGGTATTTGAATTCTTTTCTTAGTTAATGAAGGGTTGTTTCTATGCATTTAATATCTTTTTCGAATCTTACACCATCCTTTTGATTATTGCAACATCATTCATACAAATCATTAATCTTCTCTTTATATATAGATAATAGGTTCACAAGTACTGCAGATATAGCAACATCCAAGTAGCTCGATCATAGTTCTTCACACATGAATGCAATGTTGAGGTGATTGTTGAGCTGTATGACACTCCAAAACGTAGTAGAGATTTTGCAGTGCGATCAACGACTTCACATCCCTATGTTCGTTGTTGCGAGGATTATTTAGAATGTTCGCTATGTGCGTGATTTATAATTAAATATTTTTTTTACCCTCTATTGTATATTTTTCTAAGAAATATGAGTTGATTATTGTGAATTGCAAAAATTATTACAATATATTTATGTAAATTAATTTATTAACTTTCTCTTAAAGTTTTAATAACCTGTGCAGAGCGCGGAAATCGACTGGTATAGTATATGAACAAATAAAGCAAAATACTAAAAACATTTTATTTAGACTCGACCATTATATAATTTATAAACACGAGAGACATGAAAACTTCATATTTAATGCTTGATGTATTTGTACACAAATATATTTTTTTTTTCATTTTCATGCTCCAACAACATAAAAACAAAAAACTACTACTATACTCCTTCCGGCATCAGAGTGCTTCATTACTAACACAAATTTGTTCTCACGACCAATCATTTGAAGCCATGAAATAGCCGATTCTCTAGATGGGAATGACTTACAAGGAGTAAATGCATCCTTGTAGTATGGAAATAAAGTTGAAACCGGCATTACCTGCAATACATACATTGTAACATTACGACTCAACCAAAATGCACAATAAATTCACCAAAAAACAAAAAAAAACCAATTTTTCGGTTGTAAAGGTCTGAGACTATAAGCAAAGTTTCGTTCATTGACAACCGAGACCTACGAAACAGTTTCAGTCGTTTTATACCGAGACTATGATTTTGTTTCGGTCTCATTTGAATATGTTAATAACCCTACTCTAATGCAGTCATGGCTATTATTATGTTGGCGTTGTCGTTCTTATCAAAACCAACCAAGGGGGGTCGGTACAACTACCAAGCAAAGATATTAAATTTTAATAGGGAAAATATTCAAGAATGCAAGTTTCTAGTATGTAGCTAAAAAGGAAGTTCACATTTAATAAAAATAAGGGATTAAAAATTCCTAAAATCAAGAGATTTAATTGACAATTAAAATGCAATGTCAACTATTAATGTACTATACATTTTCTCAAGTTCTAATTAAATTCACATTTCACATTGTAGTATTTTGAGTTAGCACAGACAAATCACATTCCAATCTCAAATAATGAAACCTATTACACGATAAATATCCAAATAGAGTTGATTCAACTTTCACAAAAATCAAATCTCATATACAAATTAATTAACGCAAGTTAAAACTTAGACATAGTTGTGAGACCAACACATAGTAACTTAATATATGTAGGCCGAGGACTAACAACAGTGCAATGAATAAAACTATATTTATAAATTGATTTTCCTTTGAGGTTTTTAATATGAACATAAATTCTTCAAGTCTTGATTTTAAATGTAAGAACATACTCTTAAATCTTTAAATGTATAATTAGATAAACTCCATGAAAACATTTTAGGAAACACCAAACAAGTTACACCCTAGCTATAAACCTTATTGTTTTTGGTATTTTCGTATTCCTAATTAGAATAGGAAATGAAAAGTTAAATTCCAAGTGTTTCATGGTATCTGCGAAGTGCTACTAACATGTGTTTATGCTTGAAAAAATGATTAGCGTGCATCTGTATGCCTGTGTCACTATGTACATATACTTCACTTGTCAGAATCATTATAGAAGCACAACTTTAGATTATGTCTTAACAAAATTGTTCCACTATACACTATGTAGATTTGAGGATACAACTGTGATGTAAGGCTTAATAGAGCTTTGGTGATAAACTTATTAAGATAGTCAATAGAGTTGGAATATATAAAGCAAGAGAAGAATGTAATACTCGATGATGGCTTAAATGTGTTAAATTTCTTTGCTTTTTAACTTGACATTTATTCAAACACTAGGTGGTCATTCAATGTACATATTTGATAATGAGACTTTCGAACACTTGTTTATTACTACCAATTCAACATACTAAAAAAAAGAAAAAAATTAGTAAAACAATTAAACCCAAGACAAAAGGAGACAAATATACCAGAGAGTGTAATGGCAGAGAATGCAGGCACAAGAAGCACTTGCAAAAGCTAATGGACTTAGAAATTGAAGCATTCAAATATTATCATATAGAAAAGCCCTAAATTTGCAAAAGCTCAAGGCAATGAATTGAAGTAATTGACTCACCTTGTTGAGTCACTGAGATTATCTAAGACGCACCAAGATTGCGAATAAAGAGATATTTGTGTGAGAGACATCATAAAGCATATTTATAGAAGAGGGAGATGAAAAAGATAGTTGATAGAGTTGTCGATGAAGAAGATAATTAATAGAGTTGTTGTCAATGAAGAACTGCGGATTGTGGTGAGTCTTGAATTCGGGTGAAAATGGGGAGAACAAAATGGCGAATTTGGAATGGAATTGGACTTGAGAATGATGAAAACATAAACTAATCATGATTTCTACTAGAGAAAACCAATCTTTTGGTCTTTTAACTTTGAAGGTTTTACACTTTCGATACCTCGACTTTGAAAACAACACATTTGGTCCCTCAACTTTTCATATAGTGTAAATTAAGTCTTTTTGTTAGTCCAGTCATTGTTATTGACGATGTGGCGAAATGCAATCGCCACGTGGCAATAGACAACCAACCAAATCAACCCCACCCTTGTGTTTTTTCTCTCTGCCATAATTTCTCTCCTCTCTCTCTCTCTTGCTCTCTGCTTTCTCTCCTCCACACCTCTCCCGCTCTCCCTCGCTCTTCGCTCACATCTGCGCTCGCGACCGCCCTCCGCCGCGCGCTCTCCGCCTCGCGCCCACCGCCTCGCGATCGCCGCCTCGCGACCGCCGCATCACGCTCTCTGCCTTGCGCAAGGTTTCGTTCCGGACATACGATGCCGTCTTGCACGATCTTGACGCAGAGTGAATGAGCAAATATTGAGTCATCATAGTGAGAAGCTTGCAATAGCTTTTGGCTTAATCGGTACTCTGAGAAAACCACATTGAGGATCATGAAGAATTTGAGAATCTTTAGTGATTGCCATTACGCTATTAAGTATATATCTATGATTGTGGATAGAGAAATTGTAATTTTTACATTTCGGTAGTGTAATGGGAACAACTTCAAAAGCTAAACATTCGGTATAACATGATGAATGCCTTTACTTTCAAAATTGCAATTTGGTTACAAATACATTTACGCAGAGCAACACTTGACACCTCCGAAGCAAAGAAGACCCTTCACCAAAAATTACAGGCATGCATTTATTGATTGATACATTATGCCATTGAAGGCTTCATTAACTGTTTCCAACCTGACGCAGCGGGGATCTTCCAAATCAGTTGAACGAATCCACGAACAACTCGATCTAGGTCAGAACTTAAGCCAAAGTTCAAAAATTCTTTTATTTCCACCAAAACTACGAATT
Organism: Stephania yunnanensis; assembly: GCA_039657365.1. Lineage (NCBI taxonomy): Eukaryota > Viridiplantae > Streptophyta > Magnoliopsida > Ranunculales > Menispermaceae > Stephania > Stephania yunnanensis. The sequence continues at coordinate 53,617,238 of CM077584.1, read as the reverse complement.
ACACCAAATAGATCGCTTAAATAGCGAAACCCTAAAATTGCCAAAAATAGTAAAAAGTCTAAAAAGCCCTAAACTGAAAACTAGACGAAAAATAGAAACAAACGCCGCAAACGGCAACAAAAACGGAAATTCCTAATGAAAGTTATAAGGGAAACAAAAGTTTCCTAAAATAGCAAAATTGCCGTTTCGGAGGGCGAAACGATGGAATTTCGCCGAAAAACGTCGTAGTCACAGCATAGCTGTGAGTTGTGATCTCCACGTCGTTTCCAATAAACCCATACCCCCGGATCGTTGCGAGTCATATCTTTTCCTATTTTTTCAAGAATTAGCAACTAATTCTTGGAATTCATCATTATCCTATCAAGATTCATTATCCTATCAAGAATGTGCAATCTAATTCTTGGACTTCATCATTCTCCCCAGGGTGGACACAATTCGCCCTCGAATTGTCATCATCAGACGTATCCCCATAATAGGGAACAAGATGCTTGACATTAATTTTCACACCTGACTGAATCCTTGTACTTGTCAGTAGCCTTCTGCAAGTTAACTTTGAGAAATTGGTGAATCTCGTGCAGCCCACGAACAAAGTCTTCTGCCTTGCCATCAGTATATCGGATTCCTTCTTGTTACCATGCCTTGATTCGGTTTGAATTGCAGCAAGCAAAATCTCCTTTGAATTTGTAATGGCAGCATACGCTTGCCCAAGGATCGCTCTAGCAGTGTCAACCTCACCTGCGAGCCACTTCTCTTTGGCACCCCTCAGCCAAAGAACCTCAGCCTGCGGATTGTAAGAGACTGCTTTGCCAAGCAAAATATCAAGAGACTCTTTAGTTCCGTGGCCCTTCTCAAGCTGTGGCGCATCCCCAATAAAGCCTTCGTTGTCACTGCCGTACCGATCAGCCGGATCCACTCCAGTATCATCTATGAAGTTATCGTCATCCATAGTCCTAACACCTTCTTGGTCATCCTCAGAATCCGCCCCGGCAACCGTATCCCATAGCTCCTTCATCTCGCGATCGCGGCCAGGATAAATCGCCGACAAGCTCCCACCCCTCGAGCTCATCTTCTCTCCCTTATCAAACTTCTTATCCCCCTTCAATTTCTTCTCTTTCTTTCTAAACCCATCTTCCTTCGACCCCTTCCGCTTCTGCGACGATGGCGGCTCGCTCTCAAACTCATCTCTCATAATCGCTTGTTCTTCATCTTCAATCCCAAAATCAGGCGTCCTCTCTCTATCCCCACTCTTCTTCACCAATCTCTTCCTCGGCGTCGCCTTCGAACCCGAATCATCGAACTCGTGAACTGGCGTCTGAACAGTCACATCATGTTGGTGGCCTTGCTCCGAACCGTGTCCTCCTCTCCAGTCTCTCTGGCTGAAAGACCCTTTGGTTGCACGCCCGCCATGGGCATAATACTTCTCGTCGCCTCCCCGTAACGCCGAGGGCCGAAAATCGCTCTCCTCTTCTGCGCTCCTCTTCCCGGCACGAGACGGCGCAAACCCCCGACTGGACTCCTCCGAAGATAACTGGTAACCGCCCTGCTTACCATGACCTGAAGGTCTGCGCAAGTCCTCCGAACCCCAACGCGCGAACTCTCTTGATCCGTGATGGGAGTCCCTCCATCTCGCCGCAGAACCTACAGAATCCATCCTCTCGAAGGGGAGGATACGATCCATATGCCGATCCAACAACTGATCGATTTTGGCAGTTAATTGTTCTACCACCGCGACCATGTGTTGGTCAATTAATGTGCCAATTTGTCGATTCAGATTGTTACGATCATACACCTCCTCGATACGCTGCTGGTTCCTCTTCGGCGGCATGATTTCTTCAATCACGCTGAAGCAGGCTTTGATACCAACTGACGCAGCGATGATCTTCCAAATCAGTTGAACGAATCCACGAACAACTCGATCTAGGTCAGAACTTAAGCCAAAGTTCAAAAATTCTTTTATTTCCACCAAAACTACGAATTACACCAAATAGATCGCTTAAATAGCGAAACCCTAAAATTGCCAAAAATAGTAAAAAGTCTAAAAAGCCCTAAACGAAAACTAGACGAAAAATAGAAACAAACGCATGCAAACGGCAACAAAAACGGAAATTCCTAATGAAAGTTATAAGGAAACAAAAGTTTCCTAAAATAGCAAAATTGCCGTTTCGGAGGGCGAAACGATGGAATTTCGCCAAAAAACGTCGTAGTCACAGCGTAGGCTGTGAGTTGTGATCTCCACGTCGTTTCCAATAAACCCATACCCCTGATCGTTGCGAGTCATATCTTTTCCTATTTTTTCAAGAATTAGCAACTAATTCTTGGAATTCATCATTATCCTATCAAGATTCATTATCCTATCAAGAATGTGCAATCTAATTCTTGGACTTCATCACAACCTTTTGAATCACCTTAAGTTTTGCGCTCCTGCTTCGGCGGTTCAACCAAACCTCCTCGTCGGTTGGTGTTATTGGTCTCTTTGTTAGGATGCTCCCATTACTGCCATGTACTTTCTGTTTTACCCATGTTTCGCTGCTGCCGTTGTCATGTTGGCTCAAAACACCGACATTCTCCCCATTGCCAAGTTCATCGTCCGCGCTGATAAGGTCGAGAAAAGTCTGCTTTACAATCCTGTCCTCCAAGCTGCGAAAGGAGATGACGACGAGCCTACCGCCAGGAGAAATGCAGTCGAAACAATCATACAGAGAATCTTTTAGTATGTTCAATTCATCGTTCACCGCTATCCTCAGTGCTTGAAATACTCTTGTGGCTGTCTTGATCCATCCTTGCCTCCCTGTGATTTATTCACAGCTGGCGCGAGGCGGCGGGCGCAAGGCGGAGAGCGCGAGGCGGCGGTCGCGAGGGAGATGCGAGCAAAACGAGAGGGAGAGCGGGAGAGGTGTGGAGGAGAGAACGCAGAGAGCAAGAGAGAAAAGAGAAATCGTGGAGAGAGAGGAACACAGAGAGAAAAAACGCAAGGTAGGGTCGATTTGCTTGGTTCATTGAACCGCTTGGTTCATTGAACCGGGTGGTTCATTGAACTAGTTAGTTCATTGCCACGTGGCGCCATGTGACAATTGCGTTTCGCCACGTCATCAATAACAATGACATGGACTAACTAAAAGACTTAATTTACACTATATGAAAAGTTGAGGGACCAAATGTGTTGTTTTCAAAGTTGAGGGACCAAAAGTGTAAAACCTTCAAAGTTTAGGGACCAAAAGATTGGTTTTGCCTTTCTACTAAGACTAAACAAGAATTGACAATGAAATGAAGAGAAATTGTTGTGGGACTGGGATCAAAGCAAAGGGTATCATGGTCAAAATGTTTAAGATTGGTGCTTTTAGTATATTATAGATATATATTAAAAGAAAACCTTAGGGTGCCACATGGCTTCCTATCAAACTTCATTCTCACCATGTCATCAACTCTTATGTCATGTCATTGACTCCAACACTAATAGGAAAAAAGTAATATCGGTTGCCACATTGCTTCTGTTCAAGCTTACTTCTGGCATCGCCATCAACTTTTATGCCATGTCATCAACTCCAACTCATAATCTTAATTATCTGTAACCATTAACGTCTTAATTATTTGTAACCATCAACTTTATTTATCAATTAACATAATCTTAATTATTTGTAACCATTAATAATCTATATATATTAAAGAAAGACCTTGGAGTGCCACATGACTTCCTCTCAAGCTTCATTCTCATCATGTCATCAACTCTTATGCCATGTCAACGATTTCAACTCTAATGAGAATAAAGTAACATCTTTGGTTGCCACAATGCTTCTTTTCAAGCTTACTTCTCGCAACATCATCAACATTTATACGTCATCAACTCCAACTCATAATCTTAATTATATGTAACCATTAACGTTTTATTTATCAATTAACATAATCATAATTATTTGTAACCATTAATAACTAAATATATTTCATTTCAATTTAATTTAATTATTTGTTTTAGATCTCTTGATCTTCCCATGCAACCACTAATTTGATTTATTACTATATATGTAACCACTACTTCAAATAATTATTATGTAAACTTTTTTAATAATTATATATTGAAAGATTTAATGTTTAACTTCTAATCCTCATATACAAGTGCGTAACGTAATCATTCTCTTCAATGTATAAGTCAATATTTTCAATCACTCATTCACCTCTCAAACTCTATTCCAATTTCTAATTTTATAAGTATTTGTCAATACTTTGATTCTTGGCAAGTTATTGGTGTTTATGTCTTTGGGTCTTTTAACATTAGAGGCTCATGATCTACCCTTAAGAATTTAGGTGGTAAGAATATATATACATATTATGTTTATTTTTCAGTTGTTAGTATGTGTTTTGTGTTTGAATTATCTTGAAGTATTTTTTTTGGTGATTGAAGTATATACTTAAATTTCATAATTTAATAATATTACATCTTTCTAATTTTTTTGTTTCTAATTTTTTTCTTTGAATTTTTTAATTTTTTTTATTTTAGCCGGCTAATAATACTATTTAATTAAGACAATAACATTTTTTACATGATTTTAACACTTTTTTTTATTGGAAATTGGATTTTATTATTTTTGACTTTACACTACAACAAAAAAAAATATTTTTAAGACACTAACAAATGTTGTTCAATGCTATGTTGCAAAAACTTAATTAATATGATTCACATGTTATAATTATTATTTATCTTAAAATTAACATAGAATGATGAATCAAATAATACAAAATAATAATGTTTCATAATCATCATATTATTTTGTTTAAGATTTCTTTAAAATAAAAAATATTATTTAATTATATATTTATTATGTTTTTCTACATATTTATAAACAAAATGTAGTAAAATAAAGTTTTTCTTGTCTCAAGTTCCTTAGGAGATTATATAATAAGTTTTTTTCCACTTTTTCACATTAAATTCGTTTTTATCTAATATATTGATATACTCAGTTTTGCTCTGGTTGCTGACTAGTTACAAATAAACAAATCTATTGATTTTTTTTGTATATCGATTTTCTTTATATATGATACAACACAATACATATATGTACCGTGTGACTGCTATAGAAAAAAATATAAAAAATAGATTTGTTTAAAAGAAATAAGAAATATATTTTCTCAAAAAAAAAAAAAGAAATCACAAAGATTTGATCAACTTATCAAAAAATATAAACATAAATAAAAAAACTCAAAAACATTAATGAAAAAATAGGCGGATAAAAAGAAATTAAATGAAAAAAAAACTGAAAAATAGATGCCTTCCAAAAAAAACGAGAAGACAAGAAAATAAAAAATAGAAGTATTACGATATTTATAATCTTAAGTCTTTTGACCATATCACCATGTCTTTTTGTCTTAGTACCCTTGAACTAATAAGTTGCAGTAGGGAGGAAGTCAATCATCATTTGATTATGAAAGTTGCATTTGCACCCCCTAAGTGACCATTATGGCTATGTGCACTCCACACAATGATCAGGGCACCTAGTCAAAATGTTGTAAAAATTAGGGTAAGAAGAAAATGTCAAAATTGCCATCCCAACCCAACTAATTCACTCATGTACCAAAACCTCTCTATATTCATGCACATCCACCTTCACTCCTCCAAATTCTTCATAAGTGAAATCGATCCCTAGCCGTGCACATACATATAATTGAATGAAATCAGATGATCGATTTTGGAGAAGACAATAATGTGGGTTGTATTGTAGGTTTGTTAGATTCAGTGTGTTTGCATCACTATTAACGTATAATAGGTGAAGAAAAGGAGTGGGAGGCGGACATAGAACAAGATAAGATTTGTTTTCTTAGTTTTGTATTTTGTTCATTTTCAAACTGTACAGAGACGCGAAGTGATAGGCCACACATGATTGAGACATTACATAAGGTCTCGATTGTATCTAGTCGACACTCTTGCATTAGTCTCATACTAAAGCAACCGAAACCATATATATGTACTATGTGGTATTAGTCACGATCATTGGATACGGAGACTTGATGAATGGTCTCGGATATGTGCAACCGAGATTGCATACTATTTTTCGAACCTGTGGGACCGAGACAATCGGGGTGCCTTGAGAAACAATCGGGGTGCCATGATAATCGAGGTTGGGTGCTCATTTTTTAACTAATGGGCAATTTGGAAAACTTGACGGGTGCCCTAAAAAGTTGATTGGGTGCCTTTATCATCGGGGTGCCCTTAGCTGCACTATTTCCCTGTATGAAAGCCTTGTTGAGGAAAAAGGATTTGTGCTTATGATAAAGTATTTTATAAGAGTGCTTATAGAACATGATTCTCAAGCCAAGACTAACATTTTTGGTCTAATACCAGAAAAGCAAACATAAAACAAAAGATAATGTGGTAGGAATAGGATCACGATTGTCTTATTGAAGAGTATGTTAAATTAGTTGTTTTGGTGCAAAGTTGTGGCATGACATGGGATTGTCATGGTGAGTAAGGGAGGATATGGAATAACATGGGATTGTCATGGTATGTGATGGTTGGTTAGCCTATTATGTTGGGATACATGATATGAGAGGTTTACAATTACTGGTGTTAGGTAACATAGTTAGGGAAACTCGAACACGGAAATTGAACTAAGAATAGGTTGCGGGGATGTTGGGAAGAGAGTGACTAATTTTGACCACCTTAGTAACACGTGTCCTATGTCTCAGGGTAACACTACGATCCCTGTGATAGAGTATTGGAGGTGTTCAGGGGACTGTGAGAGAGGGACTATCTAGGTATGAGGCGTGGTCACACGGGGATAGGATAGTTCCATCAAAGTTTACTCGAAATTCAAATTTCGAGGACGAAATTCTCATAGTCGGGAAGAATTGTAACGACCCAAATTAATTAAACTAGGATTAGCATTAATCTCGGAGATTAATAGCCGTAATTCGAGCGTTACATGGACAACGTGGTTTACTCGGACATGAGAACCGAGGAAATACGTTATTTATGGATGGTGGTTGTATATATGTGGTGTTTTAAAAATTATTATTATTATATTTCACCGCATGTGTGCATGTTGCTATCGACGAGTTTGTGTTACGGGTGTTCGCCTCGAAAGGTGTGTCAATGCGGGTGTCGAATAGGCGAACTACGGGTACATTGGGAAACTAGACTAATCCATCTCAAGATGACTAGTTAGTCAATTAAAATGGGTAATGCGACCATAGGCCAAGTAAAACTCAATTAAAACAATAGGCTATGACATACCTCGAATTGCATGCCAAGACGCGGGCATCGAGTGCCAGGTAGTCGAGGGTTAGTGGGATCACAAAACTTGTCAATTTGATGAATAAAAATACTAACCATATATATTATAATAGGCCTAAGCTAATGTAAATGAATCAAATAAATCAATGCCTATAGTTTAGTTATTTAAATTAGAAACCATGAGATTGTCTTAGAGATACGTGTTGGCACATCTAGGAACCATGTAAGTAGCAAGTTAGTATCACTTTAACTAGGTTAGTGGGAGTTAGTGGGATACGTGTCAAGGTGTGGATCATTAGATGAGCTTCAAATACGTAAATACATATAGATTAATTGCTAGGAATCGATATTACCTTAATATATAAGATTAACACAAGCAAGGAAACCATTTTCATTTTCAACTTATGAATCAAAAGAACTTGTTGGAGAAGAAGGATGTTGATGGAGAGAAGGAATCCATGGAAGATTGGTGAGAATTTCTGAAGTTAGATGGTAGATCAACTACGTACACATCTATTTATGTCAGATTGAAATCATTTCTGATTTTTTGCTAATTCTAAAGGGTAGATAATTGAATATTTGCAATTGATTTATATATTTGCATTCTTCATTTGAAGCTGATAATTCAGCTACATTGAAGTTCTTAATTTGGATTTGAAATCATAAAGATATGAATTTTTTAAATTGCAAGACCAAAACTAGAATCTTGCATGTTATATTAGGAATTAGCTTATGTAATTTGGTCACAACTTGCTCATTTTAGATCTAAATCGATCCAAACTTATGGCATTTGAAAGCTTACTCAAAGGGTAACAACTTTATTTGGCTCGAGATGTTGTAATTCAATTGTTTTCATATCCAAAAGTGCTTTATAAGCAAGTGTTGGAATTTATTAGAGAAATTTTGAAACTAACTTTTTTAAAGGCATAACTCCCTAATTACTTATCCAAATGAGCTGATCTTTTTTTACGTTATATTTGGATATGTTTGCTTTCTTGTGACCAAAAACCATTTTTTTTGGAATTATAGATTGGGAGGAATAGATTTTCTAAATTCGCCGGTTGGATTAGATTCCAATTAGATGTTTAGTAGAATCATGATATCTCTTTTGTTTTAAATCATAATTTTGAAAACTAGACTTTTTCAAAAGCTAAGATAGAAACCGACGGTCTTTGTAGGTGGAAGATTTTGAGATTTAGATCATTTAATGCCTAAAAAATGCATTGAAACATAAGATTGAAATTGAGACATAAATTAGTCTATAGTGTTGATTTGGGAAGATCAATTTAAAACATGTTCAACCAATTTGAATACATGATAAATACACTTAACTGACTTCAGGGACTTAGGAGATCGTAGCTCAGGTATCGGAGAGCTTGTCGGATTGAATTCGGGTGTTCGGGGGAGTCAGAGCGCATGTTGAGGTGCGTAAACCCATTGGAATGCCTCACATAATTCATAATTTGGTTTATAGACTTCATTTTTCATGTGTAATTGCTGGCGGGCACACAAGGGGGTTTTCACTCCTATTTTAGTGTGCGTTCGGTTGTGGCTAAATCGCATGCACGGGTTACTTGTGATAGTGCTTGTGTCAATGGCAAATATAATATATCTACGACTGTCGGGAAGGATTAAGGTGGTCATGATGTGTAACAGCAGTCGGGAAGGGAGCATGCCATTTACTGAAGTTAGGTTTTAGCCATCGTAAGCCTGTAAGTATATGCGTGGTTTCTATTCGATTTATCGATTACTGGCTGGTGTAGGTTAGGATTTTCTCATAATTATACAGATGTTTACTGATTAAAGTTTTATTTCGGAACTGGTTTAATTGATATATGTTGTTTATCTATTTGATGCTTCTACTTTTGCTTGTCGTATGCTACTTACATTCATGGGAATATGATGTACTGTTGTTAGGTGTTATTTTCTTATGTTCCGTAGTTGATCAGTTTTATTTCATGAATATTGTGTGGACTTCTCTTGGGATTTTACTCACTGGACTCATCACTGTACTTGTTGGGTGACTGAGTGCAAATCCTTCGACGAGCAAGGGCAAGGAGGTACTAGGCGACTACCTCTGAGATCGTGGAGCCACCTCGTGTGTGATATCAATATGTATTTATTTTACTTTTGTTAGGTTTTGGGGACTATAAAACACTGATTACATGTATATGAAACTTTTGTTATACTTAACTCGCCTTGATATATACATGGTATCTTTTGTCGGTTTTCCACTACTTAGGATTGTTGAATATTGTATAACTTACTTAAATTAAAACTTTTGCTATAAAATTTCATTATAACTTGATAAATTGATTAACGGGCTAATGAAATCATTAATAATTATATGAAAATCAATTAGCTAAGGCAAGATTAATGGAAAAGTGTAAGTAGTCAGGTAGGTCACGGAACGTCAACGATAAGCGGGCCATGACGTGGCAAGGCTTGGTGACTTGGGATGCGACGTGGTGGGTAGCAAGGCGGCCCGAAATTTGGATTAGCTATAATTAGTTATATATTAAATGTAACCTAAGTTAGTAATTTAAACAATAGCCATGTGATAGTTTTGATATATGTGTTGACACATCTAGGAACCAATTGAGTTACAAATTAGTGTTATCTAGATTAAGTAAGTGGAGAGTAAGTGAGACATGCGTTAAGGTGTGGACCATTAGATAAGTTTCGGGATACGTATGCACTTAAAGATCAATGGCTATTAGTTAATCTTACCCATTTCACACACACACGCATATATATATATATATATATATGGTTAAAGATCAACTCATTTCATTTTCTTACTTGCTGAAGAAGTAAAGATTGAGGAAGAAGAGTATCAACAAGCTTTTGTTGGAGAAATCAGTGGGTTGGTGAAGGAGATCAACGTAGGAGTTCATCAAGTAGGTAATTCACTACATTAGCAACTTAGTCAAGTTGATGAATTCATGAATTTGATGTTATGTATGGTTGTTTTATATTGTTGTTGATGTCTTAGGGCTCTAGATATGTATATGAGGGTTCTCAATACATTTGGGTAGCCTATGTGTGGAGAAAACTCAAAATTTTAATTTCAAAATTCTGGGTTTTCTTGCACATACCACGTTGGTTGGATAGTTAGCACGCTAATTTTGGGTAACGCACTAGAGACGGTGGTTAGCGCGCTAATTAGGCCACTAGCGCGCCAATCAAATCACTTAGTGCACTAATTGCCCTGACATGATAAAAATATACAATTTTCTAAAATTTCTTAAACACTATAAACAAGTCTAAAACCCTAAGTAAGGTCCAAACACACTAAAAACATGTTACATGATATCAAGAACATAGGAAAGTGTCTTTAGGAAAGTGTCTCGAGGGTCCATATACAAGATTTGAGGTGTTGGGAGGCCGAAATAGCTTAGGAAACTGCGTGGTTTGTAAGTAAAATGATTGAGATATTTTCCCTCATTTTATGCCTTGATACTGCTGGGTTTTTTACAATTGTTTATATTTTGTGCAAAACTTTGTGTTCTTATTTAATTTTATGTTGCTTGACTTTATTAGTTTTTGTTGCTACGTTTGTTAAATTTTTGGTGTTATTGTTGGTGTGTTTCTTCTTGTTATGCAGTTATTGTTAAATGATAATATGTGTGTTTAAGATTATGATGTGGTTTGGAGTATACACAACACATGGGTATGGGACTCATGGGATGTTGGTATACTAATTAGTTAGTGTCACGTACCCACTATATGAGGTTTGATTAAATGATTAAGCGGTGAGCAATTAGGGTAATACCGATGTAATATGTGTACTGACCTTCTACATGAGGTCGATGAGCCATGTTTCACAACTAATAAGAATCATATCTACATTCACTAATATATATGTTATTACCAGAAGGGTAATATCTAGGCCAATATGTGAAATGATTAAGCAACGACCAATTAGGGTAATACCGATGTACTATGTGTACTAACCTATTACATGAGGTCGATATACTGTGTTTCAGAACTAATAAGGAGAAGGCCTATGCATAAACGACGACCAATAAGGGTAATACTGATGTACTATATGTACTGACCTATTACATGAGGTCGATATGTCGTGCTCAATAAATAAATACAAAAGGTTTATGTGATCAATAGGGTATTACTGGGCTAATGTATTAGTAACCATTTAATATGTGTAGTTCATTAGAATAGTTTCATTTTGTTTAACAAAGTATTTTTTGCAGGTTCTATTTTTAGCATAGTCGTTATTATACTTTTAGATACTTGTTATATATTTGGGAATGTGAACAAATCTCTCTCAGTGCTACTTTCTACATTATTGTACTCATCATCCTTTTAATAACGGTGGTGCATATCCATCGAGTAGCAATCCGGGCAAGGAGAAGATTGGTGACTACTACTGAGCCAGTGAAGAGCTGCTACCTTTAGTGTAGGTTTCTAGTTTTGTTGTATGACTTGTATATATGTTTTTCATTCACTTGTAGGGATGCATACTATAGGTTGTGAGATAGTGTACATATAAGTCACATGTTGATATATAGTTATCACCATTTTGTTACATATATGCACGTGATTTTCATTTCTTGATTTCCACACTTAGGTTTTATATAAGTGACTTTCGCTAATTTGTCAAGACTTCCAATGAATAATCTTTAACCGTATAAAAACTTAATTAAGTATGATTTAAGTAATTGACAAGAGATAAAAAAACATTTATTTGAATAATTAACTTGTGAGAAGAAAAAATTTAGAAAGGTTAACTAATACGTTGTTAAGTCCTATGTGGTGAGTTTAGGGCTTAATGACAGGATTAGGCCGGATAGTGCCCTAGATTTAGGGAGGGCCGTTACAAAAAACTTAAAGAGAATGAGTTAGAGACTAAACTTACGATTGTTTTGATAAGCCAAAAGGTAACTGCCTATCAACAGGTATAAAACTAACACTTGACACTTGTCAAGTTACGAGATATGTGGAACCCACATGGATTACTTAAAAATAAGTATTACATAATGATGTCGTGGCCCAAAATTTCTAATCGCGTTTTAATTTTTAAACACGATCACCGACCCGTGACGTGGGACCCACATCATGATACGCACACTGACCGAGGAACGTGGCCGAGGTATATATTACATATGCGTGATGACTTCCTAGTGTATCGCACTTGTGTAGACTACTAAGTCACATATACTTGTTAATTATAGGTGTTGATACATGAGTGGGGACATGCCTCGGGATGCATGCAATCGTGGGACCAGGTAGAGAGTGACATGATGAGTCATTTATTTAATTAGATGTATTAATGTGTCTTAATTAGTTAAATTTGATGTGGCTATAGTTAATTTATAAAAAATGTAGCCTAAGTTAGTAAAATAAAACAATAGCCATATAATGTTCATTGAGATACATAAAGATACATCAAGAGACTAATATAGTATGGTTTGGTGTTAGCAAAGGTGAGTTAATGGAGAGTTAATGGAATTGAAAAAAAAACAAAAGCCATTAGATTAGTCTCTAGATGAGTGTGTACATTAAGATCAATGACCATAAATCATACATATATAAACAAGTGCTTATGATGAACATGCAAATCATAGATTCATTAAGAAAAACTCTGAGATGTTTGTTGCTAGAATTTGAGGTTTTCAAGAGGGATCGAGTTCATCATCCTATTGAAAAGATCAAACAAGGAATTAAACAACAACTTTGGTAATGCAATTCATCATTATTACATGCATTAATTTTATGAACATGAGGTCTTCAATTAGGAATTTGCAATCAAAATGAATTTGGAAAACTTTTCATTGATTCTATGAGCTAAATGAACCATTAAGTGAGTCCTTGAACCTTGGTTTTTGAAATTAAGATTTTTTGGTAAAATTAGAAGTGATTAGTGTAATTTTATTTTTTTGTCTAATTTCATAGGGTAAATGCTATCATTTCTAAAATTGGTTTACATATTTGATGTGATGACCTAAAATCCAAAAGACCTGCCCCAGGGATAATTTAGTAATTTTGCAAACCCTACACCAATTAGTCCCACTATATAAATCTAATTGTAAACCCTAGCCACCATTAATCGATTTACGAGTTCAAAATCAAGAGAGAAAGAGGGATGAGATTTTAGTGTTGATGATACAAAGTGGTGGCATTCAAATGTACAATTATCTTAATTATTGTTTTTTTTTTCTTTCTTCTTGATTAATTGAAAACTTGGATTAGTTAAAAAAATATGAGAGACGAATCCGCGCAAATCGATGTTGCAGCCACCGGCGAGGGCACCGGTAGGGCGTCCCTAGCGCCGCTGCCCAGTGACGGAGGGCATCCAGGGACTGCCTATACGATGGATAGGGACGTATGTCCTGGTCCCCATATTTTGATTAATAATATATATATATATATATATATAATATGTATATGTATATGATATTTATGTGTGTGTGCATATATATATATATATATATATATATATAAATGAAATAAGATAAGAATAAATCCTACTTTCAAACGAGACGCTATCGCGTCCCTCCCTTTGACCTTGCAACGGACGATGAGGGACTCGCGGGACCCACACTAGTGGATTCCAAAATAAATTTAAGAAGAAATTGAGATTAATATATGACTTGTCGATGATGTGAATGTGTCTTAAATTGTTTAGATTCGCAAAGCGGTTCACATTGAACCCCGAGCATGCGAAGATCGAGAATAGAATTCACAACGAGTCGAGGTAAGTGTGGAGCTTCGCTCATGGATTAAATGTGGCTTGAATATTAGATAAATATAAATTTCATACTCTTATCAAAAGACTTGATATTGGGTTGCATTTAGTCAATGGTATGAGTATGCTTATCTATGGAATGCATGTAATGTGAACAATTTCGTTATTCGATCTAAAAGCGGTGATGGAGTTATATGCTCATCAAAAGAGAGTGGTTCTCGCTACGAGTAGCAGTGGCGTGGCAGTGTGCTTTCCAATAGAGTGTGGTCTGCGCCACGAATTGCACTAGTGTGGCTATGATCCCACCAAAAAGTGAGTGGTCTGCACCACGAAGTATCAAGTTCACAAGTGGTCACAATTGGTGATGGCTTGGAACACTTACTGTTGGTTTGATGGAACTATTTGGAGATCACAATGACCATTATGACCACCAATGGTTCACATCACCTAGAGGGTGAATGTTTCGTTCACCAAATTCGTACCATTAGCTACAATGCATTGAATGGAACAATGACTTATATTTATTACTATTTCTTATGGTAAATCTCTTATTGGACCCCGTTGCATGAATAAATAAAATTTATTTACGAATTGCGAATTCTCTTTCATGATGTAGTTTCAAAAGGATGCTCACTTTCTTGCTTATTGAATTATGAATCTACCTTTAAGTCACATTAGACTTGGAACTTGTTTACACCCCTTTTTACGAACAAGAATCATGTCTTCATTGTTTTTCATTAAATGCTTTATAATTCGGTTTACTACTTCATGTGTAGAGTTATTTTTGCTTTATATGTAATACCTGCATGTTTAATATTTGAGTGAGCCTTCTTTCTTATTGAGCTCCGTTGGTTCTTTTAGCTCAACCCACTTACATCTCAGGTATCCACATTGGTGCTAGATCAAGAAAAGGGAGAGGCGATAGCTTGAAGCCTTTTCTCTAATCGTGAGCCTTGTATTGTATTATCTATATATTCATTTTTGAAACTATTAAACTATTAAGAAAAGGGAGAGGCGATAGCTTGAGGTTATATTTGGAATGTCTCCACGTCTTCAGTGCAAACATGATCATTGCAAGCTCCAATCGTGCGCTGGGTAGTTTCTCTTATAGGTCCTCAGCTAACGGAAAGAGTAAGCAATAACTTTTTCATCTTGCATCAGTACACATCCCAATCCGGTGCCACATGCATCTGTGCGAACTGTCGACTCCATGCATGGCTTTTGTAATACTAACATCAGTGTAAAGGTCAACCTCTTCTTCAGCTTTACAAAGGCTTCCTCGCACGCATCGGACCACACAAACTCAACGTCCTTCTTGGTCAATCTTGTCATAGGCACCGAAATCTTAGAGAAATTTGGTACAAAGTGTCTTTAATAGCCTACTAGACCCAAAAAGCTCATGACATTTGTCACACACTCCGGTGTATGCCAAATAAATATTTGGCTATACTAATGAGACCAAATAATAGGCCTACAATAATTTAAATATTCTAAGCTATTTAAGTCATTAATGTGCCTAAGAAGTGTAATTAGGCTAAATAAGGGAATTTTGCCGTAAGTAAGAAAATTATTTAGAAAACCTATTAAATTGACACATGTTTGACACAAGTTTGGCCGGATTTAATAGGAGCCATTGATCGACCACAAGATGTGTCTTTTAGAACTTGATGAAGTGATCTACTATATAAAGGACACTTAGTCTATTTTGTCTCTCAGCATGCATAAAACTTTAGTTCATAGAGAAAAAAAGAAATGGATGGAGTTGGAGATTTGCAAGAGTTTCAAGGATTAGTGGAGAGAAATTGTACAAGAATTTAGCACATCAAAGCTTATATAATAAAACCCTTATCCTTTATCATGAATTGCATGCTTTACGTGCATCAATGCAAGCTTAATTTTAGGGACTTTGATAAAAATGAATTTCAAGTAATCTTCTATTGTTTTTGGACTCAAAATGGTGAATTACAACTTTGATTTCAATTAATTCGAGTTTTGATCGAGTTTTATTCAATGTGTTAATGGTTATATGCATGTTGAAGCTTTTGGTGTTCTTGATGAATAAGGTGAATGCATATTGATGATGGTGATGGATTTGATGATTTGTTGTTGGTGTTGATTGTTGATGTTTGATGATGATTTTATTGATGAAAAAGAAGTAAAACAAGAAAAGAAGAGGAAGAGAAAAAGAAAAATTGATAAAAAAAGAAAAATTAGGGGTAGAGACTAACTATTGTTGCAGTTCGTCTCCCTCCAAATCGGTTTGGGGGGTCGCGCATACGCAAACAGGCCCGACCCAATTAGGCGTAATCGAGCCCAACCGATCCGAGCCCGGTTCAGGTGGGCCCAACCCCCATTAAAAACTAAAAATTAATTTATTTTAAAACAAAATAAAAAATAAATATAATAAATTATAGAAAAACATATAAAAATTATGAAAAAAAATCATAGAAAATATGAGGTATTGGGAAAAAGTATAAAATTGAATTTCGAGACTTTTTCGGGCATTTGGCACTGTAGCCCAAAAATATGTCACAACTAAAAATTAGAATAAAATTTTAATTTTATTCTCACGATATAAAATCGGTTAATGTGACCATAAATTATTGAAAATTAGTATGTAGGATAATCAAGACCTAAAGAAGCTTAGAAGATCGATGGACGGGTATACTGGGGTACGATCGAGCGACTACGACCGAGTTCTTATCACATTTTGGTAAGTAAATCCCACCTGAAAAACATGTAGCATTTATTTACTATTTTATTTCATTATTCCGTTGATTTATGCATGTTTGGCTTTATGTGGTAACTCCACTCACGCATGTGTCTGCATATGGTTGATGGAACGATATGACCCATCATCGGCTCCCTCGTGATTAGCTATCCAATTATTGCTATGGTTCTGGTCATGCTCTAAGCTACACGTGAGAATTACTCCGTGAATCGATGATTTGAGAGATGGTGTCATAAGGAAACTCCGACACAGATTCCTCTGATTTAAGGCAGTTGGCCGAGAGTTGTGAACTTTTGACCAATAGAGTTCATCATTAACCTTGGAGCGGTGGCTGGGATTCACTTCGTCACGAGAGTCTCCTCAGTCCAGTGTTATTAGTCCCAGAGTTCGGCAAATATATACCACACTCGCTTCCGACATTTATTGCTTTCCTAGCAACTTATCTTCATTTTATTATCCTTTTTTGGTGCATTTCTTATTAACTAGGCTAATTGGAATAGTTATCGTGGGCTGTCATGGACATGCATGCGGATGATGAGGCATAACCTGGTGATGTGTCTGGCAGCACGGCGGGCCAAGATTTCCTTGAGATTTGGGGCTGCTACAGTTGGTATCAGAGCCTAGGTTCAGGCGAGCCTAGGGAAAAGTTTAATGAAATGAATAAAACTTAAAAAATGAACTTAGAATGTGGAAAACCCAATAACTTAACTTAGAACCTTAGTTGGGAAGTGTGATGAGGTGGGTAAATTAGGGTTTTATATTTGTATTTTTTGATTTGTAATACATATATATACGCATATACGACACTGACTGGAGCACATCCGCGCTTGTAGATTCGAGATGGTCGAACGACCTGTTCCACCTACTACGGCTGATGGAGACTACACGAGAAACCCAGCAAGAGTCAACTCTAATCAGAGTGTACACGACTTAGTCTTCATGGCATGTAGCTCGAGGAGATCTTGAGACTGCTCTATTCAAAAGCGGTTGCCACCACTACCACTGCGTCAAGACAAGACGCTCGCCACCACTACCACTACCACTAATGTCGAGACAGCCATTGCCCTGGCTAGCAGGATACGCCACTTACGGCAGCTAGAGTTGAGATTCCCATGAAGTTGGTTACCCCCGCGGCTACACCCGTAATCACCCTAGTGGCTACTCCTACACTTACAATAGAGCAACAAACAATTTTTAAGATGGCCTTGACATCTGTGGCTAAACTAGTCGATGAGTTTTCTAGATTCCAACCAGGACACGTTTACGGAGGCGGAGACCCAAAGGAAGCTGGGAAGGTTTCTTACACGTGAGAGGCTTTATGCACTACTAAGGATTCATGACAGCATACGAGACAGAGTCTCCGGTTACATGTTGAAGGGAGATGCCTCAGTATAATGGACCGTACACACATCTGCTCATGGAGAGCCGACCAATTGGTCCTAGTTCCGCCAAGTTTTCTACGATTAGGACATTCAGATCCAGGTCCAGCTACGACTAAGAGAGGAGCTACTGACACTTAGGCATCGCTCTCGCACCGCAATATAATATATGGAAAGTTTTAAGTACCTATTGATGTTCTCCACAGATGTAGCTGAGACCGAGAGGTTTCTGGTCCACTTTTTTATTCGAAGGCTTCGGTCAGAGATCGGTAGTGCCATCATGTCGATAGGGGTCCAAAATTTGCAAGAGGTCTATGAGCGGGCATTAGCTCATAAGACATATGCCATGAGGAGTGACACCACCCCTGCTCTCGTATACCATGAGGGTCAAAACAACTATGTCAGGTCAGATAGGAAGGGCAAGAGGAACCCCAAGCCGAGATATCAGTATGGATATAGATAGGGACGGGGTTAACAGTGAAAGCCAGGGTAAGAGGTAGGGTGGACAGGGTCAGGGCCAAGGTCAATAGGGTCAGGGATCTGAAAGTAAGTAACACATCATTTGTTTTCGATGTAAACCATACGGGGCACTACCAGAATCACTACACTAGCGAGTTCATGCCACAAGCTAAAACTTTGCCTGTACAAGCTAAAAAGCAAGTTCATGTAGTGGTAGTGCCCGACCTTGACGCTTCACGACATCTAGTCAAGGGTATGTTGATTATTTACGGTGGTAGAATGCATTCATTGATTGATTCTAGGTCTACATTATTGTTTATCTTAAGACGAATAATAGGAAAGTTAGGGTTGACACCAGAGATTTTAGGCACACACCTTATCCTTAGCATAGCTACGGGGACAAGATTTACCCTAATCAGATCTGTAAAGACTATCTGGTTGAGGTTAGTGGTCACTAGTTACCCATAGATCTTTGAGTACTTAGAGCTTGATGCGCTCTTAGGCATGGATGGGTTGCCAGATTACCATGCTTGGTTGGATTGTTTTAGTAAGACCGACATCGTCCAGATACTAGGGATTCCCAAATTCTCTTTTACTATAGTCGCAACTGCACTTCCAATCACCAGGGGTTGATTAGCCACTACCCTGAGATGGACATTCTTTTAGGTACTAGAGACTAGATGAAAGGCTAGTAGTCACACTGGAGGACGTCCCAATCGTATGTGAGTTTTCAAACATTTTTCTTGAGGATTTAGTTGGATTACCTAGACATAGCCAAATAGACTTTATGATAAAGCTAGCGTTAGACACCTAGCCATGTCAAGAGTGGAGTAGGAGGAGTTGAGGGCTTAGTTGGAGGACTTGTCGGAGAAGGATCTCATATATCCGAGTATGTTTTTTAGGGAGCACCAATCCTTTAGTGAAGAAAAAGGACAGTACCATGAGGATGTGAATCGATTACAAGAGACTCAATCTAATGACAGTCAAAAATCGATACACACTGCCCAGATCGACGATTTGTTCAACCAATTGGTCGGAGTGCAATTCTTCTCCAAGATTGATCTTAGGTCGGGTTATCAAAAGTTGATGATTAGGGAGGAGGATATACCTAAGACGACATTCAACACGCATTACAGGTCATTTGAGTTTATCGTTATCTTTGTTGGATCGACTAACACACACTGTGCTATATGCGCATTCGGTCAGGTTTTAACTGGATTTCATGGAGCACGTGATCTTGAGTTCATTTTTGGTTCATCAATTTTATTTGATAGTCTTAATCAAAGACATCTTGATCTATTCCGGGAATCATGAGGACCATGAGTCCAGGCCTATTAGATTGAAAGAGGTCAATTTTGTTTAATTATTTACTATAAAAATATCAATAGTTATATGCCGCTATCATGTTCTTGTACTCGTCGCGTCACACGTCGCGAGTATTTAACTTATTGAAGTAAAGTTCATGGAGCACGTGATCAGTGACATGGGCATATAATTCTATAATTGATAGTAAAACAACCATAATAAACAAGCATATGGACTCTTAATAAGGTTCATGCTATCATAAACATTTATTTGAAATACACATACTAATTGCGTTTACACTTTGGTTACCAACTAAAGTTTATCCTCAATTGAGCTAATCCCAAGCTTTGATACCAAATTCGTTAGCCCTCTCGTTATTAAGATGACTGACCGACCTAGATTATCATAATCCTCTGATAATCTCGTCAGTCTAATATGTTCTTTAAACTTTAACGTCAAAATAATAATTACTTCAATCCTTAATAAGGCTCCAAAATTAAATTATATCCTCATTGAAACTCGATCTTTGATTTTTTCAATTGGAGCAAATTAGGAAGTTATATGGATTATTCTCCGTATTTTTGTAAAAATTTTGACAACACCTCTCTTAAAAATGGTATGCCAAAAAATCCACTTAATATATAGCATAATAGGGAGAAGCCTTGAAGGACTTACAACTTCCCACAGTTCACAATATATAACAAACTCAAATTTATAACCTAACTTAAGAGTCTTTGAAAGTTTAATTACAACTTTACAAATCAAAAGTAACCTAAAATAGAAACATAAACTTTCTCAACATGTTTTAAACTAACTTAGAGACTTTCATAATCTATTAGAAAGAGTATTTTGTGTCCTACACTCACCCTAATGCCCAAAATAATATGTATAAATAATTAAAAAAAAAGAATGTATTGTAAATTGAAAATAATCACCACAATCTTCGAGTCTTATCCATTTTTCCCTTGTCTTCATATAGAATCTGATACCTTAAAAAAAAAAACAACTCAAAGATGTCAGGCAAATATTTCTACATTGATTTGTACTCATGCAATTATTAGTCTAATACATGGAGGCATGTAATTGCATTTCCAAATAATCAATAAGATATATGCGGCAACATGAAATGCAATCCTTTGACGACACCTTCTCAAATTAGGGCACTGCCCGGCCTAATCCCGTCATCAAACCCTAACCTCACCATATAGGACTTAACAAGGAATTAGTTAGCCTTTTCAAAATTGTCTATTTACAAGTTAATTTTTCAAATAATCATTTTCTTATCTTATGTCAATTAATAAATCAGAGTTAACTAGAATTTTAAAATTTAAAGTTTATTCAGCGGAAGTCTTAATAATTTAGCGGAAACTTTTAACATGATACCTAGATTTATGGAAAACCAGGAAGTATGATACCTAGATTTATAATGAAATGAAAATATATATCAACATGTATCTAAAGATCAAATAATATATGCACAACCTCGAAAGTATGTAAAATACATGCAAAAGTCATACAACAAAGTCAAAACCTGCAAAATTCGGTATAGCAGCACTCCATTGGCTCAGAGGTAGTCACCATCTTCTTTTTGCCTAGTCTGCAACTCGATGGATCTTTACCCACCGTCATAAAATGGACGATGAGTACAGAAAAGTAGAAAGTAACACTGAGAGACATTTGTTCACATTTCCAAATATATAACAAGTATTTGAAAGCATAATAAAACAACTATTCTGAAAAGAAATCATGCTAAAATATTATTCAGCTAAACAAAATGAAACTGACACTTGGCTAAGTAGTAATGATCTAGGCCGGTCAGCCGGGAGTCCTATCCCAAAGCCTTTTCCACTATATAAAAATGGAGCTAAGCTCTCCATCTATGTGAAGGTCGGTGCCGAGCTCTACGCCTTTATCATCATCCCAAGTGCCAATTACCTGCGATGTATACTTGCTAACAACCTCGAGTCACATACCCCATGATGTAACCTAAGTTATACTTGCCAACAACTCTGAGTCCCATATCCCGTGATGTCACCAAGTTAGTTGAGAGATCAAAATCTCCCTGAAAGTATAATGACCTCCCGTGTGTCACAATTAGGGGTGGGCAAACCACGACCAAATCGAGGGTTCGCAGTTTAGCCATTTACTAAATCACCACCAAATCGTGAACCCTTAAAACAACACCCAAACTGAGTTTTGATCGGTTTGGTTTCGCGGTTTTAGGGTAAATTCTCAACAAAAAAGTAGCAGCAACTCTTAGTGGGAGGCGCGATTGGTAGGGGAGGTAGCCACTCGCAATGGAGGTGTGGTAGGAGGCGGACACTGGTGGTGTAGATGGTGGTGGTAGGCACAACTGGTGAGAGGAGCGCCAGTGGGAGGGGCAAGACTGGTAGGAAGCTGCCATTGGCGGTGAGAGTCGACCACTAGTGGTGGAAACCCAGAATTCTGCACTTAGAATTTTAAGTTTTCTTCATACATAGGCTTCACCAACACCTTGGAAACTCTCATACACACCTTCAGAGCCCCATGACATCAACAACAATATAAAAACAACCATACATATCATCTAATTCACCAAATTAACTAAGTTGTTAGTGTATGTGAATTACCTAATTTATGAACTCCTAGCTTGATCAACTCCTACACTAATCCCAATGATTGTTTCATTACAAATCCTTGCCGATCTCTTCTTCTCTAGCAAGATTTCTCTTATCCAGCAAAATTTCTCTTCTCTAGCAAGCTTTTACAAATGAAATGGGTTTGATTACATGAGTTGGTCTTATCAAATCTTATATATTATGATGGATTGATTAATAGCCATTGATCTTAATGTACCTATGGATCCCGAGACTAATCTAATGGCTTACACCTTGCCACATTTCTCACTAACTCTCCACTAACTATTTCTAACTAACACCAATGTCAAACTCAATTGGTCTATCGATGTGTCAATACATATCTCGAGAACTATAACATGACTATTATTTTAAATTGCTAACTTTTGTACGTTTAATATATAATCAACTATAGCAACATTATTTCAACTATATAAGCTATACTAAGCTTAAAATAAACTTACCACATCACTCTCTACCCCGGTCCCACGTCGACATGCATCTTGAGGTGCATCTCCACTCACATCTCGACACTTATACACAAATAGGTGTGACTTATTAGTCTACAAATATATAATACACTAGGCATACATCACAACAAATATAACACATACCTCGGTCACGACACATATCTCGATGCGGGTCTCACGACAAGGGTCACTAATCATGATTAAGGATATTAAACTCGGATTAAGATTTCGTGCCGTGAAAAATTTTTCCAACTAATGAAAACTTCATCTTCGAAATCAAACTTAGGTTAAAGTTATAATTGACTCAAAAAGGTACGAAAATCTAAATCGCATATAGCCTTCCTGCTCCCAAGTGAGTTCCGAGTCTACAAGGAACTGCTACTTACCTAAAGCTTTGGGAATAAGTTTTCCTTTCAATTGGTGTACCCTTCGATCTTGGAACCGTATTGGCTACTCTTCATAAAATACATCCTCACTCGGTCAATTTGACTCAAGTCAACCATCGGTCGTACGCCGGCCTTCGACTTAGCTAGTTGAAGCATATAAATATGTAAGACTGGATAAATCCCCTACATCTGTGGAGGTAACTCAAGCTCATAAGCAAACTTCCCAACTAGTCTTCTGACCTTGAAAGGCCCGATGAATCTCGGTGCTAACTTGCCTCTTGAACCAAACCTGTAAAGACCCTTCCGAGGAGAAACCTTTAAATATACAAAGGTTCCCTCTTCATACATCAGATCGCTGCGATAAGTGTCTACATATTGCTTCTCATGGGCTTCTTTAAGCCTATCACGAATCTATCGTCCCTTCTCTATATGATCAACAATAATTTCAAGCCCCACTAACTCCCAGTCCTCTAGCTCAGCCCAATAAGATAGCGAGCGATGCACAGTATGCCATATTAAGCCTTAAATGGTGCCATCTCAATGCTAACCTGATAACTATTATTGTATGCAAACTCACATAATGGTAGGTACTCCTCCCAAAACTCGCCAAACTTAAGTTCACAAGTCCCGAGCATATCCTCGAGTACCTGAATCAACTCTTAGTTTGCCCATCAGTCTGAGGGTGAAAAGTTGTGTTGAATTGTAAGCATGTACAACACAGCTCCTGCATAATCTGCCACATCTTGGACGTAATACATAACATTTCTACCTAATGTGATAATCAATGGTACCACATGCAGTCTGATAATCTCCCTCTCGAATAATATGCTCAATGGGTCAAATGTGTAGTGAGCTGTAACTAGTATGAAATTGGTCGATTTCATCATTTTTCTATAATCACCTAAATAGAATCATGTCGATGGGCAGTCCGTAGTAATCCCCTGACAAATTCCATGGCTATGTCATCCCACTTCCATCGTGGAATAGGAACCATCGTGGAATAAGAAGCGACAACAATATTCCTATAGTTCTATGATGCTCAACCTTCACTTATTGGAAAATCCCACGGTTCCTGATGAACTTCGTTATGTCTACTTTCATCCTAAG
This sequence comes from Stephania yunnanensis, assembly GCA_039657365.1. Taxonomy (NCBI): domain Eukaryota; kingdom Viridiplantae; phylum Streptophyta; class Magnoliopsida; order Ranunculales; family Menispermaceae; genus Stephania; species Stephania yunnanensis. The sequence continues at coordinate 53,592,855 of CM077584.1, read as the reverse complement.
ATACCAAAAATGACTCCTTATATCATGGTACATTTTGGTCATGTTTGGATGAATACTGAATCGGGAATGGTGTGAATCCTGAAGAATTTCATCTCTCAACTCTACTACTGCAGGTATCCATAATCTGCCTCTGAATCTAAGACATAATCCATCGTCTACGTCCCTCAATACACACAGTACTCTAGGCTAACTCACTAAACATCAGGTATAGAATGTATGTTCTTTGATCCTTTGACACTTTCTGTGTAGACATTGTCTGAAGACTCATCTATGCACAAATCATCACCCGAATGTTGGTAGGAATATTTGTCTAAATCATCGTCACCACTGCTTAAGTAATCTATACTCATGCGTCATGTGGCATCTAACAACCTCGACATCTCTAGCCAATATCCTACTCAGCGCATTAGCAACAACGTTAGCTTTTCCCGATGATATTCCAGAGAAAAGTCATAGTCCTTTAGAAAATCCAACCATCTGCGTTGTCTCATATTCAGCTTTTTGTGCGTGAAAAGGTATTTCGAACTTTTATGAATAGTGTAGAGTGTGAACCTCTCTCCATACATATAATATCACCATATCTTCAAAGCAAATACCACCACTATCAACTATAAGTCATTAGTGGGATAATTTTTCTCATGTATCTTCAGCTGTTTCGATGCATAGGCCACCGTGCTTCTATCCTGCATCGACACATAACATAGACCCATATGAGAAACATTTGTATATATTAAGGATCCCTGTTCGGCCTTTGGCAATACCAACACTGGTGCAGTAGTCAACAACCTATTCGGCTGAGCAAATGCCTCTTCGTATTCCTCAGACAAATTAAATCTAACGACTTTTTGGGTCAATTTGGTAATCGATGAAGCAATCTTCAAGAAATCCTTCAGAATCTACGGTAATATCTTGCTAACCATAAAAGTCCCTGATCTCCATGAGTGATGCTGGTGCTAGTAAATCCATAATAGCTTGAATCTTAGCTGATCTACATCAATATCTGTTGCTCCAACAACATGTCTAAAAAACTTAACCTCTGAATGCCAAAATTGACACTTGCTAAACTTGTTGTAAAGTCTGTGCTCTCTCAAAATCTACAATGTCTCCCGGAGGCGCTACTCGTGATCCTCTCGTGTCCTTGAATATATCAATATATTATCGATGAAAACTATCACGAAGTGGTCAAGAAGTGGTCTCATGACTCAATGCATCAAATTCCTAAATATGGCAAGAATGTTAGTCAAACCAAACGACATCACCGTAAACTAATAGTGTTCATATCTCATGTTGAATGTTGTTATGGACCTATCCTCATCCCTAATCCTAAGCTGATGATACCCTGATCTTAGGCTTATCTTGGAGAGAAAATGTGCTCTTCTCAGCTGATCAAATAAATTATCAATATGTTATAATATATACTTGTTCCTAACTGTGACTTTATTCAACCGTCTGTAGTTGATACACATGCTCAAAGTAATATCATTCTTTTTCACAAACAAGGCAAGTGCTCCCCATGGTGACATAGAAGGTGTAGTAAATCCCTTATATCCTTAATCTTGTAACTGACTCCTCAACTCCTCCAACTCTCTCGGAGCCATACTTTACGGTGGTATAAAAATAGGTCTGGTGCTTGGTACTAACTCAATGATGAAGTTTATCTCTCTCGGTGGTGGTAAACCGGGTAAGTCCTTTGGAACATGTTTGGAAACTCGCACACAACCGAAATCTCCTCAAGTCTAAGTCTCTGACTTTTTGCTACAATATACAATGCTACCAAAGTCTCCATCTCTCCATTAGTCGCCACTCGACCTCTAGTGTCCTCGGCTCTCGATGTACTACCACTATATGTTAATATCAAACGTTCTGGAATCTCAAATATCGCTATCTTATTGAAACAATAGATATGAGCATCAGACACTGCTAACCAATCCATCTTTAAAAACGAGTTGAAGTATAAGAACTCGAGAACCCTAAAGTGTGAAGGTAACTCTACCCTACCTATCTCTACTAGACATACCTCAATGAAACAATTAGATTAAACCCTATCCCCAATGTAGTAGTCAAAATCGAATGTACCCTAACTTTAATTGGTGTCAACCTTAAGATGCCTATTATACGACCAGAAATGAAAGATATTGTACAACTTGAATCAAATAAAACATTTAAATCTCTACTATAAATATAGATTATACCCTCAATGAGTCCTCGTGTGGAATTTGTATCAGTTTGTGCTACCATGTGCACACCCTCTAGACTCTGCGGTGGAATCACGACTACTGGATGTGGGCAATATCTAATCACATGTCCAACCTGACCACATCGGAGTCTATGTCTGATCCTGGGCCTGTGCTTATCTCTATCCCTATCGAGAACCATCTCGACCTGTACCTCTACCTTTGCCTTAACCTCTACCACCCTATTACTGCTGACGTAGTGTTGGTGGTGTTAGTTGAGCTAGCAAAGTTATAGGAGCTTGCTATGCAAGTCTAGTTAGTTGTGGTAAGGGAGGTCTGCCAATTATACTCTATAATGGCATAGAAGATGAAATATAGGGTATAACTGAGGTAGTTGTCCTTTATCCCTGAGAACCTCTTTCCCATCTCCTTTGCCCCTTGCCCCTTTGTCTCCTCCTCTCAAACTCTACAGTATGATCAGGTGTTCACGCTGGTCCTAGCGGTGTCTCATTTAAAACTTTACTAAGATAGTAGGTCTCATGAGAAAGTGCAAGCTCAAAAATCTCATCCAAAGTCCTGACACCTGAACTAATATAGTAAAACTATATCTCTGTTCTCAATCCATCTTTAAATGATATACGTCCTCTGAATCATCTCTTACTAGATCCCCAGCAAATTGCCTCAAATATCGTTATTTATCTCTATAGCTCATCACCGACTCATTAGCTCCCTGTATCAGGTTCATAAACTCTTTCCTCAACCTTTTCATCACTGCAGGTGCGAAGTACTGCTGGTAGAACTTCTCCTCAAAGGCATCCAAAGACTCAAACTCACATTCAGAAGTTATTGTCACATGCCACAAAAATTGGCATCTCTCTGCAGTGTATACTACGAAATCTCAGCTCGAAGACTATCCTCAATCCTAAAAACTCTATGCAGCTTCTTTTGAGACAAAACCCACTTCTCGATCTTCTCTAAGTCTTGCTGACCATTAAAGTAAATTGACTTCGATCTGATGAAATCTTTCGCCAATTGAACCTCTATTGACGAGCTCTAAGATGTATGTGTGAAAGAAAATGTATAAACTGTCTTTATGGCTCGTGCTGTCATTATCAATATAGTTTGTACTACCGAAATGACTACTATAGTAGTAGGAAGCTCTGGCACCAGTAAAGTGGAAATAGTAGTAGTAGTAGTAGTAGTAGTAGTAGTAGTAGTAGTAGTAGTAGTAGTAGTAGTAGTAGTAGTAGTAGTAGTAGTAGTAGTAGTAGTAGTAGTAGTAGTAGTAGTAGTAGTAGTAGTAGTAGTAGTAGTAGTAGTAGTAGTAATAATAATAATGGAAGTCTTATTGATTATGTGGAAACAATTAGTAACTTATGCGGAGGCCATTCATAAAATCCTAAGTATGGAAAACCAGGAAATGACATCACATATATAAAGTCCTTAAAATGCAGTGAAATAGTAAAATAGTCTAAGTCAAGTCGTGGAAACTAACGCTCAACCCAATATATAACCCCAAATAGTATCTAAAAGATATATATAACATATACAATCAAAATACCAACAGAAGACCTACAATCGATGCAGTGACGCGCCGCGGGCTCAGGGATAATCGCCGATCTTCTCCTTGCATGGCCCGCTAGTAGACGGCTCTGCACCCACTGTCATAAAAAGGACGGTGAGTACAAGAATAAAATAGAAAATAAATCATATGCGAGTAAATACTAAAGTTAAACAAGTGATACTGACAGTAGGCTAAGTAGTGGTGATTTAGGTCAGGTCGACAGTGAAACATGTCACTCTGACTCAATAATTATATAGCACAAGGGACTCAAACCCAAGTGTTACCAGGGACTCTAACCTCGGTGTGTAGACCACCTCAGGGGCTATAACCCCGAGTATCATACAGTGTCAGGTAACATGTGCCTACATCCCCAGGGACTCTAACCCTGTGAGTTGCACATACCTCGATCGAGTAAGGGACCTAAATGCGAAAACTACTTTTTAAATTTCAAGAAATACCAAGTATGGATTGTTAAGGCATAGGCACATCTACACACCTAAACGAATCAGGAATACAAGTCCTCTTAAACATTTATAAGATATTCACTAGCCTAATAGCATGCTATTTATCATTCAATTCACATTTAAAACAACAAGAATAGACATAGCATGGGATAGAATCAATAAATCAAATCAAATGAATGGATATCATGCAAACTAGACTCATCAAGTGAGCATAGACACAAAGAACACATGATATAAGAATACAAAGGCAAAAAAGTCAAAAGACCTATGCAAGGACAACAATTAATAGAAATGAAATTCCAAGTAAAGTTGTCATTGGGTATACTCACAACAACGAAGTAAAGTCCTAGCTTTACTGGCCTCCCGATACTCCAACTCTTGTATTCGCTCTCCCGTACCCTTTTCCTGAGTTCCTGAGTTTGGTGTCTCATTAGTTCAAATATAGTGGGTTTAAGCTCAATTTATTATGTTTATTCAAATTGGTTCAATAGACTTTAAATCAATCTTCCTAAATCGACCCCTAAAGACTAAATTAAGTTTCAATTTTAGTCCTACATTTTAATGCACTTTTAAGCATGAAATGGTCAAAATATCGAAATCTTTCATTAGTACAATTATTGTTGGTCTCTCTCTTATCTTTTCGGAAAGGTTTAGTTTGCAAGATTATGATTTAAAATGAAAGAGATATCATGATCTAACTAAACATAGGTCTAATTGGAATTTAATCCGACCAGCGAAATTAGAAAATCTATTTCTCCCAATCTATAGTTCATAAAAATATGATTTTGGTCATAAGGTAGAAAAGTTATTCAAAAAAAACATACTAAAAGATTAGCTTATTTGTATAAGTAGTTAGGTAGTTATACCCTTAACAAATTTAGTTTTAAAAATTTCCTTTATAATTTCGACACCTATTTGTAGAGCATGTTTGGAAATAAAAACATTTGAATCAAAAAAACCTCGGCTAATCGAAGTTATTCCCCATTAAATAAGCTTTTAAATGCCACTGGTTTGGATAAATTTGGATCTAAAATGAGAAGATTATGACCAAATTACCTAGGTTGATTCCTAATACAACATGTAGAATTCTAGTTTTGGTGTTGCAACTTCAAAAATTCATATCTTTATGATTTCAAAACCAAATTAAGAACTTAAATATAGCTAGATTATCAGCTTGAAATGTAGAATCTAAATATGTAAATCAATTGCAAACACTCAATCATCTACCATATGAAATTAGCCTAAAACCAAAACTTGTTCTAATTTCATCTGAAATTAGCCTAAATATGTAAATCAATTGCTAACTACAAGGATTCAGTCTGGTGTGATGTTGTGGCTATAGATGCTTGCCACTTGTTATTGGGACGTCCTTGGCAGTTTGATAGGGGAGTTGTGCATGATGGCAGAGCCAATAAATACACCCTTATGTTCAAGGGAGTGAAGATTGTGCTAGTACCCGCCAAGGATCCGGAGGAAGTTAAGCCTACTAAAGAATCTAACAGCTTGCTGTCTTTAGCAAGATTTGAAGATGAATTACAGGATTCTGAGGTAGTTTACATCTTGATGGGAAAGGAGGTAGATAGAGATGTTGATGTTCCTGAAGCCGCAATTCCTATTGTGAAGGAGTTTTGTGATGTTTTCCCTGATGAGATGCCAGAAGGACTGCCACCATTGCGTGATATTTAGCATCAGATTGACCTTAAACCTGGAGTGTCACTACCTAATAGACTACACTACCGAATGAGTCCCAGTGAGCATGAGGAGTTGCGCAGACAGGTTGAAGAGTTATTGGCGAAGGGATTCATCCGTGAAAGTCTAAGTCTGTGTGCGGTACCAGCCCTCCTTACACCAAAGAAAGATGGCTCATGGCGGATGTGTGTGGACAGTAGAGCAATCAACAAGATTACTGTCAGGTATCGCTTTCCTATCCCTCGATTGGATGATTTACTTGACCAATTGAGTGGAGCAAAATTTTTTACAAAACTGGATTTGAAGAGTGGGTACCACCAGATTCGCATTAGAGTTGGGGATGAGTGGAAGACTGCTTTTAAAACCAGGGAGGGGCTGTATGAGTGGTTAGTCATGCCGTTTGGGTTGTCAAATGCACCTAGCACCTTCATGAGAGTCATGAACCAGAGCTTGAGACCTTTTATAGGCAAGTGTGTTGTGGTATATTTTAATGATATATTGATATACAGTACTAACGAGGAGGAACATCTCCAGCACGTGCGAGATGTTCTGACTATCTTGCGCAGGGAGAAGTTCTATGCCGCGATGAAGAAGTGATCATTTTTGACGCCGAAGGTCCTTTTCTTAGGCTATGTCATTTCTGGAGAAGGGTTGCAGGTTGATGAGTCTAAAGTAGAAGCCATCCGCACTTGGCCTAGACCTACCACCGTCACGGAGGTTCGCAGCTTTCATGGGTTGGCTTCCTTCTACAGGCGGTTCATTCCACACTTCTGCAGATCATGGCCCCAATTACGATCGTATGAAGGGCGTGAAGTTTGGGTGGAGCAACGAGGCGATGAAGCATTCCAACTGATCAAGGTGCGGTTAACCACTGCACCCATTCTGGTGTTGCCAGATTTTCACCTACCTTTTGAGTTGCATAGTGATGCATCTAAGGTAGGCATCAGAGCTGTCTTGAGTCAGAATAATAGGCTTGTTGCCTATTTCAATGAGAAGTTGCCTGGGGCGAAGTTGAGGTATAACACATACGATGTGGAGTTCTATGCAGTGGTACAAGCCGTGAAGCATTGGCAACATTATCTTTTCCACAGAGAGTTCGTGTTGTTTACAGACCACGAAGCATTGCGACACTTACATGGGCAGAACAAGGTCTCGGACAGACATGCTTCCTGGGTGGCCTATTTGGAGCGCTTTACTTTTGTGGTGAAACACAAGTCTGGTGTGACCAACAGAGTTGCTGATGCCCTGAGTAGACGAAAAAGTTTGTTGAGCCGCATGACCATTGAGGTACCTGGGTTTTCCTCCTTCTCTGATTTGTTTACTACTGATCCTTTCTTTTCTACTATTATAGAGAAGGTGCGGAGTGGGGAGCGTACTGATTACACATTCCATGAGGGTTACTTATTTCGAGGTAACCAGCTTTGCATTCCTAATTGCAGCATGAGATTGCTGATTATTAGAGAGTTGCATGGAGAGGGACATGTTGGGCATGATCGCACTTTGCGGCTGGTGCAGGCCTCTTACTTTTGGCCTACCATTCGCAAGGAAGCAGACAGATATGTGCAGCGGTGCCGGACTTGCCAGCTTTCTAAGGGTATCGCAACTAATGCCGGTCTATATATGCCTTTGCCCATTCCAGAACAGCCATGGGTTGATATTAGCATGGATTTCGTGTTGGGGTTGCCTAGAACACAGCGGGGAAATGACTCTATTTTTGTAGTGGTTGACCATTTTTCCAAGATGGTTCACTTCATCCAATGCAAGAAGACCACAAATGCTGTAAAGGTGGCTCGGTTGTTCTTTCGGGAGGTGTATAGATTGCATGGCCTTCCTACCTCGATTGTTTCAGATCGGGACACCAGATTCCTCAACCATTTTTGGCGCAGTTTGTGGGCTATGGTGAACACGCAGCTGAAATTTAGTAGTGCTTATCATCCGCAAACAGATGGGCAGACTGAAGTTGTCAACCGTTTGTTAGGCAATCTTTTGAGGAGCTTGGTGGGTGAGAATGTCAGGAGTTGGGACTTCAAGTTGAGCCAGGCAGAATTTGCACACAACCATGATGTTAATCGAAGTACCTGGTTTAGTCCTTTTCAGGTTGTGTATACCTCGAGGTCCTCTTGATCTGTTACCAGTGCCAAGTAAGACTAGATGGCATGGAAAGGCAGAAGACTTTGCTAGTGGGTTGCAAGAGATTCATCCATCTGTCAAAGATAACTTACAAGAAGGCTGCTGACAAGTACAAACAATATGCAGATCGGAAGAAGCGTCACGTGGAGTTTGAAGTGGGTGACTTTGTGTGGGCAGTTCTCGCTAAAGATCGATTCTCTGTGGGTGATTACAACAAATTGTCAGTTCGGAAGATTGGTCCTGTGGAGGTTCTTGAGAAAATTAATCCTAATGCTTACAGATTGAAGTTGACAAGTCACATTCGCACGGCTGATGTATTTAATGTCAAGCATCTTGTTCCCTATTATGGGGATACGTCGATGATGACAATTCGAGGCGAATTCTCGTCCACCATGGGGAGAATGATGAAGTCCAAGAATTAGCTTGTAAATTCTTGGAAAAATATGACTGAAAATATGACAGGATGACATTTTAGTAATTTTCGCAAATGGCGAAGTTTGGGTGTTTGAGTTTTGGCGTTCCGGGGGCATGGGTTTATTGGAAACGGCGTGGAGATCACAACGCACAGCTTTGCTGTTAGTACGACGTTTTTTGGCAAAATTCCATCGTTTCGACCTCCGAAACGGCAATTTTGCTATTTTAGGAAACTTTTGTTTTGCTTATAACTTTCATTAGGAATTTACGTTTTTATTGCCGTTTGCGGCGTTTGTTTCTATTTTTCGTCTAGTTTTTAGTTTATGGCTTTTCGGACTTTTTACTATTTTTGGCAAATTTTAGGGTTTCGCTATTTAAGCGATCTATTGGGTGTAATTCGTAGTTTTGGCTGAAATAAAAGAATTTTCAAACTTTGGGTTAAGTTCTGACCTAGATCGAGTTGTTCGTGGATTCATTCAACTGGTTTAGAAGATCTCCGCTGCGTCAGGAAGTCTTAATTTAAGTAAGTTTTACAATATTCAACAATCCTAAGTAGTGGAAAACCCAACAAAAGATACCATGTATATATCAAGGCGAGTTATTACAAAAGTTCCATATATCATAAGTCGGTATTTATAGGTATTTAGTAGTCTATTTTTGTATATTTAATTATTAAAAGTATATAAAATATATATTTAATTATATTTTTTGGTCTTTTTTAGGTGAGACGGAGTGCGCGGTTGAATTCGTGGAGGAAAAATACTCGAGTTATTACAAAAGTTCCATATATCACATCGCCGCCTGGGTGTGAAGAAAAATGAGCAAGGGTTCCCACACATAGGACGTGTGTGGGTAAAGAAGCTAGTCCCTTCACATCGTCGCCCGGATGTGAAGAAAAATGAGCAAGGGTTCCCACACAAAGGACGGGTGTGGGTAAAGAAGCTAGTTCAAAACAAAAACGAAAACAAAAACAAAATCATAGATACGAACACTAGATCTTTTAGGCAAAATAGAAATAGAAAAGAAAAACAAATACAAAGGGGAGAAAAATTCGTTTAGGAACATGGAACATAGGAACACTTACGGGGAAGTCAATAGAACTAGTAGATACCATGATTAGAAGGAGAGTCAATATTGCTTGCCTCCAAGAGACAAAATGGGTAGGAGAAAAGAGTAGAGAAATAGGAAGCACAGGGTTTAAATTGTGGTACACTGGTATAGATAGAAAATGCAATGGAGTAGGAATTGTGGTGGATAATGATTATAAGGATAAGGTCGTAGAGGTTAAAAGAATGGGGGATAGATTGATTCTAGTTAAATTAATTATTGGAGACGAAAAAATTAACATACTTAGCGCATATGCACCACAAGTAGGATTAAGCGAGAGCATCAAACACAAGTTTTGGGATGATATGGATGGATTTATGCAGAGTATACCATTAGATGAAAAGGTTTTTATTGGAGGAGATTTAAATGGGCATGTCGGGGTAAGTAACGATGGGTTTGAGAGAGTTCATGGAGGTTTTGGTTACGGTAATAGAAATGAAGAAGGAGAATCAATTTTAGAATTTGCTTCAAAGATATGATCTTGTCTTAGCAAATACTAGTTTTAGGAAGAGGAGTCGCATATAATTACTTTTAGTAGTGGTCATAACAAGAGTCAAATAGATTTTCTTTTAACAAGAAAAATAGATAGAAAACTATGTAGAGACTGCAAAGTAATACCTGTGAAGCACTTACTACCCAACATAAGTTAGTAGTACTTGATATTAAGCTAACAAAACGGAAAAATATGAATAAAAGAGTTAGCGACCCTAGAATAAAGTGGTGGAACCTAAAACATAGTAAACAAGTAGAGTTTAGAGAAAAACTACTAAAGGAAAATGTTTGGAATCTTGACTTAGATGCTAATACAATGTGGCTAGAAATGAGTAGTTGCATAAGGAGGGTGGGATCAAACATATTAGGTATATCTAAGGGCTTGGGACCTACAAAGAAGGAAACATGGTGGTGGAACGAGGATGTCCAACGAGCAATTAAGACTAAAAGAGATATGTATAGGAAAATACCTAAGTGTCAAGATGAAGATGCGTACAATCAATATAGAGAAGCTAGAAAACAAGCTAAAAAAGTAGTTAGTCAAGCTAAAACAAATTTCATGGAAGATTTATATACAAAGTTAGGTAATAGAGATGGCGAAAAATATATATATAGGCTAGCCAAATTAAGAGATAAAAAGAAACAAGACCTAAGTCATGTAAGATGTATTAAGGACTAAAATCAAAATGTTTTAACGCGCGAGGATGATATTAAGGAGAGATGGAGAAGTTACTTCGATAATTTATTTAATGATGGCCAAGTTGATGCTATAATAGATGAAAACCCACACCAAGAAAGAAATGTAAACTATACACGCAATATTAGAATTGTAGAAGTTAAAGAGGCATTGAAAAGAATGAAAATAGGGAAAGCATGTGGCCCAGATGAAATACCCATAGAGGTTTGGAAATGCTTAGGAGAAATCGGATTGACTTGGTTGACAAAGCTTTTCAATAAAATTTTAAAATCAAAACGGATGCCAATGGATTGGAGAAGAAGCACGCTTGTGCCAATCTTCAAAAACAAAGGAGACATTCAAAGTTGCTCAAACTACCGGGGAATTAAACTCATGAGTCACACTATGAAACTGTGGGAGAGGATAATTGACAATAGGCTAAGAAGAGAAACAACAATATCAGAGAACAAATTTGGTTTCATGCCTGGGAGGTCAACTATGGAAGCGATCTTCCTTGTAAGACGATTGTTAGAAAAATATAGAGAAAAGAAAAAAGATCTTCATATGGTATTCGTAGATTTAGAAAAAGCATACGATAGGGTCCCTAGAGATGTTCTTTGGTGGGTTCTAGAAAGAAAAAGAGTGCACGCTAGATACATAGACACTATTAAAGATATGTACGATGGAGTAGTAACGAGTGTAAAGACATTTGGAGGAGCTACAAAAGAATTTCCCATTACGATAGGACTACATCAAGGATCGGCTTTAAGCCCATATCTATTTACTTTAGTTATGGATGAATTAACTAGACATATTCAAAAGGATATACCATGGTGTATGCTATTTGCAGATGATATTGTCTTAGTGGATGAAACTAAAGATGGAGTGAATAGGAAATTAGAACTCTGGAGAAATACATTAGAATCTAAAGGCTTTAAGTTGAGTAGGACGAAAACCGAATACATGCACCGTGAGTTTGGAAACACTAGACATCGAGATGACGGAGTGGTAAAATTAGGGGAAGTAGAAGTGCCTAGGGTAAACCACTTTAGATACCTAGGTTCAATCATACAAAATGATGGTAACATTGAAAATGATGTCACACATAGAATCCAAGCTGGATGGAAGAAATGGCGGAGTGCAACGGGGGTGATTTGTGATCGACATGTTCCCACTAAGTTAAAAGGAAAATTTTATAGGACCGCAATTAGGCCAGCTATGCTCTATGGAAGTGAATGTTGGGCAGTGAAGCAACAACAATTACATAAAGTGAATGTAGCGGGAATGAGGATGCTTAGGTGGATGTGTGGTAAAACCCGTAAAGATAGAATAAGAAATATAGAAATTCAAAGACAAGTAGGAGTAGCACCAATTGATACAAAGATTAGGGAAGGGCGGTTGCGATGGTTTGGTCACTCGCAAAGACGGCCTACAAATGCCCCAACTAGAAAACTTGACTCAATAGAAACTGTAGAAATTCGACGAGGTAGGGGTAGACCAAAGTTAACATGGGATGCATTAATTAAGAGGGATTTGAATGGTTTGCAAAGCTCACCATCAATTGCACTGAATCGAGCACAATGGAAAAGTTTGATCCATGTAGCCGACCCCAGTTAATTTGGGACTGAGGCTATGTTGTTGTTGTTGTTGTTGTTGTTGATCGGATGCCGGACAGTTTGCCACGAAATACGCGTTGCACGGTGGGTCGAATAGCGGGCAGGGTGTTCTTGCCAATCAAAGCATGCCACGTTAGCGAGAAAATATCTCTGGACCAATCAGAAACTGCCACGTAGCGTTAGAAAGTCCGCGCCACCAACTAGAACGCCCCACGCGTTGCCACGTCAACCAAGAAGACACATCACACGTAAGCAACATTTCATCGCATTTCAAACTCCATCGATTTGCTTCGAGATCCGTACCCACACAAACTCCCAGATTTTGGCTAAGAGTCGCACGATTTTTCTCCTTGCCACGTCATGACACGTGGCGCTCTCTTACTCGTTCGGTGCTCATTAATACGTGTTACAATCAATCTGGAAGCGCCACGTGGCGTCGAGTCAACACACACAACCGAACTAGCCAAGAGTTTGGCGAATGATGCGGCAACACATCAGAGGCGGTGCAGCAGCGGACCAATCACACTGTGACACATGGCAAAGTCCAATTTTTGATGTAAAAACACCCCTACGATGCTCCTCGATGCACGAGTCACCTACATAACCCTAAAATTAGTATCCAAGACCAATTTGGAGTAATTTTTTTATATTAGTAACTTAGGTATTATTAGAAGAACAATTAATTAGTATTTTTTGGAGATCAATTATTATTTTTAGTAGTGATTTTTGAAGATGATGTCCGGCTAATCAATTTCTTGCCTAAGTCGAAGGGGAAGCAAGTCAGAATTATGGATTCATAGCATATTATGTGAGATTTTTTATTTTCTTATTTAATTAATTTTATTTTTCATATTTCATTGTTGTTGATTTAATTATTTAATTTAGATCTAGGGTATGTATATGGTCATTGCATGCTTTTAGATTGACAATCTATTGTTATTTGGAATATTAGTATCCGTGTAATTGTGCTTTTAGACCAATAAAGTAGCAAACATTCACCCATTTGCCGTAAAACCCTTTCGATTCTTGAGTGTACAACAATTGAATCTAGGTTAAATCGGTAGCGGTCGCGATCCGGTTATTTAGAATTAGTGTTCCCATAGATCCATATTACTGCGGTTAGTGTGTTAAACCTGATTGGCGGATGTCTAGGGTTATACATTAATTAGGGAAATAGTTAGTGGTGGATGTCCTGACTATCAAAATTAAGGGAATTATGAATTTCTGGCGGATGTCGATTTTCAGTGGCTAATCTAGGAGAATTAAATTAATAATTTATTTGGGAAAGATTGATGACCATTGAATGCTATTGAATCTTGATTCTGATTTGTGGAACTGGAGATTTAGGTGATTTTTCATTATCGATATTATTTTTTGCGAACTTTTTATTTTTGTTAGTTTAATTAATTATTTTATTGAATTTTCTGAAAACCCCCCTATTTTTAGTTAACTTGGAGTAAACTCAAGTCATGTGGATTCGACCCCGTATTTACCACTACTACACCCTTATGGTTGGTAACTCGATTACGGGTTATATTTGGCACGCAGACACGTGATCAAATTTTGGCGCCGTTGCCGGGGACTTAGTCTTTACTCTGAGTTTAGGCGTTAGTTAGTTATATTAATTATTTTTTACATTAGTTTAGTTAATTTATTTATTTTGTTTGTTAGATTAGTAATTGATTGTTTTTTTATTAGTCTAGTTTAGTTAATTTATTTTTATTTACTTTGAGTTTAGGTTTCTTTTCTTGTTTTTTCTTTTTATTATTATTTTATTTATTTATTTATTTATTTTAGTTTTATGCTACCACACCTCACTCGGTCAAAATCGGCCAGTTCATTATTACCTTTCGACCCTAAACCAGAGAGAACTTTTCATAGGTGGATTGTCGAGACCCAACTTAGGCAACAGGAAGGCCGAAATCCTCTGAACATGGCTGCAAATCGCCAAATCACCAAGGGTCACGCCTATCATGAGCTTCAAGCTCTTTTGGCACAACAACCCCTCTGCATCAACTATCCGGTTAATGTTGGAGACTTTGAGTTGAGGTCTGAGTTCATTCATCTCCTACCATCCTTCGATGGTGGTGAGAATGAAGACCCTATCACTTTCCTGAAGGAGTTTCATACTATCTGCAAGTCAATGAGACCCTCCAATGCGGACGAGGAAACGGTTAACCTCAGATCTTTTCCGTTCTGCCTTAAAGACAAGGCCAAGGAATGACTTTTCTACCTTCCGCATAGCTGCATTAATTCTTGGAATGATATGGCAACCGCGTTTTTGAATGAATATTTCCCTGAGGATAGAGTTGCTCAGCTCATCAAGGAAATTCGCAGCATCAAAATGAGGCCGGGCGAATCATTTGGCGCATATTGGGATCGCTATAATCGATTGATTGCTAGTTGCCCGCAACATGGCCAATCTGAGAATGCCATAGCTCAATTCTTCTATGTTGGCATGTCGCCCATGGAACGACGCATGATCGATAATGAGTGTGGGGGTCACATTCGAGACAAAACTCCAGCCCAAATGAAGCAACCGTATGAGGACATCGCCCAGTAGTCACGCCTTTATGGTGATCTCGATGCTACTGCTTACCGAAATCTGACTACAGGCAACATCTCGAGTTCCACTGACCAAAAAATTGACCAAATAGCCTCTATGATGGAACGTCTCCTCTCATCCGGTAAAGTAAAGGCCAAAGCTTGTGGCTTCTGTGCTGCTACAAATCATGCAACTGATGAATTTCCTACACTCTTTGATGATGATCAACAGGCTAATGCCATGTGTAATCAGTTCCAAGGGCCATCTAAAGTCCCATTTGGGAATACCTATAATCATGCCACGACCAGGAACAAGCCAAACTTTAGTTACAGGCTTCAGAATCAGAATTATCAGACCTTCATCCCCAGAGGTCAACCGTTGCCTGCACCCTCCAATAATCCCTCTTCACTTGAGGATATGATTAAAGCCCTTATGAGCAAACAAAGCCAATTTATGAATGAAATGAACCAATTCAGAGCTACCACCGAGAAGTCCTTCATCGAACTAAAATCGATGGTCTGAGCTATTCAAGTTCAAGTGGACCAACATGCACGACAGATTGGACGTCTCAAGGATAAGGGAAAGTTGCCTTCGCAACCTTACCCGAATCCTAACGCGAGCGCTAACGCAGTTACACTCCGTAGTGGTACAGAGCTGGAGGGACCCAAACGGGACAATAGGTCATCTAATGCCCAAGACCAAGCAAATGAGGAAGAACACGAGGTAGTAGTGACTCCATCTGCCCCTAAACAGATGGTAACTTATCAAAAGGAAACACCACCCACATTTAAGGTCAAACCTCATTTTCTACAACGACTCATCCTAGATAAGAAAAATGAGGAAGAGAAAGAAATTCTCAAGAACTTTCGGCGAGTGGAAATCAATATTCCATTCCTCGACGCTCTGAAGCAAGTCCCTAGGTATGCAAAGTTTATTAAGGAACTATGCACTAACAAAGGGAAACTGAAAGGCAACGAAAAAGCCCAAATGGGAGAAACAATCACGGCTATCCTACAAAAGAAGTTGCCTCCTAAATGCAAAGATCCTAGGATGTTCTCAGTACCTTGTGTTATAGGTGATGTAAGCATTTAGATAGCTATGTGCAACCTTGGCGCTTCCATTTATGTTATGTCATTATCTATTTACGAGAACTTGCATACAGGCCCATTGAAGGAGACTAGCATTGTCATTCAGTTAGCAGACCGTTCCATTATCAGACCTGTCGGTGTTCTCGAGGACGTTCTAGCTCGAGTGAACGGGTTTGTATTTCCTGTTGACTTCTATGTGGTCGATACGAAAGAGGAGCCATTCCCCGATGCTTTATCAGTACTCCTTGGACGTCCGTTTTTGAAAACGGCGAAGACGAAGATAGATGTTGATGATAGATCTCTTACAGTGGAGTTTGACGGTGAAGTCATCAAGTTTAACATATATGACGCGAAGCGATACGCCAGCGATGTGTCTTCTGTAGCGTGTACCATGGACTGTGTGGATCTACTCGTTGAGTAGACCTCGCTCACGAGTGGCGATGATGAAGTTAAAGTAGTGTTAGAGCATCATCTCGACACTACTCAAATCCATGAGAGTGATCTGACCTTCGATACTGATGTCGAAGATGTTGTTTTTGAGTTGGGTTTAATCCAACCCCTGCCCCCAAGCGTCTATTATTTGGAATTACCTACTTCTGACTCTGAACTTTTTCCCTCATTGGTTAAAGCTCCCACACTGAGCTGAAACCATTACCTGAACACTTAAAGTACATGTTTTTGGGTGAGAATGACACACTCCCTGTAATCATCTCAGCCAAACTTACACATTTGGATGAAGAGATGCTCCTTCGAGTACTCCGAGAGTTTAAACAAACTATTGGATGGACCATAGCGGATATCAAAGGTTTGAGTCCTTCCACTTGCATGCATTATATATATGGAAGAAGGGTCGAAACCTACGAGAAAAGCCCAGAGGATGCTCAATCCGCTTATGATGGATGTAGTGAAGAAGGAGATACTGAAACTCCTTGATGCTGGTATGATTTACCCCATCTCTGATATCAAATGGGTAAGACCTATCCAGGTGGTTCCTAAGAAAACGGGAGTCACAATAGTTACCAATTCACATGGTGAGTTGAATCCAACCCGTATTCAAAATGGATGGCGGGTATGCATTGACTACAGGAAATTAAACACTTCCACCAGGAAGGATCACTTCCCCCTACCATTCATTGATCAGATGTTGGAGAGACTCGCTGGTCGTTCTCATTACTACTGTCTTGACGGTTATTCTGGTTTTCATCAGATACCGGTAGCACCTGAAGACCAGGAAAAAATGACTTTCACCTATCCGTTTGGCACTTTTGCCTATAGGCGCATGCCATTTGGGTTATGCAATGCCTCTGCCACCTTTCAAAGGTGCATGCTGAGTATCTTTTCAGATTTTGTTGAGCATTTCATTGAGGTCTTCATGGATGACTTTACCGTTTATGGTGATTCATTCGATAGTTGTCTCAGCAATCTGACAAAAGTTCTCTGCAGGTGTATCGAGAAGAACTTGGTTCTGAACTATGAAAAGTGTCATTTTATGGTGGACCACTTATTTTGGGACACATTGTCTCAGCCAGAGGCGTAGAGGTAGACCAAGCTAAAATTGATGTTATCAAGAAACTTCCTTACCTACGAATGTGCAACAGATTAGATCTTTCCTTGGACACGCTGGTTTTTACCATCATTTCATCAAGGACTTTTCGAAAATCGCACAACCTCTATGCCGACTACTTCAAAATGACATACTTTTTGAGTTTGATAAGGCATGTAAGAGTGCATTTGATGCACTGAAAGACTCACTTACTAGCACACCAGTGATTCAGGCCCCTAACTGGGAGCTTCCATTTGAAATTATGTGTGATGCTAATGATTATGTAGTGAGTGCGGTCTTAGGATAGAGTGTCTGGATAGCTTCACATGTCATTTAGTATGCTTCACGTACTCTAGACGCTACTCAGTTGAACTACACTACTATTGAGAAGGAGCTCCTTGATGCGAACCAAGGTTATCGTTTACTCTGATCACGCTGCCTTGAAGTACCTGATGAGTAAAAAGGACGCCAAACCGAAGCTCATTAGATGGATACTTCTACTTCAGGAGTTTGACATCATAATCAAAGATAAAAGTGGTGCAGAAAATCTAGTCGCGGATCATCTCAACATAATTAAAAACGGTGAGAGTCATACCCCTCTTATGGATGATTTCCCCAACGAGCACATCTATGTTGTTATGGAAGATCTCCCCTGGTACGCCGATTTGGTGAACTATATCACTTCGGGTGAGCTATCTCCTCACCTTTCGAAAGCTCAAAAGAATAAAGTAAGGAGTGATGCTAAGTACTATGTATGGGATTACCCGTACTTATGGGAATTTTTCTTCGACCAGGTTATCAGGAGTTGTGTTCCTCAGACCGATAGTCATTCCATATTGGCTTTTTTTCATACTTATGCCTGCGGAGGCTACTTCGGTCCCCGTAGGACAGCTAGGAAAGTTCTTGAGAGTGGGTTTTACTAGCCCACCATTTTTCATGATTCATACATGTTTACCAAGACTTGTCCTAACTGTCAGAAATCTGGTAATCTTAGTCATCGAGACCAAATGCCACTTACCCCGATTCATATTTGCGAGATATTTGACGTTTGGGGTATAGACTTTATGGGACCATTTCCAGCGTCATTTGGTAATGTTTACATACTCTTGGCAGTGGACTACGTGTCTAAGTGGGTGGAAGCTACGGCTACACGCACTAATGACTCTAAAGTGGTATGTGAATTCCTTAAATCGAGGATTTTCACAACATTTGGTACCTCACGAGCCCTTATCAGTGATAGAGGCACTCACTTCTGTAACCGTATGGTTGAAAGTCTTCTGAGGAGGTATAATGTCATTCATCAAACGTCTATAGCATATCATCCCCAAACGAGTGGCCAGGCAGAGGTCTCTAATAGAGAGATCAAATCCATCTTGGAAAAGACGGTGAATCCTACTCGTAAAGATTGGAGTACACGTCTTGATGATGCGGTTTAGGCTTACCGAACGGCGTTTAAAATGCCAATTGGGATGTCCCTATATCGCCTTGTGTTTGGTAAAGCTTGCCACCTGCCAGTCGAGCTTGAGCATAATTCCTACTGGGCTATGAAACAGTTTAATATGAAGCTTGATGAAGCAGGAAAAGAGAGAAAGCTCACTCTCCAAGAGTTGGAGGAAATCAGGAACGACGCGTATGAAAATACGCGGATTTATACGGAAAAAACTAAAGCATTCCATGATAGCAATCTCTCCAGGAAATATTTCCGTGTTGGTCAGAAAGTGCTTTTATTTCAGTCACGTCTTAAGATTTTTGCAGTTAAGCTGAGATCGAGGTGGACAGGACCATATATTGTGACTGCGGTGTATGATCATGGAGCAGTGGAGATTCAGAGTATGAAGATTGGTAATGTGTTTAAGGTGAACGACCATAAATTGAAGATCCTCTATGAAGACCTCCTGAGCCATGATCCGGAGGTCGTCTCACTAGCAACGCCAGTCTATATTGATTGACAAACTCCGACCAAGTCGAGCCAACGACTTTAACCAAAAGCGCTACTGGGAGGCAGCCCAAACTTTGATAAGTATTATTTAGTTTATTTATTTTCATATTTTTTGTCATTTTGCATGAATTTGTATCATTTCCTTCCTTTTATTTTTATTATATTCTTTCACCATCTTGTTTGTTTTATATGTTTGAACCTCTTGACTTGTTTTGAACCTTGAGGACAAGGTTCGAAATAAGTTTGGGGGTGTTTTAAGGATTGTGGATTGTTTTGGATGGATTTCTTGCGAAAGACCGCAAGTGAGATCGTTTAATTTTTTTAATGCGGTTATATGCGAATATTGGATGGTAATGGTGGTGTTTTATATCATTTCTTTTCTATTCATATTCCTTTCTCATTTCATTAGGAATTGATACACTTTCATGTATATATTTAGTATGTTTTATTTATTTTAGAGTCACCCGAAACTTTGTTCATGCCTTTGGTTGTGGATAAGTAAATTACAATTGCCTTTTTGACTTGAAACTTAGAGAAAATTAGGAGAAACACTTAATCAAGTTCGTAGCTCAGCATTTTTATGATTTCGTGATTATGGACTTAGATGATGGTTAAATTAGTGCTAGATAACAAAAATGAGTAGACAATCAAATTTATGCAAGTTATATTATTTAACCCACATCGGGATATTTGCTTGATCATAGTGAAAGTGAGAAGTACTAACATGAGTTTTTCATAAAAATAAAATAAAGAATAGAGAGTCCCACAGGTTTCCAAAGGAAACGGAGCAGGGAATCTTGTGGTGGGAAAAAGTGAGAAAAGCGGTCCACAGGAAATGTAGCAGGGATCGTACTACCTAAAAGAAAGTTGATGAAAAATAGAGAAAATAATATTGAATGAAGGTGGAAGTTGTAAAACTCTTCAAATAAAAGATTTAGTTCGAGTGCTTTCACTATATTAAGTAAGATTTTCAACTTGCGTGCTTAATTGTATAGACCAAGAAAACTCCGAGTAGTTGATGGCCTTTGTTTTGATCGAGTTTTTTGTCTTGAAAGTGTGATCTTAATTGTGTTTGGGTTGTGAGACTTGGCATATCATAACTCTGAAATTTTCTGAGTTACTTGTTAATTTGGTGACTATGTAAATCAAAGGAACTCCATGAATTTGGGTCGGGTATAGGATTAGTTGAGTTAGCATTATTATATTAGGAGTCTAGTTTAGTTTGTGTTGTCATTTACACTTTTGCTCAGGACGTGCAAAGTCTTAAGCTTTAGGGTATTTGATAAGTCGGTATTTATAAGTATTTAGTAGTCTATTTTAGTATATTTAATTATTAAAATTATTTAAAATATATATTTAATTATATTTTTTGGTCATTTTTAGGTGAAACGGAGTGCGCGGTTGAATTCGTGGTGGAAAAATACTTAAAATAGAGTATTTACTTGCAGTGATCGGATATCGAACAGTTTGCCACGAAATACGCGTTGCGCAGTGGGTCGAATAGCGGATAGAGTGTTCCAGCCAATCAAAGCATGCCACGTTAGCGAGAAAATATCTCTGGACCAATCAGAAACTGCCACGTAGTGTCAGAAAGCCAGCGCCACCAATTAGAATGCCCACGTTGCCACGTCAGTCAGGAAGACACATCGCACACAAGCAACATTTCATCGCGTTTCAGACTCCATCGATTTGCCTCGAGATCCATGCCCGCACAAACTCCCAGATTTTCACTTTAGAGTCATGCGATTTTCCTCCTTGCCACGTCATGACACGTGGCACTATCTTACTCGTCCAACGCTTATTAATACGTGTTACAGCCAATTCGAAAGCGCCACGTGGCGCTGAGTCAACACACACAACCGAACGAGCCAGGAGTTTGGCGAATGCTGCGGCGACACATCAGATGTGGTGCAGTAGCGAACAAATCACGCAGTGACACATGGCAGAGTCCGATTTTTTATGTAAAAACACCCCTACGATGCTCATCGACGCACAAGTCACCTACCTAACCCTAAAATTAGTATCCGAGACCAATTTGGAGTAATTTTATATATTAGTAACTTAGGTATTATTAGAAGAATAATTAATTAGTACTTTTTAAAGATCAATTATTATTTTTAGTAGTGAGTTTTTAATATGATGTCCGGCTAATCAATTTCTTGCCTAATTCGAAGGGGAAGCAAGTCGGAATTATGGATTCATAGCATATTATGTGATATTTTTATTTTATTAGTTAATTAATTTTATCTCTCCTATTTCATTGTTGTTGATTTAATTATTATGATTTAGATCTAGGGTATGTATATAGCCATTGCATGCTTTTAGATTGACAATCTATTGTTATTTGGAATATTAGTATCCGTGTAATTGTGCTTTTAGACCAATAAAGTAACAAACATTCACCCGTTTGCCATAAAACCCTTTCAGTTCTTGAGTGTACAACAATTGAATTTAGGTTAAATCGGTAGCGATTGCGATCCGATTATTTAGGATTAGTGTTCCCTTAGATCCATATTACTGCGGTTAGTGTGTTAAACCTGATTGGCGGATGTCTAGGGTTATACATTAATTAGGAAAATAGTTAGTGGCGGACGTCCTGACTATCGAAATTAGGGGAACTATGAATTTCTGGCGGATGTCGATTTTCCGTGGCTAATCGAGGAGAATTAAATTAATAATTTATTTTGGAAAGATTGAGAACCATTGAATGCTATTGAATCTTGATTCCGATTTTTGGAACTGGAGATTTAGGTGATTTTTCATTATTAATATTAATTTTTGCGAAGTTTTTATTTTTTTTTAGTTTAATTAATTATTTTATTGAATTTTTTGAAAACCCCCTATTTTTAGTTAACTTGGAGTAAACTCAAGTCATATGGATTCGACCCCGTATTTACCACTACTACGACCTTATGGTTGGTAACTCGATTACGGGTTATATTTGGCACGCACGACACGTGATCAATATACATGTAATCAGTGTACTATGGTCAACAAAACCCGAAAAAAGTAAAATAAATATATAGTGATATCACACTAGAGTTGGCTCTACAATCGCAGAGGTAGTCGCGCAGTACCTCTTTGCCCTTGCCTTTACTCGTTGAAGGATCCGCACTTAGTCACCCAACAAATACAGTGACGAGTCCAGTGAGTAAAATCCCAAGTGAAGTCCACACATTATTCATGAAATAAAATGGATAAACTACGAGACATGCGAATATAACACTTGGCAACAATAAGTCATATTCCCATGAATGTAACCAGCACACGACAAATAAAAGCAGTAGCGTGAAATAAATAAACAACATATACCAATTAAACCAGTTAAAAAATAAAGCATTAATCAGTAAACATGCTTATAATCATGAGAAAAGCTTAACCTACACCAGCCAATAATCGATAAATCGAATAGGAACTACGTATATACTTATAAGCTTATAGTGGCTAAACCCCAACTTCAATAAATGGCATGGTCCCTTCGTGACGTTGTTACACATCAGGACCACCCTAATCCCTCCCGATAGTCGTAGATATATTATTCTGTCATCGACATAAGCACTATCACAAGTAACTCGTGCATGCGATTTAGCCACAACCAATATATACACATACCAAAATAGGAGTGAAAACCCCATGTGTGCCCACCAGCAGTCACACATGAAAATCGAAACCGATAAGCCAAATCATGAATTCTATGAGGAATTTCAATGGGTTTACGCACCTCATTCCGCGCTCCGACTTCCCCGGGCTTCCGTATCTGACCCAACTAACTCCCCGATGCCCGAGCTATGGTCCCCTAAGTCCCTGAAGTCCAATTTTATAAGTTTAAGTTGTTTATAAGTGTTTAGATGTGTATTAAGTGGGAAATCACTAAAACAACCTTTTTATATTCAGTTTATGATTGTTGTTAGTGTAGCGCACTATGTAGTGGTAGCGCGCTAGGTAATTAATATGGCGCGCTACTGTTCTTCATCCTGAAAAACAGTGGGAAACCTAGAATGATTAGTTCGCTAACTATTCTAGGTAGCGTGCTACCTAGCCTCTGGGACAGAGTTCTCGAGTCGAGAATTTTATTTTTCCCTTCAAATTTACCTACTTAAACATATCCAACACACTCTCCATATCCAATTAACACTAAAACAGCAACCAAACAACCTTAGAACATCAATTTGATAAAAGTTCACAAAATCACATGAATTCACTAATTTTTCCCAAATTTCATCCAAGCCAATTCATGCTAAAACTTTTATGAATTCTCTATGAGAATGGCCTATACACATGTAAATCATGAAGTTAACATCAAATGTTAGTCACCCATTCCTCAAACTCAAATTACACCAAAACATACAAAAATAAGTTTATTTGATAGAGTAGAGGGTGAAGATGATGATTACCTAGTTTTAATCTTTTGATTTGTCTTCCAAAGCCTTGAAATCCAGCTCTACAAAAATATCATTCCTCTTCTCCAACAAATTAAGATGATTTGGTTTTGTTTTACATGTATTGGTCAAACTCATCTTATATATCAATGTGAGATTGTTTCCTAGCCCTACATCCTCAATGTGTTTACGTATCTCAAGGTTTGTCTAATGGTTCACCTTCAGCCACTTAGCCTATTGACTCCCAATAACTTAAGTCCATGTGACACCAATTTAAACTCTCATAGCTCATAGATATGCTAATGTGTATCTCAAGAACAATCCTATAGTTCCCAATTAAATAACTAAACTATAGGCCTTGATTTATTTTAATTTGATCACACTAACTTAGACCCATTTTAATACATGTTAGTGTTTTATTTATTAAAATTAATCAACTTTTGGTCCACTAACGTTCAACTACCCGGTACTCGGTGCCCTGCACCTTGACACGCATATCGAGGCACGCCATAGCCTATTGTTTTAATTTGAATTAACTTAGCCTATGGTCACATTACCCATTTTAATTGATTTACTATTTATCTTGACATGGATCAGTCGAGTTTCCTAGTATACTCGTAGTTCGCCTACCCGACACCCGCGTTGACACGCCTTTCGATGGAACATTCATCACACAAACTCGCCCGATAGCAACATACACACATGCAGTGTAATATAATAATAATAATTTTTAAACACCACATATACACAACCACCATCCATAAATAATATATTTCCTCGGTTTTCATGTCCCAGTCAACCAAGTTGTCCACGTAACGCCCGAATTACTACCGTTAATCTCTGAGATTAACGCTAATTAATTTGGGTCGTTACAATTCTTCCCAACTAGGAGAGTTTCGTCCTCGAAATTCGAATCTCGAGTAAACTTTGATGTAACAATCTTATCCCAGTGAGACCATGCCTCACACCTTGATAGTCCCTTGAACATTTCCATAGTGTTACCCTGAGACATAGGCTCGTGTTGCCGGGGTAGTCAAAGTCAGCCACTCTCTTCCTAACATCCCCGCAACCTATTCTCAGTTCGATTTTCGTGTTCAAGTTTCCCTAACCCAGCTACCTAACACCAATATTTGTAAACCTCTCCTATCATGTATCTCAACATAATAGTCCTAACCAACCATCACATACCATGACAATCTCATGCCATGCCATATCCTCCCTTACTCACCATGACAATCCCATGTCATGCCACGACTTACTTTACTCACCATGACAATCACATGCCATGCTACAACCTATCCTTACACACCATAACAATTCCATGCCTTGCTACGACTTATGACAATCCCATGTCATTAATGTATGTGATGTAACTACTCCTAAGAACTTCAAGAACTCCCTCAACATCTTCGCCTCTTGGCCAAAATAAATCCCGACGTAGTAGCAGTCTTCTACTCTGTAGTCGTGGGTGGAGGCGTAGGAATCGACGTCTCCAGTTTAATAACAATAGTTGTAGTTCTCTCCGTCTGTGTCTCCATAGCTACTCTCCATTGGTGTCTAGGGAACAACTAGGGTGACAGCTATCCCTGTATGTGCTGTAACTACTCCTAAGTTTTGGGGTTTTGTAACCGCCGTAGCAAATGTTGTCAATATAGAGGTCTGATCCCGTAACAATCATAATACCTCGACCATCTGAGTCTCCTGAGCCGACAGTCGATCCTCTACACTAGCCGTAACAAGGAAATCCCTAACCGCATCACTACTATATCTATTCGGTCTCACGAGGCGTACCAAACTGTTTGTCCATGATCTGCATCGTGAAGCGTGCTCTGGATCAACTCGATATATATAGACGTATATCATATATATAACAAAATATAACATGTATATAAACATATCACTACCCATCTCAAGTATGCTTCCCTACTAAGGTTCTAAGTCAGGATCACCAGGCTTCCACATCTAAAGTTTGTTTGTTTCAGTTTTATTCTCTTTCCTTTAAACTACTACCAAGGCTTCCTCAAAACCTCTCTCTGATACCAAACTATGGCAGCCCCAAATCCCAGTGCCCTTGCTACCAGTCATATCGCATCCTATGTCACCAAGCATTGCCACATCATTGCTCGCTTATCCTTTACGTTCCACGGCCTACCCGACTATTTATGCTTTTCCATTTAATCCTAACTTAGCTAATTAATTTCCATATAATTATTAATGATTTCATTAGCCAGTTAATTAATTTATCAAGTTATAATGAGATTTTAATTCGAAAGTCTTAATTTAAGTAAGTTATACAGTATTCAACAATCATAAGTAGTGGAAAACCCAACAAAAGATACCATATATATATATATATATATATCAAGGCGGGTTAAGTATTATAAAAGTTTCATATACATGTAATCAATGTTCTATGGTCTTCAAAACCCAACAAAAGTAAAATAAATACATACTGATATAACACACAAGCTAGCTCCACAATCTCAGAAGTAGTCGCCCAGTACCTCCTTGCCCTTGCCCTTGCTCATCGAAGGATCTGCACTCAGTCACCCAACAAATACAGAGACGAGTCCAGCGAGTAAAATCCTAAGAGAAATCCACACATTGTTCATGAAATAAAATTGATAAACTACGAGACATGCGAATGTGAACACCTGGCAACAGTATGTCATATTCCCATGAATGTAACCAGTACACGACAAGCAAAAGTAGTAACATGAAATAAATAAACTGCATATACCAATTAAACCAGTTCATAAATAAAGCATTAATAAGTAAACATATGTATAATCACGATAAAACATTAACTTACACCAGCTAGTAATCAATAAATCAAATAGGAACCACATATATACTTACTGGCTTACAGTGGCTAAACCCCAACTTTAATAAACG
Organism: Stephania yunnanensis; assembly: GCA_039657365.1. Classification (NCBI taxonomy): domain Eukaryota; kingdom Viridiplantae; phylum Streptophyta; class Magnoliopsida; order Ranunculales; family Menispermaceae; genus Stephania; species Stephania yunnanensis. Next base: position 53,566,140 of record CM077584.1, on the reverse strand, counting down.
GCATGGTACCTTCACGACGCTGTTACACATCAGGACCACCCTAATACCTCCCGATAGTCGTAGATATATTCTACTGTCATCGACATGAGCACTATCACAAGTAACCCATGCATGCGATTTAGCCACAATCAATATATACGCATACCAAAATAGGAGTGAAAACCTCATATATGCCCACCCATAGTCACACATGAAAAGAGAAATCGATAAATCAAATCAAGAGTTCTATAAGGCATTCCAATGGGTTTATGCACCTCATTCCGCACTTCGACTTTCCCGAACTTTCATATATGACCCGACTAGCTCCCCGATGCTCGAGCTACAGTCTCCTAAGTCCCTGAAGTCCAATTTTATAAGTTTAGGTTGTTTACAAGTGTTTAGATATGTATTAAGTGGATAATCACCAAAATAGCCTTTTTATATTCATTTTATGTCTATTGCTAGCGCATTATGGGCTTGGTGTAGTGCGTTATGTAATGGTAGCGCGCTAGGTAATTGATGTAGCGCACTAATGTTCTTCATCATGAAGAACAGTGGGAAATCTAAAACGATTAGCGCGCTAACTCCCGTTCCAGGTAGCACGCTACCTAGCCTCTGGGACAGAATTCTCAAGTCAAGAATTATGTTTTTCCCTTCAAATTTACCTACTTAAACCTATATAACACACTCTCCATATCCAATTAACACTAAAACACCAACCAAATAACCTTAGAACATCAATTTGATAAAAGTTCACAAAATCACATGAATTCACTAATTTTTCCCAAATTTCATCCAAGCCAATTCATGCTAAAACTGTTATGAATTCTCTATGAGAATGGCCTATACACAAGTAAATCATGAAGTTGACATCAAATATTAGTCACCCATTCCTCAAACTCAAATTACACCAAAACATACAAAAATAAGTTTATTTGATAGAGTAGAGGGTGAAGATGATGATTACCTAGTTTTAATCTTTTGATTTGTCTTTCAAAGCCTTGAGATCCAGCTCTACAAAAATATCATTCCTCTTCTCTAGCAAATTAAGATGATTTGGTTTTGTTTTACATGTATTGATCAAACTCATCTTATATATCAATGTGAGATTGTTTCCTAGCTCTTCATCCTCAATGTGTTTATGTATCTCAAGGTTTGTCTAATGGTTCACCTCCAGCCACTTAGCCTACTGACTCCCAATAACTTAAGTCCATGTGACACCAATTTATTATCTCATATCTCCTAGACATGCTAATGTGTATCTCAAGAATAATCATATAGTTCCCAATTAATTAATTAAACTTAGGCCTTGATTTATTTTAATTTGATCACACTAACTTAGGCCCATTTTAATACATATGGTTAGTGTTTTATTTATCAAAATCAACCAACTTATGGTCCACTAACCTTCAACTACTCGGTACTTTGTGCCCCGCACCTCGACACGCATATCGAGGCATGTTATAGCTTATTGTTTTAATTTGAATTAACTTAGCCTATGATCACATTACTCATTTTAATTGATTTACTATTTATCTAACATGGATTAGTCGAGTTTCCTAGCATACATATAGTTCGCCTACCCAACACCAGCGCGTTGACACGCCTTTCAAGCGAACACCCGTCACATAAACTCGCCCGATAGCAACATATACACATACGGTGCAATATAATAATAATAATAATATTCACCACATATATACAACCACCATCCATAAATAACATATTTCATCGGTTCTCGTGTCTAAGTCAATCAAGTTGTCCATGTAACACCCGAATTATGATTGTTAATCTTTGAGATTAACATTAATTCTAGTTTAATTAATTTTGGTTGTTACATCTGGTTCAACATGATCTCATGATAACCACGTGATGCAAAGTATCATTGACTCCAGCCTCTCGAGCATAATATAGTGTTCTCCTATAAGCAATGTATAGTATACAGCATAAGAAGATCGAATTGCTCTTATCCTCCCTACCCATGTATGCATGCACAACAAAAATGCAATATCAAGGATCAATGCAATTTATACGAAATTATAACCATACAATATAAATGTTACTATATTGGATTTACTTTACCTTACAATTGCGATATCGCAACTCCCTTGCACTCCATATCAGTAAATACTCCCTATGAGGTTCCGATTGTGGTCTTACAATTGATTTACAAGTCCGGTAAGATTCCACAATCATTCCATAATTTTTTCCAATTAATTTTATTTCAATTAATCCCGCCTCGACCTAAAAAACTTTGAAATCAGTCCAAATCAACTCCTCGGATGTCCAGATCCCAATTTTGACTCCAAATTGTAGTCCGTAATAAAAAATTAACCAATACCTGACTTTAAATTTTTTTTTACAATTTTAGGTATTTTCAAGTATCGTAACACGCATTACGATGCAATATCCCCGATATAAATCCTCAAAAATCTCAAAATCTTCATTTTTCATAAAAATTCTCAATTTTCATCTATTTGCCAAAAATCCTATTTTTCTAAATTTTCCCATTATCCATGGGTTTTTACTTATTTTTTCAAGTTTTAAGAACTTTTTTTTATTTGAAAATGGTTTGATCCTAGACCTGGCCCGATTCGGCTTGACAGAGCCGAACCTAGTTCGGCCTCTGGTCTAGGATCTGACCATCATCTTCTTCCCATTTCTCACGATGAACAGAAGCTCTCTATTTTTTATATGTATTAATCAATGCGGTTTGGTCAGGGAATCCATTGGTTCCCCTTCCCCATCGTCTCTTCTCTCCCTTCTTCTTCTTTCTTCATCTTCTTCCTCACTCCTTTACGATTCCTTTTAGTTTTGATTTTCATCACTGTGTTTTTTTTTATTTTTTTCTTCAATTTTTAATTAAACCTCCATCTTTATGTCCCTTAATTCAATCATATTATTGTAAATCATTGATGTAATAAGGGTGTATGGTATCTTTGATACCATGTTAACCTTCAAGAACATAGAAACCCTAGTTAGGGTTTGTTACAGTGAGAGAAGTTGTAAAGAGAGTGAGAACTTCACCGACTCTGTTGATCACTTTTATATCAGTTGTATTATGATACAATACACTCAGGTGTTGTATATGTAAACAACACACTACACGTGTACATACACATAACACACCACTTGTTCAATCATAACTCACTACATGTACACTCACAGTTCACATGATATACCTTGAGATACTGTACACCCTTATTACATTGATGATTTACACTAATAAATCACAAACAACAACCAACAACAACAACAACAACAACTCTCCCAATTCGATTTCGAATACATAGACCAAAAATTAGTCCTTAAAATCTAAAATTTAAACTTAAAACTCACCTACGCCACTAACGGTCTTGGCTTCCCTATTCAATCTTCAATTTCAAAAACAAGAAAGAGAGAATGAGAGAGAGATGAAAATGAGAGACAATGAACTATAAGTACAAAGAAGAAGAGAGAAAACAATGAGAAGAGGATGATGACGAACTGTGGAAACCATCCCTATTTCGATTTCAATTTTTATTAAAGGGATGGCAAATGACCCATTTGCCCCTCAGCTTTAATCATCACCTATATAAATACAATGCCCCTAATGGTAATTTGCCATTTTTCTATTTTTTTCATATTTATCTTTTAGATTTTTTTCCAAATTGAACCCAAAAAAATAACCCAATTTTGCCAAAAATTGGAGAATTTACCAAAGCGCTCTAAAACTCTTGAATAGCTTGTCTTTCATGCAAATTGAGGAGTGAGACCCACGTTAGCTCGTTAAGTCCACTTAAAGTTCAAAACTTGAATTTTAAAATTTAATTAAAATATTTTCATGAAATTCAAAACAATAGTTCGAATCAACATTTTAACTCTCACGGAACTTATTTCAACACGTATTTCAAGAAAAACCTCGCGAGTTTTGAATGTATTCAATTTATTTGAGTTTCGCAAAAAAAAATAATATCTAGTACACAACACTAGGCACACTTCACACAATAATAAAATTACTTAAGATCTCAATTTCATTGGTCTTTAACTCCCGACTCACGTCCAAAACCATAATTAGGTTTCGTTAATCCATCATTAGCCGTAATTATTGAATTAAAAATTTTGGGATTTGACATTCCTTATGCCCTTGGTGTCCATTTAAGTTTAATTAGGTGTGTAAGAGCCTTTATTTCGAAAATAATTTATTTAGTATCATTTTTTTCCAATTACCTCAATTTCTAAAATTTGAGATTTTTTGAGGTACGACCACATTGGCCACATCTCGGGTCAGACTACATTGAGCAAGTCTCGACTCGATAACTTTACTCAAATTTAGCTTATTATCATTTTTTTACAATCACTCCCACAACACCTTACTTTTAACACATCAACCACACCTTTCACATCAAAGCCCTATTAGCAATATCATGGTGTATGATCTTAATATCCCTAACTTCTATCCACAACTATTTAAAGTGAAAGAAATGTAAAGGTAGGTAGGGATATCATCTTGATTTGGTGGGAACTATGATTTGAATGCCACCACTTATTGGTTCTTTTCTTCCCCAAACTTGAGTTCTTCCTCTTGACACTCTTCTACTCCAATCTCTTAACTTTTCTTCTCTTCTTCATTCTCTACATTTTTCTCTCTTCTTAAATAAACAATACGAAACGTCTCCACCACTCATTTATCTTTTCACTTTATATCCCAAATAACACACAACATATACACACTTGAATGACTTGGATTAATTGAAGTTCTCAAGTACACATCTTAAGATCAATCTAAGGTGACTACATCGGTTCAATTTTTTTTTTATTAACTCAACTTAAGCTCTTGACATAATTTATTAAAGCGTAAGTCATTAAATAGTTTAAGTTGCACAAAACGCCCATTTTATTAAAGTCTCACTAATATCTCCATTTAGGTGCTTACATGTATCGCGCACATCTCGAGGCGATTTTCTTGCGAAATTGGCAATAAATTTAAGAAATTTGCACAAAAATATAAATAAATAATACACATCATCACGCAAATGTTAAATTTTTTTAGGGTCGTTATAGAACCCTTGCGACAAAATTCAAAATATCACACATACCGATTTAATGTAAGTAAGAGTGTTTTGTTGATTGCACATTATGGCCTTGTGCAAATCCTATCTTTTGTGAGTGCTCAAGAGTCGGTTAGGCTTATAAGAAGTGGCTACACTTCTACACCTATATAGGTAAATCTACTTTAGTGATTATGCGAGTCACTCTATTTAACATATTGAGATCCAATTGTCAACCTCCGTCATGCAGAAACCAACGTTAAAATCAGGAATGGACCTTTTATAATATAAATTATCTAGTGTTCTGTAATCTTCACTTGCTTGTTAGTACCACATTGAACTTATTCTATATTTTCAAGAATTAAGTCGGGTTCCCATCAAGTGACGATCTAATTAGGCAAACTTAAATCCCATTTTTTTATGTCTGAGACACCATACCTCTAACAAGACCATTTGTTAATAGATTTGCTAAATTCTTGTTAGATTCCACACAATCAACTATGATAAACCCATTTTTTGAGTAATTGTCTCAAAAGATTATGTCTTAGACTTATATGTCTAAACTTTCCATTATAATCCTTGCTCTTGACTTTACAAACATTCACTTGTTATCATAAATGATTATTATATTTGGACATGACTTGTTCCATAATGTTATTTCTCATTAATAATTCTCTAAGTCATTTTGATTCCTTGCATTTACTAGGGCATTAATTTTTAATTCAACTATGAATCATTGTTTCTTTGGGCCCCTAAGAAACAACCATTCTTCCTAGCAACACCCGAATGGATGTAACTCTTCCAATTGATACTCAAGTATCAAAATAATCAATGTCATATTTTTTGTTTATAGCCCTTAGTGTGATGGTCCCACTCCCCGAGGCTGTCAAATGAGCTGCTACGCGAATCCCGCAGCCCTACTTACGTATGTCACCACGTCAATGTTCCTCGATGTACATGCTAGTCATCATATTCTATATATTATTTGCCAATTATTCAAGAAATTCATTAAGTTACAAGTATGGCTTACATTTATAGAGTTGCAATTAGGTAACTAGTAATTTACAGCGGAAGTCTAAAAATAGCATAACCATAAATTTTTAATAATTTTCAAGTCATATAGAACATCAGTCTTACCGTGGAAAACCCGGAATCAAGTACATTGTATATTAGGCAACAATATATTGTGATAAGTAAATATATATACATGTATCGTATCTATCAAATCTCTCATAAACCCAAAAGTAAAATAAAATATCAAACCGAACACATACTAGTAAGTCTTGGACTGTTGGCAATCATAGATAGTAGCCTAAAACCTCCTTGCCCTTACTGGTACTAAGATCTACACTTAGTCATCACAACAAAATAGATGACAAGTCTAGTATGTAAGATCGTGAAAAAAAAAACCACCGAGCATTCAATAATAAAGAGGCCAAGAATAATGTTAAATAAATATGAGAAAATAAACAAGCAATTGTAAGATAATCACATGTATAACTAACACCAATTGAAATCAAATAATTGTGTCATGTGTAGCAAACTAGACCATACTTCGTCAATCCGGATCATCTCAGTGGTCCGTACCACATTGGCTCACGTCCGAACTACTAGTGGAGGATCGGTCCATATCACAACCCGCCGAACACGTGCACCGATGAGGTCAATAACTTGTGTTGTCATTCTAAAGGCGCAAGTGACACGTGCTATGGTCTAGCATACTAGAGCACGTACAACACAACATCCGAATAAACCTCGGTGGCGAACAAAACTACCGACCATTATACCAAATCAAAGCATTGATAGAACATGGATAACGAATGGTAAAGAATACAAGATAATTCCATTGAAACAATTAAATACTCAAAATGTGTTTCTTAAGGGATTTACGCACCTCAAATCGCACTTCGAAACCCTGAAAACACCCCGGTTCGACCCAACTATACTCTCAACTATCGTACCATAGCCCTCGAGTCTCCTGGGATCCATTTTCAGTGTTTTATAGTGACTTAATGTGTTTAAATTAGGTTTAGAGTTCTATTTTTCAAAACAGCCCATGAAAGACTAAATAAAGTTTCAACTTTCAATTTTGGGATCATATGTTACAGCGTAATTTTAGGCATGATTTTGTCCAAATCTTAAAATCTTTCTTTAGTACAAAGTTTTTGGTATCTATCTTAGTTTTTCAAAAAGGTTGGTTTGCAAAATTCCAGTTTAAAACAAACGAGATATCATAATTTTACCAAAAACATCTCAAATTAGAACCTAATTCGACCGACAAATTTAGAAAATTTATTTCTCCGAATCTATAATTTCAAAAGTCATGATTTTTTATCACAAGGCGGCTAACATATCTAATAACAACATACTAAAATATCAGCTCATTTGGATAAGTAATTAGGGAGTTGTGCCTTTTAAACATTTAGTTTCAAAAATCTAAAATGCATTCAATCACCTATTTGTATTGCACTTTTGGACATAAAAATATTCGAATTACAAAATTTCCCGTAGGACAAAGTTGTTCCTTTTGAGTTTGCTTCCAAATGCCACTAGATTGGGTCCACTTCGATTTAAAATGGGGAAGTTATGACCAAATTACATAGGCAGGTTCATAATACAACATGCAGAATTTTAATTTTGGTCTTATAATTTCAAAATTTCATATTTTTTTTATTTCAAAACCAAATTAATAACTTCATAATAGCTAGATTATTAGGTTAAAATGAGGAATCCAAATATATAAACCAATTTCAAAGACTCAAACATCTACCCTCTAAAAATGACCAAAAATTAGAACTGGTTTCAAACTTGAAATAAAAAAATGTGTATCTACTATTAATGACACTTTAATTTGAGCTCCAATCTCCTTGACCTCCCTGAAATTTCCAGCCAAGGCCCACCTCAATTCCTCTGATTTTTTAGTTCAAATGTATATGTTGAGCTCCTCTATTAAGTATATAGGCCTTATATACTTATATTAGTAAGTAGATTAATTAGCCAAATCTTTGATTTATTATTAGTTAATTGCTAGGACATGTATCCTCCCTTAATGCCACTTGTCCCATAAGAAAGCCACTTATCTTGCCTTGTAATATGTATTCTAGGATTATCACTAGGTTGAACAAGGTTCAATTAATTCCTATCCAACTATAGGACTTTATTTTATCATAAATCCAATTAATTCAACTAGGCACATAATTATATATGGTTCGTATGTTTAGTCATATATTTAACATATTTGTGGTCACACTAACCCCCGATTACCCGACACCCGGTGCCCCGCATCTCGGCACGCATCTCGAGGTTCGCCAATCATTGATGTACCCGATTATTATGACTTAGCATAAAGTTTGATTCTTCATTTTATTTCATATTCACTTTGATTCTTAGTCGTTTTATTCAAATTAGCACTATAAAACTTAGTGTACTCGTACTCCCCTATCTGATACCCACGTCGACACGTTTTACTAGGCGTTTACTTGTCACACAGTCTCACACGGTATGACAATATAAATACAGGCATGCGATGAGTTATGAAATAAATAATGATTAACATCGCAATTATGCAACCAACAAACACAAATAACGATTTAATCCCAGTTAGACGTGTTTTAGCCTATCCAGGGCATCCTCGTTAATCTGAACTGGCATTCAAGTCTAAAAATAAACTTATTAACGACATCAATAAATATTAGCCATTAGACTTAGCCACCAAACAAACCTTTAACTAATTATTTATAGTTCTATTAACATTCAATTCCTTTTAAATACTCATTTGCTCCATATTGCCTTTGATCTTGGTAAGAGAGCAATAAAACCCAAGTTTGATTCAATAGAATTGAATTGATCATTTTTCATCATTAATCACTTCTTTTCGAATAAACAAAGCATCACTTGATGTAAAATTATGTTGAAACGAAACATGATCACATTTCTAATTAAGGACAAATCTTATTTGTTCTTTAACTTCCCATATGCTTCTTTCAACCAAATAAGTTAATCTAGACACAAAGATTTATCCATCCTTTGTCTTATACGTCTCCTTACTTTATCATTCTTAGTATGAGGACTCTTTGTTCATTAGAATATTTTGTAACCAAATCTTCTAGACTCTGTGACTATTCCCATTAGAAGAGTCTCAACACACTCTTCTAGATTCTCATGATATGAATTCATAAACATTAATTATGCAAACTATATATCAAATATATCCATAGATATATGCACTATCCTTTTTATAAGGCACATCATCAGTTTGTATAAGATAATTAATTATCTATCATCCTCGAAAGCATACGAATCATATTAATTTTAATGATATTGATGTCATGCACTACAACAAGATTTAAATCTCAATATTAATTTCATTAGAAGAAAATTATGAAAAGATTATTCTAGACATTTGGGATTGAAATCCTCATCCATATGCTTTAAATATACTTAAATCAAAGAATCCAACACCATTATATATATATATATATATATATATATATAAAACATATATGCAGTATATAATGTGAAATATTAAAAATACTTGCATCAACATCAATATATAACATGTATTATATCACATGCAATAGTTTAATGCCTTTTCATATATCTTGGCAATGTTTTTGTGTATAGTTACCTATCAATAAAACCGAAATGCATTAAAGCACTCATGATGTTGGAGTCATTCCATGATCAAACAATATGCATACGTGTGATTATATAAGAGAAACGAATCGTGTCTTCAACACGTGATCACCAAATTAAGTAATTAATGCATCATATCTCATACCTGATGTGTAAATCTCGCTAGATCACAAACCTTAACAATCATCCACATAAGTGCACATTTCCGTCCAAAGAAGCTATTGATGAGAAAATCTTATCTAAAATTGTAGGAACAAATTTCTTCGGACAGAAAATACTAGTCCAGAATGGAAGAACCAAACAAAGACTTAAGGCGCGTAATCGCTCGCTTTTAGATAAGATTTCTCCCTACCGGTCGAAACCACGAATACACAATGAGATTAATCGAAACTTGCTTTCAGAATATAATCAAGTCTTTGATAATTGTTGGATGATATGTGTGTAACATAACTCCAACCAAGTACACTATTTGAATTTTTTTTTGAGAGAATGATGTTGTGAATAAAAACACACTTTGATTCAAAAAACCTTTTGTGTTTTAATATTTCTCAATATGTTTATTGCATACTAGATCTTTTAATTTTATAAAAAAAATCACAGATTTAATCCACAATGATTTGTGGACATGTTTAGGCAAAAAATAGACCAAATAACATAAAAACTCGCACCAAAAAAAACCGAGAAGCTAAAAAAAGAATAATCATAAGCTGCATTTTTTATTTTCTACATTTACGAACGATTTGTTTGAACAAATAAGATTAGCAAATCAATGTATTTGATTCTATGTCTAGTCTTGTATTGCGTCATGAATTAATGAATTTTCTCTTCAAAAAAAATTATTAATTTGAATCACATTTAAACAATGATTTGAACATGATTCGATCTGGAAAAAAAAATAATAAAAAAAGAATAATCATATGCATCCATCGAACAATAATGAATTTAACGTTGTTGCATTTGAGTGCATCACTTATTCTTTTTTTGAGAAAAGAGTGCATCACTTAGTCTGGAAATATATTTATTTGACATGAAATGGACAATGATTGCATATTATTTTTGGTACACAACTCGAGTTTTGTTATTTTTTTATTTCTTAATTTATTTATTACTTTTTTTTAGAGAGAAATGAATAATAATTTCATTTCATAAATCGGAAGATGCATCTCTTACATTAAGCTCAACAATATCACATTAAAACTCATGCTGAAGACTTGCCAACTTTGTCATATAATGAGCTACTTTAGCTTTCTTTCTCGCAAAAGTAAATTTTCAATTTATTATTATTTTTTATTTACTTTAGTGAAAGTTAAACTCATGACCTCCTTAAACCTTGTATTTTTAGCAAGTGAGCAGTGATACCTCATTCATCTTCATTCATCTCAATAGAAAAATTAGTTACAATAGAATGTACGACAACTGATGTAGCGTGTGGCCTCACATCAAAATTTCATAATGAAATGCTAAAATGACAACACAATGACACAATAGAATGCCATTTAGATGTGGGGCCCACACGCCACATCAACTGGTATAGCGTTGTCATTTTAACCTTTCCAAAAAGAAAAACTATGTGTTGCTCCCAAATATATTCAAAAAAAAAAAAGAAATATTGACCTATTGGTGAGGCTGAACCGACGCTAAAAATGGTGGCTCTCATCTCAATTATATCATCTACATGTTCCCGCCTCAATCTCCTTCCAATAGAATGATAACATTGAGTCACAATAAAATGCACAACAAGTGATGCAGCGTGTAGGCCTCACATCAAAATTTCATAGTAAAATAATAAAATGACAACCATGTCAAAATAAAATGCATAACAGCTAATGAAATGACAACTATGTCAAAATAAAATGCATAACAAGCTAATGTGAAGTATGGGCTCCACATCAAAATGAGGTGTTGAATATGTTGTTTTATGAGATTTTGATGTGGGACCCACGCAACATCAGTTGTTGTGACATAGTGTTATTATTCTAGCATTTCCCAATCTCATAAAAGAATGCACCTAATACTTCATTTTGATGTAGAACCTACACCCTACAGCTATTATACATCCTATCGTGACGTAATGTTATCATTTTAAGTTTCTAACATTTCCAAAAAAAAAAAAAAAACTATGTATTGCTCCCAAATATGTTCAAAAAATAAAAATAAAAATTGAGCCATTGCGAGGTTGAACCCCAATTTTCTACAGTTCTCCTTGGCACCCAAATCCCATTTCATAATTCGAAAACTCCCTAATTGCCTTTTCTCCAATTCTACCCCAACTACTTTCTCCACTTCAATTTCCTTACCCACCACCCATTATAGGGTTTCTGCAATTAGAGATGATTTGGTCGTCCTCGGCATTGAGATGAGCTGCGACGACACCGCCGCGGCTGTTGTAAGTTGTTTAACTTCTCTTAATTGTTTGAATTTTTATGATTGTTTGTTGGTGGGTTTTGATTGTTGTGTATGTTGATTAGGTACGAAGTGATGGTGAGATTCTTAGCCAAGTTGTGTCTTCGCAGGTATGGTTTTGTGTTTTTTGTTTTTGTGATTTGTTTTTAGGGTAGTGGTGGAGTGGAGGCTTATATTGGTTGGAGTTATTAGTTCTGTAATTATGTTGATTTTGTATATGGGTATATGTAGTTGTGGCTTCGGCGATAGCCATGAGACCCGCATTATCACCTTGGGCTTTTTTTCCCCTCTATAAAGCAAGTGTGCCATGGAATATAATGATGAGAATTATAAACTAAGCCCATCTCCCCTCCCCTAAGTCCTTAACGCAACAAGGATCTTCTAAAATGATTGATCGACTTCATGAACAATGCAATATAGAGAAATTCTCTTTATTCAACCATAAACTAACTCTAAAACAAAAGCAAGGCGCCTTATGTAGCGAAAACCCTAAAGAATTACCAAATATAGAAAACTACCAAAAAGACCTAAAAACCCGTAAAATATAATCTAGGCGAAAAATAAAAGAAAACGCCACGAATGACATAAAGAACGAAAACTCCTAGACAAAGTTATGGTAATTATAAAACTTGCTAAAAAATAGAAAAATATCAAAACAGAGAATTGATCATAGAAATAAATTCTATAGGATTCATTTAGTTGTGACAATTAATATTAAGTCTCATCTATGCTTACTCTTTGTAACTTGACCTCTACTATGGGTGGCAATTCGTGTCGGTGAATCGTAAATGTGTTATGTTGTAAAGAGGTTATGACCCATATAATGCAAACCCGTGATATGACACGTGTATTAATCGTGTTAATGGTTTTCATATCTAAATGGATCGTGTTAAACATGTCTGGTATTCGTGTCATCCATTTATTAAATATTTTATTTTAACTTTTTAATTTATTTGAAATTTCGTAATTTTCTTACTACATTTTTAAATATATATCTACATGAATAAATTTAAGTAAACATAATTAAATATTCAATCAAATATAATGAGGTTGTAGTTTTAAGTTTTACTTTACTTTTTCATTTAAATCTTTAGTTTTAATATAAAGGAAAATGACTCGTAACAAATAACATATACAAAACTATAAGAATTCTCTAAAAAACATCTAAATTTTACTTTGGTGAAAAACTTTATATTTTTTTGAATAAATAATTATTTATAAAATCTACAATGTAAATAATATATTAAAAAATAAAATAAATATTATTTTGCAAACCATTCAAAAATTAATGCATCCCATGTTAACTTTGGTTTGCCCCTACCTCGTCGAATTTCTACGAAAATAAAAGGCCGTAGGATATATAAAATTGGTGCTACTCCTACTATCTATATTTCTTATTATATCTTTAAGTTTTAAAAAAGCATCCTTTTCACTTTATGTAATTGTTGTTGCTTTACCGCTTGAACATTCACTTCCATAGAATAGCATGGATTCAAAAATGGTGATTTCTTCCATCCAGCTTTGTATGATTGATCTAATCTATTTATTATAACCTATTTATTATTTATAATGTATTCATTCTAATTTCTTTAATCTTTGGTTTCATCCACTAAGACAATATCATCTCGTAACATACACCATGTATATCCTCTTGAATATGTCTAGTTATCATAAACGTAAATAGATTAAAGCCGCTAGTTAAATGGGAAATTCTTTTGTAGCTCCTCCAAATGTCTTTATACTCGTTACTACTCCATCATACATATCCTTAATAGTGTCTATGTATCTAGCATGCGCTCTTTTTCTTTCCGAACCCACCAAAGAATATCTCTAGGGACCCTATCATACGCTTTTTCTAAATCTACGAATACCATATTATTGTTGTTTCTCTCCTTAGCCTATTGTCAATTATTCTCTCCCACAGTTTCATAGTGTGACTCATAAGTTTAATTCTCCGGTAGTTTGAGCAACTTACAATGTAAATAATATATTAAAAGTAAAATAAATATTATTCTAAAAAGAAAATAAAATAGGATATATAAAAAATATCTACAAATAAAAAAATTTAAGAACATGGATTCAAATGGTGAATTTCGTACTAATCTATTTATTATAACCTATTTATTATTTATACATTATTCTTTAATCGTGTTAAGCGTATCATAAACGAGTTAGGCTAGTTAACCTGTTAATGACTCATTTATTAACCGCGTATAAACGTTTTAACATGTTTACGACCCAGACCCACTTATGCCAAACCCATGACATGTTTATTACGTGTCTTGCCTTGTCAGATTAATCTAAAGGCTTTAAGTTGAGTAGGACGAAAACTGAATACATGCACTGTGAGTTTGGAAACACAAGACATCGAGATGAGGGAGTGGTAAAATTAGGGGAAGTAGAAGTTCTTAGGGTAAACCACTTTAGATACCTATGATCAATCATTTGGGACTGAGGCTATGTTGTTGTTGTTGTTGTTGTTGTTGTTGTTGTTGTTGCCTTGTCAGATTAATCGTGTCATGACTCAAATTGCCACCCCCGACCTCTACAGCCTTTTAATTTTAGTGGACACCTAAAATCCTTTTACAGCCAAAGACTTTCTTCTTATCGATGTGCAATGTGAGATTTTTTTGTATTCTTCTATTTTTATATCTTGTCGGTCTCTCAAATGTAAAGTGCTATAGTTCTCTCCATCTACTTCCTTGCATGAAAAAAATCTCATTATATTTGTTGGAGATTTGACTACCCCAACAAGAATCTGAAAAGGAGTTAGGTAGTAGATGGAGATTCTTGCTTAGATTGATTGAAGGAGATTTATTCTACCTTATCTCGAGAGAGTGCCTCATGATTTAATCAATTCTCAATATATGTGATGAAAGTCAAGAACGACATAGATTGTTTCCAGCTCTTTAGTTCCTGAGTTGGATAATGCCATTCAAATTCATTATGGGAGTTGGATCTCTAATTGCCTAACTTAGTGTGGCTGAGCAAGTCTTGTGGAGGTCTAGTTTGATGAGTTCCGGTGCCTCTAGTTTTTGTATGGTCATAAATTACACTTAATACATAATCATTATCTGCTTCATCCGATCAAATAAGTGATTTTTTTTTTTGTAAAATTCATGGTTTTTATTGTATAGTCTAGATTGTAGAGTTTTCTTTGGTTACCTTTACTGGCGACTCACTGTCACTGGGAATAGGTATATGATATATCTATGTTGATCTTTGTAATTTACTTTAAGTGAATGAAAGTGTTCATTTGATTTCATAGATAAGCATGGAGTATTTAGTTGATTGTCTTAAATTTATATAAATTTCAAATCTACACACTACATTCTCTTCTCTTTTCTCCTTTCTTATCCCTATGTCTCATAAGCAAAGTCTCATATAAGGGAAGAAAGTAATTTAATGATTCAAATGGTTGCTTAGAAGAATGGGAAGGAATGTGATAGCGTACTCGTAAAGAGGGGGTCGCCTCTGGATCTTTTATTAATCAATCAAGAAATAGATCTACACACTCCAAAGAGGGAAGAACTACCCTGAGATGGAGAACAGACTCTCCTCTTAAACCCAAACCCTAAATGACTATTTTCCGCATACCCTCTACAGTGACTCACCAACTTTTTATACTACCCAACTAATCTCTCACTGAGCAAATCATTCTTACTTACCATGCACACACGCTACACCTACTGTCATGCAAGCGTGGTTGCCTTGCTGGAGTCAACATCACATCCGCCTTGCACTGGCTTAGATCCTGTGATTTTCACATGCTTCCTTCGATACACCTTAGTGATATGTGGCCTCTTAGGGATGATAACAATACTCCTCAGTGGATAACCACCTTGTCCTCAATGTGGAAGGCTGGAAACGACTTCCGAATATGGCGAACCATTTCTCAGGAAGCATTTGAAAGGGGGACAGAAACCCATTTCACCAACGCCTCAGGGCCCGTCGAGGAGGTGCGATAAGCCAAAATAGACTCAGGTTCCATTGGAACCGTAAGGAATTCTGGGAGGGAGGGAGGAAGGAAGAAATTACGGAGATATGGTTGAATTGTTGACCACTCGTTTGAGCTGAGAAACGGGAAAGACTGGATGAATAGAAGCCGAAAGAGGAAGTTCAAGCTTATACGCATCCTCTCCCACTCGAGCCAGAATTTTGAAGGGCCCATAAAATTTGGACTCAACTTCATGTTGGAGCGTCGGCTACTGTGAGTTGCCTATAAGGATGTAATTTGAGAAACACATAATCACCCACGACAAACATCGATTCACGGTGCCCTTTATTTGCGTGTTGCTTCATGCAGTTTTGGCGATTAGGAGCCGGTCACGGAATTCACGGAGAGCGTGGTCATGGGCGGTCAAAAGGGACTCCAAATCAGACGGCACGGAGGACAGGGCTAGAGAATAACGCAATAGTGGTGGATGGTCACGGTCATAGACCACCTTGAATAGAGAACATTGCAAGGAGGAGTGAAAGGAGGTATTGTACCGGTATTTTGGCCAATGAATCCAGTTGGACCACTGATGCGAACGCTGCCCAATATAGCAACACATGTAAGTTTCGAGGCACTAATTCACGACCTCCATCTGGCCATCACTTTGGGGGTGATAGGCGGAGTTGTGGTTGATTTGTGTCATGTGGAGACGGAATAGTTCTTTCCAAAAATGGCTCAGAAAAACCTTGTCTCGATCCGAGACTGTGGTGCGGGGAAAGCCGTGAAGGCACACAATGCCACACAGGAAACAATCGGCAACGATTTAGTAGTGAAAGGGTGTTTGAGAGGGAGGAAATGAGCATGCTTACTCAATCGATCAACTACTAGCAAGAATGAGTTGTAGCCTTTGGATGGTGGCAGCCCTTCAATAAAGTCCAAAGAAATATCCTCCTAGATGGTTGTTGGAATCGATAATGACTGAAGGAGGCCTCCTGAAGTGAGGGTCTCATATTTATTACATTGACACGCCTCACAGACGGCAACAAAGCACTTGACATCTTGTTTCATGCCGATCCAAAATAACTTTGCCGCGAGGTGTTTATAGGTTTTTAAAAACTCACCGTGACCCCCCACTGGTCCGGAATGAAACTCAAATAAGATCTTGGGCTCAAGGGAGAAATTGGCAGGTAAAGCCAGGCGTTGCTTATACAACAGGTTGCCATGTACCAGTGACCAACTGGGTCTAGCATCAGGATTTTGTAACAGTGCAGCACGAATGGTGGAGAGGGTGGTATCAGCCAACGCTTCGGAAGTGATCAACGCCTCGTCAGCAGAGATCAAGATCGAAATGGAGTGAAGTTCCAAAGGGGCCGCAGGCTCTGTTGCATAAGGGAAACAAGATAAAGTATCTACCACGATGTTTGAAGAACCTCGGCTTGTACTAAATATCGAAGTGAAAACCAAGTAGCTTAAGCAGCCAACGTTGATACTCAAGAGTCACTACTCTCTACTCGAGGAGAAATTTCAAACTCCGTTGGTCTGTTCTCACCAAAAATCGTCGTCCTAAAAGGTAATGCTGCCATTTCTGTACTGCCAGGACGATTGCCATCAATTCTCTCTCATAGGCAGACTTTGCCAGAGCGCGAAGAGAGAGACCTTGACTGAAGAATGTGATAGGTCTGTCGTTTTAGGTGAGAACAGCTCCAACCCCCACCTCTGATGCATCAGTGTCAATGACAAACAACATAACGAAATTCGGTAAAGCCAAATGGAAACCTTTTGCATAGCGTGCTTCGCCCGTTGAAGGAGAAAATGGCTTTATCGTTCCATGAGAAGGAATCCTTTCGTAATAAGGTTGTCAAGGGAGCGACTATCTTGCCATAGTCACAAACAAAGAACCTGTAATAACCAGTGAGCCCCAAGAATCCTCGCAGGTCTTTTTAGGTGTAGTCGGGAGAGGCCAAATTTCCATGGCTCGCACCTTGTCAAGATCCGCGAGTACTCCCTCATTGGAAATGATGTGACCCAAGTAATCGAGGCATGACCGAATGAAACAACACTTCTTGAGGTTGACATACAGGGAATGCGCCTTGAGGATGGTGAGGACTTGAGAGAGATGGTCGCAGTGATCCGCCATGGAAATGTTGTAAACTAAGATATCATCGAAAAGACCAGCACGAAACGACGAATCAACCTCTTGAAGATGGAGTTCATTAAGGATCGAAAGGTAGCAAGGGCGTTTGAGAGGCCAAAGGGCATGAACAAAAACTCATAATGACCCTCATGGATTCGGAAGGCCGTCTTGTGCACATTAGCTGGTCGAACTCGAATCTGATGATAACTGGATCGCAAATCCAGTTTGGAGTAAAAACACGCCCCATGTAGCTCATCCAAAAGTTCATCAATGTTCGGGATGGGAAATTGATCAGGCACTGTGGCTTTGTTAAGGGCTCGATAGTCAACACAGAACCTCCAGCTGCCATCTTTCTTTTTCATTAATAAGACTGGACTCGAGAATGGATTGTTGATGTGTTGGATAACACCCGCTGCCAACATCTCGTTAACCATGAACTCGATTTCTGATTTTTGATTTATGAATTTGTTGGTATCGGTAAGGGCGAACCCGAATTGGCTTGGTCTCGCAGTCTATTGTTGGCGGCAGTGAAGTAGGCAGAGCAAATAAAGATCCAAATGAGCTCGGGACATCTCGCACACATGGATTAGACACAAGAGAAAGTGGATCATTATCTGTGCATTCCACATTGAACAATTCGACCAAAAAACAACCAATAACATAGTCAAGAGAACGTTGGATAGACTTACATGATACCAGTGCCATGTGCAACGAAGGATCATTTTGAACAGCCACCCATTTCCCTGCTAAATACAAATACATTGTAAGGTTAGGCCAGTCTTCCATCGTCATCCCCATTGTCATGAGCCACTGCATACCAAAATTGTATCGAGCCCAACATTGGAATAGGGTAGAAATCCGCAGCGACAGTTAACCCTTGAAGCAATAAGTGAACATTCTCGCAGACTCCCGACCCAAGAATGTGGGAGGCACCTCTTACCAACACCCGTAGTGGACACAGGTAACTGGAGCATGCTCACCAAGGCGGAAGAGATGAAATTGTGGGAGGCCCCATTGTCTATCAAGATCGCTACCTCCACGCCACCCACTGAGCCCTTAACCTTGATTGTATGGGGGACAGGCTTACCTTCCACAGCATGAGTCGTTAACTCCAACGGGGTGAGTTCCGGTTGTTCCTCGGATTCTGTAGCTGAGGCAGCTGGGTTGGCTTTGTCGTCGTCATCTACCAACATGACCTGAAGCTCCTTCCGTTGACAACAGTGGCCAGCGTGCCACTTCGCATCACAACGATAGCAAAGGCCTTGCTTCCAACGGACCTCCGCCTCCGTTAACCTCTTAAACTTTGGGGTCGTCACATGAGGAGTGGTGGGCTTCGAGATAGAAGAATTGGAAGTAGCTGAGGTGGTCAAGTTGGTTTTTAAAAAAGAACTCATTAGGCTTCACTTTCGGTTAGGCTGGGCATACTATCCCAAGTGGAGTTAACGATAGTATGGGTGACCCAACTTGAAGGTTTGGGCTCGGGCTTAGCCAAGTGGGCCTGAGTTGGGTGGGCCTTTTGGCTCCCTCCATCCCCAAATCGAAGGCATCACTATCTCGGAGCTTCCTCTCCACCTGAGTCGCACACTCGACTATGCCTTGCAAGGATCTCGGCGGCTGCACCATGACTTCCACTCGAACTCGATCAACCAATCCATTAATGAAGACCGCCAGGGCATGCGTCTCCGAGAGACCTTCCATCTAGAGATACAACAGCTCAAAACGTTCCCGAAATTAATCTACAGTAGTCCCCTGCTTCAGGGAGAAGAACTACTGGCATAGGCAAAGGGGATCAGCTTCCATGAACCGCCGGATCAGCGGGCTTTCTGATCACCCCAACTTTCAAATGGTCTCGTCTTCTTTTCCATCCGGAGCCAAATCTGTGTTGGTCCCACCAAACAAATTCGTGTCGCCCTCAATCGTGATATCCCAAACATCTCATGAAGCTCGAAATAATGCTCTGCTTAGTTGAACCATACCAAAAGCTGGGTCCAGTACTGTGTTAAAGCTGGGTCTGTCGGCCAGCCCATCACTCATCCATCCTTACACCTAGATCTGGCAGGTCTGGTTGCTTATGATGCACTGGTCCAGTACCTCCTCAACATCACAACTGCCTTGCATTGGCTTGGATCCTGTGATTCTCACATGCTTCCTTCGATACACCTTAGTGATAGGAGGCCTCCCAGGGATGCTAACAGAATGGTGGACACGTTTATCTTTCAGGTTGAAGTTCCTCCTCATTCTTATTGTAATGATGTTCAATTTTTCTCATAAAGCATATCGACCTTGTTGGCTTGATGAGAAGCCTCTTAATGCTAGTGGCCCGTTTGCTTCAAGTGTTAGCATAACTAAGCCTTGGCTTAACTTTAAAATAGGTGTTTGGTTCGGGTGTTTCCTAGCACTTGGTCTTACCTAAACACTCAAACTCCTTCTTATCAAAAGACAAACTTCCCCTATCTTAAGGTAAGCCCAATTTAAAAGGGCAAAAAATACAACGTTAGTCCCCCTATCTAAAGTGTGATGTGGAAGAGGCATAACGGTCCAACAAAAAATGTAACCTAACACAATTTGTGTGGAGGCAAATAAAAGATTAGCTAAGATATGACTTGTGTTAGGCAAGTAAATGTGGAAGGATTCACTAATTCTTGAACCAAACAGGCCATAGAAGGCCAATTGAACCCTCATCATCAAGTGGCTGAGCAAATGGATCAAATTCAGTTTTGCTAAGAACTTTAGCCATGGCCTTGATGCAACTTTGTGTCTAGTGTGTCTTCATGACCTGGTTTTGCTATGTTTTTGAAGACGTTTTTATCTATGACCATATTACACCTTCATTCTTTTTCGTACTAATTTTATGTCCTTGTTTGCTAAAGGCAGATTTAGTTGCAAAATATGGTGGTGTTGCTCCTAAAATGGCTGAAGAGGCACATTCGCAAGTAATTGATGAGGTACCCTTTCTCGCAAAACTCATGTCTGCGCTTATTTCTGAAGGCAATGCTAGTTACATGTTCAGCCACTTAGCAGTGACTTATGGCTCCTCATGCCTCTAAGGACCTTTTTAAAAAAGTTTCTCTTATTATTTATTTTGTTCTGCTACCTGCTAGCAACAATTTATTGTACAACGTTTTGTCTTCTGAATCTGAATATCTTAGATGTATAAATTACAAGATAGACTGATAGGCTATTGTTTAATATTTTTACTATAGCTTCAGACATCAAGGAAGCTTCACTTTTACATTCATCTTAAGCCTCAAAGATTGTTGAGTTATTTTGAGTAAATATCTTGTGTTCGGTACCAAAAAATAAAAAAAAATCATGTGTTCTTCTTTGCAGGTTGTTCAGCGGGCGCTTGATGAAGCAAAGTTAACAGAGACAGATCTCTCTGCTGTTGCTGTTACGATTGGTCCCGGTTTGAGCCTCTGCTTACGCGGTAATCTTGCTACCAATACTATCACTGTCTTACCCTCTAGCTGTAGGACTATTCGATTTCTATTGGTTTCATGTCTATCATTCGCATGCTACAACTTACCCTGTTTATCCAAGATCATCTTTGCCTTTCTTTTAATTAGGATATATTCAAAAAAAATTGTATTTATTACATTAAGAAAATGCTGTTTAGTTGGCGTACAAAAGGCTCGCAAAATTGCTGGAAGGTTTTGTCTGCCTATTGTGGGAATTCATCACATGGAAGCTCATGCTTTAGTAGCAAGGTATGTGAACTTGAATCTCATTTAGATCTTTTCTACATTTTTTATCCCTGCTATGTGGAAATTGTACCAATTTTGTGTGCTTAAATATTTTTGTACTTTTCATCTATATACGGTTTTATTAACTGGAGATAAGAACTGATTGATGCTTGCAGATCTTGCTTCCATCACACCATCAATGGGCCCACTTTGCTTTCTTTCCTAGCTCTTTCTCTATTTAGAATATCAAGAATCAAGGATCCCATCTTTGAAATTTTTGACATGGATGGCGATCGATAAGTTGAATGTGGGAGTGGTTCACTGAAGAATGAATCCCCATATTGAGATTTCCCCTCATTGGTGTTGTTGTGTTGGGGAGATTGGGAGAAGTTTATTATTCAGCGTCCATTCACCTATGGCTTACAGTATAATTTTTTAAGAGCTTGATTGGCTCAGCGTGAATAATGTTTTGAATTTGATTTTAGATGTTTTTGTAGTAGAAGAACAACATAGCCTCAATCCCAAATTAGTTGGAGTCGGCTACATGGATCAAACCCTTTCATTTTGCTCGATTTAGTCCATGATTTTGTAGTAGTGTGAGAAAAACAGTCTCTGGAAATGGAAGTATGTTGCAAATTGCATTGGCCATGGTTTGGAATGTCCTGTATGGCCTTTGGACTTCGATTTAGGTGGGGGAGATTGACATTCTTGCTTCGTTTTGGATCTTTCTGTACAAAAGTTTCAGATTTTTCTCAGAGATGGATATGGTTATAAGCTAGTCTTGTAGAGAAAATGAATAATTTTCTTGTGTTAGTTGTCCTGGTATTTAGGAAAAATCAGTTTCAGTTTTACTTAGTCAATAAGAGTTTGTTTCACATATTAGATAGTGGCTAGTTTCTAGTTGCTTCGAGTTATGTACTTGCCTATTTATTGGTTTTTATGATCAATAGAAAAAAGTTTTTCTGCTTCTTCTACCTTCTTCTTTCTTGTTTTATCGGTGGTATCGAGCCCCACTGGGCACGACAACAAAAGAAGAAAAGCGGTAGCTTTGAGTGCTTTGCAAACATAGTGAGAAAGAGAAATGTCCAATGACGGGATCTTTGTGCGACCCGACAATTCCACGCTTTGATGGTCACTATGACCATTGGAGCATGCTTATGGAGAATTTCTTGAGGTCCAGGAATATTGGACGATTGTTGTTTACGGAGTAGCGAGACCGGCGACGAGTGTAGTCTTGACAGAGATGCGGCAAAGTCGAAATTTGAGGCGCTGAAGTTAAAGGATCTTAAAGCCAAAAATTATCTCTTCCAAGCTTTTGATCGATCAATCTTGGAAACCATTCTTTGCAAAGACACGACCAAACATATTTGGGATTCCATGAAGAAGAAGTATCGAGGTACAACGAGAGCTAAGAGACAACGACTTCAAACACTTCGTTCGAGTTCGAAATGCTTCGAATGAAGTCGGGAGAATCATCATGACTATTTCTCTAGAACGATGGCAATCGTTAATAAGATGCGGATGCATGGAGACAAGACAGAGGATGTTTTTGTAGTTGAGAAAATTCTTCGATCTTTGACACCAAAATTCAATTTTGTCGTGTGTCTTATAGAAGAAGCTAATGATGTTGATTTGTTGTCAATTGATGAATTGCAAAGCTCCTTGTTGGTTCATGAGAGAAAACTTAACCGACGAGAAAGCGAAGAACAAGCATTGAAGGCTTTATCAATGAAAACACTTGGCATCCATAGCACGAGATAGAGGGCGAGGAAGAGCGAGAGAGCGAGAGGACGTGGCGAGGCGGTAGCAACAACATTAATCATGGGAGCCCACAACAAAATTCTCAAAATAAAAATAATCAAGGAAGAGGCGGGGGCGTGGAAGCTATCAATCAACATTTTATAGATCAAAGTCGGCGAGACAAGTCTAATGTTGAATGTTTTAGATGTCACGGTATGGCCATTATAAATCGAAATGTAAAGCGATTTAAATGGACAAGCGGAGATCAAACTCATTTTGCGAGAGGAAGAAGAAGAAGAAGAGGTGTCTCTCCTAATGGTGTGCCATGTGAAGGAAGAAACTCACCAAAACATGTGGTATTTAGACACTGGGTGCAGCAACCACATGTGTGGAGAGAAGGGGGCATTTTCTTACCTGGATGAAACCTTTCGCAGTTCTGTGAAATTTGGCGATGATTCCAAAATTTATGTGATGGGAACCATCCACACTATTGCTAACGTGCTTTTCGTGCCAGATTTAAAGACCAATTTGCTTAGTGTGGGTCAGTTACAAGAAAAAGGATATGAGATTGTCATTAAAGATGGAGTATGTCAGATTCGAGATGCAAAGTTGGGCTTCATTGCTCAAGTCAACATGACGAAAAATCGTATGTTCCCACTTTATCTCCACACCACCACACATTCATGCTTCTCGGCAAAATCAGAAGATGAGGCTTGGCTATGGCACATTCGCTACGGGCATTTGAATTTTGGCGGATTAAAAACTCTTCATCAAAGGAACATGGTGATAGGTCTTCCTCAAATTGCGAGCTCTGACAAAGTTTGTGAAGATTGTATTGTCAGCAAACAACATCGTCTTCCATTCACACAAGGAAAATCTCTCAGAGCAAAGAAAGCATTGGAGCTGGTTCACTCTGACATTTGTGGTCCCATTACACCATATTCTAATGGAGGTAAAAGATATGTAATCACTTTCATTGATGATTATAGTCGTAAAATATGGGTTTATTTTTGCAAGAAAAATCGAAGCTTTTGCGACTTTTAAGAGCTTTAAAGCACTTGTTGAGAAAGAAGCTAGCGACCCATAAAAGTTCTTCGCACGAGATCGTGGTGGAGAATATAATTCACATGCATTTGCGATTTTTGTGCGCAACATGGAATCAAGAGACAACTTACAATGACGACTTACACACCCCAACAAAATGGTGTGTGTGAGAGGAAGAACCGCACAATTATGAATATGGTGCGAAGCCTTTTGACAACAAGTGGCATTCCAAAAACTTCGGCTGAAGCGGTTAATTGGAGCATCCACATCTTGAATAGAAGTCCCACACTTGTTGTCCAAAATATGACACCGGAAGAAGCATGGAGCGGAAGGAAACTGCTTGTAGATCATTTCCGAATTTTTGGGTGTATTGCCTATGCCCATGTGTACCGATGAGAAGAGGAGGAAGCTAGACAACAAGGGAGAAAAATGCATTTTTCTTGGTGTTAGTGGTGAGTCCAAAGCCTATAAACTATATAATCCTAACACCAAGAAAATTTTAGTTAGCCGTGATGTTTTATTTGATGAACAAAGCACTGGTCATGGAATCAAAATTGTGTTCAAGGAGGCATTCAGTGATTTTGATGATGAAGAACAAGAAACGGCGACTATGGAGAATGAGCAAGTAGAGGAAGCCATTCCAAACCCACACAACCCAGAATCACAAAGGCCTCAACGTGTTCGGAGAAGACCGGCATGGACGAGTGATTATGAGGTAACTGGAATTGACCCGGGAGATGACCCGCTTACACATTTTGCTTTGTTTTGATTGTGATCCTACCGGTTTTGAAATGGGTCAAAGAACAAAAATGGAGGAGGCTATGGGTTGAAAATTTACTGCCATTGAAAGAAATAATACATGGGAGCTATGTGATCTTCCAAAAGGACAGAAGACAATCGGTGTCAAGTGGGTTTACAAGACGAAGCTGAAGGAGAATGGCGAGGTTGATAAATATAAGGCACGCTTGGTAGCTAAGGGTACAAACAAGAGTTTGGTGTTGATTATAAAGAAGTATTTGCTCCGGTTGCCGGGCATGATACAATCGGATTGGTGATTTCAATGGCGGCTCGAAATTCATGGCCTATCTTCCAGCTAGATGTGAAATCAGCATTCCTCCATGGAGACTTAAAAGAAGAGGTATTTATTGATCAACCTCCTGGTTTTACAGAAGAAGGCAATGAGTATAAAGTGTATAAATTAAAGAAAGCTCTATACGGATTAAAACAAGCTCCTCGAGCTTGGTATAATCGTATAGAAACTTATTTTTTGAAGGAAGGATTTCAGAAATGTCCTTATGAACATACACTTTTTATAAAGCTTGAAGACGGAGGGAAAATGCTCATTGTTTGCTTGTATGTAGATGATTTAATCTATACTGGCAATGATAAAGTCATGTTTGAAAGTTTTAAGAGTTCCATGAAGGTTGAATTTGAGATGTCGATCTTGGCATGATGCATTATTTTCTTGGCATTGAAGTTGTGCAATCTGCTAGTGGAATTTTTATTTCTCAACGAAGTATATGCGAGAAATGTTGGCGAGGTTTCGAATGAAGGATTGTAATCTGTAAATACTCCATCGAGTTTGGCGTGAAGCTACACAAAGATCACAAAGGAAAAAAGGTTGATGCCACTTTGTTTACAAACAAATAGTGGGGAGCTTAATGTATTTGATGACCACAAGACTGATATAATGCATGTTGTAAGTATGATCAGCGGTACATGGATTGTCCTACGAAAATTCATCTCTTGGTTTTCAAAAGAGAATTCTTCGTTACTTGCAAGGTACTTAGGAATTTGAGGTCTTCTCTAAGAATGGAGAAAAATCATGTCTATCGGCTTTACTGAGGCGGTGATTATCTTGGAGATGTGGATGATCGAAAAAGCACATCTGGGTATGTTTTCATGATGGGGACGGTGTTGTTTCATGGTCATCAAAGAAGCAACCTATTGTCACATTATCTTCTCTTGAAGAAGAAAAGGCTTTGAATTTGTTCTTTGCAACAAGTTGTGCTTGTCAAGCTATTTGGCTAAAGAAAATTCTCAAAGAAGCTTTGCATTTCAAGGAACAAGAAGATGGACCCATTCAAATTTATTGTGACAACAACTCAAAGCAATCAAGCTTTCAAGAAATCCAGTTTTACATGGTCGAAGCAAACACATAGATGTCAAGTATCATTTCTTGAGGGATCTCTCAAATGATGGAGTCATTAATCTTATTTCTTGCGAAGTGGAGATCGGGTTGCTTTGATATTCTAACCAAGCCTCTCAAGTTTCTGTTTTTCGAAGCTCGGAAAGCTACTTGGTGTTTGCCGATTGAATGATTCAATATGAGGAAATGTGCTTCTATGTTTCTGTTATTAAACTGAATGTTAAGTTTGGAACATCAGTTTAAAGGAGGGAATGTAGAGAAAATGAATAATTTTCTTGTGTTAGTTGTCCTGGTATTTAGGAAAAATCAGTTTCAGTTTTACTTAGTCAATAAGAGTTTGTTTCACATATTAGATAGTGGCTAGTTTCTAGTTGCTTCAGTTATGTACTTGCCTATTTATTGGCTGTTTATGATCAATAGAAAAACAGTTTTTTCTCTGCTTCTTCTACCTTCTTCTTTCTTGTTTTATCAAGTCTATCGTTCTGTGTGAAGTTCTTCATTGTTCTTGTGGCTTGGGTGTAACTTGGCTTTTCTTGAAAAATAATGTACCTAGAGAAATGCAGCATTCCTTCATAACTATTGCGTTATGAGTCTTTATGACTCTTTATTTGTGTCAATGTATCTGCGGCACTTTTCATTGGTAAGATTAGACAAGATGATCCTGAGAGATGCACCTAGGAAGATTGAGAACTAGTTTGAATTGAGTTTGTGCTATTCTCTTATTAAGAAGAAATCTAGACAGTAATAAAAGTTGGTTAAAAATAAGGCTGAAACTGTATTGTTTATCGTTCTTAAGCTTCATATGTTTGAACAAGCGATGGAAGGGTCCCTGACGTTATGCTTATCTCCTCTCACCCAGGTTAGTCAACAAGAATTTGCAATTTCCATTCTTGGCGCTTCTTGTTTCAGGTAACGAAACAAAATCTCCTGCTTCATTCTATTTCAATCATTATAATGCAACTGAATATAGACTTTTAGCAATGTGTCAGATGTGTTGGGAACAGGTTCTTTGAACTAGAAGTGGCAACCAATTTTGTAGAATTGAAATCCTAGTGGCGTAAAGCTAGGTCAGCGACTCAGCATAGAGGTCAACATAGTCTGTTACTCTGTTTGCCTCTACTCAATTCATGCATACACCATCTTTTAAAATTCTCAGTTGAAACTATGGAAAAAAAAACTCAGTTGAAAAATTAAACACCATTTGAGTCTGTAGTTCAGAGAAAATGGAGACTTAAGACTCGAATTAGTAATTATTAGATAATTAGAATATCGATGTGGCTTTGTAATTCAAGTATTAAATGATTGTTGTTGATTGGGATTCCTAGATTGTTGTTGATTGGGATTCCTAGTTACCAACAATAACATGCGTAAACAGTCAAACCAAAGGTGTTGCCACTGCATAATTGGGTAAATGATCCTAGGTTAATAGTAGAAAACCATTTGTTATAAAAAATTTAGGTCGATGAGATTGATTGTTCTATAGGTTAGAGCTAGTGGGTGCCAACTATAATTGTGTGTCCTATATTTCAAATTCTTATGATGGAAAACACTACAAGAACACTATTTATTGTTTCGTTCAAAAAATACTACAAGATTGCGAGTTGCTTATTTTATTAATTCGTTCATCTCTTAGGCCGGCCACAACCTCCTTATTCTTGCAAGTGATCTTGGCCATTATGTACAACTAGGGACTACAATAGATGATGCAATTGGTGAGGCATATGACAAGATAGCAAGGTGGCTTGGCCTTGATGTGCGAAGAGCTGGCCCTGCTCTAGAGGAACTTGCCCAGGAAGGCAATGAAGAATCAATCAAGTTTAGAGTATGTTCACTGCATTATTCTCTATGACATTTTACAATTGTATGATTATGACTATGCATGAAAATTTTTTCCCTGTTCAATTTGAAGTCTTGAAAGTCTTCTCGTTCCACGATTTTGTTCACAGGTGCCAATGAAACAACACAAGGATTGCAATTTCTCATATGCTGGTTTAAAGACTCAAGTAAGGCTGGCAATCAAATTCAAAAACATGTGAGTAACTTTAGTAGATAATTCGTTAAAGATAAACCCTTATACTTGGTTCCAAGTTACAACTCACAACATGAAACATTTCATCATTTATCTTCTGAACTGTGAAAAAGCTAGTCACTGCAACTTTTCATGTATGTCCTAAAAAAAAAAAAAAAAAAAAAAAGAACAATCAAACAAACAAGCATAGAAAGGGCTCTCCATTGAAAAGATTATGAGGAAATTACTGTAATAGATTAGACCTACCTAATATCTATTATCTCTCTGCACAAAGAGATGCACAACAGTAGAAAACTAGGGTAATAGTTTAGTGGTTCTGTGCTATAATATGTTGAAATTCTGAACTATACCTCCTTTTGTAGTTTCCTACATTAAGCCTGATGCGTCACTTTAATGATTAAATAACATTGGAACAAACAGCGGCAAACTGCTGTATAAAAATCAAATATTTCTGTGTGCATCTCTTTGAATAATCATCTTCATTCAGCAGTGGCAACAGATAATTGGTGTGTAAACCCTGAAAATGTGTCAAGAGAGTCAAAATCAAGATGATATAACTGAGCACGAAAGAGAAATTGCCTTGCCTACCCAATATTAACTTTTATGAAGTCTTCTATTCTATATTTTTTGAATCTTTGCAATAAAATTCTTTGATGAGGATATCTTTGTAATTGTTTTTTTCACTTGATTCCTCCCCTCGCAAAGATTGTGCTATAATGTAACTAATGTTACTAGTTGGATGCTTGGTGATGAGTTTCAGCTCGTTCTGTGAGCTAAGGATCATCCACATATAATATAGGTGAATAGAACAAACTACTTGATCTGAGAGTTTCTGGGTTACTTTTAAAACACTTTTGTGACATGAAAAGTTGGACAAGTTACTGGCACCCTTAAAATCTAGCTAGGAATCCAAAAGTCTTGTTGTAGCATAAATTAGTTGTAAGGATGTCGTAGTTTACATTATTGAACAACAAAACAAGCCTCAATCCCAAATTAGTCGGGGTCGGCTACATGGATTAAACTCTTCTGTTGCGCTCGATTTAATGCAACTGATGGAGTTGACATTATTGAACTGTAAAGAAAAAGATATTCTATCCAAGTAAAAGAGTGCCTTTGGGAAGGTGGCTTTACATCATGCTATGATCAAGATTATAATAAACTGTGTACAGTATTTATGGGCAATTACCATAAAATTGAAATAGCAAAGGCAAAACAAATGGCTTGAAATTGTCTACCCTGTCCATTTCTCTTCCTGAATTATCTTTTCCTTTTTTGTTTTTTCTTTTGTCAATTGTCTTCTATTCTGTTTCTCCTGCTTATCTGTAGCCATTCGTCCAGCTGATGTGTTTGCAGATTGGTTTCAGTGACCCTGATGTTCCTATTTCTTCTGCAAGTTGCCAAGACAGAACTATACGAGCAGATATTGCTGCTTCTTTCCAGGTCTGCCAATAAGTTAATTTTGCAATGCGCCTTTAAGTTTAATTTCTTTTCTTTAAAGTTCATTTAATGATATCATCATTGGGCAAATGCATTGTGCAGCGAGTTGCAGTGATGCATTTAGAGGAGTGATGTGAAAGAGATATTGAATGGGCATTACGGATTGAACCTTCCATTAAAAGTTTGGTATGTTGAATGTTCTGTCTTCCTGGTTACCATCGAATGAACAAAGTTTCTTTTTCTCATGCACTTAGGTTACTTGTTGCTAGTTCTAAAAAGGGTTACAGTGTCTTTTGAATTCCTCTCATTCTTTTGTGCTTAATATTTTGATCTAAAACTGTTCACCGTTTTTGGTGATGGATATAAAAACTATTCTTATTAGCTGACCCCAACTAATTTGGGATTAAGGCTTTGTTGTTGTATATCTTATACTGACACTTATAGTCTCCTACATAACAAGTATGGATATTTTGTTGTGTTGAAAGGTGAGTGTATCCAAGATGCATCTGTAGTTCCTGATAGTGCATTTGTTATTTTTAAAGGTCAACCGCACCATTAATTTGTCATACCTGCACACCCTAGCTGGTTTAAAAGGCTTGTCCAACTTTGGGATATATTTCATGGCTCCTTATACCTCAATCGAATAGGTTTTCATGTCTTGCTACATGTGTGATTTAACAGAAAATTATCTTTATTTATGTACAATATATTTGCTTGCAACAGGTGGTTTCTGGAGGAGTTGCTTCAAATCAGTACTTGATGATTCGTCTTAATCAGATTGTGGAGCAGAATGGTTTATGACTTGTTTGTCCCCCTCCAAGGCTTTGTACTGACAATGGTTGGTATTCTTTCGTTTATGGAAATTACATATTTATACGGTGCCTCATAAAAGAATAGTTTCGCAATCTATTGCTTAAATAATTTACCATGCCTTGTTAATCTTCATGGCGTAGAATCTCACTGATATTTAACTCTGGCGACGGAACAGTTTGGCGATCTATTGCTTAAATGATCTGCCATGCCTTGTTAAGCTTCATGGTGTATAATTTCACTAATATTTAAACTCTGGTGACAGATGAAGGGGGGACAGTTGCATAATCAAATTTATCCTAGCTTTTGCCAGGTTATAACAGTTACCCAGAACGCCATCAAGTTTCTTGGACCGTACACCAATAGTTCTTCTCATTTAATTATTTTTAGCTGTTTCACATAACTTGGGCACGGCATAGCAAAGAGAATTTTGTTTGTAAGCTGATTTCCAAACCTGAGTTATATTCATCTTTCTTGATTTTCTAATTCCTTTTCCTTTCAATGCAAAGGTGTCATGATTGCTTGGACGGGAATTGAGCACTTTACCTGGGGAAGATACGACCCGCCCCCACCTGCCGATGAACCAGATGATGCCCTGGTGCGTATTTGTGTAACTTAACCTACATTGAAGAGGCTAGTCTTGTGAAAGTGATAGATGTTTTACAATGAAATCATTAAGATTTTGATAGATGTATGTGTTTGTGCAATATATACACACATTCAAATAGCATCTGGTGATCAATCTTGGGTTCAATTCTTGGTACCTACATTATATTCCCTTGTTATCTCTCTGGCTATGGGGTTGGGGTGTCAGAGTAGCCCTATGGGAGTAGTCAAACCGAAGGTTGGATGCTCATGGTCCTTAAAAAAAAAATATTTGGTGATCCACTAGTACAGTTGTGTTCTGATAATAAATTTTTTTTTTCTTGGAAGAAATCATAATTTTCGTTTTAATTATTGGTGGAAGAATGTTATTTTAATTATCCAGCAAACTGCTATTTTAATTGTTCATTAGTGCTGCAGCCGTATTTTAACATGCGAATTGATAATGAATGCAAACTATTGCAATGCAAAATGCTGCAATTTCCTCCAACCAAAAAAAATGCGGCAATGCAAATGACAACATGGTGTTGAAATTCTTTGTCCTCTTATCTTTCATTAACTAATTGGTAGATTGACTTCATGCTTGAGAGACTCAATCCATTTAAAACATAAGAAGCTGCCACCAACTTTTGTGCTTGCATTGTGAACGAAGATACCAATATGTTTAGGAAAACCCTCCAGTTTGATATGATCAATTGGCCTAATTAATGCCATTTAATTTTGTAAGTTCTCTTAATGTGGGCATTATGTATTCATACACTTTTTTTTTTTTTTTTTTTTTTTTTTTTTTTTGATAGTAAACAAGGAGCATTCATACTCTTATTATTAAAACAACATTTTGCTGCTTGATTTGCGACCAAGATGGCCATTAGGAGAGGAACATGTAGAAGGAAGAAGTCATGCTCGGTCACTGAGGAAAGCTCGGATGCACCCCTCTCTTACATCCATGATTCAGGGTTCTACACAAAGTTATTAGGCCAGCTCCGTTCCATTCTGCAGTCTTTTCAACAAATTGGCGAATAGATTTCTCATTTATCCTTATCAATTGGTAACCGTTGTCCCTCTCAGCTTCAAGTTAAAGTATTACTGATTTGCATCGATTGGGCTTTAGTGTGAACCCTTTATGCTATTTGCACAGAAAATTGTGAAAA
Organism: Stephania yunnanensis; assembly: GCA_039657365.1. Taxonomy (NCBI): domain Eukaryota; kingdom Viridiplantae; phylum Streptophyta; class Magnoliopsida; order Ranunculales; family Menispermaceae; genus Stephania; species Stephania yunnanensis. The sequence continues at coordinate 53,533,376 of CM077584.1, read as the reverse complement.
GCTCTCCAGGAATCAAATGATCAACATCTTGCTAGAGGCAGCATTCATTATTCATCATGGAGGGTTGTACAATATACCCGAAAAGCATTCTTCAGAGCAAACAAGAACATATGTTGTCAACATCATCAGGAACTCTTCTAGTATATGCTTCTTCTTTTTTTCATGATGCTCATTCTTTATACTGTACACACAAGTATCTATACAAGTAAACTATAGACAATGGAAAATACTAGAATATCACCCCCAAATGCATGGCAGAATGCACTATGTCTTATTAGTTATTAACAACCGTGTTATGCACTTTGGGTGTTATGCGCTTTGGGAAGCTCGTGGCTCGAAGTGAATCTAGACCGTTCATGCAGGCCCACTATGCATTATAGTAATATATTGTGTTTGAGTTGTCATGGTAGCATAGCCTTTTCCAATTCAGGTAGTGCTAGACGAACTCAAAAAGTTCGGACTTAAACGACCAAAAAGACATAAAGACCCTTAATTTAAATTTATCATTAGTGTTTTGAGGTAAAGGGTAATTAAGTCTTTTACTTATATAGATATCTTAAATTATTAATAAAAAATTTTAGGATCCGAACAGATTTTTTGTTCTCATTCTCATGCATAATACTTGTATTTTGAAGTCTGAAGTAGGCATGAAGCGTGTGGGATCAGTTTGGCCAATCAACATAGCACAGCTGAGGTTTAAGATTTGCATGGGGTTTCTGTTTCTCCTCTCTAGTTCATTGTTCATGTCTGTCTTGAAACTTGGTCTGCCATTCCTCCCAAATCCCCATCCTTTGATGTGATAGCCAATCAGTCCTTCCTCTTCTTTACCGTCCAAAATAATGCTTGTGAGGTGACCCAACTGACTATGTTTTCTAAGCTTTCCTTGTAAAGACAAACTTGACTGCTTTTTATATTAATTCAGTATGGCGCATACTCCGAGACTCCCCAAGAGTCAATTGCATGCCCTTGTTCGCAATGCCACAGTATTGTTGCCCTTCTCACCACTCCTACACTAACATTACACCATCAAACAAACACCCCCCACAATTTGGTCCGTTCTCTCACCCAACTCTTCAGCCTTTGAAAGCAACTTTGATCGACAAACCAAAAAAAGAAAAGAAAAGTGAAGACATTGCCACTGCACAACCACCCTTCACGTCAAACATGTATCTCAATTTGTACTAGACAGGCTGTAATAGTTCACACAGTGTGTTTGTGACCCATTTTCTTTGATGGACCATTTGGCCTCTCCATCTAACACACGGAAAACTTGTCCTCATTGGTATGACTTTTGCATGTCTTTCATATTCTCGATGAGTTTTGACAATATTACAATGTGGGTCATGGTGGTTTTTATGTTTCAGTGTGTAGAAAAGCTTTTCTCTACTTGTATATGTAGGTGGTCTCTCTCTCTCTCCCTCTCTCCTTGTTTATGTTTAGAAAAGCTTTTCTCTACTTGTATATGTAGATGGTCTCTCTCTCTCTCCTTGTTTATGTTTAGAAAAGCTTTTCTCTACTTGTATATGTAGATGGTCTCTCTCTCTCTCCTTGTTTATGTTTAGAAAAGCTTTTCTCTACTTAGGGTTGCCTTTTTTTTCTTTGACATTTGTGCTCTAGTTGTGCAAGTGGCACAGACATTCTGGGAAAAGGAGATATAGGGTCATTCAAAAGTGAGAGTGGTAGATATTTTTGTCATGAAACTATAAGATTAGGTGTTATGTTGGGAGGAAACACAAAGTCTTAAGACATGATTTAGGGATTTGGTCCATCCAGCTAGGTTACTTTTGCATAAAATCATAGAATTTGAATAGTATTTTAGTGCTGCTCATCAATGCTTCTACATCATTACAAGTGAAAAATGTTGGGAGACAGGAATACTAGATAACAACTCAATTGCTTTTTTAAAATAAAAAATATGTTCGGACCCAAAAAAAAATTTATTAATAATTTAAGATATATATCTAAGTAAAAGACTTAATTATCTTTTACCTCCAAACATCAATAATGAATTTGAATTAAGGATCTTTATGTTTTTTTTATTGTTTGAGTCTGGACTTTTTGAGTCCATTTAGCACTATACTCTTTTTTAAAATTTTACATGAATTGAGATCTCATTTATGAGTGAATTAATGGAGACATGATTTTTTTACACATCATCTACCTTGCTTTTTGGCTGTATGCATAACACTCCCTTTTGAAATTTTAACATGAACTGCAACAGTGGACTATTAATGTGTGCTGAAACCAACATAAGGTGGTCACATGATTTCATTAAAAGCATTGAGATGAGACTATTCAAGCTTCACATTTGGATTTCTCAGAATACTCCCAATAATTGATGAATACTTGTAACTTATATGCACTGTTACGTATCAGTGAAACTCAATTGTTCATTGAAAGGGTGTGGCAAAATTAATAGCTCTTTAATACTGAAGTTTATGTGCACCAGCAAGCCAGGTCAGATTTGGTACTGGACTTCATTAGTGTACTTTTCATCTTAATGAATATTGGAGTATTTGAATTGGTTCTTAGAAGCCCATTCTCTTTAAACACAAACATGACAAAAGAATTGGAGAAGCATGAGAGATCATGTTGAGTGGTTGGGGATTCAATGTCGCTCTATTAGAGTAAATTATGTTGGGGTTTTACATTTCCGCATAATTAGCTTGGTTTAGACTAGTTAGAGCAGTTGATCTTGAATATCAAGCAAGGGATATTCCTTGAAGAAACTTCAACAAATCTCTAATACTAAAACGTTAGAATATATTTTAAGATAAATTTGTAAAAAAAGAAGTTGATATTTGATACTTGTTTGTGCAACAAATACATGGCTCTTGCCTATCTTTTTTTATTTGAAGTTGGGCACAGCTAGATTGCGTTTTGATGCGCTTTTAGTGATGTACGCGTAGCATTTTCCTTTAAAGTTAGACGCTTAATGGATTAACACAAAAAAAAGAAAGAAAATATGTGCAAGCGTCCACAAGTTTATACATCAAGAAAAGGTTATTATGTAAAAACAAAGCGAATCAAAGAAGTGGGGTTGTGAAGAACTTTTCTTTAAAAAAAATGTGATCTTAGCTGTATGATTTTGATATTCAATCATTACAAGTAGTAAAGACAAGAATAAAATAGCCCCAATTATTCTCCTCTAAAAATGAAAATCTCTTTGTTAGAAGGAAACCCAATACTTTTGAGAAGACGCTAACTTACATACCTAATGGAGGATTAAAGCAAATATATCATATATCATCATGTAGGGTTCACCTATCATGTCCTGCCAAACTTATCACTTGTTTCTTATTCAAAAAGAAAATAAGTCACTAATTAGGATGGTTGCAACATTACTTTTAAGGATTTGAACAGCTGTTTAGCAAATTATACAAATATCAAAAGCATATTACTCCATTACGCTCCCACTAATTAAGCAGGGTATTGATGAGATTCCGAGATAACGTTTCCTAATACTTGTTGTTCAAAATAATTGAAAAATATATAGAAAAATATGTAGAGACAGCAAAGTAATACCTGGTGAAGCGCTTACTGCCCAACATAAGTTAGTAGTACTTGATATTAAGCTAAAACGACAACTTGAAATGAATAAAAGAATCAGCGACCCTAGAATAAAGTGGTGGAACCTAAAAAAAATAGTAAACAAGTAGAGTTTAGAGAAAAACTACTAAAGGAAACTATTTAAAATCTTGATTTAGATACTAATACAATGTGGTTAAAAATGAGTAGTTCCATAAGGAGAGTAGGATCAAACGTATTAGATATATCTAAAGGCTTAGACCAACAAAGAAGGAATATGGTGGTGGATCGAACGAGGATGTCCAACAAGCAATTAAGACTAAAAGAGATATGTATAGGAAAATACTTAAGTGTCGAGATGAAGATGCGTACAATCAATATAGAGAAACTAGAAAACAAACTAAAAAAGTAACTAGTCAAGCTAAAACAAATTTCATGGAAGATTTATATACAAAGTTAGGTAATAGAGATGACGAATATATATATATAGGCTAGCCAAATTAAGAGATAAAAAGAAACAAGACCTAAGTCATGTAAGATGTATTAAGAACGAAAATCAAAATGTTTTAACACGCGAGGCCGATATTAAGGAGAGATGGAGAAGTTACTTCGATAGTTTATTTAATGATGGTCATGTTGATACTATAGTAGATGAAAACCCACACCAAGAAAGAATTGTAAACTATGCACGTAATATTAGAATTCTAGAAGTTAAAGAGACATTGAAAAGAATGAAAATAGGGAAAGCATGTGGCCTAGATGAAATACCTATAGAGGTTTGGAAATGCTTAGGAGAAATCGAATTGACTTAATTAACAAAACTTTTCAATAAAATTCTAAAATCTAAATGGATGTCAATGGATTGGAGAAGAAGCACGCTAATGCCAATTTTCAAAAACAAAAGAGACATTCAAAGTTGCTCAAACTATCGGGGAATTAAACTTATGAGTCACGTTATAAAACTTTGGGAGATGATAATTGACAATAGGCTCAGGAGAGAAAAACAATATCAAAAAACCAATTTGGCTTCATGCTTGGAAGGTCAACTACGGAGGTGATTTTTCTTGTAAGACGATTGTTAGAAGAATATAGAAAAAAGAAAAATATCTTCATATGGTATTTGTTAGGGGTGGGCAACAGTTTCCGAAAAACCACTCAAACCGTGTAAATCGCATGGTTTGGTCTGGTTTTTAGAATTCGCGGTTTGGAGCGGTTTAAAAAAACTTAAAAACCGCGTAATCGCGGTTTGGTCGCGGTTTTCATTTTTTAAAAAAATCGCGGTTTCACCAAACCGATGGTATTTTAGTAAATACCCAACATTTATTTGTTCTAATGTATTTGTTTTCGTTGTAACTTTTGAGATGAACTGGATTTCTAACTTTAATTGAGTTTTTTTTGTGAATGATTGGTTATATATGTTTTGTTGTATCTTATGTTGAATTTTTGATGAACAATTGAACATTAAACATGTATGGACTTTATGGTATGTGATATGTATGATTGTTTTCTTTTCTTTTCTTTTTTTTTTTTTTTTTTCTTTTTGAAAATGGGTCAGATGAAAATCGCAAAACCAAACCGAGCCGAGCAAACCGAGGGCGGTTTGGGTGCGGTTTTAATGGTTTGCAGTTTGGTGGTGGTTTGCAAATCGGTCAAACCGCGAACCCTCGATTTGATAGTTTCCACCACCAAACCGCGATTTGCCCACCCCTAGCATTTGTAGATTTAGAAAAAGCATATGATAGGGTTTTTAGAGATGTTCTTTGATGGGTTCTAAAAGGAAAATGAGTGCATGCTAGATATATATACACTATTAAGGATATGTATGATGAAGTAGTAATGAGTATAAAGAAATTTGGAGAAAATATAAAAAAAAAATTCATTACGATAGGACTACATCAAGGATTGGCTTTAAGCACATACCTATTTACTTTAGTTATGGATGAAATAACTAGACATATTCAAGAGGATATATCATGGTGTATGCTACTTGCGGATGATATTGTCTTAGTAGATGAATTAAAAGATGAAGTGAATATGAAATTAGAACTCTAGAGGAATACATTAGAATCTAAAGGTTTTAAGTTGAGTAGGACAAAAATCGAATACATGCACTGTGAGTTTAGAAACACTAGACATCGAGATAATGGCGTGGTAAAATTAGGGGAAGTAGAAGTTTCTAAGGTGAACCACTTTAGATACATAGGATCAGTCATACAAAATGATGGTAATATTGAGAATGATGTCACACATAGTATTCAAGCTGGATTGAAGAAATGGCAGAGTGCAACATGAGTGATTTGTGATCGAAATGTTCCTACTAAGTTAAAAGAAAAATTTTATAGGACTGCAATTATGTTAGCTATGCTCTATGGAAGTGAATGTTGGGCGGTAAAGCAACAACAATTACATAAAATGAACATAACGAAAATGAGGATGTTTAGGTGGATGTGTGGTAAAACTCATAAAGATAGAATAAGAAATATAGAAATTGAAAAACAAGCAGAGTAGCACCAATTAATACAAAGATTGGAGAATGGTGGTTATGATAGTTTGGTCGCCTGCAAAGACAACCTACAAATGCCCCCACTAGAAAACTTGACTTAATAGAAACTGTAGAAATTCGATGAGGTATGGGTAGACCAAAATTAACATGGGATAGATTAATGAGGAGGGATTTGAATGGTCCGGAAAGCTCACCATTAATTGCACTTAATCGAGCATAATGAAAAAGTTTGATCCTTGTAGTCAACCCCAATTAAGTTGGAACTGAGGCTATATTGTTGTTGTTGTTGTCTTGCGTTTAATGGTCTAGTGGTTGAGATCCACGAATTCCTCGTCTCTTTTTTTTATTAACCTTGTGTATCCAGACATTTGTCTGACTAGTCTCACGAGCTTTGTGATTGCAGAAAGAGACTACCAATCGCCTGACGTTTGACTGTTGTGAAAATTGAAGTCGAGACTATGCGCCTAACTTACACAGTCCTTCTTTCACCCTTACCACTAGACCAACCTAACCGGGTTATTGCTTGTCTCTTTAAGGTTACAAGTAAGGATGCAACTGGTAAAGTATAGACGAAATTTCAACTACACATACTCGTACCTATTTTAAACCCGATTATATATACATATGAATGCACGTACTTGTCCCAAGTCTTATTAATTAGAACTACCCCACTAGTATCATAAACTCGCTTAAATACCCGTTTAGTGATTGGTATAGTAAATATTTTTTTTAAGCAATTGTTATTATAAATATTCATTCAAAAGACACTATTTAACTAACTATATAATTTACTTGTGATAGCAAATATAATTTTGAATACAATCATTAAACATCCAACTTAGTTTAAGCAACAAAACAAGGCCAAGAGATCAAACCTTATCTCTTACATTTTTTGGCAAAATAGGATTGGATTTGGGTGCATTGGCATCTCTAGCTACGAGTATAAACTAACTTTCGTGAGATTAGGTATGTGCCCATGGATGGCACCACTGATCAAACAAAGCATTTTCATGGTCAAAGTTTATGACTTTTTATTAATTTATGGTTGATATGAAATATGAAATTGAAAGCATCCCGTGACCCAAGTGAAAAGAGTTGTGTAATTAGTCTTAAATAATTTTTCAAATGATAGTGCTATTTGGACTCATAAGTCCGAATTCAAAAGTTTTTTTTTATTTCATAGTCATCTTCAAGCAATTAATGAAACAAACACAACTTCTTGTAAAATTTCTTTGATATCCCTTAAACATTTGTAAAAATTTTAAAATCTCCCCAAGTCTAAGTAAATTTATTATTTCCAAAAATCACTCATTCTATTAGTCCATAAAATGCCCTAGCTATACATGCAGGCTATGTAACCCTTTGTAGGTCTAGATTCTTTTTTTTGGCAAAACCAATCTTTTGGTCCCTGAACTTTGAAGATTTTACACTTTTGATCCCTCAACTTTGAAAACAACACATTTGGTTCCTCGACTTTTCATATAGTGTAAATTAAGTCCTTTTGTTAGTCCAGTAATCGTTATTGATGACGTGACGAAAGTCAATTGCCACGTGGCGCCACGTGGCAATCCATTCATCTGAACATTTGGTTCAATGAACCAACCGGTTCAATGAACCAAACATTCAATAAAAAAACCAATCTCTTCTCTCACTCTCTGCGTTCTGTCTTCTTCTCTTTTTCTTTCTTCTCTCTTCTCTCTCTGCGTTTTCTCTCCTCCTCTTTATGCACATCTCTCTCGCTCTTCGTCACGTCTCGATCACGCCCTCTGCCTCGCTCGCGAGCGTGAGCGAATTGAAAAGTTCAACGAGGCTGGTAATCATAAAGGAGGAGAGAAAACCACGAAGAGCGTGAGCTCGAGCGAATTGAAGACCAGCAAGCTAATCTCCTTATCCGAACAAGAGCTAGTCGACTGCGACACCAAGGGCGTTGACCAAGGGTGCAATGGTGGTCTAATGGATGATGCATTCAAGTTCATCATGAATGCATCATCTCCACTAAGGGCCTCAACACCGAGACGAATTACCATTACAAGGTTGCCGACGCAACTTGCAATGCCAAATAGGCCTCTACTCATGCAGTGCAGATAACTGGATATGAAGATGTCCCTGCAAATAGCGAGGCTGCCCTGTTGAAGGCTGTGGCCAAACAACCAGTGTCAGTGGCCATTGAAGCAAGTGGTTTCGGCTTCCAGTTCTACTCCAGTAGAGTGTTCACAGGGCCTTGCGGAACTCAGTTGGACCATGGAGTGACTGCAGTTGGATATGGAGTTAGCGATGACGGAACAAAGTATTGGTTGGCGAAAAATTCATGGGGAACTAGTTGGGGAGAGAGTGGATGCATACGAATGCAGAGAGGTGTTACTGCTAAGGAAGGACTTTGTGGCATAGCAATGGAGGCCGAAAGTGGGACTTTGCATTTTCAACAAGGGCGTGAGCGTGAGCGAGGCAGAGGGCGTGAGCGAGGCGCGATGGAGAGCGAGAGAGATGTGCATAAAGAGGACGAGAGAAAACGCAAAGAGAGAGAGAGAGAGGAGAGAGAACGCAGAGAAAAAGAGAAGAGAGAATGCAGAGAGTGAGAGAAAAGATTGATTTTTTTATTGAACCGGTTGGTTCATTGAAACCAACTGTTCAAATGAAATGGATTGCCGCGTGGCGTCATGTGGCGATTGACTTTCGCCCACGTCATCAATAACGATGACTGGACTAACAAAAGGACTTAATTTACACTATATAAAAAGTTGAGGGACCAAATGTGTTGTTTTCAAAGTTGAGGGATCAAAAGTGTAAAACATTCAAAGTTCAGAGACCAAAAGATTGATTTCGCCTTTTTTTATAAGAGAATCACTTGTGATCCGGTTACCAGTATGACCTAAACGAGACACTAATCACTCCATTAAGAAATGTTAATCAAGTTAAAAAGTTAGACGAATTCAAAGTCAGTGGGACCATGACCACCTTGAAACTTGACTATAAACAAAGAAAACCAAATTAGCGTGAAAAAATTACAAAAGTACAACATATTTTAGTTTAAATGAGGAAAATAAGTGTGGTTTTTTTTTTATTCAAAAAATATGGTATATCGCCTTTTGAAAATGTGCTATTAGTTTAGGCAAATTTTTGTGGCTTACGTGGATGTCGTTGTGACAAGAACACACAAATAGCGCATTTTCCGAATGCGGTATTTAATTGTGTATACTTGCCACGTGGACTCGTGGTATACAGATCACGACGTTTGCATGGATTGTCCACCTTGAGATACGTGCATAACGTTTGCATGAATTATTCACCTCGAGATACGTGCATGACGTTTGCATGAAGTCCATGATCTGTAGTGGATATGCATGAGTCGTCCCCTCGAGATACGTGTATGACGTTTGCATGGATTGGTAACCTCGAAATACGTGTCTAACATTTACATTAGTTATCCACCTCGAGTTACGTGCATGACATTTGGATGGTTTACATGAACTGCACCAGGTTGCATGAGTTTTCAACCTCGAAATACGTGCTTCACATTAGCATGATTTGCATGGATTACGCGAGGTTGCATGAATTGTCCACACCTCTAGATATTTGTGTGACGTTTGAATGGTTGGCACAAAGATGCATGACTCGCCACCTCGACATATGTGCGTGACGTTTCCATTTATTGTCAACCAGGAGATACGTTTGTAACGTTCGCATTGATTTTACCACATCGAGACACGTACATGACGTTTGCATGAATTGCATGGGACGCCCACCTCGATAGACGTGCTTGACATTTGCATGAAATCTCTACCTCATCATACATGGGTGATATTTGCATGGGTTATCCACGTCGATATACGTGAGTGTTGTTTACATTGATTATCTACCTCGAGATACGCGGGTCGTCCATCTCCATATGCACGTGTCGTTCATATGGTGAAAATTTTTGTATAGATAACTCATTTTCAAAAGTAGTTATTCATAAAATGTATAATTTTATACAAATAATTAATTTTAAAAATGAGTTATCTATTCAAATGCCTTACACAAGATATCGCAAAGGCACGTACCCACCCGTGTCCATTCGCATCAATCTCAAAACACGTGTCAAAAACCAAAAATAAAAAGAAGGCAATATACGAGAAAGACGTATGGTACGTACGAGCATGGGTACCCACAAAAACCTGATTTCCAGATATGCCCTCGTATCATTTGAAAATTTACACATCATTTCTCTTCAAAGAGATCCAACTAACGGCGGGAACAACGTCTGACGATTGGCTAGACAATTTAAACAAAGCAAAGCACAAAGCATGCTCACCTCACCTCACCTCACCTCACCTATCTCTTCCTACGTACATGATGATGATGATGATATATGTAGTGCTTATTACAGACAATTCAAATCTCTATAATCATCGCGATACCATGACCATCCAACAATCTAAATTAATCAAATCTCAATCCTCCATTTTACTGATCAAGCGCATTAGGCCCAAAGCAATAACTCAACACCGGGTTCCACAGCCATTGAACCAAAAACCTCCGCCCTCCATTCCCCACCACATTATACGTGGCGCCATCCCGGCCGTCCTCCATCAACTGACCCATGTAGGACCCACCCCCTCCTGTCCCGTATATCCCCTCGCACAAATCCGCTATCTCAGTCGGAAAGCTGGGGTCCTGCCCGGCGTACCACGCGTTCACTAAAGGATTCGTCGCCAGCTCCGCAATCTCGTGCCCGATCACGCTCACCATGCCGTCCACTCCGATGTCTCCATTCGGCGCGCGCTTCGGCTTCAGTCCCGGAATGTAGGTCGGGACCGCAAAAGGGTAGGCGCAGGAACCAGGGCACTGGGTGGCAGAGTTGCCTACCCAGGCGTAGGGTAAGGTGTAACCGACTATGGAAGGGAATGTGAAGTAGTGGAAGCCGCAGACCTGGCCGCAGAAGTCCTGGACGGCGACGTCGGCGGAGGTTAGGAGGAGGTAGAGGCCGCTCTTGGGGTTGATGGGGAGGGGTTTGGTGCGGGAAGTGACGGCGGATTTGATGACGTCTTGGATGGAGAGGCGGGTGAGGGATTTGCCGTGGGAGTAGAAGCGGTCGTTTTTTTCTTGGCCGAGGATTAGGGTTTCAGAGATGTTTTGGTTGGTCTGGTCGGTGTAGAGGCGGACAGTGCGCCACCAGGCGGAGACGGTGGACTGGCGGTGGGTGGTGGTGGTGGTGGTGGTGGTGGGGGGGGTTGGGCCTGGGCCTGGGGCGGAGATGGAGGAGAGGAAGCTGCGGATGATGCGTTTTTGGGAGGGGGCCAGTGGCCGTACCAGATGGGGTGGACGGTGATGTTGGAGGTGAGGACGGGGCCCATGTGGTACTTAAGGTGGACGAACTCCGACGACCCTTCGAATTTTTTGGAGGACCCGAATTCGAGGTCGGTGGTGGGTTTGTTGTTGTGGGTTTGGGTTTGGTGGTGGGGCCAGGGGGTGGCGGCGTGGATTGTGTGGGCGAGGAGGGTGAGAGTGAGAGCGAGAGTGAGGAAGAGGAGGAGCGCCGCAGTGGAGGGTGGTGGAAGGGTGGCGGTGCTCTTCGGGGAGAGCATCTTGGTAGGCCTGGGTGTGGAGGAGGTTTGAGTGTGAGAGCTAGTTAGGGTGTAATCGAATAGTCGGATAGAATGATAAATATAGGTAGTTTAGACAAAAAAGATAAAAATAAAAAAGGAGTTTGGTCAATGATAACAAAGTTACAAACGCAACACAATGAACCTCGCAACGGTCTACAACAATCATCAGATTCACCTTATATAGTCAAGCGTACGAATCTCGATGTGTTCTCTGCGATTGTCAAAAGTAGCAAGTTTTCATGTTGATTTGCGGGTGGTGCTGGAAATGGAGGACAGATGGATTCTTAAAATCTAGCTGTAACGTGGGACCTACAGCTCTGTAGGGACCCCTCAATAAAAATAATACTAGTATTTGGAGATGATTATAGAGCGGGAACTGACAATAAGGGTATAATGGTAAAGATCATGTAATTCAATATGATTAACATACAAAATCACGCTTTATTGGGCTTCGCGATTCGCCGAATTATCATTTTTTATGTCCGATTCTTTCTTAAACTCGAAGCACTGCTTTCGGTGTGTAATGACCAAAATATCCATTCCTTTTCCCTTTTTTAGCGTAGCGATGATAGAGAAAGGGACAAAAGTGGGGACCGAACCGGGTCCATGTCCTTTTAAGGAGACAAGGACCCTTAATAAGGTCCGTCCGGAGGGCATTTCCGTCTTTTATCACTACACGACAAACATTCCAGTGGGCTCGACAACAACATAATTTTTGAATGCGGGTGGGATCATTTCTATGTCATCGCCGCCAAGATGGCGATGAAGCAAGTTCTTATTTTGATGTGTCCGGGAGGTGTTTAACAGCGATGAAGCGAAGAGCACGTGATCATGTAGTGGTACTACACTACCACTTGAGGGTTTGATTTGATTTGAGTGGTGGGTGGCGAGATAGCGGAGAGATTTGCGGTGCAGTGAATAAATTGAATGATGGGAATTCGATCAGCTTGTGCTTGGGCCCACCACACCCATTTGTAAAGTAGCTTTCGAGTTCACATGAACAGGGTGTGACCGCTTGAACGCAAGTGGTGGTGGTGGGCCCTACTATCTTTTCCACAAAATAATATGGGCACACTTTTTAACTTACCAAATAGAAAATATTTATTTAAAATTATAAAAGTACTGTATAACTTATTTTCAAAAAAAAATGAGCTACACACCATAATATGTTGTTGTTCATGAGTTCGTTCGTGAAGTGATTTGATGAAGTAAAACTTTATATGAATAACCCCTTTTTCTTTAATGATCTTCTTCTTCTTGTTCTACAAATACCAAGATAACTCAAAAGGAAGGCATTGGAAGTTGAAGAGAGTTTAAGTTTGAGTTTGTCTTTAAGTTTCTCAGTTTGTAAACCAGTTTCTACTCAGTCTCTCTACTTCTGTTCGTGTTTGTGTTTTCATCTTCTTCCTTGCATCTCTTTTCTCAATTTAAATCTCAACCCTCCATTTCACTGATCAAGCGCATTAGGCCCAGAGCAATAACTCAACACCGGGTTCCACACCCATTGAACCAAAAACTTCCGCCCTCGATTCCCCACCATATTATACGTGACGCCATCCCGGCCGTCCTCCATCAACTGATCCATGTAGGACCCACCCCCTCCTGTATCCCCTCGCACAAATTCGCTATCTCAGTCGGAAAGCTGGGATCCTGCCCGGCGTACCACGCGTTCACTAAAGGATTCGGCTCCGCAATCTCGTGCCCGATCACGCTCACCATGCCGTCCGCTCCGATGTCTCCATTCGGTCGCGCGCTTCGGCTTCAGCCCCGGAATGTAGGTCGGGACCGCAAAGGGGTAGGCGCAGGAGCCGGGGCACTGGGTGGCAGAGTTGCCTACCCAGGCGTAGGGTAAGGTGTAACCGACGATGGAAGGGAATGTGAAGTAGTGGAAGCCGCAGACCTGGCCGCCGAAGTCCTGGACGGCGACGTCGGCGGAGGTTAGGAGGAGGTGGAGGCTGCTCTTGGGGTTGATGGGAAGGGATTTGGTGCGGGAAGTGACGGCTGATTTGATGACGTTTTGGATGGAGAGGCGGGTGAGGGATTTGCCGTGGGAGTAGAAGCGGTCGTTTTTTTCTTGGCCGAGGATTAGGGTTCGGAGATGTTTTGGTTGGTCTGGTCGGTGTAGAGGCGGACAGTGCGCCACCAGGCGGAGACGGTGGACTGGGGGCAGGCGGTGGGGGTGGGGGTGGTGGTGGTGGGGGTTGGGTCTGGGCGTGGGGCGGAGATGGAGGAGAGGAAGCTGCGGATGATGCGTTTTTGGGAGGGGGCCAGTGGCCGTACCAGATGGGGTGGACGGTGATGTTGGAGGTGAGGACGGGGCCCATGTGGTACTTGAGGTGGACGAACTTCGACGACCCTTCGAATTTTTTGGAGGACCCGAATTCGGTCGGTGGTGGGTTTGCTGTTGTGGGTTTGGGTTTGGGTTTGGGTTTGGTGGTGGGGCCAGGGGGTGGCGGCGTGGATTGTGTGGGTGAGGAGGCTGAGAGTGAGGTGAGAGTGAGAGTGAGAGTGAGGAAGAGGAGGAACGCCGCCGTGGGGGTGGTGGAAGGGCGGCGGTGCTCTTTGGGGAGAGCATCTTGGTAGGCCTGGGTGTGGAGGAGGTTTGAGTGTGGGAGCTAGTTAGGGTGTATATATATATATATATATATCATATATATAAAAGCACGAATCACAAATTTTTGAGTGGTAATGAAATTTACTTATTTGCTCATACTTTTTTTTTTTATCTCCAAATCAATATTTTCTTTTGTATCCAAATCAAACTCTAACTCCTTATCAATTCACTATACGTTTTTTTTTTTTCTTTATCTCCAAATCAATCATGAACTCATTCTCATCAATCCAATACACTTTTTTTGAGGAAGTAATCTACTAGCATGATTAGCTTGTTTTTTCATTCACATCTTATCTCAATCACATTAGAGAATATTGATAAGCTAAAAAGGGTACTTGTATTTATAATTTTTAAATTTTAATTACAATTTTAAATTTTGTTAATAAATTCTTCGCTCGCGGGAATTAATTTTAAGAATTTATTAACAAAATTTAAAATTGTAATTAAAATTTAAAAATTATAAATACAAGTACATTTTTAACTTATCAATATTCTTTAATGTAATTTAAATAAATGAGATGAGTTTATGATTTAATTTGGGGTTAGGTATAGAAAGTGAAAATTAAGTACAAGAGGAGAAAGTGAGTTTAGTGAGTGGGATAGATACTTGTCAAAATCGTGAATTGGTAACGAATCGTTGAGGGCTCGAGTGAATGAAATCGGAATTACTAAAAAAGTATTTTTACATTTAAATTTTCCAATAATATAAATTATAATAAATATGAACTTGCCATACATATTATAATCTCATTCAGTACTCATTATAGTTTAAAAACCGATGTACAAATAAAAATCATTCTAATGAGAAATTTGAGTCATCTCAAAAACAAAGATATCATGTGTTGGAGTAGTGTATAGCTATATATAGTGGGTATCCATAGTCTAATAATTCAGACCAAATTATAATATGCGTTTAAATAATAGCAAGGGTCCGAGTCCGTCGAGTCCAGACCAAGAGGGTCATGTCCAAAACTTAACTCAAACCTTATTTAATCAAGGCTGAACAAAAACGGGCCTATAAGTCTAGATAATTTTTTTGCCACGCCAATGTTAGAGTTAGTTACCTTCAATTAGTAGTCTATAGTCATTATTGAATGTATAATAAAAATTAAAATAATATTTATGAGTTTGAACAAACTATGTAATATAAATATTAAATATTAAATTTAATATACAATGGTAAATAAATTGAAAATATGATATTGAAAATATAAAATGCATACTGCTAAAAATTAAATATAAAAACTCTTGTATTTTGTAGCATTTTCAAGATGATGTTGATTATACTTCATCTTCGTCATCACTGCATAAGAAACACATTATATTAGTTTATTTATAAATACATAAGTAACTAATTAATAATATGTAAGTTCAAATAACTTACTCTACATAACAATATTTTCTTGGACGTTTATTTATTCCAAATTCATTATCAATATTTTTTCTCTTCATGTTGACTTCTTTCTTGTTGTCGACTTCGTCTTTATGTGTTGAAATATCATTTGACAAGTTGCCCTATTATTTTTCAAAATAAGAGAATATGTAAAATTAAATTATATAATGTGATTTTGTAAGCTATTGTAAAATAAAATAAATACCTCATCATGACAAAAATTATCTCCATATTCTTCATGACATATACTCGAAACGGTGAAATTTTCATTTCCACTGGCTAAATTGCAATTAGTGAGTTTTAGTTTAAAAGTAAAACTTCTTCCTACAATCTCGCAGAGTTCTATTGGGACAATCTTTTCGTTTGTCTGACAATATAAGCAAAAAATAAGTTAGAACAAAAGGATCATAAAAATGAAGAAGACATAGATTATATAAAATATTGCATTTGCATTCAATTAGTTTTGTATTCTAAATTAGAAAAAGATGTACCGAAGATGCCTCATTCAAGATTCTTTCGCCATTGTCTTTTCCAATAATATTTTTCACTATGCTATCGAATAAAACAAAAGTTGTGGACCCTGTATTGTCTTCGACACGCACGTGAACTTTGAATCTAAAAACAAATCCAATTGTCATGAATTAAATTTTTGACAAGATATATGTATATACAGTACAACAACAAAGAATATTAGAAAATTGAAAATTAATAATAAATAGTTTAAAGGTATGGCTAATAAGACTCAGAGACGAATGTTAAAATTAATGTGTTTCAGCCTTAGCTTCTCAATCTCAATTTCATGTTAGCATGTGCAATAAAGCGATATGAAACAAATTTCCAAAAGTTCGTCGTCACAAGACAAGAACAAGCAACACATAGGTTCAAGTTTCAACCACTTGCATATGTTTAACCGTGTAGTTCTATTAAATATACTACAATTAGCATGTGAAGCATCTCATCCAAGTAAGCTCATAAGGACCATCTTTACCCCATAAACACTTTGAAAAAGTGATGACAGATTCAGATCAAGTAAAAATATTCGCATGAATTAATAGTTTTTTGAAGGATAAACAACTCACCTAGTTCACTCTTGCCATTTTCGTGGTTGTCGCTTCCATGAACAACATTCCTGCTCAAGCATTCATAATAGGCTTTTAGCTGATTTATAGCAAATAAAATATACAAAAATGAACTCCCAAAAAGAACCAAGAAACATTGGGAAAATAAAAGCAAAGAAAATGAAAACACAAAACAGGCATAAATGGAGGACTAACCTTCCCGTTTGAACAAATGCTAAATCCCCTCTAATGGTGCCTCGGCTCACTCGTAGAGGATTTGTAGCTCATATAAGTTTACGCGCCGATGCAACAACCCCTACACCCTCCCAAGCCTAGGACAATAAAGAAAAAAGTTTGAAAGTGTATTACTGGATAAAAATACACAATTTTCCACCCTATAAGAATTGAAGATAGGTTTGGAAGTTAAAAAAGCAAACAAACAAAAAGGTGGCATCGCTGTTGAACTTCAATACATGTTATCCTGCTCCTCCAAATTATTGAACACTTTTCACATACTTTATGCTTGGTGGTCAGTTTGAGCCTCCAACCAATTTTGTTAAAACTAGATGTTGTAAAGAGCATCTTCCAACTTTGCTATATGCTCCAACAATGGATTCATGTGCTCTGCGAACATATAGAAATAAACAAAAGTGAAAGCTCATTATATTCACTCTTAGGCTGCTAGAAAGAGAACATGACAGAAGAAAAGGTTCCTACCATCGTTATATTGACTCTTAGTCACTCATGGTTGGTCAGAGAGGCTCGAGACTATATGGATTCAATGAGCTCCATATATGACTACTTTCTTAACCCCAAGTAGATTAGTCCAAAATTTCTTATTCTAAGAGGATTTATAACTTCAAAATCCATGAGTTTCCATCTTTTTTGTTTTTCTTACAATGTTTGAGTCCTTGAAATAGCCTAAACAAAGAAAAGAATAAAGTGCATTAGAAATTGAAAGTCCAACCCTACAACCATCACAAACATGAAAGATGAGGCTCCTATATTATTTTCTTGATTCACAAAAAATGCAAACAAAATTAATATAGTAATCTTTAATACATATACTTGTGCATTACAGAGTCACATACATTACACCAACAACCATACCAATCAATAAATCATACACCCATGTCTATATACCATATATTCCCAATAAAAATCTCTACTTACCCTCATAAGGGCAACGACCCATCGATCAAAAGGACCCAAATTCAGCCCAAACCATTAAAGAATATTCAAGAACAAAACCAAAAACACAACAGAGGCAATTCAACAAACACTTGGTGAGCGAACTGAAACAACCAACAAGAGAATATTTACGCATCAAGTCGAACCAACAAGAGAAAGGGATGATTCAATTACAGAATTGGAAGCAGTTACAATGCCCGCATCTTGCATTACAACTTGCTCCAACAATAAAAAAAATAGTTAAACATCTTATACTTAAAAATTCTCTTTTTGGCATTGTCTCAAGTAGTTGGCGAACATTAAGTAAATATAAACCAAACGCATCAACGAAACTGTAATGCAATTGTGGCATTGTCTCACCATCACTCCCACTCTCTTCAACTCGCGCTCTTAGGGTTCTTGATTGTAATTTTTTTGTTGGGGATGTCGAGGCTGAATCCAGAAGTGAGTAGAGCAGTCTCGAATAGGAGAAGAACCATTCTTTGACAGATTTGTCGTTGTTGTCTGCATCTGCCCTCTTCTTTAGCTCTTCCATGATGGGTTGATCTCCATGGTCTTCTTGCTCGAGTCTCTCGAAGCCCGACCTGTCAGTTAACAGTCCATCCATACTCTCTGGTGACCAAACAGCGGACACAATCTCACTAATTGCAAGCACATCACCTCTTCAACTTGACTTCCAACACCAAACGGTACAAAAAGCCCCCGCCAAATTTGTTCAAATTGAAAAAATACATCACCCGATCATCGCAAATTATGTATTAGGGTTTCTACATACGCCATTTAAGACAAAAACATGGCTATGTGGTTCTGTAACAGTTTAAGACCAATGCAAATGACGATAGCAAAGCTCCTCTCTCTCTCTCTCTGGAATGACACAATATCCCCGTAATACGAGAGAATTCAATTGCAGAATTGGAAGCAGATAAAGAAAATAGGGCGATGATTGACTTACCTTTATGGGTGCTGTTGTGGTAATTGTTGATAAAGAAAGAGAGAAGGATTTACGTGGACATATAGAAATGGATCAGCAACAACATTTCTAGGGAACTCGACATTCAAATTCGACATTTCTAGGCGCTCTCAACCTTCATTCAAACCAATT
The DNA here is from genome assembly GCA_039657365.1 of Stephania yunnanensis. Classification (NCBI taxonomy): domain Eukaryota; kingdom Viridiplantae; phylum Streptophyta; class Magnoliopsida; order Ranunculales; family Menispermaceae; genus Stephania; species Stephania yunnanensis. The sequence goes on along the minus strand of CM077584.1, from coordinate 53,514,402 downwards.
GCCGATTCAATTAGTCTCCGCGAAGTAGAGAAGATTGATTGAACAGAGAAATTGGTAGTAGCAATGAAGAAACAAATCGAAGTGATCGGTGAGAGAGAGACGTGTCCGCGAAGTAGAGAAGATTGATTGAACAGAGAAATTGGTAGTAGCAATGAAGAAACAGATCGAAGTGATCGGTGAGAGAGAGACGTGAGAGAAGAGGAAATAGTAAAACGGAAAGATAAGGGACGCAGGAGAAAAAAAAAAAAAAAAGAGTAAAAGGAAAAGATAAGGAACGCACAAAAAAAAAAGGGTGGGCGAGGGACAAAAAGGTAAATTTGATTACGACTCAAAAATTTGTGATTCGTGCTTCTATATATATGATAGATATATATATCATATATATAAAAGCACGAATCACAAATTTTTGAGTGGTAATGAAATTTACCTATTTGCCTATACTTTTTTTTTTTATCTCCAAATCAACATTTTCTTTTGTATCCAAATCAAACTCTAACTCCTTATCAATTCACTATACGTTTTTTTTTTTCTTTATCTCCAAATCAATCATGAACTCATTCTCATCAATCCAATACACTTTTTTTGAGGAAGTAATGTACTAACATGATTAGCTTGTTTTTTCATTCACATCTTATCTCAATCACATTAGAGAATATTGATAAGCTAAAAAAGGTACTTGTATTTATAATTTTTAAATTTTAATTACAATTTTAAATTTTGTTAATAAATTCTTAGAAATTAATTCCCGCGAGAGGAGCGAACGGGGGAATCGTGCGTAGCACGTCTTGAAACTAGTATATATATATATATATATATATATATATATATATATATATATATATATACTAGTTTTATGATCGTGCTACGCATGACTAAGCCTGCTCGCTTCGCTCGCGGGAATTTAATTAAAGAGATAAACCATTTTAATTATGTATAAATATATAAATATAAACATCAAATTTAGTATGAATATATCATACTAAGTCATAGGATCAATGATAGATAGATTGATAAATAACTTTAAAAATATCCTCTAATAAGATATGAACCACGCATTATAATTACAACATGTAAATTTAAAAGGAGTTGCAAATTCTCAAAGGTTGAGCAAGATAAACTTTTAGGGCCCGACTATGTGCACCCCACAAAATACAAAGAGCAAGCCACAAAAAATTTTACACTCTCTTTCCATATTTGCCCCCAAATGAAATGACATTTTTACCCCTCTCAACGCCCACAATAACTCACATACCCCTCTATCTCTCTCACCTTTGTGCACCCCACAAGAACCGACCCTTCGTCTCCGACGATCCCTTCCAACCACCGATGATGCAAAGATCAACTGGAATCAACACCTAGGGCTCGCGCTCGTGTTCGTACGGATGAATTCGAAAATTGATTTTTTCGATTTGAAAAATTGTGAGGTGCCCTTCCAAACACAAGGGCATTTTTGGGCAAAAAAACTTTTTTGGGGTGCCCTTAACAATCGATGGGGGTACTCATCATGTGGCTTGCCCTTAATTTTTTGTAGGGTGCACATAACCGGACCCAAACTTTTATGGGGAAATAGCAAAGTTTTTGCAATCATTGTAGATGAGCTATCGGTTAGGATCCTCTGAGCCGCCAACCGCTTTTCGACCTAGAAGACTATATGTTTAGCTGTTATTTTCTTCTCATCAATGAGAAAGGGCTCCACTGTGCTGACTCCCCGACCATTAGATGACAAAGAAAATCCATTTGAACATGCCCAAGAAAATGAAGTTCGGTAAAAATTAATTTAAACGCTAAAACGCTAAAAACTATATCAATAAAACTCAAAAATAGACTGTTACACCTAAATGACCAACTAAACAAATAAGAAAACTCAAGATAACTTAAGATGCACCCCTACTTATATGCTAAAATTAACATTGTTAATGATTGGGCAATGCTATTGTTATTTATAAATTGACTTATATCTAGCAACATTGTTATTTAAAAAATAGTTAATAAGTTTAATTTTTATAATAATGAGAAAACAATACCAATAGATTATCTGCCCATTGATAATCTATACTTACAGGTCACTAAAGAACATATCTTTGATTCATTAAAAATGGATTCAAAGAAGAGGATTTAAGGATTTAATGAAAAACTACCTTTGTTGTCTACAACTTAGGGAAATAGTCATATACTTTCACATTAATGTCGGTGATCCTCCTAATATGCAGAGGTAATAAAGCAACATATCAAAGAACACACTTCATAGTCTCATGGAAACAAATCAAATATCAAAACTCAATTTGCAACATCTAATATGTTTCCTCTAGTGCACGTACAACGAGATTTGGACAAGATAGAAATAATGGAACATGAATCCTATGAACAATGATGCCACTAAAATAAAATAGCAAGCTAATTTAGCGGTTCGACAAGCCAGATAATACATCCCATTGATCAACAGAGAATGCCAAAGTAAGATCCCATGAGAACTTCAGTTTGAATACAAAATACTTCCTCATTTATGAAAATTCTTATATATGTTTGTTTTTAGTTAATGCTTTGTATATAGAGAGAAACAACTAAACCTTTTAACCACCATCAATAGTTATCCTTCAAAGAACATAGCCTAGATCATTTGATGTCAGAATGTCTATGTGATGGCCTCATCGTTGCCAAGGTAAAGACTTAAAAGCATGGGACGAATATTTCCTAAGAACTTGACCTTAAGCTCTTTTAATTTCTTTTCCTTAGAAATTAAAATTAACTATTCAGGTCCTCTTAAGTTCAACACACCAACAAAAAAAATTTCACCGCAATGCTTGAGTCTGCCTTGGTGAACAAAAGTTTTGATTGACGCTTCAAGACAAAATCTATTGGAAGTGAATACAAATTATATGCTAATCACATCATACAATTTGAGATCTCCTTGCTAAAGAAAAGGGGAAAAGAGTTTCCAATGCAGGCTCCTCTTGAACAAATTTCATTAAAAAACATTTTAGGTGAATTAAAAGGTTAAGATATGAGACATGCATAAAACAAGTAAAGCTTTAGGTGAATTAAAAAAATATGAGTTTAAGTTTGTAATCCTAAAGCTAGAAAAACCAGTCAATTTAGAGTAGTAATATAAGTGTACCATGAATTTCATCAAACAGGTGGTGCACATTTCACTAATGACCCCAACACTAAATCTCAAGTAAATCAAAACTGGGAGATGAGCTTGGATTGGAAAGTATAAAGAGAAAAATCAAAATTAGATCTCAATAATACTTAGCACCATTATTACATAAAACCAATACTAGAAGCACCTAAATCTCCGGAAATCATAAAATTAACAAAACAAAATCAAATATTCATATAGGTTCCTACCACATTAACATTGAATTAACAAAAAATCACAATCAAAACAACAAATTTGATCAAAAGAACAAAAGATTTCCTCTTAAAAGTCATACCTAAGCTTTGAGATACCTGCCAGTGGGATTCGCAACAAAAGCCCTAATGCATCAAATTCTATGCACCTCGAAGGAGTGTAGGCAAAGACTACAAAATCAAGGTTGATGATAGAAGAATTAAAATCAGAGCTCCTAGACCAGATTTTCGCCATTAATTATAGTTTTGGAGAAAATCTCATTGAAATTATTTTTTGGAGAGTGTGAAAGATAAGCAGGGGCGACTCGAACTCGTAAATTAAACAAGGTAAACTCGCTGAGATTTGTTGAATCGCACCGTTTATAAGCATATTGAGACACTCGTGAAGATTGAACCTAACGAAATCTTGAAGATGATGAACAAGAGGGCGCAGATACGGAAAGCATAGTTGAGATAAGAAAAACAAAAGAGTTGTGGGGGAGGGAGGCGATTGGAGTTGTTGAAATAAAAAAGGGTAAATCGGTCTTTTCGCTTACGACTAAAAAATTTGCATGCTTTTATATATATATATATATATGCGCGCGCGTGCGACACTGAGTTTAAGTGAGCACATATATAGTGGAGAGAGTGGAGGATTAGATTTTGTTTTCCTTTTGGAGAAGCTACTAATAAAAGCTAAGGCCTGTTTTTTTGTATGAGGTAGAAATAACGAGTTGAAACTAATTTTGTTTAGTTGCTCAACTCTATTCGAATTATCTCTCAATTTACAGGAAATGGTGAGATATTTTCTCACCCTTCCCCCGTAAAGAAATAGCTCAGAGTTATATATATATAATTACCCCTCATAAATTTATATTTACCTATGTTTTTACTCTCTCAAATGCTTGTTATTAATTCATAATAAGAGATTAAATTAATAAATCACTCATAAAAAAGGTATTTTTCAAGTGAGAAATATTTTTAAGAATTATCATTAGTTGTTTTTTATACTATCTATTATTAATAATTATTTTAAATAAATATAAAAATACTTATAATCATTTAATGTTGTTTAATATTTTCGTAAATAATATTTAATGTTTTTTATTTAATCCAAGTTTTTTATTTTGAATAAATAAATAGTAGTTCATGTGCGAAAATAACAATGCTTTCTTTTTTTATCTTAAAAATATGTTTGAAAGAGATTTATATCAATTCTCACATTTTACAGTTTTTAAAAATTTGCAACTTCCCTGCAAGTTCAAAGTTCAACCAAACATGAACTATGAACTTACACTGTGAGTTAACTCCAAAGAGTTATCTACGTTTGCACTGTAAGTTGACAAAAACATATCAAACATTGAGTTCTCTATCAAGTTACATCAGTTAGATGCTTAATTCGATCCTCGTAACATTTTTCATCGTAATACATAAAAAGAATTGATCTTGAAAATGAAAACACTACTACCGATTAATTAACAAATTACGGATTAAGAACCTAAGCTCAGACCCACGTGGACGTCGCAGAAAAGTCTATGACATACCTAATGGGTGAAATATGTTATTTTTGTGTGGCGAATATTTATTTATTTTACTATTATTTAATAGTTCGCGCCACGTTAATTGAGAATTTCGTTTGGTCGCGTTGTGCGCGTGTAGTGACGTGAGTGTGCGACGTCGCGGTGTGCTCGTAACGCAGGTGTACGAGTATGGGATTGAGTTGTCACATCAAATCACACATCACATCAACCCATCCCTCATCATTTCCTTTGGCTGTGAGCACGCGGCGCTTGCGCAACAATGACAACGAGCAATGGCAGAATGCGCCAATGCTGCAAGCGCAAGGCATAGCGGCGCGATCGGACGGCGGATGGCGGCCACCCGCGACAACCTCACGATGGCGGGGACTAGTGGCGAGGGAGAAAGGAAGAGAGGGAAGGAGGAAGAGATCGACAATGGCAGCGCGCGGCGCGCTCGACAACGATGCGATACAACCAAGCAGCGAGACGACAATGGACGCGTGCGGGCAATGACAAAGAACGCAGCGAAATTCAGCAATGACGCCGCGCACAGCAGAGTAATGGCGAGCGGTAGCAGCGGCGCCGCCGTGCGTGCAATGAAAGACGTGGAGTAGCGTGCGGTGGCGCGTTGTCGGACTGATCGATCCTCGACGAGAGACGCGAATTCGACGAAGTTCGACGACGAGATGAATGTGATGTTTACTTCACCCAATTTAGTTGTGATTGAAATGAATTAAGTAATGAGACTCTAAAATGATAAAAATTGTATAATTGGACACCAGGAACTTAGACTACCATAGTCGGGTGTCGGGTACGTATCTCGAGGCGTGTGCGGGATATTTCAGAGAGACAATTGTGATTGCTTGAGGTAAGTAAACCCACTAGAAAGTCAGTTTAGAATTTACTTATTTTTCCTGTAAATTATTTATTTCACATTACTTTCTTCAGTTCAATTTGCATGTTTACTCTATTCCCGCGTGTGTCTGTATATGGTCGAAGGGACGGTGTGACCCCTTTCCGGCTCTCTCGTTGATGACGATCCGATTGTTGCTACGGTGTTGGTCATACCCTAGACTACGCGTGAGATTTCACTCAGCGAGTCGATGATCTTGAGAGCGAGTTGACGTGAGGCCCACCTCCGTCACAGATTTCCTTTCTTTTGAGGCGTTGGGCGGAAGTCTACCTTCCGACCAACAGAGTTCCTCATTTCCACCGTGAAGAGGCGGTGTGGATTTTCTCTCCTCCAGGGCCTTCTCGGTTTAGTATTTAGTCTCAGGGCTCGACAGCTATACACCACACTCGCGTTCCATATTTTTTATTATCTCATGACTTATATTCATGTTTTATGTCCATGTTCATTTACTTTATATGCTTAAATTGTAGCCGTTTCCTTAGATTTCTTGTGAATACTAACTGAATTTCTCAAGGATTTACTAACCTGGAACTTGTCATTGTTTTTGGTGGCAAGTTGCAGTTCCTACGGCGAGCCGGGAGAAGTCGGTGATTGGCGACTACCTCTGATTTGGAGCGCCTCCACTAGCTTACTCGTAGGTGTTTGTATTTACGTGTATGTATATATATATATATATATATATTATTGGGATCTTTTTAGAGAGACTTTTACCTGATACATGTATATCGACACCTATTATACATTTTTGTCGACTTAACTGATATACATGGTATCTTTTTGCTGGGTTTCCACCCCATAGTTGTTAATTAATGCATAACTTATTTACATTAATTATATGCATATTATTAAGACTTTCGCTATTAAAAATAACATGAAGAGAATCAAAATAACTTAAGTAAATCATAATAAATAAATTAAGTTATAAAACTTTATAACTTAGGATATTTTGCTAAAATAATTATTTAAATATCAAAATTTACTAAGTTGGAGCATTAGATGGTAAGTTCGCGGGCCGTCACAGACAGGTGTGCAGGTGACGTGGAATGGCTTGTTGACGTGTCCGACGACGTGGCGGTGCCCGATTTTCTCGGAATTTGGGGTCGTCACATACAAACGCAACACAAGGAACCTCACAACGGTCTATAACAACCATCAGATTCACCTTATATAGTCAAGCGTATCAATCTCGATGTGTTCTCCGCGATTGTCAAAAGTAGCAAGTTTACATGGGAGGGGGCGCGGCCGAGTCGAGGACAGTGTAACGTGGGACCCACAGTCCTCAAAAAAATACTAGTATTTGGAGATGATTAGAGAGCGGGAACTAATAATAAGGGTATAGTGGTAAAGATCATGTAATTCTGTCCGATTAACATACAAAATCACACTTCATTGGGCTTCGCGATTCGTCGAATTATCTTTTTTTATGTCCGATTCTTTCCTAAACTCAAAGCACTGCTTTCGGTGTGTAATGACCAAAATACCCATTCCTTTTCCCTTTTTTAGCATAGTGATAATAGAGAAGGGGATGAAGGTGGGGACCGAACTGGGTCCATGTCCTTTTAAGGAGACAAGGACCCTTAATAAGGTCCGTTCGGAGGGCATTTCTGTCTCTTATCACTACACGACAAACATCCCAGTAGGCCCGACAACAACATAATTTTTGAATGCAACGGGTGGGATCATTTCCACGTCATCGCCGCCAAGATGGTGATGAAGCAAGTTCTTATTTTGATGTGTCCGGGAGTTGTTTAACAGTGATGAAGCGAAGAACACGTGATCATGTGGTGGTACTACACAGTCTACACTAGCAGTTGAGGGTTTGATTTGATTTGAGTGGTGGGTGGCGGGATAGCGGAGAGATTTGTGGTGCAATGAATGAATTCAATTATGGGAATACGATCAGCTGGGTTTTTTGCTTGATTAGTATATTCAGGAAAAAAAATTTATCAACTCAACACATCTTCAAAACTTATTCCTCAACTAACACATTTTTTGCCCCGTCAGCGCCACGTGGACAAAACGTGACCTGGGGTCACGTTTTGCACCCCGCCTCTCTCCCCCCCCACCCCCACCCCGTCTCTTCACCCCCCTCTCTTGCCGCCGCCGCCCCCCCCGTCTCTTCCTCCCCCGTCTCTCTTCCCCCAACCCCGCTTTGCCGTCGCCGCCGCCGCCCATGCCATGCCTTGTCGCTGCCGTGATCCCGCTCCTTGTGCCATTCTGCCGCCGCCACCTGCCACGTCCCCATCGCCGCCGCCCGCCGCTCACTTGCCTCTCTCTGCTGCCCACCATTTGCCGTTCCGTTCCGTCGGCGCTCCGCTCCCAGCTTGCCCGCCACCCGCGAATCGCGTCCCGCCCAAACGCGGTAGATCATGGAGAGAGCGGGAGCGGCGGTTAGCAGCACAAGAGCGGGAGCGGCGCAGCGGGGCAGAGCGAGCTGCAGCTGCGCGACGGGGATGGCGGCCGACAAGCAGCGGCAGCGGGCGGCCAGCGAAGCGGGATCACCTGGCGGCGATAAGCAGCAACAGCCAGCGCACAGCAGCGTACAAAGAGCGGGGGGAAGAGACGGCGGGGGAGGAAGAGACGGGGAGGGGGGGCGGCGGCGGCAAGAGAGAGAAATGAAGAGACGGGGGTGGGGGGTGGGGGGAGAGAGATCGGGTGCAAAACGTGACCCCAGTCACGTTTTGTCCACGTGGCGCCGACGAAAATGTGTTAGTTGAGGAATAAGTTTTGAAGATGTGTTGAGTTGATAAATTTTTTTCCTGAATATACTAATCAAGCAAAAAACCCACGATCAGCTTGTGCTTGGGCCCACCACACCCATTTGTAAAGTAGCTTTCGGGTTCACACGAACAAGGCGTGACCACTCGGACACAAGTGGTGGTGGTGGGCCCTACGGTCTTTTTCACAAAATAATATGGGTACATTTTTTTTAATTTACTAAACAAAAAATCTATTTGGACTCTTTGAGTCCGGACCCAAAAATTTTTTTTGTTAACAATTTAAGATATCTACTTAAGTAAAAGACTTAATTACCCTCTCCCCTCAAACACCAATAATGAATTTAAATTAAGGGTCTTTATGTCTTTTTGGTTGTTTGAGTCCGGACTTTTTGAGTCCATCTAGCACTACCCTTTACTAAATAGGGAATGTTTCTTTAAAATTATAAAAGTAATGTATAACCTTTTTTCAAAATGAGCTATTGATGTTGAGGTGGACACACCATAGTGTGTTGTTTATGAGTCCGTGAGGTGATTTGATGAAGTAAAATTTTATATGAATAACTCCTTTTGAGAATGAGTAATTCATACAAGATACTAGCTTCGTTTGGTTCGTTTTTACCAACTTACAGTGCGAGTGGAGTTAACTTCGTGAGTTAACTCACAGTGTAAGTTCATATTTTATGTTTGGTTGAACTTTAAACTTGCACGGAAATGGCAAAATTTTAAAAATAGTAAAATGTGAGAATTAACATAAATGTCCTTCAAACATATTTTTAAAATAAAAAAGATAATTTGCGAGGAGTGTTTTTATCTATTGAACTCCAGAGAGATATCTCACCCACATACCAAACGAGACCTAAGTGTATGGATTACTCATTCTCAAAAGGAGTTATTTGTTCAACCCATCCAACCTCACGTCACCACGCATGCATCGAGGTGGACAACTCATGCATCGAGGTGGACAACTCATGCAAACCACATGCACGTATTTCGATGAGGACACCTCACGCGAACGTCATACACGTATCTCGAGATGATCGACCCATGCAAACGACACACACGCATCTCGACGTAGACAACTCATGCAAACGTCGCGCATGTACCTCGAGGTAGACAACTTATGCAAATGCCACACACGTTTGTCGAGGTGGGCGACCCATGCAATCTCTTGCAATTCATGCAAATGTCACACACGCATCTCGAGGTGAGCAACTCATGCAACCTTGTGCAATCCTTGCAAATCATGCAAACGTCATGCACGTATCTCGAGGTGGACAACTCATGTAAACAACACGCACGTATCTCGAGGTGACACAATCCATGCAAATGTTACACATATTTCAAGGTGGACAACTCACGCAAACGTCATGCGCACTTCTAGATACGCACCACGCATGTTATGTACCAAAACCTATTTTGCGCACATTCATTTTTATGTGAGTCCTGTACGCCATTACATAGGGGTGTCTCTTGGGGTTACATTCTAATTATATTTTTCTATATTATGTATATATAAATATAATATATAATATATAATATATATTATTTAAATATTTAAATGTCAACATTTAAATATTATATATTTTATATATTATGAACTGATCCATATGATTTACATGAATGACGCATTGTCCGAATGCGCTATTCATGTTTGTTTAACAATTCACGTGGACTTCTCTATAGGATTTATACGAATGCGCTATTCGTGTTATTATTAGTGGGTGTAATTTTTTACATTAATAGCACATTTTCAAAAGAAGAAATACCTTACTTAAGAAAGAAAAGCTAACTTATTTTACTAATTTAAATAAAAATTAACTGTACCGCTGTAATTTTTTCGGGCACTACTGGTTTAGTTACAATTTACAAACATGACCCCGCATTATTTCTACCCTTGGATTGGTGTGGCTCGAGATGCAAGTCGCTTAGATTTGGGGTTTTTTTTGGATAGGTGTACGTGGTAGTCCCGACACTTCGTGCGAGGCCATGTGTTAGGTATTATTTTGTGTTTATGTGCTTTACGTGGAGAATATTTAGTTGTGTAACGATTTATTAGATGGGGAATAATTAATGTGTGTTAATCTTGCTTGTACATTTTTAGGGGGCTAATGTAACGACCATGAAGGTGGCCAAAATTAAGCTGGTTGAGTCATTGAAATGGCTCTTACTTGCAAAATTGTTTGTACCTTGGCTGCATCATGCACGTTTCTTCAAATAATTGGCCTCTTTGTTAAAATATAAAGGCAAAATTTATCTTTTGGTTCTTGAATTTTTAATTTTTTGTGTTTTTAATCCATAAACTTTGCACATTTAGTCCCTCAAGTTTTAAAAAGGTGCACATTTGATCTTTTTATTATATACACTGATAAAATCTAACTGGACCGACTCTATATATCTGATTTTTCCATGAACCCATGGTTCAATTGCGAACCAGCCTGATTTAGTTACCCCAACTTAATAAAAAGATGAACTATCTGTGGACCAGGCCGATTTTTCCTCTCAAGCCCCCACCCTTCATTCTTTTTATTCACGAACGCGAACTCATCCTCCTCCCTTCATCGATTCTCTTTCTCGCACATGAACGTCTTGTCAAATCAATGAGATGAATAAAAAATATGAACAAATTGTCTTTGAACATAGTACTTCCATGAAAAATGTCCAAACGTTTCTTCAAATCTCACAATTCAATATATCTCAACTTCTCAAGTCTTTAATCGAACCGGGTTTCGTAATTTTGCGAGTCGTGGTGGGTTATGATTTTTGAATTAGATAATCATTAATCATGGGTTCTTTCTAGGGCCCTTTTTGGATTTCAGTTTGCTAGTTTGGTTAGTGACGTTGGTTTTCACAAGTTTCTCAAAAAGTAGAGATATATTGAATATGTGTCGAATGCATATCTTCATAGTACAATTGAGACTTGCATGTTTTTGCTATTCTAGATTGAACGGAGAGAATTAAAAATAAAAACTCAATTCTTCAACTGTCTCTATAGGATAGTTGGGCATTCATCAATGTAAGTTTAGAGACCAAACTATTATGGGCATTGTAGTTGAGAGAACGAAGGATTGGGAACGAGTTTTTCTTAAGAATTCCAGCACGACTTGATTTGGAGGAAAACTATTTGGGTTTTTTGTTTGGTTGGTCCGGTCCATCAGCAAAATTAACGGTTCTAGTAAAGAAGGACTAAATGTGCACTCTTTTGAAAGTTGAGAGACCAAAAATATCGAAGGTTAAAAGTTTGAGGACCAAGACATGGGTTTTGCCAAATATAAATAAATAAATGGCATGTTCCATGGTTTCAATAGATTTGTTAATTATTCAAGTTATTAAAGTGGACTCCATTTTGTTCAAGTAATTAAGGTTTCAATTTCGTTAGAAGGTTCGTTTTGTACAGGGCTTGATAATATTTAAATGTCAATTATTTGTAGACAATTACTATGTAAGAAACCAAAAAAAAGGAAAAAAAAAACCTTATCTATATATATATATATATATAGCTAGTATGTTTTTCTTCATAAAAGTAAAAGTTATAGTAGTTTTTTTCATTAGTCCTTGTTGGATTTGCAATTGGGTTTTGCTGAGAGACACGTACCTTTTACCTTTTTTCATGCATGTCCTTACTTAGATTTGATTGATTTGGCAAGAGCCATTTAGGTGCCTCGATCATGAGAAATTAATCGACTTATTTAAAGTTGAATGACAAGATATTCGATCCCATATTGATCACTGATGAAACCCTAGCTAAGGTTTCACCTCACAGAGAAAATGTTTAGTTGAAGATACAGAAATGTTGATCTTCACACTGATCACACATCTGTTATGATGTTATTTATATAGTGAAAGGTTGTACAACTGAGGACCGTACGATTACATCTACACCCACATATCATAACATCTCATCTACGGTCCAGATGCCCTTACTTATATATCTTAAATAACACTTACATGAGACACACAATGACACACCTTGTCTCGAATACAACACTCACACATATCTCAATATAAATCAATGGTTTAACCTAATATCCTCCCTCAAACTGTTGGGTAAGGACAACTATAAATTTGGAGCGAAGAAAATCAAACCACGTGAAAGCAAATGGATTGGTGAAAATGTTCACAATCTGATTGGTAGAAGGAACATGATGAACAACAAATTGACCTGGCAAAATTTTATCCTTAATAAAATGAATGTCGATTTCAATATGTTTTGTCCGAGAGTGATAAATCATATTCTTTTTCAATGTTGTGGCACTCATGTTGTCACACCATATCGTGAGAGGTACTAAAACAAGCGAACATAGTTCAATTAACAGTGACCAAAGCCATGATATCTCTGCTGTAACCTACGTCATAGCTCTATATTTCAACTTTGCACTGGATCGAGATACAACATACTGTTTCTTGGACTGCCAAGCGACTAGATTGGAACCAAAAACACTACATAACCTGCAACAGACCGTCTGTCGTTTGGACATGCTGACCAGTCTGCATCAAAAAACCCAATAACATACGTATGCTCACTAGGCTTAAAGCAGATGCCCATAGCACCAGTACCCTTCAAATACCTCAATACTCGTTTCGATGCCTGCCAATGTATGACAATAGGAGCCTCCTGATATCGACTAAGCCTATTAACAATATAAGAGATGTTCGGTCTAGTATTAACCACGTACTGTAAACCTCCAAGAAGACTTCTATATAAAGTGATGTCCGATTGAGAAAGGAGTGCCAATGGACTTAGCATTAACCATGCCACCCCTTTACGAAAGTTGGTTGACATATTTGGATTGTGTAAGGTACATACCACTCTTATCCCTATAGCGGCCCCAAATCTCGAGGCCTGCCATGGGTGCCAACGCAAGCCCACAACCTTGCCACGTCAGGCCTAACTGTGTCCCACGTGCCGTTAACCTACATAACTTCATTCAAAAGCCGATACTTGACCAATTTGAAAAAGTTTTTTTTTTATCCCTGGTAAAAACGGCGTCGCAGGTGGCGTCGTGAGAGTTACGGTGCCGCTCGTAGCGCCCTTCCTACAGGGTACTCCCCGGGTTTTTTTTCGGAACGCCGGCTCCAACTTCGCGACCCAAACTCGATCCAATCCCTTGTGGTTCACCAAAACTATTGTAAGGTACTTTCAAACCACGTTAAAACTCGTCCGAAAATCAAACCAAAACCAAACTCGATAAAACCCCGATAAAACTCGACGAAACCCCGAAAAAACTCCACAATTTCAACACCATCATCCACAACATCTAATACCATGATAATTGCTTCCACCCAACTCAAAAATCATAGCAAAAATCCCCAAACCATATCCAAAATCCACGTCAAAACCCGAAAATCCATACTCGAAACATAAAGAACGACGAGGAAAACATGAATCTCACCTTGGATAGTCGATTGCTCATCGTATGAACCTTAAAATCTTCACTTGAAATTCACCAAAATCCCCTAAATTTTCGTCCAAAATGAGAGGGGAGAGAGAAAAGGTGGTGAAATGAGATATTTTTTAAACTTTTATAGTCTTTTTGTCATCTAATGTGCGTATAGATCCCAAGGACCACTTGGATGGTTGGGATAATATCAAAAAGTCCATCTAAGGTGACTTAGATTGATGACTTTTTCATTTGATCTTATCCTCCTTCAATCCAATACACTAAACCTCCGGGAGTTCGGTACCCGAATCCGCGCAGCGACGCGTATTGTTTGCGTATACTCACGCCATTAAATGTCTAAACGACGTTTTATATTCATTATTTAATAAATTTTATTCATTTATCATGTGTGCATTATTTTCCAACCTAGTGTACTGTCATTCGCTACCGGTACCCGCGTCTACACGCTAATCGAGGCGAATACCCGTTACACTATCTCACACGAACAATAACAATATGAATACACACATTGCGATGCGATTCAATATAATTAAGCATAAACATCGAAAATTATGCAAACAGTACACAAAACTAACTATTTACCTATCTCAAGCGTGTCTGGTCCTAGCGATAGGGTCTACGAGATGTTGAGCTGGCGTCCACATTTGAAAATACATCATATTAACGACATAATTAAAACTAGGTCATTACAGTTCTTCCCAACTATGAGAAATACCGTCAAACAACTGAGAGTAACGTGCCCGCATAATAGATTTGAGCTTCCAAGTGATTCCCTCAGTTCCGTGATGCTGCCAACGAACTAAAACCTTTGGGATCTCCATGTTCCGCAAAGTCTGTATTGTATGGTCTATGATCTCAACTGGTTGCTCCTTGTAGGGCTCGCCAGATCGAACCTCTACCTATTTGACATCCACCATCTGTCTCGGTCCCGACCTAGGCCAGCCTCAACATAGATATGTGAAATACGGGATGAATCCCAGCTGATTGTGGCGGTAACTTCAACCTGTACACCACTCTATCGACATGTGCCTCGACCCTGAACGGTCCAACGAACCTTGGTGCCAGTTTCCCCTTAAAGCCAAACCTCTATGACCCTTCAAGGGTGAAACCTTCAAGTACACCAAGTCACCCTCCTCGTAGCTTAGATCCTCGTGATACCTGTCTGCATACTTCTATTATGTATCCTTGGCCACCTAAAGCTTTTGACGAATCTACCTAATCTTCTCAGTATGATCCACTACAACCTCAGGTCCTATAGCCGTTGTATCCTCTGGTGCCGCCCAACAAGCTGGTGACTTGCAGGCCTACCATATAGTGCCTTGAACGGTGGCATCCCAATACTTGCCTGATAACTGTTATTATAGGCAAACTCACACAAAGGTAGATAATCCTCCCATGAACAACCAGACTTCAAAATACAAGCCCTGAGCATATCCTTCAATATCTGAATCAATTGCTATGACTAACAGTCGGTTTGAGGATGATACACCGTACTGAACTGTAGTTTGGTGCCAAACTGCTCCCTCATACTTTCCTAAATCTTAGATGTCAGCCTGGGATCCCTGTAAAAAATAATGGAGATAGGCACACGGTGAAGTCTGATGATCTCTCACTCTCTCTCGAAGATAACGCTCAGCTGTAGGAAGGAATATCTCATGGAAATTGAAATAAAATGTGCCGACTTTGTCAGCCTGTCAATCACTACCCAAACTGCATCATAACACCTCGTAGTCTGCTGTAGGCCACTGATGAAGTCCATGGTCACACGTTCCCACTTCCACTTAGGAATGGGCAACGGCTGTAGCAACCTAGTAGGTCTCATATGCTCAGCCTTCATTTGTTGGCAAATATGACAACTCGGTCTTCATCCATAGCCACCAAAATAATCGTCGCAAATCATGATACGTGTTAGTCTAACCAGGATGAACAATATATTGCGATAGGTGTGCTTCCTCCAGTATGTTGTCCCTGAGCCCCGATATTGCAGGTATCCACAATCTACCCATATGTCTCAAGCACCCATCTGACATCTTAAACCAATCTGTGCAAATTGGATCCTGAGCCAGTCTGCTGGATCGTCTACATAGCTTGTCAACTTTCTGGCACTTGGCAACCCGCTTCAAAGATATCGTAGGAACTCTCATTTGACAACAAATCTATAGCTCGACAATAGCCTCTATCACATATATCACCGATGCTGCCTCAAGAAGTCCGTATTCATGTGTCATAGGTCGCAAGACTGTTTGGCTATTAACGCCACTCCAGCTCAATGCATCAGCTACCACATTTGCCTTCCCTAGATGGTACTCTATGGCGAAGTAGTAATCCTTTAGTAACTCAAGCCATCTCCTCTGTCGCATGTTCAACTCCCTCTGAGTGAACAAATATCTCAAGCTCTGGTGATCATTAAACAACACGAACCTTTCTCCATAGAGATAATGCCTCCAAGCCTTCAGTGCAAACACGACTGCTGCAAGCTCCAAGTCGTGTACTGGATAGTTACCCTCGTGGGGTCTCAAACGTTGAGATAAGTAAGCCACTGGGTGTCCATCCTACATCAAGACACAACCCAACCCAGTGCCTGAAACATCGGTATAAATTGAGAAGCCTCTACCTACTATTGGCAATGCTAACACAGGTGCAGAAGTCATGTAACGATCCGTTACCTTAAGCTGGTGATTAGTACTAATCCAAATGCTAATTAATTCGAGTTAGGCTCGTGATTAAGTTTGGTTATACACAAGCCTATAAAACAGAAAACACCCAATAAACAATGGTTTACCGGGACACCAAATGTGACAAGGGAGTCGTGGCAAGAGTGTGCAGACTCAAAGACACTTGTAGGCACGTCCGGTGAGTTTATTAGTGAATATATGCGGTATTTATTTATATGTTTTTAAATGTATAAACATATATTGGAAAATAAATGAATATTAGAAATATATGGATGATTGAATCATCTCGAACGAAGTGTGATTAGTTTATGTGTCAAATTTTACGTCACTTTAAGGAGTGTCACTTTAACACATCAACCACGTGATCGGTCTCGAGATAGCGTGACGCGTATCTGGAGGAAAATCCATATATTAAAACAAAAAACTCAAGCTTATCGATTCAATTCAAGCGTTTGAGAGAAAGGAAGCTCGGGTTCGATTTCGGATCGAAGGAGATCATTCCGGGAGCCAAATTCAACCAAGTTGAGGAGCTTAATCGAATCAACAAAACATTTAGGTATGATTTGTTCTTGTGTTTGTTAAAGTTCAATTCGATGGTGATGCAAGGAATTTAGTTAATTATACGGTTTGATGAGTAGAATCAGTTTATAACCTCATTAGAGGTCCTCCCTGATCATTTGGGAGTGTAATTATTGAGTTTGGAGGTATTTTGGATTGATTTGGATGAGCATAATGGTGCCACTGCTACAGGTCTGGTGCGCATAGCGCGCTAGGCTTTGGTCATATCATGCTATGCGTACTGGGAAGATGGCCGACTTATGGATAGCGTGGTATCCATATCATGTAGCGTGCTATTAGACCTTTGAAACCAGCGATCGTGTTGTGTTTTATGAATTATTTTTGGGGGACTTAGGGACTGGTATAAGGTTTCTAAATGCGGTATAATAAATCTATATTGATCCCAAATGATTGGTTATAAGTTGAGGAACACCAAGGAAGAGTGAGATGACCTGAAAAGTTAGCAAATCGGACATGGACTTAGAACGAGGTAAGTACAGATTCGCTTATTTATCAATATTGTCTGGCTATTTCGTATATATAGCTCATATAATTGTTAGAATGAAATGGGGGATTATGTAAACTGTGATGGATTTCAATAAATGAAAAATGGTGTGTAATGTAACCATTCTATAACTCATGATTTTGAGAATAGGTTTATAGGAGATGGGTTCCCTTCCCGGCCTATATATAACTTCTACTCAATTTAATAGGTTGTATTTATTACATACACATTAGAGGGTTTGTGATAAAACCACTTGGCATTAATGGGTGGGCTAGAGAGCATATCCACCAATATATTGGTCTAGCAATCGCATTAATGGCGCTTGTAGGTAATCAACCCTAGTTTTATAAAATAAATGGGGATCACAGTGTAATAGTCCAAATTACTTGCTTTGCATCTGATTATGTATTGAATTTATATGCTTTCCATATTCTTATTAGATATCATTGATGCATGATGTTATTGTATGGTATCCTTAAATATTATATGGAATGTTGATGAGCAGTGCGAATCCATACTTACTAAGTAAGTTGGAGCTCTCACTCCAATTAACATTACAGGTATATCCGACGAGTGCTACAACTACGGGATGGAGAAGTTATAGGAGTTTTGAACTTCTCTTCGATGTAACGACTTTCTCTGGTCTTATATATTTGTATTGAATTACAGTTTTGTAATATCACATGGGATGGGTGATTATATAACCAAGGTTTATTCCAGTTTGTTTTTAATATTATATATCTTATTTTGGTTATAAAAAAATATTTTAAATTTTCGTTGCGTATATGATTTGTTTTATTTTGATCATCAATGTGCAATAGTCTTTGTCAGGTGTAGGTGGTAAGGCTGCTGGCTCTAGTTAAGCCTGGTAAGAGTAACCTGGGATTAATTAGGGTTTCAAGCCGGGTGTTGCCCTGATCAAGTTAGGGGATGTAAGTTTGGTATCAAAGCCATATGTTTTAAAGCTTTGGTTTGCAATGATTTATTAGAATCAAGGAATAACTCTACTACAGTGTGGTGCAAGAGTTAATGGTTTATCACTTTTAGGGATAAAATGGTAACAGTGATACAGTTGGATATCATGGATAAAGCTCTGACCTTACATTCACTTTTGAATGGTGTTCGAAGTGAATGAAAGCCTACTTTAAAGTTTAAGTTACTATGATTATACCCTAATAATGAAACATAAGTTTATCAACTCGAAGAGTGGTCTCGAGTTATGAATAAGCTTAAGGTTTGATAAATGGTTCTTATCATGATTTTGGGAGGTAACCAAAAGATAAATGACAGAAATATGTTATTTGTTGTGTATACTATATCTACGTGGTAGATCTAGGAATTATGTCTTATCTAAACGTAATAAGATGGTCGAAGTCCATCTATTTCTGAAGATATGAGAAAACATTGAAGTAAGAGCTCCAGAGCATCTTAACATTGGGGATAAACATAAAGGAAAACATAAGAAAAGTTACAAAGATGAAATAAGACTCTTCTCCAAGTAACATCTTCAGCGGTCTTTCTTCCTACTAATATTATTAGATAAATAATAGTCAATGAAGAAGTATCGAGTGGATCAAAATCTTGAAATGTGTTTTAGGAGAATAGAAATAATGAAATACTGAATGATTTTCGATGAAATTCAAAGATGGTGGACCACTTTGAGATGTGATATAATACTAGTATCGATGAAACTCCACAACTAAAATTTGCATTTTTTTCATATAGATCTCTAAACCTATGCTCTGATACCAACTGTGACGGCCTCAACTTCTAAACAGGGCACCGCCTGGCCTAATCCCGTAACGAAGCCTTAATCCTAACAACGCAAGACTTGATTACGTATTAGTCAACCTTTTTGTCCCTATAGTCATTCACTACACATGTCCAGATATTTTTAGAGTTAAGAGTTAATTAAAACTTTTTATTTTTTTAATATTAGTACATATTAACATGTATTTGAAAGATTACGCGAAGCTTTCATTATCTAAAATCCTAAGTGTGGGAAACCAGAAAAATACAACATCACATGCATTTATATAAGGAACTAGTCACTCAACCCAATGTACAACCCAAAATGTACAGTAAAGATATAAACGATAATAATACAACAAAAGTCGAGTCATACATAATGAGATAGGAGAATCGGCGAGATGCTCAAAGAAAGTCACTGATCTTCTCCTTCCCTGGTCAGCTGCTGCTCGACGAACCTACACCCACCGTCACAAACTAGATGGTGAGTATATTGATATTTATGTAATAACTGGAGAATTTTATGCCACATTTCCAAAATATAATACAGGTATTTAAAAGCATTAAGTAGCTAAAGAATTGTTGAAACAAGTAATGTAAGTAAATACCACAGATAAATATGTATAGACTGACACAGGCTAAGTCGAGATGATCTAAGTCTGGTCGGCGGTCAGAACTATTACCTAACCTTTCCAACTATTATATGGAGTTGCGCTTGACATATTCTACACCAAAAGTAGAGCTGCGCTCTACGCATACAAATCATCTATCTCATTCTTGCCGATCACCTCGATTCCCATAACTCGTGCACCGCGCAAATGTAGTGGTGTGTGCCGGAACCCCGGTAGACCTTTGTCCCCGTGAACCGCGCATCTCTCGTGCAATGGACACTAGATAATCTCTACTTTAGTTTTCAAAGAAAAATAATGCCAAATCTCTAGGACTCCAAGACTATGGAGGCTACACAGCCCAAAGGAAACATAATACAAGTCTAATCAAATCCAAATTTTCCCAATAACATGTTTTTCATCAATTATCTTTTAAGACCAGCATCCAAAATAGAAATTGGAATCAATGAAACACTTCACAAGGCATCATGTCACAAATATTCAATTATGAATAGACACAAGAACAACATGATGTGAGATTACAAGTAGCAATGTCTACAAATAGACCAAATAACTGATAAGAGACAATGAAACGAAATATAGAATTCTCACAGCTTTACTTACAACTCACACGCTTGTCCTAGCCTATCCGACCTTTCAAAACTCCGAAATGCGTTCCTAAACTTCTGTGATCTCCCCTTAGTTCCATGGAGTTGTTTGATAGGTTTTAGAGTGAGTTTGGACCCATTTATAGTGTTTAAACCATGTTTGAACTTTGCTGATTTTTGTACTAACAAAGGCAAATTAGCGCGCTATTTTACACCTTTAGAGTGCTAATTGAACATTAACGCTCTACTTCACAAATCTAGCATGCTAATTAACATTAGCGCGCTAGATTATCGACCTAGCACGCTATGTGCAGCAGAACCTAGAATTATGCACTTTGAATTCTGGATTTTTGACACATATAGGCCATGTTTTCGCTTTAGAGACCCTCATACACATTATAAGAGGTACCTAACACCATACCCAACACATAACAACAACAACAACTTCAAATGTATACACACAAAAGTTATGGTGTTGAGAAGTTACCTAACTTGTTTATCTTCTTCTTCCTCACCAAAGTTTCACTAATTACACAGCTTCCTCATCTCCAAGCACTCCAAAAATCTCTCTTCTTTCTCATTCCTTTCTCTCATACTGATTTTAATGAGATAAGAAATGAGAATTGTTGACTTAAATGGTTATTTGGCTCATTAGATATATTCAAACCTTAGCCATCGATTCATGTGTGTACACGTATCTCGAGGCTCATCTCGTGGACCACTTTGTCCCACTTGTCTCTTAAGTCACCATTGAGTGACTCAACAGTAGGACACCTTGTCTCTTGATGAGTTATCACCTGTCTCGATGCACATCATTTGCTTGTTGTATTATTTCACTAACTATAAGCACATTAATGTTTAATCAATGTGACCACATTAGCCACTTATTAAACCAACATGAATTCACATTTAACTCAAATTAATTAAGCTTACCCCGTAAGTCGCTATCTTCATCCCCACGTCGACACGTGACTCGAGGTACTTCCCCACTCGTCTTGATACCTATACAACTGTATAAAAATGACTTAATAGTCTATACACATACAATACACTAGGCATATATCACAACAAATATAAAATATACATCGACCCTTGCCCTGGTAAATGGACATATCACGGTGTGGGTCCTACAGTGTAGGTCGCCGATCCTGTTTAAGGAGTTAAACACGGTTAAAGATTTTTGGGCTGTTACAATTCTTCCCAACTAATTAGAATTTTGTCCACGAAGTTTAAAATTTGAACTAGTAGTTATACCTGGCTCGAATAGGTACGGAAACATATCGCGCATGTATTTTGCGCATTCTCAAGTGAGTTCTGTATCATCATGAAACTTCCACTTGACAAGCACTTTTGGGATAGAATTGCCTCTCAAGTTCTGTACCAATCGATCTAAAATCTGCACAGGCTGCTCCTCGTATGAAATATCATCACTCAGATTTATTTGGCTCAAATCTATAGTCGGACGATCACCTGCTCTCGACACAGCTAATTGAAGCATGGATATACGAAAGACTGGATGCACTCCTGACATTTGTGTAGGTAACTCAAGCTCATATGCAACCTTTTCTTAACCCTGAAAGGTCCGATAAATCTTGGTGCAAGTTTACTTTTCACACCAAACCTCTGAAGACCCTTTCGAGGGGAAACCTTTAAATATACAAAGGATCCCTCAGTATATGTGTGATCGCCGCGATATATATCCGCATACTTCCGCTCTTTGTCCTGGGCTCTCTTGAGTTTCTAACTAATCAGTCATACCTTCTCCTTGTGATCAACAACAATCTCAAGCCCAACGGTCTCTCCGGTCCTCTGGCTCAGTCCAACATGATGGCGAGCGACATAGTCTACCATATAAAGCCTCAAAAGGCGCCATCTCAATATTGGCTTAATAATTGTTGTTATATGCAAACTCACATAACGATAGGTACTCTTCCCATGACCCTCCAAACTCCATAACACAAGCACGCAACATATCCTCGAGAACCTGAATCAATCTTTTAATCGGCCCTTCAGTCTAACGTAATAGTCACTGGTACCCCATGCAGTCTAATAATCTCTAGCTCGAATAATATACTCAGCTGATCAAACGTGTAATGTACGACCACTGGTTGAAAATGAGCAGACTTCATCAATCTATCAACAATAACCCAAATGGAATCATATTTTCGGGCGCTTCTTAGCAATACTCTCACAAAATCCATAGCAATGTCTTCCATCGCGGAGTGGGAAGAGGCTGTAGCAATCCTCTAGGTCTACGATGTTCAGCCTTCACTTGCTGATAAATCCCACAGTTCTTGATAAACTTCAACACATCCACCTTCATCCCGGGCCATAAAAGATTCCTCTTTATGTTGTGGTACATCTTGGTCCTGCCTGGATGAATGGTGAATCGAGAATGGTGTGACTCCTGAATAATGACAATCACTGGTCAGACGTCTTTGTCAAATTAACACAATCTACACTCTGCGCTAACTCACTAAAGCTCGAGTACAACCTGTCGGTTCTCTAACCCTCTAACACTCTTTGTGTAGACATGGTCTGTACTTTCATCTAAGCGCAAATCTGAACATGAGTTTCATTAGGAATCTCCACATCTTCCACAGGTATTCTACTCAACGCATCAACATCTACGTTCAATTTTCATGGATGGTATTCCAAGGAAAAGTCGTAATCCTTCAAGAACTCTAACCATCTTCGTTGTCTCATATTCATATTCTTCTATGGGAAGAGATATTTCAAACTCTTATGATTAGTAAAGAGTGTAAATTTCTCTCCATACAGGTAATGATCCATATCTTCAGTGCAAACACTACTGCTGCCAGCTCCAAGTCATGCGTCAGATAACTCTTCTCATGTACCTTCAACTGTCTGGATGCATAAGCTGCTGTACCAACACCCTGCATCAACACACATCCCATACCTCTATGAGAAACATCAGTATATACTGAAATCCCTGTCCAACCTCTGGTAATACCAATACTAGCACAGTAGTTAATAATTTCTTCAACTGAGTGAATGCCTCCTCACATTCCTCACTCCACTCAAATCTAACATCTTTTTGGGTTAATCTCGTAAGTGGTGAAGCGATTTTTGAGAAATCCTTCACAAATCGGTGATAATACCTGCTAAACCCAGAAAACTCCTTATCTCAATCACGAATGTTGGTGTTGGCCAATCCATAATTGCCTGTATCTTGGTTAGATCCACTGATATCCCTCTACTCTCCGATAACATGCCCTAAAAACTTGACCTCTGACAACCAAAATTCACATTTACTAAATTTGGCGTATATTCTATGCTCCCTCAAAATCTGTAACGCTTCTTTGAGGTGCTGCTCATGATCCTCCCTCGTATTCGAATATATCAATATATCATCAATGAAGACTATCACGAATCGGTCAAGAAACGGTATGAGAACTCGATGCATTAGATCCATAAACACTATTGGAGCATTGGTCAGCCTAAACGACATGACTGTGAACTGAAAATGTCCATATCTTGTGCTGAAAGTTGTAATGGACTTATCCTCATCCCTAATCCTACGCTAATGATACCTTGATTGCAGGTCTATATTGGAGAAAAATTGTGCTCCTCTCAGCTGATCAAATAAATCATCTATCTTCGGGAGTGGACATTTGTTCCTAATTGTGACTTTGCTCAATTGTCGGTAGTCGATACAAAGTCTCAATGTACCATACTTTTTCTTCATAAAAGGAAGGGTGCTCCCCATGACGACATAAAAGGTGTGATGAATCTTTTCTTTCCCAAATCTTGAAGCCGAGTCTTCAATTCCTCTAGCTCTCGTGGTGCCATTCGGTATGGTGGTATGAAAATTGGTTTCGTACCTGGTACCAACTCAATAATGAAATCAATCTCTCGCGGCGGCGGTAAACCTGGTAAATCCTCCGAAAGCACATCAAGAAACTCTTTAACCACTGGTATGTCCTCCAGCCTAGGTCTTCGACTCTCTGGTACAGCGTATAACAAGTTCAACGCCTTCATCTCCTCACTAGTCGCATGTCTTGCTCTCATACCTACTGTCCTTGCTGAACTACCTCTATAGGTAAATGTCGGATGCCTTGGGATCTTAAATATCAATGTCTTACTAAAACAATTGATATGATCGTGGTATGTAGATAATCAATCCATCCCTAAAATCGCGTCGAACTCTAAATATTCGAGGACTCTAAAGTTATTCGGTAGCTCTACCCTATCTATCTCGACCAACATCCCTCAATAAGACTGTTAGGGTAAACCCTATCCCCAGCTGTAGTACTCAAAATCAAATGTATGCTAAGCCTAACAGGTTTCAGCCTTAGATGTCTACCATGCGATCGACAATAAAAGATACGGTAGATCCATAATCAAATAATATGTATGCATCTCTACCGCAAATAGAAACTGAACTTTCAATGAGACCTCGCGTACCATCGGCGTTTGGCTGGACCACCATATGAACCTCCTCTCAGGCCTGCTATGCGTACACTGTTGCAGGATGCAGGTACTCTCTCACTATGCGGTCTGACCTGTCCACATTTGTAGCATGTAAACTTTCTGCGCTGACCCGGAGTCTAAGACTAACCCTTTGCCTGATACTGACCATGTCTCTACGGTTGTCCCGGTCTATGTCTAGTATCTCGGCCTCTGCCACCCTGCGGCTGTTCCGTGAAGCCTGTAGGGCGAGAAGTGCAGGAACATCGAGAACTGGTAAGGCTGGTCTGATGGGAGGTGGCAAGGGAAGTCTGCCCATAGTGCTATGTGTTGAGCAATGGATGATACAATAGGCACAACCAATGGGTGAGTAGCTATCCCCGAACACTGAGCACCTATGTTCAATCCTCTAACTCCCTTACCCATTTACCTCCGTCTCTCAAACTCCATAGCCTTCTCTGTAGATAACACTGGGCCCGGTACTCTGCCATCACCGACTCTTCCCAAATAGTAGGTCTCATGTGCTAGGCGTCGCTTATAGATCTCGGTGAGTGTCCTAGTGCCTGAACTGATGATGAAATATCCAATATCGGGCCTGAGTCCATCACCGAAATGGTACACATCTTCACCGAAATGGTACACATCTTCAGACTCATCTCTCACTAAGTCCCTAGCAAACTAGCGCATATAATCATATCTATCCATGTACTGCATCACAGGCTCCTCTGGCCCCTGTCTCAAATCCATGAAGTTTTGTCTCAACCTCTTCATTACTAAAGGCGGAAAGTACTGCTCATAGAACTTCGGCTTAAAAACATCCCATGTCTCAAACTCTCTGTGAGTAGCCACTGTCATACACCACCACACGTCGGCGTCTCTCTCTCTCTCGAGTGTACGATGAGATCTCTGCCCGAAGTCTATCATCGATCTTCAGTATCTAATAGAGCTTCTCTTGAGACAAAATCCATTTCTCAATCTTGTGGAAGTCTCGTATGCCATCAAAATAAATCGGCTTAAGTCTGATGAAGCCCTTCACCAGCTAAACTTCCACTGATGTGCCGAAAAATGCAGGTGTGAGAGATGGTATTGCCTCAGCTATCTCCACCACCGGTGCGGTCACAGCTATCGCCGTTGCTAAAGCAGCAGTAGGAAGTGCTGGCATCTGGAAAGTCAGTTTAGCAGTCGCAGGAGTCGATGTCGATGTCGGTGGAGCAAAACGGGCTATCATCAATGCGATGAAGTCGGTCAACTGTTGACCCCTGAGTTGTCACTCGATCGGACAACCTCTGTAGATCCACCGCAATAGTTTCTAGGCGAAGGTCATCTGGTTTCCACGACTAATATTTGTATTTTATTCATATAGATTTCTAAGCCTATGCTCCGATACCAACTTTGACGACCCCAACTTCTAAATATGGCACTGCTCGGCCTAATCCAGTAATCAAGCCTTAATCATAACCATACAAGACTTAATTACGTATTAGTCAACCTTTTTGTCCCTATAGTCATTCACTACACATGTTCATATATTTTTAGAGTTCAGATTTAATTAAAACTTTTTATTATTTTAATGTTAGTACATATTAACATGTATTTTAAAGATTATGCAGAAGTTTTCATTATCCAAAATTCTAAGTGTCGAAAACCAGGAAAATAAAGCATCACATGCATATATATATATTTAGAACTATTCACTTAACCCAATGTACAACCCAAATTGTATAGTAAAGACATAAACAATAATAATAATACAACAAAAGTCAAGTCATACATAATGAGATAGGAGAATCGCGGAGGTGCTAAAAAAAGTCACCGATCTTCTCCTTCCCCGGTCTATTGCTGCTCGACGGACCTACACCCACCGCCACAAACTAAACGGTGAGTATAGTGATATTTAAGTCATAACCGAAGAATTTTATGCCACGTTTCGAAAATATAAGACAGGTATTTAAAAACATTAAGTAGCTAAAGAATTGTTGAAACAAGTAATGTAACTAAATACCACATATAAGAATGTATAGACTTACATAGGGTAAGTCGAGATGATCTACGTCTGGTCGGCGGTCATAACTATCACATAACCTTTCCCACTACAATATGGATCTGCGCTCGACATATTCCACACCAAAAGCGGAGTTGCGCTCTACGCGTACAAATCATCTATCTCATTCTTATCGATCACCCCGAGTCCCATAACTCGTGTGTCGTGCAAGTGTAGTAGTGAGTGCTGGAACCCCAATAGACCCATGTCCCCATAAACCGCACATATCTCGTGCAATGGACACTAGATAATATCTATTTTAGTTTTCAAAGACAAATAATGCCAAATGTCTAGGACTCCAAGACTAGATAAGCTACAAAGCCCAAAGGAAACAAAATACAAGTCTAATCAAATCCAAGTTTTCTCAATAACATGTTTTTCATCAATTTTCTATTAAGACCAACATCAAAAGTATGAATTGGAATCAATGAAACACTTCACAAGGTATCATGTCACAAATATTCAATCATGAATAGACACAAGAACAACATGATGTGAGATTACAAGTAGCAATGTCTACAAATAGACCAAATAAATGATAAGAGAAAATGAAATGAAATATAGAATTCTCACAGCTTTACTACCAATTCACACGCTTGTCCTAGCATATCCGACCTTTCGACACTCAAAAATGCGTTCCCAAACTCCTGTGATTTCCCCTAAGTTCCCTAGAGTTGTTTGATAGGTTTTAGAGTGGGTTTGGACCAAATTTTATTATTTAAACCATGTTTGGACTTTGCTGATTTTTGTACTCATAAAGGCAAATTAGCGCGCTATTTTACACCTCTAGCGGCCAATTGAACATTAGCGCACTACCTTGCAAATCTAGCACGCGTTAGATTATCGACCTAGCGCTATGTGCAGCAGAACCAAAAATTTTGCACTTCGAATTGTGGATTCTTGCCATACATAGGTCATGTTTTCGCCTTAGGGACCCTCATACACATTATAAGAGGTCCCTAACACCATACCCAACACAACAACAACAACAACAACAACAACTTCAAATGCATGAATTCACAAAAGTTATAGTATGGAGAAGTTACCTAGCTTGTTGATCTTCTTCTCCCTCACCAAAGCTTCACTAATTACACAACTTCCTCCTCTCCAAGCACTCCAGAAATCTCCCTTCTTTCTCATTCATTTCTCTCCTATCGATTTCGATGAGATAAGAAATGAGAATTGTAAACTTAAGTGGTTATTCGACTCTTTAGATATATTTGAACCTTAGCCATTGATTCATGTGTACACATGTATCTCGAGGCTCATATCATGGACCACCTTGTTTTTTGATGAGTTATCACGCGTCTCGATGCACATCATGTGCTTGTTGTTTTATTTCACTAATTATAGGCATATTAATGTTTATTCAATGTGACCACTTTAGCCACTTATTAAACTAACATAAATTCACATTTAACTCAAATTAATTAACCTTACCCCGTGAGCCGCTACCTCAGTCCCCACGTCGACACATGACTCGAGGTACGTCCCTGCTCGTCTCGATACCTATACAACCGTATAAAATCGACTTAATAGTCTACACAGATACAATACACTAGGCATACATCATAACAAATATAAAATTTACCTCGGCCCTTACCTTGATAAATGGACATATCACGGTGTGGGTCCTACAGTACGGGTCGTTGATCATGTTTAAGGAGTTAAGCACGGTTAGAGATTTTTGGGCCGTTACATGGTACGATATCTTAGTATGATCTATTAGACTGGTATAATCTAAATTAGGGAGAATGAGTGGTCAGCGAGTCTCAGGATTTGGGGAATCCAATGATTAATGTGTAATAGTCGAAATGAGTATTCATTACTCAGAATTGACAACTCCTTCTAAAAATAAGTGAAATCAAAGGTTCTAAAGAGGTCGTTGAGATTTGATTTTCACATTGAAATGATCAGAGCTAAGGATATATATCTTTATAAGATGATTGCTGGCGGGAATTGGGTCATTTTAAGTGGATGGTGGAAACCACTAGAACTGACTAGAACTCATGTTATTTTCATAAGTTAAGGGTGTCAAGTGAAGGAAAACCCTATTGTAATGAAGTTGTTATTCTGTTATCAATAATAGCATGGAATCTTTGAAGACTTATAAAAGGCACAAGCTATTACCGTATAAAATTGTAAATTGTCAACGGTAAGTTGATTTTAACCAGATTTTTGCAAATGCTAGTGTTAAGTTTCAAAGAATAGTAAATGGTAAAAGTGTTGAATATTAACATTAAATCAAGGGATTTGACTGTGATTGAGACAATATGAGGTTGTCTTATATTCAACACAATGGTAAAAAGAGGAAAGTAAACTTGAAATTATTGAATATTACAAATGATTGATCGGGGGATTTGAAATATCGTTATGTGATTTATTCAGTTAACTCAAGTATGTGATAGTTATAAGTTTGAAAAACAAAAATTTTTAGAGTGATAGAAATAGAAAGTAAGAAAGTTACCTTAAAACTTTCCTAAGTATTAAGAATTCACTCTGAAACATCACTCATCAAGGTGATTGCGTTGACAAAGCTTTGAAAAGAAAGGGACAGAGGCTATAGTTATAATAAAAGTTGCTTAGTAATATCTCTTAGGTGAGATATTTACCGATGACCAAATGGAAGTTCAGCGCAGGCACATCATCATTTGAGTTGTCTGAATCATTAACTATAAGTGTGTTTGGAACTCAAATCGGAGTTGAGCAAATAACGATTGAAATGAGTGATGTATTATTGAAGGAAATTGATTGAGATTATCAAGTAGATCAAGGATGACTTCTAATTATTGATGTTGGAAAAGATAATCTCATATCAAAACATTGAGCATGTAAGGAAAGTTCTTAGAACTTGAAACAAAGAGTGAGGCAATAATGTTATGAGAATATCATTGATTTGTTTAATACATTTATTCAGGTGAAATCCAAAATTCATTGTGATGAAAATGAATAGTTGGTGACCTGAAATGAAAAAATTGACAGTGTCAATTTTATAAAGAAATATGAGATGTATTAACATGAGGAAACTAGGTAATATAACCTGGAAGGTTATATTATTATTGCTATATATAAATGACAGCTCATGCTCAGAAATTAATGATGAATTAACCTAAGTTGTGGTGATAACTGAAGGTTATTTATATAGTTGTAAAACTGACAGAGTTTGAAAATTTCTTTCCAATACTGTGGTTTAAATCCTCATGGAAAATTAAGTAAGATGTATGTGTGTGGAAGAGTTGAGAGTTTTAGAAAACCAATATTATTATCTCGGTAAGGAACTGGAAGTCTGTTTCTCATGAGGGAAGATATGTATAATAGTTGGGAGAGACCTTTCTCAATCTTAACACAATATATCTGAAGTTGAACATGGTTTCCAGAGAATATAGTTTCCGAGCTGGAAATACATTTGAAAATTCACAAACTATTGTTATATTTGATATCTAGTGATCGGTAAAGCACTCGCAACTTTGGCGAATGATAACTCTGAATCCCCTCGATATCAAATGTAATAGTCTTACTAAAGCAATTTATATGTGCATGATATGCTGACAACCAATCCATGCATATCATCACATTGAACTCCAGATACTCTAAAACTTCGTAAATCGACCGGTAATTAATGTCCCCCTTTCTAAAAAATACAATCCCGACATATCCGGTTATGGTATATCTTATCCCCAACAGCAGTACTGAGGACCAAATGTGTGTCTAAAGTTTGTGCCTATAACTCTAACTATCCTACTATGCGTTCAGTAATAAAAGACAAAGTACTATTAGAACCAAGCATGACATGCATGAGAGTGCCATAAATGGATAACATACCTTCGAGAAGCTATCTGATCACTTCCCTGTCCAGTCGCACGACAACGGAGCAACGGTATGAGCCATATCTCTGGCTTGTTCTAACTGTGGTGATGGCTGTATCGGTCTAGTACAGTCGGCCTGCATATACCCAATCTGACCACATATATAACATCAACGAGACTCATGTCTCCCAACTGCTCTAGCGACACTCCCCTATCTTTTACCATGACTTTGGCTCTCTCCCTGTCCTATCTGATCCTTGTCCTGCTTATATTGTTGCTTAGGCTCTGACTTCACGACTCGAACTCCATCAAATCCCTTATGGTTCACCAAAACTACCATAGGGTACGTTCAAACCACGTTAAAAATCATCCTAAAATCAAAACAAAACCCCGATAAAACTTGGCGAAACCCTGAAAAATCTCACAACTTCAACACCAGCATCCACAACATCTAATACCATAATAATTGCTCCCATCAAACTCAAAAGACATAGCGAAAATCCTCAAAACATATCCAAAATCCACATCAAAACCCGAAAATCCATACTCGAAATTTAAAGAACGACGAGGAGAACGTGAATCTCACCTTGGATCGTCGATTGCTCATCATATGAACCTCTAAATCTTCACTTGAACTTCACCAAAATCCTCCAAATTCTTGGCCAAAATGAGAGAGGAGAGAGAAAAAGTGGTGAAATGAGATATTTTTGGACTTTTATAGTCTTTTGTCATCAAATGTGTGTGTAGATCCCAAGGACCACTTGGATGGTTGAGATAAGGTCAAAAAGTCCATCTAAGGTGACTTAGATTGGTGACTTTGTCACTTGATCTTATCCTCCTTTAATCCCATACACTAAACCCCCGGGCATTTGGTACTCGGCTCTGCGCCGCGACGCGTATTGTTCCAGTGCACTCACGCCATTAAACGTTGAAACGACGTTTTATATTACTTATTCAATGCATTTTATTCATTTATCATGTGTACATTATTTTCCAACCTAGTGTACTGTCATTCGCCTACTTGGTAGCCGCGTCTACATGCTAATCGAGGGGAATACTCGTTACACTATGTTACATGAACAATAACAATATTGCAAAGCAATTCAACATAATTAAGCATAAACATCACAAATTAGGCAAACAACACACAAAAATAACTATTTACCTATCTTAGGCGTGCCTAGTCCTAGCGGCGGGGTCCACGATATGTTGAGTTGGAGTCCACATTTGAAAATACGTGATATTAACTGCGTAATTAAAAATTGGCCGTTTCATCCCTGCGGGCTTCCATTCTTAGAAGAAAAAAAACTCAATTCACCAATGTCTTTGAGAGCAAAACCACTATGCAGCCTATAGATGAAAAATTGAATATCATAATTACTAGACCTAGTTACAACAATATCATCAACATAGACCTGAATGTACAATACATTAGAGTGATCATGAAAAACAAATAATGAATTATCAGCTTTAGAATTTTGGAAACCCCAAAGATAAGAGTTGATCTGAGTTTGTCAAACCAAGCTCTCGGTGCTTGTCGTAACTCATACAAGGCTTTGTGTAATTTACAAACATGAAAAGCATATTACGGGTTAATGAACCCCGTTGGTTGATTGATAAACACCTCTTCACCAAGAGTACCATTTAAAAATGCATTGTTAATATCTATCTACCTAAGTGACTAGTCAAAATGCACAGCTAAATACAAAATATCCCTCACAGTTGATGCTTTGACAACTAGACTAAAGGTTTCATCAAAATCGACACCTGGAACTTATTTGGGTCCTTTGGCCATTAATATAGCCTTGTATAGATTAATGGATCCATCAGAATCACGTTTAATAGCGAAAATCCATTTATTACCCACAATATTTTGATGTGTAGAAGCATGAACTAGAAACCATGTTCCATTCTACAAGGGGGCTTGATATTCGTTATCCATAGCCTCCTTCCATTTAAAATTTTTGAAAACTTTTTCGGCAGTAGTAAGAATATCATCCTTAGCATCACTGGTAGCTGTTATCAACACCTTCTTCATAGTGATTCCATTCTTAGCTCTAGTTATCATAAAATGAACATTATAAGATTCCCTAGAATTAGAATTAATCTCCTTAGAATGATCCAACCGAAAACTAGGAAAACTTACAGACTCATGAGAACTATCACCACTAATAGTTTGTAAAAGAGAATATGTAGAAGCAACTAACCTAGACACAGAAGAATTAGACTGAGGAACAAACTCAAACTACAACTAAATATTAGAATAAGGTACTGAAGAAGAAATATCAAAATTAATATTAGATAACAAATAGAAAAGGGAAATTCATGCTCATTGAACAACACATTTCTAGTTATGAACACCTTCCTGACGACATTTAAACATTTCTATCCTTTGTGAATGGAACTGTAACAGCCCAAAATATCTAACCGTGTTTAATTCCTTAAACTGGATCAATGATCCGTACTGTGGCACCCACACCGTGATATGTCCATTGACCGAGGCAAGGGTCGAGGTATATTTATATTTGTTGTGATGTATGCCTAGTATATTGTATATATGTAGACTATTAAGTCAATTTATACAGGTGCATAGGAATCGAGACGAGCGGGGACGTACCTCGAGTCGCGTATCGACGTGGGGTCGAGGTAGCGGCTTACGGGGTAAGTTTAATTAATTTGAGTTGAATGTGAATTTATGTTGGTTTTGTAAGTGGCTAATGTGGTCACATTTAAATATAAACATTAATGTGCCTAAAGTTAGGAAAATAAAACAATAAGCACTAGATGTGCACTGAGACACATATTCACCCATCAAAAGACAAGGCGTCAACATGTGGAGTCACTCAATTGTGACTTGAGAGACAACTGGGACAAGGTGGTCCCCAAGTTGAGCCTCGAGATACGTATGCACACAATGATCAATGGCTAAGGTTCAAGCATATCTGAACAAGGTCAAATGAACCTATTAGTTAAAAATCTCATTTCTCATCCTCATAAAAATAGTTGCTAGGAGGAGGAGAGAAAGAAGAGAGTTGCTGGTGTGATTTAGTGGAGGAGAAGAACTACAAATCATTAAAGGTTGAATGAAGAAGAAGGAGTTCATCAAGTTAGGTAACTTATTCACATCATAAACTTTGTGATTTCATGAAGTTGATGTTATTGTTGTTGCTGTTTTGTACTGGGATGGGTGTCAGGGACCTTTTGTAATGTGTATGTTGGTCCCTGAGGTTATAACAAGGCCTATGTGTTGCAAAAACCCATAATTCGAAGTGCAGAATTCTGGGTTCTGTTGCAAATAGAGCGCTAGGTTGATAATCTAGCGCGGTGATGTTCAATTAGCGTGCTAATCTTGATTAGCGGGCTAGAGGTGTAAATAGCGCGCTAATTGCCCCTGTTAGTACAGAAATGAGCAAAGTCCAAACATGGTTTAAACATTATAAATGGGGTCCAAAATCACTCTAAAAACCTATCAAACAACTCCAGGGAACTAAAGGGAGATCTGGAAAGTTTGGGAATGCATTTCGGAGTGTCGAGAGACTGGATAGGCTAGGACAAGCATTATGAATTGTAAGTAAAGCTAAGAGAATTCTATATTTCATTTTATTCACTTTTATTGGTTTAAGGGTCTATTTGTAGACATTGTTACTTGTAATATCACATTTTGTTGTTTTTGTGTCTATCCATGATTAAATATTGTGACTTGATGCCTTGTGACATGTTTCATTAATTTCAAATCCTACTTTTGATGTCATGTTTGATAGATAATTGATGAAAAACATGCTATTGGGATAAGTTGGAATGAATTAGACCCGTATTCTATTCCTTTGGGCTTGTAGCCTAACTTGTTTTGGAATCCTGGAGAATTGGAACTATTTCTTTTTAAAAATTAAAGTAGGGATTATCTAAAGTCCATTGCACGAGAGATGTGTGGTTCACGGGGACATGGGTCTACTGGGGTTCTGGCACTCACCACTACACTTGCGCGACACACGAATTATGGGACTCGGGATGATCGGCAAGAATGAGATATATGATTTGTATGCATCGAGCACAGCTCCGCTTTTGGTGTGGAATATGTTGAGCGCAGCTCCATTTAGTAGTGGGAAAGGTTAGGTGATAGTTCTCACCGCCAACCGGATGTAGATCATCTCGACTTAGCGTGTGTCAGTCTATACATTTTAATTGTGTTATTTACTTGCACTACTTGTTTCAGCAATTCTTTAGCTACTTAATGCTTTTAAATACCTATCTTATATTTTAGAAATGTGGCATTCTCCAGTTATTACTTAAATATTACTATATTCACCGTCTAGTTTGTGACGGTTGATGTAGGTCCATCGAGCAGCAGTAGGTTGGGGAAGGAGAAGATCGACGACTTTCTCTGAGCAATTCGACAACTCTCCTATCTCATTTTATATGACTCGACTTTTGTTGTATTATTACTATTTATGTTTTTACTGTACATTTTGGGGTGTATGTTGGTTTGAGTGTATAGTTCCCCATTTTTTAAACTCATATACATGCATGCGATGCTATATTTTTCTTATTTTCCACACTTAAGATTTTGAATAATAAAAGCTTCCGCATAACCTTTAAAATATGTAATAACATTAAACTGATAAAAAGTCTTAATTAACTCTGAAACCTAATAATATCTGAACATATGTTTTTAGAAATATAGGGATGAAAGGCTGACTAATACGTAATAAGTCTTATGTGGTTTGAATTAAAGCTTGATTACGGGATTAGGCCGAATGGTGCCCTGTTTAAAAATTAGGGTCGTCATAGTTGGTATCAAAGCATAGGTTTAGAGACCTATATGGATAAAATACAAACCTATGGAAACCAGATGGCCTTCACTTAGAAGCCATTAGTTGGGAAATGAGTGACAGTGAGATGGGGATTTCTTATATGTACTTATTAATTGCTATATGTTTATATATACTTATGCGTTGTGTTACATAAAAGCTGATTCGCGTTTGCTATCCATTGCAGACCCCGATGGCTGATACACGAGGGGGAGGAAAAGCAGAGCCTAGTGGCAGTCAGCCTCCTACTATTGCGGAGGATTTACAATGGCTGTCTGATCGAGTGACAGCTTAAGGCAACAGTTGACTGACTTCATCGCTTTGACGATCGCTTGTTTCGCTCCATCGGCATCGACACCGACTCCTTTGACTACTACACCATCTATCCAGGCGCCAGCACTTCCTACTGTAGCTTTAGTAGCACCGATAGCAGTGACCGCACCAGTGGTGGAGATAACTAAGGTAGTACCGTCTCCCACGTCTGCATCCTCCAGCACTTTTGTTGAAGTTCAGCTGGTGAAGGACTTCATCGGACTCAAGCCAGCCTACTTCGGTGGCGTACAAGATTTCCAAAAGATTGAGAAATGGATTTTGTCTTAAGAGAGAATCCATAGGATACTGAAGATCGATGATAGACTTCGGGCAGAGATCTCATCGTACACTCTCGAGAGGGGTGCCGACGTGTGGTGGCGTATGACAGTGGCTACTCACAAAGATTTTGAGACATGGGATGTTTTTAATGAAATGTTCTATCAGTAGTGTTTTCCACCTTCGGTAATGAAGAGATTGAGGAGAAAGTTCATCAACTTGGGACAGGGGCCAGATGAGCCTGTGTTGCAGTACATGGACAAATATGATTATCTGGGGTCGGTTGCTAGGGACATGGTGAAAGATGAGTCCGAGGATTTGTATCATTTTGTTGATGGACTCAGGCGAGATATTGGATATTACCTCGTCAGTTCAACCGCGAGGATACTCACCGAGATCTATGAGCAAGCCCTAGCACATGAGACATACTATATGGGTATAGTTGTTGATGGTAGAGCACCGGGTCAAGTTTTATCTGCAAAGCAGGCCATGAAGTATGAGAGATGAAGATAGAGGGGTAAGGGCGTAAGAGGATTGAACATAGGTGTTTAGGGTTCGGGGATAGCCACTCACCCACTGGTTGTGCCTCATGTATCGCCCATTGCTCTAGTACAAAGCACTGTAGGCAGACCTCCCTTGCCACTTCCCATCAGACCAGCCTTACTAGCTCATGTTGTTCCTGCACTTCCCACCCCATAGGCTTCACGGCAAAAACCACAGGGTGGCAAAGGCCGAGGCAGTGGCTAAAGCATAGATACTAGATAGGGACCGAGACAGTCGCAGAGACAAGGTTAATATCAGGCACGTAGCTAGTATCAGACTCGAGGTTAGTGCAGACAGTTGACATGCTACAGATGTAGACTGGTTGAACACATAGTGAAAGAGTGCCCGCATCCTGTAGAAGTGTATGCATAACAAGCCATATAGGAGGTTCATGTGGTAGCCCAGCCAGATGCTGGCGCTACACTATGTCTCATTGAGGGTATGATTTTTACTTGTGGTAGAGATTCATATGTATTATTTGATTATGGATCTACCGTATCTTTTATCGTTGGTCGCGTGGTAGACATCATAGGGTTGAGACCTGTTAGGCTTAGCGTACATCTGATTTTGAGTACTGCAGCTAGGGATAAGGTTTACCCTAATAGTTTTGTTGAGGGATGTCTGGTCGAGATAGATGGGGTAGAATTACCTGCAAATTTTAAAGTCCTCAAGTTTTTAGAGTTCGACGCGATTTTAGGGATGGACTAGTTAGCTACTTACCACGCTCATATCGACTGTTTTAGTAAGACATTGATATTTGAGATCCTAGGGCATCCGATATTCACCTATAGAGGTAGTTCAGCGAGGATAATAGGTACGAGAGGTCAACCTGCGACTAGTGAGGAGATGGAGGCATTGTTCTTGCTATACACTGTACCAGAGAGTTAGGGACTTAGGCTGGAGGATACACCGGTGGTTAGATAGTTTCCTAATGTGTTTTCGGAGGATTTACCTAGTTTATCGGCGCCGCGAGAGATTGATTTCATTATTGAGTTAGAACCAAGTACTAAATCGATTTCTATACCACCGTACCGAATGACACCCCGAAAGTTAGAGGAGTTGAAGACTCAGCTTTAGGATTTGGGATAGAAGGGATTCATCACACCTTCTATGTCGCCATGGGGAGCACCCATCTTTTTTGTGAAGAAAAATGATGGTACTTTGAGACTTTGTATCGACTGCCGACAGTTGAACAAAGTCACAATTAGAAACAAATATACACTCCCGAGGATTGATGATTTGTTTGATCAGTTGAAATGAGTATAGTTTTTCTCCAAGATAGACCTGCAATCAGGATATCCTCAGCTTAAGATCAGGGATGAGGATAGGTCCATTTTAGCTTTCAACACGAGATATGAACATTTTCGGTTCAAGGTCATGCCATTTGGGCTGACTAATGCTCCAGCAGTGTTTATGGATATGATGCATCGGGCTTTTAGATCGTTTCTTGACCGTTTCGTGATAGACTTCATTGATAATATATTAATATATTCAAAGAAGAGGGATGATCGCAAGCAACATCTCGGGGAGACGTTGCAGACCTTGAGAGAGCATAGACTGTACATCGTATTCAGTAAATGTGAATTTTGGTTGTTAGAGGTCAAATTTTTGGGGCTTGTTATTGGAGTAGCAGGGATATCGGTGGATCTAGCAATTCATGCAATTATGGATTAGCCAGCACCAACATCCGTGATTGAGATCAGGAGTTTTCCGGGTTAGGCATGGTAATATCGATGATTTGTGAAGGATTTCTTGAAAATCGCTTCACTACTTACGAGATTGACCCAAAAATATGTTATATTTGAGTGGATTGTGGAATGTGAGGAGGCATTCACTCAATTGAAGTGATTATTGAATCCTGCGCTAGTATTGGTATTACCAGAGGTTGGACAGGGATTTTTCAGTGTATTCTGATACTTTTCATGGAGGTCTGGGATGTGTGTTGATGCAAGGCATTGGTACAGTGGCTTGTGCATCCAGACAACTGAAGGAACATGAGAAGAATTATTCGACGCATGATTTAGAGCTAGCATCAATAGTGTTTGCACTGAAGATATGGAGATATTATCTGTTTAGAGAGAGATTTACACTCTTTACTGATCATAAGAGTTTGAAGTATCTCTTCACGCAAAAGGATTTCAATATGAGACAACGCAAATGGTTAGAGTTTCTGAAGGATTATGAATTTTTCTTGGAGTATCATTTGGGAAAAGGGAACGTAGTTGCAGATGGGTTGAGTAGGATACCTGTTGGAGATGCGAAGATTCCTACTAAAACTCGTGTTGAGATTTGCGTTCAGATGAGAGTACAGACCGTGTCTATACAAAGCGTATCAGAGGGTCAGAAGACCGACATGTTGTACTCGAGGTTTAGTGAGTTAGCGCAGAGTGCAGATTGTGTTGATTGGATGAAGTCGTCTAACTAGTGTCTGCGATTCAGGGGCAGACTGTGGATACCATCATTACTAGAGTTAGGAGAGGAGATTCTTTAAGAGTCGCATCATTCCCGATTCACTATTCATCTAGGCAGAACTAAAATGTACCACGATATGAAAAGACGTTTTTGGTGGCCTGGGATGAAGTCAAATGTATCTAAGTTTATCAAGAACTGTGAGATCTATAAGCAAGTGAAGGCTGATCATCGCAGACCTGGAAGATTGCTACAGCCTCTTCCCATTCCACGATAGAAGTGGGAGGACATTGTTATGGATTTTGTGAGAGGATTGTCGAGAACCACCCGGTGACATGATTCCATCTGGGTTATTGTTGATAGACTGACGAAATCTGCTCATTTTCAACCACTGGCCGCACATTACACTTTTGATCAGCTGAGTATATTTTTCAAACGAGAGATTATTAGACTGCATGAGATACCAATTACTATTACGTCAGATATAGATGTTATGTATACGTCCTGGATGTGGCGGAGTATGTAGGAGCAGTATGGTACGCGCCTACAGTTTAGTACGGCTTTTGATCCTTAAACTGACGGGCATAATAAGATGGAGCCTTTTGAGGCTTTATATGGTAGACCGTATCGCTCGCCATTGTATTGAGCTGAGCCAGAGGACCAGGAGACCGTGGGGCCTTAGATTGTTATTGATTAAATGGAGAAGGTACGACTGATTCGTCAGAAACTCGAGGGAGCCCAGAATAGACAGCGAAAGTAGGCAAACAGATATCACGCCGATCTTACAAACATCGAGGGATCCTTTGTATATTTAAAGGTTTCTCCTCGGAAGGTTCGGAGTGAAAGGTAAACTTGCACCGATGTTTATCGACATTTTCATGATTAAGAAAAGAGTCAGGAAGGTTGCATATGAGCATGAGTTACCTTCATAGATGTCAGGAGTTCATCCAGTCTTTCATATATCCGTGGATTTATTAGCTTAGTAGAGAGCAGGTGTCGTCCGACTGTAGATTTGAGTAAAATAGACCTAAATGAGACTATTTCATATGAGGAGCACCCTATGCAGATTTTGGGTCGATTGGTACTGAACTTGAAAGGCAAGTCTATCCAAAAAGTACTCATCAATTGGCAGTTTCATGATGATACGGAACACACTTGGGAACGGGAGGACTATATGCAAGATATGTTTCCATACCTATTCAAGTAAAGTATAAATCCTCGTTCGAATTTTAGATTTTGAGGACAAAATTTTCATTAGTTGGGAAGAATCGTAACGGCCCAAAGTCTCTAACCATGTTTAATTCCTTAAACAGGATCAACGACTAATACTGTAGGACCCACACCGTGATATGTCTATTGACCGAGGCAAGGGCTAAGGTATATTTTATATTTGTTGTGATGTATGCCTAGTGTATTGTATATGTGTAGACTATTAAGTCAATTTATACTGGTGTATAGGAATCGAGACGAGCGGGGACATACCTCGAGTCGTGTATCCACATGAGGCCGAGGTAGCAGCTTATGGGGTAAGCTTAATTAATTTGAGTTGAATGTAGATTTATGTTGGTTTTTCAAGTGGCTAATGTGGTCAAATTTAAATATAAACATTAATGTGCCTAAAGTTAGGAAAATAAAACAATAAGCACTAGATGTGCATCGAGACACGTATTAACTCATCGAGAGACAAGGTGTCAACATGAAGAGTCACTTAATTATGACTTGAGGGACAAGTGGGACAAGGTGGTCCACTAGTTGAGCCTCGAGATACGTGTGCATGCAATGATCAATGGCTAAGATTCAAACATATCTCAACATGGTCGAATGAACCTATAAGTTGAAAATTTTATTTCTCATCCTCATCAAAATCGTTGCTAGGAAGAGGAGAGAAAAAAGAGAGTTGCTGGTGTGATTTATTGGAGGAGAAGAACTACAAATCATTGAAGGTTGAGTGGAGAAGAAGGAGTTCATCAAGTTAGGTAACTTTTCCACACCATAAACTCGTTGGGTTTTGGGGTTCATACGCAGCGGAGATTACAAAATAATTTTGACAAGAACCCCAACAGGTTCGGAATCTAATTCCATTAAAAACGTTTAAACCATGAAAACTTAATCATACCTCAGTCGCAATGTACCTTTTTGAAGGTTAATCGATCTCTAAGGCGCTGCCAACGACGAACGCCCTCTACAAGTAGTCCACACACGAACGGCGGCCGAGATTCAAAGTGCTAGCTTCGAGAGAATACCATACCTTTTGTTTTTCTCTCCAAAATGATCCAGAGCATACCAAAAAACCCTAAGTCATTTCTGAAACAAAAATAGAGTTTCGGCCTTTTGATCTTTTATCCGTGTATTCTAACTTAAAGCGTCTATTTATACAACCATGTATATAGACGGTTAAGTAAATTACACATATACCCCTACTTAAAGAAGTATAAGTGTAATACACCACAAAGACTTTTCCGTCATGAATTTTATCATATAAAATTCAATTTTCTGAACCATTTTAAAATCTCGCAAAACCATTCTTAGTGTGTGACCCAATAGGCTCATACAACGTTGGCAGTGTACCAATACACATTTTGGTATACAAGTCATAAGCGGCCTCTAGCAAGACATTATGACTACCCAAGTTGTATGAATATCAAATCGATACAACCTAATCAATAGTGTATATAACATCCTTTTGTCACACGATATCCTTTTGATTAAACATAAGGCATGAAATTGTCATCCAACATGTTCAATCGTACTAGTCTCGATCTCTAGGTAGATCGAAAACATCCAGTGACATTGATCAATATCAATTCACTTAGACTAGGCCTTTTAACGATCTAACACATCGAGGGATCCACTTTGGATATATCTCTTTATATGAGAGGGACAAATTCTATCTCGATTACACAACTTCATCACATTGCTCACATAGTAACCAATCACAACCTTTATAATCGTCCGCTAAAGACAACGTTTGATAGTGTCAAATCACTATGTTCCTAATGTTGAAGTCTCGATAATCTCAAGTCGAGATGACTGAAAAATATACTTATCATGAGAAACAACTATGACTTAATCCATGTGATGTTCTCATAGCTCGAATCGGTCCGATACTTAGTTCCCTAACAAGTACTCGTGATCTTGATTCGTATCCCTATACGTATAACCATCATATGATCATCAATCAGACTCACACTAGTCTTAATTCATTATAGTTCCCAAGTATAATGATCGACTAGGGACATTTAGGATATTTCTGTAAATACCCATGGATCTTATTATAATGTAAACATGCAAATTAATTATAATAAACAGCAAATGAAATCCTCTATTTTATTAATTAAAAGTATTCATAAAGACAGTTAATGGATTGACCTAGGGCACATGCCCCAACAAAACTTTGTGATTTAAGAAAGTTGATGTTGTCGTTGTTGTTGTTGTTTTGTGTTGGGATGGGTGTTAGGGACCTCTTGTAATGTGTATGAGGGTCTCTAAGGTGATAACAAGGCCTATGTGTCGCAAAAATCTATAATTGGAAGTGCAGAATTCTGGGTTCCGCTGCAAATAGCGCGCTAGATTGATAATCTAGCGTGCTAATGTTCATTACCGCGCTAGATAATGAAGTAGCAAGCTAATGTTCAATTAGTGCACTAATGTAAAAAACTAGCACGTTAATTTTGATTAGCGCGCTAGAGGTGTGAACTAGCACGCTAATTGCCCCTGTTTGTACAAAAATCAGCAAAGTCCAAACATGGTTTAAACACTATAAATGGGGTACAATCTCACTCTAAAAACCTATCAAACAACTCTAGGGAACTAAAAGGGTGATATCGAAAGTTTGGGACAGCATTTCAGAGTGTCGAGAGACCGGATAAGCTAGGACAAGTGTTGTGAATTATAAGTAAAGCTAAAAGAATTCTATATTTCATTTCATTCACTTTTATTGGTTTATGATCTATTTATAAACATTGCTACTTGTAATCTCACATCACGTTTTTCTTGTGTCTATTCATGATTGAATATTGCGACATGATGCCTTGTGACATGTTTCATTGATTCCGGCTCCTACTCTTAATGTCATGTTTGATAGATAATTGATGAAAAACATGTTATTGGGATAAGGTGGAATGAATTAGACCCGTATTCTATTCCTTTGGGCTTGTAGCCTAACTTGTTTTGGAATCCTAGAGAATCAGAACTATTTCTTTTTGAAAATTAAAGTAGGGATTATCTAGAGTCCATTGCATGAGAGATGCGCGGTTCACATGGACATGGGTCTATCGAGGTTCTGGCACCCACCACTACACTTGCGCGACACACGGGTTAGGTGACTTGGGGTGATTGACAAGAATGAGATAGATGATTTGTATGCGTAGAGCGCAGCTTCGCTTTTGGTTTGGAATATGTTGAGCGTAGCTCCATATAGTAGCGGGAAAGGTTCAGTGATAGTTCTCACCGCCGGCTGGATGTAGATCATCTCGACTTAGCCTGTGTCAATTTATACAGTTTTAACTGTAGTATTTACTTGCATTAATTGTTTCATCAGTTCTTTAGCTACTTAATGCTTTTAAATACCTGTTTTGTATTTGGGAAATGTGGCATAACATTATCTAGTTATTACTTAAATATTACTATACTCACCGTCTAGTTTGCGATGGTGGGTGTAGGTCTGTCGAGCAGCAGCAGGTCGGGGAAGGAGACGATCGGCGACTTTCTCTGAGCAATTCGGTGACTCTCCTATCTCATTTTGTTTGACTCGACTT
This sequence comes from Stephania yunnanensis, assembly GCA_039657365.1. Taxonomy (NCBI): domain Eukaryota; kingdom Viridiplantae; phylum Streptophyta; class Magnoliopsida; order Ranunculales; family Menispermaceae; genus Stephania; species Stephania yunnanensis. Next base: position 53,470,434 of record CM077584.1, on the reverse strand, counting down.
TTGTTGTATTATTACTGCCTATGTTTTTACTGTACATTTTGGGTTGTATATTTGTTTGAGTGTATAGTTTCCCATTTTTGAAACTCATATACATGCATGTAATGATGTATTTTCTTGGTTTTTCGCACTTGGGATTTTGAATAATAAAAGCTTCCGCTTAACCTTTAAAATATGTAATAACATTAAACCGATAAATATTTTAATTAACTCTGAAATCTAACAATATCTGAACATGTGTTTTGAGAAATATAGGGACAAAAGGCCGACTAATACGTAATTAAGTCTTATGTGGTTAGGATTAAGGCTTGATTATGGGATTAGGCCGGGCGGTGCCCTGTTTAGAAGTTTGGGCCGTCACAGGAACTATAGCCTAAGAAAACACACTTTTCTGACTTAAAATTATATTTATGTTTGTTGTGAGGTCTAAGGTAAGGAAAACAAGCACAACCAAAAGTTTTTAAAATTTGATAATCAGGAAGACACTCATATAGTTTGGCATATAGAGAAAAACCATTTAAGACAGTTGTAGGCAATCTATTTATTAAGAAGGAAGTAGTTTCACAGGCATCCCACCAGAATTTCAAAGGTAACTGACCATTCGACATAAGGGTTAGGCTCATTTCAACAATATGCATGTGTTTATGTTCAACCCTACCATTCTATTCATGTGTTTGAGGATAAGGATGTTGAAAGAAAATAGCAAACTGATCAAGTACTGGTTTAAATGACTTATACTCTCCTCTCTAATCAAACTAACTCGTTTAATTGTAGTTTGAAATTGGTTTTTGACAAACTTTTAAAAATGCAGAAAAGCATGAATGGCATCAAATTTCATTCTCAAAGGATACAACCATGTGAACCTTGTATAATAATAAATAAAATGAATATAATACTCATAGCCACTAAGAGAAGTGATAGGGGCAGGACCCCACAAATCAATATGGATTAAATCTAAAACATTTGAAGAAATTTTATTAAACAGTTGAAAGGAAGAGCATGAATCTTGCAAATTAGACAATGCAAAGAAAATGTCAAAGACATATTAGAATGTAAATGAAGATGATTATGAAGAACCTATTGTAATACCATCTATGAAGGATGACCCAGTCTTGCATGCCACAACGCAGGAAGACCATTATTAGACACAATAAAAGCAAACTAATGTGTAACAGATGACTCAGGAGGTCCAAAAAACTTGTATAGGCCCTCGTCAAAAAACCATTGAAAAAGAATTTCACTAGTATTGATATCCTTCACCATACAACAATTACGAGAAAACTCAATTAAAACATTATTATCTCTAGTGAGTTGAGATAAGCCAAGGAGATTTTTCCTAATACTAGGCACACACAATGTATTATCAAACGATAATTTCAAACTTAAGAGATGGAATCAGTGCGCAACCAGTACCAGTAATTTTTAAAAACTTACCATTACCAACCATTAATGATTGATTACCTCCACAGGATGAGCAGTTAGTCAACTGCGATGGTTCAATTGTAACATGAGAAAACGCTTCATTATCCATGTATCAGGAGTTATCAGGGACAATCTCGGTAGCACTGAAGACTAAATTCAGAGACGAATGAGGTCCTGGAAATTGTCTCTGAGATGGAGACAGAGGTGGTGTACTCGGTTAATTCCCCATGTATTCATGTTTGCTCAAAAATAATAGACTGTTGTAGAGTGACCATACTTGCTACATATCCGATAGGTAGGTCGACTATTGTTCTGGAATCTGAAATTACTACGGCTCGATTACGACCACCACTACGACCACGAGTAGCAAATCCATGAAAACCTTAACCTCCAAGACTAGCTCTTGTCATGGCCTAATAATTAATACACGTTTAATTAGTTAATCTGGATAATGACCCGTGACGTGGGACCCGCATCGTAATACGTGTCACTACCGAGGCACGATGGCAGAGGTAAATGTTATATTTGTTGTGTTGTATACCTAGTGTATTGTATTTATGTAAACTACTAAGTCATTTACGGGTATGCAGATACCGAGACGAGCGGAGACACTCATCGAGTCGCGTGTCGACGTGGGCCGAGGTAGTAGTTCGTGGGGTAAGTGTAGCTAGTTCAATTTATTGCATAAAATGAAAAAAAAAATGTATAAAAGAGTGGTGGTGAATAGGCCACGTCATTTTAAATATATATATATAGGTCTTTAAAAAAAAGAAACAGTAACAGAGAGGAAGAAAAAAAAAATAAAACGTAGAGACTAAGAGAGAGAGAAAGCCCGAGAAGAGGAAGAAGAGGAAATAAGAGAGAGAGAGAGAGAGAGAGAGAGAGAGAGAGAGAGAGAGAGAGAGAGAGAGAGACCAAGCTCGAAGCAAGGTGAGTTGTTGATTTCGGCTGTTGTGTTGTTGGTTGTTGTTGTTGGTTGTCGGATGTTGTTGTTGGTGTCGTGGCCATGGAGGGCCGAACCTCCATGGCCGACCGAGAGAGGAACGGGGGAGATGGCAAAGGTATCTCCCTTGCCAGCACAACCCATTGGGGTTGGAGTTGAGAGCCAACCCCAACGCCTCACAAAGAAAAAAAACAAAAAAAAAAATGCGGAATAGAGGCTTCGGGAAGAAGAAGGTATGAGTCGGGTCGGGTCGGGTCGGACCGACCCTGACCCGATGAAGACCGGATCGGAATTGAATCGGACCCACCCATTTATATATATATATATATTATATATTTAATTATTTAATTAATTAAATAGTTTTTAAGATATAATAAATTCCTAAAAATAGATAAAATTATGGAAAGAATTTAGGAAAACTCCAGAAAAATAGGAAAAAATATATTTGTGACCCAAATCAATAAAAATGTAATATTTCTATAAAAAGTGAAGAATTTGGGAGTCGTTCGTGGCGTTATATCGCGGTTTTACCTCGAAAAATGTGAAATCGGCAAATTGGTCTCAAACTCAATTTTGACCGACGTCGACCAATTTAGGGATGTTAAATCATTAAACTGGAATCTAAATTTATACATTTTCAACTGTTAGGATCCTAGAGGAGCTATTACGGGGTTTGGGTGCGTACATCGACGTGATAGAATCCGGATAGCTTAGGAATTGTTGTGTGTATGTAAGTAAACTAATTTGAGACATTTATTTACATTTCATTCCATTTATTTATTTCTTCTCAGTTATTCGAACTGAATTTCCTTTGAAATCCATATGCTATGACTTGTTCAGTTGCTCATTTTATGATGTTCATAGCATACTCTATTTTGTATATCATTGATTCCAATTCCTATATTATGTCATGTTGATTGTTGTGTGTGGAAGTCAGTGATATAGCATGCTATTAGGATAATTTGTTTATTTTGACTCAAATCCTTTGTGCATTAGTATGCTAATACATCTTTTGGATTCCAATGATGTGTCATTTTTTAATATGAAAGTGGTTCTTGTGGTTAGGGTCATTTGATGATAGAAATTCGGCTTTCATACGGGGTCACTAGACTTGCTGGGATGTCAGGGGATTTCTCCACTACCTTGCATGACACACGGGGTAACCTGCCTAGAACGGAGTAACCGGACCTCGAGGTTTATTGGCACAAGAATAACTTGGGTGAACATGATGGGTTTTAAAACTTGGGTATGTTAGCAAGTATATATTTCGGTGACGACTAAGTCACTTGGAATAGAAAAGGCGTAATCGTACCTACGACCGTTTGAAATTATGATATAGAGCTCAATTTGTTGTAATGAAATGATATAGAGCAGAGCTCAAATTGTAGTGGACTGGCTGATGTGATGAAGATCACCACCGACCGACCCGAATCCATTACTATTTAGCCTTGCGTCAGTTTCATATTTAGTTAACTCAAGTATCTCTTTGCATGATGTTTCTTTCAGCATAGTGGTTATTTAAATTATGCCATTTGATACTTGTTGCCTATTTGGGAATGTGGATCAATGCTCTCGGTATTACTAAAATAATTTCACGTACTCACCGTCTAGTTTGTGACGGTGGGTGCAGATCAGCCGAGTAGCAAACCAAGCAAAGAGAAGATAGGTGACTATCTCTGAGCCAGAGACGGACTACTACGACATATTTTTGTACGTTTTTGCATTCTTTAGTATTACATTTTTTATGTACATGATATTATTACGGTTGGGTTGAGTGATAGGAACTTCTGATTTGACACATGTTATATATATCACCATTTTTGTTTATATATGCATGTGATCTTTATTTCCTAATTTTTCCACAATAGGTTAGGCCGTAGGATTGAAGGTCCACTAGTAACGATGACTTCCGCAAAATAATTGGATAGAAAAAAAAATTAACTAGCTAGTTAACCATAGTTGGTATCATAATTAGTAGATGTAGATGTTTAGGTGTTGAACTAAGGCTGACTAGTTCCTTGTTAGGTCCTATAGAGGAGATAGGGCTTAATTAAGGGATTAGGCTGGGCGGTGCCCTTATTTGTAGTTTGGGCCGTCACAGCTCTAGATTGAGAATTTGAAGAATTACTATGCTAAAACCAGATTCAGAGTTTCCATTTTTAACTTCTACGAATTCGCAAATGGTGATGATTCTTGTAACACAAAGGAAATGATTCCCCGATTGATATGCATTTGATCCAACATGCTCTCAAAACTCAGTAATGTTGCTTGAAACTCGTACCAATCCATATCTAACTGTGAGAAGGCCCCAAACTCGAATGCAAAGCGGGTATTGCCATGACGGCAGACACGTCACCAAGGCATGCCACGTCACTTCACGCTTATCATTGACGGCCAACGATCGAAACCTTCGTACGTATATTATTCGCATTTAAATTAGCATTTTTGAATGTTTTTATGAATATTTACATTAAGTTAACTAAATTAAGTAATTCACGATTTACTAAATTAATATAAGTTGAATATCTGAGCGGAGGTCTTTAAAGCATGAAAATATTATTATGAAAAGTTTGCATTAATAAACAACTCTATAATGTTGAAACCCAACAAAAGATACCATGTATATAAAAAAGCGATGAAAATACAAAAAAGATCATATACATGTATAAGGTATATAAGTCCACCCAAAGATCCCAAAAAAGTAGTAAATAAGCACATATAAACACTTACGCAAAACGTTGATGGGGCTCTCCTAGCTAAGAAGTAGTCGCGTAAAACCCCCTTGTCACGACTCATTGTAGGATCTGCAATTTGTTACAAAAAACAATGACAAATCCCAATGAGTAAATCTCAGGAACTTTAGCTAATATAAATGAAATCTAATAAAATGGCTACAATTCATGCAATTTAAATAAGGAACAAAAAATAAGGTAATCACATGAAAATAAGTCGTAGAGAAGTCAAAAATTGGACACGAATGTAGCGTGACTGAAAACCCTAGTCGACATCCATAATTTAATATAAGTTGAATATCTGAGCGGAAGTCTTTAAAGCATGAAAATATTATTATGAAAAGTTTGCATTAATAAACAACTCTATAATGTTGAAACCCAACAAAATATACCATGTATATCAAAAAGCGATAAAAATACAAAAAAGATCATATACATGTATAAGGTATATAAGTCCACCCAAAGATCCCAAAAAGGTAGTAAATAAGTACATATAAACACTTACGCAAAACGTTAATGGGGCTCTCCTAGTTCGGAAGTAGTCGCGTAAAACCCCCTTGTCCCGACTCTTCGTAGGATCTGCAATTTGTCACAAAAAACAATGACAAATCCCAATGAGTAAATCCCAGGAACTTTAGCTAATATAAATGAAATCTAATAAAATGGCTACAATTCACGCAATTTAAATAAGGAACAGAAAATAAGGTAATCACATGAAAATAAGTCGTAGAGAAGTCGAAAACTGGACACGAATGTAGCATGACTGAAAACCCAAGTCAACATCCATAATTTAATATAAGTTGAATATCTGAGCGGAAGTCTTTAAAGCATGAAAATATTATTATGAAAAGTTTGCATTAATAAACAACTCTATAATGTTGAAACCCGACAAAAGATACCATGTATAACGAAAAAAGCGATAAAAATACAAAAAAGATCATATACATGTATAAGGTATATAAGTCCACACAAAGATCCCAAAAAAGTAGTAAATAAGTACATATAAACACTTACGCAAAACGTTGATGGGGCTCTCCTAGCTCATAAGTAGTCGCGTAAAACCCCTTGTCCCGACTCATCGTAGGATCTGCAATTTGTCACAAAAAACAATGACAAATCCCAATGAGTAAATCCCAGAGAACTTTAGCTAATATAAATGAAATCGAATAAAATGGCTACAATTCATGCAATTTAAATAAGGAACAAAAATAAGGTAATCACATGAAAATAAGTCGTAGAGAAGTCGAAAACTGGACACGAATGTAGCGTGACTGAAAACCCTAGTCAACATCCATAAATTAATATAAGTTGAATATCTGAGCGGAAGTCTTTAAAGCATGAAAATATTATTATGAAAAGTTTGCATTAATAAACAACTCTATAATGTTGAAACCCGACAAAAGATACCATGTATATCAAAAAGCGATAAAAATACAAAAAAGATCATATACATGTATAAGGTATATAAGTCCACCCAAAGATCCCAAAAAAGTAGTAAATAAGTACATACAAAACACTTACGCAAAACGTTGATGGGGCTCTCCTAGCTCGGAAGTAGTCGCGTAAAACCCCATTGTCCCGACTCATCGTAGAATCTGCAATTTGTCACAAAAAACAACGACAAATCCCAATGAGTAAATCCCAGAGAACTTTATCTAATATAAATGAAATCGAATAAAATGGCTACAATTCATGCAATTTAAATAAGGAACAGAAAATAAGGTAATCACATGAAAATAAGTCGTAGAGAAGTCGAAAACTGGACACGAATGTAGCATGACTGAAAACCCTAGTCAACATCCATAATTTAATATAAGTTGAATATCTGAGCGGAAGTCTTTAAAGCATGAAAATATTATTATGAAAAGTTTGCATTAATAAACAACTCTATAATGTTGAAACCCGACAAAAGATACCATGTATAACGAAAAGCGATAAAAATACAAAAAAGATCATATACATGTATAAGGTATATAAGTCCACACAAAGATCCCAAAAAAGTAGTAAATAAGTACATATAAACACTTACGCAAAACGTTGATGGGGCTCTCCTAGCTCATAAGTAGTCGCGTAAAACCCCCTTGTCCCGACTCATCGTAGGATCTGCAATTTGTCACAAAAAACAATGACAAATCCCAATGAGTAAATCCCAGAGAACTTTAGCTAATGTAAATGAAATCGAATAAAATGGCTACAATTCATGCAATTTAAATAAGGAACAGAAAATAAGGTAATCACATGAAAATAAGTCGTAGAGAAGTCGAAAACTGGACACGAATGTAGCGTGACTGAAAACCCTAGTCAACATCCATAAATTAATATAAGTTGAATATCTGAGCGGAAGTCTTTAAAGCATGAAAATATTATTATGAAAAGTTTGCATTAATAAACAACTCTATAATGTTGAAACCCGACAAAAGATACCATGTATATCAAAAAGCGATAAAAATACAAAAAAGATCATATACATGTATAAGGTATATAAGTCCACCCAAAGATCCCAAAAAAGTAGTAAATAAGTACATACAAAACACTTACGCAAAACGTTGATGGGGCTCTCCTAGCTCGGAAGTAGTCGCGTAAAACCCCATTGTCCCGACTCATCGTAGAATCTGCAATTTGTCACAAAAAACAACGACAAATCCCAATGAGTAAATCCCAGAGAACTTTATCTAATATAAATGAAATCGAATAAAATGGCTACAATTCATGCAATTTAAATAAGGAACAGAAAATAAGGTAATCACATGAAAATAAGTCGTAGAGAAGTCGAAAACTGGACACGAATGTAGCGTGACTGAAAACCCTAGTCAACATCCATAAATTAATATAAGTTGAATATCTGAGCGGAAGTCTTTAAAACATGAAAATATTATTATGAAAAGTTTGCATTAATAAATAACTCTATAATGTTGAAACCCGCCAAAAGATACCATGTATATCAAAAAGCGATAAAAATACCAAAAAGATCATATACATGTATAAGGTATATAAGTCCACCCAAAGATCCCAAAAAAGTAGTAAATAAGTACATATAAACACTTACGCAAAACGTTGATGGGGCTCTCCTAGCTCAGAAGTAGTCGCGTAAAACCCATTGTCCCGACTCTTCGTAGGATCTGCAATTTGTCACAAAAAACAACGACAAATCCCAATGAGTAAATCCCAGAGAACTTTAGCTAATATAAATGAAATCGAATAAAATGGCTACAATTCATGAAATTTAAGTAAGGAACAGAAAATAAGGTAATCACATGAAAATAAGTCATAGAGAAGTCGAAAACTGGACACGAATGTAGCGTGACTGAAAACCCTAGTCAACATCCATAAATTAATATAAGTTGAATATTTGAGCGGAAGTCTTTAAAGCATGAAAATATTATTATGAAAAGTTTGCATTAATAAACAACTCTATAATGTTGAAACCCGACAAAAGATACCATGTATATCAAAAAGCGATAAAAATACAAAAAAGATCATATACATGTATAAGGTATATAAGTTCACCCAAAGATCCCAAAAAAGTAGTAAATAAGTACATATAAACACTTACGCAAAACGTTGATGGGGCTCTCCTTGCTCAGGAGTAGTCGCGTAAAACCCCTTTGTCCCGACTCATCGTAGGATCTGCAATTTGTCGCAAAAAACAATGACAAATCCCAATGAGTAAATCCCAAAGAACTTTAGCTAATATAAATGAAATCTAATAAAATGGCTACAATTCATGCAATTTAAATAAAGAACAGAAAATAAGGTAATCACATGAAAATAAGTCGTAGAGAAGTCGAAAACTGGACATGAATGTAGCGTGACTTAAAACCCTAATCAACATCCATGAATTAGCTTAGCTAAATCGAGAGGAACCCATGACGGTCACCTCACCAAACATCTCACGGTCGAATGAGAGGAACCCGTGAACAATAGAACCCCGTTCAAACATCTCTCGAGAGGAACCCATAACGGAGACTTATGTCTTCGTCAAACATCTCTCAACCTAACGGGTATCACGAGAAATAGTCACCGCGTAGCCCCGAAATGAGCAACTACTTGAACAGCGTGGGGTAGCTAGCTTCAAATAATCGCAAATTGCACTCAAAGCGTCCCGCTCACGCCCGAGATGCGCACTCGATGCACCGATTATGTTCTCATAAGTCATTGGTGTCCAATTATACCATTTTAATTATTTTAGAGTGACGTTAAGTGAATTTATAGTGTGGGACCAAAATTTATAATTTTATTCCAAAAAGTTTAATTTTTGGCACACTTTTCAAATTATATCTGGTGTCTAACGCTAGAAAAGTCTCAAAACTCATTTTCAAGCTTTCTCTAATTTTTTATATTTTATGGAATTTTTCATAATTTATATCTAATTATATTTGTTTTATGTGATTTATTTTATTTAAAAATCATTTTTATTTAATTTCTAATTATTTAATTTAATTTAATTAATGGATTGGGCCCAGACCGGGCTCGATCCTGTTGGAATCAGTTCGGCCCGACCTCTTGAACTCGGGTCGACTCCACCCGGTCCAACCGTAGCCAAGTAGACCAGACCCGGTCCAATCGAACTCAGGTCAGTCTGACCCCGTTTATCCGGGTCAGAGTCGATCCGATCAGGTCCATCCGGGTCAAGGTCGATCCGTCCCGGCCCACTTGGGACTTAGCCGACCTCAATTGATAAGCTTGGGGTAGCCAAGCCTGGCCCACTTGACTAACCCTCCCCTCATAAATTTATCTCTAGAGGAAATGATTTCGTCTCCTCTAGAGGCGTTACTATTTTTTGTTTTGTTTTTGTTTTCTTTTCTTTTAAACAACCAACAAATCAACGACTAACAATGTTAATAAGAATATACAATCACCATTAAAAACTCTCGAATTTCTCCACCAAATTAACGACAAAAGTAACACTCACCTCGGTCTATAGAGGTCACCGCAGATGCCGCTGAGAGGGGGTGACTTCACGATAGAGGCGACGAGATCGTGGAGGATTGAAGAGAGCTTGGTGAGTGAGAGCTTAGTGATGGAGAAAATAAGAGGGGTATGAGGAGGAAGAAGGTGAAAATCTTTGTGGAAGGAGAGTGAAGTGTGGGTTTTGTTTAGAGATGATAGAGAAAAGTAGGGCATTAGATGATGCGATTTTTAAACCCCCGGACTATCTCATACACCCACGTTACGTGCACCCCGCAACGTCGTACACTCTCGTCACTACACGCACACAACGTGACCAATAAAAATATTAACTAGTGCGACGCGAATTAATTAATAATACAACAATTTAACATCATACAAAATAACAGTTTATACCTTGGTTAGCGTGCCCTAAACTTGTTGGCAGCGTTCACTTGGGTTTGAGCTACGGGTCATAATCTATAATTAACAATTTAATTAAGATTAAATAATGCGGGTCGTTACAATCTTCCCAACTAAAAAGAATTTTGTCCCGAAATTCAAACTTAAGTAAACATTTTGCCTTGAAACAATCGGGGGTATCGTTCATACATTGTCGACTCTCCTAAGAGAGAGGGAGCGGTTGATGAGAGCTTCGGAGAGGGAGCAGCCGCGACGGCGGATGACATGACAGGCGCAGACACGACGGTAGTAGACGACCTAAAGCTTCGACGGACATCGACAGCGCGGAGGCGCGGACGGCCAGGAGCAGCGGTAGACCGGGAGATGGCGGGTTGTGGGGAGGACGACGAGCGGCGGCACGGTCCGCGAGGTGGTGGCGAGGCGGATTATCAGCCGGTAGCGAGCCACGGAGATAAAACGGCTCTATCGAGACAGTGGCTCCAATGAAGTTCTCATGGTGAAGGCACTTGTTTGGAGGAGCAAAATCTTGGAGTTGAGCTCTATTAAGTGTTTTGGTGAGACCCTAAACCAAATTTTATTACAAATATAAGGTCAAACTCATAAATTTCTTGGGATTATTAATGGAAGGAAGTTATCATTAATGATTTGGGTGTTGTATTAAGGATTGGAACTCTATTTCTATAATTTCGGTTTCATTGTTGATTACCACATTGATTTTGCTCTGTTGATTGTTTCGAAAGTTTAATGGAATTTGATTGAAAAATCATTCTAGTTTTGAAAAAAAGGGGGTTTCTATTAGTCGATTCATATTATAATAAGTTGTATTGGTGAATTAATGTAGTTGTTATGGTTTGGCGCAATCCATGAAATGGCTTTTTAACCTTTTTGATGATTTGGACTTTGTCTCAAAGTCTTCATGCTTTGAAATGATTTTGGGAACTAATGTACTCTATATATTTGATGAAACTGTCGAAAAAGTTATTATGTTGTCTTTTAAACAATGGATGGACATGAGTTCTAAGTCTTGTGGATTATTTATCAAATTTGGTTTTTTTTTATTAATTTTCATGTATTTCTTTAGCTAATAAATGAGTTGTAGAACTCAAAAAGAGTGCTATGAACTCTAGGTTTATTTAAACATATGGTTGATCAAACCTAGCTTTGAAAAGGCTTTACATTGACAAACTTTATTGATAACAAACATGGTCGACACGTTAGTTTATTCATTATGATTTTATGTCAGCTCATGAGAAGGTTTTAGTCCTAATGAAGGACTTGGATTCGTTTTAAAATGAACTTCAGTCTAGGAACTAAATGAAGTGGAATTACATGGTTTTCAAGTCAATGAGAATTATTTCTCGAAAATGAACTTACTTCGATTAAGTTATGGACTCTTAAACAAATGCTATGATTTGGGAGTTTTGAGTCGAACTTGACTCTTTGGTTGTGAGTTAGTCGATTTTATTTGATTTGTATCGGAAATGAAGTTATTATGGGATTTTCTTATTTTTATTTCATTGCATTCTTTATCGCACTCGAATTATTGGTTTTGATTTGAATTAAAGAAAATTTTAAAAATTTGAGAATGACTTAAATAACTTAATTGAAAATAAATATGAGTCCTAAATGGTCTAAACTACTCTAAATGAGTTGTAAGCGAGTCTAAAGAATTTGTGCTATACTTAAACGTTTGTAGATACGCGACGAGGACTCCTACTATTCGAACGATTACTTTGACATGACGGCCTATGTGAATCTAAGGTAAGTAAAACCAGCTAGGAAATGCATAGTAGTTCATTTGAACTAATATTTTATTGATATTATATTGTGTCCTTTCTTGGAACTCCCACCCACTTATGAGTGTCCGAGGGCCAAGTAAGTCATACGAGTGTCTCTGATTGGAGTGATTACCAGGTTGCAACAGGGGCTATGACCTCGAGTCACTTAAGTATTTGGTCGGAATGAGATGCGTTTTATCCGGGGCACTGTTGATATCCCTCATTCGCGACAGTTTAGGTACAGCGGGCAATGTCGCGACTCTATGACCCCGACCCTGTAGCACCCACACTCGGTGGCCTTAGACTATTTGGGAACCTCTCTATTATTTCTTTTGACACACATTTCTCGTTGTATTTACATTTTTACAATCTTATTATCATGTATTCCATATAGTTTTCTTTCTATCCACATGACTTTTAGACTGCTTTATTTATTTTAAATTACTGTTTAGATCCTACCGGCTTTTATTTACTGGACTCGATATTCTTGTGTTTAACCGAGTGCAGATTTGCTGCCGAGCAAGGGCAAGACGCCGACACTTGCCGATCTACTCTAGGAATCGGAGCGGCCCTCCTCCGCACACTTTTGTAGGTTTTCGACATTTTGTATTAGTTATATATGTTGTTATCACACGTGGGATACTTATTTGGGTTGAGAGATACACATGACTTGTATATCAATTTCGCTTAGTTATAACACTTGATGCAAGATATACATGAATGTACACGTTTACAGGGTTCCACATTTAGGATATCCGACTCTTTTACTTTATTATGGGTTATTTCACGTATTAATTGCTTGCGCTAACTGGTAAAACTTCAAAAAATACGAAGAACTCGCTTAAAATTATGAATTTACTTATATGGATGGATCGGAAGGCTGACTAGGCCTGCGCTGATCTTGCGAGACTGGCTCGAGGGTTCTAATGGGCTTAAGCTGGGTGGAGCCCAGTTTGTAGGAAACTGAGGTTGTCACAATTATGGTTTTGGCCGCGAATCGGGAATTAAACACTCGTGAATTTGAGATTTATAATTAATTTTGTTAATTTGTAATGCTTTTCTAGTGTTGTGTATTATATATTATTTTATTTTGTGAAATTTAGGTGATTAAGTAAATTTGAGATTCGAGGAATTTTGTCTTGAGATACGTGTCAAGATGGAGGCCGAGATAGTCAAAATATTGACATAAATATTAATTTCCAATTTCGTGATGAATAATTAAATTTAAATTCTAAATTCTAAATTCTAAATTTGGACCTTAAATGGACTTAACTAGTTGACGTCGAGATTTGCCTCGATTTGCGTGTAAGTCAGAATTTGAGGTAGTGTGAAATGAGACGAAGTTGTGTGAGATCTTGTTTCGAGTTTGATGTCAGTTGACAATAGTCGAGGTTGAGATTTGGTCCAAACTGGTGCAAGTTTAGATAAGTATGGCAAGAGAATTGGTACATAAGGGTTTCGTATGTCATGGACAAAGTTAAGATTTTTGGGGTTTTGGTGTGACTAAAACCAGTGTTATGGACATTCATGAAGATGGACTATTTTTTCGAGAGTTTCGTTCAGTTTGGTGAAAATTCGGATAGAAAACGAGCACCGAATGTTAAAACATGTCAAAATAGGGTTTTTAAGAATTAAAAATTAAAAATAAATTAAGCTGCTCAAGCAGGTAGCGGATATATAAATACATAAAAAAAACAAAATCAAATTTTGATTTCGTTCGATCAGAACGAAATGGTTTTCTAAAAACCTAATTCTCTCTGCTCCATCTCTCGCTCACCGAGCTCCCGACATTTGATTTTCTCTTGGTTTCTTTCTGCCAAACCGGAAAGCATCTCGAGATGGTTAATTCGAGCTAAGTTTCTGCAGTAGAAACGAGGTATTCAGCATGCTATTTGGTAAATTCTTAATGTCATGCATTTTTCCTCAATTCAATTTGAATTCTCGCAATTTTTCGATTTCTTTCGTTGGGTTTTGATAGAAATTGGTTGGAATTGTTGTTAATTGGTATATTGGATTGATTTGCGTCAATTTGGGATAAATTCCACCGACGTGGGTTAGCGTTTTGATGAGGTGAACTAATGCAATTCAGTTGATAACTATTTTGGAGATGTTTTAAGAGTTGATATTGATTATTGGTTTTAATTTAATTTGACTCCACGGGTTGTGAAAATATTTTAGTGTTGGTATCGGGTGGTTTTGTGGCATTTATTGTCTAGTTTTAAGGATTTAATTGCGAAAATATTAATTTGAAGAAGCGTTTTTTTAGTTCAAAATATATAAAGTTGCCAAGTGGACAGGCCATTTGGGAAAATTCATAACTTCTCTGTCGATGATCTGATTTAGGTGTTCTTGCAGTCTATGGAAAGTAGGGCATGAGTACTACAAGTTCTATTAAGGTCATCATGACAAATATTGAGGTTTTCAAGATTAAAAGGTTACCCCAAGTTGGCTAGTTGAAAGCTAAGTGAAATAATTATGTAAATTAATATTTTTGGAAACTGTTCTCAAGCGTATTTTGATCACTGTTTTTATTGGGTTTTGTGATATTGTTTCACTTGAACTTAACCCATAATATAATTGAGTATGTAGGGAAGCTTTTGGAATCATTTTCATGGTAATCCGACGCTCCAGGAACCTTGAAAGTTAAGCTTGAAGTTGGATGATTGTAAGGTTAAGTAAATCACATAGTAAACTTTACATTGTATGATTATATTTCGTATAAATTGCATTGATCGTTGAATTGCATTTTTGTTGTACTTGCATACACGCTTTGGGAGGGTAAGGCGTTACGAGTCTCCTTATAGTGTCTATATCAGGGTTATTGAACACTATATTATGCTTAAGGGGCTGAGTCACTGATACTTTGCATCACGTGGTTATCATGAGATCACGTTGAATCAAATCATACTCTCATAGTTTAGAGGAACGAAACCCGTTTGGTTATTCATCCCGCGTATGAGTCATTATTACTATTTACTTACCACTTTCGGAGACCGATCGTCTGATTGTGGTTGGATAACAGAAATAGGATGGATTCACAGTCGTATTTATATTCTTTGGATTATATTGTTCGTTTAAATTCTTTGGATTATAATGCATTTGATTAGTACAGGTGTATTGGATAGTGTGAGATTTACTTATCTGACATTATCGAATTTTGATAATTAGATAATGACAGGTTTTCGCAGTGGAAATGAAAAGCTTTTCGATTATTGGTGACTTGCTTAGTTTTTTCTCTCTATGTTTGTATTACTTTTGTATGTAAAATATTGTATAAATGAGTTTTTAGGTTCGTATGAGGTTAGGATATCTTTTGAAAGTGTTGAAATGGTTTTGAGAAGGATTGGAATTGTTTTAATGATTTTAGGATGGATTGGAATGCCGATAAGTTAATGTATTAATGATTTAATAATGTTGAAAGTCTGAGATATGTTAGAATGAATAAATAATCATTATTAATGCGATATATTTTGTTATGGGGTGGATTGTGAGTCCTTCGACATTTCCACCAAGCTGAGTAGGTTTATTGAAGATTTATGAAGGCCGGGATTTTCGGTGTAGGCTTAGAAATAGAGGAGATGCTGGCGAAATTTTTTTACAGATATTTAAGGATTATATAATTAATCTTTATTGATTTTGAGGTACAAGATTCGTTTTAGAATCCCTTTGTGGTTGATTTATAATCATATTTGATAATTACTCTAATAGATTTTTAATTATTTATTGATTGAGAGATTGAGGCTACTAGATTATTAGTGGATTAAGGTAATCTAGGCCAGTTAGACTCCCTTATTAAGTAGGGTTTGACATCAGCAATCTTAACTGATAAGTAACCTCCCCAACTCTTTTCTCAATCTGAAATGACCCAATAAATCTTGGTGCTAGTTTCCCCTTGATCCTAAATCTCTAATGACCCTTCAACGGAGAAACTTTCAAATAAACTCAATCATCTACCTCGTAGCTATGCCCATCGTAATACTTATCCGCATGTTTTTCTTATCTGTGTTGGGCAGCTTGCAATCGTTGATGAATCATTCTCGTCTTCTCTGTATGGTCCACAACAATCTCAACACCCACGGTTGATGTATCCTCGGGCTCTGCCCAAAAGTTGGTGATCTACACGGTCTACCATACAACACCACAAATGGTGGCATCTTAATATTGGCTCGATAGCTATTGTTGTAAGCAAACTCATAAATCGGAAAATACTCCTCCCAAGACCAACCAAACGGTAACAAACATGCGCTGAGCATATCCTCGAGTATCTGTATCAATCTCTCTGACTGCCCGTCTGTCTGAGGATGAAATGCAGTGCTAAACTGTGACCTAGCACCAAATTGCTCCTGCATAGCCTGCCACAATGATAATGTGAGACGACTGTCCCACACTGAAACAATCAAAATTGGCACTCCGTGCATCTGTACAATCTCTATCTCGAATATTGTGCTCATCCGTGTGAAAGTATATTTCATAGAAACTGGTAAGAAATGAGTTTATTTCACCAACCTGTCCACGATCACCCATATTGCATCGTGTTTTCTGGATGTCCGTGGTAATCCACAAATGAAATCCATCGTAATATGTTCTCATTTCCGTTGAGGGATGGGCAGCTGTTGTAATAACCCTCCAAGCCTCATGTGTTCAGCCTTAACCTATTGGCTCACCTCACACCCCCTAATATAGGCGTCGCCATCCGCCTTCATCTTTGGCTACCAAAATAATCATCGCATATCGTGATACATCTTGGTCCTATTAAGATGCACTGTATATCGAGACCTGTGAGCCTTATAGAGTATCCCATCGCATATCTCTGCCACTGCTGAAATCCATAACCTCTCTCGGTGCCTTAAATAATGATCCACAGACTTGCTCCAATTTGGATGGTCGGGACTACGTGCCATCTCACTGATCCAAGAATAGATCTCATTAGCTCTCTAACACTCTAATACTCGTGGAACGGAAATAGATGGTACCTCATTCTGTCCATAAATCTGTGCGTTCGCCGTAGCAGGAACCTCTATCAAACTTAATGTTGCCACCGCTTCAAGTAAACCATACTCAGGCATGATATGGGAGACAACCGTTTTAGAATCTAGTCATTTCCTGCTCAATGCATCTTCTACAACATTTGCTTTCCCATGCTGATATTCAATTGAGAAGTTGTAGTCCTTCAACAACTCTAGCCAACGTCGTTGTCTCATGTTCAGATCTTTCCGAGTGAATAAATATTTCGAACTTTTATGATCTCTAAACAACGTGAACCTCTCACCGTAGAGGTAATGTCTCCATACCTTTAGTGCAAATATGACAGATGCAAGCTCCAAGTCATGCGATGGATAATTCCTCTCATGGGTCCTCAACTGGCGAGATAGGTATGCAATCACACTATCCCCTGCATCGGTACGCAACCCAACCCTGTGCCATAAGCATCAGTATGAACTGTTAATCCCTTGCCTGGCTCTGACAATACTAGTAATGGTATGGTAGTCAGCCTCATCTTCAACTGTGTAAAGGCGTCCTCGCACTCCCTTGACCGATCAAAATGTACATCCTTCTTGGTTAATTTAGTCATCGGTGCGACGATCTTTGAGAATTCCTTCACAAACCGCCGATAATATCTTGCCAACCCTAGGAAACTCCTGATATCTATGACTGTCTCTGGTGTCGGCCAATCGATGACTTCATGAATCTTACTCAGGTCAGCTGAAATACCTCTATCATTGATCACGTGTCCCAAGAACTTGGCATCTGATAACCATAACTCGTACTTACTGAACTTAGCATACAATCTGTGTTCTTTTAACGTCATTAATATCTGCTTGAAATGTTGTATGTGATCTTCACGAGTCTTGTTGTAGATCAATATGTCATTAATAAAGAATATGAAGAATCTATCCAAGTACGACTTCAATACTCTGTGCATCAAGTCCATGAACATGGTTGGTGCATTCGTCTGTCCGAACAACATCACCGTAAACTCAAATAACCCATATCTGGTGCTGAATGCGGTCTTAGGTATGTCTCCATTTCGAATCCTGAGCTGATGATACCCAATCTCAAGTCGATCTTAGAGAAGAAATGGGCTATAACCAACTAGTCAAACAAATCATCGATCATGGGCAAAGGGTAATGATTCCGTACTGTCATCTGGTTTAACTTTCTATGTTGAATGTACATCCTCGAGGTACCACCCTTCTTCTTAACGAATAACATCGGTGTTCCCCATGGTGATATGCTCAGGTGTATAAACCCGTTGTTCTCCAAGTTTTTCAGTTGAGTGTTCAACTCATCTTGCTCCTTTCGTGCCATCCGACACGGTTTGCTAGCTATCGGCAGTGTGCCTAGCATTAACTCGATAATAAACTCAATCTCTCTGGGTGGGGACAAACTTTGTAAATCCTCCAGAAAGACATCGGGAAACTCACTGACAATTGGGACATCTTCAAGTCTAACTTTTGGTGTTTTGGCTGACTCTACTATACATGCAAACACATCCATCTTTAGGGTTGTAGCTAATCTACCCCTAATGATTTGTAGTACACTTGCGTCACTAGTGAAACTGAATTCTGATATGTTGAGGATCTGAAAAGTCATCGTCTTACGAAACAATCCATCCGGGTATGATATGACGCTAGCCAGTACATGCCTAAATGCGCATCGAACTCTAAGAACTCTAGGACGTGTAGGTCAACAGGGAGCTGGTGTTTGTAGATCTCTATCATGCAACCCTCACAAATCATGTTAGGGTAAACTTACTCCCCAGATGTCGTGCTGTGAGAATCAGGAGTGTGCTAACTATAATCGGTGTTAAACCTAACTCATCAACCATACGTCCAGAAATAAATGATATGGTGAAACCAGAATCAATAAGTGTATGCATAAAATGACTATAAATCAAAATCGTATCCTCGATGAGCTGTCTAGCGGCCTCGCGGTCTGGTTGTGCTACTGCGTGTGCCCGCTCCATAGCCTGAACTGGCGGTGCTGCAATCGGTGCTACCGAAACTCTCGGACAATCCTTCTTAATTTGTAAAGACTGTTTGCATTTGAAACAAGTAACCTGCCTGTGTCTTGACCCCTGACCCTGACCATAGCCCGACCTCTGGTCTTGAACCTGGCCATACTACCCTCGGTCCATGCCTCCCTGGTCTTGAGTTGATCTATATCCATGATGTTGTGCATAACCACCACTTGACTCTGCGTTGGTTGTGTGGGTACTATAGTATGGGCATTATCTCATGTCTAGGCCTCTATCCTCGTTTGTCTTTGTGATCTACGATCGTCTTCCCCTTCATATCAGACCTGGCGCCACGATCAAAAGAGCCTGATGCCAACTGTGGTATGGGCATCGCGACACGATTGAGAAGATATGTCTCATGGGCTAAGGCCCTATCGTAGATCTCATGCAGTGTACAAGCTCCACCTGATACTACTACGCTTACTATTTCATCTATAAGTCCTACTCCAAAATAATGGACCTGATCACGATCCGTATAAGCCATGTCCCCAGCGAACTGTAGCAAGTAGCAAAACCTCTTCACGTACTGAACAACTACTGCTACCCTGTCTAAAACACAAAAACTCTCGTCTTAAATGCAATTGTATCTCCCTTGGTATGTAATGATCATAGAAGACTTTTCTAAAATTAGTCCAAGTAGTCGGCTCTTTGTGGGTCTCAATTTGAGGGGTCCACTAAACTTCGACCTCTCTTCGGAGCATATATCCAGATATCCTTGCTCAAATGCTATCGTGAATCCTCGGAAGGTTATGTAACTTTTCATGAACGAGAACCTATCACGCAACTGCTTTTGGGTCTCCGCCTCCAGTGAAATATCTCGGCTAATCTTACAAACTTCTTTGTCGGCTTAGTCTCAGCTAACAAGGAGGTCTTAAATGTGATCTCTAGGGTCTGTGTCAGTGTCGTTACAGGCGTAGACACCGGTGTGGTAACCTTTGTACATGTTACCAAAACTATAGTCGATGTGACAGTCTCATCCATAACTGTAATCACGGGAGTACCCTGGACAATTGAAGTGGTTGTCATCTCAGTGACGTTCGGTGTAATTGCAGTGGTAAGCATTACTCCCTGGACAATTGAAGTGGTTGTCATCTCGGTGACGTTCGGTGTAATTGCAGTGGTAAGCATCGTGATAACCGATATTTGGGCACGGAGCAAGGCCATCATCTGCTCGAATTGACGATAGTGTGCCACGATCCGATCAAGTACACTCTGATTAGTCACAACGGGTGTGGTACCACTCGTCAGTCCACCATCCTCTGCAGGTGGAGTCGGCTGTCCATCCATATCGTATCTACAATAGCGAAGATGTGTCTATATAAGCCTCATATACATATATATATATATATTATTCCAAATTAAAATATATAATGTATAAGTCCTGATACAACCCGCCTTACGTTCGCTTCCTAACTAAGGTTTTAAGTCAAGATCTTCGGGTTTCCAAGTCTAAGTTTGTTTTGTTAAGTTTGATTCTGTAACATCTCTCGATTTCTAACACGACTTATGTGACACGTGTCAGGATCGTGACCCGGCCACGCGATCCAAGTCTAAGTTTTTTTTTATATGTGTTTTATGTTAAATGCGTGTTGATTTCCTGCCGGTGACCGGACCAGGGACGCCGGAGGAGGCCGCCAACCGGAGGTTCGCTCACCATTCGGTTGGCCGAGACCAAGCCGTCGTCGGAGGTCCCGTGGTGGCGAGGAAGGTCGCCGGAGGTCTCACACTCTCTCTCTCTCCCGTGAGCACTCGACCACTCTCCCTCTCCTCACGGTTTGCTCTCCCTCTCGGCTCACGTTTCTCTTCATTTCTCTTTGTTTTTGTTGTTGTTCGTCACACTTGTTACGTGTGCATGTGGTTGCCGTGACGAGGGCCGGCCGTGGGCGACCTCCGGAGACCCACCGGAGTCCAAGACGTCCCGGAACCACCCCCCCGCATGGCCCATGCAAAGTACTTGTTGTATACATACAACAAACTCGGTTTTTGCTAGGTGTTGACCCTCTCGCCGGAAAAGGCCCTCACTGGCGGCGCCACCGCCGGACCACCAGGACCGGAACGTGTCGGGGACCCCACCAAAACTCGTATGTGGGTCCCACAACCCTAAAAGTGGCCAAAAACAGTTTTATAGGTGCAAAGGAATCGATATTTCATGTGATGTGTACGTTGGAGGCTCGCCGGAAACCACCATCGCCGGCGGTCCTACCGGTCGAACCACGATCATTAAAGGTTGTCGAGGTCTCACTTAATATTAGTTGACGTCTAGCAATCCTCGGCTAAGTCCGAAACAAACGTACGTAAGGCTTTTGGAATTAGTTCGTGTGATGCCATCGTCGAGTCGAAAAAATGTATAGTTGCTATTCAAACGTCGCGTGGCGATGAATGGCTATGACGTCGTGATCATGTTGCCGGTCCGCGAGACCATGACGTGACCCGCATACGACTGAGCCGAGCCTATGACTCGCGATGAAGCGAATACGTAGTTTGTCTTCAAAACCCGAGAGAGAGTGTCTTCTTTTATTTATTAAAATGTATGACCGTCCGAGCCATTCAAAACATTGGAAATAATGATAAGTTTAAACCTAAGTGTTAGTGAATGACTCGACCTAATAACACGAGTTTCCGACCTTGTCGTAACGGGAAACTTGAGGATACGCGTTAGGAGTCGCGGGAATTTTACGTGGATTACGATAATCTCAGGTAAGTACACTTGCCTTAAAAAGCATTTGTACGTTAGTAAGCCAGCTAAGAAGATATCATGTGATTCATTTTCACTTTTCTTGTGTTCGTTATTATCCCATCATTGGCATTCCATTCTATGTTCTTGTATGTGTGTTCTTGGCATAAGTACGTCTCGAAGGTACATGCGGCACACTAGAAGGGATAAAACGCGGCACTCGAGCGCACGAGTGTTTGACCACCCCTAGTGATTGTGTGATACCATGTACTGGATTGTTGTGGATGGTTGTGGATTGTTGTGGTATTGTTGTGGAATATGGACTACTTATTGCCTCTCTTGACTCGTAGAACACGCATGTTTCGATTGCTATCATTTCCAGTCTGTCTATCATGCATTCTTGCTTATTTATATTCCTGCATTTCATAAAAACCTTAAAATTTTGATAAGTTGAGGCTGACTAGGCTCGTCCGTTGACGAGAAACCGACTCGGGACTTCATTTTCTTAAACTTTCCCCCGTCAGGTTCATTTTCTTAAACTTTCCCCCTAGGTTTGCTTGAACCTGGGCTCTGATACCAACTGTGAAGACTCCAAACTTTGAGGCAAACCGGGTACTGCCACATCGGTAGACACATCTCCAAGGCATGCCACGTCACCGCGCGCTTGTCTTTGACGACCAGCGACCGAAACCTTCATACATATCTTATTCGCATTTAACTTAGTATTCATGAATGTTTTTTATAAATATTTACATTAAGTTAACAAGTTAAGTTATTCTCGATTTATTAAATTAATATAAGTTAAATATTTGAGCGGAAGTCTTTAAAGCATGCAAATATTATAATGAAAAGCTTGCATTAATAAACAACCTTATAGTGTGGAAACCCGACATAAGATACCATGTACATAAAAGAGTGACAAAAATACAAAAAAAATCGTATACATGTATCAGGTATATAAGTCCACCCAAATATCCCATATAAGCAGTAAATAAATACATACAAATACCTACGCAATAAACTGATGAGGCTTTCCTAGCTTAGAGGTAGTCGCCTAAAACCCCCTTGCTCCGACTCCTCGTGGGATCTAAGATTTGTCACAAAAACAATAATAAATCCCAATTAGTAAATCCCTAAGTAAGTTAGCTAATATTCACAAAATCCAATAAAACGGCTACGATTCATGCAATTTAAATAAGGAACATAAAATAAGATAATTGCATGAAAATAAGTCGTAGAAAAGTCGAGAACTGGACACGAGTGTAGCGTGACAGTAAACCCTGGTCGACATCCGGGAATTGGCTTAACTAAACCGAGAGGAACCCATGACAATCACCTCGCCAAATATCTCATGGTCGAATGAGAGGAACCCATGAATAGTAGAACTTCGTCCAAACATCTCTCGAGAGGAACCCATAACGGAGACTTAAGTCTTCGTCAAACATCTCTTAACCTAATGAGTATCGCGAGAAATAGTCATCGTGTAGCCCCAACATGGGCAACTACTTGAACAACGCGGGGTAGCTAGCCCCGGGGTGTGAGTCTGTGCCATGCTCGACCCCGTCGACGAACACATATACACACGTAGGAGTGGATGAACAGTAAGTGGATAGCAATAAATAACACGATGGAATAATTGAAATTAAGATAAAGCAAGTGCTATAAATGAGTTTTAACTAATTTCTCGTAAGTTTATTTACCTCAAACAATCATAAATCGCCCTCAAAACTTTTCGCTCACGCCTCGATATGCACACTCAAAACTCGAGTACAGTCTCTTAAATCCCTGGTGTCTAATTATACCATTTTAATTATTTTAGAGTCACATTAAGTGAATTTATAAAGTGTGACCAAAATTTATAAGTTTATTCCAAAAAGTTTGATTTTTGGCACACTTTTCGAATTATACAGGGGTGCCAAACATCTGAAAAAGCCTCGAAACTCATTTTCATAACTTTTTCTAATTTTTATATTTTACTAAATTTTTCATAATTTATATCTAATTTTATCTATTTTCTGTGACTTATTTTATTTAAAAATCATTTTTATATAATTTTTAATTATTTAATTTAATTTAATTAATGGGTTGGACCCGGACCAGGCTCGATTCGGCCCAACCGCATGGACCCTGGTCGACCCGACTCGGTCCAATCGTAGCCGGGCCGACTCGACCCATTCGGGCCTGGGTCGGCCAGACCCAGTGGCCTTGGGGTAGCCAAGCCCGGCCCACCTAGCTACCCCTCCCCTCCCGAATTCGTCTCTAGAGGTGTTAATAATTTTTTTTTTGTTTTTTTTTTGTTTTTTTTTCTTTTTTGTTTTAAACAACCAACTTACAACAACAAATCAACAACTAACAATATTAACAAGAACACACAACCACCATTAAAAATTCTCAAATTTATCTACCAAATCAACAACAAAAGTAACCACACACCTCGGTCTATGAAGGTCGTCGCGGAGGCCGCCATGAGGAAGAGACTTTGCGAGAGAGGCGACGAGACCGTAGAGGAGTGAAAAGAGCTTAGTAAGTGAGAGCTTGGTGATGGAGAAAATAGTTGGGGTGCGAGGAGGAAGAAGGTGGAAATCAGTGGGGAGGGAGAGTGAAGTATGGGTTTTGTTTGGAGAGGAGAGAGAAAATGGTAGAGAAAAAAAGTAAGGTATGGGATGATGTGACTTTTAAACCCAAGACTATCCTATACACTCGTGTTATTTGCATCCCGCGACTTAGTACACTCTCGTCACTACATGCTCACGACGCGACCAATAAAAATATTAACTAGTGCGACGCGAATTAATTAATAATATAACAATTTAACCGGCATCACACAAAAATAACTATTTATACCTTGGTTGGCGTGCCTTAAACTTGTCGGCGGTGTCCATGTGGGTCCGAGCCACAGGTCCTAATATGTAATTAATAATTTAATTAAGATTAAATAATATGTGTTGTTACAAGCTACCTCTGAAATACTGCTATAATAGGAAGGTACTCAACATCTAATCCTATCAGTTTATTTCAGATGAGATCATCATCATTCATTGATGCTCCAGCCATAGATAGATCATCAGCCAGATCCTTAATCTTGGACAAGTAATCATACATCTTCGCATAACCTTTTCGTTGTGTATGAATCTGTTTCTTGAGAATTTGAACTTGTGCTTTGTTGATGGTTATACAATATCTCTTAGTATCAAGCCACAACTCATAAAACATTTTTCTCTCATTTGGTTCGATCACATAATATGCCACATCTAGTGACAACACGTTCACCAACCAACCACTCAGCTTACGATCTTGCATGAACCATATTTTGAAATCTGGATTCTGACTACCATCTTCCAAAAACTTCTCTAGACAAATCAACGTACCAAACAAATAACTATCGATATCCATACCTTCGATAATGGGAACTATGATGGACTGCCACAAGAAAAAAATTCTTTCAATCCAACTTGACCAAGAGTGATTGACTCTAATAACCACTAAATGAGTTGGTGCTCGTCAACATCGAACCCAAACCTGCGTTACATGTTTGAGTAGATGACGATCATCCTTATATATCTCCAGATCTAAGTACAAAATCTCTAGATCTAGTCGTTATTCTTACAAATTTGTACAAACTCTTCACGAAACTGGATCTCGACTAACCAGATCTACCTTATCTTACACTCATTGTTCTTGAATCTCACCAAGAACTCAAGATCTACAACTTTTCGGATCTACACTGTGAGACGTCCAATCCTAAAAAACTAACTACGAATCTAGTTTCTTCCACCTCAGATCTCTACTCACAGTCCTTATCGGCGTTAGCCATTTTGAGGCTTTGAAACCATCCCTAGTAGTGTTTCACCTCACATAGAAAATGTTTAGTTGAAGATACAGAGATGGTGATCTTCACACTGATTACACATCTGTTATGATGTTATTTATATAGTGAGAGATTGTACAACTGAGGACCGTACGATTACATCTACACCCATATCTCATAACATCTCATCCACGGTCCAGATGCCCTTACTTATATATCTCAGATAACACACACATGAGACACACAATGACACGCCATGTCTCGAATACGACACTCACACATATCTCAATATACATCAATGGTTTAACCTAATAATCACCAATTGGTTATAAAACACATTTCAATAGCTTTTATCACTACTACATCAATTCATGGATCCATATATTGGAGGCGATCAAATTACGTATATGAAGAAGGTTTTCGAAAATTAAAACATTATTCAAGCAATATCATCTTAGCTTAATTGATGGAATTTGGTTAAACTATATACTAGATTTATATGTCATGTAATGAATGAAATTAATTTTCGATTGTATGTCAAATTGTTGTTCAATTTCAAAGATATATACTTATGTAAGAAGGTTGAACATTAAAGAAATAATGTGCTGTTAAAGAGCTGCAAATGAGTTGGCTTGAAGTTGATATATGAAAGTCTTGCATAATGATAACAATCGACTTTTTTTTTTTCGAACAATTTGCAAGGTGTAGCGGTTTTTCACTTATTGTTCTTAATTCTAAAAAGGTGAAACTAATTGTTCACCTTTTCGTTTCAACTAATAAGAATGCAATTGACTGTATTGATAGGGTAAACTATTTGTGTCAAGTTAGTACATGTACAAGAGAATGCTCTACTAATAGATTACGTAGTGGGACAACATTACCTTCATTATTTCTTTTTTTTCAACATGGTAGCCAACACTAACTATACACCAACTAATCTATATTCGGGCACTATCGAGTAACAACAACACATAAAGGATGACCCTCCTAATCAACCAAGTAAAAAGTCAAGTCCCACACTACCGAGACCAACTCATTGTTGGTACATCAAACTCCTTTTTTAACCTTCGTTTTACTGAAATATCGGTCTTGTTTAGTTGAGGGTGGGGTTGGGGGAGTGAGATGAGTTGGAGGAGAATTGGAACTAAGTTTGTTTGGTTTTATAAACCCAACTTATCTCCCAACTCACGCCTAGGGATGCAGGTGGGGGCGGAGAATCCCATTTTATGCGAGGATTAACCCCAATAGAGTGGGGATTTGACGCAGTAGAGATCTTCTAAACCAGTTGAACAAATCCACGAACAACTCGATCTAGGTCAGAACTTAAGCCAAGTTCGAAAATTCTTTTACTCAAGCAAAAAAACTGCGAATTACATCCAATAGGTCGCTTAAATAGCGAAACCCTAAAATTTGCCAAAAATAGTAAAAAGTCTGAAAAGCCCTAAACTAGAAACTAGACGAAAAATAGAAACAAACGCCGCAAACGGTAATTAAATGGAAATTCCTAATGAAATTTATAATCTAAACAAAACTTTCCTAAAATAGCAAAATTGCCGTTTTGGAGGCCAAAACGATGGAATTTTCTCCGAAAAACGTCTTACACACAGCAAAGTGACTCGTGATCTCCACGCCGTTTCTAATCAACCCATGCCCCTGGAACGCCGAAACTCAAACGCCCGAACTTCACCGAAATTACAAAAATGTCATCCTGTCATATATTTTCATATTTTTCCAAGAATTTGCAACTAATTCTTGGACTTCATCATTATCCTGTCAAGAATTTGCAAACTAATTATTGGACTTCATCATTATCATGTCAAGAATTTGCAAGCTAATTCTTAGACTTCATCATTCTCCCCAGGGTGGACAGAATTTGCCCTCAAATTGTCATCATCAGACGTATCTGTAACGGCCCGGACCTCTTAGAGGAATCCATGGCTCAGTGGTACACAACTCCATGAGCCTAAGTACTTGTGTCTCTAGGGGCTCGGGTTCGAGTTGTGGGAGGGGAGAATGCCCAGGGGTTTTCCTCCAAGAGGTCCTGGGTAGCTTCGACATGCACGGGGATTCCTCTAAGAGATCCGGGCCGTTACAAAAAGAGGCACCTTTTTGTTGGGGCACACGGGCCTCTATGAGGAATCCCCCGAACCCCCAGAGTGTAGCCCTCTTTGAGGTTTCGCCGAAGCGCTCTACACCTCCCTCACCTCCCACGGTTCGAACCTGCGCCCTCGAGGGATAAAGGCGTGGGCTCATCGAGCCGTGTATAGCTCAATTGGTACACGGCTCGATGAGCCCACGCCTTTATCCCTCGAGGGCGCGGGTTCGAACCGTGGGAGGCGAGGGAGGTGTAGAGCGCTTCGACGAAACCTCAAAGAGGGCACTACACTGGGGGTTCGGGGATTCTCATGAGGCCCGTGTGCCCCAACAAAAGGTGACTCTTTTGTAACGGCCCGCCCGCCTTCTCGAAGGCCCGCAACCGTCGAAGCTACCCAGTGTGGCGCTTATGGGAGCAAAGCCGCGCACCTCCACAAAACCTGGGCATTCTCCCTCCCGCACTCGACCCCTAGAGACACAACCCAGGCTCATGGAGTTCCTCCATCGAGCCAAAGCAGCTCAATGGTACACAACTCCATGAGCCTAAGTACTTGTGTCTCTAGGGGCTCGGGTTCGAGTTGTGGGAGGGGAGAATGCCCAGGTTTACTGTGGAGGTGCGCGGGCTTTGCTCCCATAAGCGCCACAGCTGGGTAGCTTCGACGGTTGCGGGCCTTAGGGCAGGCGGGCCGTTACAGTATCCCCATAATAGAGAACAAGATGTTTGACATTAAATACATCAGCCGTGCGAATGTGACTTGGCAACTTCAATCTGTAAGCATTAGGATTAATTTTTTGAAGAACCTCCACAGGACCAATCTTCCGAACTGACAATTTGTTGTAATCACCCACATAAAAGCCAATCACGTTACCAGTGCAGGTCATGCTGCTAGCCAGAAGTAAGAGATGGTCTTTCAGAACACCTTTAGTAACCATCTTAACATACCTTAACAGTCTCTCAACAACTTGATCAAACGCACATGATATGCCAACCAATTCTTGCACTTGTTTGATAGCATGTGGAATAGATCTCTTCGTGTCTATCAAGTGAAAAACAAGAAAGCGGGTGTCCATCACAATCCTCCAAATGTCACCGCTTCCTTTCACGGCAGCTTTCTTGAGCACCACTTCCACAACTATTTCACCCTTTCTTGCTCTGCCAGGATTTCTTACCCAATTTGATGCATCTTGACTAACCCAAATTATGGTGGTTACTTCTACACGAGGATCACCTTTCACAACTGTTTCTAGTAGAACATGTAATATGATATTGGCCATAAGAAGTGAAACTTTTTCCAATGCATCACCAATTGAATCCATCTACGAGAACTGCAGACATGGAACCGGAGACAATTCTGAATCACATGATTGCTGAAAACAGCAACACTCAGTGATAGTAATCTCGTTGATTGCTCTACTGTCCACGCACATCTGCTAGGAGTCATCTTTCTTTGGTGGAAGGAGGGCTGGTACTGCACACGGACTCAAACTTTCACGGATGAATCCCTTCGCCAATAACTCTTCAACCTGTCTACGCAACTCCGCATGCTCACTGGGACTCATTCGGTAGTGTGGTCTATTAGGTAGTGACGCACCAGGTTCAAGGTCAATCCGATGCTGAATATCACGCAATGGTGGCAGTCCTTCTGGCATCTCATCAGGGAAAGCATCACAAAACTCTTTCTCAATAGGAATTGTAGCTTCGGGAACATCAACATCTCTATCTACCTCATTTCCCATCAAGATGTAAACTACCTCAGAATCCTGTAATTCATCTTCAAATCTTGCCAAAGACAGCAACCTGTTAGATTCTTTAGTAGGCTTAACTTCCTTCGGGTCCTTGGCGGGTACTAGCATAATCTTCACTCCCTTGAACATAAGGGTGTATTTATTGGTTCTGCCATCATGCACAACTCCCCTATCAAACTGCCAAGGACGTCCCAGTAACAAGTGGCAAGCATCCAAAGCCACAACATCACACCAGACTGAATCTTTGTAGTTATCACCAATAGAAAAAGTCACCAAGGCGCGCTTCGACACCTTCACCTCGCCACCATTCTTCAGCCAAGCTAACTTGTAGGGCTTGGGGTGTTGTTCAGTTGCAAGGCCCAACTTCTGAACCGCTTCAACTGAGACGATATTCTCGCAACTGCCTGCATCAATCATGAACCTGCACACATTCCCTAAGATGGTACACTTGGACTGAAAGATGTTACTCCGCAGCCACTTATCATCAGCGATAGCTCTAGGAGTCATACAAGAACGCCTCACAACCAAGGCAGTACCCACATCTCCAGTCACGATCTCCTCTTCTGTATTGTCAGAAGTATCAAAGGCTGGTTCTGCAGTGATGTTGGCCTCTTCCCTTTCGTCTTCCTCTTTGATCTCAATAAAGAGAGCTTTCTTCCCTTTACATTCTGACTTCCTGTGACCAACTTCGCCACAACCGAAGCATTTAATCCCTCTAGTGCTAGATCTGTTCGTGCGACTAGCAGGGTTAATTGCAGTGGTATTACCTCCAGTATTGGATGTCCCAATACTAACATTACTGGAAGCATTACTTACACCCCGACGCTGTTGTTTCTCCACCAACAATGCTCACTGGTGCGCTGCAGATAAGGAAGTCGGATCAAACATGTTGACGACATCTTGGATCTGCACCCTCAGTCCACCAATATACCGCGCCACTAATTGGTCGTTAGTCTCCTACAGTTCGTTTCTAGCGATTAACTGATTAAACTCAGTGGTGTAATCATCTACTGACTTTGCCCCTTGTCTTAGATTCTGCAACCTCTGATATATAAGGCGTTGGAAATTGTAAGGCAAGAACTCAGCCCGTAAGTTCTTTTTCATTTTCTCACACGAGGTGATCTTCGCCTTTCCATTCCTATTCCGCATCAACTTCTGTTGTTGCCACCAAGTCATGACCCTGTTGCGGAATATGGTCGCAACCAGTTGCACACACTTGTCTTCGGGCACACCTTTGAATTCTAGGACTTCTTCAACTGACGCCGGTCAGTCCAAGAATTCTTCCGGTTGAAGGGTGCCATGAAATTTTGGGACCTCCGTCTTCATCCCAAACTCCCACCGCCTGTGATCATCCTCAACTGCACGCGACCTCTAGCGCCTCCTCGGTGCCTCAACAAACTCATCCTCCCCTTCGTTAGAATAATCTCCTACTGGTTCATCACCAACAGGTTCCCTTCGATGGTTACGGACACGATCCATATTCTGACCCAACAACTGATTGATTACGACAGTTAATTGTTCTACCACCGCGCCCATGTGTTGGTCAATTATTTGGCCAATTTATCGATTCAGATTGTCACGGTCATACACCTCCTTGATACCAACCGACGCAGCGGAGATCTTCTAAACCAGTTGAACGAATCCACGAACAACTCGATCTAGGTCAGAACTTAAGCCAAGTTCGAAAATTCTTTTATTCAAGCAAAAAAATCGTGAATTACATCCAATAGGTCGCTTAAAAAGTGAAACCCTAAAATTTACCAAAAATAGTAAAAAGTACAAAAAGCCCTAAAAGCCCTAAATCGGAAACTAGACGAAAAATAGAAACAAACGCCGCAAACGACAATAAAAACGAAAATTCCTAATGAAAGTTATAATCTTAACAAAACTTTCCTAAAATAGCAAAATTGCCGTTTCGGAGGCCAAAACGATGGAATTTCGCCGAAAAACGTCATAGACACAGCAAAGTGACTCGTGATCTCCACGCCGTTTCCAATCAACCCATGCCCCCGGAACGCCGAAACTCAAACGCCCGAACTTCACCGAAATTACAAAAATGTCATCCTGTCATATCTTTTCATATTTTTCCAAGAATTTGCAACTAATTCTTGGACTTCATCATTATCCTGTCAAGAATTTGCAAACTAATTCTTAGACTTCATCATTATCCTTTCAAGAATTGGCAAGCTAATTCTTGACTTCATCAGGATTCCATGCCTATTATCCCTTTTGGGGCGCGGGACGGGGTTCGGGGTGGTATTACGGTACCCCTCCCTACCTCATGGGGATTCCACGCCTTGCTCTACGAGGATTTTCCATGGAGATCTCGAATATTCCTTATGTGAATTGAGTCAAAATCATTATATCTTATATTTCTCATTTTTGTATGATGACTGATTCACATAAAATTTGAAAATAGACTTAAAGTTGCGAAGAAAAAGTGATGGGGTGGGGAATCTCCATGGGGGTGAGGATCTTTGCTGGGTGGGGAATGAGGATGAAAATTTCCCTAGTGAGGAATTTTAAGCGGGGAATTCTCGCTTCGCCATAATTGAGGATGGGAGATTGGGAATCCATTTCTCGTTCTAAACCCGTCCCACCTGTATCCCTACTCACATCTTTGGAGGGGAGATCCCTTAGGGGAAGAGATAATTACCCCTCATTAATTATTCACATATATCTTTTATTTAAAAGATATTTATGTGAATTCTCATATATATATATATATATATATACATTAAAATTTGCAGCTTCCCTGCCATTTCAAAATTGAACCAAACGTGAAAATATAAATTTATCCGTGAGTTAACTCCCACGTGAAAAAACTTGTAAGTAGGAAAAAATGAATTAAACGTGACCATCTTCTTATTTTCACACTACAAGGTAATAATAACAAAGCATATCTGATGAGCTCAACTAGACATAACAACTTGTTGGTTTGTTAACTAATAAAAATATAGATGAACGAAACGTGAGTTTGAGCTTTGGGATTAATGGGGGTGTATTCAATTGAGGTTTTAATAGACTTTTAGTTACTTTTATAAGTGGATGACTTTTAGAGACTTGTAGATTTTTGTAGACTTTTAAAAACTTTGGTAGACTTTGATAGACTTTATTTTAATGACTTTTATTAACTTCGATGGACTTTTTTAAGGACTTTGATAGACTTTGATAAACTTTTACATGGGTGTATTCAATTGAGATTTTAATAGACTTTTGGTTACTTTTATAAGTTGATGACTTTTCAAAAGTTTGTAGATTTTCGTAGATTTTTAAAAACTTTGATAAGTAAACTTCTTTTTGATGACTTTTATCAACATTTAAGATCTTTAGTGACTTTTATGAATTTCTTAAATATGATTTTGATTGATACTAGTAATTTTTTGTGATTTTATTATTGAAACAAATATTTTGCACTTTATTATAAAAAAGACGAATAATTATATTTATTTTTCTTAAGAACTATTATTAATTTTTTAAAAGTATTTTTATATTTTAATAAAAAATCATATAGACATAGTAATGAATTACGACTATCAAGATAGTAACATAATAAATAAGTAAATAAATATCAACAAAACAAATATACAAATGAACAATCTTTTAGTGGCAAAAAAATAACCAAGTAATATCATTGTGTGTAAAAATTTTGCACTTTTTTTGACTTAAGTAAAAAAAACTTATATCTTTTTCTTTAAGAATGATAGTTTAAATTTTTAAAATGCACTTCTTGCATTTGAAAAAAAAATACACAATTATTTTCTTCAAAAATAATCATATTACATTTTTTGATATTATAATTATACACTTAATAAATAAAACTTCTTTGTAAAAAATCTTATAAAATTTACAATGATGCCAAAGTGAGATCTTGTTAATAACGAAATCATCTTCATTTTCATCAACATAAACATTAGAATATAATGAGTGAGCAATGAAATTTACGAGTTGTTGAGTGATTTGAGAAGTTGATAAAAATAATTGATAAGAAAATACATTATGAACAATGAAGTCCTTATTGAATAAGAGAACCAACAAAAATTAGAAGTCTCTAAAAGTCTTTGGGTTGAGGTGAGGAGAAGTTGGAGATTTGTTTAGGTGTATTTTTATACAAAAAGTCTATAAAAGTCGAGATTTGTATCCAAACTACAAAAGTCATTAAAAAATTGAATACACCTTACTTAAACTCTCTAAAAGTTTAAATTGAATACCCAAAAACTTTTAGAGACTTTTTAAAAGTCCTTAAAAGTTCACATTGAATACACCTTACTTTTAGACTCTATAAAATTTTTAATTAATACACATAAGATATTAGTGCAGGAAAAATAATAAAAAATTTAAAAATCTCAATTGAATACGGGAGGCGGATGAAGTGAGCGGTCTCCCATTGTCGGCCTCGCAGAGAGCGAAGCTCGCATCGGCTGGTTACACAACTCTCTCCTCCCTCTCTTCCATCTCTTCCCAACACCTCGCTCGAGGTACCCACTCTACTAATTGTTTCATCATTCTTATTTTTCTAGGGTTTCACCAATTCAATTTCATTTCTTCCCGCCCCCCAGATTTGAATGTCTCCAACGAAGAGGCGCTCCAGATTCTCAATGTTGTTATGCGAACCGGAAGGTTTAGCGATCTCGCCGGTGCCAGCATCGTTGCCGGTATATATGCGCTTATTTCAAAGTTCTTGCATTTCAGTTGTTCTTTGGAATTCTAGGGCTTTCTTTGGGACCCTAGGGAATCCAAATTATGTCAATTAGTGCAAACACGATACTGATTGAGAAATACTCATGATACGTGTGTCATAGTGCTGCCATACACATCTCAATTCATCTTCTGATGTTGTTTCGAAAACTTGACTTAGTAGAAACTGTTGAAATTCGACGAGGTAGGGGTAGACGATAGTTAACTTGGGACATATTAATTAGGAGAGATTTGAATGGTTTGGAAAGCTCACCATCATTTGCACTAAATCGAGCACAATGGAAGAGTTTGATCCATGTAGTTGACCAATTAATTTGGGACTGAGTCTGAGGCTATGTGTTTGATAAGTCTATAGGCGTGTTGTTTTAGATTTTTTGACATTGGGCTTTGCTTAGTGCCTGCAATTAGTCTTTTACCACGCAAGCGTAACTTTTGAATGGGGCGGTTTTTGGTAAATACAATGGCACTAGGGAGAAAATCTTGATTTGAAAAAGAAGAAAGAAAGCCATGATTGTTCTCAATCAAAAACCAGTTTTTCTAGTGTCGAAATTGAAAAATATGTTTTGAAGTTTGAGGGATTAAATGTTTGTTCCTTGTGCATACTGCAAAATGGTCTTGTTTTCAAACCAAATTCCAGATTGGACCTTAATTGTGATCTTAACAGGCGCGCAGTCAGCCTGGGACATGCTGCTCGAGGAGGAACACAATAAGCATATTACAACCTCTTGTGGGGATTTAGACAAGATTCTTGGTGGGGGAATAAGTTGCAAAGAAGTTACTGAGATTGGTTTGTCCTTTTCTCTATGACCAAGTTTTTCTCACTGTCAGTGATTAGTATGCTTGTACCTCTACATGTGAATTCCTTTATGAAACAGACTATTCCTATCAGCTTGTCTACTGTTCATTGACATGTACTGTTTTCAGGAGGAATACCGGGCATTGGTAAAACTCAATTAGGGTATGGTTCTTTCGTTCAGTATAATTGAATATTCTTGCCTCATTTGTGCTTCAATTAGCATGTTACATGTGTGCTAATGTTAACTACAGGATTCAACTTGCAATTAATGTCCAAATTCCATTTGATTATGGCGGACTTGGAGGGAAAGCCATTTATATTGGTAGGTCCTTAATTTCCATTGTTGGACAACTTGTCACTGCATCTGATGTGGATGATTGCTTTCAAATACCGTTCTGTACTAGTAGGTCCTTAATTTCTTCTAGTTGGAATCAACTAATGTTGGAGAACAGAATGCACGTTTTTGTTTGAGAACTTTTTGATGCTTTGTTGAAATGCTGTTTATTTCATTTCTATTGGTTTTCTTTAGATAAAGTCCTCCTGCTAATCAGAGTTAACATGATATTTTTTTTCCAGATACAGAGGGCAGTTTTATGGCGGAGCGTGTGTTTCAAGTTGCTGAAGGATGTATTGAGGACATGCTGAAACTAAATGTTTCTCAATTGAAGGACTTAGAAACCCTCAAAGAAAAGATGCACCCTAATACTTTCCTTGCAAACATATTCTATTTTCGAGCTTGCAGTTATACAGAACAAATTGCTGTCATAAACCACTTAGAGAAGTTTGTCTCAGAGCATAAAGATGTACGTAAAAATCGCACTTTCTTTTTTCTTAATTTTGTTTTATTTTGTTGCAATCATGCATCAGCTGCCTCGTTCATAGTTGGCTATAACGTCCTTTCAACTTTCAGTCTGATGGGGTTTTGTTAAATGAGAAACTTTGCTCTTTGAGATGGTTAAGTTGGATATTTCTGACGATTTTTCCCTATTACACCGTTTTGCACAGCCCCTTAATGAAATTGAAAATGTGGTTAAGTGACAACCCTTCTATTTATTTTTATTCTTTTTTAATTCTGCGTGCAGTGTGACTTGTGTGGTTCGAATGGCCCGATTAGTCTCGTGGCGATGTTTTCTTGAATTTCTTCTAACATATTAATGTTTGCTGCGGCGATTAAGAATAACATAGAATGATGAAAGTAACTAGAAAACTGTACAATGTTCGGTGTTTCTACTTCTGTTTAATATTTGGGTTGACAACCTGACTAAAAATATTTTCATCATCTATTCCATAGTTGAAAGTTCCACTTTGATGTAAAACAGTAAATGTGTAATTTTTCAATCAATCTAGCGTGAGAAGTCAGCCCAGTTTTCTTGTCTGATCAAACTCCAATAGGCATTGTTCTGAGATGTTTCTAATAAAACACATTGATTTGTATAGTACAAGTTGGTTGGCGGCACCAGTAAGATGCAAATCTTGCTCTCTACTCTTCATATTTTCGATGATCTTCTCTCTCTTAATTAGCCTGCAATTCAAATTATGGTCAAGTATAAAAGATTCTTGAAACACTCTGTAGAGTGTAGATTTGTT
This sequence comes from Stephania yunnanensis, assembly GCA_039657365.1. Classification (NCBI taxonomy): domain Eukaryota; kingdom Viridiplantae; phylum Streptophyta; class Magnoliopsida; order Ranunculales; family Menispermaceae; genus Stephania; species Stephania yunnanensis. The sequence goes on along the minus strand of CM077584.1, from coordinate 53,433,831 downwards.
TATTCATTTATTTTTCACTTAGGGCATTTCCAACAGGTCAATTATAAGATTTTTTTTTCGGTTTATATAACACAGCTTTAGTGTTATCTTCTTAATACAAAAGTTACTACAACCTTGAAATCATTTTGACACATTGCTCTCAAATGAATGATAGCAATATTCTTTTTACTTGACGAATCGTTGTTTACCCTAGTTTGAGTAGGGATACAACAATAAGCCTCAATCCCAAATTAGTTGGGGTCGGCTACATGGATCAAATTCTTCAATTGCGCTCGATTTGATTTGAGTAGGGATATGACTTTGAAAATGGAACAGTGAAACTATCTTTCTAAGAATTTGCTTTCAAGCTAGGAGTATAACGGAAATCGCCGACTCATACAAGGAGAGCAGCACTAGCCATATTGCTTTGTCATTTTTTATTTTGTGTTTAACAGGCTTTCAGCTACTTAAACTAATGTTTGATTGTACATTGTCATTTAAGCATCTAAAAGGAGTCATCAGCTGTATTTATTTTGTGATTCTGCAACCTCATTTGTTTTGTAGCAGCATCTGTATTAAGCAAGAACTGTTATTTCTTAGTCTTTTTTTAATTATTCCATTCTTTTTCCAGGTTCGAATAGTTGTCATTGATAGTGTTACTTTTCACTTCAGGCAAGACTTTGATGATATGGCCCTTAGGACTCGTCTATTGAGTGGAATGGCTTCAAAACTGATGAAACTTGCTAAACAATTTAGCTTGGCTGTAAGTTGGCAACTGCTTGTCTTTTTTTTGCATGACTTTCCTCATGGATCTTGTTAGTAATAGCTTTATTATTATTAGATTTTTCTTGAGAAGTAATAGCTTTAATTTATTATGAGTGGAACCATCTAGGCATTTTTGTTTTGCATCAGCAATACATGGCACTCCATAGCATAATAGTTAGTACCGATTCAAATCTCTTAATCCATGATTCAAAATTCAAATCAAAGCTCATTGATCTGAATCCTCATACCAACTTCATGTACCGGTGAATCCCACTTTTCAACGATTCAAACGTCACATGATTTAGCGATTCACAATGATCAAGGTCTTTTTCGAAGTTTTGTTGTATCTACGTGGCACCTAATAGAATCCCATAAAAGGCCCAACGCTCAGACGATCATATCCTCTTCACCATCTGAGGGGATTCCCTTCCGAGATGATCATCGTGGCTCCTTTTTAGTCTTTTGGGTACACTATTTTTAGTTTTTTTTTTACTATCGATGAATTGATTTCAGTATTGTTTGACAATTTAATTAGGATCACATACTTCAATTTCAATTTCTACACTTATAACATTATCTCAGTTTTTCTTTCATCAGTCATTAACCTTTCTTAGCCGACCCCAATTGATTTGGGACTGAGGCTATGTTGTTGAGTCATTAACCTTTCTTATTGATGATATTGTAATAGTATGATGCAAAATATAAATTTCTATGATTCACTGTGGTATTTTGAATCCCACGATTCAATGATTTGAATCCCAATTCGATTAGGTTAACTCTTAGCGATTCACTTTTTGATTCGCTTTTCATGGTTCTGTGCTGAGTATGCTCCATAGTTGATTTGATTGACCTATTGATGGTATATTCATTTCTCGTCAATAATTTATTATGTACATGAATAATCACCAATTATTCTATTTTGTTTTAGTAGTATAAGTGACTTGGTTAAAAGAAAAAACTTTATAGGACGGCAATTAGGCTAACTATGCTCTATAGAAGTGAATGTGTGACGGCCCCAACTACTAAACAGGGCACCGCCCGGCCTAACCCCGTAATTAAGCCTTAATCCAAATCACTTAAGACTTAATTACGTATTAGTCAGCCATTCATCCCTATATTACTCTGAATCCATGTATTAATCTATATTATCATTTTCATGTAGTTTAAAGATCATGCGTCAGCTATTATGATTCAAAATTCATAAGTGTGGAAAACCAAGTAAATACAACATCACATGCATGTATATATATGAAACTATTCACTCAACCCAATGTACAACCCAAAATGACATAAACAATAATAATACATCAAAAGTCGAGACATACAAAATGAGTGAGGAGAGTCGCCGAACTGTTCAGAGGAAGTCGCCGATCTTCTCCTTCCCTGGTTTGCTGCTGCTCGATGGACCCACATCCACCGTCACAAACTAGACGGTGAGTATAGTGATATTTAAGTACTAACAGGAGAATTTTATGCCACATTTTCAAAATAAACGAATGGTATTTAAAAGCATAAAATAGCGAAATAAATTGGTGAAACAAGTAATGCAAGTAAATACCATAGTTAAAGATGTAGAGACAGACACATACTAAGTCGAGATGATCTACGTCCGGTCGGCGGTGAGAACTATCACCTAACCTTTCCCACTACTATATGGAGTACGCTCAACATATCTCACACAAATAGCGGGAGCTGCGCTCTACGCTTTACAACATCAATTTCATACTTGCCGACCACCCCGAGTCCCATAACTCGTGTGCCGCGCAAGTGTAGTGGTGAGTGTCGGAACCCCGATAGACCCATGTCCCCGTGAACCGCGCATCTCTTGTGCAATGGACACTAGATAATCCCTACTTTACTTTCAAAGACAAATAATTTCAAAATTATAGGATTCCAAAACAAGTTAAGCTACAAAGCCCGAAGGAAAATCGAATACAAGTCCAATTAAATCCAAATTATTCCATTAGCATGCTTTTCATCAATCTTTTCAAGAATGACATCAAGTGCAGGAATCAGAGTCAATGAAACAATTCACAAGACATCATGTCACAATATTCACCCATGAATAGATACAATAACAACATGATGTGCGAGTTCAAGTAGTAATATATACCAAGAGACCAATAAATCAACAAAGATGAATGAAATGAAATGTAAAATTCTCATAGTTGTACTTACAATTCACACGCTTGTCCTAGTCTATTCGATCCCTCGACATATTCGAATGTGTGCCCAAACGCCGGAGTTCTCCCCTTAGTGCCCTAACATTCAATAATGTCTCAATTTAGGCCAAAATTGAATTCAAGACAAATTTCTACTATATTTTTTATTTTTATTTTTGGCCAATTGGCTCATTTCGCGCTTTTCGAGGTAAAACCCCTGTAAAGTGCTCGCCCGAAATTCCAAATATTTTATTTGTCATAGAAATTCATTACTTTCTATTTATTTTGTTGAAATATAATTTTTCAAATTTTTTTCCTATTTTCCGAATTTTTTTTCCAATTTTTCTTCTTTTTTTTTTTTTTTTTCTTTTTTTTTTTTTTTTTTTTTTTTTTTTTTTTTTTGGGTCGAGTCTACCCGTTTGGGTCGACCCGGCCCTGGTCAAGGCGCTGGGCTCGGCTCGCCCCATGGGCCGAGCCTTGCCCAGGCCCTTGGCTCGGCCCGTTTGGGCTTCTTCTTCCCCAACGAACCAGGGACTCCATGGTTCGTTGGGGAGGAATTTTTTATTTTTATTTTTTTATTTTTTTTTTCTGTTTTGGTCACGAGCTGGGGTTGGCAAGCCACCCCCAGCTCGTGTAGGGAAGGGAGACGACTCTCCCGAGTCGTCTCCTTCCTCGGGAGCACGGGAGCTCCCAAGCTCCCTCACCACACCCCACCGACACCACTCCACCCATTAATGGAAACAACAAACTCACCTTGATTCATCTCGGGTTTTCTCCTTCTCATTCTCCTCCTCCAGTGAGTCTTCTTCCACTCTTCTCTCCCGATTTTCAGTTTGTTTGTTGAGGATAAGGAGTGTTGACTGAAGTATTTATGTAGTGTAAGTTTAAACCTTAGCCTTAGATCTTGGTGTGCACACGTATCCCGAGGCTTATCACATGTAGCACATTGTCCCACTTGTCCCCCAAGTCACTTGTGAGTGACTCAAAAATGTGACACCTCGCCTCATGATGGGTTAACGCGTGTCTCGATGCATATCCAATGCCTCATGATTTATTTTCCTAACTATATGTCATTTATTCATTTAGCTACATGTGGCCACATTAAAACCACACATTACCCAATAAATTCACATTTTATTCAAATAAATTAAATTTACCCCAATATGCCGCTACCTCGGTCTCACGTCGACACGCGACTCGAGGTACGTACCCGCTAGTCTCGATATCTACACACCCGTAGAAAATTAACTTAATAGTTTACACAAATACAATACACTAGGCATACATCTTAACTAATATAAAATGTACTTCGGCCCTTGCCTCAGTAAATGGACATATCACGGTGTGGGTCCCACAGTACGGGTCGTTGAGCCTGTGTAAAGACATAAACACAGTTAGAAATTTCGAGCTGTTACAGAATGTTGGGCGGTAAAGCAACAAAGATTACATAAAATGAATGTAGCAAAAGTGAGGATGCTTAGGTGGATGTATGGTAAAACTCGTTGTAAAAACAATCTCTGTCCAACAGATTTTGCTGTGGCCATAGACAATAGCCTTGTATATATAGGTGCTGTGGGCATAGATACAAGCTTCCTGTCTTGGCGTAAATGAATAACAACGAGTAAAAATAAATTGCAGTAAACAAAAGACACAAGATTGTTTACGCAGCTCGGACCTCCTGTCCTACGTCTGCGGGGCCACGCCCAAGTGTAAATGCACTAAGAAAGATGATTACAGATTTACATAGAACTCATAACTCGTGATCCATCACCTAGCTAGTGATCCCTCACCAAGTTCTATTACACTAATCCCCCCCCCCCTTCTTATACTTTGCACTTACACGAAATCCCAAGTCCCCTTGGTGTTCGAGATCCCTTCGGAGATTTGGCCAAGTCCCCTTGTGCCTAGTGTGTGTTTAACTAAAGAGAAAATCTTCTCTTATCTCACTGAGAATACAAAGAACAATTAATGTCTCAAAAGTTGCTTTGCATCTATGATGACTCTACTATTTATAAAGAAAGCCTAAAATCTTTAAATACACTTGTTTCGAACTTGACAGCCTTTAAAGTATCTTGCACATATTCATGTTTCCATTAGATCGAGATTTGCTGGCTTTAGGAAAGAGTTGAGTGCCAAATCTCTAGTTTCTTTTTTCCGCATCTTCGTTTGAAATAGGCAAAAACTAAGAGCATCTCCAATGGTAAATATGGATTGTGGTGGTGGATTCTCAATGTGAAGAGGATGTTCATTCCATGTGGCTCAAATTGACATTGAACTTCAAAATAGGTCTCCAGTGGTAGATGTGAATTTGTGGCTCAATTGATGAGGTGACATTTCTTTTTGTAATTTTATTAATTAAAATGCGAAAATAAAAGTGTAAATAAAATAATTAAATATTTTAAAAAATCCTATTATCCAACATGGATGTCCATTTGAATGTCAAGAAGTGGCATTCAAAATAGCCAATGTCTATCCACGCCATCTTGACATTCAAAATGCACATTCCATTGGAGAGGTTTTTTTCACTTCAATGTTTATTTAGTCATAAGTGACACACATTGACATCCAATCCACATTCCCATGCTCTAAGCATCGACAATCTTTCCTTGCGTTTTGAATGCTTGTCAATCTTTGAAAAATACACAGGATACTGCAAGAATATTTTCGTGATCTTCAAAGATCCAATGAGTTGTACATATATTCCCCGAGCCCATGTAAAGATATCCCGGGCAAATCTAAACAAAGGAATAACTAAATAGATCGTTAGTTACACAATATATTCCATTGAAATTGATGCACAAGGTGTGACACACAATGACAACTCTAGGGTTTTTTTTTTTTTTTTTTTTTTTTCGACAACTCTAGGGAATTTATGTCTTAACGATCTCCCCCTTTGTTACCTGTGTGTCACAACTTAATAAATGAATTAGATATGCAACAAATAAGTGTGCAAAAAATAATGTTAAAGAAAAACAATCATGCAATGATGAATAAGATGCATGTGTTTAAAGACTAACATAAATCTTGAAATTAGAAATATGATGGCAGTTGTAGTTCAGCAGGAAAAACACAATGAATCAAAAACACAAAATAAATCAAAAGTGTATGTGATTCAAAAAGGTGTTGCTCCCCCTATATCTAAGCCTAGTCTCCCCCTTTGTGGACACAAAAATACTACGGGTTCTCTGGGGAGATATCATCTAACAATTGAGCAAACACATTAGGTGCAAACGGACGAACAAAAACAATTAACTAAAAACTCGAAACGAGAAAAACAATTGACTCATCACTCGGTACAACTTGACAAGCAAAAAACAAACTATATGTTGGACAACTATCATATCAAAAGCTACAAACTTCACATCAGTAGTAAGAGCAGCGGAAATATAAATGCTATAAAATAGTTGTAGCATGAGATAGTTTTGAAGCAATAAGGGAAGATGCATATGGAACCTTACTTACATTAACTCCCCCTAAGTTCATTATTACCTCCAATGAAATCTATTGTGGGCACAGACAGTGGCTCTGTAGTTGACAAATGTAGACACAAGTTTGTGGGCACAGATGCAGATAAGTCTGCATATGCGTAGGGGTGACAATTCGTGTTAGCGGATCGTGTTCGTGTCGTGTCAAAACGGGTCACGACCCATATAAGGCAAACTCGAACCCGACCTGTTTATTAATCGTGTTAATCGTGTTCGTGTCGAAATGGGTCGTGTTAAACATGTGTATTCATGTCACCCATTTATTAAATATTTTATTTAAACTTTTATAACTTGTTTACAACTTTTATAAATATATCTACATAAATAAATTTAAATGAACATAACATAATTAAATAGCCAATAAAATCTAATGGAATTGTGGTCATTAAGTTTTACTTTTCTTTTTCATTCAAGTCTTATATAAGTTTAACAGTAGAGAGAAAGTGACTCATAGCGAGTAACATATAAGTTTTTTTTTTCAAAAAACATATAAAAACCTATAAAGATCCTCCAAAAAAATCTAAAATTTTATTTTGGAAACTTTTTTAATAATAAATAATTATTAACAAAATGTAAAACTTAAATAATATATCAAAGTAAAATAAATATTTCTTTTAAAAATAAAATAAAGTATGATAAAGATGTATATGCAAATAAAAATAAATCATGTTATTAACATGTTATTAAATAAATGGTTTTGTACTGATCTATTTATAACCTACTTATTACTTATACATTATCCTTTAATCATGTCAAACGTATCATTATTGAGTTAAGCATGTTAACCTGTTAATGACCCGCATTTTAGTCGTGTCTAATCGTGTTGATCCGTTTATGACCCAATCGTTCATGCCAAACCCTAACCCGTTTAAAGCATGTCGTGTTCGTGTCGTGTTATCGTGTCGTGACTCAAATTGCCACCCCTACATATGCGGGCTAAATGTCTGTGGACACAGAAGCTGTGGCCTTCTAAGGAGGTTTATCTTCATTTTTATTCAACCTTTTCAACCTGTTCCTTATCACAAAACAAACATAACTAATTGCAAAAATAGAGGAAATAACTGAGTTTTAACGTTATACCTTTCCATAGTGCATATGGTGTTGCTCTAAGATGTGAAACAAGAATTCAATGGAGGATTTGCGCCATTGCATTGATTTTGTGCCTTAGGAACCCACTTTTACTGATGATATGATCTTTTGTCATCAGCTTTCTTCGAAGCATCACTTCTCTTGGTGATTGAACGTTGTCGTCGTGCTAGATCATGGTGCATTTTGAAGCATCGTGGTCGAATGTGCCCCTTTATTCCATAATAGTAGCAGATTGGCGTGAACCGACGTGGAGGATCATCATCACTTTTTATGAGGGTGACATTACTTTTGGCAAAAGGAGTTGTTTCTCTCTTTTGTGTGGAGGTAGATGCTTCATTTTTGAATCCAAGCCTTCTGTGGTCACATGAACCTTTCCCCATATTGAGTATATTATCTAGTTGGGCTTTTCCCTTGTTTAGTTGCTCATTGTGTCATTGGAGTATTGGACTTCTCAAGTGCCTTTCAAACAATGATCAGCTCCTTTTCTGCATATTTAAGCTGTTGTTGGAGATTTGTAACTTCTTTTGATAGAAGAATGTTTTTGTCAACAACTTCCTGTTAGGATTGATTCAAATTAGTTAGTTAAATTTTATTTTATATTATTTATGTTTATGAAGCAATTATTTAAAGAGTATATATGTGTGAACAAATTGATGCATGTGGGTGCATTTGTTCCAATGTAGTCATCATCTACATAAATCGTTTTTAACTTTATTTCTTCTTTGCATATTTTTTTTTCTTTTCATTTCATAACACTTCCGACCACTACTCGTAGATTTCCTTGTAAGCTTATTTTATATCTGTAATACTAGCAGAGTTAGTTGAATCTAAATCAGACTCATAGTTAGGAGATATTACCTTCTCTGATAGTTCAGAAACTGTGGGCGCAGACAACGATTGACTGATTGCAGGGTCTGTGGCCACATGTACTGGACAGATGATATGAGCAATATGTGCAGAAGATTCAACAACTGTGGGCACATCAGAAGGCTCATTCAACTCTTCAAAGACGGAGATGAATGCGACATGATTACTCTTATGTCCATTCTCGCTTTCATCATCAGACTCGGAGTCAATCAGTGTTCTTCTTTATTAGGTTTGGACACTCGGATTGATAATGCCCAACTTCCACACTCTCGACACTAAATGACTTTGTTCTTTCCTTAATCAACCATGTTTTGCTTAGAACTATGGTACTTGCGGTCGTGCACATTTTTGTACAACTTATTGTACCTTTTGGTGAGTAAGGCGACGTCGCTCTCTTCGGTTTGATCTTCTTTGATGTACTGAGCAGCAACTTTGAATGTCACGTTGTTTCTTACTTTGGTTAAAGTGCATCTCGTACGTTGTGAGAGATCCCATTAACTCGTCAAAATGCAAGTTTTTTAAGCCCTTTGTCTCCTGAATGGCTGCCACTTTCACATCAAATTTGGATGGTAGCGATCTGATGACTTTTTCTACCATCTTGTAATTTGAGTATGTCTTGCCGAGCTGTTGGGCTTGATTTGCTACGTCCTTAAGCTTTGCTGTATATTCTGCAACAGATTCATCGTCATCCATTCTTAAAGCTTCAAATTGAGATGCGAGAAGTACCTTTTTCGAATCCTTGACATCTTCATTTCCTTCGAAGACATTTTGAAGAATTGTCCATGCTTCCTTGGCTATCTTGCACGATGAAATCAACTTCTAGTGCTTTTGGTTCACGCCACTAAAAATCGCATTCAAGGCTTTGGCATTTGCAAGTAAGAGTCGTTCTTCTGCCTCGATCCAAGAGTATGTATCTTTGAGTTTTCCATCGACTTTAGGGAATTTGTAGCCTTTCTCTATTGCTCTCCATGCCTTTACATCAGTTGATAGTATGAACCCCCCAATTCGTGATTTCCAATAAGTATAGTTTATGCTAGTGAGCAGTGGAGGTCTTGTGGTTGGCACTCCTTCAGGTTGATCTGACTAGAGATGTTGAGATATTGCTGCCATCAGGATCTGTCTTCTTCGACACAACGAAAGGTGTAGGCGTTTGGCTCTAATACCAAATGTAAAAACAATATCTCTGTCCAACTGATTCCGCCGTGGCCACAAACAATAGCCTTGTATATATAGGTGTCGTGGGCACATATATAGGCTGCTTGTCTTGGCATAAATGAATAACGACGAGTAAAAATAAATTGCAGTAAACAAAAGACACACAAGATTATTTACGCAGTTCGGACCTCTCCATCTTACGTCTGCGGGGCCACGCCCAAGTGTAAATGCACTAAAAAAGATGATTATAGATTTACATAGAACTCCTAACTCGTGATCCTTCACCCAACAAGTGATCTTTCACCAAGTTCTATTACACTAATCACTCCATATACTTTGCGCTTACACGAAATCTCAAGTCCCCTTGATGTCCAAGATCCCCTCGGAGATTAGGCCAAGTCCCCTTGTGCCTAGTGTGTGTTTAACTAAGGAGAAAGTCTTCTCTTATCTCACTGAGAATACAAAGAACAATTAATGTATCAAAAGTTGCTTTGCATCTGTGATAACTTTACTATTTATAAAGAAAGCCTAGAATCTCTAAATACACGTCTTTTGATCTTGACAACCTTCAAAGTATCTTGCACATATTCATGTTTCCATTAGATCGAGATTTGCTGGCTTTAGGAAAGAGTCGAGTGTCAAATCTCTAGTTTCCTTTTTCCGCATCTTTGTTTGAAATAGGCAAACTAAGCATCGGTAATCTTTCCTTGTGTTTTGAAAGCTTGTCAATCTTTCGAAGATAGACATGATACTGCAAGAATATTTTCGTGATCTTTAAAGATCCAATGAGTTGTACATATATCCCCCGGGCCCATGTAAAGATATCCTGGGCAAATCTAAACAAAGGAATAACTAAATAGACCGTTAGTGATGCAATATATTCCCATTGAAATCGATGCACAAGGTGTGACACACAATAACAACTCTAGGGAATTTATGTCTTTTACACTCCTAAAAATAGAATAAGAAACATAAATTCAAAGAAAAGTAGGAGTAGCACCAGTTGACACAAAGATTAAGGAAGGGCGTTTGCAATGGTTTGGACACCTGCATGTACGATTTACAAATGTCTCCCTCTAGAAAACTTGACTCGATAGAAATTGAAGAAATTCGACGAGGTAGGGATATATTGAAGTTAACTCGAGACGCATAATTAGGAGAGATTTGAATGGTTTGGAAAGCTCACCATCAATTGCACTAAATCGAGCACAATGGTAGAGTCTGATCCATGTAGTCGACCCTAATTAATTTGGGATTGAGGCCATGTTGTTGTTGTAGTGTAAGTACTCCAAATCTAGATTGACCAATTGATGAAATCTTCCTTTTATTCTTGTGTCTTTTATTTTGTATGCATGAACTATCACTGTTTTTATTGGAGATATACATGTACTACACAGTATCATTTACTCTCTCCCACCTCTCTGCAAACTTTCGCATTCTTCATGTCTAACTATGCCATTTTAATTGGCCGTGAGTTTCCTTTGTTGCTAACTAATGTGGGATAAATAAATATAGAGCCATATTTTGTGCACATTCTTTTCACGATGAGTATGCTCCGTGATCAGCAATTTCTCATTCATCTAGTAATGGATTTGTTAAATAGTTAAGAAAATTTACATTGAAGATTGAGATCCAACTCGACCCAACTCTAAAGGCTAGTTGAACAGTGGAAACCAACGAAAATTGACCTCAGTGTAGGTTGATTCACACTTTTCGGAACCCATTTTAAACCATATCTTTAGTCAGCAATTCAGACTTTCTCTCATTTTGAACTGCCATGTGCAATTTTAACACCTTCAGCTTGCACTTTTCCCTTCTTATGAATAACGATTAATCTTTGGCCTATCTTATATGCTATTGCTGCAGCATTCTTATCCGTTTATATTCACTTCTTTTGGTATTTCTTCTAGGATTTTGTGAACGATTCAATTTCTACTTCTGTCTACACTTGCTTTGCTGCTTATCCGTACCAACTTTTTCTCGTCAGCATACCGGCCTCTTTTGAATTTATGTAATACTGCCATAAGCAATTATTGCATTTCAAAGAGCGCATAATCCATTGTGAAGTTATGTATGTGCATAAGTTTAACTTCAGCTTTTTTATTTTTTCCTTTTTGCCATACATATTTCCTATTAAATTTCTCCATTTTGTAGGTCGTGATTCTGAACCAGGTGACAATGAAATTTACAGATGGTTCTTTCCAGCTAACTCTTGCACTAGGTAAACTATGCTCTTGATATTTGACTAGCATTCCATTTTAACTGTTCTTTTCTTTCACCAGTGTTGTCACATAAGGCAGCTTGTTTAGTGGTGAGGAGCGAGTATATTATACCGCTTGCCTGAATTTTCATGAATACAGGTTTTAGTTGGTAGAGTAGGTTTCAGAGGTTTTATTGGTCTTAAACCTAGTTTTTAATCTCTTGATTCCATTATCATCATGTTACTGTCTAGTTTAAATGATGGACCAACAATTACTTCTTATTATCTAGATTAAGAATCTATGCTTACTCCTTAAATTTTGTGGATCATGAGAAACTGATTTTTACTAGTGAGTAATGAGTGACTAATAGTCGAGCCTTTATAAAATTTTAATGCAAGAGGTTCTGGCGCATAATCTAGACAGTAAATGATGCCTTAACCTTATGAAATAATGTGAGTAACAAAGTATAGATTGTGCGACAATTATTTTTTCGATAAGAAACCAATGTTAAGAATAGTCCCGCATAGGTTATTCAACTAAATAAAGAAAGGGTTATAAGTTCGAAATGGAGACGTCATCTTGCCCGGGCATTTTGGTGAAGCCTCTACAAAACCTTAAGTCCTCACTTAGAGGCTATCCCTCCTATATAAACTTGGACTTGGGCATTCAATCACATACAAAAATCCATTAATCAATGCTTTGGCATTGTGCAACAATTTACTCATAAATAAAATGGACATATACAGAGAAATGAAGATTCATGTTGAAGAAAGAAGAGCCTTTAGTGACAGGTCCAAGAGCCAACAAGTTTCTCTTAGAGCATCTTGTGTTCAATGCAATCAACTGGAGACCCAAAATAATTGAGAAATTGACTGGAAGAGAAAAAGATGGGTAAGTTACAACTTACAAGGTTTTTCAGCTTTAATCTTCTCAGAAAGCTAGGATAGATAGACAATGATAAAAATGTTGAACTTACTAGCAATGTATGATTTTGTGGAATGTGTATGCACTCCCAAATCATGTATTTCTATTTTCTACCTATAAGTATGTCCTAAGTTTAAAATTTTGAGAATACTCCTTGTTGAGAATGCTTTAAGCTTTGAATTCAAGGAATGGGACATGCCTATGATTTGCGTTTCTTTTGTTTGTTAAGCTGGAAAAACACCACAAAATTCAACAGGGAAGTTTAACTTGACAAAATCTTATCAGATTTTAGATTTGTTGAAGGGTCTTCTTGTTACAATTGCCTCAATCCCAAATTAGTTGGGGTTGGCTACATGGATCAAACTCTTCCATTGTGCTCGATTGAGTGCAATTGATGCGGCGCTTTCCAAATCCTTTGAATCCCTCATAATCAATGCGCACCAAGTTAGCTTCGATCTACTCCTACATCGTCGAATTTCTCCGGTTTCTATTGAGTTGAGTTTTCTAATGGATGCATTTGTAGGTCACCTTTGGAGCTGTCCAAACCACCGCAACTGCCCTTCCTTGATCTTTGTGTCAATTGGTGCTACTCTTACTTTTCTTTGAATTTTTGTATTTTTGACTTTTATCTTTATGTGCTTTACCACACATCCAACTAAGCATACTCATTTCTACTACATACATTGTATGTACTTGTCGTTTCTTTACTACCCAACATTCACTTCCATCAAGTATAGTTGGCCTAATTGCAATCCTATAAAATTTTCCTTTTAACTCGGTAGGAATATTTCGATCACAGTTCAGTTGTGTTGCACTCCTCCATTTATTCCATCCAACTTGAATTCTATGTGTTACATCATTTTCAATATTACTATCATTTTTAAGGGTCTTCTTGTTAGTTGGAGAAAAAAATTAAAATGCTAAAACTTATGGGAAAATTTCTTGGTTAGTATTCATTGTTGAAAGAGAATGTTGGTTATTACAATGATTAAAGAACTTATCTTAAAGTTCATGCACTAGATCATTCGAAAAGATCTAAATAATACTATAGGTGAACTGTGTTTTGTTTTGATGTAATTCTTAGTTCTTTGTTTGCAAAGAATAATTCAGGAAGTTTTGGGGATTTAGTACCATGCTTTCTTGGAGGAAATTGTGAGCAAAGGTTCTAGTATAAAATCTTGCGGAATCTTAATTTCAATTTTCATCAAGGAACTCCTTAACCCTGAACTATAGCTCCCTCAGACATCTGATGTTCTTTTAAAGTGCCAAAAGAAAAAATCTTGACGACGATCACATTAGAATATCTAGAAGCACACATTCATATGTTTAGAACTGTTGAATAGTCAAAAAAACTCATTCATATCTTGGTGCGTCATAATTCCTTCGTGGCCCATTGCCAATGCTTTCCAGTTTTCTGCCCGGACTCCTCCTAAAGGTTTGACTCACTCTTCATGATTATTGAATTTGGTATAAAATATACATAAGCATGTCCTGGTTTTCGATATTATTTCATAGTTGTTCCCTCTCGATAGAAGGAGATTGTTTCTTAGTTCTTAGAGTGTGCTTTTTGCATGTTTACATGATGCCTCATATGTGCCTATTGTGGTAAATTATTGTTTATTGAGCTTATAATTAAGCTCCTACAATTGTAGCATTTTAGGAAGGGATAATCTATGTGGGCATTCTCCTGCACCTCATGAGAGTTTGTTTTTGCATTTAACCTGTGACTTATTTGTCACCATAGAGCAACCGCTGCCTTTGCACCCTGGTTGGTTTTTCTTGCAGTCAAAAGAGGTAAAGAAACTGATGCTTTGTCGTTAATTTTGTTGTTCGAAAGAGATGAATGAACTAAATGAATCTCCAGTAAAATAGTGACTTCGACTCCATCAGGAATCCATAATTCCCTACACCAAAACTATTACTGGAAACAACTTAAATTCAGGCTCTTAGACTGTTCTCGGAGCACCAAACACCCTGTTAAAACTAACTCAATTGTCCTAAATCAAGCACAATAGAAAAGTTTGATCCATGCAGCTGACCCAACTAATTTGGGATTGAGGTTTTGTCGTTGTTGATATGTAGACTTCCCGACCTATTTTTTTTTTCCAGGTTGAAGTACTTGCACTTGTTTATGAAAACGCGTATGCTTTGTCTTATTTTATAAAGAAAGACCAATGTCTGCATTTTGTTTGCAATTATTTTGAACTTGCCTCTCGCGTTTTGATATTTGATTGCTGTCATTCATTAAACTCGAATTGCTTGCTTCGAATCTTTGATTTACTGTACTCTCAATTTTTAATCAGTTAATCTTTGGTTGAGTTTTGATTTTATGGTGCACAACGTAGGCAGAAGATCATATGTTTAATTTGCTGCATTTTATCTTCTAACTTCTTCGATTTGTTGCACATGTGCTTGCATCCTATCACGATTTCATCGATTTGTTATTAGCTTAATTCTCCATTGGCCAATAAGATGATTGTTTTGTTTTTAATTGCATGATGCAGGTGATAGCTGGTCGCATGCTTGTACCAATCGAGTTATCTTGTATTGGAATGGGAATGAACGCCATGCATATATAGATAAGTCACCCTCGTTAAGATCTCAATCTGCACCTTATGCTTTGACCAGTAAAGGAATACGAGATGTAGTCTCGAACTGTAAAAGAATCAGAATGATGTAAAGATATTGTGGGGCGAGAAACTCACTCCTTAATACCTATGCTGACAATGATAGAAAAAGCTCAATGGCTGGAAAATTTTCTCGCTATTCTGATATTCATGCTGGAAGTGAGTATAGTAACCTTCCAGTTTTTTTCACTAGTTTTTATATCTTAAGTCGTTCCTTTAAAGATAGGAAAATTCATGATTCCGATACCTTTATTTTTTCAACAAATGCAGTTCCAGTCCTAGCTCATGCTTTTATAGGTTAAAATCCAAACTTCTGGTTCGGTTATAACAGGCTGGGACATTGCCTAAAACTTGGTAGTCTCTAGTGCCCAATATTTGTAGTTTTTTAACATTCAGAAATGCACTAAACCTTGCTTCTTTTGCGGCAAAACATTGAATCCCAAATTAGTTGGAGTTGGTTACATGAATCAAACTTTTTTATTATGCTCGATTTTGTGCGATTGATGGCGAGGTTTCAAACCATTTAAATTCTTCTTAATTAATGCGTCCCAAGTTCCAGCAAAACACAATGAAAATTTCAATCTACAAAGCCTTCATTTTGGCAGGAATGAATACTCTCTTCCAACAATTTTTCGCAAGTGACATAGAACTAATGTCATTGCTTTGTCATATTCAGAGTTGATCACGGCCACGGCCATAACATTTCTAATGGGTAGTAGTTTTCATCTTTTCCTCTGTATGTGATGCCAACTTTGTTTATTCAATCATTATCATAGACATTGGTTATTACCTCACTAATTTCATTAGAACGATTGAATTAATAAAGCTAAAAAATGAGATCAATCATAATGGGTCCATAGGCCCGTATACAAGTCCACATTAGGCTTGCCCCAACCATACATGGCGTTAGTTTAGATGGTGGTATGTGTCACGGGGCCGTTAAGAGAGGGGTTTACCCTAAGGAAATTTTTCTCGCTTAACCCAACCCGTGGTGCCTAAGGGCCACCTTAGTTTAGCACTACCAATACCCAATTCGAAATGTACAACAAGCAATGGCAACAAGAAAATGTTTAACTGAGCTCTCAATGGGAATACAACACTGGAACTCTATGCTTCCCTAAGCCTAGAGCCCCTGGCTTTATAGATCAGCCAACAAGTAGTTACATAACGAAATAGACACCTGTCCTGATTACATTGATTCGTTTACTGAGTAAAACCCCACTCCCTTTGTGGTCAAGGCAGTTACCCAACTGCCTTGCTCCCTTGCTGCCAACTGGTTCCATAATCGCCTCCACTGCTTGGTCAATTGCCACATGCTCGGGACATTTTCGAACGTGCCTTGGTCATGCCCCTGGTCATGACCAAGGTAGTTACCCAACCGCTTGGAACTGCCTTGACTCGGTTTCCCCACGCCTCAAGGGATGTGGTTCATGTTTCTTTACGGGACATGAACTGCTTGGTGGTGCTGGCCGTGCTCAGGCACCGAGGGTGTTAGCCGGGGTTCGGTCGGTCCCACCGGCTCGGGATGGCCGACCATGGGTCTGAGGGTCTTGCCTTGGCATGGTGCCCAAGGCATGCTCGAGGGTCCTCCTTGCTACTGTGCCCATGCCACCCCTAGGAGAGACCACCTCTCCTTATAGTAGATGTTAAGCCGTTTCCTCAACTCCAATAGGAAACATCCCAAAATGAGACCAAGCGTACTTTGACCAGGGTCAACGCCAAGTCAAGATTTGTCAACCCTTGCCAAGGTACAAGGAATCCGCCTAGGTTCGGCCTTGCTCGTGCCAAGGCGCGACCTAACTTGTGCCCAAGGAATGTACCTAGGTTCGGCCTTGCTCGTGCCAAGGCTCATACCTAAGTCCGCCCGTGCCTGTATCAAGGCTCGTACCTAAGTCCGCCTGTGCCCGTGCCACGGCTCGTACTAAGTCCGCCTGTGCCCGTGCCAAGGCTCATACCTAAGTTCGCCTGTGCCCGTGCCAAGGCTCATACCTAAGTCCGTCTGTGCCCATGCCACATGCAACCAACCTCCATGGAACCACCCGAGTCCTCCGGAACTCGGTCATTTGCTAAGTTTCACGCTGCCCAGCCCAGCTTACTCGGGTCACGTTATTGGGGGTGTGACAGTATGCAAGATCAAGTACTTGTTAAAACTTTGGGTCCTGCTCATGTAAATAACACGAAAGAATGTCATCCCTACAATACATATCAAATTAAGCGTGCATGCACCGATGTGAAAATAAGGAACACCAGTACATATCAAAGTAAGCGTGCATACACCGATTATGGTGGGGCAATTCAAAGAAGGAAAAAGGAATACATTGGTGCTCATGGGAGAAGATGTCGAAAGCTAAGAGTAGAAGTGGGATAGGGTTTCGAGACCTTGAGCTATTTAACATCAAATTCCTAGCAAAACATGCATGGCGACTTATGAAGGGTGAAAACAAGCCGGAATGTGATCTGTTGAAAAGTAAATATCATAGTGGGAAGGACTTTAATTTATGGAGGGGGAGAAGGGGTTGAGACCATCATAGGTATGGCAGGGGATTCTAAAAGGGAAAGAACTAATGAAACAAGGGTTGCAGTGGAGAATAGGGAGTGGGACGAAAACTAGGATTTGGGAGGATTTTTGGGTAACTAAGAAGGAAGATCGAAACTATGAGCACCAAAGAGAAATGATCTGAAGTGGGTACATGACTTCATTGATCCAAATACAAGAGGGTGGAATAGTGGGGTTATCACTGAAGTGTTCAACCAACAAGAGGCTAAATACATAATGGCCACTCCAATCAGCAGGATAGGGCGTGAAGATAAGTTAATCTGGCACCATGAAAAGTATGGGGTCTTTTTGGTTAAGTCTGCATACAATCTGGCTGTATCATTAGATCAAGAAGGCCATTGGGGAGGTATCGCGTTAGGATCACCTAGTGCAGAAGAGCAAGGACAGAGTTTTTGGGAAGCAATATGGAAAATTAATGTCCCTAAAAAGATATTATTCTTCATATGGCGTAGTATTTAGGGATTTCTCCCAACCAAACTAGCATTATGGAAGAGGAAAATGCTTCAAGATCTAGTGTGCCCAATTTGTGGTAAAGGTGAAGAATCTCCCTTCCATATCTTGTTTACATGTGATTTGCACAACTGTTTTGGTTTGGTGTCCTATGGGGATTTCGATCAGATAAGATGAGGATCTCAAGTGTAGCTGAATTTTGGGATCGACTGATTAGGAAGGGAGTACAGGAGTAGGTGGACAAACCCTGGTACAATGGTGTGCATTCGGGGCTTGGAACATATGGAAGGCGCGAAATGAATTGATTTTCAAAGGTAAATATGAAGACCCAACCACAATCATATGGAGGAGCGAACAACAACTCTGAGAGTACCAGATTGAGAAATGTGGAATGGATAATACAAAGGAGGTCTCAACTTTGATGAAGCAAAATGAAGAGGGCCTTACTATTTTAATAGATGCAGTTAGAGATGAAACGATTGGAGATACGAAAATTGGGTGGGTCCTTGTTTCGAAATCAGATAAGGTAATTAAGGCAGGATCGACTTTTGTGTGCTTGACCCCCTTCGGTAGAAATTGTTGAATGTCATGCTATTTTGTTGGCAGTTTATAATTGCAGTAATTATGAGATTGATAAGATAGCTTCTAATGCCTTTCTGGTGGTTGAGGCCTTGAATTCGTCCACCTCTGTTTTTTGTGATCTTGATCCAATTATTCATGATATACGTAGCCTGGTTAAGGGTTAGGACCTAGTGAATTTCTGTCATATCTCAAGAGCATGTAATAGCAGAGCAGATGCTTTCGCAAAACTCGCGCTCTATAAGAGGCATAACTGTATTTGGCTTAATCCGCCACAAATTATCTTTTCAGTGAATGAATCTATATAACTATTCTTTATGACAAAAAAAACGTGCATACACCGATGCAAATCTTTTATTTCTATTTTTTGGATAAATGGAGGCGAAGCTATTTTATTAATAAGAATTTTGTACAAAAAATAAATACACAAGCTGATAGGCTATACAAAAGTGGGCTATACAAAATTGAAACAAAATGGGAAAAATATTTACTCTAGCGTTTTAAAACCAAAAAATAAGCCTATATAGAAACACCCACAAATCAGACACAAAATAAACATGCCCACCCTCTTTAGAAACCGTAAAGGCAACAGTCAAAAATTTGAGCCATCTTGGAAAAGCAACATCCATGAATCTTTCCAAAACGTTTACCACTCCCCTACAAGTTTGACACCATTCCAGTCAGCTGAACACCACCATACATTTCCTCTTGTATACAAAAGGGTCAAGGGAGACCAATCAGAAAAGAAGGACATACTCGGGAACTAAAGCGAGGTGACTACCTTCATCAAGATGGAGTCCGACAATGCCTAGTTACCCCACAACCTCGAAACAACATCCATTGAGTATATCTCTGGCTTGTCCCCAAAGAGCAGATCGAAACACAAAGGGTAGGGACTGAACCACACACAACCGATATTGGAAACCCATGAACCTAGCATGTCGCTCACCATGAAGAATATGATCATACAAAGAGGGGCGGGCCCATGATTTTCAATTGCCCTGGACTATAACAAACTACTACACTTTCGTTTTTTCCCTCCTTGACAAGAGTTGTCCGTGTATGCCTCGAGACGAGGGCATACATAAATCTCGATCCATAACACGCGGGTTGAGGTTGCGCCAATGGCTTATGTGCCCAATGTGACTTTACGTGTGACTTATTGTCCTTCTAGCATTTTCCATAACATATATATCATGAGGAAACATAATAAAATAATAAAAACAGATAAGGAGCATATAATTATTATAATTGCACCTATGACGTGTTTGATATGCTAGACTTTTTTTCATAGAAGTATATTGGTTAGGGGAGAGAAAAAATATTAAGTAATAGATCTTCTTACATACATTAGCAACATAGTTGTTAGAGTCCACATATCTTTATAGAGTTATATGCACACATCTTAATGTATGTTAATTCCAATCAAATTGTGGCGCAAATGTGTAACGACCTTAAAATCCTAACCTATGCCACGTGTCGTGTTAGGACCCTGATGTGGACATGGAATGATGTAGCGAGCTCGATCAACCTTCGAGAGTCAACACCGATGTATTTTATTTTTCCGTAATGTGTGTATTACTTATTTATGCTCAAATGTACAATTTAAGTCAATTTATCTTGTTATATTATTGTTGAAATTGCGAGCGAGATTCCTCGACATGCATGCTAACGCGAGTAGATGGGTATGACTGTGTATTGATGAGACTTAAAACCTAAATTTAGTTAACTATTTTCTCAAAGACTTAGTAGATTTTGTAAGCATGGAGAAATAAGTCAATTACATTAATTTGAGACTTTATTTGGGCATGATGTATATAGATAGGAAAATGATTTTTTGACATTCTTCCGTTACATACATTTGCTACACAATGGTGTAGATTCCCTTAAAATTTGTGGGGTCTACACATCTCAATCAAATCTACACCATTGTGTAGCAAATGTATGTCTCGTATAATGTTAGATTATCATCTTCCAAATTATAAAACATAAAACATAGATGTGCCTAAGATCCTTCATAAATATTTGTAACCACTTGATCAACATGAAGATATACAAGATGCGAAACCCCATGTTGATTAGTGAAGAATTATGGAGACATTAAGTTTTAACTTGGTACCATTGATCCAATCTAGAGATCACTAACCTAAGCCAATTTAAGGGTGTATGTTCAAAGCTTTTTACTATAAAATGAGGACTTCATGATTTTTATGTAAAGAGAGCTCTTGGAGATTAAGAAAGAATAAGAGAAAGGGTAATGACCTGTTACCTTAAGCTGATGATTATTGCTTATCCAAACCCTAATTAATGAATTTTATAGGTTGTGGGATTAATAGAAAATTAATACAAGCCTATAAACAAAAAATAAGTAATTAAATAATAAATAGTCGGTACACTAAATGTGACGAGGGGTTGTGAAATGAATATGCACACCCGAGATTGCTCTTAGACATGTCCGGTGAATTTATTGGCTAGAAAATACACGAAGTATTATATTTATATATATTTGATATATAAATATATATAATAAAACTATAAGTTTGGTTTGAATCATATGGATCGTTTGATAAGCCTTGTGATGGGCGTAAGTGCTTGATGCTATTAAAATTGTTTTAACACATTGACCACTTGATCGGTCTAAAGATAGCATGATGCGTATCTCAAGAAAAATTCATATATTTAAATCAAAACCTTCATTCACATCTTCATTTCATTTGATTTTTTGAGAGAAATTGAGAGAGAGTAGCCGTGGGTTTGAGAGATTGAGGAGTGGATCAGGAGTGAAGTCAATGTGGGTTGAGGAGCTTAATCAACTATAGATTAGAGATCATCACTATGGGTGAGTTTAGATTTTAAGGTTCAAGTTGAATTCACAATTAAATGATGATTTCTCTGTTAATTGTTGTTGTTTATGATTGGAAATGAGTTATTACCTCACTAGAGGTCCTCCTTGATGATTTGGGAAAATGGTT
Organism: Stephania yunnanensis; assembly: GCA_039657365.1. Classification (NCBI taxonomy): domain Eukaryota; kingdom Viridiplantae; phylum Streptophyta; class Magnoliopsida; order Ranunculales; family Menispermaceae; genus Stephania; species Stephania yunnanensis. Next base: position 53,412,019 of record CM077584.1, on the reverse strand, counting down.
GTGGCTATTTTGGAGATTTGGTGATGGAATAATAGCTGCTACTATGTTCACAAACGAGGTAATACAGGATGGAACACACTTCATCGAGTAGAGGAGCGCTTTCCCTTCATCAATTGGGACGAACCCAATTGGTGGAGTGCGCCCCACCGATTGAGGGAGCACGCTCCCACCCCTGAAAACAAAAATTCTGTTGTACTTTGATTGGAATTTTTTGAAGTATTAGGGACTGAACTAGATGTTCTAAACATAAGGTAATAAACCTATATTGATCACAAATGGTGTGTGATAGGTTGAGAAACATCGGGAAAGCGTAAGATAACCATAAAGTTAGCAAATTTGGTAACGAAAACCTGAATTGAGGTAAGTACAGATTCTCTTATTTATCAATGTTGCCTGGCTATACTAGTATATATCGTTCACATAGTTTATAGATTGAAAAGGGGGGATTATGTACATTGTGATGTTTTAAATAAATGAAAAATAATGTTCAATGTGATTCACGAGAGTAACTTCCTAAGGACTGAGACCAGGTTATATAGGATGCAGGGTTGATTTCCCAGCCTATATGGAACTTCCTACTCAGTTAGATAGGTTGTCGAGGATTACATATTCACTATAGGATTTCGAATAGAACCGTTGGGCTTTAATGGATTGACTAGATAGCATATTGGCTGATGTGTTGGTCTAGCAATCGCATTAAGAGCGTTGGCGGGTAATCGACCCTAGTTTTATAAATAAAATGGAAATAACAGTATAATAGTCATTGACTGTTGATTTGCATTCGTTATTTATTGAATTATATACTTTCCATATTCTTGTTAGTTAACATTAGTGCATATTGTTATTGCATAATGTTCTTCATTATTGTATGGAATGTTAATGGATTTATGAATCCTACTTATTAAGCAAGTTGAAGCGCTCACCCTAAATTAACATATCAGGAATATCGACGAGCATTACGACTATGGAATAGAGAAGATTTAGGAGTCTTGATCTTTTTTCGATGTAATGAGTTTTCCTTTATCTTATATATTTGTATTGAGTTACGGTTTTGTAATATCACAAGGGATGAGAAGCTTTGTATAATCGAGGTTTATTTCAGTTCGACTTGGTATTGTATATCGTACATAATTGCTTGATTATTGAAAAAATGTTAAATTTCCGCTACGTTTATTATTTGATTTATATCGATATTCGATATATAGTGGTGATTATCAGGTGTGAAAGGAGAGGCTTCTGGCTCTAGTTAAGTTACAGCTAGGTAATCCAAGCTTAATTAGGGTTTCAGGCTGGGTATCACCCTAATCGTGTTAGAGGATGCTACAAAAGGGGAACTAGGATCTAACTACAAAAAACCAGTTTTAGAGAGGTTAGAAAAGGAGATTTGAGAGTTCTTGGGGCACATTTAAGTACTAGCTAACCCTTATTTTACTTCAAATTTCTCACTTCTTCATGAAAATGAAATTGGGAAGTTTAAAAGCTTGAATTGAATGAAATAAAATTTTATCACTAAGTTTTCCTTTTACCAAAACCCCAATTCAAAATTGGTTTCAAGTTTCAAGTTCATGTTTGAGTTTACATGAAAATGCAATGAATTTACGGTTTAAAATGATTTGTTGATGCATGAGTAAATTGTGATGTTGGATATTATAATTGAGGGAAGACCCCATTTGAGGGCACTCTTTGGTAGGTTTTAAAGCCCTATATGGGTGGATTTAGGCTCGGGACCAGAAGGAAGACGGGGGCTCGAAAACCCCTTTCCACATCTTTTCTGAACGCGCCGCCGAATGGTATCATGGGTATGATCCCACGATGTCACCCACGACGTGGATCACTATCAAAACCACTCCGTGAGGGGTTCCGTGGGATTCATGGCCACCGCGTCGCCACCACGGCGTGAAATTTGACTTGCCTAAATTTTTTCACTTTTTGTTCCAGAATTTGAGATTTTTTTTCGGGGGTCTCAGCTAGTTCAAAAATCATCAAAATTTACAAAGATCATTAAATACTATAAACCAAATTCACCAAAATTCTCAAGTGATTCCGAAATGTTTTGAGTGGTTTTCAAAAATAGTTCTGAAATAGGAAAAATGCGAGTTTCTAAATGAGCTGAAATGGTTTTAAGCACATTCTAGGCATCAAACGATGTTGAAATTGGACCAAACTCTTTAGATCATATATTTGTATTGTAGGGAAGTTTTTCACCAAGTTTATTAGTTTTTAGAGGTGTTTTGAATGTTTTCTAAATGGGTTTCTAAATAGGCAAAATTTACTTAATGAGTTGATTTTCAATTTAAGGTGTTATGATCATCAAACAATGTCTGAATTGAACCAAAATCTCCAGAATGTGTAATTAGATCATTGTGAAGATGCCCATCGAGTTTTGTGATTATTTGGCTTGTCTAAATTAGTTTTCAAGTCGCATTTTAACTTAGAATTCAATAAATACAAGTGAGGACTTATAATCTCATTTAAAGTTGCAAATTAGGTTTTCAAACTTTTAAATGAGATTCAATCACTTGAGAACCTTGGTTTGAAGTGTTTGGACTTTACTGAAGAAACTTTGAGAATTTTAAATTTTTTTACTTATTTTTAAGACATTTCTAACCTGAAGGAAAACTAACTTTCAAATATTTATTTTGAAGTCACTAAGGGTTTGTTTTGCAAACTAGTGCTTTAAATCAACTTGAAATAAGTTCTAATGGTCATAAATAGTTCAATAACACCAAAAATAATGGATAAATTCCGTTGAACAATATTAAGCAAGTCTGGACACTTTTGGCCAAGCTAAATGCCTAATAAGGACTTGAAATAATAGAAAGGGACCATCAGACCTAAAATTGACTTAGAATGATTTGTAGGACTCTACATGATATTGTTTAGCACCAATATGTCGAGTTTAATTGCTTATATAATAACAACTATTAGTAGCCTAATAATAAGATCAAAATGGGTGTTGAGTTATACATAGTCAAATTAGAATATAATTGAACTATATTAGAAATAATGATGGTCAATGCAACTTAATGACTCTAACACGTACATAACCAATAAAATGGGACACCAAGTAACTAGCTAGCTACAATCAGGTGTCAGGGTTGATTAGGACGCGTGTTGGGAGGCGCGATAACGTAATTTTTTTGCGTAGTCTGAAGTAAGTAAACCAGCATGGATCTCCATAGTAATTAATTATCGTTTCTTCTTTCTTGAAAATCATGAATTAGCTTTTCCATGGACTCCCACTCCTATTATGAGTTTTCGAGGGTCAAGTGAGTCAGGAAGGTGTCTTCGGGATATGGTTACCAACTTGCAATCGGGTCCATGACCTCGATTCACTAAATTTTGTCAGAATGAGGTATGTTTTATCCAGGACATTGTTGATATCCCTCATTTGTGATGGTCTAGGTTCAGCGGGTGTTGTCGCATTTTAGGAACCGAGTCTGCCTGGTGCTGCCGCGACTCTATAACTCCAACCCTGTGGTACCCACACTCGAAGGTATAGACTACTTAGACGCCTCTTTTCTAGATTCCTTTACACTAATTTCTCGTAGTTTACATTATTCCATTCTTATTATCATTATCTCTTGCATGATTCTTAGATTATTTATTATCATTCACGCATTACCGTCAATATCTTTCTGGCTTTACTCACTGGAACTTTCTTCTTTGGCGAAATTTGCGGATCCACAAGTGAGCAAGGGAAAGACGTTGATCATTAGTGACTTACTTAGAGACATCATAGCGGCCCTCTCCTTTTCCATTTTGTAGGTTTTTTATATTGTATTTACTTACATACTTGATATTTTGTATACATGGGACACATTATTGGTACTGAGAGACACTCATGACTTGTATATCACTTTGTTCACTTTTTGCATTCAATCACCATATATACTTATTTATATGTAATACCCCTAAATTCTATTTCGTTAAATCTTCCCGACATTGAGGTTATTTTAGTAAATATGCATGATATTTGTGTAATATAATGATTGATTTGTGTATTATATAATACTAGTTGACTTAGGCATGAAACTTAGCCTAAATGAATGAGAACAAACCTAAATTACTTGTTGGATGGTTTAAATAAAGCATAATGACAAAAATTGTAAATATACATAAGGGCACCTTTGTAAAACAAAAGAATGGATGAATTAAATGATGGCTTTAGGATCATCCTAGTACTTAAATCCAACGAGATGAGATGTGTAACATCCTCTAAATCGATTAGGGCAATACCCAATCCGAAACCCTAATTAAGCCCTAATAATCCTATTAGACTTAACTAGGGCCAGCAACCTCTCCTTTTGTCTCTTGATAAACACAATTGTATATCGAATATCGACGTAAAACAAATATCAAACACAACGAGAATTAAAAACTTTCTCGATATTTAAATTTGATATACAAAATCAATTCAAACTAGATTAAAATCTTGGTTATACAATACCTCCCATCCCTTGCGATATTACAAAACTGTAATTCAATAAAAATATATAAGACAAGAAAAGATTCATTACATCGAAGAGAAGATCGAGATTTATAAATCTTCTCTATCCCATAGTCATAACGCTAATTGATTTTCCTGAAATGTTAATTGTGGCGAGCCCTCCAACTTGCTTAGTAAGTAAGGATTCACGAAGCCATCAACATTCCATATAACAATCAAGAACATTATGCAATAACAATATGCACCAATGTTAACTAACGCGACTATGAAAAACATATAATTCAATATATAACAGATGCAAGTTCAACTATCCATGACTATTACACTATGATTCCCATTTTATTTATAGAACTTGGGTTCAATTATCCACTGACACCATTAATGTTATTGCTAGACCAACACATTAGTCGATGTGCTGCCTAGTCAATCTATTAATGTCTAATGGTTCTATCCCAAACCCTTTAGTGAGTATGTAATCTACGCAACCTATCGAATTTAGCAAGAGTTACATATAGGACGAGAAGGTAAACCATTTCCTATAAGACCTATTCTCAAAATCATGAGTTACTCTCATAGGTTACATTAAACACCATTTCTTATTTAGTAAAACATCACAGTGTACATATATCCCCATTCAGCCCTAAACTACATGAACTACATACACTAAAATAACCAGACAACATTGATAAATAAGTGAATCCATAATTACCCCAGTTTAAGTTTCCAAATTCCAAAGGTTACCAGGTCACTCATGCTTCTCGATGATCGAACCCTTATCACAAACCATTTGTGACTAATACAGGCTTAATTCCTTATGTTTAGAATCCTTAAGTCAGTCCTTAAGACCTCCGAAATTCTAAATAAAATACAACATAGTTGATGGTTTCTGGGGTGGGAGCGCGCTCCCTCACTTGGTGGAGTGCGCTCCATTAGCCTAGTTCATCCCAACTGATAAAGGGAGCACGGTGAACAGGGCAGTAGCTAGTAGCCACTGTTCTGTTACCAAATCTCACAACAACCTCAAACTCTCCCAAATCATCAAGGAGGACCTTTAGTAAGGTAAACAACTCATTTTCAGTTATCAAACATAACAATTCACAGAGAAATCATTACTAATTATTGAATTCAACTTAAAACTTAAAACTCAACTTACCAAGGTGATGATATCTAATCTAACAGTTCTTTGATCTCCTCGAATCAACTCAATTCTCTCATGAATCAATCATCTAGATCAAACCCTCAGCTGTTTGGTTTCTTTCAGCTGTTTGGCTTCTTTCACTATCTCGATTGATCGATGAAATGAGGATACATTTGATGCTTTTGATTTAAATATATGGATTTTTCTCGAGATACACATCGTGTTATCTTGAGGCCGATCAAGTGATTGATGTGTTAAAATGATACTCCCTAAAGTAACACGCATTTTAACACTATCAACACTTATGCTCACCTCGAGGCGATCCAACGATCTATATAATTCAAACCAAACTTATAGTTTTAGTATATATATCTATATATCAAATATATATAAATATGTATACTTCGTGTACTTTCTTGCTAATAAATTCACAGAACATGCCTACGATTATTTTCGGGTATGCACATTCATTTCATGACCCTCTCGTCGCACTTGGTATACCGACTATTTATTGTTTAATCACTTATTTTTCAATTACAGGCTTATGTATAATTTTTTTTTCATACTACAACCTATAAATTCACCAAATATACCAAACATACACGAATCATCAAATAAACCAACCTACGGACTAATCCAGGTATGCTAGAGTTAACCACGAGACTAAATTGAGTTACTTAAGATTTATATTAACACTAATCACCAGCTTAAGATAACGGGTCGTTTGTGGAGTGAATTGCAGAGATAGATGAGAACTGTTCTTAACCTTAGTAAGACATACCATCCACGGACTGATGAGCAGTCTGAGTGGTTTATTTTGGTGCTAGCGTAGTTACTATGAGCTCATGTCTTAGAGTTTGGTGGTAAGTAGAAAAAACATATTTCTTTCTGTGAGTTGATTCAAAACTACACATAGAAGATTCGACAGATTCACTAACATTTGACTACGAACTAAGATAGAAGAGATACGCCGATAAATATCATAATTTTTTTGGAGTTTTTCAAAGAAAGATTTCATTCTGTTGAAACTCTCACCTATGAAAGGATTATATAGGTTTAGATTGCAGGTAAGCAAGCTCCAAGGTACATAGGGACGTTCCGAGTACATGAAAGGATTGGTCCTGTTGCTTACTGGTTAGAGTTACCTCCTCAATTAGTTGGAAATCATAATGCCTTCAACATGTCTATGCTTCATAAAATAGAGACTCAGTTCACTCCAAGGATTGATTAGAATGAATTTGATCTTCGAGAAGACTTATCTTATGATGAGCAATCGATTCATATACTTGATCGTGAGATTCAGAAGTTGAGAACCAAATAAATTCTTTTGGTTAAGGAGAAATAACAATTTCACGGTGATTCAATACATTATCTAATCTTCTTAGTTCCTGAGTCGAAGCACATGTCAACAACTTGAAATGAATTGAGGAATGGGCGCTCTAACTTGTTCAGTAAGCGCAACTCATATTCGTATCAATGTAATTTAATGCTAATCACCTACTTAAAGTAACAGGTCGTTACAAGATGTAGGGTTGTGATTGGACAATCAAAACTTAATCTCACTAACTAGGTATTTAAAGGCCTTTAAATCAATTTTCTTGATTTCACTATGGAGAAAGTATGAGAAAGAACCCTAGAAGACTTGTTTGATGCATTTGGTGGAAGAGAAGGTGTGACGAACATAATTTTAAACAAAATAAGATATACCATATTTCTACATATTAGTTTTATAAACTAGGAAACCCTAATATTTAATGGAAAGTGGGACCGACGAGAACCCTTAAAACTTAATGTACTTTGATGTGGACATCTAAATATGCGTGTGTGTTAGTAAGAGAGAGAGAGAGAGAGAGAGAGAGAGAGAGAGAGAGAGAGAGAGAGAGAGAGAGAGAGAGAGAGAGAGATTAAGGAAGGAGTGATTTGAGGAGTAAATATGGGATCTTGATTGATCTCCAATGAAAACAATAAACATATGTGGAAGAGTTGCACACAAAACTGAGATAGAGAAAGTGAGAGAATGCAAATGAGGGAGAGAGATCCAAGAGGAAGGAAAACGAAGTGTGGGCTTGGCAATTTAGTGCGCGTTGTCTCTAGGTAATAGATTCTCAAACTCATTATTTAGTTTTAATTATCAAGAGACATAATACATGATTTAAAAAGGATTATACATTCGTTTTTGTATGAATCAATAAAATTTTATTTTCAAGATTGATAAAGTTTTTATTTTTAAAAAATATTGATGCTGATAAAAAAAGAGAAGAAGCAAACTGCACAACCATGTGCAGTTCGCAAGGAAGAATAAGTGGGGGAGCGCATGCACTTGAGTGCGTGTGCATTCCCCTACTAATCAGGCTTGGGCCTGACGAACTCAGGCCCATGCAAAATGGTTGGGCCTACATGGCCCAACCAATGAACTGCGCATGTTGCGCAGTTCGTGAGTTAGAGGGAGGGGTGTACATACATAGCTCCCCACCCGGTAGGTCAGGCTTGGGCCTGGGTGAAACCCTAGGCCTAGCAGTGTAGTGGCCAAAATCTTGCCCAAACCCCAGTTTATTATTTTATTTATTCATTTATTTATTTTAAAAGATAATAGTAAAATAACAATATATATATTTATATAATATAAAATAAAATAAATAAAGAGAAACAAAATTAGTGATTTAATAAATAAGATTTAATTTTAAGCACAGATGTCGAGGAAATATTTAAGTGTACTTAAACGTATAGTTCGGGGTTTTTGAAGGGTTTTGGGAACTAAACTTAATTGCCAAAATTTAAGTTAACTTGTGTAATTAATTAATATCTAATTTATTTAGATTTATGCGACCTTGAAGTACGCTCGTGAGTGCCAACTAAGAAATTGGAAAATCTACGTATCAGGTAAGTTGGGATTAAGTTATTTTTATTATAATTATTTACCTTCTATTATTTATATGGTTAGGTAAATCATGTATAGCTAGATCATTGGGTAAACTGGGGTGCATTGTAAGGCATGATATGTTTTTCATTTAGTGGAGCTCACTAGGAGTCCTTACGCTAGAGAACTACTAGTTTGACAAGAATGCTCGGGACATTCGGACCGAGCTAGGAAGAACAAAAGAGGGCAGTTGCCTAGACTTATCGAACGAAAATGCTATCCAAGTTCATCCAACAAATTGAGAATAAGAATACGATCCACTACTCTCAACAAATTTTTGTAGTTAGTGTTGTGTCCAGTTGGACGAGATGTGGACTTGATGATGGAATGAAACTTTCATAGTGTTGAGAATGGAGTGTTGACACTGCTAGGCCACAGTAGGGTCAACCTTCACGAACTTCAGTTTTGGTTGAGAAATTCAGTAGCAGTAACTCATGCATGCCTTGCATTTGCACATTTTGATTTGCATGGATTATTTATCTTGTTATTATATTCCTTGATTATCTATTTTATCATTTCAATATTTTTGCAGGTCATGCATTAATATTTTGGTTGCATAATAATTACGGAATGATTATAATATTAGTAACTTACCTTAACTTACTGAGCATCGTTGCCCCTTTGTGCACATCCAACTATTCCCCCCACAGGTTCCTCGTCTGCAGTAGATAAGGGAAAGGCTCCAACAATCTAGAAGAGCTTATTGTGTCTTCGATTGGTATAAAGACAAGTTTCAGGCTTGTCAAGACTTTGTTTCTATTATTATATATTATCATGGGATTAAGATTTAAATAAATTGACCTGGAGAGATATTATTCTAGTTGATAGCTTTTGAATGCCATTATTGGCCTTTATTTCGACTTTGATTAAGCTCTATTTAATAATATTCCGCTGCAATCGTGATTCATTTTCTAAACTTCAATTTTTGATAAAATGATAATGAGTTAGTTTTGGATGAAGGCTCACTGGTTCAGTTCCTAACTTAGTGATCGAGTTGGTTGGCGAGTTACGGATTGAGCTATGTTGGTTGAGATTCATCTGGGAAATGGGTCTTGACGGAAGGAGTTTCATACAGATCTACCAAAACAAAGTAGAATTTACTTGTCGCATCCTCCCTAACTTCTCAATTCTATTCGCTTATTTGATTTCGGGTTGAAATCTTGGCTTATCTTGATGTTTTATGATAGAAAATGAACCCTAATGCTTTGATTCTGATTCGGGTAATCTCCATCTCATTTTCTATAGTTGATTCAATTGGAATTGCAAGATCTATGGGTAAACCTATGGCACTAGGAGGGCGTTAGACATTTTTTCAAATTCAAATCAGAAGATCTATTTTTCGAAATTAACCGAGTTTTATCGATATATAATCCTGGTACAAGGGTCGGGGTAGTGGTAACTAATCTCGAAAACCTTTATCTCTATGGAAAAAGCTTTCAGCTAGATTATTAGCTATTATCTAGATTATCATCTAGTTTTGCCAAAAAGAGCCTTAGTATCAATTCTATCCTCAACTACTTTTAGGCATTTTTTTTTTGAATTCAAGTCAACCTTCTAACTTTTCTTTATATGACTATCCCATTTAATCAATTTATATCGACATCTTTTAAGGCTCGTGCTTAAATTAAGTTTAAGATGACTTGTAAGAATAATATTTTATAATCAACAATTCATTAATAATCTAGTTCAAATTTAGCTATTCATAGATCATCAATGGTTAGTTGAAAACATTGTGCATATATATATATATATATATATATACACTAGTTTTTATAACGTGCGATGCACGTGCTACGCACCCTACGTACATACATTAAATTGAAATAATAATATTTATTAAATTGAAATTTTTTATAAATATAAGATATAATATAAATACATTATAAATGCAAAAATATAATGATAAACAAATTAGAGGTGACGATGAATATATTAAATATAAATATTTCATCTATCAATATATATTTTTGTATAAGGTTAATCTAACTTAAAAAAAAGCCTTCTAAAAAACTTAAAATGAAAATAAAATATTTATTTTGCCTAAAAACGTATAATGATAAAAGAAATTTGACAATTTAAATTTGTAAATATTCCATATATTAACACATATATACTCCTTCCGGTCATATATGTAAGTCGTTTTAAGAAAGTTCCCTTGTAAAAAATGTTATAAATAATGTAAGTGGTTCACTCTTTTTATATTCATTTTGTCTATTTCGCCCTTGCAATAAATAAGGAATTAATGCAGTATGAGAGGTAATATAGTAATATTAAGATGTAATTAAAGAACTTCTTAAATCTCGTGCATTATCATTAAACGACTTGCATATATGACCGGATGGAGTGATATACAAGGCTAAGCACTGAGTAAGACAAAAGAAAAGTGATAGATTTCAAAGAAGAGTCTAAGAATTATATTAATGTGGGCTTATCGAGTACAATAGGGTGCTCTTATTTATAGAGATGAACAAAACATAAAATAAGGAAAGTTATTTAATACTGCATAAATACTAAAATATAGCTACTACCTAAATACCTAAACTACCAAAATATAACAACTACTATAGTTTCCTTAACACCCTCCCTCAAACTCAAGATGGTTCATGAGAAATAACTTGAGGTTGCCAATCGGATCAGTAAACCTAATAAATCTAAGGTTCGTTGCAGAGCAGATCAACGACCACCCAAGACAACAAATTTAAAGTTTGTTGTGGAGCAGATCGATGACCACCCACGACGTCAAATCTAAGGTTTGTTGCAGAGTAGATCAACGACAACCAAGACATCAAAAAACAAATTCAGATGTGGTAAAGTCAAAATAGCTAAACAACAAAACTGCAGACAATAGAACACTAAAACTGCGAAAAAACAGATCTTCGAACATCGAAATAGCAAAATAGAAGAGTCGACAGAGTAGATGGTAGATAGATAACGGAGTCGATGTAATTGACGGTATGTAGAAAGTGGAATCGATGGCAGGCAGACAATAGAGTCGACGTAGTTGACAATAGATAGACAACGGAGTTGACATAGTCGATGCTAGGCAGACGACAGAGTCAACAACATGCATATAGTAGAGTCCATGGGTGTTTAGGATACCGGACAACAGATAGGCTCCACGTAATCATAACGTGGTAGTAGCACTTTTTTATCTTCAAAGAAAATAAAACCAATAAACAAAAAGCTGGTGGTGCGTTTATGTTGCATACTACGAAACTGGGATACGAGGCAGGTAGAGACTTTTCTAAATGTTAAAGAGAGATGAACATAAATCAATGAATTTTTTGCATCCATCATGAAATTCTCTTCATGCGTTGTGTTAAAGCCCACAATGGAGGGCCACGAACAAACGCACCGGTTGCATATTGCGGCGAATAGATTAGTAGAGACGAAGACACACAGTGTGTGCACAAGCAGCAGAGCAAGCATATGAGAGAACATCGATTGGAAATGAAAAAAAAACACAAAAAATATAGGGAATGATCACCAAGAGTTAGAGAACGCATGAAAATGGCACCACATATCGGTCGTCGACTCGAAAGTCGACCGACCTAGTACTAGAAATCAAGCTCTGATACCATGATAGATTTCAAAGAAGAGTCTAAGAATTATATTAATGTGGGCTTATTGAGTACAATAGGGTGCTTTTATTTATATAGCTGAACAAAGCATAAAATAAGGAAAGTTTCGTAATACTACATAAATACCAAAATATAGCAACTACATAAATACCTAAACTACGAAAATATATCAACTACTATAGTTTCCTTAACAAAAAGGACACTACTAAAAGCTATATCATACACATTACTAAAAAAAAAAATTATTGATCATAGACAAAAGAAGTTAGAAAAAGAGTCACGACTCCTACGGTTATGAAAAAATTTACAACTCTATATTTGGATCCTCTACAATATATATGATAAATTGTCCCTTGGATTGAATATATATGATATTGTTGCTTAACCTCAAAACATTATACCAAACTTCGACAAGATTATTGTAGTAAGTATTGCCTTTGTTACTGTTTTCATTTGTTACTGTGTTGTATATATTGTCTTGTTACTATTTCTCTTTTTTCTATTACTATTGTAATTGTTTGTGTGTGAGTTAGATAACTTGAGGTCACGTGCTTGTGTGACCCAAGTGAGTATTGAGAGCTTAGACACATACACCACTATATAAGGTGAAACAAGTGTGTCATGTATATAATTTTTGGTGATCAATAAAAACCTATTTTTGCTCTAAAGTTTGTTCATGGTATCAGAGCCATGTGAGCTCGATCCAAACCCTAGGTTTCTTCTTTGTTATTTACTGATCTGTGATTCAGATCGACATATCGTAGCTCCGGTTTAAGCTTATGAGCTGTGTGAAGATTGTGTATCAGATATGAAGATCCGTGATTTAGATATGAGAAGTGAACTCAAGATTTTGAGTCTTATGGAGCTCTATAAGGTTTTCCTCACCTTGATCTCGGAAGCCTTTTAATTTTCATCTTGTTTGCAGTCTTGATAATGGTAGTCACACATGCAGCTACAAATCGTTAAGCTACCATACCTACTATTCCGAATGCACAACCTTACAGTGTTGAAGGTCCATTATATTTGTCAAATTCGAATCATCCAGGTATGGCTCTGGTTACTAATCCACTTACAGATCTTAACTATCTTTTATGGAGTCGAGCAATGCGTATTGCTTTGGGAGCCAAAATGAAGCTCGGTTTTGTTAATGGAACTTATACAAAACCTAATGAGGATCATCAAGATTTTGATCGTTGGTCTAAGGTAGATTTCATGGTAATTTCATGGATTCTTAACTCCATCTCTAAGGAGATTGTTGAAGCCTTATTGTACTCTTCATCCGCACATGCTTTGTGGCTGGATCTCAAAGAGAGATATGGAGAGTGTAATGAACCTCTTCTCTATCAGCTGAAATGAGAGGTTTGTTCAATAACTCAAGGAGAGTTATCAATAGCAAAGTATTATACAAAATTGAAGAAGTTATGGGATGAACTTGCATGTTTAGCTCCAATTCCTCATTGTGATTATGGAAATCACACCAAAATGATGGAATTGGAATCCAATGATCGATTGATACAGTTTTTCATGGGACTAAATGACTATTTTGATCATGTTCGTAATCAGATCTTGGTCATGGATCCATTACCGAGTGTTAATAAGGTATATTCTATGATTCAGCGAGTGGAGAAATAAAAACTCATTCATATCAATTTTGGTTCAGAAATGGAAACTGCGATGATGGTGAAAAATCCTACTTATCGTAGTAATGGTCCTGGTATTGGTTTCCAGAGTGGTTCAAGTGTTGGTAATCAATCTACTACTAGTTTTGCTGGTAGGAACAATTCACGAAGGTTTGTAAACAAGGATGAACTCTTTTGTGATCATTGTAAGGCTAAACGCCATACAAAAGAAAATGGTTTCTAGTTACATGGTTATCCGGATTGGTTTAAAAACCAGAGTATCAATGGTGACAAGAAATCAGTTCTTAAGGTTAACAAGAATCTGTTAAATATGTTAGAATCCCCAGTGGATGTTGATGATGCAGTATCTCCTACTTTTGAAATCAATATGGCAGCAATGATTCAACAAGGCATCGAGAGATATATGAAAGGAAAATTTGTAGCTGGTGTTGAAGGCTCATCACAGATTAACATGGGTCACATTACAGACTTTACAAGTAGTTTTTTTTATCACCAAATTCATGTGCTCAATTTTATCTTACGCATGGTTCTTGGATAATTGACACTGGAAGCTTCAAATCATATGTGTTCTGATCAGTTGTTGTTTACCTCTACTCACATTCCTCCACAGCCTACACCTGTCTATCTACCAGATGGAACTGTAAAATATGTTGAGTCCATTGGACAAATTTCTCTTACACCTAAATTGACATTGCATAATTGTCTTCATGTTCCTTCTTTCAAATACAACCTTCTTTCAGTTAGTAAACTTACAGCTTCTGCTCATATTAAATTTGTTTTTCATCCAATGTTTTGTTTGATACAAGATATTGAGTCTACTCAAATCCTAGGAGTTGGGAAGGTATTAGGAGGATTATACATTTTAGATCAACAATCATTCAACTAAGAGGTTATTCAATTTGTTACTTTCTAATTCTACTGCTGTTGTTTCTGAATTTGTTTCTTGTAATAATGTTTTTTCTTGGCATCATAGATTGGGTCATCCCTCACCAATTGTTGCTCAACATCTACCTTCTTTGTTTCCTAGTTCTTCAAATAAAAATGACTTACCTTGTGATGTATGTCATCTTTCTAAACAGTCTTGTTTACCTTTTCCGTTGAGTTCTATTAAAAGTTCTGCTCCTTTTCAATTGTTACATATGGATTTGTGGGGGCCTTATAAACAACAATCTATGCAGTGCACATATTATTTTTTGACCATTGTGGATGATTTTAGTAGATTTACATGGACCTATTTGTTACAATGTAAATCTACTACCGTATCGACTATTACCAGTTTTCTTCGATTTGTTCAAACACAGTTTAACAAATATGTTCAAGTTATCAGAACTGATAATGGAACAAAATTTGTTAATCATTAGTGTACTTAATTGTTTTCTCAGTTTGGTATTGATCACCAATAATCTACTCCTTATACTCCTAAACAAAATGGTGTTGTAGAGAGAAAACATAGGCATTTACTCCAAGTTGCTAGAGCCTTAATGTTCCAATCTAGTTTACCTAAAAGGTTTTGGGGTGATTCTATTCTCACTTCTACTTTTTTGATCAATAAGTTGCCTTCTTATTTGCTTCATTGGAAGTGTCCTTATCAAGTTTTATTTGGCAAAACTCCTGATTATAATTTTCTTAAAACCTTTGGTTGCTTGTGTTTTGCTGCAAATACACTTCTATCCAAGGACAAGTTTGATGTTAGAGCCTTCAAATATGTTTTCTTAGGTTGCTCTCCTGGACTAAAGGCATATAAACACTTCAATCTTTCAACAAACTCTGTATTTGTCTCTCGAGATGTAGTTTTTTATGAAAATGTTTTTCCTTTTCATTATGTTCCTTCTTCTCCTGTTACACCAGTTTTGCATGTTTCTTCTTCTGATGAATCTGATCATATTTCTTCCTTTCCTCCTGTCGATTCTTCTATTTCTGCTTCTCCTTTAGTTGATTCTAGATCTATTTCACCTCGACGAAGTACTAGATTAAAACATCCACCTGGTTGGCTGAATGATTTTGTAACTTGTCATGTTAATTCTTCTAATATTCTTCATTCTTCCTCTTTAATTACAGTTCCTTCTACTCAACCACCCACTTTTCCTTTTCTTATTTCCCCTTTCATGAGTGATCATTACAAAAGTTTTTTAGACGCAGTTTCTCTTATCAAAGAACCATCGTCATTTAAGCATGCTCAACATGATCCTAATTGGATTGATGCGATGAATACTGAGTTGAATGCATTATAACCTAATGATACTTGGGAGCTCACTTCTTTGCCTCTTAATAAGAAGGCAATTGGCTCTAAATGGGTTTATAAAGTGAAATATAATCCTGATGGTTCCCTAGATAAATATAAGGCTAGGCTTGTGGCAAAAAGTTACCATCAAATTGAAAGGTGGACTTTATTGATAGTTTTCTCCTGTTGCAAAAAATGTTACTGTGAGAATGCTCTTGGCCTTAGCTGCTGCTAAGTCTTGGCCTATACATCAGCTTGATGTGAATAATGCATTCTTGCATGGTACATTGATGAGGATTTGTATATCCAGCCCCCTGAGGGGTATACAAAAGCTCTACCTGGTTAGGTGTGTAAGTTGAAAAGGTCTCTTTATGGCCTGAAGCAAGCTTCTAGGCAATGGAACATTAAGTTTACTTCCAAACTGCATCACTTTGGTTTTACTCAGTCCTCACATGATCCTTGCTTGTTTCTTTTTTCCAAAGGAACTATTTTTCTTGTTTTGTTAGTTTATGTTGTTGATGTTCTACTTACTGGATCCTCTCTTAAGGATATGCTTTTGGTGAAGGATTTTTTACATACCTAGTTTACTATTAAAGATCTTGGCCAGGCTCATTATTTTCTTGGTGTGGAATTGGCTAGATCTGGTGCAGGTCTTTATCTGAATCAAAGGAAATATGTTTTGGATTTACT
The DNA here is from genome assembly GCA_039657365.1 of Stephania yunnanensis. Taxonomy (NCBI): domain Eukaryota; kingdom Viridiplantae; phylum Streptophyta; class Magnoliopsida; order Ranunculales; family Menispermaceae; genus Stephania; species Stephania yunnanensis. Next base: position 53,395,382 of record CM077584.1, on the reverse strand, counting down.
TTCTGATACTGGACTTAATTGTAAGTTCACTGCTACTCCCCTTCTTAGGGATGTTAAGTTTGATCTTGATTCTCATCTCTTCCATGATGTTGATCAATATCGTCGGTTGATTGGAAGATTATTGTACTTGGGTTTTACCAGACCAGATATCTCTTATGCCACTCAATAGCTTAGTTAATTTGTTCAGGCACCTACTATAATCACATTGGTCTTTATCTTTACATGTATTATGTTACTTAAAAGGTTGTCCTTCCAAAGGGCTATTTTATCCTGTTCAGGATTATCTTTTTGTTGTTAGTTTTTGTGATGTTGATTGGGCTTCCTGCTATTTCTCTCGGCGTTCTTTAACTGGGTATTGTGTATTCCTTGGGAATGCTCTTATTTCTTGGAAGACTAACAAGCAGTCCACATTCTTTTTCCTCTACTGAAGCTGAGTATCGTAGTCTCTCTACAACTGTTTGTGAACTTCAGTGGATTACTTATCTTTTATACGATCTTCATGTTTCTGTTAATCTACCTCTTTCTTTGTGGTGTGATAACCAGGTTTCTCTTCACATTACTGCTAATCCTATTTTTCATGAACATACAAAGCGTCTAGATATCAACTGCCATTTGGTTCGTGAGAAGTTCAAGGCTGGTTTTGTTACTCCCCAATTGATGGGGCATGTGCCCTAGGTCGATCCATTAACTATCTTTATGAATACTTTTAGTTAATAGAATAGAGGATTTCATTTGCTGTTTATTATAATTAATTTGCATGTTTACATTATAATAAGATCCATGGGTATTTATGTAAATATCCTAACTGTCCCTAGTCGATCATTATACTGAGAACTATAATGAATTAAGACTAGTGTGAGTCTTGATTGATGATTATACGTATAGGGATACGAATCAAGATCACGAGTACTTGTTAGGGAACAAAGTACTGGACCGACCCGCTATGAGAACATCACACGGATTAAGTCATAGTTGTTTCTCACGATAGGTATATATTCCAGTCCTCTGACTTGAGATTACCAGAGACTTCAACATTAGGAACACAGTGATTTGACACAATCAAACGTTGTCTTTAACCGGATGATTATAAAGGTTGTGATTGGTTACTGTGTGAGCAATGTGATGAAGTTGTGTAATCGAGATAGAATTTGTCCCTCTCATATAAAGAGAGATATCTAGTGGATCCCTTGATGTGTTAGACTGTTAAAAGGCCTAGTCTAAGTGAATTGATATTGATCAATGCCACTTGGATGTTTTCAGTCTACCTAGAGATCGAGACTAGTACGATTGAACATGTTGGATGACGATTCCATGTCTTATGTTTGATCAAAAGGATATCGTGTGACAAAAGGATGTTATATACACTATTGATTAGGTTGTATCGATTTGATATTCGTACAACTCGGGTAGTCATAATGTCTTGCTAGAGACTGCTTATGACTTGTATACCAAAATGTGTTTTGGTACACTGCCAACGTTGTATGAGCCTATTGGGTCGCACACTAAGAATGGTTTTGCGAGATTTTAAGATGATTCAGAAAAACGAATTTTTATGTGATAAAATTCATGACAGAAACGTCCTTGCGGTGTATTACACTTATACTTCTTTAAGTAAGGGTATATGTGTAATTTACTTAACCGTCTATATACAAGGGTTGTATAAATAGACGCTTTAAGTTACAATACACATACGAAAGATAAAAAGGCCGAAACTCTATTTTCGTTTTAGAAACGACTTAGATGATTAAGTTTTCACGGTTTAAACGTTTTTAATGGAATTAGATTCGGATCCTGTTGGGGTTTTTGTCAAAATTGTTTTGTAATCTCCGCTGCGTATGAACCCCAAAACCCAACACCAATATGTTTCCTCGAAGCTTCAGGTAGCTGATTTGTTCACCAAGAGTCTTGCAGCTCCTCGATTTTCTTTTTTGCTCTCCAAGATGAATATCTATGATTGACATCACCTGACTTCATCTTGAGGGGGGATGTAGTAAGTATTGCCTTTGTTACTGTTTTCATTTGTTATTGTGTTGTACATATTGTCTTGTTATTGTTTCTCTTTTTTCTATTACTGTTGTAATTGTTTTGTATGAGTTAGATAACTTGAGGTCACGTGCTTGTGTGACCCAAGTGAGTGTTGAGAGCTTAGACACATACACCACTTTATAAGGTGAAACAAGTATGTCATATATATAATTTTTGGTGATCAATAAAAACCTGTTTTTGCTCTGAAGTTTGTTCAATTATAAAATAGTAAACTTCAATTTTGTCTGATACTTCCATGGAATATGTTTCCACGTTAATGACACTGTGATGTTTATACTTGTCTTTCATGGTTTTACCTTACGAGGAGTTCAAATACAATTAAGTAAGCATTCATTATCAACCCTTTGGTAAGCCAATAATCATAGATAGGCATAAAAGAAAGGACGGGTTTATGTAGTATAAAGAGAATACAAGTTTGATAGAAATAGGTGGTTTACATTCAAATATTTTTTGTGGACACTCGATTTTGTAATTGGTAGAAACCCAGCTTTAATTTGTAATTGTTTTTGGTGTTGTAATCGTTGTAATATATAAACTATATAATTAAAAATAAACAAAAAACAAAAAACAAGACAATCACTTTTTTGGACTTAAAAGACAGTTTTTTAATTATCACATAGTTAAAAAAAAAACCTATAGTTTTATAGTTTTTTTTGTTTTTGTTTTTTCAGAGTATATACTATAGTTATTAGTTGTTGTTTTTTTGTTAGATTATAGTTATTAGTTGTTTTGTTTAAGTTTTAAGTGGGACACTTAATTGTTGCATACTTGTATTTATAACAAGGTTTTAAGATAGGGACATACGACTGAAACTCATTATCCCTAACGAATTACAATGCCACAAATCGAGAAACTCGAACCAAAAATGGAAAACAAAGGATTAATGGTACGTTCCTCATGGTCCACATTGGTGCTTTTAATATAGTTATATATATAATTTCATTAACAAATATAGAATGTCAAGGTACTTGAATGATCTTGTCCATAAACTGGTGATGCACCTCATTACCTAAAAGCACCAAGATGGGAAAAGAATCATGTAGACTTGTTAATAGATTTAAATAGAAAAAGAAAAACAAATGAAAGTATATGAAGACTAAGTTTCATGGAAGCACAAGTAAGCTTTCAGTAGGCAACACTCCGAACAGACACAAATGGGGTGGATCTCTTCTTTATGCAGTCGGAGAAGCTTGATGGGAAAATGATTAATGACCAATAGAAAAGCTTGCCTGGAAGATAAAGAACACAAGGCATGGTGGAGTAGTGAACCCCGGTAAATTTTGTGGTTCACAACTCAATAAAGACACTAAAACCATGGGTCATAAGGCTAACATTACCAAAAAGTAAAACTGAGTAAAAAGTCTTTGCATCACTCTTGCACATTATAAGAGCTTCACCAAGTCCAATTTAGGAAAAACTGGCAACTTATGTAAAAGGCTACAAATAATTGCTAGCCTTTTCCTTTGAATTTGTGCTAACTTAATACGCCTCAAAGGTAATCCAAATCTTGTTTGTATGAAAAAATCATTTTAATAGACTAAGTAACATTTTTTTCTTCTGATAAGAGAACAAAAACTGACCACCTCAAATAAAAAAAAAAAATCCATTAGCAAACTTGTAATCTATATATTATTTTCTCAATCACAATATAACACAATTAATCTTGCATATAGTTTCACACTTAAAGAACTACCAAAGAGATTGCGGTTCATGAACTAAAAATAAGATAACAAAAATATCAACAAACAATTAAGGATAAACATAAATATTTAGAAACAATGCTACAAATGTCTCTCAGCACCATCAAATTGAAACATTTAAACAATATTGTGGATATACTATTTTTATGTCACTAAGCGAAACCCATATTCACAATTTTGGATAATATGCCTCAAACTTCTGCAAGAGCAAGCGACATATGGTATGTCACAAAGTTCTCTAATACTATAGAAATTAGAAGGCAACTCTTCAAAATAATCAGAGGAGAATTTTTAAGAGAAAACCCATGTTGATGTGCAATTGGATTTGAATATGCAAAGTGAAAGAACAATTCATGAGCCCAAACATATATACGACTACAAAGTGCCTTCACATATATTTCTTAAGCATGGAGTAACTCTAAAAAAACTATATGAAAAAAAAATTACGAAAGTAATAAACAAAGTTATATATTCTTTATATATGTTATTCATTGTTTCCACTCAAATAAGAAATGAAAGAAAAAAAAAGAAACAAAATCAAGTTGATTTCAAGTATCGGAGCACAAATTTATAACTCGATGTCTCCACACACTGCAAAACTGAAAGTAAGGGATACTGCAATGCCAAATATGATGATTAAGATACATCCTCATACCTGCTTAGAAAAGATCTCAAGTGTTAGCTGTACAAGAATTTTGCTCAGGTCATTTCTATCAACACTAATATGAAAAGAGCAGATCTTCTTAATGATGGAGAAATGGAAACAAGCAACCACCATATTGCTATACAATCGTTTCGTCCAAGTTTACAAGTGAATAATGTTTTTAAGACCCGATTATTCGTAAGATTAAGGAAATATATTTATTATGGATGGATAAAAAAAAAAATGAAAAGAGATCTCAATAGGAGAATACACTACGAGAAGAAAAATTGAATGACATAACCAATTTAATGCCAAATTGATCAACAACTAAGAACTTTAGGAGAATATCAGAGGTGAAAGATAATTTCAAATTGTCGATTTTAAAAGACAACCAAAACATCAATAAAGTATAAACGATAATGGGTATAAGCATAACTAAAATAAACATTCAATTCATGTCATTATGTGCATAACTAAAATATATGCTAGAAAATATACGAGACTGACCATTCAAAGACACAAAGCTCGTATTTTAACTATTGTCTCAATTAATTCCCAATACACACTACTCCACACTGATTCTCTTTGTTCAATCTCATTCTTGAGGTCTTTTAAGCAAATAAGAAAAAAATAATTTAAGAACTCTGATTCCCAACAAAAACATCAAATTGAAAAGAAATCACAAGCAACTCCCCACCTCTGCAAAGCTATTCAAATTGAGATCCTTGTTTCACAACATGTGCGTTAGGGCTCCAAAGTGTCCTTTGAATTCAATGAAGGTGATAGATACCATGAAAGAGAAAACTCGATTAGCAACGAATACACAAATAGCAGAAAGAGAGCAGAAAATGAGAGACACATTAAAGAAAAAAGGCAGAGTAGGAACGAAGAGTAGCTGAAGTGTTACGAGAAAGAAGAAATTTGAAGGAACTCGAGAAACTCCTATTCTTGTAAAACTCCATGAAAACTGAATAACCAGTGTTGGGCACGAAAATGAGAGTTGTTGAATTGGAGGTGCGTACGAAGAAGGTGAAGTGTGCAAATAAGAATAGGGAAAAAATTGAGAGTTGGAGACGATGATAGGTTGAAAATTGAAAATGGAAAATGCATATATAAGTAAGATACACGACTTATTGAAAGTTACCCATAGTTGTTTAATTAAAATATAAATATAAATGTACGATTGAGTTATATATACATAAAATTATGTGTATTATATACATGAATACATATTTATCATGAATACTGAGTTTTAGTGCATATGTATGAATAAATACTTAAAAGTTGCAAGGAAAAAGTTGAAGAAAATAATGTGTTGACATATATTACAAAGCAAAACAAAAAAAGTCAAATTAGTTGAGGATAGAATTGATATTAGATAAAAATGTTAGGATAAAATTGATAAATTCTTAAGGTTATATAGGATATAATTGATACTAAAGGTTAGGATATTTTGATCCACGTTTTCTTTTTTCTTTGTGGCCTTAGTTATTTATTTTTAAGATTAATAAGAAGAAAAATTGAAGACTATATAGAAAAATTGCAAAATTTTATTTAATAGTATTCTTGAGGTATTGGTTTTATAATACTAATGTACGGCACATGCTCCGCATTTGGATGCAATTTTTTTGAAGCCCATATGTGTATGTGGGCAGTTAAGGTAATAATGCAAAACGTTTTTGAAATTGCTATGTCATGTCTATTTTTTTAGGAAAGTATGGCATTAATCACAACAATTTTGTAGAAAAAGGGTTGGGTAGTTTTTGTTTTTGTTTTTGTTTTTTTTACGTATTTAACCTTTACATATATTATTTCAACTAATTCAAAAAAGATGGTTGGGGGCATTATTGGAAAGATATGAGCGAAAAAGGCTTTACCGTGGAAAGCAAATTCAAAATTTATATTATATAATAGATATAATACTTTAGGAAAGTGTGGCATTAATCGCCATTTTTGCAGAAAAAGGGTCGAGTAGTTTTTGTCTTTTTACATATTTAACATTTACATATATTATTTCTACCAATTAAAAAAAAGATTGTTGGGGGTATTATTGGAAAGATATGAGCCAAAAAGATTTCACCATGAAAAGCAAATCCATAATTTTTATTATAGAATATATATAGTACAAAATCTATATCTATATTCTATATATATATATATATATATATAAGTTGAAGCTGAGAGAAAGTTTATATGTATCCTCCTTTCAAAAATTTAATTTTCTAGTTTTCTAATTTTTTCTATTTTAAAGAATTTATTTATTTGTGTTATTGGTTGTTTCAAGGAATATACTCATTGCCCCATTTATTGGATTTATTTATAGTTTAGATTTGACTGAAATAATAATTAAATGCATTTGAATTCTTTTTTATTAATGAAGAGTTACTTCAATGCATCAAGTATCCGTTTCGAATCTTACACATCCTTTCGGTTACCACAACATGATTTATGCGCCAGCGAAATCACAATTAAAGGTATTTGAATTCTTTTCTTAGTTAATGAAGGGTTGTTTCAATGCATTTAATATCTTTTTCGAATCTTACACCATCATTTTAGTTATTGCAACATCATTTATACAAATCATTAATCTTCTCTTTATATATAGATAATAGGTTCACAAGTACTGGCAGATCTAGCAACATCCAAATAGCTCTATCATAGTTCTTCACTCATAAATGCAATGTTGAGGTGATTGTTGAGCTATATGACACTCCAAAACATAGTAGAGATTTTGCAGTGCAATCAGCGACTTCACATCTCTATGTTCGTTATTGCGAGGATTGTTTACAATGTTCGCTATGTGCGTGATTTATAACTAAATATTTTTTACCCTCTTTTGTATATTTTATTTCTAAGAAATATGAGTTGATTATTGTGAATTGTAAAAATTATAACATTATATTTATGTAAATTAATTTATTAACTTTCTCTTAAAGTTATAATAACTGCTGCGCAAAGCACAGGAAATCGACTGGTATAGTATATGAACAAATACAACAACAACAACAACATAGCCTCAGTCCTAAATTAACTGGGGTCGGCAACATGGATCAAACTTTTCCATTGTGCTCGATTAAGTGCAATTGATGGTGAGCTTTGCAAACCATTCAAATCTCTCTTAATTAATGCATCCCATGTTAACTTTGGTCTACCCCTACCTCGTCGAATTTCTACAGTTTCTATTGAGTCAAGTTTTCTAGTTGGGGCATTTGTAGGTCGTCTTTGCAGTGACCAAACCATCGCAACCGCCTTCCCTAATCTTTGTATCAATTGGTGCTACTCCTACTTGTCTTTGAATTTCTATATTTCTTATTCTATCTTTACGAGTTTTACCACACATCCACCTAAGCATCCTCATTTCTCGCTACATTCACTTTATGTAATTGTTGTTGTTTTACCGCCCAACATTCACTTCCATAGAGCATAGCCGGCCTAATTGCGGTCCTATAAAATTTTCCTTTTAACTTAATAGGAACATGTCGATCACAAATCACCCCGTTGCACTCCGCCATTTCTTCCATCCAGCTTGAATTCTATGTGTGACATCATTTTCAATGTTACCATCATTTTGTATGATTGAACCTAGGTATCTAAAGTGTTTTACCCTAGGAACTTCTACTTCCCCTAATTTTACCACTCCGTCATCTCGATGTCTAGTGTTTCCAAACTCACAGTGCATGTATTCCGTTTACGTCCTACTCAACTTAAAGCCTTTAGATTCTAATGTATTTCTCCAAAGTTCTAATTTCCTATTCACTCCATCTTTAGTTTCATCCACTAAGACAATATCATCTACAAATAGCATACACCATGGTATATCCTCTTGAATATGTCTAGTTAATTCATCTATAACTAAAGTAAATAAATATGGGCTTAAAGTCGATCCTTGATGTAGTCCTATCGTAATGGGAAATTCTTTTGTAGCTCCTCCAAATGTCTTTATACTCGTTACTACTCCATCGTACATATCTTTAATAGTGTCTATGTATCTAGCGTGCACTCTTTTTCTTTCTAGAACCCACCAAAGAACATCTCTAGGGACCCTATCATATGTTTTTTCTAAATCTACGAATACCATATGAAGATCTTTTTTCTTTTCTCTATATTTTTCTAACAATCGTCTTACAAGGAAAATCGCCTCCATAGTTGACCTCCTGTGCATGAAACCAAATTGGTTCTCTGATATTGTTGTTTCTCTCCTTAACCTATTGTCAATTATCCTCTCCCATAGTTTCATAGTGTGACTCATGAGTTTAACTCCCCGGTAGTTTGAGCAACTTTGAATGTCTCCTTTGTTTTTGAAGATTGGCACAAGCGTGCTTCTTCTCCAATCCATTGGCATCCGTTTTGATTTTAAAATTTTATTGAAAAGTTTTGTCAACCAAGTCAATCCGATTTCTCCTAAGCATTTCCAAACCTCTATGGGTATTTCATCTGGGCCACATGCTTTCCCTATTTTCATTCTTTTCAATGCCTCTTTAACTTCTACAATTCTAATATTGCGTGTATAGTTTACATTTCTTTCGTGGTGTGGGTTTTCATCTATTATAGCATCAACTTGGCCATCATTAAATAAACTATCGAAGTAACTTCTCCATCTCTCCTTAATATCCTCCTCGCGCGTTAAAACATTTTGATTTTCGTCCTTAATACATCTTACATGACTTAGGTCTTGTTTCTTTTTATCTCTTAATTTGGCTAGCCTATATATATATTTTTCCCCATCTCTATTACATATTTTTCCCCATCTCTATTACCTAACTTTGTATATAAATCTTCCATGAAATTTGTTTTAGCTTGACTAACTACTTTTTTAGCTTGTTTTCTAGCTTCTCTATATTGATTGTACACATCTTCATCTTGATACTTAGGTATTTTAATATACATATCTCGTTTAGTCTTAATTGCTCGTTGGACATCCTCGTTCCACCACCATGTTTCCTTCTTCGAGGTCCCAATCCCTTAGATATACCTAATATGTTTGATCCCACCCTCCTTTTGCAACTACTCATTTCTAGCCACATTGTATTAGCATCTAAGTCAAGATTCCAAACATTTTCCTTTAGTAGTTTTTCTCTAAACTCTACTTGTTTACTATGTTTTAGGTTCCACCACTTTATTCTAGGGTCGCTAACTCTTTTATTCATATTTTTCGTTTTGTTAGCTTAATATCAAGTACTACTAACTTATGTTGGGTAGTAAGTGCTTCACCAGGTATTACTTTGCGCCTCTACATAGTTTTCTATCTATTTTTCTTGTTAAAAGAAAATCTATTTGACTCTTGTTATGACCACTACTAAAAGTAATTATATGCGACTCCCTCTTCCTAAAACTAGTATTTGCTAAGACAAGATCATATGCTTTGAAGCAAATTCTAAAATTGATTCTCCTTCTTCATTTCTATTACCGTAACCAAAACCTCCATGAACTCTCTCAAACCCATCGTTACTTACCCCGACATGCCCATTTAAATCTCCTCCAATAAAAACCTTTTCATCTAATGGTATACTCGCATAAATCCATCCATATCATCCCAAAACTTGTGTTTGATGCTCTCGCTTAATCCTACTTGTGGTGCATATGCGCTAAGTATGTTAATTTTTTCGTCTCCAATAATTAATTTAACTAGAATCAATCTATCCCCCATTCTTTTAACCTCTACGACCTTATCCTTATAATCATTATCCACCACAATTCCTACTCCATTGCATTTTCTATCTATATCGGTGTACCACAATTTAAACCCTGTGCTTCCTATTTCTCTACTCTTTTCTCCTATCCATTTTGTCTCTTGGAGGCAAGCAATATTGACTCTCCTACTCCATTGCATTTTGTCTCTTGGAGGCAAGCAAAATATTAAAAACGTTTTATTTAGACTCAACCATTATATAATTTATAAACACGAGAGACATGAAAATTTCATATTTAATGCTTGATGTATTTGTACACAAACATTTTGTTTTTTCATTTTCATGCTCCAACAACATAAAAACAAAAAACTACTACTATACAATCAAACCTTTGAACCTGGACTATAAACCAACAATCAATAATACATTAATCTAAGTAGTAAGGGATTCAGTTCCCTTAACGACGCCACTAATGAATTGCGGTAAAATAGTGTAAAAGTGCATTGTACCAATATACACTATTTCGTGTAAAAGTATAAAAAATATTATAATAAAAAATGTACAATAATTATCGATGACATAGCTATGTCTTTACGTCATGGAGAAGCGCCCGCAACCTCCCTCTCAAATGAAGATGATCAATCAACCAAGAAGTAAAGAATATACATGAGGAATGTGGTACCAAGATGGTGGTGGTTAATACCCCCTCTTCCATCTCTTTCAAAGAAGCCGTTGAGAATAATGATGTAGAGATGAATGAGAATAATAAGGATGAGGATGACTCATTTCCTACTATTGACGTTGAAATAGAGGAGAATGACATTGTTAGTGAAAGGCTTGAAAATAATATAAAGATCTCATTTTCAAATAAGCTTTTGAATCAGATAGCAGCCTCAATGAAGAACACAGTCATGGTGAGAATCTTGGGCAAGAAGATCCGATTTCATACGTTCCATCAGAGGCTATTCACTTTATGGAACCCTAAGGGTGGAGTTCATATTATGGACATAAAAAATGGCTACTATAAGATTCGATTGTCTATTAAGGCAGATTACTTTAAACCTTTATTTGGTGGACATGGGTTATAATGAGGCACTACCTTACAATATAACCATAGTCTCCAAGTTTTAATGTTAATGCTCTGAACCTATCTGATATCCCAACACGGATTCACTTTCTTGCCTTACCACCTGAATGCCGTCATAAACAAATTATATGCAACATTGCTCAGAACTTTGGAGAATTTATCAAATTTGATTCGAGCACTGCGATGTCTTATCGAGGTCAATTTGCACGGGTAACAATTAAACTTGATCTCACTAAGCCTCTAGTCACAAGCTTGCTACTGAATGGTCAGAACTAAAAGCTAGAATATGAAGGTCTTCCTTTTATTTGTTATAAATGTGCCTAATATGGTCATATTGTTTGTTCAAGTGACGGCCCCAGTTCCCACAAACTAGGCTCCGCCCAGCCTAGACCTACGTGGAGCCTCGGTCAACCCTCGCAAAGTCAACACAAGCCTAGTTGGTCTCTTTTTTATTAAGTATTATTTATTCACTTATTAGAGTTATTAATATTCAGATGTCTTAATTTAGTATGGTGCAACAGAAGCAGTGAAATAATTAAAGCAACTAATTTTAAATAATTTAAAGTCGGGACAAGCCTAAATATGGGAATCTTGCAAAAGTGATCTCAAATATATCATGTGACAAAAAAGAAATCATATACATGTATCCAGTGCATCTATCAATCCCACAACCCACAACGGTATATAGTTTATAATTATATACAAAATAATAAAATAACCTACATGGTAAAAGAGAGGAAGCTAACTTTGAAAGTACTTTAGAGGTAATCACCAAGTACGAGCTCCTTTAACTTACTACTAGAGGGACCTACAATTGTCACAAAAAACAGAGACAATTCTAATGAGTAAAACCAGAGGAGTCCCAACAGTATTTCATGAATTCCAATAAATAAGCCAGAAGATCATGCATGAATGTAAATAAACATGAAATAAAGTAAGTGCATGATAAACAAGCCAAAAAATTAACTATGATGAATGAGTGCCAAAGAAACGACAGGAAGGGTGTTTAAGCGGTCTAAATCCATCAAGCTGCATGCTAGCGACCACAAACTTGACTTCATGTGGACACCTCGGGGTGTTTTTGTGTTGTTCGCTCCTCGCCTAGTGGGCCCAGCTACACGTATACGACACCTACTCGTCCACTTCATGTCTCGATGTTCGTGTCCACATGTGTGATAATGATTTACTTAGTTGATTATTTATGTTTTCTTAGGTTATCTCATTAAGTATTTATAATTCCTTAAGTTCAACCATTTGTAGCTTATTCGGGTCTTAGCCGTGCTAGTGGTTTGTATTTTACAAGTTAACAATGATTCGGTGGAAGAGCAAGTTAAGTATTAAAATAACATGATAAACATTATTCATATGAGCATATCTTCTACTGTGAAAAACTCGGAAAAATACTTTGTATATAAGCGACAGTACCATAAAATAGTATATACATACAAGTACAAGGTCACTCCATTCTCCCAATACCTAAAATAGTAGAAAATATCAAAATATACATGTACTAGTAGGTCCTCGACGGTGGGCAATCAGATGTAGTCACCTAGGATCCTCTTGCCCCTATTGGTACTAGGATTTGCACTCGATCATCATAAAAAGACAGATGATGAGTCCAGTGAGTAAAATCCAAAGAAACCCCTTTGAGCATTCGCATAATAAAGTAAGGAAATGCAAGAAATATTGTTAAATAAACATGTGGAGTGTAAAAGACAGACAACAGTAATTGGCTCATCGCATGAATAAATAACATATATGCCAAACAAGTGTGTGTGTGTGTGTGTGTGTTCTCTCCAGATGGACTAGACTATACTTCGGGTCACCAAGATCCTACTAGTGGGCGCATCCAACTGGCCTAATACTTGGTCCCTCGCGGTGTTGGCCAAATCCGCTGGGTCACTGACACATGCACTAAGGGCAAGCTAGGGTTGCCATTCATCGAGGCCCGGGTCACATGTGCTACAATTTAGCGCATCATGATTGCACAACAGAGAATTTGAGGGAGTAAACTCAACCCTCACCCAAGTACGGAATGGAGTAATAGAAAACGACATGAAATGATAAATATGGAATCAAAAATAGAATTAAATACTCAGAGTTCTTCAATCGGGTTTTACAAACCTCAAACAACTCTCGATTCCCCGAACTCTTGTATCCGACCCAATAAGCTCCCGACACCGAGCTACGGTCCCCTATGTCCCTGAAATCAATTTTATAAGTTTAACATGATTCCAAGTTGATTAGTATTGTATTAGGTTAAAAACCCCAAAATAAATCCTCAAATTCAACTTCCATCTGTCATTAGCGTGGTAAATGCGCTATGTAACAGAATTCTCTACTCGAGAATTCTACCTCCAATACCCAAACCAGCTAACCAACCCCATAAAACTACTTTACATTTAAATGTGACTCCAAACATCATTCAAAAACCATAAAACAACACTAATTAGATCAAAATCATCAAATTCATGAATACACTAGTTTTTCCCAAATTCATCTAAAACCTCAATTCATTCAAAACCAATTGTAAATTCTCATTTGCAACCATAATTATAGTTGTAATTCATCAATAATTCAGCAACATCAGTGACCTAATCCTCAAACTTAAATATAAGACTAAACACCTAAATTTTAGCTCAAATACTAGTGTAGTAAGATTACTTAGTTGATGTACTACCTAGCTTAAGAAATTCTCACCAACTTCTATTGATTCCTTCTCTCTACAACAAACTCCTTCTCCAGCAAGTTTGAGTTGAAAATATGGTTTGCATGTATTCATCAACTCATCTTTTTATATTAAGGTAAAATTAATTATAAGCCATTGATCTTCATGTGTTTACATATCCCGAGATTCATCTAATGGCCTACCTCCTTCCACTTATCCCACTAACTCATTACTAACTCAATCTAAGTGACTCCAACTTACTACTCACATGGTTTCTAGATGTGCCAATATGTATATCTAGGAAAAACTCATGGTTTCTAATTTAATTAACCAAACTATATGTCTTTCCTATTTAATCTAATTACATTAGCTTAGGCCTATTATATTACATATGGTTAGTGTTTTTATTCACCAAAATTAACAAATTTGTGATCCCAATAACCCTCGACTACTCGACACCCAGTGCCCGCGCATCGACACGTGTTTCGAGGTACGCCATAGGCTATTGTGCTAATTCTATCAACTTAGTCTATTGTAACATTAACCATTTTAATTGATTCATTCACCATCTTACCCGTAGTTCGCCTACTCGATACCTACGTTAGCACGCCTTACGAAGAAAATATTCGTCACACCAACTCTCTTGATAGCAAAGTACACACCTCAATGTTAAAATAATATAAATTCATAAAATGCATCACACATAAGCAATTCAAGACACAATTAGCTAGTATACCTAGGTCGACGTATATCCCACCATACCCATAACGTTCAAGTGAATCTGAGCTGACGTCCATGTCTTAAATTACGAAATAAATAAAGACATTAATAAAACGGGTCATTATAGTTCTTCGCAACTAAGGGAAATTTCATCCCAAAATTTAAATATAAACTAAATGTCGTACCATGAAATAGCTGAGGGTAACGCTCTCACATCATCGATTCGAGCTCCCAAGTGAGTCCCTTTGTCCCATGATGATGCCAGTGAACTAGAACCTTAAGAACTCCTTGTTCCTGAGAACCTAAACTTTGCGTCAGGAATTGCTATCGGCCGCTCCTCATAAATCATGTGAGGCTGAACCTCAATCTGCTCCAAGTCAACCATCGGTCTCGGTCTTAATCTAGTCACTCTCAACATAGAGATATGAAATTTCGGATCAATCGAAGCTCACTCAACAGGTAACTCTAATCAATACACGATAATGCCAACTCATGCTGCGACTCCGAATGGTCCAATAAACCTCGACGCCAGTTTCCTCTTAATACCAAATTTCCGTTGACCCTTCCAATGGGAAGCCTTCAGGTATACCATGTCGCCCTCCCCATATAGCTCAGACCCTCGTGATACTTATATGCATATTTCTTCTATTTGTCATGTGTGGCTCGTAGTCTCTGCTAAATATTTCTGATCTTCTCTATGTGATCAATAACTATCTCAGGCCTAACGATCACTGTATTTCTCGATTTGCCTAACATACAAGTGACTTGCAGGGCCTCCCATATAGTTCCTCAAACAGCGGCATCCTGATACTCACCTAATAGATGTTGTTGTATGTAAACTCACACAAAGGTAGATAATCCTCCCACGAATCCCCAAACTACAATATACAAGCCCTGAGCATATCCTCCAAAATCCGTATCAACCGCTCTGACTCTTCGTTTGTCTGAGGATGGTAAGCCGTATTAAACTGCAATTTGGTGCCAAACTGCTCCTGTATAGCCTCCTAGAGTCTCGAAGTCAACCTGGGATATCTGTATGTGCAATCTAATAATCTCCTGCTTAAACAATATGCTCACTGTGGGAATGTGTATTTCATAGAAACCAAAATGAAGTGAGTCGGTTTCATCAACCTGTCGACCATAACCTAAACTGCATCGTGACACCTCGATGTTTGTGGTAGTCCACTAACGAAATCCATAATGATGTGCTCCCATTTCCTCTCTGGAATAGGCATTGGCTGTAATAGTCCATTAGGTCTCCTGTGCTTAGCCTTTACCCGCTTGCAGAGGTGACAACTCCTGACATATGTTCCAACGTTGGCCTTCATCCCCCGTTACCAAAATAATTGCCTCAAGGCATGATACATCTTGGTCCGATCAGGATGAACTGTGTAGCGAGACCGGTGTGCATCCTCTAGAATCTTGTCCTGTATCTCATGATATGAAATCATCCACAACCCATTCGAAGTCTCAAACACTAATCTGTCGTCTCTGCCTAACCAGTACACTCTGGATCCTGAGCTAGAGCACTGAACTGCTTATGAAGCCTATTAGCCCTCTAACACTTGGCAACCCACTCAATAGATAACATCAGAACTCTCATCTAAGAATAAATGTAATGCTCAACTATAGTAGATACCTCTATCATGCACATAACTAATGCCGCCAGTAGTAAGCCATGTTCGTGTGTCAAATATCACAAAACAGTCTGACTATTAATCTGGCTCCTTCTCAATGCATCAGCAATGATGTTCTCTTTCTTAAGGTGGTACTCAATAGCGAAGTCGCAGTCCTTCAGCAGCTCAAGTCATCTCCTCTAATGCATATTCAAATCTCTCTAAGTGAAAATATAGCGTAGAGTCTAGTGATCTGTGTACAAAATAAGCCTATCTCCGTAGAGATAATGTCTCAGGCCTTTAGTGCAAAAAGACTACAGCAAGCTCCAAATCATGCATTAGATAATTTCCATTATGTGGTCTCAACCATTTGGAGAGATAAGCAACTGGTCTACCCTCCTGTATCAGCACACATTTAAGACCAATGACTGACGCATCTGTGTAAACTGACAAAAATCCTGATCACATTCCTCTGACCAGTCAAATTGAACATCTTTCTTGGTCAATCTCGTCATTAGGCTACGACTCAGGAAAAATCATATACAAATCACTGGTAGTACCCTACCAATCTTAGAAAACTCCGAATATCGATAACAGACTCAAACGTCCCCTAGTCAATGATAGCCTGAATCTTCTTAGGCTCCTCCAGTCAATGATAGCCCGAATATTCTTTGAAACCACATAGATACTTTGATCGCTGATGATATGTCCCAAAAATCTCATTATACTCAGCCAAAAATCACACTTATAGAACTTGGTATACAACCTATGCTCATTTAGTGTCGACATAACTGCTTTGAGATGCCTCTCATGCTCCTCACGAGTCCTGCTGTAGATCAAAATATCATTGATGAAGATTCTAAAAAATCTATCTAAATATGGTCTTAAAACCCTGTGCATCAAATCTATGAAGATTATTGGGGAGCTAATTAGCCCGAATAACATGATTGTAAACTCAAATAACTCGTATCTCGTGCAAAAAATGATTTTTTGAATGTTCTTCTCTCGAATCTTCAACTAATGATAGCCTGATCGAAGTTCCATCTTAGAGAAAATCTGACGCTTGCCAACTAGTTTAATAGATCGTCTATCCTAGGAAGTGAGTAACGGTTCCTAACTGTTACCTGATTCAGCTTCCTATAGTCTATGCATATCCTCATTGAATCATCATTTTTCTTCACAAATAACACTAAAGCTCCCAAGGTGACATATAAGGGTGGATGAAACCTTTCTCCAATAAATCATCCCGTTGTCGCCTATCCTTTTCCTGCTCCGATGGTGACATCCTGTAAGGTCTGCTGGCGATTGGATGAGTCCCTGGTATAAGCTTGATGATAAACTCAATCACTCATGGCGGTAGCAATCCGGGTACACCATCTGGAAATATATTAACAAAGTTTCTAAATAGCTGAACATCCTCAATCCTGGCCTCGGTCCTAACCTTCGACTCGATTATTACTGCAAATGCCTTTATCTTATATGCCATAAATAGTCAACCCCTAGTGATAGTAAGTTAGTCGCGGATCCAACTAGTGAGAACCCTGGTATCCCGAGAATGTGAAACCCAATCTCTTACAAAATATTTTATCCATGCATGATCGGGTGACAAACAATCCATCCCGAGAAAAGTATCAAACTCTAGGTACTCTAACACTAGGAGATCTGTCGTAACTAATGTCCCTCAACCTCTATCATCACACCTCTACATATCTGGTTAAGGTATATCTTGTCCCTAACGGCAGTGCTAAGAACAAGATATGTGTTTAGTGTCTGTGCAACTAACCTTAACTCTCCAACAATCTGCCCATCAATAAATGAGAAAGTAACACCAGAATCAAATATAGCATAGATAGGTCTGCCATAAATATGTAACATACCCACGATGAGATATCTAGTTGATCTATCGCCCGACTGCGCTACTGTATGAGCCCTCTCTCATGCCTGATCTGCCTCTCATCGTGGCAACGGTGGTGCTCTACAATCTATCCTCCAGTGTCCTTGCTAACCACAACTATGACATATGCGTTTTTCTTGCCTGTGTGGTGGCCCCAAATTCTAGGCCGCCTTGCTACCAACCACGTCGCATCCCATGTCACCAAGCCTTGCCACGTCATGGCCCGCTTATCCTTGACGTTTCATAACCAACCTGGCTACTTACACTTTTCCATTTAATCCTAATTTAGCTAATTAATTTCCATATAAATATTAATGATTTCATTAGCCCATTAATCAATTTATCAAGTTATAATGAGATTTTACAGTGGAAGTCTTAATTTAAGTTTTATACAATATTCTACAATCCTAAGTAGTGGAAAAACTCGACAAAAGACACCATGTATATATAAAGGTAAGTTAAGTATAGCAAAAGTTTCATATACATGTAATCAGTGTTCTATGGTCCCTAAAACCCAATAAAAATAAAATAAATACATATCGATATCACACATGAGCTGGCTCCACAATCTCAAAGGTAGTCGCCCAGTACCTCCTTGCCTTTTCCCTTGCTCGTCAAAGGATCTGCACTCGTCGCCCTAACAAATACAGTGACGATTCCAGTGAGTAAAATCCCAAGAAAATTCTACACAATATTCATGAAATAAAACTGATAAACTACGAGGCATGCGAATATAACACTTGACAACAATACGTCATATTCCCATGAATGTAAGCAACACACGACAAGCAAAAGTTGTAGCGTGAAATAAATAAACAACAAACACAAATTGAACCAGTTCTGAAATAAAACATTAATCAGTAAACATCCGTATAATCATGAGAAAAACATGACCTACATTAGCCAGGAACCGATAAATCGAAAAGGAGCCACGTATATACTTACAAGCTTACAGTAGCTAAACTTCAACTTCAATAAATGACATAGCTTACAGTAGCTAAACTTCAACTTCAATAAATGACATGGTCCTTTCCTGACACTGTTACACATCAGGACCACCTTAATCCTTCTCGAAAATCATAGATATATTCTACTGCCATCAACACGAGCACTATCATAAGTAACCCATGCATGCGATTTAGCCACAACTAATATATACGCATACCGAAATAGGAATGGGAACCTCACATGTGCCCACCGACACTCACACATGAAAAGCAAAATCGAAAAATCAAATCATGAATTTTGTGAGATATTCTAATGTGTTTACGCACCTCAACACGCGCTCCGACTCCCCCGGACACCTAAATCCGACTCGACAAGCTTCCCGATACCTGAGCTTCGGTCCCCTAAGTCCCTGAAGTCGGTTAAGTGTATTTATTTTATATTCAAATTGGTTGAATATGTTTCAAATTGATATTTCCAAATCAACATTAAAGACCAAATTAAGTCTCAATTTCAGTCTTACGTTACAACGCATTTTTAGGCATGAAATGGTCCAAATCTTGAAATCTCTGACCAACACAAAGATCATTGTTCTCTATCTTAACTTTTCGAAAATGTTTAGTTTGAGAAATTCTGATTTAAAACGAAAGAAATATCATGAGTCTACTAAACATAGCTTTAATTGGAACCTAACCCCTACCAACGGACTTAGAAAATCTATTCCTCCCAATCTATATTTCCAAAAGTTAATTTTGGTCACAAGCCAGCAAACATACCTTAATATAGCATACTAAAAGATTAGCTCATCTGGATAAGGAGTTAGGGAGTTATACTTTTAATAAATTTAGTTTCAAAATGTTTCTTCTGAATTCCAGCACCTACTTATAAAGAACTTTTGGATATGAAAACAATTGAATTCCAATATCTCCAGTTAAGAAAATTGTTACTCTTCAAGTAAACTTTCAAATGCCACTAGTTTGGGTCGATTTGGATCTAAAATGAGCAAGTTATGACCAAATTATATAGGTTAATTCCTAATATAACATGCAGAATTCTAGTTTTGGTCTTGCAACTTCAAAAATTCATATCTTTATGATTTCAAATCCATATTAAGAACTTCAATATAGCTGGATTATCAGCTTCAAATGAGGAATCCAAATATATAAACCAATCGCAAATATTGAATCATCTACCCTATGGAATTAGCTGAAAACCAGAAATGATTTCAATCTTACATAAATAGATGTGTACCCAGTTGATGTGTCACCTAACTTGAGAAATTCTCACCAATCTTCCATGGATTCCTTCTCTCCATCAATCTCCTTCTTCTCCAGCAAGTTCTCTTAATTCATAAATTGAAAACGAAAATGGTTTCCTTGCATGTGTTGATCTTATATATTAAGGTAATATTGATTCCTAACCATTGATCTCTATGTATTTACGTATCTAGAAGCTCATCTAATGATCCACACCTTAACATGTATCCCATTAACTCCCACTAATCTAATCAAAATGACACTAATTTGCAACTCACATGGTTCCTAGATGTGTCACATGTATCTCTAGGACAATCTCATGGTTTCTAATTTAAATAATAAAACTATAGGCATTGATTTATTTGATTCAATTACATTAGCTTAGGCCCATTATAATATATATGGTTATTGTTTTTATTCACCAAATTGACAAATATTATGATCCCACTAACCCACAACTACCCGACACTCGATGCCTCGTGTCTCAACATATAATTCGAGGTACGTTATAGCCTATTGCTTTAATTGAAGTTTACTTGGCCCATGGTTACATTACCCATTTTAATTGATTAACTAGTCATCCTCACATGGATTAGTTGAGTTTCCTAGTGTACTCATAGTTCGCCTATCTGACACCCGCGTTAACATGCCTTTCGAGGCGAACACCCGTAACACAAACTCCGTCCGATAACAACATATAAAAATGCGATGCAATATATTAATAATAATCTTGTAAACATCACATATACACAACCACCATCCATAAATAACATATTTCCTTGGTTCTCATGTCCGAGTCAACCGAGTTGTCTACGTAACACCCGAACTACAACCGTTAATCCCCGTGATTAACGCTAATCCTGGTTTAATTAATTTGGGTGGTTACAATTCTTCCCAACTAGATAATTTCGTCCTTGAGATTTAAATCTCAAGTATACTCTTGTGTATCTATCCTATCCTCGTGTGACCATGCCTCACACCTTGATAATCTCTCTCTACAGTCCCTTGAACACCTCCACTTCTCTATCACAGGGAAAGTAGTGTTACCCTGAGACATAGGCGCGTGTTGCCGAGGTGGTCAACATTAGTTAATCCTTTCCCAACATCGCTGCAACCTATTCTCAGTTTGATTTTCATGTTCAAGTTTCCCTAACCCAGTTACCTAACACTAGTAACTGTAAACCTCTCCTATCATGTATCCCAACATAATATTCCTAACCAACCATCACATACCATGACAATCCCATGCCATGCTACGACCTATCCTTTCACACCATGACAATTCCATGCCATGCTACGAACTATGACAATCACATGCCATAATACAATAATCTATCATGCACACATGAACTTAAACTGTAATGATTAAAAAATTAAAAACTCACACACCTTGAAATCGCTGCTGGGACATCTCCTGGCCTGGCTCAGTCACTGATCTCTTGGGACAATCTCTCTTGATGTGCCCTTCTTATCCACACTGCTAACATGCAATCAAATAATAATATCCTGACCTCCTGCCAGGACTCTGCCATCTCAAGTCCCTACCTCCTTAGTCATGTACCTATTTTTCGGCGCCGCTGCTAATACGGGTACAACATAAGCTTTTGTTGCCCGATCATCATCCCTACGATTTCCACCGTACTGTCTAACCTCTCTATCATCTCGGTCCCTCTATCTCTTTTGTCCATTATGTAACTCGGACCCAGTAATACGCCTACCCTCTCTCTGCATCAAGGTCTCGTGTGCCAAAACCCGATCAAATATCTCCTGTAAAGTGCGATCTCCAAATGACACCACTGCCTTCGTAATCTTGTCATCAACTCCTCGTGTGTAGTTGTATATATGTAGTCGCTAAGTCCTGACTACATCCATAGCGAACTGAAGTAAATACTAGAATCGCTCAATATACTATATCAACGTGCAACTAACTTATCTCATGGTCAAAACTCCTCCCTCAATCTCAAACTCAACTCTATAGGTATATACTGATCGTAAAACAACTCTTCGAACTCAGCCCATGTCGTCGGCTCTGGATGAGTATTTGAATAAGTAGTTCACCAGACTATTGCATGACCTCTCAAACATGCTCCAGAAAGACGTGCCTGAACGCTCTCATCGTTCCTCATCGCTTATGAAAATGTTGATGAGAAACTATCCATTTCCCTGCCGCCTCACGGTCACCACCTCCTTAGAAGAAACCTAGCTAGAACTTCAAGAACATCCTTAAAATCTTCACCTTTGGAGCCAAAACAAATCCTGACGTAGTAGCAGTCATCAGCTCTGTAGTCATAGGTGGAGGCGTAAGAGTCAACGTCTCCAGTGGAACAACAACATTTGTAACTCTATTTGCTTATGTCTCTATAACTACTCTCTCCATTAGTGTCTGGGGAACAACCGGGGCGACGGTTCTCCATGTATGTGTTGTAACTACTCCTGAGTCTCGGGGTGCTGCAACCAGTGTAGCAAGTGCCGTTAGTGCAGAGGTCTGATCCCGTAACAATCGTAATATCTCGTCCATCTGAGTCTCCTGAATCGACAGTTGATCCTCTACACTCGCCATAACAAGGAAATCCTAGCCGCATCGTTAATCTTTTCAATCTCACGAGGAGTACCACACTGTCTGTCCATGATTTGCATTGTGAAGCGTTCTATAGACAAACCTTGATATATATAGACGTATATCCTATATATAACAAAATATAACATGTATATAAACCTATCGCTACCCATCTCAAGTCTGCTTCCCAACTAAGGTTTTAAGTCAGGATCATCAGGTTTCCATGTCTGAGGTTTATTTGTTTCGGTTTCATTTTTTTCCTTTAAACTACTATCTCGCTTCCTCGAAACCTTGCTTTGATACCAACTTGTGGCGTTAGAATGAGGTTAAGGAATAAACTACATTTCATCCTCTAGGATCCATCAACCTTGCTCTAATACCAAACCGTGGCGGCCCAAATTCCAGGCCGCCTTACAACTCGCCACGTCACAAAGCCTTACCACGTCATGGCCTGCTTCTCCTTGACGTTCCGCAACCTACCTGGCTACTTACACTTTTCCATTTAATCCTAACTTAGCTAATTAAATTTCATTTAATTATTAATGATTTCATTAGCTCGTTATCAATTTATCAAGTTATAATGAGATTTTACAGTTGAAGTCTTAATTTAAGTTATATAGTATTCAATAATCTTAAGTAGGGGAAAAACCCGATAAAAGATACCATGTATATATCAAGATGAGTTAAGTATAACAAAAGTTCCATATACATGTAATCAGTGTTCTATGGTCCCCTAAACCCAACAAAAAAAAAAAAATACATATTGATATCATACACGAGCTAGCTCCACAATCTCAGAGGTAGTTGCTCGTACTCCTTGCCCGTGCCCTTGCTAGTCGAAGGATCTGCACTTAGTCACCGATAAATATAGTGACGAGTTCAGTGAGTAAAATCCCAAGAGAAGTCCACAAAATATTCATGAAATAAAATTGATAAACTACGAGACATGCGAATATAACACCTAGCAACAATACGTTATATCCCCATGAATGTAACCAGCACACGACAAGCAAAAACAATAACGTGAAATAAATAAACATCATATACCAATAAAACAGTTCCAAAATAAAGCATTAATCAGTAAACATCCGTATAATCACGAGAAAACCCTTACCTACACTAGCCAGTGATCGATAAATCGAATAAGAACCACGTATATACTTATAGGCTTACAGTGGCTAAACCTCGACTTCAGTAAACTGCATGGTCCCTTCCCGACGCTGTTACACATCAGGACCACCCTAATCCCTCCCGATAGTCATAGATATATTCTACTGCCATAGATACGAGCATTATCACAAGTAACCCATGCATGCAATTTAGCCACAACCAATATATACGCACACCGAAATAGGAGTGAAAATCCATGTGTACCCACCAGTAGTCACATATGAAAAGCAAAATCGATAAACCAAATCATGAATTCTGTGGGGCATTCCAATGGATTTACACACCTCAACACGCACTTCGACTCCCTTGGACACAAGAATCTGATCCGATAAGCTCCCCGATACCGGAGCTACAGTCCCCTAAGTCCTTGAAGTCGGTTAAGTATGTTTATTGTATATTCAAATTGATTTAATATGTTTCAAAATGATCTTCCCAAATCAGCCCTAAAGACTAAATTAAGTCTCAATTTTAGTTTTATGTTACAACGCATTTTTAGGCATGAAATAGTCTAAATCTTGAAACTTCCCACCAATATAAAGATCTTCAATCTCTATCTTAGCTTTATGAAAAGTTTTAGTTTGCAAAACTCTGAGTTAAAATAAAAGAGATATCGTGATTCTACTAAATATAGCTCTAATTGGAACCTAATCCGACCAGCGGACATAGAAAATCTATTCCTCCCAATCTATATCTCCAAAAAAGGTGATTTTTCATCACAAGGTAGAAAAATACTCAAATACAACATATTAAAAGATCAACTCATTTGGATTAGTAGTTAGGGAATTATGCCATTAACAAATTTAGTTTCAAAGTTTTCATTTGAATTCCAGCACCGGATTGTAGAGCACTTTTGGACATGAAAACAATTGGATTACAACATCTCTTGCTAAGAAAAGTTGTTACCCTTTGAGTAAGCTTTCAAATTCCACCAGTTTGGGTCGATTTGGATCTAAAATGAGCAAGTTATGACTAAATTACATAGGCTAATTCCTAATATAACATGCATAATTCTAGTTTTGGTCTTGCAATTTCAGAAATTTATATCTTTATGATTTCAATGAATATTAAGAACTTCAATATAGCTAGATTATCAACTTCAAATGAGGAATCCAAATATATAAACCAATCACAAATATTGAATAATCTACCCTCTGGAATTAGCCGAAAACTAGAAATGATTTCAATCTTACATAAATATATGCGTACCTAGTTGATGTACCACCTAGCTTGAGAAATTCTCACCAATCTTCCATGGAATCCTTCTCTCCATTAACCTCATTCTTCTCCAACAAGTTCTCTTGATTCATAAATTGAAAATGAAAATGTTTCCTTGCATGTGTTGATCTTATATATTAAGGTAATATTGATTCTTAACCATTGATCTCCATGTATTTACGTATCTCGAAGCTCATCTAATGATCCACACCTTGACATGTATCCCACTAACTCCCACTAACCCAATCAAAGTGACACTAATTTGCTACTCACAAGGTTCCTAGATGTGTCAACACGTATCTCTAGGACAATTTCATGGTTTTTATTTTAAATAACCAAAATATAGGCATTGATTTATTTGATTCAATTACATTAGCTTAAGCCCATTATAATGTATGTGGTTGGTGTTTTTATTCCCCAAATTGAAAAATCTTATGATCCCACTAACCCTCAACTATCCAACACTTGATTCCCCACGTCTCGACACAAAATTCGAGGTACGCCATAGCCTATTATTTTAATTGAAGTTTACTTGGCCTATGGTCACATTACCCATTTTAATTGATTAACTAGTCATCCTAACATGGATTAGTCAAGTTTCCTAGTGTATGTGTAGTTCGCCTATTCGAAAAGGCCTTTCGAGGCGAACACCCATCACACAAACTCATCAAATAGCAACATACACACATGCAGTGCAATATAATAATAATAATTTTTTAAAATACACATATACACAACCACCATCTATAAATAACATAGTTCCTCGATTCTCTTGTCTGAGTCAATCGAGTTGTCTACGTAATGTCCGAATTGTATCCGTTAATCATCAAGATTAACGCTAATCCTAGTTTAATTAATTTAGGCCGTGACAACCTGTCAACCTGTCCATCACCAGATCTTTGACTCTAATCCCGGTATCTTTGACCCCTATCATGTCCTCCCTAATCCTTACCCCGATGGTACACCTGTGGCAGCTGCCTACGCTGATCAATTAATGTTGGTCCTATAACGTAAATTGGCTACCTATCCTCATACTAAAACTGACTGTCTCGGTGATCATCCCTACAGTCCCTGTCCAGTCTATCATCCCTTTGACCTCTATCTGAATGATCCATCTGTCTCTTCGACCTCCGATTTGATCGAGAACTCTGCCCAATCTATATCCTAGTCCCAGTAACACATTTGTCGTCCTTCTTCATCAAATAATTCTCGTGTGCTAAAGCCCAATCAAATATGTCCTATAGAGTAGGAGCCCTAGATGATACCACCGCTGCAACGATCTTATCATTAACCCCTCGAGTGAAGTATTATATTGTGATGACCCCATTCTCCAAATAAGGGCACCGCTTGACCTAATATCTAATTAAACCCTAATATCCAGATATGACCTAACAAGGAACTAGTCAGCCTTATTTAAACACCTAAAAACCTACCAATCATTCAGTATTAAAAACATGATACCACATATAGTTATCTAGATAGTTCAAATACCTAACAAATCAGAGTTAATTTAATTTTTCAAACTAACAAGTTATTCAACAAAAATCTTCTTAAATTATTGGTGGAAATTATAACATAAGGCCTAACCTATTGTGGAAAAAATAGGAAATAGAGATCACATGCATATATAAACAAAAGTGGTGATATATAACATGTCTCTAATCAGATGTTCCTATCACTCAACCCAAAAGTAATATCATGGACATATAAAATGTATTACATAAGAATACAAAACGTACAAAAATATGTCGTAGCAGTCCTTCACCGGCTCAGAGGTAGTCGTCAATCTTCTCATTGCCTGGTGTGCTACTCGACTGATCTGCACCCACCGTCACAAACTAGACGGTGAGTACAAGAAATTATTTAAGTAATACTGAGAGACATTGATCCACATTCCCAAATAGGCAACAAGTATCAAATGACATAATTTAATTAGCTACTATGCTGAACAAAACATCATGCAAAGAGATACTTGAGTTAACCAAATATGAAACTTACTCAAGGCTAAGTAGTAATGGATTAGGGTCGGTCGGCCATGAACTACATCACGTCAACCTTTCCACTATAATTTGAGCTCTGCTCTATATCATTTCATTACAAATTGAGCTCCATATCATAATTTCAAAAGGTCGTACTTACGATTACGCCTTTTCTATTCCAAGTGAATTAGTCATCACCAGAAGGTATACTTGCTAACATACTCGAGTTTTAAAACTCGTCATGCTCACCCAAGTTATTCTTGCCCAACCGAGGTCCGGTTACCTCGTTCGAGGCACGTTACCCCGTGTGTCACGCAAGGTAGTGGAGAAATTTCATAAAATCCTGGAAAGTCTAGCGACCCCCGTATGAAAGCTGAATTTCTATCATCAAATGACCATAACCACGAGAACCACTTTCACTTTGAATAATGACTCGATAATAGAATCCAAGAGTTGTAACTGCATACTAATGCACAAAGGATTAGAGTCAAAATAAACAAACTAACCAAATGGCATGCTATATCACTGAATTCCAAAAACAACAATCAGCATGACAAAGTATAGGAATGGGAATCAATGATAGTATATAAACAACAGAGTATGCTATGAGCAACGTCATAAAAAGAGAAATAAACAAGGCATAGCATATGGACTTCAAAGGTAAATTCAGTTCGAATAACTGAGAATAAATAAATAAATGGAATGAAATGTAAATAAATGTCTCACTCAGTTTACTTATAGTCCACAACAATTCCTAAGCTATCCGGTTTCTTGTCGCGTCACTATATGCACCCAACACCCCGTAATATTTCCTTTAGGGTCCTAACGTTTGACAAGTTATCAATTTAGATTCAATATTAATTATTTAAAATTCCTAAATTGGTTGAAATCGAATTCGAGACCAATTTGTTTTATTTTTCTTCAAAATCTATCAATTTATATTTATTTTCAGCAATTTTTTTCTCCTTTTCTATTTTTTTTTATTTGGGTCGGTCGACCCAACCGGATCGGACCAGACCCTTGCCAAGGCCTTGGGCCTGGCCCGGGCCAAATAGGCTGATGCACACGCGCGCACACAGCGCATCCGAGTTCGTCCGAGTTCCCCAACTCGAACCAACAACAACGAAGACACAAACAACGACCACAGAACAACGCCTCACCTTGCGTTCAAGCTTCTTCGAGCTCTTCGTCTTTCTCTCTATCTCTCTTTCTCTCTCTCTCTCATTTCTCATTCTTCCTCTCTTTTTTCGGTTTCTTTTTCTTTTCCATCCAATTGACTTTGAGAGATCAAAAGAGATAGAGTTGGACTTTGGGGTGCATTTGACCCTATATAAATACCATTTGGGTTGGTGTGTTTGTGAGCTACATATCTCCAACAACACTCGTATCTCAAGGCACATCATGTGGTCTTGCTCACACCACTTGTCCCTTGTGTCAATCTCAAGTGACTCCAATGTGTGACACTTTTCCTAGTTGTATGTGTATCTATGTGCCTATCTAGTGATGTTTGTTTGAATTCTTACTTTAGCCCAATTATATATGTGTTGTTGATGTGGCTTCACTAAAACCACAAACTTATAATGTTTTGTCCCATGAAATTTAAGTATTTACGCTTACCCCACGAGCTACTACCTCGGGCCTACATCGGCACGCAACATGAGGTAAGTCCTCGCTCGTCTCAGTATCTCCATACCCGTAAATGACTTAGTAATCTACACATGTAAAATACACTAGGCATACAACACACACATATAACATTTACCTCGGCCACTATGCCTCGATAGTGACACGTATCTCACTGTGGGTCCTACGTCACGGGTCATTTGGTCCTGCTTGAAGAATTAAACGTGTATTAATTATGTGGGTCGTGACATATATTTGTAGTCGTTGTGTCCTTGCTTCATCCATAAAGAACTGAAGTAGGTACGAAAATGCTCTATGTAATGCATCAGCATCTGGTTATACTATCTCAGGGCCAAAACAACCTCTTTCAATCTCGACCTCACCTCTATGGGTATATACTGGTCGTAGAACAACTCTTAAACTCTACCCATGTCGTCGGCTCTGGGTGGGTATCCTAATATGTAGTCTACCATACTGCTGCATGACCTCGAAGACATGCTCCATATAAACGTGCCTGAACGCTCTCATCGTTCCTCACCAGCTTATAAAATCGCTGATGGGACACTATCTACTTCCCTCCTGCCTCACGATCACCACCTCCATAGAAGAAGCCTGGCTGGAACTTCATAAACTTTCTCGACATCTTTGCTTATGGTGCCAAGACGAGTCTTGATGTAGTAGCAGTAGCAGTGGTAGTGGTCAATTACTCCGTAGTCGTAGGTGGTGATGTAGAAGTCAATGTCTCCAATAGAACGATAACCGTTGTAGCTCTCTCTGCCTATGTCTCAGCAGCTACTCTCTCAACTGGTGTTTGGGGAACAACCAAGGCAACGACTATCCCCGTGGGTGCTATAACTACCATTGGGTCTCGGGGTGTTATAACCACGGCTGTCACAAGTGCCTTAAGTGTGATGACATGATCCCATAGTAATCGAAGTACCTTGGCCATCTAAGTCTTCTGGAATGTGATTCGGTCCTCCACATTCGCTGTGATAGGGGGATCCCTAGCTACAACACTAGTTTGCCATCCTCATGAGGCGTAGTTGACTGTTCATCCATGATTTGCATTGATAAGTGTGCTTCGGATAAGCCTCGGTATATATACGTATATCATATATATAAAACAAAATATAACACATATATAAATTCTAACTCTACTCGCCACACATAACTTCCCAACTAAAGTTCTAAGGTAATATCATCGGGTTTCCACATCAAAAGTTTATTTATTGAATTTTATGCTCTTCCATTTAAATTTCCCAAGTTTCTAGAACTCTCGCTCTGATATCAACTGTGGCAGCCCCATACCCTGAGGCTGCCCCGGGTGTCATCATGTCATGCGCTCCTCACTCAGTAGGCCCAGTTACACATGTACGGTACTTGCTCATCTACTTCATGTCTCGATATTTGTGTCGACATGAGTGATAATGATTTACTTAGTTGATTATACATATTTTCTTAGGTTATTTCATTAAGTATTTATAATTCATTTAGTTCAACCATTTGTAGCTTATTCGGGTCCTAACTGTGCTAGTGGTTCTTTTTACAAATTAACAAAGATTCAACAGAAGCCTTAATTTGAGCAAGTTAAGTATTAAAATAGCATGATAAACATTATCCATATGATCATATCCTATTGTGGAAAACCAAAAAAAGTATTATGCATATTGGTGATAGTACCATAAAATAGTGTATATATACAAGTACAAGGTCACTCTAGTCTTCTAATATCCAAAATAATACAAAATAATAAAATAAAAATGTACTAGTAGGTCATCGACGATGGGAAATCAGATGTAGTCGCCTAAGATCCCTTTGCCCCTACTAGTACTAGGATCTGCATTTAATCACTACAAAAAGACAGATGACAGGTCCCATGAGTAAAATCCCAAGGAACCCCTTTGAGCATTCGCATAATAAAGTAAGGAAATGCAAGATATATAGTTAAAAACATGCAAAAGTAAAAGAAAAACAACTGTAATTGGCTCATCGTATGAATATATAACATATAAGCTAAACAAGTGTATGTGTTTGCTCTAAATGAACTAGATTGTATTTCAGGTCACCAGGATCCCACCAGTAGGCTCACCCAACTGGCTCGGTACCTGATCCCTGTGGTACTGGCCAAATATGTTGAGTCACTGACACGTGCACCAAGGGCAAGCTCGGGTTGCCATTCACTGAGGGTCGTGTCACAAGTGTTACAATCTAACGCTTCATGAACGCACAACAAAAAATTCGGGGAGTAAACTCAACCCACGTCTAAGTACAGAATGGAGTAATAGAAAACAACAGAAATGATAAATATGAAATCAAAAACATAATCAAATAATTAGTGTTCTTCATTTGGGTTTTACAAACGTCAAATCACTCTTCGACTCCCTAGACTTCTGTATTCTACTCGATAAGCTCCCCGACACCGAGCTACGGTCCCCTAAGTCCATGAAGTCTAATTTTATAAGTTTAGCATTATTCCAGGTTAATTAGTATTGTATTAAATACAAAACCCTAAAATCGGTCCTCAAATCCATTTCCATCTATCATTAGCGCGCTAACTTTGCTCTATATGAGAATTCTCAACTCGAGAATTATGTCCCCCAACACCCAAACTAGCAAACCAAACCCCATAAAACTACTCTACATTCAACGGTGACTCCAAACATCATCCAAAAACCATAAAACAACAATTAGATCAAGAAATTCATGAATACACTAGTTTTTACCAAATTCATCCAAAACCTCAATTCATTCAAACCAATTGTAAATTCTCATTTGAAACCATAATTGTAGTTGTAATTCATCAAGAATTCATCAACATCATTGACCTTTTCCTCAAACATCAATTTTACACTAAACACCCAAAATTTTAGCTTAAATACTAGTATAGTAAGATTACCTAATTGATGTACTACCTAGCTTGAGAAGTTCTCACCAACTTCTATTGATTCCTTATTTCTCCAACAAACTCCTTCTTCAACAAGTTTGAGATGAAAACTTGATTTGCATGTATTCATTAACTCATCTTTCTATATTAAGGTGAAATTAATTGTTAGCCATTGATCTTCATGTGTTTACGTATTGCGAGATTCATCTAATGGCCGTCTCTTGCCACTTATCCCACTAACTCACTACTATTCAATCTAAGTTTCATCAATTTACTACTCACGTGGTTCCTAGACGTGCCAAGACATATCTCTAGGAAAATCCAATGGTTTCTAATTTAATTAACCAAACTATAGGCCTTTCCTATTTAATCTAATTACATTAGCTTAGACGCGTTATAATACATATGGTTAGTGTTTTTATTCACCAAAATTGACAAATATTTGATCCAACTAACCTTCGACTACCCGGCACACTATGCCTCGCATTTCGGTACGCATTTCGAGGTATGCCAAACTTATTGTACTAATTCAATCAACTTAGCATATGGTTACATTACCTATTTTAATTGACCAATTAGTCATCTTAACGTGAATGTTTTTAGTTTCCTAGTATACCTGTAGTTCGCCAACCCAATACCCGCGTTAAAATGCGTTACGAATAGAATACCAGTCACACCAACTTGCCCAATAGCAACGTGCACACATGCAATATTACAATAATATAAATTCATAAAATGCATCACAAATAAGCAATTCAACTAACAATTAACTAGTGTACCTAGGTCGACGTGTGTTCTAGCCTACCGACAACATCCACGTGGATCTGAGCTAGCGTCAATGTCTGAAATTACAAAATAAATAATAATGTTAATAAAATGGGTCATTACACCTTCCTAGAACTGTGGATTAATTCCGCGAGTTCAAAATTGAGAGTAGTCTACAGGAGTGTAGACGGTAGACTCGAGCGCCGCACCCGCGACTACACTCAAAGACCTAGTAAACATAAGTGTTTAAATGATAGAAGGTCGAACACTACACCCGTGATTGCGTTCCTGACACACTTAGATCCCAAGATACTGACATACTGAGAATGAAAAATTCAATAGGCTTTAATTCAAGAATTTATCACAAGAAAAAGGTAATGAACTCAAATTGAGCATCGTATTGTTTTTCTTACAAAGAAATAATTTAAATAAGTGAATTGAATTACTATGGAGGCCCTTTCTGGTTTATTTACCTCAAAATGCAATAAAAGTCATTCTACAATTGCTCCCACATGCCCCGCAACACTCTTCCAATACCCCACTACTTGTCTTTCAGGTCTCTTGTATCATTTAGAGTTTTTGTTTTATGTGTGTCGAGCTCATAGAGTTACATTTACAATCATTGTGTCTCATTTACTTCAATTTGGAATTGACTTGACTATTTATAACTTAAACACTCTATTGTGCTCTTGGTATTAGCTACTAATGGTTGTTATTATGTGAGTAATGTAATTTGACATATTGGTGCTTAACAATCCTATTAAAAGTCCCACAAATCATTCCAAGTCAATTTGGAGTCCAATGGTTCATTTTTATTATTTCAAGTCCGCATTGGATACTTAGCTTGGCTAAAAGTACTCGAGCTTGCTTAACATTGTTCAACACATTTTATCTAGTATTTTTTAGATGTTATTGAACTAATTAGGATCATTATAAATCATTTCAAGTTGGTGTACAACACAAGTTTGCAAAGCAATCTCTTAGGGACCATTAAATAAATATTCGAAAGTTAGTTTTTCTCCAACTTGAAAAATGGCTTAAAACACAATAGATATTTTTAAAATTATCGGGGTTGGTCCCGTGAAGTCTATTAACTTAATCAAGGTTGTTGAACGATAAAACCTCATTAATATGATCAAAAATCAAATTTGAGACTCTAAGTAAAACTTTAAGTCCTTATTTGTAAATGTTGATCTCTTATTTGAAGCATGACTTGAAAATTGAGTTAGACGTGTAAAAAATTACGGAACTCGATGGAAGCCTTTTTCATTATCCAATAACATGTTCGGGAAATCTTGGTTTAATCTCGACATCGTTTGATTCCCGAACACCTCAAGTAAAAATCAGCTCATTTAGTAAATAAATTTTGCCTATTTCAAAACCCATTTAGAAAACTATTAAAAACACCTCGGAATAACTTGAAAATCTTGAGAAACCTTATTTATAGTATTTCAAGTTATTCTAAAGGTTTTGGTAATTTTTGTACTAGTGAAAACCCCTAGAAGAGGTCTCGACACCCAAACACTTAAAAAGAATATTCATATGGATAAACCTTATACTTCAGTCCATTTTAGATATGAAAAAATGATTTATTATTTGTAAACTAATGATTCTAGGTGTTACCTCTCTGTGTTAGCTTTCCAACAGTATAAAGAACGTCAAAAACGGAATTAAAATGAGAAAGTTAAGCTTATCTTACCAAGACTACACACGCGCTACCCATGCGGGATTGTGCATAGACTTGAGAACAACTTAGTTCGTCCCCCACTTTTTCTTGTCCTTCTATAGAACCTTGTAAAACCCTTTAGGTCACTTCAAAACATGGAAATCTAGGCCTAATACCTTCACCAACATCAAAGTACATCATCAACAAATATTGATTTGACATTGGTCTCAAACATTCAAAAACCCTACAACTTCAAGAGCTTAAACATCATTATCATGCACTTGATTATGCTTGATCTTGTCCAGCATTCAAGTCCACTATAACTCATAATTTAAGAGTGCAAAAACAAGATTTCTCAATATCCTTTTGATAATAATTCATCCTCATATGTTTATGTGCAAAAAAAAACTCAAAATTTGACCAAAATTTGGCATAAACAAGAAAAAACTCAAATTGAAACTTAACAGCAATGTTTAAATCACCAAGCTAGGTTGAATTTCAGAATTGAGATCATTTTGAGAGTATTACAAATTTATAATTCAATAATCTCAAAGCATTCACAAAGAAACCCCAATGTGTCAAATTTAAAACAATGAAAAGAAAGTAAATGTGCGTATCCTAGTTGCTCTCTTGTTCTTGCTTGTTTCTCTTTGTAGAGATTTAGTCTTAGAACCCCTATTAAGCCTTCAATCCTCCATGGACAACACTTCATGTACAAACCCTTCTTCTCTTCTATGTTCGATGTTTTGTTTCATTTTTTTTTTTTTTTTGCATGTTGTAGAGAAAAACCCCTTTTATAGCTCAAGTCTTTTATTTTCCACCATTTGATCACTTTGGATGGTGGATCTCTAGACAAATCCAAGGTTATTTATATGTTCTCACCATTTCCCTTGATGCCCACTTATTTATCATAGGATTATTCATAGTCACTAAAATATTTTTGTTGAACATAAGCTCATAAAATAATCTCATACTTAGGCATTACAATGACATTTTTCATAACTTAGGCTTAAGTCTCAATAATACTTGGCTTAGGTTATTTTTATTAGCATAGGATATTTAATCTAGCTTAGGCTCTTGATATATTTCATGCCTTATAAGTCATGAGTTAACATAACTTATTAATTTTTACTTAATTTTTTATATAAATCCCAAGTCTAGTCAAGATATTGACTTATCACATACACTCAAATGTCGCATATATCCCAAAGAGTCTCACTTACAAAATTGAAGAACTAAAATAAATAACTCATATATTTTAGATAGATAGATAACACAAGCAATCAAACAAAAATTATATATTTCGGGTCGTTACAACCTTCCCAACTAATAATAATTTTGCCCTTGAAATTAATTTAAACTTGAGTGAATTCCTTATTAGATTTTTAAACAAGAAAACGGAAGTGCTCCTAACGTGTCCTATCGAATTGAGGACTTATCATAGTCGCTTTAGACAATTCGACATTTGACATAAGCCGCAAACTTATAAAGAGTCGCTTTGATTAGCTCGATATATTAATCCATTAAGCCGCAAGTCTTAGCTAAAACTTGACTTTTAAATTCGTCAAACTACGCGTTTTGGTCATAGCTTGACTTACATATTGAAGCTATGGACTTAGTCCAGTTATTTCGAAATAGCATGAGAGCAGGTTCAAGAATTGTAGTGGGTCGCAACCCTATGTACTAGCTAATACTACTCAATCATGAACTGTGAACTTGACCAAGTTGCCTTAAATAACTCAATGAATTCGTGGGGCATTGAATAATCATACGCCATATACAATTACTCATAACATTTCGAACCATTATTATATGAATGATGCAAAAATAAATAGATGTCATACTCTTTAAACAGTTATGCGTCGCCTTGGATCTGGCTCTGCAAGGACATGAGCTCTTTCTCTGGCTTGCGACAGCTTTCTGCCAAGCTGCAGACACTTGTCTCTTAAGTGCCCTATATGTATGCACTCAAAGCAACATCTTTGTGACCCTAGTCCTTCAGGTATCGATATCTATCTATATCCCTGCTATTCACTCCTCGTACCTCTTTCTTTGCACTTGGTAACATGTTGCGGATGTTGTTGGATCGACTGTACTACCAAAGGTTGTCGAACAACATAATTAGGGGGAAGGGAAGGTGGGGTCACCAATGTATGTACTAGACGTGTAAACGGCGCCACTAATCCCACACTCTTGGCCCTACTATCACTATGTCCATGGTACTTGCTCCTCTTCCTTTTCTTATCCTGCCTCAATAGAGTCTGCTTAGACAATGTCTCACTTGGTGGAGCATAACCCCCCTCGAAATGACTGCAATGGTAAGCTTCTCTGGCTAGATTGCGTTCATATGCATCATGTAATGTAGGTGGCAAGGTAGTGACCATGGTCCATCTGATAGCTAAAACTGGACCCTCGTTGAAAAAGTGGAGTTGACCCTGTCTCTATCGGCCACATCATTGGCAAATGGTAGCAAATGTTGATACCTGCCTATATATACCATGACTGACTCTCTATGTGTCTGTCGAATATTCATAAACTCCTCATATCGTAGGCTCTTCGTATGTAACAATCGAGTTAGTCCACCACACATTTACGTCGCCTTACAGTGAGAATGCGTCCAAACCAGGCTTCTCGCTATCCTCGAACCTTAGGAGTCTCTAAATCTTCTCATGACTATGAATGTGTTGCTTTGCCTTTTCCAAATCTTGACCACCATTGAGCTTTTCAGGCTTGTATTTCTCATACACTCTAGTCCACCTAGTTTCTATAGTCAGGCGCCCATCGCTATCATCATAAGTCGGTGCCACTATTGTGACTTATACTGGAATTACTGCGATGATTAGGGCTGCGAGTACAGTGCCCGCACTGGGAACCAATGGAATGGCCTGAGGCATGGTTGCACTCGCATTAGTAGCAGGCGCCACTGTCGATGTAAGTGGAGACGACGTCGGTGTAAAGTGGCCCTGAAGTAAAGCAAGTAGATCATCCATCTGTTTCCCCTGATATTATATACTCTAAGTCGAAGCCTAAAAATCTATTAATGTGACATAGTGTGGATCTTTGGCTCTTCCCTGACCACTAGGATTTGCTTGATCGTCCATCGCAATCTTCATTTGCAAATAGCGAGTTTTTTTATCAATTCAAAATTAATGTTATATATAATACATATCAAAAGATAACATGTATTGCTCAATATAACAATTCCCCAACTCACCTCACTTCCCAACTAATACTCTAAGATAGTTTCATAGGATTTCCACACTAAATTCCATTTTTCATAACTCTAAGTTTGTTTTTTGGTTAAGTTGTTGCGTATCAAGAGTGAATGCAAAAACCTTGCACTTTGATACCAACTGTGATGGCCCCAGTTCTCACAAACTAGGCTCTTCCCAACCTAGACCTACATGGAACCTCGGTCAACCCTCGCAAGGTCAACACATGCCTAATCAACCTTTTTTTATTAAGTATTATTTGATCGCTTATTAGAGTTATTAAGATCCAAATGTTTTAATTTAGTATAGTGCAGTGGAAGCAATGAAATAACTAAAGCAACTAGTTTTAAACAATTTAAAGTCGGGACAAGCCTAAATGTGGAAATCTTGCAAAAGTGATCTGATGTATATCATGTGACAAAAAAATCATATACATGAATCCAATGTATCTATCAATTTCATAACCCAAAAGTACATAAACATCAGTATATAGTTCATAATTTTGTACAAAACAACAAAATACCCTATATCGTAAAAAAAGGAAGCCGACTTTGAAAGTACTTCAGAGGTAATCACCAAGTACGAGCTCGTTTCCCTTACTACTCGAGGGACCTGCAATTGTCATAAAAAATGGAGACAATTCCAATGAGTAAAGCCAGATGAGTCTCAACAGTATTTCATGAATTCCAATGAATGGGCTAGAAGATCGTGTGGGATAATAAATAAACATGAAGTAAAGTAAGTGCATGATAAACAGGCTAAAGAAATAACAATGATGAATGAGTACCAAAGAAACGTGAGGAAGGGTGTCTAAGCATTCTAAATCCATCAAGCTGCGAGCCCACGACCACAAACTTGACTTCCTAGAACTGTGGACTAAGTCCGTGAATTCAAAATGAAGAGTGTTTTACAAGAATGTAAATGGTAGACCCGAACACCACACCTACGACTACACTCAAAGATCCAGCAAGTCGAACACCACACCGCGAGTACCTTCCTAACACACTTAGATCCCAAGACACTAACATAACGAGAATGGAAAATTCAAATAAGACTTAATTCAAGAATTTATCACAAGAAAAAGGTAATGAAATCAAATTGAGCATTGTATTGATTTTCTTACAAAGAAATAATTTAAATAAGTGAAATGAATTACTATGGAGGCCCCTGCTGATTTACTTACATTAAAATGTAATAAAAGTCGCACTATAACGATTCCCGCACGCCCTGCAACACTCTCCTGATACCCACCACATGTCTCCTAGGTCCCTAGTATCATTTAGAGTTTTTGTTTTATGTGTGTTAGAGCTCATTGAGTTACACTTACAATCATTATGTCTCATATAATTCAATTTATAATTAACTTGACTATTTATAACTTAAACACTCTATTGTGCTCTTGGTATTAGCTACTAAGGGTTGTTAGTGTGTGAGTAATGTAATTTGATATATTAGTGCTTAACAATCCCATGAAAAGTCCCACAAATCATTCCAAGTCAATCTGGAGTCCAATGGTTCCTTTTTATTATTTCAAGTCCTCGTCGGATACTTAGCTTGGCCAAAAGTACCCGGGCTTGCTTAACATTGTTCAACACATTTCATCTAGTTTTTTTTAGATGTTATTGAACTAATTAGGATCATTAAGACTTATTTCAAGTTGGTTTACAACATTAGTTTGCAAAAGACTCCCTTAGGGACCTTTAAATAATTATTCAAAAATTAGTTTTTCTTCGACTTGAAAATAGCTTAAATATAATAGAATTTTCTAAAATTATCGAGGTTGGTTCCATGAAGTCTATTTTGAATGATAAAAACTCATTAACATGATCAAAAACTAAATATGAGACTCTAAGTAAAACTTTAAGTCCTTATTTGTTAATGTTATTCGAAACATGACTTGAAAATTAAGTTAGACATACCGAAAAACTACGAAACTCGGTGAACACCTTTTCCATTGTCTAATAACACTTTTGGAAAATTTTTGTTTAATTCCGACATCATTTGATGCTCGGGACACCTTAAGTAAAAATTAGCTCATTTATCAAGTAAATTTCGCCTATTTCAATACTCATTTGGAAAACTATCCAAAACACCTCGGAATAACTTGAAACTTTGAGGAACATTATTTATAGTATTTTAAGTTATTCTGAGTGTTTTGGTTATTTTTGTACTAGTGAAGGCCTCCGGAAGTGGTCTCGACACCCAAACACTTAAAAAAGAATATTCTTACGGATAAACCTTGTTTTTCAATCCATTTTCGCTAAATAGAATCATCTATTTTTTGTAATATAATGATTTTAGGTGTTAGCTCTCCATCTTAGCTTTCCAAAACTATAAACAACGTAAAAAACGAACTTAAAATGAGAAAGATACGCTTATTTTACCAAGACTACGCGCAGGACCTTGCCCATAGAGGATTGTGCATAGACTTAAGAAAAATTGAGTTCATACCCCACTTTTTCTTGTTCGTCCATGGAACCTTGTAAAACCCTTTAGGGCAATTCAAAACATGAAAATCTAGGCCTAATACCTTCATCGACATCAAAATACATCATCTACAAATATCAATTTGACATTGGTCTTATACATTCAAAAACCCTAAAACTTCAAGAGCTTTAATGTTGCGACCCTGCCGCCCTAAGGTAACGTGTCTCCGTGTACTCCTTGACAGGTGGGCCCAACTACACGTGTCCACCACCTGCTCGTCCGCCTCTTGTCTTAGAATTCGTGTCCACATGTGTTTTATCAAATTAGTTAGAGGATTATCAGTATTTGCTTAACGTATTCACCTTAAGCAGTTAAAAGTTTATTCTAATGCCTAACCATAGTAGTGGTTGTATCTTACAAGTTAACACATATACCAGCGAAAGCCTTAATTGATACATTTGGTAAGTAATTTAGTATGGCAAACATTATTAATAAAAGCAAATCCTAATAAGGAAAACCTGTAAAGTACTCTATATATAAGCGACAATACCATAAACAGGGTATATACATGTATTGTATCATCACAAGTCTCCAAATACCCAAAATATACAAAATATAAAAACAAAACACGTATCAATAGGTCCTCGATGACAGGCAATCAAATGTAGTCACCTAGGATCCCCGTGCCGCTACTGGTACTAGGATCTGCATTCAATCATCACAATAAAACAAATGATGAGTACAGTAAGTAAAATCCCAAGGAACCCATCTGAGAAATCGCATAATAAAGTAAATGAAATACAAGAAATACTGTCTAGTAAACATGCAGAAGATAAAAAGGCAACTGTAAATGGCTCATTGCATGAATAGATAACAAATAAGCTAACAAATATGTGTGCTCGCTCTAGATGGACTAGATTGTTCTTCAAGTCACCAGGTTCCCACCAATGGTCGCGCCCAACTAGCCCGACACTTGGTCCCTTGCGGTGCCGCCCAAATTCGCTGAGTCACTGACACGTGCACCAAGGGCAAGCTCAGGTTTCCATTCACCGAAGGCTGGGTCACACGTGCTACACTCCAGTGCATCAATGAGCACACAACCAAGAAAATATGTGGGAGTAACCTCAACCCACGTCCACGTAACGGAATAGAGAAGTAGAAATAACAATAAAATGATGGAAATGAAATAGAAACATAATCAAATACTTAGAGTTTTTCAATTGGGTTTTACAAACCTCAAACCGCTATTCGACCTACCCGGACTCCGTATCCAACCCGCAAGCTCCCGACACCGAGCTATGGTCCCCCAAGTCCCTGAAATCCAAGTTTTATAGGTTTATGTTATTTCCTAGTGTTTAGACATGTATTAAGTGGAAAATTACCAAAAAAAAAACTTTTTCAATCCATATTTAATATGTCGTTAGCGCACTAAAGGGTACACATAGCGCACTAGGTAATGGTAGTGCGCTATGGATTGATGTAGTGCGCTAATGTTCTTCTAGAAGAAGAATAGTTGCAAACCCAGTTGCAAACCCAGAACGATTAGCGCGCTAAACGTTCTAGGTAGCGCGTTATCTGTCCTTTAAGATATAACTCTCCAGTTGAGAATTATGTCTTTCTCCTCTCCATTGGCTACCTCACTTGATCTACCATGTTTTCCACATATATGTAACTTCAAAACAACCATTAAAACATTCTAGAACCTCAAAATTAGCCCAAATTCTCCAAATTCATGCATTCACCTAACTTTCCAATTTCATCAAAATTATCCAATCTAGTAAAACCAGTGATAAATTCCTAATGAATATGATCTAACATGTAATTCATCGCATTTTCACAAAAAATCAAAGGTCTCATCATCAAATTCAAATTTCACTAAACCATGTTAAAAATGGATTCATTGAAGAGTGTAGAAGATGAAGATGATGATTACCTCGGTTTGAGCACTTGAATTGGTCTCTAGCGTGCTAAATTTTCAGTTTGAATTTTGTCTTCTCCTCTGATTTTTTTATTTTTGCATGAATTTTCACCATTAGTGGAGATGAAAATCCCACTCACCGTAATATATAGTTTTGATCTTAATCAAGTTTGCTTACGTATCTCGCGGATTATCATGTGGTTCATAGGCATGCTGTCTCATACCACCTGGTGACTCTAGTGGTAACTCCAATAGCCCACTCCCTTCCTTGTTTCTCCAATTTTGATCATCTACATACCCATCTTGTGGTCATCATTATTTAG
Organism: Stephania yunnanensis; assembly: GCA_039657365.1. Lineage (NCBI taxonomy): Eukaryota > Viridiplantae > Streptophyta > Magnoliopsida > Ranunculales > Menispermaceae > Stephania > Stephania yunnanensis. The sequence continues at coordinate 53,353,438 of CM077584.1, read as the reverse complement.
TTCAACCATAGGCTTAGTATTTATTTAACTAATTCGTCTTATATTAAGCCTTACTAAATAATATGATTAGTGTTTTTACTAACCAGTTTAACCAACTTATGGTCCCACTAACCTTCGACTACCTGGTACACGGTGCCCCGTGCTCAACACGCATTTTGAGGTATGCCATAATCTATAATTTAAATTTCAATATAGTTATCCTATGGTTACATTACCCATTTCGATTTAATAACTTAATCATATTTATGTAAGTTTGTTGAGTTTTTTTCTTGTGTACTCGTACTTCGCCTTCGATACCCATGTTGACATGCACCTCGAGGCAACTACCCATCACACAACCTCGCACAATATCGCTATTCAACATACACACATGCGATGTATTAACAAATAAATCGATGAAATGCATCGCAAATAAGTAATCCAACACACAATTAACTAGTATACCTAGGTCGACGTGTGTCCAAGCATACCCGTAGTGTCCATGTCTGAAATTACAAGATGAATAACGACATTAATAAAACGGGTTGTTACAGTTCTTACCAACTAAATAAAATTGTCCCGAAATTTAACTATAACTTAAACATCGTACCAGGAAATAGCAGAGGTATCGCTCTCCCATCGTCGACTCGAGCTCCTAGGTGAGTCCCTTTATCATATGATTTTGCCAAAGAACTAGGACCTTAGAGAGCTTCCTATTCTTGAGAATCTGAACTCTGCGATCAACGATCTCTATCGACCTTTCCTCGTATGTCACGGCAGGCTGAACCTCAATCTGCCCCAAGACAATCGTCGTGGTCTCGGCCCTGACCTAAATAGTCTCAACATCAAAATATGAAATATCGGATGAACCCCAGCTAACTCAGTAGGTAACTCTAGGCGATACACAACACTGCCCACTCGCTGCATAATCCTTTATAGCCCAATGAATCTCGGCGCCGGTTTCCCCTTAATACCAAACCTTTGCTAACCTTTTCAAGGGAAACCTTCAGGTATACCATGTTGCCCCCCTCATAGCTCAGACCTTCATGATACCGACCCATATATTTTTTATGACTATCTCGTGAGGCTCATAACATGTGACTAATCTGTCTAATCTTCTTTGTATAACTATCTCAGGCCCAATGGTTACTGTATCTTCCGGCTCTGCCCAACATGCATCTGATCTATACGGCATCCCATACTGCACCTCAAATGTTGAAATGTCAATACTCACCCGATAGCTGTTATTATATGCAAAGTCACATAATGGCAAATAATCCTCCCACGAACCCCCAAACTGCAATATATAAGCCCTGAGCATATCCTCTAAAATCTGTATCAGTCACTTTGAATGTTCGTCAGTTCGAGGATGATAAGCCGTACTAAACTGCAACCTAGTGCCAAAATGCTAATGCATAGTTTCCCATAGCCTTGAAGTCAACCTGGGATCTATGTCCGATACAATGGAAATCGACACCGTATGCAAACTAATAATCTCCCGCTCATAAAATATACTCAGCTGTGGGAACGTGTACCTCAAAGAAATCGGAATGAACAGAGCCAATTTCGTCAGTCTGTCAATCACAACCCAAACTGCATGATGACACCTCGATGTATGAGGTGGTCCACTGACGAAATCCATGGTGATGTGCCCCCATTTCCACCGTGGAATGGGTAACGACTGTAAAAGTCCTCCGAGTCTCCAATGCTCAGCCTTCACCTGCTGGAAGATGTGACAAATCCTAACGTACGTTCCTACGTTAGACTTCATCCCTGGCCACTAGAATGTCGCTTCAAATCATGGTACATCTTGGTACGACCGGGATGAACTATGTACCATGACCGATGTGCATCCTCTAAAATCATGTCCCCTATTTCCTGATTCGAAGCTATCCACAATCTCCCTCGGTATCACAAACACCGATTTGTGGTCTCTGCCCAATCAATGCACTTCGGATCCCTAGCCAAACAACTGAACCACTCGTAAATCCCATTAGCTCTCCGACACTCGACAAGCCTCTCAATCGATATGGTCGCAACTCTCATCTGACCATAAATGTGTTGCTCACCGTAGTAGATACCTTTGCCATGCACATAATTGATGTTGCCTATAAGAAGCCATGCTCGTGTGTAATAGGTCGCAGAACAGTCTAACTATCAATCTCGCTCATGCTCAATGCGTTTGCTACGACGTTCGCTTTCCCAGGGTGATACTTAATAGCAAAGTCGTAGTCCTTCGGCAACTCAAGCCATCTCCTTCGGTGCATATTCAGATCCCTCTGAGTGAATATATAGTGCAAACTCTAGTGATCTATATACAATATGAATCTCTACGCGTATAGATAGTGCCTCCAAGCCTTCAGCGCAAAGATGACCGCTGCAAGCTCAAGGTCATGCACTGGATAATTCCCCTATAGGGGTCTGAATCATCTGAAAAGATAGTCATTTGATCTATCCTCCTGCATCAACATGCATCCAAAACCAATGCCTGGAGCATCTATATAAACTGCCGAAGTATTGCCCTGCTCCGAAAATGTCAATACTGGTGCAGAAGTCAACCTCATCTTCACCTCGCAAAAGACTTGCTAACATTCCTCTGACCAATCAAACCTAACATCCTTCTTGGTCAGTCTCATTATTGGCACCGCAATCGAAGAAAAATCACGCATAAATCACCAATAGCATCCTGCCAATCCGAGAAAACTATGTATATCAGCAATAAACTCAAACGTCTTCCAGTCAATGATAACCCGAATCTTCTCTGAATCAATAGAGATAGCCTGGTCACTAACGACGTGCCCTAAGAATTTCATAGCACTCAACCAGAAATCACGCTTACTTAACTTGGTGTACAATCTATGCTCTTTCAGTGTCGTCAAAACTACTTTGAGATGTTTTTCGTGATCCTCATGAGTCCTACTGTAGATCAAGATGTCAACAATGAAGAATATGAAAAATCTATCCAAATACGGTTTCAAGACTCTGTGTATATCAAATCCATGAAAATCGTTAGGCCGTTAGTCGGCTCAAACGGCATGACTGTGAACTCGAATAGCCCGTACCTAGTGCTAAAAGTGATCTTCTGGATATCCTCATCTCGAATCCTCACCTTATGATAACCTAAGTGAATGTCAATTTTTTAGAAGAATCTGCACCCGCTAATTGTTCGAATAGATCATCTATCCTAGGAAGTGGGTGTCGGTTCTTAACTGTCACCTGATTCAACTTCCTATAGTCTATGCATATCCCCGTTAAACCATCATTCTTATTCACAAATAATATTGGAGCTCCCTAAGGTGACATATTAGGGTGAATAAAACCCTTCTCCAACAACTCATCTAGTTGTCATCTGACCTCATCCTGCTCCGATAGTGACATCTTATAAAGTTTACTGGCGATCGGCTGCATCCTTGGTATCAACTCAATGATAAACTCGATAGCTCATAGCTGTGGCAATCCTGGTAGGTCATCCCAAAATTCATCAACAAAATCTCTAACTACCGATATGTCCTCAATCCTGACCTCCGACTTAACTATCGATGTCAATGCCTTCATCTCCTGTGTCATAGCTAGTCGGCCTCTAATGATAGGTAAGTCAGTCGCGGATCCAACTAGTGAGAACTCTGGTATCCCAGGAATACGAAACTCTATCCTCTTAACAAAACAATTTATCAATGCATGATACAGTGATAACTAATCCATCCCTAGAAGCACGTCAAACTCCCAGTACTCTAATACTCAAAGACCAACTGGTAACTAATGTCCATCAACCTCTATCATCACGTCCCCATAAATCCGGTTAGGGTATATCTTAGGGGTGGGCAGCGGTTTTCGAGAAACCGTCCAAACCAACCAAACCACTCGGTTTGGACTTGTTTTTAAAGCTCGCGGTTTGAAAAACGACCAAACCGCGAATCGCGGTTTAGTCGCGGTTTTCATTTTGGGAAAATCGCGGTTTAACTAAACCGAGGGCATTTTGGTAAATACAAACCAAAAATCCTAAAATCCAAAAAAAACCATTAATTTTCCTTTTCCTCTCGACGCTCTCGTTCACTTTCATTCACAGCCGCTCGGCCCGCTCCTCACTCACCTCCCTCTCACCGCCACTCCTCACTCACCTTCCTCTCACCGCCGCTCCTCACTCCCGTCCTCTCACTGCTGGCTCCTCTGTCCTCTACCGTCGGCTCCTCTGTCCTCTCACCGCCGGCTCTTCCTCCTCTCCTCTCACCGCCGTCTCCTCCCTCTTCTCATTCACAGTCGCTCCTTACTCACCTCCCTCTCACCGCCGATCCTCACTCCCGTCCTCTCACCGCCGGCTCTTCCTCTCACCGTCGTCTCTCCTTTCGGTCCACGCATTGCAGGCCACCTTTCGAGCACTCACACCGCCGTCGTCGGCCCGTCGCGGAGTGATGTGTCTCACTGCAAGCCGCACCACCGCCCTTCATCCTCCTCACTCTTCCTCGCACCGCCTCCATCGAATCCATCGCCATCGTCGTCGCCTTCCACCACGCTGAGTGCACCGCCGCCTCGCACCGCTATTATTGTTGAGAATAATCCATTGCATCAGGTATTGCATTCAGAAATCCTTGAAAACATGTTCTATTTTTTTTTCTTAATTTCGCTCTTGTGTTCTTTTAAGGAGTTGCATAAATGTTGCTGAGAATAATCCATTGCATCAGTCTCCTTTTGTTTTGTTTTGTTTTTTTATTGGTTACTTTTAGTGAATACAATGTCAAATGATATGATTTGGCCAATTTTAGGAATACCAATACTTTGAAGATAGATTGACATTATCGAATGAAAGTGTTGGTGTTTTTCATGCAATGAGGTATGGTTGTTTCTACGAGTTTTCAATGAATATTCATGGTGTTGTTGCAAAAATTCTTATAATTATACCATGCTAGCTTGCAGTAACGCCACTTTAAGATGCATGTTGAGAAAAATAATGTCTCTAAGTACAAAACCCTTTCAATGATGGCACGTGATGTCCTGGCCATTCCAGGTTTCTATTGTTGCTTCAGAGTCCGCTTTTAGTGCCGGTAGACGCATACTTGATCAGTTTCGTACCTCATTGACTCCAAAAATTGTTGAAGCTCTTATTTGTACTCGAGATTGGTTACATGGTACAATAAATTTAGAAGTTGAAGAAAATTTAGAGGAACTTGAAGAGCTTGAAATAGGTTATACTTTTCTTTTAATTTTGTTAATTATTAACTACATTTATTCTTTCTTTTATGATCATCATCTAATCATATTACATTTTGAAATGTTGTTTAGGCATTTTGGACCAACTTATTTTAGATGATTAGTTGAGATGATTAGCAAAAAGCATTGAGTCATTGACTTGGTAAGTAAATCTTTTTTGAACTTTTAAATGTTATTAAACTCTTATCATATTGTTAATAGGAATAACAAATGAAATTGGAACTTTGAATTGAGTTGAAGTCTTTCCTTGTTGAATCTATTTGTTTTTGTTGTTGTAATAGCACAATGCATGGAATCATTGACTTGTTAAGTAAATCTTATCGAAACTTTTTGTTGTTATAAAACTCTTATTATGTTACAAACTTTTATTTTCAATTGTTGTTTTATTGTAGGAACAAAGAATGAAATTGGAACTTGGAATGGAGTTGAAGCCTTTTCCTACTTGTTGAATTTATTTGTTCTAAACTTCTAATCTATTTGTTTTTGTTGTAACTTTTGATATGAACTTGGAATTTTAACTTTGATTGGGTTCATTTTGATGAATGATTGGTTAATGGTTATTGATTAAATGAGGATTATTAACAATGTTTGTTAACACAGCTTGGAATTGATTTGAAGTGTTAATTGGGTTTTGATTAACAAATAGAGGAAAAAATGGCTTGTTGTGAATGTGGTGACAGTGGTTTGCTGCCACTGGCTTGCTGTTTAAGCTTGCCTTTTTTTTTTTCTGAAAATAGGGTGCATAAAAACCGCGAAACCAAACTGACCAAACTGCGCAAAACGCGGTTCGGTTTGGTGCAGTTTTGGTAATTCGCGGTTTGGCGGTGGTTTGAAAAATCACCAAACTATAGACCCTCGGTTTTGTCGCGATTTGGTGGTTTTCACCGCCAAACCGCGGTTTTCCCACCCCTAGTATATCTTGTCCCCAGCAGTCGTACTAAGGATAAGGTGTGTGTTTAGTATCTGTGTATCTAACCTAACCTCCAGCAATACGCCCAAACACTACAAAAAAATAGCAAATCAGAAACGGAATTTTCCGTTTCTGATTTGCGAAAATTCCGTCTCTGATTGGAATCAGAAACGGAACAGAGACGGAAGGCGTTCCGTCTCGGAAAACGTCATCGCTGATACGATCAGAAACGGAAAACGGATTCCGTTTCGATTAGAGACGAATAGAGATTTAAAATATCCGTTTTCTCGATTAGAGACGGATTTAGAGACGAAATTAGAAACGAATGAGACGAACGAGAAATGGAATTTATTTCGAAATGGTTCATTTGTAATTGCATTCCGTCTCGATTCCGTTGTTGATTAGCAACGAATCGAGACGAATTAATAAATTTATGAATTCGTCTCTCGATTCCGTTTCTAATCAAGAATGGAATCGAGACGAATCGAGACGAATGCAAATAGTCCGTCTCGATTCCGTCTCTAATTAAAAACGAATCGAGACGGATTATTCCGTTTCGATTCCGTCTCTCGATTCCTTTGCTAATTAGCGATTTTAATCGAGACGAAATTCTTATTTCCGTCTCTCGATCCGTTTGTGATTGATAGAAATATTTCTGAAAATTAGAGACTTTAATAGCAACGAAAAATTTGAATTCGTTGCGAATCCGTCTCTAATTTTCTCGTTTTGTTTAAATATGGCATTGATACATAATCCAATTGATTCTCCAACCTAAAAATCAAAATACAACCCGATATGACATACTCCATCACCTCGCACCCTCCAACAACTCCTTGGGGGTGCTAACATCCCCCAAAGAAGCCAAATTGCGCATCCATACATCGACAATATATATCAACAAAAATTCAAAAGAGAAAGAAAAAATGTGAAACTCAAAACTAGCCAAAAAATTATATATCCACTGAAAGTTTTCATGTATTACAAAAGCTCCAAAATTTGGAAGTATACACAAAAACCACCAATCCTATCGTTCAACAAGCAAAAAAAAAAAGAACACTCACAAAAGGTCCAAAATTTGGAAGTATACACAAATAGGACTTCATCTAATAACTAAAACGCAGCTTTGAAGCATTTCTGAATCTCCATCTGAGGGCAACAACCAGTGAGTATGCACCTGAAAGAAGTAGGCAAAGGAGAGATTATTGTACTAAGGATGTACATTGGAAGCGAATGAGAAAAATGGTGGATTTGAAGAAACATAGAAATTACTAATAATCATACATAACAAGTCTGGCTCCGAACCTAATTTATAATTTCTTTACGATTGAGTTTGCTTTGGTCTTTTGTCAATTATGCACATATGTAGGTAGAGAGGAGTACTAGAGGTAATAAGGAACATGAAAGAGGATAATGGTGAAGTGCAAGAATGCTAAAAGGAAAAAACTAAACTCAAATTTGATCCCCAAACTCCCATCAATGCGTAGGAAAATAGCAACATTGACCCCCAAACTCTCATCAATGCAACATTCACAGTTCAAATTTGATCCTAAACTCGAATTTCATCCCATCTAAAAATGCTTGTGTGCTCGAAAACAAACCAAACCATGTGTTCCTAATTTAAAAAAAAATTCCAGTTGACATTCAAGAAATGCAAGAAGAAAAGAAATAAACCATACAATGAGGAATAAGAAAGCTTCCAAAAAATACATGAACATCAAGCAAATGCAACAAGGGCTGAAGTTTTGTTGTTGTTGTGAGTTTGGGGTCAATGTTGCTATTTTCCTACGCATCGGAGATGGCGAACAATGTATCTATAAGATGCACCTATCATGTAAGTTGAGTTGGATTATTTATCAAGCTTTGAAAGGCTTGCATTTCAACATGCATATGATAAGTAATGGTGAAGTGCAAGAATGCTAAAAGGGAAAAACTAAAAGTTAAGCACAAACCTATCATGTAAGTATGATTCTAGAACTCATCCTCTCACCCCATCTAAAACTGTTGTGTGCTCCAAAGGTGACAAGCCATGTGTTCCTACTCAAAAAAAAAAAAAAAACCAGCTGGGATTCAAGAAAAGCAGTGAAGAAAAGAAAAAAACTATACAATGTTGAATAAGAATGCTTCCAAAAAAAAAAACATGAACATCAAGCAAATGCAGTCAAGGACTGAAGTTTGGTGTCAATGTTGCTATTTTCCTACGCATAGGAGATGGCGAACAATGTTTCTATATGATGGACCTATCATGTAAGTTGAGTTGGATTATTTATGAAGCTTTGAAAGGCTTGCATTTCAACATGCATATGATAAGTAATGGTGAAGTGCAAGAATGCTTAAAGGGAAAAACTAAAAGTTAAGCACAAACCTATCATGTAAGTATGATCCTAAACTCATCCTCTCATCCCATCTAAAACTGTTGTGTGCTCCAAAGGTGACCAGCCATGTGTTCCTACTCAAAAAAAAAAAAAAAAAAACCAGCTGGGATTCAAGAAAAGCAATGAAGAAAATAAAAAAACCATACAATGTTGAATAAGAAAGCTTCCAAAAAAAAACATGAACATCAAGCAAATGCAGTGGACTGAAGTTTGGTGTCAATGTTGCTATTTTCCTACGCATAGGAGATGGCGAACAATGTATCTATAAGATGGACCTATCATGTAAGTTGAGTTGGATTATTTATCAAGGTTTGAAATGCTTGCATTTCAACGTGTATATGATAATGGTGAAGTGCAAGAATGCTAAGAATTTAAAAACTGAAAGTTAAGCACAAACCTATCATGTAAGTATGATCCTAAACTCATCCTCTCATCCCTTCTAAAACTCGCTATGTGCTCCAAAGGTGACCACCATGTGTTCCTACTCAAAAAAAAAAAACAAACCAAATTTGGGATTCAATAAATGCAGAGAGAAAAAAAGAAAAAAGAGAACAATGTATCTATAAGAAGTCATCATCTCATCCACCAACCTCTCTATTTTCCCGCCTCTCTATTTTCCCATCAATCTTGATAGGAAGTCATCATCTCATCCACCAACACCGTGCGTGCTCCAAAACAAATCACCATGTGTTCCTACTCCCAAAAAAAAAAAAAAAAACCGATGTCCTCTCTTGCAAGGTGAAGAAAAAGAAAAAAACTCACAAATAGAATAAGAAAGCTTAAAAAGAAAAGCTCACCAAAGAAAGAAGCAAACCGAGATAGGAATGAAGTTATGTTGTTGTTGTGACTTTGTGGTGTTACTGTAGGAACCGCTGTGATACCGCTGTGATTTTGGTCCTGCTGTAGGAACTGCTTGCTGCTTGCTGCTTTTCATGGTTAAAGGAAGAGGAAGCTGCGGTACACGATCCTCTTCTGCCATTAAGTTCTGATTGAAGATGTTGTTTGTCTATAATTTAAACACAAAAGAAAACCAGATTAGATTTCCTTCTCTTCATGGATGACAAGTTTGATTAATTAGCTTACTAAATCACTTTACCTACCATTGCAAAAGATTAACATGTCAACAAGCATTTGATATATAGAGTTCTTAAGTAGACAAACTACTAAAAAAGAATCACAAGAGATTTCAAGTTAGACTAAACATTTTGGACAAAACCTCACAATCATTCAAATTTCATTAAAGCACATCCGAAAGAAACATTTCATCACCAAAGAACACCAAAAGCTCACCAGATCACTTCCACCATCCAACCATTTCACCAAAGAACACCAAAAGCAAATAAGAGTGTTAAAATTAGTGCTTTAGCCATGTGTTCCTACTCAAAAAAAAAAAAAAAACCAGCTTGGTTTGCTGGTAATGTCACTTAAAATTAGTGTTTTTGCCATTCTATATATATATGAAATGACAAGAGAAGAATCACTCACTATCTGTAGGAACTGTTGTGATACTTGGAAAGACATGTAACAACTTGAACTGGTTTGTTTGACACATCCGAGGCCAACTGTCCTATTTCTTCTCCTCGAACCGACTATATGTATAGCCTATAATGACAACAAGTAGCCACCAAATTCGAAACCGCAAACAAGAGCTTAATTTCATAAACCAAATTCATGTTAAATTTACGCACCCTATCGAGGAAAGTAAAAAAAAATGCCTTAGACAAGAGATTACACATATCTTTTCTCTCTCCATTGAGCATAAATTAAGATTTTGTGTAAATGGGAACCGACTCTTGTCATGAGCTTCGTTAGGATCAAATATAGAAACGAACATGAAGTGGAATATATGGCAAAAAAATTATTGAGCATACTAACCTCGAAGGGATCATGTTGCGTAATTCCTTTGGATAGGTATATAGGAAGAAACTTTCCAACATCATCTCTACTGTATCCGAATGTCATTTGTGTGAGGTCGTTGGTCCCAAATGAGAAGAACTCCACTTGTTCCGCAATCTAAAAAAAAGGAAGGGAATCAATTTAACATGGTAATAAAATAATAATGCAAATTGATGACCTTTAATAATTAATAGAAACTTGAGCTTAACATCTTCTTGATGACTTATGAGAACATATTTCCCTACATACCTCGTCCGCAACAAGTGCTGCTCTAGGGATCTCAATCATGGTGCCAATTTTGTATCCTATGGAGGTGCCCATCTCAGATAAGAGTTTTTTTGAGACATCACGTATCAAACTCACTTGATGTTCCAGTTCCTGTTAGAGAAAAGATTCATTCCATAAGTACTAATCCAAGAAGAAACTGATGTGCTTCTTCTTAAGTGATAAAATTCATTTATAGGAAACGATGCAGCCTTATTAACAAATATATATCTATATATGCAAGTATATATGCGCGTAGAATAGATAGATTAAGATGAAGGAATAAAGCTCTTGCCTGAGGTGTTCCAACAAGAGGAACCATTATTTCGTAAGTAAATCTCCTCAACTGCTCAACCCCAAGGTTCATCAATCTCTCAAGTACCTTATAACCAGGAAAAATTAATACAAAACAAAGATCGATCGTGAAGACAATCAAGTGATAGGTGCATGTCCTGCAGCAACAACATAGGAAACAATATGAACGTCTGAAATGTAACCTTTTGTCCTACATAAAAGCCCATGTAGGGAAATTAAACCAGAAACCAGAAACAACTAGATCTTTACTTGCTCTCTCGTCCATGTCTTGCAAATGTTGCCCATGTATAGAGTATCTGCTCCATCCTTCAAATCTGCAAGGACCTTCCTTGCTTGCTCGAGTAGCATACCGGATAAATGCAAATCCCTTGCTTTTCTGAGAGAGGAAAAAGGGGCAGGGGAAGAAAATATAGATATGTACATGATAATAGGAGTAAAGAACCAAGACATAAGACACTGCCTTCTCTAAGTAATGCAGATATCCGGTCCGGGATAATTTGCATTACTAGAGAATCTTCTTGATTGTACCCCAAATGAACATTAACAAACACAATAGCATTCTCGCCCATTGAAGAATTCTCGTCCTGGGAAATGGACATCCTGGTCGGTCAAGTCGCTTCCCAATACAATCGCGATTGCGGTTCGAAAGAGTGGGGTTTGAGGGTAGTATAATTGATGGGATAATGTATCCACTCGAAGCTTAGAGTTGGTGGTAGAAAAACCAATAGCTTGCTTGAGAATGCTTCTGACCGGTACAATACTCTTCTTGCATGATCATGGTTGGCAAATGGTATCATGCCACAACTTAAACCCAATAAGAACGATAAGTTCGACTCACAAGGTGTGTAATCTAATGGTAGTTGGTCTCCTTCTCCCATGAACAGCTTTTTAATCCCCCAAGCTTCTGCAGCCTCCTCTTCTTCAACTCCAACCAAATTTCTATGATTCCATCTTCCAGGAGAGACAAGAAATTGTAATGACCTTTGATCCTTTTAATTTTCTTAAGATTTTCCACCACCAGGAGTGGTCGCAAGATTCTACCAAATCGGTAAAAAATTCGAACCTCCCCATGCAGTTGGTCCCTTTTAATTTCCACCTAAAATAAAAATGAAGAGAAATGGTTCCAGGTAAGAGAGAGCTACACAATTAACATGCTCAGTATTCGAACCTCCCCATGCTTGCTCTGATTCCATTTAGTAAGGTTATTACACACCAACCAAGCGGGTGGCCCAATGGTTTGGTATGTGGCATTGTTGGAAGAGGGTGAAAGTTTGAGTCCCATAGAGGCAAGAAAAGTTAGTTTCTTTCTTTTAAAATAAAAAGTAAGGTAATAGGTTGGTCCAAATTCTAGGCTCTCCAATATCTTGGAGTGTATCTATGTGCTCCTAGTTTTTGATAGAATGGAACCTAGTGGTTGTTAACTAGAGATTGCAAGTTTAATCGATAGTAGGTTGGCCCAAATTAGTACGGGTGGTTGGCACAAGATACCAAATCAACAGACGTCCTATAAGAAAAAAATATAAGTTTCAATTACTTCTATTGTGCTTGTCTATTCTATTTTATTAGTTCTTCTTAGCATTCAAGAAATGTATCAAACTTGACTCATCTTCTCTCAATGAACTAATGTTTGAAACAAACTAAACCACCAGCAATATGTAAATCAAGTAACTTAAAAAGTCTACACGACAAACTATTGAAAGGAAGTGATTCAGTCGCTAAAATAGAATAGCCAAGAGAAGATTCACCTCGATAAGCACCTAAGCCACCGTCACGCAAAGCCTCCATAACCCCCACCAAGCTCACCGCCTCCACTATACCCACCAAGCCTACCTCCGAGACCCGGAGTCCTATAAGGACCAAAATCACCACCACCAAAAAAAGAATGAGTTTAACATGCAAATGAAACAAATCGTCTACAACATGCTCATCGTCAAAAGCAATGAACCCAAACCCTCGAGAACGATAGGAAAAACTAAAACCCGCCTATCCGAAAACAAAGAAAAAAAAAAATAAGGAACTTCATCATCAATACCCTCCACTACATCAGCTTCAACAAACCACCATCCACCGCAGTACATTCATTGTCCATTTATCCTCTCGTATATCTTAGTTGGCTTGGACGCCCAGCTTCATGCATAAGTTATCATGGATTTTATTTTTAATACATTATCCTCCCCAAAATAAATTTTTTAACCTCAGCTTAAGTAAAATATACTATAAGTACCGAATGTTTGCGAATTAATCCATGGGAGAAGAAAACATCTTGGTTGTGTGCAAATCTTATGCAGTTGCTGCTGTAGTTCTCTCGAGTGCTATGATGAAGAAAGTGGTAGAATCGACGAGGGAGCAACATCTTCATGCCATAGCAAATGAATTTGGGAAATCGATAGGGTCGTTTTTCCGGCATCATCTGTGTTGAGAACATGTAGGCTATTCTTCTTCTACGGACATGCCATAGTAGAAGAAGAAGAGCCTACATGTGCAGAACACAGATGACCGAAAAACGAGCCTTTATCGACTTCCCAAATTCATTTGCTATTGCATGAAGATGTCGCTCCCTATTCTACCACTTTCTTCATCATAGCACTCGAGAGAACCTGCAACGGCATAAGATTTGCACACAACAGCCAGCATGTTTTCTTCTCCCATGGATTAATTCTATAAACATTCGGTACTTATAGTATATTTTACTTAAAAACAAAAAAAAATTTGGGGGAGCAAAATGGAAAAATATTAAAATCCACGATAAAATATGGAACATCGACCTAAAAATGCACAAAAATAAGTGTGAATCATAAAGTAATTCGAAGAATTTCTAAAGTTGTCTACACTATAAAACGTTTAATCTAAGAATTTACACAAACAACAAGTGAAGTACCTATGTATCACCAACCTGCTCATCTCTCGAGAGCCACGCTTACGTCTCACGCCCAACATTGTCCCCTTGTTGGGGTCGATCGACCGGATCTATTTGCGGCGGCTGTTGCTGGACATGAGGTGGCGGTGGTGGTGGCGGTGGTGGTGGTTGTTGCTGAGCTAGGCCTATTTCGTCCATGTCCATCCCAAGACGCTGATGCATGAACTCCATAACCTTTCGTAGTTGCTCCGCAACGACATCGAACTCTGCCCGAGGCACCACATCCGGCGTCCGCGACGTGCTAGCACCAGGAGCTCCGTATCTCCTCTTCTTTCTCCCTACGGACCCGAGTCCGTAGACACGTCCTTTGGAAGACTCACCCGCCACATTGAGGTACACCGCCTCATCATCCATCGATTGCTCCGGTGTAGCCTGGGTCACCTCCTGACGTTTGCTCTGGAGCCTATCCTGCATATATGCACAACAAACAAAATACATGATATGGGGTAAGTGAAAGACTTAATAATATTTTACATATCATTTCTATACTTACATAGAACCGCTCTGATCTAGTATCGAGGAATGTCATCCCGTCGTGATTAACGGTGTGGAGATGCAAATACAAGTCATTCACAGTCGGTGGCGTCTCGGATGAATCAGCCTGCGTGCAGGACCAAGCATAGTGAACAAGTGTATAAATGTACAAAATATCCTAGATGTTACAAAAAACTTACCAATCTTTCTTGGGTAGTCACAAATGACACGGAACCACCACCGTGCTTCGAGGGTCCAGTCTCAGGGCCTTCGACCTCAGTGTTCCTATTCTCCATCGCTTGCCTAGACCTAGCCTGGAAGTCCTCGCTCTCCCAGTCCTGCAAGTATCTCCTCCATGCCTCATCTGTAACATAAACTGGCTGCACCCGATTCTTCTTCAACTTGTGCATCAACGCGGTGTACCTTGTGCCTGCAAGCCTGTCGTACGCCGCTCGCACGAGATCCTCGGGAAGCGCATCATCCCATCTAAAAAATATCTACAAATTGGCGATTGCTATTGTTAGCACTTATTTGAGAAAATAGTATAAATCATAAGGCATATGGTAGTCTTGTTTACCTTCCATTGGCGCCAGTATTGGTCTTTATGATGAGGCGGTACCGACTTCCAACCATACCCTTCAGGAATCATCCATCGTTTAAAAACTTTTGTCATCCTCCGTGCACAAAACTGCGAAGGATGCAACTCCCTGTGTTTCATGAACATGGATATCACCTTAACTACTTCTTCAATATTTGACATCCATATTGAAAATGACATATAAAAGTCAAACACAAACTTACGTATCATTGGCAATCAGCGTGATAGGGATCCCCGCACGCGAGGGGGCTCCATCTCTCGTCCTCTAAGGTGGCCGCGGAGGGCCCGTCACCTCCAACCCCGCTCTTACGTCTTCTTGTCGGATGCCGCCCGTGATGCCGTGGCCGGGGGTGCAGCCTCGTGGGTAAAAGAGTCATTGATGTTGGAGAAGGTGTGGGGAATCGTATATTAGGCATAGTCCTTGATGACGACGATGATGGTACGAGACGACCCCGACGGTATGGAAGGGGAAGGTGACGCCGCGCCGTATCGTGCACGACGAGAGACCGAGAAGTCGGAATCGATAATGCAGTATCGAACCACGACCTCGACCGCCACGACCTCTATGGACCCCTCCCGTGGCCCGACCACGAGGGCCGCTGGTATTTCGCCGCCGCATGTCGGTGCCGCACCTATTCCGCCTGGACGATGGCCTCCTAATGGCAAACCTCGACATCCCCTACGACCACGTCCGGCCATGATACCTAACAATATTCACGAGTAAAACATCAGAAAAGAAGGGCATACAAAAAGTAGAAATTCGGTCTAAATTATTGGACTTAATAACACAGATCCATGCAAATAAAAGTAACTACATTATTGGTCGTTGACATATCATATACATACTTTATTCGCTATCATCCGTTTCAAATTCACTCTCATGAGTAGAAGGTGAGGATTCTTCTTCTGATTCATCTCCACTATAAACTTCATCGCTTGGACCCGCTTCAACAATGAATCGAGTCCCATCGGAACATCCGATTGTTGATATCGGCGTCGCATCATCGACTACACACGTGGTGGGCATCCCATCTTGAAAGCAATCTCTCGCCGAGCCCTAGTCATTATCGTCTTTGCTAGTTTCCTCGTCAGCGATTTTGGCCGACAACAACAAACTTGCTAGCCATTCTTGTCGATCGTTCCGCATAGAAGGGTACGAAAGGTAGTAGACTTGAGTGGCTTGCATTGCTAGTACAAATGGCTCGTAGTTGTTATATCGTCGACTTCGATGAACCTCTACCAATTGAAGTGTTGGGTGAGTCCTCGCACCATGATTCGGTGTAGGGTCATACCATTCGCACTTAAACAAGACCGCACGTTTGAGGCCGTATACTCAATCTCCACAACCTCTTGCGCACTCCATAATAGTTATGGGAAACATCAGCGTAGTTTGAACCCTTCACCAAAACACCGCGCTCTCTGCGTCGATCTATTAACGTCATATGTTGCGGAGTGGAACTTATACCCATTAACAAGGTAACCAGGGTAGACAGTACATGATCGACTAGGACCAACAGAAAGATCAACGAGCGTCTCGTCAACTATAGAATTCCGAGCCTATTCGTCAAAATTAGAGATGCAATATGACACATTAGTTATGGGAGAAACATTTGAATCTATAACGTACAAAAGTAATGACCTTACATATGTTTGAAACCAAATGGGGAAGTTGTGCTCTAGACTACTATCAACTTGCGACTCCCTCATAGCTTGAGTGATTTCATCGACGAATATCCTAGAAGAAACGAACGTGTAAGTCGGATGTCTTACTAAAATATGAACAATGAATGTACTGCATTATTGAAAGAAAGTGATGGACATACTGAACGTAAGGAGCGATCTCTGGACAATTGAGCAAGATGTACGAATGAGCGGCATTATACTCCCTCGTTAAGTACCGCTCCTTCGACTTGCCCATGGGTCGACCAGATAAGTGAAAATTGAGAAATTGCCAACGAAGTTTGGTGTGGGCTCGAGATCGCCATCGTCGTTACGTGGCACTTTGTCATGCAACGTAAAGACGTGATCTTCGAAGTAGTAAGAACAAAAGGATGTGACCTCTTCGACCAAATAAGCATTACACATGGAGCCCTCAACCTTCGCTTTGTTTCGCACATTGTTCTTCAAATGTTTAAGGTACCTATATGAATGTTATAGGAAATGTTGATATAAAACCTATTGAATGGGAAAATAATATCAAGGGCTCAAGATAGTACCTCTCAAATGGATACATCCATCGAAATTGAACGGACCGCCAGACGGCCTCGTAGGCCAAGTGGATTGGTAGGTGTTCCATAGAGTCAAATAAGCTTGGAGGGAAAATTTTTTCCAACTTGCAAATGATTTTTGGTATTTCGACTCTAAGACCTCCATATCTTGATACTCGACACATTTCGCAGCTTAGGGGCCTAAAAATAGGCTTAATTCGCTAATTGCAACCCAAACCGGGTTTGGGAGAAGTTCTCTCGAATGCAATTGGTATCAACCGTTGCATGAATATATGACAATCATGGCTCTTCATGCCGAACATTCGCAGCTTTCTTTGGATCTACACATCGACCAAGATTCGATGAGTAACCATCAGAAAACGCAACTTTTCAACCCACTCGCACAATTTTTGTCTTCTTGATGTATCAAGAGCATAGCACCCAAGGACGTAAGTATTTGTCGCCGAATCAATGTGTAGAGAAGGTCGGTGACAATATTCACGAATATCTTGCCTCGATTTTGCATTGTCCTTACTCTTGCCCTAAGCACACACATAATAGTGTTGAATATGTTGTCAAAAACATTTTTTTCGATGTGCATGACATCTAAGTTGTGGCGGATCAAGTTTGTCTTCCAATACGGCAAGTCCCGAATATGCTTTTCTTCCTCTATCCCGAATTCTTAGCTATCCGCCCATTCACGATCGGCGCACGATTTCGTCACCTTCATCAAGCCAAACGATTCAATTTCGCCAAAATTTCTTCACCAGACAAAAAGCGGCGATCATCATTTATGACCATTTTGCCTCTAATGAGATTTTTTTGTCTTTCCTTAATGGTGATGACTTCTCCAAGAAACGACGATGACAAATCGAACCACGATGTCTTACCACAATTTCGCAATTGAAATGCATTTGTATCCTCCATACAATATGGACAAGCGTACTTACCGTGTGTGCTCCAACCGGACAACATGCTATATGCGGGGAAATCACTAACAAGTCCATAAAAGGGCAACTCGCATGACAAAATTTGTCTTGGTGGAAACGTCGTATGTAACCACCTCATTGTTCCATAAATCTTGCAACTCTTTCACAAGCGGCAAGGAACACGTCGATTTTCTCGCTTTGGGGCTGGTCGGTCCAGGAACGATAACCGTTAAGAACATAAACTCGATTTCATGCACATCGACGGTGGAAGGTTGTAAGGAGTCAAAATCACGGGCCACGAAGAGTACGATTTCCCGAAAATCCCAAATACTTGAAAACCATCCGTGCACAATCCTAAACGAACATTCCGAACCTCGGCGGCAAAGTCTTTATTGACGTCATTAAAATGTCTCCAAGCAATCGAATCAGAACAGTGTTGCATAACATCTTCGGGCGATGAATGATCTCCATGCCATCGCATATGTTTTGCGGTTGACTCAGACGCATACAATTGTTGCAACCGAGGGCCCAAAGGGAAGTAGTACATTCTTTTGCAAGGGCGGTTTTTTGTGTTCCGACCATGACCTCGTCGATGTGCAACGTATCGTGATTTCCCACAAAATTTACATGACGTCAACTCAGAGTGCACTCCCCAATAAATCATACATTGGTCCTCACAACAATCTATTTTCTCAACAGTAGACCTAGACCTCGCATTAGTCTTTTAGTGGCATAAAAATTCTCAACCATTGAATTGTCATTTGGCAAACAATCCTTCATGAGTTTAATGATTTCATTATACCCTCGTTCGTATATATGATGTTCGGACTTGATCGCAAGTAATCTTGCCATTGCGGACAACGTTGTCATGGTTTCGCAACTTGACCCACAATTGTTCCCTACTTGCATCAATCATGTCATATAGTTGGCCCTTGGGGGTTTGGTGATTCTTCCACGGCATTCCAATTGAAACTTGGACCTGCCACGTTGTGTAGCATCTCGCGGTAAGGTGTCGAATCGTATCCTCCCACATCAGCATCATCAATATGGCAATCCATTTCGTGAAAATTTTGCGGCCCTTCATCTCCGTTCTCACCATGTTCGTACCAACTGTGATATCCCCGGACAAATCCATACCTACATATGTGGTGCTCAACCGTTTCGACGTCCGGGTACGGTACAAGTCGACATTTCTTAAAATTGCACGGACATCTAATCTTCCTTTCACTTTGGTATGTAGGACAATGTTGTTTTGCAAATGATATGAATTCTTTAACCTTCGCCGCGAATTCAATTCGAACGTAATCGTTGTCGAGCCGTTGTACATCCAAATCTCTGTTTGTAGACGACATTCCTAGTCGAACGTAACCCTTGTCGAGCTTCGTTGTCTATTCAAGTAATGAAATAATAATGATTAAGATGATAAGAAATCTCACTAATTGGAGAATATTGTAAATCGGAATAGCGATCTACACCATCTAGAAGAAATTGATAGCTAAGTGAAAGAACGAGGTTCGCACATTAAACTCATGAATAGAGAATAAATTGACAAAGTTAGGAAGTCATTAATGAGTCATCACAATCTAAAGAGAAGGAATTGATTGAGTTATGTTGTTTATGTAAGAAGCTTGGGCATTATCAAAATGATTGTTGTAAATGAAAGACATGATTCAAAAAGAAAGATAAGCCTACTACTTTTGTATGTTCGAATTAAATCTTACTGAAGTTTCTTTAAACACTTGGTGGATTGACTCGGGTGCTACTATCCATATTTCTAAGATGCTGTAAGGATTTCTTATGATCCAAACCATAAAGGAAAACAAGAATCTATCGTCCTAATCATAGTACAAAATTGTAGAAACTAGAAATACAGATTTTATTGAGAATGGTGAAGTCAATGAGAGTATTACGCCATAAAATGTAAATATTTGAGAAGTAAGGGATCACATCCTTATGCCCATTACTTATAAGAACAATGGCAATTCCTCGATATAATTCACACCAATAAGACAGTTGTAGGCAAACTAAAAGAAATAGCATTAAGAAGGTGTGAAAGATCGAAAAAAATCAGCTATTCTAAATGATTTTGAGGTATATATGCAAGAAAATGATTATGATATAATAATTACTAATGATCCAATATCTTACTAAAAAATCCTAAATCACGTTGATTCCGACAAATGGATCGATGCTATGAAAGATGGGTTGAACTCGATGGCTCAAAATGAAGTTACGGATCTCGTTGAATTGCGGAATAAACGTGACTCTAGTGGTAATATTGAGAGATATAAAGCTAGACTTATAGCCAAATATTTTACTCGAAATATGGTATTGATTATACGTAAACCTTATCTCCAGCTTTCTAAGAAATACTTTTTCAGAATAATTATGGCATTAGTAGCTCATATTGACTTAGAGTTGTAGCAAATTGATGTACGAATGACTTTCCTAAATGAGAGTTTCGATGAAGAAGTTTACATCGGTTTGCCTCGAAGAATTAAAGATTGTTGGTACCGAACATATTGTATGTAAACTTAAGAAATCAATATATGGACTTAAGCAAACTTCTCGACAGTGGTATCTTAAGTTTAATGATACAATAACATGTTTTGTTTCTAAGGAAAACATCGTTGATCAATGTATATATCTTAATGTTAGTGGGAGTAAGTTCATATTTTTGATATGATATGTTGATGATATTATGCTTGCCATAAATGATTTTGGTCATTTATTTGACACTAAGCATTTTCTCTCAAAAAATATTTTTGAGTAACTGTGGTATCCAAACACTTTGTCTTACTCGTCCCACATGCCTTAGGATTACAAAAGAGACCACCAGTAGCCCGACATTTAGTTGTGTGGGGAATCGAAGTTGAGGCCGTGCGCCTAACCTATATCGATATCAGAGGCATACAAATACCACATAGTATCAACGCGTCTACTACTTGTTCACTCATACCTCCTTAAGGTTATAGGTTTATTCCATTCTCTAGAAATGTAATGTGAAATAGCAACATTCACTAAAAGAGTAATCCTAGTGTTTCTAACCCTAACTAGTAGTAGAAATTAAGTAATTATAGGTACTATTCAATCGTAACCAACAACACCTAACTAATCAATCATCCATAGCAAGTGCATGAATATGAAATTACTAACAACTATAACATCGAACGACAAAGTAATTACCTCAGTACATGATTCTAATGTATTATAATGTTGATCATGACATGCTTTACCGATAAAATAAACATGGAATAACAACCAAATACGGATGACATGCTTTACCGATAAAATAAACATGGAATAACAACCAAATACGGAATCAATATAAATCTTGAATTGCTCAATTAAAAGGTTGAAATGAAATAGTACATATTAATAAACCTAAAAATAGAACAAGCATAACCACAAAAACTATGCATGTAAGAGAAGAGCAGAACAAAAACTTCTAGACCAAACAAAAGACACAACATTAACTTAATAGATCAAGTGAAGAACACTAACTAATGCACATGAAAGCCAATCCGGGGGAAAATGTGAGCAGATACAATGTGAAGAGAATTCGGGTGTTAAAAAAAAAAATTTGTGTTACCTTGACGAGCGGAGAGCGGAGCGGTAAGCACAGAGCGACCAGAGAGCAGAGAGCAATGAAAGACACGGAGATTCAAGATCGAAATTCAAAAAGAATCGTAACGATGTGCACTCATTCACCGCACAATCAACCAAGGAACAAATCAAATCACTCAAGAACAGCTTAAAATAAAACCTCATAAAGTAATAACAATTAAAAGAACTCGAACTCTTTAAATATGTCACCTGATCAAGAGTTTGTTCCTTCACAAGCTTCATAAACAATAAGGTAGTACTATAACACGGCCAATTGCCAAGACGAATTTACAAAAATAAAAAGGATTCCATGACCATAATAGCTAAGACCTTTCAAGAAAATAAATTTTTTTTTTAAATCCATTTATTATACTAGTATAGTGAGCCGCTAAGAAAACCTAGTATACACAATGGTCACCACATTATGTTCATTTCCTATGTTTGAACATCAAGGCATATATATGACTCGCCTTGCCTAGCGAGATATAGCTTCAGTTCAAGTGAAAATCTATAACATATTTCATTCATGAGCATAATATTTGCAATGCTAACAAGTATTACGACTTTAATATTCCCGGGATGCCGCAGATAAGGTACGTAGGAACACCGGACACCCCGAATATTTATTGATAGATGGAAATTTATGAAGTCTGCATGCTTAATTTAAATTGGAAAATCTTTCAAGATAAAAAGCTTCTTGCCTTCAACTCCGATCTTTACTAGAAGATCGAACTATCAAATGAACCATAGCGGAAACTTAAATAATTCTCATGTCACCCTTGGTTTTCCATAAATTTTTTAAATTAGATAAACAAGAGGACTAGAATGCCAACTCGACGACGCAAAAGTTGAGCGAAAACATTGTAGCAGTTCAAGATTTCCTCAAAACCGTCACAAGGTGAATGATCTCTATGAAAGTGAAGAGCTCTTGATCATGAGTGTTGCCTCGCATTATAAAGAACAATCAAAAACAAATAGATTATATCGAATGTAGTAAGACTCCAAAACTACAAATGCCTTGCTAACCGAAATCGAGACCAGAGAGAGCGAGAGATATCGGCGATGACGAGACCGCGCGACGAGACGGAGAGAACAGAGAGAGACGGCGAGACCAGAGACAAGCAGAGAGACCAGTAGCACGACCAGACGGAGAAACGGAGACCACCGCGACGAGACGGACAGACCAGAGACAAGCAGAGAGACCAAATAGCACGACCAGACGGAGAGACGAGACGATCGAACGGGATGGACGTTTGGGGGACGAGACGATCGAATGAATTTGGACGAGACGGAGAGACAGATTTAGGTTTTTGGAATTTTTTCGTGAGAATGATTTAGGGATTTCACTGCTTTGTTGGGAGGGGGTGGGGTGCGGGAAAGAGGAGAGGGTGCCATGATCCAAGAAAATACAAATCTCGAGGAATGATGAACGGTCATAAGAAATGAAGAATTTGGCGGGAATGGTGGCGCCAAATTTCGAGAGAGACGGAATTTAATTCCGTCTCTAATTCCGTCTATAATTTCGTCTCTGATCCGTCTCAAATCCGTCTCTGATTTTTTCCGTGTCAATTCCGTCGCTAACTGTTAAATTTAGAAACGGAACTTATTCCGTTTCTAATTCCGTTTCTGATTTAGAAACGGAACTTATTTCCGTTTCTAATTCCGTTTCTGATTTGCTGTTTTTTTGTAGTGAAAATCAAACATAGCATGCATAGGTTTGCCAAAAATAAGCAACGTAACCTCGACGAGCTATTTGGTCGCCCCACCATCTGGTTGTGCTACTGCATGAGCTCTCTCTTTTGCCTGCTCTGGCTATCAAAGTCACGATGGTGGTTTCCTAAATTCAATCCCTTAGTGTCCCCTCTAACTACACATGGGCATTTGTGGCTATCCTGCCTACCGGCCTGTCCATCTCAGGATCTCGGACCCCGACCCTGGTCTCATTGACCGTTGTCATGTCCCCCATAATCTCGACCTTGATAGGTTGTGGCCTACGTTGATCCACTAGTCCTGGTGTGACGGTGTCCACTTATTGTCTCTCCTCATACTGAAATTGACTGCCCTGGTGATCATCCCTGCAACCTCTATCCCGTCTTTCATCATGTTGAATCGTTAATTATGTAATATTCTATATAGGTTATTTATATGTTTTTATTGTCAAGTCTTCAAAATACTAGTCTAATTGCGTTTATTTATTATTTTTAGGAACATTGGAGTGCATAGTTGAATTCGTGGCGAAAAAGTGCGTTAAATGGACTACCTATATGCTCTGATCAGATACCAGAGGAGATGCCTCGAGACGCACACTTTGTGCAATTTTCCAACTTGTGCCACGTGTCACTCTTTCATTGGCAGTGTCCTTGCTGCAGTCCACGTGTCCACTCACTACTCGCTTCCGCTAACCGCAACCGTCTCGCATCAATCGCCGCGGACGCCAAATGGCGTGCCTAGACTCGTCCACGCATCCCAGTAAAAGCTGCTTTGCGTCGGCTGTATGCGTCATCAAAAGTAGCTTCCTCCAATCCTGCAACGCCACGTGTCGGTCTTCTGTTACAACATCGTCATCACAGTAGGTTCTCCGCCAATCCAGAAGCGCCACGTCATCCACGCCAGCAAGCCCAACCAATCAAACTCTGACAAATGGCAGATACCTGGAAACAAACTCCTAACAACCATTTGATCGTCCTCGGTGCACGTGTCACAAACCAAACTCAAAAATAGGCATTGGGCACCCAATTTTGGCAGTTTTAATTAGGGGTTTTCGTAGAGGGATCGAAACACATTATTTTTACTTTCTTATTAGCGACTTAGAGTGCTTTCTTCTCCTTTTCTCTTCCATAAACCATTGTTTTACACTTTGTTTTTGAATTTTTATGGAGTTTTTGACGACGATGGTCGGCTAAACTCATCAATCTGAACCAAGGTGGATCAAATCACCTATTTTGGCATAAAAACATATGTGAGATCTATTTATATATTTATTTAATTTGTTTTTCATAATATTTTATTCCCTTTGATATTGGTTGAATTAATGAGATTAAACACTTGTTTAAATCTTGATTTACATGCCAGTAGGTTGTACACACCCGTACTTGTGCAATAAGACCACATTAGTGGCATTCGACCATACCAATTGATTCCTTTTGGGCTGGTAGAATACCATATGGATCTAGGCTAAACTAGACACACTAGCGATCCAGTTGTCTAGGTGTAGTGCATTCACAAAGCCCATTGCGGTTAACACATTAAACCCAGTTCGCTTGAATATATGGTTAAGTGTTTGACTATGGAAGTGGTCATTTCGTACCTTGACCATCGAGATAGGGAAGTGCGAGGACATGCGAACGTTACCGGGTCTATAGCTACATTAATTTACTATGAATTGCATGTTTCGATTAGATTTAGGACCGCATGTAAAATTATGCCAAATTGAGGAGATTTTTGATACCGATGGTTTGGATTGTTTCCCCCTTGATTGATATATTTACTTGCTATTTTTAGTCTAGTTTAAGTTAATTTAGATATTATTCCTGTGGACACCCCGAGTTATTTTTAGTTTCGTTGCATATGTAAGAAACTTGGTCTTCGTGGTTCGACCTCGTGCTTGCCACTATTGAAGTTCTTGTGGTCATTGGTAATCTCATCGGGACTATATATTTTGACACATTCGACACACGTCAAATTTTGGCACCATTGCCGGGGACCATGTTATTTTTTTTACTTAGTTTGTGTTCACCTTTATGTCCCACAGTCTTCGTCAATCGTTGTCCGCCGATCTTTACTCCCTTTTGATCAGGAGATCGAAAAGACTTGCTGTCGGAACTCAAAAGTAACTCGGTAGAGGAACCAATCCTTCAGAGTTCAACAAAATGACGAGCAACCCCTTTTGATGGCTGACCACATTGGGAACTCACAAGCACCACATGCACCCATTGCACCACATGAGAGACGGGAGGAACCCCTAGTTATTTCTCCCCGACAGTTTGTCGCACCAACTGGACCACATGCACCAATTGAACAACAGAGGCATGTAGTACACCAGCATCAACCATTCGATCAACGAGTGGTTGATCCCCATCCACAAAGGCCACAAGCTAACCCTTGGGCACACCTCAAGGCCGACCGTCGCATTACCATCGGGATGGCGAATGATGGGATATATGATCTTTTGGCTCATCAGCCACACTACATCGCATTCCCAGCCCACAGGGGCAATTTTGAGCTCAGATTAGGTTTCATTAACCTGCTCCCCGTCTTCCATGGATTGGATCGTGAGGATCCAGTCACCTTCATCAAGGACTTCCATTCTAAGTGTAGGACCATGATTCCCCCTCGAGTTAATGAAGACGAAGTCAAACTCTCAGCTTTCCCTTTTTGCCTTGAGGATAAAGCTCAAGACTGGCTCTTCTATCTTCCTCCTGGTTCCATTACAAATTGGAACGACATGATTTCTACATTCCTCAAAGAGTTTTTCCCTGAATCTAGAGCTTCCCAACTTACTAGAGAGATATGCAGTATCAAAATGAAATGGGGCGAATCTTTTGGCGATTATTGGGGTCGTTATAAGTGCTTATTGGTGCAATGCCCCTAACATTGCCAAAGCAACCTTTCAATTGTTCGTTTCTTCTATATGGGACTTACACCCCTCGAGAAACGGATGATTGACAATGCTCGTGGAGACGACTACAGATGTAAGACCACTGAGGAGATGTTTGAACTGTATGACTCTATAGCAAGTCAATCGCGTCATTACATTGATGACGAGGAAGAGGACCTTCACGAAGTCTTTATGACAGAGTAAGGTCAAATTCTACCAATAGCAAGCTTGATAAACTCACCGATCTCATGGAGCGATTCCTCGCCTCAGGAAAAGCTCAAATTAAAGCTTGCGACTTCTACATAGCCAAGGACCATTCCACTGACTCTTGTCCTACCTTATTCGAGAACGAGCAGGCGAACGCTTTAGGTGGCGGATTCCAAGGACCACTAAGGAATCAATACGGCAACAACTTCAGTAACATTTATAATCATGATGTAAAAAGCCCCTATTGTAGTTATGGTCCCCAGAACTAGAATTTCCTCCACTATGTTCCAAAGGGACAACCTCTTCCTCAACAGTCCCAACCCGCTCAGAATTCAGGATCTTTAGAAGAAATGATGAGGACACTCATTGCTAATCAAGACAGATTCTCTAAAGACTTGGCCCAACTCGAAAATGAAATAATCGCGAGCCATGCTTCTAGCATTAAAAGTCTCGAGGTTCAATTAAGGCAACTGGCCCTTCATGTTGGGCATACGGATGAGAAAGGCAAGTCGCCATCTCAACCGCATCCGAATCCTAATGCGAATGTTAATGTTGTCACACTTCGTAGCGGCAGAGAGGAGGAAGAGGCCCTTAAAGAACCTAAACCTAAAGAGACCGCTCATAAATCCAAGGAAGTCAAGCAGGAGCTCGAAGTTCAACCGTCTCATAATGAAATAGTAAACTTGGATAAGGAAGCACGACCTTCTCTCAAAGTTCTACCCCCATTCTCTCAATGCCTCATTAAGAATAAAAAAGCAGGAGAAGAGAAGGAAATTTTGAAATCTTAAGGAAAGTGGCAATAAACATCCCACTTCTTGATGCCTTAGCACATATGCCCCGCTATGCTAAGTTGCTCAAAGACCTATGCGCCAACAAAGGTCGACTCAAAGGCAACAAGAAAATCACCGTAGGTGAGAATGTCTCAGCTATCCTACACAAAACGTTGCCCACTAAATGTGAGGACCCGGGCATGTTCATTGTCCCTTGCACAATTGGTGAAGTTGAGATCCAGAAAGCTATGTGTGACCTCGGAGCCTCTATCAACATCATGCCAATATCCATATATCAGACATTGAAGGCTGGCCCTCTCAAGGATACTTTAATTATCATACATTTGGCAGACCGGTCCGTCGTTCGTCCTGTGGGTGTCTTGGAAGATATCCTGGTGAAGGTTAGAGAGCTCATATTTCCTGTTGACTTCTATATCATCGATATGAAGACTCAGCCATGCCCCCATTTCTCTTCAGTCTTGCTCGGCATGCCTTTTCTAAAGACTGCTAAAACCAAGATTGATGTTCATAGTGGTTCTCTGACCATGGAGTTTGATGGTAAACTCATTAAGTTCAACATCTATGATGCGATGTGCCATCCCCGCGATGCCTCTTCTATGGTGCTTTCCTTGGACAGTTTGGACTCACTTGTCCATGACACCTTTCTCGTGAAAGGTGATGATATGAAAGTGGTGTTAGAGAATCATCTCGACACCGATTATTTGCGACAGCAATACTTCACCCTCGATACTAAGATCGAGGAGTTGATCTTTGAGTTGGACTCTGCTCCGTTTATTTTTCCACCCTAGCATATCTTGACTTACCAGCTTCGAACTCTACACTTCTCCCATCTATGGAGCGAGCCCCCACACTGGAGCTCAAACCACTACCCAACCACCTCAAATATGTGTTTTTAGGTGAGAATGATACTTTACCTATGATCATCTCCACTAAACTTACATTACCAGTGGAAGAGAAGTTGATTCATGTGCTTCAAGAGTTTAAAGAAGCCCTAGGGTGGACGATTGCTGACATAAAAGCTATTAGCCCTTCCACATGCATGCATTAAATACATATGGAATATAGGGCCAAAACCTTCACGAGAAGCACAGCGGAGACTGAACCCACCGATGATGGATGTGGTTAAAAAGGAGATTCTGAAGCTCCTTGACGCTGGGATGATCTACCCAATCTCTAACAGCAAGTGGGTCAGTCCCATTCAGGTGGTTCCCAAGAAAATGGGGATCATAATGGTCACGAACTCATAAGGTGAGTTAGTCCCAACTCGCGTCCAAAACGGATGGCGGGTGTGTATCGATTACAAAAAGCTTAATGCTTCTACTAGGAAAGACCAATTCCTGTTGCCTTTCATTGATCAGATGTTAGAGCGTTTAACGGGTAGGTCTCACTAGTGCTGCTTGGATGGCTATTCTTGTTTTCACCAGATTCCTGTAGCGCCCGAGGATCAAGAGAATACCACATTCACCTGTCCTTTCGGTACTTTTGCTTACTGGCGCATGCCCTTTGGGCTGTGCAATGCACCCGTTACTTTTCAGAGGTGTATGATGAGCATATTCTTTGACTTCGTTGAGCACATCATCGAAGTATTCATGGATGATTTCACTGTTTCCGGCGATTCATTTGATCTTTGCCTTAGTCATCTGACTAAGGTATTTGACCGATGTATCCAGAAGAACTTGATCCTCAATTACAAGAAATGTCACTTCATGGTGGACCAAGGTCTTATCTTGGGTCACATCGTGTCTGCTAGGGGTGTGGAGGTAGACCCGGTAATGATCGAAGTAATTCAAAATTGCCTTACCCCATGACTGTGCGAGAAATCCGATCATTCCTTGGCCATGCCGGTTTCTATCGGGCGATTTTATTAAGGATTTCTCCAAAATTACACAACCCATATGTCGCTTCTTCGGAAGGATGTGCCTTTCCATCTCGATAAGGCATGTAGGAGTGCATTCGATGCACTCAAAAACTCTCTCATATCTACTCCATTGATTCGAGCCCCTAACCGGGAGCTACCTTTTGAGATCATGTGCGACGCCAGCAACCACGCTGTGGGTGCCGTGCTTGGGCAACGAGTTGGGCGGGCTTCGCATGTCATATATTATGCCTCCCGAACTCTTGATCCTGCCCAACTGAATTACACCACTACAGAGAAGAGCTTCCAACCGTCGTCTTCGCTTTGGAGAAATCTCGGCCTTATCTCTTGGGAACTAAGGTGGTCGTCTACTCTAACCATGTTGCGTTCAAAGTATCTTATGGCCAAAAAGGAAGCTAAACCTCGTCTCATTCGATGGATACTCTTGTTACTAGAGTTTGACATCGAGATTAAAGATAAAAGTGGTGTAGAAAATTTTATTGCTGACCATCTCAGTCGTATCGAGAATAGTGAAGCACCTATCCCGCTTCGAGATGATTTTCCTGATGAACATCTCTTAGCAATTTCTAAGGAACTCCTTTGGTTTGCGGATCTTGTAAACTACCTCGTTACACGAGAGTTTTAACCTCACCTTACGCGAGCCCAGAAGATAAGATCCGGAGCGATTCCAAACACTATGTATGGGATGACCCATACTTGTGGAAGTTTTGCTCAGACCAAGTCACTCGTTGATGTGTCTCCCAGACTGAAACACAATCTATACTGGCATTTTATCATTCATATGCTTGCGTTGGTCATTTCGATCCACGTAGAGAGTGGGTTTTATTAGCCCACCATTTTTCACGATTCATATCTATACGCCAAGACCTGTACCAGATGTCAGTCGACCGGTACCTTGAGTCACAGGGAACAAATGCCACTGACCTCGATCCTATTTTGCAAAATTTTTGATATTTGGGATCGACTTCATAGGGCCATTTCCACCATCACATGGTTTTCTTTATATCTTACTAGCGGTGGATTACGTGTCTAAATGGGTGGAAGTTAAAGCCACTCGCACTAATGATTCGTTGGTGGTATGCGGTTTCCTGAAGTCATGAATTGTTTCGACTTTCTAGAGCTCCACGGGCTTTGATTAGTGATCGAGGTACCTGTTTTTGCAACCACATGGTAAAAATATCATGCGCAAGTATAATGTTACACACCGTATGTCTACGGCCTATCACCCTCGACTAGTGGCCAAGAAGAGGTGTCAAATAGGGAGATTCAATCCATTTTGGAGAAGACTATAAATCAGTCAGGAAAGGACTGGAGCACACGCCTTGATGATGTTGTATGCCAATTGGAATGTCTCCATATCGCTTAGTCTTTGGCAAATCGTGCCACTTTCCGGTCGAGTTAGAGCATAAATCTCTATGAGCTGTCAAACGGCTCAACATGGAACTCAACGCAACCGGCAAAGAGAGAAAGTTGGACCTTCAAGAATTAGAGGAAATTCGGAACGATGCCTACTAGTCCGTTTGAATTTATAAGGATAAAACAAAGGCATTCCATGATCGCAACTTATCTCGTAAGACTTTCATAGTCGGCCAAAAGGTCATACTTTATAATTCCAAATTAATTATCCATCCAGGGAAATTGAGGTCACGACGGCTCGGACCCTTTGTTGTTACTGATGTGTTTGGACATGGTGCAGTTGAGATTAGGAGCATGGATACAGGGAAAGTTTTCAAAGTGAATGGGCACCAACTGAAACCATTCTACGAGAATTTCCCACAACATGAGATCGAGAGCGAGACTCTATCAGTTGTAGAGTACTTTGACTGAGAAATAGTCAGACTGAGTCGGGCCAATGACGTTAAAAAATGCGCTCTTTGGAGGCACCCCAAGCTTCTATCCCTTTTCTTTTTTATTTTTATTTTAGTATTTTTTAGGTATTCTTACTATTATCCCCTTGTGACTTTTTATAGGTGTGTGACCTCTGCACAGCATACTGGATTTTAAGACCCTGATATTGCTCCTACGGCTCCTCACATGTTCCGTAACTATGGTTAGTCACATGTGCAATCTTTTAAGGTCACCCATCTTCTTTAGATCCGTAGATTTAGGGTTAGTGTCAATCTTCTGCATGATCTTGTATCATTTCCTTGCCTCTATATCTATCATGATCTTTCACCATCTTGTATGTGTTCATGTGCGCCTCCTAACCTATTTTGAACCTTGAGGACAAGATTCAAAATAAGTTTGGGGATACTTTAGGATTTGTGGACTGAGTTATATGGGTTACTATGCGAAAGACCGCAGGTGAGATCATTTAATTTTTCTCAATTATATGCGGTTTTCGGACGGTATTGGTGGTGTTTTGTATCTCTTACTCACTCATTTCTTCCATTTCTTTTCCCTCCATATCTCGCTTTATCATTTTATTAGGAGTTGATACATTTTCATGCATATTTTGTGTAGTTTTCATTTTTATTTCGTTTAGAGTCGCTTGATATTTTGTTTCATGCCTTTGGTTATGGATGAGTACCCTATGGTTGCCCTGCTGACTTGAGACTCATGAGAAATTAGGCAAACACTCACTCTAACCCGTAGCCCAACATTCTTATGATTTCATAATTAGAGACTTAGTATGTTGGTTGAGCCTGTGCTAGATACCAAAGGGGTTAAACGGTCAGAATTGTGCAAGTCTGATTTCTAGGGTACTAGAACGAGGATGTAACTTACTCGAGGCTAAATTTTTATGACCGGAACACTTTTGGGGAAATGATTTAGGCCATTTTTGAATTTAAACCCTTAACCTTAGACCTACCTTTCATCTTACCACTAGTTAGCCCATTTGAACCAAATTAAACCTGATTTCTTTGATTACATGTCATTAAACCCTCAGCCATTAGCCTTATATCTTATACCTAGTTGGAAACTAGACTTAAATTTGATATCCTTAGAAAGAGACATGAGGAGAAACAAAAAAAGATCAGAGGAGATTTTTTTACTTGCCCAAATTAAGGGGAAATTCATGATTAGAGAGTCCCACTAAAAATGACATCCACAGGAAATGGAGCAAGGAGCTGGGTGGTTGGAAAAAGGTGAGGATTGCACATTTTGAATGAAAAATGAATTTAAGTGCGGTTTAGTCACATTCATGTTCTCGGGTAATCATTCTATAATCTAAGTTCTAGTTTTTCAACATTTTGCGTACCCTTTACACTACTTCCTTGGTACCCTTCCCCAACCTTGTTACAGCTTATTGAAGTCCTATTGATTCCCATTGGTGTTAAGTTTATAGTAGTGGAGAATGTGGTTGCATTTCTTGTGTATGGTACTTTTTGATGTGTTGATGCACTATTTACATGGAAATTGTGAACTTGCGTGTTTGAATGTATAGACCAAGAAAACCCGCAAGTAGTTGATGGCGTTTGTCTTGACCATATCTTTGTCTTGAAAATGTGATCTAAATTTTGTTTGGGTTGCAGTTCTTAATATATCATAACTCCAAAATTTCTTAAGTGATTTGTTGTCTTGGCGACTATGTAAACCAAATGAACTCCATGAATTTTAAATCGGGTATAGAGTAGTTGAGTCAGTGCATAGTCATATTAGAGGTCTAGTTTATTTGTATATGTCATTTAAACCTTTGCTCGAGATGTGCAAAGTCCTAAGTTTGGGGGTATTTATTGAGTCGTTAATTATATAATATTATATATATGTTATTTATATATTTTTATTGTCAAGTCTTCACAATACTAGCCTAATTGCATTTATTTATTATTTTTAGGAGCATTAGAGTGCGTAGTTGAATTCGTGGCGAAAAACTGCATGAAATGGACTACCTATATGCTCTGATCAGATACCAGATGAGATGCCTCGAGACGCACACTTTGTGCAATTTTCCAACTTGTGCCACATGTCACTCTTTCATTGGCAATGTCCTTGCTGCAGTCCACGTGTCGACTCCCTACTGGTCTGCCAACTGCAACCGACTGCATCAGCTGTCTACCAGGCGCCAAATGGCATGCCCGGACTCGTCCACGCATCCCAGCAAAAGCTGATTTGCGTCAGCTACATGCGTCATCAAAAGTAGCTTCCTCCAATCCCGCAACGCCACATGTCGGTCTTCTGCTACAGCATCGTCATCACAATGGGTTCTCCTCCAATCCAGAAGTTCCACATCATCCATGCCAGCAAGCCCAACCAATCACACTCTGACACGTGGCAGAAAACTGGAAACAAACTCATAACAACCATTTGATCGTCCTCGGCGCACGTTTCACAAACCAAACTCGAAAATAGACATTGGGCACCCAATTTTGGCAGTTTTAATTATGGGTTTTCACAGGGGGATCGAAACACATTGTTTGTACTTTCTTCTTGGCGACTTGGAGTGCTTTCTTCTCCTTTTCTCTTCCACAAACCATTATTTTACGCTTTATTTTTGAATTTTTATGGAGTTCTTGACGACGATGGCCGGCTAAACTCATCAATATGAACCAAAGGTGGATCAAATCACCCATTTTGGCATAAAAACATATGCGAGATCTATTTATTTTTATTTTTTTTCATAATATTTTATTCCTTTTGATATTGGTTGAATTAATGAGATTAAACACTTGTTTAAATCTTGATTTACATGTCAGTAGGTTGTACGCATCCGTACTTGTGCAATAAGACCACATTAGTGGCATTCGACCATACCAATTGATTAGACCCTTTTGGGACCGGTTGCATACTATATGGATCTAGGCTAAACTGGACACACTAGCGATCCAGTTGTCTAGGTGTAGTGCATTCACAAAGCCCATTGCGGTCAACACATTAAACCCGGTTCACTTGAATATATAGTTATGTGTTTGACTATGGAAGTGGTCATTGTCGTACCTTGACCATCGAGATAGGGAAGTGCGAGCACCTGCGTACGTTACCGGGTCTATAGCTACACTAATTTACTATGAATTGCATGTTTTGATTAGATTGAGGATCGTATGTAAAATTATGCCAAATTAAGGAGAGTTGTCATACCGATGGTTTGGATTGTTTCCCCCTTGATTGATATATTTACTTGCTATTTTTAGTCTAGTTTTAGTTAATTTTGATATTATTCCTGTGGACACCCCGAGTTATTTTTAGTCTCATTGCATATGTAAGAAACTTGGTCTTTGTGGTTCGACCACGTGCTTGCCACTACTGAAGTTCTTGTGGTCATTGGTAATCTCATCGGGATTATATATTTTGACGCATTCGACACGCGTCACATCCCTTAACCTCCATCCCGATGATCCCTCTGTCTCTTCGGCCTCTAGTTCGACTTAGAAATCTGCCCTATCTACACCGCAGTCCTAGTCTTACGTCTGACATATCTCTGTATCAGGTAGGTCTCATGTGCCAACGCTCTATCAAAGTTGTCTTGCAGAGTGGGTGCCCCAGATGATACCACTACCGAAGCAATCCTTCCTCAACTCTTTTGGTGAAGTAATAGATCTGCAGACACTTCATCCTAGCGACATCCATCGAGAACTGGAGTTAGTACCAAAATCTCTCCATATACTATATCAAAATCCGGTTACCTTGTCTCAGGGTAAAAAACTCCTCCTTCAGTCTCAATTTTACCTCCATAGGTATGTGTCGATCATATAACAACTTCCTGAACTAATCCCATGTTGTCGGCTCTGGATGGGTATCATATTATGTGGTCCACCATACTGCAATGTAGCCTCTCAAGCGTGCTTTCCACAGTCGTGCCTGAACACTCTCACCATTCCTTATCAGCTTATGGAAACACTAATGAGACAATCCATTTCCCCGCAGCCTCAGGGTCACCACTTCCATAAAAGAAACCTGGCTGGAACTTCATAAGCTTTTTCAACATTCTCGCCTCTAAAGCCAATACGAATCCCGATGTAGTAGCGGTAGTAGTGGTAGCAGTAATATGATCCGAGTCGTGGGTGGAGGTGTAGGAGTCGGCGTCTCTAGTGTAATAACAACTTTCGTAGCTCTATCTGTTTGTATCTCCGATGTTACCCTCTCAACAGGAGTCTAGCGAACAACCGAGGCAGCAGCTGTCCCCGTAGGTTTGGTAACTGCTACTGGCTCTCTGGTTGTTGCAACCACTATAGCAAGTGTCATTAGTGCAGCAGTCTGAACCCATAACAGGTGTAGTACCTAGGTCATCTGCGTTTCCAGATGCGAGAGTCGATCCTCCATACTAGATGTAATCGGGGAATCCCTAGCTGCATAACTAGCCTGACCAGTCTCATGAGGTGTAGTCGATTGTCCGTCCATAATCTGCATTGAGAAGCGTTATCTCGGATCAACCTCGGTGTATATACGTATATTTGTTGGGGCATGTGCCCTAGGTCAATCCATTAAATGTCTTTATGAATACTTTTAGTTAATAAAATAGAGGATTTCATTTGTTGTTTATTATAATTAATTTGCATGTTTACATTATAATAAGATCCATAGGTATTTACATAAATATCATAAATGTCCTTAGTCGATCATTATACTGGGAACTATAATGAATTAAGACTAGTGTGAGTCTTGATTGATGATCATCCTTGATTGATGAATCAAGATCACGAGTACTTGTTAGGGAACAAAGTACTAGATCGACCCGCTATGAGGACATCACATGGATTAAGTCATAGTTATTTCTCATGATAGGTATATTTTTTCAGTCCTCTGACTTGAGATTACCAGAGACTTCAACATTAGAAATACGATGATTTGACACGATCAAACGTTGTCTTTAACCGGACGATTATAAAGGTTGTGATTGGTTACTTTGTGAGTAATGTGATGAAGTTGTGTAATCAAGATAGAATTTGTCCCTCTCATATAAAGAGAGATATCCAGTGGATCCCTCGATGTGTTAGACTGTTAAAAGGCCTAGTCTAAGTGAATTGATATTGATCAATGTCGCTTGAATGTTTTCAGTCTACCTAGAGATCGAGACTAGTACGATTGAACATGTTGGATAACAATTCCATGTCTTATGTTTGATCAAAAGGATATCGTGTAACAAAATGATGTTATATACACTATTGATTAGGTTGTATCGATTTGATATTCGTACAACTTGGGTAATCATAATGTCTTGCTAGAGGCCGCTTATGACTTGTATACTAAAATGTGTTTTGGTACACTGCCAACGTTGTATGAGCCTATCGGGTCGCACACTAAGATTGGTTTTGCGAGATTTTAAGATGGTTCAGAAAAATAAATTTTATATGATAAAATTCATGACGGAAACGTCCTTGTGGTGTATTACACTTATACTTATTTAAGTAGGGGTATATGTGTAATTTACTTAACCGTCTATATACAAGGGTTGTATAAATAGACACTTTAAGTTAGAATACATTACGAAAGATTAAAAGGCCAAACTCTATTTTCGTTTTAGAAACGACTTAGGATTTTGTTGGTATGCTCTGGATCGTTTTGGAGAGAAACAAAAGGTTTGGTATTCTCTCGAAGCTAGCACTTCGAATCTCTACGCCGTTCGTGTGTAGGACTTCGCTGATAGAGGCGTTCGTCGTTAAGCGGCACCTTAGAGATCGATTAACGTTCGGAAAGGTACATTGCGACTGAGGTATGATTAAGTTTTCATGGTTTAAACGTTTTTAATGGAATTAGATTCGGATCTTATTAGGGTTTTTGTCAAAATTGTTTTGTAATCTCCGCTGCGTATGAACCCCAAAACCCAACAATATTATATATATATATATATATATAATGGAAATATAACACATATATAAGCCATATCTTTACCTGCCTTGCATCACTTCCCAACTAAAGTTCTAAGGCAATAACATCAGGTTTCCATAACTAAAGTTTATTTATTAAATTTTATGTTCTTTCATTTTACATTCCCAAGTTCCTAGAACTCTTTGCTTTCATACTGACTATGGCGGCCCTGCTGCCCCGGGGTGGTGTGTCTTCGTATACTCCTTGCCAAATGGGCCCAACTACACGTGTTTACCACCTACTGTCCACTTATTATCTCGGAATTCGTGTCCACGTGTGTTTTATCAAATTAGTTAGTGGATTATCAATATTTGCTTAACTTATTCTCCTTAAGTAATTAAAAGTTTATTCTAATGCATAAGCATACTAGTGAGTTGTATCTTACAAGTTAGCACATATATCAGCGGAAGCCTTAGTTGATACATTTGGTAAGTAATTTAGTATGGTAAACATTATTAATAAGAGCAAATCCTATTGTGGGAAACTCAAAAAGTATTATGTATATAAGCAACAATATCATAAATCGGGTATATATACATATATTGTATCATCACAAGTCTCCCAATACCCAAAATATACAAAATATCAAAATAAAACATGTACTAGTAGGTCCTCGACGGCGGGCAATCAGATGTAGTCGTCTGGGATCTCCTTGCCCCTAGGAACCCATCTGAGCATTCACATAATAAAGTAAATGAAATGCAAGAAAGATTGTCAAGTAAGTAAAATCTCAAGGAACTCCTCTAGCATTCGCATAATAAAGTAAATGAAATGCAAGAAAGACTATCAAGTAAACATACGGAATATAAACAGACAACTATAAATGGCTCGTCGCATGAATAGATAACAAATAAGCTAACAAATGTAGGTGCTCACTCAAAATGGACTAGACTATACTTTGAGTCACCAAGTTCCCACCAGTGGTCGCGCCCAAATGGTCCGACACTTGGTCCCTCACTGTGCTGGCCAAGTCCGTTGAGTCACTGATATGTGCACCAAGGGCAAGCTCAGGTTTCCACCAGTGGTCGCGCCCAGCTGGTCTACACTTGGTCCCTCACGGTGCTAGCCAAATCCGTTGAGTCACCGATACGTACACCAAGGGCAAGCTCAGGTTTCCATTCACTGAGGGCTGGGTCACACGTGCTACACTCTAGTGCATCACGAGCGCATAACCAGGAAAGATTCGGGGGAATAACCTTCAACCCACGTCTAAGTAACGAAATAAAGTAGTAGAAACAACGAGAAAATGATGGAAATGAAATAGAAACAGAATCAAATACTCAGAGTTTTTCAGTTGGGTTTTACAAAACCTCAAACCACTCTCCAACCTCCCAAGACTCTTGTATCCAACCCGGCAAGCTCCCAACACCAAGCCACGTCTCCCAAGTCCCCGAAGTCCAAGTTTTATAGGTTCGGTATTTTCTAGTGTTTAGACATGTATTAAGTGGAAAATTACCAAAACAACCTTTTAAATCCATATTTAATATGTCGTTAGCGCCCTAAAAGGTACACATACCACGCTAGGTAATGGTAGCGCCTTATGGATTTATGTAGTGCGCTCCTGTTCTTCAGGACGAAGAACAATTGCAAACCTAGTTGCAACCCCAGAACTATTAGTGTGCTAACTGTTCCAGGTAGCACGTTATCTGTCCTCTGAGACAGAATTCTCCAGTCATGAATTATGTCTTTCTCTTCTCCATTGGCTACCTCACTTTATCTAACATGTTTTCCATATATATATATAACTTCAAAACAACCATTAAAACATTCCAAAAACATCAAAATTAGCCCAAATTCTCCAAATTCATGCATTCACCTAACTTTCCAATTTCATCAAATCATCCAATCTAGTTAAACCAGTGTTAAATTCCCTATGAATATGATCTAACATGTAATTCATTGCATTTTCACCAAAAGTCAGAGGTCTCATCATCAAATCCAAATTTCACTAAACCATGTTAAAAATGGATCCATTAAAGAGTGTAGAATATGAAAATGGTGATTACCTTGGTTTGAGCTCTTGGATTGTCTCTAGTGTGCTAACTTTCTAGTTTAAACTCCTTCTTCTCCTCTAATTTTTTGGTTTTTGCATGAATTTTCACCGTTAGTGGAGATAAAAACCACACTCAGTGTTATATATAGTTTTGATCTCGATCAAGTGTGCGTACGTATCTCGAGGATTATCTAAGCATGCTGTCACAAACCACTTGGTGACTCTAGTGGTAACTCTAATAGCATACTCCCTTCCTTGTTTCTCCCATTTTGATTATCCACATGCCCATCTCGTGGTCATCATTATTTAGTTCAACCATAGGCTTAGTATTTATTTAATTAATTCATCTTATATTAAGCCTTACTAAATAATATGATTAGTGTTTCTATTGACCACTTTAACCAACTTATGGTCCCACTAATATTCGGCTACCCAGTACACGGTGCCCCGACGCGCCAAGTCTATTATCTAAATTTCAATATAGTTAGTCTATGGTTACATTTCCCATTTCAGTTTAATAACTTAGTCATATTTCTATAAGTTTGTTGAGTTTTTTCTAGTGTACCCGTACTTCGCCTCTCGATACCTGTATTGACACGCACTTCGAGACAACTACCCGTCACACAACCTCGCACAATCTCGCTATTCAACATACACACATGCGATGTATTAACAAATAAATTGATGAAATGCATCGCAAATAAGCAATCCAACATACAATTAACAAGTGTACCTAGGTTGACATGTGTCCTAGCCTACCGGCTTCCACGTGGATCTGAGCTGGCATCCATGTCTGAAATTACGATATGAATAATGACGTTAATAAAACGGGTCGTTACATTATCATTTTCATGAACCCAATAATACTTGATCTTGTCCAGCACTCAAGTCCATTATAAATCATAATTTAAGAGCAAAAGCAAGTGTTTTTAAGATCCTTTTGATAATATTTCATCCTCATATGTTTATGTGTAAAAAAACTCCAATTTTGATCCAAATTTAGCATAAATAAGAAAGAACTCAAATTGAAACTCAACAACAATGTTTTAATCATCAAGCTAGTTTGAATTTCAGAATTGAACATCATTTTGAGAGTAGAACAAATCTAAAATCCCATAATCTCAAAGCATTCACAAAGAAATCCCAATTTGTCAAATTTAGAACAATGAAAAGAAAGTAAATGTGCATATCCTAGTTGCTCTCTTGTTTTTACTTGTTTCTCTTTGTAGAGATTTAGTCTTAGAACCCCTATTAAGCCTTCAATCCTCCATGGACAACACTTCATGTACAAACCTTTCTTGTCTTCTATGTTCAATGTTCTCTTTTTTTGCATGTTATAGAGAAGAAGTTTTATAACTCAAGTCTTTTATTTTCCACCATTTGATCACTTTGGATGTTGGATCTCTAGACAAATTCAATGTTATGTATTTGTTCTCACCACTTCCCTTGATGCCTAGTTATTTATCATAAGATTCTTCATAGTCACTAAAATATTTTTGTTGAACATGAGCTCATAAAATAATCTCATACTTTGGCTTTATGATGACATTTTTCATAACTTAGGCTTAAGTTTCAATAATACTTGACTTAGGTTATTTTTATTAGCTTAGGAGATTTAATCTAGCTTAGGCTCATGATATATCTCATGCTTTATAAGTCATGAGTTAACATAAATTATTAATTTTTACTTAATCTTATAAATAAATCCCAATTCTTGTCAAGATACTGACTTATCACATACAATCACATGTCGCATATATCTCGAAGAGTCTCGTTCGCAAAATTGAAGAAATGATATAAATAACTCGTGCATTTTATCTAGATAAATAATACAAGCAATTAAACAAAAATAAATCATTTCGGGTCATTACAACTCATGTCCGATTGTGGCACAACAGAAAGCTGCAGAGTAACCAGGAAAGCTTAAGAATGGCACAAGCACGTCATCGGAGAAGCCGCCACCTCCGGCCTATGCCACAGGTCCATGGATCCATGCTTCGAGAAGGGGTATAATGGTCAGACAAGGTCAACTTCCCATGGATACTGGGGCACGAAAATCTCGTCCAACCAATTTGGTAACTCAGACATTCTCTTTTTTTGATATACTGTCAACAGAGCCAGAATCATATATGGAAAACGTTTTGACTTGGGGGAGGAGAATAAGGAATTCCCAACTAACTCTTATCTAAGAAGAGAATCTGCCAATGTGAATGTCCCTCGAGGTAGTAGACCGGATGTAAAGAAGGAAGTTTGGAAAAAAAGAAACAGGTTTCTACTAAGCCCGACCCCTCATCGTACCTGCAAAGCCCACACACTGGGAAGGAAAACAACAGCCCCAATTTAAGAGCACCATCCACTTCGATTCGGCTACCGCATAGAAAGCTTGCCCAAAACCTGAGTTCGAAAGATGATCTTGATGTTGCTACTATGCAAATCGTACCGCATAAAAAGGA
This sequence comes from Stephania yunnanensis, assembly GCA_039657365.1. Classification (NCBI taxonomy): domain Eukaryota; kingdom Viridiplantae; phylum Streptophyta; class Magnoliopsida; order Ranunculales; family Menispermaceae; genus Stephania; species Stephania yunnanensis. The sequence continues at coordinate 53,312,103 of CM077584.1, read as the reverse complement.
CATTATGAAATAAGCAAGAGTTCTAGATCCAAGTAAACATTCAATTGTAGTGTTCGATGGTTAGGTTTCTGGCTTAGCTATCAAATAGAATACGCACCCTCCTAATCCCTCTAATCTCGATCATTCAGGCAGCAACACTAAACTGCCTGATTGGTCGAAAGCACTGAGCCTGAAAGATGATCTGAAAATAAGAAATGGTGGTGGTAATGGAGGCAAGGCGAACACTCCCAAGCATCTACTGACTTGAAGGAGACCGTATCTAGCAAGGATAGTGAGATGACTACCTCTTCCGATGAAGAGAATCTGTCCGACATGGAGTCGTAATTGGGTAATACCCACTACTTTCCTTCCTTTAATTTTACTAATGGATTGTCCAATATTGGTATAGAATTGTCCGAGAGATTCTGGGAAACCTTTTTTAAGGCATCTTAAATCTCTTATCTCGGTACACTACATTAAGGTTCTTGTCCTCATGAAGATAAGAACAAGTGGAGCACATGTAGAGGTGATTATCAAGAAAATAGGCTTTAACAGATCTGATCATGTTGAAGCTATCAGTTTCTCTAGATGCATTTGGGTCTTTTGGAAGGAAGAGATCTCCATTCATGTACTGTAAAGTAATTGGCAATTTATTCATATGCAGATCTCTTCTTTTCTATTGGTTTCTTTTCTATGTACTATAATCTATGGAAGTCCAACACCCCTGATATGACGATCATTATATAGGAGACCTTGAATAGCTGGCTACAATATCTCAGGAACCTTGGCTCCTCATGTAACGCCCAGTCCCAACAAACTAAGCCCTGCCTGGCCTAGACGTACATCGTCCTCCAGTCAAATCCTATGGAGTCAACGCATGCCTAGTCAATTTCTTTTACCATTTCACGTATTGTTTGGTCGCTTATCGGAGTTATTAAGTTTTACAAGTTTTAATAAATTATGAAACGGAAAAAATAATTAAAGTGACAATAAATTAAGATTACCACACGTCGGGACAACCCTATGTGTGGAAACCCTGCAATGCAAATCTCATGTATATCGGGTGACAAAAATTTGGGAAATAACATTTACATGTATCCAAGTCGTCGCTTAACTCATTAGGCAATTTTAAACCAACGTGATACATACACATCTACACAACATATACCTACGAATGGCAAAAGTAGAAGCCATCTTTGAAGGAAGCTCAGAGGGAGTCACCAAGTATCAGCTCCTTGCCCTTGCTACTAGAGGGACCTACAATTTCACTAAAATAGATTCAATTCTAGTGAATAAAGCCAGAGGAGTCTTAATAGTATTTCAAATGTCAAATAAATGGTTAGTCAAATAATTATGCAAGAATTACCATGAAATAATGAATAAAACATGATTTCCAATTTAATAGAGAAATCAACGAATAATCGAGTGTCGAGTATACAAAGTAAAGGCATCTAAGCGCTCCAAGTCCATCAAGTGCGATAAAGTACCACAAATTGACTTTCAAAATGGTCGGTGGACTTAGCTAAGTCGCATGACTGATAGTTTAGATCGGGTCTATCAATTGTGGCAGACCGTAGCCACTTCTACCAGGTTGACTTTCCTCAATCTTAAAATGTGGGCTTAGGTAAGTCCAATAGTCCGTGTAGTCACGATGGAGGAAAAGATCATAAAGCGTTTCTGCCACACACGTAACTATTATGTCGCCCACTTAGACCCTAGGCTACTCATTACGGAATCTAAAAATGCACAACAAGTAATTTAACAAAGATATCATAACTTGGATAAGAGATTAAAGGAACAAATCATGCATAAATATATATATATATATATATATATATATATATATATATATATATATATCATAAAGACGACAATATAACGTAATTAGGATATCAATTTATTAAGAATGATATGAATGAAAATTCAATTCAATCAATTCACAAGGGATATAATTCAACAAGAAGTAATTAACCAATAAATCCATAAATAAAATCATGTTAAGGCCCCTAATTGATTTACTTACAAATAACCATATAAATCGTCTAGTCACGTAGGCCGCTCGATGTACTCAAAGTTCATACTATCGTCCCATATTTGGCTCGTCCGAATTCTCTAAATTATTTTACAATTTTAATTAGACTCAATAACAAGTTTTATTCATACTTTATTTTAATTAAGCATGCATTACGAGGTCGGTCTCGATGCGAATCGCCTTAAAAACACTTCAGTTGTTGCACGTATCTCGTGATAAATCTTAATTATAATATCCACGGTCGGACTCCAATACCGATTTAACAAGTGTCTCATCGATAGTTTAAGTCTATAATTTTGGTTCTATAACCAATTTAAATACTAATTTATTTGGTTATATTTTCTTTCCATTATCCTAAATTTTCGTAATCACATTAACCGCGTCTCGAGTCGAACAGTATTGGTTGAATTTTGGCTCGGCCAATTCTCTCAAATTTGGCCTTTTTTTCTTTTTCTTCTTAACCAATTAATTAATATATTATTTTATTTTATTAATTATACTATACATAAAGTATATTATATATAAATATGTATAATATATATATATATGTATATATATCATATACACTTTATATATATATATATATATATATATATATATATATATATATTATATGTAGATGTTTATTTTATTTTTTAAAATTGGCATGCATTTGGAGGCAGTCTCGAGATGTATACACTACAAGAAAAATGTGAAATTGCATCAAAACATTGCAACAGATTGAATTTGTTGCTAAACAACAACAAATTAGCAACGATTTTGCATCAGAAAGAGGGTTTGACTCGGTTGACCAAAAAGCAACAAATTAGTGACAGATTTGTGACAAAAATTGTGACAAATTGTATTTTGTCACTGATCTGTTGCTGATTTCTCCCGCCATTAATTTCTCGCCCATTTTGTGACAGATCTGTGACAGATGAGCTACAGAACCTAGTTTGTAGCCGATCTGTAGCTAAATCTGTGACAGATCTGCTACAGATCAGCGACATACATATTCTGCTGTTGATATGTTGCTAATCAGAGACAGATTCATTTACGTCATTGATCAAGAATGAGATCAAGAATATTTTCAAGCAACATAAATAATATGTTATCGATCTCATTGATTAGCGACAAATAAGCAACAACAAAATCAGCAACAGACTAATCTGTTGCTTGAAGGTCACCCAAGAGGGGGGGTGAATTGGGTTACCGAGTAGTTTTTGCCCTTTTAAAAACTTTGTGCGCAATTTACAACTATGATATATATATAAGCTATGCAAGTAAAAGAAATGCTGGAAATATAAAGTGACACAAGATTTATAGTGGTTCGATCCAACGATCTACATCCACTACCTAACCTCCTCAGTTAGGATTTCAACCCACTTATATTACCAATAAGTGTTACAACCTAAGCATCACCTAGGATTTTCCCACCTAGCCGCAACTAGGATTTTTCCCACCTAGCCGCAACTAGGATTTTCCCCACCTAGCCTCAACTAGGATTTTTCCCACCTAGCCGCAACTAGGATTTTTCCACCTAGCCGCAACTAGGATTTTTCCCACCTAGCCTCAACTAGGATTTTTCCCACCTAGCCGCAACTAGGATTTTTCCCACCTAGCCTCAACTAGGATTTTACCCACCTAGACTCAACTAGGATTTTACCCACCTAGCCGCAACTAGGATTTTTCCCACCTAGACTCAACTAGGATTTTACCCACCTAGCCGCAACTAGGATTTTTCCCACCTAGACTCCACTAGGATTTTTCTCACCTAGCCGCAACTAGGATTTTCCCTTTCGACTTAGATCCCACTAAGTCTTACAATCATTCAATTACAACAATTCTGCTGGAAATACAAAGATACACTTTACAACAAAAGTGGTATCAAATTCAAACACAAGCAAGCCACCTAGAGCCTAACTCTTATGCATGCAAGTGTGAGTATAAATGGAATATGCAAAATATGTTACCGATGTTGATGCAAATTCCAAATCTGAAATCGTTTCAAAACTTAATATATATGTGTGAAACCGATTTCGAGTATAAGAACAAAAGTTTAGCAAGAATCAAGTTTAAGTGCAATACTTTTGTTCAAATCAATCTCGAGTTTGATAAGATAAATTTAAGTACAAAAACTCGTAGAAGATGTTGTTACAAATTCCAAATTTGAAATCGTTTCAAAAACTTAATACATTTGTATGAAAACGATTTCAAGGCTAAGAACAAAAGTTTGACAAGAATCAAGTTTAGGTGCAAAGACTTTTGTTCTAATCAATCTCGAGTTTGAGAGTATAAATTTTAAGTACAAAAACTCAGAGAATATGTTCAAACACACATACCAATGATTTTCAAATCAAATACTCAAAATATGTAGATTAAGCTCAAGTAAGATTGTAGATTTAGAAATTTCTTACAACCAAGAAGAATGACAAGAGATCACTGGAGTGATTCTTGAACTCCTTTTGAAAGCCTCAAATGTCTTGGATATGTGAACTAAAGAACAAAGAACTAAGATCTCTCTTGTTTCTTCACAAAAATCTGATTTCTACCTTGTAGATCTATTGATTTTGAGTGTGTTTGCTCTTCTTGTTTAAAACCAAGTTTGAGGTGGTTTTATAGTGGTAGGAATTCCAATATAGCCGTTTATGACCGTTCTAGGAATCCAGAAATCAAAAATTCAAATTTCAAGCTTGATTTCCAAAAGTCAAAAATTGCAGTCAGAGTGCAATTAGCGCGCTAATACTGTGAGTTAGCGCGCTAACACTGTCTTAGCGCGCTAATGATGTTATTAGGGCGCTAACGGCAGGGACTTCAGAATAATTAATTTATCCCTTTGTGTTAGCGACCCTTAAACTTGTCCGGGACCTAACCAACCCTTATATAACATGTTATACATGTTTATTATGAGTCATTAAGCCTATTTGGGTGGTCCGGATATTTTTACAAATCCCGAAAACGGAAATTCATGATTTCATAATGTATTAGGGGCTTTTCTGCAAATTTTTAGTTTTCTTTTTGAATACCTTTGAAAAACGAGTTTTCCTTTTTCAAAAACATTTATAATGATCTTTAATATGCAAATGACCATTCACACAAAGTTTTCACATTGTTTAAACTCATAGACCTAGTTATGTGTTTAAAATCCACTTTTAAACTTTGAAATCAACTTATGACTTTGAGAAATGATTTCGAAAACTTGATGTATGCATGAACTAATGCATTTGGCTTGCGTGAAAGAATTTGTATACCTTACATTGGTTTTACAAATTGCGGTTTGAACTTTTCTTCTTCATTTCTTCACTTATGCCGAGTCTTGAACTTGTATTTCTTGAATGCTCTTGAAGTCTTGTATTGCATCATTTATTCCAACAATTTCTTCATATTTCTTGAATACATTTTCGCCTTGTTTGTTTGTCTCCATATTCCCTGATGTGTTGTATTGCATCCTTTAACACAAACTGAAATACTTGATTAGTACATATTCACTTTGTTTGTTTCCATCAAAATCTCGGTAGGAATGTGAATGACTAACCACTTAGTCCAACATTGCTGATATGTCACTAAATTTGAAATGGTTTTTTCCAAACCAGGGCCTCTCCTATTTGGATAAAAAAATCCAATGGTGCTCTTAAGTAACCAATCCAAATTGTTTAATTCTAAGGTAATGTAGTAATTTAAAAAAAAATTCCTTTTCTATTGGTGCTTTTTTGTTGCAAATTGAACTTTGAAAAAACTTGCGAATTGATTAATTAACAGTTTCCATTAAGTGCAGAACCATTAATAAATAGGCGGTTTCGTAAAATCAAAGATTTTATTTTTACTTGAAAACAACATGCACCTTTACATAAAAAAAATAAAAACCACGTTTAAAAAAATTTTGAACCCAAACATTTTATTTTTCAAGATCTATATATATATATATACTATATCTATCTTTCTATTCAATATTAATGGCAAAATTGCTTTATTTCCTAATGTGCCCCTAATTTCAATTTTGTCATAAGATAGAGCCAAAAAAAATTACTTTGAATGTAGTTTAGGAAATTAAACCCCATTTTTAATTAAAAGATATATCTCGATTATACATGAACACTTTAATTATATAGGAACGCCATAAAATTTGACTTCGATATATAGTGGGAGGATTAGTTAATTGATTAACAAAGACTTAAAATGGTTAATTAAGATCTAATGTTAACTCATGATATGCGAGTTACACAAGAAAGTATGTGATGTTCATGATTGTTCAGTGATCGAATCAATATGTCAATTAGACATTATATTTTATCTAGTGTCAATGGACATACGGGGACGGGCGTAGACATTTTTTTATTGTTGTTTATTTAGAGTAAACATGCATTGAACTATGAAGAAGATTAAAAGCAAATTTTATTTTTAGTCAACATTTACAAACTACAATGATGTATTTGTGACGAAAAGGGCAAAAGTAATTTGTTTTAGCAACTCAATTCATGATGAGAATTGCAGTCGCAACTTAATTTCTCTTGTGATAGTCATATACTTTCCCTTAAATATTATAGTTGTAATTGATTTGAACCATTTAAATAAAAAATATATAATTTGGGGAAAAACATAATGTGTATACATTTGGTAATTTAGATTTTTTCATAAATTTGATTTAATGATGATGAACAATTATAATTTTGATTAAATCGTGAAATCTATAAGGTTTTGGTGAATATAATTATTTTATATCCAATCAATTAATTTTTAAATGAAGCTAATATCCATTTAATTAAGTTTGTCTTTTTTTTTAATTGAAATGCAAGTCAAATGCATTATATATGCAAGTCATCTCTAATTATTTTATATCCAACCATTTGACGTCTTCCTACAACCTTCAATAAAAGAGTTGCAAGATTTGTGGCATGATGGGGTACTTACCTACGACATTTCCACCAAGACCAACTTCAAACTCCGAGCTGCACTAATGTGGACTGTTAGCGACTACCCTGCATATGGTATGTTGTCTGGTTGGAGCACACATAGAAAGAGAGCTTGTCCTTATTGTATGGATGACACAGATGCATTCCGATTAAAACATGGTGGAAAAACCTCTTGGTTTGATTGTCATCGTCGGTTCCTACCGCGTGGGTCAACATTAAGAAGTGATAAGAACGGATTTAAACGCGATACAACTTGTCGAAAAGGACCACCGAAATTAAAATCGGGGGAACAAATTCTTGCTGAAATTGAAGCTTTGGGACTTATGAAAGTAACCGAAATCGAAGTTGTTCATGTGAACAAAGAGATTGCCAAGTATTCAGGGTGGAGGAAACGAAGCATATTTTGAGACTTACCATATTGGAAGACGAATCTCATTAGGCACAATTTGGATGTCATGCACATTGAAAAAAATGTTTTCGACAACATTTTTAATACAATTATGAGTGTCCCTGGGAAGAGTAAGGACAATGCCAAGTCGAGAGTAGATGTAAAAGATATTTGTAACCGACCTTTCCTCGAATATGACCCTGCGTCAAATTCTTATCCCAGAGCGTCTTATACACTCGATAAACGTAAGAAAGAAGTATTGTGTGATTGGGTTAGACAGTTACGCTTCCCTGATGGGTATGCTTCAAATATTAGTCGATGTGTCGACGCGCACAAATTGAGGATGTTTGGCATGAAAATTCATGACTGTCATGTGTTCATGCAGAGGTTGATTCCTATTGTCTTTCGTGAGCTACTAGAGGAAAAAGTGTGGATTGCAATTAGCGAGTTAAGTTTATTTTTTCGAGACTTGACTGCTAGGAACCTTAATATGGCGCAAATCAAGCTGTTGCACTCTAACATTCCCAAATTATTATGCAAGTTGGAGCAAATTTTCCCTCCGAGTTTTTTCGACTCAATGGAGCATCTCCCCGTACACTTGGCATACGAGGCACATATCGCCGGACCAGTACAGTTCCTGTGGATGTATCCATTCGAACGGTAAATTTTTCGAACAATCTACATTTACTGTATGAAATACGTAACATCTTAGCTAGGTTATATTGGTTATTGCTACCTAATTTGATGAACATAATGTCCCAATGTTTCTTCTCATCATATAGGTATTGAAAAACAACGTTAGAAACAAGGCGAAAGTTGAAGGGTCGATATGTAATGCTTACTTAGTTGAGGAATTAACTTCTTTCTGTTCCTTCTACTTCGAGGATCATATTAGTATTGTGCACGAAAGAATCCAACGAAATGATGCTGGTGTAGTAGGGCCGAGTGTTGCTAACAATAGTGCATTCTCGATTTTCCTTCTTCCGGGGCGACCGCTGGGCAAAGCAAGGAAACGGTACCTCAAGTCGGAGGAGTATGTTGCAGCTCATCAATATGTGTTACTAAATTGTCCTGAAGTAGTACCGTTCATAAGGTATTAAAAATCAGTGTCATTTTAGATTGACAATTTTTATACGCAGTGTATAATCTCATATCATTTGTCGTAGCATTTTCAAGTCAATCGTTCGTTTTCAAGAACCGAACATCACCGATGAAGCTATTGAGATCAAACTTGAGCAACAATTTGCGGGCTGGTTCTTGCGATATGTACGTAATTGTTTATATATGCATACGTCCCTTTACCTTTCTTGGTTGATTATAATATTGTAAATTTGCGTGTACTAGGCTGAAAAAAACGATGTGCCAGAGGCGATTCGTCAAATTTCTCAAGGACCAATGCGTTCATGTACGAGTTATCCTGGATATATCATTAATGGATATGATTTTGATACACTTTTATACGGTACGAACAAAACAACCCAAAACAGTGGTGTATGCGTCAAAGGTGGGAACGATACTTATTATTACGGTGTACTCCGAGACGTAATTCGAATTGATTACCATGATGGGTCGCTTCGAACAATGTTGTTTAAGTGTGATTGGTTTGATCCTACTCAAAATGGTACACAACTTCTTCGTAAACTGGGGTTGGTAGAAGTTCATAAAAACCGTCGGTTCCATAGGTACGAGCCTTTTATATTGGCAGTTCAAGCACATCAAGTTTATTATCTTCCTTACCCTTCCATCGGAAGAGGGTTACGAAGTGATTGGTTAGCTATATACAAGCTTCAACCAAATTTCATAGATGAAAGCAATGTGATTAGTTCAGAAATGGCAATCTCGGACAATGCATTTCAAGCGGATCAAAATGAGAATATGGACATCGTGGAAGTAGATGTAGATCTTTTTGCATCGGCAGCTGTTGGTCCGACAAATGAAATTGTGTCTGATAACGAAGAATTTGAGACTAATGCGGTCGATGAAGAAGACGAGTTCACATCGTCATCAGACATTGGTTCCGAAAATGAGTTTGAGTGATTGGTGTGAGTCTTTAGTCCAATATATCTATCAACTTGCTTGAAATATGATTTTCACGATATATAATTTGTATCTCTATAAATGTTTAAATTATGAATCAACTAAATTATTTGTTTATGCAATAGATATATATATACCATTTTATATGGCGAGACGTAGGGGGCGTGGTAATCCAGAGGATGAGGACGTGGAGGACACCAATAGACATCAAGAGGAGACTCACACCACTGGACGAGACACCTTGTCGCACCATGCTACACCTACCCATCCGGATGGTCGTTACTCGTTACATTATACTCACGGATGGTCACACGTGACTCGTCCATACCCGACTTATGCCCCCGGACCGTCGTCATCACATTATACCTCCTCATCGCCTCTCGGTCATCCATATCCATATCAATATGGCACACCATTACCTCCGGTTCATACCCTCCCACCTCAGCTTGGTTTCATTCCATCCTCATCACATCACTCTACACCATCACCTCCAGCAGATGTATACCCACATGACCATGCTATCAGGTCGTCTTCATCACATCACGCCACACCATCACCTTCAGGTCATCCCACACATGACCATGCTATCAGGTCGTCTTCATCACATCACGCCACACCATCACCTTCAGGTCATCCCACACATTCTCCTGGAGTTGGCGACGAACACAATTCTACATCTCGTCGGCCCCCATCACCACATCGGCATTCATTCGTGAGGTCGTCTAGTAGCAGGTTGCGGTCAACGATACCACAACCGTCGGAGGAGATCCCTGATTTTTTCAGACCTCCGACAGCCCCTGCGGATGTCGAAAACCCTCTTACTTATCTCATTGCTGAGCATGGCTTGTACGTTACTCTTGTCAAAAAATCTACGTCTGATATATAGAAATAGATGAATTTCTCCTATACTAACTTAAATGACGAAATGGTAGGTTACACCCTTCTTCCGTGGTGGCAAAGAAAATGAGTTTAGTTTTTAAGAGCGGATATTCGAAAGAAGGATGGAAATGGGAATATGTCCCACAAGCCCAACGAGATATATACTGGCTGCGTTGGAAGGTCAGTAACTTCACATCAACCTTTTCGTCGTCAATAGCGGTGGAACAAGTATATGAGAATATAAATGATGATGTTTTCATAATATTTCTTCATCTGTATGTGTTCTTCACTTGGGACTTGCCAATGTCTTTTGCGATATATGATGCTTGGTGTCGGAGGGCAGCCATCCGGTACACGGGCAATATATATCTCATCGCGAAGAAAAGAATAACACCTGTATACTTAACAGAAGAGGTGTTCGACCATTACAAGCGAATGCGAGCAACAGATGAAGCGTTCAAGAAAAAATCTGAGCAGATGAGCAACAATAGGAAGTCCGAGGTGGGAGGGCCGGGCACTGGTATGTCGCTGCATAGTGCTGGAAGTATATCCGCTAGACAGCATGGTGATACGTTGGTACGTATGTATACATAAATAGTGAGTTTTCGCGTGAACCGAGAGAAAAACTATTAATCCTGTAACAATGTTGTAGGAGAAGAAGCTTCAACGTCGTCCAACATGGAAGGAGATGTTTCGACACCTCCACACCCATGGCCATGACGGACAATCATTCGTAGATCAGAGATCCGCGAAGATTGATGTAAGTAATATGAATTGCATATATGTAACTAGTACGAGACAGCATATGTAGCCCATCAATTTAAAAGAAACTAGTATAGTTAACTATAATTTCCTACTTTTTAATGCAGGCTGAACTAACTCGGAGATTGGAGGAGATGTCCACCCAGACCCCCGACACATCGATTGACGAGGATGTCGTTTATCTTGAGGTGGTGCAAGAGGTCAAGGGACGTGTATATGGCTTAGGGTCCCAAGGTTATCATCGCAGCATATCTTCAGGGGGAGCAAGCTCATCTCGAGGACCGGCGTACGGACTGCATGAGTTAGAAGAGCTCCAGCGGGACCACCAAAGGTTGCAAGAAACATTGCTGAAGGAGCGAATGGAAAGACAAGAACAAATGCAGAGGGACAAGATGGAACGCCAGGAAGAAACTCGAGAGATGCAGGACCGATTAGCACGTATGGAGGGATTGTTGATGCAGCACCTTGGCATTAGGCCCCACGTGCCTCCGACACCGCAGACTCCACCATCACCAGGAACAGAGCGTTCTGGTCCTCAGAGTGACGACCACCCTGGTCATTTAACTACTGAGATAACACCTTCTCAATCTGGGCACCCGCTTGATCACCGATCTGGGCATTTGATCTCTCTATATAGAAGGATGTCTGAGGATCAACGTCATCTTTCGGATGATCGTGATGAGTTTATGGAGCAAGTTATGCCGCCTCCGCGACCACCGCCACGCCAAGAGTAACTGGATGTCATATCTTGTTCAATGGTAAACTGTTATTTTCGAGTAATGTATATCTAAACATTTTTTCCCTTCTAATGTAGTCGATGTGATTACTTCATTTTGCAAGTATGTGCAACGGTCACGTTTGATATGAGTGTTGCATAAGGAGGCAAACTTACCTCACCAATTGGGTTGCAAGTTTCAGAGAATCCTTTGGTATGTGCATGATATACATAGTTTAATATTGGCATTATAGTTTAATATTGTAAGCTTAGTTTGTTATGTTTTCCATAAACTATTGTACGTACCTTAAATAAATGTGCATGACATACATAGTTTAATATTGGCATTATAGTGATACTTAACTTAGAATATCGAGTGAACACTCCACGTACACATATATATCCATAGATTTGGTATCGTCAATGCCCACATATAACATGTTAATATGTCTCTCTGATTCTGTTGAAAAAATGAGAAAATACTTGGCATGGGATTCAATGTTTGTTGGAGTAAGGGGACACTTCACAAGAAACATAACAATATAAGATTATCTACCAAATATATATTGTTTAAGACAAGTTTTTTGTAGGCACTAGTGTTATAAAAGATGACTTTTCACAATTTACTTAGGATTATATTCGAAAGTCCATTCCCTATTTTGAATATTTATTTAGTATTACATGTGATTCATTGAATTAAAAATGTTGGACGTCTCTTATGAAAAAAAAATATTTATTTAGTATTATGGGGTAACTTAACGGTGCCTTCAAGACACCGTAGTACGTCATGTTTTCTAAGTACACGATCTTCGTCATTTGTTTGTGATTAGTTGGTTGATTAAATAATGTCTTTTATGCTTTTATATACATAATAACCTAGTGACATATTTTGAGATTTGTTCTTCTGCTTTTATATACATAATATAAAATACCTTGACTTGATTTTTCTGTTGTTGTTGTTGTCTATGTTCAAACTTTGATCTAATTTCTTCCTACTCATTTGCTTTAATAGGAGTAAAATGTTTGTATATAACCATTACGTTTCTAAATGCATGTTAGTTGATGGATGAAAATATTGAAGTCTAAATGTGTTTATAATGGTTCATTTGTTGGCTGCATAATGTCTTCTTATATGTTTTTAATTTCTTATATATATGAATGAATGTACAAAAGTAAAGAAATTGAAAAAATTGCATGGAATGTCATGTATGGAAGTTCTTTCATTCCCTTTTGAGTTGAAAATTTTTGCGTGTGTCACTGTAGATGATCTTTTATGTACGAGGTCGATAAGGAAGGCTTAATTTTATGATTTTTTTTCATTTTGTTTGAATATTTATATTACATTTCGAATATTGTTCAAGTTATTCCTTTTTTTTTCAGGATTTGGATGGGACACACACTCCTAACCCCATAAATTTTATAGTGTCTATCTTGTATCGGTAATACAATTGGGTAAGGGTGTGAGATTTACATTGTAGATATATATGTAAATTAATTTGTGTTGTCATCTTAATTTGTGTAGTATTTTGTATTTTGTTGGATAATGTTCATCTACTAGTTCATTATGAAATGTTAATCTCCACGTTTTGTAGATATTTTTTTGTCAAATTTTGATAATATACATACAATTTGTCAATTTTAATTTTATTAGCAGCAAGAAAAATGATTTTATTTTTTCGGATTTTACTGATGCAGGAATTTACTATTTATAGTGAACTGTAATTGTAATTTTATAAAAAAATTACCATTCCAAATGTTGTTGATTTGCACAGTCGGCAAAAAGTTGTCTGTTGCTGATCTGTCGCTGTTTTGCAACAAATCAGCAACAGACAGCTTTTTTGATTGCTGATCATCAGCAAATCAAGAATAGATCGACAGCTTTTTTGTTGATCAGCAAATCAACAAGAATGATCTGATTCTGTTGTCGATTTGCACAACAAGAAAAGTCTGTCTCTTGTCTGATCTGTCGCTGATTTGCATCAGATTTGCAACAGCTGCCGCTTGTGCTGACTGTGCAAATCAGCAACAGACTTTATCTGTTGCTGATTTGCAACAGATTTGCAACAGAACCTCATTTTCCAATCTGCAACAGAATTTGTTCTATTGCTGTTCAGCAACAGATTTCTGTCACAAATCTGTTGCTGAACAGCAACATAACCAAAATTTGTTGCTAACTTAAATCTGCGACAAAGAGTTTAGCAACACCTCTAATCTGTTGCTGAGTCCCTTAGCAACAAATCCGTACCAATTCAACAACAGATAAGTTTGTTGTTGTTTCCTTTTTTCTTGTAATGATATGCACACATCTCGATGCAATTTAAGTGCGCATCATGAGGTAGTCATCCACGCTTCAAAGTCAACACAAATTTCGAGGCAGTTGTTAAGGACATCAAGATCATGACACGGATATCGAGGCAGTCCCCACCCCACACGAATCCCAAGGTGCACATACATATACACACTATTGTCCACCCCAAAACCAATACGTACACACCATCTTCTCTAACCAAAATAAACACACAACTCACACCAACAAGACTAACCACATAACTCAGTCAACGTGACCGTTGGCGAGTGGGGGTGGTCACCGGAGCCGATGAGGAGCCGAGAGCGGTGGAGGGGAGTCGTCACGTTAGGTGAGGCCGAAAGCAAGAGAGGTGGAAGGTCGTGAGTGATGGTGAGGCCGTGTGAGTCGGGAAGGACGCTGACTGTGGGGAGGCCGAGCGAGTTGGGAGGTTGGTGAGGGTGAGACCGATTGAGAGGGGGAGGTGGGGGACCGTTCTTTTCAGGTAGAGAGAAAAAGAGAAGGCGAGATATCTTCTTTTTGTTTTGTTTGGGAGGGGAGAGAGTAAGTGAGGTGATGGGATAAGGTTAGGCGGGTTAGATGTATCAAATGAGTGGTTTGTGTTTATACACGGGATAACTGGTAACTCATAGCTATGGGGACTAAAGAATAATTTATAAACAATAAATATGATTTATTTATAGACATCTTTTATCATATTTTATTTTATATTTGAGAAGAAATGTTCATTTTACTTTCAATATGTCATTTATGTTTTAGATTTTATTAATAATTATTTATTAAAAAAAATAAAACTTTTCACCAAAGTAAAATTTAAATTTTTTTAGATGATTCAAATGAGTGGTTTGTGTAATTTAAATTTTTTATATAACCACATTTTTTTATTGGCTATTTTATTTTTTTCTTTTAATGAGGTGTCATTCGTGCATTGGTCAACTCATTCACTTAACCAATTTCTAGTTACAATGTATCTCCCTCATTTAAATCATCACACCTTACTACTTTGACCCCCAAATTATTCAATTAATCACTTTATCTTAAATTATATAATATATATAAATTTATCTATCAAAAAATCTATTTATAAATCGTAGAACACGTTAATTAAATTTTAAGATATCTATTTATAGTAAAAGACATATATTACCCTCTACCCCAAACACTAATAATGATTTTTAATTAAGGGTCTTTATGTCTTTTTGATTGTTTGAGTCCGGACTTTTTGTGTCCATCTAGCATTATCTATTACTCTATAAATCGTAGAACACATTAATTTAATTCATTTATATAGTATCACAACCATATAACTAATGTAATGCGTCATATTACTATAATTCAGCATCGATGTTTAATATTTGACCGAGCGGCTATACGGGATTAAAAAGATCAAAATCTTCAAATTAGCGTGTAATTAGAATTTTGAATTATTTGGGGCTTTACACCTCGATGGGGACTTTAATGCTTTCTTATGCTCTACTGATAAACAAGGTGGTTCCAGGCCAGTGAGAGTTTGTAAACTTTTTCAACACTGGGTAGAATCTTCTGACCTTATGGAAGTATCCCCAACTGCATCTTCTCCTCCTTTTACTTGGGCCAGAGGCTTATGTTTTAAACGTCTTGATCGAGTCTTCACCAACAGAATTAAGAGTTCAAAATTCTTTAATTTCCAAGTAGTGCATCTGGCAACAATTCGATCTGATCACATCCCTCTCCTTCTTAACGTTAAAGGATTGTATGCAGCCCCTTCAACTCCTAAACGTCGTAGATTCCTTGTAGCTTGGGAAAGCCATCCCCTCTGGCCAGAATTTGTTAAATCTCACTAGAAGAATGATCTCCCCATACAGTAGCTCATCCTCGAATTCTCTGCACAAACTGCTCACTGGAACGAAACTGTATTTGGGAACATCTTTTATAACAAGAAGCGTATTATGGCCAGACTTGATGGGATTCAGCGTAAACTTGACTCACAGATCTCCAGAGGATTAATTAAACTTGACAAGAAACTAGAGGAGTTGGAACTGCTTCAATATCAAGAGGAATTAATATGGCGCCAAAGAGCCGCTAATCCAAATTGGCTCTCATTGGGAATCGAAACACAAGCTTTTTCCATGCTCATGTTAATGCTAGGCGAAGAATGAAATAGATTTCTCAGCTAAAAATATCTAGTGGAGATTGGTGCATGGACCAAGCAATTCTTCAAAGTGAAGCTGCCATTTTCTTTAAGAGCATATATTGCGTAACTATTTTTACTAATTGCTTGTACCCTTTACAAGGTCAATTTCCTAACCTCTCTGATGCTCAACTCCGTCACTTAGGTGACAAGGTAACTTAAGATGAAATCTGTAATGCAGTCTTCTCTATGAGCCCTTTAAAAGCTCCTAGGTGTGATGGCGTTACTGCTCTTTTTTACTAAAAGCACTGGCCTACTTTTAAAAATTCAATCTACAAGATTATCGAAGTCTTTGATATAGGCGTCTTCAATGAATCAATTAATCTTTCTCTCGTTACTCTTATCCCCAAGGTTGAAACCCCTGATATGTTTTTGCCAGCTGCGGCCTATTAGCCTATGTACAGTTAATTATAAAATCATTATGAAGATTGTGGGTAGTAGACTGAAATTGGTGATGCAATTTGTAGTTCGACCATAACAAACCAGCTTTGTGGAAGGTCGACATATAATAGACAACATAATAGTTGCCCAAGAACTCCTTCATTCTATGCGAAGTCTTAAAGGTCACAAAGGGTGGTTAGTGGTAAAGATTGAATTAGAAAAAGCCTATGACAGGCTAAGCTGGAGCTTTATTGAGGAAACACTGTAAGATGCCAAAGTCCCTGGACCTTTAATCCGAAGAGTCATGGGGAGCTATGACTCTAGTTCCTTCCAATTTCTTTGAAATGGTATTCCATCTGAGCCTTTCTCGCCTTCATGTGGGGTTTGTCAAGAAGACCTGATGTTCCCATATATCTGTCTCTTATGTATGGAGAAACTCTCCCAATCTATTGCGAAAGCTGTTGAATCAGGTGAATGGAATGCCTCTAGAATTGGGGTGGATTCGGTTACTATATCACATCTGTTTTTGCGGCGATCTCATTATTTTTGGTGAAGCCTCAGAGCAACAAGTGAACACCATGTTAAAGATCCTTGAGGCCTTTTGCGAACACTCCGGGCATAGTGTTAGCAAGGACAAATCTCAGGTTTTGTTCTCTTCAAATGTAACTGATGGTATAGCCAATTCTCTAAGCACTAAAATCGGGATAAATAGATGCACAGACTCGGGAAAATATTTGGGTGTTCCCCTACTGCATTATAGAGTTACAAAAGATACGTATGGATCCAATGAGAAAAAATTCAAAGGCCAAAACGCAATCTTGGTCATTTCAAGAAATTTCCTTGGCGGGAAGAAATACCTTGCGTAAAGCTGCACTCTCTTCCTCCCTTACTATTCGATGCAAACTACTTGCCTACTCAAAGGGACGTGCGCTCAGCTTTATAAGTTCAATAGATCTTCTCTCTGGGGTTTGAAGCAGGGGCCAAAAAAGTCAATCTTGTAAAATTGGACAAGGTTTGTCAACGGAAGAACTGAGGGGGTTTAAATCTTCGAAAAATGCCGCCTATGAACTCGGTCTTTTTTATGAAGTTGAGGTGGGGACTTTTATCACACACAGATGAATTGTGGTCGAGAGGTCTCATCTCAAAATATACAGTGGCCGTATATACAATACCAGACACTGTTGATACCAAGAGAGGCTTTCATCTGAGGAAAGCAATGGGGAAAATATGGCCTAAGGTTAGGAGAGGGATTAAATGGACAAGGTCTTATTTTGGAAAGATTGGTGGCTTGATATTCAGAACCATTTCTTCTTCATACTCTTATTGCTATCCCGGATAATATGCTGACTAAAATAGTAGATAAATACGTTCTTCCAAACAATCAATGGGATAAAAATAAATTCTTTCACTTGATTCCTATCGAAATTCAAAGAATCTTCAAAGCAACCTCCCCCGAGAGCTGGGATAGCAAGGACGAAATGTATTGGGCCCTTTCGACATCTGGAACATTCTCGGTGTCCTCGGCTTATCGAAGTCTGGTTGGAGAAACTTGGGATGTCAAAAAACTCTAAGTGGGATTTAGCTTGGAAGTGGGAAGGGCCTGAACGGGTGAAATTTTTCTTCTGGCTTGTTTTGCAGAGACGACTTTTAACTCATGAAGAGAGGCGTAGAAGACATATGACCTCCAACCCTAAATGTGAGAGATGTGACACCGATGTGGAGATAGTTGAACATGTGTTACGATCGTGTACGAAGGCCTTCCAAGTCTGGTGCAGTATCTTTGGTTTTCGCACTGTCTCATCCTGGTTGGGTACGCCTTTTGAACACTGAATTTCAACGAACCTCATGTAGAAAGGTTAAATACATGAATGCTCATGGCCCATACTGTTTTCTTCCACTTGTCGGATGCTTTGGCTCTCTAGAAATGATGATGTTATAAGTGGCAATGAACAAAGTGCTCACGCTGTTATTCACTCCACATTGGCGAAAGCAAAGAACTTTCGCAACCTCAGATCCTTGGTGGAGGCGATAAGAAGAAGAGGTATAACCAAAACAGAGAACCTTATAGGTTGGGACCCTCCACACCTGAATTGGAGGAAAGTTAGTACTGATGGAGCGTCGAGGCATAATAATTGGGCAACATAGGGGGTATAATACACAATGCAAGTGGGGAATGGATGGGGGGCTTTAAAAAAACTTAGGGGTCTTGTTCGATATATGATGCAGAGCTTTGGGGCGCTTGGACAGGGTTGCAATTGGTCTGGAGCATGGGATTGCGGAAAATAGTATTGGAAATAGATAATAAAACTGTCGCCGATCGGTTGCAGTCAAGGGAGTACCCAATGAATAAGCACTGGCATTTGACATTGCTGGTACTACATACGATATATAAAGCCATGCGAGGTTGTGGTTCAATGTGTGCATCGAGAAGTGAACTGTGCAGCAGATTGGATGGCGGCCATAGCTTTCGAACAACAAATAGGGAGTCACTTCACTCTACTCTGTCTAGGGGTAGGAAACTGTTAAGAAAACTGGTATGTTAAGGAAACTATCAGTTATGAAAACTCAATATTATATTCAGCAGTTAAGGAAATTAGTATATCTTGTAATTAGTAGTTTTTATTTGTGATTGCACTTTCCTTTTGTATTTTAAGCTTTGTACGTGTATATATAGATTACTTTGTACACAAGATGAACACGCAATAAACATATTCTATTCACAAACTTACATGGTATCAGCGCCCTAATTGCGGGTTTCTCTGATTGTGCGAGACACAACTTTGTCCTCTTTGGTTGTGCGAGACACAACTCTGACCTCTCTAGTTGTGTGAGACACAACACTACCAAATCCCTACGCACCAGCCGCGTTATCCGCTCCACTCGTCCTATTCTTCTTCTTGTCTATGTCGCCACCACCGTCTAATTCCGTCGCCGCCACTGCCATCGCCGGTCATCGCCGTTGCTCGTCGTACGACCGCGCCGCCCGCCGCCAGTCTACACCAATCCATCGTTGGTCATCGTCGCCTGCTGTCCGTCCCTTGTCGGAGCTCCGTTCGTCGTATCTGCAGCCATCCATCCATACCTTTCCCCGGACTGTCTACGGTCGTTGCGCCACTCACACCCGATTGTCATTCATGTTGTTGTCGCTCGCGACCAGCTAATCGTACGTCGTCGTTGTCGTTAGGGTGGCAATTTGGGTCATGAAACGATTAACACGACACGACTTGGCTTAAGTGGGTCTGGGTCATAAACATGTTAACACGTTTATACACGGTTAATAAACGAGTCATTAACATGTCAACCTGCTCAACTCGTTTATGACTCGCTTAACACGGCTAAAGAATAATGTATAAATAATAAATATTGTATAATAAATAGATTGATAGAAAATTCACCTATTTGAATGCATGTTAATAGCATGATTTATTTATTTTATTTATAGACATCTTTTATCATATTTTATTTTATATTTGAGAGGAAATATTCATTTTACTTTTAATATATTATTTATGTTTTAGATTTTATTAATAATTATTTATTAAGAAAAAATAAAACTTTTCGCCAAAGTAAAATTTAGATATTTTTTTAGATGATTCTTATAATTTTGTTTATGTTATTATTACGAGTCATTTTTGCTTTATTTTTAAGAGTAATAAAGACTTGAATGAAAAAGTAAAGTAAAACTAACTACTATACAACCACATTATATTTTATTGGTTATTTATGATTAACACGATTACTAAACATGTCATGTAATGGGTTTGCATTATATGTGACACGACACGTTTACGACACGACACGTTTACGACTCGCCGTTACGAATTGCCACCCCTAGTTGTCGTCGCTCGAACCAGCCAGCAGCTACTACGCCGCCTGCCTTTGCTACGCTGCCGCCCCTGTTCCACCGCTCAAACCTGATCACCGCCACTACCGCTTACACCAGATCCATCGCTGTCGCCGCCGCTCACACTAGACCCATCGCCGCTGCTGTTGCCGCTATACGCCACCGTCGCCCGCGCACCAAATCTGTCATCCGATAATCGGACAAGTTTCTTATTTGATGGAGAAAAGTGAAGTCTCACAATCTATCTCCATTATTCTTGATGGTACAAATTACTCACTTTGGTCCCAACGAATTAAAAGTTTTTTAATTTGTCAAAAACTTTGGAGAATCGTTATGGGAGACAACCCTAAACGAGAAAATGATGCCACAGAGACACAAGCCGAGTTTTTTGACCGACTTGACGACTAGGATAGTAAGAATCATCAGATCATCACCTGGTTGTGTAACACATCTACTCCCTCTATTCATATTCGGTTTGTTGATTTTGAGACGGCTAAAGAAATTTAGAATTTTTTGGCCATTAGATACAAAACATCTGGTTTGGCACATTATTATCAATTGTTCACCACCTTGAACAGTTTGAAACAAGAAGTTGGTCAGTCTATCAATGAATTTTTAGCACTCATTCAACCAATCTGGAACCAGTTAAAACAGGCAGAAATCAACAAAGACCACCTTTATCTCATCCAAGTTCTCATGGCTCTTTGCACTGAATATGAATTAGTCGTGCGCGACCTCCTACATCGCGATCCACTGCCTTCTCTTGACACAACTATAACAAAAATTTTGTTTGAGGAAACTCGGCTTGGCTTGGTCAACTCTGCCTCTTCATCAGAAGTGGTCATTGCAACAACTCGATCATGACCTAAATTTGTCCCCAACCCTTATAGCAACTACATAAAAATGGGACATTCGTTTGTTAGTATCTAATGGGTCACCTCCTTCTCCGATGTTCCCTACGAGTGATTTGGAAGCAATCATCAAACAGGTGATACCTACCCAACCCATTGCCCTATCTGTAACCTCAGGTAACCAATGGTTCTTTGATTCTGGATGTTATAATCATATAACACCAAATTTATCTCTATTTTCTAATAGTAGTATTTCGCTGCATTCCTTGAGAATTCAAACTACAAACGGTAGCTCCATGTTTGTTACCCACTCAGGAACCGTGTCCAACCATAGTTTAAATCTCCCCGACACTCATTGTGTTCCCGACCTCACTCTAACTTAATTTCTGTCGGTCAATTATATGACCAAGGCTTGACTGTTTTATTTTCTCCCACTAGTTGTCAGGTACATGACATTCAGACGAGTCAGATTCTAGGAACGATGATCAAAGTGAACGATTATTTGAGCTTACGTCACTTCACATGCATGCCGTCAAACAGATTTCTGCAGCAGTTTCCACCCCCTCTGTCTATCAGTGACACCTTCGTCTTGGTCATACATAAGCTAGTAAACTCCGTACTCTTATTTTCAGTGGGTCATTGGGTATTTCTAAATTTGAGTCTTTTGATTGTATGCATTGTCAATTAGCAAAACAACCTGCTTCTTCCTTCAGTTTAACGAGTCCATCAATAATACTCCATTTAGGTTAGTTCATTCTGATGTTTGCGGTCCTGCACCTACTTCCACCGTGAATGGTTATCGATATTTTATACTATTCATTAATGATTATTCCAGATTCACTTGGATATATCTTCTAAAGCATCGATCTGAAATATCTCAAATATATATTGAGTTTGCTAATATGATCAAAACTCAATTTGCACGTACAATCAAAATCTTTCGTACTGACAATGCTTTAGAATATCGTGATTTTATGCTTTTTCAGTTTCTTAAACAGCGAGGTACCATTGTTCAACGTTCCTGCCCGTATACCTCTCAACAAAATGGTCGAGCTGAAAGAAAACATCGACATATCCTAGATTATGCCCGAGCCTAACTTCTCTCTGCATCATGTCCTAAAAAGTTTTGGGATGAAGCTGTTTTAAATTGTGTCTTTCCCATTAATCGACTTCCTACACCAGTGTTAAAGAACATCTCTCATTTTGAATGATTATATGGTACACCACTAGACTATTCTCATCTTCGGGTATTTGATTGTGCATGTTTCGTTCTGCTTAACCCCCCTGAACATACCAAACTTGAACCGAGTGCTCGTTTGTGTTGTTTCCTCGGGTATGGAATTGAACATAAGGACTATAGGTGTTGGGATCCTCTTTCTAGGAGATTACGCATCTCGACACATGTCACTTTTTGGGAAAATACCATGTTCTCTACCCTATCCAAACTCGACAGTTCATTATCTTGTCCTCAACCATTTTTCACTAACCCCTCTATCGAGCTTTTCCCATCTCCTGCTGCATGTACGTCAGATGAGCTCAATGATCGTGATTTCATTCCCGCACCCGTCATTAAAGAATTTGTCCCCTCTGATACTCTTATTCCTGCTCATATCCCACCTCGTCGGTCTGAACGAGTATCTAAACCTCCCTCTTACCTCAAAGATTATCATTGTTTTTATGTTATTTCTTCTGTACATGAGCCATCCTCGTATCGAGAGGCTAGTTCTGACTCCTTGTGGCAGCAAGCAATGACAGAAGAACTGAGTGCATTAGAGAAGTCTCATACTTAGGACTTAGTGGAGCTACCCTATGGCAAGACTCCGATTGGACGCAAGTGGATTTACAAGATTAAAACTCGCTCTTATGGCTTTATTGATTGGTGTAAGGCTCGTCAGGTTGCTAAAGGTTACACATAGGAATATGGTATCGACTATGAAGAAACGTTTGCCCCTGTAGCCCGCCTGACCTATGTTCGAAGTTTACTTGTTGTAGCAGCTATTCGACATTGGCCTTTGTTTCAAATGGATGTTAAAAATGCTTTTTGAACGGTGATCTTGCGAAGAGGTTTATATGTGTCGACCTCCTGGCTATTCTCATTCTCCAAAACAAGTTTGTCTTTTCCGTCGTGCATTACATGGGCTTAAATAGGCTCCCGTGCCTGGTTTGCCAAGTTCGGTTCCACAATTACATAGTTTGGCTTTCAGTCGAGTCCTCATGATTCTGCCTTGTTTACCCGATGAACTAACAGAGGCATGGTTCTTCTTTTACTTTATGTTGATGACATGATCATCACCGGGATGTAAGTTTGTAAATAGAATATGTTTATTATATGTTCATCTTGTGTATAAGGTAATCTATATATACACGTACAAGGCTTAGAATACAAAAGGAAAGTGCAATCACAAATGGAAACTACTAATTACACGATATACTAATTTCCTAAACTACTGAATATAATATTGAGTTTCCATAACAGGTAGTTTCCTTAACACCCTCATTCAAACTCAAGATGGATTCGTAGAAACCAACTTGAATTTGTTTACCAAGGAATGAAAGCAACCCGGAAGATGAGCTTTAGTAAAGATATCAGCGTCTGATTGGAGGAGGAAACAGAAGAAAGCTGAAAAGTGCCCTGAACCAGATGCTGACGGACGAAGTGACAATCATTCTCAATAGTCTTTGTTCTTTCATGAAAATATCATTGTGTGCAATTTGGATCGCACTTTGATTGTCACATTGCAGGATGGTAGCAGAATCATGTGTAACCCTCATATCTTCAAATAACCATCTAAGCCAAAGTAATTTAAAGGTAGCATAAGTGAGAGCCCGATACTCATATTCAGTGCTAGAGCGAGATGTTATTGTTTGTTTCTTGCTTCGCTAGGATATTAACGAGTTGCCCAAGAAGAACTAGTAACTAGTAGTACCGATCGATAAAATCACATGCCCAATCTGCATCAGAGTAACTCGATAATACCAATGGAGAGTTATCGAGAAGTGAAGGCCATGAAATAGAGTGTTTTCACGTATCGAAAGGATGCGATATCTTCAAATGAATTTTGAAGGCCATGGTGAGTTGTATGTTAAGTAAATTGATTGTTATTTGACTGACTTAGTAAATTAGTCCTAAATGAATTTTGAAGGTCATGGTGAGTCGTATGTTAAGTAAATTGATTGTTATTTGACTGACTTAGTAAATTGGTCATAAATGGTATAAATGGACGCTAGGGACGTAGGAGTCGGGTGTCGGGTGTGTATCGAGGCGTGAACGGGACGTCTTGAGGACGAATTACAAATTTCGAGGTAAGTAAACTAGTTAGAAAATGTACAATAGTTCATTGAACTTGCATTTTTGTTTGATGTTGAAACATGTCCTTTTCTTGGAATTCCCACTCATTTATGAGTGTTCGAGGGCCAAGTGAGTCGTACTCGTGTCTCTGATTGGAGTGGTTGTTGGCTCGCAACCGGGGCCATGACCTCGAGTTACATTATTTGGTCGGAATGAAATGTGCTTTATCCGGGGCGCCGTTGATATCCCTCATTCGCGACATTCTAGGTACGGCGATGCCACATCCCATGACCGAGTCCGCTTGGCGTTGTCGCGACTCTGCGACCCCGATCCTGTGGCACCCGCATTCGGTGGTCTTAGACTACTTGGGCACCTCTCTATATTATTTCCTTTGACACTCATTTCTCGTTGTACTTCCATTGTTTTATAGTCTCATGATCATGCATTTCGTATAGTTTTCTTTTTGTCTGCATGACTTTTAGACTGCTTTATTTTACCTTGAATTACTATTTAGATTATATTGGATTTTACTTACTTTGGCTCGTCAATCTCATGTTTGACTGAGTGCAGATCTACGGTACAGCAAGGAGAAGACTTTATAGCTAGGTGATTCTTTTGTATTGTTAAATATACTTGTTTTAACAACATTGGGATTTTGGGCTTATATATCTTGTATTTACTCTGCTCTGATGATGATATACTTATACAGGGTTCCACAATTAGGTTGCCTAACTCCTTGATATTATTGTTGAGTTATTTCATTTAGTATTGCTTCCGCTAAATTTTAAAATATTAAAAAATATTAATAACTCAACTTAAAAGTGGTGAATGTACGTATAATGAAGGATTAGAAGGCTGACTAGTCCTGCGTTGATCTTGCGAGACTGGTTCGGGGGTCTACGTGAGCTTAGGCCGGGCGGTGCTCAGTTTGTGGGAAATTGGGGCCTTCACAGTTGGTATCAAAGCCTAAATTTTTACATTTAGCTCTTAATTAACCCACAACCAACATAAGACATAAAACAGCGGAAGTTAGAAACCCTGAACTTAGAGTGGAACCCTATGATCCTGAATGAAGTCTTCGTTGGGAAGTGAGGAGAGTTGGAGAAATTAAAATTTAAACTATATGTGATATTTGATGTGTTGTATTATATTATTATCGATAGATATACGATATTCACTCTTGTGTATCGCGTAAGACAAGATGAGTAAAAAAAAAATTTGAAAAAGATTGACGATAAATTTATCGGATTCAGAGAAATCGATAGTAAAGAAGATTGATGGTAATGATTTGATCTTGGAAGATAGTGTAGAGATTAGAGATTTCTACTTGATATATTTACTGGTGGATGGGGAACTACATAGTCATAATTTCTCCCTTGGTAACAACACCCTATATGTTTGATTAAGTGTTTAAAAGAAATGTTGTTTTCGTATCCTTTATAAATAGAAATGATGCGGTATTGGAAGTTTAGTGGTTCTAGTGGGTTTGAGTTATTTTAAAAGTACTCAATGGAGTCTAATGAATTGAAAATGATAATTTGAGATAATGTTTTAATGTTCAAATTTATAGTTCTTGATGTGGCAAGCATTGGTGAGGCTTAAACATGAGAATCTAGTTTATGGATCAACATATTGGGGTTGCACATTAAGTATTCGATGAAATGCCCACAAGAAATTCTAACTTGTTTCATTGAAGTCTCCTAGTATAGATAAATGTTCATTCTTAGGGAGACATGTGTTATAAAAAGGTGAACACCCTCAAATTCGATTTAAGTGGACCGTTATGTGCATTATAAAGGCATTATGAGTAAGCTTGAGTTCAAGACTTGCTCGATCAATTAGCTACCCTATAAATGAATTTGGGTGCGTACTAACAACTCTTCGCTTTCTTACTAAACTTTTGTTTCCTCAAAGTTTAGCCTAATGCTAATGAGGGACAAATAGCATGGTTCCCATAGAATTTGAGTTACAAGGGAGGTTGACAAACTTGAACTTAGATTATTATGAGTGAATGTTATTTATTCTCTAGAAATTTTTACAGTTATATTTACTCATTTATGCCATTTTCTATTGAGGCTTTAAAAAAAAGAATGGCAACAATATGTAACTAGAATTTAGTTAGTTCAATTGATAAATTGAGATAATTAGCATTGTTGGTTTGGTGGAGCCAATGGAAAATGAAACAATTCATTTTGAGTAAAATGAGATAATTAGGATTTTTAAGGTTTTCAATTCAAGACTTTGGTATTACAAAGGGTATGGTTTCCAATTGAAACTTAAAATGTCATTTAGGACTCAAACAAACTTGTGAATTGGTTTTCAAGCCATTTAGAGGGATTTTGATATTGTTTAGGACTCAAAAGAGTTCATTAAATTCATTTCAAGTTGTTTAGTTATTACTAAAATTGAAGATTTCCTATAGTATTGAGACTTGAAATGGAAGTTCGAGTCTCTAAATGATTTTAAATTGGTAATATGGAGACAATTGAATAACCTCGAGTCTACTTGGGACTTGAAATCAATGTTTAGGAACTTAGAGAGCTTTTGGAGTGTTAAAATGCTAGAACACCGATTGGATTTGTGGAAATGGGATTGGAAATGAAAAAGCAAATTTTGAAATAACTTTGTTATTGTATTTAAAAGGTTTTTAGGATTTGGTTGTGTAGTTTAATAGTTTTTAAGAACTCGAGAAATTCGAGGGTCTTAGTTGGAATGTAAATGCCAAAGTGGATTTGTAAAGTATGCGAAATTGATTTTGAATATTGAATTGAAGTTCAAATATTAAGAGTTGAATTGTACTGACTTAAAAGGAAAAACAAATTGGTGAAGTGACATGACAAAAAAATAGAGGGACGAAGATTTGTGAGACAAGCAGACTCTAAAAGAGCAAAGTGTTCGAGATGACTTGAGAGCTAACGATTACTTCATGTACGGACTCCTTAGCTTTGACGAAATCTTTGGAGTAGTAGTGTTGAATCAGAAGCCCAAGTAACTCCACTTTAGTGACACTATGCATTTATAGTCTCAGGGTTGGCGAAGTCGACCACCGTAAAATGAATTAAGTGTTACGAGTTGAGGTAGAGTCCGCAAATTGTTCTAAAAGTTAGATGCCACCTAAGTATGAATCATATGAGATTGTATATCTCAAAAAATTCTCACATACTAAAATTTGTTCAAATACGTTAGTAAACGTAGGGAAATGAATTTTCGTGCAAGTGGTGCATGTTGTAAAAAAAAAGTGCGTTTAAAGTTGCTAAGAGAAGAGTAACACTTGATCCTATATGGTATATTTGTGGTGTTGTAATGTACTATATACGATATCAGTAACTATACCCTGATTCGATGATTCGTGGCTGTGAAAATGCGGCGACGTTTCGGATTGGGTTTAGGAATGATCGTGAGGCTCCAGTTCGTGGTTTGCGAGTGCGGAGGAGCTGCATACATCGCATTGCATGCATCGCACTACCAACAACAGCAGGAGATTTTTCGATTGTTAAGGGCACAGGTTACACCGTCGTCGTCTACGTCAGCAACGCTAGTTATTCAGGCTGAGCATGTTTTACAGTTCACAACCCACCCGAAAAACATTTCCAGTTCAGGCAAGACCTGCAGTGACCGAGGTGACACATGTTCGGGCCGAGATAGTATCTCATATACTTGAGACACCAGCTTAGAATATGCCGAGCACGCCGATTGATACATGTGTTAGGGCAATAGTTGAGGCGAGGCAGACTCGTGAGTTTCTAGAGGCATCATCCAGAGAAGTTCCACGGGGTACTAATCTTAAGGCGACATATATATAGTCACGTGAGGAGGTATAATGTAATTGCCATACCAGCGCAAATGTAGCCGAGTATATCATCAACTCCATTGGTCGGTGATGTTGATGTCTGGTGGCATACTACGGATGTGTCAATAGGGAACAATCCGTAACCTAAAGAATACTGGCTTTCAAACCATTTAACAGAGGACTGGGAGTCAGTTGCAGTACATGGATCGGTATATACGCATGATGAAGTATGTTGGGGGTGCACCTAACACGGACATTGAATAAGCTTACTACGTCATACACGGTTTCATAGAATTTGTTGGTTATGTTGGGTGACGACGGCTCCGAGCACAGTACATGAGGCTTAAGCGAGGGCTATGGCTGGCGAGAGTGTGGGAGCGCACGCGCCGGAGTACCGGTCGCATTATCGACATTATTAAAGTCAGTGCGAGGATCTGGAAATGATTGAAGGAAAAAAAGAGTGAGACGGTCGTGGCTAAGAGATCGACCTCAGAGCGTAGGGTCAGTTGCATTTCCACTATATGCAACGTATACTGCGCCAATGTTTGTTGGTCCAACGTAGAGTTACGCTAGTGCACTACGGTAGCCAGCACCGTCAGATCCTCGGCATAAGTACCATCGAGGGTTTGATGGCAGAAGCAGAGGCCAGAGACAGAATTAAAGTTCCAGTCAAGTGCAGGGATGGAGACAGACGTCTAGTCAAGGATAAGGACAAGGACAGGGATAACATGTTCCATACGAATCGAGATTTCAACGTACTTGTGTAGGAGTGTGGACAGCTAGGTCACTTCACCAGTACATGTTCACAACAGCGGGCAGGCACAACAAAGCTAGGAGTAGATTCATGCTATTGTCGTGCAAGGTTCGACTACTACCCATCGTAACCGGATAGAGAGATGGATGGACAGGTAGAGAAATTGATTTACATTCTCGCGGACATACTGGAGATACGAGTATGCTAATGACGATGGATCATGGGACTAATAATTCCATTGTATTTCAATATATGTTCGTTTGTATTCCAATATATGTTGCGAGGATGTTGCCCTGACATATATTGATGAGAGGAGGCAGATGGTGTGTTCATTGCTTGGAGGTCACGGAGGAGCCCAGCTCATCATAGAGGAGCCCAGCTTGTCGCGGAGGAGCCCAGCTCGTCACGGAGGAGCCTAGTTTGTCGCGGAGGAGCCCAGCCCTACCGAGTAAGATGGGGGTATGGCCTTGGGCGAGTATGGCCTTGGGCGGGTATGGCCTTGGGCGGGTATGACCTTAAGCGGGTATGGCCTTGGGTCTTCAGTCATAACACACTATCGTATTGCGACAATTTCGAGGATGAAAATCTTATTCGTTGGAAAGATTGTTAAGGCCCAAAATTTGATTTGTGTCACGTGTCAAGTCAGGGTCGTATGTGGGACCTACTCATCAAAACACGTATTTCCGAATCTCGGGTGGAGACACTGACGTTGGGTCGTTCTACGAGTAACGTATATGCGGGGAATTCAGGGAGCCGAAACACGAACAAGGACGCGCCTCGAGTCACATGTCGTCGTGGACCGAGGTAGTGGGGCGCCTCGAGTTGCATGTCGATGTGGACCGAGGTAGCGATTTAATGTGGTCACGTCAAAAAGAAAATAAAATTTAAATGTATATACATATATGTATACATATATGTATTATAATAAGAGAAAAAAAAAGAATAATAAAATAATATATATATAACTAAAAGATCATGAGAGAGAGAAAAATATAGAAAAAGAAACAGAGAGAAACAAAAGAGAGAGTGAGAGAAAAAGAGGCGGAGAGTGAGAGAAACAGAGGACGAGAGATCGGAGGAGATCGGTGCAATGCAGCGGCAAGTCCAGCCAGGCGACAGTCGTGGCGGCAGTGGAGGCGAAGCCGCGACACGGACGGCCAGCGCGGAGCTCACAGGTGCAGCGGCGAGCAGCGGCTCGCGAACCAGCCGTGGACGCGGTGCGTTCTAGCAACGCGACAGCCGGCAGTGGCGGCGGCTGCGGATGCGACTGCGGACGGCGGCTCGCGGACGAGGGGACGCGACAGGCGGCGGAAAAGCAGCTGGCAGCGGCGGCGATCGCGTAGGGCAGCGGCGTGGTTGCGGTGGAGAAGACGATGACGGACGCCGGAGAGGAGCTGGACAGCAGAGGCGGCGGCGCGGTTCCGGCAGCGACGTTGGCAGTGGCGCAACGTCGTCGGCGAGCCACTGCGGCAGCGCCGGAGAGGGACAGGCGACGCGCGCCGAGTGGGAGCGATGGCGATGGTGGCGTCGACGCGGCAGCGACGTCGGCTCGACAGCGGCAACGACGCGATGACACGTCGTCGGACCGATCAATCCTCGACGAGGGGTGTGATTCAACGACGTGCGACGACGCGATAACTTCAAATGAATTTCGAAGGCCATGGTGAGTTGTATGTTAAGTAAATTGATTGTTATTTGACTGACTTAGTAAATTAGTCATAAATGGTATAAATGGACGCTAGGGATGTATGAGTCGGGTGTCGGGTGCGTATCGAGGCGTGAACGGGACGTCTTGAGGAAGAATTACAGATTTCGAGGTAAGTAAACCAGTTAGAAAATGTACGGTAGTTCATTGAACTTGCATTTTTGTTTGATGTTGAACCATGTCATTTTCTTAGAATTCTCACTCATTTAAGAGTGTCCGAGGGCCAAGTGAGTCGTACTCGTGTCTCTTATTGGAGTGGTTGTCGGCTCGCAATCGGGGCCATGACCTCGAGTTACAATATTTAGTCGGAACGAGATGTGCTTTATCCGGGGCGCCGTTGATATC
The DNA here is from genome assembly GCA_039657365.1 of Stephania yunnanensis. NCBI lineage: Eukaryota > Viridiplantae > Streptophyta > Magnoliopsida > Ranunculales > Menispermaceae > Stephania > Stephania yunnanensis. The sequence goes on along the minus strand of CM077584.1, from coordinate 53,280,988 downwards.
CCTCATTCACGACATTCTAGGTACGGCGATGCCGCATCCCATGACCGAGTCTGCTTGGCGTTGCCGCGACTCTGCGACCCCAACCCTGTGGCACCCGCACTCGGTGGTCTTAGACTACTTGGGCACCTCTCTATATTATTTCCTTTGACACTCATTTCTCGTTGTATTTCCATTGTTTTATAGTCTCATGATCATGCATTCTGTATAGTTTTCTTTTTATCTGCATGACTTTTAGAGTGCTTTATTTTACCTTGAATTACCGTTTAGATTCTACTAGATTTTACTTTCTTGGGCTCGTCAATCTCATGTTTGACTAAGTGCAGATCTATGGTACAGCAAGGAGAAGACTCTATAACTAGGTGAATCTTTTGTATTGTTAAATATACTTGTTTTAAAAACATTGGGATTTTGGACTTAAATATCTTGTATTTACTCTCCTCTGATGATGATATACTTATGCAAGTTTCCACAATTAGGTTGCCTAACTCCTTGATATTATTGTTGAGTTATTTCATTTAGTATTGCTTCTGCTAAATTGTAAAATATTGAAAATATTAATAACTCAACTTAAAAGTGGTGAATGTACGTATAATGAAGGATTAGAAGGCTGACTAGGCTTGCGTTGATCTTGCGAGACTGGCCGGGGGTCCACGCGGGCTTAGGCCGGGCGGTGCTAAGTTTGTGAGAAATTGGGGTCGAACACTTATCTTGCATTCTCTGTCCAAATATTCTTATTCCAATAATAAATGCGAAATTGAAACAATATAACAATTAATGATTGTTCTCTACAATATTGAAACTTATGACAATACACAAAATTACTAGAATCACAAAACGAATAATAAAACTTCTCAACAAAGAGAAGAAAATCTAAAACTTCACAACAAGGAGTAGACAAATAAAAAACTTTCAACTAAGGAAGAAAATTAACTATAAAATAAAACTGTAACGGCCCGCTTTTATTAATCCCGATTAACCGGCTAACTACGAATTAATATCATAAGTTCAGATCCACGTGGACGTCGTGGGAGAAGTCTATGACACGCCTAATCAGGAAATATGTTATTTTTGTGTGGCGAATATTTAATTATTTTACTATTGTTAATAGTTTGCGCCGCGTGAATTAAGAATTTCGCTTAGTAGCGTTGAGCGCTTATAGTGACGAGGGCGTGCGGCGTCGCAGTGTGCGAGTAACACGGGTGTACGTAGTAGTATGGGATTGAGTTGTCACATCACATCACACATCACATTAAAAGTCACATCAACTATTCATCATCATTGCTTTTTGTCCTTTCTCACCAAATAACAAAAGAAAATGTGTTTTTGTTTAAAAACGGGAGAGAGAGAGATGGAGGAGATGAAACGGTGAAAGGAGAGAAGAGAGAAAGAGAGAGCAGAGAGGGTGAGTGACGCACGAGAGAGGAAGCTCCGGCGAGGAGCTTGGCGGGGCAGCAGCGGCGCGAGCTCGGCGGGACAAGAAGGCGAGCTCGGCGGGACGACGGTGGCGAGCTCGGCGGTGGCGAGCTCGACCCCATTAATCAAGTGAGTTTCGCTCATTCTCTCTTCGAATTTCGGTTCTTTGAATCGATTGTGTGGTGTTGATGTTCGGATTATTGTTGTTGTGTTGTGTTGAAAAAAAAAGAAAAAAAAAAAAAAAAAGAGTTCGGTTCTCAAACCAGAAAGAAGAAGAAGAAGAAGAAGGTGCACACGCGCGCTATCGGGTCGGGCCGCTGGACGCGGGCCGGGGCGGTCCAGGGAGGGTCGGGCCCGACCCGTTTGGGTCGACCCGACCCAATCCAACCCCGGACCGGGTCGGACGGGTCGGGTCCGACCCGTTTGGGTCGACCCGACCCAGTGCTACAGTAAAAAATAGAGAAAAGAGGAAAAAGAGAGGAAAATTTGGGAAAAATAATGGAAAATTCCGGAAAAATGAGAAAAATTATGGAAAAAATCATATTGCGACCAAATATATAGAATATATGAAAAATAAAATATTTGGATACTTTGGACGCGACTTTTGTGGGAGTTTGCCTCGAAAAGCGCAAAATAAATAATTTGTCTTAAAAAGTTTTAGGAAATTGTTGTAAATTTTCATGATAAATAAGTTTATATAAATGGACACCAGGAACTTATGAGGCTATAGTCGGGTGTCGGGTACGTATCTCGAAGCGAGTGCGGGACATTTTAAAGGCGTTGGAGGTAAGCGCAAAATAAATAATTTGCCTTGGAATTTGGGGCCGTCACAGTTGGTATCAAAGCCCAGGTTCAGGCGAACCAAGGGGAAAGTTTAATACAACCGAATAAAACTTAACAACAAAAATTAGATGTGGAAACCCGAAGATCCTGACTTAGAACTTTAGTTGGGAAGAGAACATGGGACGGGAAGTGCCAAGGCTTATACGTTATATATTTTGATGTGTAATAGTATATACGCGTATACGAGGCTGATACAGGACTTCGCTATTGCAGATACGACATGGACGGAAAGCCGACTCCACCTTCGGAGGATGGTGAACAGACGAGTAATACTACGCCTATTGCGACTGATCAGAGTGTACTCGATCGGATTGCGGCACACGATCAACAGTTCGAGCAGATAATGGCCTTGCTCCGTGCTCAAACAGCGGCTATCGCGACGCTTACAGCCGCCATCACACCGAGCGCCACCGAGCCGGCGCCACCGCGCGATTATTCGGGGTATGCCGATTCACAGCGATTATGAGGGAGACTCGTATGGAGATTACCACCCCGACGTCTACACATGCGGACACTAACACGCACCCCACAGAGACCACATTTGAGGCTTCCCCGTGTCACCGAGGCTAAGGCGACGAAGGAGTTTGTGAGATTTCAGCCGGGATATTTCACTGGAGGCGGAGACCCGGAGGCAGCTGCGAGATGGCTTCTTGCACACGAGAAATTACATAATCTTCTGAAGATCCACGACGGTATTCGCGCTAGGATATCTGGATATATGCTCCGAGGAGAGGCCGGAGTTTGGTGGACCGCTCATACAGAGACTCATGGAGAGCCGACTACTAGGGCCTGTTTCAGGCAGGCCTTTTATGACCAGTACATACCGAGGGAGATACAGTTACGTCTGAGACAGGAGTTTTTGTGTCTTAGGCAGGGTAATCGTATAGTGGTCCAGTACATGGAGAGGTTCCGCTACCTATTACAGTTCGTTGGGGATTTAGCTTCAACAGATCGTGACCAGGTTCACTACTTCGGAGTCGGACTTAGAGATGAGATTGCAATCGCAGTAGTATCAGGAGGAGCTCGTACACTGCAGGAGATCTACGAAAGGGCCTTCGCCCACGAGACGTATCTTATCTTTCGTGTCGCGATGCCCATGCCACAGTTGGCATCGGGGTCGTCCCAGCAAGGCACCAGGTCTGACATGAAAGGGAAGAGGATCATCGATCACGGAGTTAGGAGAGGACAGAGGCCCAAGCATGAGGACCACCAAGCGATCACTTCACATGCGATAGTACCTTCACAGTCTGGCTGTCAAGTGGTGGTTATGCACCGCGGCCAGGGCAAAGAACCACCCAGGATTAGGGAGGCAGGGATGGAGGACAGTATGGCCAGAGTCAAGATTATAAGGTTGTCGGACAACAGGGCCATGGCTCCGGACATAAGCAGAATGTCACGTGCTTCAGATGTAGGCAGAAGGGGCACTATAAGAGTGAATGTACCAGAGAGCCAACACCACCACTAGCAGCTCAGCCAGTGCAGGCAAGGGAGCAGGTGCACGCAGTTGTCGCACCAGATCGCGACGCGTCTCGGCAGCTCGTCTAGGGTATGTTGATTATTTTTGGTCGCCCTATGCATACAATTGATAGATTCTGGTAATACGTTATCATTTATTTCGAGTCGAATGGTAGGAGAGTTGGGTCGATACCTGAGAGCGTTAGCACCCACCTTATCCTCGGCACGGCCGCTGATGATAAGACATGTCCTAATCGGATTTGTAGAGATTGTCCAGTCGAGGTTGGTGGTCATCAGTTACCCATAGATCCGAGTATTAGAGTACCTAGAGTTCGATATACTCTTGGGCATGGATTGGTTGGCGGCAAATCACGCGCGTGGGGAGTGTTGATGGAGTGGGTGGTCTTGACCCACTCTACTTGGGGTCCCAGCGACCTGCGAGGTCGGAATGAGACCCGCGAGGTGGGATTAGACCCACGAGGTAGGAGACCGGCGATGTAGGACGAGGCCTTCACAAAATTAATCTACCTGAGATTCCAGCAACCTGCGAGGTCGGAATGAGACCTGCGAGGTGGGATTAGACCCACGAGGTAGGAGACCGACGAGGTAGGACTGGGCCTCTACTAAATTACTCTACTTGGGGTCCCAGCGACCTGCGAGGTCGGAATGAGACCTGCGAGGTGGGATTAGACCCATGAGGTAGGAGACCGGCGAGGTAGGAATAGGCCTTTACAAAATTAATCTAAATGAGATTCCAGCAACCTGCGAGGTCGAAATGAGACCTGCGAGGTGGGATTAGACCCACGAGGTAGGAGACCGACGAGGTAGGACTGGGCCTTTACTAAATTACTCTACCTGGGGTTCCAGCGACCTGCGAGGTCGGAGTGAGACCTGCGAGGTGGGATTAGACCCACGAGGTAGGAGACCGGCGAGGTGGGACTGGGCCTTTACAAAATTTCTCTACTTGGGGTTCCATCGACCTGCGAGGTCGGAGTGAGACCTGCGAGGTAGGATTAGACCCACGAGGTAGGCGACCCACGAGGTGGGACTGGGCCTTTACAAAATTTAATTATTAATTCAAATAATAAATGTTTGGAAAGGGTGACGTTGTATCATTTTATACCTAGCCACTTGATAGGTGAGTTAGGGCTCGACCATATTTTGAGCCAACACATGTCATTATCGGCATGACAGCCTAATGTAAGATGTTACCATAACCAAATTGGCATAGGATTCATTTTTTTTTGTCGGCAAACGAAAATTTGCTGAGAATATTTACGTAAGCCATGACTTTCTAGGTCAGTGCGCCACCAGTTTGAATGTTGCAACAAGTAAAGAAGGCCAGAGCCCGAGGATGTAGTTGTCGTTAGGTCTAAGATTGTTGTAGATCACACGAAGAAAATTTGGATGACTAATCATAGGTTACAAGCCGCTCATGACAAACAAAAGGAGGACACGAACAAAGACCGTGACGGGCTGAGTTATGAAGTGGATGATTTGTTCCACTTGAAGGTTTATCCCTTGAAGGGTCCCATTGGGGAAAGAGTCTCTACCGTGCGAATACGATACTCCACTTGTTTCAAGGTAAAGATCGAATAAAATTTGAATTTCGGGACGAAATTCCCCTTAGTTGGGAAGATTGTAACGGCCCGCTTTTATTAATCCCGATTAACCGACTAATTACGAATTAATATCATAAGTTCAGATCCACGTGGACGCCGTGGGAGAAGTCTATGACACGCCTAATCTGGAAATTTGTTATTTTTGTGTGGCGAATATTTAATTATTTTACTATTTTTAATAGTTTGCGCCGCGTTAATTAAGAATTTCGCTTAGTCGCGTTATGCGCTTAAAGTGACGAGAGCGTGCGGCGTCGCGGTTTGCGAGTAACGCGGGTGTACGGGGTAGTATGGGATTGAGTTGTCACATCACATCACACATCACATTAAAAGTCACATCAACTATTCATCATCATTATTTTTTGCCCTTTCTCACCAAATAACAAAAAAAAAATGTGTTTTTGTTTAAAAACGGGATAGAGAGATGGAGGAGAAGAAACGGTGAAGGGAGAGAAGAGAGAAATAGAGAGCAGAGAGGGTGAGTGACTACAGGAGAGGAAGCTCCGGCGAGGAGCTTGGCGGGGCAGCGGCGGCGAGCTCGGCGGGACGGAAGTGGCGAGCTCAGCGGGACAGCGGTGGCGAGCTCAGCCCCATTAATCAAATGAGTTTCGATCATTCTCTCTTCGAATTTCAGTTCTTTGAATTGATTGTGTGGTGTTGATGTTCGGATTATTGTTGTTGTGTTGTGTTGAAAAAAAAAAAAAAAAAAAAAGTTACGGTTCTCAAACCGAGAAAGAAGAAGTGCACAAGCGGTGCGCGCGTGTGCACCCTATCGGGTCGAGCCGCTGGACGCGGGCCGGGGCATTCAAGGGCGGGTCGGCCCGACCCGTTTGGGTCGACCCGACCCAATCCAACCCCGGACCGGGCCGGACGGGTCGGAGTCCGACCCGTTTGGGTCGACCCGACCTTCTGATAAAAAAAAAACGAGAGAATAGGGGAAAAAGAGAGGAAACATTGGGGAAAATCATGAAAAGTTCCAGAAAAATGAGAAAATTATGGAAAAAATCATATTGCGACCAAATATATAGAATATATGAAAAATAAAATATTTGGATACTTTGGACGCGACTTTCGCGGGAGTTTTCCTCGAAAAGCGCAAAATAAATAATTTGTCTTAAAAAGTTTTAGGAAATTGTTGTAAATTTTCATGATAAATTAAGTTTTTATAAATGGACACCAGGAACTTAGGAGGCTATAGTCGGGTGTCGGGTACGTATCTCGAGGCGAGTGCGGGACATTTTAAAGGCGTTGGAGGTAAGTAAACCCACGAGAAAGTCAGCTTAGAATTTACTTATTTTCCGTGCGAATTATTTATTACTTTTCGCCAGTTCAGTTTTCATGTTTACTCTATTCCCGTGTGTGTTTGTGTATGGTCGACAGGACGGTGATCTCGAGAGATGTTTTGGACGGGGTCTACCGTTCAACAGATTCCTCTCATTTGAGGCGTTGGGCGGAAGTCTAATTTCCGATCAACATGTTTCCTTTTTCGACTGTGAAGAGGGGGTGTTGATTTCTTCACCTTCATGGCCTTCTCGGTTTAGTTTTTGTCTCATGTTCGACAGCTATACACCATACTCGCGTTCCGTATTGTTGATTATCTCACGACTTATATTCATGCTTTATATTTCAATTCATTTACTTTTTATGCATGAATTGTAGCCGTTTTCTTGGAATTCTTGCGAATATTAACTGAATTTCTCTGGGATTTACTTACCTGGGATTTGTGATTGTTTTTTTGTGACAAATCGCAGATCCTGCGACGAGCCGCGGCAACGGAGTCTTAGGCGACTACGTCTAAGTAGGGAGAGGCCGCCACTTTTGCATAGGTAGTTGTATGTATCTATTAACTACTTTATGATATTTTGGGATGACTTGTATACCCGATACATGTATATGCTCACTTTTGTACTTTTGTTGCTCTTGATATACATGGTATCAAATGCCGGGTTTCCACACTGTAGGGTTGTTCATAATAATGCAAACTTTTCACTTTTACGGTATATGCATGCCTTAAGACTTCCGCAACAATGTATGATTTATATTAAAATACTAAATCATGAATAACTTAAAATTTTCATAAAATATCCATAATTACTAAGTTAAAGACGAATAAGTTATGTACAAGGGTTTAGGTCGCGGACAGTCAAAATAAGTGTGCGGTGACGTGGCATGCTTGGTGATGTGTCTGGCGGCGTGGCGGTACCCGATTTGTCTTGGAATTTGGGGCCGTCACAGTTGGTATCAAAGCCCCGGTTCAGGCGAACCTAGGGGAAAGTTTAATACAACCGAATAAAACTTAACAACAAACATTAGATGTGGAAACCCGAAGATCCTGACTTAGAACTTTAGTTGGGAGGAGAACATGGGACGGGAAGTGCAAAGGCTTATACGTTATATATTTTGATGTGTAATAGTATATACGAGTATACGAGGCTGATACAAGACTTCGCTATTGCAGATACGACATGGACGGACAACCGACTCCACCTTCGGAGGATGGTGGACAGACGAGTAATACTACGCCTATTGCGACTGATCAGAGTGTACTCGATCGGATTGCGGCACACGATCAACAGTTCGAGCGGATAATGGCCTAGCTCCGTGCTCAAACAGCGGCTATCGAGACGCTTACACCGCTTATCACACCGAAGCGCCACCGAGCCAAGCGGCCGCCGATTATTCGAGGTATGCCGCATTCAGCGATTATGAGGGAGACTCGTATGGAGATTACCACCCCGGCGTCTACACATGCAGTGACACTAACACATACCCCACAGGAGACCACATTTGAGGCTTCCCTGTCAGCTGAGGCTAAGCTGACGAAGGAGTTTGTGAGATTTCAGCCGGGATATTTCACTGGAGGCGGAGACCCGGTGGCAGCTGCGAGATGGCTTCTTGTACACGAGAAATTACATAATCTTCTGAAGATCCACGACGGTATTCGCGCTAGGATATCTGGATATATGCTCCGAGGAGAGGCCGGAGTTTGGTGGACCGCTCATACCGAGACTCTCGGAGAACCGACTACTTGGGCGGGTTTCAGGCAGGCCTTTTATGACAAGTACATACCGAGGAAAATACAGTTACGTCTGAGACAGGAGTTTTTTTGTCTTAGGCAGGGTAATCGTATAGTGGTCCAGTACGTGGAGAGGTTCTGCTACCCATTACAGTTCGCTGGGGATTTAGCTTCTACAGATCGTGACCAGGTTCACTACTTCGGAGTCGGACTTAGAGATGAAATTGCGAGCGCGATGAATCGAGTGGAGCTCGTACACTGCAGGAGATCTACGAAAGGGCCTTCACCCAAGAGACATATCTTATCTTTCGTGCCGCGATGCCCATGCCACAGTTGGCATCGGGGTCGTCCCAGCAAGGCACCAGGTCTGACATGAAAGGGAAGAGGATCATCGATCACGGAGATAGGAGAGGACAGAGGCCCGAGCATGAGGACCACCAAGCGATCACTTCTCATGCGATAGTACCTCCACGGTCTGCACGGCTGTCAAGTGGTGGTTATGCACCGCGGCCAGGGCAAAGAACCACCCAGGATCAGGGAGGCAGGGACGGAGGACAGTATGGCCAGAGTCAGGATTATAATGTTGGCGGACAACAGGGCCATGGCTCTTGACATAAGCAGAATGTCACGTGCTTCAGATGTAGGCAGAAGGGGCACTATAAGAGTGAATGTACCAGGGAGCCAACACCACCACTAGCAGCTCAGCCAGTGCAGGCAAGGGAGCAGTGCACGCAGTTGTCGCACCAGATCGCGACGCGTCTCGGCAGCTCGTCTAGGGTATGTTGATTATTTTTGGTCGCCCTATGCATACAATTGATAGATTCTGATAATACGTTATCATTTATTTCGAGACGAATGGTAGAAGAGTTGGGTTGATACCTGAGAGCGTTAGCACCCACCTTATCCTCTGCACGGCCGCCGATGATAAGATATGTCCTAATCGGATTTGTAGAGATTGTCCAATCGAGGTTGGTGGTCATCAGTTACCCATAGATCCGAGTATTAGAGTACCTATAGTTCGATATACTCTTGGGCATGGATTGGTTGGCGGCAAATCACGCGCGTGGGGAGTGTGGATGGAGTGGGTGGTCTTGACCCACTCTACTAGGGTTCCCGGCGACCTGCGAGGTGGGATTGGACCCACGAGGTAGGAGACCGGCGAGGTAGGACTAGGCCTTCACAAAATTAATCTACCTGAGATTCCAAAGAACTCCGCGAGGTCGGAATGAGACCTGCGAGGTGGGATTAGACCCACGAGGTAGGAGACCGACGAGGTAGGACTGGGCCTTTACTAAATCACTCTACTTGGGGTCCCAGCGACCCGCGAGGTCGGAATGAGACCTGCGAGGTGGGATTAGACCCACGAGGTAGGAGACCGGCGAGGTAGGAATAGGCCTTCACAAAATTAATCTACCAGAGATTCCAGCAACCTGCGAGGTCGAAATGAGACCTGCGAGGTGGGATTAGACCCACGAGGTAGGAGACCGACGAGGTAGGGGCCGGGCCTTTACTAAATTACTCTACCTCGGGTTCCAGCGACCTGCGAGGTCGGAGTGAGACCTGCGAGGTGGGATTAGACCCACGAGGTAGGAGACCGGCAAGGTGGGACTGGGCTTTCACAAAATTTCTCTACCTGGGGTTCCAGCGACCTGCGAGGTCGGAGTGAGACCTGCGAAGTGGGATTAGACCCACGAGGTAGGAGACCGACGAGGTAGGACTGGGCCTTTACTAAATTACTCTACCTTAGGTTCCAGCGACCTGCGAGGTAGGAGTGAGACGTGCGAGGTGGGATTAGACCCACGAGGTAGGAGACCGGCGAGGTGGGACTGGGCCTTCACAAAATTTCTCTACCTGGTGTTCCAGCGACCTGCGAGGTTGGAGTGAGACCCGCGAGGTAGGATTAGACCCACGAGGTAGGCGACCGGCGAGGTGGTACTGGGCCTTTACAAAAATTAATTATTAATTCAAATAATAAATGTTTGGAGAGGGTGACGTTGTATCATTTTATACCTAGCCACTTGATAGGTGAGTTAGGGCTCGACCATATTTTGAGCCAACACATGTCATTATCGGCATGACAGCCAAATGTAAAATGTTACCATAACCAAATTGGCATAGGATGCATTTTTTTTTTGTTGGCAAACGAAAATTTGCCGAGAATATTTACGTAAGCCATGACTTTCTAGGTCCGTGCGCCACCAGTTTGAATGTTGCGACAAGTAAGGAAGGGCAGAGCCCGAGGATGTAGCTGTCGTTAGGTCTGAGATTGTTGTAGATCACACGAAGAAAATTTGGATGACTCATCATAGGTTACAAGCTGCTCATGACAGACAAAAGGAGTACACGAACAAAGACCGTGACGGGCTGAGTTATGAAGTGGATGATTTGTTCCACTTGAAGGTTTATCCTCAAGGGTCCCATTGGGGAAAGAGTCTCTACCGTTCGAATACGATACTGCACTTGTTTCAAGGTAAAGATCGAATAAAATCTGAATTTCGGGACGAAATTCCCCTTAGTTGGGAAGATTGTGACGGCCCGCTTTTATTAATCCCGATTAACCGACTAATTACGAATTAATATCATAAGTTCAGATCTACGTGGACGTCGTGGGAGAAGTCTATGACACGCCTAATCAGGAAATATGTTATTTTTGTGTGGCGAATATTTAATTATTTTACTATTGTTAATAGTTTGCGCCGCGTTAATTAAGAATTTCGCTTAGTCGCGTTGTGCGCTTATAGTGACGAGAGCGTGCGGCGTCGCGGTGTGCGAGTAACGCGGGTGTACGTGGTAGTATGGGATTGAGTTGTCACATCACATCACACATCACATTAAAAGTCACATCAACTATTCATCATCATTGCTTTTTGTCCTTTCTCACCAAATAACAAAAAAAAATGTGATTTTGTTTAAAAACGGGAGAGAGAGATGGAGGAGAAGAAAAATGGTGAAGGGAGAGAAGAGAGAAAGAAAGAGCGAGAGGGGTGAGTGGCACTAGAGAGGAAGCTCCGGTGAGGAGATTGGCGAGAGAGCGGTGGCGAGCTCGGCGGGACAAGACGATGGCGAGCTCGGCGGGACAACGGTGGCGAGCCGGCGGTGGCGAGCTCGACCCCATTAATCAAGTGAGTTTCGCTCATTCTCTCATCGAATTTCAGTTCTTTGAATCGATTGTGTGGTGTTGATGTTCGGATTATTGTTGTTGTGTTGTGTTGAAAAAAAAAAAAAGTTATATTTCTCAAACCATAAAGAAGAAGAAGAAGAAGAAGGTGCACACGCGATGTGCGCGCGTGTGTGCACCCTATCAGCCGGCCGTCATTGGACCGCCATGGCCGGGCGGTCAGGCGGGTCGGACCCGACCCGTTTGGGTCGACCCGACCCAATCAACCCCGACCGGGCCGGACGGGTCGGGTCCGACCCGTTTGGGTCGACCCGACCCAGTCTACAAAAAAAAACAGAGAAAATAGGAAAAAGAGAGGAAAAATTGAGAAAAATCATGGAAAATTCCAGAAAAATGATAAAAATTATGGAAAAAATCATATTGCGACCAAATATATAGAATATATGAAAAATAAAATATTTGGATACTTTGGACGCGACTTTTGTGGGAGTTTGCCTCGAAAAGCGCAAAATAAATAATTTGTCTTAAAAAGTTTTAGGAAATTGTTGTAAATTTTCATGATAAATTAAGTTTGTATAAATGGACACCAGGAACTTAGGAGGCTATAGTCGGGTGTCGGGTACGTATCTCGAGGCGAGTGCGGGACATTTTAAAGGCGTGGAGGTAAGTAAACCCACAAGAAAGTCAGCTTAGAATTTACTTATTTTCCGTGCGAATTATTTATTACTTTTCGCCAGTTCAGTTTTCATGTTTACTCTATTCCCGTGTGTGTTTGTGTATGGTCGACGGGACGGTGATCTCGAGAGATGTGTTGGACGGGGTCTACCGTTCAACAGATTCCTCTCATTTGAGGCGTTGGGCGGAAGTCTAATTTTCGATCAACGTGTTTCCTTTTTCGACCGTGAAGAGGGGGTGTTGATTTCTTCACCTTCAGGGCCTTCTCGGTTTAGTTTTTGTCTCATGTTCGACGGCTATACACCACACTCGCGTTCCGTATTGTTGATTATCTCACGACTTATATTCATGCTTTATATTTCAATTCATTTACTTTATATGCATGAATTGTAGCCGTTTTCTTGGAATTCTTGTGAATACTAACTGAATTTCTCTGGGATTTACTTACCTGGAATTTGTCATTGTTTTTTTGTGACAAATCGCAGATCCTGCGACGAGCCGCGGCAACGGAGTTTTAGGCGACTACGTCTAAGTAGGGAGAGGCCGCCACTTTTGCATAGGTAGTTGTATGTATCTATTAACTACTTTATGATATTTTGGGATGACTTGTATACCCGATACATGTATATGCTCACTTTTGTACTTTTGTTGCTCTTGATATACATGGTATCAAATGCCGGGTTTCCACACTCTAGGGTTGTTCATAATAATGCAAACTTTTCACTTTTACGGTATATGCATGTCTTAAGACTTCCGCAACAATGTATGATTTATATTAAAATACTAAATCATGAATAACTTAAAAATTTCATAAAATATCCATAATTACTAAGTTAAAGACGAATAAGTTATGTACAAGGGTTTAGGTCGCGGACAGTCAAAATAAGTGTGCGGTGACGTGGCATGCTTGGCGACGTGTCTGGCGACGTGGCGGTACCCGATTTGCCTTGGAATTTGGGGCCGTCACAAAAACTAAAAACAAGATCAATCCAGCATCGCACAAATCCACGCAACACCATTAATGAAGATGCACCGCTATTAGGATGGACCAATCTACACAAATCTGATTAGATATGTTGGTTATTGTATGAACAAAATGTAAAAGAAATTTGACTAGAACCACCGCCGATAGAAGAGGAGGATCGACGATGATTTAAGAACAAAAATCACAAAAGTGAATCAAGAAGAAGAATTTAAAGGTTTTGGAGAAAAAAAGGAGGTGACTAAAGAAATTGTACATCATATTCAAATTAATAATTAAGAATGTTATGTATAGTGAAGTGTTTGTGTGGTGTGAGGCTGTGAGTAGGGGTGAGAATTTGTGTTAGCGAGTCGTGTTGGAGTCATGTCAAAACGGGTCATGACCCATATAAGGCAAACCCGAACTCGACCCATTTATTAATCATGTTTGTGTCGAAATGTGTCGTCTAAACATGTCGGGTATTCGTCTCACCCATTTACTAAATATTTTATTTAAACTTTTATAACTTGTTTACAACTTTAGATAAATTTTAACAATATGGAAGAAATGACTCATAACAAATAATATATAAAAAACCTATAAGATCCTTCAAAAAAATCTAAATTTTTATTTTGGGACAAATTTTTATAACTTTTTAATAATAAATAATTATTAATAAAAAGTAAAACATAAATAATATATCAAAGTAAAATAAATATTTCCTTTGTAAATAAAATAAAGTATGATAAAAAACGTATATGCAAATAAAAAATAAATCACGTTATTATCATGTCATTAAATAAGTGGTTTTGTACTAATATATTGATCATAACATATTTATTACTTATACATTATTCTTTAATCGTGTCAAACATGTCATTATCAAGTTAAGCAGGTTAACATGTTAATGATCCACATTTTAGTCGTGTCTAATCGTGTTGACTCGTTTATGATCCAAATCCATTTATTTCAAACCCTAACCCGTTGAAAGCACGTTATGTTCGTGTCGTGACTCAAATTGTCACCCTAGCTATGAGCCACTATTTCAAGGTTTAGGAGGTGGAGTTTTAACACACCAGGCCATGAGAGAATCAATCAGGTTCGTTGAACAAATGTTTCAAGTAATGAATTTTATGCCAAGCTGAACATCACATGGCGCAAAGTAGTCGTTTCTTTATTCATGGAACACATAATCGAGAAATTGAACTTTCTTGTTTTGGGCCCAATTATAATTAAGGCGATTGTTCCTCAAATGTATCAATAGTAGTAATGATTTTTTTTTTCCCAGAATTTAGAGATTTTTTCTTATGTAATCAACCTCATGTATTGTCTCAAAAAAAAAAAAAAAAAATCTTGTATTGCAAGTTTACTTTTTCTGTGTTTATTTATGTTTGGTTAATTAACCTAAAAAAAAAACCTTTAAGATTAAGATTTTGACAGGACTTTGAGAAAATTTCCGTCTCTCTTTATTCCATCAAATTCTCTATGAATAAATAACCTCAAAAAAGCTCTCTATATATGAATAAATAAATAAAAATCCTTGACAATAACTACATCAAAATACAATGAATACAGTGCGGATAAAAACCAAAATTGACCTCATACTAAATTGTTAGAGTTAATGAAGGAATCACTACAAAAAAAAAAGTACGAGGGACCGAGGGTAAGCACTCTTCAACAATTAATATTATTTCACAAAAAAATATAGAAATGTTTTAAATTTAAATGACAGCTTATTGTATTCTTGTAAGATTACTAGCCATTATTATATTAATTATTGTAATAACACAAATGTAACGTACACACTATTTACACCAACCTCTCCTATCTATAAAAGGAGGTGCATGGTGGTGTACTTCTTGTACCTTGAATAAGATTTCTATCTTTCCTCTTACACTTTCTTTTGTTCTTTTTCCTTTTGTTTACTTTCTTAGCTTTGTCCTTAGTCATTTTATAACAAGAAATTAATAAAAGGCAAGTTATCAATTATATATATACATCCCTCTAGTCAATAATATAAATCGTTTACTCAAAACACCCATATTAAGGCATGCATTAATTAGTTATGGCTTCAAATTACATTCTTTCCATGTTTTAATTACATAATTTACATGGTTAACTATATGCCAGACCCTATGTTTTATTCAATAAAAAGAGAACAAGTGTTTATTCGCAATTAAATGCTTAGGGGTAAAGTGGGTAAAAAGTTACAAAATTTTTCTATAATTCCAAAAACCACATATTTATTGACGAAAATAATAGACATACATCGCCAAATGCGCATCTTAACGCGTGTGCGTTCAGATGCGCGATCGATGTTTCTCGAGATACGTGTGAATCGCACCCCGAGGTACATCAGAACACATCACAATCTAATGTGCGTGCTTGTGCACCTAGCAGTGCCTTTTTTGACAAAGAGTTTTTGTTGGATGACTTGTGCAAATAATCAATAAGCGGATGGGCTATATTCATAGAATCTTGAGAAAGAATCTTAATGTTTCACTCTCTCTACTCTCTACCATACATAATATCTAGCTTTTATTTGCTACATAGCAACCAGATAGAATCTTGATTTCATTGTCCTAAAAGAAAAAAAAAGAAGAAGATAGAATCTTGATTTCATTCTCTTTAGCTGCCACGTCTGAATCTTTGCTTTCATTCCCTCTCTAGCTACCGATCGAGTCGTTTTAATTAATTTTCACTCTCTATACAGAATCTATTCAATTTCTACTGTCTACATAGAAAGTAATGAGATGATAGCATCGATCATAGATTTGATTGAAACAGACATTGTGAGTTTGAATAATGATAGTTATTTTTTTTATAAAAATGAGACTTTATTTACCATAGCCAATATGTACTATATATAATAGTTATATATGTGCAATAGTCCTTTGATTTTGGGGGGTTTTTCCAAAACTATGGTATGTTTAAAATTTTATTCACAAAATAGTGAGGGTTTTTTTTTATTACGGATATGGCCAATAACGCCCTTTGGGAAGGCGTTATTGGAAGTAGTTGATTGTGTTGGTGCTGACGTGGCGTCCACGTGGCGTCTATTTGTACAGATAGCGCCTTTTCAAAAGGCGCTATCTGTACAGGTGGCAGACACGTGGACGACACGTCAGCGCCAACCCACATTTAACTGATAACGCCTTTTCAAAAGGCGTTATCAGTTAAATGGTTATTTTGAGGTGGCGTTGACGTGGCGTCCACGTGGCAGACCAACCGAACTTAATTAAATTGGGCTTAACGAAGTGTCCGCCACCGCCACGTCAATGCCACGTCACCGCCACCTCACTTCCATGTCACTGCCTGGACTTAATAAATCGTTGCCACCGCCTTAGCTAGCTCATCCGCATGAGCCGCTAGACCAGCGTCGTCTCGGCCGCTCAGTCCTTGCATTGGCCGTCGTCGTCGTAGTCTAGCGATATCGATAATTACAACCAAATTTGAAAATGCATATGAGGTGTTTATATTTGTATAAAAAAGAAACCAATTTTGAATATTTATATATATACATTGGTTTCAACCTTCAACTCTCTTTTTAAAACTAACTAGCAATAACTAACCTAACCAATTAACCTAATAACTAACTAACTAACTAAACCAAACTAAACTAAACTAACAAACCTTAACTAATCAAACCAAACCAAACTAAAGCAAATTACTAACTAACCTTAAGTAACTAAATAACTAAGAAACTAACTTAACTTAACTAACTAACTAACTAACTAACCAAAGTAAACTAAAATAAATAATCTTAACTAACCATAACCAAACTAAACTTATTAACAAACTAAACTAACTAACCTTAACTAACTAACCTTAACTAACCAAACTAAACTAAACTAACTAACCTTAACTAACCTAACCAAACTAAACTAACTAACTAACTAACTAACTAACTAAACTAAACTAAACTAAACTAAGTAACCTTAAGTAACCAAACCAAACCAAACTAAACTAAGTAAATAACTAAACTAAACTAAACTAACTAACCTAACTAAACTAACAAAACCAAACTAAACTAACTAACTAACGTTAACCAAAGTAAACTAACTATCCTTAACTAACTAACTAACTAAACTAACTAACCTTAACTAACCAAACCACCTAACAATACAAACTAAGTAAACTAAAATAACTAACTTAACTAGCTTAATTGCAAACGAAACATACTAAGTAAATGGAACTAACCAAACTAAACTAACTAACATTAACTAACCTAACTAACCTTAATTAACCTTAACTAACCTAACCACCTAAACAATACAAACTCAAGTAAAGTAAAATAACTAACTTAACTAACTAAACAAACAACCAAAAATGATCCACGTTAACCACCAAACGAAACTAAACAAGCATAACCTCAACACCTAAACTAAAGTAACTTAACTAACTAACCTAATTAACCTAACCAAACTAAACTAATATAACCTAACCACCGACACCTAACTAACTAAGCTAACCACTTAAGTTAAATAAAACATATAACCTAAACTAACTTAAAAAACTAAACTAACTATTGAAGAGTAATCAAACAACACATTATAATAATATGGAAAACATGACAAATAAGTTTATTCAATGAGAAGGTTGAATACACGTACTTAAATGAACCCAAAATATAATTTATTTACAAATCACCATGACATCAAGTAAACTCATCATGCAGTCTATTTCGGCGGTTCCGTTGACGCGTTCTTTTTCGTGATGCAAACCGGCGTACTCTTTGTCTAGTTGGACGATGTGTTTGTACATCCGGTTGAGGTTGTTGAGGTAGGCTGGTCTTGCGATGAATCACGTCGAGTAGATTGATGCGTTTCCTCTGGTTCTTGACTCGACTCGCCTCTGCTACTGATGCTACCAAAAATAGGAGGTGGAACCATCCCGAAATACTGACTTCCAGCATGGGGTTGGGGGAATGGAACATGAGGCTGTGGCATGGTCAACAAGTTCATGAATGAAGGGTCTCCACTATACGCCATGTTGTAATTGTATGGAATAGGAGTATATGGACTAGGCATGTATGGAGGCAGTGATGGATACGTTTGATGATGAGGATCAAAATGGAAAGGAGGAAGATTCACGCTCGGCGGCCTGGGTACAAACATTTGAGGTTCTGGTTGGGGTGTGGAAGATGCAGGAATGTACCCATGAGAAGAATGACTAATCTCGCCAACATTCTATGTTCTACTCACTCTCGAACGAGATGAATGTGCTGGAGGAGAACGTCTGCTACTATCTGCAGCAATCTCAGTCCGAGTAGATGGACGTGGTGGACGAGGACGTCTGGTGCGTTCCCGCACAGTCTCTGGTCGTGTTCGTCTTCTTCTCACCTCTATGTTTGGTTCGCCCTGATCGTCTTCTTCATCTTCTTGTTCATTATCCTCATCTATGTCTTGTTGGACGTCAATTCCGTCATGCGAAATATTAGACCTTTGTCGTTCATCTTCGTCCAAAATTTTAATCCCTTCATCAAGGGCAGCAAGACCTTGCTCGTACCCATCCTCAATAAACACACGCCTAAGTCGATGCACCAAGTTACGCTGAAATATAAAAAATAAGTTCTCAAATCACGCAATATATAATATTAAATGTTTGAGGAAAAGTAATAGTTAGCAGATTACCGAGTAGTCACGTAACGCCCCGTCGTGTCCTATGAATCTCCTAGTGACCGATCGATATCACGTCATGTAGTCTTGATGGTCATGCCCTTCGTTCAGTGTCGCTGTTGCAATGGTGTCCCCACGATTTTCCCACATGTTTATGTAGCTTGCATGAAAAGTCACCTAATTTTCATGATGATGTCCACGCAATTCGATGCGGTGCAGTTGGGCGTCGTAGGCACAATTAAGTGGCACTACTTGTACCATGCCGAATTGTCTCATGACCCTTTCGGGTCGATGCCACTCCACAATGTGGAAACAAATAAGGGGACATGTCGAGAGCCAACTGCCGTGACCATTTGTACAGTACTCGGGAAGAGACCCCATGAGTTCATTATATGGTTGCCAAACCACGTCATCCTCATGCCTTTGCGAGTCGAGTGCATCACGGTAAGCCGATACGACGTGCGTCGCACTATGTGAAACGGAAAATGCATCGAGCCATCTGTGTAGAAGACAATAAGTTATGATCATGAAATTGGACAAGATTTTTATGCTAATTAATGACAAATCGACTTTAATACCTGTGTCCGAGTGGAACGTCCATAAGCATATTTTGGCCATCTACAGTTCGCTGATGAGTTCTAGATACACACAGGCGCCGCGGTGCTATGAAAGGAAATCTGTCCCATGCCCAAAGTTGTAAAAGGATTGACGCGCCAGCAACCTCATGTGCCCCTGCGCGAGATCCGCGACACGATTCCCTGTACAAATAGGCCAAACATGCACTCCCCCAACTATATTGTTCAGCTAGTTGGAAATCCTCCAGCAATGGTAGAAACATCAAATGTACAAATCGATTGGACTTGTCGGCGAAAAGACAACCACCGATGAGTTGTAGTATGTATGAGCGAACGTAACGTTGGACCGACTCCTCATCGCTATCATCATCTATTGCTGGTACGTGCCGCTCTAGCCAATCGACCATGAGTTTACAACCAACAACGTCATCTCCACCAGGAGTTCGTCCAAGTAGCCTCTCGCAAACATCAGCATAGTCTGCGTCTGTCGTTCCCGTCACAGGCATACCTTCAATAGGTAATCCAATCTGCACCTGCACGTCTTGGAGTGTAATTGTGCACTCCCCACAATGCATGTGAAATGTATGCGTCTCAAGGCGCCATCTCTCTACAAACGCAGTAATCAAAGCCCAATCAAGGCTGAAAAATGCTACCCGGGATATCCCATAGAACCCACTGGAACAAAGATATGGGATCATCCTAGAATGATACTGCATCGTTCGATCAACGACCTCACGTCTTCGACGTACGCGCATTGTTTCGTAAACCTTGGAATTGATAATGTATTAATGTATGTTTTTGATACAATATTGTTGTAAATATGATGCATTCATGTAAATTGGCCTTACCTCGCCCCTTCAGGTTCGCGTCGATCTATGAGTAGATTGGAGTTGCAACAATGATGGATCTGAAGGATCTGGATCCATTGCAGTACAACTATATAGAAGGTTAGAAAAAGAAAATGAGTATTGTATGAAACCTAACGATAAGTATTTACTAAGTTTTCACACAAAAACGTAATTAACTAAACTAACTAAACTAAACTTAACTAATCTAACCACTCTTAATTAACTTACTAAACTAACGTAATCATACTAAATTAACTTAAACAAACTTAAACTGACTTAAACAAACTTAATTAACTACACTCACTTAACCAAACTTAAAACTAACTTAAACAAACATAATTAACTAAACTAACTAAAACAAACTCACTAAACTAAACTTAACTAATCTAACCACTCTTAATTAACTTACTAAACTAACGTAATCATACGAAATTAACTTAAACAAATTTAATTAACTACACTCGTTTAACCAAACTTAAAACTAACTTAAACAAACTTATTTAACCAACTAAACTAAAACAAACTAACTAAACTTAAACTTACTTACCACGTGGACATAAATACATATACTAAACTAAAGTAAACAAACTAAACTAACTAAACAATTACATAAACTTAACTAACTAAACTAACTTAAACAAACATACTAATCTAACCACTTAATTTAACCACTTACATATAACCTAAAATAACTTAACAAACAAAACTAACAACCACAAGTTACTAAACTACACTAACCTCCACTGTTTCTCTCTCATTCTTGTCCCTTTCACCTTCTCTCATTGCCGCCATGGACCTCCTTCCTCCGCTTTCTCCGCCGGCTCCTCCTCTCCTCCTCTCGCCTGATCGCTTGCCAGGTATCAACCTTCATCGCTGCCATTGCTCACTCCACGTCCCACATGCCCCAACCGTTGATCAAGTCGCGCCCACAATCTTCTCTCGTCTCCGCCGCGTCACGTGCACCTCCGTCCAAAGAATCTCCGCCACGTCCTTTTTGAGTCTGGTCTCCTCCACCTTGCTCCTCCCCGTCCCCTCCTTTTATAGCCGCTTGCGTCTCCCTCTTTTGGTCACGGGAATGTAATCCCGTGACCCCTACCTCCCCTACCTAGCTCCCCTACCCTACCCCCGCGGCGTTGCGGTCGATCACGGAGGAAGATAAGGGTTTGCCGATAGCGCCTTCGAGAAGGCGCTATCGCCAGCACCCCTTTCTACGGGCCACGTGGATCCACGTGGCCCTGGGGATTGGTTCCATAACGAATAGCGCCTTCGGAAGGCGCTATTCATTATGGATTTCCACGTGGATCCACGTGACCGTCCAAATTAGTTTTGTCAACGTGGCATCAATAGCGCCTTCTCCGAATGCGCTATTGATGCCACGTTACTGAGACAATAGCCTTTTGATCCAATATAATGTTTTGATTAAAAAAAAAAAAAACCCCTTATTTACCTAAACTAAATAGTCGGGAAAAAAATCTTTAATTTTTCCTATCCAATATAGTTTTGATTAAGACATAAGTCGTGAGTTGGAATTGGAATTATGATAGTTTTATATGGACATTATAGTCTTTAGAGTTTTCTAGGTTATGGGATTTGAGTGCTACTATGTAACCAATGGGAGTTATCGAATTAAAGTACAGAGGGTCTGAAAAATTAAGGTTCCCACAATCGCACGTATGTCGAAAAAAAAAAAAAAAAATCTGGTGAATTTTCTCTCTTTGCCTTATATATATCTAACTCCTCTTTTTTTTATTTAAACAAATCAAACCTCTCTCTCTCTCTCCCTACAGTTCATGGTCATGGATCACGTTGCCTCTCCTTCTCGTTGTTGTCTCTCTCTTTTCTTCCTTCTTCTTGCTATCACACTCTTGGTACGTTCATGGCACCCGCCAAGCAAAACGGCATCATCATTTCTCGATTGCTCTCAATACTCTCCATGGTGCACCTCCAAGAACTTAATCCAAGCTAAATCCAATCTTCATGACGAACCACTACTCATCAAACAACCACAAGTAGTACTACCTGACTATTCATCAAAAACCTCTCAACACCCATTAGACCCACTAAACATACAAGAAATCAACCAAGTCCTAGCAATCCTCTCTTCATTCCCACCATTCCTCTCTTCCTTCCCTTCAATCAACTCCGTCTCCCTCGACGAACCCGAAAAATCGCAAGTTCTTAATTGGACTATAGGACACCCTCTCCCTCCAAGAAAGGCATTTGTAATAGCTTATCTTGAAGGTCAATCTCATATTCTCTCACTCGACTTGGCCTCCAACAAAGTCACTAGTCACGAAATCAAGTCCAATTCAGGCTACCCAATTTTATCTAAAGAGGACATGACCGTTGCCGCGCAGGTCCCATTTAGTAACCCTGACTTCAACCGCGCCATCACTGATCGCGGCGTCGCATTGTCCGACACAGTTTGTGCGGCACTCGCGCCGGGGTGGTACGGGCGGGAAGAAGAAGGTAGAAGGATTGTTAAAGTTCAATGCTTCTCATCTCAAGGAACATCCAATTACTACATGAGACCCATCGAAGGCCTCACGATCACCGTCGATATTGATAAAAAACAAGTGGTGCGCATCTCGAACACAGGCCGGGAAATTCCAATTCCTCGTGCTACTAATACTGATTATAAATACGATTCATTTCGCAACTCGCCAGAGAAAGTTCTCCAAACAGAGACCAATCAACATTATATCCATGGTGCAACCAAAGGGTCCTAGCTTTAGTATCGAGGACGGGCACGTTGTGAAGTGGGCTAATTGGGAGTTTCATTTGAGGCCGGACCCACGAGCCGGGATGATAATTTCACAAGCCATGGTTCGAGACATTGAGTCGGATGCGATGAGGAGTGTGATGTATAAAGGGATGGTTTCGGAGTTGTTTGTGCCGTACATGGACCCTAGCGTGGGTTGGTACTTCAAGCGACCTACATGGATGCTGGAGAGTATGGGATGGGCTTGAGTGCTTTTTCTCTTGTACCTTTGAATGATTGTCCTCGTAATGCGTATTACATGGATGGAGTGTTTGCGGCCGCTGATGGCAGGCCTTTTGTTCGATCCAACATGATTTGCGTGTTTGAGCGGTATGCGGGCGAGATTGGGTGGCGCCACTACGATGTCAATAACAAGGTAATCAAATTTTCTTAAAAACGTTTGGGATGTTGGGGAGGGTGCTACCGACCCCTAACATTCCAAAAAACAAAAAGTAATCAAACTATGTTCCTTAATATGTTTCTTTTATATACTGTGTTTCTACCATGAAAGTCAATTATATAATATTTATTATCATTTAATATGTTTTACATTAAATGCACTACATCAATTACGCTATTAAATTAAAATTTCATAGTAATTTAATGGTGAGAATATGTAATACTCATGACATGAGTATATATTTGAGCTTCATTATAGAAGCACTTATATATATATATATATAAAGAAATAATATAATGACACCCTAAAAGCATACCGAGTGACATATGTGACGAAAAATCCGCATCTTCAAGAGTCGTCCGTACGCGTCTCATGATACGCACTACGCGTTTTATGCGTTGAGAATTATATGCACACCCTAAAGTCACACTATTTTCACACATGACCACACACCACATCACTCGATGTGACTTTGGGGTGGCGCCATTTTAGCATTTTTCTCGATACTCCACTAAAAAATATAAGTACTTTTGTGAATTCGAGATAACATTTATATTTTTTATCCCTAGTTTATCTTTTATTTAATCAAGTATTTACACTTTTTTATATAATTAAAGCATTTGTTTTTGTCTCAATAGGTAAAAATGTAATTTGTAAATATGTGTGTTTTTGGTGATCAAACGACTTATATTTTTTTGAATGGAATTAGCATGTATTATTAGAAAATCCATAGTGAAACTGAAATGCCTTTCCAAAGAAGACTTCATTTGTGATGGATATATATTATGAAAACATAAATGATTAAAGTTATATATAGTAATTAATTAGCAAATTAAATTGGCTCGGGTTGTATACATTGTTTTGATAGAAACGCGATTTTATTTTATAATAACTAATGTAAAAGGCGAGAAATAATGTATTTCTTTAAAGTAAAGTTGAAAAAAATCATATCCGTATAATAAAAAAAAAAAAAACATATTATCCTTATGTATCTAAAGCTATATAGTATCTGCTCCCCACATTTCATATTATATATACTAGTCAATCGGCACGTGCTCCGCACGTGAGACATGAAAAAAACTGACTTAAATGTGCGACATTGAAATGAGAATTGACGGTTTAATCAAACATATTTTGAATAATCAATTTTTATTGGAACAATTTGAAACTACATTTTGATTGAATTAGAAAAAAGTGGAGTGAAATAAAGAGAAGTAAGATAGACTTTCGTTTTAAAAACTAACTAAAAATAAATTTAATTATTTTCTAAAAATACTCTCATTATTTACATCATAGATTGGCATTATGTATAGTATAGATTAGTCATCACAAATCTTAATTACGCATTTTCTCTTTGTAGGTTATTCTATAGTATTTCTCAAACAACACGTAACATTTAATTTGAGGTATTAATTAGATGTGTGCATGTGGTTCATTTCATTGACCTTTTTTTAATAACGTTTCATTAAT
Organism: Stephania yunnanensis; assembly: GCA_039657365.1. Lineage (NCBI taxonomy): Eukaryota > Viridiplantae > Streptophyta > Magnoliopsida > Ranunculales > Menispermaceae > Stephania > Stephania yunnanensis. The sequence goes on along the minus strand of CM077584.1, from coordinate 53,256,216 downwards.
TATGTTAACTACTCCTAATTTTTTAATATAATAAACAATAAATTTACTTGAACTTATGAGTTCGGACTCATAAGAAGGGTTTTAAATTTTTACAAATATTTAAGAGGTAACAAATGAATTTTATAAATGAATTTTTGAGTCCGGACTTATGAGTTCAAATAACATTACTCTTTCTAATATGAATTGGACGTTAATTAACAGGTGAGAGAATCAAGGCCAAAGGTGACCTTGGTGACTCGTATGGCTGCTTCAGTAGGAAACTACGATTACATCATAGATTGGGAGTTTCAAATGGACGGTGTAATTCGCATCAAGGTACGTTCAATCTTCATACCATCTCAACAATCAATTAAATGGCCTAATAATTTGTTATATGATTAGAAGTAAGATTATGACTTCAAATTTTAGTAGACTTAAAAGTTGTTTTTTTAATTTCACAAGAGGAAATTTCAATACATGTAGTCCTACTACGTATTTGATCCAGCACTCCATCACGTACAATACACCAACCCAATCAACTCTAATCGATTAACACGTGTGACAGGTGGGTCTGACTGGGATGTTGATGGTGAAGGGAACGCCACTTCAGAACATGAACCAAGTGCTGCCGCACGAGAACACGTCCGGCACGCTAGTATCGGAAAACGTGATAGGCGTCCTACATGATCATTTCGTCACCTTTTACTTGGACATGGACGTTGATGGTCCCGTCAACTCGTTTGTTAAAGTCAACTTGGTCAAGGAAGAGACGTCACCAGGTGAGTCACCTCGAAAGAGCTACTTGAGGACCAAAAGACACGTGGCAAGATCGGAGAGAGAGGCGCAGATCAAGCTCAAATTGTACGATCCATCGGAGTTCCACGTGGTCAATCCAGAGAAGAAGTCAAGGGTGGGGAACCCATCAGGGTATAAGGTGGTTCCAGGTGCCACGGCTGCTAGCCTACTTGATATCAATGATCCTCCACAAGTGAGAGGTGCCTTCACAAATAATCAGGTATTTTTGCAATTCAACAACTTTTTTTTCAGTGAAGTGGATTAATTGTTGTATAATTAATAATTATCGATGAATCACCAAAGTCATATTAATTTGTCACACAATCATTTATTTGATTTTTCTAATAGTACTATATACTACCTACAAAATATTATTTATAGGCATGATGTGTGACTCAAACTCAAATCAATGCTCGAAAAACTTTATATCAATAAATGGATCGAGCCAAACACGATTTGTTTTGTTTATTTCATTGCTAAACTATTAATTAATTTGATTTTTTGATTAATTTCTTAGATATGGGTGACACCATATAATCGGAGTGAGGAGTGGGCGGAGGACTCTTGGTGTATCAAGGAAAAGGGGACGACACACTAGCTGTATGGTCCGAAAGGTGATAATTTCATCCTTTTATTTTTATTTTTATTTACTTTTTAGATGAGTAGAGGCGATATTCCTTTATTATATATCTATATATAAATATGTATAACAATAATTTTAATAAAAGTGGACTATACAAAAAGTTTCAAAAAAAAATGTATGAAGGTCCCTTTTTTCCCTTACAAAAAAAAACCCCATCAAACACTAAAACATACATGTATAATAAAAGGATCAAGAATTTCATCCTTCTATATAAAAATGATGCAACAAGAACAATTAAAGCCTTAATTTCAATTAATGCTCCATTAATTCACAACATGAATAAAATATGCCTGCCTTTAAATTAATTGATATTTCTAATATATAGGGATCGTGCAATAGAGAAGAGGGACATTGTGGTGTGGTACACACTAGGGTTCCATCACATTCCATGCCAAGAGGATTTCCCAATTATGCCCACTGTGTCGGCAAGCTTTGAGCTCAAGCCAGTGAATTTCTTCGAAAGAAATCCTATCCTTCGAGTTCCACCATGTCAAGAGTGATGCATGTGCCCACTTGCACCGCTCAGCATAAATCTATTTATTGATCATTCAACTATTATCGATATTCTTCCATTGAATTAATATTGCTTGTACTTTGATGTGTTATTCTTTGCACATGGGACGGTCTTCGTCAGTTTGTTGGTCTTTTGAAATTTAATGAGGCTTATGGTTTGTTTTCAAAGATAGAAATTAAGTCCCATGCATAAGTGCATGCCTATCAAAGAAAAATATTTTTTATGCAATGTCAATTTCATCGTATTTGTGACAAACTTTCAAAAATTTCATTTCTTACAAATTTTTTTTACGTGTTAGCTGATGTAAATCCATCAAAATTATTATTTTTTATAGAAAAGCGATGTACTTGTTTCTGATTAACTGTGTGAACGATCGATCAGTTTGTCAACGTAGCAATGTCATCTATAATTTGTGTGTGGAATATGCTTTGATGTTGAAAGTTAAAGTGCATGGTGGTGCGAGGTTTCCAAATGCCACCTTGTGCTCGATCGAGCCACAATATTTATTGCTGTGTCACAATCTGACATTCAATTTGGGGGTTAAGCGCTACACCAACTTATATATTGAAAGAATTCTCTCAAGCAAAAAAAAAAAAAAAAACCCTCGGTACCTAAAATTGATTGGTGTCGTGTAGTGGTTGCAACTCAAGCTTAAGACATTGATCAAGGCAACGATCTCGAATTCCAGTCGCAATAACTACTTTGAGGAGTTGGGAAAGGTGCCCCTAATCATCATCCATGCATGGGATTAGTCAGACTCTGATCGGGAAGAGGCTGATTTGAATTTCTCTCGCCTTGTCTTATCGAGATTTTTCACTGGATTCCGAATATTCCTTATGAGAATTACATCAAAATCATTAATTTTATATTTTTCCATTTTATATGATAAATTATGCTTCAAATAAAATTTGAAAACTGACTTAGAGTTGAAAAGAAAAAGTTTTTAATAATTTTATTTTTTCTCATAGAATTTAATGATTATAATTTTGAACATTTAATGCATTCTATATTTTTTTAAAAATATTATATAAAAAAGTGATAGGGCGAAGAATCCTCATGAGTCGAGGCGGGATCCCGATGAGTGGCGAATATATATGAGGGTTAAAATTTTTCGAGCAAAGAATTTCAAATCGAAAATATCTGCTCCGTCGCAAGGGGGATAAGGATGGGGATGGAAACTGTATTCCTCACCCAAACTTGCTCCAAATCCGCGTCATACATTCCATACACCCAATCATTGGCTGCCAAATCCAAGAAAACCCAAAAGCAAAGTGGAACTGTGTTGGACCAAACGAAAACGAATGTTCATTGGTCGAGTTTAATTATTAATGAAATAGCATGTTCATCAATTGTTTTTTTGTTTGTTTGTTTTTTTTTTTTTTTTTTTAAAGAAACATATATGTTCATGTTAACGCAATAAAAAACATCCATTAATTTTAATTTTAGCCCATAGCTTCAAAAAAGCCTTGCTCTGCCTGTGCATATGCAAACCTTTACTTGATCATATAAGAGCCCAACACAGCTAAAGAGATGAGAAGGCATGTGTTTGTGTCTATTATTATTATTACTATTATTGAAACTCTACCACTTGTACAGGTGATTTCACGTAGTTTATATATCTATCTCTCTCTCTATATATATATATATATATATATATTTTTGATATAATGAAATTTACCTATTTGCTCATACTTTTTTTTTCATCTCCAAATCAACCTTTTTTTTGTATCCAAATCAAACTCTAACTCCTTATCAATCCACTATATGTTTTTTTTTCTTTATCTTCAAATCAATCATGAATTCACTCTCATCAATCCAATACACTTTTTTTTGAAGAAATAATGTCCTAACATGACTAGCTTTTTTTTCATTCACATCTTATCTCAATCACATTAAAGAATATTGACAAGTTAAAATGTACTTGTATTTCTAATTTTTAGATTTTAATTATAATTTTAAATTTTGTTAGTAAATTCTTAGAAATTAATTCCCGCGAGTGAAGGTGGGGAATCGTAAATAAAGTGGGATTTAAAACTAATAGATATTTTTGAATCACAAATTTTTGAGTGGTAATTAAATTTACCTATTTGCCTATATTTTTTTTTATCTCCAAATCAACATTTTCTTTTGTATCCAAATCAAACTCTAACTCCTTATCCATCCACTACACGTTTTTTTTTCTTTATCTCCAAATCAATCATAAACTCATTCTCATCAATCCAATACACTTTTTGAGGAACTAATGTCCTAGCATGATTAGCTTGTTTTTCCATTCACTTCTTATCTCAATCACAATAGAGAATATTGATAAGCAAAAAAATGTACTTGTATTTCTAATTTTTAAATTTAAATTTTATATTTTTTTAATAAATTCTTAGAAATTGATTTCCGCTGAATGAAGTATATATTAATATGCTGAGCACGTCTTGAAACTAAACTATATATATATATATATATATATATATATATATATATATATATATATATATATATATATATATATATATATATATATATATACTATTACAATAGCAATCCCAAAACGGTTAACCGTGAAGCTTTTTTGCTAAAACTTCCAACAATGATCCCTGTGAATTGATAAAAATAGTTAAAATTAAGGATAAATTGGCAATTTAATTGATAAGTCCAAATTAATATGCAGGTTTTCCTAATAAAGTGGGATTTAGAGGATTTTTTTTCTCTCCTCCACGTTTCTCTCTTCCACTTATTACACATTCTCTCTCATCATGGTTCTCTCTTTCCCTTATCTCTCCTCACGGTTCTCTCTTTCCCTTATCTCTCTAATATCTCCCTCACGTGCAACGCACGTGCTCATCGACTAGTATATATATATATATATATATATATATATATATATATATATATATACATATGTTGAAGGAGAGAGAAAGTTTCAGGTGCTCTCTCCATCCACCATTTCATTTTTAGGATTTTGTCAATTTTTTAATTTTTTAATTTTAAGATATTTATATATTTGTATTATTTATTGTTTTAAGATATATTATTCATTCCCTTGTATTTTTGAAAAACGAAAAAATAGATATTTATATATTTGTATTATTTTTTTTAAGATATATATTCATCACCCATATTTTTGAAAAACGAAAAATTCAACTTTGAACAAATAAATAACGATCTAATTAATGATTTATTCATCAACACATTAAGTCTTTGTTTCGAATCTTACACCATCAATTTAGTTACTATAATATTATTTATATATACTATTTAGGGCACTGAAATAATAATTAAGTTTATTTTAATTCTTTTTTTGTTAATGAATGATTACTTCAATAATTTATAAATAAATATTTTTTTAACCCTTTATTGTATATTTTTTTTTAGGAAATATGGGTTGATTATTGTGAATTGTAATTTTAATTGTAAAAAGTATCATAATATATTCATGTAAATTAATTTATTAACTTTATCATAAAGTTTTAATAAATCCTGCACAGGAAATCTACCAGTTATAAACTATAGTAGCTAATACAACTTGGTTAGTGTCAATGTTGGTTGTTTGAGTTTCTTGAAAAAAATAAAAAAAATTAAAATTTTCCTCAACGGCCTTCAAATCAAGGTTGGCAATGGAAGGGAGACCTTGTTTTGGAAGGAGAAATGGCTTGGGGACACACTGTTAATTGTTAATGGATGAATTCCCTGATTTGTTTTATTTGTCAAGGCTACCACATGATTTGATACACCAAATGATTGACGGTGACGGTGATGGTGGAGGCGGACATGATATAGGTTGGAACTTAAGATTAGCTAGGAAGAAGGCTAAGGAGGGATGAGCTTAATAAATTGCAGAGTGTCGTCGTTAATCGAAATAGAGCAGATGCACGAACCTAGAAGGCGGAGCAGGGAGGCAAGTACACAGTCCGATCAGCGACTGTGGTGCTGAATGGCGATGCTTACATGGTGAACAGCGACTTGGGCGAAACAATTTGGCGGAGCTCTCCTTCAAAGGTAAGTTTTTTTGCTTGGGTGTTGAAAAATAAGAAAACTAACACAACTGATGTTATCCAAAGAAGAAGACCCAACTATTACCTCCAATCCTCAATGTGCGTTCTTTGTAAGGCTAATAGTGAGACGATTGACCACCTATTCCAGCATTGTCCCTTCACAAATCGATTATGGTGGTGGTTGATGAATGAACTGCATCTGATTTGGGTCTTGCCGCAATGGATCGACAAATGCTTGGATGGTATTTTAGCGACTTGTCCGGGTCAAAAGAAAAAGACTCTATAGAGAATGGGTGCTCTTGCTCTTGCAGGGAAGTGTGGTTGGAGCGGAATGTTCGTTTGTTCGAACAGAGGAAAAGAGAATGGGGCGCTGTTAGAGACTCTATTAAGCATCAAGTGGAGTGGTGGTGTTCACAAAAGAAAGAATTTGAAAGTTGGAGACGAAGCGTGCCAATGGGACCTTGGTTTGAGCATTTATGAGGTGGGTAATGTTGTATTAAATGGGCTTTAATGGCTTTTGGGCCAAAGAAATGTAACTAGATAGGGGTAATAAATGATCAGATGTTGTGGGGTAGTATGTAGTAGGAACGCCACTGGTGTAATTTTGCCTTGCCACTTTTCTACTTCTCTGCATGATTACGAGTTTAATCTAGTTGATTTGGTGTGAAGGTGGCACCACGTTATGACAAGCTTGCAAAATTGATTTGTCAATAATGCTGGGGATGAAGGTTTTATCATGGACGACGTATTTTTCCCCTACTACATAGTTTTTTTTTTTTTTTTTTGATAAAAAATGCATTGTTTCCCGTCATATATATACATTCTTTGGCTATATAAATATATTTTCATTCCTGAAAAAAAAAAAGTTAAAAGATCGCAGTTATAGGCTCAAAAATGTGCTGGCGTGCATGTAACTTCACTATAAGGCCCATTGATCGGTCAGTTTACTCAGTTTAGAGCAGTCTCGGTCTGTATCCCAAAATCGTAATTGTCTTTCTAAATCTTGATGCAATCTTAGACATAGTGAAATGGGCCGAACACAAGGCTGACTATTGGGCTCACTCACTCGACATATTAAAATATACAATTTTCATGAACCCATTGCTTATCTATAATTCTATATATTTATCTATAAACAAATTAATAAGCACGAAAGGTTGGGCACTGACTCGGTTTCGAGTCTGCACTAATGCAGGTTGAGCATTGATTCAGTTTCGAGTCTGCACGAATGCTCGGTTTCGAGTCTGCACTAATGCAGGTTGGGCATGATTTGGTTTTGAGTCTACACGAATGCAGTCACTGTTTTTGGGCAGCTCCAAAACCTATTTATGGCCGACTACGGGGTGAGCGTGGATTAGTTAGACTTGGTTGGATACCCCGTGGCTTAGACCAAAAAAAGAAAGGGTAGGCACTGTTGCTGGAACAATATTAAGTTTGAATTTTGATTTATTTGCTCCCCTTTTTTGTACCCCCTTTCCCTCGATTTCGCCGAATTAATATCTCCCTATTTTTCGTTTCTTTGCGACCGTCTTCTCCATGACAAAATGGAACACAAAATCACAAAATTCCCCGATCTTTGTTGATTTCATGTTTTCAACTCCAACTTAATATATCACCCTGCTGATCTTCATCGTCGATTTCGCTCTCGTATGGCTCTTTTTTATGGATTGGTGTGATCGATTTGTAAAGTATTCACTAAAGAGTGAATACGCTAATCACACAAAGAAGAACAACAAGAACGACAACCAAAGGAGAGAAAAAATGAAATTGTATTGAATGATCAAATGATTACAATGAATGTCATATTTATAGACATTCTTACAACAACTAACTAATATAACAACTTTACAACAACCTCCTAACTGTCCTAACTAATTTACAACAAACTAACTGAATCAACAAACACCATTACAACCGATTTAACCATAATCAAACCGCCTGTCTCTTTGTTAAACTGTCTAAACATTGAGGCTTTATCACCACAACATGTAGATGAGCTGAACTGTGAGCTCTAACAGCTTTGTCACCAACGACATGATCTTGAGTTGAACTGGGAGCTGGAACACTGTGATCTCTACTGTGATCTCTAACATGCCCCCTCAAACTGAACCTAGGTGAACAAACTAGATTCAGTTTGGAAGAAAGAAAATGAAACCGAGGAGTAGACAAAACCTTGGTGAACAAATCAACTGATTGATGATCAGTTGGGATATAACGAAGCTCAAAGACACCAGCTGCAAGTTTTTCCCGTAAGAAATGAACATCAACCTCAATATGTTTGGTCCTAGCATGAAAAACATGATTCAAAGCCAAAGCCCGAGCACTAGTATTGTCACACCAAAGTAAAGGCTTGGAAGAACAATGAAATCCAAGCTCACTAAGTAGAGATAAAGTCCACAAAATATCAGTAACACCCAAAGCTAGTGCACGATATTCAGCCTCAGTACTGGAACGTGCTACAACTGATTGCTTCTTAGAGTACCAAGTAATGAGATTGCCCCCAAGAAGAACACACACTCCACTAGTAGAACGTCGATCATCAACATCATCACCAGCCCAATCAGAATCAGTGAAAATCTCAAGAGACAAAGAAGATGCAGGACGAAAAACAATGCCAGTTCCAAGAGACGACTTTAAAAATCGAAGAACACGTTTGGCAAATGCCAAATGAAGATCAGTAGGTTGTTGTTGAAACTGACTAAGTTTATTAACAATGAAACTTAGATCAGGACGAGTGTAAGTAAGATACTGCAGAGCACCCAATGTACTCCTATACAATGTAGGATCAGAGAAAGGAATACCATCAGTAGCACTAAGTTTAACTCCAGCAGAATAAGGAGAAGACATTGGTTTAGAATCCAACAAGTTAGTCCTCTTGAGAAGATCAATAATGTATTTGTGTTGAGACAAGTACAATCCAGTAGAATCTCTATACACTTCAAAACCAAGAAAGTAATCCACATCACCTAATGATTTAAGAGAAAACTTGGAATTCAACCATGTAATCAGTTGCTGAATTAACAACGGATTAGAACCTGTGATGAGAATATCATCAATGTTAAGGAAACTGTATATTGTATCCGTCTGTTAAGGAAACTAGTATTAGTTGCTATATTTCCATAGTTTAAGTATTTAGGAAGTTTCTATATTTTGGTATTTCGGTAGTTTAGGTAACTTTCCTTATTTTATGCTTTGTTCAGCTCTATAAATAAGAGCATTATATTGTACTCAATTTTTTTTTTTGTTAGTTTCTGAATGGAATAAGTTTAATGTATGTTTTCTTGTATACATAGTACCCTATTTATATAGGCAAGTCTAGAATACAAGAAAGGAAAGTAATCACAAAAGGAACCTACGAGATATCGGGGGATACTAGTTTCCTTAACAGCTGGATACAATATACAGTTTCCTTAACACTTTTTTTTTCCAAAAGGAACCTACGAGATATTCGGGGATACTAGTTTCCTTAACAGCTGGATACAATATACAGTTTCCTTAACAATCAACATATACTAGAAGCATGAGAATAGAAGATTCAGTCATTTGAAAGAAGAAACTAACATCAGCTGAACTATTAGTAAATCCCCAATTCAACAAAGCTATTTTTAGCTTAGAAAACCATGCTCGAGGAGCCTGCTTGAGACCATACAAAGCTTTGTTCAGTTTACAAACATATTGTGGATATTGTCTGCTAATAAAACCTTCAGGTTGACTCATGAATACCTCTTCAACAAGATCACCATTAAGAAAGGCATTATTCACATCAATCTGCTTTATAGGCCACTGATACGTAACAACAAGAGTAAACATGATACGAAGAGAGGAAGGTTTAATTACAGGAGAAAAAGTATCTCCAAAATCCAAACCAGGTATCTGATGAAAACCCTTAGCCACTAATCTTGCCTTATACCTCTGAATATCACCGGTAGGAGTAGTTTTAACTCGAAACACCCACTTACAACCAACAATACTCATATCAGATGTTGGAGGAACCAATGACCAAGTATTGTTGTTGTCCAATGCTTGTAATTCATCAGTCATAGCTGAATACCAATTTGGATCAGCAAGAGCAACCTTAACAGATGTAGGTTCATTTATAGAATGTACCAAGGCATATGGAGAAGTAACAACCAGTGCTTTGGGTTTATAAACACCAGCCTTACTTCTAGTTAGCATAGAATGAGTGTTAACATTAGTTCTGGTAAGAGGAAGCTGTGGATCAGTAGGTAATTCAGTAGGTACAAAAGATAATGGAGGATCAGTAGGAACTGAGGAAACAATAGGAGTAGAAACTGGTGATAAACCAGAAAGATGAGAAGTAGAAGAGTCCAAAGAAGGAGAAATAGAAACAGAATGTTTTGAAGAGGAAGAAACAGGACAATGTTGCATAACAGACAAAAGAAGACTAGAAGAGGAAGAGGAAGATGTATGACTTGACGAAAAAATGCTAGAGTAAGGAAAGTCTGCTTCATTAAAAACAACATCTCGCGAGATATAAATCTTTCCATTTGAATGTAAACACTTGTAACCATGATGCTTAGGACTGTAACCAATAAAGACACATTTAGAAGATCGAAAATTGAACTTATGATGAGAATAGGAAGTAAGGTTTGGATAGCAAGAACATCCAAAAGATTTTAAGTAAGAATAATCAGGTAGTTTACAAAAACATACCTCATATGGAGACTTAAAACCAAGAACAACAGATGGTAAACTGTTAATAAGAAAAACAACAGTTATGAATGCCTCTTCCCAAAATGAAAAAGGCAGTGTTGAGTGAGCAAGAAGAGTAACTCCCATCTCAACAATAGATCTATGTTTTCTTTCAGGGACACCATTTTGTTGATGTGTGTATGGACAAGAGTAACGATGAATAATACCAGATGCATTGCAAAATTTCCCAATTGGTTTATATTCAAGGCCCATATCAGATTGAAAACTTTTTAACTTGGAGTTAAGTTGTAATTCAACCTGTTTAATAAAATGTAGAAAAGCGGCATATGCATCTGATTTTAATTTGAGAGGATAGAACCATGTAAAACGACTAAAGGCATCAACAAAGACTATGTAATACCTTGAACCTTGAGAATACAACAATGGAGATGGACCCCAAAGATCAGAGTAAACCAACTCCAATGGTTTAGTAGCAGTTATATTGCAAGACTGAAAAGGAAGTTCGAGCATCTTTGCCACTTTACAAGAATTACAAAAAGATATGCAAGATTTATTTATAGTATGATTTAATGAAGATAAGACTTTTTGTAACACTGAACTAGATGGATGTCCTAGTCTAGCATGCCATACATTAATAGTAACAGAACTCACAAGTGAAGTAGTACAAGAATCAGATGAACAAACAGGTGAAACAGAAGAAACAAAACTGGATGGAAAAGAACCAGACTTTGGAAGACAATATAAGCCATTATGGAGCACTCCTTGAAGCAATGTTGTCTTCAAATTCTTGTCCTTAACAGAGAAAGAAGAAGGAGTAAATTTAGTAATGACATTATTATCACGAGTAAGCTTTGAAACACTTATAAGATTCTTGGCTATTTTTAGAACAAGAAGAACATCATTTAGTTGAAGAGAAGGAAGAGAAGAACTGAATTTGAATGAATCACAAAGATTACCAAAGATATGAGAGATATTTAACAACTCATCATTACCAACGATAACTAACTCGATTACCTTTGTATTCGCTTTATTGTGTAGAGTGATCCATCGATGTCATGTGACTAGAAGCTCAACTCGTCCATGTACCGCTTGGATCAACAACATTCTCGAGTCACCATCATGCCTTGAAAATGATTGATCATTGCTTGAGGTGCTTGGTTGTTGATTGGTCATTTGTTGGTTGATCATTGCTTGAGCATTCGAGGCATTTGATAGTGAGGCTCTGTGCAACAGACGTCTAGTTTGAGCAGAATTTTGGCCTTGAGGACCAAAAAATGATTGATCAAATCTGTGATAATATTGAAGAGCCATATGTCCATGTTTATAGCACAACTGACAAAAAACTTTTCCTCTATTTCCAGTCCTTCCTCCACGATTCTTGAAACCACCTCGAAAACCATTGTTAGATCTGTTTTGAAAATGTATAGAACTGCCTTTCATACCTTGTGACTTCTTGTCACTACTGTCAACAAAATTTGCTGAGAAATTGTTCATATCAGTTTGTGAACCTTGATTTAAGTCTTCTATTCTCTGCTCATGCATCATCAACATGTATTGTGCATCTTGTAATGACATATTTGCTTTTTGAGAAGCAACTAACACAACAACAAGATCAAATTCATGACCAAGACCACTTAATATTGATTGAATCATATCGATTTAGTAATCACTTGATTTATTGACCTCAATTCAAGCAGCTATTGTTTTAACTTTAAGAACAAACTCTGAAATTGAAGATGAACCTTTCTTGATATTGTTCATCTTCTTTTTGAGTTGAAGAACTCGTGCCATATGACTGAGCAAACAAACTTTCCAATGTTTTCCAAATCTCAAAAGAGGACTCACATTCTGTGACATGTCCAATAACATCTTTGCTAATGTTTGAAAACAACCAAACCATAAGCATTGATTGTCACACCTACTTAGAACTTCATCTCGTTATAAATGAGTCTGTTTATGAATCGAAGCTCTTTTGTTTTCAATGAAAAACTCCAATCCTAGAGCTCTAATGGTAGCTTTAACTTGCACTTTCCAATATATATAGTTACCTTCATCAAGCTTCGTCGGTAAGTTGAAATTGAGAGATTTGGCTATGGCAATAACATCAGCAAAAGTGCTTAGACTGCCAGAGTCTCCTTCATATGAGCTTTCTTCCGCCATTGTAAGTCGATCCTGCTCTGATACCTTGTAAAGTATTCATTAAAGAGTGAATACACTAATCACACAAAGAAGAACAGCAAGAACAACAACCAAAGGAGAGAAAAAACGAAATTGTATTGAATGATCAAATGATTACAATGAATGTCATATTTATAGACATTCTTACAACAACTAACTAATATAACAACTTTACAACAACCTCCTAACTGTCTAAACTAATTTACAACAAACTAACTGAATTAACAAACACTGTTACAACTGATTTAACCATAATCAAACTGCCTTGTCTCTTTGTTAAACCGTCTAAACATTGTGGCTTTATCACCAACAACATGTAGATGAGCTGAACTGTGAGCTCTAACAGCTTTGTCACCAACGACATGATCTCGAGTTGAACTGGGAGCTGGAACACTGTGATCTCTAACACGATCGATAGGGAGTAAGATCAAAAAGAGAAAGGTTGAGGGAAAAAGAGAAGAAACATAGAGAATTTGAGGAGAGAAAATGCTCAAAGGATTTAATGAATCCCTTGTGAGATCGTTAGCATATTTGTATTGAAGTTTGTTACAACGGAATTTACATAGAATCATTACAATTAACAAATCATATGATGCTAACCGGCCTATTCTATTCACCCTATTGTTCTATCACATAATCGAATTAAACTATAAATTTGCTCAGCTTCTTTGGCGTGCAATGCACCCTGACACTCCTCCCGACGTTCTCGCCCCGCTCTTGTGTAACTGCATCAGTACTCCGGGGTTTGGATGTTGGGTTTTGGGGTTCATACGCAGCGGAGATTACAAAACAATTTAACAAAAACCCCAGCAGGATCAGAATCTAATTCCATTAAAAACATTTAAACCATAAAAACTTAATCATACCTCAGTCGCAATGTACCTTTCTGAAGGTTAATCGATCTCTAAGGTCTTTGCACTAACGACGAACGCCTCTATCAAGATCCACGAACGACGTAAATGAGATTCGAAGTGCTAGCTTCGAGAGAATACCAAACCTTTTGTTTCTCTCCAAAACGATCCAGAGCATACCAACAAAATCCTAAGTCGTTTCTAAAACGAAAATAGAGTTTCGGCCTTTTAATCTTTCGTGCGTGTATTCTAACTTAAAGCGTCTATTTATACAACCCTTGTATATAGACGGTTAAGTAAATTACACATATACCCCTACTTAAAGAAGTATAAGTGTAATACACCACAAGGACGTTTCCGTCATGAATTTTATCATATAAAATTCATTTTTCTGAACCATCTTAAAATCTCGCAAAACCATTCTTAGTGTGCGACCCAATAGGCTCATACAACGTTGGCAGTGTACCAAAACACATTTTAGTATACAAGTGATAAGCGGCCTCTAGCAAGACATTATGATTACCCAAGTTGTACGAATATCAAATCGATACAACCTAATCAATAGTGTATATAACATCCTTTTGTTACACGATATCCTTTTGATCGAACATAAGACATGTAATTGTTATCCAACATGTTCAATCATAATAGTCTCGATCTCTAGGTAGACTGAAAACATTCAAGTGACATTGATCAATATCAATTCACTTAGACTAGGCCTTTTAACAGATCCTAACACATCGAGGGATCCACCGGATATCTCTCTTTATATGAGAGGACAAATTCTATCTTGATTACACAACTTCATCACATTGCTCACATAGTAACCAATCACAACCTTTATAATCGTCCTGGTTAAAGACAATGTTTGATAGTGTCAAATCACTATGTTCCTAATGTTGAAGTCTTTGATAATCTCAAATCGAGGACCGAAAAATATACCTATCATGAGAAACAACTATGACTTAATCCATGTGATGTTCTCATAGCGGGTCTGATCCAAGATTTTTTGTTCCCTAACAAGTACTCGTGATCTTGATTCGTATCCTTATACGTATAATCATCATATGATCATCAATAAAGACTCACACTAGTCTTAATTCATTATAGTTCCCGATAATGATCGACTAAGGACATTTAAGATATTTATGTAAATACCTATGATTTTATTATAATGTAAACATGCAAATTAATTATAATAAACATCAAATGAAATCCTCTATTTTATTAACTAAAAGTATTCATAAAGACATTTATGGATTGACCTAGGGCACATGCCCCAACATTGGAAACAACCTTGTCCTCAAAGTTAATGGTGGGAAGATCTTGTTGAAAATCATGAAAATACTCCCAAGTTGCGTTAGTAGAAGGTTGGCCTTGCCACTGAACCAAATCTAGGGGGTCGGAACACCGTGAAACAGCACTGTGCGGTGAGCCAGAACAGTGAGAGGCAGAATAACAAGCTGAGAACCCACAAAATCCAGGGGAAGAGGAAATGAGTCGGATGAGGGATCGTCCAAACATTTCTTTAAGAGAGACATATGAAAGACATTGTGGATGCAAGCATGAGGAGGAAAATCCACCTTGTAGCCACCAAACTAATGCGATAAATGATTTAGAATGGGCCATAAAAGCGTTTACTGAGTTTGTTGCTTTGCCTATAAGCCACTGTTGTTTGACGATAAGGGCGAAGCTTGATAAAATCCTAATCACCTATAGTAAACACTGCATCCACACATTGAGCACTAGCTTGTTGAATCATGTGAAGTTGAGCCTGGGAAAAGTTCGACTTAAGAGTAGCAAAGATGGAGGTTTGTTGTGACAACAAGTCATTTAAAGTAGCCACCGAAGAAGTACCCGAGATATAGTCTAGAAGGGATGGAGGAGCACGCCCAAACACCACCTCAAATGGGGTCATCTTGATGACCGAACGCCAAGCTTTGTTATAGAACCACTCAGCCCAAGGAAGATAACGGTACCATGTCGTAGGATTGTCAGCTGTAAAACAACGGAAATAGTCCTCTAAATAGCAGTTGAGGACCTCCGACATCGGTTTGTGGATGGTAAGCCCTGCTCATAGCGAGATGCGTATTGTATAATTTGAATAACTCCTTCCAAAAAACATTCATGAATAAAGGATCTTTGTCCAAAACCGTAAGCGAGAATCACTAGACTGCACAACGCGTCTTTGGTCCCCACTGGAAATGATTCAGCAACATCTCCACAATGGCCACCACAACGTCTCTGTTGTGCAGTTCTACAGTTGCAGTTACACAGACACTATACACTGCCATATTTGTTATTTCTCTTTTGCTCAGATTAGGACATGTGTAATGACAAATCAAAGGCTGTAAATCATCCGAGAAATATATAAATGCGAGGCTGTGCTCACATATTGTCGAGCCATCTTTTCACCGAAATTCTCTAGTGTTGTCTTTGTTGTTTTCATGGTATCAGAGCCATAGGCCAACGCCATGGCTGATATCACTGTCTTAACACCGAGCATAAAGTCTACTGATGTTTCGGCATCGACAATGGCTTCACAACCATCAACTACACCTTTCAATCCTTTTGGGAATTCCTTATCCCAAGGGATCACAATCAAATTGGATCATGACAACTTTCTCCTTTGGAGGTCAATTGTCACCTCCTTCATCAAAGGAATCAAGTTTGAAGAATACCTCATCGGCATGAAGGCACGACCCCAAAAATTCCTTGACACATCAGGGACAATCAACCCAAATTACAAAGATTAGGTGAGCAAAAATCAAATGCCCATAAGCTGGCTGCTCAACTCCCTTACATTAGACATTGCTCAGTCAGTCCATAGGCATGACACCTTCGCGGATACATGGAAAGCCATCGAAGCAGTGTGTGGTGCTCACAATCGAGCCAAAGTTCAACTTTCCAAACTAGGTCTACAAACAACAAGAAAGGGAGCCCTCTCCATGTCCGAATATCTCACCAAAATGAAACGATTCTCCGACAGTTTGAGCACTGCAGGGTATCCTGTCTCCAACCAAGATCTCATATCCTGTACTCTTGCTGGCCTCGATGGAGAGTATCTCTCAATCACGACCCTTCTTCAAGACAAGGAGGATGTATATTGGGCATAACTTCAAGCATATCTTCTAAGCTTTGAAGCCAAACTTGCCCAACTTCAAAATCTCCATGCCTTGGCCTCTCTCTCAGTGAATTCACCACCTCAAACTTCCCCTACTGTGCCAAAACCATCTGCCAACTTTTCTCAACATCGACTCCAACCCTCGTCCAATGGACACCAAAGCTACACACCAAGAGGCCGTGGTGGTGGACATCGAGGTCGTGGCCGAGGAGGAGGACGTTTTCTCAACAACAACACGAAGCCCACTTGTCAGATTTGTGGAAAAACTGGACACTCTGCTGCTGTATGTTACCACCGTGCTTCTGTATGTTACCACCGTAACAATCCATCTTACATGGGTTCCATCCCATCGCCCTCTACAGCTTCAAATGTCTCCCGACCCTGCTCGGCCCTCCCCCACAACATTTGTTGCGGCATCTCCATCGATTCCTTACTCGTCGTGGTACTTCGATAGTGGCACCACAAACCACCTAACATCTGATCCTGACATCATGAGCAGCAAATCCACTTATACAGGTAATCAATCCATCGTGGTTAGTAATGGTTCTCGTATCCCTATCTCTGCCACGGCTCTCTTTCCCTTACCTCTGCACCCACAATCACATTCTCCAACACTTTACTTGTCCTTTCTATTAAAAAGAATCTCCTATCTATTTCACAGTTAACCGGATATAACAATGTAATTGTGGAATTTCATTCTAACACTTGTTTTGTGAAGGATATCCATTCCAACTGGGTTCTACTTCAGGGGCTCCTTGATGATGGACTATACCGCATCCCTACCTTATCCGTCTCTTCATCAGCACTCCATGCTTCGCCCCAGACTTTTTACTCCTCCCACTCTCCCACCAATTACAATATTTGGCACATGAGATTTGGTCATGCCTCTCCATCAACTGTTCGCAAAGTTTTGCGTTCATGTAATACATCTTTCATTAAAAGTAAAAACATGTTTTACACTCCTTGTCATTTTGGAAAGTCTCATGCCCTTCCATTTCATCTTAATCCATATCGTGCATCCTATATATTAGACTTAATTCATACCGATCTGTGGGGACCATCTTCCATAACATCCACCTCCGGCTATCGCTACTACATTCATTTTATCGATGATCATAGCCGATTTACTTGGATTTTTCCTTTCAAACACAAATCCGAGGTGCTGTCCGCATTCATTACATTCAAAACTTTTGTGGAAAAACAATTTTCTACACCTATCAAAGCGGTTCAATCGGATTGGGGAGGCGAGTACCGACCATTTCAATCATATCTCACTCTCCATGGAATTCGTTTTCAACATCCTTGCCCTTACACTCATGGACAACATGGTCATGCGGAACGCAAACATCATCACATAATCGAAATGTGCCTCTCGATGCTTGCTCACTCCAACGTTCCCTTTCATATTGGTGGGAGGCGGTTCACACTGCTGTATTCATCATTAATCGATTGCCTACCCCTATCCCTTAGGACACATCTCCCTATCAAGTACTATATCACCGTCCGCTAGACTATTCCATCATTCACACATTCGGTTGTGCTTGCTACCCATGCCTTCGTCCCTACAACCAACATAAACTCTAATTTTGCTCGACCAAATACGTCTTCTTGGGGTACAATTCATCACATCAAGGATATCTCCGCCTTAGTCCCAATGGCCGAATTTACATCTCTCGCCATGTAATATTCAATGAATTTGAATTTCCTTATCAAACATTATTCCCATCTCAACCCTCCCAATCTACCACTCAATCATCACTTCCTCATACTATTATCTCCCCGCTCCACCCACCAACATCACTTCACCAAGCCAGACCCCTCAAAGAACCCACCAAAGAACCCACCAAAGAACCCACCATCAACCCCACCCCACCATCCCCACCAATTAACCCCCTCCCTGCCACTGAACCATTACCTCCCACTACATTACCTGGATAATTCTCACCCCATGATCACACGAGACAAGGACGGGATCTCCAAAAAGAAGGTACTCCTCACTTATTCCATAACTGGCTCCACAGGTTTCGATACTTACCATCATCTCCCACTGAGGCACTTTCCTTGCCCATTTGGAAGGAAGTGATGCAACAAGAAATCAACGTCCTCCATTGAAATCACACTTGCTCATTAGTTCCCCCTTCTAACACTCAAAAACTTGTAGGCACCAAGTGGATATTCAAAATCAAGCACAATTCTTATGGTAGCATCCACAAACACAAGGCTCGATTAGTGGTAAAAGGCTACAAACAACAACCGGGCATTAACTTTCATGAGACTTATAGTCCAATCATCAAACCATCCACAGTTTGCATCATTCTCACTCGCGCCTCCTCTTACAACCGGCCTATAAAACAATTGGATATGAACAATGCATTTCTCCATGGACACATCTCTGAGAAGGTTTTCATTCCATAACCTACAAGCTTTAGTGACCCATTTCTCCCTCACCATGTTTGTCAACTTCGCAAGGCACTATATGGACTTAGTCAAGCACCTTGTGCATGGTATGCCAAATTCAGATCTTCACTCTTACAATTGGAGTTTCGTAACTTTGTTGCGGACACTTCTTTATTCATTCACAAGGCTGGAAAATATATTACATACATCCTTATCTACGTCGACAACATTATCATCACATGCAACTCTAGCCCTCACATCACCAAGTTTATATCCTTTGTCGACAACGCATTTGCTCTCGAGAACCTAGGGGACTTGCACTACTTTCTTGGTATTAAAGTACGAAGAGATCACTCAGGCATTTTATTATCTCAAAAGAACTACATTACTTCTCTCATCAAAAGTGCTGATTTTCAAGCTTAAAATTAGTAACCACCCCTGGCTCCATATCAAGATTAGACATGTTTGTCTCTAGTCCCTTACAAACTGCACACTTTATCGCGGATTCATTGGCGACCTTCAATACTTGACTCACACTCGCCCAAACATCTCTTTTGCCATCAATCATCTCAGCCAATTCCAAAAGGAGCCTCGACTCATTTACTGGCAGGCTGTCAAATGGATCATTCGATATCTCGTGGGCACTTCCCATCTATGCTTCCATATTAAGCCGTGTACCAACCTTACCATCATTGCATTCTCATATGCAAATTGGGCATGTTCCCCGGAAGATCGAAAATCATTCGCTGGCCACTATGTGTCTATTTTGGCCACACACTTATCTCATGGCAAGCCAAGAAACAACAAGTTGTGGTGCGGTCTAGTATTGAAAGCAAATACAGGTCTATCGCTCGCACCTCCACCGAAATCATGTGGATCG
Source organism: Stephania yunnanensis (assembly GCA_039657365.1). Classification (NCBI taxonomy): domain Eukaryota; kingdom Viridiplantae; phylum Streptophyta; class Magnoliopsida; order Ranunculales; family Menispermaceae; genus Stephania; species Stephania yunnanensis. The sequence continues at coordinate 53,236,195 of CM077584.1, read as the reverse complement.
AATCTTTTTTAGCTGAATGCACTTCACTCCGTCATCCAAAACCATCTTATGGTGTGACAATTAAAGTGCTCTCTTGCAAAGAGTCCAGTCTTCCATGCCCGTACCAAACACATCGAAATCGATGTCCACTTCATCCGGGATAGAGTGCTCAAAGGCCTCTTAGACATTCGATATGTTCCCTCGGCGGACCAAGTTTCTGATTGCATGACCAAACCCATGCCATTTACTCGCCATCAATTCATGTGTTTCAAACTCGGCGTCATCTCCCCTCCGCAGAGTTTGAGGGGGAATGTAAGTGAGAATCACTAGACTGCATAACACATCCTTGGTCCTCACTGGAAATGACTCAACAACATCTCTACAACGGCCACCACAACGTCTCTGTTGTGCAGCTCTGCGGTTGCAGCTACACATATACTGTACACTGCCATATTTGTTATTTCTCTTTTGCTTAAATTATGACATGTGTAATGACAAATCCAAGGTTGTAAATCATCCGAGAACAATATAAATGCGAGGTTGTGCTCAAACGTTGTCGAGCCGTCTTTTCACATAAATTCTCTAGTGTTGTCTTTGTTGTTTTCAAAAACTATGGAAGTTGACATGCCATAGATGTCTTTGTTGTTTTCAAAAACTATGGAAATTAACATGCCATAGATGCGGACGATGTCACTGTGAGCAAAATTCAGTGATATGGAGAGTTGAAAAGTGAGAAAATAAAGTGAGCAGAATTAAATTCTACTGTTTCATTTTAGAAACATTTGGTGTAGTCTTTAGTTGAAGTTGAGAGAAATAAAGTGTTGTTGTGATGTGGCCTTGTTCTTTTGTGATGATTTTGATTTTGTTTTTGTTTTGTGCAGTGATTACTAGATTTGTCTTTGATAAATGAACGATCTATTTCGCTTTGTTTCGTTTTGAATCTCTTCTTGAGATGTGATCTTTTGCTCTTGCTCTTGTACGTTTGATTTCGATTTCATTACGTTGCGATTATTTTTATGTTTCACATGTTTTTTTATATCTTTGATTATATACTATTTACATTGATTGAATTAGGATAATAAAAAATGTTTGCATGACTTTAATATTTAAGGAGACATTTTTTCTTTTAAGGATATCATACTTGAGCATAATTAAACTCTATGGAGCGTCCCCGGTAACAAAAGAACGAAGACAATTTTTTCCTTTTTTAAATCAAGTGGGAGGCATCTAAGGTTGACAATCTTTCTCCATCGCTTGTTGAGGCTTCATCTCGTGAGGAAACGAGACCTTTAGAATCTCCAACTCAAGAAGTTTATAATGATTCTAATTCTCTTGAAAGAGATCCGGGCTTGCGTACTCCAATACGGCAATATTCCTTCAATGTGAGAGATGAGATTAGACGCATATATAAAGATGGGCCCTTATCAACCTAGGTTGGCGTAATACCCACGAACTCTATTCGGAAATCAATATCGTCGCTTTCAACCAAAATGGTTTGGAGAATTTCAATGGTTGGAGTATTCTCCTTCAAAGGACGCGACGTATTTTTGTTTCCCGTGTTACCTTTTTGAAAATGGTAATACACCTCACCGCACATTAACTAATGGGGGACTTAAAAATTGGAAGAGAGTTAATCAAGGGGTTAATTGTCCATTCTTGGTACATATGGGAAGCATCAATTCGCCGCATAGAAATTCTCAGTACAATCTGTTGAGAATTTGTCGAATGTTACTCGACACATTAACAGGGTGATAAATGCACAAACTTCGAGAGGATGTTCGAAAAAATCGGTTGCGGCTTAAGGTTACAAGTGAGGTCGTTCGATGGCTTAGTTTACAAGGTTGCGCAGCTAGAGGTCATCGTGAAGGTTCAACTTCGTAAAATCGAGGAAATCTCATAGAAATGTTGAAGCTTATGGGTAGATTAAATGTTAACATTGAGGACGTTATACTCGACAATGCTCCAGGGAATGCAAAGTACACCTCACCAAATATTCAAAAAGAGATTTTGCATATTATGGCTAACATGGTGAGAAAAAAAATTCGTGAAGAAATTGGAGATAAAAAGTTTTGTCTATTAGTTGATGAAGCCAAGGATGCAGGAGGCAAAGAAGAAATGACAATTGTGTTGAGATTCGTAGATGGTCAAGGCTCAATTAAAGAGCGTTTTTTCGATATTGTCCAAGTCGAAAACACCGCTGCTTCAACACTTAAGAAAAGTGTATGTAACTCTCTTGCTCGGTATAACTTACTTATAGATGACTTGCGTGGTCAAGGATATGATGGTGCTAGTAACATGCATGCGTGGGGCATGGAATGGGTTGCAAGCTTTATTTCTCAAAGACTCATTCCATATGCATATTATGTGCATTGTTTTGCTCATCGACTACAACTAGCATTAGTTGCAGCTTCTAAAAAGGAACCGTCGATTTGGTTACTCTTTTCAAAGTTGTCTTCTATTGTTAACCTTATAGGTTCTTCTCCAAAACGCCTTACTGAGTTGCAAGCCTTTCAAGTCAGAGATTGCACGTAAAGTAGCTAGTGGTGAACGTGAAACCGGTAAAAGAGCTAATCAAATCTAAGTTTACAACGAAAGCGGGAGAAACACTGCGTGGAGCTCTCATTTTGATTCTATTTGCAAGTGTGATTGATATGTATTGGGCAACGATGCAAGTGCTTAAAAAAATGGTTAGTGATGGATCTACTGATGATATTCGTGGTGAAGCAAAAGGTGTTTTAATGATGATGGAAACTTTTGACTTCGTATTCATGTTGCATGTAATGCATAGAATTTTAGGAATTACAGATATGCTTTGCCGAAACTTGCAAGAAAAAACTCTAGATATTCTAATGCAATAGATTCAATTGCCACAACAAAAGTACTTCTTCTAAAATTACGAAATGAAAGCTTTGATCACCTTTTGATGTGTGTGAATTCGATTTGCATAGAGTATGAAATCGAAACACCCGATATGAATGCTTGGTACAATGAGGGCACAGGTCGTTCTTGTCAACAAAAAAGTCTTGTCACAGTCGAGCATCATTACCACTTTGATATGTTCAATTCCGTGATTGACTACCAATTGGAAGAGTTGAATTACAGATTCAATGATGATGCATTGGAAATCCTTAAGTTGAGTTGTGCTTTACAACCAAATGATCAGTTCAAATTATTTGATGTTGATCAAATATGTATTCTTGCAAGAAAGTTCTATCCTGCTGATTTTAGTGATCAAGAAATGCATCATTTGAGATTTCAATTGGAGCATTATGAGGTTGATGTACTTCACCACGAGTGTTTTCAAATTTGTCATCAACTTCGAGTTATTGCGTAAATTAATTCGAACAAATAAGTCGCATCACTACAACTTGGTTGAGAGATTGATTCGTCTTATTTTGACTCTACCTCAGTATCCACGACATCAATGAAGCGAGCATTTTCACTATGAAGCGTATTAAGACTGATTTACTAAATAGAATGGAAGAAGAATTCTTGGCGTAGATACTATGATCATTCATATTGAACGAGAATTCGCTCAAAATATCGATATAGATGAAGTAATTGATGAATTCGATTCTTTAAAGCAAAGGAGGGCACAACTTAAATAGGTTATTTTTCTTCATATTCTGATTTTTATATAATTTATTATTTAAGTATTATTTTTATTCTTTACCCACCAATATAATTTATATTTGATTCTATATTGTTTGTGTTTGTAAATGATACACTTTTCATTGATCGAGTCATGTTTGTGACAAGTGGACAACAATTTTTAATTTAAGGTACTTCATTGAACTCATTATCTATTGATTTGGTTTCGATTTGATCTATTACAAGTGTTTGTGTTGAAATGTTTTTTTTTCCTTTGTTTAATAGTTTGTGGCTTAATTTATTCGATAACCATGCTAATTTTATGTTTGTCATGGATGCATATATATATATATATATATATATATATATATATATATATATATATATATATATAGTGGTATATTTTATTTAAAGTATACATAATAAAATATAAAATTAATAAATTAAAAAATTTTTATAGCCCAGGGCTATCAAAAATCCTGGATTCGCCCCTGACCGTAAGGTTAGGGCCAAGACCTACAAAATGAGCATGCTTCGATAGACGGTAGATTACCACCAAAATAGTAGTTTTGCCAATAGAGGAAGGCAATTGAGTAATGAAATCCATAGAAATCGAGTCCCAAATCTTACCCGTGATAGTTAAGGGTTGTAGAATGCCATGAGGAGCTGTGTTGAATGGCTTGTCTTGTTGACAAGTGGAGTAAGATTGCACAAAGGAGCGAACGAACTGCCACAGATTAGGCCATGAGAAATCCGAAGCACGGCGAGAGAAAGTGCATTGGATGCTTGCATGATCGCCGATAGGTGTATTGTGGAATTCTTGCAAAAGTAAAGTCTAGAGGGCAGATTGAGGAGGAACAAAGATCTTGCCATTAGAAAGCAACAAAGCATCCAAAATTGGGAAGGAGGACACTGGGTCACCTGATGTAGTAGTGGATGTCATCAATGCTTTACCATCCTTATTATGAAGATAAAAGTCCCTCAAAGCTTTAAGTATCCCCTGAATCGGAGAAGAAATACCATGAAGAGCCTGAAAAGTAACTTCGGGAAATCGAGATAGAGCATCGATCACTGTATTCAAATGCCACGGTTTATAGGAAACTTCAAAATCGTAGCCTATGAGCTTAGTGACCCATTTTTGTTGCTCTGGAGTGTGAAATACCTATTTGAGAATAGTGTGAAGGCTCTGATGATCGGTGGCAACCACAAACTTGCGAACTAATCGGTATTAACTCTATTTGCGCACTGCTTCAGTCAAAGCGTAAAACTCGTGAATATTAGTGGAAGCCTTTTGCAATATAGGAGTTAACATTCGATTGAAGTAGGTGATGGGATGGCCTTGTTGTGAGAGAATGGCTCCAATTCCCACCTCGGAAGCATCCATATGGATAGTGAAAGTATCGTCAAAATTTGGAAGGGCCAAAATAGGAGTCGCGCCGAGAGCCTTTTTAAGGGCGTTGAAGGCTGTCATTATTGCCTTAGTCCAAAGAAAAACATCTCATCTTTGTGGAATAGTTGCGTGAGTGGTGCCGACACCGAAGCAAACTTGGCCACAAATCTACGTTAGTAACTAGCCAAGCTGAGAAAGGAGTGCAACTGTTTGAGGGACGAGGGTAAAGGCTAATCCCGAATAGCATGGATCTTATCAGGATCGACAGCGACGCCGGTGGCGAAAATCACATGCCCCAAGTAGGAAATAGTGGATACACCAAAATCACATTTGCTATATTTAACAAACAACTGATGTCCATGAAGTAATAGCAACACCTCAGTAAGGTGATGCATATGAGTCGCCCAATCCTCGCTATATACCAAGATATCATCGATGAAAACAAGGACAAATTTAGGCAAAAAGGGACGAAAAATCTAATTCATCGTCGCCTGGAAGGATGAAGGGGCATTGGTGAGGCCGAAGGGCATCACTACGAACTCATAATGGCCTCATGAGCTTGAAATGCAGTCTTATTAATGTCATCCGAATGCAAGTGCAGTTGATGATAAAATCGAACATAAGTCGAGCTTGGAGAACATTCGGGCGCCGAACGGTTCATCGAGAAACTCATCCACTGTGGGAATGAGAAAATGATCCTTAATGGTCACTTCGTTTAAGGCCTTATAATCCACGCAGAAACACCATCTCCCATATTTCTTCTCGACCAAGAGAACTGGCGAAGAGAACGGGTTTGTGTTAGGGCGAATCACGCCATCTTTCAACATTCCTTTGACTAAATGCTCAATTTCATTCTTCTAAAAGTGAGGGTAGCAATATGGACGCACATTCACTGGGGCTGCACCTGGAAGCAATGGGATCTTATGGTCGGTAGGGCGAGATGGGGGCAGTGCCGAAGGCATGGAGAACACCTCCGAGAAACGGAGAAGAACCACCATAAAACTCGGAAACAGCAAATCCTCGAGGATCGCAGTAGCCGTGGCCCGTAGGTGACGACTCTGTAACTAGAGAAAAGGACATGTGAAGAGCACATGCCGTCAATGGCCTGTAAACGCTTCAATTGATGAAAAGAAAGTTGAGTGCAAGTAGTGGCCTGAATCCCGTGTAGACGGATTGGACCTGAGGCAACTCGAAACTCCAAATAGAATGCTTTATAATCAAAGGTAGTGGACATTAATGATTTCAACCACTGGCCCTAAAACCACATCAACCCCATACAAGGGTAGGATATGCAAGTCCAGGCAGATAATATACGGGCCCAAATCCAAAGAAATATCTTTACAAATCCCTGGGTAGCCCAAAGTACTGCCATCACCCACAATGACTTCCAATACTGAGGTGGGTTGGACCGTGAGGCCCAAAGACTTAGCCGCCCTGGTTTGGATAAAGTTGTAAGTCGAGCCCTATCAACTAACACCGTGACAGGGCGGCCCAGGATAGAAGCAGGCAAATGCAGCGTGGTAGGCTTGACGTGTCCAGCCAAAGCATGGATGGATATGATGGGTTTCTTGAGATTAGCATCAACCATCTGATTAGGAGAGTCATCGAGGACATGGATTTTGGTGACAGGAGAGTCATCGTCCTCGGCGAGCAAGCACAGAAACTGCTTAGGACCACATTTGTGACCCGAAATGTACTTCTCATCACAGTTATAACATAACCCCTTCTCGCGGCGTGAAGCCATCTCAGTCGACGAGAGGCGGCTGATTGGTAAGGCTGAACGACTCAGGTGGTTCCCAGTAGCTGGGGTTTTGGAAGCAGGGGATGTCGACCCAGAGGAGGAGTGCCCATACTCGACGCCACATAAGATGTCATAGTGGTTTTGACCATATTGGCAAACGATTTAGGAGAGTCGGAGACCTTGTCATCCAATTTGTCATGCACCGTCTTGGCCATGCCTATGGCTTCATGCAAAGTGGTGGGTCAAAGGAGGAAGACCACCCGCTTAATGTCCAGTCGTAGACTCGACAAAAAAACAATTGAGTTGATTATCCGAAGAGAGACCGCTGCGGTGGGTGGAGAGGATAGCAAAATCGCGCATATAATCCTCAGGCGAACTAGTCATCTGCAAGTTGAATAAAGCGGCCTCATGATTTTAGAAGTCAGAAGGCCCAAAATGAATGCCCAGATCACGCACATAATCTTCCCATGAGCGAATTTGGTGCGAGGAATACATCCAAAGGAACCATTGCAAAGCAATGCCAGACGTAGAAGGAGGCGATAGTCAATCTCTGATCCAGCGGGGTATTATGATATAAGAGAAAACACTCGATCTGAAAGAGCCAATCAAGGGGTCATCACCTGTGAAAATTGGTATTTCTAGTTTTGAAAGCCGTAAATTCTGGGCATGATTACCCCCAAGGAGAGGTGGGCACAGTGGCGGAGCACGGGTCGGTCGATCTAGAGGCCATGGTCGGATCTGCGGGCGAAACGGAGGTGAAGCTCCCAGAGGAGGAAAATCCAGTGTGGGTAATAATGGCGCAACAGGGGAAGACACCAGAGCCGGTTGCATTTCCAACCCTGCGATGCGAAGGTTGATCTTCGCCAAGGACTTTTGGATGCCTTCGAACACAAAGAAATTCTAAGCCAAGGACATGCCATGTTGTTGCACCTGATTGATGAGCTTATCGAGCTTAGAAGGCATCGCCTCCAATGGCGCCATTCGGTCTTGAAGCTTAAGAACGGACTCCTCCATAGAGCGGTACCTTGTATGCGTCACGTCTTCGGTCATAGTAGGGATGAAAGCACCAATGATAAGGAGTGAGATCCCAGACGTTCCCGCCCTGCTTTTGCATAACTGCATCATCGATCTTGAGGTTCTCTCTGTTTGACATTCTTGGATTTAGGTTATTTTCGGTGTTCTTCGTTGGAATTGTTCTTTGCTTTTTGTCAAGTACTTGTTATTTTCTGGTTGATTTAATTTAAATTAGATGGAGGATCTACATGAATCACAGTTCCTTCCTTTATAACTAGACCTCTTTTAGCCATTGAATCGGCACACATATTGTTGATCCTAGGCGTCCAGAGGACTTTGACCTCCCAGCTTCGATGCAATAGTCCGCGAATTTGATCAATGATATGTGGATGAGTAGCCCGAGAGGAGGTGTTCGTAATGAGTGTCATTGCTTCCATCGAGTCGACCTCAAGAATGAGCCTATCAATGTTTATTTGCCAAGCTATTCGTAGCCCTATGAGAATACCCGCCGCTTCGCATCAATTATCGAGCGTGTGCCCAAGAAGGCATGGAAACCCCGACCCAAAGGCCTTCATCATTTCTCAAGACTCCCCGCCGCCGCATCTCCAACCCTTCCTCGAACTGCGCCATCCGTGTTCAGTTTGTACCACCCCTGATCAGGCTTTTGCCATCCTGATCCCAACTCCAATTCCTTAGATATCTTCACTGTAAGATTGTTTATTAGTGAGAACTCTCCTGCGGTGTAGATGATTACTTTCACATGGTCTACACTTTGGGGTTCCCCTTCTTTAAACACCCACTCATTACGCCACTTCCAGATTAGCCATAACGCGGTTCCAAATATCAATTGCCAACTTAGTAGATTAAGATGGCTTTTGGATATGCTTGTTAAATTGGTCCTCAGCCATACAGTGAAATCCAAGGATTGAAATTCATCTTGGTCTTCTTGGTGGAGAAGGTGAGTCCAAATGCCATTTGCAAATAGGCAGTCTCGGAAGATATGCTCGACTGTCTCACTCTCCAAGCCACACCGTGGACAAACATCATCTGTCCCGATCCCTCGCTTGTAGCATAACACTTTTGTAGCGAGTCTCTGATGTTTTAGCAACCAGAGAAAACTTCGAATACGTTGGGGCACCTTCCATCTCCATATATAGTCCCAATCGTCATCAGGTGTACTGTGCTCCCCTCCGGTGATCATCGCATAACTCTTTCCTACTGAAAACTTCCCAGTCTTAGAGAATAGCCACCCCAGCCGATCCGGACCCTTGTCACGCGATGGAGGTTGAATAGCTTGAATCTCCTTGACCACTTCGTGAGGCAGAGTTGCACTCAGATTCTCATAATCCCACTCCCCCGACGGTAGAGTAAACTGGTTGACTGTTGCACCATCTTCAATGGATATTCTGCTTGTTGTTGTTGCATATGGCGATAAAATACCTACAGGTTCAACCCATTTATCTTTCCAAAACCTGTTGTAGAACCATCCCCAATTGACCAAGTAAGTCCCTGCCCAACGTATCTCCATACTGAAATTATTGCTCTCCAAGTAGGCGACATGAGTCCTTTTCGCCTCGGATCGAAGGACTCCCACCCTTGTTTCACATATTTGCCTAATAATACTCTGGACCCATGAGCTCTCGGTTGTGACAAGAGCAACCACCCCAATTTAGTTAGCATAGCTTCATTCATTGTTTTGGTCCTCTTTAGCCCAAGGCCCCCTTGTGCTTTCTCTGTGCATACGGTATCCCACTTTATCAGGTGTAGCTTCCTTTTTTCTGAGGTACTTCCCCACACGAAATTCCTTGCTATTTGGTCGATCTCATCACAAACTGCAGTAGGAATTTTTGCTTTTGCATTTGATATATAGGAATGGCTTGTAAGCAAGATTGAACTAGTGTAACTCTTCCAGCTAGTGACAACTGCTTTTCCACCCTGACAACTTTGCTCGCATTCTGCTAATAATATCACCATACGTTTGCTTGCACACTCTGGTGTGTAATAGAGGGGATCCCAAGTACTTGCCCAGATCATCAGTGACGGTGAACTTCAGCCCTGTACTAATGGAACGTTTCAACTCATTAGGTGTATTCGCGGAGAAATAGATTCTTGTTTTTGCCTTGTTCACTCTTTGGCCAGAGGCTGTTTCGAATATATGTAGTATACCTTGGATCACATTCATTTGCTCGGTCGAAGCTTCGGCAAACAAGAAAAGATCATCCGCAAAAAATAAATGACTGAGAATCGGACCTCCTCGGCTCAGTTGATTCCTCTCCATGTGTTTCTGGTGGTGGCGTCTTGTATACCCTGAGCAAGTCTCTCCATACAGAGCACAAAGAGGTAAGGCGAGAGAGAGTCCCCTTGGCGCACTCCCCTGGATGGACTGAAACTGTCAGATACACAACCATTCCAGCTGAGTTTCATTGATGAGGAGCTTATGCAGTACATTATGCGGTCTACAAAGTCATGTGGAAAGTCTGCCGTTACTAACGTATCTTTGATGAATGACCACTTAAGTCGATCATAAGCTTTTTCGAGGTCGACTTTAATGGCCATCCATCCCTTCTTTCCTTGTTTATGTTTCATAGAGTGAATCACCTCTTGAGCAATGATGATGTTGTTGGTTATCCGTCGACCGGGTACAAAACTACTCTGTGTATCCGAGATCAAATATGGCATTAGGCTTTGTATTCGATAGGCAAGTAGTTTAGTGATGGTCTTATACGCTACATTACACAAACTTATAGGTCTGAACTGAGGTGATATCTTCAGGTTGCCTCACTTTGGGGATAAGCACTAGCAAGGTGTCATTTAAAGATGCAGGGAAACACCCCTTGATGAAGGAAATTTCTCACCAGTTCGACGACCGAACTCCCTACCAGATCCCATTGTGATTGAAGAATAGCGGGTTGAGACCATCTGGCCCTGGGGCTTTGTAAGATCCCATATCGAAATAACTCTCTTCACCTCTTCTATAGACACTTCCCTTGATAATTGTTGCTTTTTATGTCCAGGTATGATGGGTAAAAATAAACTCGGCCAGGAAACAGGGGCAAATGGCGCGCCATCGTCAGTGTATAAGGAGAGGTAGAAATCAAGAGCCATTTGTCGGAGATCCTTTTGGTCTTCAATCCATTCTCCCATATTGTCCTTGAGTCTGCATATCCTATTTTGCTTCCTTCTAGAGATTACACTCAGATGAAAGAAACGAGTGTTTCTATCTCCGAAAGCCACCCATTTGGAGCGTGATTTCTGGTACCAGAATAGTTCTTCCTGAAGAAGAATTTCCTCATATTCCTTCCTCAAAGTTTGCCATCTTTCAATAAGTGCCGGAGACATAACCAAATCCATTCGCCTTTCATGGTTTTGTAGTTTATGGAGAGCCTTCCTTTTACGGAAGAAAATATTGCCGAAGACTCGTCGATTCCAGTTTGATGCAGCTGCCTTAAACGATATAGCATTGTCTGAATAGTTCTTGAGATCGGACCAAGAGTCTTTAACAAGTTGCCTAAAATTCGGATGCGTCAGCCAGCTTGCCATGAACCTGAACGGTTTCTCCCCCAGGGAGGAGGAGCGTTCTGTGTGAGCTATCTGCATAAGAATTGGCCGATGATCCGATTTGATTAAGGGTAAATGGAAGAGAAACGAGTCCGGGAAAGAGAGTTGCCAATCCACATTTCCAAGTGCCCTGTCGAGACGTTCTCCAAGTAAGCCTCTGAACCATGTATATTTGGAGCCTGTGAATCCCATGTCCGCGAGGCGGCACTGATCCATCACGGATGAAAATTCCCTGCATTTACGAAGGTTCGGAGCTGCCCCACCTCTTTTTTCATCCTCCGTCAGATAAACGTTGAAGTCCCCAATCACCAACCAGGGATGCTCCACTCGATGGCTCGCTTCCACCATGAAATTCCATAGGTCTTTGCGTAACGTGGATGATGGGTGAGCATATATAACTGTATAAGAACCCAATACCCCTTTCAAATTCCAATCAAAATGAATCCACTGGCGCCCATAGTTCTGGATAGTGATAATAACATCTACATCATTCCAGAGTAGCCATAGTCCCCCGGAAAAGCCTATAGAGTCAACAATGAAGAACTTGTCAAAACCCAGCCTCTGAACGACCTTTTGGGCTCTTATACCACTTATTCGAGGTTCCGCAACCACGAACATGCAGGGCCGGTATTGGTGCGGTAACTCCTTAGCACTCTTAAGGAACAATGGACTACCTGCGCCTTGAGAATTCCAATATAGTATAGACATAATTAAGGGTTGATGTTTGTGGGAGCAACTCACATTGCACAGCTAGGTGACGTCTCAATGAGTCGAGGTACTTCTTGGCCCTCTTCCCTATCTGCTTCCATTGCCGAGCAATCCTCCATTGCCATCGTCTCGCCTCTGTTGGTTGCATTGGCGGGGGCCGAGACTTGTCAATGGGAAACGGATCGTGAGCGAGGTCATGGTCCGACAGTCGAGTTCTCTTCTTGCTGCCTTCATTCGGACGGTTTGCAAAATCATAATTGGCATCTGGAATAGGGCACCATACCTGTACGGTACCCTTCCCCACACCAACTATTTTGGGAAAGTCCCCTGGCTTGTAGGTGATGGAGTGCGCAGTTGGGCCCTGCAATTGCAAGGGGCCCTTAGCTGGAATAATCAGTGGAGCTTTCAACTTGTTATTGGACCTCTTGGATTTGTTCCCTTTTTGGCTTGGGGTGATTTCTTCACCACTTTGTGTATCTCTCGTGACGTACTCAGCTCCTCACTCCATCCTTCTTACCCTTTTTGGCCTTGCCAGCTTTGTTTGTTGACTCTCCATATGGAATGGACGAACTTCCATTTTTGAGATGAGGGGGAGGTGTGCTTCCAAATATCCAGGGATTGTCATGATTCGTCGGTAGTTCGTCATCCGCTTCACTTATGGAATTCGCGATCCGGGGAGATCCTTGAGGACATTGAAGCGCGATCCGCTTGCCTTAATGGGCGTTCGAGAAAATCTTGCCGAGTTGGGGTGCTCAATCTGCTCCAGGGAATCCGCGCTGTGTGGAGCTGGACGATCCCTCTGTTTGGGCGAGCTTCTTCGTCGTCTCTCGGCAATCATCCAGGGGTCGAATTTGTCTATTGTCGCTTTCGTTGTGTCGGAGGGCGCCGTGGCATTGCTGTGGACGAGCTTGGTATATCGGCAGGCGCCCCTGTTTTTGTTTGCATCAGAATTAAGGGACAAGAGGTGGAACTATGGCTGTGTGTGACCACACCCAAAGCATATGTTTGGTAACCCTTCATACGCCACTTGTTGCCAAACATCGTCTATTCTGACCGCTGCCGCTAATGGCTTGGATATGTCCAGTTCCACTGCTACTCTAGCAAAGCTTCCCCTACTGACCAATTGTGTATTGTAATCTATCTTAACGGACGTACCCACCAAGTTCCCAAGTCCCCACAGGATGCTTTCATGATAATGGTAAAATGGCAAATCTGGGAACCGAATCCATGTTGTAACTTTTGAAATCAATGCAGTAGATGCTCGGAATGCAGGAGTCCATTTTTGTACCGATAGGCAATGACCCATTATGAACCATGGTCCATTGATAAGTGCAGCCTGCATGTCCCCCAGATTAGCCAGTTGGACCATGAAAAAATTATTCAACAGATCAATCACCCGAAATTCACCAGACGGGCGCCACATCTCTTTAATTTTATTGCATAGAACTCTATAGCCTATATTCCTGCCCACCGGTTTCACCACTACTGAGAATTGCCACGGTTCCATTGTTCTCCCCCGTAATCTTGCCGACGTGCGGAGAAACTTCCCCTGGTCATCCGCTCCGAAGACGATGCCTCCCTCTTCAATAGGGATTCGTATCCCTGCTCCAAACATCGTATCTCTTACCAACCTCTCTTTGTAGGATGGAGTTCCCTCTATGCTCTGGCTCTCCTTGTCCGATACTCCCCATTGATTGTTTCCGTCTCACTCCAGGTACTGGCTTTTCCTCCCTGTTTGGCACTGGACTCACTGTCCATACCAACATCGGTGTCCATGAGGTTGTTGTTGTCATGTGGGTCCTTCTCCTGTATTGTGTCTGCATCCCGAAACGAACCTTCTTGGTGGGATCCATTGCGTCCCTTTCAGTCTCAGCGTCCCTTTCAGTCTCAGCGTCCATTTACCCGCTTGCTTCCCTTGAAAGGTGATTGATAGCAGCGCGATTTGGTTTGTTGATTTAATTTCATGTCAACTCTAATCACCCCAAGTCCTATTATAATGTATTGGTTGTGAATATTGATTGTATTTCTTTTGTTCATAATTTTGGCACTTCATTAAAAGTTTTCAAATTTGTGAAATCACGGCATTGATTCTGCTTTTGGGCTTCAAAATTGGCGTTGCAAACCTGCCATTAGAATGCTTTGATGCTATGTTTGCTTAATAAGTTTTTTTATTTGCTGTCTTTAAGCTCTATTGGTAATATAGTAATGTAATAACGGGCACTTTGGTTAAACGAGTTAACTTATCGATATAAATTTTAAGTTTTGATATTTTTTTCACTAATCTATAGATAATTGTTGAGTTTCATTTTAGTTAATTGATTGGTTAATGTTTTCCATAAATAGTTTGTGTTTGCACTTGTGCCAATCTTGGGGTTGGATTCTTTCATATGGTTAAGTGCATGAGCTATAATTTAAGGCATTCATTCATTTTGTATAAATAATGGCCTGACTAACATGGCAATGAGTGTCTTTGAGTTCATTGTGTTATTATGTACAACAACATCATAATGGCCTCAGTCCAAAATAATGTACTTTTTTTATATCAAAGTCTTGCATCGGTTTGTAAATACATCAATTTTAGAAGTCTATGACACTGGTTCATTTTACCAAGGCGTTGAGTTCTTTGAGTATGAATATTTTTCGTTGGATATGAGTCAGTGCATATGTAATAAAAATATCATAAAAAAAAAACGCTTAGCCCTTTTAAGGAACGATATAAAATAAACTCATTACAAAATAATTAATTACTCTTTTAATTGTGTTTTTGATTTGGGTCCGAGAATTTTTTCTTTTGGTTGTATTTATTTACTTATTGGAACGTTGTGCAGCTTTGAAAAGGGATTGATGAAGCGGTTGCTCAAAGGCGGATGCAGCTCGCAAGTTAATACAGTAATGCTTTACTGGGTGTGTTTGATAGCAAAGAAAATAAAAAAAATCATAAAAAATTGTCTGCTTTTTTTGTAACTATTTTTTCTATTGTTTGATATCTTTATAATTGCACTGAGAAAAAAAAACCACATTCCCTTATTTTCCTCATTTATTTTCTCATCTTTTAGTATGGAAAATTGAAAAACTCTCCATATCTCTCACGAACTGATTATTTTTTCTACTCAAACAAACTTGGCATCTGCTACTCTTTCGCGGATATACATTGTTTCTTTCTATCTTCGTCTCCGGCTTCGTCACCAACATCATCGTCAAGCCGCCAGACATCGACGATGATTTAGATGTGCACACCGATTGAACCATAAAAGAAAATTCTTTCTCGTGCAATCAAACAACTATGAAAAAATTTTCTTTATAAAATTCTCTCAAGAAGATTTGCTAAAAAAATCTTTTTTCTCATTGAATTTTTTTTTTGCTATCGAACACACCATTAGTGTTTGAATGCCAATTTTTTTTCTCCTTTTGGCCAAACTTTGGAAAATAAATTTGGTCGCACGGATGGTTGTGGAGATTGTTTGTGGTCATATTTGTTGCTAATTATTCCTTTAATGCCAAGTTTTTATGAAATTCTTCGAGTGATTTCTTAGGAGTTAGGAGGTCTTACTTTTGTTTAGTTCTTGTTTTTTATATTGTGTTCCCTTCTTTTCTCCCGGCTATGGTGTCACGGTGTTTGATTAACCGCCATGTTATTTGTCAAACTAAAGCTTTGGATAACCATTGTCACGACCCAAGTTCATAATCTTAATTTAATTCCTTAATCAGGATCACTATCTCATGACGTGAGACCCGTATCGAGATGCGTGCACTGACTGAGACAGGTGGCCGAGATATATGTTAGATTTGTAATGGTGTATGCCTAGTGTATTATGTATGTGTAGGCTATTAAGTCACTCCTACTTGTTTTACGTGTCTAGAAGTGAGCGAGGATGCGCCTCGAGATACATGTGGACATGGGAACAAAGTTGAGAATGATGTGGTAAACTAATTTGAGTTAATGTTGCTTAATTAGTTGAATTTGATATTGCTATAGTTGAATCTACATTAAATGTGCCTGAATTTAGCAAGTTAAAACATTAGTTATTAATATTCTTCGAGATATGTATTGACACATCAATGGACCAATTGAGTTGGAGTTTTTGTTAACAAGATGGACTTAGTGGAATTGTGTCAAGATCTAGGCCATTAGATTAGTCTCACGATACGTGTGTACATTAAGATCAATGACTATTAATCAATATATAAGATTGAATGAATCAACTCATGCAAATCATTCATTCTCATTTCACAAACTTAGAGTTAAGAAAAGTTGGAGAAGAATATCAGAGAGATTAACAATCTATGGTGGAAGTTTGATTGATTTGAAGGAGTTGATCAAGCTAGGTGTTCATCAACTAGGTAATTCTACCTCCATTAGTAATTTAATTTAAGTTGATGAATTTATGATAAATATAGTGTGGTTATTGTAATGGTTTTGGTGGGTGTCTTAGGATCTCTGCTAGGTTATAACGAGAGATCCCAAGGTGTTGAAGTTGGCTATGTGTGGAGAAAATTGATAATTCAAAATATTGAATTCTGGGTTTTCCTGCACATAGCTTGCTAGATGTGCTAGCTAGCGCGCTACCTATGTGTAGTGCACTAATAAGGTTGATTAGCGCACTAATAGAGTCAGTAGTGCGCTTGACATTCTCACCTAGCGCGCTAGATGCTCTAGCAAAACAAAATATGCAATTTCCTAATTATACCTTAAACACTTTAAATAAGTCCAATACCCTAATAAAAGATCGAAACATATTTAAAAATATGTCTAATGATATCATGAACCTAAGGAAGAGTCTTGGGAGTTCGAATATGTATTTTGAGTTGTCGAGAGGCCGGATTAGCTAAGAAATTGCGTGGATTGTAAGTAAACTGGTTGAGATATTCATTTACATTTCATTCTTGTTATCTAGTTTTAGTTATTTGAATTGAATTGTTCTTTGTACTCTAGATGCCATGACTTATTGTTTCTTCTCATTTTATGAATTTGTTATCATGGCATTAGTTTTTAATTAAATGGTTTCATTGACTCTAAATCATGTGCTATGTCATTCTTGATTGTGAGATATCTAGTCAAATGAAATAGCATGCTATTAGATAGTTGTTTGATGGTGTTGTAAATTTAATTTTCTTTTTACATTAGATATGCAATTACATTATTGGATTCCTAAACCATGTCATTTCTTGAGTTATGAAAGTAGTTCTCAAGGATGTCGAGATCTCACCACTAACTTGTGCATCACAAAGGTTTAGGACTCGGGGTTGTTAAAAAGTATACATCATATGTGAGTATTTATATATGAGATGAGCATTTGTAAGGATGTGAAGACATTCATGATATTGTTTACACTTTCACTAGTGGGATTAGGTTGATGTGATGTAACTCACAGCCGATCGAATCTAGATCATTTCTACTAAGCCGAATGTCAGTTTCATATTACTTAACTAAATTATCTTATAACATGATTTCTTTTCAACATAGTTGCTATTGTTATACTTTCAAATACTTGCTGTATATTTGAAAATGTGAAAAAACGTCTATCGGTATTACTTTTTACTTTTCTGTACTCACCGTCCTTTTTATGACGGTGGATGCAGATCCATCGAGTAGCATACCAAACAAAGAGAAGATTGACGACGACTACCTCTGAGCCAGTGGAGCGCTGCTATGTCTAATTTTGTAGGTTTTTGATTTTTTGTATGACTTATATATATATATATATATATATATTATATATACACTTTTGGGATGTATATTATGGGTTGTCAGATAGTTACCCGACCGGACTTGTGTTGATATATAGTTATCGTCGTTTATATATATATATATATATATGCATATGATTTTTGTTACCTGATTTTCCACATACTTAGATTTTATATGAATGGCTTCCACTAATTTGTCAAGACTTTCGCTGAATAATCTTTAAACTATATAAAATTTTAATTTACTCTGAAAAACTATGTTATAAGAATGATGTAAGGTTTATTAGAAAAGTAAGCTAATGTGGTGAGTGTATTAGAAAGGCTGACTAATACATTGTTAGGTCCTATGTGGTGGAGATTAGGGCTTAATGAAGGGATTAGATCGGATGGTGCCCTAATGTCATAACCATGTTCCTAAAAAATGATTTTATTCGGGTAAGATTGTTGGTGACACTATAATTTAGTTTTGGATGATCTTGAAAGAGCATTTGTTTTTTTTTTTTTTTTTTTTTTTTTTTTTTAAGTTACAATATTAACTATGTAGGCTTTGGACGAGGGGGACTTGAGAAGTGGTAAAAGGATGCGACGGTCATCTGAGTTGTCGACACCAATTGAAAATGGTAATGTTTTGATGCAAAGATGGAACATTACATTTTTTTTTTTATTCCGTTGATTTTTGTATGTATAAAAGGTGATAATAATTTGTAATGAGTTTATAGAGTTAAATGGCACAAACATAAGATTTTGCTGGGCCAACAAATTAATCGCAGTGACACTAACATTGAGGCTGAGGCTGGTAATGCCTTGTTTAGCAATGTTCTTTCTCAAGCATTTATCTTGCCACACCCAACATGTTACAGTCATTGCAATGCAAAGAAGTTTTTTAATGAAAGCAAATGTTTTTGTTGTGGTAATGGGCAAATGTGTTTAGTAAGCCATGATTCACCCGAACAATTATATGAATTGTTCACATCATCGTCTAATGAGTGGAAGCCTTTTCAAAAGTTTATACGAAGCCATAATTGTAACTTTGCATTCACATCATTTGGTGTCAAGCTATATGAGAGAGTTAGCATTATAAGTAAAGACATCTACACATTTAAGGCGCAAGGTTAGGTTTATCATTATATTAATCAAATAACTCCACCTACTAAACAACCATCATACTTGGAGTTATATTTCTACGATACAAATCATGAAATTCAAAATCGAATAACAATATTTGATCAGTTGGATAAGGTTTTATTGTCAAAGTTGATCGCTATATTGCAACCTAATCCATACAACATGTTCTTTCAAAGTTTGCAAGGAATGAGAGATGTAAATAATAATTTAATATGCATTAGATCCGACCTAACGTTGGACCAACTAGTATATAACATTCCATTTACATCACAGGTGGGTACTTTGTGAGTGGATGACCAATATGAATCACAAGCAATTAAATGTGAAATTGTTGTGTATGGACACAACGATTACACAATGATAGCAATCATAGAGTTAATTGTTATTATAGATATCAGACCCATAGCAATATCCGCCGTTGTTTCCATATGGTTAATATGGTTGGAATGAATATATTGGCAATGGTGATGCAAATGATGGTGAAATTGATTGTGTTGTATTGGAATGGCCAATATAGATAACATAAGTAGCGCTGATGACTTGTTGTTAAATCAAAGAAAATTTAATTGTTAAAATTCATGTTTTCTCATGTTAAGTAACTCCATTCTTATTGATTAACAACACGTAGGCATTATGATATTATAATTGTAGGTTCTTCTCGAAGGGGTGCGAGGTGAATTGTATCGTATAGAGAATATTACTGCTACAAGCTTCAGATTAGGGATTCAAGTAAGTGTCACTTGCTTCATTCAGGTCGTTTATTACAACAATATGTTGTGGATATGTATATAAAGATCTAATCTTCTAAACTAGATTATATTCGGCTACATCAAAAAAAATTAGGGTTGAGTTATATGAAGGCATAATAGTAGCATTGAGATGGGTTGGAAGAATGGTGCAGGGATTGAAAGGTAAATTATTTTACCAGCATTGTTTATAGGAGGTCCTTGAGATATGAGAAAGAGATACATAGATTCTATGAGTTTACTACAACGCTTTGGTAAACATGATATCTTCTTAACAATGACGTGTAATCCCAAATGGAAGGAAATCGAACGAGAATTAAGGTACCTTGACGAGCCTCAAAATAGACTGGATCTAATGACACGGATCTTTAAGGCTAAGTTTGAACAATTAAAGAAAGATATTTTGAAAAGACACTTCTTTGGTCGAGTGGCGGCTTATGTTATGTTGTTGAGTTCCAAAAAAAAAAGTTTGCCACACATAAGTTTCTTAATCATTCTACAATAAAGTGCAAAGCTTATTGATGTATTAGATAGTGATAAATATGTAAGTGCTCTGAACTGTTTGAGTTTAAGAGGTACCCATCTTTATATGAGAGAGTAGTTAAACATATGATGCATGGCCTTTGTGGGACATTAAATCCAGAGAATGCGTATATGGTCTCACAGAAATGTGGAAGCCCTTACCCACAAAGTTTTTGTGAAAACACGTGTCATGAAAAAGATTCATATCCTAAATATGGCATCAATGCAATGGAAGGTTTGCTAAAGTCAGATGTGCTTCTTTGGATAATAGATATGTGATTCCTTATAATTCTTATTTACTTTCAAATCTCTCATGGCAATGACGTGTTAGATGAAATTGTAGAATCTCAATCGGGTCGATGGGCTTCACCTTCGAGGCAATGTGGCGTATTTATGGTTTCCCATTAAATGAGATTCACCCAACAGTTATTACTTTGCAATTACATTTAGAGTGGAGGCAGATGGTATCATTTATACATAATGATTTGTTGGAAGATATGGTAATCGATGATGGCAGATGTACAACCATATTGACTATATACTTTTAGTTGAATAAATTTGATTTATGACGGGCGCCGAACGCGTCAATAAAATTAAAAAAATTACCTAAACCAACTATTTTGTAGAATAGTGGCAAATGGTCGATCCCACAGGGATTGGTATTCTTTCTAAGGTTTAAAAAGAACAACGAAAAGGGAAATCGGGTTTGATAGAGAATTGAATTAATTAAACTAATCAAAAAGTAATTAAAGCAAAAGAGATAAAATTGAAAATAAAATAATTAATAAAAATACCTAGGTCAAGACATACAAGTTCGGTTCGATAAAAGATTGGATTTGGTCGTCGATTTATGTAAAGTATGCAAATCAAAATATCCTAGTGTAGCTATAGACCCGGTGACGCACGCGGTTCCTCGCACTTCCAAATCTCGATAGCCAAGGTACGACGGTGACTACTTCCCTAGTCAAACACATAACCATATATTCAAGTGAATTACGTTTAATGAGTTGACCGCATTGAGCTTCGTGAAGGCACTACACCTAGACAACCGGATCACTAGTGTGTCCGATTTAGCCTAGATCCCTATGGTATTCAACCGGTCCCAAAAGGGTCTAATCAATCGGTATGGTCGAATGCCACTAATGTGGTCTTATTGCACAAGTAGGCTTACGACACACTAGCACGTAAATCAAGATTTAAACTAGTGTTTAACCTCGATTGTTAAAACAATACCAAAGAAAATAAAATAATAATGAAAAGACTGAAATTAAAATATATAAATCTCACAAATCCATTAATACGCGCAGTCGAACATTCCTCGTTGTCTTGCCTAGACTAGAGGTTTTAGCCTCGCATCAAAGAACACCAAGAGAAAAAGGAAAAATAGAAAAGAATGAGGAATGGGGGAGAGGAGTTCGGCCCCAAGGAAATTGGCCAGAGAGAGGCCGAGAAGAATAAATAATAACCTCCCTTTTTTTTCTCCAAACGTAGATGCATAGTTGCTATTTTTTTCTCCGACCGTTTCCTTTCTTTCATGCATATCTTTCCTTTCTTTCCTATATCTCCCTGATTCGTCTTCTTCTATATATATCTATATATGTCTTATGAGAATAAAATAATATAAAACTAAACAAATAAAAAACAGAACCTCCAACTTTCTTTTCCTTCAATCTTGCAATGCAGGAACGTGTCTACTCCCCTTGATCTTGATAGTCTTACCATGACACTTGTCTCGAAGCCAATCTCATGGAAATTTCACATACATGCACATCAATCTCCATACACCTCACCACACCGGATCAACTCCTCTACTCATTAACCAAGAACGTTTCAGTATGTGCCATATCCGCCACATCATCACCCTTGTTCCTCATATGTGGGCCCACGAACTCTGCCTCGAGATATGTGCTCGCACGATTTTCAGTGTAAAACGGATCCGAACAAATGAATACTTGATTTTGCGTAGTTTTTCGCCTTAGATTTAACAGCGCACTCCAATAACTCTGAAAATAATAAGTAAATGCAATTAGGCTAGTATTTTGGAGACTTGACACTAAAAATATATAAATAACCTATATATAATATTACATAATTAACGACTCAACAATTTCTTTGCACGTACTTTGTTCTATTGGCACATACTTGAGCATTATGTTTGGAACCAATCAGCAAAAATATGGACAAAAGGAAGAGAGGTTGTGTTATAGTGTGACGACCTCTTCTCAAATTAGGGCATCGCGTGGCCTATCCCGTCATTAAGTCCTAATCTCACAACAAAAGATTTAACAACTAATTAGTCAGCCTTTTCTCAAAAACCTTTCCCCTTACTAATTAACTTTTCTTAAATAATCATTTTCTTATTTTATGTTGATTAATAAATCAGAGTCAATTAATATTTATATAGCGGAAGTCTTAATACCTTAGTAGAAGCATTTAACATGATACCTAACAATGTGAAAAATCAGGAAATAAAGATCATATGCATAACTATAAAACAAAATGGCGATAATATATCATCATGTATCTGGTCACGGTGCTATCTCTCAACCTATAATATATATACAACCCCAAAAGTACAAGAAAGACATATATAGAAGCCATACAACAAAACTAAAAACCTACAAAATTAGACATAACAGTTAGCACTCCACTGGCTTAGAGGTAGTCGCTGATCTTCTCCTTGCCCGGTCTTCTACTCGATGGATCTGCACTCACCATCATAAAAAGGACGGTGAGTACATGAAAGTAGAAAGTAACACTGAGAGATATTTATCCATATTTCCAAATATACAACAAGAATCTAAAAACATAATAACAACTATGCAGAAAATAAGATCATGCTACTAGATTCTTCAATTAATCAATATGAGACTGACATATAGCTAAGTAGTAATGATCTAGAGCTGGTCGGTCGTGATTCCTATCACAAATACCTTTATTCCACTATGTCATGATGGAGTTGAGCGCTACATTTCTATTGAAGGTAGGAGTTGAGCTCTACACCTCCATAATCAATCACAAATACCATGAGCGAATCATTTGATGTACAAATCTACTTATATGCATGTATAGATAAAGTTGATTTTTAGCCATTGATCTTGATGTGTATACGTATCTTGATCTAGTGGCCTATATTTGATTTCACAACCAGTAAATCTCCACTTACTTATCCTCGGTGACAAAAAACGAAACTCAATTGGTATTTAGATGTGTTAACATGTATCTCGAGAATCATCAAATGACTATTGTTTTAAATTGCTAACTTAGGTACATTTGATATAAAATCAACCATAGCCACGTTAATACTTCTATTTAAGCTACACCAAGCTTAAATCAACTTACCACATCACTCTCTACCCCAGTCCCACGTCGGTACGTATCTCAAAGCGTGTTCCCGCCGACCTCTCGACACCTAAACACAAGTAGAAGTGACTTAGTAGTCTACACATATGCAATACACTAGGCATACATTAAACAAACCTAACATATACTTCAACCAACTCGCCTCGGTCAGTGCACACATTTCGATGCTGATCCTACGTCATGGGTCACTTATCGTGATTAATGAAATTAAACTAGAATTAGGATTTTAGGCCATGACATATAGGTAGGGTAGTCGTTGTGAACCCAAGTGAAGGAGAAAGATATTACATGCGATTGTTGTTAAATCATATTACAAGTTGTACATCTTTTAATGACTTAAAGAATGTCAATGGTCTTGTCGCGGACTCCTTCCATTAGGCAACACTATTGCATCGGTTCTTAGAATTAGAAATTGCCCAGAGTCTTTTCTAGAGAAGGAACGAATAGGGATGCAAATGAGTAAGGAAATACCCACGAGTGATGGAGATTTTCTCTAACGAGTACGGATATGAGGATTTTAAATGGGGATAGGGGCGGTGATAGGTACAAAATTTCATACCCACACGAGTATAGGTACGGGTATCCTAATAGGTCGGGTATGAGGATTTTAAATGGGGATGGAATGGGGATAGATACAAAATCTCATACTCGCAGGGTATGAGTATGGGTATGGATAGTAAAATATATCCACGAGGATTCCTATTGAGAATCCTCATGGGTAATCCCCACGGGGATATCCATCTTCCCATGGGGATCCCCATATATCAATTTATACGCTATATGATATTTATTATTTATATATACCATATGATATTTATATATAAACATTACATAATATTACATAGTTTCCGCTCCGAAACACTCATACATATAACAAAAAACCTCTTAATGAGATTTATAAATTTAATTTATTTGGTTAATTAACAACTATATGTTTTGTTTTGAATTGTTTGCAACTGTATTTATATCTTAGAATTTTAGGATCAAAAGTACTAAAAAAAGTTGATGACTCGGTGGTTTAAAGAGATAGTGACTTTAAGGAATCTTTTGAATTTGAACTTTTCGTTTTGCACATGCCAATGATTTTGTAGAAACTTAATTATAAGTATTAACACTTAGTAGTTAGAATTTTTATTGCATGATATGTTGATTTTTTTATTTTTGTTGGAACTTTAGCAATTGTGTTGTTATATATATATATTTGACACTTTATTTGTTACAATTCTTTTTTGAGAATCTCTGCAGGGGATCTCCAATGGGGAATGGAATAGGAAAAAATTCCCTACAAGGATTCCCTATCCCCATAAAACCCCATGAGAATCTCCACGGGGATCCCTAATGGGGAATGAAATAGGTAAAATATTTTACCCATGGGGATTCCCCATACTCATGAGAATTTAAGGTGTATGAGGATGAGTATGAGAACTCATCCCCAGATGGGTATGAGTATGGGTATAAGTGATAAATCTTTTTAGTAGGTACGGGTATGGGAATGAGGTCCCCATCCCTTACCCTATTAATATGCATCCCTAGGCGTGTAGGTACCAAATGCCTTTTACGTTACATAGATTATTTGCAACAATATTATTTATTGCAACTCTGAAAGCAATACAATTATAACATTATTTTAAGGAGTAGTTATCCGTCGACTACTTGCAGTTAGGAACGACTAATGTTCTAGGCGAAATAAAATCATTATATCACATCAATCACGTTTTACAAGGCATGAGGAAGAACTTAAGAGACTATAATATGCAACATGCATTACAAGTTGAGACATCAGTTGATGATTGTATGATAGAGTTTCAAGAGAAATTAGAAATAGATGTTTCAAATGCTGATACCATCATATCCTCAATGTTGAATCAAGAGCAAAAACATGCATATGATTGTATTTGTGGTAAGGTATTCAAAAATGAAGGCGCCGTCTTCTTTATTGATAGTCTTAGTGGCACATGAAAAACGTTTTTGTATCGAGCATTATTGGCAACCGTTCGTAAACAAAAATTGGTTGATTTGGCAACTGCCTCGTCCGGTGTTGCTGCATCAATATTACCCGGGGCATACTGCTCATTCAAGATTCAATAGTGAAACCAACTAGTCTTGTAATGTTAGTAAGCAATCAAGTTTAGCAAAGTTGTTACCAACCTAATTGATTATATGGGATCAAGCTCCAATGGTGAATAAACAAGCAATAGAGACATTAGACCGGCTACTAGAAGATATTTGTAAGAATGACAATACATTTGGTGGAAAATTTGTTGGGTTTAGAGGTGATTTTAGGTAAATGTTGCCTATGGTTAGAAAAGGTGCAAAACAAGAGATCATTGGCTCATGCGTTGCAAAGTCATACTTTTGGAAAAAAATGGTTAAAATCAAATTGCATGAAAGCATGCATGTAAGGTTTGATTTAGATTATGCTGAGTTCGTGCTTTGAGTTGGTCATGGAATGGAAAGAGAGTACAAAGATCACTATATTAATGTCCCTTCAAAACTTTTAATACCTTGTACGAATGAGGAAGAGTCATTGATGAACTTAATCCATTTTGTTTTTGGAGATATAACGAATTTCTCTAATAAATTAGATAAGATGACGGATCATGCCATATTGACAAAGAAGAATGACTTTGTTAACAACATCAATCTATTTCTTACTAATGAATTTGTTGAGGGGTCGATAAAGTATTACAACTTTGAACAACTATGGACATGAATGAGCATAGTGTGCCAGAAGAATTTTTAAATGGTGTGGTTTTAAATGGTATTCCTCTACATGAATTGGTGTTAAAAAAAGAATTACCATGCCATGCCATTACGAAATATTAATCCTGTTGAAGGTTTATGTAATGGAACACGGTTAATGTATCATACTTTCGAGAAAATGTGATTCACACTAAAATATTAAATGTAAGTAAAAAGGTAAGCATGTTTTCTAGTCGCGCATACCGTTTGTTGTCAATGATTCTGATAGGCGTCTTGCTCTCCTCAAGAGGTTGTAATTTCTTATTCGTTTATGATTTTCAATCACTATTAACAAAGCACAAGGTCAAACTTTAGAATAAGTGGTAATATACTTACTATAGCTAATTTTCACTCATAGACAACTATATGTTGCCTTATCACGAGGTAAATGTTGTAGTTAAAATATTGATTAAGCCATCAACGGATGGAACCAACAATGCTCGTATAAAGAATATTATGTATAAAGAGTTACTTTTTTACATTGGCCTTCAATGATGTGAAGGTACTTCATGTAATGATAGGTGAGTTTTTTAGTTTCTTGAATCTAACTTTGTGTGAAAATCATGGAGAAATTCAAATTCTAGTATTTAGAGTTCATTGTTTTATTTTGCCTTGCTTCTAACTTTTTTGTAAAGTGTGTTGCTAATTTGAACAAATACCTTTTTGAATTGAACATCGGTTGTTGTTGCATTTGGTGTTGCAAAATATGATATCCTGCATGTTCATTTTAAGGTATAAAGCTAAATCGAGTTCAAAGGAATAATTTGATCTTTGTACTCGGCTGCAACTAATTTGGGGTTACCGTTTTGTTATTGTTGTTGTCGTCGTTTTTTGTTGTGGTGGGGAAACCGACAACAAAACATAAACCTTGTTCTTAATGTCAATGTTTTGATGGTTTTTGTGCTTTTTTTTTCTTATTCTAGACTTGGTTACTATCAATTTAGTTGTTAAGTGAGTTATTATTAACGCTCCAATTGAACTTTATGTAGTTTCACACGCTTTTAGTATGCTACCATGCCATGATTTATGCCTCTATTATAGTTAATCAATATCATTTCTTTTTTCTTCTTTGTAATAGTTGGCATGGCTATAAAAAGAACACTAAATAGGAAACTGGTGTTACGCGGAAAAAACAAAGTAATCATGTTTATTGCAACTAAAATATTAAGGATTGAAAATATCTCAATTTTTGCGATGCACTCTAACCTAATTTTGTTTGATGAGTTTTCTTTATAATATTTCTATCTTTTAAAAATTTTGTGATTCCATTTTCTCCGATATTGGTAATGAGATGATGAATATATCTACATTTTAAATCGAATAAGTTGTTGAATCTTTCACATAAAACCCATAACTTTACTCCAACATGAGTCAAATCTATGACCTCCCCCAACATTGCAGTTCAACAAGTGATGCTTCATTTGTCCCCCCAAGATGCTTTGGCAAAGACTATGTTTGATTTTTTTTTGTCATATGTATGTTTGCTTTATTAATGCTTACCCTTTTTGACATAATATAGCCTTCTGAAATATTATGCAAACTTCTCATTTGCCTTTTTCGTACTACATAATCTACATTTGTCTTTAGGATGTGCAAGGTAGACTTGCTACATTGATCAAATTACAGTTTGGTTGTACTTAAATCTTTGTTCGATGCCTATTTATCAAATTTGGGAATCGAACAATATCTATTTTTCTATGCATAGTCGGAATTTTATGTGTACTTATTCCATTAGATCATGCTTATCCAAGCATAGTAAATTCTTTCATGGCAATGAATGTATGGTTAATAACTAATTCTTTGTCGTTTCCATTACAATCAATCGGGTTAATGATCCACGAAAACATCTTTCTATGATAGCCTACTCTTGATCTTTTTTTTGGGCTTATAACTGTCATAAGGAACATGGTTGATTAGATGGTGAATCATGTATTAGTCGAAATAATTCATTTTTGTATGAGTCCTCCTACATAAGACTGTAAATAAGTTTTGCAAATCAATTGTTTTTAAAACACATTGAAATATGATTTTCAAAAGGTTTTTAACCGAGCTCTTTTTAATTACATGAAACTATGATGCTTGATTATCATATGCTATTTATGTCTTCAAGCATGTCTACCCTTCAAAATTGCTATTAAGAAGTTGTTGCCAGGTACAAGAAAATGAAACCCCAAATTACTCCTTTTTCAAAGGTGGCAAGTTTCAAAGATACTTCTAGTGATGTTCTAGAAAAATGGCCTAAGAGGTTTTATGTTGTTCCCCAAATATGCGAAATATGTTAGGCAAACAAATTGATCTTAAAATCTTTTATTAGAATAATCAACTATGGAATCGAGGTGTTGGTCGCTATACAAAATTTTTTAGGATCCATTCTTGATGGAAACTATTGAAATATTATGAACACGAAGCCTGGTTTTGGTAGATTTGTTGTGGCACTGTCCAAATTCTTAGTTTGGCTTATATGAGTGTTGTTCCTTTTAATTCAAACAACACTCTCGACATCATCTTACAAGCGTGACATAATTGGAACTTACATGAACTGGTTCATCTTTGTAAAAATTATTCCTTTTGTTGCATTTTTCTTAAGCATTCTCTATTCGATTATTTGTAAAATGATAACTCGATTTATTCAGTCCAAACACCAAACACATAATCATGCATAAATACAAGCCGAACAAGATTATCAATATGATTAATATCATGGTGTTAGGTTTTCTTGGACCTACTTGCACTTAGCAATTTCTTGCGTGTATGCCAATAAAGAATGTTATTAAAAAGACTTTTTTAAAAGTTAATATATTTGACATGGTTAAATCATTGCTTATTAAATATGATTTATCTTTTACATGATAAAATCTTGGGGATGTAGGGGTTAATAGTTACTTCATGGCTACGATTCGTGTAAAAAAGTAAGACAAAGGGAAAAGCATGGAGAAAAATAGTAGATTTTGCAATCATAAATCTTTTAAATGTTTACTTCAGATTGGTGATTGTTTTATCTTGTTTAGTTTCCAGACTTTGTGTTTTGAAATATTGGATCTTTAGTTTTACGATCATGAATCTTTTTAATCTTTTACTTTTGTATTTTTAGAATAATGACAACTTTTGAATGTATCCAACATTAACAATGATTATCAAATCTCTTTACTTTTATATTTTTAGAAAAATGACAACTTTTGGATGTATGCATTTTTAAAAGAATGTAAACTTTTGGATGTATGCAACATGAACAATGCCTCTATTATAGTTAATCAATTTCATTTCTTTCTTTCTTCTTTCTAATGGTTGGCTTGTCTATCATTTGTCTTTCCTTTTTCACTATGTACCACTTTTATCAAAAGGAATCTAAATGGTTATGAAAATGTTGATGTATTTGATTGACCGAATTATTATAAAGGGGTTGTATCTTTTAGAGATTGATTGAGAATTGCATCTTGATGGCTACTGGGTGTTGTCTGGACTACCCATTAATTGAATAGTCAATTCGAAGGGAAGGAAAAGACGAACATGAGACTTCAAAAAAGAGTAAGCAACTTTGGAAGATCTTGTGGGCTGCCTTTGCTAGAAAAAGATTGCTAAACAAGAAACAAGCATGGTGTGAAAAAACCAAAGTAATCATATTTATTGCAGCCAAAAGTTAGAGGTTTGAAAATATTTCCATTTTTGCGATGCATTCAAACTTGATTTTGTTTGGTAAGTTTTCTTTATTACATTTTTATTATTTAAAAATTTTGTGATTCCATTTTGTCTGGTATTGGTATTGATGTGATGAGTATATCTACCTTTCACATCGAATAAGTTGTTAAATTTTTAACATGAAAATCCATAACTTCACTCCAACAAGAGTCGAACCTATGACATCCCTAATATTGTAGTTCGACAAGTGATACCTCATTCGTCTCCCAAGAGATTCTTGTGTAAAAGCTATGTTGTTGTTGTTTTTTTTTCGAGGTCTATGTTTGCTTCATTAATGCTTACTGTTTTTGACATAATATAGTCGTATGAAATGTTATGCAAACTTCTCATTTGTCTTTTTGTACTACATATTCCATATTTTTATCTTTGTTTGATGCGTATTTATCAAAGTTAAAAATCTAACTATATCTATTTTTCAACGCATAGTCTGATTTTTACATGTACTTATTCCATTAAATTATTCTTATCCAAGCTTAGTAAATTCTTTCATGGCAATGAATATATGGTTAATAACTAACTCTTTGTTGTTTCCATTACAATCAATCGGGTTAATGATCCACGAAAATATCTTTCTATAATAACATTTACTTAATCTTTTTTTGGCTTATGAATGACCTAAGGAACATGGTTGATTGGATGATGAATGAGTTCTACAAATCAATTGTTTTAAAAACACATTGAAATATGATTTTCATAAGATTTTTTTTTCATAACTCTTTTAAATTTCATAAGACTATGATGCTAAACTATCATTTACAATTTATGTTTTTAAGCCTATTTACCCTTTAAAACCGACATTAAGATGCTGTTGCCTGTACAAGAAAATGAAACCCCAAATTACTCCTCTTCCAAGGTGAGAAATATCAAAGATATTTCTGGTGGTGCTTTAAAGAAGTGGCCTAAAAGGTTGCATGGCTCCCCAAGGATGCGAAATATGTTAGGCAAACAAAATTGATCTTAAAATCTTTTATTAGAATAATCGGCTATTGAATCGAGGTGTTGATCGCTATGCAAAATTTCTCAAATCCGTTCCTGATGGCTAGTACAGAAATAAATTTTGGTTTTGTTGGATTTACCGCAGCACTATCCAAATACCCAATTTTGGTTATATGAATGTTGTTCCTTTTTATTTAAACAACACTATTGACATCATCTATGAGCATGACATCATTGAAACTTATATGAACAGGTTCGTCTTTGTAAAAATTATTTATTTTTGTTGCATTTTTCTTAGGCATTCTCCATGTGATTATTTATGGACTAATAGCTCAATTTATTTTAATCTAATACATAATCATGCATTCCATTACATTTCTTGTCAAGAGCAAGTAAGTTAAAAATAGTACTAATTTACGTTGTTCAGTATTTGATCTGTCTCTCATGGTATATATATTTTTTTCAATTCTTTATCTATGTGCGAAGTGTTCTCTACATATCTACACACAGATGATTGAATACTTGCAAATATGATATTCAACGCATACATGGGCAAGTAAGCTCTTCTTTTGTACTCTTTTCTTTCCCTGTGTGAATTCTTAGCTTCCCAGTTGCAAGTTCTAGTTTGGCAAAATGCTCAACTAATTCATAATCTCCATAATTCCCTCGCTTCATTATATCGCCAGTAAAATACTCATAATTTCTTGTTCTCCAGGTAAGATATTGTTGATACCCTTCTTGATATGTATGGCGTTATTCGCCCTGAACATGTTGTTATAATAAGAGATTATGTTGACGCCATTATGGAGTAAAGAACATTGTCGGAAAATGCAGTTGGAATGGCACAATTCAACAAAATGAGCAAGGTCCTCATCATTCCGAAAAGGCACTATTCATTGACAATAGTGAATCTCTAAGATAGGCTAAAGCAATGACCAAGCTATATGGGTTTATTGAGCTTGATTTTGTATGTTCCAATATCTTGCAAAGAAGTAGCATAGTCAACTTGCAGTTGCAGAGGATTGATGTCATTTTTTAAGCTTGGACATGAGATAAACAAATTTTAAATCCGCCATAGGCCCATGTTCATTGTTCTCCAAGCATTTTGAAACTTGTCGTCGTACCATGGACCTAGAGGTGCCTAAGATCCTTAATGTAGATGATGAAAGGCGCTCGGACTTGTTTATTTTTATGTGCAAGTGTATATTGGAGAAATTTTACACTATATATTATATTGTCATTGTTCTTGTAGTATCCAGTATTGCTCTCTCCAATCAAAACAAGTGGTTGCTTCATTTCAACTATGAAATTGCTTTGTATTGTACTAGGAAATGCATTTTCTTTTTCTGTTTGTGCTGTACATGCTTATGTTTCCTAAATTTTTAATGTCTTTATCATTCACGAAATGTACTGTCCAACGATCTAACCAATATGCTCACGGCGTTTTCTATGGTGAACACTTTATTTTGTTTTTATAAGATCTTCTCGCTACCTGCAAGTATGGGATCACAATTCCACTTAGAAGATATCAAATCCAATCACAAAGTATAGGTACGAAGCTTTAATCAAATCAAATCACAAAATACAAGTATGAAGCTTCAATTACATATAAATAGAAACAAAAATCCATAATTATCACAATTCCACTTAAAAGATATCAAATAGAATCACCAAATATTGGTATGAAGCTTTAATTACATATAGGAAAATGCTAGAATGATACTCCAAATGAAACCTCAAGTAACGCCCTTATGATGCGGTGCGCAGACCCACATTCATGAGAACCATTTTGCACGCTTCGAGATGCATACCAAGTGTGTTATGCATCAAGAACTATTTTACGCATGCTTATTTTTATGCGGGGCTTGCACGCCACATCACAGGGTCGTCATTCTAGCATTTTCCTTACATATAAATAGAAACATAAAATCCATAATGGTCCCCCCTAAAAACTAAACAAAATCACCAATAATTACCTATACCTCACCTATAGGTAAATATATAGGTAGGTTGTAAGTTGTACATCACACACTTGCCTTTTGGGAGCAAGCCATGTGGTAAATATCAAAGTTAAGTTAAAAAGTGCAGTTAGCTGGCTTGTGCTTTGGGAGCTAGAGAACATCGTTCTCTTTTTCAATTCTCGAAGAGGTAAAAAAGAGCACATAGTCTAATCAATTAAACCATTAAAGTAAATCAATAAAATACATAAAACTTATATTGATGTCATATTAATAAAATCGTTGATCGAACATCTTAAGGATATGAGTGATCTCAATGCATATTCAATAACATGGATCATGTGTTTGGATGAAGTGGATACCTCTAATCAATTGTCAACAAAGTAAGGGTAATCATTTCTTTAAAAAAAAAAAAAGTAATAAGGGACATTCATTTCAAGTCACATATTAATGTACCCTCTGGCTTTGGATTAAAGCCATTTTTGATGAGAAGAAACAAGTTGTATTATCAAATGAATAATATTCTTGATATGCCTTGAATTGCGAAATAACTATCTTAAAATTAATCTTACAACTCCTATTGATTGGTGTGAAGATGGAGTATCTTAATTTATTCAATAAGATTTCTCCTATATTCTTCTTGAATCGATTGGTTCATTTTGGAGTACTCTTGTAACCTTTTCACTTTTTTCGGTAGAAATCAAAAGTGTTCCATCTCCATTTCTTACAATGCTAGAAAACTCAAGCTTAAGCTTCAGAAGGAAATGAGAGGGACACTCGTAATTGGATTATTCATGCTTTTATAGTAGAAAACTAGTCGTTAAAGCCACCACTTGATTAACTAGGCAACAACTTGTCATCATCATCGGTCGTGAAGTAAATATTCACTTAAGCTTGTTCTGATTTGTGTTTGTTCACTTACACTGCTGTTTTGAGTGCACATGATTGATTTTAAGCGCCTGTTCACTTATGTTGTTGTTTTGACTGTGAGAGCTTGCTTCACTCATGCTGCTGTCATGTTGTATTTGGCTTTTTTGCCTTGGTATGGGTGGAAAGGCTATTTTGATTAAATGAATTATATGTATATGGTTTGTGGGTTTTCTTTATTTATCAGTAATAATAGGGTGAGAAATTTTTTACATTATATCACCCACTGCAAGAATATAAGTGCGACAAAATAATGCACAATTTTTTTTCACAAAAAAGAGAACGCATAACATAACCCATAATTAACTGATTCATACAATCAAAGAAGTCAATAAGCTTATCAAGAGTTATCCAAGCCTCTTTATAAACCAAGTCATGCAATTGAAGAATCGAATTACCTTCCAATTCTTCCATCTCCTTGTCCTTCCTGGAATGGCAAGTGCACTATTGGCATTTCCAACCCCGACTTGCATATATAGCCTTCATTAACCTTTCAATCTCCACACCCACTCTTCATTTATGCAAGTAAGAAAAATTGAGAGCTAAAGAGATAAAGAGATATGATGGATAATACTTAGAGGAAAACAAGTGACTGAGAGGGAACATCACCCCACACAAAAAGTAAGAAGCTGCCTTAAAAATACACTTTTTCTTTCAAAGTCTACTTGTGTTTTTTCTTACATACCTATATGATTTTTTGATGAAATATGTACCTATCTTTTTTGAGTTGTACACTTATGGTTGTTACACTTATGGCCTAACTCTTTTGGGGAGTTTTACATTTATGGCACTACTTTTTGGGGTAGACTATTGTCTTTACTTTTTACTTTGCTTGTTAAGTAAAAATGAGTTAGATTGGTGAATTATTTTATTTCATAGTACCTTTTCGTGCTATTTTATATTTGCATACTAAAAACAATTATTAGACAATGCTAGAGTGAGTTTTTCAAGACACTCGAAATATATGGACACCCGATTAATGGTGTCCATTTAATACACGTCAATTTGTATGCACACAAAGTTCGATATGAATACCAATAGACACTAATACTCGGGTAACCATTCTGACTATCTCAAAATAGATGACCATATGATTTTCAAGCATTTTATGTTGTCAAATAAATTGTTGATATATCATTTTATAACAACATAATATTTACTAGCATTTACTAAAAAAGAATCGTTTGGTTTATTTTTGGCAACTTATAAAACTTTTCTATAGAAATCACAAGGAAATTTATATTTTTATGTTTTGTTCAACTTTATGGAAAGTTGCAATTTTTTTTCTTATAAAAAACAAGCTAATTGACATTAATACTCTTCAAACAAGAGATAAGGATGTTGGTAATAGAGATCTGATTTACGACAAATAATTATGTTTATAAGTCGTTTGAACAAAATTAGTTGAAACTTCCACATGACATTTCTTACTCCCCCCAACTCTAACTCCAACCAAACAAGGCCATAGATTCCAACAAATAAATCACAGTTTTTTTTTCAAACAAATTCTAAGAAATGTCTCTTATTCGTTGTACCTTATTAAATCTTGTTTAAGAGAATTGAAAACCAAATGCATTGTCTTTTTTACAAGTCTTGTATTGTTTACAAAGCTTACTAAAAATACTCAAATTTGTTACTTATCATTTATTTTGCAATTTTTTTAGAATGAGAATAATGACCATTATAATTTATTACAAAGAACTTATAGCATCATCATTGCTCGTGGCCTCATAAATTTATATGCATACTTAAATAACCAATCGACAACATTGCTTTGTGATTGTGACGTTATATGATGTGGTATGAATTTTTAATTTAAGTTTCATATTTGATTTGACTTGTGATCATCTTAAAAGTTTTTAGTAATTTGGAAAGAAGACTTAGTTTAAACTTAATTGATATTGACAGTAAAATATGTTGTCCCATGTACTATAATAGATTTGAGTTGAAGAATTATATATCGAGATTTATTCAGAAATAATACTTAAACTCTCTTTAGGGATACAAAGTCCCAACTACTTTGTTCAGAGATGATGTTGATCGGATTGGTAATAGATTAATATCATAACATGTGTATAACATCTCAATGCCAGGGTTAGTGACATCAAAGAAAAGTTCCAAATTGTTCCAATTCCTTACCATTGGACACTTTATGATCGAAAAATTATAAAGAAAGTTGATCCTACTAAAAGGTTTACTCTTATAAAGAAAGAAATATACACAATGCTCAATGAACTTCATCCATGCATCGACACCATCGACTCTATTGGTAAGACATCAAATGCGATTTGTTCAAATAATTTGTTAACAATTGTTCATAACCTTTTCGTTTCTTTACTTTTGTGTGGATCTTGTAATGGTAGTGTTGAAAATCTCATCATCCAGATAGATCATTCACCATGATGGGAACACATCAAGGCTTTGAGAATTCATTGCCATTGATAAATGGTATTCTTTTTGACATTTTTTTATTTTAATGTTTAAAATTAAGGATGCAAAAGGGTAGGGTAGAGAATGGGGACCTCATTCTCATACTCATACCCACTAAATAACTTATCACCCATACCCATACCTATACCTATCAGGGGATGAATTCTCATACCCATCCCCATACCCATTGAATCCCTATGGGTATGGAGAATCCCCATGGGTATGGAGAATCCCCATGGGTAAGATGTTTATCCACTTCATTCCCCATTAGGGGTCCCCATGGGAAAATCTTTTTCCCCATTCCATTATTGGGGATCTCTGTGATAGCCCCAAATTCCAAGCCACTTTGCTACCTGCCACATTGCATCCCACATCGCCTAGCCTTGCCACGTCATGGCCTGCTTATCCTTGATGCCTCTCGACCAAACGAGTTGCTTACACTTTTCTAGCTAACCTTAGTTACGCTAACTAATCTTTACATAAGTATTAATAATTTACTTAGCTTTACTCAATTTATCAAGTTATATCATAAATTCTCAGCGGAAGTCTTTTAATGAGTAACTTATGCAATATTTTATAATCCTAGGTAGTGAAAAACTTGTCAAAAGATACCATGTATATATCAAAGGCAAGATAAGCAAAAGATTCATATACATGTAATCAGTGTTCTACACTCTCCAAAACCCAACAAAAATATAAATACATACATACTATAGTCACACACGAGCTGGCTCTACAATCTCAGAGGTAGTCGCCCAGTACCTCTTTGCCCTCGCTTTTGCTCATCAAAGGATCTACACTTGGTCATCAACAAATACAATGATGAGTCCAGTGAGTAAATTCCTAAGAGAAGTCTACACAATATTCATGAAATAAAACCGATGAACTATGAGTCATGTAAATATAACCCCCGGCAACAGTACGTCATATTTTCATAAATGTAGGCAACATACGACAAGCAAAAACAATGACGCGAAATAAACAACATTTACTAACTAAACAGGCTCAAAATAAAGCATTAATAAGTAAACAACCGTAATCACAAGAAAACCCTGACTTAAACTAGCCAGTAATCAATAAAATCGAATAAGAACCACGTATATACTTACAAGCTTACATTGAATAAATCCCGACTTTAGTTACCGGATGAACCCCTCCACATGCTATTTCGAGTCAAGGGAACACCCTAAGTCTCTCTCGACGGTTGTAAGTACATCCTACTGTCGTCGACACAAGCACTAAACGCAAGTAACATGTGCCAGCGATTTAGCCACAACCAATATATATGCAAATTGAAATAGGAGTGAAACTCCATGTGTGCCCACTAGTAGTCACACATGTAATCCAACATTGATAAAAGAAGTCATGAATTATGTGAGGCATTCCAATGGGTTTACTCACCTCAATTCGCACTCCGACTTCCCGAACACGCCGTGAATGCGTCCCCTACTTGTTCTAGACCCTCGTACTATAGTCCCTTAACCATCTGGGGTCATTTAAGGGTGTTTACAATGTGGTTTAGATTCGGTTATAAACTAGCTCAAGTCATTTAACTTAATTAGTAAGAATTGAGTAAGCTCAAGATTTGAGCATGCTGAAGGTTTGAGCAAACTAAAAGTTGAGTCTACTAAATGTTTCAGCTTACTAAAAGTTCAAGCATACTTGCTCATAACTTTGAGCATGTTTTCTGGCCAGAATGCTTTATATGGTAAAAACTTAAAAATATCACTGTTCATCTTAATGTCTCGACCCTTTTGGCCTTCATACTTAGACAACCCTCCCAAAATTAGTTTGCACCTCATTTTTCATTATCATGTAATAAAATAGGATAAAACATAAACAAAAGACACCAAATCAACTTTCCAACGAATTTACTATTCATCTTCTTCCTCACGTAGTCACTACCCAACAACAACAATAACCTTAAAAATGATTCTCCAAGAAGCTATTTCTTACCCATTGAATCTACTCTTATGAACTCTCCATACACAAAAAATCATGAAGAACAACAATCTTAGAGCATGCATTATCAAGATTTGGTGAAGAACATACCTATGGCTTTAATGGAGTCGTCACTCTTGTTCTACTTCTCTTGGATCCCAAAAATTCCAACAATTTCACTCACAAAAGTCACCAAATCCTTCACATTTCTACTCTTTCTCCTCTTAGCACTACGTTCTCTCTCCTCTCTACTTTCTTTTTGTTCAAATGAGAGAGAAACGGGAAACTTGGGATTTAAGTAACTATCTATTATTTGGATTCTCAAGTGGGTATCTTAAGACACATCCAAGGTTAATATCTTTCCAACACATAACCCACTACATCTCTACTAGCAACCACTTATCATTTTTAAATGTGACACTTACCATGCACCTAGTCTCCAATTGGTCCACATACACAAAGCATAATACATTTCTCATTTTGCACATGATCTTTTAAAATAATTATATGCGAGTCTAATTCCACCCACTTTATAATTGCCCTTTGATCTCACTATATTTACAATTAAACCATAGACATATGTTTTCAAATTAATTTAATTAAGCTGACTTAGGTACAATTATCTTATGGTTAATGTAATTGGTTACATAATTGACCCCCAACTACCCGACACCTGGTGCCCCGCATCTCGACACGCATTTCGAGGTACACCATAGCCTATTGTTTTAATTTAATCAACTTAGCCTATGGATATATTACCCATTTTAATTGCTTAACTAGTCATCTTAATGTGAATTTGACGAGTTTCCTAGTGTACCCGTAGTTCGCCAACCTAATACCTACGTTGACATGCCTTTCAAGGCGAACACCCATCACATAAACTCACAGATAGCAACATACACATAAACGATGGAATATAATAATAATAATTTTAAACACCACATATACACAATCACTATAAATAACATGTTTCCTCGGCTCTCGTGTCTAAGCTAACCGAGTTGTCCATGTAACGCCCGAATTACGACCGTTAATTCCCGAGATTAACACTAACCATGTTTAATTAATTTGGGCCGTTACAATCTCCACAAGGATTCTCAAAAAAAAAAGAAACGAAAGTTATCAAATATACATACATAACAAGTAGAGCTATAGATATTTTCAAATGATACTTATACGTGTAATATCCATATGTTAGCATAAGCATATTGTAATATGATATATAATTATATATAATATTTAGTTATAAATTTATAATATAACTAAATATTAACAAATATTATATTATAAAGAGTTTGATCATATTGTTGATCCATATAATTTGAGAATTGATATTTGAAATTAAGGATTTAAGTTTTTTTTTCTCGAAAAGAGTTGAAGTTTTGGTTGATTATCAATGTATATTTTTTCTCTCCCAAAGAGTTAAGAAACAATAACATCGCGATACAAAAAAAAAAAAAAAAACAATAATGTCAATAAGTTATAAATTCATAAAATGTATATAAAAATATAAACTACATATAAAGTCGATAACACTAAAGGGGCTACAAAAAATTTGGAGGATTCTATAAAATAAGATTTTGCAATTTTTCTCATTTGATCCTATTTTTTCAGTACTTTTAATCCTAAAATTTTAAAATATAAATATAGTCGCAAATAATTCAAAACAAAACATATAGTTTTTAATTGACTAAATACATTAAAATTATAAATCCCATTAAGAGTTTTTTTTTATATGCATGAGTTTTTAAGAGTGAAAACTATGTAATATTATGTAATATTTATATTTAAATATCATATGGTATATATAAATAATAAATATCATATGGCGTATAAATTGATATACGGGGATCCCCAAAGGTAGATGAGAATCCCCGTGTGTATATTTTATTACTCATACCCATAACCATACTCGTGTTGGTATGAAATTTTGTACTCTTCCCCACCTCCATCTCCATTAAAAATCTCTATACTTGTGTCTATTAGGGTAAATTTTTATCACCCGTAGGTATTTCCCTACTCAATTGCATCCCTAATAGAGGAAATTACGCATATATGTAGCCTCGAAAAGGTCAAGGTGAATTTATGGGATGCTTTCTATGATGTCCCTGGTGCTGAGATTGAATAAAAAATTGCAAGGAAGCCAATCGTTGTATGTCGTAGATTCAAAGTTACCTCATACAATGGTTCGATATCTAACTTTGATCTTCTTACATAAGAAGAATATTCATTTAAGAGATATTTGAATAACACATTCGTTCTTTTATTTTTACTAAAGGTCTGACTGTATCAACGAGGACCTCATCCTCATTAAACCTAAAAGAAGACAATTATTGATGCATAACAATGAATATCAATTTCGTGTGGGGCAGCATGATGCGTTGGCATGCACACTAAACTTAACAAATTTGGATTCAGAAAGTTGATTTTAATTAGGACTATATTAGTATTTAATTAAGAAATTGGTTTTTAACTAAAATATGCTTTATTTAGAAGTATAGTTAAATAGAAAGTCATGGAATGACCGACTAGGGAATCTTGGGGTTCCAAGGATATGGATTTATTGAAAA
The DNA here is from genome assembly GCA_039657365.1 of Stephania yunnanensis. Lineage (NCBI taxonomy): Eukaryota > Viridiplantae > Streptophyta > Magnoliopsida > Ranunculales > Menispermaceae > Stephania > Stephania yunnanensis. Next base: position 53,195,570 of record CM077584.1, on the reverse strand, counting down.
TGACATGGTGATCAATATTGACGGCTTAGTTGTGAAAACGACATTTTTTGATCAAATTCATTAGTTTAAGCTTGTGAAATTGCAGATTTACTATTTTTGAAAAATCTTAGTTAAGCTATAACTTATAGTAGGAGTTTCCGTTTTTTATGCCATATGTGGCGTTGGATTTCTTATTTCGTCTAGTTTATGTTTTAGGGCGTTTTAGACTTTTACAATTTTTGACAAAAATTAGACTTTTGCTATATAAATCACTTTTGGCTGTAATTTGGGATTTTTGGTGTTTAATGAAAAAATTGAATTTTTCTCTTTTGAGAATTTAGTTGCTGACTTTTCGGTCCTAAGTTGTTTGTTCATGGTTTTTTGAACAATTCAACTTGAAAGATCCTCACCGCGTTAATTGGTATCAAAGCTTTCATCAACCGTGATTTGGAGATCAAGACGCCGAAGAAGAACCAGAACCAACAACAAGTTGATGATGTTTATCAGTGAAAGGACTTAGTCCGAACCGAGTAGTTTTTCACTCAATTTCTTACATCTCAGGAAAAAATGTGTGTGCAACTTAATGAATTATCTGCAAGGATGGCAGAGTTGCTAAGGATTCGTGGGATTACTATCCCAAACTATCGAAGAGACCCTATTATTTTTGAAGAAACATAAGGAAATTTCTCTTATTATGGGGAAGGTGAATTTGAAGACAAGGAAAATTATGTCAAATTTGACGAGCTGCCAAAGTTTGATGACAATGACCAATGCTTCATCAAAGACACGTTGGTGGTTTTTGGAGATGAAGGCCATGTTGTCATGAATATTCTATTGTCTACAAGTTCCCAAGTGATAGCGATAGTTGATAATGTGACTGTCAATCAATGTTTCGTTGAAGTTTTTGCAAGAAAAAAGTCAAATTCATAACACATCTTTGTTCGTTAATCGAGATTGCAAAAATTCGAGGGCACGATGTTGACTTTAATAATTAGTTGTTAATTCTTTGGTCATAGGTTGTTTGTTCATGGTTTTTCAAGCAACTCAATTTGGAAGATCCTCACCGCATTAATTATGAACGAGTGCGCGAACATTGTTGGATTTTTTTTTTTGCTTACAACTACTAATTTCTATTTTAGTATATTGTTAGTTAATTAGAAAGTCTACTGTTTAGTTAAGTTTCTAATTATTCGTTGGGTATAAGAAGTTTCTTTTTTGTTTTGTGTTTGTTTTTTGGCAACTCCTATTTATGTGTTTCAATTGAATTAGCAAGTTTGGAGTCTATGTAAAGACCTCTATATTATTTTGTAATACACAAGTTTTAGTTGATTGAATAAAGTTTGTGTGTTTTAGTGTTTGTGTGATTGTTTACTTCCGCTGACGTCTGTGAGTTTTTTCCTAACAAATAGTATCAGATAAGGTGGAGATGAAGGAGTTCGTAGAGCTTGTACGAGATTGTGTGATCAAAAGATCGGTGGGTTCTCTTGCGTTAGAGTGCAAAACTCGTCTCTCTTGATGTGAAGAACTGAAAAAGTGCTTTGAGGTGTAAGTTTTGATCGATATCTATTTTTTCACTACAAGATAAAGAGTTTTTTTTGTCTTTGTTTAAATTAATTTTTATCTTTAGTGAAATCATAAGAGATCAGTTGATTTTGGTTTTTTTGATACATTCGTGATCATCGCAACGGATTAATTGAGATGGGTTCTTCAAATGATGAAGTCAAGTATACTATTAAAAAGCTTGATGGTAAACAAACTTTAGTTTGTGGCAATTGCAGATGAGGGATATGCTTACTCAACAAGGTTTGAGGCTTGCATTGAATGAGGAAAAACCTACTGAAATTGATTAGATAAGGTGGGGTGTCATAGTTTCAAAGGCTAGCTACTAGTTCGATTCACCTTTGTTTGACCGATAATGTAGTGTATGAAGTTATGGAAGAAACTTTTGTCGCGAAGATATAGAAGAAGTTAGAAGAAATTTACATGAGTAAATGTTTCACACCTAGGTATATTTTGAAACATCAGTTTTTCACTTTCCAACGAAAAGAAGGTACGAGTTTTGTTCAACACTTCGAAGACTTCAACAAAATTGTTCATGATCTTACTAATGTTAGGGAAGTCGTGAGTTCTGTTGATAAGGCAGTTATCTTGTTATGCTCTATTCGTTCTACGCATCCACATATTTTTAACATGTTACTTTATGGGAGAGATGATTTTACGGAAGGAAATGTCAAAATTGCCTTGGTTTCTATAGAAAAATTGGATAATGAAAGTCAAATCTTCTGCTCCTGATACTTCTTAACTCATGAATCTTCAAGGAAAGGAAAAGTATGGCCGTGGTAAAGGGCATGGTGGAGGTTTCAAGCCTTTGAAGGAAATGACATGTTTTTATTGTGATGAGAAAGGACATACTATCAAATATTGTTCAAAAAAGCAAGAAACTTCGACCAACAGGGAAGGAGAAAATAACATTGTGACAATTTCTCAAGCAGAGGGTGGAGATTATTATAGGAGTTTTGGTGATTCTTTAAAGTATTTTTGGTGTGTGTTTATATGTTTATTATTGAGTATTTGAATGAGTGGTTGAGTGTTTTGATACAACGTGGTTATTCGATGATTGACCGTCGATGAGTGAGTGATTTGCTTGTGATGAGTGAGTGGGTGTTTGTTTGAAGGATCAAGATTAATCAGATGAGTGAGTGTGTGTGACCAGAAGATCTGGTTGATTGAGTGAGTGCGTATGGTGGACAAACATTGGATAGAGGCATAACATAAGTCTTCTTGGATTTGTCATTACGAAACGATTGAGTGATTGTGTGGTTTATTGTTATTCATGGTGACTACGACAAATATCAAGGCTTTGGTGGTTTATTGTTATTCTCAAGTCCCCTTGGTGTCCGAGAGCCCCTTGGTGTTTTGACTAAGTCCCCTTAGCCTAGTGTGTGTTAAAAAAAAAAAACTAAAGAGAATGTTTTTTCTTATCTCAGTTTGAATGCAATGAACAATTGATTTCTCAAAAGTTGCTTTGCATTTGTGATAACACTCCTATTTATAAAGAAGGTCGGAGTTGCATTCATTTCGATCTTCATTGCCTTCAACGAATCTTGCCCATATTTTTCTTTCTTTTTAATCATTTAGAAAAGAATTGATTGTCTAAATCTCTAGTTTCCTTTTTTTCCATCTCGTTTGAAATAAGCAATTTGAGAATGTGCGCTCTTTCCTTATCTTGTAAATGTTTGCCAATCTTTCGTAGATACACGGGATCTCGTAAGAGTATTTTCGCGATCTTCAAAGATCCAGTGAGTTGTACATATATTCTCCGGGCCAACGTGGCGATATCTTGGGCATAGCTATACAAGGAAATAACTAAATGGACCATTAGTGACACAATAAGTTCCACTAAAAATCGATGCTTAAGGTGTGACACACAATGACAACTGCTAGGGAGTTTATGTTTTAACAACATTGATACAACTTAATAATATTTAGTGAAAAATATTATTAAGGGTAAAGCAAATTAAATATATACATTAATGGAAAGAAAGCTATAAAAGCATCTCTTGTGAGTTGATAGAGGTATATCATTTGTCAAAATGCAGGTTTTAGGAGGTCGTGACTTTGACTCTCACTTAGAGTCAAAAAAGAAATGGAAAGAAAACTTATTTTTCATCCTAAATAAACATAGATTAATTAAGTACAAAGAAAAGTATTAGTTGTGCTGAAAGTTTTCGATTAGGGGATTGAACTGGACTCCCCTGCAATATGTCAATGGTTGTGAATGAGTCTAGGTTTCCGATTCTCTTATTAAGGCGTGTGGGAATGTGGATTGTTGTCTCAACTGTTTGCTAATGTCAATTGGTTGTGAAGTTCTTTGGGAAATAAAATTTTGGTTGTGTTCTTTCCGGAACCAATGAGTGCAAGTGATTGTTGTTTCCCTTTTCTAGTTGTTTGTAGAATACTGTGAGTTTTTTTTTACTTGCTTTCGTTTGTGAGATTAAAAGTAGCGTTAAGTTAATTTAGTGTCTCGAGGTCTTACCCACTCAGGGCAAGCAGCACTTAAGCTTCCATATTCCTTACTCATCAACCATAGTACCAAACATCATAAAAATAAATTTTTTTTTTTTTTTGAAAACCTTTCTTATAGCCAAGTTGTACCAATGGATCAAAAAAGAGTGGTGTCCACCCCGCAACATAGTGCATAAACTCACAAAGTTAAGCTAGATTAATTATTGTTAAACCAATAAAGCTTATTAGTGATCTAAAATCACTTAATTAGAACATTAGAGCTAACTATATTTTGATAGAAGCACCATATACATAGACCAAGTAGTTTGTATACACAATTGACTTCATTGAAGCTTGAGTGATGTCAAATAATAATAAATGTCAAATAATCATAATCTCCAACTTTAAATTCCAAGGCATGAATTTGTGCTGTACTTGATATCTCTGATTATAGATAAGTATACTAATTCTAAAACACAGTCAAGACGGAGGACATGCATAGTAGTATATACTGATCAAATTATACGAACAAGGTAGTTAAAATTACTAAGATGATATAATATGAAAAAATCAAAGACATTGTCATTTCTTGACAAGGGAAAACAATAAGTGTGAGACCTATTCTTGTCTTTTCCATTATTAAATAGTGGAAGACGTACATTTGATTCATATGGTTGATACAAGAGTTTACTTCAATTTGTTAGCGTTCTATTTCAATTTGTGTTAGTCTAAGTCTTAGTCTTTTTTTTTTTTTTGAATTGACATTATACATTTAAAATCTTCATTGCATTAAGTCACACTATAAACCAATACATATACTGTTGTAAATGTAATGAGATGTGGATGACTCTTTCCATTCAACCCTTTGTATTCCACCAATGGTTACACATTTATATCATGTAATTTATTCGTGTAATTAACTTGTGATCTTTGACATTCTTGAAATAGCCTATATAAAGGGCTTACATTTATGTAATAAGACACACCATGTTAGAATGAAAGCTTTCACATTTTCCTCATTTATTCTCTTGTCCAATATCTAGTTCATTGTCTTACTTTCTTTGCTTTAGTCATAGTTAGTTTTACAACACTTTATCAGCACGATTGTACTTAATGAAGGTAGTCTCAAAGATCAAAAATCTTTTCTTTGAAGACAAAGCTCAAGAGGTATAATTTACGTAAATTTGATTTAGTGGTATTTGGTAACTCCATTTCTTGCTAATTTATTATCTTATTTGGAAAGCATGCAAGTTTTTGTTTTTTGGTTTTTAGAAGAAAGCATGCAAGTTTTTGTTACGGATGCCTTGCGTCTATGAAACGGACACACACGGTTGACATGGTCTATCACAATATGTATAGCCTATATCGACCAAAATGAAAAGCATGGAACTTTTTGAACATAATATATATGGCTACTGTTTTTCACCATCTTATGTGATAGAAATTTTTTTTTTAATACTTGAATTGGATTAGATCAAACTAGCTTTTTAGTTTGATGTCCATATAATGGAATGCATCAAGGTTTAGCTCAGATTTCTACCTAATGCACTAGAACATTTTTGACATTTAATAGAGGTTTTAAAACCCCTATTAAATAGAGTGTTATTAAATGTCATGTGAAAATGTGTTATGTTTAAATTTTTAATACATGTATTACATAGAGGTTTTTTACAACTCCTATCAATTAGGTGTTATTTGATAACACCCCCCTTTAATAGGGGTTTAAAAACCTCTATTAAATACCGAAATTGTTCTAGTGATGGCCGACCCCATTGATCATCATATATAGTTTGATATATATCTATATTCTCATCATTATATCATATATAAATGACTTTGAGATCGACTTGATAGACTGAATGAGAGTCCCAACTTATTCGGAGTTATAATTTTGATCAAAAAGCAAATCTTTAATAACTATCACTAATTTTTATATGTGCATGACAACAATTTTTTTTTTCTATCTCATTTCTTTTATTAAAAAAGGAGAAATAAAACAGTCGACAAGTCCTTAAAAAATTATTACAACGGTCTTTATCTAATAATTCTAATATAATGTTGATTAAGATCGTTTATGAGTAACATTTTTATTTGTGTAACCAAACAATTTAAAGTTGACAATAATTTACTTTAATATCATTTTTATAATGAAAAATACTTATGTAACCCACTTTAGTGATCAATATATATAATTTATTTCACCATTTTGTAGTTGACAATTTATAATACTTTGACTCATGAAATTGCTATTATGTTTAGGAGATCCCAATTACAATTCATGGAGTTTCTTATATGGTTTATACAAAATATAGTTTAAATTTGTCTGTAGCCAACTTTTATTCTTAATGAATACTATATATCATCACTTATTCACTTATGTCAAGATAGTAAATACTTAGTATTATGGTTAATTGGTCACTTTTAGTCTTTTTACCAACAATCTAACTCATACATGCATGCTTTGACTGTTTTTCAACCACTATTTGTATTGACTTTAATTAATTCAATTCAATTTATTTCCATTTTATCATCATAAATATCTTTTATTATTGGCATAATTCATATATGCATGCACTATTTTAAATAAAAAATATGTCGTATAAAAAGTATATTAACAATATATATGATGGAAGCAGGCAGATGTGGGGCTACTAGTTAGCTCTAAGTTGAACAAATTCATTTGGTGTAGTTAAATATTTTATAAAATATGATTATATATTATATACATTATATATTACATATAATGTCACCAACTAAGAAAGCGGGTTCCGTAGTTGTGTCTTGTACGATCTTCTACATCATAAATCAAAAGCATGTATATGTGACATGTATAGGTTTTCTCAAAATTATTAATAATTAATTCTGTTCTAATCTTGATTTTTATAATACAAATAATGTTATAAGTTTGAGTTGATAGTGGATAAGTCTTGTCCCAGGTAAAGCTAAACATTGAAAGGGAGATGAGTTATCCCATTCTAGGAGGCTAGTTATTAAGTAGTCTTTGTCTCGCCACCCAATCTGGAGGTTGTCCTATTAAATCATACAAATAGTTAACGCGCGTAGAACGCGTCAATAAAGTAAAGTTTCATAAACCAATTATTTTGTAGAATAGTGGCAAATGGCCGATCCCACAGAGATTGGTAGTCTTTTTTAGGTTAAAAACAACAAAAAAGAAAAATTAAGGGTTTTAAAATAAATATTAATTTAACTAACTAATCTAACTAAACTAAATAAATAAAATAACTAAACTAATTTTGAAAACAATTAATTAATACCTAAGTAACACTAAAGTCTACAGTTCCATAAATCAGGATCAAGATTCAATGGCAATCGTAGTCTTCAATTTTTCCCAAAAAGTCATTAATTTTTATTCTCCTAGATTAGCTATAGAAAATCGACATCTGCCAGAAATTCCTCGTTCTCCTAATCTCGATAGCTAGGACGTCCGCCACTAACTACTTCCCTTATTAATGTATAACCCTAGACATTCGCCAATCGGTTTTAACACAATAACCGCGGTAATATAGGTCTATGGGAACATTAATCCTAAATAACCGGATCGCGTCTGCTTCCGATTTAACTTAGATTCAAATGTTGCACACTTAAGAACCGAAAGGGTTTGACGACAAACGGGTGAGTGTTTGTCACTTTATTGGTCCAAAAGCACAATTACACGGACACTGATGGTCTAAATACCTGTAGATTGTCCACCTAAAAGCATGAGTCGGCCGTATACATACCCTAGATCTAAACCATAATCCTTAAAATCAACAACAATGAAATAGGAGAATTTAAACTAATTAAATAATAAAATAAAAGATCTCACATAATACGCCATGAGTCCATGTTCCCGACTTGTTTCCCCTCCAACTTAGGCAAAGAGTTGATTAGCCGAACATCATCATCGAAGAACGTCTATAAAAAAACAATAATAGACAGTGATAAAAATAATAAAACCTAAGTTCCTAATATATAAAACTACTAAAAATTGGTCTCGGGAGGTGAGAGAAACTAATTTTGGGGGTTGGGGAAATGACTCGTGCACCGAGGAGCATCGTAGGGCTGTTTTTGGCTAAAAAACTGGTGTTCGCCATGTGTCTGCAGCCTATCGGCACACTTCCTGCTGGAGCGCTGACGTGTCGCCTTCTTATTGGCTGAGACTGCAGCTAATGACGTCCTAGGTTGGGTGAGCGAGCGCAACATGTCGCACGAGAGGCGGAGAAGAACCGCGCACGACTCGTGCGAATTTCTGGGAGACTGTGCTGATGCGCATCCCGAAGCAAATCGGAGAACTGCTAAACGAATGAAATGTTGTTGGTTTATGAGGTGGTTGCAAACGCTAATGTGGCGGCATGGGATTGGCGAAAAGCTAATGAGTTAGTGCTTGGAGAGGGAGTTTTTGCCTGATTAATAGATTTTGGAGAAACAATTCCCAGAAAAACACATCTGCTTAAATAATTCCCAATATAACACACTTAGTGCCACGTAGGATGCCACATGGGACCGAGGAGTGATCTGGGTGTGGGGAAAACGTGAGTGGAAATCACGTTAAGGAAGTCGTGATTTCCACTCACGACTTCCCACGCTGGAAGTCGTGACTTGCGCTCACGACTTCCATCTAATGGAAGTCGTGGACGCAAGTCACGACTTCCACTCGAGGGGTTAAAAAAAAACAGAGGCTTCTACACAAGAAAATCCAAAAAGAGTTGGACATAATCCATTCAAAGAATGATAATGGCTATTTAAAATGACTTAACATCATAAAAATCAAAGACGAAGTTAATAACTAAACAATTAATGAAATGTTAATTGGAAAAATATGTTTGGAGTGTTTAAAGCGAAGGAAAAGAAAAAGTTATATCAAACAATGCAAGAAAGGAAAAAAAAACAATTCATTAAAATAGAAGTACTAAAACAAGCATGAGTACATACATACATCCAAACATAACATACATACATAAAATTGCAAAGTGATTGAGTACAAAGCAATAATAAAAGAAGTCTTGTTATTGTTACACACAAGTCCTACTCCGACCCCAAATAATGACTTCCAGTCCCACAACGTGTTCTCTTTACAACTCGAACATTACGATTCAACGCTAATGGGACATTCGACTGGCCCATATCACTAGGATTTTGAGCATCTTCTCTCTCGAATATCATCGATTTCACGTATTCCACCTTCATGTGTACTTGTACTCTCGTAGAAATTCATCATTATTGGAGTTGTATTGAAATGGCGCGAAGATGGAACGACTTCCACATAGGTCGAATGCCATGTAGGGAGGAACGGATGGAGTATGTGGAGTGTCACGCTCATTGAGAGGTACCGATGACGTATACACCGGAGTGCCATGCCTCGAACGCGTATCATCGTGAGAAGTATGATGAGAGGCTTCAAATGATGTGGGCACATTATGCATGCGATAATCGCTCAAATCTTTGCAGCAAAAGTCGATGCAACTACATCTCTAATGCGTGCAATCGACACGTCATCACCCAATGTCAACTGATGGATCGATGTCATTCCATGTGCCTACATATAAACTATTTAAGAACTTGTATGTGAAAGTAAAATGAAAACAACAATATGAAACTTCATGGAGGGAAAAAATGAAATTGCACTTACCAATGCCTCAGCAATAGCACCACGACGAGACATGAATCGACGTGTAATGCGACGATACCATTGCATATACGGGTCGTAAAAGTCCAAAGGCTCGTCTAATATTTCATCAGTTGCTAAGTTGGAAGCACGTTCGTTCCACAAGCAAACATAAACACTATGTTCTGCACTCCAATCCTTTTCTGTTTTCCCTCTCAAGTCAATCTTATGTAGTTCCATACTTGTGCTATGTAAATTAGGTATCCTTTGTTTCATACCGAATTGTCGCATTACTCTATCCTGGATTGTACGATTCGACAACGCAGAAGAAAAGCAAAGGTGCCCTCGTTCGCCAAATTGCTCGACCACTTTCTACAATATGTTTGGCAGTCACTTATCAATGTTTCCTGATACGGTTCCCAAACAACTCAGTAGCATGGAAAATAACATTAATTGAATAAAACGGTGTCATCAACAAGATGTCGACATAAGTGCTTGTTGGAGAGAATGATTAAGTATATTTATTACTTCATCCCATTCCTTGCATGTCAATCATTTCTCTATTTTCGGCACGACGCATCGATGTTCTGTGGTCTCCAACGCATGCCTCCACCTTTGCAAATGAAACAAACAAAAACAGAGCATACATGAAAAATGGGTTGTACATATGCTCAAATTGAAATTGTAATGTTTAAAAAGAATCATTACCTATGACCAAACGGAGGAGGTGGAAATAATTCTTCATTGTCTATCATGTCATCTCTAATGTGGTTTCCCATAATTGGTGCGAGAAAAGGCAACCTATCCCATGCCCACAATTGCAATAAAATGACCGGTCCTGCTATCTCTGCTCCATCAATGTCAGCTGCAAGACATAACTGTCTATATAGGTGAGCCGAGTTGCACTACCCCAACCGTATTGTCCCGCCTTTGAAAGTCTTCCAAAAATTGCAAATACGTGATGTGCACGAGGTTGTTAGACTTGTCAGCAAATAAAGTTCCGCCAAGAAGTTGTAGGATGTACGCTCTTGCGTAGCGTTGCACGTCCTCATCATCAGCATCCTGTGGAAGGTTTGGAAACCATCGTGACAGTTGGCGAATTTGAATCCGGCCACTTGGTCTGTTATTTTCGGGAATGGAAATCCTAGTTGTGTCAAGCATAAGGCATTGTAATCTTGCTCAACACGACCAGTGATAGGAAATCCATCCACGGGCAACCCTAAGATAATGGTGTAGTGCAAATCGGCAAGATGTCATACCGGTCCGTGCCATACTCGGGTAGATCTATGGAGAGCTTGCGAACTCAAAACCGAATCATCTATAGGCCCAGGCTCCATATCGCGCTTCAAGGGGACATCATTACAAATTATGGAACATGAAAAGTCCAAACCGCAATTTGTAAAATCAATGTAAGGTAAACAAATTCTTTCACGCAAGCCAAATGCATTAGTTGGTGCATACATCAATTATGTGTGAATGGTCGTTTACCTATTAGAAGAGCATTATAAATGTTTTTGAAAAGGGAAAACTCGTATTTGAAATGTATTTAAAAAGAAAACGAAAATTTCTGGAAAGCCCCTAATAAGTTGTGAAACTTTGAATTTCCGTTTTCGGGGTTTATAAAATTATCCGGGCCACCCAAGTAAGCTTAATGACTCATAATAAACATGTATAACATGTTATATAAGGGTTGGTTAGGTCCCGGACAATTTTAAGGGTCGCTAACACAAATGGAAAAAGCAAAATTCTGAGGTCCCTGCAGTTAGCGCGCTAATACTGTCATTAGCGCGCTAAGAGTAGGGTTAGCGCGCTAATCCACAGTATTAGCGCGCTAATTGCTCTCTGCCTGCAATTTCTGACTTTTGGAAATCAAGCTTGAACTTTGAATTTTTGCTTTCCTGGATTCCTAGAACGGTCAAAAACTGCTATAATGGAATTCCAAGACACAATAAAACCACCACAAAGTTGGCTTTAAACAAGAATAACAAACACACTCAAAATGAATAGGTAGGAAAGGGTTAAAAAAACTATGGAGATTGTTCAACATGGATAAATTAAATGGAATTCATGAAAAAATATTAGATTTAAGTTACAATCATGACCCTCAACAGACAAGAGGCATAGCTAGCTCAAGTGAATGTTCATTGCTTGAATGAGACACTATGAGGCACTCGGTGGTTGTTGTTGTCGACGACGAGAGCAAGTGCGTCTATTGTGTCCGTCCCGCTTACACAAACTACATCGCAGCGTCGTTGGGGTCTCTCTCCATTCGCCACGCGCATATGACGTGGTCAATTTTAGGTTGCTTCTCCAATCCATCTCTCGTGCGAGACGTCGTTGTTGAGGGCGACCTTTTTAACTCGCTTTCGAGATGGATCACCAAGAACGAGTATGGAAGTCGCGTTTGGCCAATAATCTTCGTGCGGAATGGGATGGAAATTCGCAAAGATAACATTGACCGTACACATCCAATCAGTAGTAATCCTCAATGTATTGATGAGCATCCATGGCAACACCGCGCGAGGCTTGAACATGAGAACAAGGAATGCCATAACACCGCCATTTCATACAAGTGCACCTACGAGCTCAATTTAACTATTTGCTTGTTAGACCCTTTCCGCAAATGATGGCCACGTGGCGCAAATGACGACTTCAAATGTACCATTATCGCGATTCACTAATGTCACATTGTGCCCGCCAGAAAGACTTTGCCCAATCTGACAACTTCTTCAACGCGTAACTTGTGTACACTTCGCCCCTACCTAAGGCTGCAGCTATTTCGTCTCGCCTTTTGTTGAAGAACTCCAAGACACGATAAAATGTCACTTGCACTAATGCGGTGATGGGATAGAATCGCGCGCCTTTAAGGACCCCGTTAAAGCATTCTACGGTAGGAACAAAATATGCATATTAGTATAACCATCTAAACGTAACAAATCAAATGTAGTAAATAAACCATGGTACCAAATTATGGACACGATAAACCATACCAGCTAGATTGGTAGTCATCCATCCGTATCGATATCCTTTGTCGTATGCGTTAGTCCACCGTGCTCGATCAAGGTCATTAAACCACGCAATACATTCCGCATTAATTTCTTGAAGTTCTCATGACGCCTTGAATTTTCGGGGTTGATGTTGTGCACCACCAAGTACACCATATCTTTTAATTCTTTGCTCCCGAACCTCATGTTAAAATTATCGCAAATGTGACGGAGACAAAATCGTGTGAGCCCTATCGTGAGTCCATCCATTTTGCGGATTGTTCATAGCCAACAATATACCGGGGTGTCGATCAGAAATGACACATATACCATCCCTATCAGTCACGTGATGTCGCAAGCAAGCCATAAACCATCCCCAGCTGTGTTGACTTTCCTCATCAACGATGGCAAATGCTAAAGGAAATACATGACTTTTACTATCAACAACAGTGGCTATTAGGAGTTTGTGTTTGTATTTTCCATACAAGAATGTGCCATCAATCTGTATCATTGGTCTACAATGTTTGAAGCCTGCAATAGAAGGTTCAAATGCCCAAAAAACCCATTTGAATATAACCTCATTGTTCGCGTTAGGCTCCCCATGCCGCCATTCCACACGTGTCCCTGGATTGGTTTCTTGAAGAGCAGCCATCCACCGCGGCAACATTTTATACGATTCTTCCCAGTCTCCATAGACTTTAGCAATTGCCTTCTTCTTCCCCAACCACACTTTCTTGTAACGAACGTCATAACTGTATTTGTCCTTGATCATCTGATGCAGCACTGGAACTGAAATGGACGGATCTCTTCTCACCACATTTTCAACTTCACGACATATAACGGTGGAGTCCAAATGCGCATGATCTTTGGACAAATTGGCGTAGATGCATGTATGTGGTCCTGCATATTTACTAATCTCAAACATTCCATGCGATTTTCTTCTTGAACAACGCAACCTCCAAGTGCATCCATCTACATATTTCTTACATCGAACAATCCATACATTACGTGTAGAATGAGTCACCACAAATCGCCTGTGTTCTTTTATGCTATACAACTTCACGGCATGTTGGATATCTACTTTATACATGAACCGCATGCCCTTTTGAAATTCTGCTCCCTCATTCCATATAGACCTTAAAGGGATCATAGCATTCTCATTGAGGGGTTGCAATGCCTCGCTATTCAATTCCATAAATGCAGGAGAAGGTACGACAAATTCACGTACACCAACGGGCGCACCATCAATTCCAGCAGCCTCTTCGTCGAAAAAATCATCGTTCCCAAGCTCGCACGGAATTGGAGGACAAGATAATGAGCCATCATCGGCAATTACTCGATTTAATGTGTAGCGAATCATGGCATCATCAACATGATGTGCATCAACCCCTTCATCATCTGTATCATCATCGCTACTATCTTCACTAGTACCTTCGTCACTACCGCAATAGTCTCCGTCTTCACTAGTGTTCAACTCATCACAGAACAAGGATCCTCGTTCATCTCGGGATTTCCAATCATGAAGGGCGATGCACAATGACTCGCTCCATATTTGGTTGAGTGCTAGGTCCACCCACGAATCTAACGCCATATTACAGTTTGTACTATTATACGAATCTCTCGTTCTCAAATCGATATAAAACTCCATGCATTTTGGTGGTGGTAATTCTGCCACAATCTCCCAAACATCTTTGAGACTCGCCTCATCATCTATTCGCACAGGGACGTAGTTGGCAGTACCACTACTGATGTACGCTGGATATCGATATGTGATGGTCGATATCATCTTTTCATTGTCTATCTCCAAAGAATTATAGACAAAACTCATTAATTCCTCGTACCCTAAACCCATGTTCGCTCTAAGATGTCGAACGGGCGGTTTAGTGTATGAAATTCCTGATGGTCCATCGACCATGTCCCCATTCATATAGCACAACAAACTTACTCTTCGATCATTCATTATTGAATCTATATATGTAGAATATAAAACATGATCAAAAGAAGTGAATGCAACAATATCAATCAATACCATATCAATCAATACCATATCAAAAGTACAATATAAACTTACTCTTTGACCTTAATATAATTGGTTATGCACCCTAATTGAATTGGTGTTAGATATTGGATTCGACTCATCACTTTTTCTTAGTCTCTCATATATTCTTCCATCTCAATGTATCTACAAATGAAATTACTTATGTCGTTGCATCTTTAGAGTTTTGGCAAAAACTAACTATATAGAAAGAGAGAACGCATGCCATGACGAAACTTCAATCAATTTAGGCTCAAAATACATATACAAAGTGCATATAAAATCAGCCCCTAAATCAAATTTATACGTCACCTATAACAAATTAAAACAACCCCTAAAAACAACCCCTAAAACATATAAAATCAGCCCCCTAAAACAACAAATTTCTATAAAACCCACCTAAAACAAATAATGAAGGCCCCGGAGACAACAAAACTAACAACAAATTTAACATCCAACATAAGACAAACAACATGAAGCATAAACACATATAATCTCAAAACAAATTGATCTTACAATCCGAGTCGGTTGGGGTTTGGATCTAAAGTTGATGATGGAGATAAGTGAGCCAACAATGGAGCCAATCTAGTGGAGTTGAGGGGATGAAGAGTGGAGCAACGTTGGGGTTGAAGGAGAGCAAGAAACCAAGAGAAGAAAAAACAGATCCCAAGTGTGTGGGAGAGCAACGTTGGGGTTGAAGGAGAGCAACGTTGGGGTTGAAGGAGAGCAAAAAACCAGATCTGTTTTTTCTTCTGGTTGTGGGAGTGAAGTCGTGACTTCGGATCACGACTTCACTTTAAGTGAAGTCGTGATCCGAAGTCACGACTTCACTTAAAGTGAAGTCGTGACTTCAGGTCACGACTTCACTTCGTCACCCGTCCCGTGGCGCGTGACTGGACGTGGCGTGTGCTGACGTGGCTACAAGTGTGTTAGTTTTGGAAATAGTTTGGTGGGTGTGTTTTTCTGGGAAATTTTTCCCCAAAATCTATTAATCAGGCAAAAACTCCGCTTGGAGAGGGTGAGAACGCGCCACGTGGCAGTTGCTGGAATGTGATGTTAGTTGCTGCTGTGATGGAGAACCGCTGATGTTAGTTGCTGTTGTTGGTTTATGCGCTGACGTGACGCATTCTAATTGGTTGAAATATGTCGTCTCCTATTCCACCAACCATGCAACATGTAACTCGATGCAAACTGTCCGACATTCGTTCACTACATGTAAATACTCCATTTTGAGTATTTTTCCACAACGAATTCAACCGCGTACTTTGTTTCACTTGAAAATGACTAATAAATATAATTAATATATATTTTAGAGACTTTCCATATTTAAATATACTAAAATAAACTACTAAATATATATAAATACTAAATTATCAATGGTATATTTTGTGTATGAAATAATCAAGTTGTGAGTACATATTTTATCGTATAGTATAAAAAAATGAAAACTATTTACATGATCTTTATTTTTCAATCATAGTATAAGTTACTGCCTAATTAATATTATAATTAACAAGGATAACTTGTTATGACAGTTAGATGCTAAATTTTATTTGTAAAAGCATCTATACAAGGCAATGCAACATATAATTATAATTCGTATAGTCATTCGCTAATATCTCTATAAGAGATTCGAAAGTGAATATTTCACTTTATATCCTTTCGCCTTATATATATGAAGCTATATATATATAAAATGTTAATACTCCACAAAACTTTAAATGAGCGGCTAGGTCTCAAGCTATAAAAATAAATAAGTCAACCATGATATCATTCCGTAATTTTTATTACTTCTTGGTTGAGGCTATAAACGGAGATGTGACTGATGAGGCAGTGATAGAAAAACCCATGTGGTACGCCTCGATATATTATTGCAACAAAATATCGAGAACGTACATCAATTCAATATGGATATTATGAATTATTTTCTTGCCTCAAAATAGCTGAGTAAGATAATGAGATATTATACATAGAATATTACTCTCGTCCAATTGGTTTCAAAATTTCATGTAGTGCATTTGTTCCATTATAAAATGATCATACCCGCAATAATAAAATTATGGGGGTGGAAAGAAGAAAGGATTTGGGGAAGGTCATATAAGTAATTCCATGATAATGGAATAAAAATGGTGCACTACATGAAATTTTGTAAGGGAAAATTATTATTGACAATGACCATTCATAATTGTGACCATTTTTGTCACATAGAAAAGACCATTAGGTTTAAATATTGTCATATATATGCCCAAATATTTTTTAAATGACCTTTTTCCCATGCCTTCAAAATTAAAAGCATAATCATAAATTTTATTACTATAATGGTTTATTACAAATGACACATGAAGATGTGTTCTAATTACAAGTCAAATAAAAAGGATAAATATATATCTTGTTTATTATCAATGCATTATCTAGAAGAAATCTTTTAGAAATTTTTATAATCATTTCTTTATATGATTGTGGTTTAATCTGAGAATAAAAATTTCAACTTCTTCTGGAATATATATAAGGCATATCAAAACAAATGTCTTTGTAAATCAATGTCTCATATATCCAATGACATTCATAAGGTGGAATGATCATTTTGGTCATCCATGATCATCAATTATGCCAATAATAATTCATAATGATATTCTTCAAGAACCAGAATTTTTATCAAATGGTGATTACAATTGTAATCAACTATAATATACGATGTCTTGAGCCTCTAATAAGAGATTTATTGATAATATATTTTGTTGTTTATTACTCTCATGAAGCAGTTTTCCCACCATTATGAGAGATATAAGCCAATTGAAAAGGATGGCGTAAAATTGCTTGGAATGCATCAGCTTTGTTGCAATATGATCCATGTACAAATTATATGAACTTGATGTTCACATGATCTATCATTAGCAAAAACTTATGAATCAATTACTTGATGCATCTACTGATATAAGAGAGAGGCTAAATGCATTAATAAGTTCTTATAAGAAATGATGTTCCCATACAACAAAATGCACAATAACCAACAAAACGCTTAAGGTGTAAAAGACTAGATATTGTATTTTTAATTTACTTGCAATGATTTGTTGCAATGTAATATAAGATGTCTCACTCATGTAAATATGAGGGGCGAATCGAAAGGAGTTATTGATCAGTGCATTTGTAACGACCCATTTTATAAATGTCTCTTCAATTTACAGACGTAGACGCTAGCTCGGGTTTACGTGGACGTCGCAATAGGCTAGGACACACGGGGACTTAG
The DNA here is from genome assembly GCA_039657365.1 of Stephania yunnanensis. Taxonomy (NCBI): domain Eukaryota; kingdom Viridiplantae; phylum Streptophyta; class Magnoliopsida; order Ranunculales; family Menispermaceae; genus Stephania; species Stephania yunnanensis. The sequence continues at coordinate 53,177,715 of CM077584.1, read as the reverse complement.
GTATGCTAGGTATTTGTGTGTTGGAAGCTTAATTGCAGTGAAATTTATTGAAATACATCGCATGCGTGTATTTTGCATAAAAATACGTGCGAGATTATGTAAACTATATTCGCCTCGATATGCGTGGCGTCGCGGATACCGGGTTGTTGACGAGACCGAATATTAGGTCGGGGAAACTAAAACACACAAATTAAATAAAATGGCCAAGTAACTAATATGGAATGGGTATTAGGTGGCTAGTGACGCCGCAGTACGCGTATATCGCGGTTCGGATGGGAAATCGGGAGTCGAAACGCCCGAAAACGGCTAAGTGTCCCAGCTGTGTCACACTTTGGTGTCAAGACACAAAGTCAACAAAATTTATCCTTATCTATACCTCACCATCACCTTTTCTCTCACCTCATCTCTCTCTCACTCAAACAAACACACCCCACACACACCAGGGAGGCCGAGAGGAAAAAGAAGAAAGGGAGAGAAGGAGGAGAAGTACCCGGGAGGGAGAGGAGAACGTGGAGACGCCACGATCGAGGTGAGTCCTCGTTGTTATTGTGGGTTTCGGTGGTTGGCCGGGACAAAGGCTCAGCCATGGAGGCCGAACCGGGTCGCGGTGGTGATGGCAGGGGTGTCTCCCCCGCCATCGAGTCCACCGGGGGTTGGGGTGGAGAGCAACCCCAACCCCAAACCTCAAATCACAAAAAAAAAGAATTTTGATCGAACCAGTGAAAACCGGTCCGATTAGAGGATGAAGATGCACACGCGTGCGAGCGTATGCATCCCCTTCATGGGCCAGGCCCAGAACGGGCCAGGCTCAGCCCACGGGCCGAGCCTGGACCAGTTCTGGCCCAAGGTCGGGTCCGAACTGGTTGGGTCGATCCGACCTAAACCAAATTTCAATTAAATAAAAAAGAGGAAAAATCTTGGAAAATTCCAGAAAAATTGGGAAAAATAAAATATTTGGATATTTCGGATGCGACTTTTTGTGGGGTTTTGCCTCGAAAAGCGCAAAATAGGCAATTTGGCCTAAAATTTTAGAAATTTGTTGAAAATTGTCATGCTAAATTAAATTATTGATAAATGGACATAGGTTGACACGGGTGATCAATTGGCGACCAAGAACCTAGTGGACTTGGACCCGGGGATTGATTACGGGGTAAGAGAGCGCGTTGTGAGGTTTGTAAAACCCAAAGGAAAAACTCTTGAGTATTTATTTTGCTTTGTAATTCCATTCGTTTTCAGTATTTCCTTGTGATTTTTCCTATATCTATATCTTGTTGTTGTTTGCACGGTTGGTTAGTTACTCCAACCGAATTTTCCGCTGTGTGTTTATGCATTCTAGATCATAGCATGTGTATCAAGAGTGCTCGGTGGATAACGACCCGAGGGAACTGCTACTTGCGTCAGTGCGTCGTAGGTCTACGCTGGCCACCGAGAGGGATCAGGTGATAGCTAGTTGGATGCGCTCATTAGTGGGATCCTAGAAGGAAATCCCGAAGTATGGTTTAGTCTGACTGGAACAGACACGCACATTTGCACTTTATTGTTATTTACGCATGCGATGCCCTACTTTCAGTTGTCTGCTTACATTCTGCATGTTTATTTAACAGTATTTATTGAATTCCATTTATTTATATGAATGCTCAGAGGAGTTCCTTGGGATTTTACTGACTGGACTCGTCATCCATTTTATTTTGTGATGATTGAGTGCAGATCCGAGTACAAGTAAAGGCAAGGGGATCTTAGGCGACTATCTCTGACTGCCTACCTCTGAGAATTACTTGTACGTGTGATTATTTTGATTCTTATGGGAACTGGGGAGTAATATAATACTTCTTAAGGTTTTTCCACAGTAGGTTTTGTTTAAATTGATTAATATATTTCGGCATTTACATACAACTTCCGCTGCATATGTCATATATACACTGTACACACACGTGGATGCGAAATTCGAGACAGAGGAAAGGACGGGCAGGTGTCGTACACGTGTATTTGGGTCAGCTGGCAAGGAGTACACGGAGACACGTCGCCCCGGGGCTGCGAGGGCCGCCACAACATTAAACTTTTTTTCCTTAGCTAAGGTTTTATCCCACTGAGGTTTTCCTAGCAAGGCTTTTAATGAAGCAATCCTAACAATATTAAAACTCCATTCAAAATTGATTATTGTATTGTTCACTTTTTCCCTTAGATTTAGTTTTATCCTATTGGTTTTACTAGTAAGGTTTTTAATGAGATATTCCTATCAATATCATATTGCATATCAAAACTAATGAGAACAATGTATTTTTTTAGTAGAGGTTTCAACGAGGCATGTTTTCTCAGTAAGTGTCATCCAAGTGGGAGTGTTGTAAATGTAATGAGATGTGGATGACTATTCCCATTCAACCTGAACGTTTTGATGTAAATAAGAATTAAAAGTATAAGCAGAAGCGTACCTTTGTCCTATTTCTTCTTGTGTAGACTCTGGTCTTTTCCACAGCCCAAAGTATTGGAGAAACACTACGAGAGAACTCTTCACCATACAATTGCCGAAAGCCTACAATCAAGAAAATCACACTACGTGATTTATTATCCTATCAATCTCAGGACTTCCCACAAGATCATGATTGTTGAGATTTGGAGATATCTATTAGTTATCAAAACATTATCTATTTTACTAATATGTAAAACGTGGCCTACAAACCCAATTGTCTACAAATGTCAACATGGCCAATATCTCCTAGTCGCACGTTGTGTGTAGACTTTTTTGTCTGGTCGGGTCAGGTCAGTCACACACATGGGCGACCCGTGTTTTGATAACATAGATATATCTCCCACTCGCACATCATGTGTCGAAAGAATAAGTTCTCAATTGATAATGTTTCAATGTAACTAATAGGCCGTGCGACCGTGAGATAACCTGCAAGCGGTAGCTATACACTAGCAACTCATTTAGAGTCAGCATAAAGACATTTACCATTTAAATATATACATATATCTCACTTTTTCCCGGATGCATATAGTCATGTATGTTCAAAACATTCTCTAACCCCTTTTAAGAGCAATATTTGAGCCTTAAATTCATAACATTGTATTCTTACTAATATTGCCATCCAATTGATGCAACACCGATGTCGTGACATAGAATATAAAATGAAATGAATTGATTTCATATGATCTTTTTTTGCCCTCCCACTACTTAATTTAGAATCAACTGTTTTCCTAATGTAACACCTTTAGATCGAATCATACTTGACCGTAGGTAACTCACTAAAGTAGCAAACACTAATTACTTACTTCATAGTGTAGTCAAAAGTCATAAAGGCAACTCAAGAAGTCTCAACTATATAAGAACTTCTTTTAATTAAACTCATACAGCGAGGATCCAAAGATTTACTATCTACTCACTTCTAAGTGGTCGCAAAACACATGTACTTATTTACACGACAAAGTGGAGTAACTCTTAGTAAGAGTGCATGCAATTTTCTTAATACATTGTGCAAATCTTAGTTCAGTTACTCCTCTTAAAGCACCTAACCTGAAATCTGTGTAGCTCCTTATAATGAGGCCCCAAACATTAAATTTCACATCTAGTTTTTTACTCACAGGCTTAATAGATAGTGGGAAATCTATCACAGTTTTATAAAAATGACTTCGACTTGACTCCTATCAAGGCGACATTTATCAAATAAGTTTTAATGTCTCATCTTTGTTCGCTACTATTCGCGCTAAAGGGGATTGCTTGTATAAGAAAGCCAATTAGTGCCTATTGCATACTTCCTGTCAATAATGACTTATATAAGAGTAAGAAATAACAAATTCCAATAGAGCTCATTTATTGAATCGAAATAAGAAGTTATAGCAAACAATTTACAGTCTACGCAATCCCAATGATTTTACATGACTTAAAAAAACATCTCCAGCGATAGGTTTCATCATTGGATTTTCTCTTATCTTTTACGTAGGAATATGTTGTATGAAAACTTCTTTTCTTGCTATGATGTCTTTCACAAATTTATACTTTGTGTCAATGTATTTTGTCTTTCCATGATACTTTAGATCCTTCATATAGGCAATGGCTCCTTGACTGTCACTATAGAATCCCCTAACCTGAGTAGGGCAATACCCGACCTGAAACCTTAATTAAGTCCAGATTACCCTTACTACACTTAACTAGAGCCAACAACCATATCACTTTCACCTGATAAGCACTATTGTATATCAACTATCAAAATAAAACAATTAATATACGCAGGGAAAATTTAAAACCTTTTCGATAATCAAAATAAGGTATACAATATTTAAAACAAATAGGGATAAACCTCGGTTATACAAATTTTCCATCCCATATGATATTACAAAATAGTAATTCAACACTAATATATAAGACCAGAGGAAGTCATTACATCAAAAAGAAGTTTAAGAATCTTATAGCTTCTGCATCCCGTAGTCGTAATGCTCGTTAGATCTACCTGTAATGTTAATTGAACGTTCCAACTTGTTCGGTAAGTAGGAATTCACACTAATCATCAACATTCCAAATAATATTCAAGGAGATCATGCAATAACAACATGCAACAATGATATCTAACAAGAATATGGAAATCATATAAGTCAATAGATAATCGGATGCAAAGCAAATGTTTTGGACTATTACACTGCAACCTAGACCAATCCCTAAGTCCTTCGTAGATCACAAATTATTCATAAAAATCATCACAATGTACATTGCCTATAGTTTCAATGGTCTAAATAGCGATAAAAATAAGCGATACATGACATGGATAGCTCTTCCTCGCATCAACCTATCACCAGTCATTTGATAATATAGCCAAAGCCTAGCACACTATGTTATTCATACCAGGACCCGTTTCAAATAGCTACATGACATGACAACGTACCTCTCACCAGACCTGCAACTACAACGTACCTCTGCTGATCCAATTCAATATAAAACACCTCAAAACTAACAAATTATATTCCCAATCAATCTTGGAGGACCTCTAATGAGGTTATAAACCAATCTACTCACCAAACTGCATAATTAACTAAATTCCTAGCATCACCATCTAATTGAACTTCAACAAACACAAGAACAAATCATACCTAAATGTTGATCTTGTGTTGTTGATTCCATTAAGCTCCTCAACTTGGTTGAATTCGGCTCCCGAAGTGAGCTCTTTTCGATCCGCAATAGATCGAACCCTTTCGAACGATCGAAAGAAAACGATAAGAATGAATTTTTATTTTTATATATGGGTTTTTTGGTTGATGCATTAAAATGACATAGCTTAAAGCGACACAAAATTTGAAACATCAAGCACTTACGCTTCGTTCGAGACGATCTAATAATCCATATATTTCTAATATTTTTTTATTTTTCAATATATATAGATTTAAAAACATATATATATATATCGCATTATTCACCAATAAACACATCGGACGTACCTACAAGTGTCTTTAAGCATGCACACTCGTGCCACGACTCCCTCGTCACACTTGATGTCCCTGGTAAACTATAGTTTATTAGGTATTTTCCATTTTATAGGCTTGTGTATGATTTTTGTATTATACGACAACCTATACATATTTCAATTTCGCAATCCAAACAAACACCATACATCATGCAAACGCACGCACGTACTAATCGAGGTACACCGAACTTAACCACGAGCCTAACTCGGGTTAATTAGGATTTGAATTAGTACTAATCACCAGCTTAAGGTAATATCACTGGTTTTGATGCACTTTTGATGGCTTGCAAGTGAATAACAAAACGTCTAAGCCATATTGCCTCTTGAACTGAAGCACCGTAAGCAACAAATTCAGCCTCAATGGTTGACAAAGTAATACATGTTTGCTTTTTACTACTAAATGAGATGACACCATTATTCAATAGGAAACCATACCCTGAAGCTCATTTGTATTCATCTGAATCACGGCTCCAATCGTCATCAGAGTACCTAAGTAACTGCAATTTATTACTTTGGTAACATGAATACAAATCCATAGTGCCTCAAATACCTCATTATCCTTTTACCGCTTTCGAATAAGCTTGACCAAGATTTTATTGATATCCGCTAACTAAAACAATAGCATAGCATATATCGGACGTGTACGCATCATTGCGTACATTAAACCGCCAATTGCACTTGGATATGGGACATTGGACACTCCATCAATCTCAATTGGAGTCTTTGGCCACATTTTCGTGCTTAGGATTTCACCTTTAGCAATTGGGATGTCAATGAAATTGCAATTTGTCATTTTGAATCGTTCAAGAATATTGTTAATATATTGTTCTTACGATAAAGCAAGAATTCTTTTAGAACGACTCCTATGAATCTTCACACCCATTATGAAGTTTGCTTCGCCTATATCCTTCATATCAAAATTAGAAGACAACCATTCTTTAATGGCGACAACATAATCAATGTTATTTTCAGCTAAAAGTATATCGTCCACATATAGGGAGAATATCACAAACTGTTAATCTGAATGTTTAATATATACATAATGATCTTCATCAATCATATCAAATCTAAAAGAAGTTATGGATTGAGGAAATCTTAAATACCATTGTAGTGAAGATTGTTTAAGACTATATATTGACTTTTTAAGCTTGCACAGTTTGCGCTCTTGTCCTTTTACAACAAACCTATTGGTTGTTGTATATATATGTCTTCATTCAGTTCTCCATTCAAAAGAGAAGTTTTTACAACCATTTGAAGTAATTCTAAATCCATATTGCAATGATTTTCCTCATAATCTATTCATTCTTGTTGTGTAAATCCCTTAACCACTAAACGTCCTTTAATCTTTCGATTGATCCATCTTCCTGACGTTTGATCTTGAGAACCCATTTGTTCCCAATTGGTCTACGTCCACGAGGTAGATCAACCAAGTGCTAGACATGGTTAGATTTCATAGACTCCATTTCTTTATCCATCGCTTTTAGCCATTGTTCCTTAGCCGATGATGATAAAGCCTCATTAACATTACGGGGGTCATTTTCATCATGCAGAACAATCATAAAAACATGAACCTCAATTTCAAAACATCTTCGAGGTACACTTTGACGGTTGCTTCTACGCGATTCTTCAGAATTTGAAGCATCTATTGAAATGCCACTCCCACTAGGATCAAGGATATGAGCCAAATTTGGACTAGTTTTAGCCGTATTTAAATCTAGTTCTTGGATTATATTATTTGAAGAATCATCAACTTCATAAAAAGTGAGATCTCTAATTGCTTCATGTTTGCAAGGAAACTCATTTTCTAAAATGTGGTATCTCTTGATTCAAGTTCACTAAAGCTACCATCTGATTGTTTACCAATGAACACAAACCCTTTTGAATGTTTAGAATATCTAACAAAAATAGATTTCTTTTCCCTTAGTCCCAATTTTCCATATTTATTGGTTGGAGAGTGAACATATGCTGTGCAACCCTAAGAGCGCAATTTATGGGATTGAGATTTCTCTCACTCCACAAGGTATATAGTGTGGAAGCTAATGATTTTGACGATATTAGATTTAGTAAATGAGTTGTGGTTAACAATGCATCTCTCCAATATGAAATTGGAAGGCTTGCTTGTGCCATCATAGATCGAACCATATCTAATAAAGTTCGATTGCGTCTTTCTGCAACAACATTTTGTTGCGGAGTGCTAGGGATGGTAAGCTGTCTAGCAATCCCTTTTTCATCACAATATTCTCTAAATTGATATGATAAGTACTCGTGTTCTCGGTCAATTATTAACATTTTGACACGTTTCTCTAACTGATTTTCAACTAGAGTTATATGTCTTTTGAAACAATCAAACGCTTCATTTTTATGTGAGATCAGGAAAATATGACCAAAATGAGTAAAATCATCAATAAATGTGATGAAATATGATGCACCATATCGCGCTCTAATATTCATTGGACCACATATGTCTTAATGTATTAATTGCAATAGATTATCAACTCTTACAACTATTTTGAATGGTTTTCTAATTGTTTTTCCAGCTAGACAATGTGTACAAATAGGCAAGTCAACTTTTGCGAGTGGGCTTAAAAGGCCTTCTCTTGCAAATTTATTCATTCGATCTTTTCTATATGACCTAATCTAATATGCCATACATTTGCACCTAAATTAAAAAAAGACTGAAGATGCAGAAATTGTAAACAATCATTATTATCAATTTTAACATCTCTTTTGATGTCCAAAATAATAAAACTATTAGACAAGTATCTAAAACCATAAAGTGCGGTGTCCAAAAACATAGTGACACCATTGTTATTGAAGTTCAAACTGAAACCTAAACTAAGAAGGGAGATTACTGAAATTAAGTTTCACCTTATTTTAGGGGCAGAGGACATCATAGAGAAGTAGTGTGTGCCCATTACGTAGCTTTAATTAACATGTGCCAATTCCTCGAACAACTACACACACTTTATTTCCAACATATATCTATCGTTCTTCCAATGGAATGCAGTGATACTCAACGAAAGCCCTGCGATCTTTCGCTACATGGTTTGTTGCTCATGAATCAATAATTCACAAAGGATTAGAGTAAACAAATAAAGCATTACTAAACATAAAGCAATTGTGAGATGCATTTAAAGAAAATACCTGATATTTTCTTGGCTCAGGACATTCCTTTGCAAAATGTCCTTTTTGTCCATCATTGTGACATGTCATCTCTTTGTTGTCCTTCTTTTTGCCACCTTACTTGCCTCACTTCCGATTGACATTTTTCGGTTTCAGAGCGTGATCCACAATGTGTTTGTCTTTCTTAGCTGCTGATTTTCTTTTAGGTTTAAAGAAAGTACTCTGGGAGCCTCTATGCACAATCATTACCTGAGTTGAAGTCTTGACAACTTCCAAGCGCTCTGCTTCCAACTCTACATGACGAGCAATATCATTAAAAGTTTTGATATTCTTGTTGTAGGTCACTGAAACTTTCACCGTGGTCCTAATTTTGATGAGGTAATCAGATGAGTGCTTGGATTTGTTGTTCATCTGACTGAACATGACCAACAGAATTCAGTTCACGTATCATATTTGACGTCTCTCTCAAATGTTGTTTCATTGAGTGATGCTGATGTTTGACATATATTTCAAATTTGATAGTGAGCTGACACAACCTTGTTGTGGAAGTCATCCCAAACCTCCACTTCAAAGCATTCCATATTTCGTGAGCAGTATCGAACTGCTCAAACTCGCACATCGAATCGTTTTGCATGAGCTCAGCAACGTAATGCGAACAATGTTGTTTTTACGTTTCCAAGTTTGAACGCATCACGATCCCTACAATGTTGAGCAGTCGTACCCTCTTCGGGTTCCAAGATCACATTTTCAAGAGTCTCTAAGACTTCTTGCTCTTCTAAGATATATTGCACCTTTCGATGCTATATATCAAAATTGTCTCCATTGAGCTTTTCACCTTTATTCAGCTCGACAATGATACTTTTTGTCGCTGAAGCATGGATTCTAATGAAAAAAATCATTCATTAGTTAGATTATTCAAAAATAATAATCTTACACTTATTTGCCGCTGAATTCATTTAAAATAATTAATAATTATATATTGGTATAAGATCGAGAGTTCGCTATGCTTACAATAATCACTTATAAGCCCAAAAATACATTATTAATATTTCAAATAATTTTTGCAATTAGTTTCCCACTTAAAATGCATTTAGAAAAATGATTAATAAAAAATAGCATAATAAAACCATAACAATGAAAAAGTAATAAATGCATAACTTGTGCACTCCTTTTTAGTGGAAAATAGTATAAGATAGTGCTCCGTTGAATTCCTTTGTGAATTTGGCGTTGCTATGCCTTTATCGATTCATAAGAAATTTCATAAAAATTATTAAGAGAAATTTCCTTGTTGATGAACTCCACCATGGGTTTCTAAGAAATATTGAGGGAGCCAAGAAGCATCGAACCTCTATTCTTGTGGCTCAAGTAAAACCCATTGTCCTTGACTAAGTTGTACATTTTATTAAATATAGCTATATGTGTAATGATTGGGTGCGTATGATCTTTTTTGTAAATTTGAAGCACCTTATATTGATTTTCGCTTCCAGAATCTCGCCACTCACATTCACGAGTCATTTTCCGATAAAAAAAATATTTTTGTTATATTATGTACTACTAATTTTTATTTAAAAAGTCGTGATATAAAAATCAAGAAAATTGATTTTATCCTAATTTATTTTTAAAAGAAATAAACTTATCACGATTTATATTTATATATATCTGTGCAATTTGGTTTCTTTTCTAATTATTATAAAAAAAACTTATAAGTCGACTATAGATAACATGATATAAAGGATTCTCAAATCTATTTGCTAGATTTTAGTTGACCAAAAACTTTCAACTATGAAACATAACATGCTCTTTATAAAAGATTTTATATGATAAATATAAATCAACTTATATTTTTCTATTTACAATTTGTAAGCTTTCAAATTGGCCCGCTGTCAACTGTGAAATGTAACAAAAAAATGGTCGACTATAACAGATGCCACTTTGGTTCTTTTAAAAAATTGTTGACTGAGTCAAAATAGTTTTACTATCAACATGACTCAAAGTTACACACCTTCATCTTCCTAGACCAAAGTCAACCTATGGTTGACCAAATTTAAAAAATTAAAAAAACACAAACAAAGACTTCATAATTTTAACTTCAACCACCATGAGGCCCAAAGCACTGACCAGAGGCATCCGTCCGATCAACTTACTCTGGCGAGGACCCCAATGAGTGCGCTGATGGCGGTCGTCGCCGGATTCCATCAAAAAATCTATAAAACCACCACTTTACGTTGTGATTTTCTTGATTATTCTTGGCCTTTTAACAACTAAAAGTCACTGAATTTTGGGTTCATTGAGATCGGACCACAAGGACGAACACCACGATATGTGCGCCAACTTCGATCGCGACTGGATTCGGATGACATCGCTCGTATCCATGAAACCCAAAAGATTTTTTAATAAAAAATAAAATTAAAATAAATAAGTCAAAAAAAAAAAAGATTTAGAAAGTATTCCAACCCAACTTAGCGAAAAACTCCAAAATCATCTAGTTGTGGAGGATACTAATCATCTAGTTGCTCTAATACCAATGAAGGTTTTGATATAAATAGTAATTAAATGTATTAGCGGAAGCATACCTTTGTCCTATTTCTTCTTGTGTGGACTTCCGGTCTTTTCCATAACCCAAAAGTTTTGGAGAAACACTACATGAGAACTCTTCATCACACAATTGCCAAAAGCCTTACAATAAAAAAATCACACTACGTAATTTATTATCCTATCAATCTTGGGACTTCCCAAGAGATCAGGATTGTTGAAATTTGGAGATATCTATTAGTTATCAAAACATTATCTATTTTACTAATATGTAAAACGCGACCCATAAATCCAGTCAACATGGCCAACACAACCCTTTGTATTCCACTAATGGTTACATATTTATATCATGTAATGTATTCTTGTAATTAACTTATGATCTTTGACATTCTTGTAATAGCCTATACAAAGGGCTTACATCTATACCATGTTAGAATGAAAGCTCTCACATTTTCCTTATCTATTATCTTGTTCACATTTTCATGGTATGCCAGCACCTGCCTACCGTGTTATTGACTGCTGATCATGATGATCGAGTTGTGCCATTAGGCCCTTTACACTCGTTGAAGTTATTAGCAATAAAACTACTTTAGAAAGTGATACACATGTAAGTTCCTCATCCAAGTTGGCCAAGTTAGCATTATGTACATGTGGTTTTCACCTAAAATCCTTGCTAAGTGTATTTAGTAAAACTAGTCGATTCTTCTACTTGATGATGCAGCTACTGCTAGCATATGTTGTGTTTTTATTTCTAACAGAGCAAACATTGAACCATGTTAGCTACATCTTCTTTTTTACTCTCAAATAAAAAGGAATCATGCCTCATCATTCCCTATAAATCTCTTTTTCTACTTCATTTACTTATTTTTCTATTATTGCGATGTAACTACAACCATAGATCTCTAAAACGTTAGTCTAGATCTAAGCACATTGTGTAGAATATACATTGTTCATCACTTTATGAACCTAGCCCAACTTGGGAGACTCTACCACGCAATCTCTTGCATGAACTGTTTCTTTGTATTTTATTTCAAAGTTGAGCTTAGTTCACAATGGCTAATTAAACATCATCAGTTCTGCCACTAACTTAATATAGTTACTTATATATCTCTTATGATTACTTTGTATTTTAGTTCAAAATAGCTTTGCAAGAACAAACCTCAATGAGTGTTTGAAAGTATTCTCAATGTAATTAATTAAATAAAAAAACTATGGCAGATTGATTGTACTGATAATTATTTATGAGCACTGCTATATGCACCTCAATTGTTTATGAAGGCACCCCAAAATGCATGCAAATTAGTACACTTTTGGGGTGCCATCATAAATAATTGGGGTGCACATAGCGCCTATCTTATTATTGTCCGTACAATGATTGTTAGATTTAGTTGTCTATTATAGGACTATTTTTTGTTGGCTTACAGTTATAGATGATTAATAAGCAGTAGAAGTTTTCTTGCCAAAATCTGAGATACTAATGTTGAAAATTTTGGATTCAGTGTTCTCCTTATCATAATGTGCAACCATTCTTTAAAAATTCAAATACATATAACATACGTCTCAAGATACAGAACGACTAGATCTTGGAGAATTTTTAGCTGATGTGGCAGCAAGTGATTGGGTTAAGGCCTTATCTCAACTGAAGCTTCTCTTTCATCCATGTTGATGTAAATTTAGGTCAGCAAGTCTATTCAGTCATGAAATTATTAGATTAATTGTGTGAGCATGGGTCATATTAATGTCATTGTGCATTGTCTTTTTCTTATTGTTTCTTTTTGTTGACTTAATTTTAGAAGTTTCTAGTTGTACATCATCCCCTTATTCTTAAAAAATTAGGCAATTAATAACTCCTCCAAACATTAGCCTAAAATACGTTTATCACCCACAAGATAAGGCAATGGCCAATGATACGTTAAAATTATATGTATGTTGCTCAAGAATTGAATGCGTCTATGCTATGAATATAAATCCTGTTTCATCAATAAAATTTGCCGAATTTGGTTAATACCTTAAAAAAAAAAAAAACTTGTATTTAAGCCCACAACCAAAAAATGTGCAATGCCCACAACCAAAAAATATCTCAAACGATTAAACCCTACACTTGACAACAAAAAAATTTAGGAACGGCACATACGACCAAAAAACGCGTAGGGCCAAAAAAATGAAAAAACTCTCGGCACTTTCTAAGCACATTCGCGACATTCACACACTCACCGAATGTAAGTTCATTACATTTTTCGAAATTTTTTGGAGCAATATTGTCTTTTCAAATTATATTCTCTTGTGTCTTCTACCTCTATTCTTTTTTGTGTTTGAAGAAATCAATCCATCTCTTTGGGATTAATTTCATTGCTAAATAAAGCAACCATTGTTGGTTGAAATGGAAAACTGGTTTCTAATGGCCTTGATGAATAAGAAGGCTGAGAAAATGGTTTCTATGCGGTGAGGTCTTATTGTTATGTATATCTTGTTTTTCCGGATTCGCCAATCCTAGGCACAAGTGTTTTTGTTTGGCTCATTGGCTGTATTTTGGAATTTTCCACAACAATTAGTGCTAACCGGTCCATATACATAAAATAAATGTATAAGTGTAGTTAGCTCAATTTAACTTGATCTGAATTCGGAAGCTTGCCAAGTGGAATCTACATTAAATTTTTTCACTAGATTGCACTATATTTGAGGATAGATTGACGGTTCTCTTACATAATAGGAGCAAAGAGGTGTGTTAGTTCATAGATTTTTTTTTTGTATTTTTTTGAAAGGATATTTTTTTTAATGTGAAAATCATTGAGCAAAGATGTATGCTAGTTCTTAATTTTTCTTAACTTGTTGGTTTTTGATGTTTTGTTAGTTGTATATTTGCAATAAAGAGATCGATCGTATAACTATGTTATCAAAAATCTCATATTTTTGACAACATAGCTTATTTGCAATAAATCATCACAACAAGTCTCATCATCGAAAGTCTCATTTTTATGTTTCACATGTTTTTTTATATCTTTGATCATATACTATATACATTGATTGAATTAGGAGAATAAAAAAAGTTTTCATGACTTTAATATTTAAGGAGACATTTTTTCTTTTAAGGATAACATTGATTGAATTGGACTAAACTCTGTGGAGCGTCTGGGTAACAAAAGAACGAAGATAATTTTTTCCTTTTTTAAATCAAGTGGGGAGGCATCTAAGGTTTGCAATCTTTCTCCATCAGTTGTCGAGGCTTCATCTCGTGAGGAAGCGAGACGTTTAGGATCTCCAACTCAAGAAGTTGATATTGATTATAATTCTCTTGAAAGAGATCCGGGCTTGCGTACTCCAATACGGCAATATTCCTTCAATGTATCACAACCTTTATAATCGTCCTAAGGTTAAAAAGACAACGTTTGATAGTGTCAAATCACTATGTTCCTAATGTTGAAGTCTCGGTAATCTCAAGTCGAGGACGAAAATATACTTATCATGAGAAACAACTATGACTTAATCCATGTGATGTTCTCATAGCTGGCCTGGCCCAAAGACTTTGTTCCTAACAAGTACTCGTGATCTTGATTCGTATCCCTATACGTATAATCATCATATGATAATCAATCAAGACTCACACTAGTCTTAATTCATTATAGTTCCCGATATAATGATCGACTAGGGACATTTAGGATATTTCTATAAATACCCATGTATCTTATTATAATGTAAACATGCAAATTAATTATAATAAACAAGAAAGGAAATCCTCTATTTTATTAACTAAAAGTATTCATAAAGACAAGCTAATGGATTGACCTAGGGCACATGCCCCAACATCTCCCACTTGCACTAGGGCCAATCATATATGCATCTAATGCCTAATGATCTAACATGACCATCATGTTTTGCTTCAGGAAGAGCTTTTGTCAATGGATCCACAACGTTGTCTTCGATAGGTACTCCGCAAATCTTTACGTCTCCCCTCTCAATAATTTCTCTAATGAGATGAAAACGCTTTGAGTATATGTTTGGATCCGTGGTGTGATCTAGGTTCCTTGGCTCGTGCTATTGCCCCGTTATTGTCACAATACAAACAAACAGGGTTAGCAATACTTGGAACCACACCTAGTTCGTAAATGAACTTTTTGATCCAAACCGCCTCCTTTGCTTTGCACGCACCTGGACACGCCGCAATATACTCACCTTCGTTGTAGAATCTGCTTACGCCTCTTGCTTCGAACTTTTCCACGCATCGCACTCCCATTCAAAGTAAACACATATTTCAGATCGCGATCTAAAATCATCTATATCAGTTTGAAAACTTGCATCCGTGTAACCATTTACAACTAGATCATTTTCAAAACCTCCATAGACCAAGAACACTTCCTTAGTCCTTCTTAAGTACTTAAGGATGTTCTTTATTGCTATCCAGTGACTCTCACCAGATCCGACTGATATCTCGCTGTAGTGCTCAAAGCATATGATACATCGTGTCGAGTGCATATCATGGCATACATGATAGATCCAATAACCGATGCATATGGAATCTTATTCATACGGTCTCGCTCATCATTTGTCCGAGGACATTGATTCTTCTTTCGAGACTTATGCCATGAGACATTGGCAACAATCCTCTTTTAGAGTCTTGCGAACCAACCTATTCAAAGACCTTGTCTATGTAAGCACTCGACTTAAGACAGATTAGCCTCTTAGATCTATCCCTATAGATCCTTATCCCATGGATATAGCCGCATCTCCTAAGTCTTTCATTGAGAAACACTTCCCTAACCAAGACTTGACATTCTCGCAATGTTGGGATGTCATTTCCAATGAGTAATATATCATCAACATACAATACCAGAAAAATAACTACACTCCCATTAGATCTTTATGAGCATATATAAAATGAAATATAGGTTTGATTACATAAATGACAATGGGCCCTTATCAACCTAGCCTTGGCAACTCTTGCCTTGCCTTTGCCTTTCTTTTTCATTCCTTTCCCTTTAGGACCATCAATACATTATTAGGGGGGTTTCTTGATATTTTGTTCGGCCAGTTTTGAACATCAAATGCAACTCTGAAATTGATTTCTCCATATTATTCATATTGTAGTTCATCACAAATTGTGATTAACTTTCCGGTAATGAATAGAATCAAATCCGTAGCCAACTCTTGGCTTGTGGGAAATCCGAGTCTATCCCCTTCATCTTCAGATTACATGAGGACTAATCTGACAGCGCTCAGTTATCTTGCAGAATGTAGGTTCTTGACTAATCTCAACCTTTATTGCCTAGCTTGCCGTTGGAACATTTCCTTCGGCCATACGGCCATGTCGTAGGCTTCCATTAGTTCCATGTCCTTCGATTAGTTCAGAGACCATAGTTGCTGACATAATACATGCAACATCAGAGTAGAATCGTTGACATGCTTACTATGCGCATCCTTATACTACAGACTTTCGTAGCATTGGTGCAGTGGGTCCTCAGGATTGGAGCATCCAGGACATACAACTTGCGTTCATCGCTTAAGAACAATTCTCAGTTTCGAACCAATCAAGAAAGTTAGTCCCAGGATAGCTTATCCTTCTCAAAGATGGATCGCATGATGAGGGGATTATTGTTACTTGGCGGTCATTGATCTACAATAAAGATTATGCAAAGTTTATTTTAGTATAGAGGAATAGACTCCCACTTAAATTAACAACCCTCATAAAACGTATCTTTTGTTTTAGGGGACTAAAATCCATATTTCACCTAATTCCGTGACAGCTATGGCATGAAACACTGAGAACTAGATTATTTAGGTAGGTAACGAGTTACCAATTACATCTTATGTAATTTTTAGATCTTTTTATGAGATATGGGACATCTTATGTCTCAGCATGTTTTTATCTCATCATTTGCCTAAAGCTCAAAACTATTTTGATGGCTTTATTAAGTCGGACCATTTTAAACATTAAGGTAACTCTTACCCAACTTATCTCACCAAGATAACACAATACACCCAACTATGGCTGAAACTATATTAGTGTGATCGAGGCCTTGACAAGTGTTTAAAATGGATGACAGAAAACTTAAAATTTAATAGAGGGATTTTATTTAGTTTTGAGTGATTTTATGTATACAATGAAATATCATATATTTTATTGATTTGTTCAATCACTAAACAATTTGGAAATATTTTTTTTTTTTTTAGAAAACGAATCTCTATCCTAAAAATTAAAATTCGATATAGAAAATCATAATTTTAAGCTGATTTTATTATCATAAATTAACCCCTTAATTTATCCGAAATTAAGTCAATTAAAACATTTTAATTAACTTTAGGGCCCACATCAACTAATCATCTTATCCTAATCCAATTAGACTAATCTTATCCTAATCCAATTAGGACTTGAGATATTTGAATCTGTAGCATATCACCAATAACAACTGATTCTTGATATTTATCTCATATTCTAATTTGTTATCTATCTTTATCAAATAGAAACTTCATAACAAAATAGATATAACAATATAAATAATTAATTTCGAAAATTAATTATTTATTTTGGATTTATGATATTTGAATCCTAGTATATCACCAATAGCAAGATTCTTGATATTTATCTCATATTCTAATTTGTTATCTATCTTTATAAAATAGAAACTTCATAACAAAATAGATATAACAAGATAAATAAATAATTTCAAAAATTAATTATTTTCAAATAAATCATTTCGAAAATTAATTATTTATAAATAAATAATTTCGAAAATTAATTATTTATAAATAAATAATTTCGAAAATTAATTATTTGCAATTTAGGTCTTCTTCCAAATAATCACAAACATGTAATTGAATCATGAACTACTATCCCAATTTGTCGGACCTAATGGTATCATGGATCATAGAACACGAAACTAATTTCAATTAAATCACGAATATATGTATCATATACACAAAACATGATAATAAATCTCATAGAAAACTCGAACTATATTCGGAAATCAATATCGTCGCTTTCAACCAAAATGGTTTGGAGAATTTCAATGGTTGAGTATTCTCCTTCGAAGGACGCGATATTTTGTTTCCCGTATTACTTTTTTGAAAATGGTAATACACCTCACTGCATATTAACTAATGGAGGACTTAAAAATTGGAAGAGAGTTAATCAATGGGTTAATTTTCCATTCTCGATACATATGGGAAGTATCAATTCGCCGCATAGAAATTCTGTACAATCTGTTGAGAATTTGTCAAATGTTACTCGACACATTGACATGGTGATAAATGCACAAACTTCAGATGATGTTCAAAAAAATCGGTTGCGGCTTAAGGTTACAAGCGAGGCTGTTCGATGGCTTAATTTACAAGGATGCGCATTTAGAGGTCATCGTGAAGGTTCAACTTCAGAAAATCAAGTAAATCTCATAGAAATGTTGAAGCTTATGGGTAGATTAAATGTTAACATTGAGGACGCTATACTCGACAATGCTCCAGGGAATGCAAAGGACACCTCACCAAATATTCAAAAAGAGATTTTGCATATTATGGCTAACATGGTGAGAAAAGAAATTTGTGAAGAAATTGGAGATAAAAAGTTTTGTCTATTAGTTGATGAAGCCAAGGATGCAGGAGGCAAATAAGAAATGGCAATTGTGTTGAGATTCGTGGATGGTCAAGGCTTAATTAAAGAGCATTTTTTCGATATTGTCCAAGTCGAAAATACCTCTGCTTCAACACTTAAGAAAATTGTATGTAACTCTCTTGCTCGGTATAACTTACTTATAGATGACTCGCGTGGTCAAGGATATGATAGTGCTAGTAACATGCGTGGGGCATGGAATGGGTTGCAAGCTTTATTTCTCAAAGACTGACCATATGCATATTATGTGCATTGTTTTGCTCATCGACTACAACTAGCATTAGTTGCAGCTTCTAAAAAGGAACCGTCGATTTGGTTACTCTTTTCGAAGTTGTCTTCTATTGTTAACCTTATAGGTTCTTCTTCAAAACGCCTTATTGAGTTGCAAGCCTTTCAAGCTGTAGAGATTGCACGTAAAGTAGCTAGTGGTGAATGTGAAACGAAATAAAATGAGCTAATCAAATCGAAAGTTTACAACGAAAGCGGAGAAACACGGTGAAGCTCTCATTTTGATTCTATTTGCAGTGTGATTGATATGTATTGGGCAACGATGCAAGTGCTTAAAAAATGGTTAGTGATGGATCTACTGATGATATTCGTGGTGAAGTGAAAGGTGTTTTAATGATGATGGAAACTTTCGACTTCGTATTCATGTTGCATGTAATGCATAGAATTATGGGAATTACAGATATGCTTTGCCGAAACTTGCAAGAAAAAACTCTAGATATTCTGAATGCAATAGATTCAATTGCCACAACAAAAGTACTTCTTCTAAAATTACGAAATGAAAGCTTTGATCACCTTTTGATGTGTGTGAATTCAATTTGCATAGAGTATAAAATCGAAACACCCGATATGAATGCTTGGTACAATGAGGGAACAGGTCGTTCTTGTTAGCAAAAAAGTCTCGTCACAATTCAGCATCATTACCACTTTGATATGTTCAATTCCGTGATCGACTATCAATTGGAGGAGTTGAATTACAGATTCAATGATGATGCATTGGAAATCCTTAAGTTGAGTTGTGCTTTACAACCAAATGATCAGTTCAAATTATTTGATGTTGATCAAATATGTATTCTTGCAAAAAGTTCTATCCTGCTGATTTTAGTGATCAAGAAATGCATCATTTGAGATGTCAATTGGAACATTATGAGGTTGATGTACTTCACCACAAGTGTTTTCAGAATTTTTCATCGACTTCTGAGTTATTGGAGATATTAATTCGAACAAATAAGTCGCATCACTACAACTTGGTTAAGAGATTGATTCGTCTTATTTTGACTCTACTTGTATCCACGGTATCAACAGAGCGAGCATTTTCAGCTATGAAGCGTATTAAGACTGATTTACGAAATAGAATGGAAGAAGAATTCTTGACAGATACTATGATCATTCATATTGAACGAGAATTCGCTCAAAATATCGATATAGATGAAGTAATTGATGAATTCGATTCTTTAAAGCAAATGAGGGCACAACTTAAATAGGTTATTTTTCTTCATATTCTGATTTTTATATAATTTATTATTTAAGTATTATTTTTATTCTTTACTCACCAATATAATTTATATTTGATTCTATATTGTTTGTGTTTGCAGTGATACACTTTTCATTGATCGAGTCATGTTTGTGACAAGTAGAAAACAATTTTTAATTTAAGGTACTTCAGTTAAACTCATTATCTATTGATTTGGTTTCGATTTGATCTATTACAAGTGTTTGTGTTCAAATGTTTTTTTTTCTTTGCTTAATAGTTTGTGGCTTAATTTATGCGATAACCATGCTAATTTTATGTTTGTCATGGATGCATATATATATATATATAGTGGTATAATTTATTTAAAGTATACATAATAATATATAAAAATAATAATTAAAAAAATACTTATAGCCCAGGGCTATCAAAAATCCCGGATTCGCCCCTGCTTTGTGAGTATCATCATCATCATTAAACTTTAAGGTTCACTTTGTAGTAAATTATGACTTCAATTAAGAGCACAAAAATATAAGTTAAACTCTTTTGTAGGTCACGTGATGTATATTTTTAATTAGGTAGTGCTAGGTGGACTCAATGAGTCCGGACTCAAATAACAAGAAAGACATAAATACCCTTTATATGGTGGAAGAGGTAAGTGTGTTATTGGTGCTAGAGTGAGGGTAATTATGTCTTTTCATTTAGTCGGGTAAATTAAATTATTAGTAAAAGGTGTTGAAGTCTAGACTCAAAGAGTCCAAATAGGTTTTTTGTTTTTAATTATATATATATATATATCTACACTGTCTACTATATTACTACTCTCTTTGTGTAGGTGTTGTTGATGACTCGGTGCATGTTTTATAGTGTTCTTTCACATACTTTTATGTTTTTTCTTCATAGGCATAGAACGTGCTTGATCAACTTTGTGATGTCCAACAAAGGTATGAACTATTATCCTTTCTCACCTTCATTTGAATTTCTTGTACTAATTCCCACCTCACCGAATTTTGCAAACTTCTCATTCGCGTCTATCTAAAAATACCTCAAGTTGAAGAAGCCCCTTAAAGTATTCTTCAACTTCCCTTTTTCACTCACAACTTACTCTATCTTAATTCTTTTTTTCATGTTCAGAAAGATGTTGGTGCCAGAACCTCCAGCGGGCCATGTTCATATTATATTGTAAGTAATAAGCTTCATTTCCTTCCACATTACTCTATCTTAATTATCTTTTTCATTTTCACAAGGACTTATTCAACACCAATTGATGTTGTTGTTCTGGCTTTAAATTTCTCACCAGCTATTAGGTATGGCTATGCTCTTAAGATTTTGAAATTGGTGTTGTAGATGTGTGCGTTAAACTTAGTTTTGATTTTTCTCATGTGGGTCTTGATTTTTAAAGTACAATAGTGTGTGTTAATCGGAGATTATGGTCATTACTAGTGCATCAATTGGTTTCTTTCCATTCATTAATGGTTCTATATCTTAACTTGAATTAAAATAGTGTATTGTTTGTTTCTTGTATATTTTATGGAGTTCTTATATGTTCACTGGATTCTTGGCAGGAATATTTTGTTTCTTTCCATTCATTAATGGTTGTATATCTGAACTTGTTATATATGTGAATATTTTAATTGTGCATTGCCAGATCAAGCGTTTGGAATCTAGGTGGGTTTATGTTCCAAAGCTGTGTATATAAATGTGTGTTTTTGCTTCCCATGTTTAATTGTACTTGCTGTGGCGGCCCTCGCCGCCCCGGGGTAACGTGCCTCCATGTACTCATTGTCAGCTGGCCCAACTACACGTGTACGACACCTGCCCGTCCTACTCTGTCTCAAATTTCATATCTACTTATGTATGTTAAGATATTAAGCGGAAGTCGTATTTTAAATGCAAAGATTTTCATGAAATAATTAAATAAAACCTAATGTGGAAGAACCCTGTAAATTTCGAAGTAAACAGTTGTACCATATATAACTAATCATGTACAAGGTCATGTCACTTCTCGGTTCCCAAAAGAATCAAAATATCAAAATAATCACACGTACAAGTACTCCTCAAAGGTAGGCATTCAGAGTTAGTAGCCTAAAATCCCCTTGCCTTTACTTGTACTCGGATCTGCACTCAATCATCACGAAGAAAATGGATGACGAGCCCAGTCGGTAAAGTCCCAAGGAACTCCTCCGAGCATTCATATAAACAAGTGGAAGTCAATAAATACTGTTAAATAAACATGCGGAATGTAAAAAGACAATTGTAAGTAGGGCATCATATGCATAGATAACAATAAAGCGCAAATGTGTGTGCATGTTCCAGTCAGACTAAACCATACTTCGGGATCCCTTCCAGGATCCCACTAGTGGGCGCACCCAACTAGCTATCACCTAATCCCTCTCGGTGGCTGGCGTAGACCTACGACGCACCGACACATGTATCAGTTCCATAGCTCGGGTCGTTATTCATCGATCACTCCTGATACACATATTATGGTCTATAATGCATAGATACACAACAAAACATCCGGTGTTAGTAACTCAACCAACCATCCAAAATATGACAAGATATGAATGTAATTAAAAGCACAAGGAATACTAGAAATGAATGGAAATACGAAACAAAATAAATACTCAAGAGTTTTCCTTTGGGTTTTACAAACCTCACACGCACTCCACTACCCCGTAATCAATCCTCGGGTCCAAGTCCACTGAGTCCTTGGTCGCCAATTGATCACCGTGTAAACCTATGCCCATTTATCAATAATTTAAGTTAGCATGATAATTTACAATAATTTTCTAAAAATTCTAGGCCAAATTGCCCATTTCACATTTTTCGAGGCAAAACCCCACAAAAAGTCTTGTCTGACATGCCCACATATTTTCATTTCATAGAACTTTAGCAATTTCTATTTATTTTGTCGAAATATATTTTTTTCGGATTTTTTCCAATTTTTCCAGAATTGTTCCAAATTCTCTTTCATTTTTCTTTCCTATTTATCTTTTTCTCTCTATTTTCTTCTTTTTTTTTCTGTTTGGGGTCGGGTTGACCAAAACGGGTAGGGCTCGACCTAGTAAGGGTCTTTTTCCCCGATCGAACCAGAGGTTCGATCGGGGAGGTGAATTTTTTTTCTTCCCGGTGATGCCCCGGTGGAGCCGATGGCAGGGGAGACACCCCTGCCATCACTACCGCAGCCATGGGGTTCGGCCATGGAGGCCGAACCCCCACTCTCTCCACTGCCACCGAACACCCCACTCTCTCCACTGCCAACTGCCCAAACAACAACAACCACAAAAGGGACTCACCGCGATTTTGACGTCTCCTCTCCTTCCCCACGCGTCCCTGCTTCTCCTCCTCCTCTCCTTTTCTTCTTCCTCGCTCTCGGCCTCCCTCCTGTGTCTATGTGTTAACAGTGTGTGCGTAAGTGTTTGTGTGATGTAAGTGGGTAGGTGGGGTGGTGACACATGGTATGGGTTGTGACAAGTGTCACTTGAGTTGGGACAAGTGTGTTGTTGTGTTTGACACCTAACCGTGACGCAACTAAGACACTCGCCCGTGTTTCTGGGCGTTTCGACGCCCGATTTCTCGTCCGAGCCGTGATATCCGCGCACCGCCGCGTGTTTCGTAACCTAAATATCTTTTCCATATTCGTTACGTGACAAAATTTTATTTAATTTGTGTGTTTTCGTTTTCCCGACCTAATAGTCGATCCCGTTGATTTCTCGATACCCGTGTCGACATGTATATCGAGGCACTACAATTTACACAATCTCTTTGTGTGTTAGTTTCCTCTATCCTAATATTCGATCTCGTCTACTACCGGCACCCGAGTCGACACGCATATCGAGGCAAATACCGTTCACACCCTCACACGTATTATTTTGCAACATACACACATGCGATGTATTTAAATAAATTACACCGTAAATAAGCAACCAACACACCATAAACATCCCTACCTAAGTCCTGTGTGTCCAAGCCTACCACGGCATCCATGTAGATCCGAGCTGGCGTCCACGTCTGTAAATTTAATATGGGCCGTTACACTTACTGTGTTGTTCATGCTATATATCAGACTTAAGTTGTTCCTTGTTTGAACATAGATTTTAATTGATGCAGAATATGCATACTTTATCCAAGTAAATGAAAAGAGCGACATATACAACTTCGACATGGTAATATTGGAGCTCGTTGCACGAAAGCGCCTAATCGATCCAGAGTATGAAGAGAAGGATTTGGTTAAGTGGGTGAGCACCACTTTGAATGAAGAAGAAATTGATCCTATAATTGATACAAACCTTGGTTCCTATCACAAAGAAGAGATTTGCAAGGTCCTCAACATAGGTTTTCTCTGCATAGATCCAGTTCCTACAAATCGGTATTCGATACGAAATGTGGTTAAGATGTTAATAGAGGCACATGTCGTATAGAAAATTGAACACAATTTTCTTCCTCTTGTTTGTTTCTTTCACTTTAAATTTGTAGATTTGTTAGTTTGATTTTTGTTTAAATGAAATAAATAAATATTTCTTTTCTATTGATAAATAATATTCCTGCAAGTAGAACTAGAAACTTCTTTAATTTATATATAAAATCTTCCTTTCAATAATATAAATATTATGTATATATTTAATATACGACGATGTAAAATATAAATGCGTTGTCAACTTAGAGACATTAAGTGCACATGCGTTGTTAATTTAGAGACACTAAGTGCAAATGCGATGTTAATTTAGAGACACCAAGTGCACATGCGTTGTTAATTTAAAGACACCAAATGCAAATGTGTTGTTAACTTAAAGACACTAAGTGTATATGCACTACAACAAAGTGGATCTATAGCAACACTTTTTTACCAACACTAATAAAAAATGTCTTCAAATTTTAATTTTAGAGACACATGATATATAAGCATTGCCAAGTTTAAAATTTTGAGACGCTTAACATGCAAGTGTCTCCAAATTAAGGACACTTGATATTAAAACGTAGTCAAATTCAAAATCTCGAGACGTATAATGTACAAGTGTCTCAAAATTAAGGACACTTGTTAAAAAAGTGTTGCTAAATTTAAAATTTGGAGACACTAATTTAAAAGTGTTTTCAAGTTTCAATTTTAAAGACACATAGTTTATAAGTGTTGCTAAAATTAAAAATGAGGGCATAAGCAATAAGTGTTGTCAATTTCAATATTTAAAGACGCATAATTTATAAGTGTCTCCTATATTAGAGACGCTTGGTAAATTAGTGACACCAAATTTAAAATTTGGGGACCTAATTTACATGTGTTGTCAAGATTCAAATTTAAGGACATATAATTTACTAGTGTTGCTAAGTTTTAAATTTAAAGACACATAATTTACAAGTGTTGTTAAATTTCAAATCTAAGGACACATAATTTACAAGTGTTGTTAGACTTTAAATATAAACACACATAATTTAGAAGTGTTGTTAGACTTTAAATCTAAAGACATGATTTACTAGTGTTGTTAAGTTTTAAATTTAAAGACACATAATTTACAAGTGTCGTTACATTTTAAAATTAAAGACACATAATTTACAAGCGTTGTTAGACTTTAAATCTAAAGACACATAACTTACAAGTGTTGTTAGATTTTAAATCTAAAGACACAAAACTTACAAATGTACTCCATACAATGCTCAGGTGGCTCAATCGCTTTAGGATTCTTGGGCGCGCACTCGTGAATCATCTCCACGTCTCGACCTAGCCATCGCACCATTAAGTGAATAACTCGATTGGATTTCGGTTGTGTATTGAAGTTATGTATATAGTGAACCGGCTACCTATATCAATGTTGCCATTATTGGGCCCTTGGCATATTTTTCAACAACAAAATGACCACATACACATGTGTATGTATGTAGTGAATCGGCTTGTAACGGACCAAAAACTTGACTTGTGACAAGTGCCAGGTCAGGGTCGTATGTGGGGCCCACTTGTCAAAACACGTATTTTCGAGTCTCGAGTGGAGACAAAGAGGTATGATATTTGTCTGTGATGCGCGTGTTATTTAATACTATCCAATTTGAGATTAGAATACTAATTGGTGAGTTGTGTTACGAGTAATGTATATCCGGAGAATTCAGGGAGCCGAAATACGAACGGGACGCGTCTCGAGTCGCATGTCGACGTGGACCGAGGTAGCGAGGAGCCTCGAGTCGTATGTCGACGTGGATCGAGGTAGCAGAGTAATGTGGCTATAGTGATTTTAATGTGGTCACATAAAAAAAGAAAATAAAAATTAAATGTATATATATATATATTAGGGGTGGTCAAACCGCGGTTTGGTGGTGAAAACCACCAAACCGCGACCAATCCGGGGGTTCACGGTTTGGTCATTTTACAAACCACCACCAAACCGTTGACCTTTAAAACCGCACCCAAACCGACTGTGCAAACCGCGGTTTGGTAAATTTGGTTTCGCGGTTTTGGGTTTAAGGTATATTTTTTAAAAAAAAAATGGTGGTCGGGGAGGTGGCAGTGGGAGGCGCGATTGGTGGGGAGGCAGCCATTCGAGGTGGGACGTGCGGTAGGAGGAAGCCACTGGTGGCGAGAGACAGCGGTGGGAGGCACAACTGGTGCGAGGAGCGGTGGTGGGATGGGCGGGATTGGTGGGAGGGTGCCATTGGCGGTGGGAGGCACAATTGAGAGGGGCAACGGCGGTGGGAGACACAACTAAGAGGGGCGACTAGTGGGCGCGACAGTAGGAGGCGGCGACTGGTGGCGATGAGAGGAGGCGATGAAGATTGGTGGCCTGAGGAGGCACAACCGAGAGGGGCGGCGGCGGTGGGAAGCACAACTAAGAGGGGCGACTAGTGGGCGCGGCTGTAGGAGGCGGCGGCGACTAGTGGCGGTGAGAGGAGGCGGCGAAGATTGGTGGTGATGGGAGGCTCAACTGAGAGGGGCGGCGGCGGTGGGAGGCACAACTAAGAGGGGGGACTAGTGGGCGCGACGGTAGGAAGCGGCGACGGGTGGTGGCGGTGAGAGGAAGCGGCGAAGATTGGTGGCGGTGGGAAGCACAACTGAGAGGGGCGGCGGCGGTGGGAGGCACAACTAAGAGCGGCGACTGGTGGCGGTGAGAGGAGGCGGCGACGATAGGTGGCGGTGAGAGGAGGCAGCGAAAATTGGCGACGGTGGGTGGAGGCGGACGGTTGAGAGGAACGATTGAGAGAGAGAAACAATAGTGTTGAAAGAGAGAGGGAGATGAAAGGTTGGAGGAAAAGTGTGGTGTAAAGTGTGGAGTTTGTTATAAATTTGTATTGGTAGGGTTTTAAGTAAATTGAGAAAAATTACTAAAATACCCTCGGTTTGGTAAAACCCCGACCAAACCGCGATTCCGCGGTTTTTACATTTTTCAAACCGCACCCAAACCATAAGTTTTAAAAACCAAATCAAACCAAACCGCATGGTTTGGGCGGTTTTTCGAAAACCGCTGCCCACCCTTAATATATATATATATATATATATATATATATATATATATATATATATATATATATATATATATGTATATATGTATAATAAGAAAAAAAAATATATAATATCATATCATAGAATGAGAGAGAGAAAGAAATGAGAGAGAAAAGAAGAGAGAGAGAGAGAGAGATATCAACTGGGTAGAGAGTTAAAGAGATTTGATTACATTGTAGGAGAGGGGGAGAAGGTGGCGAAGAGAGGAGGAGATCGGCGGTGCGAGCGGCTCTAGCGAAGGCGAGCCAGAGGCGGCGATGACGGACGACCAGTGAACAAACATGTAGTGCGGCTGGTGCTGAAGCGGTGGTGGACCAGCAGCGGCGGCTTGCGGACAATGGCGGCAGCATGACATGACGGCAGCAGCGCGACGACCGACGGTGGCAAAGGCGGCCGACAACGGCGGCCGATCGATAGTGCGGACGGCGAAGATGCGTGGCAGTGATGATGGCGGAGCTGACCGGGAGCTACGACGGCAAAGGCGCGACGACGGCAGTAGCGATGGCTACTTATAACAATGTGTACACATTGTTAGTCTCTTCTCTCTTTGCTTCGCCGACTTGTTCAGATGCGAACCTGAAAAACAACAACTACTACACCAAATTCAGATGCGTTTGAACTCGATTAGTGCAACGATCCAGGCGGCCATGCTCGATATTGACTTCGTCCCCAATGATCCAAGTGGTCCTGCTCGATATCACTTTCATAGCCAACGATCCCAGCCACGGTTCGTCTTTCATCGAACTCATCAAACTCATGAATTCATTCGATTTTACTGGTTTTTGCAGTCTTAGGTTTGGATTTGTGTTTGATTAGTCGATTTGGCGATTTTGTACTGGTTTTTGCTGTCTTATGGTTTGGATTTGTGTTTAATTTGTTGATTTGGCGATTTTGTACTAGTTTTTGCAGCTATAGGGTTTGGATTTATGTTTGATTAGTTGATTTGGTTGTTCGATTGGAGTAGAGTCGGCGATTTGATTACATTGTCTAGCTCAAATATGTTCTCCCATAAAAACTACCAATCAGCAATGATATTTGCTACTACCTAGGTATGGATGAGAATGATACAGTAATCATAGGTTATCCAAATTGTGATTCTCAACACTGAGCTGGCACTGCTTATGATTAATGCACTTTCAAAGCTCTCATGCCTAATTTCAACTAGCATAGAAGCAAAGTTGTTTGTTTTGTTCTTAGTTTGCATCCCTATATGATCTCTCAGTCGTCTTCTTCCTTAGCATCTAATGGGTGATAAAAGGAATACCAAAACTTATAAGAGAAAATGAGTGACAGAGTCGAGTTAGTCATGGTGGAAGTTGATCAAAACGAAAGCACTTTGCCGGCACCCATACCGATGTCTACTAAGAAGAAACAACTTCTCGCTACTGCCATGAAGAGGACTAGTGAATGGTTTGCTTTTCTTCTATTCTTCTATTTTATGTATTCTTTAATTGAAGTCTCCCCTCTGACAGGTTGGTTTTTAGAGGAATTGGAGTGCTTTTCTTTCTTTATTGTTACTTATGCTTTATGCATAGAAATCTCTTCGAGGGTTGGTAAGAATCTATCTTGAAATGTATAAACAAGTTAAGTTCAACTCGGTCATTTATCTAACTTGGGTAAACGTTTGGGAAGGGAAGGAAGAAAATTGATCCAAAACAAGAACAAGAAAAGAGGGTTGTTCTGGAGACAATTGTGAGCTTTCTTCCTAGGGAGAAGAATACAATGTCAGTTAGCTTCCTCTCCATGCTTCTCCGAGATAATTGCTCTGGAGACAATTGCTCAAATATTGAGCAATTCCTCTCTCTCTCTCTCTCTCTTTCTCTCTCTCTTTCTCTCTCTCTCACAGGTACGCCGCGGTGGTTCCATCGGAGATCACCATTACTTAGTTAGTCTTTTAGTTAGGGTTTGTGAGTGTTGTACAATTGGTTTGTTTGTTTGATTAATTGAGGTTTTGTGTTTCAATTTGGTATGTCATGATTCATGAATTCATTCAATTATGTTATGATTTAGATGATTGAATCGATTTTGATTGTAATTAAGCTATCAATTGAATGGCCATGAGAAATCATGAGAAATGCATTGACGTTTTCTTTCTTTGTTCACTTTGCCACCATTGCCAACTTGATGAAATAAACTACAGTTTCTAATGTAGTTTGTTTTTCTTGTATATTGATTAGTACATGACTGCGATTCCTTCGTTGTTATTGAAATGAGACTCAAAATGATTGTTTTGAGCTTTTAATTTGAATATGATAATTCAACTTCTGAATATTGTAATCTTGTGTGGCGTGAGTTCGGTATAGTTTTCATAATTTTTTTTTCTTTTCAGAAACAAAAATTAGTTGAAAAATGAGAGTAAGAAAAGAAAAGGAACCACATATTATTATTATTATTATTTTTGTTTGGAAACGCATGTTTTTTACTATATAAAGCTTTTTACATTTACATTGAAGAAGGGCTACTTTGGATTTTGAATTGTCTTCAAGTTTTGGTTCTCAAACAAAGGTATATCTTTGTGAAATATTTTACATTTCAATGCATATCGTTGTGTTACATGAACTTTAAGTTGATTGAAATCCATTGTCTTTCTCTATTGAGTCTGATGTTCTTTATATGTATTTTATCATCTATGTGGTAACTGGTTACTGTCTCATTCTCTCGATTGTTGTTTTTAACTTGTCTTAGTGTTGATTTGTTGTTTGATCTCAAATATGTACAGAATCAGCTACAGATAACACTTGTTGAATTTAGACTTTCAATAGGAAATTGACCGCCATGAAGAAGCTGTTAATAGACGAAATTCTTGCAGGTCGCGACCTTCCTTTCGCTTTCTAATCTTTAATTTCGGTGTTTGAACATTTATTATTTTTTAACTATTACCATTTCTTTTTCAATTGCAATTATGAATTAATTGATCAAATTGATTTGCGACTTGTGTGTTGGTTGTTAGATATGACTAAAAAACGCCTTGTAGATTGTGTTTTAACAAACATTGATGAAGATCTACAAAGCTTTGACAGTGATGAGACTCAACTACTAAGTGAAGATCAACGCAATGACAATGAAACACAAGATGAGGTCGAAATGACTTATATGATGATGCAGAAGTAAGAGGTAAATATCGATTGTTTGTTGTCTTGTTGTTTATGATACTATGATATTTGGAATGCCGATGTTAGTAAATATTATATGATTTTTTAACTCTTTTTTGTGAACTATTAGGAGGTTTCTGGGTGATCTTTCTCCAACACCTAAAAACAATGTAATTTCCATTGATGACCATGTTTGTGAATTTCTTAAATTTCTTAATTTTTCTTATTAAACTTTCATGCTTATTAAAATAGCCAGTAGTTTCTTTTTATCTCCTGCAATTGACTTGGACCAAGTGTTAATCTAAAATAATCAGTTTCATGTCAAACAAATTAATAATATATTGATTTAATTGTGTTTGGTTTGATTTTGTTTATTTTGCAGTTGTAGAAAAGTGTTGAACATGAGGTTATTGGTGCGATGGTAATGTTGAGAAAGATGAACATATCAATTCAAAAATATCAACTTATACTTTTGCTTTGCATAGTTGGAAGTTTATCTTTTTAGTATACATGTTGATATCATTGTAAGTAAAAGTATATTTTTGAGAATGTATTGTAGTTCTCTTTTGAATTGAAAAGTATACAAATTGTTTTCATTTGTCTTTCTTTATGTTTGTTTTTATATCTACAAATAATAATAATAATAATAATAATAATAATAATAATAATAATCTATACTATTATAATAGCAATCCCCAAACGGTTAACCGTGAAGCCTTTTTGGCTAAATCTCCCAAGTATGCCCTTATTACCTTAAATGAAAAAAAATCAAAATAAGGACAATTTCGTAAGTGAATTATCAAATCTAATTTAATCGACGGTTTCACTATTGGATAAAACCTTTAAAATTGCAGTTCCGTAAAATTTCTTTCTTCAATCGCCAGCCTCTTCTTCCTCTTTCGTCCGATTAGCGAAACCGAAATAACCGACCGACCCATACCGCCGTCTTCGATTTCTTCTTCATCTTCTTCATCGCCACGCCTCTTCTCTTTCGTCCGATTACAGACCTCTCTTCGCCGATTCGCCGAAATAACCAAAACCAGCTCCGCCACCGCCGTCTTCGATTTCTTCTTCTTCATCTTCTTCATCGCCACGCCTCTTCTTCCTCTTCATCCGATTACAGGTCCTGAAAAGAGATATCAAGAAAACCAACTCCGCCAGATCTTCAATGCCGACTGCATCGTCTTCGATTTGTTCTTCTTCATCTTCTTCATCAGTTCGTCTTCTTCATCGTCGCGCGTCGCGGCTGCCGTCTTCGCCGAAATAACAGGGACTCGATCAAGATTGTTGCTTTTGTTTTTCTTTTTTCATTTGGTTATAGAAACCTCTTTTTATTTGATAGAGATAGAGATGTTCCACGCACTAATATTTTTCTTTCATATAGTTCTATTAATTTAGTGGCTATGTTTTACACATATATTGATCTCATGCAGACACCTATATTTATCTACCTAGAGCACAATCGAATAGATTGAGTTTGAGGAGGAGAAGAGATGATCTGCTTTGGCATATGGAATTCGATCCAAGGTTGTTGCTTTTGTTTTTCTTTTTTCATTTGGTTATAGAAACCTCTTTTTATTTGATAGAGATAGAGATGTTCCACACACTAATATTTTTCTTTCATATAGTTCTATTAATTTAGTGGCTATGTTTTACACATATATTGATCTCATGCAGACACCTATATTTATCTACCTAGAGCACAATCGAATAGATTGAGTTTGAGGAGGAGAAGAGATGATCTGCTTTGGCATATGGAATTCAATCTAAGGTTGTTGCTTTTGTTTTTCTTTTTCATTTGGTTATAGAAACCTCTTTTTATTTGATAGAGATAGAGATGTTCCACACACTAATATTTTCTTTCATATAGTTCTATTAATTTAGTGGCTATGTTTTACACATATATTGATCTCATGCGAGACACCTATATTTATCTACCTAGAGCACAATCGAATAGATTGAGTTTGAGGAGGAAGAGATGATCTATATGGAATTCAATCCAACAATAACATTGAATACATTCCTTGCAATATATCGTAACATTGAGTCTTGACTTCATCAATTTTTCCAAAAACGAATCAAAGGTTACCTTCCGGATATCAATTCAAAAATATCATCTTATACTTTAATGGCCATTGTACTTGGTTCCATACTCATATTCTTAGTTCTTTGCATAACTGTTGATATATAATTTAGGTTTGATGATCACATTTGGTTGAGATATTTGTCATTTACTCCAAACTTCTACACGAAAGTTTATATTTTTTGACTAGTACTATTATAATAGCAATCCCCAAACGGTTAGTATGCATGTTTTCGATATCATTGTAAGTTAGAAAAAACCGACCGCCGTCTTCGATTTCTTCTTCTTCATCTTCTTCATCGTATATTTTCTTCGAGAATGTATTGTAGTTCTCTTTTCGATCAAATTGAAAGTATACAATATTTTTTTCATTTCTATTAATTTAGTGGCTTTTTACGTTTGTTTTACCTAGAGCACAATCGAATAGATTGAGTTTACAAATAATAATAATAATAATAATAATAATAATAATAATAATAATAATAATAATAATAATAATAATAAATAAGATTGCTAATTTGGGCTAGATATTAAGTCGAATAGATTGAGTTTGAGGAGGAGAAGAGATGATCTCATATGGAATTCAATCCAACAATAACATGTACATTCCTTGCAATATCTCGTAACACATTGAGTCTTGACTTCATCAATTTTTCCAAAAACGAATCAAAGGTTACCTTCCAGAAAATTGTTCTGCATTACATTTCAGCAAGGAGCACTTCACAAGCATATGCCCCTAAGTGTGTAATCGGCCTATGTAATGGCCATTGTACTTGGTTCCATACTCATATTCTTAGTTCTATTCTTTGGATTTTTTCTCTGCTCCATGATATTATTTTTGTTTTACTTAAAAAATTCATGTCGTATAACTATTGATTAATTTATATTTCTCTCCTATATAAGACTAGTAATAATAATAATAATAAATAAGATTGCTAATTTGGAGATATTAAGTACACAAGTGTTGTCAATTTAAGGACATTAAGTGTGTAAAGGTTGCTAATTTGGAGACATTAAGTGCACAAGTGTTGTCGATTTAAGGACATTAAGTGTATAAAGGTTGTTAATTTAAAGACATTAAGTGCACAAGTGATCTATTTAAGGATACTAAGTGTTTAAGTGTTGCTAATTTAGAGACATTAAGTGCACAAATGTTGTCAATTTAAAGACACTAAGTGTGTAATAGTTGCTAATTTGGAGACATTAAGTGCACAAGTGTTGTCAATTTAAGGACACTAAGTGTTTAAGGGTTGCTAATTTGGAGACATTAAGTGCATAAGTGTTGTTAATTTAAGGACATTAAGTGTGTAAGGGTTGCTAATTGGAGACATTAAGTGAATAAGTGTTGTCAAGTTAAGGACGCTAAGCTTGCAAATGTTCATAATTTAGGGATGCATAAGTAAATAGTGTCTTCAAATTAGAGACGCATAAGAAATAAATGTCCTAAAATTAAAGACACATAAATAAAAAAAATGTCTCACGTTAAAGACACTTATTTCAAAAGTGTCTTAAATAAATATTATCAACACATACATTTTGCGTCGCAAAAAAATGGGACGACATCACTTTTACCAACACAAGTGGCGACACTTCATGATGCGTGTGTAAATTTTTTAGAGACACTAATTAATGTCGTTAAATGACTAAATTAATGTCGCCAAACACACAATGTTTTGTAGTGATGCGTTGTCAACTTAGAGACACTAAGTGCACATGCATTGTTAATTTATAGACATTAAGTGGGCACGTGTTGTTAATTTAGAGACATTAAGTGTA
The DNA here is from genome assembly GCA_039657365.1 of Stephania yunnanensis. NCBI lineage: Eukaryota > Viridiplantae > Streptophyta > Magnoliopsida > Ranunculales > Menispermaceae > Stephania > Stephania yunnanensis. Next base: position 53,143,102 of record CM077584.1, on the reverse strand, counting down.
CATGTGTTGTCAACTTAGAGACACTAAGTTTACATGCGTTGCCAATTTAGAAATACTAAATGTATATGAGTTGTCAACTTAGAGACATTAAGTTCACAAGTGTAGTCAATTTAATGAAGTTAAGCTTACAAGTGTCCTTAATTTAGGGATGCATATACAAAAAGTGTCTTTAAATTGGAGACACATAAGAAATAAATGTCCTAAAATTAAAGACACATAAACAACAAACGCCCATACTTTAAGGACGCTTATAGCAAAAGTGTCCTAAATAAATACTACCAACACATACACATTGAGTCGTAAAAAAATGGGGCGACGTCACCTTTACCAACTTTATGATGTCAGTTAAATGAGTAAATTAATATCGCTAAACACACAATGTTTTGTAGTGAAAGGTGTCCCTCGCACAACACAAGCAACCCGAATGGTATATGAGTTGCCATAGTTGTGGTAAACATACTTCAGCTGAGCTAGAAGAAGAATTCAATTGTATTTGTGGCCAATCTAAAGCAAAGGCAACACCTCGGTAGGTGTGGTTTTAACTACAGTTGTTATTAATCAACTTGATTTTTCATTTATTTCTCATGTAATAGCATTAACAATCATACTTCATATATATGCTCCGATGTGGGACTATTATTTCGGTCCACTCATCTCAACACTCCACCTTGGACCTAAATCTATCCAAGGGATTTTTTCTTTCGACAAGCCCTGATCGAACCGTCGGCTCTGAAACCATCGATACTGTCCCTAACTTGACCACCGTTCTAGTTAAGAGGAGATCACCACTTTATAATTCATTATGAAGTTTCAATTATTTGATGTGGTACTATTATTTCGGTCCACACATCTGAACATATGTAGTTTGCGAATTGAGTTGGACATCTTCAATCTAACTGAAACTAATATCTTAGTTTGATTCAACAAGGTTATGGCTACCATCCTTAATACCACAACACTTAACATGATGGAAGAGGAAATGAAGGTACGTAATATAACCAAATAATGAATCGTATATAGTCCACAAGTGAATGAAACTTTACGAACCAATGTGTTGGACATATTTCTTTAAGGAATTTTAAATATTCAAAGTTTTCAATCGTATTACTAGCTATTCAAATTTACATCACTTACATATCTCATTTTTTTTGAGGGTATGTCTATTTTTTTAGATCTATTCTTTCACTGAAAACCATTTTCCCCTCTTTCAACTATATAGTCAATTTTTTCATTCGTTTTTTTTTAATATGGCATGCAACAATTTTTTGAGTTAACTAGATAGAAGATGTTGTGAATTGAATTGAGACTTGCTAAGAACTAGAGAATGAAATAGAAGACTAAGAACTTCTTCTACTACAAACTACTACTACAAAGGAGAAGAGAAGAAATGAGATAGTTGGAATGAGAAGTTTTCATTCAACTTGGTGTGTGAATTACAATGGGGTTGGCACCCTTTATATAGGCCATTTGGTGATGATGATAATTGTACTTATACAATGTGTACAAGTTATACATACACCACAAGTCATACAACACATCACAAGCAACATAGACAATACATGGAAGAGTTGGTGTACATTGGAGAGGATTACAAGTTACATGACAATACATGGATAAGTGATTATACATTGGAGTTGAATACAAGTTATGTAGAGTGTACAAGTTACATTCAATGTAAAAGTCATGTTTGATGTTACAATTCAATGTGAGAGTCATGTTTGACAATGTAATCATTCATAAGCTTGGTTAAAGGGTCATCCAATTTACAACACTCCCCTTGGATGACACTTGCTGAGAGAATATGCCTCGTTAAAACCTGTACTAGAAAAACCCTGTGGTAAAAAATCTAGTATATGAAAAAGAGTACAATGTTCTCGTCAATTTTGATTTGTAGTATAATATTATTGATTGCCTCATTAAAAACCTTGCTCGGAAAACCCAATGGGACAAAACCAAAGCTAAGGAAAAGAGTGCAACACATTGATACACTTTGAGAGAATATATATGCCTCATTAAAACCTTTACTAGAAAAACCCTGTGGGAAAAAATTTAGTATAGGAAAAAGAGTACATTGCTCTCATAATTTTTTTTTATACAAAGTATAATAATGTTAGGTTTGCCTCATTAAAAACCTTGCAAGGAAAACCCAATGGGATAAAACCTTAGCAAAGGGAAAAAGAGTGCAATACACTAACCAATAACTCATTTTGATTCTCCCCTCATGTTCACATGGGTGAGACATCTTGTGCATTTTGTTGCACATGGACATCGTTTTCTATATGAACCATTTAATGCTGAAGCATATGATTGTCACTCTTTTGTATATAATACTTGCATCAAGTAATTGATTCATAATTTGTTGCTACTGAATGATCCTTTGAACTTCGAGTTCATATTAATTTATACATAGATCATAATACAACAAATTTAATGCAATTTGATGTGTTTCAAGCAATTTCACGTCATTCCTTTTGAATTGGCTTATATCTCCCCCTAATGGTGAGAAAATTGCTTCATCAAAGTGACAATTAGCAAAACTTGCTATAAATAATTTCCCTATTAGGGATTCAAGGCATCTTATAATATGATTAATGGAGAGTAAATCAATATACGTCTCCTATTGATTTGCCTTGAGATAATCTCCAGCCGAAAAAAATCCAGTTCGATAAAGGATGTCCATGCAAATTTATGATATTTTTCGCATTATTGATGATTATGGATAATCAAATAGATCTTTCCACATTATGAATGTCATTTGATTTATGATGACATTCGTTTTAATATGTCCTATATATTCCAGAAGTTAAAGTTGGGAATATTATACTCAGATTAAATCATATAGATAATTTTTCTATTATTCTGAGTAGACTTCTTCTGAACAAGACATTAACAATAAAATTGTTGTACCCGATATTGCTTTAACATTAGCCTCCGCTAAGTTCGAATTCGAGAAATATTCATTTTTACATCATAATGTACATGCATGTAGCACGATACACAAGACATAAACTCATCGCCTATATTTAGGTCACGATTTAAACACATCTTGATGTGCTTGTTTTATCGAGCCATTTTCAATGATAAAATTCATAATATTTTGCCTTTGATTTTGAAGGCATGGTAAATGTCACAAAAATATTCGGGTATATATATGACAATATTTAGGCAAAATAGCCTTTCATATATGACCAAAAAATGTCACAATTATGAGCACTCATTGTCAATAATTATTTACCCTTTGTAGTGGTGCACCACTTTTGTTCCAACTTTTTTGTGGAATTGTCAATACGACATTTACCTTATATTTTCACCTTTTCCACGTCCATAAATTTATTATTGCGATCATGATCATTATATGCAACATATGCTTTTTAATTTGAAGTTGAACTGATTGGACATGAGCGATATTATATTTATAATATCTCATTATTTTACTCAGCTACCATTAGACAAGAAATCAATCCTTAATATTTATTGGATTGACTTGCTCACTCGATATTTGTTGCAACAATAAATCGAGGCGGGTCACGTGACCTTATTTTTATTGTCTCATCAGTCATATTTCCACATAGCCTCAACATAGAGGTAATTAAAATTGTGAAATTATAATTAATATTTGACTAATTAAATTTTGTAGCATGAGACCCGGACGCTCATTTTGAGCTTTTGGAGCATTACCCTTTTGGTATGTATATATATAACTCCATAAGGTGAAAAGATATATAAAGTGAAATATTCACTTTTCAAATCTCTAAAGAGAAATTGGCGAATGATTATGTATTACACACAGTTTTGCATATATGTTTTATTCACAAATTATAGTATTTAATTGTCATGGCAAGTAATTCTTGTCGGTAATATAATAAGGCAACAAGTTCAACTATGGTTGAATACTATTTTGAAAATAAATTTAATATAGAATAGTTTTCTCATTTTTATGTAAAAACATAACATATGATTAAATATATGTTTACAACTTGATTATTAATATGCAAAATGTACTACTTGTATGAGTTGGCGGGACAACCTCCAGGTTGGGTGGTGAGACGAAGTCTACTTAAAACCATGCCTCCTCGAACGGGATAACCCGTCTCCCTTTCAGTGTTTAGCTTTACCGGGGACAAGGCTTACCCACTATCAACTCAAACTCATAACACTATTTGCAATATAAAAAATCAAGAATAGAGCATAATTAATCGTTTGTAGTATAGCGAGAAAACTAGTTATGTCACATATTGACTTTTGATTTCTGATGTAGAAGATCGTACAAGACGCAACTACAGAGCATATTTTCGCAATCGGTGACGTTATAATGGTATATGAATAAAGTATGCATATAGAAGTGATGCATGTAATAAAAGGAAACAACCATGATAATATAGAAATAAATTGAACTTATTTAAATAACAAAAGTTATACCTTCCTAGCTTTGTCTCCTTAACAAGCCTTCTTGAACTTCAAGATCCTCTTAATGCTAGAGCAAGCTCGTGCTGATAACGTGTTGTGAATTGAAGTGAGACTTGCTAAGAACTAGAGAATGAAATAGAAGACTAAGAACTTCTTCTACTACAAACTACTACTACAAAGGAGAAGAGAAGAAATGAGATAGTTGGAATGAGAAGTTTTCATTCAACTTGGTGTGTGAATTACAATGGGGTTGGCACCCTTTATATAGGCCATTTGGTGATGATGATAATTGTACTTATACAATGTGTACAAGTTATACATACACCACAAGTCATACAACACATCACAAGCAACATAGACAATACATGGAAGAGTTGGTGTACATTGGAGAGGATTACAAGTTACATGACAATACATGGATAAGTGATTATACATTGGAGTTGAATACAAGTTATGTAGAGTGTACAAGTTACATTCAATGTAGAAGTCATGCTTGATGTTACAATTCAATGTGAGAGTCATGTTTGACAATGTGATCATTCATAAGCTTGGTTAAAGGGTCATCCAATTTACAACAGAAGAAAATTATTTTTTCCTTTGTAAATACAAGGATGTTGTATGTTCACATGCTATTAGATCAAACCTCCATCATATAATTCTAATACCTTGTTGTACATTGGTTCCCTAGTAATTTTCTAAGATATGTTTTCATCTTTGCTTTCATTTTATTAACCTCAAGCTCAAGGGAAGTGTGTTCATAGAAAACTTGGACAACCAAGTCATTGTAAGCTTGTTTCTACGTTAATGTTAGGTGAGTTTGTGTTGTGTTAATTGTGTATATATAAATTGCATGACGTTATTGTCAGATTTGCGACTCATTTGATCGGTTTCTTTGATGTGTAATAATGGGGTTTAACATTCCTGTATGAAGGTGTACATTTAGAAGCTATTTCCCAGGGAACTTTAGTATGTGACATTCATAATTACATGGATGGTTGAATTTACATATATGGTATGATATGATTGATTTTTTTTTTTTGTTAAGAAACTATATAAGTACCCATATTGTGACACTCAAAAGTCACAATTAAATGGAGCACCCATGTTGAAGGGAAGTGTTACAGCTCATTTCGATGTTTTCTTGCTTAATTAAATCCTTGAAGCTTTTGGTGGATTATTTTATCTATAAATCACATTGAATACATCTATGCTTAGGAGTTTCAATGTTAGAATTTGGTGTATGCTTACTATACAAATAATTACAGTTATAAAATTATGCATGGTGAATAATCTTGGAATGCAATGCAATTGTTTGGAGACTTATCATTCATTTTACCTTTTTCACATCTTTGCACTTTACTTATTTATTTTCTTAAAATCAAATTTGTTGTGGTTGTTGCATATCAAATTGTCTACTTTTCGTATACTTCTAATCATATGTCAATTTTTGTTCTCTTTGGTTATATGAGGCCTATGATCCCACCTAAAATTGCTCGTGTTAGGCTCTGAAGATAAGTTTGACTTCTTCATCAACGTGGGTGTAAATGATGATTGATAAGCGTAGTATTATTTAGGTATATTTATATATTTTTCATCGGTTGAATTCGGGCAAAAAAAAAAAAAAAGGCAAAAGTCTGTATTCATATGTTGTTGGAATATGTTTTACGTTGAAAATCATGCTAGAGTACATCTCAAGGAAGCTTTGACGGACCTACTTGTGAAGAACACGATTGATGAACACGATTGATGACGTGGCAAATATTGAATAGGGTAGCGTGCACGAGGAAATCCGAAATCCACCAATAATGGAGTTGATCCTTGAAATTTTGAAAATTTAGGTGTATTCGATCCCGTGTAGCAGGTATATGGAAATTGATGTCCATGCACGAGGAGTCTATAGGATCGTCCTCGAGTTGCTAACAAAAGTGAGATGATGAAGATCGAGCGGAGCATGAGACGTTCATGCGTTGCTGAATGAAGTAAAGATATTTGAAAGTTTCTTTTTTGGTTTGTTAGGAAATATTTTATTATATAATATATGTATCTAATATAGATAGGAATATAGATATATGTATATATAGAGAGAGTGGATCGATTAAGAGGACCGATTGGAATTCTTAGAAAGAAAAAACGCAAGAAAACTTTTTGGCTTTAGTCCTTGTTTACCCCTCATAAAGAAGTACCGAGTAAGTAATGGCCTAGTTTGTAAGCTCCATCTTCAACCTGATAATCCACACCACAAAATATATACATATGAAATTGTATGCAAAAAATTTAAATGCAGTGAAAACCTGATAAAAAAAATTAAACACACAACGAATTCTTGATATGGAAGCTAGAATATTAAAACCATGAACAACGGATACAATGTACAAATTATAGTGACGAAGGGAAATACACGTATCTCTTAATTCAAATACCCATTTATAAAATATAATAAATGTAATATAGATACATCAAATAACCTACGTACGTTGCACATCAATGTTCTCGAGCTTGGAGGTTATGCCAACAATTGTCACCAAAAGCAGGGACAATTCTAGTGAGAAAATCTAGAAGAAGTTCAACGGTAATTCAGATTAAACAATAAACAAGTTTATAAATCATGTAAGAAAAAAACGAAGCTGAAAAGAACAATAAATTGCATGATAGACATACTACAATGGTCGACGATAGAGACCAAAGTGACGTGGAAGCAAAAGATTGGCGCCTAAGTGCCCTTGACACTCTACACGTGGGCTCAAAGCCGCTTGACTATGGGTAAGTGTCAAATATTGGTACAACGAGACAAAGTCTGCTTTAAACGCACCTAATCCGTTCGGCACTATTGGCACACTTGAGTTGCGACCCGAGAAAACTCAAAAAGAAGCCATAGTCGCAATCGAATGCACAACCGCAATGGAATCCTTGAAGTCCTGTGAGGAGCCATAACACATGGCGAATGCTCACTCAGAGGATTCAGTCTTATCTAGGAGCCACGAGTGCGACTCGGATGCTCAACCCACGAGTAAACAACGACCGAATTCGACCACTTAGACCCTAGGTCACTCGGTAGGGAAGTAGAGTCAAACAATAAATATCATTTCCATCAAAATATGCAAGGAAAAAAATTTAATATTGAAGTTCTTACTGGTTTACTTACCTCCGATCACATCTATATATATATATACTTCACCCGAATGTCGATCTTCACTATCGTTTTGCATCCGAATTTAAAATAAATTTTGAAAAACCCCAACAGGATCGAAAATAAGTTCCATTAAACTAAATCTACGAAAGTAAATCATACCTTATTCCACGATGTCCTTTTTGATTGTTCGATTTTCAAGGCGTTCAAATGCGCGTCCTCTATCAAAAACCCACACACGAAGGGTGACCACAATTTGAAGTGCTAGTCCCAAGAAATTGAAAATGGTTTTTCTTTCTCTCCCTAAATCCATAGAACTCGAAAATTGTAAAACGAAAATCATATTTCATTTTTAAGGTTCCACCCTTTATTTATATGTGTAGATAAGCCCTCAAGTAAAATCATATTCGTAATACAACTATTGTATTTAGGCAGTTTAAGTAAATTACACATATACCCTATTAATAAGTTATCATATAACAAATTGTAAGGGCTTTTATGTCATGAATCTTATCATATAAAATTAATTACTCTGGACCAATTGAAATTGTGCAAAGCCATTCTTTGTGTGCGGCCCAAAAAGTTCATGCGACATTGGTAGTGAACCAAAAAGCCATTTTGGTACACAAGTCATAAGTTGTCTCTAGCAAGACATTATGACTACATAAGAAGTATGAATATCAACATTGATACATCCTAATTAATAACGTATATCATATCATTTTATTGTGCAATATCCTTTGATTAATCATAAGGCGTGGAAAGTCACCCTTAATGTTCAATCGCACTAGTCTCGATCTTTAGGTAAACTGAAAAATATCCAAGTGACATAGAACATATCAATTCACATGGATTTGGTCATTATCATTCTATCTTATCGAGGGATCCACTGATATCTCTATCTATACGAGAGTGAAAAACTCTATCTTGATTACACACCTTCAAATATTATTCACATGGTAACCAATCACAATCTTTATAATTGTCCTGGTTAAAGACAAAATTTGATTGTGTCAAAATATTATGCTCATAATATTGAAGTCTATGGTAATCTCAAGTCGAAGGACTAAATGATATACCTATCATGAGTAACACCAATGACTTAATCCATGTGGCATTCTCATAGCGGGTTGGTCCAGTACCTTATTCCCTACTGTTACGGGGCTAATGAAAGAGGGGTTTCTCACAAAGAAATTTTTCTCGCTCAATCAAACCCGTGGTGCCTCAGGGCCACCTTAGTTCATCACACCAATTCTCAATTAAAGGGACAACAAGCAATAGCAACAAGTAAACGTTTTTACTAGCTCTCAATTGGGAATACAACACTGGAACTCAATGCTTCCCCAAGCCTAGAGCCATTGGCTTTATAGACTAGCCAATAGGTAGTTACATAACCAACTAGGACACATGTCCTATGCACATCATCCATAGACCAAGTAAAACCCCACTCCTTGTGGTCGAGGCAGTTACTCAACCTCCTTGTTCCCTTGCTGCCATATCGTTCCATAACCGCCACCACTACAGGGTCAATTGCAACATGCTCCATGTATTCGGGACATTCTTGGACGTGCCTTGATCATGGCCCTACCCATGACCAATGTAGTTACTCAACCGCTTGGAACCACCTTGACTAGGCCCATCCATGTCTTAGGTAGTTTGCCCACGTTTCTCTTAGGGATAGGGACTGATCGGTGGTGCCGAGCCGTGTCTAGGCACCGTTAGCCGGGGCTCGGTCGAGTCCCACCGCTCGGGGTGGCCGGCGCCAAGACCCGTCCATGGGTCGTGCCTTGGCATTGCGCCCAAGGCATGCTCGAGGGTCCTTGCTACTTCTCTCATGCCGCCCCTAGGAGAGAACACACCTCTCCCTATAGTAGATGTTAAGCCGTTTCCTCGCTCCAAGAGGAAACATCCCAAAATAAGACCAAACGTACTTTGACTTGGTCAACGCCCAAGTCAAGATTTGTCAACCCTTGACAAGGTATGCCTTGCTCGTGCCAAAGAAACCTTGCTCGTGCCAAAGAAATCTGCCAAGTCTTGCCCGTGCCAGCGCCAATGCGCGCCTGTGCTGTGCCAAGGCGAGTGCCACGGTCCGCCCGTGCCTGCGCCAAGAGCGCCCTCCTTTACGCCTATGTGTTGTTTCACATGTTCTCCCGCAACCAAACCTTATGAAACCATCCGAGCCCTCCAGAACTCGGTCATTGGCTAGGTTTCTTGCTGCCCAACCCAGCTTACTCGGGTCTCGCTCTTAAGTAGGTTCTTCAACATCAACCCACTTGATCAAATAAAAAGTTCGCATATTCTTCTTGCTCTGGCCACGCGTCTCGTGGCTTAAAATCTGCTCGATTTCTCCAGCAAACTCCTTTCGTACCAAGGGTGGAGCTCGTCTCACTGTGTTCCTCCCCGGATCTGCCTCGTCAGAATGGAAAGGTTGGAGATAGCTCACATGGAATGTAGGGTGTATCTTCAACCTTTCTGGTAGCTTAAGGGGATAAGCTACCCTCCCAACTCGCTTAACCACCTCAAATGGTCTTTCGTATCGATGGACCAAGCCCTTGTGCGTCTCTTTCTTGTCGAACTTCTTCAAAATCTGAGGAGTGAGCTTCAACAAGACTAGATCTCCTTCCTGGAACTCTAAGGGTCTCCTGTGCTGGTCATTATACTTTTTCATCATCTGGACAGCTTTAGTCCAAACTGTCTTGAGTTGCCTCCCTCAGCTCCTGCTTGTTTCTCGCAAAGCGATAAGCTGCTGGACTCGAACCCATCGACTTTGATTTAGGCTACCTCATGTAGATTAGCTGGTTATTTTCCTATCACCACCTCGAATGGACTCAGCTCCGTATCCGAGCTTTTGTGAAGGTTGTAGCGGAATTGGGCTGTATCAAGTAGATCTACCCAATTAGATTGAGTGGCATTCACGTAGTGTATGAGGTAGTCTTCCAGCAATGCATTGATTCTCTTCGTCTGCCCATCTATTTGAGGATGGTTTGTTGTGGAAAACTTTAGCTCTAAGCCCAACAAGTTGAATAAGGCCACCCAAAACCTTCCAGTGAAGCGAGCATCTCGATCACTGATGATGTCCTCCGGTATTCCCCACTACTTCACCACATGTTTCAGGAACAACTCTGTTGTTAGGTCCGCATCGCAATTCTTCGAAGCGGCTATGAATGTATCATACTTCAGAATCGATCCACCACCACTAGCACGCTGGTCATCCCATGCACTTTAGGAATACCAGTAATGAAATCCATCGATATGCTTTGAAATGGTTTGTTTGGTACAGGCAAAGGCTCCAGCAACCCTGGGCCTTCTTCTTTTCTGTCTTGTCTTGTTGGCACACAAGACAAGTCCGCACGTACTGGTCCACATCCTCCTCTATCTTCGGCCAAAAGAACGAACTTGATAAGATGGCATAGGTGCGTTACATGCTCCGGGTGTCCTGCCCACCGAGCCTCATGTGTCTCCTTTAGAAGTTGTTGCCTTAGTCCACCAGTACTAGGGACATATGGACATCCTCATTTGGCATAGAGGACTCCATCTTCGCACCAAAACCTCCGAGTGACTCCCTCGGCCACTAGCTTCATCATTTTCACGCAAATAGGGTATTTGCTTGTCTCTTCCTTGATGCGAGGTGGGAACTAACTTTCCAGCCTCACCATTGGTGATACCATCTAAGCTACCACTTTGCGACTGAGAGCATCCGGACCGAATTAAGCCTCCCAGGCTTATGCTCGAACTGCACATCGAACTGTGCTAGGAAATCCAGCCACCTCGCCTGCTTCTGATTGAGCTTCTTCTGGCTCATGAAGTAGGTAATAGCCACATTATCCATCCGTACCACAAAACTCGTCCCCAACAGATAGTGCCTCCAAAGACGGAGAGCATGGATCACAACAAGCATTTCCTTCTCGTGAGCCGGGTACCTTTGTTCCGCTTCCTTCAATTTTTTGCTTTCAAAGGCAATGGGGTGTCCTTCCTGGACAAGTACCGCCCCCAGTGCTCGATCAGATGTGTCAGTGTGCACTTCGAAAGGTAAGTCGAAATTGGGCAACCCCAATACTGATCAGAGGCAATGACCTGCCTCAGTTCTGCCATGGCTTGGTCACATCGATCCGTCCATGCCCAAGCCCGATCCTTCTTTAAAAGATCTGTCAGCGGTGCCACCCTCATTGAGTAGCTTTCAACAAACCGCCTATAATAATTTGCCAATCCTAGGAATGACCGCAACTCCTGCACCTTCATGGGGTTTGGCCACTCCATGATTGCCCACACTTTCTCTGGGTCCATCTGCAGTTCACCCCGGCCTACAACATGACCAAGGAAAGTGATCATTTGCGCAGGAAACTCACATTTCTCCCTCTTTGCATATAAATGATTAGCCCTTAAAGTAGTCGAAACCTTCTGTAAGTGATCCACATGATCTTGGAGGTTTTGACTATAGATTACAATGTCATCTAGGTAGACAACAACAATCTATCGATGAACTCCCTTAACACATCGTTCATCAAATTACAGAACGTAGCAGGGGCATTTGTCAAGCCAAATGGCATGACTAAGTACTCAAAATATCCATACCTAGTCACCATTGCCGTCTTAGGGACATTTTCAGCTGCAATTCGGACTTGATAGTATCCCGACCTCAAGTCCAACTTCGTGAAATAGGTCACGCTAGATAGTCGATCAAACAAGTCTACCACCAACGTAATAGGGTACTTGTTATTCATCGTTAGCTTATTCAATGCCCTATAGTCCACGCACATCCAAAGGAACCCATCGTGCTTCGGTTGGACCAAGATTGGTGCGTCATAGGGTGCCTTAGATGGCTGGATGAATCCAACATCCAACAGCTCCTGCAACTGCTTCCTCAGCTCCTCCAACTCATTTGGAGCCATTTTGTAAGGGGCCTGTGCTGGGGGTTTTGAGCTAGGGATCAGCTCAATCTCGTGGCCAATCACCCTTTGTGGGGGTAATTACTTCGACAACTCCGAAGGCATCACATCGTTGAAGTCCTCCAACACTTCAGCAACTGCATCAGGGACTTTAGCTGTCTTGCTTGCTTTAGTTTCCACTAGGGTCGCTAGGAATGTTGGTTCACCCTTCCTGAGTCCATATTTCACTTGAATGGCTGAAAGATGAGACAACTTTGCATTCACTTTCCCTGAAATCGTGTTAGCCGCATGAACAAAATAGGGATGGGACTTGTTCATCACAAATAATCCCCTCAAGAATGGCATCAAGGCAATGTTCCCCAATAATAGGAAATCATTCCCTAGGATGACATCAAAATCATCCAAAGAAACTGCCATGAGGTTGATTTTCCCCTCCCAAGACCCAACCTTAAGATTTACATTAGATGTCATACTTTGAATTCATCTTTGCTTCGAAATTCACAGCTTTCATTCGATTAGAATTCTCAACAAGATCCAGTCCTAACTTTCCAACCATGTGATCCGCCACGAATGAGTGTGTGGCTCCCGAATCCACCATTGCCAAGACTCGTTTTTGGTTCACCTTTGCATCCACGTACATCAGCCCTTTCGAAGGGCTTGTCTAGCTTGTTGAATAGCATTCAACAACTGCAATGGGTTCATTCGGGGCAGGCCATCATCTTCTGCGATCAAGGCCGATAGCTTCTCCTTCTTTGGGCAGTCTCGTGCCCTGTGAGGGTTGTTGCAAATGAAACAACCCTTGTGTGAGGAACTTGTCGAGGGCTTAGCGTCTGCTTTCGGGACTGGTTTCGGGTTCACTTGCTAAGGAGGGAAGGGCTTCTTCTCGGCCTTCTTTTGATGGTCCTTGAACGACTTCTTCTCCTTGCTTTTCCCCTCGTTCGTGGAAGAACTAGTCTTGAAATCCACAAGACTATTTGCTGCCGCAATCGCTCCAGGAAATTCCTTCACTCCTTGCCTCCTTAGCTTGGATTGAGCCCATGACTGCTATCCGGTGGTGAAGTTAAAGAGTTTATCCTCCTCTGACATGTTTTTGATGTCCAACAAGAGGGAGGAAAACTCCTTAACATAATCTCGAACCGACCCCATCTGTTTGAGCTTGCGCAAGTCCTCCCGCGCCTGCCAAGCTGCATTGGTTGGAAGGAATTAATCCTTCAACTCTTCTTTAGCACCTCCCAGTCCACGATCTTGGGTCTGCCCGCAGCCGCATCATCATCTACCCTGGTTCTCCACCAGAGTTAACATCACCTTCAAGGTATATGGAGGTCGAGATGACCTTTTGGCTATCCTCCACCCGCATCGTAGCAAAATATTGCTCCACGTCCCAAAGGAAATTCTCAAGCTCCTTCGCACTCGCTTGCTTGCCTGAGAATTTCTTTGGTTCTGGTACCTTGGTTTGAGGATTTGCCGCAACTGCAACCATCGAGGATCCGCCCACGGCTCGCTTGAGCAGACTCACCTCCATAGCCATGTTTGTGGCTGTTTTGGTAGTGAGTTCTCCCACATAACTCACATCCGCTACAAACACCTCAAATTCGGATTCCCACATTGCTATCATGGCCTCTTGTGACTCTCCTCTAGCCACTAAGGAAGCCACCAACATTTCCAAGCCTTCAAGGCACTGTGCCATCCTTGAAGACTCCGCCGTGTCCGCTGGGACAACCATTGTTGCCATCATTTGTTCTAGGTGAGCTACCCTCTCACTTAGATCACTTGCTGCTCGGTTGCCATCGTCTCCAAATGGGGTTTTGATACCAATTGTCACGGGGCTAATGAGAGAGAGGTTTCTCACAAGGAAATTTTTCTCGCTCAATCAAACCCGTGGTGCCTAAGGGCCACCTTAGTTCAGCACACCAATTCTCAATTAAAGGGACAACAAGCAATAACAACAAGGAAACATTTTTACTAGCTCTCAATTGTGAATACAACACTAGAACTCTATGTTTCCCCAAGCCTAGAGCCCTTAGCTTTATAGACCAGCTAACGGGTAATTACTCAACTGTCATGTGCACATCATCCAAAGACCAAGTAAAACCCCACTCCTTGTGGTCAAGGCAGTTACTCAACTGTCTTGTTCCCTTGCTGCCACATCATTCCATAACCGCCACCACTACAGGGTTAATTGCAACATGCTCCATGTATTCAAGACATTCTTAGACGTGCCTTGATCATGGCCCATGCCCATGACCAAGGTAGTTACTCAACCGCTTGGAACCACCTTGACTAGGTCCATCCACATCTCAGGTAGTTTGCCCACGTTTCTCTTAGGGACAGGGACTGCTCGGTGGTGCCCAGCTTTGTCTTGGCACAGTTAGCCGGGGCTCGGTCGAGTCCCACTGGCTCGGGGTGGCCAGTGTCTTGACCCGTCTATGGGTCTTGCCTTAGCATTGCGCTTAAGGCATGCTCGAGGTTCCTGCTACTTCCCCCATGCCGCCCCTGGGAGAGAACACACCTCTCCCTATAGTAGATGTTAATTCGTTTCCTCAGCTCCAATAGGAAACATCCCAAAATGAGACCAAACGTACTTTGACTTGGTCGACGCCCAAGTCAAGATTTGTCAACCCTTGCAAAGGTATGCCTTGCTCGTGCCAAGGTGTGGCCTTGCTCGTGCTAAAGAAATCTGCCAAGTCTTGCCCGTGCCTGCGCCACAGGCGCCCTTCTTTACGCCTATGTGCTGTTCCGCATGTTCTCCCGCAACCAAACCTTATGGAACCATCCGAGCCCTCTAGAACTCGGTCATTGGCTAGGTTTCTTGCTGCCTAGCCTAGCCTACTCAGGTCACGCTATTAAAGGGTTGACACCTACCAAGTACTCATGATCTTGATTCGCATCCCAATATGCATGATCATCACACGACCATCAATCGAGATTCACAGTAGTCTTAATTCATTATAGTTTCTAGTATAACGACCGACTAATGACATTTAAGATATTTTGACAAATACCTATGGATCTTACTATAAGGTAAACATGCAATCACTTGTAATAAAACAACAAATAAAACCTCTATTTTATTAGCTAAAATTATAAGATAAACAATGTTTGTAGATTGATTTAGGGCACATGTCCTAACAAATCATTCAATTGTCTTTGATTATTATCATTTCTAAGATTTATTTGTATTTTATTTAAGTCACACGTGCATTACGAGGTTGATCTCGATATGCGTCAATTGTTGCACGCTTATCGTGACAAATCTTATTTTCAGCAATTACCTATTTAAGTTCTATTTTCTTTCTATTTACCTCAATCTCAAAAATATGAAACTTTATGGATTGTGAGCACATTGGTCATGTATCGGTTCGAAACAAATTAGCTAAGTCTCGACTCGACTAAGTTTCTTATATTTGACATTTATCCTTCTTAACCAATTGTTTATTATTTAACATATATATGTATATATATTATTTTTTAGATCACATTGTACATATAAAATATACATTATATATAAAATGTGTATCATACACCTATATATAACATCTGCACTTTATAAATATATATACATATTCATACACATTCTTATATACCCATATTTACAAATAAATAAATATATATTTTACTTTTACTTGTAATCTGGTTTTTTATTAAAAAAATCAGCACGCATCCCAATTATCTATCTACGCCCAACATCTAACACAAATCCTAAGGCAATTGCGGATCATCACAAACACGACACACATCTCGAGGTAGTCCCGTCATTCACATTTTTATCTCGGCACAAATCTCGAGGCATTCATTAAACACACCCCATAAACACTAGGCGTACCTTATCTTTTTCCTTAAAACACAAAAAATAATCACTTACCAAGACGATGGGTGTGTCTACAGCGAGGAGGCCGAGAGAGGAAATGCATGAGAAGGAGGCCGAGAGAGGGACGCCAAAAGTGACGAGATGAGGTTGCGAGTGACGGAGCTGAGCATGAGGGGAGGCCGAGGGAGAGGTTCGAGTGACCACCAAGAGAGAAGGGAGAGAGAGGAGTGACTATGAGGGAGAGGTCAAAGAAGAAGAAAAAAAATAAGAGCTGGAGCTAGGTAAAAAAAATATTACCAAAATGTGTTTGTGTGTGTGTGTGTGAGAGATAGAGAGAGTTCTTTTTTGTTTGTATGGAGAAGAGGGAGAAAGAGTGAAAAAGGTGAGAGTTGGAAAAAAAGAGAGAAAAGTTTATGTTTTAATTATGAGATAGAGTGATCTGACTTGAGACGAGGTGTCAAACATGAAGAGGTTGAGTGTAATTGGGGTGTTGACTTTTCTTTTCTTAGATTCTAGTATGATTAGTGGTGGGGAGTGGTTTCCATAAAACCACCCAAACCGCCCAAACCGTCCTAACTATGTGGTATGTTGTAGTTTTTAAAAATCATGGTTTGGGGTAGTTTAGAAAACTTGAAAACCGCGATTTTGCAGTTTGGTGGTGGTTTTCATCTATGAAAAATCGCTGCTTACCAAACCGCGAAGCCACCCCCAAACTTGGAATTGAATTGAAGCTGTTTAATGTTGTTTAAATTTGAAAATGAAGTAATAATCATAATTTTAATTAAGTTAATATGTTTCATTGTGTTTCTGGTGGTCATGTATGGAAATCTATATGTTTTGTTGCATGTTTAGTTATTGGACATGTATGAAATGCGTAGCATTTTTTATTTTTTATTTTTAAATGTGTCGCATGAAAACCGCAAAACTAAACCTACCAAACTACGTAAACCGTGGTCGTTGCGATTTTGAGGGTTCGCGGCTTGGTAGTGGTTTGCAAAACGATCAAATCATGAACCCTCGCTTTGGTGGCAGTTTGATAGTTTTCAACACCAAACTGCAGTTTGCCCACCCTTAAGTGTGATGTGTCTCACCACCTATTGCTCACACTAACTTTTAAACCCCACCTGACAGTACAATATCGTTCACTCTTTTATCTCACCAAACCTTACAACTTTAAATCCTGACTTATTAATTAATCACTCTTTTTTATTTTTTATCTTTATTGCTCACTCGTCTTGACATGTTTTTCGAGAAAACTATGAGTCGCAAAATCTCGACTACTTCTTCAATCTATCCGACTCAATCTCAACAATTGGTGTAGGTTTTCTATCTCTCTTACCTGTCCAGTCGTTATCATTCCTTACAATCGCTCTTTAACATGGGATTTGAAACATATTTCACATATACCGATACGAACTCTCACTCATGAATTAAAAAATATAAACCGATTTAATCATTCGCTACACACGTAAAATAATAATATACAACATATGTAACATGCCATTTTATTAACGCCATTATTCATCTCGCAATTTCAAACATGGACGCCAGCTAAGATCTACGTGGACGTCGCGGGTAGGCTGGGACACAAGTCGACCTAGGTACACTAGTTAATTATGTGTTGAATTGCTTGTTTGCGATGTATTTCATAAATTTATTTGTTAATACATCGCATGTGTGTATGTTGAATAGCAATATCGTGTGAGGGTGTGTGACGAGTAATCGTCTCGAAGTGCATGCTAACACGAGTATCAAGAGGCGAAGTATGAGTACACTAAGAAAAGTAAACAATAGTGCACCTCAAAATATGTATCGAGACGTGGGGCACCAAATAACGGGTAGCTGAAGGTTAGTGGGAACATGAGTTGGTTAAATTAGATAAATAAAATAATAACTATATGGTTTTATAAGGCTTAATGTAATGTGATATTAATTAAATAAGATAAGCCTATAGGTAGCACTCAATAATGAGGACCATGAGATAGATATCTAGATGAGCACAGTGAGTAATACTAGGAAATGATTGTGGTATTGGAGTCATCAAGTTTTGTGGGATAGCATAGTTATGAACCACAAGATAATCCTCGAGGTACGTATGAGCACTTGATTATGACCAAAACTATATATAACAAGTGAGTGGGATTTCATTCAAATCCACTCAACTACCCATGCAAAATCAGAGAAAACCAAGGAAGAAGAAGGAGGAGTTCAAGCTGGGAATTCAAGACATTTGAGATCAATTCAAGAGCTTAAACCTAGATAATCATATTCCTCATCTCCTACACTCTTCAATGACCCATTTTTGCTATGTTTGGTGAAATTCGAAGTTTATGGTGAGATCTCTTATTTGTTGTTAAAATTTGATGAATTATATGTTATTAGATCATATTCATAGAGGATTTACTGATGTTTTAATTAGATTTGATGATATTGATGAAATTGGAAAGTTGTGTGAATGCAAGAATTTGGAGAATTTGGGTTAAAATTTAAGTTATGGAGTGTGCTAGATGTTGCTTTAAAGTTAATATTGTATGTAAAGCATTGTAAACCAATAAGGCAGCCAATTGAGAGGAGAAATACAGAATTCTCACTTTAGAATTCTGTCCCAGAGGACAAATAGCGCGCTACCTGGAACGGTTAGCACGCTAATCGTTATGGGTTTCAAATTGTTCTTCATCCTAAAGAACAATAGTGCTATTTGAATCCCATAGCGTGCTACCATCACCTAGCACGCTATGTGTACCCTTCAGCGAGCTAACAATAGATTAAATATGGATTGAAAAGGCTATTTTGGTAATTTTTCACTTAATACATGTCTAAACACTAGGAAATAATCTAAACCTATAAAACTTGGACTTCAGTGACTTGAGGGACCGTACCTCGGTGTCGGGAGCTTGTCAGGTTAGATACGGGAGTTCGGAGAGTAGTTTGAGGTTTGTAAAACCCAACCGAAAAACTCGAGTATTTGATTCTATTTTCTATTTCATTTTCATCATTTTCTTGTTGTTTCTACTACTCTATTCCGTTACTTGGACGTGGGTTGAGGTTACTCCCTCGAATTTTCCTGGTTGTGTGTTCATGATGCATTGGAATGTAGCACGTGTGACCCGACCGTCAGCGAATGGCAACCAAAACATGCCCTTGGTGCACGTGTTGGTGACTCAGCAGATTTGGCCAGCACCGCGAGGGACCAAATGTCGAGCCAGTTGGGTGCAACCACTAGTGGGAACTTGGTGACCCGAACTACAGTCTAGACTATCTAGAGCAAGTACACGCATTTATTAGCTTATTTGTTATTTAATCATGCGATGAGCCATTTACAATTGCTTGTTTACATTCTGCATGCTTACTTGATAGTCCTTCTTGCATTTCATTTACTTTATTATGCGAATGCTCAGAGTGGGTTCCTTGGGATTTTACTCACTGTACTCGTCATTTGCCTTGTTGTGATGATTGAGTGCAAATCTCAGTACCATTAGGGGCAAGGGGATCCTAGGCGACTACATATGATTGCCCGCCAACGAGGACCTACTAGTACGTGCTTATTTTGATATTTCATTTTATTTTAGGTATTGGGAGACTTATAAAGACAAAGTACATGTATATATACCTTGTTTATGGTACTGTCACTCATATATAAATTACTTTCCGGGTTTTCCACAGTAGGATTTGCTCTTATTAATAATGTTTACCATACTAAATTACTTACCAAATGTATCAATTAAGGCTTCCACTGATATATGTGTTAACTTGTAAGATACAACCCACTAGTATGGTTAGGCATTATTATAAACTTTTAACTACTTAAAGAGAATAAGTTAAGCAAATACTGATTATCCACTAACTAATTTGGTAAAACACACGTGGACATGAATTTTGAGACAAAAGGTGGAAGGGCAAGTGGCGGACACATGTAGTTAGGCCAACCTTGCAAGGAGTACACGGAGACGCGTCACCCCGAGGCGGCAGGGCTACCATAACATCTCGCAAAATATAAGATATTTTACCTACAAGTCGATGCTCAGGTTTGACCAAGAATGTCATGTTGAATTAATCTCCACGTAACGAACCCGTAAATGGGCGTGACAAGGATCTCAAAATCTCGGCCTATACAGTCTTCCTAACTAAAAGAAATTTCGACCTGAAATTTGAATAAAACCACCAGTTTTATTTTCCTTAAGTTTTTTTCGTTGAATCTTAATCCAATTAATATTATTTTTCAAGCATATGATAAATCATGTTTCTAACATTCCCATTAAGTTCAGTCAACTCATAGACTATCACCAATCTTAAGACACACCTTAGTACTAGTAATATTTCTAGTTTAATAACGACACTAGAATAGAGTCTCGAAATATCATAGCCCCAAAGTATGATAGGTGTGCTTCAAAATTTTGAAGAAACCTAGCCCTATTTTTCTTTAGGTTCTCTCTCTCGAGCAATTCGTTCGCTCCATTCCAATAAGCTCGCCTTTTTTGTCATGATTCGCCAGTTGCTTCACTCTTACCTCAAAAACTTTACATGCTCCATTAACACCTTTAACACCAACTATTCGCGATCCGTGCAAGTCCTTAAGTACATCATATTGCATTCAATAAGCTTATTGGCGCACCATAAACAAACTCAAATGTGTGAAGGGAATTTGATATGTACAATATTTTAAAGTTAATGCTTAGGTTAACTCAAGCCTCTAGAACATTTCGCGGACCACCTCAAACACTTAATTCAATCCTAAATCACTAAAGGTGGTGATTGACTTCACCAACATTTTAGACTATATATGAATAGTGTTACTAAAGTGGAGTTACTCGAGCTTCTGACATAGCAGTACTTCTCCAATGGTTTTATAAAAATTAAAAGAGTTTGTACATGCCTTTCTCGGTATTTCCCAAGTCTTCTCAACACTTTACTTCCTTAGAGTCCATGTTAACTCACTTGTCTCGTAAACCTTCGTCCTTTATTTTCTTTCTTATATGATGTGACATCCCAGAACTTTGTAAACTTGATTAGGATGCTAATGAAGTAATTTTCAAATTTAATTTGGGATTTAAGAATCCAATGCGGGACCCATGTAATACGGATTGGAAAGTATAAATTCAATATTATTTTTGTGAGTCGCATGACTAATTGATGTATTATACTCTATTCGACGCGAAATTGAGTCAAATTAAAGCGTATACGCGTGTTAGTGATTCTGGAGTGCGTTGGGAAATTTTCTCCAACTTTGGTGAAATTGGGTATTTTTTGAAATTTTATTTGGACGTAGATTTAAGAGATAATTACAAAATTAAATAGAATAATTAATAAATTTGTGGGCGAGTAGTGACACGCAGGGTGAAGGGTGATGCGCAGAAGATATACAATAGTGTGCACGCATGAAGATGGTCATTGGCGCACGTAGCGAGTTTATAGCCATGAAAATACATTGGTGTATATATATTTATATATAGCTTATATATAAATATATAAAAATAAATCCTATAGTTTGAGTCAAATAAAAGCATATATTAGATTTGCCTCGAGATACACATAACATGAGCATCGAGAAAGGAAATGGTTGAACGTTTGCTATTGAAGAAGTGTATTCATGCCTCGAGATGCTTGTCATTCCATCTCAAGGAAAATCAAGTGTTCGGTTAGTGATAAAACCATTTGACCCACCTCGAGATATGTGATATGTATCTAGATGAGATTAATATAATTTATTTCACCTAAGTCGATTAAGTGGTGATGATCTTGTAATAGCTACAAGATCAACTTCAAGATACATGACGCGTACCTCGAGAAAGATCAAATTAATTAAACCAAACCATTATATTTGCCTCGAGAGTCGTGCAATGTGAATATCAAGAATATCTATTATATATCTTCAAAACAAACAAAAACGCCTCACCCATTATCGACCTAGAGGGTTCGAGATTTTTTGTGAGAGATGGAAATGGAGGGAGAGGAAGAGGGAGAGAAATCGAGACGGAGAGACTGAAGGTGAGTGTGGTGGTTTTTTGTTTGTTGTTGTGTTTTGTTGGGTTGTTGATTGTTGTTCATCATTGGTGTTGTTGTATGTTGTTGATGTGGGTCGTTAATGGCGGTTGGAAATGGGAGGCTCCAGCCATCCAAGGAAGGAGATGACCTCGCCTCCCCTCCTAGAGAACACTAAAACCTAACCTAATAACCTAAAAAATAGACAAAGAAAGAAAAAAATGTATTCAACTGGTGAACAGAACGTACTGGAGGAAGAAGAAGAAGAAGAAGAAAGGGGTTTTGATCCATGAACTAGACTAAACCAGTCCAGTCATACCACTCTTTCTCAATTAAAAAATGGCTGAAAAATGGAAAGAGTTCCAGAAAAATAGAAAAAAATTTGAAAAAATTATATTTGAGCCAAATAAATAGAAATTGTGTATTTTATGAAAAATGAGGATTTCAAAATTTTCTCTAGGATTTATACTGAGTTTTTTCTCATAAGACGTGTTTTGAGACCGGAAAATATTCAAATTTGGAAAATTATTTAAATGCCTAGTGAAGGTTATTTTTCGATTCCAGATCATAATTTGTAGTCAAAATTTAGATTCGGATATTCAAGGTGTTGATTTGGTGTGATTCCAAGGTTTTAAGATTTGAAAATACTAAAATAACTCAAAACTTGGTCAAAACTTAAGAAATTCGAATAGGTAATTTATCCGGATTTCTCAATGATTTTAAGTAACGTTAAGGATCTCAATACCATTTGAAATGAAGCTCAAGGAATAGGTTCAAACTATCTGAAAGCTGGGAAATATTGTGTGAGATTTCGCAACTAACCTTGAGTTAGTTTGATGGTAAATAAACTCTACGTTGATCTTTACTATTGATTGAATATCTTTGTACATGTAATTGTATCATAGTCTACATTGCATTTTATCATTCTTCATCACGCATACATAGAATGAATGAGGGGGATAAGCTTGTTTCGATGTTTGGTTTGATTGAAACTAGGTTTCAATCCTGCCTTTATGTCGCCTAGTGAGACTAATGGAGTATAACGTCGATAAGTTATCTTTGTATTTCATGATCTCTTAATATTGTCTATGTACTATTTTTGGAAGTTGCCATTTAATTATATTTAGGAGACAACAATAGAGTGGATTGCATGTCATGTTGACGCATATATCTTATTCTTTATTTGGAAATGTAATTACATGTCTCCATATATCAGACTAACAATTGCAGGAGTATAGATTAATGTAGGAATTCACTTACCTGACATCTTCAAGTTGTTTTCGATGGTGTTAGATTTAATATTAAGACAAGGGACGACAGACCAGACTTAAAGATTTTGGTAATTGCTTTCAAAAGTTAAAGTAAATTCTTGTTGTAAATTATTATATATATTATTTTGAAATTCTTGAGGTGAGTGTAGGACGTGAAGTTTCGTCAAATGGTTATAAGGTTCTCCCAAGTTAATTTAAGTTAAGCTGAGAGGTTTCTCTTTCAATTTTTGTCTATTTTGGCTAGTAAAATTATGATTAAGCTATCACAGACTTTGAATTGGTTTATAACATGGAATTTGATACATATATTGTGAACTATTGTGAAATTCTTATGTCTATTAGGGAGTTGTGAGTCTTTTTAGGAAAAATAGGCTTCTCTCAAATTAATTTTTATGTCTATTAGGTGGAAGTTTTTTAAAGAACAAAGAATGGATTAGAACTAGATTATCAAATGATTATGGTAATCTAGGCACTTTTATTGGATTAGTTTGTTTGAGAATAAAAGAAACCAAAGAGCGATTGAGCACAATTATTTGAAATTTTTAGGAAAAATATGAAAAATAATTAGTATGACTTTATTCTCTTTCTCCGATCAATACTTAACTAGTAAGATACGACAAGTAAGATTAGAAATGGATAATTAAAAGAGAGAATGGACTTATGCAACATGGATTTCTTGGAAATCAAAAGTATTAAACTATTACAATAATAAAATGCTCAAGAAAAATATTAAAATAGTTTCAACAAGGAAAACGGAGGCGCGCGGTTTTGAAAGTAGAAATTGATTAAGCAAATTGAACTTGACTAGAAAATCACAATGGAATTATGATAGAACTAGTCAAGTTGTTTTCTATGAAAATAAAATACTTTGATTTCTATGAAAATAAAATACTTTGAAGAAAAGTATTGTTGATTCTTTATTACTCAAGTTACTTATCCATAAGTTACATTGAGTACATTGGTTCTATGAGTTGAATAAAGAAATGATAAAACAAATGGAAATACACGAGTTAGAAGTAATATTTGTTAACACCAGATTATGTGTTGTTATGAAAAAAGATAAGTGAAATTTCTAACTTAAAAATGAAAAGTGTAGTGATAAGATCAACATGTAAGATGTTAAGGTGTTGGGGAATTGGTCTAATAATAGCTTGGATTAACTATTAAACATCAACACAAGTGATTGTGTTTTGGTACTCAAAGTACCCAATAGTCACTTCTAACCAAGTTAAAATTTTGATGCCTATCACTACAACTTAAAATATAATAAATGAAGAGATAGACATATTGATTGAGAATCAGTAAATGATTTGTATATGATGTCAATATGAGCTACTATATTGAGAGAATTTCCATTGATATGATTTAAAGGATTGAAACAACATCCTTTAAGAGTCTGATTAGTCATTAAGTTAATTAGAGTTTGGAAATCCAAATTCTTCTATCTCTTTAGTTGAATAATAATGAAAAGGTGAATTCATTAAAAGTAATTTGATGAATAGTAAGATATAAGATTATTTACAAAGTCCCTTAAAAAGTACCAAACTTCTTTTTGAAACAAAGAAAAGCAGAGAAAGTTTGAGACTAATGGAAATAAAATAAGGCAATAACAAACAGTAGAACAGTTTAAGTCGCAAGATTTCTCTCTTTCGAATAAAGGTTAACTAAAGAAGATCTCAATTGATTGAATGATCATAAGAAGCCATATTATCCTCAACTAAGTTTTCGAAAAGAGCACAGATACATATTGAATTTCTAAGTCAAGATTAAAGAGTTGTAAATGCTCTAGTAGTTGAGCGAAAGTCATGGTAAGTTTATAAAGTAGCTAAGATTAAGATCAATGTGAGAATAGCTAAGATTGACAAAAATCGAACGGAATGGGCTATGTGTGTAAAATGAAATGAGAGATAAAAATGACTTATGACTGATGGAAGTGACACGAATGGACTCCTTTAGTCAATGGCAGACACTGGAATAGTTGTGCATGACCAAAAGTCCAAGTAACTCCATTTCATAATCACAATTCATTCACGGCATATGAGACTAGTAAATCGCGACACTTGTCTTTGAATAATTGAATGAATTAGAGACAATCGGCATAAAATAGTTTATAGATTTTTGTTGGAGTCATTTGAAAGCTTAAGTATAGGCAACTAAAAGGTCAAAACATTCTCACATTAATATGAAAAAAAAAAAATTCAGGTCAACAAATCCCGATAATATTTAGGATATCAAACTATAAGTCTAATGAAACTTGATTTATCTTCATAAGGATCTTACAAGAAATCAAACTCCAAATGTTGAAAGTTTTAAATCAAAGTAATATACAACTGTTAGCAGTGAATATATTGTACTTTGGCTCAATAGTAGTGCTACACAACCTAATCAGTCAATGTTGAAATTTGAAGCACTAATTATTATAAATTTGGAGTTGATCTAAGATATTCAGATGACGATTAAGGTATAGATGTAATGAAAATAGGTGTTTGACTTACAGCTCAATTAGTCAGTAGTATCCCCATTAGTAGACAATACTAAATAGAGGATAGTGTATCTGACTTAATTTGTTTGAAGAATTGAATATTCTTCCATTGTATTGAATAAAGAAAAGATAGATATTATATTTATAACTTGTATGCGATACAATTCAAAAAGTTATACTATGAGAGTATAATCATCGAATATGTTGATATCTATGTTTAGCAACGTATATCTACTCAAATTAAGGATACTTGTCTTTATTCAGGTAATGAAAGAAGTTTGGTGAATAGTAATGATTGAGATGATGAAGAATCTAAGAAATTTAGTAGTTAAATGAATGAAATGAAGTTCTTGGTGAGCTTATGAATAGATAATGATTTGACAAAGTTAGAAAAGTCATGAATTTTTCTGACCGATCAAAAGAAAAAGTTAATTGAATTGGTTGACGAGTTGGAATTGATAATTGCTTTTTAGTCCATAACCTAAATGATATTATGAGTAGACATTTAGACAATAAGTGAGAGTTGATGATTTTTTAGTTTAGTTTTCTGATCAGATTGTAATTTGAGATCTCTTGTCATGGGATGACAAATATAATTTAAGATCTATAGTCATGGGATGACTTGTGTAATTTCGGTTTTTATTGAGAAATACTGGAATGATTATGGATCAGATGGAATACAACTCTACTTAGTATCTAATGTTGTGCTCAAATATTTTTGCATCACTTATATTTAGATTGATAATAGTCTAAGAATTTACGATCGATAGTTCAAATGAAAAGATAATTAAAGATGAGTAAACAAACTGATATGTGTACCAGAGTTTGGTGGATAGGGAAAAAATTATTAACGGTTTATGGAATTGTTATCAATTAAGAATAAAAATGTTGTTATGAAAAGCAAGATAAGTTAGACTTTAATATATATTAACACTTGAATGAGATTCAATGCATGGAATGAGAAATGAAATAAGGCTATAGGATATTCCACAAAGTTGATTATTTAACTCGTTAGAAAATTCATAAATTGCCAAGATTAGCAAAATAATGGAGATAAATTTTCATTAAACCAAGAATCTCGAAATGAAAAGTTGAAATGTTTATGATTTCGCCATCGAGTTATTGTATACAATGAAAGTGATTGAGTCCACTTAACGATTCACCTTGGAAATGGTATTTACAGGTTTAGATTGAAAAAAATTTATATGAAACATCATTTTCTCATATTTCTTTTGGTTAAGTAACTTGTAAGTATAAATTTTGAGGACGAGTTTTTAATTAGTTATGAAGATTGTGACATCCGAGAATTTCGTAAACTTGATTAAGATGCTAATTAAGTATTTTTAGGATTTAATTTAAGATTTAGGTATCTGAGGTGGGACCCATGTGTTACGGATCGAAGATCATAAATTTAATATTATTTTTGTGTGTTGTTCGACTAATTGGCGTATTATACTCCATTTGACACGAACTATGATCAAGTTGAAGTGTATACACGACGTTCGTGAGTTCTGGAGCGTGTTGGAGAATTTTCTTTAATTTGGTGAAATTGGGGTGTTTTTTGAAATTTAATTTGGACATAAATTGAATAGATAATCAAGAAGTTAAATAGAATAATTAGTAAATTGGTGGACGACTAGTGACATGCGGGTTGAGGATGACACGCGAGGATGTACAATAGTGTGCACGTCCGAGAATGGTCGTTGGCGAGGGTGGCGAATTTATAGCCACGAAAGACATATGTGTATATACATATATTTATATATAGCTTATATAAATATATAAAAATGAATTGTATATTTTGAATCAAATAAAAGCATACATCGGATTTGCCTTGAGATACGTATAATGTGATTATCGAAAAGGGAAATGGTTGAATGTTAGCTGTTGGAGAGGTGTATTCACGCTTCGAGATGTGTGTCATTCCATCCCAAGAAAATCGAGTATATGGTTAGTGATAAACTATTTGATTCACCTCGAGATATGCGATACTTATCTTAAGGATATCGATATAATTTATTTCATCTAAGTTGGTTAAGTGGTGATGATCTTGTTAATAGCCATAAGATCAACTTCAAGATACGTGTCACGTATCTTGATATATTAGATTTGCCTCAAAATTCGTGTGATGCGAATCTCAAGAAAATATGATATATATATATATATATATATATAATAAACAATATTGATTACTAGATTGACACAGAAGGATATCACTTTTCATTGGGCAGAGGCCTGTGAGCACGTATTTGATAAGTTGAAGAGATTGTTGACTACTGTGCCAGTATTGGTGTTGCCAGAGGCTGGACAAGAATTTTTAGTGTATATAAATGCTTCTTATATGTGTTTAGGTTGTGTATTGATGCAGGGTTACGCCACCAAACAGTTGAAGATACATGAGAACTATCCCACAAACGACTTGGAGTTGGTAGCGATTTTATTTGCGTTGAAGGTGTGGATACATCATCTTTATGGAGAGAAATTCACACTTTTACTGATCACAAGATTCCGAAGTATTTTTTTACGCAAAAGGAGGTGAATATGAGACAATGGAGATAGTTAGAGTTTCTGAACGACTATGACTTTTTCTTAGAGTATCACCTAGGAAAAGTCAACATAGTCACAGATTCGTTGAGTAGGATAACATTTAGAGATGCAGAGGTTGCTAGATGTTACATGATGTATGAGTATAGGTTATGTAGGCAACCGATGACAACATGTCATTTTGAGTTTCTTACAGATACGCGAGTTGAGACTTGCGCACATATGGGAGTACAGATCGTGTCAACACAGATAGTGTCAGAGGGTCAGAGGACTAACAGGTTATACCTGAGGCTCAGCGAGTTAGCGCAGAGTATAGATTTGGTTGACTGGACATAGATGCTAGATAAGTGTTTGAGGTATAGAGGCAAATTGTGGCTACCGTTAATAGCAGAACTGAGAGACGAGATTCTTAAGAATCGCATTGTTCTCGATTCACCATACATTATCCGTATGGAGAGAAATTCATACTTTTTACTGATCATAAGATTTTGAAGTATCTTTTCACGCAAAGAGGAGGTGAATATGAGACAATGGAGATAATTCGAGTTTCTGAACGACTATGACTTTTTCTTAGAGTATCACTTAGGAAAAGTCAACATAGTCACAGATGCGCTAAGTAGGATAACAGTTAGAGATGCACAAGTTGCTAGATGTTACATGATGTATGAGTATGGGTTATGTGAGGCACCGACGACAACATGTCATTCAGAGTTTATTACAGATACGCGAGTTGAGATTTGCGCATAGATGAGAGTACAGATCGTGTCAACACAGAGAGTGTCAAAGGGGGACCGACATGTTATACTTGAGGCTCAGCGAGTTAGCGCAGAGTATAGATTTGGTTGACTGGACAAAGATGCTAGATAAGTGTTTGAGGTATAGAGGCAAATTGTGGCTACCGTTAATAGCAGAACTAAGAGAGACGAGATTCTTTAGGAATCACATTGTTCTCGATGCACCATTCATCCATGCAAGACCAAAATGTACCAAGACATGAAGAGAAATTTTGGTGGCTTAGGATAAAGGCAAATGTGTATGATTTCATCAGGAATTGTGGGATCTGTCAGCAGGTGAAGGCTGGGCATCACAGACCTAGAGGGTTGTTGCAGCCTCTTCCCATTCTACGATGAAAGTGGGAAGACATCTCTATGGATTTTATCAGAGTACCACCAAAGACTGCCAAGAAATATGATTCGATATAGGTGATAGTTGATAGACCGACAAAGCCTGCTCATTTCTTGCCAGTAGAAAGACACTACACATTCGATCAGTCGAGTGTACTATTTAAGAGAAATTATTAGGCTGTATGGTTTGCCATTAGCGATCACATTAAACAAAGATGTTATGTACACGTCCAAGATGTGGCAAAGTATGCTGGAGCAGTATGGTATGCTCTAATAGGTTTGCACAACTTTTCATCCTTAGACTGTTAGGTAGACTAAGAGGCTGACTCAGGTCAACAATGACATGCTCTGGGTATGCATACTAGAGTTTGGCAGATCTTGGGATGAGTAATACCATTGTGTGAGTTTGATTGCAACGACATTTATCGGGCTAGTATTGAGAGGGTGCCATTCGAGGCTTTATATGATAAACCGTGTCGCTTGTCATCATGTTAGACTGAGCTAGAGGACCGAGAGATTATAGGGCTTGAAGTTGTTGTCGACTACACATAGAAGGTTAAACTGATTTACAAGAGACTCAAGGTTGCCCTGGAGAGATAGAATATGTATGCTGACAAGTATCATGGTGTATCACGTACAACAAGGGAGCCTTTATTTATTTAAAGGTTTCTCATCTGAATGGTCTTTAGAGATTTGGGGTGAAAGGCCAACTTGCACTGAGATTCATCAAGTTTTTCATGATTAAGAAATAGATTGAGAAAATTTCATATGAATTTAAGCTGGCTCCACAGATGTAAGGGATTCATCTAGTTTTCTATATATCGATGCTATGACTAGCTAAGTCGAGGGCAAGAGTATGGCAGACAGTTGAATTGAGTCAGATCGACCTGAGTGAGGGCATTACTTATGTAGAGCAGCCTATTCATATCCTGGATCGAAGGTTATAGCAGTTGAGAAACAAGTTTGTCTCGAAAGTACTCATCAAGTAGCAGCTCCATGATGACGCGGATCTCACTTGGGAGCGGGAAGATTATATGATGGGCTTATTCTCGTAACCTTTTGAGTCAGGTGTAAACTTAACTTGAATTTTAATCTCGATGATAAAATTTATATTAGTTGGGAAGATTTGCCACAACCCAAAATTTCTAATTGCATTTTAAGCCTTAAACACGATCATCGACCCGTGATGTGCGATCTACATCATGATACGGACACTGACCGAGGCATGTGGCCGAGGTATATGTTACATTTGTGTGATGATTTCCTAGTGTATTATACATGTGTAGACTAGTAAGTCACCTATACTTGTTATTTATAAGTGTCGATACATGATCGGGGACACGCCACAAGATGTGTAAAGTTGTGGAACCGGGTAGAAAGTGACATGGTGAGTCATTAATTTAGTTTAATGTATTAGTGTGGCTAAATTAGTTAAATCTGATGTGGCTATAGTTTATTTATAATAAATGTAGCCTAAGTTAGTAAATAAAATAATTGTCATTTGATATTTCTCGAGATACGTGTGGACACATCAAAAGACCAAAGGAGTATGATTTGGTATTAGCAAGGGTGAGTTAGTGGAGAGTTAGTAGATTTGAAACAAAATGAAAATCATTAGATTAGTCTCGAGATGTGTTTGTATATTAAGATCAATGGTTGTAAATTAATCCTACATATATATGTGTGTGTGTGTGCGCGTGCGCGCGCTCTTGTGATGAATGTGCAAATCATATATCCATTAAGAGAGAAAATTCTGAGGTGATATTATGATGACCCCAAATTCCAGGCCACCTTGCTACTCGCCATGTCGCATTCCACTTCACCAAGCCTTACCCTATCATGGTCTACTTATCCTTGACGCCTCGCGACCCACCTAGTTGCTTAAACTATTTCAGCTAACCATAGTTACGCTAATTAATCTTCACATAAGTAATAATAACTTATTTAACAAGTTACTCAATTTTTAAGTTATATTATAATTTTACAGCAAAAGTCTTTTTAATGAATAACTTATGCAATGTTTAACGATCCTAAGCGTGGAAAACTCGACAAAAGATGTCATGTATATATCAAGGCGAGATAAGTATAACGAAAGTTCCATATACATGTAATCAGTGTTCTATAATCCCCAAAACCCGACAAAAGTAAAATAATATATATTGACATCACACACGAGCTGGCTCCACAATCTTAGAGGTAGTCGCATAGTACCTCGTTGCCCTTGTTTGTCAAAGGATCTGTAATTAGTCACCCAACAAATACAATGACTAGTCCAATGAGTAAAATCCCATGAGAAGTCCACATAATATTCATGAATTAAAACTGATAAACTACGAGATATGCGAATATAACACGTGGCAACAGTATGTCATATTTCCATGAATGTAGACAACATACGACAAGCAAAAGCAGTAGCTTGAAATAAATAAACAACATGTACTAATTAAACTAGCTCAAGAATAAAGCATTAATTAGTAAGTATACGTATAATCACGAGAAAACTCTAACCTACACCAGCCAATAATCAATAAATCGAGTAGGAACCACGTATATACTTCCAGGCTTACAATGACTAAACCCCAACTACGGTTACCTGATGAAACCCTTCAAACGTTATTTTAAGTCAAGGGAACACATTAAATCTCTCCCAACGGTTGTAAGTATATCATATTGCCGTCGATACGAGCACTTAACACAAGTGAGTGTGCAAGCAATTTAGTCACAACAAATATATACGCAAACCAAAATAGAAGAGAAACCCCATGTGTTCCAACCAGCAGTCACATATGAAATGTGATATCGATAAATCAAACCATGAATTCTATGAAGCATTCTTAATGGGTTTAAGCACCTCAACACTTGCTCGACTCTCCTGGACACCCAAATCTGACCCGACAAGCTCCTCGATATACGAGCTATAGTCCTCTAAGTCCTTAAAGTCAGTTAAGTGTGTTTATTGTGTATTCAAATTGGTTGAATATGTTTCAAATTGATATTCCCAAACCAACCATAAAGACTAAATTAAGTTTCAATTTCAGTCTTATGTTACAACGCATTTTTAGGTATGAAATGGTCCAAATCTCGAAATCTTCTACCTCTACAAAGATCTTTGATCTCTGTCTTAGCTTTTCGAAAAGCTTTAGTTTGCAAAATTCTGATTTAAAACAAAAGAGATATCATGACTCTACTAAACATAGTTCTAATTAGAACCTAATCAATCCAGCGGATTTAGAAAATCTATTCTTCCCAATCTATATTTCCAAAAAGGAGATTTTTTGTCACAAGGTAGCGAACATACCCAAATGCAACACACTATAAGATCAACTCATTTGGATAAGTAGTTAAGGAGTTATGCCTTTAACAAATTTAGTTTCAAAACTTATCTTCTGATTTCTAACTCCTAATTATATAGCACTTTTGGACATAAAAACAGTTGAATTACAATATTTTCATAAAACAAGTTGTTACCCTTTGAGTAAGCTTTCAAATGCCACCAGGTTTGGTCAATTTGGACATAAAATGAGCAAGTTATGACCAAATTACATATACTACTTCCTAATATAACATGCATAATTCTAGTTTTGGTCCTACAAATTCAAAAATTCATATCTTTATGATTTCAAATCCAAATTAAGAACTTCAATATAGCTGGATTATCAACTTCAAACGAGGAATCCAAGTATATAAATCAATTGCAAATATTCAATCATCTACTCTCTGAAATGAGCCAAAAATCAAAAATGATTTCAATCTAACGTAAATATATGTGCACCTAGTTGATGTACCACCTAGCCTGAGAAAGTCTCACCAATCCTCCATGGGTTCCTTCTCTCTAAAAACCTCATTCTTTTCCAGCAAGTTCTCTTGATTCATAAGTTGAAAATGAAAATGGTTTCCTTATATGTGTTGATCTTATATATTAAGGTAATATTGATTCAAAACCATTGATCTCCACGTATTTACGTATCTCCAAGCTCATCTAATAACCACACCTTGACATGTATCTCACTAACTCCCACTAACCCAATCAAAGTGACACTAATTTGCTCCTCACATAGTTCCTAGATGTGTAAACACGTAACTATAGGACAACCTCATGGTTTCTAATTTAAATAACCAAACTATAAGCATTGATTTATTTGATTCAATTACATTAGCTTAGGCCCATTATAATATATATCATTAGTGTTTTTATTCACTAAATCGACAAAATTTTGTGATCCCACTAACCTTCGACTACCCGGCACTTGATGCTCCGCGTCTCAACACGCGATTTGAGGTATGCCATAGCCTAATGTTTTAATTGAACTTTACTTGGTCTATGGTCACATTACCCATTTTAATCGATTAACTAGTCATCTTAATATGGATTAGTCTAGTTTCCCAGTGTACCCGTAGTTCGCCTATTCACTACCTACATTGACATGACTTTCGATGCAAACATCCGTCACACAAACTCGCCAGATAGCAACATACACACATGCGATACAATATAATAATAATCTTAAACACCATATATGCACAACCACCACCCATGAATAATATATTTTCTCAGTTCTCATGTCCAAGTCAACTGAGTTGTCCACATAATTCTCCGAACTACAACTGTCAATCCTCAAGATTAACACTAATCTTAGTTTAATTAATTTGGGTCATTACAGATATATTACTGGAATTAAGATTTCAATAGGGGAATTTCACCATCAAAGGAGAGAACTCAAGTGTAGATAACAACATACAAATCTAGGTAATGCATCTACCCACCTATGCTTTCATTTTCATTAGTCGAAGGCATGAAATCAAAACGGCTCTTCTTTTATTTAGTTTCAAAACATTTCATGAGTTAAATATGTTCAAATAGAAGCTTTGGTCGGAGATTTGAAGCTCAATTTTTAAGATTTCAAGTTTTGCTTAAAATTGGATTTATTCCAATGAAATTTGAATTTTTTAAGAAACTAGTGTTCAAGAGGTATTATTTTCATAATCCAATTGCATATTTGAATTCCTTTCAATTTTCTAATATTCTAGCTATTAAGATTTTTGAAAATTGGTTTTGTTTTGATAAAGTCATGAATTTTTTAAATTTTATTTGTTCTTGAGTTTTGTCAACAAAACACATGTTTAAATCTCAAATTTTGATGTGAATGATGAATTATATGAAGTGTCTGGTGTATGCTTGATAAATGAGGATGTTACGAATCCCTGATCGCAGAGAGCCATTCTTGAGAGGAAATCTAGAGGGTTGTAGTATTCTGGGTTCCAATGCGTGTAGCACACTAGAGAAAACTCCTAGCACGCTGAAAAGGTCATTAGCGCGCTAGATAAACTACCCAGCGTGCTTGGTACTCTAACAGCACAAAAATATGCGCTTTTTTAAAACATAATTAACATATCTATCTTAGCCTAAAAAAAACTAAGGGTCTAAACACACTCTAATATGTAATAAATTATACTAGGAGTCTAGTGAAGTGTCTCGAGAGTCCAAGTACGTGTTTTAGGGTGTTGAGAGGTCGGTTAAGCTAGGAAATACAATGCGTGACTTGTAAGTAATCTTGTTGATGTTCTTATTTACATTTTATTCTAATTATGCTCTACTTTACAGTCTTTGACTATGTATTGCTTTGTGTTCTGATATCATGAAATTGTTTCATATTATACTCATTATATGTGTGTTTTTTCATGATATCATTTATCTATAGAATCATTGACTATATTCTCGTGTCCTATGTCTTTCTTGCCATTTTGATAAATGCGTGATCGAGAATAACATGCTATTAGGGTTAGAGAAATAAAATTGGAGTATATATATGGACTTGTATTCTTTAAATGTTGGCTTTGAAGTACATTTCCTTGTCATGGAATCCTGAATGTGAGACTTTCTTGATATTATAAAGTAGTCATAGAATCTAAGGTCCATTACTCGATTATAAGATGCGCAACACACAAGGTTACTGGACTACCGGGATGTCGGCACTAACCACTACACTTGCGCGTCATAGGGTAGTTGGCAAGTATGTATATATAGATGATTCACTTATGCATAGAGCTCAACTCTGCTTTTAAGGATTTGAGATATGGATGATTATGGAGTCGGAGAGCTCAACTCTGACTTTTGATGTAGAGCACAGCTCTACCTTGAGACAGTGGAATATATGCCTATATGATATGACTCACGACCGACTGGACCTAGATCATTATTACTTAGCCTGCGTTAGTCTCATTTTATTTAACTGTGGTGTTTCCTAGTATATTCAATTTCAGCACTTATTTGCTATACTTATACTTTTAAATATCCGTTGATTATGTTTGAAAATATACATAAGAATCTCAAAGAATTACTTTATTACTTATTGTACTCATCATTCTTTTTATGACAGTGGGTGTAAATCTGTCGACAAAAGGGCTGGGCAATGAGAAGATTGACGACTATTTTTTAGCGTTCGATGATTTTCTACTTCCTATCCTATAGGTCTTGACATTTTGATGTATTATCTACTTTATGTCATTTTTATTCATTTTAGGGTTGTATATTTTTTTTAGCATATAGTTCCCCGACTTGAGACTTGCCTATCACACTGTTTCTCATATTTTGATGTTTATATGCATGTGATGTCATTTCTTGGTTTTCACACTTAGGATTGTTAATAATTACTTTTGCATAACTGTTAAGACTTCTGCTAAGTATTTTTGATTGAATAAGATTTTACTTAACTCTAAAACTCAATAATAATGTGACATGTGTATTACTTATCTGAACATGAATAGCAAGGTTAATAAGATAAAGGCTGACTAATACATTGTTAGGTCCACGTGTCTGAGATTATGGCTTAATAACGAGATTAGGCTGGCAGTGGCCTATTTTAAAGAATGTGCCTCCTTATAATATATAGTATAAAGGGGTTTCTAGGTTCGTGTGTGGTTTGGATCTCTTTTGAAATTATTGAAATAGTTTTGGTACAGATTGGAATGCGGTGGAGCTATGATGATAATGTTTAAGGATTTTGAAAACCTGAAATAGGTGAGAATGAATAAATAATTTTTATTAATGCAATATACATTGTTATGGGTGGATTGTGAGTCTTTCGACATTTCCACCAAGCTAAGCAGGTTTTGTTGAAGAATTTTTGAAGACTGGGTTTTTCGGTGTAGACTTAGAATTAAAGGAGGTGTTGTTTTTATGAAACTTTTACAAATTATTTAATCAATCTTACAAAATCTCGTGGTTTGAGATTTACTTTTAGAATCATTTAGAGTTGATAAAGTATTATATTTGATGATTATGTTGAACTTAATTTTAATTATTTATTGATGGTGAGATTATGGTTGCTAGATTATCAATGGATTAAGGTAAGCTAAGTCGGTCAGATGTCTTAATTAAGTGAGGTCTGACAACATTAGTATCAGAGATTAGGATTCTAAAAGAGTCTCGTTGATTGAAGTTAAGTGAGTGATAAGTTGGGAGGTAGCGCGATGGAATGGAGATGAAAAAATTTAAAAACTTTATGAATGTGTTATGTGTGTTTTATATTATCGAGATTTTGATGGATATAGTTATGTTATCCACTCATAATACAACAATAGCCAGGTCAAGGATCTTGTAATGGTAATAGGGATATGCAATGTAGGGATTCAAAAAGGTTTTAAGACTTGGTTGGGCAGATGTTTGAGTTGTTGAATATCTTACGAGCACAGGTGGTAACTCAAACGCCTATGGTTTATGTTACTCAGGAAGTTCTATGGTTATTCTAGCCACTCAAGAGGAGCAAATAACCTCTGCGGTTCATCCCGGAGTTGAACCAATTATTGTAGTTCTATTCAAGTTGATCCAACTGTCGTTAGTGGAATGTCACTAGAGAAAAGGTAGGAAGAGTTTGGTACCATTATATTGAAGATTTAATCAAATATTTTGCGAATGGTTCGAGATAAGGCCAATGCTTATGAAGCTACATAGACTTTTCAATGCAAATCACGACGATATCATGGTGTCTTGGAGTCAGGACAAAGCTCGAGTTTTGAGGATAAGAAAAAAAATTCGTTCTGGTTTGACCTAAAAATCAAAAAAAAGGAAAGAGTGGCAGACCATCATTCTTATCTACGACACCTGTTGTTCCATCATATGTACATCATAATCATTTTCCAAGCACAGCTAGTAAACCATCTGAGTCAACATTAATAGGCTCGGGATAGACTCGATCATAGATTTCTCAGCCTTCAGCTCGTAGAGGTACACGTTAGTTGCAGTGGAGTTAAAGTAAGGGTCAAGGACTTTAGGGACAAGCATCGAGTTAACGATCGACAACTAGTTAAGAATATCCTATAGGTAGTAAACCTACAATTACATATCTTGAGTCTAGTAAGTAGGGCCACATTAACCGAGATTCTCCTCATAATTCGAGTAGAGTTATGTGTTTGGGTATGGAAAGAAAGGACGTTACAAGATTGCATGTTCAAAACTCTTAGGAGCGTCCTTTTGTGTGTTACAACCTCAACAACATATCAAGGAACGTGTTCAGGTGGTGATTGAAAGAGATTTAAATGCAAATTGTAATCTTATCAAATGTATGATTTTAGTTTGTAGTCGTGTGGTGATTGAGTTAAGGTTAACAATGGTGCGAGTCCATTTTCATCTTATACTCAAAACAATAATTGGGGATTAGGTGGGTCCTCACTTTATGTGTGAGAAATGTGTTGTTGAGATTTTTGAATAGCAGATGGCCATTGATTTTTAAGTGTTGGACTCACTGGAGTTTGATGTGTTGTTAGAATGGAATGGCTAGTAGCTTATCATGCACATTTGAGTTATTTTCATAAGATGAGATTTTTGTATGTTCTTAGTTATTTAGTATTTATGTACACTGGAACATCATTTAAGTTGTCCTTGATTAGAGGTAGGCTAGCATAAGAGAAGAAATGAAAACTTTTGCCATAACTATTAGTTCAAGCAAACCTGAAATTAAATTGGAGGAGTTGCTCGATAAAGGGTTTATTCATCGGAGTATGTCGCCGTGGGGCGCACCAGTCATTTTTTGAAATAGAAGGATTTTAATTTGAGGATCTTCATTAGTTATAAAAAATGGAACAAGGCCACTGTTCTGAATAAATATCACTGCCTCGACCATATGATTTCTTTGATTAATTGAACGGGACCAAATCTTTTTCTAAAATTTATTTTCATTCTGGTTATTATAACTTGAGTGTTCGGGAAGAGGATGTGTAAAAAATGCATTCAGTGCCAGATATGGTCATTTTAAGTTTCTTGTTATGCCATATTGGTTGACTAATGCTGCGATGATGTTTATGGATTTGATGCAAAGAGTGTGGAGGTCGGATCTGGATCACTTCGTGATAGTCTTCATTGATGATATTTTAATATATTTTAAGACTCGTGAGGATCATCATCTCAGAATTATTCTCCAAACTCTTATAAATCATAGGCTATACGCCAAATTTAGCAAATACGAGTTTTGGTTGTCGGAGGTGAAGTTTTTGGGTGATGCAGTTAGTACGGAAGAAATTTTAGTGGATCCAGCTAAGATTGAGGCTATCATTGGTTAGCTAGAACCTATCATAATGTCACGACCCAAATCTCTAACCCTCGTGACGTAGGACCCACACTGTGAGACGTGCATCGACCAAGGCACATGGCCGAGGTATATTGTATTTTTGTATCGATGTATACCTAGTGTTACGTATTATGTAGACTTACTAAGTCGGTTTGTACAGTTGTAGGCGTCGAGAGAAAAACTAGGACACGCCTCAAGTAACGTGCGAGTCAAGGAATCGAGTAGTTAGCATTTTGGTAAGCCTTATTTAATATTAATTTGAAATAAGGGAATTACTCATAAGCCTATGGTTGTGTTTGTTAATGTAAATCAAATTAAAGTCTATAGTTTTGGTTTAAAAATTCACAACACTTAAACTTAGCTCGGGATACGCGCAACCATACGCTCCCATGATATGTGTGTCAATATGTTGTGTTAAAGAGCTGGAATTAGTGGGTTAGTATGTGTGTCAATATGCATAGTGTTATGTATATATATTATGTTATTTTTCAAAATTCAAGTTAACCGATTAGATCCGATATTTCACAAAGTTTTATCTTGAGACACATGTTGAAATTAGTGCCGAGAAAATTAAAATGTTGACTAGAACTTGTGCTTCAAATTTATCGAAAAGTGTCGTTATTTAATTTTGAAATTTGAGTTTTGAGCTTTACGTATAATTAATGAGCTAATGTGGGTCCTACATTGTAATGGCCCCAAATTCCAGGTCGCCTCAAGATCTCCACGCCGCATTCCATGTCACCAAGTCGTGCCACGTCATGGCCCGCTTATCATTAACGTCTCGTGACCTAACTAGTTGCTTACACTCTTCCAGCTAACCCTAGTTATGCTAACTAACCTTTACACAAGTATTAATAATTTAGTTTACCAGTTACTCAATTTATCAGGTTCTATGATAATTTTACAGCG
Organism: Stephania yunnanensis; assembly: GCA_039657365.1. Classification (NCBI taxonomy): domain Eukaryota; kingdom Viridiplantae; phylum Streptophyta; class Magnoliopsida; order Ranunculales; family Menispermaceae; genus Stephania; species Stephania yunnanensis. Next base: position 53,103,002 of record CM077584.1, on the reverse strand, counting down.
AAAGTCTTTTAACGAGTAACTTATGCAGTATTTAACAATCTTAAGTAGTGAAAAACCCGATAAAAGAAATCATGTATATATCAAGGCCAAATAATTATAACAAAAGTTCTATATACATGTACTTAGTGTTCTACAGTCCTCAAAACAAAAAAGTAAAATCAATACATATTGTAGTCACATACGAGCTAGCTTTACAATCTCAAAGGTAGTCGCACAGTACCTCCTTTCCCTTGCTCGTCGAAGGATCTGCACTCAGTCGCCCAACAAATACAGTGACGAGTCCAGTGAGTAAAGTCCCAAGAGAAGTGCACACAATATTCATGAAATAAAACTGAAAAACTATGAGACATGCAAATATAACTCTTGGCAATAATACGTTGTATTCCCATGAATGTAGGCGCTATCGACATGAGTACTAAACACAAGTAACTCGTGCAAGTGATTTAGCTACAACCAATATATACGCAAACCGAATAGGAGTGGAAACCTATGTGTGCCCACCAGCAGTCACACATGAAATGCGATATCGATAAACCAAACCATGAATCCTTTGAAGCATTCTCATTGGGTTTACGCACCTCAATCCGCGCTCCAACTTCTTCGGACTCTCATATCTCAGCTCCTCGCCACTGAGATATGGTCCCCTAAGTCCCTGAAGTCAATTAAGTGTGTTTATTTTGTATTCAAATTGGTTCAATAGATTTTAAATCAATCTTCCTAAATCAGCCCCTAAAGACTAAATTAAGTCTCAATTTTAGTCCTACATTTTAACGCACTTTTAGGCATGAAATGGTCCAAAGATCTAAATCATCCATCACTATAATGCTTTTTGGTCTCTCTCTTAGCTTTTCGGAAATGTTTAGTATGCAAGATTTAGAATTAAAATGAAAGAGATATCATGATTTTACTAAACATAGGTCTAATTAGAATCTAATCCGACAAGTGGAATTAGAAAATCTATTTCTCCCAATCTATAATTTCTAAAAATGTGATTTTTGGTTACAAGGTAGTAAAAATATCTAAATACAACATACTAAAATATCAGCTCATTTGGATAAGTAGTTAGGGAGTTATGCCCTTAACAAGTTTAGTTTCAAAACTTTCCTTTTGAATTCTAGCACCTACTTGTAGAGCATGTTTGGACATAAAAACATTTGAACCAAAATACCTAAGTTATTCCCTTTAAATAAGCTTTCAAATGCATTTGGTTTGGATCAATTTAGATATAAAACGAGCAAGTTATGACAAAATTACTCAGGTTGATTCCTAATACAACATGCATAATTCTAGTTTTGGTGTTGTAATTTCAAAAATTCATATCTTTATGATTTCAAAACCAAATTAAGAAATTCAATATAGTTGGATTATCATCTTGAAATGAGGAATCCAAATATATAATCCAATTGAAAATATTTAATCATCTACCCTCTGAAATCAGCATAAAATCAGAACTTGTTTTAAATTCAACTACAAAGATTCGTACCTAGTTGATATAACACGCTAGCTTGAGAATTTCTCACCAACTCCCATGGATTCCTTCAACACCTTAATGATTCACTCCTCTCCAGCAATTCCTTCTTCTTCTCCAGCAAAATGAATGAATGATTTGGTTTACATGTTGTTTGATCATTAATGTTATATATTAAGATGATGTTCCTTCCTAGCCCTTGATCTCCATGGATTTATGTATCCCGAGGACTATCTAATGGTCCACCTCTTTCCATGTATCCCACAAACTCAACCTCAAGTGACACCATTTCATTACTCACCTAGTTCTTAGATGTGTCAATGTATTTCTCTAGACAAATCCTATGCTTTCCATTTAATTTACTAAACTATAGGCCTTGATTTATTGCATTTATTCATCTTAGCTTAAGCCCATCATAATGCCTATGATTATTATTTTTAGTGACAAAAAATTATCAACTTGTGGTCCCTCTCAACCACCCGGCACTTAGTGCCCAGAGTATCGGGACACATTTCAAGGTATGCGATAGCCTATTGTTTTAATTGAATCAATCTTAGCCTATGATTACATTACCTATTTTAAATTGATTAACTAGTCATTCTAACGTGAATTCGTCAAGTTTCCTAGTGTATCTGTATTTTGCCTACTTGACACTCGCATTGACATGTCGTTCGAGGCAAACACCTGTCTCACAAACTCGCCCGATAGCAACATACACACATGCGGTGCAATATAATAAATAGAAGTTAAAAACCACATATATACAATCGCCATTCATAAATAACATATTTCTCGGTTCTCATGTCTGAGCCAACCGAGTTGTCCAAGTAACGCCCGAATTACGATCGTTAATCTCCGAGATTAACGCTAATCCTAGTTTAATTAATTTGGGCCATTACACACATCTCAATTTTCATGCGAAGATGGGTTAACCTAGAGTTTTAGAGCACATTAGTAAAACTTTTTAATTTTTGGTGAAATTGGAGTATTTTTCAAGGTTTAATTTGGACTTAAAATTGAAAAGATAAATATGAAATAAATTGAAAAATTTAAAATTACCAAAAAGGGCAGTAGGGATGTATTGGAGAGGATAGATATTGAGGGGTACTTTGGCTGTTTGTCCCCTTTTTATTAAAAATTGAAATTGAAACCAAGGTACTCTTTACCATCTTGATCTTCTTCATTTCAGCATTTTTTTTCTCTTCTCCCTCACTGTTCTTCGTTCACACAGTCTCTCTCTCTATCTCATATCTATCTTTGATGTAGGTTATCTCTTTTTGTCACTGTGTTTGCTTCGATTGAGAGGAGGCGTGACTGATGTGGTGACTGTTATGGAGATTTGGAGGTAAGTTAATGGAAAATCAGTTTTTTATTTTATTTTAAGGACCATAAATTAAGTAGGCAACTAGATATTTGGAAATGAATAGAGTGATGGTGGGGTTATTGTTGATTGTTATGCTTAATTTTTTATATTAATATATTTTTTGTTTGAAAAAAAAATCAAGGTTAAAGTTTACCCCACAAGTTTTTTTGGTTCCGCTACTATTTACATGTATGAGCCCAAGCCCACCCGTATATAATTTAAAATATATTTTTTATGTAGATTTTTATATATCAGCTTTGCAGTGGTTTTAAATGTGCTAAAAGTAAGTTCTCTTTTTATTGTCATAAAGTAACTATCAAAAGAAAACCACAGGGAAGAACAAAAAAAGGACCCATTAAATTCAAGTGTCAAGTGTCTCTTATCATTATTATATAGGCTTCTCCCTCTTTGTAAACTTTTATTCAACATCAAAAGGCAAAAAAATAAAAAAAAAAAAATAAAAAAAAACCTCACAAAATTCAAACAGCAACAACTAAACTTAAATTCAAATTAGTTAAAATTGGCTACATGATTAAACCCTTTCACTCAACTCAATAAAAAAAAAAGGCAGAAATTATTTAAATAATTTAGATTCCAAAGTTGACAAGTCTAATGAAAATATGAAATCAGATAGGCTTGAAATGTTAAATTACATCCAACACGAAATAGGGCTTTGTGCACTTCCTCCGTGTGACTTCTCTATGTTGGGCAGCCACACGTCCACGCCGAAAAGATCCCAAGAGGAAAAACGCCAAACACTGCCAAATGAATCCAAATCCGCACTTCTGAGTTTTAATGTGCCCCAATACTCTCTCTCCTTAACAAACTCCCTCCCCCACTCTCCACATATCACACCCAATCAGCCATCACCCACTAACTGACCAAATAGCAATAACTATGCCGTACGCACTCGGTGCACCACTGCTCTACTCTATCACTTCTATATAAGATCCTCATCTCTGTGTCTCTCTGTACCTCACACACACACACACACACACACACACACATACACATACACACACACTACTCACTCCATCCATTAGAGCCGCTATGGAAGCTCGAGCTCTCCGCCTATCATTCCTCCTCATCACTGCTCTTCTCCTCTTCCTCTTCACCCGCTCATGGATTCACCTACCCTACAACACCCCATCAAAGAACAGGTTCCAATCCAACAAAAACCACATCGAAAACCCCCGCAACGCCCAAAATCCAACTCAATCGACCACAACACCCGAACCCCACTTCACCCACTCGACCCACTAACCGTCCAAGAAATCAACCGAGCAAGATCAATCCTCCATTCCCACCCACCCTTCTCTTCATCCCCCTCTAATTCCTTCACAATCCACTCTCTAGTCTTGCAAGACCCGGACAAGCAATTAGTCCTCAAATGGAAAACAGGGGATTCTCTGTTCCCTCGACGAGCCTCTGTAGTCGCTATCCTCAATCGCCAGTCTCACATCCTGACCATCGATTTGGGTTCCGAGAGTGTGATTCGTCACGAAATCGCCTCCTCTTCTGGGTTCCCAACTATGACTATTGAAGAAATGAATTCCGTCACTTCTGTGCCTCTAACCGACCCCAAATTCAACCGAACCGTCCGCAACCGAGCCGTGGACTTAACCGACGTGGCCTGCCTGCCTATTTCTGGCGGGTGGTTCGGTGTCAAAGAAGAGGAGAACACGAGACGCCTCATTAGAGTCCAGTGCTACTCTCTCCAAGGCACCTCTAATTTCTACATGCGACCCATAGAGGGTCTGACCGTCACGGTCGACCTCGACACCAAACAAGTGGTCGATGTGGTGGACAGCGGCCGCGGCATCCCCGTCCCCGCCGCGGCCAACACCGACTACATCTACAAGCATAACACAAATCCAAACACGAAGAAGTCTGCTCGCATCAACCCAATTTCAATCGAGCAACCGAAAGGACCGAGCTTTGAAATTAAAAATGGTCATATGGTGGAGTGGGCGAACTGGGAGTTCCACTTGAAAGCGGACCCACGAGCCGGGGTCATAATATCGCGAGCCATGGCTCGTGATTTTGAGGGGTCGGATGGGATGAGGAGTGTTATGTATAAAGGGATGACGTCCGAGCTGTTTGTGCCGTACATGGACCCAACCGAGGCGTGGTACTTTAAGACGTATATGGACGCGGGCGAGTACGGGTTCGGGCTGCAGGCGATGCCGCTCGAACCGTTAAATGATTGTCCGAGGAATGCGAGGTTTATGGACGGGGTGTTCGCGGCTGCGGATGGAAAGCCTTATGTTAGGGAGAATATGATTTGTGTGTTTGAGAGCTATGGTGGGGAGATTGGGTGGCGGCATAGCGAGAGTCCGATCACTGGGATGGGAGTAAGTATTATTAATTGGGTAATGCTATTTGGACTCGTGAGTCCGGATTCAAAATATTTTTTAATTTTAAATACATCCCCGAGCAATTAATGAAACAACTATAATCACTTGTAAAATACATATTATACTCCTTAAATATTTACAAAACTTTAAAAAATCTCCATATGAGTGTGGTCTCATGAGTCCAAATAGATTTATTGTTATTAATTAGGGGTAGTGGTAGGCGTATATCAGAAATGCACATTGAGTGCGATGCACCTCGAAATGTGTGTGAATCACATCTCGAGAAGTGTCGCATACACTTCATATGTACATTTATTTTTTCCATTAATTAGTGTTAAAGAAGTGCTACAATGACAATTGGGCACATCATGCATTTGAGCGATCCATACGTATCTCGAGATGTGAGCACATCCAAATAGATGCGAGCATACATATATCTCAATGCATAACAAGTGAGTCGAAGCTACACGAACAACTCTTGTAGGTCAATACAAAGTTTTGACTTACTTGTTGTCATTTTAGCTAGTATTATTGCATTTAGGCATCTCTGTGATAGACAATCTGTGTGTATACATCCTTATGCGAAAATGAAAGGACACTAACAATTGTACGACATTCTTGCATGTAGTTGCTAGGATACGTTAGCATTTTCCTAAGATCGACTTTATAAGATATAGTGATATTAACTTGGGTATCAACTATACACAAGCTATTCAGGCATCTCTGTGATGGACAATCTGTGTAAACGTATCATTCACGCATCAAGTATGTGCCTTGTGTGATGCACCTTCACTCGAAACTCCCGGGTCATCCTAGCATGAAAGGACACTAACATTTTTGGTGGTGGCTCCGGCAGATTAGAGAGGTCAGGCCAAAGGTGACATTGGTGGTAAGGATGGCAGCTTCGGTAGCCAACTATGACTATATCGTTGATTGGGAGTTTCAAATGGACGGAATTATCCGTGTTAAGGTTAGTGATTGTTTGATTTCACAATTTTGTTTGTACTTTCGAGCTTACTCATCAATGATGCACATAAAAATTTAATGAGCTTTCTTAGGCTTAAAGTCTAGTGGCGCATTAAATAACTGAAAAGAATTTGGGAATATACAATGGGATCTTGCATAGTTAAGGCCTTGTTTGGTATGAGTTGGACATATATTGGAGGAGATAACTTATAAGGAGTTAAGAATTAATGTTGTTTGATTGCCCAACTTGCTTATAAATTATTTCTCAACTTACACTCTAAGGTGAGATATGTCTCTTCACCACCTCTCGAGATTTATCTCTAAGGAATTTTATATACAATTACCCTCATTAATTACTCTTTTATAACTTATATCTCTCTCTTGTTTGAAGACTATTTATGTCAATTCATATTTTTATTTTTTAAAAATTTGAAACTTTCAAATTTAAAGTTGAACCTAATATAAAAATATTAACTATAAGAAGTTAACTCCAAAGATATAACTCCGAACTAACTGTAAATTAGCAAAAACGAACCAAACAAGATCATCAAATGAATCTTAATAATCAATTACTTGTTGATGATGGAGTTGGTAATTAAACTATATATATTTTGAGATTGAAAAATGGGTAGAAAAGTAGACATGGACAAACCTGTCACGTTATAGATATTAGATAAGAGTTGATCATAATTGTTTGGTTTTAAATTAGTAATGTCATTGACATGATCCATGTAGGCTCCTCACGTGATTTCGACATAGCCTAGCAAAAAAGACTATAATTTATTGAAAACAAATACTAATTATATTGGCAATTAAATGCGCGATTTTCCTAAACTAAGCATGATGACTCATTGATTTTGTATGAAGTCATTTGGGTAAATAAGAGATCGAGAGTTCAAGCCTTATAATCACTTGCAAGTTGTAGTATCTTTCTTATAAATAAAACATATACTTTGAAAAAAAGATGCACATCTGGACTCCTTAAAGCATCCTTTCTGTTCCTCATCAAGCCTTAATCGCTTGCTTCCACCATCCTCTACAGCAAATAGACGAAGAAAAAGAGAAAGAAAAAGAGGAAAAGGAAAATGAGGAGAGAGAGAAAGAGAGTAGGGGAGGAACAACAAAAAATTGAGATCAGGGAATACAGGGCGCCGTATCAAAATTAATTTGTCATTATTAAAAAAATTGTCATAACTAATCAACTTTAGGGTTGAGGGCCACACTGTATGTGCTGAAGGCTAGCAAAAAGTGTCTGAACCCCATTGTCCGCATATTTCTAGGCTTGCTTTTAACGGTCCATACATGATCTTTAAAAAAAAAAAAAAAAAAAAAAAAAAAAACGAGTCCGACATGTTTCTTGTGCGTTTTAAAAAATGGATTCGGGTCTGGATAAATATTATTTTTTTTAAAAAAAGGGCATCTATTTAGCTATTAATTTGTAGGGATGTTTTATTAATTTATTGGGTATTTAATTGAAAACTTTCATGATGTTTGTATTGAAATTTAAACAATTGGGATGCTATTTTTTAGGTAGGAACTTGAAAAACTTGAGTTTTAGATGTATAATAGGTCATTTTTTGTAGTAATTGAATCTATGGTGACATAAATTTGTATTTTTTGTATAATTGAAAAAAAGTATTTCTTCAAATCGAAAAGGGGTCCGAAAAAAACGATTCTAGTATTTTTATAAGCATTGAGTCTCGATAAAAAAAAAAGTGTTTTCAAAAACAGTGACTCCAAGCAATATTTTAAGTCATTATTAGAGGGGGTGTCTGGACCGTAATCGTCTAGACCGATTTTTGCTAGCCCTAGTTGCCACTAAACACTATGAGAGAAATTTTTTAGAAAAAAAAATATTTGATTGCCAAAAAGTGTATGTGACTTAAGATACTTGTGACTACACCTTGATCAATTTTTTCTGTGATAAAAATCTATGCGCTATATCTTTTTGCGACAAAAATTAGTTGTGAAAATTTTAGCAACAGTAAACTCAAATCATTTTCATGAATAAAGACAATTATATATTACGTGCTTCATGTAGGTCGGACTGAGTGGAATCCTAATGGTAAAGGGCACCCCATATGATCACATGAACAAGGTCCCTGAACAAGAGGAGCTCTACGGCACACTCTTGTCTGAGAATGTCATCGGTGTCGTTCACGATCACTTCGTGACATTCTACCTAGACATGGATGTCGACGGCTCAGAAAACTCCTTCGTAAAAGTGAACCTTGAGAGACAACAAAACTCAGGTTCCAAAACTCCCCGGAAAAGCTACTTGAGAGCTAATCGCCGCATTGCCAAGACCGAGAAGGAGGCGCAAATTCAGTTCAAGCTCTACGAGCCAGCGGAGTACCATGTCGTCAACCCCTCGAAGCTCACTAGAGTTGGGAACCCTGTTGGTTACAAAGTGGTCCCTAGAGCCACTGCTGCTAGCTTGCTCGACCACGATGATCCCCCGCAAAGGCGAGGTGCATTCACTAATAATCAAGTATGCATGAATCAAAACTATTAATTTTTTTTGAAATGGGAATTTGATTCTTCAATGGTTAATGAGTTCTTTGATTTGTTTTTTATTATTTACAGATATATGTGACTCCATACAATGAGAGTGAGCAATGGGCAGGTGGGCTATTTGTTTATCAAAGCCATGGAGAAGACACTCTTGCAGTGTGGTCTGAGAGGTAAAAGAAATCCAACCAAATTAACTGATTGCATTACATTGAGTTTGCTGTGCAAATTCTGATAAATTGTGAACTGATCAATTGCAGGGACAGAGATATTGAAAATAAAGACATTGTGTTGTGGTACACATTGGGGTTTCACCATATACCATGCCAGGAAGACTTCCCTATCATGCCCGTCGTGTCGTCGAGCTTTGATCTGAAGCCAGTAAATTTCTTTGAGAGAAATCCTATTCTCTCAGTTCCTCCAAATTTTGAAAAGGATCTGCCAGTTTGCAAGGCTGATGCTTCAGCTTGAGAGTCTCGACTCCTGCACTGAATTTCTAACAAAAAGAAACAAACGAAATCCCTCCAGAGCTATGAAAACTCAGTGCAATGATCTTAAAGCATATTTAGTAATTGGCTTATCTCTCTAATGCAGAGAAAAGAAACATTTGATTGCTTCGCAAACTCTTCCATGTCGAGTAACTTGTGTTTGTACATCTATCGACATTACATTGGCTAAGAGAGAACAATGTTAAAAAAGTAATGATATTTTTACAGATGATGAGAGTACGACTTTGAGATACTTCCTAGCTTTTCCCCTTTTCGCCTCGAAGGTATTTTACGACTCCATAAACAACCGTTCCAGCGACGAACACGAAGACTGTCGGGGTGAAGGATGGATATAGGTACTTCACAAAGAAATTATCCCATTGTTCTGGCAAGAAGCCTGTAGCAATCAAAAGAAATAAGCAAACAGTAAGTGAAAATAAGAAACATAGAAATACACATAATACTATAGAAAGAGGAATAACAGTTTCGTTACCGCACATTGTATTTTGAAATTAAAAATATTTTTGAGTTCGGACTCATGAGTTTAAATAGCACTAACCTGTTTGATAAAGTATCTCGAAAAGCATAACTAAACAAGAATTGGTAACATCTATTTGTATCTATCTTTTTTAAAAGTGGAGGTCCTAAAATTAATGACTGTTATGATGTATGCTGCTTCTGCCACCTCATAATCCACCAACTTGAGCAGCCTATGAAGTTGATGTTAATTGCGCTACTGAAGAATCCACTAAAGAGTTTCTACTGAAGAGGAGTGATGGTTAAGTCAGCAATAATAAAAGTTAAGGAAAAAAAAACAAAGCAAAAGAAGGCAGAAGCTTTGGATAATTTAACTTCAAATCAAAAGAGGGAATCAAACTATGAAGAGATAGAATTGAATGATTTTCTATGAAAAGGAGAAAGTAGGATCAGGCAAACTTGACACAATAAACCCAGTTAGAGTGATTTTCCCCTTCATAAAGAGTGTTCCTGCAACAACTAAAATTATATAACTTGAGCATACTGCCTACACTAATGGTATGTTCGGCTGGATAGATAGAGTTGTCTTGATAGGGTCGGATTAACAAACATTGAATTATATTGCTATGGATTAGGGTAATCCGAATTTGAAGACTTGTTCGGTTGGCATGATAGGGTTTTAAGTGATTTAATAAAAATGCCCATTTTACCTCTCCCCGTATAAAAACCCTCAAGCAACACCAACCATTGTCGACACCCACACACTCCACACTCCATTAATGGAGGAGAAACCCTAGACCCATCACGGTCCAACCACATAGTATGTCGACACAATTGTCAACACCCACCATTGTCGAATTCATTTTCCAGTTTTTTTTTTTTATCATTCTGGGTTGTTATTGAACATAATTCTGGTATTGAGGTGGGATGGGGAAGGTAATTCCCAAAGTCACGTATGAAGTGACGAACTGTATTTGATAAGGAAAAAAGTTGAGTAGTGATTTTGTATGTGTTTCTTGAATGGTTTAAAACTGGGGATAGGTTAGAGGGTGCTGTACTTTGCATTGGGTTCTGGTTATTCATGGATCAATGCGACACTGTGGTGTTGTTGGTGAGGTATTCATTGGGTTCGCACAGAAGATCATGGATTCGGTTGTTTCGTTTGGTATAAGTGAAGGGCAATCTCGTCCTTACACTAATTAGGAGAGAGTGGATTAACTAGTGAAATGGTAGGACTCCACTTTGTTTAGTCCACAGTTTGTATGATTCCTAATCCGGTTGCATTATCTAATCATGCGAAGTGAACAACGAATTACATCTAATCCAACGGATTAACTAAGCAGTCATGCGAACCGAACAAGCCATAAAAGTTATACAACTTGACTGTTCTGCTATTAAGTTCAAAAACCTGAAACATAAAATATTATTTTCCAAAATAGAAGCGTCTGATAGGGCCCCAAGGACGTTCAATTTATAGAGGAGGAATAATTCGCTTAAAATTAGTGTGTTCAAAGGAATGACAATATTAGATCCATTTCCTAAAATCCAACTGTGCGTCGTATCAAGTCTTCATGGAATTCTACAAGTCATTAGCTAAATGATTTCATCTAAATAGTATTATTCAACATATCAGAAGAGCAGTAACAAAAATAAGAGATATGAGATGTGACTCATGAAACTATCCATCCGTTTGATGATTGTCGTTGTTCCTATTAAAATCTTGGTATTCTTTTACCAATTTTGTCTCCAGTTGGTATCCATTAATTGTATCCGTAGATAAAATGGTGCCAGTTGGTGAAATTAGACGTTGGAAGCTTGGAGCTAGCGTGGATTTAATATGGTCAGCACAAAAAAAAAAAAAAAAAAAAATAAAGGAAAAAGAGTTCGTGAGGAAGACTTGGTAAACTAATGCATCAAAGAGAGTACACAAGAAAACATATTTTATTTTTGCCTCAGTTATCCAAAGGAGACTTACAATGCTAGATTTCAGAGTTACAAGATTGACAAAAACCATTCCAACTAAATCTTTGGTGTTACTACATGAAGCAATTGAAGGACCACTAGAGGGAGCAAGAGGTTTTCTAGTGAAGAAATGTTCTTCGAAAAAGCAAGAAACTTGGAGGCACCGTGGAAGAGAATCAGAAAAGAGAAAAAACCTAAATGAAAATTAAAAACATGAGGATATCTTAAAACTGGTTATTCAAAGATTTAAGTTTACCAATAGAAAATCCTTTAAAACTTCAATGCCTAAAGATAGAAATAAATTTACTGAAATGCACAAAAAATTCTCATGCCTATAAATAGCTAAATGAATAAACAGAAAACATTTGAAGCCACGCCCGGTGGTCCAAGAACTTAACCAAAGCCCTTAGCCAATGATAATCTGTTTTAAAGAAAGATAGCAACTGGAATCGGGAGATAGTTTGTGACACTATACTAGCCAAAAAAATAGAATCTGAGAAAAAGAAAAAAGATGATCTGCAACACTGGACCACTTTAAGAAGACAAAATGGGTTATTTTTAAGAGATTCCTGATTGACAAATACATATCTTCCACCTTTTTCTGTCTTTTGACAAAAAAATCTATCAGGTCCAAAGCAATCTTAATCTCAAATTGTATGGTAAAGAAGGAAGAGAAAATAAGGGAAAGAAACTTGATTTTTACAATTATTAGTGCACTATTTCATTGCAGGGCATTTGATGGGCTGACTTCATTTTAGTGATCACAAATTGCAGGCATGAATTAGATAAAAATCAGGTTACGGGATCAAGATATCAGCGCCTTCTTCCAATTCCTCAACCTGACCCATACTCCTTTACCGATCACATGAGTTGCAACATAATATTGAAAAGCACATTAAACTGAAATTCCATTAGCTGCATTGCCTCTTTTCCCCTTAACTTTTCTTTTTTTAATACATGAGGTATCAAGGCCCATCAAACAACTATTCCCTTCGGACAAAATATGGACCTTACTAACCACACACCCAATGAGAAACAAAGGGAAATCATCTTTTTTTTTTTTCTATGGATAAAGGAGAGAACCTAGACGTGCTTCCTAATGGTATGTTTGATAGTTTTGCCAAAAGATACATGCAGAGTTGTCATTACTCACCTTAGCATGTTCGATATCTTTCTAAAAGTATATTCAATTAGTTATTCGTGGCAAAGAGGACTTATAACAACAACAAAGCCTCAATCCTAAATTAGTTGACTTTAGTCTACTTTATTTTATTTTATTTTTCTTTGAGGCCTACTTTATTTCTTTTAGATTTTTTTTACTTAAGTGTTTGATGTATTACACCAAAAATTTTCCAATTGTTCAGTTTTGTGCCATTGTCCAGCAAATATGAGAGTTAGGTCTCCCCTAATATAATGAAAGAGGGACTGATCATGTGAATAAGTGGATTTATGCATTCTAATTCATGTCAATTGTTAAATGTTTCTACGTAAAATCTGAATCTGAATACTTTTGAAAAAGATACTCCATTTTGTTAGTCACTTTATCTCTTGAGCCTTGCCCTCTCTGGCGGTGTGAAAGAGTTCCAAAACAGCGTTGCTAGGTATTATGACAAAGGGTTTATCCAAGGTTGGAAATGATGGGCTGGAAGTAGCTCAGTTTGTGCCCCATTACAGTGGATAAGAGGAGTGCTTTAGTTTATTTGGTCGTTGCTAAATGACACAATTTTGCTCTATATAGATGTGTAACTTCCAAAATTGTCTACCATATCACGAGTTATCAACAACCATCCAAAGAAACATATTCTTGCTTTTACCAAAACGAAAGAATAAACACTTTGCGGTCCTAGATCATAACGCTAAATAACAAATTCTCATTGAACTTTTGCACCCTTGAAAGTGGCATAAAACATTCTTTCTCAACATGCAAAACTGAAACAAACAATGTGAGTGCTAAAACGTAGCCTCAGTCCCAAATTAATTAGGGTCGCTACATGGATCAAACTCTTCCATTGTGCTCGATTTAGTATCATTGATGGTGAGCTTTCCAAACAATTTAATTCCCTCCTAATTAATGTGTCCCAAGTTAACTTCGGTTTATCCCTACCTCATCGAATTTTTTCAGTTTCTATTGAGTCAAGTTTTTTAGTGGGGGCATTTGTAGGCCGTCTTTAACTCCACCTATGTTGTACACTATGTGCGCTACATAGCCGGTCCCAAACTCACTTTTCATACCCGAAAAGTGAGGGAGGGAGACCCCAAGCTCATTTTTCATTCTTGGGAAATGGAGGAGGGTTGCGATAGATTGACAGCCAGCGTAAAACTTTTGTCACTTTTCATGAAATGGATCAAACATATATAAACGTTGGGGCGTTCCCACCTAGCGACGCGCTGCATCGGAGCCCGAGTGTAGTGAGAAATGAGCAAGGGTGTGTTTCACATCGCCGCCTGGGTGTGAAGAAAAATGAGCAAGGGTTCCCACACATAGGACGTGTGTGGGTAAAGAAGCTAGTCCCTTCACATCGTCGCCCTGGATGTGAAGAAAAATGAGCAATGGTTCCCACACAAAGGACGGGTGTGGGTAAAGAAGCTAGTTCAAAACAAAAACAAAAACAAAAAAACGAAAACAAAAACAAAATCATAGATACGAACACTAGATCTTTTAAACAAAATAGAAATAGAAAAGAAAAACAAATACAAAGGGGAGAAAAATTCGTTTAGGAACATGGAACATAGGAACACTTACGGGAAGTCAATAGAACTAGTAGATACCATGATTAGAAGGAGAGTCAATATTGCTTGCCTCCAAGAGACAAAATGGGTAGGAGAAAAGAGTAGAGAAATAGGAAGCACATGGTTTAAATTGTGGTAAACTGGTATAGATAGAAAATGCAATGGAGTAGGAATTGTGGTGGATAATGATTATAAGGATAAGGTCGTAGAGGTTAAAAGAATGAGGGATAGATTGATTCTAGTTAAATTAATTATTGGAGACGAAAAACTGAACATACTTAGCGCATATGCACCACAAGTAGGATTAAGCGAGAGCATCAAACGCAAGTTTTGGGATGATATGGATGGATTTATGCAGAGTATACCATTAGATGAAAAGATTTTTATTGGAGGAGATTTAAATGGGCATGTCTGGGGTAAGTAACGATGGGTTTGAGAGAGTTCATGGAGGTTTTGGTTACTGTAAATAGAAATGAAGAAGGAGAATCAATTTTAGAATTTGCTTCAAAGATATAATCTTGTCTTAGCAAATACTAGTTTTAGGAAGAGGGAGTCGCATATAATTACTTTTAGTAGTGGTCATAACAAGAGTCAAATAGATTTTCTTTTAACAAGAAAAATAGATAGAAAACTATGTAGAGACTCGCAAAGTAATACTGGTGAAGCACTTACTACCCAACATAAGTTAGTAGTACTTGATATTAAGCTAACACAACGGAATAAAATGAATAAAAGAGTTAGCGACCCTAGAATAAAGTGGTGGAACCTAAAACATAGTAAACAAGTAGAGTTTAGAGAAAAACTACTAAAGGAAAATGTTTGGAATCTTGACTTAGATGCTAATACAATGTGGCTAGAAATGAGTAGTTGCATAAGGAGGGTGGGATCAAACATATTAGGTATATCTAAGGGCTGGGACCTCCAAAGAAGGAAACATGGTGGTGGAACGAGGATGTCCAACGAGCAATTAAGACTAAAAGAGAGATGTATAGGAAAATACCTAAGTGTCAAGATGAAGATGCGTACAATCAATATAGAGAAGCTAGAAAACAAGCTAAAAAAGTAGTTAGTCAAGCTAAAACAAATTTCATGGAAGATCTATATACAAGGTTAGGTAATAGAGATGGCGAAAAATATATTTATAGGCTAGCCAAATTAAGAGATAAAAAGAAACAAGACCTATGTCGTGTAAGATGCATTAAGGACGAAAATCAAAATGTTTTAACGCGCGAGGAGGATATTAAGGAGAGATGGAGAAGTTACTTCGATAGTTTATTTAATGATGGCCAAGTTGATACCATAATAGATGAAAACCCACACCAAGAAAGAAATGTAAACTATACACGCAATATTAGAATTGTAGAAGTTAAAGAGGCATTGAAAAGAATGAAAATAGGGAAAGCATGTGGCCCAGATGAAATACCCATTGAGGTTTGGAAATGCTTAGGAGAAATCGGATTGACTTGGTTAACAAAACTTTTCAATAAAATTTTAAAATCAAAACGGATGCCAATGGATTGGAGAAGAAGCACGCTTGTGCCAATCTTCAAAAACAAAGGAGACATTCAAAGTTGCTCAAACTACCGGGGAATTAAACTTATGAGTCACACTATGAAACTGTGGGAGAGAATAATTGACAATAGGCTAAGGAGAGAAACAATAATATCAGAAAACCAATTTGGTTTCATGCCTGGGAGGTCAACTATGGAGGCGATTTTCCTTGTAAGACGATTGTTAGAAAAATATGGAGAAAAGAAAAAAGATCTTCATATGGTATTTGTAGATTTAGAAAAAGCATATGATAGGGTCCCTAGAGATGTTCTTTGGTGGGTTCTAGAAAGAAAAAAAGTGCATGCTAGATACATAGACACTATTAAGGATATGTATGATGGAGTAGTAACGAGTATAAAGACATTTGGAGGAGCTACAAAAGAATTTCCCATTACGATAGGACTACATCAAGGATCGGCTTTAAGCCCATATCTATTTACTTTAGTTATGGATGAACTAACTAGACATATTCAAGAGGATATACCATGGTGTATGTTATTTGCAGATAATATTGTCTTAGTGGATGAAACCAAAGATGGAGTGAATAGGAAATTAGAACTCTGGAGGAATACATTAGAATCTAAAGGCTTTAAGTTGAGTAGGACGAAAACTGAATACATGCACCGTGAGTTTGGAAACACTAGACATCGAGATGACTGAGTGGTAAAATTAGGGGAAGTAGAAGTTCCTAAGGTAAACCACTTTAGATACCTATGATCAATCATACAAAATGATGGTAACATTGAAAATGATGTCACACATAGAATTCAAGCTAGATGGAAGAAATGGCGAGTGCAACAGGGGTGATTTGTGATCGACATGTCCCTACTAAGTTAAAAGGAAAATTTTATAGGACCGCAATTAGCCAGCTATGCTCTATGGAAGTGAATGTCAAGGCGGTAAAGCAACAACAATTACATAAAGTGAACGTAGCGTAAAATGAGGATGCTTAGGTGGATGTGTGGTAAAACTCGTAAAGATAGAATAAGAAATATAGAAATTCAAAGACAAGTAGGAGTAGCACCAATTGATACAAAGATTAGGGAAGGGCGGTTGCGATGGTTTGGTCACTCGCAAAGACGGCCTACAAATGCCCCAACTAGAAAACTTGACTCAATAGAAACTGTAGAAATTCGACGAGGTAAGGGCAGACCAAAGTTAACATGGGATGCATTAATTAAAAGGGATTTGAATGGTTAGCAAAGCTCACCATCAATTGCACTAAATCGAGCACAATGGAAAAGTTTGATCCATGTAGCCGACCCCAGTTAATTTGAGACTGAGGCTATGTTGTTGTTGTTGTTGTTGTTGTTGTTGTATTTGTAGACCGTCTTTGCAGGTGTCCAAATCACCGCAACTGCCCTTCTTTAATCTTTGTGTCAATTGGTGCTACTTCTACTTTTCCTTGACTTTATGTATTTGATTCTATCTTTACGAGTTTTACCACACACCCACCTAAGCATCCTCATTCCTATTACGTTCATTTTATGTATTTGTTGTTGTTTTATCACCCAATATTCACTTCCATAAAGTATAACTGACCTAATTGCAGTCTATAAAATTTTCCTTTTGGACTTGGTACGAATATTTCTATCACAGATCACACCTGTTGCACTTCTTCGTTTCTTCCATCTAGCTTGAATTCTATGCTAACAACAATATATGAAATTTTGAACTTGATTCCACTCATGAACTGAAGCTTCGATAGTATACTAAGTTGTTAACATGTTTAACTTATTGCATGACCAAAGAACTACTGGTGATTGGTAGAGACCCAACAATTTAAATCGAGAAAAGATAATAATTGATGACGTAGAGAAGCGAATGCTTGCAAAGATGTTTGAACACTTGTTTCTGATAAGAGAGTCAGAAGAATAATATTAAGAACAATGACTTTGCTACCAAGCAAGACTTAACTAAAAAGCTATAGACCTTTAGGTAGGGGCCTAACTATGTATATCAAGAGAAGACATACATTTAACAGTTTTATCAACAGAGAAACACAATGGCTCGTGAAGAGAACCACCTAGGTACTTCTAGGGGATTTCTAAACAAGACTAACAATAAAAAATATTCATTTCCAAATTTGAACAATTCTATCTTCAGCTGGATAACCCAATGCCAGGATTAATTACATCGTCAACGCACTAAGAAAAATACAGAAAGTAGGTTGTCTCTACACCCCTACCTCCTTTATCACCGAGCGGTCATTTAGGGGCCTTAGCTGGTGATCAGAACTGTTTCCCTGTCGACAATGAAGCTGTCTTGATCTTCAGCACGTCAAATTCATACAATGGCCATCATCAAAACCACATCTCCTAATTTCAACATTTTTACTATTCCCACAATGACCTAAAACTGAATCTCCCTATTTCAACGGTTGGGCTCATCCGCATTTATATCCGCAGATCCGTGAATCTCACTAGTACTGATAGTGTCCCCAACTTAACCACTTTGCACTCAGGTGACAGGTTTCAATCCAAAGGCCTCGGTATTATTTGGGGAGAGATCTAAACTTAAATCCTTTTTTACAAATTCTTACTTAGCCGATTTAAGACTATGTTTCGGCCCACGCATTCCCAACATCAATAATGTCATTTCAGACCTAATCAATCAATCGCCCTCCCAAAACCCAATTTAATGAAGAAATCATCAATATTTCCCATAAAATTCTCAACTACTAATAATGCAAAAAGAATCACAAATACCCACATGAACAAATCAACTTAATCAAGCAAATAGGGGTCAAAAACCAGTACCTGACGCCGCAAGAGCAATGCCCTCAACGAGAATCAGAATCCCAAGCCCCAACCAAGTCAGAAGAAACGCGTTCTCGTTCCTGCTCTGCTCTTGGGTCTCACTCTGCTCTTGCTGTGTAACAAATGTGGGTTTCTCAACAGGAGTCCGGCGAATCACAGACGCTCGGTCTCTCCCTCTCTGTTTCTTCTTGTTACTATCTCTGCTTTGACGGGGAGGAGGAGAAGTAGTAGAACTGGAACCGAAGCCCAGGCCAGGGTTGTTGGTACTGGGTTTGTTGTCAGATTGAGTGATTAAAGTTGATGAGCTGTTTTGGGGTTGTGGGTTTGAAGGTGTGGGTTGTTCTGGTTGTGGTTGTTTGGTGGCTCTGATGCTGATTCTGCTTTTGGTGGAGGAGATGAGATGGAATTGGTGATGGGGTGAAGGTGATTTGTGTAGGAAGTGTGGAGATTGGATTGGGAGTGCCATTTCTAGGTTCTTGTGGTGATGTGTTCATCTGTTTTATCCTTTCAGTTTTGCAACGGTGAAAAGGGGTTTCAGCCCCTAAATTAGAAGCTAAAGTGGAATCGAACCTTAAACTATTTTTGAGTGGCTTTCCGCCCTTAAACTAAGAAATAGTAAAGATTTTAGCCCACTGTAGTACTTTCCATCTCTTCAGTTTTATATACACATGGCATGTGAGTTGGCAAATGTTTTGTGTATACATGGAAGGTTAGTTGGCACTTGTAGGTCCCACAACATATTAAAAACCTAAATTACCTCTATCCCTCTCTCACTCTTTCCTCTTTTAACACAACAAAACGATGGAGGAAACGCACGAAATGCAAGAAAGTTGAAGAACTAGTGAAGACGGAGTCGATTGGAACGACGATGGTCGCTTAAAGTATCGGTATGTTTCTCTTCCTCTTCTTCGTATTCTCAAATTTCAATCTCTATTACAACTCCACCGATTTCATGCAACCCTAATTCACATCCCCTTCATTTTTTATCTCAATCCGCTCTCTCAATGCGATCCGACCCCACATCGGTTGTTGATCCAGTCGAAGATCTCGTGCTCCCACGCTCACGATCGGTAGATCTTCACTCATACATGATAGTGTCAGTGGAAATCTTCACCTATGTTCGGATTATCATGCATGATAGTGTCAGTGAAATTGTGTTCTTTTGTGTAGTGTGAATTGAAATTTGAAGGTTTTTTGTTTCAAAAATCACTTGTGTTTTGTTGAATTAGGTCTTGTTGCATAAATCTTTGTTTGAATTTAGCTCTCCATGTCAATTCCCTAATTTTATGTTTATTGCCTTGTTTGCATATTCTTTGTTGTTCTATGGTTTAATGTCTATATAGAGGGAAAGAATTTGATGCATATATGTGATTGTGTTTTTTTTTTTTGGAAATGAGAGTGAATGTATTCTTTTGTTGTTTTATGTAGAGCTAATTTAGAGTTGTTATGTAGTTTGTTTTGAGGCTATCCATGAAAAATAAGATCTCAAAATATTGTTAAGTAATTATTGTTGGGAATGAGTTGAATTATTGATTGTTAAGTCTTTTATTAATTTTTTGTCGAAAGCTTAATTTTCATTTTGATATGGTAACATATTCTTCACAACTTTGAATTTGAAGGAATTTGTATGGCATCATCCACGTCAAGTGTATCATATGGAAAGATAAGATCTCAAAATGAACAAAATTATGCACCAACATGTAGATTATGCAAATGTAAACGTAAATCTATCATGTTGACATCATGGACAACAAAAAATCTCGAACGTTGCTTTTTTCGATGTAATTCTTCAAATGGGTTCACTTATTTCGAATGGCTTGAAAGGTATGAGCGAAAGGGCAAGGGGCGTGATCAATTAGTTTGTATCAGAGAAGATGAAACTAGCAAGGCAAATTGAAGAAATGGAAAAAAATTATTTTTTCTCATGATTTGAATAAAAATCCAAAAATGATTGAGGTTAAAGAGGAGGTGAAACAATTGAAAGATGTGAAATAAAAAGGTTTTATTGTAGTAGTGTGTCTTATTATGCTGTTAATTAGCTTGTGTATTGGCATGAAAGTCAAATTGAAGTATTAATAGATATTTTGTGATGTAATTTCTTTTTAAAGAAAACAAACAATGTATGTGTTTGGTATTGTATAATTACATGAAATTTCTTTTTGGCTTAAGAGACTTATATTTAATTTTAATTTTTTTGTTGACATGATTTACAACTTAACTATAGTTGCTTAATAGGAATGGGGAAGGAGGAGAAAAGCAAAGCCTTCGATCCCTTGTTATGTATCAAAGAAGTTCATAGTTTGCTCATGTAGGTTATGTAACTAATTTCAATGCTATGTCAATACATATAAATGTCACATAGCAAGGTCATGTACATAGCAAGGTCGTGCCTGCAAGAATGTAGTTTTGATGTAGCAGAATTACAATTGAAATTTAACTAATGTAACAGAACTCCCTAAGTTCTAGTTCAACAACAATGTCTAGGGTAGATCACACGAGACCGATCTTCGTAACTTATATCAATAATCGTCTCCAGTCGATTGCACCACGAGCTCGTAGGATTAGTCGGATAGTATTCAAATACCCACAGTCTCAAAAAAAATTATACCTAAATTTTCAATTACCAAGTACAATATATTTAATCATTACTATCATAATATTAAAAGAGCTACTTGATTTTTCCAATCCAAAACAAAACAAAACAAAACAAAACAAAATGGATGCACCATCTATCACATCAAATTATAATTTCATATGAAATTACTCTAAGTATTCTATGAGTGAACAAAAAATCAAAAACAATGTCCCACTATGAGTAGCATCAAGTAGCCTCAAATTTGTAATGTCCCACTACAAATAGCATTAAGTAGCCTCCAATTTGCAAGGTCTATAGCTTTAATTCTTTGGTGCTTTAATTCTTTGATGGGCCAACAAAAAAATAACTTTAGGTCTATTCACAAATTTAAATCCTGCAAAGGCAAACTCATCTAATTCAATTTGCATTATTGCATGAACAAACATAAGTAAATTAAGTTCAATCATACATAATCCTAATGACTCAGCAGCTTTTTTTGCATAATTTCAAAAATTGTTTTGACATTTTTCATTGAGTCCCATAGCCGAGACAAAGGGACTTTTCATTTTTTTCAAATGTAGAAGTGTTATTGACTAAACATATAGGTTGAGAGGTGCCAACTCGTTCATGAATTACTTTCTCCCTTCTCTTTGATGACATTATTAGGTGAGAGGAAAATTTTCCATTGGATATGTACTACCAGAATGAAGAACTTGACTTGTAAATCCTCCTATTAGCAATTAACATATTAGAATAAGTTTAATTGATAGAAGTCAAACATTCTCAAACTCACATAAAAAGTAGTCTTTCCGGAATCTTGATCAATCCATAAGCCTAATCCACGAGGTTGAAATGATTTTGATTGTTTCTTTATGAAAGAAAAAAGACAAGTAAATATATATATATATACAAGAAAAATAATTGTATTTGAAAAAAAAAACAAACCATTTCTTTTCTTTGTTGGACTAGTTGAAGTTTTGTTGGATTTCCTTTTTTTATCGGGTTTGCTTGACTCAACGAGTGGATCATGGGCAACATAATTTCTTATCTCAAAAAATATATAAAAATGTTAGCAAGGGACAACACCAAATTTTTTTTTAAAAAATTCATACTTGGGGAAGCAAGTCGCAATAATGTTTGTTGTGGCCTACTTGCTTGCATATTGAGTATGTCATTTTGCCCTTTTTTTGATAGTTTTCATATCCCATTGATGTTATTTGGCTCATTTTTATGTTTCCTCCTTATCGTTTTGTAGTCTTGCCTTCTTTTCATTCAATTGCGGTGGTGGTTTAATTGGAAAAATGCTTTAGCATTCCAAAATTTCTTATCTCTTACAAGTTGCATAACATGTTGATAACTTCCCAAGTATGTATTCTTGTTATAACACAAAGATATACATAACAATGGATCGATTCTATCAACAACAAAAGTACAAGATTATTAGTATACGACTAATCATTCAATTAAAATAAATAAATTATCAATGAACAAATTACTTGTGATCGTGCAAAGCAACAATTGCATGTTGACAAGGAACGCCAGTTAAGTCCCACATCCTACAAGTGCATTCTCCTTTATGAATCCATACATTATGTCTCTCGCCCTTGTATGTGATTTCATACCCTTGATCATCATCAAACAACATATCACATTCCATCGCCTTCTTTCATGCATTCGGAGAATTTGTTCATACATTTAGGGGTGAAAGATGTGTTCCATTTGATGCAATAACACTTTGGTCAACAATTCTTGTCATGCACATCTGTCTTATGTCCTCAACTAATGATATTATTAGCTTCCTTCTTGAATGGTTTATCCACGCATTAAATGATTTAGAAACATTGTTATCTACCATATTGCATTTGGTATAGTTTTGAAGTATGCTCTGCACTATTTTTCTGGTTCATAGTTCAGCGAATCATCACTTGCTTATTTGTTTAGCGCACGCAAATCATTCATTCTAGCATTGAATTATTCTTTATAGTATGAATATATGCACATGCTAAAAATACTTTCTCTGAATTCCTCCCTTTTATATTTATTTTTGGACCAATTAACATAGAAATGCCTAGCACAATATCGATGCTCAGCTTGAATAAGTCCCTGAATAACATCGCATGATGTTAATGCAAAATAATTTTATAATACGAACAAGATAATCAAAATAAAGTAAGAAATTTAATGACACTCACTTTTTGTTTGTCAAACATCAGTGTTAGATTTCTCCTATCATCGATCCATAACTCATTTTTATGAGCTATAAAAACCATATCTAATTCTCTGTGTTCTCAACGCTAACAATAGCCCAACATATTAGGTACATGTTGTTGTTTGCATCATTTCTAGTCGCGGATAGCAATTGTCCCTTAACTACTCCTTTTAAAAACACCCATCCACACCAATGAAGGGTCTACATCCATTGAGCCACCCTCTTTTACATGCTATAAGCAAACATACATTCTCTTGAAAATCCTTCGCTTAAGCAAAAGCTCATCTTTATTCAACTCAATTAAAATTGTGGTGTCTTTATTATGGCTCTTGATCTCATTAGCATATGCTTCTAGTGCCTTAAATTCTAGTTTGTAACTCCCATCAAACTCCTTCAATATCAATTTCCTAGCACTTCTTGCATTTATCCTCCGAAGCATGAACATATAACCTATCTTCAATTCTTCATCATATCCTTAACTTTAATGTTAGGTTTCTTGTAAATTGTTTTCTTAAAGTGTGTTGCAATATACTTAGTCGTGCACCTTGGACTTTCTAAATATTTTGAAGCAATTATGTGTCAAATTGAGCGTCTTAATTTGTAAACCAGGTTCATTCCTCATTGTGTTCACGTACAACACGAATAGGCATTTCTCGATGCAACCAACTCTAATCCTCTGTGGTTCATTCTTTACCCATCTCAAGTGAGTTTTATTGGCAACTCCGAATATCTCTATTGCCCTTCTCAAGTCTTCGACATTAGCAAAAGTTATGCCTAATGCAAATTGTGGATTACTTGCCTCCTCGTCAAATTTTGGATGAATGTTTTTCTTAATGCGAGGAAAGGAAGTTTTAGAGTCAGTTTCGCTACCTTCATCGAAGCTCCCAGGATTATCACTTGATAATGTTTGTATCTCAACATGATTTTCTTCCTTCGCAACGTTTGGGATTAGTTCGAACAATTTACCCTCATCTTGAAAATCCTTAGAGCAATCTCTATCATTAGTAACCTCGTCATTTGAACAATCATCACTATCGCAACTATTACTAATACTATCTTCTGATTCAGACCAAGAATGCTTAGCTGACACTCATGCACTCTTCACTTTCTTTTTTGGTGATTCGTTAATGTTTTCTTTACCCTTAATTCTTCTACCTCATTCAAATGCTACTCATTTTCATGGTTTTCACCAAATATGTCATACAAAGGATCTTCCCATAATGTGAAAAGTTTTTCTTGCATATCTAGCTCGCCACAATTTTGATCAGGATCATTGAGTCTTTTTCAAGTCCCACATTAGGCCTCGTGCCCTCCAAATTTCTAAGGAAAAGACTTAGCCTCATATTTGTCTATCTCCATCATGGCATATAAATGAAACTCCTCAGTTATACCACCAAACCTTACCAATTCTAATATTGTGGCATCATCCTTCAATGCATGAATACCGTCCTTTACCTTTTTTCATAGATATACAAAGTAAATTTATTCCACTTCATTGAAGTTAAGTTCTTCTCGATAAAATTTCTTCATGTGTGGCAGAGAAAAGTAGTTAGAATTAAAGTTGAATACTCTAAGCTCACAACCATTAATATAATTGAACTTTGGATCATTTACAAATTTCCCACCATAATGAAACATGAGGTCAACACTGTCGTCCATTCCTACATGTCAAGAAAATAAAAATCAAGGCTTCCAATACATATTTTTAAGGTACATAAACAAGAGTCAAAGTCATTGTGTCAATATTTGTAAAAATATTGTTGTGTCACCTTCTTGCCCCCCAACCAATGCTAGTGACGCAGCGGAGATCTTCTAAATCAGTTGAACGAATCCACGAACAACTCGATCTAGGTCAGAACTTAAACCAAAGTTCAAAAATTCTTTTATTTCAATCAAAACTACGAATTACACCAAATAGATCGCTTAAATAGCGAAACCCTAAAATTGCCAAAAATAGTAAAAAGTCTAAAAAGCCCTAAACTGAAAACTAGACGAAAAATAGAAACAAACGCCGCAAACGGCAATAAAAACGAAATTCCTAATGAAAGTTATAAGCAAAACAAAAGTTTCATAAAATAGCAAAATTGCCGTTTCGGAGGTCGAAACGATGGAATTTCACTAAAAAACACACCGTAGTCACAAAGATAGTCAATGAGTCGTGATCTCCACGTCGTTTCCAATAAACCCATACCCCCGATCGTCGCGAGTCATATCTTTTCCTATTTTTCCAAGAATTTGCAACTAATTCTTGGACTTCATCATTATCCTATCAAGAATTTGCAAACTAATTATTGGGCTTCATTATCCTATCAAGAATTTGCAAGCTAATTCTTGGACTTCATCATTCTCCCAGGGTGGACATAATTCGCCCTCGAATTGTCATCATCGACGTATCCCCATAATAGGGAACAAGATGCTTGACATTAATTTTCACACTGATCAATCCTTGTACTTGTCAAGCCTTTCTCTCAAGTTAACTTTGATAAATTGGTGAATCTCTTACGACCCACGAACAAAGTCTTTTGCCTTGCCATCGATATCGGATTCCTTCTTGTTACCATGCCTTGATTCAGTTTGAATTGCAAAGCAAGCAAAATCTCCTCTCGAATTTGTAATGGTAGCATACGCTTGCTTCAAGGATCGCTCTAGCGTGTCAACCTCACTCGCGAGCCACTTCTCTTTGGCACCCTCGGCCAAAGAACCTCACCATTTCATGGATTGTAAGAGATCGCTTTGCCAAGCAAAATATCAAGAGACTCTCTAGTTCGTGACCCTTCTCAAGTTGTGGCGCATCCCCAATAAAGCCTTCGTTGTCACTCGCCGTACACGGCCACCGATCCACTCCAGCATCATCTATGAAGTTATCGTCATCCATAGTCCTAACACCTTCTTGGTCATCCTCGAATCCGCCCCGCAACCGTATCCCATAGCTCTTTCATCTCGCGATCGCGCCAGATAAATCGCCGACACTCTCCCACCCTTCGAGCTCATCTTCCTCCCTTATCAAACTTCTTATCCCCCTTCAATTTCTTCTCTTTCTTTCTAAACCCATCTTCCTTCGACCCTTCCGCTTCGCGACGATGGCGGCTCGCTCGCAAACTCATCTCTCATGAACGCTGGTTCTTCATCTTCAATCCCAAAATCAGGCGTCCTCTCTCTGTCCCCACTCTTCTTCACCAATCTCTTCCTCGGCGTCGCCTTCGAACCCGAATCATTGAACTCGTGAACTGGCGTCTGAACAGTCACATCATGTTGGCGGCCTTGCTCCGAACCGTGCCCTCCTCTCCAGTCTCTCTGGCTGAAAAACCCTTTGGTTGCACGCCCGCCACGGGCATAATACTTCCTCGTCGCCTCCCCGTAACGCGAGGGCCTAAAACCGCTCTCCTCTTCTCGCGCTCTCTCTTCCCGGCACGAGACGGCGCAAACCCCCGATCGGACTTCTCCGAAGATAACGGTAACCGCCCCGTTTACTATGACCCAAGGTCCGCGCAAGTCCTCCGAACCCCAACGCACGAACTCTCTCGATCCATGATGGGAGTCCCTCCATCTCCCCGCGAACCTACGAGAAATCCATCCTCTCGAAGGGGAGGATACGATCCATATGCCGATCCAACAACCGATCGATTCGACGATTGCAATTGTTCTACCACCGCGACCATGCGTTGGTCAATTAATGGGCCAATTTGTCGATTCGATTGTTACGATCATACACCTCCTCGATACGCCGCTGGTTCCTCTTCGGCGGCATGATTTCTCCAATCACGCAGGCTCTGATACCAACTGACGCAGCGGAGATCTTCTAAATCAGTTGAACGAATCCACGAACAACTCGATCTAGGTCAGAACTTAAACCAAAGTTCAAAAATTCTTTTATTTCAATCAAAACTACGAATTACACCAAATAGATCGCTTAAATAGCGAAACCCTAAAATTGCCAAAAATAGTAAAAAGTCTAAAAAGCCCTAAACTGAAAACTAGACGAAAAATAGAAACAAACGCCGCAAACGGCAATAAAAACGGAAATTCCTAATGAAAGTTATAAGCAAAACAAAAGTTTCATAAAATAGCAAAATTGCCGTTTCGAGGTCGAAACGATGGAATTTCGCCGAAAAACACCGTAGTCACAAAGATAGCTGTGAGTCGTGATCTCCACGTCGTTTCCAATAAACCCATACCCCGGATCGTCATGCAGTCATATCTTTTCCTATTTTTCCAAGAATTTGCAACTAATTCTTGGACTTCATCATTATCCTATCAAGAATTTGCAAACTAATTATTGGGCTTCATTATCCTATCAAGAATTTGCAAGCTAATTCTTGGACTTCATCAGCTAGTGTGAAATGTATCTAAAAAATACCCATTCAACTAATTAAAAAACCTTCCATGGTTGAAATTTCGTGGGAGTAGCAAGCATATTTCATGACAACATGTACTTTTAGCACTACAATCAAGATTTTATATAACTGTTGCGGCAAGTTTTTAATGGATAGCCTCATTCCAAATTAGATGGGTAGCCTACATGAATCAAACTCTTCTATTTGGCTCGATTTAGTGCAATTGATAAGGATACAATGATCTAACTCAAATATTTTAGAAGAAAAAATATTCATCAAACAACACTTTCTAATGTTAAAGTCCTAATTGTAAATAAATCCAAAAATTTTGTACTACAACAACTACAGCCCTTCACTCAGCCAAAATATTTCTACAAGACTTGCGAAGTATTGGACTGAAGGTAGGTCTTTAGAAATGTTCTTGTTGGAGGCAAGGAAGAACAATAGATCTTTATCATCATCAACTTCATCATCAACCATGTCGAATAAGTTATCTGATCTTACCCTTCAATTACCAATTCAATGCAAAATCATATGATCATTGATCGAGGTCGATACCTCCACCTTGGTTTCGCTATTCCAGATTAGCCTTACAACATTATGTATGAATTTGTTGAACTGCCCGACATTGAAAGCAATCTCAACAACACTTCACCTATTGATAGTACTACTACTTCCTCTCTTTCAATTTTGGAGCTTTTAGGTAGTTGAATCACATGCATCAAAGGGTTTGAATACTTTCATGCCCATCCCAATTATTCAGATCATAAATCGAAGGGGATTGAGATCAGAAATTGAAAGGGATGTGATTAGGATTGCATGAAATCGGTGGAGTTGTAATAGAGATTGAAATTTGAGAATACAAAGAAAGGAAAATAAAGCATATCGATACTTTAAGCGGTCGTCGTCGTTATCATCGTCCCAATCGACTCCGTCTTCACTGGTTCTTCGACTTTCTTGAGTTTTGTGCATTTCCTCCATTGTTTTGTTGTGTTGAGAGGAAAAGTGAGAAAGGGATATAATTAATTTAGGTTTTTACTATGTTGTGGGACTCACAAGTGCCAACTACATTCCATGTGTGCATAAAACATTTGCCAACTCATATGCCATATGTACATAAAACTAAGGAGATGACGAAACCACTAACAGTGAGCTAAAATCTCTACTTTTCCTAGTTTAAGGGCTGCAATCCACTGAAAAATAGTTTAAGGGTTGATTTCCACTTTGGGTTTTAGTTTAGGGGTTGAAATCCCCCTTTTCATGTTTTGTAACTCCTTGACCCACTTAAATTAGGATCCAAAAAATCTCCATCATGCATTAATGGCTAGCGTCCCATCAAACATCAATAACATGCAACTCACTTAGTTATAGCAAAATCCACCAAAATGGCTTTTTGTTTGGTTGGTTTTGTTGGTTTTTTTTTTTTTTCATTTTTTTTGTTTTTTCCTTTTATTTGGCTATACCTGACAACCAATTGACTTTTTGTACTGGTAATTAGTCGATTGTCAGTAATGAGTCACCGCGTGAGATTGCAGTAGAATTATCCTAAAAAAACTTGGAAATGTTTAAAATAATAAAAATAGTGGCTTATAAGTGTAGAGAGAGAAGTAGAAACTCTAACTTGTTTTGATATATTGCAGCAGTCACCCACTCTAAGCTTAAGGCTTTGTTGGCATGCACAAACTAGCATAAACTAGCTTATTATCTAGATTGTAAGCTACTTGACAATTTAAGTTGTGTTTGGTTAACATATTGTTTTCTAATTAAACTAGATTATACGCTAGAAGTTGAAATGATAATAGGAGAAGCGTTTGATTTTTTATCCATCATTATTATACCCCTATTTTTTTGAAACAATTATTGTACAGACGATAAACTTTTGCCAATTGGTCCAATAATCTCTCGTGTAATAAGCTAAAAAGTTTAATTACTAAAAAATGATTGTTTTTTGTTCAATTATGTTATTCATTTTCACATTGCATGAATATATATTTTGTAGGAATATGTAATGTTGTCACATTGGAGAAGTATCATATATGATTAGAATGGCAAACCGATATTGCCCAAAAGAATTCTATTAATATAAATTAAAGACATCAACATACATTAATTAGTTATCAAATAAAAAACATATGTCAATTAGTAATTGACATTATATAGTAGTGTATTTTAGTGGTAAATATATTCGTAAACTATGAGAACTAATTGGTATCTATGAGTTAGGTTAGGGATTTGGTTTCTTTTAAGCAAACTATCAATTTTTGATTCTTGAAAATAGAATATTAAGAAGAATACTCCTATTTGAAACATGATAGTACTCGAGCATTGATTAGTCGGCGTAGTTGACACAAGCAAGATATCATGCACGTGAGAAACCAAAACATTATATGGTAAATATATTCATACGTACTAGTAAGTGTTATGTCAATTGAAGTTTCATGTAATGACTCAAATTTAATTCGTTGTTATTAATGACGTGGTTGACATCCCAAACACTTGTGGGACCCGCAACTAGGCCAAGGGGGCGCTCTAGAGTTAGGTAAATAGTTATTTTGTGTGATGATTTGTCTAATTTGCGATGTTTATGTTGAAATAGATTAAACGACATCACGATATGTGTATTTATGTTACGTTTGACGTGCGATATTGTGTGATAAGTATTCACTTCGATATGTGTGTCGAAGTGGGTATCTGGTAGGCTAAAAGATGAAAAACTAGGCCGAGAAAATAATATACACATGAAATGAATTAAATGAGTTAAATAATTAATGTGTAATGCTCATTTGGTGGTTATGGTCATGGTAGTACGCGTATGTCGCGATTTGGGACGCGAAATTAAGTGTCGAACGCCCGAGAGACGATTTATTTGGTTAAGGACAAGGGAGAGTGTGATGTTGGAATCAATTTAGGTGTCATTATGGGCTGAAAAATAGAGCAAATAGTGTCCATTTGATGGCATTGGGATGCACATGTGAGTAGAGATCATTAAATGGTATAAAAATCAACTTTGACTTCATTTCCACCACCTTTCTCTCTCTCTCTTTGACAAGAAAATCCGAAAAAATTGGAGATCAAAAACAATGGTTTGGAGCACTAAAAGTGATTATTTGAGGAACTTGGAGAGGTTAATTCAACAAAGCAAAGTAAGATTCACTATCACCTCAACTTCCTTCATCTTTTGGTATGAATTTTTGTGGTGTTTGTGTGAACTTGAAATAGAGTGTTATGTGGCTGTTTTGGTGGGTTTCAAGTGTTATGAACTCGAGTAACATATGTTGTTGTTGTTGTTGTTGTTGGTGCTAAAAAATTATCAACAAAACTGCTGTTCTGAGCCTCTGTAGCGCCCTAAGGAGGTCACTTAGCGCGCTACATGGAAAATAACACATTCGGTGGAAACATATAGCGCGCTAGTGTTCTTCTTTTTGAAGAACATCTAGATGTCCAGAATGACTCGCTACCCAAAAGGCATAGCGTACTATACATTGCAAGATTTAGAATATTTATACTAAGTAACACAAAAAGACATCCAATTGACTAAAATTCAATTACAAATGGAAATAGCTTATTTCGGGCGATAATTTGGATATCTAGGGATTCAGCGAAGCTGGGCCGGAGGTTATTTATCAAGACACGGGCGGTTTGAGGTGTGTAGTATCCAAATTGAGATTTCTTGAGCATTTACTTATCTTGGCTTTTGAAATCAAATTATGACTTTCAATATTATATTCTTGGTTTTGGTTTAAATGGACTAACGTTGAGGCTCTCCTTCCATACCATTCCTGTGTGTATGTCTACTAGGCCATAACAAGTGTATTAGGGATCTCGATGAATAGTTTGACTCGAGAGTCGCGTCGAGGCACATGTAGGTGCGTCATAGGTTCTACGTCGACCACCTAGCAGATCCAAATACTGGCCTTGCTTGAGTGGTACTCATCGGAATATTATGTGGAGAGTTCGAAGTATGCACTAGTCCGACCCTAAGCTCTAGGAACACACTTTGAGCTTTCACTATTACTTATCCATGCAATGATCATAGTTGTTTGTATTTATTTCGACATGTTTATTTAATAGCTTTGTTTAAATTATAGTATTTACTTTAGTATTGCTCACTTCATTTTCTTGGGAATACTCAATTTGGACTCGTCATCTTCTTTTTGTGATGGCGTGAGTGCAAATCCGAGTATGAGTCGTGGCAAAGGTAAGCTTGCAGAGTTCCTATGATTTAAAGATATTGAGCTAGACTTGTACGTTTGTATTATATATTTTTTGTTTTTTATTTTGGGGATTTGGGATTGTGAGACACTTCAAAGCCCTATATTTTTTATATTTTGAGACATTTGAGGTGTATTTTTGATTTATGATGACATATGAGTTTTTCACACTAGGTATCTAGTTAAAGACATGACTTTGATGTTTAACATTTTATTTGTCATGTTTAAAGACTTTCGTTGTGGTTTATTAAGGATTGAAACAATATTAAAACAGATGACTTGAGTTCATTAACAATTTAAACAGTAAATTGTTGTTCATTGAGGTTAATAATGATTAAATGGTGGATGAGCTGGCATGTGGGACACATTAACACTGGTAGGCCAGGTTATGGGCTTACATTGGCCCCGTGGTGATTCATTTGAAAAATGGGTCGTTGCAATCATCACGTCTATTTCGGTCATCACAATGATCTTTATCGCCTCCGCGACCCTGATCTGATTGCCAATCACCTCAGCGAGGTCTCTGGCCCTATCTATGTCGGTCCTGATCTCTCATCCGTCTCTGCCAGCTCATCCACCATTTAATCATTATTAACCTCAATAAATAACAATTTAGTGTTTAAATTGTTACTGAACTCAAGTCATCTGCTAAGATCATTTTAATCTCAAATAAATCGCAGCGGTAGTCTTTTATCATAACAATCAAAATATAAATGATTATAGTCATGCATTTAACTCTGATACCTAATGTGAAAAACCCATATATCATGATAGACCAAAAATGTACCTCGATGTATCCAAATATCAAAAGTATAGAGTCCTGAGGTTTCTTATAATCCCCGACTCCCAAAATAAAAATAAAGTATATATATAATACAAATGTACAAGTCTGGCCCAATGTCTCTGAATCACAAGTATTCTTGTAGCATGCCCTTGCCTCGGCTCGTATTAGGATCTACACTCAAGCCATCATAAAAGGCAGATGACGAGTCCAGAATGAGTATTCCCAAGGAAATTAAGTGAGCAATACGGAAAGTAAATATTGGAATTCAAACAAAACTATTAAATAAACATGTGAAAATAAAAATAGGCAACTGTGCTCATCGCATGTATAAGTAATAGTGAAAGCTCAAATTATGTGTTCCTAGTGCTTAAGGTCAGACTAGCGCCATACTTCGGACTCCCAACAAACTACTACCGACGAGTAGCACTCAAGCAAGACCAATATATGGATTCACTAGGTGGTCGGCGTGGAACCTACGACATACCCCCATGTACCCGATATGAATCTCGGGTCGAGCTATTCACCGAGATGGCATACGTGCTATGGCTTGGTGGACATACACACAGAAATGACACGAAGGGAGAGCCTCGATGTTCGTTCATTATAACACACCAAGAATAAAGTAACGAAATACATAATATGAATTCAAAAGCAAAATAAAGTATTGCTCAAAAAGTTTCAGTTGGGATACTACACACCTCAAATCACACTCCATATCTCGTCAATAACCCCCGATCCTGTTGCGCCTAGTCCTAGATATCCCAAATTACCGCCCAAAATGA
Source organism: Stephania yunnanensis (assembly GCA_039657365.1). Classification (NCBI taxonomy): domain Eukaryota; kingdom Viridiplantae; phylum Streptophyta; class Magnoliopsida; order Ranunculales; family Menispermaceae; genus Stephania; species Stephania yunnanensis. The sequence continues at coordinate 53,069,475 of CM077584.1, read as the reverse complement.
CCTATTTCCATTTATAATTGATTTTTAGTCAATTGGATGTGTTTTATGTCACTTAACAAAAATAATGTCAAAATTGCAAGATCTAGCACGCTAGGTCTGGGAATTAGCGCTCTAGATTCCAAGGTAGTTATATGTTCTTCATCAAGAAGAACATTAGCGCGCTATCTTACTTAACGTGCTAACTGCCATCTAGCGCGCTAGATGTCGTCATTAGCGCGCTAATCGCATTTTGGACAACATACTTGCTGAAGATTCTGGGTTTTCAACAACCCCACCAACACCAATAACAACCACAACACCAACATTGAACTTCATAGCTCTTAAAACCTACCAAACAACTCAACAACCACTAAACAATCCTTATTGAATTCTCACCAACACCTCAAAAAGTGAGATCAAAAGATAGAGAAAGTTGAGGTGTTTGTGATTCTCACTTGCTTTTGATGATTTCACCACTCAAGCTCCTCAAATCACCAAGTTGAATGCTCAAAACCTTTGTTTCTTGTCTCAATTTTTAGAAAGATAAGAGAGAGAAAAGGTGGTGGCAAAATGAGGTCAATTGGTTTTTTATAGTCAAATGGCATCCCTTCTCCCATGTACATCTCAAGTCAATCTAAAGCACACCATTTACTTCATTTTCAACCTCTAATGACTCCAAAATTTTACACCAATGTCACACTTCCCCTTGTATTTAACCCAAAAAGTGGTGTTTTAGGTGTTTTGACGCCCGATTTCTCATTCCAACTACATATACGCGTACTACCATATCCCTATCCGCTAAATATATATTCCATATTATTATTTAACCCGTTTTATTCAATTTATTTATGTATTAATTCCCTCGGCCTAGTATTAAGTCATTGAGGCGTCGACACGCATATCAAGGCGAATACTTAACACATGGTCTCACACGTCAAATGTAATATAATCACACACATTGCGATGTCATTTACTCTATTTCAATATAAACATCGCAAATTAAACAAATCAACACACAAAAATAACTATTTACCTAGCTCCAGGCGCTCACAAGCTTAGCTGCTGGTCCCACAAGCGTCTGAGCTGTCAGCCACATCTTTAACTACGTCATTAATAATAGCAAATTAAATTTAGGTCATTACATTTCTTCCCAACTAGGTGATATCTCGTTTCAAAATTTAAATTAAACTTAAATACTTATAGGCAAATAAGTGGGGATACCTTCGTCGCATAATAGACTCAAGCTCTTAGGTGATTCCCCAGTCCCGTGATGCTGCCATCTAACCAAAATCTTCGGGATCTCCTTATTCCTCAAAATCGAGTCCTCCTTATCCACGATTTCCATAAGATGTTCTTCGTATGACACGTCAGGTCGCACCTCAATCTAATGTATATCAACCAAAGGCGACGGTCCCACCTAGTCAGCCTCAACATGGAAATATGAAACATCAGATGTATCCTTCCAATTGCGGCGGCAACTCCAAAATGTATGTCACTCTGCCGATGCGTTCCTCAACTTTGAATGGCCCAATGAGCCTTGGTGTCAGCTTCCCCTTAATGCCAAACCTCTGGTGACCTTTCTAAGGCAAAACTTTAAAATACACAAAGTCTTCAACATCGTAGCTCAGACCCTCTAGATACTTGTCCGCATATTTCTTCTGCCTATCATGCGCGCCTAAAGTCTCTGTTTGATGTTTCTTACTTTCTCAGTATGGTCAATAATAACCTAGGTCCTATACCCGCTATATCCTCCAGGTCCCCCAACATGTTGGTGACCCGCAGGGCCTACCATAAAGTGCCTCAAATGGTGGCATCCCGATACTTGCCTGGATAGCTGTTGTTATAGGCAAACTCACATAAAGGCAGATAATCCTTCCACGATCCTCCAAACTGTAATATACACGCCCTGAGCATATCCTCGAGAATCTGAATCAATCTCTTTGATTGTCCGTTTGTCTGAGGATGGTACGTTAATAAACCGTAAGCGAGTGCCAAACTACTCCTGCATATTCTCCCATAATCTCGACATAAATCTTGGATCCTTATCATAAACAATGGAGACTTGTAGACCATGCAATCTGAAATCTTTTCTCGAAGATAGTATTCAGTTGTGGAACTGAATATCTAATGAAAATCGGTATAAAATGTGTCGACTTCGTCAACTTGTAAATAACCACCCAAATTGCATCGTGTTTCCTCTTCGTCTGAGGTAGGCCACTATCGAAGTCTATAGTCATGTGTTACCACTTTCCATTGAGGAATTGTCAGCGTCAATAGTAACCCAGCTGGTTTCTTGTGCTCAACCTTCACCTACTGGCAAATATGACAACTCCGGACGTATGTACCAATGTCGGCCTTCATCACCGGACCACCAAAACAATCTCCACAGATCCTGATACATTTTGGTCTGACTATGATGAACTGTATATCGCGACCGGTATGCATCCTCGAGAATGCTGTCCTTGAGCTCCGATACCCCCGGTATCCACAATCGACCCAAGTGTTTCAAGCACCCGTTTGCCCTCAAACCACTCGGTGCACCCCAGTCCTGAGTTAGGCCACTGATCCGCAAATATCGGTCATCATCTCTCTGCAACTCAGTAACCCATTCTATAGACACCGTAGGAACTCATATCTGACAACAAATATGTAGCTCAATAATGGCCTCTATCAAACACAATACTAACGCTACCTCACGCAACCCATGCTCATGTGTCATATGTCGTAGTATTATCTGGCTCTCGATGTCGTTCCTGCTTATCGCATCAGCTACGAAATTTGCTTTACCCGGATGATACTCAATGGCGAAGTCATAGTCCTTTAGTAACTCGAGCCATCGGCGATGTCACATGTTCAACTCCCTCAGAGCGAGGTACCTCATACTCTGGTGGTCTATGTTCTGTTGGGTTTTCGGGTTCATACGCAGCGGAAATTACAAAACAATTTTGACAAAAACCCCAACATGATCCAAATCTAATTCCATTAAAAACGTTTAAACCATGAAAAACTTAATCATACCTCAGTCGCAATATACCTTTCTGAAGGTTGATCGATCTCTAAGGCGCTGCCAACGACGAACGCCCTCTACTAGTAGTCCACACACGAACGTTGGCCGAGATTCGAAGTGCTAGCTTCGAGAGAATACCAAATCTTTTTGTTTCTCTCCAAAACGATCCAGAGCATACCAAAAACCCTAAGTCGTTTCTAAAAACGAAAATAGAGTTTCGGCCTTTTGATCTTTCGTATGTGTATTGTAACTTAAAGCGTCTATTTATACAACCCTTGTATATAGATGGTTAAGTAAATTACACATATACCCTTACTTAAAGAAGTATAAGTGTAATACACCACAATGAATTTTATCACATAAAACTCATTTTTCTGAATCATCTTAAAATCTCGCAAAACCATTCTCAGTGTGCGACCCAACAGGCTCATACAACGTTGGCAGTGTACCGAAACACATTTTGGTATACAAGTCATAAGCAGTCTTTAGCAAGACATTATGACTACCCAAGTTGTACGAATATCAAATCGATACAACCTAATCAATAGTGTATATAACATCTTTTTGTCACACGATATCCTTTTGATCAAACATAAGACATGGAATTGTCATCCAACATGTTCAATCGTACTAGTCTCGATCTCTAGGTAGACTGAAAACATCCAAGTGACATTGATCAATATCAATTCACTTAGACTAGGCCTTTTAACAGTCTAACACATCGAGGGATCCACTAGATATCTCTCTTTATATGAGAGGGACAAATTCTATCTTGATTACACAACTTCATCACATTGCTTACACAGTAACCAATCACAACCTTTATAATCGTCCGATTAAAGACAACGTTTGATTGTGTCAAATCACTGTGTTCCTAATGTTGAAGTCTATGGTAATCTCAAGTCAGAGGACAGGAATATATACCTATCATGAGAAACAATTATGACTTAATCCATGTGATATTCTCATAGCGGGTCGGTCCAGTACTTTGTTCTCTAACAAGTACTCGTGATCTTGATTCGTATCCCTATACGTATAATCATCATATGATCATCAATCAAGACTCACACTAGTCTTAATTCATTATAGTTCCCGGTATAATGATCGACTAGGGACATTTAGGATATTTATGTAAATACCCATGGATCTTATTATAATGTAAACATGCAAATTAATTATAATAAACAGCAAACGAAATCCTCTATTTTTATTAACTAAAAGTATTCATAAAGACGGTTAATGGATTGACCTAGGGCACATGCCCCATCATGTTCAACTCCCTCTGAGTGCACTGGATAGTTTACCTCGTGATGTGACGACCCCAATTTCCCACAAACTGGGCACCGCCCGGCCTAAGTCCACGTGGACCCCCGAGCCAGTCTCGCAAGGTCAACGGAGGCCTAGCCTTCCAATCCGTTATCATAGGTAAATTCAAAATGTTTAGTTGAGTTATTAATATTTTTTTAATTTTTATAATTTAGCGGAATCAATTACCACATAAAATAACTCTGCCGAAATTAAAAAGAGTTAGGCAACCTAATTGTGGAACCCAGTAAAAATGTTATCATCAGAGGAGAGTACATACAAGATATACAAAAATTTGCCTAGCTATGAAGCCTTCCCCTTGATGGACCGTATCTCTGCACTCAGTCATACCCAAAAATGACGAGCCCAGGTAAGTAAAGCCAGTAGGACATATACAACATTTCAAAATAACCAAAGCAGTCGAATTCATGCAAATAGAAAGAAAGGTACAGTGAACGCATGAATATAAAAGACCGTAAACAAATCAATCGATGAGCGAGGCAAAATAACAAGGAGTCCTGACCAAAGGTCGTTGAGTCGCGGTAAAAGCCCAACAGACTCGGGTTTAGGACGAGACCCCTGCCTCCCAACCCTAACCCTTGCGACTATGAGAAATCCACAGACCCGGATCTACGACGAGACCCCAGCCTCCCAGCCCTAGCCCGTGCGACTATGAAACATCCACGGACCCGGATAAGAGCCCCCAACGTACACTCAATTGGGAGATATCAACGGACGACCAGGAAAGACTTCGGGTTTAGGACGAGACCCCTGCCTCCCAGCCCTAACCCTCTCAAATCGCAGATAACAGTAACCATGACTCACTTGCCAAATAGACCACTCAACCGACAACAATTTCAAAGATAGCTATCACCAAGCAGCAATCAACAAGAATGGAAAGAAGCTATCACAAAGCAGTGAACAATAGCAAATGGACCACTCCACGCAATATCACTTTCAAAGATAATATCCATGTAATGAATAACAATATCCAAGCAATGAATTTACTGTACAGTTCCTCACTGGTTTACTTACCTCGAGAAATCGCGAATCATCCTAAAAAACGTCTCCCTCGCGTATCGATATGCGCACCAGACACCTAACTATAACATCCTAAGTCACTGGTGTCCAGTTATCTCATTTAAGTTACTTAAATCATGCAAATCGCACTAAACTTAGGTGAAATACACCTCACCTCCATCGTGTCGTCGAATTTGGTCGAAATCACGCATCCGACGGTCCGACAACGCCATCGCGCCGTTCACTGAGCCGACGTCGAAGCCGCGCCACCGTCGTCACCGCCTCTGCCGGCGTCGCCGAGCCGCTACCGGTGTCACCGCCACGTCGCTGCTGACGTCCGCTGTCTGCGCGATCGCCCATCGCTGCTGCTTCACCACCGTCACTTTCCACGCCGCTGACACCAAGCCCGCCGTCCGCGATCTCTTGTCGAGCGCTGCTGCCAGCCGAGCCGCTGCTAACCGTCACTAGTGAAAGCGAAGAGTAGCGCGCCGCGCCGCTGGTGCGTCGTCTCCACAGCTGCGCCACCGCACACTTCGCCGCTGGCCTGGCGTCTCGCCGCGATGCTTGGCTGCCTGGCTTCGCCTCGCCGCGAGTTGCGCTACCTCGCCGGCGTCCCGATCTGCTCCTCGTCGGTGCCGCTCCCCTCTCTCTCTTCTTTTCTCTCTCGTTTCTTTCTCCTCCATTCGATTCTGATCCAAATCAAATTTTTTTTTTTAGAAACCAAATATGGCCTCGAGATTCGTGCAGAGCGGAACTCGAGGCACATCAAAAACATATATATTCACATGCTTTCCTTACAACTTGGGCAGCGCACATCTCGAGGCACCATAAATAGTCACTACTACCACCTCATTTCACAATCTCGACACTCGCGCCACATGTATCACGAGGCGCATCAAATGTATATATTTTTAACGTGACCACATTAAAATCACTACCTCGGTCCCACGTCGACATGCGACTCGAGGGGCGTCCCTGTTCGTGTTTCGGCTCTACAAATTTCTCGCGTATACCAACTCGTAAAACAGTTCAACAATTTGCATTATAATCTCAAATTGGATATTCGGACATACGTATTTCGACGAGTGGATCCCACATACAACCCTGACCTGGAATGTGGCATAGGTCAAATTTTCAGGCCGTTACGGTCTTCCCAATGAATTAGAGTTTCGTCCTCGAAATTGATGCAATTCTTAAAAGAAGATATTGTGTTATGAATGAAGACCCAAGGCCATACCTGCCCAAGGCCATACTCGCCCAAGGCCATACCCCCATCTTACTCTGTAAGGCTGGGCTCATCCGCGACAAGCTGGGCTCCTCTGTGACGAGCTAGGCTCCTCCGAGATCTCCAAGGAAAGAACACGTCATCGACCTCCTCCCATCAATATATGCCAGGGCAACATCCTCGCAACATATATTAGATTATACATGAGTCTCATATCCACCGAATGTCCACGTGAATGTAAATAAATTTCTTTGACTGTCCGTCAGTCTCTCTGTTCGAATGGGTCTCAACCCAACTTGTACTCTCTATCGGTTACGATGGATAGAAGTCAGACCTGATGTGGCAACAGCATGAATCTGTTCATGGCTCTACTGTACCTGGTTGTCTACACGCCCATACAGGTATGTGGAAATCTCGATCCAAATGGAACATGTATGTATCATTGTCCCTGTGCATGACTAGACCGCTATCCCTGTCTGTGCACTTGACTGGATCTCTGACCCTGCCTCTGGCCACTGCCTTTGCCATCAACCCTCTGATGGTATTTATGCTAAGGGTCTAACGGTGCTAGCTGCTGTAATGCACTAGTGTAACTTTGCGCTGGATCATCTAACACTGGCGCCATATACGCCGCATACGGTGGAAACTCAATACGCTCTAAGGTGATCTCCTTGCCATGCCCGTCTAACTCCGGTGTTTGTGCTCCCAAAGCTCCCGCCAGCTATAGCCCTCGCTTAAGCCACCTGTACTGTGCTCGGAGCCGTCATCACCCAAAATAACCAATAAATTCTATGAAATCGTGTATGACGTAGTACGGTTGGTCAATGTCCGTGTCAGCCGCACCTTCAGAATACTTCATCACGCGTATATATCGATCCATATACTACAACCGACTCCCTGGTCCTCTGTCAAATGGTCTGAAACTTAGTCTTCTTCACGTTACGGACTGTTCCCCCTTGACACTTTCGTAGTACGCCACTATACATCGACCTCGCCGACCAGTGGAGTTGGTGGTATACTCGGCTGCATTCGCGCTAGTATAGCCAGTACATCATGTGTCTTCTCGTGGCTCCTTATATACCTCTGTGAAACTTCTCTGAATGATGCCTCCGAAACTCACGAGCTTGCCTCGCCTCAGCTGTTGCCCTAACACCCTTATCAATCGGTGTGCTCGGCGTATCCTCAGCCGGTGTCTCAAGTATAGGAGATACTATCTCGGCCCGAACATGTGTCACCTCGGTCACTGCAGGTCATGCCTGAACTGGAAGTTTTTTAACGTGGGTTATGAACTGTAAACATACACCCAGCCTGAATAACTTGCGCTACTAACGTTGACGTCAACGGTGTAACCTGTGCCCTTAACAATCGAAGAATGTCTTGCAGTTGTTGGTAGTGCAATGTATGCAGTGCGATGTATGCAGCTCATCGGCACTCGCAAACCGTAAACCTGCAGCCACACGATCATTCCCCAAACCCGGTCCGAAATGTCTTTGGGTTTTCCATGGCCACGAATCCTCGATATTATATATATAGTACAATACAACAAATATACCATATCGGATCCATTTTTTTTACAACATGCACTACTTTGCACGAAAATTCCTTTCAGCACGTTAACCAACGTATCTGAACAAATTTTAGAATGTGCGAATTCTTGAGATGTATAATATCGTAGGATTTATACTTAGGTGGCCCCTAACTTTTTGAACGACTTGCAGACTCTACCTCAACTTGTAACACTTAATTCATTTACAAATCCCTAAAGGTGGTGGTCGACTTCACCAACCCTGAGACTCTAAATGCATAGTGTCATTAAAGTGGAGTTACTTGGGCTTCTGATTCAACACTACTACTCCAAAACTTTCGTCAAAGCTAAGGAGTCTGTACATGATGTAATCGTTAGCTCTCAAGTCATTTCAACACTCTGCTCCCTTAGAGTCTGCTTGTCTCACAAATCTCCGTTCCTTTTATTTATTTTTATTTTTATTTTTTTCCAGATTTCCTATTAAGTCAATACAATTCAACTCTTAATATTTGAATTCCAATTCAATATTCAAAATCAATTTTGCATACTTTACAAATCCACTCGGTGTTCTAGCATTTTATAACTCCAAATCAAGTCCCGAGTAGACTCAAAGTTATTCAATTGTCTCCATATTACCAATTCAACATCATTTAGAGACTCAAACTTCCATTTCAAGCCTCACTACTTTAGGAAATCCTCAATTTTAGTAATAACTAAACAACTTGATGAACTCTTTTGAGTCCTAAATAAGATCAAAATTCCTCTAAATGGCTTGAAAACCAATTCACAAGTTTGTTTGAGTCCTACATGGTATTTTAAGTTTCAATTGGAAACCATACCATTTGTAATACCAAAGTTTCAAATTGAAAACCTTAAAAGTCCTAATTATCTCATTTTACTCAAAATGAATTGTTTCATTTTCAATTGGCTTCACCAAACCAACAATGCTATTTATCGCAATTTATCAATTGAACTAACTAAATTCTAGTTTTACATATTGTTGCCATTCTTTTTCGATTTTACTCATCGCGTCTCACGGGATACACAAGAGTGAATATCGTATATCTATCGATAATAGTATAATACAACACATTAAGTATCACATATAGTTCAAATTTAATTTTCCCCAACTCTCCTCACTTCCCAACGAAGACTTAAGTCAGGATCATAGGGTTCTACTCTAAGTTCAACCATTCCTAACTTCGGCTGGTTTGTGTCTCAATGGCTTGTGATTTAAATCAAAAGTCGAGTATTTACAACTTCGGCTCTGATACCAATTGTGACGGCCCCAATTTCTCACAAACCGGGCACCGCCAAGCCTAAGCCCACGTGGACCCCCGAGCCAGTCTCGCAAGGTCAACGGAGGCCTAGCCTTCCAATCCGTTATTATAGGTAAATTCAAAATGTTTAGTTGAGTTATTAATATTTTTTAATTATTATAATTTAGCGGAAGCAATTACCACAAATAAATAACTCAACTGAAATTGTAATGAGTTACGCAACCTAATTGTGGAACCTAGTAAAAATGTTATCATCAGAGGAGAGTACATACAAGATATACAAAAATCTACCTAGCTATAAAGCCTTCCCCTTGCTGGACCGTATCTCTGCACTCAGTCATACCCAAAAATGACGAGCCCAGGTAAGTAAAGCCAGTAGGACATATACAACATTTCAAAATAACCAAAGCAGACGAATTCTTGCAAATAGAAAGAAAGGAACAGTGAACGCATGAATATAAAAGACCGTAAACAAATCAATCGATGAGCGAGGCCAAATAAAAAGGAGTCCCGACCAAAGGTCGTTGAGTCGCGGTAAAAGCCCAACAGACTCGGGTTTAGGACGAGACCCCAGCCTCCCACCCCTAACCTTTGCGACTATGAGAAATCCGCAAACTCGAATCTAGGACGAGACCCCTACCTCCCAGCCCTAGCCCGTGCGATTATGAAACATCCACGGACTCGGATAAGAGCCATCAACGTACACTCAATTGGGAGATATCAACGGACGACCAGGAAAGACCTCGGGTTTAGGACGAGACCCCTGCCTCCCAGCCCTAACCTTTTCATATCGCAGATAACAATAACCATGACTCACTTGCCAAATAGACCACTCAACCGACAACAATTTCAAAGATAGGTATCACCAAGTAGCAATCAACAAGAATGGAAAGAAGCTATCACAAAGCAGTGAACAATAGCCAATGGACCACTCCACACAATAGCACTTTCAAAGATAATATCCATGCAATGAATAACAATATCCAAGCAATAAATTTACTTCACAGTTCCTCACTGGTTTACTTACCTCGAGAAATCGTGAATCGTCCTCAAAAACGTCTCGCTCGCGTCTCGATATGCGCACTCGACACCTGACTATAGCATCATAAGTCACTGGTGTCCATTTATATCATTTAAGTTACTTAAATCATGTGAATCGCACTAAACTTAGGTGAAATACATCTCACCTCCATCGTGTGGTCGAATTTCGTCGAAATCGCGCATCTGATCGGTCCGACAACGCCATCGCGTCGTTCACCCCGCCACCGACGTTACCGCCACTGCCGACGTCACCGCCACGTCGTCGCTGACCACCGTCTGCGCAATCGCCGTCACTTCTTTGTCGAGTCGCCCACCGTCCACGCAAGGCGCGGCCACCACCCGCCGCCGTCCGCGATATCCTGTCCGCGTGCTGCTGCCGTCCGAGCCGCTGCTAACCGTCACTAGTGAACGCGAAGAGTTGCGCGCCGCGCTGCTGGTGCGTCGTCTCCACATCTGCGCCACCGCACGCGTCGCCACTGGTCTGACGTCTCGCCGCGATGCTCGGCTGGCCGGCTTCGCCTCGCCGCTTCCCTCTCTCTCTCTTCTTTTCTCTCTCATTTCTTTCTCCTCCATCTGATTCTTATCCAAATCAAATTTTTTTTTTTAGAAACCAAATATGGCCTCGAGATTCGTGCAGAGCGGAACTCGAGGCATATAAAAAACATATATATTTACATGCTTTCCTTACAACTTGGGCAGCGCACATCTCGAGGCACCATAAATAGTCACACTATTACCACCTCATTTCATAATCTCGACACTCACGCCACACGCATCACGAGGCACATCCAATGTATATATTTTTAACATGACCACATTAAAATCACTACCTCGGTCCCACGTCGACACATGACTCGAGGCGCGTCCCTATTCGTTTTTTGGCTCTACAAATTTCTCGCGTATACCAACTCGTAAAACAGTTCAACAATTTGCATTATAATCTCAAATTGGATATTTGGCCATACGTATTTCGACGAGTGGATCCCACATATGACCCTGACCTGGAACGTGGCACAGGTCAAATTTTCAGGCCGTTACATGCGAGGTCTCAATCGTCAAGATAAATAGGCCACTGGGTGTCCATCCTGCATAAACATGCCACCCAACCCAGTGCTTGATGCATCGAATAAAATGAAAACCCTCTTCCTGCCACAAGTAAAGCCAAAATTGCCGCCGAAATCAATTTCTTTTTCAGCTCCCAAAAAGCATCCTCACACTCCTGTGAACGTTCAAATCTAACATCCTTCTTGGTCAGCTTCATCAACACCGCTACAATAATAGAAAAATCCTGCACGAACCGCTTGTAATATCCTACCAAACATAGGAAACTCCAGATGTCAGACACATACTCGGGGTTTTCTAGTCAATAATCGCTCGAATCTTGTCAACATCAATAGATATGCCCTGATCACTAATGACATGGCCCAAGAACTTCACCTCACTTAGCCAAAATACACACTTGCTGAATTTGGCATAAAATATGTGCTCTTTCAGCGTCGTTAACACATCTCTGAGATGTCTCTCATGCTCCATACGAGTCTTACTATAAATTGGGATGTCATCGATCAACACAATGACGTATCGATCAAGAAATGGCCTCAGCACCTTGTGCATCAAATCCATGAAGATTGTTGATGCGTTAGTCAACCTGAATGCCATGACTGTAAACTTAAATAATTTGTACCATGTACACTAAAAATGGTCTTCTCAACATCGTCCTCTCGAATCTTCAACTGATAGTATCCTTATCGTAAGTCAATCTTCGAGAAAACTTGGCCTCAGCCAATTGATTGAATAAATCATCAATCCTTGAAAGTGGGTAACGATTATGAATTATCACCTAATTTAGCTTTCGGTAGTCCACACATATCCGCATCGAGTTGTCCTTCTTCTTCACAAAAAGAACTGGAGCTCCTAAAGGTGACATGCTAAAGTGAATGAAACCTTTATGTAGTAATTCCTCTAACTGGGTCCTTAACTCCTCATGCTCTGATGCTGACATCCTATATGGCCTACTGTAGATTGGCTGAGTCCGTGGAATCAGCTTAATGATAAACTCAACAGCTCTCGGTGGTGCCAATCTTGACAAATCATCATGGAACACGTTTGGAAACTAGCATATAATAGGGACATCCTCAACTTTATGTATTGTCTTACACTCCGGCTTAACCATAGCTTTTTACGCCTCCATCTCATGCGACGTCGCTAGTTTTCCTTGAGTGATAGGTAATGCAAACGTTACTCCATCAAATGTAAACTTTGGAATCCCCTCGATATCAAACGTCACAATTTTGCTGAAATAATCGATTTGTGTGTGATAAGATGAGAACCAATCCATCACAAACATCGTGTCGAACACCAAGTGCTCTAGCACTCTCAATCACCTGGTAGCTGACGTCCCTCAATCTCCATAATACAATTTCAGCATATCCGAATAGGGTAAATATTATCCCCAACTGTCGTATTGAGAATAAGATGTATATCTAATGTATGTGCAGGTAACCAAACTCTCCTACCATGCGTCCAGAAATAAAAGATAATGTACTACTAGAATCCATTATAACATGCATATGAATACTACAAATAGATAACGCACCCTCAATAAGCTATGTGGTAACCTCCCTATCCGGTTGCGCGACCCCAAAAACTACAACCGTGCCTATCTCTAGGCATTCTTTGTCTTTGGTGGTAGTGGTACGGTCTAATACAATCTGCTACAACATGCCCCACTTGACCATATCTATAACACGTGCGGGTCTCTGATCTTCGCCAAAACTCCTATTACTTTGCGCGTAACCGTGGCATCGACTTTGGCCTCTCTAACCTCTATCCTGCCTATATTGCTATTTAGGCTTATTAACTGGTGTAAAAACCACGGAATATGCCACCTGACGATCATCACATTTATCTTCGTCACCTCCACGACCCTTATCAGACTACCAATCACCTCGACGAGGTCTCTAGCCATGTCTCTGTCGGCCTGGTCTCTCTTTTGTCTCTTTGGTCTCTGCTCAAACCGAGAACTCAAAGCTGGCTGACTTTGTTGACTTTGCAGCGCAGCCTTAATCGCTAATCGACTGGCCTCCTGAACCAGGTATGTCACGTGTTTAAGAGACTTGTCATAAATCTTACCTAGTGTACGAGCTCCGCTAGATACCACTGTGCTTGCAATCCTCTCATCTAGACCTCGAACAAAGTAATATCCGTAATCGATCTGTACCAGCTATGTCCATAGGGTAAGATAATTGATATAGGTACCACTCCATGTATACTGTGACAAACATATCGCTCTGAACCAAGGACAAAAACTTATCCCTCAAGTGAACGTTAACCTCACTAGGTATGTACTCATCTATAAATAATGCTCGAAACTCTGCTCAGGTTGTCATAGAAGGATGAGTCGCGATGTAGGTAGTCCACCAAATCATACATCAGCTCTTAAGCAGAAACTTGATTACCTCGACCGATCAATCTCCTCGACCCGAAGCAAGTCATGTAGCCGCTCATGAGATAACAACCACCTCCCGGCTTACCTCTGGGTCTCCAACCCCATAAAAATATCTTGGTGAAAACTTAATGAAGTCCTTCATCTTCATTTTCTCAACTGTCATCAGGCTCCCAAGTAGTAGACGCCACTTCTAGCTACTCAGTAGTCGCAGGTGTAAGCATTACTGCAGCCTCTACTAGTATTGTTACTAGCGTAGCCCTCTCGACCAATGTCTCGGATACAACCACTTGCACCTGAGCCTCGACCGTGGTAGGAGCTACGATTGCCTGAGTAGACGTCATCGGTGCAGCCAAAATCGGTAGTTGGAGATATCGTAGTCTCTAAAGCATCTCGAGCTCTCATTATCTCTATAAGCATCGCGAACCTATCATCCATAGTCCGTGCCAAAGACTTCAACGTCAAAGTTGGCCTATTCGGATCACTAGTATCACCGACCTCAAGCTGAGTGGTATTTGATGGGGTCCACCCATCGATAATCTGCATCGAAGAACGTGCATCAAGTCAGCCTTAATATTAATATACATGTAACATATGTATATTACAACCAAAATATAACACGTATATCATCTGATTTCTACCCATCTCACCTCACTTCGCAATTGGAACTCTAGGCGATTCCTTTACGTTTCAACATCTCTAGTTTATTTATCAGGTTTATTCTCTAATTATACCACAAATGTAATCGTATTAGAGTGAGTTTTCATTTTCTCGAGGTTCACTAACCTTATCTCCGATACCAAAATTTAATGGTCAATTTTCCAAATGGACCACCACGGGGCCAATGCGAGCCCACGACTTGGCATACTAGCGCCAGCTATGTCCCATGCCAACTCATCCACCATTTAATCATTATTAACCTCAATAAACAAAAATTTATTGCTTTAAATTGTTACTGAACTCAATTCATTTGCTAAGATCATTTTAATCTAAGATAAATCACAACGAAAGTCTTTTATCATAATAATCAAAATATAAAATACTATAGTCATGCATTTAATTCTAATTCATAGTGTGAAAACCCATATATCATCATAGCCCAAAAATGCACCTCAATGTATCCAAATATCAAAAGTATAGAGTCTTAAGGTATCTCACAATTTTAAATTCCCAAAATAAAAACAAAGTATATATAATACAGACGTACAAGTTTGGCTCAATGTCTCTGAATCACAAGTATTCTGGTAGTTTGCCCTTGCCTTGGCTAGTACTAGGATCTACACTCAAGCTATCAAAAAGTGCAGACGACAAGTCTAGAGTGAGTATTCCCAAGGAAATTAAGTAAGCAATAATGAAAGTAAATACTAAGATTTAAAGAAAACTATTAATAAAAATGTGAAAATATAAATGGGCAACATTGCTCATCGCATGTATAAGTAATAGTGAAAGCTCAAAGTGTGTGTTCATATAGCCTAGGGTCAGACTAGCGCCATACTTCGGACTCCCAATAGACTACTGTCGGTAAGTAGCACTAAAGCAAGGCCAATATATGGATCTGCTAGATGGTCGGCGTGGAACCTACGACACACCCCCATGTACCTAACACGAATCTCGAGTCAACCTATTCACCGAGATGACATACATGCTATGGCTTGGTGGACATACACATAGAAATGGCATGGAGAGAGAGCCTCAACGTTCGTTCATTATAACACACCAAGAATAAAGTAATGAAAGACATAATATGAGTTCAAAAGAAAAATAAAGTATTGCTCAAGAAATTTTAGTTGGGATATTACACACCTCAAACCGCGCTCCGTGTCCCATCAATAACCCTTGGTCCGGCTCCGCCTAGTCCCAGATATCCCAAATTACCACCCAAAATGACATGTTTCCATTTATAATTGATTTTTAGTCAATTGGATGTGTTTTATGTCACTTAACAAAAATAATGTCAAAACTGCAAGATCTAGCGCACTAGGTTTGGGAATTAACGCGCTATATTCCCAGGCAGTTATACGTTCTTCATCGAGAAGAACATTAGCATGCTATCTTCTTACCTAATGCACTAACTATCATCTAGCGCACGCTAGATGATGTCATTAGCGCGCTAATTGCATTTTGGACAGCAGACTTGCTGAAAATTTTGGGTTTCCAACAACCCCACCAACACCAACAACAACCATAACACCAACAATTGAACTTCATAGCACTTAAAACCTACCAAAACAACAACTCGATAATCACTAAACAATCTTTATTGGATTCACACCAACACCTCAAAAAGTGAGATCAAAAGATAGAGAAAGTTGAAGTGTTTGTGATTATCACCTTGCTTTTGATGATTTCACCACTCCAAGCTCCTCAAATCACCAAGTTGAACACTCAAAACCCCTGGTTTTTTGTCTCAATTTTTGGATAGAAAGATAAGAGAGAGAAAAGGTGGTGAAAAAATGATGTCAATTGACTTTTATAGTCAAATGGCATCCCTTCCCACTGTGCATCTCAAGGCAATCCAAAGCATGCCATTTACTCCATTTCTAACCTTTAATGACTCCAAAATCTACACTAATGACACACTCACTCTCTTATTTAATGCAAAAAATGGTGCTTCGGGTGTTCCGACGCTCGATTTCTCTCCCAAACCGTGACATACGCGTACTACCATGTCCTTAACTAATAAATATACATTCCATATTATTATTTAACTCATTTTATTTTTTATTTTATGTGTATTATTCCCCCGGCCTAGTGTTAAGTCATTTAGACTACTCGGTACCGCGCATCGATATGCATATCGAGGCAAATACTTAACACACGGTCTCGTATGTCAAATGTAATATAATTACACACATTGCGATCACACTCGTGCGTGCTTCGATCTAGATGCCCCAAAAATGGGGACCAACCACAATAAAACTCCCTGTCTCTCTCTACCGATTCCCTCAATGCGCTATCTCTCTCAACGAAATCTCTCTCCCTCACCGCTCTATCTCTCTCACCGATATCTCGCTTCTCTCTCTCATCGTCACCGCTCTCTCTCTCTCTCTCTCTCACCGTCACCGTCACCGCTCTCTCTCTCTCTCTATCTCTCTCTCATCGTCACCGCTTTCTGCTCTCTCTCTCTCCGCTCTCTGCTCTCTCTCTCACCGCTCTCTCTCACCGGATCTCACTCACCGTCAACTCTTTCTCTCTCTCACCGAAATCTCTATCCCAAATCCTAAATCTCTACTATCGCTGCTATTGAGGTTGCGACGAGGCCGTCGGGTCTGTCGTCGCCATTTGCCAGAGATTGGAGCCTCCTAAGCCCTAAGTCGTCGCCGCTGTTCGCCGCCCCCTAAGCCGTCGCCGCTGTACCTCGCCATCTCCAAAGCGAGAACCATTTAATTTTGGTATTACTCATCTGTCATATTTTTTTTAGGTTTTGATTATTTTCCTGTTTTCTTGGCTGTGAACATATGTTATTGAAAGTCTGAATTCTTTTGAAGAAATGATTGATTTTGCATGCATTTCTGTTCTATAACTTGTGCTAATTTGATTTGTTTGAAGAGCTTATTTTTTATTAAAATGTATTTGTTAGAAGTTTAGTTTGAAAATGCTTAATTTGTCATGGTTTATTTGATTGGTTTTGATTCTTTTTTATTTACATTTTGTCCTTGTGGTCTGGCTTTGAAATTAACATTGTTTTGGTGGCATTGAATTGTTTTGGGGCTTCTATTATTCCTTTTGAACTCCTAGTCTTATTATTTTTATATCATGTGATATTCATTATCTTTCATCACTGTCCAATTTGCTCTATTTTCTTCTCTTTCTCTATCTGTATCGACTTACTAAAAATGTTATGTATGTCTTAACTAGAGCATCACTTAGTATGTATACTAGCCGTCTTAACTGGTTCTCTCCCATTTTATGCCTTGGTGGGGCTTCCTCTATCATTTTATGGATGTGTAGCATGATCTTTCACTTTGTTGTTGTTTTTGTTTTTTGTTTTTGTTTTTGTTTTGGTTTTTTTGTTTTTCTCGGAAGCCTAAACAGGCTGCTTTGTTGTTACTTTAAGTTTAACATTAGGGTACTTGTGCGCTTAATATCTCACAAGTTTGATAGCAAAACATTGTTCTTATGGTTTGTTCCTTTCAGCATTGGCTGATGTGGTCACGTGGTATTTTGCAAACATTCTTCCACTTATTTTACTTTTTCTAATTTTGTTATTGACAAATCAACATAATCTTCTATATTAAATTTAATCCTCTCAACTTCCTATTGTTTGATGTCTCTTGAATCTTTAATTTAATTGTAATAATTCTATGTAGCTTGTTTTCAGTGTCTTGAATTTGGGTCATCTTTGAATCTCTTGTCATGTTATATCCTTACATGTCACATTGTGTAGTGTAATGTTTTTTTTTTTTTTTACTATTTGGTGACGCATTTGATTTGTTTTCCCTTTCATCAGCTCCATGAAAGTCTAGCTCCTCGTGCAGCTGACCCTAATAATGATTGGCATGACTATAAATTAAATCATGCACGGTGCAAAGTATCTCCGATCCAATTTTTGCAAGGTAATTAATCACTTTACCTTTGTTTGTTTAAAGCTTTATTGGATCAGGCTTCTCTTGTAAAATTAGGTGGATTTACCATTTGTTCTAATGAAGCCGACTTCATGAACCAAATGTTGGATGCAATTAAGGGTGTTTCAAAATCCAATAAAAATGTGTTGTTCATTAATTCATGTTTTGCTCACTGCCAATCCGAGAGACAAGACACGTGGTTTGCAGATGATTCTCCAATGATTGAATACAAGGTACCTTTTTTCCCTTTAATCTAAAGGCACTTGTTCTTTTTCTTTGCTATGAATTGTCTTCCTGCTTTCCTGAAAGGCTTACTATATTTACTAATATCCACTTGAAGAGACTTGTTAGTTAGTGGATCTTAAAAATCCCTTGTCAGAGGAGGAGTTGGTTTTCACCATTTTTAATTACTACACACATTTTTTGAAGGTTCTTTTACACTAGTAATACATTTTGGGAATATTAGCCTACATGTAAATTAAGTTAACGACAATGAATTTTCATCGGTGAAGAAAGATTTGCACTGTAAATGGAGATAGTTTTTTTTGCGGTTTCATTTTGTTTATCATGAGTTTGATCCATTTTGCAATATTTGCATAACGTGGCCCTATCAGTAGGTGACTGGTTCTTTGATCGAGTGGGAGTTAGTGTCATTGATTGCCCATATCCCTGTGACAATACCTGCCATAATCTGGTTTTAGAGTGAGAGATGAGGAATTTAAAACATATCATGTAACTTTTATAGTTTTTTACATGACTTTTAGATTGATAATTCTTTTTGTGCATATTTAGAGGATTGTAAGTTTTTTTTGTGGTTGTTGAACAATAGGATTGGTGGTTTTTGTGAATACTTAGAAATTTGGAACATTTATTATACTTGACAAGCTTTCGTGGATATACAAATCTTTTTCAATGTCGAATTTTACATTTTTTTTCTCTCATTTGAATATTTGTTGATATATATTGTTGATGTATGTATGTCAAATTCTGCTTTTTTGGGGGATGTTAGCACCCCCAAGGAGTTGTTGGAGGGGGTGCAGGCGATGGAGTAGGTCATACGGTTGTATTTTCAGGTTTAGAGTTATGGAGAACCAATTGGATTGAGCTTAGTTTTAAAAACTAAACAAAGCGGAATTGAAATGGATTAGCAACGGAATTCAGAGATTCCGTTGCTATTCCGTCTCTAATTTCCGAGGAAATAGCCGAGCCCAACTGGGCAAAATTAAACTTTGATACTAAATAGCAACGGATCATATACGGAATTAATGAATTAGCAACGGATCAGCGATGGAATTATTGCATTCCGTCAATGTTCCTATGCTAATCAGAGACGGATCAGAGAAGGAATGCAATTACAACTGTACCCTTACAAGAATTTGCATTTATGGTCCGTCTCTGTTCCGTTTCTAAATTTCATCTTTAATCAGCAATGGAAACACATTTCCGTTGCTGACTAAATCAGCGACGACAATTTTAGAGACGGAATAGATTCCGTCTCTGTTCCGTTGCATAATTGAATTTTAGACGAAATTTATGCTAATCAACAACGGAAATTTATGTTTCTGATATGCTATTTTTTTTAGTGGATGTCATTTGCTCTATTTCAATATAAACATCGCAAATTAACAAATCAGCACACAAAAACAATTATTTACCTAGCTCTAGGAGGGCACTAGCCTAGCTGTGGGTCTCACGAGTGTCTGAGTTGTTAGCCACGTGTGCAACCACATCATTAACAACGGCGAATTAAATTTAGGTCATTATAGTGATCACTATGTGGCATATTTTACGGCTTCTTCACTAGTAGATCGACCTAGATGGCAACGTAGCTTGGATAGAGGTCGAAAAGGCCAGAGTCGAGGTCAGGGTCTAACATACAGTCAGAGGAGTTCTGATAGGTCAAAGACTCATGCGTGTTACCGATGCGGTCAGGTGGGATATATTGTGGTAGATTATACGAGACCAGCACCACTACCACCATAGACTGAGTAGGCCAGAGATAGGACCCAGACTATAGCTTTTGGGGTTGCACAGCTAGACATAGAGGTGACCAAACAGCTTGTTAAGGGTACGTTATCTATTTGTGGTATTTTCATGTACATTATGATGGATTATGGTAGCACACTGCCTTTTATTTCTAGACACATGGTAAGAGAGTTAGGATTACATGCACAGACCTTAAATACACATATTTTCTCAGTATGATAGCTAGGGATAAGATTTACCCTAACCGATTTTCTTTGGATTGTGTTATGGAGATTGAGGGACATTAGCTACCGGCTGATTTGAGAGTGTTAGAGTACATGGAGTTCGACGCGATGTTCGGTATGGATTGGTTATTATCTTATCACGCACAGATCGACTGTTTCAACAAGACCGTCGTTTGATATCGAGGGGATTCCAAAGTTTTCATTTGCCAGAGTTGCGACTCCATTACCTATCACTCGAGGTAGACTAGCGATGTCGTATGAAATGGAGGCGTATGCGGCTATAGTTGTGCTAAAGCTTAGGACGGTGATTAAGGTTTAAGATGTCCCTATTATGTGTGAGTTTTCAAATGTGTTTCCGCATGATTTTCAAGATTGCCACCATTAAGAGTTGTTGAGTTTATCATTGAACTGATTCCGGGGACTCGGCCGATTACACGACGGCGTATATGATGTCATCATCGAGCACGAGGAGTTGAGGACCCAATTAGAGGGTTTATTGCAGAAGAGTTTTATTCACCCTAGCATTTCACCTTGGAGAGCTCCGGTTCTTTTGTGAAGAAAAATGACGTATCGATGCGGATGTGTGTGGACTTCCGAAGGTTGAATCAGGTGACGATTTAGAATCGTTACCCATTTTCAAGCATTGACAAATTATTCAATCAATTAGCCGGGGCTTAGTTTTTCTCGAAGATCGACTTACAATCAAGGTACCATTAGTTTAGGATTCAAGAGGGGATGATGAGAAGACCGCTTTTAGTACATGTTACGAGCTATTTAAGTTTATAGTCATGTCATTTGGACTAACTAATGCATCAACGATTTTCATGGACTTGATGCACATAGTACTAAGCCATTTTGGATCAATATGTAAGAGTTTTTATCGATGACACCTTAATTTATAGTAGGACTCGTGTGGAGCACGAGAGGCATCTCAAATATGTGTTGGTGATGCTGAAGAGAGCACAAACTTTATGCCTAGTTTAGCAAGTGCGCGTTCTGGCTGAGTAAGGTGAAGTTCTTGGGGCATGTCATCAATGATCAGGGCATATCAATGGATGGTGACAAGATTCGGGCAATTATTGATTGGAGGATATCTGAGTCTTGTATCTGATATTTGGAATTTCTTAGGTTTGGTAGTATATTATAGGTGTTTCATGTGGGATTTCTCGATAATTGCACCGCTATTGACGAGGTTGACCAAGATGGATGTTAGATTTGATTGGTCAAAGAGTGTAAGGATGTTTTTAGGGAGTTGAAGATGAAGTTGACTTCACGCCAATTTTGGCATTACCTATTGCAAATAGAGGTTTTTAGGTTATAATGATGTGTCAGGCGCTAAGTTGGGTTGCGTGTTGATGCATGATGGACATCCAGTGGCCTATTTATCTCGATGATTGAGACCCCACAAGGGAAACTATCCAGTTCACAACTTGGAGCTTGTAGCAGTTATGTTTGCACTGAAGGCATGAAGGAACTACTTGTACGGTGAGAAGTTCGTGTTATTCGTAGACCACCAGGGTTTTAGGTACTTGTTCACTCAGAGGGAGTTGAACATGCAATAGCGGAGATGGCTCGAGTTACTAAAGGATTATGACTTTCGCAATTGAGTATCATCCGGGTAAGGTGAATATAGTAGCTGATGCACTAAGTAGGAGCTTGGCATCGAGAGCCAAACAGTATAATGGTGTATGACACATGAGTATAGGTTGCTTGAGGCATCGTTGGTGTTGTATGTGACAGAGGCTATTACTGAGCTATAAATTTGCCGTCAAATACGAGTTCCCACAGTCTCTCTTGAGTGGTTGCTGAGTTGCAAGAGTTGACGGTTGGTATTTGTGGATCAGTGGCCTAGCCTAAGATCCAGAGTGCACTGAGTGGTCTAAGGGTTCAAACGGATGCTTGAGACATATGGGTTGTTTGTGGATACTGCCGACATTGAAGTTCAAGGACAATATTCTCGAAAAACATATCGGTCGCGATATACAATTCATCCTGGTCGGACCAATATGTATTATGATCTGCAAAGATTGTTATGGTGGCCATGATGAAGGCTAACATGGATGGATACGTCAAGAGTTGTCATATTGCCAGCAAGTGAAGGCTATGGACAGGAGACCGGTTGGTTTCTACAGGCGCTACCCATTCCTTAGTGGAAGTGGGAACATATGACCATGGACTTCGTCAGTGGCCTACGACAGACTACGAGGAGACACGACGCAGTTTGGGTAGTTATCGATAGGTTGACGAAGTTGGCACATTTCATACCGATCACCATGAGATATTCAATTACACAGTTGAGTATTATCTTCGAGAAGAGATTATCAGATTGCACAGTGTATCGATCTCTATTATTTCTTATAGAGATCCGAGATTTACATCGAGGCTTTAGGAAATTATGTAAGAGTGGTTTGACACTCGTTTACAAGTCAGCACTGCGTACCATCCTCAGACTAACGGGCAGTCAAAACATTTGATTTAGATTCTTGATGATATGCTCAGGCCATGTATATTATAGTTTGGTGGATCGTGGGATGATTATTTGCTTTATGTGAGTTTGCTTACAACCACAACTATCAGGTAAGTATCGGGATGCCATTATTTAAGGCATTTTATGGTAGGCCCTGCAGGTCACCAGCATGTTAGGTGCCACCGAAGGATACAATGGCTATAGGACCTCGAGGTTGTTGTTGACCATATTGAGAAGTTCATATAGATCTGGTGGAGGCTTCAGGCATTACAGGATAGGCACAAAAAATATGCGGACAAGTACCTCGAGGGTCTGAGCTACGAGGTTGGAGAGTTGGTGTATTTGAAGGTTTCACCTTCAAAGGGTCATCAGAGGTTTGACATTAAAGGAAGTTGGCACCAAGTTTAATTGGACCGTTCAGAGTTGAGGAACACGTCGGTAGAGTGGCATACCGTCTGGAGTTGTCACAGCGGTTAGTAAGGGTACATCCAGTATTTCACATTTCCATATTGAGGCTGGCTAGGTTAGGAGCGAGGCATATGGTTTATGTACGTTCAATTGATGTGCGATTTAACTTATAATATGAGGAGCAACCTATGGAGATCATGTATATGAGGACTTAGACTTTGAGAAATAGGGAGATCCCAAAGTTTTGGTACGTTAGCAGCATCACGAGATCGATGGACTCACTTTGGGAGCTTGAGTATACTATGCGACGATGGTATCCCCACTTATTTGCCGATAAGTGTTTAAGTTTAAATTTAATTTCGGGATGAAATTTCACCTAGTTAAGAAGAACTATATTGGCCTGAATTTGGTTTGCCATTATTAATGATGTAGTTGCAGACTTGGTTGATATCTCAGACGCTTGTGGGATCTACAGCTAGGCCAAGTGACGCGTGTCGTTCGTGCCAAATATAACCCGTAAAAGAGTTACCAACCGCAAGGGTGTAGTAGTGGTAAATACGGGGTCGAATCCGCAGGACTTGAGTTACTCTAAGTTAACTAAATATGGGGGTTTTTAAATAAATATTAATTAAACTAATTAATCTAACTAAACTAATTAAATAAAATAACTAACTACTTTTAAACCAATTAATTAATAATTAATCAATACCTAAATAATACCTAAATCTCCAGTTCCACAAATCAGAATCAAGATTCAATAACAATCATGGTCTTCAATCTTTTCCAAAAATTTATTAATTTAATTCACCTAGATTAGTGATAGAAAATCGACGTCCGCCAGAAATTCTTAATTCCCCTAATTTTGATAATCAGGACATCCGCCGCTAATTTCCCTAATTAATGTATAACCCTAGACATCCGCCAATAAGGTTTAATACACTAACCGCATTAATATAGATCTATGGGATCACTAATCCTAGATAACCGGTCGCGTCCGCTACCGATTTAACCTAGATCCAATTGTTGTACATTCAATGACCGTAAACCAACAACAATGAAATAGGAGAAATTAAATTAATTTGAATAATAAAATAAAAGATCTCACATAATATGTTTTGAATCCATTATTCCGACTTGCTTCCCTTCGACTTAGGCAAGAAATTGATTAGCCAGGCATTGTCTTCAAAAACTACTACTAAAAACTAATTATTCTCTTTCAAAATTGCTAATCAATCCCCCTATTAATAATACCAAGGTTTCTAATATATAGAAATACTCCAAATTGGTCTAGGATACCAATTTTAGAGGTAAGGTACGTGACTCGTGCGTCGAGGAGCATCGTACGGTGTTTTTAGCTTGAAAAACCGACTTTGCCATGTGTCCGCACCCGATTGGTCGTTTTTTACGTTCTCTTCCACGTGTCCCGCTATGATTGGTCGCCCGCCGCACCGCCTCTCGAGTTGTCGCCGCGCAATTCACGCTTTCTATTTTGTGTGTGCTTGACTCATCCCCACGTGGCGCTACTCGGATTGGCGAACCACCGTCGATGACGCGTCGGACTGTGAAATGACGCCACATGTTGTCCACGTGGCTCGGAAAATCGCGCGACTCTCGACCGAAGTTCGGGAGTTTGAACCGCCGCGCATCACGAGCGCGATCGACGGCTCTGCGAAGCGTGATGATTGGCTTGCGGTGGCTTGACGCGGCGTACGCGCGTGGCATCTCCCGATTGGTCCCGCATCATGCCACAGCTGACGTGATGGCGTCGTCGATTGGCGAACGTTTCGTTGGCTATTCGACACATCCGACATCGATTTCGCAAATAAATACTCCATTTTGAGTATTTTTCCGCCACGAATTCAACCGCGCACTCCGTTTCACCTAACAATGACCAAAAATAGAATTAAATATATATTTTAAATACTTTTAATAATTAAATATACTAAAATAGACTATTAAATATCTATAAATACCGACTTATCAAATACCCCCAAACTTAGGACTTTGCACGTCCCGAGCAAAGGTGTAAATGACAACACAAACTAAACTAGACTCCTAATATAATAATGTACTGACTCAACTAATCCTATACCCGACCCAAATTCATGGAGTTTCTTTGGTTTACCGAGTCACCAAATTAACAAGAAACTCAGAAAATTTCAGAGTTATGATATGTCAAGCCTCGCAACCCAAACACAATTAAGATCTCACTTTCAAAACATAGAATCGGTCAATACAAAGGCCATCAACTAATCACAAGTTTTATTGGCCTATACATTTAAGCACGCAAGTTCAAATTCTTACTTAATATAGTGAAAGCACTCGAACTAAATCTTTTATTTGAGGAGTTTCACAACTTCCGCCTTTATTCATTTTTTCATTTTACTTTTATTTTCTTTTTTTTTCTTCTCCAAATTTTTTTCTTTTTTCAATTAATACGGTCCCTGCTCCATTTCCTATGGACCGATTTTCTCACTTTTTCCCACCACAAGTTTCCCTGCTCCATTTCCTATGGAAACTTGTAGGACACTCTACATTAAGAAAACTCCTGTTAGTACTTCTCACTTTCACTATAATCAAGCAAATCCACCAAAGTGGGTTTAAAACAATACAACTTGCATAAATTTGACCGTTTACTCATTTTCGTTATCTAGCACTAAGTCAAACCATCATCTAAGTCTCTAATCATGAAATCATAAAAATGCAGAGCTACGAACTTGATTAAATGTTTCTCCTAATTTTCTCTAAATTTCAAGTTAAAAAGGCAACTGTAATTTACTCATCCACAACCAAAGGCATGAACAAAGTTTCGGGTGACTCTAAAATATATAATAATAACATACTAATTATATACATGAAAGTGTATCAATTCCTAATGAAATGAGAAAAGAATATGAATAGACAAGAAATGAAAGAAATGGAAGAAATGATATAAAACACCACCATTACCATCCAATATCCGTATATAACCGCATAATAAAAAAATTAAACGATCTCACCTGCGGTCTTTCGCAAAAATCCATCCTAAACAATCCACAATCCCTAAAACACCCCCAAACTTATTTCAAACCTTGTCCTCAAGGTTCAAAACAAGTCAAGGAGTCCACATGACAAAAAAGAAAATGACAGTGGTGAGGAAGAACAGGGATTAGAAAATGATACGAATGCATGCATAATAAAAAAATATAAAAAAAAAACTGGTGAATGCACAAAACCTCTCATATGTGGGTGACTAAGGAAACTTTAAAATAACAATCATAACAAGAGCAAGAAGTAGTAAACATAGGAGTTAACTAAAAAGATTCCAATCAAGTCTTGCGAGCCCGAAGTTATTCAACTAAGGGTGAAATCAACAAGATGATGGAATGAAATTTAGGGTTTTGGGTTTTCTAAAAAAACCTGCCACGGATGCAGCGACTTAAGTTAGGTATATCCAACCAAGTCTCAAAACACCTAAAATCCTAAAAACATGTTAAGTCCTAAAAAAAAATAATGCTCAAATTATGGTAAAAATGTAATCCAAAGTCAAACCTACAAAACTCAGCTCTCCAACCCTCTATTACCCGTAAAAAAATAAAGAGACCAAATTAGAGTGTTATTAAAAATAAACTAAAACGAAAATAATAAAAATTAATAAAAAAAACTAAAACGAAAATAAATGCAAGAAATAAATAAAATAAAAATAAAAATAAAGTTGGGCTGCCTCCCAACGAGCCGCCTTTCTTTTAAGTCTTTGGCTAGACTTAAAATGATTGATCACGTAATGCCCTCTCCTTTAGAGATGTCGACAACGAATGGCGCATCTACGTAATTGGGCAATGAAATGTGCACGCCCTCGTTCAGATTTAGGAGCTCATCCGGAACTTCCAACACAAATGAATCTATCGTATCAGGCTCGTCCAACACAAAGGTGTCGACAGTGTAGAAGATCTGCAAACGCTCCCTTACTTCCACCCCCTTATAAGGTGTACCATATATGTTTGGGAGGGTGGGTGGTTGTACCAACACCAGAGGTTGGTCTTCCTTGCTCTCTATCTGCTGCATCTCCGGCTTTTCTAAATTGACATCAATGGTCATCTCATCTTCTCCCTCATTTAGTGCAACGACAATCTCTGGCTCAATTGGAAAGACTTCACATTCGTCGGATGTTTCTATCAAATAGTCTTCCATCTGCGTATCCTCTCTCACCTCAAGATTTGTGAACGTATCATCACTCACATCCTCCTCTGGGGTAAAAGTGAAGGAAGTTTGCACGTCCGTCAAGGCTGGCAAACTTAAATCGATATTTGGAATCTCATTGCGAGTTCGCCAACTTTCAGGCAAACATTCCATCACTTCCATCATCATATCGTTCAAAGAGAGGCTTTGATGACACCGTTGATTTCGTTCATGTTGAGGAGCTTGTGTGTGTGACATGAATCCAGAGAAGTCAGGTCGTGGCGGTGCATAGCTGGAATAGTGATAATTCTCATACCGTGAATTATATGGACAATCATGTGCGGAATGAGAATAATCTCCACAAATTTCGCAAACCTCGACCTGTTGCACGAAAGAATTCATGTTAATATTTTGATATCTATTTTGTGGCATACCTACCCCATTCACATTATAATAATGTGAATCTTCGTATCGACCATAATTATGAAGGTAGGAGGAGTCCATCGAGGGGTTGACTTGCACTTCACCAGATGAGAGGAAGTGTTCCATCATCGAGATTAGTCGGTCAAGTTTCTGGTCGGTGGAACTTGACATATTGCCTGCATACATGTTAAGAGCAAGGGACTAGACAGACAAAATAAAAAGAAAAAAAAAATAAAAAATAAAAAAGGAAGAAAATAGAAATCAGGGGTTAGAAAAAAAAATTAACTAAGCTAATTAATAAAGAAATAATAAATTAATTACTAATCTAACTAAGTAAAATAATAAAGTAATAAAAAAAAAAACGTAAAAATATAAAAAACAAAAACAGAGTAAAAGCAAAGCAATAAAACAAAACAAAACTAAAAACAAAAACGTAATAAAAAAAAATAAAATGTTAATAAAACAAAAAAAAAAAAAACTGAAAACGTAAAAAAAAACAAACTAACAGAAACGAAAAAAAACGAAAACGTATTAAAAAATCGCAAACGAAAAAAAAACGAAAACGTAATAAAATATATTAATCGCTAATCTACCTAAACCAATTGACAAAATAAATAGATTAATTAAACTAACTAACACCTAAACTCAAAGTAAAGATCAAGTCCCCGGCAACGGCGCCAAAATTTGACGCGTGTCGTCGTTACGTGCCAAATATAACCCGTAAAAGAGTTACCAACCGCAAGGGTGTAGTAGTGGTAAATACGGGGTCGAATCCATGAGACTTGAGTTACTCTAAGTTAACTAAATATGGGGGTTTTTAAATAAATATTAATTAAACTAATTAATCTAACTAAACTAATTAAATAAAATAACTAACTACTTTTAAACCAATTAATTAATAATTAATCAATACCTAAATAATACCTAAATCTCCAGTTCCACAAATCAGAATCAAGATTCAATAACAATCATGGTCTTCAATCTTTTCCAAAAATTTATTAATTTAATTCACCTAGATTAGTGATAGAAAATCGACGTCCGCCAGAAATTCTTAATTCCCCTAATTTTGATAATCAGGACATCCGCCGCTAATTTCCCTAATTAATGTATAACCCTAGACATCCGCCAATAAGGTTTAATACACTAACCGCATTAATATAGATCTATGGGATCACTAATCCTAGATAACCGGTCGCGTCCGCTACCGATTTAACCTAGATCCAATTGTTGTACATTCAATGACCGTAAACCAACAACAATGAAATAGGAGAAATTAAATTAATTTGAATAATAAAATAAAAGATCTCACATAATATGTTTTGAATCCATTATTCCGACTTGCTTCCCCTTCGACTTAGGCAAGAAATTGATTAGCCAGGCATTGTCTTCAAAAACTACTACTAAAAACTAATTATTCTCTTTCAAAATTGCTAATCAATCCCCCTATTAATAATACCAAGGTTTCTAATATATAGAAATACTCCAAATTGGTCTAGGATACCAATTTTAGAGGTAAGGTACGTGACTCGTGCGTCGAGGAGCATCGTACGGGTGTTTTTAGCTTGAAAAACCGACTTTGCCATGTGTCTGCACCCGATTGGCTGTTTTTCTGTTCTCTTCCACGTGTCCCGCTATGATTGGTCGCCCGCTGCACCGCCTCTGAGTTGTCGCCGCGCAATTCACGCTTTCTATTTTGTGTGTCGACTCATCCCCACGTGGCGCTACCGGATTGGTGAACCACCGTCGATGACGCGTCCGGACTCAGTGAAATGACGCCACATGTTGTCCACGTGGCTCGGAAAATCGCGCGACTCTCGACCGGGTTCTCGGGAGTTTGAACCGCCGCGCATCACGAGTGCGATCGACGGCCATCTGGCGTGATGATTGGCTTGCGGTCTTGACGCGCGTACGCGTGGCATCTCCCGATTGGTCCCGCATCGTGCCGGCGCCGACGTGGCGTCGTCTCGATTGGCGAACGTTTCGTTGGCTATTCGACACATCCGACATCTGATTTCTGCAAATAAATACTCCATTTTGAGTATTTTTCCGCCACGAATTCAACCGCGCACTCCGTTTCACCTAACAATGACCAAAAATAGAATTAAATATATATTTTAAATACTTTTAATAATTAAATATACTAAAATAGACTATTAAATATCTATAAATACCGACTTATCACCAAGGCACGCCTGGAGTTAGGTAAATCGTTATTTTGTATGCTAATTTGTCTAATTTGTGATGTTTATGTTGAAATAGATTAAATAACATCGCGATGTGTGTATTTATGTTATGTTTGACGTGTGAGACTGTGTGATAAGTATTCGCCTTGATATGCATGTTGAAGTGAGTACCGGGTAAGCTAAAAGATGAAAAACAAGAGGTTGAGGAAAATAATATACACATGAAATCAATTAAATGAGTTAAATAATTTATATGTAATGCCTATTTGGTGGTTATGGTCATGGTAGTACGCGTATGTCGTGATTTGGGATACGAAATCGGGTATCGAAATGCCCTTGAAACGATTTATATGGTTAAGGACAAGGGAGAGTATGATATTGAAGTCAATTTAGGCGTCATTATGGGTTGAAAAATGGAGCAAATAGTGTCTATTTGATGGCATTGGGATGTACGTGTGAGTAGAGATCATTAAATAGTATAAAAATCAACTTTGACTTCATTTCCACCACTTTTTCTCTCTATCTCACAAGAAAATCCGAAAGTTGGAGATCAAAAGCAAGGGTTTATAGCACTAAAAGTGATTATTTGAGGAACTTGAAGAGATTAATTCAATAAAGCAATGTAAGATTAACTATCACCTCAGCTTCCTTCATCTTTTGATATGAATTTTGGGGGTGTTTGTATGAATTTGAAATGGAGTGTTATGTGGCTTATTTCGGTGGGTTTTGAATGCTATGAACTTGAGTAGTATTTGTTGTTGTTGTCGTTGTCGTTGTTGTTGTTATTGTTGGTGCTCAAACATTGTCGACAAAACTATTGTTCTGGGACTCGGTATCGCGCTAAGGAGGTCACTTAGCGCGCAATTATAAATGGTGGAAACATATAGCGCGCTAGTGTTCTTCTTTTCGTAGAACATCTAGCTATCCAGAATGTGTAGTGCGCTACCCAAAGGGCATAGCACGCTATATATTGCAGAATTTAAAATATTTATACTACGTAACATAAAATACATCCAAATGACTAAAATCAATTATAAATGGAAATAGGTTATTTCGGACGGTAATTTAGATACCGGGGATTCGGTAGAGCCGAACCGGGGGTTATTTAATGGGACACATAATGCGTTTTAAGGTGTGTAGTATCCCAAATGAAATTTCTTGAACATTTACTTATCTTGGCTTTTAAATTCAAACTCTATCTTTCAATATTCTATTCTTGGTTTTGGTTCAAATGGACGGACGTTGAGGCTTTCCCTCCGTACTATTCTGTGTGTATGTCCACTAGGTCATAGCACGTGTGTCAGGGATCTCGATGAATAGTTCGACCCGAGAGTCGCGTTAGGGCACGATTAGGTATGTCGTAGGTTCTTTGCCAACCACCTAGCGGATCCAGATATTAGTCTTGCTTAAGTGGTACTCGTCGACAATATTCTTTGGATAGTCCGAAGTATGACACTAGTCTGACCCTAGGCTCTACGAACACGCTTTGAGCTTTCACTTTTACTTATCCATTCAATGATCACAGTTGCCTATATTTATTTCCACATGTTTATGTAATAGCTTTGTTTAAATTCTATTATTTAGTTTAATATTGCTCACTTCATTTCCTTGGGAATACTCACTTTGGACTTGTCATATGTCTTTTGTGATAGCTTGAGTGCAGATCCAAGTACGATTCGTGGTAAGGGCAAGCTTGCAGAGTACTTGTGATTTAGAGATATTAAGCCAGACTTGTACATTGTATATTATACATATTTTGTTTTTATTTTAGGGATTTGGGATTATGAAACACTTTGGGACCTTATATTTTTGATATTTTGAGACATTTGAGATGTATTTTTGATCTATGATGACATATGGGTTTTCCACACTAGGTATTTGAGTTAAAGACATGACTTTGATGTTTAACATTTTATTTGTCATGTTTAAAAACTTCCGCTCGTGGTTTATTAAGGATTGAAACAATATTAAAACAAATGACTTGAGTTCATTAACAATTTAAATAGTAAATTGTTGTTCATTGAGGTTAATAATGATTAAATGGTGGATGAGCTAGCATGTGAGATACAGGCTGACTAGTAGGCCAGGTTGTGGGCCCGTATTGGCCCCGTGGTGGTTCATTTGGAAAATTGGCCACTACATTTCATATTTATGTTAATAACATTTAGGTGTAATTGTAATCAAATCATTTTCTTTTATGTCATTTTGTATTTATGAGCTACTCAAACAACTAATTTTTAAAACCAATCAACTAATTTTTAAAACGATTAATAATTGATCAAATTGTAAAGGTCCGACTTTAATAAATCTCGATTAACTGACAAATTACGGATTAAGATCATAAGCTCAGACCCACTTGGACGTCGCGAAAAAGTCTAGGGCACGTCTACCGATGTGAAATTTGTAATTTTTGTGTGGCGAGTGTTTATTTATTTTACTATTATTTAATAGTTCGCGCCGCACTAATTGAGAATTACGATTGGTCGTGTTCTTCGCGTGTAGTATGAGAGTGTACGACGTCGCGGTGTGCGCGTAACGCAGGTGTACGAGATAGTCTGAGATTTAGTTATCACATCACGCTTCCCATCACATCACAATACCTAAACCCATCACTCACTTTTCCTCTCTCATTTCCAAAAAAAAAAATCAGATAAAAGAGAGAAAGAGAGAGAAATGGAGAGAAAGAGATCAAGTAAGAGAGAGAGAGAGAGAGGTCGGCAAGTGAGAGAGAGAGCGAAAAGAGAGAGAGAGAGAGAGAGAGAGTCGGCAAGTGAGAGAAAGAAGAGAGAGAGGAGAGAGAGAGAGAGAGAGAGACCAGAGAGAGAGAGAGAGAGAGAGAGAGAGCCCAAGAGAGAGAGGGGAAGGGAGCTCCGGCGAGAATGGAGGTCGCGAGAGGAGGCTCGCGCCGACGCGAAAGGGCAAAACGACCAAGCAAATAGTCGCGGCGACGGATGACATGAAGGGCGGACGGCCACCAGCAGCGGCGAATCAACACCGGCGAGTTAGCAGCATGGACAGTGGTTCCAGAGCTGCGCGCACGGCCGGCGAGCGCGCGCGAGGCAAGGCAAGAACGACGACGAGGCGCGGTGAACGAGTGGAGCAATGGCGCGGTGGCGCGTCGCCAGACCGATCGATCCCCGACGAAACACAAAACTGTGGACTAGGAGGTGTGACTTCGACGAAGCTCAACGACGCGATGGATTGCTCTTGAAGAAGACGAAATGCGTAAATCTTTGGAGTCGAGACCTCCATTGAAGGTCATGGTGAGGTTCTAAACCACATTGATTTCAACTACGAGACTAATTGATGAATGTTGTAGCCAATTTCGATATGGTTTACTTCAATTTTGGTTTTGATTTGAATGACTTAAGTAACTTATTGAGAATAAATATGAGCCCTGAATGGTATAAATGGATATCAAGGACTTATAAGACGATAGTAGGGTATCAAACATGTATCTCGAGGCATGAGCGAGATATTTTGGAAAGACATTTGCGATTGTTTGAGGTAAGTAAACCCAAGAGAAAGTTAGTTTAGAATTTACTTATTTTCCTTGTAAATT
Organism: Stephania yunnanensis; assembly: GCA_039657365.1. NCBI lineage: Eukaryota > Viridiplantae > Streptophyta > Magnoliopsida > Ranunculales > Menispermaceae > Stephania > Stephania yunnanensis. The sequence goes on along the minus strand of CM077584.1, from coordinate 53,035,672 downwards.
ATTCATTTCACATTACTTTTGTCAATTCAGCTTGCATGTTTACACTATTCCCGCGTGTGTCTGTGTATGGTCGAAGGGATGGTGTGACCTATTTTCGACACACTCGTTGATGATGATTCGATTGTTGCTACGGTGTCGATCATACCTTAGACTACGCGTAAGATATCTCTCAGAGAGTCGATGATCTCGAGAGCGAGTTGACGTGAGGCTCACCTCCGTCACAGATTTCCTCTCCTATGAGGCGTTGGGCGGAGTCTACCTTCCAACCAATAGAGTTCCTCATTTCGACCGTGAAGAGGGGTGTGGATTTCCTCACCTCCAGTGCCTTCTCGATTTAGTATTTAGTCCTAGGGCTCGACAGCTATACACCACACTCGCGTTCCATATTCTTGATTATCTCACAACTTATATTCATGCTTTACATTCCTGTTCATTTACTTTATATGCATGAATTGTAGCCTTTTCTTGGATTTCTTATGAATACTAACTGAATTTCTCTGGAGATTTACTCACCTGGAACTTGTCATTGTTTGTTGGTGGCAAGTTACAGATCCTATGACGAGCTTAGGGAAGGCGATGATTGGCGACTACCTCTGATTTGGAGCGCCTCTACTAGCTTACTCGTAGGTGTTTGTATTTACGTATACATATTTGTTTGGGATCATTTGGGAGACTTTTCACCTGATACATGTATATTGACGCCTATTATACATTTTTGTCGCCTTAACTGATATACATGGTATCCTTTTGCTGGGTTTCCACCTCATAGATTGTTAATTCATTCATAACTCATTTACATTAATTATATGCATGTTATTAAGACTTTCGGTATTAAAAATAACCTGAAAAAAATTAAAATAAGAAAATTAAGTTGTAAAACTTCTTAACTTAGCATGTTTCGATTGAATATTAATCTTTTAAAACAACGAAATTAACTAAGTCGAATTACAAGACATAGTTTGCAGGTGTCATAGACAGGCATGCAGGTGATATAGCATGGCTTGTTGACGTGTCCGGCGACGTGGCGGTGCCCAATTTGCTTCAAAATTTGGGGTCGTCATAGTTGCTATCCGAGCCTAGGTTCAGGTGAACATAAGGGAAAGTTTAATAGAACAAAATAAAACTTAACAACAAACATTAGATGTGAAAACCCAAAGATCCTAACTTAGAACTTTTGTTAGGAAACAAAGTGAGTGGGTAGTGCTAGGACTTATATATGTATATAATGATTGTAATACTTATGTACAAGTATTATGATGCTGAGATGAGGCACGTTCGCGATTTGCAAATTCGACATGGATGGACGACCAATTCTTCATATAGATGATGGGGGCCAGACGAGAGGCTCGACACCTGCCGACTCGGATCAAACCTTGTGCGACACGGTCGCACTTCATAGTTTGCAGCTCGAGATTCTTCGATTGCTTCAAGCGCAGGCAATAGCCATACCGACCCCTACCATACTCGCCGCCACCATTATTGTAGAACTAACAATTGTCGCCTCGATTATTCCGGTGACCCAGCTCACGACCACTACTACCGAGATACTGCCAGCAGTCACTACACCATTGACTACGTCGTGGCATCGACACCGATTCTACCCCAGGAGATTACATTCGAGACATTCTTATCAGCTGATGCGAGGTTGATTAAGGAGTTCTTCGTCTTCAACTAGGTTACTATCATGGAGACATCTCAGAAAGACGTCGAAGACTTTGAGGGAGCACAGGCTGTACGCAAGCTCAATAAGTGCAAGTTTTAGCTTTCTGAGGTGAAATTCTTTGGTCACGTGATCAACGATCGAGGGATTTTAGTGGACCCGAGTAAGAATCACGTTATCATCGACTAGCCTACACCAGAGTGCATGATAGATATCAGGAGCTTTTTAGGATTTGCAGGATATTATCGACGCTTTGTACAGGACTTCTCCAAAATTGCAACGCCGATGACTAGATTGACTAAGAAGGACGTGATTTTTCAGTGGTCCAGTGAATACAAGGCATCCTTCACAGAGTTGAAGAAAAGTTAACTTCTGCACCGTTACTAGTGTTGTCGGAGTCGGGCAAGGAGTTCACTGTTCATACGGATGCTTGCGGCGCCAAATTGGGATGCGTACTAATGCAAGGAGACAAAGTGATAGCTTATTTATCTAGTCAATTGAGGACCCATGAGAGGAACTATCCCATGCGCGACCTGAGCTTACATCGGTCGTATTTTCACTGAAGGTGTGGAGACACTACCTTTATGGGAGAGGTTCACACTGCAAACAAATCAAAAGAAATTGAAGTATCTTTTCACCTAAGGACCTAAATATGAGGCAGCGACGGTGGTTGGAATTGGTGAAAGACTACGACTTCGTAATCGAGTATCAGCTTGGGAAGGCGAATGTCGTAATAGATTCCCTAAGCAGGAGAATACCATATAGTGAGGCGGTAGTTTGCCAGATGACCTACGAGTTTGGCTTACTCGATGAGGCAACAGAACTATGAGTTTGTCAAAGGTTCCAAACACTGCAGAGGCACATATTTGCGGACAGATGAGAGTACCAACAATATTTATTATGCGCGTTTTGGAGTTTCAAAGAGCTAATGTGATGTATCAAGGTTTAAGGACATGGCACATAGTCCAAATTACCCAGATTGGTGTAAGTCCATTGATGTAGGTTTGAGACACCGAGGTAGATTGTGGATTCCCGATAGTGGCAGAGTTACGCGATGGTATTCTTCAAGAGGCACATAGATCTAAGTACATAGTGCATTCGGCATGACCAAAATGTACCATGATATGTGATAGTTATTTTGGTGGACAGGGATGAAGGCAGATGTCAACCAGTATGTGAGGAGTTGTGAGGTGAATCAACATATTAAGGCTGAGCACAGGAAGCCTAGAAGACTATTGCAGCACTACCTATCCCATAGTGGAAATACGAACACGTCACTATGGACTTTGTCAATGGGTTGTCGACGACTTTGCCCAAGCACGATGCCACTTGGGTAGTCGTGGATCGACTGACGAAATCGTCATATTTTGTCCCAATCTCCATGAAATATACATTTCCATAGATGAGCACGCTCTTCGAGCGAGAACTTATCAGACTACACGGAGTGTCAGTATCTATAGTGTCAGACAAAGACAGTCGACTTACTTCACAGCTTTGGCCGGCCATGTAAGAGCAAGATGGTACCGTATTTGCGCTTCAACACGTTTTTTCATCCGCATATCTACGGAGCGATCCGAGAGACTTATTCAGATTCTCGATGACATGCTCAGAGCCTGTGCGCTACAGTTTGGAGGGTCATGGGATGAGTTTTTGCCACTTTATGAGTTTGCCTACAACAACAGATATCAGGCTAGTATTGGGATGCCATCATTTGAGGCACTATACCGGAGACCATGCAGATCACCGGCTTGCTAAGCAGAGCGTAACGGCCCGGTGGACAGGGGTGATCAATTGGCGACCAAGGACCCAGTGGACTTGGACCCGAGGATTAATTACAGGGTAGTAGAGCGAGTTGTGAGGTTTGTAAAACCCAATAGAAAAACTTTTGAGTATTTATTTTGCATTATAATTCTATTCAATTCCAGTATTTCTTTGTGATTTTTCCTATATCTTATCTTTTTGTTATTTGCACGGTTGGTTAGTTACTCCCACCGGATTTTCCGTTGTGTGTCTATGCATTCTAGACCATAGCATGTGTATCAGGAGTGCATGGTGGATAACGACCCGAGGGAACTGCTACGTGTGTCAATGCGTCGAAGATCTACGCCGGCCACCAAGAAGGATCAGGTGATAGCTACTTGGGTGCGCCCACTAGTGGGATCCTGGAAGGAAATCCCGGAGTATGGTTTAGTCTGACTGGAATAGACACACACAGTTGCACTTTATTGTTATTTACGCATGCAATGCCCTACTTACAATTGCCTGTTTACATTCCGCATGTTTATTTAGCAGTATTTATTGAATTCCATTTGCTTATTTGAATGCTCAGAGAAGTTCCTTGGGATTTTATCCCGAACCACCGGAACGTTTTCAATCCGACCCTCCATTCGAACCTCCGGCTCAACTATCGCCACAACCGCCTCCATCTCCTGCGCTGTAGCTAGTCGGCCTCTCGTGATGGGTAAGTCAGTTGTCGATCCAAATAATACGAACTCCGGTATGTCAGGAATATGAATCTCTATCATCTTGTTGTAACAAACTATCCGTGCATGATAGGAATATGAAACTCGATCCACATCTATCATCACGTCTTGACATATTCGGTTAGGGTATATCTTATCCCAACAGTCGTATTGAGGACAAGATGTGGCTCTAGTGTCGTCTGTGTAACTAACCCTAACAACCCAACACTACGTCCAGCAAGAAACAATAAAGTACTATCAGAATCAACATAGTATGCATGTGGCGACCAAATATAAGTAATGTACATTCAACGAATTGCTTAGTCGCCCCGCTATCTGGTTGGCCTAATGCATGTTCTCTATCTTTGGCCTGGTCTGATGCTCGCCGTGGCGATGGTGGTGTCCGACAGTCAGCCCTCAAATGTCCTCTCTGCCCACACTGGTGGCATCTGTGGCTCTCCAGTCTACCCATTTGTCCGTCTCCAGATCTCGAACCCTGACCCCGGTCTTCTTGACCCCTGTCATGTCCTCTCTGATCTCGACCCTGACGGTACTCCTGTGGTCGTGCCCTCTATCAATCCACTGGTGCTGATGTGATAGCATGAACTGGCAGTGGCTCCTCATATCGGAACTGACTACCTTGAAAGTCGTCCCAACGGCCCCTTTCCCGTCTATCATCTCTCCAGCCTCTATCTGAATGATCCATCGGTATCTTCTGCCTAGTTAGTTGTGGAAACCAAATACTCATTGCCTGGACACCATTAGTTGGGAAGTAAGTGACAGTGAGATGGGGGTCTATGTACTTGTTACTTGCTATATGTATCTATCTACTTATGCACAGTCACGTATAAGCTGATTCGCATTCGCTATCCATTGCAAACCCTGATGGCTGATACACGCGGGGGAGGAGATGCAGAGCCTAGCGGCAGTTCACCTCCTACGATAGCAGAGGATTTGCAGCGATTATCTGATCGAGTGACAACTCAGGGCCAGCAGTTGGCTAAGTTCATCACGATGATGACCGTACGTTTTGTTGCACCAGCAACGACATCGACTCCTACGACTGCTACACCGCCAGTACTTCCTCCTGCAGCATTAGTAGCGCCAATAGCAGTGACCACACCAGTTGGAGAGACAGCTGACGCAATACCATCTCTTAGGCCCGCATCGTCTAGCACTTCAATGGAAGTTCAGCTTGTGAATGATTTCATCAGACTCAAACTAGCTTCTTTTGATGGAGTTAGGGATTTTCAAAAGATTGAGAAATGGATCCCGTCTCAGGAGAAGCTTCATCGGGTCTTGAGAATTGAGGATAGACTTCAAGCAGAGATCTCATCATATACACTCGAGCGAGATGCTGACGTGTGGTGGCGTATGACAGTGGCCACTCACGGAGAGTTCGAGACATGGAATGTTTTTAAGCAGAAGTTCTATCAGCAGTATTTTCGGCCTTCAGTCATAAAGCGATTGAGACGAGAGTTTATGGAATTAAGACAGGGGCCAGAGGAGACTGTGATGCACTACATGGATCGATATGACTATTTGCGACGATTTACTGGGGACTTGGTGCGAGATGAGTCTGAGGATGTGTATCACTTTGGTAATGGACTCAGACCCAATATCGGATATTACGTCGTCAGTTCAGGCACGAGGACACGCACCGAGATCTATGAGAGAGCCCTAGCGCATGAGACCTACTATTTGGGTCGAGTTGTTGATGGCAGAGCACCGGACCTAGTTCTCTCTGCAGAGCAGGCCGCAGAGTATGCGAGGAGGAGATAGAGGGGTAAGGGAGCAAGGGGGGATGGAACCGAGGATCTCGGGGTTTGGGAACATCTACGTGCCTACTGGATGTGCCTCTTGTATCATCCACTACTTCAGCACGGAGCTCTATGAGCAGACTTCCCTTGCCACCTCCCATTAGATCTGCCTCACCAGCTCCGATAGTTCTTACATTTCTCGCCCCACAGGATTCACAGCAGTAACCGCAAGGTGGCAAAGGTCGAGGCAGAGGCAGAGGCCGAAATACGAGAGAGAGATTGAAACAGGTGCAGAGACAGGGTCAGTATCAGGCACGGGGCCAATCTCAGACTCAGGGTCAGCGCAGACAATTGACATGCTACAGATGTGGACAGGTCGAACATATCGTGAGAGAGTGCCCGCACCCCGCAATAGTGTACGCACTGCAAGCCCAAGAGGAGGTTCACATGGTAGCCCAGTTAGACGCTGACGCTACACAAGGTCTTGTTGAGGGTACGGTTTCTATTTGCGATCACGTTTTATATGTTTTATATGCTTTTGACTCTACTGTATTGTTTATTGATGGTCGCATGATAGACATCTTAAGGTTTAAAACCGTTAAGTTTAACGTGCATTTGATTTTGAGTACTGCAGCCGGGGATGGCATTTACCCCCATAGTCTTGTTGCGAAATGTCTCGTCAAGATAACTAGAGTAACGCTACCCGCTGATGTTAGAGTCCTCGAATGTTTGGCGTTCGACGCGATTTTAGGAATGGACTGGTTAGCTGCATATCACGCCCATTCGACTATTTCCGCAATACCGTGATATTTGAGATCTCGGGGCATCCGCCATTCAGTTATAAAGGTAGTGTAGCGAAAACTGTAGGAAAGAGAGGTCGACCTGCGACTAATGAGGAGATGGAAGCGTTGATTTCGTTATACACTGTACCAAAGAATCAGGGACCTATGGTGGAAGATATACCGATTGTTAGAGAGTTTCCTGATGTCTTTCCAGAGGATTTACCTGGCTTACCGCCGCCTCGAGAGACCAATTTCATTATTGAGTTAGAACTAGGTATGAAATCGATTTCTATACCACCATACCGGACGAGAGCTAGAAGAGTTTAAGACTCGGCTTCAGGAAGTACTAACTGGAGAATTTCATGTCACATTTCCAAAAGAAACGAATGGTATTGAAAAGCATAAATGAGAGAAATAAATTGTTGAAACAAGTAATGCAAGTAAATACCATAGTTAAATATGTAGAGACAAGCACAGGCTAAGTCGAGATGATCTACGTCCGGTCGGCGATGAGACCTATCACTTACCTTTTCCCACTACGATATGGAGCTGCGCTCGACATATCTCGCGTAAATAGCGGAGCTGCGCTCTACGCTTTAGAACACCAATCTCATGCTTACTGACCACCCCGAGTCTCATAACTCGTGTGCCGCACAAGTGTGGTGGCGAGTGCCGGAACCCCGGTAGACCCATGTCCCCTCGAACCGCGCATATCTCGTGCAATGGACACTAGATAATCCCAACTTTAATTTCAAAAACAAATAAATTCTAAAATTCTAGAATTCCAAGACAAGTTAGGCTGCATAGCCCAAAGGAAATCGAATACAAGGCTATTTAAATTCAAAGTAGTCCATTAGTATGTTTTTCATTAATTGTATTCAAGAACGACATCAAGTGATGCGGCAATACGTTTTAGGGTTTTTTCCACACCCGTCCCAAACAGACACACCCACACACACCCAATCAAAATTGGGAGGCCGAGAGGAAGAAGAAGAAAGGGAGAGGAGGAGGAGAAGCAACCGGGAGGGAGAGGAGAACATGGAAATATCACGATCGAGGTGCATTTTAGTAGTTTTTGTTGTGGGTTTCGGGTTGGCCGTACGTGGTGGCGAGACAGGGGTTCGGCCATGGAGGTCGAACCGGGTCGTGGTGGTGATAGTAGGGGTGTCTCCACTGCCATCGAGTCCACCGCGGTCCCGCTAATTACCCGGTACCCGCGTCGACACGCATATCGAGGCGAATACAGTTCACACAATCTCGCACGTATTTTTATGCAACATACACACATGCGATGTATTTCAATAAATTTCACCGCAAATAAGCATCCAACACACAATACCTAGCATACCTGAGTCCTCGTGTGTCCTACCCTACCGCGACGTGCACGTAGATACGGCGTCCACGTCTATAAATTGAAGAGAAATTTATAAAATGGGTCGTTACAGTTCTTCCCAACTAAATAAAATTTCGTCCCGAAATTTCATTGTAACTAAAGTCCCATACCAGAGAATAGCTGAGGGTATCATGTCCTCATCGTCGACTCGAGCTCCCAGGTGAGTCCATCCATCCTATGATGCTGCCAACGAACCAGGACCTTCGAGAGTTCCCTGTTCTGGAGAATCTGTACTCGACGATCTCTATCAGTCTCTCCTTATAGGTCACGTCAGGCTGTATCTCCACCTGTCACAACTCAATTGTCGGTCTCGGTCCTGACCTATTGAGTCTTAACATGGAAATGTGAAATGTCGGATAAACTCCAGCTAACTCAGCAGGTAACTCTAACTAATATGCAACAGTGCCTACTCTTTGTGCAATCCGGTATGACCCAATGTATCTCGGTACCATTTTCGCAGGGATTGATTACAGGGTAGTAGAGCGCGTTGTGAGGTTTGTAAAACCCAAAGGGAAAACTCTCGAGTATTTATTTTGTTTGGTATTTTCATTCATTTCCAGTATTCCTTGTGCTTTTTAATTACATTCATATCGTGTCATCTTTTGGACGGTTGGTTGAGTTACTCCCACCGGATTTCCATCGTGTGTCAATGCATTCTGGACCTTAGCATGTGTATAAGGAGTGCTCGATGGATGACGACCCGAGGGAACTGCTACATGTGTTGGTGCGTCGAAGGTCTACGCCGGCCACCGAGAGGGATCAGGTGATACCTAGTTAGGTGCGCCCACTAGTGGAGTCCTGGAAGGAAATCCCGAAGTATGGTTTAGACTGACTGGAACAGACACACACAGTTGCACTTTATTATTATTTATGCATGCGATGCCCTACTTACAGTTGCATGTTTACATTTTGCATGTTTATTTAACAGTATTTATTGAATTCCATTTGCTTATTTGAATGCTCGGAGGAGTTCCTTGGGATTTTACTGACTGTATTCGTCATCAATTTTCTTCTGTGATGATTGAGTGCATATCCTAGTATAAGTAAAGGCAAGGGGATCTTACGTGACCACCTCTGACTGCCTACCGTTGAAAATTACTTGTACGTGTGTTTTTATTTTGATATTTTGATTCTTTTAGGAACTGGGGAGTGACATGACATTGTATATAGTTACTTTACATGGTACAGTCATCTACCTTATTATGCGGTACTTTTCAGGGTTTTTTTTTACACTAGGTTTTGTTTACATGGATTAATATTTTTCTGCATTTACGTACAACTTCCGCTGCATATGTCATATATACACTGAACACACACGTGGATACGAAATTCGAGACAAAAGAAGGGCGGCTAGGTGTCGTACACGCGTAGTTGGGCCAACTGGCAGGGAGTACACGGAGACACGTCACCCCGGGGCAGCGAGGGCCGCCACAGTTGGTATCAGAGACCAGTTTGGCTTAAAATAAGTGTTGTTGACTTTGTGTCCTTGACACCACAGTGTGACACATCTGGGACACTCGCCCATTTTTTGGGTGTTTTGACTCCCGATTTCTCTTCCGAACCGCGATATACGTGTACCGCCGCGTCACTAGCCGCCTAATACCCATTCCATATTAGTTATTTAGCCATTTTTTATATAATATTTGTGTGGTTTAGTCTCCCGAACCTAATATTTGGTCTCGTCAATTACCCAGTACCCGCGTCGACACGAATATCGAGGCGAATACGGTTCTCACAATCTCGCACGTATTTCGATGCATTATACACACATGTGATGTATTTCAATAAATTTACACCGCAAATAAGCAACCAACACACCATAACTACCATACCTAAGTCACCGTGTGTCTTAGCCTACCGCGGCGTCCATGTGGATCCGAGCTGGCGTCCACATCTGTAAATTTAATAAAATGGGCCGTTACGGTTCTTCCCAACTAAATATTAGTTGGGAAGTGAAGTGAGGCGGGTAGATTTAGAACTTATACGCGTGTTATATGTTCATTTTATTACATGTTATACGTAAATACCTCGAGACTGATCCGGAGCGCATTCTCGATACAGATCATGGACGGACAGTCTGGTACGCCAGTGGAGACTGGACAGACTAGTGATGCGGTTAGGGATGTCCCAGTTACGGCGAGTGTGGAGGATAGACTATCTGCACTGGAGACACAGATGGTCGAGGTATACGGTTATTACGAGAGCGGCCGCAAAGATCGGCGACACTCACTTCAACCGAGAGAGCCGCTTCTCGCGACCATATCTACGGGACAATCGTTGTTCCGGTGGTACCCCTAACCCCAGACAGGGGGTAGCGATAAAGGCACCTACGGAAACAGCTACCGCAGTCGTTGTTCCTTTGGAGACGTCGACTCTTACGCCTCCACCCACGATGACGGACCAGGTTACCGCGACCCCCACTGCTGATACTCCTACTACATCGGTATTCATCCTGGCATCAGAGGCGAAACTATAGAGGGAATTTTTGAAGTTTCAGCCTGGATTCTTTTATGGAGGCGGTGACCCCGAGGCTGCAGGGAGATTGATAGTATCTCATCAGCGTTCCCACAAGCTGATGAGGAACGATGAGACAGTACAGGCACGACTTTCGGGAGCCTGTTTGAGAGGGCATGCGGCAGTTTGGTGGACGACATATACGGATACTCATCCGAAACCAACGACATGGGATGAGTTTATGGAGATATTATACGATCAGTACATACCTATGGAGGTCGAGGAGTGACATGACATTGTATATAGTTACTTTACATGGTACAATCATCTACCTTATTACGCAGTACTTTTCAGGGTTTTTTTCCACACTAGGTTTTGTTTACATGGATTAATATTTTTCTGCATTTACGTACAACTTCCGCTGCATATGTCATATATACACTGAACACACATGTGGATACGAAATTCGAGATAGAAGAAGGACGGGCAGGTGCCGTACACGTGTAGTTGGGCCAACTGGCAAGGAGTACAAGGAGACACGTCACCCCGGGGAGGCGAGGGCCGCCACACAGAGCCCGATGACGTAGCTGTCGTTGGGCCTGAGATTGTTGTAGATTATATAGAGAAAATTAGGCTGATTCGTAAAGGGTTACAAGCTGCTCAGGATAGACGCGATGGGCTGAGTTATAAAGTGGATGATTAGGTCTACTTGAAGGTTTCTCTTTTTTAAGGGCCTCATTTGGGAGAAAGAGTCTACCATGCGAGGGCGATACCCCACTTGTTTCAAGATAAAGATTGAATTAAATTTAAATTTCGGGACGAAATTCCATTTAGTTGGAAAGATTGTAACGATCCGCTTTAATAAATTCCGATTAACTAACAAATTACGGATTAAGATCTTAAGCTCAAACCCACGTGGACGTCGCGGAAAAGTCTAGGCCACGTCTAACGAGGTGAAATTTGTTATTTTTTTATGGCGAGTGTTTATTTATTTTACTGTTATTTAATAGTTCGCGCCGCGCTAATTGAAAATTACGCTTGGTCATGTTGTGCGCGTGTAGTGACGAGAGTGTACGACGTCGCGGTGTCCGCGTAACGTGGGTGTATGGGATAGTCTGAGATTTAGTTGTCACATCACACATCTCATCACATCACAAATTACATCACCATACCTAAACCCATCACTCACTTTTCCTCTCTTATTTCCAAAAAAAAGATCGGATAAGAGACAGAAAGAGAGAAATGGAGAGAGATGGAGAGGGAGATCAGGTAAGAGAGAGAGGTCGGTAAGTGAGAGAGTGAAGAGAGGAAACGAGAGAGAGTGAAAGAAAGTGAGAGAGAAAGAGAGAGAGACGGCCAAGAGAGAGAAAGAAAGAAAGAGCAATGGCTTAGAGAGAAAGAGAAAGGGGAAGGGAGCTTCAGCGAGAATGGAGGCTGCAGATGGCGGCTTGCGGCGACGCGAAGGGGTGAACGGCCAGGCGAACGATCGCGGCGAAGGATGATGTGAAGGGCGGACGGCCAGCAACTTAAGGAACTTATGAGACTATAATCGGGTATAAATGGATACGGGGACTTAGGAGACTATAGTATCACGCGTATCTCGAGGCGTGAGCATGATATTTTGGAGAGACATTTGCGATTGTTTGAGGTAAGTAAACCTACGAGAAAGTCGGTTTAAAATTTACTTATTTTCCTTGTAAATTATTCATTTCACGTTACTCTTCGTTAGTTCAGCTTGCATGTTTACTTATTCCCGCATATGTTTGTGTATGGTCGTAGGGACGGTGTGACCCATTTTCGGCACTCTCATTGATGATGATCTGATTGTTGCTACGGTGTTGATCATACCTTAGACTACGCGTGAGATATCTCTCAGCGAGTCGATGATCTCGAGAGCGAGTTGATGTGAGGCTCACCTCCGTCACAAATTTTCTCTCATATGATGCGTTGGGCGGAGTCTACCTTCCGACCAACAGAGTTCCTCATTTCGACCGTGAAGATGGGTTGTGGATTTACTCACCTCCAGGGCCTTCTCGGTTTAGTATTTAGTCCCAGGGCTTCGACAGCTATACACCACACTCGCGTTCCATATTCTTGATTATCTCACAACTTATATTCATGCTTTACAATCCTGTTCATTTACTTTATATGCATGAATTGTAGCCGTTTTCTTTGATTTCTTATGAATACTAACTCAATTTCTTTGGGATTTACAAACCTAGAACTTGTCATTGTTTGTTGGTGGCAAGTTGTAGATCCTACGATGAGCCGAGGGAAGGCGGTGATTGGCGACTACCTCTGATTTGGAGCTCCTCCACTAGCTTACTCGCAGGTGTTTGTATTTACGTATACATATTTTTTTTTATCATTTGGGAGACTTTTCACCTGATACATGTATATTGACGCCTATTATACATTTTGTCGCCTTAACTGATATACATGGTATCTTTTTTGCTGGGTTTCCACCTCATAGATTGTTAATTAATTCATAACGCATTTACATTAATTATATGCATGTTATTAAGACTTTCGCTATTAAAAATAACCTGAAAAGAGTTAAAATAAACAAATTAAGTTATAAAACTTCTTAACTTAGCATATTTCGATAGAATATTAATATTTTAAAACAACGAAATTTACTAAGTCGGATTACAAGATGGATAGTTCGCGTGCCGTCATAGGCAAGCGTGTAGGTGACGTAGCATGACTTGGTGACGTGTCCGACGATGTGGCAGTGCCCGGTTTGCTTCGGAATTTGGGCTCGTCACACGGTTAGATTATCAGTTTTCAGCTAACAATTACTAGTTTTTCCGCTGTCACCAAGATTGTAACGACCCAAAAACCTAAAACGCTCATTCCGAGGGCTTATTTAATAAGCCTGCAAACCTTACACTAAATTGGTCCCACTATATAAATCTAATTATAAACCTCAGTCCCTTTTTTGTTTGAAAATAAACTAGGTTGAGAAAAAGGGGATTGAAGATGGTTAAAGAAACACACTTGAAGGTATTACCATCCCCTTATCCCATCTTCTATTATTAAAACTAATTGCAAGTTTGTCTTTACTTCAATAATGTTGAAAAACTTATTTTGGGGTTAAATTTGTGAAATTTTAGTGGAGAATCCTAAAAGGGGTGTCGACGTTATCGGAGAACATAGCAGCGCGCCACCGCCATTGCCCAAGAAAGGGGCCTCCACTAGGAGGCCTCAAAGTGAAGGGAGAGGGGAGGGGTGGCACCGGAGCCACCCCTATGACCACCGCCGCAGGCAAGGACGTCCCCGACACCGCCTCCCTGCCCAACACATCCATGGGGCATGTTTGGCTCTTGGATATTAGACCAGGGGCCAAACTAGCCCCTGGATATTAGACCAAGGGCCAAACAAGCCTCATGACTTGTCAACAGCCGGTCAACACTAAATTTAAAAATAATAATAAATAAATAAAAATAATATAACATATATTATAAATAAACAAAACTAATATATATACATATATAATAAAATAAAAACAAATCGTTGCTTTCAAATGGGGCACTACTACGTCCTCGAGTGACTGAACCCTCACACCGGTAATAGGGGACCTGTGCGAACCACACTAGTGGGACCCAAAGTAAATTTAATGGCAAATTGGAATTAAAAATGTGACTTGTCGTTGATTTGACGTGTCTTAAATTGTATAGATTCGCGAAACGGTTCACATAGAACCTCATTCGCGTAAGGACCGATAGTAAATATCGCGTCGAGTCGAGGTAAGTGGGGACCTTTGCTCGAACATCAACTATCAGCTAGATTATCAGCTATCAACTAGATTATCAATTAGTGTTGCCAAATAGAGCCTAAGCCTAAAAGGTAAAGACATCACTAGCTAAAAGGTAATATTTGGAGAGGTGGTGAGTTCGACTCCCATTTAAGTTAAAAAAAACTTAAAGCCTAATCGTACAACTAGTCACTTCACATTCTCTAACCTTGAACCGAGCCTTGATACTAAAATTTTCTCACTAAAGCGGGCCTAAGATACAAGGTTCATAATTTTCAAGGTTAATTTCACACATATGTCACCAAACTTTAGATGTTGTAACATTTTGGTCACTTAAACTCAACTTTGTACCAAAAAAATCATCAAACTTTTAAAAACGATTTAAGTTACTCCTACGGGTGTCAGTTTTTCGAGTCTGAGCCGCCCTAGTTATAAACAAGATTTGCATTATCCAGATCCAATCCAATTGTAAATTTGAACGAGTATGTTTTTCTCACATGCGGTTTACTTTTAATCCAAGTTGTACAAATGTCTAAATTTGTCGAGTTTAAAAAAAACTATTTTTATGTTTGAAAGATTTTATAATTATTAAAGTTATTTTTAAATTTCTCTTAATATAGTCTTCTCTAACATAATTTTAAACAATAATGTTCGAGTTATATTTATTATTTTAAATTACAACTTAATAATATTTTTTGTTAAAAGACAAAACAATATAGCTCAAAACTTGAATCGGGGCTTGTATTAAATTTTTCTTGGTAAACCTCTAGTTGATGATGACTACAACGAGGGATCAAAAAAGGGCTAGCTTGCTTGCTAAGAACTTGCTTTGATAAAGCTAAGACCAAACCTCTAGTTGATGATGACTACAAGGCACGAAGTAAGAACTTGCTTTAGCATTTTGGATTACACACTACACGCCCACTCTCAAAATAAATCCCATATATAATACTAGCCTCTCTGCACTTTTTTTTTGACTTGACCGAGCTGTATACAAAATTTCTCATCCTCTATTTAGATTGAGTCTAAGGAGGCATTCAAAGTTGCTCAAACTACCGGGGAATTAAACTCATGAGTCACACTATGAAATTGTGGGAGAGGATAATTGACAATAGGCTAAGGAGAGAAACAACAATATCAGAGAACCAATTTGGTTTCATGCCTGGGAGGTCAACTATGGAAGCGATTTTCCTTGTAAGGCGATTGTTAGAAAAATATAGAGAAAAGAAAAAAGATCTTCATATGGTATTCGTAGATTTAGAAAAAGCATATGATAGGGTCCCTAGAGATGTGCTTTGGTGGGTCCTAGAAAGAAAAAGAGTGCACGCTAGATACATAGACACTATTAAAGATATGTACGATGGAGTAGTAACGAGTGTAAAGACATTTGGAGGAGCTACAAAAGAATTTCCCATAACGATAGGACTACATCAAGGATCGGCTTTAAGCCCATATCTATTTACTTTAGTTATGGATGAATTAACTAGACATATTCAAGAGGATATACCATGGTGTATGCTATTTGCGAGATGATATTGTCTTAGTGGATGAAACTAAAGATGGAGTGAATAGGAAATTAGAACTCGGAGAAATACATTAGAATCTAAAGGCTTTAAGTTGAGTAGGACGAAAACCGAATACATGCACTCGTGAGTTTGGAAACACTAGACATCGAGATGACGGAGTGGTAAAATTAGGGGAAGTAGAAGTGCCTAGGGTAAACCACTTTAGATACCTAGGTTCAATCATACAAAATGATGGTAACATTGAAAATGATGTCACACATAGAATCCAAGTTTGGATGGAAGAAATGGCGGAGTGCAACGAGTGATTTGTGATCGACATGTTCCCACTAAGTTAAAAGGAAAATTTTATAGGACCGCAATTAGGCCACTATGCTCTATGGAAGTGAATGTTGGGCGGTAAAAAGCAACAACAATTACATAAAGTGAATGTAGCGAGAAATGAGGATGCTTAGGTGGATGTGTGGTAAAACCCGTAAAGATAGAATAAGAAATATAGAAATTCAAAGACAAGTAGGAGTAGCACCAATTAAAAAAAACACAAAACAAAATGTTAAAAAGTTCAGGGACTGTTTTCCCTTAAATTTACACGCCACACTTTATTCCAACAAAAAAAGGAAACAAAGAAATAACCGATGAAATCAACATCATATCTAGCTTTGCTTGAAATTCTAAAACTCCGCCGAAAAGCATCATATCTAGCTTCAATCATGCATATAATTCAGGGTTGGATAGCCTAGCCTCTGCAACTAAAACAGTCGGCTTTGCTTTCTTAAGTATGATCATGAACTTCTCAGTGAGATCCAACTCCACACCCTCCACGAGCCTCCAATTAAAAGAGTGCAAGAGCGAGCCCAACACATGAGGCATCATCCTCTCCACCAAAGCAATCCCAGCACAAATCCTCCTCCCCGAACCGAAGGGCAGATATCGAAAGTCATTACCATTATAGTCCCATTTCATGTTGCCCTTCAAGAACCTCTCTGGCTCAAACTCTGTAGGGTTGTCCCAGTTTTCAGGGTCCATATGTATGGCCCATGTGTTAACCAAAATTTGTGTGCCCTTAGGGATGGTGTACCCGTTAAGAGCGCATGTCTCCCTTGAACGTCTAGGGAGGAGCAGTGGTGCTACTGGGTGTACACGCATGACTTCTTTTATGACTGCGTTTAAGTAGTGTAGTTTTGGTAAGTGGTGTTCTTCAACTGTGCTGTTCATGCCTACCACTTGGGCTAGCTCTTCTTGTGCTTTTTTTAGTACTTGTGGATTGTTCATCAGCTCTGCCATTGCCCACTCTACTGTGACTGATGATGTGTCTGTCCCGGCTACTACCATGTCCTGATTGTAAAACAAGGAAAATGTTACAAAACTATTAATTCAATCCAACGAATAATGGGGTTGAGGTGCCATGGACTCTCGTGAGAATAGTTTAGTCTGACTGGAGAAGGGTTGAAAAAAAAAAAAAAAAAAACAATAAGTTTCGGCGCCCATGAATTATTACTAAATTAATTGGTAATTACCATGAACAAGGACTTGAGATGCATCATAGTCAAGCCCTGCTTATCTTCCGAGTCGCCTGCCTCTCTTCTCAAAAACCACTGCAAAAGATCCCCACCTCTCTCTTTTCCATCCCCTTCAATCTTCGTCTCTCGCCTCTCGACGAGGGAATCGAAGAACTCATCAAGCCTAGGCATCAACACTTTGGTCCTCCCATTCAAGCCCTGCACATCCAACCCCCCAAGAGGGAATATATCTGCCAAATTACGTGACGTAGATAGCTTAAGAATGTCCGATACCAACCTCCGAAACTCTGCACCGACGCTATTCCTATCCTCGTCTTTCAGCGTCACCCCCCACAGCATGCTAGTGATCAAGTTGCTCATTGTTAGGAACATTTGCTCTCCCATGTTTATAGGCTTGCCTACCATGCCATGCACTTCTTTAATAGTCCTTCTAACTTCTCTTCTTCTTGATGCATACATGGTGTCAAGGCTTGTCTTGCTAAGCATCTCACCGACACACACTTTGCGAAGCATGCGCCATGTTTGGCCGTAGGACGACCACACAAGGCCGTTGCCGCCGTAGGTTAAGGTCATCATGGTGGTGGGGGTGTCGCGGTCGGCAAATATGGTGTCGTAGTCTCTAAGTGCTTCTTTTGCAAGGGCGGTTGAGCTTAGCACGACGCAGAGCTTTTGGCCTAGTTTGATTTTCATTATAGGTCCATAAGTTCGAGCCAAATCCGCGAAGCAACGATGGACATCGGGTTTTATGAAAGGAAGGTTGCCTACAAATGGGAGCCCCGAAGGGCCTGGAGGAAGAGGGAGCTTTTGGGGCTTCCTTGATTTGATGATTAGGAGCCATGAGTACCATAAAGTGGCAAACACAACTAGTGAAATTGTGAAGATTAAGTTCCCTTTTAAGATAATTAGCTCACACCACCATGACCACATAGCTCAAATTAATTATAAGAAGGCTAAACATATGGTTCCACACTTCCGCTAGCTAGCTCAGTATATATAATTTTTTTGAAGTTTTGCAACAATTAGGTTGCGCTATAAAGTGCTACACTTGGAGGGGGCAGTGCTACATTGCGAATGTCGAGGTGCATCGCGATGTCGAATGCAATGCATTTTGATGTGCGATGGTGTGATGGTGATGTACGCCTAACACTTTCCAAGAGGCGTTCCCTATAAGATAAATGTGACGGTGACATCAGCAATAGGTAATCAATACATAGAAACATTTTTAATTTGTGCCATCAGATACGCCTCGAATTAATAAAACAAGTCATTGTTGGTGGTCAAGACTTTTTCCAGTAATATGAGTAGATACTTATCACAATTATTGGAGGTTGAGAATGGAAAAGATTCAAGACTTTCGGCTAAGTCAAATGAATTGAATTACTGCTGCTCGCAATATCATTGCGTTACCCTGACGAGCTATACATATGTTAGTTTAGACCACTGATTTCCTTCTTCTGGAAATGGTTCACTAGATAAAAGTCAGCCTCGCAAATGAGTGGACGAAACGTTCAGAATTCAAACAAATCAAAGCCTTATTAAGTTTTTATCATGTGAATTAATCGATTTGGTTGAGAAAGGTAAGAGCATCTCGAGATTATAAATTGGAGTGAAAATAGATCTACCTATAATACAATTTACTTTCAATCTAAAAAATGTTCTCCAATGGGACCATAGATTTATAATGTTCATCTTATGTGTCATGGAATCAAAGTGGAGGATGTCTATTGCAATGTCTACTTTTAAACATTGTGGTAGACTGTCACATCAGCATTATTTTATTTTTTAAGTTTTCATTTTTTTAAGCATTTACTAATATTATAAAAATTGAAAATAAAAGTGTCGACTCATCAATCCATACTCTAAATCCACATTATCATTGAAAATCATTTTAAGAAGTAATGTCTATTTAGTGTCACATAAATAAACATTTTCTCCACATCTATTAATTTATGATCTAAATCTATGTTACCATTAAAGATGCTCTAATCTAAAAGCTAAAGGCCACATATTGATAATTAGATTGGGGGCATTGATTAGTCCATTTATTGGGGAGAGTAATTTTTTAGCACTCTTATTGAAAACTTTGACAAAAATAAGATAAAGGACACATATTGATAGAGTTTTATTATACATTTTATTGAAAGTCAAACTTATTGATAAGTCAAAAAAAATATAAATTAAAGGGAGAAGAAGTCAATTTAATCTAGAAGCTAACATTAATTTTTTGAAGAATGATGGATTGACTATACACCAAATTTAAGTGCACCTACTTATAAGCATCGTTTGATATGAGCACAACTCGCATCTTAAAGTTTATTGTACGATCCTCATCATTAAAGTATGCCTAAGTCGGTGCCCAAAGTAGTATACCTAATCACAAGTTACAACCTTGTTAAGAGAGATCTCACGGGCCCACTTGAAGGGGAAGCGAACCAAAGCCCATAGACCATTGGGTCTCAACCTGATTCACCTTCAAGGCCCAAACGAGCTGTGAAGAAACCCTTTTGGGCCTCGGACTATGTTATGTAACAAAGCCCGGTAATTAAGAATACATTTAATAGTTGTTGTTTTGGCATATTAAGTTGTTGCCCAATATTGTATTTAAAACCTTAAACGAAATGAAATGAAATGAGGAAAAAGTTATCTGTGTTATAAATTGGATGACTCTTTAACCAAGCTTATGAATGATCACATTATCAAGCATGACTCTCACATTGAATTGTAACATCAAGCATGACTTCTACATTGAATGTAACTTGTACACTCTACATAACTTGTATTCAACTCCAATGTATAATCACTTATCCATGTATTGTCATGTAACTTGTAATCTTCTCCAATGTACACCAACTCTTCCATGTATTGTCTATGTTGCTTGTGATGTGTTGTATGACTTGTGGTGTATGTATAACTTGTACACATTGTATAAGTACAATTATCATCATCACCAATTGACATATATAAAGGGTGTCCAACTTCATTGTAATTAACACACCAAGTTGAATGAAAACTTCTCATTCCAACTATCTCATTTCTTTTCTTCTCATTTGTAGTAGTAGAAGTTATTAATCTTCTATTTCCTTTTCTAGTTCTTAGCAAGTTCCAACTCAATTTACAACACGTTATTAGCACGAAGTTGCTCTACAAGAGAAGGTATTGAAGATCAATAAGCTTTTCAAAGATATAAAGCTAAAAAGGTATAATTTTTATTAATTTAAATAAGTTCAACTTATTTCCATGTTGTTCATGGTTAATTTCTTTTTGTTACATGCATATTTAATTATGTAAATGTAATTTATTCATACATTATGCATTGTAACGTCACCGACTACGAAAGTATGCTCTGTAGTTGCATCTTGTACGATCTTCTACATCATAAATCAAAAGTCAATGTGTGACATGAAGTTTTTCTATTAAAACTACAAACGATTAGTTATTGTTCTATTCTTGATTTTACAATACAAATAATGCTATAAGTTTGAGTTGATAATGGGTAAGCCTTGTCCCCAGTAAAGCTAAACATTGAAAGGGATACGAGTTATCCCGTTCGAGGAGGTATGATATTAAGTAGACTATGTCTCACCACCCAACCTGGAGATTGTCCCACCAACTCATACGAATAGTATATTTTGTTTATTATTGTGAACATATATTTAATCATATGTTATGTTTTTACATAAAAGGGAAAACTATTTTATATTAAATTTATTTTCAAAATATTATTCAACCATAGTTGAACTTGTTGTCTTATTATATTATCGACATGAATTACTTGTCATGACAATTAGATACTACAATTTGTGAATAAAGCATATATGCAAAACTGTATGTTATACATAATCATTCGCCAATTTCTCTTTAGAAATTTGAAAAGTGAATATTTCACTTTATATATCTTTTCACCTTATGGAGTTATATATATATATATATACATACCAAAAGGGTAATGCTCCAAAAGATCAAAATGAGCGGTTGGGTTTCATGCTACAAAATTTAATCAGTCAAATATTAATTATAATTCCACAATTTTAATTACCTCTATGTTGAGGCTATGTGGAAATATGACTGATGAGACAATAAAAATAAGATCACGTGGCCCGCCTCGATTTATTGTTGCAACAAATATCGAGTGCGCACGTCAATCCAATAAATATTAAGGATTGACTTCTTGTCTCATGGTAGCTGAATAAAATAATGAGATATTATAAATATAATATCGCTCATGTCCAATTAGTTCAGCTTCAAATTAAGAAGCATATGTTGCATATAATGATCATGATCACAATAATAAATTTATGGACGTGGAAAATGTGAAAATATCAGGTAAATGTCGTATTAACAATTCCACCAAAAGTTGGAACAAAAGTGATGCACCACTACAAAAAGCAAATAATTATTGACAATGAGCGCTCATAATTGTGACATTTTTTTGATCATATATGAAATGTTATTTTGCCTAAATATTGTCATATACATACCCGAATATTTTTGTGACATTTACTATACTTTCAAAATCAAAGGCAAAAATATTATTAATTTTATCATTGAAAATGACTCGATAAAACAGGCACATCGAGATGTGTTTAAGTCGTGACCTAAATATGGGCAATGAGTTTATGTCTTATGTATCGTGCTACATGCATGTACAAAAGTGAATAATTCTCGAATTCGAACTTAGCAGAGGCTAATGTTCGGACAATATCTAATACAACAATATTATTGTTATTGTCTTGTTCAGAAGAAGTCTACTCAGAATAATAAAAATTTATCTATATGATTTAATATGAGTATAATATTCTCGACTTTAACTTTTGAAATATATAAGACACATTAAAATGAATGTCGTCATAAATCAAATGACATTCATAATGTGAAAATATCTATTTGATTATCCATAATCATCGATAATGCAAAAATATCATAAATTTGCATGGACATCCTTTATCGAATTGAATTTTTTCAGCTGGAGATTATCTCAAGGCAAATCAATATGAGACGTATATTGATTTACTCTCCATTAATCATATTATAAGATGCCTTGAATCCCTAATAGGAAATTATTTATAGCAAGTTTTGCTAATTGTCACTTTGATGAAACAATTTTCCCACCATTAGGGGGAGATATAAACCAATTCAAAAGGAATGACGTGAAATTACTTGAAACACATCAAATTGCATTAAATTTGTTGTATTATGATCCATGTATAAATTAATATGAACTCGAAGTTCAAAGAATCATTTAGTAGCAACAAGTTATGAATCAATTACTTGATGCAAGTATTATATACAAAAAAGTGACAATCATATGCTTCAACATTAAATGGTTCATATAGAAAACGATGTCCATGTGCAACAAATGCACAAGATGTCTCACCCATGTGAACATGAGGGGGAGAATCAAAATGACTTATTGGTTAGTGTATTGCACTTTTTTCCCTTTGCTATGGTTTTATCCCATTGGATTTTCTTTGCAAGATTTTTAATGAGGCAATTCTAACAATATTAAAACTCCGTATCTGGATTAATTAGTGTATTGTACTCTTTTCCTTTCGCTATGGTTTTATCTCACTAGGTTTTCTTAGCAAGTTTTTTTAGAGGCAATCCTAACATTATTATACTCCGTATAAAAAAATGTATGAGAGCAATGTATTCTTTTTCTTATACTAGATTTTTTTCCCACATGATTTTTCTAGTAAAGTTTTAATGAAGCATATATATTCTCTCAAAGTATATCAATGTGTTGCACTCTTTTCCTTAGCTTTGGTTTTGTCCCACTGAGTTTTCCTAACAAGGTTTTTAATGAGGCAATCAATAATATTATACCGCAAATCAAGATTGACGAGAACATTGTACTCTTTTCCCGTACTAGATTTTTTCCCGCAAGTTTTTTCTAGTACATGTTTTAATGAGGCATATTCTCTCAACAAGTGTCATCAAAGGGGAAGTGTAATATATTGGATGACCAAGCTTATGAATGATTACATTGTCAAGCATGACTCTCACATTGAATTGTAACATCAAACACGACTTCTACATTGAATGTAACTTGTACACTCTACATAACTTGTATTCAACTCCAATGTATAATCACTTATCCATGTATTGTCATGTAACTTGTAATCCTCTCCAATGTACACCAACTCTTCCATGTATTGTCTATGTTGCTTGTGATGTGTTGTATGACTTGTGGTGTATGTATAACTTTACACATTGTATAAGTACAATTATCATCATCACCAAATGACCTATATAATTCATCTCTGATCCATTTCTAATCAGAGACGGAATCTAAAAATTCTGTCTCTGATTCGTTGCTATTCAGAGACGGAATTATTGTATTCCGTCTATGTTCCGTCTCTGATTAGAAACGGATCAGAGACGGAATTATTATTTTCCGTCTCTGTTCCGTCTCTGATTAGCGACGGATTAGAGACGGAATACAATAATTTCGTCTTCGATCCGTTGCTGATTTATGTAGCTATGCCTCAAAAGTTAGAGACGGAATAGCAACGGAATATTTAAATTCTGTTGCTAATCCGTCTCAATTCTGCTTTGTTTAGTTTTTCAACCTAAGCTTAATCCAATTGGTTCTCCATAACATCTAAACCTGAAAATACAACCATAGGACCCGCTCCATCGCCTGCACCCCCTCCAACGACTCTTGGGGGGGTGCTAACATCCCCCAAAAAAGTAGAATTTGACATACATACACAAATCAACAATATATATCAACAACAAATATTCAAATGAGAAAAAACATAAAATTCGATATTAAAAAGATTTATATATTCACGAAACTTAGTCAAGTATAATAAATGTTTAATATACCTAAGTATCCATAAAAAAACTACAATTCTCATTGTTTTACAACAACCGTAAAAATACTTAAGTATCATAAAGTTGCTCATTCCTCGTTGTGCTAGCACCTGGGATGTGGTAGCATCAGGATCTACGTATCTTCTCTTCTTTCTTCATAACTACCTGAGACTGTAGACACATCCTTTGGGACAGTCACCCGCCACCTTGTAGCACACCGCCTCATCATCCAGCGGCTGGTCCGGTGTAGTCTGGGTCAGCTCCCGACGTCTCCTAATTTGGTGCTTAGCCTGCATGGATCAACAATATTTTGTTAACAATATAATAGTAGCATTAAGGTGAGAAGGCAGCAAAATATTCAAATATATGTTACCACAACGGATGATAAAGTGTGCAAGTTAAATAATTTACTCAAAAATGCTAATTAGTGCCATCAATCCTGTTCAATTGTTTGGGTTTCTACTACCATTACAATAACTTTGCCCGTCTACATTTTGATTAAGATAAGAATGTTTTTTAGTATAACATTTTTTCTCATCAACTGATCATTGTGTTGGGGAATTCCCCATCGCAGAATGCAATTTACATATAAATATACACACATACATCAGCGAATAATAGATAACTTTGAAAAGAAAAGAATTATGCATATGATTACTTGTTTTCACGAAGCAGATCCCTTTGATTCTTGCATCTCCAACTCATGCTCCGCTACTACAAGGGTAAGAAGACAAGGAGCAGCACAGCAAGCAGAGTTACATGATTAGACGAGAAACAATAGAATATTTTTTTGAAAATTTTGAGAAAAATAAGAATATTGCAAATTTTTCAATGTTTATAGAACTATAGAAACAATCACCAATTTTTTCTTTTGTCTTTTGGACAGGACAAGAGTAACGTAACTATAGATGCTTCATCTTCCTCTAAGCCCACATTTTTAATTAATATAAAGAGAAATATGCAATAAAAAGCAATTTCAATCAGTAGTTGAAAGTATTGGAAATGACTCAAGCCTCTCGCATTGGCACATTTCTTTTTATATAGATATATGCAGCTACTGTGAGGTTAGAATAAACGATCTCATAGATTTTAGCTCATGCATCAAACATTGAGATATTAGCTTAGAATCTTTAGATTGATAACTGACATCTGCAAACCCATACTACGTATTAGATGACTAATAGTAATCTCATACTACTCATTGCAGGTTGCCTTTTCATAGAATAACACATAATGTCACAAGGCAACCAACTAAATCATTTGACTCTTGATGGCGTTGTTGAATCATTAAAAGATACACATTTAACTTATCATCCAATGATCCAAAAGACATGGACGGAGAGGACAGCCTAGGTAGTCAAGGTTATATCTATGTCTGAGAGGCAAAAAGATAAACCAAAAAAAATACCAAAAAGTACTCCACAAACATAAGCTACCTCCCCGAGAAGAAATGCAAGGGGGAATAAACTCTCATCATGACATCATATCATAAGCACTTTTAAGAATTCATGGAAAAGGAATGATTTTACCCACTTGTATTAAATCCCTGTATTTGACCACCGCAAGCCGCCGACAATGAACATCATCGCCAAAAAGCAAGAGAAAATAGATTAATAAGAATCAAGATAGCTATGCAACAACGACATTGAACCTTCGAAGAATGCATTATACAAGAAAGAAGTAAAATGTATAAAAGTAAAATTCAAGGCTCTAACATCAGTAAGCAGTAAGCGAGTCAACACATCCATAGTAATTTCAGCTCATCGCTGATTGAGTCTGATTATATAAAACAATTACACAACTATTTAGTTCAATCTACAACAGCATCGCTACCTTTTTATTCCTTATAAAATAACTAGATTATCAAAATCTAGTTGATTTTGATTATATAAAATAATTATGCGACAATATATTTGGATGACTAGAAAGAAAGAATTCATGCAAGTCAGAAAAAAAAATATTTCTTAAGAAAAACACCTAGGAAAGGGTAAGTATAATAAACCGTTTCGATATCTCATTGATGATTTCCTCGGGCTCTTGGTCAAGACGTTGTATGTCCCTTAAAACTCGTTTAACAAGATCAAAGTGAACTCCACCAGTTATGGATACCCGGAGATCTAAAAAGGGCCTCAATTTCTCACTCAAAGCATAGATACCTTAGATAATCACAATACGAGAGCTTGGGACTTCAATTGTCCCGTTTGAAGAATTCAGTTCTATTTCAATGACGGTAACAATAAAATGGGAATCAAATTTCTTAAGCTCATGACCAAAATAAAAAAAACTATGCACAAAGAATGCGTTAAACAACCTAGAAGCAGAACTAATTGACAAAGTGAAAACTAAAACTCCTAGGAAGTCAAATGAACAGAACTTTGACTCCTTCACTCGCATGTAGCCATGAAAGAGACAGTGAGGCAAACCTGTATCCTGTGCGACTACTCGACTTAAAATCATATATTGGCACATGTGCGGGCTTCCCATCTTTAAGGCCAGGAATATTCTCAAGCGATGTATCGTAGTCTGTCAATCGTGGGTCTGTCGAGACATGATAACCATAAGTTTCATCAAGCGTGACAAGCTTATAAATTTTGGCGATAAATAAGAAAATACGGAAAAGAGAAATCTAAAAGAACATTCTTCTAAAAAGCGCATTTCTGAAAACATTAGGAATTGACCTCAGGACACCTTCACCAACAGGAAAAACCTAAATTCTCTAGAAGAAATGAAGATAGCATGAATATTCATCATGCACATTAACATCAATTGATTGTTTTGAAGGATTGTCTATTCCACAGCAGATCAGCCTAGGCATTTCTTCTTTTATGGAAATGTTATCAGGGCGCTCTTAGGTTCATCGTCAAAGAGCAATTGATTTTTCAGCCAACAAAAGAAATTCTTTAGGTCCCTTTTAATTCGATTCGAAAGTTGGTCAAACAACGAGTTCATTAAACCGGCAGATACATTCTAGTCCCTAGACTCTCTACATCATACGCAAACAACACATTTTCTCGATATCAAACTGTTAGGTAATAGAATAATAGAGAAGCTGATAATTCACATTTCGCGAAAATGACATATTTAATGGAAGCAATAATCAATAGGTAATGGCAGTTGAATCAAATGAACCAGTTTTTACCATCAAAATTTCCATCAATAGGTAATGGCAGTTAAACATCTTCTTTGTAAAAATAGTTTATGTTTGTTGTAAAAACAGTCTTTCCATCAATGATACGACTTGAATCATTGTAGTTATCCATGGAGATGACAGCAAGGCTAGGCATAAAATTAAGCATCTTCTCTGTAAAAGCGACTAGAAAGCATAAGAAAACCAAGACCATCAGTGAAAATATCAGTTTCTAACCATGTATCAGAAGTCAACTTTATTCATTAAAGAGGATGAATCAGAAGTCATGTGACTAAAGGCTCCCGAATCCATGTACCAATTGGAATCTGCAACTGAAGTTAGAGAACCAACCAAGCCCTGATAGTGATCGAAATGAGCTTGTGGAGCAATAGTCAAAAAGATCAGCGGTAAAATCAGCTAAAATGTAAAGTGCAACGGTTTTCCGGCAACTATTTTTTCTTGTCATTAACATCTTGTCACAATTTTTAAGATAAGATAATTTTCTTCAAAAAATAAGATAAAGATAAAACCAGGAGTACACACAACATGCAACAGCTAAAGTTGTAAAGTGCATTGGCTGTCAGACCTCATATATGCATATATGTACAAGTCTTCCTTAGAGGTTTTTCATGAGCTGAAAACTGAACTTTCGGCTACACCTTCACAAACATCTCCACGGCAAAGCGGGCATACCCTGCACACCAGAGTTCAGTCTAAATATGCACAAAAGAAGTATCAATCTAAAAGTCATGCGAACAACTGCTAAAGTTATCTACAAAAGTAAAAGTATAATCTCAAAAGTTACACAAACAACAAGAAACATACATATGTATCACCAAGCTGCTCATCTCTCGTAAGGCGCTCTTGCGTCTCTCGCTCAACATTGTCCCCTTGTTGTGGTGGATCGGCGGGTTCTATTTGCGGCGGCTGTTGCTGGTCAGGAGGTGGTGGTGGTGGTGGTGGCTGTGGCTGAGATATGCCTGCTCCGTCCATGGTCATCCCGAGATGCTGATGCATAAACGCCATAACCTTTCGTAATTGCTCGGCAACGATATCGAGCTTGCACGTGGCACCATCTCCAGCATCTGGGACGTGCTAGCACCAGGATCTGGATATCTCCTCTTCTTTCTCCCTAAAGACCCGAGACCGTAAACACGTCATTTGGGACACTCACCCGCCCCATCGAGGTACACCGCCTTATCATCCACCGGTTGGTCCGGTGTAGCCTGGGTCAGCTCCAGACGTCTCCTTTGGAGCCTATCCTGCATGTATCAACTATAAACAACTTACATGATATGCTTTAAAGTAAACTTAATACTATTTAACATTTCATTTCTATACTTACATAGAACCGCTCTGATCTAGTATCGATGAATGTCATCCAGTCGTGATTTACGGTGTAGAGATGCAAATACAATTCATTCACGGTAGGTGGCATCTCGGATGAATCAGTCTGCGTACAGGACCGACTATAAATTCAGCATAAATATGTCTATTAGTAATAGGTCGGCGAACTCATATTCGCCAAACACAAATCAATTGCGTAGTGAATAAGTGTATAAATGTAAAAAAAAAACTAGAGTGTAAAAAAAACTTACCAATCTTTCATCGGTAGTCACAAAAGACACCGAACCACCACCGTGCTTCGAGGGTCCAGTTCCAGGTCCTTCGACCTCAGTGTTCCTATTCGTTGACGCTTGCCTAGACCTGGCAAGGAAGTCCTCACTCTCCCAGTACTCCAAGTATCTTCTCCATGCCTCATCTGTAACATAAACTGGCTGAACACGATTCTTTTTTAACTTGTGCATCAATGCGGTGTACCTTGAGCCTGCATGCGTGTCGTACACCGTATGAATGAGATCCTCGGGAATCGCATCATCCCATCTAAAATATACCTACAAAATGGCGATTGCAATTATTACGAGACATTGAAAAATAGTATAAATCCTAAGACATTTATTAGTCCTGCGTACCTTCCATTGGCGCCAGTAGTGGTCTTTATAATGATTCGCTACCGACTTCCAACAATACCGTTCTGGAATCATCCATCTTTTGAAAACTTTTGTCATCCTCCGTGCACAAGAATGAGAAGAATGCAACTCCCTGTGTTTCATGAAAATGCATAACATCTTAACAACTTTTTTAATAATTTACATCGATATTTAGAAGTACATATATGAATCAAATACGAACTTACATATCATTGGCAATCAGTGTGATCGGGATCCGCAGCAGCGAGGGGGCTCGATCACTGTCCTCTGAGGTGCCCGCGGAGGGCCTGTCACCTGCAAGCCTGCTCTGCCGTCGTAAGATGAGGATGCTGCCGGTGATGCGGTGGCTGAGGGTGCAGGCCTCGTCGGTACAGGAGTGTCATGTCTCGATGTCGGCGACGGTGCCTGTAACGGGCAATTTGGTATAGTCCTTGATGACGAGGTTGATGGTACAGGTGACGCGGACGGTATGGAAGGCGAAGGTGACGCTGAATGTAACTCGTGCTCGAGAGAATGAGAAGTCGGAATCAATAATACAGGAATCGACCCACGACCTCGACCACCACGACCTCTTTGACCCCCTCGTGTGGCCTAACCATGACGCCCAGTCGGTATTTCGCCAGTAGAGGTTTGTGCTGCACCTCTTACGACTAGACGATGGCCCCCTAAAGGTATCCCTCGACGTGGGGGGTGATCACTGCCCGCCATGAAACCTAACATAATACCAATAAAAGTTTAGAGAACAAAGGCATACAAAAAAAAGTAATGAACTCTAATTGATGGTAATTAAGAACACAGGATCCATGCTGATAAAAGAAAATTCAGAAATATATCGTCAAAAGTATGCATGTCTATATATCATAATGGGTTGATCTTTGCCAAGCACCGTCGAGAAGTTACACTCCATATAAGAAAGGTCTAGAAAATTCACGTAACATCGATCTAACGTTGACATAAGATAGACATACATTACTCGCTATCATCCGTTTCAAATTCGCTCTCATGAGTAGAAGTTGATGATTCTTCTTCTGAATCATCTCCACTATCAACAATGAGTCATTGACTTCTTTACTTGGACCCGCTTGAATAATGACTTGAGTCCCATTTGGATCATCCAGATTGTTGATATCCTGAATCGCATCATCGACTACGCACATCGTAGGCATCCCATCTTGGAATGCAATCTCTTCCGAGCCCTGGTCATTATCGTCTTTGCTCGTTTCCTCGTCAGCAAATTTTGGTTGACAGCAACAAATTGCTAGCCATTCTTGTCGATCGTTCCTTATAGAAGGGTACAAAAGGTAGTACACTTAAGTGGCTTGCATTGCAAGGACAAATGGCTCGTAGTTGTTATATCGTCGACTTCGATGAACCTCTACCAATCGAAGTGTTGGGTGAGTCCTCACACGATGATTCGGTGTAGGGTCATACCATTCACACTTAAACAAGACCACACGCTTGAGGCCGGTATATTCAATCTCCACAACCTCTTGCAGTACACCATAATAGTTATGGGAAACATCGGCGTAGTTAGAACCCTTCACCAAAACACCGCTGCTCCGCGTCGATCTATTAACATCATATGTTGCGGAGTGGAACTTATACCCATTCACTAGGTAACCAGAGTAGACAGTACAAGATCGACTAGGACCAACCGAAATATCAACGAGCGTCTCGTCTATGATAGAATTCCTAGCCTATTCACAATAAATTAGAAATGTAATAAGACGCATTACTTATGAAAGAGATTTATGAAGATATAACCTACAATAGTAATAACTCTACATATGTTTGAAACCATATGGGAAAGTTGTGCTCTAGACTACTATCAACTTCCGACTCCCCCATTGCTTGAGTGATTTCATCGACGAATATCCTAGAAGAAACGAACATGTACATAGCATGTCTTAGTAAAAGATGAATAATGAATGTACTGCATTATTAAATGAAAGTGACGGACATACTGGATGTAAGGAGTGATCTCTGGACAATTGAGCGGTATGTATGAATGAGCGGCATTATACTCATGCTCGGTTAAGTACCGCTCCTTCGACTTGCCCATGGGTCGACCAGGATAAGTAAAAATTGAGAAATTACCCACAAAATGCGGTGTGGGCCCGACACCGCCATCGTCGTTTCGTTGCACTTTGTCATGCAACGTAAAGACATGATCTTCGAAGTAGTAAGAACAAAATGATGTGACTTTTTCGACCAACTAAGCATTACACATGGAGCCCTCTACCTTCGCTTTGTTCCGAACATTATTTTTCAAATGTTTGAGATACCTGTCGGAGTATAGGAAATGTTGATTTAATACTTATTGAATGGGAAAATAATTTCAAAGGCTCAAGATATTACCTCTCAAATGGATACATCCATCGAATTTGAACGGGACCGGCCAAACGGGCCTCGTAGGCCAAGTGGATTGGTAGGTGTTTCATAGAGTCGAAGAAGCTTGGAGGGAATATTTTCTCCAACTTGCAAATGATTTTTGGTATTTCAGACTCTAAGACCTCCATATCTTTGAGACTGACACTTTTCGCAGTTAGGGATCGAAAAAAAAGGCTTACTTCGCTAATTGCAACCTAAACCGGGTTTAGGAGGAGTTCTCTGAATGCAATTGGTATCAACCGTTGCATGAAAATATGACAATCATGACTCTTCATGCCGAACATTTGTAATTTCTTTGGATCCACACATCGACCAAGATTCGAAGCATAACCATCAGGAAAACACAACTTTTCAACCCACTCGCACAATTTTTATTTTTTTGATGTATCAAGAGCATAGCATCCGATGATGTAAGTATTTGTCGCCGAATCAATGTGTAGAGAAGGTCGGTGACAATATTCACGAATATCTTGTCTCGCTTTCGCATTGTCCTTACTCTTGCCCGGTACACACATAATGGTGTTGAATAAGTTGTCGAAAACATTTTTCTCGATGTGCATGACATCTAAGTTGTGGCGGATCAAGTTTGTCTTCTAATACGACAAGTCCCAGAAAATGCTTCTTTTTCTCCATCTCGAATTCTTAGCTATCCGGCCATTCACAGAATCAGCTCCGATTTTTGTCACCTTCATCAAGCCTAACGATTCAATTTCTGCCAAAATTTCATCACCAGAACGCAAAACGGGCGGATCGTCATTTAAGACCATTTTGCCTCTAAGGAAGTTTTTTTTGTCTTTCCTGAATGGTGATGCCTTCGCCAAGAAATGACGGTGACAGTCGAACCACGATGTCTTTCCACAATTTCGCAATTGAAATGCATTTGTATCCTCCATACAATATGGACAAGCCATCTTACAGTGTGTGCCCCAACCGGACAACATGCTATACGCAGGAAAATCACTAACAGTCCTTAAAAGGGCCACTCACATGAGAAAATTCATCTCTGTGGACATGTCGTATGTAATCACCCTATTGTTCCATAAATCTTGCAACTCTTTCACAAGCGGCTGAAGGAACACGTCGATTTTCTGTTTTGGGTTGGTCGGTCCAGGAACGATAACCGTTAAGAACATAAACTCAGATTTCATGCACATCGACGGTGGAAGGTTGTAAGGAGTCAATATTACAGGCCATGAATAGTACGATTTTCTTGAAATCCCAAATACTTGAAAACCATTAGTGCACAATCCTAAACGAACATTCCGAACCTCGGCGACGAAGTCTCTATTGACATCATTAAAATGTCTCCAAGTTATCGAATCAGAACAGTGTTGCATAACATCTTCTGGCGAGGAATGTTCTCCATGCCATTGCATATGTTTTGCGTTGACTCAGACGCATACAATCGTTGCAACTGAGGGCCCAAAGGGAAGTAATACATTTTTTTGCAAGGGCGTTTTTTGGTGTTCCGACCACGACCTCGTCGCTGTGCAATGTAGCGTGATTTCCTACACAATTTACATGATGTCAACTCAGAGTCCAATCCCCAATAAATCAAACATTGGTCCTCACATCAATCTATTTTCTCAACAGGTAGACCTAGACCTCGCATTAGTCTTTTAGTGGCATAAAAATCTTCAACCAATGAATTGTCATTTGTCAAACAATCCTTCATGAATTTTATGATTTCATTATACCCTCGTTCAGATATATGATGTTCTGACTTGATCGCAAGTAATCTTTCCATTGCGGACAACGTTGTCATGGTTTCGCAACCCGGCCACAATTGTTCGCTACTAGCCTCTATCATGTCATATAGTTGGCGTGCTTGGGGATTTGGTGATTCTTCCACGTGATTCCAATTGAAACTTGGACCTGCCACGTTGTGTAGCATCTCGCGGTAAGTTGTCTGATCGTCTCCTCCCACATCAGCATCATCAATATGGTTATCCATTTGGTAGAAGTTTTGCGGGCCTTCATCTCCGTTCTCACCATGTTCGTACCAACAGTGATATCCCGAAACAAATCCATACCTACATATGTGGTACTCAACCGTTTCGACGTCCAGGTACGGTACAAGTCGACATTTCTTATAATTGCACGAAAATCTAATCTTCCTTTCACTTTGGTATGTAGGACAATGTTGCTTAGCAAATGATATGAATTCTTTAACCTTCGCCGCGAATTCAATTCGAACGAAGCCGTTGTCGAGACGGTTGTACATCCAGTCTCGACTTGTAGACGACATTCCTATTGTAATTGTGCAATTAAATTAGTCAACTAGTTTCATAATTCCCGACGGTACATGGCTACTCGTGTGTCCAACTAACATAATTTATTAGAAGGGGGAATCTGAGAACCTACCTAACTACATGAACAAAAAGCTTTGCTTCTAGCCATTGGATAAAAGAGGTTGGAAACAACTTTCTTAATACCTAGCTCGGTACATGACTGATACCGAACAAAGTACGCTAATTGGTCATAAAAATAAAAGCAACAAGGACTTAAAAAAAATAAATAAATCATAAGTTATAAGAGATATACAAATACCACATTGTATCAAAGCTCCTAGTACTTGTTCACTCGTACCTCCTTAAGGTTATAGGTTTATTCAATTCTCTTGAAATTTTATGTGAAATAGCAACATTAACTAAAAGAGTAATCATAGTTTTTCGAACCCTACCAAGTAGTAGAAATTATATAATTATAGGTGTTATTCATCTATACCTACTCTATTGGTAGCTTTATCTACACACATGCATATACACACAAGTGAATCAAATATAGTGGGAAAAACATGAAAAAATGTGGCATAACAATATCAAAGAATGTAAATTAAAAAATAAAATATAGCACAATTTTCAGTATTGGCAGATCGAAAACCAGTGAATGTTTGTTGCTTAACGGCAACCAAAGCTCCCTAAACAATTTGCAAAGACCTATCTCCAAAGATGACATCTAAATTTGTGCACAGCTTGTAAACAAACTCAGCTAAATGATCTACATTTCAAATCAAATCAAACCAACTTAATAATGTAAGACCAATCTTCAAAAAAAAAGAAAACAAGGTAATCACATAGAAACCCAATGCACAAAAAATGGTTTTTTGTTTCTTCAATCAATCCTATTCCTACATAGTATCAAAATCTGAACTAATAAGAACATGACCTGGAATCAATGGAATTAACTTTTTAGTTACAACAGCTGAAGGATGATCAAGTCTATGATGCCATGAACAATTATGATTACTTACCGTAAATGACTGAGGAAGCTCTAAAGTAAAGGAAACTAAATCAATGATGTACAAGCCAGCTATGACTCTCCCGACATCAAGAACTTAAGTACTCTCAAGGTCCTGTAATATATAGAAATCGGTAAGGAAGGTGAATGTAACAGTGGAAGTAGCAGTAAGCACACATACAACAACAACAATAACTACCATAAGAACACAAACCCTAAAACCCAAAACCATATATATAAAAAGGTAAAAACTTGTACAAATCCAATTAGGGATAACTGTGTCACTCACAAGTAGCATTGCAACAACTAAAACATGGCAAAATGAACATAACTACAAACCCAGATCATAACAGAGAAATGCAACACATTTCATTGTTACTCTCAGAGAACAAGCATAACCACAAAACAACTAAGCATGCAAGAGAAGAGCAGAACAAAAACTTCTAAACCATATATATAAATGTTATTTTGCCTCAACTCAACGTTCATCCGTAGTGCCAATTGCCAGCCTTTTTTTCTGCTAGCTCCCATTAAGAAACTCGAGGTGTTATATATAATTAATAACATTTATATATATATGAATTCTAGCACAAAGATTCAATATTTCATTATATATGTATAGCTTGGTACGTAATGTTTTGTTCATTGAACTGCTTAATTAAATTAAACTAGTTGACTCCGAACAGGGAATTGATGCATCATCAAGACAAATACCAAGATTGCCGGATAACGTGGCTCTTAATTAGATGTCTTGCAAAGATATCTCTCGCATGGATTTCATGGGCAATTTGAAGCTGTGTCAAAGTGATGGAGAGATGGTATCCGCAGTAGTTCAGAGTACTTCAACTTAAAATCCAGTGAAGGATGGTGTGTAAACTGGTTATTCATTTTAATTACTGAAGGAGAGAAAAAAAACTAAGAGGATTTCTTATGACCCCGAAGCTAATAAGTGGCATTCTCTGCCCAAAACTCCAAGCTCAAATGATCAATGTGGATCCATTTTGGGTTTGCTTGTGTTTGTTTCTCTCATATGTTTTTGGTGATCGATTGGCGGGTGTCATGTACCATGCATTTGTTGGTGAAGAACACCAACAAATGCACATGAAAGCCAAAACAGCACGAAAATGTGAATAGATACAACAAATCAAAACCCAGAAACTAAAAACCAAAAACCCCCCGCAAAAATGTCAAGACTAGAAGCTCTAATCTGGGTGGGGCATCGAGGGTGCCAACTTATATTGTAATGTTGGCGCCACAGAGACGGACCAAATTGAATGAAAATATCTCATTCCAACTATCTCATATCTTCTTTAGTGAAGGGTGCTCCATTGTAATAACTTGAATGAAAACTTCTCATTCCAACTATCTCTTTCTTCTCTTCTTTTCTCATTTGTAGTAGTAGTTTGTAGTAGTAGAAGTTCTTAGTCTTCTATTTCCTTTTCTAGTTCTTAGCAAGTTCCAACTCAATTTACAACAATCTAAATTTGTTTTGTTTTTTGTTTTTTGTCTTTTTTTGTTCTTGTTGTTAGCTCGATTTCTTAACCATAAAATCTAGGAAGCCCCTTTGAATTGGTGCTTTCATTCCTGGACCATGGGTTCTCGACCTCGCGCACCAACGCCCCCACAAGCACCACTAGCACCTCCATCACTAGAAGAATCCATTGTAGCAATTACTCAATAGCTGCAAACACACCTGCAACTAATCCAAACCTTTGACCAAGACAATAAATCGCGCATGGATACCATGACTAACGTAATTGTAGACCTCTGCGCTCGACCAGAGACCACTCAACGAAACCAGACCTGCACCCAAACACCCAAAACATCACAATCTGACTTGGTGACCCCAACACAACGAAACAACACTAATGGCATTGACACCTCCACACCTGCCCAAACGATAATCGCTGGACCATCGACATTCATGGCTCGACCCACTTACCAATTCGTAGTAAAACCTCCCCAATCCCCATATCCTTTAAACATCCACTGCTAATGCAACTTAAGCCACTGAAGGTATTTCTCTCCAACTTCGACAGCTCAAACCACCTCGATTGGCTCTACCAAGCAGAACAATACTTCTAGCTCTATGCCATGTCGCTTTGCCCTAATGGCATTCTATATGCAAGGGGAAGCCTTTAGTTGGTTTCATTATGGTAGCCCTCACCGCCCGGGGTAACGTGTCTCCGTGTACTCATTGCCAGCTGGCCGTACTCCACGTGTACGACACTTGCCCATCCTTTTTCTGTCTCGAAATTCGTTTCCACTTGTGTGTACAACGTATAAGTGACATTTTCAGCGAAAGTCGTACTTTATACCATTAATTCAAGAAATATTAATAATCAAATAAACAAATCATATTGTGAAAAAACCCTGAAAAGTACTTTGTATAATGATAGACGAATGTACCATATAAGGTATCTACATGTACAATGTCATGATACTCCCCAATTCCCAAAAGAAATCAAAATATCAAAAACAAACACACGTACAAGTAGTCTTCGACAGCAGGAAGTCAGAGTAGTCGCCTAAGATTCCCTTGCCCTTACTTGTACTCGATATGCACTCAATCATCACAGAAGAAAATGGATGATGAGTCCAGTAAGTAAAATCCCAAGAACTCCTCTAAGCATTCAAATAAACAATTGGAATTCAATAAATACTGTTAAATAAACATGCGGAATATAAACATACAACTGTAATTAGTAGGGGTGGGCAAACCGCGGTTTGGTGGTGAAAATCATCAAACTGCCACCAAACCGAGGGTTCATGGCTTGGCCATTTTGCAAACCACCACCAAACCGCGAAACCTCAAAACCACAACCAAACCGACCGCGGTTTGCGTGGTTTGGTCGGTTTGATTTTGTGATTTTTTTGCGACACATTTTCAGCAAAAAAAGTCACACATTCCATACAATCCCATCAACAAAATATATGTTCATACATGACCATCCACCAAAAACACAATAATACACATGAACTCAATCAAAATTTGAGTCTAAGATCATTTTGAAAGTTAAAACAACAAGAAAAGGCTTCAACTTTATTTCAATACATTCCAAGTTTAGGGGTGGTTTTTGCGGTTTGGTGAACCGCGATTTTTTGTAAATGAAAACCACCACCAAATCGTGAAATTATGGTTTTCAAGTTTTCTAAATCGCCCCCAAATCGCAAGTTAAAAAAACCAGACCAAACCATGCGGTTTGCACGGTTTGGGCGGTTTTGTGGAGACCAATGCCTACCCCTAGTAATTAGAGCATCGCATGCATAGATAACAATAAAGTGCAAATGTATGTGCATGTTCCAGTCAGACTACACCATACTTCGGGATTTCCTTCCAGATCTCACTAGTGGGCGCACCCAACTAGCTATCACCTGGTCCTCTCGGTGGCCGGCGTAGACCTACGACGCACCGACACATGTAGCAGTTCATTAGCTCGGATCGTTATCCACCGAGAACTCCTGATACACATGTTATGGTCTAGAATGCATAGACACACAACGAAAAATTCGGTGGGAGTAACTCAACCAACCGTCCAAACAATGACAAGATATAGATGTAATAAAGATCACAAGGAATACCGAAATGAATGGAAATACAAAGCGAAATAAATACTCATAGTTTTTCAATTTAGTTTTACAAACCTCACAACGCACTCCAATACCTCGTAATCAATCCCTGAGTCCAAGTCCACTGAGTCCTTGGTCGCCAATTGATCACCCGTGTCCACGTATATCCATTTATCAATAATTCCAATTTAGCATGACAATTTACGACCACTTTCTAAAACTTTAGGCCAAATTGCCCATTTCGCTCTTTTCGAGGCAAAAACCCCACAAAAGTCGCGTTCGGAATTTTCAAATATTTTATTTTTCATAGAAATTCATCAATTTCTATTTATTTTATTGAAATATAATTTTTCAAAATTTCCCAATTTTTTTGAAATATTTTCCAAATTTTTCTTTCTTTCCTTTCTTTTTTTTATATTGGTTTGGATCGGGTCGACCCAACGGGTCGACCCGACCCTAGACAAGAATTGGTCCAGGCTCGCCCCATGGGCCGAGCCTGGCCAATTCCGGCCCAGGCCCAGGTGGGTGGGTGTGCCCATTAGTGGGATCCTCGTAGGGTATTCCAAAGTATGGTTTAGTTTGACTGGAACATGCACAAACATTTGCACTTTATTGTTATCTATGCATGCGATGCTCTAATTACAGTTGTCTGTTTACATTCTGCATGTTTATTTAATAATTTTATTGACTTCCACTTGTTTATTGGAATGCTCAGAGGAGCTCATTGGGATTTTACTTACTGGACTCGTCATCAATTTTCTTCTGTGATGATTGAGTGCAGATCCGAGTACAAGTAAAGGCAAGGGGATCTTAGGCGACTACCTCTGACATTTTTTTGGGAATTGGGGAGTATCATGACATTGTACATGAATATACCTTGTATGGTACAGTCGTCTATCTCTATACCAAGTACTTTTCAGGGTTTTCCACAATAGGAGTTTTTTTATTTGCTTATTAATGTTTCTTGAATTAATGGTGTAAAGTACGACTTTCGCTGAAAATGTCACTTATACGTTGTACACACACGTGGATATGAATTTCGAGATAGAGAAAGGACGGGTAGGTGCCGTACACGTGTAGTTGGGCCATCTGGCAAGGAGTACATGGAGACACGTCACCCCGGGCGACGAGGGCTGCTACAGTTGGTATCAGAGCAAAAGAAGAAGTCTTAAGACAATAAAACTTAATCAATGAACTTAGATGTGGAAACCCGAAGTTATGGCCTTAGAACTTAGTTGGGAAGTGATGTGAGGGCGGGTAAAGTTAGAATGTATATTCGTGTTATATTTTCATTTTATTATATGATATACGTATATACCTCGAGACTGAGCCGAAGCACATTCTCGATGCAGATTATGGACGGACAGTCTGGTACGCCTTTTGAGACTGGACAAACTAGCGATGCGGCTAGGGATGGCCCGGTTATGGCGATATGTGAGGATAGACTCTCGGCCCAATAGACACAAATGGCCGAGGTATTACGGCTATTACGAGAGCATACCGCGGTACTGGCGGCACTCACTTCAGCTAGAAAGCCAGTAGTTATGCCGTCCCAGTGGAGACAACTATTGTTCAGGTGGTGCCCCAGACACCAATTCGGGGGTAGCGTCAGAGGCACCCAAAGAGATATCTACCGCAATTGTTGTTCCTTTGGAGACGTCGACTCTTACGCCTCCATTCACGACGACGGACCATGCGACTGCCACCTCCGCTGCTGATACTACTACTAAATCGACATTCGTCTTGACACTAGCAGACGAAGTTATTGATGGAGTTTTTGAAGTTCCTGCCTTAATTCTTTTACAGAGGCGGTGACCCTGAGGCTACAGGGAGATGGGTAATGTCTCATCAACGTTTCCATAAGCTAATGAGGAACGATGAGACGGTACATACACGACTTTCTGGAGCCTGTTTGAGAGGGCATGCGACAGTCTGGTGGACGACATATAAGGATACTCATCTAGAACCGACGACATGAGCTGAGTTTAGGGAGCTATTCTACTACAGTACATACCCATGAAGGTTAAGTTGAGACTAAGGGATGAGTTCCTGACCCTGAGACATGGTAATCAGACCTTGATGCAGTATATGGAGAGGTTTTGACATTTGCTTCAGTTCTCTCTAGATGTCGCCAGATAAAGCGCTTATAGATCTATTATTTCACCTGAGGGGTTGATGTCAAGATTGCATCATCAGTTGTCTAGATCGGAGCCACGACTCAGCAGGAGATCTTTGATAGGGCATTGGCTCATGAGACATACATACTGCAGAGGGCTAGCTAATGTGTGACTGGTAGATAGTATAGTCATGGCAGAGTCCTTGATCGAATCGAGGCAGAAGAGACTGATGGATCATCCGGAGAGAGGCCGAAAAGATGATAGATGTGAGAGGGGCCGCCGGAACATTATTAGAGCAGTTAGTTCCAATATGAGGAGCCACAACTAGTTAATGCTATCACCTCAGCACAATTGGATCAACATATGTCACAACCATAGGAGTACCGTCAGGGTCGAGATCAGGGGGATATGATAGGGGCTAAGTAGACCGGATCAGGTAGAGAAGGAAAGATGGGTAGACTAGAGAGCCGTAGATGTCATCGATATGGTTAGAAGGGACACTTGAGGGTTGACTGTGGGACACCACCATCGCCACGACGAGAGTCGGACAAGGCCAGATATAGCGCATGCGTAAGCAACGCCAGATAGTGTGGTGACTAGGCACCTTGTTGAAGGTACGTTACATATAAGTGGTCGCCTTATGCATGCTATGTTTGATTCTGGTAACACTTTATCATTTTTGTTGGACGTATTGTTGGATTGTTAGGATTAGTTACACATACACGAGATCCACATTTTGTCATCAGTACGGCTACAGGGGATAAGATATACCCGAACCGAATATGTTTAGACGTGATGATAGGGGTGGAGGGACATCAACTACCAGCGGATCTTCGAGTATTGGAGTACTTAGAGTTTGACACACTACTTAGGGATGGATTGGTTAACATCCTATCATTCACGAGATAGACTGTTACGTAAGAGGATAAAGTTTCTCATTCCTAAAATACCGGAGTTCATATTACTTGGATCGGAAAGTGACTTACCCATCACGAGAAGTCGACTAGCTACGGCGCAGGAAATTGAGGCGTTTGTAGTGATAGTTGAGCCGGAGGTTCGAACGGAAGTTCGGATTGAGGACGTTCGGTAGTTAGGGATTTTATCGATGGATGATTTAGCTAGATTGCTACCACCACGAGATGTTGAGTTTATAATCGAGCTGATACTAGGGACGCAGTCGATTACCTGTCGACCTTATCGGATGGCACCAGCGGAGCCGAAAGAGATGAGATGACAATTGGATTAGTTGTTGGAGAAGGGTTTCATTCACCCTAATATGTCACCTTGGGGAGCTCCAATACTATTTGTGAAGAAGAAAAATGGTACGATGAGGATGTGCATCAAATATAGGAAGCTGAATCAGGTAATTGTGAGAAACTATTACCCACTTCTAAGATTGACGATCTATTTGATCAGCTGACAAGTGTCAGATTCTTCTCGAAGATTGACATTCACTCAGGTTATGATTAGTTAAGGATTTAAGAAGAGGATATCCAGAAAATACTTTTAGCATGAGATACGGGTTATTTGAGTTCACAGTCATGCTTTTGAGCTGACGAACGCTCTAGCGATTTTCATGGACCTGATGCACAGGTTCATGAGGTCGTATTTGGACAGATTCGTCATCGTATTTATCTATGATATCTTTATCTATAGCAGGACTCGTGATGGACCTAATGCACGAGAGTTCATGAGGTCGTATTTTTTCATGAACCCGAGGTTCA
Organism: Stephania yunnanensis; assembly: GCA_039657365.1. Classification (NCBI taxonomy): domain Eukaryota; kingdom Viridiplantae; phylum Streptophyta; class Magnoliopsida; order Ranunculales; family Menispermaceae; genus Stephania; species Stephania yunnanensis. Next base: position 52,993,385 of record CM077584.1, on the reverse strand, counting down.
TGAGGTTCATCATCGTATTTATCGATGATATCTTTATCTATAACATGACTCGTGAGGATCACGAGGGACATCTTATAACAGTTTTGAGGACACTAAGAGAGCATCGACTGTATGCCAACTTTAGCGAGTGTGACTTTTGGCTAAGGGCGGTGAGATTCTTAGGTCATGTTATCAGTGAACTGGGTATCTCAGTGGATTCAGAAAAGATTAGGGCAATCATTGATTGGAAGACGCATGAGTCTGAGGCTAATCTATGGAGTTTCCTTGGGCTGGCTAGATACTACCGCCGATTTGTGCATGATTTTTCCTCTATCGCAACGCCGATGATGAGACTGACTAAGAAATACGTTAGATTTGACTAGTTAGATGAGTGTGAGCAGGCCTTTTGTGAATTGAAGCAGAGATTGACATTTGCACCAGTATTGACATTGTTAGAGTCGGCAAGACCTTGATCGTATATACAGATGTTGAATTTTGGGGTTCATACGCAACGAAAATTACAAAACAATTTTGACAAAAACCTCAGATAGGATCCGAATATAATTCCATTAAAAATGTTTAAACCATGAAAACTTAATCATACCTCGGTCGTAAATATACCTTTCTAAAGATTGATCGATCTCTTAGGCGCTGCCAACGACGAACGCCCTCTACTAGCAATCCACACACGAACGAAGGTCAAGATTCGAAGTGTAGCTTCGAGAGAATACCAAACCTTTTTTGTTTCTCTCCAAAACGATCTAGAGCATACCAGAAAACCCTAATTCATTTCTGAAATGAAAATAAAGTTTCGACCCTTAATCTTTTATATGTGTGTTCTAACTTAAAGCGTTTATTTATACAACCCTTATATATAGACGGTTAAGTAAATTACACATATACCCATACTTAAAGAAGTATAAGTGTAATACACCACAAGAATGTTTCTGTCATGAATTTTATCATATAAAATTTATTTTTCTAAACCATCTTAAAATCTCGTAAAAACATTCTTAGTGTGCGTCCCAATAGGCTCAAACAACGTTGGCGGTGTACTAAAACACATTTTGGTATACATGTAATAAGCGGCCTCTAGCAAGACATTATGACTACCCAAGTTGTACGAATATCAAATCGATACAAACTAATCAATAGTGTATATAACATCTTTTTGTCACACGATATCCTTTTGATCAAACATAAGGCATGGAATTGTTATCCAACATGTTCAATCGTACTAGTCTCGATCTCTAGGTAGACTGAAAACATCCAAGTGACATTGATCAATATCAATTCACTTAGACTAGGCCTTTTAACAGTCTAACACATCAAGGGATCCACTGGATATCTCTCTTTATATGAGAGGGACAAATCCTATCTTTATTACACAACTTCATCACATTGCTCACACAATAACCAATCACAACCTTCATAATCGTCCGGTTAAAGATAACGTTTGATTGTGTCAAATCACTGTGTTCATAATGTTGAAGTCTCTGGTAATCTCAAGTCTGAGGACTGAAAAATATACATATCATGAGAAACAACTATGACTTAATCCATGTGATGTTCTCATAGAGGTCACTCCAATACTTTGTTCCCTAACAAGTACTCGTGATCTTGATTCGCATCCCTATACGTATAATCATCATATGATCATTAATCAAGACTCACACTAGTCTTAATTCATTATAGTTCTCAGTATAATGATCGACTATAGACATTTTGGATATTTCTGTAAATACCCATGGATTTTATTATAATGTAAACATGCAAATTAATTATAATAAACAACAAATGAAATCCTCTATTTTATTAACTAAAAATATTCATAAAGACAGTTAATGGACTGACTTAGGGCACATGCCCCAACATCTCTCACTTACACTAGGGCCAATCATACATGCATCTAATGCCTAATGATCTAATATGACCATCATGTTTTGCTTGTGGATGAGCTTTTGTCAATGGATATGCAACGTTGTCTTCATTAGGTACTCTACAAATCTTCACGTCTCCCCCTCTCAATAATTTATCTGATGAGATGAAAACGCCCGAGCATATGTTTGGATGTGTGGTGTGATCTAGTTTCCTTGGCCTGTGCTATTGCCCCGTTATTGTCACAATACAAACAAACATGGTTAGAAATAATTGAAACCACACCTAGTTCAGAAATGAACCTTTTGATCCAAACTGCCTCCTTTACTGCATCGAACGCTCCAATATATTCAACTTTCATTGTAGAATCGACTTTCGTCTCTTGCTTCGAACTTTTCTAGCTTCGCACCCCCATTCAAAGTAAACACATATCCAGACTGCGATCTAAAATCATCTATATCAGTTTGAAAACTTACATCTGTATAACCATTTACAACTAGATCATTTTCAAAACCTCCATAAACCAAGAACACTTCCTTAGTCCTTCTTAAGTATTTAAGAATGTTCTTTACTGCTATCAAGTGACTCTCACCAAGATCTGACTAATATCTGCTTGTAGTGCTCAAAGCATATGATACATCAGGTCGAGCGCATAGCATGACATACATGATAGATCCAATAACTGATGCATATGGAATCTTATTTATACAGTCTCGCTCATCATTTGTTTTAGGACATTGAATCTTGTTGAGACTTATTCCATGAGACATTGGCAACAATCCTCTTTTAGAGTCTTGCAAACCGAACATATTCAACACCTTGTCTATGTAAGCACTCTGACTTAGAACGATTTGCCTCTTAGATCTATCCCTATATATCCTTATCCCTAAGATATAGGCTGCATCTCCTAAGTCTTTCATTGAGAAACACTTCCCTAACCAAGACTTGACATTCTGCAATGTTGGGATGTAATTTCCAATGAGTAATATATCATCAACATACAATACCTAAAAAATAACTACATTCCCACTGACCTTCTTTTATACACAAGGCTCATCTTCGTTCTTAATAAAATCAAAATCCTTGATTGCTTCATCAAAACGAAGATTCCAACTCCGAGAAGCTTGCTTTAATCCATAAATAGATCTTTGAAGCTTGTATACCTTCCTAAAATTCTCAAGATGTACAAAATCTTGAGGTTGTGTCATATACACGTCCTCAAGCAGCTTTCCATTAAGAAATATTATTTTTACATCCATTTGTCATATCTCATAGTCATAATATGCAACAATGGCAATTAAAATTCTTATAGATTTAAGCATGGCTACTGGTGAAAAAGTTTCATAATAATTAACACCTTGAGTGTAACAGCCCGAAAATTTAACTTGTGCCACGTGTCAAGTCATGGTCGAATGTGGGATCCACTCGTTGAAACACGTATGTCTTAATCTCGGGTGGAGACACCGAGAATGTTCAATTAAGATTTTAATGCTAATTGTTGAGAAACGTATATGCGGGGAATGCGGTGAGCCGAAACACGAACGGGGACACGTCTCGAGTCGTGTGTCGACGTGGACCGAGGTAGCGGTGTAATGTGACTATAGTAATTTTAATGTAGTCACATCAAAAAGAAAATTAAAATTCAAATGCATATATACGTGTATCTATATATGTGAATATATATATATATATAAGAAATATAAATATATATATGTAAGATCGGGAGAGAGAAAGGGTAAGATAGAGAAAGAGGGGGATCGGGAGGTGAGAGAAAGATAGAGAGAGTGTGATCCGGAGGTGAGAGGAAGAAGAGAGGAGATGGCGGAGAGGCGGCGGCTCGCGGACGCGAGGAGCGGCGCGGCGACCAACGAGCGGCGACACGGGCGACGGTTGCTGCGCGGTAGCGACGGCGGTGGACGACGCGATGGCGTTGTCGGACCAATCGCTCCTCGACGAGGGGTGCGAATCGACGAATTTCGCGATCGAGATGTGAGCGAGACGTTTTGAGGACGATTCGCGATTTCTCGAGGTAAGTAAACCAGTGAGGAACTGTACGGTAATTTCGTTGCTTTGATATTGTTATTCATTGCTTTGATATTATACTTGAAAGTGTTATAGCATGGAGTGGTCCATTTGGCAACTAAGTTATGGTTACTATTATCTGCGATATGAGAGTGTTAGGGTTGGGAGGCAGGGGTCTCGTCCTAAACACGAGGTCTTACCTAGACATCAGTTGATAACTCCCAATTGAGTCTACATTGGGGGCTCTTATCCGGGTCTGTGGTTGTTTCATAGTCGCACGGGCTAGAGCTGGGAGGCAGGTGTCTCGTCCTAGATCTGGGTCTGTGGATGTTTCATAATCGTACGGGCTAATGTTGTATATGTCCTACTGACTTTACTTACCTGGGCTCGTCATTTTTGGGTTTGACTGAGTGCAGAGTCGCAGACGAGTAGTAAAGGGGAAGGCTTCATAGCTAGGTGAAATTTTGTATCTCGTGTATTACACTCCTCTGATGATAACATATTTATTGGGTTCCACAATTAGGTTGCCTAACTCTTTTCAATTACCGTTGAGTTATTTATTTGTAGTAATTGCTTCCGATAAACTGTAAAACTTGGAAAATATTAATAACTCAACTTAAAATGGTGAAATTACGTATAATGAGGGATTGGAAGGCTGACTAAGTCTGCGTTGACCTTGCGAGACTGGCTCGGGGGTCCAAGTGGGTTTAGACCAGGCGAGGCCCAGTTTGTGGGAAACTGGGGCCGTCACAGTTGGTATCAGAGTTAAGGTTTTACATTTAGCTCTTAATTAACCCACAACCAGCATAAGACATAAACCAGCGGAAGTTAGGAACCTTGAACTTATAGTGGAACTTTGTGATCCCAACTTAAGTCTTCATTGGGAAGTAAGGAGAGTTGAGGATATACGAGCTATTTGATGTGTTGTATTATACTATTATCGATAGATATACGATATAACTCTTTTATAGCCATATTTACTCTTGTGTGTCACGTGAGACACGATGAGTAAATTGAAAAAGATTTACGATAAATTTATCGGATCTAGAGAAATGGATTAGGTCCAGCTCAGTGGTACAAGTCTCGCAACATCCGTGGTCTTAAGTACATGGGCTCGAGACTTGGGATGCGAAAAAAAAAAACTATGCCTCATATGCGTTTCGAGGTGGGCTTGTACCCCTGGCATATATGGGGGGTACATAGATGGTGTGAGTAGGTTGCACCCACACTGCATTAAAGGTGCTGGAGCCCAGCCCTACAGAGTCAGATGGGGGTATGGTCAGGCCTATGCATACGTCCTTAGAAGAAAATTTGAATAGGAGTACATAGGAAAATAAAGTTTTAAAAAGAAAAAGGGAAAAAGGACGAAGAGCAGACTCTAAGGGAGCAGAGTGTTAAGATGACTTGAGAGCTAACGATTACGTCATGTACGGACTCCTTTAGCTTTGACGAAAGCTTTGGAGTAGTAGTGTTGGATCAGAAGCCCAAGTAACTCCACTTTAGTGACACTACGCATTTATAGTCTCAGGGTTGGTGAAGTCGACCACCACCTTTAGGGAATTGTAAATGAATTACGTGTTGAGATAGAGTCTACAAATCGTTCTAAAAGTTAGTTGCCACCTAAGTATAAATCCTACCAGATTGTGCATCTCAAGAATTCTCATCTGCTAAAACGTACTTCAAGGAGTACATGTTGTAATAAAAAAAAAGTGTGTGAGAATGAACGGGTTACTCGAGAGAGAATTTGAAGAGATAGGGCTCTATTCAGGCTGGTTATGTTTTTACAATTCACAACTCACCTAAAAACTTCCAATTCAGGCAGGACATGCAGTGACCGAGGTGACACATGTTCGGGCCGAGAAAGTACCTCTTATACCTGAGACACCGCCTGAGCATACGTCGAGCACGCCAATTGATACGGGTGTTAGGGTAACAGCTAAGGCGAGGCAAGCTCGTGAGTTTCGGAGGCATCATCCGGAGAAGTTTCACGGGGGTATATGAGGAGCCATGAGAAGATACATGATGTACTGGCTATACCAACGCAAATGCAGCCGAGTATACCATCAACTCCACTGGTTGGCGAGGTCGATGTATGGTAGCGTACTACGAAAGTGTCGAGGGGAAAAAGTCTGTAATGCGAAGAGGACTGACTTTCAGACCATTCGACAGAGGATCGGGGAGTCAGTTTTGCATAATAGGTATCTACACTTGATGGAGTCAGCTGGGGTACAGTCGATACTGACGCCGACCAAGCTTACTACTTTGTTCACGATCTACCAGACTCGATTTGTACTGGGGTAATGACGACGGCTCGAGCACAGTATAGGAGGCCTAAGAGAAGGTTATGGCTAGTGAGAGCGTGGGAGCACAAGCATCGGAGTACCAGTCGCATTCTCGGCATTGTCACATTCAGTGCGAGGGTCTGGAGATGATTAGAGGAAAACGAGGGTTAGACGGTCGCGACAAAGAGATCAACCTCAGAGCGTATCGCGTTTACACCATATGCAGCTTATATGGCGCCAGTGTTAGATGGTCCAGCGCAGAGTTACGCTAGTGCATTACAACGACCAACACCATCAGACCCTTAGCATAAGTACCATCAGAAGGTTGATGGAAGAGGCAGTGGCCAGAGACGGGGTCAGAGATCCAGTTGAGTGCACAGACAGGGACGGCGGCCTAGTCATGCACAGGGACAAGGACATAGACATGTTCCATTTGGATCGGGATTTCCACGTACCTGTATGGGCGTGTGGACAGCCAAGTACAACAAATCCATGAACAGATTCATGTTATTGCCACATCAGGTCCAAATACTATCTATCGTAACCTGATAGAGGGTATGAGTTGGGTTGAGACTCACTCGATCAGGGAGACTAACGGACAATCAAATAGACTGATTTACATTCTTGTGGACATACAACTGATATACGTATGTTAGTGACAATGGATCATGAGATTAAAATGCTCATTTGTATTCCAATATATGTTGCGAGGATGTTGCCCTGGCATATATTGATGGGAGGAGACAGATGGTGTGTTCTTTGCTTGGAGGTATCGGAGGAGCCCAGCTTGTCACGGATGAGCCCAGCTTATCGCGGAGGAGCCCAGGCCTATAGAGTAAGATGGGGGTATGGCATTGGGCGAGTATGGCCTTGGGTGGGTATGGCCTTGGGCCTTCAGTCATAATACACTATCGAAGTGCATAAATTTCGATGACGAAATTCCAATTCATTGGGAAGACTGTAACGGCCTAGAAATTTGACTTATGCCACGTGTCAAGTCCTGGTCGAATGTGGGATCCACTCGTCGAAACGCGTATGTCTGAATCTCGGGTGGAGACACCGAGAATGTTCAATTTAAGATTTTAATGCTAATTGTTGAGAAAAGTATATGCGGGGAATGCGGTGAGTCGAAACACGAACGGGGACGTGCCTCAAGTCGCGTGTCGACGTGGACCGAGGTAGCGGCGTAATGTGACTATAGTAATTTTAATGTGGTCACATCAAAAAGAAAATAAACATTAAAATGCATATATATGTGTATATATATATATGAATATATATATATATGTATTAAAGAAATATAAATATATATATATATATGTAAAATCAGAAGAGAGAGAGAGGGTAAGATAGAGAGAGGGGGTGATCGGGAGGTGAGAGAAAGATAGAGAGAGAGTGATCGGGAGCTGAGAGGAAGAAGAGAGGAGATGCCGGAGAGGCGGCGCTCGAGGACACGAGGAGCGGCACCGCGCGGAGGCGCCGGCAGCAAGACAACTACGCTTGCAGGCGGTGGCGAGAAGCAATGGCGCGGCGAGCACTGCGCCAATGAGGCAATAGTAGCGGCAGTGGCGGCTGGTCGGCGCGACGGCGCGACAACGAGTCTGATCGGCAACGACGAACCAGCAGCGCGGCGACGCGACGCAACGCGGCAGAGCTCACCCGCGCCGGCGCCGGAGACGCTTGCTGCGCGGTAGCAACAGCGGTGGACGGCGCGATGGCGTTGTCCGACCGATCGCTTCTCGACGAGGGGTGCAAATTGACGAATTTCGACGACGCGATGGAGGTGTCGGGTGCGCATATCGAGACGCGATCGAGACGTTTTGAGGACGATTCGCGATTTCTCGAGGTAAGTAAACCAATGAGGAGCTGTACAGTAATTTCATTGCTTTGATATTGTTATTCATTACTTTGATATTATACTCGAAAATGTTATAGCTTGGAGTGGTCCATTTGGCAAGTGAGTCATGGTTATTGTTATCTGCGATATGAGAGTGTTAGGGCTGGGAGGCTGGGGTCTCGTCCTAAACACGAGGTCTTACCTGGACGTCCATCGATATCTCCCAATTGAGTGTACGTTGGGGGCTCTTATCCGGGTCTGTGGTTGTTTCATAGTCGCACGGGCTAGGGTTGGGAGGCAGGTGTCTCGTCCTAATTCCGGGTCTGTTGATGTTTCGTAGTCGTACGGGCTAAGGCTGGGAGGTTGCTCGTCCTAGATCCGAGTCTGTGAATGTCTCATAGTCGCAAGGGCTGAGAGGCTGGGGTCTCGTCCTACACCGATTCCGCTGGGCTTTTGCCGCGACTCAACAACCTTTTGGTCGGGACTCCTTGTTATTTGGCCTCACTCATCGATTGATTTATTTACAGTCTTTTATATTCATGCGTTACCTGTTTCTTTTCTTTCTAATTGCATGAATTCGACTGTTTTAGTTACGTTTTGAAATATTGTATATGTCCTACTGGCTTTACTTACTTGGGCTTGTCATTTTTTGGTTTGACTGAGTGCAGAGTCATAGACGGGTAGCAAAAGGGAAGGCTCCATAGCTATGTGAAATTTTGTATCTCGTGTATTACTCTCCTCTGATGATAACATATTTACTGGGTTCCACAATTAGGTTGCATAACTCTTTTCAATTACTGTTGAGTTATTTATATGTAGTAATTGCTTCCGCTAAACTGTAAAACTTAGAAAATATTAATAACTCAACTTAAAATGGTGAAATTGAGTATAATTAATGAGGGATTGGAAGGCTGACTAAGTCTACGTTGACCTTGCGAGACTGGCTCGGGGGTCCACGTGGGCTTAGGCAAGGTCGGGCCCAGTTTGTGGGAAACTGGGGCCGTTACATTGAGTCTGCCTGAAACTTTTTACTACAAGTCTTGCTTTAAAAACATGCACTTTGCCATCCATGTCAGTTTTCTTCTTGAAAACTCATTTACATCCAATGGTCTTAACACCTTCTGGTAAATCAACCAAGTTCAAAACTTGGTTATCATACATGGATTGCATTTCAGAGTTCATGGCACTTAGCCATTTATCTGAGTCTGGTCCAGACATAGCCTCCTGATGAGTGGCGGGTTCATTTTGATCCATAAACAATACATCACGACTATCAGTATGAGAAATCTGAATCTCTCTGGCTCATGTCTTACCCTACCAGATCTACGTGGGCCTTATGTCACTCGTGGAGGTTCAACTAGTTCAGAACGTTGTTGAACTTCCAGTAGCGGTTCACTGTTTATCTGTAATTCTTGAACTTCTTCAAGATTTATTTCTCTCCCACTAGTGTCTTTTGAAATAAACTATTTTTTCATGAAGGCACCATACCGAGCAACAAACACTTTCTTCTCAGCGGGATTATAAAAGTAATATCCTTTTATTTCCTTAGGATACCCCACAAATAAACGCTTGTAAGATTTAGGTGCTCGTTTTTCTGAGACTTGTTGCTTTACGTAAGCCTCACATAGTGTTTTATCAATCGCTTTAGAAGGAACTCGATTTAAAGTGAAAGCTGCAGTTTGTAATGCATAACCCAAAAATAATAATGGTAGATCTGCATGACTCATCATAGATCGAACCATATCTAATAAGGTTCGATTTCTCCTTTTAGAAACTTCATTCCACTATGGAGTTGCTGGTGGAGTTAATTGAGAGACAATCCCACAATTTCTAAGATAATCATCAAATTCTTGGCTCAAATATTCACCACCTCGATTTGATTGAAGTGTTTTGATAGTTTTACCAAGTTGATTCTGCAATTCATTTTGAAACGTTCGAAACATCTCAAATGATTCAACTTTATGTTTCATAAGATATACATAACCATATATGTTGAAATCATCAGTAAATGTAATGAAGTACCGATAACCTCTTCTAGCCATTATTTTTATAGGACATCATACATCAGTTTGTATTAGACCTAACAAATCACTTGCCCTTTCACTGTGTCCAGTAAATGGACTTTTAGTCATCTTGCCTAGTAAACAAGATACGCACGTTTCTTATGCTTCTAAATCAAATGAATCTAGAAGTCCATCTTTATGGAGCTTCGTTATGCGTTTCTCATTTATGTGCCCAAGACGATAATGCCAAATATAGGTTTAATTCAAATTATTTGACTTGAATCTATTTGTGTTTATGTTAAAGACTGGAGTATCGGTGGACATTTTCATGCTTAGAATATAAAGACTATCACATAAATCAGCATTACATTAAATATGACTTTACGAGAAATGGAGCATCTATTATTCGCAATAATAAAATCAAAACAATCCATATCCAAAAATGAAACAAAAATGATGTTTCTGCTCAAGGCAAACACAAAATAACAATTATTTTAAAGTTAAAATAAGTCCACTAGGTAAGACTAAGTCATATGATCCAATAGCCAGGGCAGCAACTCTTGCTCTATTCCCTACGCGGAGGATGACTTCTCCTTTCTTCAACTTTCTACTTCTGGTGAGTCCCTGCACATTTATACAAATGTGAAATCCACATCTGGTATCTAATACTCGGGAATCACTAGTAGATAAATTAATTTTGATAACATAAATACCTTTAGTGGTAGTCTCACTACCCTTTTTCTTCTTTAGATCTTCCATATAGAGTTTGCAATTTCTGAACCAATGTCCAGGTGCATGACAGAAATGACAATTTCCTTCTTTTTCTTTTGGGTGTTTTGAAGCATGAGCAGGTTGAGGCTTGACTTGTTCCACTTTGCTTTGCAACAAAAAGCGTTTGACCTTAGCAACTTTAGCCTTGCCTTTACCTTTCTTCTTCATTCCCTTTCCCATCAACACATTACTAGAGGGTTTCTTGATATTTTATTCAGCAATTTTGAGCATCAAATGCAACTCTGAAATTGATTTATCCATATTATTCATATTATAGTTCATCACAAATTCTGAGTAACTCTTCGGTAATGAATTCGGGATCAAATCCATAGCTAACTATTGGCTTATGAGAAATTCGAGTCTATAAAGTTGGTCAACATAGCCCTTCATCTTCAGAACATAAGGACTAACTAACACACCCTCAGTCATGTTGCAAGAATGTAGGTTTTTGACTATCTCGAACCTTTCTTGCCTAGCTTGCTGTTGGAACATTTCCTTCAGCGTTACAGCCATGTCGTAGGCTTCCATTAGTTCTATGTCTTTCTGAAGTTCAGGCACCATAGTTGTCAGCATAATACATGCAGCATCAGTAGAATCATTTACATGCTTATTATGTGCATCCTTTACAGCTTCCGTAGCATTGGCTGGTGGGTCCTCAGGGATTGGAGCATCCAGGACATACAACTTGCGTTCATGCTTAAGAACGATTCTCGAGTTTCTGAACCAGTCAAGAAAGTTAGTCCCAGATAGCTTATCATTCTCAAGGATGGATCGCAGTGATAGGGGATTATTGTTACTTGAAGAGGCCATTGATCTACAATAAAGATTATGCAAAGTTTATTTTAGTATAGAGGAATAGACTCCTACTAAATTAACAACCCTCCTAAAACATATTATTTATTTAGGGGACTAAAATCCATATTTCATCTAATTCTATGCAACTATGGCATGAAACACATAACTAGATTATTTAGGTAGGTAATAGTTACCAATTACATCTTATGTAATTTATGATACTTTTATGAGATACGGGACATCTTATGTCTTAGCATGTTTTTTATCTCATCATGTGCTTAAAGCTCAAAACTATTTTAGGTAACTCTTACACAACTTGTCTCACCAAGATAACACAATACACCCAGCTATGGCTAAAACTATATTAGTGTGATCGAGGTTTTGACAAATGTTTAAAATGGATGACACGAGACTTAAAACTTAATAGATGAATTTTATTCGGTTTTAGTGATTTTATGTAAATAATGAAATATCAAATATTTCATTGATTTGTCCAATCACTAAACAATTTGAAAATTTTTATATTGTTCACTAATAAAAGAATTTTCGTATGCTAGGATTAGTTAGACGGCGATCCCGTTGGCCGGTCAGCGGGGGAACAGGGGGCACCGCCCCTTTTTTTTTGGGAAACGAATTTCAATTCTGAAAATTAAAATTCGCTATAGAAAATCATATTTTTCACCGATTTTATTATCCTAAATTAACCCTTAATTTATCCGAAATTAAGTCAATTAAAACATTTTAATTAACCCGGCCCACATCTAACTAATCATCTAATCATAATCCAATTAGGACTTAAGATATTTGAATCCTAGCATATCACCAATAACAAAATTCTCGATATTTATCTTCTATCCAATAGGGATAACGAAATCGATTTTGCTAATATCTCATAATCTAATTTGTTATCTATCTCTTGTCAAATAGAAATTTCATAACAGAATAGATATAACGAGATAAATAAATAATTTCAAAAAATAATTATTTGCAATTTCAATCCTCATCCAAATAATCACAAACATGTAATTGAATCATGAACTACTATCCCATTCGAACTTAATCATATTAGTTTAATTAATATTCGACTTATACAATTTAAGAAACTTAAAACAATGTAACCTAAATATGAATATTGAATTACAGAGATTTCATCCATGCATTAATACACGAAAAATAAAGATTATACCTAATGGTGTCATGGATCACAAAACACGAAATTCAATTTATTAAAATTACTCGAATTAGATTAACATGGTTACTAGCATGTGCGATACCGATTTCAATTAAATCGCGAATATATGTATCATATACACAAAACATGACAATAAATCTCACATAAAACTTATGTATATCACATATACATCAACTATTAACATGCTTTCAATCATATATCATGTACATATCAGAAGAAAACATGCAATGAATTTAATGGAATTGAACTCGATGGCTCTGATACCACTATTGAATTTTGGGGTTCATACGCAGCGGAAATTACAAAACAATTTTGATAAAAACCCCGATAGGATTCGAATATAATTCTATTAAAAACGTTTAAACCATGAAAACTTAATCGTACCTCGGTCACAATATACATTTCTGAAGATTGATCGATCTCTAAGACGTTGCCAACGACAAATGCCTTCTATCAGCAGTCCACACACGAACGGCGGCCTAGATTCAAGTGCTAGCTTCGAGAGAATATCAAACCTTTTTTGTTTCTCTCCAAAACGATCCAGAGCGTACCAGAAAGCCTTGATTCGTTTCTGAAACGAAAATAGAGTTTCGCCCTTAATCTTTTGTACATGTGTCCTAACTTAAAGCGTCTATTTATACAACCCTTGTATATAGATGGTTAAGTAAATTACACAGATTCCCCTACTTTAAGATGTATAAGTGTAATACACCACAAGGATGTTTCTTTCATGAATTTTATCATATAAAATTTGTTTTTCTGAACCATCTTAAAATCTCGCAAAAACATTCTTAGTGTGCGACCCAATAGGCTCATACAATGTTGGCAGTGTACCGAAACACATTTTGGTATACAAGTAATAAGCGGCCTCTAGCAAGACATTATGACTACCCAAGTTGTATGAATATCAAATCGATACAACCTAATCAATAGTGTATATAACATCATTTTGTCACACGATATCCTTTTGATCTAACATAAGGCATGGAATTGTCATCCAACATGTTCAATCGTGCTAGTCTCGATCTCTAGGTAAACTGAAAACATCCAAATGACATTGATCAATATCAATTCACTTAGACTAGGCCTTTTAACAGTCTAAAACATCGAGGGATCCACTGAATATCTCTCTTTATATGAGATGGACAAATTCTATCTCGATTACACAACTTCATCACATTGCTCACACGGTAACCAAACACAACCTTTATAATCGTCCAGTTAAAGACAACGTTTGATTGTGTCAATCACTATGTTCCTAATGTTGAAGTCTCTAGTAATCTCAAGTCAATGGACTGAAAAGCATACCTATCATGAGAAACAACTATGATTTAATCCATGTGATTTTCTCATAGCGGGTCGGTTCAGTACTTTGTTCCCTAAAAAGTATTTGTGATCTTGATTCGTATCCCTATACATATAATCATCATATGATCATAAATCAAGACTCACACTAGTCTTAATTCATTATAGTTCTCAGTATAATGATCGACTATGGACATTTATGATATTTCTATAAATACTCATAGATCTTATTATAATGTAAACATGCAAATTAATTATAATAAACAGGAAATGAAATCTTATATTTTATTAACTAAAAGTATTCATAAAGATAGTTAATGGATTGACCTAGGGCACATGACCCAACAACAGATGCATCGGGCATTGATCTTAGATGTGTGTTGATGCAGGATGCTAGACCAATTGCTTATCTTTCCAGACGATTGAGACCCTACAAGGGGAATTATCCAGTGCACGACCTGGAGCTTGCAGCGATCGTCTTTGCACATAAAGGCTTGGATACATTATCTCTATAGAAAGCGATTCGTGTTGTATATAGATCACCAGAGTTTATAGTACATTTTCACTCAAAGGGATCTGAATATGCACCAGCGGAGATGGTTGGAGTTGCTGAAGGACTACGACTTCGCTATTGAGTATCACCCTTGCAAAGTGAACGTCGTAGTAAATGCATTGAGCAGGAGTGGACTCGATAGTCATACTATTCTACAGTAGATGACACATGAGCATGACTTATTACAAGCAACATCAGTTATGTGCATGGCAGAGTTTTTGACTACGACAGAATAACTCATTTGTTGTCAGATGAGGATACCGACCATATCGATTGAACGAGATGTCAAATTTCGTCAAAGAGCTTATAGGTTCTTTGAGCAGGTCGTTGGTCTGTCACGGTATCCGGAATGCACTGATTTGACAGAAAACACAGATAAGTGTTTGAGATATCGATGGAGATTGTAGATACCTACGGATAAAGAGATATGGGACGGGATTTTGGAGGATGCACACCGGTCTCGTTACACAGTTCATCTTGGTCGACCAAGATGTACCATGATTTGAGGTGACATTATGGTGGTCAGGGATGAAGGCTAACATAGGTGCGTACGTTAAGAGTTGTCACATTTGCCAGCAGGTGAAGGCCGAACACAAGAAATCCAATGGATTATTACAGTCGTTGCTCATTCCACAATGAAAATTAGAACATGTCACTATGAATTTTCTTAGTGGGCTACCGTAGACATCGAGGCGTCACGATGCAGTTTGGGTAGTGATTGATAGACTGACGAAGTCGGCTAACTTCATTCCAATCTCGATGAAATATACGTTTCCCTAGCTGAGGATATTGTTTGAGCGGGAGATTGTTAGATTTCATGGGGTGCTAGTCTTCATTGTATCAAAAGAGATCCCAGATCGACCTCGAAACTATGAGAGACAATGCAAGAACAGTTTGGAACCAGGTTGCAGTTTAGTACGACTTATCATCGTCGGATCGACGGACAATCAGAGCGATTGATCCAGATTTTGGAGGATATGCTCAGGGCTTGTATTTTACAGTTTAGGGGTTCGTGGGAGGATTATCCGCCTATGTGTGAGTTTGCATGTAATAACAGTTATCTGGCGAATATTGACATGCCACTATTTGAGGCACTGTATGGGAGACATTATAGATCACCTGTGTGTTGGGCAGAGCCGAAAGATGCAATGACGGTAGGGCTGAGATAGTTGTTGATAACGCAGAGAAAATCTGACAAATTCGTCAGATATTGTGAGCAGCACATGATAGACAAAAGAAATAAGCGGATAGGTAGCGTGAGGGTCTAGCTTTAATGAGGACGATATGGTATATCTGAAGGTTTCTCCTTGGAAATATAAATAGAGATTTGACATTAAGAGAAAACGACGCCGAGATACATTGGGCCATACCAAATTGCACAGAGAGTAGGCGTTGTTGCATATGGGTTGGAGTTACCTGCCAAGTTAGTGGGTTCTTCCAACATTTCACATTTCAATGTTGTGACTCGTTAGTGCGGCAGGGCCGAGACCTACGATTGAGTAGGGACTAGGTGATAGCTAGTTGAGTGCGCCTACTAGTGGGATCCTGGTAGGGTATTCCGAAGTATGGTTTAGTCTGACTGGAACATGCACATACATTTGCACTTTATTATTATCTATGCACGCGATGCTCTAATTACAATTCTATGTTTACATTCCATGTTTATTTAATAGTATTTATTGAATTCCACTTGTTTATTAATATACTCAGAGGAGTTCCTTAAGATTTTACTTACTGGACTCGTCATCCATTTTCTTCTGCGATGATTAAGTGCAGATCTGAGTACAAGTAAGGGTAAGGGGATCTTAGGCGACTATCTCTGACTGCCTGCTGTCGAGGACTACTTGTACGTATGTTTATTTTGATTTCTTTTAGGAATTGGGAAATATCATGACATTGTACATGAATATACCTTATATGGTACAGTCGTCTATCTCTATATCGAGTACTTTTTAGGGTTTTCCACAATAAGATTTGTTTATTTGCTTATTAAGGTTTTTTGAATTAATGGTATAAAGTACAAATTCACGTTGAAAATGTCACTTATACACTGTACACACACGTGAATACAATTTCAAGACAGAGAAAGGATGGGCAAGTGACGTACGTGTGTAGTTGGGTCAGCTGGCAATGAGTACATGGAGACACGTCACCCCAAGGCGGGGAGGGTCGCCACATCAGTGGATGCTCTACAACAACTAATCTACCTCATGGGAAGCATTCACACGAGCTTTAGAGCTTCGTTCGGACGATCCACATTTCTAAACATCAAATAGCTTTGTTCCATCTTTGGTAAACGTGGTCACTCGTTGACTACATCAAAGAGCTTGTGGTGATTAACAAATGGGACTTGGGCCTACCCCTTAAAGTCACTTGTTCTTGTTGGATTTTTGGGGTTTATACGTAGTGAAAAATTCAAAACAAATTTTGAATAACCCTAACATGATCGGAAATAAGTTATATTAAACTAAATCTACGAAAGTAAATCATACCTTATTCGTGATTTCCCTTTTAATTGTTCGATTTTAGAGACGTTCAAATTCGCGTCCTCTATCGGAAATCCACACACGAACGATGACCACAATTTGGAGTGCTAGCCCCATGAGAGATTGAAAATAATTTTTCATTATCTCCCTAAATCCAGAAAACTAGAAAATTGTAAAATGAAAATCTTATTTCATTTTTAGGGTTCCACCCTTTATTTATGTGTAGATAAGCCCTCACTTAAAATCATATTCGTAATACTATTTGTAATACAACTATTGTATTTAGACAATTTAAGCAAATTACACATACGCCTCTATTAATAAGTTATCATATAACAAATTGTAAGGGATTTTATGTCATGAATTTTATCATATAAAACTCATTACTCTGGACCAATTGAAATTGTGCTAAGTCATTCTTTGTGTGCGACCAAATAGGTTCATGTGACGTTGGCAATGAACCAAAAATCATTTTGGTACACAAGTCATAAGCGGTCTCTAGCAAGGCATTATGACTACCTAAGTAGCATAAATATCAACATCGATGCAACCTAATTAATAACGTATATCATATCCTTTTGTCGTGTGATATCCTTTGATTAAACATAAGACATTGAAAGTCACCCTTAATGTTCAATCGTACTAGACTCGATCTTTAGGTAACTGAAAAACATCTAAGTGACATTGATCATATCAATTCACATAGACTTGACCATTATCAGTCTATTTTATCAAGGGATCTACTGATATCTTTCTCTATATGAGAGTGACAAATTATATCTTAGTTACACACCTTCACATATTATTCACATGGTAACCAATCACAATCTTTATAATTGTTAGGTTAAAGACAACATTTGATTGTGTCAAATTATCATGCTCATAATATTGAAATCTATAGTAATCTCAAGTCAAATGACTAAATGATATACCAATCATGAGTAACACTTATGACTTAATCCATGTGGTGTTCTCATAGCGGGTCGGTCCAGTAACTTATTCCCTAACAAGTACTCATGATCTTGATTCGTATCCCTATACGAATGATCATCACATGACCATCAATCAAGATTCACACTAGTCTTAATTCATTATAGTTCCCAGTATAATGACCGACTATGAACATTTAGGATATTTCAACAAATACCAATGGATCTTACTATAAGGTAAACATGCAATCACTTATAATAAAACAACGAATGAAACCTCTATTTTATTAACTAAAATTATAAGATAAATAATATTTGTAAATTGACTTAGGTCACAAGCCCTAACAGTTCTTGTTTTATCACCATTCTCAAGCAAGATTATCAAAGAGAACTCGTTATTCACAAACCTCGTGCCTTAGTTGATGCTATTGGGTTTGCCAAACTCTATAATGACAAGTTCGTCGATGCATGGAAACCCAGTTTTAAGCCACAAAGGGTTACTATTTTCGGCTAAACCAGCAACACCGTCCAGACAGACATCCAGCCCAACACCACTTACCTTCCGATCCGTTGTTTGTCCCGTTGGAGATGCATGAATGATGTTTTAAAATGCTATATTTTAATTTTGACGATAAGTTTGTCCCCGGTCATCGCTGCAAAACCAAGCAGTTTTTTACTATAACTAGATGATCGACCAAATCCTATCTCAACAGTCATCCTTGATGAAGCTTCCTAACCCATCATTAGAACTACTTACCCTCATACCACTACTTCTACCAACCAACCTAGACACATCATTATTCCACCTATCCACCACTGCCCTAACCGGTACCCTCGACCCGCACACTTTTCGCCTTTAAGTCTATATTGGCAATTTGCAACTCTTCATTCTTATGGATAACGGAAGATCACACAATATCCGATAGCAAACCACCTAAACCTACCTATACACCTAGTCCCGCCTACTCAGTTATGGTGGGCAATGGAGCTTCCATTCCCTGTTCAGGATGGTGTCCTCAAACCCCGATCATCATTTAGTCACACACCTTTTTGGTAGGTTTTTACATTATACCTATTCAAGGTGCAGAAGTTATGTTAGGGTTCCAATGGCTCTAATCAATTGGCCAATTCCTATCAGATTACACTATTCCACAAATACAATTATATCATCAAGGTGAGCTCATTACGCTAAAAGGAGACCACAACTTACCCATACCCTCAATCTTTTCCCAACTACGTCAACTCTAGTCGACCAACGCCATCACATCTTTTCATGCCTTCCAACTCATCACTCATACCAAACCCTCACCAACTCCCCAATCACTCACTATAAAGCCCTTACTCCCACCATTCTTTCCTCCCACCACCCTGAATTGTACTCCTTAATCTCAAAATTCCATATATTTTCAACCTACCTTCTGACCTACCCCTCGATCACACGACCATCATATCCATTTCCTACCTAACTCCACCCTAATCAGTACCTACCAATACCTCCACTGTTAAAAGCAGGTGATGCCCGCCACAATAAGGCAAATGCTCCAATACAGGATTATAAAATCTAGCACAAGCCCATTTTTCTTCCCTAATGATTCTGGTTAAGAAAAGGATGGAACATGAAGGTTTTGTGTCAACTACCAGACACTTAGTGTTATCACTATTTGGGACATGTTTCTTATTCCGAAGGACGATGAGTTGTTAGATGAACTTTATGGCGCCAAGGTTTTCACTAAACTAGACTTAGGGTCTAGTTATTTTCAAATCCGATCAGCAAAGGAAAATACCTATAAGACGACATTACGAATGATCGATGGTTATTACGAATTCCTAGTTATGTCGTTCGGCCTCTTGAATGCCTTTTCTACATTTCAAGCTAGAATGAATGACCTATTCCGACCCTTCCTGCATAAGTTCATACTTATTTTCTTCAACAATATTATGGTCTACAATAAGGACTGAGTATCCCACCAAGATCATTGTCAAATCCGAGAATCTCATAAACTTGACTAGGTGACTAATTAAGTATTTTTAGATTTTATTTGGAGTTTAAGTATCTGAGGTGGGACCTACGCATTATGGACCATAGATCATAAGGTTTATTTTATTTTTGTATGTTATGTGCTTAGTGTATGTATTATATGGTATTTTGTCGCGAAGTCTATCTGTTGAGGTATATCCTCAATTTGTCATACTCGGGGTTATAAGTGTATGCCTAAATGACACAAATGAAATAAAATTATTGGTTGCTCGAAAATTCGTAAATCAAGTATCAAGAATCATGTGGGGATTTTACTTTGATTTACATAAAATTTGAGATCGGTGGTAGTGTAAAACGAGAATGAAGTTGGTGCAAGACCTTGCATCGAGTTTCGTATCAGTTAGCGATGGTCGAGGTTGAGATTAGGTTCAAATTGGTGTAAGTTTGACTAAGTATGACAATAGAATTAGTACACACGTGTTTGATATGTCGTGGACAAAGTTAAGATTTATGAGGTTTTGGCTTGACCAAAACAAGTGTTATGAACGTTTAATGGAGTTAGACTATTTTGTGGAAAGGTTAGCTCAATTTGGTAAAAAATCGGATCCAAAACGAGCATCAAAAGTTGAAGCGCGTTAAAATAGGGATTTTAACAAGTAATAAAAAAAAAATAACTGAAAATTTATATGTATATAAAAAACAAAAATCAACTATCAAATGAGACTTGTTTCATTTGTAAACAACATACCTTCGAATCGTTTGTTCCTCGACCCTGTCAATTGGAAGTCTCGCTCTGCGATCTCCCTATGTCTAATTTTCGCTTAGTTTCTTTCCGTAAAACTATAGAGCATCACGAGACGGTCAATTTGAGCTAAGTTTATGCAATAGAAACAAGATATTCGGTCCGCAATTTGATAAATTCTCAATTCATGACATTTTCATCCATTCAATTTGAATTTTCGCGATTTCTCGATTTCTTTCGCAAGATTTTTATAGAAATTAGCAGGGATTATTGTGAATTGATATATAGAATGGATTTGCGCATCAATTTAGAATAAATTCCACAAATGTAGGTTATGGTTTTGATGAATTAAACTAATGTTATTCAGTTGATAACAATCAGACCCCATTTAATTAGGGCATCTGACCGGCTTAGATTACCTTAAACCACCGATAATCATCATCGATAAATAAACGAAATCAACTCATTTTAATCGCCAAATATAAAATATTATCAACCACTACGATTCTAAAAGTAAATCTAAAACTTTAAAGTTCATAAAATTCATTTAAATTAATTAGTTTATACTCAAAATTCTTCGACAGCATATCCTCTATTTTTAGGTCTACACCAGAAAAGTCGGCCTTCAAAAATCTTCAACAAAACTTGTTTAACTAGGTGGAAATTTCGAATGACTTGCAATCCACCCATAACAATATATATTGCAATATCAAAAACTATATATTCATTTTAACATATTTCAAGTTTTCAAAATCCTTAAACTATTTACCTTAACTTCACAACATTCCATTTCGTTCCAAAACCATTACAATAATTTCAAAAAAGATCATAATTATACACGAACCCAAACACCTATTCATACAGTATATAATATTCTAAAAATAATACATACATAGAGAAAAAGGAACCATTGACGTCCCAAAAAATCTGATAGTTTCCTCTTTCCTTCATCACTACCCGAACCTGTCATTACCCATTATAAAATTTGATAATGTCATATAAGTAAATCCCACACTATCTAGTACACATGTAATAATTAAATGCATAATAATCTAAGAGATTAGACAAAGAATATAATCCAAAAAATTTAAATACAACCGTGAATCTATCCCAATTTTGTTATATGATTACAATCAAATAACGTTCTCGAAAGTGGTAAGTAAACAATAATAAGGACTCATGCTCGGAGAAGATAGTCAAATGATTCTCATTCCTCTAGACTTTGAGAGTATGACTTGGTTCGATATGATTTCATGATAACTACGCGATACAAAGTATTAGTGACTCCAGCCCTTCAAGCATAATATAGTGTTCATAACCACAATATAATACACATTATAAGAAGACTCGAAACACCTTATCCTCTATACCTTATCCTCTATACCCGTGTATGCATATGTAACAAAAATGTAATATCAATGATCAATGCAATTTATACGAAATTATAATCATACAATGTAAAGGTTACTGTAGGATTTACTTAACCTTACAAACGTGATGTCATCACTTCTTACGCGTCATGTCCGTAAAATAGTCCACATAGGGTTCCAATTATGGTCCTACAATTTGTTTACACGTCCGATAAGATTTCACAATTGTTCCACAATTTTTTCTAGTTTATTTATTTAATTAATCTCTTCTCGACTCAAAAACCCCGAAATCCCTCCAAACCAAGTCCTCGGATGTCCGGATCCCAATTTTGACAACAAATTGTGGTCCAAACTGAAAATAAACTCATACTAGGCTTTTAAAATAATTTTTTGAATTTTAAATATTTTGGGTATCATAACACTCATTACGAGGAAAATACTTGGTATAAATTCTCGAGAAAATCCCAAAATCCTTATTTTTTTTATAAGAAATTATTTATTTTCATCTATTCTAAAAATCTCATTTTTCTGAATTTCTTTAATCTCCAGGGATTTATTTTAATTTTTTCCAATTAAAATCATTTTTTTAAAAAAACTTATATGGGAAGGGGAGGCTATGTTGTTGTTGTTGTTGTTGTTTTATATGGGAAGGGGTCCGATCCTTGAACCGGGCCCGGTTCGACCCGGTTTGGTTCATCCCCTTCGGTTCGACCCGGTTTGGTTCATCCCCTTCCTCATGTTCGAACGAAACATTTCTTCTCTGTTTCGTTCGATCATTTCGTTCGTTCATATTTTTTTTTATATTTTCTTCCTGGACAGGGAGTTCCAAGCCTACTCCCTCCCCATAATCGTCTTCACGAAACCAACCCCACCCCTTGGTTGTCTCCCTCAATTTTTTTCTCTTCTCCATTAAAGTCTCTTTTTCTCCTTCTTTTTTTTTTTTTTTTTTTTTTGAAACAAACCTCCTCCTCTCTGTCCCACAACTCAATCACAAACAACAACCAACAACAACGAACTCTCCAAATTCGATTCGAATCCATAGACCAAAAATCAGTCCTTAAAATCAAAAACTGAAATCTAAAACTCACCTACGCCACCAACGCTGTCACGGTCTTCAGTCTTTTTCAAAAAAAGCCGATTTCACAGTGGCAAGGGAGAGAGAAAAGAGAAACAGTGAGGGCGATGAGACGTAGAAGATGAGAGGAGATGATGAACATCACAGTGAAGGAGACGATGAACAGTAGGACTACACCCCTGTTTCGATTTTGATTTTAGATTAATAGAGTAGCCAAATGTCTATTATGCCCTTCTATTTTTATACTTTCCAATACAAAACCAATACCCTTTTTAGTCTTTTGGTTTTTTTTTTTATTATTTTCATGTTTATCTCCTCAATTTTTGTCCAAATTAAACAAAGAAAAATACCTCAATTTTGCAAAAAATTGAAGAATTTACCAAATGTTCCAAAACTCTCAGACAACCCATCTTTGCATGGAAATCAAGGTGTGGGATCCACGTCGACTCCTTAAATCTATTTAAAATCCAAAATTTGATTTTTTCCAACTTAATTGCAAATATTTTTTGCGAAACTTAAAACAATTGCTCGGGTCGACATTTAAACTTCTATAAAACTTGTTTTGATACATCTCGAGATAAAACCCTCATAAATCTCGAATTTACTCAATCAACTCGAGTTTAGCAAAATAAAATAATATATAATAGATAACATTAGACAAACATCACACAAATGTAAAATTACATGTAAATCTCATTTTACCAGTCCTCTGCTCTCAAATCGCGACCTAAACTATTATTAAGATTTGTTCATCCCGGATTAGCATAATTATTGAATTAAAAATTTTGGAATTTGACAATAACTATTTTGGAGATGTTTTTATAGTTGATATTAATTTATATTGGGTTACTGGATGAATCAATTATTGGTTTTGATCCAATTTTACTCAACGGGCTTTGAAAATATTTTGATGTTGGTATTTTTGAGGATTTAATTTCAATAATATTGATTGGGATAAGTTTTTCAGTTCAAAATAAATAAAGTTTGCCTTGACAAATACATTGGAAAACTCATAACTTCTCCGTCGGTGATCCGATTTGAGTGTTCTTGGAGTTTATGGAAAGTAAGCCATGAGTACTATAAGTTCATTTTAGATAATCATGACAAATATTAAGGTTCTTAAGGTTAAACAGTTACTCCAAATTTGCTAATTGAAATCCAGTTGAAGAAGTTATATAAATCGTTTCTTATGCGTACTTTGACCGCAATTTTCATTAGGCTTCGTGATTTGGTTTAACTTGAAAACCTTTTAAATTAAGCTCAAAGTTAAGCTGGTTGGTTGGTTGTAGGTAAACCATACAATGATCTTTACTATTTATGAAATTTATCTTTATACATGCATTGCATTACGCATCATTCTTGGTCATGCATTCATGTCATTCTTGACGATGGCTTGTTAGTGTTACGGCTCACGAGCGGGACTTGGAGCTAGGTTTCCTGACCAAATTGACTAGAACATGAAAGACCAAAGACATGCAAGTTTTTCAACGAGCATGCATTAAACTCATAATACAGTTTTAGGTTCACTTTTAGGGTGGCCAACCTATTAGTGAACTTCGAAGTGGAAATGAGGGATTCACGTTGTTATATAAATTTGTTGTTATTTGGAAATGCAATCACATGTCTCCATGTATTCGGACTAATATTTGCAGAAGTACATAGCAGTTTAGGAGTTTACTTACCTAACATTCAAGTTGTTTTGATGATGTCAGGTTCTTTAAGAAGACAATAAAGAACAAAAAAAGACTTGAAGATTTTTGGGGATTACTTTTAAGTTTAAAGGTTATTTTTCTTATTGTAATCATTATATATATATATATATAGTTTTGGGCTTTGGGGTGAGTATAGGACGTGAAACATTAGTAAAAGATCACGAGTCTAAATTAGTTTAGAAAGTGTTTTGAGATCATGAATGGTTTAATTTTGATGTATTTTGAATTTGTAAAGTTGTAAATAAGGTATAGAAGACTTTAAGTTAGTTTAAATTTTTAAATTGATTGTGGGGAGTTATAAGTCCTTCTAAGCTTTTCCTCATTCTTTTGTCTATTAGGTGAATTCAGCAAACCATTTTTAGGAGATGTGTTGTCAAGATTTTTAGAAAATATGGAGAACAATCCGTATGATTTCCTAATTTTTTTCAACTAAACAAATCATGAATCGAGTTTCATTGAGGATATAAATTTAGTTTTGAAGCATTATTGAAGATTGAATTAAAAATTATTTCGAGGTTGTTATTTAAATGGATTAGGTGCCTAATCAAGAGAAATTAGGTTAAGTTAGGACTTAGTGAAACAAACCCTCACAATCACCTAAGGTTAATGTTTTAATTGGTGGTTTCTAATAAATTTGTTTTTGCGAAACTCTCTAAATGTATGTTCGCAGTCTCCTTGGTGGAGTACCTTGGGCACATTGTTTCAGCGAGCGGGGTTACTGCTGATCTAGCCAAGTTGTATGATATCCAATCCTGGCCAGTTCCTACTACTATCACGATGTTGCGGGGATTCTTGGGCATCGCATGCTACTATAGTAGGTTCGTGCGCAATTACACTATGACAGCAAACCCGCTCATACACCACTTGGAAGCATCAAATTTTACATAGGCATACTCGACCACCAAGGCCTTTATAGACTTGAAGCCTGCTATGCTATCTCGACCTAAATTACACCTCATTCACTATTCCCAACAATTTGATGTCACAACATATGCTTTCTCGACTGTCGTCACAACCATGCTTTCTCAAGACTCTTCACCCATTCATTCTTTAGTAAGAAGCTTTGTCCTCAACTTTAAGCCTCCGTAGCTTACAACCGGGTGACGTACACTATCACAAAAGCTGTCAAAAAATGGCGGTAGTACCTTCTCGGTCGAAAATTCAATATATACTTTGATAAAAAAAAAAAACTTTAAGAGCCTTTTAACGCAAATTATATGAACACTAGTTTGAAAAATATGGCTTACCTAGCTCTTAGGATTCGACTATGAGATATTCTACACCCCGGGTCAATCCAATGTTGTGGTCGATGCTTTGTGTAGGCGACTATTTAATGCACAGCCAGTGTTCCTAGCCCTATCCGCCATCTCCACCCCCTTCCTGACTGAGCTCCAACAATTTTTCCTTACACATGACAAGAGGAAACAATTAATTGATAAACTGACTAATTGTTCTTTAATGCAACATGTTTTCCAATTTCGACAGGGCCTTCTATTCTATAATTGGAAATTCTTTGTACCTGCAGAATCGGGATTGAGGCCAACGCTCCTCTCTGAGTTTCACTCATCACCAACCATAGACCATTCTGGTGTTCGGGCTATAGCAGCTTGTTGGAACATGTGCCTTATGTTAATCAATAAATATTATTTATATTATAATTTTAGTTAATAAAATTGAGGTATTCATTTGATGTTTTATTATAAGTAATTGCATGTTTACCTTAAAGTAATATCCATGGGTATTTGTTGAAATATCTTAAATGTTCTCAGTCGGTCATTATACTAAGAACTATAATAAATTAAGACTAGTGTGAATCTTGATTGATGGTCATGTGATGATCATGCATATAGAATATGAATCGAGACCATAAGTACTTGTTAAGGAACAAGACACTGGATCGACCTGCTATGAAAACACCACATGAATTAAGTCATAGGTGTTACTCACGATAGGTATATCATTTAGTCATTCATACTTGAGATTACCATACAATTCAATATTAGGAGCATGATAATTTAACACAATCAAACGTCGTCTTTAACCAGACAATTATAAAGATTGTGATTGATTAACAAATGAATCATATAAGAATATGTATAATAAAGTTAGAATTTTTCACTCTCGTATAGAGAGAGAGATATCAACGGATCCTTCAATTGTTGGGGCATGTGCCCTAGGTCAATCCATTAACTGTCTTTATGAATACTTTTAGTTAATAAAATAGAGGATTTCATTTGCTGTTTATTATAATTAATTTGCATGTTAACATTATAATAAGATCCATGGGTATTTACAGAAAATCCTAAATGGTCCTTAGTCGATCATTATACTGGGAACTATAATGAGTTAAGACTAGTGTGAGTCTTGATTGATGATCATATGATGATTATACGTATAGGGATACGAATCAAGATCACGAGTACTTGTTAGGGAACAAAGTATCTTGGACCGACCCGCGCTATGAGAACATCACATGGATTAAGTCATAGTTGTTTCTCATGATAGGTATATTTCTCAATCCTCTGACTTGAGATTACCAGAGACTTCAACATTAGGAACATAGTGATTTGACACTATCAAACGTTGTCTTTAACCGGACGATTATAAAGGTTGTGATTGGTTACCGTGTGAGCAATGTGATGAAGTTGTGTAATCAAGATAGAATTTGTCCCTCTCATATAAAGAGAGATATCCAGTGGATCCCTCGATATGTTAGACTGTTAAAATGCCTAGTCTAAGTGAATTGATATTGATCAATGTCACTTGCATGTTTTCAGTCTACCTAAAGATCGAGACTAGTACGATTGAACATGTTGGATGACAATTTCATGCCTTATGTTTGATCAAAAGGATATCATGTGACAAAAGGATGTTATATACACTATTGATTAGGTTGTATCGATTTGATATTCGTACAACTTAGGTAGTCATAATGTCTTGCTAGAGGCCGCTTATGACTTGTATACCAAAATGTGTTTTGGTACACTGCCAACGTTGTATGAGCCTATTGGGTCGCACACTAAGAATGGTTTTGCGAGATTTTAAGATGGTTCAGAAAAATGAATTTTGTATGATAAAATTCATGACGGAAACGTCCTTGTGGTGTATTACACTTATACTTCTTTAAGTAGGGGTATATGTGTAATTTACTTAACCGACTATATACAAGGGTTGTATAAATAGACGCTTTAAGTTAGAACACACGTACGAAAAAAAAAAAAAAAGGCCGAAACTCTATTTTCGTTTTAGAAACGACTTAGGGTTTTTGGTATGCTCTGGATCATTTTGGAGAGAAACAAAAAGGTTTGGTATTCTCTTGAAGCTAGCACTTCAAATCACGGCGGCCGTTCGTGTGTGGACTGCTGATAGAGGGCGTTCGTCGTTGGCAGCGCCCTAGAGATCGATCAACCTTCAGAAAGGTATATTGTGATTGAGGTATGATTAAGTTTTTCATGGTTTATACGTTTTTAATGGAATTATATTCGGATCCTGTTGGGGTTTTTGTCAAAACTGTTTTGTAATCTCCGTTGCGTATGAACTCCAAAACCCAACAGTGGTATCAGAGCCTTCGAGTTTGATTCCATTAAACTCCACTACAAAAAAACAGCAAATCAGCAACGGAATTAGAAACGGAACTTATTTCCGTTTCTAAATCAGAAACGGAATTAGAAACGGAATAAGTTCCGTTTCTAAATGTAACAGTTAGCGACGGAACTGACAGGGAAATATTCAGAGACAGATTTGAGACGGAATTAGAGACGGAATTAAATTCCGTCTCTGAAATTTGCGCCACCATTCCCGCCAAATTCTTCATTTCTTATGGCCGTTCATCATTCCTCGAGATTTGTATTTTGTCGATCCCGGCGACCTCTTCTCCTTCCCGCACCCCACCCCCCCCCCCCCCGCAACAAAACAAAAATCCCCAAATCATTCCCACGATAAAACCCCAAAACCTAAATTCGTCTCTCGTCTCGTCGCGCCGGTCGATCGTCTCGTCCCCAGACGTCCATCCCGTTCGATCGTCTCGTCTCTCCGTCTGGTCGTGCGAGCTGGTCTCTCTGGTGCTCTGCTCTGGCCGTCTGGTCGCGGTGGTCTCCGTTTCTCCGTCTGGTCGTGCTACCTGGTCTCTCTGCTGTCTCTGGTCTCGCCGTCTCTCTGGTCTCTCCGTCTCGTCGCGCCGGTCTCCGTCATCGCCGATATCTCTCGCTCTCTCTGGTCTCTGATTCGGATCCTGGTTAGCAAGGAATTTGTAGTTTTGGAGTCTTACTACAATCTTCATTTCTTATTTGTTTTTTATTGTTCTTTATAATGCGAGCAACACTCATGATCAAGAGCTCTTCGACTTTCATAGAGATCATTCACCTTGTGACGGTTTTGAGGAAATCTTGAATCGCTTTGTTTTTCGCTAAAAATTTGCGTCATCGGGTTGGCGTTCTAGTCCCCTTGTTTATCTAATTTAAAAAATTTATGGAATAATCCGTCGGGTGACATGAGAATTATTTAAGTTTCCGCTATGGTTCATTTGATAGTTCGATCTTCTAGTAAACATCGGAGTTGAAGGCAAGAAGCTATTTTATCTAGAAAGATTTTCCAATTTAAATTAAGCATGCGAGACTTCATAAATTTCCATCTATCAATAAATATTTGGGGTGTCCTGGTGTTCCTACGTACATTATATGCGGCATCCAGGAATATTAAAGTCGTAATACTTGTTAGCATTGCAAATATTATGCTCATGAATGAAATATGTTATAGATTTTCACTTGAACTCAAGCTATATCTCTGCTAGGAAGGCAAATCATATATATGCCTTGATGTTCAAATATAGGAAATGAACATAATGTGGTGACCATTGTGTATACTAGGTTTTCTTAGCGGCTCAAGCTATACTAGTCGAATAAATGGATTTAAATAAAAAATTTATTTTCTTGAAAGGTCTTAGCTATTATGGTCATGGAATCCATTTTATTTTTGTAAATTCGTCTTGGCAATTGGCCGTGTTATAGTACTACCTTATTGTTTATGAACTCAAGGAACAAACTCTTGATCGGTGACATATTTTAAGAGTTCGGTTCTTATAATTGTTATTACTTTATGAGGTTTTATTTTAACTGTTCTTGAGTGATTTGATTTGTTCCTTGGTTGATTGTGCATTAGTTGGTGTTCTTCACTTGATCTATTAAGTTAATGTTGTGTCTTTTGTTTGGTTTAGAAGTTTTTGTTCTTTCTTTCTTCTTTGCATGCATAGTTTTTGAGGTTATGCTTGTTCTATTTTTAGGTTTATTAATATGTACTATTTCATTTCAACCTTTTAATTGAGCAATTCAAGATTTATATTGATTAGTATTTGGTTGTTATTCCATGTTTATTTTATCGGTAAAGCATGTCATCCGTATTTGGTTGTTATTCCATGTTTATTTTATCGGTAAAGCATGTCATGAGAGTCATTATAATACATTAGAATCATGTACTTGAGGTAATTACTTTGTCGTTTGATGTTATAGTTGTTAGTAATTTCATATTCATGCACTTGCTATGGATGATTGATTAGTTAGGTGTTGTTGGTTACGATTGAATAATACCTATAATTACTTAATTTCTACTACTAGTTAGGGTTAGAAACACTAGGATTACTCTTTTAGTGAATGTTGCTTTGTTTCACATTACATTTCTAGAGAATGGAATAAACCTATAACCTTAAGGACGTATGAGTGAACAAGTAGTAGACGCGTTGATACTATGTGGTATTTGTATGCCTCGATATCGATATAGGTTAGGCGCACGGCCTCAACTTCGATTCCCCACACAACTAAATGTCGGACTCTTGGTGGTCTCTTTTTGCAATCTTAGGGTCTTAAAAATTTTAAATTAAGTGCAAGAGGCGGGATGAAACTGTTCAAACACACATCAAACTGATTTTCAAATCAAATACACAAAACTATGTCGATTAAGCACAAGAAAGAGTTTATATCAAGGATTTCCTTACAACCAAGAGGATGACAAAAGAGATCAGCTTTGCAGAGACTCTTATATTCCTTTGAAAGCCTCAAAGGTGCTTGGATTTGAGGACTTAAGAACAGCCACAAAGATCTCCTATTGCTCCTTCTAAAAAATCAAATTTCTTCTCTTTGTAGATCTTGAATTTTGAAATGTGTTTCTTCTCCCTTATGTTACAACCAAGTTTGTGGTGGTTTTATCATGATAGGAATTCCAATATGACCGTTTATAGCCGTGTTAGGAATCCAGAAATCAAAATTCAAATGTAAAGCTTGATTTCCAAAAGTCAAAAATATATGGCGAGTGGCTAATTAGCGCGCTAATTACTGGAATTAGCGCGCTAACTCTAGAGGAACTCAAAAAAATTATTTTATCCCTTTGTGTTAGCGACCCTTAAACTCGTCCAGGACCTAACCAACCCTTATAATACATGTTATACATGTTTATTATGAGTCATTTACAACAATCCTTTTGATAATGCCCAAGCTTCTTACATAAACAACATAACTCAATCAATTCCTTCTCTTTAGATTGTGATGACTCATTAATGACTTCCTAACTTTGTCAATTTATTCTCTATTCATGAGTTTAATGTGCGAACCTCGTTCTTTCACTTAGCTATCAATTTCTTCTCTTTAGATGGTGTAGATCGCATTTCCTTTGAAAGCCTCAAAGGTCTTGGATTTGAGGACTTAAGAACGACCACAAAGATCTCCTATTGCTCCTTCTAAAAATCAAATTTCTTCTCTTTGTAGATCTTGAATTTTGAAATGTGTTTCTTCTCCCTTATGTTAAAACCAAGTTTGTGGTGGTTTTATCATGATAGGAATTCCAATATGACCGTTTATAGCCGTGTTAGGAATCCAGAAATCAAAAATTCAAATGTAAAGCTTGATTTCCAAAAGTCAAAAATATATGGCGTGGCTAATTAGCGCGCTAATTACGGAATTAGCGCTAGCTATAGGAACTCAAAAAAATTATTTTATCCCTTTGTGTTAGCGACCCTTAAACTCGTCCAGACCTAACCAACCCTTATAATACATGTTATACATGTTTATTATGAGTCATTTACAACAATCCTTTTGATAATGCCCAAGCTTCTTACATAAACAACATAACTCAATCAATTCCTTCTCTTTAGATTGTGATGACTCATTAATGACTTCCTAACTTTGTCAATTTATTCTCTATTCATGAGTTTAATGTGCGAACCTCGTTCTTTCACTTAGCTATCAATTTCTTCTCTTTAGATGGTGTAGATCGCATTTCCGATTTACAATATTCTCCATTTTGGAGGCTTCTTATCATCTTAATCATTATTATTTCATTACTTGAATAGACAACCTACTCGACAAGGGTTACGTTCGACTAGGAATGTCGTCTACAAACAGAGATGGATGTACAACCGGCTCGACAACGGTTATGTTCGAATTGAATTCGCGGCGAAGGTTAAAGAATTCATATCATTTGCAAAACAACATTGTCCTACATACTAAAGTGAACGGAAGATTAGATGTCCGTGCAATTTTAAGAAATGTCGACTTGTTCCGTACACTGACGTCGAAACGGTTGAGCACCACCTATGTAGGTATGGATTTGTCCGGGATATCACAAATGGTACGAACATGGTGAGAACGGAGATGAAGGGCCGCAAAATTTTCACGCAATGGATTGCCATATTGATGATGCTTGATGTTCGAGGCTACGATCCGACACCTTACCGCGAGATGCTACACAACGTGGCGGTCCAAGTTTCAATTGGAATGTCGTGGAAGAATCACCAAACCCCAAAGCACGCCAACTATATGACATGATTGATGCAAGTAGGGAACAATTGTGGCCTGGTTGCGAAACCATGACAACGTTGTCCAATGGCAAGATTACTTGCGATCAAGTCTGAACATCATATATCTGAACGAGGGTATAATGAAATCATTAAACTCATGAAGGATTGTTTGCCAAATGACAACTCAATGGTTGAGAATTTTTATGCCACTAAAAGACTAATGCGAGGTCTAGGTCTACCTGTTGAGAAAATAGATTGTTGTGAGGACCAATGTATGATTTATTGGGGAGTGGACTCTGAGTTGACGTCATGTAAATTTTGTGAGAAATCACGATACGTTGCACATCGACGAGGTCGTGGTCGGAACACAAAAACCGCCCTTGCAAAAGAATGTACTACTTCCCTTTGGGCCCTCGGTTGCAACGATTGTATGCGTCGAGTCAACCGCAAAACATATGCGATGGCATGGAGATCATTCATCGCCCAAGATGTTATGCAACACTGTTTCGATTCGATTGCTTGGAGACATTTTAATGACGTCAATAAAGACTTTGCCAATTAGAGGTTCGGAATGTTCGTTTAGGATTGTGCACGATGGTTTTCAAGTATTTGGGATTTCGGGAAATCGTACTCTTCGTGGCCCGTGATTTTGACTCCTTACAACCTTCCACCGTCGATGTGCATGAAATCGAGTTTATGTTCTTAACGGTTATCGTTCTGGACCGACCAGCCCAAAGCGAGAAAATCGACGTGTTCCTTCACCGCTTGTGAAAGAGTTGCAAGATTTATGGAACAATGGGGTGGTTACATACGACGTTTCCACCAAGACAAATTTTGTCATGCGAGTTGCCCTTTTATGGATCATTAGTGATTTCCCCGCATATAGCATGTTGTCCTGGTTGGAGCACACACGGTAAAGTACGCTTGTCCATATTGTATGGAGGATACAAATGCATTTCAATTGCGAAATAGAGGTAAGACATCGTGGTTTGGTTGTCATCGCCGTTTCTTGGAGAAGTCATCACCATTAAGGAAAGACAAAAAAATTTCATTAGAGGCAAAATGGTCATAATCGATGATCCGCGCCGCTTTGCTTGCGGTCTGGTGAAGAAATTTTGGCGAAATTGAATCGTTTGGCTTGATGAAGGTGACGAAATCGGCGTTGAATCGTGAATGGGCGGATAGCTAAGAATTCGGGATGGAGGAAGAAAAGCATATTCTGGGACTTGCCGTATTGGAAGACAAACTTGATCCGCCACAACTTAGATGTCATGCACATCGAAAAAAATGTTTTTGACAACATTTTCAACACTATTATGTGTGTACGGGCAAGAGTAAGGACAATGCAAAATCGAGGCAAGATATTCGTGAATATTGTTACCGACCTTCTCTACACATTGATTCGGCGACAAATACTTACGTCCTTGGGTGCTATGCTCTTGATACGTCAAGAAGACAAAAATTGTGCGAGTGGGTTGAAAAGTTGCGTTTTCTGATGGTTACGCATCGAATCTTGGTCGATGTGTAGATCCAAAGAAATCTGCGAATGTTCGGCATGAAGAGCCATGATTGTCATATATTCATGCAACGGTTGATACCAATTGCATTCGAGAGAACTTCTCCCAAACCCGGTTTGGGTTGCAATTAGCGAATTAAGCCTATTTTTCCGGTCCCTTATGCGAAATGTGTCGGATCCAAGATATGGAGGTCTTAGAGTCTGAAATACCAAAAATCATTTGCAAGTTGGAAAAAATTTTCCCTCCAAGCTTATTTGACTATATGGAACACCTACCAATCCACTTGGCCTACGAGGCCCGTCTGGCCGGTCCCGTTCAATTTCGATGGATGTATCCATTTGAGAGGTACTATCTGGAGCCCTTAATATTATTTTCCCATTCAATAGGTTTTATATCAACATTTCCTATAACATTCATATAGGTACCTTAAACATTTGAAGAACAATGTGCGAAACAAAGCGAAGGTCGAGGGCTCCATGTGTAATGCTTATTTGGTCGAAGAGGTCACATCCTTTTGTTCTTACTACTTCGAAGATCACGTCTTTACGTTGCATGACAAAGTGCCACGTAACGACGATGGCGATCTCGGGCCCACACCGAACTTCGTTGGCAATTTCTCAA
Organism: Stephania yunnanensis; assembly: GCA_039657365.1. NCBI lineage: Eukaryota > Viridiplantae > Streptophyta > Magnoliopsida > Ranunculales > Menispermaceae > Stephania > Stephania yunnanensis. Next base: position 52,958,555 of record CM077584.1, on the reverse strand, counting down.
TTTTCACTTATCCTGGTCGACCCATGGGCAAGTCGAAGGAGCGGTATTAACAGAGCAGGAGTATAATGCCGCTCATTCGTACATCTTGCTCAATTGTCCGAGAGATCGCTCCTTACGTTCGCATGTCCATCACTTTCTTTCATTAATGCGATACATTCATTGTTCATACATTATAAATACATCCGACTTACACGTTCGTTTCTTCTACGATATTCGTCGATGAAATCACTCAAGCAATGGGGGAGTCGCAAGTTGATAGTAGTCTAGAGCACAACTTCCCCATTTGGTTTCAAACATATGTAAGGGCATTACTTTTGTACGTTATAGATTCAAATGTTTCTCCCATAACTAATGTGTCATATTACATCTCTAATTTTGACGAATAGGCTCGAATTCTATAGTTGACGAGATGCTCGTTGATCTTTCTGTTGGTCCTAGTCGATCATGTACTTGTCTACCCTGGTTACCTTGTTAATGGGTATAAGTTCCACTCCGCAACATATGACGTTAATAGATCGACGCAGAGCGCGGCGGTGTTTTGGTGAAGGGTTCAAACTACGCTGATGTTTCCCATAACTATTATGGAGTACCTTGCAAGAGGTTGTGGAGATTGAGTATACTGGCCTCAAACGTGTGGTCTTGTTTAAGTGCGAATGGTATGACCCTACACCGAATCATGGTGTGAGGACTCACCCAACACTTCAATTGGTAGAAGTTCAACGAAGTCGACGATATAACAACTACGAGCCATTTGTATCGGCAATGCAAGCCACTCAAGTCTACTACCTTTCGTACCTTCTATGCGGAACGATCGACAAGAATGGCTAACGGTTTGTTCTTTGTCGTCCAAAATTCGGCGACGAGGAAACTAGCAAAGACGATAATGACCAGGGCTCGGCAGAGATTGCTTTCAAGATGGGATGCCCACCACGTGCGTAGTCGATGATGCGACGCCGATATCAACAATCTGGATGTTCCGATCGGGACTCGATTCATTGTTGAAGCGGGTCCAAGCGATGAAGTTTATAGTGGAGATGAATCAGAAGAAGAATCATCGCCTTCTACTCATGAGAGTGAATTTGAAACGGATGATAGCGAATAAAGTTTGTATATGATATGTCAACGACCAATAATGTAGTTACTTTTATTTGCATGGATTTTGTTCTTATTAAGTCCAATAATATAGACCTGAATTTCTACTTTTTGTATGCCCTTCTTTTATGATGTTTTACTCGTGAATATTGTTAGGTATCATGGCCGGACGTGGTCGTAGGGGATGTCGAGGTTTGCCATTAGGAGGCCATCGTCCAGGCGGAATAGGTGCGGCACCGACATCTGGCGGCGAAATACCAACTGGCCCTCGTGGTCAGGCCACAGGAGGGGTCCATAGAGGTCATGGCGGTCGAGGTCGTGGTTCGATACCTCCATTATCGATTCCGACTTCTCGGTCTCTCGAGCACGATACAGCCGCAGCGTCACCTTCCCCTTCCATACCGCCGGGGTCGTCTGTACCATCTTCGTCGTCATCAAGGACTATGCCTACTACACACTTCCCCACACCTTCTCCGACATCAATGACTCCTTTACCCACGAGGCCTGCACCCCCAGCCACAGCATCACCGGCGGCGTCCCGAGAGGAAGACGTAAGAGCGGGGTTGGAGGTGACAGCCCTCCGCGGCCACCTCGGAGGCCGGGGATGGAGGCCCTCGCGTGCGGGGATCCCTATCACGCGATTGCCAATGATACGTAAGTTTGCGTTTGACTTTTATATGTCAATTTCAATATGGATGTCAAATATTGAAGAAGTAGTTAAGGTGATATACATGTTCATGAAACACGGGAGTTGCATCCTTCGCACTTTTGTGCACGGAGGATGACAAAAGTTTTTAAACGATGGATGATTCTGAAGGGTATTGTTGGAAGTCGATGCAGCCTCATCATAAAGACCAATACGGCGACAATGGAAGGTAAACAAGACTACCATGTGCCTTATGATTTATATTATTTTCTCAAATAAGTGCTAACAATAGCAATCGCCAATTTGTAGATATTTTTTAGATGGGATGATGCGCTTCCCGAGGATCTCGTGCGAGCGGCGTACGACGAGCTTGCGAGCACAAGGTACACCGCGTTGATGCACAAGTTGAAGAAGAATCGGGTGCGAAAATGGTTTATGTTACGAGATGAGGCATGGAGGAGATACTTGCGATCGGGAGAGCGAGGACTTCCGAGGCTAGGTCTAGCAAGCAAGCGACGGAGAATAGGAACACCGAGGTCGAAGGCCCTGGGACCGGACCCTCGAAGCACGGTGGTGGTTCCGTGTCATTTGCGACTACCCAAGAAAGATTGGTTAGTTTTTTTTTTTAACATCTAGGATATTTTGTACATTTATACTCTTGTTCACTATGCTTGGTCCTGCACGCAGCCGATTCATCCGAGACGCCACCGTCGGTGAATGATTTGTACTTGCATCTCCACACCGTTAATCACGACAGACGACATTCATCGATACTAGATCGAGCGGTTCTATGTAAGTATAGAAATGAAATGTAAAATATTATTAAGTCTTTCACTTACCCCATATCATGTACTTTGTTTGTTGTGCATATATGCGGGATAGGCTCCGAGCGGACGTCGGGAGGCGACCCGAGCTACACCGAGCAATCGGTGGATGATGAGGCGGTGTACCTCAATGTGGCGGGTGAGTCTTCCAAAGGACGTGTCTACGGACTCGGGTCCGTAGGGAGAAAGAAGAGGAGATACGGAACTCCTGGTGCTAGCACGTCGCAGAGCCGGATGTGGTGCCGCGGGCGAGTTCGATGTTGTTGCGGAGCAACTACGAAAGGTTATGCACTTCATGCAACGGCGTCTTGGGATGGACATGGACGAAATAGACCTAGCTCGGCACCAACCACCACCACCGCCACCACCACCGCCACCTCATGACCAAAGCAATGTACCGCCGAAATAGATCCGGTCGATCCACCCCAACAAGGGACAATGTTGGGCGTGAGACGTAAGCGTGGCTCTCGAGAGATGAGCGGGTTGGTGATACATAGGTACTTCACTTGTTGTTTGTTTCAAATGCTTAGATTAAACGTTTTATAGTGTAGACAACTTTAGAAATTCATCGAATTACTTTATGATTCACACTTCTTTTTGTGCATTTTTAGGTCGATGTTCCATATTTTATCGTGGATTTTATTTTTTTCCCTTTTGCTCCCCCAATTCTTTTTTTTGTTTTTAAGTAAAATATACTATAAGTAGAATGTTTGCGAGAATTAATCCATGGGAGAAGAAAACATCTTTGTTTGTTGTGTGCAAATCTTATGTCGTTGCGGGTTCTCTCGAGTGCTATGATGAAGAAAGTGGTAGAATCGACGAGGGGCGACATCTTCATGCAATAGCAAATGAATTTGGGAAGTCGATAAAGGGTCGTTTTTCGGTCATCGTATTACGCACATGTAGGCTCTTCTTCTTCTATTATGGCATGTCCGTAGAAGAAGAATAGCCTACATGTTATCAACACGTATGACCGAAAAACGACCCTTTATCGATTTCCCAAATTCATTTGCTATGGCATGAAGATGTTGCTCCCTGTCGATTCTACCACTTTCTTCATCATAGCACTCGAGAGAACCCGCAACGCATAAGATTTGCACACAACAACACGCCCAAAGATGTTTTCTTCTCCCATGGATTAATTCTGCAAACATTCGGTACTTATAGTATATTTTACTTAAACTGGGTTAAAAAATTTATTTTGGGGAGGATAATGTATTAAAAATAAAATCCATGATAACTTATGCATCAACTCAAGGCGTCCAAGCCAACTAAGATATACGAGAGGATAAATGGACAATGAATTTACCATGGACGATGGTGGTTTGTTGAAGCTTCTCGATGTAGTAGAAGGTTCGATGATGAAGTTCCTTTATTTTTATTTTTCCCGTTTTCGGAAAGGCGGGTTTTAGTTTTTCCTATCGTTCTCGAGGGAATGGGTTCATTGCTTTTGACGATGAGCATGTTGTAGACGATTTGTTTCATTTGCATGTTAAACTCATTCTTTTTTTGGTGGTGGTGATTTTGGTCCTTATAGGACTCCGTGTCTCGGAGGTAGGCGTGGTGGGTATAGTGGAGGCGGTGAGCTTGGTGGGGGGTTATGGAGGCTTTGGGGGCGTGGCTTAGGTGCTTATCGAGGTGAATCTTCTCTTGGCTATTCTATTTTAATTAGCGATGAATCACTTCCTTTCAATAGTTTGTCGTGTAGACTTTTTAAGTTACTTGATTTACATATTGTTGGTGGTTTACTTTGTTTCAAACACTAGTATATTATAGTTAAAACCAAGTTTTTGGTGGTTTTATAGTGATCTCCTATTGCTCCTTCTAAAAATCAAATTTCTTCTTTTTGTAGATCTTGAATTTTGGAATGTGTTTCTTCTTCCTTATGTTAAAACCAAGTTATTGGTGGTTTTATAGTGATAGGAATTCCAATATGACCGGTTATAGCCGTTCTAGGAATCCAGGAAATCAAAAATTCAAATTTAAAGCTTGATTTCCAAAAGTCAAAAATCCTGGCGGTGGCTAATTAGCGCGCTAATACTTTGGAATTAGCGCGCTAACCGCTAGGGACCTCAAACTAATTAATTTATCCCTTTGTGTTAGCGACCCTTAAACTCGTCCAGGACCTAACCATCCCTTATAAAACATGTTATACATGTTTTACAACTCAACTTACATGATAGGTCCATCTTATAGAAACATTGTTCGCCATCTCATATGCGTAGGAAAATAGCAACATTGACACCAACTTCAGTCTGTGACTGCATTTGCTTGATGATCATGTTTTTTTTGGAAGCATTCTTATTCAACATTGTATGGTTTTTTTTTGTTCTTCACTGCTTTTCTTGAATCCCAGCTGGTTGTTTTTTTTATTTTTTGAGTAGGAACACATGGCTTGTCGCCTTTGGAGCACACAACAGTTTAGATGGGGTGAGAGGATGAGTTCTAGAATCATACTTACATGATAGGTTTGTGCTTAACTTTTAGTTTTTCCCTTTTAGCATTCTTGCACTTATGCCATTCTTCTCTTTGTAGATCTTGCATTTTTGAATGTGTTTCGTCTTCCTTATGTTAAAACCAAATTTGTGGTGGTTTTATAGTGATAGGAATTCCAATATGACCGTTTATAGCCGTTCTAGGAATCCAGGGAAATCAAAAATTCAAATTTAAAGCTTGATTTCCAAAAGTCAAAAATATCTGCCAGTGGCTAATTAGCGCGCTAATACTGGAATTAGCGCGCTAACTGCAGGGACCTCAAACTAATTAATCTCTCATTTGCCTACTTCTTTCAGGTGCATACTCACTGGTTGTTGCCTCGAGATGGAGATTCAGAAATGCTTCAAAGCTGCGTTTTACTTATTAGATGAAGTCCTTTTTGTGTATACTTTCAAATTTTGGACCTTTTGTGAGTGTTCTTTTTTTTTTTTGCTTGTTGAACGATAGGATTGGTTGGTTTTTGTGTATACTTCCAAATTTTGGAGCTTTTGTAATACATGACAACTTTCCGTGGATATATAAATTTTTGGGCTAATTTTGAGTTTCACATTTTTTCTTTCTCTTTTGAATTTTTGTTGATATATATTTTTGATGTATGGATGCGCAATTTGGCTTCTTTGGGGGATGTTAGCACCCTCAAGGAGTTGTTGGAGGGTGCGGCGATGGAGTATGTCATATCGGGTTGTATTTTGATTTTTAGGTTGGAGAATCGATTGGCTTATGTATCCGTGCCATATTTAAACAAAACAGAAAATTAGAGATGGATTAGCAACGGAATTCAAATTTTCCGTTGCTATTCCGTCTCTAATTTTCCAGAAATATTTCTATCAATCACAAACGGATCAGAGACGGAAATATTAATTCCGTCTCTGATTCCGTCTCTAATTAGCAACGGAATCAGAGACGGAATCAGAAACGGAATAATCCGTCTCTGATTCCGTTTCTAATTAGAGACGGAATCGAGACTCGGACTCTTTGCATTCCGTCTCGATTCCGTCTCGATTCCGTTGCGATTAGAAACGGAATCGAGACTAAATTCATAAATTTATTAATTCCGTCTCTCGATTCCGTTGCTAATCGACAACGAATCGAGACGAATGCAATTACAAATGTACCATTTCGAAATAAAATCCATTTCTGTTCGTTTCTAATTTCCGTCTCTAAATCCGTCTCTAATCGAAACGGATAATTTAAAATCTCTATTTCGTCTCTAATCGAAACGGAATCCATTTTCCGTTTCGATCGTATCGGCGACGACGTTTTCGAGACGAACGCGTTCGCTCTCTCGTTCGTTTCGATTTCATTCGAGACGGAATTTTATAAATCGAAACGGAAAATTCCGTTTCTGATTTGCGATTTTTTTGTAGTGCTCATTGCATGTTTTCTTCTGATATATACATGATATATGATTGAAAACATGTTAATAGTTTATGTATATGTGATATACATAAGTTTTTTGTGAGATTTATTATCATGTTTTGTGTATATGATACATATATTCGTGATTTAATTGAAATTAGTTTCGTACATGCTAGTAACCATGTTAGGTTAATTCGAATAATTTTAATGAATTGAGTTTCGTGTTCTATGATCCATGACACCATTTGGTTCGATTGGGATAGTAGTTTATGATTCAATTACATGTTTGCGATTATTTGGATGAAGACCGAAATTGCAAATAATTAATTTTCGAAATTATTTATTTATAAATAATTAATTTTCGAAATTATTTATTTATCTTGTTATATCTATTTTGTTATGAAGTTTCTATTTGATAAACATAGATAACAAATTAGAATAGGAGATAAATATCAAGAATCTTGTTATTGGTGATATACTAGGATTCAAATATCTTAAATCCAAAATAAATAATTAATTTTCGAAATTATTTATTTATCTTGTTATATCTATTTTGTTATGAAGTTTCTATTTGATAAAGATAGATAACAAATTAAAATATGAGATAAATATCAAGAATCTTGTTATTGGTAATATACTAGGATTCAAATATCTTAAATCCAAAATAAATAATTAATTTTCGAAATTATTTATTTATCTTGTTATATCTATTTTGTTATGAAGTTTCTATTTGATAAAGATAGATAATAAATTAAAATAAGAGATAAATATCAAGAATCTTGTTATTGGTGATATACTAGGATTCAAATATCTTAAATCCAAAATAAATAATTAATTTTCGAAATTAATTATTTATCTTGTTATATCTATTTTGTTATGAAGTTTCTATTTGATAAAGATAGATAACAAAATAGAATATGAGATAAATATCAAGAATCTTGTTATTGGTGATATACTAGGATTCAAATATCTTAAATCCTAATTGGATTAGGATAAGATGATTAGTTAGATGTGGGCCCGGGTTAATTAAAATGTTTTAATTGACTTAATTTCGGATAAATTAAGGGGTTAATTTATGATAATAAAATCAGGGAAAATTATGATTTTCTATAGCAAATTTTAATTTTTGAAATTGAGATTCGTCTTCTAAAAAAAAATTCCAAATTGTTTATTGATTGAACAAATCAATAAAATATATGATATTTCATTGTTTACATAAAATCACTAAAACTGAATAAAATCCATCTATTAAATTTTAAGTCTCGTGTCATCCATTTTAAACACTTGTCGAGGCCTCGATCACACTAATATAGTTTCAGCCATAGTTGGGTGTATTGTGTTATCTTGGTGAGACAAGTTGGGTAGGAGTTACCTTAATGTTTAAAATGGTCCGACTTAATAAAGCCATCAAAATAGTTTTGAGCTTTAGGCAAATGATGAGATAAAAACATGTTAAGACATAAGATGTCCCATATCTCATAAAAGGATCTAAAAATTACATAAGATGTAATTGGTAATCGTTACCTACCTAAATAATCTAGTTCGTGTTTCATGCCATAGGCTGTCATAGAATTAGGTGAAATATGGATTTTAGTCCCCTAAATAAACAATACGTTTTAGGAGGGTTGTTAATTTAGTGGGAGTCTATTCCTCTATACTAAAATAAACTTTGCATAATCTTTATTGTAGATCAATGGCCTCTTCAAGTAACAATAATCCCCTGTCACTGCGATCAATCTTTGAGAAGGATAAGCTATCAAGGACTAACTTTCTTGACTGGTTCAGAAACTTTAGAATTGTTCTTAAGCATGAACGCAAGTTGTATGTCCTGGATGCTCCAATCCCTGAGGACCCACCAGCCAATGCTACGAAAGCTGTGAAGGATGCGCATAATAAGCATGTCAACGATTCTACTGTTGTTGCATGTATTATGCTAGCAATCGTGGTTCCTGAACTTCGAAGGACATGGAACTAATGGAAGCCTACGACATGGCCGTAACGTCAAGGAAATGTTCCAACAAAGACAGCTAGGCAAGAAAGGTTCGAGACAGTCAAGAACCTACATTCTTGCAAGATGACCGAGGTGCGTCAATTAGTCCCTATGTTTTGAAGATGAAGGGCTATGTTGACCACTTGATAGACTCGGATTTCCCATAAGCCAAGAGTTGGCTACGGATTTGATCCTGAATTCATTACCAGAAAGTTACTCACAATTTGTGATGAACTACAATATGAATAATATGGAGAAATCAATTTTAGAGTTGCATTTGATGCTCAAAACTGCTGAACAAAATATCAAGAAACCCTCTAGTAATATGTTGATGGTCTAAAAGGGAAAGGGAATGAAGAAAAAAGGCAAAGGCAAGGCTAGAGTTGCCAAGGCTGTTGTTGCACCTATCGCAAAGCCTATGGAACAAGTCAAGCCCCGGCCTGTTCCTGCTTCAAAACACCTAAAAGAAAAGGAAGAAAATTGTCATTTATGTAATCAAACTTATCTTTGGCATTGTCGTCTCGGGCACATAAACGAGAAACGCATAACGGAGCTCCATAAAGATGGGCTTCTAGATTCATTTGATTTAGAAACATATGAAATGTGCGTATCTTGTTTACTAGGCAAGATGACTAAAAATTCATTTACGGGACACAGTGAAAGGGCAAGTGATTTATTGGGTCTAATACATACTGATGTATGCAGTCCTACAAACACAATGGCTAGAGGAGGTTATCGATTTCATTACATTTATCAAGATTTCAGCGGATATGGTTATGTATATCTAATGAAACATAAAGCTGAATCATTTGAGATGTTTCGAACGTTTCAAAATGAAGTGCGAATCAACTTGGTAAAACTATCAAAACACTTCGATCGATCGAGGTGGTGAGTATTTAAGCCAAGAATTTGATGATCATCTTAAAAATTGTGGGATTGTCTCCCAATTGACTCCACCAAAGAACTCCACAATGGAATGGAGTTTCGAAAGGAGAAATCGAACCTTATTAGATATGGTTCGATCTATGATGAGTCATGCAGATCTTCTATTATCCTTTTGGGGTTATGCATTACAAACTGTAGCTTTCACTCTAAATCGAGTTCCTTCTAAAGCGGTTGATAAAACACCATATGAGATATGGTACGGGAAGAGACCTAGTTTGTCTTTTCTTAAGATTTGGGATTGTGAGGCTTACGTAAAACGACAAGTCTCAGAAAAACTAGCACCTAAATCTGATAAGTGTTTATTTGTGGGGTATCCTAAGGAAACAAAAAGATATTACTTTTATAATCCCGCTGAGAACAAAGTGTTCGTTGCTCGATATGGTGCCTTTATGGAAAAACAGTTTATTTCAAAAGACACTATTGGGAGAGAAATAAATCTTGAAGAAGTTCAAGAATCACAGATAAACACTGAACCGCTACCGAAAGTTCAACAACGTTATGAACCAGTTGAACCTCCGCAAGTGACACAAGGCCCACGTAAATCTGGTAGGGTAAGACATGAGCCAGAGAGATTCAGATTTCTCATTACTGATAGTCGTGATGTGTTGCTTATGGATCAAAATGAGCCCACCACTTATCAGGAGGCTATGTCTTGGACCAGACTCAGATAAATGGCTAAGTGCTATGAATTCTGAGATGCAATCCATGTATGATAACCAAGTTTGGTACTTGGTTGATTTACCTGAAGGTGGTAAGACCATTGGATGTAAATGGATTTTCAAGAAGAAAACCGACAAGGATGGCAATGCGCATACTTTTAAAGCAAGACTTGTAGCAAAAGGTTTCAGGCAGACTCAAGGTGTTGATTATGATTAAACTTTTTCGCCAGTGGCCATGCTTAAATCCATAAGAGTTTTAATTGTCATTGCTGCATATTATGACTACGAGATATGACAAATGGATGTAAAAACAACATTTCTTAATGGAAAGCTGCTTGAGGACGTGTACATGACACAACCTGAAGGTTTTGTACATCCAGAGAATTCTAGGAAGGTGTGCAAGCTTCAAAGATCCATTTATGGATTAAAGCAAGCTTCTCGGAGTTGGAATCTTCGTTTTGATGAAGCAATCAAGGATTTTGGTTTTATTAAGAAACGAGGATGAGCCTTGTGTATACAAGAAGGTCAGTGGGAGTGTAGTTTTTCTGGTACTGTATGTTGATGATATATTACTAATTGGAAATGACATCTCAACATTGCAAAGTGTCAAGTCTTGGTTTGGGAAGTGTTTCTCAATGAAAGACTTAGGAGATGCAGCCTATATCTCAGGGATAAGGATCCATAGGGATAGATTTAAGAGGCTAATCGGTCTAAGTCAGAGTGCTTACATAGACAAGGTGTTGAATAGGTTCAGTTCGCAAGACTCTAAAAGAGGATTGTTGCCAATGTCTCAGGGCATAAGTCTCAGCAAGAATCAATGTCCTAAGACAAATGATGAGCGAGATCGTATGAATAAGATTCCATATGCATTAGCTATTGGATCTACCATGTATGTCATGCTATGCACTCGACCTGATGTATCATATGCTTTGAGCACTACAAGCAGATATCAGTCAGATCCTGGTGAGAGTCACTCGATAGCAGTAAAGAACATTCTTAAATACTTAAGAAGGACTAAGGAAATGTTCTTGGTCTGTGGAGGTTTTGAAAATGATCTAGTTGTAAATGGTTACACAGATGCAAGTTTTCAAACTGATATAGATGATTTTAGATCGCAATCTGGATATGTGTTTATTTTGAATAGGGGTGCGATGGTGGAAAGTTCGAAGCAAGAGAGGCGATGGGTTCTACAACAGTAGTGAGTATATTGCGGCGTCCGATGCTGAAAGAGAGGCGCTTTGGATCAAAAAGTTCATTTCGAACTAGGTGTGGTTCCAAGTATTGCTAACCCTGTTTGTTTGTATTGTGACAATAACGGGGCAATAGCACAGCCAAGGAACCTAAATCACACCACAGATCCAAACATATACTCGGCGTTTTCATCTCATCGAGAAATTATTGAGAGGGAGACGTAAAGATTTGCAGAGTACCTATCAAGACAACGTTGTGGATCCATTGACAAAAGCTCTTCCACAAGCAAAACATGATGGTCATGTTAGATCATTAGGCATTAGATGCATATATGATTGGCCCTAGTGCAAGTGGGAGATGTTGGGGCATATGCCCTAGGTCAATCCATTAACTGTCTTTATGAATACTTTTAGTTAATAAAATAGAGGATTTCATTTGCTGTTTATTATAATTAATTTGCATGTTAACATTATAATAAGATCCATGAGTATTTACATAAATGTCCTAAATGTCCCTAGTCGATCATTATACTGGGAACTATAATGAGTTAAGACTAGTGTGAGTCTTGATTGATGATCATATGATGATTATACGTATAGGGATACGAATCAAGATCACGAGTACTTGTTAGGGAACAAAGTATCTTGACCAGGCCATTATGAGAACATCACATGGATTAAGTCATAGTTGTTTCTCATGATAGGTATATTTCTCGATCCTCTGACTTGAGATTACCAGAGACTTCAACATTAGGAACACAGTGATTTGACACTATCAAACGTTATCTTTAACCAGACGATTATAAAGGTTGTGATTGGTTACCGTGTGAGCAATGTGATGAAGTTGTGTAATCAAGATAGAATTTGTCCCTCTCATATAAAGAGAGATATCCAAAGGATCCTCGATATGTTAGGCTCGTTAAAAGGCCTAGTCTAAGTGAATTGATATTGATCAATGTCACTTGGATGTTTTCAGTCTACCTAAAGATCGAGACTAGTACGATTGAACGTGTTGGATGACAATTCCATGCCTTATGTTTGATCAAAAGGATCTCGTGTGATAAAATGATGTTATATACACTATTGATTAGGTTGTATCGATTTGATATTCGTACAACTTGGGTAGTCATAATGTCTTGCTAGAGGCCGCTTATGACTTGTATACCAAAATGTGTTTTGGTACACTGCCAACGTTGTATGACCCTATTGGGTCGCACACTAAGAATGGTTTTGCGAGATTTTAAGATGGTTCAGAAAAATGAATTTTATATGATAAAATTAATGACGGAAACGTCCTTGTGGTGTATTACACTTATACTTCTTTAAGTAGGGGTATATGTGTAATTTACTTAACCGTTTATATACAAGGGTTGTATAAATAGACGTTTTAAGTTAGAACACACGTACGAAAAAAAAAAGGCCGAAACTCTATTTTCGTTTTAGAAACGACTTAGGGTTTTTGGGATGCTCTGGATCGTTTTGGAGAGAAACAAAAAGGTTTGGTATTCTCTCGAAGCTAACACTTCAAATCACGGTCGCCGTTCGTGTGTGGATCTAGCGATTGATAGAGGCGTTAAATCGTTTGCGCGCGCCTTAGAGATCGATCAACCTTCAGAAAGGTATATTGCGATTGAGGTATGATTAAGTTTTTCATGGTTTAAACGTTTTTAATATATTCTTCTGTACTAAAATGAATTTTTTTTATAATCTTTGTTGTAGATCTATGGTCTTTTCAAATCACACTAATCCCTTGGATAAGTTGTTTGGGACAAAACTTTCTTGACTGGTTCAAAACTTAAAAAATGTTCTTAAGCATGAACGAAAGTTGTATGTCCTGGATGATCCTATTTATGAGGAACCACCAGTCAATGCTCTAAGAGTCGTGAAGGATGCACATATTAAGCATGTCAACGACTCAAGTGATGTTGCATGCATTATGTTGACAACCATGGTTCGTGAAATTTTGAAGGACACGGAACACATGAAAGCTTATGACATGACTACGATGCTGAAGGAAATGTTCTAATAGCAGGCTAGGCAAGAAAGGTCGAGACAATAAAAAATCTTCATTCTAGCAAAATGGCTGAGGATGCATCAATTAGTCCTCAATTTCTGAAAATGAAGGACTATACTTGACTATCTTGACAGACTTGGATTTTCCATAAGTCAAGAGTTGACTACAGATTTGATCATGAATTCATTGCCTAATAGTCATTCACAATTTATGTTGAACTATAACATGAATAATATGGAGAAGTATATCGCAAAGTTGTATTTGATGCTTAAAACTACTAAGTAGAATATCAACAAACTTATTGCTAATGTGTTGATGGTTCAGTAAGAAAGGCTATGAAGAAGAAGACCAAAGGCAAGACTAAAGTTGCCAAGGCTATTGTGACTATCACAAAGCTTGTGGAACAAGTCAAGCCTAAGGCTGCTTTTATTTCACAGTCCCAAAAGGAAAAGAAAAAAAGAAGGAAATTGTCATTTTTGTCATGCACCTGGCATTGGTTTAGAAATTGCAAGCTATATCTTGAAGATCTAAAGAAAAAAAGAGTAATGCGACTATTGCTTCAGGTATTTACATTATTGAAGTTAACTTTTCTACTATTAATTCCTTGGTATTGGATATTGGATGTGAATCTCACATTTGTATTAATGTGCAGGGTCTCACCAAAAGTAGAAAGCTAAAGAAATGAAAAGTCATCACACAAGTTGGAAATGGAGTAAAGGTTGCTACGTTGGCTGTAGGATGTCATGAGTTAATTTTATCTAGTGGACTTGTTTTACTTTTAACAAATTGTTATTATGTCTTTGCCCTGAGCAAAAATACTATTTCAGTTTGTTGTTTGAGTTTGGATGGTTTTATTTTTATTATAACGAATAATAAATGCTTTATTTCTCGTAAAGGCGTTTTCTATGCGAATGCTGATTTGATGGTCTTTATATTCTAAATATGAAAAGGTCCACATATACTCATATTCTTAACATAAATACAAAAATATTCAAGTCAAATGATTGAGTCAAACCTACATTTGACATTGTCGTCTTGACCACATACATGAGAAATATTAAACATTACTTTGATCGAGATAGTAGGTGGTGAATATTTCATGAAACATAAGTTTGATGATAATCTTAAAATGAAGCGTAAGATTATCTCTTGATATTAACTCCTCCAACAAATCCATAATGGAATGGTGTTTCTGAGATGAGAAATAAGACTTTATTGGATCTGATTCGATCTATATTGAGTCGTGTAGATCTTCTTATTTCCTTTTGGAGCTATGCCTTATAGCTGCTACGTTTACACCGAATCGTGTTTCTTTTAAAGCGGTTGATAAAACACCATATGAGATGTGGTTTGGAAAAAAAACTAAGTTTGTCTTTCCTAAATATTTGGGACTATGAGGTTTTCGTACGATGACAAATCTTAAAAAATTATTAGCCAAATCTAACAAGTGCTTATTTGCTATTAGAAAATACTACTTTTATAATCTCACTAAGACCAAATAGTTTGTTGCTTGGAATAATGTCTTTATGGAAAAAAAAATTTATTTTAAAAAATAATAATGGAAATAAAATAAGTCTTAAAGAAGTTCAAGAACTACAAATAAACACTCAATCGCTAGTGAGAGATCAATAAAGTCTTGAACTAGTTACAACAAAAATATCGCATCTTCCAAATTCTTAAAAGACCAGCAAAAAATGAAATCTCAAGCAAACTTGCATTGAAAAGATAGGGTTTTTGCGGTCGGCGATCTTGTTTACCTTAAGCTCAGACCCTATCGTTAACAATCCGTCCTCAGGAGACCCCCACAGAAGTTCTCACACGGTACTTTGGGCCTTACAGAGTGCTCAGATACATCGGAGCGGTGGCCTACGAACTCGAGCTTCCACGTCAGTTTGCTCAAACCTCACAATGGCGATCCACTGTCTCCACAACTTCCTCTGCCATTTGAACTCGATAAAATCCCACCCACATGTATTCCTCGGGCTTTCCGCGGTCACCGCATCATGCACACGCCATACGGCGAACGACATCAATACTTGGTTGACTGGGGCGGTGCTGACATAAGTGACGCCAGTTCGATCTCGACCTCTGAACTCGCGTCGCTAGCCACACGATATAATCTTGAGGAGAAGATTAACCTTGATGGGCGAGATATTATTACGAAAGTCCTCACGGGTCCAATTGAAGCGGAAGCAAACCAAAGCCCCGAGACCATTGGGTCTCAACCTGATTCACCTTCAAGGCCCAAACGAGCTGTGAAGAAATCCTTCTGGGCCTCAGACTTTGTTATGTAACAATGCCTAGTAGTTAAGAATACACTTAATCGTTGTTGTTTCGACCTGTTAAGTTGCTGCCCTACATGGGACTCTGTTTAAATTCTTTAACGAAATGAAATGAAATGAAAGGAGGAAAAAATTGTCTGAGATTTATTTTTATTTTTTTTTTTTTTTTTGTTTTTGTTTTGTTTTTTTTTTTTTAGTTTTTTATTTTTGGTTTTTATTTTTGGTTTTATTTTTTTGGTTTTTGTTTTTGTTTTTTTGTTGTTGTTGTTATGAGCTTGGTTTCTCAACCTTAAAAGATCTAAGAAGTTCCAATTAAACTCATCCATGCATCCTCTCAATGCACCTAATATAAACCCTAGGAAGGCCCAATTAAACCCATCCATGCATCCTCTCGATGCACCTAATATAAAGTATTAGAATAACGACGAGGAAGTCACACCGAAAGTTATATCGTGTCTTTGAGCCGCTTAGGTACACACCTCAGAATGTGGCTACACACAGATCTCAATGCATAGTACGCGGGTCGAGGCTGCGTAGAGGTCAATGTACCTTGAGATATGACTTACTTGTTGTCATTCTAGTATTTTTCAATACAATACAATAAATCTACTTAGAGTCATGAGTTTGAACTCATAGGAGGGACTCATACGAGAGTTTTTCAAAATTTTACAAATATTTAAGAGGTATCAAATGAATTTTACTAGTGATCGTGTTTGTTTAATTAATTGCTTGAAGATGACTTTAAAATATTTTTTTTTAAAGTTCGGACTCATGAGTAGAAATAACTCATAGATTAGAACCTTTTCAATATTAAAACGGACAACTAAAATAACTTTTAAGGTAAGGACAACACTACCTATACGAAAAGGGAAAAGGGAAGTGTTAGGTTGACTCACTTTGGGCACCGAGATAGAAACACCTACTAGGTGACCCCGCACGATGCATCTTAAGATGCGCGTCACGCTTGCATCAGACGATGCCCATGTGATAGGTGCCCATATCTCAATACTCAAAGTTGGCCAACCAAACATTTTCACCCACATATCCACGCCTGCACATGGGGTTAACATCAATATTGTCTTCAATTTAACCACCTTCAATTCATATCGGTGGTCGAAATTTTATCTCAAAATGCCTGGTTGTATTAGATATGAGATCATCATTTTTATCTTCATTTCAAGATTTCAAGATGTAGTACATAAGTGATTCCACAATTTGGGAAATGCTGGGGATTCCATCATTCGTATGCGTCGGCTCCAATCGGTACAACTTCAAGATCAACGACTTTTATCTAAACTACTGTATTGAATATGTTGTTGGTGATTAGAGTGATTGTTTGAATCAAAACACATTTCTAGGGCTCCTAAATTTACTACATTGGGTTTTGTATTTATAAATGCGGAAGGTATAAACGTACGATTTCTCTGTTTTGGATTCAGCATTGATCATGTTTTTTTATTGGATAGATTGTTCTTTGCTCTGATTATAGCTTATGGCAATGTTCGTCATCGTTTTTCGAATTATTTTGAAATTCATGACATATTGAACATATTGAAACAGAATGAAGTGCTCTTAGGCTTCTATTTTCACCACTTTGTGAAGATTTTGAGGATGGTTGCATAGAAAAATAACTAGCAAAAGGAAACATGAGAATTTGTCGAAGATGACATTGCGAGAGATAAGAAATTTACCATCTGGTGGAAGGCATTATAACATTTGCGATTGACGCTACATTTGAGGAAGCTACATGGTAATGATCAAAATTATGGTTTTTTGAGATTGAAAAATTTAGTGTTTGGAGAACTATCTAGCAAACCCCAACTACTCCTAGAAAATGTAATCCGGGCTGATTATGGAACAATTAATGACTTGGAGTTTTCCATAAGAGGAGAATTGATAGTAAGCGATTTGATAGAATTAAAGATAGGTTCTAAGGCTGAATTGAATTTCTTTAGGCTTCTGGACGTCTCTATGAGTACGATCATGTTCTGCATCCTAATGATTTTTATCTAAATCAAACTTATCACTGATTAGTTGAGGCCATAGAACCATTACAAAATTTGATGTACCGAAACAACTGTTAGCTTAGTTTCCGTTTTCTGGATCACCAATTAATACTCATGGAACCTTTCTCCTATGGCTCCAATTCAAAATACTCAGCTTCATCATTTCTCGCCTTTTCCCACACGAAGCTCCTCATTAATTCCCCATCATCATGTTCATAGTAATCTACATTACAATGTTGAAAGATAAGTGCTAGGTGAAAGTAGTAGCTGGGATTGATTGAATCAAAGTGTATGTTGGTATGTGTGGACTGAAATATAGCCCCACGTCGGTTAAGTTTGACTTCTTAAAGAAGCACTTAAGTTGTGGTTCTCTCCCAAAATAACACCGAAGCTTTTTGAAGTAAAACCTCACACCTGTGAGTGCTAGTTGGTTAAGTTGTGACAATACACTATTGTAAAAATTCTTTGAACAAAAGAAGAGGAAAAATGAAATAAAGGAAAAAGGTATCAAATTTAAAACATTGAAGAAGCGAGAAACAAAACAAATTTGCAAACATTGAGTCTAGGTAACATACACTACTGCCCAACGTTCTAATCACATTATTTGTTCATCAAAAGAAGTCTTCACATCATCACATATATTGTCGATACATGATTATCATCATAACAACCTCCCCTAATCGTATAACCGAGGATCAGACAATCTTGGCTTTGGAATAGCAACGAGTGCCACTTTCTTCTTCAACTCCAACCCAAAGCAATCAGACAGATCAACCTCTATTACACCTTCAGGCAACTCCCACTCAAAAGAATGCAGTAGTGTCCCTAACAAGTAAGGTATCATCCTCTCTGCCATAGGTATCCCTACACAAATCCTTCTACCTGACCCAAATGGAATGTACCTAAAGTCCTTTCCATTGTAGTCCCACTCACTACTTGGTACCAGAAATCTTTCCGGCCTGAACTCTAAAGGTTCCTCCCAGTATTCGGGGTCCCTTTGTATTGCCCAAGCGTTGACCATCACTTTTGCGCCTTCGGGGACTAGGTAGCCGCCCAAAATGCAGGTCTCACTGGCATGTCGAGGAACCAAAAGTGGGGCAACTGGGTGCAAGCGTAGGACCTCTTTCAACACCGCATTTAGGTAGTGTAGTTTTGGAAGATGCGACTCTTCTACTATGTTGTTGGTGCCTACAACTTGGTCTAGTTCTTGTTGGGTCTTCTTTAGTTTCTCTGGGTGCTTCATCAACTCTGCCATTGCCCATTCAACTGTGCTTGATGAGGTTTCTGTCCCAGCTCCCATCATGTCCTGTTAGTTTAATTTCAGAATGGTATCTATGATGTACAACTGTGCAAAGGTTAATTATTTAAACGATAAATCTATTTAGACTCAAGAGTCTGAACGGGAGGTTTTCAAAATTCTTACAAATATTCAAAGAACATCAAAAGAATTTTACAAGTTGTTGTATTTGCTTTATTTATTGCTTAAGGATGACTTTGAAAAAAAAAAAAAGAAAAACAATAAATTTACTTGAGCCGGCTTTTGACCTACAAGACAAAATGCTATGCTCCATACCAAAAAACATAGATAAGAGATCAAATAATGAAGACAATAAATAAGTTTACGGAAATTCCAATGTTGATGTGTGACATTAAAACTCTAGAATGGATTGATTAGCGAAATGCATGATCCACTTGCTTGAAAGAATATTCTTTTCTAATTCAAAGAAATTGAAAATAGTTATTACTCCCTAAGTCATTTATATAAATCGTTTATTAAGGTAAGAACAAAAAAAAATTAAAGTAGCTTTAATTACGAGTGTAATTTACATATATGTCATTTGACATTAAATGAATTGAAGAATTGAATTATCATAAATGTTTGAATTGTCTAAGGGTAAAATAGGTAAAAATGTAACAAATACACTTTTGAATTTCAAAAACGACTTAAAATTTTGACAAATAAATTTTTGCTACAACGACTTGTATAAATGATAGGAGGGAGTATATAATTAAGACTGATTTTGTGTAGACCAGAAACACTTAAAAAAATAATTTCGACCTTTTGTTTATAGTGTAAACACATATCAGTGAGACAAATTCAATCTGATTATGTATAAAATTGAGTGGATTGATGTTCAAAAGTTAAAAGAAATAACCTTTAAACTTATGGTTCGTACGATACAAAGAATGAAGTAAGGAAAAAAGAAAAGAAAAATACTGATCCAATGAAAAATAATGTACCAAGTATAGGCCTTTTAGGTGCGTTTCATTGAAGGGGATCTTGGGGTTTGCTTCATCAATAATCTTTAGCAACACTTGAAGAAAATCCTTACTGCTTTCCTTCTCAGTACCACTGACTTCTCCTTCACCAGGTACCATTTTCCTTCTCTGTTGAATGATGTACTCAAACAACTGATCAAACCACGATATCAACTTCTTAACCTGCCTGTCAATCCCCTGCAAATCAAGCTTCGCCAATGCCGGAAAGAAATCTGACACATTAGGCGTAGCAAGAATATTGACTATCTTATTCATTGCCTGTCGAAACTCCATTGTGATCCTAGCCCTCGAACCTTCTTCAAGTGTCCCTCCCCACAACATGCTTGTCACAATGTTGAACATAATCAACATGACATCCTCAGCCACATTTATGGCAACCCCTCTCTTCAAATAAAGTCGACTAACCATACTTCGAACCTCTCTTTGTCGTAAACCATATAGCGCATCAAGTCTTGCATTGCTAAGCAACTCTCTCACGCAGAGTTTGCGCATCATGCGCCAGTGATTCCCGTATGGTGCCCAAACCATGTCTTGACGACCATAGGAACCAGTCTGAGTCACTGCAAGCATGTCCCTTGTTGCATAGATGATGTCATGGTCTTTGAGGAACTCCTTAGCCACTGATGGTGAGCTAAGCACAATCCAAAGCCTTGTCCCGAGATGAAGGCGCATAACTGGACCATATTTTTTTGATAGTTTGGCGAAGCAACGGTGAAGGTCTTTGTCTAGGAATGGGAGGTTTCCAATAAGAGGGAGGGCCAGAGGGCCTGGTGGCAAGGGAACTGGATGTTTCCTTCTAAGTCTGTTGATCAACCAAGCATAGTATGAAATGGTGATAACTACGAATAGAAACGTGAGAACTGTTGTCGACAAGGAAGATGATCTACTACTAACATGCTCATTGTAATCTTGTTGACGATCATGGTGGAATTTCCACCATGGCCAGTAATTGAAACTCATTATAATTAGGTGATGAGAAATTTAGGATAGTTTGAGATTGGATGAATTGGTTTGGAATTAATGTCCACAATTTCTATATATACAAGAATTTCGGACTGAGGTTTGGAGTTTATACTTGGAATTAGGATTTTAATTTTAGATTGCCGACTGTTTTCTTATCGTGTAGCGATGACCGATGAGTTCCAATTGTTCAATATAATGGATCAATGAGACAACTTCATAGCTAAAATATACTTCTCTTATTCTTCAATCATCACATCCTTTTTGTCGACATGATAAATATATTGTAAAATAGTTGTGTTCATCATCTTGCAAGTCGGAGTGACTATTCACGAATGGCAATATCGGTAATGGATATATTTTAAAAAGGAATAATATAGGGGCCCGTATCATCTACCATGGATTGTTTTCATATAGTGTCAGTAGAGGGTTTGAGAGTCCAACCAACCAAAAGTAATGCATGAAGTTTTTGAAGACTCCATTTTAATACCGTGTTTGTGTCTGAAAAAATTTGTAAAGAGTTAGTATGTAGTAATGTTGCTATTGTTCATATTCAACATGGCATTTCTCGCGAACCGTGCAAGCTAGTCTTTATTTTTTTTTATTTTTTTATTATTTTTTAATAACTAGCGGATGAGTCACGTGCAATGCACAATTATGAGTCGAATAAATTAGTTGACATTAAATTAAATTGTAAAGCAATTGGTTTTTTTTTTTTAATGGTTCGTAAAGGTTTTAAGCAAATAGAAATTGAAAGTAATGGCGGAAGAATACATTTCTCCCGTTGTGGTTGTGTGGAACTCGCCGTCTTTTCCACAACCCAAAAATATTTGGAAGCACTTCAAGAGAACTCTTTGTACCACACACTTGCCAAAAGTCTTGTTCCCAAATCACATATTAAGTGATTTTATTATCCCATCATATAACTTCCTAAGAGATCAGGTTGGTTGTGACTTAAGGTATCTTAATTATAAAAATTAATTTATCCTTATCCTATGTCGATGTTATTTAAAATGTGGCCCACCGCTCGCCTTCAGATTGTCGGGTTACCTCGATGATGCGGTTGACGATGATGGCATTTTAGTTCATTATGCCATGTTTGCAGATTCAGGCCCTATTAACTTTAATGAAGCCGTGCGAGATAGATGTTGGGTTGATGCTATGAATTCTGAAATCGAGGCTATTGAGAAGAACGACACTTGGGACCTTGTTGATATTCCTCAAGGTCACAAAGCCATTGATGTCAAATGGGTTTTCAAGACAAAAAGGAAACCCAATGGAGACGTGGAGCGTTACAAAGCTAGATTGGTGGCCAAAGGATATGAGCAGAGGCCTGGCTTTGATTATCAGGAAGTGTTTGCTACAGTTGCTCGCATTGAGACGGTCCGGTTATTGATTGCCATTGCTGCCCAGAAAAGGTGAAAACTTCACCGGATGGATGTGAAATCAGCTTTTTTAAATGGCTACTTAGATGAAGTAGTATATGTCAAGCAGCCACCGGGATATGTTCAAGAGGGCAGTTAAGAAAAAGTTTATAAGCTGAATAAAACACTTATGGCTTAAAACAGGCACCGCGAGCTTGGAATAAAAGGATTGATGAATTCTTTCAGGGTTATGGATTGGAAAAGTGTGTTTATGAACATGCTTTGTATGTGAAGATTGATGCTTCTACTGGTACTGCAATGATAGTTTGTCTTTATGTTGATGATTTAATTTTCACTGGAAATGACATCAACATGATCGGAGACTTTAAGCCAGCTATGATGCGAGAGTTTGAGATGACAGACGTTGGTCTAATGTCATACTTCCTAGGCATCGAGGTAAATCAGCGAGAAGATGACATTTTTATATGTCAGAAACGATATGCAGCCGAGATCTTGAAGAAATTTGAGATGTCTAGCTGTAATCTTGCTTCTACACCTGTGGAGGTTGATACCAAGTTGTCCGAAACAGGACAAGATGCACCGGTTGACTCGACATATTTCAAGCAGATAGTTGGGAATTTGAGATACCTGACTTGCACTAGGCCTGATTTTCTTTATGGCGTTGGATTACTCAGTAGATACATGGAGCACCCTAGACAATCTCATTTGGTTGTAGCAAAGAGAATTCTGCGTTATATCCGAGGTACTACTGATCATGGGTTATTTTATTCCATTTCAAAGGATAGTTCTTTGTTTGGCTATTCTGACAGTGATTGGGGAGGAGACCAGGATGATCGAAAAAGTACTTATGGTTATGCTTTTTATTATGGTTCTACAATTTTTTCATGGTCTTCGAAGAAGCAGTCTGTCATTGCATTGTCTACTTGTGAGGCTGAGTACATTGCAGCCGCCTCTAGTGCATGTCAGGCTATTTGGTTGCAAAAATTATGATCACAGATTCTTTTTCCGTGTAATGGCCCTACACCAATCTATCTTGATAATGTTTCGGCTATTGATTTAGCAAAAAACCCGATTACACATGGCCGAGTAAGCATATTGATATGCGATATCACTTTCTACGTGATCAGGTGGAGAATAAAGAGAAAATCTCCCACTCGCACATCGTGTGTAAACCTTTTTGTCCAATCGGGTCCTTCACACACATGGGTGCCCCGTGTTTTGATAACATAGATATTTCTCACTCGCACATCATGCGTCACTACAAAAATATACAAGATTAGCGACGGGATTTCCTGTTGCTAATCATGTACGTCCCGTCGCTATATCGAAATAGCGACGTGTGTCAGAAATAGCAACGAATTTATAGCGACGTGTGTCAGAAATAACAACGAATTATCGACGCCCTCGTCGCTAAACCTCGTTGCTATTTTTTGATCGATTAACAAAAAAATTGTTTTAAAAACAAAAATAGTAATATTTTTAAAATT
The DNA here is from genome assembly GCA_039657365.1 of Stephania yunnanensis. NCBI lineage: Eukaryota > Viridiplantae > Streptophyta > Magnoliopsida > Ranunculales > Menispermaceae > Stephania > Stephania yunnanensis. The sequence continues at coordinate 52,934,940 of CM077584.1, read as the reverse complement.
AAATATCGATTTTTTTTTTAAATAAACAAATCCTTAAAGTTAAATCTAAAACAACAACAAATTCTTAAAAAAACACAAATTTAATCTTCAACAACAACAACTACAACAAAAATAATAAAAAAAAGAAACATCAAAACCCTAAAAATTCAAAAGAAAAAATATTTAATTTACAAAAAAAATATATAACATCTAACTTTGGTGAGAGGACGACGTCGACCGACAGTGGTGATGACATGACATTCGAAAGAGGCGAGGCGTGGAGGCGTGGAGCAGTGAGACATTCAAGAGAGGCAAGGGGCGGCTGTGGCGAGGAGAGCAAGGGGCGGTAGCGACGAGGAGAGCAAGTGGTGGTAGCGACGTAGAGGTGGACGTGAGGGCAGCAGGGGCGGCAGTAGCGGTGAGGAGAGCAAGGGGCGGCAGCGGTAGTGAGGAGAGGAGGGGGCGCGACTTCAACGATAGTGAGGAGATGAGGGTTTGATAGGGAGTTTGATGATGAGAGCGGCAGAGAGGAGTGGTTTGAGTGAGAGATCGCCGGGAGAGAGGAGAGAGGGACGGCAGCTCGCGGAGGTGGCGACTCCCGTGGCAGGCACGGCGGCAGCATCGATCGGCAGCAGTGGCGGACGATGAGGTTGCGACACCAAGGACCAGCAGCGGCGCAGTGGACCAGCGACAACGGCTCGTGGACGCGGAACTGCAACGATGCTGATGGCAGAGCTGGCCGGCAGTGGCGGCGATCGGCCGCAGCGCGACAACGGCGACGTGGCAGTGACGCGGGGTCGGAGACGGCAGCGCAGTTGCGTGGACGACCAGGCAGCGGCTATGCAAAAGCCGCGGAGGGCGGCGTGATCAGCCGCAGAGGCGGCGGCGCGGCTTTGGCAGCGACGTCGGCGAGCGACAGCGGCAACGCCGGCAAGGGACAGGCGGCGCCGGCGAGTGGCAGCGATGGCGCGACGGTGGTGTCGGCAGTGGCGCGGTGACAGCGCGGTGGCGCGTTATCGGACCGATCGATCTTTGACGAGGGGTGCGATTCGACGAAGTTCGACGATGAGATGGAGGTGAGGTTTACTTACCTAATTTAATTGTGATGGAAATGACTTAAGTAATAAAAATGGTATAATTGGACACCAGGGACTTAGGCTACCATAGTCGGGTGTTGGGTGCATATCTCGAGGCGAGTGCAGGATGTTTCGAAGGCGTTTGAGGTAAGTAATCCCACGAGAAAATTAGTTAAAATTCTTTTATGACATTTACTTTATTTCGCATTTTAATTATTCCATTGTGCTATTTATTGTTCTTCAATTACTGTTCATCCACTCCCACGTGTATATGTGTGTTTGTCGACGGGGCATGACACAGACTTACACCCCGGGGCTAGCTACCCCGCACCGTTCGAGTAATTGGCCATGATAGGGCTACCCGGTGACTATTCTCCGCGAAACCCGTAGGTTGAGAGATGTTTGACGAAGACCTAAGTTTACGTCAATGGTTCCTCTCTAGAGATGTTTGGATGGGGTCTTCCGTTCAATGGTTCATCTCATTCGACCGTGAGATGTTTGGCGAGGTGGTCGTCAATGGTTCCTCTCGGTTTAGTTACAAAGATTCCCGGATGTCAACCAGGGTTCTCTGTCACGCTATACTCGTGTCCAAATTTGACTTCCTAATGACTTATTTTCATGCAATTTTCTTTATTCTTGTCCTTTATTTAAATTGCATGGGTTGTAGCCGTTTCATTGGAATTCACGAATATTAGCTAACGTTCTCTAGGATTTACTCACTTGGGATTTGTCATTGTTTTTAGTGACAGATCCTGCAACGAGCCGAGGCAAGGGCATCTTAGGCGACTACGTCTAAGTTAGGAGAGCCGTCACTTTTTGCGTAAGTGGTTGTATGTAACTATTTAATGTTTTATGAACTTTTTGGGAAGGACTTGTATACCCGATACATGTATATGCACACCTTTTGTACTTTTGTTGCTCTTGATATACATGGTATCAAATGCCGGGTTTCCACACTATAGGGTTAATCATACCATGCAAACTTTTATTTCTACCGTGTTTGCGTGCTTCAAAGACTTCCGCTTAAATGCCAATTTATAATAATTCGATAAATCGTGAACAACTTAACTTAGTCAATTTAATCTAAATATCCATAAAATTCTTCATAAATATTAAGTTAAGGCGAATATGGTCTGTATAAAGGTGTAGGTCGCGGGCAGTCAAAATTAAGTGTGCAGTGACGTGGCATGCTTGGTGACGTGTCTGGCGACGTGGCGGTACCCGGTTTACCTTAGAGTTTGGGGCCGTCACAGGTTTAAGGGGAGAGTTTATAAAAATGAGAGATTAGGGTTAGGGTGTAATATAGAGAGGTGGGCCCCACTGCCACGTGTGCAGTGAAATTCTCAATTGGACGAAAAAATTCCCGCCCAACAATTAGTGACGGGGTCCGTTGCTAATCCCGTCGTTAAATTGGTCAAATGGTCAATTAAGGCTTCTGTCATTAATTCGTCGCTAAATAGTGTGAAAAATATATTTAATCCGTTTTTTTGTAGTGCGTGAAAAAAATATTCAATTCTCAATTGATAGTGTTTCATTGTAACTAATGGGCCGTGCGACCATGAGATAACCTGCAAGTGGGAGCTTTACACTAGCAACTCAATTAGAGTCGGCATAGAAACATTTACCCTTTTTAAAAAAATATCTTACTATGCCCTAGATTCACATAGTCATGTATGTTCAAAACATTCTCTAATCCCTTTAAGAGCAATATTTGAACCTTATATTCATAACATTATATTCTAACTAATATTGTCACGTCGATATAACATGTTAACGACGGGGAAACCCCTTGCTATTCTCATCATCGCTAAACAATCAGCGATGGGGTTTCAGAAATAGCGACGATGTCGTCACAACTCGTTGCTAATTTGCCACGTGTTTTTGGCTAAAACCAAATTTTTGCCACGTCATATTTTTGGTTACGGGGCCCGTAGCTAATCCTCATCGCCATTGTGACACGTGGCTGTTAAATCGACGACGTGAACTAGAATTAGCGACAAGAGGTCGTCGCCATGCCCGTCGCTATTTAATTTAATTTTTTTTAAAAAAGTTATTTTTAATTTTTTGATATTCAAAAAATGTAAAACATTTAATATTATTAAAAGTAGTATAAAAATAATAATTTTTAATTTAAAATATTATAAAAAAATTTATTGAAAATAATAGTATTTATTTTTTTAAATAATATTAAAATTAAAGAATTATTTTTAAAACTTTATCAAAAACTTTCAATTATAAAGAGAACATATTTTAGTTCTATTAAAATGATAATTATGATTTTAAACATTATAAAACAATTTAATTATAAAAAAAGTTTTTTTTCTACTTAGTGAAAGAAACAATTTATTTGGAATAACAATTATGCAAATAAATATAAGCAAATTAAACTAAATAATTGAATTAAATAAAGAACTAAATGAAATAAATATAACAAAAGAAAGTTACAAAGTATAAAATGTACAAAATAAGATAAAAAGTATGTGTGAGTGGAAAATATAAAATCCCAAGTAAATTGTTTCTTTCATTACGGATATAATTCGGTCTCATCAATTAGATATAACTCAGTCTCATCAATCAGGGTGTCAGTCTGCGACTTTGTGAGCTCAATGCGTTTATTGCGTATCGCCGTCTAAATTAAAAATTAAAATATTTACAAGTCATATATACAAGTCATTGATACCTATCATTAATTAACCAAACAAAATTTTAAAAAAAATTATTTTCTTACAACAATCTTCTCTACTATCTAATAAAGGAAAGTTATGCCGTCATGATATTTGGTATGGAAGTATAGACACGACTCTAAAGCAGTCGGGGGTTGACCTAACTTGTCATCTTACAAAGCAAATATTTTAAAAGGATTAAGTTTGAGAATTAATTTTATTATATTATATATAAGTTTATTATAACATACCTTACCAGTCTTTCTACGTGCTGATAAACAGATATGGAACCACTTGTATACACTGCTACCTCTGTACTGGGTCCCCATGTCTCTGTTCTTGCTTGCTCGCTCTGACTTGTTTTTGAATTCAGGGGTGGACCGCATCTTTTTATATTGTTCGAAGATCTTGGTAGATACATGTGCTGACTTTTTATCTTTGGAGCACATCTTGCTAATGAAATCGGCGTAACGAGCGACAATACGCCTATCATACGCCTCTCTAATAGCTCCGTCATCTAATGGCTCCTATTCGACATTAAAACTGTGAATTGAAACGTATTAATGTATACCTAATTAATGAATGGAGCGACCTCTGGACAATTTAACAACACATATGAGTATGTGGTGTTACACTCATCATTCGTGAGATAACGCTTATTTGATCTCCCGTAGTTCTGACCTAGGTGGGTGAAGATTGAGAAGTTGTCATTGAAGTCTTGAGTTGGTCTGACTCTACCATCGTAATTGCGGGGCAGACGGTTGTGCGAGGTGGAGACGTGTTCCTCAAAATAATAGGAACAAAATGCAACTTCCTCTTCACTAAATAAACATTGCATATTGAGCCTTCAACCCTTGCCTTATTCATAACATTATTTTTTAAATGTTTCAAGTACCTACATTTGTAGAAGTAAGTTAGTTAAATTTATATTTTAATTGATATTAATTGTGTACGAGTATAGTTGATTAACTCTCAAAAGGATATATCCACCGAATTATATTGGGCCAGCAAGAATAGCCTCGTATGCCAAATGGATATGAAGATGCTCAATTGAGTCGAAAAAACTTGACAAAAATATCTTTTCCAACTTACACAATATCTTAGGAATGTTTTCATGCAAAAGCCGAAGATTCTCATCATTTAAATTTCTAGCAGTTAAATCTCTAAAGAAAATACTTAACTCGCTAATTGCAATCCATATGTCATCCTCTAAGAGATCCAGAAAAGCAATCGGCAACAATCATTGCATGAAAACATGGCAATCGTGACTTTTCATCCTAAACATCTTCAACTTCTTAGAACCTACGCAGCAACCGATGTTAGACATGTAATCATCAGGGAAGTGCAATTTCTTAATTCACTTACACAACGCTTATTTTCTTCGCTTGTCAAGCGCATATCGTGCATTCATACATTTTTTAGAAATTGGATCATAATGAAGGTATGGACGATTACAAATCTCCTCTAAATCTTTCCTAGAATTTGTGTTATCTTTTGTCTTTACCCTAGCAAGGTTTGTCACAAGTCCCACAATATGATTGTGTTGAAAATATTGTCAAAAATGTTTTTTTAAAGACGCGATTCATTATTTATTACAAAAAACGTTGATCACAATCGAACCAAGAAGACTTCCCCCCGAACCTAACTAAAAAATGTCGGTATCTTCCATACAATAAAGACAAGCTGCCATCTCGTACGTGCTCCATCCATATAACATGCTGTAGGATGGAAAATCGCTCACAGTCCATATAAGTGTAGCGCGCGTTTGAGAGTTTATCTTCGTTGATACGTCGTATGTAGGCACTCCTTCATACCAAGAATCCAGCAATTTTTTCACCAACGGTTCGAGAAACACATCAATTTGTTGCAACGGATTAGTCTTTCCAGGTACTATCACAATTAAGGACATTACTTTTTTCTTCATACACATCGACAGAGGCAAGTTGTATGGTGTCAAAATCACCGGCTACGAAAAGTAAGGTTTCTCGGTCATGCCAAAAGGCTGGAACCCATCAGTGCATAAGCCAAGTCGAACATTACGAACCTCAAAGTTGAAGGTAGGGTTCACTTGATTGAAGTGGTTGCATGTCATAGAATCAGAGCAATGCTACATATTGCCCTCATCCCTGACGTGTTCAGCATGCCATCGCATATGTTTTGCAGTAGCTTTCAATGCAAACAAACGTTGTAGACGAGGCGCCAAAGGAAAGTATAACATTATCTTGTGCGAGCGTTTGTTGGAGTCAACCCTAAGTTTTTTGCAAAACTTGCAAGATGCAAGCTTGGAGTCGGGCTCCCAATAAAGCATGCATAATTGGGGACAACAATTGATTCGCTCATATGAGAGACCCAACCAGTACATTAAACTCTTAAATTTGTAAAAAACTATATATCAAACAATTGTCTTCAGACAATATGTCTTTACATACTTACAAAATTTCGTTGAATCCTTGCTCCGAAATATGATGATTCGATTTTATCGTTAACAAACGCGCCATTGCTGAGAGTTTAGTCATCTTCTTGCAACTTGGCTAAAGCGGTTGATTCACTGCGTTAATCATTTCAAATAGATGTTTGGTTTCAAGATTCGGGTCCTCTTTATGGTTCCAATCGAAACTGGGCCCCGCATGGTCAAGTATCATATAATGATATGACGTCTGATATTCATACATTGGATCATCACCTTTATCATCCGCATTGCTTAGTAATTTTTCCCCCCATGCTCCGTCCAATAATAGTAGTCAGGAAGGTATCCGACCCTCACTAGATGAAGCTTTACTGTTTTTACATCGTAGTATTTGTCGTTGTGATATTTTCGACAAGGACATCAGATTTTTTCTTCGTTAAGGAAAGTGGTGTAGTGTTGCATGAAAAATTTTATAAACTCCTTCATGCCAGCCACAAACTGTAATCGAGTGTAACCACCTTCAATACAGTTGTACATCCAATCTCGAGACACAGACATCTCAAAAAAACTAAATAACCCTAATCGAATTCATGTACAAGTCAATCACTAAGTTACGTTTTAGTCGAATGTTAACCGTAATTAATAAGTCAAATTGGTTGCATTTGCACATACTTTGCGTAATATATTTTATACAATTTACTCGAACGTTAACTGTAATTAGTCGAATTGATTGCAATATATGCACATACTTTGCGTAATATGTATTATTGTACATACGTTATTATAAATTATTATAATTTTATTTCGAAAATTATCTGCCATAATTATGAAATTTTAAGTGTTCTATTTTGTTACAATTTATTTTGGTTCATTTTTAATTTTTGCTTAATAATTTTTAAATTTTGTTTCAATGTTTGCACTTAATTTTTAAGTGCTTTAATTTGTTCTAAGATTTTTTGTTTACTTAATTTTCTCATCATTCATATATTATAAGTTTGTATATATATATAGTATAAAAGCGTTGTTATATATTATTTTGTTCAATCAATTACATATTTCCTTATTATTTTAAATTGTTTTTAACTACTATATATATAAGTACATATATAGTTTGATATATTATACTCTTTTATTTTTGGTCCTAACTGAAATTTAATTCGTCCAATTAATTTGTATCGTTTAAATAAAATTTTATCAGTACTATGTACTGTATTAATATCTCATTTAACTCATAAACTTCATACTTAATTTTATGGCAACTTAACATAATATATATATATATATATACATATATATACATATATATATATATATATATATGTATATTTATATCTATATCTATACTGTATATAATGTCAATCCTCCCTACCTAGGATCCAATTAGTCTAAAATTTAAACTTTTTCCTATATTACCCTTAATTTGATTTTTCTAATTCGTTTAAAAAGCAGTTAAAGAATAATTTAATGGGCATATTTGTAAATCTACTAAATTATAACACATTACAAAAAAGTATATATATATCAACAAAAACTAGTTTACACATACTAAAAATATTATATATAATAAGCATCACAAATAATTACAACAAAAACTAATTAAATCAAAATCACATACATGCAATTTGATTTTCAAAAAATAATTAAAGAAATCATAAATGTCAACATAAAAATATTATTCCAACATTTTATTTAATTTAAAATGTTTTTTTTTGCCAAAATATACAAAAAATAAAAATTTTCATTCCAAGATTTTTATTCCAACATAACATACAAAAATACGAATTTTAATTCCAACCATTACACATTTTTCTTAATTTAACATAAAATAATTATTCCAAGATTTTATTCCAACATAAAATACAAATTTTTTATATAAACCATTACTCAATCTTATTCACATTTTAAATTAGAAAATATAAATCATTTCAAAAACTAAAATACATAATAAAATAAAATAAATAATACCTAACGGAGCTGGAGGTAGAGGCGGGACGGGTCGACGATGATGGAGAAGGGATCGAGAGAGGAAGGTGGGAGAAGGACAAAGATAGATCGAGAGAGGAAAAGAGATGGACATGGCCACGGGGAGAGGGAGAGGGAGAGAAAATGGTGGGTGGGGGGATTGACGGGGAGAGGAAAAAAGGAGAGGGATGAGGGGAAAAATTAGGGGGGGAGGGAACGACGGGGATCGAGGGAAAGCGAGAGGAGGAAGAGAGAAAGACAGATTTGGGAGTTATTTTGAAAAAATAGCGACGCGATTAGCGACGGGAATGTCCCCATTGCTAATCCCCCACGTGGCCCAGGCCGCTCTGGCCACGTGGCATTGCGAGGTGACACGTGGCCTGGTATGGGCGAGAAATCTCCCGCCCAAAAATTAGCAACGGGGGTCGTCGCTACCCCATCACTAATTGAGTCAAACGGTCAACACCGCCCCCCGTCGCCATTCCCTCGCTATTTAGCAACGGGAAATAGGCCGTCGCTATTTCCCATCGCTAAACCAAGCAAATCCTTGTAGTGTAGGTTAGTCACTAAAGTAGCAAGCACTAATTCGTTACTTCATAGTATAGTCAAAGTCATAAGAGCAATTATGGAAGTCTGAACTATATAAGAACTTCTTTTAATTAGACTCACACAGTAAGGATACAAGGATTTATTATTTATTCACTTCTAAATGCTCGCAAAAAACATGTAATTCTTTTACATGTCAATTATGATAGTTTATGCAATTCTCTAAATACACTATGCATATCTTAGTTCAGTCATTCGCAAAGCGCCTAACCTGAAATCTGTTTAGCTCGCCATTATTAGGAGCCAATCACTAGATCTTCCATCTAGTTTTTATTCACATGCATAATGGATAGTAGGAAATCTATTGTGCTCTTGTAAAGATGAACTAATCTTAAGTCCAATCAAGGTGATATTAATTAAATAAGTTTAATTGTCTCATCTCTGCTTGCTTCGACTATCGGCAAAGGCAAAGCCAAGAAGTGCCTGCTACATACTTCCAGTCATTAATGACTTATATCAGAGCAATAAATTACAAATTCCAATAAAGCTTATTTATTGAATCAAAATAAGAAGTTATAGGAAATAATTTATAGTCTACGCAATCCCAAAGATTTTACATGACTTAGAAAATATCCCTAGTAATAGGTTTCGTCATTGGATCTGCTGTCATCCTTTATGTAAGAATGTGTTGTATCAAAACTTCTTTTCTTGCTATGATGTCTCTCACGAAGTTATACTTTGTGTCGACGTGTTTTGTCTTTCCATGATATTCTAGATCCCTCATATGGGCAATGGTTGCAAGACTATCACTAAATATACTTACTAGTCTTAATGCAATTTGAATGATTTGTAAGTGCATAGTAAAATGTCTTAGTCATATTGCCTATTGGACTGAAATAGCGCAAGCGACAAATTCTGCCTCCATGGTTAACAAAGCAATGTATGTTTACTTTTTTACTACTCCAAGAGATTGCACCATTATTCAATAGAAAAATTGTAACGGCCCAAAATTTCTAATCGTGTTTAATTCTTTAAACATGATCACTGACCCGTACCATAAGACCCACGCATGGACACACACGTATACTGAGGCATGTTGCTGAGTTATATTTTATATTTGTTGTGATGTTTTCCTAGTGTAATGTATTTGTATAGACTATTTAAGTCATTTTGCCCATTTGTAGTTATCGAGTGCCTCGAGATGCATGCAGTCGTGGGATCGGGTAGAGTGACATGGTGAGTCTTTTATTTAAAATGAATAAATTAATGAAACCAACTAATTGTTCCAGAAATCTATGGTAGTTAGTTTTATCAATTTAAATAGCCTAAGTGGTAACTACAACATAACACATAAATCAACAATCCTTGATATACCTCGAGAGATGAGCGAACACAAGATGTCATAAGATGTGAGTGCGCTTTTAGTGTTAGTGTGAGTGTTGTAATGGTGGTAGGAGTGATTGTGAGCCATTAGATCTCATAAAAAAAATGAATGACCAAGATTAAGGAATAAGTTAGTATATATACTATACTTTACCACAATTCTTATCAACGTGCATAACAAAGCAAGAGAAGGAAAAATAAAGCCGGAGTGTTTTAAAGGCTGGTTTGCTCCAAATTGGTGATAGTAGGATCAAATTCATCAAATCTGTGACAAATCAAGCTCATGTCATCAAACTAGGAACCCTAGGTAATGATTTCTACACTTGCTATGCTTCCAGTCTTGAAGAATTGAGCTAGGTGATAGAGTTTTCTTGTTCTAAATGTATTTGAAACTCTAATTCACTGGTTCATAAAACTTATTGAAGCATTGATTTGAGTTTCAAGCCCAATTTTTGGATTTTGAAGGTTTTGCCAAATTTGGAGTTTTTTCTTATGAAACTAATTTCTCAAGATTCAGTAATGTAGATGTGTTTGTTTTAAAAATCCAAACTCATATTTGAATTTCTTGTGTTTTTTTGATAATCCTACTATAAAGAAGTTCCCTAAACAATTTTGAAATCAACTAGTTATAGTTGTTCAAAGTAATTATGTGTTTTGTTTTCAAAATGCATGTCTAATTGGATGAAATGAATGAATTATAGAAGTGTTTGGTACATGTTGTTGATTGGAGGTTTGTTACGGACCCTTGGCGGAGGAGAGCGAGGGATCCGGGGCATTGGAAGAGGCCTAGATGCCCAAGAAACCGATATTCTGCATTTGCAGATGACGCACACCAAACGTGTCAATAAAATAAATTACCTAAACTAGTTATTTTGTAGAATAGTGGCAAAGGGTCGGTCCCACAGGGATTGATATTCTTTCTAAGGTTTAAAAAATTAACAAAAAAAAGGAAATCAGGGTTTAAGAAAGTGAATAATATAGCTAATACAAATACCAACAAAATAAATAAAATAATGAAAATTATTTGAAAACAATTAAAAAAACACATAGGTTAAGACATACAAGTTCAGTTCGAATAAAAGATTGGATTTGGTCGTTGATTTATGTAAAATATGCAAATCAAAATATCCTAGTGTAGCTATAGACCCGGTAACGTATGCGGTTCGTCGCACTTCCTAATCTCGATAGTCAAGGTACGACGGTGACTATTTCCCTAATCAAACGTATAATCCTATACTCAAGTGCACTGGGTTTAACACGTTGACCGCAATGAGTTTCGTGAATGCACTACACCTAGACAACCAGATCATTAGTGTATCCGATTTAGCCTAGATTCCTTAGATATTTAACCGGTCCCAAAAGAAGCCAATTAATTGGTAGGGTCAATTGCCACTAATGTGGTCTTGTCGCATAAGGACGGATGCCTACGACATACCGAAGAGTAAATCAGAGTTTAAATATGAATTTAACTCTAATTGTTCAATCGATACCAAAGGCAATAAAATATAATGAAAATCAATGAAATCAAAATATATAAATCTCACAAATCCATTGATGTGCGCAGTCAAACCTTCTTCACATTCTTGCCTAAGCTAGAGGTTTTAGCCTCTCATGAAGAACACAAAAAAGAAAGAAAAATAAAATAGAATGGGGAACAAGGAGGGTTCGGCCTTTCAAAAGAAGAATCACATAATCGAAGAGAAGATCAATCAGCTCGAAAAGAGAGCCCCCTTGATAGCCTAGACCTCCTTAATTAAAGTACCTCCTTAATTAAAGTCGATCCTCTCGCCCTCTTTTTTTTATGCGCCGCATGCCTAATCCGTTTCTTTCTTTGCTTGGTCTGTCCCTGGCCCGCTTTCTTTTCTTTGCATTTTCATCTTTCTATTTCTAACCAATATGTCTCTGTGCGTTCCTTTCTCTTGGATGTCTTGCTATTTTATCTCCACTTTCTATATATTATATATCTATATAGGTTACTAATAAAATACTATAAAATCAAACAAATCAAGAAACATAGCCCTTCTACTTTCTTTTCCTTAAATCATGCAATGCATCAATGCCATATCATGCTCCACTTGATCTTCATCAATCACCATAACACATGTGGGCACACCAAATTTGCCTCGAGATATGCGATGGTGCAATTTTTGATGTAAAATAGATCTGGGCATATGAATACTCGATTTTGCGTAATTTTTTTATCCATGAATTCAACCACGCATTTCAATATCCCTGAAAATAATAAATAGATGTAATTAGACTAGTATTTCAAAAACTTGAGAATAAAAATATATAAATAACCTATATATAATATTACATAATTAACGATTCTACAACATAATTCTGGGTTCTACAACGTCTAGCGTGCTATGCCCTCTGGGTAGTGCACTAGACGTTACGGGCAGCTAAGTGTTCTTCGACAAGAAGAACAATAGCGTGCTAGAGGCTTCCACCAAGTGCGCTAAAGTTACCTAGTACGCTATGTAGGTTTCCCTAGCGTGCTACCGAGACTCTGGACATAAATTTTTGAAATTTATGAAAACTCATTAAACCTAATTAAACCAATTTTGAAACCTAAACATAGCAACTCGAACCTACTCTAAAATATATCAAACAACTCCAAAAAGTAAGAGAAGGTCTCGAGAGTTCGAGAACGCGTTTTGGGGTGTTGGGAGGCCGGATAAGCTAGGATAAGATTTGTGACTTGTAAGTAAAGCTGTGAGAATTCCCAATTTCATTTCATTGACTCTTATCGATTTATAGTCTATTTGTAGACATTGCTACTTGTAATCTTACATCATGTTATCATTGTTTCTATTCATTATTGAATATTGTCAACATGATGCCTTGTGAAGTATTTTATTGATTCATTTTTCTAAGCTTGATAATATTCTTGATATATAGTTAATCTAAAACATACTATTAGGATATGTTGTAATGGATTAGACTTGTATTCTATTTCCTTAGGCTTTGTAGGTTACCTAGTATTGAAATCCTAGAGACTTAGAATTATTGACCATTGAAAATTAAATTAGGGATTATCAAGTGTCTATTACACAAGAGATGCGCCATTCCTGTGGACTTAGATCTATCGGGGTTTCGGCACTCACAACAACACTTACGCGACACAGGGGGTATGAGAGTTGGGGTTGTCGGAAAGAACGAGACAGATGATTTATAAACGTAGAGCAAAGCAACGCCATTTAAGGACTGATAGAATTTGTGAAATATGTAGAGCACAACTCCGTATAATAGTGGAAAAGGCTAGGTGATAGTTTTCACCGCCGACAGGACGTAGATCATCTCGACTTAGCCTATGTCAATTTATACATTTTTAACTGTGGTATTTACTGTTTGGTTTTTGGGGTTCATACGCATCGAAAAATTCAAAACGAATTTTGAAAAACCCCAACAGGATTGAAAACAAGTTCCGTTAAACTAAATCTTTGAAATTAAATCATACCTTATCCAATGATTTCCTTTTGATTGTTCGATTTTCAAGACGTTTAAGTTCGCGTTCTCTATCAGAAATCCATACACGAACGGTGACCACAATTTGGAGTGCTAGCCCCAAGAGAGGTTGAAAAATGATTTTTCTTTCTCTCCTTAAATTCAGAGATCTCAAAAAATTGTAAAATAATATCTTATACGTTTTTTAGGGATCCACAATTTATTTATGTGTAGATAAGCCCTCAGTTAAAATCATATTCGTAATACAACTATTGTATTTATGCAGTTTAAGCAAGTTACACATACACCCCTATTAATAGGTTATCGTATAACGAATCGTAAGGGCTTTTATGTCATGAGTTTTATCATATAAAACTCAATAAAATTCATTACTCTAGACCAATTGAAATTGCGCAAAGCCATTCTTTGTGTGTGACCTAATAGGTTCACACAATGTTGGCAGTGAACTAAAAACCATTTTGGTACACAAGTCATAAGCGGTCTCTAACAAGGCATTATGATTACCCAAGTAGCATGAATATCAACATCGATACAGCTTAATTAATAACGTATATCATATCATTTTATCGAGCGATATCCTTTGATTAAACATAAGGCATAAAAAGTCACCTTTAATGTTCAATCGTACTAGTCTCGATCTTTAGGTAAATTGAAAAAGATCCGAGTGACATTGATCATATCAATTAACATGGACTTGGCCATTATCAGTCTATCTTATCGAGGGATCCACTGATATCTCTCTCTATACAAGAGTGAAAAACTCCATCTTGATTATACACCTTCACATATTATTTACATGGTATCCAATCACAATCTTTATAATTATCCGGTTAAAGACAACATTTGATTGTGTCAAATTATCATGCTCATAATATTGAAGTCTATGTTAATCTCAAGTTGAAGGACTAAATAATATACCTATCATGAGTAACACCTATGACTTAATCCATGTGGTGTTCTTATAGCAGGTCGGTGCAGTATCTTATTCCATAATAAGTACTCATGATCTTGATTCGTATCTTTAAATGCATGATCATCACATAACCATTAATCAAGACTCACATTAGTCTTAACTCATTATAGTTCCCAGTATAATGACCGACTAGTGGCATTTGTGATATTTCAACAAATACTCATGGATCTTACTATAACGTAAACATACAATCACTTATAATAAAACAACAAATAAAACCTCTATTTTATGAACTAAAATTATAAGATAAATAATGTTTGTAGATTGACTTAGGGCATATGCCCTAACATCTCCCACTTGCATTATGGCTAATCATTCATATATCTCATACTTAATGACCTAACATGACCATCATGTTTCGCTTATGGAAGAGTTTTCGTCAAAGGATCTGCAACATTGTCTTCTGTAGGAACTCTACAAATCTTCACTTCTCCCCTCTCAATGATTTCTCGAATGAGATGAAAATGTCTAAGTATATATTTGGATCGGTGGTGTGATCTTGGCTCCTATGACGTTAAGCAATTTATCTGCCTTAAGGCTAGAAACAACCTCCTGATAAGTAATAGGTTCATTTTGATCCATAAGCAATACCTCACTACTATAAGTACTAATAAACCCAAATCTCTTAGGTCGATGCCTTACCTTATCAGACCTATTAGGGCCTTGTGATACATATGGAGGATCAATTAGTTCAAGACTTAGTGGATCTCCCACTGGCGGTTGAGTGTTTATTCGTGGTTCTTGAATTTCTTTAAGACTACTTTATTCCCACTGTTGACTTTTGAAATAATTTTTTTTCCATAATGACACCATTCCGAGTAACAAACACTTTGTTTTCAACGGGATTATAAAAGTAGTATCCTTTACTTTCTTTAGGATAACCAATGAATACACACTTGGTAGATTTGGCTGATAATTTTTGTAAGATTTGTCGTCGTACAAAAACCTCACAACCCCAAATCTTAAGAAAAGACAAACTTTGGTCTTTTCCCAAACCACATCTCATGTGGTGTTTTATCAACTGCTTTAGAAGGAACACGATTTAGTGCAAATGCAATAGTTTCTAAGGTATAACCCCAAAAAGAAATAAAATGATATGCATGACTCATCATAGATTGAACCATATCCAATAAAGTCTGATTTCTCCTCTCAAAAACACCATTCCATTGTGGAGTTACCGGGGGAGTTAACCGTGAGAGAATCCCACAGTTTCTAAAATGATCATCAAACTTTTGGCTCAAATATTCACTACCTCGATCTAATCGAAATGCTTTAATAATTTTTCCAAGCTGATTTTGCACTTCGTTATGAAATGTTCGAAACATCTCAAAAGATTCACCTTTATGTTTCACGAGATATATATATCCATATTTACTGAAATAATCAATGAATGTAATGAAGTACTGATAACCACCTCTAGTCATTGTGTTTATAGGATCGCATACATCAGTATGTATTAGACCCAATAAATCACTTGCCCTTTCACTGTGTCCAGTAAATGGACTCTTTGTCATCTTGCCTAGTAAACAAGATAAACATATTTCATATGATTCAAAATCAAGTGAATCTAAGAGTCTATCTTTATGGAGTTTAGAAATGCGTTTCTCATTAATGTAGCCAAGACGACAATGCTAAAGGTAGGTTTGATTCAAATAATTTGACTTGAATCTCTTTGCATTTACGTTAAGAACGAGAGTATCTGTGAATAGAAAATAAAGACCATCACACAAACCAACATTCGCATAGAAAATGTCATTACGAGAAATATAACATTTATTATTCGCAATAATGAAATTAAAACCTTTCAAATCCAAACATGAAAGTGAAATGATGTTTCTGCTCAAGGAAGAGACATAATAACAATTATTTAAAACTAAAATAAGTCCACTAGGTAAAATTAACTCATAGCATCCTACAGCCAACGCAACAACTTTTGCTCCATTTCCAACTCTTAGGATGACTTCTCATTTCTTCTCATTTCTACTTTTGGTGAGACCACGTACAATAATGCAAATGTGAGATCCACATCTGGTATCCAATACCCAAAAATCACTAGTAGACAATTTGTCTTCAATAAAGTAAATACCTGAAGCAGTAGTCGCACTACTCTTATTTTTCTTTAGATCTTCAAGATAAAGCTTGCAATTTCTGAACCAATGTCTAGGTGCATGGCAGAAATGAAAATCTCCTTCTTTTTCCTTTTCCTTCTGGGGTTATGAAGTAGAAGCAACATGGGGTTTGACTTGTTCCATAGGCTTTGTGACAGTCACGATAGCCTTGGTAACTTTAGCCTTGCCTTTGCCCTTTTTCTTTAAAGCTTTCCTTTCTGAACCATCAACACACTAGCGATGAGTTTCTTGACATTTTGCTCAGCAATTATAAGCATCAAATGCAACTTTGAGATAGACTTCTCCATGTTAGTCATGTTATAGTTCATCACAAATTGTGAATAACTATCAGGAAATGAATTCAGGATCAAATTTGTAGCCAACTCTTAGCTTATGGAAAATCCAAGTCTGTCAAGATGGTCAATATAGCCCTTTTATTTTCAGAATACGAGGACTAATTGATGCACCCTCAGCCATTTTTCAAGAATGAAGGTTATTGACTGTCTCAAACCTTTCTTGCCTAGCCTACTATTGGAACCATTCCTTCAACATCGTAGCCATGTCGTAAGCTTCCATGTGTTCCATGTCTTTCTAAAGTTCAGGAACCATGGTTGCCAACATAATGTATGCAACATCAGTTGATTCGTTGACATGCTTAGTATGTGCATCCTTTATGATTTTTAAAACATTAGTTGGTGGTTCCTCAGGAATAGGATGATCTAGGACTTATAACTTGCATTCATGCTTAAGAACAATTCTCAAGTTTTTGAACCAGTCAAGAAAGTTTGTCCTAGACAATATAAGTTTTTTCAAGGATGGATCACAGTGACAAAAGATTAGTGTGATTTGAAGAGGCCATAGATCTACAATAAAACTTATGCAAAAGTTCATTTCAGTATAGAGGAATAAACTCCCACTAAATTAACAACCCTCCTTAAAAAATGCTATGTTAACTTAAGGGACTAAAACCCATGTTTCACCTAATTCCAAGACAGCTAAGGCATGGCACTTCAAATTAAGTTATTTAGGTAGGTACCAATTACCAATTAGATCATATGTAACTTTTAGTTATTTTATGAGATTATGACATCTTATGTCTTAGCATGTTTTATCTCATCTAGTGCCTAAAGCCCAAAACTGTTTTGATAGCTTTATCAAGTCTAATAATCTCAAACAATAAAGTAACCGTTACTCAACTTGCCTCACTAAGATAACACAATACAGTCTGCGAAGGCAGACGCATATTGATGTGATCGAAGCATTGACAAGTGTTTGAGAATGGATGACACTTGACTTAAATTTGAAAAAAAGATTTTTGTTTGTTTTAGCAATCATAATTTAATAAGATAAATACCATACATTTCAATGCATGAATAATCACTAAAACGTTAGGAAATCATACAAATATTGACTATTTTACAAATTTTTGGATGCTACGAACAATTAACGGCGGTCTCGCTGGCCTGTCAGCAGACGGGGGTACAGGACGCCCCTTTTTTTTAGATAACAAATTTCAATTCCAAAAATTGAAACCCACCTAAAACTTCTTATAATCTTAGTCAATCCAATAAACCAAAACGACCCCTTATTTTAATTTCAAAAATATTAATTAAAACGTTTTTAATTATCTCGAGCCCACCATTAACTTAATATCTTATCCTAATCCAATTAGAGTTTAAGATACTTTAAATCCTAATCCAATTAGAATTTTTTTATATCTCACATATCTTATAAGATTTGTAATTCTAATTTAATTGCAAGTCTATCTTCTATCTTGTAGGAATATACTAACATATAACTATAATGCGATATAAGATCAAAATCAATTTCGAGATATTAATCATGCATTCAATATCTGAATGATATTTAATTAATCATATTAACCTAATCATGATCTCTATCATGGAGACATATATAATTATTGAACAAAATGAAATATGTGTTCAAGATCCGAATTATATTAACCTAAACATGAAGTCTACCATGAACATACAAAATTAACATGGTTCAATATAAAAAATATATGTTAATTGAAATATTCTAAACATGAATACTATCGTTGAATCATATCATGCGATGTATCAGTATACAAGAATTAACAACATGCTTTAAAACCAATTCTCGATAACAATTATCATAGAATCTATATGGATATCATATATACATTAATCAAGATTATGTTTTCATACATATATCATATATACATCACTGAAAACATGCAAACGTTTAATATAACCGAGTCTAATGCTCTGATACTACTATTGGATTTTTTGTGGTTTATACGCAGCAGAAAACTCAAAACAAATTTTGAAAAACCCCAACATGATCAAAAATAAGTTTCATTAAACTAAATTTACGAAAATAAATCATACCTTATTTTGTGATTTCCTTTTGATTGTTCGATTTTCAAGACGTTCAAGTGTGCGTCCTCCATTAGAAATCCACACAGGAACGATGACCACAATTTGAAGCGCTAGCCCCAAGAGAGATTGAAAAATGATTTTTCTTTCTCTTCCTAAACCCAGAGAACTCAAAAAATTGTAAAACGAAATTATACACATTTTTTAGGGATCCACCATTTATTTATATGTGTAGATAAGCCCTCACTTAAAATGTTATTTATAATGCAACTATTGTATTTACATAGTTTAAGCAAAATTACACATACGCCCCTATTAATAAGTTATCATATAACAAATCGTAAGGACTTTTATGTCATGAGTTTTATCATATAAATTTCATTGCTCTGGACCAATTGAAACTGTGCAAAGCCATTCCTTGTACGCGATTCAATAGGTTTATGCGACTCAATAGGTTTATGCGACATTGGCAGTGAACCAAAAACCATTTTGGTACACAAGTCATAAGCGGTCTCTAGTAAGGCATTATGACTACCTAAGTGGCATGACTATCAACATCGATACAACCTAATTAATAACATATATCATATCTTTTTGTTGAGTGACATCCTTTGATTAAACATAAAACATGGAAAGTCACCCTTAATGTTCAATCGACTAGTCTCGATCTTTAGTTAAACTGAAAAACATTCAAGTGACATTGATCATATCAATTTATATGGACTTGGCCATTATCGGTCTTTCTTAATAAGGGACCCACTGATATCTCTCTATACGAGACTGACTAATTTTATCTTGATTACACACCTTCACATATTATTCACATGGTAACCAATCACAATCTTTATAATTATCCGGTTAAAGTAAACATTTGATTGTGTCAAATTATCATGCTCCTAATATTGAAGTCTATGGTAATCTCAATTCGAAGGACTAAATGATATACCTATCATGAATAACACCTTTGACTTAATCTATGTGGTGTTCTTATAGCGGGTCGGTCTAGTATCTTATTCCATAATAAGTACTCATGATCTTGATTCGTATCCTTATACGTATGATCATCACATGACCATCAATCAAGATTCACACTAGTCTTAGTTCATTATAGTTCCCAGTATAATGACCGACCAGGGACATTTATGATATTTCAACAAATACCCATGGATCTTACTATAAAGTAAACATGCAATCACTTGTAATAAAACAGCAAATAAAACCTCTATTTTATGAACTAAAATTATAAGATAAACAATGTTTGTAGATTGACCTAGGGCACATGCCCTAACGTTTACTCGCATTACATGATTCATCAACTTTTTCTCTACTTTATGCTTTTAAATACATTTTTTACGTTTTAGAAATGTAGTATAGAATTCTCCAGTTATTACTTAAATATCACTATACTCACTATCTAGTTTGTGACGATGGATGTAGGTCTGTCGAGTAGTAGTAGGCCGAGGAAGGAGAAGATCAACGAATTTTCTTGAGCATTTCGACGACTCTCCTATCTTATTTTGTGTATGACTTAACTTTTGTTGCATTACTAATGCTTATGTCTTTCCTATGCATATTGGGTTGTATATTGGGTTGAGCGACTTGAGACTCGTTTATCACATAATGTTATTATCCTTACGATATTTATATGCATGTGATGTTGTTTCCTGGTTTCCACACTTAGGAATTTTAAAAAATAATTGCTTCCGCATAACCGTTAAAATTCTCGAGATAATATTAAAATGATAAAAAGTTTTAATTAACTTTGAAATCTAATGATATCGCGAACGATGTATTACTTATCCTGAACGCCTGTATAGAAGAGAATAGGAAAGAAAGGCTGACTAATACATAGTTAAGTCTTACGTGGCTGGGATTAAGGCTTAATTATAGAATTAGGCCTGGTGGTGCCCTGTTTAGAAGAAAGTGTCGTCACGGTTGGTATCAGAGCGTAAGTTTAGAGAACTTTATGGTTTAAGGCATTATGATACCAACATAGTTCGTATCAGAGCACACTCAGGTTTTCTTGATAGATAAAACACAAACAAGAATAAAACATAAGCCTCAGTTATGGAAACCGGACAACCGTTGCCTATAAATCATTAGTCGGGAAGTGAGTGAAATTGAGATGGGGGTTTTTTATATGTACTTGTTAATTTCTATATATATTTATACGTTATGTCACGTAGAAGCTGATTCGCGTTCGCTATCCACTTGTAGACCTGATGGCTGATATGCGAGGGGGAGGAAATGCAGAGACCAGTGGCGGTCAGCCTCCTACTATTGCGCGATTTCATCTCCTTGATGACGACCCATTTTGCTCTACTAGCATCGATATCGACCCCTACGACTACTACACCCATTTTACCGGTGCTAACACTTCTTACTACGACCCTAGTAGTGCCAAAAATGCAGACTATTCTAGTTGTGACCGCACTAGTAGTGGAGACAGCTGAGGTAGTACCGTCCCCCACACCCACATCTTCTAGCATATAAGTTGAAGTTCATCTTATGCAGGACATCATCAAACTCAAGCCAACATACTTCGACGGAGTAAGGGACTTTGAGAAGATTAAGAAATGAATTTTATCTCAGGAGAAGCTTCATAGGATACTGAAGATCGAGGATAGACTTCAAGCAGAGATCTCATCGTATACTTTCTCGAGAGACACTGATGTTTGTTTGCATATGATAGTAGCTGTTAACAGAGAGTTCGAGACATGAGAGGCTTTCAAGAAAAGGTTCTATTGGTAGTACTTCTCGCCTACAATAATGAAGAGGTTAAGAAGGGAATTCATGGACTTAAGATAAGGAGTAGCGGAGTCCATTATGTAGTATATGGATCGATATGATTATCTGAGATAGTTTGGCGAAGACTTGGTGAGAGATGATTTTGAGGATGTGTACCATTTCGGTGATGGACCGAGGCCAAATATTAGTTATCATGTAGTTAGTACAGGCGCCAGAATACTCATCGAGATCTAGGATCGAGCCTTATCACATGAGACATACTATTCGGGCAGATTCGCTGATGGGACAGCACCGGGTCCAGTTTTATTAGCAGATCAGATTATGAAGTATAATAAGAGGAGACATAGGGGTAAGGAAACGAGGAGATGGAACTGAAGTTCTCAGGGGTTGGGGACAACCACCATCACCCACCGGCTACGCCTCATACATTTTACCCTGCTCTAGCACATAGCATAGCGGGCAAACCTCCCTTGTAACCTCCAGTCAGACCAGTGTTGCCAACGCCCACCATTCCTACACTTCCCATGCCATAGACCTTATAGGCTCCATGATAACAATAGCATGGTGGCAGTGGCCGAGGTCGAGATACTAGATAGGGACAAGGACAACTATAGAGATACGGTCAGTATTAAGCACAAGGTCAGATTTAGACTTAGGGTCTATATAGGTAGATTACATGCTACAGATGTAGATAGGTCGGACACATTGTGAGGGAGTGCTTGCAGCCACCAGCATTCTACGCACGGTAGTCCTGAGAGGAGGTTCATATGGTAGCCTAGCCAGACGTCGATGCCACATGAGGCCTCATTGAGGGTATGATTTCCATTTGCGGTAGAGATTTATATGTGTTATTTGATTTTAGATCTACCGTATCTTTTATTGCTGGTCGCATGTTAGGCATCTGAAAACTGACACCCGTTAGCTTTAAAGTACATTTGATCCTTAGTACCACAACTAAAGATAAGGTTTCCTTAACAACCTAGTTGAGAGATGTCCAGTTGAGATAGGTGGAGTAAAGTTGCTTGTAGACTTTAGGGCTCTCGAGGTATTAGAGTTTGCTGTGTTATTAAGGATGAATTGGCTAGCAGCTTACCACACTCATATTGATTGTTTCAGTAAAACAATGATATTTGAGATCCTAAGGCATCCGATATTTACCTATAGAAGCAGTGCATCGAGAGCCAGAAGAGCGGGAGGTTGACTCACGACCAGTGAAAAGATGGAGACTCTGGTAGTATTGTATTTTGTGGAAGAGAGTTAGGGACCCAGGCTCAAGGACATATCCATTATGTGTGAGTTCTCTGATGTTTTTTTAGAGTATTTACTTGGTTTACCGCCACCGAGAGAGGTTGACTTCATTATTGAGTTACTATCAGGCACCAAGCCTATTTATATATCTCCATATCATATAGCTTCGCAAGAGTTAGAGGAGTTGAAGACCCATATTCAAAAATTGGGACTTAAGGGTTTCGTCACGCCTTCTATGTCACTATGGGGAGTACCAATTTTTTTGTGAAGAAGAAGGATGACACATTGAGACTGTGTATCGACTACATGCAGTTAAACAAGTACACAATCAAAAACAAGTATCCATTACCGAGGATTGATGACTTATTTGATCAGCCGAGAGGAGCACAATTTTTATCCAAGACAAACTTGAGATCAGGGTATCATCATCTTAAGATTAGGGAGGAAGATAGGTCTAAAACAACGTTTTGCACACACTATGGATAGTTTCAGTTAACGATCATGCTATTTGGGATGACCAATGCCCCCACAATGTTCATGGACTTGATGCACCGAGTGTTCAGGCCATTTTTAGACCTTTTGTGATAGTTTTTGTCGATGATACCTTGATGTACTCCAGGACACATGAAAATAACAAGTAGCACTTTAGAGAGACAATACAGACTTTGAGAGAGCACATGCTATTCGCCAAGTTCAGCAAGTGCGAGTTTTGGCTTTCCGAAGTCAAGTTTTTAGGGCATGTTGTTAGAGTAGCAGTGATTGCAGTGGATTCGGTAAAGATTTGAGCTATCATGAATTGGCTAGCACCGATATGAGTGACAGTGATAAGGAGTTTTCTGGGTTTGGCAGGGTACTACATTCGATTTGTGAAAGATCTCTGGAAAATCGCTTCACCAATTACTAGATTGACATAGAAGGATGTCGTGTTTTAGTGGACGAAGGACTCTGAGTAGGCATTTGATGAGTTGAAGAGATTATTGACTACCGTGCCAGTATTGATATTGCAAGAGGTTAGACATTGACATCTACTATATACAGATGCTTCTCATATGGGTTTAGGCTTTGTTCTGATGTAGGGCGATAGAGTTGTAGCATATGCGTTTAAATAGTTGAAGGTTCACGAGAGGAACTATCCCATGCATGATCTGGAGTTGACAACGATCATATTTGCATTGAAAGTGTGGATACATCTCCTGTAGAGAGAGAAATTCTCACTCTTTACTGACCATAATAGTCTGAAATATCTCTTAACACAGAAATAGCTGACTACGAGACATCACAGATGGTTAGAGTTTTGAAGGACTACGACTTTTCCTCAGAGTATCATCCAAGAACAGCGAACTTAGTTGCAAATGCACTGAGTATGAGACCGACGAGAGATGCCGAGATTGTCAGTTGTCACATAATGCATTAATTTAGTTTACTTGAGGTAACGACAATAGCGAGTCAGTCAGATAGTCCTACTGATATTCAAGTTTTGATTTCATACAAATGAGATTATATACAGTGTCCATACAGAGAATATCTAAGGGTAAGAGAGCTGACATATCATATTGGAGATGTTTTAAGTTAGCACAGAGTACAGAGTGCACATATTCAATTAAGATTTTAGACCAGTGTTTGAGGTTCGGGGGTAGATTATGGATACCCAAGGTACCAGAGCTTAAAGATTAGACTCTTCAAAACTCACACTATTCCCATTTCACTTTTCATATAGGTAGGACTAGGATGCACCACGATATGCAGAGACGCTTTTGGTGGCCTGCAATGAAGGTGGACATATCTGAGTTCATTAGGAGCTGTAGTATTTACCAGCAGGTGAAGGTTGAGCATCGTAGACTTAGATGGTTATTACAACTGCTTCCCATTCTTTGATGGAAGCGGAAAGACATTTTTATGGACTTTTTTAGAGAACTACCGAGGACTACTAGGAAGCACGATATGATATGGGTTATAGTTGATAGATTGATTAAGTCTACTTATTTTCTACCAGTTGCTTCACACTAGACGTTTGATCAGTTGAGTGTACTATTTGAGAGTTAGATAATTAGATTGCATGGTTTACCATTGAAGATCATGTCTGATAGAGATGCTACATATACATCCCAGATGTGGTAGAGTATGCGTGAGTAGTATAGTACACGCCTACAGTTTAATACAATATTTCATCCTCAGACCGATAAACTAATTCAGGTCCTTAAGGACATGCCCCGGGCATGTGTGTGAGTTTGAATACAATAACAATTATCAGGCCAGCATTGAGATGGCACCTTTCGAGGCTTTATATAATAGACTGTGTCGTTCGCCGTCGTGTTAGGTTGAGCCAGATGACTAGGATATTGTGGGACCTAAGATTATTGTTGATAACACGGAGAAGATCTAGTTGATTCGTCAAAAACTCAAGGGATCCCAAGAGAGACATAAGAAGTATGCAGAAAAGTATTGCGATGAGCTTACGTATGTCAAGGGAGCCGATGTCTATCTCAAGGTTTCCCCTCTAAAGGGTCTTCAGAGATTTGGTGTAAAAGAAAAGTTAGCTTCGACATTCATTGGCATTTCAAGATTAAGAAACGGGTCGGGAAAGTAGCTTATGAGCTTGAGCTGCCTTCGCATATGTCAGGGATCCATCCGGTCTTTCACATATCGATTCTTCAACTAGTTAAGTCGAAGGCAAGAGTACGGCCGATAGTTGATTTGAGTTAGATCGACTTGAGTGAGGATACTTCATATGAGGAGCAGTCTACGCAAATTTTGGATTGATTGGTACAGGGCTTGAGATGCAAGTCTATCCCAAAAGTGCTCGTCAAGTGGCAGTTTCACGATGATAAGGAACTCACTTGGGAGCAGGATTACTATATGCGAGATAGGTTTCCAAACATATTCGAGTCTAGTATAGCTCCTAGTCTGGATTTTAATTCAGAGGATGAACTTTTCATTAGTTGGGAAAATTGTAACGGCCAAAGATTTCTAATCGTGTTTAATTCCTTAAACATGATCGCCGACCCATACCATGGGACCTACACTGTAATACACACGCATAGCGAGGCATGTTACCGAGGTATATTTTATATTTATTGTGATGTTTTCCTAGTGTAATGTATTTGTGTAAACTATTTAAGTCATTTTATCCATTTGTTGCGGATATTTACTAGTAGGAAACTCAGATGGACATTTATAGAACCAGGGAACAGTTGTAAGATAATAATAAGACTCTATTTTTATAAACTTCAAATACTCATACAAGCAAAGATAATTAGAATAGACTCTGAAAAACTCTTGCCTTACAAACATAAACTTAGCTTATTTATAGACGCATTGCTTTTGCAAAAAGCAATCCTACAAACAACATAAAGGTCAACAGTGAACGACCTTAGAGAAAAGTAAAAGCTAAAGGTCAACAGTATACGACCTTTCAGAAAAGTAAAAGCTAAAGGTCAACAGTAAATGACCTTTCAGAAAAGTAAAAGCTAAAGGTCAACAGTAAACGACCTTTCAGAAAAGTAATGGCTTGACAGATCATTGATCTTGAAGACATGATAAGGATCACAAATCCAGGGGCGAAAAAAAGGTCGTCATTAATAACCAAAGTGGAAATTAAGACAGAAGCTGAGCTAGAAAAGATGATTGGCACAGGGCCGATGGTCGGACAAGTCCAGAGCGAGAACTTATTCTTGATAATATTCCAGTTCAGATGGATAAACTTGGCGATCATGGTAATAGATAAGGTGACAGAATATGGTTGCAGGAGAATGATGAATAAACTCCCAAAGAGGAGAAAAGACATATTCCGGGAAACGAAATACTGTCTGAATATCAATAAAGATGGAAATATGGGGACAATTTAAAAGATACCAAATAGCAAGGATAAAGTTTGTATCTTCCGTTGTCCAGGCGAAACAGATGTTAGCCAAATGGATGGTAATGGAGCAAAGACGGCTGCTACGTAAGCAACGTAGACATCTAAAAACAGGTGATGTTGAATATTGAATATCAACACCGTTTAGAAAAACAAGAGATAAAAGATAATCAACCACAGGTTGTATAAATTCTGGAGAAATATTATTAGGAGTCGTCATCGGACAGATGCACGCTTCTAACAGATGGTGAAGGTGAGCACCGGGAAGTAACCTGTTCCAATTCATGACGTAATTGTTGGTTATCTTCATGGATTTTTTGGCGTAATATTTTATTATCTTCTTCTATTTGTTGGAGTTTGGCTAAAATGAGAGCCATGTCAGAAGAAGGTTTAGATACAACATCTTTGTAGGACTGCGAGGTGGATGGTAAATTTGCTGGTTTGGCTGGAGTTGTTGGAGCTACAGGAGATGTAGTGAAAGCAGCTTTGTAGTTAAACTTATTCCACCATTTGCAAGAAATTGCTTGAGATAAGTAATTTATCGTATAAGTGGCGTGATGGGTTTCATAAATGGAAACAGAGCAGTTTCATACTCCCATTTAAGAATCCACGGGATATTGTACTTGCATAAAAATTGGAGCATGGGAAGTTTATCTTTGGTGAATTGTTGTTGGACTTTTGTTGGAAAAATGAATTCATGTGGTCCAAATTTATTCCACCAGCTGGTAAGCCACCATTGTGGAAATGTCGTTTGACAATTTGCTTGAAAGGAGAGATACCAAGAATGGTGATCAGGATCCTTATAAAACAAAATGTTTTGCCAGGCGGCTATATAGTCTTTATAGCTGATGAAAACAATGGGCTTGTCTTTGATAATACTATATCTTTATATACAAATGGAGTTTTAGTTATAAATTTAAAATGGTCACACCATTCATCTGCGGATAAGACCCTCTGAATCTTAAGTTTTGAAAAATCTATTTCAACAGAATTTTCTCGAGACCTATGATCAAAGTGGACAGATTGAGTGGAGGTTAGAATGTTTTCATAAAATTGGATGGTAGCATGTGGTCGATTTGGAATGAAATGGAGACCGGGGAAAAGTACAGTAATTTGGGTAGCAATTGACTTGTCAAGCTAGTGGCTTCTCTAAAGGACAGATTAAGTTTTGGTGATGGGAATATAAGAACAGTTTGGTTCAGGTTGTTCTAATGGTTTGAATCTGTTTGAATAATGGGAAGGAGTTTGAGGCAAATTTTAGACATCTCGTAAATAATGCACGAGGGGGTAGTAAGAAATTCGCGAGACAAAAAGTCAGGAAGAGAATTGGTATTACCTGGTATATATTTAATATCAAAATCAAATATACTTAATATAGCTTGCCATCTTGCAAAAATTTGTTTAGCAGCAAGATTTTTAACATCTTTGGAGAAAATATTTTTTGCAGATTGACAATCAACACGTATTAAAAACTTTTGATTCAGCAAATCTGCTTGGAATTTTTGAATACATAAAACAATGGCAAGAACTTCTTTTTGAAACGTGGAATATTTTATTTGAGCATCTTTCCATGTCTTGGAGGTGAAGCGAACTAGTTGTTCGTTTCCAGATGGGTTTAGCTGTAACAGTATTCCGCCATAACCAATGTCTGAGGCATCAGTTTGGACAATTTTAAAATACTGTGGTATAGCTAAATGGAGACATGGGAGAGAGTGGACCTTTTGTTTGATAGTTTTAACGGCTTTTGTATGTATAGAAGTCCAACGGAAGGGTTTTTTGGAAGATAACAATTCTTGTAGACACTGTCTATCTTGTGCGACATTTTTGTAAAAATCAGAAAGATAATTAAGACAACCTAAAAATCTCTGAAGTTGCAGTCGATCAATAAATTGATCTGGAAATTTACTAGCGAAAGCAATTACTCGATTAACAGGAGTAAGAGTATGATTGGCTAGTTTGAAACCAAGGAATGTAATCTCTGTTTGAAAAAGATGTATTTTCTTTTGAGAGAGTACAAGGCCATTTTTACGAATTAAAGATTGAAATATTTGCAGATGTTTCCAATGTTGATTAATAGTTTGAGAAAAAACTAGTAGATCATCAATGTAAACAAGAATAAATGCGCTATATGGATTAAAAATATCATTCATAATTTTTTGGAATTCTGATGGAGCATTTTTAAGACCGAATGGCATAACATTCCATTGGTATTGACCGAATGGAGTATTAAATGCCGTTTTATAGCGGTCCTTATGATGGATCTGAATTTGCCAAAATCCAGATTTTAAATCAAATTTGGAAAAGACTACTGCAGATGTAGTGGCTTTTAACAAATCCGATTTATTGGGCAGAGGATAACGTATAGTTTGGAGAACGTTGTTTAATGGTTTATAATTAATAACTAAGCGAGGAACACCTCTTTCAAGTTCTGTGCATTTTCAACATAAAAAGTCAGTATAACTCCAAGGAGATTTTGATGGAGTGATTAGCCTTTTTTTTAGTAAATCATTGATTTCTTGTTGACAAATTTCTCTAAGATGCGAGAATTCATTTGCGATGGATTGGCTTTGGTAGGAATTTTTGATTCCTTAAATTCGGGATATAAGGAAGACTCACAATGTGTTTGTTTCCTTGACCAGAAAGCATTGGGATATCAAACAACATTGATTTTGCAGATTAGTTTGGAAAGTATGAAGTTTACTTTTAAAAACAGAGATTGAAGAACCTTACTCGCTTTTTAATAGCAAAATTTCATTTTTGAGAAAGCCAATATGAATTATTTTATATTCAATTTGGTGAATTATAAGGTCAATTTGAGAACTGGTACTAGGTGGGAGAAATGAAAATTGGATGGATGTCCCTTGCAGGGTGGTAGAGATACCATTTAGTAACAGAGAAGAGGTTTGGATTTCTCTTAAAAATGGGGTTCCCAGAAGCATATCTTGTTTAAGACCAGGAATAACAAGAAATGTTAAGGGTATACAAATCCCTTGATGACAAATATGAGCCTTCGAGACTTCATATTTAATTTTGGTAGATTGTCCATTAGCGACAGATATACTATGTACATCTTTGCTAACTGTACAATATTGGAGTGGAAGAAATCCTTCACGGATACAATTTAAATCGGCACCCGAATCAATCAGCGCATTACATTTTACAGTAAATCCTTTGACTGTAAAAGTAATGGGAGTATACCATCTTTGGAAGGAGGAGCTAGGCTTGGAAAGAGATTCAATGAAAATATCATTTGAAGCAAAGTTGTAATGTGCTTCGATATCTGAATCAACTTGTTCAAGTGAAACAACACGAGAAGTTAACTGTTTAATCTCATGTTTAAGATGGTTAATCTCTGCTTGAAGAGATTGAATGGAAGTTTGTTTAGTTGAGATTTTGTTTTTGTTATTCACAATTTCCATTAGGTTGTTAAAATTGAGATGAGAATCATCAATGGATAATTGTTCAGTAAATTGTTTTTGTCGTTTATCCTTTTTGAAAGAAGGAGTAGGAGAGGGAGCTTCTTTGGAAATTACTTTTGTAAAATATTGCAATTTTAAATCAGGATCATCTATGTGATCACCAATGGCAAGAAGAAGATCTTCATAGGCAGTGAGAACATTGATCTCTGGGCCAGAAGATGAAGACGTATTAGGAAGATTTGAGGCACAGTGACATTTCTCTTCCTCTGAAGCAGAAAAGGCAACGTGATCAATTTTCATTGGTGTTGATCTACATTTGTTAGCATAATGGCCAGGTCTGCCACATTTGAAACAAACGTTAGATTTTGTATGTGGATCATTTGTTTTATGTCTTACTACATATGATGGGCGTCGTGGATTGGAATATCTAACTTTAGATGCAGTCTTTTGGTAATAGGGAGGTTTATAGAAGTGAGGTGATTTCTTCCTTGTTTTTCTTTTGTTTGGATTTTCGTATGAGCTTTTCTTGATTATAACATTTTTGATTCTCTTCGTTTTCCTCGTCGCGTTGTAAGACTCGCAAAGGGTGTAAGACGAGCAGTAATTCGTTGACCGAATCGATTTGTTTTCAAAAATATTATTATCATGAGTTCTCTAAGAAGATCTTTCTCAAAAGTACTTTCATTTTCATTTTCTGAAAATAAACATGCGTCATGTTCAACGCCTTCTTCACCATCACTACCAGAGTCAATTACTCAACTACATAAAAAATCAAAAAATAGTCATGAAATAGTTTTTGCTAATATTGATCAAGCTCGCAAAATCGGACCATTCCTCGGGTTCAACCTTCCATGGTGTATACCAAAGGAGATTTTTCTCCAAAACAAAATTATATTATCAAACTTGTTGAAGATACTATTTACATTCTGATGAGAAGATGAAAAAGAAATAGTTATCCTTTCTCCGAAAAAATTGAAAAACATGCGTCCACTCATAAATTTCTACATCTTGGTTTAATTCAAGTAGCAATTAAACCTCTTGTGGCCTTAGGAGTTAACGCCGATGTCATGATCTCTGTTGAGATAAAAGACATCTCAATTTTAAAGATTCTATTTTAGGAATCATAGAAGGTAGCCTTTCAAAAGGACCTCTTTATTTTGAATGTGCGCCAAATTTCTCTATTGATCTCCATAATGAATCTAATCTTGTTTCAAAAGCCCTTGTTCTTGGAATATCAACCAAAGGTTTTACCTTATCCAAAACAATCTCAAATGTTGCGGTTGTTTACCGACTTTTTTATAAAGTCATGCATACCATTATTCTTGATATCGCTTATGACATAGCTTCAACAACAAAAATCCCGTCTACCATTTTTCTTACAAATGTGAAAAATACGGTCATTGATCGCAAGCAATTGTCTACAAAAGAAATTGCTTTTCCCCATCAATGGACTATTACGGATACCAATAAAGAAGAACAAAGAACAGAGACATGTGTCTCAACAAATTTCGCAAATAATTGAGCACGATGACGGCAAAGTTGATATCCTATTTGCTCCAAGGACATCAACATCTCCTTTTGCATCATCAAAATTTTCTGCCACTCAACCCTCTATTTCACCATCAAAAGACAATTTGACCACTCATGACGGTATAGCTTATCCAGTTGATACCGCTTCTCCTTCAATTACTAATGATAATGTCAGCTTTACAGATTTTGCTGAATATCATATTAATGTTGTAACCATTGAAGATCATGTTGATGATTTCGTCATGGATTATGAATTGCTTAAACAACAATTCCTAACCCATCCATTAAAACCTGCTTTTTGTAAGTTGGTTCCTTTCAAACATCAATCCATCTTTCGAGAAAAATATTTTGCTTATATAAAATTGCATAAGCAAAACATTTCTTTCTTTGATTGGTTAGCCCTTCAAAGTCCCAAGACATCTGCCCAAGTTAATGTTATTTGGGAAACTACGTCTGGATAAAAATTTGATCAAACCAATCCACCTTTAGCAGCCTTAAAACATAGAGATTTCAATGCAGCTCCTTTGAAAGCTACAATTGATTCTGAAGGTCCAATTACTAAAAGAGATATTAATAATATAATTGAACAAAATAATTATACTAATTTATATCTCTCTACAATTAAATCTTCCTCTACTACACCTTCCACTAAACCATCTCCTCAACCAAAATCAACAAAGGTTACTAAACCTTTCTTCCCACCATCACCTCTCCATCTATGCCCTCCTATAAAGCTCCTCTATCATCCGAATTTTTAGATATACTCACGAATAAACTCAGCCAATTAAAAATCTCTACCATGGCCTCGCCTTCTACTCCAGCTGCGTCCTCACATCCTCCTCCGCTTCCTCCTTCCAGGGATGTAATTTCCCTCTCGTTCCAAAGACAAAGGCCCCGCCATTTTAACTATCGCCCTACCGCCGATAGTTCATCTTCATCCTCCATAAAAGATGAAATATCATCACCAATCAATTCGATTCTCGATGCTCAATCGATTCAAGTGAGTCCAATTCTCTTAATGAGAATTCCAATCTTCCTGAAATTCATAGGGTGTTTCGTCAAACAACCCGACGACGACGACGACCTAATCAATTTCAGCAAAATCGTTATCCATTATCTAAGCAATTTTATTCTAGACCCTCTCCATTAGACCTTATTCTTGAAGAAAAGGTCAAACGCAACCAAAAATATGATGGAAACGCTATCTATGATTGGAGCATTGATGGTCTTTCTGAGTATCAAATTATTGAACTTGTTCTCAAAATGCATATATATGCAAAAGCCAGTATCCTCCAAAACCATACCGAACCTGACACAGCAAAAGCTATGGCTTGTTGTTTCACCGGTCAATTGTATGGATGGTGGCATTATGTTATGGATGATGATGAAAGAGAAGCAATTCTAAATCATCTTAAAACTGATGCCTTAAACAATCCTTTACAAGGACCCAATGGTGAATGGATTTATGATTCGTGAATCATCTTATGGCTGAAATAATTTGGCAATTTGTTGGTCATGTTAAAGCTATTAATACTAAGATACGAGATCAACTCCATAATCTTAGATGTCGTACTCTTAATGATTATCGCTGGTATAAAGATACATTTTTCTCAAAATTGTATTCTTTAACCGAAAAACATGACGAAACGTTTTGGAAAGAAAGATTTATTGCTGGATTACCACCATATTTTGCCGCAAAAATCAAAGATTTTATCAAAGACCATTATGACAATACTCTTGAAGATCTTTCCTACGGAGACATTACTCAAGCAGTGCAAACTTGTGCACTATCCATTTGCAATGACATGAAACTCAATCGCCAAATTCAAAAGGAGAAATCTACCTTAAAACATGATTTAGGTAATTTCTGTTTTGATTTCGGTCAAGATATTGACGTTTCAAAGTTTACCACTCCAAAACACAGGATAAAGCATCCAAAGAAATCACCTCACTTCTATAAACCTCCATATTACCAAAAGACTGCATATAAAGTTAGATATTCCAATCCACGACGCCCATCATATGTAGTAAGACATAAAACAAATGATCCACTACAAAATCTAACGTTTGTTTCAAATGTGGCAGACCTGGCCATTATGCTAACAAATGTAGATCAACACCAATGAAAATTGATCACGTTGCCTTTTCTGCTTCAGAGGAAGAGAAATGTCACTGTGCCTCAAATCTTCCTAATACGTCTTCATCTTCTGGCCCAGAGATCAATGTTCTCACTGCCTATGAATATCTTCTTCTTGCCATTGGTGATCATATAGATGATCCTGATTTAAAATTGCAATATTTTACAAAAGTAATTTCCAAAGAAGCTCCCTCTCCTACTCCTTCTTTCAAAAAGGATAAACGACAAAAACAATTTACTGAACAATTATCCATTGATGATTCTCATCTCAATTTTAACAACCTAATGGAAATTGTGAATAACAAAAACAAAATCTCAACTAAACAAACTTCCATTCAATCTCTTCAAGCAGAGATTAACCATCTTAAACATGAGATTAAACAGTTAACTTCTCGTGTTGTTTCACTTGAACAAGTTGATTCAGATATCGAAGCACATTACAACTTTGCTTCAAATGATATTTTCATTGAATCTCTTTCCAAGCCTAGCTCCTCCTTCCAAAGATGGTATACTCCCATTACTTTTACAGTCAAAGGATTTACTGTAAAATGTAATGCGCTGATTGATTCAGGCGCCGATTTAAATTGTATCCGTGAAGGATTTCTTCCACTCCAATATTGTACAGTTAGCGAAGATGTACATAGTATATCTGTCGCTAAAGGATAATCTACCAAAATTAAATATGAAGTCTCGAAGGCTCATATTTGTCATCAAGGGATTTGTATACCCTTAACATTTCTTGTTATTCCTGGTCTTAAACAAGATATGCTTCTGGGAACCCCATTTTTAAGAGAAATCCAGCCCTTCTCAGTTACAGAAACCGGTATCTCTACCACCCTGCAAGGGACATCCATCCAATTTTCATTTCTCCCACCTAGTAGCAATTCTCAAATTGACCTTATAATTCACCAAATTGAATATAAAATAATTCATATTGGCTTTCTCAAAAATGAAATTTTGCTATTAAAAACAGAACAGGTTCTTCAATCTCCTGTTTTTAAAAGTAAACTTCATACTTTCCAAACTAATCTGCAAAATCAATGTTGTTCTGATATCCCCAATGCTTTCTGGTCAAGGAAACAACACATTGTGAGTCTTCCTTATATCCCAGAATTTAAGGAATCAAAAATTCCTACCAAAGCCAATCCATCGCAAATGAATTCTCGCCTTAGAGAAATTCGTCAACAAGAAATCAATGATTTACTAAAAAAAAGGCTAATCACTCCATCAAAATCTCCTTGGAGTTGTACAGCTTTTTATGTTGAAAATGCACTAGAACTTGAAAGAGGTGTTCCTCGCTTAGTTATTAATTATAAACCATTAAACAACGTTCTCCAAACTATACGTTATCCTCTGCCCAATAAATCGGATTTGTTAAAAGCCACTACATCTGCAGTAGTCTTTTCCAAATTTGATTTAAAATCAGGATTTTGGCAAATTCAGATCCATCATAAGGACCGCTATAAAACGACATTTAATACTCCATTCGGTCAATACCAATGGAATGTTATGCCATTCGGTCTTAAAAATGCTCCATCAGAATTCCAAAAAATTATGAATGATATTTTTAATCCATATAGCGCATTTATTCTTGTTTACATTGATGATCTACTAGTTTTTTCTCAAACTATTGATCAACATTGGAAACATCTGCAAATATTTCAATCTTTAATTCGTAAAAATGGCCTTGTACTCTCTCAAAAGAAAATACATCTTTTTCAAACAGAGATTACATTCCTTGGTTTTAAACTAGCCAATCATACTCTTACTCCTGTTAATCGAGTAATTGCTTTCGCTAGTAAATTTCCAGATCAATTTATTGATCGACTGCAACTTCAGAGATTTTTAGGTTGTCTTAATTATCTCTCTGATTTTTACAAAAATGTCGCACAAGATAGACAGTGTCTACAAGAATTGTTATCTTCCAAAAAACCCTTCCTTTGGACTTCTATACATACAAAAGCCGTTAAAACTATCAAACAAAAGGTCCACTCTCTCCCATGTCTCCATTTAGCTATACCACAGTATTTTAAAATTGTCCAAACTGATGCCTCAGACATTGGTTATGGCGGAATACTGTTACAGCTAAACCCATCTGGAAACGAACAACTAGTTCGCTTCACCTCCAAGACATGGAAAGATGCTCAAATAAAATATTCCACGTTTCAAAAAGAAGTTCTTGCCATTGTTTTATGTGTTCAAAAATTCCAAGCAGATTTGCTGAATCAAAAGTTTTTAATACGTGTTGATTGTCAGTCTGCAAAAAATATTTTCTTCAAAGATGTTAAAAATCTTGCTGCTAAACAAATTTTTGCAAGATGGCAAGCTATATTAAGTATATTTGATTTTGATATTAAATATATACCAGGTAATACCAATTCTCTTCTTGACTTTTTGTCTCGCGAATTTCTTACTACCCCCTCTGTGCATTATTTACAGATGTCTAAAGCTGCCTCAGCTCCTTCCCATTATTCAAACAGATACAAACCATTAGAACAGCCAGAACCAAACTGTTCTTATATTCCCATCGGCCAAAACTTAATCTGTCCTTTAGACAAGCCACTAGCCAGCAAGTCAATTGCTACCCAAATTGCCTGTACTTTTCCCCCCGGTCTCCATTTCATTCCAAATCGACCACATGCTACCATCCAGTTTTATGAAAACATTCTAACCTCCACTCAATCTGTCCACTTTGATCATAGGTCTCGAGAAAATTATGTTGAAATAGATTTTTCAAAACTTAAGATTCAGAGGGTCTTATCCGCAGATGAATGGTGTGACCATTTTAAATTTATAACTAAAACTCCATTTGTATATAAAGATATCAATATTATCAAAGACAAGCCCGCTGTTTTCATCATCTATCAAGACTATATAGCCGCCTGGCAAAACATTTTGTTTTATAAGGATCCTGATCACCATTCTTGGTATCTCTTCTTTCAAGCAAATTGTCAAACGACATTTCCACAATGGTGGCTTACCAACTGGTGGAATAAATTTGGACCACATGAATTCATTTTTCCAACAAAAGTCCAACAACAATTCACCAAAGATAAACTTCCCATGCTCCAATTTTTATGCAAGTACAATATCCCGTGGATTCTTAAATTGGAGTATGAAACTGTTCCTGTTTCCATTTATGAACCCATCACTACCACTTATACAGTAAATTACTTATCTCAAGCAATTTCTTGCAAATGGTGGAATAAGTTTAACTACAAAGCTGCTTTCACTACATCTCCTGTCGCTCCAACAACTCCACCAAACCAAAGAAATTTACCATCCACCTCATGATCCTACAAAGATGTTGTATCTAAACCTTCTTCCACATGGCTCTCATTTTAGCCAAACTCCAACAAATAGAAGAAGATAATAAAATATTACGCCAAAAAATCCATGAAGATAACCAACAATTACGTCATGAATTGGAACAGGTTACTTCCTGGTGCTCACCTTCACCATCTGTTAGAAGCGTGCATCTGTCCGATGACGACTCCTAATAATATTTCTCCAGAATTTATACAACCTGTGGTTGATTATCTTTTATCTCTTATTTTTCCAAACGGTGTTGATATTCAATATTCAACATCACCTATTTTTGGATGTCTACGTTGCTTACGTAGCAGCCGTCTTTGCTCCATTACCATCCATTTGGCTAACATCTGTTTCGCCTGGACAACGGAAGATACAAACTTTATCCTTGCTATTTGGTATCTTTTAAATTGTCCCCATATTTCCATCTTTATTGATATTCAGACGGTATTTCGTTTCCCAGAATATGTCTTTTCTCCTCTTTGGGAGTTTATTCATCATTCTCCTGCAACCAGATTCTGTCACCTTATCTATTACCATGATCGCCAAGTTTATCCATCTGAACTGGAATATTATCAAGAATAAGTTCTCGCTCCTGGACTTGTCCAGCCATCTGGCCCAGGCCAATCATCTTTTCTAGCTCAGGCTTCCTGTCTTAATTTCCACTGGTTATTAATGACAGCCTTTTTCGCCCCTGGATTTGTGATCCTTATCATGTCTTCAAGATCAATGATCTGTCAAGCCATTACTTTTCTGAAAGGTCGTTTACTGTTGACCTTTAGCTTTTACTTTTCTGAAAGGTCGTTTACTGTTGACCTTTAGCTTTTACTTTTCTGAAAGGTCGTATACTGTTGACCTTTAGCTTTTACTTTTCTCTAAGGTCGTTCACTGTTGACCTTTATGTTGTTTGTAGGATTGCTTTTTGCAAAAGCAATGCGTCTATAAATAAGCTAAGTTTATGTTTGTAAGGCAAGAGTTTTTCAGAGTCTATTCTAATTATCTTTGCTTGTATGAGTGTTTGAAGTTTATAAAAATAGAGTCTTATTATTATCTTACAACTGTTCCCTGGTTCTATAAATGTCCATCTGAGTTTCCTACTAGTAAATATCCGCACATCCATTTTACATTATATCATACTTCATATTATCCAGTCGAGTTTGCATACGTCGAAGGTCGACAACCGTCATGAGTGGTCGAACTGTCTTTTGATGGTGAAATAGAGGGTTGAGTGGCAGAAAAGTTTGATGATGCAAAAGGAGATGTTGATGTCCTTGGAGCAAATAGGATATCAACTTTGCCGTCATCGTGCTCAATTATTTGCGAAATTTGTTGAGACACATGTCTCTGTTGCTGTTCTTCTTTATTGGTATCTGTAATAGTCCATTGATGGGGAAAAGCAATTTCTTTTGTAGACAATTGCTTTCGATCAATGACCGTATTTTTCACATTTGTAAGAAAAATGGTAGACGGGATTTGATGTTGAAGCTTGTCATAAGCGATATCAGGAATAATGGTATGCATGACTTTATAAAAAAGTCGGTAAACAACCGCAACATTTGAGATTGTTTTGGATAAGGTAAAACCTTTGGTTGATATTCCAAGAACAAGGGCTTTTGAAACAAAGCCACAGATAGTGTTCGTTTTCAGACCTCCACTGTAAGTAACTTGTTATATGTTGTTATCAGTTTCAAATATCTTAATAGTTTGGGTTATATTTGTTTTCTACGAAGATATCTTCCTTGTTTTTCTTTTGTTTGGATTTTCGTATGAGCTTTTCTTGATTATAACATTTTTGATTCTCTTCGTTTTCCTCGTCGCGTTGTAAGACTCGCAAAGGGTGTAAGACGAGCAGTAATTCGTTGACCGAATCGATTTGTTTTCAAAAATATTATTATCATGAGTTCTCTATGAAGATCTTTCTCAAAAGTACTTTCATTTTCATCTTCCGAAAATAAACATGCGTCATGTTCAACGCCTTCTTCGCCTTCTTCACCATCACTACCAGAGTCAATTACTCAACTACATAAAAAATCAAAAAATAGTCATGAAATAGTTTTTGCTAATATTGATCAAGCTCTGCAAAACTGGACCATTCCTCAGGTTCAACCTTCCATGGTGTATACCAAAGGAGATTTTTCTCCAAAACAAAATTATATTATCAAACTTGTTGAAGATACTATTTCTGTTGCAGAAGATGAAAAAGAAATAGTTATCCTTTCTCCAGAAATAATTGAAAAACATGCGTCCACTCATAAATTTCTACATCTTGGTTTAATTCAAGTAGCAATTAAACCTCTTGTGGCCTTAGGAGTTAACGCCGATGTCATGATCTCTGTTCGAGATAAAAGACATCTCAATTTTAAAGATTCTATTTTAGGAATCATAGAAGGTAGCCTTTCAAAAGGACCTCTTTATTTTGAATGTGCGCCAAATTTCTCTATTGATCTCCATAATGAATCTAATCTTGTTTCAAAAGCCCTTGTTCTTGGAATATCAACCAAAGGTTTTACCTTATCCAAAACAATCTCAAATGTTGCGGTTGTTTACCGACTTTTTTTATAAAGTCATGCATACCATTATTCCTGATATCGCTTATGACAAGCTTCAACAACAAATCCCGTCTACCATTTTTCTTACAAATGTGAAAAATACGGTCATTGATCGAAAGCAATTGTCTACAAAAGAAATTGCTTTTCCCCATCAATGGACTATTACAGATACCAATAAAGAAGAACAGCAACAGAGACATGTGTCTCAACAAATTTCGCAAATAATTGAGCACGATGACGGCAAAGTTGATATCCTATTTGCTCCAAGGACATCAACATCTCCTTTTGCATCATCAAACTTTTCTGCCACTCAACCCTCTATTTCACCATCAAAAGACAGTTCGACCACTCATGACGGTATAGCTTATCCAGTTGATACCGCTTCT
This sequence comes from Stephania yunnanensis, assembly GCA_039657365.1. Taxonomy (NCBI): domain Eukaryota; kingdom Viridiplantae; phylum Streptophyta; class Magnoliopsida; order Ranunculales; family Menispermaceae; genus Stephania; species Stephania yunnanensis. The sequence continues at coordinate 52,894,827 of CM077584.1, read as the reverse complement.
CCTTCAATTACTAATGATAATGTCGGCTTTACAGATTTCGCTGAATATCATATTAATGTTGTAACCATTGAAGATCATGTTGATGATTTCGTCTTGGATTATGAATTGCTTAAACAACAATTCCTAACCCATCCATTAAAACCTGCTTTTTGTAAGTTGGTTCCTTTCAAACATCAATCCATCTTTCGAGAAAAATATTTTGCTTATATAAAATTGCATAAGCAAAACATTTCTTTCTTTGATTGGTTAGCCCTTCAAAGTCCCAAGACATCCGCCCAAGTTAATGTTATTTGGGAAACTACGTCTGGACAAAAATTTGATCAAACCAATCCACCTTTAGCAGCCTTAAAACATAGAGATTTCAATGCAGCTCCTTTGAAAGCTACAATTGATGCTGAAGGTCCAATTACTAAAAGAGATATTAATAATATAATTGAACAAAATAATTATACTAATTTATATCTCTCTACAATTAAATCTTCCTCTACTACACCTTCCACTAAACCATCTCCTCAACCAAAATCAACAAAGGTTACTAAACCTTTCTTCCCACCATCAGCCTCTCCATCTATGCCCTCCTATAAAGCTCCTCTATCATCCGAATTTTTAGATATACTCACGAATAAACTCAGCCAATTAAAAATCTCTACCATGGCCTCGCCTTCTACTCCAGCTGCGTCCTCACATCCTCCTCCGCTTCCTCCTTCCAGGGATGTAATTTCCCCCTCTCGTTCCAAAGACAAAGGCCCTGCCATTTTAACTATCGCCCCTACCGCCGATAGTTCATCTTCGTCCTCCATAAAAGATGAAATATCATCCGCCAATCAATTCGATTCTGATGCTCAATCAGATTCAAGTGAGTCCAATTCTCTCAATGAGAATTCCAATCTTCCTGAAATTCATAGGGTGTTTCGTCAAACAACCCGACGACGACGACGACCTAATCAATTTCAACAAAATCGTTATCCATTATCTAAGCAATTTTATTCTAGACCCTCTCCATCAGACCTTATTCTTGAAGAAAAGGTCAAACGCAACCAAGAATATGATGGAAACGCTATCTATGATTGGAGCATTGATGGTCTTTCTGAGTATCAAATTATTGAACTTGTTCTCAAAATGCATATATATGCAAAAGCCAGTATCCTCCAAAACCATACCGAACCTGACACAGCAAAAGCTATAGCTTGTGGTTTCACCGGTCAATTGTATGGATGGTGGCATTATGTTATGGATGATGATGAAAGAGAAGCAATTCTAAATCATCTTAAAACTGATGCCTTAAACAATCCTTTACAAGGACCCAATGGTGAATGGATTTATGATTCTGTGAATCATCTTATGGCTGAAATAATTTGGCAATTTGTTGGTCATGTTAAAGCTATTAATACTAAGATACGAGATCAACTCCATAATCATAGATGTCGTACTCTTAATGATTATCGCTGGTATAAAGATACATTTTTCTCAAAATTGTATTCTTTAACCGAAAAACATGACGAAACGTTTTGGAAAGAAAGATTTATTGCTGGATTACCACCATATTTTACCGCAAAAATCAAAGATTTTATCAAAGACCATTATGACAATACTCTTGAAGATCTTTCCTACGGAGACATTACTCAAGCAGTGCAAACTTGTGCACTATCCATTTGCAATGACATGAAACTCAATCGCCAAATTCAAAAGGAGAAATCTACCTTAAAACATGATTTAGGTAATTTCTGTTTTGATTTCGGTCAAGATATTGACGTTTCAAAGTTTACCACTCCAAAACACAGGATAAAGCATCCAAAGAAATCACCTCACTTCTATAAACCTCCATATTACCAAAAGACTGCATCTAAAGTTAGATATTCCAATCCACGACGCCCATCATATGCAGTAAGACATAAAACAAATGATCCACATACAAAATCTAACGTTTGTTTCAAATGTGGCAGACCTGGCCATTATGCTAACAAATGTAGATCAGCACCAATGAAAATTGATCACGTTGCCTTGTCTGCTTCAGAGGAAGAGAAATGTCACTGTGCCTCAAATCTTCCTAATACGTCTTCATCTTCTGGCCCAGAGATCAATGTTCTCACTGCCTATGAAGATCTTCTTCTTGCCATTGGTGATCACATAGATGATCCTGATTTAAAATTGCAATATTTTACAAAAGTAATTTCCAAAGAAGCTCCCTCTCCTACTCCTTCTTTCAAAAAGGATAAACGACAAAAACAATTTACTGAACAATTATCCATTGATGATTCTCATCTCAATTTTAACAACCTAATGGAAATTGCGAATAACAAAAACAAAATCTCAACTAAACAAACTTCCATTCAATCTCTTCAAGCAGAGATTAACCATCTTAAACATGAGATTAAACAGTTAACTTCTCGTGTTGTTTCACTTGAACAAGTTGATTCGAGATATCGAAGCACATTACAACTTTGCTTCAAATGATATTTTCATTGAATCTCTTTCCAAGCCTAGCTCCTCCTTCCAAAGATGGTATACTCCCATTACTTTTACAAAAAGGATTTATCAGTAAAATGTAATGCGCTGATTGATTCAGCGCCGATTTAAATTGTATCCGTGAAGGATTTCTTCCACTCCAATATTGTACAGTTAGCAAAGATGTACATAGTATATCTGTCGCTAATGGACAATCTACCAAAATTAAATATGAAGTCTCGAAGGCTCATATTTGTCATCAAGGGATTTGTATACCCTTAACATTTCTTGTTATTCCTGGTCTTAAACAAGATATGCTTCGGGAACCCCATTTTTAAGAGAAATCCAAATTCTTCTCTCATTACTGAACCTAGATCTCTACCACCCTGCAAGGGACATCCATCCAATTTTCATTTCTCCCACCTAGTAGCAGTTCTCAAATTGACCTTATAATTCACCAAATTGAATATAAAATAATTCATATTGGCTTTCTCAAAAATGAAATCTTGCTATTAAAAACAGAACAGGTTATTCAATCTCCAGTTTTTAAAAGTAAACTTCATACTTTCCAAACTAATCTGCAAAATCAATGTTGTTCTGATATCCCCAATGCTTTCTGGTCAAGGAAACAGCACATTGTAAGTCTTCCTTATATCCCAGAATTTAAGGAATCAAAAATTCCTACCAAAGCCAATCCATCGCAAATGAATTCTCGCCTTAGAGAAATTTGTCAACAAGAAATCAATGATTTACTAAAAAAAAGGCTAATCACTCCATCAAAATCTCCTTGGAGTTGTACAACTTTTTATGTTGAAAATGCACCAGAACTTGAAAGAGGTGTTCCTCGCTTAGTTATTAATTATAAACCATTAAACAACGTTCTCCAAACTATACGTTATCCTCTGCCCAATAAATCGGATTTGTTAAAAGCCACTACATCTGCAGTAGTCTTTTCCAAATTTGATTTAAAATCTGGATTTTGGCAAATTCAGATCCATCATAAGGACCGCTATAAAACGGCATTTAATACTCCATTCGGTCAATACCAATGGAATGTTATGCCATTCGGTCTTAAAAATGCTCCATCAGAATTCCAAAAAATTATGAATGATATTTTTAATCCATATAGCGCATTTATTCTTGTTTACATTGATGATCTACTAGTTTTTTCTCAAACTATTGATCAACATTGGAAACATCTCGCAAATATTTCAATCTTTAATTAAGTAAAAATGGCCTTGTAATCTCTCAAAAGAAAATACATCTTTTTCAAACAGAGATTACATTCCTTGGTTTCAAACTAGCCAATCATACTCTTACTCCTGTTAATCGAGTAATTGCTTTCGCTAGTAAATTTCCAGATCAATTTATTGATCGACTGCAACTTCAGAGATTTTTAGGTTGTCTTAATTATCTCTCTGATTTTTACAAAAATGTCGCACAAGATAGACAGTGTCTACAAGAATTGTTATCTTCCAAAAAACCCTTCCGTTGGACTTCTATACATACAAAAGCCGTTAAAACTATCAAACAAAAGGTCTACTCTCTCCCATGTCTCCATTTAGCTATACCACAGTATTTTAAAATTGTCCAAACTGATGCCTCAGACATTGGTTATGGCGGAATACTGTTACAGCTAAACCCATCTGGAAACGAACAACTAGTTCGCTTCACCTCCAAGACATGGAAAGATGCTCAAATAAAATATTCCACGTTTCAAAAAAGTTCTTGCCATTGTTTTATGTATTCAAAAATTCCAAGCAGATTTGCTTTGAATCAAAAGTTTTAATACGTGTTGATTGTCGATCTGCAAAAAATATTTTCTCTAAAGATGTTAAAAATCTTCTTGCTAAACAAATTTTTGCAAGATGGCAAGCTATATTAAGTATATTTGATTTTGATATTAAATATATACCAGGTAATACCAATTCTCTTCCCCGACTTTTTGTCTCGCGAATTTCTTACTACCCCTCTGTGCATTATTTACGATGTCTAAAGTCGCCTCGGCTCCTTCCCATTATTCAAACAGATTCAAACCATTATAACAAATTAACCAAACTGTTCTTATATTCCCATCACCAAAACTTAATCTGTCCTTTAGACAAGCCACTAGCCAGCAAGTCAATTGCTACCCAAATTGCCTGTACTTTTCCCCCCGGTCTCCATTTCATTCCAAATCGACCACATGCTACCATCCAGTTTTATGAAAACATTCTAACCTCCACTCAATCTGTCCATTTTGATCATAGGTCTCGAGAAAATTCTGTTGAAATAGATTTTTCAAAACTTAAGATTCAGAGGGTCTTATCCGCAGATGAATGGTGTGACCATTTTAAATTTATAACTAAAACTCCATTTGTATATAAAGATATCAGTATTATCAAAGACAAGCCCGCTGTTTTCATCAGCTATAAAGACTATATAGCCGCCTGGCAAAACATTTTGTTTTATAAGGATCCTGATCACCATTCTTGGTATCTCTCCTTTCAAGCAAATTGTCAAACGACATTTCCACAATGGTGGCTTACCAGCTGGTGGAATAAATTTGGACCACATGAATTCATTTTTCCAACAAAAGTCCAACAACAATTCACCAAAAATAAACTTCCCATGCTCCAATTTTTATGCAAGTACAATATCCCGTGGATTCTTAAATGGGAGTATGAAACTGCTCCTGTTTCCATTTATGAACTCATCACTGCCACTTATACAGTGAATTACTTATCTCAAGCAATTTCTTGCAAATGGTGGAATAAGTTTAACTACAAAGCTGCTTTCACTACATCTCCTGTCGCTCCAACAACTCCAGCCAAACCAGCAAATTTACCATCCACCTCGCAGTCCTACAAAGATGTTGTATCTAAACCTTCTTCTGACATGGCTCTCATTTTAGCCAAACTCCAACAAATAGAATAAGATAATAAAATATTACGCCAAAAAATCCATGAAGATAACCAACAATTACGTCATGAATTGGAACAGGTTACTTCCCGGTGCTCACCTTCACCATCTGTTAGAAGCGTGCATCTGTCCGATGACGACTCCTAATAATATTTCTCCAGAATTTATACAACTTGTGGTTGATTATCTTTTATCTCTTATTTTTCCAAACGGTGTTGATATTCAATATTCAACATCACTTTTTTTGGATGTCTACGTTGCTTACGTAGCGTTCCGCGTCTTTGCTCCATTACCATCCATTTGGCTAACATCTCTGCTTTCGCTCTGACAACGGAAGATACAAACTTTATCCTTGCTATTTGGTATCTTTTAAATTGTCCCCTATTTCCATCTTTATTGATATTCGACGATTTCGTTTCCGGAATATGTCTTTTCTCCTCTTTGGGAGTTTATTCATCATTCTCCTGCAACCGCATTCGTCACCTTATCTATTACCATGATCGCCAAGTTTATCCATCTGAACTGGAATATTATCAAGAATAAGTTCTCGCTCCTGGACTTGTCCAGCCATCTGGCCCAGGCCAATCATCTTTTCTAGCTCAGGCTTCCTGTCTTAATTTCCACTGGTTATTAATGACAGCCTTTTTCGCCCCTGGATTTGTGATCCTTATCATGTCTTCAAGATCAATGATCTGTCAAGCCATTACTTTTCTGAAAGGTCGTTTACTGTTGACCTTTAGCTTTTACTTTTCTGAAACCAACTTAATTTTTCCATAAATTTATGGTAGTTAGTTTTATCAATTTAAATAGCATATAACACATAAATAAATAATCCTTGATATACCTCGAGAGATGCGCTAACAGAAGATGTCATAAGATGCGAGTGCTCTTTTAGTGTTAGTGTTGTAATGGTAGTAGGAGTGATTGTGAGCCATTCATAAAAAAATGAATGACCAAGATTAAAGAATAGGTTAATATATATACTATACTTTTTTACAATTCTTATCAACATGCACAACAAAGCAAGAGAGGGAAAAATAGGGCCGTATTGTTTTAATGGCTGGTTTGCTTTCAAATTGGTGATAGTAGGATCAAATTCATCAAGTCTGTGATAAATCAAGCTCATGTCATCAAATTAGGAACCCTAAGTAATGGTTTTTACCCTTACTATGCTTCTAATTTTGAAGAATTGAGCTAGGTGATAGATATTTCTTGTTCTAAATGTATTTGAAACTCTAATTCACTAGTTCATAAAACTTATTGAAGCATTGAATTGAGTTTCAAGCCTAATTTTCAGATTTTGAAGTTTTGGGCCAAATTTGAGGTTTTTTCTTGTGAAACTGATTTTTAAAGATTTAGTAGTGTAGATGTGTTTGTTTTAAAAATCTAAACTCATATTTGAATTTCTTTTGTATTTCTGATAATCTTATTATAAAGAAGTTCCCAAAACAGTTTCAAAATCGATAAGTTATGGTCGCTCAAAGTTACTATGTGTTCTTAATGTTTTTTTTCAAAATGCATGTTTAATTGGATGAAATGAATGAATTATAGAAGTGTCTGGTGCATGTTGTTGATTGGAGATTTGTTACAGACCCTTGGCGGAGGATAGAGAGGGATCTGGGGCGTTGGAAGAGGCCTATATGTCCAAGAAACTAGAATTATGCACTTGCGGAATTCTGGGTTCTGCAACTTTTAATGCACTATCCCCTCCGGGTAGCGCGCTATACTTTCTGGGCAACTAAATGTTTTTTGACAAGAAGAACACTAGAGTGCTAAAGTTACCGCGTGCATTAAGTGGGTTTCCATAGCGCGTTACCGTGGCTCTAGACAGAAAATTATTAAATTTTAGAAAACCCAAACCTAGCAACTCTAACCCACTCTAAAATATATCAAACAATTCCAAGAAACTAAGGTGAGGTCTCGGTAGTTCGGGAATGCATTTTAGGGTGTTGGAAGGCCGGATAAGCTAGGATAAGCTTTGTGACTTGTAAGTAAAGTTATAATAATTCCCTATTTTATTTCATTGACTCTTATCAATTTATAGTCTATTTCTAGACATTGCTACTTGTAATCTCATATCATGTTATCCTTGTTTCTATTCAGTATTGAATATTATCAACATGATGCCTTGTGAAGTATTTCATTGATTCATTTTTTATAAGCTTGATAATATTCTTGATATATAGTTGATCTAAAGCATGCTTTTATGATCCGTCGTAATGGATTATACTTGTATTCTATTTCCTTGGGCTTTGTACCTGAACTAGTCTTGAAATCTTAGAGACTTAGAATTATTGATCCTTGTAAATTAAAGTATCTAGTGTCTATTACACAAAAGATGCACGAATCACGGGGACTTAGATTTACCAAGGTTCTGGCACTCACCACTGCACTCGCCTGGCACATGGGGAATGTGACTCGAGGTTGTCGGCAAGAACGAGATAGATGGTTTATACGCATAGAGCACAACTCCGCGATTTGAGGATCGATAGAATTTATGAAATATGTAGAGCACAACTCCATATAGTAGTGAAAAAGTCTAGGTGATAGTTCACCCCGCCGACCGAATGTAGATCATCTCGACTTAACCTGTGTCGGTTTATACATTTTTAATTGTGGTATTTACTTGCATTTCTTTATTCAGAATCTTTTTCTCTGCTTTATGCTTTTAAATACCTTTCTTACGTTTTGGAAATGTAGTATATAATTCTCCTGTTATTACTTAAATATCACTATACTCACCGTCTAATTTATGATGGTAAGTGTAGGTCCGTCGAGCAGCAGCAGGTAGGGGAAGGAGAAGATCACCGACTTTCCTTGCGCATTTTTGCGACTCTCCTATCTCGTTTTGTGTATGACTCGACTTTTGTTGTATTAATGATGCTTATGTCTTTCCTGTACATTTTGGATTCTATATTGGGTTGAGCGTATAGTTCCTCGACTTGAGACTCGTTTATCACACTGTGTTATTATCCTTATGATATTTATATGCATGTGATGTTGTTTCCTAGTTTCCACACTTAGAATTTTTTTAAAATAATTGCTTCTGCATAACCATTCAAATTTTCGTGATAATATAGAATGATAAAAAGTTTTAATTAACTATGAAATCTAATGATATCGTGAACAATTTATTACTTATCCTAAATGCATGTATCGAGGAGTATAAGAAAGAAAGGCTTACTAATATGTAGTTAAGTCTTACGTGCCTAAGATTAAGGCTTAATTACGAGATTAGGCCAGATGGTGCCCTATTTTGAAGAAGGGGTCGTTACAAAAACATATCCTGATGTTGATTTGCTTTCATATGGATCACCATTCCAATCAACATCAGAGTACACAAGTAACTACATATCATTACTTTACTAATACAAACATAAACCCATAGTGCCTTTCAAATACCTTATAATCATTTTCATCGCTTTCTAATGAGCTTGATGATGATTTGATTAATATCTGCTAAATAAACCAACGACGTAGTATATATTGTGATATGTACACATCATTGCATAAATTAAACTTCCAATTGGACTTGCATATGGGACATTGAGCATTTTGCCTTTCTCAATTAGAGTCTTCAGGCATATTTCCATGCTTAGGATTTCACTTTTAGCAATTAAGGTGTCAATGGGGTTACAATTTGTCATTTTAAATTGTTCAAGAATATTCTAATTTATTTTTCTTGCAATAAAGCAAGAATTATCTTTGAGAGATTCCTATGAATCTTCACACCTAGTATGAAGTTTGCTTCACCTATGTCCTTCATATCAAAATTAGAGGACAACCATTCTTTAATTGCGACAATATAATCAATGTTATTTTAAGCAAAAAGTATATTATCCACATATAAGGAGAATATCACAAATTGTTGATCCGAATGCTTGATATATGCATAATGATATTATCAATCATATTAAATCAAAAAGAAGTTTTGACTTGATGAAATCTTAAATGACATTATCTTGAAGATTGTTTGAGTCCCTATATTAACTTTTTGAGTTCGCGCATTTTGCGGTCTTGTCCTTTTACAACAAAACCTATTAGTTATTGCATATATGTCTTCATCCAATTCTCCATTCTAGAAAAACAGTTTTTACATTCATTTGATGTAACTCTAAATCTATATGTGCAACAATAGCAAGTAATAGATGAATAGAGGCAAACCTTACAATTGGTGAAAAAGTTTCCTCATAATCTATTCATTCTTGTTGTGTAAATCCCTTAGCCACTAAACGTGCTTTAATTCTTTCATTGATCCATCTGCCTGAAATTTGATCTCGAGAACCCTTTTGTTCTTAATTGATCTACGTCTAGGAGGTAGATCAACTAAGTCTCAGACATGGTTTTATTTCATAGACTTCATTTCTTCATCAATTGCTTTTAGCCATTATTCCTTAGCTGATGATGATAAAGCCTCATTAACATTAAGGGGTTCATTTTCATCGTGCGAAGCAATCATAAAAGCTTAACCCTCAATTCCAAAATGTCTCTAAGGTACACTTTTATGATAGCTTATACGCAATTCTTCTGTATTAGAAGCATTTATTGGAATGTCGCTCCCACTAGAATCAAGAATAGGAGCCAAATATGAATTAGTCTCACTTGCATTTGAATCTAGATCTGGGACTAAATTCTCTAAAAAAACATCAACTTTATAAAAATTGAAATCCCTTATTGTTTCGTTTTTGCTAAGAAACTCATTTTCTAAAAATGCGGCACCTCTTGAATCAAATTTAATAAAAACTTCCTTCTGGTTCTTCACCAATGAACACAAAACCTTTGGAATGTTAAGAATATCTAACAAAAATAGATTTATTTCCCATTGGTCCTAATTTTCCATATTTATTAGATGGAGAGTGAACATATTATGCGCATCCCCAAGGATGCAAATTTGTGAGATTGGGATTTCTCCCAATCTATAGGGTATATGGTGTGGAAGCTATTGATTTTGAAAATACTAGATTTAGTACATGAGCTGCAGTTAGTAATGCATCTCTCCAATATGAAATTGGAAGACTTGCTTATGGCATCATTTGATCGAACTATATCTAATAAAGTTTGATTTCACCTTTCTGCAACACCATTTTGTTGTGGAGTTCCAAAGATGGTAAGTTGTCTAGTAATCATTTTTTTCATCACAATATTCTTAAATTGATATGATAAATACTAACATCCTCGATCAATTCTCAACATTTTGACACGTTTCTCTTATTGATTTTCAATTAGAGTTACATTTATTTTGATGCAATCAGACGCTTCATTTTTATATGAGATCAGAAATGATAACCAAAACGAGTAAAACCATCAATGAATGTGATAAAATATGATGCACCATGTCTCGCTTAACATTCATTGGACTACATATGTCTGAATGTATTAATTGCAATGAATCATCAACTCCTAAAGCTGTTTCGAATGGTTTTCTAGTTGTTTTTCCAGCTAGATAATGTGTACAAATAGGCAAGTCAACCTTTGCGAGTAAGCCTAAAAAACCATCTTTAGCAAGTCTATTTATTCGATCTTACCCTATTTGACCTAATCTAACATGCCGTATATTTGAATCTAAATTAACAAAGACTAAAAATACAGCAATAAGAAAATAACCATTGTTATCATCAATTTTAACATCGCCTTCGATATCCAAAATAGTAAAACCATTAGACAGGTATCTAAAATCATAAATTGCGATGTCCAAAAATATAGTGACACCATTGTTATTGAAGTTTAAACTGAAATCTTGACTAAGAAGAATGACTATAGAAATTAAGTTTCATCTTATTTCTGGGGCATATAGGACATCGTGTAAAAGTAGTATTTATAATGGCCTATTACTTTAAGCTGGCGATTAGTGTTAATCTAATCCTAATTAGCCCGAGTTAGGCTCGTGGTTAAGTTCAACATACCTTGATTAGCATGTGTATGTGTTTGCATGATGGTTCGTGTTCGGTTGAATTATTTAATGAATTTTATAGGTTGTAGAATAATAAGGATACAACTCTATAATTGGAAAATACATAATAAACAATAAATAGCCAGTACACCAAGTGTGACGAGGGGGTCGTGAAATGAATGTGCATACTCGAGAATACTCGTAGGCAAGTCTGGTGAATTTGTTGGCGAGAAAATACACAAGGTATATATACATATATATTTATATATATTTGATATATAAATATATATTAAAACAATAAGTTTAGTTTGAATTATATGGATCATCGCATCGTCTCGATATGAGCGTGAATGTTAATGGTGTCAACAAGTATGTTACTTTAGGAGTGTCATGTTAGCACATTAATCATTCGATTAGTCTTGAGATAGCGCGATTTGTATCTCGAGAAAAAACCAAATATTTAAACTAAAAACCTCATACTTATCTCCATAACTGATCAAGAAAGTGACAAAGATAAAGAGTTGAAGGTTTTGATTTTGATCCTAGGAGATATAGGGTGTTGATTCAACATGAATTGAGGAGCATAAACGATTAAGAATCTAGAGATCACCACTTTGGTAAGTGTAGTTTTTATGTTTTTGAAGTTCAATTCGATGGTAGTTGATGATATTTCTATGAATTATGATGTTTGTTGATTGGAAATGGTTTATTACCTCATTAGAGGTCCTCCCTAATGAGTTTTGGAGTTTGCTATTGTGTGAATTTATGGATGGAATAGTGGTTGTTGCCTTGTGTACTATCAAAACAGTATAGGGTGGAGCGCGCTCTCTTCATCAGTGAGGATGAACTCAGCTGCTGAAGTGCACTCCACTTACTGACGGAGCGCGCTCCCACCCTGGAAAATAGAAAATAAGCTGAGTTTTTATTAGAATTTTAAGAGAACTTACGGACTGAACTGGAGGTTCTAAATTTATGGTATTAGACTTATATTGATCACAAATGGTTTGTGATTGGTGTTGGATCCTCGAGAAAACTTGAGTGCCCAAAAAGTTAGGGAATTTCGAACGAAAACCTAAACCAAGGTAAGTATGGATTCACTTATTTATCAATGTTGCCTGGCTATCCTAGTATATATATAGTTCATGTAGTTTATGGACCAAATGGGGAAATATGTATGATGTGATGGTTTTAATAAATGGAAAACAGTGTTTAATGTGATTCACGATAGTAAGTTCCTGAGACTGAGACCGATTTATATAAGAGATGGGTTACCTTCCCGACCTATACGTAACTTCCTACTCAGTTGAATAGATTGCGTGGATTACATACTCAGATAGAACCATTAGGCATTAATTGATCGGCTAGACTTCATATCGACCAATGTATTGGTCTTGCAATCCCATTAATGGAATCAATGGGTAATCGACTCTAGTTTTATAAATAAAATGGAAATCACACTGTAATAGTTATTGACAGTTTGATTTGCATATATTGTTTATTGAATTATATGCTTTCCATATTGTTGTTAGTTAATATTGGTGCTTATTGTTATTGTATAATGTTCTTGATTATTATATGGAATGTTGATGGCTTTTTGAATCCTTATTGACTGAGCAAGTTGGGGCACTCACCCCAAATTTAATATTTCAGGTTTCAACCTAACGCTTTAATGAAGGGCTAGGAGAAGATTTATGAGTCTAATAATCTTCCCTACTATGTAATGAACCTTGCTATACATAAATGCACTGTTTGATATATTTTATTGTATATAAATAATGTTGGGAGGTTTATAAACAAGGTTTTAGGTTTTAATAAACTTTATATTTTTGTATATTGTTAATTATCGAAAAAAAACTTAATTTTTTGTGGTGTATACTTTGTATTGTTTATTCGGTATCAATATACAAGTTGAGTTTATCAGGTACAAACGGTAAGGCTACTGGCTTTAGTTAAATCTAGCTTGGTTAAAGGACTTAATTAGGGTTTCAGGCCAAGTATAGCCCTAATTGGGATAGGGGGTGCTACAGTGTTCATCCATTGCATAACTTCAATTGACAAGTGTCGATTTTTTAAATAGCTACACATGCATTATTTCCCACATATATCCACTATGCTTCCATTAGGATAAAATGATACTTAACAAAGACCTCGTGGTCTTTAGCTACATGGCTTATTGCTCTTAAATCAATAATCCACAAATAATTAGAGTTAACAAATAAAGCATTGCTAAAAATAAAGTAATAGTGAGATACATTAAAAGAAAATACCTGATATTCTTTTGGTTCAGGTCCTTCCCTCGCAAAACTTCTTTTTGGTCCACAGTTGTGATGCACTTGTCATCTCTTTCTCGCCCTTCTTTTTGCTACCACACTTACGATTGGTATTTTTCGATTTCAAATGGTGATCCATAATGTGTTTTCCTTTCTTAGCTATTACCATTCCTTTAGGTTTAAAATAAGTACTCTTGGAGCTTCCATGCACAATCATTGCTTTAGTAGAAGTCTTAGTAGCTTCCAAGATCTGTGCTTCCAGCTCTACATTACGAGCAATATCATTAAAAGGCATGATGTTCTCATTGTGGGTCAGTGCAACTTTCATGTGTTCTCAATTTCGAGGAAAAGATCGGATGACTACTTGGATTTGTTGTTCATCTAACAGAACATGGCCAATAGTATTTAGTTCACTTATCATATTCGACATCTTTTTATATGCTGTTTCATCGAGTAATACTGACGTTTAACGTGTCAAATTTGATAGTAAGTCGTCCCAACCTTGTTGTAAAAGTCATCCCAAACCTTTACTTCAATGCATTCCACATTTCCTAAGCAATATCATACTGCTCAAAGTCGCACATCAGATCATCTTGCTTGCAGCTGAACAACGTAACGTGAGCAGAGCTGTTTTTACGTTTCTAGATTTGAAACGCACGACGATGTCTTCAATGTTGAGCAGTTGTACCCACTTTAGGCTCGAAAATCGTGTTATCAAAGTCTCCAAGACTTCTTGCTCTTCTAAGATACATTGCACCTTTCAATGCCATATATCAAAATTGACTCCATTGAATTTTCTACCCTTGTTCAGCTCAACAATGATGTTTTTATCGCTGAAGCCACATTCTAATGAAAAAAACCATTCATTAGTTTGATTATTCAAAAAGTAATCTTTCATTTATTTGACGTTGAAATCATTCTAAATGATTAATAATTGTTAATAGGTATAAGATCGAGAGTTCGCTATACTTACAATCATTACTTATAAGTCCAAAAACATATTATTATTATTTAAAATAATTCGTGAAATCAATTTCCCACTAAAAATGCATTAAAAATAATTAATCAAAAAATGGCATAATATAACCATTACATAAATAAGAAAGGCATACCTAGCGCATTTCCTTTTGGTGGGAAAAAGGATAAGACAACCCTCTGTTGAATTCCTTTCTGAATTTGGTGTTGCCCTACCTTCATCAATTTATAAGAAATCTCCTAAAAGTTATTGAGAAAAATATCATTTTTAATGAACTCCACCATAGGTTCCCAAGAAATATTGAGGGAGCCAAGAAACATCAAACCTCGACTCTTGTAGCTCACATAAAACCCATTGTACTTGACTAGGTTACACATTGTCTTAAATGTACCTATATGTTGAATGATTGAGTGCATAAGACTCTTTTTGTAATGTTGAAGTGCCTCATATGGATTTTCACTTCCAGAATCACGCCATTCACATTTACGAGCCATATATGATAAAAAATGATTTGGTTATACTATGTACTACTTAAGTTTTTTATTTAAAAAAGAAATGCGATGTATATTCTTAATTTTTTTATGAAAAAATCCGGTTCAGTACTTAAACCATCACAAAAAAATATATGCATGTATGTGTCTTAGTTTACAAAAAAGTTATTTTTTTTTTGCATACATAAAAAAGGCCATTTAAAACAAATTGCTCATTGATCACATTTAGAAATTAAACGCTCTTTAATAGTCACATGATTTTAAAAGAAAAGTGTATTGGAGTTTGTCAAAAGCCGTTGGCCAAGTCTTTAATAGTCACATGATTTAAGGAGAAATGTGTACTTGAGTTTGTCGAAAATAGTGACCAAATGATGAGTCACGTCACCTACCTTTTTCCTTGACCAGATTTAACCGATGGTCAACCTTAAGTTGACCATATCTAGAATGAACAGAAGTCTTTCTTACTTCTGTCTTTACCCACTGACAATCTAATCCACCAGTCAAAAGCATCCGCGCTACCGTAATCCTCTAACGAGCACTCCCAACGTGTGCGTTGACTCCGACCATTGCTGGACACTATATTTTTGGTTAGATTTCTTGATTTTTCTCGGGTAATCTGCAATCAATGATTTCATCTATTGGGTTCATTTTGATCGAATCGATCTGGCAAACTCCTTAATGGGATTGCAACCAGATTTCGGCAACGTTGCTGTAAACTCATGAAACCCCCAATTTTATTTTTATTTTATTAAATAAATAACTCAAAAAATTATGAAGTATTTTAACCCGACTCGGCGAAAACCCTAAAATCATATAGTTGTGCAGGATATTAATCACTTAGGTACTTTGATACAAATGAAGGTTTTAAGCAAATGGGAATTGAAAGTAATATCGGAAACATACCTTTCTCTTATTATGGTTGTGTGGAACTCATGGTCTTTTCCACAGTCCAAAAGTGTTTGGAAACACTTCAAGAAAACTCTTTGTACCATACATTTGCCAAAAAGCCTTGTTCCTAAATCACATATTATGCGATTTTACTATCGCGTCATTCTTGGGAATTCTCTAGATATCAAGATGGTTGTGATTAAGATACCTTAGTTATCAAAACTAATTTATCCTTGTCTTCTATCTATGTTATATAAAACATGGCCCAACAGTAGGTGTCG
This sequence comes from Stephania yunnanensis, assembly GCA_039657365.1. Taxonomy (NCBI): domain Eukaryota; kingdom Viridiplantae; phylum Streptophyta; class Magnoliopsida; order Ranunculales; family Menispermaceae; genus Stephania; species Stephania yunnanensis. Next base: position 52,878,685 of record CM077584.1, on the reverse strand, counting down.
AGCTTATCCTCGATAATCTCAAGAGAGGATCTATCTTTATTGACTAATAGTAAGAACCCAATGGCTAGCCCTAGCGATCTTGCTACATCAGGGAACCAAACCCGAGGTTGTTCGCTTAACAAACATAACCCTGCACTAGGACTATGACGGCCCCAGCCTTACAAACCGGGCTCGGCTTGGTCTAAGTTTGCGTGGACTCTCGATCAACCTCCGTGAAATTAATGCATTCATAGTAAGCCTTTTCTATTCATTCGATCATTAGTTGCATATTAAGTTTGCTTGTTATTTTAAATAATTCTTAATAAACCTTAGTGGAAATTAGTCAATTTAAAACAACTTAAACAATTAAAAATTAAGAGTTGAGACAATCTTAATATGGAAATCTTGCAAAAATTGATTTCATGTACATGCGTGAAGTGGGAATCAGTACAATACGACGATTAAGTAATTATACACATGTATCTCGAGTCTCTCAACCCATAATAACCCAAAATATAATAAGAAACAATAAGTGTAGTTTATATGTACATCCAAAATATTAAAAAGAACCTATGGTAGTAGTAGAGAAGAGCTAACTCTAAGGGAAGCTCCAAGATAATAGCTAATCATAGGCTCCTAGCCTTTGCTACTAGAGGGACCTACAATTGTCACTAGTAATGGAGATAATCCTAGTGAGTAAATCCGGTAGAAAGTTAATGAAATTTCTAGATAATAAATAATAAATCTATAGATTATGCAAGAAACAAAAAAATAATAAATAAAGCTGTTAAGTGCATGATAGACAGACTAGGATTATCAACAATAGGAACCAAGTGGTCCGAAAGCAAAAGATAAGGAAAGAGTGGTCTATACACTCTACACTAACAAAAGGTGTAAATGCGGAAGTTGGTACTATGGACTGAAGTCTTATAAGACATACCAATTCATTTGGCACTTGCAGCTTTACCTAAGTCGCAGTTTGAGAAAGTTCCAAAGGAGGCCACAGTGACCCTGGATGTCTGCTACTTATGGAACTTGAATGCCAATTGATGAGAAATAGTGACCTTGGATGCTCACATTAAAATGATTTAGACTCGAGTGGAGCTGCAGGAGCTACCCAGATGCTTGAATCACAAGTGATCATAGTCTATTACGCCTGAATACTCAAACTCCTAAGCCACTTAGTGGGGAATTGGAGTCCAACAACTTTACCTTATCATTTCAAAAATAAACATTGAAAGGGAGAAGAAATAGTAATGATTTCTTGACTGGTTTACTTACCTTAACAAACAATAATATTCAAGCTAAACACGACTCCCACATTTTTGTAGTGCATTTCTGATACTCGGAACTGACGTTTTAGGTTCTTGGTACCTATTTGAGTTCATTAGGTATGTGTTAGAGCTTGTTTAAGGCTAGATATGAAGTTTTATGTGGTTAGTTCAGGTGCTAGTATTTTAGGTGAGATTTACAAGCGGGCACTTTCTCACGAGACCTACTATTTGAGCAGAGTTGTCGATGAGACATTGCTAGGACCATCGTTGACACAAGATCAGATTGCACAGTTTGAGAGAAGGAGACAAAGGGGTAAAGGATAGAGGAGATGGGAGAGCGGTTCTTAAGGATTAGGGGTAGCCATACCGCGTGTAGCCTACACATCGTACCACACCTGAATCCAATTTAGAATATAGTTGGTAGACCCCCTCGCCACCTCTAGCTAGACCAGCTTTACCGGCTCACATTACTAGCTCTTCGAGCACCACCAGTGCAATATCAACATTAACATGGTAGTAAAGGATGAGGCAGAGGTAGAGGTAGAGGAAGATATGGTTCCCGATAGAGACGGTCACAGGGAAAGGCCCTAGATCAGGCTAAGGGTCATTGCAGGCCGATCACATGTTATAGTTGTGGTCAGGTTGGACTTATAATAAGAGATTGTCCATTGCCAGCAACTGTATTCCCACAGTAGAGTCGAGAGGGTGTACACATGGTAACTCAGCCAGATGCAAAGGCTACTCGAGGACTTATTGAGGGTACGATTTTTATTTCTGGTAGAGATTTATATCTTTTATTTGATTCGGGTTTTACAATATCTTTCATTTCTAGTGTATGATAGGCATCTTAAGGTTCACACTGGTTAGAGTTAGTGTACATTTGATCTTGAGTACCACAGCCGAGAATACGATTTACCTTAATTGTCTTGTTAAGAGATGTCTAGTAGAGATAGTCAAAGTAGTGTTACCAGCAGACTTCAGGGTTCTCGAGTTCTTCAACTTTGACACGTTGTTAGGGATGGATTGGCTAATAGTGTATCATGCTCATATCGGCTGTTTTAATAAGATAATGATATTTAAGATTCTAGGGCGCCTGATGTTCAAATATAGTGGTGGTACACTGAGAACCGAGGGCACCAGATGTCAACTTATGACTAGTAGAGAGATAGAGACTCTGTTATCGTTATACATAGTAGCAGAGAGTCAAAGACCCAAACTTGAGGAGATTATGATTGTGTATGAGTTTCCAGATGTGTTTCCAGAAGACTTACCTGATTTACTACCTCCAAGGGAGATAAACTTTATTATTGAGTTGTTACTAGATAGAGGAATTATATCTATACCACCATATCACATGGCTCCGAGAGAGTTGGAGGAATTGAGAAGTCAATTTTAGGATTTAGGATAAAGGGATTCATCATACCTTCTATGTCACCATGGGGAGCACCCGTCTTGTTTGTGAATAAATGGACAGTACTTTGAGGCCGTGTATCAACTATAGACTGTTGAACAAGGTCACTATCAGGAACAAGTATCCATTACCATAGATTGAAGATTTATTTGATTAGTTAAGAGGAGCACGTTTTTTCTCCAAAATAGACCTGAGATCTAGGTATCATCAGCTTAATATCAGAGATGAGAATAGGTCTAAGACATCGATCAACACGAGATATGAAAACTATCAATTTATGGTCATGTCGTTTGGTTTGATTAACGCTCCTGCCACGTTTATGGATTCGATACATTGAGTGATGAGATTGTTTCTTAATGATATATTATTATACTCGAGGACTTAAGAGGATCATGAGTAGTACCTCAAGGACACATTGTAGAGTTCGAGGGAGCACAGATTCTACGCCAAGTTCTGTAAATGTGAATTTTGGTTGTTAGAGATCAAGTTTTTGGAACATGTTGTTGGAGCAACAGGTATTGCTATAGATCTAGCCCAAGATTCAGGCTATTATGGATTGGCTTGCACCGACATCAGTCATGGAGATCAAAAGTTTTCTTGATTAGCAAGATATTGTCGTAGATTCGTAAAGGATTTCTCAAAGATTGCTTCACCGATTACCAGATCGACCCGAAAGGACATCGGGTTTAATTGGTTTGAGGAATACGATGAGGCATTTTCTCTCCCGAAGAGGTTGTTGACTACCGCACCAGTGTTGGTATTACTTGAGGCTGGACAGAGATTCCCAATATGTACATGTGTTTTTCATATGGGTCTAGGTTGTGTATTGATGCAGGATAAAGGCACGGTGTCTTATGCATCCAAACAACTGAAGATACGTAAGAAGAATTATCTCATTCATGACTTAGAGTTAGCAGCAGTAGTATTTGTTCTAAAGATATAGAGACATCATCTGTATAAACAGATGTTCACGCTCTACACTAATCATAAGATTTTGAAATACCTTTTCACTCAGAAAAAACTGAATACGAGAAGGTGTAGATCATTGGAGTTTTTGAAGGACTTTGACTTTTCTCTGGAGTACCATCCAGGAAAAGCTAACGTAGTTGCTGATTCACTGATTAGGACACCTACTGGAGATGTCGAAGTTATTAGATGTCATATGATGCATGGGTACATATTTGTTGAGGCAACGGCGATTGTGAGTCGGTCAGATCTTTTTACGTACACTCGGGTGATGATTTGGGCACAAATGAGGCTACAAATTGTGTCTACAAAAAGAGTGATGGAGGATAAGAGAGCCAATATTCTATACCCTAGGTGTCATTGAGTTAGCCTAGAATATTGATTGTAGTGACTGGATAAAGACGTAAATCAGTGTCTGAGATTCATAGGCAGATTGTGGACACCATCAGTGGTAGAGCTGAGAGATGAGATTCTTCAGGATTTACATCGTTCATGGTTCACTATTCCTCTATGCAAGACTAAGATGTACTTGTTAGGTTTTTAGGGTTCATACGCAACGAAAAATTCAAAACAAATTTTTTAAAAACCCCAACAGGATTGAAAATAAGTTCCATTAAACTAAATCTATGAAAGTAAATCATACCTTATTTTGTGATTTTCTTTTGGATTGTTCGATTTCAAGACATTTAAGTACGGGTCCTCTATTAGAAACCCACACATAAACGGTGACAAAAACTTGGAGTGCTAGCCCTAAGAGAGACTGAAAACGATTTTTTTTCTCTCCCTAAATCTAGAGAACTCGAAAATTGTAAAACGAAAATCTTATATTATTTTTAGGTTTCACCTATGTTTATATGTGTAGATAAGCCCTCACTAAAAATCCTATTCGTAATACAACTATTGTATTTAGGCAGTTTAAACAAATTACACATACGCCCCTATTAATAAGTTATCATATAACAAATTGTAAGGGCATTTGTGTCATGAATTTTATCATATAAATTCATTACTCTGGACTAATTGAAATTGTGCAAAGTCATTCTTTATATGCGACCCAATAGGTTCATGCAACGTTGGCAGTGAACAAAAAACCATTTTGGTATACAAGTCATAAGCGGTCTCTAGCAAGGCATTATGACTACCTATGTAGCATGAATATCAACATCGATACAACCTAATTAATAACATATGTCATATCTTTTTGTCGTGCGATATCCTTTGATTAAACATAAGGCATGGAAAGTCTCCCTTAATGTTCAATCGTACTAGTCTCGATCTTTAGGTAAACTGAAAAACATCCAAGTGAAATTGATCATATCAATTCACATAGACTTGGCCATTATCAATCTATCTTATCAATGGATCCATTGATATCTCTCTCTATACGAGAGTGACAAATTCTATCTTGATTATACACATTCGCATTTTATTCACATGATAACCAATCACAATCTTTATAATTGTTTAGTTAAAGACAACATTTGATTGTGTCAAATTATCATGCTCCTAATATTGAAGTTTATGGTAATTTCAAGTCGAAGGACTAAATGACATACCTATCATGAGTACACCTATGACTTAATCCATGTGGTGTTATCACAACATTCAGTACAATACGTTATTCCCTAACAAGTACTCATGATCTTGATTCGTATCCCTATATGCATGATCATTACATGATGATCAATCAAGATTCACACTAGTCTTAAATCATTATAGTTCCCAGTATAATGACTAACTAGTGACATTTAGGATATTTCAACAAATACCTATGAATCTTACTATAAGGTAAACATACAATCACTTATAATAAAACAACAAATAAAACATCTATTTTATAACTAAAATTATAAGATAAACTATGTTTGTAGATTGACCTTGGGCACATGCCTTAACCTCTCCCACTTACACTTGGGCCAATCATTCATGTATCTAATAACTATGACCTAATATGACCATCATATTTCGCTTGTGGAAGAACCTTTGTCAAAAGATTTACAACATTGTCTTATGTAGGAACTCTGCAAATCTTCACGTCTCCCATCTCAATGATTTCTAGAATGAGATGAAAACGTCTAAGTGTATATTTGGATCGGTGGTGTGATCTTGGTTCCTTGGCCTGTGCTATCGCCTCATTGTTGTCACAATACAAATAAATGAGGTTAGCTATACTCGGATCCATACCAAGTTTTGAGATGAATTTTTTAATCGAACCCACCTCCTTAGCTGCATCGGACACTGCAATATATTGAGCTTATGTTTTTTGAATCTACAACAGTTTCTTGCGTCAAATTTTTCTAGTTCACTGTGCCTCTATTCAAAGTAAACACATATCTGGACTGCGAACTGCAGTCATCTATATCAGTTTGAAAACTTGCATCTATGCAATCACTTACAACAAGCTCATCTTCCAAACTTCCATAGACCAATAACACTTCTTTAGTCTTTCTCAAGTACTTAAGAATGTTCTTTACTGCTATCCAGTGACTCTCACTGGGACCAGACTAATATTTGCTCGTTGGGCTCAAAGCATATGATACATTAGGTCGAGTGCATAACATGGCATAATGATAGTTCCATTAGCACATGCATATGGAATCGTATTCATGCGCTCTCACTAATCATTAGTCTTCCGACATTGAGTCTTATACCGTGAGACATTGGCAAAGACCCTATTTTAGAGTCTTGCATTTTGAACCTATTCAGTACCTTATCAATATAAACACTCTGACTTATACCGATCAACCTTTTAGATCTATCCCTATAGATCTTAATCCCTAGGATGTAGGCTACATCTCCTAAGTCCTTTATTGAGAAACACTTCCCTAACCAAGATTTGACACTCTGCAAGGTTGGGATGTCATTTTCAAAGAGTAATGTATCATCAACAAACAACACCAGGAAAACAACCACGCTCCCACTGACCTTCTTGTTTACACAAGGCTCATCGTCATTTTTAATGAAATTAAATTCCTTAATTGCTTCATAAAAATGAAGATTCCAAGTATGAGAAACTTGTTTTAGTCCATAAATAGATCTTTGAAGCTTGCATACCTTCCTCTAAGTCTCAAGATGAACAAACCTTTTAGGTTCTATCATGTACACGTCCTTAAGTAACTTTCCCTTTAGAAAAGTTATTTTGTTATCCATTTTCCATATCTCATAGTCATAATATGCGGCTATGGCAATTAGAGTTCTAATGGATTTAAGCACGGCTACAGGAGAAAAAGCTTTGTCATAATCAACACCTTAAGACTGTTTGAAACCTTTTTCTACTAGCCGTGCTTTATAAGTATGCGCATTGCCATCCATGCCAGTTTTTTTCTTGAAAACCCATTTACACACAATGGTCTTACCACCTTCAGGTAAATCAACCAAGTTCCAAAGTTGGTTATCATACATGGATTGCATCTCAGAATTCATGGCATTAAGCAATTTATCTGCCTCAGGGCTAGAAACAGCCTCCTGATAAGTAATAGGTTCATTTTGATCCATAAGCAATACCTCACTACTATAAGTAATAAAAAACCCAAATCTCTTAAGCCGATGCCTTACCTTATCAGACCTATGAGGGCCTTGTGATACATGTGGAGGATCAATTAGTTCAAGACTTAGTTGATCTTCCACTGGCGGTTGAGTGTTTATCTGTGGTTCTTGAATTTCTTTAAGACTTACTTTATTCTCACTGTTGTCTTGTGAAATAATTTTTTTTTCATAAATACACCATTTCGAGAAACAAACACTTTGTTCTAAGCGAGATTATAAAAGTAGTATCCTATAGTTTCTTTAGGATAACCAACGAATACATATGTAATAGATTTGGCTGATAATTTTTTTAAGATTTTTCGTTGTACAAAAACCTCACAGCCCCAAATCTTAAGGAAAGTCAAATTTAGTCTTTTCCCAAACCACATCTCATGTGGTGTTTTATCAACAACTTTAAAGGGAACAAATTTAGTGTAAATGCAACAGTTTCTAAGGCATAACCCTAAAAGGAAATAGGAAGATCTCCATGACTCATCGTAGATCGAACCATATCCAAAAAGTCTGACTTCTTCTCTCAGAAACACCATTCAATTGTGGAGTTGCTGGGAGTTAACTATGAGACAATCCTATAGTTTCTAAGATGATTATCAAAATTTTGGCTCAAATATTCACTACAAAAAAATCGCAAATCAGAAACGGAATTTTCCGTTTCTGATTTGCGAAAATTCCGTCTCTGAATGAAATCGAAACGAACGAGAAATGCGTTCCGTCTCAGAAACGTCGTCGCGATACGATCGAAACGGAAAATGGATTCCGTTTCGATTAGAAACGGAATAGAGACGGAAATTATCCGTTTCGATTAGAGACGGATTTAGAGACGAAATTAGAAACGAACGAGAGACTAATGAAATGGATTTTATTTCGAAATGGTACATTTGTAATTGCATTCCGTCTCGATTCCGTTGTCGATTAGCAACGAATCGAGAGACGGAATTAATAAATTTATGAATTCGTCTCTGATTCCGTTTCTAATCAGCAACGGAATCAGAGACGGAATGCAAAGAGTCCGTCTCTGATTCCGTCTCTAATTAGAAACGGAATCAGAGACGGATTATTCCGTTTCTGATTCCGTCTCTGATTCCGTTGCTAATTAGAGACGGAATCGAGACGAATTAATATTTCCGTCTCTGATCCGTTTGTGATTGATAGAAATATTTCTGGAAAATTAGAGACGGAATAGCAACGGAAAATTTGAATTCCGTTGCTAATCCGTCTCTAATTTTCTGTTTTGTTTAAATATGGCACGGATACATAAGCCAATCGATTCTCCAACCTAAAAAATCAAAATACAACCCGATATGACATACTCCATCGCTTTGCACCCCCTCCAACAACTCCTTGAGGGTGCTAACATCCCCCAAAGAAGCCAAATTGCGCATCCATACATCAAAAATATATATCAACAAAAATTCAAAAGAGAAAGAAAAAATGTGAAACTCAAAATTAGCCCAAAAATTTATATATCCACGGAAAGTTGTCATGTATTACAAAAGCTCCAAAATTTGGAAGTATACACAAAAACCAACCAATCCTATCGTTCAACAAGCAAAAAAAAAGAACACTCACAAAAGGTCCAAAATTTGGAAGTATACACAAAAAGGACTTCATCTAATAAGTAAAACGCAGCTTTGAAGCATTTCTGAATCTCCATCTGAGGGCAACAACCAAAGTGAGTATGCACTGAAAGAAGTAGGCAAAGGAGAGATTAATTAGTTTGAGGTCCCTGCAGCTAGCGCGCTAATTCCAAAGTATTAGCGCGCTAATTAGCCACCGCGATATATTTTGACTTTTGGAAATCAAGCTTTAAATTTGAATTTTTGATTTCCTGGATTCCTAGAACGGCTATAAACGGTCATATTGGAATTCCTATCACTATAAAACCACCACAAACTTGGTTTTAACATAAGGAAGACGAAACACATTCAAAAATGCAAGATCTACAAAGAGAAGAATGGCATAAGTGCAAGAATGCTAAAAGGGAAAAACTAAAAGTTAAGCACAAACCTATCATGTAAGTATGATTCTAGAACTCATCCTCTCACCCAATCTAAACTCTTGTGTGCTCCAAAGGCGACAAGCCATGTGTTCCTACTCAAAAAATAAAAAAAAAACAACCAGCTGGGATTCAAGAAAAGCAGTGAAGAACAAAAAAAAACCATACAATGTTGAATAAGAATGCTTCCAAAAAAAAAACATGATCATCAAGCAAATGCAGTCACAGACTGAAGTTGGTGTCAATGTTGCTATTTTCCTACGCATATGAGATGGCGAACAATGTTTCTATAAGATGGACCTATCATGTAAGTTGAGTTGTAAAACATGTATAACATGTTTTATAAGGGATGGTTAGGTCCTGGACGAGTTTAAGGGTCGCTAACACAAAGGGATAAATTAATTAGTTTGAGGTCCCTGCGGTTAGCGCGCTAATTCCAAAGATTAGCGCGCTAATTAGCCACACCAGGGGATTTTTGACTTTTGGAAATCAAGCTTTAAATTTGAATTTTTGATTTCCTGGATTCCTAGAACGGCTATAACCGGTCATATTGGAATTCCTATCACTATAAAACCACCAATAACTTGGTTTTAACATAAGGAAGAAGAAACACATTCCAAAATTCAAGATCTACAAAAAGAAGAAATTTGATTTTTTAGAAGGAGCAATAGGAGATCACTATAAAACCACCAAAAACTTGGTTTTAACTATAATATACTAGTGTTTGAAACAAAGTAAACCACCAACAATATGTAAATCAAGTAACTTAAAAAGTCTACACGACAAACTATTGAAAGGAAGTGATTCAGTCGCTAATTAAAATAGAATAGCCAAGAGAAGATTCACCTCGATAAGCACCTAAGCCACTGCCCCCAAAGCCTCCATAACCCCCACCAAGCTCACTGCCTCCACTATACCCACCACGCCTACCTCCGAGACACGGAGTCCTATAAGGACCAAAATCACCACCACCAAAAAAAGAATGAGTTTAACATGCAAATGAAACAAATCGTCTACAACATGCTCATCGTCAAAAGCAATGAACCCATTCCCTCGAGAACGATAGGAAAAACTAAAACCCGCCTTTAGAAAATAGGAAAAATAAAAATAAAGGAACTTCATCATCGAACCTTCTACTACATCGAGCTTCAACAAACCACCATCGTCCGAGTAAATTCATTGTCCATTTATCCTCTGTATATCTTAGTTGGCTTGGACGCCCAGTTCATGCATAAGTTATCATGGATTTTATTTTTAATACATTATCCTCCCCAAAATAAATTTTTTAACCTCAGTTTAAGTAAAATATACTATAAGTACCGAATGTTTGCGAAATTAATCCATGGGAGAAGAAAACATGCTGGCTGTTGTGTGCAAATCTTATGCCGTTGCAGGTTCTCTCGAGTGCTATGATGAAGAAAGTGGTAGAATCGACAGGGAGCAACATCTTCATGCCATAGCAAATGAATTTGGGAAATCGATAAAGGGGCGTTTTCCGGTCATCTGTGTTGAGAACATGTAGGCTATTCTTCTTCTACGGACATGCCATAATAGAAGAAGAAGAGCCTACATGTGCAGAACACAGATGACCGAAAAACGACCCTTTATCGACTTCCCAAATTCATTTGCTATTGCATGAAGATGTCGCTCCCTGTCGATTCTACCACTTTCTTCATCATAGCACTCGAGAGAACCCGCAACGCATAAGAAGATTTGCACACAACAACAGTGCAAAGATGTTTTCTTCTCCCATGGATTAATTCTCGCAAACATTCTAAGATACTTATAGTATATTTTACTTAAAAACAAAAAAAAGAATTGGGGGAGCAAAAGGGAAAAAAAATAAAATCCACGATAAAATATGGAACATCGACCTAAAAATGCACAAAAAGAAGTGTGAATCATAAAGTAATTCGATGAATTTCTAAAGTTGTCTACACTATAAAACGTTTAATCTAAGCATTTGAAACAAACAACAAGTGAAGTACCTATGTATCACCAACCTGCTCATCTCTCGAGAGCCACGCTTACGTCTCACGCCCAACATTGTCCCCTTGTTGGGGTGGATCGACCGGATCTATTTGCGGCGAGGCTGTTGTTGGTCATGAGGTGGCGGTGGTGGTGGCGGTGGTGGTGGTTGGTGCTGAGCTAGGTCTATTTCGTCCATGTCCATCCCAAGACGCTGTTGCATGAAGTTCATAACCTTTCGTAGTTGCTCCGCAACGACATCGAACTCTGCCCGCGGCACCACATCCGGCGTCTGCGACGTGCTAGCACCAGGAGTTCCGTATCTCCTCTTCTTTCTCCCTACGGACCCGAGTCCGTAGACACGTCCTTTGGAAGACTCACCCGCCACATTGAGGTACACCGCCTCATCATCCACCGATTGCTCCGGTGTAGCACAGGTCGCTCTGACGTCGTCTCTGGAGCCTATCCCGCATATATGCACAACAAACAAAGTACATGATATGGGGTAAGTGAAAGACTTAATAATATTTTACATTTCATTTCTATACTTACATGGAACCGCTCTGATCTAGTATCGATGAATGTCGTCTGTCGTGATTAACGGTGTGGAGATGCAAGTACAAATCATTCACCGACGGTGGCGTCTCGGATGAATCACTGCGTGCGGGACCAAGCATAGTGAACAAGAGTATAAATGTACAAAATATCCTAGATGTTAAAAAAAACTAACCAATCTTTCTTGGGTAGTCGCAAATGACACGGAACCACCACCGTGCTTCGAGGTCCAGATCCTAGGGCCTTCGACCTCGGTGTTCCTATTCTCCGTCGCTTGCCTAGACCTAACCTCGGAAGTCCTCGCTCTCCCGCATCGCAAGTATCTCCTCCATGCCTCATCTCGTAACATAAACCGGCATTTTAGATTCTTCTTCAACTTGTGCATCAACGCGGTGTACCTTGTGCCCGCAAGCTTTGTCGTACGCCGCTCGCACGAGATCCTCGGGAAGCGCATCATCCCATCTAAAAAATATCTACAAATTGGCGATTGCTATTGTTAGCACTTATTTGAGAAAATAGTATAAATCATAAGGCACATGGTAGTCTTGTTTACCTTCCATTGTCGCCGATATTGGTCTTTATGATGAGGCGATCGACTTCCAACAATACCCTTCAGGAATCATCCATCGTTTAAAAACTTTTGTCATCCTCCGTGCACAAAAGTGCGAAGGATGCAACTCCCTGTGTTTCATGAACATGCATATCACCTTAACTACTTCTTCAATATTTGACATCCATATTGAAATTGACATATAAAAGTCAAACGCAAACTTACGTATCATTGGCAATCAGAGTGATAGGGATCCCCTGCACGCGAGGGGCCTCCATCCCTGGCCTCTGAGGTGGCCGCGGAGGGCCTGTCACCTCCAACCCTGCTCTTACGTCTTCCTCTCGGGATCTGCCGGTGATGCTGTGGCTGGGGGTGCAGGCCTCGTGGGTAAAGGAGTCATTGATGTCGGAGAAGGTGTGGGGAAGTGTGTAGTAGGCATAGTCCTTGATGACGACGAAGATGGTACAGACGACCCCGACGGTATGGAAGGGGAAGGTGACGCTGCGGCTGTATCGTGCTCGAGAGACCGAGAAGTCGGAATCGATAATGGAGGTATCGAACCACGACCTCGACCGCCACGACCTCTATGGACCCCTCCTGTGGCCTGACCACGAGGGCCAGTTGGTATTTCGCCGCCAGATGTCGGTGCCGCACCTATTCCGCCTGGACGATGGCCTCCTAATGGCAAACCTCGACATCCCCTACGACCACGTCCGGCCATGATACCTAACAATATTCACGAGTAAAACATCATAAAAGAAGGGCATACAAAAAGTAGAAATTCAGTCTATATTATTGGACTTAATAAGAACAAAATCCATGCAAATAAAAGTAACTACATTATTGGTCGTTGACATATCATATACAAACTTTATTCGCTATCATCCGTTTCAAATTCACTCTCATGAGTAGAAGGTGATGATTCTTCTTCTGATTCATCTCCACTATAAACTTCATCGCTTGGACCCGCTTCAACAATGAATCGAGTCCCATCGGAACATCCGATTGTTGATATCGGCGTCTGCATCATCGACTACGCACGTGGTGGGCATCCCATCTTGGAAAGCAATCTCTGCCGAGCCCTGGTCATTATCGTCTTTGCTAGTTTCCTCGTCAGCGAATTTTGGTGACAAAGAATACAAGCGCTAGCCATTCTTGTCGATCGTTCCGCATAGAAGGGTACGAAAGGTAGTAGACTTGAGTGGCTTGCATTGCCAGTACAAATGGCTCGTAGTTGTTATATCGTCGACTTCGTTGAACCTCTACCAATTGAAGTGTTGGGTGAGTCCTCACACCATGATTCGGTGTAGGGTCATACCATTCGCACTTAAACAAGACCACACGTTTGAGGCCGGTATACTCAATCTCCACAACCTCTTGCGGATACTCCATAATAGTTATGGGAAACATCGGCGTAGTTTGAACCCTTCACCAAAACACCGCTTTCTCGCGTCGATCTATTAACGTCATATGTTGCGGAGTGGAACTTATACCCATTAACAAGGTAACCAGGGTAGACAGTACATGATCGACTAGGACCAACAGAAGATCAACGAGCGTCTCGTCAACTATAGAATTCCGAGCCTATTCGTCAAAATTAGAGATGCAATATGACACATTAGTTATGGGAGAAACATTTGAATCTATAACGTACAAAAGTAATGCCCTTACATATGTTTGAAACCAAATGGGGAAGTTGTGCTCTAGACTACTATCAACTTGCGACTCCCCATTGCTTGAGTGATTTCATCGACGAATATCCTAGAAGAAACGAACGTGTAAGTCGGATGTATTTATAATGTATGAACAATGAATGTACTGCATTAATGAAAGAAAGTGATGGACATACTGAACGTAAGGAGCGATCTCTGGACAATTGAGCAGTATGTACGAATGAGCGGCATTATACTCCCTTCTGTTAAGTACCGCTCCTTCGACTTGCCCATGGGTCGACCAGGGATAAGTGAAAATTGAGAAATTGCCAACGAAGTTCGGTGTGGGCCCGAGACCGCCATCGTCGTTACGTGGCACTTTGTCATGCAACGTAAAGACGTGATCTTCGAAGTAGTAAGAACAAAAGGATGTGACCTCTTCGACCAAATAAGCATTACACATGGAGCCCTCAACCTTCGCTTTGTTTCGCACATTGTTCTTCAAATGTTTAAGGTACCTATATGAATGTTATAGGAAATGTTGATATAAAACCTATTGAATGGGAAAATAATTTCAAGGGCTCAAGATAGTACCTCTCAAATGGATACATCCATCGAAATTGAACGGGACCGACCAGCCAGACGGGCCTCGTAGGCCAAGTGGATTGGTAGGTGTTCCATAGAGTCAAATAAGCTTGGAGGGAAAATTTTTTCCAACTTGCAAATGATTTTTGGAATTTCGGACTCTAAGACCTCCATATCTTGGATACTTGACACATTTCGCGATAAGGGACCGGAAAAATAGGCTTAATTCGCTAATTGCAACCCAAACCGGGTTTGGGAGAAGTTCTCTCAATGCAATTGGTATCAACCGTTGCATGAATATATGACAATCATGGCTCTTCATGCCGAACATTCGCAGCTTTCTTTGGATCTACACATCGACCAAGATTCGATGCGTAACCATCGAAAACGCAACTTTTCAACCCACTCGCACAATTTTTGTCTTCTTGATGTATCAAGAGCATAGCACCCAAGGACGTAAGTATTTGTCGCCGAATCAATGTGTAGAGAAGGTCGGTGACAATATTCACGAATATCTTGCCTCGATTTTGCATTGTCCTTACTCTTGCCCTAAGTACACACATAATAGTGTTGAAAATGTTGTCAAAAACATTTTTTCGATGTGCATGACATCTAAGTTGTGGCGGATCAAGTTTGTCTTCCAATACGGCAAGTCCCGAATATGCTTTTCTTCCTCCATCCCGAATTCTTAGCTATCCGCCCATTCACAGATTCACGCCGATTTCGTCACCTTCATCAAGCCAAACGATTCAATTTCTCGCCAAAATTTCTTCACCAGACCGCAAAGCGGCGGATCATCGATTATGACCATTTTGCCTCTAATGAAATTTTTTTGTCTTTCCTTAATGGTGATGACTTCTCCAAGAAACGACGATGACAGTCAAACCACGATGTCTTACCTCCATTTCGCAATTGAAATGCATTTGTATCCTCCATACAATATGGACAAGCGTACTTACCGTGTGTGCTCCAACCGGACAACATGCTATATGCGGGGAAATCACTAACAGTCCATAAAAGGGCAACTCGCATGACAAAATTTGTCTTGGTGGAAACGTCGTATGTAACCACCCCATTGTTCCATAAATCTTGCAACTCTTTCACAAGCGGTGAAGGAACACGTCGATTTTCTTGCTTTGGGCTGGTCGGTCCAGGAACGATAACCGTTAAGAACATAAACTCAGATTTCATGCACATCGACGGTGGAAGGTTGTAAGGAGTCAAAATCACGGGCCACGAAGAGTACGATTTCCCGGAAATCCCAAATACTTGAAAACCATCAATGCACAATCCTAAACGAACATTCCGAACCTCGGAGGCAAAGTCTTTATTGACGTCATTAAAATGTCTCCAAGCAATCGAATCAGAACAGTGTTGCATAACATCTTCAGGCGATGAATGATCTCCATGCCATCGCATATGTTTTGCGGTTGACTCAGACGCATACAATCGTTGCAACCGAGGGCCCAAAGGGAAGTAGTACATTCTTTTGCAAGGGCGGTTTTTTGTGTTCCGACCACGACCTCGTCGATGTGCAACGTATCGTGATTTCCCACAAAATTTACATGACGTCAACTCAGAGTCCACTCCCCAATAAATCATACATTGGTCCTCACAACAATCTATTTTCTCAACAGGTAAACCTAGACCTCGCATTAGTCTTTTAGTGGCATAAAAATTCTCAACCATTGAGTTGTCATTTGGCAAACAATCCTTCATGAGTTTAATGATTTCATTATACCCTCGTTCGATATATGATGTTCGACTTGATCGCAAGTAATCTTGCCATTGCGACAACGTTGTCATGGTTTCTCAACCAGGCCACAATTATTCCCTACTTGCATCAATCATGTCATATAGTTGGCGTGCTTGGGGTTTGGTGATTCTTCCACGACATTCCAATTGAAACTTGGACCTGCCACGTTGTGTAGCATCTCGCGGTAAGGTGTCGGATCGTAGCCTCGAACATCGGCATCATCAATATGGCAATCCATTGCGTGAAAATTTTGCGGCCCTTCATCTTCGTTCTCACCATGTTCGTACCAACCGTGATATCCCCGGACAAATCCATACCTACATAGGTGGTGCTCAACCGTTTCGACGTCCCAGTGCGGAACAAGTCGACATTTCTTAAAATTGCACGGACATCTAATCTTCCGTTCACTTTGGTATGTAGGACAATGTTGTTTTGCAAATGATATGAATTCTTTAACCTTCGCCGCGAATTCAATTCGAACATAACCGTTGTCGAGCCGGTTGTACATCCAATCTCTGTTTGTAGACGACATTCCTAGTCGAACGTAACCCTTGTCGAGCCGGTTGTCTATTCAAGTAATGAAATAATAATGATTAAGATGATATGAAGCCTCCAAAATGGAGAATATTGTAAATCGGAAATGCGATCTACACCATCTAAAGAGAAGAAATTGATAGCTAAGTGAAAGAACGAGGTTCGCACATTAAACTCATGAATAGAGAATAAATCGACAAAGTTAGGAAGTCATTAATGAGTCATCACAATCTAAAGAGAAGGAATTGATTGAGTTATGTTGTTTATGTAAGAAGCTTGGGCATTATCAAAAGGATTGTTGTAAATGACTCATAATAAACATGTATAACATGTATTATAAGGGTTGGTTAGGTCCTGGACGAGTTTAAGAATGGTCGCTAACACAAAGGGATAAAATAATTTTTTTGAGGTCCCTGCAGTTAGCGCGCTAATTCCAGTATTAGCGCGCTAATTAGCCACTGCCATATATTTTTGACTTTTTGAAATCAAGCTTTACATTTGAATTTTTGATTTCCTGGATTCCTAACACGGCTATAAACGGTCATATTGGAATTCCTATCATGATAAAACCACCACAAACTTGGTTGTAACATAAGGGAGAAGAAACACATTTCAAAATTCAAGATCTACAAAGAGAAGAAATTTGATTTTTTAGAAGGAGCAATAGGAGATCTTTGTGGGTCATTCTTAAGTCCTCAAATCCAAAGACCTTTGAGGCTTTCAAAGGAAATGCGATCTACACCATCTAAAGAGAAGAAATTGATAGCTAAGTGAAAGAACGAGGTTCGCACATTAAACTCATGAATAGAGAATAAATTGACAAAGTTAGGAAGTCATTAATGAGTCATCACAATCTAAAGAGAAGGAATTGATTGAGTTATGTTGTTTATGTAAGAAGCTTGGGCATTATCAAAAGGATTGTTGTAAATGACTCATAATAAACATGTATAACATGTATTATAAGGGTTGGTTAGGTCCTGGACGAGTTTAAGGGTCGCTAACACAAAGGGATAAAATAATTTTTTTGAGGTCCCTTCGGTTAGCGCGCTAATTCCAAATTAGCGCGCTAATTAGCCACTGCCATATATTTTTGACTTTTGGAAATCAAGCTTTACATTTGAATTTTTGATTTCCTGGATTCCTAACACGGCTATAAACGGTCATATTGGAATTCCTATCATGATAAAACCACCACAAACTTGGTTGTAACATAAGGGAGAAGAAACACATTTCAAAATTCAAGATCTACAAAGAGAAGAAATTTGATTTTTTAGAAGGAGCAATAGGAGATCTTTGTGGCTGTTCTTAAGTCCTCAAATCCAAGCACCTTTGAGGCTTTCAAAGGAATATAAGAGTCTCTGCAAAGCTGATCTCTTTTGTCATCCTCTTGGTTGTAAGGAAATCCTTGATATAAAC
Organism: Stephania yunnanensis; assembly: GCA_039657365.1. Taxonomy (NCBI): domain Eukaryota; kingdom Viridiplantae; phylum Streptophyta; class Magnoliopsida; order Ranunculales; family Menispermaceae; genus Stephania; species Stephania yunnanensis. The sequence goes on along the minus strand of CM077584.1, from coordinate 52,860,500 downwards.
TCTTTCTTGTGCTTAATCGACATAGTTTTGTGTATTTGATTTGAAAATCAGTTTGATGTGTGTTTGAACAGTTTCATCCCGCCTCTTGCACTTAAATTAAAATTTTTAAGACCCTAAGATTGCAAAAAGAGACCACCAAGAGCCCGACATTTAGTTGTGTGGGGAATCGAAGTTGAGGCCGTGCGCCTAACCTATATCGATATCAGAGGCATACAAATACCACATAGTATCAACGCGTCTACTACTTGTTCACTCATACGTCCTTAAGGTTATAGGTTTATTCCATTCTCTAGAAATGTAATGTGAAACAACAACATTCACTAAAAGAGTAATCCTAGTGTTTCTAACCCTAACTAGTAGTAGAAATTAAGTAATTATAGGTATTATTCAATCGTAACCAACAACACCTAACTAATCAATCATCCATAGCAAGTGCATGAATATGAAATTACTAACAACTATAACATCAAACGACAAAGTAATTACCTCAAGTACATGATTCTAATGTATTATAATGACTCTCATGACATGCTTTACCGATAAAATAAACATGGAATAACAACCAAATACGGATGACATGCTTTACCGATAAAATAAACATGGAATAACAACCAAATACGGAATCAATATAAATCTTGAATTGCTCAATTAAAAGGTTGAAATGAAATAGTACATATTAATAAACCTAAAAATAGAACAAGCATAACCTCAAAAACTATGCATGTAAGAGAAGAAGCAGAACAAAAACTTCTAAACCAAACAAAAGACACAACATTAACTTAATAGATCAAGTGAAGAACACCAACTAATGCACAATCAACCAAGGAACAAATCAAATCACTCAAGAACAGTTAAAATAAAACCTCATAAAGTAATAACAATTATAAGAACCGAACTCTTAAAATATGTCACCTGATCAAGAGTTTGTTCCTTCACGGTTCATAAACAATAAGGTAGTACTATAACATGGCCAATTGCCAAGACGAATTTACAAAAATAAAATGGATTCCATGACCATAATAGCTAAGACCTTTCAAGAAAATAAATTTTTTATTTAAATCCATTTATTCGACTAGTATAGTGAGCCGCTAAGAAAACCTAGTATACACAATGGTCACCACATTATGTTCATTTCCTATATTTGAACATCAAGGCATATATATGACTGCCTTCCCTAGCGAGATATAGCTTCAGCTCAAGTGAAAATCTATAACATATTTCATTCATGAGCATAATATTTGCAATGCTAACAAGTATTACGACTTTAATATTCCCCGATGCCGCATATAATGTACGTAGGAACACCGGACACCCCAAATATTTATTGATAGATGGAAATTTATGAAGTCTCGCATGCTTAATTTAAATTGGAAAATCTTTCTAGATAAAATAGCTTCTTGCCTTCAACTCCGATGTTTACTAGAAGATCGAACTATCAAATGAACCATAGCGGAAACTTAAATAATTCTCATGTCACCCGACGGATTATTCCATAAATTTTTTAAATTAGATAAACAAGGGGACTAGAACGCCAACCCGACAGACGCAAATTTTTAGCGAAAAAATGCCAAGCGATTCAAGACTTCCTCAAAACCGTCACAAGGTGAATGATCTCTATGAAAGTGAAGAGCTCTTGATCATGAGTGTTGCACGCATTATAAAGAACAATAAAAAACAAATAAGAAATGAAGATTGTAGTAAGACTCCAAAACTACAAATTCCTTGCTAACCGGATCCGAATCGAGACCGAGAGAGCGCGAGATATCGGCGATGACGAGAGACCGGCGCGACGAGACGGAGAGACCGAGAGAGACGGCGAGACCCGAGACAAAGAGTGCGACCGGGTAGCACGACCAGACGGACGAGAAACGGAGACCACCGCGAACGACGGCCGGCCGAGCGAGCACCGAGAGAGACCAGCTCGCATGACCAGACGGAGAGACGAGACGATCGAACGGGATGGACGTCTCGGGACGAGACGACGATCGGCCGCGCGACGAGACGGAGAGAGACGATTTAGGTTTTTGGGGTTTTTTCGTGGGAATGCTTTGGGGATTTGCTTGTTTTGTTGCGGGGGTGGGGTGCGGGGAAGGAGAAGACGCCCAGGATCGACAAAATACAAATCTCGAGGAATGATGAACGGCCATAAGAAATGAAGAATTTGGCGGGAATGGTGGCGCCAAATTTCGAGACGAATTTAATTCCGTCTCTAATTCCGTCTCTAATTCCGTCTCGATCCGTCTCAAATCCGTCTCTCGAATATTTCCTTTCGATTCCTGTCGCTAATCTGTTACATTTAGAAACGGAACTTATTCCGTTTCTAATTCCGTTTCTGATTTAGAAACGGAAATAAGTTCCATTTCTAATTCCGTTGCTGATTTGCTGTTTTTTTGTAGTGATTTACCACTTTGATATGATCGAAGTGCTTTAATAGTTTTACCAAGTTGTTTTTGCACTTCATTCTGAAATGCTTGAAACAACTCAAAAGACTCACCTTTATGTGTATGAGATACACGTAACCATATCTACTGAAATAATCAGTGAATGTAATGAAGTACAAATAACCATCTATAGCCATTGAGTTTATAGGACTGCATACATCAGTATGTATTAAACCCTATAAATCGCTTGCCCTTTCATCGTATCCAATAAAGGGACTCTTTGTCATCCGACCTAGTAAACAAGATACACATGTTTCATATGATTCAAAATCAAATGAATCTAAAAGTCCATCTTTATGAAGTTTAGAAGTACGTTTCTCATTAATGTGGCCAAGGCGACAATGCCAAAGGTAGGTTTGATTCAAATAATTTTACTTGAATCTCTTTGTATTTACATTCAGAATGGGAGTATCTGTGGATTTTTTCATGTTTAGAATATAAAGACCATCACATAAATTAGCATTCGCATAGAAAATGTCTTTACGAGAAATTGAGCATTTATTATTCGTAATAATGAAATTAAAACCATCTGAATCCAAACATGAAACTGAAATGATGTTTTTGCTCAAGGCAGGGACATAATAGCAATTATTTAAAACTAAAATAAGTCCACTAGGTAAAATTAACTCACAGCATCCTACAACCAATGCAACAACCTATGCTCCATTTCCAACTCGTAGGATGACTTCTCTTTTCCTTAACTTTCTAATTTTGTTGAGACCTTGCACATTGATACAATTGTGAGATCCACATCTGGTATCTAATACACAAGAATCACTAGTAGACAAGTTAACTTCAATAACGTAAATACCTGAAGCAGTAGTCACACTACTCTTCTTTTTCTTTAAATCTTCAAGATAAAGCTTACAATTTCTGAACTAATGTCAAAGTGCATGGCAGAAATGACAATTTCCTTCTTTTCCTTTTTTTCTTTTGAGACTGTGAAGTAGAAGCAACATGGGGCTTGACTTGTTCCATAGGCTTTGTGACTGTCACAACAATCTTGTTAACTTTAGCCTTACCTTTGCCCATTTTCTTCAAAATATTTCTTTTCTGAACCATCAACATACTAGCAATGGATTTCTTAACATTCTACTTAGCATTTTTAAGCATCAAATGCAACTCTGAGATAGACTTCTCCATATTATTCATATTATAGTTCATCACAAATTATGAATAACTATCAGGTAATGAATTCAGGCTCAAATCTATAGCTAACTCTTGGCTTATGGGAAATCCAAGTCTTTCAAGATGGTCAATATATCCCTTCATTTTCAGAACATGAGGACTAATTGACACACCCTCAACCATTTTGCAAGAATGAAGGTTCTTGAATGTCTCGAACTTTTCTTGTCGAGCCTGCTATTGAAACATTTCCTTCATCGTCGTAGCCATATCGGAAGCTTCCATGTGTTTCATGTCTTTCTGAAGTTCAAGAACCATTGTTGCCAACATAATGCATTCAACATCAATTGAGTCGTTCACATGCTTATTATGTGCTATTTCAAGTTTTCGAACCAGTAAAGAAAGTTTTTCCTATACGACTTATCCTTCTTAAGGATGGATCGCAGTGACAAGGGATTAGTATGATTTGAAGAGGCCATAGATCTACAATAAAGATTATGCAAAAGTTCATTTTAGTGTAGAGGAATAAACTCCTACTAAATTAATAACCCTCCTTAAAAATGCTATGTTAATTTAAGGGACTAAAATCCATGTTTCATCTAATTCCAAGACAGCTAAGGCATGACACTTCAAATTAGGTTATTTAGGTAGGTACCAATTACATCATATGTAACTTTTAGTTATTTTACGAGATTATGACATTTTATGTCTTAGCATGTTTTATCTCATCTAGTGCCTAATGCCCAAAATCGTTTTGATAGCTTTATCAAGTCTAACCATTTCAAATAATAGAGTAACCGTTACTCAACTTGCCTCACCAAGATTACACAATACACTCTGTGGAGGCATACCCATATTGATGTGGTCGAAGTCTTGACAATTGTTTGAGAATGGATGTCACTAGCCTTAAAATTTGAAAGCGGGATTTTTGTTTGTTTTAGTGATCATAATTAAATAAGATGAATATCATATATTACAATGCATGAATAGTCACTAAATAGTTAGGAAAGCATACAAATATTGACTATTTTACGAATTTCAAACGCTACGAACAGTTAACGGCGGTCCCGCTTGTCGGTCAACAGGCGGTGGTTCTATTGAAATTTCACATAATTTTAGTCAATCAAATTAACCAAAACTACCCCTTATTTTAATTTTGAAAATATTAGTCAAAATGTTTTTAATTATCTCAGGCCCACCATCAACTTAATATCTTATCCTAATCCAATTAGAATTTAAGATACTTTGAATCCTAATCCAATTAGGATTTATTTTATATCTCACATATCTTATATGATTTCTAATTCTAATCCAATTACAAGTTTTTCTTTTATCTTATAGGAATATACTAACAGATTACTACAATGAGATATAAGATCAAAATCAATTTTGAGATATTAATCATGCATTCAACATCAGAATCATATTAACTTAGTCATGATCTCTATCATGGAGACATACATAATTATTGAACAAAACGAAATATGTGTTCAAGATCAGAATCATATTAAATTAATCATATTAACCTAAACATGAAATCTACCATGAACATACAAAATTCATATCGTTTAATATAAAATAGATGTCAATCAAAATATTCTAAACATGAATACTATCATTGAATCATATCATGCGATGGTCTATATATTCAAGAATTAATAACATGTTTTAAAACCAATTCTTGATAATAATTATCACAGAATCTATATGTATATCATATATACATTAATCAAGATTATGTTTTCACACATATATCATATACATCAGTGAAAACATGCAAACGTTTAATAGAACTGAGCCTAATGCTCTAATACCACTATTGGGTTTTTAGGGTTAATACTCAGCAGAAAATTCAAAATAAATTTTGAAAAACTCCAACAGGATCGAAAATAAGTTTCATTAAACTAAATCTACGAAATTAAATCATACTATATTCTGTGATTTCCTTTTTAATTGCTCGATTTTCAAGATGTTCAAGTGCGCATCCTCAATCAAAAACTTACACACGAACGGTGACTACAATTTGGAGTGCTAGCCCCAAGAGAGATTGAAAACAATTTTTCTTTCTCTCCCTAAATCCAGAGAACTCGGAAATCGTAAAACAAAAATCTTATATCATTTTGGGGCTTCATATTATATTTATATGTATAGATAAGCCCTCACTTAAAATCCTATCTGTAATATAACTATTGTATTTAGGCAGTTTAAGCAAATTGCACATATGCCCCTATTAATAAGTTATCATATAACAAATCGTAAGGGGTTTTATGTCATGAATTTTATCATATAAAATTCATTACTTTAGAACAATTGAAATCGTGCAAAGTCATTCTTTGTGTGCGACCCAATAGGTTTATGCGATGTTGGCAGTGAACTAAAAACCATTTTGGTACACAAGTTATAAGCAGTCTCTAGCAAACCATTATGACTACCCAAGTAGCATGAATATGAACATCGATACAACCTAATTAATAATATATGTCATATCTTTTTGTCGTGTGATATTATTTGATTAGTCATAAGTTATGGAAAGTCTCCCTTAATGTTCAATCGTACTAATCTCGATCTTTAGGTAAACTGAAAAACATCTATATGACATTGATCATATCAATTCGCATGAACTTAGCCATTATCAGTCTATCTTGTCGATGGATCCACTGATAGCTCTCTCTATATGAGTGTGACAAATTCTACCTTGATTACACACTTTCACATATTATTCATACGGTATCCAATCACAATCTTTATAATCGTTCGGTTAAAGACAACATTTGATTGTGTCAAATTATCATGCCCCTAATATTGAAGTCTATGGTAATCTCAAGTTGAAGGACTAAATGACATACCTATCATGAGTACACTTATGACTTAATCCATGTGGTGTTCTCATAGCAGGTCGATCTGGTACCTTATTCTCTGACAAGTACTAATGATCTTGATTCGTATCCCTATAGCATGATCATCACATGACCATTAATCAAGATTCAAACTAGTCTTAATTCATAGTAGTTCCTAGTATAATGACCGACTAGGGACATTTAGGATATTTCAACAAATACCCATGGATCTTACTATAAGGTAAACATGCAATCACTTATAATAAAATAGAAAATAAAACCTCAATTTTATTACCTATAATTATAAAATAACAATGTTTGTAGATTGACCTAAGGCACATGCCGTAATGGTACCATGACAGAAGGAGACAATTTTGATAGATTGGGATGATAGGGAACATAGTGGAGTTCATTAAGAACTATGAGAGTTGCCAGCAGGTAAAGGCTGAGAATCATAGACCTAGAGGATTATTACAGTCGCTTCCCATTCTTTGATGAAAGTGGGAAGACATGTCATGGGACTTGTCAGAGGTTGTCGAGGACTGCCTGTCGACATGATTCCATCTAGGTAATTATGGACATATTGATGAAATTTGCCCATTTCTTACCAGTTGCAGCTCATTACACATTTGATTAGTTGAGCATTTTGTTCTGAGAGGGAGATTATCAGACTTCATAGGGTACCATTGACTACTACGTCAAACAGAGATGCTATGTGTACATTCAGGATATGGTGGAGTATGTAGGAGCAGTATGGTATGCACTTATAATTCAGCATAGCCTTTCACCTTTAGACTGATAGGCAGATTAAGAGGTTGATTTAGGTTCTCGAGGATACGTTTAGGGCTTATGTACTTAAGTTTGGTAGAGCTTAGGAGGAATACATACTATTATGTGAGTCCTCTTACAATAATAGTTATTAGGCTAGCATTGAGATGATGTTATTTGAAGCTTTATATGGCATACCATGTCGCTCGCCATCTTGTTGGGTTAAGCCAAAGGATCACAAATTAGGAGCGCTTGAGATTGTTGTTGATCACACTGAGGAGCTATGACAGATTTGCTAAGGGCTTAAAGAGCCCAGAAGAGGCAGAAGAAGTATGTAGACACGTATCACAATGATTTCACGTATACCGAGGGAGCCTTTATATATTTAAAGGTTTCTCCTCGAAAGGGTCTTAATAGATTAAATTTGAAAGTCAAGTTAATTCATAGATTTATCAGGTATTTCTAGATCAGTAGACAGGTCGGAAGGTTACACATGAGCTTGAATAACCTCCACAGATGTCAGGGATTCATCCAATTTTCCTTATTTATATGCTTCGACTAGCTAAGTTGAAGGCAGGTGTACGACCGATGGTTGATTTGAGTTGAATATGAGGAGCGGCCAGTACACATCCTAGATCAAAAGGTACAATAGTTTAGAGGCAAGTCTATCCCGACGGTGTTAGCTAAGTGGCAGTTCCATGGTGACTCGGAACTCACTTAGGAATAGGAAAACTATATGCGAGATAGATTTTCGTACCTTTTTTGAGTCTAGTATAACTTTAATTTAATTTTCATTTCGAGGATGAAATTTCCATTAGTCAGGAAAATTCTTCACAACTTGAATTTTTAATCCAAGTTTAATCTCTTAATTGAGATCAATAACCCGTTTTGTGGAACCTGCATCAAGATGTGTTTAATGACCAAGGTGATATGACCGAGTTATATGTTATATTTGTAGTGATATGTGCTTAGTGTATTAAATATGTGTAGACTACTAAGTCACTCCTATCGATGTTTAGGTGTTGAAACGTGAGCAAAAATGTTCTTTGATATGCTTATCGATGTAGGACTGGGGTAGAAAGTGATGTGGTAAGTCATTTAGGCTTAGTGTAGCTTAAATAATGGTCTTAATGTGGCTATAGTTGATTTTATATTAAATGTAACCTAAGTTAGCAAGTTAAAACATTAGTCATTGATGATTCTTGAGATACATGTTTACACATCAAGAGACCAATTGAGTTTCATTCGGTGTTAGTTAGTTGGAAATAGTGGAGAGCTAGTGGGAAATGTATCAATATGTAGGCCATTAGATAAGTCTGGGGATATGTAAGTACATAAAGATCAGTGACTAATAATTAATATTATTTATACATATAAGATTGAATTGATTAACTCATGCAACTATTTCATTCTCATTTCAAAACTTATGATTTAGGAAAAGTTGTTGGAGAAGAAGAACTAGAGAAGAAGATCAACAACTAGGAGGAATTCTTGTAGGTTTAAGAGGTGGTGGATCAAGCCACAGGTGTTCATCAACTAAGTAATTCTACATACACTAGTTAATTAGTTTAATTTGATGAATTGTGATAAAAATGATGTATGGCTGATCTTGTAGAGTTATGGATGTCTTGGGGCTCTGCTAGATGAGAAAAGAGAATCCAAGGTGTCAGAATGGTCTATGTGTAGAGAAAACTTAGAATTTTAAGGGCAAAATTTGGGTTTTCTTGTACATAGCTCACTAGATGAGCTAGTTAGCGTGCTACCTATGTGTAGCAGCTAATAAATCAGAATAATGTGCTAATGAGATCACTAACGTGCTAGAAAAGTTGCCTAGCGCGCTTGGTGCTCTAATGGCACAAAAAAATAATTTCCTAACTTCAACTTAAATACTTTAAATAACTCTAATACCCTAATCAAAGTTCTAGGAACATTGTAAAACCATGAAATGATATTTGGGATCTAAGGAAGAGTCTCAGGAGTTTGAATAAGTGATATGAAGTTTTAGGAGGCCGGATTAGCTAGGAGTTTGCATGGATTGTAAGTAATCTGATTGAGTTATTAATTTACATTTCATTCATGTTTTATTATCTACTTAAAGTTATTAGGATTGATTTCCCTGTAGTACTTTATATGTCATGACTTGTTGATTCATCTCATTTAGTGAGTTTACTATCATAGCATCGGTTGTTGGTTAATACTTTCATTAAATTTATATCATGTGCTATGTCATTCTTGATTGTTGAGACATTTAGTCAAATGAAATAGCATGTTATAGGTAGTGATGTACAGTATTGTAAATTTCATTTCCTTTGTGCATTAGATATGCAATCCTATTATTGGATTATGAAATTGTGTCATTCCTTGAAATATTAAAGTAGTTCTTGTATCTAGTATAATGAGATAATAGAGATGGGCATGATACTCAGGGGTCATTTCACTTTCAGGGATGTCGGGATCTCGCCACTAACTTATGCAGCACACGAGGTGTAGGACCCAAGGTTATTAGTAAGCATACATCACAGGTGACTGGCATTTGTGATTAATTATGGAGGCGTAGAGCTCATCTCGACCTTCAACAGATATGTGAGCTCAACTCCATCCTGAGATAGTGGAATAAAGGCATTACTACTTAGCCGAGTGTCAGTTTCATATTGTTTAACAGAAATGTCTCATAACATGATTCTTTTTCAGCAAAGTCGCTATTATTATGTTTTCAGATACTTGTTGTATGTTTGGAAATGTGAACAAATATATCTTAGTGTTACTTTCTATTTTCCTATACTCACCATCCTTTTTATGACGTTAGGTATCGATGTTGGGGCATGTGCCCTAGGTCAATCTATTAACTGACTTTATGAATACTTTTAGTTAATAAAATAGAGGATTTCATTTGCTGTTTATTATAATTAATTTGCATGTTTACATTATGATAAGATCCATGGGTATTTGCAGAAATATCTTAAATGTCCATAGTCAATCATTATACTGGGAACTGTAATGAATTAAGACTAGTATGAGTCTTGATTGATGATCATATGATGATTATACATATAGAGATACGAATCAAGATCACGAGTACTTGTTAGGGAACAAAGTACTGGAATGACCCGCTATGAGAACATCACATGGATTAAGTCATAGTTGTTTCTCATGATAGGTATATTTTTCAGTCCTCTGACTTGAGATTACCAGAGACTTCAACATTAGGAACACAATGATTTGACATAATTAAACGTTGTCTTTAACTAGATGATTATAAAGGTTATGACTGGTTACTGCGTGAGCAATGTGATGAAGTTGTGTAATCGAGATATAATTTGTCCCTCTCATATAAAGAGAGATATCCAGTGGATCCCTCGGTGTGTTAGAATGTTAAAAGGCCTAGTCTAAGTGAATTGATATTGATCAATGTCACTTGGATGTTTTCAGTCTACCTAGAGATCGAGACTAGTACGATTGAACATGTTGGATGACAATTCTATGCCTTATGTTTGATCAAAAGGATATCGTGTGACAAAAGGATGTTATATACACTATTGATTAGGTTGTATCAATTTGATATTCGTACAACTTGGGTAAGCATAATATCTTGCTAGAAGCCGCTTATGACTTGTATACCAAAATATGTTTTGGTACACTGCCAGCGTTGTATGAGCCTATTGGGTCGGACACTAAGAATGGTTTTGCATGATTTTAAAATGGTTCGGAAAAATAAATCTTATATGATAAAATTCATGATAGAAACGTCCTTATGGTGTATTACACGTATACTTCTTTAAGCAGGGGTACATGTGTAATTTACTTAACCGTCTATATACAAGGGTTGTATAAATAGACGCTTTAAGTTATAACATACGTATGAAAGATTAAAGGCTGAAACTCTATTTTCATTTAAGAAACGAATTAGGGTTTTCTGGTACGCTCTAGATCATTTTGGAGAAAACAAAAAAGGTTTGGTATTCTCTCGAAGCTAGCACTTCAAATCTCGGCCGCCGTTCGTGCGTGGATTGTTGGTAGAGGGCGTTCGTTGTTAACAACGCCTTAGAGATCGATCAACCTTCAGAAATGTATATTGCGACCGAGGTATGATTAAGTTTTCTTGGTTTAAATTTTTTTAATGGAATTAGATTCGGATCCTATTGGGGTTTTTGTCAAAATCGTTTTGTAATTTCTGCTGCGTATGAACCCCAAAACTCAACAACAGATCCATCGAGTAGCAGACCAGGCAAAAAGAAGATCAATGACTATCTTTAAGCCAGGGAAATGCTGCTATATCGAATTTTATAGGTTTTTACTTTGTTGTATGACTTTTATATGTTTCATATACTTTCGGGGTCGTATATGTTACAAGTCGAGAGATAACACATTGACCAGATATATGATGATATATTATTATCATTTCATTATATATGAATATATATATGCGCATGTGATCTTTATTTTCTTGGTTTTCCACATATTTAGGGTTTAAATTAATTAATTCCATTAAATTGTTAATACTTCCACCAAATAATCTTTAAATTATGTAAAATTTAATTTACTCTAAAATAACATATCCTAACTTAAGAATAATTTAAGGTTATTAGGAAAAAACTAATGTGATAACTTTATTAAAAAAAAGGCTGACTAATTCCTTATTAAGTCCTGACTTAGCCTGGTTACTTTAATTATGCACCTAAACCATACAATTAACTATATATCTTTAAATACTTTCCATTATAATCCTTACTAAAGCTCTAAAATTAAATTTATAACCTCATGAAACTCAAAAGTTGTTTTACTTAGTTGGAACAAAGTAGGAAATCATACATATTATCCTTCGTATTTTTATAAAAGTTTTGGCAGCACCTCCCCTAAAAATGGTCTGGTGGAAACTTTCACCTAATGTATAGTAGAATTTGGAAGAGGCCTAAAAGGACTCATAACTCCTCGCAATTCACAATATATGTCAAACTCAAACTTTAAATACTAACTTAGAGTCTCCGATACCTTAGTTTTAACTTTATAATTCCAAATAAACAAAAACTGAATCATAAACCTCTTAACTTAACTACTTCAAACTAACTCTCATAAACTATTCAAAAATATTTTACAACCTACACTCATCCAAAGCCTAAAACAAAATATATAAAGCGATTGCAACAAGAAAATTAAACTTTGAAACATAAAACACTCACCGAAGATCTTCAAGCTTTTCCCGTTCTATCTGGTCTTCAGAAAAGAACCTTACATCATTAAAAATAACTCAAAGATGTCAAGTAAGTAAACTCTCACATTGCTCTTACGACAAAAGCAATGGCAACTCTATCGAGATGCCATCTATGCATGACCAAGAATGATGTAAAATGCAATGTAGACTAAACACAAATGCAGGTACAAAGATAAATTCCTTAAATAATAAAGACCAATGTAGGGTTTACTTACAGCCAACCAACTTTTAGCTAAATTCTCGGGGTTCTTGGAGCATCGGATCACCTTGAAAATGGTTCCAATAGCTTCTATGCATACCAAATTATATTATGGGTCAAGCTTCAAGTGAAACCAAATCACTCAACTCAATGAAAACTGTAGCCAAAGTAGAACAATATTCAAAAATATTAATTTTTATAATTGCTTCGATTAGCCAACTTGGATCTAAAAAGAACTTGTAGTACTCACGTCCTCATTTCCATGGACTCCAAAAACACGCAAATTGGATCATCGATAGAGAAATTATGATTTCTCCAATATAGCCTGTCATTTAGGCAAAATTTAATTATTCTGAACCGAAATACTTCTTTAAATCAATATTTTAGCAATTAAATCCTCAAAACTCGACAACAAACACCACAAAAGCACTCAATACCATTATTAAAATATTTCGACAAATTGTAGAGTCAATTTGGACAAAAATCGATAATTGATTCATCAAGAAACTAATCTAAATTAATATCAACTATAAAAATATTTTCTGAATAGTTATTAACTAAATTGCATCAATTCACTTCACCAAAACCCTAACCCACGTCGGTGGAATTTATTCTCAATTGGTGCATATCGAGCCAATACATCAATTCTTAACAATCCCTATCAATTTCTGTTAAAACCCCTTAAAAGAAATTGAGAAATTGCGAGAATTCAAATTGAATTGAGAAAAATGCCATAAATAGAGAATTTACTAAATTTTGGGCTGAATACCCCACTTCCATCGTAGAAACTTAGCTCGAACTGATCGTCTCGCGATGCGCTACTGTTTTGCGAAAAGAAATCAGGCAAAAATCGAACGTCGGGAGGTCCAAAACGAAAGATCATATAAAGAAGGTTAGAGAACGAAATGTATTCGATCTGCCATTGAAAGAATGAACAAACGTTTCATTTTTTTATTTATTTATGATGTCGCGTCATACAACACCAATAATAGCCTCAATTTAACTACTACTTGGATATGTAGTGAGACAAGTAAGGGGTCGATCCCCACAGATACTGGGTTAACTCTATATATGAAAGGGGGTTTTAAAAAGAAAACTAATTTAACCTAATAACTAATAGATAACTAGCAAATTAAATAATTATTCCAGATCAAGGAAACATATAGACATCTGTAAGTGTGGTTTAGTCGTCGATTCGAAAAGGTTATTTTTCGTCTATTCTTATAGATGGACTTATAGTGACTTACACCACCTCGTTCTCTTGTCAGTGGAGGGAACGTGCGACACAACCACTTACTATGTAGACCCGCAAAACCACTAGATAAGTCGTAGCTTTTCAACAATCTAGCGGCATTAGCTCTTTAGGAGAACATAGATCATGAGTGGTAACTAGCGTCGAATTGTCCACCTGTCAAGTGGAAATTACAATACACTGCTACTCATCTCATTTCCCAATCGCGCAGAGGCACACTGGTTGCCCACAGACAAGGCCCTACACGCTACCTAATATGATCCCTATATCGAGCAGCGGTATAATCATTGGCAATGAATTCTAACTTAATTAGTATGCACATGTATTTACACTTCAGATAAGTATTTTAAGAATCTAAGCCGTAACAAAGAATCTCATAACAATAATGCAATAAAAATACAAGAATTTAATTAAAAACATGGAATTTAAGAATTGAATCTCATAAACCACTTATAGGTATCTTTGATCTAGACTATAATTTAGCCTACTAATACCACATGAATCTCCATTATAAAATATAAATAAAAATATAAAAATAAAAAAGGTGAAGAAAAAATGGAGAGAATGGAGAGGTAGAGAGGAAAAAATGGAATGGGGTTGTACGAAAAAAAATGAAATGGGGAATGGAGAGGAGAGAATGAAGGTGTCGGCCTCCTAAGATCTAGCGAGAGAGAGCACTCCCAATCCCTACACATCTATTTATATTTATATATATATACAAACCCTTAGCTGCTTGTCAACAAAATTTCTTTTTATTTATTAATTTCTGAAATCTCTATTTGACGTGCTTGCATTTCCAATGCTCATTTTCAATCCGATTATTCATCAAATTGAGCCTAACTCACGACGAAACAATCCATCTTTATAAAATGTACATAACATTTATTTTGGTCACATCAAAACTTCAAAAATCTTAACTTTGTCCACGACATACCAACGCCTATCGGACCAATATAATTTTGTTGGCATACTTAACCAAACTTATACCAATTTGAACTCAATCTCGATTTCAACCACTACTAACCGACATGATACTCGAGGTAAAGCCTTGCACCAACTTCTTTCTCATTTTACAATACTACTAATTCCGACTTGCACGTAAACCGAGACATAATTCTCATATAATACTAAACACTTGTTTGCTAGTTTTCGAGCGACCAATATTTTTTATTGTACTTGTGCCTTGCAGACACACTTACAACCTTAATTATGAAAAATTGAGAATACACCTCAACACACCTCTGACTTCACGATAAAATACCATATAATACACACACTAGGCATTCATTATCGAGAAAATAACATTTTCCCTTATGATCTCCAGTCTGTAATACATGGGTCCCACCTCGGATACCTAAACCCCAATAAAATCTAAAAAATTCATTAGTTGCCTAATCAAGTTTATAAAATTCTAAAATTTTACACTTTTCCTAACTAATTAAAAACCTCGTCCTCGAAATTTAAACTTACATGTTACTAAACCAAAGGAGATATGAGAATATGGTCCTTCATATACAACTATTTTTATCCGAAATTGTAAAAATCATTTCCAAGGTGAAACTATTAAGTGGACCCAATCACTTTCATTGTAATCAACAACTCAGTGGTAGAGATCATAAAAATTTCAATTTTTCATCTCCATCTTCTTGTTCTAATGAAAAGTCATAACAATTTCTTTTCCAATCCATGTATTTTATGAATTTTTGACGAGCTAAATGATCGACTTTGTGGAATATCCAATAGCCTTACTTTTCTTCACCACCCATTTCATGCCTTGAATATCATTCAAGCATTAATACTTGGCAAGATCTAACCTATCTTGCTTTTTATAAGACCGATTTCATTCATAACTGATAATAATTGCACAAACTGTCGATAATTCTTTCCCTTTTCACCAAACTCTTGTATACACACCCCTGCTTATGTTCTCATCACTTATAATTTTTTCATCAAAATGTCAACCGATCAATTTTTAGACTATCATTAGTGTAAAAATTACATAGTGATGCAAATAATATTTGAGCATAACATTTGATACAAGATAAAGTTGCGTACGTGTCTATCTAATCCATCACCATTCCAATGTTTCGTCAACAAAAATCTAGAATTACACAAGTCATTCCATGACTATAGGTCTCAAATTTCATTAGCCATCCTATGACAAAAGATCTCAAATTTCGATCTGATCAGAAAATGCAACCTAACGCGTCATGCAACTCTCACTCATTTTCTAAATGTCTACTAACAATATCATTTAGATTTGTGGACAAGAAAACAATTACCAATTCTAACTAGTTAGTCATTTCGCTTAACTTTTTCTTTGACAGGTTAGAAAGTTAATGACTTTTCTAACTTCATCAAATTATTTTCTAATCATGAGTTCACAACAAACCTCATTCTTTCACATTCCAACTTACTCACATTGATTTTTATCATTTCGCCTATTCATGAGATTTCTCATTATCTCGATCTCAATTACTAATTGTTTTCTAGACTTTTTTCCTTACTTGAATATAAACAATTATCCTTATCTTGATTAGATATACATATTTTAACAGAGGTCGACATATTCCTTGAATATACTCTCATAGTATAACTTTTAACTTTTACTACATATAAGTTTATAAATATGTTATTTTTTTTTCGTCTCTACTCAATATATGCTTTAGACTTTTCTCTGTTTATAGTGGAAAAATATTAAATTCTTCAAACATATCTTAGCCATATATACTATATTCTATTTAGTACTTCAAACCAATATAAATAATACTTACTTACTGAGTGTTAAGTTGTGCGTATATTTTTATTTTTTATTTGTATCTTCACTATCCATAAAGACATCTTACATCAACTCCAATTTACAATAACCTAGTGATTGAAATTTTCACCATTAAATGATTACGTGGTGTAACATAACATTTGAATCAATATACAACCTATTCACTGATATCAATTGTATACTAATTCGGTTCAACGTTTTCAACTTTTCGAGTTTGCTTCCTTGTAAGATCCATGTGTAGATATATTAAGTTTCATCAAACTTATAGTTTGAAATCTTAATTTGATCGGGACTCGTTGACCTCAAATTTTATTTTTCATGCGTATGCGAGAATATCTTGACCATTTAGTTGTTTATACTTCAACTTCCAATTGATTCCAATGAAACATTATAGACTTTTTATTCCGACTATCACCAATTCATTTGATTATTTAAAGACAAGTATCGTTATATTGGTCTTTTATGCTATAAATGAATCACGATTTTGATATGAAGTTACTTAGATATTTGGTCATGCATAACTACTCCAATGCCTTACCTTGAATAAAGAAGTCCGTTTGTGTCACTTCTAGCAGTTATAAGTCATCTCAATGTCTCATTTTGTTTTATATACAATGTCTATTCTGTTCAATTTTTGTTAGTCTTAGCGATTTTCACATTAATCTCATTTTTGTCCCTTTAAGTTATAGACTTAATACCACTACAAAAAAGATAAAAATAGCAACAAAATTTATTAACGGATTAGTGACATCGAGTAAATATAGAGTTTAATGATGGATTAACCACAAAATAGCAAAGTAATTTTAGCAATAGAAATCATTCTATTGCTAATCTTGGCGCCAAAATTTCCCCCCAAAATATTATGTTGCTATTCCATTGTTAAATTTAGTGCATATTTTTCCCCCAAAATATTTCGTAGCTATTCCGTTGGTAAACTTGGCGACTAGATTTTTTGCCTAATATTCCGTTGCTAATCCGTCACTAAGTGTCAAATCCCAAAATTTTTAAACTTGTAACTATGGCTAATCAAGGATCAACAAGCCTAATTATGGTTTTGGTCGCGAGTCGGGAGTTGAGGACTTGTGAAAAGAGATATATGGGTAATTTTACTTTCGTGTGATGTGTGTCTAGTGTTATGTACTATTATATTATTTTATTTTGTGAGATTCATGTTAACCGAGTGAATTGGGTATTTCACGGGGTTTTATGTCGATATACGTGTCAAAATGAGTGTCGAGAAAGTTATATGTTGAACCAAGCTATTATTTCAAATTTTGCGAAAAATAATTGAAATTAAGTTAAAAATTTGAATTTGAAGTTTAAATGGACTTAATAAGCGGACGTGGTGATTTTGTCTCGGTTTACGTGCAAGTCGAGATCAAAGGTAGTGTGAAATGAAAATGAAGTTGGTGCAAGATATTGTTTTCGAGTTTTGTGTCGATTGATGATGATCGAAGCTGAGATTTGGTCCAATTTTGTGCGAGTTTTATTAAATATGACAAGAGGATTGGAAAGATTTTAGTATGTCATGGACAAAGTTAAGATTTCGAGATTCTGGTGTGACCAGAATCAATGTTATGGAATTGAACTATTTTGTTAAGAAGTTGGCTTGATTTGGAAAAAAATCGAATTGAAAACGAGCACCAGAAGTCAAAACACGTTATAATACGGATTTTGAAAATTAATAAATAAAAAGAAATTAAGCTTACAAGCTGCTAAGGGTTTATATATAAATATAAAAAAGTAAAACCAAATGATTTCATTTCCTAAACGTTCAATAGGATGACTTTAGAACTTGGTTTCCTAACCCTCTCTGCGCACGTTTTCGCTCTTGGAGCTTCCTACATTCGATTTTTGCCTGTTTTCTTTCCGCAACACACTAGAGCATCCAAGATGGTTAGTTTGAGCTAAGTTTTTACGATGAAAATGAGGTATTCAACCCGCAATTTGGTAAATTTTCAATTCATGGCATTTTTCGTAATTCAATTTGAATTCTCGCTATTTTTTGATTTCTTTCGTGGGGTTCTAATAGAAATTGGTATAGATTGTTGTTAATCGGTATATTGGATTAATTCACGTCAATTTAGGATGAATTCCACCTATGTGGGTTAAGGTTTTGATGAATTGAACCGATACAACTAAGTTGATAACTATTTTGGAGATATTTTTTATAGTTGATATTGATTTACATTGGGTTTATAGATACATTGACTATTGGTTTTAATCCAATTTGACTCCACCGCTTGTGAAAATATCTTGATGTTAGTATCGAGTAGTCGTGGTGTTTGTTGTCGAGTTTTGAGGATTTAATTGCGAAAATATTGATTTGGAAAAGTTTTTCAGATCAAAATAATTAAATTTTGCCTAATTGACAGGCCATATTGAAAATTCATAACTTCTCTGTCGGTGATCTGATTTTGGTGTTCTTAGAGGTAATGGAAAGTAAGAAATGAGTACTACAAGTTCTTTTTAAGGCATCATGACAAATATTGAGTTTTTCAAGTTTAAAAAGTTACCCCAGATTGGCTAGTTGAAAGCTAGTTGAAACAGTTAAATAAATTAATAGTTTTGGAAATCATTCTCAAGCATACTTTGACTGCAATTCTCATTGGGTTTCGTGATATGATTTCACTAGAAGCTTAACCCATAATATAATTGGGTATGCAAGGAAGCTATTAGAAGCAATTTCAAGGTGATCTAACACTCCGAAGCCCTAAAAATTAAGCTCGAAGTTGGCTCTTTATAAGGTTAAGTAAATGTTATAGTAACCTTTACCTTGTATGATCATAATTTTGTATAAATTGTATTGATCCTTAATATTTCTCAGCCACATATGACTTAACTACGTATTAGTCAGCCTTTCTATCTTAATCTCCTCGATATATGTGTTCAAAATAAGTAACACGCATGTCAACATACAACTAGATTTCAAAGTAATATATTACTTTTTTAGAGTTATAAAGTTTAGCAGAAATCTTAATAGATTATGTGGAAGAAATATATTAAATCCTATGTATGGAAACCAGAAAACAACAATCAAATACATATATATATAATAAAGTGTATATAAATAGAGTAACAACCATCATAAGTAGGGGAACTAAACGCTTGACCCAATATATAACCCCAAAATGTATCAAATGACATAACTATATAATACATAAATATCAAACCCTATAAAATGTCGATGTAGAAGTACGTCGCTAGCTCAGAGGTAGTTGTCGATCTTCTCCTAGCCATGCCTGCTAGTTGATAGCTCTATACCCATTATCGTAGAAAGAACGATGAGTACAAAAAGTAATAATAATCTCCATTGACATCTTCATTCTCATTTCCAAAAGCCTAAATGGTATTTAAAAGCATAAGTTAAATAAAGAAAGACTATTACAAGAAATATGCTGAGAAATATCGTGGTTAAGCAAGTGAAACTGACGCAAGGCTAAATAGTTATGTTCTAGATCCGGTCGGCCATGACATGCATCATTGAAGCCTTTAAAACCATTAAAGTATGCGCATGACATTGCACAATCTAATATCACTAGGGACTCTAATCCCAGTATCACCAGAGACTCTAACCTTGGTGAATCGACAACTACGGGGACTCTAACCCTGTATGTCGCATCATAGTAGCAAGCGCCGACATCCCTAAGGACTTTAACCATGTATGCCGATCAACTCTAACATGGTACAATGGACTTTAGATTCTATAACTACATAATTCCAAGAAATTGACTTGTTAAGGATTCCAAGGCCCGGTTATGCTACAAAGCACAAATCCCAAAGAGTACAAGTCCGTAAAGTCATTCATAAATTCCATATTCCTACTAACATGCTATTTGCACTATATTCACTGTAAAAAAATAAGAAATGACATAAAAGCACATAGATGGATTTCAAAGGAATTCAATTCATCATAATATCATGAAGTCAAGCTCAACAAGTAAGGAGTATCAAATAAAGTCATGATATAAGAGTACAACATTGAACATAATCAATATAGACTACAACAAACACAACATAAAATGAATATGAAATGCAAAAGAAATAATCAACGCGTATACTCACCTCAAGTAATGTAAAGTCCTAGCTTTATTGGCCTCATGACACCCCAAATCTTGCATCTGAACCCTTGAGACACTTTCGTAGTTTCCTAATATCATTTAACTTGTTCTTGAATGCGTTTAGACCTTTAACTATGGCATTGGACCAGTTTAAATTGTTTAGTTTATATAAGAAATTAATGATTTTGTGTCATCAGAGCACCTAGCGTGTAGGGTGGCATGTCTATTGTGCTAGTAACCTCATTAGCGCGCTACACATGGGTAGCATTCTAGCTAGCTCATCTTGCACAATATGTGCTGGGAAATTCAAAATTCTATACTTTGAATTCTAGGTTTTCTTGGCACGTGGCTAACTCCAGCACCTTGGAATCTTTTTTATCACCTACCAGAGGCCACAAAACACTCACAAAACATATAACATCACCCATATATCATTTTTATTATAAAATCATCAATCATACTAAACTAGTGGTGTAATTACAATTACCTAGTTGTCGTACACCACGCCTAACATGATTATCACCTCCAAAACATCAAATTTTTTTCAACACCCTTGCTGATCTTCCTCTCATAACTTTACTTAACTTTTAAGTTTTGAAATGAAATGAATTGCATGGGTTGATATATCAAATCATATATATTAAGGTAAGATTAATTAATAACAATTGATCTTTATATACACACGTATCTCGAGACTAATCTAATGTCTTATATCTTGACACAATTCCACTAACTTTCCACTAACTTCCTCTAACTAACACTACAACAACAACAACAACAACAACAACAACAACAACATAGCCTCAGTCCCAAATTAACTGGGGTCGGCTACATGGATCAAACTTTTCCATTGTGCTCGATTAAGTGCAATTGATGGTGAGCTTTGCAAACCTTTCAAATCCCTTTTAATTAATGCATCTCATGTTAACTTTGGTCTGCCCCTACCTCGTCCAATTTCTACAGTTTCTATTGAGTCAAGTTTTCTAGTTGGAACATTTGTAGGTCGTCTTTGCTGGTGACCAAACCATCGCAACCGCCCTTCCCTAATCTTTGTATCA
Organism: Stephania yunnanensis; assembly: GCA_039657365.1. Classification (NCBI taxonomy): domain Eukaryota; kingdom Viridiplantae; phylum Streptophyta; class Magnoliopsida; order Ranunculales; family Menispermaceae; genus Stephania; species Stephania yunnanensis. Next base: position 52,838,771 of record CM077584.1, on the reverse strand, counting down.
ATTGGTGCTACTCCTACTTGTCTTTGAATTTCTATATTTCTTATTCTATCTTTACGAGTTTTACCACACATCCACCTAAGCATCCTTATTTCTGCTACGTTCACTTTATGTAATTGTTGTTGCTTTACCGCCCAACATTCACTTCCATAGAGCATAACTGGCCTAATTGCGGTCCTATAAAATTTTTCTTTTAACTTAGTAGGAAAATTGGTATCTTAATGTGCCAATACATATATCAAGAATCATCAAATAGTTATGATTTTAACTTGCTAACTTAGGTTACATTTTACATAAAATCAACTATAGCCCCATTAATTCTACTATTTAAGCTACACTAAGCATAAACCAACTTACCACATCACTTTCCATCCTGACCCCACGTCACCATGCATCTTGAGGCTCATTCTCACTCACGTCTCGACACCTATACACAAGTAGGAGTGACTTAGTAGTCTACACATATATAATATACTAGGCGTACCCCACAATAAATCTAATATATAAGTCTTCCATATCGCCTCAGTTAGTGCATGTATTACGTATCATCATGAAACTACCACTTGACAAGATCCTTCAGGAGAGACTTGTTCCTCAACTGTTGTACCCTCCGATCCAAGATCTAAATAGGCTGCTCTCATAAGTAATATCATCGCTTGGGTCATCTGACTCTAGTCCATAGTTGATCAAACACCTGCGCTTCACTCAGTTAATCGAAACATCGAGATACGGAAGATTGGATGAACCCCTGACATATGTGGAGGTAGGTCAAGCTCATATGCGACTTTCTCGACCTATCTCTTAATCATGAAAGCCTCAAATATAAAAAGGATCCCTCGGTGTACGTGAGATCAACGCGATATTTATGTGCATACTTCTTATATCTCTTGGGCCCCTTGGGTCTTTGGCAGATCTATTTGACCTTCTCCGTGCGATCAACAACAATCTTAGGCCTTACAATTTCTCGGTCCTCTAACTCAGCCTTATACGATGGTGAGCGACATGGTCAACCATATAAAGCCTCAAAAGGCACCATCTTAATACTGGTCTGATAACTGTTGTTGTAAGTAAACTTACACAACAGCAGATAATCCTCCCAAGATCTGCCAAACTCCAACACATAAGCTCCTAACATATCCTCGAGGACCTAAACCAATCACTCAGTCTGCCCATTAGTTTGAGGGTGAAAAGCAATACTGAATTGCAGGCGCGTACGGTACTACTCCTGCATATTTTGCCATATTCGGGACATATATATATATATATAACATCTCTATCAGATATAATAGTCAATGGTACTCCACGTAGCCTGATAATCTCTTTTTTGATCAGTATACTCAACTGACCAAACGTATAATGCGCGGCTAGTGGTAGGAAATGAGCAGACTTCACATGCTGATAAATCCATAGAGATGTCTTGACAGTCCTCGAAATCCCTTAGCAAAACCCATAGAGATGTCCTCCCACTTCCATTATGGAATGGGAAGAGGCTGTAGCAAAACCTCTAAGTCTACGATGCTCAGCCTTCACCTGCTGATAAATCCCACACTTCTTGATAAACTTAGGCACTTCCGCCTTCATCCCAAGCCACCCGAAATGTCTCTTCATATCATTGTACATTTTGGTCTTGCTTGGATGAATAGTGAATAGGGAACGGTGTGACTCCAAAAGAATCTCATCTCACAGCTCTCGCACTGATGGTCGCCACGATTTGCCTTTGTATCTCAAACACTGATCATATGTCTCTTTCTAGTCAAACAATTTATACTCTACGTCAACTCACTGAACCTCAGGTATAACTTGCCAATTCTCTGACCCTCTAACACTCTCTAATTAGAAATAGTTGGTATTCTCGTCTTTGCGCAAATCTTAACTCGAGTACCTATTAGAACCTTTGGCTGACATGTCATCACTGCTGCCTCGAGTAACCCATACTCATGCATTTTGTGTCATCTAACAACCTCAGTAACTTTAACCGGTATCATACTTAATGTATATATGACTACATTAGCTTTTCCTAGGTGATACTTTAAGGAAAAATTGTAGTTCATTAAAAACTCTAACCATCTACACTGTCTCATATTTAGCTCCTTCCGTGTGAAGATATACTTTGGACTCTTGTGATTCATAAAGAATGTGAATTTCTCCCCACATGGATAATGACTCCGTACCTTCACCGCAAGCACAATCACTGCCAACTCCAAATCGTGTGTGATAGTTCTTATAATGTATCTTCAGCTGTCTAGAAATGTAAGTAACAACTCTTCTGTCCTACATCAGTTCACAGCCTAAACTCATTTGAGAAACATCTGTATACACTAGAAATCATTATCTAACCTCTACAAATATCAATATTGGCATAGTAATCAACAATCTCTTCAACGCAACAAATGCTTGCTCATAAGCGTTAATCCATTGAAAAGCTACTTCCCTTTATGTCAATCTGCTAATCGGTAAAGCACTTTTCGAGAAATCCTTCAAAAAATGGCAGCAATACCTTGCCAAACCCAAAAAGCTCTTAATCTTTATCACTAACGTCAGTATCGGCTAATCAATGATAGCTCAAATCTTAGATAGATCCATTACAATCCTTTTGCTCTAAAAACATGCCCCAGAAACTTGACCTCTGAAAGCTAAAATTCACAGTAGTTGAACTTGGCAAACAGTTTGTGCTCCCTCGAGGTTTACAAAGTTTCCATAAGGTGTTGCTCATGATCATCTCTAGTCCTCAAATATATTAGTCTAACATCGATGAAGACTATCGCAAAGCAGTCTATAAACGATTTAAAAACTCGATGCATTAAATCTTTAAACACTGTAGGGGCATTATTTAGCCTAAATGGCATGACTGTGAATTGATAGTGTCCATATCTCATAATGAAAGTTGTCTAGAACCTATCCCCATCCCTGATACTAAGCTAATGATACCCTAATCACAGTTCTATCTTAGAGAAATATTGTACTCATCTCAGCTAATTAATATATCATTGATCCTTGGCAGTGGATATTTGTTCCTGACATTGAACTTTTTCAATTGGTTGTAGTTGATACACAGTCTCAAAGTACCATCCTTCTTCTTTACGAAAAGGTTGGGTGCTCTCCATGGTGACATAGTGTCGCGCGCTGAACGCGTCAATAAAATTAAAATACCTAAACCAACAATTTCGTAGAATAGCGGCAAGGGGTCGATCCCACAGGGATTGGTAGTCTTTCTAAGGTAAAAAATAACGAAAAGGGAAATCAAAGGTTTTAAAGAATGAACAAATTAACTAATGTTTAAAATAAATAAACAAAACAACTAATAATACCTAGTTCAAGACATACAAGTTCAGTTCGATAAAAGATTGGATTTGGTCTTCGATTTATGTAAAATATACAAATCTAAATATCCTAGTGTAGCTATAAAACTGGCAACGTACGCGGTTCCTCGCACTTCCTAATCTCGATAGCCAAGGTATGACGGTGACTATTTCCCTAATCAATCGTATAACCTTATACTCAAGTGTATAGGCTTTAACATGTTGGCCGCAATAGGTTTTGTGAAGGCACTACACATAGACAACTGGATTCTTTCAACTCACTGACAAATAAATCAATTGGTAGAGTCAATTGCCACTAGTATGGTCGTATTGCATAAGTACGGTTGCTTACGACTTACTAACAAATAAATCAAGGTTTAAACAAGTGTTTAACCTCGATTGTTCAAATAATACCAAAGAAAATAAAATAATAATAAAAATATTGAAATTAAGATATATAAATCTGACAAATCTATTGACACGCGCAGTCGAACCTCCCTCGCAGTTTTTCCTTGGCTATGAACTTAGTCCTTCATGGAAAAAAAACATGAGAACAAAGAAAAAAAGAATGGGGAGAACGAGGGTTTGGCTAGAGAGGCCGAATAAAATAGGAGTCGATCCTTACTCAAAAAATCCCTAAAGTTGTAATAGTGAAAAAAGTACTAAAATTGGTCCCTGGAGTCTATTTTTCGTGCACCCTTATTGACATGTGCGCCGAGGAAAATATGTGATTGTTTTGTGGTTGAAAAATGGTCTTGTACACGTGGCATTCATTGATTAGTGAGGTTGATGGTGAGTCTGATGTGGCACTACTGGATTGGAGGAGAACCTGCTATAATGTCGTTGATGTAGCAACGATGGCCACGTGGCGTTATAGGGTTGGACGAAGTTGCTTTTAATGACGCATTCAGCCGACGCAAAACAGCTTTTGCTGGGATGCGTGGACGAGTCTGAGTACGCCATGTGGCGCCTGGCAGGCAGGTAATGCAGGTGGTTGCAGTTGGCAGAGCAATCGGGAGGCGACACGTAGATTGCAGAAGGACACTTCTGATGAGAGATTGACACGTGGTGTAGGATGGAAAAATAGCACAATGCGCGCATGTCTCAAGGCATATCCTCCAATATCTAATCACTCCATATAGGTAGTCCATTTGACATGATTTTTCGCAACCGCGCACTTCAATGTTTCTAAAAATAATAAATAAATGTAATTAGACTAGTATTTTGAAGACTTGACAATAAAAATATATAAATAATCTATATATAATATTACATAATTAAAGACTCAACAATGACATATCACATGATTAAGAGTCAATGAATTCTATTTAAACAACAACTAATGCCATGGTAACAAATTCATGAAATAAGATAAGACAATAAAGTCATGGCATCTAGAGTACAATAGCATATCAGTCCAAATGACTGCAAATAAGAATCATTACGGAAAGAAATATAAATAAATATCTCAATCAAATTACTTATAAATCACACAAAACTATTATCACTACAAAAAAATAGCAAATCAGAAACGGAATTAGAAACGGAAATAAGTTCCGTTTCTAAATCAGAAACGGAATTAGAAACGGAATAAGTTTCGTTCCTAAATTAAAACGTTAGCGACGGAATTGAGACGGAAACATTCAGAGACGGATTTGAGACGGATCAGAGACGGAATTAGAGACGGAATCAGAGACGGAATTAAATTCCGTCTCTAAAAAATGGCGCCAACATTCCCACCAAAAATTTCATTTTTTATGACCGTTCATCAAATCTTGGGATTTGTGCATCACATCTCGATGTTAATCCCCCCCAAACACACCCACAAACCAAAAGCCCTAAATCCCAAATCGTCTCGGCTCTCCCTCTCTCTCTCTCTCTCTCTCTCTCTCTCTCTGTCCGTGTCCGTGTCGTCTCTGCTCTTCGATCCGTCGATCGTCTCGTCTCTCCGTCTCTCTCTCTCGTGGTCTCTCCGTCTCTTAGTCGGTCACGGCTCTCCTTCTCTCTCCGGTCACCGCTCTTAGTGCGTTCTCTCTCTGCTCTCTTACGTCGAGCCCTAACCCTCGCGTCCCCTCTTGCCTCCGTCCCAGCGCCATTGTCCCCTCTCGCCTCCGTCAGCGCCGCATTGTCCTTGCCGACGCCGGGAGCCCTCGCATCTCGCCATTTGTAAGTCATCACTCTCTTCGCTTAGGGCTTGAGAAAAAGGTGTTTACTACTTCATCCAATTGAGGCTATGTTGTTGTTGTTGTTGTTGTGTAATTATTTTAAAATTTTATCTGTAGTTTGTGGATTCATAAGCGAAATCGGGTTTGTTTTATAGTTTCCAATTGTTTTATTTTGTTTATGGATGTGGTTTGCAAATATGGAACTAAAGGCTTTTGAAATTTCCTATTTCGGTTACATTCAAGTTAGAAAATACCTTGATTACGTGGCCTATATTTTTGTTAGTGTTTCAACTTGCCCCAATTGGAAAAGTTTAGCAACTAAATGAAGAATCAAAATCGTCAAGGTTTTGCGATGGCGGACTTCATAGATTTATGACATAATTAGCTAATGAGTAGTAATTAGAAACTATTTATTCGGATTTTATCTTTTATAGTTTCAGCTCAATGTGCCAAACAATTTATTAGAATTTTATTAGAAATTTGCTACTTGCTTACAATGTATTCTTTTTGGAACTTTGTAGGAAACGATAGGCTTAGACAAGTGATTGAGAAGGAAATGCTAAAAGTCGAGGTAAGTTTGTTCTTCCCAAAATAACAACTAAAGAGAGAGATCCTTTGCTAGACATGTTATTTCAAAGAAAAATTGGAGTTGAAGCCCTCTATTGAAGGCATGGTGAGAATCTAACTCCCTCAATTAGTTTATTAAAACATGGACTTGTCGATAAGGGCAGTTGGCTCATCAAGTTTTTTTAATGATCCTTAGTTTAACTTTAAAAACGGATTTTTATTGGTCGATTCAAATATAATGAGTTTTATGGACAAGTTGATTAAGTTGTTATGGTTAGTTGCATTCCATGAAAAAAAATTTATATGATATTGATGATTTGGGCTAGTATTCAAAAGTGATCATGCCTTGTAAAAGGTATTGGTGGATAATGTGCTCTTTTGTTTGATGAAATTGTCAAAAGAGACCTTAACTTGTTCTTTTAACGAAGTGCATGGAAAAGCATGATTCTAAAGTCTAATGGATTCTTTATTGAGCTTTGTTTCTATGATATGATTTAATCGAGCAATCATTAGTATGATTTTTCATGTCTCGAAAGGATTGTAGCTAATTTGCATTGATTTGGGTAAAATCCTTTTAAAACGCTTCAAGGAGAGCTCATTCATTTTTTTCCCAAGTCTTGAAATATGTTCAATCCAACTTTATTGAATGTAGTTAGTAATCATCATTTTGGGTGAGACTTGAAGCTAAGTTGAGATGCGGAAGAGACTTTGTTTTATCCATTGAAAAAAGACTTCGATTAAATCATGGATTTTCGACTAAATGCTATGATTTGAGAATTTTAAGTCGAACTTGACTCTAATGAGTTGATTTGAATCTTTTTAGTTGTGATTAGTCGATCGCATTCAATTTATATTGGATAACTAAGTTTATGAGATTTTTCTTGTTTTGCTTCACCGCATACTTGTTTTACTCGAATCGTCGATTTTGATTTGAAAGAATGGTTTAAAAGTCGGGAATGACTTAAGTCGAGATAACTAGGAATGAGGTTTGAGTCCTTAAATGATTTAAGTTAGTCTAAATAAATTCAAGTAAATACTACTTTAAGAATCCATGAAAAACATATTTAAAATTGGTTTTGGTTCATTCATTTTTTGATTGAAATATTCGATTAAGTGGTTTAATGCATAAATTTTACTTGAATATGATCTATAATTTGCATTGTTGTTTGAATAAGGATATGTCTTCTTTAAATTTAGGCAATAACAAGTCCATATCATTTTTTTTGGTGTGATCAATAGTTTGATACTCATTAAGTTCATACTTCACAACTTAAAAGGTATCCTAGTTCCTCATCAAGTTGATATTGTCAAACTCAACCTATGTAGAATATTGTGTGCTCTAGATAAAGGTAAAGGAGTCACCGTCACGCTTGAAAAATAAGGGGTGGGTTGCAATAGGTGAAAGCCAATGTAAATCGATCTTTATGAAATGGATTAAACAGGTTTATTGTTTGGTTCTTGAAAGTTAAAAAAGCTCGGTTTGAAATGAGATGAGTGAGCTTATGATAAATTTTGTAGCTTGTGAAAGTGGATTGATTGAAAATAGTCTTATGAGTTTTTTGGTCTATCTATGAGGTAGCATATTTTTGTTTTCTTATATGTTTTTAGAAAATGAAGATAAAAGTGAAAATGACAAACATTGCTATTTTCCTCCTATTTGGATTGGTAAGAATTTAATTTACTTAAATCAAGATATGCGGTGTTTATCATCGTTTGTGGATTCTTAAATCTCAAATGAATTAATGTTAATCTTTTTGCTTGTTTGTAGACTTTGATGGTCGAGTGCGGGGATCGTCACTATAAGTTCGATGTGAGTCATTGCTCTTCTACCTTAGCTCTATCTCCTATGATGCTTATGTCCCTGAAAAATTTAAGTTCAACTATTCAATTATTAAGTTGTTTCAAATGTCCCTTGGGCACATGCGGTGGTGTTGAAGAACATCTCAAGACTTTTCGATTGATAATTCTTTTTGTGCATATTTATAGGATTGTAAGTTTTTTTTTTTTTTTTTGTGGTTGTTGAACAATAGGATTGGTGGTTTTGTGAATACTTAGAAATTTGGAGCATTTGTAATACTATACAATTTTTTTGGATATATATCTTTTTCAATTTTTGATTTTTACATTTTTGTTCTCTCAATTGAATATTTGTTGATATATATTGTCGATGTATGAATGTCAATTTATTATATATTGGCGAGTTAAATGTGCTTGGATTGAGACCTATATATGTAAGACTTTAAAAACTAAACAAAAATGAAAATTAGAGACGGAAATAGCAACGGAATCTTTGGATTCCGTTGCTATTTCCGTCTCTAATTTTCGTTTTTGTAAGATACATAAATCGAAACGGATTAAATTCCGTCTCGATCCGTCTCGATTAGCAACGGATCGTAGACGGAATAATCGAACGAATTTATTCCGTCTCTAATCGAAACGGAATTTATTCCGTCTCTAATCGAAACGGAATTAGAGACGGAATAAATTCGTTTCTAATCAACGGAATTTATTCCGTTTGATCCGTCTCTAAATCGAAACGGAATCCATTTTCCGTTTGATCCAATCGGCGACGACGTTTTCGAGAGACGGAACGCATTCGTCTCTCTGTTCGTTCTGAATCCAATCAGAGACGGAATTTTTGCAAATCAGAAACGGAAAATTCCGTTTCTGATTTGCTTTTTTTTTTGCAGTGTATGCTAATTCGACTTGCCGATACCTTAAAACTCGTACCCCAGCCTCCGCGACTCCTCCCTAGGCTCATGGTATCATTTGACACGTTTTAAAATATGTTTAGAACGATAGTCATAATATTAAGCTTGTTTAAGGTGTCTAAGTTTTAGTTATGAAATTGAAGATTTTTTGTTGTTAGAGTACCTAGCACACTGTATAGCATGACTAGTGCACTAAAAACCTCATTAACTTAATCTTACTAGCGTGCTAGCTAGCACATCTAGCGTACTATATGCCAGTAAATCCAGAATTATGCACTTTAAATTCTGAGTATTCTCCACATAAGGCTAACACCAACACCTTGGAATCCTTGTTCTAACCTACCAGAGAGCCAAGAAACCTATCAATAATATTAGAATAACCACGCTTTATATTTTTAATGAATTCATCAAATTAAACAAAGTTAATGGTGTAAATAAAATTACATAGTTGATTAACACCAATAAATTGATCTATTAACTCTTAAACCCACAAGAACTCCTCTGTAGTTGCTAATATTTCTTCCAAATCTTCTTCTCCAGCAAATTTTCTCAGTTTTTAAGTATTGCAATGAAATGAATTGCATGGGTGGATCTATTCAATCTTATATATTAAGATAAGATTGTTTAATAGTCATTGATCTTAATGTACACATGTATCTCAAGGTTAATCAAATGGTCTACGTATTGACACAATTCCACTAACTCCATCTAACTACCACAAATTAAAACTCAATGGTCTCTTGATGTGTCAACACATATATCGAGGATCATTGAATGGCTATCATATTAACTTGCTAACTTAGGTTACATTTAATATAAAGTCAGATATAGCAACATTAATACTACTATATAAGCTAAAATAGGCTTAAATCAACTTACCACATCACTCTCTACCCCAGCTCCACATAGGCACACATCTCAAGGTGTATCCCCGATCAAGTCTCGACATTTATATATCAGTAGGAGTGACTTTGTAGTCTACACATATACATCACACTAAGAATCCATCACTAAAAAGTATTATACTAATCAATCCTCACACTGAGTATTCGGACCGTGTACTCGCTCTTAAGCACGTCGAGGGTCGATAACCCTGATTCGGGACTAATTTACTATTAGCAAATTCTGGATCATTACAGTCTTTCCAATTAATAGGATTTTCACCCTCGAGATTTAACTTAATCAAAGTTAATCTCATATCTCACTCTTATCCCTAAAATGGAGTCCCTCGCTAGTTGACTCTTATATCTCTATAGTTCAAAACATATATAATAACATTTTCTCATTTTATTCTCTCAATAATTACCTTAGCCAAAATTTCAAATACGCCCCAAAGCCCGTGTTTCTCAACTACTACAGGTGGATCCCCTGTCCACGTACCCTGAGTTCAAATGTTAATATGGGTGAGCTTATGCTCAGTTACTATATGCATACTATCATAATATACGACACTCTAGTTATAATACTTAAGAGAAATCTCACTAGGCATAATTTTCCTTTTAAAAGCTTTTAATGGGCTTATTAGGTATCACTGGTTTCATTATCTATTTAACTCATGTGATATGAACTTTTTCGAGTCATTCTCCTTAGTCCAGTAATCAGTTTTTAACTCCCAAATCATAAACAAAATCACTGTTATATAGATCAGACAGTGCATGATTAACATAATAAATAAATACTTACCCTCACATGGTCGTGTACCATCTCTAGGTCCGGTTATGTCTTTACGTGAGCTCTATGTCTAACTTGTGACTATATAGCAGGCTGCTGAAAGTCATGATGCTACAGACATTATAAAAGCACGTGTTTGATCTGTCCACATCTATAGTTCACCGAATGTCTTCTCGATACTATCGAGATCACTTGACTGTGCACCAATCTCTATCTCCATGGACTACTATCACGATCTCTAACTCCACTCTCTATCTCTAGCCAAAGGAAATATGGGATTTATGGACACTGTTGAACTATGCGTCCCACCTGACACACTTATAACAAGTCAATAGTCTCCTCCACTCTATAACTGGGGTCAAAGTCCGTATCTGCCTTGGTGCATTTCGGCCACTATCGCCTGATTTCTTCTAAATCTACAATAGTGATGGTACCAATCCTGCTTGTAATGGCATGAGAAATCTACTCACTGACAGTAGACCACAACTCATTATGTGTCCCTTCTTATCACATATGCAACACGTCATACATTTCATCTGCTTTGTTAACTCATTTGACCTCGGAGTGAGTCTCTATTTGAACCCTTATTTAAAATAGTCTCTACTACTCTAAACTTACTAACACTGCAACAGTGATTGCACTATCTGATGAGATCAGCAGGCAAAATCTTGAACAAAGATAGGTGGAACAATATCAGTCGAAGATACGTATGGAAGTCTAATTATCATCACAGGTGCCAATGGAGAATCACTTACGCAAGGTACTGTCCTGGTGAGTGGTACCTGTAATCCAGATGAAGTAGATCCATCAAACATTTTCTAAAACCCTTTACTTCTCTAACTTTTCCTATAGTTCTCGATCAATGTAAGTGTAGCGTCAATCGAAATCTGTACAGTTACTACCACAAAAAACATTTTTGATGACATAGGTACTATATGTGCTACAGGTAGCTCGAGTGATCACAATACGATAGTGGTAGTAGCCGATACAATCGGAGTCTCAGGTACTAGAAGTACTATCATAGTAGGCTCAGTAGGAGTGGCTGGTGAAACCAAGTGTGCTCGTACAATCTTAAGGAACTCGGTCAACTATTATCCCTAGGCAGTGACCGTGTCAATCCATTGCTACATATCATTAGTTGTAATAACATGTGCCTCAGGTGTTGGTAGTACGATAGTTGAAATAGTAGCAGTAATAACAGATTATGCAAGTGCGGACATATGCATCGCCATATTTGACACGAAATCAGCTAACTGCTGACCTGGTGCCGCAACATTATTAGATAGCCTTAAAAAATCCTCAGTCGATACTATATGCTGGCTATCATTGGCACTACCATCTTCGTCCTCTCATAGATCTGCCATCGTAATCTGCATGTTGATAACGATCGCAACATCAACTACTATGTAACTATTACATATATACACTTATAAAACATAACATATACACATAGAAACCCCCACCTCACATTCACTCAATTTCTAACTAATAGTTTTTAAATAAGGACCATTTAGTTTCTACATCTAAGATTAGTATTTTATTCAAGTTTCGTTGTGTACTTATCGAGAATTTAGATTCTCATATGAACCATAACTGAGACATTGGTATCATAATTTTGGAAAACTATATAATTTGTTGCTAAGGTTCTATAATCCTTTTCTCTCATACCAACTGTGACGTTAGTATCACATTATAGAATAAACTATACTCCTCTGCCTAGGCTCTAAGATTTGTAGAACCTTAGGGACATATTATATAGTTCTTCCAAATTGTGATACCAATGTCTCTGTTATGGTTGATTTGAGACTTTAAATTCTCGATAAGTACACAACGAAACTTGAATAAAACAAAAATCTTATATGTGGAAACCAGAAGATCTTTATTAAGAAACTATTAGTTGGGAAGTGAGTGAATGCGAGGTGAGGGTTTCTAGGTTTATATATTATGTTTTGTACATATATATATATACGTAATAGTTACATAGCAGCTAATGCGGCGATCGCTATCAACATGCGGATTATGATGGTAGATCTACGAGAAGATGGAAATGATAGCCAGCGATAGCCAGCTTACTGTAATATCTAAGAATTTTCGGAGGCTATCCGATAAAGTTGCGCATAGGGTCAGCAGTTGGCTGATTTCATGTCAAATATGAAAGCATTTAGATCTTATTATGATTTGGGGCCAGTTGACTGTGAAATTAAATCATATAAACTATATTTCCACTATTTAGGGCATAATCATTTTTTTGGATGTTTTCACATGATTACAATGACTTTATATATATATATATATATATATATATATATATATATATATGAATACTTGTCATCAACCGCGGGCCCCATACCCATGTGTCGCATAAGCTTGTAGTGAGATCCTGACAACCCCAAGAATCTAGTGACCTCGTGTGTCGCGTCGATCTCTATAATGGTCCTAGATACAAGAACAACTTTCACATTTCAAGAAATAACAAATAAAGGAATTCATATCGGAATAACTCAAACAAATATAAAGGAATGTGATTTACAACACCACAAATCATTCACCTAATAGCATGATTTTCTATTAAGAACTTGAACAACAAAAAATGAAATAAACCAAGCTTAAGAGCCAAAAAATATCAATTAAACACCAACCAAAGCCATGATAACAAACTCATGAAATGATAGAAAATAACAAAGTAATGGCATCTAAAGTACAATAGCACAATAGCCCAAATGACTGTGAACATGAAGCATAATGGAAAGAAATGTAAATAGATATCTCAATTAGTTTACTTACAAATCACGACAAGCTCCTATGCTAATCTGGCCTCTCGACACCTTAAAACTTGTACTCGAGCCTCTAAGGCTCTTCATTATGCTCCTGGTATCATTTGAAATGGTTTATAATGTGTTTAGACCCTTAATTAGGGTATTAAGCTTTTTTAAGGTGTCTAAGTTTTAGGAAATTGCAAATTTTGTGCAGTAAGAGCACCTAACGCACTGGATATCATGACTAGCACGCTGGATATCATGACTAGCGCACTACTCAGCCTTACTAGCATGCTACACATAGGTGGAATGCTAGCTAGCACTTCTAGCGCACTATATGCAGGAAAATTGGTCACGTGTCATGCGTGCCAAATATAACCCGCAATCGAGTTACCAACCATAAGGGTGTAGTAGTGGTAAATACGGGGTCAAATCCACAGGACTTGAGTTTTACTCTAAGTTAACTAAAAAGGAAGGTTTTCAGAAAGTTCAATGAAATAATTAACTAGACTAGCACAAATAAAAAGTTCGCAAAAATAATGTCAAAGAGAAAAAATCACCTAAGTCTACGGTTCCATAAGCAAGAATCAAGATTCAATGGCATTTAATGGTCCTCAATCATTCCAAAAATTTATTAATTCAATTTCTCCTAGATTAGCTATGGAAAATCAGCGTCCACTAGAAATTCTTAGTTCCCCTAATCTCGATAGCTAGGACGTCCGCTACTAACAATTTCCCTAATAAATGTATAACCCTATACATCCGCCAATCGGGTTTAACAAATTAACCGCAGTAATTCAGGTATGTGGGAACACTAATCCTAAATAACCAGATCGCATCCGCCTCCGATTTAACCTAGATTCAATTGTTGCACACTCAAGAATCGAAAGGATTTGACAGCAAACGGGTGAGTGTTTGTTACTTTATTGGTCCAAAAGCACAATTACACGGATACTAATGGTCTACATAACTATAAGTTGTTCACCTAAAAGCATACACTGACCACATACACACCCTAGATCTAAACCATATACTTTAAAATCACAACAATGAAATAGGAAAAATTAAATCAAATTAAATAAAAATCGTACATCTCACATAATATTTACCATGAATCATAAATCCCACTTGTTTCCCCTTCGACCTAAGTGAAGATTGGTCTAGCCGAACATCATCTCTACAATCTCCGAGTATGAAAAGTTGTGTGTAGTAGCTCCAATGTTTCTCCCCATATGAATACCCTAATTTCTAATATGAAAAACCACTAAAAATTGCTTTATGGAGGTGAGAGAAACTAATTTTAGGGGTTAGTCTCGTAACACTTGAGCTGATGAGCATCTAGGAACTATTTTTGGGGTGAAACCCACTTTTGTCCACGTGTCTGCAGTGCATTGGTTGAGAGTGTTGACGTGCTGCAGACGTGCCACCTTCCTATTGGCTGGACCGGCTATGATGACGTTGTTGGCGTGGTGAGCGAGCACCACGTGTCGAGCAAGAGGCGGTGTTGGGTTCACACGAGTTCACTCCATGCATGGGACGAATTCGATGTTCGTATCTTGTGGAGTGTTTATTAGCAGCTTAAGCGAGACAAAACTGTTTTGCTTTGATGTGATGATGTGAGACGCCACATGGTGATGTCTGATTGGTGGAGTAAATTGACACGCTGACGTGGCGACTGGCTCTTGGTGGAGAGCGCTGCCGTTTCGCACGGTTTTGTTCGAAGATGTGGTCGTCTGTCGAAGCGACACGTGTCTCAAGCTTGCCAATGGCACGCTGCCACGTGGCAGGTATTACTTGGTCTACCGTCTTTTATTCTACCCACCGCGCAACAGATAACTTGAGGCAAACTGTCCGGTGTCCGATCACTACGAGTAAATACTCCCTTTTGAGTATTTTTCCGCTACGAATTCAACCGCGCACTCCGTTTCACCTGAAAATGATTAAAATATACTAAAATAAACTACTAAATTTATATAAAAATATTGACTTATCAAATATCCCCAAACTTAAGACTTTGCATGTCCTGAACAAAGGTGTAAATGACAACACAAACTAAACTAGACTCCTAATATAATAATGCATTGACTCAACTAGACTCCTAATATAATAATGCCCTTACTCAACTAATCCTATACCCGACTCAAAATTCGTGGAGTTCCTTTAGTTTACATAGCCACCAAGCTAACAAGCCACTCAAAAAACTTCAAAGTTATGATATGTCAAGACTCTCAACCCAAGCACAATTAAGATCTCATTTTCAAGACAAAGACTCGGTCAAAACAAAGGCTAATAGCTACTCATAAGTTTTCTTGGTCTATACATTAATGCACGCAAGTTTAAAATTCTCACTTAATATAGTGAAAGCACTCGAACTAAATTTTTATTTGAGGAGTTTCACAACTTACGCCTTTATTTTTTATTTTATTCTCTATTTTTTCACATTTTTTTTCCAAATTTCTTTTCAATTAATATGACCCTCGCTCCATTTCTTATGGAAACTTGTGGGACACTCCACGCTAAGGAATCTCTTGTTAGTACTTCTCACTATCACTATAATCAAGCAAATCCCCAAATGTGGGTTAAAATAATATCACTTGTAAAAATTTGACCATCTACTCATTTTCGTTATCTAGCACAAAGTTTAACCAGCAACTGAGTCCCTAATCATGAAATCATAAAAATGCAGAGCTACGAACTCGATTAAGTGTTTCTTCTAATTTTCCCTAAGTTTCAAGTCAAAAAGGAAACTGTAATGTATTCATCTACAACCAAAGGCACGAACAAAGTTTTGGGTGACTCTATATGCAATAAAAAAACTATACTAAATACATGCATGAAAATGTATCATATCCTAATGAAATGAGAAAGGAATATGAATGGACAAGAAATGAAAAAAATGATATAAAACGACACCATTGACATCTGATATCCTCCTATAACCGCATAAAAATATAAACGATCTCACCTGCGGTCTTTCTCAAAAGAATCCATCCAAAACAATCCACAATCCTTAAAACACCTCCAAACTTATTTCGAACATTTTCCTCAAGCTTCAAAGCAATTCGAGAGGTCCACATAAAGAAAACGAACAAGATGGTGAAAGAACATGATAGATATAAGATGAAGGAAATGATACAAATTCATGCAAAATGATAAAAAAATACGAAAATAAATAAACCAAATGATACTTATCAAAGTTTGGGCTACCTCCTAATAGCGCTTTTGGTTAAAGTCATTGGCTTGACTTGGTCTGAGTCTCTTAATCAGTATAGATTGGCGTTGCAAGTAAGACGACCTCCATATTATGGCTTAGGAAGTCTTCATATAAGATCTTCAATCTGTAGCTGTTCACCTTAAATGCATTATCATTCTCCAAACTTTAAATCTCCACTGCTCTGTGATCATACACCGCAGTCACAACATATGGTCCTGTCCACCTTGATCTCAACTTACCTGCAAAAATCTTAAGACGTGACTGAAATAAAAGCGCTTTCTGACCAATACGAAAAGATTTTCTAGAGAGATTGCTATCATGGAACGCTTTTGATTTTTATTTATAAATCCGTGCATTTTCAAACGCGCCGTTCCTGATTTCCTCCAATTTTTGGAAAGTGATATTTTTCTTTTTTCCTACCTCTTCAAGCTTCATATTAAGCTATTTCACAACCCAGTAGGATTTATGCTCAAGCTCGACTAGCAAGCGGCAAGCTTTACTAAACACAAGGCAAGATGGGGACATCCTAATTGGCGTTTAAAACGTCGTTTGGTAAGCCCAAACCACATCATCAAGACGTGAACTCCAATCTTTACAAGTAGGATTCACTGTCTTTTCTAGATGGATTTGATCAACCTGTTAGAAACCTCTGCCTGGCCACTTGTTTGGGGATGATACACTGTAGACATTCGATGAGCAACATTGTACCTCCTTAGAAGACTTTCAACTGTACGGTTGCAGAAGTGAGTGCCTCTATCACTGATCGGGGCATGTGGGGTACCAAATGTTATGAAAATCCTCGATTTGAAGAATTCACATACCACTTTTGAATCATTAGTGCATGTAGCATTAGCTTCCACCTACTTAGACATGTAGTCCGCCGCCAAGAGTATGTAAACATTACCAAATGAAACTGGAAACGGTCCAATAAAGTCTATACCCCAAATGTCAAATATCTCATAAATATGAATCGGGGTAAGCGACATTTGGTCCCGATGACTAAGGTTACCTATTTTTTGACAGTTACGATAAGTCTTGGTAAACATGTATGAATCATGAAAAATGGTGGGCTAGTAAAACCCACTCTCGAGAACTTTCCTAGATGTCCAACGGGGATCAAAGTGGCCAATGTAGGCGTAAGTATGACAAAAAGCCAATATGGAGTGACTCTCAGTCTAAAGAACACAATGCCTGATAACCTGATCGAAGTATAATTTTCATAAGTACGGGTCATCCCATACATAGTACTTAGCATTGCTCCTTACTTTATTCTTCTGAGCCTTCGAAAGGTGAGGGGATAGCTCGCCCGAGGTGATATAGTTCACCAAATCGGCGTACCAGGGGAGATCTTCCATAACGGCATAGATGTACTCATAATGGAAATCATCCATAAGAGGGGTAGGACTCTTACCATTCTCAATTCTGCATAGATGGTCTGCGACTAGATTCTCTACACACTACAAATAAACAACTGATCAGAGATGGAAATGTCCGTTGCTGATTTGCATAAATTCCGTTTCTGAGTATATTCTGCAACGGATCAAAAATGGAATTATTTTCGTCTCTAAAACGCTCGACGCTAATTTACTCGGTAACGGAAATGGATTCCGTGGCTGATTAGAGACTGAATAGAGATGAGTTTGAGACGAATTTAAACACGAATCAACAATGGAACATAAATGGAATTTATTCCTAGGGACTATTGCAATCGCATTCCGTTGCTGATTCGTTGCTGATCAGTTACGGATCAGCAACGAAATTCTTTAAGTCAATTTTCTAATCTATTGCTGATCAACAACGGATCAACAATGGATCATCAACGAAACTTGAGCATTTTGTAATCCGTTGTTGATCAACAACGAATTAGAAAGGGAATTCTCGAAGTCCATTCCTGATCCGTCTCTATTTCGTGCATAAATTTAATAATACCCAGTTTTGCGCGACTATTTCATTAGCTATTAGAGACGGAATAGCAATGGAATCTCTGAGTTTCGTTGATAATCCATCTCAATTCTGTTTGTAAGCTTCTTATTTTTCTCACTGCTAAAAATAAATCCAATTGGTTCTCCATAACCAGTAAACCCAAAAATACAATCGTCACACCTACTCAATCGCCTGCACCCCCTCCAACAACTCCTTGGGGGTGCTAACATTCCCTAAAAAACCAGAATTTTCCATACATACATAGATAATATATATATCAACACCAAATATTGAAATGAGGGAAAAAAAGTACAATTCGAAATTGAAAAAGATTTATATATCCACGAAAACTTGTCAAGTATAATAAATGTTCAAAAAATGTAAGTATTCAAAAAAACCCACCAATCCTATTGTTCTACATCAACTACAATAAATTTCCAATCTTCTAAATATGCACAAAAAGAACTATCAATCTAAAAGTTCTATAAACAACTGTAAAAGCTATGTACAAAAGAAAAATTATCATCTCAAAAGTAATACAAACAACAAGAAAAATACCTAAATTTCACCAACCTGCTCATCTCCCGTAAGCCAATCTTGCATATCTCGATCAACATTGTCTTATTGTTGTGGTGAATCAGCGGGATCTAGTTGCGGTGGCTGCTGTTGCTCGTGAGGTGGTGGTGGTGGTGGTGGCTGTGGCTGAGATAGGCTTGCTCCGTCTATGGTCATCCCTAATTGTCTCTACATAAACGCCATAACTTATCGTAATTGCTTGGCAACACTATCGAACTTTGAACGTGGCACCATCTCCGGCAACTGGGATGTGCTAGCGCCAGGATCTGCGTATCTTCTATTCTTTCCCCCTAACGACCCAAGACCGTAGACTTGTCCTTTGGGACACTCACCCACCACATTGTAGTACACCGCCTCATCATCCACCGTCTGGTTCGGTGTAGCCTGGGTTAGCTCCTGACGTCTCCGCTGGAGCTTAGCCTGCATGGATTAACATTAAACATATTAAATGATATGCTTTTAAAGTAAACTTACTAATATTTCGCTCGTATTTCTATAATCACATAGAACCGCTCCGATCTAGTATCGAAGAATGTCACCCCATCGTGATTTACGGTTTGGAGATGCAAATACAATTCATTCACGGTAGGTGGCATCTCAAATGTATTAGTCTGCATACAAAAGTTAAAACAAATTTTAAAAAAATGTCAATTACTAGTAGGTCGGCGCACTTATATTCACCAATCACAGATCAATTGCATAGAAGTGAAATGAACTGAACTCAATGAAATATGTACAATGCAATTCAGTTAAACTAGCACCAATGTGTAAGAAATATAAAAAAACCAGATTAAAAGCAAACACAGGCATAATGAACAAGTGTAGAAATAAAAAAAATAAACAAGAATGTAAAAGAGTACAATTCAACATTGAAAAAGATTTATATATCCACGAAAGCTTGTCAAGTATAATAAATGTTCAAAAAACGTAAGTATTCACAAAAACCACCAATCCTATTGTTCAACATCAACCACAAAAAACTTCCAATCTTCTAAATATACAAAAAACAACTATCAATCTAAACGTTCTATAAAAAACTGTAAAAGATATGTACAAAAGCAAAACTATCATCTCAAAAGTAACACAAACAACAAGAAAAATACCTAAGTATCACCAAGCTATTCATCTCTCGTAAGCCAATCTTGCGTATCTAGATCAATATTGTCTTGTTGCTGTAGTGGATCAGCGGGATCTATTTGCGATGGTATAGGTCTACTTGTGTGTCCAACTTACATAATTTATTATAAGGGGGAATCTGAGAACCTCCTAACTATATGAACAAAAAGCTTTATTTGTATGCATTGACTACATATGGTTTGATACAAATAACATAAAATAAAACAAACTTTACATTTGTTGAGTTCCAACTTCATGTTTGTTTTTGGATTGAATGTAGTACTCCTAATCTCATGAAAGATTTTGCTAACTTCATGTATGTTTGTGGCTAATGTTCCTTTTGTTGATTTCAACTTTCTTAAGGCCAAACACCCAGTATTTCATTTCCAACAAATCATGAATAGATGTACCTACATTACTATCAGCCATAACACACTGCAACTCATTAAGTAAGGGAAACTACAAAGGTTGGCTCCTTAAATCATTCCTATCGAAGACTTCATGTTTTAGAATTTACAAACAAGCGTCACTCCATAAACATATTGACATATGTGAGTACATTCACCAATAAATACAGTAACATAAATCATAATATGTTATTTAGAAAGAAACTCAATATCTCATAGATCAACGACATTAAAAGAATTCAATCATAGAACGAAGTCAAGACAAAGAATGCTATGCGACAATTTTTTACACGATTACTTTAGTCGAAGAAATCATAGATAGTAATACATTATGGATGACATTACCAATATAAGATCGGTAGTAAAACAATCCAGATGATTTAATGTCAACTCAAAAATGGGAATGAAATAAAGGGAATTGCCTCAAAGGGTTTACTTACCTCAAATGCACGCAATTCGTAGCCTATACCGGCTCTCTGCCACTCCAAACTCGCGTTCCACACCTTGTAAGTCCTCTTCAAGCTCCAACAGTGTCCTAACAAATTTAATTTTAATTTGTTTTTAGGTTGGTCAAGTGGTTTTCAATTCTAAATTTTAGCATTAAAACTCATGATTTTCTAACCAAAGCCTAAAAATATTTCCTTCAGCAAGTTGTTGACTTTCTTCTCAAATCTCTTTTTTGTTGAATTTACAAAGTAATGTGTGAATGAGTACGAACATGAGCGGTTGTCTCTGTAGGCTAATTGAACCTGAATTTGTAGAAAATGACAACTAGGCCTTAGAGTGTACTCGAGATTTTGATGAACTTAAACATTATGCAATGCAAAGACTTAGTATTCACATAGACATATACTAAATGTACTCAGGGTAATCTATTTACTTTCGACAACAGCATTGTAGTTCAACCGAAAGGCAGTGGCTTGTTATTTGTGGTTAAAATGCTTATGTTGATTGTCAAGTTTAATTGCATAAATTTATAAGAATAATTAATATAAAAGCTAGACTCATTTTTTTAAGGGTTGTTGCGTTGACCATGATTTTAGAATGAGGTTTAGTTTAGGACATTGAATGGTTTACCAGATATTACAATGATTGATTAAGTTTAACCAAATGTTCAGTTGTTTCTTAACATGTTATCCTCCTATATTTCAAGATATAATTGTATTTAGAATTCTTAGGGGATCTAATTACAAAAACTTGTGCAAGTGTTTGCTTAAAATGAACTAATCTTCATTACAAAATAACTATACATATAAAGTCATTCTTAATGACTCCAAAACTAATGTGTACATCAAAAGTAGGCTTAAAATTGTAAAGAAATTATCATCATTTCCTTTTTTATTGATCTTATTCAGTTGTTTTCTCCTAACATAATTGACAAAGGGGGACAAGGGTATCAAAAATTCTATTTGGTTTCTTTTTCTAGTAAACCTAACATTTTATTTTCTTCTTTCTACTTTATTATATGTATTACACATGTACTTTTTTATTCATTTTAATATTGGAGCAAAAAAAATGGCAATGTTGTTAATAAAGCTTCAATGGTTACAATGATAAGGAATATAAAGCTAAATATTTCAGTTTGAATCCATGATCTCATCCACGATCTAAAGAACTATCGGAATAAAATTGCTATCATCTTTAAAAGACTATATAAAAATAGGTAGTCTTATTTGTTTGTAAAAGAAACATGTAGTATCTTTATTGTTCATTTCATGATTCAAAATCCACTTCTTTAAGGCATTGAAGGTTTATGCTTGAACTTCAAATTGGAAAATTTGATTTTAATTTGTAAAAATATTTAATTAAATTTGCCAATTTTAGTTTCAGATCATTGCTAAATGAGGAGTCTACAAGTAAAAATTATAACTTTTATTTCTTTCATTGTTGAATTGTTGATTGTGGTAAAAATAAAATTATTTATCTAATTGTACATTTGTTTGTCTTTGGATTCAATTAATTCACAAATCAATGGTTAGGTTTTTGTTATAACTTATGATCTTATTCTTCATTTGACACTAATTGGGAATCCAACGCTGATCATCTTATAGTTTAACCAAAATATGTGTTCTTATTTTGGTTCTATTATTTGCGAAACTGATCGAAAATGGTATATTAATGGAGATTACCTCACCTGGCAATGACAAACATCGGCGAGGGCTGCACAGCAGCAGCGGGCGAAGGTAGACAATGATGGTTTTCGAGGCAGCGACAAAGGGCAGCGAACAGCGGCGGGGCTGCGCAGCCAGAGGGTGGCAAAGGGCAAAGGCAAACGACGATGGTTTCCATGGCAGTGATGAACAGCGGCGGCAGAGGGCGAAGGCAGACGGTGATGGTTTCCAACACAAATGATGAACAATGACGACGACCGGCAAATGGGCACATGCAGCGACGACAGAGGCCCCTACCTACGGCAGACGGTGCAGTGATTTAAGGGTTTGGGAGACAGATTTTGGGGAAAGACATATGGAGAGTTGACGATGAATCGTGGAAGAAGGACGAGGCTTTGAGATAGAGATTTGAGGAGGGAGAGAGGGGGTTGTTGGAGGTGAGAGTGGGTTGAGAGAGAGGGGGTTCTCTACATCCGTCTCCATTTTTCAATTCTTCGCATCGAAGCATGCACAAATCTCGAGACGTAACAAACGGTTACAAAAAATTAAATTTTTGATGGGAATGTTGGCGCCATTATTTTGAAACAAAATTTAATTCCATCTCTGATCTCTCTCTATTCCATCTCTGAATGATTCCGTCTCAATTCCGTCTCTAACCATTTATTCGTAGCAACGAAACTAAATTCCGCTGCTAATTCCGTTTCTAATTAACCATTTTTTTGTAGTGACACCACTTTTATCTTTGATTGTGATATCAAACTCCTGTAGTAGGAGTGTCCATCTAATAAGCCTAGGTTTGGCATCCTTTTTACTCATCAGGTACATTAAGGCAACATGATTAGAGTAAATGATAACCTTGGTTCCCAAGAGATAAGGCAAAAACTTCTCAATTGTGAAGATAACGACAATGAGATCCTTTTCGGTAGTGGTGTAGTTCATCTCAGCCGCGTCTAGAGTACTAGAAGCATAGTAAATGACATGTGAAGCTCTCCTACTCTCTGCCCTAAGACTACACCCACTGCATAATTACTAGCATCATACATAATTTCAAATGGAAGCTCCCAATTAGGGACCTGAATCACTAGTGTTCTTACATGCCTTATCAAAGTCTAAAGGTACGTCCTTTTGAAGTAGATGGCATAGTGGTTGTGCGATTTTTGAAAAGTCCTTAAGGAAACGACTATAAAATCGGCATGTCAAAGGAAAGATCTAATCTCCCGTACATTCGTAGGGTAGGGAAGTTTCTTGATAACATCAATTTTGGCTTGGTTTACCTCTACGCCCCTGGCTGAGATAATGTGTCCCAAAATAAGACATTGGTCCACCATAAAATGACATTTTCATATTTCAGAACTAGGTTCTTCTCGATACACCTGCTGAGTACTTTTGTCAGATTGATGAGACAACTATCGAATTAATCACCGTAAACGGTAATGATAAGTCGGTATTTATAGGTATTTAATAGTCTATTTTAGTATATTTAATTATTAAAAGTATTTAAAATATATATTTAATTATATTTTTGGTCATTTTTAGGTGAAACGGAGTGTGCAGTTGAATTCATGGCGGAAAAATACTCAAAATAGAGTATTTACTTGCAGTGATCGGATGCCGGACAGTTTGCCTCAAAATATGCGTTGCGGTGTGTTGAATAACAGACAGGGTGTTCAGGCCAATCCGAAGATGACACGTCAGCAAGCGGAGGTGCAACAGCCAGCGTGGACCAATCTGAGAGCGCCGCGTCAGCCAGCGAATCCACGTCACTCGCAAGCAGTTTTCCTTGCGTTTCAGAATCCGTCGATTTGCCTCGAGATCCATGGTCACACAAACTCCCAGATTTTCGTCGTATTCGCGCGAATTCTTCTTACATAGTTCTTCGTCAACGTGGCGCGTTCCTATTGGCCAGACGCGTCCAATTGACGTGTTTCGGTCAATAGCGTTCTGCCACGTGGCGCTTCGTCAGCACATACACAACGAACGCGCTAGGAGCTCAGTGAATGGTGCGGCGACATATCAGCAAGTGGGCAGCGGTTCACCGAATGGGAGGCGGACAAGTGGAGCGGCATAGAAAAACAACGAATCGCGTATTTACACGTGGCAGATTCGGAATTTTGATTTAAAACACCCCTACGATCCTCCTCGACGCACGAGTCACGTACCTAACCCCTAAAATCAGTATTGGAGTACAATTTGGAGGATTTATATATATTAGGAACCTATGTATTATTTAGGGAGGATTTAATTAGTAATTTTTAGAGATTAATTATTAGTTTTTAGTAGTGATTTTTGAAGATGATGTCCGGCTAATCAATTTCTTGCTTAAGTCGAAGGGGAAGCAAGTCGGAATTATGGATTCAAAGTATATTATGTGAGATCTTTTTATTTTATTATTTAATTAATTTAACTTCTCCTATTTCATTGTTGTTGATTTTAGTGATTATGATTTAGATCTATGGTATGTATGAGGCCAGTGCATGCTTTTAGATGGACAATCTATTGTTATTTGGAATATTAGTATCCGTGTAATTGTACTTTTAGACCAATAAAGTAACAAACATTCACCCGTTTGCCGTAAAAGCTTTTCGGTTCTTGAATGTACAACAATTGAATCTAGGTTAAATTGGGAGCGGATGCGATTCGGTTGTCTAGGATTAGTATTCCCATAGATCTATATTACTGCGGTTAGTGTGTTAAACCTGAATGGCAGATGTCTAGGGTTATACATTAATTAGGGAAGTAGTTAGTGGCAGACGTCCTGGCTATCGAGATTAGGGGAACTAAGAATTTCTGGCGGATGTCGATTTTCCATAGCTAATCTAAGAGAATTAAATTAATAACTTTTTGGGAAAAATTGAAGACCATAATTGTTATTGAATCTTGATTCTGATTTGTGGAACTGGAGATTTAAGTGTTATTTAGGTGTTAATTAATTATTAATTAATTGTTTTAGAAATTAGTTTAGTTATTTTATTTATTTATTTAGTTTAGATAGATTAGTTAGTTAAATTAATATTTTTTTAAAACCCTCGATTTTCCTTTTTTGTTGTTTTGACCTAGGAAAGATAACCAGTCTCTGTGGGATCGACCATTTGCCACTATTCTACAAAATAGTTGGTTTAGGAAACTTTACTTTATTGACGTGTTCGGCGCGCGTCAAGTAAAGTCATCCGTGAAGACCTCAATGAAATGCTCAATAAAATCTGAACAGATACTCACCATGCACTTTTTAAAGGTGACAGGTGCATTGCATAACCCAAAGGGCATGCGTTGATAGGCAAAAATGCTAAACGGATAAGTAAAGGTCATTTTTCCTGGTCTTCAGGTGCTACTGGTATCTGATGAAAACCAAAATAATCGTCAAGACAATAGTAATGAGAACGATTGGCTAGTCTCTCCAACATCTGATCAATGAATGCTATGGGAAGTGATCCTTCCTGGTGGAAGAGTTTAACTTCGTGTAGTCAATGCATACCCACCATCCATTTTGAATGTGAGTTGGAACCAACTCACCATGTGAATTGGTGACTACCGTGACTCTCATTTTCTTAGGGACCACCTAGATAGGGCTTACCCATTTACTATCAAAGATAGGGTAAGTCATGCCAGCATCAAGAAGCTTCAGTATCTCCTTCTTCACGACATCCATCATGAGCGAATTGATCCTCCTCTAGGCTTCTCTCATAGGTTTTAACCCTTCTTCCATATATATATGATGCATGCAAGTGGAAGGGCTCAAACCTTTGATATCCGCTATGGTCCACCCAATAGCCCATTTAAACCTCTGGAGTACTCGAATGAGCCTCTCTTCCTCCAAATGTGTAAGTTTGGCTTAGATGATCACAAGGAGTGTGTCATTCTCACCCAAAAACATATACTTTAGGTGTTTAGGTAATGAATTCAAATGATAAACACTCGGGGGCAGGGGTTGGAATAAATCCAACTCGAAAACAACATTCTGGATATCAGTATCGAAGGTCAGAACACTCTCGTGGATTTGAGTAGTGTCGAGTTGTTGCTCTAACACTACTTGAACTTCATTACTACCACTTATTGCAAGGTCTACTCAACAAGTGGATCCACACAGTCCATGGTACACACCACAGACGACACATCACTGGGGTATTGCATCGCGTCATAGATGTTAAACTTGAATACTTCACCATCAAACTCCGCAGTAAGAGATCCATCATCAACATCTATCTTCGTCTTCCATGTTTTCAAAAATGGACGTCCAAGGAATACTGATGAAGCATTGGGGAATGGCTCATCCTTCGTATCTACCACGTAGAGGTCAACAAGAAACACAAACTCATTCACTCAGACTAGAACATTCTAAAAAACACTAACATGTCTGACAACTGAACTATCTGCCAACTGAATGACAATACGAGTCTCCTGTAATGGGCCTACATGCAATGTCTCATAAATAGACAATAGCATGACATTAATGGAAATGTCAAAGTTGAACATAGCCCTTTGAAGGCTTACATCACCTATAACAAAAGGTACTGAGAACATCCCAGGATCCTTGCATTTAGGAGGCAACTTCTTATGTAGGATAGCCATCACAGTTTCTCCCATTTGAATTTTTTCGTTGCCTTTCAGTTTCCTTTTATTAGTGCATAGTTCCTTAAGAAACTTTGCGTACTTATGGATTTGCTTCGTAGCGTCGAAGAGTGGAATATTGATTTCCACTCATCGAAAGGTCTCAAGAATTTCTTTCTCTTCCTCGTTTTTCTTATCTAAGATGAGCAGTTGTGGAAAATGAGGTTTGACCTTAAATGCCGGTGGTGCTTCATCTTGAGTAGTTACCATCTGTTTGGGGACAAACAGAGTCACTACTAACTCGTGTTCTTTATCATTTGCCTGATCTTTGGCATCAAATAACCCATTGTTCCTTTTGGGTCCTTCCAGCTCTTTACCACTTTGGAGTGTAACTGCATTAGCATTTTTGTTAGGATTTAGGTAAGGTTGCGAAGGCAACTTTCCCTTATCTTTGAGACGTCCATAATGGTGTGTCATTTGGTCCACTTGAACTTGAAGAGTTCGGACTGCCGATTTGGTTTCAATGATGGATTTCTCTGTGGTAGCCTTGAATTGGGCCATTTCACTCATAAATTGGCTACGTTGGCCCATAAAGTCTTTGAACATATCCTCGAATGAAAAGGAATTATTAGAGGGTGTAGGCAACGCTGACCTTTAGGGATGAAAGTCTGATAGTTCTGATTTTGAAGCCCATAACTGAAGTTCAGGTTGTTCCTCGCCGTTGCATTATTATATGTATTCCCAAATGAGATTATAGATGGTCCCTGAAATTGATTACCCATGGCATTGGCCTATTGATTGTCCTAACAAAGAGTAGGACATTCATCAGTTGCATGGTTTGTTGCAGTATAGAAGCAACGAGCTTTAACTTGCACTTTGTCAGAGGAGAGGAGACGTTCCATCATGGAGGTTAATTAGTCAATTTTTTGGTCAGTGGAACTCGAGACAATCACTGCGGTCAGACTTCGGTAAGCAATATCATTGAGATCACCATAAAGGCATGACTGTTGTGCGATGTCCTCATACAATTGCTTCATTTGGGCTGGAGTTTTGTATCGAATGTGACCCCCACAAGCATTATCAATCATGCATTGTTCTATGGGCGACATGCCAACATAAAAGAATTGAGCTATGGCCTTCTCAGACTGGCCATGCTGCGGGCAACTAGCAATCAATCGCTTATAGCGATCCCGATATGCGCCAAATGATTCGCCCGACCTTATTTTGATGCTGCATATATCCTTAATGAGCTGAGCAACTCTATTCTCAGGGAGTTATTCATTCAAAAACATGGTTGCCATTTCATTTCAGGAGTTAATGCAACCATGCGAAAAGTGAAAAAGCTATTCCTTGGTTTTGTCTTTAATGCAAAATGGAAAAGATCTAAGCTTAACCATTTCCTTATCCGCATTAGAAGGTTTCATTACAGTTAGTATGAAACTCCTCCAGGAAAGTGACAGGATCTTCATTCTCACCACCATGGAAGGATGGTAGGAGATGAATGAACCCAAACCTCAACTCAAAGTCTCCGACATTATCCGGATAGTTGATGCAAAGGTGTTGTTGCGTCAAAAGAGCTTGAAGTTCTTGATTAGCATGACCCATGGTGATTTGCCGATTTGCTGCCATGTTCGAAGGATTTTGGCCTTCTTTTTGCCTAAGTTGGGTTTCTCTAATCCACCTATGAAATGTTCTCTGTAGTTTAGGATCGAAATGTAACAATGAACTAGCTGATTTTGACCGAATGAGGTGTAGTAGCATAAAACTAAGAAAAAGAAAAGAAAAGAAACCTAAACTCGGAGTAAGGACTAAGTCCCTGACAACGGCGCCAAAATTTTGTCACGTGTCGTACGTGGCAAATATAACCCACCATCGAGTTACTAAGCACAAGGGTTTAGTAGTAGTAAATACGGGGTCGAATCCATGGGACTTGAGTTTTACTCCAAGTGAGCTAAAAATAGGGGGTTTTCAGAAAGTTCAACGATATAATTAACTATACTAGCACAAATAAAAGTTTGCAAAAATAATATCAATGAGAAGAAATCACCTAAGTCTACGGTTCCACAAGCAAGAATCAAAATTTAATGGCATTTAATGGTCCTCAATCATTCCAAAAAGTTATTAATTCAATTTCTCCTAGATTAGCTATTGAAAATTGATTTCCGCCAGAAATTCCTAGTTCCCCTAATCTCGATAGCTAAAACGTCCGTCACTAACTATTTCCATAATCAATGTATAACCATAGACATCCGCCAATCAGGTTTAACACACTAATTGCAGTAATTTGGGTTTGTGGGAACATTAATCCTAAATAACCGAATCGTATCCGCCTTCGATTTAACCTAGATTCAATTGTCGCACACTCAAGAACCAAAAGGGTTTGAAGGAAAACGGGTGAGTGTTTGTTACTTTATTGGTCCAAATGCACAATTACACGGTTACTAATGGTCTAAATTACTATAGGTTGTCCACCTAAAAGCATGCACTGGCCACATACACACCTTAGATCTAAACCACATACTTTAAAATCAACAACAATGAAATATGAGAAATTAAATCAAATTAAATAAAAATCATATATCTCACATAGTATTTGCATGAATCATGAATCTCACTTGTTTCCCTTTCGACCTAGGCGAAGATTGGTTTAGCCGGACATCATCTCTACAATCTCTAAGTATGAAAAGTTGTGTTTGGCGGCTCTAATGTGTTCTCCCCATGTGAGTACCCTAGTTTCAAATATGAAAAACCACTAAAAATTGCTCTCTAGAGGTGAGAAACTAATTTCGGGGGTTGGTCTCGTCACACCTACGCCGATGAGCATCTAAGGGCTGTTTTTGGGGTGAAAACCACTTCCGTCCACGTGTCCGCGACGCATTGGTTAAGCGTGTTTCCACACGTCTGACGTGTTGCTTTCCTATTGGCTGGACCAGCTTTGATGACGCTGTTGGCGTGGTGAGCAAGCACCACGTGTCGAGCAAGAGGCGGTATTGGGTTCACACGAGTTCGCTCCATGCATGGGACGAATTCGATGCTCGTATCTTGAGGAGTGTCTGTTAGCAGCTTAAGCGAGACAAAACTATTTTGCTGTGATGTGATGATGTGAGATGCAACATGGTGATGTCTGATTGGTGGAGTAAATTGATACGCTGACGTGGCGACTTGCTCTTGGTGGAGAGCGCTGCCGTTTCGTACGGCTTTGTTCGAAGATGTGGTCGTCTGTCGAAGCGACATGTGTCTTAGGCTTGCCAATGCAACGCTGCCACATGGCAGGCATTACTTGGCCTACTGTCTCTTATTCTACCCACCACGCAACTCATAACTTGAGACAAACTATTCGGTGTCCGATCACTACGAGTAAATACTCCTTTTTGAGTATTTTTCCGCTACGAATTCAACCGCGCACTCCGTTTCACCTGAAAATAATCAAAAAATATAATTATATATATATTTTAGAGACTTTGCATAATTAAATATACTAAAATAAACTACTAAATATATATAAATACTGACTTATCAAAAATCAAGAATTTTGCACTTTGAATTTTGAGAGTCTTCTCCACACATGGCGAAAACCAACACTTTGGGATCCCTGTTCTAACCTACCAAAGACCTAAAACACCCATCAACAACGACCACACTTCATATTTTTATGAACTCATCAAATTAAACTAAGTTAATGGTGTAAATAAAATTACCTAGTTGATGAACACCTATAACTTGATCTACAAACTCTTAAACCCATAAAACTACTCTATAGTTGTTGATATGTCTTCCCAATCTTCTTCTCTTGTAACTTGTCTTAACTCCTAAGTTTTGAAATGAAATGAATTGCATGGGTTAATCTATTCAATCTTATATATTAAGATAAGATTGTTTAATAGCCATTGATCTTAATGTACACACGTATCTCGAGACTAATCAAATATTCTACATCTTAGATATTACCCTTTTAGTCACATAGATATCAGGTTATAACTTATTTAGCATTGCACGTAGGTAATATCTTTATTGGTTGTGAAACACGGCATATCGACCTCTTATAATAAGTCAGCACACATATCACTTCGGTATTACCCTAATTGGTCACCGCTTAACCATTTCATTAACCTCGTATAGTATGTCCGTAACAGTAACTAATTGAAATATCGGCATCCTCAGGTTCCATACCTCGTGTGTTACGTACACCTTAAATCAAATCATAAAACCTAAATACATGCTCTAATTCAACAACAATTATACAAAGAGATAATGCACACAAATCATGGCCCTAACAACACAACAAGTATAGCAGTACTAACAACTGTAAACGTGAAGCAATAATAAGAAATGAAATGGAGAAAAATATCTCTATCAGTTTATTTATCACGTAAATTTCCTAACTAAACTGGCCTTCTGACACCCCAAAACGCGTTCCCGAACTCTCGAGACTCTCCTCTAAGTTCCTGAGGTTAATTAGGTTGCTTTAAGAATTATACAATACATTAGAGTTGGTTTAAATGATTGTGCATTTCAATTTTTAAAATAAGCCCCATTAATAATTTGTATTATCCAAATCTACTTTATTAAAATAGGGACAATTTTGGTGCAACAGCTTGTGAGTTGATTTCAACTACTAAAACATTGAAATTATGCGTTGTAGCTCAAAGAGAAGTTTTTAGAGCTATGTCTTAGTTTTACAGAACTATAAGGTTTTTGCAATTTCGATAAGAATTGAAAGAGATATGAAAAATTCTATCACAATGGCTAAAAATAGTTTTAGTTTTCAACCGACGACTTTGTAAAATTTATTTCTCCTAAACCATAGCTTGAAAACTCATAATTTTTTATTGAAGCCTTAAACATATCCTAAAACATCATACTAAAAGAAGAGCTCAATACAATAAGAAAGGAAGGAGTTATGCTCAAAACAATAGGACATTTATAAAACTATGAACCTACGGATTTTAGATTCATCACCAAAGTTGAAGAGGATTTTTAGACATGAAACTATTCGTGTTTCAAAATGTTTCAGTATACATGTCAGAGCTCGTCTCATTAAGTCCTGACTTAGCCTAATTTCCCCTATTAGGCACCTAATCTATACAATTAACTTTAACCTCAAAATCATTTTGATTTGAGTTCTTAATTATGTTCCAAACTAAGTTTATATCTTAAATGAAACTCAATTCATGATTTGTTTAATAGAGCAAATTGGATAATAATAAGGATTATCCTCCATATTTTTGTAAAAAATTTGGCAAAAACTCTCCTAAAAGTGGTATGCTAAAAAAATCCACCTAATAGATAGCAGAATGGGGAGAAGCCTAGAAGGACTCACAACTCCATGCAGTTCACAATATATATCAAATTTGAATGATTTAAACTTACCTAGAGTCTCCTACACATTAGTTTTAACTTAACAATTTCAAATAAACCAAAATTGGAATATAAACCATTTAACTTACTTTAAAGTAATTTAGGAGCCTATCATAACCTACTCAAAAGTATTTCATGGCCTACACTCACCCCCAAAGCCCAAAACAATATATATAAAGTGATTACAATAAGAAAATTAAACTTTTAAACTTAAAACATTCACTGAAGATCTTCAAGCTTTTCCTGTTCTGTTTTTTCTTCATTGAGAACCTGACATCATGAAAAACAATTCAAAGATGTTAGGTAAGTAAACTCATGCATTACTCTATACTCTTGCAAATGTTTGATCGAATACATGGAGACATGTAATTCAATTCCAAATAATAAGAAATTGATTGAACAAAATGAAACCCTTTTATTACTATTTAAGGTTCATAAATAGGTTGGTAGACCCAAGAATGAATCTAAAATAGTAATAAAATTCCAATGCATGCTACCCGAAAAACTTGCGTGCCTTGGGTCTTCCATGTTCTAGTTTATCTAGTCAAGAAACTTATCTCCGAGTCCCACCCATGAGCTGTAGCACTAACAAGTCATCGTCCAGAATGACATGAATGTTGACCAAGAATGATGCGAAACACAATGCAGACTAAACACAAATGCAAGTATAAAGATAAATTTCATAAATAGTAAAGACCACTGTAAGGTTTACTTACAACCAACCAACTTTGAGCTTAATTTTCGAGGTCCCAAAGTGTCGAATCACCTTGCAAATGGTTCCAATAACTTCCCTACATGTCCAATTATATTATGGGTCAGGCTTCAAGTGAAACCAAATCATGAAACCCAATGAAAAACTGCGGCCAAAGTACGCCTGAGAACAATTTCCAAATTATTAATTTATATAACTTCTATTAGCTTTCAACTAGCTAGTTTAGGGTACCTTTATAACATTGAAAACCTTAATATTTGTCATAATAACCTGAAAGGAACTTGTAGTACTCATTTCATACTTTTCATAGATTCCAAGAACACTAAAATTGGATTACTGACAGAGAAGTTATTTATTTCTCAAAAAATTGAAAAACTTCTCAAGATCTATATTTTGTAATTAAAACTTCAAGACTTGATAACAAACACCACAAAACCACTCGATACTAACATCAAAAAATATCTACAACTCAAGGAGTTGAAGTGGATTAAAACCAATAATCAATTCATCAAGAAACAAACGTAAAATCTATATCAACTATAAAAGCATCTCTAAAATAGTTATCAATTGAATCTCATTAGTTCAATTCATCGAAACCCTAACCTATGTCGGTTTGATTTATTTCGGATTGGCGCAAATCAACCTAATTCATTAATTCTCAACAATTCATACTAGTTCCTATCAAAACCTAACCAAAAAAATAAAAAAATCACGAGAATTCATATTGAATTGTGTAAAATGCCTTGAATCGAGAATTTACCAAATTTCAAGTCGAATACCTCGTCTTCGCCATTGAAACTTAGCTCGAACTGATCGTCTCGTGATACTCTGCTATTTTCGAGAAGAAATCAGCCATATATTAATCGTCAAGAGATCGCAGAACAAAAACTCTAGTTGAAGTGCATTGATACGAACGTTCTGTTAGTAATGAAATGAAAATTTGTTTTCTTTTTGTTATATATTTATATATAAACCCTCAGCTGCTTGTCAGCAACTTAATTTCATTTATTTATTAATTCTTGAAATTTCTTTTATGATGTGTTTTAGCTTTCGGTGCTCATTTTGGATCCGGTTTCTTACCAAATTAAATTAAACTCTCGATAAAATAGTCCATCTTCATAAAATGTCCATAGCACTGGTTTTGATCGCACCTAAATCCTAAAAAACATAACTTTGTCCATGAGATACTCAACTTTTATTGACCAATTCTTTTGTCATATTAAACCAAACTTACACCAATTCGTACCTAATCTCAGCATCGATCACCGCCAACTGACATAAAGCTCGAGATAAGGTCTTGCACCAACTTCCCTTTCATTTTGCAATACTGTTGATCCCGACTTGTATGCAAATCGAGGCAAGATCTTCACATGAGAATTAACACTTGATAAATTATTTTTCGAGCAACTTATAATTTATTTTCACATGTGCCCTTCAGGCACGCACTTGCAACCCCAAGTTTGCAACTATATCCACATTTAATTGATCATTCTAATCATAATTAATTCAATTAGAACCTACCACGTCAATATCTACCCCGGTCTTACATCGACACACATCTTAAGGCACGTCCCTTCTCGCTTCTCCACGTATATATACTAATAGAAATGGCTTAAAAAAGCTAAACATATACAATGCACTAAGCATCAATCATACAAAAAAATATTTTACTCGATATTTGTGATGAGTGTTGGAACTATGTACCCGCTCTTGGGCCACATACCGGGTATGTGACCCTTAATTACAGACCAAATACACTATTAGAAGTTGGGCCGTTACACAAGGACATTAAACTTAAGTGTTTTGAGTCTAAAGATTTGGTACTTAATGTTATGTTAGGCTTACGTTATTCACAGTAATAGGTGGGGTCTAGTTTGCATATTAGGATCTTTTTCACTACGATAGTGGGTTAAAGCAAACATTAAGGAAATCTATATATTTGAATTAGGCATTGAACACACATAAGAAAGATGAAGTGTGATATAAAAGCATAGTAATTCATTATCTAGGTAAAGTTGTGAATTAAGATTTTTCTCAATGTAAGAATACAAGTTAATTTACATTGTTCTTATAGAATATCGTAGTTTAATTTAAATCAAAACAAAAGAGATATTCTTAACAATATAGTGAACTTGACTAAATGTCTTTGTCCATACAAACCTTTATCAGAGAAACAATATCCTCAATCAATCATTATTGATCACATTATTACTACAATTAAACCGTTATACTTGTCGTTACAATCACCTTCCCCCATAATTCAATAAAAATGTTTTAAAATTGAAAAAGTAAAATAAAAGTCCCTAAAAATTAGTAAAATTTAGAAAAATGAAATTTTTGGACAGATTAATTGAAATTTTGAAATTAACGAGAAATGATGAATTTGGAATTTTCTCGAGGATAGATTTATACTAGGGTTTTTCTTGTAATACGTGCTACGATACCCAAAAATGTTTGATAATTTGGAAACTTATTTTAAAGCCTAATCAAGGTTAACTTTCGATGTCGAGCCACAATTTGGAGTCAAATTTGGGATTTGAACATCCAAAAAGTTGATTTAGAGTGATTACTCATTTTAGGAGTTAAGAATACCGAAATAACTCGAAAATTGATCAAAAAGTTAAAAAATTGAAATAGGAAACTTATCCAGATCTTTCAATGGTTTTAGGTAACATCGAGGATCCTAAAACCACTCGGAATGAGCCTCAAGGAATAGGTTCAAAGTATATGAAAGCCAGGGAAAATTATGTGAAGTTTCGTAACTAACTTTGAATTGGTTTTGTTGTAAATAAACCCTATAGTGATCTTTAATATATATGGAATATCTTTATACTTGTAATTGTATCATAGCCTGTATTGAATTTCATCATTCTTGGTCATGCATGCATATGAGAGGGGGTTAAGATTGTTTTGAAGTCTGGTTTGCTTGAATTTAGATTTCAATCCTACCTCAAACGTCAGCTAGTAAGACTAGCTCCAGAGTCAAATGCCAAGAAGTTATCTCTGTATTTATTGTTCTTTCAATACTATATTTGTACTATTTTTGAAGTAGACATTTGATTATAGTTTGAAGACATAAACAGAATGGATTGCATGTCATGTTAACGCATATATCTTATTGATTATTTGAAAATACAATTAATCTCTCCATGTATCAAACTAAGCATTATAGAAGCACATATCAGTGTAGATGTTTACTTACCTAACATTATTGAGATTTTTTTTATGATGCCAAGTACACGGTGAAGACGTATTATAAGAACATGCATAGAAGACTTTGGTGATTTATGTACGTTCTTTTTCTTTGTATAATGATTTAATTATAATTGTTCCATTGTTTTGGGATTCTTGAGTTGAGAGTATGCCATGGTTTGGTTGCTAAAAAAATTATGAGGTAGTTTGAGATAAATTTGGGTTGCAAAGCTAACATATATGTAAATGGGTTTTAAGGTTGGCATTAACTCGTGGACTAGATGAGAACTTGATCTTTTTTCATTTTGATATTGTATTATAAAGTGTTATGGAGATGTGAGTCCTTCTAGGCATCTTTCCATTGCCGTTTATTAGGTACTGCAATTTGGCAGCAGTCAGTTTTTAGGGGAGACTTTGTCTGAATTTTTGTTTAAGGAATTGAAATCAATTGGAGTGTGATTTCCCAATTTGCTCCACTTTATTGGTGAAAGAATTGGGTTTTGATTGTTTGATTAACTATTATTTAGGTTAAACTATTGATGGAAGTCTCGAGGTTTTCTAATAGGCTGACTAGATTATCAGAAGATTAAGGTAATCTAGGCCGATCGGTCGTTCTAATAACGAGATGGCTGAAAAAGTTGGTATCGAAGCCTAAGTTTGGCTTAACTGAGGATAAACTTTGGTTGAGAACTAAACGGGGATTGAGCGCGATCCATTGGAAAGTGACTATGAGCTGGGATATGTGGTTATTTTGTTATACTTGTTTTATATGTATGTGTTATCGCCAGAAATGCGATAGGAAGTTTATTCTTATTGTATGTTTGATACTTAACTTGTAAGATGTAACAAGTTAAATAGGAACATATAATAATAGAGAGAATAGACTTATGAAACAAAACTGAACGTGATTGGATTTGAAATGGACTTGTGAAGTCTGAATTCACGAGGGTGTTGTAAATAGTTCAATACCAATATAACTAATGAAAGTATTAGTTATGAAACCAATAGGAAATTAGTTGAAAATGAAGTCCAAATGATTCAGGTACGTAAATACTAAAAATGAAGTCTGTTAAAATTAAAAATACCGAACTATTACAGTTGTGAAATGATCAGGAAAAATGTTAAAATAGACTTAAATTAAGTATAAATGATTGAATATTTTTTGGGCAAATATGAAAATAAAATTGAGACTTATGTGAAGCGCGAAATATAGCTTATCTTTGATTTTAGAATAAGGTTAGTACCGGTTGCTTTGTTAACTCGAAAAGACCTATTATATGTGATATTGGTTGAATTCATAAGCAATTGAGAGTTACTTTCGATAGAGTCTCAAAAAAAAAAAGGAAAAATGAGGCACGTGGTTTCAAAAATAAAAATAAATTATTAAATAAATTAAATCTGACTGAAAAATCACAATGAGATTGTGATTCGATCAGTTAAGTTGTTTAAGTCGATTTCTGCTAAAATAAAATACTTTGAACCAAAGTATTGTTTCCTTTGTAAAAAAAATAAAAATAAAAATCGGAATAGAACCATGGTTTAAAACAATCAAACAACTTCTAAAAAGAAGTACTAAATTTTTTATTATTTATTACTCAAGTTACTTATTCATAAGCAACATTAAGTATAGTGGTTCTATGAGTTGAATAAAAGAAATGGCAAAACAAATAGAAAACACGAGTTAGAAATAATTTTTGTTAACACCGAATTAGATATTATTATAGAGCAAAGATCGATGAATTTTCTAACTTGAAAATGAATTGTAGCGATAAGATCAATGTGTAAGAAGTTATGGTATTGGGGAAGTGGTCTAATATTAGCTTGGATTAGCTATTAAACATTAACACAAGTGATTATGTTTTGAGATTTAAAGTATCCATTAGTCCCTTCGAATCAAAATAAGTAATGATGCCTATCACTACAACCTAAACTAAAACCAATGAAGAGATAGATGTATTGATTGAATATCATTAAGTGATTTGTATAGGACGTTAGTATGAGCACCTATACTGTAAGAATTTCCATCGATGTGAATTAAATGATTGAAATAATATCCATTAAGAGTGTGATTAGATGTCAAGTTAATCAAAGAGTTTGAAGATTCTAATTCATATGTTTCTTTAGTTGAACAACAAATAACAAGTGAAATCATCCAAAATTGAATTGATGATAAGTAAGATATTTGATATCTTACAGTCTC
The DNA here is from genome assembly GCA_039657365.1 of Stephania yunnanensis. NCBI lineage: Eukaryota > Viridiplantae > Streptophyta > Magnoliopsida > Ranunculales > Menispermaceae > Stephania > Stephania yunnanensis. The sequence continues at coordinate 52,800,251 of CM077584.1, read as the reverse complement.
TTAAAAGTACCGGATTTCTTTTTGAGAAAAATAAAAGTTGGGAAACAAGAAATAAAAATAAGTAACTTATGGCAATAACAAACAGTGGAACTGTTTGAGTAACAAAAATTCTTTGTTACGAGTCAAGAATAGTTAAAGAAAACTTCAATTGACTGAATGACCATAAGTTGCACCGACCTTAGCTAAATTGTTGGAAAGAAAAGAGATATAAATTGTCGTAAGTCGAGACTAAGGAGCTATAAGTAGTATAGGTGTCGATTGAAAGTCATGATGTCAAACCCCACCTAATTAGGGCATTTGACCGACTTAGATTACCTTGATTCATCTGATATTCTAGCTGTCTTAATCTCACCATCAATAAATAAATAAAATTAACATTTCGTAATAATCAAATATAAAACTTTATTAACCACAAATGGCTCTACATTAAATCTCAAACCTCAAAATTCATTTAGATTGATTACAAAATCTCCAAATTTTATAAAACGATTTCGACAGCACATCCTCTATTTTTAAGCCTACACCAAAAAACCTGGCCCTCAAAGGTCTTCAACAAAACCCGCTCAGCTTTGTGAAAATGCTGAAGGACTCACAATCCACCCATAACAATATATATTGCAATAACCAAAATTATTTATTCATTCTAACTTATTTCAAGTTTTCAAAAACCTTAAACAATTACAACAACTCCAAAAGAGATCCTAACCACTCACAAGCCAAAAAAAAACATTTATACAATATATTATATTCAAGAAAAATATATACATAGAGAAAAAAATTGAATAAGTCACATAAGATTTGATAGCTTCCCTTTTCCTTTATCGTCGCTTAAACTTGTCATTACCTAATTATACAAATTCGATAATGTCAGATAAGTGTAATAATCAAATGCACAATAACCAAAGAGATTAAACAAAGAATATAATTCAAGGAATTTAAATACAACTGTGAATCCATCCCGTTTCTATTATCCGGCTGCAATCAGATAACACTCTCTAAGAGTGGTAATTATATAGTAATAATGACGGATGCACAAAGAGGAAAACCAAATAAGCGTTCCTCTAGACTATGAGAGTATGATCCGGTTCAACGTGATCTCGTGATAACCACGTGACGCAACGTATCAATGACTCCAGCCCCTCAAACATAATATAGTGTTTTTCCCTATAACCACGGTATAGTAAACACTATAAGGAGACTCAAATCGCTTTTATCCTCCCCACTCATGTATGCATGTACAACAAATAATGCAATATCAACGATCAATGCAATTTATATGAAATTTATAATCATACAACGTGAAGGTTACTATAGGATTTAATTAACCTTACAAACGCAATACCATCACTCCTTGCGCTCCATGTTAGTAAAATAGTTCACACCTGGTTCTAATTGCGATCCTACAATTCATTTACAAGTCCAGTAAGATTCCACAACAATTTCACAATTTTTCCAATTTATTATTTTTCAATTAGTCCCGACTCGACTCAAAAACTCTGAAATCAGTCCAGATCAAATCTTCGGACATTCGGATCCCCATTTTGACTGCGAATTATGGTATGGAATCGAAAATTAACCTAGACTAGGCTTTAAAATAATTTTCACCATTTTATGCATTTTCCGTGTCGTAACACGTATTACGATGAAAATCCCCAATATAAATCCTTGACAATATTCCAAAATCCTTAATTTTTTTAAAATTCTCCAATTTCCATTAATTTGTCCAAAAATTTCCTTTTTCTGATTTTCCCTAATTTTCAGGGGTTTTATTTGTTTTTATGAATTAAAACCATTTAAAAAAAATTAATGGGGAAGGGTCTGATCCAGTTCAGCTCAAGTGAGCCGAACCCAATCCTAGGGTAGGGCTGGCAAAAATACAGGAACAGACATAAACGGGACTAGAAACCCATTTTTATAATGATTAAATTTGGTGTCCAGACCCGGTCCCCTTTTTAAAACGGGCATTTTTTTGTCCAGTCTCGTATGTTTTACAAATATACGGCTCCCATTTTGTTCATTTTGTCCCATTTCTACAGCTGTAGCTGACTCATGACTGGTGAGGGGTGACGGCAGTCGCCAGCGAGCGTCGCCGACCCCCGAGTGGCCGCGCGCGAGACGGCGAGAGCTGGACTGCTGGAGGGAGAGGCTACACAATCGGTGTGGCAGAGGCTGCACAGGCGGTGCCGCAGTGGCGACTGGCGAGTGCGAGATGGCGAGAGCCGGAGGGAGAGGCAGATCAAGATGGTGGGACTGGCGAGCGCGAGACGGCGAGAGCGGCGGCTGGCGAGCGTGAGACGGCGAGAGCTAGAGGGAGAGGCAGATCCAGATGGTGGCGACTGGCGAGCCCGAGACGGCTAGAGTGACGACTGGCGAGCGCGAGACGGCGAGATGGTGGCGATGGCGTATTGTTCTTGAGGGAGAGGCAGACGATGGAGACGACGAGATGGTGGCGACTGGAGGGAGAGGCAGATGGTGAGACCATGAGAGCAGATGGAGAGCAGATGGTGATACCGCGTGAGGGCAGATGGTGAGACCGCGGCATGAGAGAGATGGTGAAACCGCGTGAGAGCAGATGGTAAGAGATGGTGAGACCGTGTGAGAGCAGATGGTGAGACCGCGTGAGAGGAGATGGTGAGATCGTGGCGTGAGAGAGATGGCGAGACCGCGGCGTGAGAGTAGATGGTGAAACCGCGTGAGAGCAGATGGAGAGCAGATGGTGAGACCTTGAGACAGTGAGTGTGAGTGAGAGTGTGAGAATTAGGTTATGGAGTGTGAAATTACCTATATGCCCTTCAAATTAATCACTAAACGGGTACCTATTTTTTAAAATTTTTGCCCTGACCCGGTCCCGTATTTTTAAACGAACATAAAATATTGTCCAGACCCATATGTTTGTTAAATAAATATTGCCCGAACCCGTTTAAAACGAGACCAGACAAAATGGGACAAACGGGACCGGGCACATTTTGCCAGCTCTATCCTAGGGTGTCATCCACTTCCTTACCTTTAGAACAAAATCTACTCTATTTCTCTCTTTATTGGTTTTTTTTCCTTTCTGATTACTCGATCACTTAGGGTTGAGCTCAAGCTCCCCCTGTCGTTGAATACACATAGGAGACAACCTCCTCCTATGTCATTTTCCTCAAATCTGATCCTCAATTGTGTGTTGTTTTGTTTATTGTTTTCCCCAGTCGATCCCTCGCATTTTCTCACAACCAAAAATAACAATAACAACCTCAATCACCTCTCTCAACTTAAAATTAGTCCCTTAATTGATTTACAGTCCATAAAATAAAAAAAAATTAGTTTTCCATTAACTCACCTCCAAACCGCCATCAACACCCAACTCGCGACTCCTTTTCTCTGTCGATCTCAATGACAGTGACAGAAGAGGGAGAGAGAGAGAGAGAGAGAGAGAGAGAGAGAGAGAGAGAGAGAGAGAGAGAAAGAGAATGAAGAAAATGAAGACGATACAGTGGAAGGGGTGCACAGAGGAAGAACGAAACGAAGAAGAATACCCTATTGATTTTGTTTTTAAGGGGAATCAACAAAATGACTATTTTCCCCCTTAGTATTTTCCTATACAATTCAATTCCAATGCCTCTAATGATAATCTGGCATTTTTCTATCATTGTCGCAATTATGTCTTTAATTTTTGTTGAAATTAAACCATGAAAAATACCCCGATTCGACTAAAAATTGAAGAATTTATCGAAATGCTTCGAAACTCTCGGACAACTTGTCTCGCATGCAAATCGAGGTGTGGGACCCACGACAGCTCGTTAAATCCAATTGAAGTTCAAAACTTGAGTTTTAAAACTTGATTACAAATATTTTTTGCGAAACTTGAAACGATAGTTCGGGTCAACATTTTAACTCTCACTGAACTCATTTTGATATGTATCTCGAGAGAAAACCTTGTAAAATTTTGAATTTACTCATTTAACTTGAGTTTTGGAAAATAAAATAATGTACAATACACAATATTAGGCACACATTACATAAAAATAAAATCACCTGTAAATCTCATTTCACCGATCATCGGCTCTCGGCTTGCGGCCTAAACCATAATTTGGATTCATTAATCTCATATTAGCTATAATATTAAATTAATTCTTTTTGGATTTGACACATGATAAGTTTGAAAAAAAGACCAATAAGTGAGATCAACTTGAGAATAGGCTGAATAGCTAAGATCGACAAAAATTGAATGGAATAGACTATGTGTATAAAATAAAATAAGATGTATGATGACTTGTGACTGTTGGAAGTGACATGAATAGACTCCTGTGGTCAAGGTAAGACACTAGAGTAGTTGTGGATGACCAAAAGTCTAAGTAACTCCATACCATAATTACGATTCATTCACAGTGTAGAAGACTAGTGCGACACCTACCTGTCTTTGAATAAGCAAATGAATTAGTGAGAGTCGAGAATAAAAGAGTATATGAAATTTTGTTGAAGTGAATTGAAAGCTGAAGTATATCAAATAAACAGTCAATAAATTCTCACATAAGTAAGAAAATGGAAATTTCAAGTGAATGAGTTTCGATAAGACTTAGGATGTAAAACTATAAGTTTGATAAAATGTAACATATCTTCGCAATGATCTTATAAGGAATCAAACTTCAAAAGATGAAAGTTTTGAATCAAAGTAGTGTACAACTAATATCAGTGAATATGTTGTACATTGATTCAATTGCAGTGCTAAACCACCTGATTAGTCATTGGTGAAGTTTAAAGCATTAGTTATTGTAAATCAGAGTTAATGTAAAATACCCGAATAACAGTGAAAATACAAATGAAATGAAAATAGAAATGCGACTTACAGCTCAGTTACTAATTTTATCCATATTGGTTGAAAATATTGAATAAATGATAGTATATCTAACTTGATATGTTGGAAGAACTGAGTATTCTTCCATTGTAATTTAGGGAAATTGGAAATATATTAAGTAAATGCAAAGAGAGATATCATATTTATAACTTGTAATGGATACAATTTAAAAGTTATACTATGAGAGCATAATTATGAAATATGTTGATATCTCTATTTAAATGCGTATATCTACTCAAAAGAATAATAATTGTCTCTATTCAGGTAATGAAAGAAGTCTAGTAAATAGTAAGTAATTAAGACGTGAGATGATAGGTGGTCTCAGTAATTGAATGGAATGAGGTTAAGTGAACTCATGGAAAGAAAAGTCGTTAATTTTCTAACTCGTCGAAAGAAAAGTTAAGTGAATTGGCTGACAAGTTAGAATTGGTAATTGCTTTCTAGTCCACAGCTTAAATAATATTGTGAGTAGACATTTAGAAAATGAGTAAGAGTTGCAGGATGCGTTAGGTTTCATTTTCTAATCAGATTATAAATTGAGATATCTTGTCATGGGATGACATATGTAATTAGAGATCTATAGTTATAAGATGAATTGTATAATTTCAGGTTTTTGTTGATAAACGATTGAATGGCGGTGGATTAGATAGACACGTAACTCTACTTTGTATCTAACGTTGTGATCAAATATTATTTATATCATTATATAATTTTAGACTGACGATAGTCTAAGAATTGATCGACCGACAATTTTAATGAAAAGATAATCGGTGATGAGAAAGTAAATTGGAATGTGTACCAACGTTTGGTGGATAGAGAAAGAATTATCAACGGTTTATGGAATTGTTATTAATTAAGAATGAAAATGGTTTTATTGAAAAGAAAGATAGGGTAGATCTTGCTAAGTGTTGATACTTGAATAAGATTCAAGGTGTGAGATAAGAAATAAAGTAAAGTTATTGGGTATTCCACAAAATTGATCAATTAACTCGTTATAAACTCACAAATTGCCAGGATCAGCTAAGAAATGAAGATCATTTTTAATTAAACCAAGGATTTGAAAATGAAAAGCTGAAATGGTTATGATCTCTACCACCAAGTTGTTGATTACAGTGAAAGTGATTAGGTCCATTTCAACGATTTCTCCTTGGAATTAATTTTTATAAGTTAGGATTAAAAGGGTTGTATATGAAGGATTATTTTCTCTTTTCTTTTAATTCAAGTAACCTGTAAGTTTAAATTTTGAGGATGAGATTTTTAATTAGTTAGGAATATTTGTGAACCCAAGAATTTTCATAAACTTGATTAGGATGCTAATTAAGTAATTTTGAATTTAATTTGAGATTTAAGTATCCGAGGTGGGACTCACATATTACGAACCAAAAATCAAAAGTCTAAATATTATTTTTGCGTGTCGTGTGACTAATTGGTATATTATACTCTATTGGACGCGAACTAGAGTCAAGTTGAGGTGTAAAAGCGGTGTCTGCGAGTTTCGAAGCGCGTTAGAGATTTTCTCCAATTTTGGCAATATTAAGGTATTTATTGGGGTTTAATTTGGACATAAAATGAAGAGATAAATTTGAAATAAAAAGAGAAAAGGCTAAAAGACCCAAAATGATATTTGAATTATATAGCAAAGGATAATAAGTGAGAGGAAAATGGTCATTTGGCCCTCCTCTTTGCTGAATCTCAAAATTGAACATGTGTATGTGCCCCACGCTATCAATCTTCATTTCATCGCCTTCCTCTTCGTTAGATTTTGTTCATCGTCTTTACTGCTTACTGTTCTCTATCACTCGCTGATGTCTTTGGTTCAATTCCTGTCTATTATATAATTGATTGGAATTGAGATAAAGGAGCCATGACCATATTGATGCCAGTTTGAAGGTGAGGAAATCCAATTTAGTTTTTGATTTGAAGAACTGGTTGGTGTGATAGGGACTGGTTTGATTCAAATTCGAATTAAAGAGAGATGAGGAAGAGAAAGTTGGATCGATTTTAAAAAAAAGACAAATAGAGATTAGTAATCTTGGCCGTAAGTATTACAGCTCGATTACAGTAATACTGTGATCAACTTACGTTGATTACAAATATCGTCCTCAAGGAAAGATGTATTGCACTCAATATATGTAGTCAGATATACAATATTGCTAAGGAAATCCCTTTTAAACTCTTATATTAAGAATATCTTAGTTCAAAACTTCCCCTAAATAATGAATAATTATGCTTTCAACTTAATTTCTTCATGTTTATTATCTGTGTGCAATGCATAATTAGAATAGACAGATTTCCATCAAATTCATTTCAACCCACTATCGTGAAGAAAAAGATTCTAAGGTGCAAACTAGAACTCCACCTATCAGTATGAATAACATAAGCTCCACATTGCTTTAAGTTCCAAATCTTTAAATTCATAACCAATTAAGTTTACTATTTGTGTCTCCCTAATCAATAATTATTTATTGGTGTTATATATTTTATGATTATGTCGTCCATATCCGGCTTAAACGCTCCAATGGTCATGGTAACTCCTAAAAACCTCAAAACAACAAACACGTGATCAAGATGTTCATAGCATTATACGCAGAATCAATACAAATTCTAACACGATGCACTTTTTATCTTTAAAATCCATTCATACTACTTTAGCATAACATTCATACCATAGGATATATTGATCCTTTAGATTGATGAACTACTCACACTTCATTGAAATAAACATGCACGTAATGGTATTCGTTGAAATTAGATATTAAGCTCAATAAGTTCAATTAAATCAAAGAAAACAATACTGAACAACCACACATGAGTCATCAATGTCTTCTCTTCCATAAATCTTCCTAATACTCAAGAATAAAGTAAAACTATGCTAATTAGTTGCTTTTTATAGTAATTCGTGATAAGCTATACGTTTACCACACTCTAATACATATTTATACTCCTAAGAAACTTTAGAAAAAAACTAAAAATCCTAATAAACAATTCTATATGAAATAGAACTCTAACTTTATATTTTTTCACTTCTCGGCACTGTCCATAAGTGATCCAGTGCTGTACGCATTAAGTCACGATGCCGCTAAAGCTTTGCCACTTTGTATGCGTTTTTCCCTTCACAGTAGACTTGTGCCCTGCTTAGTCCTCCTCGACGCCATCCCCTTGGGCCCACGGCACAACCACTGCATCAGCTCTATTGTCCACTTTTTCTTCCCTTCTTGGTCCTCCACGCCTTGCTTACATTGTCTAGCCATTTCCCATGGTGTCAAGCATTTTTGCCACGACGACAAACCTACTTTTCTGCATTTTAACATCGTTTCTTCATGAAATTATTCCACTATCTCCTTTATACCTTGTATACCTAAAAATACATTAATACGGTTAATTAGAGCTCATTTCGGGATATTTTTACTAAATATACTGCCAAACTAGTTCTATATATAAGTCTATTTTATCACTTATCAAATACCCTAAAGTTTAGGATTTCGTACTTCCCAAACAAAATGTATTTTATGAAGTGTTTCTACTTCTACTACAAGTTTTGTAAGAACTTATATTTTTAAAACTTGTAGCATTTACAACACATACAATTTACTTTCGAAACACTAAAAGTATTTCATAACCAAAACCATCTCTACTCACAAATTTATTTCACCTCAATATCCAAGTAGCAAGTGTACAATTTCATAATCCCATTAGGCTAAGGAATTCATAAATAATTATAGATCATACTAGTTTTGTAGAATTTAGCACTTCAAGAGTTTAAAGGACTTAATTTAGTTGGAAAGAAAACTCAACTTAGCTACTTGTACTCGAGCTAAATCTTTTCTTTAAAGAGTTTTAATCTAACTTCTGCCTTTCTTCACTTTATTTTTATCTCCTTTTTTCTTTTCTCCTTATATATTTTTTATAGATGCACGGTCCTTACGCCTTTTCCTATGGATTATGTTTTTCCTCACTTTTTCCTACCATCAAGTTCTCTGCTCATTTTCAAGTACAACTAGCGGGACTCTGTATTTTTATTTAAAACTCTAATTAGCACTTCTCACTTTCATCTTATCAAGCAAGTTTAAAACAAAAACAAAAACAAAAACAAAGGACGGGTGTGGGTAAAGAAGGTAGTTCAAAACAAAAACAAAAACAAAATCATAGATACGAACACTAGATCTTTTAGACAAAATAGAAACAGAAAAGAAAAACAAATACAAAGGGGAGAAAAAATTCGTTTAGGAACATGGAACATAGGAACACTTACGGGGAAGTCAATAGAACTAGTAGATACCATGATTAGAAGGAGAGTCAATATTGGTTGCCTCCAAGAGACAAAATGGGTAGGAGAAAAGAGTAGAGAAATAGGAAGCACAGGGTTTAAATTGTGGTACACTGGTATAGATAGAAAATGCAATGGAGTAGGAATTGTGGTGGATAATGATTATAAGGATAAGGTTGTAGAGGTTAAAATAATGTGGGATAGATTGATTCTAGTTAAATTAATTATTGGAGACGAAAAACTGAACATACTTAGCGCATATGCACCACAAGTAGGATTAAGCGAGAGCATCAAATGCAAATTTTGGGATGATACGGATGGATTTATGCAGAGTATACCATTAGATGAAAAGGTTTTTATTGGAGGAGATTTAAATGGGCATGTCGGGGTAAGTAACGATGGGTTTGAGAGAGTTCATGGAGGTTTTGGTTATGGTAATAGAAATGAAAAAGGAGAATCAATTTTAGAATTTGCTTCAGCATACGATCTTGTCTTAGCAAATACTAGTTTTAGGAAGAGAGAGTCGCATATAATTACTTTTAGTAGTGGTCATAACAAGAGTCAAATAGATTTTCTTTTAACAAGAAAAATAGATAGAAAACTATGTAGAGACTGCAAAGTAATACCTGGTGAAGCACTTACTACCCAATATAAGTTAGTAGTACTCGATATTAGGCTAACACAACGGAATAAAATGAATAAAAGAGTTAGCGACCCTAGAATAAAGTGGTGGAACCTAACACATAGTAAACAAGTATAGTTTAGAGAAAAACTACTAAAGGAAAATGTTTGGAATCTTGACTTAGATGCTAATACAATGTGACTAGAAATGAGTAGTTGCATAAGGAGAGTAGGATCAAACGTATTAGGTATATCTAAAGGCTTGGGACCTCCAAAGAAGGAAACATGGTGGTGGAACGAGGATGTCCAACGAGCAATTAAGACTAAAAGAGAGATGTACAGGAAAATACCTAAGTGTCAAGATGAAGATGTGTATGATAAATATAGAGAAGCTAGAAAACAAGCTAAAAAAGTAGTTAGTCAAGCTAAAACAAATTTCATGAAAGATCTATATACAAGGTTAGGTAATAGAGATGGCGAAAAAAAAATATATAGGCTAGCCAAATTAAGAGATAAAAAGAAACAAGACCTAAGACATGTAAGATGCATTAAGGACGAAAATCAAAATGTTTTAAAGCGCGAGGAGGATATTAAGGAGAGATGGAGAAGTTACTTCGATAGTTTATTTAATGATGGCCAAGTTGATACTATAATAGATGAAAACCCACACCAAGAAAGAAATGTAAACTATACACGCAATATTAGAATTGTAGAAGTTAAAGAGGCATTGAAAAGAATGAAAATAGGGAAAGCATGTGGCCCAGATGAAATACCCATAGAGGTTTGGAAATGCTTAGGAGAAATCGGATTGACCTGGTTAACAAAAATTTTCAATAAAATTTTAAAATCAAAACGGATGCCAATGGATTGGAGAAGAAGCACGCTTGTGCCAATCTTCGAAAACAAAGGAGACATTCAAAGTTGCTCAAACTACCGGGGAATTAAACTTATGAGTCACACTATGAAACCTGTGGGAGAGAATAATTGACAATAGGCTAAGGAGAGAAACAACAATATCAGAGAACCAATTTGGTTTCATGCCTGGGAGGTCAACTATGGAGGCGATTTTCCTTGTAAGACGATTGTTAGAAAAATATAGAGAAAAGAAAAAAAATCTTCATATGGTATTCGTAGATTTAGAAAAAGCATATGATAGGGTCCCTAGAGATGTTCTTTGGTGGGTTCTAGAAAGAAAAAGAGTGCATGCTAGATACATAGACACTATTAAGGATATGTATGATGGAGTAGTAACGAGTATAAAGACATTTGGAGGAGCTACAAAAGAATTTCCCATTACGATAGGACTACATCAAGGATCGGCTTTAAGCCCATATCTATTTAATTTAGTTATGGATGAACTAACTAGACATATTCAAGAGGATATACAATGGTGTATGTTACTTGCAGATGATATTGTCTTAGTGGATGAAACCAAAGATGGAGTGAATACGAAAATAGAACTCTGGAGGAATACATTAGAATCTAAAGGCTTTAAGTTGAGTAGGACGAAAACTGAATACATGCACTGTGAGTTTGGAAACACTAGACATCGAGATGACGGAGTGGTAAAATTACGGGAAATAGAAGTTCCTAAGGTAAACCACTTTAGATACCTAGGATCAATCATACAAAATGATGGTAACATTGAGAATGATGTCACACATAGAATTTAAGTTAGATGGAAGAAATGGCAGAGTGCAACAGGGGTGATTTGTGATCGAAATGTTCCTAATAAGTTAAAAGGAAACTTTTATAGGACCGCAATTAGGCCAGCTATGCTCTATGGAAGTGAATGTTGGGCGGTAAAGCAACAACAATTACATAAAGTGAACGTAGCAGAAATGAGGATGCTTAGGTGGATGTGTGGTAAAACTCGTAAAGATAGAATAAGAAATATAGAAATTCAAAGACAAGTAGGAGTAGCACCAATTGATATTAGGGAAGGGCGGTTGCGATGGTTTGGTCACCTGCAAAGACGGCCTACAAATGTCCCAACTAGAAAACTTGACTCAATAGAAACTGTAGAAATTCGACGAGGTAGGGGCAGACCAAAGTTAACATGGGATGCATTAATTAACAGGGATTTGAATGGTTTGCAAAGCTCGCCATCAATTGCACTTAATCGAGCACAATGGAAAAGTTCGATCCATGTAGCCGACCCCAGTTAATTTGGGACTGAGGCTATGTTGTTGTTGTTGTTGTTGTTGTTGTTGTTGTTGTTGTTGTTGTTGTTGTTGTTGTTGTTGTTGTATTTCGTTAAAACATCTTTCATATTTCTTCCCCTCTTAATACTAAGTTTTTATTTTTACGTTTTATACCCAAGTGAGATTAATACTTATTATAGAATTCCTTAGAGATCTAACTTTTTCCACAAAAAGTGTTATAGTATTATTCTTGCTTTTGTTTCAAGTTCATGATCTTCCCTAACTCCAGGTTTCTAATCATGAAATCGTATCGTTGTTTGCTACATTTCTCATTTTCTTCAAAAAATTATTAACACTTTCTTGAGTTTTATATCAACAATATACTTATATCTTACTCATCCTCAATTAAAGGAACGAAGTTTGCAAATGAATTACTTATTCATTACATATTACTATATATAACCTAATCTATATTACCAAAACACATTCAAATAGTAAGTAAATAAAAAAAAATACACTATCATTATTTCCTCCTTAACCGCTTCAAAAAATAAAAGTTTACAACCATACCTGCAATTCTTATCCTTATTCTAACATTTCTTACCATTTCCCATAATTTAGTGTTAATGTCCCCAAACTTAAACCAAACTTTGTCCTCAAGGTTCAAAAATAAGCCCGAAACATGAAAAAACTAAAACATAAACATATAATAACACAAGATATAATAATGCATAAAATTTAAACAATTAATCAACTCACAAAATATCCTAAATATAAGCGTAATCAGTATAATGTATTTCCCATCTCCCTAAGGTTTAAAAAAATCTTAAGACTCTTACTCTAAGACTGTTCATCATCATCATCATCATCATCATCATCATCATCATCATCATCATCATCATCATCATCATCATCATCGTCATCAACTTCATCATCATCGTCATCTTCTTCATCATCATCATCATCATCATCTGCATCATCAGCTCCAGCATGGGATAGTGTCGAAGGTGTGACGGCCCCAATTCTATAATCTTAAATTGGGTCCCACTTGGCCTAGACTTACATGGACCCCCAAGCTCGTCTCGCTGAGTCACGCAAGCCTAGTCAGCCTCCCTTTACTATTTACCATTTATCAAGCAATTAAAGTGGAATTAATCAATTAGCGAGTTATCATAGTTATAGCGGAAGTAATTAAACCTCAAACTAAATGAAAAATCCTCAAAGACACAAGTTAAGACAACCCGAATATGTATATCATCATCAATAAACATTCAGATGAGAGTAAATACAAGATATACATGCCCAAAATCTCTCAAAAACCCAACTCTAAGTATTTCGAAACAAGTATATCTAATAATACAAAAAAATCACCTATATTAGATAAGTGGAAAGGACTACTCCGGTATCCTCAAATGATATCTCCTAGCTGTGGAGCCTTCCCTTTGCTAGCCTGTGGATCTGCATTTCGTCAAACACAAGAATGACGAGCCCAGGTAAGTAACGCCAAGCAGGACATATATATAGCATTTTGAAATAAATAAATCAGTCTAATTCATGCGAATAGAAAGAAATGAACAAGGAACACGTGAATTTAAGAGACTACAAATAAATCAATTGATAAGTTAGGGTCCGGAATACGAAAGTCGAATAGCCAGGAATCTCCGCCAAAAGGTCGTTGAGTCGCGACAAAAGCCCAGCTGACTCGAGTTCAGGACGAGACATAGCGTACCAGCTCTAACCCTTGCGACTATGATATATCCACAGACCCGAATAAGTGCCCCCAACGTACACTCGATTAGGAGATATTAATAACGCCCAGATAAGAGCTCATATCACAGATACATAATAATCATGAATCACTTGCCAATGGACCACTCAACCAATAGAAATTTCAAAAGAAATCATGAATAAAGCAATAACAACAAATCTAAAGATCAAGAAATAACTGTAAAATATCGTAGCTGATTTACTTACCTGTGTCCAAGCTCATACGTACTCAAATCAGCTCCGACCCACCTCCAAATCTGTACCCAATACCCTACACTAGTAAATTATTCCTAGGATAATCATATGGGCAATTTAAATTGTGTTGGAGCCCATTTAAGAAATTCTTAGATTTTTAAATCTCAAAATTATTCAAATTAGGAAAAAAACATAGTGGTGGCACATTTATCGAGGAATTTTTTCGGTGCAAAAACTTCCGACAATGTCAAAACCAACTTTTCTATATTTTCCTCAACCCTTCCTATTTTTTCAATATTTCCTAAATTTTCCTGTGTTTTTATTTAATTTTTCTATTTTTTTATAAGTTTGGGGCCTTTTGGGCCCATTCTTTCTTTTCCCTGAACCGGGCCGACTGAACCGGGCCAATTTAGTTACTGGGACGAGCCCCCCAAATCTCCCTCTCTTTCGATCCCTAAAGAGAGGGATTTCACAGAGGTGTTTAACGCCTCTATTTTTTTTCTTCTTTTTTCTTCTTCTTCAACTTCAATGCATAAATGAGATGTACAATCAAACCTTAAACCCAATATTTAATCACCCAAAATCAACAACAACAACGTCAAATTCAAGAATTCTTAAAATGACCAAATTATTCAAATGATGTTAATGGAGATGGAGAGGTACCAAGCTTGATGTTCTTGCAAGTGTGATCGCCACCACTTCTCCAACCTCACTGGTTGCTCTTCTCTTTGCTCCAATACCCCAGCAGTGCACTCTCCCTTCTCTTCTTCCTTGCCAATGATGAGATAGAAAATGAAGATAGAAAATGTCGACTTATATGTATTTAATAATCGGAACCATCACAATTTATCTTGTGTGCATACATGTCTCGAGGCATATCTTGTGGTCCACCTTCACTCAATTATTAACCCAAGTCATGCATAAATGACTTACAAATTGACTTCTTGTCTCTTGATGAGTTAATGAGTGTCTCGATGCACCTCAAATGAACCTTGTTTCATTTATCTAACTATAGGTACATTAATGCTTATATTAAATGTGACCACATTAAGCCACTAAGCCACTTATAAATTCAACATTAGTTCAAAATAATTCAGCTTACCCTATATATCGCTACCTCAGTCCCACATCGACATGCGACTCAAGGTACACCTCCGCTCATCTCGACATCGATAGCGTGTACCTTACCCACACATTACCAATTTTAATTAATTTAACTTGTTCAATCTTTGGTCTAATAAATAATATAAGCATCAAACAAAAATAGCATACCTCGGTGTCGACTTTCTAGATTTGGACATGTGTATCACGACAAGTGGGTCCCACGTACGACCCTGAAATGACACGTGGCATGAGTTAGATTTTTAGGGTCGTTAAAAAAGGATCCTCTACCCATTTGCTCTGCATCATGTCAAGATCAAACATGTAGTTATATACTGTAGGAAAGCCAATAGACATGTCAATAGGTCTTATCCATCTCCTCCTCTCATATCTAGCTATGTCCCTCTGATGATATACAAATAACATGAAGTTCTGCTGTCAATTCAGTTGGTCTCGCATTTTTCTCTACCTATCCAGGTCATATCTCAATAAGGCTTCTTGATATTGAGCCATTTCCTCTCTATAATATCTTTTTATCTCAACAATCCATAGCCTCTACTGCCATAGAGTCAAGTCGTAAGGTGGTGGTACTAATGCCTGTGGTGGTAGAGGTGGTGGAAAAAACTTTAGGACTATCTAAGTCGTGCTCTCCTATAATTAGGTCTACAAGCTCATATCTCTTAGCAAATCCCTGATAGTGATCCTCCTCCTTTCCATATCCTTTGTTCTCTAACTCTTGGGCCAACTCCACTGCTGCCACTGTCGTTGTGATATCCTTTTGCCATTTGGCCAACAACTCAGCCTCAATTCTTTCTCTATCGACTCTCTCTCTCATCCTCAAAGTACTATTAACCAGTCGATGATTTTAGTGTGAGTTTAAACTCCTCATCTAGAGTTACTTGAGCCTTAATATCAAACTCCTCATCTTGAATCAACTGTACTCTGGCCTTCAAGCGCAATTGGGTGATTAAAATTGGAAACAACAATTTGTAGTCTCTCTCCGACATGATGGATTTCCTTAAATTCTTGTAGATGATCTCTACCATGTTGATATCCCCGTACTTTGTAATCTCATACGAACATGCTACCTATCGCTTATTGATCTCGCCTTGCTAAATGGTTGGGTGCAATGAAGCAACTAGAAAGTGTTGTCATATCTTATAAAATTTCCTCACACTCCTTTTCTTAATGTACTTTGGTACATTCTTAGCTCCCATTACCCAGCCTTGTTGTCCTTAGGCAACTAATTTCCTCTCTCTATGGCTTTAAAAGGGTATAGGTTAAAGGATATCTCGTATAAATCATCCGAGAAATGTGGTGCTTCAATCATACTCATATACTCTAACCTATATATGATTATAATAAAACACTCATATAGGGGACCAACACCCCACTTACCTTCATTGGGTCATCTTTCTTGGTAAACTTTGCATTGACATAAAATTCATAAATAATTTCATTCACTCCTCTAACATCATTCTCTATACAATATTGAGTGAATTGTTTCCAATCTTGTTGCCTAATGAAATTATTTAGTCTCATGTCAAACTTAGTCGACAAATTAACCCCTCTATCGCAAATGAATTCTCTATGCTCAATGACCTCATATCTATCTTTAGCCTCTCTATTAATGAAATACTTAGACTTAGAAGATCTCGGCTCATCCTCATTCGAGTATCTTGAGGACAATGCCTCATAATCATTTGCTCTAACTTCACTAACTTGACTTGCTTGCCTTCATGTTTTTGGAATTTTCTCAAAAACTTTACACAACACGACAATGCAATAGCGGTCTTCAAATTACCTAAACTCACAATTTTATATCAAAAGGGTCATTCATACACCAAATAATGCAAAAGACATAGACTAAGTCACTATAAGGTAAATTGATGCTCTATATTCACAAGACTTAAAATTCCTATCCAACAATCGCATATCCAGAATTTATACAATTTCATCAATAATATCCAAAAATTTTAAAGCATAACTAATGAAATTGTAAGTTTACCTTAATATTGAACTGCATTTCGGTGTAGATTTTGCCTCTAAGCCTCTATCAATCCAAGCCCTCTTACTTTTCTTACAAACTAGAACCTTAGTGCTCTCTTGAATTAAATCACCAAATCAATGCCCTAGCTTTCATCCTTATGCAAATCCACAATGTATTCTTTCTTTTCACTCTCAATTACTAAGAACACTCTTTCCTCACTTAAAATTGCTCAATCTTGGGTTCTAGAGGGGTTGATGCTTGGTTGGTTGTGCATGGAATAAGTTACAAGTATGAAAAATATGGGATAGAAAGGGTTCAAAACCATTGTATTGACGCCTACATCGTCCCTTATGGGGCATGGTGCCGCCACATCGTGGCCACGATGCCAAGACTACTATGAGCAATTTTCGCTCACAGCTTGATGCCCTGAAGGCGTTATCTCCTATTTCTAATGGCACTGTGTTTGTACACATATGACGTCAACCTGTCTGTCTCTATAATTTTGCATATTTTTCGTTAACTCCCTATTGGCGCTCTCTCAGCTTTGTGTATAGCTACATAAGGCATCATAACAGTGTGAAACACCATGTATATGTATAAATTCCATAATAACTTACCCATGATTTGCCCATGTACCTTACCTTTACCACTTTAACTCCTTTGCTCTTCTACGCTCTCTACTGTGTTAGTCGAGACTTTTCCGTTCTAATGAAATGTCACCTAGCAAATGGTCTCACCTGCACATTTAGCACAACACTTTCAAAAGTTAGAAAACTAAAATGTTTGGATTGTCCTTAACAAACTAACTAGCTGAATTCTAAAAACTTGAAATTAAAAAAACCTGGGCTGTATCTCAGTAGCGCTTAGTTTTAACGTCATTAACCTGATTTATTTTCTCTCATTTAGTCAAAGTCTAAATCGAGATACTCTAACTGTAGGCCTGAGATAATGATATCTCACCCATTTGGATGCACTTCTTGCCTTTCAACAAGGACAATCTTTTCGGTATCCTCATGCTCATTGATACTTATTGCGATAATTTTCTTCCTCATTTGCAAGACTGTATTGGCAGTGTTAAAGAATGGTCACCCAAGTATCATAGATTCATCATTATCTATCTCATAATATATAATCTCAAAATCGGCGATGAATGTGAATCTACCCACTTTCACATGCAAATTCAAAACTCTACCGATTGTTGGAACTAAGTTACCATTAACTACTTGAAAACTTGTTGTATCATGGCAATCGATCTTCAAATCAGCTTGTAACATGTCTTTTATTGCCATGACATTGATTGAGGCTCCTGTATCACACAATATGTTTCTAAATCGGTTCATATCAATGCTCAATGGTATGCATATGTCTCCAATATTTCTCCTTTTAATTAGTTGAATTCTCGATGTGAACTTGAGTTTTGGTTCCGGCTTCTTTGGGACCACCCTAATATTATTTCCTTTTGGTGCTTCTTTAGAAAGTCCTTTATCTTATTGTTTTGCTCACCGTTGTTTCTTCCTCTCTTCTTATGATTATTTAAGGCATTAATTCATTGTTGCTTGAACCCTTTAAGTTCATCTTGCCTCACTTCCATTTTATTCTCATGCATCACTTCATACTTCCTCCTCGCCAAAATGTTGACTTTTTTGGCTTGTATATCACTTGCTCTTGTCTTGGCTCATTCATTGCCATAGTGCTCGTCATATGGATCGCACTAACATTCTCCTTGGGATTTGTAATAGTGTTACACCAAAACTGCCTTTCCTTCCTTAAATTCAAAGCAATGGCTAGCTGACCAATCTGTCTCTCTAAGTTATTAATGGATTGTGATATCTCATCATTCATTCTCTTCACAGCTTGCTTCACATTTTCCATATCTTTCTCATGCTTCTCAAGATGTTCCCTATTACTCAAGTCGATGGCGTGTAAGAATATCTCAATTAACTTAAATGAAGTCATCTATTCGCTTTACCCTAGCTTCCCGAGTTGGACTTATTGATCGAAGTATTGAGGTGACTTCAATGCGTTATTTGGATCTCCATATGAGAAGTTGGGTTTATTGTTGTATCCTTGATAAAACCTTTGAGGAGTCGTTTCACTCAGCCTGAAGTTGTTTACATAGCTCTGGTTGTTTATGAAGTTGATCTACTCAAGCTCCATTCCTTAATGCACATCCATTTGATTGACCATAGTGTCTTGGTGATTAATAGGTTGATGTATCATTTACATTTGTAGACTTTATTGTCCCATTTAAAGTTTCGCCATTTGACTGCTCAAGTATGATAATTGTGCCATGATCACAGCTTGCAAATCATTTTCATATACACATGTTGGCTTCCTTATTACGGAATGAGTACCAGCTGTAGAGTTCTAAGATATAAGATCCATAAGATCCAATGCTCTACCCTCATCCATGGTTAGTCAAGAATCACTTGCTATGGCATCTACTAGTGTTTTGGTGTTATGACTCATCCCATAGTAGAAAATCTATAGTGGTACCCATTTCATGCATACATGACCTAGGCATCTCCTAAACTTTTCCTTGAGTCTTTCCCATGCCTTGCCAAGAGACTCGACGTATTCCTACTTGAATTTATTTATTTCAATTTTCCTTTCACTAACCTTCATTAGGGGAAAGAATTTATCTAGAAATCTTTCATTGATTTATGCCCAAAAGGTCATATTTCATGAGTTCGGTCCTTGAAACAAGGATTTGGCTTTTCCACCCAATGACAATTGGAAAAGTTTCATCCTGATCACTTTCTTTGTAACCCCAGTAATGTGCATAGTGTCACACTTCTCTAAGAAATTCTCTATGCACGCAACTGGATCTTCATTCGCTAGCCCGTTGAACAGACTATTTTGCACCATGTTAATTAGAGAATTTCTCAATTCAAACTCAGTGGTGTTAACTGGAAACCTTATCACTCTGTTGCAAGTCTCTTAAACTTCTAGCTTGAAGTAGTCACGAAGGCATCTCTGTCCTCACACTCTATCCATTACCAGATCACTTCAGGGTTGGTTATTCTCTCTGCCCTATTATTGGTTTCATGCATGATCCTTCGCCTTCTTGATTTCTTTCTTTTTCTTTCCTTTGTTGGTTCTGTCATAAGGCACTAAGTCCTTCTCTCCTTTACTATGCACGCTCTAATTCTTCCTAAAAAGAAAACATAAAAGATCATATGCAGATGTTAAACTTGAAACTTGAAACACTTTTCTTATAATTGAAAGTAAATTACTTAAGATAAAACTTAACAATTTTCCAAACTAACTAAGTCTAAATGGCTACAACGACACTAAAAACTTGATCATGTCCATAAGTATAATAGCTTGAGTGTAGTAATAATGTGATCAAATTACATTGATTACGAATATTATCCTTAGGGGAAGGTGTATTGCACTCAGTATACATTGTCATATCTACTCTATTGCTTAGGAAATCCGTGCTTAATTTGTACTGAACTATTCTATTCTAACAAAACAATGAAAATACTTTTAGACTCTTATATTACTAGTATTTTAGTTCCCGACTTCACCTAGGTAATGAATAACTATGCTTTAAACTCATTTTCTTTATCTTTATTATGTGTGTGCAATACGTAATTAAAATAAATATATTTCCTTCAAATCCACTTCAACCCACAGTCTTAAAGAAAAAGATTTTAATGTGCAAACTAGAACTCCACCTATCGTTGTAAATAATATAAGCTTCGGTTTGCTTTAAGTTCTAAATCTTTAGACTCGTAACCAATTAAGTTTATTATTTGTGCCTCCCTAATCGATAACTATCGATGTTACATATTTTATGGTTGTATCTTCCATATTCAACCTAAATATTAAATCCCAAAATTTTTAAATCAGTAGTTATGGTTAATCCAGGATTAAGGAAGCTTAATTATGGTTTTGGCTGCTAGTCAAGAATTAAACACCGATAAATTTGAGATCTATAATTAATTTTATTTATCTATGATGTTTGCCTAGTGTTGTGTATTATTTTATTTTATTTGGCAAAATTCGAGTAATTGAGTAAATTTGAGATTGACGATTGTCTCGAGATATGTGTCAAGACAGGTGCCGAGATAGTCAAAATATTGACATAAATATTAGTTTCGAGTTTCGCAATGAATAATTGAATTTAAATTAAAAATTTGAAATTCGAACCTTAAATGGATTTAACGAGCTGACGTGGGGATTTGCCTTGGTTTGCATATAAGTCGAGATTGGAGGTAGTGTGAAATGAGACGAAGTTGTATGAGATCTTGTTTTGAGTTTGGTGTCGGTTGACAATAATCGAGGTTGAGAATTAGTCTAAACTAGTGCAAATTTTGATAAGAATGACAAGAAGATAGGTCCATAAGGGTTCCGCATGTCATAGAAAAAGTTAAGAATTTCGGGGTTTTTATGTGACCAAAATCAATGTTACGGAGGTTTTATGATGATGAACAGTTTTGTCGAGAATTTAGTTCAATTTGGTGAAAAAAGGGATCAAAAACGGGCACCGAATATTAAAGCATGTCAAAATAGGGTTTTCTAGAATCAATAATTAAAAAGAAACTAAACTGCTTAAGCAAGCAGCTGAGGGTTTATATATAAATAAATAAATCAAAAATCAAAATAGAAAAAAAATCAATCGATTGTTTAAGTTCAATAGAACGAAACTTCATTTCATTCCCTAAACCTCTCCGTCGATTCCTTCACTCGCCGAGCTCCCTACGTCCAATTTTCACCCGGTTTCTTTCTTGAAAACCCTAGAACATCATGGGACGGTCAGTTCAAGCTAAGTTTCTACAATAGAAATGAGCATTCGGCCTGCAATTTGGTAAATTCTCAATGTCGGGCATTTTTCCTCAATTCAATTTGAATTCTCGCAATTTTCTGATTTCTTTCATGGGTTTTTGATATAAATTAGTTGGAATTATTAGTAGTTGGTATATCGGATTGATTTGCATCAATTTGGAGTAAATTCCACCAACGTAGGTTAGGGTTTTGAGGAGATGAACTAATGCGATTTAGTTGATAACTATTTTGAAGATGTTTTAATAGTTGATATTGATTATTATTTTTAATCTAATTTGACTCCATGGCCTATGAAAACATTTTGGCATTGGTACAGGGTGGTTTGTGGCGTTTCTAATTAGATTTTGTGGACTTAATTGCAAATATATTAATTTGGAGAAGTTTTTTTTTAGTTCAAAAAATATAAAGTTGCAAGTTGATAGGCTATAAGGGAGAATTCATAACTTTTCCATTGGTGATCCAATTTAGGTGTTTTGGAGTCTATGGAAGGTAGGACATGAGTGCTACAAGTTCCTTTAAGGTCATCATGAGAAATATTGAGGTTTTCAAAGTTAAAAAGTTACCCCAAGTTGGCTAGTTGAAATAGTTATATAAATTAATATTTTTGGAAACTGTTCTCAAGTGTACTCTGATCGCGATTTTCATTAGGCTTCGTGATATCGCTTCACTTGAAGCTTGACCCATAATATAATTAGATATGCAGGGAAACTAATAGAACCATTTTTAAGACGATCCGACGCTCTGAGAACCTCGAAAATTAAGCTTGAAGTTGGTTGTTTGTAAGGTTAAGTAAATCCCATGGTAACCTTTACATTTTATGATTTTATTCTGTATAAATTACATTGATCATTAAATCGCATTTTTGTTGTACATGCATACACGGTTTAGGAAGGTAAGGTGTTACAAGTCTCCTTATAATGTATATATATCGGGTTATTGAACACTATATTATGCTTGAGGGGCTAGTGTCACTGATACTTTGCATCACATGGTTATCATGAGATCACGTTGAATCAGATCATACTCCCATATTCTAGAGGAACGAGACTCGTTTGGTTATTCTCCCCACGCATGAGTCTTTATTATTGTTTACTTACCACTTTCAGAGATCGGTCGTCTAATTGTGTTTGGATAACAAAAACGTGATGAATTCATGGTTGTATTTAAATTCCTTGTATTATATTGTTCGTTTAAATTCCTTGGATTATTATACATTTAATTACTACAGGTGTACTGGATAGTGTGGAATTTACTTATCTGACAATATCAAGTTTTTATAATTGGATAATGATAGTTTTTAGCGGCAACAAAAAAAAAGGGAAAAGCTTTCCGATTATTGGTGAGTTGCTCAATTTCTTTCTCTCTATGTTTGTATTACTTTTGAACATAAAATATCGTATAAATGAGTTTTCAAGTTCATGTGAGGTTAGGCTATCTTTTAAAAGTGTTGAAATGGTTTTGAGAAGGATTGGAATTATTTGAATTGTTTTAAGATAGATTGGAATGCCGAGAAGCTAATGTATTAATGATTTAATAATGTTGAAAGTTTGATATATGTTAGAATGAATAAATAATCATTATTAATGCGATATATTTTGTTATGGGGTGGATTGTGAATCCTTCGACATTTTCACTAAGTTGAGCAGGTTTGTCGAAGATATATGAAGGCCAATATTTTTAGTGTAAGATTAGAAATAGAGGAGATGCTGGCAAAAATCTTTTACAAATATTTAAGGATTATATAATTAATCTTTTTTGATTTTGAGGTATAAGATTCATTTTAGAATCCTTTTGTGGTTGATGAAGAATCATATTTGATAATTACTCTAATAAAATTTTTATTATTTATTGATGGAAATGTTGAGGCTGCTAGATTATCAGTGGATTAAGGTAATCTAAGCTAGGCCGGTCAGATGCCCTTATTAAATGGGGTCTGACAATGTTGGTACCAAAGCCTAGAATTCTAAAACAATTTTGCTTATTGAGGCTTAGTGAGTTATTTGTTAGGAAGTAACTCAATGGAACAGGGTTAAAAAGTTTAAAAAATTTATGAATATGTTATGTGTTTTTATATTATTGAGATATTGATGGATATGGGCTTATTGAACCACTTTTCTTGCAATTTTTACTACGAAAAATTATTAGTGGATAACAAGAGCTAGATTAGGAATTTGGCAAGGATAATGGGGATCCACAATGTGCGGATTCAAACATGTTTGAGAACCTGGCTATGAAGATGTTAGAGTCGATAAATACCTGAGCTACCAAACCAGATATTTATGTTTGTGTGGCCTATAAAGTTCCTAATGCCTTTTCAATTGCTCGAGAAATGTAGACTACCATTGCAATTCGTCCGAGAGTTGAACCAGATATTGTAGTTTTTGGTTCAGACTAATACATTTGTTAATAGTTGAATGTCACGAGAGCAAAAATAGGAAGAGCTTGGTACTAATATGTTAAGTATTAAACTGAACATTATGCGAGAGGTTTGAGATAGGGCCAATACCTATGTGATTATACAAGTTTTCAGCACAAATCACGATGATATTAAGATGTCGTAGAGTCAAGACAAGAATTAAATTTTATAGGTAAGAAAAATTTTCCTTTCAGGTTTGACCCTAAGTTGTAAGAGAAAATGAAAGATTTGGGGATTAGTTAAGATGACACAAACATACTTTTCAGTCTTCAAGTCAAAACGGTATAACGGTCGAGGATCTAAGGGGGGTAGGCCTCGAATCAAAGATTGGCACCTATTCAGGAATCTTTTGTAAGTAATAAACCTACAATGACATGTTTTAGGTATGAAAAAAAGGTCACATCAGCTGAGACTGTTTTCAAACTCTGAGTGTGATTACGAGTTTTGGGTATGGAAAGAAAAAACATTACAAGAAAAGTGTCCATAACTTTTAAGAGCATCATTTTGTGTGTCACAGACTCATTTCATGTGTCACAGACTCAATAATATATAAGGAAATGTGTTCAGGTGGTAATTGAATGAGATTCAAGTACAAATCGTAATCTTATTGAAGGCTCGATTTTAGTTTATGGTTGTGTGGTGATTGAGTTAGGGGTTAGCTCTTGTGTGAGTCCCTATCGATCTTGTACTTAATACAGTAATTGGGGATAGGGTGGATCCTCACTAAATGTATGGGAAATATGTTGTTGAGATCTCCGAACATGAAATGGTTGTTGATTTTGTGTGTTATAGTAATTGGAGTTTTAGGTGTTGTTAATAATGGATTAGCTAGTCATTAGGAAGAAATTGAGATTCTTACTGGAACTATAGTACAAAGGCAAGATTTAAAATTAATCTGGAGGAGATTCTTGTGGTTGGGGATTTGTGGACATGTATTTTGATGAATTAACTAGAGTTCCATAACTAATAGAGATTAATTTTGTGATTGATTTGGTTTTAGAACTAGACCAATAACTATGTTGTCCTATAAGATATCTCCATAGGAATTGCAGGAGTTGTAGTATCAGTTAGAGGAGTTGACGGATGAAGGAGTTTATTTATCAGGTAAGTTATCGAGGGGTGCAATAGTCCTTTTTGTGAAAACGAAGAATGATAATTTGAGTCTCTACATTGATTATAAACAATGAAACATTGTAATTGTTCAGAATAAATATTTATCACCTCGAATTAATAATTTGTTTGATTAACCGAATAGATTAAAACTCTTTTCAAAGATTTATTTTCTGTAAGGTTACTATCGATCGAGAGTTTGAGAAGATGATGTACAGAAAACTGCGTTTAGTATCAAATATGGTTACTTTGAGTTTGTTGTTATGTCATTTGTGTTGAATGATGTTCCGACAACAATTATAGATTTGATGTAGAGAGTATTGAGGTTGTGTTTGGGTCATTTTGTTAAAATGTTAATTGATGATATCGAGATATATTTTAGGACTTACGAGGATCATGAAAAATATCTTAGAGTTAATCTCTAAAATTTGAGAAATCTTAAGCTGCATGCTAAGTTTAGCCAATGCGAGTTTTAGTTGTTTAAGGTGAAGTTTTTGGGTGACGTAATTTGTATGAAATTAATTTTGGTGGATATAGTTAAGAATGAGGCTATCATTGGTTAGTCGCAACCTATCAAAGTGACTGAGATTCGGAGTTCTCTGGGATAGGCTAGTGATTATTGTGGATTTGTGAAAGATTCTCAAAGATAGTTGCACCAGTTACTAAATTAACTCAGAAAAATATTTCAATTGTTTGGTCAAACGAATGCAGTGTTGTATTTTAAGAAATGGAAGAAGCATTTGACTTTAACACCAGTTCTTATGTTGCCTAAAGTGAGGAAAAGACTTACATTTTAAACTGATGTATCGAAAGTGGGTTTAAGTCGTGTGTTAATGGAAAATGGAAGGGTGATTGTTTAGGCTTCTTGTCAATTAAATATTCATGAGAAGAATTATTTTGTTTATAATTTGAAATTAGTAGCGAATGTGTTTGTTTTGAAGGTATAGAGATATGGAGGGGGGGGGGGGTTACGCTATTTTCAAATCATAAGAGTTTGAATTATTTTTTCTCTCAAACAAAATTGAATGTGAGACAATAATAATAGTAGAACGTTAGAAAGATTTTTATTTTAGTCTTAAATACCATTCGGGTGAAGTTAATGTTGTTATTGATGCATTGAGCATGAGAAGTATTGAAACATTGTATGCAATTAGTCGATTGACTTACATGTATGAGTTGCTCGAAAAAGTTATTGTTATGATTTTGTCGGAAGTTCTTGAGGTTGATGATGAACCAACTTGTGCTTAGTTTAAAGTACAACTCGTCTCTATTCAGGAAGTGATAGAGTGTCAACAAAGTGATGTGGATTATGAAAAGTTTAAGGGGTTTGTTGATAATAGTAATGATCTAGATTGAGTTGAGTTTATGGATTAAAGTTTGAGGTTTAAAGATAAACGGTGGATTCCATCGGTGGCTGAGATTCAGGATGAGATATTGAGATAATCTCATCAGCTTAGATTTAGCATTCATCCTAACAGAACCGAAATATGTTATGATATGGGGCGATTGTATTGGTGGTCAAGGATGAAAGTTGACGAAGGTGATTATGTAAGGAAATCTAAGATTTTTCAACAAGTTAAGGCCAATAAGCGGAAACATGGATATACGTTGCAGCTACTTCCCATATTATGATGAAAATGGAGATATATCGTGATAGAATTTTTTGTTCATCTGCCTATTGCTTGGGAGAAACATGATATGGTGTGAATTATTGTTGATGGACTGGCGAAGTCTGCTTATGTTCTTTCCATGTACATTTCAGATACCTTTACATAGCTAAGCTTGTTGTGTGGATGAGAGATGGCTCGCTTGTTTGGAGTGTCATTGATGATATTTTCTTATCTTGATGCTCCGTACACATCAGGGTTCTGGCAGGACATATAAAAATTATTTCAACATTCAGTTTAATTTCAGTTTTGTATTTCATCCTCGGGTGGATTGTTAGACTGAAAGATGGATTTATGTATTGGAAGACGTGCTCAGGGCTTGTGTTCTGCTATTTTGAGGTTCATAGGAAGAACGCAAACCTTCGTGTGAGTTTTTTTATAATAATTGTTGTTAATTGTGTATTGAAATGACTTCGTTTTAGGCATGGTATAAGATACCTTATCCATCTCCTACGGTTGAACCAGAGGATTGGGTGGAGTTGGAGCCATAGATAGTTAGAGATCACACTGAGGTTGTGATCTCTATCACCGATTTGTGATAAATAGTAAAAGAAATTGGGTGTATCTAAAAGTCTCCCATCGCAAAAGGTCATTACAGGTTTGGACTTACAGGAAAACTCTCTTTTTGGTTTATATGGTCATTTGAGATTGTGAAATGGGTTGGTAAGTTTGTGTATGGATTGGTAGTACCGCCTTAGTAAGCTGAAATTGATGAGATATTTAACGCATTTATGCTCAAGCAGAAAGAATCTAAGTTGCATCATATAGTTGAATGGAATCAATTTAATTCGTAGAGCAACGTGTTGTATGAAGAGCTAACATGAAAATGAAAGGCGTGTATGAGAGCATTTTCCGAATCTCTTTGAGTTCAGGTAGATTTGGTTGAATTTTAATTTCGATGATGAAATTCTTATTAGTTGGGAAGATTGTCAAATCTCAGAATTTTTAAGGAAGCTTAATTATGGTTTTGACCGCGAGTCCGGAATTAAACACCAATGAATTTGAGATTTATAATTAATTTTATTAATCTATAATGTTTTTGTCCAATATTGTGTATTATATTATTTTATTTTGCGAAATTCGGGTGATTGAGTAAATTTGAGATTCGTGGGATTTTGTTTAGAGATACTTGTCGAGACGGGTGCCAAGATAGTCGAAATATTAACATAAATATTAGTTTCGAATTTCGCGACGAATAATTGAATTTAAATTCAAAATTCAAAATTTTAACCTTAAATGGACTTAACGAGCTGACGCGGGGATTTGCCTCGGTTTGCGTGTAAGTCGGGATTGAAAGTAGTATGAAATGAGACGAAGTTGTATGAGATCTTGTTTCGAGTTTGGTGTCGATTGACAATATTAAAGGTTGAGATTTGGTCCAAACTAGTGCAAGTTTGGATAAGTATGGTAAGAGGATTGGTCCATAAGGGTTCCATGTGTCATGGACAAAGTTTAGATTTTTGGGGTTTTGGTTTGACCAAAACCTATATTATGGACGTTTTATGATGATGGACTGTTTTGTCGAGAATTTGGTTCAATTTGGTGAAAATCAGGATTGAAAACGGACACCGAATGTTAGAGCACGTCAAAATATGATTTTCGGGAATTAATAATTAAAAAGAAATTAAGATGCTCAAGCGAGCGGCTGAGGGTTTAAATATTAATAAAAAATCATAAAAAATAATAATAATTGATTGTTTGAGTTCAACGGAACGAAACTTCCCTAAACCTCTTTGTCGATTCTTTTGATCGCAAAGCTCCTTACATTCATTTTTCGCTTGGTTTCTTTCAGCAAAATCGTTGAGCATTGCGAGACAGTCAGTTCGAGCTAAGTTTCTATGGTAGAAACAAGGTATTCAGCCTGCAATTTGGTAAATTATCAATGCCCGGTGTTTTTCCTCAATTCAATTTGAATTCTCGCGATTTTTTGATTTTTTTTCACGGGGTTTTGATAGAAATTGGCTGGAATTGTTGTTAATCGGTATATTGGATTGATTTGCATCAATTTGGGATAAAATCCACCAATGTAGGTTAGGGTTTTGATGAAGTGAACAAATGCAATTCAGTTGATAACTATTTAGGAGATGTTTTAATAGTTGATATTGATTATTGGTTTTAATCCAATTTGATTTTACAGACTATAAAAATATTTTGGTGTTGGTATCGAGTGGTTTCTTGGCGTTTATTGTCGAGTATTGAGGATTTAAATGCAAAAATATTAATTTGGATAAGTTTTTTTAGTTCAAAATATATAAAGTTGCCAAGTCGATAGGTCATATGAGAAAATTCATAACTTCTCCGTTGGTGACTCGATTCAGGTGTTCTTGGAGTTTATGAAAAGTAGGACACGAGTACTACAAGTTCCTTAAAGGTTATCAGGACAAATATGTTGGGTTTTTGGGTTCATATGCAATGAAGATTACAAAATAATTTTGACAAAAACCCCAACAGGATCCGAATCTAATTCCATTAAAAATTTTAATCAAGAAAACTTAATCATACATCGGTCGTCAAATACTTTTCTGAAGGTTGATCGATCTCTAAGGCGTCGCCAACGACGAACGCCCTCTATCAGCAGTCCACACACGAACGGCGGCCGAGACTCGAAGTGCTAGTTTCGAGAGAATACCAAAGCTTTTTGTTTCTCTCCTAAACGATCGAGAGCATACCAGAAACCCTAATTTTTTTCTAAAACGAAAATAGAGTTTCAGCCCTTAATCTTTCATGCGTGTGTTCTAACTTAAAGCGTCGATTTATACAACCCTTGTAAATAGACGATTAAGTAAATTACACATATACCCCTACTTAAAGAAGTATAAGTGCAATACACCACAAGGACGTTTCTATCATGAATTTTATCATATAAAATTCATTTTTCTGAACCATCTTAAAATCTCACAAAACCTTTCTTAGTGTGTGACCCAATAGGCTCATACAACGTTGGCAGTGTACCAAAAAATATTTTGGAATACAAGTCATAAGCTACCTTGAGCAAGACATTACGACTACCCAAGTCGTACGAATATCAAATCGATACAACCTAATCAATAGTGTATAGAACATCATTTTGTCACATGATATCATTTTGTTCAAACATGAGGCATGGTATTGTCATCCAACATGTTCAATCTAACTAGTCTCGATCTCTAGGTAGACTAAAAATATCCAAGTGACATTGATGAATATCGATTCACTTAGACTATGCCTTTTAACAGTCTAACAAATCGAGGAATTTACTCGATATCTCTCTTTATATGAGAGGGACAAATTCTATTTCGATTACACAACTTCATCATATTGCTCACACAGTAAACAATCACAACCTTTATAATCGTCCGGTTAAAGAAAACGTTTGATTGTGTCAAATCATTGTGTTCCTAATGTTGAAGTCTCTGGTATTCTCAAGTCAGAGGACTGAAAAATATACTATTATGAGAAACAACTATGACTTAATCCATGTGATGTTCTCGTAGCGGGTCGGTCCAGTACTCTGTTCCCTAACAATTACTTGTGATTTTGATTCGTATCCCTGTACGTATAATCATCATATGATCATCAATCAAGACTCACACTAGTCTTAATTCATTATAGTTCTCAGTATAATGATCGACTAGGGACATTTAAGATATTTCTGTAAATACCCATGGATCTTATTATAATGTAAACATGCAAATTAATTATAATAAACAGCAAATGAAATCCTCTATTTTATTAAATAAAAGTATTCATTAAGACGGTTAATGGATTGACCTAGGGCACATGCCCCAACATCTCCCACTTGCACTAGGGCCAATCATACATGCATCTAATGCCTAATGATCTAACATGACCATCATGTTTTGCTTGTGGAAGAGCTTTTGTCAATGGATCCGCAACGTTGTCTTCAGTAGGTACTCTACAAATCTTCATCTCTCCCCTCTCAATAATTTATCCGATTAGATGAAAATGCCTAAGTATATGCTCGGATCTGTGGTGTGATCTAGGTTCCTTGGCCTGTGCTATTGCGATGTTATTATCACAATACAAACAAACATGGTTAGCAATACTTGGAACCACACCTAGTTCAAAAATGAACTTTTTGATCTATACTGCCTCCTTTGCTGCATCGGACACATCAATATACTCAGCTTCTGCCGTAGATTCTGCCACAGTCTCTTACTTCGAACTTTTCCAGCTTACCGCACCACATTCAAAGTAAACTTATATCCAGACTGCGATCTAAAATCATCTATATCAGTTTGAAAACTTGCATCTGTGTAACAATTTACAACTAGATCATTTTCAAAACCTCCATAGACCGAGAACACTTCCTTAGTCCTTCTTAAGTATTTAAGAATGTTCTTTACTTGCTATCGTGACTCTCACCAGGATCGATGATATCTCGCTTGTAGTGCTCAAAGCATATGATACGGTACAAATACCAATGCGAACATGCTTTACATGTAATCAGCTAGGAAATATAGCCCGTCACTTGTCTCGAAATCTAAATAGTGTTCCACTTCACCCTAGTCAACTCCTATGGCAACCACAAAATCGCCAACTAGCTAAAAACTTCGAACGAATCAATGCTACCTCCATAGAAGTATTACCACCTAATGTAGTAGTCGAAGGAACACATCCTCTTTTTAATACACAAATAAAGTATTGTTTGAATCTGGTGCTAATCACTCTATTATCTTTAAAGAAATTACAAAAAACTTGGAATTACCAATAGGAAATTTTAAAGATACTCTTAGAATTCAAACCCCATTGGAAGTACTACAACAATATAAAATTTATGTAATTCATGTGAATTTAGACTACATGATAAAATATTTTTAGTTAACCCTATAGTTATAAATATAATAGGATATGACTTAATTTTAGGAATGGATTGGTTAGCTCAATATCGTGCTCAAATTGATTGTGAAAAGAAAAGGTATGTCTAACCCATCCAACTGGGCAAAATCTTATAATAAATGGTCAAACACAAAAGATACATAGAACTATAATGGCTACACTTAAAGATTTCTTTAAGGATAAGAAAAACCCAGAAATATTTTTCAACTCTGCAGTTGAAAATGCAAACCTTAACATAACTGATATTTCTGTAATAAGAGCATTTGCAAAAGTCTTTATAAATGAGTTATCAAGAATTCTTCCAGTTAGTGAATTTGACTTCCAAATTGACCTTATACCTGAAGCTAATCTCATCGCCATCACACCATATAGAATGTCATAAAAAACTATAGGAATTAGATAAACAACTTCGAGAATTGAAGAGAAAGGGTTTATTAAAAAAAGTACATCTTCTTAGGGCACTCCCGTCTAATTTGTCAAAAAGAAAGATGGAACCTAAAGATTTTGTGTAGATTATAGGAAATTGAATGCTTTGACCATAAAGAATCGTTACCTACTTTCAAGAATCGATGACCTCTTTGACCAATTAAAAGGAACCAAATATTTTTTTTCAAAAATTGATCTTAGATCATAATATCACCAATTAAGGATCAAACCCTCAGATGTATCTAAGACTATTTTCTAAACTCATTACAGACACTATGAATTTTTAGTAATACCCTTTGGATTAACCAATGCACCAACGACATTCGTGGATCTAATTACTTGTATTTTATGAGCTTATCTTGATAAATTCATTGTCATATTTGTAGATGATATCCTAATTTCCTCATCCACCTATGAGGACCATGAGAAACATCTTCGAATCACTCTTTAAACTCTTATCAATCACCAACTGTATGCAAAATTAAGCAAATATGAGATTTGGATGAAAAGTTTAAGTTCTTAGGTCATGTGATTTCTAAAAAATGAACTTAGGTAGACCAAGAAAAAGTAGAATTAGTTCTCAAATGGAAATAACCCTCCTCAATCATGGAAATTAGAAGTTTCTTAAGGTTACCATGATATTACTGAAGATTCATTTATGATTTTTCCAAACTAGTTGTACCCATCACTAGATTGACTAGGAAAAATGTCAACTTTTGTAGGACAAAATTGCGTGAACGCTTTTAAAGAACTCGAAAAATGACTTACAATTGCACCCATAATGATCACCCCTGTTGCTGAGATTTTCATTTATACAAACACATCCCATAATGGACTAGGAGTTGTTTTAATGCAATTTGGAAAAGTAGTTGCATATGCGTCTAGAAAATTAGAATTCCATGAAAAGAATTATCTAACCCATGACCTAGCATTACAGCAGTAGTCATTACTCTAAAAATTTGGAGATACTATCTTTATAGAGAAAAACTTATTATTTACTCTGATCATAAAAGTTCACAATACATCTATACTAAATATGACTTAAATCTTAGGAAAAGAAGATGGTTAGAACTCCTAAACGATTATGAATTTACTCTCCAATATCACCTAGGAAAAGCTAACGTGGTAGAGGATGCCCTAAGTAGATCAAATCCTCAGACAAATTAGATCAAGCTTCACAAATGGAATATGCATCGAACCATTGAGCAAAATAACTTAATCATTAACAAATATACAACCAAAGATATCCTTACAAACATAGTATTATATTCTACTACTCAACTACAAGTAAAACTAGCTTAACAAAATGACCAAAACTGACATAAATTAAGGATCAATTACAAACTAGAAAACTTACCATAGTGGTCTATATCTTTCGATGATATTTTACTATTCAAAAATAGAATAGTAATACCTGAAAACCCTATTATTTAAACTCTATTGTTAGAAGAAGCACATCAATTAAAGTTCTTAATACATCTAGGATGTGATAAAATGTATAATGAAATTAAACGACAATATTGGTTCAAGGGTATGAATCGAGAAATAGCCGAATATGTTTCAAAGTGCCTTAATTGTCTACAAGTTAAAGTCAAACATAGTTGACCAGCCAGATTGTTACAACTTCTACTAATAGGACAATGGAAATGGGATTTTGTCACTGCACTTCCTAGAAATTACAAAGGACAAGACATTGTATGGGTAACAGTTGATCCACTTATGAAAACAAAAAGATTTTTACCCATAAAATCTTCTGATACACCCGTTAGTCTCGTAGAAATTGTACGAAAAAGAAATTATTCGACTTCATGGTATTCATTTAACTATTGTCTTTGATAGGGATCATTGATTTACCTTGAAATTTTGGAAATCTTTTCAAAAACATATGAGAACTAAACTAGCCATGTATTCCGCCTATCATCCGCAAACATATGGACAAAGTGAATGAACTAATCAAATTTTTGAAAACATGCTCCGAGCTTGCATAATTGACTTTTAGGATGTCCAGAGTAAATATCTACATTTAACCGAGTTTGCATATAGTAATAGCTACCAAACTAGCATTGGAATGGACCCATACGAAGCTTTATATGATAGGTCGTGTTGATCCTTAACTTATTTGGTTAAATAAAGAAGATAAGGTATTATTAGACTTGAAATAATTGCAGAAAATAAAAAAAAATTCAAATAATATATAATTGACTAAAAATAGCTCAGAGTCCTCAAAAGACTTATCCAGATTCGGTCAAAAGTTATCAGAATTTTGAGTTGTCGAACTCAACCTTTTAAAAGTAAGTCTTATGAAATGAATTCAATGCTTAGGGAAAAAGGAAAGTTAGCTCATCGATTCATAGGTCCTTTCCCCATTGCAGAACGTATTAGAGAAACAGCCTACAAGATAGATCTTCCTTTAGCACTGAAAAAATACATGTTGTTTTCCATATGTCCATGTTGAAAAAATGTAAAGCCGACTCCTCACACATTATGCAATGGAATAATCTTTAGCTTAAGCCAAACTCTTCCCACCAATAACAACCAACTCGCATATTAGAAAGTAAGATTCAACAGCTACATAACCATCAAATAGAGTTGGTATAAGTTCTCTGGCAACATCATTCAACAAAGGAGGCAACCTGGGAGCTGAAGTCCAAAATGCAAAAATCATACCCACGTCTATTCATCTAGCCATTCATATCATCTCACATACATGAATTTATTAGTAAATAAAGTATATATATAAGTATCATAAAATGGGAATGGACAAGAATGAAAATAAGTTTTCTCCTAGTCACAAAGAATTTTTAGTAAGAGAGGTCGAGTAACGCTACTCTAGGACCGCAAAATGCATTGGAACCCATCTACATCAGTGATGATAAAGAACAACATGATAGAACGTCCGCTAACAACAGGACTGAATCTAATGCACCTGCACCACAAGCACTAGTTGGTCAAATGTCATCCTATGCCTTGCATACTTGGTTAAATTATAATACATATCCAAGTGCCAGAATAGAAGAATCAACCATGGAACCCCATTACCTGGGGGCTCGAATGGAAATACCTTCATGTGACCATTTCTCATGGTTGGATTAGGGAGCAAGTAACGTCTGCACATGTGCTCTAATTCAACAGTATGAAGAAAATATGTTTTTCCCGAAAGATTGGGAGGAAGACACTATTACCTTATCTTGCTCATATGATGACCCAATGGCAGAGATATTTCCGCCTATGCTACTTGAATCTACTATACTAAAAAGTACTGAGAACTTGGAAGGATTTTATCTAGATAATTCTTCAAATTTTGATGAGTCAATCTTTTCATGTTATGATGTCGACAATGAGTTTGAAGAGGACGACACATCCAATGGTGGAAGTTCAAGCATCGATAGTAGCAATTCAACCTTTATAAGTACTCATTAATTTTGAGGACAAAATCTTATTTTATTGGGGGAGAATGTAATACCCCAAATATTTCACACCTCAAAAAACACAAATAAAACCTTCCTAAGCTTGATAAACTATTAAATAACAAATAGGGAACAAAAAACTTCTTTTAACATTATGACCGATAATAACCTGTAACGTCTTAACTTCTTCATTAAGAAAAGAATAGAATGTTTTTAAAACCTTATCTTAGAATTTATGATTGAAAATGATGTTTTGATTCTTTAGGAAAAGAGTAAGAAGCTTCCATGACATTATGAATGATGATAACCTGTTGATAATAATCTTTATACTTATCCGATCATTATAATCTATAATGACATTTAACAGATTAATCATTATTTTATTATGATAATATGACATAAAGTGACCTTAAGATTATTTTAATCATTTTCAGCATTATAAATAGGAAGATCAATTCAATATTAATGCATCCTTATAATCTTTGTTTCTTTCATTATTAATAAGAGAAAAAACCTTGCAGAATTCTTGTTCATAAATTTGATAAGGTATTTTTCTAATTACATGTTGTTAATTCTTAATATATATCTTAACAATGACATTCTTATTACCTTGCTATTGTCCTAACTATCCACATGTGAGATTCAAGTCGACGAACTACAATTATCCACCGGTGTGGTTGTTGTGGTCCACCAAATTTGGTCATTTGTCGACGGACACTTAATATGATATTAATGACCATGGTTTTTGGCCTTAAGACAATATTATGAGGTCCATCGGTGTAGTTACTGACTAATATTATTTGCAATTGGTTATATATGTTGTTGTTACTTTTTTCTATATATTTAGCATTAATAGGATGTAATTAGAGAATTAATGGGCACTGGTTCATTAAATCTATCAATTTCAGGTATCACCCATGCTAGTCGAGAATGATGAATCCCAAAAGTTGATTATGTTAGATAAATAATGTATAATGGTCAAAGATGACCATGTTGGATAAATAACGTAAAATACCAGTAATGAGGCAGAGAGCGTGAACGTGATATGTAATATTAAGAAATAATGTATAATGGTCAAAGATTATTTTAATCATTTTCAGCATTATAAATAAGAGGATCAATTCAATATTAATGCATCCTTACAATCTTTGTTTCTTTCATTATTAAGAAGAGAAAGAACCCAGCAGAATTCTTGATCAGAGATTTGATAAGGTGTTTTTCTAATTACATGTTGTTAATTCTGAATATATATATCTTAATAATGACATTCTTATTACCTTGCTATTGTCCTAACTATCCACATGTGAGATTCAAGCCGACGAACTACAATTATCCACCGGTGTGGATGTTGTGGTCCACCAAATTTGGTCATTTGTCGACGGACACTTAATATGATATTAATGACCATGGTTTTTGGCCTTAAGACAATATTATGAGGTCCACCAGTGTAGTTACTGACTAATATTATTTGCAATTGGTGATATATGTTGTCGTTACTGTTTTGCTATATATTTAGCATTAATAGGATGTAATTAGAGAATTAATGAGCACTGGCTCATTAAATCTATCAATTTTAGGTACCACCCATGCCAGTCGAGAATGATGAATCCCGAAAGTTGATTATGTTAGATAAATAATGTATAATGGTCAAAGATGACCATGTTGGATAAATAACGTAAAATACCAGTAATAATGCAGAGAGCGTGAACTTGATATGTAATATTAAGAAATAATGTAAACTCATTATAAAAAATAAATAAATAAGTTTTATAATGTATTTCCCAATAGTCGGTTATACTCAGTACATGCCCTGTGGGCAATCTATCTTGGTCTGGTGAAATCTCGAGATCAGGGTGTGACACTTCGAGCCTTATCCGTCATTCCTTGTCTTCACTTAAAATCTAACATCATCAAAAACAACACGAAGATTTCAGGTAAGTAAACTCCTACACTGCTTTGTAATCTTGCAAATGTTAGTCCGAATACATAGAGACATGTAATTGCATTCCCAAGTAATAAGAAATTTGAATAATAATGTGAAACCCTACTTTTATTCAAGGTTCAGAAACAGGTTGGCCAACCTAAGAATGAACCTAAAACAGTAATAAAATTCCAATGCATGCTCCCCTAGAAAACTTACGTACCTTGGGTCTTCCATGTTCAAGTCCAACTGGTCAGGAAACCTAGCTCAAAGTCCCACCCGTAAGTTGTAGCACTAACAAGCCATCGTGCGAAATGACCCGAATGCATGACCAAGAATTATGTGAAATGCAATGCAGACTAAACACAAATGTAGCTTCAAAGAAGAATTCCATTAATAGTAAGGATCAATGTAGGGTTAACTTACAACTAACAAACTTGGAAATTGGTAGCGAAGCCTCACTCGTGCATTTCCCAGCTTTTACGTAATTTCATATGTCCTATTAAACTATAGAATTCATATTTTAAGAGTCATACTCAATCTTAACATTTAAAATTCATTTTTAAGTCACAATTGGAATTAAAAATCCATTCTCAAGTTCAAATGAAATTCAAAGCACTTTATACTCCAACAACTTCATCTTTAGTCTCAAAACTTAATTCATGACTCTAATTTCGGTCATAAACTACTTAATTGGCTTCAAAAGCAATATATGAATCTAATATCAATCTTGAATCTTAAATTGGGACTTTAACTCAATCGAAAATTTAATCTCGCCAATTCCAAATTTCAACTTTAGAAGTTCAACAAATCTCAATTTACTCATTTTATCAACTTTTGAAATTAATTCCTTTACCAAAACACTTAACATTTCATTGCCATATTTATATGAATTTCTCATTCATATTCCAAGCCAAAACTACCCTAAAATAAGCCTTCAACACTTAGTCAAACTATAGGTAGGGCAGATTTTACAATTGTTGTTGATCATAAAATTTCGACCTCTAAAACAATGCATTTCACTACAACTTATTAACTACTGAAATAAGATATACCAAGATTCAAACGAACCTATTCACAAGCATTTTGGACATCCATAAGGCTTTTGAATCATTCATAAAACGTGGTTACTTGTAACTGTCAAAATTGTTTACAATTTTAATATTCGCTTGCAAGCTATCTCTACACCACTTTTTCACTACCAAAACAAATAATTCCAAGTTTGTACTTTTCCATTATATAAAATATGGTAGACAAGGGTTAAAATAAGCTTAACCCATTGTAATTTGGATATCATTTGATATCTCAATTATCGACCCAACTTGCTTGTTTGCAAGCAATTTTTTTATACTTAGCCAAATTTTGGACTTTTAAGCAATTCAAAACTAAGGTCATTACCTCTATTTGTGCCTTCAAAAATCCCACCAAACTATAGGAAAACTCAAAACCAAAATATTGAGGTAAAAATAGGATATGTTTCTTTAAAACCCCTGTTTTGATATCATAACATTGAGAAACAAAGAAATTAACTATACTTGACTTTTCCTATCTTGATATAGTTGAAAAACTGAGTTTCATTGATTTAATTCATCAAAACTCATTCCAATGAATTGTAAACTGATTTTTACTAAATCTAAACTGCTCATTAGATACTATTTATATCAATCAATCACATCAAAAATTCAAAACCTTTTGATTCTAGGCCTAAATCCAAACACTGCAAAATACTTTATTAATGGTTGTTTTTCCAAAACACTATCAAATATAATTAAAGCAATTCTAACATGGCTCAAATTGACTAAAAGAAATCTAGAACACAATGAAATATATTAAATCTAATCAATTTCCATTAATTTTCATAAAGAATTCATTGAAATTCATGGTTTAACACCTACCTTAAAATCACATGAACTGCACCAACAACAACAGTCCTAGAATCATCCTATCTACTATGAGTTCTCTAAAATCAAACCACAACAACATAACAACACAACCTCACAACAACAACTATTGTCTTCCCCTCTCATCATCATCATCAAGGTCTCTTCCCAAAATCCAACAATTCAACAATCAAAAAATTTGAAAACCATGAATCATCTAGTTCAACAACAAAATCAAA
The DNA here is from genome assembly GCA_039657365.1 of Stephania yunnanensis. Lineage (NCBI taxonomy): Eukaryota > Viridiplantae > Streptophyta > Magnoliopsida > Ranunculales > Menispermaceae > Stephania > Stephania yunnanensis. The sequence goes on along the minus strand of CM077584.1, from coordinate 52,760,630 downwards.
TCCAAATAATCACCTCATCTGAGATTCGATTCCTCCCTACTTTCCATTGTTCCCAATAGCCTCACCCTTCACTAGCCGAATGAGAGATGAAGAGAGAAGAGACTATCAAGAGAGAATGGGTTCAAGAGATAGAGAGAGTCGAGACAGATGTATGAGAAAATCAAGAGGGGGTGCGAGGCTTTATCGACGTGTTGAGAGAGAAGGCAGAGAGAGGGAGCTCAATGAAGGAGTAGGGATCGATGGATTTAAGGGAGATGGAAAACACTGTTGGTCGAAATGGGGAGTCCTAAAACCCTTTATCATTTTCACATTTGCACCAAATTATTTAATGGTTCAATTACCAAAATACTGCCTTATTTATATCCATTTATTCACTCCTCCAACTGCCTTTTTGGTCATTTCCATTTTTCTTTATATTCTTCAAGTTTATCTCATATATTTTAAGCTTAACTTAACCCCGAAAATATCCCAATTTTGCCAAAAAGTGGCGAAAATAGCAATGCACTTTGAAATTTATGGACAACACGTTTAGACATCAATTGAGCCATGTTTTATGCCAAATAGAGTATATTACATCTAATATGCACACGACGCACAAAAATAATATTTAAACCTATAATCTTTTCTTGATCTTGATTAGACGACTAATTAAAATTTACATCTTTAATTGAGAATGAGATGAGACGCATTTTGGACCGAAGATTATCTATTTAAACCTATCTCGGATACTTAATTCTCAATTAAAGATGTAAATTACTTAATTAGTCGTCTAATCAAGATCAAGAAATTATTGGCTTTCACGATATGCTTTTGATGTAATTTTTTTCCTTCGAATCTATTCGTACGGTCGGGTGACCTATAGTCTAGGTGGTCGGGTTACGTAGTATGTTATGGGGTGGACTGAAGTCCATTAGTGTAAGGACAAGCTATTCTTGGAAGTGGCCTATTGTCCATAGTTTTACTCTCAAGTTGTATTTGGAAGTGGTCGTGGACCCAAGTTGTGAGAATTATTATCAAGCCATTTTTACAACTGGTCGCGGGCCTATGGTTTGAGACTAGTTGGGATTTACTTTAAGCTATTTCTGGAAGAGGCCGCAAGCCCATAGTTTGCAGAGTGTTAAGACCACTTAGGTGTCTATATTTTTATAATGTCACTCGTTTCTCGTCATTTATTTATTTAGTCTATGTGATTTTCCACAAATATTATGTCCTCGTGGACCCCCGAGCCGAGCTCGAAAGATCAACGCAGCCTAGTCATTCCTCATTTACATAAATTCACAATTAGCATTAAAATCTAAATTGAACATTCTCGGTCTCTCCATCATTCGCATACATATTCGACTGGGTCCCACATACGACCTTGACTTGGCATTTTTTCGGGCATTTCTATCTATCATGCACTTACTATTTTTCCTATTTATTTCAGTACTCGCATGATTTATGGATTATGCTTTATTGAGATTTGAAGTACTATTGAGAATCCTCTAGATTTAATTACTGGAATTGTCTCTATTCTGGTGACAATTGTAGGTTTCTCTAGTAGCAAAGGTAAAAGGGCTGTGATCAATGACTTCCTCATGGCTTCCCTCGAGCAACTCTCCCCTTGTTACAACATAGGTTTTTTTTTATAATTTGAAGTATGTATATGCTATACTTGTTTTTTTGTAAAACTGTTTAATAGGTTGAGTGATGTTTTGTGATACACGTATATGATTTCCTGGCACTATTTGGTTACTTTATATACATGAGATCAAGTTTATTGGGTTTCCACACCATATGTTGTCTTGAAATGATATGTTTATGACTTATTTAAATCGCTTGTTTAATTACGCAGCTTTAAATTTTAAAACTTGCAAAACTAATAACTTAATTTAAAATCACTTAATAACTAATAATAAAAGGAAAGAAAGGCTGATTAGGGCTACGTTGACCTCGCATGGGTTGAAAGGGTCCATGTAAGTCTAGTGCTGAGTGAGGTCCAGTTTGTAGGAACTGGGGTCATCACAATTTAAAAAAACGTTAAAACAAAAAAAGGAGAAAAAACATGAAGGGGGAGATCTATAAGGGTTAGTAGATATCAAGGGTAAAGGAATCCATAAATAAGATAATATTCATATTTCCTCTCTTTTTTTGAGTCTTTTTAGGGTTATTTGTGGAAAATAAAAAGTAAGTTGAATGGGAAAGAAGACAAAGAGGGTGGCGGTACCCTGGTGGCATCGTCGATGGGGGTGGCGACACTGTCATAGCTGCTACACCATCGCCACTGGAAACAATAGGTGCGGCCCCACTGGGGAGCCCCACCATCGTGTTGAATGAGGCAATGAGTGGCAGGGGTGCCACCCATCCCGCGGTGGCTGCCATAGTTGCAACTGGCCAGAGCACTTTAACGCCTCTGGCCAGTTGAGGCGGACGTCTTAGCACAGCCACTCTGGGACTTCCCCAGTCAACAGCTAGGGGTGAAAGGGGAGGAGAGCAGTTGCGCCCTCCCTATGGTTGACGAACTAGTAGCCAATAGCTCCTGGTTTGATTAACTTTTGGTTGATGGTCCTGGTTTGGTCAAACCTCATATGGGGTTTGACTGCATTGACCAGGGGCTTTCTTGGCCCCTAGTCAATGAAATAGGGATCAAATAGGTCCTTGGTCAACTAATAGAGACCAAATTGGTCCCTGTAATGAAATTAAAGGTCAAATGAGACCTTAACCCTGTGACGACCCCAATTTCCCACAACTGGGCACCGCCCGGCCTAAGCCCACGTGGACCCCCGAGTCAGTCTCGCAAGGTCAACGCAGGCCTAGTCAGCCTTCCAATCCAACATTACAAGTAAATTCAAAAGTTTTAAGTTGAGTTATTAGTATTTTTCAAGATTTACAATTTAGCGGAAGCAATTTCTAAATGAATTACATAACTCAACAATAATGTAAAAAGTTAGGCAACCTAACTGTGGAACCCAGTAAAAATGTTATCATCAGAGGAGAGTAAATACAAGATATACAAAAAATATTCACCTAACTATGAAGCTTTCCCTCAGCTATTCGTCTGCGGCTCTACACTCAGTCAAACACGAGATTGACGAGCCCAGGTAAGTAAAATCCAGTAGAATATAAACAATAATTCAAGATAAAATACGGCAGTCTAAAAGTCATGCAGATAAAAAGAAAATTGTATGGAATGCATGATAATGAGACTGTGAAACAATGAAAGTACAACGAGAATGAGTGTCAAAGGAAACAATATAGAGGGGTGCCCAAGTAGTCTAAGACCACAGAATGCGGGTGCCACAGGGTCGGGGTCGCAGAGTCGCGGCAACGCCAAGCAGACTAGGTCATCGAATACGGCATCGCCGTACCTAAAATGTCGCGAATGAGGGATATCAACGGCGCCCCGGATAAAGCACATCTCATTCCGAATACTGTGACTCGAGGTCATGGCCCCGGTTGCGAGCCGTCAACCACTCCAATAAGAGACACGAGTACGACTCACTTGGCCCTCGGACACGCATAAGAGTGAGAATTCCAAGAAAAGGACATGATTCAACATCAATCAAACATGCAAGCTCAATGAACTACTGTACATTTTCTAATTGGTTTACTTACAATTTGCCTAGTCACGTATGTCGCTCGACGTACTCGAAGCCCGTACTGTCATCCCGCATTTGACGCGTCCGAATTCCCTAAATTGTTTCATGATTTCTATTAGACTCAATTACGAGTTTTATTCATACTTTATTTTGGTTACACACATTACGAGGTCGATCTCGATGCGAATCACCTTATAAAAAAAAACTCTTTTCACTTGTTGCACGTATTTTGAGACAAAATTTCAATCATGGTGTTCACGATTGGACCCCCAACACCGATTCAAAAATTGTCGCATCGATAGTTTAGATCTGAAATTTTCGATCCGAAAACTCAATTGACGCATTAATTTATTTAATCATATTTTCTTTCCATTAATACCACCATTTCTAAAAATATTAGTATTGCATATACATATATATATTACCATATACTATACATTCACGTTGCCTATATATATGTATATATAAATTATTATTTTTTTCTTCTTAGGAATGAGGCAATGAGTGGCAGGGGTGCCACCCATCCCGCGGTGGCTGCGCTGCAACTGGCCAGAGCACTTTCACGCCTCTGGCCAGTTGAGGCGGACATCTTAGCACCGCACGCTGGGACGTCCCCAGCCAACAGCTAGGGGTGAAAGGGGAGGGGAGCAGTTGCGCCCTCCCTATGGTTGACGAACCAGGAGCCAATAGCTCCTGGTTCGATTAACTTTTGGTTGATGGTCCTGGTTTGGTCAAACCTCATATGGGTTTGACTGCATTGACCAGGGGCTTTCTTGGCCCCTAGTCAATGAAATAGGGACCAAATAGGTCCTTGGTCAACTAATAGGGACCAAATTGGTCCCTGTAATGAAATTAAAGGTCAAATGAGACCTTAACCCTATCCACGATGTGCGCCTGCACGCACCCCGACGAGGGCTCTAGACAGTACCAAACATGTGGAACCTAGACTAGTAGACCTCATACACCAATAATTGGAAGATTACTTAACTTTAAATCAAAGCATTTATTTATGAGATGTGTTATGGATTGTATAGTGTCCCGCAAAGGTTCAAATCGGACCCCGAGTGTACCAAGAATTGCTTTAGGTGTCACGACAAGTCGGGGTAAATGGGGAGATTCGTTCATGCATTAAATATGGCTTGAATACTAGTTAAATAGAAATATCTTGTTCATATCGAGAGATTTGGGATTAGGTTACATTTAATTAATGGTATGAATATGCTTATCTATGTGATAAATGTGATGTGAATAATTATGTTATTCGATCAAAAAGGTGATGTGGAAATGGGCTCATCAAAAGAGAGTGATATGCGCCACGAGTAGTGGTGGTGCGGCAATGTGCTCACTAAAAAAGAATGGTCCACGCCACAAATTGCAGTGGTATGGCTATGATCCCTTAAAAAAAGCGAGCTACCTGCACCATGAAATATCAAGTCCACAAGTGGTTACAATCGGTGATAGCTTGGAAACACTTACTATTAGTTTGATGGAACTAGACGGAGGTCATAATGGTCATTATGATCACTAATGGTTCACATCACCTCGAGGGTAAGTGTTTTGGTCACCAGATTCATACCATTAGCTAGATAGCATTTAATGGAACAACGACTTGTATTTATTACTATTTTTTATGGTAAATCTCTTGTTGGACACTATTGCATGAATAAATGGAATTTATTCACGAATTGTGAATTTTCTTTTATTATGTGGTTTCAAAAGAATGCTCACTCTCTTTTATGATGTGGTTCATACCCCTATTACAATTAAAAATCATGTCTTCACTAGTTTTTATTTAATGTTTTACAATTCGATTTACTACTTCATATATAGAATTGTTTTGCTTTATATGTAATACTTGCATGTTTAGTGTTTGAGCGAGTCTTCTTTCCTATTGATCTTTATTTCTTCCTTAGCTCACCTCGCTTACACTACAGGTTCATCTTCGAGTATGGCAAATCGTGGCAAGGGGATGGTCATAGCTCGAAGTCTCCTTGCAGTGTGAGCCTTGAGTGTTATTATTTACTATTTTTTTGAGAACTTATGAATTTGAGTTATAACTTGACACTTGTTGGGTAGTTTGAAACACCCATTTCATGGATTTTACTATAACAGCTTTATGGATATTTTATTACTATGATTTTAAATTTATTGTTCATTTGTATAGCTATTGTCTTTCTACAAGTTTTGTTTAAGCATGTTAGATTGTTACTTGGGCCTTTTTAGGTATCGGGCCAGGGTGGCGCCAGATCGTCCTGACCCTAGGTCAGGTGAATGTCATTTCAGTTGGCATTAGAGCCTAGGGATTATAACCTAGGGAAACATTAGGTTCCTAAAACTTAAGTTTGTAGAGCATTTAAGTTTAAAGATCGAGTTTAAGTTGAAACAAATGAATGGTATGAGATATTCGTTCAGGTTGACTTAATGAGCATAAATGACCTATCATATTATGGAAAGTGATTGAAAACTTGAATAAACCACTTGAATAATATTATTTACTTTATGTTATGATATATATCGCGTTTAGATATTTTTTATACTCTCTTGAATTGTAGGACCCATTCGCCCTTGTTTGCTTTGCAATTTTGCACTATGAGCAATCATGTCATAAACTCATATAATTTGAGGGAAATTTAAGAGAAGATGAGAGCAACTGGTACGCCCATATAGATCAGCGCATGACTACTATGGTTAAAACATACCAAAAGGTCATTCATGACATGATTCCCGTTGAAGACCAAGGTTGGGAGACCTGGTGCAAGCGCAAGAAAGGAACATGACCCGCGTACACTAGAGCTGATATAGTAGGGAAGCACAGGGGCGGTAGAGCAAGCACCCGTGAGGCAGGGACCTAACCCTCCCTTGGCACCAAGACATGAGGATCATCTTATGGAGAAGGGTCGATTTTGCTATGGCGACAATTGCAGCGGTCTTACCTGTAGTGGACGAAAATCTAGAGGCTTGCTGGAGAGGTAAGATGTAGAAAGAATTTATGAAATATGATGTACTACACTTTTATAGAGAGCAAGAACCTATTAAGGTTTAAGCATGTATATTAAACATGGATAAGAGGATGATGGCCATGAATATTAATGAGTGGACCATAGTACCATTGGTGGCATTTTTGTTAGAGCACAAGGCACGTAAGTGGTGGATGACTATCGAGAGGACAATGAAACTAATATGAATTTGCCACAGTTCAAGCATTTGTTTTACGAAGAATGGTTCCTGGAGCTAGTGAAGGATGTGAATATTCAATAGTTCCTTACCGTAGTACAGGGCAATATATATATGGCTGAGTATGCATCAAAGTAAAACGATCTATTAGAGTTTGCATATGAGTATGTCCCGACATAGAAGATTTGTAAGAGGAGATTTAAAGATGGACTGGGGCAGGATATTAGTGCTATGGTAACTACATCCGGATTTGAGACATATCAACAAGCATATTATCGAGCACTTGAGTGTGAAGCAACAATTCATGGAGGTTCCATGCAATTTTAGTTAGGAACTGATCAGTATGGTTACGGAAAGCGTAGCTTTGGGGTTACCAAAACAATCAAGGTGATAGTTTTAAGAAATAAAGGTTTGGAGGGTCTTTTGGCGGGATATACACGTTCTAGTACAATTTCAAGGGCACCACACACTTCGCCGGTGACTGCAACACTTATACATGTCCCTGCATATATGGCTACATAGAGCATGGCATTCAAGCCACCGCCTCCACATCAGGAGTCTTAGCAGAGTGGAATTAAGGGTCGAATAACGTCTGGACAGAAGTTGAGCGCATCAGCGATTGTTGTTCAACTACCTCCAACTTACTAGAAGCTATAGGTGATTTATTACAGGTGTGAGACTTCAACACACTACCAAACAAATTCCCTAAACCACTACTAGTGTGAGGAGAGCATAACCCAAGTTACTCAATGAGGAGTTCATGAAGTTGTTAGGCAGGATGGGGATACCTCGCATTAGTTAGTTGCATGTATGGTTTCCATTAATGGTCAGATATTCATATATAGTTTGATTCTGGTTCTACTGTTTTGCTCATTTCGGGATCGTAGTATATGTTTTGGGTTGACACCGGTTAATGCATGCACTTACTTGATTTTGAGCAAAGTTTTACCGAATTAATTTATCCTAATATGGCATGTAAGGGGTGCAAAATTAAAATTGGTGATCATACGATGACATTTGATTTACGAGACTTAAAGTGTTTAGAGTTTGACATATTATTAGGCATGGGCTGGTTAGCGATGTACCACAATAAAATAAATTGTATTCATAAGAATGTAGCTTTCCTTATCTCGCGTATTCCTAAATTTGAGTTCAAAGGTTGTACACCGACCAACGTAACCACTTGTGGTAGGACTGTGAGTTTGGCTAAAATAGAGACCATTGCGAGCTTGACTTCTATAAGAGAGGAAAACATGTTCTAATTGAGAAGATTCCAATGGTTAGGGACTTTTCGAATGTTTGTCCTATAGACCTTCTGGGAGTTCTTCCTCATCAAGAGATTGCCTTTATGATCGACCTTATACCCGTTACGAGACCAATTTCTAAGACACCATACCTATGGTATCTACCGAGTTGATGAATTTAAAAACGCAGTTAAAGGAGTTAACTTAGAAAGGTTTCATTACTCTGAATGTATCACCATAGAGAATGCCAACATTATTTGTAAAAAGAAGGATGGCAGTTTGAAGGTGTGTATTGATTACCAAAAATTGAATAGGGTGACAACTTGAAACAAGTATCCACTTCCAGGATCAAAGACTTGTTTGACCAGTTAAGGGGATCAAAGTTCTTCTTTAAGATAGATCTAATATTAGTTTGTTATCAATTGCGTATACGAGGAGGATATATTTTAAGACAACCTTTAGCACCTGTTATGGACACTTTTAGTTCACTGTGATGTCATTTAGGCTCACCAATGCACCGATAATGTTCATGAACTTAGTGCACTATGTTTTTAAGTTATTCCTTTACCAGTTTGTGATTGTATTCATCAATGACATCATGATATACTCCAAGACTGAGTCAGATCACAGGAAGCCCCTTAGGAGGGTGTTGCAGACATTGAGGGAACATAAATTAACTTTATGCTATTTGAGCAAATGCGAGTTTTAGGTTTCCTAGGTGAAGTTTTTGGGACACGTGGTGAATACAAATGGGATATCAGTTGATCCTGCGAAGATTGAGGCGATTTTTAGTTGGCTTCAACCCACAAATGCTTCCGAGATAGTGAGTTTTCTAGGCTTAGCAGGATATTATCAATGATTCATGCTAGGTTTCTCGTTAATCGCTTCATTGCTCACCAACTTGACAAGGAAGGAAATTGCCTATGTATGAGATGATTCATGTAAGGAGTCCTTTTAGTTATTGAAAAATCTTTTGACTATCGCATCGATTTTAGTTCTACCATAGGCCGACAGGGAGTTATTAATGTACATCGATGTATCAAAAATAGGTTTGGGAGGCGTGTTAATGTAACTCAAGAAAGTAATTGCTTATGCATCTAAGTAGTTGAAAGTACATGATAAGAACTATCCAGTGCACGAGTTAGAGTCAGCGATAGTTGTGTTTGTTTTAAAGTTGTGGAGGCACTACTTATATGAGGAGAAGCTCACTATCTAATCTAATCACATGAGTTTGAAGTACCTTTTCACCCAGAGTGAGTTGAACATGCAACAGAGAATATGGTTAAAACTCTTGAAAGACTATAATTTCACGCTTAAGTACCACCCGGGGAAGGCTAACATAATGGCAGATGCTCTTGAGTCGTTTATGACTTAGACATAGTCAGAGATCGTAATGAATGTTCAAGGACTATCCGCAGATGGCTCAGTTGTTGTCCTAGATGTGTCAAAGGGTGAGGCACGAGTTCAATGAGAGTTGAGCTAATAGCTATGTTTAGAGTGGTTGACAGTCAGATAGTTAATTCAGAGTACGAGAAGTACAGGTCGGTTACAAATAGCAGTGATGGCATGGATTAGAGACTTTCAGCTTATGGAGTGTTGAGATTTTGGAACAGATTATAGATACCATTTGTAATGACATGTTACCTTAAGTTGGTGATTATTGTTAATTTAAATCCTAATTAATTCGAGTTTGGCTCATGGTTAAGTTCAGCGTAGCTCGATTAGCATGTCTATGTGATTGCATGATGGTTTGTGTTTATTTGGTTTGTTTAATAAACTTTATAGGTTGTGGGATTAATAGGAGATTAATGCAAACCTAGAATTGAAAAATAAGTAAAAATAAACAATGAGTTGTTGGTACACCAAGTGCGACGATGAGGTTGTGGAATTAATTTACACACCCAGAATACTCATAGGCATGTATGGTGAATTTATTAGCGAGAAAATACACAAAATATATATATTTATATATAGTTGACATATAAATATATGTATATATTAAAACTATAAAGTTTGGCTTAAATAAAATGGGTTTTTTATCAACATCGAGATGAGCATAAGTGCTTGATGGTGTTAAAATTAATGTTCTTTTAATAAGTGTAATTTAACACATGAACCACTTGATCATTCTCGAGATAGCACAATATGTATCTCGAGAAAATCCATATATATAAATCAAGACTCATCATTATCTCATTCGAACAATCGAGAAAAGTGAAAGGAGGGTTTGAGTTTGATTTATGATCGAAAGGGATGATCCAGGGAGCTGAATCAATATGAATTTAGGAGCTTAATCAGATCAATAACTAGAGATCATCGCTTTCGCAAGAATAGTTTATGTGTTAGTTAAACTTTAATTTCATGGAGATGATAGAATCTGTGTGAATTATGCTATTTGATCGCTGGAAATGGTTTGTTACCTCACAAGAGGTCATCCCTATTGAGTTTTGAGAGTTTTTATTGTGATTTGGTGGATTTGGTATAACAATGGTTGATGCCTTATGTTATGTCGAGACAGCACAGAGTGAGTCATGCTCCACCTAGCAGAGGAGAACACTCCCTTTACCAATAGGGACAAACCCGGTTGGTGAAACACGCCCCACCTATTGAGGGAGCACGCTCCCACCCTTGAAAACAACAATTGTGTTGTATTTTATGAAAATTTTCTAAGATCTTAGGTACTGACTTACGGGTACTAAACATAGGGTAATACACCAATATTGATCACAAATGAATTGTGATAGGTTGTGGAATACAAGGAAAGCATGAGTGGATCAAAAGTTATAAAATTTGGAAAATAGACTTAACCCAAGGTAAGTATGGATTCACTTATTTATTAATATTGCCTAGCCATTTTAGTATATGTAGTTCATGTATTTATGAATTGAGATTGGGGACTATGAACACTGTGATGTTTTTAATTAACTAGAAAACAGTGTCTAATATAATCTACGAGAGTAACTCTTGAGGACTAAGACCATGTTGTATAAGACGCGGGGCTAATCTCCCAGTCTATACGTAACTCCTACTCAGTTAGATAGGTTGCGTGGGTTACATATTCACTAAAGGGTTTCGGTTATAACCATGAGCATTAATGGATTGGTTGGACAACACATTGGCTAGCGTGTTAGTCTAGCAATCGCATTAATGGAAATCGACCATAGTTTTATAAATAAAATGGGGATCATAGTGTAATAGTCACTAATAGGTTGCTTTACATCCATTATGTATTGAATTATATGTTTTTCACATTCTTGTTAGTTAACATTGGTGTATATTGTTATTGCATAATGTTCTTGATTATTATATGGAATGTTGTTGGCTATGTGAATCCCTACAAACTGAGCAAGTTGGAGCCCTTACCCAAAATAACTTTTTAGTAATGCTGATGAGCACTACGAATATGGGATAAAGAAGATATAGGAGTCTTGATCTTCTCTTCAATGTAATGTGTTTTCCTTTATCTTATATACTTGTATTGAATTGTAGTTTTGTAATATCACAAATGATGTTAGGTTTTATATAACCGAGGTTTATTTCGGTTTGATTTGGTACTATATATTGTATTTTAAATATCAAAAAATGTTTTAAATTTCCACCATATTTATAATTTATTTTATATCGATATTCGATATACAATGGTGTTTATCAAGTGAAGGAAGAAAGGCTGCTTGCTCTAGTAAGTCAAGTTAGGTAATCTAGGATTAATTAGGTTTTAAGCCGAGTATCGCCTTAATCAGCTTAGGGGATGCTATAGCTTGGTATCATAGTCTAAGTTTAAGGGTTTTGTTACATTTAATAACTCTGATATAGTTTATTATCGGAGACTGATCGAGCCTAACTTTTATTACTTTGAGTTAAGTGTTATTGTTGATACAGTTTGGTATCATGGACAAGGCTCTGATTTTGTTTTCACTTTTGATTATTTTCAAAGTGATAGCATATTCCATTGTACTGAAATTTAAGTTTATTGAATCCGAGAGTTTTCTCGAGTTATGAATAAGCTTAGGGTTTAATAAATGGTTTTCATTATGATTTTGGAGGGTAACTAAAAGATAAAATACTGAGATTTGTTATTTATTATGTTATACTACATCTACGTGGTAGATATGAGAGTTATGTCTTCCTTGAGCGATAATAAAATGGTTGAGGTCCATCTACTTCTAATGATATTAGAAATTATTGAAGGCAAGGGCTCAATAGAGTCTTAACCTCAAGAAAAATTAAAAAGAAAAGACATAAGAAAAACTTACAAAGATGAGATTAAACTCCTCTCCTATTAACTATTGTCAATGGTCTTTATTATTTCCGATATTATTTGACAAATAATAGTCAGTAAAGAACTAATTATTGGATCTAGACCTTGAGACGTGTGTTAAAAGAATGGGATTTATGAAGTTATGGAATACTAAATGACTTTGGATGAAACTCAAAGATGGTGGACCACTTTAAGATATGATTTAATGCTAGTATTAAGACTAGTAGGAATGCGATAAGATTTATTTAGTAAATAAATTAGTAGTTAATAACAAAAGCTTATTGGAGGTTAGAAAACCACTAATGTATGTATATTTCATAAGTTGTTATGAAGTATAAATTTATATAATGATTCCATATTGGAATGATAAGTAGTTTGTCAGGTAATGAAAAAAATAAAATTTAAATTGGTGAAAACTATAAGACATTTTAATCCAAAATATAGTAGTGAGTTGGTAAGATATCCTAGTATGATATTTTAGATTAGTATAGTCTAAATTGGGGAGAATGAGTAGTTAATGAATCTGAAGATTTGAGGAATCCAAAGAATAATATGTAGTTGTAGGAATGAATATCCATTGCCCAGCATTGACAACTCATTTTGATAATAAGGTGAAATCGGTTGTTCAAGAATTAGTTGAGATCTGGTTGTCCTAATAGTATAATCAGAGTTAAGGATATATATAAATATGATTTCAAACAATTACTGGATCATTTCATGTGGATGGTGGAAACCATTAAAAGTTATTAAAACTCATGGCATGTTCATAAATGAAGAATGTCAAGTTTTAGAAACCTTATTTTAATTAAGTTGTTATTGTGTTATCAATAATAATAAGAATGGAATCTTTGAACACTTAGAGGATGCACTAGCATTACCATATAAAATTGTAAATTGTGATGGTAAATTGGTTTAGACTAGATTTAGCAAGTGACAATACTAAGTTTCAAAGGTTAATTAATTATAAGAGTATTGAATATTAATAGCAAATTAGAGATTTGACTGTGATTAAGACAATATCGAGATTGTCATATATTCAACACAGAGGTAAAAGAGGAAAGTAAACTTGAAATAATTGAATATTACAAACGATTGATCTAGGGATTTGCGATGTCATTGTGTAATTCATTAAGTTAAATCAAGTATGAGAATTGTTATAAGTTGAAATCAAATACATGGATGTCTTAAAGGAAAGTGAAAGTATAGTTTGACTACAATGTTTGTTTGATGATACCTAAACTATGGAAGAAGTTAAAGGTTCATCCTAAGACTTCTTATTTAGGTAAGAATATATGTTGACATAATAAAGCAAAATTTTAGCTTATATTTCTAGCTATATATATAGTTCTAGATTTGAGAGGAGAACTATTGGAGATTGAAAATCTCAAAATAGCTCTTTTGGTAGTTGTTCCAAATATGGAAATACATCATTTGTAAATGTGAATAAAGGTTGTTGAGAGTCTTTTAATCATTCTTTGAAATTATCGAGAGTCATAGAAGAATCATTAAAAGATAACCTGAAAGTATAAAACTAATGAATTAGTTTAAGGTTAAAAAATAGAATTTCAAACTGTCAAAGTTTGAAAAGTTGAATTTTCATAGTGATAGAAATGGAATGTAAGATAGATACCTTAAATTTCTTAAATATTAGGAATTTACTCTAAAACATCACTCATTAACGTGATAATGTTGGCAATACCTTGAATAGAAAAGGACAAGGGATGTAGTTATGATGAAAGCTACTTTGTAATATCTCTTGAGTGTGATGTTTATTGGTGACCAATTGAAGTCCCGCACATGCACATCATTAGTTGAGTTGTATGAATTGGTACCCATAAGTCTGTTCTTTAGAGCTCACATTGGAGCTGAGCTAATGACAATTGATTGAGTGATGCATTATTGAAGAAATTGATTAAGATTATCAAGTAGGTCAAGGTTTGACTACTAGTTATTGATATTTTGATATGGATAATCTCAAATCAAAATATTGAGCATGTAAGGAAAGTTCTTGGAACTTAAATAAAAAGTGAGGCAAGAATGTTATGAAAATCTCATTGATTTCTTTAAAAACATTCATTTAGGCGAAATCTAAAATCATTATGATAAAAATGAATTATTGGTGACCTCGAATGAAAATTGACATTGTCAATTTTATAAAGAAATATAAAATATATCAGCAAGTGGAAGCTCAATGATAGTAACCTAGAGGGTTATATTATTTTTGCCCTATATGAATGGCATTTCATGCTCGAATATTTATGATATATCAATCTAAGTTGTAATGATAACTTAGGGTTATTGATGGGTAATTGTAGGATCGATAGAGGCTAAAAATTTCTAGCCAGTATTATAGTTTAAATTCTCGTAGAAGAGTAGGTGAGATATATGTGTGTAGAAAGATATGAGAGTTATGGAGAACCAGGCTTATTATATTTGTAAAGAATCAAAAGTTTGCTTCCCGGATGGGAAGAAATGTATAATAGCTTGGAGGGACCTTTTCAATCTTAACACAATATATATGCAATGATCTTAGTTCTAGAGAATATGATTTTCAAGCTTGTAACTTGGGAAATTTTAAATACTGGAAAGAAATACTTTATTGTATGAGTTCTTTAGTATTGTTGTTATCAGGCTATATATGATGTTAAGATGTTTACCTTAAAAAACTTGATGCTTTATTTCATTATTAGTTGGTGTAGAATGAGAAGACAAGATACAAGTCAATTTAAGCCTAAGTAATTTAGAATTACACTAAAAGGTGTTAACAGACTATCAGTATGCAATTATAACTCAGTTGTATGGAGAAAAATGTAGCTATTGCTAGAGCTTATCAGTTTGAACTTTTTGAAGAAGTGTCTATAATGATGATTTTTGTAAGTTATGCTGACACACCATTAACTGAGATAACTAATTTTAGAGCTACTAATTTAGTCTTTTAAGTTTAGATTTGAACTGAGTTAGAGATGATTCAGTGGTGATTGGTTGTCAGAAAGCTAATCATGATTATATAGTGCATTAGAGATTAGCAGCTAGTGTAGATTATCTTGATTGGTCCGTTAATAATGATAGCGCGTTATGATTCAGGGACAGATTATGGATTCCAGCTCAGGATCAGTTGAGGCATGAATTGCTATGGAAATCTCATAGATCTCTTTATTCTATTCATCCCAATAACAATAAGATATATCGCAAAATGAGGCATATTTATTGATGATCAGGGATGAAGAGATATATTACTAAGTTTGTAAAGAAATGTGAGATATGTTAGCACGTTGAGATTGAACATAGGAAACCTAGAGGGTTATTGCATTCGCCACTATTCCTCAATGGAAATAGGAACATATATTGATGAATTTTTTTTTCGATCTACTTCTGAGTCAGCGTAAGCACGGTGCTGTATGGATTGTAGTTAACAAATTGATAAAGTATGTGAATTCCTTTCTAGTTTCCATGTGAGATTCTTTTGACCAATTATATGAGGTATACATACATGAGGTATGAGATTTCAGTATCGTTTATTTCTTATAGAGATTCGAGATTCACGTATAGATTGTGGAGTGAATTACAAAGAGAGCTCGAAACTATTCTTAACCTCGGTCTTATATATTACCAGCTAGAATGAAGAACAACCTAAGCGGTTAATTTTGGTGCTATAGGATAAACTTTAAGCTTTTGTCTTGAAGTATGGTGGTAACTGAAAGAAATAATTCCTCTGTGTGAGTTCTCTTGTAGTAACAGCTGTTAATCTATTATAGGAATGCTCATTTGAAGCTATGTATGGTCAACATTGTCATTCACTGTAGTGTTTGGGCAGAAGTTAAGGTTAGAGCCACAATTGATTCAGAACTACAAGTAAGGAATGTAGTAGATTCGCCTGCATTTGACTACATCATAGCTAAGATAGAAGAGATACACTAATAAATATCATAGGTTATTGAAGTTTTCAAAGAAAAATCTTGTTTTGTTGAAAGTTTCATCTATGAAAGGATTGTATTTGTTTGGAATGTGAAGTAAGCTACATTTAAGGTATATTAAGCCATTCATAGTATAAGAAAGGATTAGCCCTATTGCTTATAGGTTATAGTTGCCTCCTTAGCTAGTCGAAGTTCATAATGTCTTCCATGTATCAATGTTTCATAAAACGAAGACTCAATTAACTCCAAGGATTGATTGGAATGAATTCAATATTTAAGAAGACTTATCTTACGACAAGCAGCTCATTCAAATACTTGATCGTAAGACTCAAAGGCTGAGAACCAAAAAGATTCATTTTGTTAAAGTGAAATGGCAATTTCACGAGAGATGAACCTGGAAACAAGAGTCCTATATAAAGGAGCAGTTTCTATTTCTCTTCGAAACTGTAGGTAATTTTAGGTTTACTTTAATTTCAAGGACATTACTTTATTTTGGGGAGATTGTAACAACATGTTACTTTAAGTTAGTGATTAGTGTTAATCCAAACTCTAATAAACTCAAGTTTGGCTTATGGTTAAGTTCGACATACCTCGATTAGCATATTTATGTGATTGCATGATATTTTGTGTTTGTTTGGTTTATTTAATGAAATTTATAGGTTATGGGATTAATAAGAGATTAATACAAACCTATAATTGGAAAAATAGTAAAATAAACAATAAATTTTTGGTACACCAAGTGCGCGAAGGGATTATGGAATTAATGTGCATACCCGAGAATAATTATAGGCATGTTTGGTGAATTTATTGGGAGAAAATACACGAAATATATATTTATATATAGTTGATATATATAAAAATATATGTTAAAACTATAAAGATTGGTTTAAATAATATGGATTGTTTGATCCACCTCGAGATGAGTGTAAGTCTTAATGGTGTTAAAACCCATGTTATTTTAAGGAATGTAATTTAACACATCAACTACTTGATCAGTCTCGAGATAGCACAATGCGTATCTCGAGAGAAATCCATGTAGATAAATCAAAACTTCATCATTATCTCATTCGAACAATCGAGAAATAGTGGAGGAGGGTTTGAGTTTGATTTATTATCGAAAGGGATGATCAGGGAGCTGAATCAACATGAATTTAGAAGCTTAAACGGATCAAGAGCTAGAGATCATCACTTTGGTAAGATTAGTTTATGTGTTAGTTGAAGTTTAATTTGATAGTGATGATAGAATCTCAATGAATTATGCTATTGGATGGCTAGAAATGTTTTGTTACCTCTCTAGAGGTCATCCTAATGAATTTTGGGAGTTTTTATTGTGATTTGGTAGATTTAGTGATAAAACAATGTTGTTTCCATGTGTTCTATCGGGACAGCACAGGGTGGATCGTGCTTCACCTAGCAAAGGAGCACGCTCCCTTTACCAATAAGGACGAACCCAATTGGTGGAGCACACCCTACCCATTGAGGGAGCACCCTCCCACCCCTGAAAACAACAACTATGTTGTATTTTATGAAGAATTTCCTAAGGTTTTAGGGACTTACTTGGGGTTTTAAACATAAGGTAATGGACCTATGTTTATCACAAATGAGTTGTGATAAGTTGCAGAACACGAGGAAAGCGTGAGTGGCCAGGAAAGTTAGAAAGTTCGGAAACAGAGACTTAACATAGGAAAGTTGTTAGTATATGTAGTTCATGTAGTCTATGAATTAAAATAGGAGACTATGTACACTATGAAGTTTTTAATTAAATAGAAAACGGTGTTTGATGTGATCCACGAGAGTAACTACTGAGGACTGAGACCAAGTTGTATAGGATGCGGGGCTAATCTCCCGGGTATTAATGGATTAAAGTTCACTAAAGGGTTTAAGATAAAACCATTATGTATTAATGGATTGGTTGGATATCACATTGGCCAGTGTGTTGGTCTAACAATCGCATTAATGGCGTCAGTGAGTAATGGACCCTAGTTTTATAAATAAAATGGGGATCACAGTGTAATAGTCATTAACCGTTTCCTTTGCATCCATTATGTATTGAATTATACATTTTCCATATTCTTTTTATTTAACATTGGTGCATATTATTATTGCATAATGTTCTTGACTATTATATGAAATGTTGATGGCTATGTAAATCCTTACTTACTGAGCAAGTTGAAGCGCTCACCCCAAATAACTTTTTAAGAATGCCGACAAGCGTTATGACTATAAGATAGAGAAGATATAGGAGTCTTGATCTTCTCTTTGATGTAATGAGTTTTCCCTATACTTGTATTGAATTACGATTTTGTAAATTCACAAGGGATGGGAGGTTTTATATAACTGAGGTTTATCTAAGTTTGATTTGGTATTGTATCTTGTATTTTAATCATAGAAAAAGTTTTTAAATTTCTATTGCATTTATTATTTGTTTTATATCGATATTCGATATATAGTGGTGCTTATTAGGTGAAAGAGGAAAGGCTGATGGCTTTAGTTAAGTCGGGTTAGGCAATCTGGGATAAATTAGGGTTTCGGGCCGGGTTTCGTTCAAATTGGATTAGATAATGCTACACCATCTCATAGATAGTTGAGAAATGATTTACTCTGAGAAATGCACAAATCGTGGTTTACCATTCATCATGGGGGCAACAAGATGTATCAAGATATGCGAATGATGTATTAGTGGTTAGGGATGAAATGGACATCGCTAATTACATCTAAGATTATGATATTTGTCAACAAGTGAAAGCAGACTACCCGAAGTTGTTGGATTGATGCAACTGTTACCTATTCCGCAGTGGAAGTGGGAACGCATAGCTATGCAGTTTATTTCAGAGCTACCGACGACTCAGAAAATGCATGATGCGGTTTGGGTGTTCATGGATCGGTTGACTAAATCAACTCACTTCATCCTTATTTCCATTAAATATTCAACATATAGGTTAGGAAGCATATACGTAGACGAGATTATCAGATTACATGGAGTCCTAATGAATATTATATTGGATCATGATCCGAGGTTTACCTTTCGGTTTTAGAGATGGTCTCAGCACCAGATAAGGACTAGGCTCAATCTCAGTACAACCTTTCATCTTTAGGCAAATAGGCAGACCAAAAGATTGATTCATATACTCGAGGATATGATCAATGCTTGTATGCTAAATTTCTACAGGAGTTGGGAAAAATATATTTCATTGTGTGAGTGACACATGTTCAATACGTCAAAATATATAATCTCGATGAGATTATCAAATACCACGAAAACTGCATCAGTGACGATCCACAAAGACTAAGGTTTCTAACTTAGGCTAACTAACAAAAAAGTAAATCGGGTAAAAATACTTTATAAGTAAACCCTCCAAATCACAAACTTCCTAAATTGTCACAATCTACCCTATGTCGTCGATCTATATAAAGAATGCAAATCAAAGGTATTCTAGAGTAGCTATAGACTCGTAATCACTACGAAAAATAGCAGATCAGAAATGGAAATTTCCATCTCTGATCAGCATAAATCTCGTCTCTAATTCAATTCTGCAATGGAACAGAGACGGAATCTATTCCGTCTCTAAAATCGTCGTCGCTGATTCAATCAGCAACGAAAATGTGTTTCCATTTCTGATTAGAGACGGATTAGAGACGGAGTTTAGAAACTGAACAAAGACGGAACAGAAATGCAAATTCTTCAAAAGGGTACAATTGTAATTGTATTCCGTCTCTGATCCGTCTCTGATTAGCAACGGATCAGAGACGGAATACAATAATTTCGTCTCTGATCCATTGCTGATTCATGCATCTATTCCTCGAAAACTAGAGACGAAATAGTGCTAATCTGTCTCAATTCCGCTTTGTTTAGTTTTCAAACCTAAGCTTAATCCAATTGGTTCTCCATAACATCTAAACCTGAAAATACAACCATAGGACCTGCTGCATCGCCTGCACCCCCTCCAACAACTCCTCAAAAGCTAACATCCCCCAAAAAATCAGAATTCGACATACATACATAAATAGACAATATATATCAACAACAAAGATTCAAATGAGAAAAAACATAAAATTCGATATTAAAAAAGATTTATATATTCACGAAACGTAGTCAAGTATAACAAATGTTTAAGATACCTAAGTATCTATAAAAAAACTACAATTCTCATTGTTCTACAATAACCATAAAAATATCTAAGTATCATAAAGTTGTCCATCCCTCGTTGTGCTAGCACCTGGGATGTGCTAGCATCGGGATCTACGTATCTTCTCTTCTTTCTCCATAACGACCTGAGACTGTAGACACATCCTTTGGGATAGTCACCCGCCACCTTGTAGTACACCGGCTCATCATCCACCGGCTGGTCCGGTGTAGTCTGGGTCAGCTCCTGACGTCTCCATTGGAGCTTAGCCTGCATGGATCAACAATATTTTATTAACAATATAATAGTAGCATTAAGTTGAGAAGGCAGCAAAATGAAGAGATAAGTAAAAAAAAAAAAAGTTGAGAAGGAAAAATCTTACATTTATCAATTAAGTTGAATAATTATGCAACCTCCATATGAATACGTACTTAAGAAATAGTGCAAATCTTACATTTAACAATTAAGTTGAGAAGGCAGCAAAATTTAAATAAAATAAACTTCTAAATGAAAAAAAAAGAAAGGAGAAATTCCTTCACAACCAAACAAAATATCATATAAAATACAAAATTGTAAAGCATGAAAATGGAGGACACCATCAATTGCTCTAGCTCCACATAACAAAGCTTAATGTCCTTACCTTTATACTAAAAAATAAATAAATAAATAAAAACCCTCAAATAAATCTCTGAAAACTTAAAATTTTAAAATAAGAAGCTAATCATAATTTACGAATATTTTTTTTACCAATTGTGAATTAGAGGTTAATCATAATTGACAAATAATTCTTATTGTTTAGCAATTGTAAGTTAGCTAGAGGTTTATTATAATTTACAAATAGTTTTTATTGTTTACCAATTGTATATTAATTATTAAATTCTAAAAATGTCACATGTTTCTTCCCAACTAATACCCAGCTCAAAATCCCACGCATTCACCTTCTTTAATAAATAAATATTATAAGCTAAGAACCTATAATTAAAAAGCATATGACATAGTACCAATTATACGTACAGACTGCACAAATAAATATTTCATCAACATTCAACCAACAATAAACTTAACAAAGTCAACAAACTTTATGAAGAAAATGTGAATTGAGCATAAAGAAATGAAGCTTCAAGCTTAGAAGGGACTGTCCTCTAGGAGAACCCCCAACACATTAATTAACCAAATTCAAGCACCTTTGATTCAGGCACATTAACAAAAATTTTCAACAAAACCACCTCCAAAACTAAAAGGAAAATGCCACCTTTAACATTTCATAGCAACATGAACTTCACATGCACTTCTATTCACAAACGTTTCCAACAAAACAAAAACAACCAACGAGATCAATATTAATATTAAATCAAACATCGTGTCGACAAAGAAGAACCAGAGCTTTGCAATAATCGGTAAATGTATCCATCGTTTAAGAATGAATTGAAAAGCTACGAAAAGCAACAAAACCAAAATGCAATATTCTCTAAAAGAAAAAATAATTTAAAAAATACGTCCAACAAGACTTGACCTAGAAAAGCCTTACCTGACCAATTGAGCTTTGTCACATGAATTTCATTTCTTTATCCAACGATTGAAAGTTAAATCAACCTCACCAATGGAGAAGCTGTGGAGATGACAAGAGATGCAGTAAACAAAACATCAAACATAAAGAAAAACGAGTTGGATAAAAAACCAAAATATGGATTTAGCGATATTAAACTTTTAAACCATCTCCTCCTATAAGTATTTTCATATCCCTTCTCTTTAGGTCAAAGACAACCAAATCTATTCTTTCTACTTAACCACCAGGATTAAACTATTATCTTTTTTGCGGCACATAATAATAAAAAATACTGCACTGTGACATTCACATATCCTTGAACATTATCATCTTTAGTTGTTACACTAGTACCCTGTAGTTCTTCACCTAGATGGCTAAAGTATATTCTTAATAACCAATGCTATTAATCAAATATCACATCTAATTCTTTAAATATCTCATTTAGTCACATCCTTCTCAATATTCTCATCTCAGTCAACTCATCATCCACACATATTGTTACTTATCATGGATAGCTTTATTGAAAATAAAAGTTTGACAATAAGACGTGCCTTTTGTCTGAGCCATAAATTAGCACCAGAACCTTTACCCCACATAGTCCTCTAGCAACCAATTGAGACTTGCATAATTACCGAGATAAAGCTAATATCAACAAGCACGTGAAAAGGCAGGATACGTTAATATCATAATTAATTAAAACACCAACTTCATGTTCAAAAGCAAACCATGTTGCTATCCTACAGCATCATTCATATAAACACTTCTTCAAGGTGGAAAACGAAAAAATCCAATAACCGGTAAGGCTTTAAGTGCACAGATCATGGCAAAATATAATCACTAAGTAGATATTAATTGAATTTCAAAACGATGTTGATCCAACACAGATTTTTGTGATATTAGTTGCAAGCACCTATTATTTGATATCGAATTGATGTGATAATCATGTGCATGAGCATATATTATACGACATATAGCTACAAGGCTTGTTTCATGGCTAGAAACCTGAAAAAACATCAAGCACGATACAGATGCTGGTACTAGGAAAACGAAAACACATCCAATCGCTACAAGCAGATGAGTTTCTTTAAAAATGAGGTATATGTAATATTGCCACCACTAATAAAAAATGCCAGAACAAAAATACCAACAAATAAATAAATTACAAAAATGAATTGAACAATTACTTTTTAGTTTCAACAACTATTCTTGAATTTCATGCTCTTCTTAGATTTAGAGATGAAAGAATTTGGGGATTCCGCAATTTTCAATCCATGAGAAAGGTTTTCAAAGTAGAAATATTGCTAGTGACTGCAAAATCGTAAGCTTATCGCAAAGACTTTAGCAGCAAGATCGAGAGAGATATTGTACTACGCAATCTTAGATTCTTTCTCAGTTTGTATTTGTTAAAGGTACATGGAATACTGGATATGACTGTCTTTCTAATGAGGGCTATGAATGAGTTTAAAAGAAAAATAATTAAGCCTTCCATTAAAATTGACCTCTCGGAGAAATATGATCAGATAAAGTAAAAGTAGTATTTCTTTGATCACGAGATGGAAATGAAAGGGATGGAATGAGATAGGGAAAGTAGATAAAGGGTTGTCCATCATTAACAAATAATTCGATAATGATTAGTAGGAAGCTAAGAGGGAAATTGAAGCTTCTAAGGGGACAAGACAAAATGATTCTCCTTTCCCATTCTCATTCTCCCAAGTATAGGATAGAATATACTTGGTCGAATGATGGAGAAGGCAAGGGATGCAAATCTCACAGTGCAGTATTTTTTATTATTATGGAGCCTTTTCTGATACGGGCGTTACACAATACGTTGCTACAGTAAACAAAACATCAAACGTAACATACTAATGCAGATGAGACTAATAACTTAATATGAGAAAGCTTTAACAAAACATACAATTGCACACAGTTAATACGTGCCAAAAACATACAATTGCACACAGTTAATAAGTGCCACGGTTGAAAAATAGCTTCATTAGCAGTAAAATTTCACTTCTATGTAATAAAATAAAAAAATCTATCAATTTTTTAACTTTTGCAATAATCATTACAAGAGAAACACATATACCAATAGCAAAGGCATCACAAAAAACATAAAAGTGTTGATAATAACATTGAAACTATTTTCATCAAGCGGAGATAACAATGTCTGCATTCAGCACAACTATATGTATAGCATTTTCGCCGAAGAAGATGTAGAAACCTGAATTAAACACCCGTCAACATCTTATATCATCATTTGCTGCATACAAAAAACATGTAACAAAGATGGAGGAAAAATAAAATACAATAACCAGAAGAAGCAGCTATCAAGCATAATGATTAAAAAAAAAAACGAAACACTTTCCAATCAGAAAGATTACCCGCATTGAACGCATCATCAAAAACTATCTCACATCACAATTCAAATAAACAAAAAAACTAAATTGAAAACCAACTCTGATCTACTCACAAAGTATGATTCGATAACATCGAACCCTAGAACCAATTCTGCGAGATTCCCTTCAAAGACCAGACAAAATCCATTAATTAGATTGAAAATACAACCCAAAATTGATGAACAAAAAGACCCAAAAAAAAATTGGAAGAAGGGTGGTTAAGAAATCCAATCATACATAATCTACAAAATATGGGATTCAATTGCAAACCTGAAATCGGGTTTAATGAACGCAGCAGAGAAATCGATAGGGAATAACGGCGACGGCTTAGGGTGCGGTGACGAGTTAGGGTGCAGTGAATAGCGGCGACGGCTTAGGATGCGGCGACGGGTTAGGGCACGGCGAACAGTGGCGACGGCTTAGGGCTTCCGAAGCTCCAATCTCCGGCAAACGACGACGGTAGACCCGACTGCCTCGTCGCACCCTCAATCGCGGTGACGACAAAGATTTAGGGTTTGAGAGAGAGATTTCGGTGAGAGAGAGAGAGAGTTGACGGTGAGTGAAATTTCGGTGAGAGAGCGGTGAGAGAGAGAGAGCAGAGAGTGATGAGAGAGAGGTGAGAGAGAGAGAGAGAGAGAGAGAGAGAGAGAGAGAGAGAGAGAGAGAGAGAGCGGTGACGGTGAGAGAGAGGAGAGAGCGGTGGCGGTGAGAGAGAGAGAGAAAGAGCGGTGAGAGCGGTGACGGTGAGATTTCGTTGATAGAGAGAGAGCGGTGTGGGAGAGAGGTTTGTTGAGAGAGAGAGAGAGAGCGGAGAGATATTTTAGGGAGAGAGAGTTTTATGGTTGGTCCCCATTTTTGGAGTATCTAGATTGAAGCACGCACGAATCTCGAGACGTAATGGACGGTTGTAAAAAAGAAAGTTTTGGTGGGAATGTTGGCGCCATTATTTAGAGACGGAATTTAATTCCGTCTCTATTTCTGTCTCTGATCTCTCTCTATTCCATCTCTGAATTTGTCCATCTCAATTCCGTCTCTAACCACTTTTTCTTAGCAACAAAACTTAATTCTGTTGCTAATTATGTTTCTAAATATCATTTTTCTTGTAGTGAATGTATACGGTTCCTCGTTGTTCCTATTCTCAATAGTCAATGTATGACAATCACTCTAGCCAAACATATAACCCTCTACTTAAGCGAATTGAATTTAACAAGATGACCACAATGAGTTTTGTAAGATACTATACTTAGACAACCAGATCACTAATGCGTTTGATTTAACTTAGATCCCTATGGTATTTGATCGGTTCCAAAAGGGTCAAATCAATCAGTATGGTCAATTGCCATTTGTGTGGTCTTATTGCATAAGTACGAATACATACAATTCACTAGCAATAAATCAAGGTTTACATCAAAATTTAACCCTAATTAGTCTTGCAATACCAAAAAGAATAAAATACAAATGAAAAGAAATTAAATTAAATTGAATTAGATCTCACATAGGTTTGATGCCAAAAGAGTTGTTTGATTCCCTTCGATCTAAATTGATGAAATTAGCCGAACATGTTGATGGAAAAACCACAAATCCTTTATGTTCTTTCGTAAACAAAGGTCAGGAAATATGATTTTTTGAGTTACTATTTATATAAAACCTAAAAAATCTATTCCAAAATGAGTTCCTAAAATTTTTAACTAAAACGTAGGTTTTCCATTTCGGGTTGCGAGTTAGGTCGCGAGTCAGTCTGTGGCTTGAATTCGTGAAATCTAAGCCACGTCCAAGATATACAGCCTGAATGGCGGCTTGGATCACTATTTTTGGTGACAAAGTCGTGAAGCTTGGACTTCATGCCACTGCCTATAAATACAACTTAAGCCATGGCCTAGAATTCTGTTTTCTTTTTTCCTTTGATCACCTTAAGCGATTCTTCTAATATTCACACCAACTCTTCATTTTGAGTTCTAACACATGTAAATCACATAAATGAGAGATTGTTACCACTAAATAGAGATTTATCATTCAAAATCACACTAAACATTATATATTATAACGTCTAATTATACACTTATCAAACACCCCTAAACTTAGACTTTACGTCACGAGCAAATGAATGCATTACAACATATCCTACTACTAAACAAACTAGACTCCTAATAACTTTTTTAGCTAAATAACAACTAACCCACCCAATACCCGATTCCAAGTTTAGCTGAATTTTCTTTGGTTCCAATCTCGGTAAATCAACCATCCCCTCAAAGAGGTTTGGAGTTAAGATTTCTCTAGAAACCGAGTCAAAACATCAATAGAAATCACACTTCAAAGAACTAGACTCAGTCAAGGCAAAATAGTCTACTACTCAAGAGTTTTATGGGCCTATACAATTAAGCACGCAAGTTTACAATTTTTGAAAATATTAATGCTTCAACACTCGAGAGGGTACCATAGGCAAGAAATGCAACCACGCTATCCACTAATGTAGATTTAGCATAGTTAGGGGTCAATAGGACTTTAAAGTAGGTTTTAATGGGGCCTAGTTAGTGTGCCAAGGAAAGGATATAAGGAAAATGTAAATGTTGAAAAAAAAAATCAACCTCACTATAAGCAACTGAGAGCTCACACACACAAGTTTATATGGATAAACATACACTCTCAAAAATATGTTCCTCCCCTTTTTCCAACCACCGATTCTTCAATTTGGCTAATTCTTTTTGAATTCTTTGTATCAAAATGATAAATTTTTCGCTAAATTCAAAGTCTAATTCATATTTCTTTTCTTTGAAGTTGGTGGGAATTTATTTCACTCAAAACACCCCTAACCTTAGGGTTTTGTACATCTTACTCCAAAACTTGCTCTTTCTTACTTTTGTTATGGTTGACCAAACTTCCCAACTATATAAGAGGATGTAAGCTAATATCTAAAGGTTTAATGATACGTAATCAAGAGAATCAGGTTTACATTGGCTCAAATGGGCTAACTAGTGATAAAATGATGGGTAGGCTAAAGGTTAAGGGTTTAAATCCAAAAATGGCCTCTTTTCTCTCCCTAAAAGTGTTTCACTCAT
The DNA here is from genome assembly GCA_039657365.1 of Stephania yunnanensis. Taxonomy (NCBI): domain Eukaryota; kingdom Viridiplantae; phylum Streptophyta; class Magnoliopsida; order Ranunculales; family Menispermaceae; genus Stephania; species Stephania yunnanensis. Next base: position 52,733,340 of record CM077584.1, on the reverse strand, counting down.
GGAATTTTGCCTCAAGCTGATTACATACTCGTTCTAGCACCTTAGAAATCTGAATTTTTTCACTTGCACATTGTATCTAGCACAAAGTCTCAACCTCATACTAGCTCCCTAAACATGCAATCTTAACAATGTCGAATAACATTCTAGATTAAGTGTTTTTCTTAATTTCCAACAAATTTCAAGTCATGTAAGTGGCTTAAGTAACTCATCTAAAACCAAAGGCACTCAACAAGGTTTCGAGCGACTCTAAGCTAAACTAGATAGTCCTAACTATGAATTAAAGTATGCATTAACACACATGCAGTTACAAAAAGTATCATGGACATAAATAAGCTAATGTATAGCATGTTATAATAAGATGGTGCATGAATAAAAATTATAAAAATAGATGGAAAGGTGATAAAAAAGAAGAATGAATAGGTGAAGATACACATCCATACATACCCGTCAATCCGACGAAATACACAACAAGAAAAATGTAACTGTTATACATGTCATCTTGCACGATTCCTAACATACCAACAAAAAATGAACCTAAATACCCAAAAACACATTCAAAATTATTCCAAAATCTTGTCCCTAAGGTTTGGTACAAGCGGAAAGTGAGGAAGAACAAATAATAGAAATTGGGTGAAAAAGAAAATGGAATATAGATAGAGTGAAAATAAGATGAGTCATACCCAAGTATTGCAAAGTATGAAGTTGAACCTAATCTTGCAAGTTACATCATAAGATAAAAAAAGTCTCTCATGTCTAAGTGACTAAGGAAACAATAAAAAATTCTTCATAATAAAAGCAATAACTAATACACAAAGAAGTTAAATAATTTTCACCAAATCTTGCGAGCCTGAAGTCTTTCAACTAAGGGTGAAATCAACAAGATGGTGGAATGAAATCAAGGGTTTTGGATCTACTCAAATACCCACCACTAATGTAACGAATTAAGTTGGTTTATGTCTCAGCCAAGTCTCAAAACACCTAAAATTCTAATAATACGTTAACTTTCTAAAAATGCTCAAATTATTCAAAGGAACGTTATCTAAAGTCAAACTTAGCAGAACTCGAGGTGCTCTAGTGCCTCTGGTGCTAGTCAAACACTCATAGATACTATAAAAATCTAAGAAACCAAGTTAGGGTTTTATTAAACATATATAAAAAACAAAACATAAAATAGAACCAAAATAAAAGAAACAAAGGTGTGTTGCCTCCCAACAAGTGCCTTTCTTTTAAGTCTTTGGCTATACTTTGATATAGGCACCTTAAGTGAAACTTATCCCATTCGGTTGGATCTCGAATGATTTTCATCTACGCATCTCTATAAAGAGGAGTGAGTAGCCCATAATTTAAAAGTTAAGAATGAAAGAATATCATCAACTTTTGGTACTTGGAAATCGTCCCGCGTCTCCAACATAAGTTTGTCATTCAATTGTAGTTAGAAACATGCAATGCAAACAAACAAAACTTATGAGTAAGAGGATTCATGGTATCAAACATAGTAAATTTTATGATCTACTTATTAAACTCCATAGACAAAATACCCTCGAAGACATGAATTTTGGTTTGAGCAGTCCAAAGAAAAGGTAGACCTAGTTAAATTGGGGGTGAGCAATGAGAAGGCTCATCCCCCATATCTATCACATAAAAATATGTACGAAAGACTGGTTCTTAAACATTTACTAAGACATCTTCGAATACCCTAATTAGGTGTAGAATTAATCTATCCGTGAGATGGGCAACAACCTGTTGGTTTTTCAATAGACCATCAAGTAAGGATTTTAACAAAGAGATACACGAACATTAATGAATAAACCCAAATCATACATGGAATTCTCAATAAAAGTGTCACGTATCTTACATTGAATAGTAAACATGTCAAGGTTATGGCATTTTATCTTTTTATGAATCAAAGTTGTGACGCTCTCCCCCAAACTTACATTTTTTGTATTTGCAAACTTTTCTTTTCGTACTTCTTTGGGCTCTATATCTCCCACTACTTCACGCTCCTCTTTGATGTCAAACCCTTTTACTTCAGGCTGGTGTTGAGGATTCTCCATCATTTTCTTGGTATTTTCTAAGTGTTTGTACCTTTTAGTTAAAGTCTTTGTTCAAAAGGGCCCTAATTTGTATATCACATTATCATCTCAATAACGAGGTCTCAATCTTATTCAGCTTATCCTTTGATGTTAGCTTTTTTCAACCTTAGGCTCCTTCAAATGAGTCTCGCTCTATTTTGATATAACATTCATATGTGCCTTCGAGTTTGGAATTGATTGCGATGGCAACTTCCCTTATGCTTCAATGTACCCTAATCTTAGGGTGAGTTGCCCTACTTGAACCTCGAGGTTTATAATATTCACGCATGACACTTGGTTGACTCGATTTTAAACTAAGCAAATTCTTTAGAGAATCTATCTTAACTAGAGACGAGTGTCCTCACCATCTCTTTTAAAGATCCAAAATTTCTAGTGGACTGGGATCATTGAGGAGGAGATTGTCCATTTGGAATATATTTGAAATAGTTTTGATTCTGAGGTCCATAATTTTGATAGGGGCTTTTGACGACATGATTATAAGTATTACTGAAATTTTTGTTGTATTGATTCCTTTGTTGTCCTTGGAATCCATCGCCTATATTATTTGCTTATTCATTCTCGAACAAGTTGGGACAAGAGTCAGTGGAATGATTAGGGGCTAAGCAGAAACTATAAGCTTTAACTTAAGTTTTTTGGAAGTATGGAATTGCTCCATAATATCAGTTAGTTTGTCAAGCTTTCTATTAGTTGGATTTGCCCTACTCCATCAAAATGATTTCTTAAAGTTCCTATTCCTCTTCATCAATGTAATAATGTGATTGACTTGCTATGGATTCATACGAATTAAACTTCTCTCAAGTTGTCTTACACCTATAATCGCCACTGAAAGCATTATCAATCATGCATTTCTCAAGGGGCGTAAGTCCCATATAGAAGAAACGAACAATGGAGAGGTTACTTTGGCCATGTTAGGGGCATTACACAAGTAAATGCTTATAATGACCCCAATAGTCACCAAAGGATTCGCCTTGTTTCATTTTGATACTACATATCTCCCTAGTGAGTTGAGAATATCTAGATTTAGGGAAGAATTCTTTTAGGAATCTTGAAATCATATCGTTCCAATTGTAATGAAACTAGGGAGAGGTAGAATAATAAGTCTTGAGCTTTATACTTAAGGAAAAAAGAAAAAGCAGAGAGTTTGACTTCATTTTTGTTGACTCTTAGGGAAATCATGGTTTTATACTTCGAGTGGAAATCCGATGAAGGTAAGTGGATCCTTATGATTCAGTCCATCGAATATGAGGAGAAGGTTTATGAAATTGGATTTGAGCTTGAAATTGCCTTTATGAGTTGGAAATGCAACTAAAAGATCATGTATCTCATCATTTGCCATCCCAATGGTAATGTGATGATCGGCCTAAGATTATGCCCAAAGGTTAGCTTGTGGCCTTGCGGTGCCACTAGTGCATGTGGCGCAGTAGGTGCTTCAAAATGTTAGGGAAGAACAACTTGGTGCTCCTCCTGCCTCTCAAGTGGTGGATTTCTATCTTAATTAGCCATTGGAAAGGGTTTCTCATCGATCAATAGAACTCTTAAGAATTGTTTCCTATGTGTTGTTTCTTTCGATTTCGACGACAAGTCTTTTAGATCTCCGGATCTAAGGGGGGAAAGACCCAATGGAGTTCGATCTACAAAGACTTTTTGGCATAAAGGTAAACAACAAAAGAAAAAAGAAAAAGAAAAAGCCAAAGTCAAAAATAACTTGGTCCCGACAACGGCACTAAAATCTGATGCTAGTTGAATACGTCAAAATATATTTATCCTGATAAAATTACGAAATACTACAAGAATTGCAACAGTGGCAAGCACGGGGTTGATCTACGAATACCAAGGTTTCTAACTTAGGCTAACAAACAAGAAAGTAAATTAGGGGGATTTGCAAAGGTTGTTTTCAAGAGTTCACCAAAAATAGGGAATACAAATATTTTGTAAAAATATCAATCATGAAAAGTAACCTAAACCCTCGATATCACAAACTTCCTCAATTGGCACAGTCAACCCTATAGTCATCGATCTACATAAAGCATGCAAATTAAAGGTATTTTATAATAGCTATAAACCCGATAACATACGTTGTTCATCCCTCATCCTTCTCTCGATAGTCAATGTACGACAATGACTACTTCTCAGCCAAACATATAACCCTATACTCAAGCGAATTGGGTTTAACACGATGTCTACAATGAGTTTTGTAAAAGCACTAAACCTAGACAAAAAAATTACTAGTGCATCCGATTTAGCCTAGATCTCTAAGGTATTTGACCAGTCCCAAAAGGGTTAAATCAATCAATATGGTCCATTGACACTTATGTGGTCTTATTGCATAAGTATGGATGCATACAACTCACTAGCAATAAATCAAGGTTTAAATCAAAGTTTAATTCTAATTAATCATGGAATACCAAAGAGAATAAAATACTAATGAAAATCAATTAAATTAGATCTCGCTTAAGTTTGATGCCAAAAAATTTGTTTGATCTACCTCCGGTCTAGATTGATGAAATTAGTCGAACATGTTGATGAAAAAACCTCAAATTATTTATGTTCTTTCGTAAACAAAGTTTAGGAAACATGATTTGTCGAGTTACTATTTAAATAAAACCTTAAAAATCTTTTCCCAAATGAAGTTCATAAAAATTCAGACTAGAAAGTAGGTTTTCTATTTTAGGCCATAGTTTAGACCGAGAGTCAGGCTGTAAGTTAGGCCATGGCTTAGTTCGTGAAATGTAAGCCACAACCTAGTTTTATGGCTTAAGTGGCAGCCTGGATTACTATTTTTGGTAACAAACATGAAAACGAGACCATGAAGTTTGGATTTCATGCCACGGCCTAGATATACGGCTTGAGCCATGGCCTAGAATTCTGTTTTCTTCTTTCCTTTGATCACCATGACCAATCCATCTAATATTTGCACCAACTCTTCATTTTGAGTCCTAACACCTATAAATCACAAAAATGAGATATTGTTACCACTAAATAGAGATTTAAGGTTCAAAATCACACTAAACATTATATATTATAATGTCCAATTATACACTTATTAGTGAGTTTGCATACAACAACAGTTTTCAAGCAAGTATTGGTATGACACCATTTGAGGCACTTTTGGAAGATCATGTAGATCTTAGTTTTTCGGACCAAGGTCAGAGATGCCATGTTGATCAGTTTAGAACTTGTGCATGAAAAAACCAAAAGGATAAATATTATCAAGCAACTATTAGAGACTCCCAAAGCTAAAAAAATATGCTAACAAGGACCATCGAGAAGTTGTGTTCAAGGAAGGAGAATTTGTGCTATTAAAATTTTCACTAATGAAAGGGCATTAACAATTTGAATTGAAGGAAAGTTATCTCCTAGGTTCATTGAGCCATTCAAGATTAGGAAATAAATAGACTCAGTAGGTTTTCGCTTTGAGTTGCCACCACAATAAGCTGGAGTTCATGATGTCATTTATGTTTCATGAGCAGCCCATTCAAATCATGGATAGGAAAGTGCATAAACTTCACAAGAAATAGTGCAAGGCCGATGGCAATTCCATTGAGAACAGGAGTTATCTTAGGAGCAAGAGGACTATATAATGGAGAACTTTCCATTCCTTTTCAAACCTTAAGGTATAGTTTTATTTTACTTTCGAGGATAAAAGTTCTTCAAAATTAGGAATGTTGTGATAACCCAAAACCTAAAAACTCGTCCAGGGGGTAATTAGAAATTATGTGAACTCTAATATAAACAAAATCAAAACAAAAAAACCTTAGCTACCACTAGTTGATTTACAAAACCCTAAATCAGAAAAGGGAAAAAAGTAAGAATTTAGAGATTTATGAGGGTTAGTAAAGATCAAGACTAAAGGCATCCACAAAGAAAATAATCTCCATCTCCCATCTCTTTCTTTAAGTCTTGTTTGGGTTATCTATATCTAATTTTAGTTGTAGAGAATATAATTTTTCAGCTTGTTACTTGAATGGTGAGAGCTATTGGAAGAAAAAGGTTACTGTGTAAGTTCTCTGGTATTGACATTGTTGGAATATAAATGTTGAGGTGTTTCCCTTAAAAGGTTGTATGTTTAACTTCTCCGTCATTTGGTGTGGAACGAGAAGTAAAAATACAAGCAAGTTAGAGCTTGAGTAATTTAGAACTACACATAAATGTGTTAACGAATTGTTAGTATACAATTACAAATCTAATAAATGAAAAGATATATGAGGAAGTGTAGATAGCTTGAGTTTCTCAGGAACTATAACTTCTCTTTAGAGTATCAATTAAGCAAGGCAAATAGGGTTACTGATGCCTTGAGTAAGAGAAGAACATGGAGAGAAAATGTAGCTACTACTAGAGCTTCTCGGTTTGAACTTCTCGAGAAAACATCTATGATGATTATTCATTTGAATTTAGCCGACACATCATCAATTGAGAGAGATAATTCTGAATCTACTAATTATTTCTTACGTGCTCATATTCGAGCTGGATTGGAGATGATTAAGTGAGTGATTGATTGTTAGAAAGATGATCAAGATTATATAGCACGATAAAGGTTATCGGCTAGTGTAGATCATCCTCATTGGTCAGTCTTTTGATGATGGTGTGTCATGGATCAAGGACAGATTGTGGATTCCAGATGAGGATCAATTAAAGCAAGCGTTGCTACATGAATCTCATAGATCTTTTTACTTTATTCATCCATGTAACATTAAGATGTATAACGTTATGAGGTGTATTAATTGATGGCCTGGAATGAAGGCTGATATTGCTGAGTTTGTAAAAAGATGAAAGATATATCATTAAGTTAAGGCTTAGTAAAGGAAATATGAAGTATTATTACATTCACTGCCTATTCTAAGTGACACAACAACAATAACAACAACATGGCCTCAGTTCCTAATTAATTGGAGTTGACTACATGATCAAATTTTCCATTGTGTTCGATTACATGCAATTGATGGTGAGTTTTTCAAACCATTCAAATCCCTTCTAATTAATGCATCCCATGTTAACTTTGGTCTACCCCTACCTCATCGAATTTCTACAGTTTCTATTGAGTCAAGTTTTCTAGTGAGGACATTTGTAGGCTATCTTTGCAAATGACAAAACCACCACAAACGCCCTTCCCTAATCTTTGTATCAATTGGTGTCACTCCTACTTGTCTTTGAGTTTTTATATTTCTTATTCTATCTTCATCCACTTAAGCATCCTCATTTCTTCTATGTTCATTTTATGTAATTTTTGTTGCTTTACCGCCCAACATTTACTACCATAGAGCATAGCTAGCCTAATTGTGATCCTATAAAATTTTCCTTTTAACTTAGTAAGAACATTTTGACCACAAATCACCTTTATTGCACTCTGCCATTTCTTCCATCCAGCATGAATTCTATGTGTGACATCATTCTCAATATCACCATCATTTTGTATGATTGGTCCTAGGTATCTAAAGTGGTTCACCTTAGGAAATCCTACTTTCCCTAAACTTATAGTGCATGTATTCAATTTTTGTCCTACTCCACTTAAAGCCTTTAGATTCTAATGTATTCCTTCAAAGTTCTAGTTTCCTATTCACTTTATCTTTTACTTCACCCACTAAGAATATATCATCTTCAAATAGCATACACCATGGTATATCCTCTTGAATATGCCTAGTTAGTTCATCCATAACTAAAGTAAATAGATATGGACTTAAAATCGATCATTGATGTAGTCCTATCGTAATGGGAAATTCTTATGTAGCTCCTCCAAATGCCTATTCCCAAGTGGAAGTGGAAATATATATCGATGGATTTTGTTTTCAGTCTACCTCTAAGTTAGCGTAAGCACGATGTTATATGGGTTGTAGTTCACAGGTTCACGATGTGTATTTCTTACCTATGCGGATCCTCTTAGCCAATTATGTGACATGCGTAAGTGAGGTGTTGGGTTTCATGGAGTTTTGTGTTGATTACATTAGTTAAAGATTCGAGATTCATGTTCAGACTATTGAGTGAGTTGTAGAGACAATTAGGAATTGTTCGTAACCTCAGTACGACATTCTTTTGCGTGAGTTCTTTTGTAAAAATAACTTTCATTCTAGTATTGGAATGTACATTTTGAAGCTTTGCATGGTCAACCTTTTCGTTCATTGGAGTATTTCGGCGGAGGTTGAGATACAATTTTGTTGGAGCCAGCACTGATTCAAAACTACATAGGAGACAAAAATGAGTGAAATAACATAGACAAGTATCCAAGTGTTCGCTCAACCAATTAACTAGTTTTAAATAAAACAACACATATATATATATATACATAAAATATATACCTACGAGTAGTAAAAGTAGAAATCGTCTCAGAGGGAAGCTCAGAGGAAGTCACAAAGTATCAACTACTTGCCCTTGCTACTAGAGGGACTTGCAATTGTCACCAAAATGGAGATAATTCTAGTGAGTAAAACCATAAGAGTCTTTATAAGTATGTAAAATGTCAAATATATGGTTAATCAAACAATCATGCAAGAATTACCATGAAATAATGAATAAAGCATGATTTTTAATTTAACAATGATATCAACAAATATTTGAGTTTCGATAACATAAAGAAAATGTATTTAAGTGCTCAATGTGGCGTCCCCAAGTCTCAAGGCAAAGCCCTGCCATGTCGCTGGACATGTCACTAGGTCATGCCACATTATCTGCATGCTTACCCATAATGGCTCGAGACAAGTACTTAACCTTTCCAATTAGCCTAACTATTCCAATTATTTAGTGTTTTTATGAAAATCTATTTTTAATTTGGCTTAGTTAGTCTATTCATTTATCACACTTCACTTATTTAATAAGTTATTTTGTTGTTCCTTGGTCTTTTCAACTAAATGTGTGAGTTATTATGAGTAAGTTACCAATAATAGTGGAAGTATTCATTTTAGATAAAGAGAAAAATAAATAACAAAAACTTTTCTTCTTTAACAAACCCTAAGTAGTAGAAACCCCATCGAAAGGATACCATGTACATATAAAGCAACAAATGTACAATATGATCACTATACATATATCAATGTATTAAGTCTCCCAAAATATACACAAAGCAGTAACATAATTACTACAAACACCTATGAGATAGGAAAGTAGAGGTTCTCAATAATCATGTGAAGTCGCCAAGTATGGCCTTCCCCGGCTCATCATATGATCTGCACTCGATCATCCATACATAAAGTTGATGAGTCCAGTGAGTAAATCCCATAATAAATACAAGTTGCATTCAATAAAAATGAAAATAAAACGGTGAAAAATTATGCTAGTCAATAAGAAATGCGCAGAAAATGGATAATAGTATGCAGATAAGTTGCTGAGAAAGTAATAAATGTTAGACGCAAATGTGGTATAAATCTGGCAAACTCTGAGACTAATAACACTGGACCGAGGAGACTATGGTGACGAAGTGACTCTCCACCACCACTCCAAGGTTAATGAGGGACTTTGTTGGTCAAGAGTATAAAACTCTCGGCCAACTACCTTAATAGAGAGAATCTGTGTTGGAGTTAACTCCTCACAACATTATATCTCGAGTCATCGACTCACTAATAAATTCTCACGCGTAGCTTAAAGCATGAATTCAACCATAGAGAAAATCGGATCGCTAATCACAAAAGAGTCGGTGATGGGTCAAACCATCTTGTCGACCATATACAGACACAGGCGGGAGTGGAGTAGTCAAATAAACCCAAATTGGTATAATTAAGTGGTATGATGAAACAAAACAATAAAGAAATGTTACATGTTTCTTGGTGGGATTTACTTACAAACATGCGATGAAGACTTACTCCTTACATGCCTCGATTATGATATGTTCCTGACACCAAAGTATGTATCTCTAAGTCCCTTGTGTCAATTACATAAATCTTTAGTGTGTTAGATGCTTCTTCTATTAGATTGTTTGACATAACGTTGTTGTAACACTTTTGAGGCCACATGGCTTGTGATTACAAACCCTTATGACCACAGACATCCCTTATAGGCAAAGACATTCCTTTATGGTTATGGACCTCTTTTGTTGACGCAGATTTCCCATTAACACAAACATCGATTATGGGTATAGACATACGAACATTCTCTTGTGGTCGTCGACACTATTTATCATTTTCAACAGCCCAACATGCACGAGAATGACCTAAACTTAAACATCAAATATTTACCCAAACCAAGAAATTCTTGTTCATTATCCGATGATTTTTCCTAAATAACTCTTAATTAACCCAAAGCAAACAATAACCTATGTTTTAAATCCTCAATTTGGGTAAGTTAGCATGCATTAGTTAAAAAGCTTCAAGAATAATAATAAGGGTTTAATGGCTGAATTTTTGAAAGTTTAGAGATGAAATCATCGCTTCTTATACCTAAAAAACATGGGGGAAATATAGATTAATCATTACAATTTAGTCTGGGTCAAAAGTCCTAAGTCTTAACATTCATTCAAACAAATTTTGGAGTATAAATGCATAAAAAATGAGGGGTTTCATACCTAGCTTGAGTCTTGATGTAAACTCTCTATTCTTGTTACTAAAACACCACCAATTTGACACAAGCTCTTCTAGATCAAAAGATGTCTAGCCCTTCTCGCTAAAAAAAGTGAGGGATTTCTTTTGTTAGTTGCATGAATGACATCAAAGTGAAAGGCTAAGTTATCTATTTATACTAGCATAAATCATATTCCTAGCCCCTAATCCTGCATAAATCTCCCATCTCTAGGTCCATCATGGGCTTCAATTTTATCTATCCAACCATGGATGTCTACTAAGTGTGTTAGTTTAAGCCTCTAGATGATTAATCTCAAAGTTGATCTAGGGTCCAAACAATTTCTTTTTATACTATTTTAGGCCTCTTTGTATATGTATGACCATAGGTACATTAGATGATTTAATTAGCTTAGTCTATGCTTTATTTGTCAATTTACATATGGTGCTTAGACTAAGTCTTGCCTACTCACTTACGCGGCACTATTGCGCATCAAGAGGCATGTCAGGTCCATTCTTGGCCTATTAATATTTAAATCCATTTCTCAGGCTTATTAAGATTACTTAGCTTAGATTATTATTATTACCATTAATAAGTTTGTCTAAGCCATTTTGTCCATGCACCTACATTCCATGCATCTCGAGGCAATATTTGTCGCACTCGTAACTCACGCAAAATATGATAATCAATGCTACACAAGGCATAATGATATAATTCATAGTGAAAAAACCATAATAAACAAGCATCGCGCAAAAATATAATATAAATAATTATACCTCGGTAGGCGTGCCATAGGCTAATCTGTGACGTCCACATAGGTCTGAGCTAGGTCCTAATCTGAAATTAGGTAATTAAATAATCTTTAAATTAGGAAGATCGTCACAATCTTCCTAACTAAAATGGATTTCAAAACTCAAAGTAAAATACTAACCATAGAAAAGTTTGGGGTATCTCTCGCGCATAGTAGACTCTCTCTCTGAGCCAAAAACCTCATCTCTATGATACTGCCACCTAATTAGAACCTTGGGAATTTGCTTAGTCTTGAGAACTTGAACTTTATGGTCTACTATCTTAATAGGGTACTTGTTATACATCACGTCTGACCTAACCTCAACACGGGTCACATCTACCATATGTATGAGCCCTGATATCACTAATCTCAACATGGAAATGTGGAAGCCCTCATGAACCCCTTCCAACTGTCTCGATAGCTTTAACTGATAAGCAACCTCCCCAACTCAACTAACAATCTGATACGGCCCAATATACTCACTTGTGCAGTTTCCTTTTGATCCTAAATCTTTGGTGACCCTTTGAAGGAGAAACTTTCAAGTACACCCAGTTATCTACCTCATAGCTCAGCTTTTCATGGTACTTATTCACATATTTCATATGTCTATCCTAAGCAGCCTATAATCTCGACGCGACCTTTCTATAATCTACAACAACCTCGAGCCTAATGACATTCTCGAGCTCAGTCGATGATCTACAAGGTCTTTCGTGTCGTGCTTGGTGGCATCAAATATTGGCCTATGGTCTCACAAAGTACAACAACCTCCCATAAAGCTCCAAATGGTACATAAGTTGCATTCTTCGAGCTTTTGATTGCTTGTCGGTCACAAGCCATGTTGTACCAAAGTCTATAATCTCGAATACTATCGTGGTACACCATATAATCTAATGATCTCTTGCTCGAAGAGCGTGCACAATTATGGAAAGATGTGTATCCCATGGAAATTGAAATAAAATGTGTGAATTTTGTCAATCTATCCATGATAACCCATACAACATGATTGCATGGAGTCCATGGTAATGTACTAACAAAGTCCACAGTAATGTGTTCCCACTTCCACTGAGGGATCGCTAGTGATTGTAGAAGTCTTATAGGTTTGTGGTGCTCAAATTTAACCTGCTGGCACACCTCACATCCTATCACATATTGGCCAACATCTGCCTTCATCTTGGGCCACCAAAATGAGTACTTCATGACTTAAGACATCTTGTTCTGACTAGATTGAACTTTATATCTGCATCTAGCCTCCTAAAGAATGCCATCTCGCAACTCTACTATTGTAGGAATCCATTGTCTACCTCTGTGTCATAAATGCCCATCAACTAGCTCTATCAAATCTGAAAAGTTGGAACTTTGTGCCATATCTCTTAACCTCTGATACATCGTATTGGCTCGTTGACTCTCTAACACTTATAGAATAAAAATTGTCGAAACTTTTATTTGTTCTCAAATGTGTGCCTTTGTTGTATCTGGGACCACTAACAAGCTCATGGCAACTATTGCCTCGAGTATACTTTACTAGTGAGTCATTACCTCTCAGTCCGATCCTCTCCTCCTAAGGGCATCTGCTACAACCTTTCCTTTCTCAGGCTAATACTTAGTAGAGAAGCCTTAGTCCTTTAACAATTCTAACCACTGTCTCATATTCAGATCTTTCTAAGTGAAGAGATATTTCAAACTCTAATGCTGCATAGAGGGTGAACCTCTTACAAAAAAGTAATGTATCCACGTCTTCAATGCTAAAACAATCGCTACAAGCTCCAAATTGTGCATTAGATAGTTTCTCTCATGGATCTTTAGCTGAAGCGACAAGTCGACAATAACTTTTTCATCTTGCATCAATACACATTCTAGTCTAGTGCAACACACATCTGTACAAACTGCCAACTCCCTGATTGGCTCTAGTAATACTAACGATGTTGCGAAGGTCAACCTCTTCTTCAGCTCTACAAATGTTTCCTTGCATGCATCGTACCAAACAAACTCGACGTCCTTCTTGGTCAATTTAGTTATAGGTGCTAAAATCTAAGAAAATTTGATAAAAATCATCATTAATAGCCCGCTAGCCCCAATAAGCTCTTGACATTTGTCACACACTTCAGTATATGTCAATATATGATAGCATGAACCTTACTCGAGCCCACTAATATGCCCATGTCACCGATCATGTACCCCAAGAACTTTACTTCAGAAAGCTAAAACTTGCACTTACTGGATTTAGCGTATAAGTGGTGCTCTTTAGAGTCTTCGGCATCTCTATGCGACTCTTCTCGTGATCTTCACAAGTCTAGAATAGATCAAGATCTCTTCGATGAATGCTATTATGAATTGATCCAAAAATAGCCTCAAAACTCGATGCATCAAATCCATGAACACCATTGACACGTTTATTAGTCAAAATAGCATAACGATGAACTCAAATAATCAGTAACGTGTGTTAAACGTCATTTTGGGTATATTCTTCTCCCAGATCCTCGATAGGTGATAACCTGACCTAAGATCGATTTTAGAGAAAAATTGCGCTCCAACCAATTGGTCGAACAAATCGTCGATCATGGGTAGTGGGTATCAAATTTTGATTTTCACCTAATTGAGTCTCCTATAATCGATGCACATCCTCATGCTAATGTCTTTTTTTCTTTACAAAAAAAGACAAGTGTTCTCGATAAATCTTTCTCTTACATATCTTCCAATTGAGCATTTCACTCGTTCTACTCTACTCACGACATACGGTATAGTCGGCTCGCTACAGTCTGGGTGTCTGACGCTAGCTCTATAATAAACTCTATTTGCCTAGTGGAGGTAATCTAGGTAAATCCTAAGGATAAACATCCAAAAATTTGCACACAAATGGGATGTCCTCAAGTATGACTACTAGCCTTTTAACTGGCTCTATAGTCCCTAAAAGAATACACATTTCTTAGGTAATGACTAATCCACCCCTTATGATCGAAAGTACAGTCGCGACTCCGATGAATGAAAACTTGAGAGTCCCTAGTATCTAAAAGGTGACGGTTTACTAAAGTAGTCCAACTGAGCATGGTAAGCTACCAACTAATCCATGCCTAAAAGCGCATCAAAATTTAAGTACTCAAGTACTCGGAGATCTATAAGTAACTGGTGATCACTAACTCGTTGTTGCAGTGATTTTGGTAGTGCCCCTTTATATACATCTGAAGCAAACAATTTGTTGCTTAATCCCAAATCCCTGACCTTGCTGACCTTTGGCCTCGCCATTGTCCATCCTACCTATGACCATAACCATACCACTACTGACCTTGTCTCAATCTATGTCCCTGACGCTACTGCCCTCTGTCTCTGCCCCTTTGGCCCTAACCCTGAGCCTGCTGATAAGTTGGTATTTATAGGTTTTTAGTAGTCTATTTTAATATATTTAATATAGAAAGTCACTAAATTATACATTTAATTATATTTATTGGTCATTTTTTGGTAAACGGAGCGCGCGGTTGAATCCGGGGTTAAAAAAATACTCAAAATGTAGTATTTACATGCAATGATTAGATGCTGAAAAATTTGTCCCGTGTCACGTATTGCACAGTTTATTTTTAAGTGATCAGCAGACCGAGTAATGCAAAATATTGACATAGTTAAGTAACTCACGTACCAGCTGTTTGTTGGATTGCATAGAGATGCATGCATTTTTTCTCCCACATTTTTGACGGGTGATTGCATGAGTCTTCTTGTCTCAACAACTACCCCTACATGGCATCCCTCCATTGGCCCTCACCAATCAGCATGCCATAACAGCTCCTCTCCTCTAATGTTTGGCTGCTACGTCAGCTCGACCAACACAATACATTTGCTTACAACAACAACTATAAGATGTGTCTCGAGATCAGCATCGGTGTTGTCTCCCAAGTTTTCGAGCAAATTTGTGTGAGCTAACCAACGCCCAACACCCCCATGTGGTGCGTTCTCATTCACAATGTACGTCATCAGCAGTTCTCTCTACCAATACGATTCTGCCACGTCAACAGTCTCCATTTTCTTTACCAATCGAAAGCTGCCATGTGTCTAGAAAGCTTGTAATGAATGCCTAGCAGCCCTCGATGCTCCTCGATGCACAAGTTGCTCTACCAACTACGAAAATTACTTTCTCTTACATCTAGGGACCAATTTTTGGTAGTTTTTATATTAGGAACTTATGGCAATCCATTGTTTGCTTGGAGGATTAACTAGGCCAGCGGATTAGTTAAGAGGCATGGTAATGGATTAAGCAATACCACCATTTTTGGTGGGATTAGCTAATCCATTGTAATTGAAAGAGGAGATTACCAAGTTACCCCTCACATTAACCAAATCACAACTCTCCAAAACTCTCGACCTCCCTCCCTGTTTTGCTCTTCTTCTTCCTTCTCGCGACCTGGTTTTTTTTCGTTCTCTCTGCCCTGTATTTCTCTGCATTCAAATGTTAGAGAGAAACAGAGAAATCGAAAACGAAAGAGTTGCATAGATCGATCGATGTCGAGAAATTCGAATCGGGAAGATGGTGATGAGCATAGGAATGATGGATGCGGCATACTTCGTGGGAAGAACAGAGATCTTGGCCTGGATCAACTCCACTCTTCATCTCAATCTGTCCAAAGTCGAAGAGGTTCGCTTCTTTATTTTCTTGTAAAAGAAGGAACTTGAAGGGTTTTCTCGTTTTGTTTTTGGTTTTGTGGTTTTGGGGTTTTGGGGTTTCTTGAAATATAATATGGTGAATTAAGGTATTATTATGATCAACTTTTATTTTTCGGGAACAAAGGAAGCGCTCAAAACCATGTTCGGCTAAACAAGTTCTTGCCTAGGTCGAGGGGAACAAGTCGAATTCTGGATTCATGACATAAATTGTGAGATATATGATTTTTATTATTTAATTTGATTTAATTTACTTTTTTTCATTGTTATTAATTTTCATGAATATGATTTAAATCTAGGGTATATATATGGTCATTGCATGCTTTTAGGTGGACAATCTATAGTTAATTAGACCAATTGTATCCGTAATTGTACTTTTGGGCTAATAAAAGTGGCAAACATTCACTCGATTTTTGTAAAAACCTTTTGGTTTTATAGTGTGCAATAATTGAATCTAGGTTAAACCAGAAGCGGACGTGATTCGGTTATTTAGGATTAGTATTCCCATGGATCCTTATTATTGCAGTTAGTGTGTTACATCTTATGGCGAATGTCTAGGGTTATGCATTAATTAGGGAAGTAGTTAGTGGCATATGTCCTTTTTTTCAAGATTAAAGAAATTAGGGTTTTCTGGTGAACGTCAATTTTTCATAGCTAATTAAGAGAATTTGAATTAATTACTTTTTATGAAAGATTGAAAAGATTGAAAACTATGATATGCCATTAAATCTTGATTCTAACTTGTGGAACCATAGATCTAGGTGTTACCTAGGTGCCCATTAATTTTTTTCAAAATTATTTTTATTATGTTATTTATTTATTTATTTATTTAAACCCCTAATTTTCTTTTTGTTGTTTTTGACCTTATATAGACCCTTTGCCACTATTCTACAAAATATTTAGTTTAGGTACTTTACTTTATTAACGCGTTCGTCACGCGTCACCTACCCTTATGGTTGTTAGACTGTCATGACATGATGCTTCATAGGTATCAATCGCATGTCTATCATCATGTTTACACCTCTGCCCTGCTGATCTCTCGATTTGCAGTTCCTATTACCCTTCCTATTTTACCTGACATGGCTACTCTGACCCTCTCGATATACGGGAGCAGGGGCGACGTCACTCCTCATCGCGTGTTTCTCATGAGCCAATGCCCACTCATAGACCTCGTGTAAATTTTTGGCCCCTGTCAACACCATAACACTAAAAATCTCTAGTCGAATTCCCCCAATAAAGTAGTGGACCCGAAGTCACTCAATCCCAACTACATCTGTGGTGAACATCGTAGATACTTAAACCTCTCCATGTAATGAATCACGATGCGAGAGCCATACTTTAATGTCAAGAACTCATCTCTCAGTCGTAGTTAGACCTCAATCAGAATGTACTGATCGTAGAAGACTCGACGGAACTTAGCCCAAGTGGTCGGATTTTATGGGCGGCTATATGTGTGGCCCACCATACCGTGGTGTCTCCCTTCAACATGTAACCGAAGACTCTAGCTCGTATGTTGTCGTGAATCCTCAACAATGCATGAAACCTCTTATGTGCAAAAACCCATATCCCCTAGCTGCTTTCGGGTCTCTGCCTTAGTGAAAGTGTCCTAACTAGAATCTAGAAAACTTCTTGACAAGCTTAGCCACAGCTGTTGTAACGGCCCGCTTTAATTAATCCCGATTAATTGACAAATTACGGATTAAGAACCTAAGCTCAGACCCACATGAACGTCGCGGAAAAGTATATGGAACGCCCAATGGGTGAAATATGTTAATTTTGTATGGCGAATGTTTATTTATTTTACTATTATTTAATAATTCGCGCCGCGTTAATTGAGAATTTCATTTGGTCGCGTTGTGCGCGTGTAGTGACGAGAGTGTGCGACGTCTCGGTGTGCGCGTAACGCAGTTGTACGGGTATGAGATTAGGTTGTCACATCACACAAATCACATCAACTCATCCTTCATCATTTCCTTTTGTCGTTTTCTCCAAATTAAAAAAAAAATAAAAAATTTCTTTTCTTTTAAACTGGAAAAGAGAGAAAGAAAAGAAAGAGAGAGATGAGAGAAAGAGAGGAGAGAGACGGGACGGTGGCGGTGGCAGTGATAGCGGCTCCGGCGAGGGCGCGAAAGACGTGGAGCAGCACGGTGGCGCGTTGTCGGACTGATCGATCCTCGACGAGAGGTGTGATTCGACGACGAGATGAAGGTGATGTTTACTTCACCTAACTTAGTTGTGATTGAAATGAATTAAGTAATGAGACTCTAAACTGATAAAAATTATATAATTGGACACCAGGGACTTAGGCTACTACAGTCGGGTGTCACGTACGTATCTCGATGCATGTGCGGGATATTTCGGAGAGACAATTGCGATTGCTTGAGGTAAGTAAACCCAAGAGAAAGTCAGCTTAGAATTTACTTACATTCATTGTGAATTATTTATTTCACATTACTTTTCGTCAGTTCAGTTTCATGTTTACTCTATTCTCGCGTGTGTCTGTGTATGGTCGAAGGGACGGTGTGACCCCTTTCCGGCTCTCTCGTTGATGAAGATCCGATTGTTGCTACGGTGTTGGTCATACCCTAGACTACGCGTGAGATTTTTCTCAGCGAGTCGATGATCTCGAGAGCGAGTTGACGTGAGGCCCACCTCCGTCACAGATTTCCTCTCCATTGAGGCGTTGGGCGAAAGTCTACCTTTCGACCAACAGAGCTCCTTATTTCGACCGTGAAGAGGGGGTGTGGATTTACTCACCTCCAAGGCCTTCTCGGTTTAGTGTTTACGTCTCATGGCTCGACAGTTGTACACCACACTCGCGTTCCGTATTCTTGATTATCTCACGACTTATATTCATGCTATACATTTCTGTTCATTTACTTTATATGCATGAATTGTAGCCGTTTTCTTGGATTTCTTGTGAATAATAACTGAATTTCTCTAGGATTTACTCACCTCGAACTTGTCATTGTTTTTGGTGGCAAGTTGCAGTTCCTACGGCCAGCCGGGGGAAGGCGATGATTGGCGACTACCTCTGATTTGGAGCGCCTCCACTAGCTTACTCATAGGTGTTTGTATTTACATATATATATTTTTTTGGGATCTTTTTAGATAGACTTTTACCTGATACATGTATATCGACACCTATTATACATTTTTGTCGCCTTAACTGATATACATAGTATCTTTTTGCTGGGTTTCCACCCCTTAGGTTGTTAATTAATGCATAACTTATTTACATTAATTATATGCATATTATTAAGACTTCCGCTATTAAAAATAACATGAAGAGAATCAAAATAAGTAAATTAAGTTATAAAACTATATAACTTGGTATATTTTGCTAAAATAATCATTTAAGCATCAAAAATTACTAAGTTGGAGTATTAGGTGGTAAGTTCGCGGGCCGTCATAGACCTGCGTGCAGGTGACATGGCTTGGCTTGGTGATGTGTCCGGCAACATGGCGGTGCCCGGTTTGTCTCGAGATTTGGGGCTGTCACAGTTGGTATCAGAGCTTAGGTTCAGACGAACCTAGGGGAAAGTTTTGAAAATCTTATGGCTTAAGACATTGTGACGCCAACGTCACAGTTGGTATCAAAGCGAGAGTTCGAGGAACCTCGGGAAATTAACTAAAAAAGCATAAGACTTAAAAAAAATTAGATGTGGAAACCCGATGTACTTGCCTTAGAACTTTAGTTGGGAAGCGAACATGGGACGGGAAGTGCCAAGGCTTATACGTTATATATTTTGATGTGTAATAGTATATATGCGTATATATGCGTATAGGAGGCTGATACGGGCGTTCACGATTTGCAAATTTGACATGGATGGATGACCAGTTCTTCATACGGACGATAGAGGCCAGCCGAGCGGCTCGACACCAGTCAACTCGGATCAGATATTGTGCGACACGATTGCATTCCATAGTTTGCAGCTCGAGGAGATGTTCGATTGCTTCGAGCGCATGTAGCGACAATATCGGCCTCTGCCACACTCGCCGCCACCACTACTTTAGAGCAGACAGTTGTCGCACCGACTGTTCTGGCAACCTCGCTTACGACCACTACTACCGAGATACTGTCGGCAGTCACTATACCATTAACTACGTCGATCGTGGCACCGACACTGATTCCACCCTTAAAGATCACATTCGAGACATTCTTATCAGCTGAGGCGAAGTTGATTAAGGAGTTCGTTCATTTTCAGCTAGGCTACTATCATGAAGGCGGAGACTTAGATGTAGCTGGAAAGTGAATCATTTCACACGAGAAACTTCATGGAATTTTGAGGATTTACGACAGCATACGGGTTAGGATTTTTGGATTCATGCTTAGATGAGATGCTGCAGTATAGTGGACCGCCCACACAGCCGTCCACGGAGAGCCGAGTACTTGGGCAAAGTCCAATAAATTCTTCTATGATCGGTATATCCCGATTGAGATTCAGCTGAGACTAAGGGATGAGTTCTTGACACTAAGGCAGGGTAACCGGATGGTGTCACAACACATGGAGAGATTCACATACCTGCTTACTTTTGCGATGGACGTAGCTGGGACCGAGCGACTTCAGGTCCATTATTTTATTCAAGGACTCTGACTAAAGATTGAGGGAGCGTACATTGTACGCCATGTCCAGTTAGTGCGAGTTTTGACTTTCGGAGGTGAAGCTCTTGGGACACGTGATCGGCAAAAGAGGTACTTCAGTGGACCCGAGTAAGATTCACGTTGTCATTGACTGGCCTACACCAGAATGCGCGATAGACATCAGGAGCTGTTAGAATTGGCACGATATTATCGACAAAAGTACAAAACTTTTCAAAAAAATCGCAGCGCCGAAGACTAGATTGACCAAGAAAGATGTGATCTCACATTAGTCCAGTGAATGTGAAACACCTTTCACCGAGTTAAAGAAGTTGACTTCGGCACCATTGTTGGTGTTGCCCGAGTCAGGCAAGGACTCAACTATTCATATGGGTGTTTCTGGCACCAGAATTGAATGCGTATTGATGCAGGGAGACAAGTGATGAATTATTTATCGCGTCGGTTGGGGACCCATGAGAGGAGTTGTCTATTGCACGACCTGGAGCTTGCAGCAGCTATGAGTTTGTCAGAGGTCCCGGAGACTGCAGAGGCACACAATTGCGGGCAGATGAGAGTATCAATGGTATCTATTTCGCGTGTTTTAGAATGTTAGAGAGTTGATATGATGTGTCAGAGGTTCAATGACATGTCACATATTCCAGATTACCCAGATTAACGCGAGTTCATTTATGAGTATTTGAGACACCGAGATAGAATTGTGGATTCCGGCAGTGGTAGAGTTACAATATGATATTCTTTAGGAGGCTCACAAATCCAGGTACACAGTGCATCTCGGCAGGGCCAAAATGTATCATGATATGCGACAGTTATTTTAATGGTCAGGGATGGAGGCAGATGTCTGCCAGTATGTGAGGAGTTGTGAGGTGTGTCAGCAGTTTAAAGTTGAGCACAGGAAGCCTGGAGGACGATTGCAGCAACTACCTATCCCGTAGTGAGAATTGGAACACATCATTATGGACTTCGTCAGTGGGTTGTCAACGACTTTGCGCGAGCACGATGCCATTTTGGTAGTCGTAGATCGATTGACGAAATCAGCGTATTTTTTCCCAATCTCCACGAAATATAACTTTCCACAGTTGAGCACGCTTTTTGAGCGAGAAATTATCAAATTGCATGGAGTGTCGGACAGAGATAGTTGACCTACTTCGCAGCTTGGGCAAGCCATGCAGGAGCAATATGGTACCAGATTGCAGTTCAACACGACTTTTCATCCGCAGACTGACGGGCAGTTTGAGAAACTTATTCAAATTCTTAAGGACATGCTCAAAGCATGTGTGCTACAGTTTGGAGAGTCATGGGAGGAGTTATGCCAATTTGTGAGTTTGCCTACAACAATAGTTATCACGCTAGTTTTGAGATGCCACTATTCGAGACGCTATACGGGAGACCATGCATATCACCAGCTTGATGGGCAGAGCCCGAGGACATAGCTACCGTTGGTCTTGAGATTGTTGTAGATCACACAAAAGATTTGGCTGATTCGTCAGAAGTTACAAGCTGCTTATGATAGACGTAAGAAGTACGTGAATAAGTACCGCGATGGTCTAAGTAATGAAGTGGATGATTGAGTCTACTTGGAGGTTTCTCCTTTGAAGGGCCTCATTTGAGAGAAAGAGTCTACCGTGCGAGGATGATACCCCAGTTGTTCCAAGGTAAATATTGAATTAAATTTGAATTTATGGACAAAATTCCTTTTAGTTGGGAAGATTGTAACGACCCGCTTTAATTAATCACGATTAATTGACAAATTACGGATTAAGAACCTAAGCATAGACCCACGTGGACGTCGCGGAAAAGTCTATGGCACGCCCAATTGGTGAAATATGTTATTTTTGTGTTGTGAATGTTTATTTATTTTACTATTATTTAATAGTTCGCACCGCGTTAATTGAGAATTTCGTTTGGTCGCATTGTGCGCGTGTAGTGACGAGAGTGTGCGACGTCGCGGTGTGCGCGTAACGCGGGTGTACGGGTATGAGATTGGGTTGTCGCATCACACATCACACATCACATCAACCCATCCCTCATCATTTCCTTCTGTCTTTTTCTCCAAATTAAAAAAATACAAAATTTCTTTTCTTTTAAACCTGAAAATAGAGAAAGAAAAAAGAGATAGGAGAGAAAGAGAGAGAGACAGCAAGAGAGGAGAGAGACAGGGACGGTGGCGGTGGCGGTGAGAGCGGCTCCGGCGAGGGCGAGCGAAAGACGTGGAGCAGCGCGGTGGCGCGTTGTCGGACTCATAGATCCTCGACGAGAGGTGCGATTCGACGACGAGATGAAGGTGATGTTTACTTCACCTAATTTAGTTGTGATTGAAATGAATTAAGTAATGAGACTCTAAAATGATAAAAATTGTATAATTGGACACCAGGGACTTAAGCTACTATAGTCGGGTGTCGCGTACGTATCTCGAGGCATGCGCGGGATATTTTAGAGAGACAATTGTGATTGCTTGAGGTAAGTAAACCCACGAGAAAGTCAGCTTAGAATTTACTTACTTTCATTGTGAATTATTTATTTCACATTACTTGTCGTCGGTTCAGTTTCATGTTTACTCTATTCTCGCGTGTGTCTGTGTATGGTCGAAGGGACGGTGTGTGGATTTCCTCACCTCCAGGGCCTTCTCGGTTTAGTGTTTACGTCTTAGGGCTCGACAGTTGTACACCACACTCGCGTTCCGTATTCTTAATTATCTCACGACTTATATTCTTGTTGTACATTTTTGTTCATTTACTTTATATGCATGAATCGTAGCTGTTTTCTTGGATTTCTTGTGAATACTAACTGAATTTCTCTAAGATTTACTCACCTGGAACTTGTCATTGTTTTTGGTGGCAAGTTGCAGTTCCTACGGCGAGCCGGGGGAAGGCGGGGATTGGCGACTACCTCTGATTTGGAGCGCTTCCACTAGCTTACTCGTAGGTGTTTATATTTACGTATATATATTTTATTGGGATCTTTTTAGATAGACTTTTACCTGATACATGTATATCGACACCTATTATACATTTTTGTCGCCTTAACTGATATACATGGTATCCTTTTGCTGGGTTTCCACCCCATAGGTTGTTAATTCATGCATAACTTATTTACATTAATTATATGCATATTATTAAGACTTCCGCTATTAAAAATAACATGAAGAGAATCAAAATAAATAAATTAAGTTATAAAACTTTACAACTTGGTATTTTTGCTAAAATAACCATTTAAGCATCAAAATTTACTAAGTTGGAGTATTAGGTGGTAAGTTCGCGAGCCGTCATAGACATGCGTGCAGGTGACGTGGCATGGCTTGGTGACGTGTCCGGCAACATGGCGGTGCCCGATTTGTCTCGAAATTTGGGGTCTTCACAGCTGTCAAAGTCCTCGCAAAAGTTATATGTTGTTTCGTTGTAAGTATAGGAGTAGCCACTGAGGTGATCGCTGGTGTAGCTGCGCGCGTAACCAATTCTATGGGAATCTCAACTTTGGTGTCGCGTCAACGTATCCTGACTAGCCGTGGCGACAACTGTCTCAACAGAAGTAATGGTGGTGGCGAGTGTCTCACTCATCTATTTCAAGATCTCCTCGAGCTGTACGCCATGAAGTGCAACTTTGTTGTATAGGCTCTAATCCAATTTGACTCTCGTTAGGTCACTCGTTTGGCCTCCATCAATTGTAGTAGGTTGAATCGTTTTCTATCAATCTCGAATCCGCAAGTATGAAAGTGCTCAAGTTAGTGTCGTATATGTGTATATATACATATTACAAGTCAAAACATACACGTATAAAATCCTAGACTACCCACCTCACCAAACTTCCAAAGTAAGGTTCTAAGTCAGGTTATCGGGTTTTCCAAATTCTAAGTTCATTTGTTAAGTTTTATTCAATTTCATTAAACTTTTCCCTAGGCTCTCCTGAACTAAGCTCTATACCAACTGTTGCGGCTCTAAATCCCAAGGCAATTTGGCACCACCATTACCGTCGACACGTCACTGTCATGTCATGTCATTTGCACGCCTATCCATAATGGCTCGTGAAAATTACTTAACCTTTTTAATTAGCCTAACTATTCCAATTATTTAATGTTTTATGAGAAATTGTTCTTAATTTGGTTTAGTTAGTTTATTCATTTTATCTCACTTAACTTATTTGATAAGTTATTTAGTTGTTCATTGGTCTTTTCAACTAAATATGTGACTTATTATGCGTAAGTTACCAATAATAGCGGAAATCTTTCATTTTAGATAAAGCGAATAATAAATAATAGAGATTTTTCTTCTTTAACAAACCCTAAGTAATGGAGAACCTATCAAAAAGGTACCGTGTATATATAAGGCGACAAAATGTACAATATGATCACTATAAATGTATCAATATATCAAGTCTCCCAAAATATACCAAAAAATAGTAACATAATGTATACAGACACCTACGAGATGGGCTAGCTGAGGCTTTCAATAAACGGATGAAGTCACCAAGTACGGCCTTCCTCCGGCTTGTCATATGATGTGCACTCGGCCATCTATGCAAAAAGTTGATTACAAGTCCAGTGAGTAAATCCCTAAAAGAAACGCAAGTTGCATTTAATAATAATGTAAATAAAATGTATACAAATCATGCTAGTAAATAATAAAAAGGGATTTTAAGTCGAAAGTAATAAATTTTTGACACGAGTGTGGTATATATCTGCCGAACTTTAAGACTAATAACAGTAGACCGAGGAGACTCTTGAGACGAAGTGACTACCCGCTACCACTCCAAGGTTAATGAAGGACTTTGTTGGTCAGGAGTTTAAAACTCCTAGCCAACTACCTCAAAGGAGACAAATATGTATTGGAGTTAAATCTTCATAACACCACCTCTCGAATCATCGAACCACGGAGAAATTCTCACGCATGGCCTAGGGCATAATCGAAATCGTAGCAACTATCGGATCTCTAATCATGGGGAGCCGATGATGGGTGATACCGTCCCATCGACCATATGCTGACACACGCAAGAGTGGGTAGTCAAACAAATCCAAACTATAATTCAATGGTATGATGAAATAAAACAATGATAAAAAAACTACATGTTTTTCTTGTGGAGTTTACTTGCAAAAGATGCGATGAAAACTCTATCCTTACATGCCTCAATTCCGATACATTCCCGACATTAAAGTATGTATCTCTAAGTCCTTAGTGCTAATTACATAAATTTGTAGTGTGCTAGATGCCCCTCATATTAAATTGTTAACATAACGTTGTTGCAACACTTTGAGGCCACATGGCTTATGATTACAGACCCTTATGACCATAGACATCCTTTGTGGGCACAGACATTTTTTATGGTGACAGACATCCTCTGTGGATATTGATGTCCTTTGTGGGCACAAACATCGATTGTGTGCACAAACGTACCTTGTGGACACGGATGTTCTTCATGGCCATAGACACTATTCATCATCTTCTTCAACGGCCCAACATGCACAACAATGACCTAAACTCCGACATCAAATATTTACCCTAACATAGAAATTCTTGCTTATTATGTGATGATCTATCACCAATTACTCCTAATTAACCCAAGGCAACAATAAGCCATGTTTTAAATCCTCAATTTGGGTAACTTAACATGCATTAGTTGAAAAGCTTCAAGAATAATAGGAAGGTTTTGATGGCTGATTTTTTGAAAGTTTATAGATGAGATCATCACATCTCAGTCCTCAAAAGAA
Organism: Stephania yunnanensis; assembly: GCA_039657365.1. Taxonomy (NCBI): domain Eukaryota; kingdom Viridiplantae; phylum Streptophyta; class Magnoliopsida; order Ranunculales; family Menispermaceae; genus Stephania; species Stephania yunnanensis. The sequence goes on along the minus strand of CM077584.1, from coordinate 52,707,034 downwards.
TATAGGGGAGATATAGATTAACCATCACAATTTAGTCTAGGGTCAAGAATCCTAAGCCTTAACATTTATTCAAACAAATTTTGGAGTAGAAATGCATGAAAAGTGAGAGATTTCATACTTAGCTTGAGTTTTGATGCAAACTCTCTACCCTTGTTGCTAGAACACCACCAATTTGACACAAACTCTTCTAGATCAAAAGATGTCCATCCCTTCTTGCTCTCATGAACTAGAAATCCTGAATTTCTTTTCGTTGGTTGCATGAATGAGGATAAATGAGATCAAAGTGAAAGGCTAAGTTATCCATTTATACTAGCCCAACTCATATTCCTAGCACCTAATCTCGCATAAAGCTCTCATATCTGCATCCATAAAGGGCTTGAATTTGATCTATCTAACCATGGATGCCTACTAAGTGTGTTAGTTTAAGTCTTTAGATAATTCATCTCAAGGTTGGTATTGGGTCTAATTTCTTTTAATACTATTTTAGGCCTTTTCATTTATATGAATCAATCCAAAATTCATATCATAGGTACATTAGATGATTTACTTGGCTTAGTCTATGCTTTATTGGTCAATTTACATATCATGCTTAGATTAAGTCTTGCCTACTCACTTATTCGGCACTGTTGCACATCACGAGGCGTGTCAGGTCCATTCTTGGCCTATTAACATTTTAATCAATTTCTTCAAGCTTATTAAGATTATTTAGCTTAGATTATTATTCTTTACCTTTAATAAGTTTATCTAAGTCATTTCATTCCCGTACCTGCGTTAGACGCATCTCGAGGCAATATTTGTCGCACTAGTAACTCACACAAAACGCAATAATCAACGATACACAAGGCAAATACATCCAAGTCCATCAAGTGCGATTAAGTACCACAACTTGACTTTCTAGACGATCGGTGGAATTGGCTAAGTCACTTGATTGACAGTTTAGATCAGGTCTATCAACTGTAGTAGACCACAGCCACTTCTACTAGCTTGACTTTCCTCAATCCTAAATTGTGAGCTTAGTTGCTAAAAACACTTTCTTCTTAGTAATTCCATTCTTAGCTCAAGTTATCATCTGATGTGTATTAATAGATGTCCTAGTATTAATAGGAATATCCTTAGTGTTGGGTTATGGGGTTCATACGCAGCGGAGATTACAAAACAATTTTGACAAAAACCCCAACAGGATCCGAATCTAATTCCATTAAAAACGTTTAAACCATGAAAACTTAATCATACCTCAGTCGCAATGTACCTTTCAGAAGGTTAATCGATCTCTAAGGCGCTGCCAACGACGAACGCCCTCTACCAGTACCAGTCCACACACAAACGGCGGCCGAGATTCAAAGTGCTAGCTTCGAGAGAATACCAAACCTTTTATTTTTCTCTCCAAAATGATCCAGAGCATACCAAAAAACCCTAAGTCGTTTCTTAAACGAAAATAGAGTTTTGGCCTTTTTGATCTTACGTCTATGTATACTAACTTAAAGTGTATATTTATACAACCCTTGTATATTGACGGTTAAGTAAATTACACATATACCCCTACTTAAAGAAGTATAAGTGTAATACACCACAAGGACGTTTCCGTCATGAATTTTATCATATAAAATTCATTTTTCTTAACCATCTTAAAATCTCACAAAACCATTCTTAGTGTGCAACCCAATAGGCTCATACAACGTTGGTTGTGTACCAAAACACATTTTGGTATACAAGTCATAAGCGGGCTCTAGCAAGACATTATGACTACCCAAGTCGTACGAATATCAAATCGATACAACCTAATCAATAGTGTATATAACATCCTTTTGTCACACGATATCCTTTTGATCAAACATAAGGCATGGAATTGTCATCCAACATGTTTAATCTGATGGGGCACGTGCCCTAGGTCAATCCATTAACTGTCTTTATGAATACTTTTAGTTAATAGAATAGAGGATTTTATTTGTTGTTTATTATAATTAATTTGCATGTTTACATTATAATAAAATCCATGGGTATTTACATAAATATCCTAAATGTCCCTAGTCTATCATTATACTGGGAACTATAATGAATTAAGACTAGTGTGAGTCTTGATTGATGATCATATGATGAATATACGTATAGGGATACGAATCAAGATCACGAGTACTTGTTAGGGAACAAAGTACTGGACTGACCCGCTATGAGAACATCACATGGATTAAGTCATAGTTGTTTCTCATGATAGGTATATATTCCAGCCTCCTCGACTTGAGATTACCAGAGACTTCAACATTAGGAACACAAGATTTGACACAATCAAACGTTGTCTTTAACCGACGATTATAAAGGTTGTGATTGGTTACTCGTGTGAGCAATGTGATGAAGTTGTGTAATCGAGATAGAATTTGTCCCTCTCATATAAAGAGAGATATCTAGTGGATCCCTCGATGTGTTAGATCGTTAAAAGGCCTAGTCTAAGTGAATTGATATTGATCAATGTCACTTGGATGTTTTCGATCCTACCTAGAGATCGAGACTAGTACGATTAAACATGTTGGATGACAATTCCATGCCTTATGTTTGATCAAAAGGATATCGTGTGACAAAAGGATGTTATATACACTATTGATTAGGTTGTATCGATTTGATATTCGTACAACTTGGGTAGTCATAATGTCTTGCTAGAAACTGCTTAAGATTTGTATACCAAAATTTGTTTTGGTACACTGCCAACGTTGTATGAGCCTATTGGGTCGCACACTAAGAATGGTTTTGCGAGATTTTAAGATGATTCAGAAAACGAATTTTTATGTGATAAAATTCATGACAGAAACGTCCTTGTGGTGTATTACACTTATACTTCTTTAAGTAAGGGTATATTTGTAATTTACTTAACCGTCTATATACAAGGGTTGTATAAATAGACGCTTTAAGTTTCAATACACATACGAAAGATAAAAAGGCCGAAACTTTATTTTCGTTTTAGAAACGACTTAGGGTTTTTGGTATGCTCTGGATCGTTTTGGAGAGAAACAAAAAGATTTGGTATTCTCTCGAAGCTAGCACTTCGAATCTAGGTCGCCGTTCGTGTGTGGACTACTAGTAGAGGGCGTTCGTCGTTGCCAGCGCCTTAGAGATTGATCAACCTTCAGAAAGGTATATTGCGACTAAGGTATGATTAAGTTTTCATGGTTTAAACGTTTTTAATGGAATTAGATTCGGATCCTGTTGGGGTTTTTGTCAAAATTGTTTTGTAATCTCCGCTGCGTATGAACCCCAAAAACCCAACAGTGGTATCAGAGCCTTCGAGTTTGATTCCATTAAATTCATTACATGTTTTCTTCTGATATATACATGATATATCATTGAAAGCATGTTAATAGTTGATGTATATGTGATATACATAAGTTTTCTGTGAGATTTATTATCATGTTTTGTGTATATGATACATATATTCGTGATTTAATTAAAATCAGTTTCTTACATGCTAATAACCATGTTAGGTTAATTCAAAGAATTTCAATGAATTGAATTTCGTGTTCTGTGATCCATGACACCATTAGGTATAATCTTTATTTTTTGTGTATTGATGCATGGATGAAATCTCTGTAATTCAGTATGCATATTTAGGTTACATTGTCTTACGTTTCTTGAATTGTATAAGGCTGAATATTAATTCGAAACTAATATGATTAGGTTCGATTGGGATAGTAGTTCAAGATTCAATGACATATTTATGATTATCTGGATGAGTACCGAAATTGCAAATAATTAATTTTCGAAATTGTTTATTTATCTCTTATATCTATTTTGTTATGAACTTTCTATTTGATAAAGAAAGATAACAAATTAGAGTAGGAGATATAATCAAAATCCGTTTCGTTATCCCTATTGGATAGGAGATAAATATGGAGAAGTTTGTTATTGGTGATATGCTAGGATTCAAATATCTAAAGTCCTAATTGGATTAGGATAAGATGATTAGTTAGATGTGGGCCCGGGTTAATTAAAAATGTTTTAATTGACTTAATTTTGGATAAATTAAGGGGTAAATTTAGTATAGTAAAATCAGCGAAAAATATGATTTTCTATAGCGAATTTCAATTTTCGGAATTGAGATTCGTCTTCTAAAAAAAAAAAAAACTAGCAATACCGCCTAACTAATCCTAGCGCACGAAAATTCTTTTATTAGTGAATAATATAAAAATTTCTAAATTGTTTAGTGATTGAACAAATCAATAGAATATATGATATTTCATTGATTACATAAAATCACTAAAACTGAGTAAAATCCCTCTATTAAATTTTAAGTCTCAGGTCATCCATTTTAAACACTTGTCAAAGGCCTCGATCACACTAATATAGTTTCACCATAGTCAAGTGTATTGTGTTATCTTGGTGAGACAAGTTGGGTAAGAGTTACCTAAATATTTAAAATGGTCCGACTTAATAAAGCCATCAAAATAGTTTTGAGCTTTAGGCAAATGATGAGATAAAAACATGCTAAGACATAAGATGTCCCGTATCTCATAAAAGGATCTAAAAATTACATAAGATGTAATTGGTAACATGTACCTACCTAAATAATCTAGTTCTGTGTTTCATGCCATAAATTTGTCATATAAATTAGGTGAAATATGGATTTTAGTCCCCTAAATAAACAAGACGTTTTAGGAGGGTCGTTAATTTAGTGGGAGTCTATTCCTCTATACTAAAATAAACTTTGCATAATCTTTATTGTAGATCAATGGCCTCTTCAAGTAACAATAATCCCCTCACATCGCGATCCATCCTTGAGAAGGATAAACTATCTGGGACTAACTTTCTTGACCGGTCGAAACTTGAGAATTGTTCTTAAGCATGAACGCAAGTCGTATGTCCCGATGCACCAATCCCCGAGGACCCACCACCCAATGCTACGAAAGTCGTGTGAAGGATGCGTATAGTAAGCATGTCAACGATTTTACCGATGTTGCATGTATTATGTCGGCAACTATGGTTCCCGAACTTCAAAAGGACATGGAACTAATGGAAGCCTACAACATGGCTATAACGCTCAAGGAAATGTTCCAACAAAGAAGCTAGGCAAGAAAGGTTCGAGACAGTCAAAAACCTACATTCTTGCAAGATGACTGAGGGTGCGTCAATTAGTCCTCATGTTCGAAAATGAAGGGCTATGTTGACCACTCGATAGACTCGATTCCCATAAGCCAAGAGTTGGCTACGGATTTGATCTTGAATTCATTACTGTGAGAGTTACTCACAATTTGTGATGAACTACAATATGAATAATATGGAGAAATCAATTTCGGAGTTGCATTTGATGCTCAAAACGGCTGAACAAAATATCAAGAAACCCTCTAGTAATGTGTTGATTATCCGAAAGGGAAAGGGAACGAAGAAGAAAGGCAAAGGCAAGGCTAGAGTTGCCAAGGCTGTTGCTGCACCTGTCGCAAAGCCTGTGGAACAAGTCAAGCCTCAGCCTGTTCCTGCTTCAAAACACCCAAAAGAAAAAGAAGGAAATTGTCATTTCTGTCATGCACTTGGACATTGGTTCGAAAATTGCAAACTCTATCTGGAAGATCTAAAGAAGAAAAAGGGTAGTGCAACTACCACTACAGGTATTTATGTTATTGAAATTAATTTATCTACTAGTGATTCCTGGGTATTAGATACCGGATGTGGATCTCACATTTGTATAAATGTGCATGGACTCACCAGAAGTAGAAAGTTGAAGAAAGGAGAAGTCATCCTTCGCGTAGGGAATGGAGCAAGAGTTGCTGCCCTGGCTGTTGGATCATATGACTTAGTTTTATCTAGTGGACTTATTTTAACTTTAAATAATTGTTATTTTGCGCCAGCCTTGAGCAGAAACATCATTTCTATTTCATGTTTGGATATGGATGGCTTTGATTTTATTATTGCTAATAATAGATGTTCCATTTCTCGTAAAGGCATATTTTATGCAAATGCTGATTTGTATGATGGTCTTTATATTCTAAGCATGAAAAAGTCCACTGATACTCCAGTCTTTAACATAAATACATAGAGATTCAAGTCAAATGATTTGAATCAAACTTATCTTTGGCATTGTCGTCTCGGGCACATAAATGAGAAACGCATAACGAAGCTCCATAAAGATGGACTTCTAGATTCGTTTGATTTAGAAAGATACGAAATGTGTGTATCTTGTTTACTGGGTAAGATGACTAAAAGTCCCTTTACTGGACACAGTGAAAGGGCAAGTGATTTATTGGGTCTAATACATACTAATGTATGCGGTCCTATAAACACAATGGCTAGAGGAGGTTATCGATTTTCATTACATTCACTCGATGATTTCAAAGCAGATATGGTTATATATATCTTATGAAACATAAAGCTGAATCATTTGAGATGTTTCGAACGTTTCAAAATGAAGTGCAGAATCAACTTGGTAAACTATCAGAACACTTCGATCGGATCGAGGTAGTGAGTATTTAAGCCAAGAATTTGATGATAATCTTAAAAATTGTGGGATTGTCTCCCAATTTACTCCAAAATGGAATGGAGTTTCTGAAAGGAGAAATCGAACCTTATTAGATATGGTTCGATCTATGATGAGTCATGCAGATATTCCATTATCCTTTTGGGGTTATGCATTACAAACTGCAGCTTTCACTCTAAATCGAGTTCCTTCTAAAGCGATTGATAAAACACCATATGAGATATGGTACGGGAAGAGACCTAGTTTGTCTTTTCTTAAGATTTAGGGTTGTGAGGCTTACGTAAAGCGACAAGTCTCAGAAAAACTAGCACCTAAATCGACAAGTGTTTATTTGTGGGGTATCCTAAGGAAACAAAAGGGTATTACTTTTATAATCCCGCTGAGAACAAAGTGTTTGTTGCTCGGTATGGTGCCTTTATGGAAAAACAGTTTATTTCAAAAGACACTAGTGGGAGAGAAATAAATCTTGAAGAAGTTCAAGAATCACAGATAAACACTTGAATCCGCTCTTTGGAAGTTCAACAATGTTCCGAACCAGTTGAACCTCTACAAGTGACACAAGGCCCACATAAATCTAGTAGGGTAAGACATGAGCCAGAAAGATTCGAATTTCTCATTACTGATAGTCGTGATGTGTTGCTTATAGACCAAAATGAGCCCACCACTTATCGGGAGGCTATGTCTGGACCGACTCGGATAAATGGCTAAGTGCCATGAACTCTGAAATGCAATCCATGTATGATAACCAAGTTTGGAACTTGGTTGATTTACCTGAAAGTGGTAAGACCATTAGATGTAAATGGGTTTTCAAGAAGAAAACTGACATGGATGGCAAAGTGCATACTTTTAAAGCAAGACTTGTAGCAAAAGGTTTCAGCAGCGGACTCAAGGTGTTGATTATGATGAAACTTTTTCGCTAGGAGAGCCATGCTTAAATCCATAAGAATTTTAATTGCCATTGCTTCATATTATGACTATGAAATATGGCAAATGGATGTAAAAATAGCATTTCTTAATGGAAAGCTGCTTGAGGACGTGTATATGACACAACCTGAAGGTTTTGTACATCTTGAGAATTCTAGGAAGGTATGCAAGCTTCAAAGATCCATTTATGGATTAAAGCAAGCTTCTCGGAGTTGGAATCTTCGTTTTTATGAAGCAATCAAGGATTTTGGTTTTCTTAAGAACGAAGATGAGCCTTGTGTATACAAGAAGGTCAGTGGGAGTGTAGTTATTTTTCTCGATCGTATGTTGATGATATATTACTCATTGGAAATGACATCCCAACATTGCAGAATGTCAAGTCTTGGTTAGGGAAGTGTTTCTCAATGAAAGACTTAGGAGATGGGGCCTATATCTTTGGGATAAAAATCTATAGGGATAGATCTAAAAGGCTAATTGGTCTAAGTCAGAGTGCTTACATAGACAAGGTGCTGAATAGGTTCAGTTTGCAAGACTCTAAAAGAGGATTATTGCCAATGTCTCATGGCATAAGTCTCGGCAAGACTCAATGTCCTAAGACAAATGATGAGCGAGACCGTATGAATAAGATTCCATACGCATCAACTATTGGATCTATCATGTATGCCATGTTATGCACTCGACTTGATGGATCATATGCTTTGAGCACTACAAGCAGATATCAGTCAGATCCAAGCGAGAGTCACTGGATAGCAGTTAAGAACATCCTTCGGGTACTTAAGAAGGACTAAGGAAGTGTTCTTGGTCTATGGAGGTTTTGAAAATGATCTAGTTGTAAATGGTTACACAGATGCAAGTTTTCAAACTGATATAGATGATTTTAGATCGCAGTTTGGATATGTGTTTACATTGAATGGGGGTGCGTAGTCGGAAAAGTTCAAAGAAAGAGACATGGCGTGCATTCTACAACGTAAGTCGAGTATATTGCGGCGTCCGATGCAAAGAAAGGAGGCGCTTTGGATCAAAAAGTTCATTTCTCGAACTAGGTGTGGTTCCAAGTATTGCTAACCCTGTTTGTTTGTATTGTGACAATAACGGGGCAATAGCACAAAGCCAAGGAACCCAGATCACACCACAGCCCCAAACATATACTCAGGCGTTTTCATCTCATCAGAGAAATTATTGAGAGGGAAGACGTAAAGATTTGCAGAGTACCTACTGAAGACAACGTTGCGGATCCATTGACAAAAGCTTTTCCACAAGCAAAACATGATGGTCATGTTAGATCATTAGGCATTAGATGCATGTATGATTGGCCCTAGTGCAAGTGGGAGATGAAGGGGAATGTGCATTAGGTCAATCCATTAACTGTCTTTATGAATACTTTTAGTTAATAGAATAGAGGATTTCATTTGCTGTTTATTATAATTAATTTGCATGTTTACATTATAATAAGATCCATGGGTATTTACATAAATATCCTAAATGTCCCTAGTCGATCATTATACTGGAACTATAATGAATTAAGACTAGTGTGAGTCTTGATTGATGATCATATGATGATTATACGTATAGGGATACGAATCAAGATCACGAGTACTTGTTAGGGAACAAAGTACTGGACCGACGCGCTATGAGAACATCACATGGATTAAGTCATAGTTGTTTCTTATGATAGGTATATATTCCAGTCCTCTAACTTGAGATTAACAGAGACTTCAACATTAGGAACATAGTGATTTGACACAATCAAACGTTGTCTTTAACCGGACGATTATAAAGGTTGTGATTGGTTACTGTGTGAGCAATGTGATGAAGTTGTGTAATCGAGATAGAATTTGTCCCTCTCATATAAAGAGAGATATCTAGTGGATCCCTCGATGTGTTAGATTGTTAAAAGGCCTAGTCTAAGTGAATTGATATTGATCAATGCCACTTGGATGTTTTCAGTCTACCTAGAGATCGAGACTAGTACGATTAAACATGTTGGATGACAATTTCATGCCTTATGTTTGATCAAAAGGATATAGTGTGCCAAAAGGATGTTATATACACTATTGATTAGGTTGTATCGATTTGATATTCGTACAACTTGGGTAGTCATAATGTCTTGCTAGAGACTGCTTATGACTTCTATACCAAAATGTGTTTTGGTACACTGCCAACGTTGTAAGAGCCTATTGGGTCGCACACTAAGAATGGTTTTGCGAGATTTTATGATGATTTAGAAAAACGAATTTTTATGTGATAAAATTCATGACAAAAACGTACTTGTGGTGTATTACACGTATACTTCTTTAAGTAAGGGTATATGAGTAATTTACTTAACCGTCTATATACAAGGGTTGTATAAATAGACGCTTTAAGTTACAATACACATACGAAAGATAAAAAGGCCGAAACTCTATTTTCGTTTTAGAAACGACTTAGGGTTTTTGGTATGCTTTGGATCGTTTTGGAGAGAAACAAAAAGATTTGGTATTCTCTTGAAGCTAGCACTTCGAATCTCGGCAGCCGTTCGTGTGTCGACTACTAGTAGAGGGCGTTCGTCGTAGGCATCGCCTTAGAGATCGATCAACCTTCAGAAAGATATATTGCGACTAAGGTATATTTAAGTTTTCATGGTTTAAACATTTTTAATGGAATTAGATTCGGATCCTGTTGGGGTTTTTGTCAAAATTGTTTTGTAATCTCCGCTGCGTATGAACCCCAAAACCCAACACAATCGTATTAGTCCCGATCTCTAGGTAGAATGAAAACATCCAAGTGACATTGATCAATATCAATTCACTTAGACTAGGCCTTTTAACAGTCTAACAAATCGAGGGATCCACTAGATATATCTCTTTATATGAGAGAGACAAATTCTATCTTGATTACACAACTTCATCACATTGGTCACATAGTAACCAATCACAACCTTTATAATCGTTTGGTTAAAGACAACGTTTGATAGTGTCAAATCACTATGTTCCTAATGTTGAAGTCTCTGATAATCTCAAGTCAGATGACTGAAAAATATACTTATCATGAGAAACAATTATGACTTAATCCATTTGATGTTCTCATAGCGGGTCGGTCCAGTACTTTATTCCCTAACAAGTACTCGTGATCTTGATTCGTATCCCTATACGTATAAACATCATATGATCATCAATCAAGACTCAAACTAATCTTAATTCATTATAGTTCCCAGTATAATGATCGACTAGGGACATTTAGGATATTTCCGTAAATACTCATGGATCTTATTATAAAGTAAACATGCAAATTAATTATAATAAACAGCAAATGAAATCCTCTATTTTATTAACTAAAAGTATTCATAAAGACAGTTAATGGATTGACCTAGGGCACATGCCCCAACATCTCCCACTTGCACTAAGGCCAATCATATATCCGTCTAATGCCTAATGATCTAACATGACCATCATGTTTTGCTTGTGGAAGAGCTTTTATCAATGGATCCACAACATTGTCTTCAGTAGGTACTCTGCAAATCTTTACGTCTCCCCTCTCAATAATTTCTCTGATGAGATGAAAACCCCTGAGTATATGTTTGGATCTGTGGTGTGATCTAGGTTCCTTGGTCTGTGATATTGCCCCGTTATTATCACAATACAAACAAACAGGGTTAGCAATACTTGGAACCACGCCTAGTTCAGAAATGAACTTTTTGATCCAAATCGCCTCCTTTCTTTGCATCGGACGCCGCAATATACTCGCCTTTTGTTGTAGAATCTCTGCACGCCTCTTGCTTTCGAACTTTTCCACTTACTTCACCCCCATTCAAAATAAACACATATCCAGATTGCGATCTAAAATCAACTATATCGCTTTGAAAACTTGCATCTCGTGTAACCATTTACAACTAGATCATTTTCAAAACCTCCATAGACCAAGAACATTTCCTTTGTCTTTCTTAAGTATTTAAGAATGTTCTTTATCGCTATCCAAAGGACTCTCAACAGATCCGACCGATATCTCGCTTGTAGTGCTTAAAGCATATGACACATCAGGTCGAGGGCATAGCATGGCATACATGATAGATCCAATAGCTGATGCATATGAAATCTTATTCATACGGTCTCGCTCATCATTTGTCTTAGGACTTGAGTCTTGCTAAGACTTATGCCATGAGACATTGGCAACAATCCACTTTTAGAGTCTTGCAAACTGAACCTATTCAGCACCTTGTCTATGTAAGCACTCTGACTTAGACCGATTAGCCTCTTAGATCTATCCCTATAGATCCTTATCCCTAGGATATAGGCCGCATCTCCTAAGTCTTTCATTGAGAAACACTTCCCTGACTAAGACTTGACACTCTGCAATGTTGGGATGTCATTTCCAATTAGTAATATATCATCAACATATAATACCAGAAAAACTACACTCCCACCGACCTTCTTGTATACACAAAGCTCATCTTCGTTCTTAATAAAATCAAAATCATTGATTGTTTCATCATAACGAAGATTCCAACTTCGAGAAGCTTGCTTTAATCCATAAATGGATCTTTGAAGCTTGCATACCTTCCTAGAATTCTCAGGATGTACAAAACATTCAGGTTGTGTCATATACACGTCCTCAAGCAGCTTTCCATTAAGAAATGCTATTTTTACATCCATTTGCCGTATCTCATAGTCATAATATGCAGCAATGGCAATTAAAATTCTTATGGATTTAAGCATGGCTACGGCTTTCCATTAAAATTCTTATGCGAAAAAGTTTCATCATAATCAACACCTTGAGTCTGCCTGAAACCTTTTGCTACAAGTCTTGCTTTAAAAGTATGCACATTGCCATCCATGTCAGTTTTCTTCTTGAAAACCCATTTACATCCAATGGTCTTACCACCTTTAGGCAAATCAACAAAGTTCCAAACTTGGTTATCATACATGGATTGCATCTCAGAGTTCATGGCACTTAGCCATTTATCTGAGTCTGGTCCAGACATAGCCTCCTGATAAGTGGTGGGCTCATTTTGATCCATAAGCAACACATCATGACTACCAGTAATGAGAAATCTGAATATCTCTGGCTCATGTCTTACCCTACCAAATTTACGTGGGCCTTCTGTCACTTGCGGAGGTTTACCGGTTCAGAACGTTGTTGAACTTCCGGTAGCGGTTCAGTGTTTATCTGTGATTCTTGAACTTCTTCGAGATTTATTTCTCTCCCACTTGTGTCGTTTGAAATAAACTATTTTTCAATAAAGGCACCATACCGAGCAACAAACACTTTGTTCTCAGCGAGATTATAAAAGTAATATCTTTTTGTTTCCTTAGGATACCCTACAAATAAACGCTTATCAGATTTAGGCGCTAATTTTTCTGAGACTTGTCGCTTTACGTAAGCCTCGCAACCACAAATCTTAAGAAAAGACAAGCTAGGTCTCTTCCCGTACCATATCTCATATGGTGTTTTATCAACCGCTTTAGAAAGAACTCGATTTAGAGTGAAAGTTGCAGTTTTAATGCATAACCCGAAAAGGATAATGGAAGATCTGCATGACTCATCATAGATCGAACTATATCTAATAAGGTTCGATTTCTCCTTTCAGAAACTCCATTCCATTGTGGAGTTGCTGGTGGAGTCAATTGGGAGACAATCCCACAATTTTTAAGATGATCACCAAATTCTTGGCTTAAATATTCACCACCTCGATTTGATCGAAGTGTTTTGATAGTTTTATCAAGTTGATTATGCACTTCATTTTGAAACATTCGAAACATCTCAAATGATTCAGCTTTATGTTTCATAAGATATACATAACCATATATGCTTAAATCATCAGTAAATGTAATGAAGTACTGATAACCTCCTCTAGCCATTATGTTTATAGGACTGCATACATCGGTATGTATTAGACCCAATAAATCACTTGCCCTTTCGCTGTGTCCAGTAAAGGGACTTTTAGTCATCTTGCCTAGTAAACAAGATACGCATGTTTCATATGTTTCTAAATCAAATGAATCTAGAAGCCCATCTTTATGGACCTTCGTTATGCGTTTCTCGTTTATGTATCCGAGAAGACAATGCCAAAGATAGGTTTGATTACAGAAATGACGATTTTCTTCCTTTTCTTTTGGGTGTTTTAAAGTCGGAACAGGCCGGGTCTTGACTTGTTCCATAGGCTTTGCGACAGGTGCAGCAACAGCCTTGACAACTCTAGCCTTGCCTTTGCCTTTCTTCTTCATTCCCTTTCTCTTTTAGACCATCAACATATTACCAAAGAGTTTCTTGATATTTTGTTCAGCAGTTTTGAGCATCAACTGCAACTCCGAAATTGATTTCTCCATATTATTCATATTGTAGTTCATCACAAATCGTGAGTCACTTTCTGGTAATGAATTCAGGATCAAATCCGTAGCCAATTCTTGGCTTATGGGAAATCCGAGTCTATCAAGCTGGTCAACATAGCCATTCATCTTCAGAACATGAGGACTAACTGACGCACCCTCAGTCATCTTGCAAGAATGTAGGTTCTTGACTGTCTCGAACCTTTATTGTCTAGCTTGCTGTTAGAACATTTCCTTCAGCGTTACGGCCATGTCGTAGGCTTCCATTAGTTTCATGTCCTTCTGAAGTTCAGGAACCATAGTTGCTAGCACAATACATGCAACATCAGTAGAATCGTTGATATGCTTATTATGCGCATCCTTCACAGCTTTCGTAGCATTGGCTGGTGGGTCCTTAGGGATTGAAGCATCAAGGACATACAACTTGCGTTCATGCTTAAGAACAATTCTTGAGTTTTTGAACCAGTCAAGAAAGTTAGTCCCAGATAGCTTATCATTCTCAATGATGGATCGCAGTGACAGGGAATTATTGTTACTTGAAGAGGCCATTGATCTACAATAAAGATTATGCAAAGTTTATTTAAGTATAGAGGAATAGACTCCTACTAAATTAACAACCCTCCTAAAACATACTGTTTATTTAGGGGACTAAAATCCATATTTCACCTAATTCTATGACAGTTATTGCATGAAACACAGAACTAGATTATTTAGGTAGGTAACAGTTACCAATTACATCTTATGTAATTTTTAGATCCTTTTATGAGATATGGGACATCTAATGTCTTAGCATGTTTTTATCTCATCATTTGCCTAAAGCTCAAAAACTATTTTGATGGCTTTATTAAGACGGACCATTTTAAACATTAAGGTAACTCTTACCCAACTTGTCTCACCAAGATAACACAATACACCCAACTATGGCTGAAACTATATTAGTGTGATTGAGGCCTTGACAAGTGTTTAAAATGGATGGCACGAGACTTAAAATTTAATAGAGGGATTTTATTCAGTTTTAGTGATTTTATGTAAACAATGAAATATCATATATTTTATTGATTTTTTCTATCACTAAACAATTTGGAAAAAAAAAATTTATACTTTTCACTAACAAAAGAATTTCCGTAGGCTAGGATTAGTTAGACGGCGGTCCCGCGAGGCCTGGCAATGGATTTGGGTATGAAAGGCGCGCCCTTTTTTTTTTTTTTTTTTTTTTTTTTTAGAAGACGAATCTCAATTTCGAAAATTAAAATTCGTTATAGAAAATCATAATTTTTCGCTGATTTTATTATCATAAATTAACCCCTTAATTTATCCGAAATTAAGTCAATTAAAATATTTTAATTAACCCGGACCCACATCTAACTAATCATTTTATCCTAATCTAAATAGAATTCAAGATATTTGAATCCTAGTATATCACCAATAACAAGATTCTTGATATTTATCTCTTATCTAATTTGTTATCTATCTTCATCAAATAGAAACTTCATAACAAAATAGATATAACAAGATAAATAATTAATTTCGAAAATTAATTATTTATTTTAGATTTAAGATATTTGAATCCTAGTATATCACCAATGACAAGATTCTTGATATTTATCTCTTATTCTAATTTGTTATCTATCTTTATTAAATATAAACTTCATAACAAAATAGATATAACAAGATAAATAAATAATTTCGAAAAATAATTATTTATTTTGGATTTAAGATATTTGAATCCTAGTATATCACCAATAACAAGATTCTTGATATTTATCTCATATTCTAATTTGTTATCTATCTTTATCAAATAGAAACTTCATAACAAAATAGATATAACAAGATAAATAAATAATTTCAAAAAATTAATTATTTGCAAAATTTTTATAAATAAATAATTTCGAAAATTAATTATTTATAAATAAATAATTTCAAAAATTAATTATTTGCAATTTCGGTCCTCATCCAAATAATCACAAACATGTAATTGAATCATGAACTACTATCTCAATCGAACCTAATGGTGTCATGGATCATAGAACACGAAATTCAATTCATTAAAATAATTTGAATTAATCTAACATGGTTACTAGCATGTACGAAACTGATTTTAATTAAATCACGAATATGTGTATCATATACACGAAACATGATAATAAATCTCAAAGACAACTTATGTATATCACATATACATCAACTATTAACATGCTTTCAATCATATATCATGTATATATCAGAAGAAAACATGCAACGAATTTAATGAAATCAAACTCGAAGTCTCTGATACCACTGTTGGGTTTTGTGGTTCATACACCGTGGAGATTACAAAACAATTTTGACAAAAACCCCAACAGGATCCGAATCTAATTCCATTAAAAACGTTTAAACCATGAAAACTTAATCATACCTCAGTCGCAATGTACCTTTCTAAAGGTTAATCGATCTCTAAGGCGCAGCCAACGACGAAGGCCCTCTACCAGTAGTCCACACACGAACGACGGCCGAGATTCAAAGTGCTAGCTTCGAGAGAATACCAAATCTTTTATTTTTCTCTCCAAAACAATCCAGAGTATACAAAAAAACCCTAAGTCATTTCTGAAACGAAAATAGAGTTTCGGCCTTTTTGATCTTACGTCTATGTATTCTAACTTAAAGCGTCTATTTATACAACCCTTGTATATAGACGGTTAAGCAAATTACACATATACGCCTACTTAAAGAAGTATAAGTGTAATACACCACAAGTACGTTGCCGTCATGAGTTTTATTACATAAAATTCATTTTTCTGAACCATCTTAAAATCTCGCAAAATCATTCTTAGTGTGCAACCCAATAGGCTCAAACAACGTTGGCAGTGTACCAAAACACATTTTGGTACACAAGTCATAAGCGGCCTCTAACAAGACATTATGACTACCCAAGTTGTACGAATATCAAATCGATACAACCTAACCAATAGTGTATATAACATCCTTTTGTCACACGATATCCTTTTGATCAAACATAAGGCATGGAATTGTCATCCAACATGTCCAATCGTACTAGTCTCGATCTCTAGGTAGACTGAAAACATCCAAGTGAAATTAATCAATATCAATTCACTTAGACTAGGCCTTTTAACAGTCTAACACATCGAGGGATCCACTGGATATCTCTCTTTATTTGAGAGGGACAAATTCTATATAGATTACACAACTTCATCAAATTGCTCACATAGTAACCAATCACAACCTTTATAATCGTCTGGTTAAAGACAACGTTTGATAGTGTCAAATCACTATGTTCCTAATGTTGAAGTCTCTGATAATCTCAAGTCAGATGACTGAAAAATATACTTATCGTGAGAAACAACTATGACTTAATCCATGTGATGTTCTCATAGCGCGTCGGTCCAGTACTTTGTTCCCTCACAAGTACTCGTGATCTTGGTTCGTATCCTTATATGTATAATCATCATATGATCATCAATCAAGACTCACACTAGTCTTAATTCATTATAGTTCCCAGTATAATGATCGACTAGGGACATTTAGGATATTTCTATAAATACCCATGGATCTTATTATAATGTAAACATGCAAATTAATTATAATAAACAGCAAATGAAATCCTCTATTTTATTAACTAAAAGTATTCATAAAGATAGTTAATGGATTGACATAGGGCACATGCCCCAACACTTAGATGTAGTTAAACTAGAATCAACAAAAGAAAAAGGTACATCAGAAGAAGAAAAAATTTCAACTGAAGCAGAATTAGGTAATGTAGGCACTTTATCAGGTAAAGAAGGAATAGACATAGACAAATGGATAGTACCAAATTGTAAATCAATCAAAGAATGAGAATTAGTTGAATCAGAAGGAGACAACTTATTGCTACATACAGATTCAGAATAGGGAAACTCATGCTCATTAAACAACACATTTCGAGTTATAAACACTCTCCCAGCAATATTTATACACTTGTACCCTTTATGAATGGAACTATAGCCTAAGAGAATGCATTTCTTAGATCGAAACTGAAACTTATGTTTGTTATATGGATGAAGGTACGGAAAATAAGCACACCCAAAAACTTTTAAAATTTTATAATCAATAGGCTGATTATATAATTTGGTATATGGGGAAAGACCTTATAACACTTGAGTTGGTAATCGATTAATCAAAAAGACAGCTATTTCATACGCATCCCACCAAAATCTCAAGGGTAACCTAGCATTAGACAACAATGTTAAACTCATTTCGATAATATGCTAATGTTTTCTCTCGGCTCTACCATTCTGTTCATGTGTGTGAGGACAGGGATGTTGAAAGAATATACCACATTGATCAAGAACATTTTTAAAAGACCTATATTCCCCTCCCTAATCAAATTGAACTTTCTTAATAGAAGTTTGAAACTGATTTTTAGCAAGCTTTTTGAAATGAATAAATACATTAGTAGCATCAAATTTCAAACATAAAGGGTACAACCAAGTAAATCTAATACAATCATCTAGAAAATGAATGTAGTAGTTATAACCATTGGGAGATGTTATAGGGGCAGGACCCCATAAATCAGTATGGATTAAACCCAATACATGTGTAGAAGTCTTATCAGATAACTAAAAAGGAACAGTAAGTATTTTACGAAGTGGACAATGTGAACAAAAATCAAGAGAAATAGAAGAATTTACATGAAGATGATCTTGCATTTGGTGAAGTACTTTTTGCGTAGGATGACCCAATCTAGCATTCCACAGAGCAAGTAGACCTTTATTAGAAACAACAAAAGCATAAAAAGAACCAACTGATGACTTTGGTGAATTAAAGAATCTGTACATGCCATTATGAAGGACACCTTATAGCAGAATCTCACTAGTATTGATATCCTTCACCAAATAAGAGTCACGACAAAACTCAATCAAAACATTATTATCTCTAGTTAACTAAAACACACTAAGTAAATTCTTTTTAATACTAGGAACACAAAAAGTATTATCATATGATAATTTTGAGCTAAGAAATGGAATTAGGGCAGAACCAGTGCAAGCAATATTTAAGAAATGGCCATTACCAACCATTAAAAACTGATTACTTCCATAAGGTGTCGAGTTCGACAACTGAGATGCATCAGATGTAAAATGCAATGAGGCTCCACTATCCATATACTAGAAGCTATCAAGAACATATTCGACTTCACTAAATAATGAGTTATGTGCTTGAGTTGAAAGGGAGAATGGTATACGAAATGGAGACTGCATAGGACTAGACTATTGTCCCATATATCTCATGTCAGCCCTAAAGTAACATACAGTCGCCGAATGTCCAGATTTGCCACAGATTTGGCATGTAGGACGGCTATTGTTTTGGAAACAAAAACTACCTTTACCACGGTGATGATCTCTATTTTTACCATGATTTCCTCCTCCATAGCGTGAACTGATTGACAAATCATCCTTATTATTATGACTCTTCACCTTAGCGAATTTGCCATTAGACCTAAATCTTGCACAAAATTATATTTATTCCATGAATCATACGAACCTGATCCAACGTAAAAAACTAACCAACAATGTTTGACATTCTTGCCAATGAAGATCCAATTGTCGTTGAAGCATAGAAGTGATAGGTAAATACTCAAATTTAGACCAAGAAATGTGTTGGAGATAAGATCTTCATCACTCATTAGTGCACTAGCAATCGCTAGACCATCTGCATATTCTTTCATCTTTGCAAGAAAGTCAACCATCTTAAGAGTTCCTTTCGTCTAGTTTTATAACATTTTCTTGAGAACTTGAATCTGTGCCTTATTATTCATTGCATAGTACTTCTCAATCACCAACCACAACTCAAAGGACGTTTTTCTCTTATTCGACTTCAAGATTGAAGCAATCACATCTCTTGAGATCGTGTTGATGATCCATCCACTCAGCTTACAATCTTGCATGAACCATTTCTTGAATAATGTTTTGGATAACCATCTAAATCTTCACGATCAGGACACTTAAGAGTTCCAAATTGATAACCATCAAGATTCATCCTTTCAATAACCGGAATGATTAACAACTACCAGAGACGATAATTTGTTCGATCAAGCTTGATCGAGACACTCTGACTCCATGAACCTCTAAAAGAACTATTACTACTAATTACTTCTGCACCAACACCACCACATATATCTTTTTGAGAAACACCACCAAATATATGCTCTATTTCACCAGATCCAAGCTCTCCTTCATCAGATCTGGTCTCCATCTGACCAGATCTATGAGTTGTTATCGACATCTCATCTTTCTCTCCTAACACTTTATATCTATGTCGTGAGACAACAAATCTTCCAGTCAGCACCTCATATCTAAGTTCTCTGACTCCATATCTCTCTTCTTGGATCTTTCTAGCGTTAACTTTCATGCTCTGATACCATGTTGAAGATCAAGAACACATGAAACCCTACAAGAAACCCTTAGAAGAAACTAAGAAGTAGTGAACAGTGAGGTGAAAAGGTTAACTCCTCAACCATTACACTTGGTATTTTTATGTGTCCCATAAGGGTGAGTGATTATGATCCTCGAGATCTGTACATACAGTTATTACAATAGATCCAATGATCACACATCTCTAACTTATACATACACTTATTTACAACACAAAGTATACAAATCATACAACCTTCCTTAAGATTACACACAATACTAATGATTCATTCTAATACCTTCTCTATGTGTATGTCGAACCCTAGATCTCCCATTACTTCTCCATGAGTTGTATTATTATGGATGGAATATTTCATGGTTTATTGGCTTGTAATTTCCCTCTTTATGGCTACAACAGCAGTGAGATTGTCCATTTCCAAATTGACTTGGCGATATCCAAGGTTCCACACTAATTGGAGGCCCAATAGAAAGTTCCCCAGAGTTCCGCATTGTAGATATAGCATGATCCCAAATTAGCTAAGAAAAAACCCCTTCCAGACCTCGTCTACATCCTAGAGAAGACCACCCATCGATGATTGCCTATTACTAGTTAGAGACCCATCAAAATTGATTTTCACCCAACCTCTAGGAAGAGGGATCCATCGAATTAGCACTTCTGACTTCAATGTTGCATTTGACGTCCTTGAAACGGTGAGGAATAAGTTGGCATTTTGGAATTCCTTTGCTTTCGTACTAATCGAGCTTGTAATATTGAAGCACTGCAATCCTTGCTCGCAATTACTCTTTTATTTTTAAGGGTCCAAAATTGGCAGTACACTGTCGCAAAGAGATTCGACCACCTTACTCCATGAGTTTTCTTCATGTTGTACAAGTTATTGAGGATCCATTCATTAAAACTTCAGGACAACAGTTGTGACATTAAAGTTACACCAAACTACCACGGCTATATTACATTGACGAAGGATAGGATTTGTTAGCGCATACTTCACATGATTTATCTGGCGTTACGTGCTTTCGGTGCCTTTCCGAGTTTATGAGCAGCATTTTCTTGACCATTAACCATAGGAATGTGCGTACCTTCTCAGGCCCAATCCATTTCCAAACTAGTTCCCAAACTTCCTTTCTAGCTTCCACCATATTGTTTTGTAAGGACTTGTAAGCAAATGCCACTGTGAACAACCAGAGGGAAGTAAACGTTGAATGAGATTTTTGCCACCCCATTCACCTGATTCCTTGACAAAAGAAAGGGCATTTTTATGTACTAGCTTAGAGGGAATCTCTGTTGGTGCAATTTCCACTAGTGGACGCTCTCCTTTACACCAACGATCAAGCTAAAATAAAATAGAATTACCATTTCCCAATGCCCATCCCATATTATATGTATTAACTGAGGCCATACTTTTGCGACATTATGCCAAATATAAGAACCCTTAGAGGCATTAGGGAAAAGAGCATTATAGGAATAGCAGTCCCCGTACTTGGCTTTGAGGATTTTCACCCATAACTCATTTTGCTTGGATAATAAACTCCACCCAATCTTCATTAGAAATGTCGAGTTAAAATCCCACATTTTTTTTAATCTCAGACTGCCTTGTGCTTTGGTAGGCATATTGCATCCCAAGCGACAAGGTGTGTCTTACTAATAGAGCCATACAATCCCCATAAGAACTTTCTGCAATTTTTATCAATGTTCTCACATATAGTAATAGGCAGCTTGGACGTTTACATTGTATAAGTTGGGGTAGCCATTAAGACGGACTTATATAAAGTAGCAATCCCTACAAGCGAGAGCCCCTTTTGATTCCAATTCACAGTCCTTCTATAACTTTGTCAAGGTTACTCTTATACGTGACTCGAGTTACCCGAGATCTCCAAACTTAATGAATTCATGAAATTGTAGATTGAGGCTAGAGCTTAATACTTTATCTCCTTAAGACAATAATGCCCCACAAATTGTGTCCATGGTTAGTAGCATTTGTCTCCCAGGATACAACAATCACATTCCTACGACTACAGCACTTTAGACCATATGAATAATTGGATCAAAATGTTGTACTCACTCATTGTTAAAATAATGAGTTTTATGACTAGAGAGAAAATAGGAATTTCACTAACCTGAGAGAAAATAGGAATTTCACAGATTGGGACAGAAAATAGTAAATTTAACTGACTGGAGAGAAAATAAGAATTTCACTAACTAGAGAGAAAATAGGAAATTTAATGACCAGAGAGAAAAACAATTTGTATGTTTATCCATTAAGTTGGGGAGTATTTATAATGTGTGATACACCTATTCAATTTTTGAAGATACACCATGGTATCCCATGCATGTATATAACTAATCTATATCCAACGTACCCATGCAATACGTGTATCGTTTCATAGAAACTAATGTATTTATCCAAACAAAACATGTAATGTTTCATAGAAACATTGTATTTATCCAAATCAAACATGCACCCATTACATATGAACATACGTTATATATATACATATACACGTATATAGATAGATTTGTATTAATCACATGCATGTATCGTTTCATGCATATTTAACTTCTTTTCATTCATATGTATCCAACAATCCCCCGCATGAATGAAAATTGACCAATATCACATAATATATAACACATCCCCCACATAAATAATTTTTTTTTATGATTTTTCTTTTAAAAAGATAATGCAAACTCTAGAGTGAGTACGATGGAAATGAGCAACATCAGGATAGGTAGCTTGTGTCTTTGAACCTTCCCTAGTGTAACACCATCGGGTTTGCTAGCTAATCAGTGAACATAATGTCTTGAACTGTTAAACCGTTTATGCAAACCAAAACAACAATGTATATATAACCTACTTTTGATAATTTAATTTCCTCGGTTGTGTTCGTTAATATGGCCCTGAACAACTCCCAGATTCATGAGCACTTTAGAGAATTCAAGCCTTAAATATTCTCATAGAATCGACCCAGTTCAAACTCATATAGGTAATTTCTATTAAGAGTACCTGCTATACCCTTCATAAAATTATGACATAGAAATCATTAAAAGCAAAGCTTATCCTCAGCAATTTTGCGGGCATCACTATAACTGTAACTGCCCGAAAATTCGACTCGTACCACGTGTCGTGTTAGGGTCGCATGTGGGACCCACTTGCCGGAATACGTATGCGTATGCGCGAGAATTCGGGGAGCCGAAACACGAACGAGAACGCGCCTCGAATCGCGTGCTAATGTGGGACCGAGATATGTGGCTATAGTGAATTTATGTGGTTTAATGTGTACATTGGATACGTCTCGTGATACGTGTAGCGCGAGTATTGAAATTATGAGGCAGGTTGGTGCCTCGAGATGGTGAATTTATGTGGTTTAATGTGTACATTGGATACGTCTCGTGATACGTGTAGCGCGAGTATTGAAATTATGAGGCAGGTTGGTGCCTCGAGATGCGCGTTGCTCGGACAAATTTTGGTTAAGCATAGAGATAGCAGACCAAGAGGTGAAATTATTGAGGTTGCATCGACATTCGTGATGCCCGAATCTCGAGGACGCTATTAATTTAAAAATCAAAAAGTAAAGATAAAGATATATATGAAGAGAAAAATAATTAAATAAATGAAGAGAGAGAGAGTGGTTTGAGGTGAGAGAGAGAGAGAGAGAAATAAATGAAGAGAGAGAGAGAGTGGAGGAATATTAAATGAAGAGAGAGAGAATGGTTTGAGATGGGGAGAGAGAGGATGAATATTAAATGAAGAGAGAGAGAGAGAGTGGTTGGAGATGAGAGAAAACAAGGAAGAAGAAACGAAACAGAAGAGAAGGAAAGAAAAATGGCGGACGAGAGGAGCGGCTCGCGAGAGCTGTGGCCAGCAGCGCGGAGGCGGACGGCGACGCGAGGTAACGTCGGCAGCGAGGAGGCGCGGTGGCGGCGGCGCAAGGCAGCGACGCTGGCGAGACGGCGCGAGCAGCGACGGTGGCGTGAGCGGCCGAGCGAGGGCGGCCAGCGGCTGAGCGAGCGGCGGCGGCTCCGGAGTGGCGAGGAGGCGCGGTGGTGACGCAGGGGCGCGGCGGCGGGCTGCGCGGCGGACAGCGGCGGCGACGAGGATGCTGGACGGCGGCGGCCAGCAGGGGGGCGCGAGCAGTGGCGGCGGCGAGGCTGCTGGACGGCGGCGGCCAGCGGCACGAGCGGACCGGCTGGGAGCGCGCAGGCGCGCGGCTGGATTTTGCGGCGGCGCGGTGGAACGGCGAGCCAGCGATGATAGGCGCGGCGAGGAGATGGCAGAGCATGCGGCCGGCGCCGGCGCCGGCGAGCCCGGCGGTGGCGCGACGGTGACGCCGGCAGCGGCGCGGTGGCGACAGCGACGTCGGCTTGGCAGCGGCAACGACGCGGTGAACGACGCGATGGCGTTGTCGAACCGATCGGAGGTGTAAATCGACGAAAGTCGACGACGCGATGGAGGTGATGTGTATTTCACCTAAATTTTGAATCGTGATTTTAATTATGATTTGCATGAATTACTAGCTGAAATGATACAAATGGACACCAGGGGCATATGATGCTATAGCCAGGTGTCGGGTGCGCATATCGAGATATGTGCGAGTGCGTTTTGAGGTACGTAAGATTCTTTCTGAAAGTCACTGAGGGTTTATTTTTCTATCGTTGATTCATATTCCTTGTTATTGTGTACGTAAGATTCCTTCTGAATGTCACCGAGGGTTTACTTTTTCATTGTTGATTCATATCCTTGTTATTGTGTACGTAAGATTCCTTCTAAAAGTCATCGAGGGTTTACTTTTCTATCATTGAGTTCATGTTCGTGGTTGTTTGATGTTATTCCCCTATTCGTTGCTATTATTGACTTTCGTGACGCATTTGGGTTGGGGAACGATACTTTTTGCTATTCGTGTTGTACTTATGGCACATTAGGCTGTACGCGGGTAACCAGGTGAAAGGAAGTGGGTGTTTCAACTGAAAGGATCCTGTGCAACCCGGTTCGGAGGTTTCGGGGGTGTGGAGGTGCGCGGGTTACCCATAAGCGCCACACTACCTGTCGCCGGGCTGGGCTAGTTCTGGGTGGTTTCGGGGCCTGCGGAGGTGCGCAGGGTTTCCTCATAAGCGCCCGCACAGTACTGTCGCCGGCCGGGCCGCTACAGGTGAAAGGAAGTGGGGCACTCACTGAAAGGATCCTGGGGGTTTGTCGTACAGTTTAGTGTGACCGGGAGGAGTACACGGTTTGTTTCTCATGTTATTTATTCATGTGATGATCTTAGCACAGTTGTCTGTTTAGTTCGCATGATTAATTGACATGTTTATTGGTATTTGTTTACTTTCTCGTAAATGCTCGATGTACTTTGTTGGAATCTTACTAACTGTACTCTCCATTCATGCTTTTTGGTGATGGTCGAGTGCAGACCCTGCTAGTAGGGGCAATGACAGGTTGGGCGACTTATTCTGACTGCTCGCGGTCGAGGACCTACTAGTACGTGCTATTTTGATGTTTTGCTTTACTTTTGGGAAATAGGAGACTGAATAGACATGTACTCGTATATAATATGGTTTAATATTGTCGCATATATATACGAAGTATTTTCCCCGGGTTTTCCACAATAGGAGTTGCTCTATTAAATGATGTTTATACGATGATAAATTTAAGTGTTTTATTTGATTTTAAATTTAAGACTTCCGCTGTTGTTTATACTGTTTAACGAAGAAAGTTAACACGCATATCGAGGAGTCGTGTTAACACGCATATCGAGGAGTCTTGTTAACACGCGTATCGAGGAGACGTGTTGTGGAAATGGCGTCAGTGGCGCGTGGGACCCAGTGGGTCAAGGATCGGACGGGACCGCTGGGCCAGCGCCTCCCCACGTGACGACCTCGGGTTTCGGGGCCGCTACAATAACATTATAGGAACAGGTTGGAATTAAATTCCATAGTGATACACCAGATTCCATCATTTAGTTGTCCCTTTTGAACCTTGATCTTGGGATCTTCAGTCAGCTAGGTTGGGTATCCATAATGGATTCTATTTTATAGGCTTTAATCCCAATCCTTTCGATAATTACTTGATCTCTAGGCAAGCCTTTAGGTAACTAATCCGCAAGGCTGTCTTTTGACCTTCTATAATCAATGAAAATTACTTCATTCTCAAGTAATTGTTTTACTTTGCCATGTGGTCGACATATATGTCATGACTTACCATTATACATTTTATTTTGTGTTTTTGCTATAGCAGACATACTATCACAATGGATAAAAATGGCTGACACGGGTTTTGACCAACAAGAAATATCTTCTAAAAAATTTCTAAGTCATTCGGCTTTTTCACCAGCTTTATCTAGAGGCTATGAATTCAGATTTCGTAGTAGATCTAGATATGCATGTTTGTTTAGAAGATTTTCAAGATATTGCACTACCTCCAAGTGTGAAAATATACCCACTTGTAGATTTAGTATCCTAGATATCTAATATCTAGTTAGCATCACTATATCCTTCTAGAACAGCAGGATACTTTGTATAATGTAATCCATAATTCATTGTGTACCTTAAATGTCTAAGTACTCATATCATTGCTTTCCAATTATCTTTCCCTTGATTACTATCAAATCGACTAAATCGATTCACTATGCATGTTATGTCAGGTCTCGTACACGACATGACATACATTATACTGCCAAGTAGTGCATACTCTAATTGATCTATGGGTTGCTCTTTATTTTTAGTTAGATGTTTATTAACATCCATTGGTGTCTTTATTGGACTTGTGTCATATTTATTGAACCTATTCAATATCTTCTCAATATAATGAGACCACGATAACACTAGTCCATTCGCTATCTTAGAAATTTTAATTCCTAAAACAACATCGGCAACTCTCATATCTTTCATTTCAAAATGTTGTGTCAACATTTTCTTTGTGGATTTGATTATAGTTTTCTCATTGCTTATAATCAATATATCATCCACGTATAAACAAACTACGACAAAGCCTTTAGGTGTGTCTTTGGCATACACACACTTGTCGCATTCATTGATTTTAAAACCACTTGATAACATGACATTGTCAAATTTAAAATGCCACTATTTCGAAGCTTGTTTTAATCCATATAAAGATTTAAAAAGTCAACACATTTTTTGCTCTTGTCCCGGTGCAATAAATCCTTTCGGTTGTTGCATGTATATTTCTTCGTCTAATTCACCATTTAAAAATGTTGTTTTAACATTCATTTGATGAATTTCAATATTTTTTATTGCAACAATTGAATTAACATTCTTATAGATGTTATCCTCGTTACTGATGAATATGTACCGAAGAAGTCATATCCCTCTTTTTGTTTAAAACCCTTGGTTACTAACTTAGCCTTGTATTTATCAATTGAACCATTCACCTTTAATTTTTTTTTAAAAATCCATTTATACCCCAAAGGTTTCATACCAGATGGTAAATCTACTAATTCCCAGGTATGATTGTGCATAATTAGTTCAATTTCATTATTAATCGCTTCTTTCCATAAAGGAGCTTTAGGCGTAGACATAACCTCTTTAAATGTTTGAGGTTCACTTTATAACATGTAAGTTATAAAATCGGGACCAAAAGATTTTGCAACTTTTGTCCTCTTACTTTTCCTACATCCTCTTTATTTAGAGGATTACTACTACTTGCATCATCACTCGTTCTTTTATTAGAACTTGATTTACACATATTTTTATTTGGGAAAATATGCTCAAAAAATGACACATTTCTAGATTCCATGATTGTATTTACATATATATCGGAATATCTTATTTAAATACAAGGAATCTATATGCATGACTATTGTGAGCATAACCAATGAATATGCAATCAATGGTTTTTTGGTCCAACTTTAACCTTTTTAGGTTCAGGAATAGCTACTTTAGCCAAACACCCCCCACTTTCAAGTATGTATATAAATGTTTTCTACCATTCCATAATTCATAAGGAGTTGCATCCATATTCTTTCGAGGAATTTTATTCAGAATATGGTATTCATAAGGAGTTGCATCCATATTCTTTCGAGGAATTTTATTCGAATATGATTGGCGGAAAGAATTACTTCGCCCCATAAATTTTGAGGTAACCCAGAATTTAATAACATAACATTCATCATTTCCTTTAATATACGATTTTTGCGTTCCGCAATCTCATTTGATTGAGGAGAATAAGGTGCAGTCATTTGATGAATTATGTCATGTTCTTGACAAAATGCATTAAATGGCGCATCATATTCACCTCATCGATCACTCCTTCTAGCCTTTATTGATTTACCAAGTTGGTTTTCAACTTCACTTTTATAGTGTTTAAAGACTTCTGAAGCCTCATCTTTGCTTTTAAGCAAATATACGTAGCAATATCTAGTTTTATCATCAATAAAGGTTATGAAATATTTCTTGCCTCCTCTAGTTTGTACAAACTTTAAATCACATATATCGCTGTGAATTAAATCTAGAGGTTGTGTATTCCTACCATCAACAGTGTGAAAATGAGTTTTTGTTAATTTGGCCTCAACACAAATTTCAAACTTATAATTTGGATCAATTTTAAGATTAGGACTTAATTCTAAATTCATTAATTTTCTCAACGAATTAAAATCAACATGTCCTAGTCTTTCATGCCACAAATCAAAAGAATCCAACAAGTAAATCGAAACTTCAATATTATTAATATCGAATTTGCGAAGTACAGGCATTACATTCATCTTAAATAAATCATTAGCTACGTACCCATTGCCCACAAATACACTATTCTTAGATAGTACAAACTTATTAGATTCAAAAATCATTTTGAATCCATTTTTGCTAAGTAAAAACCCAGAAACTAAATTCTCGCGGATATCGGGAACATGCAACACTTCATTCAAAGTAAGCTCCTTGCCAGATGTCATCTTTAGCGCCACTTTCCCAACTTCAATTATCTTTGAAGTTGCAGAGTTACCCATAAATAAGTCTCTTCCACTTATAGTCTTGTAGGAGGAGAACATATTTTTATCTGTGCACTCATGTTTGGTGACTCTGGTATCAATGTACCGTTCTCGTGGATTATCCACCATGTTTGCTTCAAAAACAACCGCAAATAAATTAAAGTTAGAAACATCTTTAGATAATCCATCTTCAATAAAATTAGCATGACCACCACCATGAGCCTTAGACTAAGTTTTGTTCCTCTTCCACTTGTTGTTACAGTCTTTAGCTTTGTAACCATGTTTCTTGCAAATAAAATAAGAACCAGCAAATTTATTTTCTTTCCCTTTGAATTGCTTGGGTTCATCGCTAGAGTGTTTCCTCTTCTTATAACTCTTAATATTTTGACCCTCCAAAAGATTAGCTTTGGGCTCATTGGGTAAATCCCCATTCTTGTCGTCATTCTTCTTATTGTCTTCTTCAATGTGAAGTCGAACAATCAAGTCTTCAAGTCCCATCTCTTTGGGTTTTTGCTTGAGATAATTCTTGAAATCTCTCCAAGATGGAGGCAATTTCTCAATAATTGCTGCCACTTGGAATGACTCACTTAAAGACATCTTCTCAGCATGAATTTCATGGAAAGGAATCTGAATTTCTCAGACTTGATCCAACACCGTCTTTTAGTCCACCATCTTATAATCCGGAAACCTTCTAACCATAAACTTTTTATCGCAAGCATCTTCCATCTTATATTTCTTATCCAAATAATTTCACATTTCCTTGGTCGTACGCATGGTACTAAATACGTTGTATAAAGAATTATCAAGACCGTTAAGAATGTAATTCTTACATAAAAAGTCGATGTGGTTCCATGCTTGAATTGTTGCGATGACATGCTAGTTAGTTTCATCTTCACGCAACTCTGGTTCGCTTTTCGGTTAGCACCTTTACCAAGTTCAGCGTCGTCAACTAGAATAGCATCTTCTGTTGCCAACGCTTAAAGTTTATGCCAGTGAATTTATCAGGCTTTTCTGGCTTCATCAAGGGAACAATGGCATGCGTGGAAGTAGAGCCTATTTGTATTGTCTTAAGCTTGTTGGTGTCAATGACCTCCACTGCTTGCTTTGCGTTGTCATGGCTGAATTGATGCAGAAAATGCTCTAAACTTGATGAATTGATGAAATTGTAGATTGAGGCTAGAGTTTAATACTCTATCTCCTTAAGACAATAATGCCCCGCAAATTGTGCACGCAGTTGGTAGCACTTGTCTTCCAGGGATACAACAATCACTATCCTATGACTACAACTTTATACCATATGAACAATTGAATAAAAATGTTGTACTCACTCACCGTTAAAATAATGAGTTTTATGACCGAAAAGAAAATAGAAATTTCACTGACCTAGGAAATTTCACTAACCGGAGAGAAAATAGGAATTTCACTAACCGGAGAGAAAATAGGAAATTTAATGAGTGGAGAGAAAAAAAAATTTGTATGTTTATCCATTAAGTTGGGAGTATTTGTAATGTGTGATACATCTATTCAATTCTTTTGAAGAGCCACCACGGTATCCCATGCATGTATACAACTAATCCATATCCAACGTACCCATGTAATACATGTATCGTTTCATAGAAACCAATGTATTTATCTAAACCGAACATGTATCGTTCCTTAAAAACATTGTATTTATCCAAATTAAACATGCACTCGTTACATATAAACATACGTTTTATATATATCTATATTATTATAATAGGAATCCCAAAACGGTTAACCGTGAAGCCTTTTTGGCTAAAACTCCCAATAATGCCCCTAAGTGTTTTAATACAAATAATTAAATTCTGGATAAAATGGTAATTTAATTGATAACTACAAAATTAATAGGCGGTTTTAATTTTAGATGTGCAGATGAAAATTGAATTTTCAAAAGTTTTGAAATTGGTAGTCAGTTTCCTAACAAAGTGGGATTTGGATGATTTTTTTCTCTCTCCTCCACATTTGTTTTTTCGCTCTCTCTTTCCCCTCCACGTTTCCCTCTCCTCTTCCTTCTCCTCCATCTCCTGCGACACCCCCGAGTGCGGCTCCCTCGACATCTTCGCCTGCCGCAACAACTCCTACCTCTACCAGGTCTCCTACGGCGACGGGTCCTACACCGTCGGTGACGGCTCCTACACCGTGGGCGACTGCATCTCTGAAACCCTAACTTTCAACGACGCCGCTTCAGTCGATAACATCGCCCACGGCTGCGGCCACAACATCGAAGGCCTTTTCGTCGGTGTCGCCGAGTTTTACAAGGGTCACAACCACCACTTGATGAACTCGCTGCCGAGACCGCCGCCGGGATGACCGCCAGCCACCCGGATTACGCTTCGGTTAATGTTTTGGTGTTGGTTTGGGTTTTGGGTAGATGGGGTTCCAAGAATTTTAATTGGGGTTTTGATTTTTTGGTGTTGTAGTTGGCGGCGAGAGTTGTAGTCTCGAATCTTCACAAGAACACGCACGTTTTATTATGTGGAGTTGGCGGGGGTCGGGGTCGGGGGAGAGGTGATTCCGGTAGCGGAGGCGGCGGTGGGCAGCGACGGAGGAGGAGTGATTGTGGATTTGGGGACAGCGGTGACCAGGCTGGAGACGGCGGTGTACGAGGCGGTGAGGGACCGGTTTCGGGGGTGCGAGGGTTGCCGAAGGTGGAGGGTGGCGCTGGTCGACACGCGTTACGATCTGAGTCGGCGGGAGAACGTAAGCGTGCCGACATTGGACTTGGATTTCGGTGGGGGAAGTCGGTGAGGCTTCCGTGAGGAATTATTTGGTGCTAAAAGTCCCGCCGATCAATACGTCAATAATTACGAAATAGTAGATGTTTAGGATGCTATCAACCTTTGAAATTCAATTCTGGAGGATTTGCTTCCAAAACGTAACTTCATTTCTCGAAGCCAATGTTTTGCAGTTCTTTTAAGAAAAGATAGATTATGATTGTGAAGGAGTTAAAAGTTCTCACGATTATACAGGGGGATTTTTTTCTCTATTTTTATTTTTTGTATAATTTTTGTAATTTTTATTTTTTGCTAACTAGATAAACTTTTACATCAATTGCTATTTACTATACAAACTTTTAGATCAATTGTTTTTAATTGTTCTTATTGAATATATAGCTTGAGAGAGTGATCTTTAATCGTTCTTATTGAATATAAATATAATCAACACCAATATAGTTAGGTTGTCACATTAAGGGTAAAAACTCTCCCTCTGCATTCGTAGAGTCTCGAACTCGGTATATCTTCTTAATCTACTTGAGTGTCAAATCACTCCAACGTACCAGCATTGGTTAAGCAACCACTTTTGACACATAATCTGCAATTGATACTTAACTATTGAACACTTCCAAATACATCTCTATATAAAAAAGACAATAACAACTTAAGCAGCAAACATATAAGTCAAAAATTAGTGATATATTCATTTTTCATATATTAAAAACCCACAAAAAAAACAAAAACATATTTTCAATTCAAATCACATTTTTTATAAATAAAAATTTCATAAAAAATGCATAAGACTTTGTCTTACAGTGGTTTAATTTCAAGAGAAATAATTGAGATATCGATATTCACTGTTAACAAGAAAGCAACAAAAATAGTTGCTTTTACTTTAACTTATTCCAAATTTTATTGTGCCACATGTACAAGTTATCCATATTTTGCATACCAACCCTTTTTTTAACTCCGGCAATAGATATCAAGATTTATTGCCGGTCCCGGACCCGAAAAAGGAGTAGGGAAAAAGGTTTCATTTCATATCAATATATATATAGCACGAGAAAAATAATATCTTTGCCTCACTTGCAGAGCACGTGCCCATCGACTAGTATATATATATATATATATATATATATATATATATATATTTGTATTGATCGCACGCATGTACGGTTTCGTGCATATTTAACTTCCTTTCATTATGAGGGCCGCTAAGGGCACCCCACCATTTAATGAGGGCACCCAAAGTTTTTGTAAAACTTTCAACAAAAAGTGGAAAAGACTAATTTTCCCTTGTATATATAGTGATTCAAACCCCACAAATCATTTTGACAAAGAAAAAAAGGCACCCCACCACAAGGTTGAATCGGAAAGCCACATTGCATTTGGCGAGCGTTGATCGATTTTTGCAGATTGACATCATCCGACAGCGAGGTAACAATGTTTGACAACCATATTCGGGTTTTTTAGAACTGTTGAGTTGTGTATAACTGTGAAAATGATGATTTGTTTGTCAACGTAGGGTTTGGTAATTTCTTGGAATCCGAACTTGCCTCCACTATGTAATGGAGGATTGTACTGCTTCGGTGGCAGAGGAGGTCGTACTTGAGGTAATTTTGCAAATTTATTGCGTATTTTTGCGGTTATCCGAAGATTCTGTCTGGGTGCGTGATTGTTTCGGCCTCGCAGGACCGAAATGTATGGTTTTGTCTCGGTCATATAGGACCGATTGGTTTACGTGTATCACGGAACAGTAAAATCGAGAGTCTTCATTAACTCTCGGTCGCTAGTGAGTGAGACTTTGAAGCAAGTTGCTGACCTGTACTACCGATAACCTATTTTTTTGGATGTTTTTGTGATTGTGCTGTACAATTTGGTTGATTATAATGTTACACCGTTTGTATTGCAGGTAATGCCGGTTTCGGCCCTATTTCCAGACTACACGGACACGTTTACACCTTGTAGGCCATTCCCAACTAGAGAAGCGGCAGTTTCATGGCTTCAAATGATAGGCCGTGAGAACATGTTTGTGCTAGTGACAAAGCACTCGGCGCGGGGGCATTAAGCGCGGGGAAAGGTGAAACTTGCTGTGAGAGGTCAGGGACTTATAGGGAAATGTCACAAAGAGTTGGGAAGGGTAAAGCGGCAAAAATTGCTTCGAAACCGAGAAATGAAGAAGAAGACGAAACGACGAGGACTCAAACTGGTACCAAGAAATGTGGATGCCATTTCCTTATCAACGTAAAGGAAAATGCTGACTCGTTGTGGTATATCACTGTTATATGTGGGAGGCACAATCACGAGCCCTCAAAAAACTTGGACGGCCATTCATTTGCCAGGAGATTGGATAAGGGGGAGCAGGAAGTTGTAGTGCAAATGACAAAGGGGAATGTGAAGCCAAAAGACATCCTAAATGCGTTGAAGCAAAGAGACGTTGGAAACGTATCGACAATGAGGACTATATATAATGCAAGACAAAAAGCCCGAAATGAGGATGCGGATGGGAGGACTCAAATTCAACAACTGTTGCACATATTGGAGAAGAATAAGTGGCTGTCATGGCATAGGAAGCATCCCATTACGAATGTTTTCACGGAGTTATATTGGTCACATCCCGACTCAATAAAGTTGGTAAGGTGTTTTCCATCGGTTATTTTGATGGATTGCACGTACAAGACAAATAGGTACCGAATGCCTTTGTTGGAGATTGTTGGCATCACTTCTACGCACTTGACGTTCTCCGTTGGGTTCGCATTCTTATCATCAGAGAGTCATGGGCATTATGTTTGGACACTTGAGAAGTTGAGATCCATATTGGATGGGTGGCCTAAGCCTGACGTGTTCGTTACCGATAGGGACTTAGCCCTTATTAGTGCCATAGAAGAAGTTTTTCCGGCCTCGTCTCACCTCTTTTGCTCTTGGCACATCAATAAAGTAGTATTGGCCAAGACTAAGAAGATGTTTGGGGAGAACGATGATTTTGCGCATTTTATGGATAGGTGGACAAGTGTGATGTATGCCAACTCGGAGGCCTTATTCGAAGTTAGGGTGAATGACCTGCGTTGTGAGTTTGGGAATGTAAAGGGTCTTACGGAGTACTTGGACAACACGTGGTTGAAGAACTACAAGGAAAAATTTGTCTCGGCTTGGACAAATAGACTTATGCACTTTGGGGAAACGACAACGCAGAGGGTGGAGTCTGCGCATTCTATTCTGAAGGTACACCTTGGGAACAGTCAGGCCAGTTTTGAGACTCTATGGAATGTGGTTGATGGACTCCTTAGAATCCAACACAACAATATCA
Organism: Stephania yunnanensis; assembly: GCA_039657365.1. Classification (NCBI taxonomy): domain Eukaryota; kingdom Viridiplantae; phylum Streptophyta; class Magnoliopsida; order Ranunculales; family Menispermaceae; genus Stephania; species Stephania yunnanensis. Next base: position 52,671,977 of record CM077584.1, on the reverse strand, counting down.
AGGCATCGTTTGAGCTAAGTTTGAATGTCGTCCAACATGAGTACGTTGCTGAGTTGTATCAACGATTGCGTGGTTATGTCTCTCAACGGGCGCTTAGGCTAATTAGAGATGAATTGACACGTGGAGATGATGTTGGTCACGATTCCACTCGTTGCAGTTGCGAGATACGCACGACACATGGCCTTCATTGTGCACATGAGCTGAACCATCATATATTTGCTGGGTCGCCCATCCCTCTCGAGGACATTCATGTTTACTGGCGAAAGTTGAGTATGATACCTGAGAATCCGGCGGACCCGTCTGGGTACAACGTGCACAATAAGATTGAATGGGTGTTGGAAAAGTTTCATGCTTGCACTGATGAGGACGATCGACTCAGGATTATTCAGCGGCTCAGGGAGATTAGTAGCCCTTCGTCTACACCGGGTGTCGTGCCGCCGGCAAAAATTAAGACAAAAGGGAGGACACCGGGGTCTTCGAAGAGAAAACACGATGGTGATGATTCTTCTACGAGACGGTTGCCGAGTAAATTTGAGTACGTGCTATCGACTCAAGAGGCCTCCAGTTCTAGGCAGAAGAAAAGTAAAGTTGTTCCTAAACTGCGTCGTGCCAGTCGACGCACGCAAAGTGCAACTAACATGGCTTACGGTTATTGCGTAGAACCGGATTGGTTGCCACATGTTGAGGGCATCATCGATGTGCTTGCCGATGGGAATTGTGGATATAGGTGTGTTGCGTCTGGGCTTGGACTAGCCGATGTCGACGGGTGGAGGCTTGTCCGTAGAAGGATGTATGATAAGATTATCGGGCATGAAAACCTTTGGCGAGAAGTGCTAGGCTCGAGTTACGAGAGTGTCAAGATTGCGGTGCATTGCCGAGAGAATCAAGTTGGTGCACCTTTCCAAGAATGGTTGACACTTCCAGACATGAGATTGTTGGTAGCCACTACAGTCAATGTGGTTCTCGTCAACCTCTCGCATGGGAGTGCCTCCACATTTCTACCTCTACGTAGTGCTCCACCGTCCACCGCGCACAACAGACTTGTCATTGCCATGATTAATGACAGGAATATACATTGGCTTAGGGTAAGTGATACGAATTTTGTTGAATTGTTTTTTTGTTTCCCGACAATATGATCATGTTATATTGTTCACTTTGACAGGTGAAGTTGAGCACGAATGCACCATTGCCATCCTTATACCCTTCGTGGGTACGGTATGTTCAGGATAGTGCGAAAGGTTGGCGTGATAGATTCGTCTTTCGAGAAATCGCGCCCATTGCAGCTCTACTTGATGCCACCATATCCGTTGTAGATTTAAGTACACCGCAGTGTTACAACTGGTACCTCTAAATTTCGTTGGTTGTACATTTACTAATTTTGAAAGTTAGCTTTCAAGTTGTGTGGATATAGAATGAATGAATTTATCCTACCTTTCGGGTATTGTTGTACAGTTTCATTCTTGTATAGTGATTTTATCATACTACATTGATATATCAATAATTTTGTTTTCGTGGCTCTCGTCGTGCTGGATGGTCATGCTTGGAAAGTTATTTGTATTGGTAGTTGGAAATTCTTCCTGGAACAGTCGTTTCGGCCCTGCATGACCGAGACATATGGTAATGTGTCGGTCATACACCTCCGAGAATTGACGCCAATGCTCCGTCGCGCAATACCGAAAATGCCGCTTATCGTCGACTTATGCGCGACATTACTCATGTCTTCTCGGCCATGACTAACCGACACATATTTAAAGACCGGCAACAGGTACATTCACGGCAGTGCAAGACCGCGCATCATGCAGATGTCTCGGCTGATCAGTACCGAAAATTGCACATGAGCGTCGGTCCTGCTCGACCGAGACACCCTCATAAGCAGAAAAAACTAGGATCCAAACACAAATTACAACCAAAATAAAAAATAGGCAATGTAACATTATAAAATGTCATAAAAATGTAGTCAACAGGCAACAGGTACACATCAACCATTTAAAAATGTCATAAAAATGTAGTACAAATGTCTATCCCTCCATTATCGGCTGATCATTGCTTGGATTTTTTCATATTCTTCCTTCGATACTGCTTCCCATGCATTCTCTTCTGAGGGCGAGCATCGGCCTCGGCGTGCTGAGCTGTGGCCGGGGTGGAGGGTGTGGAAGTGCTACCATGCTGGGACTGCCTCGGGCCTGGTTCGGTAGGGACGGATGTTGCGGTTGTGCCGGTTGCGGTTGCAGGAGTCGTACTCGTGGGAGTGGGACTTATACTCCTTCCCGAAAGGAAGTTGACCATGTCAGTCAGAGTGGTCCTCGCCGAGTCAAGCGTACACACCTCCGGGGGGAGGTCTATCCATCGCAACGCCGCGTCCAACGCTCGCCTATTACGCTGATGAAAAATATCGGGTTACTGTCAATGTAAAACATATCAGAATTACTTATAAAAGCATAATACGTATAACCATTCCAATACCTCTAGTATCTCGTTGTCTGTGATGGTTTAGGTGACCATTACAAGGTCCTCAAAGCTCGGATTCGTGATAACAGGATGAGACGCTTTGACGAACCAATGCAGGTGGTCTAGTGTAGCCAAAAACTCAAATACTACCTTCTCGCCTCGAACTTCTGGAGCCAACACATAGTTCCTCCATCGCTCCCAATTGTCTTGTTCGAACCCATACTTGACGGAGTACTTGTTCGCAAATGGGCCTCTGTGTGCTTCCAATGGACGGTACGGAGGATCTGGTATAGATTGCACATGGCCAAACTGTCTCAGAATCCTCTCCGGGTGGTAGGGCTCCACCACATCCATGTACTTGATCTTCCCATTGTAAAAGGCCATCGCTTTCACAACGTCATTTTTCCTTAAATTCACATATGGGTCCCAAGTGACCTAGAAAAAATGCAACAACCAGTGTGTGCAAAATAAATTACCAAGAAACATCAATCATCAGAGGACATGGATAACCATCTCACCTCACTTAGTCGCAACATATCCAAGGTTCTCCTAATGGCCCCGTGCTTGTCAACATTCGCAACCGTCTCGTGCTTTTGAATCCATCTGGAGACACGAGGTTGCACGTAGTCCAAGTACTTCGCATTGGGCGTGGCGAGACCAAGTTTGAAATGGCTGTACACCCATCCCTGCAAATACATACAATGTTAGTTAGTCCACAATTGCAAGTTGTCCTAATTGAAAAACAAAATGAAAATTAAGTCTATTTTATAACAAACCTCAAGCAATGTGAGGTAGCCGACAATACGAGACACTAGCACTCTCGTGGCGGACCCCAGTGTCGATACAAGTAGGCCAACGCAGCCGCTCCCCGTGCGTAGTTCCCTACGTCGTCCAGTCCTCAAGAAGCTTCGATAACGTGATCGACACCGAGACCCACTCTTATCGGCAAAAAGAGTGCACGACAACAAGTACGACGGTGCGCTCGGGCGGTGCATTCCACGGGAGGATAATTTATGGGTCTCGAACCGACTCTGGGGCACCATCGACTCTTCAACCAATGTTTGCGCACTTTGTGAGCCCCTTGCGATATTCACCTCCTCCTCGGCCTCCTCGGCGCTAACCCCAGTAGGTTCGAGACCATCTTGATAGAGTCGAGCGAGATTCCTCCGTGTACCTCGCAAAGTTCTCCACTTCAACAACTTTGCCGTCACGGGGGATCTTCGGGAGGAAGGCGGCATCCTCTAATGAGATAGACATTTCACCAAAAGGTAGGTGAAATGTGTTCGTCTCCATTTGCCCACCGCTCCACAAATGCAGAAAAAACCCTCCTTGTTGGCCTTGCGGTATGAGCGTTCTATCGGCGTATTCAACCGGAACGCTGAATAATCCTCTGAAGTCCCGCCGTGTCCGGGTGACACGACTGTAAATCCCATTCCGCTATTTGAGCTCCGTGATTGATACACTTAAGAACGGGCCGCTCCTGCAAATGTAAAAACATCTCGTCATTATGTGAAGACCATGAGTGTTAAGTTAATCCGTTCAATGAAATTGAAATTACCTCATTCCTCCAAATCGATAAAGCCACATGATCCTTGAAGCTCTTCAACAACGCCTCGTCTATAGGACCACCGGGGAATGGAGCACGCGCTTCAACAGCCACTTCCGGCTCTCCTTCATCATGGCTAGCTCCACCTCTACTGCTCCCCCCCACATTACGATATGTTTCTATCGTGTTCCCCGCATCTGAAAAGTCACTGCTACTAGACTCCAATGCATGCCCTTCCTCTTCACCTCCGGCAACAACAAGATCCTCAAGTCGCCCGGCATCGAGGGTCGAACCCTCATCGTGCAAATGTAACCTTCCACGAGTGCCATCTACCTTCGCCTTGCCCTTAACATCCTCATTCTCCTTCTCTTTCTCTTTTCGGTACGATCTGTCTGGGTCTCCGGCCACCTCGCCCCCGGTTAGGCCTCGGGACCTCAGCTCCAACCTCTTCCCTAGTCACCGGTAGCTTCGGACGAGCCATACCTGAATAAATTACAACATATAAGTGCATGGAACAGATCCCAAATTAAATTTACAAAACAAAAATGTTCAAATTCATCCATTTCTTATGTCTCGGTCAAGCAGGTTCGTGAAACAACACATATTGTCGGTCACCCATGACCGACAATTCCTCCAATATATCGACAGTATACAACCGAGTCCAATGAAACGGTATCGGTTATACGCCACCGAGATGTGTTGACCATTTCAATTTGCCTTACTATCGGCCAATCGCGCCCGAGCCTACTCTAACACTCACGCCATGGTACAACCTAGAGTATGACCAAATTCCGGTTGTACACCACCGCCACCACATTACCTAGCAGTAATTCTAGCTCTCGTCACGTCTCGGCCGAGAGACCTGGGAGTCCTCTCGGCCTTGCGTGGCAGAGACGCTGTGAGATTTTTCGGCCTTTGTGGTCGAGACTTCGACTTCCCTAAAATGTAGCTTCTCTCTCGGCCATGCTTGGCCGAGAGAGTAAGCACATTCTCTAGCCCGTGTGGCCGAGAACCGTGAATTCCCAATTTTTAAACTAATGAACAAACCACCACTGTAAATCACAACTACTCTACGAAATGTAACTTAATTACACTAAAAACGTACCTTCAAACGACCGATTTCGCGCAAATAATGTGTGTTCGACGATGTTCAGCGGAACCCTAACTTGGAGACGAAATCGGCTCACACCACGACCCTACGAACTGCAAAAAATCCGTAAACCGAATGAGAAACACAAGGCGAGACACGGGAGACACGATTTCGGAGATTCCTCTCCCTGATCGGTTCACACAAAACGGGTTCTTGGAGTCCAGGCGGTGAAGATGGTGCTGGGGGTGGTGGGGTGCAGATGGATTTCCACGAGGGGTAGTTTAGGTATTTCAGGTCTAATTTTTGGGTGCCCCAGGTTAATCGATTTGTGCCCACATTAACTGGGTGCCTTCATTATATGGTGGGGTGCCCTTAGTGGCCCTCTTCATTATTCATATGTATCCAACACTTCAAACAAGATCAAGTCATCAGCGAAAAAGAGAAGGGAGACATAAAGCGAATTGTTTCCAAAGCAAGGGGGCCACCTATCATTTCCTCTCAACCGCATCATTGATAGCTTGTGATAATCTTTCCATACATAATACAAAAATGTAAGGAGACACCAGGTGGCCCTGACGCACCCAATGAGTAGGCTTGCAGGAGCAAGTAACGTCACCATTCCATAGAATTTGATAGGAGCTAGTATAGAGACTGCACATTACTCCTCGCGACAGCGGCGGTGGGATATCCACATCATTGAGAGAATCCTCAATAAACCTCCTTTTTCGAGGTCAATCTTCAATGCAAACCAGCCCTGTTTCGATTTGAGAGATTGCATTTAGTGAAGGAGTTCTTGGGCAATAATAATATTGTCGGTTATATATCGCCCTAAGACAAAGCCGGTTTGTGTCGGAGTGACTAAGAATGGCAGTACATGCTTTTAATTAAGGCGATTGGCTATAAGCTTGGTAATTATTTTATACTTGATTGCACACAAGCTAATAGGTCGTAGTTGTGCGAAAGTTTTTGGATGTTCCACCTTTGGAATGAGTGTGATTAGCGATTTATTAATAGTTTCTCAAATGTCCACTTTACCAACTCAAAAATGGAAAGACCAACTGTGCTCCACTGTCTCTGATAAAACATAGCTGTTACACCATCATATCCAGGGGCCTTGAGGGGGGACATATCAAATAGAGTCTGTTTAATTTCTTCCTCAATGATAGGAGAATCAAGAATACTCTTCTGGTTGGAAAAAGTCCTCTAACAGTATAATGTCTAGGTAAATTTGTGTCATCCCATACATTTTTTTTAAAGAAAGAGAGATCAGTTGCATCCATCAACTATTAGACCAGAGGAATTTGCAATGACTTCAAAGCGTGTAACACTGCCACTTTTCTAAAGAAAATTTTATTCTCTACACTACAAGAGTCAGCAAACATCCTAAAGGATACGATGAAGCAAACTCAGCTTTCACTTTGCAATAGTGAAAGGAGATCAAGAGCAAATGTTGTTTAATTTCGAGATGTCTTTATTCCTCTCCAAACCTCTTTTCTTATAGAACATTGGTCAAAATCAGATAGAGAAGAAAAGGGGGTAGTGGAGCAGTTTCAACTGCATTCACTCAGTCAATTATTGAATGGGTTTATTAACTACCCATTCAATGTTTGAGTGGGTCAATCAAATAACTACCCACATTGTAATTTCGAAAATGGTAAAAAAATAATGGTAAAGATCTTTACCCATGGTTAGCTCGCACACATATACACACGCGCGCACGTGTTAAGTGCGTCATACGCGCGTGCACGAGGCTCACTTTGCATAGCACTTGTATATTTCTTTTACACACATTGTAGTGCAAGGGTATATATATATATTCTATGGTTTCTATATCTGAATTAGGTTTTCTTTGCAATTGGATCCAAATTCTAGGATTTCTATTTCTTTAACACTCTATAGTACGTTGAAACCTCTCTCTTGGTCTCTTATTTCTTCTACGTTTTTTCTTCTTTAGAGAGAATCAAAGATGCTAAAGATCTATTCAATTGAATTACAATTGTAAGTTGATCTTTATTCCTCCGATTTTGTATTATGTTGCTAAAGATCTTCGTTGTGGAATTCGATTGTATTCATGTGGTGGAATGCACTTCTTTCGTATGTTAGGTTAGGGATGCTCATGTTTCTAGTAACATGGTTTAGAAAGTTGATGAAAATGTAATGCGAGCGCTAGAATTGATTATTCGTCACCGTAAGTCATTTTTTAGAGTTTTGCTAAGTAGTAGAATGTGATATATCAGTTCTAGAGGCATACTCATATCCTAACCGTTGTGGTGATATTAGTTATAATTGTGATTCAATCTCTTTAGCAAAGTTGTCTGCTTCAAGAATTTTCACAAGTACTATCTTCTGCCTACTTTCTAGCATGTTAATTTCTCTCGTGGCCCCAGCGTGTGTTTGTGACAGAACACTTGTAATGTAAACTATTTGATGAACTTATGGCGAGCAGTAATAATTTTGGACTTCTTTTGTATGATTTTTCTGAGTTTTCATCAATGAAATTTTTTTCTAGTGGTTAAAGGAGTTCACCATCTAAACGTGTTACTTTATTTTCAGGTAAATGATGAAAATGGCCTCTTTTTTTTGCCTATTAACTTGGTGCAACTTAAAAAAACATGTCAAGTTGTATGCAAAACTAGAAATAAAACCTTGGGCAGTTCTCTTATGCATGGGTGTTGCGGTTCATAAGGTAAGGAGCTTATTTGTTGTCTATGTACGTTGAAACTACTTTGCGTGTTGGGTGTTTGTATAGATATGGTATATATAATTTTTAATGGCGCAATCTAAGCAACCTAATGGAAAATTTTATAAAAGGAAGTATGATCTTGTGTGATTTGGGGTTTTTTTTGTTAGGGCAATGTTGGATTGATTTTCATGAAGGGAGATTTGAAGGAAGTGAGCGATGAGATTTTCATATACAAGGTACAAAAAAATAGCCAAAAAACACTCATTTTAGGGTTTAATTCTATTTCTAAGTTAGAGTTTTGTATGAAAGGTTTGATTTTTGAATTGTTGAATCAACACAAGATTGCAACTTGTAATTATTGCACTGAAGATAATTCTTATTGTCTTAGTATATTGATTGTAGTTCACTATTCTTTTTTATATCTATCCTCAGCTCATTCTAAAATGATATTTTGTTCTTTTACTGGGAAAAGTAAATACTTAAACAGTGTATAGTTATTTGTACCTGGTTCAGTTACTTCATGAATGTGTTACTTGATAAGTCATTCTTTAAAGCTATGGTTCCCTTTGTTATTCAATCATCGTTGTTTGTTATATTTTGTTGACCTCTCATTTTATGTGTGTGATGGATTGGCAAAATACACAGGTGTATGGTGGATTGACAAAAAAAAAGTGTTTCATGTGAGACATCTAGCTATTCTATGATTCACCACCTATATGATTTTGAAACCATTTGCAAACTAGTGAATTTGTTGTCCTTCTAATCGCTGGATGTATTTCTTTTATGTATTAGGTGCTGTGGGTAATTTTTGGTAATCCTATTCGGCGATGGCCAATTACATGGGGTAATAAGTGCAAAATAAGCTATAAAAGCACTTTTGGTAGCATTTTTGAATATTATAGAAATACTTTTCTTGCTGTGTTATGGTAACCAATTACATGAATTAGAACTGATCATTGATCAATTACACATCATTTTACATCTATGTCATTTTGTGTAAGAAATATTGTTGATGCCATACAGTGGAGAATACGGAGGAAAGTACTACTGTAAAGGATAGACAATATCTCGATGGAGATAGGGGTTAGACCAGGAAGAGGTGGAGGCAGAAGTGACAGCCATGGAGGGTATTGTTGCCATTGTTGTGGCTACTACTTCAAAGGCCAATGCAACAATAGAGGCTGAAATAAATGGGCTCTTGATTCTTCTATGAGATTTTGTCTTACTTGGCTAGATTCTTAAACCTTCAAACTTCAAGGTATAAATCTCTTCTTTCAATCTAATCTTCTTTGTTTGCTTGTTTGTTTGTTTTATTTGTGGGTTCTCTATTTTTATCCTATGTTGGTCCATGCTGACTAAGATGAACCATAACTAGTAGACATTTGTGTATCTGAGAACTAAAATTAGAGGTTTTGTAGGTTTTGAACTTAAGGGCATTTGTTTGTAATTTAGTGGTTGTGATTTTGGGTTTTGTTGGGTAGTGTAGTTGGGTCATGATGGGTTGAAGTAATAAGCCTAGATAAGGATGGAAAGAACTATTTACACCATCTAGGCATTCTCATATTCATGTTCTTTTTTTTTGGATGAACTTATATTCATGTTAATTATTAACAAAAAGAAGACAACTTTGAAGGATTTTGTCTCTGGAATCATAGTAAAGTAATATAAGCTTAAGAAGTGTAGTAACTTTGTCCATTTTTAAAGGTTAAGTTGTTAATAATGACCAACTCGATTGTTTGGGACCTTACAAGTAAGATTTATTTGAGAATTATGACTTAACATGATGTATTGTTGCCATAATTAATTATGATGTATGTAATTCTAATTTTTCTCAGGAAGCCTGACAACTTAAAAGAATGAAAGAAACACATCTTCTTAGTTTTCAATGGAGTAAGGAGATAGAAGGAGCTTATTGCGTGGATTTGGTCCAATGTGATGTTAATGGTACTAACACAGTGCAAATATTGATTTAAAACTAACCATACGATATCATTGTAAATAAAAATATTTTTATGAGAGTGTATACATATAATGTTCTCTTCTGAATTGATAAGTATATTAATTGCTTTTGTATATATTTCTATTTGTGTTTATTTATATAATAATAATAATAATAATAATAATAATAATAGAAAGATGTTTGAAATATAAGTGTCTTGTATTTGTAAGAGTTGTTGATTTGGAGACAGTAAGTGCATAAGTATTGTCAATTTAAAGACATTAAGTGTGTAAGGGTTGTTAATTTAGAGACATTAAGTGCATAAGTGTTGTCAATTTAAGGACGCTAAATGTGTAAGGGTTGCTAATGTGGAGATGTTAAGTGCACAAGTGTTGTCAATTTAAGGACATGTTGCTAATTTGGAGACATTAAGTGCACAAGTGTTGACAATTTAAGGACACTACGTGTGTAAAAGTTGTTAATTTGAAGACATTAAGGACATAAGTGTTGCCAATTTAAGGACGTTAAGCTTACAAGTGTCCTTAATTTAGGAATGCATAAACAAAGAGTGTCTCTAAATTAGAGACGCATAAGAAATAAATGTCCTAAAATTAAATACACATAAACAACAAGCGTCCCTAGTTTAAGGACGCTTAAAGCAAAAGTGTCATAAATAAATGTCACCGACACATACTTTTTGTATCGTAAGAAAATAGGGCGACATCACTTTTACCAACATAAGTGGAGACACTTTATGATGCGTCAATAAAAATTTTAGAGACACTCATTAATGTTGTTAAATGAGTAATTAATGTCGCTAAACACACAATGTTTTGTAGTGATAGTTTGAGGCACGAGGCTCCAATGCCTTTTGAATACCAGCAATGCGTCCCATCAATCTTCATTTCCATTGGAAGATATTACTGAATAACTCTTTGTTCGACTAGGAAGTATTGTGAAAACAAGTATCCAGAAATTTCTTAACAACTCTCTCTCATCCGACAAAGTGATAGCTATCTTGTATTTATATCATGTAATGTGTATACAAAGACAAAATGAACAGATTAGTTACAAGTGTCTATATTGCTAACAAACTAACAACTAACTTAGTGGTTAATACTTACATCCCCATCAAACGAAGGGGAAGGGAAATAACCCCAAGTTTGTAGTTCAAGTAGCTAAATCGAGAAGAAGATAATGCATTAGTAAAACAGCCTGCAACTTGATCATGTGATGGGACATAGTGAACCGAAAGAAAACCTTTAAGAACTTGATGATAAATGTAGTGAATATCAATCTCGATATGTTTAGTCCTAGCAGGAAAAATAGGTTTCCTTGCAAGAGCTATGGCACTCATGTTGTCATACCAAACAACAAATTGTTGTAGAAGAGGAAATCCCAACTCAGAAAGTAACGACTTGATCCAAGATAATTCAGATTCACTTATGCCAAGACACCAAGTTACTGCCAAAATACAATGCATAACCTGCAATGGGTTTACGATCCTCAATTGACGATGCCCAATCTGCATCTGAATAACCAGTGGGAGTAAGGGGGAACCTGGCTAAAAAAACAAGCCATTCATGATGGAGCCCTTATGAAATCTCAACACCTTTTTTAATGCTTACCAATGTGAAACAGATGGAGACTACTGGTGCTGGCTGAGCTTGTTAACAATGAATGTTATGTCTGGACGTGTATTGACAACATACTGCAGACCTCCCAAGATACTCATATACAAAGAGGGATCATTGAAAGGAGTAGCTGACGCGCGCCGAACGCGTCAATAATTTTTAAAAATACCTAAACCAACTATTTTTGTAGAATAGTGGCAAAGGGTCGATCCCACAGGGACTGGTAATCTTTCTAACGTCAAAAATAACAAAAAGGGAAATCAGGGTTTAAGAGAGAATGAATTAATTAACTAATCACAAAATATCTAAAGCAATGGAAATAAATTTGAAAATAATTAATAAAAACATCTAGGTCAAGACATACAAGTTCGGTTCGATAAAAGATTGGATTTGGTCTTCGATTTATGTAAAATTTGCAAATCAAAATATCTTAGTGTAGCTATAGACCCGGTAACGTACGCGGTTCCTTGCACTTCCTAATCTCGATGGCCAAGGTACGACAATGACCACTTCTCTAGTCAAACACATAACCATATATTCAAGTGAATTGGGTTTAATGTGTTGACCGCAATGGGCTTTGTGAAGGCACTAAATCTAGACAATCGGATCACTCGTGTGTCCGATTTAGCCTAGATTTCTTAGGTATTCAACCGTTCCTAAAAGAGACTAATCAATTGGTAAGGTCAATTGCCACTAGTGTGGTCTTATTGCACAAGTACGGATGCTTACGACAAATTGGCTAATAAATCGAGATTTAAATAAGAATTTAACCTCGATTATTGAAACAATACCAAAGAAAATAAAATATTAATGAAAAGATTGAAATTAAAATATATAAATCTCACAAACCCATTAATATGCGCAATCGAACCTCCCCCGTCGTCTTGCCTAGGTTAGGGGTTTTAACCTCCCATCAAAGAACAAATAAAAATATAGGATCGGGGGGTCGAAAGTCTCGGCCAGAGAGGCCGAGATGATCACTCAAAAATTCCCCCCAAAACTGCCTCAAAACTGCTTTCAAAATTGACCCCCCAACCCTCTCTGTCGATCCCCTATTTATTAAAATTGCTTGTGCCACATGTCAGCGCGTGATTAACTGGTTTTTTCTTGCTATGCCACGTGTCAGTGCATTATTGGGTGCCTTTGCTGTGACGCTGACGTGGCGCGAGATGATTGGAGGAGAGGCTGCTGGTGTGACGTCCTGGGGAGAGGACTGACACGTGTCGCAATGCGATTGGACCACCTGCTGTTGTGTGGACGAGTCATCGCCACGTGTCTGCTTGTGATTCGTCTGTCAAACGGCGGGTATGACGTGGCGGCTTGTGATTGGTCCGAATCAACTGAGTTACGCGGTTGTTAGGTGGCGTTCCACGTGGCAGCGTCTGATTGGTTCAGAATGGATTTTTCACGCTGACGTGACATTTTTCGATTGGTTGAAACGTTCTTTCCGCTATTCGACACACCGCAACGCGTATTTCGAGGCAAACTGTCCGTCATTCGATTAATGCAAGTAAATACTCCATTTTGAGTATTTTTCCGCCACGAACTTAACCGCGCACTCCGTTTCACCTAAAAATGAAAAAAAATTATTATTTAATATAATATTTTAAATACTTTCAATAATTAATATACTAAAATTGACTATTAATTTCTTATAAAATACTGACTTATCAAATACCCCCAAACTTAAGACCTTGCGCGTCCCGAGCAAAAGTGTAAATGACAACACAAACTAAACTAGACTTATAATATAATAATTCCAACTCAATTAATCCTATACCCGACCAAAATTCATGGAGTTCCCTTGATTTACATAGTCGCCAAATTAACAAATCACATGATATGTCAAGAATTGCAACCTGGACACAATTAAGATCACATTTTCAAGACAAAGATATGGTCAAGACAAACGCTATCAACTACTTGCGGGTTTTCTTGGTCCACACATTCAGGCATGCAAGTTTACAATTTTACTTAATCTAGTTATAAGCACTCAAGCTAAATCTTTTTATTTGAGGAGTTTTTATACATTTCCGCCTTAATTCATATATTCTCTATTTTTTCCAAATTTTTGTTTTTATTTTTATATTATTTATTTATTTATTTATTTACTTATTTTATATGATACGGTCTCTGCTCCATTTCATGTGGACCGATTTTCTCGCTTTTTCCCACCACAAGTTTCCCTGCTTCATTTCCTGTGGAAACTTGTGGGACTCTTCATATTTTGAAAACTCTTGTTAGCCCTTCTCATTTTCACTATAATTAAGCAAATTCCGCAATGTGTGTTAAAGTCCTGATTACTTGCACAATTTCAAATGTCTGCCCATTTTGGTATCTAGCAAAAGGCTTAACCGTCATACTCCTACTTTTTCCTAAGTTTCAAGTCAAAAAGGCAACCATAATGTACTCATCCACAACTAAGGGCATGAAACAAAGTTTCGGGTGACTCTAGACAATATAATAATGAAAACTATACATGCATGAAAGTGTATCAACTCCTAATGAAGTTAAATAGATGAGTATGGATGGAAAGAATATGGAAGAAATGTGTGAATAAGAGATACATAACACCACTAATACCATCCAACAACCGCGTATAATTGAGAAAATTTAAACGATCTAACCTGCGCTCTTTCACATAGAAACTCATCCAACTCAGTCCACAAATCCTATAGTACCCCCAAACTTATTCCGAACCTTGCCCTCAAGGTTCAAAACAATTCAAGGAACTCATGCAACAAAAAGACAAATAATAGTGGTGAAAAAGAATGAAAAAATGATACAAGTGTAGGCATAACAAAAGTCTCCAAAAACTAAAACTAAATTGAAATAAATGCAATAAAAATAAAGTTGGGCTGCCTCCCAACGAGCGCCTTTCTTTTAAGTCTTTGGCTAGACTTATTGTGATTCAAAATAAATAACCAAAGAAAGAAAAAACCAGTCCCCGACAACGGCGCCAAAAATTGACGCGAGCCGAACGCGTCAATTATATTTAAAAACACCTAAACCAACTATTTTTGTAGAATAGTGGCAAAGGGTCGATCCCACATGGACTGGTAATCTTTCTAAGGTCAAAAATAACAAAAAGGGAAATCGTGGTTTAAGAGAGAATGAATTAATTAACTAATCACAAAATATCTAAAGCAATAGAAATAAATTTGAAAATAATTAATAAAAACATATAGGTCAAGACGTACAAGTTCGGTTCGATAAAAGATTGGATTTGGTCGTCGATTTATGTAAAATATGTAAATCAAAATATCTTAGTGTAGCTATAAACCCGGTAACGTACGCGGTTCCTTGCACTTCCTAATCTCGATGGCCAAGGTACGACAATGACCACTTCTCTAGTCAAACACATAACCATATATTCAAGTGAATTGGGTTTAATGTGTTGACCGCAATGGGCTTTGTGAAGGCACTAAATCTAGACAATCGGATCACTCGTGTGTCGATTTAGCCTAGATTTCTAAGGTATTCAACCGTTCCTAAAAGAGACTAATCAATTGGTAAGGTCAATTGTCACTAGTGTGGTCTTATTGCACAAGTACGGATGCTTACGACAAATTGGCTAATAAATCGAGATTTAAATAAGAATTTAACCTCGATTATTGAATCAATACCAAAGAAAATAAATATTAATGAAAAAATTGAAATTAAAATATATAAATCTCACAAATCCATTAATATGCGCAGTCGAACCTCCCCCGTCGTCTTGCCTAGGTTAGGGGTTTTAACCTCCCATCAAAGAACAAATAAAAATATAGGATCGGGGGGTCGAGAGTCTCGGCCAGAGAGGCCGAGATGATCCCCCAAAATTTCCAGCCAAAAACTGCCTCAAAAACGCTTTCAAAATTGACCCTCCAACCCTCTATGTCGATCCCCTATTTATTAAAATTGCTTGTGCCACGTGTCTGCGCGTGATTAACTGGTTTTTTACTGCTATGTCACGTATCAGCGCATTATTGGGTGGCCTTGCTGTGACGCTGACGTGGTGCGAGATGATTGGAGGAGGGCTGCTGGTATGACGTCTGGGGAGAGGACTGCCACATGTCGCAATGCGACTGGACCACCTACTGCTGTATTGACGAGTCATCGCCACGTGGCTGCTTGTGATTCATCGGTCAAACGGCGGGTATGACGTGGCGGCTTGCAATTGGTCTGAATCAACTGAGTGACGCGGTTGTTAGGTGGCATTCCACGTGGCAGCGTTTGATTGGTTCAGAATGAATTTCACGCTGACGTGGCATTTTCTGATTGGTTGAAACGTTATGTCCGCTATTCGACACACCCCGCAACGCATATTTCAAGGCAAACTGTCTGACATCCGATTATTGCAAGTAAATACTCCATTTTGAGTATTTTCCGCCACGAATTCAACCGCGCACTCCGTTTCACCTAAAAATGACAAAAATTATTATTTAATATAATATTTTAAATAGTTTCAATAATTAATATACTAAAATTGACTACTAATTTCCTATAAAATACTGACTTATCAGTAGCTGAATATGAATATACACTTTTAGTAACCACTGCTGGAGTCTCAACATGCTTTGTTAAACTCATACCAGCTTTTTGTAAAAAAAGTGCTGATGTAACTAGCCTGATTGAGATATAAGCCTGATGAGTCACGATGCACTTAAAACCCAAGAAACATGGTAAGATCACCAATGTCTTTGAGAGCAAATCTCTTGTTCAATCTATCAATGAAAGATTGAATAAGCTGAGAACTAGTTCCTGTGATGATAATATCATCTACATAAACTAGAACATAGAGTAAAGAACCTTGCTGATGAAGAATAAACAGAGATGAATCAAGAAGACAGCATTGTGAAATCCCCAATTGAGGAGTTGGGACTTCAACTCATGAAACCATGCTCTCAGAGCATGACCAAAACCATAAATAGCCTTATATAGACGACACACTATACCATCAGTACCAGCTTCAACAACACTTTCAGGCTGATTGGTATAAACTTCTTCATTCAACTTCCCATTCGAAAAGTATTGTTGATATCTATTTGACGAATATTCCATCCAAATGTCACTGCAATGGAAAAGGTACTTCGAATAGTTGAGGCCTTTACCACAGGACTGTTAAGTCTCAGAGAAATCAAGTCCAGGTACTTGTTTGAACCCTCGAGCTACTAAATGAGCCTTGTATCTTTTTACTGTACCATCTGAAATTTTCTTAATAGTAAAAATCCATTTATTACCTACAATATTATGGGAAGGTGAGGCTGGCATTAAGGACCAAGTACCATTTTTAATTAAGGCTTCATACTCTGAGCATAGCATCTTTCCAGTAAGGAATAAGTAAAACCTGAGATGTTGTTTTGGGAATATCATCAATGGAAGAAATAGCCACATTGAAAGCTTTCTTTAGACTAATACCATTCTTTGATCTAATGATCATTGGATGCACATTCATCAATTGAGGAACTAGAGGTACATCAGATGGACTTGTTGACGGAGTTGGCTCGAAAAAACCTCATTTTTGGGCATAGACTCTTGAACCACAGGTACTGAAATAGACTTTGTAGTAGACTCAATTGGTGAAGTAGTAAGTGGATAGGATCGACAAGATATAGGCAAGGATATAACAAGACTAGAGCCATCAGCAACAGAACTAGACTTGGAAAAAGAAAATAGATCCATATAGGGGTGCTCCTCTTCATTGAACAAGACATGTCTTGAAATAAACAACCTTCCAGCTGCATTTAAGCATTTATACCCTTTGTGAACAAAGCTATAACCAGTAAAAAGACATTTCTCATAACGAAATTGGTATTTGTGTTTGTTGTAAGGCCTTGTATGAGGGTAGCAAGCATAACCACACACTTTTAAGATGGTATAATATGGTTTAGCTTTATAAACCTTGTTATAAGGAGATACACCCTGTAAAACTCTTGTGGGAAGTCTATTTATGAGAAATACAGCTGATTCACAGGCATCCTACTAAAAAGACAATGGAAGATTGGCCTGAGCAAGCAAAGTTAAACTTGTTTCTACAATGTGTCATTGCTTTCTTTTTACTCTCCCATTCTGTTCATGAGTGTATGGACAAGGGTGTTGAAACACAATTGCATGTTCTTCCAAAAATGGCTTAAAAGTTTTGTCTTCTCCTCCATAGTCTGACTGAACTTTCTTTATCTTGGTAGAAAATTGGTTCTCAACATATGCTTTGAACATTTTAAAAACTCCCAATGCATCAAGCATATGTTTCAATGGAAATATCCAATTAAATCTTGAACTATCATTAACAAAACTAATGTAGTAATTAAATCCATCAGATTAAGTAACTAGTGAGGGTCCCCACACATGCATCAGTATGAATCAATTCTAATACATGTTGACAACATGAATTAGATGGTGAAAATGGAAAAGCATGATGTTTTCCTAAAGGACACACTTGACAAAAAGTATTATCAGTACATTTCAAGTTCAGATTTACACTCAAAATCTGATTTAATGTTTGTTTAGCTGGATGTCCAAGTCTTCTATGCCACAACTCTGTTGATGACCTCACTGAAGTTCCATAGGCTTGAGCATACTTATTAAACCAGAAGGATCAGCAATGACTTCTAAGCGTGTAACACTGCCACTTTCCTAAATGAAGTTTTGCTCTTTATACTGCAAGAGTCGGCAAATATCCTTAAAGATACGATGAAGCAAACTCAGCTTTCACTTTGCAGTTGTGAAAGATGAAACAAGAACTAATGCTGGTAAATTTCGAGATGACTTCTTCCTCCCCAAACCTCTTCTCTTATAGAGCACAGGTCATGACCAGTTAGAGTGAAAATGGGGTAGTGGAGCAGTGGAACCGTTTCAACTGCACCCACTCATTCAAGCATTGAATGAAAATGGGGTAGTAGAGCAGCAATGGAGTAGTAGAGCAGCAATGGAGTAGTGGAGAGCAGTAAATGGGTAGTTATTAAATCCACTCAGTCGATTTAATAACTACCCATTTAATCTCGAAAATGGTAAAAATTAATGGTAAAAGTTTTACCCATGGTTAGCTTGCACACATATACACACACGCGCACGTGCCTCGTGCCAAGTGCTAAGTGCGCCTATAAAAGCGCCTAAAATGCATCGCGCCCCGCGCGCGCGAGTGTGGCTCACTTTGCATAACACTTGTGTTTTCTTTTTACACACATTGTAGTGCAAGAGTATATATACTCTTTAAACTTGAAGCTTCTAACCAACGTGGGACTAAACATTTCTTTTGAAAATGTCCAACAATCCCCCACCATTTTCAAAATAACCAGATCATTAAATCTACGAAATCTCAAACATTATATGCATAAATAATGGTATCTTGCGATTTGAACCACTAATTTGTGAAAAGTTCATTACATCATATCAGAATTACATGGTAGATAAACGTTGAACCAATGATTCTATTTGATATGTAGCATAAACATATCACGCATATAACTTACACCAGCAAAGAGCCATAAATATCCTGACACATTCAACATTGGCCTTGTGTCCCGTATCTTCTCGTGAATGTCTTTAGAGTCAAGCCCTTGAACTCCTTGAAGCGGCCGCACTTCACATCCACATAGGTAGTCTCCATTCTAGTACCCCCTCAATTTAAGCACCTTTAGAAGACTATTAAGAGATTATCTCAACTCCTCTCTTTACATGCAGGTACCGAGCACTACCAACCTTGGGATGGTTTTTTTTTAAAAAAATTAGTGCTCACAGTCACACTAATAATAAATTTTGACTGCATTGAACTCAAGACTTAACGTAATGTTAGGCATTGAGTTGAGTTTCCACTATTGGTGACCTGTTATTCATGGGCTTGAGACCCATCCCCCTTGATGTTTTATTCACCAAGTCTCTTGACAATCCTTTAGTAAGGGGATCTGCCAAGTTTTGACTAGATCTCACATAGTCAATCGTGATAACTCTACTTGTTATCAATTCTCTGACACAACTGTGTCTCAATCCAATATGTCTAGATTTACCATTGTACATTTAAGTATAAGCCCTTGCCAATGTGCCTCATTTTCACAATGGATAGAGATTGGAGCTACCGATTTATGCCACAATGGTATTTCGTGTAATAATTCACGTAGCCATTCAGCTTCTTTTGAAGTCGATGCCAATGCGATAAACTAAGATTCCATGGTAGAACCAGCCATTAAAGTTTGCTTCTTTGAAGCCCACGAGATTGCACCTCCAGCAAGTGTGAAAATCCACCCACTTGTAGATGCATGATTTCGATCTTTCACAATCCAACTTGCATCTGAAAATCCTTCTAAGATCGAAGGATATCCACTATAGCATAAACCATAGTTAATTATTTTCTTCAGATATTTTAAAACTCTTCGAATTGCAAACCAATGCAACTCGCTTGGATTGATTGTAAATCTGCTCAACTTGCCTACTGCCAAGGCAATATCCGGCCTAGTGCATGTCATTGCATACATTAAGCATCCAATTAATCTAGAATACTCCAGTTGTGAAACTGAATTGCCTGTGTTTTTCATTAGCTCAATACTTGAATCTAGTGGGATAGAAACAGGGGCACAATTCAAGTGATTGAATCTATTGAGAACTTTCTCAATATAATGAGATTGAGTTAGAGTAATACTCCCCTCATCTTTTACAATTTGAATCCTGAGAATGACATTCGCTTGCCTCATATCTTTCATTTCAAACTTGTTTGAAAGAAACTTTTTGGTCAACTGAACTTGTTCCAAGTCAGTTCCAAAAATCAACATGTCATCTACGTAAAGACAAATAATGACACCATTGCCTCTTTCATCAAACTTGCTATATACACATTTATCAGATTCATTTATTTTGAATCCAAAAGCAAGTACAACCTGGTCAAGTTTTTGGTGCCACTGTTTTGGTGCTTGTTTTAAACCGTATAATGATTTTCGCAATCTGCAAGCTTTATTTTCATGATCGGGCGTTATGAACCCTTCAGGTTGTTCCATATATATTTCCTCATCTTACTATCCTTTTAGGAACGTTGTTTTAACGTCCATTTGGTGGATGACCAGCTTGTTTATAGCTGCAATTGCAATAAGCTATCTGATAGTAGCAATTCTAGCAACGGGTGAATAGGTATCAAAATAGTCTATTCCATGCTTTGAGGTGAAACCCTTAGCAACCAGTCTCACTTTGTGTTTTTCAATGGATCCATCAACTCTTTTTTTTCCTTTTGAAGAGAAATTTGCATTTAATGGGTTTAAACCTATGAGGTAGATCAACTAGCACCCAAGTGTTATTTCCCATTATTGAATCCATCTCATTATTTAATGCCTCTTTCCAGAAAGCAGCATCTCTTTCTTTCATCGCCTCCTCTACTGTTTGAGGATATGCCTCCGTATTAAAACAATACGGAATTTGTCTAGTTATTGTTTCTTTACTTCTTTCAACTAGGAATGTATAGAAATCAGAACCAAATGACTTAATTTTCGAGCTCGTTTGCTCCTTCGAAGTTCAGGAACTTCTACTATTTCTTTGTCATTTTCAATTTCTATGACTTCCTCCCATTATGTTTTTCTTCCTGAATACTTTTGGGAACATATTTAAATCTCATCTCATCGAAGATTGCATACCTCGATTCAATTACAGTGTTTGCTGAAATCAAGTTATTAGGCTCAATTACCATGAACCTATATGCCTTACTATGTTGCGCATATCCTATAAATATGCACTCCACTCCCTTTCACCCAATTTTCTCTTTTTGGGTTCAGGTACTTTTACTACTGCTCTACAGCCCCAAACTCTTAAATAATTAAGATTTGGTTTTCGCTTATTCCAAAGCTCATATGGGGTAACTTTATTCATTTTTTGTGGAATTTTGTTCAAGATATGGCATGAAGTCAGCAATGCCTCTCCCCAAAATCCACTACTCAAACCAGAGTTTGATAGCAATGCATTAACCATTTCGGTTAAAACATGATTTTTACGTTCAGCCATACCATTTTGTTGTGGTGTATAAGGGCCAGTAGTCTCATGGACTATTCCAGTGGATTCAAAGTACTTTGGATCATAGTACTCTCCTCCCGTATCAGACCTTAAACATTTTATAAAGGTCTCACATTGCAATTCGGTTTCTGCCTTATAGGCCCGAAACTTAACCATTGCCTCATCTTTGGAATGCAACAAATAAACATAACAAAATTTGCTATAATCATCAATAAATGTTATAAAATATTTATTGCCTCCTATTGATGGTGTATTATGTATGTCACATACATCAGAATGTATTAAGTCTAGCAACTTTGAATTTCTTTCAACATTAGAAAATGGATTTCTAGTTATTTTTGTTTTCATGCATGTATTGCAATTTCCTTCATATTTATCAAAGTAAGGCAGTAATTCCAGATTTACCATATCATATAATTTCCTGAAATTAACATGTCCAAATCTATGATGCCATAAAAATGAAGGAGACTCAACAAGATACGCATAAACGGTATTCTTATTAGATAAAGCGATTACATTGAGCTTGAACATGCCCTCATAAGCATAACCCTTCCCTACATAAACACCACCCTTGGAGAGTACAAACTTGTCAGCTTCAAATACAAGCCTAAAACCAAACTTATTCAAAAGACCACCCGACACAAGATTCTTCCTCACTTCTGGTGCATAATACACATTAGTGAGTGTTACAATTTTGCAAGAAGTGAACTTCAAATCAACACTGCCTACGCCTTTAACAGGGATAGTAGCATCATTTCCCATATACAAGACAATATTTTCATTTATTGTCTCCATAGTCTTGAAGAACCTCTTGTTCTTACAGACGTGTCGAGTAGCACCAGAATCAACCCACCAAGCCATATCATTTTCAACGACGTTGATTTCAGATATCATAGCAATGAGATCATCATTGTCGCTTCCTGCACCTTTTGCGGCGCTAGAGGAAGCATAATTTTTTCCTTGCTTCCTCTTCCAATGATAACATTCAGACTTGAAGTGGTCATCTTTCCCGCGGAACCAGCAAGTGACTTTGTGCTTCTTTTGATTCTGGTTTTGGTTGTTCGATTTTTCCGAACCAATAGGCTTTTTGAAACTACCAGGCTTGTTAGGCCTGTTCAGCAGGGGATTTTTGAGCTTTACTACTTCCATCACATGCACCTTGGAAATCTCCTGAGCATTCTGCTCCTTTTCGTTTTCCTGCATGCGACAATCCTCTTCCACACGAAGATGATTAGCTAATTCATCAAGAGTTATGTCCTCTTTTTATGCTAAAGAGTTCGTTTGAACTCTTTCCAGGATGGGGGCAGTTTATCAATAATTGAAGACACAACAATGGTTTCATCCATGACAAGATTGTGTTGAGAGAAATTATTCCTAATCCTCTCAATTTCACGAAATTGTTCCATAACAGACCTTTCATCAACCATTTTAAAATTAATAAACTTTGATATGAGGAATTTCTTACTTGTTGCGTCCTCTTTATGGTACCTTGCTTCCAGTTTCTCCTACAGTTCCTTGGCAGAGGGGACGTCATGGTAGAGGTCGAACAGTGATTCCTTCATGGTGTTTAGAACGTGACCTCTGTAGGTGTGGTCATCCGTCTCCCATGTTTGTCTCTTCCTGATCTGCTCGACAATTTCATCATCAGACTCCATAGGTTTTGGTGTATCCAGAACATACACAAGATGAAGCGCCACCATAACGAAATGTACTCGCTTCTGCCACCTCAGGAAATCGCATCCATCGAAGCGATCCACCTTCACAATATTAGCGGACAGTTCTTTGATTGATGAAGTCATTGCAACGACATAAAACTTCCTTTAGATTATTAAACCAGAAGGATCAGCAATGACTTCAAAGCATGTAACACTGCCACTTTCCTAAAGGAAGTTTTGCTCTCTATACTGCAAGAGTCAGCAAATATCCTAAAGGATACGATGAAGCAAACTCAGCTTTCACTTTGCAGTAGTGAAAGATGAAACAAGAACTAATGCTGGTAAATTTCGAGATGACTTCTTCCTCCCCAAACCTCTTCTCTTATAGAGCACTGGTCATGACCAGTTAGAGTGAAAATGGAGCAGTGGAGCAGTGGAACCGTTTCAATTGCATCCACTCATTCAAGCATTGAATGAAATGGGGTAGTGGAGCAGCAATGGAGTAGTGGAGCAGTAATGGAGTAGTGGAGAGCAGTTTCAACTGCATCCACTCAGTCAATTTAATAACTACCCATTTAATCTCGAAAATGGTAAAAAATTAATGGTAAAAGTTTTACCCATGGTTAGCTTGCACATATATACACACACGCGCATGTGCCTCATGTCAAGTGCTACGTGCGCCTATAAAAGCGCCTAAAACGCGCCGCGCGCGCCCGTGCGTGTGGCTCACTTTGCATAAACTTGTGTTTTCTTTTTACACACACCGTAGTGCAAGAGTATATATACTCTTTAAACTTGAAGTTTCTAACCAATGTGGGACTAAACATTTCTTTTGAAAATGTCCAACAATACTTTCTAGAAGACTTTATTGAAGGAAACATAGAAGATGAAGAAGAGAACTAGTGTTAGAATATGATTCAAATTCAGATGCATGAGTATTAATGTTATGTGTGACAATGTGTGTCATGTAAGCAATGAGCTCTCAAAAATATGCCCACAATGTTGAAGTTACTGAGTCAATATGTGGTCAGTTATATTAGCTAGAGAGTGGGACATGTGTCATGATTAGAGTCAAGGTAGTGAGTAGTTACTCAACTATTTATTGTTAATGGTGTGTACCAAGTCAAAAGTTAGTTAATGTGTCAAACAGTTGCTTATAAATGTGTACTCCATCATTTGCAATTCAACATATGAAAATAAAGAGAACATCTCTGTTTTTGTTTAGCTTCCTATTTTTTATTTTTTAAAATTATCAACATGGTATCAGAGCTTCTTAATTCTTAAGGGCCTGTAAGTGTCATACGATGGTCTCCACCATAACATCATCTCTTCCATCTCCAACCTTCAATGGGGAAAATTATGAAGTTTGGGCTGTCAAGATGAAAGCCCATTTGAAGGGTCTTAGTTTATGGCAATGTGTTGAAGGTGAGCAAAAGAGGTTCCACCGTTGGGGAATAATCCATCTTTAACTCAGATTCGGGTGCATGAAGAAGATCTTGCAAAAGCTTCGAGAACATTGTCACAGATTCATGCCTTGTCGCAAAAAGCATTTTTACAAGGATAATGACTTGTGAAAATGCTAAAGAAGCATGGAGTGTGTTGCAGGTGATTTATAGAGGCAACCACTGAAGAGGATCTTTTTTAGCAAGTGATGAGAAGTGCATCATATAAGTTTTATGGAGAGAAGTGCTCTAAGAAAGTTGAAGAGAAGTGCTTCAAATAACCATTGAATTGAAGTGTGCGACGAGACGTGCTTTGCAAAACTTAAAGTTTGTTTTATATTTTCTATTTTACTTGTAGGAAATTTGAATCAAGGGGGAATGTTAGAATATGATTCAAATTCAGATACATGAGTATTAATGTTATATGTGACAATGTGTGTCATGTAAGCTGTGATCTCTCAAAAATATGCCCACAATGTTGAAGTTACTGAGTCAATATGTGGTTAGTTATATTAGCTAGAGAGTGGGACATGTGTCATGATTAGAGTCAAGGTAGTGAGTAGTTACTCAACTATTTATTGTTAATGGTGTGTACCAAGTCAAAAATCAGTTAGTGTGTCAAACAGTTGCTTATAAATGTGTACTCCATCATTTGCAATTCAACATATGAAAATAAAGAGAACATCATCTCTGTTTTTGTTTAGCTTCTTGTTTTTTATTTTTTTAAATTATCAACAATTGGTACAATCCATCACGTAGTATTCCTTTCAATAACACCTCCTTAGTTGAAGAATCCTTCACCAATGTACAATGTCTAATTAATTACAAATAGAATAAATATACTAAATAACAATCCTAATAATTATTGTTAATATTCTCGACACCTCTCCTCAAGTTCGGAGAATAGATATCGATCATTCCCAACTTGGATAGAAACCCTTCGAACATAGCAGTAAAAAGTCCTTTAGTAAGAACATCAGCGAGCTACTCAGATGATGGAACAAAGGGTATGCGATATCGCCGTTTTCCGCTTTCTCCTTGATGAAATGTCGATCTATTTCGACATGCTTTGTCCGGCCATTCTCGCACGATTTCGAGCAATATTGATTGCCGATTTGTTGTCGCAGTACAACCTCATCGGTTTATCTCCTTTAACCTTCAACTCCTCTAAGATCTTCCGAAGCCATAACAACTCACATACTCCTTGAGCCATAGCTCTGAACTCGGACTCCGCACTGCTTTAAGAAACAACTGGTTGTTTCTTGCTCCTCCAAGTAACTAAGTTGCCCCAGACAAAGGAGCAATAGCCGGTGGTAGATCTCCTGTCTGTAGAACTTCCGCCCCAATCAGCATCAGTGAAGATCTCCACTCTTCGGCTCCCATTCTTTGAAAACATAATTCCTTTACCCGGGCTTCCTTTCAAGTAATGAAGAATCCGATGAACAGCCTTGGAGTGTTTTTCTGATGGACAATGCATAAACTGACTAACCAAACTTACTGCAAACGCAATATCTGGCCTTGTATGCGCCAAATAAATTAGTTTCCCCACCAGCTCCTGATATCGGTTCTTGTCCACAGCCTCAGCACCATCTTCTTTTTCGAGTTTTTGATTCGGATCGATAAGAGTTGCCACTGGTTTACATCCGAGTAATCCAGTCTCTTTCAAGAGATCAAGAACATATTTTCTTTGTGAGATAACTATTCCTTTTAAGGATCTAGCCACCTCCATTCCAAGAAAATATTTGAGCTGTCCTAGATCTTTGACTTCAAACTGGTTGGATAAGAAGTTCTTCAGTGACTCCAACTCTACTATGTCGTCTCCCGTCATCACAATGGCATCTACATACACAATTAAAATAGCAATTTTACCATGATTGTGTTTGGAGAACATCGTATGATCTGAATGAGCTTGAGTGTAACCACGTTGTTTCACAGTTCTCGTGAATCTTTCGAACCATGCCCTCGGAGATTGTTTCAATCCATATATGGATTTCTTTAGCTTACATACTCTGTCATCCTTCTTTAGCTCATCAAAGCCTGGTGGAGCTTCCATATACACCTCCTCCTCTAGCTCGCCGTTTAAGAACGCGTTCTTCACATCAAACTGTCTGAGAGGGCAATCCAGATTAGCGGCTAACGAGAGAAGAACACGTACGGTGTTTGGTTTGGCCACAGGAGCGAAGGTTTCCTCGTAGTCAAGGCCGTATGTCTGAGTGAAGCCTCGTGCTACGAGTCGAGCCTTGTATCTCTCAACCGAGCCATCGGCATGGTATTTTATGGTAAACACCCACTTGCGCCTACACATTTTTTCCTTCGGGTAAAGAGGTAAGATCCCACGTGTCATTCTTCTTCAGGGCCTTCAACTCCTCAAAGACCGCCTCTCTCCATCTCGGAACCTCTAGAGCTTCATGTATCGACTTAGGTAGTTCATCATCCATAATCCTGGTGGAAAAGGCTTTGAAATCTGGTGAGAGCTTATGATAAGATACGAAATTGGATATTGGATGTTTTGTGGTACATGATCTGACACCTTTGCGTACGGCTATGGGTTCAAAGAAATCTGTAGAAGGTTCTAAATTTGGAAGAGAAGTAGGAGAAAGAGCAGTCGTACCTTGGACCTCGGTCGAGTCCGATGATTGGCCCACCTCGGGAGCTGGTGGAATATTACTTGGTTGAGTTCTCCTTTTAGAATAAACACGAAGTTCAGTAGGTGGTTCCAAGATGTTTTCTACCTGGGTCTCACGAGGTTGTGAATTTATAGGTTGTGAAATCCTAGGATTAGTTACAGAAATAACTAATTCCACTGAACTATTTTCAACCGATTTTGGCAAAGATATTTGTTCCCAAAAACTCATTTCAGAATCATTCTCCCCCGGAATTGAGTTTTTTTTCAAAAAAATGTTGTTTTTCAAAAAAAGTGACATCCATACTCACGTAATATTTTCCAGATTTAGGATCAAAACATTTATACCCTTTTGTGTTGGTGAAAAACTAAGAAATATGCATTTATGTGCCCGGGGATCAAGCTTTCCTCTATTATGGTCGTGTATATGAACAAAAACAATGCAACCAAAAATTTTAGGTGTTAAATCAGTGAACGATCTATTTTCAGGAAACATATTCTTTAGTGCTTGCAAAGGAGTGATGTAATTAAGAACTCTTGTAGGCATTCGATTAATCGAGATAAGTCTGCGCTTAAGAGCGCTTCATTCCAAAAACGATTAGGAACATTCATAGCAAATAATAACGCCCTAGACACCTCTAATAAATGCCTATTTTTCCTCTCAGCCACTCCATTTTGTTGGGGAGTATCAACGCAAGAACTGTGATGAATAATTCCTTTTTCTTTCAAAAAATCACCTAAGATTGCATTAAAATATTCTCGGCCATTATCGGTTCTAAGAACTTGAATATTAGTATGAAACTGAGTATTAATCAAAGAGTGAAAATTTTTGAAAACATTTGCGGCCTCGGATTTTTCCTTTAGAAGATAAATCCATGTGACTCTAGTGTGATCATCAATGAATGTGATGAACCATCTAGAATCGAGGCAATTTTACTCTTGAAGGGCCCCAAATATCACTATGCACGAGTGAAAAAGGTTTTGATGGCATATACTTCAAAGAAGGATAAACAAATCTATGATGTTTTGCCAACTCACAAACTTCACAACAAAAAGATGAAATGTCTTTATTTTTAAAAAGATTTGGAAACAAATATTTCAAGTAATTAAAAGCTGGGATGGCCTAACCTATAATGCCACAACATTATTTCATTCTCGCAAGACAAGGTAGTTAAACATCTTGGTTTCTGAACTTGTTCATCTGAAGGATTTTCCGAGACCAAGTGATAGAGTCCATCAACTTCCTTAGCATTGCCAATCATCTTCCCCGAACAAGGGTCCTGAAATTCAAATCCAAAGAAATGTTATTGTAGCAATACATTTGCAATCATGAATAATACGACTAACAGAGATGAGATTGCAAGAAATCTTTGGAACATGTAGGACATTTAGTAATGTAAGAGATGGAGACATAATAATAAAGCCTTTTCCAGCAATAGAGGTTAGAGAACCATCGGCAATTTTAACTTTCAAATTTCCGGACAAAGGATAATATGAAGAGAATATGGAGGAACTACCAAATCATATGATCGGTTGCCCCCTGAATCTATGATCCAAGGGTTTAATTTTGAGCCTACATGAAAGTTGTAGGGTAAGTACCTTTTTGAGCTAAAGAAGAAGAGGCAATGTAAGATGATGAGTTAGGAGTGTTGGATACAATTGAATGAGAACTCGTTAGTTGATACAATTGCTCTAGGCGTTCTTTTTTGAAGGCGAACGTCTCGAGGCGATTTCGGCTCTTTGGAAGTGTCTTCGGATGAGGCATGAAAACCCTTTGAATCACGAGGATTCCTTAGATGAAGGGTTCTCATTTGGTTTTCCATGCGAGCTTCCAACATTTGGCCTTAACATGCCCTGGCTTGTTGCAATGCTCGCAGATTGGCGGTCTTTATCGTTGCGACGGTCGTTGCGGCGTGGTGGTGACTAGAGAACAGGGGCAAAAGGCTCGGTGGGTCTTTGGTGAGTGTCCTCCGAGCTTGACGGTCCACCGCTCTCCTCTCTTCCGACCTCGGCAAAGACTTCTCTAGTACTCGGCGGTGGATCACGACCAAGAATGCGTCCTCTCACTTCATCTAATTCCTTATTAAGGCCGACGAGGAATTCGAAGACACGTTCTTTTTCCACCATTTTTCGAAACAAAGCCACATCCTTCGCACGACTCCACTCATAATCGCCGAACATATCTACCTCTTGCCACAAGGTTTTTACAATGTTTATTAGTAAATTCAATTACCACATTGTTATCTCTAGTGAGCTGGGAAATACTTGGTAGATTCTTCCTCATGTTAGGCACACATAAGGTATTAGGGAATTTCAAATTTCCATTAGCAGAGATAATATGAGCAGAACCAATGTATTTAATAGGTAATGCACTCCCATTGCCAACAATTAAAGTATCATTACCTTGATAAGGTGCACAACCATTCAGCTAAGATACATCAGGAGTCACATGTGAAGTAGACCGTTGTCTGCATACCAGCAAGCATAAGTCAAAGACTCAGGAGAAGGACTAGCAGAAGAACCTCCAAACTGGCTTCCATGACCAACAAAATTTGCAGTTTGTTGTTGTCCATGAAAACCACCTTTCTGAGTATTGGTCACAAATTGATTACCCATACTAAATTGTTGGCCTTGATTGTTGCCAGGAATTTAATGTTGTGCCCCCATGTAACTCATATCAGTCCTATAGTAGCAATGTGCAGCCGAATGACCTATATTTGTACAAATTTGACGGTAGGCCTACTATTGTTGGAGAACTTAAAACCTCCTCGACCTCTAAACCTTCCACCTCTGCCTCTATTATTAAGATTTGATTGCCTTCCTCCATTACCACTTTGTTTCTGTCTATTTGTATCCCAATTTACACTTCCTTGTTTCAACTCAGCAGCATTAGCTTGATGCACTCCTTGAATACTCAGAGAATTTATACCAGATCTTAGTTGTAAATGACCTAACTTTGCCTCAAAACTCAACGGAATAGGCTGCATATCAGGCCATGTTAGATCAATCCTTTGTTCCAATAGAGTAGTGATAGGAAGATAGTCACTATATAATCCAGAGAGAGTACATGAGATCAATTCATTTTCTTAGACTATATCACCTGCAGTAGCTAGATTATCTGCATATTCTTTCATCTTCCTCAAGAAATCAATCATCTTAGTATGGTAGTCCTCAATGCAGTCCTATTATACTGAATTTGAGCCCTATTATTAGATCCATAAAGATTCTCAATAAACTTCCATGAATCATGTGCAGTCTTAGGTCTTGTTTCAATTGATTTTCCAGTAATTGAGGTTGCTACTTGAGGTTCAAGTGCACAGAGCAACCAGGCATACAACATTCTATCCTTTGAAAACCAATCTTCATATTCAACAGTGTATTTACCATTTTTATCAATTTTTTCAGGAATCGAAGTCACTCCAAACAAGATTCCATCAAATCGACATCCCTCAAGAAGAGGAACAATAATAGATCTCCATAAAAAGAAGTTATTTTCACCTAATTTGATTGAAACAGTCTAGTTTAGGGAATTACCAAATGCAGCCATCAACTGATCGTTGAAGGCAGAATTTCCATTGTGAACTGGATTTGTTTGAACTGTAGGACTGCGACTTTGATCTGAAGAAGAGTTTCCAAGTTCCATCACTGAACAACTTCTTCAAATCTTCAATAGCAGCTACAAAGATTACCAAGAACTAGTATCGATTTCAATCAACCACCAAGAAATGGCGATGATGAAACCTCAAAACATGAAATCAATTTTCACAATGATGATGATCACTCAAGATCTTCAATCGATCACCATTAGAGGCGACGATGAAGTTTCTAGCTCTGATACCATATTGTGAAAACAAAGTATCATGAAAGCTCAACAACTCTCTCTCACCCCTGACAAAATGAGAGGTATCTTGTATTTATATCATGTAATGTGTATACAAAAATAGAATTAATGAACAGATTAGTTACACGTGTCTATCTTGCTAACGAACTAACAACTAACTCAGTGGTT
Source organism: Stephania yunnanensis (assembly GCA_039657365.1). Lineage (NCBI taxonomy): Eukaryota > Viridiplantae > Streptophyta > Magnoliopsida > Ranunculales > Menispermaceae > Stephania > Stephania yunnanensis. Next base: position 52,640,942 of record CM077584.1, on the reverse strand, counting down.
AATACTTACAGGAAGCAGCCTCCTTGAATCTAGTTAAGGCTTCATGTATAGGAACTTTGCCATTCAGGACGCGATTCCCATGCAGCCAAGAATCGAAAATGTTTTGGCTTTCGAATGTTTTATATTCAGGCCTTCAATGTTCAATAGTAAGGGAGAGTAGCTTTCACAGGGAGGAAGACTCGTGTCCACTGCGAATTATAGAATGCTCGATCAAGACGTTCGTGACATAATCCCCTAGCCCAGGTAAATGCCAACCCAGAGACATCAGTTTCATTAAGGCCAGAAGAATTCTCCCATGCTTTGTATCTTTTACACGGCCGAGCCTGCCTAATCCCCCCGATTTTATCCCCTGCATGAAGAAGGGCATTAAAGTGTCCGGATGCCAATCTCCTCCAAAGGCCCCCATAATAATCTCCAAATGGAAGGATAAGGTGAAGTAGAAGAATTGAGTAGAAGGGAGTACCACCCGCATATGGACGAATTGCCACTGATTCTGAATAATTGAAAGGTGAAGTTCTTTCCTCCAAATAGTCTATCCTAATTGATAGTTGTTTCTAAGCCAACAGTTTGATTTGGCTATCTCCAGCTAATAATTGTTGTCATAAAAAATTACCCCGGCGTCCCTCTCTTGGTCCCTCACTCTCCTAGCTCTTCTTGCAACATTTGTGGCTACTTGATTCCTAAGGGTGCTTGGGTGTTCCTAAACGTGTGGGCAATACACAGAGACCCTTCAATTTGGGACAACCCTTCGGAGTTCAATCCACAAAGATTTATGAACAACAATTGTGACTACAATGGAAATTACTTCAATTACTTGCCGTTTGGGTCCGGTCGAAGAATATGTGCTGGGATACCAATGGCCGAGAAGATGCTAATGTATGGACTTGCCACGCTCTTGCACTTGTTCAACTGGGAGTTGCCGAGTGGTTGTGAGGTTGATGAGTTGAAAGAAAAATTTGGAATTGTTATGAAGAAAGCAACTCCTCTAATAGTTGTTCCTACACCAAGGTCGTCTAAAGCAAATCTGTATTGAACTTGTACCTTTGGATTATAATTATTAAGATTGTATATGTACTACTGTCTATATATGTCACTTAAACACTTATTAGGACTCCAACTAATTGGGTCACCCAATAATTTGATACGAGGGATTTGAAACTAAGAGGTCATGTGGGGCAAGTTGTTTTTTTCTTATCAAAAAAAAAAAAAAAAAACTTATTTGGACTCCTAATTTTTATATCTTGTAATAAATATGTTTGCTTGAAAAAGTGTTCCTATAAACACAAATGAGTACCTTCGGGTTGATAGATTTTGCCCAAGTCATGAGTAGCACTATCAATTAAAAGTTAGAAAAAGAAGGGTAATGAATTTGGAAGTCAGAACTATTAATAATGAAACTGTTTACCATACAGGCCTTAGGTTAATTTGATTGTAATCCTGCCAATTACACAAGTAAATTAAGCTACCACACAAAAATGAGTGGTTTTTCATACAAATCGCCATCAACAACAACTATGACATCTGAACAAGAACTTCCAATTTCCCACCATTGCTATAAAACTAATAAACTACACAACTTACTAAAATTATTTGACTTCCCATGCTTTCAAGTGTAAAGAGTTGGGTTGGACAATCTTGGGGTCGGAATAGCAATCATCGGTGTCGCCTTCTTCAACACAATCCCAAACTTCTCTTTTAAATCAAACTCCGAATCCAAGGGCAGCGCCCAATCAAAAGAATGCAACAATGTCGCAAGTTCATACATAAACATTCTCTCAGCCATTGGTATCCCAGCACATCTTCTTCTACCAGACCCAAAAGGGAAGTAATTAAAGTCCGTCCCACTGAAGTCCCATTTGCCGTTCAAAAACCTTTTCGGATTGAATTCCAATGGATTGTCCCATATTGAAGGATCTCTATGTATTGCCCAAACATTAATAAAGACTCTAGCGCCTTCCGGGACCATATAGCCACCGATGTCGCAAGCAGAGGAGGGACAATGAGGGACTAAGAGTGGGAGAGCAGGGTGTAAGCGCAACACCTCCTTCATCACTGCTTGTAAGTAGTGTAGTTTGGGAAGATGAGATTCTTCAAGTTTGGAATCCAATCCCACAACCACTTCCAACTCTTCTTGGGCTTTTCTCATTGCCTCCCTATTATTCATCAACTCTGCAATGGCCCATTCTACTGTATTTGAGGTTGTGTCTGTTCCACCTACTACCATGTCCTGTTCACAAATCACACATATTGTGTCAATGCCAACGCCTAACCACAGGTCCTCATGTTTGTCCAAGTTTATTATGTTATGATGACAAACAAAATGCCATGATCAGATGCATCAAAACTAATTAGTTTTTCTGCCTAGGTGCAGTGGTGCACCACTAATGAAGTTTTGGCGCAATTGAAAAGATATCTGATAAAACCCAAGCAATAATATTGGTTGGACATGACTCTCAACATCAAATTAAACTAAGTTTTTCTTTAATTCTAGTTGTTAATATATGCAGGATTTAATATGATTTACCATAAGTAAGGCCTTCAGGTGCTTGGCAGTGAAAGGTGTCTTGGCATCCTCCTCCTCCCTAAGCCGCAACAATATCTGAAGAAAATCCTTGCTCTCTTTCCCTTTCTCATTTTCCATCAATTTCAATCTCTCCTCAATAATGGCCTCGAAAATCCGATCAAACTTCAAGAACAGCACTCTCATCCCTCTCTGTATCCCTTGCAAATCAAACCGAGCCAATATCGGAAAAAAATCAGACAAGTTAGGCTTACCCAACAACACAGTTATCTCCCCCACCACTTCTCTAAACTCTGTTCCAAGACTAGTCATCCGTTCGTCTTCACCACCACCACCACCACCACCACCACCACCCCACAACATGCTCGTTATGATGTTCAATATAGTCAAGAACAACTGCTCTCCTAAGTTAACTGGCGACCCAACCTTCCCATATATCTCCCTCACCATCCTCGCCACCTCTCTCTTCCGAAGTGAGTACACCGCATCCATAGACGCATTGCTGAGCATCTCTCGCACGCACACCTTCCGCAACATGCGCTACCCGGGCCCGTAAGGCGTCCAGACAATGTCAAAGCCCCCATACCCGACGACCCTGGCCACTGCAGGGACGTCGCGGTTGGCAAACGTGGTGTCATTGTCTTTAAGCGCTTGTTGGGCAAGAGAAGGCGATGTCACAACCACGCCGAGCTTGGTGCCGAGCTGGAGCTTGAAAATGGGGCCGTAGGTCTGGGCTAGGCGAGCAAAGTAGGTGTGGAGGTCTGGGTGGAGGAAGGGTAGGTTGCCTACTAGAGGGAGACCTCGTGGACCAGGAGGGAGCTTTGGGTTTCTTGATTTGTAGAGTTTGCTAATCCATGTGAACCACCATAAGATTATCAACAGAGCTAATGAGGAGACTGTGAGGGTGTCTTTTGATCTGAGTCCTTCGGACCACCATGATGACCAGGCTTGTGATAGAGCAGAGGTTAGACTTTTTGTGATGTTTGTGAATTTCATTGCAAAAAGGCTGGGCTAATTGGTTGCAGTGGAGGTACGTGATAATGATTTTAATACGGCACATGGAGATGCTTTTTGGCGATATAGGAATCCATGTAAATGAGTTAAGACAAAGAGGGAATTCATCAATTATATAAAGAGAGCAGTCCTACAATTAACAGTGGGGACCAGTTCACAATTCAGATGCTGCTAACCAGTGACTCACAAGTCTAGGCAGTGGAGATGCATGATAATGATTTTAATACAGCACGTGTAAAGAAAGCAGTCCATATAATTAACAGTGGGGACCAGTTCACAATTCATCAGATGTTGCCAACCAGTGACTCACAAGTCTAGGTAGGCAGTGAAAGTACATGATAATGATTTTCATACAACGCACGTGTAAAGAAAGCAGTCCATACAATTAACAGTGGGGACCAGTTCACAATTCATCAGATGTTGCCAACCAGTGACTCACAAGTCTAGGTAGGTAGTGGAGGTACATGATAATGATTTTCATACGAGCACGTGTAAAGAAAGCAATCCATACAATTAACATTGGCTGCCAACCAGTGACTCACAAGTCTAGCTAGGTAGTGGAGGTACATGATAATGATTTTCATACAGCACGTGTAAAGAAAGCAGTCCATACAATTAACAATGGGGACATTTTGTGCATTTTGTTGCACATGGACATCGTTTTCTTTATGAACCATTTAATGCTAAAGCATATGATTGTCACTCTTTTGTATATAATACTTGCATCAAGTAATTGATTCATGACTTTGTTACTTCTGAATGATCATTTGAACTTCGAGTTCATATTAATTTATACAATACAACAAATTTAATTCAATTTGATGCGTTTCAAGCAATTTCACGCCATTCCTTTTGAATTGGCTTATATCTCCCCTAATGGTGAGAAAATTGCTTCATCAAAGTGACAATTAGCAAAACTTGCTATAAATAATTTCCCTATTATGGATTCATTGCATCTTATAATATGATTAATGGAAAGTAAATCAATATACGTCTCCTATTGATTTGCCTTGAGATAATCTCCAGCTGAGAAAAAAATTCCAGTTCGATAAAGGATGTCCTTGCGAATTTATGATATTTTCGCATTATTGATTATTATGGATAATCAAATAGATCTTTTCACATTATGAATGTCATTTGATTTATGACGACATTCGTTTTAATGTGTCTTATATATTCCAGAAGTTAAAGCCGATAATATTATACTTACAGGGGTGTATTCAATTGAGATTTTTAGAGACTTTTAGTTACTTTTATTGACTAAAAAAGTTTAGGGGTATTCAATTAAAACTTTTAGAGAGTCTCTAAAAGTTTGGTGTATTCAATGTGAACTTTTAGAGACTTTTAAAAAGTCTCTAAAAGTTTTGGGGTATTCAATTTAAACTTTTAGAGAGTCTCTAAAAGTAAGGGGTATTCAATTTGTTTAAAAATTTGGTAGATTTGTGGGTTTGGATGACTTTTGGAGACTTTTCACCTAACCCTATATATATTGAAAGTCTTCTCCATCTCTTTGCCTCCACGAGAAACTTTTGGGGACTTTTTTTTTTCTTCTTCGTTGCCTCTCTCTCTCTCATTGCGAAATCTCTCTCGCTCTTTTTCTCTCTCTCGGTCGTCTCCATCTCTCCATCGCAGCCTTGCTTCTCCATCGCTGTCTCGCTTCTCCATCGTTTGCTAGGTAACATCCAACGTGTCTCTCTCTCTCCCTCTCTCTCCCTCTCTCTCGCTTCTCCATCTCGTGTAATTTTCTTCGTCTGCGTGTGAATATGCTTTGGAGGGTTCTTGACATGGAAGAGTGGTGTTTGGAAACGATTCGCTATCCCAAAGACCACCGTATCGACGGACCACTCTCTTGCTTGAGTGTAGAGGGCGAGTCATGCTCGTGGGTTTGCTTGACCAATAACGCCGCGACTTGCGTGTGCGTGTGGGAGCCGCAGAGGATGACGCTCTTGTGGAAGGAGGTTGACGAGATGCCAAATATCTGGTGCTTGGAATTTTATGGGAAGCACGTAAGAATGACTTGCTTGGGTAACAAGGGGTTGATTATCTTTGTCTTTTGCGGTCGAAACGGATGAATCGCTGGTTACCTACGATGTTTTGAGTAAGGAATGGAATAAAGTACCAGTGTGTTCGCCCAAATGGAAAGAGGAAACAATGGATTGCTTGTGGCACGCTTTTCCATCCGTCACCAATCGCTTTGGCCTGATTTCATTCCAAAGCGTAATCGAATGGACCTAAGCTTTGAATGTTCAAGGTTGCGCCTGCAATAATGAACACTTGCAAAATTTTTGTCTAAGTTCTATTTGTGACGAGGAGATAACATCAGTCTTTCCTTTTGTTAGTTTCTTGTAAAAACACACCTTCACTTTACATTGTTTCATTAGGACAAATTTCTCAAGTTGCTATATTTTCCTGGCTATGTTTGATGCAATTGCCCTTCTCTCGCTTGGATTTGGCGATGAACCTTTGTAATCGAATAAAAGACTTTCATGGAATAATGTATGCTAACTGGTGCATTTGAGGCGTGTGACATAGTTTGATTCTTTTTTGGATTGCTCTATGTCTTTGGTTTTGTTGGATTTTTCTTTAAATCTTTGATTCTAGACTTTCTAGTGTCTATTCTCTATAAACAGTCTGCTTAAACTTAAATCCTCTCTACTTGGAAAAAAACAATGGTAATGATACATGCTACTTGCACAACTCAAATATCAATTTCAATAAAAACAAGGAAGTCTCCACTTCAAAAGAAAAATAGTGTACGTTCGCTTTACAACGATTAGCACCCAAAACAAAACAAAACAAAACATAAAACCGAAGAACATGGATCATTGGCATATAAAGCGCACAATGTGATAGTTAGGCATGAATTAGATACAATCGAATCTGAAAATAAAAGGGTAAGGTCTTCTACTATTGCCTAAGCGGAACCAACAATGATATTGTTAATGGGGATGAATATAAGCTTGACAAAGAACCCAATGAATCCCATCACCAAGCACCCCATTGCGCACGAAACGCCATCTTCGCAAATTCTACACACAAAACATGATCAGTTAGTGTCAAACATAAGCATCAATACCAAACATAACATGAATAAGAGATTGGAAACGAATAGCTTGAAATCTATACAATAGTATACCGTTAGTATCTCGGCTTGTGACATTTGTTAACAAAGTGTTTGTCTTGTCCTTGGCGAACTCTCTCAATTGATCCATCTCTCTTGATATTTGTTGAAGCTAAAAGAACTTATGATGAAAAAAATTGGCAAATTTAATTCAATTTGATGCCCAATTCCTATAACAATTACAAACTTAATCTAACACAAACTTTCTATTTTATACTTTTGAATTGAACTTGACATATCTCCCCATCCAAATAAAAGTTTATCAAAGTGTCCTTAGAAAATTGTCTTAAAAATAAAGTCATCAAAGTGACAATTAAAAGTTTCAAAACTTTGATGCTATAAATAATTTCCTTTTGAATTGGCTTATTATGGATTCAATGCATCTTATAATATGATTAATGGAAAATGCATAAATATGATTAATATATCAATATACGTCTCCTATTGATTTGCCTTGAGATAATCTCCAGCTGAGAAAAAAATCCAGTTCGAAAAAGGATGTCCTTGCGAATTTATGATATTTTCGCATTATTGATTATTATGGATAATCAAATAGATTCACATTATGAATGTCATTCGATTTATGACGACATTCGTTTTAATGTGTCTTATATATTCTAGAAGTTAAAGCCGATAATATTATACTTAGATTAAATCATATAGATAAATTTTCTATTATTCTGAGTAGACTTCTTCTGAACAATACATTAACAATAATATTGTTGTATTAGATAGCATGAACATTAGCCTCCGCTAAGTTCGAATTCGAGAAATATTCATTTTTGTACATGCATGTAGCATGATACATAATACATAAACTCGTTGCCCATATTTAAGTCACGATTTAAACACATCTCGATGTGCCTGTTTTATCGAGTCATTTTCAATAATAAAGTTCATAATATTTTTCCTTTGATTTTGAAGGCACGGTAAAGGTCACAAAAATATTCGGGTATATATATGACAATATTTAGGCAAAATAGTCTTTCATATATGACCAAAAAATGTCACAATTATGAACCCTCGTCAATAATTATTTGTCATTTGTAGTGGTGCACCACTTTTGTTCTAATTTTTGGTGGAATTGTCAATACGACATTTACCTGATATTTTCACCTTTTTCCACGTCCATAAATTTATTATTGCGATCATGATCATTATATGCAACATATGCTTCTTAATTTGAAGCTGAACTAATTGGACGGGAGCGATATTATATGTATAATATCTCATTATTTTACTCAACTACCTTGAGACAATAAATCAATCCTTAATATTTATTGGATTGATGTGCGCACTCGATATTGTTGCAGCAATAAATCGAGGCGGACCACGTGACCTTATTTTATTGTCTCATCAGTCATATTTCCATCATAGCCTCAACATAGAGGTAATTAAAATTGTGGAATTATAATTAATATTTGACTGATTAAATTTTGTAGCATGAGACTCAGCCGCTCATTTTGAGCTTTTGGAGCATTACCCTTTTGGTATGTGTATATATATATATAACTCTATAAGGTGAAAAGATATATAAAGCGAAATATTCACTTTTCAAATCTCTAAAGAGAAATTGGCGAATGATTATGTATAACACAGTTTTGCATATATGCTTTATTTACAAATTGTAGTATCTAATTGTCATGACAAGTAATTCTTGTCGGTAATATAATAAGGCAACAAGTTCAACTATGGTTGAATAATATTTTGAAAATAAATTTAATATAAAATAGTTTTTCCCTTTTTATGTAAAAACATAACATATGATTAAATATATGTTCACAACTTGATTCACTAATAAACAAAATATACTATTCATATGAGTTGGTGGGACAACCTCCAGGTTGGGTGGCGAGACATAGTCTACTTAATACCATGCCTCCTCGAACGAGATAACCCGTCTCCCATTCAATGTTTAGCTTTACCGGGGACAAGGCTTACCCACTATCAACTCAAACTTATAGCATTATTTGTAGTATAAAATCAAGAATAGAACAATAACTAATCGTTTGTAGTTTTAAGAGAAAAACTATATGTCACGCATTGACTTTTGATTTCTGATGTAGAAGATCGTACGAGACGCAACTACAAATCATACTTTCGCAATCAGTGACATTATAATGCATAGTATATGAATAAAGTATGCATATATAAGTGATGCATGTAATAAAAGGAAGAAACCACTACAAGAAAAATGATATTTAGAAACGAATTAGCAACGGAATTAAGTTCCGTTGCTAAGAAAAAGTGGTTAGAGGCGGAATTGAGACGGAATAATTCAGAGACGGAATAGAGAGAGATCAGAGACGGAAATAGAGACGGAATTTAATTCCGTCTCTAAATAATGGCGCCAACATTCCCACAAAAACTTTTTTTTACAACCGTCCATTACGTCTCGAGATTCGTGCGTGCTTTGATATAAATACCCAAAAATGGGGACCAAACACAAAACTCTATCTCTCCCTAAAATCTCTCTCCCTCACCTCACCACTCTCTCTATCTCGACAAACCTCTCTCCCTCACCGCTATCTCTCTCTCAACAAACCTCACCGTCACCGCTCTCTCTCGCTCTCTCTCTCACCGTCACCGCTCTCTCTCTCTCTCTCTCGTCACCGCTCTCTCCTCTCTCTCTCTCTCTCTCTCTCTCTCTCTCTCTCTCACCGTCGCCGCTCTCAGCTCTCTCACTCTCGCAGCTCTCTGCTCTCGCTATCTCCGTCTCAAATTCCTCTATTCGTCCAGGGATTCAGTTTCCGATTCGTCTCGAACCTTCGCGTTGATGAAATTTTTGGTAAGCATCTTCAATCGATGCTTCTATTGAGATTGTTGTCGATGCCCTAGCTAGTTGTTTGTGCATTTTTTTAGGGTTTCAATTTCTAGCGTTTCCGATCGTATGTGTTGTTTGATTGTTCATGCGATTATGTTTTTTGGATAGATGTTAGGTTGAATGTCAAACCTTGAAATTTGTTAGAGGTTTTGTTGATACTGGGGTTCGTGGTTCTCATGTGTTGCGTTTTTGCTCTATCAAATCATCAATAATGTCTAATTCGTTTGATTCATTTGTAAAGTTTGATGCTTGATTGTGATTTTAGTTGGTGGAGTTGATTTTGTGTTATGGGTTTTTTTTTTTTTTTTTTTTTTTTTTGGGTTTATGATTTGAGGGTTGTTAATGCTTGATGAAAGGATTGGTCTTTAATGCAGAGTGGTGAATTATGTGTGAATTGAAATGGGTTTTGACAACGAGTGTATTTTAAACATACAATCACTTGTTGGGGAGTATTTTCGTCCGGTGTGTCGTTTGCTTGTTCATCCAAATGAAGCATTACGGTTGCGATGTACTCATTTATACTTTAAGCCATGCGCTAACTTATGTCGTTAGCACTACTCGAGCTTGCCCGTACGATGGATATCTGGTGACTGAAGCAGACTCGAAGGTTATCTCGATTCTATTCCTTAATTTTGTGTTTGTATGAGGTTTTTTTTTTTGTTGGAGTTGCTTATTTATTTTGAAAGAAATTTGCGGCCTCGGTGGAATCAAATAAAGCTCTTCTTTGAGACCATAGGAAAAATTGCGGTTCATTGCCTCTATCACAGAGTGGGTGTACATGGCGGGGCCAATTGACGAAATTAATGTACAAGTCATTGTGCTACTTGCCCCTATGGGAATTCCCCCGTTGTATGCAACAAAGTGCGGGACTCAAATAGTACATCATCAAGTGCAAGAACATGCTCGGAATCGCCGGTGAGTTCATTGAAGCATTTAATTTGTTATTTTCTTGCTCTCTAATAATTAGTTTTGTTTTTCTTATTTTACATTTTTTGTGGTTTTGCAGGGAGTCCAACCTCAAACACAACAGGCAGATGTTGGTCAGGACTCAGCGACACAAGCTACTGCTGTTTCCACTAAACAGAAGCAGATTACTTCTCAGGTAGCAATGCTTCATGCTTATAGATTAAAATAATATTGTAAAATATTGAGGTAAAGACTACGCTATGAATATGAACCATGTGTTTAAGAAATATGGGAAGGACATATCTGGGAACTACACAATGCGCTCCTTCTATCATGAAGTTGTGAAGCTTCAGGTATTGCTTTGGTTCCTATTTATCTTCTCAAGTAAGTCTTGCGTTATATCTCCACTATTTTATCTCTTTCAGTTTTCAGGGGCAAAATATGTTAACCTCTTGAATTCCAATAGGTTTACTTAATAAAGTATAATGATTTATGTACCTCAGTTACTTTGATTTTATACATGTTCGTTGCATTTTCCTGATTACAACTAACTAGAGTACTAAGAACCAATTTCTTTATTAATTTTCTTAATTTTAACTTTTATAGCAGTTGCATTAGTCCTTTTCGAAAGTAAGGTTGGCTTTAGTAATTTAGTTTTCTGTTTTAGCGTTTGATTGTTTTTTCCTTGAATACCTTGTTTTCAATTTCAGGGTGTTGCACAAAGTTTGAACAAGGATTGTGTCTCGAGAATGGAACCATCACAGGCAGGTCTTATTTTTACCTTTCCTTTCATTTTCAGAATTTTGTATACCAGTAGCTTTTGTTCCTAGTGAAAAATATATTTCATTTTTGGGCTTGCTGACTTTTACCACTGTTGTTTTAGGGATATATTGTTTAGTTAAATAAAATGTTTAGATTGAATACTGAAGAGGTTGTGCTTTTTGTGTTGATATTACTTGTAATTCTTTTTCGACTCACGAGGGTTGAAGTAGAACAATTCTCGACGAAGACTAGCTCTACCTATAATTATGTTTGTTTCTCATGTTTCTACTTAAATTGCAAGTGCCACTGTACTACCTTTACATTACTTATCATCAACAAGATTAGTAGTCTTGCATTGTTTAAAATGCTTTTATAAAAGTTGTGTTTATGTCTAATTATTGTTTAATGCATAAAAGCTAATTAATTTGGGGATGTTCGAAGAATTCTAAAGTATTTTCTTACTATGATTGTAAAGTAATTTTTGTAATTGGGGCGATCTTTGTTATTCTTTGTTCCTTGACTGTATTAAGTATTTGTTTCACATTTATATGTATGTCTCAAATCTTTTTAGCTACACAAAGCTCTATGTCTTAAAAAAAGAAAATATGCGAATTACTTGAAGACGTTATGGATTTGAATATCCCAAAGAGATTTATGGAAATTTGGACTTTCTTCAAAAGAGAAAACCATATTTTAGTCAGTTATATATACTTCAACTAAAAAAAAAGACACAAAATCATTATGTATTAGAAAATAAATTATTAAGCATAAGTAAGCTACAACAACATGAAGAGCAATGACAAAGCTTCAGTCCTAATTAGTATGTCTCAGCTTGATTTAGACATAAAGTAAGCTAAGAAGAACCCTTCTATAGTATTAGAAATTTGGTCATCTTATGGTTCCACAACCTCATCAATGTTATCTATATACTTGATTTTTATGCACTGAATGATTGGCCGGTACCCTACCTTGGATAAGTGCAGTGAATTTGCATCCGTGCAGTATTCTGGGGCTATTCATGGAGTTCGTATAGCGTGTAACTATGCTTGTGTGTCACCTCTCAACAGCTATATGAATGTAAACAATGGATCTCGTTTTCATTTTTTAAGAATCTTTTATATTTCTATAAAACAAAGCTCAGATATGAGTCATACATTTTTGCCAGAAGTTCCTGATACCTAACTGTCTCTTTCTTGGTTTCTATATTTTTGACATTTGAATTTGTTATATTGGTTCATACATGCAGTAATTAGCTTGCATTTATACGTACCTGCCCTTATTGATCATATCATCTTCAATTATCTTTGCTAACAATGAATATGGACATGCAGGTGTGGTTGGGCTGACGCCACTTGTAGGTGTATCCCATTGTTCATAGATCAGCTTGGTGTACTGATTTTCACAGCTGGTCGGGTTAATGAAACTTGAGATTTGGTGTTAAGTTTCTATTTATCTATTCAGGCCCTGACCTCACCTCTTCTGGTTTTATATATATTCATTGTTGTTGGTTTATACAATAAGATTTTTTTTTCTAAAAAAACTAATTGATTTTGCATAATGGGGCTTACCGTCCTAATTTATTGTTGCGCATGATTCTGTTGATCCTATGATCATGATTATAAAACTGATTAGGTGCCTTTTACAGATATAACCATCAAATTAGGATGGCTACTTGAACTAAATTTATTATACCCCTAATTAGAAGTCAACCTAGCTTGCACTTGCAGCAGTTTTTTACTTCCCTGCAATTATATATAGAATTTTGAATTCATGAATACTTAATTCACATTGGTTGGCTGTGATATGATGTCTGCTTTCTTGAATTTGTTCCTTGTTTAGTTACTTGATCTTTGTATTATTTCTAATCTCATTGCCCTTTTGACTCCTCGTACCGACCCTTACTAGAAAAAACTCAATGAGTTGACATTTAGAACTGTATTTGAGTTGCATATTCTCTATTTTGATTTAGTGTTTTCGACTCATCTAGCCGACCTGAAACTTCACTTCAGTGTGTCAATATGTTCAGAGTGGGAAGCTATACTGGAAGGCCTTTTGGGATTCTTTAAGAGTCCCATTGTCTTTTTTTTCTTGTTTGAATACATCACTCCATTATACTACTATCTTAACTTGAAAAATCAGAAATGTCACTGAGTTCAAGTGGAAACATTTAACTTTGATTTCGATTTTGGGGTCAAATTGAGTCAAAAGTGGTGGCTTCTCTTGGGTGTCTAAGCTATCAAACTTGAAGTGGATATTATAATATCATCATTGATAATGACCCTTTTTTCAGCTCTGCAAGTTATTAATTGTTTTATTTTTTCTTCGCAACTGATTTAGTCAAAACTTTTTATTATATATTAAGAGTGCACATATTCTCTAGTTTGTCAGACTTGGCAGTAATTCTTTTATTTGGTTGATTGTATTGCTTCGGTGCTTATATCCAAACAAGGAAGCAATTATTGCTGAAAGTAAAACTTGTTTGATTACACAAAGGAAATGATATAGTATAGGAATAAACTAATTGTGCATGATTAGCTATAGAGATTTGTATGACCTTTTTCATGATAAATGAGTAACTAAATAAAGAGGTAAACATGTTAGTGCCATGGTTTGGTAATTTTATGTGTAGTAATAAATTAATAATGTTTTTTCATAGTGCACTATATAAGATTTGCTTTTTGTTTATTCTTGGAGGTATTTTAAATTTTTGTTGTTATGTTGATGTAGTTGTTAGGTAGTTGTTATGATGCCAGATGTTGGAAAGGTAGAACTACCTTATTGTCTATGACCTGTGAAGGAACAAACTCTTGATCAGGTGACAAATTTAAAGAGTTCGGTTCTTTTAATTGTTGATTGCTTATGCGCAGTTTTATTTTAACTGTTCTTGAGTGATTTGATTTGTTACGTGGTTGATTGTGCAGTGAATGAGTGCACAACGTTCTGAATCTTTTTGAATTTCGATCTTAAATCTCCGTCTCTTTCATTGTTCTCTGTTTACCGCTCCGCTCTGTGCTTACCGCTCCGCTCTCTGCTCGTCAAGGTAACAATAAAAAAAAATATTTTTAACACCCGAATTCTCTTGAAATTGTATCTGCTCACATTTTTCTCCGGATTGGCTTTCATGTGCATTTGTTGGTGTTCTTCACTTGATCTATTAAGTTAATGTTGTGCATTTTGTTTGGTTTAGAAGTTTTTGTTCTACGCTCTTCTCTTGCATGCTTAGTGTTTTGTGGTTATGCTTGTTCTATTTTTAGGTTTATTAATATTTAATATATCATTTCAACATTTTACTTGAGCAATTCAAGATTTCTATTGATTTTGTATTTGGTTGGTATTTCATGTTTATTTTATCGGTAAAACATGTTTATTTCATTGGTAAGAACTATATAGGGACATTTCATGTTGCGTTGGTTTTGTATACTAATTTGGCTTGATAATATTTGCTTGAGTGCATTGCTGCTGAAATCTCACTAACTTGCATTTGCATTGATAATATGAATTGCTAGTTTGATGGTTGATTGACACAAAATGGCACGAGCATGTTGGCCCATATGCATGAAACATTCCTATTCTCTTAAATATTCATCATTATTATGTCTAATTTCCCATTTTATGTTTATTTATTTATTTTTAGTTTATGACATGTTTAGCATGAACAAGCCCTTTGCCATTAGAACACAAATTATTATATCAACAAATTTGCATCCTCATGCCTCGATTTCAAATAGAAAGTTTCCATGACTACATCTCTGAGTCTAGAACGGTATATGTATTAGAAACTTCGCACTTGAAGTCTTTGCTTTGTGGACATTTTTATTTTAGCATGACCTTGAATCTTTTGCTTTGTGGACATTTTATTTTAGCATGACCATGAATCCTTGATAACTCATTCTTTGCAAAACTCAATCTTTGAAACATTCAACATTGAATAGAGATACCATCTTATTTTTCATTTTTCCTAGAGCGAATTTCCATTAGTTCAAACGTGACATCATCTTCCACCAATATGCTGAGAAAATTGTTCATTATTCAAGTTTTTAGGTTTGTAGGAATTTCATGATTATATTGTTGGTTGATTTTTAAGGTAAACAGTAATTTGATCTTTACAAGTGACATAAAACTAATTGAAAGAAAAGTTATTGGATTTCATGTGTTCTGTTTGTTAAATTATGTTCTTCTTGGATATGGTGTTATTAGACTTATTTGTATAATAGAATGGTGTGTTCAATTATAGTAAAATATACTGTTTTCTTTTGCACTGTAAATGGAGATAGTTTTTTTGCGGTTTCGTATTTTTATCATGAGTTTGATCTATTTTGCAATATTTGCATAGCGTGGCCCTATCAGTAGGTGGTTGGTTCTTCGATCTAGTGGGAGTTAGTGTCATTGATTGCCCATATCCCTGTGACAATACCTGCCATAATCTAGTTTCCAAGTGAGAGATGAGGAATTTAAAGCATATCATGTAACTTTTATAGTTGTTTACATGACTTTTAGATTGATAATTCTTTTTGTGCATATTTAGAGGATTGTAAGTTTTTTTTTTTTTTTGGTTGTTGAACAATAGGATTGGTGGTTTTTGTGAATACTTAGAAATTTGGAGCATTTGTAATACTAGACAATTTTTCGTGGATATATAAATCTTTTTCAAATTTTGATTTTTACATTTTTTTCTCTCATTTGAATATTTGTTGATATATATTGTCGATGTATGAATGTCAAATTTTGCTTTTTTAGGGGATGTTAGCACCCCCAAGGAGTTGTTGGCGGGGGTGCAGACGATGGAGTAGGTCATATAATTGTAATTTCAAGTTATAGGTTGGAGAACCAATTGGATTATGTTTATGTTTGAAAATTAAACAAAAAGGAAAATTAGAGACGGATTAGCAACGAAATTCAAACATTCCGTTGCTATTCCGTCTCTAATTTTCCAGAATATATGCATGAATCAGAAACGGAATCAGAGACGGAATTCATTATTTCCGTCTCTGATTCCGTTGCTAATCAGAAACGAATCAGAGACGGAATTCATGAATTTATTATTTCCGTCTCTGATTAGCAACGGAATCAAATACGGAATGCAATTACAAATGTACCATTTCGAAAAAAAATCCATTTATGTTCCGTCTCTGTTCCGTTTCTAATTTCCGTCTCTAAATCCATCTCTAATCAGAAACGGAATTTATTCCGTCTCTAATCCGTCTCTAATCAGAAACATAATCAAATTTCCATTTCTGATTGAATCAGCGACGACGATTTTAGAGACGGAATTTATTCCGTCTCTGTTCTGTTTCTGATTTCAATTAGAGACGGAATTTATGCAAATCAGAGACGGAAATTTCCGTTTCTGATTTGTTGTTTTTTTGTAGTGAACTATGATAATATAGAAATAAATCGAACTTATTTAAATAACAAAAGTTATACCTTCCTAGCTTTGTCTCCTTAACAAGCGTTCTTGAACTTCAAGATCTCCTTAATGCTAGAGCAAGCTCGTGCTGATAACGTATTGTGAATTGAGTTGAAACTTGCTAAGAACTAGAAAAGGAAATAGAAGACTAAGAACTTCTACTACTACAAACTACTACTACAAAGGAGAAGATAAGAAATGAGATAGTTGGAATGAGAAGTTTTCATTCAACTTGGTGTATGAATTGCAATGAAGCTAGCACCCTTTATATAGGTCATTTGGTGATGATGATAATTGTACTTATACAATGTGTACAAGTTATACATACACCACAAGTCATAGAATACATCACAAGCAACATAGACAATACATGGAAGAGTTGGTGTACATTGGAGATGATTACAAGTTACATGACAATACATGGATAAGTGATTATACATTGGAGTTGAATACAAGTTATGTAGAGTGTACAAGTTACATTCAATGTAGAAGTCATGCTTGATGTTACAATTCAATGTGAGAGTCATGCTTGACAATGTGATCATTCATAAGCTTCGTTAAAGGGTCATCCAATTTACAACAATAGGAACATTTTTTCAAGCAAACATATTTTTTACAAGATATAAAAATTAGGAGTCCAAATTTTATTTTATTTTTATAAGAAACAAACAACTCGCCCCAGGGACCTATGACCTCTTACTCTCAAATCTATCAAACCATTGGGCCACCCAATTAGTTGGAGTCCTAATAAGTGTTCAAGTAACATATATAGACATAGTACCTATACAATCTTAATAATTATAATCCAAAGGTACTTCACAAATCTGGCACGCTAGTTTTCAATATTAGTGTGCTAATTGAACATTAGCGCGCTACTTCACAAATCTAGCACGCTAATTAACATTAGCGTGCTATATATCGACCTATCGCGCTATGTGCAGCAGAACCCAGAATTCTACACTTCGAATTATGGGTTTGTGTGACACATATGCCTTGTTTTCGACTTAGGGACTCTCATACACATTACAAGAGGTCCCTGACACCCATCCCAACATAAAACATCAATAACAACATCAAATTCACAAAATCACAAAGTGAATGGTGTATGGAGAAGTTACCTCACTTGATGATGTTCTTCCTCAACAAAGCTTCAATGATTGCACACTCTCTCCTCCACCAACAACACTCCTGAACTCTCTATTCTTTCTCTTTCCTTCATCTCCTACCGATTTTGATGAGAAAAGATGAGATTTTGTTGACTTAAATGGTTCATTTGACTATAGTGATATGTTTAAACCATAGCACTTGATCATTGTGTGTAGACGTATTTTAGATTTTATCTAGTGAACCACCTTGTCCGACTTATCCCTCAAGTAATTCTTAAGCGACTCCAAAAGTTAACTCAATTGACCTCTTGATGAGTAAATGTGTGTCTCGATGCATATCCAATGCCTATTATTTTATTTCTCAATTTTAGGCACATTAATGTTTATATTTGAATGTGACCACATTAGCTACTTATAAAACCAACATAAATTCACATTTAACCTCAAATTAATTAAGCTCACCCCGTAAGTTGCTACCTCGGTCTCCACGTCGACTCGTGACTTGATGTACGTCCCCGCTCGTCTCGATACCTATACACCCGTATAAAAATTGACTTAATAGTCTACAAATATACAATACACTGGGCATACATCACAACAAATATAAAATATCCCTCGACCCTTGCCTCGGTCAATTGACATATCACGGCGTGGGTCCCACAGTATGGGTCGTCAATTTTGTTTAAGGAATTAAACACAATTAGAGATTTTCGTTAAACACTGTTAGAGATTTTGGCCCGTTACAATGTGAATGTTGATACGATGAAAAATCTTGAGGTGAATGAGGTTACACAGATGGAGGACTATTTGAGCGAAAAAACGGAAGGACGTGAAATCTTTCAAATTGATTCAGAAATTGTCATTGCACTAGATGAAGAGGAAAATGAGATGAAAATTGATGTTAGTGAAACCGCCCACCCTCCCATGCACAATTGGTAAACCTTACAAGGGGGTGGAAGTAAAGGAGCATTCACATATTTTATACACTATCGATACCTTTGTGTTGGACGATCCTGATGCGACAGATTCTTTTGTGTTGGAAGTCCCAAATGCGCTCCCAAATCTGAAAGAGGACGTGCATGTTCCGTTGCCCGGATACGTAGATGCTCCATTCATTGTCGATATCTCTAAAAGAGAGGGCATTACGTGATCAATCACGCCAAGTCTAGCCAAAGACTTAACAGAAAGGTGGCTCGTTGGGTGGTAGCCCAGCTTCATTTATTTCTTGCATTTATTTCAGTTTTAGTTTAGTTTTAGTTTTTTTATATTTAATAAAACTCTAACTTGGTCTCTTAGATTTTTACAGGTGGTATGTTATGATTGATTAGCACTGGAAGATTGTAGCACCCCTGAGTTTTGTAGGTTTGATTTTAGATTTTATTTTTTTAGCATAATTTGAGCATTTTTTGGAATTAACATTTTTAGGATTTTATGTGTTTTGAGACTTGGTTATGACGCATCCAACTTAAGTCGTTGCATTAGTGACAGGTCTTTAAGTAGACCAAAAACCCTAGACTTCATTCTATCATCTTGTTGATTTCACCATTTGTTGAAAGACTTCGGGTTCGTAAGACTTGATATGAATTATTTGAGTTAACTTCTATGTTTACTAGTTCTTGCTCTTGTTATGATTGTTCTTTCATAATTTTCTTAGTCACCTAGATATGAGAGATTTCATGCTTTCACTAATTTTTAGAGACTTTCGTTTATGCATGCATTTGTATCATCTTCTTATTCTTTATCCAAATAGTATTATGAAAGAACAATCATAACAAGAGCATGAACTAGTAAACATAGGAGTTAACTCAAATTAGTGTGACTTCATAAAGAAGTAAATAAATGCATGTGGATCTTTCCCAAATAGTATTAAAGCCTTTTAGAATAAAACTCATCACTAATATCTTGAAAGTAGCTAAAGTGAGGGACAATATTTGTACTAACGAGATCTAATAACTTGCGTACTTACAGATGCAGGGTAGGCGAATTCAACAAAGTTTGCAGCGAGATTGATATCTAATTAATAACTTACCTTGACACTTTGGAGTTGACAAGTCACAACTAGCAGTCCAATTGAACTTGAGAGGAAGTATTGGAGATAAAAAGTACGAATAAAATAAATGAGATGAAATACAAAAGCTTTGCATTTTGGAGAACTCTCAGTTCTCAAACCAAAGTCATCCACTACACACAACTACAACTAGTCTCTCCATTCTATAAGTTGGATTGAGCCTACCAAGATTTTTCAGGGTGAGACTTTACACAAATTTTTGTATTATTTACATAATTTATGATAAGAACTTTAAACAATTCCTAGCTAGACTTGTGAGTCACTGGTTGACAACCACTGTTAATTGTATGGACTGTGCTTTCTTTACGTGCTATATGAAAATCATTATCAAGTACCTCCACTGCCTAGCTAGACTTGTGAGTCACTGGTTGGCATCCACCGTTAATTGTATGGACTGCTTTCTTTACACTTGCTGTATAAAAATCATTATCATGTACCTCCACTGCCTAGCTAGACTTGTGAGTCGCTGGTTGGCAGCCACTGCTAATTATATGGACTGCTTTCTTTACACGTGTTGTATGAATATCATTATCATGTACCTCCACTGCCTAGCTAGACTCATCATTATCATGTACCTCCACTGCCTAGCTAGACTTGTGAGTCATTGGTTGGCAGCCGCTGTTAATTGTATGGACTGCTTTCTTTACACGTACTGTATGAAAATCATTATCACGTACCTCCACCGCCTAGCTAGACTTGTGAGTCACTAGTTGGCAGCATCTGATGAATTTTGAACTGGTCCCTACTGTTAATTGTATGGACTGCTTTCTTTGCACGTGTTGTATGAAAATCATTGTCATGTACCTCCACTGCTTAGCTAGACTTGTGAGTCACTGGTTGGCAGCCACTTGTATGTACTACTTTCTTTACACGTGCTGTATGAAAATCATTATTATGTACCTCCACTGCCTAGCTAGATTTGGGAGTCACTGGTTGGCAGCATATGATGAATTGTGAACTGGTCCCCACTGTTAATTGTATGGACTGCTTTCTTGCTGTATTAAAATCTTTGCTATGGTTTTATTCCACTGGGTTTTCTTTGCAAAGATTTTTAATGAGGCAATTCTAACAATATTAAAACTTTTTATCAAGGTTGATTAGTGTATTACACTATTTTTCTTTTGCTTATTGGTTTGATCCCACTGGATTTGCCTAACAATGTTTTTAAAAAGTCAATCCTAGCATTATTATACTCCGTATAAAAAAATTATAAGAGCAATGTATTCTTTTTCCTATACTAATTTTTTTCCACAGAGTTTTTCTAGTAAAGGTTTTAATTTGGCATATATATTCTCTCAAAATGTATCAATGTGTTGCACTCTTTTCCGTAGCTTTGGTTTTGTCCCACTATGTTTTCCTAACAAGGTTTTTAATGAAGCAATCAATAATATTATACTGCAAATCAAGATTGACGAGAACATTGTATTTTTTTCTTATACTAGATTTTTTCCCACATAGTTTTTCTAGTACAAGTTTTAACGAGGCATATTCTCTCAACAAGTGTCATCCAAGGAGGAGTGTTGTAAAAATTGGATGACCCTTTAACCAAACTTATGAATGATCACATTGTCAAATATGACTCTCACATTGAATTGTAACATCAAGCATGACTTCTACATTGAATGTAACTTGTACACTCTACATAACTTGTATTCAACTCCAATGTATAATCACTTATCCATGTATCGTCATGTAACTTGTAATCCTCTCCAATGTACACTAACTCTTCCATGTATTATCGATGTTGCTTGTGATGTATTTTATGACTTGTGGTATATGTATAACTTGTACAAATTGTATAAGTACAATTATCATCATCATCAAATGGCCTATATAAAGGTGCTAACCTCATTGTAATTCACACACCAAGTCTCATTCCAACTTCTCATTCCAACTATCTCAGTTCTTCTCTTCTCCTTTGTAGTAATAGTTTGTAGTAGTAGAAGTTTTTAGTTTTCTATTTCCTTCTCTAATTCTTAGCAAGTTTCAATTCAATTTACAACACCTATAAACACAAATGAGTACCTACGGGTTGATAGATTTTGCCAGAGTAGCGCTATCAATTAAAAGTTAGAAAAAGAAGGGTAATGAATTTGGAAGTCAGAACTATTAATAATGAAACTGTTTGCCATACATGCCTTAAGTTAATTTGATTGCAATCCTGCCAATTACACAAGTGTAATTAAGCTACCACACAAAAATGAGTGATTTTTCATACAAATCGCCATCAACAACTATGACATCTGAACAAGAACTTCCAATTTCCCACCATTGCTATAAAACTAATGTTAAGAAAATTATAGTAGTTGGTATATTTCGTAGTTTAAGTATTTATATAGTTTCTATATTTTAGTATTTAAGTAGTATTAAGAAACTTTTTTTATTTTTATATTTTGTTCAGCTCTATAAATAAGAGCACCCTATCGTATCCAGTTATCCCACATTAATGCATTATTCTTAGACTCTTCTTTGAAATCTATCAACTAATAAACTACACAACTTACTAAAATTATTTAACTTCCCATGCTTTCAAGTGTAAAGAGTTGGGTTGGACAATCTTGGGGTCGGAATAGCAATCATCGGTGTCGCCTTCTTCAACACAATCCCAAACTTCTCTTTTAAATCGAACTCCGAATCCGAGGGCAGCTCCCAATCAAAAGAATGCAACAATGTCGCAAGTTCATACATAAACATCCTCTCTGCCATTGGTATCCCAGCACATATTCTTCTACCAGACCCAAAAGGGAAGTAATTAAAGTCCTTCCCACTAAAGTCCCATTCACCGTTCAAAAACCTTTCCGGATTGAATTCCAATGGATTGTCCCATATTGAAGGATCTCTATGTATTGCCCAAACATTAACAAAGACCCTAGCGCCTTCCGGGACCGTATAGCCACCGATTTCGCAAGCAGAGGAGGGACAATGGGGGACTAATAGTGGGAGAGCAGGGTGTAAGCGCAACACCTCCTTCATCACTGCTTGCAAGTAGCGTAGTTTGGGAAGATGAGATTCTTCAAGTATGGAATCCAATCCCACAACTACTTCCAACTCTTCTTGTGCTTTTCTCATTGCTTCCCTATTATTCATCAACTCTGCAATGGTCCATTCTACTGTATTTGAGGTTGTGTCTGATCCACCTACTACCATGTCCTGTTCACGCAAATTGTGTAAAATAATTTCATCAAGGCAAATGATAGTAAGTATTTGACAAGAAATGTATTACATACATACAGTTATTTGAAATCGTGCAATAATTTGGCAAATAAATTGAATTGATTACCATAAGTAAGGCCTTGAGGTGGTTCATAGTGAAAGGAGTATTATTGTTGTCCCCCTCGTCCTTAAGCCGCAACAACATCTGAAGAAAATCCTTGATCTCTACTCCTTTCTCGCCGTCTATTAACTTCAATCTCTCCTCAATTACGCACTCGAATATCCGATCAAACTTCGACGACGACACTCTCATCTGTCTATCCAACCCTTGCAAATCAAATCTAGCAAGTCCGGGGAAGAAATCCGACACATTCGGCTTCCCCAACAACTCTGTAATCTCCCCCACCACATCTTTAAACTCTGTTCCAAGACTAGTAATCCGCTCGTCGTCATGACCACCACCTCCCCACAACATGCTCGTTATGATATTCAATATTGTCAAGAACAACTGCTCTCCTAAGTTAACTGGCGATCCAACCTTCCCATGTATCTCCCTCACCATCCTCTCCACCTCTCTCTTGCGCAGAGAATACATAGTTTCGAGAGACGTATTGCTTAGCATCTCGCGCACGCACACCTTCCTCAACATCCTCCACTCCGGCCCATAAGGCGTCCACGTGATGTCCAAGCCGCCGTAGGTGGCAGTCCTGCCTACTGCGGGGACGTCGCGGTTGGCGAACGTGGTGTCATGATCTTTTAGCACTTGTTTGGCTAGAGAAGGCGAGGTCACTACCACGCCGAGCTTGGTGCCAAGCTGAAGCTTGAAAATGGGGCCGTAGGTATTGGCTAGGCGAGCAAAGTGGGTGTGGAGGTCTGGGTGGAGGAAGGGTAGGTTTCCTACTAGAGGGAGACCTCGTGGGCCAGGAGGGAGCTTTGGGTTTCTTGATTTGTAGATTTTGCTGATACATGTTAACCACCCCAAGATTATCAGCAGAGCTAGGAAGAGAGACTGTGACTGTGAGGGTGTCTTTTCGATTGAGACCCTCGGACCACCATGACCATGCTTGTGATAGAACAGAGGTTAGCCCCTCCGTGAAGTTGGTCATTCTGGACGGCTACTCGATCAGTGGAACAGGGCAGAACCAATTTGTTTGCTGGTTACGTAGGACGATCGTTATTTGTAGAAATTAAATGATAACATGCATCCAAACAAAAGAAAATCTGCGGCATGCCGATATTCACAAGGAGTGGTGAGAATATTTCCTGGTTGCGAGTCTTATCTTCCGTGTGGGCTCCATATTAAAATCCCACAAAAGATGCACTTACCCCACTTTGATCCCGATAGAAATTAATGGAGCTATTGCCTCCAATTAAATTAGAGATATTATATTTTTTGGGTTATATAAGGTGGGGCACCGGACTAACTTTTATAAGATTAGTTCAACCAAAAATTCGACACCTCTAATTATTAAAAAATAATAATTAATAGAGTCATTTGTTGAGCGCAACTCCATATAGTAGTAGAAAATTAAGATAGGTGATAGGTTTCACCGCCTACTAGAAGTAAATCATCTCGAATTAGCCTGCATCTGTTTCTACATCTTTAACTGTGCTATTTACTTGCATTACTTGTTTCAGCAATTTATTTCGCTACTTTATGCTTTTAAATACCATTCGTTTATTTTGGGAATGTGGCATAAAATTCTCCAGTTAGTACTTAAATATCACTATAATCATCGTCTAGTTTGTAACGGTGGGTGTAGGTCCGTCGAGCAGCAGCAGACCGGGGAAGGAGAACATCGACGACTTCCTCTGAGCAGTTCGGCAACTCTCCTCACTCATTTTGTATGTCTCGACTTTTGTTTTATTATTGTTATATCATTTTTGGTTGTACGTTGGGTTGAGTGAATAGTGTCATATATATACGTGCATATGATAGTGTCTTTTCTTGGTTTTCCACACTTATGAATTTTGATTCATAATAGCTTCCACATGATCTTCATGAACATGATAATATAGATCGATACATGGATTCAAAGAAATATAGGGACGAAAAGCTAACTAATATGTAATTAAGTCTTTATTTTATTTTATTATTTTTCTTTATTTTGTCTATCTAGTCGCTGGCTCTTAAAATGTATGTAGGCAACCTCGCGATGGATTCCCCCTGCCCCTACAATTATGGTCAATTCGAAAACTCACATTATTATAACGTGAATATGGGAAGTATGTCACACAATGTATATCAATTTTATAACATGCATTATTTTTGTGCAGCATGTCGAGGTTAGCGAAATTTGTGGAGATTATCCTCATTCCGCATATGACTATTCGTATTATCCACATTATGAGAATTATCACTATTCTAGCTATGCATCGCCACAAGTTGACTTCTTTGGGCTCATGTCAAATCCTTAGATTCCTCGGCATAAAAGAAATCAATAGTTTCAACAAAGCACCTCCTTGGAAGATATGATGAAGCAATTGATAGATAATTAACAACAGTTTCAATGGCTTTCTGAAAAGCTTCGACAAATTAATTTTGAGATTCCAGCTTGAAGGATTTGGAAACTCAATTTATTCAATTTAATACCAGGCTTCAAAATATGATTGAGGAGGAAGAGTTGTGTAGTACACAACCAATTTTTCACCTAGAGGAAGATGTGTGTGACGACCCCAACTTCTAAATAGGGCACTTCCTGCCTAATCCCGTAATCAAGCCTTAATCCTAACCACATAAGACTTAATTGCGTATTAGTCAACCTTTCTTCCTTATATTTCTCAAAACACATGTTCATATATTATTAGATTTCAGAGTTAATTAAGATTTTTTTTTCATTTTCATGTTATTACATATTATCATGTATTTTAAAGATTATGCGGAAGCTTTCATTATCCAAAATCCTAAGTGTGGGAAACCAGTAAAATATAGCATCACATGCATGTACATATATGAGTCTCAAAAATAGGGAACCATACACTTAACCCAATGTACAACCCAAAATGTACAATAAAGACATAAACAATAATAATACAACAAAAGTCGAGACATGCAAAATGAGATAGGAGAGTCGCCGAAATGCTCAAAGAAAGTCGCTGATCTTCTCCTTCTCCGGCCTGCTGCTGCTCGACGGACCTACACCCACCGTCACAAACTAGATGGTGAGTATAGTAATATTTAAGTAATAATTGAAGAATTCTATGCCACATTTCCAAAATATAAGACAGGTATTTAAAAGCATTAAGTAGCTAAAGAACTGCTAAAACAAGTAATGCAAGTAAATTCCACAGTTAAAGATGTATAGATTGACACAGGCTAAGTCGAGATGATCTACGTCGGTTGGTAGTGAGAACTATCACCTAACCTTTCCAACTACTATATGGAGTTGTGCTCAACATATTCCACACCCAAAAGCGGAGCTGTGCTCTACGTATACAAATCATCTATCTCATTCTTGTCGATCACTCCTAGTCCCATAACTTGTGTGTCGCGCAAGTGTAGTGGTGAGTGTCGGAACCCCGATAGATCCATGTCCCCGTGAACAACGCATCTCTCGTGCAATGGATACTAGATAATCCCTACTTTAGTTTTAAAAAACAAATAATTCCAAATCTCTAGGATTCCAAAACTAGATAGGTTACAAAGCCCAAAGGAATAGAATACAAGTATAATCAGATCCAAATTATCTCAATAGCATGCTTTTCATCAATTCTTTATCAAAAATGACATCAAAAGTAGGAATTTGAATCAATGAAACATTTCACAAGGCATTATGTCACAATACTCAATCATGAATAGAAACACGAACAACATGATGTGAGATTACAAATAGCAATGTTTACTAATAGACCATAAACCAATAAAAGTGAATGAAATGAAATATAAAATTCTCACAACTTTACTTACAACTCATACGCTTGTCCTAGCCTATCCGACCTTTCGACACTCCAAAATGCTTTCCCAAACTCCTGTGATATCCCCTTAGTTCTCTAGAGTTGTTTGATAGATTTTAAAGTGAGTTTGGACCAATTTATAGTGTTTAAACCATTTTTGGACTTTGTTGATTTTTGTAACAACAGAGCAATTAGCGCTTATTTTACACCTCTAGCGCGCTAGTTTTCAACATTAGTGTGCTAATTGAACATTAGCGCGCTACTTCACAAATCTAGCATGCTAATTAACATTAGCGCGCTATATTATCGACCTAGCGCGCTATGTGCAACAAGACCCAAATTCTACACTTCGAATTATGGGTTTGTGTGACACATATGCCTTGTTTTCGACTTAGGGACTCTCATACACATTACAAGAGGTCCCCGACACCCATCCCAACATAAAACATCAACAACAACATCAAATTCACAAAATCACAAAGTGAATGGTGTGGAGAAGTTACCTCACTTGATGATGTTCTTCCTCAACAAAGCTTCAATGATTGCACACTCTCTCCTCCACCAACAACACTCCTAAACTCTCTATTCTTTCTCTTTCCTTCATCTCCTACCGATTTTGATGAGAAAAGATGAGATTTTGTTGACTTAAATGGTTCATTTGACTATAGTGATATGTTTAAACCATAGCCCTTGATCATTGTGTGTACACGTATCTTAAGTTTTATCTAGTGAACCACCTTGTCCCACTTGTCCCTCAAGTAATTCTTAAGTGACTCCAAAAGTTTACTCAATTGACCTCTTGATGAGTAAATGTGTGTCTCGATGCACATCCAATGCCTATTATTTTATTTCTCAACTTTAGACACATTAATGTTTATATTTGAATGTGACCACATTAGCCACTTATAAAACCAACATAAATTCACATTTAACCTCAAATTAATTAAGCTTACCCCTCATTATGCGTGTAGCACGATTTTCGAGATTTTGAATTGAAGCGAATTGGTGCCTCGAGATGCGCATTCTCCACGTCTAACTGCTCGACCTTGATTTGGTGTGGCTCATGAATATTTGTTGCTCCGAGATTCGTACCACCGTGAAACTTTTCCGAGATCGATGGCGCGCTCGATCGACGAATCTCGCAATTTACGTATTTCGACACCTCAAGTTTCGAACCCTATAACTCGAGCTGGACCTAATCCAAATCTAATGTATTCTCGAGATTCGTGCGTCCCATTGTTTGTTTATGTTTTTCTTTTCTTAGCAACTTTAAACGCTTGTCTCGATACCTATACACTCGTATAACAATTGACTTAATAGTCTACACATATACAATACACTGGGCATATATCACAACAAATATAAAATATACCTCGACCCTTGCCTCTTTTGCAATGGACCCATCACGATGAATTGTTTACATCTGTTATATTCATGCGTTCTTTATTCCATTCGTTATATTTGCATGAATTCGGGTCTTTGGATATCGTGAACTGTTGTTTTGGATATTATGAAATGTCCCATGGGTCGTCGATTTTGTTTAAGGAATTAAACACATTTACTTACAGTGGGCTCGTCATTCCTATGTTTGACGAGTAGAGATTTTGGTTAAACACGGTTAGAGATTTTGGGCCATTACAATGTGAATGTTGATACGATGAAAAATCTTGAGGTGAATGAGGTTACACAGATGGATGACTATTTGAGCGAAACAGCGGAAGGACGTGTGAAATCTTTCAAATTAATCTAGAAATTGTCATTGCACTAGATGAAGAGGAAAATGAGATGAAAATTTATGTCATTTCAGACAAGCCGGAGAAGCCGCAAATAGAGTGCGAGGAAGACCAACATTTGGTGTTGGTGAAACCACCCACCCTCCCATGCACAATTGGTAAACCTTACAAGGGGTAGAAGTAAAGGAGCATTCACAATTTTCTACATTGCCGATACCTTTGTGTTGGACGATCCTGATGCGACAGATTATTTTGTGTTGGAAGTCCCAAATGCGCTCCCAAATCTGAAAGAGGACGTGCATGCTTCATTGCCCGGATACGTAGATGCTCCATTCATTGTTGATATCTCTAAAAGAGAGGGCATTACGTGATCAATCACGCCAAGTCTAGCCAAAGACTTAACAGAAAGGCGGCTCGTTGGGTGGTAGCCCAGCTTCATTTATTTCTTGCATTTATTTCAAGTTTTACTTTAGTTTTAGTTTTTTTTATATTTAATAAAACTCTAACTTGGTCTCTTAGATTTTTATAGGTGGTATGTTATGATTGATTAGCACTGGAAGATTGTAGCACCCCTGAGTTTTGTAGGTTTGATTTTAGATTTTATTTTTTAGCATAATTTGAGCATTTTTTGGAATTAACATTTTTAGGATTTTAGGTGTTTTGAGACTTGGTTATGACGCATCCAACTTAAGTCGTCGCATTAGTGGCGGGTCTTTAAGTAGACTAAAAACCCTAGACTTCATTCCATCATCTTGTTGATTTCACCCTTAGTTGAAAGACTTCGGGTTCGTAAGACTTGATGGGAATTATTTGAGTTAACTCCTATGTTTACTAGTTCTTGCTCTTGTTATGATTGTTCTTTCATAATTTCCTTAGTCACCTAGATATGAGAGATTTCATGCTTTCACTAATTTTTAGAGACTTTCGTTTATGCATGTATTTGTATCATCTTCTTATTCTTTATCCAAATAGTATTATGAAAGAACAATTATAACAAGAGCAAGAACTAGTAAACATAGAAGTTAACTCAAATTAATGTGATTTCATAAAGAAGTAAATAAATGCATGTGGATCTTTTCTAAATAGTATTAAAACTTTTAGAATAAAAACCAACACTAGTGTCTTGAAAGTGACTAAAGGAGGGACAATATTTGTACTAAGGAGATCTGTGTACTTGCAGATGCAGCCTTTTAAAATAACTTACCTCGACACTTTGGAGTTGACAAGTCACACTAGCAGTCCAATTGAACTTGAGAGGAAGTATTGGAGAAAAAATGTACGAATAAAATAAATGAGATGAAATACAAAAGCTTTTCATTTTGGAGAACTCTCAGTTCTCAAACCAAAGTCGTACACTACGTACAACTGCAGCTAGTCTCTCCGTTCTATAAGTTGGACTGAGCCTACAAAGATTTTTCAGAGTGAGACTTTACACAGATTTTTGTATTATTTACTTAATTTATGATAAGAACTTCAAACGGTTCCTAGCTAGACTTGTGAGTCACGGGTTGGCAGCATCCGATGAATTGTGAATTGGTCCCCACTTGGTCCCCACTGTTAATTGTAGGTCCCCACTTGGTCCCCACTGTTAATTGTATGATAGACTGCTTTCTTTACACGTGCTGTGTGAAAATCATTATCATGTACCTCCACTCCTATCTAGACTGCCTAGCTAGACTTGTGAGTCACTGGTTGGCAGCCACTGTTAATTGTATGGACTGCTTTCTTTACACGTGCTGTATGAAAATCATTATCATATACCTCCACTACCTACCTAGACTTGTGAGTCACTGGTTGGCGGCATCTGATGAATTGTGAACCACCCCACTGTTAATTGTATGGACTGCTTTCTTTACACGTGCTGTATTAAAATCATTATCATGTACCTCCACAGTCTAGCTAGACTACCTAGCTAGACTTGTGAGTCACTGGTTGACAACACTCGATGAATTGTGAATGGTCCCCACAATCTTTACACGTGCTGTATGAAAAATCATTATCATGTATGATGCCTACCTAGACTTGTGAATGTACCTCATTTTCTAGCTAGAATTGTGAGTCACGTGAAATGTTAATTGTATGGACTGCTTTCTTTACACGTCTTTGTATGAAAATCATTATCATGTACCTCCACTACCTACCTAGACTTGTGAGTCACTACTTTGGCAGACTTCGATGAATTGTGAACGGTTGGCATCCCCACTGTTAATTGTATGGACTGCTTTCTTTACACGTGCTGTATGAAAATCATTATCATGTACTTCCACTGCCTACCTAGACTTGTGAGTCACTGGTTGGCAACATCTGATGAATTGTGAATTGGTCCCCACTGTTAATTGTATGATGGACTGCTTTCTTTACACGTGCTGTATGAAAATCATTATCATGTACCTCCACTGCCTAGCTAGACTACCTAGCTAGACTTGTGAGTCACTGGTTGGCAACCACATGTTAATTGTATGGACTACTTTCTTTACACGTGCTGTATGAAAAATCATTATCATGTACCTCCACTACCTACCTAGACTTGTGAGTCACTGGTTGGCAACATCTGATGAATTGTGAACTGGTCCCCACTGTTAATTGTATGGACTGCTTTCTTTACACGTGCTGTATTAAAATCATTATCATGTACTTCCACTGTCTAGCTAGACTTGTGAGTCACTGGTTGGCAAATGTTAATTATCATGCTTTCTTTACACGCGTGCTATTGTAAAATCATTATCATGTACCTCCACTGCCTAGCTAGACTTGTGAGTCACTGGTTAGCAGCATCTGATGAATTGTGACTGGTCCCCACTGTTAATTGTATGGACCGCTTTCTTTACACATGCTGTATGAAAATCATTATCATGTACCTCCACTGCCTAGACTTGTGAGTCACTGGTTGGCAGCATCTGAATTGTGAATGGTTGGCAGCATCTGAATTGAACTGGTCCCCACTGTTAATTGTAGGACTGCTTTCTTTATATAATCGATGAATTCCCTCTTTGTCTTAACTCATTAACATGGATTCCTATATCGCCAAAAAGCATCTCCATGTGCTGTATTAAAATCATTATCACGTACCTCCACTGCAACCAATTAGCCCAGCCTTTTTGCAATGAAATTCACAAACATCACAAAAAGTCTAACCTCTGCTCTATCACAAGTCTGGTCATCATAACGAGCATGTTGTGGGGTGGTGGTGGTGGTGGTGGTGGTGAAGACGAACGGATGACTAGTCTTGGAACAGAGTTTAGAGAAGTGGTGGGGGAGATAACTGTGTTGTTGGGTAAGCCTAACTTGTCTGATTTTTTTCCGATATTGGCTCGGTTTGATTTGCAAGGGATACAGAGAGGGATGAGAGTGTTGTTCTTGAAGTTTGATCGGATTTTCGAGGCCATTATTGAGGAGAGATTGAAATTGATGGAAAATGAGAAAGGGAAAGAGAGCAAGGATTTTCTTCAGATATTGTTGCGGCTTAGGGAGGAGGAGGATGCCAAGACACCTTTCACTGCCAAGCACCTGAAGGCCTTACTCATGGTAAATCATATTAAATCCTGCATATATTAACAACTAGAATTAAAGAAAAACTTAGTTTAATTTGATGTTGAGAGTCATGTCCAACCAATATTATTGCTTGGGTTTTATCAGATATCTTTTCAATTGCGCCAAAACTTCATTAGTGGTGCACCACTGCACCTAGGCAGAAAAACTAATTAGTTTTGATGCATCTGATCATGGCATGTTGTTTGTCATCATAACAAAATAAACTTGGACAAACATGAGGACCTGTGGTTAGGCGTTGGCATTGACACAATATTGTTGATTTGTGAACAGGACATGGTAGTAGGTGGAACAGACACAACCTCAAATACAGTAGAATGGGCCATTGCAGAGTTGATGAATAATAGGGAGGCAATGAGAAAAGCCCAAGAAGAGTTGGAAGTGGTTGTGGGATTGGATTCCAAACTTGAAGAATCTCATCTTCCAAAACTACACTACTTACAAGCAGTGATGAAGGAGGTGTTGCGCTTACACCCTGCTCTCCCACTCTTAGTCCCCCATTGTCCCTCCTCTGCTTGCGACATCGGTGGCTATTGGTCCCGGAAGGCGCTAGAGTCTTTATTAATGTTTGGGCAATACATAGAGATCCTTCAATATGGGACAATCCATTGGAATTCAATCCGAAAAGGTTTTTGAACGGCAAATGGGACTTCAGTGGGACGGACTTTAATTACTTCCCTTTTGGGTCTGGTAGAAGAAGATGTGCTGGGATACCAATGGCTGAGAGAATGTTTATGTATGAACTTGCGACATTGTTGCATTCTTTTGATTGGGAGCTGCCCTTGGATTCGGAGTTTGATTTAAAAGAGAAGTTTGGGATTGTGTTGAAGAAGGCGACACCGATGATTGCTATTCCGACCCCAAGATTGTCCAACCCAACTCTTTACACTAAGTTGTGTAGTTTATTAGTTTTATAGCAATGGTGGGAAATTGGAAGTTCTTGTTCAGATGTCATAGTTGTTGTTGATGGCGATTTGTATGAAAAACCACTCATTTTTGTGTGGTAGCTTAATTATACTTGTGTAATTGGCAGGATTACAATCAAATTAACCCAAGGCCTGTATGGTTAACAGTTTCATTATTAATAGTTCTGACTTCCAAATTCATTACCCTTCTTTTTCTAACTTTTAATTGATAGTGCTACTCATGACTTGGGCAAAATCTATCAACCCGAAGGTACTCATTTGTGTTTATAGGAACACTTTTTCAAGCAAACATATTTTTTACAAGATATAAAAATTAGGAGTCCAAATAAGTTTTTTTTTTTTTTTTTTTTTTTTTTTTTTATAAGAAACAAACAACTCGCCCCACAGGATCCCATGACTTCGTACTTTCAAATCTCCCCGTATCAAACCATTGGGCGACCCAATTAGTTGGAGTCCTAATAAGTGTTTAAGTGACATACAATCTTAATAATTATAATCCAAAGGTACAAGTTCAATACAGATTTGCTTGAGACGATCTTGGTGTAGGAACAACTATTAGAGGAGTTGCTCTCTTCATAACAATTCCAAACTTTTCTTTCAACTCAACAACCTCACAACCACTCGGCAACTCCCAGTTGAACAAGTGCAAGAGCGTGGCAAGCCCATACATTAGCATCTTCTCGGCCATTGGTATCCCAGCACATATTCTTCGACCGGACCCAAACGGTAAGTAATTGAAGTAATTTCCGTTGTAGTCACAATTGTTGTTCATAAATCTTTGTGGATTGAACTCCGAAGGGTTGTCCCAAATTGAAGGGTCTCTATGTATTGCCCACACGTTTAGGAACACCCTAGCACCCTTAGGAATCAAGTAGCCACCAATGTTGCAAGAAGAGCTAGGACAGTGAGGGACCAAGAGAGGGACGCCGGGGCGTAAGCGTAACGTCTCTTTCACCACTGCTTGTAAGTAATGCAGTTTAGGGAGGTGGGATTCTTCCACTTGGCAATCCTTTCCTACCACTCTGTCCAGTTCTTCCTGTGCCTTTGCCATGGTCTCTGGTTTGTTCATTAGCTCTGCCATGCCCCATTCTAGTGTGTTTGCAGTTGTGTCTGTTCCACCCACCACCATGTCCTATTCTCACAATAAATAATTGCTTAGCCTAATATTAATTAACTATTCACCCGCTCTGTTTGGTAAGCACAAACTAGCTTAAGCTAGTTTATTTGTTCAGCTATGTTTGGTTTGTAGCTTATTTTAAAAATAATCTAGATGATAAGCTCCCAATTGAAACGCTACTCTTAGTAGCGTTTGAACCCAAAATCCGTCATTTTGATTTTTTCTCCCTATTATACCCTTATTTTTACTCTATTAATAAATTAATGCCCTTGCAAATTAGTAAAAACAAAATACGCAAATAAACCCGCAAATATTAATACCTGCTATTATACCCAGATAGAGTTGGCAAATGCGAAATCAGCATTTCAAACTCTTCTAAGCTAGATCAACAGTTATATAATACGTTATTAAAACTTATTGAATTTAAAATTAACATATACCTTAATATTGTTAATAAAAATAGTGATTAATAATTAACTAAATATTATAAAACAAAGAATTTCACTAAAATTAAAAATCATTACACATTAATTTCTTAATTATAGATAATCTTGTTAGATATTTATTACATATTAAATAAGTTTTAACAACGTCGAGTATAAAATATTTTTAGATGTTATAAAAATATTTTTTAATGTAGTGTTCGAGTGGTGGACTATCTTACATATTTTTAATTTTTTTTTTTACTAATCTACTATTTTTTTAAGTTATAGAGATACTTCTATAGAAATGAAGAATATTTGCAATAATATTGTTTCTCAGTTATGGATGATGTGTTAGGTATATGTATAGTTATCCAAGTCGTTTATTGTGTTTTATTTACATGTGTTTATTTTTTACGAATTCTTATAAATTAATATAGAGCTATTTTCATGTAAGCATTTATGGACACGCATAGTTTATTTTTCTAAATAATATAAATTATTTTATGGTATTAATTTATATTTTGTAAATAAAATACATTAATTATATGATTATATAATTAATATACTTAATTGTGTCATATGTCCTTTATTGTCATTTTGCATTTATCAACTAATCAATCAGCTATCATTCCAAATTTTTACTTGATCAACTAGATTATCAGCTTTCCACTACCAGCTAGTAGATTATCAGCTATCAGCTAGATTATCCGCTATCAGCTAGTTTATCAACTATCAGCTAGATTATCAGCTAGTCTTGCCAAACAGAGCCAGCATCAAGTTCGGGATAGTTCTGAGTATTAGTGTACATGAGAGACCAATTAAAGCATCGATGGACTCGAACGAGATAAAAATATAAAAGATCTTCGTAGAAAGAGCTAATTGAAATAGAAATATAAAAAACTTTGGTAGAATTAGAAGCATGTACATTTCATGATCAAAGACAACATATGATGGACTACATCAAGAATAAAAATTAATTATCTACATCAGAAATAAGAAAATTTGATAGAGCCAATTGAAATAAAAATATAAAAAAACCTTTGCGGAATGAGAAGAAAGTGATGGAAATACATCTCGTGACAAAAAATTATAGAATGGTAAGCAAGTTTTCTTTGTTCAACGATATTTATATAATCAATCATTTAAGACTAAATCAAATAATGCAATTCAATGTAGTAACTAATTAGTTCGGTAGGCGTTTTGAATTTTGAAAGGTTTAAGTTCCTTTTTTGCTTAATTAAAGATATTCTTTTATTCTAATTAGAGTTAAAATAATTTTATTTTTAAAAAAAAAAAGCTTGAGGAATGGAGTGTTAGTGGGATGTTTTGAATTTAAAGTAGTAACTAATTTTAACGAGTGTTTCGAATTTTGAAACGTTACAGATCTTCTCTTATTCTAATTAGAGTTAACAAAGGTAATTTTTTACAAAGAAAATTATATATGATATGTACAAATTTTAAAGGGTGTTTCGAATTTTGAAATGTTAAAGATCTTCTTTTATTCTAATTAGAGTTAACAAAAGTATTTAAAAAAATTATACATGATATGTGAGTTACGAATTCAGTAATAAAAGCTAATATTAAGTGAAAAGATGATGTTTTGAATTTATAGTGGAAGTCTCAGAATAAACAATCCATATATACTAGGTTATAAATTAGAAATGATCCATATATAATGAACATCTTGGATGTGTCACGTGGCTGGTCAAGAAGACTTGAAAAGCCACGTGAAATTTTAAAACGTTACATATCCTTTTTTATTTTAATTTGAGTTGGCAAAGGTATTTTTAGGTAATTAATCAACTTAATGTACAAACCAAATATAGCTTGACATACCAAATATATATGATTTTGAATAAATTGCATGCCACGTGGAGCTGCGAGAATGCTTGAAACAGCCACGTGGCAAATACCAAATATAGCTTGACATACAAAATATATATATTTTGAATTAATTGTATGCCAAGTGGCGCTACAATAATGCTCGAAACCACATGGCAAATACCAAATATAGCTTGAAGAAACCTACATCATATGCATGCCACGTGACACTGTGATAAGGCTCGAAACCGTCACGTGGCACATCCAAAATGTAGGCTTAATATATATAGATTTGTGAAAAGAACAAAGAAACTACTTGACTCAAACTCACGAGTCAGACCCCTTTAAATCTTGACTTTTGACAAATGATTGATGTATCTACCATGCATCTCTCAATGCTTTGGTAGAACAAAGAAAATACTAAGTAATTAAAATATTTATTATGTGAGAACTAATTTGTAACTAACTAATTGTGTCGAACTTAGTTATCATCAAATTTCTTAAGCCTTAGTTATCATCAAATTAATTATGTACATAGAGATTTTTGTTCATAATCTTCAATATATATGCTATGCAGAAACACGTTGAAAATGATTTTGCTAGAGTTGAAGTGAAGCTTATACCTTGTTAAAACTTATTTAACATATATAGAACTTGGCTTGTTGCTCTAACTTACTTTGGGTACCAATCTAGCTAGTCGGATGTCGTGTAATACATCTCGAGATGTGTGTGCATGTATTGAAGGTGCATCACACGGCGCCTACCTAAGTAACAATAGCTTATAATTTCCAAAATATCTGCAGTGAGATCGATGGAGAGGCATCCTCACTTGTCAAAATACAAAGTTGGTAGGTTCAACTCTCATATTGAAGTAACAAAAAGGCTTATAATTAATTAATTGTGTACGTACCATGAGTAAGGCCTTAAGGTGCTTCATGGTGAAAGGAACCTTGCTCTCTCCTTCATCTTTGAGCTGCAATAGGGTCTGAAGAAAATCTTTGCACTCTTGACCTCCCGAGCCACCCTCCATTGATTTCAACCTTCCTTTGATCATGGCGTCGAAAATCCGATCAAATCTCAAGAACAACACCTTCATATCTCTCTCTAATCCTTGAAGATCAAACCGAGCCAAACTCGGAAAGAAATCTGAAACATTAGGCTTCCCTAACAACTCTGTAATCTCCCCCACCACTACTCGAAACTCCACCCCAAGCGAAGCGATTCTCTCATCATCACCACCACCCCACAACATGCTTGTGATCACATTGAGTATAGTCAAGAACAACTCCTCACCTAAATTAATAGGAGATCCAATCCTACCATGTATAGCCTTCACCATCCTTTTCACCTCCCTCTTTCGAAGGCCATAAACCGCATCGAGAGACGCATTGTTGAGCATATCACGGACGCAAACCCTGCGCAGCATTCGCCATTCGGGGCCATACGGAGTCCACACCACGTCCGAGCCTCCATAGGTAGCGACCCTAGCCACCGAGGGGACGTCATGGTTAGCGAAAGTGATGTCGTTGTCGCGTAGAATTTCTCTAGCTAGAGAAGGAGAAGTCACCACCACACCAAGCTTGTTGCCAAGCCTGAGCTTGTAAATGGGACCATAGGTCTTGGCAAGGTTGGCAAAGTAGGTGTGAAGTTGGGGGTCGAGGAAAGGTAGGTGTCCTACTAGAGGGAGCCCTCTTGGCCCCGGAGGGTACCTTAAATTGTGTGATTTTCTTGATTTGCAGAGTAGAGTGGTCCGTGTGTACCATATGATGAGTAGAGCTAGTGAAGAGACTGTGAGGATGGCTCGAGCCCATTTGTCCCTCTCGTTGTGAGCCTCTGCCCACCAAGCCCACGCATCTGATGCTGCCGAAGTTAGGCTCTCGCACATATTTGCAGTGGTGATCATCATATTAAGTATGTTTGGGACCTTGGTTGGCTCAGGAGGCAGGCCTCATATATTGTGTATAAATGATGATTTGGAAAGATGCGAAGGCACCATAATTGGAATCTGAACAGCAAGTAAGACAAAAATTAAGGAGATAATTTTAAATAATTGGATGGTAATCGGATTGCTAACATAAGTTCCAAAGCTTAAGGACATTATTAATGTATAGTTTCAATGCTAATCCAACTAATTGAGATAAGATTCAGAGTACTTTAAAATATTTGTTTGCTAGCCCTTCCAAAAAGAAGACGGTTAATCATATCAATTTTTTTAGGGAAATGCTGGAATGAAAACAGGAAATCACGCCTCAAGACATATTGGCCCACAAGAGTCATCCACGCGAGTGTTATGCGTCGAGATCTGTGTGTGCTTATTCTTAAAGTGCGCGTGGACGGCTCAAAGGCTCGATGTAACTTCCCTATTGTCATTCTAACACTTCTCTTCTTTTTTTTATTGCATAGAGTAATCTAATTGATAATTGGTAGTAACTCTATCTATCATATAAACTTTTTTTTGAAGAATATATCATATACAATTTATTAATAGTTTGAATCTTACATCAAATTGTGTGTGCAACCGTCTAGCAAAAGGTTGAAGACTTTTTTGTTGTGACATCCTTCTACAAAGTGGTTGAAGGCCCTTCAATCTTAACATCAAATCGTGTGATTGCGTGTGCAACCGTCTAGCAAAAGATTGCAGCAAAATGATCTCAACATATCATCCACGAATCATCATAAACAAAAGACAATTAAATCATGTGTCAAAATTCATGCTAAGTATTTAATTTCAACGGCATCTTGCTATTTGAAGACTATTTATGAAGCAATCAAGCACCATTAATAGTTTGATCAGACCATTCGAATGTAATTGTATTGCCCACTAAAATGATGATCAATAAAAAAACTTGAGAGTCAAAAGGAGCATAACACAAATCCAAACTAATTATACCGGAAAAGAAAAAGAGAATGCCTCCTTCTAAACATATCATCATGAATACTTTCAACCATAACCAATTAACAAGACAAAACGCAAACAGATTTGGCTCTATTTTTATTATAAGATTCTGGCTTCACATATAGTATAGCACAAAAAAAAAAAAAAAAAAAGAAAAAGAAGAGGAGATAACCAGAAGATCAGCCAATACCCAATATCATATCATAGCACTCACGTAATAAACATAACATAACGTTGTTAGTTACAACACATTCCAGGCCCATAAATACCACATCAAATATACATAACTAACCAAAATGCTACTCCATAATTCTTCGATGGATCAACCAAGAGCATGGCATTGCAGCTCATATTAACACGAGCGCATTTCAACTTTCAAGCCGATAAACATGCATACACCACCGAAGTGTTGCTGCAGTCTTCTCCCCTCTTACTCAGTTTTTACGGGTCCTACATTTATTGGCTTCTGGAAAGCCCTTACCTGTTGTATCACCTCATCTGCGTCCCTTCCCACCCTCCATGATCGATCTTTCTTTCTCTGGGGCTTCTTGTGATGTTTGTAGGATTCAACATTTGGCTTCTTCACAGCAGTTGCTTTGGTCAGACCTGATCCATCAGTAATATCGAATGAATTTAGATCTTCGAAAATACGATCTTCCACAGTTTGATCATCTTTAGCATCAGAAGGATCCATCTCACAAGCGGCAGACGAACAGGGTCCTGTCATATTTACCTCTCCATCAGCTTCAGTAGTCATCCCAGGGGGTAATTCAAAGTGAGGCAGCTTTCCATCTATGTAGTCCTTCAAAATCTGGCGCGATGCCCTTGTTTCATCAGGCAATCCACTGGCAGCAAAATGTCCCCGCGAGTAACAATAAGCCCGGAGAAATTCAGATGCTAGAGGTGGTCGACTCTGAGATTCATATGGTTTTGGGTCGGGCAACCTAATATTGTACACTTTTTCAATGATATGGCGAGGCACATGGTTAGCCACAACTTGAACAGCTTCCTTGTGTTCTGTCATGCGATCTATCGGTAGTACCCCAGATGCGATCATATCATATCTTGAGCTGGTAAAAGAAGGAAACACCAGACCAGGGCAATCACAAAGCATAAGCTCATCTGATATTATCAATGTTTGAAAATGCTTAGTCTTCCCTGGGGTTGATGTAACGCCTGTTCGTTTCTCACCAACT
This sequence comes from Stephania yunnanensis, assembly GCA_039657365.1. Classification (NCBI taxonomy): domain Eukaryota; kingdom Viridiplantae; phylum Streptophyta; class Magnoliopsida; order Ranunculales; family Menispermaceae; genus Stephania; species Stephania yunnanensis. The sequence goes on along the minus strand of CM077584.1, from coordinate 52,600,503 downwards.
AAGGCATTTATTGTTGAGCTCTTCCCAACATTAGGGTAACCCACGAAACCCACAACAACTTGCTTCGATGAGCGATTGTAAGCTGAAAGCTCCTGGCATGATGAGGTTTGATCATTACAACTTGTGCTCCTACTTGCAGCAATGGCTTCTGCCTCACCCTGCAAGCGAGCTAAAAGCTCATCCCTCCCATAAATCCTAGTATCAACATTCTCACTACATGGTGTGTCCTGCTCATCACCTTCAAGAACATTCAAATTTTTGCCATCCAAAGAACCAGAGGCAACTTTGGCCGACCAAAATAGAAAGAGAATGCCGTGATCATGAAAGTATTTGGCCCATTTTCTCCTGCAGATGCCAGTTAATATCATAACCATGCAAGTAACAAACCTTCAACAACTATTAAGAAAAGAAAAACATTTAACAGAAAAATGTATTAGTTCAATACAAAAGCAGAAAGAAAAAATTCTGACCTCACGGATAAAGGTAAAAGATCTGCCTTGTTAATAAGCAGCAATGTTTGTTTACTCTCGTCGATTTCTCGTGCATATGCCTTCACATACACAAAATGGAAACAATTAAACACAAAAAAATAAAATGAGGTTTCAACAACGATGAACTAAGCAGGGAAAAAAATATAAGTATTTCATCAAAAAAAAGAAAAGTAGCAAATAAGCAGTAAGAAAGCAATAAAACGATTGGCTTGTTTTTGGAGTTAAGACAGGCTTGATATTCACAATTCAACATAAGCTGAAGCCACAAGCCACTAAAACCTTTTGGCCTAGTAGCAGAGAGTGACCCTCCCAACTAAAAAATTGACGGTTTCAAACTTTCCCCAAACTTGAGGCTGGAGAGGATGGACTGTTTAGGTTCTAGGAAATGTGTTCTGGAGATCCACTGGTCCCAACTCCCAAGGCTGTTTCCTCTTACAAACAATAAAGATAAATAAAGAATAGAGCCATAATATTTCTTATAAATGCTCCTAAAAATGATTGTGAATTGGTAAAGAGTGAAGAATTGGCTAAGATTTCTACATATTCAAGATTTGTGAATAAACTAAAATAAACATCAAAACAGTCATACTACAGATGATAATATGTTACCAATAGGAGCTATAGTTTACAAACGATACAAAAATATGACCCCGCAATAAGATTATTAATTAAGGAAACCAACTTTCAAAGTGTAGGTAGTAGAGAATATCATAGCATTAAAACTGCAAAGTATGACGAATGAAGTGGCTTCCATGACGTCAACAAATTGTTTTGTTAATTATTACCTAAAAATTGCCTGGTGAAAGTATGTACTACAACAAGACCATCTTTTCCCCTTGTTCTATGTCATGACAAGCAAGATAGATGCATTTTGCCAGAAACAAGTTAGTGTCACCCAACACAAAAAACTAGAGAAATTCTCACTGATCTCCAAGTATTGCAACAGGATCAAACTAGAATTTAACACATTCAGTACATAGTAACCATAATTGTAAAACTATTATCCACTCATCCGTTCCATGAATATTTCAATATAAGAAGCATGCAGCAAATAGAAACATGATTATTTATATACCTCAAGATCAGGGCACCGGTAGAATAGTGGATCACGAGCATCAACAACCATTACCAGCTGTTGTACAAAGAAAGTTATCAGCAAGGGCATTACTGAGAAAATGTAAAATGCAATACAATTATTAGACATTATCACGATCATCCGAGTAATGGGACAAAACAGGTATTATCGGGATCTTTCTAAGATTTTTTTTTAAGTTCAAAAGTTCCATTTCGTCATATCCTGAATATCCATGAGTTCATAAATTCAAATCCCAATACAATTCAGTAGGACCTACATCAATTTGTTTACCATTTAAAGTTTCATTTCTTTCTCAGTTACTAATATAATCAGAGTTATAAGAGGCTCTCAAGGAAAATCCTCCAATGATTAGCTTTCTCATTCTCTGAACCTATTATTTAATTTCATCACGTCAGATATTTCAGCATCGGACCAATCTAGAAATCCTATTGAATATGTCATAAAAATGACAAATCAAGATTCTAAAAGGCTTCTTAGCATACAGGCCAATGCCAATGGAAAGAAATTGTCTTCAATAGCTAATATTAGTGCACACATTAATGGAAGGCAGGAGGAGACAGAATCATGCTTCAGAACAAAAACAAATCCTAGTGATTGTAAGTTCATTGATCTTAGTCTTAGATGAGGAGGAATGCCTAATCGTGTCATGATTATGTTAACTCGATGCTTCTTGAAATAAGCAGAAGTATGATTTTGGAAAAAAGACTCAAGAAATTTGGGGAGCCATGAGCCAAACTCAAAGATGAAGACAGTGTCTCATATTTATGAGTTGAAAGTAAAGATTTCAGCCACTAAACAGGGTCAATCTATAATTGAGTACTACTATCCAAAAGATTTTTTTTTTTTTTTTTTTTATATAATCATGGGTTTCCAAACCCTTTTCAGCCCCTCCTTACTTTGTTCAACTAATCCCATGGGAGTTAGTCGGACGACCTAACCCCATAACTCAGGGAAACCAAGAAAATATAATATAGCTACAAAGAATCGAATCCATGACATCTGCCTCAATCAAAGCTTTAGTGCTCTTATCTTTGCCACTGCACCACACCCCTTGGGGACCCATGCAAAAGAATTCATGGCTAGAAGATAATCGTTATTGAAACATACAGATGAAGTGTACTAAGTTCTACTGTGATGCTTAAAACATTTGCTGAAAGGGAGCAAATACTTTAGTTCCTCCTTGGTTTCACATGGAATCGATTCGGAGTACAAGTTTTGGAAAAGGATTATGGCTATCTGATAGAGGCTAGGGGGACCACCACAATACTATTTGTGGGAGTCCAAATTAGTTACAAGGGTAGTTGAGTAAGTTGAAGTTGTAGTATAAATAGAGGTTGTAATGAAGAGAAATACATCTTGTCATTTTGAATGTAATTTGGGAACTCTTACGAGTTTGGGTTGCAAGGGTTTTAAGACTCTTCTCTTGGTTACCTTTGAGTTTGTAATCGTTGTTTCTCTCAATTCAATTGATCAATTTCGGTGTTCTATCAATGGTATCAGAGCATACTTCAAAGGCTTGGCTCAGAGATTTGATGAACTCGAATGGATCTAATTGAAGAGGGGCTGAAGAGAATTTCGGCCACTGAGGTGTCGATTGGGGAGTTCAGATTTGAAGTGAGGATGATGTTCAAAGGCTTGGCTCAGAGATTTGATGAACTCCTCCTTCATTATGGGACGGCGTCAACCAGCACATACGGCATAAAAGCACCAGATCTGTTAGATACAGTGGCATCTGAGTTGCTTTTGATCAATGGGGATGCAAATCTAACATCTCTTCCACACGTTCGACATTCTTCTCCGCTCTCTCAAACAAAGCCAATCATCGCGCAAAATCCAGTGCTCACTTCAGCGATCACACACTCCACAACAACAACATGAGGGGTTTCAGAAGTTAGCGATGCTAAAGGAGATTGACTTGCTCGGATTACCAACCACCAATTCAATATCGCTAAACAGGTTATTTGCACTTCGATTGCTAGCAAATCACTCAAGTTGAATCTCGATTTCGTTAAGCCTTCTCGTGCAATCGCTCCATCTTTGCATTATTACATTGTTTTCGACGCGTTATCGCTTTTCAGTGCGACTTAGGGTTCCGTTGGGCTGTTATCGACCGAGGTGTTGCAAAGAAACATCTATTTGGAACCCAAGCCCTCATATATGAGGTTCTTAATTCCTTATATGTTAATGGATTGCATCTCGCGATCGATGTCCCTCATCCTCGAAGATCTTACTCCTTACCCACCGCCATGGGATCCTCCACCTTCGAGATCATCTCTGATGCTCGATCCTCTCCGAGCTATGGTGGTGTTCGTCGTCCAGGTAGATTCTCGCTTTTCTGCAATATCTTGCCGCAACTTCTGTGTTAAAATACAATTAAGGAAGAAGACCTTTTTAGATGGACACATCTCTCGAGAAAATCGTGGGATGGGAGAGACGACATCACATCGAGCTATCTGTTGTGTGTATGCACTCTTTAAAGAACTTGTGTGTTGTCTCTCACTACATAACTATCCTCGATTTGTGGATTCTCCATCTCACTTACAGTTGTTAGACCACTTTAGTTATGTGTTACTCGAGAATCATCACGTGGTGTATCTTCTATCTTCAACTTTTGGGATTTATGTTCTGCAACAAATGACAACCCACGAATTTGATGGCTGTGAGTACCATAGCTCCGTGCGAATTGTTGTTGATAATCACATATTTCAGCTTTTCTCGGGCAGCACGAAAGGGAGATTTGGGTTGTTCCTCATATAACGATGCCCATTGGTTTTTCGCAATCGAGTGGCCTCCATGCGAGTGTTTCATGGGGTTGTGATGCACTTGTGGAGCTTTGTTTGGAGTTCACACTCAGATGCTATTTGAGAATTAATGCTCTGCTTTTAATGCAAAGGGGTTGCATAGCTATTATAATGATGAGAGGATCATTGATTGGGATGCTTGTGATGGACCTCATATTGGTGCATCTTACTTTGGGTTTCTCTGCTCCAATTTTCTCTCTTGTTCTTCCTGGTATCATTGTTGAGGTACAATATGTTCCAACTGTCCTTCATCGTACGGATCCGGGCTTAGTCATTTTCTCAAGGATTCTCTTATGCCACCTTGAGGACAAGGTGAATTTTAAAGGGGGGGAGTAATGATAGAGGCTAGGAGGACCACCACAATACTATTTGTGTGAGTCCAAGTTAGTTACAAGGGTAGTTGAGTAAGTTGAAGTTGTAGTATAAATAGAGGTTGTAATGGAGAGAAAGGCATCTTGTCATCTTGAATATAATTTGGTAACTCTTATGGCCTGTTTGGTTCACATTTTAGTGAATCCTAACACATGGGATTAATTAGTGATGGGACTAACATATGGGTTTAGATAGTTTAGTCTCATTTGTGTATCTTGTTTGGTTGGGAGTTTTAAGGTTGGGATTAAATGGGGTTGTACATATACATTTACCAAAATACCATTAGATAAATAACACCAAAAATCTCCCCATTTCACACATTTCTCATCTCCTCCAATGAAGACCGCTGCTTGAATCGGCTCACATTTACATTTCTCATTTCCAGGATTTCCATGGCTGTGAAGGTTTGAAGGTTCGAAACCTAAAAAAAAAAAAATTTGCATACCGTGAAGAAGAGCAGAGAGGCTTCCTACGGGCATGAAATCATAGACGAGTAGCTTCTCATCTTTGGAGTAATAAAAGGCTCGAAGAGGAACAATGTTCTCATGGTTGACCTTCCTCAACCCTTCCATCTCAACCTCAAACTCTCTCTTGGTGACAACCACGTCTTTCAACCTCTTCACCACCACACAGTCGTCCCCTCCTCCAACACCGCCTTGTACGAAGTCCCCACACTCCCCTTCCCCAACACCTCCGCCGACGCCCTCAACAAATCCTCCAAATCAAAGTCGTATATCCCAAAGATCCAAGAACGCCCTCAACAAATCCTCCGATCAAAATCGCGTCGCCATTCACGAACCGAACCGAACCACCGCTCTAGTTTCGCGTCATCTTTAATGGCGGACTGATCTCTCACAGAGGAGGCTCGACTGTACCATGTGTTCTCAGCAGCTCCGGAGATGCGGTGGTTGCCGAGCCCCTTCTCATCTTCCTCTCCTCCATCATCCTCTTCGCCTTCTTCATCCACTCCGTCTCCCAAATTTCCAAACATGAAAAACAGGGACTTGGAATTGTGATTTGGTTTATGTGAAGGGTAAAGTGGTAATCTCCTCTTTCAGCTACAATGGATTAGCTAATCCCACCAAAAATGGTGGTATTGTTTAATCCACTACCATGCCTCTTAACTAATCCGCTGGCCTAGTTAATCCTCCAAGCAAACAGAGGATTAACTAGTCCAGTATGGCTAATCTGGGCTAATCCCACGAACCAAACAGGCCATTAGGAGTTTGGATTGAGAGAGTTTTAAAACTCTTCTCTTGGTTACTTTTGAGTTTGTAATTGGTGTTTCTCTCAATTCATTGATCAATTTCGGTGTTCTATCACTATCTTCCATAAGAGAAGTTTTTCCAATTATTCAGGGGAAGGAATTCCCAACTGTGTTGCAACCCTCCATAGGTGGATGGGTCCATAGTTGCTATAAAAATAATAACTAGAGATTTTTCTACTGAACAAAGAAAATCAGAGTCATTAAAGAACTAAAATGACTAGTAGTTCCCATTATTTAAGAAGCCTCAAAACTTCATGAAAGATATAAAATACAACCCATGGTGAAGAAGGTTTAAATTTTTATGTATACACCAGGAGGAGAGAAACTAATTCTTTATGTGTGGGCTTTAACTTGAGAGTGGTGACTTCTCCAAAATGCCAAGGCACTTTAATGTTTCCACTCCAAACTTACAAGCATTTGTCCTTCTCAACTAGTCGACTGAGCTACTCTTTTTACCTTTTATGTCTCCAACAAAATGAAATTGGCAACAAAAGAGGACATGCAAATTTCATCAAATGGTGTGGGAAATTCATGAATCCATTCATAGCTCTAATGGTGGAAAAATGAAGAATTGAAGGAACAAAAAGATGGGCTAAGAATTTATTGAATACTCTTGTAGATCCCTCAAATGTGTATTCTCTTGCTTACAGGTAAATCTTTTTCTCATGCCTTAAGTGCCTCGTCAAATCTGAGCTTTGATAACTCTAGTATCATCAAAAACCCAAAAGGTACTCATCATATGACATGTTCATCACGAATGTTTACATCCTATTGTTGATGTCCTAGTAATAGAATAATATCATAAATTCATAATTGTAGATGGTTAACTAACCACAGAGGCCACTCAAGGAAAATTCAATAATGCCATAGTCTTCAAAATACTTTCTATTTTTCAAACCTCTCCACCAACCTCATATTCATTTCAAGAACTCAACAAATATTTGCAATTTCGCATTGAAAATTGATATTTTACTTCTTTGTTTGTGTTTGTTACAGGACAAGCCAAAGCAAGAATTACTAGATTTGCTAAAGAAAGAAATGGAATGCACTTCTTAATTTGACATTCAATGCAACAGTTTAAGAAACAACAAACAACATGCTGCTCTCATGAAACATTTCTCACCAATAAAGAACAAAATTTAGCTCCATTATACTAGACCAGGTCATCCTTAATTGGTTACCCTCATAATTATATTTCTCTTTTAAATCTACAGATGCAAAAGACCTTAATTGTAATAATGTATTGTAAGTTGGCTAAACATTAGCACGTAACTTGACCTTTGAGCAATAAAAATTCTCCTCCTATTTTCCTGGGTTCATAATAATATTTGAATCTGTCAAGGATTTCTAACATTTATAGGGCAAAGTACTTCGTTTTATTTAATGATACTTGCACAAGAATAAACTGGAATTTCCTTCAGAAACAAATATATGAAGCGAGGAACTTTTCTATATATTTCCTAACATAATAAAAAAGGAAGCGGCTAAACAGACCCCACTTGTTGCTCGATGAACCTCATTACTCGAGCATACCCCGATTTTTAGATTACAATCGCTAAATGTACCCCATTTTTTTTCAAAAATTCCCAAAATACCCTTGCTCACCTCATCACCCTCACCCCAACACCCTTCAATTCTCTCAATTTCTCCATTTTAGCCATTGTAGAACATTTGTACTAGGTCAGATGTGCCGCAAGAGTGTTTATTTTGTCGAACAAGGTCGGATCTGCTCTCGTTGTGCCTTAAAAGTGAGGAAGTGTCGCCCGCGAGTTTAAAGTGAGGAAGTGTCGCTTGCGAGTTTCGGACGCACAGGGTTGAGACCTCTTTAAAGGTGTTGGCTGACTCCTATCTAGAACTCTTTAGAGGTCTCATCCGGCTCCCACCGAGACCTTTGAAGAGGTATCAAACGGCTCCCCCGAGATTGTAAGGAGGTCTCGGTCTCGGTGGGAGACGAAGGGAGCCAACTGAGACCTTTAAAGAGGTCTCAATGAATGTCATCGAGACCTCTTTAGAGATCACTAATCATGCATGATGTACTAGGCCACTTCCATAGAAGATAATAAGCACATTACAACTAGCAGCTCCAAAAGCGAAACATACAATACAACTCGCATTCAGGCGACAATGAGAATCTGAAAACTTTGGTGACTACGAAGCTCTCCGAAATGCCATTTCCAAGATAGCGTGTCACATTTTTACAAACTAATTCACAAATTATGATGTCCATCGACCGTGCCAACCCAAAGGCCCAAGTAACTATCGTAACAACCTAACAAAAACAGTTGAGATGCTATATTATGCGAGAATATGTAATCCCCCACCTTGCTTGGCTCTAACATTTAAATCAAAATATAACTATCAAAATATAACTTATTTGACTATTTCTTGTGTCCCAAGGCATCTAGAGAAGTTCAAGAATTAAGTCAAATAGAAAAAACAGAATTGCTCACAAAGCAAAAATATTTAAAATAGCATATGATAGTTTTAGGCGACAAGAGATTTAGATATAACCCAATAAAAAAGCTACAGTTTTGGAAATACGGCAAAGGGCTAATATTGAAACAAATAAAGGAGAACTTGGCTTCATTGCTTAGCAATTCGGGGTATTTGTTTATGAACCTTCAATACAAAAAAGAATGTTTGCACCACACAAACAAAAAAGGAAAAGGGGAATTCATAAACTACAATGCTCAAACATTTCATGATAATAATACAAAATAAATGCATGTAAACCAAAAAAAAAAATCAAGCAATAAACACAAGACATGGCACAAATAACATGTCCTTTACCAAATCACTGCGTTCAAGCACCCTCCAAAGTTGTCTCCAAATATCCAAATTTTTCTCGAATGGTGTAAGAACAAGCTTTTTGTTTTCTTCTAGCCTGAAAAAGAAAAAGATGTAAAATAAAAGGGAACAAGGAATCAAACTTCATGCATACAAAAGTGTGAGAATGATTAAAAAATGATATAATCCATATGCAAAGTTGATAAACTTTTTATTGGGGCCTCCTGCTTGGTGTTTGAAGCCTATCACCCTGACTAATCTAAATTGACCTGCTATAGGGCACAACAGGGGGAGGTCTCAACACAAGATTTTCCCCACACCCAAGATTCCAACTCAAGACCTCGAGATGAAAGCGTAGAATCCAAACAACTCATTATTCAAATAACCTAACAACGAACTAAACCATAACTTCCTTACAAGAAAAAAGCTATGAAAGGAGCATAAATCTAATGCCTCTTCAAAAGTTTTCAATATATGGCACTATGTTAGTTGTCAAGGCAATCACACAAGCCTCCTATAAATTTGAAGTCCTCAGCTTTAAAGTAAAGAAGGAAAAAAAAAATAAGCCGTTAGGACTTTTAAGTATCAGAATAATGTTAAGATTTGTTGTGTTGAGTAGATATTCATATCATTGAACTTAATCATAATCAACCCCTTCAAATTTAAAAAATTACTTAGGAGGACTCCGCCTAGGCGACACCTTTCAATAATTGTTCATATAAAATGTAGTCGTTAACAAAAAAATGAAACAGTAACACAATTATTTTACACCTTCTGAATTTAATTTTCTAATAAAAGTATTGTCGTACTTATTAAAAACAACTAAGAACTCATTTTTCCTTTTGCTAACATAGAAACATGGCCTAATAATAGGCAAATATATTCTAACCATTAAAGCTTTTCGCAAAAATATTTTAATCCACTTATTTTGGCAAAAATATTCTAACATTTTGATTTATTACAAATTGTATCATCAGCTGCCATTATTATGTATCAATAAAAATGAAAGAGATTAAGAGTCATTAGATGGCAATATCCATTGCATCATATGAAACAGAATTCCAAAGTATCTATATAATTTCGTAAGTGTAATGCACTTTGATGGTATGATACAATTTGCAAGAAATCAAAAGCGTAGGATATATTAGGCCTAAAAAAAACTATAACTCTATTAAGTTGTATCAATAAGTGAGTGAGATGAATATACACCAACAAAAGAACTACGCAATATTCATGGCTCACCACTCAAACTTTTTATATTATTATTTTAGAACATAGAACTTCCCCAAATGAATTAGATTTTTTAGAGCATTGGATTAAGAATTAGATGCAAATGAGATTTTACAAAATTTCCATGAAAGTTATTGAAACATTATTATACTCTAACGAATTAAAAACGTACTAGCAAAGACAAGATTAAAAATCAATCTCACATACAATAAAAGAATTTTAATGAATTGCCAAAAGAAGGAAAAATTATATATAAATCCAAAATGATAGCAACCTTTAAAATTAAACTTTAATAAACTTAAAATCAAGTATAAAAAGAGGGGGAAAACAGGAATTAGTATAAATAATATGCTTTCTTGATGGGCATGTTTGTTTCATCTTATTAGAGGTGTGATTGGACAACTATTGCAATTAGCAATTTTTTTTTTCCGTTTAGTTTATCTGCGATTGTGCCTCAAATCGCAAAAATACTGCGATTTTCATAAGCATCCCTACCTATGCTTATCCGATGTTGCGACTGCGGTGGATGGGTAACGACTCCACATGACAAAAACACCCTTCCCACCATTCTTCTTTTTTTTTAGAACCCTCCAACTATTCATGTTTTTACCAAATTTTAAAGCAACAATTAGCTTTACCAATTTTATAGGCAATGATAGCTTGCTGAACATTCTCTCTTATAAATACATGACATAAGCCATTAATCGTAGGCCTTTTTTTGTAGTTATCTCAAAGTGTGAATGAAATACCAAAAATATGTGTATATTACATACATCGATATAAATAAATATATGATATTGATAAAAATAATAATAATAACTCTAATGATATGAAGTATTTATAAAGTAATCTATACGTATATAATAATATAATATAAAGGGTACAATTATGTTTTGCACTTAAAAACACTTCTTTGCATCCCTAACAAAACAAAGTTACATTGATAAAAGTAATTTAAAAAAAAAAAAAAACACACCAAACACATCAAAATTGCTCATAGCAAAAGCAATTATGTCATAATTACTTATACCATAAGCATAAGCAATAAGCATAAGTTAAACCAAATAAGGCTGATGTGCCTTAACAATAGTTGAATGCTAATAACACTTAGATGACGTTATTTATATTTCTTTTAATGTTGAAATTTTAGAAAAACAATCCCTAAATTAAATTAGTTTTCTCCTAATGAATTCGTAATGTTTAAGGGACCAGCACCGCAGAACAAAAACTGAGTTTTCAATCCTTGGAGAAGAAAGCTCGCCACTTAAACTATGAGAGATAGCATAATCACAACTTATCACCATCAAATACTTAGGAGGCACACTAGACTAGACCAAGTGCTTTCTTCAAAGGAAACCTTCCAAGTCACACAAATCATGTAAAAAGGCTAGGCTTACAAGATCTGGCTCACCTTTAGATTTGGGTTAAATTCAATGTTTTAAATTATAGTCGGCACCTCATATTGACCTCTCAATAAGTTTCAAATAGCCACATTGTGTGATTCAAACCATCTAGACAATGGACTTTATATCACTTGTTAACCAAGGCAACGCCTGTGAGTCCACTAAAACCAGTGTTTACAAGGCGGTTAAGCAAGGACTATGCAGTTTGCCTTGTCTAGCCTAGGTTGCCTAGGCAAAATCTAGGCGGACAAAAAAAATCAATTGATAATTATATATTTGTGCCTCGTTTGTGTGTAAATTATATATTTTGATGTGCAACTCTCCAAATTTGATTAATAAATGTTTATTATTGTTGTTTGTAGGTTCTAGGTTATCTTCGATTGAAAAGGAATAAAAGCAGGGATTTTGGAGTGTTTTTTATGTTTCGCCTCGCAAAGCACGCCAACACGAATCCTAAGACAGTTGTGGGACCCACGCTGGGCTATGGCGATGGTCAGATGGTTTGCAAGTGAGCTAGAACTCCAAAGTTAGAGAAAATGCAACAAAATTGGCTAAGTAGACAAGTATTGAATTGGTGGTTCAGCGGCCATAGGATCAAGCCTCGAGACACACATCACAGCAGGGATGATAGGCAAAGAGAGGCAGATTGGAGACACACTTAGGCACACTCAAGGGTTAGCAGTCGTCCATCTGTCCTCGAGATACGCAGCTAATCTTAGATGAAGAAAAAAAGAAGTTGATTTCGCTTCCCTCCCAACACTCGTTCACACAGTTTCATGACCGTGCGACTCTCACACCCATCAAATCTTTCCTCGAACGACGCACGAACCTCCTTCCCGCGATCAGCAACCACTGATCCTTCATTAGTGCACACACTACTTCATATTCCCACCAGATTAAGAGCTAAACAAAGATTTCTCGTGGAAATAGGGTTTGACTTGTGTTGATCGGCCCTCAAACCCTCTCTCACGAACACACTTGGCGATTTCATGATGAAAAAAGGGACGGATTGGCCAAAATAGGGGTTTCATCCAAAAACCGATTGGGAAGACTCCAGAATTGGAAACGATCAAGAAAAACACCCTTGTTTTTCATTCCCATCACACTATCTCTTCTATTTTTTACTATTCACTCACCACCTTTCCTCTCTCGTATTGTAATTGAATCTTAGGGCCATGAGATACTAAGCCTCATGCTCTAGGTTAGGATTCAAGGGAAATTCAACATCAAAAAGGGATTTGTGACATTCTACCTTTTCTTAATTTCAATTTGCTTTATATTTTGATCTCTCTCTCTCTTGTTATTGCTTTATTACATGACTTGAATTGTAGTTTGTGCAGTTGCAAATGCATATTCTTTAATTTGAGTCTATTGCTAGTTCAATCTCTTTGCATCTGTAATTGTGTGAAGTGTTGGGCACTAACTAGCAAGCGGATAACCCAATTGGTACACTCTCTTTTGGTCTATCTCGCATAACAAAAGAGTCTAGGCTAAATTGAACATGCTCATTGTCTCGATTGCCTAGGGCTAGTGATTTCACGAATCTTAACGCGGTTAATATACTAAATCTAATGGTGCTATACTGCTACGTCTGGGAATGCATATTCGCCAGAGATGTACGTAGAGGCCTTGCCCTAGTTATCGCAAATAGGAAACCAAGGAGTGTTGGTGCTTGTCCAATCTCTACAGCTAGTCTATTTGAGCTAAATCAAACAAACTTTTGTAAAATAGATGACCAAATCACTATTGTCAAATCGAACTTGATTTTCTCAACCTAGGTAATTTACATAATCTGTTTATCAAAATTAATTGTCTTACTTTATTTAGTTAGATTAGTTCTCTTCCTTCCCTTACCATTTTAGTAAGTTAATTGTTAGACCTCTTGTACTTTAATTAAGTTAGTGTAGTTAATTAAGTTAGTTTCTCCTCTTGAAACCTCATTCTTGACCAAAGTTAGACTACCCAATCTTCGCGGATTGACACTCATACTTACCACTACTACAACCAATTGTAGGATTTGGTAGCAAAAAGAGTTTGAAATTATTATTGACACGTTTGACGTGCGTCAGACCCCCTAAGAAACATAACTTATTTACAGATCCCTCAATAGTAGAACTCACACGTTTACCTACATTCACAACCACATTTTTATTAAAAAAAAATTAAACACACATATTAAGAAGCACGAAAAAATTTGTATTATAATGTAAACGATACAAAAAGTCGAATGCATCAATAAAAGGGGGTTAGCAGAGGTGGGGGTTTGACAGAGTTGAGGATGGTGAGGGTGAAATGTGGTAAAGTTAGGATTGAATAAGGTTTATACTTTATATATGAAGAATTTATTTATATTTGCAAAAGACCCCTCTAATTTTCCATTTGTTTAGAGGCCCGCTGCCCCCCTAATCAGTGGCCTAGGCGGTTGGCCTCCTAATCGCATAAGGCATGGCCTATGCGATGCCATGAAAACACTGACTAAAACAGCAGCTTCCCATGCTAGGAGAGATACCACCATATCAAGTTGGGTCATAATCATGCAATGGAAAGACAAAAATCTTACTTTGGAAGTTGATACATACCCAATTTTACCCCTCTTAATTCTAACAAACATTTGTCTGATTAATATTTTTTCTTTTTCACTTATGTTAGTTGATATATTTGGTCCAACCATGATCAATACTATTTACACTCACTCCTGAGCACACTCATCACACTACTCAAACAATAGAATATTTAATCAGCACAAAGGAGAGTTTTGTTGAAAAGTACAAAAAAGCTGAATGTCTTCCCAAAGTAATCATAGCTTAACTAAGGAATGAATCAAAGATACATGGAAGCAAATCAAAAACAATGCTTACCGTGCAAGATTTCTACGCCACTCCAAGAAAGCTTGGGTTTCACTTGCATCCAACTCTTCCAACGACATCTTTGCAGTCCATGGCGGTCTACAAGAAATGAATACATCGCCATTAACATCTCGACAGTCCATGTAGCAAATGTATGTATCAAAAGTATGTCAAGATATTATCGTACTTTTTCAAGAAATAATTTTTTTGATCAGATACTTCATCGAGAAATGACCGGCATGTTGGTATCGTCACTCAGCGTGAAACCTATTTCTTAGTTTTAAATAAACAGTTTCGCGGGTAAGGTTGTTGTACACGACTAAACAAATACTGTCATTAATGTTTTAAGGGACTCTCCAATCTCCACCAATTGTATAATTTGGGCTTGTTAACTGTAGCAAACCAACAAAATCGCTTTTTATAGCTCACAATTCCACTTTCTAAATGTTTGTTCTTACGTACTCTCTATTTTCCAACATTAAAATATAAACAAATGAATTCCATATGTTGGCAGCGTGTATCAACTGGAGTAATTTATTACGTAAAAGTGCTGGTACAGCCAATGAGGAGTATGTAGGATAGATAAAGCAAAACACATGATTCGCTGTTTTATTAACGATCCACAAGAGAAGAAATCAACACTCTATTTCATTTGTTCGAATCGATCCAAAACGCTTAGTAATTCAATAAGTAGGTGCAGTCTAACTGTCTTACACAACATATATAGATTACAAATAATGTATGGAAGTTCACTGTTCATCCACAAAAAAATTTTCATCAAATATTCTTCATCACTCTATGCCCTAACAATGACAACATTGTTAGGGCATAGATGAATACTATAGAAATACCTGCGAGGAACTCGAAGACTGCTGGCGTGCAAGGCCTCCTCCTCCTTCTGCTTCTCCCTCCACTCCTCGTCAGTCATGTCCGCAGCCGCAGCGCCGTCACTACAACATAAAGACAATACAAAGTAATTTGTTGAAGCGGAAGATGATAGATAATAGATGGAGTGAATGATTGGCTACAGGTTGATTAAGAGGTCGGGGTCGGGGTGGTCGAAGGAGTGGAGGCGCTCGGCTTCTTCGGCCAATTCGATAACGGCTTCGATGTCGGTGACGTGAGTGACGGATTCGAGGACCTTCTTGCCCTGGTTTCTGTAGAACCGACCCTTGTCTTTGGATTGCTGGGCCATCTGGTTGTGGTGCTTCACCAGCGCTCGCCCTAGCCCACTTTTCTCGCTCTTCCCCATTATTCGATCGACCACTTCCTTCCGCCCCAAAAAACCAGGGCGGTCCGATTAGAGTACAAGAAGATGGTATTGGAAGCGACGGAGAGGAACGGCGGGGTTGGAATCCTTAACAATCAGTAATTAGGAGGGAGGAGCGTCATTGGGTTTTTGGGGGTGGCAATTCGTAACCAATTTAAGGCAAACCCCGACTTTATTTATTAAGAGGGCCGCTAAGGGCACCCCACCTTTTCATGGAGGCACCCAACTTATTTGTAAAACTTCCAGCAAAAATAGAAAAGACCATTTTGCCCCTGTATATATAATGGTTCAAACCCCACAAACCATTTTGACAAAGAGTTAGGGCACCCCACCACCAAGCTTGAACCACAAAGCCACATTGCGTTTGGCGAGCGTTGATCGATTCTTGTAGATTGACATCATCCGACAGCGAGGTAACAATGTTTGACAACCATATGATGGTTTTTTAGAACGGTTTAGTTGTGTAAAACTGTGAAAATGATGATTTGTTTGTCAACGTAGGGTTTGGTAATTTCTTCAAATCCGAACTTGTTTCCACTATATAATGGAGCATTGTACTGCTTCGGTGCCAAAGGAGGTCGAACTTGAGGTAATTTTGCAAATTTATTGTGTTTTTTTTTTTGCGGTTATCCGAAGTTTCTGTCTGGGTGCGCGATTGTTTCGGCCTCGCATGACCGAGATGTATAGTAATGTCTCGGTCATAGAGAACCGAGAGGTTTCACGTAGGTCACGGTATGGTACGACCGAGAGTAATGAGTAACTCTCGGTCGTACTTGAGCGAGACTCTGAAGAAAGTTTCGGACCTGTACAACCGAGAACCTATTTTTTTGGATTTTTTTGTAATTGTGCTGTACATTTTGGTTGATTATAATGTTACACTGTTTGTGTTGCAGGTAATGCCGATATCTAGTAATTTTCCAAACTACAATGACACTTTTACACCTTGTAAGTCATTCCCCTCTCGAGAAGCGGCTATTTCATGGCTTCAAATGATTAGTGGTAAGAACAAGTTTGTGTTAGTAACGAAGCGCTCGGATGCCGGGGGCATTAAGCGCAGGGGAAGGGTGAAACTTGTTTGTGAGAGGTCTGGGACATATAGGGGACTGGCTCAGAGAGTAGGGAAGGGGAAAGCGGCCAACATTTTAAAGAAATTAAGAAATGATGAAAAGGCGAGGACTCCAACTGGTACGAAGAAATGTGGATGCCCTTTCCTAATTAACATAAAGGAAAATGCTGACTACTTATGGTATGTCACTGTGATATGTGGGAGGCACAATCACGACACCGCAGGAAGATTGGATAAGGGGAGTAGGAAGTTGAGGATGCGGGGGGGAGGACTGAAATTCAGCGGCTCAGGGAGATTAGTCCACCTTCGTCTTTTGTGGAGTGCGAGCAGGAAGTTGAGGATGCGGGTGGGAGGACACCGGGGTCTCCAATCGGAGGCAATGCAGTGTTGAAGAGAAAACACGATGATGACGATTCTTCGACGAGACGGGTGGAGAGCGGATTTGAGTCCTCCCACTCCACAAAAGAGGCCTCAACTTCTAGGCAGAAGAAATGCAAGGTTGTTCCACAAATGCGTCGTGTCAGTCGACGCACGCAAAGTGGATCTAACATGGCTTATGGTCATTGCTTAGAACCGGATTGGTTGCCACATGTTGAGGGCATTATCGATGTGGTTTCCGATAAAAATTGCGGATATCGGTGTATAGCCTCTGGGCTTGGACTTGCCGACGTAGACGGGTGGAGGATTGTGCGTAGAAGGATGTACGATGAGATTATCGGGTATGAAGACCTTTGGCAGGAAGTGCTTGGCTCGAGTTTCGAGACTGCCAAGAATGCGGTGCATTGCCCAGAGAAGCAAGTGGGGGCATCTTTTAAAGAATGGTTGACACTTCCAGACATGGGATTGTTAGTATCCACCGCATTCAATGTCATTCTCGTCAACCTCTCGCATGGGAGTGCCTCCACATTCCTACTTCTACGTAGTGCTCCACCATCGTCGTTGAACAACAGACTTATCATTGCAATGACAAATGAAAGGAATATCCATTGGGTTATGGTAAGTTCTATGATTTTTTGTGAATTGTTTTGTTTCCCCCTTAATCGGCTTTGTGACGATATCTTCTATGTTCTACTGTTCACTTTGACAAGTGAAGTTGCGTGTGAATGCACCGTTACCATCCTTATATTCATCGTGGGATCGGTACGTTGAGGACTGCGCCAAAGGTTGGCGAGATGGATTCGTATTTCGAGACATCGCGCCCATTGCAACTGCTGATGAAACCACCATACCTATTGTATATTTAGATACACCGTAGTGTAAAGCTTGTACGTAGAAACCTTGATGGCTAAATATTTAGAAATTTTGCCAGTTACTCCGAATGTTCTATAGATATACAAATGTTGTCTTTGTATTTTGATTGTTGTTTACTTATGGATGGACACTTGTAGAGTCAGTTTTAATGTTACGGAAATTTATAATTAATTAAGTTTCGGTGCAAATTGTCGTGCTGGATTTTCAATCTTGTATAGTTAGTTTGACATAGCACAAAAAGTTTTTACAAAAAGTAATGTTCAAATTCATCCATTTTTTATGTCTCGGTCAAGCAGATTCGTGAAACAACCCATATTTTCGGTCACCCATGACCGACAAGTAGTCCAATATATCGGCAGTGTACAACCGAGTCCAATAGCAAGTTCTCGGTTGTACACCACCGAGATGGATTGACCTTTTCAATTAGCCTTACTATCGTCTTATGACGACTGAGCCTACTGCGACCCTCTCGAAAATGTACAACCGAGAGTAGGAGCAAATTCTCGGTTGTACACCACTGACGCCACATTACCTATCACTAATTGTAGCTCTCGTCATGTCTCGGCCGAGATAACTGATGTATTCTCGGCAATGCGTAACCGATACGCTGTCAACTCTTTCGTTCTTCGTGGCCGAGACTGCGAGTTCCCAAAAATATTAGCTTCTGTCTCGGCCATGCTTGGCTGAGACAGTTGACACAGTCTCTGGCCTATGTGGCCGAGAATCATGATTTCCCAATTTTTTTACATTTAAACAAACCGCCACACACACATTACAACTACTCTACCAAATGTAACTTAACTCGACGATCTTCAACCGAGCCCTAATTTGGAGACGAAATCGGCTCACACCCCCGACCCTACAAACTGCAGAAAACTCGAACAACGAAGTAGAAACACACGGCGAGGGACGGAGAACACAATTTCGGGGATTCCTCTTATTGGTCGGTTCAAAACAAATGGATTCTTCCACAAGGAGTTCGGTGAAGGTGGTGGTGGAGGTGGTGGAGTGCTCAGAGATTTCCACGAGGGGTAGTTTCGGTATTTCGGATCTAACTTTTGGGTGCCCTAGGTAAATCAGTTTGTGCCCACATTAACTGGGTGCCCTCATTAAATGGTGGGGTGCCCTTAGTGGCACTCTTTATTAATCATGTTCGTGTGTATTAATCTTCGTGTCCCCCATTTATTTTTTAGGGCCGCTAAGGGCACCCCACCATTTCATGAAGACACCATATTGTTGAGGGCACTAAACATTTTACCAAGAGCACCCATAAATTAGGCCCGAAATTCCCAAAATACCATTTGTTCAAAACAGAGGCACCCCACCACCGAACTCTTGAGCAACCACGAAATCGTTGATACCCGACCATTGCGAGGAATCTCGAAAATCGTTTTCGTTCGTTCGTCTCCGTGCTTCGTCGCCGTTGTAGGAGGTTTTTTCAGTTTGAAGGCTTGGGGTGTTGGCCAGATTTCGTCTCCAAATTAGGGCTCGGTTGAAGTTCATCGTACACACTCTCAAGGCGCGAAATCGATCGTTTGAAGGTATGTTAATAGTCTAATTAAGTTACATTTGGTAGAGTAGTTGTAATGTTTGTGTGGCGGTGTATTGAATGATTCCATTATTGGAAATTCGTGGTTCTCGGCCACACATGCCAAAGAGTGTTTTTACTGTCTCAGCCAAGCATGATCGAGACAGATGGTAAATATTTGGGAACTCGTCGTTCTCGAGCAGGCAGGCTGGAAGAGTTCACACAGTCTCGGCTACGAATGGCCGAGCTTAATTGTGTTATCTCGGTCGAGACATCACGAGAGTAACATTTAGTGTTAGTTAATGTTGTGTCGGTGGTCTACAATCGAGAATGTACTTTATCTCTCGGTTGTACATTGCCAAGACGGTTAGAGTCGACGCGGTCTGCACATCACGAGAGTAAGGCGAATTGAATAAGTTATGCCATGTCGGGGGTGTACAACCGAGAACATTGCATTTCTCTCGATTGTACATTGTCAAGACTGTACTTCCACTTTCGGTAAGGAGTGAACGAAATTATGTCGTATGTCTCGAACCTGCTTAACCGAGACAACAGGAATGGATGATTTTGAACTTTTTTTTAGAGTTGTACTTTTGGTTCTGTTCCAGGTGCTTAAATGTTGTAGTGTTTTCAGGTATGGCTCGTTCGAAAGCACCGGTGACAAGGGAGGAGGTTGGTGTTGAGGTGTCGAGGGCTAACCGTGGGCGAGGCGGCCGGAGACCCCCGACGACATCTTATCGAAAAAAGAAAGAGCAAGAGAAGGTGGATTTGAAGGGAAATGGTAAGATTGGTGGAGGACGTGCGAAGAAATTAGAATCGCACGATGAGGGGTCCAACATTTACGCGCAGCGACACTCTGATCTTGTCGTTGCCCGAGGTGAAGACGAGGCGCATGCCTCTGAGTCATCTGACTCTAACAGTAGTGACTCATCAGCATCGGGGGACATCCATAGTAATGATCTTAATGTGGGTGGGAGTACTAGTGGTGGAGGTGCCCAGAATGAGGGAGAGTCACATAGGCAGGGGGAAATGTGTGCTCCTTTCCCCGGTGGTCCTGAAGATGGATCGCTGTTGAAAAGCTTTAAAGATCATGTCGCCTTAGCGATATGGAGCAATGAGGTACATACAGGAGCAATGAGGTACATACATTTCTTCGTTTATCGTCATTGGTGTAGTTTAAAATTTGGGGTGTTTAATTAGTTGACGGAATGTTTTTTATCGTTGCAGGATCGGCCGACACTCAAGTGTATCAATCACGGTGCTCAAATCCAAGAATGGGACTTACAGTCCTGCCACCTTGACACCGCGGGCCTTCAGAGGATTATTCAGCGGTCCGGGTTGAATACGCTGATGGACTGCTCATACCGCAAGGCCAACAAAGAGGTTATATTTGCCTTTGTGGAGCGGTGGCAACCGGAGACGAACACATTTCACTTACCATTCGGTGAAATGTTGATCTCCTTGGAGGATGTGAGCATGCTGCTGAAGATTCCTGTCACGGGCAAGGTGGTGGCAGTTGAGAACTTTACGAGGTACACCGACGAATCTCGCTCGGATGCAATTAAGCTGGTGTCGAAGCTACTTGGTGTTGGCATTGAAGATGCTAAGGAGGAAGTGAACATCAGCAAGGGGCTCACCGTCCGAAAATGTTGGTTGAAGAGTCGATGGTGCCCCGAAGCAGGTGCGAGGAACACCACCTACCCTACTGTAGAGTGCACATCCCGAGCTTACTTGTTGTACCTACTATCTTGCACCCTATTTGAGGATAAGAGTGGATCTTGGGTGTCTATTGCGTTGTTAAATCTCCTCGAAGATTTGGACGACGTGGGAAAGTATGCATGGGGTGCAGCTGCATTAGCATACTTATACCGACACTTGGGCTCGGCCACCAGAGTATAAGTTTCTCAAATTACCGGATACCTCACATTACTTGAGGTTTTATACTAAATCGACCTGAATTATTGCCTTTGTGATTACTATTCAGTTCCTCTCTAACTAGCGTTGTATCTATTCGCAGGGATAGGTGTACGAGCATTGCAAGCTTAGGCTCGCCACACTAAATGTAAAATACATAGACTACGTGCAACCCCGTGTCTGCAGATGGGTTCAAAGGCACGAGACCGTGATAAGTCAAGACAAAGTTGGGTCAATTAGGCGAACATTGGACGGGTTGCGCCCAAGTGAGGTGAGACTCTACTCCATTGTTGAAACTGAATCTGGCATTTACGTTAAGGGTTTTTAATTATGTTTGTATACGTTTCATTAGGTTACTTGGGACCCATATGTTAATCACCGGGAGAATGGCGTTGTGCATGCGATGGCCTTCTACAGTGGCACACAGAAGTACATGGATGTGGTGAAGCCCTACCTTCCGGAAAGGTTTTTGAGGCAGTTTGGGCACGTGCAATCTATACCAGATCCTTCGTACCTGCCATTGGAAGCACATAGAGGGCCTTCAGCACTAAAATACTCGGTGAAGTATGGTTTCCAAACAGACAATTGGGAATGTTGGTGCAACCATTTGTTGGCCCCCGAAGTGCGTGGTGAGAAGGCAGAGTTCGAGTTTCTGGCTACACTGGACTATCTACCTTGGTTCCTGAAAGTCTCTCACCCATTGCTCACCAACCCGAGGTACTTCGATGACGACGCGGTTGCGACAACTATCACGGTTGCGACGACTATCGCGGTTGCGACGACTATCGTGGACTACCATAACATTGTACACATCTCACTCTACAAACCATAACATAGTGCCAATATTATTTTAGACATCATAAGATATTAACAACAAAGAGTGCATATTAACTCACTTTATATTATAGACAACACCACTTTACATCGCTTTTCATTGTCAGAGTTAATAATATTTACAAAAAATGCAGTGGTTCGGCAAACGTGAATGTCAAACTATGGAGAATGTGAGACGATGATGGGAATACTACATTGATGGCACTAATAAGGCTCAAGTCCCGATTCGTCACAAACACGTCAGGTTTAGGCCACCCATCCAATATGGATCTCAAGTTCTCAAGTGCCCAAACAAAATTTGCATGACTCTCTGATGACATGAAAATAAACCCAACGGAGAACGTCAAATGCGTAGAAGTGATGCCAACAATCTCCAATAACGACATTCGATACCTATTTATTTTGTACGTGCAATCCATCAAAATTACCAAAGGAAAACACCAGCAACTTGATTGAATCAGGATGTGCTTAAAACAAATCAGTGACGAAATTCGTATCGGAATGCTTCCTGTGACACGACATCCACTTATTCTTCTCCAATATGTGCAACAGTTGTTGCATTTGAGTCCTCCCACCCGCATCCTCAATTCAGACTTTCTGTCTTGCATTATATATTGTCCGCATTGTCGATACGTTTGTAACATCTCTTTGCTTCAACGTATTGAGGATGTCTCTTGGCTTCACATTACCCTTTGTCATCTGCACAACAACCACCTGCTCCCCCTTATCCAATATTCCAGCATATGAGTAGCCGTCCAAGTTTTTCGCGGGCTTGTGATTGTGCCTCCCACATATGACAGTAACGTACCACAAAGAGTCAGCATTTTCCTTGATGTTAATAAGGAAAATGCATCCACATTTCTTCGTACCAGTTTGAGTCCTCCTCTTTTCCTCTTCTTTTTCATTTCTTGGTTTCCAGGAAATTTTGGTCGCTTTCCCCTTCCCAACTCTTTGAGACATTCCCCTATAAGTTCTAGACCTCTTGCACGCAAGTTTCACCCTTCCTCTACGCTTAATGCCCCCGACATCAGAGTGCTTCGTCACTAAAATAAACATGTTCTCCCGGCCTATCATTTGAAGCCATGAAATTGCCACTTCTTTAGAGGGGAATGGCCTACAAGGTGTAAACGTATCTCTGTAGTCTTGAAATAAAGTAGAGACCGACATTACCGGCAATACAAACATTGTAACATTATGATCAACCGAAATGCACAGTTAATTCACCAAAAAACCCCAAAAACCACGTTTTCGATTGTACAGATCAGCGAATATATGCATAGTGTCGGTTATGTCCAACCGAGACCTACAGCATTGTCTCGGTCGATCCATACAACGATTATGCATTCGTTAGGTTCACAGCATGACGTGAACTACGACGAAGTCTCGGTTGATGTGGACCGAGACGTTTCTACAACTCTCGGTCCTGCGAGGCCGAGACATTCGCACCCGTGCAAAAATTGACTGAAAACTTGAGAAACCGCATATATAGCACATTAAATTTCAAAAATTATCTCTTGTTCTACCTCCTCTTTCACCAATGCAGTACAATCTTCCATTTTATAGTGCAAACAAACTCGGATTGCTCGAATTTACCAAGCCCTACGTTGACAAACCAAATCATCATTTTTCAGTTTTCGACCGACATTACAGTTCCTACAAAGCATCATTTGGTTGGCAAACATTGTTACCTCGCTGTCGGATGATGTCAAGCCGCAACAATCGATACGCTCGGCAAACACAATGTGGCTTTAGGTTTCACTTGTGAATAAAATAGTGGTGGTGGGGTGCCCCAGTTTCATTTTCGAAATGGTTTGTCGGGTTTAAGTCACTATATATTAAGGGGCAAAATTGTCATTTCCATTTTAGCTGGGAGGATTACAAAATACTTGGGTGCCTTCATGAAATGGTGGGGTGCCCTTAGCGACCATCTTATTTTTTTGGTGACAAGCGTGGCCATAGGCCTTTTCAATTACTTATTGAAACTAGGGAAACAAACGAATCCGCGCTGTCTTGGGATCGGGTTTTTCATAAAGTAAGGTAACCTTACTTTTTAATTCATGAAATAAAGATGGGTACTTTTTATTTACAAAACTAAGGTATGTCTCCTTTTGAAAATGAGTCATTGATGATGACGTGGCTCCATGTGGCGATGTGTGTTGATGAGGCGAAGTGAATGACTCATTTTGAAAATGAGTTATCTATACAAGTAATGAGGTGGAATGAATGATACCTTTTCAAAAGGACTCATCTATACAAAATACAAAACCTCTTATTTATTCCTCAAAAGGAGTACTTTGTTCAACTCGAAGCGGTGAACTCATGCAAACGTCATGTACGTATCGAGAAGGACAAGCCGCATCACGTACTTATCTCGAGATGGACAACCCGCATCGCACACGTATCTCGAGGTAGACAACTGATATAAAGGACACGCACGTATATGGACGTGGACAACTCATACAAATGGCACGCATGTATCTCGCGGTGGAGAAGTCATGCAAACGACACACGCGTATGTCGAGGTGGCCGACCCATGCAACCTCGTGCAATTCAAGCAAACGTGACACACGTATCGTAAGGTGTGTAACTCATACAACCTCGTGCAATCCATACAAACATCGCGCACATATCTCGAGGTGGACAACTTATACAACCTCGTCCAATCAATGCAAATCGTTCACACACGTATCTCAAGGTGGACAACCCATGCAAACGACGCACACGTATCTCGAGGTGGACACACACGTATCTCGGGGTGAACAATCCTTGCAAACATCACGCACGTGTCTCGACGTGGACAACTCATGCAAACGACACGCACGTATCTCGAGGTGGACAATCCATGCAAACAACACGCACGTGTCTTGAGGTGAACAACCCATGCAAACGACACGCACGTATCTGGCGGTGGACAACCCATGCAAACAACACGCACGTATCTCGAGGTGGACAAAGCATGCAAACAACACGTAAGTGTCTCGAGGTGGACAATCCCACATTATTTCGGCATCCACATGGCGCCCACATGGAACACTCCATGTAGGCGCCACGTGGATTGTTCCACAATACACGAATGACGCATTCTCAGAATGCGTCATTTGTGTAGTTCGCCCCGTGACACGTAGGCTACACGAATGACGCATTTTGAGAATGCGCCATTCGTCTATTTTGAGCGGACTAATTTTTTCCCAACTAATGATGCATTTCCAAAATGCGTTTTTACCTTACTTTTGAAATAAAAAAAAAAACCTAACTTATTTTACTCATTTATATTAATTTTGACAGTATATTTGTAATTTTTCCATCTTAGGATAGCATAATTCCCTGATCTAGTGGTTTGCAATAAAGTAAACTGCATGTTTAGACAACCGTCTTAGCCTTCTCTTCGCCAAACTATCAGCATACCTATTTGCAAATCTTGGTATCCAAACATGGTGAACATCCCAACTCTAATGTAAGAGCACTTTGATTTGTTGCAATAAAGGACATTCCAGACCCATAGAGCTTTCGGCCGAGACCATATTCCAAACCTCTATAAAACTTGTATCCACTACCATTCTTCTCGACTCTCGAGACCAAGCTAGGAACACAATTGGAGACCATTTAACACAACCCACATCTCTTGAACCATTAACGAGCACCTTCCTAACCCTTTTGTCGAATTTGCGATCCATTTAGCACTGCGTATTCCTTATCATGCATCCTGCTCAAGCTTCCTCATCGCAGATATCGCTAGACCCATCCACATTCATCTTAACACATCCACAATCCGGGGCGTTGCCAATATTGGCAACCAACAAGTGTTCTTGGTGTGCTAGTTGCCATCCCTCTTCCAATTGCCACCATTAATTCTTCCATTCTCAAAATGATGGTCCTAATTGTTGGCTTTTGAGGTTGATACGCATCAAGAAATTCAAAACAGTATTTGAAAAACCCCAACCGGAACGAAAATAATTTCTATTAAACTAGATCTAAAAAATAAATAAATCATACCTTAATCTGTGATTTCCTTATCTGATTGTTCGATTTCCAAGACGTTCAAGTGTGTGTCATCTATCTGAAATCCACACACAAATGGTGACCACAATTTGGAGTGCTAGCCTCAAGAGAGATAAATTTTTTTGTCTTTTTCTCCCAATATCCATAGAATTCAAAAATAACAAAAATGAAAATCTTATTTCATTTTAGGGTTTCAACCTCTATTTATATGTATAGATAAGCCCCCAACTTAAAATCATATTCGTAAATACAACTATTGTATTTAGGTAGTTTAAGCACATTACACATACGCCACAATTAATAAATTATCATATAACAAATTTTAAGGGCTTTTATGTTACTCTGGACCAATTGAAATTGCGCAAATTCATTCTTTGTTTTTGTGTACGACCCAATAGGTTTATGCGACGTTGGCAATGAACCAAAATTATTTTGGTACACAAATCATAAGCGATCTCTAGCAAGGCACTATGAGTACCGAAGTAACATGAATATCAAAATCGATACAACCTAATGAATAAAATATATCATATCATTTGTCGTGCGAAATCTTTTGATTAAACATAAAGCATGGAAAGTCATCATTAATGTTCAATCGTACTAGTCTCGATCTTTAGGTAGACTGAAAACATCCAAATGAAATTGATCATATCAATTCACATGGACTTGGTCATTTTCAATCTATCATATCGAAGGATCCACTAATATCTCTCTTTATATGAGAGGGACAAATTCTATCTTGATTACACACCTTCACATATTATTCACATGGTAACTAATCACAATTTTTATAATCGTTCGGTTAAAGACAACGTTTGATTGTGTCAAATTATCATGCTTCTAATATCGAAGTCTATAGTAATCTCAAGTTGAAGGACTAATGATATATCTATCATAAGTAACACTTCTTACAGTGGGTCACTCAAGTACCTTGTTCCCATAACAAGTACTCATGATCTTGATTCGTATCCCTATATGCATGATCATCACATGGGCATCAATCAAAACTCGCACTAGTTTTAATTCATTATAGTTCCCATTATAATAAACGACTAGGGATATTTATGATATTTCAACGAATAATCATGGATCTTACTATAATAAAACAACGAATGAAAACCTCGATTTTATTAACTAAAATTATAAGATAAACAATGTTTGTAGATTGACTTAGGGCACATGCCTAAACATTAATCGGATCCACCGACACATTTGCCTCCTCTTGGAACATATACTCATTCCACCATCGCCAGATACTCCAAATCGTGACAGCGAGCATGCAGGACCAACTGGTGCCTTTGATCTTCCCCCTAAACTCAGAGTTTAACGAGTTCATGATCTAATTCTTCGTCGTTAAAGAAAAAAAGCTATGCCAATCCTTTTCATCTAATAAAGACATCCCAATCCTCTTAGAGATATTGCAATCTCTTAAAGTAAGGGAAAAACTCAATACTGCATAACTGTTGGTTTTTGTGTGGGCCCCACACAAAATGGAAAAGTCCAACACATAAAGCAACGAATTGGTTGTGGAATAGGAATCTTGGAGAGAAAAAAATAGGAAAGAAAATTGGAGTGAATTAACGAATTGGGGGGTTTCTTCTAATTAGCCAGCTTTTGTTTTTCTTTTTGGCAATTTTTTCTTATCTCTTCTACATTGTGCGTTCAAGGCGGTGAATGCAACAACAATTTTCTCTACATTGAAGATACATCAAGATCTTGAATCTGAAGACTCACGGCGAAGTCTTTGGTGGTTTCTTGGTGATCAAGAAAGGGTACAATTTGAGGGTGGAGTTCTTCAAGATCTTGGTGTGACCATTCAAGTTCTTTGAATGAGTTATATTATATTTTCTTCAATTGAGATTCTTGTACTCTTTATTCATATAGTGGATTTATTCAGAGTTTGGCCCGTGGTTTTTTTTTCCTCTGATTTGGAGGGTTTTCCAAGTTAAATCTTGTGTTCTTCGTGGTGTGATTGATTTGGTGCATAGTTCGTGGCTAAGTGGATTTTATTCATCTGTCTCTCGAGTTGAAGGGGTTACTTTCTTGTTGAGTAACCCCAACAAGTGGTATCAAAGCCGCAATTAGTTCGTGTTCTGAGAATCTTTGTGGGAATCAAGATGGTGGATGATGATGATAAATCAAGCAATATGGTCAAGTTGACGGCTACAAATTATTCAATTTGGCAACCGATGATGGAAGATCATCTTTATTGCAAGGATTTATTTGATCCAATTGAATTTGGACAAAACAAGCCAGAGAAAATATCTGATGTTAATTGGAGGAAGTTGCACCGAAAAACTGCTGGGACTATTCGAAAGTGGATCGATCTCAGTATTTATCACCATGTCAGCAAAGAGGTTGATGCACAGGAGTTGTGGAGAAAATTGCGTAATATGTGTGAGGAAGGGGGCTCGAACAAGGCTTCTCTAATTAGAAGGCTTGTTAATATGAAGTACAAAGATGGGCGGTCGATGATAGAGCACTTGAATGATTTCAAGCATTGATCAATCAATTAAGTGCTATGAAGATTGTGCTTGAGAATGAGTTACAAGCACTTTTACTCTTGAGCTCGTTGCCGAAAAGTCGGGAAACCTTGGTGGTGTCTCTAAGTAATTCTGCTCCCGGGCGGTGTCTTGTCTTCATCCATAGTGCGGGATAGTCTCTTTGACGAGGAGACTAGGAGAAAGGATAAAGGCATTGAAACTTCACAAGCTCTTGTTACTACCGCAGAACATAGAGGCGTAAGTCGCCTAGAGGTCCGAGAGGCGGAGTAAATCTAGAGGCAAGTCTCAAGGAAAATGAAAATTCTCTTGTTATCATTGTGGCAAGGAATGACACATAAAGAAAAATTGTAGAGTGTGGAAAGGAGAACAGAATGATGAGAAAAGTCAAAATAAAGCGAATGATCGAATACTACGATCGCTATATCGGATGCAATTGAAGACTTGGTTGTGCTTTCTTTAGTTGAGGATCAAGGTCATGTCACTAATACAGATAGTGAATGGGTTGTTGATTCCGCAACATCCTTCCATGCTACTCCGAGGAAGGATTTATTCTCTGTTTATCGAGCAGGGAATTTTGGCAAGGCAAAGATGGGGAACAACAATTTTGCGATATAGGCGGCATTGGAGATGTCTTTGTGCGCAGACAAATATGGGTTGCACGGTAATTCTCGAAAGATGTGCGACATGTTCCGTGATCTCGTCCTCGAATTTGATTTCTACTCATGCTTTGGACCTAGATGGTTACTACAACATCTTTGGGGGCAAGGAGTGGAAACTCACCAAAGGCTCAATTGTTGTTGCTAGAGGAAAATTGAGCTATACACTTTACAAGACTCAATTGCGGGCCGTCGAGAGGTGACTGAAAGCAATTGAAGATGATTCTTCACCAGATCTGTGGCATAGGCGGCTAGGTCACTTGAGTGAGAAAGGGTTGCGGTGTTGGCAAAGAAGTCTCATATTCCCTTTGCCAAAGGTAAATATTTGAACCTTGTGATGATTGCTTATTCTGGTAAGCAACATAGAGTTTCTTTTTCTTCATCATCTCGAAAGAAAAAGAAATTTACTGAGTTAGTATACTCGATGTTTGTGGTCCCATTGATGTGAAAACTATGGGAGGTGGCAGATACTTTGTTACTTTTATTGATGATGCTTCACTGAAGGTTTGGGTGTTTGTGTTGATAACAAAATGTCAGGTTCTTGAGTACCCAAGAAGTTTCATATGATGGTGGAACGAGAAAAAGGCGTATCTTTGAAGTGCCTTCGTAGTGATAACGGGGGAGAATTGCGACGGCCCCAAATTTCAAGGCAAACCGGGCACCGCCACGTCGCCAGACACGTCACCAAGCATGCCACGTCACCGCACACTTAACTTTGACTGCCTGCGACCTACACCTTTATACATACCTTATTTGTCTTAACTTAACATTTATGAAGATGTTTATGGATATTCTCATCAAATTGACTAAGTTAAGTTATTCACAACTTATTAAGTTATTAAATATCAAGCGGAAGCCTTTTAAAAAAAACATGCAAACGCCGTATGAAGGAAAAGTTTGCATTTGTATAATTAACCCTATAGTGTGGAATCCCGGTAAAAGATACCATGTATATCAAAAGCGACAAAAGTACAACGGAGAGCATATACATGTATCGGGTATACAAGTCATCCCAAAATGTCATAAAGTAGTTAATAGATACATACAACTACTTATGCAAAAAGTGGCGGCCTCTCCCTACTTAGACGTAGTCGCCTAAGACTCCTTTGTCGCGGCTCGTCGCAGATCTGCGATTTGTCACCAAAAACAATGACAAATCCCGAGATAAGTAAATCCCGAGAAATTCAGTTAGTATTCACAAGAAATCCAAGAAAAACGGCTACAATTCATGCATATAAAATAAATAAACGAAATGTAAAGCATGAATATAAGTCGTGAGATAATCAAGAATACGGAAGGCGAGTGTGGTGTACAACCGTCGAGCCCTGGGACATAAATACTAAACCGAGAAGGCCCTGGAGGTGAGGAAATCTACACCCCTCTTCACGGTCGAAACGAGGAACTCGTTGGTCGGAAGGTAGACTTCCGCCCAACGCCTCAAAAGAGAGGAAATCTCAGACGAGGTGGACCTCACGTCAACTCGCTCTCGAGATCATCGACTCGGCGAGAAAAATCTCACACGTAGTCTAAGGTAAGACCAACACCGTAACAATAATCGGATCGAGGTCACACCGTCCCTTCGACCATACACAGACACACGCAGGAATAGAGAAAAATGCAAACTGAACTGACGTAAAGTAATGTGAAATAAATAATTTTCAAGAAAAATAAGTAAATTCTGGAACGGACTTTCTCGTGGGTTTACTTACCTCGAACGCTTTCGAACCTCCCGCACACGCCTCGAGATACGCGCTGGATACCCGACTACAGCTCTTAAATTCCTGGTATCCAATTATACCACTTTTGTTATTTTAAAGTCACATTAAAAGAATTTATAATGTGTGACTAAAAATCTGAGCTTTTATTTCCAAAAAGTTTAATTTCGGCACATTTTGGAGTTGTGCCGGGTTGCCGATGCCCCAAAAGTCCTCAAAACTATTTTTTTTTATATTTTTTCCACTTTCTTATATTTTTCTTAATTTTTCTGGAATTTTTTCCATGATTTTTCCCAATTTTTCCTCTCTTTTCCCATTTTTTCTCGTTTTTATCGTAGCACTGGGTCGGGTCGACCCAAACGGGTCGGACCCGACCCGTCCCGGTCCGGGTTTGGGTTGGGTCGGCCGGCCCCAAACGGGTCGGACCCGACCGGACTGGGACTGAGAATGGTCCGGCTCGGCCCATGGGCCGAGCCCGCCCATTCTGACCGGCCAGCGGGAGAGACGCACACGCGCGCGCATGCGCTCGTGTGCGTCTTCTTAACCGATCGAACACACAAGTGTTCGATCGCTTGTATTTTTTTTTTTTTGTTTAAACAACAATCCAAACATCAATACCACACAATCGATTCAAAGAACTCCAAATCGAAGAGAGAATGAGCGAAACTCACTTGATTAACAGGTCGAACTCGCCACCGCCGAGCTCGCCACCGCTGTCCCGCCGAGCTCGCCATCTGCTGTCCGCCGAGCTCGCCGTCGTCTGCCCGCCAAGCTCCTCGCCGGAGCTTCCTCTCTGCGCATCACTCACCCTCTCGTTCTCCCTTCCTTCTCTTTCTCTCTTCTCTTCCTTCTCTTTCTCCATCTCTTCCTCTCTGTCCGTTTTTAAACAAAACACATTTTTTTTTTATTTTTTTTATTCTTTTTGTTATTTGGTGAGAAAGGACCAAAAAGCAATGATGATGAATAGTTGATGTGACTTTTGATGTGATGTGTGATGTGATGTGACAGTTAAATCCCATACTGCCCCGTACACCCGCGTTACGTGCATACTGCGACGTCACACACTCTCGTCACTACACGCGCACAACGCAACTAAGCGAAATTCTTAATTAACGCGGCGCGAACTAATAACAATAGTAAGATAATTAAATATTCGCCACACAAAAGTAACGTATTTCCCGATTAGGCTTGTCATAGACTTTTCCCATGACGTCCACGTAGGTCTGAGCTTATGATATTAATTTGTAATTAGCCGCTTAATCGGGATTAATTAAAACGGGCCGTTACAAGAATACACTTCAAAGGAGTTCGAGAATTATTGCTCAGAACATGGAATCAGACATGAGAAGACTTTTTCGGGTACTCCTCAACATAATGGTGTTGCGAAAGAACAAACGGAACCATCCTTGATAAAGTCAGATGTATGTTAAAAATGGCTAAGTTGCCCAAGTCGTTTTGGGGTGAGGCTCTCAGTACTGCTTGCTACTTGATGAATCGCTCTCCTTCAGCACCATTGGAGTTTGATGATCCAGAGAGAGTTTGGTTTGGGAAAGATGTTACTTACTCTCACTTGAAGGTGTTTGGATGCAAGGCATTTATGCATGTGCCTAAGAAGCAGAGACATAAACTTGATGATAGAACTGTTCCGTATATCCTCTTGGGATTTGGAGATGCAGAGTTTGGTTGTAGGTTATGGGATCTAGAGAAGAAAAAGATTGTCAGGTCCAGGGATGTGGCTTTTCATGAATATGAGACCATAGCAGATTTGAAGACATCAAAGAAAATCATAGTTGATGATGATGATGATGTTTCTGGATTGGAGTTTTCTTTCATTACTGATGCCACGCATGAGGGAGACTCATTTGAAGAACATGGGGTTGATGTGCCAGAACCAATTGATGATGCTGAGCAGGGGGAGCAAACTCCTCCACCAACAGCTTTAGTTGAACATTCACTTAGAAGGTCTGAGAGAGGGTTGCTTCCTTGTACTAGGTACCCCGAGTTCTCTAATTATGTTACAATTACGTAAGAAGGGGAGCCGAGAGAGCTTCCAGGGGAGTTCGATTCACAAAGACAAATCTCAATGGATGAAAGCAATGCAGGAGGAGATGAGTTCTTTGAAGAAGAACAATACTTATGAGCTGGTGGAACTTCCAAAAGGTAGAAAACCTTTGAAGAATAAATGGGTGTACAAGTTGAAGACAGATGGAGATAAGCTAGTAAAACATAAAGCTCGTTTGGTAGTGAAGGGGTTCAATCAGAAGAAAGGAATTGACTTTGATGTATGCGATGGTTTGCACCCGACCAAATATTGCTCACGCAGTTGGTGTGGTCAGCAGATTTCTCTCAAATCCTGGAAAAGTTCATTGGGAAGCAATGAAATGGATTTTGAGATATTTGAGAGGTACTTCGAAGATGTCTTTATGTTTTGGGGGCTCGAAACCTACTTTGGAGGGATATACAGATTCGAGATATGGCGGGTGACCTTGATGGCGTAAAATCTACTTCGGGTATGTGTTCACTTTTGTAGGGGGGCTGTATCTTGGCGCAAAAATTGCAAAAGTGTGTTGCTTTGTCCACGACGGAGGCAGAATATATTGCTATAACTGAAGCAAGCAAATAAATGCTTTGGTTGAAGAGATTCCTTCAAGAGTTGGGGTTGAAGCAAGAAGATGAGTATGCAGTGAACTGTGATAGTCAGAGTGCTCTAGATTTGAGCAAGAATGCTACTTATCATTGCCGCACTAAGCACATTGATATTCGATACCATTGGATTCGAGAAGTTGTGAATGATCATGAGATGAGTCTGAAGAAGATTCACACTGATAAGAATCCAACTGATATGTTGACGAAGGTGGTGACTCGTGAGAAGCATCAGTCCTGCACCAAGTTTGTGGGGCTGAGTTGTTATTGAGCATCAAATATGATTGAGATCTCCCCATGTGTTGGAGGGGGAGATTGTTGGTTTTTGTGTGAGCCCCACACAAAATGGAAAAGTCCAACACATAAAGCAACGAATTGGTTATGGAATAGGAATCTTGGAGAGAAAAAATAGGAAAGAAAATTGGAGTGAATTAACGAATTGGGGGATTTCTTCTAATTAGCCAGCTTTTGTTTTTTTTGGCAATTTTTTCTTCTCTCTTCTACATTGTGCGTTCAAGGCAGTGAATGCAACAACAATTTTCTCTACATTGAAGATACATCAAGATCTTGAATCTGAAGACTCGCGGCGAAGTCTTTGGTGGTTTCTTGGTGATCAAGAAAGGGTACAATTTGAGGGTGGAATTCTTCATGATCTTGGTGTGACCATTCAAGTTCTTTGAAGGAGTTATATTGTATTTTCTTCAATTGAGATTCTTGTACTCTTTATTCATATAGTGGATTTATTCGGAGTTTGGCCCGTGGTTTTTTTTCCCTCTGATTTGGAGGATTTTCCACGTTAAATCTTGTGTTCTTTGTGGTGTGATTGATTTGGTACATTATTCATGGCTTAGTGAATTTTATTCATCGGTCTCTCAAGTTGAAGGGGTTACTTTCTTGTTGAGTAACCCCAACAATAGCTACATCTCGGACATATCCCCAAGAAAGAGCATTAGGAAGACGCCCCTTTGCTCCTAGCCATACAAAATCTCGTACCCTCAGTGGGACTGGTAACATCCCTTCTTATCAAAATTCCACACCACACAATCCTCACATTTGGCTGGGTCAGGATGAGGGATTGCTTGGATGATATCAAAAACATCATGGGCAAGTATTCCCCAATGATTTCCCAATTCCAAACCCCATTGGCATCTATATAATGATTTACTGTCATATGATTATTAACATCGGACAACACTTGAGTACAATGATCTCTCGGTGGTCCAATTCCTTCCACCCAGTTGTCATCCCAAAAATTCACACTCCGGCCATCATAAAATATTCCAAGATATTCCTTGCTTCAAGTGCTCCAATATCGAGCAAATTGCATGCCATGTCGAGGATTTAGAGCTTTGAAGTCGAGTCCATGTTCCTGAAGCGAGACTCGTCCAGCCATACTTGGAGGAGACTACTCTGGCCCATAGATTGTTAGGGTCAATTAGCAATTGCCATCCCAACTTCAACAACAAGGCTTTATTGACACTCGAAGTTAGACGAAAGCCGAGTCCCCCCATTACTCTTCTTCTTGCAAACATCATCCCACTTCACCAGATTGGTCTTACGTTAGCCTTCACTAGAACCCCAAACAAAACCTCTGATTTCTATGCCTATCTCCTTACAAACAGCCATGGGAAACCAACTGGTCTGCATTTAAAAAATTGGCATCGACTGGAGCATCGATTGGGATAAAGAAACTTGACCCGCTATAGATAATTGTTTATGCTTCCACGCTGAAAACTTCGATTGAACTTTGTCGGTAATGAATTTGTAAGTCTCCTTAGTCACCCTTTTAAGAATTAACGGTGAACCAAGATACTTTCACAGGTCACTAGTTTGCGTAAAACCCAAGGCAGTATCAATTGATGCTCGATCACCTACAAGAACATTAGCAGAGAAATAAATTTGAGCCTTGGACTGGTTAACCTATTACTCTGAGTGGTCACAAAATACCTTCAGAACCTCTTGAATAACATCAACTTAGGAAGATGAGGCTTCAGAGAATAAGAATAGGTCGTCAGCAAAAAACAAATGCGACAATCGTGGCCCACCTCTACTCAAACTAATCCCTTTCGAATCTCCTTTATCAACAAATATGATATCCCATTAACCAACCATACACAAGACAAAAATATACGGGGAGATGGAATCTCCTTATCGGACTATAACGACCCGTTACCTTAAGTTGATGATTAGTACTAATTCAAATCTTAATTAATCTGAGCTAAGCTTGTGATTAAGTTCGGTATACCTCGATTAGCGTGTGCGTGTGCATGATGTATGGTAGTTTGTTTGAATTGTTAACTCAATTTACATATAGGTTATCGTATAATACGAAAATTATACACAAGCCTATAAAATGAAAAATACCCAATAAACAATGGCTTACCGAGACACCAAGTGTGACGAGGGAGTCGTAGCAAGAGTGCACACGCTCGATGACACTTGTAGGCATGTCTGATGAGTTTATTGGTGAATAATACGGGATATATATATATATATATATATATATATATTTATATGTTTTTAAATATATAAATATATATTGGCAAATAAAAGAATATTAGAAATATATGGATTATTGGATCATCTTGAACGAAGCGTAAGTGCTTGATGTGTCAAATTTCGTATCACTTTAAGTTGTGTCGTTTTAACGCATCAACCACGCAATCACTTTCAAGATAACGCGATGCGTATCTCTAGAAAAATTCATATATATAAACAAAAGTTTATTGTTATCGATTCATTCGATCGTTCGAGAAGAAGAGGAGGTCGGTTTCGATTCAGATCGAACGGAGATTGTTCCGGAAGCCGAATTCAACGAAGTCGAGGAGCTTAAATAGATTAGAAGCTAGTGATCATCGCTTTGTAAGTTTGGTTTTTAAGTTTGTTAAAGTTTGAGTTTGGTGGTGGTGATGATCAAAATTTGTTGAATTGAGGTTGTTGTTGATTTGAATGGGTTTATAACCTCATTAGAGGTTCTCTTGGATTGATTGAGAGTGTAATTGTCGAGTTTGGAGGTGGTTTGGGTAAATTTGGATCAGCAGAGATATGCTGCTGTTGCAGGTCTAGTGCGCATAGCGCGCTAGGCATTGGCCATAGCGTGCTATGCGTACTGGGAGCATGAACTAACATGCAAGTAGTGTTATCCATGTCAGGTAGTGCGCTACCCACACCCAGATTAGTGCAGAACTGATTTGGAGTTGGTTGATTTGTCGAGATACTTAGGGACTGGTCTAGGGGTTTTAAACACAGTGTATTGAACCTATATTGATCCCAAATGATTGGTAATAGGTTGAGGAACACAGAGGAAATGTGAGATGATAAAAAAGTTATGGAATTTAAGAAACAAAGACTTAGACAGAGGTAAGTACGGATTCACTTATTTATTAATATTGTATGGCTATTTAGTATATATAGCTCATGTAGTTGTTGGATTGAAATGGGGAATTATGTACACTGTGATGGTTTTTCTAATGAATAGAAAACAATGTCTAATGTAATCTATGAGTGTAACTCCTCATGGTTGAGACCAGGTTGTATAGTACTTAAGGTTGATCCCCTGGTCTATATGTAACTCCTACTCAATTTATAGGTTATGGGTTACATATTCACCGGAGGGCTTATGATAGAACCATTGGGCATTAATCGATTGACTAAACATGACATATGTGCGGTGTGTTGGTTTAACACTCGTATTAATGGCGCCAATGGGTAATCGGCCCTTGTTTTATAAATAAAATGGGGACTACAGTGTAATAGTCTAAAGACATTTGCTTTGCATTCGTTTATGTATTGAATTTATATGCTTTCCATATTCTTGGTAGACATCATTAGTACATATTGTTATTGCATGATATGCTTGAATATTATATGGAATGTTGATGATTAGTGTGAATCCCTGCTTACCGAGCGAGTTGGAGCGCTCACCTCAATTAACATTACATGTAGATTCGACAAGCGCTACAACTATGTGATGAGAAGTTATAAGAGTTTTGAACTTCTATTCGATGTAATGACTTTCTCTGGTCTTATATATTTGTATTGAATTACAGATTTGTAATATAACATGGGATGTGTGATTTATATAATCGAGGTTTATTTCGATTTGTTTTAATGCTGTATATATTAATTTGGTTATTGAAAAATGTTTTAAATTTCTGCTGCGTATATGATTTGTTTTATTTCGATAATCGATATACAGTAGTGCTTATCAGGTGTAGGTGGTAAGGCTTCTGGTTCTGATTAAGTCTGGTAAGGGTAATCTGGGTTAATTAGGGTTTCAGGCCGAGTATTGCCCTAATTAGGTTAAGGGGTGCTACATGAACACCCTTGTAGGTACAAAAGACTCAGTTAGACCTCCCTTCCATAACAAACTCATTTTTTAGGTAGTAACACATATCATGATGAACTCCACTAAACTTGCTGGAAAACCCGATAACAACAGAGTCTCCCTAATGGAATCCCAACTCAATCTATTATTCGCCATCCAACTTCTGGACCCATATTTGCATTTCTATGAAGGAACCACCTCCTGTATAATAATATTGTTATCTGTAATGCGCCGTCTCAGGACAAAACTGCTTTGGGTAAATCCAACCAACTGATTCATCAAATGTTTCACCCTTCGTGCGATTAGCTTTGTAATTGTTTTATAAACATTATAAAGACTAATTGGACAAAACTCTAATAGTAAACTAGGATTCTCCACTTTAAGAATATGAATAATAGAGTATCATGCATATTATCAAGTGGGGACCCCGTGCTAAAGAGTTCTTTTACCGTACCCACAACCGACTCCCCTACTACATCCTACTGGTTTTGAAAAAAAATAAGATTCCAGCCATCAGGACCCGGTGACTTGTAAGCTCATATATTGAACACTACCTCCCGTATTTCCTCTGCATTCACCTCTCCTGACAATAACTTGACATCTTATGCAGTTAGGATATTGAAGAAGCTCGGTAGGTAACGCAACCAACAGCTCTTTTCTCCACCGTATAGAGAGATAGATAGAAATATGTGGCTATATTCTGAAGAGTAGATATATTTGACACCCATTCTCCTTCCTTATTGAGTAATCTCTCAATTCAATTTCTTTTTCTTTTCATAATAGTGCTGAAGTGAAAATAACGAGTGTTTCTATCACTGTGTTGAAGCCATTGTGATTTCGATTTTTGGAACCATAATAACTCCTCTTAATGTAGGACCTCTTCAAACTAGTGCTTCAAATCAATCCACTGATCCAATAGGTGTCTACTTTGGCTTCTTTCAAGTCTTGTCTCAAATTTAGATATGTCCCGCAAAAGTTTTTTTCTGAACAAAAATGTTTCCAAACACCTCCTCATTCCACCTCAGAATTTTAGTGGCAAGAAAAGGTGAGACATATACAAAATTATTCTTTTCATTCCATGACTCTTTTATAAACTCCTTAAAGAATGGACGAGTAATCCAAAATGCATTAAAATGAAAAAGGTTGTTTATCAATGGGAAGAGAGGGTGAGCCATCAAGCAGCTACAAAATTGGCCTATTATCAGATTTAATCATAGGGGATGGTGAAGCACGATATCTACAAAAAGCCAGCCTCCACCTATAATTGCATAACACTCTATCCAATCTTTCTTGTAAAAGACTCATTTTCCGAGCGAACTTAGGTCCCACAGAGATCCATTAATTGTGAATCCGAACAAATAAGTCGAGATTCCATGCATTTAAATATATATATCTCTAGAATTATATCATGTAGGAACAGAGCTGTTTATGTAGCTGTTTATGTTAACTGATGTGTATGTATTGAATCTTATACTCTGGTGTAATGTACTACAGGTTTATCTTAGTTTGTTCTAGGCAGTTGTAACTAGGGGGTACGATGTACACCATATGAGTTTGTATATAAACAATGTACAATGTAATTTTGAGATAGATTGAATAAGAAAGATTGACAGCTCTTCTGTATTTCGTTGTTTCATCGTGTACAATGTGTAGTGTTACATTGATCAGTTTAATCTTTATTGATCATTGATCCACTGTTGGTGTTTGAGTTTGTTCATGGTATCAGAGCAGGTTCTACAGTTCTTGATTTGTGTTGTTTTTGGGTTGAATCGACTGTCTGAACATGACATCTATTCATGGTTCTGTAAGTTCTTCAATTCGAAATGGAGCAGGGAGAGCTCCTGAAACAGGTGATCTTGGAGTTGAGAGTCCTTATCTTCTTCAAGGATCTGATCATCCTGGTATGGTCCAATTCTCTTACTGGTTCAAATTACTGGTATGCTTTGTTCTCTGGTTTGGGAATTGTTCATCAAAGATCAACACCATATACACCTCAGCAAAATGGTGTAGTTGAAAGAAAGCATAAACATTTACTGCAAGTTACAAGAGCCTTGATTTTTCAGTCTAATTTGTCCACAAAATTCTGGGGAGATGCTGTTCTTACTGCCACATACATCATTAACAGATTACCTTCTCAGTTACTGAAATGGAAGTATCCTTATTGTCTTTTATTTGGAAGAATGCCAAATTATTCTTCTTTGAAGACTTTTGGTTGTTTGTGTTTTGCTACAAATGTTTCACCAAACAAATCTAAGTTGGATTCACGAGCTATTAAGTGTATCTTCATTGGTTATTCTCCTGGACAAAAGGCTTATAGACTGTATAACATGGCCACACATACATGTTTTGTTTCAAGAGATATGATTTTCTTTGAAAAATAGTTTCCTTTTCATAAAGATACTGCAAGTTCAAGGTGTCCTGTGCCTATTCCTTATGTAGATAATTCTGATTACTTGAGAGACATTCCAGCTCCTATTGCTCCTACATCAGCTACCGTACCTCCTTCTCGAGATTTACCTATCAATGAAACATGTTTTGATGTCCCTGAAGCTGTCTCTTCTCTACCTACTAATGATGCATTAGTACCTCATACTAATGATGATTTACATGAAGATGTCCTGCCTCCTACCGCTGTTGTTACTAGGAAAAGTACTCGTGCGGTTCATAAGCCTCTTTGGATGAATGATTTTGTTCTAAACAATGTAGATGCATCTGTTTTCCCTTATACAACAATTCCTCTATCTACTGGTACCCCTCCTGCATTTCCTTTTATTCATTCTCCAAACATCACTGCTAGTTACAAGTGCTTATTGGCTGCTGTTTCAAATATAAAGGAGCCTACTAGTTATATTCAAGCTCAGCATGATCCTGTTTGGGTTGAAGCAATGAATAAGGAGTTACAGGCTTTGGAAACTAATGGTACTTGGAGTCTTACTACTCTACCACCTGGTAAAAAAGCCATTGGTTCTAAGTGGGTTTACAAGGTTAAACTTCATCCTGATGGTTCCTTGGATAGATGTAAGGCTCGTTTGGTTGCAAAAGGTTTTAACCAAATTGAAGGTGTTGATTATACTGATTCCTTCTCTCCGGTTGCCAAGAATGTCACTGTTAGAATTGTTTTATCCTTAGCAGCTGCTCGAGATTGGCCCTTACATCAATTGGATGTTAACAATGCCTTCTTACATGGCTATATAGATGAAGATGTTTACATGAAGCCACCTAATGGTTATAATTTGGCTTCACCTAATCAAGTCTGCAAACTTCAAAGATCCCTGTATGGTTTAAAGCAGGCCTCTCGACAATGGAATCATGAGCTTACAACTAAACTTCAATTTTTTGGTTTTAATCAATCTGCTCATGATCCCTGCTTGTTTACTTACAACACTGCTGGTTAATTTTTGGTGTTGTTGGTTTATGTTGATGATGTTCTTCTTACTGGTATTTCACTTGAGTTAATTGATCAAGTTAAGACATTCTTACATACATTGTTCACCATTAAGGATCTTGGTCAAGCTCGTTATTTCTTGGGTTTGGAATTGGTTCGATCTTCTTCAGGTCTTTATGTTCGTCAACGCGAGTATGTTCTTGATCTACTTAATGATGTTGGTCTTCTCATGGCTAAACCAGCTGCTACTCCACTTCCTCGTGACTGCAAGTTTACTGATCTTGATTCACCTTTGTTAATTGAAGTTGATAGATATAGAAGACTCATTGGTCGTCTTCTTTACTTGGGATTCACTCGTCCTGACATTACTTATGCCACACAACAATTAAGTCAATATGTTCAAGCCTCTACAGAGCAACATTGGTCTGGTGCACTTCATGTTTTACGATACCTTAAGGGTACTCCTTCCCAGGGTATGTTCTTCCCTGTTCAGCAGGATCTCTCTGTTGTTGCTTATTGCGATTCAGATTGGG
Source organism: Stephania yunnanensis (assembly GCA_039657365.1). NCBI lineage: Eukaryota > Viridiplantae > Streptophyta > Magnoliopsida > Ranunculales > Menispermaceae > Stephania > Stephania yunnanensis. The sequence goes on along the minus strand of CM077584.1, from coordinate 52,558,585 downwards.
CTGCTTGTCCTCTTTCTCGAAAATCTATCACTGGCTATTGTGTGTTCATGGGATCCTCTTTGGTTTCTTGGAAAACTAAGAAACAAGCTACTATGTCCAAGTCCTCCGCCGAAGCTGAATATCGCAGTTTGTCTTCCACAGTTTGTGAGTTATTGTGGATTTCATATATCCTTAAGGACTTACAAATTCCTACTTCCCTTCCAATACCTCTTTGGTGTGATAATCAAGCTGCAATACATCTATCTGCTAATCCCGTTTTTCATGAACGTACTAAGCATTTGGAAATTGATTGTCACTTGGTTAGACATCAGTTCAAGTCTGGATTTGTTCTTCCACAATATATTTCTACTCGGTTACAGTTGCTGACTTGTTTACCAAATCTTTACCAGCTCCTTTGTTTTCTGATTTATTGTCCAAGATGGGTCTATGTGATTGGCATAGACTTCCATCTTGAGTGGGGGATGTAGAGTTATATCATGTAGGAACAGAACTGTTTATGTAGTTGTTTATGTTAACTGATGTGTATGTATTGAATCTTATACTCTGGTGTAATGTACTACAGGTTTATCTTAGTTTGTTCTAGGCAGTTGTAACTATGGGGTACAATGTACACCATATGAGTTTGTATATAAACAATGTACAATGTAATTTTGAGATAGATTGAATAAGAAAGATTGACGGTTCTTCTGTATTTCATTGTTTCATCGTGTACAATGTGTACTGTTACATTGATCAGTTTGATCTTTACTGATCATTGATCCACTGTTGGTGTTTGAGTTTGTTCAATATCGGTGCTCCCCCTTTCTTATTCTTGAGCGATCATAATGTGTTGAAATCCCCCACATCACTGCCTATAGTTCATTAATACCCGTTGTTGAAGTCCATGATAGAACCTCACAGAAACAAAGAAACCACAAAGAAAAACATGAAGAAGAAGATACAGAGAGAGAGCAACGAAGAATGAACAGGAAGAGAAAAACATATCTTCAGTAAACTCACCGAATGATCTGCACATTTCATTTATATATGAAAAGTAATCCATACATCACAACCGTCCATCTCAATACATCACAGCAGTTAGATTACAGCCACATCACACACTCACAAACGCAACTCACACCTTATTACAATAGAGGATATACCTCGAGATTCACATTACAACACAATCAATGATTCACTCTAACATCCCCCCTCAAACTAAGGGGAAGTAAAGTGAGACTTAGTTTGTCCCTCAAATACAGAAAACGAGAAACATAAAACTGTTTAGTAAAAACATCAGCAACTTGATCAACGGAAGGAACATGATGCACATTGATGAAACCACCCAACACTTTATTGCGAACATAATGAATATCTAATTCAATATGTTTAGTGCGAGAATGATACACTGGATTCTTGGCTAAGGCAGCAACACTCATGTTATCACACCAAACTGTGGGAATAGCGCCAATAGACACATGCAGTTCAGAAAACAAAGACTGAAGCCAACTTAATTCAGCAGTTACCTGAGCAAGAGCTCTATACTCAGATTCAGTACTGGAACGAGCAACAACCTGTTGTTTCTTAGACTGCCAAGAAATTAAGTTAGAACCCAAAAACACTACATAACCAGCCACAAATTTTCTATCATCCACAGAGGCAGCCCAATCAGCATCAGAATACCCAGTAATAAACAAATCAAAACTCGATTTAAACCATAAACCCAAATCAGCCGTACCTTTGAGATATCTCAAGACCCTCTTATGAGCTTGCCAATGTAACACCGTAGGAGACTGCTGAAACTGACTTAAAGTGTTTACTATATAAGCAATGTCTGGCCGAGTGTGAACAAGATATTGAAGACCCCCAAGTAAGCTTCGATATAAAGTTTTATCATGAAAAAAAGCAATACCATCCTTGTACAGCAGCTTCCCAACAACAAAGGGAGTAGCAATGGGCTTTGCGTGAGAGATGCCTCCCTTTTGTAAAAGCTGATGAATATAAGCTGTTTGAGTCAAGTACAGTCCTTTGGCAGTCCTATGAGCTTCCATTCCCAAAAACAAATTCAAATCTCCAATATCTTTCAATGCAAACTTACCATTCAACTTATTAATGAAAGATTGAATGGAAGTTTGATTAGAGCCAGTAATTATAATATCATCCGCATAAACCAGCACATACAACACAACTTGTTCATGATGAAAAATGAACAAAGAGCTGTCAGCTTTAGAATTGTGGAATCCCCAAGACGACAAAGTGGATTTCAACTGATCAAACCATGCACGAGGAGCTTGACGAAGACCATACAAAGCTTTATGCAGCCGACACACCGCAGTAGGTTGAGAAGGATCCACAAATCCCATAGGCTGATTTGTGTAAACCTCCTCAACCAACTGACCAATTAAAAAGGAATTATTTATATTAATATTTCTCAAAGACCAACCAAAATGAACAACCAAAGAAAAAATGACTCGAATAGTGGAAGCTTTAACAACAGGACTGTATGTCTCATCAAAATCAATACCGGGTACTTGTTTAAACCCTTTGGCCACTAATCTAGCCTTGTATCGATTAACAGACCCATCAGAATTCTTCTTAACAGAGAAAATCCACTTGTTGCCAACAACATTTTGATTAGGAGAAGAAGGAACAAGAGACCAAGTACCATTCTTCATGAGAGCATGATATTCCTGGTCCATTGCTGCCTTCCAATGAGGAATTTGAAGAGCAGCAGCATCAGAAGCAGGAATATCATGTTCATGAGTGGATGTAGTAGACAAAAACACCTTTCTTAAACTGATTCCATCCTTGGCTCTAGTAATCATGGGATGAATGTTTTGAGAATCCACACCATGCCTTGAATCCACTATACCAGGAGGTGTAACCTCAATTGGAGCAGGTACATCAGACAAACTAGATGAAGATGAAGAAGAACCCGATGGAACCAAGGGCTGATGTGGAGCCAACAACGAAAAATTGGTAGTCGACTCATGTAAGGAAGATGTTGTGTAATAGACTCATCAGCAGATAAAGAATGATAAGGAAAATCATTTTCATGAAAAACTACATTTCTGGTGATATAAACTTTCCCAGATGGACTCAAGCATTTGTATCCTTTATGTTGACTGCTATATCCCAGAAAGATGAATTTCTCAGATCTAAACTGGTACTTATGATCATTATATGGTCTCAAATATGGAAAACATGCACAACCAAACACTCGGAGCAAATCGTAATCAGGAGATTCATGAAACAACTTCTCGAAAGGTGACATACCATGCAGTACTTTAGTAGGCAGCCGATTAATAATAAATGCAGCAGTAGAACATGCATCCCACAAGTATTTCAAAGGTACTTTACTATGAGAAAGCAATGTCAAACTCATTTCAACTATGTGTCTATGCTTACGTTCGGCTCTACCATTCTGTGCATGTGTATGAGGACAAGGATGCTGAAAAATGATTCCACATTTATCAAGTACAGATTTAAAAGATCTATACTCACCACCCCAGTCAGACTATACTTTCTTTATAGTAGAACTGAACTGATTCTCCACCGTAGACTTAAAATGTAGAAAAACATTCAATGCATCGGACTTCAACTTCAAAGGATATAACCATGTAAAGCGAGTAGAATCATCAATACAATGAATGTAATAGTTGAAACCACTCGGAGAAGTAATTAGTGCAGGACCCCACAAATCAGTATGTATCAAATCCAAAACATTATTCGACATTCGACTGGATGAGTGAAATGGCAATGCATGACTCTTACCCAAATGACAAAACTGACACGAATCAGTTATTGAATTGAATGGTAGATGAAGTTTTTTATGCTTGACCTGTTGAAGTGTCTTTTGGGCAGGATGTCCAAGTCTGGAATGCCACAAGAATTTACGTACTTTTATTGGACACAAACAAAGCGAAGATGTGAAGGAAGTAATCGTGCAGGTGGACCGAGATGCGATATAGACCATTTTGTACTGTTCCGTGAAGAAGAATCTCATTGGTTTGAAGGTCCTTCACGAAACATACATGAGGATGAATCAACACATTATTGTCTCTGGTTAACTGAGAGACACTTAACAAATTCTTTTTTATGCTAGGTACACACAAAGTATTATGAAATGACAATTTAGAGTCAACAGATGGAATGCAAGCAGACCCAGTACCAGCAATTTTCAGTAACTGACCATTACCAACCATTAAAGACCGAGTACCTGAATATGCTGAGTTGTTTAGCATTTGTGAGGAGTCCCCAGTAACATGAGAAGTAGCACCACAGTCCATGTACCACGATCCATCATGACCAGATTCTGATGCAGTAAAGAAAGAAGAAGGTGTATGAGATTGTGGAATGAAAGGCCTCGATTGTGGCTGTTGAGAACTCCCTGTTTGAGTCCCCATGTATTTCATGTCTGCCCTGTGGTAACACACAGCTGCTGAATGTCCAAACTTCCCACAGATTTGACATGTAGGCTTGCCGTTACTGTTGGAGGATTTAAAACCTCATCGGCCTCAAAACCTTCCATTACCACGACCTCTGGAGCCACCATTTGTTCTGTTCCCATTTGAATTCCAATTCTGAACATTTACTTTAGAGCTACTGTTTTTGATCTCAGCAGCATTTGCGTATTGAGAATCCTGCAACACTAATGCATTTACATCTTGAATCACATTATACTGATCCAGACCTATCAGTGTAGAGTAAAGCTCTTGCCACTGCAAGTCACACCTGCCTTGCAAGAAAGTAGTAATAGGCAAATATTCCCTGTCTAAACCAATTAGTACACTGGAAATCAAATCATCTGTGCTCACCACTGATCCTACAATTGCCAGATTATCGGAAATACACTTCATCTTAGACAAATACTCTCTCATTTCATAGCACCCTTACGAGTTGTATGAAGTGTTTTCTTGAGAGATTGAACATGAACTCTCTTATTAGAGCCATAATATGTTTCTATTTCTCGCCACAACTCATTCGTTGTCTGTTTTGGTATATTTTCGATAATCTGCATTGCAGTCTCAGGCATCATAGCATTTATCAACCATCCTAACAAAAATCGATCTCTACTGAACCATATCTTGTACTATGGATTTGGTAATCCATCAGTCAAGAATTTTTCTGGAATTTTCAGGGTTCCAAAAAGATGACCATCAAGATCAAATCCTTGAATAGCCGGAACAACAATAGACTTCCACAACAGAGAATTTGTTCCGTCTAATTTTATAGTGACAAATTGACTCAACGAGTTACCGAATGGAGTACCAGAACTCAAACCTGAGACACTGCCTGATACAAACCCTGATGACGGAGAGCCTTGTTCCAAGACTCCAGATATGTTTGCCATTTGTACCAGATCTGCTGATTCTTCTAGTTTCCCGTGCCTTTCTTCAAGATCTCACAGACTTTTTCTCAGATCTAGTTGTTGTACAACTAGATCTTACACCTGCAACCTCAGATCTATACACCAGATCTAGTTATTTCAAGATTCAGAACTTACCCTTCCAGATCTAGTTCGTTCTTCACTAGATCTCATTCACTTACTCCCAGAACTGGTTCTCGCTCTTCCTGTACCAGATCTTGTGATTCTTTCTTCAGATCTGGCTCTTTCTGTACCAGATCTTGCGATTCTTTCTTCAGATCTGGCTTTTTCTGTACCAGATCTTGTGCGAAAAAGAGAGGCGGATCATAGCGGAGTAACAAAGACAGTGAAGTCTCAGCGTCGAAGGGCTCCGATGCTGAGCAGATCTACAAGATTCACGGCTTGACGTCTCAGCGTCAAAGGACTCCGATGCTGAGCAAATCTACGAGGCGGAGTTCGATCTCACCAGCTGTGAAACCAAATCATTACGACCACCATCGAAACCCCAGAGATCTTCAGCGTTAGCTGTTCCTACCCCGATACCATGTTGAAGTCCATGATAGAACCTCACAGAAAGAAAGAAACCACAAAGAAAAACATGAAGAAGAAGATACAGAGAGAGAGCAGCGAAGAATGAATAGGAAGAGAAAAACAGATCTTCGGTAAACTCACCGAATGATCTGCACATTTCATTTATATATGAAAAGTAATCCATACATCACAACCGTCCATCTCAATGCATCACAACCGTTAGATTACAGCCACATCACACACTCACAAACACAACTCATACCTTATTACAACAGAGGATATACCTCGAGATTCACATTACAACACAATCAATGATTCACTCTAACACCCGTACTAGTCAACTTCGAAAACTCCCTTAAAATTCTACGCAAAGAGGCCCTCAAATAAGTGTATACTGCCATTAATAAACTTCCCACATCTCCTTTACGCTAACTAAGATGAATCCACTGGTTCCCACAAGAAAGAACTATGATACATACATCAAAATCATTCCATAACAAGCAAAAAACTCCGAAAAACCCGTGTGCCTTGACTAAAAAACCATTGTTGAAATCTTTTTTTTTTTTAATATTTTATAATTTGTTGACCACTTTTTAAAATATATCTACATGAATAAACTTAAACGAAAATACTAAATATAAACATAATTAAATAGTCAACAAAATTTAATGGAGTTGTAGTCTTAACTTTTACTTTACTTTTTTGTTTTATTTAAGTCTTAGGTCTTAACAATAGAGAGAAAATGACCCATAAAAAAATAACACATAAAAAACTATAAGAAGCCTAAAAAAACTATCTAAATTGTATTTTCATAAAAAAACTTTATTTTTTTCTTGATGAATAATTATTAATAAAATGTATACATAAATAATATATTAAAAATAAAATCAATATTTCTCTAAAAATAAAAATTTAAATTGAAAAAAATGATTATCATATTTGTTGTAAAAAGATGTGAGTTAATTGGAGTGGTGCTAAAAATTTAAAATATTTACTCCTTTAAAGTATTACATTAAAAGTATTGTATTTAATAAATGAGTTAAACGGGTTGTAAATGGGTTAACGCGTCAACCCGTGACACAACCCATTTATTCAGTGTCATAAACGGGTCGACTCGTTTCTGACCCGAACACGTATAAGCTCAACCTTAACCCGCTAATTTTCCGTGTTAGGCGTGTTCTGTTATCGTGTCATGACCCATTTTGCCACCTCTAGTTTTTGGGAGCTTACCTCGAAAAATATTAAATAATAATAATAATAATTATTATTATTATTATAACCCTTGTTTTTGAAGGCTTACTATTACCATTTTGACTTGAAAATTATTTACCTTGAGTTAATATGTATGTTTGATGTGCCATAAAATAAGTAAAGTTAGAGGTATTAATTATTAAAAAAAATAAATGTATTTTTTTCTAAAGAGAGTTAAATTATATTTTTTAATAAGAAAATTTAAAAGATTTGTTACCTCGTCAATAAATATGGAAATTCACCCTAACGGTTGGTTAACACAACCAGGAGCAAGTTGTTGGGGGGTTTTTTTGCGTATCTATCCCTTCGTGGCAAATGATCTACACTTTTAACTCATTTGATTGGTGCATAATAACTAAAGGCACGTTTTGAAAACACATCTTTAAAAGACAGTTTTAAAACGTGCCTTTAGAAGGAATGTTTGCCTCTACACAATGACTTACCTGAACTAAAGGTCCATTTTGAAAATGCGTCTTTAGAAGACATGGTTTCAAAAAGTGCATTTAGTTCGTCCATCTGATGTTGTCTAGCCAAAAAGGTTGCAAGTGCAAATTTTTTGAAGTGGGGATCAAAAGTGTAGAGTTTTTGCTACCAAGGGACAGATGTACAAAAAATTAGTTAGTGACTTAAGTTTGAGTCCTAAAACTGGCTTATAATTAATTTTTAGAATCAAAAACTAATTTTTTTATAATATATCATGCATAGTGCTAGACGAACTCAATGAGTCCGAACTCAAACACTCTACAAAGACTTAAATACCCTTCGTACAAATCTATACCCTTCGTACAAATCTATAACCTTCTTCTTCAGTCCACCATCGACCACTTGCAACTTACTTTTATTCAAACAAATCCACCATCCACTAATTACCGCCGCTGCCGCCATGACCACCGTCGTCGCCGCCACCGCTGTGACCACCGACAACGTCGCCGTCATCATCCACCACAGTCGGTGACCATCCTCCCTTATTTCCCTCTTTCGGCATAAAGGAGTGGACGACCTTCCGGCCACCCTCATTCCGCTCTCTCTTGGCCAGATTTGGCTAGGAAAGAAATAGAGGAGAGATGGCTAAAGGCTGCCCCTTCTTCCTTGCCAGAGAGAATGATAGAAAGAGAGAGGTCGCTGGCGACGGTGGAAAATGACGACATTGACCGACAGCTGTGGCAATGAAAGAGGAGGAGGGGTCGCCATGCTAATGAGATAAATGGTAATCGGCGGTATGTGGGGCCCCGTGCCCTGAGGCCGCCGGGTGAACTGCCACGCGGGTCCCGCGGCCCTGTTGACGTCTATTGCCATATCAACGCGTCTCGATGTGTGTGCTAGTTGTCATATTCTCTATATTTTGCCAATTATTCAAGATATTCATTTAGTTACAAGTATGCCTTGTGTTTTTCGAAATTTACAAGTAGGTAACTAATTAATTTACAATGGAAGTCTTAATGTACATAAACATAGATTTTCATTAACTTTTAAGTTTTGTTGACACTAGCTTAGCCAATTATTCTTCATATAATTACTAATGAATTTACTTAGCTAGTTAGTTAACCTATCATGTTTCATTATCATTTTATTACAACGGAAAACTTCAAATATATGAGAATTTTATGCATAGTATCAAAATTCTTAAGTAGTAGAAACCTGAAAATCAAGTACATTTTATATCAGGCGAAAACATACTGTAAAAAGTAAATATATACATATACAGTGTCTATCAAGTTTCCCACAACCCAAAAAGTAACTAAATATCAAAATGAACACGTACTAGTAAGTCTTGGATGCAGGCAATTAGAGATAGTTGCTTAAGACCTCCTTGCGCTTACTGGTAGTAGGATCTACACTCAGTCATCATAACAAAACAGATGATGAGTCCGGTGAGTAAGATCTCAAAAGAAAACCACCGATCATTCAATAATAGAGAAGCCAAGAATAATGTTAACTAAACATGCAAAAATAAATAGTTGGCAACTGTAAGATAATCACAAACATAACTTACGCTAATAGAAACCAAATAATTGTGTCACGAGTAGCAAACTAGACCATACTTCGTTAATCTGGATGATCTTATTAGTTTGTACCATGCTGGCTCACATCCAGACTACTAGTAGAGGATCGATCCGTACCACATCCTGCCGAACATGTGCACCGATGAGGTCAGTAGCTCGGGTTTCCATCATCGAGGGCGCAAGTGACACGTGCTATGGTCTAGCGTACTATAGCCCGTACAACACAACATCCAAATAGACCCTTACGACGAACAAAACTATCGACTGTTATACCAAATCAAAGTAATGATAGAACATGGATAATGAACAACAAAGAATATAAGATAACACAATTGAAACAATTAAATACTCGACACGTATTTCTTAAGGGATTTATGCACCTCAAATTACACTCCGAAGCCCTAAAAACACTTCGGTCTAACCCTGTTATGCTCTCGTACCATAGTTCTCGAGTCCCTTGAGATCTATTTCCAGTGTTTAGAGTGACTTAAGGTGTTTAAATTAAGTTTATAGTTATATTTCCCAAAACAACCCCTTAAAGACTAAATAAAGTTTCAACTTTCAATTTGGGATCATATGTTGCAGCGTAGATTATGAATTCCAAATTATTGAATACATTTAGCAGAAAGGTTTTGGCTATATGTCTCAGTTTTCCAAAAAGTTTGTTTTGCAAAATTTCGATTTAAAATGAAAGAATCTTCTACCAAAAACAGCTCAAATTGGAATCAAATCCGACCAACAATTTTGTTAAAATCATTTCTCCCAATTTATAGTTTTAAAAATTTTAATTTTCAGTCGCAAGACAGTTAATATATCCAACAACAACATACTAAAAGATGAGCTCATTTCGATAAGAATTGAGAAAGTTATGCCTTGTTAAAGTTCATTTTAAAAATCTTGTATCAGCATTTAAATTCCCTAATTGCAGAGCGTTTTTGAGTTTGGACTTTGAATTTCAAAATTTATCCAAATACAAAGTTGTAGATCTCTAAGTAAGCCTTCCAATGGCGTATGATCCGCCTCATTTGGAGCTCATACGAGAGAGTTATGCTCAATTTACCGAGGTTAGGTCGAGAAATTTAACATGCATGCATCAATAAACTTCGAGAACACAATCCATTTGAAAAATCAGTTTCTAATCCTTAAATTGGTGAACATAATGAACTCTCCATTCTTAAGGAAATTCAAAAAAATCAGTGAGCAAACTAAAAAAATCATTTTTAAATCAAAACCCAAATTTTGAAACTCGTTTTCATGGAAAAGATATGGAGAAACTAGACGATCATCTTGGTTTTGATTTTCCTAACTTAATTCCTCTAGTAGATGGCCTCCATTCCTCGTTCTTGCTGAGTTTTTTTAGCACTTCATCCCAAGAACAAACTTGGTTATTGTTGCATGAAGAGATTTTACACTAACTTAGCAATATATAAGTTATGTTAGAATCACACATAACTCCTAATTCGCTAACTTTCATCTTGTTGACATAAATTACAAACTCAAATGTTCTAGGATTCCATTCTAGTACGAATCTCGAGGCAAATTTATGGCATCAATTTTTCCATCCAACTATAGGCATTTATAATCAATTGATTCAATTACTTTGACTTAGGCCCTTTTATACATATGTAGGTTATTTATGGTCTTAAATTGGTATACTACCACTTCTTTTAGTACTCAATTACTCGTCCCCAGTACCCCACGTCCCGGTACGCATCACGAGGCACGTCAATCCTTGATGTACCCGATTATTATGACTTGACCTAAAGTTTGATTATCTATTTTATGCGATATTCACCTTTGTTCTAGTTATTTTATTCAAGTTAGTATTATAAGACTTACTGTACCCATACTACGCCTACTCGATACTCGCGTCGACACACTTCACGAGGCATTTACCTGTCACACAGTCTCATATGGTATGACAATATAAATACACATATGCGATGAGTTATGAGATAAATAATAATTAACATCGCAATTATGCAACCAACAAACACAAAAAATGATTTAAGCTCAATCAGACATGTTCTAACATATATAAAGTGTCCACGTGAGCCTGAGTTGGCGTTCGAGTCTGAAAATAAATTTACTAACGGTGTCGATAAATATTGGAACGTTACACGATGGTGGAAGATGACAGCGGTGGCGGTGGTGAACAACAGCTTTGGTGATGGAGGTAGTGGAGGAGGTGAATGTGTCCACGTGTATGGATGTTAAGGATAAGGGTAATTATGTCTTTTGTTCTGTCGTGTATTTTAAATTACTAGCAAAATGTCTTTTGAGTCTGGATTCATAAAGTACAAACCGATTTTTTGATATATCATTATATGTTAATTAATGATTACAAATATAGACTTCGACAACATTATTCATCCAACTAAATATTGTCATTTTTCAGTAAAAGAAAATATATATTTGTCTTTGATTATCCAACCACATGTATTTAAGCAATGGCTTATAATTAATTTTGCACTTAAAAAAGGTTTTTAATTACGTACCAATAATAAGGCCTTGAGGTGTTTTATGGTGAACGATCTTACTTACCGGCCTCTCATTCGTCATTGAGCAAAACCTGATCAAACCTTAAGAGCAACACTTTCATGTCTCTCTTTAAACCTTGGAGATCAAGCCGATGCAAATTAACTTCGAAAAAAAAATTTGAAACATTAGGCTTTGCCAACAACTCTGTATATGATCTCGCCCACCATTCCACAAAAACTCCAGTCAGGACCTGGCTCACTAAATCTTGACTTAGCCTAATTACTCTAATTAGGCACATAAACCATACAATTAACTATATGCCTCAAAATGATTTCCATTTTAATCCTTATTAAAGCTCCAAGACTAAATTTATATCCTCAACGAAACTAAATACTTGTCTTACTTAATTGGAGTAAATTAGGAAATCGTACAGATTATCCTGCGTATTTCTATAAAAATCTCGGCAGCACCTCCCCTACAAATGGCATGTTGGAAAACTTTTACCTAGTAGATAGCAAAATTGGGGAGAGGCCTAAAACGACTCACTACTCCCTGCAGTTCACAATATATATCAAATTCAAACTTTAAATACTAATTTAGAGTCTCCGATACTTTAGTTATTACTTTATAATCTCAAAATAAATCAAAACTGAATCATAAACCTCTTAACTTACTTCAAACTAATTTAGACTCTCATAACTTATTCAAAAGTATTTCACGACCAACTCTCACCCCAAAGCCCAAAACTATATAGATAAAGTCATTATGACAAAAAAATTGAACTTTAAACTTAAAAGTAATCACCAAAGATCTTCGAGTCTTGTACGTTCTTCCTTGTTTTCATAGAGAACCCGACATCATCAATAACAACATGAAGATGTTAAATAAGTAAACTCCTACATTACTCTGTACTCCTGCAAATGTTAATCCGAATACATGGAGACATGTAATTGCATTTCCAAATAACAATAAAGTTATATAACAATGTGGACCTCTTATTTCCTGTTATAAGCTCATAACAAGTGGGCCTACTCACGATGAACCTAGAATAGTTTTATAAGTTCAATGTATGCTACCCCAGAGTCAACATTACTCGCCTTAGATGCCCATAGTAGTCTAGTCTATAGTGGAGCGCATCACAATTTACGATTGAAACAGGGGCAACTCTACCTGGATGCCATATATGCATGACCAAGAATGATGCGAAATGCAATGCAAACTAAACACAAATGCATGCACAAAGATAAAATCCTATAAATTGTAAAGACCATTGTAGGGTTCATTTACAACCAACCAACTTTAAACAAAGTTCTCTAAGTTCTCGAAGCGTCAAATCACTTTGAAAATGGTTCCAATAACTTTCCTGCATACCCAATTATATTGTGGGTCAAGCTTCAAGTGAAACTAAATCATGAAACCCAATGAAAACTGCGACCAAAGTACGCTTGAGAATAATTTCTAAAAATATCAATTTATATAACTGTTTCAACTGGATTTTAACTAACGAACTTAGGGTAACTTTTTAACCTTGAAAACCTCAATATTTGTCATGATGACTTGTACTTGTAGCAATCACGTCCTACTTTCCATATACTTCAAGAGCACTCAAATCAAATCACCGACGGAGAAGTTATAAATTTTCCAATATAGCATGTCAACTAGGCAAACTTTATTTATTTTGAATGGAAAAACTTCTCCGAATCAATATTTTCGCAATTAAATCCTCAAAACTCGATAATAAACACCACAAAACCACTTGATATCAACATCAAAATATTTTCACAGTATGTGGAGTCAAATTGGATCAAAATCAATAATCAATTCATCCAGAAACCCAATGTAATTAAGTCAATATCAACTATAAAAATATATCTAAAATAGTTATCAACTGAATTGCATCGATTTACTTCATCAAAACCCTAACCCACGTCGGTGGAATTTATTCCAAATTGACGTAAATCAATTCAATATACCAATTCATAACAATCATTACCAATTTACATCAAAACGCCGCAAAAGAAATCGAGAAATAATGAAAATTCAAATTTTAATTATGAAAAATGCCATGAATGGAGTATTTACCAAATTACAGGCTGAATACCACGATTCCATCGTAGAAACTTAGCTCGAACTGATCATCTTGTGATGCTTTACAGTTTTGCGGAAAGAAACCATGCGGAAATCGAACGTTGAAAGATCGCGAAGCGAAAACCTGAGTTGAGAGGTGTAGAGAACGAATGATTTATTTGGTTCTGGTGTTCATAAATTAAACTTTCGTTTCTTTTGGTAGTTGATTTATTTTGAATTTCTTTTTATTTTTATATATTAAACACTTATTTGCTTGTCAACAGCTTAGTTTTTATTTATTTATTAATTTCTAAATTCACTACCTTGACATGTTTTAACTTTCGATAGCTCATTTTCGATCTGATTTTTTACCGAATTAAAACAAACTCTCGATAAAATAATCCATCTTTATAAAACGTTCATTATATTAATTTTGGTCACACCAAAACTCCAAAAATCTTAATTTTATCCACGACATGCTGAAGTCTACCAGGCCGTGTACTTAGCCAAACTGACACCAATATGAACTCAATTTCAACCTTGACCACCACGAACTAATACGAAACTCGAGGCAAGGTCTTGCACCAACTTTATTCTCATTTTACACTATCACCGATCCCAACTTGCACGTAAATCGATGCAAAAATCTTTACTTGAGGATTAACACTTGGTTAATTAGTTCTCGAACAACTAATAATTTATTTTCACTCTTGCCTTTCAGACACGCACTTGCAACCCCGGGTATGAAAGCTGAGGATATATCTCAACACACATTGATTTCGAGACAAAATATCATATAATACGTACACTAAGAACTAAACATACAAAAATAAAATATACCTACTGATCTTTAGTCCAAAATATGTGGATTCCGCCTTAGATACTTAAACTCCAAATAAAACTCTAAAATATTTAATTAATTGCCTAATCAAATTTATAAAATTCTCGAATTTCACAACTCCGCCCCAAGCCTAGCAATCCTCTCCTATCATCGCCACCTCCACCACCCCAAGCCATGCTTGTAATCACATTTTGTTTAGTGTAGAACATTTCCTAGATCATTTTAGTTAGCCAACGCACCTGTGCTTCTATGTATGTCCTTCACCATCCTCTTTACCACCCTCTTTCAAAGCGCACAAACTGCATCGAGAGACGTATTGTTGAGCATCACGTGAATGCAAACCCTACGCAACATCCGTCATTCGGGCCCTAACTGAGACCATAACATGTCGGAACTTCTATTAGCAATCTTTTCCACAGAAGGAACACAATGGTCTCAGAGAATTTCTTTAGCTAGAGATGGAGAGGTCCCCACCATAGTGAGCTTACTCCATAAATTAAGCTTGTCAATGGGACCATAGGTCTTGCAAGGTTGGCAAAGTAGGTGTGAAGTTGGGGTAGAGGAAGGGTAGGTGTGAAGTTGGGGTACCTTAAATTATGTGGTTTTCTTGATTTGGAGAGTAAAGTAGTCCAAGTGTACCAAATTAATGACGAGATTGTGAGGATGGCTCGAGCTCCTTCGTCCTTCTCATTGTGAGCCTCGGCCCATGCAGCCAAAGTTAGTCTATCACACATATTTGCAGAGATGATAATCATACTCGCTTAGGCTGATTGGCCATTAACGTATTTAAAATCTCATTTTGGAGTTCCACACTCCTTAAGGTGACAAAAACTAAGGAAGGAGAATCGAATAATCGTTTGTTAATTAATCTAACTAATGATGCCAAATCACCTCTAGTGAGATGGGCAAGACATCCTGTTGGACATTTTAAAAAGAAAATGTTTGTCCCACGTGAGTTAGAAAGTTCTACTTTGAAGAGTAGATATATTCTTGCACTACTTTAAGAGTAAAAGAAATACCACAATAGCTATGCAAAAAAAGTCACATGCATGCAACACGTACACACGTGTGTGTAGGCTAATCATGGTTAAAGTTTTTTTTTCAATCATTTTCAGATATTTTAAGTGAATGATTAATTAATTGACACACTCAACTATAAGTAGGCAGTTAATGGGTAGTTAATTAAAACTCATTCAATGTCGACTGAGTGGAGCAGTTTGAACTGTCAAGTTAGTTGAAACTATCCACTCTTCCCCAGTATCCTATTCCTTCTCTAACTAGCTTAACCAGATAGTTATAAGAGAAGACGCTGGGAGGAAGAAGAACATCTCGAAAATTACAACAATTGCTTGTGTTCTAGCTTTCAATACTACAAGTGCAAGTTAGTTTTACTTCATCATATCATCTAGGGATTTTGCTGGCTCTTGCAGTATTGATAGCTAAATTTCCCTTAGGAAAGTGGTACAGATGCATGTTTTGAAGTCATTGCTCATTCTTTTAGCTTAACAATCTAAAGGAAACTTTTTGCTATTGCAATGACTTCAATCAAATAATTGTTGGAGAACATCGTGAATCTAATTTGTAACGACCCGAATTAATTAAACTAGGATTGACGTTAATCTTAAGAATTGACGAGTGTAATTCGGACGTTACGTAGACAACTCGGTTGACTCGGACAAGAGAATTGAGAGTAAATGTTATTTATGGATGATGGTTGCTTATATTGCGGTGTTTAAAATCATTATATTATTATATTGCATCTCATGTGTGTACATTGCTAACGAGAGAATTGGTCTGATAAGTAGGTACATCGAGATACATGTCGGGGTACAAGGCACCGGGTGTTAGGTAATCTGGGGTTAGTGTGACCGCAAATATGTTAAATATATGACTAAACACACTAACCATATGTAATTATGTGCATAGGTGAATTAATTTGATTTAATATAAAATGAAGTCATACAGTTGGATATGAATTAATTGAACCTTTGATCAACCTAGAGATGATCCTAGAATACATATAATAGGGCAAGATGAGTGGCTTTCATATGGGACAAGTGGCTTTATGTGGCATAATTGGTTTCATGTAGGACAAGTGGCATTGAGGGAGGACACATGTCCCATCAATTAACTAATAGTAAATCAAAGATTTGGCTGATTAATCCACTTACAAATATAAGTATATAAGGCTTATACTTAATGGATGAGCTCGACATATACATTTAAGCTGAAAAATCAGAGGAGTTGAGGAAGGTCTTAGTTGAAAAATCCAGGGAGATCAAGGAGAGTTGGAGCTCAAATTAAAGTGTCATCAAACTTATGTACATATTTCTTTATTTCAAGTTTGAAACCAGTTCTGATTTTTAGTCATTTTCAAAGGGTAGATGATTGAGTTTTTGAAATTAGTTTATATATTTGGATTCCTTATATCAAGCTGATAATCCAGCAGTTAAGAAGTTCTTAATTTAGCCTTGAAATAAAAAAGATATGAATTTTTGAAGTTATAAGACCAAAATTGAAATTATGCTTTTTGTATTATGAACCGGCCTCCA
This sequence comes from Stephania yunnanensis, assembly GCA_039657365.1. Taxonomy (NCBI): domain Eukaryota; kingdom Viridiplantae; phylum Streptophyta; class Magnoliopsida; order Ranunculales; family Menispermaceae; genus Stephania; species Stephania yunnanensis. The sequence goes on along the minus strand of CM077584.1, from coordinate 52,541,512 downwards.
TAATTTGGTCGTAACTTCCTCGTTTTAAATCAAAATGGACCCAATTTGGTGATATTTTGAAAGCAAAATCAAAGGGGAACAACTTTTTCTTACTGAAGATTTTGTAATTCGAATGCTTTCATGTCTAAAAGTGCTATGCAAATAGGTGATAAAATGCATTACGCGATTTTTGAAACTGACTTTTTAAAATGCATAACTCCATAATTACTTATCCAAATAAGTTGATCTTTTATTTTGTTGTTATTTGGTATGTTAGCTACTTTGTGACCAAAAATTATGAATTTTGAAAATATAGATTGGGAGAAATAAATTTTCTAAATCTGCTGGTTGGATTAGGTTCTAATTTGAATTGTTTTTGGTAGAATTGCGATATCGCTTTCATTTTAAATTGGAATTTCGTGAACCAAACCTTTTCAGAAAGTTAAGATAGAGACCAAAAACTTCGTACCAAGGAAATAATTTGAGATTTGAACAATTTTATGCCTAAATTGCGCTACAATACATGACTAAAATTTCAATGTTGTTTAGTCTTAAGGGGTTATTTTAGGTTAATGTTCCTAAAATCATTTGACCTGACCTAAAACCAATTGATTTAGATTAATTTGATACTAGGGACCCAGAGAATTGTAGCCGGGTATCAAGTACACTTTCGGGGTCATTTTAGGGGCTTCGTAGGTAAAGATTCGACTTATTCGAGGTGCGTATACCTATTGGAACTCTTCACAGAATTCATGGTTTTGTTTTATGGATATCAAATTGCATGTGTGACTGTTGGTGGGCACACATAGGGTGTTCAGTTTAATTTGGTTGCATATATATATATATATATATATATATATATATATATATATATTGGTTATAGCTAAATCACTGGCTCGTGCTTGCTTGTTTTTAGAGCTCGTGTTGACGATAATAGAAAGTATCTATGATCGTCTGAAGGGATGTAAGATGTTATCTTGACTTGAAATAACATTTAGATGGGTTCATCCATTAACCGTAGTTGGGGTTTAGTCATTGTAAGCTTGCGAGTATATACATAGTTCATGTCCTATTTTATTGATTACCGACTAGTTTAGGTCGGGGTTTTCTCAGATTATTCGCTTTTTTATTTATTTATTTATTGTTGTTTTATTTTCGATCCTACTTTATTGGTATGTGTTGTTACATTTATTCGTTATTTTTTTTGCTTGTCGTATACTGCCCACATTCATGAGAATGACTTATCGTTGTCATATGTTATATTCACATTTCTCGTAGTTTACCAGAGTTATTTCATTAATATTGTATGGAATTCTTTTGCGATTTTACTCACTGGACTCATCACTGTATTTGTTGGGTGACTGAGTGCAGATCCTTCGACGAACAAGAGCAAAGGCAATGAAGTATTGGGTGATTACCTATGAGATAGTGACGTTAGCTCGTGTTTGATTACATTATGTATTTAATTTTCGTTGGATTTTAGGGATTGTAGAACACTGAATACATGTTTATGGATTTCTTGCTGTACTTATTTCACCTTTGATATATACATGGTATCTTTTTGTTGGGTTTTCCACTACTTAGGATTGTTCAATATTATATAATTTATTCACTTAAAGACTTTCGCTGTAAAACTGTATTAATGCTCGATAAACGAATTAACTAGTTAATTTAAATCGCTAATAATTATATGAAGATTAATTATTTGAGTTAGAGTTTAATGTAAAATATGTAAGCAATCAGTTAGGTCGCGGGGCGTCATAAATAAGCAGGCCACTATGTGGCGAGACTTGTTGATGTGTGATGCGACGTGGCAGTAACTAGGGTTGCCTCAGGACTTAAGGCTATCACAAGATCGCTTCGATAGAGGAGATTTCCTGAGGTGACAGAAGTGGGTGCATTTCTTGCTGGTGGCACTTCATCTAGTGTATGTTTTGAATACAACCCAATCCTATGGAGTTCGATGATGAAACTGTCAAATAGACTAGGAAGAGGCAAAAATGGGAGACGGGTGACCACACCTTCAGAGGTCACATTCCAAATGCGACGAAGGACTCCATGTTCGACCTATAACATGAAGTTCCTTTTACCAAGGAACTGTGGGAGAAATTGGAGGCGAAGTACCATAAGGAGGATGTGACAAGTAAAAAACTCCTCGTCTCCAAGTTTATTAATTTTTAAATGGTAGATGATAGAAATGTTATAGAGCAATTTCGTGAAGTAGAGACTATTATGAATAATTTGTCCCAGCATAATCTTGTTGTGGACAAAACCATTGTTCTGTCTTCAATTATTGAAAAAATACTGCCATCTTGGAGGGAGTTCAAACGAACTCTGAAACATAAAAAAGGACATCACTCTTTATGAACTTGCTAACCATATTCGTGTAAAAGAGGATTGTCACATGCAGGAAAATGAAAAAGAGCAGAATGCTTTGAAAATCTAAAAGGTGTATGTGGTGGAAGCGACAAATTCCAAAAAGCCTTTATTGAATATGCCTAACAGGCTTAATGGTTTCAAAAAACTTAGTGATTAAAAAAACTTAACAACCAAAATCAGAATTAAAAGAAGTAGAAAGTTACTTTTTGGTTCTGTGGGAAAATGGCCACTTCAAGTCCGATTGTCATCATTAGAATAGGAAGCAAGGGAAACATCATGCTTCCTAAAGTGTCGCAAAGAATGCAGGAAACGACAACGATGATCTCATTTCTATGATATCTGAAATCAATGTCGTTAAAAATGACATGACTTGGTGGGTTGATTATGGTGCTATTCGACATGTTTGAAAGAACAAGAGGTTCTTCAATACCATGAAGACAACAAATGAAAATATTGCCTTGTATATGGATAATGATGCTATTGTTCCTGTTAATGGCATAGGTAGAGTTGATATGAAGTTCACTTATGGTAAAATTGTAATATTCACTAATGTGTATTATGCACCAGAAGTGAGGAAGAATCTAGTGTCGGATAGTCTTTTGAATAAGTTTGGTTTTAAGCTTGTGTTTAAGGCCGATAAAGTTATACTCTCGAAGGGAAGTGTGTTTGTGGAGAGGGCTTATGCTTATGTCATGACCAAGATTTCTAATCTCGTTTATTATCTACAATTAGGATTACCGACCCATGACGTAGGACCTACATTTTGATATGTGCACTGACCGAAGCGAGATGACCGAGGTATATGTTAGATTTGTCATGGTGTATGACTAGTGTATTGTATATATATAGACTAATAAGTCACTCTTACTTGTACATAGGTATCGAGATGTGAGTGGGGACTTGCCTTGAGATGTGTGCTACCGTGGGGCCGGGGTAGAAAGTGGTGTGATAAGTTGGTTTAAGCTTAGTGTAGCTTAAATAAATTAATTTGATGATGCTATAGTTGGTTTTATATTAAATGTAACCAAAGTCTGCAAGTTAAAACAATAACCATGTGATGATTCTCAAGATATGTATTGACACATCATGCGACCAATTGAGTTTGATATTGGTGTTACTTAGAAGGAGTTAGTAGAAACTTGTCAAGTTGTAAGCCATTAGAATAGTCTCGAGATACGTGTGTACATGAAGATCAATGACTATAAATCAAATTTATTTTAATATATAAAATTGGAAAAATCAACTCATGCAAACCAATTCATTTCATTTCACAAACTTAGGAGCTAAGAAAAGTTGTTGGAGAAGAAGAAAATCAGAGAGATTAGCAAGTTGGTGAAGAATTTTTGTGATTTGGAGTTGTAGATCAAGTTGTTGGTGTTTGTCAACTAGGTGATTTTATTTACACTAGTAACTTAGTTTAATTTGATGAATTATGAAATAATTGAAGTAGGGTTGTTGCTATGGTTTTGGTTGTTATTTTCGATCTCGGGGTAGGTGATAAAAGGGATCCAAAGGTGTTGGAGTGGTCTATGTGTGGAAAGAACACATAATTCTAAGTGCAAAATTCTGAGTTTTCATGCACATGGAGCACTAAATGAACTAGCTAGCACGCTACATGTGAGTAACGTGCTACTAAATCTGACTAGCATGCTAATGAGGTCATTAGCGCGTGCGTTAGGTGCTCTGACAGCATAAAAAATGCAATTTCTTAAATTAAACTAAATACTTTAAACAAGTCCAATACCCTAGTTAAAGGTCTAAACACATTCAAAAATATGTTAAATGATATCAAAAACCTACGGAAGTGTCTCAAGGGTTCATATATGAGATTTGAGGTATCGGGAGGCCAGTAAAGCTAGGACTTTACATTGCTTGAGGTGAATATACCTGTTGATTATTTTGTTTGCATTTCATATCCATTTTATGCTTGTTTATTGTAGTCTATATTGACTATGTCTAGTGTTGTACTCTCATATCATGAACTTATTTGATGATATTCCTCACTTGTTGAGCTTGACTTTCATGATATTATGATAAATTGAACTCATTTGAATCATCCATGTGCTTTATGTCATTTCTTGATGTTTCATAGTGAATATAGTGTAAATGCATGCTATTAGGATTGTAAATTTGTGGATGACTTTATGGACTTGTACTCTTTGGGAATCGTGCTTTGTAGCATAGCCAAGCCTTGGAAACGAGTCAATTTCTTGGAGTTATAATGTAGTTATAGAATCTAGAGCCTATTGCACTATGTTAGAGTTTATCGACATACTGGGTTAATGTAACATCCGAGAATTTCATAAACTTGAAAGGAGGCTAATTAAGTATTTTTGGATTTAAATTGAGATTTTAGTATATGAGGTGGGACCCAAGCATTTTGGACTGGAGATCATAATTCAAAATATTATTTTTGTACGATGAATGGTTATTTTGTGTATTATATAACATTTTGTCGTGAAGTTGGGTTGTGTTGAGATGTATACTCAATATGTCATACTCGGAGTTGCAAGTGCATTTCTTAAGGACACGAATAAAAATAAAATCATTAGTCTTTCAAAAACTAAATAACCAAGTGTTAATCCTCACATGAAGATTTTGTATCGGTTTGCGTATAAGTCGGGATTGGTGGTAATGTAATGTGAGAATGAAGTTAGTACAAGACTTTGCTTCGACTTTCATATCAGTTGGTGGTGGTCGAGGTTGAAATTGAGTCCAAATTAGTGCAAGTTTGGCCAAGTGTGGCAAGAGAATTGGTCCAAAAAATTTTAATATGTCATGGAAAAAGTCAAGATTTTTGGGGGTTTTGGCATGTCTAAAACTAATGTTATAGACATTTTATGAAGATGGACTATTTTGTCGAGAGTTTGATTCAATTTGGTGAGAAATTGCATCGAAAATAAGCATTGGAAGCAAAAACACGTCAAAATAGGGATTTCGAGAATTAATAAATAAAAAGAAATTAAGCTGCTGACAAGCAGTTGAGGGTTTATATATAAATAAAAAAATTGAAAACCAAAATCAACACATTCGTTCTTTTCAATAAATCGAATGCTATCTATTGTTTCAAAACCTTCCCAATTTGGTCTTTCACTCGCTGAGCTCCCGACATCCGATTTTCATTCGGTTTCTTTTCGCAAAATCATAGAGCATCGCGAGACAGTCAATTCGAGCTAAGTTTCAACTGTGAAAACTAGGTATTCTGCCTATAATTTGATAAATACTCAATGGGCATTTTCCTCAATTCAATTTGAATTCTCGCAATTTCTCAATTTCTTTCATGGGGTTTTAATAGAAATTGCTAGAAATTATCTTTAATTGATGTATTGGGTTGATTTGGATCAATTTGGGAAAAATTCCACCTACGTGGGTTGGGTTTTTGATGAATTGAACTAATGCAATTCAGTTAATAACTATTTTGGACACATTTTATGGTTAATATTGATTTACCTTGGGTTTTTAGGATGAATGGATTATTGGTTTTGATCTGATTTGACTCCACGAGTTGTGAAAACATTTTGATATTAGTATCCAGTGGTTTCGTGGTGTTTGTTATTGAGTTTCGAAAATTTAATTGCGAAAATATCGATTGGGAGAAGTTTTTCGGCTCAAAATAAATAAAGTTCGCCTAATTGACGGGTCATATTGAAAAATTTATATCTTATCTGTCGATGATCTGATTTGAGTGTTCTTAGAGTCTGTGGGAAGTACGATATGAGTATTACAAGTTCCTTTTAGGTCATCATGACAAATATTAAGGTTTTCAAGGTTAAAAAGCTACCCCAAGTTGGCTAATTGAAAGACAGTTATAAGGTTTTTGTGACTTGGAACAATTATATAAATTAATGTTTTTGGAAACGTTTCTCAAGCGTACCTTGGCCGTGGTTTTTATTGGGTTTCGTGATTTGGTTTCTTTTGAAGTTTGACCCATAATATAATTGGGTATGCATGGAAGCTATTAGGTTCATTTTCAAGGTGATCTGCGCTCTTGGAATCTCGTAAAATAAGCTCAAAATTGGTTTGGTTGTAAGTAAACCCTATAATGTTCTTTAATATTGATTGAATATTTTTATACCTGTAATTGTATCACAGTCTGCATTGCATTTTATCATTTTTGGTCATGCACGCCTAGAGTGAGTGAGGGGGATAAGCTCGTTTTGGATTCTGATTTGATTGAAACAAGGTTTCAGTCCTACCTCTACGTCGTCTAGTGAGACTAGCGGAGTCTAACACTGACAAGTTATCTATGCATTTCACGATATCTTAATAATGTCTCCATGCTATTTTTGAAAGTCGATGTCTGATTATAGTTAGGAGACATCAACATAGTGGATTGCATGTCATGTTGACACATATATCTTATTATTTATTTGGAAATGCAATTATATGTCTCCATGTATTAGACTAACAATTGCAGAAGTACAGATCATAGCAGGAATTTACTTACCTGACATCTTCGAGCTGTTTTCGACGATTTCCAATTTTGTATGACGACAAAGGAAGAGTGGACAATATTCGAAGATTGTGGTGATTGTTTTCACAAATTAAAGTAAATTTTTGTTTTAAATTATTTATATTTATTATTTTGGGATTCTTGGGGTGAGTGTAGGTTGTGAAGTTTATTTGAATGGTTATAAGAGTCTCCTAAGTTAGAAATATAAATAAGTTGAAAAGGTTCATATTCAATTTAAGTCTATTTGAGATTGTAAAGTTGAAATTAAGTTATCGGAGACTCAAACTTAGTGTATTAATTCGAACCTAACACATATTATGAACCGCTTGGAGTTGTAAGTCCTTCGACAAATCTCTCCATTCAACTGTCCATTAGGTGAGCTATTTTGACAAGCCACTTTTAGGGAAGATGCTGCCGAAAATTTTACAAAATATGGAGAACGATCTATATGATTTATGAATTTGCTCCAATTGAACAAATCATGAATTAAGTTTCATTGAGGATAAAAAATTAGTGTCGGAGCCTTACTAAAGACTAAAATAATTACTATTTTGAGGTCAAAGTTGAAAGAATGGATTAGGTTGACTAGATTATCAGAGGGTTAAGGTGATCTAGGCCAGTCAATCATCTTAATGACGAGGGGCTGACAGTTAAAGGCCCTAGGGATGTCGACATTCGCTACTATGACGCGACACATTGGGTTAGAGTCCCTGGGGTTGTCAATTCGCTAAAGTTAGAGTCCTTGGTGACATTGGGGTTAGAGTCCCTAGTGATATTAGACTGTGTGATGTCATGCACGTCCTTTATAGCCGTAAAGGCTTCAATGCGCATGTCACGACCAACCGAATCTAGATCATAACTATTTAGCCTTATGTCAGTTTTACTTGCTTAACTATGATATTTCTTAGTATATTTCTGGTACTAGTCTTTATTTATTGAACTTATGCTCTTGAATACCATTTAGTCTTTTGGAAATATAAATGAATATGTCAATGAGGATTACTATTACTTTTAGTACTTATTGACCTTTTTATGACAGTAGGTGCAGAGTCGCCGATGAGCAGGCCCAACAAAGTGAAGATCAGAAACCACCTCTAAGCCAGCAACGTACTTCTGCATCGACATGTTGCAGGTTTTGATATTTTGAGTACTATACAGTTATGTCTGTTGCTACATTTTGGGGTTGTATATTGGGCCGTGCGTTTAGTTCCCTGAATTATGATGACCTCCACACTGTTTATATTCGCCACTCTATTATATATATGCATGTGATCATTGTTTCCTCGTTTCCACACTTAGGGTTTAATATGTTTTTTCTGCATAATCCGTTAAGACTTCCGCTAAATCTTATAACTCTTAAAAAGTTTTTAATTACTCTGAAATCTAGTAATATGTTAACATGTGTAACACTTATCCTGAACGTGTATATCGAGAAAATCAAGATAGAAAGGCTCATTAATACGTAGTTAGGTCCTTTGTAGCTAGGAATTAAACTTAATTACGAGATTGGGCTAGGCGGAGCCTTAGATTAAGGAATAGGCCATCACAGTTGGTATCAGAGCCATAATTTGTTAATAAGTAAGGCATAAATTTGAATAAAACACAAATCTTAGATGTGGAAACCAGATGATCTTTTCCTAGAAACTATTAGTTGGGAAGTGAAATAAGTGAGCTGGGGGGTATTTTATTTACATGTTAAATTCTATATGTACATAAATACGAGTTATGCCATGTAGTAGCAGATTTGCGTTTGCTATCTACCTACAGACATCGATAGTAGACACACGCAATGGCGGAGACACTAGAGCTAGCAGCAGTCACCCTTCTACCACCTCGGTGGATGACTATCAGAGGTTGTTTGACTGTGTAGCGGCTTAGGGGCAGCAGCTAGCCGACTTCATCACCTTCATGAGCGAGCATATAACGGCTATCACACTAGCCTTCCTTGCCACCCATTCTACTACGATGAAACCCCAGACCGTCGAGACTGAGATTGCACCAGACACTACTACTTCAAGGCCTCGAGCACCCATATTACTAGTGTCACAGCCACAGACGGACCCCACAACACTATGTCTACCATAGTTACCGATAGTGACTATATAAGAGACAACTACAGTTGAGGATATGCCTACTCCTACATCTACGTCCTTCGAGACTAACTATAGGGCTATCGAAGGACGCTTGCTAGTGAAGGAGTTCATCGGGCTTAGGCCAATGTTCTTTGCTGGAAAGTGAAACTATGAGAAGATTGAGCGGTGGATTATTTCACAGGAGAAATCACATCTACTGTTGGGCATAAAGGACAGATTGCAATCCATCTCTCTTATTACACCCTAGAAAAGGGTGCAAATGTCTGGCGGAGGACTACAGTGGCGAGTAGAGGCAATTTTACCTCGTGGGATAGCTTCGAGAAAGAGTTTTTCAAGTAATACTTTCTAGCTTATATGGTGAAATGAATGAAAAAGAAGTTTATGGCACTAAGACAGGCTGAGGGCGAGTCAGTGATGTGCTACAAAGATAAATATGGTTACCACAGACAGTTTGTCGGGAGCTTGGTTATGAGTGATGCTAATGACGCTTACTACTTTGGCGATGGGTTGAGACTGGACATTGCACAATTAGTTATGACCACCGGAGCCATATCTCTTCAGGATATGTATGAGCGGGCCTTTTTCCAAGAGACATATGAGTTAGGTAGAAATGAGGATAAACATGCTGAGTTACCGGAGAAAGAAGGTGATTATGAGCAGAGCGGTCAAAGGGGTAAGAGGCAGAGGAGATGAGATAGACGGTTTCAGAGAGGTTGAGCACATGGTACGTACATACATCTAGTGGCACATGCACCACCATTAGCCCCCATACATGAGACTTATGGCATACCTCCCTTACTCCCTATCGCTAGGGAGGCATTACCAACACCACCAACACCCCGATAATAGCAACAACAGCAAGGTAGAGGCCAAGGCAATGGCCGAGATTTTAGAAAGCGATAGAGGCAGGCATAGGGACAGGCCTAACATGATCAGGGATAAAGACGATAGCTTAGTCAGCGTGGGGTACATGTCCCGAGAGTGCACACTGCCATTGGCAACCTATCCATAGCAAGGCTGAGAAGGAGCCTACTTGGTAAGACAGCTAGATCCTGAGGCGACACGAGATCTCATTAAGGGTATAGTCTCCATTTCCATTAGAGATGCTTATGTATTATTTGATTATGGTTCTACTGTTTCATTCATTATTGATCGCATGGTAGAAATCCTAGGGCTGACACCTATTAGGCTTATAGTATACTTGATTTTGAGTATTGTACCTAACGATAAGTTTCACAATAATAATTTTATTGAGAGATGTCTAGTCGAGATATGTGGAGTAAAGTTACATGCTGACTTCAAAGTCCTCGAGTTCTTAGAGGGGTCTTTAGGAAGTCTTTAGCTCGATGAGGCCCATCGCAAATGAAACATCCCCTCCTTGCTTCCGACGCCTTGGCATCCCGAGCATCGGACTTGGAAGAAGTCTCGTCCTGCTTCCTTGAACTTTCTGCTAGTTCATTCCCTTTGTACTTATTCTCCTTTCCTATTGCTTCAAAAATCGAAGCCCCCATCTTGTAGTCAACAAGACTATCAGCAGCATATATTACAGATGACAAGTCCTTCATTCCTTGCCTTCGCAATTCTGACTGCGCCCACCCCTGCAATCCGATGGTAAAGTTGAAAAGCTTTTCATCTTCAGTCATGTTCTTAATGTTGAGGAGTAAGGAAAAAAACTTCTTAACATACTCCTTTACTGTGCCTGTTTGTTTAAGTCTCCTTAAGGCTTCCTAAGCTTGCCACGCTGCATTTGTGGGTAAAAACTAATCCACAAGCTCTTGCTTCGAGGAATCCCATGTTGAGATCTTCGGCCACCTCGTCGAAGCATCGTCCTCAACCCTGGTACGCCACTACAACTTTGCATCACCATCAAGAAACATAGATGTTAACGTTACCTTTTGGTCATTAGAGGTACAAACAGTAGAAAAATACTGTTCCATATCCCAAATGAAGTTCTCCAGTACCTTTGCACTTCGAGCTCCCTCAAATTTCTTTGATTCTGGGACCTTTGGTTTGGGTGTTTTTACCTCACTAGATTCACCACCACTACACACCACAAGCTTCAATACCCCAACCTCAGGATTAAAGTCTTAGATGGCCTCCATGCATTTAACACCGATCACTTGCACGTTCGTGTTCAGCCCTCCAAATTAGTTCTCCAAGGTAGAAATGTCTCTAGTAAGAGCCTCCATTCTCCCCACCAGAAGAGAACCCAATCTTTTCAGAGCATCTAGCCACACCGAGACTATGGGATCATCCTCCCTAGCATCATTTCTCACTGTTTCTATGTGGGCCAGGCCTTGCTTCACCTGTGCAAGCCTCTCCATCAATGCATTCATGCTAGCACCTCTGGTTGTCATTGATTTCAATTCTTCTTAAGTTACCGCAACTCGGGCTTTGATACCAAATCGTCACGGGGCTGATGTGAGAATGAAGGTTCTGCCAAAGGAATTACCCCAGTATTTTTCACTTCAACACCAAACCATGATGCACACTAGACTCCAACCTAGTTCAGCACTCGTTTCCCTTTTTTCTAAGGGCACCCAGTCTCCCTTCGCTCAAGGCATACTAAGTAGACGAGATAAATGAAATGAACCACACTAATTAGGCATAAGGCATAATGGAAGTTTATTGCTTTTCAGCTAGGGGATTACGCCAATCCTAATTCACTTGTTCTCCCCCAGATAAAGCTCACCTTATATATAATTTCTTAGTATACAAGGTAGTTACAAAACCGTTTGAGGGACACCTATCCACTCTTTAACCCACTAACAAAACAACTCATAACTCCCTGGTCATACTCCAACATGCCCATCCTTGCATTGCTCCGGCAATGTCATATGTACTGGTAGTTACCACAACTGCCAGTATATTACTCCATCTTGTGCCACCTAGCATTGGACCGAATCCCTACTACTAGAACCTTGGCTATGTCCCCCCATGCTAAGCTCGTGCTTAATATGTAGTCAATCTATATTGCCCACTTTGCAATTGACTCGGTCATCCAAGTTTTCCTCAATGCCACCTAGCATAACTGCCAAACCACCTAGCTCAAACGAGCCTTGACTTGGTCTCAGCCCAAGCCAAAGCCTTGGTTTAGCCATCATCTTGAATGGTCTGTCCCCTTAGTGCCAACCGTTTTTTTTTTACCTTACCGGAGTCCGGCCAATCCCAGTGCCTCTGGTGTGGGTGCTCACTTGTCCCACCCATATATGGGTATGACTTGCCTAAGTGCTCAAGCCATGCCTTAGCCCCTGCCCATGCCACCTTTAAGGGAGAGGGGTCCCCCTTAATATATATGTTAAGCCGTTCCTAGTCCTTTAATAGGAAACATCACAAAGTGAGACCAGTCAAACTTTGACTTGGTCAACGCCCAAGTCAAGATTTTTCAACCCTTGTCAAGTATTGCCCGTGCTAAGCTTTGCCTTATTAATCGTTTCCAAGTCGTGTCTATGCCAAGTTTTGCCCCAGCCAAACCTTTCTCGTGCCAAGCTCGCCCTTGCCAACCTTGTCCGTGTCAAGACTCGCCCTTACTAAGCCTTGCCAAACTTTTCTCGTGTCAAGGTTTGGCCATGCCAAACTGTGTCAAGTCTTGCCCGTGCCAAGCCTTGCCAAACTTTGCTTGTGCCAAGGTTTGCCCGTGCCAAACCTTGTCGTGCCAAGGCTTGCCCGTGCCAAGCCTTGTCAAACCTTGCTCGTGCCAAGGCTTACCCGTGCCAAGCCTTGCGAAACCTTTCTCGTGCTAAGCCTTGCCCATGTCAAGCCTTGCCAACTCTTGCATGTGCCAAGATTTGCCCATGCTAAACCTTGCTCATGTCAAGCCTTGCCTATGCCAAGGCTCACCCTTACCAAGCCTTGCCTTACTTTGCTTATGCCAAGGTTTGCCGCTGCCAAACCTTGCTCGTGTCAAGGCTTGCCTGTGCCAAGCCTTGCCAAACCTTGCTCGTGCTAAGGCTTGCCTGTGCCAATCCTTGCCAAACCTCTGAATCCCCCGAAACCCAAACACTGTTAGGTATCCGGGCTACCCAGCCCAATTTTTTCTCGATTCGGCTACTAAAGGTCTAACAGTAAGGCATATAGGTTTATGGTAATTGAACATAATAATTCAATTTCAGTGAATACTGTAATTGAATCAAAGGATGTAATTTTTGATGAGACTAGATTTAAATATGTTGCTAAAAATATTCATAAAGAAAACCAAAAAGGGAAGGAAGTTGTAGAAATTGAAAATGACAAAGAACTAATAGAAGTTCCTGAATTTCGAAGGAGCAAACGAGCTAAAAAAATTAAGTCATTTGGTTCTGATTTCTATATATTTCTAGTTAAAGGAAGTAGAGAAACAATAACTAAGAAAATCTCATATCGTTTTAATACAGAGGCTGATCCTCAAACGGTAGAGGAAGAAATGAAAGAAAGATGCAACTTTCCGAAAAGAGCCATTGAATGATGAGATGGATTCAATAATGGGAAATCACACTTGGGAGCTAGTCGATCTACCTCTCATCTGTAAACCCATTAAATACGAATTTCTTTTCTAAAGAAAAAGAAGAGTTGATGGATACATCGTAAAACACTAAGTAAGACTGGTTGCTAAGAGACTTACTCAAAAGCATGGAATAGACTATTTTGATACCTATTTACTAGTAGCTAGAATTGCTACAATTAGATTTCTTATTGCAATTGCAACTATAAACAAGCTGGTTATCTAGCAAATCTAAGTTAAAACAACGTTCCTACATGGAGAATTGCATGAGGAAATATACATGGAATAACTTGAAGGGTTCATAATGCCCGATCATGAAAATAAAGTATGTAGATTGTGAAAATCATTCTATGGATTAAAGCGATCAACAAAATAGTGGTATCATAAATTTAACCAAGTTGTACTTGCTAATGGACTCAAAATAAATGAATTTGATAAATGTGTATATAGCAAGTTTGATGAAAAAGGAAATGGTGTCATTATTTTTCTTTACGTAGATGACATGCTAATTTTTGGAACTGACTTGGAACAAGTTCAATAGACCAAAAACTTTCTTTTAAGCAAATTTGAAATGAAAAATAATGGGCAAGCTGATGTCATTCTTTGGATTCAGATTATAAGAGATGAAAGGAATATTACTCTAACTCAATCTCATTATATTGAGAAAATTCTCAATATATTCAATCGTTTGAATTGTGCCCTTGTTTCTACCTTACTAGACCCAAGTATTGAGCTAGTGAGAAATACAAGCAATCTAGTTTCACAACTAAAGTATTCTAGATTTATTGGATACTTAATGTATGCAATGACATGCACTAGGTTGGATATTGCCTTGGCAATAGGCAAGTTGAGCATATTCACAATTAATCCAAGTGAGTTGCATTAGTTTTTTAATTCAGAAAAATTTGAAATAACTGAAGAAAAAAATTAACTATGAATTATGCCATAATGGATATCCTTTGTTCTTAGAAGGATTTTTAGATACAAGTCGGATTGTGAAAGATCAAAATCATGCTTTTATAAGTGGGTGGATTCTCACACTTACTGGAGGTGTATTCTCGTGGGCTTCAAAGAAGCGAACTTTAATAGTTGGTTCAACCATGGAATCAGAGTTTATTACGTTAACCTCGGCTTTAAAAGAAGCCGAATAGTTACGTGAATTATTATACGAGATACCATTATGGCCTAAATCGATAGCTCCAATTTCTATCCATCGTGATAATGAGGCCACATTGGCATGGGCTCATAGCCAAGTGTACAATGGTAAATCTTGACATATTGGATTGAGACACAGGTGTGTCAGAGAATTGATAAAAAAATGGAGTTATCACAATTGACTGTGAGATTTAGTTAAAATTTGGCAAATCCATTTACTAAAGGGTTGTCAAGAGACTTGGTAAATAAAACATCAAGGGGAATAGGTTTCAAGCCCATGAATAAAAGCCACCAATAGTGGAAACTCAACTCGACGCTTAACATTACGTTAAGTCTTGAGTTCAGTGCAGTCAAAATGCATTATTAGTGTGACTGTGACCATTAGATTTTAATGTCATCCTAAGATTGTTAGTGCTTGGTACCTGCATGGATAAGAGAGGAGGAAAGGTGCTTAAATTGAGATGACACTAGAATGGAGACTACCTATGTGGATGTGTAATGCGTCCACTTCAAGTACTTTAAGAGCTAAGCTCTAATGACATTCACGAGAAGATACATGACACAAGGCCAATGTTGAATTTGTCAGAATATTTATGGCTATTTGCTGGTGTTAGTTATATGCGTGATATGTTTATGCTACATATCGATTAGAATCATTGGTTCAAAATTTATCTACTATGTAGTCCAGATATGATGTAATGAACTTTTCACAAATTAGTGGTTCAAATTACAAAATACCATTACTTATGCATACAATGTTTAAAATGTTCTTGTATCAATGATTTGATTATTTTGAAAATGTCATTGTTGGACCTTTTCGAAAGGAAATGTTTTAGTCCTACATGGATTAGAAAGTTCTACTTTAAAGAGTAGATACACTCTTGCAGAGCTATACAAAGTGAGACACGCATAGACGCGAGTTGTGATGCATATGGTGCATTTTAGACACTTTTATAGGTGCACTTAGCAGTTTGCACGAGGCACGTGATCATTCACGTCTGGGCTAACCATGGTTAAAAAAAATTTAGTGGGTGTTTAATTAATTGATACACTCAACTATAAGTGGGCGGTTAATGGGTAGTTAATTAAAACCCATTCAGTGTTGACTGAGTGGAGCAGTTTCAATTGCCGAGGTAATTGAAACTCCTCAGTCTTCCCCACTATCCTATTTCTTCTCTAACTGGCTTGACCAGAAAGCTAGAAGAGAAGACCATTAGGAGGAAGAAGAACATCTCAAGAATTACAACAATTGCTTGTGTTCTAGCTTTCACTGTTGCAAGTGCAAGTTAGTTTTACTTCATTGTATCCTCTAGGATTTGTGCTGACTCTTGCAGTATAGAGAGCAAAATTTCCTTTAAGAAAGTGGCAGAGATATACGATTTGAAGTCATTGCTCACTCTTTTGGCCTAACACGTGCTTCTTCAAGGCAAAGTTATGAGAAGTCCCAAGTTCAACTTATGTTAGAGAGTCAAGTTGTAAGAAATTTTTTTATATATTATTTAAAAAAGTAGCGGCTCGTACCATTTCTTTGTGAATTAGAAATGGCCACAAATCACTACAAATTAAAATCGTAATGATACTTTTTATGGACATAAAACTCTAAATCCGAATCTAATACTGAAGTCATATAGATTCGACCGATAGATAAATGGTACCGATACTTATCGCAAAATAATCTAATCCGCTTTAGAATACAATAATAATAAGACTTATATATGTGTGGAGTGGACACTTCATCTTGTCCTGACATTTCAGATGAACCTCACTTTCACACTAAACTAATCATCACAGTCTTCTCGTCTTAAATTGAGCTTAATATTACAAAAAATGAAGAGATAATTAAAATTAAAAAAGTAGAGTTGTCAAACACGCTCGTGGGCCTCAAATGTTAGATTTGTGTTTTCATAGTGCTTTGTCCACCAAGTTGGAGTGTCATTCTTATTATTGAAATTAGTCGATTTCTTGCGCTCTACGCGTGTCTTATTAAGACTTTAAGAGAGTTAATAAGTTAATTTACATGAATATACTGTACTATCTTTTTACAATTAAAATTACAACTCATAATAATCAACTCATATTTTTTAGAAAGAAAATATACAATAGTGGGTAAAAAATATTTATTTATAAATCGCTCGTATGGCGAACATCTTGAACAATCCTCACAACAATGAACATAGAGATGTGAAGCTTTGAATCGCACTGCAAGATCTCTGCTACGTTTTGGAGTGTCATACAGCTCAACAATCACCACAACATTGCATTCATGTGTGAAGAACTCTGAGAGAGGTACTTGGATGTTGCTAAACCTGCAGTACTTATGAACTTATGATCTATATATAAAAAGAAAATTAATGTTCAGTATATATAACGTTGTGGTAACCAAAGAAATAGTGTAAAATTCGAAACATAAACTTAACGAATTGAAGAAATCCTTCATTAATTAGACCATCGTTTGGTTGTTGAAGGTTGGGTTTTTGTTGTCCAAAAATATGAGGGAATGAATATATTTTAAAACAATAAATAACACAAATAAATAAATATCTAAAAAACATAAAAATTGAGAAAATCCTAAAAATGAAATGATGGAAGGAGAGAGCATGTGAAACTTTCTCTCTCCTTAAACTTATATATACATATATAGATATTGAATAAAGATTGATGAATTTAATCGTGTTTTTTTTCTATTTTTGTTTTCTTTATTTTTTGTCAAACTAATCATATTTACGTGTTGCGGTTCTTACAACAGTAACAATCATTTTATTGTCTATCTAATTTGTATATGTTAGTATATAAATTAAGGGAGTGGATAAATGAACCCCAGTTTTTGTTTAGAAGACCCGACCCAAGTGAAATTACCCAACTACCCCTCCATATAAAAGGGTTTTTATTTACCCATACCTCACCCCTATCACTCATCCATACCCAAGTCACCCCTATCTCAAATTGGATTCTTACTATCAACCCTAATACGACGAATTGCAAGCAAAATAATGACGATTCGACGTTGTGGGTACATTCCTCATATCTTTTAGTGTCGATTTTGAAGTTTTTTTGGGTTTTTTTTCTTTTTTTGAGTCGGTATTATTTGTGGGATTATTGTTGGGTTTAGGGGTTTGGTTTGGGGGTTAAATCTTGCATTCGAGGTGCAGAGTTTTGATGGAATCGCAAATATTAAGCGATTACGAGCAAAACTCACTATTTTTGGTCATTTTCATGTACTTTGTAGGAGTTTCGAAATTTTTTTGTTCGTTCTTGTTTCCCGTTGTTGTCGGACACACATAGTTGACACCTTTGAAGAGGTGTCGAACACAAAGTGCCGACACCTCTAAAGAAGTGCCAACACCTCTAAAGTGGTCTCTGACACACATGACCGACACCTCTAAAAAGATCTTGATTGGATTCATCCGTCACCCACTGAGACCTAATTCTTTTTGCAGTCTCGGTCAAAGTCGTTCGTTACCTCTTTAGAGGTGTCGGCCCTATGTGACTGAAACTTTTGAAGAGGTGTTGACTTTTTTAGTCTGACACACACGAGCGACATTTTTTAACTTCCAGGACATGACACGACCACACTCGACCTTGTTCAACGAAAAAACATTCCTATGAAACTTGGTGACCTAGTACAAGTGCTTTACAATAACTAAAATCGAGAAATTGAGAGGATTGAAGAGTGTTGGAGTGAGGGTGAGGGTAATATGGTACAATAAGGGTATTTTTGGAACTTTAAGAAAAAACTAGGGTAAACTAAGTAAAAAAAGAGGTACGGTGAAGTAAAAACTCAAAAATGGGGTCCTCTAAGAAAAAATTGGGTTTCGTTTATACGTTCCCTAAATTAATTATCATTATTTGCACAATACAAGTTTTGGATGCGAACCTGTAAATCGTTGCAACAGGGGCAATTGTTGTTGGATTTTTAGGGTTCATACGCAGAGAAAATTACAAAACAATTTTGACAAAAACCCCAACGGGATCCGAATCTAATTCCATTAAAACATTTAAACCATGAAAACTTAATCATACCTCGGTCGCAATATACATTTCTGAAGGTTGATCGATCTCTAAGGCGCTGCCAACAGCGAACGCCCTCTACGAGCAGTTCACACACGAACGGTGGCCGAGATTCGAAGTGCTAGCTTTGAGAGAATACTAAACCTTTTTGTTTCTCTCCAAAACGATCCAGAGCGTACCAGAAAACCCTAATTCGTTTCTAAAACGAAAATATAGTTTCAGCTCTTGATCTTTCATACGTGTGTTCTAACTTAAAGCGTCTATTTATACAACCCTTGTATATAGACGGTTAAGTAAATTACACATATACCCCTACTTAAAGAAGTATAAGTGTAATACTCCACAATGACATTTCTGTCATAAATTTTATCATATAAAATTCATTTTTCTGAACCATCTTAAAATCTCGCAAAACCATTCTTAGTGTGCAACCCAATAGGCTCACACAACGTTGTCAGTGTACCAAAACACATTTTGGTATACAAGTCATAAGCGGCCTCTAGCAAGACATTAAGCCACCCAAGTTGTACGAATATCAAATCGATACAACCTAATCGATAGTGTATATAACATCCTTTTGTCACACGATATCATTTCGATCTCTAGGTAGACTGAAAACATCCAAGTGACATTGATCAATATCAATTCACTTAAACTAGACCTTTTAACAGTCTAACACATCAAGGGATTGTCACAACCTAAATCTCTAACCCCATTTTAATTCCTTAATCAGGATCACCGACCCTTGACGTGGGACCTACACTGTGATACATACACCGACCGAGGCATATGACCGAGGTATATGGTATTTTTGTATTGATGTATGCCTAGTGTTATGTATTGTGTAGACTTACTAAGTCATTTTGTACGGTTGTAGGTGTCGAGACGAGAGCGGGGGACATGCCTCGAGTAGCGTGCGAGCTGGGGGAACAGGGTAGTTAGCATTTTGGTAAGTCTTATTTAATGCTAATATGAAATAAGGAATTACTTATGAGCCTATATAGTCAAGTAAATAATATGGAATATATATTGGGTGAATAACGACGTGACGGTACGCAGATATCACGATTCGGACGCGAAACCGGGCATCGAAACGCCCGAAAATGCAGGCGAGTGTCTTAATGGTGTCACCATTAGGTGTCAACACACAACAACACACACTTGTCCAAAAATACATACACTTGTTCAATTTTCCACCAAGTGTCATCACCCCCACCTACCCACTTATATCACACACACACACACTCACGCACACACTGTACACACACACATACAGAGAACCGGGAGGCGAGAGCGAGGAAGAAGAAGAGGAGAGGAGGAGGAGAAAAAATGATGCGCCGGGAAGGAGAGTGAAGAGATCACCATTGAGGTGAGTTGATTGAGTTGTTGTTGTTGATTTCGCGTTGTTTTTGCTGTCGGTTGTATCGTCGTTGAAGTAGTTCAAGGTGACGAACTCGGACGAACTGCCATGGCAGTTCGTCCGAGCTCGAGGAAGGCAGGGGAGTAGTATCCCCTGCATGCGAAACTCCACTTGGGGTTGGGGATGGAAGCCCAACCCCAGCGAAGAAGATGTGAAAAAAAAAAAGAATTAGAGCATCGACTCTGTTTCAGCGAAGAAGAAGAAGAAGCCGGGTCGGGCCGTCCCGGGCCCCGATGGGCCGGGCCGGACCGGACCCTGACCCGGCTGGAATGGGTCATATCGACCCGGATCCTGCTGGACCGGGTCGGGTCGACCCAGATCCACAAAAAATAATAAAAAAAATAAAATAAAAATATATTTAATTAGTTAAATAAATTAAACTGATTTTTAATAAATAAATTCCTGAAAATAGAGAAAAATATGGAAAAAAATTCAGGAAAATGCCGGAAAAATAGGAAAAAATATATTTGTGACCCAAATCAATAGAAATTCAAGATTTCCATACAAAGTGAAGAATTCGGAAGTCGGTCGAGACGTTATACGAGGTTTTATCTCGAAAAATGTGAAATGGGCCGAATGACCGAAAATAAATAAGAAAAGTGAAATTTGTCTCGACTTCGATTTGGCCTAAGTGAGACATTATTGAATGTTAGGAAATTACAGAGGAACTCAGACGTTTAGGCACGCACTTCGATTCGTCGAGGAATTGGCTAGACTAGGACAAGCGTGTGACTGTAAGTACGACTATGAGAATTTTATATTTCATTTCATTCTCCTATTGCTTTATTGGTCTATTGGTAGACATTACTACTTGTCATCTCACATCATGTTGTTCTTGTATTTATTCATGGATGAATATTGTGACATGATGCCTTGTAAATTATTTCATTGCCTCTAATTCCTACATTTGATGTCGTTCTTGAATACAATTGATGAAAAGCATGCTAATGGACTACTTTGAATTTAAATAGCCTCGTATTCGATTTCCTTTGGGCTTTGCAGCCTAACTTGTCTTGGAATTCTAGAAATTTGGAATTATTTGTTTTTGAAACAAAAGTAGGGATTATTTAGTGTCCATTGCACGAGAGATGCGAGGTTCATGGGGACATGGGTCTACCGGGGTTCCGGCACTCACCACTACACTTGCGCGGCACACGAGGTATAGGACTCGGGGTGGTCGGCAAGTATGAGATTGATGTTGTAAAGCGTAGAGCGCAGCTCCGCTATTTATGTGAAATATGTTGAGTGCAGCTCCATATCGTAGTGGGAAAAGGTAGGTGATAGGTCTCATCGCCGACCGGACGAAGATCATCTCGACTTAGCCTGTGTCTGTCTCTACATCTTTAACCGTGGTATTTACTTGCATTACTTGTTTCAGCAATTTATTTCGCTCCTTTATGCTTTTAAATACCATTTGTTTATTTGGAAATGTGACATGAAATTCTCCAGTTAGTACTTAAATATCACTATACTCACCGTCTAGTTTGTGACGATGGGTGTAGGTCCGTCGAGCAGTAGCAGACCGGGGAAGGAGAAGATCGGTGATTATCCCTGAGCCCGCGACGCGTCACTGCATCGATTGTAGGTCTTCTTTTGATATTTTGATTGCATATGTTATATACATCTTTCAGATACTATTTGGGGTAGTATATTGGGTTGAGCGTTGATTCCCCGACTTGACTTAAACTATTTTGTTGTTTCACTACATTTCGAGAACTTTATATATGTGATGTCATTTCCTGGTTTTCCACACTTAGGATTTTACAAATGGCTTCCGCATAAGTTACTCATTGCTTCCGCATAATCAATAAGACTTCCGCTAATTAATTAATTAACTTTAAATTTTAATTAACCGGTAGGACTACTGTATTACTTGTCATGAACACGAGAAAAGAGGCGTTTAGGTTGTAAAGGCTGACTAATACGTAGTTAAGTCCTGCGTGGATTTGATTAGGGATTAATTACGGGATTAGGCCGAGCGGTGCCCTAGATTAAGAGATGGGTCGTCATAGGGATCCACTGGATATCTCTCTTTATATGAGGGACAAATTTTATCTCGATTACACAACTTCATCACATTGCTTACACAGTAACCAATCACAGCCTTTATAATCGTCCGGTTAAAGACAACGTTTGATTATGTCAAATCACTGTGTTCCTAATGTTGAAGTCTCTGGTAATCTCAAGTCAGATGGCTAAAAAATATACCTATCATGAGAAACAACTATGACTTAATCCATTTGATGTTCTCACAGCGGGTCGGTCCAATACTTTGTTCCCTAACAAGTACTCGTGATCTTGATTCGTATCCCTATACGTATAATCATCATATCATCATCAATCAAGACTCACACTAGTCTTAATTCATTATAGTTCTCAGTATAATGATCGACTATGGACATTTATGATATTTCTGTAAATACCCATGGATCTTATTATAATATAAACATGCAAATTAATTATAATAAACAACAAATGAAATCCTATATTTTATTAACTAAAAGTATTCATAAAGACAGTTAATGGATTAACCTAGGGCACATGCCCCAACATCTCCCACTTGCACTAGGGCCAATCATACATGCATCTAATACCTAATGATCTAACATGACCATCATGTTTTGCTTGTGGAAGAGCTTTTATCAATGGGTTCGCAACGTTGTCTTCAGTAGGTACTCTGCAAATCTTTACGTCTCCCCTTTCAATAATTTCTCTGATGAGATGAAAACGCCCGAGTATATATTTGGATATGTGGTGTGATCTAGGTTCCTTGGCCTGTGCTATCGCCCCGTTATTGTCACAATACAAAGAAATAGGGTTAGCAATACTTGGAACCACACCTAGTTCAGAAATGAAATTTTTGATATCCAAACTGCCTCTTTTGATGCATCGGATGCTGCAATATACTTAGCTTCAGTTGTAGAATCTGCTATAGTCTCTTACTTCGAACTTTTCTAGGTTACTGCACCCGCATTCAAAGTAAACACATATCCAGACTGCAATCTAAAATCATCTATATCAGTTTGAAAACTTGCATCTGTGTAACCGTTTACAACTAGATCATTTTCAAAACCTCCATAAAACAAGAACACTTCTTTAGTCCTTCTTAAGTATTTAAGAATGTTCTTTACTGTTATCTAGTGACTCTCAACAGGATCTGACTGATATCTACTTGTAGTGCTCAAAGCATATGATACATCAGGTCGAGTGCATAGCATGACATACATGATAGATTCAATAGCTGATGCATATTGAATCTTTTTCATACGGTCTCGCTCATCTTTTGTCTTAGGACATTGAGTCTTGCTGAGACTTATGCCATGAGACATTGGCAACAATCTTCTTTTAGAGTCTTGCAAACTGAACCTATTCAGCACCTTGTCTATGTAAGCACTCTGACTTAGACCGATTAGCCTATTAGATCTATCCATATAGATCCTTATCCCTAAGATATAAGCTGCATCTCCTAAGTCTTTCATTGAGAAACGCTTTCCTTACTAAGACTTGACATTCTGCAATGTTGCGATGTCATTTCCAATGAGTAATATATCATCAACATACAGTACCAGAAAAACAACTACACTTCCACTGACCTTCTTGTATACACAATGCTCATCTTTGTTCTTAATAAAACCAAAATCCTTGATTGCTTTATCAAAACGAAGATTCCAACTCTGAGAAGCTTGCTTTAATCCATAAATGGATCTTTGAAGCTTACATATCTTCCTAGAATTCTCAGGATGTACAAAATCTTCAGGTTATGTCATATGCACGTCCTCAAGCAACTTTCCATTAAGAAATGTTGTTTTTACATCCATTTGTCATATCTCATAGTTATAATATGTAGCAATGGCAATTAAAACTCTTATGGATTTAAGCATGGCTACTGGCGAAAAAGTTTCATCATAATCAACACCTTGAGTCTGCTTGAAACCTTTTGCTACAAGTCTTGCTTTAAAAGTATGCACTTTGCCATCCATGTCAGTTTTCTTCTTGAAAACTCATTTACATCCAATGGTCTTACCACCTTCAGGTAAATCAACCAAGTCCCAAACTTGTTATCATACATGGATTGCATCTTAGAGTTCATGGCACTTAGCCATTTATCTGAGTCTGGTCCATACATAGCCTTCTGATAAGTGGTGGGCTCATTTTGACCTATAAGCAACGCATCACGACTATCAGTAATAAGAAATACGAATCTCTTTGGCTCATGTCTTACCCTACCACATTTACGTGGGCCTTGTGTCATTTGTGGAGGTTCGACTGGTTCAGAACGTTGTTGAACTTCTAGTAGCGGTTCAGTGTTTATCTGTGATTCTTGAACTACTTCAAGATTTATTTCTTTCCCACTAGTGTCTTTTGAAATTAACTATTTTTCCATGAAGGCACCATACCGAGCAACAAACACTTTGTTCTCAGCGGGATTATAAAAGTAATATCCTTTTGTTTCCTTAGGATACCCCACAAATAAACATTTGTCAAATTTATGTGTTTGTTTTTATGAGACTTGTCGCTTTACGTAAACCTCACAACCCCAAATCTTAAGGAAATACAAACTAGGTCACTTCCTGTACCATATCTCATATGGTGTTTTATCAACCGCTTTAGAAGGAACTCGATTTAGAGTGAAAGCTGCAGTTTGTAATGCATAACCCAAAAGGATAATGGAAAATATGCATGACTCATCATAGATCGAACCATATTTAATAAGGTTCGATTTCTCCTTTCAGAAACTTCATTCCATTGTGGAGTTGCTGGTGGAGTCAATTGGGAGACAATCCCACAATTTCTAAGATAATAATCAAATTCTTGGCTCAAATATTCACCACCTCGATCTAACCGAAGTGTTTTGATAGTTTTACCAAGTTGATTCTGCACTTCATTTTGAAACGTTCGAAACATCTCAAATGATTCAGCTTTATGTTTCATATGATATACATAACCATATCTGCTGAAATCATCAGTAAATGTAATGAAGTACTAATAACCTCCTCTAGCCATTATGTTTATAAGACCGCATACATCAGTACATATTAGACCCAATAAATCATTTGCCTTTTCACTATGTCCTGTAAAGGGAATTTTAGTTATCTTGCCTAGTAAACAATATACGCACGTTTCATATGTTTCTAAATCAAATGAATCTAGAAGTCTATCTTTATGGAGCTTCATTATGCATTTCTCATTTATGTGCCAGAGACGACAATGCCAAAGATAGGTCTGATTCAAATCGTTTGACTTGAATCTCTTTGTATTTATGTTAAAGACTAGAGTATCAGTGGACCTTTTCATGCTTAAAATATAAAGACCATCACACAAATCAACATTTGCACAAAATATACCTTTACGAGAAATGAAACATCTATTATTCGTAATAATAAAATCAAAACCATCCATATCCAAACATGAAACATAAATGATGTTTTTGCTCAAGGGAGGCACAAAATAACAATGATTTAAAGTTAAAACAAGTCCACTAGGTAAGACTAAGTCATATGATCCAACAGCCAGGGCAACAACTCTTGCTCCATTCCCTACGCGGAGGATGACTTCTCCTTTCTTCAACTTTCTACTTATGGTGAGTCCCTGCACATTTATACAAATGTGAGGTCTACATTAGGTATCTAATACCCATGAATCACTAGTAGATAAATGAATTTCGATAACATAAATACCTGTAGTGGTAGTCGCACTACCCTTTTTCTTTTTTAGATCTTCCAGATAGAGTTTGCAATTTCTGAACCAATGTCTAGGTGCATGGCAGAAATGACAATTTCCTTCCTTTTCTTTTGGGTGGTTTGAAGCAGGAACAGGTTGGGGCTTGACTTGTTCCACAGGCTTTGCGACAGGTGCAGCAGCAGCCTTGGTAACTTTAGCCTTACCTTTGCCTTTCTTCTTCATTCCCTTTCCCTTTTGGACCATCAACACATTACTAGAGGGTTTCTTGATATTTTGTTCAGCACTTTTGAGCATCAAGTGCAACTCTGAAATTGATTTCTCCATATTATTCATATTGTAGTTCATCACAAATTGTGAGTAACTCTCCGGTAATGAATTCAGGATCAAATCCGTAGCCAACTCTTGGCTTATGGGAAATCGAGTCTATCAAGTTTGGTCAACATAGCCCTTCATCTTGAGAACATGAGGACTAACGACGCACCCTCGGTCATCTTGCAAGAATGTAGGTTCTTAACTGTCTCGAACCTTTCTTACCTAGCTTGCTATTGGAACATTTCCTTCAGAGTTACAACCATGTCGTAGGTTTCCATTAGTTCCATGTCCTTCGAAGTTCAGAACCATAGTTGTCGGCATAATACATGCAACATCGGTAGAATCATTGACATGCTTACTATGCGCATCCTTCACACTTTCGTAGCATTGGCTGGTGGGTACTCAGGGATTGGAGCATCCAGGACATATAACTTGCGTTCATGCTTGAGAACGATTCTCAAGTTTCTGAACCAGTCAAAAAAGCTAGTCCCAGATAGCTTATCCTTCTTAAGGATGGATCGCAGTGACAGGGGATTATTGTTACTTGAAGTGGCCATTGATCTACAATAAAGATTATGCAAAGTTTATTTTAGTATAGAGGAATAGACTCCCACTAAATTAACAACCCTCCTAAAACATACTGTTTATTTAGGGGACTAAAATTCATATTTCATCTAATTCTACGACAGTTATGACATGAAACACATAACTAGATTATTTAGGTAGGTAACAGTTACCAATTACATCTTATGTAATTTTAGATACTTTTATGAGATACGGGACATCTCATGTCTTAGCATGTTTTTTTCTTATCTCATCATGTCCCTAAAGCTCGAAACTATTTTGATAGCTTTATTAAGTCGGACCATTTTAAACATTTAGGTAACTCTTACCCAACTTGTCTCACCTAGACAACACAATACACCCAGCTATGGCTGAAACTATATTAGTGTGATCGAGGCCTTGACAAGTGTTTAAAATGGATGGCACGAGACTTCAAATTTAATAGATGGATTTTATTTAGTTTTAGTGATTTTATGTAAACAATGAAATATCATATATTTTATTGATTTGTTCAATCACTAAACAATTTGGTGATTTTTATGTTGTTCACTAATAAAAGAATTTTTGTGCGCTAGGATTAGTTAGACAGCGGTCCCGTAGGAGTGGGCGGTGGTTCCGCCGACCGGTCAAGGGACGGGGGAACATGGGGCAGCTCCCCCATTTTTTTAGGAGACGAATTTCAATTACGAAAATTTAAATTCGCTATAGAAAATCATATTTTTCGCTGATTTTCATATCATAAATTAACCCCTTAATTTATCTGGAATTAAGTCAATTAAAACATTTCAATTAACTCGGGCCCCACATCTAACCAATCATCTTATCCTAATCCAATTAGGACTTAAGATATTTGAATCATAACATATCACCAATAACAAAATTCTCGATATTTATCTCCTATTCAATAGGGATAACGAAACTGATTTTGCTAATATCTCATAATCTAATTTGTTATCTATCTCTTATCAAATAGAGATTTCATAACAGAATAGATATAACAAGATAAATAAATAATTTTGAAAAATAATTATTTGCAATTTCGGTCCTCATCCAAATAATCACAAACATGTAATTGAATCATGAGCTACATACTATCCCAATCAAACTTAATCATATTAGTTTCGAATAAATATTAAGACTTGTATAATTTAAGAAACTTCAAACAATGTAACCTAAATATGCATACTTAATTACAGAGATCTCATCAATGCATCAATACACGAAAAATAAAGATTATACTTAATGGTTTCATGGATCACAGAACACGAAATTCAATTCATTAAATTATTCTAATTAACCTAACATGGTTACTAGCAAGTACGAAACTAATTTCAATTAAATCACAAATATATGTATCATATACACAAAATATGATAATAATCTCACAGAAAACTTATGTATATCACATATACATCAACTATTAACATGTTTTCAATCATATATCATGTATATATAAGAAGAAAACATGCAATGAATTTAATGGAATTGAACTCGATGGCTCTGATATCACTGTCGAGTTTTGGGGTTCATACGTAGCGGAAATTACAAAACAATTTTGACAAAAACCCCTACAGGATCCGAATCTAATTCCATTAAAACATTTAAACCATTAAAACTTAATCATACCTCGGTCGCAATATACCTATCTGAAGGTTGATCATCACTAAGGCGCTGCCAATGACGAACGCCCTGTACCAGCAATCCACACACGATTGGCAGCCGAGATTCGAAGTGCTAGTTTCGAGAGAATACGAAACCTTTTTGTTTCTATTCAAAACGATCCAGAGCGTACCAGAAAATCCTAATTCGTTTCTAAAACGAAAATAGAGTTTCGGCCTTTAATCTTTCATACGTGTGTTCTAACTTAAAGTGTGTATTTATACAACCCTTGTATATAGACGATTAAGTAAATTACACATATACCCCTACTTAAAGAAGTATAAGTGTAATACACCACAATGACGTTTCTGTCATGAATCCTATCATATAAAATTTATTTTTCTGAGCCATCTTAAAATCTCGCTAAACCACTCTTAGTGTGCGACCCAATAGGCTCATACAACGTTGGCAGTGTACCAAAACACATTTTGGTATACAAGTCATAAGCAACATCTAGCAAGACATTATGACTACCTAAGTTGTACGAATATCAAATCGATACAAGCTAATCGATAGTGTATATAACATCCTTTTGATCAAACATAAGGCATGGAATTGTCATCCAACATGTTCAATTGTACTAGTCTCGATCTCTAGGTAGACTGAAAACATCCAAGTGACATTGATCAATATCAATTCACTTAGACTAGGCCTTTTAACAATCTAACACATCGAGGGATCCACTGGATATCTCTCTTTATATGAGAGGGACAAATTCTATCTCGATTACACAACTTCATCACATTGCTTACACAGTAACCAATCACAACCTTTATAATCATCCGGTTAAAGACAACGTTTGATTGTGTCAAATCATTGTGTTCTTAATATTGAAGCCTCTGGTAATTTCAAGTCAGACGACTGAAAAATATACCTATCATGAGAAACAACTATGACTTAATCCATGTGATGTTCTCATAGCGGGTCGGTCCAGTACTTTGTTCCCTAACAAGTACTCGTGATCTTGATTCATATCCCTATACGTATAATCATCATATGATCATCAACCAAGACTCACACTAGTCTTAATTCATTATAGTTCCCAGTATAATGACCGATTAGGGACATTTAGGATATTTCTGTAAATACCCATGGATCTTATTATAATGTAAACATGCAAATTAATTATAATAAACAACAAATGAAATCCTTTATTTTATTAACTAAAAGTATTCATAAATACAGTTAATAAATTGACCTAGGGCACATGCCCCAATAGTTTTAACCAAGAGAGTTACAACTGGGACAATTGGAAATAGGACAGTTGCAACTGGAGCAACTAAAAATAGGTTAGTTGTTGCTGATACGAAAATAGAGGTTTGTTTGTAACAAAATTTCTATTCCAAGTTTAGATCCTAATTAATCTCTGAGAAGATTTTGGGCAACTTTCTTAACGTGTGAAGAAAGGATTAACACATCCATGCTATTTTAGAATTTAGAGAATTCACATCAACATTGGTTTTAAGAAGAACACAAGTTTATATCAATGGTCATGTTATGTTCTTCTTCATGTGGATTTTAGGTTCAATAGTTGCAACTGGCAATGCTTTTGAACTTCTATTTTCTTTTTCTTTATTGTGTTGTAAATTATCAAGGGGATCTTAGGGTGAACCAGTCAAAGGGACTTGACTTTACTTAGAGGATCTTGGGGGTGAGAGTTCATTGTAAGGTTAAAGGGTGTAGCAATGTCACGACCCAAATATCTAATCCTAGTTCAATTCCTTAATCAGGATCATTAACCCGTAATGCGAGACTCGCATAGAGATACGTGCACTAACAATGGCAATGTGGTCGAGATATATGTTAGATTTGTTGTATTGTATGCCTAGTGTATTGTATATATGTAGACTATTAAGTCACTCTTACTTGTATATAGATGTCGAGATGTGATAGGGGATGCGCCTTAATATGCGTGCCGATGTGGGGACTGGGGTAGATAGTGATGTGGTAAGTTTAATTTAAGTTAATGCAACATAATTAGCTAAATTTGATGTGGCTATAGTTAATTTACATAAATGTAGCCTAATTTAGAAAATTTAAAACATTAATCATAGATGTTCCTCAGATACATGTTAACACATCACAAGACCAATTGTGTTTGAATGTATGTTATCAAGGATGAGTTAGTGGAGAGTCGATGGATTTGAAATCAAGATGTAAGCCATTAGATTAGCCTCGAGATAGGTGTACATATTAAGATTAATGGCTATAACTCAACCTTATATATACGGATGAGATGAACATGCAAATTATTTGAATTCATACCTTGGAGTGAAGGAAAACTTGGAAAGAAAGACCAGAGGACGATCAGTAGAGGTGGAGAAATTCTATTAAATTTGAAGGAGATATATCAAGCTAAAAGTGTCGTACACCTTGGTAAGTTAATCTACACCTTTAGTTTTGCGTACATTTATAATTTGATGATATATATATGAAATGTAAGTTGTTGTTGTGGAGGATGTTTTGGATCTCTGGTGGAGGAAAAAAATGATCCAAGGCTTTGGGGATGGCCATATGGAGAAGAAAACTCGGAATTCGAAGTACAGGATTCTGGGTTTTCCTTCGCATAGTGGTTAGGCATGCGTGCTAGCACGCTACCTGCGTGTAGTGCACTAATGAGTATGGGTAACGAGCTAAGGTGGTCTCTAGCGTGCTAGATAAACTTCCTAATGCGCTAGGTGCTCTAGATAGCAAAAATTTCTGCAATGTTTATAAGACTTTAAAATCTATAACTTAGCTTAAACTTGTACGAAACTATTTGAAACCATTGTAAAACATATCTAATGATACCATGAACCTAGGGAAGAGTTTCAAAGGTTCAAGTACATGTTTTGAAATGTTGGGAGACTGGATTAACTAAGAAATTTGTGTGGGTTGTAAGTAAACTAATTGAGATATTTATTTACACTTCATTACTATTATGATATTCATTTACAATCATTTGGACTGATTCATCTATTGTACTCTAGATGCCATGACTTGTTGTTCTATCTCATTTCATGATTTTGCTATCATGACATTATTTGATGTTTAAATGGTTTAAATGACTCTAAATCTAATGCTATGCCATTCTTGGTTATTAAGGAATTTAGGAAAAAAATAAATAGCATGTTATTAGGTAGGTGATCTATTTTATAGTTTAATCTATTTTCTTTGTGCATTAATTATGCAACTACTTTGTTGAATTCATAAACCATATCATTTCTTGAATTATAAAAGTATTTCTTGTATCTAGGACCATGATATGATAGAGATGAACACGACACACGAGGTCATTAGATTATCAGGGTTGTCAGCATCTCACCACTAGCTTGTGCATCACACAAGGTATGTGACTTAGGGTTATTGACAAGCATATTTACATGTGAAATGGGCATTTGAGAGGATGTGAGAAGGTATTCATGAGATTGTGTATACGCCCTAAATAGTGAAATAAGGTTGACGTGATGGAACTTACGATTGACCGACCCTAGATCATTACTATTCTGTTGAGCATCAATTTCATATTATTTAACTATAGTATCTAATAACACGATTCTTTTTTAGTATAGTTGCTATTGTTATGCTTTTAGATATTTATTGTATATTTAGAAATGCGGATAAATATCTTTCAGTGTTACTTTCTATTTTCTTGTACTCACCGTCATTTTTATGAAGGTAGGTGCAAATCCATCGAGTAGCATATCAAACAAAGAGAAGATCGACGACTACCTCTAAGCCACTGGAATGATGCTACCTCAAATATTGTGTCACGGACCAAATTTTTAATCCGAGTTTAATCTTTTAATCAGGATCGGTGACCCATGACGTAGGACCCTCATCGAGATATATGCAATCACCGAAGCGAGAGAGTCGAGGTATATATTATATTTGTTGTGATGTATGCCTAGTGTATTGTATATGTGTAAACTACTAAGTCACTCCTACTTATGTATAGGTGTCGAGACGTGAGTGGAGACACACCTCGAGATGTGTGTCGAAATGGGACTGGATTAGAAAGTGATGTGATAAGTTTATTTAGGCTTAATGTAGCTTTAATAGTGATTTTAATGTGGCTATAGTTAGTTATATATATTAAATGTAACCTAAATAATTTAAAACAATAGCCATATAATGATTCTCGAGATATGTATTGACATATCTTGAAACAAATTAAGTTACACATTGGTGTTACTTAGATTAAGTAAATGAAAAATGTATCAATGTATATGCCAACATATGAGTCTCGAGATACTTGTGCACATGAATATCAATGGCTATTAATTAACCATATCCATTCATATGTATATATAGCTAAAGATCAACTCATGCAAATCAAACCCTTTCATTTTACAAACTTAGGAGAGAAGCAAACTTGCTGGAGAAGAAGAAATCAGTAACGGTTTGTGAAGAAATCAATACATATTGGTGTAGGAGATACTGGCCAAGCTTGTGTACATTAACTAGGTAATTCATTTATGTCGTAGACTTAGCTTAATTTGATGAATTCATGAATTTGATGATATGTATGGCCTTTTTTATGTTGTTGTTGTTGATGTCTTGGGGCTTTAGAGGAATGTATGAGAGTTCCTAAGGATTTAGTGTAGCCTTTGTGTGAAGAAACCTCAAAATTCTAATTGCAGAATTATGGGTTTTCCTGCACATAGCGCACTTGGTAGGTCAGCTAGCGCACTAACTTTGGATAACGCGCTAATGAGGCCACTATCGCGCTAATCAAATTACCGCGCACTAAGTGCTATGACAGCATAAAAATCAGCAATTTCTTAAATTTACATAAACACTCTAAACAAGTCTAATACCCTAAGTAAAGGTCTAAACACACTCAAAAACATGTTATATAATATCAAGAACCAGGGGAGCGTCTCAAGGGTTTGGATATGACTTTTGAGGTGTCGGGAGGTCGTATTAGCTTAGGAAATTGTTTGGATTGTAACTAAACTGATTGAGATATTTATTTATATTTCATTCCTATTTAGTTGTTCAATTCCAGTCATGTGGATTGATTTGCCTATTATTCTCTATATACCATGACTTAATTCTTTTCTCGTTTCATGAGTTTGCTTTCATAGTATAAATTGTTAGTTAAATGGTTTCATTGACTCCAAATCATGTGCTATGTCATTTTTTTATTCTAAATATTGGTGATTAAATGAAATAGCATGCTATTAGATAGATGCTATATAGTGTTGTAAATATACTTCCATTGTGCATTAGATATGTAATTGCTTTGTTGAATTCTCAAACCATGTTATTTCTTGAAATATGAAAGTAGTTCATGTATCTAGGATCATTACATTACTGCTGCAACACAAGGGGTCACCATACTATTTGCGGATGTCGGGATCTTTCCATTATAATTTGGGTGACATCACGGGGTATGGGACTCGGGTTGTTGGCAAGTACAACTTGGGTGACTTTACGAGTTATAAGACTCAGGTTGTTGGCAAGTATACATCGTAGGTGACTGACACTTGTGATAATTATAAAGGCAAAGAGCACCGCTCGAACTTTCACAGAGATGTAGAGCTCAGCTCCATCCTTATATCATGGAAAGGCTGATATGATGAAGATAACGACCGACCGACCCTAGTTCATTACTACTTTAGCAGAATGTCAATCTCATATTGTTTAACTAAAGTATCTTAAACATGATTCTTTTTCAGCATAGTTGCTATTATTATGCTTTCAGATAGTTATTGTACATTTGGAAATGTGGATAAATGCCTTTTAGTGTTACTTTCTATTTTCTTGCATTCACAGTGTGACGACCCCAATTTCACAACTTAAATTAGGCCCCACCCGGCCTAGACTTATGTAGCCCCTAAGTCAATCCTCGCGACGTCAACGCAAGCCTAGTCAGCCTTCCTAACCATTTATGATTACATTTTAGTGAGTTATTCAAATTTGTAAGTTATCAAAGTTTATGCGGAAGCGATTTCAACTTAAACAAATCTAAACAACTCTACACAAATCAGTTAGGACAACCTAGAGTGTGGAAACCCCATGTATACTCCATGTAAATATCTCACAAAACCCATAAACCCCATGTGATAAAAATAAATATACGTAAGTAATACAAAATCTACAAAATGCGATGGAAAAGGCCGCTCCAAACTCCTTATAATAGATCTCCTAGTACTGGCCCATTTTCCTTACTTGATTGCGATCCGTACTCAATTAAACACAAGAATAATGAGCCCAGGTAAGTTACGCCTATAGATAGTAAAAAACATTTCAAAATAAATAAAACAACATACATTCATGTAGATAGAAAGAAAGGTATAAAAAACGCATGAATAAATAAAGACTGTAAATCAAACAAAAGCAATCGATATATGAGCGTCTAGGAATGCAAATAGAGAGGCGCAAGTAGTCCCGACCAATAGGTCGTTGAGTCTTGGCAACACATCAAGACTCGGGTTCTAGGACTCGGTAAACTCACAAACCCTAAACCTATGAGATAGTGAGACTTCCTGGAATACCCACGCTAAGACCTCACACCCCGTCAAAATCAGTAACCAGTGCAGTGCATTCTGAGGTCATGACGCCGGTATGTTACCTTAGCCCGCCACTCCTTCCAAGGACCACCATTGACTCACTTGCCATTGGATAACTCAATTAGAATGGAATTACAAGGATAGATATCAAAGAAATGAACAACAATATTCAATAGCTTAAAATGAAATTACTGTACAATTTCCTAGCCGGTTTACTTACCTCGATTCACACGCTTATTCCTAACCTATCCGCCTCCCAACACTCCAAAACGCGTTCTCGAGCCTCCGTATCTCTTCATTTGATTTCTTTATATCATTTAGTATCAATTCAAGTCCAATAACTTTGGTTTAGACATCTTAAACCATATGAATACTACGACCAAAGTACGATCTAGAGCTATTTCTAAAAATAATACTTTATAATAATTTCAAAGTATTATCAACTAGCCCACTAGAGTTACGGTTTTAACTCTGAAAACCTCATAATTTTTTATGATAATCGAGAAGGAACTTGTAGTATTCATGACGTACTTTTCATAGACTCTAAGAATAGTCAAATCGGATCACAAATGAAGAAGTTACGAATTTTCTAATATAGCATGTCAACTTGACAAACTTTATTCATTTTAACTAGAAATGTCTCCAAATCAATATTTTCACAATTAAATCCTCAAAAATCAATAATAAATGCCACGAAATCACTCGATACCAACACCAAAATATTTTCACGGCTCGCAGAGTCAAATTGTATCTATAAAAACATATCCAAAACAGTTATCAACTGACTTGCATTAATTCAAATCACCAAAACCCTAACCCACATCGGTGAAATTTATCCCAAATTGATGCAAATCAATCTAATACACCAATTAACGACAATTCATACCAATTTCTATCGAAACCCCGCAAAAGAAATGGAAAAGTCGTAATAATTCAAATTGAATTGAGGAAAATGCCCTGCATTAAGAATTTACCAAATTACGGGCTGAATACCTCATTTATGCAGTGGAAACTTAGCTCGAATTGACCGTCTTGCGATCCTCTACGATTTTGCAGAAAGAAACCGAGCGAAAATCGGATGTCGAAAGCTCCGCTAGCGAAAACCCAAATAGAGGGGTTTCGGGAACGTTCCAAATGAACGTTTTGTTGAAACAAATCAAATGAATTTTTTATTTTCATTTCATGTTTTATATATATTTATATATAAACGCCCATATTTCTTTTTATTTATTAGTTCCCGAAATTCTTATTTTGATGTGTTTTGACTTTCGATGCTCGTTTTCAATCTCGTTTTCCACCAAATTGAACCAAACTCTCGACAAAATAGTCAATCTTCATAAAATGTCTAAAACACTAATTTTGGTCACTCCAAAACCCCAAAAATCTTAACTTCGTCCATAACATACCCAATTCTCACAAACCAATTCTCTTGCCATATATAACCAAACTTACACCAAATTAAACCCAATCTCAATCTCGATTGCTACCAACTAACACGAAACTCGAGGTAAGATCTTACCTACACATTTTGAAATTCATTATTGTAAATTGTTCACTCTTTTGTATAATAAATAATAAAATGATCACACAAAATAGCATACATCGGTGTCTACAACCGAGATTTGGACATATGGATCACGACAAGTGGGTCCCACGTACGACCCTGAAATGACAAGTGGTACGAATTATATTTTAGGCTCGTTACACACCATCCTTTTTATGACGGTGGGTGGAGATCCATCGAGTAGCAGACCAAACAAAAAGAAGATCGACGATTACCTCTGAGCCACTAGAGTGCTGGCTTACCTTAAATATTGTGTCACGATCCAAATTTCTAATATGAGTTTAATCTCTTAATCAGGATCAATGACCCGTGATGTAAGACCCACATCGAGATATGTGCAATGGCCGAGGCGAGGGCGCCGAGGTATATGTTATATTTGTTGTGATGCATGCCTAGTGTATTGTATATATGTAGACTACTAAGTTACTCCTACTTGTGTATAGGTGTCGAGACGTGAGTGGAGATTCGCCTTAAGATGTGTGCTGGAGTGGGACAGGGTTAGAGAGTGGTGTGATAAGTTTATTTAGGCTTAATGTAGCTTTAATAGTGATTTTAATGTGGCTATAGTTAGTTATATATTAAATGTAACCTAAGTAATTTAAAACAATAGTTATGTGATGATTCTTGAGATATGTATTGACACGTCTAGAAACAAATTGAGTTACACATTGGTGTTACTTAGATTAAGTAAGTGGGAAATTTGTCAATGTGTACGCCAATATATGAGTTTCGAGATACGTGTGCACATGAAGATCAATGGCTATTAATCAATCATATCCATTTCATATATATAATAAAGATCAACTCATGCAAATCGAGCCCTTTTATTTTACAAACTTAGGAGAGAGGCAAACTTGTTGGAGAAGAAGAAATAAGTAAGGGTTTGCGAAGAAATTAGTAGGTATTAGCGTAGGAGATGTCGACCAAGCTTGTGTACATCAACTAGGTAATTCATTTACGCTGTAGACTTAGTTTAATTTGATGAATTCATGAATTTAATGATATGTATGGTCGTTTTTATGTTGTTGTTAATGTCTTGGGGCTATGGAGGAGGGTATGGGAGTTCCTAAGGCTTTAATGTAGCCCATGTGTGGAGAAAACTCAGAATTCTAATTGCAAAATTTTGGGTTTTCTTGCACCTAGTATGCTAGGTAGGTCAGCTAGTTCGCTAACTTCGGATAGCGTGCTAGAGAAATTTGGTAGCGCGCTAAGTGCTATGACAACATAAAAATTTGTAATTTCTTAAATTTACATAAATACTCTAAACGAGTCTAATACCTAAATAAAGGTCTAAACACGCTAAAAACATGTTATATAATATCACAAACCTAGGGGAATGTCTCGGGGGTTCGGATACGAGTTTTAAGGTGTCGAAATGCCAAATTAGCTCATGAAATTGCGTGGATTGTAACTAAACTGATCGAGGTATTTTTACATTTCATTCTTGTTTAGTTGTTCGGTTCCCTATATACCATGACTTATTTCTTTCTCGATTCATAAGTTTGCTTTCATGGTATCGATTGTTAGTTAAATGGTTTCATTTACTCTAAATAATGTGTTATGTCACTTTTTATTGTAAATACTAGTGATTAAATGAAATGGCATGCTATTAGGTAAGTGTTACACAGAGTTGTAAATTTATTTCCATTGTGCATTAGATATGTAATTGCTTTGTTGAATTCTCATGTAGTTCATGTATCTAAGATCATTACATTACGAAGATAGGCTGCGACACACGGGTTCACTACACTATTCATGGATGTCGGGACCTCTCCACTATAACTAGGGTGACATCACAAGGTATGGGACTTGGGGTTATTGGCAAGTACAACTTGGGTGACTTCACGAGTTATAACACTTGGGGTTGTTGGCAAGTATACATTGCAGGTGACTAGCACTTGGGACAATTATAAAGGTAAAGACCACTGCTCGAACAATCACAAGAATGTAGAGCTCAGCTCCATCCTTATATAGTGGAAAGGCTTATGCGATGAAGATCACGACCGACCAGCCCTATAAGGGGTTTTCACATATTGTAGGTTTTGATTTTTGTATGACTTACATATATTTATTATATAATTTTAAGGTTATATATATGGGTTGTGAAATAGTTACCTGACCAGACACATGATAATATATTAATATCGTCCTTTTGTTATATATATATATATTCATATGATCTTTATTTCTTGGTTTTCTACATACATAAGATTTATATTAATGGCTACAACTAATTTATTAAGACTTCCGCTAAATAAGATTAAGTTATAAAAAATTAAATAACTCTGAAATATTAAATAGTACAAAGATGATTTAAATGATTATTTTTGAAGTAGTTAATGAGGAGATAAGATTGAAAAAGCTGACTAATTCATTGTTAAGTTCTATGTGGTAGAAGTTAAGGCTTAGTGACATGATTAGGCTTAGTGACATGATTAGGCTAAGCGGTGCCCTAATTTGAAAGGGGTCGTCACAAGAAAGTATGGTGATGGATCACTGGTTAGAGTCTTGCATAAATCTATAACTCTTTATTATTAGGGATTCTTCACATCTCGGACGTAGCCCCACAAATATAGATCTTGGACTGAACTACATCAGCATCTCCTTGTATTATGGTTTGCTTTACAAAGGTCACCACTACTCACGAACTCTAACTACACATATTAGAGGGCTCAAGCACATAAGTCTAGTCCTAACTTTGATTCTCATAAACGTTCTAATTCATAGTCTAAAGCAAATTCTAATTAGCCCATAAATATCAAGTGTAGAGAATGTAGTGGCTTTGGATATATTCAATTTGAATGTCCATTTTTTGAAGAAAATAGAAAAGTCGTTTGTCATTAATTCGAGTGATAGTGGACTGATGAAGAAAGTGAAAAAGGCCACAACAATCTTTATGCAACATTCATTGCAACTACATTAGAAGGGAATTTGACATCGTCTAGCGAAGTAGTCAATCCAGTTACAACGGCTGCAATTGCAACTCATTATGTCACTGCTCCTGCATTTGCAACTCATTATGCCATTGCTCATGCATTTGCAACTAACTCTGTCATTGCTCCCGCAGTTGCAACCTCAAAAGTTTCTAATGAACGAGGAAGTATGAGTTAGATTGTAACTCTGACACTAGAAGTATTGATAATAAATCTATATGTGTTGCATTCAAACAAATGTATGATAGATGGAGTGATGTTATTAATTGGAACATATCTTTAAAAAAAATGCTTCTTTTCAAGAGATTGTTTCTCAGTTGCAACTGCACTTAACAACAAAGGATAAGGAATTGACTACATATAAGGTAAAACTTGCCGAGACTGAGGCCACCCTATATCAGTTAAATAAAGGCAAAGCAAAACTTGATGATATTTTACAAATGGGTAAAGTTTTGAGTAATCATAGAGGACTTGGCTACACCAACAAAGATGTTTCAACTTCTCTCAAAGCTTGTCCTACTACCTTTGGCAAAGAGAAGCCTCATAGGAGATTTTATCCTACTTATTATTATTGCGGAGTCAAAGGCCATTTCAACTACGATGTTTTAGAATGTATCATGAATTATCAAGAAAATAACAACAAGTTACTAAGAAGGTAAATGACTCTCGAATTCTAGTGCCACCTCGTCACGAAATCTTAAGTGGGTACCTAAAGTAACTAAAAAATACAACATTGCTCATGTTTCACTAACATCAATTGTTTCTTCATGTTGGTCTTTGAAAGTGGGTGTTCTAAACACATGACGGAAGACAAGACATGTGATGACCCTCCCCGACCTAGGGTTGAGTCGCCCGACCCAAATTGTTACCCATGCTCGATACCTAAATCAAGCTCAAATAATGGCTTGACACACCTAATTCAACGTGTATAATAACACAACTGTACATATGAAACAATAATTGCGAAATTTAAAATTAAAAGGTTTCATATGTTAAAAAAACAATTCTAAACAAAAGTGTTCAAGTATCCCTAAGTAACTGCAAACGTATATTACCAAGGTAATGAGTCAACAAGTTTCGGGGATTAGAATCTACCCCATTAAGCACTTAATACAACTCATATTTAGATGTTTTGAATATCGATAACATAAATAGCATACAAAGTTTGCATCAAAGATAAAGTTCTACATTATCGCATTCCTTTATCAAGCCCTGATATCGATGAAAACGGATCTGGAGAGTAAGTGGGGTGAGCTAAAAGAACAAACATAGCTCGGTAAGGCAGAAAACCTACTCAACCATCAAGCATATAAGTAATACCTACTAATCATGAGATTATATCACGAATTTAAACTAAAGACAGAGAAAAAAAGTCTTTCATGATTATCCTTAGTCAACTTCATAAAGCATAGCATAGAGAACAAAAAAGCATTTATAAACCAAATCATCATACAAGGGTGATTTAATAGAGATATCATAAAAGCATAATAATATAGTAAGTCGGGTCCCATTCAATCGTACTAGTTATTGACAAGAATCCGACGATCGATTCCCCTACTCTCAAAGTGATGCTAATCGTTAGTTGACATAAAGGCCTTTACGCCCCTTAACTAGTCCCATCAAGTCCTCAGTAGGTTCTTCCAAATCCATCACCGATGTGTGCACCAATCTCATGTATCGATCTCATGGTGTGACTCAAGTAATGGCAACGACCATAAAATGCTCAAGCGGTGGCGACGAACACATCATTATGTCAGAGTCAACGTAATGGTGGCGACAACCACATTATAGGTCAAATAGTGGTGACAACCACGAATATGAGATAAAGACAACAAGAGCAAAGGGCAACACACTCACAATCCATAAATAGTCACATTTAAGTCAATAATAAGTCACAACCCATTCCCCAAGTCTTGAATTAAAATCGTGAGACCTAATAATATCTAATAACACATCATGTTTGATAATAGAGCAAGCTCTCCACTTACCTCGACTCGCCGCAATATCTTTTCCTGATTCTTGCGTGTTCAGGGTTCTACGTGAACCATTTTGCGAATTTAAACAATTAATACACATCACTTCAACGACAAGCCACATTTTATATTCGATTTGCTATTAAATTTACTTTGGATCCAACTAGTTTGGGTCCCACAAGTTCCCCGTCGATGGGTGCGAAGGTTGAGGGGTGGGACTCATCGATTTTCCTCAGGGACGCGGTAATGTCTCGTCTGAAGGCAATGATTTGTTTTTATTTTATTTATATTCTATTTCATTTTACTTTATATATATTTATTATTTTTGTTTTATTTTACTTTTTTGTACAGGGGACCAACTTAGTCCCTAGTTAAAGTGAACCAGGGGTCCAATTAGCCCTAGTTTAAGGACCAAGGGCCAATTAATCCCTGTTTGGGGGAGGAGGGACGTCCCCCCTCCTCCCATCACTCCCTCGGGCTTCTACTCGAGAGTTGTGATGGGCTAGTCCCCTCTCGTCCCTTTATGGGGCATCCTAGTAGAGGCCCCCTTCGTGGCAGCGGCAGTCCACTGCTCCTCGCTAGCGATGACGATAGTGGATTGTCGTCGCCTCGCTGATGATGTCATGGCGACACCGCCCCTCCGCGGTGTTCTCCAACACTAACTTAAATAAAAACAAGAATAAAACAAATAAAGAGATGATTTATACCTTTCACCAACACTTTACATCACTAACACCACCTAAGCTCTCCTATTTTTTGTTTTTCTTGGATCTTGAACCAAAGTGGTGGCTAGGGTTTTTGGTGGATTTTGTAATTATTCATATAAATAAGATTTGTGAATTTATCAAAACACCCCCATTTTAAGTTTTCGGGTCGTGACAAGACATGCCTGTAAGATTACAAAACATGCATTGATGGACATGTTACATTTGGTGATGGTGTTCGTGGTAGAGTAATTGACAAGGGTACACTTAAGGTTGAAGTACTACCTAATCTTGAAAATGTCTTGGATGTTGAAAATCTTAAGACAAATCTTTCAGTATCGATCAACTATGCAACTAGGATTTATATGTGAAGTTCACCAAGAAAAATACAGTGGTATGATAGTGATGGCAGATGTGTGATGTTGGTTTCTAGATCTTGCAACAATTGTTATCTGTTGCAACAAGCTACACGATGTGTTAACACTAAACTACAGGGCAAAGCATATGGTCAACACTATAGTGTTTATGATATTCACTAGTTAGTTGTTGCCCAAAAAAAAGACACTCCTAACTAGTTTATGTTATTTCTTTATCCTCTTCATTTTTCTTAAAGTTTCATTTTTAAATACTTTTATGTAGCCTCATCTGATATTGTAATAGAGGTTGCTACTATTAAGCTAGTTGCAACTAAAGTTGTTGGACTAATGGTTAGAGCTTCTTAACTCCTATTGCAACTGAAGCGGTTGTAATTGATATGTGGTTGGAGTTGGACCAATGACTAGCTACTTGTCGTCAGTTGCTTGACTACTACTGGTTGGGTAGTGCATGTTCGATGGGATATTTTACTTCGTCACGTTGCCGAGATCAACCATATTATTGGTAACTTATTCATTCCTTCATTATCTAGTCGCTAACTCCTGGACTACTTTGTCATTTTTTATGTCACAAAAAGGAGAATATGCATGCAGGAAGAGTGTCAACTTTGAGAACAATGTGCTTCATTATTTTTTTGGTTTGGATATGATCTGAATGATCAAAACAGAACTACATTTTGGATAGGTTACTTGACTTATTTCTTCTTTGGATACTAGTGGGTTTCTATCATGATTTCATAGTTAGCATCTGGTTTGTGACAAATAATGACAATAGGAGGAGATTGTTAATGTATAAATTAATTGGAGGGCCACTATGTGCACCCCACCAATTAGTGAATGCACACCACTATTGAGGCACCAAGTGATTTACCAAAGACACCCAAAAAATTTGAATGAAATCCCAAAATTGCCTCCAAGTGCACCCCACTACCAATCCACCAATTTGATAAAATGTACAAGGAGGAACTTAAAAAAAATTTGAACCCTAGATCACATTCTCAATCCTTGGTAAGTGCAATCGCTTCCTTCATGCGTTCTCATTTGATTCTCGCTTTTTGTAGTGGTGATTTTCTTCCAGTTTGAGAAATCTCGAGTTGTCTGACACGTTTTAGGACTCTGTTTTAGGGTACCAAGTCAAATGAGGCGTTTATTCGACAAGTTATATGTATGTATAAACTTGATTTTGTTAGATTTTGGTTTGTTTTGTGTATTTCGTCCGCTAGGTTGTTGAATTTGCAAACCCGTGCTTGTCAACCACACAAGTTCGAGAAGATGAGCATAATCTCGGTAAAGCATGACCGAGACGTACGTCATTTTGTAGTTATTGTAGTGTCTCGGTTACTTACTACTGATAGTCACCTTATAGGCTCGGGGGTAATCTCCGAAAATTGTAGTATATGTGATCTTCGATTGCCTCGATTAACAATAACCAAGATTTTGGTTAGGTAGTATTATCCCAATGAAAGGACACTCATATTTCTTTGTACCAGTTTGAGTCCTAGTAGTTTCATATTCCTCTTAATTATTGGTGTCAAAGCAAGTTTTGCAGCTTTGGCTTTCCCTACTCTTTATGACGTTCCCCTAAATGTACGGACCTCTCACATGCAAGTTTGACCCTTCCCCTTGCGCTTAATCCCTCCGACATTTGAGTGCTTCATTACTAACACAAACTTTTTTGCACGACCAATCATTTGAAGCAATGAAATAGCTAATTCTCTCGATGGGAATGGCCTACAAGGAGTGAAAGCATCCTTGTAGTCTAGAAATAATGTCGAAACCGGCATTACTGCGACCAAACATTGAAGTACTCAACACCAATACATAACAAATTCACGAACAAAAACCTAAAAACCATTATCTCGGTAGTACAGGGTCGCGACCTAACACAAAGTGTCGGTTGTTGGGTACCGGGACCTTATCTTATGTCTCAGTAGCGGGAGTCGAGACACCTAAACATGTCTTGATTTCAGAGTGACCGAGACCTCTCAATAAGTCTCGGCTCCCACATACCGAGACTTTATTGAATGTCTCGGTCTTGTGAGGCCGAAATAATTGAGACCGAACACACCAATGAAAAAATGGAAAAAAAACACAAAAAAACAACAAATTCCTCTTCTTGTACCTCCTCTTGCACCATGTGATAGATTCATCCATTGTACGTTGAAAACAAATTTAAAAGGGCCAAATCTTTGCAACCCTACAATGAAAAATCAAATCATCAATGCCACTATTTCCAACACCAAAAACCGTTGATTTGAACCTTTATATGGTATTAATCGAGTGGTACATTGCTATCGGATGGTGTGAAAGCGTAATAATCGCTAAACGCTCGCAAAAAAAAAAAACGTAGGTTTAGGTTAGAGATGATAGACAAAGGTGTGGTGCCCCAAAATGGTTCAAAAGTGTGTTGTGGGATTGTTGAGGGTTTATATGAAAGGGCAATATTGTATTTTCCATCAAAGTCAAATTTAGAGGAGAGAATACACAAAAAA
This sequence comes from Stephania yunnanensis, assembly GCA_039657365.1. Classification (NCBI taxonomy): domain Eukaryota; kingdom Viridiplantae; phylum Streptophyta; class Magnoliopsida; order Ranunculales; family Menispermaceae; genus Stephania; species Stephania yunnanensis. Next base: position 52,496,791 of record CM077584.1, on the reverse strand, counting down.
TGGGTGCCTTTGTAAATTGGCGGGGTGCACATAGTGGTCCTCATTAATTGTCATTATTTGCACAATACAAGTTTTAAATGTGAAGCCGTAAATCGTTGCAACATGGACAATTGTAATTAGGACAGTTACAATTGGGGCAATTGGAAACATGATAGTTGCAATTGGGGCAGCTGTAAACAGACCAGTTACAACTGATACAAAAATAGAAGTTTTTTTATAACGAAATTTCTATTCCAAATTTAGATCCTAATTAATCTTTGAGAAGATTTTGAACAACTTTCTAAATGTGTGAAGAAAGGATCAACACATCCATGCTATTTTGGGATTTAGAAAGCTAACATAAACATTGGTTTTTATGAAGAACACAAGTATATATCAATGGTCATGCAATGTTCTTCTTCGTGTGGGTTTTAGGTTCAGCAATTGCAACTGACAATGCTTTTGAACTTTTGTTTTCTTTTTCTTTATTGAGTTGTAATTACTAAAAAGATCTAGGGGTGAACCAGCCAAGGGAACTTGACATTATGAAGGGGATCTTAGGGTGAGAATTCATTGTCAGGGTAAATGTTATTGTAGCAAACCTGGTGAAGAATCAATAGTTTGGGTCTTGCATAAATCTGTAACTCTTTATCATTAGTGGATTCTTCACATTTGGGCATGGCCCGCAAATGTAGTTCTTGGACCAAACTGCGTCAACATCTCTTTGTGTTGTGATTTGCTCTACAATTCAATTTTAGTTTGGTCGTGTGTTTATTATTGCGTGAACGCCGTTAGCGCTTCAAAACTTACAGTACGCATAGAGCATAGTCAAACGAGACTTGCAGTATTGTAGTGGATCCTTTTTTTTTTTTTTTTTGTATGAATTGCAGTGGATTTTCTATTACTAATGTTCAACTCGTTCAAGAATAAAGTTATCTAGCCCAGAAGATTGGTCAAATAGTACTACTGTCTGCCACCAGAAATTAATAGTTTCAATGCATATAATTTTTTATCGTAGCTATTAATATATAGTTGAGCTTATATATCTATAGAATATCTATTTATATGATCACGAGGCACCACATGAACAAAAAGTAACGTGATTGCCAAAACTTAATTATGCTTCTAATATGTAGCTTCAATAATACAGATCTTTCTAATGAAGAGTCTATGTGTAGCAATCAAGCACCATTAACAGTTTCTCATCAGTGGTGGTGAGATAAATAAGGTGAAATTAAAACTAAGCCATAGTATTGAATCGCATGCCTAAAGCGCAACTGTAGTAAATGAACTATAAATATCTCCATTAAAAAATTTGACTTAATTAAAAATAAAAAGATCAAGAATATAACATAAAATAACTTGAGAGTCATTGATTAAAAATGACTTAAAGATTTTGTATGTACATCATCAAGTGCATTAAATCGAGCAAAGTAAAAGAATTTGATCCATGTAACTGACTCCGATTAATTGGTATTGAGATTTAATCTGTTGTAGTAATTTCAGAAATAATAATAATAATGCAAGGAACGAACATGTAGGGAAATACATTCAATCAGACAACATAAAAATCAAAAGAAGCATAATGTATAAAGAGATTTCCTTCCACTAAAGATTAAATCATTATGAATTCTATGAAAAGTGAAGAAAGTGTTCTCTTTTCCTCCTTTTCTCCCAGACGAAGCAAACTAATGATTATATTCATTATATATCAAACATTACGTGCTTCCTCTACTCCTAAAAACCATTGAAACTAACATCTAAGCAATGAGAGGAATTTGCTCGAATTCGATGCGACTGCAGGAAAGATATAAATAGTTAAACACCAGCAAGTAGCTTTTTATTTCAAACACTATCTACAGAACTAGCACCTCATCTTAATATAGTTTCTTACTGGGAAAATGCTAAAATGACTGGTTGAGTCGCATTTTCTATGCAACCGCAGCAATTATGACCATTCGATAAAAGGCAACTTGCATCTCAAGATGTGTACCTTATTCATCTAATGGTCGTAATTGTAGTTGTATAAAACCTAAACCCTTAATCCTAAAAATGCAACTGCAGTAGACATTTTAGACCCTCCCTTCTCATTTTATTTTACTCATAAAGAGCTGGGTTAGATAACCTTGGCGTAGCCACTGCTATCAACGGAGTGGCCTTCTTCAACACAATGCCGAACTTCTCTTTGAGATCGACTTTTCCATACCTTTCGGCAACTTTCCAGCTGAACGAGTGCAACAGTGTTGCAAGTTCATACATGAACATTCTCTCTGCCATTGATATACCCGCACATATTCTTCTACCAGAACCAAACGGGAAGTAATTGAAATTGTTACCTCCATAGTCCCTTTCGCAATTCAAGAACCGCTCAGGGTTGAAATTTAGTGGTTTTTCCCAAATTGATGGGTCTCTATGTATCGCCCACACGTTAATGAAGACTCTAGCACCCTTTGGGACCATGTAGCCACCGATTTCGCAAGATGAGCTGGGGCAGTGAGGAACTAACAGTGGGAGAGCAGGGTGTAACCGCAGTACCTCCTTCATTACTGCGTTTAAGAAGTGAAGCCTTGGGAGGTGAATTTCTTCTACTCTGCTGTCTTTCCCTACAATGATTTCCAATTCTTCTTGAGCTCTTTGCATGATTTCATCATTGTTCATCAGCTCAGCCATAGCCCATTCTACTGTGTTTGATGTTGTTTCTGTCCCACCCACCACCATATCCTGCTCAAAAACAAGTTCACGATGACGTTACTTTTCTCCATACATCATTCAATGTAAGCATGCTAAACTACACTACGCTAATCCATGTTCAGTAGACAACTTGAAGAAAGTTGTGAACGCAAAACCAATAATAAAGAAAAGAAACATGAGGAAACATATATATAAATACACACCTATGTTCTTTCCTACTTTCCATTTCCCTTTTCTTTCTATTTTTTCTTTTTTCTTCTCCTTTCTTCCTACGTTTATACTTTATATCAAGAAGTTCATTTTTATTTCTTTTTCTTTCTTTATTACGTTTTGACTCTTCTTCATAAAGAAAACTATTGAGATGAAGTCTCTAGATTTCATTAGATGTCAGACAAGAATCAAGTGCTAGACACAGATCTGGGTTAGGGTCAAGGATGCAACTACCTCAGCTTTGAAGTAGATAGAGACTGAAAAATGAATAATCTACTATCCTTATAATAAATGTTTCATATAGCTTCAAACATCAATCAGCTTTCTTCCACTACGTTAGGTTTATATATATACAAGCAAGAAGTTCCTACTAAACAATTAAACAAAAGCATAAGACCAAGAAGACAAGCAACAAGACCTGTGATAACCATGATGCTCGGGTTAATCACAAAATAAATATGGACACAGCACAACTCAGAACTTCCTTCTTTTATAAAGGTTAGCTGACTCAAATCTCATTGGGACACATGCTGAAAATCTTAAAAAATTTCAAATGGTCTAGTGCGATTCAAAGAGTTAATGAAAACCACCCAGAAAAAGTTTCTTGTTATCATTTTCTTGACTAATCATTTGTTTTCTATTACACTACCAGGACTTGGAACTATGCACACATCATAATCAATTAGGTTTAAGATGTTAAACGTTCATGCTGGAAATAATTCAAACAAACTTCAGAATCAAACTTAAGTACGTGCTAAACAAGAAAATCATTGTCTTAGTTTTGGAGATTTTTGACATAAAAAGAATGACTGCAAAGCTTACCATCAGTATGGCCTTTATGTGCAACATGGTTAACCTCGTCTTAGTTTGTTTCTCCTGAAGATGTAAAAGTAGTTGAAGAAAGTCCTTACTCTCTTCCCCATCTTTAATCCCCATTTTCAGCCGCTGCTCAATTATGGAATTGAAAATCCGATCGAACTTCAAGAACAACCTCTTGATCTGACTCTGAATGCCTTGCAGATCAAGCCAAGCTAAACAAGGTATAAAGTCCGAAAGATTAGGCTTACCCAGTAATTCTGTGATCTCACTTACCACATGTCGAAACTCTGCTCCAAGATCAATCTCTCCCTCCCCCTTCAACATACCACCCCACAGCATACTAGTGATCACATTCAGTATTGTAAGGAACAACTGATCACTGAGATTAACTGGTAACCCAATATTGCCATAAATCTCTCCAACCATCCGCTGCACTTCCCTTTTTCGCAGGGGGTAAACTGTATCAAGAGAAGTGCTGCTAAGCATGTGCGCAACACAAAGTCTGCGCAGCATGCGCCAGTGAGCACCATATGGAGATGATACAATGTTACAGCTCACATACTCCACGGTTTTAGCCACTGCAGGAACATCACGGTTAGCGAATGTGATGTCGTGATCTTTCAACACTTCTTTGGCCAAGGAAGGTGAGCTCACCACAATAGCCACCTTGTTCCCGAGATGGAGCTTCAAAATAGGACCATAGGTTTGAGCCAGGTCAGCAAAATGAGTATGAAGCTCTGCATCAAGAAATGGAAGGTTCCCAACCAAGGGGAGTCCTCGTGGGCCAGGAGGTGATATAGGCTGCTGCAGCACTGTTTTTGAGCTCTCGATCAACCTTCGCATGTAATACAAGAAAATAACGAGGGCTGCAGTAAATAGAATGACAAAGGCTTGTGTTATGAATCTGGGCTTGTAATTGCTGTTCTCCCACCGCCATGTCCACAACACCGCGAGAAAACAGAATATATTGTTAACAAATCCTGCAACCATGATCAAAGATGGAGCTTCCACTAAAAATTGAACAATTTGGAGCAACAAGGCAATGAGGATGCTCTCTTTAAAGAGGGTACTTCCATTATTGTACTCGGCTCACAGAAACATATCAATACCAGATTCAATGCATTAATTATATTATTTTCCTAATTGTGACCCAATGCTGAGCACTCATACTGATGCAATTAAAACGAATTAAAGCAGAATCCCAGTGATAAATAATATTCTTTCTATATTAATAAGGGTTATTTTCATTTTACTGTTTTCAACTATTTTTATGTAAGCAAATGAGCAGAATCGACAAACATGTTATGCATAATCCAAGACATGGGCATGGTAAAATTAAAACCAAAAAAAAAAAAAAACTTTTCTTACTTCTGAAAAAAGCACATAAAATAGGGACCTATTTTTGTGCATGTCCATCATTAATGAATAATACTGCCAAAACAACTTTACCGTCCCATGAGCCAAAGATTAAAAACATAAATGCTACAGCATGGATGAACAAGTATTTACATACTAATACTTCAACTCTCTTCATTTTAGAGGCACATAAACTACAAAGATCGTAGTTCAGGCAAAAAGCTCTCTTCATCAAGTATCAATGGCTTTAGATGGTTCATCAATCATGCTTCATTATGCATGGAGAGATCAAATTACGTTGTACTGAATGAGGGATGACCGCAGCAATTTTCCTCAGGGCGATTATTTTATTTCTGAGCTACCAACTATCAATAATTTCCTACAGTCATCAACCATAATTCACTAATTGTGGTGATTCTTTGGCATGTGGATGACTGAACTCAGAACAATAAATTGCATGTTGTGAGTTTACAGCAGAATATGTGTACGTATATATGAATAGGCAATGTAAAATGTTCCCTGCTTCTTAACAGCATCCACTTGACTCACAGAACACTCTACCTACATCATGTTCTAATTCTTGGGTTTAATACATATAACGTTAGCAACACCATAAAATTATCCAAAGATAAAATGATATACATCAAAATTTGAAAGTACATAAGATGCAATAGACGGAAAAAAAAAAGAAAAAAAGAAACTCAATTTGTTAAAGTTAGTTCACTCTTGACCTTGGATGCAAAAATCTTCAAACTAGCAATACTAGAAACAAAGGAAGTGCAAAAGTGTAAGTGCAAAGAAAATCATTATCCACATTTACTTATGAATGATGCACATCAAGATGTGGGAAAAAGGAAAAGAAAGAAAAACAGAATAGATATGATTGCTATCATCCCAAACAAACCTTCAAAACAAAAAGTACTCAATAAATGCCATGTATGGAAAGTCAACTCAAAGACCTGTACTTGTGACTTGGTTTGCATTAAGTGAAAGCTCAAAAAGGTGATCCACAAACCTAACTCTTTCATGCAAAGATAAGAGATTGCAACATTTGCTTAGAGAAGACTGCATATGACTGATTACATATGTGTGGTTCTGCACTGTAAGAAGCCCACTACACAAAAGATTAGATCAACCAGCCACTCTGAGTCAACTATAGTTAGCATAATGAATCATTACGTTTTCTCCAATGAGTAGTAGTGTGACCGACAGCACCAGATGGGTGCCACTTATAGAGCATGGTGGACAACTAAGAAGATGATGAGTAATAACTTGGTAGAGTCCTTGACTTCATTTGGGTCCAGAAACATATTCAGAATACACGCGATTCGCACCGCACTAATCTCTGAGGCTATCCCGAAATTCAAAGAGAGGTCCACTGTAAACTAAGTATGGAAACAGCTGAAAAGCCAGGGGTTCTGCTAGGATGATAAAGTAGAGCTGCACAACATCAGAGTCCAGGATATTGAGAGTCTACAAAATAGCATTGCTCCTCCAAGAGTACCATCTTTATCAAAAGACTTATCCCTGGGTACCATGAAAAATTTAGCTCCACAGTGCAACACAGCAAACAAGATCAGTAAGCTGAAAAAATCTTCGGTATCAAAAAAAAAAAAAAAAAGAAGAATTGAAAGATAAGGAATTTGACTATACTGTGCAGTCAACTTAAATTTTATCATGGTATTTCTTTCAATGAATTAAATTACTATCAAAATCCGACATCTGCAATGCAATATAAATAGATCGGTTAGCTGATAAAAACCTTCAGTATCAAAAAAAAAAAAAGAACAATTGAAAGATAAGGAATTTGATTACTGTGATGTCAACTCAAGTAGCATCCATGTTTAAGGACAAATGCATTATCTGCAGCCTATAGGAGCAAAACGCCTAACAATGAATGTCTCTTCTAACTAACTGATGAAGTCAACTTCAAATTTTATCATGAAGTTTCTTTCAATTAATTAAATTACTATCAAAATCCAACATCTGCAATGCAATATATACAGGGTAATGGAAGGAATCAATAAAAAAAAAAAAAAAAAAAAAGAAAGATATGCTTATCTAAGGTGTTCCTCTCACATTTCAAAAACTCTGTAACCTGACTAACGAAATTCAAGAACAAAAGCAGGATCACTTAAAAGCACAAGTAGGCAATTCCAATACTTGCCGACAAAGATTAACTTCAAGGAGCACAGTAATTTAGAGCATGAACCAACTTTTGGTTTCTATATAGTGATTACTCAATTTATTTTTGGGTCATTGGAAATTGCGCAAACAAGATTTTCTACGAGCATACCTTTTACACCATTGGAACTTCTACTCCTAATTGTACTTCTCCATTATCATCTCTATTATTCGTGACCTCACAATGCATACACTCGATCTTTGTTATGCTTAACTTAAAGCAAAAAAAAAGAAAAAGAAATAGATGTCATCGCTATTGAGCATTTTGTAAACATTCTAGACATATAAAATATAGACCAGCTAGAAAATTACCTGCATAAGAGATTATATTGACTCGTAAAACCAAAAATCCCATCGCCCTCATGAGCCTCAAACTTTCAGCACATTGTTTGATGGTTAAGTGCTCTTTTATAGGCTTGAGGGAGAACCATTCAACTTCCACAATAACTACAATTATCATCAAATTGTAGCCTAAAAGAAGCATAATGTGTAATGTTGATTAAAAACATAAGTTACATATTTTGGTTAATATGTAAACATAAAATGAAATTATGAGACACATAACGGTCTAACACATTTAACCTCAATTACCACGAACGATTCATTAAAGAAGTGATGTTCACCTATGACTTTATACCAAATCACCAAAAAACGTTTTAGTCATGGATGGCCAAGGGAACCAACAAAATACATACAAGATATTAAAGATGTGATGTTCCCCTATATAAGTTTTACAAAATCACCAATAAACATTTAAGTGGTTAAGGCAACTAACAAAATACAGGCAAGATATCATGAGTGCAAATAATTTCAATGCATGAAATAGAATGCACAAATTCTTCAACCAATACAAAAATATGAAATGGAACTTCCATACGTGTAGCTAGACTTAACATAAAATCACTTTCAAATTTCAAAAAGATGTATACATGCATTGATAAATTGCAATTCTCATGCAATTTACACGTTTACCTATAATCCCTTCCTCCCTCACTGTAGTAAATAGATAAACAAGTCCTGAACAAGGTCTATAAAATATGTCTCTGCCTTTGGGGTCACAAGTGTCAAGATGCATGGGGTCATATTTTACTTTAAACAAAACATTGACGATTGCTCACAATTTTGTCCCACTTCTTTCATTGCTTGATTGATGCTGAAGGTAAAAAAGCTTCAGTCTAAAGAGTAACAAGTCCGAACACAACAAAAGTACATATTTTAGGATTGAGAAAAGACATCCTTAAAGGTTGGTTCATCCAAGATGTCAAAGTGAGGAAATGTAAGAGCATTAATCAGGTTCATTATTTGTAGCGGAGAAAAACCCATTACAGAGTGAAATCAGGAAGTATAAGCCAGAAAACAAGTGAAATATGACAACAGAAGACGTAAAGTAAAGTATCTAGTACAAACAAAGGAACTAAAAAGAAAGTGCAGCAGCTGTAGTCCCAAAATTTAAGAAGAACAAAAATGGTATTTAAGTTGTACAATGACTTAACAATTTCCTATTTAGGAGATGATACCAGCTCACTTGCATTAGATAAAGAACTCCTTTAAATTTCCCTGGCCTTAACTTTGTAGATGCTTAGAGTGACCAGCATAATTGAGCAAAACTTTTGGTCATTCATCTTTATAAGGTGGAAATGCCATCAATACATAAATTGTGGGGTTACGGCTATAAAACCATGCAGTTAAAAAATAAATAATTACAATAAGACTTCCTGGAGAAAAAAAAAGTTTGCCAGAATGAATGAAATATATGACTACATGCAAAATAGTAATCGCGCTATAACGCTCTACTCGATTCAATGCCTTTGATGGCATGCTTTCAAAAGTAACCGAGATACAAGACAAAGAAATTGAATCGCCACAAAATACAATCTTTGCATTCAAACAAATAACATTGTGATAAGATCATATAATATTTTGTGTGGGTTCAACTACCAAAAGAATGATAACATAGCATAACTAAAAGTTTCCTTATTAAAGATATTAGCTTATTAGAAGGTTTACTTATTGGAAAATTACTTATTAGAATGTTACTTATTAAAACGCTACTAATTAGATAGATTTTATTATTCGTTTATTAGAATGTTTACCTTCTAGTTGGGCTCAATGTTAGCAGTTTCTATTTTGACAAGTCATTCCTATAGTATGAAAAGTCTATAAAAGACCGTCATTATGAAATAATAAAGCAAGCTATTACTTTGTGAAAAAAATTAGTCTAAGGACTAAGGAGAAGCAGTCACAGACTCTTCTATACAAGGCTTAGTCACGGACTAGTCTTATTCGAAGAACCTATTACAAGGTTCATAACATTTGGTATCAAAGCTAACGATCATCTTGGGTGACATGGAGGCTTTGACAAAGAAGCTTGAGGCTTTCATGGAGCATATGACAAGTCGACAACAAGCATTGGAGAAACAGATGGTTGATCTCTCCACAGGGACACCATAGTAGTTGTGGATGACACACCAAGAGATCAAAGGATTTAAAAAATTTGAAGCAAATCGGATCTATTGAAGATTATCAATGTCAGTTTCAATCATTGTTGGCTCGGACATCAGATTCGAAGCATCGACAACAAGTGAATTTTTTTACTGCGGGCTTGACTGAGGGCCTCTTGATAGACATCAAGATGCAACAACCAAAAAATCTAGGAGTTGCATTCAGCATGGCTTGAGCACTAGAAGACAAGCAAAAGATTTCAAAAGGCACTCATGTATCGCTTGCCATAGGTAGTGCATTGACTCCTAAAACAACTAATGGTTGTACATCCTTGTCCTTCAAACACAATTTCTCTATCTAAAGGTGGAGCACAACCATCCAACCACGTTGCAGGTATTGACAAAAGAAGCTCCTCAACCCGTTTTGTGAAACGCCTCACCCAAGAAAAATGGTCAAGAGGAGATCTAAAGGCTTGTGCTACAACTACGATGAATCCTATTCTAAGAGACACAAGCGTAAACGTCTATTTTAAATACGAATTCCAATAGTCGAAGACGGCAGCGCTGATAATGTCCATGATGATCTTTGACCTAGTTGTGAATATTCTGAAATTGAACTTGAGGACAAGCTCAAAGCCCATGAGGGGAGTAATAATATGATCATATAATAATTGTGTGGGCCCAACTACCAAGAGAATGATAATATAGCATAATTAAATGTTTCCTTATTAAAGATATTAGCTTATTAGAAGGTTTACTTATTAGAAAGTTACTTATTGGAACGTTACATTAGATAGATTTTCTTTTTGTTTATTAGAATGTTTACCTTCCTAGTTAGACTCAATGTTAGTAGTTTCTATTTTTACAAGTCATTCCTATTGAATGAAAATTATATAAAAACCATCATTATGAAATAATAAAGCAAGCTATTACTTGGTGAAAAAAATTAATCTAAGGACTAAGGAGAAGTAGTCGCGGACTCTTCTATACAAGACTTAGTCACGGACTAGTCTTATTCGAATAACCTATTCCAAGGATCATAACACATTGATGCACATGAAACAGCCACAACTTCCATTCGTATCATCAAGACTTTAAAGCTTAATTTGTTTCAGATATCAAATGCATAGTGAGTGACAATAATTCAAGTGAACTGGTCTCGTGATATCAATCAAAAGTAGCACAAATAATAGTTTTATAAAACTGAAAAGGTGAAAAAGAGCTGAGCAACCAAACAATTAAATAAATGTATTAATCAAATTTTTAGTTGAATTGTTTGCATAGCATCATTCAAAAGTAGCATACAGTAGGCTCGTAAAACTAGAAATGTAAAGAGCAAATGAGCACCATGTAAAGAGCAATTGAGCACCCATCGCTCCAAACATTCAACCACAGGTTACCGAAGCTGACAAGTTTGGAAGTCCTTATGAAATAGCCTTTTGTTTCCCCATCTAGTTCATTTATTTGATGTAGACTCATAGATAACATTCGACGTGTTCCCACTAAGTTAAAAGGAAATTTTATAGGACCTTTTGTTTCCCAACAATTACATCTAGTTCATTTATTTGTTGTAGGCAAAGACAAGTAGGAGTAGCACCAATTGATATAAAGATAACATGGTTTGGTCAAACAGTCAAATGCATAGACATGGACCAAGGGGTAGACCAAAGTTAACATGGGAAAAAAAAGAAATTTCACACCAAGCCCCAAGTAGGCATTAAAACAGATGATGAAAATCTATAGCATTTAAATTGTTTGCCCTTTCCCAGATGAAACTGAAATATCCTCAATACCAAACTAATTACAGTGATCCTGCAATAATGCTTTGAATCCTGATTCTCGATGGATCTGGATAGTATTTTAAGTTTGCTTTGAATTCTATGGAAAAGTAATATTGCTAAGAAACAATGTGTTACTTGCAATGATAAGAATCAATTTTTCTTTTCTTTTTTTTTTTTTTTTTTTTTTTTTTTTTTTTGCCAATCGGAATTTCTTTCATCAAAGTGGTATGATTGGTATTTACCCCACAGACCTTAGCCTTGAAGATAAGGGAATCGACCATTACAACCCAACTGTATCGCAATTCAAGCTCAAAGTACAACAATTTTATAACAGTAAGCATTTTAATTATACATTTTTTAAAATTATTAATACATAGAAGAGGATTCAAAAGATAGATTGTCTAACCAAGAATCATCCAAAAGAAGGGATGAACATTCCGATTCTGTGGGCCATTCACAACTAACATCTATTTCATCAAATTTAATGGGTTTACATTTTCCATTCCTATCTTGACTGATTGCCTGTAACCGAAGATTGCAGTGCACATAAACCAAATCATTGAACTTATCTTGCTCAACTCTGTTACGCTTCTTGGTGTGCATGTTCTCAAATGTGTTCCAGTTCCATCTGCACCAGTAAGAACTACAAGGCTGACTTAGTATCCTTATTGCAACTCTTTGCAAAGTTGGGACCTCATAACCATAGCTAGCCCACCAATCACCTAAACATGGACATTGTTATTAGACAATGACATGAATGTATGAAGATAAGGCAAAAGTCAGATATCTGTTGCGTAATGAACCAAACAAGTCATGTAAAAGGGTAGAAACATATGTGTCCCATGAGGAAACATTCCCTAGTCAGGTTCATTCAGTAAACTGGACACATTTACTTCAGCCAGCATAACCTTTATTGCCACATTGTTATGCCTTAAATCAACAGCATAATATTTACCAATTACATCTGCTTCAAGAGTTCCTTGAGTTTAGGAAGCTCCATAAGGAGGTAACTACTTGAGCCTCCCAATGAAAAGCATCATGGTTGTTAAGTTGCAGTATGTTCTAATTTATTTTCTATAATAGAAATTAAACTTAAAAATCATACCATAACTATTAATTTCCTTAGTTAGCCACGCATCAAACTAAAAAACTCATCTTGCTCCACCTGTGACAAGCATCATATTGTCTTTTCTTATATCTTCCTTTCTTCATAACGTAAATTTCAGGAATGAATTAACATAAGTAGATCACTTTGAGCATTTATACATATCTTGGCATTGTACATAACTACAAGATGATGTTTCATTAAATCATTTCTCAATTTGTGTTTATTGTTTAGGTGTAATATAAAAACATGCAGCAAAGATTCACCCAACTTTACCGATGAAATTCACTTCTTAAACAAAAAAAAAAAAAAAAAAAAAAAAAAAAACCACACACGAAAAATAAAATCGAATCAAAAGAACACTGAAAGTGAAAGAAACAATAAATTAATTAAAAAAAGTTTAAAACCAAAGCTTCTGCAAAGCCCAAGTTTTCCTCATTGGATTTTAAGAGACAATCAAAACAAATAAAAGAGATTAATGTTAGAAAAGCAGACAAAAAAAAGAATAGTTATTAATCTGTCTCAAATCCTACAATTTTGAAATTCTGAGTTCCAAAATAGAATCATAGATTCATGATTGATGAGATTAATCTTGAATTCCACACCTCCAGTTGAAAAATCCCCCAAATAGTTATACTTCTTTTTGTTAAAAGAAGAGAGAAATCCAATTAGAAATCTATGGCCATCACCAATTTCTGAATAAGTTACCTCAAGACCAAATTTTTTATAATCTCGTTGAACATGAAGAAACCTAATGGCTTATTCCATTCCTTAACAACTGCATCAATTCGTACATCAAATAAAAAACTAGGAGATGACTTTAACAAAATCATGTAAAACATACCTGGAGAATTCAGCGTCCTTCCTAAAATTGCGAAGTCGCTACCAAGTGCTCCTTGTGCATTTATATACATGGGATGTTCCTTTGTAAATTCAATCTTGTCTTTATCTTGGATAACCATTTTCATCATAGCTTCTTGAAACCCATTTCTCATCTTCAAGTCAATTTTAAAGTTTGGGTCATAGAAGATGGCAGGATTAAGGCAAGCAGCAGCTGTATGTAATGGTGATTGTACCTGCATATTCCATCTTCGTTCAATTATCTCCCAAATTGGCAAATATTTCCCTTCAACCCCTTTGTAATATGCCTTAATTTGAATTTTTGCCCTTTCAATTCCCTCATAAATATAGCCAATAGCAGGCATGTCCCCATCGACAACCCTCAAAACCTTAATGACAGGCTCTGAGATGTTGACAGCTTCATGTGCCAACTTCCAAAACTTCTCAGAGTACAACAATGACTTAACAGATTGAGCATCAGGCCGCCTACTATATACAGATGACAACCATTCAGTATGGGAGAACATGTGCTTCAAGTTATCCTCTTGAATAACTATGGATCTCAATGTCAGGAAATTAGTCACAAATCTAGTGATCCTCGGGCGGAGCAACTCCCTTCCACCAGTAAACTTCCTCAGCATACTTAAAATCCATGGGTGACTATGTATGTACTGTGTGATGGATCTTGCATCCTCCAGGACTTCACTCACCCATTCATGCTTTCCAATATCCTCCAGAATCTTATCAAGGCAATATGATGCACAAGGAGACCAAAATAATGAATTGTATTTAGACATCAGGAGCCTCCCTGCATAAGCGTAAGTGGCAGCACTATCTGTTATTACTTGGACAACATTTTCCAAACCAACTTCCAGAACAATAGATTCAAGTAATCCAAATAAGTAATGAGCATCATCAGCGTGAGCAGACACATCTACTGATTTCAGAAAAAGCGTTCCTTTAGGACAAGTAACAGAAAATATAATGATTGATTTGGTCCTACCATCAGACCAATAATCTGACAAAATTGTACAACCTGTTTCTCTCCAACCATCTCTTAACTTTCTGAAGTTCTCATTTATTTCACCTTTAGCCTTTTCCAGAAGCGTAGATCTCAAACTCTCATAACTTGGAGCTCTGTAACCCACACCACACTCAACCACAGCATCCACCATTGCCTGATAATACACAGACTTGGAAGCACTAAAAGGAATTGAGTTATGAAAGAAAAATGAAGCAATTTTTTTGTCAGCATCATCATGCTTCTGTTTTTGAGCATCTTCAACAGGTGGCTGTGCACTTGGTGAGGGTCGTGAAAACAATAAAGATGGGCAAGTGCTACCATTTTGCCCACTAGATGCAGGATTTGGATTAAAACCATCACTAGCAGAAGAGCTATGTTGAGAACCATTCGCAACCTGATCTACTTTTGGTTTTTTTGGTGTCTTCTGTTTCTTGGGAACACTTAATATGCTCTGTATCAAGTCCCTTACCTCATTAGGGACCTCGGTACAGGGAATTATGTCTTTATTCTTTATTTGTGCCAAATGAAATTTCATTCGATAGACACCTCCACTGAATTCTCTTTGGCAATAATTACATCTAACTTTCTGTCTCGTTGCATCAACTAAAACACAGTGCTCCCAACATGCATCTCTCCCTCTCACCATTTTCTGCATATGCAGAACTTTTTTGAACCAATACGTCAGTTGAAACCCCTATGACATTAATTAGTATGCTGAAAAAGTAAATGACTAACCAAAATCAAGAATAATAAATCACATATATAATAATTTCAAATTAAAAAAAAACCCAAAGAAATGGCAGCTAGTTCTAATTTAATAATTTCTAGATAAGAAGAAAATACAGACAACTGTAATAGAAAATTGAGAAATTCATGGAAGTGTTCTTACAAGTACTAAGGAGACACGTTAATAGAACTTTTCCCCCAATTCATATTCAAAGTACATGTAAAACTATTAGTGTGTGAAACTGAAACAACGAAAATTGCACAATAGTCATCAACTTCTTCATTCTAGCTTCCAATGTTTTCATTTGCATATTCTTTTACACTCAATACCAACTAAAAAGTACTTCTTTAGAGACTCAGTGTTACTTTCCTTTCAGCTTAAGTTGACTTGAATGGTATGAAAGTTAAATCTCCCATAACACGAGACACCCCCAAATTACATGGATTATAGCTTTAAAAAAAAAATGGTTTTAATCCATTTCGGATCAATGATAGATCTTCATTTTAACTTTAAAAAGAAAAAGTGCACGATTAATGATAAACACTAAAGCATAGCTGTGTAAGAGCATCCAAATGCCACAGCATTTTAAGTTACATCTCCAGTAATTTATATGACGTTATTTAATAATGGTTAATACATACCTAAATGGTTTTTCTTCAACAATATAAAGTGAATACAAATTCAGCTAAAAAAAATAGTTTCGAGAGTTAAG
The DNA here is from genome assembly GCA_039657365.1 of Stephania yunnanensis. Lineage (NCBI taxonomy): Eukaryota > Viridiplantae > Streptophyta > Magnoliopsida > Ranunculales > Menispermaceae > Stephania > Stephania yunnanensis. Next base: position 52,480,922 of record CM077584.1, on the reverse strand, counting down.
CCATTAGCCATATCATTCGAGACTAGTGCCGCAATTTCACTGGAGGTACCACCACTCCATGAACAGATCAATGCATTTCCAATACCAGGATGGGATCCGTCAAAATGCAATTTGCCAATAATAAAGGTTATTCTCATCTGCCAAAGCATCTCTAGTGAGATGGATGAGGCATCGCGGGCCAAAGGCAAGGTCGGGGATTCGACTAGTGTTGGAGTTGACAATATTGTAATTAAGTTGGTTTATTATTAAAAAAATGTTATTCTCGTTTCATCTAAAAGGCAAGTGTAGTTCACCGCCCAAGTAGGGTACAACAATAACAACAATAACATAACCTCAGCCCCAAATTAATTGAGGTCGGTTACATGGATCAAACTCTTCCATTGTGCTCGATTAAGTAGGGTAACGAGTGAATTTCCAATAGCTGTGCTATAGAAATATCACATCTTTATCAACAGAAATTACACACATCTCCCATATAATCACAAACTCGATACACAATTCAAGACAATTACCAAAAATATCTCAAATACCCTTATATTTCTTTTCCCATCTCTCTAGCTAGGATTTAAGATTTTCCTTCTAGACAAATGCAGGACAATGAGACACACAATCACTTGCATTAGCAGACTGCAATTGATTGTATACACATGAAAAAAAAAAAAAAAAAAAAAAAAAAAAAAAGAAGCATCTTTCCGCTAATTTTGCATATTAAGATGAACACCAGCTTAAATTGAGGCCTAAAAGGCAGTAAGTAGAGTTCAGAATCATACAAAAAATCATTCCAACTCATCCAAACAAGACCTTATGTTATAGCACCATTTCTCCATCCTCTACAACCCTAAAAATCAAATACTCACTAATTCAAGTCTAGTTTCCTAAAAACTCATAAGATTACAGCACAAGTTTCTCAAAGATTCAAACATGAACTCCAAAACAACTCACATTTCCAATCAAACACACAGATTTTGAATCTCTGTAACTTAAATCTATCAACTGATTAAGCAAAAAACTAGAATAAGAGAAAAAAACATCGAAACCCTACTTGGCTTGGGAGAGATCGGAAGCTTCCGCGTTGAATAGAGAGACCAGCTCAGACACCGCGCCGACACACACGCTCGGACCGGCGACGAGGAGGAAGACGAGACAAACGAGGAAATGAAAAACCACGGCGATCATAAATTACTCGTCGGCTCCTAAATCGCCCCTCACGTGTCCCTCACGTGCCCCTCGTGCGTAAGGGTGACTGATCAAGTCCGCTCCGGTCAACACTCCTTGACCTTGACTCTCACTCTCTCTCTCTTCTCCGCCACAAAAAGTTTCGTCTTTTCTGTGCTCCACAGAAATTCGATTGCGTCTGATCTCTTCGATCGATGGAGTTAGATTCGAAGAATTTTCGAGCTCTGCTTCTTCAATGGCGGTTCTCACGCCATTGCAGAGCCCTCGCTTTCTCTCATTCACGACTACTTCTTCGTCTTCTTCGTCTTCTTCGTCATTGCGTTTTTTCAGAAGAAACCCTACCCAGAACAATCTGGGCCATCGATCGTCATCGAAGAGCGAGGTGGCGATCGTGTGGTTCAAACACGACCTCCGCACAGTCGATCACACAGCCCTAACCGCAGCGTCTCAGTACAGAGCCGTCGTCCCAGTCTACGTCTTCGATCATCGAATCCTCGCTCGTAAGTGCACCCAAAAAAAAAAAAAAAAAAAAACCTAAAAGTCCTAAAAAAACCCTAATTTACGGTTTCGATCAATTTGGGATTTTGTTCAGGTTTTGATGATGAAATGGTGGAATTGGTTCTGGCGGCGTTGAGGGAGCTGAGATTTGAGCTTGGCGAAAAGGGTCCTGGGCTTATGGTTAGGTTTGGTAGTGCAGAGGTTGTGGTGCCTGAGATTGTGAGGCGTGTTAGTGCTAGTTGGAGTGAATGTGGGTCGGGAGAAGTGGAGAAGATCGATGTTTACGCCGAGGAGGAAGTGGAGTATGGGCTTAGGAGAATGGTTGGTGAGGTTGAGGAATGTGTGTTGAATTCGGGGTTGTTGCAGGGGAGTGCGCGGATTGTTCGATGGCGGACGCCATTTTACGAGTTCAAGGTAGTTCTATTCGTTGCTCGTTTATGTTATGTTGTTTGATCCATTTCATGAAGAGCGATAAAAGTTTTACGCTTGCTGTCAGCCTATAGCAACCCTCCCCATTTTTGTCCGAGCATTTTGTTAAATGTTTTGATGTGATTGTGAAGGTTATTTTGATGTGTTGTGATTGAATTGTGTTCAGAACATGGAAGAGTTGCCAGTGTCTTACTCAGATTTTAAGAAGCTGAAGTTGTCACCGACGACGCCACTTGCTTCCCCGGACTTGCCTAAGTTGGACATTGGCTTAGAATGGGGTATCATACCAGCGACTTCTTTTTCTGGTATTTAGGAAGTGAGTTTTTGTTCATGCTTATGCTTAACAGGTACGCTGCCAACACTCGATGATGTAAATAGATATATGGATACGAATCCATGGAAACTGGACGAGAATTGGACCGTGATGAAGGCAGTTTCAGCTGCAAAATCTATAAGGAAGAAGCAATCTGGTCAACTTGAAATGTCTAATGTGCTTGTAAATGCTGGTGCAAGTAATCAAATGAATTCAAATTCTAAGGAGGCAGTGAAAAATAAATTGAGGAACTCTTTTTTTGTATCAATGAATGGAAATGCAGTGGGCGGGGGGACAAATGTGGCATTGGATGCATTGGCTGCATATCTGAGATATTTTGAAGGAACACCCAGAGATGACTGGCAGGAGTAAGTAATGACTTGTTCAGTATGATGCATTTTATTATCATGTTGAGAAATGCTATTTAAACATTTATCAGTGCCGCCATTCTCGTTTTCCTGCATGATATACTAAAGTTACTACTGTATATTAAAGCAATCCATACATTGAACAAGAGTAAAAATGGTGCCGCGGACTCCAAACCTGATTCCCCATCATTATCATCCATATATTCTAACTAGTTGGTGAGTCATTACACTTGGCCAAGAAAATGTTTTTGTTTTGGTCTTGCAACCCCGTTTAAGTGGAGTAACTTTTTATCATAAATTAATTCCTATACATTCTGATTTTTGCTCTGATACCATCTCAACTATTATTAAATGTGCTTGACTGCCATTGGAAATAAAATCAAATGAGTTAGTAACTCACGTTGTCTAGCATATAATTTTCCAAGAAGCTGGGAGGTAATTCCATGTTAATGCCATGAGGTTTCTTTTATTTCAAACCTATTCCTTTTCCCTATATAATTAACTTTAGAAATTGATGTTTATCCTTCCTTGGGCACTTTCAGCATATTTATTCTTCTGCACCTTTTACCATTGAAAATTAATAAAATTAGGTCATGCTTTCTCCTGAAAAAAGAAGCATAGTTTATATGTAATAACTTTTGCTGTTAAATGGATCACAATTGATGGAGAAGTATGCCTTGTAAATACCTACGGTGTGGGTTTGTGCAAAATTATATTTCAATTTATCTTTAAAAGAAAAGATCAGGTAGTTCCTTAATCGATCTAGTTCACATAGTGGATAAACATGTGCATGTTTTGCAGTAGAAATTCCTTTTCTATTGAGTTATACTGTACAGGTATTCTCACTCATTTCTCATATATTAGATTAATGTCGACAACTATTTTGATTAATCTCAGAGAAATACAATCTTATGATACATAACTATGATTTAGCGTTTCTGGTTTGTCAAGAGCACCATATGGCATATGGACAGCCATTCCTGCCTATGATACCAGCACTATGTCCACCAATTGGCATTCAATGATGGCTAGAGATTGGATCACACTTTTGTGTTGCTCAGGCAATGTAATATGAGATCTATGTCAACTAGGTTTTGAAAGATTTGAAAATTCTACCCAGACGAAGAGTCCCTCTTTCTTGGTTTCTCCTGATTTTCAAATGGATGAGAAAAAGGGAGATGAGAGTTTTATCTTCTTAAGATCTCTCTTATGAGCAATCATTCCACATTTAACCATTAACACCATTCGACTTGCATGAATTTCATCTAAATAACAGATTTATCATTTGTCAGTTCAGAAGACAAAATTGTATTTGCCTACCTAAGTCATTAAAGTAACCATTTTGCTTGATTACACAATAGGTTGCATGATAAACTGCGCATTGCCGAAAGTAGAACTGGAGCTGCATTTTATCCCCTTTTTGGACCTGCCCTATCCCTTGGAATCATATCAAGGAGAATGGTCCATTATGAAGCAGTTAAGTATGAGAAAGAACGAAATGGAGGCTTTCTATCTCCACTTGGGTACTCAGCAAGTACTGTTGCTTCAGCAGTGGACGCTGTGTGCTCCATGGAGGTACAGCATTGGATTTAAAATTGATTTAATTTGTTCTCTCTGAACCCAAAATTTGAGTTGAGCCATCTATATTTGTGATTCTCAAGCCAAGATTCATTCGCGCTTATGCTCCTTTATGTATCAGTGGTATTTGCTCTTGGCTTCAAGAAGCCAAAAATGCATGGAACAAAGTCATTCTATAAGGATATGGAAATGGAACGGTCACTTAATACAGGTATTTCTAGAATATGCATCCCTAAGTTTGGAATTTTGTGTTTTTTTCTTTTTAGTTTGACAAATACTTGACATTTTAATTTTCCATACTATTATAAAAAGCTTACTAGTTTTTGCCAACCTGACTTTTCTAAATCATAAAAAAAAAAAAAAAAAAAAAAAAAAAAAAAAAAAAAAAAACTTGCTGCTAGTTCAAAGTTGTTTTTTTTTTGGTACATTAGTTCAAAGTCTTTTAGCACCATTTTTATTGCCCTTCCTGAGTTCCAACTTTCAACAATCAATAGTTGACCTCATTTTTTGTGGGAATTTATTACTTGTATAATTCGCCTGCTTTTCTTAGAGGTTTTGAGGAAATTCGCCTTTTTCAATCCCTAGTAGTTGGAAAATCTTAACTTGAATATTTCCGTAATTTTTCAATCACATTTTTCTACTTGTAGTATACTGTTGTAGGCCATGGAGGTCCTGCTGTCTTGCTCGTCCATGGTTTTGGTGCATTTTTGGAGCATTACCGTGATAATATGAATGCTATAGCTGATGCTGGAAATCGAGTTTGGTCGATTACACTTATAGGGTTTGGCAGATCAGAAAAGCCAAACCTTGTGTATACCGAACTCTTGTGGGCTGAATTGGTGAGAGACTTCATAGCTGATGTGGTGGGTGAACCTGCCCATCTTGTTGGCAACTCAATAGGGGGTATGTGTATTCTGGAGTTGATCTTGATCACTCGAGTTTTTTGTTTTTACCCTATCTGAGTTCTAGCAGACTCTTAGCCGCTGCATTGCTTGTAATTATTTCCAATACCAGGCTTCTTTGTTTCTATTGCTGCTGGGCTTTGGCCTTCTTCGGCCAAGTCCTTGATACTTGTCAACCCAGCTGGCTTAATTATCTCTGAAAGATCTTTTCCACTAATTGAGGTTAGATCTGTTGTTATTTACTACAAGCCCTTGATCACTCAGTCGCTTGTCGTTGAATGAAATGTCTTCCCTCTATTATCTAGAATTAAGACTTCATACATGAAATTCTCCTCAGGAAAGGCCAACTTCAGGTGCTACATGGTTGGGCAGTCGGCTCCTGATGCTATTCCTGAGATTGAGAGTGGAAAACATAGTAAAGAATTTCTATCCAATTGTAAGTTTTTAGCTATTGCCACAGCCAGTATTGATCTATATTGCTTTCATGATGTTAATCACATGGATTTTTCATTGACTTTCTTCTGTTCTATTCTCTTTTTTCCTCAGAACCCTAAGCGAGCTGATAATTTGCTGATCAATGAAATGTTACGAGCCGTATCTTTTTCTACACCTCGTGTTTGCATTTTCATCAATATGCATGACACAGGCTTCTAAAGTTTTGCAAATTGCACGTCCTTTTTCACTTTTATGCTGTTTTAACCATGACAGAGTTCTAGTCATATGATCCTGGTGCACTGGCAGTTCTTGAAAGCATATTCAGCTTCGACCTGTCAATTCCTCTAAACTTTCTTTTCCAATCATTTGGTGGAAAGGTCTTGATCATACAGGTAAGATCTTGCTGCCTCATGTAAACAGCGTCTCACATTTAAAATCTCTTTTTCTTTATATGATTTATTGATTACTCAGGGAACGAAAGACCCGCTTTTGAAGTCCATTCCAAGACTCTCTATGTTTAGACAGTACTGCAAAGGCGTTACGATTAAGGAATTGAACGCAGGTAAGAATGTCGCGTGAAACTTGTTTAGGTAAATAATTAAAGCATTATTTACTATTCTTCTTTACTACTGTTCTTCATGTTTGTTACAGGACATTGCCCACATGATGAGCGACCACAGGAAGTGAATTCCTTCATATGTGAATGGATTGAGGCAATGGAAAGAAAGCTTCAAACTTGCTGAGATCTATCTTCTTTTTTTTTCTTGACTAGTTCGATCGCCAAGGATGACACGATGGTGCTATCTTCGCAATCCAAAGGCGATAGTCCGGCATTGGAGACCCCCCTCTCCGCACTGCTTCTTCAATGTTGGAGACCCCTTAATTAGAGTAGTAGTATAGTATCAAAGTGCTATTGGTTTTGGTGGTTGAAGCTGTTGCAGGATCACAAGCTTGTACGCTATGGCATTTGGCTAGAGCGGTGTATCTTGATATTCATGGAATTTTGAGTCCCTCACTTCAGTTTGACTAATGCATAAGAGCTAGCTGGTGCTCCAATATCATAACTAGGGAGAAACCAACGAAAAGTATGATGTATGTAACTAACATGATTTAAACTCACATACCCCCATCTCATTTATGGTGCCCACTTCATTACCACTGTAGCACGCCTTAGGGACGTCCAAGAGATCCTCAAATGCATCACTGAATAAGCAGCCCGAGCTAACTCTGGTCCTAATCTTGATTAATTAACATTCTTAACCTTTACATCAGTTACAGTATTTAATTAAATTATTTATATTAAATATTTTAAGTTAGCATTTCTAGTGAGAGGGATGAGCATGGTTGGAGCTTGGAGGGGTATTAAATCATAGTGTTTGAGTCGTGCTATAGCACCTACAGCTTATTGTGGACACCATTTTTGAGCATCAATCGATTTTCTTAGAGTGCCTCAACTTTTTGCCACAATTCTTTTTATGTCAAGTATTGCACCTTATCACCTTATTTGAGAGTCGTGAAGTGGTTTTAGTCTTGTCTTGTCGAGGCTCATTAAAGTATCAGTTTATATTAATTGACACTCAACTCGACGAGTGACCATCAAGACTATACAAGTGATCACAATAGTCTTTTGTGCTGATACATGTGCGTATATCTCAGTTGATACCAATCGACATAACAACCCATGTCTCGATCTTGTGTGTTCGAGATCATAAGTTCAATCATTTCTCATCGAAACCTAAAACACGGTGTCGATTGATAATAACAAACACAACATGTGTTTGAAACGTAGTGTCGTCTTGTAGACACTCCAATCTTGTATATTGGCACCTCATTATTTGATATGGGCAAATATATCATTTCTATTAAGAATAGAAACTAATTCAAAAAAAAAAAAAAGGTGCCCTCAGCAAATGTTGAGTGCCTATAGTGCGACTTTAGTGTTTCAATGTTTTTATTCTCAAAAACTCAAATGAAACTCGAGTCACTAGTTAAAAGATGAAAGTGTGAACCGACCATTTATTTTCATTCCTAAAAGATGAAAGTGCCTATAGTGCGACTTTAGTGTTTCATTCCTAAAAACTCCAGTCATTAATTAAAAGAATCTAAAAGTGTGAACCAACCCTTTGGTCCCAGGCGGTTTATTTGCAGGTCTTCATCCTTTTCCACCGTCACTTAACTGAATAGAGAAGATGAGAGGGGAAGACAGAGTGAGCAATCTACCAGACCACATTCTCCATCACATCTTCTCTCTCCAACAAATGGCGCTATTTCTGGCTTACTTCCCCCCATCTTCTCTTCAACATAAACTGCCACGACGCCGAGGCTTTCGTCGACAAGTTCATGTCCCGCCTGGCCTCCAACCCCGGCCCAGACATACAATCATTTCGTCTCCGCTGGTCGTCCCACAATTACAAAGCCTTGAAATGCATTAAAAAATGGATCTCAACAGCACTCTCTCGTAATGTTGCCATTCTCGACATCTACCTAGCTCCTGGCCTAACTGTCTTCACTGTACCCGCCAAGGTCTTCGACGCGTCGTCGCCTTCGGTGAAGGTAATTAAGCTGGAATCACACTTTTATGGTCACAGATTCATGCTTCCAATCCCAATGCTTTCATCCCCAAATCTCAAAATCCTAGAATTGATCAAAATTAAGCTTCCCAAGGGGGACTCCAATGGGGAGGCCATTCTGGGCTGCCCTGTTTTGGAAACATTGGTTATGAAGCAGTGTCATTACAGTCATCTCAAAGTTTTGAACTTGTCTCTTAATCGACTGAAAGAGTTGGAGATTGATAACAGCGCGGAACGATTCCGTGTAACTGGTGTTGGTGATTGCAAGCTTGAATTGCACGCCCCAAATCTCTCAATTTTTGTTTACATGTTCATTTGGGAACTTGGCAGCGCTTATCGACGTACAGCTATTTCTATGCCCGCCTTTCGTGGAACAACATTTGAGGTTTCTCCAAGGGCTAAAGGGTGCAAGGGCTGTGGTTCTTGAGGGATTGAGGTATGTTTGAATAGACATTGAAGTTTCTATATATTTTAGAGAGAATTGCTGACGCGGTTATGGATTGCACCGTCTAAAAGTAGACATTGAGAATAGACATATTCTATTGTTTTCACGCCACGTCAACTGCAGATTATCAATTCATAGTTTTGATCTAATGTCCATTGTGTCCTACGAGCACATTCTCCCACAATCCACATTTGCATTGGAGATGCTTTTAAGGCTTTTGTTGCAACGAAAATGGAGGAAGCGCGACTAAGTAATCCTATATAACTGAGGTCTTAGGATGTTGATTGTGTGAAGAAGATATATTTCAAGAACTATGAGACCTCTTATTGCTATCAATGCTAATCAACACTTGAAAATTTGTTTTTTTTGTTGCTTAGGAAAGTATTTATGAATTGGTGGTCTCTCTTAATTAAGAACTAGGTGATTTGTTTGCTTGGTATATGATTTTTTCTTGAAGTATTCAGTGTATTAGGATAGCTACTGATGGATATTAGGAATGCATTTCAATCATTTGAGTTTATTTAGCAGGCAACAAGTCATGTAATGCTTATGTTCTTTAGCCGGCGTTATCATTTTTCTGAATCTTTGGCTTCCGAAGGTATCATATATTAAGATGTTTGTTTTTGAATTACACTATGAGTCTTTTAGGAATTTTGTTCTTTATAAATACTAGTGCTCGATATTGGATTTGGATTAGCAAATTGGTTGGAATAAAGTCATTTTCATTGATTCCACATTGATTAAGGGTCAATAGAGAAATTGGTTTGCTTCCTTTTTTCCATTTATATTGATATCTTATCCGTTTCTATTTTTTTCCTATGTTGCTCATTTTTCATTATCAAATGATGCTAGTTTCTTCATCTCATTGCTACACCTTTTAGAACTTGACTCAGCATTTGATCCATTTCATAAAGTATGGCAAAAGTTTAACGTTGGTTGTCAACCTATCACAATCCTACCCATTTTCAAGGTATGGAAAATGGACGACTTGACTCAACATTTTTCGGAGATAGATTGTTCAATCCTATGAATCTTTTTAGGCATAAGACAGATCGTTCAAATCCCATATTCTATTTGGTTTATTATTCAGCTGATTTTGATTGTTCTATGTTGTATTTATTCAACCGTAACGATTGTATTCTTGTTGTTTGGTGATTTCCTGCTCCAAGAGTCAAGTCTGTCAAGCCAAGGGAATGATCTAGATCAAACTTGTTACTACAGCTAAGTTTACTTCATAATTACAAAAAGATTGTATTCTTGTTCTTTGGTGATTTCCGGCTCCAAGAGTCTAGTCTGTCAAGCCAAGGGAATGATCTACATCAAACTTGTTACTTCAGCAAAGTTTACTTCATATTTACTTAAAGATTGTATTCTTTTTTCTTGGTGATTTCCGGCTCCAAGAGTCAAGTCTGTCAAGCCAAGGGAATGATCTAGATCAAACTTGTTGCTTCAGTTAAGTTTACTTCATAATTACTAAATTAGGTTATGTGGTTTGGTTGTGTCAGACTTGAGCATTTTAGTTTTAAGACTATGTTGTTGGTCCTTTAAGAATTCTTCTTTCTCTATGGGGACGAGGACTGGCTATTAATTTGGATTAACAGTTTGCTTGACGTAAATTAGGAGTCGTACCAACTTGATGGCAAGGTAAATTGTAACAGAAAAGAAAGAGAGAATTCTAAAGATTGGTGTGATGATGGTACATCAGATTTCAACTTATTTGAACATAGTTCTCTGATATTTAATTTTCAATTATCAAAATGACTGAAAAAATAAAAATACACCAAAAAGAGGACAATAGATAGCAATAGGAAATCATCCTAGATAATGTAACAAAATAAAGAAATCAAAATAAATAGATAAACAATCTGGTAAAGAAATAACATGAAAAGAAGCAAACCAATCATCACTGAAGATGAGAACCTTGAGGAAATGGAGTAATACTAGTTAATTCAGCATTGGCTACTTGCTACACTAAAAACTATTGTTACAGTAAAGTTGAATAAGCTTTTTAGAAGATTTTATTGCTTCCTTTTGTTTCTTTTTCTTTTTCTTTCTTTAATTTGTGTAATGCTTATGTTGGCCTTTTTTTTTTTTTCTAAATCTTTGCTTTATATTTTAAGATTTTAGTTTTTGGATTACATTACAAGTCTTTTAGGAATTTTATTCTTTGTAAATATAAGTGCTTATTATTGGGATTAGCAACTTGATTGGAATAAACTCATTCTCATTGATTCCCACATCAATTAGAATCCATAAAAAATTAGTTGTCTTAATATCTTTAAAAAAAAAAAAAAAAAAAAAATTGTCTTCCTTTTCTCTCTTTATATTGATATCTCTTCCCTTTCTATTATTTTCCTATGTCACTCATTTTTCGTTATCAAATGCTGCTATAGTTTCTTCATCTCATTTCTACACCTTACAGAACTTGACTCAGCATCCGTAGGAGATAAATGTTCTATCGGGTGCATCATACCTCATTTCGGGGTCTTCCAAGATTGCAAGCCTATGAATCTGTTTATGCACAGGACAGACTGTCCAAATCTCATATTCCACCTGGTGTATCATTCAGTTGATATTGATTGTTTTGTGAAGTATTTAGCCGGGCATAAAAATAGCATTCTATTTCTTTGGTGAAATTTGAGTCAAGTCTTTCAAGCAAAAGGAGAATGATCAAGATTTAAGTTTACTTAGACATCGAGATGACGGAGTAGTAAAATTAGGGGAAATAGAAGTTCCTAAGGTAAACCACTTTAGATACATAAGATCAATCATACAAAATGATGGTAACATTGAGAATGATGTCGCACATAGAATTCAAGATTGATGGAAAAAATGGCGGAGTGCAACAGGGGTGATTTGTGATCGAAATGTCCCTACTAAGTTAAAAGGAAAATTTTATAGGACCGCAATTAGGCCAGCTATGCTCTATGGAAGTGAATGTTGGGCGGTAAAGCAACAACAATTACATAAAATGAACGTAGCAGAAATAAGGATGCTTAGGTGGATATGTGGTAAAACTCGTATAGATAGAATAAGAAATATAGAAATTCAAAGACAAGTAGGAGTAGCACCAATTGATAAAAAGATTAGGGAAGGGCGGTTGCGATGGTTTGGGCACCTGCAAAGACGGCCTACAAATGCTCCAACTAGAAAACTTGACTCAATAGAAACTGTAGAAATTCGACGAGGTAGGGGCAGACTAAAGTTAACATGAGATACATTAATTAGGAGGGATTTGAATGGTTTGCAAAGCTCACCATCAATTGCACTTAATCGAGCACAATGAAAAAGTTTGATCCATGTAGCCGACCCCGGTTAATTTGGGACTGAGGCTATGTTGTTGTTGTATTACTATCATTAATTAGGTGAAGTTACATGGTTTAGTTTGGTCACATACTATAGCATTTCAGTTGTTGCCATACTTTTTTTAGCATTAATAGTTTAGATTAGGTTAATATATTTAATAATTTGGAGTTTGTACAGGAATTCATCGTTCAGATGCGTGAGCAGATGTTGCAGCCTACTTCGAGTCAGGTGCATGAGGCGCAATTATTCTACTCGACTGTGAGCGGAGTTGGTCTGAAGAGACGACGAGTGTATGGTTTGGAATCACAGCAGGCATCGAGATTTTTCTACAACGTTCCATGGGCGAGCTCATCTCAGAGGCCATCGGTTCTACCTGAGGACATAGCCTGGTTGAAGTCTAAGTTATTGCTGCTCCGGAACCAATTGCAGGAGATGCAGCAGTTGAAGTCTGACGTCTTTTCGCAGCTCAATACTCAATTGCAGGAGCTGGAGCACCAAGTGATGCATGAGCACCAGCAACCGATGCAAGAGCAATTGTGAGTTTTGATGGGGTCTCGTACACGGTTCGAGGCTTTGTCGCAGTGCTTGCATTGCAGGGATTCAAGCGCCAGGTCGTCCCAGTCTTCATCGCATCTTCATATGGTTCTGGCTCCACCTTCACCTCGACCCAGGGGTTGATGCCTACTGTTAGTTTCTGAATGGAATAAGTTTATTGTATATGTCATCTTGTATACATAATACCCTTCACTATCGGGGATACTAGTTTCTTCGCACAAACTCAAGTTGGTTCAACTTGAGTTTGTCAAGAATCGGGGCCGGGGATCAAATGCATCGAAATTGATGATAAGACTTCTTCGATCAGCATAGACAATAGTCATTTTGTAATAACTTTTTAAAATAGTTTTTTTTAAACAGATTGTTGTGACTCGCACAACTAGAAGGCAAATCGGATTGTTGTGGCTCGCACAACCAGAAGTCAAACAGATTGTCGTGTCTAGCACAACCAGAGGTTAGACAGATTGTTGTGACTCGAACAACCAGAGGTTAGACAAATTGAATAAACTGGAGGCAGGCTGAATGGTGACAAGGGCACTAGCAGCAGGTATCAGACGGAGCAGTAGCGTAGCAGGGGCGGCGGCAGAGGCAGAGCAACGGTAGTGGTGTGTAGCGGCGAGGCAGCAACAAGGTGAGTTCGAACAGTGACTGAGCGGTAACGACAGCGTACAGGTGGCGGGGCGTAAAGAGCAGACAAGAGATCAGGGGGCGCACAGAGCAGACTCACTCTCACTCTAATGGAGTCCAAACACAAATTCACAACTTGCTCTCTCTTTTCCTTCATCTTCTCTCTCTTACTTTCTCACTCTAGCTCCCTCTCTCCGTCTTCATCTCCATTCCCATCTCCAACGCTACCCTCTCCATCACGGCCACCGACACACGCATCCCTAGACCCAACACAAATCACAGCCCTCCAAGCCCTCTCCATCCTCACATCCCGAGCTGACGGACGACGGCTGGCGGAGAATGACGGAGCTAGGACGCCGGCTGGCGGAGAATGAGCAGAGGGAAGCCGACGGCTGGCGCGAGCACCGCTATCTAGCGCGCGGCAGATGCTAGAGTAGAGATCGGCGAGTAGGCTGCTGCAGGCGCGGGAGAGGAGCGGCAGGCGGATGAGCAGATCTGGACGGGATGGCGGCGGGTAGGTGCTGTGGACCAGGGACGGCGGGGATCGGGATGCTGCAGCGGCGGCAAGGCAAGCTGCGGCGAGGCAGCGGTGGGCCAGAGACGGTGGAGCGGCAGAGGAAGAGGGCGCGGACGACCTCTGAATCAGGCGGCGCGGTGTGGCGGTGGCAAAGTCAGACGGAGCAGACCAGGGGCGGCAGCGGCGGACGACCTCTGAATCAGTCGGCGGTGGAGGCGGCGCAGACGGTGGCGGTGAGGCGATCCGACGGCTGGTGAGGTGAGGCGGAGCAGATGGTGGCAGCGACAAAAGGAAGAGGACATGCGCGGGCAGGCGGCGGGAGCCGGTGGTGCTGTGCAAGCAGACGAAGGCGAAGGCAGAGGTGTCGGTGGTGAGCGCGAGGAAGCTGGAAGAGGCGGCGGCGCTGGGGAGGCGCGAGACAGAAGCAATCATGCTGGGGAGGCGCGAGACAGAAGCAATCATGAAGCGGTCGTCGACTCGAAAGTCGACCGACCTCGAACTAGAAACCAAGCTCTGATACCATGTTAGTTTCTGAATGGAATAAGTTTATTGTATATGTCATCTTGTATACATAATATCCTATTTATATAGGCAAGTCTATAATACAAGAAAAGAAAGTAATCACAAAAGGAACCTACGAGATATCGGGGATACTAATTTTCTTATCAGTTGGATACAATATTCAGTTTCCTTAACACCTACATTGTTCACTCTTCGCACAAAGGCGATCAGGGGCCGGGGTTAAATGCATCGGATGATAAGACTTCTTCGATCAGCGTAGACACTAGTCATTTTGTAATAACTTTTGTAGTCTTTTGTTTGTAATAGTTTTGTAGCGTCCTTGGCTGATTTGTAACCACTCGCTGAGCGCTCGTAAATTATATCTTAACCAAGACCTCTTTTTTTTTTTTTCTTATGCCCTCCAACATGAATGTTCGATTTTGCCATCCCGTATTAGCAGTCTTTAATTTTTGGAAGATGATAATCTAACATTCTATTATACATACATTTGCTACATAATGGTGTATATTTGATTGAGATGTGTGGACTTCACAAATTTTAAGGATTTTACACTATTGTGTAGCAAATGTATGTAAGAAGAGAATGTCAAAAAGTCATTTTCTTTAATTTTTTTTGAGTGCGGCTGTGTGCTTCTGTTGTTTCTCAGGGCAACCCATCAAGTTTCCCAAATTGCTCTTTTGTTCAAAAATGAGCACCTTGCCTGATCATGGCACCTCATTTGTTTCCTAAGGCACCCCGATTATTTCGATCTCATAAGTTCGAGAAATAACATGCAATCTTGGTTACACATGTCCGAGACTATTCCTCAAGTGTTGGTATCCAATGATTGTGACTAGTTCACAGAGTACATACATATGGTTTCAATTGCTTTAATCCGAGACTCATAAAAGAATGTTGGCTAGATATAATCGAGACCCTATGTAGTGTTTCGGTCTTGTGTGACCGATCACTTTGCATCCCCTGTATAGTTTACAAAATGAAAAAATACAAAAAAATCAAGAAAAAAAAAACTTTATCTTGTTCTACGTCCGCCTCTCACTCCTTTTTTTACCCATTATGCATTAACATTAATGCAAACATACCGAATTTAACTAACCCTACAATACGATCCAAAATTATTGTCTCATCCAAAATCGGTCAATTAAGTTCATTCAACTCTGCATATGTGCACGGCTAGAGATTGATTGCACTTGTGAAAAAATTGGAGGATTGAAGGTGTGGTGCGCGAGAAGGAGAAGTTTTTCGATCTTGAGTGAAATGTTAGGTTTGAGATGACATTTTGACATTTTCCTTCAAAACCAATTTTTCACAAAATTTTCGTTGGGTGCCTGATCATTATGCGGGTTCACATAGCCTGACTCTTTTTTCTCCACAAAAGTTTTGTTTGTCATTATGTATAACTAGTTGTGTTTGTGTACTATTTTGTGTTCAAGATATTTGTAGAGAGCAGTCATTTGTTTTATTGTGACAATCATAATCATGGGCAAATTTATAATGAATAGATTCTTTTAAACAAATAAGTTTAGGGAAGAATTTACTTTTACGTAAAGCGGATCAAAGATTTCAAGCTCACTTTGTTCGTGATGATTCATTCGTAAGAACGCTAAGAAAGAAAGATCTTATTGAATCAGAAAAATCGACTTTCTTTGTCACAGTATTGCCTTGATTGGTTTAGATTTTGCATTTTTGCTTATATTTTAATGATGTAAATAAGTGTTTATGTAAAGTAAAAAGCACGTAGAGATTGATTGTTTTAGAGAGTTTTTGTCACATCAATTAATCATAAAAAAAAACATGAAAAATAAAATCAAACAGACACACAACGTGTTTATTGAGTTTCATGTCAACAATAATAATGAAAAGATTAAGGGTAGCAAAACTGTGTTGTTTTGATCAACTTGATGTGACACGATTAAGGGTCAACAAAAATATGGCCCATTTAATTAATGAGTTAACACGATACAAAATGAAATTTAAATAAGTTAACACGTTAATTTTTAAATTCACCATGATACATTAAATCCATTTAACATAACAAACACTTTTTTTTACTCCAAAGTGATCTATTTTATTATATTGAACTGTTAAACTCCTCCTTTCATTTTTATAACCCATAAAGCACAAATAACGTAAGACAATCATGCATGATTAATAAAAATTAAGAAGATCAAACTTTAAAAAATAAATCAAAAATATAAATCCTTCACTAACATAGTTTAAGATAAAATAGACTAGTAGCCAAAAGATGGGTGGAAGGAAGACAAAGAGGCTAGCATCAAAGTTGCCAAAAAGGATTGTGTATTAGATTTTCAATAGCAATAATTATGCCTAGTAGTACATGTGTCAAGTTTCCTTAAGAGATACTTATCAAAAAACTTGAAGTCTAAATAATGAACTTTAATTTTTAATTACATTGTAAATCTCACCACTCACATCACTAGACATATTCATTCCTAAAATAAAACTAAAATAAAATATTAATATTTAATAACTTAAATGGGTAAATGGGTTGTACACAAGTTAGCGTGTTAACTTGTGACACAACCCATTTATTCCGTGTCATAAACGAGTCAATACGTTTCAGACACAAACTCATTTAAGCTCAACCCTAACCCGCTAATGTCTCGTGTTATCCGTGCCGTGTTATCGTGTCTTGACCGATTATGCCATCTCTACAAAAGATGAACCAAAAGATTATACTAGTCGCCTACAATGAAAACGTTTTATTTTCTTTTCTTTAAAAAAAAAATAAAAATCTAACCCATACACCATAAAGCAGGTCCTCTTGTATAAATCTTAAAGTGTTATTTTTGTTATAAATTGGATGAATCTAATATTAGGCATGAGTAACATCAACACATATGTGACTTGTGCATCTCCATGTTGCTTGTATCCCTTCACTTTGTGCACCCACAATTAAGTCTAAGTAACTAGTACATCTTTCATATTGTATATATTATGTCAATGTATTGTCCACTTTGTGTACACTATATTTTGTAACTTACACATTTGAATTACCTGTAAGTTATATTCAAGTACATGTATACATAATTATTGAGAGCATGTATAAAGGGGTGTGTTCACTTGTAAAATACATACCAAGTATTGAAAAAATCTATACATTCTCAACTCCACTTCTATTTTCTCTCTCTCTCCTCTTCTTTACTTGTTCTTCTACTAGTTCTTATTTACACTTGAAGTATCCGGCAAGTCCTTTATGTGTTTCCTATAACTGTTTCCTTGATTAAACTAAAATGATGCAATGAACTAAAAATTTCATTGATTCGCTGTGACTAGTAACTATACATTGACAAATATAAGACACCACACTGTGTGTAATAGACATGAAAAGTAAATATTTGATGCATGCAGCCTTCATCTGGATCAATTAAAGTTGATATTGGTGTGCAAATATTACCTCAAAATGGCCTTCCCATAGTTTACAAGACAATGAGCAGTCCAAAAGATTACTGAATGGAAATCTTACACCATTAGCAGGAAACAGGTTTGCGAGAATTAAATGTTTGGTGTAGAATTGATAGTCCTTTCAAAAAAGTTTTCCAAGTTCAACAAGTGAACCCATCATAATATGCAACATCACTTTCTCACATATCACAGTAAAGTTTTCACTTATTGGCACTACAAAAAATAAGGGACGTCTCCATGGCCAAAAACAGGAGCAGAAACATCATTCTAATTTCCCTGTGTGCCTAAATTTTGTTTCCGAGTGAATCCGCAAGTGTTTGAAACTTTCTACACCAAAAATGATTCTTTTAATCGAAGGAAATTGTTCTCGCAGGGCTCTGCCCATCAACCAAGTGAGCTTACCTCCTGTCTAGCTTTGCGAACACAATCTGCATATGCTTTCACCACATTGGCGCATTTTAGAGGATCCTTGACATGATTGCCATAACATTCAAAGCAAGAATCTTTCTCTACTAAGCAAGGCATGGGATTTCGATGTGGAAGCTTGAATTCCTTGTCGCGCATCTCTTTTGCTCTCTGAGTCACTTCATTCATCTTGTTCTCCTCTTTCTTCTGCAATCTCTCCAAAGTTGCTTCACTATCACGGATGACAGCTCGAATTGCATCCAACTCTGCGTTCACAACTTGGGACGGAGGTGGAGATATAGGCAAGAAAACTGGGACTTGGGGTGGCCATCCAGTATTTGGGATATTCTTATGTGTATCAATACCAGAGCCGGCTTGCTTCTGGGGAGACTCCTTCTCAACATTTTGATGAAGCTGTGGTATCTTTGTCTTGGGTTTCTTCCTTTCTTCGAATTTTGCTCATTTTCAGCAATCTGGTTCAGTAGGTTGGGGCTAACACGAATCACAAATGGGTCGCCCATAATGGCACTTTTGTTAATGAATTACTAGCAACCTGAAAAAAATATTCCAACAAGTGATACAACAACAACAACAACAACAACATAGCCTCTGTCCCAAATTAATTGGGGTTGGCTACATGGATCAAACTTTTCCATTGTGCTCGATTAAGTGCAATTTCCAACAAGTGATAGTTAATTTAATTTTATATGCAATCAAAACTGCTCCCAATCTCAGTATCAAACGAATGAAACAACAAAAGCAACAAAACCTCAATCCCAAATTACTTGGGGTTGGCTACAATCCCACAAGGATCAAACTCTTCTATTGCGCTTGATTTAGTGTAATATCAAACAAAGGAAACGTGAAATAAATTTGTCAATTCAAATGCATTAGTGGCAAGTTCATACTATTATAGAAGATGGTTGAACCAAATAAATTAAAAGTATGTATCACGTGTTCAGGCATGCGAATTCACAAACCAGGAAAGTTACAAAAGGAGGACGAGAGAAACTAAAATAAATTTCTAGAAAAAAAATTAGTAAAACTTTCTAACAAATAGGCTAATTTAAGAATCGTAGAACCTCTTCTCTCTTGAACAAGGCCATCCATCTTTGAACATGAAAGGTCAAACCCAAATAGATTCAAGCAACAGACCCATCCAAAGCATCAGCTCAACATTCATTTGCTATCCAAGTCAAATAACACCACAAGCGTGATCAATACAAGCAAAATTGAGTGATATTAGTTTCTTGTTTGCTTCAACAGTTTCATTAAAATTTTAAAGGCATCGCTGTTACATAGCAAGCTTAGAACCCAAATGGCCACTTAATATGCTTCAAAAGGCAAAACATTGGGGATTCCATTTTTACTTGTCAACTTAAGATCTTTAACTCCCTATAAGCACAAGCATCGCCAAGCTGCCCAAGTTTCATAGTTGCTTTCTCCATTTTAGTAGACAACTCGCACAATCAATGGTGCCAAATTCCAAATCTTCACCAAGACTAATTTCAAATTCCCGATTCAAATTATGATAATATAACATAGTCTTAGTTCCAAATTAATTGGGGTCGGCTACATGGATCAAACTCTTCCATTGTGCTCGATTTAGTGCAATTGAAGGTGAGTTTTCCAAACCATTCAAATCCCTTCTAATAAATGTGTCCCAAGTTAACTTTGATCTACCCCAACAACAACAACAATAACAACAACACAGCCTCAGTCCCAAACTAACTGGGGTCGGCTACATGGATCAACCTTTTCCATTGTGCTCGATTAAGTGCAAAACATTGATCTACCCCTACCTCGTCGAATTTATTCAGTTTTTATTAAGTCAATTTTATAGTAGGGGCATTTGTAGGCCGTCTTTACAAATGACCAAACCACTGGAACCGCTCTTCCCTAAATCTATAGTAATACATGCTTATTAAAATTAAAAATACCACAATAGATCCTAAAGGAAGGAAAAAGGAGGTTCCCTAAGAATCAAATGAAATCAATGCTTGAGTTCATTGGCAACTTGTTTGATCACATTAAACCACCCAATTGTATAGGCTAAAGGACTGTATTAAACACATATATGGATAAGAAACCAACACAATCTGATCGTGCACACATGATATAACAACAAGACAACATATGATTCAGGTGACCCTCTTGTTACCACCATTAAACATGCATCTCATACATCTGGCTTAAATTGAGTAAATCCAGCAATGCCCCGAGCAGTGTGGTGTAGTGGTAGTAACTCAAGTTTAAAACATTGGCTCAGACCATGGTCTCGTGTTCAAGTCCCAACAAACACATTATATCCTTTGACTACTTTGGGGTATTGGGAAAGATGCTCCTGATCATCCCCGTGGAACTAGTCATACTTTAATCGGAAAAGGGCCAAGGCGGTTTGGACACCCATGAATCTCATAATAAAAAAAAAAAAACTCATGCTTTTGACAATTGTAGTACTCTTAATTGCTTACTATAATTCACATAACTTCGCTATGTCTATTGAATTTTGCACCAAATACATAATCATACACATACACATCGCACGAACCATTGAAAACTGTGTGAAATCAGAGCGCTTAGGTCATCGGGATTCTCACCCAACAATTTGAGTACAAATGGAGAATGTAAAATCAGATTTCGAACAAAAGAAAGGGCGTTTTCTCACCAGAATGATTTTCGTTGGCCGGTGTCGCCGGGAGAAAAAACTGAGCCGCGACCGATCGAACCAGCTGCTTCGAATTGGGGGAAGCTCTGTTTGGGGTGGGGGAATGGTTTGTGCTATGAAAAGACCGTTTTACCCACGAGTCATTGCTCCGGAGACGGTAATTGGGCTTGCTATTTTAGAGTTTGTTGAAGCCTGTTTAAGTCCTATTTGGATTGAGCCTAGGTGGGCTTGGTTTGGTCACATCTAATTCTTTATTTTTTGTGAATCGTGATTTCAAAGTACTAGCTAGTTGATCCAACCAGTAAGAGTAGCTTGGGTGGCTAAGCATGTCTACTCCGCCTGAGTTTCGTGAAATACATAATAGATATTGGTAGAAAATCCAAATCCATTGTGGATCCTAGTAGTTATGTAGGTCCGTTAGGCCAACTAGGCTCACTCGGATTTTATGGGTTTGTTCCTACTCACTTAAACTTTGAGGGCCGCTATGGGCACCCCACCAATTCATGAAGGCACTCTCTTGTTGAAGACACAAAGTAATTTACCAAGGGCACCCAAAATTGAGGCACAAAATCCTCAAAATACCCCTCATTCAAAATAGAGGCACCCCACCACCCACCACCGTGCTCTTGAACCCATTATTTTTGCTCGATCTATTGCAAGCAACCTACGAACCCCATATTAGTCTCTCTCTCTGTCGTAGCGGTTGTTGTTTGTCGTTCAGTTTTCATTCGTCTCCACATTAGGGTTCGGGTTTAAGTTTTCATTCTCGCACTCAAGTCGTGAAATCGATCGATTGAAGGTACGTTGATAATCTGATTAAGTTGCATTTGGTAGAGTATTTGTTATGTTTGTATAGCGGTGCATTCAATGGTTCGTTCATTGCAAACTCGTGGTTCTCGGCCACACAGGCCAGAAATAATTTGTATAGTCTCGGCCAAGCATGACCGAAACATAGGGGAAGTGTTTGGGAACTCGTGATTCTCGGCCAGATAGGCAAGAATAACTTATACAGTCTCGACAAAGAATGGCCGAGACTAATTGTGTTATCTCGGTCACGCGTCATCGAAATTCTAATTGTGTTATTGTTTTAGGTAGCGTAACGCTGTGTTTTCTCTCGATCACCACATCACGATAGTAATTCAAAGTGTATAGTTAATGTCATGTCGGTGATGTACAACCGAGAATGTAGTAGTTTTCTCGGTTGTCCATTACTGAGACTTATAATGTTATCTCGGTCACGCGTCACCGATATTCTAATTGTTTTCTCAAACCCGTTTGACCGAGACTATAGAAATGGAAGATTTTGTTCTTATTTTCTTGAATTGTACTTTTGTTTCTGCTCCAGGCGCTTACATGTATGTAGTCTTATCAGGTATGGCTCGTTCGAAAACCCCGGTGACTAGGGAGGAGGTTGGTGTTGAGGTGTCGAGGGGTAACCGTGGGCGAGGCGACCATCTTATAGGAAATAGAAAGAGAAAGAGAAGGTATATGTGAGGGGAAATGGTATGATTGCCGAAAATCGTGCAAAGAATTTACAATTGTACGATGAGGGTTCCAACATTAACACGCGGCGACAAAAAGATCTTGTAGTTGCCTGAGGCGAAAATGAGGCTCATGCATCCGAGTCTAGTAGTAGTGACTCATCAACATCGGCGGACACCACAAGTATTGATCGTAATGTGGGTGGGAGTACTAGTGGTGGAGGTGGCCATAATGAAGGAGAGTCACAAGGGCATTTGGAAATGTATGTTCCTTTCCCCGGTGGTCCTTTAGATGGATCATTGTTGAAGAGCTTTAAAGATCATGTCGCATTAGCGATTTGGAGCAATGAGGTATATAAAGTCTCATTGAATGGAGTATTTAAAAACTTAGGGTTTTCGCTAAGCTGATGAAATGTTTTTTGTTGTTGCAGGATCGTCCGATACTCAACTGTATCAATCACGGTGCTCAGATCCAAGAATGAGACTTACAGTCGTGCCACCCTGACACCGAGGGCCTTTAGATGATTATTCAGCGCTCTGGGTTGAATACGCTGATAGACTGCTCATACCGCAAGGCTAACAAAGAGGTTATATCTGCCTTTGTGAAATGGTAGCAGCCGGAGACGAACACATTTCACTTACCATTCGGTGAAATGTCGATCTCTTTGGAGGATGTGAGCATTCTTCTGAAGATTCCTGTGACGGGCAAAGTGGTGGCAGTTGAGGACTTTGTGAGGTACACCGAGGAATCTCACTCGGATGCGATTAATCTGGTGTCCAAACTACTTGGGGTTAGCATTGAAGATGTTGAGGATGAAGTGAACATCAGCAAGGGGTTTACAGTGCGAAAATGTTGGTCGAAGAGTCGATGGTGCCCCAAAGCTGGTTCGAGGAACACATCTTATCCTCCTGTAGAATGCACGGCCTGGACGTACTTGTTGTACCTACTTTCTTGCACCATTTTTGCGGATAAGAGTGGATCTCGGGTATTTATTACGTTGTTGAAGCTTCAGAAGATTTGGACGACGTGGGAAAGTATGCGTGGGGTGCAGCTGCATTAACCTACTTGTACCGACACTTGGGGTCTGCCACCAGAGTACAAGTTTCTCAGATTGTCGGCTACCTTACATTACTTGAGGTTTATTATTAAATCGACTTATATTATTTTTTGAATAATTAATATTAATTTTTGCATTTTGTCACTAACTATCGTTGTATGTATTCGCGAGAGATGGGTGTACGACCATTTCAAACTTGCGCTCGCCATACCTAATGCAAAATACATGGACTACGTGCAACCTCATGTCTACAGATGGATTCAAAAGCACGAGACCGTGATGAATATTGACAAGATTGGGTCCATTAGGAGAACGTTGGACAGGTTGCACCCAAGTGAGGTGAAATACTTAGCCAATCTTGTTGGTAAATGTTGCATTTAGTTTATGGTTACTAATTATGGTTGTCTATGTTTGATTAGGTCACTTGGGACCATTATGTTAATTACGGGGATAATGGAGTTGTGCACGCGATGGCCTTCTATAGTGGCACACTGAAGTACATGGATGTGGTGGAGCCCTACCATCCGGAGAGGATGCTGAGACAGTTTGACCACGTGCAATCTATACCAGATCCTTCGTACCGTCCATTGGAAGCACATCGAGGCCCATCTGCACTCAAATACTCGATCAAGCATGGGTTCCAACAAGACAATTGGGAATGTTGGCGCAACTATTTGTTGGCCCCCGAAGTTCGCGGTGACAAGGCAGAGTTCGAGTTTTTGGCTACACCGAACTACCTACCTTAGTTCCTCAAAGTGTCTCACCCAGTGATCACCAACCCAAGCTACTTTGATGAGATATGGTTGCCACAACCATCGTTGACAATGAGCTATTGGAGGTATTGAATGTGTTATAAGTATTATGTAGAAGTATTTGCCAATTCTTGAAAACCTGATATGTGTTACATTAACGGATTTAATTTTCTTTTCATCAGCGTAATAGGCGTGCGTTGGACGTAACATTAAGATGGATGGACTCATCGCCGGACGTCGTCAATTTTCTTTCGGGGATGGGTTTCCGTCCCACCACCACCACTACCACTCCCACCACCGCAACAGGTACAACCGACACATCAGCCCCTACCCAAGCAGGCCCTAGGCAGTTCCAGCACGATAACACTTCTACACATTCCACCCCGGCTAATGCTCCACACGCAACGGTGGATGCTCGCGCCCCAAAGAGAATGCATGGCAAGGAATACCAAAGAAAGAATTTGAAGAAGCCAAAACAATGAGGGAACTAGTATTGGATTCAGCTGCATTAACTGTTTTAGTTATTCTTGGATGATGGAACTTTTCATGTTTTTGTTTTTGTTTTTGTTTTTGTTGGATTGGGGAAGTTGTGTGGAATGTTGTGTTTTTCATGTTTATATTGTTGAATGGTGGATTATGGAACTTGTTGTTTTTTCATTTAATATTTGTTTGTTTCAAAAGTTTTGGTGCTATTATTGGTATTGAGTTATGTTTTCATTAATTCTCATTTACATACATGTGCATTTTTGGATCAAGAAAAGAGTCTCGGTTCTTCATAGCCGAAATCGTGAGGAAATTATCGAACAGCACAACCGACACAGTCCAATACCTCACGGACATGTCCCACCGAGAGCTTCCAATGAGCCTCGTAGACTTCTAACAGAGAGTTATGTCCCTGAAATTAGGTAATGTCTCAGTTAGATTCGAACGAAAATATCCATCGCAGATCGGTTGTGGTCTAACGAAAATAATGCCACAATATCGGTTCCAACATACCGTGAGGAGATCTAATTGCATGAATTATAATATTCTCGGTATGTAGTTACCGACACCATAGTGAAATTCTCGGCTCTTTCATTCCGTGACCAAGTAGACTCAGAAAGGTATCAACCATAACTCATCGCAAGTATGCTAATAAACTCGAAAGTGTCTCGGTCATTCATGAAAGAAACTAAACGTTTAGTTTCGATTTTGAGGAACCGAGAATGATCCAGTCGGGTCGTGCACGGGTCAACGAGTTGTTTCTGTAAAGTAACAGATTACATAGCGAAACACCTCTCTCGGTATTGTCATACCGAGAAGTTATGATAGTTTTCGGTTGGTAAATGTCGAAACTTATGCGTGGTGACAGACAGGCTTTGCCGAGAGGTAATTTTTGCACAATTAGAAACCATAACATATCAATAAAACCACTTTACATTGTTACAATAAAAAATATTTACAACAATTACCTTTATACATGTTTAGAACTACGAAGAATCTAAATCTACCACGGAAAACGTGCCTTCTTCAGAGGTTACAACTGGCACGATTTCTTGAATTACGAATCCATCACGTCAACTTTTAGCGCACTCCTCAACATACCTTTCACACGGTGAATATAATGATGGCAGCGGTGCATTCATAATCAACTTCACCTGTCAAATTTAAAGTAGAACAAAAAATCTATTATCATATGATTAGAAGGTGAAAAAAAAAATAATTCACTAAAATTGTACAAACTTACCTTAACCCAATGGATATTCCTTTCATTAATCATGGCAATGATAAGTCGACTATGTAACGATGATGGTGGAACACTACGTAGAGGAAGAAATGTCGAGCAACTACCATGCGAGAGGTTTACTAGGATGACATTAAAGGTCATTGATATTAATAATCTCATGTTTGGAAGTGTCAACCATTCTTGAAAAGAGGCACCAACATGATTATCTGGACAATGCACGACAGTCTTGACCTTCTCGTAACTCGTTCCAAGTATTTCCCACCAAAGGTTTTCATACCCGATTATCTCATCAAACATCATTCTACGTACTATCTTCCAACCATCGACATCGGGAAGTCCTAGCCCGAAGGCAACACACTGATATCCACAATTACCATCGCCTAGCGCATCAATAGTGCTATCAACATATGTCAACCAATCCGGTTCTATGGAATGAGAATAACCAATCTTAGCCACACAGGTCTGTCGACATGTACGATGTATTTTAGGCCCCACTTTAATTTTCTTTTTTCTCGAACTAGAAGCCTCTTTTGTCGATAGTACGTACTCAAATCCACTAGGCAATGTCGTCGAAGTATCCACTTCATCATGCTTCCTCTTTAATCCTATATTCTTTCCTCTATTCAACAAACTTTCAATTGAAGACCCGGTGTCATTCCCTTTGTTTTTATTTTTGTAAGCGGCACAGCTCCCGGTGTAGATGAAGGTCGACTAATCTCCCTAAGCTGCTGAATAATCCTGATGCGATTGTCCTCATTAGTGCAAACATGAAACTTTTGCAACACTCTTTCAATCTTATCGTTCATATTGTACCCAGACTGATCCACAAGATTCTTTAGTATCATACTCAACTTTCGCCAGTACACATAAATGTCCTCGAGAGGGATGTGTGAACCAACAAATTTATGAAAGTTTAGCTCGTGTGCACAAGGAAGACCATGCGTGGTACGTATCTCACAACCACAATGAGTAGAGTCGTGTCCAACATCCTCTCCCGTTCCAATTCATCTCTAATTAACTTAAGCGCCCTTTGAGAGACAAACCAAGCAATCGACGATAAAACCCATCAAAATATTTATATTGCACCACATTCATACTAAGCTCAAATGATGCCTTAATGTTGTCATGTTAGATCCTAAGAATACCATCAACCACTCTCCACAAAGTCTCAAAATCTGCCTGACTGTTGCCAAGATGTAGCTTCAGAGTGGAATGCGCAGACTCAACCCTCTACGTCGTTGTTTCCCTAAAAATATAATTCAATTAGTCCATGCCGATACAAACTTCTCCTTATAGATCTTCACCCATGTGTTATCCAAGTAATCAGTAAGACCCTTCACATGATCGAACTCACAACGCAAGTCATTCATCCTAAGTTCTAATAAGGCCTCCGACTTAGCATACAACACACTCGTCCACCTATCCATGAAACGAGCGAATCCTTCGTTATCCCCAAACATCTTTTTAGTCTTGGCCAATACTACTTTGTTGATGCGCCAAAAGCAAAGAAGGTGAGACGATGATAGAAATACTTCTTCGATGGCACTAATAAGGCCTAACTCCCAATCCGTAACAAACACGTCAGGTTTAGGTCACCCATCCAATATGGATTTCAAGTTCTCAAGTGCCCAAACATAATTTGCATGAGTCTCTGATGATATGAAAGCAAACCTAACAGAGAACGTCAAATGCGTTGAAGTAATGCCAACAATCTCCAATAACGACATTCGATACCTATTTGTTTTGTAAGTGCAATCCATCAAAATTACTGATGAGAAACACCTTAGCAACTTGATTGAATCAGGATGTGACCAAAATAAATCGGTGACGATATTCATATCGGGATGCTTCTTATGCCACGACATCCACTTATTCTTCTCCAATATGTATAATAGTTGTTGCATTTGAGTCCTTCCACCCGTATCCTCAATTCGGAATTTTTGTCATGCATTATATATTGTCCGCATTGTCGATACGTTTTTAACATCTCTTTGCTTCAACGTATTGAGGATATATCTTGGCTTCACATTACCCTTAATCATCTGCACCACAACCACCTGCTCACCCTTATCTGATCTTCCTGCAAATGAGTGGCCGTCCAAATTTTTTGCGGGGTCGTGATTGTGCCTCCCACATATGACAGTGACATACCATAAATGATAAACATTTTCCTTAATGTTAATAAAGAAAGGACATCCACATTCTTTGTACCATTTTAAGTCCTCCCCGTTTCCTCTTCTTCTTCAGTTCTTAGTTTCAAAGCAATTTTTGTCGCTTTACCTTTCCCTACTCTTTGTGACATTCCCATGTATGTACCAGACCTCTCACAAACAAGTTTGACCCTTCCCCTGCGCTTAATCCCTTGGGCATCGAAGTGTTTCGCTACTAACACAAACTTGTTCTCACGACCAATCATTTGAAGCCACGAAATAGCCAATTCTCTATATGGGAATGGCCTACAAGGAGTAAACGCATCCTTGTAGTCTGGAAATAAAGTTGAAACCGACATTACCTGCAATACATACATTGTAACATTACGACTCAACCAAAATGCACAGTAAGTTCACCAAAAAACCCAAAAATTGATTTTTCAGTTGTACAGGTCTGAGACTATAAGCAAAGCTTCGTTCATTGACAATCGAGACCTACAAAACGGTCTCGGTCGTTTTATACCGAGACTATGATTTTGTTTCGGTCACATCATGAGCGTGAACTACAAATAAGTTTCGGTCATACGAGGCCGAAACAATCGCGCCCGTGAAAATCGAATGAAAATATGAGAAACCAAAAAAAAAACACAATAAATTTCAACAAATACCTCTTCTTGTACCTCCTCTTGCATCATTGATTCGTCCATTTTATTGTGGAAACAAGTTCGGAATGGTCAAATTTACCAAACCCTACATTGACAAACCAAATCATCAATTTCATTGTTTTGATAAAAAAATAGTTTGTTCAAAGCTTCGTATGGTTGTAAAACAGTGTTACCTCGCTATCGGATGATGTGAAGACGCAAGAATCGATACACGCCCGAGAACAAAATTGTGGATTTAGATTTCACTTGGGATGCAATGTAGTGGGGTGCCCTAAAATTGGTTTGAAAATGGGTTGTGAGGTTGGAGTGAGTTTATATGAAGGGGCAATAGAGTCATTTACATCAAAGTTAATTTAGAGGGGAGAATGACAAAAAATGGGTGCCTTCATGAATTGGTGGGGTGCCCATAGCGGCCCTCTAAACTTTTCTAAACTTTTAAGAGTCTAATATGATCGGTTAGGTTTGTTTAATGAAGGTTAGCAAGTTGGGAATTGATACTGATAAGCTTGTATTTGGAACAAAGCAGATATATACCTTTTAAAGGAGCGAAGGTTGCTCCTTATGAGCTTGTAGTAGCAGTAGTAGTAATAATAATAATAATAATAATAATAATAATAATAATAATAATAATAATAATAATAATAATAATAATAATAATAATAATAATAATAATAATAATAATAATAATAATAAAGTATTAATTAGTTGATTCGTTGTTTTAATCTACTTACTAATTACTATGGATAGAGATAAACATGAGTTCAAAGGGTGTCTATAATTTATTTTAAATAAAATTTTTTTATGAGAAACCAACAAACTTAATTTTAATACGAGCCAAACCTACAACTAGTCTCAACTTTATCTTTTAGTAAGTGATGTCTCGTTCATCTCACCATAGAAATGTTTTGACATTTTATATAACAATTTAACTTCTATATCAAAGGGACTTGTTTAGCTTATATAGAATTTTCGATACGTAAGCTTAATCAATATTGGACAGAACTAAACGCATCAAGCGGATACCTAATTCTATAAGTCTATGTCTTTATGATCCAAAGGAATATAAGGCTCACCTAAGTTCTATGAGTTTATTGTGACTCGCCTAAGTTATATGAGCCTATGGTAATCACTTAGATTTGTTCACTTGAAAGTGTTCCTCGCGAGCTTATAATTAAGACAAAATTGCCTCTCAAGGAATGGGGTCATTCCTAGTGAGATGTTTAAAAAAAATCAATTTATTAGCAATTTATTCGTATTAATGAATATCATTCTCATAAAATTGATAAAATAACATTGAATGACTTTCATTAAGCAGTTATATACATATGAAAATATTATAAATACAAGATTCTATATTATGTACTCCAGATTATGTAACATTTAATCTAGTCAAAGAGGACATAGTTTTGAAAAGGACATGCTCTCATCTAGATCTGTGAGATCAAGTGATCAAATCCTCAAAAAAAAAAAAATCTAATAATATTCGTCAAAAAAAAATCTAATTTTATGCATTTATTATAATTAACGCTTATCCAATCAATATAAGAGAGAATCCTAAATTTACTTTATACCAAACGAATGATACAAGTGTAGAACCTCTAATAAATACTAATGCAAAAACATGACAAATTACAGATTTTGGCTTGGACAATTTAATTATCATCCTTCAACGCTTCTCTCTGCGCGTTTATATGGATTCTCTATATATATTTCTTCCATATCTCAACTTTTCTTCTTCCTCAAAACTTGTTTTAAGTTCTTGGAGATGGAGGCTTTAAAAGACTCGAGCTTTGATGATGAAATTTCCATAGAGAACAAAAATATCTTAGAGGTAATCAAGAGTAAACAATATTTCTTGATTTTTATTTCCTTACAAATAAATTTAATTTCTTATAAGGTATATGATATTTTTTATTTTTATTTTCTCTCATCACTTTCAGATCTTTCTTTTACAACTGACCACTTTCATGAATTTTTTAAATTCAAAACGAAAACCTCTATTTTTTTTCTTGATCCCTTTTTCCATGGCATGCATGCACAAAAACCCTAGCAATCTAATATTTTTAAATAATTAAGATTTTATGTAATTAATGCGAAACAAACATAATATATACACGTTGTTGCATGCATAATAAAGTTGTGCAAAAAAATATTATCGAGGTTTTTTTTAAAGTATAATTATCAAGGTTTCAAATGCTTATTATTTTCACATATAGTTTTCAAATAACTTTTTTTTATATTAGCACATTGTAGAATAAAATAAAAGAAATAATTTCTCTTTTACCCTTGAATAAGAGTTATAGATCGTCTTGAATTAGAGTTATACATATATTTCTATTATTTCACCTTAATTAATTTTTTCCATTCATAAGAGTTTCATAGATGATAGATCAAAAATAGATCACTACACTTTCATTAGACAACTATGCATGCAAAAATCACATACTTTCTAGAGTTATTTTCAAAATATAAAAGTTTTTTAATGAAAAAATGTATGAATTATGCAAATAATTAAACTCTTAACTTTAAATTGAAATAAGTAATTATTGGTTTTTTATAAATAATTAGATAAATTAGAAGCAAAATGAAACTTCATTTGCTTAAAAAAACAAACTTGTAGCAATTTTATTAGTTTCCCACTCTTGGTACAGCCCTAAACTTTTTATAACTTTATATATCCATTAATGAGTTTAAACTTTTCCAGACCTCATGATAAAAAAAGAGTTTAAACTTTGCATAAAGATTAATGAACTTTTTAAATAACAATGTCATATTGTTTTGTTTGTTTCGACTAGTTTTAAGTAAATGAAAATAAATGAAAAGAATGTTTGTGTGTGTGTGTGTGTAAAGTGGAAAAGTTCATTATAATATACTCCCTCCGGTCATTTATATAAGTCGTTCTAGTAAAAACTTCTTGTTCAAAATTGTAAGTCGTTTTCGGAATCCAAGAGTGTATTTATTGCATTTTTACCCATTTTACCTTTATACAATTCAAACATTCATGATTCTTCAATTCTTCAATTCGTTTAATGTCAAAGGACATATATGTAAATTACACTTGAAATTAAAGTTGTCTTAATTTTTGTGTCCTTACTTTAAACGACTTATATAAATGACCAGAGGGAGTATATAGTTAAGTATACAAGATTTCTTCATAAAAAAAGTATATAAGATTTCAGCCAAAACATCTCTCTAGTCATGAGATTGATGAGGTGCATCACTAGCTAAAGGCAAGATTTGGAGTGGTCGTGAGTTCGACTCCCGTCAGTGAAAAACATATACAAAATTTCTTTTACATTTATCATGGTATTTAGAACATAAAGTGAATAATTATATAATGTTCACTAACTATATATAATAGTTGTTTGAACTTTTACTTAAAAAAGCAATATATATATATATATATATCATATATATAAAAGCACGAATCACAAATTTTTGAGTGGTAATGAAATTTGCCTATTTATCCATACTTCTTTTTATCCAAATCAAACTCTAACTCATTATCGATCCACTACACTTTTTTTTTTATCTCCAAATCAATCATGAACTCATTCTCATCGATCCAAAACACTTTTTTTGAGGAAGTAATGTCCTAACATGTTTAGCTTGTTTTTCATTCACATCTTATCTCAATCACATTATAGAATATTGATAAACTAAAAAATGTACTTATATTTCTAATTTTTAAATTTTAATTACAATTTTGAATTTTGAATTTTATATCTATCATATATATAAAAACACGAATCACAAATTTTTGAGTGGTAATAAAATTTATTTATTTGCCCATATATATATATATATATCATATATATAAAAACAACTATATATAAAAAAAAATTAAATATCACAAATTGTAAACTCAGAGTTTTCCCAATGGTATATACGCAACGTACTCATCTAGAGTTCTCCCAATGGTATATATGCAACATATATATATATATATATAAACAAGAAGAAGAGAGAATCTGAGAGGGAAAAGAATAAGGTGGTTTGAAAAAGGTGTTGGGGAGGGAACAAAGTCAAAACCCATAAGAAATTTTAATGAGAAAAATTCTAATTAATCATGTGAAAAAAAGGTGTCTAAAGCTTAAATCCCAACTAATTCAATTATTTACATTCATAATTTCAAAGTTATCATTTCTATCTTTAGAGTTTGAGGTAAAGATTGAACTTTATGTACAATTCTACAGAATCTCCACAAGCAAGTGTTCACAAATTGATGGGTCAAACCACTTGTGTTTTTTTTTTTTTGTTTCCTTTTTTTTTTTTTAAGGAAGTAATGTCTTAGCATGACTAGCTTGTTTTTTCATTAACATTTTATATCAATCACATTAGAGAATATTGATAAGCTAAAAAAGATACTTGTATTTCTAATTTTAAAGTTTAATTAAATTTTTGAGTTTTATTAATAAATTCTTAGAAATTAATTCCCGCGAGCTAAGCGAGCGGGTCAATCATACGTAGCACGTCCTGAAACTAGTATATATATATATATATATATATATATAGGAAAATGCTCAAACGACACCCCAAGTACATGAAACTCCCGTGACGCGGTGTGAGGGCCTGCATTTAAAGGAGCCATCATACGTGCTTTGAGATATATACCGCGCGTGTTATGCACTAGAAACTATTTTGCGCACACTCATTTTTTAGTGGGGCCCGCGCGTCACATCACACACACGCGCACATATATATATATATATATATCATATATATAAAAGCACGAATCACAATTTTTTGAGTGGTAACGAAATTTACCTATTTGCCCATATACAACTATCGGTAATGAAATTTACTTATTTGCCCGTATATATCTATCATATATATAAAAGAAACTATTTATCTATCAACACTACCTCTTCAAATCATGGTAATCAAATTTAATATATATCTATCGACACTACCTTTTCTAATCCATCAACAACTCAACGACTCTCTTACCCTATCAAATCGATCAACAACTCAACTGATCAACGACTCTCCTTCCTCTTCAAATCATTCATTCCCTGCTTTCCTTCATCGACTCATTGGCTAACCAAACAAATCAAACCCCCCAATTCTTCGATTCATCGATTGAACGATTCAAAGAATAAGCCTCAACTGGATCAATCCAATCCCCCAATTCTTCAGGTACCCTCCTCCTCAACCTCAACCCTAACTTTTTTTTTTTTCTCTATATATATAAAATTTACGTATATCATTTTCATATCGGTGTCTATTGACGATTTTGGGAGTGCCCATGTGTGGTTTTCAATTGTTTTTGCCATTTTTTGTGATGAATTTGTGTTGCATGGGATGCTTGTGAATCGACAACTATTGAATTAGTTTTGTGATGAATTTGATTCATGGTTTTTGAAACAATGCCTTGGAAGCTAATATGATCAACCCCTCTTTCATTTTATGGTTCTTGAACACAAAAAGCCGAAACTGAATTGAGCTTTAAGATCTTGAATACTAGTATATATATATATTCATATGTATGCTTTTCAATGTGTTCTTTTTTGTGTGTATTAAAGGTTGAAGATGAAAGGAACCTAATTCATACAAGAGACAGATCACTTAATCGATTTGGAAAACCTGCAGTGAAAGCAAAGACGGGAAGATGGAGGTCTGGGATGTTGCTATTAGGTATTTTTTCATGATAAAAATACTTGTGGTTGTCAAATCTTTGAAATTAACTGGTTTTAGTTTATTATTATTATTATTATTATTATTATTGTTATTATTATTATTATTATTATTTTCAATGAATTGGTTTTAGTGTATATTTCACTAGTGGTTTCCCTGTTATCAAACTATACAATATAAGGTTTATTAAATTATTTTATACTCTTAAAAATATGTTAATTTTTGAATAGTGAAGAAAGTTATAATGAAAAGTTATTGGTGGTTTATCTCGGTCAATGTATTTGGTGGGACCGACTTGACTGTATGGAATACTCACCTGAAAGGTGGGGATACCCATAGTTTTTTTTTTCGATTAAATGGGGAAGGCATAATTGCTAACATTACATACCATAGATTCTAGGGAAAGAAACAACGACAACGTTTTCTTGCAGGAATGAACCAAGTCCCTTTGGGAGCAGCTGGGTGAAATGTGAACCAGGAGGTTGTAGGTACGCCTTACTCGCTAGCCAATCTGCTGCTCTATTGCCTTCTCGGTGGATGTGTCGAATCTCCACAGTCCATGGTTTATCCAGCATATGGTATACAAACATGAACAGATGATAATGTTGATTGACCGCACCATCCAGATTTCGTAGTCTGTCTACAACACCTTTGTTGTTTACTTCAAGAAGCACTTGACAGACTCCCAAGCTCCAAGCCAATTGCAGTCCTAGCAACGAGCCCCAAAATTCAGCATCAAAGATCGAGCACGAGCCAAAGTTTGCCATAAAACCACTCATCTAAGCACCACTAGAACCTCAAATCAATCCACCACCATTTGCCAATCAGTCACCTCTAACCGCACCATTTAAATTCATCTTATATTAGTTGAAAGGAGGGCAAACCAGCCTATAAGATGTTCTTTCTTATAAATGATTTTTTTTGCCCCTTCCAACTCCAAGATAGCTCCCATTTCAGATAAACATCATCCCAATCTTTACAAATCAACCTTTTATAAGCTTATGCAATTGCAAAAGATCCCGAGGCAGAGGTTCACCAATAAATCTCATCTTCACTACAGCTATCAGACGGTGTACGAATAGCCGATATTAGCTTTTGTATTGTACTAGGAAGAAGGTAATTGAATCTAGTCACATCCCATCGACCATTGGTAAGTAAATAATCACTTACAGTGTCGTCAAACATAGAGAGAGGGATAGTGGTAGTGACACATTTGCAGATAAGGACTTTGATATCTAACCACCAATCTCGCCAAAATTTGATTTGACGACCATTGCAAAATGCCCATTTGGTGCCCCTGTAAACATCCTTCCATACTTGACTCATTGATCACCATAGGTGGGAGCCCTTTGATGTATCAACGGATTCAGGAATTTTATGACAAGGCATTTTGTATTTAGACATTAGTATCGTAGCCCATAAATTATTCGATTTCTTAAATAGGCCCCATACAAGTTTCATCAAGGAGGCAGAGTTTATGATAGTTATTTTTCTAATGCCCAGCCCCCTCTTATTCATGGTTGGCAAACTTTATCTCAGGCTACTAGATTGGTTTTTCTTAGAGCCATATTTTGATCCCCATAGAAAGGAGCGACATACTTTATCTAGTGCCTCGCAGGTTCCTTTAGGTAGCCTTGCTATTTGCATCGTATAATATGGGATGGATGCGAGAGATGCCTTACATAGTGTAGTTTCCCAGCTAGCAGATACAATGAGAAGACCAACTCAACGCTCTCGCTTTCACCTTATCCAAGACTGACTTATAGGTGGCAGTGGTGACTTTAAGATGAAGGAGATGGACCCTTAAATATTTCCCCAGATCAGTGCACTTCGTAACTCCAAGTTTGGTACTCAGGGAGTTCGTCATGGCTTTATTGACATTGGGAGAAAAGAACACTTGTGTTTTGGTCTTGCTCACACGAAGCCCTGAGTATTTATAGAAGTCCTCAATTAATTTGAGCATGAGCATGGCCTGGTGTTATGTAGCTTAACTAAAGAGAAGTAAATCATTAGTACATAATAGGTGGGATACTACTACTGAGTTATCCCCAATCCTATGAGCTATCCACTCCCCACGGTCAACAATATTGGTAATTACTTGGGATAATTTCTCCATCCTAAGTACAAAGAGGTAAGGTGAAACCGGACCCCCCTGCATAACTCCCCTCGCTGGTGAAAAGATTCTAAGGCATCCCAATTCCATAAGACTTGGAATTTACTAGAAGCAAACCCTCCTATAATGGTACGAATTAGGAGTTTTGAGATGTTGGCATCTTCCAAAGTGTCCCGAATGAATTTCCAGCTAAGCCTATCAAAGGCTTTTCAAGGTATGCCTTCATTGCAAACCAGCTTTTGGATCCCCTTAACATTCTCATAGAGTGTATAAGTTCCTGGGCAATCACAATATTATCAATAATATGTCACCATTCAATGAAACTGGTCTGTTCTGATCAGACCAAAGTTGGCATCACTTTTTCCATTCTGTTTGCAATAATTTTCATAATAATCTTGTAATTGATTGTATATAAGCTGATAGTGTGAAATTGGCCAAACGATTCCAAATGCTTAACTTTAGGGATTATAGTGGTTTGAGATATATTCATTGATTTAGTAATCATACCAGTATCTAAAGCTTCAAGTACCATAATACAAATAGTATCACCAACTTTATCCCATTATTTCTAGTAGAATAGGGTCGTGATACCATCTACCCCTAGGGCCTTCAGTGGAGCCATTGAGAAAATCGCATCACGAACTTCATCATTAGATATCCCCCTTCCCAAGTCAGATATTTGGGACTCCAATAACCGTGGAAATTCCCACGAAGGGGGAATTGCAGGCCATTATATTCCTCACCACCATAAATATTATGAAAAAAGAGCATAACATCCCTTTTAAGGGTGGTGTGATCAGTACACCAATCCCCATTAGAGAGACGAATTTTCGAAATCCAGTTGGTTCTATACTTCCCATTAACTCGGGCATGGAAAAAAATCGTATTTCTATCACCAAGAGAGACCATATACATATTTGATCTTTAATGCCAAAATAATTCTTCGTGAGTCAGTATAGTCTCTAATTCCTCTCGGAGCTTTTTATCCATCTTCATGAGCCCTCTCGAATGAGACGAATCTAGTTTACATTGAATACCATCTAAACGGGCCATGATTCTCTTCTTCCTCTGCAATATATTAGCAAAGACTTCCCTGTTCCAAGTGTTAGTCTTAACTAGAAATTCTGGGAGTAATTAATCCAATGAAATGTTTCTCTGCCAATTAGTTTTAACAAAATCTACCCATAATGGATGTGACTCCCATAATGCAAGGAAATGGAGTCTCCGTAGGTTAGAGGAGGGGGAACTGTCGTTTGAACACTTAGTAAAAGTGGGGAGTGATCAGATTGGATTCTTGCTAAGTATGAAACCTGCAGTGTAGTGAACTTTAATGGCCAACTTCTATTATAGAAAGCACGGTCAAGTTGCTTGAAACAGAGACCTCTAAACTAAGTAAATATAGAAGAAGACTGCGACGGAGTCACCTCAGTCGGATAAGAAGAAGCAACCCATTGATTAAATAATTTACAACATCTAGTAGGTCTTGAGCCTCTAAGTTTATCAGCTGGGGATAGGAGAACATTAAAGTCTCTAGCAATGAGCCATAGGTCCAGCGAAAAGAATGAGAGTTGCTCGAGATCATTCCATAGAGTACGTCGGATGGAAGGATATGGGTTACCATAAACAACCGTTAAGAAGAAAGAACCTCCCTGTTTGAGAGATATATGCATGTGTATAAATTGCCAATTACTTTGCAATATAGTGATTGAAATAGCATATTTCCATAAGATCCAAATGTCCCCTGAGAATCCCAATGCCCCCATACGATAAGACTTAGATAAGGCAAGTCTATGAATTATATGTTCAGCATGAGTACCACTTGTTCTTGTTTCCATAAAGAGTAGAACGTTGATGCAATGAATAGAAACGAGAGACTTCAAATGTTTGAGAAAAGGTTTCCCAGCAGCTCCCTGATAATTCCAAACTAGTAATGGACAAGACATTAATAACAGATGAGAAATGGAGAGGCAATACCCTAATTAAACTTCCATGTTAGAGAGATTCTCCCCAACGAGAGAATCGTCTCTTTTATCTTCTTCCATAAAACTGGCCTCAGAGGATTCCATAGGTTCCTTGGGCGCTGTCTTTCCATTGCTTCTAAGTGTAACATTTATCAATTCATATTGCCCTTCATATTAATAGTCTTTGATCGATCAGGTGGTTTGATGTCATTCCCTGATCGGTGAAGCAAAGAAGGAGTGGTATGTGTATCCCCAATACCCTTCCCAGTGTAAGTTCTTTTATTGAACATCACCACCGAGTGGGCTAGACGGTCAAGCATTCTAGTTTCCTCTTCTGAATATTCATTGTGGTCACCATTGTTTCATTCTTTTTTTATCTTTTTTGCAGCATCTGTTTTAGGGATATGATTCTATTGAAGTTCATGAACCTTGGAATCCATGTTTTTCACATTGGGATGTCTATTTTCTTTTTTCGATTGTGGGTCTGTCTTAGGCATTAGTGGATCGGGCTTATGCGGTGCCTGATTTTTTTTTTCTTTCAAACATCTCTCCAGGACTCGAGCCCATTAGATTTGGGTTTGGTAGTTTTGGAAACGCCAAAGATAGTCGTTTGTTTGTTAGGAAGGTCCTCTAATCGCTCCCCCAAAGTAGGAGAATGATCCATATTTGTTTCCAATGCTGTCGCTATCACATCGAATCTTGTAGAAATCGATGTAGTTGCCTCATTATGACGAGATTTGTGTCCATGAGAATCCGTGGGAATATTTTGTTTGGCAGCTCGCTGCATAGATCCAAGGTCCGATGGCGTTAGGCGGCGCCACCTCAGTTTTCAATGATACACCATCGCCACTATCTTGCTTTTCCTTCAATTTTTCCTCATTTGCCTTTTCCTGAGCAACAATAGGTAGGGGTGGGCAAACATCGGTTTAGTGGTGAAAATCATCAAACCGCCACCAAACAAAAGGTTGGCGGTCTGGCCGTTTTGCAAACCACCACCAAATCGCGTAACCTCAAAACCACAACCAAACCGACAACGGTTTACACGGTTTGGTTTTTGGTTTTGCGGATTTTTTGCCGACACATTTTCAGCAAAAAAGTCACACATTCCATACAACTCCATCAACAAACTATATGTTCATACATGACCATCCACCAAAAACACAATAATACACATGAACTCAATCAAAATTATGAGTCAAGATCATTTTGAAAGTTAAAACAACAAGAAAAGGCTTCAACTTTACTTCATACATTCCAAGTTTAGGGGTGGTTTTTGCGGTTTAGTGGACCGCAGATTTTTATAACTGAAAACCACCACCAAACTGTGGAATTGCAGTTTTCAAGTTTTCTAAATCGACTCAAACCGCAAGTTAAAAAATCAGATCAAACCATGCGGTTTACACGGTTTGGTCGATTTTTTGGAGACCAATGCCCACCCCTAACAATAGGGCATGAACCCACAACATGACCATACCTCGCACATTTGTAGCATATGTAAGGAAGACATTCATACTCAATCTTTTGAAGAATACCATTAGTTTCCATGGTAGTATTCAATGGTTTATTAAGATCTAGGTTCATTGCCACTCTAACAAATTTACCTCTCTGTGATGCTTCCGTTTTAAAATCAATTTTGATGAATTCACCAAAATGCATACAAATGTTTCTCAGTATTTATTTGTGGTAATATTCAAGAGGGAGACTTGGGAATCGAATCCATGTTGCGATAGCAGATAAATTTGGCGCATTGACACTGAAACTAGGAAACTATGGTTTCACGGTTAGATAATGCCCCAATGGGTACATGGACCTCCAAGCAAAGCTTTGACATAATCAGTCGTTGACATTAACCGAACCATTAAATAGCCATTTTCAAGATCCATAATGCTCATATTCCCATTCGGGGCCCAGAGACTTTGCAAGCATAACTGGAGGGTATGAAACCCGATGCTTCTTCCCAACAATTTAACCATTACAATGTTCTTCTTGGATAAAGCCATCTAGTCCACTAGTTTATCAGAGAATGATAATTTCAAAGTATTTTCAACTTTTTCTCCTTGAATATGACCATCGCTCACCTCTACATCAATAAGATGGTAGTCTTCGTTTTCTTCCTCATCATCTTCCTCCATAGCAACATCATCTTTAGATGCAGCATCTCTAAAAGATTTCTAGGAGGTTACTAGCAACAACGATTTGGGTCTATGTGACCTCTTGGCGATTCTTGACTTTTTTGGTGGAACGATCTTTGTCTTCCAGAGGGATGTTGGCGACGGTTTCTTCACCACCGTGAGAGAGAGATAGGAAGACATAGAAAGGTTTCCCAATATTCTCAATATTGAATTACTTTAATTTCTGGAATTAAGCATATAGCTAATTAAGATGAAGTTAAGCATACGTGTCTGCGAGGCTGTGGTTTTTTTTTAAAACTTTAAAATGCAAGTATAATTTTCTTTTCCTATCAAATGGGTTTATTGATCGACCAACATATAGCTAATTAAGATGAAGTTAAGCATACATGTTTGTGAGGCTGTGAGGTTTGGTGTGTACTATGAGTTTTCCACACATCTCGGGTTAATTGTTGTGTTTAGGAAATCTAAAGAGATCTTATTTAATCTCCGTTTTAATTAAAAAAATGTCGGTGCTTTATATTATGTGTGCTTATCTTATCAGTGAATGGATGAATATAATGAGTACGTTCAACTCGAAACTATGGGCAAATACATAGAATGGACTGCGTAGAAAGTTCTATTCCCCTCCTATAAATTTTGCGAATATGAAGGCGATGTTGTAATTGTGGGGGTTGGCATGTCATATTATATAAATAAATAGCAGAAAATAAAAAAAATTGATAAAAATAGAAAATTGAAATAGTGAGAGGAGATAGCTTCTTAACTTTCTCTCTGCTATGACTTATATATATATATATATATATATAGAGTCGAACAACATATAATGGAGAAGCATAAGTTTTTTGTTTTGAATTAGAGAAATGTAAGCACTTGAGTGGTGTGGTATAGTAGTAGCAACTCTAGCTTAAGATGTTGATTGAGGCAATGGTCCTAAGTTCGAGCCGCATTAACTACATTACGTCTAGGGGTGGCAAAAAGTGTCTGGACTCATTTGTCTGCATTTGTCCTGACCCGCTTTAAATGGGTTCGGACATAATTTTTTCAAAATAAATACGGTCCGGATAAATTTTTTTGTCCGTTTTAAAAAGGGGTCCAAGTCCGAACAAAGTTTCTTAAAAAATGGGTACCCATTTATCGATTAATTTAAATAATATTTTATTTATTTATAGGGATAGATGTTTGTATTGTAATTTCACTAATGATGATCTTACTTTTATATGAACACTTGTAAGACTTGAATTTTGAATATATAACATGTTTTTTTTTGTAGTGATCGAATGCACGAGAACATAAAAATCATGCATTTTTGTTAATAATAAGATGAAAAAATTATTTATTATATTTAAAAATGGGTCCGGATAAGAAACAAATCTAGTATGTTTTAAAAACATATGGGTCGAACAAAAAAAAAATGTTCGTTTCAAAAATGGGTATGGGTCCGGACACTAGTTTTAGTTGTTATCAAGGGGAGTGTCTGGACTCATATTTTTCCAAACCCATTTTTTTGCCACCCCAAATTATGTTATCGAACTACTTTAAGGTGTTAGGGAATGTGCTCTCAACCATCCCTTGTGGGACTAGTCAGGTTTAATCTCCCAACAAATGGTATCAGAGCTGATTGTTTGGTTGAGACAAGACATTTATGTCGGTGGTCACAGGCTCCTTGGCACCTTGGATGGATTTTGATTCAAGGTGGAGAATGTTGGAATGTGTGGACCGAAAGATTAGTCTCACATCGATTATTTGCGGCTTCTTAAAGAAGTATATAAGTGTATATGTCTACCTAAATATATGGTACTGAAGCCTTTTGAAGTAAAACTCCACACATGTTGAATTAAGGTAGGTAATTTAAGGACAATATCAATACTAGCATAAAACCACGAGTTTTCGCAAATGTGCATATATATATGGGCCCAATAGTAAGTAAGTCGGACTTCTTTAAGCTAGGTCTCGAGTCTCATAAATAAAAAATTGAATCGAAAGAGTCACCTCCATATATGGGGCCTAATAGTGCCTAAGCATGGATTGTGGTGTGGTTGGCGTCATATGAAGCCAAATAGTGCTCGAGCATGGATTATGAGCGTGCGTAAGCTAGCGTGCATGGTGGGCCCATATGGTAAGGAAGTCGAACCCCTTTAATCGAGGTCTCGAGTTTTGTAAATAAATAAAAAAATAGATTGAGAGAGTCACCCCACATATGAGGCCCAATAATGTTTGAGCATAGATTAGTCGTTGTGATTGACACTATATGGAGACCAAAAATAAAAATGCTCGAGCATGGATTAATCAGTGTGGTCGAGTTTTGCAAATAAAAAAAACCAATAATGTATTAGCATATATTAGTTGGTTTGGTCGAGTCTCGTAAATAAAAAAAGAAATTAATGGATTGGGAGATGAGTTGTGATGACCGCTTCCCCAATCTAGGGCACCGCTCAGCCTAATCCTGTAACTAAGCCTAAATCTTAGCCACACATAATTTAACTACGCATTAGTAAGCTTTTCTATCCTAATCTCCTCGATATACATATTCAGGATAAGTAATGCACATGTCAACATATTACTAGATTTCAGAGTAAGTAAAAACTTTTTAAGAGTCATAAAGTTCAACAGAAGTCTTAACAGATTATGCGGAAGAAATATATTAAATCAAAAGTGTGGAACCAGGAAACAACGATCACATGCATACATATAATAAAGTGGCAAATATAAACAATGTGATGGTCATCATAAGTCATGGAACTAAATGTTCAACCCAATATACAACCCTAAGACGTATAAAAAGAATATAACTGTATAATATACAAAATATCAAAACCTAAAAAATATCGATGTAGAAGTATGCCACTGGTTCAAAAGTAGTCGTCGATCTTCTCTTTGCTGGGCCTGCTAGTCGACGGGTCTGCATCTACCGTCATAAAAAGAACGGTGAGTTCAAAAAGTAACTGTAATATTCGTTGACATATTCATTCACATTTCTGAAAGACTAAAGGTATTTAAAAGCATAAGTTCAATAAAGAAAGACTAGTATCAACAACATGCTAAGAAATACCACGGTTAAGCAAGTTAAATTGACACGAGTCTAGATAGTTAGGATCTAGATTCGGTTGACCGTGACATGTGTTATTGAAGCCTTTAAGGCCACTAAAGGTGTATGTGACATCACACAGTCTAATATCACTAGGGACTTTAACCTCAATGTCACAAAGGACTGTAACCTTAGTGTATCGACAACCCCGGGGACTCTAACTCGGTGTGCCGCATCATAGTGGCGATTGCCAACATCCCCAAGGACTCTAACCTCGTATGTTGATCAACTCTAATATAGTGTAATGGACGTTAGATTCTATAACTACTTTACAATTCCAAGAAATTGACTCATTAAGGATTCCAAAGCTTGGCTATGCTACATAGCACAATTTTCAAAGAGTACAAATCCATAAAGTCATTCACCTAATAGCATGCTATTTACGCTATAGTCATTGTAAAACAGTAAGAAATGACAAAAACAAATGGATGGATTTCAAATGAACTCAATTCATCATAATATCATGAAAGTCAAGCTCAACAAGTGAAAAGTATTAAATAAGTTCATGATATGAGAGTACAATGCTAACATAATCAATATAGACTACAACAAACATGGCATAAAATGGATATGAAATGCAAATGAAATAATCAATGGGTATACTCACATCAAACAATATAAAGTCCTATCTTTATCGGCCTCCCAATACCCAAATCTCGTATTCAAACCTTTGAGACTCTTCCCTAGATTCTTGATATCAAATTAATCAAAATAAATTGGGCTTACGTCAGGTCAAATGAGTTTAGGAACCTTAACCCAAAACAACCCCTTAAGACTAAATAACATTGAAATCTTAGTCATGTATTGCATCGAATTGTAAGCATGAAATTGTCCAAATCTCAAAATCTTCCTTTAATACAAAGTTTTTGGTCTCTATCTTAACATTATGAAAAGGTCTAATTTGCAAAATTCCAATTTAAAGCGAAAATGATATCGTAATTCTTTCAAAAACTGCTCAAATTGGAGCCTAATTCGACTAGCAGACTTAGAAAATTTATTTCTATCAATATATAGCTTCAAAATTAGTGATTTTTGGCCATAAGACAACTAACATACCAAATAAAAACATCCTAAAAGATCAGCTCATTTAGATAAGTAATTAGGGAGTTATGCCTTTTAAATATTTAGTTTCAAACATCTCGTAATGCATTTAATCACCAATTTGTATAACACTTTTCGTAATGAAAACATTCGAATTACAAAATTCTCGATAGGACGAAGTTGTTCTCCTTTGAGTTAGCTTTCAAATATCGCCAGATTGGGTTCATTTCAATTTAAAATGAACAAGTTATGAGCAAATTACATAGGCTGGTTCATAATATAACATGCAGAATCTCAATTTTAGTCT
This sequence comes from Stephania yunnanensis, assembly GCA_039657365.1. Classification (NCBI taxonomy): domain Eukaryota; kingdom Viridiplantae; phylum Streptophyta; class Magnoliopsida; order Ranunculales; family Menispermaceae; genus Stephania; species Stephania yunnanensis. The sequence goes on along the minus strand of CM077584.1, from coordinate 52,436,074 downwards.
TACAATTTCAAAATTTATATCTTTTTGATTTCAAAACCAAATTAAGAACTTCTTAATAGCTAAATTATCAACTTGAAATGAGGAATCCAAATATATAAACCAATTGCAAAGACTTAACTATATACCCTTTTAAAATGGCAAAAAACCAGAACTGGTTTCAACTTAAAATAGAGAGATGTGTACCTAGGGATGATGACACTTTGATTTGAGCTAAAACTCTCCTTGATCTCTCTGAGTTTTTCAGCTAAAACCCTCCTCGGTTCCTCTGATTTCTTCTTCTCCAACTTCTTTAGCTTTTAAGTTATGGAAATAAAATAAATTGCATGGGTTGATCTATTCAATGTTATATAGAAAGATAAAGTTGATTAATAACTATTGATCTTTATGTATACGCATATCTCGAGACTAATCTAATAGCCTACATCTTGACACAACTCCACTAACTCTCTACTAACTTTACCTAACTAACACCAATCCATACTCTATTAGTTTCTTGATGTATCATTACATATCTCGAGGAACATCATATGACCATTGTTTTATCTAGCTAACTTACGTTACATATAATATAAAATCAACTATAGCTACATTAATTCTACTATTTAAGCTACACTAGCTTAAACCAACTTACCACATCACTCTCGACCTCAGTCTCACATCAGTAAGCTCTCGAGGAGCATCCTCACTCATGTCTTGACACCTATACACAAGTATGAGTGATTTAGTAGTCTACAAATATACAATACACTAGGCATACACTACAACAAATCTAACATATACATCAACTATCTCGTCTCAATCAGTGCACGTATCACAGTGCGAACCCCACGTTACGGGTCGGTACTCCTAATTACGAATAATAAACGAGATTCAAAATTTGGGTCGTGACATAAGTAGCCCTCATATGGGGCCAAATAGTGCATGAGCATGGATTACGAGTCTGCACAAGCGTTCACGGGTGGGCCTAATAGTACGGAAGTCATCCCCTGTAAGCGAGGTCTCAAGTCTCGTAAATAATTAAAAAATAGACTAGGAGAGTCGCCCCCATATGAGGCCCAATATAGTGTATAAACATGGGTTTATTGATGTGGTTGGCGCCATATATGACCCAATAGTGCTCGAGTATGGATTAGTAGACGTGGTTGAGTCTCGTAAATAAAAAAGTCAATATTGCCCAAGCATGAATTAGTCAATATGCACCATATGGGGCTCGATAGTGCACAAACATGGATTAGTTGGTGAAGCTGAGTCTCATGAATAAAAAAAAAAAGATTGGGAGAGTTGCCTTTATATGGGGCTCAATAGTAGGCCCAAAAGTCATAACAATATATAAGAAACATGTTTTAATATCTTAAAAGGTATTTTTTTTCTTGTAATGTGTTTAGTGTATATGTGTTATAGATATAATATTAACAATTTTATAATCCACCACGTGTTACTTTATTTGAAGCATTGCTAAACCCACAGACCCAGTGCCCTTACATACACCACTTTAAAATTTTTGACAAAACTATCCTTCCTCACACACACCTCTTCACTTCGCACAATACATACCATTTCCTCCCCAAAAAACTTAACCCTCACAACGACCACCACTGCGCTACCACTACCACTACCACTACCACCTCCCATCGTCAATGCCCAACCGCCACCCTCGTCGTGGGTACTACTACTATAGGACCGACAAAAACACTCATGCCATGGAAACCACATTTACAACCATTGGGTTCTAATCCGACACATTAATTTATGAGTCATAAATGCAAAAACATTTAATGCACAATACATTTCGAGGGGTTCTCATGGCATGGATACATATATACTTGGGCTCTATTGTAGAATTTCTCTTTATATTTATATACCCGAATATATAGGGAAATATGGAGCCCAATCACTACAAAAAAAAGCAAATCAGAAACGGAATTTTCCGTCTCTGATTTGCAAAAATTTCGTCTCTAATTGCAATCAGAAACGGAACAGAGACGGAATGAGTTCCGTCTCTGAAAACGTCTTCGCTGATGCGATCCGAAACGGAAAATGGATTCCGTTTCTGATTAGAGACGGAATAGAGACGGAAAAAATCCGTTTCTGATTAGAGACGGATTTAGAGACGGAAATTAGAAACGGAACAGAGACGGAACAGAAATGGATTTTTTTCAAAATAATACAATTGTAATTGCATTCCGTCTCTGATTCCGTTTCTAATCAGAAACGGAATCAGAGACGGAAATAAAAAATTCATGAATTCCGTCTCTGATTCCGTTGCTAATCAGAAACGGAATCAGCGACGGAATTCTTGTATTCCGTTTCTGATCCGTCTCTGATTAGCAACGGATCAGAGACGGAAATAAAGAATTCCGTTTCTGATTCCGTTTCTGATTAGCAACGGAATCAGAGACGGAAATAATGATTTCCATGCATATATTCTGGAAAATTAGAGACGGAATAGCAACGGAATGTATGAATTCCGTTGCTAATCCGTCTCTAATTTTCCTTTTTGGTTAATTTTGAAACATAAACATAATCCAATTGGTTCTCCAACCTATAACTTGAAATTAAAACCATATGACCTACTTCATCGCCTGCACCCCCTCCAACAACTCCTTGGGGTGCTAACATCCCCCAAAAAAGCAAAATTTGACATTCATACATCGACAATATATATCAACAAATATTCAAATGAGAAAAAAAATGTAAAATTCAAAATTTGAAAAAGATTTATATATCCACGAAAAATTGTCTAGTATAACAAATGCTCCAAATTTCTAAGTATTCACAAAAGCCACCAATCCTATTGTTCAACAACCACAAAAAAAAACTTACAATCCTCTAAATATGCACAAAAAGAATTATCAATATAAAAGTCATGTAAACAACTATAAAAGTTACAGGCAGCAAATTTCGGAGAGAACTTCTTTCTTGAGCCGACGAATCATAATTGTTGCTTTCATCAAATTGTGTAGCTCTTCATGGTTACTTGCACCTTGATAGATTCCAAATACACCCTAAAAAAAGAAATTATCTAAAAATCATATTATCCTTCAAACCATCCACAATATGAACGTAAAAAATAATACTTACACCTTTGCAATATCGATTCCCATGCCATATTCATGAACATTTATGTAGACATCAGGATACAATGTTTCCAACTGAAAAATATGGAGCACGTCATTTACAAAGACAAATCACAGCTTAGTAAATTAGCATGGTAGCCTCAATAATACATGAGTGAAAATTAAATGACATGATACCTGTTTGGACAGCTAAATAGGTCGTGACAAATCAAGCGTTCCACTTAGCAAAATTGCATATTTAGCTTTCTGTAATTTGGATCACATTAATACCATTAAAACTTGAGGAACATAATGAAGAAAGGGTCCTATCACTGCATTCAATTTATCAGATAATGCATGATAATGTCAATTTATAGCGTATCATCCATAAAATTAATGGAGCAGTGAGTGTCTAAGATATCAAGTACATAAACCAAATAGTCTGCAAATAAAATAAAAGATGAGAGGATAAGTAGGCATGTCCGTCAATATTAAAATCAGATACATACCTTAAACATGGATGATATGATTATCAAATTAAAATGCTAAGAATGAAATTAAATACGAATAGCATGTCATCAATCAAGACAAAAATATTTATATGTTCTTTAATTGACATGGTGAAACACAATCACTTATCCAATCCCTCAAACACAGCTCTTTCCTTGACGTGTCCGCTAACTATGAAAATAAAGATTCTAAGAAATATGAAAATAAAGATTCTAGTAGGCCAAACTTTGCAGAGAAATTTCCTAGAGTCGGGTTTGTGGATGAGATAATCTAGCAATTTTTATTTTTGTGGATATTTTACCGCATTAAGATTCTCTTAGTCATTCATCTAAGGTTCCTAAAATAGCACACTTGTTCCAGCATTAAAATTTATTTTGTCAGATGATCTTATCAGCTAGTTCGGTTTCATATATACTGGAATCATGAAAAACATGACTAGTTTTCTGCCAAAGCTCAGGATGGAAAAAAAAAAAAAAAACAACTTGGCCTTCGAAAATGAAAGAATTTAAAAGCTTATTGCTTAATGCCCATCCATTCATGTCAGTCAGAAGAATATGTTCCTACTTCCAACTAGAAATTTTTTCTTTCAATGATACTATCAAGGTCTTTACATGGTTTATCTTAAAATAATACGGAATTAGAAAATGCAGCAGAGTTTCACACCTGAATGTTCAACATTGACAACTTTGCAGAGTACGAAAAAGAGTATATAAGCTCTTTTTTTAGGTAAATACAGGTTATTCACTGTTCTAGGTTGAATAACAAATATGACGTGATGAAAATAAAGACTTACCACGAGATCCACAACAACCATGGCCAAGACAAGCAAAATGATAGCTGAGCTCCATAAACTGCATTTCAATATGAAAGCAAGAGAACTTCCAACATTAATCTCCACAAGGAATAAAAAGAGCACACGCGGTGACCATTGCAATATCACGGCAAGATTTCAGAAAAATAATTAAGGGATACATGTAGAATCAAAATCAACAATTTGAAGATGGATACCTGCAAGTGATAACTAAGGAAACAAGAATACAACGACATGTTCAGTTAGAAAAATAGAAAGCTAGTTAATGAACTAAAAAGGTTGCATTGTCTTTTCACTTCTAATTTCTATCCATCAATATTCATAAACATGCTGACTTGAATCCAAAATAATTTAATGCTGCTCACATACATATGCATATATGTACAAGTATTCGTTAGGGGTTTTTCATGAGCTAAAAACCGAACTTTCAAATACACCTTCACAAACATCTCCTTGTAGTGAGCCACATGGTATTCTTATGAAAATACTCAAGCATCACTTGGAAATTAGCGAGGTTAAAGTACAATTCAAGGGTTTAGTAATTAGAATGTTCAGATACAATTCGATAGATATCTCCAATGAAAGGGTTGCTCGATGTACACATTGCATATCTCAATTGTACATTTGTACCTATGCCTATGAAACTGTGTTAAGAAGTATAAATCAGAATCTAACAATTTTTATTAAGAAAATTTAAAGAAAAAAGAAATACCTTGTGACCATCTACAAGATTTTGAAACATTACATCTTCTATACGGTTTTGCAGATCCCAAGCAAGTCTCTTTTGCTCTTCAAATTCGAGTTCTACTCTTCATAGTATTTAAATCACCATCTAAAACAAAAGGAGTGGTAAACATAATTTAATAAATAATATTAGAAGTGAGTTCTTCAACTAAGATAATTTAATAAACAATATTAAAAGTAAGAGGAAAATACTCCTTATAAAAGCAACACCGCAACTTATCTCAATGGCATTTGATTTTGTTGTCGATTATCCAACTCGAGAGCGATCTCCCGGTTCGTTCTTTGTCTTTGCAAAGACTTTCAAATTGTTAAAGCTTTGTGCTTGTAAATAATGGGTATCTCTTTCATCTCTCACTTTTTGTAATTCTGCTTTCATGCATGCCGCTTCACTCGTTAACACCTCCGTCTCTTTCAAACATCATTCTTAGAATCCTAGTTAAATAATAATACAAGTATTAGTTGTTAGGAACATATTGTATCAAGGTTTACTTCAAATCGATGACCCAATATCATTGTATCTCAAGGACAGAAATTCAAAGGAGGCATATAAGATTTAACCTTTTTTTTGCAAACATATAAAATTAAACCTTCTTGTAGATAAAAGAGCCAAATGTATTTCATTTTAGATGCATCGCTAACACGTTTTGTATGTCATACTAGAAAGCAGCCTAATAAAAAATAGCTCCACTTATGTTAGTTTCCAAGCATTGATTGCATTTGAAGGATCATCATTAAATTGTGCGGAGTGGAAGAGTTTGATCCGTGTAACCAATCTTAACCAATCTTTACTCGATCGTCCTTTTTCTTAACTCCTAATGGATAAAAACATTTCAAAAATAAGAACAAAAAACAATGGAAGATCAATAAATTTATGGAGCATACACATGACTGATACATGTTAACCGAGGTCATGCATATGATTGAGAGACATAAGTGTGCAAATGTTTAACTAACTTACTAATAATCATGCTAAATGCAATAACAAAAAACAATGGAAGATCAATAAATTTATGGAGCATACGCATTCGATATTTATTTGTCGTTTGATAATTCGAATTTGTTGTAATTAAAGCATAACCAATAGGCTGTACTGGTATCAAACAAACCCAAACTCTAACTAAACCATTTACTTTACATCTACAGTCAGACTTAATGTTAGAAGAAAGTAAACTAATAGCTTTTCTCAAGTAGCAATCAACTACGAATTGTAAGCAAAAAAGAGTAACTTTGTGTTGAACTCGCCTCTCATACTTGGATCAATAGGAAAAAGACAATCAGTAAATTAAACCAAGAGATAATTAGAGCGAATCTGAATTATAAACATTCTTCCTTATTTAAATATGCAAGTGTATTAGCAAAACTTTCCAAGAAAGGAATTCGATATTACAAATATAAATATAAATACCCGCATCAAAGCATTTCCAAGGCACTAAGCCATAGTCTTAAATTGAGCATTTTGCATAACCTTCAAAGATGGTAGACAAACACTGCTTTCTCTTCTCTATCAAATTGAGGAATTCCATCTTCACCGGCAACCTACAAAAACCAACAATCAATCAAGGATCAAAATATCAAAGAAAAGAGCGAATCGAATTATAATACAAGAGTTTTCGTGTAGCACGATGATGATCGCAATGACGTAAGTAATTAATTAGCAAGTGATATATTATTGTACCTCTTGAGGCTTGATATACCATCCCTGCAACTTGGCTTGGCTGCTAAGGTCACCAAATTTTTAATTTCATATCAACGACTACGAAAGTAATACACATACTTCCTTGACTGCTAAATGAAACGAAGTAGAAGAACGGCCTGCTAAATTTTCGCCATCGCTGTGCAATTGAAGAAATTCAAAGTGCACAAATTGCTAAGACAAACTACAGAAGATTCTCGCAATACCAAAAATTGAGACACAAAACAAAACACACGTGAGGAATCTCCAAATTTAGATGATTAGAAGCAGCGAAAGTTAGGTATTCAATGATAGAGATACGGAGAACGTTTAAAGAACCACCAATTCCACCAAAACACATAGAAATCACTGAAATTTCAAGTATTCAACAAAAAAAAATCAAAACCCTAACCTTCCCCTGCACCCCAACCTTATCTTCAACCTAAAGGAGATTTTCCAAGTGAGTGAAGGACAGAGCTGAAATCACTTCCCAACCTTATCGACGAAATTCTAGAGAGAGAGAGATCGAACCTTCTCGAAACGGCGAAGAGGACACAACGAGGGCCGCCGGCGAGAGAAAAAGCGAGCGGTGACCGAAGCGAGAGAGAAGAAGCAGAAGCGGTGACCGGCGAGAGAGAAGGCGAGAGCGAGAGAGAAAAAGCGAGCGGTGACCGCGAGAGAGAAGGCGAGCGGTGGCCGGGCGATAGAGAAGGCCGGCGAGAGAAAAGCGAAGAGAGGTGACCGGCGAGAGAGAGAAAGGCGAAAGCGAGAGAAAGCGAGCGGTGTTGTTGCGTTTAGGGTTGAGCGAGAGAGAGAGAGAGATTTGGGTGAGAGTCTTAGTCCTCGTTTTTGAATCATCGAGATCGAACCACGCACGAATCTCGAGACGTAACGGACGGTTGTAATAAATGAAAATTTTGGTGGGAATGTTGTTGCCATTTTTTAGAGACGGAATTAATTCCGTCTCTAATTCCGTCTCTAATTCCGTCTCTGATCCGTCTCAAATCCGTCTCTGAATGTTTCCGTCTCAATTCCGTCGCTAACTTTTTAATTTAGAAACGGAAATTATTCCGTTTCTAATTCCGTTTTTGATTTAGAAACGAAACTTATTTCCGTTTCTAATTCCGTTTCTGATTTGCTGTTTTTTTGTAGTGAATTATATACCCGTGCCATGGGAACCCCTCAAAATGTGTTGTGTATTAAATGTTTTGTGAATTTATGACTTATAGATTAATGTATTAGATTATAATCCAATAGATGACCATGTTCACCCCCCCTCACACGTTCAGCCAACGTACCCGAACATGTGTTGAATGTTCGACCATAGTAGCCGAACACGATGATTACCCAATAGAGTTAGGCTATCAGATCTGGTCAAAGGGAGGGAGGACAACAATGGCGGTGCTGGTAGAGGAGAGAGATGTCAACCACAGTGAACGACGACGACGGTGGTGGAGGGCAATGAGTGAGGAAGGTGAGGAAGCTGGTGGTGCATGTATATTTGTGTGTGAGGTTAGGGTAGTTTGGTAAAAAAAAACTGAAATAGTTGTTTGTGTGGTGTGTACAAGGGCATTTATGTGTGTGTTTAATTAGCAAGGCCATCATTCTATTTAAATTATGTGTGTGTTTAATTAGCAAGGCCCTCATTTTATTTAAATTCATCGTCAAATAAAATATAGATTGTTTCATGCATTTTCTTATTTTGTAGGAAATCAAGCATTGTCTACCTTAGCTTTTGTTGGAGTGGAGGTGAATTTAGTTCTTTTCTCAAAAAGAGTATTGAAACAAACCAATGAGGAAGCTGCAAATACTTTTAGTCGATGGATGGGGTCTGTTAACTTATTTTCCTTAATTGGTGCATTCCTCAGCGATTCTTATATGGGAAGATACTTAACTTGTGTAATATTTCAAATTGTTTTTGTGTTGGTAAGTACAATTGCTTGCTTGGTTTAGAAGGTTATATTTATAATAATGCTGTGTACACTCTACATTTCTTTTTAATGAAACATTCAAGCCTTTGGGCTTTCAAAAAAATAAAAAAAAAACAATTGACATAAAATAACAAATTAGTTAGGCTTACCAAAGCATCTATAGTGAGATGGATCATGAGCCATCACTTGCTATAAGACAATATTTGAGGATGTTGTGCGTTCAACTTCAGTTGAAGTAAAAAAAAAGGCCTAAAAAAGAATAGGATATAAAGCCGCAACGTAACTAATTTACGTTTACTAACAACGTTTTGATCAACAATTAAGTTTAAATTAAGTCTAAAACTGGATTATTTTGAACAAGTTTAGTTTTGTAATTATATGTAGCAAGAAGAAAAATTATCTTTTTTTAAACGAGAAAATGGAGCAAAAAGTCTAAGAGGATTACAAATATCTTTTTTTTGTAGGATTACAATTACCTTTAAGTAGATATTAAATATATGTAGTTAAATCTTACATTCTTTGTTACATTCATCAAATAACATAAGATGTTTTTTTTGGTAAAAATTAAATGATACTAAGTCTTTATTAATTAGATATTATTTGATAAATTATACCATATTATCTTATATGAAGAAAATAAGATGTTTTTTTTTATTACATATTCATTATTATTGGTTAATGTTTTTGTGGTCATTATTGGTTAATGTTTTTTTTTTGAAGAATAATTGGTTAATGTTTTTAAAACATATTTTATTGCAACGTTGAACAACATTGGATATTTATTGTACCTCGCGTTATTTACCGATGAGATAAATGTCGAAGAACATTTTTTTATTGCAATATTGAACACCATTTGATAAAAGGTTAAAAAAATTAAAAAGTTAAAATTCCAAACATTAATTAAATATAGAATATAAGGTCCCTATCACATAATAAGATTTTGAAAAATTAGAAAACACACTATTTTTATTTTTATTCGGAAAAGAGAATTTTACAACTATTAATTACAAAAACTTTCTAATGCGGTTAAAAAATATACAAGGGAATGTTTAAATTTGAGAATTTGTCTTCTTTATTGATGATCTCTAGCTATAACCAGTTCTATATTTTTGAATTGTATCCTCTAATATATTAATTGTTGCTAATTTTGATCATATTATAATTAATTTTGTCTTTGTAGGGCCTGCTTTTGTTATCAATATCAACACATTTCTATCTCATTAAGCCTCAAGGTTGTGGAAAGATAGACTTTATATGCAATTCCCATTCAACACTAGAGCAGGCCATGTTTTACATATCTATATACTTAATTGCTGTGGGAAATGGAGCCTATGAACCATGTTTAGTTACATTTGGTGCTGATCAGTTCGACGAGGAAGATGAAGATGAAAGGAAATCAAAAGCTTCATTTTTCAAATATTTCTACGTCGCTCTGAACCTCGGATCGATGTTTTCGGAAACAGTTCTAGCCTACTTTCAAAATTTAGGAAAATGGGAGATGGGATTTTGGTTATCATCTGGTTGTGCTCTTTTTTCTTTTGTTATGCTCTTAACTGGATCATCGAGATATCGATACTTTAAGCCTAATGGGAATCCTCTTTCTAGATTCTCACAAGTAATAGTTGCATCAGTGAGAAAGATGAATTACCAAGTTCCTTTGCATGGTGAAGGACTGCATGAATTACAAACGCCGGTAAACTCGAGAAATGGAAGGAGGATACTGCACACCGATGATTTCAAGTACGTATCTTGCCTACGTTTATCTTCATCTTTAAGAAGTAGAACTAGCACTATAAGAAAATTGTTTTTTGTTGATTATTAAGCAACAAATTATTCATTTTATATATCATTGTCATCGACTAATTTACTACGAGCTTTAATTGTGATGCATTTGATGCACATTATATAGTACATTTCGCCTCTAGTATTTATCATTAATTGTAACTAAATTTCTTGTGCTGTAAAACAGATGGCTTGATAGAGCTGCAATCATACCACATGAAGAAATTGCTTCTCAATCAATGGAGAGTACTAATACTCACACACCAAACCCTTGGTACCTTTGTACAGTCTCTCAAGTTGAAGAAGTGAAATGTATTATAAGACTTGTACCAGTATGGCTCTGCACTGTAATCTTCTCCATGATCTTCATTCAAATGCTCTCGCTCTTCGTCGAACAAGGAGCAGCCATGAACACATTAATCTCTTCATCTTTCCACATCCCTCCAGCCAGCATGACTGTCTTTGACATCATTTGCATCTCTTGCTTTATAATCTTGTATGACAGGTTTTTGGTCCCTCTCTACACCAAAATCACAGGGAGCAAACCTGTCGTATTAAGCGAGTTGCAGAGAATAGGTATCGGCCTTATTGTTGCTGTCGTGGCAATCTTCTCAGCTGGTTTAGTGGAGTTGCAAAGGCTGAAATATTCATCACATGGTGCTAACAATGAGACAAGTTCACTAAGCATCTTTTGGCAGATTCCTCAATACATTCTGCTTGGAGTAGCAGAGGCTTTTGCATATGTTGGAGAGTTGGAGTTTTTCGCGGCGCAAACTCCGGACGGGTTGAAGAGCTTGGGAATTGGTTTGAGCATGGCATCAACTGCTATTGGGAGCTATTTGAGTAGTTTGCTTTTGACAGTGGTTATGGAGGTGACTTCAAAGCATGGGCACTCTGCTGGATGGGTGCCTCCGAATCTTAACGATGGCCACTTGCACAGGTTTTTCTTTCTCTCCGCAGGGATCACATCATTGAATCTCGTTGCTTTCGTGGTATGTGCAAAGCGTTTCAAGTGCATTTCTTTTGAGAAGAGAGAGAGTGATGATAATGAACCAGTGGAGGAAGTAATGGCCTAATAACTAGTCATGCATTAACCAAAACTTTGCTGCAGCTTTAGTTATATGAAGTTTAAGACACTTCAGTTATCAAATTGCATGCATGGATGATGCTACTATATATGTTTACCTAGTTTAAGACACTTGAGTTGTGGACAAATATTAACTTTTTCAATCTCTGGAATTTTCTTCGTAATCATGGTTTATTCTGCGTGCAATCTTACATATCATATCAATTATGCGACACACATTATCATAAAATAGTATATATACATCTTATCAAAAAAAAAAAAAAAAAAAAAAAAAACTAGTACGTATATATACAAGACTTCGATATCAAACATATATCTACACTAAAATAGGTAGTTTATTATATATGTATTGCAAACTAATGGAAGTAATACTGATAGAGACATGTGAAAAGAACCTGATATAGAATTATGAAGTGAAACTGAGTACAGAAATGTTGTCATTAATCTTCAAGTGTTCATCCTATATGTGATATTGTGAGAAGAGATGAGGTAGAAAGCACTCAAATCAATGTACACTTCATATGCAAAAACTAATTTTCTGCAGAACATCAACCAAACTTACTCCTCTTCATTTTCTGCAATTTCAAGTGTAAGTTTCACATCCAATTTGATTTTAGCACACATGAAAGAAACTATAGATGATTCTTGTTACCGCCCTCGTGGGTTGACGATCTGCGAGAAAATTTCGGTTGCGGTTAGCTCCTCTGAGTCCTCACTCAAACTGCTCTCACTAGGAGGAATATTGGCTTCACACGCTTCTTTTGGCGCTCCTTTATCTGGAACCAATTTAGCATCACCAGGGTTGTCCTGCAATTGAAGCGCAAACTCGAGGTTCCACAGCACGTCACCCATTGATGGTCGATTAAGCCCAGAATCGGACAAGCATTTCACTGCAGTTTCTATAAATTTCTTCAAGCACTCCGGGTTTATCGTGCTCTTTATATGAGGATCTATGATGTCTTGAAGGGTTCCTTTTCTGTAACACATTTGTGCCCAATCTGCAAGACTGACTTGCTCTTTAGAAAGACTAGGATTAAGAGCAGGCCTTGCACATAAAACCTCGAAGAGTACCACACCGAAGGAGTACACATCGGATTTATCGGTTAGTTGTTGTCGTCGAAAGTACTCTGGATCTAAGTACCCAAAGCTACCCTTCACCACTGTGCTCACATGGGTCTGGTTCATCATAGGACCTGTTTTCGACAGTCCAAAATCCGATACCTTTGCAACCCAATTCTCGTCGACTAGTATGTTGGTGGTCTTCACGTCCCTGTGAATTATAGTGTACTTCGCTCCCGTGTGAAGGTAGTGAAGTCCCCTTGCAGCTCCAATGCAGATATCCAATCTTTGCTTCCATGAGAGATGAGTCTTGAGGTTCTTATTGTACAAATGCTCTCTCAAAGTCCCATGAGCCATGTAGTCATAAACAAGGATCATCTCATTGTCCTCCTCGCAATATCCTATCAAAGACACCAAATGCCGGTGCCTTAGCTTCGAAAGCATTTCGATTTCAGTCTGGAATTCGTGCACTCCTTGTTCCGAAGACGGATTTGCTCTCTTGATGGCAACTTTAGTCCCTCCATCAATCACTCCTTTGTATACCTTCCCGAACCCTCCGACTCCAATCACATTGGACTCGTCGAAGTTCTTAGTTCCTTGTTTGATCTCCGAAAGCGAGAAGTGCCTACAAAGGCCTGCAGCCAACGTCGACAAGTGACTCCCAGCGCTGCTCTTGCCGGAGATTGTTGATTTACTAGCACTAGTATATGACCCCCCATAGAGTGGCAACCAACCAGAACTAGCACCAGAATCAGCTCCATGACCTCTCTTCTTACGTTGATACAAAATGATGCACAGAGTAGCCACAAGTCCAACAGCAAAAGCACCACCAGCAACGCCGCCAATTATCTGTGCACGATTCTTCGGTTTTGACACACCCGAGTCATTCGCCAATTCAGCTTCAACAAGCATTGGCGAGGGGACCGGATTAGGCCCTGCAAGGTTCTTGTTAGTGTTACTCAACTTAAAAATCTCCAGCCCATTAAGAATTGCATCATAAAACTCAGGCTTCACATCGACCGAAGGATGCAGCGCCACCCATAACAACTCATCATTGCCTGGACTATCATGGACATACACCGCAAAGTCCTTGAACACCGGAGTGTCCTTCGCACCAGCCCATCCAATCACATCTGCTTCCGCTTGTGCCGTCTGGTTGTTCATAAAAATGTCGAAAACCCTCTCATTCACCCTGGTTTGTTGGATCTCACAAAAGTGTAGCCTCACCACATATGTGAAGTTAACATCAACTTGAAAAACCCAAGTGAGATTGAAATTCTGGTTGAGTTTCGAATCGGGCCCCATCGATCTAGCAGTGCTGTAGACATCAATTGGAGCAACATACTTAGGCATGTCTTTTGGGTACAAAATTCACCACTCTTGTTGGCTTCAGAGGTCACACCCAAAGCAGCACCAAATAGGTATGGTGAATCATCATACCAAGTTCTGCTAAGGCCTGAGTCATTAGTTGGTGGAATGTACTGCCCACCAACATTAAGCCTGTACATAGTCTGCAAGCTCAAGCTCTTGACATCGATGGATTGATCAGAAAACCCGACTAGCGGCGCTGACTCTATGATGTCCGGCATAGGAACAATCTCGATCCCGTTGATGAAAGCGAAGGAGCCACGGTGGTCCGAAGAGGGTGTGAAGGAGAGGGTGAGGACTCCATTTGGAGTGGATGGGACAGAGAATTCCTTGACAATGTAGGCCTGTGTGAGGGCTTGGGCTGTGATGGAGGCACTAAAATTGTTGAGGAGAGTGAACCCGTTTGCGACGACGGAGAAGAAGGCGTCGTCGGGGTTGAAGCCGCTGTAAGGGGAGGGGTAGAAGTGGAGCCTGATCCAATGGCGGGATTTCGACGAAACCGCAAAGGAGTATGTGGATTCAGATGTTAGAATTCTTGCAGACATGTAAGGAACAGAGGAAGGCAGAGAAGGGTCTTGGAATTGAGCACTTGTCGATTCCGAATTGCTCGATTTCGACAAGTACTTACTGTCTGCCTCCCATTTTCTCCCATCTGAATCAGACCCACCAACACTGGATCCACAACTGAGAAGAATTGAGTCTGAATTGGCTTTTGAACCATCTGATGTGACATTGATTGCATTTGTGATCAAAAGAAGTAAAATTGATGAAAACAAATTCTGGGTTTTGAAGATCATATCTGGTTCATTAATTTGATACCGAAACGGCCGAGATTCGGCGTACAGGAAGACAAAAACAGGGGAATTTATGTTTTCCTGTACGCCTTGAAGAACAAAATGTATGCCAAATGATCTATGCCTGTGATCTTTCTGAGATTTCCATGAATTTGATCCAATTGAGTTGCGAGAGAAAAAGCTCTGTTTTCGTTTCGTGGTGTGTTGTGTTTAATTTCCTTGTTTGGAGTGACAGAGGAGGAGGAGGATTTGTTGGTTAGAGATGGATGAATGAGAGAATTGCAAAGCAGAGCAATTGACTCTGAACAAAATTGATGGATTTCCATCAATACCGCCAATATTAACCAACTTACGAACTCCTTTGTTTAGATGCCACGAGGCGAGTTCCGATTGTGCCGCGACGGGGTTTTTAGGTCAGCAGTGGTTATCTTTTGAGAATTGATGGAAGTTCTATTAATGGGTTTTATTAGGAGTTTGTTTCGTTTACTTTCAATTCAACTTTCTACCAAATGAATGTCATTAATTAGATTTAGAGATAACTATCCATTAGCAAGAGAGTTTTATTTGATGAATGAGTTTCCGCAATTTCTTACTTTGATTCAACTAATTCCATGAAAGTTAGTCGAGCGGCGTAACCTCATAATACAATAAAAAACAAGTAAATATAATATAACTATCAATAATCAAACTCATAACCTATTTCTAATATAAGTTATGGTGTTTTTTTTTTTTTTTTTTTTTTTTTTTTTTTTCGTTATTGCACCACACCTCCTTTGGGGATGACATTGTTGTTAAGTGTTGTCATGTTAGGTTGTGTTTTGTATAGAAAAGTCTTGTAATTATCTAGTGAAGTCCTATCAGGTGCACTAAATCGAGCGCAATGTAAGAGTTTGATCTATATCGAGCGCAACGTAAGAGCTTGATCTATGAAGCATATTGATGAGTAGCATATTTTATTACATTTATAATTAGCATTTTATTGATAATTTAAGCCATTAGTAAATGAGTTCCTGTTAATCCAATATATTTTGTTGGTTTTTAGACAAGAAAAGCAAAGTGGGGTGCATTCAGAGGTTATATTGAAGATCCGAAAAGATTTTTCTAAAAAAGCGAGCTTGTGCGATTATGAGGCGAATGAAAATGAGACTAGAGGAGAGTGATGAAATAATGATATTTCACATGATTTCATGTGCTTTGAAGATTTTTGGAAGTTTTGCAATGAGAATACAAGGTTCGAGCAAAAACGTCACATCAAAGTGGCTAAGTTTTAACAAAGTCTATTTTGACCAAGCTTCAATGTTTTAGCCATAACTCTTTCATTTCAAGTCCAAATGACTTCCATTTCTTTCGTTGAAAAGTAGACTCAAGCTTAACGTTTTCATCACAAGCTAGTCAACTCTGGCCTCTAAATGACCTAAAATTGCGTCACAAAATGAAGTATATACACAGGATTTTGATCCCAACGCTGCATCGCCAACCCCAACCCAACGCCCAAAATAATGAAAAATTTGCGGTGGGCACTGAACCAGGCGCCCAGTGTAGCTAGGACACCTATATTACGAGTTTCGGGGATTTTAGATCATTTTTCAGACCACATTGCCTCTAGGTGTATAAATAGACTTGAAAATTAGGTTAGAAAGAACTTTGCTTTGGAGAAACTTGGATAACACACTTTGGGAAGAAAGTATTGGATCAAACTTGGTGATTATCTTAGGTTTCTAAGTATTAATTTGATGTTTTCTTTAGTTTTCTTCATATTTAGTGTTTCTTCTTACCTTCTAATGGGGTAATCGATTTTGTCCTGGGGATCGATGGATCCGGGTTGGGTTCCCTTCATTTTTAATATATAATTTCATGGTTTCTTCAATTTGTGGTGTGGATTTGTGTTTTCTTTTGTGTGCTTTGCTTCATTTGCTTTGGCCAAGTAGATGTATGAACTTAGGGGATGAAATCACCCGTGACCATAGAGTTTACAACCCGGAACTAGGAACCACAACTTTTGAACATACGGTTTGTCGACTGATGGTCGTTAACGAAGGAGACACTTGAGTTTGACGCTCTATGCAATGGATCACTTACACTACTGTGACGACCCCTCTCCTAATCTATGGCACCGCCCGGCCTAATCCCGTAATTAAACTATAATCCTATCCACGTAGGACTCAACTACGTATTACTCAGCATTTACAACCTAAACCCCTATTTTCTCGTATTCAGGATAAATAATACACTAGTCCTACAAGTTTATAAAATTTAGAGTTAATTAAAATCTTTTTATTAAATTAATTATTTAATTAAAGTCTTATTGATTATGCGGAAGTAATTAGTAATTTATGCGGAAGCCATTTATAAAATAATAAGTGTGGAAACCGAGAAATGACATCACATACATAAAGTCTTCAAAATGCAGTGAAACATTAAAATAGTCTAAGTCAAGTCGAGAAACTAACGCTCAAACCAATTTACAACCCCAAATAGTATTTGAAACACATATATAATATATACAATCAAAATACCAAAAGAATACCTATAATTGATGCAGTGACGCGTCGCAAGCTCAAGAATAATCACCAATCTTCTCCTTGTCCGGCCTGTATTTAAATATGTGATGTCATTTCTCGGTTTAAGAATAAAATAGTAATCCCGGATGACAAG
Source organism: Stephania yunnanensis (assembly GCA_039657365.1). Taxonomy (NCBI): domain Eukaryota; kingdom Viridiplantae; phylum Streptophyta; class Magnoliopsida; order Ranunculales; family Menispermaceae; genus Stephania; species Stephania yunnanensis. The sequence continues at coordinate 52,418,605 of CM077584.1, read as the reverse complement.
TTTAATTTGCATTTCCAAATATTCAAATGGTATTTAAAAGCTTATAAATGAGAAAACTAGAAAATAAATCATATGTGAGTAAATACCAGAGTTAAAAAATTGATACTGACACTAGGCTAAGTAGTGGTGATTTAGGTCCATTCGGTAGTGAAACATGTCACTCGACTCAATAATCATATAGTAGAAGGGACTTTAACCCAAGTGTTACCAGGGACTCTAACCCCGGTGTGTAGACCACCTCAGGGACTCTAACCTCGAGTGTCATATAGTGTCAAGTAGCATGTGCCGAAATCCCTTAGGACTCTAACCTTGTAATTCGCTCACATCTCGATCGAGTACGGACCTAAATACGAAACTAATTTTTAAATTTCAAGAAATACCAAGTGACGCGTGTCGATGCGTCAAAATATATAATCCCGACGAGATTACCAATGACTACAAGAACTGCAGTAGTGGCAAGCACAGGGTCGAACCACGAAGACCAAGTTTCTTACCTATACTACGAAACTAAAAATAATTCGAGGTGTTCACAGGAATAATTTCTAAATTAATTAAAACTAGACTAAAAGTAGCAAGTAAATAAATCAATCAATATGGAAACAATCCAAACCATCAGTATCACAAATCTCCTCAATTCGGCATAATTTTACATACGGTCCTCAATCTAATCAAAGCATGCAATCCATAATAAATTAGTGTAGCTATAGACCCGGTAACGTACGCGGGTCCTCACACTTCCCTATCTCGATGGTCAAAGTACGACAATGACCACTTCTCTAGTCAAACACATAACCATATATTCAAGTGAATTAGGTTTAATGTGTTGACCGCAATGGGCTTTGTGAAGGCACTACACCTAGAAAACCGGATCACTAGTGTGTCCAATTTAGCCTAGATCCCTATGATATTCAACCGGTCCCAAAAGGGTCTAATCAATTGATATGGTCGGATGCCACTGATGTGGTCTTGTTGCACAAGCACGGGTGCGTAAAACCTACTGACATGTAAATAGAGATTTAAACGAGTGTTTAATCTCAATAATTCAACCAATATCAAAGGGAATAAAATATTATGAATAACAAATTAAATAAATAAATAAATAAATCTCACATATGTTTTTATGCCAAAACGGGTGATTTGATCCACCTCTGATTCAGATTGATGAGTTTAGCTGGCCATCGTTGTCAAAAACTCCATCAAAATTCAAAAATAAAGTATAAAACAGTGGTGTTTGTCGAAGAGAAAAGCAAGCCTCCCGGATGAACAAGCCGCTGGAAAATATAAACAAAACCCGTCGTCCCAACTGCCCAAAAATCCCTAAATGAATTGGTTTCCATTCTCTGACATGTGTCATCACTTGATTGGGCGAGAGAGGTGGACCCGATGACTTGGCGCGATTTGATTGGATGAGGGCTGCTGGCGTGACGTGCTGATGGGAGAAGGGTCGCCACGTGTCGAGATCTGATTGGTTGTTGTGATTGTCTGGACCAATGGGAGCATGCCACGTGGCATGACGTGGCGGAGGAAGAAATCGTGCGACTCGCGCGAAATACTGGGAGTCTGTGCGGGCACGCATCCCGAGGCAGATCGATAGGCTGCTGAAACGTGGAGAAGTGGCTTGCGGTTGATGTGGCGACGCTGGATGACGTGGAGTTGCGTGGCGGTCTCTGATTGGTTGCTGGAGACTTGCGTGCTGACGTGGCAGCGTCTGATTGGTACAGAGTGTCTTTGGCGTTGACGTGGCATCTTTTGATTGGTTGAAACATACTTACTGCTATTCGACCCACCGCGCAATGCGTAGTTCGAGGTAAATTGTCCGGCATCCGATCACTGCAAGTAAATACTCTATTTTTAGTATTTTTCCACCACGAATTCAACCGCGCACTCCGTTTCACCTAAAAATGAATAATAAATATAATTAGGCCCATATATCGAGGATTCAACAATAAAAATATATAAATAAACTATATATAATATGCATAAATAATGACCTATCAAATACCCCCAAACTTAAGACTTTGCACGTCTCGAGCAAAGGTGTAAATGACACATACAAATAAACTAGACCTCTAATACGACTATGCACTGACTCTACTATGATTTAAAATTCATGGAGTTCTTTTGGTTTACATAGTCGCCAAGATAACAAATTACTCAAGAAATTTCGGAGTTATGATATGTCAAGAACTGCAACCCAAACACAATTAAGATCACATTTTCAAGACAAAGATATGGTCAAGACAGACGCCATCAACTACTTGCGGGTTTTCTTGGTCTATAAATTCATGCACACAAGTCCACAATTTCCATGAGAATAGCGCATCAACGCGTCAAAAGTACCATGCACAAGAAATGCAACCACATTCTCCACTACTGTAGACTTAGCACCAGTGGGAATCAATAGGACTTCAATAAGCTGTAACAAGGCTGGGGAATGGTACTAAGGAAGCGGTGTAAAGGGTATGCGAAATGTTGAAAAACTAGAACTTAGATTATAGAATGACTACCCGAGAACATGAATGTGACTAAACTGCACTAAAATTCATTTTTCATTCAAAACGTACAGTCCTCACCTTTTTCCAACCACCCGGCTCCCTGCTCCATTTCCTGTGGATGCCGTTTTAGGTGGGACTATCTAATCATGAATTTCCCTTTAATTTGGGCAAGTAAACAATTTTTTTTCTGATTTTTTTTCTCCTCATGTCTCTTTATAAGGATTTCAAATCTAAGTCTTAATGACAGGTAATCAAAGAAATCAGGTTTCATTCGGCTCAAATGGGCTAACTAGTGATAAGATGAAAGGTAGGTCTAAGGTTAAGGGTTTAAATTCAAAAATGGCCTAAATCATTTCCCCAAAAGTGTTTTAGTCATAAGAATTTAGACTCGAGTGAGTTACATCCTCGTTCTGGTACTCTAGAAATCAGACTTGCACAATTCTGACCGTCTGCCCCCTTTGGTATCTAGCAGAGGCTCAACCAACATACTAAGTCTCTAATCATGAAATCATAAGAATATTGGGCTACAGGCTCGAGTGAGTGTTTCGCCTAATTTCTCCTGAGTCTCAAGTCAACAGGGCAACCGTAGAGTACTCATCCACAGCCAAAGGCATGAAACAAAATATTCGGGTGACTTTAAACGAAATAAAAATGAAAACTACATTAAAAATATGCATGAAAATGTATCAACTCCTAATAAAATGAGAAAGTGAAATATGGAGGGCAAATAAATGGAAGAAATGAGTGAATAAAATATACAAAATACCACCAATACAGTCCGACAATCGCATATAATTGAAAAAATTTAAACGATCTCACCCGAGGTCTTTCACATAGAGACCCATCCAGCTCAATCCATAAATCCTAAAGTACCCCCGAACTTATTCTGAACCTAGTCCTCAAGGTTCAAAATAGTTTAGGAGCACATATGAACACATACGACAAGGTGAAAGAAGATGATAGATATAGAGGCAAGGAAATGAAACAAGATCATGCAGAAGACTGACACTAACCCTAAATCTACGGACGAAAAGAAGATGGGCGACCTTACCAGATCGCAGATGTGACTAACCGTAGTTACAGAACATGTGAGGAGCCGTAGGAGCAATATCAGGCTCTCGAAATCCAGTATGCTATGCAAAGGTCACACACCTATAAAAAGTCACAATGAGATAATAGTAAGAATACTCCACAAAATACTAAAATAAAAATCAAAAAGGAAAGGGATATAAGCTTGGGGTGCCTCCCAAGAGCACCTTTGTTTAACGTCGTTGGCTCGACTCAGTCTGACTCTTTCTCAGTCAAAGTACTCTACAACTGCTAGAGTCTCGCTCTCGATCTCATGTCCGTGGAAGTTCTCGTAGAACGGCTTCAGTCGGTGCCCATTTACTTTGAAAACTTTTCCTGTGTCTATGCTCCTGATCTCGACTGCACCATGTACAAACACATCGGTAACAACAAAAGGTTCGAGCCATCGTGACCTCTATTTCCCTGGATGGAAAGTTAATCTGGAATAATAAAGTAGGACCTTTTGGCCGACTATGAAAGTCTTACGAGATAAGTCGCGATCGTGGAACGCCTTGGTTTTATCCTTATAAATTCGAGCGGACTCGTAGGCATCGTTCCGAATTTCCTCTAATTCTTGAAAGTCCAACTTTCTCTCGTTGCCGGCTGCGTCGAGTTCCATATTGAGCCGTTTGACAGCCCATATAGATTTATGCTCTAACTCGACCGGCAGGTGGCACGACTTGCCGAAGACTAAGCGATACGGAGACATTCCGATTGGCGTTTTATACGCCGTTCGATAAGCCCATACCGCATCATCAAGGCGTGTGCTCCAGTCCTTTCGTGACGGATTTACGGTCTTCTCCAAAATGGATTTAATCTCCCTATTTGACACCTCTGCTTGGCCACTAGTTTGAGGGTGATAGGTCGTAGACGTACGGTGTGTAACATTATACTTACGTAAGAGATTTTCAACCATGCGGTTGCAGAAATGGGTACCTCGATCACTAATCAAAGCCCGTGGAGCGCCAAAAGTCGAAAAGATTCGTGATTTCAGGAAATCGCATACCACCGACGAATCATTGGTGCGAGTGGCTTTAACTTCCACCCATTTGGACACGTAATCCACCGCCAGTAAGATATAAAGGAAACCGTGTGACGGTGGAAATGGCCCCATGAAGTCGATCCCCCAAACATCAAAAATCTCACAAAACAGGATCGAGGTCAGTGGCATTTGATCCATGTGACTCAAGGTACTGGTCGACTGACATTTGGCACAGGTCTTGGCGTATAAATATGAATCATGAAAAATGGTAGGTCAATAAAGCCCGCTCTCCAAAACCTTCATAGCCATCCTACGTGGACCGAAATGACCACCGCAGGCATATGAATGACAGAATGTCAGTATAGATTGTGTTTCACTCTGGGAGACACATCGACGAATGACTTGGTCTGAGCAAAACCTCCACAAGTATGGGTCATCCCATACATAGTGTTTGGAATCGCTCCGAATCTTATCTTTTTGGGCTCGCGTAAGGTGAGGTGAAAACTCTCGTGTAACGAGGTAGTTTACCAGATCCGCAAACCAAGGGAGTTCCTCAGAAATTGCTAAGAAATGTTCATCAGGAAAATCATCTCGAAGCGGGACGGGTGCTTCACCATTCTCGATACGACTGAGATGGTCAGCAACAAGATTTTCTACACCACTTTTATCTTTAATCTCGATGTCAAACTCTTGTAACAAGAGTATCCATCGAATGAGACGAGGTTTAGCTTCCTTTTTGGCCATAAGATACTTTAAGGCAGCATGGTCAGAGTAGACGACCACCTTAGTTCCCAAGAGATAAAGTCGAAATTTCTCCAAAGCGAAGACGATAGCTAGAAGCTCATTCTCTGTAGTGGCGTAATTCAGTTGGACAGGATCAAGAGTTCGGGAGGCATAGTATATGACACGAGAAGCCCGCCTGACTCGTTGCCCAAGCACAGCACCCACAGCGTGGTTGCTGGCGTCGCACATGATCTCAAAAGGTAGCTCCCAGTTAGGAGCTCGAATCACTGGAGTAGATATGAGCGAGTGTTTGAGCGCATCGAATGCAGTCTTACATGCCTTATCGAAATGGAAAGGCACGTCCATCCGAAGAAGGCGACACAGGGGTTGTGCAATTTTGGAGAAATCCTTAATAAATCGCCGATAGAAACCGACATGGCCAAGGAATGATCGGATTTCTCGCACAGTCGTGGGGTAAGGCAATTTTTGAATTACTTCAAACTTTGCCGGGTCTACCTCCACACCCCTAGCAGACACGATGTGACCCAAGATAAGACCTTGATCAACCATGAAGTGACATTTCTCGTAATTGAGGATCAAGTTCTTCTGGATACATCGGTGAAGTACCTTAGTTAGGTGACTAAGGCAAAGATCGAATGAATCGCCGTAAACAATGAAATCATCCATGAATACTTCGATGAAGTGCTCAACGAAGTCAGAGAATATGCTCATCATACACCTCTGAAATGTAGCAGGTGCATTGCACAGCCCAAAAGGCATGCGCCGATAAGCAAAAGTACCAAAAGGACAAGTGAAGGTGGTCTTCTCTTGATCCTCAGGTGCTACAGGAATCTGGTGAAAACCAGAATAACCATCCAAGCAGCAGTAGTGAGACCTGCCTGCTAAACGCTCTAACATCTGATCAATGGGAAGTGGTCTTTCCTAGTAGAAGCATTAAGCTTCCGGTTATCGATACATACTCGCCATCCGTTTTGGACGCGAGTTGGGACTAACTCACCGCGTGAGTTCGTGACCACTGTGATCCCCGTTTTCTTGGGAACCACCTGAATGGGACTGACCCACTTGCTGTCAGAGATCGGGAAGATCATCCCAGCGTCAAGGAGCTTCAGAATCTCCTTTTTAACCACATCCATCATCGGTGGGTTCAGTCTCCGTGGTGCTTCTCGTGAGGGTTTTGACCCTTCTTCCATATGTATCTGATGCATGCATGTGGAAGGGCTAATACCTTTAACGTCAGCGATCGTCCACCCTAGGGCTTCTTTGAACTCTTGAAGCACATGAATCAGCTTCTCTTCCTTTGGTAATGTGAGTTTACTGGAGATGATCACTGGTAAAGTATCATTCTCACCTAAAAACACATATTTGAGGTGGCTGAGCAGTGGTTTGAGCTCCAAAGGGGGGCTCGCTCCATAGAGGGGAGAAGTGTAGAGTTCGAAGCTGGTAAGTCAAGATATGCTAGGGTGGGAAAATAAAGTGGAGCAGAGTCCAACTTAAAGATCAACTCCTCGATCTCAGTATCGAGGGCGAAGTCTTGCTGTCGCAAATAATCTGTGTCGAGATGATTCTCTAACACCACTTTCATATCATCACCTTTCACGAGAAAGGTGTCCTGGACAAGTGAGTCCACACTGTCCAAGGCAAGCACCATAGAAGAGGCATCGCAGGGATGGCGCATCGCATCATAGATGTTGAACTTAATGAGTTCACCATCAAACTCTATGGTCAGAGAGCCACTGTGAACATCGATCTTGGTCTTGGCAGTCTTTAGGAAAGGCCTGCCAATCAAGACTGAGGAGAAATGGGGGCATGGCTGAGTCTTCATATCGATGATATAGAAGTCAGCAAGAAATATGAGCTCACTAACCTTCACCAGGATGTCTTCCAAGACACCCACAGGACGAACGACAGACCGGTCTGCTAAATGTATGACAATTCCAGTATCCTTTAGAGGGCCAGCCTTCAATGTCTCATATATGGATAGTGGCATGACATTGATAGAGGCTCCTAGGTCACACATAGCTTTCTGGATCTCGACTTCACCAATTGTGCAAGGGACAGTGAACATGCCCGGGTCCTCGCACTTGGTGGGCAAATTTTTGCGTAGGATAGCTGAGACATTCTCACCTACGGTAATTTTCTCGTTGCCTTTGAGTCGACCTTGGTTAGTGCATAGGTCTTTAAGCAACTTAGCATAGCGGGGCATGTGTGCTAAGGCATCAAGAAGTGGGATGTTTATCGCCACTTTCCTCAAGATTTCCAGAATTTCCTTCTCTTCTCCCGCCTTTTTATTCTTAATGAGGCGTTGAGGGAACGGGTGTAGAATTTTGAGAGAAGGTTGTGCTTCCTTATCCAAGTGTACCGTTTCAGTATGAGACGGTTGAACTTCGAGCTCCTGCTCGACTTCTTTGGATTTAGGGGTGGCCTCTTTAGGATTGGGTTCTTTAAGAACTTCTTCCAGCTCTCTGCCGCTACGTAGTGTGACAGCATTAACGTTTGCATTAGGATTCGGGTGCGGTTGAGATGGCAACTTGCCTTTCTCATCCGTGCGCCCAACATGAAGGGCCAGTTGCCCTAATTGAACCTCGAGATTTTTAATGCTAGAAGCATGGCTCGTGATTGTTTCATTTTTTAGTTGGGCCAAATCTTTAGAGAATCTCTCTTGACTAGCAATGAGTGTCCTCATCATGTCTTCTAAAGATCCCGAATTCTGAGCGGGTTGGGACTGTTGAGGAGGAGGTTGTCCCTTAGGAACATACTGGAGGAAGTTCTGGTTCTGGGGACCATAACTAAAATAGGGGCTTTTCACGGCATGATTATAGGTGTTGCTGAAGTTGCTGCCGTATTGATTCCTTGGTGGTCCTTGGAATCCGCCATCTAAAGCGTTCGTCTGCTCGTTATCGAATAAGGTAGGACAAGAGTCAGTGGGATGGTCATTGGTTGTACAGAAGCTGCATGCTTTAACTTGAGCTTTTCCTGAGGTGAGGAATCGCTCCATGAAATCGGTGAGTTTATCAAGCTTGCTATTGGCAGAATTTGACCCTACTCCGTCATAAAGACTTCATGAAGGTCCCTCTTCATCGTCATCAATGTAATGACGTGATTAACTTGCTATAGAGTCATACAGTTCAAACATATCCTCAGTGGTTTTACACCTGTAGTCTCCTCCACAAGCATTGTCAATCATCCGTTTCTCAAGGGGCGTAAGTCCCATATAGAAGAAACGAACAATGGAGAGGTTGTTTTGGCCATGTTGGGGGCATTGCGTAAGTAAGCGCTTATAGCGACCCCAATAATCGCCAAAAGATTCGCCCTGTTTCATTTTGATACTACATATCTCTCTAGTGAGTTGGGAAGCTTTGGATTCAGGGAAGAACTCTTTGAGGAATGCAGAAATCATGTCGTTCCAATTTGTGATGGAACCAGGAGGAAGATAGAAAAGCCAGTCTTGAGCTTTATCCTTAAGGCAAAAAGGAAAAGCTGAGAGTTTGACTTCGTCTTCATCGACACGAGGGGGAATCATGGTCCTACACTTAGAATGGAAGTCCTTAATGAAGGTGACCGGATCCTCACGATCCAATCCATGGAAGACGGGGAGCAAGTTAATAAAACCTGATCTGAGCTCAAAATTGCCCCTGTGGGCTGGGAATGCGATGCAGTGTGGCTGATGAGCCAGGAGATCATGTATCCCATTATTCGCCATCCCGATGGTAATGCGACGGTCGGCCTGAGGTTGTGCCCAAGGGTTAGCTTGTGGCCTTTGTGGAAGGGGATCAACCACTCGTTGATCGAATGGTTGATGCTGGTGTAATACAGGCCTCTGCTGTTCCACTGGTGCATATGGTCCAGTTGGTGCGACAAACTGTCGGGGAGGAATAACTATGGGTTCCTCCCGTCTCTCATGTAGTGCAATGGGTGCATGTGGTGCGTGTGGGTTCCCAATGTGGTCAGCCATCAAAAGGGGTTGCTCGTCGTTCAGTTGAACTCTGGAGGATTGGTTCCTCTGTTGAGTTACTTTCGAGTTCCGACGCAAGTCTTTTCGATCTCCGAATGAAAAGGGAGTAACGATCCGGCGGACAACGATCGACGAAGACTGCGGGACATAAATGTGAACACAAACTAGGTAAAAAATAAAAATAACTTGGTCCCCGGCAACGGCGCCAAAATTTGACACGTGTCGAATGCGTCAAAATATATAATCCCAAACGAGATTACCAATGACTACAAGAACTGCAGTAGTGGCAAGCACGGGGTCGAACCACGAATACCAAGTTTCTTACCTATACTACGAAACTAAAAATAATTCGAGGTGTTCACAGGAATAATTTCTAAATTAATTAAAACTAGACTAAAAGTAGCAAGTAAATAAATCAATCAATATGGAAACAATCCAAACCATCGGTATCACAAATCTCCTCAATTCGGCATAATTTTACATACGGTCCTCAATCTAATCAAAGCATGCAATCCATAATAAATTAGTGTAGCTATAGACCTGGTAACGTACACGGGTCCTCGCACTTCCCTATCTCGATGGTCAAAGTACGACAATGACCACTTCCCTAGTCAAAACATAACCATATATTCAAGTGAATTAGGTTTAATGTGTTGACCGCAATGGGCTTTGTGAAGGCACTACACCCAGACAACCGAATCACTAGTGTGTCCAATTTAGCCTAGATCCCTATGATATTCAACCGGTCCCAAAAGGGTCTAATCAATTGGTATAGTTGGATGCCACTGATGTGGTCTTGTTGCACAAGCACGGGTGCGTACAACCTACTGACATGTAAATCAAGATTTAAACGAGTGTTTAATCTCGATAATTCAACCAATATCAAAGGGAATAAAATATTATGAAGAACAAATTAAATAAATAAATAAATAGATCTCACATATGTTTTTATGCCAAAACGGGTGATTTGATCCACCTCTGATTCAGATTGATGAGTTTAGCCGGCCATCGTTGTCAAAAACTCTATCAAAATTCAAAAATAAAGTATAAAACAATGGTGTTTGTCGAAGAGAAAAGCGAGCCTCCCAGATGAACAAGCCGCTGGAAAATATAAACAAAACCCGTCGTCCCAAATGCCCAAAAATCCCTAAATGAATTGGTTTCTATTCTCTGCCACGTGTCATCACTTGATTGGGTGAGAGAGGTGGGCCCGGTGATGTGGCGCAATTTGATTGGATGAGGGCTGCTGGCGTGACGTGCTGGTGGGAGAAGGGCCACGTGTCGAGATCTGATTGGTTGTTGTGACTGTCTGGACCAATGGGAGCATGCCACATGGCATGACATGGCGGAGGACGAAATCGTGCGACTCGCGCGAAATACTGGGAGTCTCTGCGGGCACGCATCCCGAGGCGGATCGATAGGCTGCTGAAACATGGAGAAGTGGCTTGCGGTTGACATGACGACGCACCAAGTATGGATTGTTAAGGCATAGGCACATCTACACACCTAAACATATAAGGAATACAAGTCCTCTTAAATATTTATAAAATATTCACTAGCCTAATAGTATGCTATTTATCTTTCAATTCACATTTAAAACAACAAGAACAGACATATCATGTGATAAAATCAATGAATCGAATCAAATGAATGGATATCATGCAAACTAGACTCATCAAGTGATCATAGACACAAAGAACACATGATATAAGAATACAAAGGCAAAATAGTCAAAAGGACTATGCAATGGCAACAATTATTAGAAATGAAATGCCAAGTAAAGTTGTCATTGTGTATACTCACAACAACAAAGTAAAGTCCTAGTTTTACTGGCCTCCTTATACTCCAAATCTTGTATTCACTCTCTCGTACCCTTTTCCTAGGTTCTTGAGTTTAGTGTCTCATTAGTTCAAATATAGTGATTTTAAGCTCAATTTAGTGGTGTTTATTGTGTATTCAAATTGGTTCAATAGATTTTAAATCAATCTTCCTAAATCAGCCCCTAAAGACTAAATTAAGTTTCAATTTCGGTCCTACATTTTAACGCACTTTTAGGCATAAAATGGTCCAAATATCAAAATTTTCCATCAGTACAGTTATTGTTGTTCTCTCTCTTAGCTTTCCGAAAAGGTTTAGTTTGCAAAACTCTGATTTAAAATGAAAGAGATGTCATGATTTTATTAAACACAAGTCTAATTGAAATTTAACCCGACTAGCGGATTTAGAAAATCTATTTATCCCAATTTATTGTTCTTAAAAATGCGATTTTTGATCACAAGGAAGAAAATATACCTAAATAAAATATACTAAAAGATCAAGTCATTTGGATAAGTAGTTAGAGAGTTATGCCCTTAACAAGTTTAGTTTCAAAACTTTCCTTTTTAATTTCAGCACCTATTTGTAGAGCATGTTTGGACATAAAAATATTTGAATCAAAATACCTTCATTTAAGCAAAGTTATTCATCGTTAAATAAGACTTCAAATGCCACTAGTTTGGATCAATTTGGATCTGAAATGAGCAAATTATGATCAAATTACCCAGGTTCATTCCTAATACAACATGCAGAATTCTAGTTTTGGTGTTGTAACTTCATAAATTCATATCTTTATGATTTCAAAACCAAATTAAGAACTTTAATATAGCTGTATTATCAGCTTAAAACGAGGATTCTAAATATATAAATAAATTGTAAATACTCAATCATTTACCATATGAAATTATCCTAAGACCAGAACTTGTTTTAATTTCAACTAAAATGATGTGTACCTAGTTGATGTAGCACCCTAGCTTGAGAATTTCTCACCAATTGGACTCCTTCAACACCTTGATGATTCACTCCTCTCCAGCAATTCTTTCTTCTTCTCCAGCAAAAATGAATGAGTGATTTGGTTTGCATGTTGTTTGATCACTAATGTTATATATTAAAGTGATGTTCCTTCCTAACACTTGATCTCCATGGATTTATGTATCCGAGGAATATCTAATGGTCTACCTCTTGCCTTATATCCCACTAACTCCCACTAATGCAACCTCAAGTGACACAATTCATTACTCACCTAGTTCCTAGATTTGCCAATGTGTATCTCTAGACCAATCTTATGCTTTCCATTTAATTTACTCAACTATAGGCCTTTAATTTGATTTACATTAACAAACACAACCATAGGCTTATAAGTAATTCCTTATTTTATATTAGTATTAAATACGACTTACCAAAATGCTAACTACTCTGGTTCCCTGGCTCGCACGGTACTTGCGGTGCATCCCCGCTCTCGTTTCGACACCTACAACTGTACAAACCGACTTAGTAAGTCTACACAATACATAACACTAGGCATACATCAATAAAAAATACAATATACCTCGGCCACGTGCCTCGATTGATGCACTCATCATGGTTTAGGTCCCACGTCAAGAGTCAGTGATCCTGATTAAGGAATTAAAATGGGGGTTAGAGATTTAGGTTGTGATAATTACTCACTCAGACCGATGGAGTCGGAGTGCGACATTAGAATCTATATCTCCGTAACCTTAGGGTATAGTGAATTTTTATTTAAATTAGCCTATCTACATGTAAATTGAGAGCCATGAGACAAAGAAATAAACTCAAAAAGGGACCTAACCTTGGTGAAATTGATTTCTTTGGACACTTTTCTCCATAGCTTGAACATATTTAATTACTTGCAATTAGATAAAGTATATTAGTTGTTAATTTCTTTTACAAAACCAATATCAATTGTTGCGTAACTTTATTTCTTAATTAGATTACAAATTAGCTTTTAACCGTCCATTGGGCTCAATATATCGCAACTCAATCACTAGATAGAGTTGTTATTACTACCGCATTGCCATACACTTGTGGCTCGTACCACATATCCTAACTAATTTGAAATTGAAGTTGTTAAGGTTATGGTTTTATTGTTATTGTTATAATGCTAACCATGTAACAATCTATACTATCACAATGGGTAGGCAAAAAAGACCTAACATATGGTCAACTTTTGTTTTAATTAGTTTCTTTTTTAGGTACCATTCATGGTTTGATATCTTAACTAATGAATCATGAGACAAATCTTCTATAATTATATGCAATATTTTCTTTCTTTTCCATTCAAAAGACATGCAAGATATTTATTTTTTATTTTTAGTAAAAGTTAAATTTGGTGTACATTGGTGTATATGAGCTATCTACACGACTTCGATCCGCGTGTTATACATTGAGATATGTATTTGTTGGGGTTACTCAACTCATTTGAACAATGAAACGGATGAATAACAAATTCCACCAAACCGCGATCAACGAACAAAAATAAACACACCACAAAATACGCAAGATTTGATGTAAAAAATCTTCCAAATCAGAGGTAAAAACCACAGGCCAAACACCAAACAACCCGCTATGTGAACAAAGAGTACAAGATATCTCAATTGCTTGAGATTCACTAATAATTGAGTAATACAAAATACGTCTTCCAAGAACTTAGATGATCATACTAAGAACAAAGAATGCAACCCCAATCATATCAAACACTTGCACCTCTTTTCATGAATACCAAAAAATCACCAAAGCCTCTCCCCGATCTTCAAATTCAAGATTTTAATATGCCTTCAATGTAGAGAAAAGAAAAATAAGAGAGATTACAACCACAAACGAATGCACACAACCAAAAGAATGATTTCTCTTTTTTGTTCTTTTCTTGTTTTTGGCCTCCAAATCGTACACAAAGTCGACTTTTCGAAAGATCATGAAAACGCCTATTTATGTTCATAATTCCATTTTTATTCTAATTGAATTAGAAACCTTAATGAGTTAGACCTATTGATGTGTGAATTTGGGCATACACATCCAACAATCTCAACCTCTAGCCCATAGGGAGATATCTAACCTTATTTATTGCTCAACTCGCAACTTAGTCCCACCTACTTGTACAAGATTGATGCTTATTACGAGTCATTACCTTCATGAACATTTTAGCTGGATTCTTATCAGTGTGAATCTTCTTCAGAGTTATCTCATGATCATTCATAACTTCTCTGATCCAATGGTATCGAATATATATGTGCTTAGTGTGGTAATAAGTAGCATTCTTGCTCAAATCTAAAGCACTCTGACTATCACAATTCACTGCATACATATATTGCTTCAAGCCTAACTCTTGAAGAAATCTCTTCAACTAGAGCATTTCTTTGTTTACTTCAGTCATAACAATATACTCTGCCTCTATCGTGGACAAAGCAACACATTTTTGCAATTTGGGCTGCCAAGATACAACTCCCCCTTGCAAAAGTGAACACATACTCTGAAGTATATTTTTTGCCATCAAGGTCATCTACCATATATGAATATGTGTATCCGTCCTAAATAGGTTTCTATCCCTCAAAGCATAAACACATCGTTGAAGTACCTCTCAAATATCTTAAAATCTATTTTAATGCTTCCCAATGAACTTTGCTAGAATTTGAGAGAAATTTGCATATCACACTAACTGCATGAACAACATATGGTCGAGTGCAAACCATCGCATACATCAAACTCCCAGCTGATAGAAGAGTAAGGAATATATGACATCTCTTCTTTCCTTTTTGTAGTAGAAGGACAAAATCTCTCACTAAGAGTGAAGTGATTAGCAAGATGTGCTAACCGACTTAGCACTCTTCATGTTAAATCTACTCAAGATATGTTCAACATATTTTTCCCGTGACATCCACAACTTTTTGGATTTCTTGTCACAAACAATATGCATGCCAAGAATATATTTTGTCGGTCCCAAGTCTTTCAAATCAAAAGAACTAAACAACTCTTTTTTCAAGTTTCTAATAAAAGAAACATCTTGTCCCACTATCAGGATGTCATTAACATATAATACCAAGATCATAAACTCCCCATTAAAAAATCTCTTGAAGTAAACACAATGATCTACATATGTTCTAGTGTACTCCTGATCCAACATGAAATAGTCAAATTTCTTGTATCACTATCTTGGAGCATGTTTCAAAACATACAAGCTCTTCTTCAACGAGCAAACTATATATTCTTTTCATTTTACTTCAAATCCATGTGACAGCCCCAACTACAAATAAGGGCACCGCCCGGCCTAATCCCTTAATTAAGCCATAATCTCCCTTATAGGACCTAACAAGGAATTAGTCAGCCTTAGTTAAACACCTACACACCTACCATTGATAATAACACCTACAATTAACTTACCTATTCTAGTCACTAACCTATGGTTGTCTATAAATCAGAGTTACTTAATTTTTTTTTCTTTTTCTAACCAATTATTCAGCGAAAGTCTTATTAAGTTACTAGTGGGACAAAAAGCTTAACCTATTGTGGAAAAACCAAGAAATAGTGATCACATGCATATATAAACAAAAATAGTGATATATATATAACATGTGTCTAGTCATATATTCCTATCACTCAACCCAAAAGGCGAATTAACATGTACATAAAAATGTAATACAACATAATACAAAATGTACAAAGGTATGTCATAACATTCCTCCACCGGCTCAGAGGTAGTCACCAATATTCTCTTTGCCTGGCCTGCTACTCGGCTGATCTGCACCCACCGTCACAAACTAGACGATGAGTACATGAAATTATTTAAGTGATACTGAGAGACATCGATCCACATTCCCAATTAGGCAACAAGTATCAAATTGCATAATTTAAATAGAAACTATGCTGAAAGAACATCATGTAAAGAGATACTTGAGTTAATCAAATATGAAACTGACTCAAGGCTAAGTAGTAATGGATTAGGGTCGGTCGACCGTGATCTTCATCACATCAGCCTGTCCACTACAATTTGAGCTATGCTCTATAGCATTTCAATACAAGTTTGAGCTCTATATCATAATATCAAAAGGTCGTACTTACGATTACGTATTTTCTATTCTAAGTGAATTAGTCGTCACCGGAATGTATACTTGCTAACATACCCGAGTTTTAAAACTCATCATGTTCACCCAAGTTATTCTTGCACTAACAAACCCCGAGGTTCGATTACCCCGTTCGAGGCACGTTACCCCGTGTGTCATGCAAGGTAGTGGAGAAACCCGCTGACATCCCGGAAAGTCTAGTGACCCCCGTATGAAAGCTGAATTTCTATCATCAAATGACCCTAACCACAAGAACCACTTTCACTTTCAAGAATGACTCGGTAATGGAATCCAAGAAATGTAACTGGATACTGATGCACAAAGGATAAGAGACAAAATAAACAAACTAACCTAATAGCACGTTGTATCACTGACTTCCACACATAACAATCAACATGGCATAGTATAGGAATTGGAATCAATGATATACAAAACAGAGTATGCTATGAATATCATAAAATAAGCAACTAAACAAGTCATAGCATATGGATTTCAAAGGTAATTCAGTTCGAATAACTGAGAAGAAATAAATAAATGGAATGAAATGAAAATAAATGTCTCAAATCAGTTTACTTACATACACATAGCAATTCCTAAGCTATCCGGTTTCCGTCGCGTCGATGTACGCACCCAAACCCTGTAATAGCTCCTCTAGAATCCTAACAATTAAAAATGTTTCAATTTAGATTCCA
Organism: Stephania yunnanensis; assembly: GCA_039657365.1. Lineage (NCBI taxonomy): Eukaryota > Viridiplantae > Streptophyta > Magnoliopsida > Ranunculales > Menispermaceae > Stephania > Stephania yunnanensis. The sequence goes on along the minus strand of CM077584.1, from coordinate 52,401,782 downwards.
TTTTAATGATTTAACATCCCTAAATTGGTCGACATCGGTCAAAATTGAGTTCGAGATCAATTTACCGATTTCACGTTTTTCGAGGTAAAACCCCTGTATAACGCCTTGATCGACTCCCGAATTCTTCACTTTTTATAGGAATATTGAAGTTTTATTGATTTGGGCCACAAATATGTTTTTTCCTATTTTTCTGGAATTTTCCTGAATTTTTTTTCCATAATTTTATCTATTTTCTGGAATTTATTATATATTAAAACTGTTTAATTAATTAAATAATTATATATATGGGTGGGTCTGGGTCAAACCCGACTCGGTCTAACCGGATCCGGGTCGACCCGACCCGATCCAGCTGGACCCGGGTTGGTTTGATCTGGTATTCATCGGGTCAGGGTCGGTCTGACCCGACCCATATAGGTTCAGGTCGACCCGACCCGATCCCACCTTCATCTTCTTCGCAGAGACAGAGCAGCGGCTCTATTCTACCAATTTTTTTTTCTTTTCTATTGAGGCATTGGGTTGGCTCCCAACTCCAACCCCAATGGGTTTTGATGGCAAGGGAGATCCCCTTGCCATCTCTCCCATTCCTCTCTCGGTCGGCCATGGAGGCGGATCCTCCATGGCCACGACCACCGAAAGTAATAACAACAACAGCAACGACAGTAGCAACAACAACGCGAGATCAACTCACCGTGCATCAACGTTGAGCTCGGTCTCGGTGTCTCTCTCGATCTTTTTCTCTCTTTCCCTTTCCCTTCTCTTTCTTGATCGTCACTGTGTTTTGTCTCTCTGGTTCAGTTTTTTTTTTCTTTTGAATGAGATAAAGATAGTTGACCAACTTATATATATATATGTATGTATTGGTAGATGTGGCCATTTATGGCCCACATATTTTTTTTTACAAAATGAAATTCAACTAATTACACTTACCCCACGAGCTGCTACCTCGGGCCCACGTCGGTGCGCGACTCGAGGCGCATCCCCGCTCGTCTCGGTATCTGCATACCCGTAAATGACTTAGTAGTCTACACATATACATTACACTAGGCATACAACACACAAATATAACATTTACCTCGGCCACCGTGCCTCGATAGTGACACGGATCGCGTTGTGGATCCCATGTCACGGGTCATTGTGTCCTGATTAACGAATTAAACGTGTATTAATTATTGGGTCGTGACAATACTTCCCAACTAATAGGAAGTTTGTCCTCGAACTTAAACTAAACGAACATTCAAACATACCTTACTCGAAGAGGTACAAAAATATGGCGCGCATATAGTCTTCCCGTTCTCAAGTGAGTTATGAATCTCCATGAAACTGCCACTTGACTAACACCTTCGGGATAAACTTTTTTCTTAAATGTTGTACTCTTCGGTCAAGAATCTGAATTGGTTGCTCTTCATATGAGATATCCTCACTCAAATCAATATGACACAAATCCACGGTCGGTCTCTCGTCTGCCTTTGACTTAGCTAGTCGAAGCATCGATATATGAAAAACCGGATGAATTCTCGACATCTGTGGAGGTAACTCTAACTCATAAGCAACATTTCCAACCCGTTTCTTGATTTTGAAAGGTCTGATGAATCTCGGTGCTAATTTGCCTTTCAAACCAAATCGATGATGACCCTTACGAGGAGAAACCTTTAGATAAACTAAAGCTCCCTCATCGTACGTGAGATCGCTATGATACATGTCTGCATTCTTCTTTTGCCTCTCCTGGGCTCCCATAAGTTTCTGGTGAATCTGTCTTACCTTTTCTGTGTGATCGACAACAATTTCAAGCCTTAACAAGTTCCGGTCTTCTGGCTCAGCCCAACAAGATGGTGAGCGACATGGTCTGCCATATAACGTCTCAAATGGCGTCATTTCAATGCTCGCCTGATAACTGTTGTTGTATGCAAATTCACACAACGGTAAATACTCTTCCCACGATTTGCCAAACTCAAGTACACACGCCCTGAGCATATCTTCGAGAGTTTGAATCAACCTCTCAGTCTGCCCATCAGTCTGAGGGTGAAAGGCTGTGCTAAACTGTAAGCGTGTACCATATTGCTCCTGCATACTCCGCCACATCCTGGACGTATACATAGCATATCTGTCTAACATAATAGTCAAAGGTACTCCATGCAACCTGATAATCTCTCTCTCGAACAATACACTCAGCTGGTCAAATGTGTAATGAGCTGCAACTGGTATGAAATGGGCGGATTTCGTCAATCTGTCCACAATCACCCAGATGGAATCATGTCGATGAACATTCTTTGGCAGTCCTCAAACGAAGTGCATAGCTATGTCTTCTCACTTCCATCGTGGAATGGGAAGCCGCTTTAGTAATCCTCGAGGTCTATGATGCTCTGCCTTCACATGCTGGCAGATCCCACAGTTTCTGATATACTCTGATATGTCCGTTTTCATCCCAGGCCACCAAAAATGTCTTTTCATATCATGATACATTTTAGTCCTTCCTGGATGAACAGTGAACCGTGAACGATGTGAATCCTGAAGAATCTCATCTCCCAGCTCTGCCACTACCGGTATCCACAATCTACCTCGAAATATGAGACACTAATCTACTATTTCAGTCCAATCAGTACACTCAGAACTTTGGGCTAACTCACTAAATCTCGGATATAGAATGTCAGTTTTCTGATCCCTGACACTCTCTAAGTCGACACTGCCTAAAGTCTCACTTGAGCACAAATCAGTACCTTCGTGTCATTAGCAATATCTGACTTACTCAGCCTCGTCGACGCCTCCAATAAACCGTACTTGTGCGTCATACGACATCGAATAGTCTCAGCATCCCCAATCGAAATTCTACTCAGCGCATCAGCGACGACATTTGCTTTTCCTGGATGATATTCCAGAGAAAAGTCATAGTCTTTCAAAAACTCTAACCATCTGCGTTGTCTCATGTTCAGCTCTCTCTGTGTGAAGAGATATTTCAAACTCTTATGGTCAGTATAGAGTATGAACTTCTCTCCATACAAATAATGCCTCCATATCTTTAGAGCAAACACTACAGCCGCAACTCTAAGTTATGAGTTGGGTACTTCTTCTCATGTATCTTCGGCTGTCTTAAAGCATAGGCCACCGTACCCTTCTCTTGCATCAATACACAACCTAAACCCATACGAGAAGCATCTATGTACACCACGAAACTCTTTCCAGCCTCTGGCAATATCAATATTGGTGCGGTAGTCAACAAGTTCCTCAGTTGAGCAAATGATTCCTCATATTCCTCTGACCACTGAAACTTCACATCTTTCTGGGTCGACTTGGCCGTCGGTGAAGCGATCTTCAAAAAATCCTTCACGAACCTTCGGTAAGAGCCTGCTAACCCCAGAAAACTCCTAATCTCAGTTCCTGACGTTAGCGCTGGCCAATCCAAAATCGCCTGAATCTTTGCTGGATTTAAAGAAATACCTGCTGCCCCAACTACATGACCCAGAAATTTAACCTCAGACAACCAAAATTCAAACTTACTGAATTTAGCATATAGTCTATGCTCCTTCAAAGTTTGCAACATCTCCATCTCCCCACTAGTCGCAAGCCGACCTCGAGTGCTCTCGGTTCTCGGTGTACTACCTATATATGAACATTGGACGCTCTGGAATCTCGAATATCACTGTTTTTGCAAAACAATCGATATGAGCATGATATGATGCTAGCCAATCCATCCCTATCAACACATCGAATTCCAGAAATTCAAGCACTTTGAGATCTGAAAGGTAATTCGACCCCGTCGATCCCTATTGGGCATCTCTCCACCAGAGAATTCGGGTACACTCTATCTCTGGCTGCCATACTCAAAATCGAATGGACTCCGACACTAACTGGTTTCAACCCTAACATGCTGACTATGCGACCAGAAATGAAAGAAACTGTAGAACCCGAATCAAATAAAACATAAGAGTGATGACCGCAAATGGAAATCATACCCTCAATGAGTTTCCGTGTAGCGTCTGCGTCAGGCTGTGCAATCGTATGGACGACCTCTCAACGCTGTGGTGGAATCACTGTCACTGGTTGTGGACACTCTCGACTGATATGTCCCACCTGACCACATCGATAACAAGTGACTGCTCTAGGCTGACCCTGTGTCCGATCCTGGGCCCATGTCGATGCCTCTCTCTGCCTAGTCTGAAACTATCTCGTCCTCGTCCTCTACTTCTACCTCGGCCTCTACTACCATGCTGCTTACATAAAGTAGCCTTGCCGTAAAAAGTTCTGGTAAAGTAGACATAGCAGGAGCTGGCAATGCAGGTCTAACTGGTGGTGGTACGCAAGGTCTACCCACAATCGTCTGTAAAGGTGTAGGAGGTGCTACATAAGGCACAATCGACCCTTGAACACCCCTATCCCATCTCCTCGGTCCTTTGCCTTTCTGTCTCCTCCGTTCATACTCTGCCATTTGATCAGGTGTCATCGCAGGTACTAAGGGTGTCCCGTCAGCCACACGGCTCATATAATAAGTCTCATGAGCCAGTGCCCGCTTGAAAATCTCTCCTAGTGTCCTGACACCTAAACTGACCACATAAAACCCAATATCTGGCCTCAATCGGTCGCCAAAATGATACACATCATCGGCATCCTCCTTCACAAGACCTTCGGTAAACTGCCTCAAATAGTCTTATCTATCTCGGTATCTCATCATTGTCTCGTCGGCTCCCTGTCTCGAGTTCATGAACTCATTTCTCAACCGCTTCATCACTGCAGGTGGGAAGTATTGCTGATAAAACTTAGTCTTAAACGCATCCCAAGACTCAAACTTTCCTTCAGCAGCTATCGTCGCACGCCACCACACATCGTCATCTCGCTGCAAGGTGTACGATGAGATCTCTGCTCTGAGTCTATCATTAATCTGCAAGACTCTATGTAACTTCTCCTGCGATAAGACCCACTTCTCGATCTATCAAAATCTCTCTAACCGCGAAGTATACCGGTTCCAGTTTGATGAAATCTTTCACCAGCTGAACTACCGCTGTCGAACTAGCTGATGGGGGTGTGGACGATGGTGTAGACACAGTCTCTACTACTGAAACTGCTGGTATCGGTGTTGCAGGTACAACCGACACTATGGTCTGTACTGTAGTCGCAGTAGGAATAAATGTATGTGCTGACTTTGTTGGTGGAAATAATCGGGAAATCATCAATACGATGAAATCCGCCAACTGATGCCCCTTAGCAGCTACTCGATCTGAAAGTCTCTGGAAATCCTTTGTTGATGGTATCGAAGGCTGGCTACCACTCGCAACGGCATCATCACTATCGCGTGAATCCGCCACCTCCGACTCCAAACGGAGAACGAACGAGAATCAGCTACTACATGAATAACGCATATATCACATAACAAAATTAACATGTATAAAAATATATCAAATCCCCAACTCACTTTCACTCACTTCCCAACTAATAGTTTTTAGGCGAGGATCATCTGGTTTTCCACATCTAACTAAAGTTTTCTAACTTCTACAGTTTTTTTAAATCTTTTAGTTGTTTCTAGCTGAACAATGTAGGTCGTTCACTACATATTGTAGTTGTGGTATCATATTGCGGAAACTCAATATTCTACAAACTTAAACCATGTTTTCTCATAATCATGGCGCCGATACCAACTGTGTTGGTATCATATAGCCAAAAACTATATAAGTAAGCCAAGCTTTATAAACCTTGGCTTTGAGACCACCTGTGGTGGTATCATATGGCCTTAAACCATCGCAGTCTCTAAACCATGGCTCTGATACAAACTGTGACAGCCCCAACGACAAATAAGGGCACCGCCCAGCCTAATTCCTTAATTAAGCCCTAATCTCCCTTATAGGACCTAACAAGGAATTAGTCAGCTTTAGTTAAACACCTACACACCTACCATTTATAATACCACCTACTGTTAACTTACCTATTCTAGTGACTAACCTATAGTTGTCTATAAATCAGAGTTACTTAATTTTTTTTTCTTTTTCTAACCAATTATTCAGCGGAAGTCTTATTAAGTTACTAGTGGGACACAAAGCCTAACCTATTGTGGAAAAACCAGGAAATAGTGATCACATACATATATAAACAAAAATAGTGATATATATATATAACATGTGTCTAGTCCTATATTCCTATCACTCAACCCAAAAGGCAAATTAACATGTACGTAAAAATGTAATACAACATAATACTAAACGTACAAAGGTATGTCATAACAGTCCTCCACCGGCTCAGAGGTTGTCACCAATATTCTTTTTGCCTGGTCTGCTACTCGGCTGATCTGCACCCTCCGTCACAAACTAGACGGTGAGTACATGAAATTATTTAAGTAATACTGATAGACATCGATCCACATTCCCAATTAGGCAACAATTATCAAATTGCATAATTTAAATAGAAACTATGCTGAAAGAAAAATCATGCACAGAGATGCTTGAGTTAATCAAATATGAAACTGACTCAAGGCTAAGTAGTAATGGATTAGGGTCGGTCGGACGTGATCTTCATCACATCAGCATGTCCACTACAATTTGAGCTCTGCTCTATAACATTTCAATATAAGTCATATATCATAGTATCAAAAGGTCGTACTTACAATTACGCTTTTTCTACTCCAAGTGGATTAGTCGTCACCGGAATGTATACTTGCTAACATACCCGAGTTTTAAAACTCACCATGTTCACCTAAGTTATTCTTGCGCCAACAAACCACGAGGTTCGGTTACCCCATTTGAGGCACGTTACCCCGTGTATCATGCAAGGTAGTGGAGAAATCCCCTAACATCCCGGAAAGTCTAGTAACCCCCGATGAAAGCTGAATTTCTATCATCAAATGACCCTAACCACAAGAACCACTTTCACTTTCAAGAATGACTCGGTAATGGAATCCAAGAAATGTAACTGCATACTGATGCACAAAGGATAAGAGTCAAAATAAACAAACTAACCTAATAGCATGTTGTATCACTGACTTCCACACATAACAATCAACATGACATAGTATAGGAATTAGAATCATGATATACAAAACAGAGTATGCTATGAATATCATAAAATGAGCAACTAAGCAAGTCATGACATATGGATTTCAAAGTTAATTCAGTTCGAATAACTGAGAAGAAATAAATGAATGGAATGAAATGTAAATAAATGTCTCAAATCAGTTTACTTACATACACACATCAATTCCTAAGCTATCTGGTTTTCGTCGCGTCGATGTACGCACCCAAACCCTGTAATAGCTCCTCTAGGATCCTAACAATTGAAAATGTTTCAATTTAGATTCCATTTTAATGATTTAACATCCCTAAATTGGTCGACATCGGTAAAAATTGAGTTCGATACCAATTTGTTAATTTCACGTTTTTCGAGGTAAAACTCCGGTATAACGCCTCGACCGACTCCCGAATTCTTCACTTTTTATAAGAATATTGAAGTTTATTGATTTAGGTCACAAATATATTTTTTCCTATTTTTTCGGAATTTTCCTGAATTTTTTTTCCATAATTGTATCTATTTTCTGGAATTTATTACATATTAAAATTGTTTAATTAATTAAATAATTATATATAATATATATGGGTGGGTCCGGGTCAAACTCGACCCGTTCCAACCGGATCCCGGTCGACCCGACCCAATCCAGCTGGATCCAGGTCGGTTTGACCCGGTCTTCATCGGGTCAGGGTCGGTCCGACCCAACCTACATGGGTTCAGGATGACCCGACCCGATCCCATCTTCATCTTCTTCGCAGAGACAGAGCAGCGACTCTGTTCTGCCAATTTTTTTTTTCTTTTCTTGTGAGGCGTTGGGGTTGGCTCCCAACTCCAACCCCAATGGGTTTTGATGGCAAGGGAGATCCCCTTGCCATCTCTCCCGTTCCTCTCTCTGTCGGCCATGGAGGCGGATCCTCCATGTCCACGACTACCGAAAGCAACAACAACAACAGCAACGACAGTAGCAACAACAACGCGAGATTAACTCACCTTGCATCAAAGTTGAGCTCGGTCTCGGTGTCTCTCTCGATCTCTTTCTCTCTTTCTCTTTCTCTTTCCCTTCTCCTTCTTGATCGTCACTGTGTTTTGTCTCTCTGGTTCAGTTTTTTTTTTCTTTTGAATGAGATAAAGATGGTTGACCAACTTTTATATCTATACTATTATAATAACAATCTCAAAATGGTTAACCGTGAAGCTTTTTTGGCTAAAAGTCCCAACAATGACCCTATGAATTGATAGAAATAATTAAAATTAAGGATAAATTGGTAATTTAATTGATAAGTCCAAATTAATATGCGTGTTTTCCTAATAAAGTGGATTTAGAAGATTTTTTTTCTCTCTCCTCCACGTTTCTCTCTTCCACTCGGTTCTCTCTTCCCTTCTCTCTCCTCACGGTTCCTCCATGGTTCTTTCCTCTTCATTAATGTTTTTAATTTTTCACCAACTAAGATTATCTACTATTATAACGCAATACTTTAAGAAAAACATCTAATATATCCCTCACGTGCAACGCACGTGCTCATCGACTAGTATATATATATATATATATATATTGGTAGATGTGGTCACTGATGGCCCAAATATTTTTTTTTATAAAACGAAATTCAACTAATTACACTTACCCCACGAGCTGCTACCTCGGGCCCACGTCGGCAAGCGACTCGAGGCGCTTCACTACCAAATGAGCTTTATGTTTCACTAGCTTATCTCCATCCATCTTCAGCTTGTACACACATTTATTTTTCAAAGGTTTTCTACCTTTTGGAAGTTCCAATAGCTCATAAATATTATTCCTATTCAAAGAACTTATCTCTTTCTACATTACTTTCATCCACTAAGCCTTGTTTTTAAGAATCTGAACTTCTGGAAGCTCTCTAACTTCCTCTCTTCGGTAACCATAACATACATTGAATTAGGGTATTTCGTAGAAGGAACTTTCCTTCCTTCCGATGTTCTTAGTTGGAGATTCTGTTGTAGGTGCGATTGAGGAAGTTGCTCCTCTTGCTTAGAATCATCATCATCAGCGGGCATTTGGTCGTCATCAACATCATCATGTGCATGATCATAATCAACCTCATGATCTTCAACTAAATCTTTTCATGTGTAGCATCACTAATCGAAGGAAAACTAGTCCAGGAAGAGAATCAATATCATCATCAACTATGATTTTCTCTTATGTCCTGAAATTTATTATGGTCTTATTTTTATGAAAGACCATATCTCTTGATCTGACAACCTTTTTTTGTCTAGATCCCATAACCTACAACTAAAATCTTCATCTCTAAAACCTAACAAGACATACAAAAACAATCCTATCATCAAGTTTATGTCTCCGCTCTTTAGGCATATGCATAAATGTCTTGCATCCAAACACCTTCAAATGAGAGTCAGTAACATTTTCCTAGACCCCACTCTCTCTGGACTATCAAACTCAAATGGTGCCGAAGGAGAGTGATTCATAAGGTAGTAAGCAGCACCGAGCTTCACCCCAAAATAACTTAGGTAATTAAGCCATTTTCAACATGCATCTGACTTTATCTAGGACGGTTCTATTTGTTTTTTCAGCAACACCATTTTGACGAGGGGCACTCGAAACTAACTGTCATCTCATGTCTGATTCCACGTTATGAGCAATAATTCTCGAACTCCTTTAAAGTGCACTCTCCTTCGTTATCATTATGAAGGCACTTCAAAGATACTTCTTATTCTCTTTCCACCATGATATGGAACCACTTGAAGTGCTTAAGAACCTGATATTTTGTTATCAAAACAAACACCAAAACCTTCCGTGAAGCATTATCAATAAAAGTAACAAAATATATGCCACCTCCCATAGTTTCCACATCAATGGGACTATGACATCCAAGAATATTATAAACTTGATTAGGCGGTTAATTAAGTATTTTTGGATTTAATTTAGGATTTAAGTATCCGATGTGAGACCTACGCATTATGGATCGAAGATCATAAATTTAATATTATTTTTATGTGTCGTATATCTATTTGATATATTATACACTATTTCGACATGAATTAAGGTCAAGTTGAAGTATATACGCAATGTCCGTGAGTTCTAGAGCATATTGGGAGATTTTTTCTAATTTTGGGGTACTTTTTTAGAATTTAATTTGGAGTTAAAAATAAGAAATAATCATGAAATTAAATAAAATAATAAATACGCGTGGGATATACTATAGTGTGCATGCTCGAGGGTAGTCGTTGGTGTTCGTGGTAAATTTATAGCTGCATAAACACATTGGTGCATATTCATATACATTTATATATATATATATATAAAAACAAATCTTATAGTTTGAATTAAATAAAATTATAAATTAGATTTGCCTCGATATATGCGTAGCGTATCATGAAGGAGTTGAAATGGGTAGTACATTCTTGTTGGATGGGTTTTGTCCATGCCTCGAGATGTGTGTTGTCTATCTCAAAGAAAATCAAGTAATTTGGTGGTTGGTTATAAAATCTTTGATATACCTCGAGATACGTGATACGTATCTCGAGGAGATCAATAAAATTGATTTTTAAGGTGATTATGTGATGATGATCTTATTTATAGCCACTAAGATTGACCTTGAGATACGCGACACATATTTCTAGGAAGATCAACATATATAATGAGAATAGCAAATGGTTGTCAACCTTCAGATTTGCCTCGAGATTCATGCGATACAATCTTGAGAACATCTTATATTTATCCAAACAATATATTGCCTAATTCAATGTTGTTTTGAAACAAAGATTGACCTCGAGATACATAGTATGTATCTCGAAGAAATCAATTTATATTATGATTATGGAACCATTAGATTTGTCTCGAGATTCGAACGATGTGAATCTCAAGAAAATTTGATATATATGTTCAAACAAACACATCATCTCCGCTGTTGATCGAACAAGTGGAAAAAGAAATCAAATCGATTGAAGATCCATTGAGATCGAGAGGGAGAGTGAGATTGAACGAGATCAAGATTGAGGTAAGATTGTTGGTTATTGTTATTAAAGTTAGTTGTTGTGTTGTTGTTTGATGGATTGGGGGACTGTGGGTGTTTGAACTTGTTGTTTGTTGGTCATGGGTATATATATAAAGGAAATACTTATGTGAGAAGTTCTCACAACGCGACACGTGGAATGTGAGAAGCTCTCACAGCGTGACATGTGACATCATGATGTCATAATTGATATTTTATAAGAAAACAAAAAAGATAAGCCCTGATATTTCTCGCACTTAAGTAAGTGGTAGGATAGTAAAATCAAAATTTTTAATTTTTTAATAATTTTTTTGATGTTTTTTGGGGAGTTTTTTCTTCGATCTTTTTTTTATGGAGTTTCTATTTTTGATTTTGATTTTTCTAATAATTTTTGTTTTTTTTTCTATCTTTTTTGGGGAGTTTCTAATTGTAACATAAGCATTTGACAAAAAAATTGTAACACAAGTATCACAAGTCTTTTTTTTTCTTTTATCCATTACAACACAAATTTAATTAATATTTATTATAAAAGATACGATTTTGTCTTTAACGAGGTTAGAATCAGAAAAAGCAATTGATGCTTAATTTTTTTATTCCCTAAGGTAAAATTGAAACAAAAAATTCTCAAATCGTGACAAGTATTTGGGAAGAGAGGGAAAACATCATAATTAAGTTTTTTTCACTTTTTCCTCATCAAAATTATTTTATTCAATATGCAGATGCTTATTCTTGCCCGCACGCGAAGCACGAAATGCAGACTAGTAATTAAAAAAGGGGATCGAAACAAAGCAAAAAAAAAAAATCTATTTCGATCAAAGGAAGAAGACCCGGGGGGTTTGACCCTCAGACTGGACCGAACCTGGTCCAGTTCGGCTGAATTGAAACGGGTCCGGTTCAGAGTCAAACTCCTCATATAAAAATGATTTTTTTAAATAAATAAATATAATAAAACAAATCCCTGAAAATTAGAAAAAGTTTAGAAAATATGATTTTTGGACAAATTAATGGAAATTGAGGATTTTAGGATCTTTTTAGGAGTTATATTGGAGTTTTGTCTTGTAATGTGTGTTATGATACCAAAAATGGATGACAGTTGAAAAATTATTTTAAAGCCTAGTGTAGGTTAATTTTCTATTTTGAATTACAATTTGGAGTCAAAATTGAGATCCGAAATTCGAGAAATTGATTTGGATGGATTATGGGATTTTCGGGTCGAGGAGGACCAAATAAAATATAAGAAATTAGAAAAATTATATTTAAGCCTACACAACGTGATTTTCGATGTCGAACAATAATTTTGAATCAAAAATAAAATTCAAGCATCAGATAATTTATTTTAGAAGTATTTAAGGTGTTTTGGGACGCGATTAGGTCAATTAATTTGGAATTAATAGTAAAAAAATTGTGGAGTTGTTATGAATACTTATCGAACTTGTAAATGAATAGTAGGACCGCGGTTGGAGCCCCGTACGGACTAGTTTACCGATTTGAAGCACGAGAGAGTTGGTATATCACATTTGTAAGGTTAAGTAAATCTCATAGTAACCTTTAAATTGTATGATTATACTTTCGTATAAATCGCATTGATCCTTGATATTACATTTTTGTTGTACAAACATACACGGATATGGAAGATAAGGTCGATTCGAGTCTTCTTATAGGACTACCTGACTGTGTGTATAGGGTAGAATTATATATTGTCAACTCGATTATATGTACATGGTATATTAAACTATATGACCGTGTATACAACATAGAATTATATAGTGTCTACCTGACTGTGTATACATGGTAGAACTATATTATGTATGAGGGGCTGGAGTCACTGATATTTTGTATCACGTGGTTATCATGAGATAATATTGAACCAGATCATATTTTGATAAACTCGACTTGTTTGGTTATCATCTCTGGGCATGAGTCCTTATTATTGTTTACTTACCACTTTCGAAGAACATTATCTGATTATGGTCGGATAACAAAAACAAGATGGATTCACGGTTGTATTTAAATCCTTAGATTATATTGTTTGTTTAATCTCTTAGATTATTATGCATTTGATTATTACATGTGTACTAGATAATGTGAGATTTACTTATTTGACATAATCTAATTTTTATAATTGATAATGACAGGTTCTAACAGCTGACAAGGGAAAGGGAAAACTTTCTCACTATATGTAACTTACTTAGTTCTTTTCTCTATGTAAGTATTGATTTTCGAATATATTATATTGTATAAATGAGTTTTTGGGTTCGAGTGATTAAAATCTCCTTTAGAATGACGGGAACAATTTTAGGACTAATTGAGATAATTTTTGAGTCAAGGTAAAGTTAGCTAAAGGTTTTTAATACTTCGAGTCAGGTTAGAATGAATATATAATTTCATAAATGCAATTTATATTGTTATGAGATGTGTTGTGAGTCCTCCGACATTTTCACTAAAGTTGAGCAGTTTTGTTAAAGGTTTTTAAGGACGAAATTTTCGGTGTAGGCTTAAAAACAAATGTTACGTGCTGTCAAAAAAATTTACGAAGATTTTGAGGATAATTTAATTCATTTAAATGAACTTTCAGGTTTAAGATTTACTTTAGAATCCTATGTGGTTAATAAAGTTTTATAAATGATGATGACAAAATTTTAATTTTAATTTTCATTGATGGAGAGGTGAAGGCTTCAAGATTATCAAGGGATTAAAGTAATCTAGGCCGGTTAATGACCCTAATTAGGTGAGGTCTGACAGGGACCACGAACATTTGTTAGGTTTCATAGGGTTCATACGCATCGAAAAATTCAAAATAAATTTTTAAAAACCCTAACATGACCGAAAATAAGTTTCACTAAACTAGATCTACAAAAGTAAACCATACCTTAATCTGTGATTTTCTTCTCTGATTATTTGATCTCTAAGACGTTCAAGCATCCGTATTCTATCAAAAATCCACACACTAACGTTAGGAGAAATCGAAAATGTTTTTCTTTCTCTCCCAAAATCTAAAGAACTCGAGATTTGCAGAAACAAAAATGTTTTTAAGTTTTATGGTTTCAACCTCTATTTATATGTAGATAAACCTTACTTAAAATCATATTCGTAATAACAACTATCGTATTTAGGCAGTTTAAGAAAATTATAGATACACCCATATTAATAAGTTATCATATAATAAATAGTAAGGGCTTTTATGTCAAGAATTTTATCATATAAAATTTATTACTCCGGATCAACTGAAATTGCGCAAAGCCATTTTTATGTGCGACCTAATAGGTTCATGCAACATTTGCAGTGAACCAAAACCATTTTGGTACACAAGTCATAAGCGATCTCTAGTAAGGCATTATGACTACCTAAGTAGCATGAATATCAAAATCGATACAACCTAATTGGTCTAAAAGCACAATTACACGGATACTAATATTCCAAATAATAGTAGATTGTCAATCTAAAAGTATGCACTGGCCTCACACATACCCTAGATCTAAATCATAATCATTAAATCAGCAACAATGAAATAGGAGAAATTAAATTAATTAAATAATAAAATAAAATATCTCACATAATATGCTTTGAATTCATAATTCCGACTTGCTTCACTTTCGACTTACGCAAGAAATTAACATCAACTTCAAAAATCAATACTAAAAACTAATAATTGATCTCTAAAAAATACTAATTAATTCTTCTCTAATAATACCTAGGTTCCTAATATATAAAAGTACTCCAATTTGTACTCCGATACTAATTTTAGGGGTTAGGGACGTGACTCGTGCGTCGAGGAGCATCGTGAGGGTGTTTTTAGATCAAAAATTCGGACTCTGACACGTGTCACAACGTGATTCGCTGAAAAACTGGGTCGTGCTGACGTGTCACGCTGTGATTGGCCACCGCCTGTTACCGCCGCTGAGTTGTCGCCGCGTAATTCGCCGAGAATCTGTGCGTTCTGTTGTGTATGAGGGGAGTCATCGCCACGTGTCAGCGTCTGATTGGCCGAACCACGTATTAATGACGCTCTGGACGAATGGGAGCTCGCCACGTGTAAGTGCGCTGGCGCGGACGAAAATCGCGTGACTATAGCGAATTACTGGGAGTTTATGTGGGCACGCATCTCGAGGCAGATCGACGGTATCTGAAACGAGGAGAAATTTAGGCTTTGTTGACGTGGCCTGTGGTGCTGACGTGGTAGTCTCTGGTTGGAGGAGACGATATAGAGACGCTACGTGGTGGCTTGCGATTGGAGGAAAACCAATGAGTGACGTGCTATTAGGCTGTTGCTGTGACGCGTGGCGATGTGTCAACACACGATTGGTAAAACGCTGACGTGGCAGATCCTTATTGGTTGAAATATGTTGTCTCTTAATTTACCCACAGCGCAACGCGTATTTCAAAGCAAACTGTCCGGCATCCGATCACTGCAAGTAAATACTCCATTTTGAGTATTTTTTCGCCACGAATTCAACCGCGCACTACGTTTAACCTAAAAATGACCAAAGAATATAATTAAATATATATTTTAAATACTTTTAATCATTAAATATACTAAAATAGACTACTAAAAACTTATAAAATACTGACTTATCAAATACCCTCAAACTTAAGACTTTCCACGTCCCGAGCAAAAGCGTAAATGACTACACGAACTAAACTAGACTCCTAATATAATAATGCACTGACTCAACTAATCCTATACCTGACCCGAATTCATGGAGTTCATTTGGTTTACATAGTCACCAAATTAACAAGTAACTCAGAAAATTTCAGAGTTATGATATGTCAAGTCTCGCAAGTCAAACACAATTAAGATCTCACTTTCAAAACATAGAATCGGTCAATACAAAGGTCATTAACTAATCACAAGTTTTATTGGTTTATACAACTAAGCACGCAAGTTCAAAATCTTACTTAATATAGTGAAAGCACTCAAACTAAATCTTTTATTTAAGGAGTTTCACAACTTCCGCCTTTATTCATTTTTTTCATTTTTATTTTATTTTTTTCTTCTCCAAATCTTTTTTTTTCTTTTTTCAATTAATACGGTCCCTGCTCCATTTCCTATGGACCGATTTTCTCACTTTTTTCCACCACAAGTTTCCCTGTTCCATTTCATGTGGAAACCTGTGGGACGCTCTACACTAAGAACACTCCTGTTAGTACTTGTCACTTTCACTATAATCAAGCAAGTCCCCCAATGTGGGTTAAAATAATATAACTTACATAAATTTGACCATTTACTCATTTTCGTTATCTAGCACTAAGTCCAACCATTATCTAAGTCTCTAATCATGAAATCATAAAAATGCTGAGCTACGAACTTGATTAAATGTTTCTCCTAATTTTCTCTAAGTTTCAAGTCAAAAAGGCAACTGTAATTTACTCATCCACAACCAAAGGCATGAACAAAATTTCAGGTGACTCTAAATAATATATATATATATATATATATATATATATATATTAAATGCATATATATATATATATAAGTGTATCAATTCCTAATGAAATGAGAAAGGAATATGAATGGATAAGAAATGAAAGAACGGAAAGAAATGATATAAAACACCACCATTACCATCAAATATCTGCATATAATCGCGTAAAAAAAATTTAAATGATCTCACATGAAGTCTTTTGCAAAGATCCAAATCAATCCACAATCCCTAAAACACCCCCAAACTTATTCTGAACTTTGTCCTCAAGGTTCAAAACAAGTCCAGACATCCATATGACAAAAAGAAAAAGATAGTGGTGAAGAAAGACATGGATAAGAAACGATACAAATGCATGCATAACAAAAAGTCTCTAAAAACTAGTGAACGCACAAAATCTCTCATGTGTGGGTGACTAAGGAAACTATGAAATAACAATCATAACAAGAGCAAGAACTAGTAAACATAGGAGTTAACTAAAAAGATTCCAATCAAGTCTTGCGAGCCCGAAGTCTTTCAACTAAGGGTGAAATCAACAAGATGATGGAATGAAATTTAGGGTTTTGGGTCTACTAAAAAAACCTGCCACTAATGCAGCGACTTAAGTTAGGTATGTCCGAAACAAGTCTCAAAACACCTAAAATCCTATAAACATGTTAAGTCCTAAAAAAAATAATGCTCAAATTATACTAAAAATGTAATCCAAAGTCAAACCTACAAAACTTAGCGCTCCAACCCTCCATTACCTGTAAAAATAAATAGACCAAATTAGAGTGTTATTAAAAATAAAAAAAAAACTAAAATTGAACTAAAACTAAAATAAATGCAAGAAATAAATAAAATAAAATAAAATAAAACTAAAGCTGGGTTGCCTCCCAACGAGTCGCCTTTCTTTTAAGTCTTTGGCTAGACTTAGCATGATTGGTCACGTAATGCCATTTCCTTAGAGATGTCAACAACGAATGACGCATCTACGTAATTAGGCAATGAAGCATGCACGCCCTCTTTCAGATTTAGGAGCTCATCCGGAACTTCCAACACGAAAGAATCTATCGTATCAGGATCGTCCAACACAAAGGTGTCGGCAGTGTAGAATATCTGCAAACGCTCCCTTACTTCCACCCCCTTATAAGATGTACCAAATGTGCATGGGAAGGTGGGTGGTTGTACCAACACCAGAAGTTGGTCTTCCTCGCTCTCTATTTGCGGCTTCTCCGGCATGTCCGAATTGACATCAATGTTCATCTCATCTTCTCCCTCAGTTAGTGCAATGACAATCTCTGGCTCAATTTGAAAGACTTCACATTCTTCAGATGTTTCTATCAAATAGTCTTCCACCAGTGTATCCTCTTTCACCTCAAGATTCGTCAACGTATGAACACTCACATCCTCCTCTGGGTTAAAAGTTGGTTGTGTACTCCACAACTCTGCTTCATCAATTTTTCTTTGACGACTGACAATATATTGATCTAAGTCAGTTACCAAGTCCTTCGAGCCTGGACAACTAAAATCAAGTTGTCGTATGTTATGACAAGCTTGTGAAAAATCTTGCACACTTTCTCTCATTTGATATATCATTTGCATCACCATATCTTCCAAGGAGAGGCTTTGATGAAACTGTTGATTTCCTTCATGTTGAGGAACTTGTGCGTATGACATGAATCCACAAAAGTCGAGATGTTGCGATGCATGGTTAGAATAGTGATAATTCTCATACCGTGGATAATAGGGGCAATTGTGTGCGGAATGAGAATAGTCTCCACAAATTTCGCAAACCTCAACCTGTTGCAAAAAAGAATTCATGTTAAAATATTGATATCTATTATGTGGCATACCGACCCCATTCACATTATAATAATGTGAGCCTTCATATCGACCATAATTATAGGGGTAGAAGGAGTCCATCGCGGGGTTGGCTTGCACTTCACTAGAGGAGAGGAGATGTTCCATCATAGAGATTATTCACTCAAGTTTCTGGTCAGTGGAACTCGAGATATTGCCTGGATACATGTCAAGAGCAAGGAACTCGATAGCCAAAATAAAAAATAAAAAAATAACAGTAAACCAAAGAAAGAAATATACCAATCCCCGGAAATGACGTCAAAAATTGACGCGCGCCGAACACGTCAATAAAATAAAGTTTCCTAAACCAACTATCTTGTAGAATAGTGGCAAATGGTCGATCCCGCAGAGACTGGTTGTCTTTCTTAGGTTAAAACAACAAAAAGAAAAATCAGGGTTTTAAAAAAAATATTAATTAAACTAACTAATTTAACTAAACTAAATAAATAAAATAATTAAACTAATTTCTAAAATAATTAATTAAAAATTAATTAACACCTAAATCTCCAGCTCCACAAATCAAAATCAAGATTCAATAGCAATTATGGTCTTCAATCTTTCCTAAAAAGTTATTAACTTAAATTCTCCTAGATTAGCTATAGAAAATCGACATCCGCCAGAAATTCCTAATTTCCCTAATTCCGATAGTCAGGACGTCCGCCACTAACTACTTCATTAATTAATGTATAACCCTAGACATCCGCCAATCAGATTTAACACACTGACCGCAGTAATATGGATATGTGGGAACACTAATCCTAAATAATCGGGTCGCAACCGCTACTGATTTAACCTAGATTCAATTGTTGTACATTCAAAAACTGAAAGGGTTTTACGAAAAATGGGTGAATGTTTGTTACTTTATTGGTCTAAAAGCACAATTACACGGATACTAATATTCCAAATAACAGTAGATTATCAATCTAAAAGCATGCACTGACCTCATACATACCTTAGATCTAAATCATAATCATTAAATCAACAACAATTAAATAGGAGAAATTAAATTAATTAAATAATAAAATAAAAGATCTCACATAATATGCTTCGAATCCATAATTCTGACTTGCTTCACCTTCGACTTAGGCAAGAAATTAATTACCCAGACATCATCTTCGAAAATCAATACTAAAAACTAATAATTGATCTCTAAAAAATACTAATTAATTCTTCTCTAATAATACCTAGGTTCCTAATATATAAAAGTACTCCAATTTGTACTCGGATACTAATTTTAGGGGTTAGGGACGTGACTCGTGCATCGAGGAGCATCGTGGGGGTGGTTTTAGATCAAAATTCGGACTCTGCTACGTGTCACAGTGTGATTCGCTGAAAAACTAGGTCGCGCCGAGGTGTCACGCTGTGATTGGCCACCGCCTGTTACCGTCGTTGAGTTGTCACCGCGTAATTCGCCGAGAATCTGTGCGTTCGGTTATGTGTGAGGTGAGTCAGTGACACGTGTCAGCGTCTGATTGGCCGAACAACGTATTAATGACGCTCTGGACGAATGGGAGCTCGCCACGTGTAAGTGCGCTGGCGCGGACGAAAATTGCGCGACTCGAGCGAATTACTGGGAGTTTATGTGGGCACGCATCTCGAGGCAGATCGATGGTATCTGAAACGAGGAGAAATTAAGGCGGTGTGCGACATGGCCTGTGGTGCTGACGCGGCGGTCTCTGATTGGAGGAGACGATGTAGACACGCTACGTGGCGGCTTGCGATTGGAGGAAAACCAATGAGCGACGTGCCGTTAGGCTGCTGCTGTGACGCGTGGCGCTGACGTGTCATCACCCAACAAGTCAAACGCTGACGTGGCAGCTCCTTATTGGTTGAAATATGTTGTCTCTTATTTTACCCACAGCGCAACGCGTATTTCGAGGCAAACTGTCCGGCATCCGATCACTGCAAGTAAATACTCCATTTTGAGTATTTTTCCGCCACGAATTCAATCGCACACTCTATATAACCTAAAAATGACCAAAAAATATAATTATATATATATATATATATTAAATACTTTTAATCGTTAAATATACTAAAATAGACTACTAAAAACCTATAAATACTTGACTTATCAATACGACCTAATGAATAACATATATCGTATCCAAACCTCAAGTCGAAAGATTGTTCCAATAACAAGTATTCATGATCTCAATTTGTATCCCTGTACGCATGATCATCACATATCCATCAATCAAGATTCCCACTAGCCTTAATTCATTATAGTTCTCAGTATAATGATTGACTATGGACATTTAAGATATTTTAACAAATACCTATAGATCTTATTGTAAGGTAAACATGTAATTACTTATAATAAAACAACAAATGGAAACCACAATTTTATTAACAAAAATCATAAGATAAATTATATTCGTAGATTGACATAGGGCATGCCCCAAAAACATCTGAGTAAACTAACTCAAGTAGGTTTCTTTTTCTCTCAGAGGATGAAGAAAAAGAAACTTTGTGTTGTTTACCAAATAAACAATCATCTTAAAGGTTTATAATTCTACCTTTGGCAAAAGGGATGAGAGACTTATTTGCCAACATCTGCAACCCTTTCTCATTCATGTGGCTCAACCGCCTATGCTACAAATCTGGTGAAGAATCATCTTCAACTGTGTTTAGATCACATTTGATGGTCTTTAGTTAAGTCTTGTAAAATATGTAACTCAATTTTCCACTAGCAAAAACAATTGATCCTTTAGTGAGTTTCCATTCCTTGCCCCCACAAATGTTATAATAGCTATCTAGTTCCAAAGCATTAGTAGAAATCAAATTTAAACGCAAATATGGAATATGTCGCACATCTTTCATAATCATCGTACAACCAACATTTGTTTGCACACAAACATCTCTAATGCCAACTATACCTGTAAAACTTTTTTCCCTATCTTTGTCTTTCCAAACTCCCTGCTCAATAAATAGAGAAGACATCATTCTTCGGTGTAGCATGGAAAAATGTTCATGAATCAATGACCTACTCACTAACTACATTAGTAACATGACATTGATCCTCAACAAAAGGAAGCACAACCAATTCTTCACTTGCATCTATATAATAGCTACGTAGTGTTTCGGTCATCCGCCTTGTTCTGATTTTTCTCATCATTCTATTCATTTTCCACACTTTACAATTTCTCTTCAAGTGCCTTTCCTTGCTACAGTGATAACAAGCAAATCTTCCTCTTGCTTGAGACTTATCTTTGGACTTGCTCCGCCCTCTCTGATATCTGGATTTACTTCTACCTCTATGTTCCGATGTAGTTACAAGAGCTTGCGAATATCAATCTCTTTATCTTTTCTTCTGGTATTCTCATCATAGAGAATATCCAGTATCATGGATGAGGATAAAACACCACTTGGGTGGAATTACTGAGAGACATCACCAATGTTTCGCAACTCTCTAGCAAAGAACTCAAAATTAATAGTGCATATAACTCATCCTTAAACACTATCTTCATGACACTTAATTGATTAATCAAGTATTCGACATCGTTTAAGTGCTCGATCATTGACTTTCCATATTTGTATTTCATGTTTACAAGCTTTCTAACCAAAAAAGTCTTGTTTTGTGCAACTTTTCTCTCACACGTACTTTGCAATTTTCTCCACAACATTTGTGCATCAACTTCTTTATTGATGGGGTGATAAAAACTATGGTCGACCTATTTTCTAATTGTCTCAGCAGTTTTCCAGTACATTTTCTTCCAATCAACATCGGATGTTTTTTTTTCTAGTTTGGTTTGTCCAAGTTTAATCAAATCAAATAAATTTTTGCAATAAAGATGATCTTCCATCATCGCTTGGCAAATTGAATAATTCAAAAAAGTCAACTTGACCATACATGATTTTTCCTCACTCATCTCAATTCTCACAATTAATTTTCGGTCACGATTTAACCACATCTCTGATAACACTTATTGGGATTACTCAACCATTTTGAACAATAAAACGGATGAATAAAAATCCCATCAAGCCACGATTAATGCACAAGAATAAACACACCACAAGATTTAGTGTGGAAAACTGTGATGGTCCCTCTCTAAATTTAGGGAACCATCAGGCTTAATCTCATAATTAAGTACTAATTTGAGCCACATAGGACTTAACAACGTATTAGTAAGCCTTTTGTCCTATTTTTCTTGTTAAATACGTTTTTAGGATAAGTAATACACATGTAACATTATCATTGAGTTTCAAAGTTAATTGAAACTTTTTATAGTTAAAATAATAGGAAGTCTTAATAGTTATGTAGAAACAATTATTTAAAAATCATAAGTGTGGAAACCTGAAAATAACATCACATGCATATAAACATCAAAGGATGATAACACAGTGAACGAGTCAAGTGACAAGTCGGGAAACTATCGCTGCTCAACTCAAAAGTATATAAATGACATAAATTAAGTCTTATAATACAATATCCAAAAACCTACAAAAATTTGAAGTAGTAGCACTCCAATGGCTCGGAGGTAGTCACCGATCTTTTCCTTGCCTGGTTAGCTATAATAGCATCCTCTATCCCGATTATGGCGATACTCGGCCTGAAACCATAATTAAGCTTCGGTAACTCCAACCAAACTTAACTAGAGCCAGCAACTTCTCCGTCGTATCTAATAAACTCAACTTGTATATTAATATTGAATAAACAATTTAAAATATACGCAACGTAAAATTAAAAACTTTTTAGATAATTAACAATATACGAAAATACAAAGTTTATCAAAAACCTAAAATCCTCGTTTATAAACCTCATTACCTTGTTTATATACAACAAATAACTCAAACAATGTATACATATACAAGAAGGCTCATTACATCAAAAGAAGATAACAAAACTCCTAAATCTTCTCATTTCCCTTCGCTAAACTATTAGGTTGTGAACTTGAAATATTAGATTTTGGGTGAGCGCTTCAACTTGCTCAGTAAGTAAGGATTCACAAAGCTATCAACATTCCATATAGTAATCAAAACACATTATGCAATAACAATATGCACCAATGTCAACAAACAAATGCAAGTCAAACTGCCAATGGCTATTACGTTGTGATTCCCATTTTATTAATTAGAGTCGATTATTAACCGACACCATTAATACGATTGCTAGACCAACACATTGGTCGAGATGTCATATAGTCAATCCATTAACGTCCAATGGTTCTATAGTAAATATGTAATCCACGCAACCTATCGAATTGAATTGAAGTCATATATAGGTCGGGAAGGTAACCAATCTCCTACAAACCTATTCTCAAAACTAGGAGCTACTTTTGTGAGTCACATTAAACACCGTTTTCCATTTATTAAAACTATCACAGTGTACATAGTTTCGCCATTCAGTCCATATATTACATGAACTACATATACTAACATATCCAATAACATTGATAAATAAGTGAATCCATACTTACCT
This sequence comes from Stephania yunnanensis, assembly GCA_039657365.1. Classification (NCBI taxonomy): domain Eukaryota; kingdom Viridiplantae; phylum Streptophyta; class Magnoliopsida; order Ranunculales; family Menispermaceae; genus Stephania; species Stephania yunnanensis. Next base: position 52,378,131 of record CM077584.1, on the reverse strand, counting down.
TGGTTTAGGTTTCCATTAACAATTCCCTAACTTTCCGGGCACTCAAGCTTTCCCGGTGATCCAACACTTATCACAAAACATTTGTGATCAATATAGGTATAATACCCTATATTTAGAACTTCAAAGTTAATCCCTAAGACCTCAAGAAATTCTAAGTAATTAAAAGCAGAGTTGATGTTTTCTTGGGTGAGAGCGCGCTCCACCAATTGGGTTCCTCCCAATTGATGAAGGGAGCACGCTCCTCTACTATGTGGAGCGTGTTCCACCCTGTACAGTCTTGACAGTACACAGAGTAGCAACCACTATTCCATCCATAAATCGGTACAACAAACAACAAACACTCTCAAAATTCATCAGGGAGGACATCTAGTGAGGCAACAAACCATTTTCGGTAATCAATAACAACAACTCACAGAGAAATCATCACCTACCATCAAATTAAACTTCGAAAATATCAAAACTAAACTTACCACAATGATGATCTCTAGATTTGTAGTTGTTTAAGCTCCTAAATTCATTTTGAATTCACTCATAATTTGATTCTTCATAATCGAATACCAAACCCTCAATTGTTTTCCTCGCTTTCGATCGAGTTTTGAAGATAAACAATAAGGTTTTAATTTAAATATATAGATTTTTTTTAGATACGCATCGCGCTATCTTGAGGCTGATCAAATGATTGATGTGTTAAAATGACACTCCTTAAAGTGACAAATTTTAATACCATTAACACTTATGCTTATCTCGAGGCGATCCAACGATCCGTATAATTCAAACCAAACTTATAGTTTTTAATATATCTTTATATATCAAATATATATGAATATATATACCTTGTGTGTTTTCTCGCCAATAAATTCACCGAACATGCCTACGAGTATTCTCAAGGTGTGCACATTCATTTCACAACCCCCTCATCACACGTGGTTTACCGACTATTTATTGTTTATTTACATATTTTCTGATTATAGGCTTGCATATAAACTTTCTTTTATACTACAACCTACAAAATTCACAAACATTCTAAACAAACATAAACCATCATACAAACTTATGCATGTGCTAATCGAGGTACGTTAGACTTAACCACGACCATAGCTCGAGTTAATTAAGATTTAGATTAACATTAATCACTAACTTAAGGTAACATGTCGTTACAATTACCCGATGAATTTTCACCCACCGTCATAAAAATAACGGTGAGTACAGTAATATAGAAAGTAACACTGAGAGGCATTTATCCACATTTTCAAATACAATAGGGACGCATCTAGCAACACAAACATTCATTACATAACAGTAATCACTGAAACACAAACGCATTGCCAAACATTATAATTAAACACCGTGGCATCAACAAAACCATTAAAATCAACTAAGTACAGTAAGTTGTGTATCCAACACATTAGCCCATATATTACTCATTTATCACATGGATATAAGGTAATACTTTATTTAGTAGTGCACGTAAGTACTATCCTCATTAGTTGTGAAATACGACTTATCGACCTCATGTAATAGGTTAGTACACATAGTACTTTGGTATAACCCTAATTGGTCACCACTTAATTATTTCATCATTCGCCTAGATTTACCCTTTTATCACATAGATATAAAGTAATATATATCTTATTTAGCAACACACGCAGGTACTATCCTTATTAGTTGTGAAATATGGCTTATCAATCTCATGTAATAGGTCAGTATACATGGTACTTTAAAGAGTATTACTATAATTGGTCACTGCTAATCATTTCACACATTGGCTAGATATTGCCTTTTTATCTCATAAATATAAGGTAATAGCTTATTTAGAAGTGCACGTAGGTACTATCCTTATTAGTTGTGAAACATAGCTTTATCGACGTCATGTAATAGGTCAATACACATAGAACTTCGGTATTACCCTAATTGATCACCTTTTAATTATTTCATCAACCTCATATAGTAGGTGCATGATACTGACTAATTAGTATACCAACATCTCTAAGTCACATAACTCGTGAGCCACGTATACCCAAAACCACATCATGAACTTAACACATATTCTAATTTAACAACAGTCATATAATAAGATAAAGCACAACAATTAGTATATCGACATACCCGGGTCCCATACCCTGTGAGTCGCGTACACCCCAAGCCACATCATAAGTTTAAACACACATATTCTAATTTAAGAACAATAACATAATAATATAAAACGCACCAATCAGTATACCGATATACCCGGGTCACATACCCCATGAGCCGCGTACACCCCAAACTACATCATAAACTTTTCTAATTTAACAACAATCACATAATAAGATAAAGCACACCAATCAGTATAGCGACATCCTTGGGTCTCATACCACGTGAGTTGTGTACACCCCAAACCACATCATAAACTTAAACACACATATTCTAATTTAACAACAATCACATAATAAGATAAAACACACCAATCATAGCACCAAGAATCTAACAAACAAAGTAGTTCAATGAAGAAATAATAAAAGAATGAATTGGAGAGAAATATCTCAATCAATTTACTTACTTCAAATGCATGCAATCATAAGCTAAACCGATCGTCGCTCACCTCGAATCTAGTGTTCCGCACCCGACATCATCTCCTATATTCATAGTAACAATTTAAGTTGTATTAGGTGTTTTTAGTCCCTTATTAAGTGTTAGACTATTTGAAACCAAAATGACTCAAAACACTAGTCAAAATTGTCCCTACACACACACACTCTGACTTTCAGCTCATTTTCAACCAAGAAGATGACTTAATTTTTTAAAAACTTATGGTTTAAGGTCGTTCATCTCTCTCTCTCTCTCTCTCTCTCTCTCTCTCTCTCTCTCTCTCTCTCTATCTTTTAGCTTTTCGACGATATGCAGAACGTCAAAACTCGAGTTAAAAAGTAAGATATGGTCATTTTACAAAAACATGTCGACATGTCCTATCTCGCAGAAATAATAGAGTGCTATTTGGCTAGATAGTGTGCTAACTGCGTTGCAGACTACATTTCCGCAGGTCGGGATTTGGGGTTTTGACCCCAAATCCCACGTCAGCCCATCGACATCATCCAAAACTCCCATAATGGGGTACAACCACTTCAAAAATAGTATGGATGAATAATTTAATCAATAATATACATCATACCATTGAAATTAAACATATTTTGACGTAAAAACTCAAGAACACTATGAACTTTGTAATTTCATAACTTTATCAAAACAAACTCAATTTTTGAACTTCTTTAGAGCAAACCTATTAGAATATCGTGAGAAACTCAAATATGAGGTTTAATTTGAGAATATGTACATTTATAAACCATAATTTAGGAAAATTAGTTTTATGCTTAAAACCTCAACTTTGGCCAAAATCCCCAAATTTGACAATTTAGAACTTAAAGATCCAAATTAATGCTTAAATTTGATTATAGACAACATAAATAACACTTTGAAATGGACTATGCATAAAGCCCTTTGATTCATGCTCAAATCCATAAATTTTGAATGCATCGATGAGTTCAAGATATTACCTAAAGTTGTTGTGGATTCCTAGCTCTTGTTTATCACTGGTTGATGAATCTTCTTCGCTTTGTAGTCTTAATTGAGTAATTCCAACCAACAATCAACTTTGAACGTCTTTTGAGCATGCAAATGAAGAAAGAGACACTAAATGTATCTTTTATAGTTTCTAATTCCTCTTGATGTGTTTTCTACATCTCTAGGTGCATCCAATGGTCCTTATTAAGTCATGCCTCTCCATTCATTCATCCTAACTAACACACAATTCTCACACATGATCCTATTGAGATTGGTTGTAACACATATCTTGAGGCGCATCATATGTGTGTATGATTTATTTGACAACTTTAAGCTTTCTATTTTTTGATTCATTTTGTAAATGATATATAAGCTTATATAAATAAATACATTGACTACATCAAATGTGTGTATATGACTCATCGTATATCACTCTCTACCCCAATCCCACATTGACACGTATCTCGAGACGCGTCCCATTCGCTCTCAATGTATACACACACAGTGAAAATGACTTAATAAGTCTACACACATACAATGCACTAACCATTCATCATACCATAATAATTTATTACTCCGTGTTCATGTAACCATTCATCATACCATAATAATTTATTACTCGAGACGAGAGGAAGGACGGGCAGGTGCCGTGTTCCAACGGCAAGGAGTACACGGAGACACGTCACCTCGAGTGTTAAGATCGTGTACCCGTTCTCGAGCCGCTTTATGGGTTGGTGACCATTAATTTCAAACAAAATCCAGAATTATAAATTCGTGCCATTATAAAACCCTCCAAATTAGAAGTAAAAACCACGGGCCAAACTCTGAATAATCCGCTATGTGAATAAAGAGTACAAGATATCACAATTGCGTGAGATTCACCAACAATGAAATAATACAAATATACCTTTTAAAGAACTTAAATGATCACACTAAGAACGAAGAATACTACCCTAATTGTATCAAACCACTGCACCTATTTTCTTAAACCCTTAAAAATCACCAAAGCCTCTTCGCGGGTCTTTAGATTCAAGATCTTAATATGCATTCAATGTAGAGCGAAGAAAAATAAGAGAGATTGCAACTACAAATAAATGCACACTCCCAAAGAAAATCATTTCTCTTTTTGTTCTTTTCTTGTTTTCGGCCTCCAAGTTGTCGTCGACTTATGAAAGATCATGAAAATTGCCAATTCATGTTCACAATTCCCTTTTTTATTCTAAATTGAATTAGAAGCCTTAATGGGTTAGACCTATCGATGTGTGGATTTAGGCCCACACATCCAACAGTATTTGCACGTATCTTGAGGTGTGAACGAATAGCTTAAATGCTCGATGTGACTTCCAAGTTGTCATTCCAACACTTCTCTTTTTATTTTAGAGTCGCGTTATGTGTACCCTACCAATAACTTTGGGCACCCTCTTTACAAGGGCATCCAGGAATTGGACTAAAATGGATTTCCTTTGTCAAGCATCACACCCCCACCACCAAGCTGAAATAAAATCGCGTGAAACTCATAAAATCGTCTAAACCCTTGTCGCTCCCTACTCTTTTCTGGTCTACCAAACCATACTCCTCTTTCGTCTTGCCATACTCCTCTTTCAACTACACAGGGTTATGAGTTGCATTGTGATGTCGATCATTCATTATCGAGACTATTGAGTAAGTGATGAAATCCAATCTTGACAGGATAATGATGAAGTCCAAGAATTAGTTTGCAAATTCTTGACAGGATAATGATGAAGTCCAATCTTGACAGGATAATGATGAAGTCCAAGAATTAGTTTGCAAATTCTTGGAAAAATATGAAAAGATATGAATGGATGGCATTTTGGTAATTTCGGTGAAGTTCGGGCGTTTGAGTTTCGGCATTCCGGGGGCATGGGTTGATTGGAAATGGCATGGAGATCACGACGTTTTTCGGCGAAATTCCATCGTTTCGCCCTCCGAAACGGCAATTTTGCTATTTTAGGAAAGTTTTGTTTAGCTTATAACTTTCATTAGGAATTTTCGTTTTTATTGCCGTTTGCGGCATTTGTTTCTATTTTTTGTCTAGTTTCTAGTTTAGGGCTTTTAGGGCTTTTTGGACTTTTTACTATTTTTGGCAAATTTTAGGGTTTCGCTATTTAAGTGACCTATTGGATGTAATTCGCAATTTTTTTGCTTGAATAAAAGAATTTTCGAACTTTGGCTTAAGTTCTGACCTAGATCGAGTTGTTCGTGGATTCGTTCAACTAGTTTAGAAGATCTCTGATGCGTCAGTTGGTATCAAATCCTGCTTCAGCGTGATTGGAGAAATCATGCCGCCGAAGAGGAACCAGCAGCGTATCGAGGAGGTGTATGACCGTGACAATCTAAATCGACAAATTGGCCAAATAATTGACCAACGCATAGGCGCAGTGGTAGAACAATTAACTAGCAGAATCGATCAGTTATTGGGTCAGAATATGAATCGTATCCGTAACCATCGAAGAGATCCTGTTGGTGATAAATTAGTAGGAGATTCTTCTACCGAATGGGAGGATGAGTATGTTGAGGCACCGAGGAGGCGCTACGGGTCACGTGCAGTTGAGGATGATCACAGGCGGTGGGAGTTTAGGATGAAGACGGAGGTTCCAGAATTCCATGGCACCCTTCAACCGGAAGAATTCTTGGACTGGCTGGCGTCAGTTGAAGAAGTCTTAGAATTCAAAGGTGTGCCCGAAGACAAGCGTGTGCAACTGGTTGCGACCGGATTCCGCAATAGGGCCACGGCTTGGTGGCAACAACAGAAGTTGATGCGGAATAGGAATGGAAAAGCGAAGATCACCTCGTGGGAGAATATGAAAGAGCACTTACGGGCTGAGTTCTTGCGTTACAACTTCCAATGCCTTATGTATCAGAGGTTGCAGAATCTGAGACAAGGGGCAAAGTCAGTAAATGATTACACTACTGAGTTTTATCAATTAGTCGCTAGAAACGAACTGCAGGAGACTAACGACCAATTAGTGGCGTGATATATTGGTGGACTGAGGGTGCAAATCCAAGATGTCATCAACATGTTTGATCCGGCTTCCTTATCTGTAGCGCACCAACGAGCATTGTTGGTGGAGAAACAACAACGTCGGGGTGTGAGTAATGTTTCCAGTAATGTTAGTGTTAGGATAGCCAATACTGGAGGTAATACCAATGCAATTAACCCTGCTAGTAGCACGAATAGACCTAGCACTAGTGGGATTGAATGTTTCGGTTGTGGCGAAGTTGGTCACATGAAGTCAGAATGTAAAGGGAAGAAGACTCTCTTTATTGAGAACGAAGAGGAAGACGCAGGGGAAGATGCCAACATCACTGCAGAACCAACCTTTGATACTTCTGACAACGCAGAAGAGGAGATCGTGATTGGAGATATGGGTACTGCCTTGGTTGTGAGGCGTTCTTGTACGACTCCTAGAGTTGTCGTTGATGATGAGTGGCTGCGGAATAACATCTTTCACTCCAAGTGCACCATCTTAGGCAAGGTGTGCAGGTTCATGATTGATGCAGGCAGTTGCGAGAATATCGTCTCAGTTGAAGCGGTTCAGAAGTTGGGCCTTGTAATTGAACAACACCCTGCACTTACAAGCTAGTTTGGTCAAGAAGGGTGGTGAGGTGAAGGTGTCGAAGCGCGCCTTGGTGACTTTTTCTATTGGTGCTAACTACAAGGATTCAGTCTGGTGTGATGTTGTAGCTATGGATGCTTGCCACTTATTACTGGGACGTCCTTGGCAGTTTGATAGGGGAGTTGTGCATGATGGCGTAACCAATAAATACACCCTTATGTTCAAGGGAGTGAAGATTGTGCTAATACCCGCCAAGGATCCTGGAGGAAGTTCACTACTAAAGAATCTAGCAGCTTGCTGTCTTTGCAAGATTTGAAGATGAATTACAGGATTCTTAGGTAGTTTACATCTTGATGGGAAAGGAAGTAGATAGAGATGTTGATGTTCCTGAAGCTGCAATTCTTATTGTGAAGGAGTTTTGTAATGTTTTCCCTGATGAGATGCCAGAAGGACTGCCACCATTGCGTGATATTCAGCATCAAATTGACCTTGAACCTGGTGCGTCACTACCTAATAGACCGCACTACCGAATGAGTCCCAGTGAGCATGAGGAGTTGCGCAGACAGGTTGAAGAGTTATTGTCAGTTCGGAAGATTGGTCCTGTGGAGGTTCTTGAGAAAATTAATCCTAATGCTTACAGATTGAAGTTGCCAAGTCACATTCGCACGGCTGATGTATTTAATGTCAAACATCTTGTTCCCTATTATGGGGATACGTCTGATGATGACAATTCGAGGGCGAATTCTGTCCACCCTGGGGAGAATGATGAAGTCCAATCTTGACAAGATAATGATGAAGTCCAAGAATTAGTTTGCGAATTCTTGACACGATAATGATGAAGTCCAATCTTGATAGGATAATGATGAAGTCCAAGAATTAGTTTGCAATTTCTTGGAAAAATATGAAAAGATATGAAAGGATGGCATTTTGGTAATTTCGGTGAAGTTCGGGTGTTTGAGTTTCGGCGTTCCGGGGGCATGGGTTGATTGGAAACGGCGTGGAGATCACAAGCCACTGCTACGCCGTGACTACGACGTTTTTCGGCGAAATTCCATCGTTTCGTCCTCTGAAACGACAATTTTGCTATTTTAGAAAAGTTTTGTTTAGCTTATAACTTTCATTAGAAATTTCCGTTTTTATTGTCGTTTGCGGCATTTGTTTCTATTTTTCGTCTAATTTCCAGTTTAGGGCTTTTAGGGCTTTTTGGACTTTTTACTATTTTTGGCAAATTTTAGGGTTTCGCTATTTAAGCGACCTATTGGATGTAATTCACAGTTTTTTTTGCTTGAATAAAAGAATTTTCGAACTTTGGCTTAAGTTCTGACCTAGATCGAGTTGTTCGTGGATTCGTTCAACTGGTTTAGAAGATCTCCGCTGCGTCGGTAAGTGTCAGCCAAAACCCTTCGAGATTTAACTGATAGGGGATCTTAAGGACCTTTGCTTTTGTACCACCAAGACTATGCATTCGGTCTCGACGATACATTCGTTCTCGGTGACCTATCACCGAGACATTAGCCATTATCTCGATTAACGCTAGACGAGTCTTATCAAGATGATATATATGGATTAGTCTCTGTGGACACCAACGAGATCCATTATTAAAGTTTCGACCATTAGCAACCGAGACAAACACCATAGCATAAATGGGGTGCCTTGGTTAATCGTTTGAGTTGGGAGGGGCAAATGTGTCTCTATATGTTACAAACAAAAGAAATGGGGTGCCATGAGTAATATGTGGGGTGCATATAGCATGACTATGGTGAGTCTAATCCTTTTTTCAGTCCCTCCTTATTTTTGCTCAATTATTCCAACAAGAGCCATTCGCGCACCCTAACCCCTAACCCATGAGTAGGAGAACATATTTGGATGGCTTGTAGCTAGATATTTCAAAGTCGATTCCCACATCTTCCCGCGTCGACTTCTGCGTCCCTATCTGCGTTTGTCCGAGCACAATCCGTTAAAAACGGTTGATATCATTTCGTGCCATCCACCACTACTGTCGAACTTCCCGCGAAAACTCGGTCTTCTTCATCTCTCTCTCTCTCTCATCTTCCATTAATACCTTTAACAACAAACCAATCTCGAATCCTCTCTTCAAATCTCAATGTCTTCACAACACGATCCAAAAACGCCAATCAATAAATCAAACTCCCAAAACGGCCCTCCCAATCATTCACCGGATTTACAGGAGGACCATCATTCCGACAACCCCAAGCTCAGGAAGATCCCTCAGATTCCCGCCCGTCGACGAGACGCCAGCGCCAGCGCCAGCGCCAGTGATGATGGCGGTGACGGCGAGTCAGATGACGGTGGTGACAGTGATGACGACGACGAGGAAGATGGAGAAGGATCTTCCCCGATCCTCGCGTCGTCGCTTGGTCTCAATTACATCAGGACGAGAGCAGCCTCGTCGGCGCCTTCCAGATTGTCAAATTCTGCGGTCTCCAACGAGGCGAAGAGCAAGGAGAGGGATGTTGGTACAGAATGCCAGATTAAGCCTCACGATCCAGGTAGTAGTTGAAGAGGAACCCAAGTTTTCAAAATTAGGGTTTCTTTTATGTTCGTGTTTCGTTTTAACTGGGGTATTTCAAGTTAATTTAGAACCTTAATGGTGGTTGCTGTATTGGTCGATTTTTGCTTTGCAGGAAAAAAGCCTCCTTGGGGTCAATCGAAGTCGCTGAAAGCTCCATCTGTGCTCAATCCAGAGTTGCAGGTACATTTTTGTTTTTAATCTTGTTAGTTGAGAGCATTTTGTGTTAGTGTTTTAGTTTTTCGTGCTTTCGAAACCCAATTGCACACCTCTGAAAGGTCGAGCTTTTACAATCGATGTGCCAAGGATTAAGCCTGGACCTTAGAAAAGCCAATTTGAACTAAGTAGGAAATATTAGTTACATAAATCTAATTGAGTTTTAGGAGGGCGGGGGTTTCCATTGATGGTCTTGTAGTGGTTTGTTGTATTGTTCGATAAGTAATATAGTTTTATGATTTGATATCATTACAGGGTCATCACGTTGGTTACAATATTGCCAGGGAAATGCAATCTCCACGTTTCAAGGCCATACTGAGGGTTACTAGTGGTCGCAGAAAAAATACTCGAGCTGATGTTAAGAGCTTCTCCCATGAACTTAATTCAAAAGGTGTACGCCCTTATCCCTATTGGAAGTCTCGTTCCGTAGGGCATCCAGAGGTAATTTATCTTCATCCTAGTTACTCAAAAGACTCAGATTAAATCGTTGATTGAGTTCTCAATGACGTATCTGTTCCTTCCCTTTTCGACCTTGCAGGAGATAATGGCAGTTATTAGAACAAAATTTGAGCGGTTGAAGGAAGAAGTCAATTCTGATTTAAGTACATTTGCTGGTGATTTGGTGAGCATACTTGAAGATAGCATAGATTCACATCCTGAATGGAGAACTAGATTGGAAGATTTGTTAATTGTGGCTCGAGAGTGTGCCGTAATGTCAGCTAGTGATTTTTGGAAAAGATGTGAAGGTATTGTTCAAAATTTAGATGATTGCCGCCAAGAGGTTCCAATGGGGACATTGAAACAGGCTTATACTCGCATGCTTTTTATCCTCACTCGATGTACCCGCTTAGTACAGTTTCAAAAAGAGGGCCTTTTCGAGGAGGAGAATATTCTGGGACTTCATCAATTGAGTGATCTTGGTGTCTATTCCAAGAAACTCTTTAGAGATGGACAAAGCTTAATTAGTGGGAAGGAAGCAACAGATTCGAAAGAGTCCCATGTGCAAGTGCAAAGCGCTTCAAATCTAAGTCAAGATCATGATGACCAACTTTCGATAACCTCTTCCGAACCTGTTGAGAGTGGCACTGCTAAAAGTACTGATTCAAGCAGGGATCGGATATCCTCATGGAAGAAACTTCCACCTCCTGCTGATAAGAATCGAAAAAGAGTTCAGGAACAGAAAGATTCCGCTTCCAGTGAGAAATTGGATTCTTTGCAACTAAAAAAGGAAGACAGCAGGGCTCAACATGAAAAGAATGAAAATCTCTGTATGGCAGAACGTCCTCATGTAAATTCTGATGTACCCTCGAATGCCAAAAGGGTAACTTGGGGTCTATCAAGTGACAAGAAAAATGTGATCCATGAGAATTCAATGATTTGTCGAATCTGTGAATTTGAAATACCCACAGTACATGTGGAAGATCACTCTAAATTCTGCACAATTGCAGACAGATGTGATTTGAAAGGCTTAACAATAAATGAAAGGCTTGAAAGAGTTGTGGAAACTCTTGAAAAGATAGTGGAAATGTGCACACCAAATGACTCAGATGCTGTTGGGGGTAGTCCAGGAGCTGGTAGTTCTTCAACAATAGCTGAAGATTTCGATATCATGTCTCCTAGACAAAATAATGTTGTGCGTGGATATTCTGATGACATGGTTGATAGTGTTCCAGATGCTGACAGTGCCTTTGCAATAGATGACCTGAATAGTTCAATTGACGTGCCATGTAGTAAACTTTCTGCTTTGATCACTGATCGGAATTTAGCAGCTTCCTCTGGGGATAGCACAACTCCACGTTCACCACTTTTGACACCGCGGATGTGTCAGATTGGGTCATTACTCAGTGGAAGTAATACAATTTCAGAGCTTGAGAATTTTCAACAGGTATTTTCTGCTGACAATTTGAGAATCTCTTTATATAAGCCTTTAATGTAATTGTTCTTTTTGGCAATATTACTCCTTAATTTCATTTTTAGTTTTATGAAATCTAGACTTAATTGAAGATGACTGGTTTTGAGCTTCTTAGTTCTTATACAATCGGTTAAATAAAGAAGGATAATAATGGTTTCAAGTTGATGCCATTATCTTAAGAAAAGTCTTAAAATTTTGCAGTGTTAAATGTGTATTAAGTGCTTCAGGGGAGTACTCTAAAGTAAAGTTAAAAGGCTAGGTAACATAGCTTGGAACCTTGTTTCGTGCAGATTTCCTTTTCCTCATCCTTGATAAAATTCTATTTTGATGCCCATATTAAGAATTTGATTTGAGATGTACATCTCAAGTATAAATTTATTGTGGAATTGAAGAAATCAAATTGTAGTTCTATCTAGAGTTTCTTTGCTCACCCTTGGTAAAATTCTACCTTATACCATCGTGAGAGATTGAGATGCAAATCACAAGGATGAATTGTTAGATGAATTGTACTAGTCATAGAATAGTCCCTATTGCAACCAACCAACCAATCCAACTGAAACTGATACAACTCAACAAGAGTTAATCAGTATTTGTGGGCAAATCTAATGATTTTCTTAGAACAATAATGGTTTACGTTTGATACATTTGAGTGTGATCTTCTAATTATTCTATCTGACTGATTAATACTATACCCTTAATAGGCATAGCATGATAAGAAATTTCCTATATTTGCCAAGATGATAAGATACTAATATGGATTGTTTGTTTCTTTATTTTATAAATAATATATATTAACTGATTCTGACATTTATATGATTTGTTTTGGCGTGTAAATCAGTGAGGCGCTCTTATTCCATCATTTTGTCACAACAGGCAACTAGTTTTGTCGTCAGATTTTTCTTGCAACTTCTGCCTATACCTTTTCCTCAATTGTTATAGTTAATTGCTGAAGTTATTCACTTGCATAAATTTGTTTTGTTCCAGATACACAAGCTTGTAAATATTGCACATAGCGTTGCCAGAGAAAACAGTAGTGATTACAGCACTTTAGAGTATTTTCTCGAACGTCTTGAGGACCTGAAGTATGTCATTCAGGACAGGAAAGTAGATGCCCTTATTGTTGAGACATTTGGCAGACGGATTGAGAAGCTGCTGCAGTGAGTCAACTCTTAACCTATATTGTTAACTTATCCCACAATTTCTTTCTTGTTTTGTCAAATCCACTTAATTCTTTTTTATTGTTATTATTTTTTAGCATTCGAGGAGCATATTATTTTTTAGATATTGTTCTATATGCCTATATCTAAGCATCATATTTATATACATTTTGTTGGCCTTTCTGCGTTCTTTAAAACCTTAGCTTCCTTAACTTGTAATTAATGATTTCACATTTATTATATTTAAAACTACAGGGAGAAATATGTACATCTATGTGGACAGATTGATGACGAAAAGGCAGAATCATCAACTACCATAGTTGATGAAGATAGTTCAATGGAAGAGGATGGTACCGTTCGAAGTGTGCGAGCTAGCCCTTTGAATGCAAATGGTAAGGACCGAACAACCATTGAAGACTTTGAAATCATAAAACCTATTAGCCGAGGAGCATTTGGGCGTGTTTTCCTTGCTAGGAAAAGAGCAACAGGTGACTTATTCGCCATAAAGGTATCGAACCCGTGTCTCTTTCAAATTGTATAACTTGGATTTTGAAATTGTCAAATGCTATTGAAACATCTGTGACCGTCTCTTTAATTAGTATTCATGTGTTAACATCTTTTATTTTTTATTTAGATTAATTCCATAAGCTCAAACCATTTATTTATATGCTACTTTAATTTATAACTATTTACCAGGTGGAATCTATTTCCTCTTACAAACCCTTTCTGTCATGGCATATTCTATACGTTGTCAATTGTTTTGTTCGATGAACATTTTATGCGATGTTTTCTGAAACGTGTAGCTAAATTTCTGGAGTTGGCACTGTGTATAAGCACCAATTTAGATTTTCCTCATTTGGCATGTAATGTAATTATAAAATACTCTTTACCATCAGCCATTTGCTTGTTGTTTATATAGCTTTGTCAAGAACCTTTACCTTTTCTTTCCTTTCTTGTGTAGTGTAATTACTTGTTAAGTTGTTTATTTAGTTTGCACATTGAAGAAATTAGAACAACCCAACAAACCGTATTTGAAATACTGTTTTAATTGAAAAATGGCAGTGCATGACGGGAGAAATATATCAAGGACTAAATTTCTTGCTAGGCAATTATAAGAAAAATGGTTACTAACCCATTTTCTTAAGCTTTCTCTCTGACTTTGCGTCCCTTCTGCATTTTTGAAGTTTGAACCAACAATTTTTGTTATTATCCTATGCAACTAGGAAAATGGAAATAGTTATGAGATTGGGGGTTGCATATTATATATAGGTAGCTTGTGTTACAATATATAATATGATCAATCAACTCCTAGCACTACTCCAAAAAATGTGATGAAATATTGCATATAATGACTTAAAGAGTACATCATAAATGATAATAATAAACAAACAAGTTTATCTCGTTCATATAAAAAAAGAATAAACAAAAAATTATAAAATTAAATAAAATTATTTTTTGTTGGTTGGTAGAATGTACATATGGACAATGTTTACATCAGATCATCAAATTGAAGTTGTATCTGACAAGTACTTTGTTTTAAATTCCTCTCTGAAGTTTTTCTCAGTAACCAATGTTGCACTATCTTCTGGTGAATTGGTCTTACTAGAAAATGTTTTATATAACATCATCTACTTCATTTAGTATCTGATAAGTATATTGGTTCATATTCTTCTCTCAAGCTTTTCTGTGAAATCAAAGCTGCTACGATCTTCTTGTAAACTGGTCTTATTATCGTCAATAATTTGTCTATAACTATAAGATGAATATTAGTAAATCCTATTGTAAAAAGAATTGAATATGAAGTTTCCTATTGCCTTCACCACCATACAAGAAGAAAATAACTCATTATACCAATCTAAATGAGTAGGTACTTATTTCATCCATGGTCTATTTTCTAACTGAATTTAGTAACTTCGCTCCGGACCTATACCTCTACAAAATGCTTAATCGACTTCTACACTGATTACATTAAGATGATTATTCTGATTGGGTCTCCAACATCATCCATCCCAGGGGCGCTCTTGTGCCTAACATGAGTAACTGAGTTTAGCATTGACTGAAGGAATTAGACTGCTTGACATGATAAGTTTCACTCCTTCACCTCTCATGAAGATGGCAAATGAGTTGCACTATTATTCCGTTTGCCATGCATTTTTGTGAGGTATTCATCATTGATGTAGAGAGGATAATCAAAGTGCCCTTGCTTTTGTATTATCTAGTCTAACATTATCCTACAGTATATTGGATCCTGTACTTTTGAGTGGTTCTTAATAAAGCTAGAGAGGAGACTTGACTATCAACTTGTTGTATTGTTTCTCTTTTGGATTTTTGTGGACAATTTTGCTATTTACTTATATATCTAAGACTGAGAAGTGGAATTGAAAATAAATTACATAAAAAGAACTTATAAGAAGTTTGTACGGGTTTGTTTCAGGTTTGACTCAATTAATGTGTAAGGGGTGATTTTGCAGTCGCATAAAATTTGCGACTTGACAAAAGTGTCACAAGTTGCAGTCCTAGAGTCGCATACAAGCTATGACTGCAAAATTTCAATTTTGTGCAAATTTCTGCAAAACTACCTTTCTGAAGTTGTTTGGTATTTGCAAGAATTTACTGTCTAGTCTATTTTCTTAGGTTTTTCTTCTCAATAAGTTCTTTCAAAGATTTGGCACTTCTGCATAACTCTTGGAATTACTTCTCTTCAATTGCCTAAAAACATACTTTTTGGAACTGTTATTTTACTTCCTCAAAGAGAAATTACAGTGGTGGAATTCTTATGTCTAAAGCATTGAGAACTTTGCAGGTTCTAAGGAAGGCTGATATGATACGTAAAAATGCAGTAGACAGCATTTTGGCGGAGCGTAATATTCTAATATCAGTTCGCAATCCCTTTGTGGTGAGTGGAACTTCATTTTTTTTTAAAGAAAATCTTGTTTCAAGCACACAACACTTAAGAGAGTTTTTTTTTTTTTTTTTCCGTAACTGTTCTCATTAATCCAATGATGAGCAGGTTCGTTTTTTCTATTCCTTCACATGTAGAGAAAACCTTTACTTGGTCATGGAGTACTTGAACGGGGGAGATCTATATTCCTTGTTGAGCAATTTGGGCTGTTTGGAAGAAGACATGGCACGTGTATATATAGCAGAACTTGTAAGAATGAAATTTATATTTTTAATTTGAAATTCTAGATTTCTATTGAGATTTGTATGTAGATAGATATATGGTTAAGTGGTCAAACAGGAAAAAATTGCTGAAACCAACCAACATAAGGTGAAGTTTTAGACCTGCAACATTGTTCATTACATGTGGGTGTGTGCTTCATCATACTGACTTTGTTCTGTTTGTTTTTCTTCTTTTAATTTTTTTGATGGCAGGTTCTTGCGTTGGAGTATTTGCATTCGTTAAATGTGATTCATAGAGATCTAAAGCCAGACAACATATTGATTGCTTGTAATGGTCATATCAAGGTCATTATCATGTTTATCTTTCACTATTGTTTGTGTCAACATTTACCTCAGTGCAAAGTGTGATTTGGTATACATTTGGAGATCTGTTAGGATGGATGAAAGCATGGTTCCATTCAAATCAACAAAATTACATAGATTAAAATTGTTTATTACTGATTGCAATCTTTTTGGGGCGACAAAAATCATGTCTTTGGGTGTTCTTTTATTTTTCCTTGAAGGAAGAGAATGGAATATTTTTTTTATAAGAGGTGGTCCCTTATGTCTTAAACGTTTTGAATTGTTGCTGATGACCAAGATTTGTGCATTAAAAACAACCGAACTGGCTGTTTTCACTAATCCTACTGCTTGTTCTCTTTGTTTGAGACCTTAAAACACCTTTTAGTTATTATTATTATTTTTTGGACAAAGTCTTCTGTTGGCAACACTTGTGAGAAGTAGGAAAAACCTGTTTGGCTTATAATTCATTGACAGTTTCTGTAACTTCACTCAGAAATTAAGGTGGTTTCAGGATTTCTTGTTTAAAATGTGATTTTCTGAATTTTTTCTATTGGATTCTATTTTTGTACTTTAGGATCCCCAACTCCACAAACATGATCTAATTTTTTTTTTAAATGAGTTTTCCTTGCCAAATATTTAGTTTGTATCAAGTTATCGACATTTAGTTAAGGCATTCTATACATTCAAATGCTAAGTATTTGAATATTAGTTAACTTCCCCTATGTGGCCTGCTAATAAATATCTCATCCAAAGAATAATTTCTCAAAATCTACCTGTTACGGTCTAGATGAGATATTAATCTTCCTATGAACTCTTTTATACATCATAGCTATGTGTACACTGCCTCCGCTACGAGAGCTTTCTTACTTCTTAAGGATTTACGAATATTTTCCATTTTGATATCTGTTGTCAACCGAGATGGACATAGATTTTAATTATAAGGTCTCTGACTGGTTTTTGCATTTTCTTGACACTGGTTATGCAATTATTGTATTTGTTTCAACTCTCACAATGCCTCTAATCCCTTCTGTTACAGTTGACAGATTTCGGACTATCAAAAGTTGGTCTTATGAACAGCACGGATGATCTGTATAGCCCTGCAGCCAGCAGCACTGACGTCGAGGATGATGAACCCAAAACCACAGAACAGCAAACACTGAATCGGGAACAGCGCCAACAAGAGTCAGCTGTTGGCACTCCAGATTACTTGGCACCAGAGATACTTCTGGGGATGGGACATGGTTTGTATTTTCCATTTGATTGCTGCAAATGATTCACTCTATTGAATGAAAATACCTTGGTTTTCATCATTTCAGCTTGCTCTGTTATTTCTGTTTGCAGGTGCAACTGCAGATTGGTGGTCTGTGGGGGTAATCCTTTTTGAGCTGCTTGTTGGCATTCCACCATTCAATGCAGATCATCCACTGGTAAGCCACTTGTCCCATGCCTAAGAAGATATATTTTTTTTAGGCCTACCTAAGAAGATATTATATATTCATGAAAAAGTTCTACAATAACATCCATTGTTGGAAGTTCAATATTTCTTCAAACATTTGAAGTTTTGATAGTACAGATTGAATTAAATGCAAAGTTCTTAGTGTCCAATTTGACTCTAGTAGCTACACACTGTTAGTAAAGTCTTGCTAAGAGGTTGACCATGTACAAATATGGAGACCGATGACCACTTTCATCATTTGTTGCACTGGCGTGTTTGTAGATTCAAGTAAAATAGTTGGAAATGGGAACCAAGGAGAAAGTGATGATGGTGTCATAGGGAGTAATTGTTTTCTTTGGTAGATCAAAGGGTGCTATTACAATATATATACTTCTTTTTTTTACAATATATATGTATACTCTTCTAAAAACACTAGTAAACAATTTACTTATTCATAAAGCTCCAATTATGAAGTCAAACCAATCCTCCCATGTACCTGCGGAAAAGACAGCTCAAAACGACTAAAACACCTGGAAATTGAATCTCCTAATTTATCTATAGCACAATAGCAACATGATTCCACCCTAAGAAAACTCTATTGAAAGTTTGAAATGCTTAACAACTCCTTTTATTACACCTTCGATAATAAAACAGGAAGATAATAAAAAAAAACGTGTTAAAGTATGGCCTCCAAAATAGAAACTCACTTGAATTAAAAAAGGAAAAGGAAAACTTTGGTTCAATCTCTTTTGGATCTGATTTGATTCATTTGTATAAATGTCATTCAATTTGGATTGATCCTAAGCAATTCATGTGTGGTTCATATCCGGTAAGTCAAAATTATTACTCGTACAAACTCTTTGATTCAAGTTGCACTTTTGACTACTATGCTTTGTATTATTATTTATGGACAACTAAACTGAACTAGAAATTTAGTTACATATGAAAATTTATTTTTATTTATCTTTAGATACAAATCAAATTGGACATTACCATCCTCAGTAATAGAGGTGAATCATTATATTGCTTATGCAACTTACATCGATTATATGAAGCTTGAGTATCCAATTCCAAAGATGATTGCAATGATATCATTCCAAAAGGGAAATGTAAGATGAGGAAAATCTTTCAGACGATAGATATGTTCTTCCACTTGATCAACTAATGTTAGACTACTACAGGAAATGCTTCTGTAACATTGCTAGTGAAGCTCGATTTTACTTTTAGTAGGGTTATTGGAAAAAATATGAAAAAAGGTTATCAAAATGAGTTTGATGTCGGATTATAGCTCATGCAATATGAACCTCGTCCAAGATTGCAAATAATGAGAAAACATTTAATCGGCACAAGTACATAATTGTTAAAATAATTACAACAACAACAAATTAGTTGTTGGGGTCGGCTACATGGATCAAACTCCTCCACCGCACTCGAGTTTGTGCAAAATAATTACATGTTATATTATATTTATTTTCCGTTAATGCCTTAGGCAGATCCAACGCAAAAGTGAATACCATTTCCCATGCTTTTGATGCAATTCGCCTTTATTATTTGAACAATGTAGTCAATACTGTGTTTCATCTCCTGGTACTTTTTGAATCAAAGATTCAAATTCCTAATAATTTATCATGGTCATGTGCATCATTATGAAGTTATTGTATTTACTATTTGCAACAATAACTTGTTCTTAATAATAAACATACAAAGCCTTGACTTGGTTTTGCAGAAAATTTTTGACAATATACTGAACAGAGATATAACATGGCCAATGATACCAGAGGAGATGAGCTATGAGGCTTATGACTTGATTGACAAGTAAGAATCCTGAAAAGCCCTTTCTAAAACTTCTTTTCATTGATCACAAAACAATGTTATGCTTTTGTAGGTCTTTTGTTTTTTCAAAATAATATTAAGATAAAATGTCTGTCATGGTTCTATCAGTCTCTAAATGAATCCTAATATAATTAATAGAAATCTCATCTCTGATGTTGTTTTATTGGTCAACCTATTTTTTAGAGATTAAGAATATTCTCGAGTTGTTCCGCATGGAGCTTATCTCTTTAAAACATTTTCCCAACTACCACAATTGTTTTTAAACTTATTTGGTATTAGTGAACATAATTCCTTATACATTTAAACTACTTGTTGATGTAGAAAATAAAAAAAAAAGTTTTTGGTGCTGGCGCTTAGCTTAACGCTGCGCCAAGACTAGAAGCTCACTGTTTTTGGCGTTGGAGCGCCGGGTCGGTGCCTCAGCACCCAAAACGAATAGGTGCGAGTTTTGAGTGTTATTTGGTCCTTTTTTGTCTATTTTTTTTGGTACTTATTCGCATTAAAACTCACCTCTTTGTGGATAGACACCAAGTCTCTTGATTTTCTATAAATCAAAGAGATCTAGTATGTACTAAACACATTTAGACACATTGAGAAGCACATTGAAACACAAAAGTCTTTTGAATCAAAGTGTGTTTTTGTTCATAGCATCATTCTCTCAAAAGTTATTCAAAGAGTGTTCTTGGTTGGAGTTCTATTACACAAACATCATCCAACAACCATTAGAGACTTGATTGTATCTTGAACGCAAGTTTTGATTTTCCCATTGTGTATGCGCGGTTTCAACCGGTAGGAAGTAATCTTGTCTAAAAGAGAGCAATTATGCCTTAAGTCTTTGTTTGGTTCCTCCATTCTCAACTAGTATTTTCTGTCCAAAGAGATTTGTTCCAACATTTTTTAGACAAGATTTTATCCCCCACTGCTTCTTCGGATGGAATTCTTGGTAATGACGTTACAAACAATTCGGTCAATTGTTTGCGAGAATCTCTTGTATGTGTATGCATATACATGTATGATTGTGATGATGAATTGTGAACTCATGCATTCTGGTGATGCCACATATCTGAATTTAATTTGACTGGTGGACTGGTAAAATTTATGATATATATGTACTTTAATACTGTGTATAGAATCTGGTGTTATTAAATTATCAGATGTTCTCATATACTTATTACATATGGGTTCATATGTGCATATATGTAGAGTTCATTAGATTTGATCAATCATGGCATGTTATTAATTGGTTTATCCAGATTCCACAAGCATGAGACCATGTGATCGATGTTTATATTTTTTATATATAATGCACGACATGCGTTTTACATATGCATGCTTGGTCTTGGATTCTTTGATTTTATTATAGTCAAGGCATATATGGATGAGGATTCTAATCTCGGATATCTAGAAGAATTTTCACAAATTTTCTTCTAATGGCATCTATATATATTAAGATTAAATTTTATTCTAATGGCATCGATATAATTGACCTTAATATGATCATATGCCTTTGTGAATGATAGATAATTTAATAATTATCTTATGGAAACTTGTGTGTCTAACATTAAGGATGATGCGGCTATATTTGTTAGTTTGCGCAATCAATGGTTATGAACTCATATCATGGGAATCTAGAAGAGTTGTGTCGAGACTATTCTAATGGAAATAGTCACAGAATCTAGAAGATTTGGTTACAAAATCTTGTAATGAACTAGGAGTCCTTCTATTAAGAATGATAAAGTAAGGATACTTAGAAGACAAAGGATGTAAATCTTTGTGTCTAGATTAACTTATTTGGTTGAAGGAAGCATATGGGAAGTTAAGGAACAAATAAGATTTTTCCTTAATTTGAAATGTGATCATGTTTCGTTTCAACATAATTTTTCATTAAGGGATACTTTGTTTTTTTTAAAAGAAGCGATTAATGATGAAAAATGATCAATTCAATTCTATTAAATCAAACTTGGGTTAAACTGATACCTTACCAAGATCAAAAGCAATATGGAGCAAATGAGTATCCAAAGGGAATTGAATGTCAATAAAACTATAAATAATTAGTTCAAGGCTTGTTTGGTGGCTAAGGTCTACAAACAAAAAACTTTCAAGGCTTGTTTGGTGGCTAAGGGCTACAAACAAAAATATGATGTTGATTACTTTGATACTTGAGCACCAATTGCAAGAGTTACATCCATGCGGGTGTTAATACGCCAGGAAGAACGATTGTTTCTTGGGAGCCCAAAGAAACAGTGATTCATAGTTGAATAAGAAATTAATGCCCTAGCAAATGCAAGGAATCGAATGACTTGGAAAATTATTAATGGGAAATACCATTATAAAACAAGTCATGTCCAAATATAGTAATCACTTGTGATAACAAGGGAATGTTTATATAGTCGAGAGCAAGACTCATAATAGAAAGTTTAGACATATAAGTCTAAGACATAATCTTTTGAGACGATTACTCAAAGAATGGGGTTATCACAGTTGATTGCGTGGAATCTAATAAGAATTTAGCGGATCCATTAACAAAGGTCTTGTTAGAGATATTGTGTCTCAGAAATATAAAAAAGAATGGGACTTAGGCTTGCATAATTCAATCGTCACTTGATGGGAGCTCAACTTAATTCTTGAAAATAAAGAATAAAGTTCAATGTAGTACTAACAAGTCAAGTGAAGATTAACACTAGAAAATTTATATTATAAAAGGTCCCTTCCTGGTTCTAGTGTTGGTTTATGCATAACGGAGGTTGACAATTGGGTCTTAATAAGTCCAATAGAGTGACTCACAGATTCACTTAAGTAGACTTACCTATATGGGTGTAGAAGTGTGGTTGCTTCTTATGAGCCTAACCGACGCTAGAGCACTCAAGAAAGACAAGATTTGCACAAGGCCATAATGTGCAATCAACAAAACACTCTTACTTACATGAAATTGGTATGTGTGATATTTTCGGTTTTGTCGCATGGGTTCTTGGTTCAAGATTCGTTCACCATAGTACCAGATGAAGCTTTGAAGTGTTTGCACTAAAGTGAAAAGTTCAAGTCCAAAAGAAACTTCTCATTTATGTATCAATTTTGGAATGATGCTATATGTTTTTTTTTTTTTTTTTTTGGTCATGTTATTTCTTAAGTGTAATTTTCAATTTATATTTCCATATAATTTGAATATGGGGGGAAATTGTAGAAAATAAAAAAAGGGTTTTAGTGCTGGCGCTGAGCTTGACGCTACAACGCCAAAACTAGAAGCTCACTATTTTTGGCGTTGAAGCGCCCAGAACAAATAGGTTCGAGTTTTGGGTGTTATTTGGTCTTTTTTTGTTCGTTTTTTGGTACCTATTTGCACCAAAACTCACCTCTTTGTGGATAGATGCCAAGTCTCTTGATTTTCTATAAATCAAAGAGATCTAGTACGTACTAAACACGTTTAGACGCATTGAGAAACACATTGAAACAAAAAAGTCTTTTGAATCAAAGTGTGTTTTAATTCCTAGCATCATTCTCTCAAAAGTTCTTCAAAAAGTATTCTTGGTTGAAGTTGGGTTACACACACATCATCCAACAACCATTAGAGACTTGATTGTATCATGAAGGCAAGTTTCAATTTTTTCATTGTGTATAAGCGGTTTCGATCGGTAGGGAAAAATCTTGTGTAAAAGAGAGCGATTATGCGCTTCATGTCTTTGTTTGGTTCCTCCATTCTCAACTAGTATTTTCTGTCTGAAGAGATTTATTACAACAGTTGATGTTAATTTGCAGCTGTCATAAGGTTTATTGGTTGATTGTCTTAGCCTCTTGTGATATAATGTCTTGTCCTTGAGTAAGAAATCATCATTTATAGAGATGGGAGTATAAAACAGAAATGTGTGCGTGGATAAAGTTAAAGTGGTAATAAATAGATACGACAAATAACGAAAGACCTTCGATTGGGAGAGTTTTGCCCATTTGTGGACTCCCGACTCGAGCCAGGATTAGTTGGGCCGATGTGCTTCTGGATACCAGGTGAGAACCGAAAAAAGAATGGGATTGAAAAATTACTTTTTGTTGTAAATTGAATTGGAACTTGCTAAGAACTAGAGAAGGAAAATAGAAGACTAAGAATTTCTACCACTACAAAGGAGAAGAGAAGAAATGAGATAGTTGGAATGAGAAGTTTTCATTCAACTTGGTGTGTTTTTACAATGAGGTTGGCACCCTTTATATAGGCCATTTGGTGATGATGATAAATGTACTTTATACAATGTGTACAAGTAACACATACACCCCATGTCATACAACACATTACAAGTAATTTGACAATACATGGAAGAGTTGGTATACATTGGAAATGGTTACAAGTAACATGACAATACACAATATGTTGGTGTACATGTATGGTCATCCATATTCCACAACACTCCCCTTTGATGACACTTGCTTAGAGATTGTGCCTCGTTAAAACTTCTACTAAGAAAAACCCTGGGGAAAAAATATAGTAAAAGAAAAATAGTACACTATTCTCATAAATATTAAGATGGGTATAATATTGTTAAGATTGCCTCATTAAAAACCTTGCTACGAAAACCCAATGGGATAAAACCATAGCTAAAGGAAAAAAAGTGCAATACACTAATCAATAACTCCCCCTCATGTGAACATGGGTGAAACTTGTTCAGTTTCTTTACTTGCAATGTCTTTAAGTTTACGCAAGCCAGTACCATATGTAAGCCTTTTAAATGTCGTTGTTGGTAAGGCTTTTGTGAATAAATCAGCAAGATTATCACTCGATCGGATTTGTTTGACATCAATTTCACCAGTCTTCTGAAGCTCATGCGCATAAAAGAATTTTGGTGAAATATGTTTTGTTCTGTCCCCTTTTATGAATCCTTCACTTAATTGTGCAATACATGCTGCATTATCTTCATATAATATGGTTGGGGAATCTTTTATTGAAGGCAATCCACATGATTCTTGAATATGTTCAATCATGTTTCTCGACCATACACATTCACGACTTGCTTCATGAATTGCAAGTACTTCAGAATGATTGGAAGAAGTGGCAACCATAGTTTGCTTTACTGACTTCCATGATACAGCAGTATTACCACAGGTGAATACATATCCCATTTGAGAACGGGCCTTGTGGGGATCAGATAAAAATCCAGCATCAGCATAACCTTGGAGATTCAATTTTACCTCTCTCGAGTAAAATAAACTCATGTCACTTGTTCCTCGAAGATATCGAAAAATATGTTTAACACCATTCCAATGTCTTCGAGTTGGTGAAGAGTTGTATCTTGCAAGTAGGTTGACAGCGCAAAAGCAATGTCGTCTTGTACAATTTGCAAGATACATAAGTGCACCAATTGCACTTAAATATGGTACCTCCGGACCAATTAGCTCTTCATCACTTTCATGAGGTCGAAATGGATCCTTATCCACGTCAAGTCATCTGACAACCATTAGAGAGCTCAATGGATGTGCCTTGTCCATATAAAATCTTTTTAATATTTTTTCAATATAATTTGATTGATGGACAAGTACTCTACTTGAAAAATGTTCAATTTGCAAACTAAGACAAAGTCTTATTTTTCCAAGTTATTTCATCTCGAATTCCTTTTTCAAGTATTCGGATGTTCTAACGATGTCGTCGTGGTTTCCCACTATATTTAAATCATCAACATATACAACAATAATCACAAATCCTGTTGATGATCTTTTAATGTAGACACATGGGCAAAGCGGATTATTTACATATCCTTCTTTCAGTAAATAATCACTAAGACGTTTGTACCACATTCGTCCGGATTGTTTCAATCCGTACAAAGACCTTTGTAATTTTATAGAATGTATGTTATGAGGTTTTGATTTTATTTCATCGGATATTACAAATCCTTCAGGGATTTTCATATATATCTCACTGTCTAGGGATCCGTACAGATATGCTGTAACGACATCCATTAAATGCATATCAAGCCCTTTAGAAACTGCAAGGCTTATTAAGAACCGAAATGTGATTGCATCTATAACAGGAGAATATGTTTCCTCATAATCGATGTCAGGTCTTTGTGAGAAACCTTGAGCTACAAGTCTTGCTTTGTACCTTGTAACTTCATTTTTTTCGTTTCTCTTTCGTACAAATACCCATTTATATCCAACAGGTTTTACGCCATCTGGCGTTTGGACAATCGGTCCAAAAACCTCTCATTTCCTTAACGAGTTTAGCTCTTCTTGGATAGCCTTTTGTCATTTTTGCCAATCAGGTATTTTTCGACATTTGTCCACTGATCGTAGTTCTGGATCATCATCATTTTCACATATTTCAAAGGACACATTGAAAGCAAATATATCATCAGAAACAATTTCATTTCGATCCCAAATCTTACCAGAGTTTAAATAATTTATTGAAATCTCATTATTTTCATCTTTTTCCTCTTTTTCTAGAGGCAATTGTTCCTCATCAGAATCAACTTTTTGTGACAAATCCTTATCAAATGATTCTTGTGTTTTCTCAGGAGTATTTTGATTTGTATTTATTTTTACTCCCGTTTTCCTCTTTCGAGGAATTGTATCCTTTGAACCAACTGGTCTTCCACGCTTTAAGCGTTTCGTTGGTTACTGTGCATTTTGTTGCACAGAGACATCAATTCTTGCAGGAGCATTTACAGCTGGAATATGTGATTTTGTCACTTGTTTTGCATCATTAAATGCATCAGGTAATTGATTTGCGATTTGTTGCAAATGAATGATCTTTTGAACTTCAAGTTCACACTGATTTGTGCGTGGATCATAATGTGATAAAGTTGATGCATTCGAAGCAATTTCGCGCCATTCCTTTTGAATTAACTTCTTATCTCCCCCTAATGGTGGGAAAATTGTTTCATCAAAGTGACAATCAGCAAAATGTGCAGTAAATAAATCCTCTGTTAAGGGCTCAAGGTATCTTATAATGGACGATGAGTTAAATCCAACATAAATCCCGAGTTTTCATTGTGGGCCCATCTTTGTTCTATTGGGAGGTGATATAGGAACATACACTGCACAACCAAAAAATCTCAAGTGTGAAATATTTGGTTGTTGACCTAAAATGAGTTGCATGGGGAATGTTCATGGTATGCGGTAGGCCTATAACGAATGATAGATGCTGCATGAAGGACTGCATGTCCCCAAACTGAAGTTGATAACTTAGTTCTCATGATTAAAGATCTGGCAATTAATTGAATGCGTTTGATCAGAGATTCTGCCAAACCATTCTGGGTATGCACGTGTGGAACATAATGTTCAATGGTAATTCCTATAGACATGCAATAATTTTTAAATGCTTGAGATTGAAATTCTCCGGCATTATCAAGACGGATGGTCTTGATTGGGTTGTCAGGGAATTGTGCTCTTAACTTAATGATTTGTGCTAAAAGTCTAGCAAATGCAACATTGCGAGTTGAAAGCAAATAAACATGTGACCACCTAGTTGATGCATCTATCAAAACCATGAAATATCTAAATGGTCCACAGTGAGGATGAATAGGTACACATATGTCTCCCTGAATGCGTTCTAAGAAAACTGGGGATTCCACAACAATTTTACTTGGGGATGGTTTAACTATCAATTTACCTTGAGAACAACTAGCACAATTATAATTACCAGCTGAAAATATTTTGCAACTCCTTAAAGGATGTCCATGTGAATTATTAATTATTCTTCGCATCATTGATGATCCTAGATGACCAAGTCGATCATGCCATAAAATGAATGTCTTTGGATCATTAATTTTCTTATTTAAGACGACATTCGTTTCGACATGTCTTATATGAGTAAAATATAATCCAGAGAATAAAGCTGAGAATTTTTCTAACACTTCTTTTTTCCCATTTGAAACCAATGTGACATAGAGAAATTCTCTATTATTTTCGTTCACGGTTTCAATGTGATATCCATTTTGTCGAATATCTTTAAAGCTGAGTAAATTTCTTATGGATTTTTCAGAGTATAAGGCATTGTCCATGAATTGTTGTTCCCCTAGGCAACATAATATTTGCTCTTCCAGAGCCATTAATCAAATTGGAGATGTCATATATTGTTTGAACATTAGCCTCAGCTAAGTTCAAATTGAAGAAATATTCTTTGTTTTTAAGGATTGTGTGCGTTGTACCACAATCAACAAGACATATATCGCTCTTATTTGATTCATGATTTGAAGACATGATTTGTTGATCCATCTGGACAAATAATGTTTGGCAAATTAGAAAAGAGTCATATTTCATTGATAAAATTCATAATATTTTGCATTTGATTTTGAAGGCATGGTAAAGGTCACAAAAATATTCGGGTATATATATGACAATATTTAAGCAAAACAGCCTTTTCATATATGACCAAAAAAATGTCACAATTATGAGTGCTCATTGTCAATAATTATTTACCCTTTGTAGTGGTGCACCACTTTTGTTCCATTTTTTTGTGGAATTGTCAATACGACCTTTACCTGATATTCTCACCTTTTCCACGTCCATAAATTTATTATTGTGATCATGATCATTATATGCAACATATGCTTCTTAATTTAAAGCTGAACTAATTGGACGGGAGCGATATTATATTTATAATATCTCATTATTTTACTCAGCTACCATGAGACAAGAAATCAATCCTTAATATTTATTGGATTGATGTGCGCCCTCGATATTTGTTGCAGCAATAAATCGAGGCGGGCCACGTGACCTTATTTTTATTGTCTCATCAGTCATATTTCCACGTAGCCTTAACATAGAGGTAATTAAAATTGTGGAATTATAATTAATATTTGACTGATTAAATTTTGTAGCTTGAGACTCAATCGCTCATTTTTGAGCTTTTGGAGTATTGCCTTCTTTGGTATTTATATATTTATAACTCCATAGGGTGAAAAGATATATGAAATATTCACTTTTCAAATCTCTAAAGAGATATTGGCAAATTATTGTGTACAACATACAGCCTTGCATAGATGCAAGCTTAATTCATAATTTGTAATATCTAATTATCATGACAAGAATTATAATAAGGTAACAAATTCAACTATAGTTGATTAATATTTTGAAAGTAAATATAATATAAAATAATTTTCTCTTTTCTTTTATGTAAAAAAATATAACATATGATTAAGTATATGTTTACAACTTGATTCATTAATAATCAAATGTACTATTCGCATGAGTTGGTGGGACAACCTCCAAGTTGGGTGGCGAGACAAAGTCTGCTTAATACCATGCCTCCTCGAACGGGATAACCCGTTTCTCTTTCAATGTTTAGCTTTACCGAGGACAAGACTTACCCACTATCAACTCAAACTTATAGCATTATTTGTATTATAAAATCAAGAATAGAACAGTAACTAATCGTTTGTAGTTTTAAGAGAAAACTAGTTATGTCACATATTGACTTTTGATTTCTGATGTAAAAGATCGTACAAGACGCAACTACAGAGCATACTTTCGCAATCGATGACGTTATAATGTATAGTATATGAATAAAGTATGCATATAGAAGTGATGCATGTAATAAAAGGAAGCAACCATGATAATATATAAATAAATTGAACTTATTTAAATAACAAAAGTTATACCTTCATAGCTTTGTCTCCTTAACAAGCCTTCTTGAACTTCAAGATCTCCTTAATGCTAGAGCAAGCTCGTGCTGATAACGTGTTGTAAATTGAATTGGAACTTGCTAAGAACTAGAGAAGGAAAATAGAAGACTAAGAATTTCTCCTACTACAAGGAGAAGAGAAGAAATAAGATAGTTGGAATGAGAAGTTTTCATTCAACTTGGTGTGTTTTTACAATGAGGTTGGCACCCTTTATATAGGCCATTTGGTGATGATGATAAATGTACTTTATACAATGTGTACAAGTAACACATACACCCCATGTCATACAATACATTACAAGTAATTTGACAATACATGGAAGAGTTGGTGTACATTGGAAATGGTTACAAGTAACATGACAATACACAATATGTTGGTGTACATGTGTGGTCATCCATATTCCACAACACTTTTCACAGCAGCATGAGCATTTCAATGATGTAACGCATTGTTGAAATTGGCATCAACCTCTTCAAGTACTTGAGAAACATATCAGTTGTAGAATTGTAGTTGGACTAAATGGAAAACAGAACATAGTTCATGACAGGAAAGAAGTAGAAAACAAAAGAGAAGAATGAATGCAAAACATTGCAGGGTCGAGACTAGCTCTTAAATGTCAAAAACTTTCTAGAAATTAAATGCATGGGGTCATTGTGCTGATAATAGCGAATAGTGGTTATTACTGTCTGTTTCGAGTTACCTAAAAAGTTACTCCATCACAAGATCCACAAAACGTTTGAATCAATGTCATTTGGAATATTCAACCAAGTCAAGGTTCTCATGATCTAGTAAAACGTAATGCTTAGGCACAATGGAATAAACATGAGGTTGAGGCTTTGAGTCTCTCCATGTGGGAGTTTGAGCTGTTGGTTGGAATCAAGTAAGCTGGTTTCTTATAAAGAAAGAGAAAAAGGTTTGATCAAACATGCATCCATTTTCCATGAAACCTTCTATTCTAATAAATCAACAAATAAAAAATGTAGGAGCAACCATTAAGATTTCTGGGATGAACAATTTCAATATCTCAACATGTTCCCTCACCTTAAGCACGAGGTAAACATGTCATCTGTTCGGAAGAGGGAAAAGAAAAGCTCATGTTTCCTATTTATGTTAAGCCTAAAAGACAAATATATTCTAATCTTTCAAAATTTTTGCAAAAATATCCTAACCTTTTGATTTTTATGCAAATTGTATCCTACGTTGTCATTATTGCGTCAAACCAAAATGAAAGAGATGAAGGATCGCTTGATGACATACCCTTACATCATATGAAACAACATTCCCAAGTGAGTGTGTAAAGTTTTTCACAATTCCAAGTGTGATGCACTCAAATAATAGCAACCTAGGATACAATTTGCAAGAAATCTAAAAGTTAGGATATATTTGTCTATTAAGCCTTTATGTTATTATGTCACTATGTACACAAATGACTCCATGTTTGCTTGTTAGTGAGGTTTCCGTCATACCTTAGAGAAGAATAAGTTCGACGCGGTGTGTGTGCATACTAAAGTTGGTATCTTGATCCTTTCCAGACTCTTTATTGAGAACCCAATGCAAAGACTTGGAGCAACAGGGGCTAGAGAGGTCAGTCTCATGCAAATTTTGAATGTTAAGTTGTTTACCCTTATTATGACATGAATGGTTTTTATGATTAACCTTAAACCCAATGACAGGTAAAGAATCATGCTTTTTTCAAAGACATCAACTGGGATACACTTGCCAGGCAGAAGGTATTGAAATTATTTACGATTTCAAGTCAACATTGTATGACTTTCACGCAATCATGAAGCTGAATAATCTTCTTGTCATTCTCAGGCGGCTTTCATTCCATCCGCAGAGGCATATGACACAAGTTATTTCACTAGTCGGTACATATGGAATCAAGGAGATGGACAAGCTAGTGATTTGGATGACATGACTGAATCATGTAGTTTATCTGGCAGCAGCTCATTCAGCAACCAAATAGATGACGAGGTGAGTTAAAATTTATGTCATCGGTGCACAAGGAAAACTTATGCGACGAACAACAAGGCCATTCTCTTGGCTATAGAATTTATATATATGTATAACATTAGTTTTGGTAGCACATACATATTCTAACTATAAAAAATGGAACAGGTAGATGAATGCGTCAATCTCACAGATTTTGGACTTCCAAACCATTCAGTCATGTACTCATTCAGCAATTTTTCTTTCAAGGTAGGATGTGATGTAATTTTTTCTTGTAAATTAAGGAGTGAATGCGTAGTTTTGCTTTGAGTTTGATAGTTAATCTAACGATTGTTAGTTCGTCTTATGATCTCAGAACTTGTCTCAGCTGGCTTCGATCAATTATGATCTTGTAGTAAAGAGTAGCCAAGAATCGAAAGAGAGCTCTACTTCTTCGGTTCCATGACGCTGCAAATGAGCATCATTTATTCGCTTGAATGGCAATCTTCATTCATGTTACTAAACTGCAAGGCCATCTTCGTAGCATTTATTTTCTTCCTTGGAAAGAAAAACTGTCTGCCCTACTCCATTGTCATTTTCGTGAGTCCAAGGTTCTGCTAGGAATTCAGAGAGTATATTTTTACCATGCAATCTTGGAGTAAAATCAGCTCATATCATCAGTGATCAGATGTTCTCACGTTCCCAAATTACTCAGGCAGACTGGAAAGACTGATCATGCCACATGAAAGAAAAGTATATACAGGATTACATTAATTCTTTCGCTCCTCTTGAAGATGCATTATGTTTTGTTATTGCATCAACACATTTTTTACTGTTTTTTGTTTGATCTTTTGTACATACAGAGCTCCTTCACATCAATAAAAGCTTAGTTGTTTTTGGTCTGTTTTTTCATATGAACATTTCTGATGTGCATTATTTTGCTCATAAGGAATTTATTGTTTATTTTATATTGCAAAAGCACCGTATAGCACTGATATTCAAAGTAATAGTAGTAGTGTTGTGGCACTTACACAAATTAAGGTATTTAAATAAAAAACGTATTTTATCAATATCAAAATCAGAGTGGCGCAGCGGAAGCGTGGTGGGCCCATAACCCACAGGTCACAGGATCGAAACCTGTCTCTGATAAATAAAGTTGTTTTTAGTTATTATTTTTTAATAATTGTTTTTTTGGTTCAATCGAAAGAGATAAGAGTTTTGTTTCGATTACAAAATTGTAGAAACGATTAAATATTTAAATTGCAGTTTATGTATCCAACAACAACAACATAACCTCAATCCCAACTTAAATATATTTTTTATCCTAAAAATAAATAGTTTTCTCTACCAAAAAAATAGTTGTGTTTTAAAAATGGAATTAGTTTTTCTTAACCATGTAAATAGAAAAACTCCTAAACTTGTTTAAATTGGAGAACTTTTACACAAATTTTTCGTCTCAAATTATTTTTTTATTCAAAAATGATAACTTCCAATACGAACTTGATTTTTTATGATTAGATAGATGTGACGACCCGCCTAATTAGATTATTATTTATTTGTCTAATTTCAAACTAGAAATCACTTCAGACCCACGTAGATTAGCAATATAAGAGAGTCATGTCGAGGTATAATTATAGTTATTTTTGTATGATCCATGTCTATTTGCATATATTTTAAATTAAAAGCTAGCATTACACTATTTTTCTTTTTTCGAAGAAAAATATAAGTTTTATTAATTATTAATGACCCGATACAAGACTAGACATAGAATAAAAATACATTGATTCATTAATCTTATTTGTTCAAAAGAACTACCATTAAATTGGATGTAAATGTGATTGTGAAATTGAAACAGTTTGACAATGAGAGACTACTCTCTACAATATTGAAACACATTACTATACACAAACACCACTAGAATCACATAACGAATAACAAAACTTCCTAACTAGGAGAAGAAAACTTAAAGCTTCCCAACGATGAGAAGACAAATCGAAAACTTTCAACTAGGGAAGACAAACTAAATACGAAATTAAAAAATTAATAAGAGACCAACCCAACCGTCGGACAAAAACCATGCACAACAGTTGAGAAAGATGTACCGCAATAAGGATGAACCAATCTTCACAAATCTGACTTGATTTGCCGCTTATTGGATGAATAAAATGCAAACAAATGTGATTTGAACTACCACCATTCGAAATGGAAGATCGGCGGTGGCTCCTTATTACCGTGTTTTGAAGTTTTTGTATCCTGAATTAAAAAAATGATACAAACCATTAAATATACTTTTTTATCCTAAAAATAAATAGTTGTGTTTTAAAAATAATGTGGGTTAAATTAGTATCACTTGCACAATTTTGACCGTCTACCCCTTTTGGTATCTAGCATAAGGCTTAACCATCATTATACTAAGTTCATAATCATGAAATCATAAAAATGTTGGTCTATGGACTCGAGTGAGCATTTCTCTTGATTTTTCATAAGTTTCAAGTCAAAAAGGCAACCAAAGGCATGAAACAAAATTTCGGGTGACTCTAAACAAATAAGAAAAACGAAAACTATACTAAATACATGCATGAAAGTGTATCAATTTCTAATGAAATAAGAAAGTGAAGTATGGAGGGAAAAGAAACAGAAGAAATGAAAGAATAAAAAGATATTAAACACCACCATTACAATCTGACAATCGCATATGACCGCATATAATTGAAAGAATTTAAATGATCACACATGCGGAGTTGCGCAAAGTAGTCCATCCAACTCAATCCACAAATCTTAAATTACCCCCAAACTTATTCCAAACCTTGTCCTCAAGGTTCAAAACAAGTCAAAGAATTCATGCAACAAAAAGAAAAAAATGATGAAAATGAACATGGGTAAAGAAATAAGAAGATACAAATGCATGTATAGTAAAAGTCTCAAAAAACTAGTGAATGCACAAAATCTCTTATGTCTAGATAACTAAAGAAACTACGAAATAAAATCATCATAATAAAAGCAAGAACTAATAAGCATAAGGGTTAACTCAAATAATTTCTACCAAATCTCGCGAGCCCGAAGTCTTTCAACTAAGGGTAAAATCTACAAGATGATAGAATGAAGTCTAGAGTTTTGTGTCTACTTAAAGACCCGCCACTAATGTAGCAACTTAAGTTGGATATGTCTCAACCAAGTCTCAAAATGCCTAAAATCCTATTAATATGTTAATTCCCAAAATATGCTCAAATTTCTCCCAAGAAAAATGTAATCCATAGTCAAACCTAGAAAAACTTAGAGGGCCGCTAAGGGCACCCCACCAATTCATGAAGGCACCCTCTTATTGAGGGCACAAATCAAATTACCAAGGGCACCAAAAATTAGGCTCGAAATCCCGAAAATACCCCTCGTGCAAAACAGATGCACCCCACCACCCCACCACAGTCCTCTTGAGGCACCCCACCACCCCACCACTATCTTCTTGCTTGACTTGCCCTACTTCTCGTCAACGAACCAACTAGCAATCTCGAATCTCAGTTGTCTTCGTTCCTCTCCGTCTCTCTCCGCTGTTGTAGGACATTTTTCGAGTTTAAAAGCTCCGAGTTTTAGTCGATTTCGTCTCCACATTAGGGCTCGGTTTAAGTTTTTCATTCACATACTCAAGTCGTGAAATCGATCGTTTGAAGGTACGTTGATAGTCTAATTAAGTTGCATTTAGTAGAGTAGTTGTTATGTTTGTGTGGCGGTGCATTCAATGGTGCATTTATTGGAAAGTCGTGGTTCTCGGCCACACAAGCCCAGAGATTTTGTTTACGATCTCGCCAAAGCATGGCCGAGACCGAGGGAAACTTTTGGAAACTCATGGTTCTCGGCCACACAGGCTAGTATAGTTTACACAGTCTCGGCAACGAATGGCCGAGAGTTATATTGTTATCTCGGTCACCACTTCACGAGAGCAACCATTAGTGTATAGTTTATGTTCTGTCGGTGTTGTACAATCGAGAGTGTAAGATAGATCTCGGTTGTCCATGACTGAGACTTTTATTGTCATCTCGGTCACCACATCACGAGAGTAAGTCGAAGTGTATAGTTTATGTCCTGTCGGTGATGTACAACCGAGAACGTAGCATTTCTCTCGGTTGTCCATTACAGAGATTTTTATTCCTTTCTCGGTGGATGTTGACCGAGACGTTTGCATAACTCTCGGTCCTGCGAGGCTGAATCAATCGCGTCCCTAAAAAACCCTAAATTGACAAACAAAATCATCAATTTCACAGTTTTTTATCCAAAAAATAGTTCCTTCAAAGCTTCATATGGTTGTCAAACATTGTTACTTCGTTGTCGGATGATGTCAAGATGCAAGAATCGATACACGCTCGGCAAACACAATTGTGGCTTTAGGTTTCACTTGTGATCCAAGGTGGTGGGTGCCCCAGTTTTGCATTGAAATGATTTGTGAGGTTTGAGTGAGTATATATGAAAGAGCAAAATAGACATTTACATTTTAGATGGAAAAATGAGAAAAAATATGGGTGCCTTCATGAATTGGTGGGGTGCCCATAGCGGGCCTCAAAACTTATGGGGTGCTCAAATGCCTTCGGTGGGCATCAAACCCGCAAAAACCCAAGAAACCAAGTCAAGGCTTTATTAAGCATAAAAAAAAACTAAGACTAAACTAAAACTAAAATAAATGCAAGAAGTAAAAGAAATAAAAACAAAGGTGGGCTGCCTCCCAACGAGCGTTTTTCTTTTAAGTCTTTGGCTAGACTTAGTGTGATTTTATCACGAGATGCCATCTCCTTTCGAGATATCAACAATGAATGGTGCATATATAGCTTTGGGCAATGAAATAGGCATGCCCTCCTTCAGACTTGGGAGCCCATCCAGAACCTCTAACACAAAAGATTATGTCACATCATGATTATCCAACACAACGGTATCGGCAATGTAGAAAATTTGTGAAAGCTCATTTACATCCACCCCCTTGTAGGGTTTAACAAATATGCATGGAAGGGTGGGTGGTTTCACCAACACCAGAGGTTGGTCTTCCTTGCTCTTTTTCTGCGACTCCTCCGACCTTTCTGAAATGACTCCGATTTCTTTCTCGACTTCATCATCTTTGTTCTATGCAATGGTAATGTCCAGCTCATGTGAAGAAACTTCTAGTGTTTCCTCTTATTCGCTCAAATACTCGTCCACATTTGAAAACTCATCAAACTCAACACTTTTTAATGTAGCAGCATTCACGGTCTCCTCTAAGTTAGAAATTGGTTGCAGAGACAACTCTTTCTCATCCATCAAATGCTCAAGTATGGTAGTAACTCGAGTTTCTTAATTTTGCGACCTTGGGTTTATATGTTGCATATCCTCCTGCAAGGGTTGTTGAGTAGTGCTTTGAGAAAGCCAGTCGAAGATCATATCTCTCTCAATATCTGCAATGGTTCTGCATTCCTATTGAGGAATCTATGGACTTTGTCTAGACATATAGAAGTTGGATCATGACGATGCATAATTGGAACCATGATGATTCCTATACTTTGGATAGTGAAGTCAAGCATACGTGGGATAAAAGTACTCACAATTTTCACAAACCCCGCCCTGTTGCATAAAAAATTGTGAGTTAGAAAATTGATGTCCATTACGTGACATACCTACCCCATTCACACCATGATAGCATGCATCTTCATATATGGAAGTAGGAGGCCGTTATGGAATTACCCGCAAAAGTGTTAAGAACAAAGGACTAGATAAAAAAACTAAAAAAAATAAAAAACCAAAGAAAGAAAAAATCAATCCTCGGCAACAACGCCAAAAATTGACCATCGTCGAACACATCAATAAAATATATTACCTAAACCAACTATTTGCATAATAGTGGCAACGATCCCACAACGATTGGTATTCTTTCTAAAGTCAAAAAAAGGAAAATCAGGGGTTTAAGAAAGTGATTTAATTAACTAATCTAAATGATAGGGAAAATAAATAAACAACGAAATAGCTTTGAAAACAATTAATAAAAATACCTAGGTCAAGACATACAAGTTTGGTTCGATAAAATATTGGATTTGGTCCACAATTTATGTAAAATATAAATCGAAAGTATCCTAGTGTAGCTATAAACCTGATAACTTACGCGGTTCCTCACACTTCCTAATCTTAATAGCCGAGGTACGACAATGATTATTTCCCTAGTCAATCGTATAACCTGATATTCAAGCACATTGGGTTTAATACGATGACCACAATGAGTTTTATGAAGGCACTACGCCTAGACAGCCAGATCAATAGTGCATCCAATTTAGCCTAGATTCATAAAGTATTCAACCGATCCCAAAGAGGTGAATCAATTGGTATGGTCAATTGCCACTAGCGTGGTCTTATTGTATAATGATGGATGCTAACGACTCACAGGCAATTAAGTTAGAGTTTAAATGAGTTTAACTCTAATTATTCAAACAATACCAAAGAAAAAAAAAAAATGAAAAACAATGAAATTAAAATAAATAAATCTCACAAATCCATAGAAGAGAATAATCAAACCTCCCTCGCAATCTCGCTTAGGCCATGATTTTAGTCTCTTATGAATTGAAGAAAACAAAACAAAAGAAAATAAGAATGAAAGTGAGGCGGAGAGAGAATATAATTCGAATGAATAGCCGAGAAAAGGGCTTTTTTTTAATAGAAGTCGAACCTTCTATTTAATCCCTAAAGTCCTAATATCAAAAACTACTAAAAATTGGTAATCGAAATTGGCAATTTGGTTCGTGACATCAGCGCCGAAGGCGATCTTGAAGTTGTTGGGCGTTTTCTCCATGCTTCCTGATGTGTGTCAATCAGGATTGGATGAGCAGTTTGGCGTGCAGACGTGGCAATCGCTGATTCCTGAGAGATCGCAGTTGTGGATGAACTGGGCCCGTGACACTTTGACACGTGGCAGGCGTGCATGGGGAGAAAATCGCACGAATTAACAAAGTTCTGGGATAAAGCATTCACTTGTATCCCGAGGTTTATCTACGGAAACTAAGGAGAGGAATAAACTGCTGGACGTGCTATAGGCAAGTTGGCGAATGAAAGAGTGACACGTGGCTGATTTTTGGTGGAAGAGAAGTTCGCTTGGAGAATCGGCGAAATAATGGGTGAACTCACAGCTGCGTATCTCGTGTCAACATCAAGGGCTACTGAAGCGCAGTGACCTATGTATGTCTCTCCTACGTCTCTTCAACTGCTCTCCATCTATATGCAATGCGTGTCTCGAGACAAATCCTCTAGCAGCTGATCACTGCATGTAAATATATTATTTTGCGTAATTTTTCGCACCGGATTCAACCACGCACTCCGTTAACTTTGAAAATAACAAATAAATGCAATTAGGCTAATATTTTGGAAACGTAAACATAAAAAATATATAAATAAACTATGTATAATTACATAATTAGCAACTTATCAATTAACTATTCTCTTCCTCAAGGATCACGCTATGCGTATCTCGAGACAACATATAATGCATTCTTTTATCTTTGAATTAAACTATAGAATTCATTTATATATATACCTATGTATTTTTGTGGTTATAAATTCGCAACACATGCCTACATGATAGGTGCATCTTATAGATACATTGTTCGCCATCTCCGATGCGTAGGAAAATAGCAACATTGACCCCCAAACTCACAACAACAACAAAACTTCAGTCCTTGACTGCATTTGCTTGATGTGAAATTTGAGTTTAGGATCAAATTTGAACTGTGAATGTTGCATTGATGGGAGTTTGGGGGTCAATGTTGCTATTTTCCTACGCATTGATGGGAGTTTGGGGATCAAATTTGAGTTTAGTTTTTTCCTTTTAGCATTCTTGCACTTCACCATTATCCTCTTTCATGTTCCTTATTAGCTCTAGTACTCCTCTCTACCTACATATGTGCATAATTGACAAAAGACCAAAGCAAACTCAATCGTAAAGAAATTTAAAAATAGGTTCGGAGCCGACTTTTTATGTATGATTATTATTAATTTCTATGTTTCTTCAAATCCACCATTTTTCTCATTCGCTTCCAATGTACATCCTTAGTTCAATAATCTCTCCTTTGCCTACTTCTTTCAGGTGCATACTCACTGGTTGTTGCCCTCAGATGGAGAATCAGAAATGCTTCAAAGCTGCGTTTTAGTTATTAGATGAAGTCCTTTTTGTGTATACTTCCAAATTTTGGACCTTTTGTGAGTGTTCTTTTTTTTTGGGTTGTTGAACGATAGGATTGGTGGTTTTAGTGTATACTTTCAAATTTTGGAGCTTTTGTAATACATGACAATTTTTCGTGGATATATAAATTTTTTTGCTAATTTTGAGTTTCACATTTTTTCTTGATCTTTTGAATTTTTGTTGATATATATTGTCGATGTATGGATGTGCAATTTGGCTTTTTTGTGGGATGTTAGCACCCCCAAGGAGTTGTTGGAGGGGGTGCAGGTGATGGAGTAGGTCATATCGGGTTGTATTTTGAATTTTTAGGTTGGAGAATCAATTGGATTATGTTTCTGTCTCATATTTAAACAAAACAAAAAATTAGAGACGGATTAGCAACGGAATTCAAATATTCCGTTGCTATTCCGTCTCTAATTTTCCAAAAATATTTCTATCAATCACAAACGGATCAGAGACGGAAATAAGAATTCCGTCTCTGATTCCGTCGCTAATTAGCAACGGAATCAGAGACGGAATCAGAAACGGAATAATCCGTCTCTGATTCTGTTTCTAATTAGAGACGGAATCAGAGACGGACTATTTGCATTCCGTCTCTGATTCCGTCTCTGATTCCGTTTCTAATCAGCAACGGAATCAGAGATGGAATGCAATTACAAATGTACCATTTCGAAATAAATTCCATTTTTGTTCCGTCTCTGTTC
Source organism: Stephania yunnanensis (assembly GCA_039657365.1). Lineage (NCBI taxonomy): Eukaryota > Viridiplantae > Streptophyta > Magnoliopsida > Ranunculales > Menispermaceae > Stephania > Stephania yunnanensis. The sequence goes on along the minus strand of CM077584.1, from coordinate 52,338,060 downwards.
CGTTTCTAATTTCCGTCTCTAAATCCGTCTCTAATCAGAAACGGATATTTTCCGTCTCTATTCCGTCTCTAATCAGAAACGGAATCCATTTTCCGTTTCTGATCGTATCAGTGACGACGTTTTCAGAGACGGAACGCGTTCCGTCTCTGTTCCGTTTCTGATTCCAATCAGAGACGGAATTTTCGCAAATCAGAAACGGAAAATTCCGTTTCTGATTTGCTGTTTTTTTGTAGTGAGCCCTTCAACAGCGTGACTAGGCAGCGGGAAAACCAAGAAATATCTGGGTTTTGATGGACTCGGAAGGTTTCATGGGAGTTAGTTACTGGATGATGCACCACGGATGGTTCGCAGTATAGCGTGCGGAGGCTCGCGCATGCGCATGGGTAAATCATATGTGGCATGGACGAGGCAACATGTATGGGCGTGGACAAGGTCGCGCCTTGGCACATTCCTTGGCATGAGCACGAATGGGCCTAGGCACGTTCCTTGGTGCATTCCTTGGCGGGAACACAGTGGCGCCTTAGCACGGGCCTTGACACGAGCATGGTTGGGCCTTGGCACGTTCCTTGGCGGGAGCACAGTGGCGCCTTGGCACGAGCACGGTTGGGTCTTGGCATGTTCCTTGGCGCATTCCTTGGCGGGAGAACATCGGCGCCTTGGCATGAGCACGGTTGTTCCTTGGCGCATTCCTTGGCGAGAGCATAATGGCGCCTTAGCACGAGCACGGTTGAACCTTGGCCGTTCCTTGGCGCATTCCTTGGTGGGAGCACAGTGGCGCTTTGGCACGAGCACGGTTACAGACCTTGGCAGAGAGCAAGGTCGCGTCTTGGCAGATTCCTTTGGCACGAGCAAGACCACACCTTGGCACGAGCAAGGCGTACCTTGGCAAGGGTTGACAAAGCTTGAATTGGGTGTTGACCAAGTCAACGTATGATTGGTCTCATTTCTTGATGTTTCCTATTGGAGTTTGGGGAACAGCTTAACATCTATTATAAGGAGGGGTGACTCTCCTAGGGGTGGCATAGGCAAGGGAGCAAGGAAGACCTTAGAGCATGCCTTGGGCAGGCATGCCAAGGCAAGACCCATAGACCAACCATGGTGCCGGCCACTCTGAGCCGGTGGGACTCGAATAGGATCAAGTCCCGACTAGGCACCCAAAGGTGCCTAAGCGCGCAGCTAGGCACCACCAATCAGACTCTGTCCCACAAGTAAGGTGAACTATAGGCTTGGACGGACCAAGTCAAGTGAAGTTACATGCGATTATGTAACTGCCTTGGTCATGGCTCCCAGCATGACCAATGCACGTCCCAGCAACTTCCAAGCACTTTGAGCATGTGTTTATTGACCAAGGGGTCAAAATGGTTATGGAACCAGGTGGCAGCAAAGAAAAGAAGCAGTTAGGTGGCTGTTTTGAGCACTGCATGGGTGTGGTGGTTTACTTAGTCTCGTGTAATGTACATAGGACATGTGTCTTTGGCAGTTATGTAACTAACTTGGCTGTTTTGCTATAAAGCCAATGCATGTAAGCTTGAGAGAGGCACGAGTTCATGCTTGAGATGCATGAGATGCATGGGATGTTAGAGTTATAATCTCATTGAACTAAGTAATAAAATTCCTTTATGTCATTGTTGCTATTCAATCACGTTTTCGTTGGTGTGTTGAACAAGGTGGTGTTTAGGCACCACAGGTTGGGTTAAGCGAGAAGAATTTCCTTAGGGTAAACCCCTCACTTAACGGCCCCGTGACAATATGTGCCCACCAATTTATTAATTATTTTATTAAATTTCGTGATTATCTCTTTAGTTTATGTGCAAATTAAATTTCCAAAAATACCCAAATTTCACCAAAATTGGAGAAATTTCCAACCACACTCCGAAACTCGCGGACACTATGTATACACTCCACTTGATCATATTTCGCATCGAAATAGTGTATATTACATCAAATAGGCACACAACATACAAAAATAATATTAAATTTATGATAATTGATCCGTAACACGTGGGTCCCACCTCAGTGACCAAAATCCCAAATTAAATCCAAAAATACTTAATTAGCCGTCTAATCAAGTTTATAAAATTTTCGAATGTCATAATTTTTAATTTATTTAACTATGTTGGTACATAAGATGTGCATGTATAATTTGCTATTTTTATTAGACATTCTTAACACTATTTTTTATTTATATATAATTGTTAAATGATTTTTTTGCAATATATATTTTTTTGCAATATAGAATGAGTGCTTCGGATGCATCAAAAAGTCATCATTGTTGGACGAGAAATGAAAATGATAAATTAGTAGACTGTTTGGTGGAATTGAATGAGAACAAAAGATTGAAGACATATAAGGTTTGATTACCTGACACATTTTGAAAGGATGCTTATTGAGAAAAATCATAGTTGTAAATTAAAAGCATCACCACATATTGAGTCTTTGGTGAAGCTTCTCAAGAAAAAGTATCAGGCGATATCGCATATGCTGAACACTAGTGGATTTGGATAGGATGTATGTATGTCTTGTGTGACCGTTAAAGACTTCGTTTTCAATGACTACGCTAAGGTTACATTGTTATACAAGTTCGTGTATGAAATTGAAATTACATTTATTACACAATTAAGCTTTGCACTTAGTTTAATTTTCAAATTATTTTTTTCTATCTTTTGATAGATTTATCAATTCGTGAGGAAAGTAAGAAACATGTCATTTTCTAATAATTAGTGTTGTCAACAATTTTGGGAAAATACTATGCAACATGACATAATTCAACAGGCTTCTTTGGTATGGTTAGAGAGCCGAACATATGAAAGATGATACTGATGTCGATGAGTACAATGATAACATAGAAGAAAGAAGTCCTGACGATGCAATTGATAGTGAGGTGCATTCGCAATCAACATCATCAAAGTCTATCAATCAAGAAAGAAATCAATCAAAGAATGATGACATGGTTGGTGGTTTAAATAATGCTTTGCAATAATTTTGTTATGTGTATAATGCAACATCCAAAAACATAAGTCGCATGGTTGATTGTTTCCAGCACGAACCAAGATTTTACCAGAAGGAGGTGGAGAGGTGGAGAGTGTTAATAGAAAAGGGAAAGTAAATAAAGAATTGAGAAAGGTTGAAGGTTTGAGAAGTGATGAACAGATAAAGCTTATTCGTCTTCTTAATAACAACTGTGCGGACCTAGATAGCTTTTTCTCATTGGCAGGCGATGACAAATATGATTTTCTATTGCATAATGTGCATGAGCACCAACAACAATTCAATTTCCCATAGTTCTCAATTTGATATTCACATATCTTACCGTAATTTTTTTATGAACATTTATGCGGTAAAGAGTGATATGTTAGAGTAGTTTTAAATTTCAATACACTTATGAATTTGGGTATTGACAATCTTGGAATGCTTATTATTATTATTATTATTATTATTATTATTATTATTATTATTATTATTATTATTATTATTATTATTATTATTATTATTATTTAGATACGCTATCATTTGTTGTTCAAGAATAATATTTTTTTCCTAAAGTCTATAAGAAATAAATGAATTTTGTTTTTTTTAAGCCAATGAATTTTATTTGTATTTACGTTTGTTTGATTTTTTTAAAATGTTTAAAATATAAAACATTTAAATTGTCTAAGTAAAAAATTTTAAGTTGTCAATGAATTTATCTCGTAGATATACCTAATAATTTATTAATTTTTCTACTAATAAGATAAACTATTAAAAATAGTATTTATTAATGAAAAAATAGATTTCAAATTTCGATTGTAATTTTTCTTTCTGCAACCAAATGGATGAGTTTGAATTATTAGCAATTTTAATTGCATGGAATTTAATTCCTACATATTTGAATTCTCATTCAATAAACTTTTACAAATTAAATTTTCATGACTTTAAATTCTCACCACAAATTCATGTGTACCAAATATACCCTTTGGGATGTCATTGTAGTATCCTTAAAAAAACATGTACTCCCCCATTCGAAAATATAAGTCGTTACACCAAAAGTTTATTTAACAAAGCAAAATATGTGCAGTGATGAATGATGAGATGTATTTATTATCGGATGAGTGCAATTGGAGTGGATTTGTTAATGTTAGAAATTGTGATGTTACTAATGTTTATCAATAGAAACTTACCACGTGTATAATATACAACACTTTTCCTTCCCATTTTTTTTCTTTTGTCTGTTGAGGCATCGGTATCTAGAGACATTACCAATGTTACTCTCCCAACATTAACAAATCCCCTCCCGAATGCAACATGCGAGATTGTTTGAGGGTGCACTAGGGTCCATTGCAACATGGGAAATTGTTGCCATGCCATTACGGTCGTCATATATCGAAATCCAAATAAGGATGTCGTGTAGTGACGAATGCACGACGTAGAGGACGTTCCATTATTTATTGAAGTTTATGTTCATCAATTGTAATTATTGTTCCAATTCTTATCTGGATCGTCCAACAACCCTATAATTGTTAAAACCATCTGATCTGATGTTCATGAAGATGTGCGTAACCACATGTGATGTCAATGTGTACCCTTCATAGTATAAGTATTTTTTGCGACCTTATTAAAGTTTAGTGATTTCATGCATGTTTGACACCAATTTGGTGGTATTATAATGATGTTAGGTGGTATTATAATGATGTTAGAGGTCTTCATAGTATGCGCTATGCACTACTAATTATTTTAATTTCTATCTCTAATGTATTAGTCATGATTGGTACCCATTACTACTTATTATTTTATGCATACTGGTGAAAAATCGTGACATTTTAGTTTCGTCAAAAAAAAAATCGTGACATTTTAGTTTTTTATGATGCGTCAACATTTCATGAACTAATTGTAAGAAATACAAAACGAGTAAACGTAATACAAATAATTGTGAATTACTTCTTGAGCGCCACATCAATAATAAACACAAAATATTGTATTGGCGGGCAAGTTAATTAAGTACCTGGAAATTCTAAATATAAGATGAATTAAAAGGAGCGACACAACACATGAAGATAAGGTGAGGTCTCCAAACTAGAGTTGGCGGGGATCGGAATTACCATCTCCATCTCCGAGGGACGCAAGGCAAATGATTTATTACCGCAAATTCCCTGCAAGGTAAACTTTGTCACCCCATACCCCAACCCATATCCCATCAATTTTGTAAAAAATATATATTTTGATCTTCATTCCTCGGTCATTTTGGCACTTGAGTTCTACTTTCTCAAGTTTTCTAAAAAACTATTTTTCTCAAATTGAAGGATTAATGTGATTTTATTTTTTATATTATTTTGTTGATTGAGTTATAAATTATCATACTTAGTTAAATATATAAAATTTCTAAAACTGGTATGACAAATATATTTCAATGATGTTCTAAATATAATTTTATATATCTTTATGATATAACACATACATACATATATATATATATACATGTATGTATATATATTATAGAATTGATTTAATGGTAAAAATAAATCTTATTGTTGGAGATCTCGAGTTTCATTCCATATATTACGTAAGTTTTAAGTAAGAAAAATTATATAATTTTTTAGTAAAAACATAAAAATGAAAAAATTCATAAAAGGGTTGCAGGGCGGAGAATCCCCGCGGGATGAGAACAATTCTCGTCCCCGCCTTACCACGCATGGTGGGGCAAAATTTTACCCTGTGCTCCGCTCCGTGGGAAGCAAAAAACGGAAAATCCTTGGCCCACCGGGGCAGGTCACCATAAGGGGACGAGATTCCCTGCCCCACTTGTAACCCTACTTTAAACTTCAAAATTCTCTATTTAATTCTCTCATGTGAACTACGATTAAAAGTTTTGAATCACTGTCGACCATTTTTTTATTTTATCAGTGATTGCAATCACATCTTTTGTATTTTATTTATTCAATAAATTATAGATCTATGAAAATTGGCTCTATTTTTATTGTAGTACATATTTTTAATTATTGTTCATAGATTTTGTGTGACGGATGAGTGATATTTTTTAGATTTTTTATTTAATAAATAATTTATCTTTCTTAATTATTGGAAGATTTGAATTGTCTTTTTTGTTAGTAGTAATAATTTTTTTTCCCAGTTAAAAGTTTTACTTTCTATTGTATGGTTCTATATTGGACCATTATTTGCCTCATAATTTATTTACATAGTGGTCAAGATATGTAACTTATATTTTAATTATTTTTATGTCCATTAAGCTTCTCTTTTAGGTTACCAATTTGATGAAAATTGGTGTTAATGTAGGAAGTCCAATGGTTCTCCCGCAAGCCTATAAAATGGCAGTACTTGTACCTTCAAACAAGTGTACACAAATTAAGGTTTATGAGGGTGATAGACTTTGGTGTTGAAACTTTGACGCAGAGAAGATAAACAAGATAATGGCTTCCACAGGTAAAACTTTGACGCAGAGAAGATAACTCATATATGCATGCTTAGTCAAACTATAGGCTTGATTTGATCTAATAATCCAATTGTGTATTTAGTTGTTTGTCTCTTATGGATTTGATATATGTGTACATATGTATATATATATTCAATCACACTATTTTTTATATTTTTTATATTGTCGTGTTGGATAACTTGGATTCATTTTAATTTCAATTTCATGATATGCCTTGAATCAAGTTAATAGAAATATTTTATTATTTAATGAGATTTTTAATTATATAAGTAACACGTTGCTTATATGTAAAAAAATACATTCATTTCTTTTAAAATATTCATGTTTTTTCTTACTCATTTAATTAATATTACAAATAATTTTGCTATATATCTATAATTGACTCTTGATTTTCTTTCTTAATTAATGATATTGATTTTTTTATTATTCATCTCATAAAACACGATTAGAACTTTTTAAATATAGGACTCTCGAGTTTTCCCTTACATAAAAGTCAATAAAGAATAAACATTAAAGATATTTAAAAAAACTTATAAACTATAATAAAAAAAGTATAAATGATAAAGAAAATATAATGGAAACATAATGTTTGACATAAATTTTGAATCTTATATATATGAAATTATTATTTTTTTAATCAACACTATAATGATATACTATAAATTTGAGTTGATAGTGGGTAAGCCTTGTCCCCGATAAAGCTAAACATTAAAAGGGAGATTGGTTATTCCGTTCTAGGAGGCTTGGTTGCTAAGTAGACTTCGTCTCGCCACCCAACTTGGAGGCTGTCCCACCAACTCTTACGAATAGTGTATTTTTGTGTTATTAAATGATTAAAATTTAAGTAAAAATAAATAAAAAATATACATATAAAGCATAATGATTTATATATTGTGATGAACTTGATAATTCAAAATTTTATTTTTTTAATGAGTTAATTGTCACCAAAGTGACTTAACATTATTTATGAAACACACATTATTAAAAATATTATGGTAGGCCCAAAGGTGCACCATATTTTTTTTATTAATGTACGTTACTTATTAATTCATTATAATTTTATGATAAGTTAAATTAATAAATAAATAAATCAAATATAAAATAAAAATGTAACGGATGCCCAAAGGTACCTACATTTAATTTTAAGAGCATTGTGTTTTTACCCAAAGGAAAAACAAAATACTGTTAAATTGTGAATTATTCTGTCTACTATATTGATATACATAATAACAATAAATCTCTTTCCACCGCAACATCTGTTCTCCTGTCGCTTCATTCGCAAGCATCGTTTGTTCCTATTCTTAATGGGACTAATTTCTCAAAATGACGCGAACAAGTCAAATTTCACTTAGGTGTATTGAATCTTGATTTTTCATTACTTTCTGAGAAACCTGCTGCTATTACTGTAATTAGCAGTGCTGAGGAAAAGGCTTCCTATAAATCTTGGGAACGCTCGAACAGACTTTGTGTTATGTTTATATGAATGATCATTGCGGCAAACATCAATACTTCTCTTCCACAAACTGAAAATGCTAAAGAACTGATGACAATTGCGGAAGATAGGTTCAGAAGGGCTAATAAGTTTCTTGCTAGAACAATTATGGGTGAATTAACCACGAGAAAGTTCACTAGTACATGTAGCATATGGCGGCCCATGTCGCCCCGGGGTGACGTGTCTTCGTGTACTCTCAGCCAGGTGGCCTAACTACACGTGTACGACACCTGCCCGTCCTTCTTCTGTCTCGAATTTCGTATCCATGTGTGTGTACATTGTATACATGACATATGCAATGGAAGTTGTACGTAAATGCAGAAAAAATATTAATCCATGTAAACAAAACCTAGTGTGGAAAAACCCTGAAAAATACTGCGTAATAAGGAAGATGATTATACCATATAAAGTAACTATATACAATGTCATGTCACTCCCCGGTTCCCAAAAGAATCAAAATATCAAAATAAAAACACACGTACAAGTAAGTTTCAACTGTAGGCAGTCAGATGTGGTCACGTAAGATCCCCTTGCCCTTACTTGTACTAGGATCTGCACTTAATCATCACAGAAGAAAATGGATGACGAGTATAGTCAGTAAAATCCCAAGGAACTCCTCTGAGCATTCAATAAGCAAATGGAATTCAGTAAAGACTGTTAAATAAACATGCGGAATGTAACCTGACAACTGCAAGTAGGGCATCGCATGCGTAAATAACAATAAAGTGTAACTGTGTGTGTCTGTTCCACTCAGACTAAATCCATACTTCGGGATTTCCTTCCAGGATCCCACTAGTGGGCGCACCCAACTAGCTAGCTATCACCTGATCCCTCTCGGTGGCCGGCATAGACCTACGTCGCACCAACACATGTAGCAGTTCCCTCGGGTTGTTATCCACCGAGCACTCCTGATACATATGCTATGGTCTAGAATGCATAGACACGCATAGACACACAATGGAAATCCGGTGAGAGTAACTCATCAAACCGTCCAAAAGATGACAATATATGAATGTAATTAAAAAGCGCGAGGAATACTGGAAATGAATGAAAATACGAAACAAAATAAATACTCGAGAGTTTTCCCTTTGGGTTTTACAAACCTCACAACGCGCTCCTCCTACCCCGTAATCAATCCCCGAGTCCAAGTCCACTAGGTCTTTGGTCGCCAATTGATCACCGTGTCAACCTATGTCCATTTATCAATAATTTGATTTAGCATGACAATTTACAATAAATTTCTAACATTTTCATGCCAAATTGTCTATTTCGCGCTTTTTGAGGCAAAACCCCGCAAAACGTTGCGTCCAAAATATCCAAATATTTTAGTTTTCATAGAAATTCATAAATTTCTATTTATTTTATGGAAATATATTTTTTCAGAATTTTTTTTCCAATTTTTCTTGAAATTTTCCAAAATTTTCCAAAAATTTCCCAAATTTCCTTCTCTTTTCCTCTTTTTTTCCGGTTTTACTGTTTGGCTCTGGGTCGGGTCAACCCAGACGGGTCGGACCCGACTCGGCCCTGGCCCATTCTGGGCCCGGCCCATGAGGGGGATGCATATGCAAGCACGCTCGCGCGCGTGTGGATCTTCATCCTCTAATCCAACCACTTTTCACTGGTTCGATCAGAAATTCATTTGGATTGCCACCGCAACGAAGACGTTCCGGTGGTTCGGGACTTTGTATATGTGTTTCCAGATGATTTACCCGGATTGCCACCGCAACGAGCGGTTGAGTTCATAATCGAGTTGATACCAGGGACGCAGCCGATTGCAAGTCGACCTTACCGGATGGCACCAGCGGAGCAGGAGGAGGTGAGACAACAGTTGGATGAGTTGTTGGAGAAGGGTTTCATTCACCCTAGTATGTCACCTTGGGGAGCTCCAATACTGTTCGTGAAGAAGAAGGATGGTAAGATGAGGATGTGCATCGACCATAGGAAGTTGAATCAGGTAACTGTGAGGAACCGTTACCCACTTCCTAGGATTTATGATCTGTTTGATCAGCTAACGGGTTCTAGATTCTTCTCAAAGATGAACCTTCGCTCAAGTTATCACCAGTTGAGGACTCGAGAAGAGGATATCTAGAAAACCGCTTTCAGCACGGATACGGGTTATTTGAGTTCACAGTCATGCCGTTTGGGCCGACGAACGCTCCATCAATTTTCATGGATCTGATGCATAGGGTTATGAGGCCGTATTTGGACAGATTTGTCATAGTATTCATCGATGATATTTTAATTACATTCATCCTCTGATCGTACCAACGACATCTAAAGAGAACTGCAGCAAATGACGAGTAAATCGGTTGCGTATCAGAATCTTTTTTTTTTTTGGATTTGGGGTTTGGGGTTGGGGTTGCTCTCCACCCCAACCCCCGGTGGACTCGATGGCAAGGGAGGCACCCCTGCCATCACCACCGCGACCCGGTTCGGCCTCCATGGCCGAACCCCCGCCTCGCCACCATGACCAAATCGAAACCCACAACCAAATCAGGCTCACCTTGATCGTGGCGTCTCCGCTCCTTCCCGGGGCGTCCCTGCTTCTCCTCCTCCTCCTTTCCTCTTCTTCTTCCGCGCTCTCGACCTCCCTGGTCTGTGGAGTGTGTACGGGAGTGAGGTGTGTATGTGTGAGGTGAGAGAAAAGGTGATGGAGTGTAGATAAGGATTGTTGACTTTTTTTCTTGACACCAAAGTGTGACACCGCTGGGACACTCGCTCATTTTTCGGGCGTTTGACACCCGATTTCGCGTCCGAACCGCGATATACGCGTACTGCCGCGTCACTAGCCGCATAATACCCATTCCATATTAGTAATTTGGCCATTTTTATTTAATTTGTGTGTTTTAGTTTCCCCGACCTAATGTTCGGTCCTGTCAACTACCCGGTACCCGCGTCGACACGCATATCGAGGCGAATACAGTTCACACAATCTCGCACGTATTTTTATGCAACATACACACATGCGATGTATTTCAATAAATTTCACTGCAAATAAGCATCCAACACACAAATACCTAACATACCTAAGTCACCGTGTGTCCTAGCGTACCGCAGCATCCACGTAGATCCGACCTGGCATCCACATCTGTAAATTGAAAAGGCATTTATAAAATGGGTTGTTACATAGTATGCATGAACATGTTCTTGAAATGACAAATCTTGTTGCTAAGCTCCAAGTACTTGGAATGAATGTTGAAGAATCTTTCATCGTCCGGTTCTTATTGAACTCATTGCCTTCTCAATATGAGCCATTTCAAATTAACTATAATACTATCAAGGACAAGTGGAATGTTAATGAATCGTCCAGTATGCTTGTGCAAGAGGAGGCAAGAATGAAAGAACAAGAATTGCACTCAGCTAATCTCGTGACTAAATGAGCTAATAAAAAAGGTAAAGGCTTCAAACGTGGTGAACCGAAGTCTAATAATGAGTTTGCCAAATCTTATGAGAAGGAACGAAAAGTTGAATGTTGCTTCTGTAGGAAGGTCGGACATGTACAGAAAGATTGTTATAAATGAAAGAACTGGTTCGGAAAGAAAGATATTAATTACATTATGACTCGGGTGCTACTGTTCATATTTCCAACACAATGCTGAGATACGTAAAAGTCAATAAAGAATAAACATTAAAGATATTTAAAAAAAAATTATAAACTATAATAAAAAAGTATAAATGATAAAGCAAATATAATGGAAACATCATGTTTGACATAAATTTTGAATCTTATATATATGAAATTATTATTTTTTTAATCAACACTATAATGATATACTATAAATTTGAGTTGATAGTGGGTAAGTCTTGTCCCCGGTAAAGCTAAACATTGAAAGAGAGATTGGTTATTCCGTTATAGGAGGCATGGTTGCTAAGTAGACTTCGTCTTGCCACCCAACTTGGGGGCTGTCCCACCAACTCTTACGAATAGTGTATTTTTGTGTTATTAAATGATAACAATTTAAGTAAAAATAAATAAAAATTATACATATAAAACATAATGATTTATATATTGTGACGAACTTGATAATTCATAATTCATATTTTTTTTTTTAATGAGTTAATTGTCACCAAAGTGACTTAACATTATTTATGAAACACACATTATTAAAAATATTATGGTAGGCCCAAAGGTGCACCATATTTTTTATTAATGTACGTTACTTATTAATTCATTATAATTTTATGATAAGTTAAATTAATAACAAAATAAATCAAATATAAAATAAAAATGTAACGGATACCCAAATTTACCTACATTTAAATTTAAGAGCATTGTGTTTTTACCCAAAGAAAAAACAAAATACTGTTAAATTGTGATTTATTATGTCTATTATATTGATATACATAATAACAATAAATCTCTTTCCACCGCAACATTTGTTCCCCTGTCGCTTCATTCGCAAGCATCGTTTGTTCCCAGTCTTAATGGGACTAATTTCTCAAATGACGCGAACAAGTCCTATTTCACTTAGGTGTATTGGATCTTGATTTTTCATTACTTTCCGAGAAACCTGCCGCTATTACTGTAATAAGCAGTGCTGAGGAAAAAGCTTCCTATAAATCTAGGGAACGCTCGAACAGACTTTGTGTTATGTTTATATGAATGATCATTGCGGCAAACATCAAGACTTCTCTTCCACAAACTGAAAATGATAAAGAACTGATGACAATTGTGGAAGATAGGTTCAAAAGAGCCGATAAGTTTCTTGCTAGAACAATTATGGTTGAACTAACCACGAGAAAGTTCACTGGTACATGTAGTATGCATGAACATGTACTTGAAATGACAAATCTTGTTGCTAAGCTCCAAGTACTTGGAATGAATGTTGAAGAATCTTTCATCGTCCAGTTCTTATTGAACTCCTTGCCTTCTCAATATGAGCCATTTCAAATTAACTACAACACTATCAAGGACAAGTGGAATGTTAATGAATTGTCCAGTATGCTTGTGCAAGATGAGGCAAGAATGAAAGAACAAGAATTGCACTCAGCTAATCTCGTGACTCAATGAGCTAATAAAAAAGGTAAAGGCTTCAAACGTGGTGAACCGAAGTCTAATAATGAGTTTGCCAAATCTTATGAGAAGGAACGAAAAGTTGAATGTTGCTTCTGTAGGAAGGTCGGACATGTACAGAAAGATTGTTATAAATGAAAGAACTGGTTCGGAAAGAAAGGTATTAATTACATTATGACTCGGGTGCTACTGTTCATATTTCCAACACAATGCTGAGATACGTAAAAGTCAATAAAGAATGAACATTAAAGATATTTAAAAAAAATTATATACTATTATAAAAAAGTATAAATGATAAAGCAAATATAATGGAAACATAATGTTTGACATAAATTCTAATCTTATATATATGAAATTATTATTTTTTCAATCAACACTATAATGATATACTATATATTTGAGTTGAAAGTGAGAAAGCCTTGTCCCCAGTAAAGCTAAACATTGAAAGAGAGATTGGTTATTCCGTTCTAGGAGGCATGGTTGCTAAGTAGACTTCGTCTCGCCACCCAACTTGGAGGCTTTCCCACCAACTCTTACGAATAGTGTATTTTTGTGTTATTAAATGATAATAATTTGAGTAAAAATAAATAAAAAATATACATAAAAAACATAATGATTTATATATTGTGATGAACTTGATAATTCAAAATTTTATTTTTTTAATGAGTTAATTGTCACCAAAGTGACTTAGCAATATTTATGAAACGCACATTATTAAAAATATTATGGTAGGCCCAAAGGTGCACCATATTTTTTTTATTAATGTACGTTACTTATTAATTCATTATAATTTTATGATAAGTTAAATTAATAAATAAATAAATCAAATATAAAATAAAAATGTAACGGATGCCCAAAGGTACCTACATTTAATTTTAAGAACATTGTGTTTTTACCCAAAGGAAAAACAAAATACTGTTAAATTGTGAATTATTCTGTCTACTATATTGATATACATAATAACAATAAATCTCTTTCCACCGCAACATCTGTTCTCCTGTTGCTTCATTCGCAAGCATCGTTTGTTCCTATTCTTAATGGGACTAATTTCTCAAAATGACGCGAACAAGTCAAATTTCACTTAGGTGTATTGAATCTTGATTTTTCATTACTTTCTCGAGAAACTCGCTTGCTATTACTTGTAATTAGCAAGTCTTGAGGAAAAGGCTTCCTATAAATCTTGGGAACGCTCGAATGTACTTTGTGTTATGTTTATATGAATGATCATTGCGGCAAACATCAATACTTCTCTTCCACAAACCGAAAATGCTAAAGAACTGATGACAATTGCGGAAGATAGGTTCAGAAGAGCTAATAAGTTTCTTGCTAGAACAATTATGGGTGAATTAACCACGAGAAAGTTCACTAGTACATGTAGCATATGGCGGCCCATGCCGCCCCGGGGTGACGTGTCTTCGTGTACTCTCAGCCAGGTGGCCTAACTACACGTGTACGGCACCTGCCCGTCCTTCTTCTGTCTCGAATTTCGTATCCATGTGTGTGTACATTGTATACATGACATATGCAGTGGAAGTTGTACGTAAATGCAGAAAAAATATTAATCCATGTAAACAAAACCTAGTGTGGAAAAACCCTGAAAAATACTGCGTAATAAGGAAGATGATTGTACCATATAAAGTAACTATATACAATGTCATGTCACTCCCCGGTTCCCAAAAGAATCAAAATATCAAAATAAAAACACGCGTACAAGTAAGTTTCAACTGTAGGCGGTCAGATGTGGTCACGTAAGATCCCCTTGCCCTTACTTGTACTAGGATCTGCACTTAATCATCACAGAAGAAAATGGATGACGAGTATAGTCAGTAAAATCCCAAGGAACTCCTCTTCAGCATTCAATAAGCAAATGGAATTCAGTAAAGACTGTTAAATAAACATGCGGAATGTAACATGACAACTGCAAGTAGGGCATCGCATGCGTAAATAACAATAAAATGTAATTGTGTGTGTCTGTTCCACTCAGACTAAACCATACTTCGGGATTTCCTTCCAGGATCCCACTAGTGGGCGCACCCAACTAGCTAGCTATCACCTGATCCCTCTCGGTGGCCGGCGTAGACCTACGTCGCACCAACACATGTAGCAGTTCCCTCGGGTTGTTATCCACCGAGCACTACTGATACATATGTTATGGTCTAGAATGCATAGACACGCGTAGACACACAATGTAAATCCGGTGAGAGTAACTCAACAAACCGTCCAAAAGATGACAATATATGAATGTAATTAAAAAGCGCAAGGAATACTGGAAATGAATGAAAATACGAAACAAAATAAATACTCGAGAGTTTTCCCTTTGGGTTTTACAAACCTCACAACGTGCTCTCCTACCCCGTAATCAATCCCCGAGTCCAAGTCCACTAGGTCCTTGGTCGCCAATTGATCACCGTGTCAACCTATGTCCATTTATCAATAATTTGATTTAGCATGACAATTTACAATAAATTTCTAATATTTTCATGCCAAATTTCCTATTTCGCGCTTTTTGAGGCAAAACCCCGCAAAAATTTACGTCCGAAATATCCAAATATTTTAGTTTTCATAGAAATTCATAAATTACTATTTATTTTATGGAAATATATTTTTTCAGAATTTTTTTTCCAATTTTTCCGGAATTTTCCAAAATTTTCCAAATTTCCTTCTCTTTTCCCCTTTTTTTTCTTGGTTTTACTGTTTGGCTCTGGGTCGGGTCAACCCAGACGGGTCGGACCCGACCCGGCCCGGCCCCGGCCCGAGTTTGGTTTAGGTCGGGTCGACCCAAACGGGTGGGACCCGACCCGGCCCTAGCCCATTCTGGGCCCGGCCCATGAGGGGGATGCACACGCGAGCGTGCTCGCATGCGTGTGCATCTTCATCCTCTAATCGAACCACTTTTCACTGGTTCGATCAGAAATTCATTTGGATTGCCACCGCAACGAAGACGTTCCGGTGGTTCGGGACTTTGTATATGTGTTTCCATATGATTTACCCGGATTGCCACCGCAACGAGCGGTTGAAGTTCATAATCGAGTTGATACCAGGGACGCGGCCGATTGCCAGTCGACCTTATCGGATGGCACCAGCGAAGCAGGAGGAGGTGAGACGACAGTTGGATGAGTTGTTGGAGAAGGGTTTCATTCACCCTAGTATGTCACCTTGGGGAGCTCCAATAATGTTTGTGAAGAAGAATGACGGTAAGATGAGGATGTGCATCGACCAAAGGAAGTTGAATCAGGTAACTGTGAGGAACCGTTACCCACTTCCTAGGATTTATGATCTGTTTGATCAGCTAACGGGTTTTAGATTTTTCTCAAAGATTGACCTTCGCTCAGGTTATCACCAGTTGAGGACTCGGGAAGAGGATATCTAGAAAACTGCTTTCAGCACGAGATACGGTTATTTGAGTTCGCTGTCATGCCGTTTGGGCTGACGAACGCTCCAGCAATTTTCATGGATCTGATGCATATGGTTATGAGGCCGTATTTGGACAGATTTGTCATAGTATTCATCGATGATATTTTAATTACATTCATCCTCTGATCGTACCAGCGACATCTAAAGAGAACTGCAGCAAATGACGTGTAAATCGTTGCGTATCAGAATTTTTTTTTTTTTTTGGATTTGGGGTTTGGGGTTGGGTTTGCACTCCACCCCAACCCCCGGTGGACTCGATGGCAGGGGAGGCACCCCTGCCATCACCACCGCGACCCGGTTCGGCCTCCATGGTCGAACCCCCGTCTCGCCACCATGACCAAATCGAAACCCACAACCAAAATCAACTAGGCTCACCTTGATCGTGGCGTCTCCACTCCTTCTCGGGGCGTCCCTGCTTCTCCTCTTCCTTTCCTCTTCTTCTTCCTCGCTCTCGGCCTCCCTTGTGTGTGGAGTGTGTACGGGAGCGAGGTGTGTATGTGTGAGGTGAGAGAAAAGGGATGGAGTGTAGATAAGGATTTTGACTTTTTTTTTCTTGACACCAAAGCGTGACACCGTTGGGACACTCGCTCATTTTTCGGGCGTTTTGACACCCGATTTCGCGTCCGAACTGCGATATACGCGTACTGCCGCGTCACTAGCCGCATAATACCCATTCCATATTAGTAATTTGGCCATTTTTATTTAATTTGTGTGTTTTAGTTTCCCCGACCTAATGTTCGGTCCTATCAACTACCCGGTACCCGCGTCGACACGCATATCGAGGCGAATACAATTCACACAATCTCGCACGTATTTTTATGCAACATACACACATGCGATGTATTTCAATAAATTTCACTGCAAATAAGCATCCAACACACAAATACCTAACATACCTAAGTCACCGTGTGTCCTAGCGTACCGCAGCATCCACGTAGATCCGACCTGGCATCCACATCTCTAAATTGAAAAGGCATTTATAAAATGGGTTGTTACATAGTATGCATGAACATGTACTTGAAATGACAAATCTTGTTGCTAAGCTCCAAGTACTTGGAATGAATGTTGAAGAATCTTTCATCGTCCAGTTCATATTGAACTCCTTGCCTTCTCAATATGAGCCATTTCAAATTAACTATAACACTATCAAGGACAAGTGGAATGTTAATGAATCGTCCAGTATGCTTGTGCAAGAGGCAAGAATGAAAGAACAAGAATTGCACTCAGCTAATCTCGTGACTAAATGAGCTAATAAAAAAAGTAAAGGCTTCAAACGTGGTGAACCGAAGTCTAATAATGAGTTTGCCAAATCTTATGAGAAGGAACGAAAAGTTGAATGTTGCTTCTGTAGGAAGGTCGGACATGTACATAAAGATTGTTATAAATGAAAGAACTGGTTCGGAAAGAAAGGTATTAATTACATTATGACTCGGGTGCTACTGTTCATATTTCCAACACAATGCAGGGATACATAAAAGTCAATAAATAATAAACATTAAAGATATTTTTAAAAAAATTATAAACTATAATAAAAAAGTATAAATGATAAAGAAAATATAATGGAAACATTATGTTTGACATAAATTTTGAATCTTATATATATGAAATTATTATTTTTTTAATCAACACTATAATGATATATTATAAATTTGAGTTGATAGTGGGTAAGCCTTGTCCCCGGTAAAGCTAAACATTGAAAGAGAGATTGGTTATTCTGTTCTAGGAGGCATGGTCGCTAAGTAGACTTCGTCTCGCCACCCAACTTGGAGGCTGTGCCACCAACTCTTATGAATATTGTATTTTTGTGTTATTAAATGATAACAATTTAAGTAAAAATAAATAAAAAATATACATATAAAACATAATGATTTATATATTGTGATGAACTTGATAATTCATAATTTTATTTTTTTCTAATGAGTTAATTGTCACTTAAGCGACTTAACATTATTTATGAAACACACATTATTAAAAATATTATGGTAGGCCCAAAGGTGCACCTTATTTTTTATTAATGTATGTTACTTATTAATTCATTATAATTTTATGATAAGTTAAATTAATAAATAAATCAATCAAATATAAAATAAAAATGTAACGGATACCCAAAGGTAACTACATTTAATTTTAAGAGCATTGTGTTTTTACCCAAAGGAAAAACAAAATACTGTTAAATTGTGAATTATTCTGTCTACTATATTGATATACATAATAACAATAAATCTCTTTCCACCGCAACATATGTTCCCCTGTCGCTTCATTCGCAAGCATCGTTTGTTCCTATTCTTAATGGGACTAGTTTCTCAAAATGACGCGAACAAGTCCAATTTCACTTAGGTGTATTGGATCTTGATTTTTCATTACTTTCTGAGAAACCTGCCGCTATTACTGTAATTAGCAGTGCTGAGGAAAAAGCTTCCTATAAATCTTGGGAACGCTCGAACAGACTTTGTGTTATTTTTATATTTATGATCATTGCGGCAAACATCAAGACTTCTCTTCCACAAACTGAAAATGCTAAAGAACTGATGACAGTTGTGGAAGATAGGTTCAGAAGAGCTGATAAGTTTCTTGCTAGAACAATTATGGCTGAAATAACCACGAGAAAGTTCACTGGTACATGTAGTATGCATGAACATGTACTTGAAATGACAAATCTTGTTGCTAAGCTCCAAGTACTTGGAATGAATGTTGAAGAATCTTTCATCGTCCAGTTCATATTGAACTCCTTGCCTTCTCGATATGAGCCATTTCAAATTAACTATAACACTATCAAGGACAAGTGGAATGTTAATGAATTGTCTAGTATGTTTGTGCAAGAGGATGCAAGAATGAAACAACAAGAATTGCACTCAGCTAATCTCGTGACTCAATGAGCTAATAAAAAAGGTAAAAGCTTCAAACGTGGTGAACAGAAGTCTAATAATGAGTTTGTCGAATCTTATGAGAAGGAACGAAAAGTTGAATGTTGCTTTTGTAGGAAGGTTGGACATGTACAGAAAGATTGTTATAAATGAAAGAACTGGTTCAAAAAGAAAGGTATTAATTACATTATGACTCGGGTGCTACTGTTCATATTTCCAACACAATGCGCGGATACCTTATAACTTGAACCTTAAAGGAAAATGAGAAGTTAATCCAAATGGGAAATCGAAACAAAGCTCTAGTTAAAGTTGTTGGAACTTATTGTCAAACCCCACTTAATTAAGGCATCTGACTGGCCCAGATTATCTTAATCCACTGATATCTAGCAGCCTAACTATAACGGCCCACTTTCCAAATGGACCGCCATGGGGGTCTATGTGGGCCCACAACCTGGCCTACCAACGCAAAGCTGTGTCCCACATGCCAACTCATCCACCATTTATTCATTATTAACCTCAAGAAAACAACAATTTACTGTTTAAATAGTTACAGAACTCAAGTCATCTGTTAAGATCATGTTAAACATAAATCACAACGGAAGTCTTTAGCATGACAACATATATATAACAATAAAGTCATGCAATTAACTCTGATACCTAATGTGGAAAACCCATATATTATCATAGATAAAAAATGTACCTCAAGGTAACACAATATCAACAGTATGGAGTCCTAGCGTATTACTCACAAGCCAAAATCCCAAAATAGAACGAAATATGTATATTCAAACGTACAAGCCTGGCTAAACGTCTACGTATTCTGGTGACTTGCCGTTGCCCCAGCTCGTACTAGGATTTGCACTCAAGTCATCATAAAAAGACAGATGATGATTCCAGAGTGAGTATTCCCAAGGAAATTAAGTGAGCAATACGAAAAATAAATACTGGAATTTAAAGAAAATTATTAAATAAATATGTGGAAATATAAACAGGCAACTGTGCTTATCGCATGCATATGTAATAATGAAAGCTCAAAATGCGTGTTCCTAGTCCTTAAGGTCAGAATAACGCCATACTTCAGACTCCCAACAAACTACTCCCGACGAGTAGCACTTAAGCAAGTCCAGTATCTGGATCCGCTAGGTGGTCGACGTGGAACCTACGACGCACCCACACGTGCCCGTCACTCTCTCGGGTATCCCTATTCACCGAGATGGCACAAGTGATATGCCTAGTGGACATACCCACAGAAATGGCACGGAGGGAGAGCCTCAATGTCTGTCCATTTAACCATAATAGGAATAGAGTATTGAAAGACAGAAAATGAATTCAAAAGCAAAAGTAAATACTATTAAAGTAATTTCAGTTGGGATACTACACACCTCACACCGCACTCTGTGTCCCGTTACTAACCCCCGATCCGGCTCCATCTAGTCTCAGATATCCCAAATTATAGCCCATACTCACCTATTTCCATATATAAGTGATATTTAGTCATTTGTATGTGTGTTAAGTCATTTCACACAAATTATGTCAAAACAGGGGCACATTAGCATGCTAGGTATGAGCATTAGTGCGCTAGATGCCCAGACAGTTATACATTCTTCGTCACGATGAAATTAGCGCGCTAATCACATTCTGGACAATAACACTACTGAAAAATTTAGGGTTTTCTACCACCCTATCAACCCAACAACAGCTACAATACCAACAACAACACTTCAAAACACTTGAAACTCATTACAACAACAACTCACCAACCTCCCAAACATCACCAACATCTACAAAATTATGATCAAAAGATAGAACTAGATGTGGTGTAAGTGATTCTCACCTTGGATTTGGTTTTTCACTCCTCCAAGCTCCTTGAATCTCCAAGAAAAATTATTAAAACCCTTGTTTTCTTCCTCTCAATCTCGGATGGGTGGATAAAAGAGAGAAAAGGTGGTGGAAAATAAGTCAATTTGACTTATATATATGCTGAATTTGCATCTCCTCTCGCTACCACATCTCTAGGCAATCCAAAGGCCTACTTTACTCCTATTCTAGCTCCTCGTGACTCTAATTGTGACACCATTAACTCACTTGCTCTCGTTTTTAGCACAACAAGTCCATTTTCGGGTGTTCCAACTCCCGATTTCGTGTCCCGAATCGCGACGTACGCATACTACCATGTCCCTAACCACCAATTAGACATTCCATATTAGTTATGTAATCGGTTTTAGTCATTTTGTATGTATTATTTTCCCCGGCCTAATGTTAATATGGCTAAACTACCCGGTACCCGAGTCAATACGCATATCGAGGCGAATACGTTACACACAGTCTCGCAAGTTAAATGGAATATAATAACACACATTGCGATGTCATGTACACTATTTCAATATAAACATCACAATTTAAACAACTCAGCACACAAAAATTACTATTTACTTAGCTCCAGACGCGCACAAGCCTAACTACAAGTCCCACGAGCATCTAAGTTGTTAGCCACGTCCGCAAACACGTCAAAAATAATGACGAATTTAATTCAGGTCGTTACGGTTCTTCCCAAATAGGTGAGATTTTGTCCCAAAATTTAAATTAAACTGAAAATACTTACTGGCGAATAAGTGGATTACCGTCGTTGCATAGTAGACTCAAGCGCCCAGGTGGGTCCTTCGGTTCCGTGATGCTGCCAACGTACCAAAACCTTCAGGATTCCTCAAAACCTGAGTCCTCATGTCCATGATTTCCACAGGCTGTTCATCGTATGACACGTCAGGTCGCACCTCAATTTGACGTATATCAACCATAAGCCTCGATCCTGACTTAGCCAACCTTAACATGAAAATATGAAACACTAGGTGTACCCCTACCAACTACGATGACAACTTCAGATGGTATGCCACTCTGCCAACGGGTTCCTCAAATTTGAAAGGCCCTTGGTGCTAGTTTCCCATTAATGTCAAACCTCTAATGATTTTTTCAAGGCGAAACTTTCAGATATACCAAGTTTCCAACCTCGTAGCTCAGTCCCTCAAGGTATTTGTCTGCAAATTTCTTCTGCTTATCCTGCGCCGCCTGAACTCTCTGCCTGATCTGTATTACCTTCTCAGTATGGTCAACGATAATTTCAAAGCCTATAGCCGATGTATCTTCCGGTGTCGCCCAATATGCTGGTGACCTCCAAGGCCTACCATAAAGTGTCTCAAACTGTGGCATCTTAATACTAGTCTTATAGCTCTTGTTGTAGGCAGATTCACACAAAGGTAAGTACTCCTCTCACAATCCACCAAACTGTAGAATACACGCCCTGAGCATTTCCTCGAGAATCCGAATTAATCACTCTGACTACCCGTCAGTCTGAGGATGGTATGCAGTACTAAACGGTAAACACGTATCAAACTGCTCATGCATAATTTCCCATAATCTCTATGTAAACTTCAGATCTTTGTCAAAAATAATGGAGACCGGTATATTGTGCAATATAACAACCTATCTCTCGAAGATAGTGCTCAGATGTGTAATAGAATATCTTATGGCGATCAATATAAAATGTGCAGACTTTGTCAACCTATCAATAACCACCCAAATCGCATCATGTTTCCTCATCGTCTGAGGTAGGCCACTGACAAAGTCCATAGTTACGTGTTCCCACTTCCACTAAGGAATGGGCAGTGGCTGTAGTAACCCAATCCGTCTCTTGTGCTCAGCTTTCACCTGCTGGCATATATGACAACTCCGGATGTATCTACCAACGTCGGCCTTCATCCTTGGCCACCAAAACATTCTCCGCAGATCATGATATGTTTTGGTCCGACCAGGATAAACTGTAGATCGCGACCGGTGTGCGTCCTCGAGAATGTTGTCCCTAAGCTCCGATACCCCTAGTATCCACAAATGACCCATGTGTCTCGAGCACCCGTCTGACCCCTCAAACCAATCTGTGCACCCTAGATCCTAAGCCAAGCCACTGTTTCGCACATATCGATCATCAGATCTCTTCAACTTAGCAACCCGCTTTAGAGACACTATAAAAACTCACATCTGATAGCAAATCTGTAGCTCATCAATAACATCTGTCAAACACAACACCGACGCTGCCTCGAGCAACCCATGCTCGTGTGTCATATGTTGCAGTACTATCTGGCTTTCAATTTCGCTCCTGCTCAGCGCATCAGCTACAAATTCGCTTTACCCGATGATTTTCAATGGCGAAGTGATAGTCTTTCAATAACTTGAGCCATCGCCGATGTCGCATGTTCAACTCCCTCTAAGTGAACAGATACCTCAAACTCTGATGGTCTATGTACAACATGAACCTCTCACCATACAATTAATGCCTTCGGGCCTTCAGTGCAAACACGACCGCCGCAAACTCCAAGTCGTGCACTGGATAGTTCACCTCGTGAGGTCTCAGCTGTCGAGATAAATAGGTCACTAGGTGTACATCCTGCATCAACACGCAACCCAACCTAGTGTTTGATGCATCAGTATAGACAAAAAAACCTTTACTTGCCACCGATAAAGCTAAAACTGGCGCCGAAGTTAAATTCCTCTTCAGCTCCCAAAAAGTATCCTCACATTCATGTGACCATTCAAATCTAACATCCTTCTTTGTTAGCCTCATCAACGGTGCTACAATCATCGAGAAGCTTGCACAAAGCACCTATAATATCCTACCAAACCCAGGAAACCCCGGATGTCACATACAGTCTTGGGTGTCTTCAAGTCAATAATTGCCTGAGTCTTGTCACCGTCAACTGATATACCCTGACCACTGATGACATGGCCTAAGAACTTCACCTCACTTAGCCAAAAGGCACATTTGCTGAATTCGGCATACAGTCTGTGCTCTCTCAGCGTCATCAAAACATCTTTGAGATGTCTCTCGTGATGGGGCATGTGCCCTAGGTCAATCCATTAACTGTCTTTATGAATACTTTTAGTTAATAAAAATAGAGGATTTCATTTGCTGTTTATTATAATTAATTTGCATGTTTACATTATAATAAGATCCATGGGTATTTACATAAATATCCTAAATGTCCCTAGTCGATCATTATACTGGGAACTATAATGAATTAAGACTAGTGTGAGTCTTGATTGATGATCATATGATGATTATACGTATAGGGATACGAATCAAGATCACGAGTACTTGTTAGGGAACAAAGTACTGGACCGACCCGCTATGAGAACATAACATGGATTAAGTCATAGTTGTTTCTCATGATAGGTATATATTCCAGCCTCTCGACTTGAGATTACCAGAGACTTCAACATTAGGAACACAAGGATTTGACACAATCAAACGTTGTCTTTAACCTGACGATTATAAAGGTTGTGATTGGTTATGTGTGAGCAATGTGATGAAGTTGTGTAATCGAGATAGAATTTGTCCCTCTCATATAAAGAGAGATATCTAGTGGATCCCTCGATGTGTTAGACTCGTTAAAAGGCCTAGTCTAAGTGAATTGATATTGATCAATGTCACTTTGATGTTTTCACCTACCTAGAGATCGAGACTAGTACGATTGAACATGTTGGATGACAATTCCATGCCTTATGTTTGATCAAAAGGATATCGTGTGACAAAAGGATGTTATATACATTATTGATTAGGTTGTATCGATTTGATATTCGTACGACTTGGGTAGTCATAATGTCTTGCTAGAGGCCGCTTATGACTTGTATACCAAAATGTGTTTTGGTACACCGCCAACGTTGTATGAGCCTATTGGGTCGCACACTAAGAATGGTTTTGCGAGATTTTAAGATGATTCGTAAAAATGAATTTTATGTGATAAAATTCATGACTAAACGTCCCTGTGGTGTATTACACTTATACTTCTTTAAGTAAGGGTATATGTGTAATTTACTTAACCGTCTATATACAAGAGTTGTATAAATAGACGCTTTAAGTTAGAATACACTAACGAAAGATCAAAAGGCCAAAACTCATTTTTCGTTTAAGAAACGACTTAGGGTTTTTGGTATGCTCGATCGTTTTGGAGAGATTCAAAAGGTTTGGCATTCTCTCGACGCTAGCACTTCGAATCTCGCCGCCGTTCAGTGTGGATCATTCGATAGAGGGCGTTCGTCGTTGCGCGCCTTAGAGATCGATCAACCTTCGAAAGTATATATTGCGATTGAGGTATGATTAAGTTTTTCATGGTTTAAACGTTTTTAATGGAATTAGATTCGATCCTGCTTGGGGTTTTTGTCAAAATTGTTTTGTAATCTCCACGCGTATGAACCCCAAAACCCAACAAAGGGTATCAAAGCCATCGAGTTTGATTCCATTAAATTCATTGCATGTTTTCTTCTGATATATACATGATATATGATTGAAAGCATGTTAATAGTTGATGTATTTGTGATATACATAAGTTTTCTATGAGATTTATTATCATGTTTTGTGTATATGATACATATATTCGTGATTTAATTGAAATTTGTTTCGTACATGCTAATAATCATGTTAGGTTAATTTGAATAATTTTAATGAATTGAGTTTCGTGTTCTATGATCCATGATACCATTAGGTTCGATTGGGATAGTAGTTCATGATTCAATTACATGTTTGTGATTATTTGGATGAAGACCTAAATTGAAAATTGCAAATAATTAATTTTCGAAATTATTTATTTATAAATAATTAATTTTCGAAATTATTTATTTATCTTGTTATATCTATTTTGTTATGAAGTTTCTATTTTATAAAGATAGATAACAAATTAGAATATGAGATAAATATCAAGAATCTTGTTATTGGTGATATACTAGGATTCAAATATCTTAAATTCAAAATAAATAATTAATTTTCGAAATTAACTATTTGTATTGTTATATCTATTTTGTTATGAAGTTTCTATTTGATAAAGATAGATAACAAATTAGAATATGAGATAAATATCAAGAATCTTGTTATTGGATGATATCTCAAGTCAAATATTTTTCCTAATTGGATTAGGATAATATTAGTCCTAATTGGATTAGGATAAGATTAGTCCTAATTGGATTAGATAAGATAAGTCCTAATTGATTAGGATAAGATTAGTCCTAATTGGATTAGGATAAGATAAGTCCTAATTGGATTAGGATAAGATTAAATCCTAATTGGATTAGGATAAGATTAGTCCTAATATTAGATAAGATAAGTCCTAATTGGGTTAGGATAAGATAAGTCCTAATTGGATTAGATAAGATTAGTCCTAATTGGATTAGGATAAGATGATTAGTTAGATGTGGGCCCGAAGTTAATTAAAATGTTTTAATTGACTTAATTTCGGATAAATTAAGGGGTTAATTTATGATAATAAAATCAGCGAAAATTATGATTTTCTATAGCGAATTTTTAATTTTCTAGGTATTGAGATTCGTCTTCTAAAAAAAAAAATAAAAAAAAATCTCCAAATTGTTTAGTGATTGAACAAATCAATAAAATATATGCTATTTCATTGTTTACATAAAATCACTAAAACTCAATAAAATCCCTCTATTAAATTTTAAGTCTCGAGCCATCCATTTTAAACACTTGTCAAGGCCTCGATCACACTAATATAGTTTCAAATGCCATAGTTGGGTGTATCAGTGTTATCTTGGTGAGACAAGTTGGGTAAGAGTTACCTTAATGTTTAAAATGGGCCGACTTAATAAAGCCATCAAAATAGTTTTGAGCTTTAGGCAAATGATGAGATAAAAACATGCTAAGACATAAGATGTCTCATATCTCATAAAAGGATCTAAAAATTACATAAGATGTAATTGGTAACTCGTTACCTACCTAAATAATCTAGTTCTCGTGTTTCATGCCATAGCCACAGAATTAGGTGAAATATGGATTTTAGTCCCCTAAATAAACAAGACGCTTTAGGAGGGTTGTTAATTTAATGGGAGTCTATTCCTCTATACTAAAATAAACTTTGCATAATCTTTATTGTAGATCAATGACCTCTTCAAGTAACAATAATCCCCTCGTCATCGCGATCCATCCTCGAGAAGGATAAGCTATCTCGGGACTAACTTTCTTGATCGGTTCAAAAACTTGAGAATTGTTCTTAAGCATGAACGCAAGTTGTATGTCCCGGATGCTTTAATCCCCGAGGACCCACCACCAATGCTACGAAAGTCGTGAAGGATGCGCATAATAAGCATATCAACGATTCTACCGATGTTGCATGTATTATGCCGGCAACTATGGTTCCCGAACTTCGAAGGACATGGAACTAATGGAAGCCTACGACATGGCTATAACGCTCGAAGGAAATGTTCCAACAAAAGCTAGGCAAGAAAGGTTCGAGATAGTCAAAAACCTACATTCTTGCAAGATGACCGAGGGTGCGTCGCTAGTCCTCATGTTCTCAAGATGAAGGGCTATGTTGACCAGCTTGATAGACTCGATTCCCCATAAGCCAAGAGTTGGCTACGGATTTGATCCTAAATTCATTACCGTAGAAGTTACTCACAATTTGTGATGAACTACAATATGAATAATATGGAGAAATCAATTTCGAGTTGCATTTGATGCTCAAAACTCGCTGAACAAAATATCAAGAAACCCTCTAGCAATATATTGATGGTCTAAAAGGGAAAGGGAATGAAGAAGAAAGCAAAGGCAAGGCTAGAGTTGCCAAGGTCAAGCTGCACTGCGCAAAGCCTATGAAACAAGTCAAGCCCCACTGCTCCTCGCTTCAAAACACCCAAAAGAAAAAGGAAGAAAATTGTCATTTCGTAATCAAACCTATCTTTGGCATTGTCGTCTCGGCACATAAACGAGAAACGCATAACGAAGCTCCATAAAGATGGGCTTCTTGATTCATTTGATTTAGAAACATATGAAACGCGCGTATCTTGTTTACTAGGCAAGATGACTAAAAGTCCCTTTATCGATACAAGAAAGGGCAAGTGATTTATTGGGTCTAATACATACCGATGTATGCGGTCCTATAAACACAATGGCTAGAAAGGTTATCAAGATTTCATTACATTTACCGATGATTTCAAGAGATATGGTTATGTATATCTTATGAAACATAAAGTCAATCATTTGAGATGTTTCGAACGTTTCAAAATGAAGTGCGAAATCAACTTGGTAAAACTATCAAAACACTTCGATCGATCGAGGTGGTGAGTATTTAAGCCAAGAATTTGATGATCATCTTAGAAATTGTGGGATTGTCTCCCAATTGACTCCACCAAAGAACTCCACAATGGAATGGAGTTTCGAAAGGAGAAATCGAACCTTATTAGATATGGTTCGATCTATGATGAGTCATGCAGATCTTCCATTATCCTTTTGGGGTTATGCATTACAAATCGCAGCTTTTCACTCTAAATCGAGTTCCTTCTAAAGCGGTTGATAAAACACCATATGAGATATGGTACGGAAGAGACCTAGTTTGTCTTTTCTTAAGATTTGGGGTTGTGAGGCTTACGTAAAGCGACAAGTCTCGTAAAAACTAGCACCTAAATCGACAAGTGTTTATTTGTGGGGTATCCTAAGGAAACAAAAGGATATTACTTTTATAATCCCGCCGAGAACAAAGTGTTTGTTGCTCTGTATGGTGCCTTTATGGAAAAACAGCTTTATTTCAAAAGACACTAGTGGGAAAGAAATAAATCTTGAAGAAGTTCAAGAATCACAGGTAAACACTCGAACCGCTATCGGAAGTTCAACAACGTTCCGAACCAGCTTGAACCTCCACAAGTGACACAAGGCCCACGTAAATCTAGTAGGGTAAGACATGAGCCGAGAGATTCGGATTTCTCATTACCGATAGTCGTGATGTGTTGCTTATAGACCAAAATGAGCCCACCACTTATCGAGGCTATGTCCGACCAGACTCGATAAATGGCTAAGTGCCATGAACTCGAGATGCAATCCATGTATGATAACCAAGTTTGGAACTTGGTTGATTTACCCAAGGTGGTAAGACCATTGGATGTAAATGGGTTTTCAAGAAGAAAACCGACATGGATGGCAAAGTGCATACTTTTAAAGCAAGACTTGTAGCAAAAGGTTTCAGCAGCACACTCAAGGTGTTGATTATGATGAAACTTTTTCACCAAGAGCCATGCTTAAATCCATAAGAATTTTAATTGCCATTGCTGCATATTATGACTATGAAATATGGCAAATGGATGTAAAAACAACATTTCTTAATGGAAAGTCATTGAGGACGTGTATATGACACAACCTCGAAGGTTTTGTACATCCCGAGAATTTTAGGAAGGTATGCAAGCTTCAAAGATCCATTTATGGATTAAAGCAAGCTTCTCGAGTTGGAATCTTCGTTTTGATGAAGCAATCAAGGATTTTGGTTTTATTAAGAATGAAGATGAGCCTTGTGTATACAAGAAGGTCAAATGGGGAGTGTAGTTATTTTTCTCGGTACCGTATGTTGATGATATATTACTCATTGGAAATGACATCCCAACATTGCGAATGTCAAGTCTTGTTAGGGAAGTGTTTCTCAATGAAAGACTTAGGAGATGCAAATTATATCCTAGGGATAAAGATCTATAGGGATAGATCTAAAAGGCTAATCTGGCCTAAGTCGAGTGCTTACATAGACAAGGTGTCGAATAGGTTCAGCTTTGCAAGACTCTAAAAGAGGATTGTTGCCAATGTCTCATGGGATAAGTCTCAAGAAGACTCAATGTCCTAAGACAAATGATGAGCGAGACCGTATGAATAAGATTCCATATGCATCACCTATTGGATCTATCATGTATGCCATGTTATGCACTCGACTCCGATGTATCATATGCTTTGAGCACTACAAGCAGATATCGCCGATCCAGGTGAGAGTCACTCGATAGCAAGAAAGAACATCCTTAAGTACTTAAGAAGGACTAAGGAAGTGTTCTTGGTCTATGGAGGTTTTGAAAATGATCTAGTTGTAAATGGTTACACAGATGCAAGTTTTCAAACTCGATATAGATGATTTTAGATCGCAAATCCTGATATGTGTTTACTTTGAATGGGGTGCAAAGAAGTCGAAAAAGTTCGAAGCAAGAGATCGTGGCATTCTACAACAGTAGTTTCGAGTATATTGCAAATCGTCCGATGCAAAGAAAGGAGGCAGCTTGATCAAAAAGTTCATTTCTCAACTAGGTGTGGTTCCAAGTATTGCTAACCCCGTTTGTTTGTATTGTGACAATAATGGGGCAATAGCACAGCCAAGGAACCTAGATCACACCATAGATCCAAACATATACTCAGCGCTTTTCATCTCATCGAGAAATTATTGAGAGGGAGACGTAAAGATTTGCAGAGTACCTATCAAGACAACGTTGCGGATCCATTGACAAAAGCTCTTCCACAAGCAAAACATGATGGTCATGTTAGATCATTAGGCATTAGATGCATGTATGATTGGCCCTAGTGCAAGTGGGAGATGATGGGGCATGTGCCCTAGGTCAATCCATTAACTGTCTTTATGAATACTTTTAGTTAAAAAAATAGAGGATTTCATTTGTCGTTTATTATAATTAATTTGCATGTTTACATTATAATAAGATCCATGGGTATTTACATAAATATCCTAAATGTCCCTAGTCGATCATTATACTGGGAACTATAATGAATTAAGACTAGTGTGAGTCTTGATTGATGATCATATGATGATTATACGTATAGGGATACGAATCAAGATCACGAGTACTTGTTAGGGAACAAAGTACGACCGACCCGCTATGAGAACATAACATGGATTAAGTCATAGTTGTTTCTCATGATAGGTATATATTCCAAATTCCTTCCGACTTGAGATTACCAGAGACTTCAACATTAGGAACACAAGATTTGACACAATCAAACGTTGTCTTTAACCTGACGATTATAAAGGTTGTGATTGGTTACCAAAGTGAGCAATGTGATGAAGTTGTGTAATCGAGATAGAATTTGTCCCTCTCATATAAAGAGAGATATCTAGTGGATCCCTCGATGTGTTAGATCGTTAAAAGGCCTAGTCTAAGTGAATTGATATTGATCAATGTCACTTTGATGTTTTCACCTACCTAGAGATCGAGACTAGTACGATTGAACATGTTGGATGACAATTCCATGCCTTATGTTTGATCAAAAGGATATCGTGTGACAAAAGGATGTTATATACATTATTGATTAGGTTGTATCGATTTGATATTCGTACGACTTGGGTAGTCATAATGTCTTGCTAGAGGCGCTTATGACTTGTATACCAAAATGTGTTTTGGTACACCGCCAACGTTGTATGAGCCTATTGGGTCGCACACTAAGAATGGTTTTGCGAGATTTTAAGATGATTCGTAAAAATGAATTTTATGTGATAAAATTCATGACGAAACGTCCTGTGGTGTATTACACTTATACTTCTTTAAGTAAGGGTATATGTGTAATTTACTTAACCGTCTATATACAAGAGTTGTATAAATAGACGCTTTAAGTTAGAATACACTAACGAAAGATCAAAAGGCCAAAACTCATTTTTCGTTTAAGAAACGACTTAGGGTTTTTGGTATGCTCGATCGTTTTGGAGAGATTCAAAAGGTTTGGCATTCTCTCGACGCTAGCACTTCGAATCTCGGCCGCTGTTCGTGCGCTGGACTCACGATAGAGGGCTCGTCGTGTGCGGCGCGCCTTAGAGATCGATCAACCTTCCGAAAGGTATATTGCGATTGAGGTATGATTAAGTTTTTCATGGTTTAAACGTTTTTAATGGAATTAGATTCGGATCCTGTTGGGGTTTTTGTCAAAATTGTTTTGTAATCTCCGCTGCGTATGAACCCCAAAACCCAACATCTCGTGCTCCACACGAGTCTTTATGTATATCAGAATGTCATCGATAAAAATAATGACATATCGATCAAGGTATAGCCTCAACACCATGTGCATCAAATCCATAAAGATCGCTGGTGCATTAGTCAGTCCGAACGGCATGACCATGAACTCGAATAGGCCATAACACGTACTAAACGCAGTCTTCTATACATCCTCTTCTCGAATCCTCAAATGATGGTATCCTGATCGTAAATCGATCTTCAAGAAGAACTTGGCCTCAGCCAACTGATCGAATAAGTCGTCGATTCTCGAAAGTGGGTAACGATTCTGAATTGTCACCTGATTCAGCTTCCTACCTAGTCTACATACATCCGCATCGAGCCATCCTTCTTCTTCACAAAAAGAATTGGAGCTCCCCAAGGTGACATGCTAAAATGGATGAAACCTTTTTGCAGTAAGTCCTTTAACTGAGTCCTTAACTCCTCATGCTCCGATGCCGACATCTGATGCGGTCTGCTGTAGATTGGCTGAGCCATCGGAATCAGCTCAATAATAAACTCCACAGCTCTCAGTAGTGGCAAACTAGGCAAATCATCCAGAAACATGTCTGGAAACTCACAGACAATAGGGACATCCTCAACCTTCAGCATCGTCTTACGTTCCGGTTCAACCATAGCCGCGTGTGCCTCCATCTCTCGTGACGTAGCTAATTTACCCCGAGTGATAGGTAATGCAGTCGCAACTCTGGTAAATGTAAACCTTGGAATCCTTTTGATGTCAAATGTCATAGTCTTGCTGAAACAGTTAATCCGTACGTGATAAGACAATAGCCAATCCATACCGAACATCGCATCGAACTCAAAGTACTCTAACACTCTCACATCAGCTGATAGCTGATGTCCTTCGATCTCCACAATACGATTTCGGCAAATCCGATTAGGGTAAATCTCATCTCCAGCTGTCTTGCTGAGAACAAGATGTGTATCTAAAGTCTGTGCATGTAACCCTAATTTTCCTACCATGCGTCCAGAAATAAAAGATAAAGTACTACTAGAATCCATTATAACATGCATAGGAGTGCCACGACAGATAAACCAGCTGTCTGGTCGCCTCCTTGTCTGACTGTATGACCCCAAATGTTGCTATCTGGCCCCTATCTATGGCTTGCTCCGTTTGTGGTGGTACTAGTGTTGGTCTGGTACAATCTGCCATAATATGTCCCACTTGACCGCATCGGTAACATGTGTGAGTTTCGGATCTGCTAGCGCTCCTCTGACTCGGCATATGACTATGGCCTCTCGGACCTCAGTCATGCCTCTGCTACCTAGGCTGCTCAATGGGTGCAGAAGACGTAGAATACGTCATCTGAGGATCATCACGTCGCTCTCTGTCATCATGACGATCTTTGTCACCTCTACTACCTTGACCAGTTTGCCAATCTCCTCGGTAAGGTCTATGGCTTTGTCTCTGCCGATCCGATCCCTTTATCTCTTCGGCCTCTGATCAGACCGAGAACCTGATATCGGCTAACTCTGCTGAACCTGCAGCACTGAATCGCTCGTCGACTGGCCCTCTAAACCATGTAGGTCTCGTATGCGAGGCACCTACCTCAAAGTATAAGCTCCACTAGATACCACTGTGCTTGTTATCCTCTTATCTAGACCCCGAACAAAATAGTAGATCTGTAGTCGGTTGGTACCTACTATGTCCATGGAGTATGACAACAAATATCGAAACCTCTCCACATAGACCGTGACCGACATATCACCTTGTACTAGGAACAAAAACTCCTCCCTCAAGCGAACCTCGACATCCATTGGTATATACTCATCCATGAACACTATCCGGAACTCTACCCACGTAGTCACAACAGGATGAGCCGCAGTGTAAGTAGTCCACCAGATCGCAGCATCGGCTCTCAAACAGAAACTCGATAATCGCGACCGATCGATCTCCCCAACTCGTAGTAAATCATATAGTTGCTCATGGGATAATAGCCACCTCCCGACTACCTCTGGGTCTCTGGCCCCATAAAAATACCCTAGAGAACTTAAGGAAGTCCCATATCTTCTTAGCCTCTAATGTCATCTGGCTCCTCGAAGTCGATGCCACTACTGGTTGCTCGGTCGTAGCAGGTGTAACCACCACTGCAGCCTCCACCGGTCTTGCTGCTGGTGTAGCCCTCTCTGTCTCTGATACTGCCGCCTGCACATGAACCTCGGCGGAAGTAGGTGCTACGACTGCATGCGTAGTCGTCGGTGTAACCACAACAATAGTCGCAGAAACAGTAACCTCTCTTGCTCTCAACATATCCATCAGCAATGCGGAACCTATCATCCATCGTCCGTGCCAATGACTCTAAAGTCAGGGTCAGTCTCGTTGGATCACTCATATCTCCAACTTTAGGCTGGGTATCTGATGGTTGTCTGTCCATCGATATCCGCATCGAAGAACGTGTACCCAATCAACCTCAATATCAATATACGTGTATCGTATATATAATACACTCAAAATATAATACGTATATCCCTAATTTCTACCCAGCTCACCTCTCTTCCCAAATAGGACTCTAAGCATTTCCTTTGGATTTCCACATCTACAGATTATTCATTAGGTTTATCCTCAAACGGGACCACAAAGATAATTGTATCAAAGTTAACTTCCAAGTCCTCGAGGCTCACTAACCTCGCTCTGATACCAAATGTAACGACCCACTTTCCAAATGGACCGCCACTGGGGCCGATGTAGGCCTACAACCTGGCCTACCAACGCCAAGTTGTGTCCCACATGCCAACTCATCCACCATTTATTCATTATTAACCTCAAGAAAACAACAATTTACTATTTAAATAGTTACTGAACTCAGTCATCTATTAAGATCTTGATAAACCCAAATAAATCACAGCGGAAGTCTGTAGCATGACAATATATATATATATATATATATATATATATATATAACAATAAATTCATGCAATTAACTCTGATACCTAGTGTGGAAAACCCATATATTATCATAGATCAAAAATGCACCTCAAGGCAACACAATATCAACAGTATCAAGTCCTAGTGTATTACTCACATGCCCAAATCCAAAAATAGAACAAAATATGTATATTCAAACGTATAAGCCTAGCTAAAAGTCTATGTATTCCGGTAACTTTCCCTTGCCCCGGCTCGTACTAGGATATTGTGACGGCCCCGCTTCTAATCTAGGGCACCATCCGACCTAATCCCGTAATTAAGCCCTAATCATATCCACACAGGACGTAACTACGTATTAGTCAGCCTTCACAACCTAAACGCCTCATTTCTAGTGTCCAGGATAAGTAATACATTAGTCCTACCAGTTTATTAAACTTAGAGTTAATTAAAACTTTTTATTAAATTAATTAATTAGCGGAAGTCTTTATTGATTATGCGGAAGCAATTAGTAACTTATGCATAAGCCATTTATAAAATCCTAAGTGCGAAAAACTCAGG
Source organism: Stephania yunnanensis (assembly GCA_039657365.1). Taxonomy (NCBI): domain Eukaryota; kingdom Viridiplantae; phylum Streptophyta; class Magnoliopsida; order Ranunculales; family Menispermaceae; genus Stephania; species Stephania yunnanensis. The sequence continues at coordinate 52,302,618 of CM077584.1, read as the reverse complement.
AAATGACATCATATATATAATGTCCTCAAAATGCATTGAAACAACAAAATAGTCTAAGTCAAGTCGGGGAACTAACGCTCAACCCAATATACAACCCCAAATAGTATCCGAAAGACGTATATAACATATACAATCAAAATATCAAAAGAATACCTACAATCGATGCAGTGACGCGCCGCGGGCTCAGGGATAATCACCGATCTTCTCCTTGCCCGGCCTGATGGTAGACGGCTCTACACCCACCGCCATAAAAAGGACGGTGAGTACAAGAATAAAACAGTAATCCCCGATGACAAGTTTAATTTGCATTTCCAAATATTCAAATGGTATTTAAAAGCATATAAATGGGAAAACTGGAAAATAAACCATTGCTAGTAAATACCAGAGTTAAACAAGTGATACTGACGCTACGCTAAGTAGTGGTGATTTAGGTCCGGTCGGTAGTGAAATGTGTCACTCCGACTCAATAATCATATAGCACAAGGGACTCTAACCCAAGTGTTACCAGGGATTCTAACCCCGGTGTGTAGACCACCTCAGAGACTCTAACCCCGAGTATCATACACTGTCAAGTAACATGTTCCAACATCCCCATGGACTCTAACCCCGTGATTCGCGCACACCTCGATCGAGTACGGGACCTAAATGCAAAAACTACTTTTTAAATTTCAAGAAATACCAAGTATGGATTGTCAAGGAATATGCACATCTACACACCTAAACAAATAAGGAATACAAGTCCTCTTCAACATTTATATGATATTCACTAGCCTAATAGCATGCTATTTATCATTCAATTCACATTTAAAACGACAAGAATAGACATAGCATGTGATAGAATCAATGAATCAAATCAAATGAATGAATATCATGCAAATTAGACTCATCAAGTGAGCATAGACACAAAGAATACATGATATAAGAGTACAAATGCAAAATAGTCAAAAGGACTATGCAAGAACAACAATTAATAGGAATGAAATGCTAAGTAAAATTGTCATTGGGTATACTCACAACAACAATGTAAAGTCCTAGCTTTACTGGCCTCCCGTAACTCTAAATCTTGTATTCGCTCTCTCGTTCACTTTTTCCTAGGTTCATGAATTTGGTGTCTCATTAGTTCAAGTATAGTGGGTTTAAGCTCAATTTAAACATCATCGACATTCCCACATATGTTCTTTTCATAAACTTTATCAATTTCTATTTATTTTATCGACATATAATCTTTTCCCAATTTTTTCGAAATTTTTTCCAAATTTTCTTTTATTTTTTTCATTTTTCTTTTTTTTTTTGTTTAATTATTGTTTGGGTCGGGTCGACCCAAACGGGTCGAACCCGACCTAGCTTGGCCCATTTTGGGTCCGACCCAGTAAGGGGTGCACACGATCGAACATGCGCGCGTGTGCACCCCCTTCCTGGGCCGAGCTTGAACTGTTCAGGTCCAGGCCGGGTTGGCTCTGACCGTTTGGGTCGACCCGACCCAAACAGTAATAAAAAAAGAAGAGAAAAATGGAAGAAAAATGAAAGAAAATTTGAAAAAATTTCGAAACAATTGGAAAAAAATTGGAGAAAATTATATGTCGATAAAATAAATAGAAATTGATAAAGTTCTATGAAAAAACATATGTGGGAATGTCGGTGATGTTTAAATTGAGCTTAAACCCACTATACTTGAAACTAATGAGACACCAAACTCAGAAACCTAGGAAAAAGGGTACGGGAGAGCGAATACAAGATTTGGAGTTACGGGAGGCCAATAAAGCTAGGACTTTACTCTGTTGTTGTGAGTATACCCAATGAGAAATTTACTTGGCATTTCATTTCTATTAATTATTGTCCTTGCATAGTCATTTTGACTATTTTGCCTTTGTATTCTTATATCATGTGTTCTTTGTGTCTATGCTCACTTGATGAGTCTAGTTTGCATGATATCCATTCATTTAATTTGATTCATTGATTCTATCACATGCTATGTCTATTCTTGTTGTTTTAAATGTGAATTAAATGATAAATAGCATGCTATTAGGCTAGTGAATATCTCATAAATGTTAAAGAGGACTTGTATTCCTTATTTGTTAGGTGTGTAGACGTGCATATGCCTTGACAATCCATACTTGGTATTTCTTGAAATTTAAAAAGTAGTTTTTGCATTTAGGTCCCATACTCGATCGAGGTGTGCGCGAATCACGGGGTTAGAGTCCCTGGGGATGTCGGCAAATGTTACTTGACACTGTATGACACTCGGGGTTAGAGTCCCTGAGGTGGTCTACATACCGGGGTTAGAGTCTCTGGTAACACTTGGGTTAGAGTCCCTTGTGCTATATGATTTTGAGTCGGAGTGACACGTTTCACTGCCGACCGAACCTAAATCACCACTACTTAGCCTAGTGTCGGTATCACTTGTTTAACTCTGGTATTTACTCGCATATGGTTTATTTTTCTGTTTTCCCATTTATATGCTTTTAAATACCATTTGAATATTTGGAAATGCAAATTAAACTTGTCATTGGGGATTGTTGTTTTATTCTTGTACTCACCGTCCTTTTTATGACGGTAGGTGCAAAGTCGTCTACCAACAGGTCGGGAAGGAGAAGATCAGTGATTATCCCTAAGCTCTCGGCGCGTCACTGCATCGATTGTAGGTCTTCTTTTGATATTTTGATTTTATATGTTATATACGTCTTTCTGATACTATTCGAGTTATACATTGGGTTGAGTGTTAGTTCCCCGACTTGACTTAGACTATTTTGTTGTTTCAATGCATTTCGAGGACTTTATATATATGATGTCATTTCCTGGTTTTCCACACTTATGATTTTTTAAATGGCTTCCACATAAGCTACTAATTGCTTCCGCATAATCAATAAGACTTCCGCTAATTAATTAATTTAATAAAAAGTTTTAATTAACTCTAAATTTTATAAACTGGTAGGACTAGTGTATTACTTATCCTGAACACTAGAAAAGAGGCGTCTAGGTTGTAAAGGCTGACTAATACATAGTTAAGTCCTGCGTGGATATGATTAGGGCTTAATTACGGGATTAGGCCGGGCGGCGCCCTAGATTAAGAGATGGGCCAACTGTGACGACCCCTCTCCTAATCTAGTCAGGGAACTAACGCTCAACCCAATATACAACCCCAAATAGTATCTGAAAGACATTTATAACATATAGAATCAAAATATCAACAATGGATGCAGTGACGCGTCGCGGGCTCAAGAATAATCGCCGATCTTCTCCTTCCCCGGTGTGCTACTGCTCGATGGACCTACACCCACCGTCACAAACTAGACGGTGGGTATAGTTACATTTAAGTACTAACTGGAGAATTTCATGTCACATTTCCAATTAAACAAATGGTATTTAAAAGCATAAAGGAGCGAAATAAATTGCTGAAACAAGTAATGCAAGTAAATACCACAGTTAAAGATGTAGAGACATACACATGCTAAATCGAGATGATCTACGTTCGGTCGGCGGTGAGACCCATCACCTACCTTTTTCCACTACGATATGGAGCTGCGCTCAACATATCTCACATAAATAGCGGAGCTGCGCTCTACACTTTACAAATCAATCTCATACTTGCCGACCACCCTGAGTCCCATACCTCGAGTGCCGCGTAAGTTTAGTGGTGAGTGCCGGAACCCCGGTAGACCTATGTCCCCGTGAACTGTGCATCTCTTGTGCAATGGACATTAGATAATCCCTACTTTCGTTTCAAAAATAAATAATTCCAAAATTTTAGAATTCCAAGACAAGTTAGACTGCAAAGCCCAAAGGAAATCGAATATAAGGCTATTTAAATCCAAAGTAGTCCATTAGCATGCTTTTCATCAATTGTATTCAAGAACGACATCAAGTGTAGGAATTAGAGTTGAAAAATTAATAAAATATTCCAAAACTCTCGGACAACGCGCTTTTACGCGCAAAACGAGTATGGGACCCATGTTGACCCATTAAGTCCATTTAAAGACCGAATTTCGATTTTCAATTTAAAATCCATTACTTCTTCTCAAAATTCGAAACAACGGTGCGAGTCACCATTTTTCTTTCTCGAAACCCGTTTTGATGTAACTCGAGACGAAACACTCGCGAATCTCAAATTCACTCTATTACTCAAATTTCTCAAAATAAAAATAAAATAATATTACAAACACTATGCAAACATCAAACATCAATAAAATTACCTATAAATCTCGATTCACTGGTCCGCAGCTCCCAACTCGGGCCTAAATCACAATTTTTGAATTCATTAATCCCAAATTATTATAATTATTTAAAATAAAACTTTGGGATTTGACACCTACCATCTACATTTACATTCTAGAGTTGTTTTAGACCTTTGTGATATTTTTTTTATATTCCAAGTCTTTCTCGAAATTTAGTTTCCTTACCTAGACTTGATCTTGAAGGTTATTCCTTCAACTTTCAAGGTAAATCCTTTATTTTGTCCAAAAACTCAGTTGTTATCGGTTCCAGATCACTTTTTGATTGCTTATATAAATTACGTCTTCATGATCATTTTGCCCAAACCTTTTTATTTGTGCATCATAATGCTAGAAATAACAGAAAACGTAATGAGTTTTCTTCATATTTGTGGCATAAACGTCTGGGCCACATATCTAAAGAAAGATTGCAAAGGTTGGTGAAGCATGAAATATTGCCTAAATTAGGTTTTTCTAATCTTGATGCATGTGTGGATTGTAGTAAGGGAAAACAAACCAAACATAATAAGAAAGGTGCTACAAGAAGTAGCGAGCTCCTTGAAGTTATTCATGCAGACATATGTGGACCATTTGACACCCCATTTTTATCTGGTGAAAAATATTTTATTACTTTCATTGACAATTATTCACGATACGGATATATCTATTTGTTGCATGAAAAGTCTCAGGCAATGGATGCTTTAAAAGTATACATCGCTGAGGTTGAAAGACAATTAGATCGAAAAACTAAAATTATCCGTTCTGACAGAGGTGGTGAATACTATGGTAAATACGATGGAGTTAAACAATGTCCTGGTCCTTTTGCTAAACTCTTTGAAGAACATGACATTTGTGCTCAATACACAATGCCCGATACGCCTCAGCAGAATGGTGTAGCTAAACGGCGTAACCGAACATTAATGGACATGGTTAGGAATATGTTAAATAATTCTACATTGCCTAAATCATCGTGGATGAAAGCCTTAAAGACTGTCGCATACACATTAAATAAGGTTCCTAGCAAGTCAATTCCTAAAACTCCTTTTGAGTTATGGACTGGAAAAAAACCTAGCTAAAAACATCTCTATATTTGGGGTTGTTCAACAGAGGATAGAATTTATAATCCACAAGAAAGAAAGTTGGATTTTAGAATGATTAGTGGTTATTTTATTGGTTACTCTGTTAAATCTAAAGGCTATAGAATTTACGGTCCTAACCAAATCACAAAGATTGTTGAAACTAGAAATGTCAGATTCATCGAAAATGGTGAAATCAGCGGGAGTGATAATTCACAACATGTAAAAATAAAAGAAATTACTCCTGCAGATTCTTCCCATCAAGAAAACATCGAGATCACTATTAATACACCCATTAGTGAGTCACGGGGACTAGCATTACAAAGACCTCAAAGAGTGAGGAAATCTATTATACCTGATGATCACGTAGTGTACTTACAAGAATTTGATTACGATATTGTTATACATACTAAAGATCCAGTTTCTTATGACGAAGCCATCAAAACTAATGAGTCTCTAAAATGGATTGATGACATGCAAGATGAGTTAAAATCAACGGATCAAAATAAAGTTTGGGACCTCGTCGAATTGCCTCAGAATTTTAAACCTATTAGATCTAAATGAGTTTTTAAAACTAAAAATGATTCTAAAGGAAATATCGAACGATATAAAGCTAGACTTGTAGCCAAAGGTTTTACTCAGAAAGAAGACATCAACTATATATAGACGTTTTCGCATGTATCTAAAAAGACTATTTTGGAATCATAACGGCATTGGTGGCTCATTTTAACTTGGAATTACATCGAATGGATGTAAAAACTGCTTTTTTAAATGGGAGTTTAGATGAAGAAGTCTATATGAATCAGCTTAAAAGGGTTCATAGAAGAAGGAAAAGAACATTTAGTTTGCAAACTTAAGAAATCAATATATGGACTTAAACAAGTTTCTCGCCAATGGTATATTAAGTTTAATGATACCATAACATCATTCGAATTTAAAGAAAATATTGTTAATCGATGCATATATCTGAAGGTCAGTGGGAGCAAGTTCATATTTTTTATTTATATGTTGATGATATTTTGCTTGCTAGTAGTGATCTTGGTTTACTCTATGATATCAAAGAATTTCTCTCTCAAAACTTTGAAATGAAAGATATGGGTGAGGCACACTACGTGATTGGAATCGAAATTTTTCGAGATAGATCACACGATTTATTGGGATTGTCTCAAAAGTCATATATTAAAAAAATTCTAGAGAAATTTAATATGGATAAATGTTTAGCAAGTGTTGCACCTATACAAAAAGGAGACAAATTCAACCTTATGCAATGTCCTAAAAAATGATTGGGAACTTGAAGAAATGGAAAATATTCCATACGCTTCAGCTATGGGAAGTTTGATGTAGCCTAGACTTGTATCAGGCCGGATATCAGTTTTGCTCTTGGCATGTTAGGACATTACCAAAGCAACCCTGGCATGGATCATTGGCGAGCTGCAAAGAAAGCTTTACGGTATTTACAAGGGACACATGATTAAATGCTCAAGTATAGAAAGTCTGGTAATCTCGAAGTCGTTGGTTATTTAGACGCAGATTTTGCTAGTTGTCTTTACACCAGAAAGTCTACTTTTGGGTATGTGTTTCTTTTCCCTAATGGAGCAATCTTTTGGAAGAGCGCTAAGCAGACAGTTACGGCTACTTCTACTATGGAAGCTGAGTTTGAAGCTTGTTTTGAAGCTACAAATCAAGGATTATGGTTGAGGAACTTCATTTCAGGGCTTAGTATTATGAACTCGATTTCCAAGCCTTTGAAGATTTACCATGATAACTCTGCAGCTGTATTTTTCTCAAAAAATGATCGCTATTCAACTGATGCTAAACACATGGAGATAAAATATTTTGCAGTTAAAGAGGAAGTTTAGAAGAAGAAAAAAATGCCATTTGAACATCTAGCACAAATCCAATGGTTGTTGATCCCCTAACGAAAGGATTACCACCAAAGGCGTTTAAAGAACATGTCGACAGAATGAGCCTTGGTTGTAAATCTTAAATATTTGTAATTTGGGATTTTATTATGATTATGTTTATGTCATGAGATCTCATTTTCATGTGCTAAGTGTATTTTACATGTGCACACTTACACTTATTAATGATTTGAAGTAAATTAAGTTTTTGACACATATATTATGCTTTATGAATCATATAAAATAAATTAGTAATGCTCATAGTACATGGAATGAAATATGTCCTAATTGATGTATAACCGGTATGACTCACATTGTTAATTTATTTTACAATGATCTAATAATGCCAAACATTTATGTGCGCTGATAAATTATGTAATGTTTGGTTTTAACGTGGGTCAAGTGAGAGAATCATTAAACTCTATGTGACCCACATTATCAAGATATAATATTATGAAACAAGTTGGAGAATGTTGGACCATTATTTACCTCATAATTTATTTACATAGTGGCCAAGATATGTAACTTATATTTTAATTAATTTTATGTCTATTAAGCTTCCCTTTTAGGTTACCAATTTGATCAAAATTGGTGTTAATGTGGGAAGTCTAATAGTTCTCCCTCAAGCCTATAAAAGGGCACTTGTACCATTAAACAAGTGTATGAAAATTAAGGTTTATGAGGGTGATAGACTTTGGTGTTGAAACTTTGAAGTAGAGAATATAAACAAAATAATGGCTTCCATAAGTAAAACTCTACTTGATCTATTTTATTATGCTATATTTGTATATAATCTTGAGTTTCATATATGTATATGGAGTAGTGGATTGTGCCAATGTTTTAATATTAAAGCGGCATTCACAATCAAATTTAACAGTTAGATATTTTCTTGAACAAATAAAATTAACCGGACAATTGATTCTATACTTAGGTGGTAGATAATGAAGATAAACTCCTTTGCAAACGTGGATTAAACTAAAAAACGAAGCAAACCAAACTAACAAAACTCCAGACAAAACACACAACATCCCTAACAAAACATCGGATTCACCTCGAGCAATGTTCCTACAAATCTCGAGGTACATAACACGGTCTACAGAGGCCGTTGTGCATTCTAGTATTTCCCTTTAAAAAAGAAAAAAACAAGAAAAGAAAAGGTGGCTTCGCGATTACTTTAACGTGACGCATCATTTATAGTGCTCGCTTTGTCTGTTTTTGTTTCATTCTTTCTGCGCTCCCGCTCTGCAACTCTGCAACTCAACAAACACAGCTCGTGGAGTTGCGTTTCGCTTGGTTTTCTTCAATTCACGGTTAGAGTTTCGTCAATTCTGTTCCAGATCCAGTTCGCTTTCCAGGTTAGTATCGAATCTCGAGCTATGACTATGAATCAGCGCTGTTACTGGTCTCTTATAATACTTCTTACGAATGATCTTCTGATATCACTTTTCGGTGATTTGAGTTCTGTTGCGGTTTTTAGGTTTTCTTTAATGTGATTTGAGTAGGTTTATTGATTGTTTGTTTTTGCGGAAGAAATCGTGGTTTGAAACTGTTGCGATGGTCTCTACGGTAGATTCCTGACGAGATTTAATCATTAATTTGCTTGTTTATTTACTTTTCATGTATGTTCATGGTCGAATTTGATCGTGTCTGAATCAATATTTGTTTACTCAAGAATGATCTCCTAATCGTGTTGGCACATCAGAGAAATTCTTGCGGTGACAATTCATGCTCTCAAGACCACTGATCCGAACAGAATGAGTTGTTTGTAACTTTGTGTTGCTTTGGAATTGAAAATGGAGGATTGTTAACATCAATGGAACAAAACACCTGATTTTTTGAGAATTGGAACTTTGGATAAGGGTACTCAGATCCGAGTGAGAAAAAACTATTAGACCAGAGGAATTTGCAACGACTTCAAAGCTTGTAACACTGCCACTTTCCTAAAGGAAATTTTGCTCTTTATACCGCAAGAGTCAGCAAAAGTCCTAGACGATACGATGAAGCAAAATCAGCTTGCACTTGTAGTAGAGAAAGCTGAAACACAAGCAATTGCAGTGTATTTCGAGATGTTCTTCTTCCTCCCCAAACCTCTTCTCTTATAGAGCTTTAGTCAAAACCAGTTGGAGAAAAAAGCGGGTGGTGGAGCAGTTTCAACTACATCCACTCACTCAACATTGAATGAGTTTCATTTACTGCCCATTCAATGCTGAGTGGGTCAAACAATAACTACCCACATAGTAAATTCGAAAATGGTAAAAATTAATGGTAAAAAGTTTTACCCATGGTTAGTCCATACACATGCACACGCGCACGTGCTTCACGCAAAGTGCTTAGCGCGCCTATAAAAGCGCCTAAAATGCCCAGCTCGCGCATGTGGTCCACTTTGCATAGCACTTGTGATTTTTTTTTACACACAATGTAGTGAAAGAGTATATATACTTTAAAATTGGAAGTTTCTAACCAATGCGAGATTAAACATTTCTTTTGAAAATGTCCAACAATCCCCTACCATTTTCAAAATAACCAGATCATTGATCGAAGAACATCTTAAACATTATATGCATAAATAATGGTATCTTGTGATTTGAACCACTAATTTGTGAAAAGTTCATTACATCATATCAGAATTACATGGTAGATAAACTTTGAACTAATGATTTTATTTGATATGTAGCACAAACATATCACGCATATAACTTACACCAGCAAATAACCATAAATATCCTGACATTTTCAACATTGGCCTTGTGTCCCGTATCTTCTCGTGAATGTCTTTGGGGCCAAGCTCTAGAACTCTTTGAAGCGGCCGCACTTCACATCCACATAGGTAGTCTCCATTCTAGCACCCCCGCAATTTAAGCACCTTTAGAAGACTATTAAGATATCATCTCAACCTCCTCTCTTTACATGCAAGTACAAACCACTAACAACCTTGGGATTGTTATTAAAATTTAGTGCTCACAGTCACACTTAAAATGAACTTTGACTGCATTGAACTCAAAACTTAACGTAATTCCACTATTGGTGACTTTAATCCATCCCCCTTGACGTTTTATTCACCAAGTCTCTTGACGAACATTTAGTAAGTGGATATGCCAAGTTTTAACTAGATCTCACTTAGTCAATTGTGATAAGTCCATTTGTTATCAATTCTCTGACATACTTGTGTCTCATTCCAATATGTCTGGATTTGCCGTTGTACACTTGGCTATAAGCCCTTGCCAACGTGGCTTCATTATCACAATGGATAGAAATTGGAACTATCGGTTTAGGCCACAATGGTATCTCTTTTAATAATTCATGTAGCCATTATGCTTCTTTTGAAGCCAAGGCTAGCGCAATAAAATCTGATTCCATGGTGGAACCAACCATTAAAGTTTGCTCCTTTGAAGCCCACAAGATTGCACCTCCATCAATTGTGAAAATCCACCCACTTGTAGAAGATGATTTTGATCTTTCATAATCCAACTTGCATTTGAAAATCCTTCTAAGAGCGAAGGATATCCACTATAGCATAAACCATAGTTAATTGTTTTCTTCAGATATTTCAAAACTCTTCGAATTGCAAACCAATGCAATTTGCTCAACCTGCCTACTGTTAAGGCAATATCTCCTAGTGCATGTCATTGCATACATTTAAGCATCCAATTAATCTTGAATACTCCAGTTGTGAAACTGATTGCCTGTATTTTTCACTAGCTCAATACTTGGATCTAGCGGGGTCGAAACAGGGGTAAAATTAAAGTGATTGAATCTATCGAGAACTTTCTCAATATAATGAGATTGAGTTAGAGTAATAATCCCTTCATCTCTTACAATCTGAATCCCGAGAATGACATCAGCTTGCCCCATATCTTTCATTTCAAATTTGCTTGAAAGAAAGTTTTTGATCAACTGAACTTGTTCCAAGTCAGTTCCAAAAATTAGCATGTCATCTACGTGAAGACAAATAATGACACCATTTTCTTTTTCATCAAACTTGCTATATACACACTTATCAGATTCATTTCTTTTGAATCCATTAGCAAGTATAACCTGGTCAAATTTGTGGTGCCACTGTTTTGGTGCTTGCTTTAAACCATACAATGATTTTCGAAATCTACACACTTTATTTTCATGACCGAGCATTATGAACCTTCATATTGTTCCATGTATATTTCCTCATCCAATTCTCCATGTAGAAACGTTGTTTTGACGCCCATTTAGTGAATGACTAGCTTGTTTATAGCTGCAATTGCAATAAGCAATCTGATAGTAGCAATTTTAGCTACTGGTGAATAGGTATTGAAATAGTCTATTCTATGCTTTTGGGTGAATCCCTTAGCAACCAGTCTTACTTTGTATTTTTCAATGGATCTATCAACTCTTCTTTTTCTTTTGAAGAGAAATTTGCATTTAATGGGTTTACAACCGAGAGGTAGATCAACTAGCGCCCAAATGTTGTTTCCCATTATTGAATCCATCTCATCATTCAATGCCTCTTTCCCGAAAGCTGCATCTCTTTCTTTCATCGCCTCCTCTGCTGTTTGAGGATCAGCCTCCGTATTAAAACAATACGGAATTTGTTTAGTTACTGTTTCTCTACTTCCTTCAACTAGAAATATAAATAAATCAGAACCAAATGACTTAATTTTCCGAGCTTGTTTGCTCTTTCGAAGTTCAGGAACTTCTACTACTTCTTCGTCATTTTTAATTTTTATGACTTCCTTCCCTTTTTGGTTTTCTTCAGGAATACTTTTGGGAGCATATTTAAATCTTGTCTCATCAAAGATTGCATCCTTTGATTCAATTACAGTGTTCACTGAAATCGAATTATTAGGCTCAATTACCATGAACCTATATGCCTTACTGTGTTGTGCATATCCAATCAATATGCACTCCACTCCCCTTTCACAAATTTTCTCTTTTTAGGTTCAGGTACTTTTACTATTGCTCTACAACCCCAAACTCTTAAATAATTAAGATTTGATTTTCGCTTATTCCAAAGCTCATATGGGGTGACTTTATTCATTTTTGTGGAATTCTGTTTAAAATATGCCATGCAATGAGCAATGTCTCTCCCCAAAATCCACTACTTAAACCTGAGTTTGATAGCATAATATTAACCATTTCAGTTAAAACGCGATTTTTGCGTTCAGCCACACTATTTTGTTGTGGTGTATAGGGAGTTGTAGGCTCATGGACTATTCCAATGGATTCAAAGTACTTTGGATCATATTACTCTCCTTTCCTATCAGACCTTAAACATTTTATATAGGTTTCACACTGCAACTCAGTTTTTGCCTTATAGGCCCGAAACTTAAACATTACCTCATCTTTGGAATGCAACAAATAAACATAATAGAACTTGCTATAATCATCAATAAATGATATAAAATATTATCGCCTCTTATTGATGGTGTACTATGTATGTCACATACATAAGAATGTATTAAATCAAACAACTTTGAATTTCTTTCAACATTAGAAAATGAGTTTCTAGTTATTTTTGTTTTCATGCATGTATTGCAATTTCCTTCATATTTATCAAAATAAGGCAGTAATTCCAGATTTTTGAATATCATATAATTTTGTGAAATTAACATGTCATAATCTATGATGCCATAAAAATGAAGGGGACTCAACAAGATACGCAGAAATAATATTCTTATTAGATAAAGCGATTACATTAAGCTTAAACATGCCCTCATAAGCATAACCCCTCCCCACTTACACACCTCCTTGGAGAGTACAAACTTGTCAGCCTCAAATACAAGCCTAAAACTAAACTTATTCAAAAACTACCCGACACCAGATTCTTCATCACTTCTGGTGCATAATACACGTGAGTGTTACAATTTTGCCAGAAGTAAATTTCAAATCAACACTACCTATGCCTTTGACAGGAACAGTAGTATAATTACTCATGTACAAGACAATATTTTCATCTACCGCTTCCATGGTCTTGAAGAACCTCTTGTTCTTGCAGACGTGTTGAGTAGCACCAGAATCAACCCACCAAGCCATGTCATTTTCAACGACGTTGATTTCAAAAATCATAGCAATGAGATCATCATTGTCGTTTCCTGCACCTTTCGCAGTGCTTGAGGAAGCATGATGTTTCCCTTGCTTTTTCTTCCAATAACGACAGTCGGACTTGAAGTGACCATCTTTCCCGCAGAACCAGCAAGTGACTTTCTGCTTTTTTTGATTCTAGTTTTTGGTTGTTTGATTTTCCTGAACCAGCAAACTTTTTGAAACGACACCAGGCTTGTTAGGTCTGTTCAGCAGAGGCTTTTTGAACTTTGTTGCTTCCACCGCATGCACCTTTGAAATTTCTTGAGCATTCTGCTCTTTTTCATTTTCCTGAATGCGACAATCCTCTTCTACACGAAGATGGTTAGCAAGTTCATCAAGAGTCATGTCCCCTTTTTTATACTTCAGAGTTTGTTTGAACTCCTTCCATGATGGGGGTAGTTTGTCAATAATAGAAGACACAACAATAGTTTCATCCATAATAAGATTGTGTTGAGAGAAATTATTCATAAGCCTCTCAACTTCACGAAATTATTCTATGACAGACCTTTCATCAACCATTTTAAAATTAATAAACTAGACATATAGTTCCTTGGCAGAAGGAACGTCGTGGTAGAGGTCGAACAGAGAGTCCTTCATTGCGTTCAGAATGTGACCTCTGCAGGTGTGGTCATCCGTCTCCCATTTCTGCCTTTTCCTAATTTGCTTGACAGTTTCATCTTCACATTACGATAAGACTACATTAAGGATCGACTTTAAACCCATATCTATTTACTTTAGTTATGGATGAATTAACTAGACATATTCAAGAGGATATACCATGGTGTATGCTATTTGCATATGATATTGTCTTAGTGGATGAAACTAAAGATGGAGTGAATAGGAAATTAGAACTCTGGATGAATACATTAGAATCTAAAGGCTTTAAGTTGAGTAGGACAAAAATCGAATACATGCACTGTGAGTTTAGAAACACTAGACATCGAGATGACGAAGTGGTAAAATTAGGGGAAATAGAAGTTCCTAAGGTAAACCACTTTAGATAACCTAGGATCAATCATACAAATGATGGTAACATTGAGAATGATGTCACACATAGAATTCAAGCTGGATGGAAGAAATGGCGAGTGCAACATGGGTGATTTGTGATCGAAATGTTCCTACTAAGTTAAAAGAAAAATTTTATAGGACCGCAATTAGGCCAGCTATGCTCTATGGAAGTGAATGTTGGGCGATAAAGCAACAACAATTACATAAAATGAACGAAGCATAAATGATGATGCTTAGGTGTATGTGTGGTAAAACTCGTAAAGATAGAATAAGAAATATAGAAATTCAAAGACAAGTAGGAGTATCACCAATTGATACAAAGATTAGGGAATGGCAGTTGCGATAGTTTGGTCACCTGCAAAGACGGCCTACAAATGCTCCAACTAGAAAACTTGACTCAATAGAAACTGTAGAAATTCGACGAGGTAGAGGCAAACCAAAGTTAACATGGGATGCATTAATTAGGAGGGATTTGAATGGTTTGCAAAGCTCACCATAAATTGCACTTAATCAAGCACAATGGAAAAGTTTGATCCACAATGGAAAAGTTTGTGGCTCATTTTGCATAGCACTTGTGGTTTTCTTTTACACACAATGTAGTGCAAGAGTATACATACTCTTAAAACTTGAAGTTTCTAATCAATCTGGGACTAAAGATTTCTTTTGAAAATGTCCAACAAAAACTGAATATTTCTAACTTTGATATAAAGAATGTTAAAATTTGAGAAATAATAGAATCCTTACTGTTTGTAATGAGAACCTCACTTTGTGAATTGTGATGTGATACAGAATTGTATAGGAAATTACATACTATACAAAATTTGAGATTTTTTTTTTTGGATAAGGACTTCACATGTATTCTATGTATTTTATTTTTAAGCTATATATGAGGTTTCTTGGTTGCCTCCCCTCATTGAAGAAAAGCAGAATTGATCAGGTTGTTTCATTGCTTTCTAGGCAATAAAGATGTGAAATGCTGTCATTAATTCTTATGCAAAACTTTTATTGGAATTTTTTTAATTAATATTCGTTGGAAAAAACATATATAATGGTCTTTAGCATGCCTGTTCTTACTATTTCGGTGGAACGTGTTAACTAGTCTTCGGTATTTAAAAGGGTGTGCTTCGATTTTGAGTTTGCAGATGTGGGCGAAAAGAGGAATCCATTACTTGCATAAACTGAATGCTGCAAACGTTCCTGCATCGTTGATAGAAAATGGTCAAAAACGTGTGATTGATGCTTCCCTTACTCTTATAAGAGAGAGGGCAAAGCTTAAGGTTTGCTTCTGAATTGCTATGTTCTGTTAATAATTTCTTTGATTTTACAATGGAAAAAACCTTTTTTTATTTTAGAACCAGGTGGTAATGTCTGAGTAAGTTGCTGCCAACTAGAGTCACATAACCACACCATTCATTATCAGGAGTCTCTCGGTTTTGACCTGTTTCTGCAAATGGGTGAATAAGAGACTTCAATCACTACTGAATGCTTTACCGGATTTGGAGTCTTCCGATTATATTAGTTTATGATGCCAGTAATTTAAACTTGACTGCATTTGTTAGATTTTATGGGACGAGAACTTGAACATTGAGAGCAGTATCATGACTTTTACCGTCATGCTTTCATTGAGTTCAGTAGCTATGTAATGACATGAGTGAAAGATATTTCAAGTGTCTTTCACTGAATCTTATTAGCAAGTGCGTACTTGCTAGTTATTTATCTTTGAATTACACCTTTGGAATATTGTTAAATCTCAGTTAAGACTGTCCTAGAAGAGCTGATGGACTAACTACCAATGATCAGTACGATCTTTTCTGAAGAGATTGGATCCGCTGCTCTTCTCTTTGTGTTCCCCTTTAAGAGATGTTCCTACATTTACAGCTCCTTGGAATTGCTTTGTTCCTGCTTTGTTTCATGGAATACTTGTTAGAGGGAATTCTGCTTGCTAGGACTTTGCATAGTGGAGTTTCCACTGAGTTTTCTCTATTTGAGGGTCTCATTTCCCCTTCGTCTTTCATTGTTTAGTTTCTCTGGCCTTTCAAGACCCAGATTTTACATGAAATCTCATAATGTGCTTTGATTTTTCGTATGTTGAAGAGATACTACCCTGTCCTTTTCTTTGTTAATTCTTATGAACTACTAGTTGAGGGATGTATTGACTTGATATTGACAACGAATTTTATGATCAGCCAGAGAGTGTCATTTGAGTGTCGAGCACTGAGATGAGAAAGAAACAAATAATCTTGAGACACTTGAACTAAAATCCCCTTGCAACAGCTTTGGTGCTTTGCTAGATCTCCACTTGACTCAAACGCCTTATACAAGGTAGATCTCGAAGAATGAAGATCAGGCTGTTTTAAGAAGTCTTGCAACCATTTGAGGACTAGCTTTCTGATAAGATATTTCTTTCTTTTCAGTGTTATCAAAGGCGAAAGGCACACTTGAGGGGATAGTTTCCTTAACCGTCAACTCAATAGCTTTTATACCATGTTTGTTTATTACTGGCTCAGAAACTTTACATTAGATAAAGGCCCAAATGAATATCAGCTTATTTTAAGAAGTTTTGCGACCAGTAGAGGACTAGTTTATTGTATAGGCATTTTCTGTCAGTGTCAGTAGGCGCACTTGAGGTGATAGGTTCTTAGAAGGGCTGAGGTGCAAAGGCCTTAAGAATTTTGTAGTTTTTCTTTTGTATAGTTTGTTAATGGGTGTTTGAATAAGGAAATGTTAGATTAACCCACTTTTGACACCTAGTTGTTGTGGTCCTTTGGATACAATTCAAAACAAGTGCACACACATCTCAATGGAAAATTCAAAGGACCGCAACAACTAAATGTCAAATGCTGATGTCAAAAGTGGGTCAACCAATCATTATCCATATGAATATTGATGCCATGACACCAGATTGTCATGGTGATGTCCCTGTTTATTTGTTGTCTGAGTTCAAACTGAACATATTTGATGTATTTCTAACTGAACTCAATAATTGCTGGGAGAGTAGCCTTTAGTTTTACCATTTTGCCTAGTCTTCAATTGGATTATTTCAGAAATGTTTGCACCATTGGTCTTGCACATCTTTTAAGTGAGCCAATTATCTTTAGTGAGTGATGTTATTTATTACTGTTCATGGTTTTGTTATAAGAAATAACATTTATCTTAATCATTTTTCTATAAAACTTACTCTGTTCTACTTTTTTCCTTTTATGGTTCAATGCAATTGTCAGTGGCTTTCATGTGCGAAACTTATAATTTTATTTGTACTGAAATTATTTAAATGTTGAGTATTGGGGGAAAAAAATAAAAAAAAAAGAGTCCGCTTGTGGTTATGTGCAGGGAGAGCTTGTTCGGGCATTAGGTGGTGCTGTAGCTTCAACATCACTTCTTGGAGTTCCTCTAGGTCATAACTCATCTTTCCTCCAAGGACCTGCCTTTGCTCCTCCACGAATAAGGGAAGCAATCTGGTGTGGGAGCACAAACTCAACGACAGAAGAAGGTAAATCACTAGGAAGCTTTTATGTACTCTGCCATAGACAAGTTTTGTTGAAAGTTATTATATTGGTTTGTTATCCTACATTTTTTTCTTTTACTTTTATAAATCATTATTTTAAATACCATTGCTAATTTACTAAATTTTTAGTTTTACCTCCATCTTATGGAGCAGAAGTGGGATAATCACGCACTCAAAACACAAGAAACACTTTGTAATGTCTGTTTGAGGATGGTCATTGATGGGGGAGGGGCTATAGTTTGAGCCTTGGAAGATATGGATTCCCTTGTTCTCTCATAATATTCCACAGAAGTCTCTAAAAGCAGCATTTTTTTTAGTGCTAGCCCTCCTTCTCCTCTTGTTTCCTCACACCTTATATAACTATCACAAAAATAAAAAAAAAAATGAAAACTAAAAAAAAAAAAAAAGCTCACTCTCTTGATTGTATGCCAGAAGCAGAAGCAAAAACCTATGAAATTCTTCAGTAACTGATTTGACCTGTCTTCTGTCAGAATTTTTTATCTAGAAATGCTAGAGTTAATATGCATAAGCAATACTTTTAACATGACTATACAATTATCAATTGCACAAATAATTATGGGTGGCTTAGGAAATGTTCTTATTAATTTGTGAAAATTTGACATAAATAGGAAATGTTTTCAAACATTTACTGGTTGAATACAAGGAAATGTTACAAATCGATATGGATGGCTTAGGGCATGTTCTTATTAATTAGTGAAAACTTGAAATAAATAGGAAATTTCTCCAAACCTTTACTGGTTGAACTATATCTATAATTACAAGGAAATGAAAAGATATGAATGATATGGCTTTTTCTAACAAATTGTAACTAACTAGTTACGGTTTTTTCTTGAAATGATTTGAAAGAAAACTTCAAAAAAACCATCAAAGAGATTATGGCCGTAAGGCTTATCTGCCTGCCATTAAGGCCTTTTCCCTTCAAAAAAAGTTTAATGTGATAGGAAATTTGATCCTTGGGCATCAAGGGCCATGTTGGGAATCTCATTGCTTCTGCAACCAAACTGCTGCCAATCAGCTCTTGAAGCTTTGTGTTACGAAAAAGTTCGCATAGACACTTTGGCTGCAAGTCCATTAGATTATTCATTGAGATGTATGTGCGCATGCTCCTGTGTGTATCTGATGGATGTCAACCATTATATCTGAAGTATGTATGCAAACAAAAGTTTGCAAACTATTTTAGTAAATCATTACGCGTTGTGTATAATCCAAAATATGATAATTAAGGATTATGCAAAAGTTTCAAGGTCCATGTCAGAAGGGCATGTAGAATTCCCTATGACGATTATTGAGTGACTGCCATAAATAAGTTCATGAATTTGTGTGTAGTCATGTAGAATTCCCTAAATTCCCTATGACGTGCTATTCATCATACGTCAACTGCAAATAATAATTCAAGCTAAAAGTATTGAATTTTTATTCTAAACTCCATGTTTTATTTTTGTTGTTAAATGCATTACAGGGAAGGAATTAAATGATCCTAGGGTGCTAACTGATGTTGGCGATGTTCCTGTGCAAGAAATACGAGATTGTGGTGTGGATGATGACAGATTGATGAATATAATTAGTGATTCTGTTAAGCTGGTGATGGAAGAAGTAAGCCATTTTTTTTTCTCTATGTATTTTTTTCAGGTTTAGGTTACGAAATTTTAACATGTCCCAGTGATTATTCAGGATCCACTTCGTCCGCTAGTTTTGGGTGGCGACCACTCAATATCTTTCCCTGTCGTAAGAGCAGTTTCTGAGAAGCTTGGTGGTCCTGTGGATGTTCTTCATTTAGATGCCCATCCTGATATCTACCATGCATTTGAGGGAAATAAGTACTCACATGCTTCTTCATTTGCGCGAATCATGGAGGGTGGTTATGCAAGGCGACTTTTACAAGTATATTTTTTCATGTTTAATGCAGCTATTTCTAATGAATAATCATGTCTTAGTGGTTCATGAAATTTAAAAATAGGAATATTTGTGAATTTTATATGGTTGCAGAGAATATTTCCTACATTTCTACATTGAGCACAAGGTTTTGATGTAGCTTTGTTTCTCTATTTTATTTCTACTCTAGAAACATAAGTGTGATTTAAAGGGAACGTCTTTTTATTTTTCTGCCAAAATACTTGGGCTAAAGCGAACTTTGATTGAGAAAATAATATTTGGGAAGAGTGGTTTTTGTTTTCAATATTTCCATGATCGGAAAATTTCAAGGTTCTTTTCCCTTATCTTTGTCAAAGTGCATTGTATCCAGTAAAAATGTGCTTTTGATCCTTGAAGCAACTGCTTATATATTTATCTGGTAATTTGGTGGTTCTATTCATTAGTTCTTCCTAGCCTTTACAGAGTTATTGGCTACTTAAATGGGTGATGCTTTCATTTCCAGTTGGACTTGGGAAAAACAAATGGATGAGTGGAAAAATTCGATATCAGGAATTTGCTAAAAATGAGAAATCAGAAGGTTGAGATGAGGAATGCTTGCATGGCTAGACTAAATAAATGTTGTTCTAGACTTGATTTGTGGTTACATACTTAAATGAAAGGAGTTAGAATGATGAAATCGAGGGTAAATTTCTGAAGTTTATTAATTATCAATCATGCTTTTGTCTTGGGTATGGAAACGCTTTTGGTTTGGCTTAAGTGGGTCTCAGGGTCATAAACATGTTATGACTCGCTTAACACGGCTAAAGAATAATGTATAAATAATAAATATTGTATAATAAATAGATTGATACAAAATTCACCTATTTGAATGCATGTTAATAGCATGATTTATTTATTTTATTTATAGACATCTTTTATCATATTTTATTTTATATTTGAGAGGAAATATTTATTTTACTTTTAATATATTATTTATGTTTTAGATTTTATTAATAATTATTTATTAAGAAAAAATAAAACTTTTCGCCAAAGTAAAATTTATATATTTTTTTAGATGATTCTTATAATTTTGTTTATGTTATTATTACGAGTCATTTTTGCTTTATTTTTAAGAGTAATAAAGACTTGAATGAAAAAGTAAAGTAAAACTAACGACTATATACAACCACATTATATTTTGTTGGTTATTTAGTATGTTTTTTCAATATTTAATAAGAATTTAATCATTTAGATATATTTTTAAAAAATAGTAACTTAATAATTATAAAAGTGTTAAAATAAAAATTTTTAATACAATATTTAATAAGATGATGTCAAGACTGAGTTTTCTTTTTCATAATTCTGATTCTTAAAACTTCAGGTTACAGTTTGATGTGTGATTTGTTGGTCGTGTGTTTGTTTACTACATATTCCTAATTTATATTGATGTAAATGCAGGTTGGTATTAGGTCAATAACAAGTGAAGGGCGTGAACAAGGCAAGAAATTTGGGGTGGAGCAATATGAAATGAGAACCTTTTCGAGGGACCGTCACCTTTTGGAGAATCTGGTATTCTTTTCATGCCAAAGCAAGAACTCTGACATTCTTATTTGAAAATCAATATAAATTTTTTTTGGTTGCCTTTTGCATGTTTCAAGTGAATGATCAGGATGGAACATATATGCATCATTTATGATCTCTCTCTCTCTCTCTCTCTCTCTGCATACATGCATTACAATGGAAGAAAGAAATTATAGAAAAATATAAAGGAAGCACTAATGAAGAAGAGATGATATATCATATGTGTTGTTTCTGGTCCACTACACATGTAGAGGCAATTGATGAGAATAGGAAATTGAAACAAAATTTTTTTTTTCCCTTGGTGATTTAGGTAGAGCCATTTGCATTCATCTGCCATTTAGAGTTTTTAGTTGAAGGAAAAAAAAAGAGTTGGGTCTTATCCTTTCATTTTTTCAAGAAATTTGAAATTTTTTCATTGGAATGAAAAGATTTACACTACAATAGAGCATCCATGACAAAGAAACTATTTTCTGGTTGGACTGAATTAGAAGAAACATAAAGTATAGGAGCAGATGAGGAAAGGACCATGAAAAAATAAAGAGTGGTTGTGTCTTTCCTTAGAAAACCTGATGGATGTAATCTTACATGAAGTTCTCTACTCTTACCTTTGAACAGAAATTAGGGGAAGGCGTCAAAGGTGTTTATATTTCATTGGATATTGATTGTCTTGACCCTGCATTTGCTCCTGGGGTGTCGCACATTGAGCCAGGAGGTCTCTCCTTCCGTGATGTTCTCAACATCCTCCACAACCTCCAAGCTGATGTTGTAGCTGCAGATGTTGTTGAATTTAACCCCCAGCGAGATACAGTTGATGGGATGACGGCTATGGTTGCTGCGAAGCTGGTAAGAGAATTGACTGCAAAAATATCAAAATAAAAGAAAAAGGAACTTTACAAGTGTTAGCCCCAACCCTTCTTATCAATTGCATCCACGAGTGTCTCTTAGGCTTCTAAAGAAGAGATGCATTTCTCCAACGAGAGTTTTTGATAAAAAAATTTACGTTTGTTAGTGGTCTTTTTCTTGAGGAGCTCTTCATGAATTCGTTCAAAACTAGTATTCCAATAATATCAATGCCAGTGTTATTTCTCTATAATATTGGTGACGGTTTTATGCTCGGATTTCGTTTCTCGATTTAATAGTTTTTGTGATCAACTTTGGAACTTAACTTGCTTTCTAGTGAAAGTGGATCTTCTCTTCTCTTTTTTTTTTTTTTTTTTTCATTTTAATTGACTATGATGAGAAAATTCTAAACATTCTTTCATTTGTATGAACAAGTGAATCAATACTTATGGCAAGCTTTGGAGTAGTGGTATAGGTTTTGCTACTTGGTCACTTCATTGAAATATAAGGTCACTGGTTAACTCTGTTTAGTGATAAGTGCCTGTAAATAGGCATCTCATTATCTAGTTAACTGTTCCGCATCTCTTCACTTCATTCCTCTATTTTGTCTACCAAAGTGGTCTGGGGGAGAAAGAAGAAAGTGATTTACTGTCTTCTCGTCACAAATGTGATGCTTTTCCCACATTTTTAGCCCTCAAAATCCAAGCCGGATTACTGTTGGGTACCTAACTCAAAGCCCTCCAATCTGATTGGGGAGGTAAATACTTGGACTCAACTGGACCTGCAACCAAACAGAAATTAAAGCTATATACTTTTGGTTGCAAACGAGTCTACTGAATTAAAGAAAATCCTGATGTTACTATTAACAAGTTCAAAGCTCAGTTGGTAGCTGTTGTGCTCACTTTTGCTCCCTCAAGGGGCTGGGGTATTACCGTATTAGACAGTTGGATCATGGATGTAAACAAGGCTATTCTCAATGAAGGCCTCAATACTAATGCAGATCGTAAGCTTACAAAAGCTGTATACGGTTTAAAGCAAACACTTAGAGCATAGTATGTTCGGTCGTCTACAATTAAACATTATATCAACTTGGTTTTAGTTCTTCAAAGACTGGTCAATCGTTAT
Organism: Stephania yunnanensis; assembly: GCA_039657365.1. Taxonomy (NCBI): domain Eukaryota; kingdom Viridiplantae; phylum Streptophyta; class Magnoliopsida; order Ranunculales; family Menispermaceae; genus Stephania; species Stephania yunnanensis. The sequence continues at coordinate 52,279,445 of CM077584.1, read as the reverse complement.
TGATCCGGATTACCACAGTATCGCGCAACTTTTGTATTGGTGTATGTGGATGACATACTAATCCCTGGTTCAGATTTCTCAATTGTCGCTGCACCGATTTTGAGAGGATGTCAGAGAACAAATAAACTCAATCAATTGAGATTAGTTTGAGTTGGTATTAGCTAGCTAGTGGTGTCTGATTAGCTCATTACATATGGGATAAACAAAAGAACAGATTCTCAAGCTCTTTTCGAACAGTAAGTGTTTAGCGCTCGAGCATAGATTAGTCAGCAGTTGTTGCTCTATTCCAAGTGATGTATATCATACTTTAGACAACTGCGAAGTGCTTGACAACAACATGAGTCACTGTTATGATGGGAAAGAAAAGACTCACACTTCACTCTTGATATGAGAGTTTCTTTTCAAATTCAGTGTTATATTTAATGCTTAAAGGATAGAAATGGAGGGGAAGGTTGGGAAGTTATTTTAGATCCCTCTTTACACCACACGCTCTGTTAGGATGATTTGAGACAATCTTTTTTTTTTTTATCATTATAAGAATGATTTCATTGATAATATCTGTTGATTATAATGCTCATGATAAGGACATTTCAACCTAAGTAAAATGGTAGGTAAATTGTTACAATGAACACTTAAAACACACGGCCAAAGTCCAAACACTCCATTGTGTTGGGGCTGACCGTGCCAATATCTGCGGGTTCCGTAAATTTCACTACTATCGATATTGTCCCAAGTTTCAACTTAATCACTTTGAGCTAACAAGTGTGGGGTTTTACTCTAAAATTTTTCAGTATTATTCGAAGAGAGATCAACAATTGAATACTTCTTTATGAAGTCACACTTAACCGATGTTAGACTATATTTCGATCTGTACATTAACACATTGAAAACTATCAAATATATAAGATTTGTGTGTCGCATGCATCTTGAGGTATGTAACACGGTTCTCAGTAGACAATGTTATTATTGGTGTCTTACAATGTAATGGTGTCATTTTAGCATCTTTAACTTTTATTTTTTAATTTTTTAATTTTTTATTTTTTTGATAAGAAGGAAACAATTGCTCCCTACTAAGTTTGAACACATGACCTCTTATTTTCAAACACCGTAGCAAATTATTGAGTCAACCAATTGATTTATTTTAGCATCTTTAATTTGATGCAAGGATGGGTGAAACATTAGAGTAGTACTCGTTCAAGATACTTAACATTTGGTACAAATCATGAACTAAAATTGTTATATTCTTATTGAAGTAGAATGATGTAGGCCTATGAGGTGTAGTGGATCGACATTTGAAGATGATGAGCACACCAGTCTCACTTTATGACCATTGTGGACCTTCATAATTGATTATAATTATAATGTATACATTCTTTGAGCACTTTTAGGATAAGTGCAGGACATGGTGTTGGCAGTAAAATATATGATGCCACAATGACAAAATTAAGCATGCCTTTGTTTTTTGAAAGAAAAAAGTAACAGACTTTTGCAACCTTTTTGTTTATGCAACTTTACTAAAAAAGAGAAGCAGCAACAATAAATAATATTGATCCTTTTTCAATTATCCTCCTCATACATGTCATGAATGACTAATCACTTTTATACATAACCTCCAATTAAATGTTTTTTTATATGGATAATTTATTCAAATATTATCTTGAAATTAATGCTTTGGTGGTAAGTGTCAAAAATCACTTAAACAAGGTTACATATAAAATCCCTTAAACAAGCTCGAGCCTACTTTCATTGTGGGACCTTGGTTAGCTCACTTTGAATTAATCAAGTTCAATGTGGATACTAATGGAATTGAGTATTACCAAATTATGCTAGCAAATTCAAGGATTATTACTTACAAATAATACTAAATATCTTTTTCATAAGTAACACTTAATCTCTAAAGAAACGATTAAACGGACCTCGAAACTTGCTAAACAAGCTCCATTACGTAAGCATACCCCAATTTTTTTGAACATACATCACCTTTATTTTGAAATTTCAAAAACACCCTTGTTTACTCCATGACCCTCACCTTCACCCCATTACCCCTATTGTCCTCTTCATTTCTCGATTTTTTGTTATTGTATAGCACTTGTAATAGGTTGGAAATAGCGTAGAAGTTTTTTTTTTTTTTTTTTGTCAAACAAAGTAGGATCCGATCTCGTTGGTGCTCTAGAAGTGAGGAAGTATCGCCCGTGGGTTTCATTTATACATGGGCTTACAATGAGACCTCTTTAGAGGTCTCAAACCAGCGCCCATCGAGACATTTGAAGAGGTCTCGGTCTTGGTCTCTTGGTCTGTGTGGGAGCCAACTGAGACATCTGAAGAGTTTTGGCCTTGTGTGGCCGAGACTTTTTAAAGGACTTGACCTATGTGTCCGAAACCTATGGACGACAAGAACGAACAAAAAAGTTTCAAAACTCCAATTAAATACATGAAAACGATCAAACAAATAGCGGGTTTTGCTTGGAGTCACTAGATATTCTCGATTACATCGACTTTTTTATACCAAAAATGTGAGATTCAAGCCCTAAATTGAACACCTAAACCCAACAATAAAACATCAAACACTGACTCAAAAAAAACTTGAAAAACTAAGGAATTGACACGAAAAGAGGTAGGAATGCTCCCAAGCTTCGAACCGATGTGGTTTCGCTCGGATTTCGTCTAGGAATGCAGGTGGGGCAGGGAATTCTCGTTCCCCGCGGGGATCCTCCCCGATAGGGCAGAGATTCCCCGCCAACTAGCCCCCACGAGGCCACGGTGGGAGAATTTCATCTCCACCATAGGGGGCGAGGTGGGGGCGGTATTACCCCTCCCCACCATAGGAATCTCCATGGGGATTCCCCAATCCACCCAGTGGGGATTTCCCACAGGGATCCTGAATATTCCCTGTGGGAATCACATAAAACACATTAAATCTTTTATTTCCCTTTTTTATATGGTGAATGCTTCATATAAAATTTGAAAATCAACTTACAATTGCGAAGAAATTTTTTTTAATGAATTTAATTTTTGAATCTATAATGTATTTGATATCTTTTTTTTTAGATATTATGTAAAAAAGTGATGGCACGAGGAATCCTTGTAGAGGTGGGGATCCCTGCTGGTGGGGAATGGTCAGGGGTCAAAATTTCCCCGATGGAGAATTTTAAGCGGGGAATTCCCCATCCCGCCATAAGTAGGGATGGGGATGGGGATTGTATTCCCCGCCTACTTGCATCCCTAATTTCGTCGAACTTTGGTCATAAGTGAGGGTGGGTATAGGTCTGCAAAAACCTTTTATATGGATGGCAGTTGGGTCATTTCACATATTAATTATTTTATTTTTTTTAAGTAGGTGCAGTTTAGCAAATTTTGGGTTCTGTTTAGCCGCTTCCATCTTTAATTAGCCAAGAAAATCTTCTGTCTTTAATTAGCGACAAAAATGTTTTCAAAAGAATAAAAAGGAATTAAATTTAAGCTACAAAATAATAATAAATGAAAATAAATTCATGGTCAACAACAGCCGAGAGAGACCCAGCACTTGTGATTAATGAGCTAAACAAATGCTGAAAAAAAAAAAGGGCTAAACAAAGCCCCTGTCACAGATGAAATAGAATCGGATTGGTAAATGATTAAATACTGTTTGGTTGTAGTTAAAAAATCAGAACTGTAAGCACCAAAGAAAATAAAAATAAAAATCAGAAATGCACGTATATTTATAACCTCTGACCTTACTAGCTAGCTCGCCGAAATTATAGATTGAAGTCATTAAGTAATATTCTCGATCACTTTTTTCGCTTTTTTTTTTTTTTTTTGATGAGGTGATTAATCGCACCAAATATAATGACATTTAATTAACATTTTAATGAGTATTACTCCCTCTCGTTCCATAAATTTACTTTATTATTCAAACATCCCTCCACGAATTAGGGGATTTGATATTTTTATTTTTGATTTTTTGATTTTTTTATTAGAGGACCTTTTAAAAACATAATTATTTGTAAAAAATTGAAAAAACCCCTTTATGAGTCATGAGTCGTGAGTCACGAGTGCAAGTAGATTTATTGGTTCCATAACATGTGCCACATTTTGGTTGTGTGCAAAAATTAAAGTAATGATTGATTCACCATTAAAAACTCGTAAGAAGATTAAATTATCATCTCACAAAATGACTATTTATTATGGATAATTTGTAAAAAAATGTAACTAACGATGTCATAAACTAAATAAAATAAGGTTAGAATTGAAAATAAAACATTTAATGTTTCATTGATTTCTTAATGTGACATACAATGTGTCAAACAAGAAATGAAACCTTAGGTTTCATAGAACACATGAAGAACATGAAATGAGTCACAAACTCCAGATCTGGAAAGTGTTCAGATCTGATTTTCCAGTGTATTTATATCACCATCATATTACATCTCAACTACACTTTTAATCTGATATAAATCGTAGAGATTGCTTACCAAAGCAATCCATAGCATACTCAACAGACCAATATAAGTGTGACACGTATATAAGGACAGTAAGCATCTTTGAAAAAGACTCTTATACCCGATGCACATATTACAAAACTACTTTTATTGATTTTCTCTAAAATCCACCCTCAAACATAGGGGAAGAGGAACGACCCCAAGTTTGCCATGAAGAAACACAAATTTCAGAGCAGCTAAGACTTTCGTGAAGCAGTTTGCAATTTGATCTTCTGCGGGAACATGGTGAACAACAAGTTTGCATGCAAGAACGTGGTCACGAACAATGTGAACATCCAACTCAATGTGTTTAGTGTGAGAATGATAGACTGGATTATGAGCCGAGGCATTTGCACTCAAGTTGTCACACCAAATCATAGGCCGAGCTACCAAAGGAACACCTAGTTCACCTAACATGGAATGAACCCAAGATATCTCTACAACAACGTGAGCAAGGGCTCGTTATTTTCGAATCCGTACTCGAACGTGCAACCATTTACTGGTTTTTTGACTGCCAAAATATGAGATTAGAACCTAGATACATAGCAAAACCAGCAACCGAACGTCTATCATCTGGTGATGCAGCCCAGTCCGCATCTAAAAACTCAGTCGAATATAAGTGAAAACTAGGCAAAAACACACTCCCCAGTCCATAATACTTTTGAGATACCTCAACACCCTTTTCAAGGCTTACCAATGGGTGACAATTGGATGTTGTTGATACTGACTCAAACGATTAACTATAAATATAATATCAGGCCGAGTATGAAGTAAGTACTGCAAACCACTAGTAGACTCTTATATAATATTGGATTATGAAAGGATAAAGAAATGTCTGCATAAAGAGGTTTACCAGGAATGGAAGGGGTGTCAATAGCCATAGCTGACATTATACCACCCTTGTGCAGTAGTTGTTTGATATAAACAGATTGGGTGAGGAAGAGACCAGTCACATCTCGTTTAGCCTCCATCCCTAAGAACATACTTAACTCTCCAATATCTTTTTGTCAAGGCCTGGGCCACTCTACCATACACCCAGTACTTTGAGTCACAGGAAGTGTGACTTTACTGCCATACCATCTGTGTCCCCCATATACCCGCTTTACTACGCAATGTATGGGCACAGTATTTCGCCTCCCACAACGAACCTACACCCTTGAGGCTTAAGGTCGTTGATTTAGCGAGTTATGTATCATTGAGCTGAAGGTGTTGGGTGTACGATAGAGTGGCCCAGGCCTTGACAAAAAAAGGTCCAGCTCAATGGTACAAAACTCAAAATTTGCGCCTTAAGCCTCCAAGGCGCGGGTTCGAGTTGTGGGAGGCGAAAAATTGCGCCTATATTAGTAAAGATATGAGGGGACACATATGGTGTGACGATAAAGTCACACTGCCTGTGACTCAAGGTGTTGGGTGCACGATAGAATGGCCCAGGCCTTGACACTTTTAAAGCAAAACAATAGTGTAAATGAGATATAAATCGATGAATTAAAGAAGCGTCAAACCCAGTAATGATGATGTCATCAACATAAACCAGAAGATACTAAATATGGGATTGTTCTTGATAAATGAAAAGAGAGTTGTCTGCTTTCGAATTCATAAAACCCCATGACAGCAAAATATTATACAATTTATCAAACCACGTCTGATGAGCTTATCGAAAGCCATACAATGCTTTGTGAATTCTGCACACATGAGAAGGATCGATAAACCCCTGGGGTTGGCTGGTAAAAATCGCTTCAACCATATTACCATTCAAAAATGCATTATTAATATCCAACTGCCTTAGGGACCACCCAAAATGCACAGTAAGAGACAACATGATTTTGATGGTAGAAGCCTTGACCACCGGGCTATATGTCTTATCAAAGTTGATATTAGGCATCCGTCTCAAACTTTTTGCAACCAATTTAGCTTTATATATCGACTTATAGATCCATCAAAATTATACTTAATGGAGAAAATCCATTTGTTTCCAACCACAATTTGATGTAAAGTGGAAGGAAATAAAGACCAAGTAATGTTTCTCATAAGAGCTTGACATTCAACATTTATCGCCTCTCTCCATTTAGGGTCCTTGAGGGCAAGTTCAATAGACTTGGGAACATCAGCAGAAAAAACTTGGGTGTAAGAAACACCTTTGATTTAGATATACCATTCTTTGCTCTAGTTATCATAAGATGAACATTCTGTGTATGATTAATATTACTAGAAGATGTGTGTAATTGGGAAACTAAAGATGTTGAGTTTTGGGGTTCATACGCAGTGGAGATTACAAAACAATTTTGACAAATACCCCAACAGGATCCGAATATAATTCCATTAAAACGTTTAAACCAAGAAAACTTAATCATACCTCGGTCGCAAAATACATTTCTGAAGGTTGATCGATCTCTAAGGCGCTGCCAACGACGAACGCCCTCTACCAGCAGTCCACACACGAACGACGAACGAGATTCGAAGTGCTAGCTTCAAGAGAATACCAAACCTTTTTTGTTGATCTCTAAAATGATCCAGAGCGTACCAGAAAATCCTAATTCGTTTCTAAACGAAAATAGAGTTTCGGCCCTAAAATTTCTTCCGTGTGTTCTAACTTAAAGCGTCTATTTATACAACCCTTGTATATATACGGTTAAGTAAATTATACATATACCCCTACTTAAAGAAGTATAAGTGTAATATATGACAAGAATGTTTCTGTCATGAATTTTATCATATAAAATTCATTTTTCTGAACCATCTTAAAATCTCGCAAAATCATTCTTAGCGTGCGACCCAATAGGCTCATACAACGTTGGCAATGTACCAAAACACATTTTGGTATACAAGTCATAAACGGCCTCTAGCAAGACATTATGACTACCCAAGTTGTACGAATATCAAATCGATACAACTTAATAAATAGTGTATACAACATCCTTTTGTCACACGATATCTTTTTGATCAAACATAAGGCATGGAATTGTCATCCAACATGTTCAATCGTACTAGTCTCGATCTCTAAGTAGATTGAAAACATCCAAGTGACATTGATTAATATCAATTCACTTAGACTAGGCTTTTTAACAGTCTAACACATCGAGGGATCCACTTGATATCTCTCTTTATATGAGAGGGACAAATTCTATATATCTCGATTACACAACTTCATCACATTGCTCACACAATAACCAATCACAACCTTTATAATCGTCCGGTTAAAGACAACGTTTGACTGTGTCAAATCACTGTGTTCCTAATGTTGAAGTCTCTGGTAATCTCAAGTCAGAGGACTGAAAATTATACCTATCATGAGAAACAACTATGACTTAATCCATGTGATGTTCTCATAGCGGGTCATTCTAGTACTTTGTTCCCTAACAAGTACTTGTGATCTTGATTCGTATCCCTATACGTATAATCATCATATGATCATCAATCAAGACTCACACTAGTCTTAATTCATTATAGTTCCTAGTATAATGATTGACTAGGGACATTTAGGATATTTCTGCAAACACCCATGGATCTCATTATAATACAAACATGTAAATTAATTATAATAAACAGCAAATGAAATCCTCTATTTTATTAATTAAAAGTATTCATAAAAACAGTTAATGGATTGATCTAGGGCACATGCCCCAACAAAAGAATTAATAACTAGACCAAAAGAAGAATCAAAAGAGCATGAAATATGAGAGGGAGGTGGGACAAGGTCAATAGAAACAACAAACGAAGAGGACACGGTAACATTAGGAGATACAAAAACCCCACAGTAGTAAGTTTAGGGACAAATAAAGAAAATATAGATAAAGTAAAATTAAAGTTATCATCAAACACATGAACATCAACGTTAGAAACAGGAAACAACTCATTATATGGAAACTCATATTCATTAAACACAACATTGTGAGTAATTAATATATTTCCATTTTCATGTAAACATTTGTACCCTATATGAGCAGAACTATACCCCATAAAAACACATTTTTCATACCTGTATTGATATTTATAAGAGTTATACGGACGAAGATATGAAAAACAAGCACAACAAAAAACATGAAGGATGGAGAAATTAGGAAGATGACCATACCACTTTATATAAGGAGAAATTCCATTTAAAAATCTAGTAGGTAACCTATTGATTAAAAAGACAACAGTGGCACAAACATCCCACAATTATTTGAGAGGAACATGACAATGACCAAGTAACGTAAGACTAAGTTCAACAATATGTCTATGTTTGCATTCAACACAACCATTTTGTTCATGAATATAAGGACACGGGTGTTGGAAAATAACTCTACTAGAATCAAGAAGAGGTTTAAAAGACCTAAACTCGCCACCCCAATTTGATTGAACTATCTTTATTTTTGCATTAAATTGATTTTCAACAATTAGTTTTAAATGAGTAAATATTTTAACAACATTTGACTTGTATTTTAAATAGTCAGGTAAATCTTGTATAATCATCGATAAAATGTATATAATAGTTGTATCCATAAGAAGTAGTACAAGGGGCATGACCCTACAAATCAGAATGTATCAATTCAAGTACATGAGAAGCACAAGAATCGAAAGAATGAAATGATAAAGAATGAATTTTACCTAGGGGTGGCAATTCGTGTCGTGTGAGTCGTAAACGTGTCGTGTCTTAAACATGTCACCCATATAATGCAAACCCATTACATGACATGTTTATTAATCGTGTTAATTGTTTCCGTGTCTAAGTGGGTCGTGTTAATTAACATGTCGTGTATTCGTGTCACTCATTTATTAAATATTGTATTTAAAAATCTTATTTTATTTAAACTTTATAATTTGGTTACTATTTTTTTAAATATATCTAAATGATTAAATTCGAACAAACATACTAAAATAGCCAATAAAATATAATGTGGTTATATATAGTTGTTAGTTTTACTTAATTTACTTTTTCATTTAAGTTTTTATTACTCTTAATAATAAAGTAAAAATGACTCGTAACAATAACATAAACAAAATTATAAGAATCATTTTAAAAAATTTGAATTTTGCTTTGATGAAAAGTTTTATTTTTTCTTAATAAGTAATTATTAATAAAATCTAAAAGATAAATAACATATTAAAAGTAAAATGAACATTTCTTCTCAAATATAAAATAAAATATGATAAAAGATGTTTATAAATAAATCATGCTATTAACATACATTCAAATGGATGAATTTTGTACCAATCTATTTATTATACCATATTTATTATTTATACATTATTCTTTAGTCGTGTTAAGCGAGTCATAAACGAGTTAAGCAAGTTGACATGTTAATGACTCGTTTATTAACCGTGTATAAACGTGTTAACATATTTATGACCCAGACCCACTTAAGCCAAACCCACGACATGTTTATTACGTATCGTGTCGTGTCATGTTAATCGTTTCATGACTCAAATTGCCAGCCCTAATTTTACCCAATTGACATGATGAACAAAAATGAACATTTGAAGAAGTTTTTCAAGTTTAAATGATTATGCATGACCTGCTGAAATGTTTGAAGAGCTGGATGACCTAACCTTGCGTGCCACAAAGAAAGCAAACTCTTATTTGAAGAAAAAAAAAACATTGGACATAGATGATGAAGTAGAAAGGACAAAGAGTTGATAGAGCCCATTATGTGATGTCCCATGAAGGAGAAGTTCCTTAGTTTTGATATCCTTCATAAAGCAAGCATTCACTACAAAAAAATAGCAAATCAGAAACGGAATTAGAAACGGATCTTATTTCCGTTTCTAAATCAGAAACGGAATTAGAAACGGAATAAGTTCCGTTTCTAAATTAAAAAGTTAGCGACGGAATTGAGACGGAAACGTTCAGAGACGGAATTGAGACGGATCAGAGACGGAATTAGAGACGGAATTAGAGACGAAATTAATTCCGTCTCTAAAAAATGGCGCCAACATTCCCACCAAAATTTTCATTTATTACAACCGTCTGTTACGTCTCGAGATTCGTGCGTGTCTCGATCTCGATAATTCAAAAATGGGGACCAAAACTCTATCTCTCCCTAAAATCTCTCTCCCACCGCTCTCTCTCTCTCTCTCTCTCAACGAAACCTCTCTCTCTCACCGCTCTCTCTCACCGTCACCGCCGCTTTCTCTCACCGTCACCGCTTTCTCTCACCGTCACCGCTTCTCTCTCTCTCTCTCACCGTCATAGCTCTCTCTTTCTCTTTTCACCGTCACCGCTTTCTCTCTCTCTCACTGTCGCTCTCTTCGCTTGCTCTCTCTCAGCCTCTCTCGCTTCTCATTCTCTCACCCTCTCTCTCACCGCTCTCTCGCTAGGGTTTGTTGCTATAAAATGTGGTGCTAACTAGCAAACCCTAGTGCCACAAGTCTTCTTCTCTCTCTCGCTTCGCTAGGGTTTTGTTGCGGCGATTTGCGAGAGGAATCTCATTCTCTGTGACGCCGAGGTGAGATTCTATCTTCTCTTCTCCTTTCGAGCTTGGATTCAATTCGTTTGTAATGATGTTCTTTGCTTTCCGATGTTGAGCATCGTGGTTGATCTTGTTCTGATTTTAGATTTGAATCGTTTGTGGCTTCAAAGTCGGTGATTATCATGTTGTGTTGATCGATTATTGTTTTGTGTAGATCCGGATCTCGCTTTGTTTTTTTGTTGTTCATAGATCTGGTTCTACATTTAGCTTTGATTCTTGGAAGGTTGAAAGGAAAGTCTTTTATGTATTATTTCCTTGTACATCCGTTTTTGTTGATTCTTAGACTCTCGTTTAATTGTTTTAATTCATGTATTATTAACTTGATTACTATTGCTTCGAAAATGAAATCATGTCTCTTACTAATGTTTTAGAGTTTTAGGGTGCTAGAGGTTAAGTTACTTCTAATTTGAAGTACTGAATCATATAATTTTCTGCTTTATTTCTTCTCTTATTATATGTTGCCATTTACTAGTAAACCAACTTCATTTTATATGTTGATTCGTTTTTTATTCTTTTTGTCAAAAAAAAAGTGAGAAAATAATTTGATACCTTAGTTGTTTTAGCTAGTAAAATGCTTCTCCCATACAAGCAACTTTGTAGTGAGAAAAAGGTAAAGTTTTCTATGTTAACCTTCAAGCCTAAAAAACAAGCATATTAGAGAATTCAAAGGCAATGGTATGTTAGATGTTTCTCTTTAGTTATTTTTTAGACTAACCATATTGATGTGAATTTGAATCATTCTTTTTCCTTTTAGGGACTTGAAAATGGTTCTCTTTAGTTGTTTGATGCATAATGGATTTATGACATAATTAGCTAATGAGTAGTAATTAGAAACTATTTATTCGAATTTTATCTTTTATAGTTTCAGCTCAATGTGCCAAACAATTTATTAGAATTTTATTAGAAATTTGCTACTTGCTTACAATGTATTCTTTTTTGGAACTTTGTAGGAAACTGATAGGCTTAGACAAGTGATTGAGAAGGAAATGCTAAAAGTCGAGGTAAGTTTGTTCTTCCCAAAATAACAACTAAAGAGAGAGATCCTTTGCTAGACATGTTATTTCAAAGAAAAATTGGAGTTGAAGCCCTCTATTGAAGGCATGGTGAGAATCTAACTCCCTCAATTAGTTTATTAAAACATGGACTTGTCGATAAGGGCCGTTGGCTCATCAAGTTTTTTTAATGATCCTTAGTTTAACTTTAAAAACGGATTTTTATTGGTCGATTCAAATATAATGAGTTTTATGGACAAGTTGATTAAGTTGTTATGGTTAGTTGCATTCCATGAAAAAAAATTTATATGATATTGATGATTTGGGCTAGTATTCAAAAGTGATCATGCCTTGTAAAAGGTATTGGTGGATAATGTGCTCTTTTGTTTGATGAAATTGTCAAAAGAGACCTTAACTTGTTCTTTTAACGAAGTGCATGGAAAAGCATGATTCTAAAGTCTCATGGATTCTTTATTGAGCTTTGTTTCTATGATATGATTTAATCGAGCAATCATTAGTATGATTTTTCATGTCTCGAAAGGATTGTAGCTAATTTGCATTGATTTGGGTAAAATCCTTTTAAAACGCTTCAAGGAGAGCTCATTCATTTTTTTCCCAAGTCTTGAAATATGTTCAATCCAACTTTATTGAATGTAGTTAGTAATCGTCATTTTGGGTGAGACTTGAAGCTAAGTTGAGATGCGGAAGAGACTTTGTTTTATCCATTGAAAAAAAGACTTCGATTAAATCATGGATTTTCGACTAAATGCTATGATTTGAGAATTTTAAGTCGAACTTGACTCTAATGAGTTGATTTGAATCTTTTTAGTTGTGATTAGTCGATCGCATTCAATTTATATTGGATAACTAAGTTTATGAGATTTTTCTTGTTTTGCTTCACCGCATACTTGTTTTACTCGAATCGTCGATTTTGATTTGAAAGAATGGTTTAAAAGTCGGGAATGACTTAAGTCGATAACTAGGAATGAGGTTTGAGTCCTTAAATGATTTAAGTTAGTCTAAATAAATTCAGTAAATACTACTTTAAGAATCCATGAAAAACATATTTAAAATTGGTTTTGGTTCATTCATTTTTTGATTGAAATATTCGATTAAGTGGTTTAATGCATAAATTTTACTTGAATATGATCTATAATTTGCATTGTTGTTTGAATAAGGATATGTCTTCTTTAAATTTAGGCAATAACAAGTCCATATCATTTTTTTTGGTGTGATCAATAGTTTGATACTCATTAAGTTCATACTTCACAACTTAAAAGGTATCCTAGTTCCTCATCAAGTTGATATTGTCAAACTCAACCTATGTAGAATATTGTGTGCTCTAGATAAAGGTAAAGGAGTCACCGTCACGCTTGAAAAATAAGGGGTGGGTTGCAATAGGTTTGAAAGCCAATGTAAATCGATCTTTATGAAATGGATTAAACAGGTTTATTGTTTGGTTCTTGAAAGTTAAAAAAGCTCAGGTTTGAAATGAGATGAGTGAGCTTATGATAAATTTTGTAGCTTGTGAAAGTGGATTTATTGAAAATAGTCTTATGAGTTTTTTGGTCTATCTATGAGGTAGCATATTTTTGTTTTCTTATATGTTTTTAGAAAATGAAGATAAAAGTGAAAATGACAAACATTGTTATCTTCCTCCTACTGGATTGGTAAGAATTTAATTTACTTAAATCAGTATATGCAGTGTTTATCATCGTTTGTGGATTCTTAAATCTCAAATGAATTAATGTTAATATTTTTGCTTGTTTGTAGACTTTGATGGTCGAGTGCAGGGATCGTCACTATAAGTTCGATGTGAGTCATTGCTCTTCTACCTTAGCTCTATCTCCTATGATGCTTATGTCCCTGAAAAATTTAAGTTCAACTATTCAATTATTAAGTTGTTTCAAATGTCCCTTGGTCGGGTGGTGTTGAAGAACATCTCAAGACTTTTCGATTGATAATTCTTTTTGTGCATATTTATAGGATTGTAAGTTTTTTTTTTTTTTTTTTTTGGTTGTCGAACAATAGGATTGGTGGTTTTGTGAATACTTAGAAATTTGGAGCATTTGTAATACTATACAATTTTTTTGGATATATATCTTTTTCAATTTTTGATTTTTACATTTTTGTTCTCTCAATTGAATATTTGTTGATATATATTGTCGATGTATGAATGTCAATTTATTATATATTGGCGTGTTAAATGTGCTTGGATTGAGACCTATATATGTAAGACTTTAAAAACTAAACAAAAATGAAAATTAGAGACGGAAATAGCAACGGAATCTTTGATTCCGTTGCTATTTCCGTCTCTAATTTTCGTTTTTGTAAGATACATAAATCGAAACGGATTAAATTCCGTCTCGATCCGTCTCTCGATTAGCAACGGATCGAGAGACGAAATAATCGAAACGGAATTTATTCCGTCTCTAATCGAAACGGAATTAGAGACGGAATAAATTCCGTTTCTAATCAGAAACGGAATTTATTCCGTTTCTGATCCGTCTCTAAATCAGAAACGGAATCCATTTTCCGTTTCGATCCAATCAGCGACGACGTTTTGAGACGGAACGCATTCCGTCTCTGTTCCGCTTCTCAATCCAATCGAGAGATTTAATTTTTAGAAATCGAAACGGAAAATTCCGTTTCTGATTTGCTTTTTTTTTGTAGTGATTGGAATGAGATTCAATTAGAACGTTGTTATCTTTAGTTAATTGAGAAACACTTAACAAATTCTTTTTAATACTAGCACACAAAGAGTATTAGAAAATAATAATTTTGACGAAAGATATGGTATTCTAGCAGTACCAATGCTAAATATACGCAAAAGCTAACCATTACCAACCATTAAAGCATCATTACCTCCATAAGGCTAGCAGTTCATCATCATATGAGATGGATTAGAGGTAATATGAAACGTAGCTCCACTGTTTGCATACCAAGAACTATCTGGAGTTCTCTCAGATGCGGCATAAAACGAATTGTGTTGTTGTGGAACACCATGAGTGAACTTGATAAGCTGATGAGGCCGCGACTAAGATGATTGTGCCCCATGCATTTCATTATTTTCATATCACTTCAAAAGTAACAAACTGCTGCAGAATTACCAAACTTACCACATATATGGCAAGTAGGTTTATTGTAATTCTTATATTTGAAGCTATCTCTGCCTTTGTAATTGTTGATACAACCACCATGGACTTTATGATACTGACTACCAAGATATCCAGGTCCAAAGCTAGTATTCACAAGCTGAGAAAAGTGACAATTATTTTGATGAGAACCTCCAGATATAGTGTTATTCGCTCCAGATCGACCACCATCTTTCACTTCTACTGCATGAGTAGAAGAACCATCATCCTTTATACTTAATGAATTTATGCCATAACGAGCTTGAATCCTCATCAGTCTTGCATCAAAACTCATCATTGTTGCTTGAAGTTCTACTCAACGTAGATTAGGTTTATCCAAAAGAATAGTTGTGACTGGTAAATATTCAGTATCCAACTTAACAAGTGTTGATGTTATCAAATCATTAACTGTACACAGTGAACTAACAGTTCCAAGATTATCTGACAATTTTTTCGTCTTCACCAGATATTCACTCATTTTCTTGTTTCCTTTAGTGATTGTCTGCATATAGGGCTGACAATTTGGGTCATGAAACGATTAACACGACACGACACGTAATAAACATGTCGTGGGTTTGGCTTAAGTGGGTCTGGGTCATAAATATGTCAACACATTTATACACGGTTAATAAACGAGTCATTAACATGTCAACCTGCTTCACTTGTTTATGACTCGCTTAACACGATTAAAGAATAATATATAAATAATAAATATGGTATAATAAATAGATTGATACAAAATTCACCCATTTGAATGCATGTTAATAGCATGATTTATTTATTTTATTTATAGACATCTTTTATCATATTTTATTTTATATTTGAGAGGAAATATTCATTTTACTTTTGATATATTATTTATGTTTTAGATTTTATTAATAGTTATTTATTAAGAAAAAATAAAACTTTTCACCAAAGTAAAATTTAGATATTTTTTTAGATGATTCTTATAATTTTGTTTATGTTATTATTACGAGTCATTTTTGCTTTATTATTAAGAGTAATAAAGACTTGAATGAAAAAGTAAAGTAAAACTAAGGACTATATACAACCATATTATATTTTATTGGCTATTTTAGTATGTTTGTTCGAATTTAATCATTTAGATATATTTTAAAAAGTAGTAACCAAATTATAAAAGTTTAAATAAAATAAAATTTTTAAATATAATATTTAATAAATAGGTAACATGAATTCACGACATGTTTAACACGACTCACTTAGACACGAAAACGATTAACATGATTAATAAACATGTCATGTAATTGGTTTGCGTTATATGGATCATGACCAATTTATGACCCGACATGTTTACGACTAACCGACACGAATTGCCACCCCTATCTGCATCTTAATCTTGTATAATTCGATCTGAGAGCGATTGTGTGTACCACAAAACTCCTTAATGTTGAGCCATGCCTCATGAGCAGTATCAAAATAGAACCACCTACTCGTGTAGCTATCGATGTTACTATCCCATTTAACAACCATATTGGAATCAGAGTTTGATCTTTCTGGATCCAGTCTTCGTAGGTTGGATTTGGAACAACTGATCGATCAAGAAACTTATTCGGACATTTCAGAGTGCCGAACAAGTGACCACCATAATTGGCACTTCTAGCCACGGGAACCACAATCGATTTCCATAACAGAAAGTTAAATTTATCTAATTTGATTGAAATTTTAGAAAGAGAATTACTAAATGAAGGCAATGCTTTAGATCCCGAACAAGATCCACCAGCTTCAACATCGTTATTCATCTGATTCATCACAGAACCATCAGGACCACTGTCACCAGAAGCAGATGAAAGATCTGCCATTAATACCATGTCAAACAAGAAATGAAACCCTAGGTTTCACAGAACACATGAAGAAGATGAAATGAGTCACAAACTCCAAATCTGGAAAGTCATTCAAATCTGATTTTTCAATGTATTTATATCACCATCATATTACATCTCAGCGACACATTTAATCTGATCTGAACCATATATATAGATTGCTTACCAAAGTAATTCATAGCATACTCAACAGACAAATACAAGTATGACACGTATACATGACAATACGCATCTGATACACATATTACAAAACTACCCTTAGTGATTTTCTCTAACATTATGGAACACGAAAATTCAAAAAATGTGACGCATATTGCATACCAGAAGGAGTAATTACGTTCTTAATTAAATTATACTCCATCCGATCAATAATATAATAGTCAAACGTTAAAGGAAGCACCATCAATTATATTGCTGTTTGAAATTGACGCATTTGTACTGTTCATACTAATACAGTTGATTAACATGATCAATAGATTTAAGCGATTAGTTGAAATTATAATTAAGCTGTTCTGATATGATATACAATTAATTCAGCATATATATATATATATATGTCTTGATATGCCAAATAAATAAGATATATAGACAGTGACGGAACAAAAAAATCTTTTTAGGGGAGGAGTGGGGCGAACTTTAACCTTAAATTTTTTTGTTCAAACAAAAAAATATATTAGTATGAAAAACTAAGTATAACAAAAAAAAAAAAAATTTTACAATGCCACACTTAAGACACTTCAAATACATATATTTTTTTTTTTAACAATGTCACACTTGTTATATAGGGAGCGTGTGTGGACTATTGAGAGGAGGGTAGGAAGAATGAATACGTAGAGGTTTGGAACCCCTGCTTAGGACTATTATAGGGGGTCCGAGGGTTAGGCCCCCTCCCCCTAGTTCTTCCACTGTATATAGATTTATGTTTTTTAGAGCATGCTCTCAAAAAGAAAAGTTTTTTTTTAGAGCATATTGATTTAGATTTTAATTAATTTCATCAGATTTTCAAGCTTAATTTCATCATACCCGAATTATAAAAACATAGTTTATCAATTAGGAAGCCTAATATAAGGACCTTTTCTTTTCTTGGCTTAATATCTATATGTTCAAGTCCTTTTTGTTTCTTTTTTTTTTTTTTGACTTAAATCAATTTTACTTTACTATTTAAGCAAAAATAATCTACAGGTATCAAGACAAATGAGTGTGGATAAAAATAAAATGGCCGGTCTCCTTTTCATCTTCCCATTTTTAAACAAACAAATCAGAAATCAGTTAACAAATTCATGGAATCTACGGTCTTAGTCAAATGTTTCCCTTGCCCTCCACTAAACAAACCTTTGGGTAGAGTAGCTTATCGATTTTTATTTTTTTTGGATAAGACATCAATTATTTTTATTTTTTAAACATATATGTGATTCACCAAAAAAGAAAAAGAAAACATATATGAGTGCACGCTCTCCTCACTCCATTTTCATCAATGAAAGCAACATAAATCTCACACCTCCAACTAGAGATACTCTGTTAATTATTAGTAGGACGGTTCAACCTAGGAAAAACATATATGTGTGCTCGCCTTTTTCACCTAGTATATACTGTAACTATATTCATACACTTACAAAGGGAATGTCGATTGAAGAAAAAGAGCACCGCTAAAGGCACCCCACCATTTCATGAAGGCACCCAACTTTTTTGTAAAAATTTCAGCGAAAATGGAAAAGACCATTTTGCCCCTGTATATATATTGATTCAAACCCTACAAACCATTTTGACAGAAAAAACGGGGCACCCCACCGCCAAGCTTGAACCTAAAACGACATTGCGTTTGCCGACCGTTTATCGATTCTTGCGATTGACATCATCCGACGAATGATGTAACAATGTTTGATAACCATATGATGGTTTGAAGGAGCTGTTTTTTGTCAACGTAGGGTTTATCAAATTTTCGAGATGTTTTTCACGGACGCTATTGATTCGGCCTCGCGGGGCCAGAGTTATGCACACGTCTCGGTCACCATCCACCGAGAAGCGAATAACGGTCTCGGTAATGGACAACCGAGAGCTATTCTACATTCTCGGTTGGACATCACCGACAGACATAAACTATACACTTCGACTTACTCTCGTGAAGTGGTGGCCAGACGACAATAAAAGTCTCGGTTATGGACAACCGAGAGCTATTCTACATTCTCGGTCATGCTTGGCGAGAGCGTAAACAAAATCTCTGGCATGTGTGGCGAGAACCACGAACGCCCAATAAATGAACCATTGAATGCACCGCCACACAAACATAACAACTACTCTATCAAATGCAACTTAATTAGACTACCAACGCACATTCAAACGATCGATTTCAACACTATCGATGTGTGAACGAAAAACTCGAACCGAGCCCTAATTTGGATATGAAATCGACCAAAACTCAGAGTCTTCAAACTCGAAAAACGTCCTACAACAGAGGAGAGAGACATAAAGGAACGAATACAACTTAGATTCGGGATTGCTAGGTGGTTCGTTGACGAGAAATGGAGAAAGTCAAGCAAGAGGACGGTGGTGGGGTGCCTCTGTTTTGCAGGAGGGATTTTTTGGTGCCCCAGGTAAATTGGTTAGAGGGGTATTTTGGGTATTTCGGGTCTAATTTTTTGGTGCCCTAGGTAAATTGGTTAGTGCCCACATTAACTGGGTGCCTTCATGAAACGGTGGGGTGCCCTTAGCGACCCTCAAGAAAAATGTGTACTAAGACAGCATGTTAGTTGATGTGATTTTATTCTCACAATGTCTACTTCTAGACATCTTCTACCTTACTAAAATGTGGATTGAGTGTTAAAATTCTCACGACCATGTTGTACACCCGTGCGTGAGCCCGCCCGTGGATCTCCTCCGCTAGCATCGATATTGTCCTCAACTTAACCACCTTCAACTATTAAGTGTGAGATTTTATCTTAGTTTAAAGGAGTTAATCATTTATATATTGTCCCCGACTTAACCACCTTCAACTCTTAGATGTTGAGTTTTATCTCAAAAGGCCTTGGTACTAGTTGAGAGAAGTTAATTTCTAATATATTTCATTTTGAAGTTTCGTTTAATCGATGTGGGACTAACTTTTGGTCCACACATCTTCAACACTTCCTCATAGATCGAAAGTCACATAGTCCACGGTTTTTTTCTCTCAGGTCTCATCCAAAGCATGAGAGCTCTGGTACCATTTTAAGATTCTCGCACTGCGCCACACACGCGTGCGTGAGCCCACGGATTTCCTCCGCTAGCATCGATATTGTCCCCCGACTTAACCACCTTCAACTCTTAGATGTTGAGTTTTATCTCAAAAGGCCTTGGTACTAGTTGAGAGAAGTTAATCACTAATATATTTCATTTTGAAGTTTCATTTAATCGATGTGGGACTAACTTTTGGTCTACACATCTTCAACATTGAGTGTAAATGTGTGTCACATAGAACCGAATAGATATTGGAACAAAAAAAAAAAAACAAACAACTCCAACATGGATGTGTATTTTGAACATCGAGCTAATATGGAATAGACAAATGTATATTCCCATTGTCTACTTCTAAACAGAGCAATCTATAGCCACGTCTCGATTCTCTTTAAAATATATATATAAAATAATAAAACTTTAAAAATAAAAGGTGCAATTTATATTGACTATATATTGAAGAGCACTTTTAAAATTTAATATATATTCAAGCTACTTATAATGAACATCCTCTCTATTAATGCTGATGTGGCATCAATCATATCTACAATCCATACCATTGGAGATGCTCTAAGGGTATCCGCAATGCTTATATCCAAAAAAAGGGCTAATAATATGTAACATCATCAATTTGTTAAACACACACCTTTCTCTCTCTTACCTCTACTTTTTCTCGCAATAGTTATACTCTCTTTAGACTCAAATAAGACCTACAATCAATCGGCCAATTTTTTTTTTGCAAAAGTTAAAAAAGGGTCTGCTACTGTGGGTCCAGATTGGAACGTCTATAAATGTACAGACACTTCAATCTTTAAAGACACCTAATGGCCTGTTTGGTTCACATTTTAGTGAATCCTAACACATGGGATTAATTAGTGATGGGACTAACACATGAGTTTGGATAGTTTAGTCTCATTTGTGTATCTTGTTTGGTTGTGAGTTTTAAGGTTGGGATTACAGGAGGTTGTACATGTACATTTACCAAAGTACCCTTTAGATAAATAACACCAAAACCCCCATTTCACACATTTCTCATCTCTTTGGAAGTGAAGATCGTTGTTGCTCATGAAGATCGCTGCTGCTCTCCGCGTCCATGAGTAGAAGCTTCACCTTCGTCCAATACAAGAGTGATCGACTTGCGTGAAACAAAAACTGATCTGCTCGCGGAATCGCTTGAACTGATGCGACTCTGGATTTGATTTTGGCTAACTATGTCAAGTATCATCAATACAAGAAAAATGATATTTAGAAACGGAATTAGCAACGGAATTAAGTTCCGTCGCTAAAAAAAATAGTTAGAGATGGAATTGAGACGGACTGATTCAGAGACGGAATTGAGAGAGATTAGAGATGGAAATAGAGACGTAATTTAATTCCGTCTCTAAATAATGGCGCCAACATTCCCACCAAAACTTTCTTTTTTTATAACCGTTTATCAAATCTCGAGATTCGTGCATCTTCGATCTCGATGATTCAAAACAAAATAGCAACCCTATCCCCACACAACGCTCCCTCTCTCTCCCGATTCTCTCGCTTTCTGAAACCCTGTCTCCCGAAAAATCCCTCTCCCCCGATTCTCTGTCTCTCCGATCGCCCGAAAAATCCCTCTCTCTCCCGATTCTCTGTCTCTCCGAAAACCTCTCTCGACGGCAGATATCACCGCTCTCTCTGTCACCGCTCTCTCTCACGGACCGTCCACCGCTCTCTCTCTCTCCGAATCTCACTCACCGTCAACTCTCTCTCTCTCTCTCTCTCTCTCTCTCTCTCTCTCTCTCTCTCTCTCTCTCTCACCGAGATCTGCCGTCGCTGCGATTGAGGCTGCGACGAAGCCGTCGGGTCTGCCGTCGCCGTCTGCCGGATCTGCCATCGGGTCTGTTCGCCGCCGTTCGTCGCTGTACCTCACCATCTCCGAAGCCCTTGCCACGACAGTGCTGAGACAATTAGAAAAGCTCTAGATCTTTGAGTGAGCTGCTTATGTGGTTATGCTTTAGGATAATCTTCAGTTCCTGCGTGCTCTTTCCTAATACTAATTTTGTCATTTACAGGGTGCTCGATGCTTGCTTGAGTGCTTCTGCTTCTCCAGACTGTTCCCTAAAAATGGCAATGATATTGACTCAGGTATCAGTATCTGTTAGTATGAATAGAAAAATTTATTGGTGTATTCTATGAATAGAAAAATTTATTGCCATCTCAATCTATATTGAAACTTCTCTAGGTTATTATGGAGAAGCTCGTTCACAAATTAGACATTTCATCTTA
The DNA here is from genome assembly GCA_039657365.1 of Stephania yunnanensis. Classification (NCBI taxonomy): domain Eukaryota; kingdom Viridiplantae; phylum Streptophyta; class Magnoliopsida; order Ranunculales; family Menispermaceae; genus Stephania; species Stephania yunnanensis. Next base: position 52,257,106 of record CM077584.1, on the reverse strand, counting down.
TCTTTTAGTGGTTGTGATTAAGTATCTAACAATGACCTCTTCACATGGTGTGGCAGAATTGAAACCTATACAACATTCTTCAATCCTCTCTATAATTTGGTCATTTGGTTAGATTAGTTATAATATAATAGGAAAATCTTCAGAACGAGAGAAATGTGTTGTGTTTCAATGTTATTTTAGACTTAGTTTGAATTATGAGAATTTTGAAGTGCTACTCCTGGCTGAGATTAGTTTAATCTTGTTATCTCTATTTAATTTATCATTTTTTTTTATAGGACTTATTGTCCTCCATACTCTCCATTCATCTTCTATTAACTTAATTTGTTTCTAGTCGCAATAAAAAGAAAACCTGAGAAGTCATAAGTATTGCTCAATTTTGGATTCCATCCTTTCTCTCACTAGCTGTTATCTTGTTAAGTCCTTGTTGGAGGAAGTATTTTTGATCTATCACATAGCGCAACTCCATGTTACCTATTTATATGAGGAAACAAGATTCTTTCAGAATAAGACTACAACATTAATCAAAAAAAATATATATGATACGTTGCTTGTTAGAACTTTTTGCGGGTACTTCTAAAATTTAGAATGTGTTTTCAAATTGAACTTTTTCTTTTTACATGCCATAGATTCAAACTGGAGTTTTTTTTTCTTTTCTTTTCATACTGGAAATGCACAAGTTTTCTTTTAAAATTTCACTTTTTGCAAAATATTGTTTTTCATTATGGCTTAGTTTCATAAGAACTAGTCCAGCGTCTTAAACCTTATTTATAGAAGGACGAGGAGTTCAGCTCAAACCTGAAAATTCTGTAATATGTATGCAAATTTGTAATCTGTTAAAAATATATGCTATGAAATTGCTTAATTTTCATTGCCAAGACTATGCTGAAATACCGCATCATTTATGTAAAGAAAATTGTGTAGGCATTGATTTATTACTTTAAAATCTTCATCGAGACTTCATAAATTAAAGGGCCAAGGACGAAGGGCCATCTTGACATATAATGAAACACCGTAAAAGAGAATCAATGCATACAAATAACTAAGTCCATAGAATTTCCTTAGACAATTGAAGTGATGCCACTCTGAACATATATATGTTATTGAAGAACTATATGAACATTACTGCAATATGAAATGTTCTTCGCCAAATGCTTTTGATGCTATAAAAAACATAGGACTGGAATTGCCTATGCATACCTTGAGCGGGGCAGGATGAGTTAACAGCTGACGGATTATTAGATGAGTTTTAGTTACAATGTGGGCAAGTTAAGTGCATTTTCACGTGTTTTAATAAACACCGTGCGTAAATAATCCCCGCCAATACTACCCCGTGCTGTTTTCTTATGTAGGCAGTAGTGGTAAATGATTTGTCTATGCTGCTTTAAGTGTTATCAGTTGTGTAATATTCATTGCCATGTATTTTTAAATTATTTATGCATTTTTCGGTGACATTTCTACTCATTACAGTTGCGATGCACCTATCGAGCCTATGATTCCATGGATGAAATAATTGCTGCCTTGTCTATTGCTTTCAATCCTACTGGATCCAAGTAAACAGACTTACCTCAATATTATATTTTCCATTGCTTTCTTCGCACAAGAGCAATGTTTAGAATTTAAAATAGACAAAACCAATCTTTTGGTCCCTGAACTTTAAAAGTTTTACACTTTTGGTCCCTCAACTTTGAAAACAACACATTTGGTCCCTCAACTTTTTATATAGTGTAAATTAAGTCCTTTTGTTAGTCCAGTCATCATTATTGATGACGTGGCGAAAATCAATCGCCACATGGCGCCACGTGGTAAGTTGGTTCAATGAACCAACCGGTTGAATGAACCAACCGTTCTCTTCTTCTTCCCTCTCTCTTCTTCTTCCCTCTCTGCGCTCTCTCTCTCTCTGCGTTTTCTTTCTTTCTTTCTTCTTCTTATTTAAAGCCAACAAGCAGCAGCAGCAACGCCACACAACCACAGCTGGGAGAACAAACAAATTAAAGACAACTTGGAATACAAAATACAACAAATTAAATAGAGAGAGAGAGAGAAAGAGAGGTAGGGAGATAATGCTTCAGACAGTAAGGTACCTGATCGGCTGGAGCTAGCAGGTTTGGGTCCAAGTCCACTGCCGAGGAGGTCACCGAAGCTTCTGGAGATCTCAAATCAATAATCGACGAATCGCTATCATCACTGGTACGTAGTCAATTAAATAACCAAACATGAAGTTTATTAATCTTGTTTAATTAATTATGTGCATTTGTTAGTTTATTAGTTAGTGATGTGATGAGTTAATTAATTTGGTTTTAATTAGGTGCTACGTCTGGGATCGGAGCCGAGACTGCTCGAGTTCTGGCGAAACGCGAAGCGAGGCTAGTGCTCCCGGCGCGCAGCGTCAAGGCTGAGGACACAAAAGCGCGTATCGTTTCGGAGTTTCCAGACTCGGAAATCGTGGTGATGGCGCTGGATCTCAGCTCCTTGTGCACATCCGGTCTTCAATTCTCTCGCGTTCGCGCTCCTTGTTGTTTTCTCTCCTCCTCTCTGATTATCAGCCTTGTTGAGCTCTTCAATTCGCTCGCGCTCGCGAGCGAGGCAGAGGGCGTGAGCAAAGCGGGAGAGATGTGCACAGAGAGGAGAGAAAAAGGAGAGAGAGAGAAGAGAGAAGATAGAACACAGAGAGAAGAAGAGATAACGCGAGTGAGAAGAGAATGATTTTTTCATTGAACCGGTTGGTTCATTGAACCAACTTGCCACTTGGCGATTGATTTTCGCCACGTCATCAATAACGATGACTGGACTAATAAAAGGACTTAATTTACACTATATAAAAAGTTGAAGGACCAAATGTGTTGTTTTCAAAGTTGAGGGACCAAAAGTGTAAAACTTTTAAAGTTCAGGGACTAAAAGATTGGTTTTGCCTTTAAAATAATGGTAATGGATAAAATAGTGGCAGTTGAGATGTTAGTTTCAGAAGTTCTATATTGTTGTTTGTTTGAAGAAGTTTTTTGCTGCTGTGATGCCGACTGCTTGGTTAGTACTTAATAACTAAAATATGGTCAGTGTGCTCTGTTTTGCCATTAAGTCTGGCCTCCATTTTTGTTTTGCATGTTTTTTGTTACTTCCTGGCTTGCGGTTGATTAAAAATTTCAAATTTTGCAGATAGTAGTAGAGTATACAGATTGAGGAATTGTACTTCCACAAGGCCCCCAACAAAGAGGAATTGCACCACGAGACATGTCGCAAGGTATACATTTAGTATTAGTATGAATGCTGAAGAAGTACTTTGATAGTGTCTGGTGCACCTTTGAATCTAGGAAAATCACATTGCAGTTTGACATGAATGTCCTTGATTGCTAGAGGTTAAGTTACTTCTAATTTGAAGTACCTGAATCATATAATTTCCTGTTTTATTTCTTCTCTTATTATATGTTGCCATTTACTAGTAAACCAACTTCATTTTATATGTTGATTCATTTTTTTATTCATTTTGTCAAAAAAAAAGTGAAAAAATAATTTGATACCTTAGTTGTTTTAGCTATTGTCAGTAAGGTTAAATTCATTTGCATTTAACAATCTACCCTATATTTTGTTTGTGTTCCTGACTTGGTTTCAGCTGCAAAGACTAGTGAAACAATATGCGAAAATTGCATGGCAATATTGAAAGTAACTAGCATCTCTATTTCATTGACCAGGTAGCCTTTTTTATGGTTCAATTACAGGTAGCAATTGGTTTAAGTAAATGTTTACTGTCTTCATGAAATTGATAATCTATGCTGACATCGATGGAGTTAAAACCCTGTTTATAGTATTAGTGATTGCTTTGATGAATAAAGCTTTTAGCATTGCACTGACCAATCGTGCAAATTAGGCATAAATTGATTGGGACAAGGCTTGAGGTTGGCACTGATGTTGGTCCTATCTCAAGCTATTACGATTCATTTTCATTTTTTCTCTGTGGCTATTAGCCATTGGTGTTATTATATTTTGCAGACTACGGACGATTTAGAGAGAGATAATTTGCTAATTAACACCATGTTCCTTCTGGATAATGATGAATTTCTTTTTCTTTATTACTTTATTAATGTTGTGTTTGGCTCATACACTTGTGCTTGCGATGATACGTAGTTCTGCGATAATATTGTTTATATTCTTATTATTGTTTGTATAATTTAGTGATTTTTTCTTTTTGATCTTTTTTCAGGTGTTTTGTACGAAGTCAAGTATTATTTGAAGCACAATCAACTTTATATAATCTCGGAGCACTTCATTTTTTTTTCATTTAGAACAATTTTTCCTTTTACTTTTGTAGAAAGATACGATATAGAAACTTTTTAGATTGTTTTTTTTGTTTCGGTATGCAAGACATTGAGAAAAGATAATTTTAAGGATATGTTAAGTTTATATAAAGCGTGCAATATAAATATATTATTTAGTTATGATTTGTATTATATATTGGCAGGTTAAATGTGCTTGGATTGATATATATATATATATATATATATATATATATATATATATATATATAAGACTTTAAAAAGTAAACAAAAATGAAAATTAGAGACGGAAATAGCAACGGAATCCAGAGATTCCGTTGCTATTTCCGTCTCTAATTTTCGAGGATTAGATACATGAATCAGAAATGGATCAAATTCCATCTCTGATTCGTCTCTGATTAGCAACGGATCAGAGACGGAAATAATCAGAAACGGAATTTATTCCGTCTCTAATCGGAAACGGAATTAGAGACGGAATAAATTCCGTCTCTGATTAGAAACAGAATTTATTCCGTCTCTGATCCGTCTCTAAATCAGAAACGGAATCACATTTTCGTTTCTGATTGAATCAACGACGACGATTTTAGAGACGTAATATATTCGTTTCTATTCGTTCTTGATTTCAATTAGAGACGGAATTTATGCAAATCAGATACGGAAATTTCCGTTTCTGATTTGCTGTTTTTTTGTAGTGCATCTCTATGTTAGGAAATGAGGCAACAACAGTCCTAAGCAATGCCTCTTGTTTTAATTAACCATACTTCAAGTTTTCATACTCATCACTTTCATCACTTTCATCAATTTCATCAATTTCATAAATTTTCATTGTCTTAGCAAACTGATCAAAACCCAATAAGCTTACCAATATCAGTCCCCATTTTCATTGTCTTACCATACTCATCACTTTCAACAATTATCATCATGTTATAAAATCATTTTAAGGCATGTACATACACAATTTCATGACATTAGGCATTCGGCATGGCACAAATTCATGAGAAACGAATCGACAACCCATAAATGTCTAGAACTGAAATTCAATATGGACATTAATTATTGTTGTCACGTCAACTCACATATGAATATACATTTATATGAGAGATTTTTTTTTGTTCTAATATCCATTCCATCCGACATACACATAATCTTTTCCAATCCACATTTCCTTTCGAGATGCTCTAATGATTGAGATTCTCATCCAAACATATACTAACATATTTGTAGTGTGCTTCACTGCCGACACCTACCCTTCTCTCTCAATTTTTACTTGGCATGAAGTTCTTTATAATATTTTCTCAATTAAAAGAAAATATATCAATAAGTTAATAGAGTGATAAGAGATTTAGGCCTCCTTTTGTTCATTTTTGTTAATTTAAAGAAAGTTTTTTTGAGGCAAGTATGAAGTTAACTCACAAGAAAGTTTTTTTTTTTTTTTTTTTTTGCAGACAAGCATGAAAGTTAACTCACAAGGAAGTTCATATTTTTATGTTTGATTCAACTTTAAACTTCACGAGTAGCTGTAAATTTTAAAAATAATAAAATATAAAAACATAAATATCTTTCAAATAAGAGAAAGTGACGAGGGTAATAAAAATTTAATTAATGAGAGATAATTATGTTTATAAGCTTTGAGAGATAACTCCCTCATCTTGATAAGCTAGAGTCGAAAGATAATTTGAAGAGAGATGAAGGTTGGTGACCCTTCGGTACCTAAACATACGGAATAAATGGTGCGGTTGACCTTAAAAAATTAAATTAATATATAGATTGGTGGAGGACAACCTTTGCTGGTGGTAGGAGGTGTCTCTGCGTCACTCACTTCTACCAATGTTTGTTGAATTTCAAAGTCTTGCATTAATGGACATAACAAAAGTTACATCATGAGAGCAGCATTCGCAGAGCGACCTTAAAAAGCTATGTACATCACTCTTTTGAGATTTTTTCTTCCAAAAGCAAGAACAAAATTATAGTGGTCTTTTAGGGCATCAAGTGTATTCTGGATTTCAGCGATAGTAATCATTTTTTATGTATAAAAAAATGAACATAAATGCATGTATACTCTATCAAGATAATTGTTTATAGATTTTAAAGAAGGGTCTAAAAATTGTTTTATTTTGACAAATTGAGTATAATAGAATATTTTTATTTATAAAGTTGAACAAAACATAAAATAAGAAAAGTTATCATAACTACTTAAATATTAAAATTTAAAAATTGTCTAAATACAAAATTCATGAAAACCAATTTAAAGTTGTCAATCGAATGATTAAACCTAACAAATCTAAGTTTCGTTGCAGAGCAGATCAATGATCGCTCAAGACAACAAAAAATAGATTCAGATGTGACAGAGTTATAACAGCAGAACAATGGAACATCAGATAGCATAACAATGGAACATCAGACAACATAACAACAGAATAGCGGACATCAGAATAGCGGAATAGTAGAACAACGAACATCGAAATATTGGTACAACGAAAAGGCAGATCAGTGGACATTAAAATAGCAAGGTAGCAAAGTCGATGACAAATAGATAGCGGAGTCCACGGCATGCGGACAATGGACAACGGACAGGCTCCACTCAATCACAACGTAGTAGTAGCAATTTTTTTTCAATTTCTTTTTAATCAAAAAAGAAACTTTTTTCTGACGGGCGTGCGCATAGGTAGAACGCACCAATAAGCACCAGCAGGACAGTCGGGCAGGCAGGTTCGGGCAAGAACAACAACACGAGCAGCGTTCAGCCAGGTTAGTCGGGCAGGGCAAGGTATGCGGGGGCAGGGACTAATGCGGGCAGGGTGGGTGTGCTGATTGCATCAACAATTCGATTCAGCGCAGTAACAGCAATAATTAGCCACGGCTGCATAGGCGTCGATTGCAAGCGCGTAGACGGCTGGATGAAGATACGGACGCGGATGTTGCGATGAAAGACAATTGAAGATCGGACGAACAGGTGTGCAGGGGATATCTCTTCGCAAGAACAGAGAACTAGACCAAAGAAACACAATCAAAAAAGAAATATAGAAACAAAAAATAAAACTATATACGAAGGTTCGCTCAACACAAAGAAAAGGCACCACGAAACGATTGTTGACTCGAAGGTCGACTGATTTAATACTAAAAATTAAGCTTTGATACTATGAAAGATTTCAAAGAAGAGTTTAAGAATTGTATTAATGTAACCAAATTGAGGACAATAGAGTGCTCTTATTTATCCAACTAAACAAAGCATAAAATAAAGAAAGTTACCTGAACTACCTAAATTCTAAAATATAGAAACTACCTAAATACTTAAACTATGGAAATATAACAACTAATATAATTTCCTTAACAACTATCGCATAAGATTCTTTGGCTGAGAAAAAAAAAAAAAAAAAAAAAAAAAAACTGTCAGGTAAGCTTATGTGTAAAAACTTGTATCCCTAATTAAGTAGGTGATTAACTATAATTTAAACATTAATTACCTCGAGTTGGGCTCGTGGTTAAGCCCTACTTATCTCGATTAGTATGTCCGTGAAATTGTATGATGTTTTGTGTTTGTGTGATGTGCCAAAAATTGAAAAGAAATGATTTAATCTAAGTATAGGTATTTAACTTGAATTAAAATAAAAGCTATAGTTGAAAAATAAATAAGTAATAAATTGTCAGTACTTCTAGTGAGATGCGGGGGTCGTAGAATAGGTATGTAATGCCTGAGTGTACTCGTTGGCTCACACGATAAATTTATAGGTGTGAAAATACATGGGTAAATAGATTTATATATAATAGATATATAAATATATATAAAATAAACTTGTAGTTTTGATTTAATTAATTTGAACCATTGGATGGCCTCGAGATTTGTGAGAGTAGAGATTTGTGTGTGATGTGTATCACTTTAAGAACATCTTTGTTAGATCAACCTCGAGATCACGCAACGTGAGTCTCAAGGAAAATATATTTATATAATCAAAATCATTCAAGCATATCCACTATGCGATCGAAACTGAGAGGGAGAGCGGCTCGTGAGGGTTTTGATTCTCTAAAATGATCGAAGTAGGAAGAAGAAGATCCAATTAGTTAAAATTAAGGGATTATTCCAGGGATTCGGTAAGTTCTTCATATTCTTTTCACTTTCTTTGAGTTGAAGCCATAGTTGAATTAATGATGAATTTCGATTCAATTCTAGTTAATTGTTGTTGTTGAAGGGTGGGGATGATGTAAGACCTCTTTCGAGGCATTCTTTGAGGTTGTGGAAGGATTTAGAATGGATTTGGTGATTGAACAATGGCTGCTATCTTGCTTAGAATTACAGTCGCTCGATGGTGGAGCGTGCTCTCTCATCAAATGATGATGAACCCAAAAAGTGGAACGCGCCTAACCAAAACATGAAGTGCACTCCTCCCCTCCCCAACATTCAACGAAAATATCGAGTTATTCTTAGGATTCCACAAGGGTTTGAAAACTGGTTTAAGAGTTATAAACTTATTGTATTAAACTCAAATTGATGGCAATTGGTCTATTTTAGGTTCTTGATCAGCAGGGAAGGATTTGAGATGCCCCGAATGTGAGCTTAATCGAATCAAATCTAAGAAAATTCGATAAAGGCAAGTGAGACTCGTTTATTTATCAATTATGCTATCAAATTAAGTATTATTAGTTCATGTAGTTTATGGATTGGTTTGGGGCATTGTACTGTGACTTGTGGTATTTACTATTTTTCAAAATAAATATCGAAAAAGAAATAAAGAGGGTTTCTGTAATAGAAATATAAAAGGAAGGTGGATAAGTACAAACTTTTAATAAACACAAAGTGGAATGCGGATAGATACCGACCTCTAATGAACACAAATGAGAAGGTGGATAAGTACTTACCTCTATCGACTACAGGGAGGAATATGGATAAGTACTGACTGTTAATGAAAAAATAACTAGATTTTGTGACGGTCTCAACTTTAGTACCTTGTTCATTCACTATCTTGTTAGAGTCGAAAATCTCATTCATACTTGAATACACTTTATGGGATTTTACATCGGCCAACGTGTTGAGTTCGTAGGTTGTATTTATGTATAGAGGAGGGAAAAACTATGGTTTTAACTTAGTTTAAATTAAGAGTCACAGGATAGGTGCGATATACCGAAGGACTTGCATTTGCTTATGTATTGTTTATACTATTTTTGATGCACTGAATATCTATTGTTGGGTTCATATTGTTATGCATTTAATCCATTGGTCATTAGTAGATAATTGATATTTAAATGAGTATCACTTACTAAGCAAGTTGGAGCGCTCACCCCTTTAAAATTTTCAGGTCTTTCAACTAGCGGCTATGACAAAGGGAAAGGGAAGATCTAGGTGTTTAGCGATCTTCTTGGATGTGATAAATTTATTTTATTCCTATACTATTTGAATTACTTTTTTGTAATATAACAAAGTTGAGATATTGTATTATACCCGAGGTTATTCCGGTGATTTTTTATATAAATTTGTATATCTTTTGACTTATCGATAAAAGTTTTGATTTTTGTTTCCAATTTTCTTTAATTCAGTTTTCAAAATATACATGTTATGTTTATTAGGTATTGAAGACATGCACACTGAACTCTAGTTAAGTCTGGCTGATGTATCGATGTTTATTTAGGGTTCAAGTCAGGTGTCGCCCTAATTGAGATAGTTGATGCTCATTATAAATGTTTTTTTATACTATGGGTATCCACATGAGTCTAGCTATTCCTATGAGACCCCGGTGCAATCAGCTTAAACATATCGTAATAGTCCGAATAATCCTAACACAACGAGAAATTGAAACATAATCCCAAGCTCGCCCTAACCGTTAGGTTAATCCATGAAATTGTAGATTATAGCTTTAAAAAACTGCTTACATATGTATATTGTAGCTTATAGATTTATTAGATTATTCGAAGACCATGCAGTTTTTTTTTTTAAAAAAAGAAAAATTGATTGACAGAAAATTTCATCTAACTACTTTTTTTTTAACTTTTTGATAGTTATATATGTATATATACACACACTAGTTTCGTGAACGTGCTACGCACGACTAAGCCCCCTCGCTTCGCTTGCAAAATTTTAATTAAATAAATAAATAATGTTAATTTAATATGCAACTAAAGATCAATTTTAAATTTAAGTAATATGTATTAGTTTGAACAAACTATGTAATATAAAATCCAAACATACATAATTGAATACGTAATAAGCAGAATTGCTATTCAAGAAGCATCAATTAGCTCTACAAAAAATAGAAAGAAAAAAAAAGATCCATAGGAACGAAACATCAAAGCAAAAGATGTGACAAAACTGACTTCACAATTGTGGACACATATACTATAAACATTCGTAAACATTACATGACATATACTGACCACCATCACCGTGGTAGAAGTACTACATATATAACGCGAAAAATTAGAACTTATTGTATTATATAGTAATATATACATGACATGAACTACTCATCTAAATGCAATCTTCTTTTGAAAAAAAAATAGAACTATACATCAATATTTTGCTCCAAGGTTAATCACTTTGTGGCTGTTAGTCCTCCCTAGTCTTCCAATAGCTTAGCACACAACTGCATGCACTGTAATTATTAACCAAAATGTATGTTTAGCAATTTATAATGAATGGGAAATCCAATATATATATATATGTGATCATATAAGTATAAATTGAGATTTATACATACTTGCCTATATAGTGAAGAATCCCCATGTGATTTGTTCAGTTCAACTAAATAATGAGAAATGTGGATCAATGTGATATGATGACCAAAAATCAATGAAAGAATCAATTAGTGACAATAACTACTACATGTATACATCCACTAATTATATGTTAATTAAAATAAAAATGGAGCCTTAAACATGTTTAAATTCAATGAATTTCGTATTCATACCAGTACTGAAATTGTTAGCCGAACCAATCTCTTTAGACCCATGCTTAGTTGCACCATCGTTGTCATCATCAATTGTTAAATCATGTAACAAATCAATTGTATATTGTGCTAATTAATGATCTATTAAGTTGTTAATTAGTTCAACGAAATTAAATTAAACTTTTTATACATGATTCCCATATTGACCTTTCTATTATTTATTTTTTCTACAGCGAGTCCCATTTCCATGACTGCATTCTCTATTTCTCAAGTATAATTCCTGGACTATGATTCGATATAAGTTCAACTTCATTAATTAGCTATATATTCTTTCATATATACATGTTACAAAGAGCAATGAAATCATTAAGTTCATATATATATATATATATATATATATATGTATATGTATATGAATGTACTACATTGTCTTTAATTCGAAAATCATCTTCTAGTTCTTCATCGTCATGGTTAGTCGAAGGGATATAATCTTGGTTGAACCAGCCATCTTCTTTGATCTCGGCAGTTGTAATGCGAGTAGCGGGATTGGGGTTGAGAATTCTCTTGATCAAGTTTTGAGCACCGGGGGAGAGCCAACTGGAAATATTAGTATTTCCCTTAGCTGCCTGAATTGCATACATATACTTTCATTAATTATATATATATGCATTGAAATTATGATTTCAAATACTTAAAATGTATTAGCTTGCTGGTCATTAGATCCAACAATTTATTTGGGCGAATACCTCACCTTCTGATAGAGCACCTCAAGATTCCGAAGTAGCGCATCCAAGATTACACTGCACGACCACACATCGGATACTGCCCCATCATACCCCCCATTCAACATAACCTGCAATATATATATATATATAGATCATCAATGCGTCAATGGAAAGAAGAGAATTAAGATGTGCATTGTAGAAAATGTAGTATTTGGAGTGATTAATGTAAATAAGAAATCATCAAATCATTAATCCTTAACTTCAAAAAGTTTCGTGAAACGAAAAACATAAGGGTGGCATTGACCCTCTGCTCAGAATTTTAAATGAAACATAAACCATAATGCATTTTTCTACATCGCTAATTCTAATTTTCATTCGTTTATGCTACAAAGAAATGATAACTCCTTGTAAGGAAAAAAAAATATTTAGCAGAGAAATGTCATGTGAAGAATATTCAATTTTTTTATCTACTCATGGATATCAATGTAAAAAATAAGTTGATTCCGGTGAAAAGACCAAGATAAATGGCATCCCAGCATGAGCTATTGCAAGCAGTCCCACTATTCAAAGGCAGATTGAGGTTTGCTAAATGTCTGCTTATTAGACATTCGTAACCTCATCAGAAATAAAATGTTAAGATTAAGGGAATATTTCGGATCTTAACCTAAATGTTGAATGATAATCTTCCAATATGAGGATGCAACCATGAAAAGAGATTCCTTTTCACTTACATTTCAGCCAACATGCCTGCTTTAATCTAAAAGAGTTGAGATGAACTTGTCTAAAGTTTAATGAAGAACTACAATATATTTGGTCATGACCTTGTTATTTAGAAATCAGAGAACCAAGCACTTAATTCCTAATGCACAATAAAATAATCATCATTTCAAAAACAACAACGGTTGCCCCATTCAACAAAGGGCCCTAAGTAACATAGATGTGTCCAGTAAGCCAGCCACAATCAGCCGTGCACCTGAAGTCGCGAATGAAAGAATATGGAAGCTCTTAACGAATATTCACTCAGATCCCCAAAAGGAAAATCTTAGGAACTTGTAATTGTGTAAACATGTGAAAGTAAAAAACTTATGCCATATATTCTGACATACCAATATATATAAGTTGGCTTGTAGTGGAATGCATACTTGAACGTTATAGCAGTGTATATCATGTACCCACCAGTAGTGTGCAGAACAGCCTGGTGGTAGGCACACTCTTTTAAGTGTGTTGATTGAAGTTCAAGCAATGTGCTAGATTTGTGTGTTTTGGAGTTCAATTTTCTAGTGGTGAAGCTTTTCAATGGAAGATTATTTATGCTAAATGTTTTGCCTTTTCTGTAGTCTAATTTCTCTCAATTTTGCATATCTTCTCGAGCTAACGAAGATGATGGCCATTGTTTACTTTATGATTGGGTTTTTGCAAATCTTTGAGCATCTATTCTGGGAGGGTAAGATCATATTGCAAATAGCTTCATTAAAATTGTATTTTTTTTTAGTTTTTCATAATAAATAGCTTGCATTGCCATGCTTAACATTTTTTAAGAATTGAATTTTTTTGTTTGAAAGTTGTTGTTTCTTGAAGTTCGGTTACAAACTTTTGAAGAACTTGGGAATTGAAGCATAACAGCTAACTGGCATGCTAGAATATGTCTTGCAAGTATTTCAACAAACAGCTAGTGTTCAAGATCTTAAACCCCAATTCAGTTTTAGAAATTAAAACCTTAAGACCCTACTTCTCAAAATCAATCAAATACGTAGAAACCATGAATCAAATTGAACATTGAATCAAAAGTTCTTTCAAAAACCATGAATCAAATTGAACATTGAAACCGAAACACACATTGAGAGAACACACATCACCGATGAATGAATTTAATTCAAACAATTGCATCTCACTCACCTTCTCCAAAGATTTATCCTTCTCTGGAACACGAGCAAGTGATCGATTGAAGAACAATTGAATCTGGAACAGGAGTAAAAAAACATGCACTGGATTGATGAGATAAAAAAAAACGTGTATTTTATTGGAGTGATCGAACTAGTGTATTGTATTGAGGAGTTCGAGCTTGATTTGGAGATAAAAAAAAGGAAAGATTAGGAAACGGATTGATGAGAAGAGGAGTTGTAGCTTGATTTAGAGATTAAAAAAAATGGAAGATCAAGAAACGCAACATAAGTGTGGGCAAAAATGTAATTTTGCTTACGACTCAAATATTTGGGATTAGTGCTTTTATATATATATATATATATTTGAATATTTGAATTGTATATGAGTATAATTGGTAAAAAAAAATACATAGACTCTCGAATTTCGAAAACGACTTATAATTTCGACCAAGAAGTTTTTGCTAAAAAGACTTATATTGTTAATTGAAGGGAATGTGTATGTGTGTATATATATGGGAAATTTTACAATAGAGCCTAAATATATACTCATAACATTAAACCCTTCAAAATATGTTGCGCATTAAATATTTTGTGCATTTATAACGTCTCGATAATGTATTGGATTAGAATCAACTATTGTAAATAGTGTATCCATTTCATGAGTATATATTTGATTCCCATAGTAGTAGTACCTTTTATATATATATCATTAATTAAAACTAAAAGAAGGACATTGGATCACCATAAGAAAAAAAATGTCTTTGATGGCATGAAATAATTAGTAATTCCTCGTCAAGAACTGTATATATTAATTAAGTTTTAACAAACTCATCATTAACCAAACTTTCATTTATTGATATGCTCCTAATTAAGATGAGGATTTTTCCAACCAGGAATCATATTAATGTAATGTGCAAAATATTTTTTTTTTGGTAGAATTAGTTTTTTAAATTTTTCCAAGGAAAAGTTTATTTATAATTTTGCAAGAATTCAGAAGACATTTATTAAGTTGTTGGTATTTACTTCCACATGAAATATAATAAAAGTTAAAGGTAGTTAAGTTGGAGACAATATTATTGCTGACAAAAATTCACGAGCTCGCACGCGTGCGTGTGGGCCGAACCCAACATGAAAATTTACATTCCATGTCTTTTATCAAGAACTCTTAATCATGATTATTAAACACAAAAAGAAAAAAAAATCATTAGCGAATGAGGAGCAAAAAAGAAACAATTTTTAGGAATAAACCGACATGATGACTTTAGACAAAGTATACACATAAATTATAAATAAACATTTTTTATTATTATTTTGATGTAAACTTTACAAAAGTACATATTATTATGACTTCAACATTTCTACCATGACCTATACATCCTATATTTCATATAGAATTCATAGACAGATATATTTACAGACTCAACTGTTGTCAACTTTAATTAAGATTTTTTTTATTTTTTTATTTTTTTTTTCACGTTTGGGGCTGGTTTGACCTCTTACAACACAAGGTTTTCCACCCCAAGACTCCTATCATCAACAAAACTCAAGAATATATATTAATCAACTAATTAAAACATGGGTCCTGTTTGGCTGCAAAAATTGGTTTAGTTGTAGTAAGGTCATTCCCATGTCTCTTTCAAGCTCTCACAGCCACCTAGAAACACAATTTTGAATGGCCTTACTTCAAATTAACCAAATTAAACAACCACACAATTAATTAAGTCTCTTAATAAATTAATTAAAACTATGCTTCACCATGAAATTCAAGTCTTTTATGACTCTTCTCCATGTGCTTGAGAATTTAATTACCATATGATCAGTATTCAATTGTGTTGATGATGACCAATCTCTAGGCTTGTGCTCATGTTCATGTTCATCTCTAAATCCATGTCCATGCCATTGAAGCAACTAAAATCGAAATCCTCGACGCCAAAATCCTGATAGTCGAACGATAACCACGTTGAATTCTCATTCCATGGTGAGCCCCCGTTGCCGCTATAATTATCTCCGGTCACCGGAATTTGCCATGAAGAATTCGGAAGGGGTACTGTCTGGTAGTCGTCCTCCCATAGAAGGCTAGTTATCAATGAGGCGTCTTGATCGGGATTACTAGTGTCGATGGAACGAGACTCATCAACACTTGAGCAATTCTCCGGCAAAGAGCTTGTGCTCTCCTCGGACGTAGTGACATGGGCGCCGTCGGTGCTTTCTCTATGGTTTTCGGATTCATGATCTAATTGAGGAGGAGATGTGTGGTCTTGTTTTGGACTACTGCTTTTCTTGTCAAGTGGTTCATGTGTAACTGGATCAATTCCCATCTTTATAAGCTTCTTTTTTATGTGAGTGTTCCAGTGATTCTTAATCTCATTATCAGTTCTTCCAGGCAACCTCGCCGCAATCTTCGACCATCTGAAACATTAGAAAATTAATCAAACGATATACATTGATTCACATAATAATACCAATATTGTACATGAAAAGTCAATTTAGCATATCATTCAAATGTAAAGTTAAGAACCCTTTTGTTTGTCTTTTGCCTTATAAAAATTTAAAAACACAAGAGGGGCTATAATTAATATTAAAGCTAGCCAATAAGAACTTCATTAGATTAATATTATCAAAACTATGTAAAGAAAACAAAATTAATTAAAACAATGCATGGTTGGTGGTGGTTCAATTGGATCAAAATAATGAGACACCAACAAGTTGATATACAAAGCCCTGTTGGAGAACAGGGCGAAAAACATAAAACTTTTTTTTCTTTTTGATCAGCTACTTCAAAATGAATTCTCAATTTAACATAATAAGATTTGAGTGTTCTAATCATTAGAAAGATATGACTGACCTATTTCCAAGCCTGGCATGAAGATCAATAACCAACTGCTCCTCAGCTTCAGTTAGAAGGCCCCTCTTGAGGTCTGGTCTAAGGTAGTTAGTCCACCGGAGTCGACAACTTTTCCCGCATCGGAGAAGTCCGGCGAGCTTTGGCACGGCTCGCCAACAGCACTGGCCATTGGTGAGGATGAAGTTGACAAGTTTCTTGTCTTCCTCTGCTGTCCATGGCCCTTTCTTCACCCCAAGCTTGTCACAGCAAGGTTGTCTGCCCATCACTAGCACCTCTTCCACAAGTGACCTCTCTTTCTCTCTCAAAACACTCAAATGGACAAGTCTCTCAATATAAGCTACCAACCTCTCTCTTAATTAAACACTACTACAACATAAGTCCCACAACCAACCTTTATATATTTATATACAATTGGGCTCGGTTGAGTACATATATAATATAATCTAAATGTGAATGATCATCTGTACTAATATAAGAGAATAATAGAGTATTGTACGATTCTTGGGCCCTACCTCATCAGGGTTTGATAGCTGCTTTGGAACTACAATCACCTAGTTTTTTTTTTTCATGTCTTTAGCTCTCCTCCCCTGTTGATAGTGATGGTGTAGATGATGATTAAGGGCCTAGCGTCACCTCTAAATATAAGCAAATCAAATTATATGTAACATTTTTATTTTTATTTTTGAAATCATTCAAAATATAATTAATCATTAATTTGATTATATTAATCATATTTGTCAAATTTTCTCTGCTTGTTAATGTGCTTTTTACTTGTTTAATTAATTTCTTCTTCTTCTTTGTTTCATACAAGTAGAATAATGAATTTTTACATATATATTTATATGATCACTCCCACTTTGCACTCTTACTCAACCATTACATCACCCTTTCGTCAACACCACGGTTACAAGTCCATATTCTTGGAGCTACTGAGAGTATCGTCCCTGCACATCATGGTTGGTGGCCAAGGAGGATTAAAAGATTAATAGCCGTACATTTTTTCTTAAGTGAAAATAAAAATCTTAATTAATAATATATTCCATGGAACAGAAGTAGACATAGAAATCGTACGTTAATTACAAGTTAGTAATGGCAAAATTTATTTTGATGTTTGAGATTGTGTAGGTTAAGCGCACGATCCCAATTGGTTCGATTCTCCGTTGCGTTAGATTGTCCGAGCTATTGGGGTATATTCAAGCCAATTGCATCAGAGTCTCGTGACAATAGTCAGGTTCACCTGAATACCCATATATATCGAATAAATAAATAAATAAATAAATTTGGTGCTCAAGTGTTATACCAAACAATCTCTAATGATATCTTAATACCATAAACAAACGAAATTACAATAACTATAAAAATAGAACTAAATAAGTAAAACAAATTCTAACCAGAGGCTTGCCGATTTCGTAATTTCTAATACATAATTGTTTCCACGATTTGGTGATGAAATCTCTTCAAAAATCTGTCCCCAGAATTAAACCGGAGTTCTCTTCCAAATTCTAAGATCACATGTGGAAGTCTGCAAAACAATATTCTTCTTCTCTCTCTCAAATAATTATATTTCGAAAATAAAATTTAGTAAGTAATTAGTGTTTGAGTAAGACTTAAATAGATGTTTAAGAGATGTCTCCAAACAACACACCTTTTTAATTTCAAAATTAATAAATCTGTTGGGGTTCAACAGTCACAACTGTTAACACACTTCAATGGGATTGACTGTAAAACAGTTAATTGAAACCAAAAATTAATTAATATTTCAATTAATCTGGAAATTGAAAAGACTAAATAGTAAAAATAAATTTATGTATAATGGTCACTTTATTGCCCATGTGCACTTGTGTGCACCTTAATGGGTCACCCACTCCACTCGTTGCCTAATAAAAAATGATAGTTGAGTTGCTTTCATATGTAAAAAGAGGAGGTTGTTTTTGGTTTTTCAATGTGGGACTAATGTTTTCTTTCAAATAGCACGTATAACAAAGTTGTTCCAACATCAAGTCCCACCTTATATTTGGGATGAAGCACGAGCCTTGCTAATTCTCAATTTTAGAGGCCTCCGATGAAGAGAAATTGGGTCTCAGCTTAACTGAACAGTTGTTTCTCCATTATCCTTTTTTTCTGACGAAATCGATTGTTGCTAATTAGGTTTTTTATTGGTAATTTCAAATAAATCGTGAGAATTGGCTTTGTTAATTTTAACCAAAATTTGAGAAGTTTCAATAAATATTTTTTGAAAAATCAATATTTATTTTTAGGGGGGCTAATTACAACAAATCAGCTTTTGGGTTTTTAAACCAAACATCTTTAATTAATTTGTTTTTTTTGTTAGTTTTTATTTTTTTATTGGATTTGAAAAGAACACTGTTTCTAAAGAATTACCAAATGTAGCCTTAGTTTCTTGGACTAGATCATTCGAATTATCAATTCTTTTCCAAAAAAAAAATTTATAGTAAACTTTTGCTTGGATAAAAATGGTAAATTATATAGTTTTGGACGCATTGCTTTTAAGGGTACCCCCGGTTTTTTCTCATTTTGTATAACATTTACTTGCTTAATAAGATTTGCTCAATAATTATCATTACTATCCATAACTACACTTTTTTTAAAAAAAAAATTAAAAATATAATTTCTTTGATATGCAAACAGAAAGAAAAAATTTTGTAAGTCCAAACATACCTTAGACATATTTAGAGTTTGAGGTGGTGTAGAAATGCATTAATTAGAGGTATAGGTAATAATACATATTGCATTAGTAGGCAAGTACTGGTCTACATTGGTAGGTTAATCTTTGACATTAAAACGAAATGTTTTATTATTAGGTTGTTGTTGACCACCATTATATATAACACGAAGTTAGTTCATCTAATTGATTGACTTAACTCTAAAGGAACCTATTAGAATTAATTACTCTTACATGATGACAATAAATTAAGATGTGAATAAATCAATTAAAAAAAGACTCATTTATTAGGGTTTGGGCACTTGAAAAATTAAATTAATTACCTAAATATGTTATGTATAATATATACGACTATCGATTACTAGATTATTAGCTAATTTTACCAAACAAAGCCTACATCTACATATCTATCAAAGCGCCCCCCTTTAATTAGTTCCCATTTATTGTGGTACATATTAAGAAATAGCGAATGCAATTTAATGGAGGTATAAACCGTCTCGTTGCCAAAATAGTTAGATTGAGTGGTTTTCTTTTATCAAATTCTCGACTAGAAAAAGTAATGTTGATACATCAATCATGCACCTTATAACATGAGTCTAGCGAAGGGTCAGCCCAAATTATTTAGCCCCAAATAAAGTTGTATTATATGTTTAAGAATTAATTTAGTTAGAATTCATATATATATATATATATATATATTTGCTAGTTTCTAGAGCATGTTTAAATCCGCTCGCTAAACTCGCGAAAATTTAATTAATCTAATAATATATTTTTTTTTATTCCAAAAAGTATACCACATTTAATTTTGACTTTTTTGACAACTAATTATAACTATTTGGATTTAATAGCGGGAAGACTTTAGGTAGAATAGTAAATTTAAGTGACAATTAAAAGATTGATTATTCATGCTTATTAAGTATACTAGTTTCTAGAGTGTGCTACGCATGCTTGAACCCGCGAGTAATCTAATTTTATATTCCAAATAATATACTACATTTTTATTCTGATTTTTTACAATCAATTATTATAACTATTTATATTTACTAGTGGGAATGCTTTTAACTAATTAAGGGTATTATAGTAAATTTAACTGAATGTCGAAATACTTAATTAAAGGTAAAATAATAAATTCAAGTGATGATTGAAAATTTGATTATTAATGTTTATTAATTATAGTAGATATATATATTTTGTTAATGATGCTAATAATGGAATTACTATTTTCGAGGTTTATTATATTTTGAAATCCCAAGATTTAAGAAGAATGAAATATATATAAGTTAGGGGCAATGAGTTTTTTGTTTGAATATTTGTATGAGCAGCAGATTTGCTATGAGCCTATGATGATATTACAGAATACTTATTTCT
Source organism: Stephania yunnanensis (assembly GCA_039657365.1). Lineage (NCBI taxonomy): Eukaryota > Viridiplantae > Streptophyta > Magnoliopsida > Ranunculales > Menispermaceae > Stephania > Stephania yunnanensis. The sequence goes on along the minus strand of CM077584.1, from coordinate 52,236,462 downwards.
CACAATGACCGAATATAAAGATTGTTATACCATCATTATCAAAATAATACTTGCCAATAAACACGGACAGGTTGGCACAATAATAAGGGCGAGTACGGGGTTGTGTGAGTTAATTGCATGAGTATCCCGGGTTCGATTCCTCGGTATGACAAGTTTGTTTGGGCCACTAAGGTCGTCTCTCAATCAATAAGCACCAAGGCCTCGTGGGACTAGTGAGGATATATATTGTAACCTCGGCATCCACAATTATCAAAAAAAAAAAAAAACTTGCCTATTGTGGATTACAGTATTTTAAAAAACTTGACTATTTGAGATTTTTTTTTTTTTTGACCTTTTGTCAAAAAGACTATTTGAGATTGGATATATACATTGATCAAGTGATTAATTAATTATTTGTTAGATAAAACCAAAATTAATGTAAGCTTTCAATATTTCTTAATTTTGTTGTACAAAGAACAAAAAAAAACACTCGTACATCTACCAAGTGTGTGACTCAATAATTTGGTACATGATATTGTTGTAATTAAAAGGCTGGTGGTTAATCTCGAGTCTCAAAGGGAGTAAGAAAAACTTTCTTTCTTATATATAAAAAAAAAAAAAAACTTCCATTTTTTTTATATACACATTGGTTAAAAAAATAATATGGCCTTCAAGAAAAAATTAATATCGCGCTGTGCAAATCCTTGTATTAATTAAGTATTACATGAAGACAAAATTTTAGATAGAGATGAAGCAGATATTGTATATTGGTAGTAAATGCTGAATTATTGTTGTTCTAATTATAGTCTAATCCAACTTACATTTGTTACTATTTTTTTTTTTCCACCTGTTGTATTGATGTTCCTAATTCGAAAGGGTAAAGCAACCTATTACAAAGAGAATAATAGATATTACATCTAATTGAAGCATGAAACTAATTCGACACCACGCACACGTGTGATGCGGCACGATCTCTCCACAACGGGGGCAACAACCCCACCAAGGAGGACAACAAACCTCACGAATGGGGAGAAAAGACTTGAGCTCCTAGCCTCAAGGAAAGAAACAACAACAAAATTGTCGGACCTCACTGCCTCCACGATCGCACGCCACTTGACGTCGTTCGCCACCTTGTAAGGTCAGTTGTCGACGTTCACCACCACGGAAAGTTGAAGACCAACAAACTAGTTTCGTTGTCACTTCTCCTTTCGATCTAGAATCAAGGCAAAATAAGGCATCGACAGAGGCCACACCAAAAAACCCATTAGCAACACATCACATAGCCAGGAATTGCCAAAAAAGGAGAGAAAAAGGAAGATAAAGTGGAGAAAATGGAAATAAACATGAGATAAAAGGAATAAGAAGGGTCACGAGGTGAAGAAGCAGGAAAAGAAAAAAGGGACGGGAGAAAGGTTAGAGGTATAAAAAAGGAAGAAGGGAGAAAGGAGGGGAGGGAATAGGGGGTTGTAACGACAAATTTTCCAAATGGACCGTCACGGGGGCCAATGCGGGCCCACAACCTAGCTTACCAGCGCCAGATGTGTCCTATATGCAATCTCCTCCACCATTTAATCATATAAACAACAATTTACTGTCTAAATTGTTACTGAACTCAAGTCATCTGTTAAGATCATTTTAAACCATAATAAATAACAGCGGAAGTCTTACCATAACAATCAAAATATAAAAGATTATAGACCAAAAATACACCTCAACACATCAAAATATCAAAAATATAGAGTCTTCAGGTATCTCACAATCCCAAATTCCTAAAATAAAACAAAGTATATATATAATACAAACGTACAAGCTTAGCTCAATGTCTCTGAATCATAGGTATTCTGGTAACTTTCCCTTGCCACGAATTGTACCATGATCCGCGCTCAAGCCATTACAAAAATGCAGATGACGAGTCTAGAATGATTATTTCCAAGGAAATTAAGTGAGCAATACGGAAAGTAAATATTGGAATTTAAACAAAACTATTAAATAAACATGCGGAAATAAATACAAGCAACTGCGCTCACCGCATACATAAGTAATGGTGAAAGCTCAAAGTGTGTTTCTAGGGCCTAGGGTCAAACTAGCGTCATACTTCGGACTCCCCACAGACTACTGCTAGCGAGTAGCGCTGAAGCAAAACCGGTATCTGGATCCGCTAGGTGGTCAGTGTGGAACCAATGACGCACCCATACGTGCCTCAATGTGACTCTCGGGTCGACTTATTCACCGAGATCTCTGGTACACGTGCTATGAGCTAGTGGACATACACACAGAAATGGTACGGATGGAGAGCCTCAACGTCCGTCCATTTAAGTCAAACCAAGAATTGAGTATTGAAAGACAAAATATGAATTCAAAAGCAAAAATAAAGTACTGCTCAAGAAATTTCAATTGGGATACTACACACCTCAAACCGCACTTCGTGTCCCGATAAATGATGGTCCTACTCCATCGAATCCCCGATATCCAAATTACCACCTGAAATGACTCATTTCCATTTATAATCGATTTTTAGTTAATTGGATGTGTTTTATGTCACTTAGCAAAAATAATGTAAAATCTGCAATATCTAGTGCGCTAGATCTGGGGATTAGCGATCTAGACTCATAGGCAGATAAACGTTCTTCGTCATGAAGAACATTAGCGTGCTATATGTTTGCCTACCGCACTAATCGTCATCTAGCGCGCTAGATAACCTCATTAGCACGCTAATCGCGTTCTGGACAACAGTTTGGCTAAAAATTCTGGGTTTTAAACTCCACCAATAATAACAACAACAACCACAACAAAAACCACCAAACTTCATAGCACTTAAAACCCACCAAAACAACTACTTAACAATCACTTAACGGTCCATATAGGATTCACCAACACCTCAAGAATTTTGACTAAAAGATAAAGAAAGTTAAGGTGTTTGTGAATATCACATTGCTTTGATGATTCCACCACTCCAAGCTTCCCGAATGTTTGTTTCTTATTCTTCGATTTTCAGATTTAGGATAAGGAGAGAGAAAATGTGGTGGAAACTAAAGTCAATTGACTTTTTATAGTTGAAAAATATCTCTCCTCACATGTGCATCTTAATGCAATCTAATGAACATTATTTGCTCCATTTCCAACCTCTAATGACTCCAAATGTGACATCGATGGTACAATTGCCTTTGTTTTTAACCCAAAAGGGGTATTTCGAGTATTTCGATGCTCGATTTCGCGTTTGAGACACGACATACGTGTACTACCATGTCCCTAACAAACAAATATACATTAAATTTTAATATTTAACTCATTTTATTTATTTCATGCGTGTATTATTTCCCCCGGCCTAGTATTTAGTCTTTTAGACTATTCGGTACCCGCGTCGACACGCATATCGAGGCGAATACTTAACATACAGTCTCGCATGTCAAATGTACTACAATCACACATATTACGATGCCGTTTAATCTATTTCAACGTAAACATCGTAAATTAAACAAATCAACATACAAAATAACTATTTACCTAGCTCCAAGTGCGCATTAGCCTAGCTGCGGGTCCCACGAGCATCCGAGCTGTCAGCCGAGCTATCGGCCACGTCTGCAACCACGTCATTAATAATGGTGAAATAAACTTAGGCTGTTACAGAGGAACCGTAAAAGGCGAAGAATGAACAAGGAGAGGAGAAAGGGAGCACCGGTGGCCCCAAAGCAACAGATAGAGAGACTTTCTCAAAAAAAGACTATAAAGTGGCACTAGGGTTTCTCTTGGAGAAAGCGAGACAAATCCTAACCTCCAAGACAAACCCTAACGCTTGCTTTTCTACAGTTGTTACTAGTTTAATTTGTCTAGCTTGCTAGTCTATATATACGAGTATATTGTACAATCTTCTTCGAAATGTTCCATTTTTATAAGAAAAATATTCTTTTTTTTAAGCTTCAAAGTGGTTTTTGTTTCTTCTTAAAAAAAAAAAGCTTGTTTCTTCCTTTTTATTGTCTTAATTTATCTCTAATTTGGTTTGACAAAAAACAGAAAAATAAAATAAAATTTATTTCATGAAAAATATTATTGAAATTATTTGGTTTGACAAAAAACAGAAATATATACCCCGCAACCCAAAAACAGAATACTTAAAAAGTAATTAGATGTAACATAAAAAAATTAGAAAAACACGTGTCGCATCAAGAACGAATTCAACATTATATATTATTATTATTCCACCTTTGATCTCTATGACTATGCTCCCTACCCCTGATGAGTCAGACCCTCTAATTAACGTGCACTTGGCCACTTAATCAACCTCACCATGGGCCACACATAATCCAAATGGCCACGTGTCACACCAACCTGTGGACCCACCCTAAACGAAACGTCACACCTCAGAGTCAACGTTGGATCCCCGTCAACCCATTAATCTCAGCCGTCAAACTCTCCTAGATTCTTGACAATGTTCAAACGCCCCCAAATTTACTTGCAAGCCACTTCATCGATCAAAGCCTAAACTTCAACCAACGTCTTCACATTACGCCACGCGTCATCTTTCCATTACATGTCGATGCAAGATATGCATAGCAAGTAAAACTTTCCCACAAGACATCATTTTTGCTGTACTGTCAACTAGAGAGCTCCACGTACGACGGCATGGGAAGTAGTGCTATGGAGTTGCCATGCAATTTGGTGTGATTACGTGGCTTCGTGTTAGTTGTGAATCGACTTTGTTTATGGTCGTGGGTTTGGTTCCTTAGAAAGAAAGTGTGGCGCGATGTGCACTTCAATTATTTATGAGGGCACCCTAAAAGTGTACTAATTTATATGCATTTTGGAGTGTCTTCATAAACAATTGAGGTGCATGTAGCGGTGCTCTAAAGAAACTAACAAGAGAGATTTTAATAGATTTTTGGTTACTTTTAATTACTAAAAAAGTTTAGGTGCATTCAATTAAAACTTTTAGAGAGTTTCTAAAAGTAAGGTGTATTCAATTTCAACTTTTATAGACTTTTTAGAAGTTTATAAAAGTTTTGGGGTATTCAATTTAAACTTTTAGAGAGTTTATAAAAGTAACGTGTATTTAATTTTTTTGATAATTTTTGTAGTTTGGTTACAAATCTCGACTTTTATAGACTTTTTGTATAAAAATACACATAAACAAATCTCCAACTTCTCCTCACCTCAACCCAAAAACTTTTAGAGACTTCTAATTTTTTTTTGTTCCCTTATTCAATAAGGACTTCATTGTTCATAATGTCTTTTCTTATCAATTGTTTTATCAATTTCTCCAATCACTCAACAACTTGTGAATTTCATTGCTCGCTCATTATATTCTAATGTTTATGTTGACGAAAATGAAAATGATGTCGTTATTAACAAGATCTCATTTTTGCATCATTGTACATTTTATAGGATTTTTTTAGAAAGAAGTTTTGTTTATTAAGTGTATAATTATAATCTCAAAAAATGTAATATTATTATTTTAGGAGAAAATAATGGTGTTTTTTTTTTCAAATGCAAGAAGTGCATTTTAAAAATTTTAAATTATCATTCTTAAATAAAAAAAATACCAATTTTTTTTACTTGAGTCAAAAAAAGTGTAAAATTTTTACACAATGATCTTACTTGGTTCTTTTTTGCCACTAAAAGATTATTCATTTGCATATTTGTTTTGTTGATATTTATTTACTTATTTATTATGTTACTATTTTGATAGTCGTAATTCATTACTATATCTATATGATTTTTTATTAAAACATAAAAATACTTTTAAAAAATTAATAATAGTTCTTAAGAAAAAGAAATATAATTATTCGTCTTTTTTATAATAAAGTGCAAAATATTTGTTTCAATATTAAAATCACAAAAATCTACTAGTATCAATCAAAATCATGTTTAAGAAGTTCACAAAAGTCACTAAAAATCTTAAATGTTGATAAAAATCATCAAAAAGAAGTTTACTTAAAAGTTTATCAAAGTCTTTAAAAATCTACGAAAATCTATAAACTTTAAAAAAATTATCCACTTATAAAAGTAACCAAAAGTCTATTCAGGGGTGTATTCAATTGAGATTTTAATAAAATACACTTAAACTCTCTAAAAGTTTTAATTGAATGACTTAAACTTTTTTAGTAATTAAAAGTAACCAAAAGTCTAGTAAAATCTCAATTGAATACACCCCAGTAAAATCTCATCAATTGAATACACCCCTGTATATGTTTTTTTTTTTTTGGTCAACTAATTATATGTTACTTTTCAAATTGAGTTGATATCGTAAAGTTATTAAGGTGTGTTTGATGATCACTAGCTTATAGAATCGAATTCTTCCATTCAATTTTAGATATACTGATTAATGATCCAACCCGCTATTGTGGGAATAGTTGAGCTCTATGGAAGGAACAAATGTAAAAAGAAAAAAAAAACTTAGAAACCACCATTATCAAAAAAAGAAGAAAGAAAATATTTCCCTAACCCACTTTTAACATCCGCAAATCAACACTGGCCGAGCGCATGCTATACGATGCGCCTCGAGATGCATATACTTGAGGCACATCATTAGGTACTCGCTCAGTGTGTACGTGTCGTTTTGGCCTTCGAGGGTAGCAAAAGTTAGTTACTCTAGCAAGTAGGGGTGGGTAAATTGCAGTTTAAGGATGAAAACCTTCAAATCGCCATCAAACTGGGGTTCAATATTTGATAGTTTCGCAAACCACCACCAAATTAACCACAAACAATTAAAACTATAACCAGACTGACCGCGGTTTGCACGTACGATTTAGTTGGTTTAGTTTTGCAGTTTTCTTGCAACATATTTTCAAAAAAAAAAAAAAAAATCTGACTTACACTTCATAAAAATCCATACTTGTTCATCAGTAAAAAAATAAATAAATAAATAAATACAATACAATACAATACAATAAAACACATGCTTGTCCATACATGATCATATATCCATACCAAAATGCTTTTCAGTTTATACGGCTTGTTGCAACGAATTAACAAATTGTGTTTGGATGATAAGATTAGAGTTTTGGGTATAAAATTACAAAAAGTTTTAAAATGCCCTTCGATTTAATGATCGGGATTTTCTATAAATAAAAATCACTACCAAATCCTAAAATTGCAATTTTCAAGTTTTTTAAATCATCCTCAAACCATGAGTTTAAAAAATCAGACTAGATCAGACGGTTTGAACAATTTAAAGGGTTTGGGCTATTTTGCAGAAAATGATGTGCGCCCCTACCAACAACGTACAAAAAAAAAGCCATTATTGTAACGGTTGAGAGTTCGATATATATCACGATACATTGGTTTACGTATCATATATAATATTTATTTAATTCGATGATGCAATGAGGTATATACCAGTGTTTATAGATCAATATACTTTTCTTATCGGATGTCTTCGTTCGAATTAAGAGAGTAGATCAATAATATATACTTTTAACGTTGAAAGTACAATTAGAAATGGTACGTCACTATATAGGCGACTTATTAACTTTGTAACTCTACATATATGTTACGTGCGTTAAGCGACACATAAGAAGAAAACATACTTGCGTAACTTTTGATCTAATATACGTGTTGTCTCGTATTTTCAAACATGGCAAGCATTGAAGTATGTGACTCACAGATAGCACTATATATACGTACTATGTGGATCACAATAATTAGATGACGTGTTGAGTTTGTTTGGAAAATAATTAATTAAGTTGGTTTGTTACATATTATACACAAATACACGTTAATTCATACTTGGGACCTGCACTGGATATATCTTTTTGGAGTGCACTTTGACTTAATTCCTATATGTTATTATAATGTCATCATCGACGATCCATTTACATATTTATAATGTTAATAACTATAGCTAGTTAATTAAGTGTGAGTGACAAGCTGACTTAGTGATCTTAAAGAAAAAGAAAAAGCTTGAATTGAACACAACTGCACAAGGGCATTAAAAATATGCACGATTTCTGTGTGTCGCGCGTCAGATGCACTTTGGATTGCAAATTATACGTAATTCGAGATACATCGGACGACTTGCAAGGGAGAGCGAATAATTGCTGAGAAAAATAAATTTTCAATGGAAAGTAGGACGCCTGTCACTCTCTAACAAGGGAAAAGTCACGCGTGAGTCTCAGATGACATGGCCTATTATTTGCATGTTTTATGAGCAAAAAAATTGATCAAGTCAATTGTTTGGCGAGTTTACAAAATCAATGATTACAAATAAATCACTCAACAATTTTAGACTTTTGCACCCACTAATTAGTTTATGTAGTAGAGTTTGATTCTTTTCTTACCACAAATATGCATAAAATTAATGATCAATAAACTACAAGTTTCAAGCAATTGAAAACTAATGATAAAATTTAATGATTAATTAGAACTTTCAATTTTGTCGCTCATGAAACCCCAAATCATTTACTACATTCTTGCTATGCACAGAACTTGTTGAAAATTAATCTAGTTCTTGTTGACATTGTCAAGTGTTGAAGAAAATGGCATAGATTTCAAAGAGAGAGATACGTCGAAATCACGCATATTTTTAACTTGAAAACTTAACAACAATATAGGCACAAAATTTTATAAGGACTTTGAAATTAAGAGGGTAATTAAAGCATAACTTATTTGAATGGTAGATGTGACGAAGTGGATGATGGACATTTCTTAGTGAAATAACCAAATGATTGTAGCACGATTCAAATGCTGTTGTAATAGGAAAATAAAAATCAGTGCAAGTACTAAATAAAGTAAGCAGTAAATAAACCAAATTACAATACAAAAGAACTTGTTCACACAGTTCAGACAACGACCTACATCTGCGAGGCCACACCCATACGTAAAATCTACTAATGATAAAGAGTACAGATCTATGCGTGATCGCGCCAAGCTTGCTACACTTCACTTTAGCCTCACAATGAACTTTACACAAGTCTCCCTCACTGGAATATTAACCCCCTTGGCGTGTGAGCTCCCCTCGACTGGACTACCTAAGATCTCCTTGATAGTTTTACACAAGTCTCCCATTTGCACTGTGAGGTTTCTCTTCACTAAAATACCCAAATCCCCTTGGCGATTACAACTTGAAGATAAAAGAAGTAAACCACACGTTCACAAATACAAAGTTAAATAAGATGCAAACTCTATCAACTTTCTCAAATATATAGACACAGGAAGGACACACAATCTTAACAATATCGCATAAGATCTGCATAAGATCTAATGCGTCTTCATCTTCAAATAACTATGTCTCATCACTTGTTACACGTAGTAAACATGTCGCAGAATCGTGCTCAACTTCTTAGCACATCTTCAGTCAGTTATGCATAAGATTGAATTTGTAACAAACTGATTCTGATATCATGTTGCAACCACGTATCTAAACTTATTCTTATCCATATTGACAAAGTTAGTTTCATAATATGACAACGCAAAACACAACTTTGGTGAGTAATTTACCAAACCTCCAATCAGATAACTAGACAATCTTGATACTAACAATCTCCCCTTTGTCATTATGTTGTCACAACATGGTAAATAAACAATAGAGCATATAAGGTGAGAAATCACTAATCAAAAACCGAAGGATTAGTTCAGTTTAGACATAAATAAACCAACTACCTTTATATCCACACCTTCCATCATACTACTGGCCATCGAGAAACACATAAAGTATTATCATGAATTACAGTCTTCCAGCCTGCTCAAAAATAACATACGAAAGTAAAAACATAAATTCACAGTTGATATTCTTCATCATCTCTTCGGTTGCAACAACTTATCTTCTCTGGTTGCAACACCGTAAGCCATAACGAAAACCAGAACTAGCATTCCAGAATGAACCTTAGCTAGAAACTTTAAAAATACATAAATTCAGAAATTAAAAACTCCCCTTCAGTCACACATTTTGTTAAGGCATGTGCCCTAGGTCAATCTACAAACATTGTTTATCTTATAATTTTAGTTAATAAAATAAAGGTTTTCATTTGTTGTTTTATTATAAGTGATTACAAGTTTAACTTATAATAAGATTCATAGGTATTTGTTGAAATATCATAAATGTCCCTTGTCGATCATTATACTAAGAAGTATAATGAATTAAGACTAGTGTGAATCTTGATTGATGGTTATGCGATGATCATAAGTGTATGGATACGAATCGAGACCCTAAGTACTTGTTAGGGAACAAGGTACTAGACCATCCCGCAATGAGAACACCACATGGATTAAGTCATATGCGTTATTCATGATAGGTATATCACTTAGTCATTCGACTTGAGATTACCATATAATTCAATGTTATGAGCATAGTAATTTGACACAATCAAACGTTGTCTTAAACCGGACAATTATAAAGATTGTGATTGGTTACCATGTGAAAAATATGTGAAGGTATATAATTAAGATATAATTTGTCCCTCTCGTATAGAGAGAGATATAAGTGGATCACTCGATATGTTAGACTATTAAATGGTCAAGTCCAAGTAAATTGATATGATCAATGTCACTTGGATGTTTTCAGTCTACCTAAATATGGAGACTAGTACGATTGAACATTAAGAGTGAATTTTCATGCCTTATGTTTAATCAAATGATATTGCACGATAAAAGGATGTGATATATGTTATTCATTAAGTTGTATCGATCTCAATATTCATGCTACTTGGGTAGTCATAACGCCTTCCTAGATACAACTTGTGTGTCAAAATGGTTTTTGGTTCACTAACAACGTCGCATGAATCTATTAGGCCGCACAAAAAGAATGACTTTATGCAATTTCAATTGGTCCAGAGTAATGAATTTTATATGATAAAATTCATGACATAAAAGCACTTATGATTTGTTATATGATAACATATTAATAGGGGCATTTGTGTAATTTGCATTAATTGCCTAAATACAATAGTTGTATTACGAATAGTTTTTTAAACGAGCTTATCTATACATACAAATATAGGTTGAAACCTTAAAAGAAATAAAATTTTGTTTTTGCAAATTTCGAGTTCTCTGAATTTTGGGAGAGAGAAAAACGTTTTTTATCTCTCTTGGAGCTAGCACTCCAAATTGTGATCACCATTCGTGTGTGGGTTTATGATAGAGGACGCGTATTTAAACGTCTTAGAAATCGAACAATTAAAGAAGAAAATCACGAATTAAGGTATGGTTTACTTTTGTAGTTTTAGTTTAATGGAATTTATTTTCTATCATGTTTGAGTTTTTCAAAATTGTTTTGAATTTTTCGCTGTGTATGAACCCTAAAACCGTACACATTCACATTCTTCCACTTTGTAATAGTATAATAACAAACTATAACCAGGGAGAGACATATCAGACCCGCTAACGAGAAACAGAACCGAGAGCTTGCGCGTATAAAAGCCAAAAGCAATTCAAACAAGGTAGGTGACATAGAATCTCAGAAGCTTGATTGAGAAGTTTCTTCTTCCTTCATTCCTTGAAGGCCGAAACGAAGAAGACTTGCCAGAACTCCTTGTTGAAACCATGGTGATGATCTTGTTGGAATTGTTAGCACAAAGGAACAGAGAGCAGAGACGACAATCTGAGCAAAGAAGACAAATAAAGGCAAGAGAGGACAACTCGCTGATGATGAGCACTAATAATGCTATCTATCTCCTTAAACCACTCACCAACTTAACATTAAGTTAGTAAGATAAACACAAATCGAAAACAAACAAATCAAAAATATGTTAAGCGTAACGACTCTAAAGCAATAAATTAAATAAGGCAATAATACTCTGTCTCCTTTTTTATTTTTAGGTAATTTTTTTAAAAAAATTATTTATAATAAATTGGAGTTCGTACCACTTGCCCTTATTGGGTTATGGGTTTCATACGTAGCGAAAAATTCAAAACAATTTTTGAAAAACCCAGACAGAATCGAAAATAAGTTCCATTAAACTAGATATACAAAAGTAAAACCATACATTTATCTATATTTTCCTCCTTTAATTGTTCGATATCCAAGATGTTCAAACATCCTTCCTATATCAGAAACCTACATACGAATGGTGACCATAATTTGGAGTGCTGACCCCAAGAGAAATATAAAACATTTTTTTCTCTCTCCCAAAATCCAAAGAATTCGAAAATAGTTAAAACGAAAATCTTATTTCATTTTAAAGATTCAATCTCTATTTATATGTGTAGATAAACCTCACTTAAAATCCTATTCGTAAGACAACTATTGTATTTAGTCAGTTTAAGCAAATTACGCATATGCCCCTATTAATAAGTTATGATATAACAAATTGTAAGTGCTTTTATGTCATGAATTTTGTCATATAAAAGTTCATTAATCTAGACCAATTGAGATTATGCAAAGCTATTCTTTGTGTTCGATCCAATAGGTTCATACGACGTTGACAGTAAACCAAAACCATTTTGGTACATAAGTTATAAGAGGTCTCTAGCAAGACATTATGACTACCCAAGTAGCATGAATATTGAAATCGATACGACCTAATAAATAACATATATCATATCCTTTGTCATGCGATATCCTTTGATTAAACATAAGACATGGATAGTCATCTTTAATGTTTAATCATACTAGTCTCCATCTTTAAATAAATTGAAAACATTCAAGTAACATTAATCATATCAATTCATATGGACTTGGCCATTATCATTCTATTATTGAGGGATCCACTAATATTCCTATCTCTATACGAGAGTGACAAATTCTATCTTGATTACACACCTTCACATATTATTCACGTGGTGACCAATCACTATCTTAAAAATCATCTGATTAAAGACAATGTTTGATCGTGTCAAATTATCATGCTCCTAATATTGAAGTCTATGATAATCTCAAGTCGAAGGACTAATGATATACCTATCATAAGTAACACCTATGACTGAATCCATGTAGTGTTCTCATAATGGGTCGATCCAATAGCTTGTTCCCTAACAAGTACTCATGATCATCACATGACCATCAATCAAGATTCATACTAGTTTTAACTCATTATAGTTCCCGGTATAATGACAGACTAGAGACGTTTATGATATTGCAATAAATACTCATAGATCTTACTATAAGGTAAACATACAATCACTTATAATAAAACAGCAAATGAAAACCTCTATTTTATTAACTAAAATCATAAGATAAACAATGTTTATAGATTGACCTATAGCACATTCCCCAAACAACCATTACACATAACAAAGACAAAGTCCTATCTCCCTCCTTGCATTTGCATTTATGTAGGTCATCTTCTTCTTTTGTCCATTCATTAGTATTCTTTAGTTCTCCATCAACAAGAAATGGTGCATACTTGTTCTGAATAGCTTTCTAGGCTTTAACATCAATCGAGAGAACATATATCCATCCATGCGAGCCTTCCAATAAATGTAGCTGGCTTACGAGTGCCATAAGTATAATGGCTAGCTTATAGTAATAGTGTAACCAACTTACATAGACTATGGATATCGTCATCAAAAAAAAATTGCGCTAGTTGTTAATTACCTATTTATCTTGGACTATTACCAAGGAACTCACTTTTTAATTGATTTTATGTTAACTAAACTACTCTAACAACTCAATTTAAACTTTACTTGAACTCTTATATTAAGGATATCTTAGTTCACAACTTCACTTAGGTAATTTAATACTATACTTTGTATTCATGTTTACATCTCAATATGTTATGTGCAATGCCTCATTAGAATAGACATATTTTCTTCAAATCCATTTCAACTTACTGTCATGATGGAAAAGATTCTAATTTTCAAACTAGAACTCTACATATCGATGTTAATAACGTAAGCTCCACATTGCTTGAAGTCTCAAATCATTGAATTTATAACCAACTAAGTTTACTATCCACGCCTCCTTAATCAACAACTATCTATCGATGTTATGTATTTTATGGTTGTATCGTTCATATCCGGATTTAAAGCTTCAATGGCTATGATAACTTCTAAAACCTAAGTTCATTAAAGGCGTGATCAAGATTTATAAAATATTATGCTCATAATCAATACAAATTCTAATCATTGCACTTTTTATAATCAATTTTAAATTATATTCAAAGCATACTAAGATAAATTGACTACTCCCACTTCATTGAAAGACGCATATCACAATCCATAATGGAAATCATTGCAAATCTAAGATGAATATAAATATTACCTTGAGTTTAATCAACGAAACCAAACTTCAATTGCAAACGTGAAGTCTTTAATGTTTTATTCGCACGAACTCTTTAATACTCAAACTCAATATCAAACCTATGTTAAATTACTTTAATAGTGGCAAATAATGTTGAGTTTTGGGGTTCATACGCAGCGAAAATTACAAAACAATTTTGACAAAAACCCCAACAAGATCCGAATCTAATTCCATTAAAAACGTTTAAACCATGAAAAATTAATCATACCTCTGTCGCAATATACCTTTCTGAAGGTTGATCGATCTCTAAGGCCCTGCCAATGATGAACGCCCTCTACCAGCAGTCAACACACGAATGGCGACCGAGATTCGAAGTGCTAGCTTCGAGAGAATACCAAACCTTTTTTGTTTATCTCCAAAACGATCCAGAGCGTACCAGAAAACCCTAATTCGTTTCTGAAACGAAAATAGAGTTTCGGCCCTTAATCTTTCATACGTGTCTTCTAACTTAAAGCGTCTATTTATACAACCCCTGTATATAAACGGTTAAGTAAATTACACATATACCCCTACTTAAAGAAGTATAAGTGTAATACACCATAAAGACATTTCTATCATGAATCTTATCACATAAAATTCATTTTTCTGAACCATCTTAAAATCTCGCAAAATCATTCTTAGTGTGCGACCCAATAGACTCATATAACGTTGGCAGTGTACCAAAACATATTTTGGTATATAAGTCATAAGCGGCCTCTAACAAGACATTATGACTACTCAAGTTGTACGAATATCAAATCGATACAACCTAATCAATAATGTATATAACATCATTTTGTCACACAATATCCTTTTGATAAAACATAAGGCATGGAATTGTCATCCAACATGTTCAATCATACTAGTCTCGATCTCTAGGTAGACTGAAAACGTCCAAGTGACATTGATCGATATCAACTCACTTAGACTAAGTCTTTTAACAGTCTAACACATCGACGGATCCACTGGATATCTCTATTTATATGAGATGGACAAATTCTATCTCGACTACATAGCCTCATCACATTGGTCACACGGTAACCAATCACAACCTTTATAATCATCCGGTTAAAAACAATGTTTGATTATGTCAAATCACTGTGTTCCTAATATTGAAGTCTCTGGTAATTTCAAGTCAGAGGACCGAAAAATATACCTATCATGAGAAACAACTATGACTTAATCCATGTTATGTTCTCATAGCGGGTCGGTCCAGTACTTTGTTCCCTAACAAGTACTCGTGATCTTGATTCGTATCCCTATACGTATAATCATCATATGATCATCAATCAAGACTCACACTAGTCTTAATTTATTATAGTTCCCTATATAATGATCGACTAGGGACATTTAGGATATTTCTGTAAATACCCATGTATCTTATTATAATGTAAAAACGCAAATTAATTATAATAAACAACAAATGAAATCATATGTTTTATTAACTAAAAGTATTCATAAAGACAGTTAATAGATTGACCTAGAGCACATGCCCTAACAAATAGTTGGTATGTTGTTAGTTTGTCACGTCTTAATACTTATTTATACTCTCTAATAACAATTAGAAACCCTACTTTACAATTTAACTCGAATTAAAACTCTACTTTCTATTTCCTGTATGTCTGATGTTGTCACTTACTGTCTCGGCACCGTACCTTATAGCCCACTTAGTCACCATTGCGCCAACAGCGCAAGCATGTTTCTGCAAGGGCTTAAAATTTCTAATAGCGTTTTAATCCTTAATCAGGTTTAGCGACCCGTGACATAAGACCCGCATTGTGATACACACACTGACTGAGTCACGTAGCCGAGGTATATTTTATATTTATGTGATGACTGTCTAGTGTATCGTATATATGTAGACTACTAAGTTACCTCTACTTGTTATTTATAGGTGTCGATACGTGAGCGGGGACACACTTAGAGATGCATGCAGTCGTGGGACCAGGTATAGATGGTAATCTAACATTAAGCTAATGTGGCTTAATTAGTTAAATTTGATGTGTCTATAGTTGATATATATATATATTAAATGTAGCCTAATTTAGCTAAATAAAATATTAGACATTTGATGTTCCTCGAGATATGTTTAGACACATCAAAAGACCAATTAAGTATGAATTGGTGTTAGTAAGGGTGAGTTAGTGGTTTGTAAATCATGTTAAAAGCCATTAAGTTAGTCTTAAGATGCGTCAAGATGTGTGTACATATTAAGATCAATGGCTATAATTAAACATTATCTATATATAAGGATGGAGGTGGAGATCTCATACAATTCATTTGATTTTCAATAAGAGATGAAGCTTTACAGAAGGAGGATTTGGAGAAAGAAGATTAGCCTCTATGGAGAAATTCTACTGAAATTAGAAGGTACTGATCAAGCTAAGGAGATCATAACATTAGGTAAGCTAATCTACACAAAGTTTTGGTAAAATTAGAAGGGTTAGTTCAGTTCTAGTTTTTGTGTAATTTCATAGGGTAAACGAAATCGTTTTCGAAATTGGTTTATATATTTGGATTCCTTGTGAAAAAACATTAAATCTTCTATCAAGAAGTTTGGAATTCAGAGTTAAATTGACTAAGTTATGATCAATCAAAATGGTTTTAAAGTAGTTTTAGCTTCTAGGCCCATTGCACTATAAGAGACTCGCGACACACGCGGTTGGATACCCAGGGATATCGACACTCGCCACTATGGCGCGACACACGAGGTTAGATACCTGGGGCTGCCGACCCATTGGGGTTTAAGTCCCTAGTGATATTTGGAGTTAGGTCAGCTATCAGACTGTGATAACACGCACGCTTATAAATAAAAATAGCTTTAAAGGCTGAGGTGACGTAGTACACAACCGAGTGGACTTAAACCACCACTACTTAGTCCTAAATCAGTTTCTTTTATTTAACTGTGGTATTTCCTAGCATATTTCTGATGTTAGTTCTTTTTTTTATTATCTTATGATTTTAAATACCATTTAGTCATATTTGGAAATGTAAATAGACATGTCTTTGAGAGTTATTGTTATTTTTTTGTACTCATCGTCCTTTTCATGACGGTGGATGCAGATCCATCATCTAGCAGGCTCGACAAGGAGAGAATTGACGACTACCTCTGAGCCAGCGGCGTGATTTCTATTCTGACACTATAAATATTGATTTTTTGTGTATTTACATAATTTGTGTCTTTCAGATATTTATACATTGTATGTAAGTATATATTAGGTTGAACGTTTGTTCCCCAATTTGACGCTTTATCACTCTGTATCAACAACTTTGCTTATCTATACATATGATCGTTTTTTCCTGATTTCCACACTTAAGATTATTTTGATAATTATTTTCGTTAAATTGACAAGACTTCCGCTATACTTAATAAACAACTAAAATTTTTAATGAACTATGAAATTCAATGATAATTTGACATGTGCAATAATTAACTGGAACACATATAACGAGGATAATATGTTAGAAAGGCTGATTAATACTTAGTTAAGTCTTACGTGGCTGAGATTATGGTTTAATTACGCGATTAGGTCGGTTGGTGCCCTAAATCGTGATGGCCCCAACTACTAGACAGGGCACCACCTGGCCTAATCTCGTAATCAAGCCTTAATCCTAATTACATAAGACTTAATTACGTATTAGTCAAGACATATTATGCGAAAAATTAGTAAGTTAAAATCCTAAGTGTGGAAAACTAGGAAAATACAACATCACATGCATGCATATATATATATATGAAACTGCTGGTCACTCAACCCAATGTACAACCCAAAATAACATCAACAATAATAATACAACAAAAGTCCAGGAATACAAAAAGAGTGAGGAGAGTCGTTGAACTGCTCAGAGGAAGTCGTCGATCTTCTCCTTCCCTAGTCTGTTACTACTCGACGGACCTACACCCGCCGTCACAAACTAAACGATGAGTATAGTAATATTTAAGTAATAACTGGATAATTCTATGCTACATTTCTAAAATAAAAGTTTGGTATTTAAAAGCATAAATAGCGAAAGAATTTCTAAATCAAATAATGCAAGTAAATACCACAGTTAAAAATATAGAGACTAACACAGGCTAAGTCGAGATGATCTACGTCCGGTCGGCGGTGAGAACATATTACCAAATCTTTTCCACTACTATATAGAGCTTCGCTCAACATATCTCACACAAATGGCGGAGCTGCACTCTACACGTATGCATCATCAATCTCATTCTTGCCGACCACCCCGAGTCCCACAACTCGTATGCCGCACAAGTGTAGTGGTGAGTGCCGGGGGCCCGTGGGCCCATGTCCCCGTGAACCACACATCTCTCGTACAATGGACACTAGATAATCTCAACTTTAGTTTCAAAGACAGCTAATTCAAAGCTATAAGATTCCAAAACAAGTTAGGTTACAAAGCTCAAAGAAAATCGAATACAAGTTCAAGTAAATCCAAATTATCTCAATAGCATGCTTTTCATCCATTCTTATTAAAAATGACATCAAGAGTAGGACTCGATGTCAATGAAACATGTCATAATGCATCATGTCACAAATATTCAATCATGAATAGATACAAGAACAATATGATGTCAGATTACAAGTAGCAATGTCTGCAAATAGACCAATAAATCAATAAGAGACTGAAATGAAATGTAGAATTCTCACAGCTTTACTTACAATTCACACGCTTGTCCTAGCCTATCCGATCCCTCGACACTCTGAAATGCGTGCCCAAACTCTTAAGATTTCCCTTTAGTTTTTTGGAGGTGTTTGACAGGTGTTAGAGTGTATTTGGACCCATTTATAGTGTTTATACCATTTTTGGACTTGGTCGATTTTAAGTACTGGCTGGGTAATTAGCACGCTAATTGTGAACAGTAGCGCGTTAATTGTCACATTAGTGCGCTACCTCGACTGTCTAACTCGCTAATCAGTATTAGCGCGCTAGACTTTCGACCTAACGTACTATGTGCAGCAGAACCCAGAATTCTGCACTTCGAATTTCGGGTTTTTGCCACACATAGGCTATGTTTTCGACCTATGAACCCTCATACATGTTACATGAGGTCCCTAACACTCATCTCAACCCACACCAGTAACAACAACATCAAATTTATGAAATCACCAAGGTTATGGTGTGGAGAGGTTACCTAGCTTCTTATTCTTCTTCTTCCACACTAAAACTCCACTAATTTGCACACTTCTCCTCCACCAAATTCACACCAGCAGCCTCTCTTTTCTTTCTTCTTCCTTGCCTAACCAACTACAGTGATGAGAAATGAAAATTTGTTGACTTATATGGTTTATTTGACCATATATATATATATATATATATATATATATATATATATATATATATATATATGTTTAAATAATGGCCATTGATCAATGTGTGCGCACGTGCCTCGAGGCTCATCTCATTGACCACCTTGTCCCACTTGTTTCTCAAGTCATTTTTTAGTGACTAAACATTTGGACACCTTGCCTTATGATGAGTTAACGTGTGTCTCAATGTACATCCAATGCATATTGTTTTATTTCTCAACTATAAGCACATTAATGCTTGTATTTTCATGCGACCACATTAGCTACTTAGGACACCAATATAAATTCATATTTACCTCAAATAAATTAAGCTTACCCCGTAAGCCGCTACCTCGATCCCCATGTCGACGTGCGACTCGAAGTACGTCCCCGCTCGTCTCGATACCTTTACAACCATATAAAAGTGACTTAATAGTCTGCACATATGTAATACACTAAGCATACATCACAACAAATATAAAATATACCTCGGCCTTTGCCTCGGTAAATGAACATATCACGGTGTGGGTCTCACAGTACGGGTCGTTGATCATATTTAAGGAATCAAACACGATTAGAGATTTTAGGCTGTTACAATTCTTCCCAACTAATGAAAATCTCATCCTCGAAATTTAAAATTCGAACTAAGAGTTATACCTGACTCGAATAGGTACAGAAACCTATCTCACAAGTAGTCTTCCATTTCCCAAGTAAGTTTTGTATCATCGTGAAACTACCACTTGACGAGTAGTTTTGGGATAGGCTTGTTTCTCAATTGTTGTACACTTCGATCTAGGATCTGAACAAGCCGCTCCTCGTATGAAATATCCTCTCACAAAATCCATCGTAATGACTTCCCAGTTCCGGCGTGGAATGGGAAGAGGCTGTAGCAATCCTCCAGGTCTGCGATGTTCAACCTTCACTTGCTGATGAATCCCTCAATTCCTGATAAACTTTGACACATCCGCTTTCATCCCAGACCACCAAAAATGTCTCTTCATGTCGTGGCACATCTTGGCCCTACCCTGATGAATGGTGAATCGGGAACGGTGTGACTCCTGAAAAATCTCTTCTCGCAGCTTTGGTAATGACGGTATCCACAGCCTACCTCGGAATCGCAAACACTGGTCAGATGTCTTCGTCCAATCAACATAATCTGCACTTTGCTCTAACTCACTAAACCTGAAGTACAACCTATTGTTTTTCTGACCCTCTGACACTCTTTGTGTAGACAAGGTATGTACTTTCATCTGAGCGCAAATCTCAGCCTGAGTTTCAGTAGGAACCTCCGCATCTCTAACAAGTATCCTACTCAGCGCATCTGCAACTACATTCGCTTTTCCCGGATGATACTTCAAGGAAAAGTCATAATCCTTCAGAAACTCTAACCATATGCGATGTCTCATATTCAGATCTTTCCGTGTCAAGAGATATTTCAGACTCTTATGATCAATAAAAACTGTAAATTTCTCTTCATACAGGTAATGTTTCCATATTTTCAGTGCAAACACTATTGTTGATAGCTTTAAGTCACGTGTCGGATAATTCTTCTCATGTACCTTCAGCTGTCTGGATGCATAAGTTATTGTACAAACACCCTGCATTAACACACA
Organism: Stephania yunnanensis; assembly: GCA_039657365.1. Lineage (NCBI taxonomy): Eukaryota > Viridiplantae > Streptophyta > Magnoliopsida > Ranunculales > Menispermaceae > Stephania > Stephania yunnanensis. The sequence goes on along the minus strand of CM077584.1, from coordinate 52,215,430 downwards.
TCTCTGAACTCTGTGAGAAGCATCAGTATTTACTGAGAATCCTTGTCCAACCTCTGGTAACACTAATACTAGTGCAGTAGTCAATAATCTCTTCAACTGAGTGAACACTGCCTCACATTCCTCAGTCCACTCAAATCTAACATCTTTCTAGGTTAATCTCATAAGTGGTGAAGCAATTTTTGAGAAATCCTTCACAAATCGGCGAAATACCCCGTTAAACCCAGAAAAATATGTATCTCAGTCACTAAAGTCGGTGCTCGCCAATCCATAATCGCCTGAATCTTGGCTGGATCCACTGATATTTCTGCTACTATGACAACATGCCCCAGATATTTGACTTCTGACAACTAAAATTCACATTTACTGAATTTAGTGTATAGTCTATGCTCCCTCAACGTTTGCAACGTCTCTCTGAGGTGTTGCTCGTAATATTCCCTCGTCTTCGAGTATATCAATATATCATCGATGAAGACTATCACGAATCGGTCAAGAAATGATCTGAAGAATTGATGCAATATCCATAAATACTGCTGGAGCATTGGTTAGCCCAAACAACATGATCGTGAATTGAAAATGTTCATATCTCATGCTGAAAGTTGTAATGGACCTATCATCATCTCTAATCCTAAGCTGATGATACCTTGATCGCAGGTCTATCTTGAAAAAAAGTCGTACTCCTCTCAGCTGATTAAATAAATCGTCAATCCTCAGGAATGGGTATTTATTCCTAATTGTGACTTTGTTCAACTGTCGGTAGTCGATACAAAGTCTCAAAGTACCATCCTTTTTCTTTACAGAAAGGACGGGTGTTCCCCATGGTGACATAGAAGTTGTAATGAATCTTTTATGTCCCAAATCTTGAAGCTGAGTCTTCAACTCCTCTAGCTCTCGTGGTGCCATCCGGTATGGTGGTATAGAAATCAGTTTAGTACCTGGTACCAACTCGATAGTGAAATCAATTTCTCGCAGCGGCGATAAACCAGGTAACTCATCCAAAAATACCTCAGGAAACTCTTTAACCACCGATATGTCCTCCAACCTAGGTCCCCGACTCTCTGGTACAGTGCCATGAATTAGCAATCATTTAGGGATATTTATACTAAACACACAACTAAACTAACCCTATATATGAATATAATTAATCACTTATCATTGGCATTGGTAAGCAATGGCGACCTCGTGTTTGACACACCTTCAGGTTGGTATGACGAGTTTCCCTGAGACATTAAGTTAGTATGTGGATCTCACTTATCTCTGTAAACAAAGATTTCGCAGTGCCCGTTCTAATACCAATTGAAAGAACCAAATGTTGTTGTATCAAAATCTGAATGTTGTTGTAACAGGGAAATAAAAACCAATTCAAGTACTAAATAAAGTAAGCAGTAAATAAACCAAACCATAACACAAGAGAACTTGTTCACACAGTTCGTTTCATCACCTATATCTGCGGGGCCACACCTATAAATAAAATTCACTAATGATAAAAAGTACATATTTATTCAAGACCTCAACCAATGATCTCTCAGTAGGCTTGCCACATTTCCCTTTAACATTGCAATGAACTTTACACAAGTTTCCACTTGTATGGTGAGGCTCCTCATCACTAGAATACTCAAGTTCCCTTGGTGTGTCGAGTTTCCCTCAACTGAACTATCCAATATCCCTTTGGTATGTCGAGCTCCCCTCAATTGGACTACCCAAGATCCCCTTGGAAGTTTTGCACAAGTCTCTCACTTACACTATGAGACTCCCCCTTCACTAGAATACCCAAGTCCTCTTGGTGATCACATCTCAAAGATAATAAAAAGAAGTGAACCGCATGTTCACAAATACAAAGTTAAATAAGATGCCCTTCAACTTTGTTAAATATATAGACATATGAAGGACACACAATCTTAATAATATCTCATAAGATCTAATTTGTCTTCATATTCAAATAACCACGTTTCATCGCATGTTGCGTGTGGTAAACATATCTCATAATCCTGCTCAACTTCTAAGCACATCGTCACTCAGTTGTTTTCCTTGTGGATGAGATCAAATCTGTACAAATTGATTTCGAAATCTGGTTGGAACTGCGTACCTAAACCTGTTGTATCCCTATCCATATCTTCAAAGTTAGTTTTAAAGTATAAGAACGTAATGTAATATTCTTAAGACTAATTAAAATACCAAACTAGATCATAAGCTAAAACAAATCAACGGTGGAAAACTCTACTGATTTAGTATGCTCTAATACCACATGTAAGCATTCTTTTAACATAAGAAATATAGATCAGTTAAAGAATTACCTGCAGAAACTTTTAATCTCTTAAAACCACTAAGACCTTATCGCCTTCATGAGCCTCAAACATTTCACACATTGTTTGATGGTACAAGTACCATTTTATAGGTTTGAGGGAGAATCGTTGAGCTTCCCACATTAACACAAATTTTCATCAAATTAGTAATGGTAATGAGATCTCAAAAGCCTTTAGCCCCATACATTAATTTATTCAATAAGTAAATTAATAGGATATTATGAAAAACATGATGGTTTTACCCGTGAAACCCAACTTTGGTGAGTCATTTACCAAACCTTTTATTAGACAACTAAATGACAATCTTGACTCTAACGCTTAGTATGATTTTTCTCATGTACATTAAATATATGATCAATGTATAACTAAACTAAGTATGGAAGTTTGGAATTAAGGTCGTCCCTTAATTTTGAGCCATTCTTAAGTGACCTCTCCATGTAGAATCATATAATACACTTTATTTTTATTTTTATTTTTTAATATTCGTGAGTATCCAAGCGAGTTTGACTATTCTCACATGGCCCTGATGTAATCGACCCGTACCCCAGTAGTTCTGATAATCTTGATGCAATGGAGAATTGAACATGGGATCTTGCACCTAACCCACACAATCTCAAGCTCGATCTTACTGTTGCACTAACCTATTCGAGTTATACATTGGTCTAAATGGAAAGGAATTTGATCTCCTTAAGCAAGGTCTTGAGTTCAAGCGCCTCTTGAATGGAAAAGGTTAGGTTGGGAGCCTCCCCTATATGAGGCCTAATAGTGCCCGAGCTTAGATTAGTCGATTGGTGCGGTAAATGCATAAAAGCCCGTAAAATCGAAAAAGAAATGGTACTCCAAAGCTGATCATAACTAATTCAAACTGATAATTTTAAAATAATATTAACAACAATTAATTCTCGAGTTTCTTTTGAGGTGATCTTTATGAATTTTCTTGATTTAACTCCACAAAGTCTTACATAAGTCAAAGATTATACGTAAATTGGGTGGTTTTACATTAATCAAAGATTATAAGTAAATTGGGCGGTCTTACATTAATCAAAGATTATACATAAATAGGTTGGGTTCAAATTTCAAGAGCAAAGAGCAAGAGATCAAGAAGATTGAGCTAAAATAAATTAATGGCAAAAGTCATCATTTGGACCCTGAACTTTGTGTTTTTTATGCTTTTAGTCTCTAAACTTTTATTACTACACATTTGGTCTTCGAACTTTCACAAAGATCTACATTTAGTCCCTCCACCATTTAAAGTGTTAAATTCTGATGATGTGAGTAACAAAAATGTCGCGTGACTAATCAAGAAGATTAAAATGGCTTATATTACTGAACCGAACAACTCATATCAACCAACAAAAGCTGAAAAAAAAATTTAATTTTTCCCCTAAAATATAAAAAACTCAAAGGGATCAAAATCATAAAAAACTCAAAAGTTTAGATATCAAATGTACAATAATGAAAGTTTAGAGACCAAAAGAATAAAAGTCTCAAAGTTCAATAACAAAAAAGAAATGTTTTGCCCTAAAAAAAATCACTACAAAAAAACAGCAAATCAGAAACGGAAATTTCCGTCTCTGATTTGTTAAAATTCCGTCTCTAATTGCAGTCAGAAACGGAACAGAGACGGAATCAATTCCGTCTCTGAAAACGTCGTCGCTGATTCGATCAGAAACGGAATGCGATTCCGTTTCTGATTTAGAGACGGATCAGAAACGGAATAAATTTCGTTTCTGATCAGAAACGGAATTTATTCCGTCTCTAATTCCGTTTCTGATTAGAGACGGAATAAATTTCGTTTCTGATTAGAGACGGAATAAATTCCGTTTCTGATTATTTCCGTCTCTGATCCGTTGCTAATCAGAGACGGATCAGAGACGGAATTTGATCCGTTTCGATTTATGTATCTTACATAAATGAAAATTAGAGACGGAAATAGCAACTGAATCCAAAGATTTCGTTGCTATTTCCGTCTCTAATTTTCATTTTTGTTTATTTTTTAAAGTCTTACATATATAGGTCTCAATCCAAGCACATTTAACCTGCCAATATATAATAAAAATCATAGCTAAATAATATATTGAGATTACACAATTTATATAAACTTATCATATCCTTAACATTATCTTTTCTCAATGTACTGTACACGAAACAACAAAAACAATCTAAAAAGTTTCTATATCGTATCTTTCTACAAAAGTAAAAGCAAAAATTGTTCTAAATGAAAAAAAATAAAAAAATGAAGTGTTCCGAGATTATATAAAGTTGATTGTGCTTCAAATAATACTTGACTTCGTACAAAACACCTGAAAAAAGATCAAAAAGAAAAAAATCACTAAATTATACAAACAATAATAGGAATATAAACAATATTATGGAATATAAACACAAAGATAAATAAAGTAATAAAGAAAAAAATTCATCATTATCCGTATGAAGGAACATGGTGTTATTTAGCAAATTATCTCTCGCTCCAAACTATAACATAGCAATGGTTTGTGATGCTTATATATATAGTCTTGATGTTTCATGATCAATATTTAAGACTGCAACATACACAAGCTATCATGCATGATTACGTTTAAGAATTAAAATTAAAAGAAAAATATTTATGCTCGACAACAAAGAAAATAAAACCTAAATTGCAAATTAATTAATTAGAGTCGACTAGTTTATTCTTATAAAAATAAAATAAAATTAAGACTTGTTTACAACTTTTAGAAATCACATCCAAAACCATGGATGTCGATGTATCACTAGAGACCTTGTTTTCACAAGATGTGGTTTAAAACCTCAAATAGAACTAGGAACAATTGGAAACAAGGAACGGCTATGAGGGCATATAAGGTCCAACGCATGTAAAAACCATGAGATGAAACGAAGGAAAGAGAACTAAATGGTAAATCCACATTGCTATTCTATCCAATTAATCGGAGTAATGGAACTATGCAAATAGATCAAACCGTTAACGATATCATATCTCTTACTCTTACATTGCAAAGTCGTGAAAAAAAGCTTAGAAGGTCCGATTTGGTTCCTTCTCATATCAAACAACTAGAATCATTCCGCATAAAGTTAATTTCTAGCGGTGAGAAGTGCAAGCATATAGATGCTATTAGAAAGTTAATTTCTAGCAAACAGTCATCCATGCAAACTAAAGGGTGAAACCGAAATTAATAAAACCATAAAAATGCAAGGAGAAGGAAACAAACAGAAGAATCGGTGTTAAACTTACTCAATGAATGGTACCCAATCATTACTATGTTTGGGAATGGTTCAATGTATCGAGTCTTGTTCCATTGTTGAGAGGTCGCTTCTAGATATGAACGCATACCTACAAGCCATGAACCTGGATCCCAACAACCGCAAAAAGAATGAGAAGGAAAAACAAAGTGAGAAAAGTGCAAGAAATAGAACCATTTTCAAGTCCCTAAAAGGAAAAAGAATGATTCAAATTCACATCAATAGTTAGTCTAAAAAACAACCAAAGAGAAACATCTAACATACCATTGCTACCGAATTATCTAAACCTAAGCACTAATACCAAAATCTGTGATCTTCTAATGTGGATATTTAAGAGAATAGGAATGTGGGCTCATAAACTATGAAAATCCATTATGCATCAAACAAAGAATCCATAAAATGATCAATTTGGGTCATAAGAAGATTCAATTAAAAATTAAAAAAAAGTCACCTGATGATCAATGTGGGCTCCTAGTGGACAAATCCCATAAGGAGAGATAACCACTTTAACCTCTTTTGCACATTTGTCACTCATTTCGGCCACCTTATTCATTATTTCATCCAACTGCAAGAGGAACTAAAAAACTTCAAAGAAGAAAGAGTTTAACAACAAGAAGCATATTAAAAGTTAAAAGAGCAAAACTAAACGAAAAATAGTATTCATACAAGGGAGAAACAAATGGAGCCAAGCAGCCATTAAATCTTTCAAACAACTACCATGGGAATGTCATATATACATGCCAAACCAATCAAAAGAAATAGAATAAAATAACAGAGCAATAAAGTCTAAAAAACTTAATGACCATTTGTAGAGAAATTTCAACGTTTAGTATTTTCCTCTCTCAATTCTTTCTGTATGGTACGTTTTAATGATTAATCAATAAATAAAAAAGAATAAAAAAAGAATAAAAAAACCATAGTCAAATTTGGATGTTCGATTGGTTCTTTCTAGTTCAAAAGGAATCTAATATGTTTTATTTCGCAACACACCATTAAAGCCTCATCCCTTCACGCCTCCTCTTTTCTTTTATTTCCCTATTTTGAAACTAGTGCAACAAATATTGTTATATAGTACTATAGTTTTCCCAGAGAGGAAGCTTTGCAACTTGTATGCTTTTAGTACAATGCTCCCATTACAAATTGAGTTTATTTTAGCACTAAAGAAATAAAATGTGAGAACTCATTTTCACATGTAACATGAAGAAAGACAAGTTAGACAACAGGTGCAGAACATGATATCAATTTGTTTGATCCATCGTGAAAGTTTACCCAATGTGTAATTGTAAATTAACAAAATTATTGAGAACAAAAAGACTTTTTCCTTACAAGATTCAGTTTTTAATAAAAAACTCACCTAGACAAATTAAAGGAGTATGTCTGTCTTTATCGAGTTAACATACTTTAATTAGGTCAATTGATTCTACATCTAGTCATGTATCGAGCCATTGATAGATTAATAAAATTCCTATTTCACTTCGAGGAGGCTTATCAGAGGAGTAATTTTATGTACTTCAACTTTTACATACGTATTAAAGGTTTGGAATCACAAACAATTCTTCAAACAAACACTAGTCGATCAACAAGCTAAAAATCAAACGAGCGCACACAATGCAACAACCACATCCAAATCCACATTAGAAAAAATACAACAAAATTGTCCATCTCCAGATCAAACCAGCTAATTATGCGATGAATTTCTCCAATCAAGACAAGAACAACATCAAAATCAATAGTTTATCAACTCGGACCCTCACAATTCAGATCAGAAACAACAAAATTGCATCCTTAGCAATAACTACCATAAATCAAAATCGAGATCGAAACAGGACTGAAATTGATTACCTCGCTTTCAGAAGGCCAAGACGAACCTCGTCCCCATCGCCGCGCCCACCATGAAATCCCCATCGCCCCCAACGACGGCAATTTCAGCTTCGAAACCCCGAATCCTCTCCACATCTTTCGCATCGAACACATCCACCACCTCCCCATCCTCCCCGCTCACCAACGGCGCCTAATCCACCACGTTTCGCGCCAGAAAGCTCGCCTCTTTATCAAAATCGTACCGCGAAGACCCCGCCGCCGCCGCCGCCTCCATACAATCCCCAACCCTAACCCCAATACGACCTCGAAACAAGCCTTAGAAGCTCGGACTTGGAGTCCCCGTTCTGGGTGACGAAAACGCAGGGGGAGGAGGCGAAATCGTCACCGGAATCGATGAAATCCGAGGGAGATTTGAAGATGGTGTCGGATGCGAAGGGGATGCGGCGGGACTTGGCGGAGCGGATAATGGAGTACTGGTCGAACGGGGTGTTGTTGTAGTGGACGATGGCGATGCCTCCGAGGCCGAGGCGGCCATGGAGGACTCCGAGACGGTGTCCATCGGAGAGGCGACGCAGGGATGGAGAGGTCGATGTTGCGACGCAGCGACGCAGGGATGGAGAGAAAGAGAGTTGAGAGAGATAGGGTTTTTTTTTTTAATTTGGACAATCAATTTTTGGGCGGCCTTATCCAAGCACATACAAATCTCGAGGAATGATGAACGGTCATAAGAAATGAAAAATTTGGTGGGAATAGTGGCACCTTTTTTCGAGACGAATTTAATTCCGTCTCTAATTTCTAATTCCGTCTCTAATTCCGTCTCTGATCCGTCTCAAATCCGTCTCTGAATGTTTCCGTCTCAATTCCGTCGCTAACTTTTTAATTTAGAAACGGAACTTATTCCGTTTCTAATTCCGTTTCTGATTTAGAAACGGAACTTATTTCCGTTTCTAATTCCGTTTCTGATTTGCTGTTTTTTTGTAGTGAATCGACTTGAAAGAGAGACTAATACCTTTGAGCCCCAACTCTACCTTATAACTAATCAATTGGATAGTCCAATGATTTAGCATGAGATTTAGAAGTAAGATGTTATGAGGAGAGGAGAGGGGGGGGGGGTCAAAGTTCATAAAGAAAACTCTGCCTTGTAATTGGCCAGCTAGGGATGACAATGCTATTTGATATCCGTGGCTACCTGCTCGAAACTCAACTCAGTTGAGATACCTAAATTTGGTTTATCCCAATTCGAAACGGATTTGGGTACCAAAAGTGCTCCATGCAACGAGTTTGGATAAGGTATATAGAACCTACATACCATGCAAATCCATTTATGTAGTGTGTAGGATTTGGATAATAGCTAGGTATCCTCGAGCACTCTAGCTACTCTATCGCAAAAACCCGTTTATTGTACTATTTATACAATATTTATTAAGCTCACCTTAATTCTACAGAAAATAATAATCCGCCTACAGTAGGGGTTTACTGTGACTAGCTATTTAGATCTTTGTACGCAAAATTGAATTTGCTCCTTATAAGTTTATATAGGAGGAAAAGGATGTCTCTTATATATATATATATATAGAGGCAAAAATTGCTCTTGAGCATATAACTAAAAGTGCTAAAAAAAAAAAATATGTACAAAAATAATGTGTGTATATATATAAGTACGTGTATGTATGGAGTATACAATATACATTATGTATTTGAAAAGCACACATGTATACATATTAATCGTTGAGTTAGAAAATACCACAAATCGCGAGTGGCAAAATGTTCGAGTAAACCATATTTCCAACCAAATTGACAACTATCGATGTCGATAAACATTTTATAAACACAAATTCACTTGAGATTAGACATATTATGTCACGGTTCAGTGCCCCAACAAACTTAATGACGATTGAAATTAATTAACCTAGTGAACCATTGATCTAATATGCAACCCATGCTTCAAATATTTAGGCACCACCAGCCACCCTATCATTGAAAAAGCAAACCAATTCATGAAAACAACTCACTATCTACCAAACCACTATGTATGGCACTTGAAGTAGACTTTAGTTTAGAACAAAGAAAGACCAACATAATGTACCAAAAAAATAATAATAATAATAATAATAAGAGAAAGAGCAACATATACGCATATTTTTTTTTAATCATTGCCCGCACACGGGCACTTAATACCGATGTTGTCACCAACTTAACTACCTTTAACTCATAATTGTAGGATTTTTCTTCAAAAGATTTCGATAACATACATACACCACGTTTTTGAGGACTCAATACACAATTAATTTATGAGCTAATAACTTTTGAAAAAAAGCCCTATCTCCATGAGTGCTTGTGACGCCACATATGAGTAATCTCACCGTCACCAAAGTAAAACATTTACATATGGTAAACGTGGAGGCTCCTCTTTATTTATGTTCCATAAAGCTTTGAGTCTATATCGTAAATCTCATTAATCCTACCAACCTAATCTTATTGAGTGCAAAGAGAGCAACCTTTTTGATTAATTAATCTCATTAATTATTTTTCTTTCACTAACAACCATTTACATTATCCACACGGTCACATTAGACCCTACTTTGCACGCATGTTGGGGAAGCCGACCTAAAATTAGAGGTCCGAAAGATCCACTATGCAAGAATAAAATGGTCTCAAAAAGATGATGATCACATTTTTAATCTTTTGATGATCATGAGAAAGATGTATATATATATATTAGTTGTTTTCATCTCTGAAAGTGTTGAAGAAGTTTGTTTAATAGGATAGTGATGGAGAATGGTGAAGTGGGTTCCATTGCTTTCGACATGATTGCACTAATGGAGAGAATATAATTTGAAAAGTCTTTGGATGCTTACGTTTGTATGTTGTGACATTAGGGTTATATTCTGTCAATTATATCATGAAGAGTACACAGAGATTGATTTGAGACTCCTTGTCATTTTTGTTACTTTCTTTGGTTAACTTTGTTTAGAAGTTTGAAAATATTAAGGGAAGGGACGGAAGAACAAAACACTAGTTTAAGAAGGTAAAGGGAGTTGCATATTATTAACATGCTTTATTTCTTTCAACATTCATAAAATCTGGAGCTAAACATTCTAACTAATTTGGATCAACCTTCTTAAGACTTGTAAAACGACAAGGCCTCATTTTTTTTTTTTTCCGTAACTTTAGAATTGTCTTTAAAGTAAGGCCCAGTTTAATTACAATGATAATATTCCACAAGAAAAGAATATCTTCTTAAAAAAAATCTCGTAATAAAAGTTTATAAAAACATTTTCCTGCATGTGTTTGACTGCACTTATAAGAATTTTTCCTTCAAAACTCACCAATAACTAGTTTTGAAATAAATATGAAAAGTTAATATATATATATATATTTTTAAATATAATAATATCCATATTTAAAATAAAGTTAATTTTTCTTATGGAAACTCGTTTTCTCAAAAGAAAATCAATTTTTCCACCATAATAGCTGAGAAAATATATGTATCTTAATAAGAAAAATTGGCAATCATGAGAAATTGTTTTGCGAAAAATGTATTAAACACAAGAAAATGACATTTTCCTTTTCCGACCAATTAAAAGAGCCTAAAAACAACAAACCTACTTTGCGAATAACAAGAGTCATTTAGTTTTATAGAATAAGTTTACTATATAGAGTGTCGGTGTGCCAGCACAGATACGCACTCATTGTCCACCCTTCGATACACCTCGAAATATGTGAGTTTTCCATAATCATAGGCGTCTGACAAATCCGTGTTTGTGATGAGGCAACAAGCATTTTCTTTATTATTTCGACTCTAAGATATCAAGCTCTAAACCCTAAATCACATCACTACATATACATTAAATTGTATTTTAGTACTTCCTCTGTCAATTACCCCTCATTAATAATCATTTTATTACTCATCCCACTCTTGTTTGAAAGCTATTTATGTCAATTCATATTTTTTATTGTTTAAAAATTTAAAACTTCCTTGCAAGTTTAAATTTGAACCAAACATAAACATATTAATTCCAAGGAGTCAACTCCAAAAAGATAACCCTAAAGAGATAACTCCAAACTAACACGGTAAGTTAGCAAAAACAAACCAAACGATGTCAAAAACAGAAAAAGAAAACGATGACAAAAGAACAAACATCACCAACGCATCACACCACTACATCAACATCTACAACAGAGTGAAGACTCGTCGGTTGTATACGTTCCCCACACAGAAACTTGGTATAAGATAAATAAACTACATCTTAGCTTGAAGATAAAATAAAACAAAGGGAGTCGGTGGTCTAATCATATAGACTTTTGGAAAATAATTTATATCCAGTAACCAGCTTAACCAGGGCGTGCTCCAAATGTGTTCCATATGTTACATGCCATATAATTTCACTTTGAGATTTCAGATAGAAAATATAGCTGAACTGTAAGATTTTACTATTCAATGCTTCCATGATCCCTCATTGATATGAACCCTAACCAAAATTACTTAATTAGCCAAGTAGAACTTTAGTCGACGGAAAAAAAGTCCAATTACAAGAAAGCCTCAATCACGAATTAATTGAGGCCGATACTACATCGATGATGATCAAGCTACAGACACCTCTTGGGAACAATCTTTAGATTCAGTAATATTCTCAATTTTATTGATTGTGTGAAAGGATAAGAATATTTTTACCGAACTGTATCACCACAATCTGGGATGCCTGTCTGTACATAAGGACATATATGCAGTTGGTTATATTGCCAAAAGTCCATGCACTCGGTTCATTTTCATGCAATCATCTTGCAGAGTATGGTCCCTGGTCAATACAGGAAGAACAACAAGGGGGACAACTAAAGAAGACAAGTAGGGATATCAACCTAACTTACCAACCATATATGTTAGTCATCCAAATATGTGATGCCTGTGCATATGGACATATATGTAGTTGGTTATACTGCCACAAGTCCATGCATTCAGTTTATTTTCAAGCAATTATCTTGCAGAGTATGGTCCCTGGTCAATACAGGAAGAACAACAAGGGGGGAAACTAAAGAAGACAAGTGAGGATATCAACCTAACTTACCAACCATATATGTTAGTCATCAAAATCTCCGTGCATAGCACCATCTAATTAAAGTCTACCGGCCTAGGTTCATTTCTAACTTTTTTTTAAAACTGTGTTTCATTCATATATGCAAAAGACTGCACGTATGAAAAGAAGACTTAACATTTGAACAATAAATCAAGAAAGAAAATCTTTATGTTGGGAAGACCTTGACTATAAAGCTTATTTGAAAATGAAATCAGAAAGTAAAACCCAAAAAAGGAAAAACGATGGGAACTTTTCTAAAAGAAAATAATAGAATACCAACTCAAAAGGCAGAAAAAATGCACAATGCCATCACTGTTGTTTATGCTCCTCAAGATGCATAAGTTTGCGCCCGAGGTGCATCTAAACGTTTGTGTGGGTCATTGTAGAATTCTCGTTTTAGAAACGATTTTTAGAAAACAGCGTAAATTGAAAGAGGAATGTGGAAAGAGAACATAGCTCATGTGCACAACCATACTTACAACACCAAAAGACACAAAGGAAGATAAATTAACGAGAGAATAGATTATACTATCAAGTAGGAAATAGAATGCTACATTAGTCTTAATCTGAAACAAAAACTTCATTTCAATGAACTCAGTCAACAATGTCAGCAACAAATCTACTTGTCAACAATGCAAGCGAAGGAAATCAATATCAAAGAGAAACACACACTGCTTCCTTGTAAACCTCAAGGTGAAAGGGAAACCAAATCAAATACATTTACATCATTGTAGAAGCAACAGTGAAAACTTTTCATTAATGCAATTTCATCCCTAACTACCATCATGTACCAAATATAGGGGCGACAATTCGTATCGGTGAGTCGTAAACGTGTCGTGTCACAAACAAGTCATGACCCATACAATGCAAACTCATTACATGACATGTTTATTAATCGTGTTAATCGTTTTCGTGTCTAAGTGGGTCGTGTTAAACATGTCGTGTATTCGTGTCACCCATTTATTAAATATTGTACTTAAAAATTATGTTTTATTTAAACTCTTATAATTTGGTTACTACTTTTTAAAATATATCTAAATGATTAAATTCGAACAAACATACTAAAATAGCCAATAAAATATAATATGGTTGTATATAGTCATTAGTTTTGCTTTACTTTTTTATTCAAGACTTTATTACTCTTAATAATAAAGCAAAAATGACTTGTAATAATAACGTAAACAAAATTATAGGAATCATCTAAAAAATATTTAAATTTTACTTTGGTGAAAAATTTTATTTTTTCTTAATAAATAATTATTAATAAAATCTAAAACATAAATAATATATTAAAAGTAAAATGAATATTTCCTCTTATATATAAAATAAAATATAATAAAAGATATCTATAAATAAAAGAAATAAATCATGCTATTAACATGCATTCAAATGAGTGAATTTTGTACCAATCTATGTATTATACCATATTTATTATTTATACATTATTCTTCAGTCGTGTTAAGCGAGTCATAAACGAGTTAAGCAGGTTGACATGTTAATGACTCATTTAGTAACCGTGTATAAACGTGTTAACATGTTTATGACTCAGACCCACTTAACCCAAACCCACGACATATTTATTACGTGTCGTGTCGTGTTAATCGTTTCATGACCCAAATTGTGAACACTAATCAAATACTAACTAGTATCCAAAAAAAAAAAAAAAGAATATCTATAACTGTCAGGAAGTTGATTTCCCTTGTTCACGTACACCACTTAGTCAAAGTAACAAAATACTAAACTAGTAAAGGCTTTGACAAACTTAGATCCAAACACCACCACCAAACAAAGCAGCTACCAAATCTCTAAAGTGTTGGGTGACATGGGTCCCAACGCCATTCACCAGATTTACGTTTTTCGATAAAAGGTCAAAAAACAAGTGACTAAAAAGATCCAGTACCTAGCTAAGTTTGTACTTCGTGCTGTAAGAGCTCTCCCATGCTCCGTTCGATTTAAAATCCCTCGCCATGAATTCCATACCCTTACTGTTATCAAATTGAAAATGAGGGATACATATCGTCTATGCCCAGCTGGTATCTTAAGCAACTTGGCTGAGGTCTTAAAGTGATCAGTATCAAAATGAGACAACTTAAGATAAGATGGTCCGCTTTATTTTTCCATAAATAAAATTTAAGTCATTTAACAAGTGTTTCACAAACCATACTTTTACATGGAAAAACACATAAACAAGATCAAATAAATGAGTCTAACAATCAAACAAATACAAAGATCACATCAGGATTTGTACCTCTTGCATATGATAATTTAGACAACCTTTACACATACTTGCCTCCTCTTTTTATTATGTCGCTCCACCACCAAATTTGCTCATCATCTTCATTAAAATAGGACCCACCTTGGGATTCGCCTGGTGCTTAGCGGCGTTCGCAGGGTTCTTCATCACTGAAATACAAAAGATGAGAAGAAAAAGATTATCAGAAATAAAAAGATAAACCTTCAGAAATAATTTCACCAAAAAATGAATACCATTCCATGGTTAAAATATAGGAGTACAGCACAATTAAGAGTTTTTTTTAATCAGAAATGGCAACACAATGAAGAGAGCTAGAGCATCCACAGTTTTATCCAAATTCACGACTTAACTGGGAACGAGAATGAATCAACCAAATATATGTTCTACTTATTATGCACTATTACAATAAGTCCTTGTAAATTCCAAGCATTGAGAACACTAAAGCCATTAGCTTTGCGTCCAGTTTCTGCTCACAGAATGCCATGACGTCTTTCTTCCCTGTTGATTATCAAGATTTGACCTCTTTAAAAGCACAGAGACTTTGGCAATACTAACACAAAAAGAAATACTTTTAAAGCGTTTAAGAACATACATCAACCTCATGTAGAAGTGTTCATTCTGATCATTTTGTACTGCCAACTTAGAATCAACTACAGATTTTTGGGATTGTTTATCGCTCTGTATAATTAATCGCATGGCATGCTGTTGAAGTTATGGTTATATCAGTAATACATATATGTCATGTTGCAAATATATAGCATCTAGCCTATATAATATAATATCTTATAAATGTTGTAATTTAGTGTTATGTGTGGCAAATGTCCATATTTAGAATATGACGATCCTTGTAATGGTGCCTTGATGAAAGCCACCTACTTGTATAATGGGATTCAACCAAAATTTATCCCGCATCATGGACTACCGAAGCCTAGCTATTATCATGGCTAGAGAAGAGAACAAGAGCAAAGGCAATGGTGATGGAATTAAAAAGGTAATAGGAAGGAGGGGGTCGCCTCGATATTTTATTAATGAAACCAAAGAGAAGGGATACAACTCATTGAGAAGGATACTCCAAACCCAAAAAAGGAGAGACTCTCTCCTCTTACACCACAATTTCTAATTACAGCATAAAATACCCAAGAAGATGAGCCGCCTCATCTATATACCCAAACCACCTAAACCTTCTCATATCAGCCACACGTCACTCACACTGATTAGGGCTGGGAAAAGTTGTCCATACCCGTTTGTTCGGTTTTGTCCGGACCTCCTATAAACGGATTCGGACACTATTTTCTAAAAAACATACGGGTCTTGACAAATTTTTGTGTCCGTTTAAAAATAAAGGACTGGGTTCGGACAACAATTTCAAAAAAACAAATACCTGTTTAGCGATTAATTTGAAGGGTATCTAGGTAATTTCACATACTCCAAAGGACCAAAACCCTAAACTGTTTACTTTCTCTCCCCCTCACGAAATCGAAAATCCTTATTCTCTCTCCCGCGGCTCTCACCCCTCACGCCTCACGGACTCACGGTAACGAATTCACGACCTCACGCTGCTCAAGGTGTCACGCACACCAGCCACCCTCGTCCCTCACCTCCTCGTGTCTCACGGCCTCACGCATGGCCTCATGGCACTCACCTTCGAACAAGCATCCTTCACATTCCACCCTCACGTCAAGGCCTCCCCTCCACCCTAACGCTCAGCGCTCGCGGCCTAACTCGTCTCACCCTCGCGGCCAATCACGCTCACGACCTCACCTCTCCTGGCTTCATGGACACTTCACCTCTCCTCTCGCCTCTCAATTTTTGGCCTCTGCCCACTCATCTCTCTACTAGCAATGTAAGTTTTTCTACTTAGTGTTTCTTGTTTGATTTTTCTAAAATTTGTTTCAAATCTATTTTCTCACTTAAGCTAATTTGAATGATGTTTTTCATTGCTAAGTTCCATGACCCTATGATTTGAAATTTTGAATGATGAATTGATATTTTGATATTTTTTTGTTTGAATGATTTGAATGATGAATCGCTATTTTCATATATTTTTTTTCCATTACTAAGTTTCATGACGTTGAGATATATATATATATATACATATATATATATATATATCTCAACTTTTAAATTTTCTCACCTAGCAAGGCAAAATTCGAGATTTTTGTTCGATTCAATTTTTGTTGCTTCCACTAAGCAAAAACCCTTATTTGATTAGAAAAAAAAAAAAAAAGAATGTAATGTGATTTTATTACTTTATGTGTGCATTTTTCATGTTTTTTTAATGAAATTAATCTAGTAGAATTAGATATGTTTTTCAGTTTATATTATTGCAGTGCCATGGGTGATAATATGTTGTATGCATAGCATGCATCTAATCCTCCTCAAAAGAAAAGGAAAAATCAATTTAAAGTGTGGGAAGATTTTATTGTAATTCCTACTGGTACTTCTAAGCATCCCAATAATAGGAAGAGAGGGAAATGCAAACATTGTACGAGTGTTGTTTTGGCTGACGGTAATAATGGTACAAATAGCATGAAACATCACTTATCTAGTTGTCTTAATTACAGTTGTTTTGGTAACCGTGATGTGGGACAAATGATATTAGAATCGTCAATTACAGAGAATGTGGGATTGAGGTCTATAAACTATGATTCCGGAGTTCATCGTGAAAATATGGCAATGATAGTTATCATGCATGAGTTACCTTTCACCTTTGTGAACTATAAATATGTTAAATACTCTTATACCTCTCTTGTTCCTGAAATTAAGTGTGTTTCCATAAACATTCAAGGCAGATACATTGAAAATCTACAAAAGGGAGAGGAAAAAACTTCTTAACTTGTTGCAATCTCTTCCAGGGAAAGTGTGTTTGACTTATGATATGTGGACCTCCATCACATCTTATGGTTAAATTACTTTGACTGCTCATTATATTGATGAGGATTGGGTGTTGCAGAAAAGGATTTTGAATTTTTGTTTAATGCCACATCCGCATAGTGGTGTAGCAATTGCCGAGAAAATTTATGCTTTGTCAGGGTCATGGAATTGAGATAAGAAGTTGTTTTCCATTACTTTTGATAATGCAAGCGCAAATGACAAATTTGTTGGAATCTTCAAAAATACTTTGAAAATTAAGGATGTCTTGCTAGTTGGTGGTGATTTCTTTCATATGCAATGTTGACACATATTTTAAATCTTATGGTCCAAGACGCTCTTAAGGAAATTGAAAAGACACTTGACAAAGTTCGTGATAGTATCCCGTTTGTAAAATGATCACAATCTCGAAGGAAAAAGTTCTTGGATTGTGCTGCACATTTAGCAATCGATTGCGAGAGGATTGGTGCAAGATGTGATTACAAGATGGAACTCTAAATACCTCATGATTGAATTTGTGTTATATTATCATAATGCTTTTGCTCATCTAGCTTTGAGTGACACGAATTATGTATTTTGTCCTGGGTTGGAAGAGTGGAATCAAGTGAAATGTGTTTAAGTTTTTGAAAATACTTTATGATCTAACTAATATATTTTTTGGTGCAAAGTATCCGACAATCAATCTTTTCTTTCATGGAACGTGAAAAATCCAAGCTCAGTTGAAAGATGAATTGAAGAATCTGAATCATTTCATCAGATCCATGGCTTCAAAGATGCAAAAATTTGACAAGTATTGGAAGGATTGTAATGAAATTTTGGCAATTGGCGTCATTTTAGATCCTCGGTACAATACAAAAGTGGTCGACTTTGCCTTTTCAAAGATTTACGATGATAAAGGCAAGTTCAAGGTTGCTAGGATTCGTTATAAACTTCAAATGTTGTACGAGGCATAATCTCATGAATCTTATCATTTTAGTGGAGATGTTTCATCCACTAGAAACCAAATGCCACAATTTGTTGAAGCAAACGATATGGGAGAAGATGATTTCTATACTATGGTATGTTCTAGAATTATGATTTTCTTCTTTTTAGTGTGTGATGTAGTTGTGATTCTTACTTTGTGATTATCTTATTGTTTATAATTGTGTGTTACGGTTTTGACTTTTTCCAAGGTGGTGATGTTTCTAATGAACAACAATCGGAGTTGGATATTTACTTGCATGTGTCATTGCTTGATAGAAAGAAGGACTTAGACATTATAGATTTTTGGAAATCCGTTCAATATCGATATCCAAAGTTGAGTATGATGGCACGTGATGTTTTATCTATTCCTTTGACTATTGTTGCTTACGAGTCAGCTTTTAGTACATCAAGTAGGACACTTAACAAGTATAGAAATTCTCTTTCACCTGAAAATGTTGAAGCATTGATATATTGTCGTGATTGGGTGAATGGAACAAAGTTGAAGAACAAATCGAGGTAGCATTATGTAATTAGTTATTTGATTGTTAAACTATAAGTATTAATTGATTTGTTGTGTTTGATTTTTTTTTTTTAATGTAGATGCTTGAAAGAAAGAGTTTAATGATATCAATGTAGAAATGTTGAAATTGAAAACAAATCTCAATCCCACGACAACTTTTGGGCAAGCTTCAAATGATGTGGAGGTTGAAGATGTGCATGGCGAAGATGATGAAGTTGAAAGTTTAGGTATTGTTGCTTTATCTACTCTTATATTAAAATGATTGAGCTTTTACAATTAATGAAAGCATTTTTTCTTTCTTTCTTTCTATTGTCTTTTAGATGAATGACATGGGAGATTTGAGATGGAGTGTTGAAGGATGTTGTGGAATTGTGTGGGACAAGTCGAACAACCACACTTAGTTTTTTATTTCATGTTTGTGTCATCAACTTTCTAATGTTGTTGATGCATGATGTGAAGATATACTTAGGGCCTATTTGGTTGGAAGCTTAACTTAGCTAAGCTAGGGCTTAGCTGTAAGATTGGTATTTGGCTGGAGTACCAACTAAAACTTGGTCTTACCAAACCCCTACATTCATGCTTATCTAATGACAGGGGGGGACCCTGTCATTAGATAAGCCCAACCTAAACAAACAAAAAATACTTTCTTACCCCCATCTTCAACATCATTTTCTTCATCACCCTGACCACCTCCCCCACCCCCTTCACCCTCTTTGCCGCCGCCGCCACTGTCGTCCTCTGCCCTAACTCCTTCCCCACGCTATGTAGGTGCACCGCTAACACCACCACGTCAAAGTAGTTGTCTGCGAAGGTCAGCCTCCGCGCGTTCCCTTCCCTGCATGTCACGTAATCTTCCACCCCCTCCAGCCTCGCCCTCCGAAGCATCGACACCGCCGTGTTCCGCTTGTCCAGCCCCATCACCCTCCTGGAGCTCCCCTACTTCTTCAACTGCTTCGCCACCACGTTCAACAAGATGCCGCGTCCACACCCCTGTCCAAGGCAGTCTTCAGATGACGACGAACAACAACAACAACAATCCATCGAAACCCCCAAAATCTCGAACCCCTTCTCGTCTCTTCCCAAACCCAAATCCTCATAATCATCATCAACTACAGCTTCTCCAATCTTCACAAATTTCAAAAACCCCAAATCAAACCATGAAGTTTCATCAATTTCTTGAATACAGTTGATTGAAAGGGTATAATAGTTCACAACTAAATCTTATCTAACACAATGACCATAGAACCAAACAAAGGATTAGTTAACACATCCCTTGTCTTATGTAAGCAAGTTTGACATGCTTCACTAATTCTTGAACCAAACGGGCCCTTAGATAATTTGGACTACTGAGATAATGGTTCTATCTTTTTTTGGAACTTTCATGATGTGGGCATTCTATTTTGAAACTTAGACAATGGTGATGTGATGCCTTGCATTCCTTGAAGATTTTTTATTTATGATGTTTGTATTGGAAATTAGAAAATTGTGATGTTATGTATTTATTTCTTAATAACTGAATGTTAGGTGACATGTAGTTGAGTTTTTTTTTTAAATAATTGATAAATAAAATATTTAATCATATTTAAAAATAAAAATCGAACAAAAAGAGAGCCGTATGTTTTTATAAAAATACGAGTCTGAACAAAAAAAAAGGTGTCTGTTACAAAAAGGGTACGAGTTCGAACACTATTTTTAGTCCTTACAACACAAAGAGGGAGGGGGGGGAGGGGTGTCCGGACCCCTTTTTTTGCCAGCCCTAACATTTATCACGTGCTTGTGCCCTTACCCTGCTTGTCTGACTCAAGAACCACTTGTCTAGGCCCATGCTGAACAAACTCTTAAGCTTCTGGAGTGAGGGGGGTTCCGGTGCTCCTCTTATGTCTCCTTTGGTACACCTTTCTAATAGGAGGCCTTCCCTTAATGCTATCAATACTCCCTCCCTTGAACAATCACCTTGTCCTCGTAGTGAAGGCTGGAAAGGACGTGTGTATGTGACGGACAAGCTCCTAAGTATCCTCGGTGATCGGGAGAGTCATCAATTTGATGAGTACTTCTGGACCAACAACGAGGTGGTTATATGCCAAAGCAGTCTCTAGTTCACACGCCGCCACTACCGTATCGGGAAAAAGAAAGACGGAGGGAAAGGGATGAAAGGGCAGTACCCACCGCCACCTTAAGCTGAGAGACATAAAATACCAGATGAATTGAGGAAGAAGAGGGCAACTCCAACTTATAAGCACCTCCCCAATACAAGCAAGGATCTTGAAAGGGACATAAAAATTGGGGTTGAGCTTCATGTTGGTGCCGCGAGAGACAGGTTTGTCAAGATACACTACGGTACCCACATCAAACACCACCTCACGTCTCCCATGATCGGCCTACTGCCTCATACGATTCTAGGCAAGGAGGAGTTGATCACAGAGCTTCCTTGAGGTTTGATCCCTTGCTAGTAACATCATGTCCAAGTCCATAGGAGTCGTAGTGGAGGGAATACCACAACGGACTAATGGAGGAGGTTCACGCCCATACACAACTTTTAAGGGGGAGCACTACAAGGAGGAGTGGAATGAGGTATAATACCAATACCTGGGCCCAAAAATCCAACCTGACCACAGTTTCGAGCGTTTGGCCATCACTTTTGAGGGTGGTAGGCTAAGCTTCGGTTGAGTTGGGTGTGGTGAATGCGAAACAATTCGTCCCAAAAATGGCTAAGGAATATCTTGCCACAATTTGACACCATAGAACAAGAGAACCCATGCAAGCGAACAACTCCTTTCAAGAAGATATCAATCGCTGATTTGGCAGTGAATGGATGCTTAAGTCGGAAGAAGTGAGCGCATTTACTCAATTTGTCCACGACCACCAAAATAGAATTAAATCCATGAGAACAAGACAGCCTTCGATGAAGTCGAGGGAGACGTATTCCCAAATCTTCAGGGGTATGGGAAGAGGTTGCAAGAGTCCCTCGGAGGCCAAAGTTTCATATTTGCTCCTCTGGAACACATCACAAGCTTGAACAAACTCCTACCTGCCTAAAACACTAAATTGCTTTCATCGCTTTTTCCTTCAAAGTCTTCATAGCCACTCAATGCTTTCAATTCAAGAAAGGATTCCAATCATGGACGATCAACTCCCACATTTCATGAAGCTTCTTCAAATAAAGCCTCTCAAAAAATGAGCTTAAAGACTATCCTCATGTAGTCCTATTGTAATGAGAAATTCTTCTTTTGTTAATGTAGTTCAACAACAACGAAACCTCAATCCCAAATTAGTTAGGTCTATTACATGGATCAAACTCTTTCGCTTTGCTTGATTTAATACAGTTGATGGTGTGCTTTCATAATCCTTTGAATTCGCGCATCCAAAATTATCTTTAGATCTTCCCCTCTACCATCGATTTTCATCAATTCTATTGTGTCTCATTTTCTAACTAGGGCATTTGTAAGTCATCTTTGGATACGTTTGAATCGCCACAATTGCCCATCAGTAATTTTGGCATCGATTGGTGTTACTCCTTTTCTTTAAATACTTTTACTTCTTATTCTATATTCACGACTTTTACGGTTAATGCACTTATGCATTTTGATATAATGGTTAATGCACTTGTGCATTAATTGTTATACATAGGTCATTAAATGTTTAACAACACACAAAAACATAGTTCTCATCACATAAGTACTCCCTCCGTTTCTATGTAAGTGTCATTTTACGATTGTTCACAGTTTTTAAGAAAGTCATTAATTATCTTGAATGAGGAGAAAGTGTGGTCAAATGACTAAATCACCATTTATCTCTCCTAACCCCACCACTTCTACATACACTAGTTATTAATGTGTAATTAATAGATTTTTTTTATGAAAGGTATACAAGTCAATTAAGTAATTAATGTGTATGGAAACTATCAAATGAGAAATATTGTGACACATTTCAAAATGGCTAAAAAGTCACTTATAAAAAAACAAAAGGAGTATATATTTGGGTCGGACGACAATATTGACGGCTTTACTATTTTGATAAATAAATCGCTCTCCATTTTTTTTATCGGACATATATCTCTCTCGATCATCCCATAACTAACCCCGTCATTCTCACACTATATGGTAGGTCAAAGAATAAGAAAATAAGAGGGATATCCTCGCACTTCGCATGTCCGACTTAACATATGTAGAGTCAACACATATTTCGTGTTGACTCGTGTCAATGTAGGTCCTTCAACCCAAACTGCCGAGTTTGGGTTTAGGGTCCTAATATTATTTTGAAACAAAAATGCCACAAAGAAAACACTTGTTGTAAGACATATATTCCTCTTCTTATTCTCATCAGTATTGCTATCCTCTCTATGTTACAAATCCTTCTAACATAAACATACAAACACATTCCAGTTTCCAAAGATGTTCTAATAAAATCTAACGCGGCGAATAAAGCGAAAATAAACAAGGCTAACACTTGATTAAGCCTTAAGAAGAAGATAACAAGTTTCTACACCAAAACTTAACATTCGAACTTGAGCAAAGGAAGACAAACCTAATTCTTATTCAATAATTCAATTCATACAAAAACTATAGAATAGGTTACATATTTATTGGGTGCCATAAACACACTTAAATAGAAAGAAATAACAAAATTGGAAACTTCCTACTGATAAATATTCTAATTCCCTAAATAAGAAGCCACTAAAAGACTTTAACATAGAATAAAGAAAGAAATCCTACTAATATGAAAATAGTAACTAACATAAATTAATAACTTGCATAAATTAGCAACTTTCAAATAAGAAACACTAAAATAGTAGTTTCTTATTTAGGATTTATGGACTTATTGGATTTTCGTTGTTTCACTTGGTCCATAAGATCTTAACATACAATCCGCATCAGAATCTTTCGACTAAACAAATTAAGAGGTGCAGACTCCATTTGCAAGATCAGTATGGTTTTGATCCGTCCTTAAAGAATATCAAAAGCCATGACTAGCATGAAAACTAACCAGTCGCACCGTTAATATACACGTGTTTATTTTCCTTTTTTTTTTTGGTAAAAGCGCATGTGATCATTTAGATTTCAAAGCAGCTTCTACTCTGATCCTTTCACTCAATAACTGACGACAGAAAAGGAGAGATAGTTCATGGCAAGGCAACAAGGTCCATTTTTATAGTGTTTTGTTTCGTATTTTTATCTTCTAACTCAAAATAATACAACCAACAATGAACTTGCAATGATATCAGATTAACAATAAGAACGATTGAATAGGGTTGAAAATACATATCATCCAATAAAGATGGAACTATACAAATAGGCACAATTATTTATTTCCAGAATGCACTAGCGGTAGAAATAATTCATGCTAATTATTAGGGAAACTCAAAAGCAAATCTCAATTATGTCAAACTAGGGAAACTCAAAAGCAAATCTCAATTCAGTCAAACTAGGGGAATCCATCCACCATTTATTTATCAGTACACCAATTTCCCTTCACTGCTTAACTCTTTATATTTATATGCCCCTTCCAATTAGAGGAAATTGAATTCTTAAGCATCTAGAGTAAGCATAAAATCAACTGAGCAATTTAACAACAGATATTGATCCACTGAGAAAGCAAAAAGATTAAGAATGAGTAGATGAAAGCATACCATCCTGGAGAGCAGCCATAACTTCAGGATCTTGGAATGCAGCCATCAACTCAGGATCCTGCATGAAAATAAAAGAAAACATGAACCAGCTCATTGGTAAATTTGAAAAGAAAGCAAGATATTAGCTTGCAATAATCGCAAGAAAAATTAAAAAGCATAAATCTAATGTAAAGTAAGTTGTCAAAAAGTAAGCTAAAAGAATTGATAAGTACAGAAAATCCCAAAAACTCACGTTTAGGATTTTGCTCATGTCAACACCTCCAGGCATGCCGCCACCGAATCCCCCAGGCATGCCACCACCACCGAATCCCCTAGGCATGCCCACCACCGAATCCCCTAGGCATGCCACCACCGAATCCCCTAGGCATGCCACCAGGAAAGCCTCCAGGCATTCCACCAGGCCTTTTACTTGAAGATGACTGCTCTTCCCTTTTAGCCTTCTCATATGCAGCCTAAAAGACAAATCCACAATATCAATAATGGTTGTCAAGTGCGAGATAACTCATTCCTCAAAAGATCAATATCGAAATTGCTTACTTGAGCTTCAGCCCGGCGACGTTGCCTTTCGCGCTCAACTCTCCTATCTTCTTTCTCTTTACGTAACCGATCATATTTTCTGCGGTGTTCTTCAATCTTGTGTGCATTGGGCTCAACCTGCATGGGCATAGGTGACAATAAAATGAACATCAATTATAAACAGATGACAAAAGATAAAGGAAAGGAAGCAACATGAACACCAATTATAAACAGATGACAAACAATATAGGAAAGGAAGCAACACCTTCTTAAGCACGGCCATGATCTCCTCATCGAAATCTATTTTAGATGCCACGTGAAGATCCTTGGCAGCCTCTTCCCACTGACCAAGCATTGCTCGAGCCATGCCTCTTGACTTGTAGCCTTTGGCAGAATCCGGATTAATCTGGCATTAGAAAAAATAAGAACAAACAAATGACCGATACGAGTAACAAAGCACGTCGACAAAGAGCATTAGAACCAATTTCTGAAGCACAAATCATATGATGGCCTTAATCAAGCATCTTTTGAGGAGCAATAAAGCAAAAAAAAAAAAAAAAAAAGGGTAAACAATCACATAATTAACTTGTAGTAATATGAAAATGATTGAATTGAAATAAAATGTTAAGTCAATGTCGCTCAAACTCATAATTTAATTTGCATCTGACTCAAATTGGTGTTTGAATACATGAGGTAATTCATGCAATACAGTGACACATGATTTGTGATAGAGTTAAAGATGGGAGTCCGAGTTAATGTATTGTGTCAACTAATTCTTGTTGGAGTCAAAATCAAAATTTGTGTTAGTGCATGATACATAATGACCGAGGGTGCACAAACGTATTGCTATATATATTGGTGTGCATGAGGTATGTAAAAGCATAGAATGTTGAGGTGTTTTGAGAGCCGAGCGTGTTGGAGCGTACATGCATGCGAGCAAGTACGCGACAGTATGAGATTAAATCTTGTTGGGGTATCTTTCTAGGGTTTAGATAGAGGATGTTTTTCCTGTGTACTAAACTATTGATAACGGATTGCCTCGTTTTTTGCCCGTGAATTTTTCCTTGATTTTGGATTTTCCATGTAAATTTTTGTGTTCATATTTTCTGTGGTTTATTTATCCTTAGGTACATAAGTGAGACTGCGATCTTGGTTATTCTGCGGTGATTCATGACAACAAATTAGTACCAGAGCCAAACTTTAATTTTGGGAGGTTAGACTATTCCACATGGCGCCATGCCCGAGTTATTTCATCAGAACACGGAGCTGAAAACGGCACCTCAATGCCCACCTTAGCGTTGTCGTTAGCCACGGTCCTTTTTGGACATTTTTTAAAGTTTGTGCCCATTGTTTGACCAAATTACCCTCGAGAGTATAAATAGATTTGAAAATTAGGTTAGAGAAAATTTTTGCTTTGGGGAACTTGAAGAGAAACTTGTGGAGATTTGAAGATAGGTTTTAAATCTTAGATTTCTTCTCACCTTTAGGTTTGAACTCATGATTTCTTGCATTTCCATAATGACTTATGTTGTATTGAACCCATTTGTGGAGTAATCCCTTTTGTTCTAGGGGTCTTTGAACCCCAAATTGGCTTCCTTTTTTATTTCAATGTGAATATGTTTGTTCTTTGAATTCAATGTGTTGATTTGTGTATTCTTGAGTGCTATGCTATACTTATCTTGATCAAGTATGTGTAGAACATAGGGTTCGAGAGTCACCATGACCATTGGGGCTTTTTGACCCGAATTTGGGGAAACACAACATCAGAACATATGACGCATCGACCGATGGTCATGGACTAGGGAGGCAAATGAATTTGGCGCTTAATGCGGTGTTTCACTTACGGTATTCACGCAGGCTGGCGGAGTTTGAGTGAGACGCTAGAATCTCCATCACTGAGACCTCGGGATGGTGTTAATTTTAAGAAATTCGCCTATCATCGCACGAATTGGGAGACTTTCTAATTACATTGGACTCAAAGGATACAACTTGAGTGAATTAGATTCCCTATGACGATTTCTCAATAGCTTAAGACCACTTTTAATTACTTGTAATTAGTTAGATTAATTTAGTTGTTAATTTCATTTACAAAACCAAAATTAAAGTTGCCTAAGTCTATTCCTTAGTTAGATTGAGAATAAGCACAAAACCGTCCTTGCGGATACGATAAACCCAACACTAACTAGACACTAGTTGGTACCACTATTACTTACACGATTGTCGTACACTTTCGGCTAGTGTCAAGTTTTTGGCGTCGTTGCCGGCGACAATAGCTAATTTATAGTTTGATTAGGATAGTTTGTTTAGGATTTTATTCCAACAATATTTGTTTGTTCTTTTTGTTTAATTTCAATACCGCCTACACTTGATCTTCTCTTTACTGTTGTTTCAGCTGTTTTGTGTCTATGCAAAACGAAAAAAGAGATCGAGGTGGAACTTGACGACCCCGAGTTTGATATAACTCTCCAAAATTTTATAAAGGAGACATAGGAGCAACAACAACAAGAGGTTGACAATATGGCAAAGAATCGAGAAGAAGAGGAAAGGCCAAGGGGTCTTTGGGATTATTTCAAGTCGGATGTTCAAGAAACTTATAATGGTGTTATGAGAATTCTGGTCAACAATCGTCTATTTGAGCTAAAGCCAGGATTGATTAATATGGTGCAAAACAGTCTTTTCAATGGCTTGCTTAATGAAAACCCAGTGGCTCATGTGGAGATGTTTTTGGAGGAATACGGCATAGTTCACTTCAATCGTGTTCCAAAAGAGATCATTAGTATGCGGCTTTTTCCCTTCACACTTGCGAGGAAGGCAAAGGCATGGTTTCAAGGGCTTAATCAAGGAAGTATTACATCTTCGGCTGATAACAATGAGAGATTCCTCCAAAAGTTCTTTCCTCCTGTGAAAGTGACAGAACAAAAATAGGAAATCAATTCTTTTCGGCAAGACGAGGCAGAATCATTAAGAGAAGCTTGGGAAAGATTGAAGGAATTGTTAAGAAAATGTCAAGGGCATGGGCTAGAGAAAGCTCAATTGCAATTTTTTACTACAGCATGACTCCAAACATTAGGACTCTAGTTGATGCAACTTCGGTGGTACCTTGCTTTCAAAAAGCGAGGATGATGCTTTTGAGCTTCTTGAGATGACATCCATGAATTCCTTTTCACAACTAAGAGCACAATCATCTTCAAAGAAAGCATCGGAAATGTATGAAGTGGATTCACACACAGCGATAATGGCTCAATTTTCAAATTTATCTAGTCAGATGGCTATGCTTCAACAAGGGCAGGCAAGTCAACAACCACAAAGTCCATAGCTCAATTGGCTTTGGTGGCCAACCCATTGGATCAAATGCCTCAAAGTTTGGAATATGAAGAAGTAAACTACATGAACAATCAAAGTTATGGGAACAATTTCAGGCCAAGGGCTCAAGCTCCACAGCAGTACTATCCGAGAATCAATTCCAATCCAAATTTGTCATATGGAAATCTTAGTAATGCATTGCAAGCACCTCCGGGTTTTAGGAATCAAGTGCAACAAAGACAAATTCTACCCGAAGAACAAGCCTCTTTTAAGGCGATTGAGCAATTTTTAAGGGCCTTGGATCTTAACTATAACCAAAGGCACGAAAAGCATGAGCAAGAATGGAGGATGAGAGTACTCAGTTCATGAAGAACATGGAGCAACAAATTGGGTAGTTGGCGGCAACTTTGAATTCTAGTCTGAAGGGTCAATTCCCAAGTAATATTGATGTGA
The DNA here is from genome assembly GCA_039657365.1 of Stephania yunnanensis. Classification (NCBI taxonomy): domain Eukaryota; kingdom Viridiplantae; phylum Streptophyta; class Magnoliopsida; order Ranunculales; family Menispermaceae; genus Stephania; species Stephania yunnanensis. Next base: position 52,186,488 of record CM077584.1, on the reverse strand, counting down.
AGCCAAGGGAAAATGTCACCGTAGTGCAATTGAGGAGTTGTAAGACATTGCTAGAGCCAGTTCAGAAAGAGCCAGTGGAACAGAAACAGAATGAGGTAATTGAGGTTGAGCAGTGTGATGAGCCTGAGCCTGAGTCTGAGCATGATGAGTCTGAGGTGACTGGGCAGTGTGATCAGAATGAGCGGAGTGATTTGAAAGGTTATGATATAGCAGAAATTTTTAAGGCAGGAAAAAAAGGAAAAGGTGTCGAGAAGGGTAGTTCACCAAGACGGGAAACAGTGCTAGGCAGGATTACATTTCCAGATAACCCTCTTGTTATTACTCCACCATTACCTTACCCTCAGAGGTTCAAGAAACAGAAAAATCACGAACAGTACAAAAAGTTTCTTGATATGTACAAAAAGTTGCAAGTGAATATCCTTTTTAGCGATGCTCTTAAGCAAATGTCACGAGACACCAAGTTTCTGAAGGACGTCATCACTCAAAAAAGGAAGATTGAGGATTTTGAGACTGTGAACTTGACTGAGGAGTGTAGTGCCATTCTACTCGGCACTACAAAGAAAGCTCCCTCAAAAATTGAAAAATCCCGAGAGTTTCACCATATTGTGCATCATTAGAGTTTGCCTCTTTGATAGGGTATTGTATGATCTTGGAGAAAGCATAAATTTGATGCCATTTCAAAAAGTTAAGTTTGGGGGAGGTCGAGCGTGAGAACATGACCTTGCAATTCGCAGATCGATCCTTGTCTTATCTGAAAGGTGTGATCGAGGATGTGCTTGTTAAGGTTGATAAATTTATATTCTCGATCAACTTTGTTGTACTAGACATGGATGACGATGATGAAATTCCCTTGATTTTGGAGAGACTATTTTTGGCAACCGCTAGAGCTCTCATTGATGTGCAAGGAGAGTTGTGATTGCGAGTGAATGATGAAGTAGTGTTTTTCAATATCTACAACACGATGAAGTTCCCGAATGCCAATGAACAATGCAAGAGCAGTGAGATGGTGGATAGAGTTTCTGAATGTGTAACTGAACTAACTCGAGAGCAGGCACCGGAGAATCCCTTGGAGAGATGTTTAGTTCAGAGCATCACAGCTAGCCCCACTAGTGGATGCACACCTCAGGAGACAATTGAAGAGTTGGCGGCATTGAAATCAGTGAAGTTTCAACAGACGGTTGAGCAATTAAAACTCGAGCCTAAAAGTGCAATTATTAAACCGACTCTAGAATTGAAGCCTTTATCTGAGCATTTGCGATACTTTTACTTGGGAAACGAGTCTGCATATCATGTAATCATATCTTCTTTGTTGACCAAGTTGGAGGAAGAAAAGTTGCTTCGTGTCTTACGTGAGCACAAATCGGCTTTGGGGTGGACAATCAAGGATAAAGGAATTAGCCTGTCAATTTGTATGCACAAAATTTTGATGGAGTAGGATCATAAGCAGTCAGTGGAGCATCAACGCCGCTTGAATCCTGTGATGAAGGAAGTGGAAAAGAAGAAAATTTTGAAGTGGCTTAATGCAAAAATCATAAATGCAATTTCTGACAGTTCATGAGTCTTACCAGTGCATGTTGTCCCTAAAAAAAGGGGAATGACTGTAGTTCAGAACAAGGGAGGAGAGGCATTGCAGAAGAGAACATTGACGGGATGGCGTGTTTGCATTGACAACCGAAAGCTAAACAAGGTGACACGAAAGGATCATTTCTCATTGCCTTTCAGTGATCAGATGCTTGAAAGACTAGCTGGGTTTGATTATTATTGCTTCCTTGTTGGGTATTTAGGATGTAATCAAATTGCGATAGCACCGGAGGATCAGGAGAAGACTACTTTCACATGTCCTTATGGTACTTCTGCATTTCGGAGAATGCCTTTTGGTCTTTGTAATACACTAGCGACATTTCAACGGTGTATGACGGCAATCATCTCTGATATGGCAGAGGATATAATGGAAGTATTCATGGATAATTTCTTGATCTTAGAGGCTTCTTTTGACTTGTGTTTGCAAAATCTCTCCTTGGTTTCGAAAAGGTGTTAAGACACCAATTTGGTCTTGAATTGAAAAAATGTCACCTTATAGTATGAGAGGGTATTGCTCTTGGTCGCCGTGTATCATCTAACGGGTTGGAGGTAAATCGCGCAAAGATAGCTACAATTGAGAATCTTCCACTGCCTAGAAATGTCAAAGATATTCAGGGCTTCTTGGGTCATGCCGAGTTTTATCGTCGCTTTATTCTGGATTTCTCAAAAATCACGAAACCTTTGCGTGGGTTGCTTCAAAAGGATGTTCTTTTTGACATGAATGATAATAGTTTGATTGCGTTTCACACATTGAAAACGGCATTGATTTCAGTGCCTATTGTGGTTGTTCTCGATTGGGAGTCTGACTTTGAAATCATGTGCGATGTGAGTGATTTTTCCATGGGGGTTGTATTGGATCAGAGGATAGAGAAGATCTTCCAGGCTATTTATTATGCAAGCAAAACATTGGATCCAACTCAGCAAAATTACACTACCTCTGAGAAGGAGTTGTTGGCAGTCGTGTTCGCTTGTGACAAATTTCATCCGTATATTGTGGGAACTAAAGTCACGATGTTCACGGATCATTCGACCATTCGTTATTTGTTTGCCAAGAAAGATGCAAAGCCTCGGTTGATTCGATGGATTCTTTTGTTGCAAGAGTTCAACCTTGAAATCAAGGACAAGAAGAGCAGTGAGAATGTGGTAGCCGGACCACCTTTCGTGCTTACCACATCAAAAGGCAGATGCAAAGAAGCCACTCCAAGAAACCTTCTCGGATGAACAACTATTTAGAGTGGAAGTTCAAAAAAATGCGTCATGGTTTGTGGATTTTGTGTACTTGGCATGTCGAGTGTTGCCTCCCGATTTGAGTCTGTCATAACAAAAGAAATTTTTGAGTGATGTGAAGCATTATCAATGGGATAAGCCATATTTATTTTGGCGGTGCAATGATGGGTTGGTCCAACAATGTGTTCCAGAAAATGAGTTCATGAGGATTTTGGAGGGATGTCACTCTTCTCCATTCGGTGATTACTTCGATTTACAAAGGACGGCGGCAAAGGTGCTTCAATGTGGTTTCTATAGGCCAAGTCCTTTCAAAGACACATATATTTATGTCAAGACTTGCAATGAATGTCAAAGGATCGGTAGCATTTCGAGGCGACAAGAATTTCCTCAAACTACTTTACAAGAAGTAGAATTGTTTGATGTGTGGGAATTGATTTTATGGGTCCTTTCCCAATGTCTCATGTGAAACAATACATCCTCGTCGCCGTTGATCATGTGTCAAAGTGGGTTTAAGTCGTGGCAACGGCAAAGAATGATGCTAGAGTTGTTATTGATATCTTGAAAAAAAATATTTTTGTCGGTTTGGGACACCTTGGGCCTTGGTGAGTGATGAAGGGTCTTATTTTTGCAATAGAGCATTGGAGACGGTACTCCAGAAGTATGGTGTGCGACATAAGACGACTTCCTTGGCTTATCATCCTCAAACCAATGGTCAAGCCGAAGTGAGCATTTAGGATCTGAAACAAATTTTGTAAAAAAGCATCAATTCTTGTCGGGAGAACTGGGCATTACATCTTGATGAAGCACTATGGGCGTATAGGACAGCGTTCAAGACACCAATCGAGGCATCTCCATATAGGTTGGTATATGGGAAGGCATGTCACTTACCAGTTGAGATGGAACACAAAGCATATTGGGCATTGAAGAGATTGAGTCTTAACATCAAAGCCGCCGGTGATGCTCAATTACTTGAGTTGATGAAGTTGGATGAGTTCTGACTTCAATCTTATGAGAATGCAAAGTTGTACAAAGGGAGAACAAAGAGGTGGCATGATCAAATGATTGAATATAGAACTTTCGAGCCGAGACAATTAGTCTTGCTCTACAATTCACAGCTGAAGCTCTTTTCGGGAAAGCTGAAATCGAGGTGGTATGAACCATACACCGTCGTTCAAACATGGCCATTTGAAGTGGTAGAGCTTTGGAGTGACGATGGCAAGACGTTCAAAGTCAACGCTCAGAGTGAAGATCTATTACGGCTCAAACGTGCAGCGAAGCGAGTTTGCTGCAACCGAAAAATGATGGTCCCGTGTTAGGCGTCTAGCTAACAACGAAAAATTTAGCACTACTAGGAGACACTTTAGAGTTACTTTGTTTAGTGTTTTAGTTAATAAATGATTGGATCTATTTGCCAGACTAACTAGGTGTATCTACATGATTTCAAATCGATCCCCATTCGTCGGGTGATTTTTCATCTAAGTGGATGAATTTGAAAAGACTGATCGAGGGAGCACTCAAGAGTGTCGCCGTTAGCTTGCACTTTCAATTCATTCCTTCTTTCTAGTTAACTGTTTTAGATTGTTAAATTGTACTAAAAACAAATGTTTAATTGATGTGTGTGTATGTTGATCCAATAAGCGGGCATGAGGCTGAGAGCTTGGGTGAAGAGCTCAAAACATCAAAAGTTGACATGCTGGTTTGGGGCACTGACTCTAGCGCCGTAGCGCCGAGTTCAGTACCACAAACCAACTTGTTCCTATACCTGGCGCTTAGGTTGGCACCTCAGCACCGAAATCAACACCCAACCCAATGAGGTTGCTGATTCTTGCTTTGAGGCGCCCATGAACCTATAATATATATATATATATATATATATATATATATATATATATATATAATTGTCGGTGCAGTGGCGCTGAGGCAAGCGCCATGGTGCAACGCCTGGTTAGTATATATAAGGGCTATACCCTTTTTCACTTCCCACTTCATTCATTATTCTCCTAGCCGACCCTAATGGCCCGTTCAGTTCACAAGTAAAATAAACATATGAACATGGGATTATTTTACATTGGGATTATAACTCAATGTGTTGATGTGTGTATTCTTGTGTGTTATGCTATACTTACCTTGATCAAGTAGGTGTAGAACTTAAGGTTTGAGAGTCACCATGACCATTGGAGCTTTTGGACTCGGATTTACAGAAACATAGCCTTAGAACATATGGTGCATCGATCGATGGTCATGGAATAGGGAGGCAAATGAATTTGGTGCTTGATGCGGTGTTTCACTTACACTATTTACGCCGACCGGCAGAGTCCGAGTGAGATACTAGAATCTCCATCATCGAGACCTCGGGATGGAGTGAAATTTAAGAAATTCGTCTATAATTGCACGAATTGGGAGACTTTCTAATTACATTGGACTCAAAGGATACAACTTGGGTGAATTAGATTCCCTAGGACGTTCTCTCAATAGCTTAAGACCACTTTTAATTACTTGCAATTAGTTAGATTAATTTAGTTGTTAATTTCATTTACAAAACCAAAATTAACTCTATTCTTAAGTTAAATTGAAAATTAAGCACAAAACTTTCCTTGTGGATACGATAATCCTGGCTCCAACACTAGTTGGTATCACTATTACTTACACAATTGTCGTAAACTTGCGGCTAGTGCGGCTAGTGTCAAGCAGGTTCGAAAAGAACCGTCCATTCTAATCAAACTGCGTTCCTCTCAGACATGGTTTCCTCTTTGGATGGCGAAGCGTAGATCGAAAAGAGCCGACCATTCGAGCTAGGTAGGCTTGGTCGCCATACAAAAAGCACCGGTTCAACAAAAGGGAATTCTGATGTTGAAGGTGATGATGCTGACAATTTATTAGTTCTCAAGATAGATAGTAATTATCTTTTGTGGGCAAAAAAGAATAAGATTGGCGATCAGAAGAGAGAATAAGTAATTGACAGCGGGGCCACATGACTATGTGCGTACAAGGGGCATGGACCGATAATTATGTGAGTTTTATGGGTGGCATGTTATGTCGATGGCTAACGGCTCTCTACTACCAATATTGGGAGTCGATGAAGTTCAGCTGAAGTCATTTGACGGACGCGTCATAACGCTTCGAGATGTTCGACATCTGCCAAGTTGTACTCAAAATCTAATTTTTCTTTTCGAATTAAATTCTAAGGGTTACAAGTTTTCCGAGCGAGGTGGAGCATTGAAAATATTCTGAAAGTCTTTGTTGGTCATGAAAGACGTGAGGGAGAACTTGTTTATTTTGGTACAGAAACATAAAGCAAAGTCTAAGCCTCAAAAGTTGATCAAGAAGTAGGTTTTGGTTGTTGGTAAGTCCAAACAGGCTGGATTGGACTTGGTTCATTCTCGGTGTTGAGGATGGTGGCCCGAGAGGGCGATGTGGCAAGATTACGGTAATGAGTTTTCGTCAAGGTGAAGATTTGTTACGTCGATGTGGCTCGAACTCATAATTTGCTTCTGACTCAAATTGGTGTTTGAATACATGAGGTAATTCATGCTATACAGTGACACGTGATTTGTGATAGAGTTAAAGATGGGAGTCCAACTTAATGTACAATTTGGTGTCATCTAATTCTTGTTGGAGTCAAAATCAAAATTTGTATTGCTGCATGATATGTAATGACTGAGAGTGCACAAATATTTTGTTATTTATATATTGGTGTGCTGAGGTGTGTAAAAGCATAGAGTGTCAAGGTTTTTTGAGAGTCAAGTATGTCGTAGCGTACGAGGCAGCGTACGGGCCAGCGTACGGGCCAGCGAGCGGGTATGCGACATTGTGAGATTAAATCTTGTTGTGGTATCTATTTGGGGTTTAGATAGAAGAGACTTTTCTTTTGTGTATTAAACTATAGATAATGGATTGTCTTGTTTCTTACCCGTGATTTTTTTTCCTGATTTTGAATTTTTCACGTAAATTCTTGTGTTCATATTTTCTTTGTGATTTATTTATCTTTGGGTGTATACGTGTGACTGCAATCTTTGGTATTCTGCAGTGATTCATCACAACATAAAATATCCACAAATACTCATATTTACCAATGCAGTTGACTAAACTAAGATGCCAAGATGTTTTTATTTTATTTTTATTTTTTGGATAACCATGGAAGTCAAACCTTTTTCAGCCCCTCTTTAATTTGGTTTAACTAATCCCATGGAAGTTAGATAAGCGGTCTAACCGTATAACTTGGGACTGGGAAAAACCAAAAGAATATAATATAGCTACCAAGAATTGAACTGAAGACCTATGCCTCAATCAAAGTTATGGTGCTCTTTTCATTGCCACCACACCACACCCCTTGGGGCGGTGGTAAGATGTTAAAAACCATGATGCAAGTGAAGTATTGATCATAATAACTAAGGCGCAAGCAAGTAATAGAAATCCAAATAACCTCTAAAGCAGCATTGGCATCCCGAATGGCGGCATTTGGTTTCTTCATTTTGACATACACGCTTGCTGCACAGCAATCAAATATCATTAAGTGAATACATACTCAGCAAAAAAAAAAAAAAAAAAAAAAAAAACAAACAAACGTCCCCCACCAATTCAAAGAAAAAAGAACACAGCCCAAGCTCCTTCGACAAATTACCTCTGGTGGCATACATTATAGCAGACGCCGGGTTCAGAGAAATCGCCTTTGTAAGATGCTCAATCGCCTCCTCGAAGTTGCCTAATCAGCACAAAACCATCAAACTCCGAAACAGCATACTCACATTTCCACAAACAAGATGAAAAATCGATACATTACCTTCAGAAAGCGCTTCCATTGCTTGTCCCTTGGCGGCTTGGGAAGCGTCTCGGCTCTCCTCGGTAACCTCCACGGAAGGTTCCCCCATCTGCAATAAAAAATCAATCACATTCACACAAAAAACAAAAATTTCCACTAATATGTAACCTAAACCCTAAACCCTAACTCACCGCCTGTGGAGGATCATTGTCCGGCTCCACTACATCTCCTTCAATCTCAATATCCGATTCCACGAACTCATCACTCTCGTACCCCTGATCCTGCGCCGCACCGCCACCGGCTCCCTTCTCGTGATCGTCATCGGCATCCATAACGTCCTCGTCGCTGTCCTCCACCACTGGACTCTTCTGCCACTCCATCAAAATAAAACCCAATCAAGCCGAAACCTTTCCGCCATTTCCACAAATCTAACACACAAACACAGCGAAAAAAAGCATAGAGAGGTTCGGATTCGCACCGTACTACGAGTCCTCGGCGATTCGCCTGATTTGTAAGCCGAATAAGGAAGAGTGGCGCCGAGACTGAAAGAAATCAAACAACACGAATCAATCAGAGAAAATCGAAGCGCGTAAAACGAAGATTTTGAGCGGTCGGTGTGGATTTGGTTCACCTTTCGAGGTAGTCTTTGAAGAAGGCGAGCGAGGGGTCTCTGAGAATGGAAGGATTGGATTTCAACTGATCGACGAAGAGCTTGAGTTGATTCAACTTCGCGGCGTCCATGGATTCGCGACTTTGTGAATGACAAAGAACGGTGGATTGGTTTGTGAAAACTCAGAAATAAAAACCGAAATGAGTCGAGCGAAGTAGAAGAAGCGGTGGATTGTGATTTTGAAAAGGTTTTTGGGTTCTTCTAGTAGCTTCTTGGGGATTAGGATTATCGTCTATCTATGTTATTATATTCCGGACCTTTGTTTTTTGTTCGCTCTCAATCACTCGGTATTGAAACGAAGGCCTTGTATGGGTTATCTCTCGATAAATAACTTAGTTGAGAACTAATTTTATTTAATTGTCTAACTTTTGTATAAGTTATTTTCCAACTTTAAATTGGTAAGAAAGTTTTAAATTTTTAAACAATAAAAATTATGAATTAACATAAATAACCTTTAAACAAAAATATATGAGTAATAAATAAGTTACTAATAAGTGATAATTGTGTCCACGAAGATAACTCCCTGGTGGAGAAATATCTCACAGCATATAGTGTAAGTGAGGAAGTAATTTGTAGGCAAGTTGGGCAACCAAACAAGATTAGTTTTCAACTCTCAATAAGTTATATCTCGAAAAATAACTTCACCACTAACGAAACAAGGCCTAAGCCCCCAATCCCGTATTATATAGGTAGGGAGAACTTCCAACATTAGTGCTTTCATTCCTAATACTCTGCTTCTAATTGTGCTAACCAATTGTTAGTCTTTTCTGTTTCTAAGTGAGCCGGATTATTCCTACAAGACCTTGGGCAATAAACATGAGCACCAATACAATCTTAACGTAACAGAAGAATTGAAAGTGAAACCCATTTCACTTTTACCGTTGGGCTAACCCGTCCAAGTTATGGCCTTCTTGTGTTTAAGGTGAGATAGTTACCATACATAGATTTGCTGGAGTGTTTTCTGACTAATATTCATACATCTCGATGCACAAACAAATGGACTAGAGCAGCTGTGCGCTTGCGGCAAATGGATTTAACAACTACGTAGCATAAAATAGTTTTTTTTTACTTAATTTTCTATATTTACTCATCAACGTTGTTACAGCGTGAGTGTCAGCCGGGATAGTGCTACCAAAATTGATCCTGGTGTAGGACAAGTTACACTACAGCTTGTAGTGAAGATGTCAACGCTAGACTTATAATTTAAAAGCAAAAAGAATCAATCATTTAGTTCATGACCCTTCGTTTTTCTTGATTTGGTCATCCAACTTTCTTTAGTTCACTTTTAGTCGATAAATTTTAATTTGCCTCTATTTTTAGTACTTTTGGTGTGTTAGGATAGTAATGGTTGCCAACTGAACAGTTCATGAGCAATTCGCTAACGGCTCACAAACGATTCATCAATCCAAAAAATCGATTATGAGCTGCTTCTGAACCGCTTTGGTTGCAACCGTTACTAGTTCAAGGACTAAAAGTGGACTAAAGTGAGCTGATGGTAAAAGAGAAGGTTAAATGTGATCACTGAGCTAGCTCTCATGAATCGCAGCATACTTCAATGCTCTCCATGCCCCCATTTAGCAAAGCGAAAGCAGCCTTTCAAGTCAAATTGCCGCATATAGTGCAGTGCACAGCATAGTTCAACCACAACTCACAAAGTGTGACAAATTGAATTTGGAAAATATTATCTGATCCCACAAAAGCGCAGAGAAACAATTTAACAAAATTGAAAACCAAATCCATATTTATTTAGACAAACAGAAGAAGAATTTCATGACTCGGACTAAACTGGCCAACAAGTAAACAACTATGCACGAGAATTCCTTATTCATGAACAAACAAGCCTAGAAATAGTAGTGGAAGCAGAACTATTTAACAACAAGAAGAGAGTGCGAGTATAAAACACATATACGTATACAAGTAGGATAAATAACCAAAGAAAACAAGAATGAGAGGAACAAAGCAATCGAGAAAAAGAAAATCCTCAAATCCACCCGTGAATACGGTTCGTGAAGAACTCTCTAGTAAGCCATGATAGATGCCCAGAAGATAAGAATGGTTGACACTCCCATCCATGCCATCTTGCTTGATCCGCCTTTGTCACCACCAGGCACTCCTGTAGAATTCAATCTCATGGTAAGTTACTCACTTGTTGAATATTGAATTCCAAAATCAATACAATCTTCAGTTCTAAAAGACATTATTGAATGATTATTACTATTATTATATTGTCAGAAACTTTTAATAATGCTCCTAGCCCCCTTCCTACCCTCCTCTTAACCATCTGATTTTCTTTTTATGTTGCTCTTGCCTGTGAGAGTACTAAGCTAAAAATTATGATAGTAAATTGCACTAAACTACATAGGAAATGTCGATGTACACGCTTTCTACTTAACCACTGCAACATAATCCCTAATTAAATCATTTCTCGATTGTTGTTTTTGTTTATAATTGTCAATGTCAAGACTAAAAACCAAATGCCCAGCCATTTTCTTACATCTGTCACAAGAGTCAATCAGACGCCCCAACCCCATGGCTGAAGAGAAATCCTAAAAATATAATCAGGCTCCTATAAATTGAACCTACAACCTCTCTCTTAAATGATACTTGTGATGCTTTCCTAATTACCACCGCACTAAGACCTTAGAGGCATCATTTCAAGGCTTCGGCCATCAAATGATCATTGAGTTGCATCTCAGATTTCATGGGAAAAAACAGTACAGTGAAGTATTCATACTAATAGAATTGGTCTCTAGTAGGAAGTTCTTTTTCAAGCTTTTGGTTATCATTTTAGTTTTTCTGAAAAGAAAAAAGATAAGAAAAAAAAAATTCATACTAATGAAATCGGTATCCATAGCATCATGTGATTAGAGAGCAACCTGATCTACTTTTTACTACAAAAACAAGTTAGATTGAAAAAGAAAAATCTAATGTTGAGAAGTTCCACTTCTACATTTCTGGCTCTCGTATACTCGTAGGCCTAAATTTATCTTTTGACTATTATTTGTCGGGTTTTTTGCACATCTATCCCTTAGTAACAAAAGATCTACACTTTTAACACCCACCTCAAAAGATTTGCACGCATAGCCTCTTTGACTGGTCAACATCAGATGGAGGAATTGAAAGCACGTTTTGAAAACGTGCCTTCTAAAGGCGTGTTTCAAAACGAGCCTTCAGTTCAAGTACGCCAATGGTTAGAGGCAAAACACTCCTTCTCAAAGCGTGTTTTTAAAACGTGTCTTTGGTTATTATGCTTATCTTGGTTTGCTTGCGTGGCAAAAAAAAGTGTTAGTTGACTAGTCAAATGGGTTATGAGGGCAAACTTTTTGAGGTGTGTGTCAAAAGTGAAGATCATTTGCTACCAAAGGATAGATGTGCAAAAATCCTTATTTGTCATTCAAAAGGTTTCATGTATCTCTTAGTAACTTTATTACATCAATGCTCAGTATTATATCTCAACAGAAATATCAATTTTTTTTTTTTTTTTATTTTTTCAGAAACAAAAGTGTTCCAAAGAATTCAATAACTTTGGTCTTCAATTGTAAACATACGTATAGTGATGGCAATACTTTGCCGAGACCCGCAAGCCTAATTTTAGCAAACCAAGAATAAAAAGGCCAAAAGGGTTCGAACAAGTTCTTAATGTCCAGATTTAAAACTGGGTTGAATCCAAACAAATCCAAAATGAATTTAAAAATACTAGGCAAGACACTAATAGACACACTACCTCACACATATTGGGTTGGCTTAAAATATTAATTCATCATAAATTAGATATAAGTTCTTAATTTTAAGTTTTGATACTCCCTAGATATACTATTAGTGCTTCTTGAGGAAGTAAGATTTGTTGTATTTTGTAATACCAAATAAAAATTGGGCATCTAATGAAATTGATATCGAATATAACTATATCATGCACAAGTAAACCCAATCTATAAAAGCTAGCCTTGTCTGAAGGCCCAAAATTCCTCACAATGATTTTGTCCAAAGGGGACAATCACATGGTGGCATATGACGACCCCTAATTTATTATTTCATCCAAAAATATAAGGGTAATGCTAGATGGACTCAAAAAGTTCAGACTCAAACAACTAAAAAGACGTAAAAATCTTTAATTCAAATTCATTATTGATGTTTGGGGTAGAGGGTAATTAGGTCTTTTACCTAGATAGATATCTTAAATTATTAATAAAAAAAAATTTGGGTCCGGACTCAAAGAGTCCGAACAGATTTTTTAAAAATATAAATCATTATACCAAAAGCCCACTTCAAAAAATATAAGTCATTTTGTAGATTCGAAAGAGCACGCACACCTGTTATATCTATTTTTACCTTCATTTAACCAAGTATGTACACTTTTGTGTAATTAAAGCGCATGTTTTCTGTGTCAATGAGTAGAAATATAATTTAAACTCGAAATCAAAGCTATCCAAAACATGTGTTTTTGGACAAACCCCTTATATTTTATGTTTCATGATGGAGGGATTAATTTTTTGGATTCATTAATTTCTCACTTTGGAAAATGTTAAATTTTTAAATCTCCCCGCGGCGCACACGAATGTGCAAGAGCCTGTGGATCTCCGCCAGTACCGATATTGTCTCCAACTTAATCTCCTTCAACTCATTCGCATGGAGTTTTATGAAGCTTCACTAATTCAATATGGAACTATTATTTCAATCCACACATCTCAACAGAAAAATGAAAGGAGCATACCTGGAGGCGTAAGCGAGGCAGTCGGAGGCGTTGCCGGAGCTGAAATTTTTAAAAAAAAATAAAAATCAGGAAGCAATCAAGAAGAAACGAAATTACCAAAATACAACATAGACACAAAGAAAGAAGAGTAAGAGATGATGAAGTACTGACTGGAAGTCTTGCAGGAGGAGACGTCGTTGGAGATGCCGCAGCGAAGGGGGATGGAGAGGGCCTGGGTAAGGTTGATCCCCAGCGACCGGAACACCGAGGGGTTGTTGTACAAATTGCACAGGCACGCCTTCTGCGTCCGAAGCGTGTCATTGATCGGCTGGCAGCATGACTCTGGCGGCTTAGTCGTCGTGTTCAGGTACGCCCCGCACGACGCCAGCTTCGCCGCGCAGTCCGGGAACTGCCCCTGCGTCTGCGCCGCCACCATCAGTACCACCGCCAGCGCCGCCGCGACTGATGAGCTCATCAGGAAACGACCCATGATGGATGGATGGATGGATGGATGGGTGTTTGGTTGTGCTGAGAATTGATTTTTTGTTGTTTGGATTAATAAATGCCAATGCCAAAGGTGTTCTCTTCTCTGGCGATGATGGTCAAGCGTTTACTGATGGGGTTTTTTATTAGAGTGGGTGCGCGGAGTGTAAAGGCGCGTTCGGGTTGGTTGGAGGGGTTCGAGTTGGAAGTATTAATTGTGTTTTCAATGTGTAGAAAACTAAAGTATCTAGAAGGTGATGGCATTTTATTTTTTATTTTTTTTTTTTTTGATTTCTTAGATGGTATTATCGACCTCAATATAAGGGGTAGCATTCCGACCTAATTTTTTTTTATTTACAAGACTCAAATTCAGATCTCGATTAAAAAGATCAAGTTTTTTTACCACTTAAGTCAATCAGTTGTTTGTTTGATTGTCTTTACTTATTTCGTTTAATTTTTGTTCATTTAGGGATATATTTTTTTTGTGCAAAAGCCCAACAACCAAAAACTTTTATTCATCAACGAAGATCTAAAATTACAAGTGAAGAGATCACTATTGGAATAGAGTTCTTCCAAACCCCACAGAGATTTTCATCCGTAGCTAATTGAGCTAGTTTGTGGGCTTACATTATTTTGAGTGTTGGAGATGTGTAGAAAAAAAATTAGTTCCACATCAAATAAGTGTGACTTCATAATAAAGTGTATATAGGTACCTCCTTCAATTAGCACTGAGGCTTTTTGGAGCAAAAACCCACGTGCTCGGGCAAGGTGTTGTGGGCTTAACCAACTTTTTTTTCTTGAAAAATAATTGGTTGGCCAACTTTGGACACCTACATTTGACACTTACTTATTGTGGTTATTTAAGTTTTGCATCGAGATGTGTGTTGTCACGACCCAAATAATTAATACGAGTTTAATTTGTTAATCAGGACCAAATGACCCGTGACGTGGGACCCGCAGCGAGATAGGTGTCACTACCGAGGCACGGTGGTCGAGGTAAATGTTATATTTATGTGTTGTATGCCTAGTGTACTGTATATGTGTAGACTACTAAGTCAATTCTACGAGTATGTAGATACCGAGACGAGCAGAGATTTACCTCGTGTTGCGTGCTAATGTGGGCCCGAAGTAGCGGCTCGTGGGGTAAGCGTAATCAGTTAAATTATATTGCATGAAAATTAATATATGTTAGTGGTTTTATATGGCCACATATCCTTAATTATTAAATGGGCCAAAGTAAATAGAGAAAAATATATATACTTTATATAGGCATTTAGATTCACACACACAAACACATATCTCTAAAAAGGGTGTCAAGTATTGGTGTCACTTGAGAGTGACACAAGGGACAAGTGATGTGAGCAAGATCACATGATGTTCCACGAGATATGTTTGTGTTTTGAGATGTGTGGCTCACATTCAAGCCAACCCAAATCATATAAATTGGTCAAATGAACCCAAAGTTTAAAGTTATCCCAATTAATCTCTCAAAATTGGAGAGAAAAAAACATAGGAGAAGAAGAAGAAGAAGAAGAAGAAGCAGAATAAAAAAAAGAAGAAGAAGACAGAGAGAAAGAGAGACTGAGCTCGAATAAGTGGAACGCAAGGTGAGTTGATTGTCGTTGTTGTTGTCTAGTTTGTTGTTGTTGAATTCGGTTGTTGTTGTTGTTGTTGGTTGGAGATGATGGAGGCTCGGACGAACTGCTTGTGCAGTTCGTCCAAGGAGGGAGACGACCTAGGGGAGTCGTCTCCCGCTCTCTAAATCGATTTGGGGTTGGATCTCCAACCCCAGATCGAATAAAAAAATCTGAAACAGAGCAGATGCTCGTTTCGGGAGGTTGGGGACGATGCTCCTGAACCGGAACAGTCTAGCTTGGGTGAGCCGAACCTGGTTCGGCCCGATTCAGGCCCAAAAAGAAAAAAACACATAAGAGGAGAAGATGAATTGGGTGAACCGGGCTGGTTTAAAACCGGTTCGACCCGGTTCAACCTAAACCCATAGAAAAAAAAAGAAGAAGAAAAAGATAGGAAAATTGGGAAAAATCCTAGAAAATTTAGGAAAAAAGATGAAGAAATTGAGAAATTTCTAAGAAAACTAAAATATTTGAAATTTTGGACGGGATTTTACGATGTTTTTACCTCGAAAAACAAGAAATTAGCAAATTGATCTTGAATTCGATTTCGACCAATTTAGAAATTTTAAATAATTAATCTTGAATTTAAATTGATAAATTGTCAAATTTTAGGACCGTAAAGGAGATATTACGAAGTGTTGGGTGCGTATAGTGATGCGACGAGAAGTCGGATAGCTTAGGAATTGTTGTGGACTATAAGTAAACTGAGTGAGACATTTATTTACATTTCATTCCATTTATTTATTCATTCTCAGTTATTCGAACTGAATTTACATTTGAAACTCATATGCTATGACTTGTTTATTTCTCATTTTATGACGTTGCTCATAGCATACTCTGTTGTTTATATACTATCATTGATTCCAATTCTTATACTTTGTCATGTTGATTATTGTGTTTGGAAGTCAGTGATATAACATGCTATTAGGTTAATTTGTTTATTTTGACTATAATCCTTTGAGCATTGGTATGCAGTTACATCTCTTAGACTCTATTACCGAGTCATTATTGAAAGTAAAAGTGGTTCTTATGGTTAGGGTCATTGGGTGAAAGAAACTCAGCTTTCATACGGGGGGTCACTAGACTTTTCGGGATGTTAAAGAATTTCTCCACTACCTTGCATGACACACGAGGTAACGTGCCTCGAACGGGGTAACCGGACCTCGGGGTTTGTTGGCGCAAGAATAACTTGGGTGAGCACGATGAGTTTTAAAATCGGGTATGTTAGCAAGTATACATTATGGTGACGACTAATTCACTTGGAATAGAAAAGGCGTAATCGCAAGTACGACCTTTTGAAATTATGATATAGAGCTCAATTTGTAATGAAATGATATAGAGCAGAGCTCAAATTGTAGTGGAAAGGGTGATGTGATGTAGGTCACGACCGACCGACCGACCCTAATCCATTACTACTTAGCCTTGAGTCAGTTTCATATTTGGTTAACTTAAGTATCTCTTTGCATGATGTTTCTTTTAGCATAGTTGCTATTCAAATTATGCCATTTGATACTTATTGCCTATTTGGGAATGTGGATCAATGTCTCTCAGTATTACTTTATTAATTTCATGTACTCACCGTCTAGTTTGTGATGATGGGTGTAGATCAGTCGAGTAGCAGACCAGGCAAAGATAAGATTGGTGACTACCTCTGAGCCAGTAAAGGACTGCTACGACATATTTTTGTACATTTTTATATTCTTTTGTATTACATCTTATAGGTACATGATATTTTTATTTTTGAGTTGATTGATAGGAACATCTGACCAGACACATGTTGTATACATCACCACTTTTATTTATATAGACATGTGATCTCTATTTCCTAATTTTCCCACAATAGGTTAGGCCTTAGAACCTAATTTCCACCAGTAATGAAATAAGACTTCCGCTGAATAATTTGTTAGATAGAAAATCTAAATTAACTTTAATTTATAAACAATCATAGGTTAGTCAGTAGAACTATCTAGTTAACTGTAGGTGGTATCATAATTGGTAGGTGTTTAAATAAGGCTGACTAGTTCCTTGTTAGGTCCTATATGGGAGATTAGGGCTTAATTAAGGGATTAGGCCAGGTGGTGCCCTTATTTAGAGAATGGGTCATCACAGTTGGTATCGAGCCATGGTTTTAAGGCACTTACGATTGTAGAATCACCAGTTTCTACAATATGATACCATAACTATAATATGTAGTGAACGGCCTACCTTGTACAGCTAGAAACAACTAAAAGATGTAAGAAATGTAGAAGTTAGAAAACCTTAGTTAGATGTGGAAAACCAGATGATCATCGCCTAGAAACTATTAGTTGGGAAGTGAGTGAACGGGAGTTGGGGATTTGATATATATACATGTTAATTTTGTTATATGGATATATGCGTTATCCACGTAGTAGCTGATTCGCGTTCGTAATCCATTTGCGATCGATATGCGCATTCACGCGATAGCGATGATGCTCGGTGCGACGACGATCGACCTTCTATACCGTCGTCGATGAGAGGACTTTCAGAGGCTTTCTGATCGTGTAGCTGGTCAGGGTCAGCGGTTGGCAGAGTTCATTGCATTGATGACTTCCTGATTTGCTCCACCAAGCCAGCTCATACATCAGGTCCTACTGCGACTACTACTTCCAGAGTATCGACCGTAATGCCAGTCTTACCTGCAACACTAGTGATAGCAGCTCCAGTAGTAGAGACAGTGTCAACACCATCTTCCACACCTCCATCATCTATCTCGACAATAGTGGTTTAGTTGGTGAAGGACTTTATCAGACTGAAACCCGTATACTTCAATGGTCAACGAGGTCTTGAGAAGATTGAGAAGTAGTCTTGTCCGAGGAGAAATTGCACAGAGTCTTGCGAATTGAGGATATATTCAGAGCAAAGATTTTGTCGTACACCTTACAGCGAGATGTCGGTGTGTGGTGGCGTGCGACGATAGCTACTGAGGGAGAGTTTGAGTCTTGGGATGCCTTCAAGACTAAGTTCTATCAGCAGCACTTCCCACCCGCGGTGATGAAGAGGTTGAGGAAGGAATTCATGAATCTGAGACAAGGAGCCGATGAGACGGTGATGAGCTACTGAGACAGATACAACTATCTGAGACAGTTTGCCAGAGATCTTGTGAAGGATGATGCAGATGATGTGTATCATTTTGGCGATGGACTAAGGCCGGATATTGGTTTTTATGTGGTCAGTTTAGGTGTCAGGACACTGGGAGAGATTCTCGAGCATGCACTTGCTCACGAGACATATTATATGAGCCGAGTTACTGACGAGACACCCTTAGTACCCGCGATGACACCTGATCAGATTGCTGAGAGTGAGCGGAGGAGACAGAAGGGCAACGAATCGAGGAAAGGGGATAAAGGTGTTCAGGGGGTAATTGTGCCTTATGTAACATCTCCTACACCTTTGCAGACTATTATGGGTAGACCTCCCGTACCACCACCAGTCAGACCTGCATTGCCAGCTCCTATTACGTCTACTTTACCAGCACTACATCAGTAGCACGGTGGTAGAGGCAGAGGTAGAGGTAGAGGACAAGGACGAGATAGTTCCAGACCAAGGCAAAGACAGGCACAGGCATCTGCACAGGCCTATGATCGGATGCAGGGTCAGCCTAGAGCAATCACTTATTTTTGATGTGGCCAAGTTGGACATGTAATTCGAGACTATTCACAACCAGCAACAGTGACTCCACCACAATGTCGAGAGGTCGTTCATGTGGTTGCACAGCCTGACGCAAATGCTACACGACAACTCATCGAGGGTACGGTTTCCATTTATGGTCAACAGTCTTATGTTTTATTTGATTCGGGTTCTACAGTCTCATTCATTTCTGGTCGCATGGTAGGCATATTAGGGTTGAAACCAGTTAGTGTCGGAGCACATTTGATCTTGAGTACTGCAGCCAGAGATAGAGTGTATCCTAATTCTCTGGTGGAGAAATGTCCAGTAGAGATTGACGAGGTAGTGTTACATGCAGACTTCAGAGTGCTTGAATTCTTGGAATTCGACGCATTGCTAGGGATAAATTGGTTAGCATTATATCATGCTCATATCGACTGTTTTGCGAAAATCGTGATATTTGAGATTTCAAGGCGTCCATTATTCATGTATAGCGGTAGTATACCGAGAGCCGAGGGCACTTGAGGTCGGTTTGCGACTAGTAGGGAGATGGAGACTCTGGTATCGGTATATATCATTGCAGAGAGTCATGGACCTAAACTTGAAGAGATTCCGGTTGTGTGTGAGTTTCCGGACGTGTTTCCCGAAGACTTACTTGGATTACGACCACCGAGGAAGATAGATTTTATTATTGAATTGGTGTCAGGTATGAAACCGATATCCATACCATCATACCACATGGCTCCACGAGAATTGGAAGAATTGAGGAAACAGTTGCAAAAATTGAGCGAGAAGGGATTCATCACACATTCGATATCACCATGAGGAGAACCGATCCTGTTTGTAAAGAAGAAGGACGATACTTTGAGACTATGTATTGATTACAGACAATTGAACAAGGTCACAATCAAGAACAAGTATCCATTACCGCGTATTGACGATTTATTTGATCAGCTGATATGAGCGTAGTTTTTCTCCAAGATAGATCTACGATCAGGGTATCATCAGCTGAGGATCAGGGAGGATTATAGATACATAACAACGTTTAGTATGAGGTATGGACACTATCAGTTCACGGTTATGTCATTCACTTTGACTAATGCTCCTGCCATGTTTATGGATTTGATGCACCGAATGATGAGACCATTTCTTGACTGCTTTGTGATTTGATGCACCGAGTGATGAGCACCTCAAGGAGACGTAGCAGACTTTGAGGGAGTACAAACTATATGCCAAATTCAGTAAGTGTGAGTTTTGGTTGTCTGAGGTTAAATTTTTGGGTCATGTTGTTGGAGCAGCGGGTATTGCTGTAGATCCAACAAAGATTCAAGCGATTTTGGATTGACTAGCGCCGACGTCAGTGACTGAGATTATGAGTTTTCTGAGGTTAGCATGCTATTGTCGAAGGTTCATGAAGGATTTTTCGAAGATCGCTTCACCAATGACCAAGTTGACCCAGAAAGACGTTAAGTTTCATTGGTCTGAGGAATGCGAAGAGGCATTTACTCGATTTAAGAAATTGTTGACTATCGCACCAGTATTGATAGTGTCAGAGGCTGGAAAGAGTTTCATGGTGTACACAAATGCTTCTCGTATGGGTTTAGGTTGTGTGTTGATGTAAGAGAAGGGCATAGTGGCCTATGCATCAAGACAGATGAAGATACATGAGAATAATTATCTAACTCATGATTTAGAGTTGGCAGCGGTAGTGTTTGCTCTGAAGATATGGAGACATTATCTGGATGGAGAGAAGTTCACACTCTATACTGACCTCAAGAGTTTGAAATATCTCTTCACACAAAAAGAGTTGAACATGAGACAGCGCAGATGGTTAGGATTTTTTAAAGACTATGAATTTTCTTTGGAATATCATCCAAGAAAAGCTAATGTTGTTGTAGATGCGTTGGGTAGGATTCTGAATGGAGATGCCGAGATGTTTACTTGTCATATAACCCACAAGTATGGCTTACTCGAGGTGGCGGCGATGATGAGTCGGTCGGATATTCCTAACGACATGCAAGTCCTAATTTGTGCTCAAGTGAGGCTTCAGACAGTGTCGACTCAAAGAGTGTCAGAGGATCAGAAAATTGATATCTACATCTGAGACTCAATAAGTTAGCCTCGAGTCTCGAGGGTACTGACTAGACTGAGACCACATATCAGTGTCTCAGATTTCGAGGCAGATTATAGATACCGGCAGTGGCAGAGCTGAGAGATGTGATTCTTCAGGATTCACACCGTTCCTGATTCACTGTTCATCCAGGAAGGACCAAAATGTATCATGATATGAAAAGACATTTTTGGTGGCTTAGGATGAAAGCGAACATATCAGAATTTATCATGAACTGTGGGATCTTCCAGCAGGTAAAGGCAGAACATCGTAGACTTGGAGGATTACTACAGCCGCTTCTCATTCCACGATGGAAGTAGGAAGACATAGCCATGGATTTCATTCGAGGACTGACGAGGACTGTTCATCAATATGATTCCATCTGGGTGATTGTGAAATGATTGACGAAATCTGCCGATTTCATACCTGTTGTAGCTCATTACACATTTGACCAGGTGAGTGTATTGTTCGAGAGATAGATTATCAGGCTACATGGGGTACCTTTGACATGCATAACTTTTAACAATTTTTTGTCACTTTGCATAAAATTGGATGTATTTTATTAGTAGAGGGACTTGTCACTAGAGGGACTTGCCAAGTGTAATCCCTTAAAAAGGTGTATTTTATCATGTAAAATACATGATAAAAAGGTGCATTTCATTTCATTTAATGAAATTTGTCTTAAAGGTATCTCCTCCGATGTTAATATATGATTTGAATTTATGAATGAAATTTGTCTGTTTTTTTTTTTTTTTTGAAAAAATAGAAATTTCATTAAAGAAGTGGCTACTAACCACCCATTTTTTGCTTTCGTACCCTATTTTTGAATTTATTTAAGTCCCTTAGTGAAATGACCCAACTACCCGTTCATATAAAATGGTTTTTACTCACTCATACCCTAGTCATCCTTCTTTTAAATCGCATTCTCACCACCAACCCAAATCCGATGAAATTTGAACAAAATCACATCGATTCAATGCCATATATGTATTATTCATCTCTTTTAGTGTCCATTTTGAGGGTTTTTTTGGAGTTTTTGAGTCAGTATTGTTTATGATTTTGTTGTTGGGTTTAGGGCTTTGATTTGGGGGAGGGGGGGTTAAATATTGCATTTTGGGTACAAAGTTTCGATGGAATTGAAAATATCAAGCCATTCCGAACAAAACCTAATATTCATGTCGTTATCATGTATTTTTTAAGAGTTTTAAATTTTTTTTGTTCTTTCTTATTGCTCGTAAGTATTGGACATACATGGCCAACAACTCTTAAAAAGTGTCGAATACACATGGCCGACACCTCTAAAGAGGACTCGGCTGGATCCCTCCGTCACCCATTAAGATGGGTTTCTTTTCTAAATCTCGATTAGAGTCGGTCGAGACCTTTAGAGAGGTCTCGGAAGGGGTCGACCGTTACCTCTTTAGATGTCTCGATCGAAGTCGGCTGATATCTCTTTAAAGGTCTCGATCATGTGCGACCGAACCACGTAAATGACACTTCTGCACTTATAGGACACATCACGACTAACGCCCGATATTGTTCAAGAAAAAAACACTCATACGACACTTGGTGACCTAGTACAAGTGTTATACAATGAGCAAAATCGATAAATGGAGAAGATTGAGGGTGTTGGGATGAGGGTAGGAGATAGGGTGACATTCGTTTAGGGTAAGGGATAGTTTCGAAATAACTTACAAAAAGTGGGGCAAACGCAATAAAAAAAATTTCAAAATGGGGTGCATCAAAATAATGGGGTTCAAGAAACAAAAATTGGTATGTGAATAGCCACTTCCTTTATCAATGGCTCTCAACATTCAATGAAACAAGACGAGACATAAAATCAATCACCGCGGTTCGCTAATCCTAATTGTTCAAAAGAACATTCAACCACTATAAAGTTGACTTTTAAGAATTACGATTGTAACAATGGAATAGTTTGGCAATCAATGAATATTCTTTTGTCAAACGTCTGGAATACGACAATACAAAAATATATCATTCGCACCATAACAAAAAAATAAATTTATGATAAGGGAAGTAAATACAAAATGTCCAACGAGTGAAGACAATCTAAACTTTCCAACAAAAGAAGGAAACAACTACACATGTAAAAAAAAAAAACAAATGACAAATACCAACCCCATAAATGTAAATCCACACACATTCTTTGGAAATGATGCAGGCGTAGAGAAGTAATTATTGCTAATAGTGAAACTGATGGTCGCAATGGGGATAAAACTAATCATCTCATCAGATTTGAATAGACATGAGTTTATTTATTTAAGAAGAGGCAAAAAAAGTAATTGAAACTACCGATGATCAAAAGAGAGGATCGGTGGCGGTTCAAAAGGAAAAATAAAAAAAAAAGAGCTAAAGAAGAAAATTAGGGTTTTTAAGAGCGACCGCAGAAAACCTTTTATTTTTATTATGATGAATGAAATTTGTCTGTTATGGCATAAAAATGCAATTTCATTTATTTTTTTTGGTGGGGCAAGAAAGTATGCTTTCAAAATAAATATACTTGGGGTATGAATTGACTTTTTTTTTTACTTTTATGAATTAACTTAAAAATGCAATGTGGTGACTCTAAAACCTAAAATCTCTTTTTTCGGTCGTCTGCCGTGATTCAAGATATTAAATTGATGCTGATCTTCTCTTCTGATCGATAGTGGTTCCAATCGATACATTTATCTGTGTTTAATTTGTTTGATAAACTGCATATCTTTTAAAATATGTGAAGATTGGACCCCTTTTGCTGCGGTACATCTTTCTCAACGATCATTCGTAGATATGTGTGGTTGTTGAGTTGGTCTTCTTATTTAATTTTATTTTTAGGTAGTTTGTCTTCTCTTATTGGATGTTTTCGTTATGTGGTTCTAATGATGTTTGTGTACTGTCATGCATTCCAGATATTTGTAAAGAGCAGCCTCTGATTGTCATACGAGCAAATATGATTAGCTTGTCAATGTAATTTTATTAAAAATAGTTGGTTTTATGTCTGGTCTTACATCAATCAATTAATGATTAATGAAAATCTTATTTTACTTTTATCAATTTTTATAATATAAGTCACAATCCAAGATGAGGAGAGTGTGGTGACTAATTTTATGTATAAGCTATAAGTGTGAAAGTGGGGTTCACTCTAAATTGCCAAAACAAGATGAAGTGTCCACTCCACACCTATAAGTCTTTTTTTTCCAAGTAGTCGATGTGAGACTATCCCAACATTTCCAACACTTTGAGAAAAAACTTTTAATTTTTTAAAATGCATTATAAATTTATAATCCATCGCAACAATGTATTATTTTTATATATCAAGTTTATTGGAAAATAGAAAGCTTAACAAACACATGTACCTGTGTTGTATCAACTCTTTGGAATTGGAAGTGAACTCTCAAAAAACATTTGAAAAAAAAAAAAAAAAAAAAAAAAAAAAAAGCAAAAACAAAAACAAAAACCAACCTCTCATAAAACGAAAAAAGCAACAAAAAAGACAAAAAAAATACTCCCATAAAGCTGTCCAAATGAGGTCCAAATTTTTTCTAGAGGGCCGCTAAGGGCACCCCACCATTTAATGAGGGCATCCAGTTAATGTGGGCACAAACTGATTTACCTGGGGCACCCAAAAATTAGACCCGAAATACCGAAACTACCCTTCGTGGAAATCCCTGAGCACCCCACCACCCCCACCACCACCTTCACCGAACTCCTCGTGGAAGAATCCATTTGTTTTGAACCGACCAGTGAGAGGAATCTCCGAAATCTTGTTCTCCGTCCCTCGCCGTGTGTTTCTCCTTCGTTGTTCGAGTTTTCTGCAATTTGTAGGGTCGGGGGTGTGAGCCGATTTCATCTCCAAATTAGGGCTCGGTTGAAGATCGTCGAGTTAAGTTACATTTGGTGGAGTAGTTGTAATGTGTGTGTGTGGCGGTTTGTTCAAATGTAAAAAAATTGAGAAATCGTGGTTCTCGGCCACACAGGCCAGAGACTGTGTCAATTGTCTCGGCCAAGCATGGCCGAGACAGAAGCTAATATTTTTGGAAACTCGCAGTCTCGGCCACGAAGACCGGAAGAGTTGACACCGTATCGGTTACGCATGGCCGAGAATACTTCAGTTATCTCGGCCGCGACATGGCGAGAGCTACAATTAGTGATAGGTAATGTGGCGTCGGTGGTGTACAACCGAGAATTTGCTCCTACTCTCGGTTGTACATTTCTGAGAGGGTCGCAGTAGGCTCGGTCGTCATAGGACGAGAGTAAGGCGAATTGAAATGGTCAATCCATCTCGGTGGTGTACAACCGAGAACTTGCTATTGGACTCGGTTGTACACTGCCGATATATTGGACTACTTGTCGGTCATTGGTGACCGAAAATATGGGTTGTTTCACGAACCTGCTTGACCGAGACATCAGAAATAGATGAATTTGAACATTACTTTTTGTAAATTTTTTTTGTGCTATGTCAAATTAACTATATAAGATTGAAAATCCAGCACGACAATTTGCACCGAAACTTAATTAATTATAAATCTCCGTAACATTCAAACTGACTCTACAAGTGTCCATCCATAAGTAAACAACAATCAAAATACATCACAACATTTGTATATCCATAGAACATTCGGAGTAACTGGCAAAATTTCTAAATGTTTAGCCATCAAAGTTTCTAGGTACAAGCTTTACACTACGGTGTATCTAAATCTACAACAGATATGGTGGCTTCATCAGCAGTTGCAATGGGCGCGATGTCTCGAAATACGAATCCATCTCGCCAACCTTTGGCGCGGTCCTCAACGTACCGATTCCACGATGGATATAAGGATGGTAACGGTGCATTCACTCGCAACTTCACATGTCAAAGTGAACAGTAGAACATAGAAGATATTGTCACGAACCCGATTAAGGGGGAAACAAAACAATTCACAAAAAATCATAGAACTTACCCTAACCCAATGGATATTTCTTTCATTTGTCATTGCAATGATAAGTCTGTTGTGCAACGACGACGGTGTAGCACTACGTAGAGGTAGGAATGTGGAGGCACTCCCATGCGAGAGGTTGACGAGAATGACATTGAATGCGGTGGATACTAACAATCCCATGTCTGGAAGTGTCAACCATTCTTTGAAAGATGCCCCCACTTGCTTCTCTGGGCAATGCACCGCATTCTTGACAGGCTCGAAACTCGAGTCAAGCACTTCCCACCAAAGGTCTTCATACCCGATAATCTCATCGGAAATCCTTCTACGCACAATCCTCCACCCGTCTACGTCGGCAAGTCCAAGCCCAGAGGCTATACACCGATATCCACAATTTTCATCGGAAACCACATCGATAATGCCCTCAACATGTGGCAACAATTCCGATTCTAAGCAATGACCATAAGTCATGTTAGATCCACTTTGCGTGCGTCGACTGACACGACGCATTTGTGGAACAACCTTGCCTTTCTTCTGCCTAAAAGTGAAGGCCTCTTTTTGGAGTGGGAGGACTCTAATTCGCTCTCCACCCGTCTCGTCGAAGAATCGTCATCATCGTGTTTTCTCTTCGACACTGCCTTGCCTCCGATTGGAGACCCCGGTGTCCTCCCACCCGCATCATCAACTTCCTGCTCGCACTATACAAAAGGCGAAGGTGGACTAATCTCCCTGAGCTGCTGAATTTCAGTCCTCCCCCCGCATCCTCAACTTCCTGCTCCCCCTTATCCAATCTTCCTGCGGTGTCGTGATTGTGCCTCCCACATATAACAGTGACATACCATAAGGAGTCAGCATTTTCCTTTACGTTAATTAGGAAAGGGCATCCACATTTCTTCGTACCAGTTGGAGTCCTCGCCTTTTCATCATTTCTTGATTTCTTTAAAATTTTGGCCGCTTTCCCCTTCCCTACTCTCTGAGCCAGTCCCCTATATGTCCCAGACCTCTCACAAGCAAGTTTCACCCTTCCCCTGCGCTTAATGCCCCCGGCATCCGAGCGCTTCGTTACTAACGCAAACTTGTTCTCACCACTAATCATTTGAAGCCATGAAATAGTCGCTTCTCGAGAGGGGAATGACTTACAAGGTGTAAAAGTGTCATTGTAGTCTGAAAAATTACTAGATACCGGCATTACCTGCAATACAAACAGTGTAACATTATAATCAACCAAAATGTACAGCACAATCACAAAAAAACCCAAAAAAACAGGTTCTCGGTTGTACAGGTCCGAAACTTTCTTCAGAGTCTCGCTAACGTACGACCGAGAGTTACTCATTACTCTCGGTCGTACCATACCGTGACCTACGTGAAACCTCTCGGTCCTCTGTGACCGAGACATTATTATACATCTCGGTCCTGCGAGGCCGAAACAATCGCTCATCCAGACAGAAACTTCGGATAACCGCAAAAAAACACAATAAATTTACAAAATTACCTCAAGTACGACCTCCTCTGGCACCGAAGCAGTACAATCCTCCATTATATAGTGGAAACAAGTTCGGATTTGAAGAAATTACCAAACCCTACGTTGACAAGTAAATCATCATTTTCACAGTTTTACACAACTAAACCGTTCTAAAAAACCATCATATGGTTGTCAAACATTGTTACCTCGCTGTCGGATGATGTCAATCCGCAAGAATCGATCAACGCTCGCCAAACGCAATGTGGCTTTGTGGTTCAAGCTTGGTGGTGGGGTGCCCTAACTCTTTGTCAAAATGGTTTGTGGGGTTTGAACCATTATATATACATGGGCAAAATAGTATTTTTTATTTTTGCTGGAATTTTTACAAATAAGTTGGGTGCCCTCATTAAATGGTGGGGTGCCCTTAGCATCACTCTTTTTTCTATCATGAGTATTCGCAACTAGTTAAATTTTTTAAATCAAGTAACTTTAAATATCACTATTTCATTTGGTACGGCAAAAAATATAAAAAATGTTCTGATTTTTGAGTATAACCTCCGAAAATAACTATTAGGTTGAAAAACTTGGAAGGCGACTCTTTTTTTTCTTCCATGCGTTTCACCTATTTTAATTAATAGAGATTAAGGGAAAAAAATAAATCACAAATATCATAAACACAACTGCATTATAATTTTTTTATTATTAATTAATTCCAAGCTCTTTAAAAATACACACTTTCAGTAACGAGAAATATAAATATATGCAACCTCAAAAAAAAAAAAAAAAAACAATGATGGAGTAGTCATCACAGCATTTTGATAATTTTGTCGCTGTCACGATCAATCTTGAATAAATAATGTGGTCGGGTCAACTCAAACAAAATACAAGTCTTTTTGAATAAAACAAAAGTGAAGAAAGCGTGTATATGTTGAGATAGCTGGTCCGATAAGGCACCCCTTTTGTAGACTAAATTCTTGCATTTCCCATTGACAATTAATATTTCACCTAATACTTTGCACCATATACTACAATGGTAGTTGGAGTTTTCATATTGAATTTCTTTTGTGCTTTTTGCTCAATCTTTTACACATCAATGACATAAATAGATCAAAATAATAATAATAATAATAATAACAATAATAATAATAATAATAATAATATAAGTAGACTATTTTTATTAAAAAAAAGTAGACAAGGCATGCAGCAAATAATGTGATGACACGACATCATTACCCTCTCATTCACTCCATGAGCGACTTCTGATTTGGTGATCTAAACTTAGGTACTATGGACATTTAAGGCGACGAGACGCACTTGTTTGATGCAGCACGAGCACATAAGTGCATCGTTCGTACTTGTCTTTTTTGAGTTAAAAAATATTTTCCTTTAAGGTAAACCCAAATACTCAACGAAACATATATATAGCGTTCCATGACGAGTATGTTATATACCTTTATGGTAACACCAATATTTCTTGTAGGTCGTTGTGTGTGAGTTTGAGATGTCATTGCAATCCGATCCAACTTATTAAAATCAAATAAAGAAAAAGATGAGCTAGATTTTCAAAATCAAAACACCAAGATGATAAAGACAAGCCCCAAATTAGTTGAAGTCATAGGTGAATCAAATGTTTCCATTCAACATTATAACAAAAATATAATATATTTTAAAAAAAAAACATATAGCTAATAAAGAAAAAAAAAGTGTAGTTTTAGTTTGAAAGAAAAATGTCCAAAAAACTGCATAGAGCTTTTAAGACCGCCATAAAAGAAAAGGATAGCTATTACAACGAAAGATAAGAAAAGAATTTTAGGTGTGGAAACTCATTTATGTAGAGCCCCGCCATGGGCACCCCACTTATTAATGAAGGAATACAATTGTTGAGAGCACCAAGTGGTTTACCAAGGGCAAAAAATTTGACTGAATTCCCAAAATTGCCCCTAAGTGCACCCCACCACCAATCCACTAATTTGATAAAACGGAGGAGGAACCAAAAGTTTTTTTGAAACCCTAAATTCTCTCTCGATCCTTGGCAAGGGCAAGCTTCTCTTTTCTTTGGTTCTCCTTTGTTTTTTTTTTTTTTTTAACATTCAAGTGGTGGTGTTCTTCCGATTTCATAGATCTCAAGTTGTTTGAAATTTGGCTACGTTTTAGGGCTCGGTCTTAGGGTTCCAATCTCACTAAAGGAGTTTATTCGACAGATTATTGGTATGTATAAACTCAATTTTGATAGATTATGGTTAAGTTTTTGCTCGTTTTGTGGAGTTCGTCTTCTAGGTTTTTTAATTTGTAAGCCTGTGTTTCTCGGCCACACAGGTCAGAGAAGATGCTCACAATCTCGACCAACCATGGCCAGGAGTTAGGTTTTAATGTAGTTGCACAACGTCTCGGTTACATACTACCGGGAATCACATTGTTGTCTCGGTGGGCAATCTCCAAATGTTGAAATGTATTTGTAATCGATCATTGATCGTCTCAGTTATCCAAAACTGAGATTGTGGTTAGGTCGTATTGTCCTAGGTACTGTGACACTCTAATTTCTCTCGATCACCACATTCCGAGGTTAATTCAGAATGTGCAATTAGGTTAGTTTCGGTGATGTACAACTGAAACTGAACCCATTGTCTCGGTTATCAATTATCGAGACTTAGGTTACTATCTCGGTCATGCTTCACCATGAATGTAGATGTTTTCCTGGACATGCTTGACTGAGACTATAGAAATTGTTGAGTTATCTCTGATTTTTTTGACGTTTACTTCTATTTCTGTTCAAGGTGCTTACATTCAATTATTTTATCAGGTATGGCTCATTCCAAGACCCCAGTGAATATGAAGGAAAGCTGGTGTTGAGGCGTCGAGGGTTAACCGTAGGCGAGGTGATCGGAGACCCCTGAATGCGCCGTATCGGAAAGAGAAACAAAATGTATATGTGAAGGGAAACTGAAAGGCTACTGAAAATCATGCAAGGAATGTTGAATTGCACGATGAGGGTTCCAATGTTGACATGTCGACAAAATGATCTTGTAATTGCCCAAGGTGAAGGTGAGGCTCATGCATCAGAGTCTAATAATAGTGAGTACTCAACACCAATAGACACCACTAATTAGCATCGTAATGTAAGTGGGAGTACTTGTGGCGGAAGTAGCTGTAATGAAGGGGAGTCACAAAAGCAAGAACAACAATGTATTCCTTTCCCCAGTTGCCCTTAAGATGGATCATTGCTGAAGAATTTTAAAGATCATATCGCCTTAGCAATTTGGAGCAATGAGGTAGTTAATATTTCATTCAACACTGTACTTAAAAACTTATGGCTTTCATGTAACTGACGAAATGTTTTATGTTGTTATAGGATTGTCCGTTAGTCAAATGTATCAATCACGGTGCTCAAATCCAAGAGTGAGATTTGCAGTCGTTTCACCCTGACACTAAGGGCTTTCAGAGGATTATCTAGCGGTCAGTGTTGACTCCATTGATAGACTGCTCATACCGTAAGGCAAAAAGGAAGCCATATATGCCTTTGTGGAGCAGTGGTAGCCGAAGACAAACACATTTCACTTATCATTCGATGAAATGTCGATCTCTTTGGAGGATGTGAGCATTTTCCTGAAGATTCTTGTGACGAGTAAATTGGTTGAAGTTGAAAACTTTGCGAGGTACACCGAGGAATCTCGCACGGATGCTATAAAGCTGGTGTTTAAACTGTTAGTATTGAAGATGTTGAGGAGGAAGTGAACATCATCAAAGGGATCACAATGCGAAAGTATTGGCTGAAGACTCGGTGGTGCCCCAAAACGGCTTCGAAAGACACTACTTATCCGCTCGTGGAATGCATTGCCCGAGAGTACTTGTTGTACCTGCTCTCTTGCACACTTTTTGCAGACAAAAGTGGATCTTCGGTCTCTGTTGCCTTGTTGAAGCTTCTTGAAGATTTGGATGATGTGGGTAAGTATGCATGGGGTGCAACTGCGTTGACGTATTTGTACCGTCACTTAGTATCCGCCACTAGAGTACAAGTTTCTCAGATTGCCGGCTACCTCACATTACTTGTGGTAATAGTTCTAAATCTATGTACATTGTTATTTGAAGAACTTTAATTAGATTTTGCATATTTTCAACAACTAAACCTTGTATGTATTGTCAAGGATGGGTGTACGAGCACTTCAGAGTCAGGTTCGCCACATCCAATGCAATGTAGATGGACTACGTGCAACCTCGTGTCTCTAGATGGATTCAGAAACACGAGACGGTGATGAACGTTGACAAGATCAAGAGGAAATTGGATAGGTTGCGGCTAAGCGAGGTGAGTTAGTTACTTAATTGTGTTGGTAAAAGTTTAAGTTAGCTTATGTTTACTAATTACGATTGTTTATGTTTGATTAGGTCATTCGGGACCCTTATATTGATGTTAGGGACAATGGAGTTTTGCACCCGATGACGTTCTACAGTGACACATGAAAGTACAAGGACGTAGTGGAGCCCTACCATCTGGAGAGGAAATTAAGATAGCTTGGCCACGTGTAATCTATACCTGACCCTCTGTACCGCCCATTGGAAGCAGTCCGAGGGCCATCCATACTCAAATATTTTTCAAGTATAAGTTCCAACAAGACAATTGGGAGCGTTGATGTAAGCATTTGTTGGCCCCCGAAGTTCGTGGCGAGAAGGCGTAGTTTGAGTTCTTGGCTACACCGAATTATCTTCCTTGGTTCCTGAAAGTGTCACACCCGGTGATCAAGAATTCAAGCCATGAAGATGAAGACCTTGTTGCCATTACTATCACTGACAATGAACTATTAGCGGTATGCTAACTATTTTAGGTTTTATGTTGATGTGTGTGTGACATGAATTGTGTTCTAATTTTTAACATTAACTTATTTGTTTTGTCTTCAACAACGGAATAACATGCATTGGACGCGGCGTTATGACAGATGGATTCGCCACTAAAGTTATGTACTTTGGAGTCTGCGAAGAAAATAGCGAGTGATGTCGTCAATTTCTTGTCAGGGAGGAGTCTTGGTCCTACCACCACCACTGCCACCACCACCGACATAACAATCCCTACTCAACCAGCCTCTAAGGACTCTCAGCACAACATCACTTCTACACATTCAAAGTCCACCTCAGCTAATGCTCCACCGCCACCGATCGATGCTCGCGCTCAAAGAGAATGCTTGATATTGAATACACTAGGAAGAATTTGAAGAAGTCAAAGCAATGCTGGACTTTGAAGTAGCTTGTTAATGTTATTGTTATTGTTGTATTGTTGTACCTTGTGTTAGATTTTGGAACTTATGTTGCAATGATGTTGTTGTTTGAATGTTTGTCTGTTGATGTGAATGTTATTCTTGTGCGAATGTTTGTCAAATTCATTAATTTTAATATGTTGTATATGCTATTTTAGTGTGAATGTTATTCTGTTGGCCATGTAATTATGTGGATTCAGGGTTAAAATGAGGTAAAATAGATGATCAAAACACAATCTCGGTTTTTCATGTCCGAGATTGGTTACTGAATCTCGGTCCCTCAAGTCTGTAACCTTTCACATACTTACGAAAATATGTGATCGACAAGTATATTTAACATCATTTTAATTCAACCAGGGGATACTTTTGCTCATATTGTTCCGAGAATCTTATGATATTCTACGTTATCACTGACCAAAACTGGTTTTTTATTCTCGATTACATTATACTGATTTTCATGTTCAATGGATAGTTTCTTCTTGTTTCGATTAGACGTGTCCAACACCTAAGAAAATGTCTTGATAGTAGAACTCTGAAATGTTCAATGGAGTCTCGGTAACTGTTAACCGAGATGACTATTTCATAAGTAATTTGGTTTTGTCTCGGTTGGTTGTGAACGACACTACACAGCCCATCTTGGTCATCACAATCCGAAATTATACCCAAAGTCTCAGCAGTTTCCTACCAAGATTTAATGCTAAATACAATTTTGTTTTTTGTTATTTAAGTCATCACAATCCGGAATTATACCTAAAGTCTCAGTAGCTTCCCGCCGTGAGGTAACATAATCTCACAAATATGTATAACTCTTGGTATGTAGTTACTGAGATCATGCAAATAGTCTCAGTTGTTGCATGGCGATATTTTGGGTACGCTTTCGGACCTAAAGAACCAAAATTCAGTATCGGTACAATTTGAAGAAAAAAATGCAACCAAAACAGAAAAAATTACCCTTTCAAGAAAACGCTCGTAAACGATCAATAAATAACACGTGTTTTTCGATAATAGTATTGCAATATAGTAAGTAATAACATAAACCATAATATAAACTACACTAAAACACTATTTTCACATTCAATGTTCTTAAGGCGAAACTAAGTCTACTACGAAGGCGTACCTTGCTGAGAAGTTACAACCGTCGGGATTTCTCAAATTATGAATCCATCACGCTAACCTTTAACGCACTCATCAATATACCTTTCCCACGATAGATGTAATGATGGAAGCGGTGCATTCACATTCAACTTCACTTGTCAAATACAAATTACAACAAAGAAGTCATTATCATATAATTTAAAGTTGATAAAAACATGTAAAAATTAATGTACGAACTTACTTTAACCTAATGGATGTTCCTATCATTAATCATGCTAATGATAATTCGACTATCGAAAGATGGCAGTAGGACATTGTGTAAAAGAAGAAATGTCGAACAACTATCATGCGATATATTTACTGGAATGACGTTAAAGACCGCTGATATTAATAGCCTCATGTCCGAAAGTGTCAACTATTTGTTAAAAAATGCCCCAACTCAATCATCCGGATAATGCACGAGAGTCTTCACCTTCCCGTAACTCGTTCTAAGCATTTCCCCTTAAAGAGTTTCATATCCCGTTATCTCATCAAACATCCTTCTACGGACTAACCTCCAAACGTCTATATCATGGAGTCCGAGTATGGAGGAAACGCATCGATATCTACAATTATCATCGTTCGTCACATCAATAGTGCTCTCAACGTATGACAATCAATTCAGTTGTATGCAATAAGAATAACCAACCTTAGATAAACCTTGGGTCACCCGACACGTCCGACGTATTTTAGGCCCCACTTTATTTTGCTTCGTCCTCGAACTAAATGCATATTCTTTCGATAGTACATACTCAAACCCGCTTGGCATTCTTGTCGTCGAAGTATCTTCTTCACGGAGTTTCCTTTTCGATGTTTTCTTCTTTTCTTTGTTCATCAACCTTCCAACTGTAGACCCCGGTGTCATTCCCTTAG
This sequence comes from Stephania yunnanensis, assembly GCA_039657365.1. Taxonomy (NCBI): domain Eukaryota; kingdom Viridiplantae; phylum Streptophyta; class Magnoliopsida; order Ranunculales; family Menispermaceae; genus Stephania; species Stephania yunnanensis. Next base: position 52,152,082 of record CM077584.1, on the reverse strand, counting down.
TATTTATTTTTGTATGTGGGATAACCCTCGGTGTAGATGAAGGTCAACTAATCTCTCTGAGCTGGCGAATAATCACGTAATCATCAGTGCAATCATGAAATTTCTTCAACACTATTTGAATCTCATTGTTCATATTGTATCTGGTCCGATCCACAACATTCTCTGGTACCATACTCAACTTTTGCCAGTATACATGAATGTCCTCGAGTGAGATGGATTATTTCATAGCCCAAGTTTCTAATTTGAGTTTAATATCTTAATCATGATTACTAGTAACGAGATACGTCTCGTGATCAAGGCGAGATGGGTGAGGTATATGTTATATTTATAATGATGTATGTATAATGTTTTGTATATATATGTAGACTATTAAATCATTCCTACCTATAAATATCGATACGTGTGTGTGAATGCGCCTTAAGTTGCATGCCGACGTGTGATCGATGTAGAGAGTGATATGGTAAGTTGGTATAAGTCTTATATATCATGCGTGGTATGTATCTCACAACCACAACGAGTAAAGTCGTATCTAACATCCTCTCTGTAACGACCCTTTTTTAATGTCTTTTAATTTACGGACGTGGACGCCATCTCAGATTTAAGTAGACACTGAGGTACGCTAGGACGCACAGAGACTTAGGTATGCTTGTTATTATGTGTTGGATGCTTCTTTGCGGTGAAATTTAGTGAAATACATCGCATGTGTGTATGTTGCATAAAAATACGTGCGAGATTGTGTGAACTGTACTCGCCTCGATATGCGTGTCGACGCGGGTACCAGGTAGTTGACGGGACCGAATATTAGGTCGGGGAAACTAAAGCACACAAGTTAAATAAAAATTTGTCAAGAAAATAATATGGAATAAATAATGAGTAATTAGTGACGCGGCGATACGCGGATATCACGGTTCGAACGCGAAATCGGGTGTCAAAACGCCCGGAGCCACGGGCGAGTATCCTAACGGTGACACGAACAGGTGTCACAATTGTCATCACCAAGAGACATTTGGTCATTTTCTTTCACCACGTGTCTGTCCACCGATTCACATTTACACATCACACACACAAAACTCACGCACACACTGTTAACACATACAGAGAACTGGGAGGCCGAGGCCGAGGAAGAAGAAGGAAGGAAAAGAGAGGAAGAGGAGAACCAGTGACGGGCTGGGAAGGAGAGTGGAGATCACGATTTAGGTGAGTCGTTGTGGTTGTTGTTGTTGGGCAGTGGCCAAGAGTGGGGGTTCAGCCATGGCCACGGTGGGATGGCAAGGGTGCCTCCCCTGCCATCGGCTCCACCGGGGTTGGGGTGGAGAGCCACCCAAACCCATCACTGGAGAAGATGAGAGGAAAAAAAAAAAAAAACTTCGCTGCTCCTGATCGAACCAGTCAATCGGGGGAAGGAGATGACACGCGACATGGGCCGGCCCAAAATGGGTCAGGCTCGACCCATGGGCTGAGCCTGGACCATTCTAGTCCAGGGCCGGGTCGGGTCCGATCTGTTTGGGCCGACCCGAGCCGACCCAAACAGTAAAATCAGAAGAAGAAAAAAGAGAGAAAAGAGAGAAATAGAGAAGAAAAATGGAAGAAAGTTGGAAAATTTGTGGAAAATTCCAGAAAAATTGGAAAAATTCTGAAAAAAATATATTTCCATAAAATAAATAGAAGTTTATGAATTTCTATGTAAAGTAAAATATTTGGATATTTCGGACGTGCCTTTTTGCGGGGTTCTGCCTCGAAAAATGTGAAATAGGGAATTTGGCCTAAAAATGTTAGAAAATTATTGAAAATTATCATGCTAACTTAAATTATTAATAAATGAACATAGGTTGACACGGTGATCAATTGGCGACCAAGGACTCAGTGGACTTGAACCCGGGGATTGATTACGGGGTAGGAGAGCGCGTTGTGTGGTTTGTAAAACCCAAAGGGAAAACTCTCGAGTATTTATTTTGTTTCGTCTTTCCATTCATTTTCAGTATTCTTCGTGCTTTTTAAATTACATTCATATCTTGTCATCTCTTAGACGATTGGTTGAGTTACTCCCACCGGATGTTTTGTTGTGTGTTTATGCATCTAGACCATAACATGTGTATCAGGAGTGCTCGGTGGATAACGACCCGAGAGAATTGCTACATGTGTCGGTGCGTCGTAGATCTACGCCGGCCACCGAGAGGGATTAGGTGATAGCTAGTTGGGTGCGCCCACTAGTGGGATCCTGGAAAGAAATCCCGAAGTATGGTTTATTCTGACTGGAACAGGCACACATATTTGAGCTTTATTGTTATTTATGCATGCGATGCCCTACTTTACAGTTGCATGTTTACATTCCGCATGTTTATTTAGCAGTATTTCTTGACTTCCACTTGTTTATATGAATGCTCAGAGGAGTTCCTTGGGATTTTACTGACTGGACTCGTCATCTATTTTCTTCTGTGATGATTGAGTGCAGATCCGAGTACAAGTAAAGGCAAAGAGATCTTAAGCGACTACCTCTGACTGCCTACCTTTGCGGGTACTTGTACGTGTGATTATTTTTATATTTTGCTTATTTTGGGAACTGGGGAGTGATATGACCTTGTACATGCTTAGTTATATATGGAAAATTGGTTATTTCGAAATGTACAGGGTTTTTCCACATTAGGTCTTGTTTAATTATTTCATGAAAATTTTTGCATTTAAAAGACGACTTCCGCTGAATATATTAACACACACAAGTAGATACGAATCTCGAGACAGAGTAGGACGGGTAGGTGCCGTACACGTGTAGTTGGGCCAGCTGGCGAGGAGTACACGGAGACACGTCATCCTGGGGCGGCGAGGGTCGTCACACTCTCCATGCTCCGATTCATCTCTAATCAATTTAAACACACTTTAAGAAACGTATCCATGCAATCGGTGATACAAACTATCAATATATTCATGTTGCACCACATTCAAATTAAGCTTAAATGATTTCTTGATGTTATGTTGAATCATAAGAAGACCATTTACTACACCTACAAAGTCTCAAAATTTGTCTAACTGTTGCCAAAATGTAGTTTCAAAGTGGAATGCGAAAACTCAACCTTCTGTATTGTTGTTTCCCCTAAAGTGCATAATTTGATCTGGTAATGCCGGTATAAAATTTTCTTTGTAGTACTTCACCTATGTGTTATCCAAGTAATCAATGAGGCCCTTCACAGTTCCAAACTCACATCGTAAGTCATTCATCTTAAGTTCAAATGATGTCACCAACTTAACATACAACACACTCGTCCACCTATTCATGAAACGCGCGAAGCATTCGTTATCCCCAAACATCTTCTTAATCTTGACGAAGACTACTTTGTTGATGTGCCAAGAGTAAAGAAAGTGAGATAATGTTGGAAATATTTATTCAATAGCACCAATCAGGTCTAACTCTCGATCTGTAACAATCAAATTAGTTTTAGATCACCAATCTAATATGGATCTCAAGTACCCAAACATAATTAACCTTAGTCTCTAATGATATGAAAGCAAACTCAACTGAGAACGTCAAATGTGTCGAAGTGATTCCAACTATCTCCAATAACGGCATCCGATACCTATTAATTTTGTATGTGCAATCAATTAGAAAAATTGACGAGAAACATCATAACTTCTTAATTGAATCAGGATGCGACCAAAATAAGTCAGTGACGACATTTGTCTCGGGATGCTTCATATACCACGACATCCACTTATTCTACTTCAATATGTGTAATAGTTGTTGTCCTTAAGTCCTCCCGCCTGCATCCTCAATTCGATATTTTTGTCATGCATTGTATATTGTCCGCATAATCGAAACATTATTTGCATCCATATGCTTCAACGTGTTAAGGATATCTCATAACTTTACATTCCCTTTAGTCATATGAACCACAACCACTTGCTCACTTGTATCCAATCTTCTTGCAAATGAGTGGATATCCAATTAGTTGGCAAGGTCGTGATTGTGCATCCCACATACGACATTGACGTATCACAAAGAACTCAAATTTTCCTTAATGTTAATAAGGAAAATACACTCATATTTCTTGGTACCAATTTAAGTCATTGTATTTTCTTCATTCTCTTTGATTCTTGATTTCAAAGCAAGTTTTGTAGCTTTAACTTTCCCTAATCTTTGCGACATTCTCCTAAATGTACCGGACCTCTCACATGCAAGTTTGACCATTTCTCTGCGCTTAATCCTTTCAGCATCAGAGTGCTTCGTTACTAACACAAACTTTTTCACACGACCAATCATTTAGAGCCATGAAACAACTGCTTCTCTAAATGAGAATGACCTACAAGGAGTGAAAGTAGCTTGAAAATGACGTGAAATCGACATTACCTACAACATAAACATTGAACCATAAAGATTCATCACTAAGACACGACAGATTCACCAAAAAATAAAAAAATACACATTATCGGTAGTACAAGTCCGAGACTTAACAAACAGTGTTGGTCAAGGACAACTGATACTGTTTGACAAGTCTCGGTCTTGCGTGGTCAAAACAATCGTGAATGTGCAAACACACGTAAAAAACAAAAAAACACAAAACAATAACAAATACCTCTTCTTGTACTTATCATCTTGCACTATTGTAGTATATTTATTCATTTCACGCTTAAAACAACTTTGGAATGACCGAATCTATCAAACCCTATAATGAAAAATTAAATCATCAATTTTACTATTTGCCACACCAAAACAATTGATTCGAACCTTAATATAGTTATAATCAAGTGTTACCTCGCTATCGGATGATGTGAAAGTGCAAGAATCGATACACGTCAACCAACAAAATACATGGGTTTAGGTTAGAAATGAGAGAGAAAGGTAGGGTGCCCTAAAATTTGTTCAAAAGTGTGTTGTGATAGTGTAGAGAGTTTATATGGAGGTGCAATTTTGTCATTTGCATCAATTTAAAATTCAGATGAGAGAATAACTATAAAATTTGTTGTGGAATATGGATGACTATACATGTACATCAACATATTGTGTAGTCATGTAACTTGTATTTTTCACTTAATAGTACCTTCACTTGTCTATGTATTGTCATGTTACTTGTAACCATTTCTAATGTACACCAACTCTTCCATGTATTGTCAAATTACTTGTAATGTGTTGTATGACATGGGGTGTATGTGTTACTCGTACACATTGTATAAAATACATTTATCATCACCAAACGGCCTATATAAAGGGTGTCAACCTCATTGTAAAAACACACCAAGTTGAATTAAAACTTTTCATTCCAACTATCTCATTTCTTCTCTTCTCCTTTGTAGTAGTAGTTTGTAGTAGTAGAAATTCTTAGTCTTCTATTTCCTTCTCTAGTTCTTAGCAAGTTCCAATTCAATTTACAACACGTTATCAGCACGAAGTTGCTCTACAAGAGGAGGTCTTGAAGATCAAGAAGCTTTTCAAAGAGACAAAACTAGGAATGTATTTACTGCACGTTTTGCTGATTGTCACTTTGATGAAACAATTTTCCCACCATTAGGGGGAGATAAGAAACAAATTCAAAAGGAATGACACAAAATTGCTTGAAATGCATAAACTTCATCACATTATGATCCACGCACAAATCAGTGTGAACTTAAAGTTCAAAAGATCATTTATTTGCAATAAATCGCAAATCAATTACCTGATCCATTTAATGATGCAAAATAAGTGACAAAATCACATATTCCAGCTGTAAATGCTCATGCAAGAATTGATGTATCTGTGCAACAAAATACACAAGAACCAAAGAAACGCTTAAAGCGTGGAAGACCAGTTGATTCAAATGATACAATTCCTCGAAAGAGGAAAACGAGAGTAAAATAAATACAAATCAAAATACTCCTGAGAAAGAATAAGAATCATTTGATAAGGATTTACCAGAAAAAGTTGATTTTGACGAGAACAACTACCTCTAGAAAAAAAGAAAAAGATGAAAATAATGAGATCTCAATAAATTATTTAAACTCTGATAAGATTTGGGATCGAAATAAAATTGTTCTTGATGATATATTTGCTTTCGATGTGTCATTTGAAATATGTGAAAATGATGATGATCCATAACCACGATCAGTGGACGAATGTCGAAAAAGACATGATTGACAAAAATGGCAAGATGTTATCCAAGTAGAGTTAAACACGTCAAGGAAACGAGAGATTTTTGGACCGATTGTCCAAACACCAGATGACATAAAACTTGTTTGAAATAAATGGGTATTTGTACGAAGAGAAACGAAAAAAATGAAGTTACAAGGTACAAAGCAAGACTTGTAGTTTAAGGTTTTTCGAAAAGACCTGACATCGATTATGAGAAAACATATTCTCCTGTTATAGATGCAATCACATTTCAGTTATTGATAAGCCTTGCAGTTTCAGAAGGACTTGATATGCATTTAATGGATGTCGTTACAGCATATCTATACGGATCCCTAGATAGTGAGACATATATAAATTCCTAAAGGATTTGTAATATCCAAATAAATAAAATCGAAATCTCATAACATGCATTCTATAAAATTACAAAGGTATTTGTACGGATTAAAATAATCTGGACGAATGTGGTACAAACGTTTTAGTGATTATTTACTAAAAGAAGGATATGTAAATAATTCGCTTTGCCCATGTGTCTTAATTAAAAGATTATCAACAAGATTTGTGATTATTACTGTATATGTTGATGATTTAAATATAGTGAGAAACCACGACGACATCGTTAGAACATCCGAATACTTGAAAAAGAAATTTAAGATGAAAGAACTTGAAAAAACAAGACTTTGTCTTAGTTTGCAAATTGAACATTTTTCAAGTGGATTACTCATCTATCAATCAAATTATATTGAAAAAATATTAAAAAAATTTTATATGGACAACATCCATTGAGCTCTCCAATGGTTGTAAGATCACTTGAAGTGAATACAGATCCATTTCGATCTCATAAAAGTGATGAAGAGCTAATTGGTCCGGATGTACCATATTTAAATGCAATTGGTGCACTTATGTATCTTGCAAATTGTACAATACCTGACATTATTTTTGCTGTCAACCTACTTGCAAGATACAGCTCTTCACAAACTCGAAGACATTGGAATAGTGTTAAACATATTTTTCGATATCTTTGATGAAGTTTATTTTACTCGAGAGAGGTAAAATTGAATCTCCAAACATATTTTTCGATATCTTCGAAGACATTGTTTAAAAGTGATGAGTTTATTTTACTCGAGAGAGGTAAAATTGAATCTCCAAAGTTATGCTGATGCTGAATTTTTATCTGTTCCCCACAAAGCCCGTTCTCAAACGGGATATGTATTCACATGTGGTAATACTGTTGTATCATGGAAGTCAGTAAAGCAAACTATAGTTGCTACCACCTCCAATCATTCTGAAGTACTTGCAATTTATGAAGCATGTCGTGAACGTGTATAGTTGAGAAACATGATTGAACGTATTAAAAAATCATGTAGATTGTCTTCAATAAAAGATTCTCCAACCATATTATATGAAGATAATGCAGCATCTATTGCACAATTAAGTGAATGATACATAAAAAGAGACATAATAAAACATATTTCACAAAAATTCTTTTATGCGCATGAGCTTCAGAAGAATGATGAAATTGATGTCAAACAAATCCGATCGAGTGATAATTTTACTGATTTATTCATAAAAGCCTTACCAACTACGACATTTAAAAGACTTACATATGGTATTGGCTTGCGTAAACTTAAAGACATTGCAAGTAAAGAAACTGAACAAGTTTCACCCATGTTCACATGATGAGAAGTTATTGATTAGTGTATTGCACTTTTTTCCCTTAGATATGATTTTATCCCATTGAATTTTCCTAGCAAGATTTTTAATGAGGCAATCTTAACAATATTATACCAATCTTAATATTTTATGAGAATAGTGTACTCTTTTTCTTTTACTATATTTTTTCTCACATGATTTTTCTTAGTAGAAGTTTTAACGAGGCACAATCTCTAAGCAAGTGTCATCCAAATGGGAATGTTGTGGAATATGAATGACCATACATGTACACTAACATATTGTGTAGTCATGTAACTTGTATTTCTCACTTAAAAGTACCTCAACTTGTCTATGTATAGTCATGTTACTTGTAACCATTTCCAATGTATATCAAACGACCTATATAAAGGGTGTCAACCTCATTGTAAAAATACACCAAGTTGAATGAAAACTTCTCATTCCAACTATCTCATTTCTTTTCTTCTCCTTTGTAGTAGTAGTTTGTAGTAGTAAAAATTCTTAGTCTTCTATTTATTTCTTTAGTTCTTAGCAAGTTTCAATTCAATTTACAACAAAATTAATAATATATGAAAAGCCCATAGCAGTGCTCTTAATGTATACAAGAGTTGCCATTTACCTATTTAAAAGAATTCTCCAAACCCAACAACCTTTTAAGATGATAATATAGAATATTAAAATATCTTACAAAGACTTGACTTTGCTAATACACAAAGAAACGAACGAACCAGATAATAATCACACCATGTAACAATGGTAAAAAATTATTGAAGTGAAAATTTGAGATTGTAATTACAGAGAGAGAACAAGAATAGAAGATGAAAACTCAAGATAATTGCTGATATTTCTGTTAATTACATCGTCAAGTATCTATATAAGAACTCTTTAACCTAGTACAATTACTACAACATTCCAAAACATTTATTATTATTCTGATAATGCAAAATTTGTGGCCAAGAAACAAAATCAAATGCATCAGTGTTGAACCCTTTTAACTTTCATATGGTGCTTCCCGCAACATTCTCAATTTAGGGCATCTCCAATGCATTGCACGAAAATGGTGTAAACTTGACACTATTTTAGTATAAAAAGTACATAAACAATATATTTGGTATGCACATATCTTATCAACTAGATGATAAGCAAGTTTTGATAAGCTAGTTTGACAAAATAGTAGTGTTTGGTAAGGAGCTTATTGTAAAAATAAGCTAGATGAGAATCTAGAAATTTAAACACCAAGTGGGGTAGCATTTCATGTGGATTACCGTGGATGGTATTTCCTTTTTCAGTTTTACCCTTATTTTTTGTGAAAAACAAATTGCCTAATCTATACGCGATTTAATTTGTTTTATTTCTTGCCAATATACTACCCATGTAATAATTAATGAAGGTCTAATTAATTGAAAAGTCCAAATTGTGCCTAATTTATAAGTATACACATTAAATACAATATTAGTAGAAAACATGTAGCCTAAGTGTCATATTACATTTTTTAGAATAATCTATTATTAACAAAATGTATAAGTAATGAAAACAAAAATATTTACATATGTATTTTTTCATGTAAAATAGGCAGTGTAAATATATTTGCATATTTTAATATTTACATATGTACTTTTTATGTAATTAATAATATTTTATTATATACATCAAAATATACATATTCTATTAATCAATAATTAGTATATAATACATATCCTCTTGTCTCATTTTATATTAATCAACTACTTGATCAGCTAATTTTTTCAAACAATTTCAATTAATCAGCTAGACTATCAGTTATCAGCTCCTAGACACTAAATTATTAGCTATCAGCTAAATTATCAACTTTTAGCAAGATTATCAGCTAGTTTTACCAAACAGTACCAAAATACTATTCCCATCTCCAACCCTAAAACACCAAATTTTGCACTTAACCACTTTATTTTATAAAATATTCTTTTTTAAAATATTTTTAAATTGTTAAAGTTGTTTAAGTGGACCTCACAAGCAATAAATAGTTTTAGAAATAGTATAGTAACATTCTCGCTCCATCTTGGCACAGCATGACTGTTCATGTGCACCAAGATAGAGCCCTCCTCCCAATGCCAAATAGGCATTGGGTTGGAGAAGCCCTTAATGTTAATAGCTTAAAAAAAGTTGCTATTATGTTTTGCGTCTAAATTCTGGCTAACCATGCTTTTCTAGTGATTATCCAAGTATTTGCTTCGATTACTACTTAAGACAACATGTTCAACCATAAATTGATAATAACTTTCTACGCCATACTATGGTTACAAGCCCTCTTGATTATGACGGTATTGCCAGAAACTTGGTAACTGGCATCATCGAAGACTTAAATATTTTGTTATTTTGACAAGGATCATTGAATAGAGAATACACAAGTTAATTAACAAGTATGCTTATTTACTTAAAAGAATTAGAGAGAGACCATACCTAGTCCACTTTCTTGCACTTAGTCAAGGAAGAAAAGATAACCTCAGAAGATTCATGTTACACAAATTGATGAAAAATGCCCATAAAGCAGGATCAACAATGCCGCAGTAGTAACTATATTAGTCACCTATCAAAAGTGGAGAAAAACTATTAAATGCCATATCAAAAACTTCACCTACTATACATTCTTCAATTGAGCTCAGATATGCGACCATATACCTAGTATTTTAAGTATAATCCAATACTGCAAGTGTCTGGTATATTGGTATTGGCAGCTCCTTGCATTAGGTCCATTCAGCCTACACCATCACTCCTATCGGTAATTTTTCTGTAACTCAAAGCAGGCACTTGAATGAAAGCTTATCATCCTCAATAATGCGCATGGAAGGATTAGCCAGTCCGCAGAAATTACACAATGAATTCTATTGCTGGCTTTGCATCCATATAGTGGAAGTCATAGCTAAAACAGGTAGATACAAGTGAAGCACATAGTCTCAACTGTCAATTAAAGAAAAAAAGTTGGATACAAAGATTAAATTAGATCATCGCTTCAATGATTCCTTCCCTAACAAGAAACTAGATGTTCTGCATTTCATCATCTCTAGTTTTGATTTCATTACCTGGCATCAATGGCTGATGTTTAGCAATGATTGAAATCTGCAGAACTACTATCAATCAAATGAGCTCACCTGCATCAAGCGCAGGCGTAAATAACCATATCAGCATCTCAAATATAAAAAAGATTTGTAAAAAAAAAAATCATGAAGTCCCATCGACATTCATATCAAATAGCTCACCGGCTAATACCTCCTGTTTGCTATGCAACATTGTTCATCCCTTATCTTCCAACGGAGATCAGTTGCAGCATGGCAAGCATCATGATACCGATGATATAAAAGGTTTTAGATAAGTATCAAAGCTTTAAAGTTGACTATATTTTAGGGTCATATGAACAATGAGGTTTTTCCAAAAGCAAATAACTTACTATGTTAAAAACAACTGCTGCATACTATCACAAACGTTGCAAGAGTAAAGTCAATAATTCAGAATGCTTCAGCTATGAAGTATAACCTTAAATATGTAACTTAAAAAATGAAGGAATAGGCATTTACCAAGCAAATGAGGTTGAAGATCATAAATTACATAGTGATACAAGCAGACTACAGGAGAAGAACCAATGAATGTATTTTCGTCTAAGATAACCCATACTCTTTTTCTACTACTTTTTCTTCCTTTTGAAATCTTTTGAACTTATGAGAGTTGTTATACATGAATTCATCTCCTGTAACAAACAATTTGACAAATCAGACTTTCCAACCTTCTTTAGACTACTAATAAGTGCTCTGTATACATAAATTGATGGTCGGACCCTTTTCCTTTTCATCTCATTAAAGACGTCTAATGCTTCCTCAACACGACCAGAGCAGCCAAAGCTCTCAATTAGAGCAGTGTAAGTACGCAAATCAGGAATAAATCCCCTCCCATCCATTTCCCGCCAAAAAACTAAGCACAAATCCAATCTTCCCATTCTCCGCAAGCTATTTATCAAGGTATTGTACGAGATCATATCTGGGATAACATTGGCCTCTCTCATGAAGGTAAACTCTCGTACCATTTCATCTATCCGACCAGCCTTGCCCAAAATATCCAAGATTATATTGTATGTGACAACATCTGGTTTACATTTCAGATTCTTCATATGATCAAATATCAACAAGGATTTATCTATTCGCCCTACTTCTCTAAATCCAGAGATAATCCTGTTTATGATAGCTGCACTTCTTGGAAATGTCAACTCTGATACATCCCCAACAAATTTGAGCAAATGACCAGAATCTGTTGTGTCTGAAAAAGCACTGGCAATTATAGAAAAAAATGCTGGACTTGGGGAATTGCCCGATGCCAAGAGATCTTTAAATATCTGGAACAAAAGTTCAAAATTTTTCCTTTCACCGGCCATCAACAAAATCTCATTGTATGCCTTGGGGCTCAAAAGTATCTGTCTATTACGGAGGTCCTGTAAAAGTTTTGCAGCATCAGATGATCTGCAGATTCTTCCGATATATGCGATGCACCTTTCCTCACTAGCAACTAGATCATTTCCCATAGAAGAGATAGTTTGATTTGAGAACTGATCTGTTGACTTCATTCCATCACTAATTGTCTGTGTCGCCACCGGTCGACAACAATTAATGAATTTACTTGGTACAATATAGAACATAAAACTGTGACAAATACCATGTCGGATCAACATGCGACACGCCTGAAACAAAATAATTAATTAGCACACTAAGCAAAGGAGAATACTATCTAACCTATTTGTTCAAATATATTAGAATAGTAACAAAGAATCTCATATAAAAGAAAAATAAAATGGAATTGATAATAATACCATTAAACAAAGATCTGTTTTTGGATAACAAAGTAGTAAATTCAAAGATTCTAAGGTAAATTACTACTTAACTTTAAAGACAATCTTGGCAGTAAAAAAGATATAATCAACTTGATAATAATACATACCATAAAAAAAATTGATAGTAATAACACACAAATGTTAAAGGCATCAACTAGTACCTTGGATAAACATCTTTTTCCTTATGGAACTATACAGCCATGACAGCCTTGTGGATCATTAGGATGGAGTGAAACAATAGGCTTTCAATAGGAAGGTCGAGTATTGAAACTTGCATTTTGAGATGAGATTTGAGGCACACTATCTTTTTGGATGGCCTTGGACAACAAAGTGTTTTGTCCCTGAATCCAATTAGGACTCAGGAGTTGGGAGATCATACTTAAAGGATATTGATCATTTTGTTTCTTATTAATAATCTAACCACTTTTTATTTAAATTTACATGTTCTTCTTTTCACTTTCACTAGCAGCTCCCTTGGCCAGCACTGAGTATTTGCCATATTTTCAATGAGAAACCCCTTTATTAGGGAAACGTAACGCAAAATTAAAGTTTGAAAATAGATGGAACAACACAAGAAAAATTGGCAGGTCTCAACCATTGCAGGCTAAACAAGATATCAAGCACAAGAACGTAAACATGAATCAAATGGAAAAACCTAAATTGCTTTAAGGAAGGTAAATGTTAATCTCTAGGCTCCACTCACATCCTCTTTGCAAAAAGTGTAAATGGCAGCCAAGCTTAACACTTCATCAGTAGAATTTCTAAAAAAAAGTGATAAAAGGAGGAACAAAGAGAATAAAGTAAATGTCGCATTCTACTAAAAGAGTACATGCAAGTTTTATATTAAAATAGACAGAATTAATCATAAAACCCAGATGCATTCTTAGCCGCTTAGGTCATACCCACGCGTTCCTTTAGCAGCTAAAACTATGAATAAAAAGATAGATAAACCTCTGATACAATTTCATCACCTCATCACAATCAACCAGGGGATCAGTCTTTGATAACAACATGAAAGTCCTGTAGGCATATCTCCCATGACTTTTAAACATTGATTCACCTACAACATTTAAATGATCAATGTAATTGCATTTAGAAGTGGAAATAAAATCCAGGGAGAGAAAGTTTGTGGTGTATGTTTGTGCATGTATGTTTGAAAGAGTTACAGAAATCCTAATAAGCCTGAAAATCATCAGAACCAGATTACAAGAAAAACACAAGAACAAAACAACCAAAAGCCTCATCCACTTTTAGCTATAATTTCTAATGATGCTCTCTTTTGCATGCAAAAGTAATATAGGGTGTGCCTTTGTCAACTAAATTGGGGCTGCTAAACCATGAAAAAATCAGATAAAATCCAATAATGAAGAAGTACAAATGTTTGGGGAGTACATCCCAGCTACTTCAAGAGGCCAACAGTACTTGTCAAGGAAAAGGGAATAAAAGACCAAGAATGCACAGGGATGTTTTTGTGTACTTCAGGGTTGCTTTTGCCTTGCCAAAGTATCGAGGACTTCTTGTTCTCAAAATTGGTCATTTTGGAACCAATTTTACTATTAATAGATACATAGATATAGTTTAAAAAAATGTTGTTAAGTTAGAGGATTTTAGTATTCAGGTTTAGAATGTTATTTGACAAGCATTAGTGTTACAAACTTACAATAGCAAGGGTCTTAGGAATCTTCTACACAAGAAACAATTTTATGAATTGCCTCGAAAAGAGAAAATACATGTTTTAAGGCACATGAAAAAAAGAGGGGAAGGAACAAAACTAGGATCAAATCACAAAATGAGTTCATTCAGGTTAGTCATTCAACAGTCAGTACCATGAAATTTCAAGATACAACAACAACAACAACAACAACAACAACAACATAGCCTCAGTCCCAAATTAACTGGGGTCGGCCATAAAAGCACACATGTAACGATTAAGCACACATGTAACGATTAAGCTGTGAAGCACAAATCCAAAAGTGAACTCACAACCTACCCCTTGCTCATGGAAGATTGCATAAATTGTAGATGGTCACTAAATTACTGCAAAGGCTAACTTAAATTATACTCACCTATATGGTATCTGTGGATGACATTTGAAGCTCCAAACTCCATAAACCTTTCATTGTCCAGCCAGTCGCTTTTGATGCTACCACATTATGGTCTAATCCTGAGATTATATGGGAACTCATTACAATACCATGGAAAGATAACATGTGGGACAAAAAAATAGAAGAAGATATACAGAAAGGCAATCGGTAACATCTACAGTTAACTTAGAGAGAAAACAAGAGACACGCAAAGACCAAGTAGTAATAAAACATTTAAGTAAAAAATGTCAGTAAATCTCATGGGTGCACTTAACAAATGCAACTGTAACCAAGATTTGACGATGATAATCAAGATGAACATAGGTGCATCTAATAAGTAAATGCCATATCAAATTCAAGAATCTAAGCTGATAAAAAGGAGATCCAATGTGGAAGCCAACTCAACGCATCCTAAGAAAGTAACTAAGTGTTTTGTAATTAACAATATTTTAATCACGTGACGGAAAAAATAAGGGTTCCATCAGCTTTTTGAAGACTACTCTTGGTTCACAATTAATTGAACTAAACAAACTAGCATCTTCTATTCTACTTCTCTCAATAACTTTCTTTGACTAAAATAGGATAATACAACAACAAAGCCTCAAGCAAAAATTAGTTACGGTCAACTACATGAATCAAACTTTTCCACATCATAAGATTTAATGCACTCGACGAAGTGCATTCATAATTTTATAAATCCTTTTTAATTAATATATCACAAGTTATCTTATGTCTTCCCAAATACCTCGAAATTCTTCAATTTCTACTGCATCGAGTTTTCTAACTTGGGCATTTGCAAGCCGTCTTTAGATGTATCCAAACCACTGCAACTATACTTCAATAATTTTTGTGTCGACTAGGTGGTGCTACTCCTACTTTTCTTTGAATCCGCGTGTTTCTTATTTTATCTTTACAAGTTTTACGGAACATCCACTTAAGCATCCCCATTCTCACTACACTTATTTTCTATATTTGTTGTCTCTTTATCTCTCAACATTCACTTCCACAAAGTATAGTTGGCCAAATAAATCATAATTATCCTAATTGCGGTCTTACAGAATTTTCCTTTCACCTTAACAGGAATATTTCGGTCACATATCACACATGTTCTACTCCTCCACTCGTATCATTCATCTTAAGTTCTATATGTAACGTCCTCATAATATGACCATTATTTGTACAATGTTTTCAAGGCACCTAAACCCTAAACACCAGGCAGCGCCTTAGGCAGTTAGGGAAGCCCACCGCCTAGGCCTTAATTAGGCAGGCGGTGAGCCTGAAAATAAATATTAAAAAATGTTACGGAGGTCTTGTAATTACTAAAAGTCTTTAATATAAAAGCACAAACTCAAACTCTAACCATCCTTCCCCATCTGTCCATTGCTCCTCTCCTAATTTGACGACTCCTTTCTGACTTCGATGACTCTTCAACTCCGATAACTCTCTCTTTCCATGTCTCTCGACTTTTCTCCATGGAGAATTGTTGAGGAGTTCTTCCAAGGAGACCATGGGCTTCTTAAGTTTGTATTTCATTTTTAAACTTAAAATTTATTTCATTATTTTGAATATATATATATCTTTTAAAATTTGAGTTAAAATGTATGAAAAATGTGGAGGTGAAAATATGTTGACCATAATGTGTAGGTAAAAAAAATGCCCTTATTGTTGAGGCGTATCAAATAAATTATGCTATTTCTTAGGGAGGTCTAAGTAAATATTTTTTAATCCATGTAGGCCCCAACTAATCCCATACTAGTCTAGGTGGTACAAAACCGCCTAGAACCACCTCACCATCTTGAAAACATTGTTTTTGTATGATTGATCCTAGTATATAAAATGGTTTTAGTCACTCAACTTCATTTTTTTTTATTTCCTCTATTCGCGAACTCACAATGTAGGCATTGGAGGTCAAATAATCAAAACTTCAAGTTCTCCATGGTATACTTACTCATCATATGAAACAACAAATTTAAGGTTCATTAATTAAGTAACATAATCTCCACAACAACGACAACGCGGACGCGAAGAACATCAAATGAACTCTCAAACCCAAGAAAAACTTGAGACTGAAAAATGGAGGACCTTATCCAAACAAATGCCGAACTACAATCATTGCAAGGCCTATGATGAATGGACAAAATAATTCAAAAACTAAGAGAGATTTAATCAGTGGAGATGTCAAATCGAACAACCAATCACAAACAAGGAATGCATGACAATCAGAAGAAGAAATCATCATAGAAGCAAAGAAGAACAAGCGAAGGAGTGAATGATTTTGAGAGAATCGATTGGGAGAAGACGTACCAATATAGAATGCTAGGGCAAGAGAAATCGAAGCCACGCACTTGTGAGAGAGAGAGAGAGGGGATTGATCGATCGAAGAAATTTGATAGTAAAAGGCGAAACCCTTGTTTCGGAGTTCAGACAGACTGAAGAGTGAAGAGAGAGCCCCTTTTGAATTGCGGCAGCAACCTGGTTTTCCTCGACTTAAACCAACGTTATACGTTGTGTGCTGTAGACACGTATCCATATGAATGCGGTCCTTTTACTTTGGCCAAAATAAGTGAACTTTTGGATACTTTTTGTTGTGAAGTATGGATGACTAGTCATGTAATTTATATTTTTCACTAATAAAAATTTCACTTGTCTATGTATTGTCATGTTTCTTATAACCATTTTTAATGTATACAAATTTTTTCATGTATTGTCAAATTACTTGTAATGTGTTATATAACATGCGATGTATGTGTTTCTTATACACATTGTCTAAGTACATTTATCATCATCACCAAAGGGCCTATATAAAGGGTGTCAACCTCATTGTAGAATACTAAGTTGAATGAAGAACTTCTCATTCAACTCTCTAATTTCTTTTCTTCTCCTTTGTAGTAGTATTTTGTAGTAGTAGAAGTTCTTAGTCTTTTATTTTCTTTCTCTAGTTTCTAGCAAGTTCCAACTCAATTCACAACACGTTATCAACACAAGCTTGCTCTAGAACAAAGGAGATCTTAAAGTTCAAGAAAGCTTGCTAAAGAGATAAAGCTAGGAAGACTATGACAAACCTTCAAAAACTTGATTTTATTGCTCTCGATATCACTAGCAATAATTATTTATCATAACAACTGGATGCCGAGATACATCTCCAAGCTAAAGACTTGGGAGAAACTATTATAGAAGGAAATGAAACATCAATGCAAGATCATGCAAAAGCACTGATGTTGTGAAATTCGATAATTTCATAAACTTGATTAGGTAACTAATTAAATATTTTCGGATTTTATTTTGAGTTTAAGTAGCCAAGGTGAGACACAAGCATTATGGACCAGAGATCATAAGATATCTTTTATTTTGTATGTTGTGTGCTTACTGCGTGTATTGTATGGTATTTGTCGCGAAGCCGGGGTATGTTGAGGTGTATCCTTAGTTTGTCGTACTCAGGGTTTCAAGTGTGTGTCTGAGGGGCACGAGTGAAAATAAATTATTAGTTTCTCAAAAACTAATTAACAAGTGTTAAGTATCACGCAAGGATTTTGCCTCGATTTACGTGAAAGTTAGATTCGGTGGTAGTGTAAAATGAGAATAAAGCTGGTGCAAGACCATTGCCTTGAGTTTTGTATCAATTGGTGGTGGTTGAGGTTGAGATTGAGTCCAAATTGGTGTAAGTTTGGCTAAGTATGACAACATAATTGATCCGGTAAACTTTGATATGTCGTGGGGAAAATCAAGGTTTTTGAGGTTTTGACATGACCAAAATGAGTTTTATGGACGTTTTTATAGGGTTTCACTATTTTGTCAAAAGCTTGGTTCAATTTGATGAAAAACCAAATAAAAAATGAGTTCCATAAGCTAAAACACGTCAAAAGAGGAATTTCAAAAATTAATAAATAAATAAAAATTATGCTGCTAACAGGCAGCTGAGGGTTTATATATATATATATATATATATATATATATCAAAATAAAAAATCAAAACATTTACATTTTGATTCCCACGTCATGTTTTGAAACGTTCGTTTCAAACCCTCTCCGCGCACTCTTTCCTTCCGCGAGCTCCTAACATCCAATTTTTGCTCAGTTTCTTTTTGCAAAACTATAGAGCATCACAAAAAGGTCAGTTCGAGCTAAATTCCCGCAACGAAAACAAGGTATTAAGCTTAAAATTTGGTAAATTCTCAATTCATGGTATTTTCCACAATTCAATTTGAGTTCTCGCGATTTTTCAATTTCCTTCGCAAGGTTTTGATAAAACTTGGTAGGTATTTGTTAAGAATTGATGTATTGGGTTGATTTGCTCCAATTTGGAATAAATCCTACCAAAGTAGGATAGGGCTTTGGTGAAATAAATTGATGCATTTTAGTTGATAACTATTTTGGAGATATTTTATAGTTGATATTGATTAACATTGGGTTTCTGAATGAATTGATTATTGGTTTTGATCCAATTTGACTCCATGGACTGTGAAAATATTTTAATGTTGGTATTGAGTAATTTTGTGTTGTTTGTTGTTGAGTTTTGAAGATTTAATTGCAAAAATATTGATTTGGAAAAGTTTTTCAATTCAAAATAAATAAAGTTTGCATAGTTGATAAGTCATATTAAAAATTCATAACTTCTCCGTCGGTGATCCGATTTGAGTGTTCTTGGTGTATATGAAAAGTAGGGCATTAGTACTACAAGTTCCTTTTAGATCATCATTACAAATATTGAGGTTTTCAAGTTTAAAAAGTTACCCCAAGTTAGCGAGTTGAAAGCCAGTTGAAACAGTTATATAAATTAATATTTTTGGAAACTGTTATCAAACGTATTTTGGTAGCAGTTTTCATTCGGTTTCGTGCTTTGGTTTCACTTGAAACTTAACTCATAACATAATTGGGTATGCAGGGAAGCTACTAGAACCATTTTCAAGGTGATCTGACGCTCCGAGAACCCCGAGAAGTTAGCTCAAAGTTGGTTGGTTGTAGGTAAACCCTATAGTGGTCTTTACCATTTAAGGAATTTCTCTTTTTACTTGCATTTGTGTTTATTCGGCATTGCATTTCGCATAATTCTTGGTCATGCATACATGGCATCTGGATAGAGTTATCCTTACTTCGGTCATAAGAGTGTGATGCGCTCCACTCCAGACTAGATGTATTACAGGCATCCAAAGCGGGTAATGTCGACTCCGAGGTAGCATCCATTGAACTCATAGGACTGTTCTAGGTTCACCGTGAGTTGGCTTGCTTATTATGAGCTTAAAATAGGAAATAAGGGATCCACTTTGTTATATAAATTTGTTGCTATTTGAAAATGCAATTACATGTCTCCACGTGTTAAGACTAATATTTGCAGGAGTACAGAGCAGTGTAGGAGTTTACTTACCTGACATCTTCGAGTTGTTTTTGATAATTTCAAGTTCTTTGTGAAGACTTGACAGAACGAGAAAAGCTCGAAGATCTTTGGTGAGTGTTTTAAGTTTAAAAGTTTAATCTTCTTGTTGTAATCGCTTTATATATATTGTTTTGGGCTTTTAGGTGATCGTAGGTCATGAAATATTTTTGACTAGGTTATGAAAGTCTCTTAAATAAGTTTGAAGTAAGTTAAGAGGTTTATATTCAGTTTTAGTTTATTTGGGATTATAAAGTTGTAACTAAGGTAGCAGAGACTTTAAGTTAGTATTTAAAGTTTGAATATGTATATATTGTGAATTGCGGGGAGTTGTGAGTTCTTTTAGGCCTCTCCCCAACTCTGCTGTCTATTAGGTGAAAGTTTTCTAGCATGCCATTTTTAGAAGAAGTGCTGACCGAAATTTTTACAAAATATGGATATTTGCTCTTATTAAACAAATCATGAATTGGGTTTGAATGAGGATATAAATTTAGTTTTGGAGCATTATTAAGGTTTGAAATAAAAATTTATTTTGAGGTTAAAGTTAATTGTATGGATTAGGTGTCTAATTAGGGAAATTAAGCTAAGTCGAGACTTAGTAAGACGGGTCCTGACAAACTTGGTATCAGAGCTATGGTTAAGCTCAATCAAAGATATGGTAATGATGATGAGTTTAGGATTGTGTCGATTGGGAAGTTTGGATTATGACTATTGGATCACATTAAGTTACATGAACTTAAATGATGGTCTTAAGATATAAAGTTTAGTAATGAGGTCGCAATTATTTGGGAAGTGACTATGAGCTGGACATACTTTGTTATTGTGATATGTTTGTTGTATATTATTATATTATTGCCATATATGCGATAGGATGTTCATTCTCATTGTTTATTTGATATTTAACTCGCGAGATTTGATGAAAGAGATTAAAAATAGACAATTGAAAATAGAATAGACTTATGAAACGTAAGTACGTAACTTAGTGTGATTGGATGTAAAATGAACTTGTGAAGTCCAAATTCACAAAGGTGTTGTGAGTAGTTCGGTATTACTATAACTAATGAAAGTGTCAATTATGAAACCAACATAAAATCTGGTGGAAAGGAAGTCCAAATAATTCAGGTACGTAAATACTGAATGTGAATTCCTTTAAAAATTAAAAGTATCGAACTATTACAATTATAAAACACTCAGAAAAATGTTGAAATAGTTTCAACAAGGAAAACAGAGACATGTGGTTTTGAAAGTAGAAATTGATTAGATAAATTGAACTTGACTAAAAAATCACAATGAGATTGTGATAGAAATAGTCAAGTTGTCTAAGTCGGTTTCTATGAAACTAAAATACTTTGAAGCAAAGTATTGTCTCTTTTCCGAAACAAAACATAAAGTGAAAAGTGGAATAGAACCATAATTTAAAATAATCAAATGACTTCAAAAAAAATATTGAGATTTTGATTATTTATTACTCAAGTTACTTATCCATAAGTGATGTTGAGTATAATGGTTATATCAGTCGAATAATGAACTGATAAAACAAATGGAAATATAAGAGTTAGAAGTAATCTTTGTTAACACCAGATTATGTGTTGTTATAAAACAAAGATCGATGAAGTTTCTAAATTGAAAATGAAAGGTGTGATAAGATCAATATGTAAGAAGTTAAAATATTGGGGAAGTGGTCTAATAATAGCTTGGATTAGCTAATAAACACTAACAAAGTGATTATGTTTTGAGATTCAAAGTACCCAATAATCATTTCTAACGACATTAAGTTATGACGTCTATCACTACAACTTAAAAATAAAATAAAATAAAATAAAGGAAGATATAAATGTAGTGATTAAGAATCAAGAAATGATATGTATAGGACATTAGTATGAGATTCTATATTGTAAGAGTTACCATTGATATGACTTAAAAGATTGAAACAACATCTTCTAAGAGTTTGATTAGTTTTTAAGGTTATTAATTGTTGAAAATTCAAATTCTTCTATCTTTTCAGATAAACAACAACGAACAAATAATTCATCAAAAGTAAATTAATGAATAATAAGATAAAAAGTCATCTTACACTGTTTCTTGAAAAATATCAAATTTCTTTTTGATAAAAAGAAAAGTTGAGAAATATGAGACAAATGGAAGCAAATTATGGCAATAACAAACAATTCTACTGTTTAAGTCGCAAAAACTTTATATTTTGAATCAAGAATAGCTAATGAATTTTGATTAATTAAATGATCATCAAAATACACATCGTCATTAGCTATATTTTTGAAGAGAAAAGAGATGAAAATAATTGCCTTTCTAAGTCAAGATTAAAGAGTTGTAAGTAGCCTGGTTGTTAAGCGAAAGTTGTGGTAAGTTTATAAAGGGACTAAGATTGAGATGAATGTGAGAATAACTCAGATTGACAAAAACTGAACGGAATAGACTCTGTGTATAAAATAAAATGAGACATTAAAAGTATTTGTGACAGCTGGAAGTAACACGAACGATCTACTTCAGTCAAGGTAAAGCACTGGAGTAGTTGTGCATTACCAAAAGTCTAAGTAACTCCATCTCATAATCATGATTCATTCATAGCGTAGATAATCGGTGTGACATCCACCATCTTTGAATAATTGAATGAATTTATGATATTCGAAATAAAAGAGTCTATGAAGTTTCGTTGGAGTCAATTGATAGCTAAAGTATGGAAAATAAATGGTCAATAAATTCTCACATACGCATGAAAATGAAAAAATTAGGTTAACGAGTTTCGACAAGACTTAAAATATCAAACTATGAGTTTGATAAAATCTAATGTATCTTCACAAGGATCTTACAACAACAACAACAACATAGCCTCAGTCCCAAATTAACTGGGGTCAGCTACATGGATCAAACTTTTCCATTGTGCTCAATTAAGTGCAATTGATGGTGAGCTTTGCAAACAATTCAAATCCCTCCTAATTAATACATCCCATGTTAACTTTGGTCTGCCCCTACCTCGTCGAGTTTCTACAGTTTCTATTGAGTCAAGTTTTCTAGTTGGAGCATTTGTAGGTCGTCTTTGCAGGTGACCAAACCATCGCAACCGCCATTCCTTAATCTTTGTATCAATTGGTGATACTCCTATTTGTCTTTGAATTTCTATATTTCTTATTCTATTTTTACGAGTTTTACCACACATCCACCTAAACATCCTCATTTTTTCTATGTTCATTTTATGTAATTGTTGTTGCTTTACTGCCCAACATTCACTTCCATAGAGCATACCTGGCCTAATTGCGGTCCTATAAAATTTTCCTTTTAACTTAGTAGGAACATTTCGATAACAAATCACCCCTGTTGCACTCCGCCATTTTTCCATCCAGCTTGAATTCTATGTGTGACATCATTCTCAATGTTACCATCATTTTGTATGATTGATCCTAGGTATCTAAAGTGGTTTACCTTAGGAACTTCTATTTCCCCTAATTTTACCACTCATTCATCTCGATGTCTAGTGTTTCTAAACTCATAGTCTATGTATTCGATTTTTGTCCTACTCAACTTAAAGCCTTTAGATTCTAATGTATTCATCCAGAGTTCTAATTTCCTATTCACTCCATCTTTAGTTTCATCCACTAAGACAATATCATCTGCAAATAACATACACCATGGTATATCCTCTTGAATATGTCTAGTTAGTTCTTCACAAGGATCTTACAAGGAATTAAAATTTAAAAGTTGAAAATGTTAAGCAAAAGTAGTGTATTACTATATCAGTGAATATGTTGTATATTGGTTCAAATGTTGTGTTACACTACGTAATCAGTCAATGGTGAAAAATTTCAATTACTAGGTTATTGAAAATTGGAGTTGATGTAAGATGCTTTTATGGACGGTGAAGATACAAATAAAAAATGAAAAGAGAAGCAATACTTACGGTTTAGTTAGTAAGTATTATTCGTATTAGTTGAAAATATTGAATAAAATGCAGTGTATCTGATTCAATATGTTTAAAGAATTGAATATTCTTCCACTGTAATTGAGTAAAGTTAGAAACATGTATTGAGTAGAGATGGAAAAGAGATAACATATTTATAAACTTGTATGTGATACAAGTTAAAACTCATGCTATAAAACCATAATCAAAGAATATGTTGAGCTCTATCAAAATGCATATATCTACTCAAGATAAGGATAATTATCTCTATTCAAGTAAGGAAAAAAAGTCTAGCGAACAGTTAGTGATTGAGATCGAGATGATATAAAATCTCAAAAACTGAAGAAATGATAAAAATCAATGTGAGTACATTGTTAATGTAAAAATGTGGAAACTGGGGTAGTTATCAAGGCAATTTAGAAGAGATTGGTTATTAAGTGAAAGAATGAGGTTCTTGGTGAACTCATGAATAGAAAATGATTTGATAAAGTTAGAAAATTCATTCATTTCTTAACTAGTCAAAGGAAAAGTTAAGTGAATTGGCTGACGAGTTAAAATTAGTAATTATTTTTTAGTCCAAAAATCGAAATGATATTGTGAGTAGACATTTATAGAATGAGTGAAAGTTGCATGATGTATCAGGTTGCATTTTCTGATTAGATTGTAATTTGAGATCTCTTGCTATGGGATGACAAATGTATTATGAGATTTATAGTTATGAGATGACTTTTGTAATTTCAAGTTTCTATTGAGGAACACTTGAATGATGATGGATCAGATAGACACACAACTATACTTGGTATATAATGTGTGCTCAATAAGGGTGGGCAGCGGTTTTGAAAAACACCCAAATCGCTTAAAAACCGACCAAACCGCGCGGTTTGGTCAGTTTTTAAAGCTGGCGGTTTGGTCGAGGTTTGAAAAATGACCAAACCGCGATTTTGCGGTTTGGTCGCGGTTTTCACAAAATGAAAACCGCGGTTTAACCAAACCGAGGCCATTTTGGTAAATAACCACTATATATCAAAAACCCTAAAACATAACAAAAAAACAAAACACTCATCTCTCCTCTCTGTCTCTCCGCGCTCCATCGTCCCTCGTCTCTCCGCGCTCCATCGTCCCTCGTCTCTCCGCGCTCCCTCGTCTCTCCGCTCCTCGTCTCTCCTATCGCACTCCTCATCTCCGCGCTCCCTCGTCTCTCTCGCTCCCTCGTCTCTCAAAGCTCCTCCTCGTCTCTCCTCTCTCGCACTCCTCCTCTCTCGAGCTCCCTCGTCCCCGAGTCGCCGATCGCACCACCTTGAACAGTAATCGTACTCCTCGTCCGGTCTCTCGCCATCGGATCGGCCTCGTTTCGCTCGAATCGAACTCCGACCGGATCGATCGCCTACACCGCCGACGCGAAACGAACTCTGTTCGCTCTTGCGCTCCCTCCTCTCTGCGCTCCCTCATCTCTCCTCTCTGCGCTGCGCTCTCTCACTCTCTCTCTCTCTCTCGCTGCGCTGCGCTCTCGCCTTGACAGTGCCTCTCAGTGCGTCGCGCGAACGTCCACCGTCGCCTCGTACCAAAACCGCGAAACCAAATCGCAAACCGCGCAAACCGCGGTTCGGTTTGGTTGCGGTTTTGGTGGTTTAGAAAATTACCAAACCGTAGACCCTCGGTTTGGTCGCGGTTTGGTGGTTTTCACCACCAAACCGCGGTTTGCCCACCCCCAGTGCTCAAATAGTATTTGTGTCACTATGTAATTTTAGACTGATGATAGTATAAGAATTGATCGGTCGACAATTCAAACAAAAAGATGATCAGAAATGAGAAAACAAATTGAGATTGATATACATGAGTTTAGTGAATAGGGAAAAATATCAACAGTTTGTGGAATAATATTCAGTTAAAAATGAAAATAGTTTAAATTAAAAAGCAAAATAGGCTAGATCTTGCTAAATATTGATGCTTAAATGAAATTCAATGCATGAAATGGGTAGTGAAGAAAAATAAGGTTATTGGATATTCCACAAAGTTGATCGTTTAACTCGTCAGAAATTCACAAAATGCCAAGATTGGCAGAGAAGTTATGACTTCTTATTAAACCAAGAAGTTGAAAATGAAAAGTTGAAATGTTTATAATCTCTACCACTGAGTTGTTTGTTACAATGAAAGTGATTAGGTCTATTTAAAAGTTTCAACTTGGAAATGGTTTTTACAAGTCCGGATTAAAAAGTTGTATATGAAGGATCATATTCTCATATCTCTTTTGGTTTAGTAACCTGTGAGTTTAAATTTCGAGGACGAAATCTTAAATTAGTTGGGAAGAATTGTGAAATCCGAGAATTTTATAAACTTGATTAGGTGACTAATTAAGTATTTTCAGATTTTATTTGGAATTTAAGTATCTAAGGTGGGACACACGCTTTGGACCAGAGATCATAAGGTATCTTTTATTTTTTGTGTTGTGTGCTTAGGGTATGTATTATATGCTATTTGTTGCGAAGTTGGGGTGTGATGAGGTGTATCCTTAGTTTTTCATACTCGAAGTTGCAAGTGTGTGTCTGAGGGGCACGAGTGAAAATAAATTATTAGTTGATCGAAAACTAATAAACAAGTGTTAAGTATCACTTAAGGATTTTGCCTCGATTTATATGCAAATTGGGATTGGTGGCAGTGTAAAATTAGAATGAAATTGGTATAAGACCTTTGCTTCGAGTTTCATATCAATTAGTGGTGGTCGAGCTTGAGATTGAGTCTAAATTGGTGTAAGTTTGGCTAAGTATGACAACAGAATTGGTTCAATAGACTTTGTTACGTCGTAGACAAAGTCGAGATTTTTGAGGTTTTGGCATGACTAAAACTAATGTTATGGACATTTTATAGAGTTGGAATGTTTTGTCAAAGTTTGATTCAATTTGGTGAAAAATCGAATAAAAAATGAGCACTAAAAGCAAAAGGTAAAACATATCAAAATAAGGATTTTAGGAACTAATAAATAAAAAGAAATTAAGCTGCTAATAAGCAGCTGAGGATTTATATATAAATATATATCAAAATAAAAAAATCAAAACATTTACATTTTCATTTCTACATCAAGTTTTGAAACGTTCGTTCCTAACACTATCCGCACACTCTTTCACTCTGCGAGCTCCCTACGTTTGATTTTTGCTCTATTTCTTTCTGTAAAACTGTAGAGTGTCGTGAGACAGTCAGTTCGAGCTAAGTTTTTGAGGCGAAAATAAGGTATTCGACTTGAAATTTGATAAATTCTCAATTCAGGGCATTTTCCACAATTCAATTTGAATTCTCGAGATTTTTCAATTTTCTTCGAAAGGTTTTGATAGGACTTAATAGAATTGTTGAGAATTGATGTATTGAGTGATTTACACCAATTTGAAATAAATCCCACCGATTTAAGGTTTTGGAATGAATTGATGCATTTAAGTTGATAACTATTTTGGAGATGTTTTTATAGTTGATATTGATTTACATTGGGTTTTTGAATGAATTGATTATTGATTTTAATCTCATTTGACTCCACGAGCTTTGAAAATATTTTGATGTTGATATCGAGTGGTTTTGTAGTGTTTTTTGTCGAGTTTTAAGGATTTGTTTGCGAAAAATATTGATTTGGAGAAGTTTTTTAGTTCAAAATAAATAAAGTTTGATGGATATGCCATATTGAAAAATTCATAACTTCTCCGTCGGTGATCCGATTTGATTGTTCTTGGTTTATATAAAAAGTAGGACATTAGTATTACAAGTTCTTTTTAGGTCATCACAACAAATATTGAGGTTTTGAAGTTTAAAAAGTTACCCTAAGTTGGTTAGTTGAAAGCCAATTGAAACAGTTATATAAATTAATATTTTTGAAAATTGTTAACAACGTACTTTGGTAGCAATTTTCATTGGGTTTCGTGATTTGGTTTCATTGTGATTGAGCCGGCTTGTTATGAGCTTAGAATAGGAAATGAGGGGTCCACGTTGTTATCTAAATTTGTTGCTATTTGAAAATGCAATTACATGTCTATATGTATTCAAACTAATATTTGCAGGAGTACAGAGCAGTGTAGGAGTTTACTTACCTAACATCTTCGAGTTATTTTTAATGATGTCATGTTCTTTTTGAAGACTTACAGAACGAGAAAAGCTCAAAGATCTTCGGTGAATGTTTTAAGTTTAAAAGTTTAATCTTCATGTTGTAATTGCTTTATATATATATATTGTTTTGGGCTTTTAGGTGAGTCTAGGTCGTGAAATACTTTTGACTAGGTTATGAGAGTTTCCTAAATTAATTTGGAGTAAGTTAAGAGGTTTAGATTCAGTTTTGGTTTATTTTAGGATTATAAAGTTATAACTGAGGTATCAGAGACTCTAAGTTAGTATTTAAAGTTTGAATATGATATATATTGTGAACTGCGGGGAGTTGTGAGTCCTTTTAGGCTTATCCCCAACTCTGCTGTCTATTAGGTGAAAGTTTTTCGGCATGCCATTTTTAGGGGATGTGCTGCCAAGTTTTTTTACAAAATATGGATATTTGCTCCAATTGACCAAATCATGAATTGAGTTTGAATAAGGATATAAATTTAGTTTTGAATCATTATTAAGGATTGAAATAAAAAATTATTTTAAAGTTAAAGTTAATTGTATGGATTAGGTGCCTAATTATTGGAATTAGGCTAAGTCAGGACTTAGTGAGGTAGGTCTTGACAAATATTCATTCGCCATCATTTCCATGAAGGTATGACAAATGAATATCTTATTTTAAAAGATCATGTCACCCTGTGGTTAAACTTGAAAGTGCGATATGATCACCAAAATACGGTGAGATTTTTAAAAGCTTAAAATGACTGGCCGAATCTTAAGCTACAATATTTCAAACAGTTAATGAGTATAACTCCACCATGTTTGATATTACCTCTCGTTTGAGGCTACGTGGAGAAAATATCTGATAAGGCAATGATGGAAAACTATTTAGTACTTTTCTTGCCTCGAATATGTTATTGCAACGTCAATACTGAGCGCGTCAATTTAGAAAGTACTTGGAATTAATTTTTTGTCTTATGATGGTTGAACAAAATAATGAGCTTCTGTTGAAGATTCACAACTCCCGTCAAATGGTTCCGTTTCGATTTAAGAAGCAAATGTTGCATCCTATAATGACCACAAAAATAGTAAAAGAAAGAAAAATCATGGAAGTGGAAATGATCAATTGACAAAGATTGTAGCAAGCTATATCATAAATTCTGCAGTGATAAGTTCTAAAACAATTAGATTCGAAATGATGCCACTGAAAAAAAGGGAAAAATACCGCTAAAAATGGGCATACTCGTAATAGTAACCAACTATGTCACATGTGTGTTCTGAAAGGCCATTTGGTTCATATATGTCGTACATCTAAGCATTTTATTCATCTTTATCAAGCCTCCTTGAAAGAGAAATGAAAATAGTTGAAATGAGTTTCACTATCAGAGATGGCTCGTCGAACATTAATTATATGGACGTCCTAAATTTTCATAATGATTCAAACACTAGTCTTGATGTTTTTAATGATCATATGTAATATTTTTCAATAATTATATGTACTAGTATTTGTTTTGTTTTCTGGTTTCTATGTACTAGTTTTTATTATAAATAAAATATGACACTTTTTTCTAATTTGCTAAACATTATTTGTTTAGATGGATCATTAAGTCATGTGTTCAAATCATGAACATAATAAGAACGATATTTATCTTGTTGATTGTGCTACAACGCACAAAATCTTTAAAAGGAGAGAATATTTCTCAAACTTGAACTTAGCCGAGGCTAATGTTCAAACAATATCTGGCATCTTTAATTTAATTAATGGCTCTGGAAGAGCAAATATTATGTTGTCTACTTGTCTGGAGGTACAACAATTCATGTTGATAATGTCTTATACTCCAAAAAATTCAGAAGGAATTTACTTAGTTTTAAAGATATTCGACAAAAATGGATATTATATTGAAACCATGAATGAAAATAATAAAGAACTTTCCTGTATTAAATTGGTTTCAAATAGGAAAAAAGTGTTAGAGAAATTCCCCGCTTATCATTTGGATTATATTTTACTCATATAAGACACGTTGAAATGAATGTCATCATAAATGGAAAAGTTAATGATCCAAAGACATTTATTTTATGGCATGACCGGCTTGGTCATCCAAGATCATCAATTATGTGAAGAATAATTGATAATTTGCATGAACATCCTTTAAGGAGTCACAAAATACTTACAGCTGGTGATTATAATTGTCATAGTTGTTCTCAAGGTAAATTAATAGTTAAACTATCTACAAGTAAACTTGTTGTGAAATCCCCAGTTTTCTTAGAATGCATTCAAAGAGACATATGTTGACATATTCATCCTCACTGTGGACCATTTATATATTTCATGGTTTTGATAGATGTGTCAACTAAGTGGTCACATGCTTGTTTAATCTCAACTTGTAATGTTTCATTTGCTAGACTTTTGACCCAAATCATTAAGTTAATAGCACAATTCTCTGACAACCCAATCAATACCATTCATCTTGAAAATGTTGGAGAGTTTAAATCTTAAGCATTAAGAGATTATTGCATGCCAATAGGTATTACCATTGAACATTTTGTTCAACATGTACATACTCAAAATGGTTTTGACAGAATCTTTGATCAAATGTATTCAGTTAATTACTAGACCTTTAATAATGAGAAATAAGTTATCAACTTCAGTTTGGGGACATGCAATCCTTCATGCAAAATCTATCATTCATTATAGGCCTACTGCATACCGTGAGCATTCCCCTATGCAACCTATTTTATGTCAACAACCAAATATCTCACACTTGAGAATTTTTTGTTGTGCAATGTATGTTCCCATACTACTTCGCAATAGAACTAAGATGGGTCCACAACGAAAAATTGAGATTTATGTTGGATTTAACTCGCCGTCCATTATAAGATACATTTAGCCCATAACAGGGGATTTATTTACTGTATGTTTTGTTGATTGTCACTTTGATGAAATAATTTTTCAACCATTTGGAGGAAATAAGAAGCCAATTCAAAAGAAATGACGCGAAATTACTTGGAATGTATCAACTTTATCACATTATGATCCACGCACAAGTATGTGTGAACTTAAAGTTCAAAGATCATTTATTTGCAACAAATTGCAAATCAATTATTTGATGCATTTACTAAAGCAAAATGAGTGACAAAATCACATATTCTACTTGTAAATGCTCCAGCAAGAATCGATGTCTTTGTGCAACAAAATGTGTAAGGACCCAAATTAATTAAACTAAAATTAGCATTAATCTTGGGGATTAACAGTCGTAATTTAGATGTTACGTGGATACCTGAGTTGACTCGGACACCAAAATCGAGAGAATATATTATTTGTGAATGATGGTTATGTATATGTGGTGTTTAAAATTATTAATGTATTGCACTGCATGTGTGTATGTTGTGATTGGCCGAGTTGGCGTGGCGGGTATTCACCTCGAAAGGCATGTCAACGCAGGTATCGCATAGGAAAACTATGGGTACACTAGCAAACTCGACTAATTCACGCTAAGATGACTAGTTGATCAATTAAATGGGTTATGTTGATCAATTAAATAGGTAATGTAACCATAGGCAAAGTTGATTAAATTAAAATAATAGGCTATGGTGTACCTTGAAATGCATGCCGAGACACGGGCATCGAGTGTCGGGTTGTCAAGGGTTAGTAGGATCATAAAATTTGTTAATTTTGGTGAATAAAAACACTAATCATATGTATTATAATGGGCTTAAGCTTATGTAATTAGAACAAATGAATAAGGCCTATAGTTTTAGTTAATTAAATTAGAAACCATAAGATTGTCCTAGAGATATGTATTGACATATCTAAGAATCAAATGAGTGTCAAATTGGTGTCATTAGGAGAGAGTTTGTACGAAGTTAGTGGGATAAGTGGCAAGTTGTAGGTCATGAGATGAGTCTCGAGATACGTAAACACGGAGAGATTAATGGCTAGGAAAAGGATGAGTTGATCAAAGACATGCAAATGAAACTATTTTCATCTCAATTTTCTAGAGAAGAAGAAGGTTGAAGGAGAGAGAAGAAAACCAGTAGATGTTGGTGAGGAAAGATTAAGCTAGATGGTGCATCAACTAGGTAACCTTACTATACTAGCGATTTAGTTAAAATTTTATGTTTTGATGTAAAATTTGATATGTGAGGAGTAGGTCACTGATATCGATGAAATTGTGATGAATTACAAGTATTCTTAGCATTTAAACGAGACTTAACAATTGATTTTGAAGAATTTGGGTTTCTGGTGAAAATTGGAAAAAACTAATGAAATGCATGGATTTGATGATTTTAAGCAAATTGATGTTGTTTTGATTGATTTGAATGATGTTTCAGAGTCTACATAGAGTGGAGAATGGTTTTGTTAAGCTTGGTTAGCTAATCGGGGAGTTGGTGACATAATTCTCGAGTTGAGAATTCAGTCACGGAGGATAATTAGGGCGCTAACTAGGCAGATCCTTTAATACACTCAACATTTTTAAAAATGAAGAATTGTAGTGCGCTATGCATATCCCCTAGTGCGCTAACTCCACCTATCACACTAGGCAGTCCTATTAGCGCGCTAATGTCAGATGAAATTGAGTTTGAAGGGCTGTTTTTGGAGTTTTTGACTTAGTACTTACCCAAACATCTATAAACATACTAAATGTGTAAAATTTGACTTTAGGAACTTAAGGGACCGTAGCTCGGGTATCGAGGAGCTAGTTGAGCCGGATTCAGGAATCGGAGATGTCGAAGCGCGGATTGAGGAGTGTAAACCCATTGGAATGCCTCACACAATTCATGGTTTGTTTTATCGATATTGAATTTCATGTGTGACCGTTGGTGGGCATACAGGTTTTCCACACTTATTTAGATTTTTGTATATATTGGTTGTGGCTAAATCACTTGCACATGTTACTTGTGTTTATTAATGCTCGTGTCAATAGCGGTAGAATATATCCATGATTGTCGAGAGGGATTTAAGATATTCCCTTGAATTGAAATAACGTCTAAATCATTTGTTAACTAAAGTTGGGTTTAGTCACTATAAGCCTGTAAGTATGTACGTGGTTCCTGTCCTCTTTTATCGATTATTGGCTAGTTTAAGTCAGGGTTTTCTCGTAATTATACTGTTGTTTATGTATAAATGTTTTGTTTCCGAGCATGTTTAGTTGGTATTTGTTATTTATTTATCGCTACTATTTTTGCTTGTCATATGCTGCCTTTATTCATGTGAATATGACTTACTGTTGTCAGGCATTGTATTCGCATGTCTCGTAGTTATCAGTTTTATTTCATGAATATTTTGTGGACTTCTCTTGAGATTTTACTCATTGGACTCATCCTGTATTTGTTGGGTGACTAAGTGCAGATCATTTGAAGAGCAAAGGCAAGAGCAAGGAGGTATTGGACGACTAACTTTGAGATAGTGACACCAGCTCGTGTATGAGTTCAGTATGTACATATTTACTTTTAATTGGGTTTTGGGGACTATAGAACATTGAATACATGTATAATTATATTTTGCTATACTTACCTCGCCTTTGATATACATGATATCTTTTTGTCGGGTTTTCCATTACTTAGGATTGTTAAATACTGCATAACTATAACTGCCCAAAAGTTCTAATCGTGTTTAATTCGTTAAACAGGATCACCGACCCATGCTGTGGGACACGCCGTGATACACACGCATACCTAGGCATGTTGCCGATGTATATTTCATATTTGTTGTGATGTTTTCCTAATGTAATGTATTTGTGTATATTATTTAAGTCATTTCACCCATTTGTACGTGTCAACACGTGAGCGAGGATGAGCCTCGGGACGCGTGCTGATGTGGGACCAAGGTAGAGAGTGAATGTGGTAATTTTTTAGGCTTAATATAACTTTAAATAGTAATTTTATGTGGCTATAGTTAGTCTTATATTAAATGTACCTAAGTTAAGTAACTTAAAACAATAGCCATGTGATGATTCTCGAGACACGCGTTGAAACATCTAAAGGCTAATTGAGTTTAACATGGTGTCACTTTGCAATAATTGGTGGAGAGTTAGTAGGACATGTGCTAATGTGTAGATTATTAGATAGGTCTCGGGATACGTATGCACTTCAAGATCAATAGCTATTAGTTAACCTTATCTAATGCATATATAAGGTGAAGATCAACACATGTAACTCATTCATTTCACTCACAAAACCTTGCTGGAGAGAAGGAAATATGCTGGAAGAAGAAGAAGACCAATAATCTAGGTGTGAAGAATTGATCAAACTAGTATTAATCTAACTAGGTAACTTCTCTACACCATAAATTTAGTTCAATAAATGAATTCATGAATTTGATGTTGTGGATTGTTGTTTTTTGTTTTGGTTGATGTCTTGGAACTTTAGAAGTGTGTATAAAGGTTAACATGGCCTATGTGTAGAGAAAAATCAAAATTCTATTTTCAAAATTTTGGATTTTCTTGCACATAGCGCTAGGTAGGAAAACTAGCGCGCTAACTTTTATTAACGCGCTAGATAATCGTGGTAGCACGTTAATAAGGTCATTAGGACGCCAACCAGGGTTATTAGCACTCTAGGTGTTTGGGCAGCTAAAAAACTTGAACTTTCTAAAATTAACTTAAACATTATAAACAAGCCTAATACCCTAGTTAATGGTCTAAACACACTCTAAAACATATCAAACAACTCCAAGAAACTTATGGGAGGTCTCGGGAGTTCGGGAATGCGTTTTGGGTGTCAGGAGGCCGGATAAGCTTGGATAAGCTTTGTGACTCGTAAGTAAAGTTGTGAGAATTCTCTATTTCATTTTATTGTAACTCTTATTGATTTATAGTCTATTTGTAGACATTATTGTATGGTAACACGATGCCTTGTATATCTCCATTTTCATTCCTACTTAAATATCACTATAGTTAATCAAAAGCATGCTATTAGTATCAATTATAATGGATTAGACTTGTATTCTGTTTTCTTTGGGCTTTGTAGCTTAACTAGTCTTGAAATCCTAGAAACTTAGAACTATTGATCCTTAAAAATTAAAGTAGGGATTATCTAGTGTCCATTGCACAAGAGATGTGCAATGGGACTTAGATGAGAGGTCGACACTTCACACTCCTCGAACATTTCGGTAAGATAGATGATTTATACTCTCCCGCCATTTATTATTTGAAATATGTAGAGCACATCTCCATATAGTAATGGAAAAAGCTAGGTGATATTTCTCACCTCCGATCGGACGTAAATCATCTCGACTTAGCCTGTGTCGGTCTATACATTTTTAATCTGTGATATTTATGTTTACTTGCATTATGTCTTTCTACTTTATGCTTTTACATTTTTTTGGGTGTAATGTAGAATTCTCCATTTATTACTTAAATATCACTATACTCACCGGGTTTAACGTAGGTAATGAGTTCGACGACTTTCCTCGAACATTTCGGTGACTCTCCTATATTATTTTGTGCATGACTCGACTTTTGTTGTGTTACTGATGCTTATGTCTTTCCAGTACATTTTGGGTTGTATATTGGGTTTAACGTATAGTTCCCTGACTTGAGACTTGGTTATCACACTGTGTTATTATCATTATGATATTTATATGCATGTGATGTTATTTCCTGGTTTCCACACTAGATCTTTAAATAATAATTGCTTTAACATAACCTTTGAAATTTCTGTGATAATATTAAAATGATAAAAAGTTTTAATTAACTCTGGAATTTAATGGAATCATGGCATATGTATTACTTATCCTGAATGCATGTATCGAGAAGTATAGGAAAGAAAGGCTAACTAATACGTAATAAGTCTTACGTGGCTGAGATTATGGCTTAATTACGAGATTAGGCCAGGTGGTGCCCTGTTTAGAAGAAGGGACTGTTACAGTTGGTATCAGAGCCCGGTTCGTTCTTGATTAGTAAAACATAAACATGAATAAAACATAAACCTTAATTGTGGAAACTAGACGACCTTTGCGAAGAAATCATTAGTTAGGAAATGAGTAAAATTGAGATGGGGATTTCTTATATGTACTTGTTAATTTCTATATGTATATATATTTATGCGTTATGTCACGTAGTAACTGATTCGCGTTCGCTATCCACTTGCAAACCTCGATAGCTGATATGCGATGAGGAGGAGATGCAGAGACTAATGGCGGCAACCTCCCGCTATTGGGGAAAATCTTCAGAGGCTGTTTGACCAAGTGACAGCTCAGGGCCAATAGTTGACCGACTTCATCACTTTGATGACATCACGTTTTGCTCTATCGACATTGACCGCTACAACTACTACACCTACTCTACCTGAGCCAACATTTCCTACTACGACCTAACATCACCGATAATGAGGACTATTCCAGTAGTGAATACACCAGTAGTAGAGACAACAGAAGTAGTACCCCCCACGCCCACATCTTCCAACACATCAGTTGAAGTTCAGCTTGTGAAGGACTTCAACAGGCTCAAACCAGACTACTTCGATGGAGTAAGGGACTTTGAAAAATCGAGAAATGGATCCTTTATCAGGAGAAGATGGATGATAGACTTCGAGTAAATATCTCATCGTATACTCTCTCGACAGAGATGTCGATGTTTGGTGGCGTATGACATTAGCTGCTAATGGAGAGTTTGAGACATGAGAGGCTTTCAAGCATAAGTTCTATTAGCAA
Source organism: Stephania yunnanensis (assembly GCA_039657365.1). Taxonomy (NCBI): domain Eukaryota; kingdom Viridiplantae; phylum Streptophyta; class Magnoliopsida; order Ranunculales; family Menispermaceae; genus Stephania; species Stephania yunnanensis. The sequence goes on along the minus strand of CM077584.1, from coordinate 52,115,385 downwards.
TACATCCCGCCTACAATAATGAAGAGGTTGAGGAGGGAATTCATGGACTTGAGGCAGAGAGCAGATAATCAATGATGCAGTACATGAACTGATATGATTATTTGAGACAGTTTGCCGAGAGACTTGGTAAGAGATAATCCAGAGGATGTGTACCGCTTTGGCGATGGACTGAGGCCAAACATTGGTTATCATGTAGTCAGTACGGGCACCAGGACACTCACTGAGATTTACGAGCGTGCCTTATCACATGAGACATACTATTTGGCCAGAGTCGTCGATGGGACACATTGGGTCCAATTTTATGAGCAGAGCAGACTATGGAATATGAGAGGATGAGACATAGGGGTAAGGGAGCGAAGATATGGAGCAAAAGTTCTCAAGGGTCGAGGACAGCTACATATTACCCACTGGATGCGCCTCATACATCGTACCCTGCTCTAGCGCAGAGCACGATAGGTAGACCTCCTTTGCTAACCTACAGTTAGGCCAGCATTACCAGCTCCCATTGTTCCTGCACTTCTCGCACCATAGGCTCCACGACAGCAGTAACATAGTGGCAGAGGCTGAAGCCGAGGTAAAGGCCAAGGTTGAGATATTAGACAAGGATAGGGATAGGGATAACCGCAGAGACATGGTCATTATCAGGCATAGGGTCGGTTTAGGGTCAGCGCAGCTAATTACATGCCACAGATGTGGATAGGTCAAACACATTATGAGGGAGTGCATGCAGCCAGTAGTAATATACGCACGCAGCGCGAGAGAGAGGTTCATATGGTAGCCCAACCAGACGCCGACGCCACAAGAGGTCTCATTGAGGATACAATTTCCATTTATGGTAGAGATTCATATGTGTTATTTGATTCTGGATCTACCGTATCTTTTATTGTTGGTCGCATGTTAGACGTCCTAGGACTGACACCCATTAAGTTTAGAGTACATTTGATTCTTAGTACCGCAGCTGGAGATATGGTTTACCCTAACAACCTAGTTGAAAATGTTCAATTGAGATAGGTGGAGTAGAGTTGCCTGCAGATTTCAAGGTTCTCGAGGTATTAGAGTTTGATGCGTTATTAGGGATTGATTGACTAGCAGCGTACCACGCTCATATCAACTATTTCAGTACGACAGTGATATTTGAGATCCCTGGACATCCGATATTTACTATAGAGGCAGTATATCGAGAGCAGGGAGTACAAGAGGTCGACTTGCGATTAGTGGAGAGATAGAGATTTGTGGTAGCATTGTATGCTGTGGCAGAGAGTCAGGGACCCATGTTTGAGGATATACCAGTTATGTGCGAGTTTCAAGATGTTTTTCTGGAGGACTTACCTAGTTTACCGCCACCGAGAGAGGTTCACTTCATCGTTGAGTTACATCCAAGCACCAGTCCTATTTCTATACCTTCGTATTGTATGGCTCCGCGAGAGTTAGAGGTGTTGAAGATCCAGTTTCAGGAATTGGGACTTAAGGGTTTCATCATACTCTATATTTCGCCATGGGGAGCACCCGTTCTTTTTGTGAAGAAGAATGAAGACACACTAAGACCGTGTATCGACTATAGGTAGTTGAACAAGTACACAATCAAGAACAAGTATCTATTACTGAGGATTGATAACTTATTTGATCAACTGAGAGAAGCGTAATTTTTCTCTACGATATACCTGAGATCAGGGTATCATCTGCGTAGGATCGGGAGGAAGACAGGTCCAAGAAAGCACACACACTATGACAATATAAGTTCACGGTCTTGCCATGTTGGTTGACCAATGCCCCCACAGTGTTAATGGATTTGATGCACCAAATGTTCATGCCATTCTTTGATTGCTTTGTGATAGTTTTCATCGATGACATCTTGATATTCTCCAAGACACGTGAGGATCACAAACAACACCTGAGAGAGACACTACAGACATTGAGAGAGCACATGCTATTCGCCAAGTTAAGCAAGTGCGAGTCTTGGCTTTCTAAATTCAAATTTTTAGGGTATGTTGTTGGAGCAGCAAGGATTGCGGTGGATCTGGCCAAGATTTGAGCTATTGTGGATTGGCTGACACCGACATTAGTGACATATCAGGAGCTTTTTGGGCTTGACAAGGTACTACCATCGATTTGTGAAGGATTTATCAAAAATCGCTTCACCAAATACTAGATTGACACAAAAGGACGTCGTGTTTCGGTGAACGGACGGACGCCTGTGAGCAGACATTTGATGAGTTGAAGAGATTATTGACTACTGGACTAGTATTGGTATTGCCAGAGGCTGGATAGGGATATCCAGTATATACAGATGCTTCTCAGATGGTTTAGGCTATGTTCTAATGTAGGTGGAGTTGTATTGAAGGTTCATGAAATGAACTATACCACATACAATCTGGAGTTGGCGGCGATCATGTTTGCACTGAAGGTGTGGATAAATTATCTATATGGAGAGAAATTCACACTCTTTACTGACTATAAGAGTCTGAAATATCTCTTCACACAGAAGGAGCTGAATATGAGACAACGTAGCTGACCAGAATTTCTGAAGGACTACGACTTTTCCTTGAAGTATCATCCGAGAAACGCAAACGTAGTTGCATACACACTAAGTATGAGACTGACAAAAGATGCTGAGATTGTCAGTTATCACACGATGCATGAATTTGGCTTACTCAAGGCAGCGATGACAACGAGTCGACAAGTTATTTCCACTGATAATTAAGTTCTGATTTGCGTACAAATGAGATTACAGACAGTGTCCACATAAAAAATAATTGAGAGTTAGAGAGTGGACAAATCATACTCGAGATTCAGTGAGTTATCATAGACTACAAAGTGCACATATTAGACTGAAACTTCGGATCAGTGTCTGAGGTTCAGGGGCAGATTATGGATACCCAAGGTATCGGAGCTTAGAGATGAGATTCTTCGATTCACATCATTCTCGTTTCACAATTCATCTAGGCAGGACCAAGATGTACCACAATATGTAAATAAACTTTTGGTGGCCTTGGATGAAGGCAGACATATCTGAGTTCATCAGGAACTGTGGTATTTGCCAGAGGGTGAAAGCTGAGCATCGTGGATTCGAAGGGTTAGTATAGTTGCTTCCCATTGCTTTCCCATTCCACGATGGAAGTGGGAAGGCATCTCTTTGGACTTTGTTAGAGGACTGCCGAGAACAGCCAGGAAGCACAATTCGATATGGGTTATGGTTGACAGACTAACTAAGTCTACTCATTTTCTACTAGTTGTTTCCCACTACATGTTTGATCAGTTGAGTGTGCTATTTGAGATAGAGATTATTAGGATGCATGGAGTACCGTTGATGATCACATCAGACAGAGATATTATGTATACATCCCAGATGTGGCAGAGTATTCAAAAACAATATGGTACGTGACAACAGTTCAGTACAACATTTCATCCTCAGACTGACGGGCGGACTAAGAGACTAATTCAGTCTCAAGGACATGCTCCAAACTTGTGTGTTAGAGTTTGGTGGATCTTGGGAGGAGTACCTGCCGTTGTGTGAGTTTGCATACAATAATAGTTATCATGCCATTATTGAGATGTGCCTTTCGAGGCTTTATATGGTAGATCGTGTCGTTCGCCATCATGTTGGGTTGAGCGAGATGATCGAGATATTGTAGGGTCTGAGATTGTTGTTAATCACATAAAGAAGATCAAGGGAGCTCAAAAGAGACAGAAGAAGTATGCAGACAAGTATCATGATGATCTCACGTACATCGAGGGATCCTATGTCTTTCTCAAAGTTTCCTCTCGGAAGGGTCTTCAAAGATTTGGTGTGAAAGGCAAGTCCACATCGAGTGATAGGTCATTATTTATGCATATTATATATAGTTTATTAATGTATTTTTATTGTTAAATCACTGAAATATATGCCTAATTATCTTTATTTATTATTATTAGGTGAAACCGAGTGCGCAACTGAATTCGTGGTGGAAAAATATTCAAAATGGAGTATTTACTTGTAATAATCGGATGCCGGACGGTTTGCCTCGAAATACGCATTGCACTGTGTGTCAAATAGCGGACATAATGTTTCAACCAATCAGACGATGCCATGTGGAACGCCACCTAACAACCACGTCACTCAGTTGATTCGGACTAATCGCAAGCCGCCACGTGTCGCAGCCGCGTCAGCACCTTAGCCATGTCACATCGCATTTTCTTCTTTGCGTTTGAGCAGACGGTCGATCGGCATCGGGATGCGTGCCGTACAGACACCAGTATTTCGCGCGAGTCGCACGATTTCTTCCTCCGCCACGTCATGCAACGTGGCAGGCTCCCATTGGTCCAGCGTGTCACGTTGAGGTGTCTCCGCCAATCACTTGTAGCCACGTGTCGTTGACTCGGCCACACGACGACGTCACAACAACTACCCTCGATCAATCAGCACGCGCCACATCAGCGTCACCAGCAAGGCCGCCTAATCACGTGCTGACACGTGGCAGAGACCTGGAAAGCAGTTTTATTTAGGGGTTTTTGGGGGGATCGACAGACCGTTTTGGGTTTTTACTTTTTGGCGGCGGGTGTATTTTTTTCTCCTTTCTCTTCCACAAACCATTTTTTTACACTTGATTTTTGGATTTTTATGGAGTTCTTAACGACGATGGCCGGCTAAACTCATCAATCTGAACCAGAGGTGGATCAAATCACCCATTTTGGCATAAAGACTTACGTGAGATCTATTTATTTATTTATTTAATTTGTCTTTCATAATATTTTATTCCCTTTGATATTGATTGAAATATTGAGATTAAATACTTGTTTAAATCTTGATTTACATGCCAGTAGGTTGTACGCACCCGTACTTGTGCAATAAGACCACATTAGTGGCATCCGACCATACCAATTGATTAGACCCTTTTGGGACCGGTTGAATACCATAAGGATCTAGGCTAAACTGGACACACTAGTGATCTAGTTGTCTAGGTGTAGTGCCTTCACAAAGCACATTGCTGTCAACACATTAAACCCAGTTCACTTGAATATATGGTTATGTGTTTGACTAGGGAAATGGTCATTGTCATACCTCGACCATCGAGATAGATAAGTGCGAGGACCCGCGTACGTTACTGGGTATATAGCTACACTAATTTATTATGGATTGCATGCTTTGATTAGATTGAGGACGTTATGTAAAATTATGCCAAATTGAGGAGATTTGTGATACCGATGGTTTGGATTGTTTTCCACTTAATTGATATATTTACTTACTATTTTTAGTCTAGTTTTTAGTTAATTTAGATATTATTCCTGTGAACACCACGAGTTATTTTTAATTTCGTAGCATAGGTAAGAAACTTGGTCTTCGTGGCTCGACCCCGTGCTTGCCACTACTGCAGTTCTTGTGGTCATTGGTAATCTCATCTGGATTATATATTTTGACGCATTCGACACGGGTCAAATTTTGGCGCCGTTGTCGGGGACCAAGTTATTCTTTCTTTTACTTAGTTTATGTTCACCTTTATGTCCCACAGTCTTCGTCGATCGTTGTCCGCCGGATCTTTTCTCCCTTTTGATCCGGAGATCGAAAAGACTTGCCGTCGGAACTCGAAAGTAACTCGACATAGAGGAACCAATCCTCCAGAGTTCAACTGAACGACGAGAAACCCCTTTTGATGGCTAACCACATTGGGAACCCACATGCACCACATGAGAGTCGTGAGGAACACCTAATTATTCCTCCCCGACAGTTTGTCGCACCAGCTGGACCACATGCACCAGTGGAACAGCAGAGGCCTGTAGTACACCAACATCAACCATTCGATCAACGAGTGGTTGATCCCCTTCTACAAAGGTCACAAGCCAACCCTTGGGCACAACCTCAGGCCGACCGTAGCATTACCATCGGGATGGTGAATGATGGGATACAGGATCTCCTGGCTCATCAGCCACACTACATCGCATTCCCAGCCCACATGGGCAATTTTGAGCTCATATCAGGTTTCATTAACCTACTCCCCATTTTTCATGGATCGGATCGTGAGGATCCAGTCACCTTCATCAAGGGCTTCCATTCTAAGTGTAGGACCATGATTCCCCATCGAGTTGATGAAAAGGAAGTCAAACTCTCAGCTTTCCCTTTCTGCCTTAAGGATAAAGCTCAAGACTGGCTCTTATATCTTCCTTCTGGTTCCACAAATTGGAACGACATGATTTCGGCATTCCTCAAAGAGTTCTTCCCTGAATCTATAACTTCCCAACTTACTAGAGAGATATGCAGTATCAAAATGAAACGGAGCGAATCTTTTGGCAATTATTGGGGTTGTTATAAGCGCTTACTTGCGCAATGCCCCCAACATGGCCAAAGCAACCTCTCCATTGTTCATTTTTTCACCTCAAGAAAAACTCAAGTTAAGACTTGCGGCTTCTGCACAGCCAATGACCATTCCACTGACTCTTGCCATACCTTATTCGAGAACGAGCAGGCGAACGCTTTAGGTGGAGGATTCCAAGGACCACCAAGGAACCAATACGAAAACAACTTCATTAACACTTATAATCATGCCGTAAAAAGCCCCTATTTTAGTTGTGGTCCCTAGAACCAGAACTTCCTCCAGTATGTTCCAAGGGAACTACCTCTTCCTCAATAGTCTCAACCTGCTCAGAATTAGGGATCTTTAGAAAACATGATGAGGACACTCATTGCTAATCAAGACAGATTCTCTAAAGACTTGGCCCAACTCAAAAATGAAACAATCGCGAGCCATGCTTCTAGCATTAAAAGTCTCGAGGTTCAATTAGGGAAACTAGCCCATCATGTTGGGCGCATAGATGAGAAAGGCAAGTTGCTATCTCAACCGCATACAAATCCTAATGCGAACGTTAATGTTGTCACGCTTCGTAGCGGTAGAAAGCTGGAAGAAGTCCTTAAAGAACCCAATCCTAAAGAGACCACCCCTAAATCCAAGGAAGTTGAGCAGGAGCTCGAAGTTCAACCGTCTCACATTGAAACGATACACTTGGATAAGGAAGCACAACCTTCTCTCAAAATTCTACCCCCGTTCCCTCAACGCCTCATTAAGAATAAAAGGCGGGAGAAGAGAAGGAAATTTTGGAAATCTTGAGGAAAGTGGCGATAAACATCTCACTTCTTGATGCCTTAGCACTTATTCCCCGCTATGCTAAGTTGCTCAAAGACTTATGCACCAACAAAGGTCGACTCAAAGCCAACGAGAAAATCACCGTAGGTGAGAATGTCTCAACTATCCTACGCAAAACGTTGCCCACTAAGTGTGAGGACCCGGGCAGCACACCAAGCACCCCAATCATCCGGCGCCGCATTTGTTCTCTCCGGCGACCGCCTCCGCCTTCATCTCCCGTCCGACGCGTTGAAGATCGGCCGTCTCCGTGGTCCGTATCCCGCCGGTTGTCGAACCTTGAGGTGAGTCACTGTGCCTGTCGGACGTGTCGCCGCCTTTGCCCGCCTTGACGCCTCGCCGCGCGCCGCCGCCGTCCGCATGCGTCGCTCGCCGCGCTTGTCCGCCGCTGCGTTGGAACATTTAGGTGACTCGTTGTGGCTGCCGAACGTGCCGCCGCCACGTTAAAACCCCACCGCCTTTACGCTCGCTTAAAACCCACCGCGCGCTTGCCGCATAGCCGGCTCCGTGATTCGCCTCTGCCGCGCGCTGCTGCTGCTTCCTGGCTACCTGGCGTTGTTGTCCCACCGGCGCGAATCGCCTCCCGCTGTCACTACTCGCCTTCACAACCGGTCTCCTTTGTATTGGTAAAAATCGTTTTTCAATTGTGATCATTGATAAATTAGTTAAAAAAATGCAATTTCATTGGGGTCTCAAAAATTAATATAGTGAATTAGTGAACAAGGATAATAAGCAATTCTATGCATGATATGATATATATAATGACTTATATACATAATAACTGAAAAATTTATTAAGGTTGACCTTTTTTTTCCAAACATAGTTAGATATCTAAAGTAATGATATATTGGAGAGAATATTGTCGCTTTATTGAAATCTATTGCATTGAGAACAATATTGGGGAGAAGCTCTAGGAAACTTAATCTATGCATGATATGATATATATAATGGCTTAGTTGTTGTCACTCTTGGAGTGAAAGAGTTTAATCCATGTAGTCGATCCATGCTCCAATAGAAATAAGGTCCATTTATGGTAGAGCAAAACATGTATTAAGATGTTTTCAATTGGCCTTGTAATGTCATAAGTATTATGGATCGAATTCAATAGTAAATGAAATGATTTAAGGCAAACGATACTATTGCAAGTATAACTAAAATAACAATGATGTTTCAGTCAATTAAGTATTTGGTTTAAGTAATGACTATCACCTTCAGCTACATATATAGCAAACGATACTATTGCTAGTATAGAAATAAGGTCCATTTATGTTCTGTATGAAAATGACAAATATAATATATGGTTTCTCCTACGTACATTGGTCAATTATTAGAACACTTGACCATCACCTTCTGCTACATATATAGTACATATTAAGTAATGACTAATTTTTTGAAAAACTAAGGTGCCTAATTATATATCTATCTTTCAATTGTTGAATGCTCCTTTAGTACTATTGCTTGGACTATTGAAGACCAACTTTTTATATTTGTGCCAAGTGTGTGTAATAATTATCATCACTTATATAGATTAACAATTATATTCTACATATATAGACTCAATAATGGTTGATCGAAGAGTAACATTGTTGTGCTATATGAATGGAGACATGGTTGATGGACCATCAGGGATTTCGTACACGAAACCGCCAATTCGACATCTCAAATCGAATATGGGTTTAGGGTACGATGAACTTGTGAGTTTTATCTATAATTCATTAGAGATAGACAATGGATTATAGATATTAAACATGACATATCGATATCCTGCGTACATTGGAAGTGGAACGACCAATTATGCCCCTTTGCGAATAGATGATGAAACGACTTTGAAAGATGCTTGGGAGATTGTGGCAAAATTTTCACCACCAAATTGCATGGAGCTATATTTAGATTTAGTTCCGAGGCAATCGTATAATAGTTCTAATTGTAATATAGTGTTAGATTCTGGAGCTGGACCTAGTACTCAACCAATTTTTGAACATAATCATTGTGCATTGCCTTTGATGACCGCAAACCCCGAAATGGACGAGGATGCTCGTTCTCGTGATGATATGAATACTGAGGAAGATGACGACTATTGTGGTAGTGATGGAGATACTAGTGAAGAGAGTAGCGATGATGATGTAGACGATGAAGGGATTGATGCTCATCACGTGACTGATGGCATGATTCGATACACATTAAATCAAGTCATAGCTGATGATGGCTCCTTATCTTGCCCTCCAATTTCGAACGAATATGAGAACAATGATTTTTTCAATGAAGAGGCTGCTGGAATTGACGGTGCGCCGTTTGCAGGTGAATTTGTCGTACCTTCATCTATATTTATGGAATTGAGTAGTGAGGCAATGCAACCCATATGCGAGAATGCAATGATCCCTTCTAGGTCTTTATGGAATGAGGCATCATAATTTGATAAAGGCATGCGGTTCATGTGTAAAGTAGATATCCAGCATGTCGTGAAATTGTATAGCATCAAAGGACACAGGCGATTTGTGGTGACTCATTCTACACCTAATGTTTGGATTGTTCGTTGTAAGAAATATTTAGATGGATGTACTTGGAGGTTGCGGTGTTCGAGAAGAAAATCTCATGGAATGTTTGAGATCAGTAAATATGTCGGACCACATACATGTATCTATGCTAAATTGTCCAAGGATTATGCGCATTTGGACTCAATCGTAATATGTCGTTAGGTAGAAAATGTGGTGAGAAGAGATCCGTCCATATAAGTTCTAGTGCTTCATCAAGGACAAATTCAGTTATGATGTTCATTATAAAAAAGTTTGGTTGGGGAAGAAGAAAGCAATTGCTAAAGTCTTCGGAGATTGGGAAGAATCGTATAAAATGTTGCCGCGGTGGATAACCGCTCTTCAAGAAAGCAAAATCCGGGGACACGTTTGGAATGGCGGCATGGCGAGCCGAATGCCAACAATGAGGTTGTATTCAAGTGGGTTTTTTGGGCATTTGCACCTTCTATTGCAGGCTTTAGACATTGCAGACCAATTATACAAATTAATGGCACATTCTTATATGGAAAATATAAACAAAAACTCCTAATAGCCACCGTTGTTGATAGCAATAGTCATGTATTTCCTTTAGCATTTGCCATTGTAGATGAGGAAAGTCAAGACAGCTGGGGATGGTTTATGGCTTGTTTGCGACATCATGTGACTGATAGGGATGTTATATGTGTCATTTCTGATCGACACCATGGTATATTGTTGGCAACGAATAATCCTCAAAATGGATGGACCCATGAAAGAGCTCACCACATATTTTGTCTCCGTCACATATGTAGTAATTTCAACATGAGATTTGGGAGTCGAGAATTAAAGGATATGATGTACTTAGCCGGTGCACAACATCAACCACGGAAATTTAAGGCAGCCATGAAAGAACTTCAACAAATGAATGCCGAATGTTCTGCGTGGTTTAATGACCTTGATCGAGCACAATGGACGAACGCATACGACAAAGGATATCGATACGGATGGATGACTACAAATCTACCGGGTATTCATTGTGTCTATATGTTGTTACTATTACAAAATTAATGTGTTTGATTTATTACGTTTAGAAGCTAATTCTCCCATGAAATTTTATTGTCAAAATTGTAGAATGCTTTAACGGGGCCCTTAAAGGCGCGCGATTTTACCCCATCACCTTTGAAATATCGGTTTCGGTTTGATGAAATCTTTCACCAGCTGAACTACCGATATCAAACTAGCTGATGGGGGTGTGGATGATGGTGTCGGCACTGTCTCCACTGCTGGAGTTGCTTTCATCGGTGTCGCAGGTCCTGCTGTCTGAGCTGGAGGTGCTGGTAGGGCAAAGCAGGAAGTCATCAGTCCGCCAGCTGCTGACCCTGAGCAGCCTACTCGATCTGAAAGCCTCTGGAAATCCTCGGCTGATGGTATCGAAGGCTTGCTACCGCTCACACCGTCATCATCGCTATCGCGTAAGTCCATATCCGACTTCAAATAGAGAACGAACGCGAATCAGCTACTACGTGAATAACGCATATATACACATACCGAAACTAACATGTATATAAATATATTACATCCCCAACTCACTTTCACTCACTTCCCAACTAATAGTTTCTAGGCGAGGATCATCTGGTTTTCCACAGCTAACTAAGGTTTTCTAACTTCTACAGTTTTTTACATTTTTTTAGTTGTTTCTAGGTGAATAAGGTAGGTCGTTCACTACCTATTGTAGTTGTGGTATCGTATTGTAGAAACTCCATATTCTATAATCTTCGAGCAATGTTTTCTCAAATCATGGCGCTGATACTAACTGTGTTAGTGTTAGTATCATATAGTCTGACACCATATAAGTAAGCCAAGCTTTATAAACCTTGGCTCTGATACCAACTGTGATGTTGGTATCACAAAGTCTTAAGCCATGAGATTATCACAACTAGTCTCTGACACCAACTGTGTTGGTATCATATGGCCTTAAACCATCGTTGTCTCTAAACCGGTCTTTGATACCAACTGTGACGGCCCCAACTACAGATAAGGGCACCGCCCGGCCTAATCCCTAATTAAGCCCTAATCTCCCCTATAAGATCTAACCAGGAACTAGTCAGCCTTATTTAAATACCTAAATGCCTACCATTTATGATACCACCTACAGTTAACTTAATTGTTTTAGTGACTAACCTATGGTTGTCTAGAAATCAGAGTTAATTTTTTTTTTATCTAACCAATTATTCAGCGGAAGTCTTATTAAATTATTAGTGGAAATGAAATCCTAAGGCCTAATCTATTGTGGAAAAACCAGGAAATAGTGATCACATGCATATATAAACAAAAATGGTGATATATATAACATGTGTCCAGTTCTATAGTCCTACCACTCAACCCAAAAGGCAAAATAACCTATACATAAAAATGTAATACAAAAGCATACAAAACGTACAAAAGTAGGTCGTAGCAGTCCTCAGCCGGCTCAGAGGTAGTCACCAATCTTCTCTTTGCCTCGGTCTCTGTTTCGGTTGATCTGCACCACCGTCACAAACTAGACGGTGAGTGCATGAATATATTTAAGTAATACTGAGAGACATCGATCCACATTCCCGAATAAGCAACAAGTATCAAATTGCATAATTTAAATAGAAACTTATGCTGAAAGGAATATCATGCAAAGAGATACTTGAGTTAATCACGTATGAAACTGACTCAGGGCTAAGTAGTAATGGATTAGGGTCGGTCGGCCGCGATCTTCATCACATCAGCATGTCCACTACAATTTGAGCTCTGCTCTATATCATTTCATCTCAAATTGAGTTCTTTATCATAATTCGAAAGGTCGTACTTACGATTACGCCTTTTCTATTCCAAGTGAATTAGTCGTCACCGGAATGTATACTTGCTAACATACCCGAGTTTTAAAACTCGTCATGTTCAACCAAGTTATTCTTGCGCCAACAAACCCCGAGGTCCGGTTACCCCGTTCGAAGCACGTTACCTCGTGTGTCATGCAAGGTAGTGGAGAAATTTCCTAACATCCCGACAAGTCTAGTGACCCTCGTATGAAAGCGGAATTTCTATCATCAAATGACCCTAACCACAAGAACCACTTTCATATTCAAAAACGACACAATATTGGAATCCGATAGATGTAATAGCATATCACTGCACAAAGGATTTGAGTCAAAGTATACAAACTATCCTAATAACATGCTATATCACTAACTCACACACGACAATCAATATGACAAAGTATAGGAATTAGAATCAATGATATACAAAACAGAGTATGCTATGAACATCATAAAATGAGCAACTGAACAAGTCATAGCATATGGATTTCAAAGGTAATTCAGTTCGAATAACTGAAAATAAATAAATAAATGGAATGAAATGTAAATAAATGTCTCAAATCAGTTTACTTACATACACAGAGAATTTCCTAAGCTATCCGGCTTCCGTCGCGTCGACGTACGCACCCAAACCCCGTAATAGCTCCTCTAGGATCATAACAGTTGAAACTGTATCAATTTAAATTCCAATTTAATGATTTAGCATCCCTAAATTGGTCGACATCGGTCAAAATTGAGTTCGAGACCAATTTGCCGATTTCACGTTTTTCGAGGTAAAACCCCGGTATAACGCCTCGACCGACTCTCGAAGTTTTTTACTTTTTATAGAAATATGGAAGTTTTATTGATTTGGGTCAAAAATATATTTTTTTCCATTTTTCTGGAATTTTCCTGAATTTTCTATAATTTTTATCTATTTTCAGGAATTTATTATATATTAAAAACTGTTTAATTTAATTAACTAATTATATATATATATATATATATATATAAATGGGTGGGTCCGGGTCAAACCCGACCCGGACCATCCGGATTCGGGTCGCCTCGACCTGGTCCAGCTGGACCCGGGTCGGTTTGACCCGATCCTCAACGGGTCAGGGTCGGTCCGACCCGACCCACATGGGTTCAGTCGACCCGACCCGTTGTCCCCTTCTTCTTCTTCGCGGAGCTTCTCGCTTCTGCAAATTTTTTTTTTTTTTTTTTTTTTTTTTGCGAGGCGTTCGGACTTTGGCGTCCATCCCCAAACCATCGAAGTTGATGGTAGGGGAGACCCCCGCCATCTTCTTCCTCACGCCTTTCGGCCATGGGGCCGAGCCTTCCATGGCCGAACATGGCGGCCAACAACGACAACCCAAACAACAACAACAACAAGCAACGACAGTAGCAACAACAACGCGAGATCAACTCACCTTCGACCGTCGATCTCTTTCTCTCTCCCTCTCTCTCTCTCACCGCCAATCTCTTCTTCTTCTTCTCTCCTTCCTGCTTTCTCTCGTTCACTGTTTTTTTTTTTTTTTTTTTTCTTTCCTCTCTGTTTTCATTTATGGAGATCAAAATGACCAATATATATATATAAAAGTATGTGATGGATATAGTATGTGATGTGGCCTCACCACCATCACTCATTTCTACACATTTTTTTCTTTTTTTTTTTAAAATGAAATTCACTAAACTTACCCCACGAGCTGCTACCTCGGGCCCACGTCGGCACGCGACTCGAGGCGCGTCTCCGCTCGTCTCGGTATCTGCATACCCGTAAATGACTTAGTAGTCTACACATATACAATACACTAGGCAAACAACACACAAATATAACATTTACCTCGGCCACCGTGCCTCGGTAGTGACACGTATCGCGCTGCGGGTCCCACGTCACGGGTCATTATGTCCTAATTAATGAATTAAACGTGTATTAATTATTGGGTCGTGACAGGAATGTATCCATACTTGTATTGATTCGTTATTGGTTTATGGAATTAATAACAACATTGTTAATTATTTGCATTTGGGGTTCAAGCGCGATATGGATCCTGGCCCCATAGATGACTCGGTTTTGACTATGCGAGCTCTCCATAGATCTACCCGTGTTTGGAATGGACCGGTAGTACTTCTTCTCGCCATTTTGCATAATTTTATAGATTAATTTTATAGCTTCGTAACTACTTTTTAACTAATGTAACTTAAATCTCATTTTCCATAGGAGCCTGGTATATTGACTATCAGGCGTAATTCAGCTGCACTACATCGATCGGTCCCACTGGATCAACGAATAGTTGGTTATCTTTAGGAATCCGAATTTTATGGAACGGCGCGAATAGGTTTCATATCAATTGATTGGCATCTCATTACTGCCATTGTAGAGAGGTGGAGGAAAGAAACACACACGTTTCATTTCCCAATTGGCGAGATGACTATTATCCTACAAGATGTACAAATCATCTTAAGGTTACCTGTTGATGGATTACCAATCACTGGTCGTGTCGAACATGATTACGATGCCTTATGTATGACACAACTAGGCTTCCCATTCCCTGAAAACAACAGGATTGGAGGACGGATCCAAATTCGCCAACTATCAAGATGGTTTCCAAACCTTCCAATCCATGCTGATGATGTGGAAGTGCAAGGCTATGCAAGAGCGTACATCTTACAACTTCTTGGAGGAACTTTATTTGCGGACAAGTCTAACAATCTAGTTCACATCACGTATTTGCAATTTTTGGAGGATTTTGAAGCGGCAGGACAATACAGTTGGGGTAGTGCAACTCTAGCTCACCTATATAGACAATTATGTCTTGCAGCCAACATTGATGGAGCAAAGATTGCAGTTCCTGTCATCTTATTGCAATTATGGGCATGGGATAGGTTGCCTTTTCTAGCACCAATTATGAGAAACCTTCTTCGAGATGACATCATACAAAACGAAGAATTGTTTCCACCTCCTCCATTTGGTCATAGGTAATTAGTATTTTTTAACATAATAATTTCAATTTGAGTATATTTATCTACATGTAAATTCAGTCATGCTTTGTGTTGTTTTGTACATTTCTATAGGTGGAGCATGCCTTGGAAACCACGGGAACATCAATGCACGTGCTGACAAAATACCGAGAAATGATTGACATGCATGCACCCGATGAAGTAAGAAATATACTTAATCATTTTTTTCCAAATACCCTTGTCTACAATAGTGAAATACGAATTTTATTCATTTCTCAAGCTGTTTCTTATAACTTCAGGTCATTTGGGAACCGTATCCTGAGACAGTTATAAGGGACCTGCTTGCGTATTGTAGCAGTGGTCGTGCTATTTGGCGAACGAGGGCACCTTTGCTTTTCTTCTGTGTTGTCGAAATGCATAATCCTGATAGAGTCATGCGACAATTCGGTTTGAAACAAAGGATACCACATTTACATAGCACAAACATGGAGCTACATAAGATTGACTTGAGAGAGAAAACGGATAAGGATTGGAGTGCAGAACATAGTGATTATGTTTGTCTGTGGAACGAACGTGCTTCCAATATTGCAACTGATGACATATTGGAGGAGCCATTGGGATTTTATGATTCGTATATGCTATGGTATCGTCGCATTACACGACGATTCATGTCTCGTCGTGGAGCTATTGCTTAGGCATTGGTAAGTACAATTTCATTTTTTTCGGTTGGAAGTCTTTCAAATATTTGTTTTGATTTTACTTTCGCATACAACTTCATAGATTTTTAATATGTAGGCACATGGAATGACATCAATTCATCACTTGACATTGGGTGATGATGTGTCTATTGCACGTATCCGAGATGTAGCTGCATCGACTTTGACAGCAGTACATGCGGATTATCGCATGCATAATATGCCCACTTCATTTGAAGCTTCTCATCAATCTTCTCATGATGATACACGTTCGAGGCATGACACTTCAGTGTATACTCCATCAGTACCTCTCAACGAGTTTGAAACTCCACATACTCCATCAGTTCCTCCCTACATGGCATTCGAGGCTACGAAAGCCTTTCCGTTTGACATGACACCTACATCTTCCCACCATTTTAATACAACTCCAGTAATGATGAATTTCTCTGAGAGTACAAGTACTCATGATGGTGGAATGCGTGATATCGATGACATTCAAAGAGAAGATGCGCAAAATCCTTCTGATGCGGGCCATTCCAATGTGCCTTTAGCTGTAACTCGTAATGTCCGAGTCGTTAAAAGAACACGTTGTGGGACTGGAAGTCATTATTTGGGGTCGGACTAAGACTTTTTTAACTTTCACATGACATGTTTTTGGGTTTATATAATGCTTTGTAGTTTTTCCACTTCAATTTCCAAGTTCTTCAATCAAATGAATTTTTTGGCATCACTGATATAAGTATTATTAATTTTGTACATTACTTGCAACTTCATATTTTGTACAGGTGCTATCACATGGTGTTCCTCCACAATGAAGCATGTATTAAAGTGTTAGCTAACAATATTAACCAATTATAAATTGATTGGTGCAAACTCAACATTTTAAATTTCCCATATTTATTGATTCATTGATTCTTTTAAGCATTTTTTTACAAGCAAGTATGACCTTATCTTTTAAAAGAAAATGGAAGAGAGTTCCTTTGGTTTTTTACTTTACGAAATTGATTAGATTGGTGACTTTGGATCATATCTTATGCATAACACAACAAATATTTCAAATTTAATTTTGAATATATATATATATATATATATATATATAAATATATTGTATTTCTCTCAAACCTATAGTATTGTTCCATCTTTGAATAATTGCAAAGACAATAATTGATTCTTCAAACTAAAGTTTAAACATTCAAAGGTGACAAAAAAAAAACTTCACTTCTGATATGCAGACGAAAAAAAAAAAAAACTGAGGTGACAACAAAATCAATTTTCTATTCAAAAACGTGAAAATTAAAAGGACCAAGTCGTGACTAAAGTCAAGCTTTTCCTTACTCAAAAAATTAAAAATGATTTGACAGTGACGTGTCACCAAATGTGTTAAATTTGTAAATATTTTTTAGGTATATTAACGGAATATATATTTTCATCAAATGTGTCAATCAATCAAAAACTCCTGCTGGACTTCCCTATCAAACTTTCTTTAAATTCCACGCATTACTGACCACGTCCCTCTTACACGCGTCGCACAATAAACCACGGAGTCATTTTACAATCCAACACCCAACTTCTTCCACGTTTCCTCTTCTAACAGCCACACTCAACTTGTAAGGATAACACAGAGCGATAACTGAAAAGAACGAGAGACCGAGCTCCAAAACCTACATTAATGGCTTCCGCTCTGAGCATCGTAAACCCAACCTTCGCCCTCCCTTCAACCGCCAGAAGACCCTCTTCTTCAAGGCCCAAAATCATGTGCGTCACATGGGTATCTCTCCTCTCCCTCTCCCTCTCCCTCTCCCTCTAATTGATTCAATTTTGCTTTCTGAACTAACTTTGATGATTCGTGTGGGTTGACAATGAAGGACCCGGAAGGCCTACTGGGGGCGCCGCAGACGGGCCACATTGCTCGGTTGGAGTTCAAGCGGAGACTCGAGAAAGACGCCGATGCCCGTGAAGCATTTCAACAGCATGTTCGCGAAGAGAAGGAGCGCCGGAGAGTTCTTCGAGAGGTTAAATGAGATTGTATTCAATTTTTAGTGGGGTTTGGTGTTTGGTTTGATTTTTTGTACTTACGATTGTTTTGGGTGATTCTAGTCTCGGGCTACTCCGGATGGTCCTGAAGAGCTGATTGAGTACTTTCTTGATACTGAGGCGCAAGAGCTCCAATTCGAGATTGCGCGGTTGAGGCCGCGGTGAGTTAATTGCTTGGTTGTTTTTCAGTGTGCCTTCTTGGAATTGCAATTGTTTTTAATGCTTGTAATGATCTGGCAAAGAAGCCATTGAAAATGTAGTTGTTATTTTTGTTGTCGGGTTCGCCGATGCACACCTGCTGCCAGCACCAATATTTTTCCCCAACTTAACCACCTTCGACTCATAGATGTGGCCGTGTGGGGTTTTACTCCAAAACTTGTAGTGTAGAAGCTTATGGTGGAGATGCACATACACTAAATCTCTCCACATACACTAAATCAACGCAATAGAAAGCACACACAAGACACAAGATTACGGTGATGATACACCTACGTCCATGGGAGATGATGAATCACACTATATGGAGACAAAAAATATAGCATACAATCAACAAGAGAGTAAACTCTCAAACACTCCGTATTTCCTAGTCCCCACCCTAACCTCGCAATTGTGTTCTCTCTCAAACAATCAAGCTCTTGCTCTCTGGTTTTCTCTCAGCCCCAAACACACTCACTTGTACATCTTTCACAATCACAACACCTTCATTTATAGGCAAGGTGTGTGCACAAAGTCGTGTGCCCATACCTTGGCAAATCCCATTACAAAGGGGGTACGAAAGATTTCATGTTGAAAAACTTGCACAACAACAATCCTTTCCTTTACGTTCTTTCGAGCCAACAAATGCATTGGCAAATCTCCTGACGCAGCGAAGATCTTCTAAACCAGTTGAACGAATCCACGAACAACTCGATCTAGGTCAGAACTTAAGTCAAAGTTCAAAAATTCTTTTATTTCAGCCAAAAACTACGAATTACACCCAATAGATCGCTTAAATAGCGAAACCCTAAAATTTGTCAAAAATAGTAAAAAGTCCAAAAAGCCCTAAACTGAAAACTAGACGAAAAATAGAAACAAACGCCGCAAACGGCAATAAAAACGGAAATTCCTAATGAAAGTTATAAGTGCAAACAAAACTTTCCTAAAATAGCAAAATTGCCGTTTCGAGGTCGAAACGATGGAATTTCGCCGAAAAACGTCGTAGTCATGGCGTAGCGGTGAGTTGTGATCTCTATGCCGTTTCCAATAAACCCATGCCCCCGGAACGCCAAAACTCAAACGCCCAAACTTCGCCATTTGCGGAAATTACTAAAATGCCATCCTGTCATATTTTCCATCATATTTTTTCCAAGAATTTACAAGCTAATTCTTGGACTTCATCATTCTCCCCATGGTGGACAGAATTCGCCCTCGAATTCTCATCATCAGACGTATCCCCATAATAGGGAACAAGATGCTTGACATTAAATGCATCAGCCGTGCGAATGTGACTTGACAACTTCAATCTGTAAGCATTATGATTAATTTTCTCAAGAACCTCCATAGGACCAATCTTCCGAACTGACAATTTGTTGTAATCACCCACAGAGAACCGGTCTTTAGTGAGAACTGCCCACACAAAGTCACCCACTTCAAACTCCACGTGACGCTTCTTCCGATCTGCATATTGTTTGTACTTGTCCGTAGCTTTCTGCAAGTTATCTTCGACAGATTGATGAATCTCTTATAGCCCGCTAAGAAAGTCTTCTGCCTTGTCATGCCATCTAGTCTTACTTGGCACTGGTAATGGATCAAGAGGACCTCGAGGTAGTACTGACTACACAACCTGAAAATGACTAAACCCGACTTCGATTAACAAAGATGGTTGTGTGCAAATTCTTCCTGGCTCAACTTGAAGTCCCAACTCCCGACATTCTCACCCACCAAGCTCCTCAAAAGATTGCCTAACGAACGGTTGACAACTTCAGTCTGCCCATCTGTTTACGGATGATAAGCACTACTAAATTTCAGCTGCGTGTTCACCATAGCCCACAACCGCGCCAAAAATGGCCGAGGAATCTGGTGTCCTGATCTTGAAAAAATCGAGGTAGGAAGGCCATGCAATCTATACACCTCCCGAAAGAACAACTGAGCCACCTTTACAGATTCTGTGGTCTTCTTGCATGGGATGAAGTGAACCATCTTGGAAAAACGGTCAACCACCACAAAAATAGAGTCATTACCCCGCCGTGTTCTAGGCAACCCCAACGACGAAATCCATGCTAATATCAACCCATGGTTGTTTTGGAATGGGCAAAGGCATATATAGACCGACATTAGTTGCGGTACCCTTCGAAAGCTGGCAAGTCCGGCACCGCTGTACATATCCGTCCACTTCCTTGCGAATGGTAGGCCAAAAGTAAGAGCCATGCACTAGTTGCAAAGTGCGATCACGCCCAACATGTCCCTCTCCATGCAACTCTCTAATAATCAGCAATCTCAAGCTGCAATTAGGAATGCAAAGTTGGTTGCCCCGAAATAAGAAACCCTCATGGAGTGTGTAATCAGTACGCTCCCCACTCCGCACCTTCTCCACAATAGTAGCAAAGAAAGGATCAGTAGTAAACAAATCAGAGAAGTAGGAAAACCCATGTACCTCAATGGTCATGTGACTCAACAAACTTTTTCGTCTGCTCAGGGCATCGGCAACTCTGTTGGTCACACCAGACTTGTGTTTCACCACAAAAGTAAAGCGCTCCAAATAAGCCACCCAGGAAGCATGTCTGGCCGAGACCTTGTTCTGCCCATGTAAGTGTCGCAATGCCTCATGGTCTGTAAACAGTACGAACTCTCTGTGAAAAAGATAATGCCGCCAATGCTTCACGGCTTGTACCACTGCATATAACTCCACATCATATGTGCTATACCTCAACTTCGCCCCGACAGCTTCTCACTAAAATAGGCAACATACCTATTATTCTGACTCAAGACAGCTCCAATGCCTACCTTGGATGCATCACTATGTAACTCAAATGGTAGGTAAAAATCTGGCAACACCAGAATGGGTGCAGTGGTTAATCGCACCTTGATTAGTTGGAATGCTTCATCTGCCTCGTTGCTCCACCCAAACTTCACGCCCGTCATACAGTCTGTAATTGGGGCCATGATACTGCCGAAGTGTGGAATGAACCGCCTGTAGAATGAAGCCAACCCATGAAAGCTGCGAACCTCCGCGACTGTGATGGGTCTAGGCCAAGTGCGGATGACTTCTACTTTAGACTCATCAACCTGCAGCCCTTCTCCAGAAATGACATAGCCTAAGAAAAGGACCTTCGGTGTCAAAAATGAGCACTTCTTCATCGCAGCATAGAACTTCTCCCTGCGCAAGATAGTCAGAACATCTCGCACGTGCTGGAGGTGTTCCTCCTCGTTAGTACTATATATCAATATATCATCAAAATATACCACAACACACTTGCCTATCAAAGGTCTCAAGCTCTGATTCATGACTCTCATGAAGGTGCTAGGTGCGTTTGACAGCCCAAACGGCATGACTAACCACTCATACAAATTTCCCCTAGTTTTAAAAGCAATCTTCCACTCATCCCCAACTCTAATGCGAACTGGGTGGTACCCACTCTTCAAATCCAGCTTTGTAAAAATTTTTGCCCACTCAATTGGTCAAGTAAATCATCCAAGCGAGGGATAGGAAAGCGATACCTGACAGTAATCTTATTGATTGCTCTACTGTCCACACACATCCGCCAGGAGCCATCTTTCTTTGGTGTAAGGAGGGCTGGCACTGCACACGAACTCAGACTTTCACGGATGAATCCCTTCGCCAATAACTCTTCAACCTGTCTGCGCAACTCCTCATGCTCACTGGGACTCATTCGGTAGTGTGGTCTATTAGGTAGTGACGCACCAGGTTCAAGGTCAATCTGATGTTGAATATCACGCAATGGTGGCAGTCCTTCTGATATCTCATCAGGGAAAACATCACAAAACTCCTTCACAATAGGAATTGCAGCTTCAGGAACATCAACATCTCTATCTACCTCCTTTCCCATCAAGATGTAAACGACCTCAGAATCCTGTAATTCATCTTCAAATCTTGCCAAAGACAGCAAACTGCTAGATTCTTTAGTAGGCTTAACTTCCTCCGGGTCCTTGGCGGGTACTAGCACAATCTTCACTCCCTTGAACATAAGGGTGTATTTATTGGTTCTGCCATCATGCACAACTCCCCTATCAAACTGCCAAGGACGTCCCAGTAACAAGTGGCAAGCATCCATAGCCACAACATCACACCAGACTGAATCCTTGTAGTTAGCACCAATAGAAAAAGTCACCAAGGCGCGCTTCGACACCTTCACCTCACCACCCTTCTTCAGCCAAGCTAGCTTGTAGGGCCTGGGTGTTGTTCAGTTGCAAGGCCCAACTTCTGAACCGCTTCAACTGAGACGATATTCTCGCAACTGCCTGCATCAATCATGAACCTGCACACCTTGCCTAAGATGGTACACTTGGACTGAAAGATGTTATTCCGCAGCCACTCATCATCAGCGATAGCTCTAGGAGTCATACAAGAACGCCTTACAACTAAGGCAATACCCACATCTCCAGTCACGACCTCCTCTTCTGTGTTGTCAGAAGTATCAAACGCTGGTTCTGCAGTGATGTTGGCCTCTTCCCCTTCGTCTTCCTCTTCGTTCTCAATAAAGAGAGTCTTCTTCCCTTTACATTCTGACTTCCTGTGACCAACTTCGCCACAACCGAAGCATTTAATCCCACTAGTGCTAGGTCTATTTGTGCGACTAGCAGGTTAATTGCAATGATATTACCTCCAAAGATTGGCTATCCCAACACTAACATTACCGGAAGCATTACTCACACCCCGACGCCGTTGTTTCTCCACCAACAATGCTCGCCGGCGCCGCAGATAAGGAAGCCGGATCAAACATGTTGACGACATCTTGGATCTCGCACCCTCAATCCACCAATATACCGCGCCACTAATTGGTCGTTAGTCTCCTGCAGCTTCGTTTCTAGCGACTAATCGATAAAACTCGCAGTGTAATCATCTACTGACTTTGCCCCTTGTCTCGATTCTTGCAACCTCTGGATACATAAGGCGTTGGAAATTGTAAGGCAAGAACTCAGCCCGTAAGTGCTTTTTCATCTTCTCCCACGAGGTGATCTTCGCCTTTCCATTCCTATTCCGCATCAACTTCTATTGTTGCCACCAAGCCGTGGCCCTGTTGCGGAATCTGTCGCAACCAGTTGCACACGCTTGTCTTCGGGCACACCTTTGAATTCTAGGACTTCTTCAACTGACGCCGCCAGTCCTAAGAATTCTTCCGGTTGAAGGGTGCCATGGAATTCTGGGACCTCCGTCTTCATCCTAGACTCCCACCGCCTGGCGATCATCCTCAACTCCACGCGCCCGTAGCGCCTCCTCGGTGCCTCAACATACTCATCCTCCCCTTCGGTAGAAGAATCTCCCACTGGTTCATCACCAACAGGTTCCCTTCGATGGTTACGATACGATTCATATTCGACCCAACAACCGATCGATTCTGGCAAGCAATTAATTGTTCTACCACCGCGCCCATGCGTTGGTCAATCAATTGGTCAATTTGTCGATTCGATTGTCACGGTCATACACCTCCTCGATACGTCGTTGGTTCCTCTTCTAGCGGCATGATTTCTCCAATCACGCCGAAGCCCGCTCGATACCAACCGACGCAATGAGATCTTCTAAACCAAGCTTGAACGAAACCACGAACAACTCGATCTAGGTCGAACTTAAGCCAAAGTTCGAAAATTCTTTTATTTCAACCAAAAACTACGAATTACACCACCCTAAAATTTGCCAAAAATAGTAAAAAATCCAAAAAGCCTTAAACTGAAAACTAGACGAAAAATAGAAACAAACGCCGCAAACGGCAATAAAAACGGAAATTCCTAATGAAAGTTATAAGCAAAACAAAACTTTCCTAAAATAGCAAAATTGCCGTTTCGGAGGTCGAAACGATAGAATTTCGCCGAAAAACGTCGTAGTCACGACATAGCAGTGAGTTGTGATCTCCATGCCGTTTCCAATAAACCCATGCCCCCGGAACGCCAAAACTCAAAACGCCCAAACTTCGTCATTTGCGGAAATTACTAAAATGCCATCCTGTCATATTTTCCATCATATTTTTTCCAAGAATTTACAAGCTAATTCTTGGACTTCATCATCTCTACTTTGGCGAGAATGTCTCAAGCTACAATCACGATCATCATCTCCCACTCCATGAAACGTTTTTAGAAAACGTTGATCAAGTTTAAGCAATGCTCAAACTTGATCACTAGAACAACTTTGGTAAGCATGTCCACAGGATTATCTTTAGTGTTGATCTTCTGCAAATGGATTACACCTTCTTCGACAATTCCTCGAACAAAGTGAAATCGGACGTCAATATGCTTTGTTCTAGCATGGTACACCTGGTTCTTCGCCAAATGAATGACGCTTTGACTATCACAATTAATAGTCAACTCACCAAGCAGTCCATGCAACCAAATGGCCTCCTTAAATGCTTTAGTCACTACCATATACTCTTCTTCAGTAGTAGAGAAAGCAATCGTAGACTATAGCGTAGACCTCCAAGATATCGGTCCTTTGGAAAATGTAAACGTATATCCTGTCGTATACCGACGCTTATCCAAATCACTAGCATAATCTGAATCTACAAAACCATTCTTAAGTAAACCATAATTCCTACATTTCTCAAACTTCAAACCAACATTAACAGTTCCAACAATGTACTGCAAAATATGTTTCACGACTTGCCAATGACCTTTACCGGGGTCATGCATATATTTGTTTACCAAACCAACAGAATGCGAAATGTCGAGCCTCATACGCACCATTGCATACATCAAACTCCCAACTGCATTTGAATATGGAACTTTAGCCATATAATCACGTTCCTCATTTGTATGTGGTGATATGGAAGTGCTAAGCTTGAAATGAGGAGCCAAATGTGTACTTGTATGCACGTTCTTCAAAATATTGTTTTTATGTCAACGAGATTGTGCCTTTTTCTGTCTCGTTCAATCTCCATGCTGCGAATTTTCCTAGCTTCTCCAAGATCTTTCATTTCAAATTCAATCTTCAACTGATTTGTCAGTGCATTTATTGGCTCGAAAGAAAGTCAAGGAAAGGATTGTTGTTGTACAAGTTTTTCAACATATAATCTTCTGTATCCCCTCAGTATTGGGATTTGCCAAGGTATGAGCAAATGACTTTGTGCACACACCTTGCCTATAAATGGAGGTGTTGTGATTGTTAAATATGTACAAGTAAAGGACACACAAGTGAGTGTGTTTGGGGTTGAGAGAAAACCAGAGAGCAAGAGCTTGGTTGTTTGAGAGAGAGCACAATTGTGAGGTTAGGGTGATCACTAGGAAATACAGAGTGTTTGAGAGTTTACTCTCTTGTTGATTGTATGTTGTTTTTTTGTCTTTATATAGTGTGATTCATCATCTCTAGTGGACGTAGGTGTATCATCACCGAACCAAGTAAATCTTGTGTCTTGTGTATGTGCTTTCTATTGTGTTGATTTAGTGTATGTGTGTCTCCACCACATGCTTCCGCACTACAAACTAGTATCAGAGCGTCTAGATTGTCGGTGATCTTAACTTTGTTGCCCTGTCCGATTGTATTGGCTGTGCTATTAGTTGTTGTTCATTGTCTTGCTTTCAAATCTCTTTGTGTTGCTCTCTGCAAGAAAAGAGTCTCTGCAAGAAAAGAGTGTTGAGGAAGGAGGAGGTGGCAGGAGGAAAGAAAAAAAATGTGTCAAAAACAGGGGAATAGAGAAGCTTTTGCTTGAAAAGTGAAAGTAGCATTAAATGCTTGTCTGTGTCTTTCTTTTGTAAAAGAAAAAAGTGGTGAAAGCATTAAATGTTTGTTTCCTTAAAAATTTTGCACTTAATCGAGCACAGTGGAAAAGTTTGATCCATGTAGCTGACCCCAGTTAATTTGGGACTAAGGCTATGTTGTTGTTGTTGTTCCTTAACAATTCCAAGTTTGTCATTCACCCATTGAAAAGTCCACCATCTCCATCGTTTTTGTCCTTTTTTTTTGAAAATTGTTGAAAGCCCCTACACTTGTGTTATTTGCAAAACCTTTGGAAATTTAGATAAAACCTCCCTGGAATTTCCAAAATTTGCAAACACCTCCCTATTTTGTTTTGAAAATTGAAAAAGTTCCTGAGTTTTTTTAAAAATCACAGACACGCCCCTTCAAACGGCTAGCACTTTGTCGTCAAAGCTCTCGAATGCAAAGTTCGAGGTGGAGAAATTTGATGGGCGAAATAACTTTGGCATGTGGCAATGTGAAGTGATAGATGCACTAGCTCAACAAGAGCTAGATATTGCGCTCGAGGAAAAGCCTGCAGAAATGAGTGAGGATTGGCTGAGAATTAACATGCAAGCTTGCAGCACAATTCGACTTTGTCTTGCAAACGATCAGAAATATTTTGTGATGCGGGAAACTTCGGCTAAAGTACTATGGCAAAGGCTGGAAGAAAAGTACATGAGTAAATGTATTGCGAATCATCTCTATTTGAAGAAGAAACTCTTTTGGTATCAGTACGTCGAAGGTATGTCTATGATTGACCACTTGGAAGGATTTAATAGACTTATTGTGGATCTATTAAATCTCGATGAAGTTGTTTCTGATGAAGATAAAGCACTTTGTTGAATTCTTTGCCTGATGAATATGAGTTTTTGTCTACCACTTTGATTTATGGGAAAGAGAAACTCACTTTTGAAGTTGTTTCAAATGCTTTGTCTAACAATTAAATTAGAAAACGTGATAGACAGGCTACGAAGGGCACTTCTGAAGCATTGATTCTTCGTGGTAGATGCAAACAAATAACTCCAGGTAGAAGAAAGTCCCATTCGAGAACGAGGAGATCTTCTTCATCTGAGAGGAAGACGATTGCGAAAGATGAATGCGCCTTTTGTCAACAAAGGGGCATTCAAAGAAAAATTGTCCGAAACTCCAGAACAAAGAAAAGAGAATCGCAAATGTTGCACAAACTGATTGTGCAGATTCTGACACATCCTTGGTTGGTTCATCGTTCGTTTGTCAATCTGACGAATGGATCATTGACTCTGGCTGCACTTATCACATGTGTCCAAAGACTCCAAATAGAGACTGGTTCTTCAGTTTTCAAGCTTTGGATGGTGGAGCGGTTTATATGGGCAATGATCATGCCTGTAAAACAAAAGGGATAGGTACGATCTAGTTGAAGCTGCATGATGTAACAGTCAAAGAGCTGACCGATGTGCGGTATGTGCCAGATCTAAAGAAGAATCTTATCTCAGTTGGTGCATTGGAGTCCAAAGGCTTCAAAATCATTATTGAAGTTGATCTCATGAAAGTTGTTATGGGTGCATTGGTGGTGCTGAAAGGGATTCGGCTCAACAATCTATACTTCCTAAAAGGGAGTACTGTAATTGGTGGAGTAGCTACATTTTCAAATGCAGTTGTTGATGATGCTATGAGGTTATGTCATATGAGATTAGGATATGCTGGCGAAAAGGCTTTACAAGGTTTAGTAAAGCAAAGTTTATTGAAAGGTGCTAAAGTATGCAAGCTCGAGTTCTGTGAACATTGTGTCTTGGGAAAACAGACACGAGTCAAGTTTGGTACTGTAGTTCACCAAACACGTGGGACTCGTGATTATGTTCATTCTGATGTATGGGGACCCACGAAAAATGTTTCTCTCGGAGGAAATCGCTATTTTGTTACCTTTGTTGATGATTATTCAAGGCGAGTCTAGGTGTATCCCATGAAACACAAAAACGAGGTGTTGAATATCTTCCTTTATTGGAAGACGATGATCGAGAAACAGACTGGCAAGAAGATCAAAAGGCTCTGCACTGACAGTGGTAGAGAGTACACCTCTTATTCTTTTAGGAAGATTTGTCAGGACGAATGCATCGTTCGACATTTCACTGTTCGTGATACACCGCAATAGAATGGAGTAGCTGAACGCATGAATCGCATTTTGCTGGAGAAAGTGTAGTGTATGTTGTCTAATGCTGGATTAGGCAAACAGTTTTGGGCAGAAGTTGTGACATATGCATGTCAGTTGATTAATCAGACCCTCTGCAGCTCTTGAAGGAAGAGCACCTATTGAGTTATGGTCTGCTAAACCTGCTACAGATTATGGTTCTTTGCATATATTTGGATGTCTGGCAAATTTCTATGTGAAAGAGAGTAAGTTGGATCCAGGAGCCAAGAAAGGTTTATTCCTTGGCGTCGCCAATGGCGGAAAGGGATATCGTATTTGGTGTTCGGAGGCAAAGAAGACTATCTTGAACAGAGATGTCACTTTCGACGAGTCATAAATGTTGAAGAAAGGTGACCACCAATCAAATGATTCTCAGCACGTAGAGCATGTTTTACCTTAAAAAAATGTGGAAATTGATGGCATGAAAACGAATGTTGCTGCTGATGAAAATCGTGTTCCTATTGAGGAAGGATCTACGACTTCTGAGTTTTCACCTCAAGAATCTATTGAGCAAATCAACTCAGAATCAACTTTTGATTTGGATCTTCCTATTACTTTAAGAAAGGGACGAAGGAACCTTTAGAAACCACAACTTTATGCAAATGTGGTTGCTTTTGCTATCCCAGTTATTGAAGATGGAGTTCCTTGTACGTACAAGGAGGCGATGAAAAGCTCGGATGATAAAGAATCGGCCGTGGGAGTTAGTGCTTCCTCTACCTGATCATAAAGCTATCGGTTGCAAATGGGTGTATACGAAGAAAGAAAGCTCTCTAGATGCAATAATGTAAATACAACGCTAGATTGGTAGCTAAATGCTACGCTCAGACCGAAGGGATAGATTACAATGAGGTATTCTCTCCAGTTGTGAAGCACACTTCTATCCGTATTTTGCTAGCTTTGGTGACCCATTTTGACCTCGAGTTGGTGCAACTTGACGTAAAAACGACTTTCTTGCATGGAGACTTGGAGGAAGTTATTTATGTCTCAACCAGAAGGTTATCGAGTTGTTGGTAAAGAAGATTGGGTTCGTAAATTGAACAAATCCTTGTATGGCTTGAAGCAATCTCCGCGACAGTGGTACAAATGCTTCGATCAGTTTATGATTGGCCAGAAGTACACGATGAGCAATTATGATCATTGTGTCTATTTTCGTCAGCGGTCTATTTTTGTCAGCTTCATGATGGCTCTTTCATCTATTTGCTCTTATATGTTGATGATATGTTTATTGCATCTAAGAGCAAGGTGGAGATTAAACGTCTCAAATCACTGTTGCAGACTGAATTTGAAATGAAAGATCTTAGAGAAGCAAGGAAAATTCTCAGCAAGGAGATTGAATGAGACAATGAAAAAAGATTTGTCAGTGCATTTATTGTCTCGAAAGAAAGTCAATGAAAGGATTGTCGTTGTGCAAGTTTTTCAACATGCAATCTTTCGTAACCCCTCTGTAATGGCATTTGCCAAGGTATGGGCAAATGACTTTGTGCACACACCTTGCCTATAAATGGAGGTTATGTGATTGTTAAATATGTACAAGTCAAAGACACACAAGTGAGTGTGTTTGGGGTTGAGAGAAAACCAGAGAGCAAGAGCTTGGTTGTTTGAGAGAGAGCACAATTGTGAGGTTAGGGTGATCACTAGGAAATACAGAGTGTTTGAGAGTTTACTTTCTTGTTGATTGTATGCTGTATTTTTGTCTTTATATAGTGTGATTCATCATCTCCAGTGGACGTAGGTGTATCACTATCGAACCATGTAAATCTTGTGTCTTGTGTGCATGCTTTCTATTGTGTTGATTTAGTGTATGTGTGTCTCCACCACACGCTTCCACACTACAAAAACACCTCAATACTAATTGAGGAAAACATTAATTACGAGTTCAAACTACGGAAACTGGAGCACTAATATAAGTCATTTTACACAAAACACACACAAACATACACATTAAGGAAAACATTAATTATGAGTTCAAATTACATTTTTGCCCGTGCTTTAATTATGTGATTAACTACACCAATTTCTCTATTTTATCCAATAAAAAAGAGAACAAGCGTCTAATTGCAATTAAATGTTTAGGGGTAAAATGGGTGGTAAAGAGGTACAAAAGTTCTCTATAATTTTAAAAACGACTTATATTTTTTGACAAAGAGTTTTTGTAGAATGACTTATAAAAATGACTAGAGGGAGTAGCTATGAACTGAGCAATTGCGAAGAACACTAGAGTTGTGCTAGACTGCTAGTTTTGACTACTGATTTTGCTTAGATTATATTTAACTCGACAAAATAAAATGTTGCTGAACTTGGAAATTCTTTAGCAATTGCAATGACTGATGATTCACTGGTTTGAGCGGATTTTAGTGCATATTTGGCTGGACATGGTCTCTGCTGCTACTAGTATTATCCAACATAATATCATCTATCTCGGGCTCAAGGTTTTCGAAATATTCTTACCAAGTTAAAAGGAAAATTTTATAGGACCAGACTAGCTATGCTCTATGGAAGTGAATGTTGGGCGGTAAAGCAACAACAACTACTTAAAATTAACATATCAAAAATGAGGATGCTTAGGTGGAGCTATGGTCAAACTCGTAAAGATAGAATAAAAAATATAGAGACAAGTTGGAGTAGCACCAATTGGCACAAAGATTAGGGAAGGGTGGTTGTGGTGGTTTGGTCACCTACAAAGACGACCTACAAATGCACCCACTAGAAAACTTGACTCAATAGAAACTGAAGAAATTCGACGAGGTAGGGATAGACCAAAGTTTTCTTGGGACGCATTAATTAGGAGAGATTTGAATGGTTTGGAAAGCTCACCATCAATTGCATTAATCGAGCACAATCGAAGAGTTTGATCCATGTCGACCCCAATTAATTTGGGAGTGAGTCTATGTTGTTGTTGTTGTTGG
Organism: Stephania yunnanensis; assembly: GCA_039657365.1. Lineage (NCBI taxonomy): Eukaryota > Viridiplantae > Streptophyta > Magnoliopsida > Ranunculales > Menispermaceae > Stephania > Stephania yunnanensis. The sequence continues at coordinate 52,084,323 of CM077584.1, read as the reverse complement.
GCAAAATGTTTTCCTCAAAAAGCATTTTTAGTAAAGAGTGGGATATTTCCTAATGTTTTACTGATATTACAGTCCTCCATAGTCACTAGTCAACGGCATAGAATAAAAGATGCTTGAAGATTTTTTTGATCATTATTGTTGAGAACAAAACTATTGACAACCTAGGATAATAAATATCTGACCTAAATAATCTCTACTTGCATCATCCATCGCGAATAATGTGATAAATTGGGATCAATGCTTCTAACATACCTATGTAATGGTGTGATTTATCGTCACATCATTGCATTTTTTGGTTGATGTAATTTATCTACGAGACACCACTTATGGAATGGGTACTCCAACTTAGTAAATTGGACAATGGTTGGGTAAGTTATTGAAAAAGGTTCTTGTCATTAGTAAATATTAGGCTTGGGAGTAAATCTCTCTGGTTGCAAAGTGGTATGAAGATTTTCTTAAGTCATGACTTGTTTAGGTCAGGTTGATTCGGAGCGAATTGGTACTTTTTTTTTTTTTTTTTTTTTTTTTTTTTTGATTACGAATTGTGACTTTTTGAAAATTGTTGGGATGTAGGGATGATGCCAATATCCACTTTTGAAATATGTTTCTTCTATTTTTCATGAAAGCTAAACCAAAGACAAACGAGCATGACATGATAGGTTAGGAAATAAAGGTGCTTCTTTTTGCTTGGTCATGTTTTTAGATTTTTTTTTTTTTTTTTTCTCAAAGCCAGCTTCCTATTTTTTATTTGTGCAGTTTTGGATTTTTTTATATAGCTAGAACTGCTATCAGAAGCACTGATTTAAAAACATTTGTATGGCAAAGAGTTATGGTAATCTTCATACTGTTTTTGCTTCTGCGAATTAATCTGCATCAGCATATCTTTCAACATTTCTCTTGAGGACAGTTGTGGTCGATTCTCAGTTTTAGGAAAATAAATGGTGTGGTGATTTAGTGCTAGCAATTCTCAACTTCTAGGGTCCTACTTCATCAACTCACACCATCCCATTTTGATTCTTGAACAACTTAATTATTTTCACAGTCGTTGTGAACTAAGTTTTGCTCTTGGCACCCTCACTTTCCCTGGAGCCTTACTTTGGAAGAAATGATGAAATCGGTTATGCTTCTTCTTTTAAAGTTTTTGAAATGGCCCTTCCTGCAGGATGGTTTCTTTATGGATTTTGACACTGTTTGTTTTGCCTTTTTTTCTTCATTTATTTCTCATCATAATTCATGTCTCCTCTCTGTTAGTTTAGTTTTAGTTTAGTTCAACAGGATTTTACTTTTCTTTAGATCTTAATCTTAGAAGGTCAAAAACTTGGCAATGTCACTAATAATTGAAACGCAATTTTCAAAAATATTTTCTGTGATGATTTGGTCTACAAAAAAGGTCAGTAACTATTCTGTCTGACCAGCTAAGTAACTACGATGGATCTTTGGTCGGGGATTTTACTCTCTTCTCCTTTGCTTCCTTAATTCAATATGGCCCAATTTGTAGACCGTTCTACGTTTAGTAATCCATGTGGAAAATTGTGAAAGTTCAAAATGTGTTTTACGAGACTATCCATGTTACCCGAGTTGTACCTTTGGAAATTCAGATTTGCAAAGAATGGGAAATGTGCTTCTTTTTAGTTCTGAGTTTGATTCATGTGTTGATGAAAAAAGAACAGTAGATTCAAATAGAGAATGTTATAATTTTTTCATTGCTTTCAGAGGAGCTTGAGTGAGGGAACTAATTCCCAACAGGCTAAAGAGTAACAAACGGCTTTACGATTAATTTTGAGCTTCCCACTCAAAATGCTTGATGAATGCAAGTGCCTGTACTTCATTTAATAATTAGCTTCTTTGGCTCATCAATATGCAGTGATCTAATTAGGATTTAGATGAAGAAAAGATTGATTTTTATGTTGGGAAGTGTAAAAAAAGATTGATTTTTATGTTGGGTAGTGTCATGCATGATAATAGTAGATCAGTTACATACCTTGCTCCATCCAAGCTTTCTTTATGTAGGGAAGAGTTGCGTCAGTATGCAACTTTTCAAGATGAATCAGTGGTATGTTTCAGGTTGAACGAGGAATTTTTCTCCCACCTAAAATTTGAGCTTGGCCAACTTCGTTATGCTGTATCGAAAACTCAGGTCTTTCTCTTTTTTTTTTTTTTTTTTTACGCATGGAACTCAGCTTTCTTAAGACTAAGTTTAATTTGGATATGAGAATAGCCCATCATACTGACATCTTTGATTACACAGGATGTTGAGGACAGATTAATTGAGCTGGAAGCATTGCAAAAGCTTTGACTGAGGGAGCAGGTTATTATTCCTGATCTGAAGGACATTTTTTTTTTTTTTTTTTTTTTTGGGGTAAATAGATCTGAAGGACAAAATTAAGCATACCTTGTCAATTATTTGACATTTAATATTCTTCTTCTTTTCCACTGTTGCAGAAGCCTACGATAAAGTGCAAACAGACTTAGTTACAGCAAAAGCAAGTCTAGCCCAAATATTAACATCAAAGGACGTAAAAGCAACTGTATGACGATGAAGCTTAAGCTTTCTCATTATCAATTTACTTTGAAGCTATATTAACTAATTCATGCTCTGCAACAGTTACTAGAGATGGTTGAGCAAAATAAGCTTAATAGGTCCCTACTGGCTCTTCTTGATGAAAATATAGCAAGCGCACATAAGGTCGAACAGGTTAGTGCAGTTGTTGACTCACTTTCTTTTTTGGTCAGTTAGTTTGCTTTGATTAAGTTCCTGAAATTACTCGGACTATAATTTATAAAAATGGCTTGTTCTTTCAGAAAGAAGCCGCTGCATTCATGGAGAAGGTTCGTGGTGCTGTTCTGAAATACATGACAGCTTAAAAGCAAGTTGGGCATGTAAACTCATTCATCCTTCTTTCTTTTCAATATTTGCTTAGAAATAAGTGCCTGCAGTGCCATGTTATGCCTAATTAATGCTTCAATTCTGTGATTCATATATGAAGTGCCTTGTTTTGTTGCTGATGGATTTCAATTGAATAAATCGGGGTTTTTCTAACTCTAGGGCAGTTATACAAATTTTTTCACAAAATAGAGAGTGTTTGTTTTTTATTACGGAAGTAGGCAATAACGCCTTCTCAAAAGGCGCTATTGAGTGGGATATTTTTTGGTTTTCGGTGACGTGGCGTCTACGTGGCAGGGTTTGTACAGATAGCGCCTTTTGAAAAGGCGCAATTTGTACATGTGGTCGCCACGTCAGCGCCACATACCCTCATTCAATAATGCCTTCTCAAAAGGCGTTATTGAGCAAAACTTGTGTTTATCAGGTGGCGCTGACATGGCGCTGACATGGTGGACATATGTACAGATAGCGCCTTTTGAAAAGGCGCTATCTGTACAAACGTATGCCACGTCAGCGACATGTCACCGCCATCACCAACCTAACCGGACTCGCCGATCTGTCCTCTCATCATGCCTGGTCCATGACATTCTCAAATAGCTCAGTCCCTCGCCGCCGTGCTCGTCGTGTCGTATCGAGCGATCTCGACAATTACAACCAAATTTGAATATGGAGTTTATATTTGTATAAAAAAAAACCAATTTTGAATATATTGGTTTCAACCTTGAACTCTCTTTTCTAAACTAACTAAACTAAAGTAAGAAACCTTTACGAATCCAACCAAACCAAACTAAACTAAATAACTACCTAACTAACTAGCTAAGTAACCAAAGTAAAGTAAACTAACTAACCTTAACTAACCTAACCAAACTAACTAACTAACTAACTAAACTAAACTAACCAAACTAAACTAAACTAAACTAACTAACCTTAACTAACCTAACCAAACTAACTAACTAACTAACCAACTAACTAACTAACTAACTAACTAACTAAACTAACCTTAACTAACCAAACCAAACTAAACTAAATAAGTAAGTAACCTTGAATAAACTAACTAAATTAACTTAACTAACTAACTAACTAACCAAAGTAAACTAAAATAACTAACTAACTAACCTTAACCAAACTAAACTAACTAACCTAAACTAACTTAACAAAACCAAACTAACTAACCAAAGTAAACTAAAATAACTAACTAACTAACCTTAACCAAACTAAACTAACTAACCTAAACTAACTTAACAAAACCAAACTAAACTAAGTAACTAACTAACCTCAACTAAACTAAGTAACTAACTAACTAACATAACGAAACTAAACTAACTAACAAACTAAACTAACTAACCTTAACTAACTAAACCACCTAACAATACAAACTAAGTAAACTAAAATAACTAATTTAACTAGCTTAATTGCAAACTAAACGTACTAACTAAATGGAACTAACCAAACTAAACTAACTAACATTAACTAACCTAACTAACCTTAACTAACCTAACTAACCTAACCACCTAAACAATACAAACTAAGTAAAGTAAAATAACTAACTTAACTAACTAAACAAACAACCAAAAACGATCCACGTTAACCACCAAACGAAACTACACAAACATCCAAGTAGCTCGAGAGTTACTTGTGAACTAAACTCGACTAACCTAACCTAACCAAAGTACGTAACCTAAATTAACTAAACTACACTAAGGAACATACCCTAACTCAACTACACTAAACAAACATAACCTCAACACCTAAACAAAACTAACTAAGCTAATTAACCTAACCAAACTAAAATAATATAACCTAACCACCGACACCTAACTAACTAAGCTAACCACTTAAGTTAAATTAAACATATAACCTAAACTAACTTAACAAACTAAACTAACTATTGAAGAGTAATCACATCTACGAAATTATTATATGGAAAACATGAGAAAGAAGTTTATTCAATGAGAAGGTTGAATACACGTACTTCGTCAACCCAAAATATAAGTTATTTACAAATCACTATGACATCAAGTAAACTCATCATGCAGGTCTATTTCGGCGGTTCCGTTGACGTTGTTCCTCGGTGAAGCAAACCGGACGTACTCTTTGTCTAGTTGGACGATGTGGTTGTACATCCGGTTGAGGTAGCTGGTCTTGCGATGAATCAAGTCGAGTAGATTGATGCGTTTCCTCTGGTTCTTGACTCGACTCACCTCTGCTACTGATGCTACCAAAAATTGGAGGTGGAACCATCTCGAAATACTGGCTTCCTGCATGGGGTTGGGGGAATGGAACATGAGGCTGCGATATGGTCAACAAGTTCATGAATGAAGGGTCTCCGCTATACGCCATATTGTAATTATATGGAGTAGGAGTGTATGGACTAGGCATGTATGGAGGGAGTGATGGATACGTTTGATGATGAGACATTCCACGTGGATCCACGTATGAAGACGAAGGCCCAGGTGCGTACGGATCAAAATGGTAAGGAGGAAGATTCACGCTCGGTGGCCTGGGTACAAACATATGATGTTCTGGTTGGGGTGTGGAAGATGCTGATATATACCCATGAGAAGAATGACTACTTTCGCCAACATTATCTCTTCTACTCACTCTCGAACGAGATGAACGTGCTGGAGGAGAAGGTCTACTACTCTCTACAGCAACCTCAGTCTGAGTAGATAGACGTGGGGGACGAGGACGTCTGGTGCGTTCCCGCACAGTCTCTGGTCGTGTTCGTCTTCTTCTCACCTCTATGTTTGGTTCGCCTTGATCGTCTTCTTCATCTTCTTGTTCAATATCCTCATCTATGTCTTGTTGGACGTCGGTTAGTCATGCGAAAGATTAGACCTTTGTCGTTCATCTTCGTCCAAAATTTTAATCCCTTCATCAGGCGCAAGACCTTGCTCGTACCCATCCTCAATAAACACACGCCTAAGTCAATGCACCAAGTTACGCTGAAATATAAAAAATAAGTTCTCAAATCACGCAATATATAATATTAAATGTTTGAGGAAAATTAATAGTTAGCAGATTACCGAGTAGTCACGTAACGCTCCGTCGTGTCCTATGAATCTCCTAGTGACCGATCGATACCACGTCATGTAGTCTTGATGGTCATGCCCTTCATTCGATCTTAGTGCCGTTGTCGCAATGGTGTCCCCACGATTTTCCCACATGTTTACGTAGCTTGCGTGAAAAGTCACCCAATTTTCATGATGATGTCCACGCAATTCGATGCGGTGCAGTTGGGCGTCGTAGGCACAATTAGTTGGCACTACTTGTACCATGCCGAATTGTCTCATGACCCTTTCGGGTCGATGCCACTCCACAATGTGGAAACAAATCAGGGGACACGTCGAGAGCCAACTGCCTTGACCATTTGTACAGTACTCGGGAAGAGACCCCATGAGTTCATTATATGGTTGCCACACCACATCATCCTCATGCCTCGAGAGTCGAGTGCATCACGGTATGCCGATACGACGTGCGTCGCATTATGTGAAACCGAAAATGCATCGAGCCATCTGTGTAGGAAACAATAAGTTATGATAAATGAACATGGACAAGAATTATTTGCAAAGTAATGAGAAATCGACTTTAATACCATTGTCCGAGTGGAACGTCCATAAGCATATTTTGGCCATCCACCGTTCATTTGTTGAGCTCTAGATACCCGCAGACGTCGCGGTGCTATGAATGGAAATCTGTCCCATGCCCACAGTTGTACAAGAATGGAGGCGCCAGCAACCTCATGTGCCCATGCGCGAGATCCGCGACACAACTCCCTGTACAAATAAGCCAAACATGCACTCCCCCAACTATATTGGCCTGCTACTTGGAAATCCTCCAGCAAAGGTAGGAACATCAAATGTACGAACCGATTGGACTTGTCGGCGAAAAGACAACCACCGATGAGTTGTAGTATGTACGATCAAACGTAACGTTGGATCGACTCCTCATCGCTTTCATCATCTATTGCTGGAACGTTACGCTCAAGCCAATCGACCTTAAGTTTACAACCTACGATGTCATCTCCACCAGGAGTTCGTCCAAGTAGCCTCTCGCGGACGTCGGCATAGTCTGCGTCGTCGTTCCGATCACGGGCATACCTTCATAGGTAATCCAATCGCACTGGCACGTCTTGGAGTGTAATTGTGCACTCCCCACAATGCATATGAAAAGTATGCGTCTTAGGGCGCCATCTCTCTACAAACGCAAGTAATTAAAGCCCAATCAAGGTGAAAAATGCTACCGGGATATCCCATAGAACCCACTGGAACGGAGATATGGGATCATCCTAGAATGATACTGCATCGTTCGATCAACGACCCCACGTCTTCGACGTAGGCGCATTGTTTTGTAAACCTACGAATTGATAATGTATTAATGTATGTATTTGATACAATATTGTTGTAAAAATGACGCATTCATGTAAAATGGCCTTACCTCGCCCCTCCAGGTTCGCGTCGATCTGTGAGTAGATTGGAGTTGCAACAGTGATGGATCTGAAGGACCTGGATCCATTGCAGTACAACTATATAGAAGGTTAGAAAAAGAAAATGTGTATTGTACAAAACCATAGCGATAAGTATTTACTAATTTTTCACACAAAAAATCACAACGAAAATTAGTCAAACTCAACATATCTACGACCATAAGTTGTTTCACACATTATACAAAATCGACTAGAGGTCCTCATTTGATGGTTGAGGTCTCCTTGGACAGTTTTTTTTGTTGTGTCCCTCTAAACGACAAATGCCACACCGGTTCTTCCTGGTAGGGACTCGTTGACGGTCTCTATTTGGACATGTTCTTCTTCTATGTCCTTCTTGATGACATATCCCACATCGCAAAGGTCTTTGGTCATTAGCCAGATCCATCTCGGTTTGTATACGCGATCCCTTAGGTCTCCTCGGCCACGTCCCGGATCTTGGGTCGGGTATGATCTTCGTCCCGAAAGTCGGCCAATACTTCTCATCTGGTATGGCCTTGAAAGCAAACGAGTAGCATTGTGCATACACATCCATCCCGTAGAATGGCTCGATGAACCGCGCGTAGTTCACTCGAACTACCGCACATCTTTGCAATCACGTGTGAGCGGGGAATCCATACGACCGCCATTTATTACAAGTGCGGGCCGGTCCTTCAAGATTACGACTTGTGTGTTGTTGCCCTTATGCATGCGGTCTCCGTGTCTTCCGTTAGGACTTCGAACTCACCAATATCTCGATTGATCAACGTGACATGATGCCGCCGTGCAGATTTCTCATATTTCGCTAATGTCGTCATTGCATATTCCGTGTACGGTAGGCCCCTTGAGATTGCATCATTGATTTCCTGGTTGCGTTTATCGTGGTACGCCACCAATCTGTAGTATATCAGCTGAGTTAACGCCGTAATTGGCAAGAATCGAGCTCCCTTCAAGACACTGTTGAAACACTCTGCAATTGCCGATGCCACTCTAATAAGTAATAGTGGTTCGTCGAATATTTATTGTATTTTAGTGCGAAGAATAATTTGTACTTTGTACTTACCAACACCATTAGAATTCATCCATCCGTACCGCATGCCTCTGTCGTGCGCTTGCGTCCAAAGTTCTTTAGGGATGACATTGATATATTGCAGGCATCGAGGCGTTCGTGAAGATAAGTATGTGAAACGCTCCATGCACGCAATAAATTTTCGTTCTTGATGTTGAACAGCTGCTCGGCCAAGCAACACTTTTAAGGGTTCATTTTTGAAGTGTGTGCCGAAATTACTAAGCAAGTGTCGCAAGCAATAACGGTGGTACCCTTGAGGGACAAAAGCCGTTGATTGGGGTGTTGACCGCCTCCAAAATGCCAGGGTGACGATCAGATATAACGCAAATCCCTTCTCTATCAGTCACGTATTTGCGCAACATCCGCAAAAACCACCTCCACGAATCAGTTGATTCGGTTTCTGCAATGGCAAATGCAACCGGTAAGATGTGTCCATTTGTATCAACACATAGCGCAATCATGAACTTCCCACTATATTTGCCATACAGGAATGTCGCGTCAATCTGAAGCAGAGGCCTGCAAAACTTGAAAGCATTTATTGAAGCTTCAAATGCAAAAAACACACGACGAAATTGAGGAGACGCGGTTCTAATTTCATCAAAGACGCCATTGTCGGTGTGACCACTCGATTCTTGTCCCCGGACTCTTACTCCTCACGGCCGCCAACCATCTCGGTAATTGAGCGTATGACGCATCCCAATCTCCAAACGCCCATGCAATCGCTTTCCTCTTGGCATCCCAAATTCGCTTGTAGCTTACTTCGTGGCCGTATTTTTTCTTGATTATATCTACTAGTGCCTTCATCGTGATACCATGATCGGCCTTAACGACGCTTTGGATCTCTCGCGCAATCATGTTGGCGTCAAGTTGGGCATGGCCGCGTTGTATGTTGGGATTAATACACGTGTGCGGTACGTCTAACTTGTGTTATCTCCCATAATTGTGTTTTCTTTCGGAAACATGCCCGAAGACGCCACATGCACCCGTATTGTGGAAACTTGCACTTAATCGCCCACGTAGTTGTAGTCGATTCCATCACATGGTATTGACAATGTTTATCAACATGCCAAACTTTAACCGCATGTTGCAAGTCATTTTTATTGTCAAAACTCAGCCCTATCTCCAAATCGAAGTTAGACGTGCCCCCCCAAGTTTGTTTGTGGGAATGTTGGGTCGCAGTTGAATTAGCCACCTCCCAATCGATGTCGTCATATCCTGGCAATGGTTGGTGAAGTTCATCGTCACTAGCTTCCTCCAACAAAATCTCTTCATCGATAGCAAATTGCTCATCGTCTTCGACATTGTCCGCACCCGGAGGATCGTATCTTGGATCATATGTGCAACCGTTAACGTCATCCCAGCGGCAAGAATCGATGGAGCTTATTCGACGTTATGCGTTTCCTCAGTAGTGTCGATATTTTCGTCGTCGTTAGCGTCATCGTCATCGTCATCGTCATCGTCGGTATATGCATTATCCTCTTCATGTAATGGTTGCACGAACCCCATTGCACGACCTCGGCCGTGGGGGATTGCATACGCACCTTTCCATCATTAAGGCTGCGTCTGGCGTGACGCTACGTTCGTCAAAAACTTGCGAATGAACCGTGCGATGTTGATTTGAGTCGACTGACTCAAATGTTAAATATATATCAACCGTTGCAGTTTTTGGCAAAGTGTCCACCGTCTCCCACATGAAGTCCATCTGTGTCGCATCATTCAACAAGACAGAACGAAATAATGTAACCTCCGGGAGGACTATCATGTGGCGATACGTCATATGAACTATATTATCCGTTGATGAGATATGGAACGCGTCACAAATGGCATCAATCATTTCACGCCCACTCGACCCAAACTTAACCCACAACACTACTGATGGCGATGAGTTGTACGCGATGCCATTGGCCCCATTAACAATGGAGTCGTGCGCATAGAATAGAAAATGGATGTTTCTTTGTGACATGACCTACAGACGTTTGGAAACTTGGATGTAAAAATGTAACAGACAAATGGCGCGTCAATTTTGTAAGAAAATAGTTGACAATCATGTCGTTATATAGCCCAATCGAAATTTCTGATGTAGAAGATCGCAATAATAGCGCAACTACAGAGCATACTCATTCTTTGACACCGACCCTTTCTGTGTACTAATTTTCATTAAACAATCATGTTGTTATATAGCGCAATCGAACTTTCTGATGTAGAAGATCGCAATAATAGCGCAACTACAGAGCATGCTCATTCGTTCACAATGACATTTTCAGTGTAATAATGTTCAATAAATAAACATATGAACCGTATGCATAAACATAATACGAAAGTCCCTATATATCGTGCAAACCCAAACCATAACCCAAATATATTAATATGAAAATACTAAATTAAGGAACTTACTTGTTCCCTCTCGTTTTCCGCCGTAACGTAATATTCCTGCAATACCTTGTATTTTCATTATTGTGGACCACAAAGAGTGTAATAAATCGGCTAACAAAAATAAAGTTATGTTCATGAAACTTACGTGGATCGGAACGAATTCAAAGTCTAAATGAGCTTAGTATACTAAATATATGGTTTAATAAATTTTTGGGCTTTACCTAACCTTAACTAAAATATAACATATATAGTTGGTCGTTGTTGAAACTTGGGTCTATCTATTACTTTCACATCATATAGTAATTATAGTTTCTTATTAGCATGCATGTGTTTGGTGTAATTGCAATTCAATATTCAGTTGTGAATTACGAGTGTAATGTCACTATCTATTAACAACCTAAACCTATTGTGTGAACCATCTAATGACCTAAGATTACCAAATTTTGCGTACACATTTCCAACATAATTAAATCGCAGAATTATAGATATGTTCAAGTGCTCTAAAGTGCATCACGCCTTGTTTGTGCAGTTTTGTGTATTGGCGGAAGGGCCATCAAGGGGGGAACCATGCGTTGAAACATATATGCATATGGTTGCCCGTGTTCATACTGGCGCCTATCTATTACTTTCATATCATATACTAATTCTAGCTTCTTATTAGCTTCCATGCAGGTAGGTTGTAATTCGCATTTCAACATTGGTATGGTTTACTAAATTTATGAAATATATGTAAGGAACTTAATTAACTAAAATATGCCAAACGAACTTAATTAACTAAACGTAATTAACTAAACCAACTTATTAACATAAATTTAGTAAACTAACTTAAACAAACATAATAACGTAAACTAACTTAAACAAACTTCATAAATGACTAACCTAACATAAACATAGGAAATTAAGTTAAACATACGTAATTAACTTATTAACAAACTTAAATGAACTTATAACAAGTAAATTACCTTTACTCGCTTAACCAAACTTATAACAAACTTAACAAACTAACTAGACAAAAACAAGCTACGTAAACTAACTTAAACAAACTTAATAAATGACTAACCTAACCTAAACATAGGAAATTAAGTTAAACGTACGTAATTAACTTATTAACAAACTTAAATGAACTTATAACAAGTAAATTACCTTTATTCACTTAACCAAACTTATAACAAACTTAACAAACTAACTAGACAAAAACAAGCTACGTAAACTAACTTATACAAACTACATAAATGACTAACCTAACTTAAACATAGGAAATTAAGTTAAACATACGAAATTAAGTTAAACATACGTAATTAACTTATTAACAAACTTTAATGAACTTATAACAAATAAATTACCTTTACTTACTTAACCAAACTTATAACAAACTTAACAAACAAACTACTTAAACTTACTTAAACAAACGTAATTTAATTAAACCAAACATAATTACCTAAGCTCACTTCCACAAACTTATACTAACTTAATCAAAGTAACTTAATCAAACTTAATTAACCAACAAACTAAACCTAACTAACTAAACTTATTAAACAAACTTAAACCAAACTACACAAACCTAAACTAAACAAACTAAAAACACATACTTTAACAACAAAAACTTATGGTTTCCTCCCGTACATACCTCCTCCTCCTTCACTGGACCTCCTCCTTCTCCTCCGATGACACGACTGGTGCACCGCCGCCGCCGCTCCGCGCTCCCCGCGCTCCCCCTTTCTTGTGCGATCACAGCAATGTGATGGAGCAGCCTCTTCTTCTCGCCTCACCTCTCGCGCGGACCTCCTTGCTCCCTGCGTCGTCCGCTCTCGGCTGCTCGGCTCGCGTCGACCTTCCTCCGCCGCGCTACGTCCTCTCGCATTGCCGTACGTCCTCCGCTCTCGTCCGCGCTTTCTCTCCACCGAGCTCCCGTCCCTCCTTATAAAGCTCCAAGGATCATGTATGGTCACGGGATTACTAGTAATCCCGTGACCCCTACGTCCCCTACCCCTGTCCCTCCCCACTGCATCCTAAGCGAAACCGACGCAGAGATTCTCTGCGTCGGTTTTGTCTCGGGAAGACGAAGCCTGGTGCGCTGATAGCGCCTTTTGAGAAGGCGCTATCAGCGCACCCCAATAATAGAGTCCAACTGTGTCCACGTGGATCCACGTGGACACAGTTGGACAGATCCATTAAAATAGCGCCTTCTCCGAAGGCGCTATTGGATATTGCTGTCCACGTGGCGCCACGTGGACGTCCCAATACCCGATAGCGCCTTCGGAGAAGGCGCTATCAATGTTTCGGACGCCACGTGGATCCACGTGGCGTCAGAAACCACGTGGACTAGGATAGCGCCTTCGGAGAAGGCGCTATCCATGTCCACGTGGCTTTTTTTCGAATAAAAAAAAAAAAAAAACCAATATACGCCACATCAGCAATAACGCCTTTTGAGAAGGCGTTATTGCTTAGTGTGGCGAAATAAAAAGAAAACCCCCCTATTTCCCTCTTTTAAAGTTAAATTTATTGTACTTTTGGAAAAAAATCGAATAAATCAATGGCTTATAATGCAACATGAACAGGAACTTTTACTGTGCGTTGGATCAGCATGAGATATATTATATATAATAATGGTGGAAAGATGCTGAAGTGCCTCTAATTGCCTCTCATACTCGTATCATGGCCTCATTGAACCACAATTGGAGTATCGAGATACGTATGGAGAGAAAGATTGGTGATCTACATTAGTGAAGTCATAAGCATGCCTTGAAAACTTGAATTGTCATTGTTTTGCTCTTCATCAAAGACTGGGTAACATATTTTTGATACATACATTTGCAACGTAGTTATTATTCATCCACTCGATGGCATCTTGGTCAAGTCTCACCACCTCTACTAGCGGTGCTTCCACAAGCGACCGGCCGTAGACTGTCTAGGCGGTCTTCGGTCGAGCCTAGACTGACTTTGTTCATAGCTTGTCTAGGCCCCCTCAGGCATGACTTTATATATGGCGGAGCCTAAGTGGGCGTGTTTTCATTTTTTAAAAATTAAATATATTTAATAAATATTAAGAATTATGTTTAAGGATAAGGTGGCGTAATGGTTATAAACCTTTACTTCATGTATACTAAGAGGTCTTTTACTAAATGCGTTAAGGGTATCTAAGTTGTCATCGCCATTGGACGAATAGCGGACTCAACTAATTCTTCGGGGGTTCTTGGTTGTCTCCACTAGGAAGTTCAAAGAAGAAATCGGAGAGAAGAAATGGGTAAGTTTCGAATTCAACATGATTGTCTTGGTAAGTATATTAAAGAATGAGACTTGCCATTTGCCAAACACACTTGGGGTTGGGTTGTTGACATAATTTCACACGCTTAATTGTGATTATTAAATTTTGCATTGAAGTATGTGCACACCAAAATTAATATGCATTCAAGGGACTTCTAATTAATGGGTCGAAAATGTCATGTGAAATTGAAGTTAATGCGTAAAAGTAGACATTAAGAATGAACACCTTTACTTTGATTCTCGCCACATTAGTTAGTTAGATTTTCACAATCCATATATTCTAGATGAACAGGCTCATAAGAAAAAATGAAAAAGTTAACGTGCCTCCAAAACTGATATGCAGTTGGACACACACTCGGCATTTTGCATGGGTAAAACGATTGAGTGTGGCTACCATTTTCCCTTAGCTTTTTATTGTGCTTGATTAAGTAAAGTGAGCTCCTGGCACGTTTGCGCAAAAACACAAACCTGAAATCCATCTCACATCCATAAATGCACCGCTTCGCGATTCCCTTCCCACCCAATTAAGTAGCAGTGAAGGCGTGGTCGTCATGTTCCCATCACGGTCCCACATCATATCAGACACGTGGTGGACCCACCCACCTCAATCACTCTAACGCCTCAGATCGGACGACACCGCACACCTCGACATTCCCACCCCACTTGATCGATCGAGAGCATACAACTCGAAAATGGCTGCCGAGTCCGCTCGCACGTTCAAGTCGCTCGCTCTTGTATAAGAACCAACCGGCAGCACCATTTGCAGACGCGCACAAGGTGTTTGATGAAATGCCTGACTGAGTGATAACCTTTAACACACAACACCACAAAGATGCGGTGGCGAGTGGGTTCGCTCTCTTCCTTGCTTTTATCATCTTCTTCTTCTTCTTCTTTAAAGACGTCTGCCGTTAATCAGGTACGGAAACAATTCTGGGTCTCGTTGATTTTCCGAAATTGTTATGAATCTGCGATGATTGGTAGCGTTTGGAACGCAGATTTGTTGGGTTTTTGATATTGGGGATCAGTAATGGTGGGTGGGTGGGTGGGTTTTGGTATGATTTTGAGGGTTGTGGAAATGTTGATGAAACCAATTACTCCTATGTGTGAGCCCAAGTTCAATTAGAGAATCAAAATGAAGGACATGATGCTTCAACTCCAAATTAGAGAAGTTGGGTTTCACAACAAACTCAAATATTTAAAGTCATTTCACAATGCGTTGAGATCCGTTTTACAAGTATCTTCTGTTGGAATAGTGCTATATATAATATATATTGACCGTATGTTCTCATTAAATATGAATGGAAAAACCAAGTAAATTGTGATGGACTAATCATGTTGATTGCTAGCTAATTATAAGCTACACGCAAACGTAATATGTTATTTTGGTAGATATGAATAAACGCGGTTATTTAGAAACATTCAAAATTGGTTGTTCTTATGTATATATATCCAAATACATGCATGTACACTATGATATGTAAATTGTGGTATATAAGTGATGAATCATTCACGAACAGTTGTGTATGTACGGTACGTACGTTGGACTTATATATATTTCTACTATAATGAAACGTTACGTGATGGTTGATTGACTGGGAGATAAACTTCAAAAAGGCATCTTAAGATACAAAGTCATTTTTAGATACGCATGTACATATACATGCATGTCTATTAGATTAGCTACTATTGGAGTTTAGATATATATGAGAAACATAAAAAAACGTTTCAATAAAAAAAGTTGTATACATCAATATATTAAAGTAGATCGTGTTGTCTCTCCAAAAGAACCAAATTGGTGTATCACACATTATAAATACTCCCCAACGTAATAGGAAAAATACACAAGTTTATTTTGTATTCCGGTTTTATTAAAAGAAAAGTCCTATTTTCTCTTTGGTATTTAAAGTCACTGTTCTAATAGAGAGTGAGTACAACAGTTTAATCCACTTGTTCCTACGGTCTAAAGTGCTATAGCCGTATGATCGTGATTGTTGTATCCTGGGAGGCAAGTGATACCAACCGCGAGCTCAAATTGCGGGGCATTATTGACTTAAGGAGATAGAGTATTAAACTCTAGCCTCAACTACAATTTCTTCAATTTCTTCAATTAATCAAGTTTAGAGTATTTTTGCGTCAATTTAGTCATGACTACACCAAGCGACGTAGTGGAGGTTCGTGATCCCAACAAGAATCCCCCACATGAATGAAAATTGACCACTATCGCATATTATATGTATCATCCCCCACATAAATGGATTTTTCATGATTTTATTTTGAAAAGATAATGCAGACTCTAGAGTGAGTATGATGGAAATGAGCGACATCAGGATAGGTAGCTTGTGGCTTTGAAACTTCCCTAGTGTAACACCATTGGGTTTGCTAACTAATCAGTGAACACGATGTCTTGAACTGTTCAGCTGTTTGTGCAAACCAAAACAACAATGTATACACAACCCACTTCCGATAATTTGAGTTCCTTGGTTGTGTTCATTAATATGGCCCTGAACAACTCCCGGATGCATGAGCGCTTTAGTGAAGTCAAGCCTTGAACATTCCCATAGAGTTGGCCCAGTTCACACTCATATAGGTGATTTCTATTAAGAGTATCCTGTCATACCCTACATAAAAATTATGACATAGAAATCATTAAAAGCAAAGCTTACCCTCAATAATTTTGCAGGCAGCACTATAACATTCTAGGAACGGGTTGAAATTGAATTCCCTGGTGCTACACCAAACTCCATCATTGAGTTGTCCCTTTTGAACCTACATCTTGGGATTAACAGTCAGCTAGGTTAGGTATCCACAATGGATTCTATTTTGTAGGTTTTTATCTCATTCCCCTCAATAAACAAATTACTTGATCTCTGGGCAAGCCTTTAGTTAACGGATCCGCAAGGTTGTCTTTTAACCTTATATAATCAATGGAAATTACTTCATTCTCAAATAACTGTTTAACTGTGTTATGTCGTCAACGTATATATCGTGACTTACTATTATACATTTTATTTTGCGCTTTTGCTATAGCAGACATACTATCACAATGGATACAAATGGCTGATACAGTTTTCGGCCAACTAGGAATATCTTCTAAAAAGTTCTTAAGCCATTCGACTTCTTCACCAGCTTTATCTAAAGCTATGAATTCAGATTCCATAGTAGATCTGGCTATGCACGTTTGTTTAGAAGATTTCCAAGATATAACACCACCTCCAAGTGTGAAAACACAACCATTTGTAGATTTAGTGTCTTGAATATCTGATATCCAGTTAGCATCACTATATCTTTCTAGAACAACAAGATATCTCGTATAATGCAATCTATAATTTGTCGTGTACCTTAAATATGTAAGTACTCTTGCTTTCCAATGATCGTTCCTTGGATTGCTTGCAAATCGACTTAATTGATTTACCACACATGCTATGTCAGGTCTCGTGCATGACATGATATACATTATACTGCCAAGTATACATGAATACTCTACTTGTTCTATGGGTTGCTCTTTATTTTTAATTAGATGTTCATTAACAACCATTGGTGTCTTTATTGGACTAGTATCATATTTATGGAACTTATTCAATATCTTCTCAATATAATGAGATTGAGACAACACCAATCCATTCGCTATCTTAGAAATCTTAATTCCTAAAATAACATCGGTTCCCATATCTTTCATCTCAAAATGTTGTGTCAACAATTTCTTTGTAGATTTGATTATATTTTTCTCATTGCTTATAATCAACGTATCATCCACATATAGACAAACTATAACAAAGCCTTTAGGTGTGTCTTTGGCATATACATGCTTGTCACATTCATTGATTTTGAAACCATTTGTTAACATAACATTGTCAAATTTAATATGCCACTGTTTCGAGCTTGCTTTAATTCATATAAAGATTTAACAAGTTGACACACTTTTTGCTCTTCTCCACGTGCACAAATCCTTCCGGTTGTTGCATGTATATTTCTTTTTCTAATTCACCATTTAAAAACGCTGTTTTAACATCCATTCGATGAATTTCAAGATTGTTTATTGCAACAATTGCAATTAACATTCTTATAGATGTTATCCTCGTTACCGGTGAATATGTATCAAAGAAATCATATCCCTCTTTTTGTTTAAAGCCCTTGGCTACTAACCTAGCTTTGTATTTATCAATTGAACCATCCGCCTTTAATTTTCTTTTAAAAATCTAGTTACACCCCAAAGGCTTCATATCAGATGGTAAATCCACCAACTCCCTGGTATGATTGTGCATAATTGATTCAATTTCACTATTAATCACTTCTTTCCATAAAGTAGCTTCGGGCATAGACGTTGCCTCTTTAAACGTTTGAGGTTCACTTTCTAACATATAAATTAGAAAATCAAGACCAAAAGATTTTGTTACTTTTATCCTCTTTACTTTTTCTAGGTTCATCCTCTTTAATTTGAGGATTACTACTGCTTGCATCGACACTAGTTCTTTTATTGAAACTTGATTCCCGCATATTTTTATTAGGAAAAATATGCTCAAAAAATGATGCATTTCTAGATTCCATGATTGTATTTACATGTATATCAGTAATATATGATTTCAATACAAGGAATCTATATGCATGACTATTCCGAGCATAACCAATGAATATACAATCAATGGTTTTGGTCCAATTTTAACTTTTTTAGGTTCAGGAATAGCTACTTTAGCCAAACACCCCCACACTTTCAAGTATGTGGATGAAGGTTTTCTACCATTCTATAATTCATAAGGAGATGCATCCATATTCTTTCGAGGAATTTTATTTAGAATATGTTGGCAGAAAGAATTGCTTCACCCATAAATTTTGAGGTAACCTAGAATTTAATAACATAACATTCATCATTTTCTTTAATGTATGGCTTTTGCGTTCCGCAATACCGTTTGATTGAGAAGAATAAGGTGCCGTCATTTGATAAATTATGCCATGTTCTTGACAAAATGCATTAAACGTCGCATCATATTCACCTCCTCGATCACCCCTTATAGCCTTTATTGATTTACCAAGTTGATTTTCAACTTCACTTTTATAGTGTTTAAAGACTTTTAGAGCCTTATTTGCTTTTAAGCAAATACACGTACCAATATGTAGTGCTATCATCAATAAAAGTTATGAAATATTTCTTGCCATCTCTAGTTTGTACAAACTTTAAATTGCATATACAGCTTTGAATTAAATCTAGAGGTTGAGTATTCCTACCATCAATAGTGTGAAAACGAGATTTTGTTAATTTGGCTTCAACACAAATTTCACACTTAGGATTTAGATCAATTTTAAGATTAGGAATTAATTCTAAATTCATTAATTTTCTTAAAGAATTAAAATTAACATGTCCTAGCATTTCATGGCACAAATCAGAAGAATCCAACAAGTAAACAAAAACTTCAATATTACTAATATCAAATTTGCAAAATACAAGCATTACATTCATTTAAATAAATCATTAGCTCCGTACCCCTTGCCCACAAATACACTATTCTTAGATAGTACTAACTTATTCGATTCAAAAATCATTTTAAGCCCATTTTTGCTAAGCAAAGACCTAAAAACTAAATTCTTGCGGACATCTGGCACATGCAGTACTTTATTCAAAGTAAGTTCATTGCCAGATGTCATTTTCAACACCACTTTCCCAACTCCAATTATCTTTGAAGTTGCAGAGTTACCCATAAATAAGTCTCTTCCGTTGATAGGCTTGTAGGAGGAGAAAATATTTTTATCTGCACACACATGCTTGGTGGCTCTGGTATCAATATACCATTCTCGTGGATTAACCATGTTTGCTTTAAAAACAACTGCACATAAATTCAAGTTAGAAACATCTTTAGATAACTCATCTTCAATAAAATTAGCATGTCCGTCACCATGAGCCTTAGACTGAGTTTTGTTCTTCGTCCACTTGTTGATGCAGTCTTTGGCGTTGTGATCATGGTTCTTGCAAATGAAGCAAGAACCAACAAATTTATTTGCTTTCCCTTTAAATTGTTTGGGTTTATTACTAGAATGCTTCCTCTTTTTGGAACTCTTACTACTTTGACCCTCCAAAAGATTAGCTTTAGATTCATTGGGCAAATCACTGTTCTTGTTGTCATTCTTCTTGTTGCCCTCTTCAATGCGAAGTCGAACAATCAAGTCTTCAAGTCCCATCTCTTTGCGTTTATGTTTGAGATAATTATTGAAATCTCTCCAAAATGGAAGTAATTTTTCAATAATTGCTGCCACTTGGAATGACTCACTATAAGTATAAGACATCCTTTCCGCATAAATTTCATGGAGGAGAATTTGAATTTCTTGAACTTGATCTAAAACCGTCTTTGAGTCCACCATCTTATAATCGAGAAACCTACTAACCATAAACATTCTATGGCCAACATCTTCCGTCTTATATTTCTTGTATAAATAATTCCACAGTTCCTTTGCTGTACGCATGGTACTAAAAACATTATATAAAGAATTGTCAAGACCGTTAAGAATATAATTCTTACAGAGAAAGTCGCTACAGTTCCATGCTTGAATTATTGTGAAGGCGTGCTTGTCGGTTTCATTCTCGCGCAATTCTGGTTCATTTTCAGTTAGCACTTTCACCAAATTCAACGTCGTCAGGTAGAATAGCATCTTCTATTGCCAGCGCTTAAAGTCCGTGCCAGTGAGTTTTGCAGGCTTCTTTGGCTTCATTGGGGGGAACGACGGTATCCATAGAGGTAGAGTCTATTTGTATTGTCTTAAGCTTGTTGGGATCATGAATCTCCACTACGTCGTTTGGTGTAATCATGATTGAATTGATGCAAAAAATACTCCGAACTTGATGAATTGAAGAAATTGTAGATTGAGGCTAGAGTTAAATACTTTATCTTCTTGAGACAATAATGCATTGCAATTCGTGCTCGCGGTTGGTAACACTTGCCTCCCATGATACAACAATCACGATCCTACGACTATAACACTTTAGACCCTAGGAACAAGTGGATTAAACTGTTGTACTCACTATCTTAGAACAATGATTTTAAAAACCGGAGAGAAAATATGACTTTTCTTTTAATAAAATCGGAATACAAAAAAAAGTTGTGTATTTTTCCTATTACGTTGGGGAGTATTTATAATGGTTGATATGCCAATTTGTTTCTTTTGGAGAGACACTACGGTTCACTTTAAAAAGAAAAGGTGTATGAATTTATCCATTCAATGTATTGATGTATACGTCCTTTTTTTATTGAAACGTTTCTTATGTTTCTCATATATATCCAAACTCCAATAGTAGCTTATCTAATTGACATGCATGCATATGTACACGTGTATCTAAAGATGACTTTGTATCTTAAGATGACTTTTTAGAGTTTATCTCCAAGTCAATCAACCATCACGTAAGTTTCATTATAGTAGAAATATATATATGTCCAATATACATACCGTACATATGCAACTGTTCTTGAATGGTTCATCACTTATATACCACAATTGACGAATCATAGTGTACATGCATGTATTTGGATATATATACATAAGAACAACCAATTTTGAATGTTTCCAAATAACCGTGTCTATTCATGTCTACCATAATAACATATTATGTTTATTTGTAGCTTATAATTAGCTAGCAATCGACATGATTCGTCCATCGCGTACTTGATTTTTCCATTCATATTTGATGAGAATATATGTCAATATATATTATATAGACCACTATTCCAACATCTTCATGGAGATCAGTAAGCATTGGGGTTTTTTTTTTTCTACTAATATTGTTTGACACTCTCACTGAAACCGTGGAGCCGCAAGAAGAAATTGGATCGCAACACTGTTTTCAAGGCGCCGTCTAGTCCTTAATTAGGCAGGCGGTGGACTTGAAAATATTTTTAAAATTTTTCTCTATGTGATTTTCAAATTTTTTTTATTATTTTATTATTTATTTTGGTTTTTTTAAATGTGTGCAAAAGAGGGGAGGTCGAAAATGCGTTGATGAGAATGTGTAGGTGAAAAACCTATGCCCTTCACTGTTGAGGGGTCTCTTAATAACTTAAATTATTTCTTAGGGAGTTCTAAGTAATTTTTTTTTTGTCTGCCTAAGTGCCAACTAGGCACTGCCTAGACTAAGGCGGAGCTAAACCGTCTAATACTGCCTCGCCGCCTTGAAAACATTAGTTCGCAATTTAAAATTTTTTAAGACTCATCTCATAAATGTTGTGACATCAAATATCTATTGAACCTCTAATTGCTCATAATTCATTCTTCTGCCATTCCAAACATAATTTAGAGAGTCTCGCTTGTAAGGTCTTAATTATTTTTTCCTCTTAACCTTTCTGTTAACTATATATAGGAGTACATGTCATGTATGCAATTGTTTATCTCTTAAAGACTTTTTATTTCTTATTAGTTTCCTTTTGTACTTCTTCACTTGAACTGAAGCAGTGTGCGTGTGTATATGTTTTTTATTATTATTTTTAATAATGATTTAGCTTTTATTTTTGTGGGTTAATGATTGATTTCTTTTGAGTGGCAAACCAATAATCTCATTCGGATAACCTTATTGAATGATTACTTGAATTCAAGCGTTTCCTATAAATAGATTATTCCAAGGTTTAAATGTTTTTTAATGAACTTATCGCAGGGAGCACAAAGGCGAGAACTTTTCGAAGTTTTCTCTCCTGAAGTCGTGGAGTTGGTATTTGGTTAATCCTCCTCTTCTTTTTGTTTTCTCGTCTATTGACAAAAATCACTTGTTGGGAAATTGGGATTGGTATAAACGTATAAAACTGGTATAGATTTGATGAGACTCTACATATTCTATGAATAGCATATTTGCTTAATGGCAAAGGCTTTCTTTTTCTTTATCTCTGACATAGTGCAACAACCCCAACTTCGATTAGGGCGTCGTTTGGAATAAGGCATTCACTTAGCTTCAATACACTAGTTGGGCCTAATGAATGCCTTAGCGAGCCTTTGTACCTACTTAACAACAACTTGTATATCTTGAAAAATTGATTATGTAAAAATTTTAAAACTAAAGGCGGAAGACATATATATATATATATATATATATATGGGGTTTAGGGTTTATATAATTTGGTTTCCAAAACATTTACAAAATCTTGAAAAAGTCATGCTATCAGTGTCTATCCCAACCCTGCGTTATATACATAAAGTTTATACAAAAATATAAAAGTAGATACATCGTATCACATTACATAGATCAAGGTACAAGGTAGCTAAATGCCCTAAAATGTTAAGTTGGGTGAGCAAATCAATAGGCTCAATAAGTAGGTATTCACTTAGTTATCAAGTATTCACTAATGCCTCAATGCAAGTAACCATATGAAACAATAAATAGCTAAAGTAGGGCATCAAGGAAATATATAAGCAAGATATATGAGCATGCAATTTTTTAGTCAACAACACGTACACGTGTGACAAGTTAATTTATAAAACCAGTGGTTGATTACCTATTAGCACAAAGATATCACTGGCTAGGCCAACACATTAGCCGATGCGCTCTCTAGTCAAGTCTAAGTCTCAATGGTTCTGCCCAAAAACACTTTAGTAAAGAGGAATATTTTGATACGGTCTTTATTATTTAGTAATTATTTAGTTGGTTTCATATTTTAAGTAGTTGTTATTTTATTATCTAGGAAGTTTCTATTTAGTAGTTTCCTTATTTCTATTAACCACCTAAAGTAGCAGTTGCTAAGTATTTACTAGTTTCCATTATATTAGGACTCTATATATATGGGTATTATGAGATGAATAAAGCAAGCTATTAATGTGAAATAAAGTAGGATCGAAATTAGGAGAAGAGTCACAGACTCAATTCTCAATTTCAGTATTTTCTCTCTCTCTCTCTCTCTCTCTCTCTCTCTCTCTCTCTCTCTCTCTCTCTCTCTCTCTCTCTCTCTCTCTCTCTCTCTCTCTCTCCCTCTCCCTCTTTCTTTCTCTCTCTATCTCTCCTCTCACCAACACCTATTGTTTCTCTCTTCACCTATTTTATCTCTTCTACTTTTCTCTTTACTTTTCCACCAATCAAGATAGGTAAAAGCATCAATTCCACCATGTCTAAGCCAGTTACTAGATCTCAAACCAAGGTTCATAACAACTTGATATCAGAGACCGGTGTCACGGGGGACACATATGCTTTGACTGCGAAGTTGTAGACCTTTATGGAGCAGATGAATGCTCGACAAAGGGCTTTCGAAGAACAGGTGGCAGATCTATCGATGGCAATACGAGGAACACCAAAACAACCCTCAATCTAAGATATCGAAGTACAATCCATGGACTCCGTTGAACACCACAATTGGTCGGAAGGGAGAATCAACCTTCCGTACGGAGGGCAGATGATTCCTCGGTACACCAAGATGGAGTTTCCTACGTACGATGACACTGAAGACCCCTTAGGATGGTTGAAGAGATGCGAGAAGTTCTTTCTCCATCAAAAGACCCAGGGAGGAGACATGGTTAGACCAGCAGTGTTCCACCTTTTAGGTGAGGCGCAACTTTGGTTCGATCAAGTGGTGCAAGAGGATGCGAACATCGACAGGCGTTGTTTCAAGGACCTATGTCACGTTTGATTTGGACTGCCAATGAGCAACAGTCCATTAGGTGACTTGGCCAAATTGAAGCAGACCGACAGTAGTAGAAGAATACCAAAGTCGGTTCCAATCTTTGTTGGCTAGGACATCGAACATTAAACCACGACAACAGGTGGACTTGTTCGCCGCCGGTTTGACAGAGGACTTGCGGATTGACATTGAGTTGCAACAACTGGGCAATTTGGGCATTGCCATGAATCTCTCTCGTGCTTTAGAGCGCAAACAAAAGTTTTGTAAAGAGTTACTCCCAGCACGCATCATGTCCACGGTGAGCACTCCCAAAACTAGTGGAAGTTATACCAACGCACTTATCACCAAAGACTCTGGAGCACCCTTGAATGAGTAGTCACAAAAGACAACAATCGTTACCACCAGTGCCAACACAATAATCGGAAACTCTTCACCTCCATTCATCAAGAAGTTATAAAGGGTTGAGACGACGGAACGAAAGGCGAAGGATTTGTGCTATAATTGTGATGAATCTTACAATACTGGATACAAGTGCAAACGCTTGTTTTGGATAGAAGTTCCTGAAGTTGAAGACGGTGGAGCGGATAATGTGCTAGATGTCAATTGACCAAGTTCAAAAAATTGAGCTTGAGGACAAGCTCAAATGATAGGAGGGCAGTAATGATACGATCTTTATTATTTAGTAGGTTTCTTATTTTAAGTAGTTGCTATTTTATTATCTAGGAATTTTCTATTTAGTAGTTTCCTTATTTCTATTAATCCGCTTAAAGTAGCAGTTGCTAAGTACAAACTAGTTTCCATTGTATTAGGACTCTATATATATGGGTATTATGAGATGAATAAAGCAAGCTATAAATGTGAAATAAAGTAAGATCGAAATTAGGAGAAGAGTGACGGACTCAATTCTCAATTTCGGCACTCTCTCTCTCTCTCTCTCTCTCCTCTCTCCTCTCCTCTCTCCAACACCTCTTGTTTCTCTCATCTTCACCTATTTTATCTCATCTACTTTTCTCTTTACTTTTCCACAATCAAGATAGGTAAAAGCATCAATTCCACCGTGTCTAAGCTCGTGACTAGATCCCAAACCAAGGTGCATAACATATTCATTCGTGACACCACATGCGTCGAGATAGATTTTGCTCATAGGCCGGGTTACCACTCACGGTCATGTGGTCCAATCATCTTCAACTATGGGATTTAAACATGAATAATTCACAATTTCACCATTTCCTTAGTAACAAAAAAAAAAAAAGTTATGGTCATTGTACACGATGCCCATTCCCTAGTCCATTAACTATATGAATCTAATATAACTATAGACTTGGCATAAAATGATAAGAGATAATCTAAGCGAATCCCACTTACCTTCTGCTCACAAATCCTAATCCTAGCGACCTCTTGGACCTTTTATGTTTCCGTCACACGTGTATCTAGATTAACACATGTTTAGATAGGTTAATTATACTCTTAAGTAGGTCTACTAGAAAGCCTAGACCATTAAAAATCTATTCCTAATTAAAAACCGTCAAAGACCCCCTATAGTGTTGTTGTGACAACCCTTGTGGGAACGAGGTTTGTTGGCCGTTTTGGAACAAGCACTATTGTAACAACCCATTCGGGTGCAAGGTTTGTTGGAACGTTTCGTGTTACAAGGCTTGTTGGGACTTTTGTTGTTGGAATAAGCATTGTCGTAACAACCCTTGTGGGTACAAGGCTTGCTGTAATAGTTACTATTACAATTTTAAGCCACCAACGAGCCTAACTCTTGCAAACAGCCTCCAACATCCCCAAATTGCCCATAATTGGGTCTCACCACATTCCAACAACCATAATCAAGATACAGTTAGAATGAGCTCAAACTTGGGTACTAACTACAACTTTTTAATGCGATGCATTGTTCTAAATTTGTAATATTGTGTTGAATGTGAAACTTATATCTATTATATGTCAAAAGGAGGCTATTTGTTTCATTAACTTCAACTTCTTAAAATAAGTGTTCTTTAATGCAGGGAAAAGATAAATCCTCGAAAGTGAAACCCTCATTTATAGCATTTGTCTTAGGTAAGTGCTCTTTCTTGAAGGCTTCAAACTGCGTGGCTTTTATTGATTAGCAATCTGAGGATGCAATTTTCTTGATGGCTCTATGCTCATAGCATGTTCTGATTTGCGAAAAAGGCCATCCATGAGGATTATTAATAACTTTTACTTGGTGCTATTAGAAATGCAGATTAAATATTTTTAAATCTGCGCATGTAGTTTATTTATAACCTTTGGTGGGACATGATATCTTAGTTATCATCCAATTTGCTAGTAGAAGTAGCTATTTTGCCTTACTATGTATTTTTGTGGACATCAAGGGACAAACTTCTTGTTAGCTTGTTTTATTTATTATTCTTGCAATTAATGGTAATCTAGGATTTGCAGATTTTGAGCCTTGGTCTTGTTACCTTCTTAATTTTTGCCTGGTATCAGGATCAATTTTTATAATGTTATCTTATTTTGAGAGCCCATATATTTCACTTAAAGCGTCATGTTGTGAAGGTTTAAGTTTTGCAGTTGGTAAAGGTCAAAGTTTGTCAATTACACAAATTTTTTTTTTATTTTTTTTTTTTTTTTTTTTTTTTGAAAAATGCTAGAATGACACCCTTAAATGCACGACAGAATGCACAACGCACCCCTGACCACCGTGTTATGCACTACGAGATGCGTGAGCCGACATCCCGAGGTGCACAACAGACGATGGATGTGGGGCGTTGTGCATTGGGGGTGTTATTACAGCATTTCCCCTTTTTTTAAACCCTCAAGTTTCTTATGGCTTGAGAAAATTAAGTTTCTTGAGGTTTAGTTTTTGTGTGAAGTCTATCCTTTTTGCCAATGTATACCTTTGTATGGATTAACGATAACGTGATGAATCAGTGATGTTTTGAGCGTGTACTTCTTTTGTTGTCTATCTTTCTCTTCTCTCCTCTATTTTTTTCACCTTTCTTTATCCTTTCCCTTTCGTTTTCCTAGTCTATTATTTTTTTCTTCTTCTCTGACAGAAATCTACCTTCATTCAATAATTCTTTTTCTTATATATATAAATGATTGGCCTCCATCACCTGATATGAATGATTGTGTCTGTCCTTTGATTTGAGCTATATTCTTCTTGGGTGAGAAAAAAAGGGCACTGGACTCGGATGACATTGTACTGTCTATTATTTTCCTTCTTGATGTGTTATGGTTGCCAATTCCCTTGAAAAGCTTATTGGGTGTGAATAATTTGTGGAACTTGGAGTTCTTTATCTTCCCGCACCAATCAAATTGCTATGAAAGATTGCTTGGACATCTATAGATGGAATGTGTAATGCAGTTTTTGTTGCACGTCACAAAATTAATGTTTGGCAAGCGTATTATGTGGTCTTACTTTGAGTTCCTTCAATCTTTCAGGTGGCCCAGGCAGTGGAAAAGGTACTCAATGTACTAAAATAGTAGAAACCTTTGGATTCAAACACCTAAGTGCTGGCGATTTGCTACGTAGGGAAATTTCTTCTAACAGCAAACATGGGTATTTAGTGACAACCACATTGTCTGTTTTTCTGGTTCTTGTTGTTGGATCCTTCACCAAATTGTGACACATTCAATTCTTAAAATCTGCTTTCAGTACAATGATTCTTAACACAATAAGAGAAGGAAAGATTGTTCCGTCAGCAGTTACAGTCAAACTTATACAAAAGGAGATTGAATCAAATGAAGGTCATAAATTTCTCATTGATGGTTTCCCACGAACTGAAGAAAATCGCGTAGCCTTTGAAAAAATTGTGAGTCTCTCTTCCATTATATGTAGAAAATAGGTTGATTTTATCCCAGTTCCTTCAATTAAAAGAAGTCCCTAGTCCATGCATGTTTTTTTTCATCGAAATTTGAAAGGTTAAAAGATGTTTGTATGTCGATGTCGTGCATAATTTAATGTTATCTTTATTGATAGAAGTAATACTGCATGTGTCAGTGGACTTTATAAGATTTACTTTGCTGTTTAATAAAAGACTCTTGTTTTCTTCCACCAAATAATATTTGTAGCGTAATATTTATGGATCTTACTTTCTATATGCTCAGCTGAAATATGTGAAATTTTGAGGAATGCAGTTAAATTTTGGTTGTTCTTCTTTGTAGAAATATTCTTGTTTCATATTTTATTTTTTAAAAAAGTTTATTGATGAAACTATAAGTTGTAAGGCTTTAGTCATTACTCACTATGTTATGGGAGACTGTCATTGTTCTCATAGATTCCCTGTTGCTACCACTGAATGGAGGGGTTCTGTAGTATTCTTCATTTGTTAATGAAGCTGATGAGGTAATGGAATTTGTAATGATGTTTTGGACATTTGCTTATTTGGTGCAGATCTGTCCATTTAAAAGCAAATCAAGTTTTGTAGACCTCTCACTTTCCCTGTTTCTGATTGCAAAATGTTGTCTATGCAAATTAAATTTAGCCTAGTTGTCGTAATATGCAGATTGGAACGGAACCTAACATTGTACTTTTCTTTGACTGCCCTGAAGACGAGATGGTGAGGCGAGTGCTGAGCCGTAATCAGGTTGTTTTGCAGTATGATTTGAAGTGTAAGTGCTTCTGTTTTTAGAGTATTCTTAGTCTCATTTTTCTTTATGTGGTTGCAATTTTTTGGTTCAATTTAAGCAGGGACGAGTTGATGATAATGTTGAAACAGTGAAGAAACGACTCAAAGTGTTTGCAGGGCTGAATCTTCCTGTTATCAAATACTATTCTGAAAGGGGGAAACTCCATAAGGTACTCCTTGTCAATTTCATCATATAGAAGTAAAAGAAATTCTCCAGCTACATAAAGTAACTATGGAAAAATGAGGGATTGTCTTTATTTTTCTAATTAGTTTCATATAAGAGTTGCTAAAGAATATTGAACGGAAGCAATGTTATGAAACATAAAGTGAGTGAGATGCCCGGTTGAGAAAAACCACTCCTATGCTACAGAGAAAGAGTGACAGCACTGACAGGAAGCAAATAGTAGTGCAAGGAAGAAACATAACTGCTATCATTCTGAAGATAACAATAAAATTTAGGTCCTAATCATGATAAGTAAACATAACTTCCTATTTTTGCTGCAAGGACTCAAAAGATATACCAAATGACCGTCAAATGTTTTATTTGTCTGTGGACAAATTTGGCTTCGACACATTTTTTGCATGAGCAGGAAGAAGCATAACTGCAAACATTCTGAAGATAGCAAGAACAAAACATAATTAATCTCCAATTTTTTTTTCTGCAAGGACTCAAACGATGTACCAAATGATCGTCAAATGTTTTATTTGTGTGTGGACAAATATGGCTTTGACACTTTCCTTGCATGAGTACATAGAAGCAATTTTCTCATTTAAGGATGTAGTAAATGGTTCTCCAGCCATCGTTCCTTGATGGCGTAATCAACTAGTAATAATCTCAAAACGACAATTATGAAAATTCTGCTAGCATGTCATCTTGGTGCAAACAATTTGTGCATGGAAACACTGTCAATTTCCACTTTGGAACTTTAGGCTGATTTCCTATATGTACTTGGTGAAGCGAAAAAGGTAAAAATGTGTTTACTCCACTTCAGGGAAGACTTGCACTATATTACTCCACTTCAGGGAAGACTTGCACTATAGAAGTTGTGGGTGATGCCATGGTGTGCTCTTAAGCTGATTGTTAATGATAAGCCTTCACAAGGGGAGACCTTAAAAAATGTTTTATAACTTGCAAATTATTGATTAGATTAAATTATTGGGAGAGAGATGCATTATATGCATTTTAGAGTAAATAGATTTAAATTTATCTCCATTTCCGTGGCAAGTTCTTAGGGAAGGGTGGTGGCGGGGGTTTGGACACATGCAAAGACGACCTGCAAGTGCCCCGATTAGAAGCTTGATACATTAGAAACTGAAGAAATTGTATGGTGTAGGGGGAAACGGAAGATAATTTAGGCTTCATTGATTAGAAAGATTTGAAGGATTTTGAAAGCACGCCATCAAGGGCATTAAATTGAGTATGAGTGGAAGAGTTTGATCCATGTAGTTGACCCCAACTAATTTGGGATTGAAAATTTATTGTTTTTCATGGCAAGCTCTTAGCAAAGATTCACGCATGCAGATTGATGGAGTGGGGACGACAGATGAGATATTTGAAAGAGTTCGTCCAGTCTTTGCTTTATATGAGGTGCGTTTCACTGCCATTGAAGTCTTTTTTATTTACTCAAAAGGTGTCAATGTCCAAGCAATGGTAACGTGATAAAGATAATCAAAGCATCATTGTTTTGTGAGAAAAGTTCATTCTTTATCCTCCTTGAGAAAAAAAAAATGTGTTTGGAAGATGGGGGATATATTATGCTTTATTTAATGGGTTGTTCTTTGCCTGCTAAACTGAGAATTAATTTGCTCATTTGCTTAGATTATCATTGTTTGTTTTTTCTACGACATCATAGGTGTTGGAATTGAGGACTGGTTTGTTGCTTGTGCCATCTCGGACCTAAATTATTCTGTCAAGTCATCTCAGTGATTGGTATCGCATACTACATGCATGTTTATGCTATTACTATTCATTCTCATTGCCTTCTTGAGTTGACTTGTAACAATTGATTGTTTAAAGTTTCCCACAATACTACCGACCCATCTTGATCAATATATTGACGCGAAGAGAAGTTCAATATCTTGGTTGGTTTATCATGGGAGGGAGCTTTTGGCTGATGTGCAAAGACAAAAACGTAACAAAGTATTCAATTCCAATTTCCTATACAGCTGAACCATATAGTTTCCTGCTAATGTTGCTGATGCTAAATGCTTGCTATATTCTTATTGCTGCTTTTGTTTAACATGGTTATTTTTTTACCTAGTGGACTGTGATTCTTTCTCTTGCGTTCAATGTTTTATGTTGCACTAGTAATTTTGTTGCTCATTCACAACTTCAAATTTTATTCTATTTCTCATCTTGCACTCCACGTGTAAGATGGGAGCTGCGTCTGGAGAGTATTGCAATTGTTTGATATCAATCACTTGGTTACCTAGTATTAAAGAAGGTGTATATTAGGATATGCTGAGATTGATTTTATACAAATATTCAAAGGGTGAGTATGACGTATATCTAACATTGGCTTTGAGCGGAAGCGTTAATGTAGTTTTATATTATTTGCATACAACTGTAATGGAGAGGTTACTCATGCACTTCAATGTTACGTTAGTGTTCTTTTCTTGCACCTTGTTTCAAGGGAGTGCCAAATCGCCGTGGACTATCTCGTACTAACTAGCATCTTTAATAGTTTTGATCACCATTTTTTTTTTTTTTTCATGCATCTATCTCCTATGGGAGAGTTCCTTTCATGTCTCTAACGTGTTCATTTCTAGTTTTTCCCTTAAAGATTTTGAGCTGTCCGTGCCATCATAAACCCTACTCCAAAATTAGTTGCATTTAGTCGTACTTTCTTAGATGAGAATTTTTTTTTCTCCCAGTGTCTTTTATGTAATAGGTGCGCACTTGAGGAGAAAAACATCCTTCAATTCAGCTAATCTTGTATTGAATTTTGACGGTTCTTTATTAACTGTTCTTGAATCGAATGTTGATTATATTTGCTTGCCCTTGTACAGGAGGCAATCAAATAAATAGCGAAGTCGACAAACAAGACAATGTACAGTTTTTTATTAGATGCAAAGAAGATGCAGTTTGGTTAGTTTTTCCATCCTGGATCACATTTTTCTTTCTTTCCTATGGGCAAACTTCATGCAGCTTTTGGACTTGCAATGCGCGCTTTTTGGAAGAACGTGCAGTTCCTGGCTAGACATAGCAGAATAGGCATTAAAGCTATAACTTGATGGCTCTCTAAGCATTTGATACCCTCTGCTGGTTGGCAGACAAATAAGGTTCGGCAAAACTGTGCCAATATCAAGAGTCATCAGAGTGCCTGGCTTGACAGTTTTTTGTTATGCATGCTAATGGGAACTTTGGATCACAGCGAGACTTTCATTTTGTATAGACTTCTGAGATCAAATGTTTCTTTTTTTCTTTTCTTTTTTCGATATTGTGCATGTTCCAACCTTTGGCTGGACTAATTTTGTGGGAGGAAGTCAGTGCCCCAATCTTAAGAAACTAATATTGTCAAGTCTTTTTTCAAGGTTAGAATCTACAATCTCTACTAAAAGCATACTATTCATGCCTTCATATTTTAGCACTGGACCAAATCCATTGGGGCCTTGGAGATAAAAAGTTAATTGAAATTTTCAAATAGGAGATGAATAATTCCCAATATAAAATTTAAATCAAAATGATGTATATTTGAATCATAATCAGTAAATACTCTAGGTGAAGATAATGGTTGTACACTATATTTTATGTGCAGTTGCAAATTCAAACAATGGAATTAATCCATATGTCAAGTAGAACGTCCAGAAGTACTCAAGATCTTGCTCTGGTGGTACGTAGAGAGTTCAATTCCTTCTCCGGGGGGGGTTACGTTGGTCTCCACCCATGTAAAACATTATATGCGCTATATATCCGATTCAAGCCAATTCAAAATTCAGATAAAAGGGTCTTTAAAGCCTATTTTTCAGTATGAAAAATGGGGGAGGTGATCTTGAGCCCATTTTCTTTACTTGTACAACAGATGATGGTTGCGATAGATTGACACCTCGAGTAAAACTTTTACTACTTTATAAAATAAATCAAACATATTTAAATGTTGAGGCGTTCCCATTTAACGACTATTGCACGGATCGAGTATGTTGTAATAAAAAACAAGCAAGGGGACGGTAAAACTTTACTTCTAAAAAGTGTTTTAAACTTTACTTCTAAAAAGTGTTTTTTCCTCTTCTTGTTAAAAGTCTTTGAGTTTTCCTCTTCTTGTTAAGAGGTTTTGATTGTCGATCTTATTATTGTTAGAACAAGCAATCTAATTAAGCATAAATCTAACATGACACTTTTATCACAAGCAACTAAACATGTTGAATTTAACAATTAAGAAGATTAATAAACAAAGTGTACCAGAGGCTTGCATTGCAATGACCTAAGACAGAAAATCTCCTCCAACTCGGTGCTGAATTCAACTAGGAGTTCTGTCCTCAGGATACAACTGGTTTGTTCTTTGATTAAAGCACCAATCAAAGAACCTTCAAAACTGCAAAATCGACTCTCTCTCAAAACACAAATCACATAAATTTTTTGATTTCAAAAAAACTATTTTTCCTATGTCAATAGACTCTTCTCTTATAGAGAATTATCTAACTGTATAATTCGTGGACAGTTTTACAATAACTATCTAATTAGTGGTCTTAATTAGTGTGCCACTAATTGATAGTTAATTAACTCCTTAATTCAAAATTAGCAACTGGTGCTCTTTTGATTTATTCAAAAACGAAAATAAAAACAAAAAAGGAAAAACTATGTTTATGAATGGTTAAGTCTTTTAAATAGGGTGTTTATCTAGTGAAACCCCATGGACCACTCACTCTAACCCACTTCTCACTTAAACAATGGTGAAGTGTGTTGGATCATATTTTAAGTGAGAAACCAAACCTTTCTCTCGTAGGTGAGGTTTCATTATGTTAGAGATCAAGGTTTAGTCAGTGACAAAGCAACAGTTGGTGACAAAGCAACATGTGGACAGTTCGATCATGGTTAAGCTGTTGATGTACTATGATTAATGATTGTAACAAACTGTTAGTTACTTCTGTTATGTCAGTTGTAAGTTAGTTAGATTAGTTAGAAGTTTGTTGTATTTCTATTGTGTCTGTTGTAAGTTAGTTAGGAAGTTGTTATTACTGTTAGTTAGTTGTTTGGTTGTTGTGGATTGTCTATATATAGCACTCTCACTGTATTGTAAGTTCTTGTTATTCAATCAATACAATTTTCGTTTCTTCAGTTCTGTGTTTTTGTTTCTTCAGTTCTGTTTTTCCCAAACAGAGCATTCTCTCATTAGAGAATTCTCACATGGTATCAGAGCATACTACAATGGCAGAAGCTAGTTCTTATGAAAGAGATTCTGGTGGTCTCAGCACATTTGCTGATGTTACTGCAATAGCAAAGTCTCTCAACTTCAATCTACCTACAAAGCTTGATGAAGGTAATTACATCTATTGGAAAGTTCAACTAAGAGCTGCAATTCGAGCTTTAGGATTAGGTTTTTTCATTGAAAACAAGAGATCATCAGTTACATCAGATTCAGCTGTAACTGATGAAGTTATGAGTAGATGTGACAACTTGCTTATGGTTTGGTTATTTTCAAACATAAGCAAAGATGTCATTGGACATGTCACTGAATGCGAGTCCTTTTTTGAAATCTGGAAAACTTTGGAGAGCTTGTTTGCTCAGTCATCAATGGCACGAGTTCTGCAGCTCAAGAAGAAGCTAAACAACATAAAAAAGGTTCTTCTTCAATTTCCGAATTTGTTCTCAAAGTTAAAATAATAGCTGATGAACTGAGATCAGTAAGTCAAGTGGTTACTGAATCTGATATGATTCAGTCAATACTAAATGGTCTTGGTCATGAATTTGATCCTGTTGTGGTTTTAGTTTCTTCTCAAAGATCAAATATGTCATTGCAAGATGCACAATATATGTTGATGATGCATGAACAGAGAATAGAAGATTTGAATCAAGCTCCACAAACAGATATGAACAATGTTTCAGCAAACTTTGTTGAAAACATTGACAAAAAGTCACAAGGTATGAAAGTCAATTCTACATCTTTTCAAAATCGATTTAACAATGGTTTTCGCGGTGGATTCAAGAATCGTGGAGGAAGGTCTGAAAATAGAGGAAATGTGTTTTGTCAGTTGTGCTATAAACATGGACATATGGCTCTTCAATGTTATCATAGATTTGATCAATCATTTTATGGTCCTCAAGGTCAGTCCTCAGGTTCTACAAGTTATCCAAATCAAAATCGACGTCCTCTTGCACAGCTTCATTATCCAATACCTCACAATGTTCAACCAACTACATCTCAAGCTATGATCAATCATTTTCAAGGCATGATGGTGACTCCTGAGAATGTTGTTGATCCAAATTGGTACATGGACAGTGGAGCATCCAGTCATAAGACTTCTGATGGATCTGCTCTACTCAATAAAACTGAAGACAAAGGTAATCAGTTGGTTACTGTTGGTAATGGTGAGTTGTTAAAAATTTCTCATACTGGTAATGCTGTGGTTAAATCTAATTCGGTTCCTTCTTATTCTCTTCAACTACATAATGTTCTTCTTGTTCCAAAGATAGCTAAGAATCTTATAAGTGTTTCAAAGCTTACTCGTGATAACAATGTCATTACTGAGTTAACTACATCTTATTTCTCTGTCAAGGACAAGGATTTGAAGACAACATTACTTCAAGGAGTGCTCCATAATGGCTTGTATTGTCTTCCAAAGGCTGATTCATTTACATCTGGTCCAGTCTTCTCCGTTCCAAGTATTTTTTCTTTATCTAATTCTTGTACTACTTCACTGCTTAGCTCTGTTAATAATGATGTATGGCATGCTCGGCTAGGACATCCATCTAATTCTGTGTTGCACAAAGTTTTATCTTCATTGAACACATCTACAAATAAATCTTGCATATCTTTTGGTAACTCTTGTAAAGTAGCTAAGATGCACAAACTTCCTTTTACTTCCTGCACTATAACTGCTACTAAGCCATTGGAGTTGGTTTATTCTGATCTTTGGGGTCCATCTCCATTATTATCTTCTCAAGGTTCAAGGTATTACATTGTGTTTGCTGATGCTTTCAGTCGATTTACTTGGTTCTATCCTCTTAAATTGAAATCAGATGCATATCTTTTTTTATTCATTTTATTAAACAAGTGAACTTCAACTTAACTCCAAGTTGAAAGTATTTCAATCTGATATGGGCCTTGAATATAAATCTATTGAAAAGTTCTGCAATGCATCTGGTATTGTTCATCGTTATTCTTGTCCATATACTCATCAACAAAATGGTGTTCCTGAAAGAAAGCATCGTTCCATTGTTGAAATGGGTCTCACTCTTCTTGCTCATTCCAAACTACCTTTCTCATTTTGGGAAGAAACATTTCTAATAGCTATTTTTCTTATTAACAGTTTACCATCTGTTGTTCTTGCTTTTAAATCTCCATATGAGGTGTGTTTTCGTAAACTACCTGATTATTCCTATCTTAAAACTTTTGGATGTGCCTGTTATCCAAACCTTACTGCCTACTCTCACCACAAGTTCAATTTTCGATCTTCCAAGTGTGTCTTTATTGGTTATAGTCCTAAACATCATGGCTATAAGTGTTTACATTCAAATGGCAAGATTTATATTTCTCGTGATGTTATGTTTAATGAAGATGACTTCCCTTATCCTAGCCTTTTTTCATCTATTCATTCTTCTTTTTCTCCTTCTTCTTCTAGTATTCCTTTATCTGTTTTTCAATACCGTCATGTTTCCTCTTCTTCCAAATCATCTGTTTATGTTTCTCCTACATCTGATTCTTCTAATTCTCTTCCTTCTGCTTTACCACCATCATTTTTACCTACTGATCTATCACTCCCTTCTTTACCTACTGAATTACCACAACATATCATTACCAGTTCTAATATTAACACTCACCCTATGCAGATTAGAAGTAAGACTGGTGTTTTCAAACTAAAGGCATTGGTTGTTACTTCTCCATATGCTTTGGTCCACTCTCTTACTGAACCTAAGTCTGTTAAAGATGCTCTTGCTGATCCAAATTGGAATTCTGCTATGAATGATGAAATTCAAGCATTGGACAACAACAACAACACTTGGACTTTGGTTCCTCCTACTTCTGATATGAGTGTTGTTGGTTGTAAGTGGGTTTTTCGAGTTAAAACTACTCCTACTGGGAAATTCAGAGGTATAAGGCAAGACTTGTGGCTAAGGGATTTCTTCAAATTCTTGGTCTTGATTTTGGAGATACTTTCTCACTTGTTATTAAGCCATCTTCTCTTCGTATCATGTTTACTCTTGCTGTTACTTATCAGTGGCCTATTAAACAACTTGATGTGAACAATGCTTTTCTCAATGGTGAACTCTCTGAAGATGTGTTCATGAGCCAACCTGAAGGATTCATTAGTAAGAAATATCCTAAGTTTGTATGTAAACTGAACAAAGCCTTGTATGGTCTAAAGTAGGCTCCTCGGGCTTGGTTTTCTAAGCTCAAAATAGCTTTGCTCACTTGGGGATTCACTAATAGTTGAGCTGATGTTAGTTTCTTCTTTCAGAGGTCTGATTCTTCTATTCTACTGCTTCTTGTGTATGTTGATGAAATTCTCATCACAGGGTCCAATCCTTCATTGATTCAGCAACTTATTACTTGGTTAAATTCTAAGTTTTTTCTTAAAACCTTGGGTGATGTTGATTATTTTCTTGGTTTTGAAGTCTATCGTGACTCTTCGGGATTGTATTTATCTCAACGTAAATACATTCTTGATCTCCTCAAGAAGACAAACTTGTTGGATTCTAAGCCACTGTCTTCTCCTTATTCTGTTGGTGCTCGACTCAGTGCTGCTATTGGTATTCCTTTCTCGGATCCTACCTTGTATAGGAGTACTTTGGGTGCCCTGTAGTATCTCACATATACTCATCCTGATATCAGCTTTATTGTTAACAAACTTAGTCAATTTCAACAACATCCTACTGATCTTCATTGGGCAGCTGTCAAAAGAGTTATTCGTTTTTTGAAATCTTCTCTTACAAATGCTATTGTGTTTCGTCCTGCTACTTCTTTGTCTCTTGAAGTTTTCACTGATTTT
Organism: Stephania yunnanensis; assembly: GCA_039657365.1. Classification (NCBI taxonomy): domain Eukaryota; kingdom Viridiplantae; phylum Streptophyta; class Magnoliopsida; order Ranunculales; family Menispermaceae; genus Stephania; species Stephania yunnanensis. The sequence continues at coordinate 52,045,937 of CM077584.1, read as the reverse complement.
GATTGGGCTGGTGACATTGATGATCGTCGATCTACTAGTGGATTGTGTGTTCTTTTTGGTGGCAATCTTATTACTTGGTATTCTAAGAAGCAATCAGTTGTAGCACGATCTAGTACTGAGGCTGAGTATCGTGCACTGGCTTTGGGTGTTACTGATATCTTATGGACTTCTTCTCTTCTTCGTGAACTTGGTTTTGATTGTTCTTCCAAACCTATATTGTGGTGTGATAATACTAGTGCCCGTGCTTTGGCCTTAAATCCTATTTTTCATGCTCGGACTAAACATATTGAAGTTGATGTTCATTTTTTTAGGGAAAAACTTGCTGCTGGTTTGTTTGATCTTCGTTATGTTCCTACAGAACATCAGTCTGCTGATTTGTTTACCAAAGTTCTTTCTACTCCTCGGTTTCTTTTCCTTTCTTCCAAACTGAATCTAATTTGTTCACCTAGATTCAGTTTGAGGGGGCATGTTAGAGATCAAGGTTTAGTCAGTGACAAAGCAACAGTTGGTGATAAAGCAACATGTGGACAGTTCGATCATGGATAAACTGTTAATGTACTATGATTAATGATTATAACAAACTATTAGTTACTTCTGTTATGTCAGTTGTAAGTTAGTTAGATTAGTTAGAAGTTTGTTGTATTTCTGTTGTGTCTGTTGTAAGTTGGTTAGGAAGTTGTTATTACTCTTAGTTAGTTGTTTGGTTGTTGTGGAGTGTCTATATATAGCACTCTCACTGTATTGTAAGTTCTTGTTATTCAATCAATACAATTTTCGTTTCTTCAGTTCTGTGTTTTTGTTTCTTCAATTCTGTTTTCTCAAACAGAGCATTCTCTCACTAGAGAATTCTCATACTTTGCAATACAAAATTTGAACTCGTTCAACAATTATTACTTCTACCCTTCGAGTTAAGAGTTGTTGTGCATTTGTTTTCTTTACATAATCTGTCTAATGGAGAATTGTCCTTTGACTGTGGAGTCGTCAGACAAGGAGGGTGAGGAATTGTTGTTGGAGGTTGGTGAATCCAATGATAAGCCTAAGAAGCTAAAGCTTTGTTTGATTGGGAGATTCCACACTGAGAAATCCATTCATTTTGATTCAATGAAAAATCGGATGGCCAAATATCTGACACCCGAAACTGTCTTACAGTGGTAGAATGCCCATCAAGTAGATATATTTTTTAGTTTGATCATTCATTCGGTTGAAATGAACCGAGTTTTTGAAGGGGCCCCTTGGTCGTTCAATGGCCACTCATTGCAACTGGATAAGTTGGAGGATGGTGATATGCGTAACAAAATTCCATTGAATAAAATCTTCGTAGGGGCCATTCGGTTACATGTCCAAAAGGGTAGGAGTTAAATAGGGCAACAGTGGATGGTGGAAGATCTTCATGAGAATTCGAGTAGCAGTTGATGTCCGGGTTCCATTAAAGTGTGGTAAGAAAATTAAGACGACAAAAGATTGAAGGGGGGAAGATCCCGAACTTCTATTTCTTGTGCAGTCTGATAGGGAATATTGAGCATTTTTGCATAAGGTTGTTCGAGGACGGAGGTGAAGATCTTCCAAGGAAATGGGGGCCATGGCTAAAGGCGCCGATTAGGGGTATTGATCGAAGTGGAGAACGTTGGCTCCGGCAAGGTGATGAAGTGCAAGAATTAGCTTGCAAATTCTTGACAGGATAATGATGAAGTCCAAGAATTAGTTGCAAATTCTTGGAAAAGTATGAAAAGATATGACAGGATGGCATTTTTGTAATTTCGGTGAAGTTCGGACGTTTGCGTTTCGGCGTTCCATGGGTTGATTGGAAACGACGTGGAATTTATGTTTTTATTGCCGTTTGCGACGTTTGTTTCTATTTTTCGTCTAGTTTCCAGTTTAGGGCTTTTAGGGCTTTTGGACTTTTTACTATTTTTGGCAAATTTTAGGGTTTCGCTATTTAAGCGACCTATTGGATGTAATTCGCGGTTTTTTTGCTTGAATAAAAGAATTTTTGAACTTGGCCTAAGTTCTGACCTAGATCGAGTTGTTCGTGGATTCGTTCAACTGGTTTAGAAGATCTCCGCTACGTCAGTTGGTATCAGAGCCTGCTTTAGCGTGATTAGAGAAATCATGCCGCCGAAGAGGAACCAGCAGCGTATCGATGAGGTGTATGATCGTGACAATCTGAATCGACAAATTGGCCAAATAATTGACCAACGCATGGGCGCGGTGGTAGAACAATTAACTGCCAAAATCGATCAGTTGTTGGGTCAAAATATGGATCGTGTCCGTAACCATCGAAGGGAGCCTGTTGGTGATGAACCTGTAGGAGATTCTTCTACCGAAGGGGAGGATGAGTATGTTAAGGCACCGAGGAGGCGTTATAGGCAGCATGCAGTTGAGGATGATCGCAGGCGGTGGGAGTCTGGGATGAAGACGGATGTCCCAGAATTTTATGGCACCCTTCAACCAGAAGAATTCTTGGGCTGGTTGGCATTAGTTGAAGAAGTCCTAGAATTCAAAGGTGTGCCCGAAGACAAGCGTGTGCAACTGGTTGCGACCAGATTCCGCAACAGGGCCACGGCTTGGTGGCAACAACAGAAGTTGATGCGAAATAGGAATGGAAAGGCGAAGATCACCTCGTGGGAGAAGATGAAAAAATACTTACAGACTGAGTTCTTGCCTTACAACTTCCAACGTCTTATGTATCAGAGGTTGCAGAATCTGAGACAAGGGGCAAAGTTAGTAGATGATTACACTACTGAGTTTTATCAGTTAGTCACTAGAAACGAACTGCAGGAGACTAACGACCAATTAGTGGCGCAGTATATTGATGGGTCGAGGATACAGATCCAAGATGTCGTCAACATGTTTGATCCGGCTTCCTTATCTACAAATAAGCACCATGAGCATTGTTGGTGGAGAAACAACAACGTCAGGGTGTGAGTAATGCGTTCAGTAATGTTAGTGTTGGGACAACCAATACTTGGGAGGTAATACTGCTGCAATTAACCCTGCTAGTCGCACGAACAGACCTAGCACTAGTGGGATTAAATGCTTCGGTTGTGGCGAAGTTAATCACAGGAAGTCAGAATGTAAGGGGAATAAGGCTCTCTTTATTGAGAACGAAGAGGAAGACGAATGGGAAGATGCCAACATCACTGCAGAACCAACCTTTGATAATTCTGACAACACAAAAGAGGAGATCGTGACCGGAGATGTGGGTACTGCCTTGGTTGTGAGGCGTTTTTGTATGACTCCTAGAGCTGTTGTTGATGATGAGTGGTTGCAGAATAACATCTTTCAGTCCAAGTGTACCATCTTAGGCAAGGTGTGCAGGTTCATGATTGATGCAGGCAGTTGCGAGAATATCGTCTCAGTTGAAGCGGTTCAGAAGTTGGGCCTTGCAACTGAACAACACCCCAGGCCCTACAAGCTAGCTTGGTTGAAGAAGGGTGGTGAGGCGAAGGTGTCGAAGCGCGCCTTGGTGACTTTTTCTATTGGTGCTAACTACAAGGATTCAGTCTGGTGTGATGTTGTGGCTATGGATGCTTGCCACTTGTTATTGGGACGTCCTTGGCAGTTTGATAGGGGAGTTGTGCACGATGGCAGAGCCAATAAATACACCCTTATGTTCAAGGGAGTGAAGATTGTGCTACTACCCGCTAAGGATCCGGAGGAACTTAAGCCTACTAAAGAATCTAACAGCTTGCTGTCTTTGACAAGATTTGAAGATGAACTACATGATTCTGAGATACTTTACGTCTTGATGGGAAATGGGTAGATAGAGATGTTGATGTTCCTGAAGCTGCAATTCCTATTGTGAAGGAGTTTTGTGATGTTTTCCCTGATGAGATGCCAGAAGAACTGCCACCATTGCGTGATATTCAGCATCGGATTGACCTTGAACCTGGTGCATCACTACCTAATAGACCGCACTACCGAATAAGTCCCAGTAAACATGAGGAGTTGCGCAGACAGGTTGAAGAGTTATTGGCGAATGGATTCATCCGTAAAAGTCTGAGTCCATTCGCAGTACCAGCCCTCCTTACACCAAAGAAAGATGGCTCCTGGCGGATGTGTATGGGACAGTAGAGCAATCAATAAGATTACTGTCAGGTATCGCTTTCCTATCCCTCGCTTGGATGATTTACTTGACCAATTAAGTGGAGCAAATTTTTTTACAAAATTGGATTTGAAGAGTGGGTACCACCGGATTCGCATTAGAGTTGGGGATGAGTGGAAGACTGCTTTTAAAACCAGGGAGGGGTTGTATGAGTGGTTAGTCATGCCGTTTGGGTTGTCAAACGCACCTAGCACCTTCACGAGAGTCATGAACCAGAGCTTGAGATCTTTGATAGACAAGTGTGTTATGGTATATTTTGATGATATATTAATATACAGTACTAACGAGAAGGAACACCTCCAGCACGTGCGAGATGTTCTGACTATCTTGCGCAGGGATAAGTTCTATGCTGCGATGAAGAAGTGCTCATTTTTGACACCGAAGGTCCTTTTCTTAGGCTATGTCATTTCTGGAGAAGGGTTGCAGGTTGATGAGTTTAAAGTAGAAGCCATCTGCACTTGGCTTAGACCCACCACCGTCACGGAGGTTCGCAGCTTTCATGGGTTGGTTTCCTTCTACAAACGGTTCATTCCACACTTCAGCAGTATCATGACCTCAATTACAAACTGTATGAAGGGCGTGAAGTTTGGGTGGAGCAACGAGGCAGATGAAGCATTCCAACCGATCAAGGTGCGGTTAACCACTGCACCCATTTTGGTGTTGCCAGATTTTCACCTACCTTTTGAGTTGCATAGTGATGCATCCAAGGTAGGCATTGGAGCTGTCTTGAGTCAAAATAATAGGCCTGTTGCCTATTTCAGTGAGAAGCTGTCTGGGGCGAAGTTGAGGTATAGCACATACGATGTGGAGTTCTATGTAGTGGTACAAGCGGTGAAACATTGGTGACATTATCTTTTCCACAGAGAGTTCGTGTTGTTTACAAACCATGAGGCATTGCGACACTTACATGGGCAGAACAAGGTCTCGGCCAGACATGTTTCCTGGGTGGCCTATTTGGAGCGCTTTACTTTCGTGGTGAAACACAAGTCTGGTGTGACCAACAGAGTTGCTGATGCCTTGAGCAGGCGAAAAAGTTTGTTGAGCCGCATGACCATTGAGGTACCTGGGTTTTCCTCCTTCTCTGATTTGTTTACTACTGATCCTTTTTTTGCTACTATTGTGGAGAAGGTGCAGAGCGGGGAGCGTACTGATTACACAATCCTTGATGGTTACTTATTTCGAGGCAACCAGCTTTGCATTCCTAATTGCAGCCTGAGATTGCTGATTATTAGAGAGTTGGATGGAGAGGGACATGTTGTGCGTGATCGCAATTTGCAGCTGGTGCAGACCTCTTACTTTTGGCCTACCATTCGCAAGGAAGTGAACAGATATGTGCAGCGGTGCCGGACTTGCCGGCTTTCGAAGGGTACCGCAACTAATGTCGGTCTATATATGCCTTTGCTCATTCCAGAACAGCCATGAGTTGATATTAGCATGGATTTCGTGCTGGGGTTGCCTAGAACACAGTGGGAAAAGAACTCTATTTTTATGGTGGTTGACCGTTTTTCCAAGATGGTTCACTTCATCCCATGCAAGAAGAGTACAGATGCTGTAAAGGTGACTCAACTGTTCTTTCGGGAGGTGTATAAATTGCATGGCCTTCCTACTTCGATTGTTTCAGATTGGGACACCAGATTCCTTAGCCATTTTTGGCGCAGTTTGTAGGCTATGGTGAACACGCAGCTGAAATTTAGCGGTGCTTATCATCTGCAAACAGATGGGCAGACCGAAGTTGTCAACCGTTCGTTAGGCAATCTTTTGAGGAGCTTGGTGGGTGAGAATGTAAGGAGTTGGGACGTCAAGTTGAGTCAGACAGAATTTGCACACAACCATGCTGTTAATCAAAATACCGGGTTTAGTCCTTTTCAGGTTGTGTATTCAGTGCTACCTCGAGGTCCTCTTGATCTGTTACCAGTGCCAAGTAAGACTAGATGACCTGGCAAGACATGAGACTTTGTTAGTGGGCTGCAAGAGATTCATCAATCAGTCAAAGATAACTTGCAGCAGGCTGCTGACAAGTACAAACAATATGCAGATCGGAAGAAGCGTCACGTGGAGTTTGAAGTGGGTGACTTTGTGTGGGCAGTTCTCACTGAAAACCGGTTCTCTATGGGTGATTACAACAAATTTTCAGTTCGGAAGATTGGTCCTATAGAGGTTCTTGAGAAAATTAATCCTAATGCTTACAGATTGAAGTTGCCAAGTCACATTTGCACGGCCGATGTATTTAATGTCAAACATCTTGTTCCCTTTTATGGGGATACGTCTGATGATGACAATTCGAGGGCGAATTCTGTCCACCCTGGGGAGAATGATGAAGTCCAAGAATTAGCCAGCAAATTCTTGTCAGGATAATGATGAAGTCCAAGAATTAGTTGCAAATTCTTGGAAAAATATGAAAAGATATGGCAGGATGACATTTTTGTAATTTCGGTGAAGTTCGAGCGTTTGAGTTTCGGCGTTCCGAGGGCATGGGTTGATTGGAAACGACGTGGATTAAGATAACATAAGAGTATTTACCAATGGCGCTATTACTTGATGGCATGGATTAAGATAACATATCAGGGCTGATTAAGGAAGTGGCCCATGGCCCAAACACAGTTGTGAAGATGGCTTTGGACTCAGAGTCTCCAAACGGGCCCATTGTATCTGGACAACACACTGAATTAGCGTCAACGGCAGGACTTGCGGAGCAAGCCAGCCGGGCACAATGAGCCGAAAGCTATATATTCAGTCTCAACCACCTATCAGTGTGTTGTCCAGATAGACTTTTCCTAAATGTTAATAATGTCCGAGAGTTGCCAAGCCCTCGGCAGGCTTCGAAACACACTGATAGGTGGTTGAGACTTTTCCTAAATGTGAAGTTGCATAATCTATCGACTTTGACCTCAGATCATTCGTCAATTTTTCTTGAGCTCATGTCAACGGTGATGACGCCCAAAGCTATATATTCAGATTTGAAAATTCTTGGTTGAAGGAGGAAGGTGTAAAGAGATTATTAATGAGGCTTGAAATCTAGAGAGGGAGGTAGATGTGAATGACAAACTTGCTAACTGCACAAAGGTTCTCAAAACATGGGGGCGTGATGTTTCAGGTAATTTTAAGCAAAAGATTCAGAGCACCAAGTTGAAAATCGAGGCCATCAAGTCTTTGAATGACCACATGAGAGGATCGAAATTGAAGGGGGCAAGGACCAAGTTGGGTACTTTATTAGAGCAAGAAGAGATGTATTGGCAACAACGATCCAAGGCGTTATGGTTACGGGAAGGCGACTCCAACACAAAATTCTTCCATGCATCCGCAACTCATAGGATATCTTTTTTTATTTGACGATGTAGGAATGAGAGTTTATGACCCTGAAGGAGTAGAAAATATAGCTTTATCTTACTTTGGAAATTTGTTCAATTCCTCTTATGTAGATTCGGAGGCGGTCATAGGAGCTGTGCAACCTAAGGTGACTCTTGATATGAACGAGTTCTTAACAAGACAATTCACTTTAGAAGAATTTAAAAAGGCTATCTTTGATATGCATCTGTATAAATCATCGGGACCTGATGGCTTCAATCTAACATTTTTTTTAAAAAATGTTGGGATATTGTGGGTCGTGACATCTTTAACCAATGTTGCCAATGGCTTGCTGATTTGCAAATTCCACAAGGAGTAAATGATACCACTATCGTACTAATTCCCAAATGTGACATGTCGTCTAATATGAAAGAGTTCAGGCTTATCTTTTTATGTAATGTTCTTTACAAAATTATGGCCAAATTCTTGGCAAACAAACTCAAATTTTTTTTTTTTTTTTTGCATGACATTATATCAGAGAATTAATCAGCATTTATCCCCGTCCGGCTTATTGTTGATAATGTTCTGGTAGCATTTGAAGTATTGCATGCGGTGAAATGTAACAAGAAGGGGAAGGTAGAGTAAGCAGCATTAAAGATTGATATTAACAAAGCATATGATCAAATTGATTGGATGCTGTTACATGACATTTTTTTGAAGCTGGGGTTTTTTATCGATGGGTGGATATGGTTGTGCTTCTTGTTACGACTGTTGAGTTCTGAATGAACATCAATGGTAATTTAATTGGTCCTATCAAACCAAAAAGGGGACTTCGACTAAGCTGTCCATTATCGCCTTATTTGTTTATCTTATGTTCAGAGGGACTTTCAGCCTTACTTTAAAAAGCTGAGATTGAAGGTAGAATAAACGGTTGTTGTGTTGTTTGAAACACTTTTAGCGTTCGATAGTTTTCTTTTCTTTAGAGCGTCTCTAGCTGATGTCATTTACTTGGAGAAATTCTAGACATGTATAAAAACGCTTTAGGGCAATCCATCAACTTTCGAAAATCAACTTCGTCCTTTTCATCTAATATAAGAATGGAGGCTGAGGTAGATATGAGAAATAACATTGGTGTTTATAATGATACTCAAGAGAACAAATATTTGGAGCTACTATCTTTTATAGGAATGAAGAAGTGCGAGGTTTTCTCATTCGTAAAGGAAAGGTTGTGGAAGCGGTTGTTATCATGGAGGCATAAATTCTTCTCGAAAGCAAGAAATGAAGTATTATTGAAATTAATAGCCCAAGCAATACCGACATACTGTATGTGTACATTTCTAATCCCCCTCTTTATAGGTGATAAAATCACAAAAATGATAAACTCGTCTTAGTGGGGTTAAAAAAATAGGGGAGCAAAAAGGCATGAATTGGATGAAATGGCGTAGACTTTGTGAGAGAAAGGAGTTGGCCGATTTGGGCTTCAAAACTTTCATAGTTTTAATCTTGCCATGTTGGCTAAATAAGGATAGCAAATCATTCATCATCCTAATGCTTTTCTCTCAAGAATCTTCAAAGTTAAGTATTTTCCTAATGGTGGTTTTCTACAGGCTAAGTTAGGCCACAACCCAAGCTTTACTTGGAGAGGTATCATGGTGGCTAAAAAGGTGTTGGAAGATGGGTATCGATGGAAAGTAGGGGATGGGTCTTCAATTTAGTTGTGGGAGAATGCTTGGTTGAAGGATCTAGTGAATAGTAGACTAACCGCACCAATAATTCAGAGGACTGAAAAATGGTACGGTTAGTAACTTGATGATTCTGGGGAGTAGATAGTGGGACTATGATGACCCCTTCTCAAATTACGGCACCGCCCGACCTAATCCTGTCATTAAGCCCTAAACTCACCACATAGGACTTAAAACGTATTAGTTTGCCTTGTTTAAAATTTTCTTCTCACAAGTTAATTATTCAAATAAATGTTTTTTAATCTCTTGTCAAATACTTAAATCAGAGTTAATTAAAATTTTATTCGATTAAAAATTATTCAGCGGAAGTCTTAACAAATTAGCGAAAGTCATTCATACAGAACCTAAGTATGGAAATCGGAAATGAAGATCACATGCATATATATATAATAAAATGGCGATAACTATATATCAACATGTGTCTGATCAGTACACTATCTCACAACCCGTAGTATACATCTCCAAAAGTAAATGGAAAACATATATATAAGTCATAGAACAAAACTAGAAACCTAAAATAAAGGTAGCAACACTTCATTGGCTTATAGGTAGTCGCCTATCTTCTCCTTGCCCGGTCTGCTACTCGAAGGATCTGCACCCACCGTTGTAAAAAGGACGGTGAGTACAATAATGTAGAAAGTAACACTGAGAGACATTTATCCACATTTCCAAACATAACAAGAGATACATTTCACAATACACACATTCATTAAACAACAATAACTATAGATACACAAATACATTACCAAACAATATAACATCAATGAACTATTTCAATGAACCACACATTAAATTGCGCACCTAATACAATAACCCAATAATACCCTATTGATCACATAGACCTTGGGTAGTCGTTTATTTAGCACAACATATTAACCTCATGTAATAGGTCCGCATGTAACGACCCATTTTCCCAAATAGACCGCCACGGGGGCCAATGCGAGCCCACAACCTGGCCTACCAGCGCCAGCTGTGTCCCACTTGCTATCTCATCAACCATTTAATCATTATTAACCTCAATAGACAACAATTTATTGTTTTAACTGTTAATGAACTCAAATCATTTGCTTATAATACCTTTTCAATCCATCATAAACCATAGCAGAAGTATTTTATCATGACAATCTAAAATATGAAACATCAATGTCATGCATTTAACTCTGATACCTAGTATGGAAAACCCATATGACAACATATATTAGATATAAACCTCAAAGATCTCAAAATATCAAAAAATATAGGATCCTGAAGTGTCTCACAATCCCAAATTCTCAAAATAAAATAAAATATGTATAATACAAACGTACAAGTCTGACTCAATATCTCTAAATCACAGGTATTTCGGTACTTTATCCTTGCCACGACTCGTTGTAGGATCTGCAATCAAGCCATCACAAAAGACATGATGACGAGTCCAGAGAGTATTCCTAAGGAAATTAAGTGAGCAATACCGAAAGTAAATACTGAAATTTAAACAAAACTATTAAATAAACATGCGGAAATAAATACAGGCAACTATGATCATCGCATGCATAAATAATAGTGCAAGCTCAAAGTATGTTCCTAGAGCCTAGGGTCAGACTAGTGCCATACTTCGGACTCCCCACAGAATACTACCGGCGAGTAGCACTCAAGCGAGGCTAGTATCTAGATCCGCCAGGTAGTCGGAGTAGAACCTACGACACACCTACAAGTGCCCTAACGCGACTCTTGGGTCGAGCTATTCACCGAGATCCCTGACATACGTGTTATAACATAGTGGATATACACACTGGAGTGGCACGGAGGGAGAGCCTCAACATCCGTCCATTTAAACCAAAACCAAGAATAGTGTAACGGCCCCAATTTTAATTTCGCCGTTATTATTAATTATTTTCAGACTTGGAAAACAGCTCAGATCCACGTGGATGCCGCAGATAGGTCAGGGCACGCTTGAATAGGTAAATAGTAACTTTGCGTGATTGTTTGTCTATTTGCGATGTTATATACCAAGTTATTTATCTAGCATCTTATGTGTGTATTTATATCATTGAATCGAGCGAGATCGTGTAACGGGTGTTCGCCTCGAGAAACGTGTCGAGACGAGTACTGAGGAGCGAACTGCGGGTTCACTAAGTTGGGAAAAATTAAAACACAAAAAAAGAAGATTGGTCAAGTCAACTAGCTTAACCCATTCACACTCCATCCCTCACTCCATCATCATTTTCTCCTCTCCGTCACGTCACTCTCTCTCTCACCTCTCCCTCACGTCACTCACTCCCACACACAAAACACACACATACCCGACAGTGAGGGAAGAAGAAGAGACAGAGAGGAGGATGAGGAGGAGGAAGAGGAAGCGGGAATGAGAGAAGAGAGCGCGGAGAGCCGGGAATGAGGTAAGTCATTGCTTTTGGTTGTGGGTGTTGGTGTGTCAGCCATGGTGGCCACGAAGGGTTTCGGCTAGCGGTGGTGATGGCGGGGGGTATCTCCCCTGCCATCAAGTCCACCGGGGTTGGGGTGGAGAGCAACCCCAACCCAAACCACAATGGGGAGAAAGAAAAAAAAAAGAACCAGAGAAGCGTCTCTGGAAGAGGAAGATAATGGGGTGGAGGAGGGTGCACGCACGCCGTGCTTGCGTGCATCCCACTGACGGTGGGCGGTCCGGGCCCAACCGGGTGGCCGACCGGCCAGGGTTAGCTGACCCGGTTGGGCCGGACCGGGTTAGCTGAACCGGTTGGGCCGGGTCGATCCGACTGGTGGACTCGAACCGGTCGAGCCGACCGGTTGGACCGGGTCAAACCCGATCCAGGGACCCACCCATCCATTTAAATAATATAATATTAATTTTTAATTTAAAAACAGTTTTAAATTAAAATAAATGACAGAAAAATATGTGGAAATTTATGGGAAAAATCTAGAAAATCAGGAAAAATTTTAAAAGATGAGAAAAGGTAGAAAAATGGTATTCGAGAATTTTTCAGCCGTTGACACCCCAGTATAATTTGAAAATGGTGTCAAACCAATTTTTTTTGAAACGAAAATCTTTATAATTGGGCCACACATTATAAATTCACTGAATTTAACTCTAAACTAGTTAAAATGGTTTAATTGGACACCAGGAACTTAGGAGACCACAATCGAAAATCGGGCATGTATCTCGAGACGTGGGTGAAACTTTGGAGTGCGTTTTTGAGGTACGTAAGATTTCATCTGAAAGTCACTGAGGGTTTACATTACCATCGTTGATTTCCTATTCCTTGTTATTGTACTCTATTCTGTGATACATTTAGGTTGGTGGTCGAGTTACTCCCACCTGATATTCGTTGTGTACTTATGGCACACTATGCTGTAGCACGTATGATCAGACATTCGGTGAATTGCAACCCGAGTTGTAAGGGTGCACGTGTCGGGCAAGCCCGCGAGGAACCAGGTGAAAGGAAGTGGGGGCACCCACCGAAAGGATCCTGGGGGTCCGAAGTACAGTTTAGTCTGACCGGGACGAGTACATACTTTGTTTCTCTCGTGTTATTTATTCATGTGATGATTTTTGCACAGTTGTCTGTTTAGTTTCCGCATGATTATTTGACATGTTTATTGGTATCTGTTTATTTTCTTATAAATGCTCGGTGTACTTCGTTGGAATCTTACTAACTGTATTCTCCATCTTGCTTTTTGTGATGGTCGAGTGCAGATCCTAGTGCTAGTAGGGGCAAGGAGATTTTAGGCGACTTTATCTGATTACCCGCCGTTGAGGACCTACTAGTACGTGCGATTTTGATATTTTGCTTTACTTTTGGGTATTGGGAGACTGGATAGACACTGTACTTGTATATATTACTGTTTAGTATTGTCGTCTATATACATAGTACTTTCCCCGGGTTTTCCATAATAGGTGTTGCTCTTAAAATGATGTTTATTACGACGATAAATTTAATGGTTTTACTTGCCTTAAATTTAAGACTTTTGCTGTTGTTTTCTTTTAATGCTATAAAATGATTTAACTGTCGAACTAAATTGATTAACGTAAGGAGTTAACACGCATATCGAGGAGTCGTAATGTAGCAAAGGTCGCCAGTGGCGCGTGGGACCCAGTGGGTCAAGGATCCGACAGGACCGTTGGGGCAACGCCTCCCCACGTGACAACCTCGGGATTTGGGGCCGCTACAAGTGGTATCAGAGCTTAGGTTCAAGCGAACCTAGGGGAAATTGTAATGGCTTAAGACATTGTGACACCACGCGACAAGTGGTATCAAAGCATGGTCGACTCCGTTGGAGGAAGCGTAGGTGTCCTTAAACTGGTACCATGTCACAAGTGGTATCAGAGCGAGAGTTCGAGGAACCTCGGGAAATTAACCGAAAGAGCATAAGACTTAAAAATAATAATAATAAGAAATAATAATAAAATTTAGATGTGGAAACCCGATGTACTTGCCTTAGAACTCTAGTTGGGTAGTGATGGTGAGGCGTGTAGACTTAGGGTTTATGCACGTGTTATGTTTTATTGTAAATGATATATTAAACGTATATATACCGAGGCTGATCCGACGCACGTTTTTTGATACATATCACGATGTACGGACATCCCTCTACACAGTTTGAGGTAGGACAGACTAGTGATCCTACTAGGGACACCGCGACTACTACCGTGTCGACTCAGAGTATTGAGGATCGACTCGCCGCACACGATGCCCTGCTGACAGAGATCCTCCAGCTACTTAGGGCACATGCTGCGACAGCCGCCACGGCAGCAGCACTAGCTCCCACGGCAGCAGCACTAGCTCCCACAGTTCTGGTCGCACATACGGTACAGACACCAGTCACCTCGATAACATCACATATGCCTACTGATACATCATTTTCAGAGACACGGGCCGAAAGAGTCTCGCCAGCTATTGTGATACTGTTAGAGACTTCGACTCTTACGCCCCTACCTATGACTACCGAGCAGCCGACATCTACTACAGTTCCTGCTACTTTCGCATTCGTCTTGACCCCGGAGGTGAAGCTTATTAGAGAGTTTATGAAGTTTCAGTCGGGATACTTCTACGGAGGTGGAGACCCTGAGGCAGCAGGGAAGTGGATAGTTTCGCATGAGCGTTTCCATAAAAGGATGCGGAATGATGACAGCATACAAGCACGTTTATCCGGAGCGTGTTCGAGAGGTAATGCAGCGGTTTGGTGGATGACTTATCTGGATATCCACTCGGAGCGAGCGATATGGGCGGAGTTTCGAGAGTTGTTCTATGACGAGTTCATCCCCATGCAGGTGAGGCTGAGATTGAGGGAGGATTTTTTGGCCATACGACAGGGTAACCGCTCATTGATGCAGTACATGGAGCGATACCGATACCTATTACGGTTCTCGATGGATGTCGCGGGCACAGAGATGCTTCAGATTTACTATTTCGTACGTGGTGTTGATGAGCGGATTGCTGACGCGAGAGTCTCGACAGGTGCTACTACTCTTTAGGAGGTGTATAATCGAGCATTATTTATGAGACACTATTCTTGGAGAGAAAGGGCAGACATGCGACAGGCACTGTAGTACAGGCGGGTCGGAGTTCTCGGTTAGATCAAAGACCGAAGAGACAGAGAGATCAACTTGACAGAGGTCGCCGAGATGATCGACGAGATAGGGACCGTAAGGTTGATCACCGGGATAGCCAGTTTCAGTACGAGGATAGGCAGCAGACGCATGCCTTAGCACTTGCACCCACAGAGCAGCAGCGACATCAGCCACAACAGTACCGTTAGGATAGGGATCAGGGAGGCCATGACAGGGGTCAGAGAGACCATGGTCAGGGTCAGAGATTCGGGGCTTGGCATGAGAGACGTCGATGTCATCGTTGTGGTCAGAAAGGACACCTGAAAGCTGATTGTAGGACACCACCGACATTACTAGGAGCCCAGCAGGGTCAAGCCAGGGAAAGAGCACATGCAGTCGTGCAGCTAGATCGAGATGCGACCAGACAGCTCTTCGAGGGTACGTTATCTATTATGGGTAGACTGATGCATGTTATGATAGATTCTGGTAGTACATTATCATTTATTTCCGGACGCATGGTAGGAGAGTTAGGGTTAACATTACAGACGCTAGACACATACCTTGTCCTCAGTACGGTCGCATGGGATAAGATATACCATAACAGGATATGTCGAGACTATATGATAGAGGTAGAGGGACATCAATTGCCGATAGACTTACGTGTCCTAGAGTATCTCGAGTTTGACGCACTTTTAGGGATGGACTGGTTGGCGGCATATCATGCGCAACTTTATTGTTTCCATAAGACCGTCACGTTTCGAGTTCCGGGGATTCCAGAGTTTACATTTACCGGAGTCGCTACCGCACAACCAATTACTAGAGGCCGACTAGCTACGACTCAGGAAATGGAGGCATTTGCAGCAATAGTCGAGCCAAAGGTCAGGACCGAAGTCAGGATTGAAGATGTTCCAGTAGTCTAAGACTTTGTCGACGTATTTCCAGATGATTTACCAGGATTGCCACCGCCAAGAGCGATTGAGTTCATCATTGAGCTGATACCAGGTACTCAACCGATCGCTAGCAGACCTTACCGGATGTCACCGTCAGAGCATGAGGAGGTCAGGAGGCAATTGGATGACTTACTGGAGAAGGGCTTCATTCACCCTACCATGTCACCTTGGGGAGCTCCGGTATTATTTGTGAAGAAGAAGGATGGTTCAATGAGGATGTGCATAAACTACCTGAAGTTAAATCAGGTGACAGTTAAGAACCGTTACCCGCTCCCTAGGATCAACGATCTTTTCGATCGTTTGACTAGCGCCAAGTTCTTCTCGAAAATTGATCTGCGTTCAGGCTATCATTAGTTGAGGATTCGAGAAGAGGACGTCAAGAAGACGTCTTTCGGTACAAGATATCGGTTGTTTGATTTTACAGTTATGCCTTTTGGGCTGACTAATGCCCCAACGATCTTCATGGACTTGATGCATAGGGTCTTGAGACCTTACTTGGACAGATATGTCATCATCTTTATTGATGACATCTTGATTTACAACAAGATGCGTCAGGAGCATGCGAGTCATCTCAGAGCGGTTTTGACGACATTGAGAGAGCATAGACTGTACGCAAAATTTAGCAAGTGTGATTTCTGGCTGAGTGCAGTAAGATTTTTGGGACACGTCATTAGTGATCAGGGTATCTCCGTGGATTCAGAGAAGATTCGGGCAATTATTGACTGGAGGACGCCCGAGTCTGCTTTTGATATTCAGAGTTTCTTGGAACTAGCAGGGTACTACCGCCGCTTCGTACATGGCTTTTCTTCGATTGCAGCACCAATGACTAGACTGACTAAGAAGGATGTCAGATTTGATTGGTCCGAGGAGTGTGAGCAAACTTTTTGGGAGTTGAAGAAGAGATTAACTTCCGCGCCAGTGTTGACATTGCCAGAGTCGGGCAAGAGTTTATCAGTGTATACGGATGCATCAGGCATTGGACTTGGATGCGTTTTGATGCAGGAGGGTAGACCAGTAGCTTACTTGTCCCAACGATTGAGACCGAGGTTAATTATCCAGTGCATGACTTGGAGCTTGCCGCAGTCATTTTTGCAATGAAGGCTTGGAGACATTATCTATATGGAGAGCGGTTCGTACTCTACACTGATCATCAGAGTCTGAAATACATTTTCACTCAGAGAGATCTAAACATGCGTCAGAGGAGATGGCTTGAGTTACTAAAAGACTACGACTTCACTATTGAGTATCACCCAGGGAAAGCGAACGTCGTAGCTGACGCATTGAGCAGAAGTGGTATTGACAGTCAGACGGTAGTGCGATATATGACACACGAGCATGGCTTATTACAGGCGGCGTCAGTTATGTGTCTGATAAATGTTTTTACTACGATCGAGCCACACATTTGTTGTCAGATGGGAGTTCCGACGGTATCTATTGAGCGAGTTGCCGAGCGTCAGAGGACTGATGGGCTCTATGAGCGGTTCAGTGGTATGGCTCGGGATCCGGAGTGTACGGATTGGGCAGAGTCGACAGATCAATGTTCGAGACACCGGGGGTGGTTGTGGATACCTGCAGATCCGGAGATACGAAACGAAATTTTGGAGGACGCACACCGGTCTCGCTACACGGTTCATCCTGGTCGGACCAAGAAGTATCACGACTTGAGGCGATTGTTCTGGTGGCCAGGGATGAAGGCTGACGTTGGCGAGTACGTAAGAAGTTGTCGTATTTGCCAGCAAGTTAAGGCTGAGCACAGGAGACCAGGCGGTTTACTACAACCACTACCAATTCCACAGTGGAAATGGGAGCACGTCACTATGGATTTTGTCAGTGGGTTACCGCAGACTACGAGGAGACACGATGCGGTTTGGGTTGTGATCGACAGATTTACGAAATCGGCGCATTTCATTCTTATTTCTATGAGATATTCATTTCCACAGCTGAACATTATCTTCGAGAGGGATATCGTTAGATTGCATGGGGTGCCAGTCTCTATTGTATCCGACCGAGATCCTAGGTTGACTTCGAAATCTTGGGAGGCGATGCAGGAGCAGTTTGGCACCAGGTTGCAATTTAGTACATCTTACCATCCTTAGACAGACGGACAGTCTGAGAGACTGATACGAATTTTGGAAGATATGCTCAAGGCTTGTATTTTGCAGTTTGGAGGTTCGTGGGAGGATTATTTACCGCTGTGTGAGTTTGCTTACAATAACAGCTATCAGGCGAGTATCGGGAAACCTCCGTTTGAGGCGTTGTATGGCAGGCCCTGCAGATCACCTGCGTGTTGGGGCAGCGCATGAGGATACATCGACGATTGGACCAGAGATAGTTGTTGATCACACAGAGAAAATCAGGCAGATTCGATAGAGACTTCGAGCAGCACAAGACAGACAGAAGAAATATGCGGATAAGTATCACGAGGGTCTGAGCTATGAAGAGGGCGACATGGTTTATCTAAAGGTTTCCACATAGAAGGGCCAGCAGAGATTTGGGATTAAAGGAAAATTGGCGCTGAGATACATAGGACCGTTCAGAGTCGCAACACGAGTTGACAGTGTGGCTTACAGATTGGACTTGCCAGCAGAGTTAGCTGGTGTTCATCCTACATTTCATATCTCGATGTTAAAACTGGCTAGGTCAGGACCGAGACCGATGGTTGACTTGAGACAGATCGAGGTTCGGCCTGATGTAACATATGAGGAGCGATCGATAGAAATTGTGGATAGCGCGACTCAGACGCTTAGGAATAGGGAGATCCTTAAGGTGTTGGTTCGTTGGCAACATCATGGTACAGAAGGACTAACTTGGGAGCTTGAGTCTACTATGCGGCAGTGTTACCCACATCTATTTCATGGTACGGAACTTCAAATTATTTAAAATTTCGGGACGAAATTTTTTTTCTAGTTGGGAAGAGTTGTAACGGCCCAAATTTTAAATTCACCGTTATTATTAATTATTTTCAGACTTGGACAACAGCTCAGATCCACGTGGATGCCGCAGATAGGTCAGGGCACGCTTGAATAGGTAAATAGTAACTTTGCGTGGTTGTTTGTCTATTTGTGATGTTATATACCAAGTTATTTATCTAGCATCGCATGTGTCTATTTATATCATTGAATCGAGCGAGATCGTGTAACGGGTGTTCGCCTCGAGAAACGTGTCGAGACGAGTACTGAGGAGCGAACTGGGGGTTCACTAAGTTGGGAAAAATTAAAACACAAAAAAAGAGAAGATTGGTCAAGTCAACTAGCTTAACCAATTCAGACTCCATCCCACACTCCATCATCATTTTCTCATCTCCCTCATGTCACACTCTCTCTCACCTCTCCCTCACGTCACTCACTCCCACATACAAAACACACACACACACCCGACAGTGAGGGGAAGAAAAAGAGACAGAGAGGTGGAGGAGGGGGAGGAGAAAGAGGAAGCAGGAAGGAGAGAAGAGAGCGCGGAGAGCCGGGAAGGAGGTAAGTCATTGCTTTTCGTTGTGGGTGTTGGTGTGTCAGCCATGGTGGCTACGAAGGGGTTCGCCATGGATGCCGAACCAGTAGCGGTGGTGATGGGGGGGTATCTCCCCTGCCATCAAGTCCACAGGGGTTGGGGTGGAGAGCAACCCCAACCTAAACCATAATGGGGAGAAAGAAAAAGAAAAAAAAAACAGAGAAGCGTCTCTGGAAGAGGAAGATGATGGGCGTGCGCGCGTGCATCCCCTAGACGGTTGAGCCGGTCTAGGCCCAACCGGGCCCGACCCGGGTGGGCTGGACCGGGTTAGCCCGACCCGATTGGACCGGGTCAGTCCGACACGGGTGGACCCGAAGGTCAGGCCGACCCGGTTGGACCGGGTCAAACCCGATCCAGGGACCCACCCATCCATTTAAATAATATAATATTAATTTTTAATTTAAAAATAGTTTTAAATTAAAATAAATTACAGAAAAATATGTGGAAATTTATGGGAAAAATCTAGAAAATCAAGAAAAATTTTAAAAGATGAGAAAAAGGTAGAAAAATGGTATTCGAGAATTTCTCAGTCGTTGACACCCCGGTATAATTCGAAAAGGGTGTCAAACCAAAACTTTTTGAAATGAAAATCTTTATAATTGGGCCACACAATATAAATTCACTGAATTTAACTCTAAACTAGTTAAAATGGTTTAATTGGACACCAGGAACTTAGGAGACCACAATTGAAAATCAGGCACGTATCTCGAGATGTGAGTGAAACTTTGGAGTGCGTTTTTGAGGTACGTAAGATTTCATCTGAAAGTCACTGAGGGTTTACATTTCCATCGTTGATTTCCTATTCCTTGTTATTGTACTCTATTCCGTGATACATTGAGGTTGGTGGTCGAGTTACTCCCACTTGATATTCGTTATGTACTTATGACACACTATGCTGTAGCACGTGTGATCAGGCATTCGGTGAATTGCAACCCGAGTTGTAAAGGTGCACGTGTCGGGCAAGCCCGTGAGGAACCAGGTGAAAGGAAGTTGGGGCACCCGCCGAAAGGATCCTGGGGGTCCGAAGTACAGTTTAGTCTGATCGGGACGAGTATACACTTTGTTTCTCTCGTGTTATTTATTCATGTGATGATTTTAGCACAGTTGCCTGTTTAGTTTCCGCATGATTATTTGACATGTTTATTGGTATCTGTTTATTTTCTTATAAATGCTCGGTGTATTTCGTTGGAATCTTACTAACAGTATTCTCCATCTTGCTTTTTGTGATGGTCGAGTGCAGATCCTAGTGCTAGTAGGGGCAAGGAGATTTTGGGCGACTTTATCTGATTGCCCTCTGTCGAGGACCTACTAGTACGTGCGATTTTGATATTTTGCTTTACTTTTGGGTATTGGGAGACTGGATAGACACTTGTATATATTACTGTTTAGTATTGTCGTCTATATACATAGTACTTTCCCCGGGTTTTTCACAATAGGTGTTGCTCTTAAAATGATGTTTATTACGATGATAAATTTAATGGTTTTACTTGCCTTAAGTTTGAGACTTCCGCCGCTGTTTTCTTTTAATGCTGTAAAAATGATTTAACTATCGAACTAAATTGGTTAACGTAAGGAGTTAACATGCATATCGAGGAGTCGTAATGTAGCAAAGGGCGCCAGTGGCGCATAGATCCAGTGGGTCAAGGATCCGACAGGACCGCTGGGGCAGCGCCTCCCCACGTGGCGACCTCGGGATTTGGGGCCGCTACAATAGAGTATTGAAAGACATAATATGAATTCAAAATAAAAAATTAGGTACTGCTTAAGAAATTTCAGTTAGGATACTACACACCTCAAGCCGCACTCCGTGTCCCCATAAATAGCCTCCGATCCGGTTCCATCGAATCCCCGATATCCAAATTACCGCTCGAAATGACCCATTTCCATTTATAATTGATTTTTAGTCAATTGGATGTACTTTATGTTACATAGAAAAAATAGTTTAAATTCTGCAAGATCTAGTGCTATAGGTTTCGGGATTAGCGCGCTAGATTTATAGGCAGCTAAACGTTCTTCGACAGGAAGAACATTAGCGTATTAATCATCTTCTAGCGCGCTAGATGACTTCATTAGCACGCCAATCGAGTTCTGGGCAGCAGTTTGACTAAAAAGTTTGGGTTCTCAACATCGCCACCACTAACAAAAACTACCACAACACATATTACTTCACTTCATAGCACTTAACACCCACCAAAACAACTACTTGACAACCACCTAACAATCCATATTGAATTCACACCAACACCTTAAATATTTATACCAAAATATGAAGAAAGTTGAGGTAATTGTGAATCTCACATTGCTTTGATGATTTAACCACTCTAAGCTCCTCTAATTTGACACTGTAAAACCCTTGTTTCTTCTTGCTCTATTTTCGGATGTGAAAATAAGGAGAGAGAAAAGGTGGTGGAAAATGAAAGTCAATTGACTTTTTACAATCAAATGTGATCTCTCATCACTTGTGCATCGCAGTGCAATCCAATGAGCACCAATTGCTCCATTATTCAACCTCTAATGACTTCAAATGTGACACCAATGGCACACTTGGCCTTGTACTTAACCCAAAAGGTGGTATTTCAGGTGTTTCGACGCCCAATTTCGCAACCCGAAACGCGACATTCGTGTACTACCATGACCTTAACCACCAAATATACATTAAATTTTAATATTTAACTCATTTTATTTATTTTATGTGTGTATTATTTTCTCCAGCCTAGTATTTAGTCTTTTACACTACCCGGTAGCTGCGTCGACACACATATCGAAACGAATACTTAACATACAGTCTCGCACGTCAAATGTAATATAATTACACATATTACGATGTTGTTTAATCTATTTCAACATAAAAATCGCAAATTAGACAAATCAGCATATAAAATTACCATTTACCTAGCTCCAAGAGCGCACTAACCTAGCTGCGGGTCCTACGAGCATCTGAGCTGTCAGCCACATCTGCAACCACGTCATTAATAATGGTAAATTAAGTTTGGTCGTTACACCGCACACATAGTACTACCGTATTAAATTGTTGGTCACCGCTTATCATTAGTCATTCTCCTTATAAGTTGTGGAACACGACATATCGACTTCATATAATAGGTCAATACACATAGTACATAGATATTACCCTTTTTGGTCACCATTTATGCATTGGCCTTCTCCTTATTAGTTGTGAAACACGGCATATCGACCTCATGTAATATTTCAGTACGTATAGTACATCGGTATTACCCTTATTGGTCATCGTTTATGTATAGGCCTTATCCTTATTAGTTGTGAAACACGTCATATTGACCTCATGTAATAGGTCGGTACATATAGTACATCGATATTATCTTTATTGGTCGCAGCTTTAATTATTTCACACATTGGCCTAGATATTATCCTTCAGGTAATAGCTTATATAGTAGTGCATACATGTACTATCATTATTAGTTGTGAAACACGGCTTATCGGCCTCATATAATAGGTCAGTACACATATTATATATGTATTATCCTAATTGATTACCGCTTGTTCATTTCATCAACCTCGTATAGTAGGTACGTGACATTAACTAGTCAGGTACCGACATCCTTGAGTCCCATACGCCATGTGCCGCGTACACCCCAAACCACATCATAAACTTAAACACACATATTCTAATTTAACAACAACTGCATATAAGAAACAACACATAATTAAATAAGCATACAAGACATTGCAGAACATTATAAACAACTATAAACAAACAACAACATCAAAATGTGAAATGAAGGAAAATATCTCAATTAGTTTACTTACCTATATGAAAATCTCCTAGCTATTTCAATCTCTCGACACCTCAAAACTCATATCCGAACTCCCAAAACGTTTCCCCAGGTTCCTGCATTATCATTTAACATATTTTTGAGTGTGTTTAGACCTTTAGTTAGGGTATTAGGCTTATTTATAGTGTTTAATTTTAAGTTAGAAAATTTAGATTTTAGGTTGTCATAGCACCTAGCGCACTGGGTAACTTGATTAGCATGCCAGTAGCATCATTAGCACGCTACCAAATTTCTTTGGGCGATATCCAAAGTTAGCGCACTGCTGACCTACCCAACTCGTTATGTGCAAGAAAACCCAAAATTCTGAAATTAGAATTCTGAGTTTTCTCCACACATAGGCTACCCAAATGCCTTAGGGAGCCCATACACACCTTTAGATCCCAAAAACATCAACAACAATATAAAAATATCCTTACATATCATCAAATTGAATAAGCTAGTGTAAATGAACTATTTCTTGATGAACCCCCTAACTTGATTAACACCAATTCTTCCAAAACCTTACTGGTCTTCCTCGATTTCTTCTTCCCCTAGCAAACTCCTTTCTTTCCAGCAAGGTTTCTTCACTTCCAAGTTACTAAAATGAAATAGTTTAAGTTGTATGAGTTGATCTTAAGCTATATATATGGAATGGATATGTTTGATTAATAGTCAATGATCTCCATGTGCATACGTATCTCGAGACTTATCTAATGGTTTGCCACTTAACACTAACTCTCCACAATCTCATGCTAAGTGGCACCAATATCAAACTTAATTAATCTCTAGATGTGTCAATACGTGTCTCGAGAATCATCTCATAGCTATTATTTTAAATTACTAACTTAGGTCACATTTAATATATAACTAACTTTAGCCACATTAAAATCACTATTTAAGCTATATTAAGCTTAAATAAATTGACTACATCACTCTCAACCCAGGTCCTATATCAGTATGCATCTCGAAGCGCGTCTCCGCTCACGTCTTGACATCTATATACAAGTAGGAGCACACATATACATCACACTAAACATCATCACATCAAATCTAACACATTTCTTGGTCCTCACTCCGAGTATTCGGACTGTGTACCCACTCTTAGGCCACGTCTCGGGTCGATACTGATTAGGGACTAATTTACTCTTAGTAAGTTTTGGGCCTTTATAGGGACTTGGAACTTATTGGTGAGACTTTTAATGATAGGGGTGTGAAGGCAATTCAATAATTAGTTTTAAGTGATTCAATGGTAGATGGTGTTGTGTGGAAACATACTAAGGATGGAAAGTATCAAGTCAATTCGGGATATCGTGTTGCACTAAAGTTGAACAGAGATGGGGACTTGGAGGGGACTCAAGGAGAGAGGGTGAAACTATGGAGTCTCGAAATTCTTGCAAAGGTTAAGCATTTCGTATGGAAACTATTACGAAATTGCTTACCTACTAGAGCTCGGCTGGTAGAGAGACCTTCAAATTGAGGATTCTTGTATATGATATTCATCAACATTTAAATGCTCTCGACTTTTGTTCTTTGATTGCACTAAAGTGGGAGAAGCGTCGAGGCATTCAGCTTTTCGAAAGCATCAAGATAGCACATTAACTGAACGGTTTTTTTAGTCTATAGCAGCATTCGAACTCAGAGATAATTCCCAATAATTTTATGAAGTTATATGATATATGAAATTTCTGAAATAACTTGTTGTGGAAAAGGAGTGAAACGCCACTGACAATGGTAATCTGGATATAACGACCCGAATAATCTAATCCTAGTTGTGTGTCATGTAGGACCGTGACCTATCGGCCAATCCTATGTGACAATCTCGGTTAACACTTGGATGTCGACACCGAGGTAAATTAATAATTTAAATTAATTTTACTTGTGTTTGATGTTGTGTGTTATTTATAACTAACTATATAAGTGTGCACACGAGTGTAGGTTTATATCGCGAATTTGAGCGAGCAAGAGAACGACTTCACGATGCGTGTCGATGCGAGAATCGGGATAGAGTGTGATATGGTAAGTCATGATTTAATTTAAACATAATCAAATAACTTGTATTATGTACCTATGATTGAATTTGGTAGTTTAATGTAACCTAAGTTGGAAAATAAATCACATACCATAAGACTTGCCTCAAGATACATGTCACAACCCATCTAATAAGATTGGAGTTGGAAATTTTGTGTCACTTTGGGAGAGTTAGTGAGATTAGTAGGACTAAATATGGACCATTAGATCCTATGGAGTTATGCGAACCATTAGATGAAAATGAAAACTATATAAAAGCATGCACTTAGTGCTTATTCCCATTGCATGACAACACAAACCAAAACTCAGAGCTGTAGATTTCTTTTGTTTATGGAATTTTATTTACATCTTTCTTTAAATACCTGCATGATTTAGAGACTATTGTAATTTATTACTCATAAATACTGTTGAATCTCTTCTGGGTTTACTCATTGGAATTGTCTCCGTTGTTGGTGACAATTGTAGGTCCATCAGTGGTAATGGGAAGGAGCTTGTACTTTGTGATTTCCTCTGAGCTACCCTCAGAGTCAGCTCCATTACTTTTACTTTATAGGTTTTTTTGTCATGTTGTTACATATATGACTATGTATTCATGATGTTTTGATGCTTTTAGGTACTTGGGGATGTGAGATACACTTGATGATACATATATATGTGTATTGTACTTTTATCACTAGTTATATGCATGATATCACACCGTTTGCAGGATTTCCACGCCTAGGACTCGTCCCGAAGTCAATTAACTTTTATTTGTTGCTTTAAATTGATTTCCGTTGCGTAATGAATATTAAGACTACTTAAACTAATTAAGGAACTTAATAAGCAACCAATAGATGAATAATTTGAAATAGAGGCCGACTAAGCATGCGTTGACTGACGGGAGTTGACTGGGGTTTGACTAGGGCCATCACACGGGCAAGGGATGGAATGGTTCTCATAGAAGGAGGCGAGAAGATAACTAAATAAAATGAATTTAGTTGGTTGAATTAGGAGGATACTTGCGGATGGGTTCCACCGGACCAAGGGTGGCAGGATTGAGTTCTATCATCCGCAACTCAAAAGGCCAGTTTGTTCATGGAAGAACTATGTTAATACAAAGTAAATGCACCCCATTAGAAGCTGAGGCATTAGGCATTAAAGAGGTGATGAGTCGGAGTGACAAAATGGGACTTGATCAGCTAATTCTTGAAACTGACTCGCTGCAACTTGTCGATGGAATCATGAAGGATGTTCCCAATTTTCTTGAGGTTGGGTCAGTGTTTGAAGATTGTAAAATTCTGTTGAGTAAGGCATGCTACTTGGAACGTTCGTCATGTCAAGTGACACGTGAATGAGGTTGCCCATCAAATGGCAAAATCTACGTTAAGTCATGCAGGAGTACACTATTGAAGTGAATTACCAGATAATGTGAAAGCATTGTTATAAATTATGTAATCTTGGTTTTCCTTTAATGAAATCACTTTGAGATCTAATAAAACAAGCAAGGGTACGATTTCGCATTGCCGCCTAACTAGGCAAAGAAAATTGAGCAAGGGCCTTCACACATAAAATGTACGTGTATAGGTAAAGAACCTAGTCTTTTCATTTCGCCGCTTAAATGTAAAGAAATGGTAAAGAGTTGACCCCTATTAATTTGAGATGGAGGTTATGTTGTTGCATGTGTTAAGGAGCCAAGATCAAGTCCTAAAAGTCATTAGTTCAGTCGTATTATTTTTAAGCGGCTTTGTAAAGTTGTATGAATGTAATGATAGTCATAACAAATCCAAATTTTCCACAACAACAACATAACTGAAGCCCATGAAGCCCACACCAAATGGTAGGGGTCGGAAGATTCAGGTCTGGACAACCCTTATTCTAAAGAATTATATTCATTATATGAACTCGATCTAGTTTTAATTCGAACAAAACTAGCTTATCCATATCCGTTTTATTTAAAATTCGAATTGTCTGATTGTCCGAATTTGTCATAATCTAGAAAATTAACTTCTTATTAAAAGCCTCTTCAAATGTTAAAATTTGCATATATTATAATCTTATTTAACGTAATTTGAAAAAGTAACTTAAAAGTCCCAACAAATATTGCGAACTATAAATCATTATAATATTACTGCAAATAATTTATGTAATTAAATATTTAATGACAAAAAAACAAATGTTCAAGTATATAAAAATTTAAATTTAGTTCATTTTACAATTAAAAATATCATTAGTACATTAATTTCTATGTGTATTTGTTGGGGGTTCATACGCGCGAAAAATTCAAAACAAATTTTGAAAAACCCCAACATGACAGAAAATAAGTTCCACTAAACTAGATCTACAAAAGTTAACCATACCTTAATCCATGATTTCATTCTCTAATTGTTCGATCTCCAAGACGTTCAAGTGTCCGTCCTCTATCGGAAATCCGAACACTAACGGTAACCACAATTTAGAGTGCTAGCCCCATGAGAGATTGAAAATGTTTTTCTTTCTCTTCAAAAATTCAAAGAACTCGAAATTTGTAAAAATGAAAATCTTATTTCATTTTAGGGTTTCAAACTCTATTTATATGTGTAAATAACCCCTCATGTAAAATCATATTCATAATACAACTATCGTATTTAGAAAATTTAAGCAAATTAAACATACGCCTCTATTAATAAGTTATCATATAACAAATCGTAAGAGTTTTTATGTCATAAATTTTATCATATAAAATTCATTGCTCTAGACCAATTGAAATTGCGCAAATCCATTCTTTGTATGCGACCCAATATGTTCATGCGACGTTCGCAGTGAACCAAAACTATTTTGGTACACAAGTCATAAGCGGTCTCTAGCAAGACATTATGACTACCTAAGTAGCACGAATATCAAAATCGATTACAAGCTAACGAATAAACATATGTTATATCATTTTGTTGTGCGATATCCTTTGATTAAACATAAGACATGAAAAAGTCACCCTTAATGTTCAATCGTACTAGTCTCGATCTTTAGGTAAACTGAAAACATCCAAGTGACATTGATCATATCAATTCACATAGACTTGGCCATTATCAATCTATCATATCGAAGGATCCACTGATATCTCTATTTATACAAGAGTGACAAATTTTATCTTGATTACACACCTTCACATATTATTCACATGGTAACCAATCGCAATCTTTATAATTGTACGGTTAAAGACAACGTTTGATTGTATCAAATTACCATGCTCCTAATATTGAAGTCTACGGTAATCTCAAGTCGAAAGATTAATGATATACATATCATGAGTAACACCTATGACTTAATCCATGTAGTGTTCTCATAGCGTGCCGGTCCATTACCTTGTTCCCATAACAAGTACTCATGATCTCGATTCGTATCCTTATGCGCATGGTCATCAATCACGATTCACATTAGCCTTAATTCATTATAATTTATAGTATAATGATCGACTATGGACATTTATGATATTTGAACAAATGCTAATAGATCTTATTATAAGGTAAACATGCAATTACTTATAATAAAATAACAAATGAAAACTACAATTTTATTAACTAAAATCATAAGATAAACAATATTTGTAGATTGACCTAGGGCACATGCCCAACAATATTAGAGTAGATTGATGTTTGTTAATCTATTTCCAATACACCTTTTTATCAAAGATATTTTAACTTTATTTAAAATTCAAATCGAGTCTGGGTCGGGTTTAAAGTTTTAGGGTCTTGTACAGACTCGACCCAATTTTAAATTAAAACAAGAGGTCTTTGTACAGATCCAACTTGAATTTGTTAAAAACATTGTCTACACCCTTTGCATTTCAGAGTTGGACAAAATCAACCCACTCGAATTTGTTAAGCCCAACAAGTAAAGAAAAGAAACAGAAAATGCTTCTTCTTCCTTCCAGACTATGTCTTCTCTCCAACAACCACAACACCAAGAGACTAATTTCCACAATGTCCACAATTTCTTCTTCTTCTTCTCCAATTCCATCCAAGCATGACCCAACACACCAACAACAACAACAACAACAACAACAAGAGTCATCATCACTGAAGCAAGTCCTCCAGTACCACATCCAAACCAAGCACTCCTTCACCAACTACGCCAGGGGCCCCCGCGGCCTGGACTGGGCAAACCAGCCCAACCCTTTTCGTCAATACACCTCCTCTCCACTCCTACCGCTCCAACACTTCCCCTCCCCACCACACCACCACCACCACCTCCCCTACCACTCTCTCTTCCTCTCCCCCAACCCCCCAACCACTCTCCCTCCACACCCTCTCCCACCTCCTCTACCACTCCCTCTCCCTCTCTGCCTGGAAGTCCACTCCCCACTCCACCTGGTCCCTCCGTGTCAACCCCAGCAGCGGCAACCTCCACCCCACTGAAACCCACCTCATTTCCCCCCCAATCCCCTCCCTCTCCCGCTCCGCTTTCGCCGCCCATTACGCCCCCAAACACCACTCTCTACACCTCAGATCGTCCCCAATTCCCTCCCAATTCTTCCTCCCCACCTTCTTCCCTAAAAGCTCATTCCTTGTCGGGTTCTCTTCGGTGTTCTGGCGCGAGGCCTGGAAGTATGGGGAGAGGGCTTTCAGGTACTGTAACCATGATGTTGGTCATGCCATTGCTGCATTGGCGATTGCCGCTGCAGGGCTGGGCTGGGATGTCAAAATTCTCGATGGATTGGGGTTTCGTGATTTGGAGAAGGTAATGGGGATGAATGGGAATGGAGAATTTGAGATTCCGGCGAGGCCCGTCAAGGGTAGGATGCCGGAGATCGAATTCGACCACCCGGATTGTGTGGTTGTTGTGTTTCCTAATGGGGGCGAGGGATTTGAAGTGGATTTTGGGAAATTGAGTAGTTTGATCAGTGAAGTGTTTGATGAGGTGGAGTGGGTGGGGAAGCCTAATTTGCTAAGCAAAGAGCATGTGTGTTGGGACATTATATATAGGACTGCAGAGGCAGTGAAGAAGCCGTTGACGGCGACTGGCCGATTCAAAGTAGACCCTTTTGTGAGCAGTGGATTGATTTCTGAAAATGTTTATAAGGGTATGAGTGCTAGTGAAGTTATTAGGAAGAGAAGGAGTGCTGTTGATATGGATGGAGTTCATGTGATGGAGAGGGAGACTTTCTATCAGATTATGCTGCATTGCCTTCCTTCTGGTGTGCAAAGCGGCGACGGGGGAGGAAAGCAAGGGAAGCAATTGGCATTGCCCTTTAGGGTTCTTACTTGGGAAGCGGAGGTTCATGCGGTTCTCTTTGTTCACCGAGTAGCGGGATTGCCAATAGGTTTGTATTTCTTGGTTAGAAATGATGATCATTTTGATGAGCTTAAACGGTCGATGAGGTCTGAGTTTGAGTGGGAGAGGCCTGAAGGGTGTCCTGCTAATCTTCCTTTGTATAGACTCTTAAAGGGTGATTTCAAACTGATCTCGAGACGAGTTTCTTGTCATCAGGTTGGTGAATTTGGTTATCTGATTTTTTTGCACTTGGAGAATCTTAGATAGGGATTTCCTATTCTGATGCATCTTATTACGTTTTTCATGTTGATATGTAAAACTGATTGCTTCCCTTGCTTTCTAACTATATTAGTTATTTATGCCTGATAAATGATTGGCACTGAGCATCTTCTTCGTTGTTGCTTTTGTCGTGCGGTAAATGTATAGTTTTTGAATTCAATATTTGTGGAAGAGAAAGGAAGTCTCTTCATTCTTGTTGTTTTATAATTTGGTAGTTTGTGAACCTCGAGAGTATAATAGTTCTTAATTTATGAGTTTGTTGCTCTATATTGCATAAGTTGAATGGTATGTTTGTGCCCAAACTGCAGGATATTGCTTCTGATGGATGCTTTAGCCTTGGTATGGTGGCCCGATTCGAGCAGACTTTGCAGCAGAACGTTTGGATGTATCCTCGGCTATTCTGGGAGTCGGGAGTTCTAGGCCAGGTATTGTACCTAGAGGCTCATGCTGTTGGCATATCTGCTACTGGGATTGGATGCTACTTCGACGATGCTGGTGAGTTTTCATTATACTTAAATTTAAAACGAATCTTATACCTTTCCTATTTAGACAATATGCCCATGGTTCAAAAAATCGACTGTCGATGTTGTGGTGAGCGAAGCGAAGTTCAAGGGCAGTTAAAAAATTGCAAAACTTCGACTCAACTTCGGCTAAATTCGACCGAACTTCGAAAGCATCGATTGAAGTTTATAAAACATGAAGTAAAATTGTTATGTTTTGTGGAAGTTGAACTAACTTCGACTGAAACTTCGGAAACTTCGCCTATGCTAAAAATATACTTAAAATTCAAAATATCCTCTGCTGACATGAGTTTTATGCATTATTGTTATATAATTAAGTATATTCCTAGCATTTCTACGAAGAAACTTGAGTTTTCTAACTTTAAAGTGAAATTCCGTAAACTTCCGTACACCAGCGAATTTTTGTCAAATTTCCATCGTCGAAGTTAACTTCTTCGAATTAATTCCGAATTTTAAGTGAGCGAAGTCATAGGCGAAATCGAAGTTTCGAACCTTGAATATGACACTATGATAGTTCGAGCGATCCCACCCTCCAAGAGCTATAAAGTTCTGAAACCTATGTCTGTGATGCTTCAGACTGGTTGTTATAGAGATGCTTTTCACCTTATTTTCATATTTACAGGATGAGCTAGACCATTAGTATTTCCTTAGCAGTTCTTGTCCTCTCTTCTGGGCCAAATACAGAAAAATTCTTCATTATTTATCCATGTTTTTTCAATTTTGCATTTGTGGTGTTTATGACAGTATGTAAAGGAATCTGTAATTACCTTGTGTCGAAATCCTCAGTCTCTTCTCTAACAAGAACTTTCTTTTTCATGTTTTGATGTAGTACATGAGATTCTTGGATTGAGTGGATTGAAGTTCCAGAGTCTATATCATTTCACAGTGGGGGCTCCAGTTCTTGATAAGCGTATAATGAGTCTACCTGCATATCCTGGTCCTGATATCGATGCCTGACAGGGAAATCACAATTTTTCGCTGCTAAAGAAGCTTCTCAACTCCTTATTAAAATTACACTGTACAGATTGAAGATGAGTTCTATATGGGTATGTTCAACTTACTCTTTGTTGTTTTTTAACAAAATCTTTTAAAGTTTCTCTGAAGAGTACAGGGTAGAACTCACCTTGAGATTTCTGTGCAAATAAAATTGAAAAATTAGAATATCTGCCAATCTTCATTAACTTACTTTGCCCAGAATTTCTTTATTAGTGCATTGACTTTAGCTACTTGTTTTTTTTTTTTTTTTGCAAGACAGCTACGTACTTCACTTGCATTGGCTTTTGGAAAACTCATTAAAAACAGGCTCAACAAATTACATATTAGGCCAAAGAAACTATAGTTGTTTGCCATTCAGCTAGATACATCGAAGATCAATGTGAGAATTATCAATAAACAGAGCTAGTGAGAGAAAAAAAAAGCATGGGAGGACAAGGAAACTGTGTGGATGGGAAGCTAGATGATTTGGGCTATTCGTCTCTTGATGGTTTATACATTATTGGGGCCACTTTGGTATGTTTGCTTTTCATTCTTGTTGATGTTTTTGCTCTTTTGTTAGATGCTGGTCTAAGGTTTCCTCCAGACCCATTTATTTTAGAGTTCATTTTTAGCTATGAAGTTAGCCATGTCCAAATAGCTCCCAACTGTTGGTGCATCATCATGTACTTCTTAGTACGTTGTAAACAACTAGGGTTTCATCCCTCAATAAATATGTCTAGACAAATTTTTATGTGAGAAATAGCGAAACAAAACACTCAGGGTGGATAAATTTTTATCACCAAAAGTTCGTCCCATTCATTGTGGACACTTCTTATTTTGCTAGTCACTCCATGGTTGGAAACATAGATTTTTCTATATTGAATGGCTTAATGACTCGTGAGATACTATTTTCCCCCTTAAGTGGGCCACTGCAAAAGATGTTTCCGTTAAGCATTATCATTTTAACAAAGAGGATAGAAGAATTAAAAAAACACTGTGTTGACGAGCATGCTCAAATCGTGTTTATTGATATGTTAGGAGAGCAAATATTAGTGGACCTCGAGCTTAGCTCCGTTGATGGGAAGGGTACTCCTCTTCTCCTTATTTTTTTCTAACTTTTACTGCATATGCTTCCTTTGCCTGAAATATCTTCCTTTTTTTTAAAAAAAAAGCTATGGAGGTTAAAAAGTAGTTGGATGCCAAAAGGAGGAAGCAAATCAATAGTCAGCTAAATATGACAAAAAATGTTGATCAATCTTCTCCTCAACTTCGTTTGAAAGGAAGTCTTGACCCGCGGTCACGACTTCTGTAAAAAATTGTTTATTTAATAAATTTATAAAATTGAAAAAAATAAAATAAAACAATGATTTTCATGGTTTAGGTATTAGATTTTTTTCTTTTACCATTTACTGTTTTACTAAATCAAAAACACTACCGCGAAGATCCCTCTTCTTCACTGCACTTGTTGTACATTGCCCTGTCGCAGGCACGCCGCCGTCGTCCGCTGCATGCATGCGTCCCGCCAGCCGATTGCATTTCCGCCCCGGTCGCTACTCGCCTCCTGTCGGCTACTGCTTGCACTCCCGCCTCCCGCCGGCCTCTATTAAATTGGTAAATATTTTCCCCAAAATACGTTAATTGATGAATTAAGTGCGCATTGGCCTCTGTTATATTTATATGAAGTGCTGATCATCTATCACCTAGCTATATAAGAAAAATTGAAACACATGTAAAAATCAAATTACATATACGTATCACGTATACCTGGACCTGGTGCTCCTTGTCAGTGCTCTTCACTGTTCTATACATCTGCATGAACGCAACCATTTAAAAAATAAAAACTTTAGAGTTCACATTGCAAAGATTACTGTTTAGATATACATGCCCTTTAATTTGTCCTTACATACATATGCCCCTTGTTTCAAACTGTCGCACTACTTGAAAACCCTAATTAATAATTAGAAGTAGTACCAATGAAGGAAAGATAACTTTAAAAAATGATTAATAATATTCTCCAAGGACATTAAGATAGCCCCGTATGTAAACAAGAACTACTGTCATTTTGTTTTGGTGAGATTGAAGAACTGAACCTTTTGTACTTTATGATAAAAGACTGAAGAAGGGCCATACTATGTGATCACATTTTTTCTTTAATAGGATACTATGAGATCACATTGATTGAATATGTAGCATCAGTGGTCCAGAACTGTATACAAGTAAATTTTTAGTGCAGATGGAATAGACCATGCTAAGTTAGAAAGGTCTCTCGATCTGAATCAGCTTGTGCCATCCACATGGTCAGTTTTCTATTTATGGTCATCTTTTGGTCCAACAAAATTTGTCTCGAGATGCATGAAATGTAACTTGTAAGTTATTTTTATTTATCCATATATTGACTCGTGGAGGAAGAGTTTGATCAAAGTAGCGGATCTCAACTAGTCTGGGTTGAGGCTATGTTATTTTTGCCATGTTAGCTTATATGCTAATAGATATTTGCATTGGAGGTATTTTTTTGGTTTCTATGTCCATTCCATCCATCGTGGCATACATTTCTTCCTAACCAGAGAGACTTAGGGGATCAAGGCATATCATTCATTAATTATAATTCTAGAATTCTAGACATGAAAGTTTCAAGGCAATATTTCAAATCATTCTTCAATCATAAGTACAATTTTTCTTAAAAAATTTAGGATTTCTGTTCTAATAAAAAAGTTACAATTAATCGCTACTACTAAATCTTTAGCATAAATTTAAGATCAATACATTGCGAAAATTCAACATACATTAATTTTACTACCATAAAGTTTAGCCAACTTAGATAGATCAATAGGTACTTCAGTAGGTTCATTTTGAATGAACTGGATTTGTTAAGTACATGTATATCCATGACATTCATGTACATATATGAAAGCATAATTAGTCAAGGACATCAATGCATGTTTGATGGACCATTTGGGGTTTCGTACACAACACCGCCTATTTGACATCTCAGAGCCAAGTTGAGTTTAGAGTACGAGGAACTTGTGAGTTTTGTTTTTAATTCTTTGGAGACAGACAATGAAAACATAATATTAAATATGATATATTGATATCCTGTGTACATTGGAACTCTAACGTACAACTATGTCCCTTTGCGAATAGTTGATGAATCGACTCTAAAGATGCTTGGGACATTGTGGCACAATTTTCACCACCAAATTGTATGGAGCTATTTTTAGATTTAGTTATGAGGCAATCATATACTAGTTCCAATTGTGACATAGTGGCAAGTGCGGAAGGGCGTAGTACTCAACCTATATTTGAACATAATTATTGTGCATTGCCTTTAATGACTTCAAATCCCAATGTAGACGATGAAGCTCATTCTTGTTATGGTGTGAACAATGAGGACAATGATGACTATTGTGGTAGTGATAAGAATACTAATGAATAGAATAGCGATGATGATGTCGATGATGTGTGAATTGATGCTCATCATGTTCATGATAGCATAATTCGAGATACATTAAATCGAGTCATAGTCGAGGATGACTCATTATCTTGTCTTCCAATCTTGAACGAAGTTGAAAACGATGATTTCTTCGATCAAGAGGCTACTGGAATTGATGATGCACCTGTGGGTGTAGGTGAATTTGTCGTACCTTCATCTGTATTTATGGAATTGAGTAGTAACGCAATGAGACCCATCCATGAGAATGCAATGATTCCTTCTAAGACTTTCTGGAATGAGGCGTCAGAATTTCATGTAGGCATGCAGTTTCTTTCTAAGGTAGATATCCAACATATCGTGAAATTGTACAACATTAAAGGACACATACAATTTGCGGTAACTCATTCAACACCCAATGTGTGGGTTGTCCGTTGTAAGAAACATTCAGATGGATGTGATTGGAGGTTGCGGTGTTCAAAAAGAAAAGGACATGGAATGTTTGAGATAAGTAAATATGCAGGACCACATACATGTATCAATGCAAAACTATCGAAGGATCATGCTCATTTGGACTCCACCGTTATATGTCGTAAAATTGAAAATATGGTGAGAAGAGATCCGTCTATCTCAGTTCCAGTTCTTCATGAAATTATCAAGGACAAATTCAATTATGATGTTCATTACAAGAAATTTTGGTCGGCAAAAAAAAGGCAATTACTAAAATCTTTGAAGATTGGGAAGAATCATATAAAATGTTGTCGCGGTGGACGACCGCCCTTCAAGAAAGCAATCCAGGGACACATGTGGATTGGAGGCATAGCGAACCTAATGTCAACAACGAGGTTGTATTCAAATGAGTTTTTTTGGGCGTTTGCTCCATCTATTGCTGGTTTTAGACATTGCAGACCAATTATATAAATTGATGACACATTCTTGTATATAACAAACAAAAACTCTTAATAGCCCCTGTTGTCGATAGTAATAGTCATATATTTCCCTTGGCATATGCGATTATCGATGAGGAAAGCCAAGACAGTTGGGGATGGTTTATGGCTCGTTTGCGACATCATGTAACTGATCGAGATGGTATGTGTCATTTCTTATCGACACTCTTGTATATTGTTGGTAATGAATAATCCTCAAAATGGATGGGCCCATGAAAGAGCTCAACACAAATTTTGCCTTCGTCATATATGCAGTAATTTCAACATGAGATTTGAGAGCAAAAAATTGAAGGATATGATGTATTTAGCCGGTGCACAACATCAACCTCAAAAATTTAAGGCATACATAAAAGAACTTCAACAAATTAATGCGGAAAGTATTGTGTGGTTTAATGATCTTGATCGAGCACAATAGACCAACATATACAACAAAGGATATCGATACGGATGGATGACTACAAATATAATGGATATTAATTGTTTCTATATGTTTATATTATTATTTATTTAATGTGTTTGATTTGTGTCACGTTTACAAGCAAATACTTCCATGATTTCTTTTCACAAATGTAGAATGCTTT
The DNA here is from genome assembly GCA_039657365.1 of Stephania yunnanensis. Lineage (NCBI taxonomy): Eukaryota > Viridiplantae > Streptophyta > Magnoliopsida > Ranunculales > Menispermaceae > Stephania > Stephania yunnanensis. The sequence goes on along the minus strand of CM077584.1, from coordinate 52,009,046 downwards.
AATGGTGTTCTTAAAGGGGCACAATTTTACTCTGTCACCACATTAATGCAAGTAACAATTTATCGTGTCATGGCTTACTCCAACAAAAGACGTAACAAAATAGATGCATCCCTAGGAAGGGGGTGAAAGGTATACCAAGTATGCACTTGATAAGTTGTCACATTGGGGAAAGGCGACAGGAGGGCACAATATTACATTTGTGAATCGTGAAAATGACACATTTGAAGTCATCACTGCAACACGTGGGTATCATTTGAGAAATGGTTCTAACAAGCAAGTGGTGAAGTTGGAGGCTCGTAAATGCATTTGTATGAAGTGGCAGTGTTTTAGTATTTCATGTTCCCATGTCCAAGCCGTTTATGCGCTAGTGTTGCCATAGATCATTGTCAGTACATTGAGTCATATTACAGATTGTCTGTGTACAGACAATGTTATGCTACGAATTTCCAACCCATTCCTCATGAAAATTATTGGCCTAACTTTAGAGTTCCACGCACCTCTTTGCCTTATCCATCTCGAAAGCGAGTCGAAAGAGATCGTCCTCAAACAAGGCGTTTGCGAACTGAGATGGATTGGAGAGGCAATAAAAACAACCACGTCATATGCAGCGAGAGAAGGAATGGAGAGAAGCACCAACGTTACGATGTAGTAAGTGTAAGCAGGATGTACATAATAGGCGCACTTGCTCTCGTCGTCAGCAAGAACAACCACCTAATGGTTCATAGTGAAATGCGTGTCTAGTCTTATTATTCGCATTCACTCATCTTTTTCTTATATTAATTCACTTACTTATGACTATGTGGTGTATGTACTTTGTTTCAATTAAACCATGTTTTTTATTTTAATTGAATTTGATGAAGTTTAATTAGCCACTTTTGTATTAATTTTATTGTTTCTTGAATGAATTTTATTGGTGATATTTTCATCATTGGCTTTTTGTATTAATAACAATATTGTTAATGTTTTGTGGTTCAAACACGATATGGATCTTGAGCTAATGATGATTCAGTGTTGACTATGCAGACTCTACATAGATCTACTTGAGTTGGGAATGGACCGGTAGTACTTCTTTTTGCCTATTTGCATTTTTTAAAGCTTTATAGCTAAATTTGAACTAATGTAACTTATATGTTATTTGCGTAAAAGGATCTTGGTATATTGATTATCAAGTGTAATTTAGCAGTATTACATCGATTGGTCCAACTTGACGAACGCATAGTTGGGTACCTTGAGGAAGCTGGGTTTCATGGAACGTCGCGAATAAGTTTTATAGGAATTGATTGACATCTTATTACTACACCTGTTGAGATGTGGATCCAAAAATTGACACATTTGGCCAAATGACTATTACCCTACAAGATGTGCAAATACTTTTAGGTTTACTTGTCGATGGATTACCAATCATTGTAATTGTAGAATGAGATTATGATGCCTTATGTTTGAGGCTACTAAGCTTCCTATTCCTTGAAAATAATAAAATCGAAGGTCGAATCCAAATTCAACAACTTTTAAGATGGTTTCCAAACCTTCCAAATAATGTTGGTGACGTGGAAGTGCAACGCTATGCAAGAGCTTACATATTACAATTTCTTGAAGGAACTTTATTTGCAGACAAGTATAACAATCTTGTACACATAACGTATTTACAATTTTTAAAGAATTTCGAGTTGGCGGAAAAATACAGTTGGGGTAGTGCAACTTTGGCTCACCTATATAGACAATTGTGTCTTGTTGCTGACATTGATTGAATAAAGATTGCTGGTCCAATAATATTATTGCAACTATGAGCGTGAGATAGGTTACCTTTTCTTGCACCAATAATGAGAAATGTTCTTCGAAATGACATCATACCAAATGAAGACTTATTCTCGCTTCCTCCATTTGGTTATAGGTAATTACAATTTTGAAATAAAGTAAAAAAAAATCGAGTTTATTTATCTACATGTAAATTCATGCATGCATTATGTTATTTTTCATGTTTTTATAGGTGGAGGCATGCCTCAGAGACCACATGAACATCAATGCACGTGCTAACAAAATATAGAGAAATGATTGACATGCAAACACACGATGAAGTAAGGAATACACTTAATCAATATTTTTTTTCAAATACCCTTTGGTAAAATGGTGAAATGAGAATTTTCATTTATTTCAAGTTGTTTTCCATGAGTTCAAGTAATTTGGGAGTCGTATCCTGAGTCGTATTGTAGTAGTTGTCGTGTTATTTGGCGAACGAGGGCACCTTTACTTTTTTTGTATTGTTGAAATGTATAATCCTGATAGAGTCATGCGACAATACGGTTTGAAACAAAAGTATCATCTTTAAATAGCCCAAGTATGAAACTACATAAGATTGGCTAGCAAGGGAAAACAAACAAAGATTGGAGTGCAGCACATAGTGATTACGTCTTCATGTGGACCAAACGTGCTTCTAATATTACGAATGATGAATTATTGAAAGAGTCATTGGGATTTTATGACTCGTACATGATATGGTATCGTTGCATTACGCGACGATTCATGTCTCCTCTTGGAGCTATTGTTGAAGCATTAGTAAGTACAAATTTTTATTATTCAATCATGAAGTCCCTTTAATAGTTGTTTTGGTTTCGTTTTCGCATGAAACTTCATAAATATTTTATATGTAAGCACATGGAATGACATCGATTCATCAGTTGACATTAGGTGATGATGTTTGTATTCTACGTATTAGAGATGTAGCTGCATCGACTTTGACTGCAGTACATGCAGATTATCGCATTCATAATATGTCCACTTTGTTTTTAAGAATCTCATCAATCTTCTGTTGGATTTTGGGGTTCATACGCAGCGGAGACTACAAAATAATTTTGACAAAAACCCTAACAGGATCCGAATCTATTTCCATTAAAAACGTTTAAATCAAGAAAACTTAATCATACCTCGGTCACAAAATACATTTATGAAGGTTGATCGATCTCTAAGGCGCTGCCAACGACGAACGCCTTCTGCCAGTAGTCCACACACGAACGGCGTCCGAGATTCAAAGTGCTAGCTTCGAGAGAATACCAAACCTTTTGTTTCTCTCCAAAACGATTTAGAGCATACCAAAAAATCCTAAGTCGTTTCTAAAACAAAAATAGAGTTTCAGCCTTTTAATCTTTCGTACGTGTATTCTAACTTAAAGCGTCTATTTATACAACCCTTGTATATAGACGGTTAAGTAAATGACACATATACCCCTACTTAAAGAAGTATAAGTGTAATACACCACAAAGACGTTTCTCTCATGAATTTTATCATATAAAATTCATTTTTCTTAACCATCTTAAAATCTCGCAAAACCATTCTTAGTGTGTGACCCAATAGGCTCATACGACGTTGGCAGTGTACCAAAATACATTTTGGTATACAAGTCATAAGCGGCTTTTAGCAAGACATTATGACTACCCAAGTTGTACGAATATCAAATCGATACAACCTAATTAATAGTGTATATAACATTCTTTTGTCACACGATATCCTTTTGATCAAACATAAGGCATGAAATTGTCATCAAACATGTTCAATCGTACTAGTCTCGATCTCTAGGTACACTGAAAACATCTAAGTGACATTGATCAATATCAATTCACTTAGATTAGGCCTTTTATCAGTCTAACACATCGAGGGATCCATTAGATATCTCTCTTTATATGAGAGGGACAAATTCTATCTCGATTACACAACTTCATCACATTGCTCACACAGTAACCAATCACAACCTTTATAATCGTTCGGTTAAAGACAACGTTTGATAGTGTCAAATCACTATGTTCCTAATGTTGAAGTCTCCGGTAATCTCAAGTCAGAGGACCGAAAAATATACCTATCATGAGAAACAATTATAACTTGATCCATGTGATGTTCTCATAGCGGGTCGGTCCAGTACTTTGTTCCCTAACAAGTACTCGTGATCTTGATTCGTATCCCTATACGTATAATCATCAATCAAGACTCACGCTAGTCTTAATTCATTATAGTTCTTAATATAATGATCGACCAGGGACATTTAGGATATTTCTGTAAATACCCGTGGATCTTATTATAATGTAAACATGCAAATTAATTATAATAAACAGCAAATGAAATCCTCTATTTTATTAACTAAAAGTATTTATAAAGACAGTTAATGGATTGACTTAGGGCACATGCCCCAACATCTCCCACATGCACTAGGGCCAATCATACATGCATCTAATGCCAAATGATCTAACATGACCATCATGTTTTGCTTGTGGAAGAGCTTTCGTCAATGGATCTGCAACGTTGTCTTTAGTAAGTACTTTGCAAATCTTTAAGTCTCTCCTCTCAATAATTTCTCTGATGAGATGAAAACGCCTGAGTATATGTTTGGATCTATGGTGTAATCTAGTTTCATTGGCCTGTGCTATTGCCCCGTTATTGTCACAATACAAACAAACAGGGTTAGCAATACTTGGAACCACACCTAGTTCAGAAGTGAACTTTTTGATCCAAACTGCCTTCTTTGCTGCATCGGACGCTGCAATATACTAAGCTTTTGTTGTAGAATCTGCCATAGTCTCTTGCTTCAAACTTTTTCATCTTACTGCACCATAATTCAAAGTAAACACATATCCAGACTGCGATCTAAAATCATCTATATCAGTTTGAAAACTTGCATCTGTGTAACCATTTACAATTAGATCATTTTCAAAACCTCCATAGACCAAGAGCACGGCTTTTTTACTTGATTAGTACATTTGGCAGTAAAAATTATGAACCCAACACACCCACCAAACTATTTTCCCATCTAACACACTATTATCCACGTCAGCGCCACATCACGCGTGAGTTGTTTGGTCACTGGGAAAACGTGACTTAAAGTTACGTTTCCCAGCTGATGGAAGTCGTGACTGCAAGTCACGACTTCCTTGTTAATTTTTTTTTTAATAGCTGTGAGGCAGTCACGACTTCCTTGTGATTTTTTTTTAAATAGCTGTGAAGACACCTCAAATAGTTTATCTGTGCCGATGGGGTTCGATTGGCTCAAGTTCTTGAAATCGGCTAATGAGTAGTAATGCGGCTAATGAGTAGTAATGCGGCAAGGCGTGATAAACTGATGTTTGAGAGTGAAGGGTTTTTGAGAGAATTGAAGGCCTGGTATTTTGGTACAAAGATTGTGATGCCTTGTTGAGTGTTGTTGGCTTGGTTTTGAAATGTGTCAAGGACTTGTGTTTGTTCAAGTAGGTTAAGAAATTTGTGGAAAGGGGCTGCCACAGTGGAATTGAACTGCAAAAAATTGACATAGCACATCAACATTGAATATAACTAATAACTATACAAAACTTAGTTCAATCCAAATGACAATCACAATCTCAAGGACCCTCACACCATAAAGAATTCAGTAAGTTTGCTCAATAATATGAAATAACTCTCTCTCACTTACAGTTATAAATGATGAAATTGGTAGGTGATCAACTACAAAGCAAAAATGAATAAGGAGGAAATGACTTATAACAGTATAGAAAAAGTCCTAGTCTGACCCAAAATAATGACTTTCAGTCCCACACCGTGTTCTCTTGACGACTCGGACATTACGATTTCGTGCAAGTGGAATATCCGTATGACCCATATCAGTCGGATTTTGAGCATCTTCTGGTTGAATATCATCGTTGTCCCGCATTCCGCCATCCTGAGTACTTGTACTCCCAGATAAATTCATCATTATTGGACTTGCATGAAAATGGCGCGAAGATGTAGGTGCCGTGTCAAATGGAAAGGCTTCCATAGCCTCGAATGTCATGTTGGGAGGAACTGAAGGAGTATGTAGAGTCCCAAACTCGTTGAGAGGCACTGATGAAGTATACAATGGAGTGTCATGCCTCGAAGGTGTATCAGCATGGGAAGAATGATGAGAAGCTCGAAATGAACTGGGCATATTATGCATCCGATAATCTGCGTGTCTTTATGCGATCAAAGTCGATGCAGCTACATCTCTAATACGCGCAATAGATACATCATCACCCAGTGTCAACTGATGAATTGAAGTAATGCCATGTGCCTACATATGAAATATTGATGAAGTTTTATGCCAAAGTACAAGGAAAACAACTATTTGGCAAGGATTCATGACTGAAAAAAAATCAAATTGTACTTACCAAGGCCTCAGCAATAGCTCCACGGGGAGACATGAATCGTCGTGTAATGCGACAATACCATAGCATATACGGGTTGTAAAAGTCCATTGGCTCCTCTAAGCTTTCATCAGTTGCAATATTGGAGGCACGTTCGTTCCACATGCAAGACATAAGCACTATGTTCTGCGCTCCAATCCTTATCCGTCTTCCTCTCAAGTCAATCTTATGGAGCTGAATGTTTGTGCTCTGTAAATGTGGTATCATTTGCCTGAGACCGAATTGGCGCATGACTCTATCGGGATGATACATTTCGACTACACAGAAGAAAATCAAAGGTGCCCTCGTTCGCCAAATAGCACGACCACTGCTACAATACGTAGGTAGGTCCATTATCACTGCCTCAGGATACGGTTCCCATATTACCTGTAGTCGACAAAAACATTTTGATATGAATAAGAAACGCATATTAGATGATGTTTCCAAAGCACTACGTGGAGAAGTAATTCTGTATGTCTCTTACTTCATCCGATTTTTGCATGTCAATCATTTCTCTGTACTTTGTCAGGACGTGCATTGATGCTCCCGTTGTCTCCAAAGCATGTTTCCACCTTCACAAATGAAAAAGAAAAACGCAATGCATGTATGTCGGCACATGTACATAGATATGAAGAAATTGAAATTATAATGTGAGAAAATAGTAATTACCTATGACCAACTGGAGGAGGTGGAAATAATTCTTCGTTTTCTAATACCGGGTCTCGAAGAACGTTACCCATTATTGATGCAAGAAACGGCAACCTATCCCATGCCCATAATTGCAATAAGATGACTGGACTCGCTATCTCACTCCATCAATGTCAGTACGCAAGACATAATTGTCTATATAAGTGAGCCGAGTTGCACTACCCCAACCGTCTTTGTCCAGTAGCCTCGAAATCTTCCAAAAATTGCAAATATGTGATGTGAACGAGGTTGTTCGACTTGTCTGCAAATAGTGTTCCCCCTAGAAGTTGCAGGATGTATGCTCTCGCATAGCGTTGCACTTCCACATCATTAGCATTGTCTGGGAGGTTTGGAAACCACCTTGAAAGTTGCCGAATTTGAATCCGCCCTCCAGTCCTGTTATTTTCGGGGAAAGGGAATCCGAGTTGTGTCAAGCACAAGGCATCGTAATCTTGGTCGACGAGGCCAGTAATTGGTAATCCATCGACCGACAACCCCAATATGATTTGTACATCTTGGAGGGAGGGTTATAGTCATCTCGCCGATGGGGAAATGGAACGTGTGAGTTTCCGGCCTCCACCTCTCTACAAGGGCAGTTATGAGATGCCAATCAATTGAAATGAAGCCTACTCGCGCGATCCGTAAAATTCACTTCCTGAAGATGCCCAACTATGCGTGGATCCAGTTGGACCAACCGGTGAAGTGCAACTGAATTCCGTCTGATAGTCAATATACCAGGCTCCTATGAAGATATGAGATTTAAGTGAAATTAGTTAAAACGTGGCTATGCAGCTAAAAAAGTAGAGAAACATGCGAAAAGAAGTATTACCGGGCCATTCCAAACGCGGGTAGATCTATGGAGAGCATGCATAGTCAAAACCGAGTCATCTATAAGGCCAGGATCCATATCGCCAAAATCATTACCAATGTTGTCATTAATTCCATTGTGCAATTCATATGAATAAGTAGAAATACTTCATGTACTAACTATGGCATTGGATTAATACAATATACGTAGCATACTACAACGCAGTTCATGATGCATATAATGCATTTCTACTCCCCTTGCATCATTGCAGATCATGTAAGAACTTAAATGAAGCACATGTTCAAAATACAACGTAGAAATTGAAAAGTTTATGTTTCATGCAAGACCACAAAAACACATCTATCTCTCATCAAACAAATAATACAAATAAGCAAAGACCTATAATAGAAGGAAAATATAGGTCCGTTCAAGACATAAGACTTGAAAGAGTCTTTCACTATGAAGCATTAGACGGTTGTCCTTGCTGACGATGACTGCAAGTGCGCCTATTGTGTCCATCCTGCTTACACTTACTACATCGCAGCGTTGTTGGGGTTTCTCTCCATTCCTTCTCTCGCTACATATGCCGTGGCTGTTTCTGATTGCCTCTCCAATCCATCTCAGTGCGCAAACGGCTAGATTGAGGACGACCTTTTTTGACTCGCTTTCGATATGGATCAACCAGCAACGTGTGTGGAAGTCTTGCGTTAGGCCAATAATCTTCATGCGGAATGGGTTGGAAATTTACAGCATAACATTGACTGTACACAAACCATTTGTTGTATGGCTCGATGTACTAACAGTGATCTATGGCAACACTAGTGCAAACTGCTTGAACATGGGAACATGGAATGCCATAACACTGTCACTTCATACAAGTGCACCTACGGGCCTCCAATTTCACAACTTGCTTGTTACCCCCTTTTCTCAAATGATAGCCACGTGGTGCAGCGATTACTTCAAATGTACCATTCTCACGATTTACTAATGTTACATTGTGCCCTCCAGCCACATTTCCCCATTTTGACAACTTATCCATTGCGTACGTCGTGTACGTTTCGCCCCTGCCTAGGGCTACACCTATTTCATCTCGTCTTTTATTAAAGTATGCCACGACACGGTAAAATGTAATCTGCACTAAAGCGGTGATGGGGTAAAATCGCGCGCCTTTAAGGACTCCGTTAAAGCATTCTACATTTGTGACAAGAAAAAATTCATATTTGTATTAGCATGGAAACATAATAATTCAAACACATTAAGTAAGTAATAGTAACAACCGTAATAAATCAAACGTAATACCCGCGAGATTTGTAGTCATCCAGTAAGTATCGATAACCTTTGTCGTATGCGTTTGTCCATTGTGCTCGATCTAGGTCGAAGAAACCACGCAATACATTCGGGATTCAGCTGATGGAGTTCTTTCATGGATGCCTTAAATTTTCGCGGTTGATGTTGTGCTCCTGCTATGTACACCATATCCTTTAATACTTTGCTCCCAAATCTCATGTTGAAATTACTGCATATGTGGCAGAGACAAAATCTGTGTTGAGCTCTTTCGTTGGTCCATCCATTTCGAGGATCGTTCATTGCCAACAATATACACGGGTGTCGATCAGAAATGACACATACACCATCCCTATCAGTCACATGATGTCGCAAACAAGCCATAAACCATCCCCAGCTGTCTCGACTTTCCTCATCAACAATGGCAAATGCCAAAGGAAATACATGACTATTACTGTCAACAACAGTGGCTATTAGGAGTTTTTGTTTGTATTTTTCATACAAGAATGTGCCATCAATTTGTATCATTGGTCTGCAATGTCTAAAGCCTGCAATAGAAGGTGCAAATGCCCAAAAACCCATTTGAAGACAACTTCATTGTTGGCATTAGGCTCACCATGCCGCCATTCCACACGTGTCCCTGGATTGCTTTCTTGAAGAGCGGTCATCCACCGCGGCAACATTTTATACGATTCTTCCCAATCTCCAAAGACTTTAGCAATTGCTTTCTTCTTCCCCAACCATACTTTCTTATAATGAACGTCATAACTGAATTTGTCCTTGATAATCTGATGAAGCACAGGAACTGAGGTGGACGGATCTCTTCTCACCACATTTTCTACCTCACGGCATATAACGGTGGAGTCCAAATGCGCATGATCCTTTGACAGTTTAGCATAAATGCATGTATGTGGTCCTGCATATGTACTGATCTCAAACATTCCATGCGATTTTCTTCTCGAACACTGCAACCTCCAAGTACATCCATCCAAATATTTCTTACAACGAACAATCCATACATTTGGTGTAGAATGAGTCACCACAAAGCGCTTGTGTCCTTTGATGCTATACAATTTCACGGCATGTTGGATATCTACTTTACACATGAACTGCATGCCTTTCTCAAATTCTGATGCCTCATTCCATAAAGACCTAGAAGGGATCATTGCATTCTCATTGAGGGGTTGCATTGCCTCACTACTCAATTCCATAAATATAGCTGAAGGAACGACAAATTCACCTACACCCACTGGCGCACCATCAATTCCAGCAGCCTCTTCATCGAAGAAATCATCGTTCCCAATTTCGTTCGAAATTGGAGGACAAGATAATGAGCCATCATCTGCTATGACTCGATTTAACGCGTATCGAATCATGCCATCATCAACATGATGACCATCATCCCTTTCATTGTCTGTATCATCTTCGCTACTATCTTCACTAGTATCCCAGTCACCGCCGCAATAGTCATCATCTTTGCTAGTATTCATATCATCACAGGAACGAGGATCCTCGTCCATTTCGGGATTTGCGGTCGTCAAAGGCGATGCACAATGGCTATGCTCATAAATTGGTTGAGTGCTAGGTCCAGCTCCAGAATGTAACACTACATTGCAATTGGAACTATTGTATTGTTGCCTCGGAACTAAATCGATATAAATCTCCATGCAATGTGGTGGTGGTAATTGTGACAAAAAGTCCTAAACATCTTTGAGACTCGACTCATCATCTATTCGCAACGGGACGTAGTTGGCCGATCCACTTCCAATGTACGCTGGATATCGATATGTCATGTTTAATCTCTGTAAGTCATTGTCTATCTGCAATGAATTACAGATATAACGCACAAGTTCATCGTACCCTAAATCGATCTTCGATCTGAGATGTCGAATGGGCGGTTTCGTGTACGAAATTCCTGATGCTCCTTCTACCATGTCTCCATTCATATAACACAACAACGATACTCTTTGATCAACCATTCTTCAATCTATATATGTAGAATATAATTGTTACTAAGTGATGATAAAGACCTTCTAATTAAAGTTAGGACTATGCGATATAAATCTCGCAATCATCCAATCACTCATATAAAATTAATCATTTTAGAAATAACTCAAATAAATATGACCTTAATAGAATTGGTTATGCACCCTAATAGAATTGGTGTAGTGGTATAGTTATTATATATATATGGTAACTAAATAGCTTAGTGATCAAATTAAGTACCTTATTTTGCTATAAAGAAACTATTATATGCAAATAACTATTATATATTATAAACAACTTCCCTAGCTAGCTTAGAATATCACAGCCCCTAAAGCAACCTTAGCTAGTTACCACCACCAATGTCTCATCTCTTAAGCGCACGCCTAATGTTCTTCCAAATTTTTCTACTAAACTATTGACATGTATATGGGATTTTTTGCTTAATTAATACCATACCCCTAAAACAAATAAAACAGCCCCTAAAACAAATAACAACAGCCCCTAAAAATAGCCCCTAAAACAAAAATAAAAACATCCACTAAAACAAATTAAAACAGCCCCTAATAACAACCCCTAAAACAAATAAAAACAGCCCCGGAGACAACCAAACTAACAACTAATTTAACATACAACATAACATGAACCACATGAAGCATAAACACATAAAATCTCCAAACAAATTGATCTTACAGAGTTGTTGAAATCGGGTGGGTTGCGGTTCAGATCTGAAGTTGATGATGGAGATAAGATATGCACCAATGGAGCCAATCTAGTGGAGTTGAGGGAATGAAGAGTGGAGCTGCCGGAGTTGAAGCGAGGGATCGTTGGGGGAGTTGAAGGAAGAAGGAAGGCAAGTGAGAAAAACCAGATCTGGGATCTCTGGTTGCTGTTTTGTTCAAGTGAAGTCGTGACTTCGGGTTACGATTTCACTTTAATGGAAATCGTGACCCGAGCTCACGATTTCCTTATTTCTCAACAGTGAGGAAATCGTGGGCTCGGGTCACGATTTCCATTAAAGTGAAATCGTGACCCGAGGTCACGACTTCTCTTTGACGGGACAAAAGTTTGACGTGGCGCGTGATGTGGCGCTGACGTGGCTACAAGTGTGTTAGATGGGGAAATAGTTTGGTGGGTGTGTTGGGTTGATAATTTTTACTGCCAAATGTACTAATCAAGTAAAAGATTCGAGTACACTTCCTTAGTCCTTCTTAAATATTTAAGGATGTTCTTTACTGCTATCCAGTGACTCTCACCAGGATCTGACTGATATCTGCTTGTAGTGTTCAAAGCATATGATACATCAGGTCGAGTGCATAGTATGGCATATGTGATAGATCCAATAGCTGATGCATATGGAATCTTATTCATACGGTCTCGCTCATCATTTGTCTTAGGACATCGAGTCTTGCTGAGACTTATGCCATGAGACATTGGCAACAATCTTCTTTTAGAGTCTCGCAAATTGAACCTATTCAGCACCTTGTCTATGTAAGCACTCTGACTTCGACCGATTAGCATCTTATAAGCAACACATCACGACTATCAGTAATGAGAAATCCGAATATCTCTGACTAATGTTTTACCCTACTAGATTTACGTGGGTCTTGTGTCACTTGCGGGGGTTCAACTGGTTCATAACGTTGTTGAACTTCTAGTTGCGGTTCAGTTTTTATCTATGATTCTTGAACTTCTTCAAGATTTATTTCTTTCCCACTAGTGTCTTTTGAAATAAATTGTTTTTCCATAAAGGCATCATACTGAGCAACAAACACTTTGTTCTCAGCGGGATTATAAAAGTAATATCATTTTGTTTCCTTAGGATACCCCACAAATAAACACTTGTTAGATTTAGGTGCTAGTTTTTCTGAGACTTGTCGTTTTACGTAAGCCTCACAACCCCAAATCTTAAGGAAAGACAAACTAGATCTCTTCTCGTACCATATCTCATATGGTGTTTTATCAACCGCTTTAGAAGGAACTCGATTTAGAGTGAAAGCTGTAGTTTGTAACGCATAACCCCAAAAGGATAATGGAAGATCTGCATGACTCATCATAGATCGAACCATATCTGATAAGGTTTGATTTCTCTTTTCAGAAACTCCATTCCACTGTGGAGTTGCTGGTGGAGTCAATTTGGAGACAATCCCATAATTTCTAAGATGATCATCAAATTCTTGGCTCAAATATTCACCACCTCGATCTGACCGTAGTGTTTTGATAGTTTTACCAAGTTGATTACGCACTTCATTTTGAAACGTTCGAAACATCTCAAATGATTCACTTTATGTTTCATTAGATATACATAACCATATCTCCGAAATCATCGATAAATGTAATGAAGTATCGATAACCTCCTCTAGCCATTGTGTTTATAGGACCACATACATCAGTATGTATTAGACCCAATAAATTACTTGCTTTTTCACTGTGTCCAGTAAATGGACTTTTAGTCATCTTGCCTCATATGCAAGATACGCACGTTTCATATGTTTCTAAATCAAATGAATCTAGAAGCCTATTTTTATGGAGCTTCTTTATGCGTTTCTCATTTATGTGTCTGAGACGACAATGCCAAAGATAGGTTTGATTCAAATCATTTGACTTGAATCTCTTTGTATTTATGTTAAAGACTGGAGTATCAGTGGACCTTTTTATGCTTAGAATATAAAGACCATCACACAAATCAGCATTTGCATAAAATAGTCCTTTACGAGAAATGGAACATCTATTATTCGCAATAATAAAATCAAAACCATCCATATCCAATCATGAAACAGAAATGATGTTTTTGCTCAAGGTAGACCCAAAATAACAATTATTTAAAGTTAAGATAAGTCCACTAGGTAAGACTAAGTCATATGATCCAACTGCCAGGGCAGAAACTCTTGCTCCATTCCCTACGCGGAGGATGACTTCTCCTTTTTTCAACTTTCTACTTTTGGTGAGTCCCCGCGCATTTATACAAATGTGAGATCCACATCCGATATCTAATACCTAGGAATCACTAGTAGATAAATTAATTTCAATAACGTAAATACTTGTAGTGGTAGTCACACTACCTTTTTTCTTCTTTAGATCTTCCAGATAGAGTTTGCAATTTCTGAACCAATGTCCAAGTGCATGACGGAAATGACAATTTCCTTCCTTTTCTTTTGGGTGTTTTGAAGCTGGAACAGGTTGGGGCTTGACTTGTTCCACAGGCTTTGCGACAGGTGCAGCGGCAGCCTTGACAACTTTAGCCTTGCGTTTGCCTTTCTTCTTCATTCCCTTTCCCTTTTGGACCATCAACACATTAGTAGAGAGTTTTTTAATATTTTGTTCAGCAGTTTTGAGCATCAAATGCAACTCTGAAATTGATTTCTCCATATTATTCATATTGTAGTTCATCACAAATTGTGAGTAACTTTATGGTAATGAATTCAGGATCAAATTCGTAGCCAACTCTTGGCTTATGGGAAATCCGAGTCTATCAACATGCCCTTCATCTTTAGAACATGAGGACTAACTGACGCACCCTCAGTCATCTTGCAAGAATGTAGGTTTTTTACTGTCTCGAACCTTTCTTGCCTAGCTTGCTGTTGGAACATTTCCTTCAGCGTTATGGCCATGTCGTAGGCTTCCACTAGTTCCATGTCCTTCTAAAGTTCAGGAACCATAGTTGCCAGCATAATACATGCAACATCAGTAGAATCGTTGACATGCTTATTATGCACATCCTTCACAGTTTTCGTAGCATTGGCTGGTGGGTCCTCAGGAATTGGAGCATCCAGGACATACAACTTGCGTTCATGCGTAAGAACAATTCTCAAGTTTCTGAACCAGTCTAGAAAGTTAGTCCCAGATAGTTTATCTTTCTCAAGGATAGATTGCAGTGACAGGGGATTATTGTTACTTGAAGATGCCATTGATCTACAATAAAGATTATGCAAAGTTTATTTTAGTATAGAGGAATAGACTCCCACTAAATTGACAACCCTCCTAAAACATACTGTTTATTTAGGGGACTAAAATCCAAATTTCACCTAATTCTATGACAGCTATGACATGAAACGCAGAACTAGATTATTTAGGTAGGTAACAATTACCAATTACATCTTATGTAATTTTTAGATACTTTTATGAGATACGAGACATCTTATGTCTTATCATGTTTTTATCTCATCATGTGCCTAAAGCTCAAAACTATTTTGATAGCTTTATTAAGTCGGACCATTTTAAACATTTAGGTAACTATTATCTAACTTGTCTCACCAAGATAACACAATACACCCGACTATGACTAAAATTGTATTAGTGTGATCGAGGCCTTGACAAGTGTTTAAAATGGATGGCGTGAGACTTAAAATTTAATAGAGAGATTTTATTCGGTTTTAGTGATTTTATGTAAACAATGAAATATCATATATTTTTATTTATTTGTTAAATCACTAAACAATTTGGAGATTTTTTATAAGACGAATCTCAATTCCGAAAATTGAAATTCGCTATAGAAAATCATCTTTTTCGCTGATTTTATTATCCTAAATTTACCCCTTAATTTATCCAAAATTAAGTCAATTAAAACATTTTTAATTAACCCGGTCCCACATCTAACTAATCATCTTATCCTAATCCAATTAGGACTTAAGATATTTGAATCCTAGTTTATCACCAATAACAAACTTCTCCATATTTATCTCCTATCCAATAGGGATAACGAAACCGATTTTGATTATATCTCTTAATCTAATTTGTTATCTATCTTTATCAAATAGAAACTTCATAACATAATAGATATAACAAGATAAATAAATAATTTCGAAAATTAATTATTTGCAATTTCGGTCCACATCCAAATAATCACAAACATGTAATTGAATCATAAACTACTATCCCAATCGAACCTAATGGTGTCATGGATCACAGAACACGAAACTCAATTCATTAAAATTATTCGAATTAACCTAACATGGTTACTAGCATGTACGAAACTAATTTCAATTAAATCACGAATATATGTATCATATACACGAAACATGATAATAAATCTCAGAGAAAACTTATGTATATCACATATACATCAACTATTAACATGCTTTCAATCATATATCATGTATATATCAGAAGAAAACATGCAATGAATTTAATGGAATCGAACTCGAAGGCTCTGATACCACTGTTGAATTTTGGGGTTTATACGCAGCGGATACTACAAAACAATTTTGACGAAAACCTTAACAGGATCTGAATCTAATTCCATTAAAAACGTTTAAACCAAGAAAATTTAATCATACCTCGGTCGCAAAATACCTTTCTGAAGGTTGATCGATCTCTAAGGCGTTACAAACGGCGTACGCCCTCTACCAGTAGTCCACACACGAACGACGACCGAGATTCGAAGTGCTAGCTTCGAGAGAATACCAAACCTTTTGTTTCTCTCCAAAACGATCTAGAGCATACCAAAAAACCCTAAGTCGTTTCTAAAACGAAAATAGAGTTTCGACCTTTTAATCTTTCGTACGTGTATTCTAACTTAAAGCGTCTATTTATACAACCCTTGTATATAGACGGTTAAGTAAATTACACATATACCCCTACTTAAAGAAGTATAAGTGTAATACACCACAAAGACGTTTCTCTCATGAATTTTATCATATAAAATTCATTTTTCTTAACCATCTTAAAATCTCGCAAAACCATTCTTAGTGTGTGACCCAATAGGCTCATACAACGTTGGCAGTGTACCAAAATACATTTTGGTATACAAGTCATAAGTGGCCTTTAGCAAGACATTATGACTACCCAAGTTGTACGAATATCAAATCGATACAACCTAATCAATAGTGTATATACCATCCTTTTGTCACACGATATCCTTTTGATTAAACATAAGACATGAAATTGTCATCCAACATGTTCAATCGTATTAGTCTTGATCTTTAGGTAGACTGAAAACATCCAAGTGACATTGATCAATATCAATTCACTTAGACTAGGCCTTTTAACAGTCTAACACATAGAGGGATCCACTAGATATCTCTCTTTATATGAGAGGGACAAATTCTATCTCGATTACACAACTTCATCACATTGCTCACACAGTAACCAATCACAACCTTTATAATCGTCCGGTTAAAGTCAACGTTTGATAGTGTCAAATCACTATGTTCCTAATGTTGAAGTCTCTGGTAATCTCAAGTCAGAGGATTGAAAAATCTACCTATCATGAGAAACAACTATGACTTAATCTACGTGATGTTCTCATAGCTGGTCGGTCCAGTACTTCGTTCCCTAACAAGTACTCGTGATTTTGATTCGTATCCCTGTACGTATAATCATCATATGATCATCGATCAAGACTCACACTAGTCTTAATTCATTATAGTTCTCAGTATAATGATCGACTAGGGATATTTAGGATATTTTTGTAAATACCCATGTATCTTATTATAATGTAACATGCAAATTAATTATAATAAACAACAAATGAAATCCTCTATTTTATTGACTAAAAGTATTAATAAAAACAATTAATGGATTGACCTAGGGCACATGCCCCAACATCTTCTCATGAAGATATATGTTTAATGCATGATACTCCAATGTATACTCCATCCGTACCTTTCAACGAGTTCGAGATTCTACATACTCCATCGGTACCTCTCAATGAGTTCAAGACTTTACATACTCCATCGGTACCTCCCAACATTGGATTCAAGACTATAGAAGCCTTTCATTTTGTCAGGATACCTACATTTTCACGTCATTTTAATACAAGTTCAATAATGATGAATTTATCTGGGACTACAAGTACCGATGATGGAGGAAGACATGATATACATGAAATTCAACTAGAAGATGCTTAAAATCCGTTGAGTGTAGATGTGGGCCCTTTGAATATGCTATTAGCTTTAGATCGTGATGTGCGAATCATAAAGAGAACACGTTGAGGGATTGTAAGTCATTATTTGGGGTCAAACTAAGACTTTTTTTTGAAGAATAATAAGACATCTTTTTGTTTATATTAATGTTTTGTAGTTTGTTATGATATTCCTAATGTAATAATGCTCAATTTGAAAGAACAATGTGGTATTTTTGCGAACTTATAACTTAATCAACAGTGTATTTTTAAGCTTATGAAGGTACATGGTGAAGCTCTTGTTCATAAACTTAGGGATTATTATAGCATGTGATTGACTTTCAAGTTCTTCATTTATAGCAAATGAGATTTCTTGTATGACTAGCGTGAATTATGTGAACTTTGCAAATTACTCGAGTTTGAAAGCTTTTGTTGTAAAAGATGAAGGTCATAAGCCTATTGTAACTTTAAATTTTGGACTAGTTTGTATTGGGAAAAAAAATAAAAACAAAAATATGCTAGTGGACTAGTTTGAAAGCTTTAGTTTAGGCTAACGTGGGCATGCATCGAATCCCAACGGATATATAAGATTTTCTCTTTTATTGGAAAAAAAAATAAAAACACAAATATGCTAGTAGATTGTACTTGTTTGATATATGAAGTACAATATGTTAGATTAAACTTTGTCAAGATTGATTTTCATTTTCTTAATAAAAATAAATCGGACTTAAAAAAATTGAAGTATAAATAACTTAGAAGTTGTTTATGTTTGTTTGTGTTTATTACCAAAAGCAAAAAGAAAAAAAAAACCAAAAAAACAAAGAGAAAACAACACTTGAAAAAAAAAACTAAAAAAGGGGAAGTGGCGACTCGCAATCACGACTTGCTTTTTTGTTTTTTTGTATGAGTTTTTTTTAAATATAAAAAGTAAAAAAATTCAAAAATAAAAATAAAAAACGTGATCGTCAATCACGTTTTCTAAACGATGTGGCGTGATGTAATGATGTGGCATTTAATGAGTTAGATTGGTAAATATTTTTGTGAGTGTGTTAGATTGATAAATATTTTTCCTAAATGTGTTAATCAAGCAAAAAGTCCCATTAATAGTAGTCTTTTAATGAAAAAAGTCTTTACATGACAATTGATAATGAAGTCATTGATTGAATAGTAAAGCTTTTTCATATAAAGTTTTCATTATGTGGTTATTCATTTGAAGTGCTGACGGTGTATAGCACACATATAAAAAAAGATATGAACACTCTACGCACAAAAGTGGAGTCACCACTCGGTTCGAATAAAATCAAAAGTTGGATGGTTGTAGATACCACTCAATTCTCAATAATTTTATATGCCTTTATAAATAAATTTACAAAGGAGTAGGGAGCTAGTGATATAGAGGCAGTACATTCGTGCCTGGACATACGCGTCGTGCGATATTCAAGTCCAGATAGGTTGTTGTTTCCACAACATTTTGAGTTCATTATCATGTACTTCCATGTTCTTTCCAATCAGTGGTTTGAAAATCTTGTTAACCAGCCTTTGATATGTTGCACTGGCATTCTTCAATCTAAAGGACATCATTCTATAGCAATGAAGATCATGCTCTGTAATGAACGATACCTTTGGTTTGTCTAATTCCAACATCTAAATCTGGTTGTAACCACTGAATGCATCCATGTAGCTGAGAAGATCGTGACTTGCGGTTGCATCAACAAGTATATCAATTCAAGGTAATGGAAAAAAATCTTTGGGACAAGCATGATTCAAGTCTGTGAAGTCAATACACATCCGCCATTTCCTGTTAAACTTCTTCACCATTACTGGTTTCGCCAACCATTCTGGATTTAAAATCTCTTCTATGATATGGGCCTTTAATAGTTTCTCACTTCTTCACCAATCGTTTTTTGTCGCTTTTGAGCAAATGCTCATTCCTTTTGCTTTAATGACTTTCTAGTGGGATCAACATTCAAATGATGAGCAATTACTCCTACATCAATACCAATCATATCAATTGGTATTTACGTAAAAGTATTTTTACTTTTTTGTAAAAATTTTTCTACTTCAACACTGACCTTTGGGTTCAATTCGGAACTTACATAGGTCAACTTCTCTCGAATCATCCTTGTCGATAACAACATGTATTAATTCTTCAGCTGGTTCTGATCTCCTTTTTCCTTCATCATTAACATGAAGTGAATCCATAGGCGAAACTTACCCATCCTGCAGCACTATTAAGTCTAATGTAACGACCGAAAATTCCAACTTATGCCACGTATCAATTTCAGGACAGTGACATGGACCCAACCTGATGTGGCAAGCATGGTCAATCCTCGGGAGTAGACACTGAGGTATGTTATTTTATGTGGTGTATGTAATACTTATTTTACACTCAAAAAGTGTCAAGTTTTAATAAATTATTGGTCTAGTTGTGTTGAAATACGTGAAAAACTATTCGAGATGCGTGCATTACGGGTACTGGGCTATTTTGAATAGAATAACTTAGTTGTACAAATTACCAATGTATATAACATGATACTAAGCTAAGTAATTAACAAACTCGACCAAGTCGGATAAAACGTTTATAGGTCGAATATGGACTGTCGTGCCTCGAAATGCGTGATGAGCGCGAGGCACCGAGTGCTGAGTATTCGGGAACTAGTGTGAGATCAATACACAACTATAAGTCATTAATAGACTACCCAATTAAGTTAATGTGCCTAAGCTTATCTAAATAAAACTAAGAAATTACATAAGCCTATAGTTGGGAATGATTTATTGTAGCATATGATCATTCTCGAGATGATCCTAGGAAGTGTCATACTAGGAAAAATGAGTTAATAATGGTATCGATTAAGTGTAGGGCTGAATTAAATAAGGGCCTTTGGATGTTATAGAGATTAGGAAGTAGATTGATGATGAAATTAGATAGTCTAAAAGTGGGACTTAACTCATTTGAGCTCACATGCAAATCAAGAAACAAAAAAAAAATCCAGCCCTATTGAGAAGGTGAAACTAGGTGATTCTAGAAATCAAGGGGTGATTGTAGAGAAATCAAGAGTGTCCTAGCAAGGAGAGAAGAAACCAAACCTAGGTAACCCTTATTCTTCATTTTTCATGCTAAAATTGATTGTTTTCTTTGATTCGTAGTGACCTGAACTTTTAGGGGTTTTACTCCCCATCTATTAGTGAAATATTAATCTAGAATATAGTGGTTTCAAGCTAGTTGAAGACCTAAGTAACAGTGTTTAAAAATTATCAAGAAAACTTAATGTTTTTGTCTCAATTTGTAGTTTTTTGTATTGAATCATGCATGCACTAAATTTGTTCATAAATGGAGGTATTATGCTTGGAGTTTTACTTCTATATGACTATCACAAGTTGGTTTGTAGTGCTAGAAAGAATTGGAATGAATTCATGTTTCATATTCTTGGTGTTCTTGATGATGATGATGATGATGATGATGAAATGAATTTAAATCATTGATGGGTTGATTCCTAGTATTGTAGATGTCTAATGATTGAGATTTTATTTTTATTTGGGTAATTTAAATGGATTTGTTAATTATGGAGAGAACTTGTGCATTGTGCGGATTAAATCAATGTTAAGTTCAAGAAGTTGCATCTCAAGTGTTTGATAAAAATGCCAACTAAAAGAAAGGGACAATTTTGGGTAGATTTTTGGCAAACCTTTAAGTCCTTTTTCCGATGACCTACGCTAGTGTAAAAGTCACCAAAATTTGCAAAGAACATCAACATATTGCAAATTTGATTCTCCAAAGTCTTCAAGCTATTTCGATGAGTTTTGAATAGTTTTCGAAAATGGTTTTGAAATAGAAAAAGGCGATTTCTTAATTGAGCTGAATTTTATTTGTGCCCATTCCGGGCATCAAACGATGCCGGAATTAGACTAAGATTTTCAGAATATGTTATTATATCATTGTGAAGGTGTACACCAATTTTCGTGATTTTTTCGTGTGTCTAACTCAGTTTTCAAGTCACATTTCAACTAAAAATCTCATACTTGCAAATAAGGACTTGAAATTTCACTTGGAGTTGCAAATTGAGTTTTTGGACTTATCAATGAGATTTTATCAATTGAAAACCTTGGTTTCAAGTGTTTGGACTTCACGGAATCAACCTCAAGAGTTTTAAGAAATTCTATTTATTTTTAAGTCATTTTTCAAGTTGTAGGAAAACTAAATTTCAAGTAATTATTTTGAAGTCCCTCGGGGGCTATTTTGCAAACTAAGGCTTTAAACTAACTTAAGTTGTTTCTAATGATCCTAAATGGTTCAATAACACTAAAAAATAATCAATAAAGTGTGTTGAATATTAAACAAGTCCGGACACTTTGGGCTAAGTTAAGTGCCCAATGAGGACTTGAAATGAATAAAAGGAGCCATTAGACCTTAAATTGACTTGGAATTATTTGTAGGTCACTAAATGAGATTGTTTAGCACCAATATGTCAAGTTATACTGCTTACACAATAAGAACCCTTAATAGCAAAATACCGAAAATACGAAAGTGTAAAAATTAGAAATGTGCAAGTTAGATTACAATTAAACTACATTAGCAACAATGATGCTAAATGCATATTAATGACTCTAACACGTATATAACCAATCGAAATGGACATAAAGTACTTAGCTAGCTAGAGTCGGGCGCCAGGGCGTTGATTGGGACGCATGTCGGAGTCGCAAGACTGCGTGTTAGCATTGATCAGAGGTAAGTAAACCAACTAGAGGATCACTTCCAATTCTTGTCATATTCTTAGATTTATATCTTGTTATTCCATTTACTCGGACTCTATTTTATATCATTAAGT
Organism: Stephania yunnanensis; assembly: GCA_039657365.1. Classification (NCBI taxonomy): domain Eukaryota; kingdom Viridiplantae; phylum Streptophyta; class Magnoliopsida; order Ranunculales; family Menispermaceae; genus Stephania; species Stephania yunnanensis. The sequence goes on along the minus strand of CM077584.1, from coordinate 51,986,462 downwards.
GTCTAAGGCTTTAGTGTGCCAGGAAGGTGCTCCTAGGTTTAGTGCTAGATGGACAAATGTGACTTCACCGCGAGTACTAGATCGTAGGTAGTAGATGTGGGCGAGGTATTCGGGGCACCATTGATGCCCCCACGCTACACCGAACTAAGCTGTCGACTTGGAGAGTCACGACTCTAGGAAGTCGAGTAGTGGCACCCGCTCTAGATGGATGTAGACCACTTAGACACCTTCCTTTGACTCATAGAAATTTTGTATCACAGTTATTATTTTATAATCCATTTATCATGCACTTTAATTTACTTTTTGTCTTTTAAATTCCCGCATGATACGTAAACTTATTTATTTAAATTCATGAATTGTGATTGAAACTCTATTGGCTTTACTCACTGGAATTATTTCTTTTGATGACAATTGCAGATCCACAAGCGAGCAAAGGCTAGGGGCTGGTGATTGGTGACTTCCTATGAGGACTCTCAAAGCAGCCTTTCTTTTTGCTTATTTGTAGGTTTTTGCGTTTTTGTGTTGTAGCTATATATATGTGTATATTGTTTTGATAAGACTTGGGGATCTCTTTGGGGTTTACACGACACTAGTACATGTATATTTATGATTTCTTTCCTACCGTCACCATATATATGCATATTATCTATACGCTCCAGGATGTCCAACTCTATATCTTTGAATTGTTTATATTTGTTTAAGTTTTACTTTCGCTATTAAACTATTAAACTTGCAAATTACAACGATTCAACTTTAGATCACCAAATAACTTATAATAATAGAAAGAGAGGTTGACTAGGCCTGCGTTGACATTGCGAGGGCTAACTCGGGGATCCACATAGGCTTAGGACGGGCGGGCCCGATTTTTGGGGATTGGGGTCGTCACATCTAACAACTATCAAGTAACAACTTTTGGATATCTTTTAATCTTCTTTCACTTCTCCTAAGTCATTGGTGGTTGAGAACTTCATCTTCAAATTATATGTTGAAGGAATTACCTTAAACTTATTAAGTGTTGTTCTTCCAAAAATTATGTTGTAAGCCGAAGGTGCCTTAACAACTAAAAACTCACCATGTTGGTTACGTTCCTTGACGTTTCCGTCATAGTAACTAGAAGTAAGATGGAGCCTTCGACCTTAACTTCGACCCCGTTGAAGCCATATAAAAGTGCTGAGAGGGGAGTAAGTTGACTATCAACATATCTCATGTTAGTGAAAGCTTTGTAATATAAAATATCTACAGAACTTCCATTATCAACAAGGGTACGTTTGATTGTAAAGTTTCCTACCATGATCTCAGTGACTAAATGGTCGTCATGAGGGAACTTAACTCCTTCCAAATCATCATCAATAAAACTAATGCTACATTCCAACTGTGCCTTCTTGGGCGGTATCTCGACCATGAGAGATTCTCTTGCATATGATTTTCTAGATGATGAAGATATTCCAGAGGTTGTTGGTCCTCCCGATCTGACATTGATCACACCTCCAGGTTATGTTTGTCTTCCTCCTTTGTTTTCATTTTTTCTATGATCATCATTTCTCCATCCTCTATAATTGACACGTTTATGAACATCCTTACTTTTCACTGTGAAATCTAAGAATTTCATAAACTTTATAAGACGATTAATTAAGTAATTTTGGATTTTATTTGAAGTTTAAGTATTTTCGATGTGGGTTCCACGCATTATGGACCAAAGATTATAAGATATATTTTATTTTTGGAAAAAAATTATAGATGCATAGCAAAAATTAGTTTAAATGAGTAAAATAAATTAGATATTTTTACTCCATTACTAAGGTAAAACGCCTTTTGAAAATGCGTTTTTAGTAGGATCAAATTTTCGGTGTTGAAAATACACGAATAATGCGTCATTCGTGTTTTCTGTTTAATTCAACGTGGCATCTACATGGAGTTTCAGAATACATAAATCGCGCATTCTCCATCCTCTTCCTCAAGAATGCAGGGAATATATTCCCCGCGTTCTCGAGATGACATGCTAGGTTTAGGGGAATAGGTAGGGGTTAGAGGGATTGAATGGGGTGGTTGTTGATGGGTGTTGGTGGGTATTTATAAGCAAAGAGGGAGACGTTGCGCATTCGGGAAGAGAGAGAGCAGTAGAGATGAGATGGGAGAGAGAGTAGAGCAGCAGAGAGGAGAGAGAGAGAAGAGAGAAGAGAAGAGAGAGAATAAGAAAAGACTGTCACCATCCTTGAAGAGGGAGAGGGAAAGGTCGAGTTGCAGACCGTGTGATGAGAGAGAGGATCTCGAGAGACCGAGAGGGGGAAGGGAGACCGTTTGAGAAAGAGAGAGATGTAGAAGATCTCGAGAGAGACCGAAATGGGGAAGGGAGACCGTGATAGAGAGAAAGGGTCTCGAGAGACCGAAAGGGAGACCAGAGAGAGAGAGGGAAGGGAGACCGTGAGAGAGAGGGGAAGGGAGAGAGAGAGAGAGAGAGAGAGAGAGAGAGAGAGAGAGAGAGAGAGAGGAGAGGGGGAGACCGTAAGAAAGAGAGGGTCTCGAGAGACCAAGAGGATGGGAATGAAGACCGTGAGAGAGGGGGGGAAGGGAGTACACCGTGTGCGTGTGAGAGAAAAGGTTGGGTTGGGTTGGGTTAGGTTGTGGCTTGGGTCGGGTTTTTTTATTTTTTTGTCAAATACTTGATAGATTTAATTGGGTTGGGTAGTGATAAAGTTGGGTTGTGTAGCGATTGAGTTGATGGGTAGTGATAGATTTGGGTGACTTGTGGGTTGGGTAATGATAGAGTTGGGTTGGGTAGTGAGAATTGGGTGAGTTGGGTCTGTCCTTCGTTAGGGAGCTACATTTTTTGGGATTTTTTGTTGAGTTCTTTGTGGTTGAAGCGGTTGTTAAAACTTAAAAGGTTCGGGTTTTTTATTTTATTTTTAAAGAATATTATTGTAGTTAGTAATATTTGTTTAAATAAAAGCTAACTTTTTCTCAGGGAATATCAAATTGAAGATCAAGAAAAAGGGGGAAATTCGTAAGTACAAAAATTTATTTATTTAAGTTTTATTATGTTTGACTTGGTATTTTACTGTTAGGAAATTAATAAGTACAATGATTTTAACATATGCCTTAATTAGAAAAAATTGACAATGTAGAAAGTTAAAAGCTTACTACTTGCACGATGAACCTCATTTAGTGATAAATTTTGTCTTTTATTTGTATATATATATATGAAGCTAAATATGAGACGTATAGTACAAATATGTAAAACATCGATGAACCTCATTTATGATGCAAATATGAGTTATTAATTTGTACTTCATACAGACGAATGAATATGCTCTGTAGTTGCGCTATTAAAGCGATCTTCTACATCAGAAAGTTTGATTGCGCTTTAAATCCCCAATTTGATCAACTTTGGCGTTTGATATATATGCAATCTTTTTATATCACCATTGTTTAACAAAATTATGTAGGTCATGGAACATAGGAACATCTCATTTCTCTTTTATGCGAACGGTGAAATTGTAAGTGGTAGGAATTGCCTTGGGTACAATGCACCCCATCAGCAGTGTTGATGCTTAAGTTTGGGACGAGTAGACAACAATTGATGAATCACGTGTGTAACGCATTCAATATCTCATCTACGAAAACTATAGTAAGGATGACTTGTCATCACGTGATAATCTTTCCCGAGGGTTCATAGTATTTTGTCTCTGTATTGCTGAAAGAAGTGATGCACTTCGACTTGATGTGGGCGACAGTGTACAATCTACCTTTAACTACAAGGGTAGATATTTATTTAACATTTGAGCCAATCGACTTTTTTCAAAATCATGCAGTTCATACGCAACTAGTAGATGAAAATGTCAGCACGTCAGACACTAAATCGATGATGGAAAGATTGCAAATGCAATCACCACAAGGTGATAATGAACCAAAATTTAATGATGACATTAATGACACAGACGAGGACGTGCATCCCCCGAGGATGCTGCATCATATGTCGATTGGAAAATCCTAAATGTTGTTATGGATGACCCAAGGTATAAACTTGCAGGGGCGAAAAACGTGCAAGATGAGGAGTAGTTTTCTATCGATAAAGAGAATTTCATGGAGGAAGCAAATGATGATGAAGTTCACCAACCATTGTTGATGTATAATGAAATCAATTGGGAGGTGGCTAACTCCACTGCGACCCAACATTCTCATCAACAGACTAGGTGGGACATGACTAATTTTAAGTTGGAAATAAGGATGTACTTTGACAACGAAAATGATTAACATGCCGTCAAAGTGTGGCATGTTAATAGATATTGTCAATATCATGTAATGGAATTGACTACAACTCTGTGGGCGATCAAGTGCAGAAGTGCGCAAAACGGGTGCATGTGGCATCTTCGTGCTTATTTGCGAAATAAAACATAATTATGGGAGATCGCACAATTAGACTTGTCGCACAACTGTATAAATCCCGAAGTAGAACGCGGTCATACCCAACTCGACGTCAACATGCTTGCGCGAGAGATCCAAAGCATTGTCCGATATATCAAGCAATAACTATCAAGGCATTAATATAAATAATTAAGAGAAAATATAGACACGAAGTAAACTATAAGCGAATATAGGATGCCAAAAGGAAGGAAGTTGCAAATGCATTTGTAGATTATGATGAGTCATACGCTAGATTGCTTAGATGGCGGCGATTGTGAGGTTAAAGAGTTTGTGGACAACAATCGAGTGGTCACATAGACAATGGGTTGCCGATTAGATAAGGACTGAGTATCCTCAATCTCGTCGTGTGTTTTTCACATTCGAAACATCAATACAAGCTTTCAGGTTTTGCAGGAATCTTATTTAGATTGACGCAACTTTCTTATATGAAAAATATAGTGGTAAGCTAATGATTGTCATCTCCGTTGATGGTAATGGACACATACTACCTGTTGCATTTGTTGTTGCAAAAACCAAATCTACGGATTCTTGAGGATGATTTTCGAGGATGTTATACAAACACATAACGGATAGAGATGATATTTGCCTTATTTTTTATCATCGCCCTGACATTCTGGAGGGGGTCAAGACACCGACCAATGGGTTTTGTCCCCCAAAAGGATATCACCGTTATTGCATGCAACACTTGGTCAGTAATTTCAACACTCAATTCAAAAATGAACCCTTGAAAAAACTCATTTCTCGAGCAGCTGCTCAACATCACGAACAAAAATTTAATGCGTGTATGGAGCATTTTGCATACTTATCATCGCGAACCCCTCAATGTGTGCAATATGTCAATGTCATCCCTAAAGAACTCTGGACTCAACCGCGTGATAAAAGCATGCGGTACAGATGGATGACTTTTAATGGTGTTGGTATGTACTAATTGCAAGTTCTGTTTTACATTCAACGATTTAGTTATCGTTGAAGTAATATTACTTACACAAATTTATTTTTCAATTGTAGAGTGTTTTAACGGTGTATTGAAAGAGGCTCGATTCTTGCCAATAACAACAATGACTCAAATGATTTACTACAAATTGGTGACATACCACGATCGACGTAAACAAGAGATCAATGAAGCAATCTCAAACGGCCTATCCTACACAAAATATGTCACGGATAAACTAACACATTATGAATAATCTACAAGGAGGTATCAAGTCAATTTGATAAATCATGACATAGGTGAGTTTGAAGTGCTGACTAGACGACATGGAGATCAAATGCATAAAGGCAACAATACCTAAGTTGTTATCCTGAAGGACCGGGTGTGCAGTTGCAATAAATGGCAATCATTTCGTTTCCTTTGCTCACACGTGTTAGCTACATGTCCTTTTATTCGAGTGAGTTACTCGCAATTTATCGAGCCATACTACATGATAGATGTGTACGCGCAATGTTACTTTACAAATTTCAAAGCCATTCTAAATGAGAGATTTTTGCTGACTTTCGCGATGAAGATCATACCGAACCCAAGGTGCGGACGTGGCCGAGAGAGACCAAAGGGAATGCGAAGGGAAAATGAGATAGATCTTCCTATTGTTTCTAGAGCCTAGTGATGTGGCATCAGTTATCGAGAAGGACATAGAAGAACAACATGTCCTAATAAAGACTGTGATCGAGTCCCTACTAGGAAGAACCGATGCGGCATTTGTCGTGCAGATGGACATAACAAAAACGATTGTCCGGCTAAAGCTCAAACTTCCAATCAAAACCAATAGTCCATTTTTTATATTGTTTGTAATTGGCTTAAGTTGGTAATTGTTGTAAATTGGATGACCATTTAACCAAGCATATGAATGATCACATTGTCAAGCATGACTCTCACATTGAATTGTAACATCAAGCATGAATTCTACATTAAATGTAACTTGTACACTCTACATAACTTGTATTCAACTCCAATGTATAATCACTTATCCATGTATTGTCATGTAACTTGTAATCCTCTCCAATGTACACCAACTCTTTCATGTATTGTCTATGTTGCTTGCGATGTGTTGTATGGCTTGTGGTGTATGTATAACTTGTACACATAGTATAAGTACAATTATCATCATCACAAATGGCCTATATAAAGTGTGCCAAACCCATTGTAATTGACATACCAAGTTGAATGAAAACTTCTCATTCCAACTATCTCATTTCTTCTCTTCTCATTTGTAGTAGTAGAAGTTCTTAGTCTTCTATTTTCCTTCTCTAGTTCTTAGCAAGTTCCAACTCAATTTACAACACGTTACCAGCACGAAGTTGCTCTATAATAGGAGGTATTGAAGATCAAGAAGCTTTTCAAAGATATAAAGCTAAGAAGGTATAATCTTTATTAATTTAAATAAGTTCCACTTATTTCCATGTTGTCATGGTTAATTTGTTTTTGTTACATGCATATTTAATTATGTAAATGTACTTTATTCATACATTATGCATTGTAACATCACCGACTACGAAAGTGTGCTCTGTAGTTGCGTCTTGTACGATCTTCTATATCAGAAATCAAAAGTCAATGTGTGACATGTAGTTTTTCTCTTAAAACTACAAACGATTAGTTATTGTTCTATTCTTGATTTTATAATACAAATAATGCTATAAGCTTGAGTTGATAGTGGGTAAGACTTGTCCTCGGTAAAGCTAAACATTGAAAGGGAGACGGGTTATCCCGTTCGAGGAGGTATGGTATGAAGTAGACTATGTCTCGCCACCCAACCATGAGGTTGTCCCACCAACTCATACAAATAGTATATTTTGTTTATTAATGAATCAAGTTGTGAACATATATTTAATCATATGTTATGTTATTACGTAAAAAAGGGAAAACTATTTTATATTAAGTTTATTTTCAAAATATTACTCAACCATAGTTGAACTTGTTGCCTTATTATATTACCGACAAGAATTACTTGTCATGACAATTAGAAACTACAATTTGTGAATAAAGCATATATGCAAAACTGTGTGTTATACATAATCAATCATTCGTCAATTTCTCTTTAGAGATTTGAAAAGTGAATATTTCACTTTATATATCTTTTCACCTTATGGAGTTATATATAAATACCAAAAGGGTAATGCTTCAAAAGCTTAAAATGAGCGGTTGGGTCTCATGCTACATAATTTAATCAGTCAAATATTAATTATAATTCCAAAATTTTAATTACTTCTATGTTGAGGCTATGTGGAAATATGATTGATGAGACAATAAAAATAAGGTCACGTGACCCTCCTCGATTTATTGTTGCAACAAATATCGAGTGTGCACGTCGATCTAATAAATATTGAGGATTGATTTCTTGTCTCATGGTAGCTTAGTAAAATAAAGAGATATTATAAATATAATATCGCTCTCGTCCAATTAGTTTGGCTTAAAATTAAGAAGCATTTGTTGCATATAATGATCATGATCGCAATAATAAATTTATGGACTTGGAAAAAGTGAAAATATCAGGTAAATGTCGTATTGACAATTCCACCAAAAATTGGAACAAAAGTGGTGCACCACTACAAAGGGCAAATAATTATTGACAATGAGCGCTCATAATTATGACATTTTTTGTCATATATGAAAGGCTATTTTGCCTAAATATTGTCATATATATACTCGAATATTTTTGTGACATTTACCATGCCTTCAAAATCAAAGGCAAAATATTATGAATTTTGTCATTGAAAATGACTCGATAAAACAGGCACATCGAGATGTGTTTAAATTGTGACCTAAATATGAGAAATGAGTTTATGTCTTATGTATCCTGCTACATGCATGTACAAAAGTGAATATTTCTCGAATTCGAACTTAGCAGAGGTTAATGTTCAGGCAATATCTAATACAACAATTTTATTGTTAATGTCTTGTTCAGAAGAAGTCTACTCAGAATAATATAAAATTTTTCTATATGATTTAATCTGAGTATAATATTCCCGGCTTTAACTTCTGGAATATATAAGACACATTAAAACGAATGTCGTCATAAATCAAATGACATTCATAATGCGGAAAGATCTATTTGATTATCCATAATCATCAATAATGCGAAAATATTGTAAATTTGCACGGACATCCTTTATCGAACCGGATTTTTTTATTAGCTGGAGATTATCTCAAGGCAAATCAATAGGAGACTTATATTGATTTAACTCTCCATCAATTATATTATAAGATGCCTTGGATCCCTAATAGGGAATTTATTTATAGCAAGTTTTGCTAATTGTCACTTTGATGAACCAATTTTCCCACCATTAGGTGGAGATATAAGCCAATCCAAAAGGAATAACGTGAAATTGCTTGAAACACATCAAATCGCATTAAATCTTTTGTATTATGATCTATGTATAAATTAATATGAACTCGAAGTTCAAAGGATCATTCAGTAGCAACAAGTTCTGAATCAATTATTTGATGCAAGTACTATATACAAAAGAGTGTCAATTATATGTTTCGACATTAAATGACTCACATGGAAAACGATGTCCATGTGAAACAAAATGCACAAGATGTCTCACCCATGTGAACATGAGGGGGAGAATCAAAATGAGTTATTGGTTAGTGTATTGCACTTTTTTCCTTTTGCTATGGTTTTATCCCACTGGGTTTTCTTTGCAAAAGTTTTTAATGAGGCAATTCTAACAATATTAAAACTCTTTATCAAGGTTGATTAGTGTATTGCACTATTTTCCTTTCGCTATTGGTTTGATCCCACTGGATTTGCCTAGCAAGGTTTTTAAAGAGGCAATCCTAACATTATTATACTCCGTATAAAAAAAAATTGTGAGAGCAATTTACTTTTTTTCCTATACTAGATTTTTTTCCCACAGAGTTTTTCTAGTAAAGGTTTTAATGAAGCATATATATTCTCTCAAAGCGTATCAATGTGCTGCACTCTTTTCCTTAGCTTTGGTTTTGTCCTACTAGGTTTTCCTAGCAAGGTTTTTAATGAGACAATCAATAATATTATACTACAAATCAAGATTGACGAGAACATTGCACTATTTTTCCTATACTAGATTTTTTCCCACATGATTTTTCTAGTACAGGTTTTAACGAGGCATATTCTCTTAGCAAGTGTCATCCAAGGGGGAGTATTGTAAATTGGATAAATCTTTAACCAAGCTTATGAATGATCACTTTGTCAAGCATGACTCTCACATTGAATGTAACTTGTACACTCTACATAACTTGTATTCAACTCCAATGTATAATCACTTATCCATGTATTGTCATGTAATTTGTAATCCTCTCCAATGCACACCAACTCTTCCATGTATTGTCTATGTTGTTTGTGATGTGTTGTATGACTTGTGGTATATGTATGACTTATACACATTGTATAAGTACAATTATCATCATTACCAAATGGCCTATATAAAGTGTGACAAACCCATTGTAATTGACACACCAAGTTGAATGAAAACTTCTCATCACAACTATCTCATTTCTTCTTTTGTCCTTTGTAGTAGTTGTTTGTAGTAGTACAAGTTCTTAGTTTTCTATTTTCCTTCTCTAGTTCTTAGCAAGTTCCAACTCAATTCACAACAGTAGTTTGATTATTAACCTTTTTTTTAAGTATCATGAACTTTTCCATCATGAAATATTTGAGTATTCGTTATTGTATGAACCTATAATAATGAATTGTGGTGATTTTCCAAACAACACGACTAATTTTTTGAAATCCCCAAATTGTAGTTTGTACACAATTGGATCTAGGTCAATCAGATCCTTCACCGTTACATCTCCAATCTACACATAGATCCTCGTAAGCTTGGAGGAGTCAGGTAAAATTTTTAAGATGGATATGCCCAATGTTCATGCATAAACGTACAATATACATATATATCGACTAAAATATTTTCAATTATAAGGTGTACGAAACATTGCGCGTACGTCGAAAACGTGGTGTCGTTGATTTAACGGTGCAATATCATTCTCGAATGATCTCATATCTACGTTCCAGGAGGTTTTGTGGGGCGTATTATTTTTCAACCTTGATTGGGCTTTGATTACGGCATTCATTAAAAGATAGCGCCCGAAGACACATACATTTCACATGCAATGTGGCGAGTGCACTAGTACATTTAAGGACGTGCAGGTACAACTTGGATTACCTATCGAAGATATGCATGTAATGGAAACCACCAATACAGACTATGCTGAGGTATGTGAGAGTCTACTTGGTGGAATTCCTGTTGGAGATGACCTTCATGGAAATAAACGTAAAGTCGAATGGCTTGAACATAACGTACCAGCTATACATGACGACAACGATGAGGAATCGGTGCGACATTACATTCGATCGTACATACCGCAACTTATTAATGGTTGTCTATTCGCTGACAAGTCAAATTGATTTGTACATTTGGTGTTTCTACCGTTGCTCGAGGATTTTCAAACAGCTGGATAGTATAGTTAAGGGAGTGCCTGTTTGGATTATTTGTACGAGGAGTTGTGTCGCGGATCTCGTGCGGGTGCACATGAGGTTGCAAGTGCGTCAATTCTTGTACAACTATGGGCTAGGGATAGATTTCCTTTTATAGCACCAAGGCGCCTGGGTGTTCCTAGAGTTCAACCTCGAATAGTGGATGGAGAACCTATGCTTATTGACGTTCCATTGGGACACAGGTAATACAAATGTTATTTCATAAGTTATATAAAATTAAATCCGCATTCGTTTTACTAATTTATTGTTTTCTATACAAATGGATCGATACATTTTCGGTTACGCAGAATGCGGCACACTTTTTATCAGCTTACCGTGATGTACTCGACTCGCAGAATAAGGATGAAGGGGTGGCAACCTTATGATGAAGTCATCTGGTCTCTTCCCAAATACTGTACTGATAGTCACGGTAGTTGGCTATTGACGTGTCCTCTAATTTGTTTCCATATAGTCGAGTGGCATCAACCAGAAAGGGTTGTGAGACAATTCGAAATGATACAAGTCGTGCCACCAAACTATAATTACGACACCCGACTGCACCGCATCAAATTGCGAGGTCGCATTCAAGAAAATTAGGTAGCTTTTCACGCAAACTTTATACAAATGTGGCAAAATCGTGCTGGACATTATAGTCACAATAGAACAAGAAGAAGGACACAATCACCGAGACTAAATGACATGGTATCAATCAGTCGCTAGATGATTCATTGGACACGACGAGGCTTTACGTGACTATTCGGTAACCTTGAAACTATTATTTTGTTTTCCTCACAAGTTACATCTTAAATTGCATGTATTAAACTCATATTTTTTATATCAGTATAACTTGTTGCATCGACTGTGGTGAGTCTTCATTGAGGATGGGTATGAGCAAGGTCTTGCTGCGCTTAATGAAGGCATCAAGATTTTAGATGAAATGAAAGGCAAAGGCATACTCTATGGAATGATGGAATTGATGCCGAACATGCCATAAATGAGGAGAATGAAGAAGATGATCAGGGCAAATCAAATAGAGAGGTGAGAAGAAGAACGTAACAAACAAAACCGTGGTGAAAAGCACCATATGTCCTCGTCCACCATCCATCTAGTCGACAGAGACTGCTGCTAAGAGTAGCAGAGGTTCTCTTCCACCACATTCATCTCATCCGAGAGCGAGAAGAATAGAGATTGTTGGTGAGAGTAACCAACGTTCATCCCCACCGCATCATTCTTCACATGGTACATTCCTACATTGTCCCTAATGCAACTCAAACCTCAAATGTTTTACTTAGGCCGTCGATCATGAATCTTCCTCCTTACCATTTTGATCCTTATGCACCCGGGTCGTCGTCTTTATATATAGACCATGGAATGCCTAGACATCCAATGTATCCTTCATTGCCTTCAATACATGCCGAGTCCATTTACTCCACCATGTTATAATTACAATATGTCATACAGTGGAGATAGCTCATTCATGAACCTGATAAGCATGTCGTCCCCTCATGTTCCATTCGGCCAACCATATACAAGAAGTCAATATTTTGGAACGGTTCAACCTCCTATTTTTGGAAGCATTAGTACCAGAGGTGAGTCGAGTGAACCAAAGGAAGAACATCAATCGACTCAACGAAATTCAATGCAAGATCAACAACCTCAACAAACTCAACAGGATATACGAACACAACGTCCAACTCGAAATGGATTACATCCAATTTGCATCACGGAGCAACAATGTCAACATAACCGTTGATAGGCATGTACGATGAGTTTTTTTGATGTCGTGGTGATTTGTTTTCCAACAAACTCAATGAACTTATTTTTCAAAACTTCCTTATTGTTTTAATTTTAAATTCTAGACAAACAAATAACGTTGTTTTGCATGGCTTGCATGGTTTGTAGTGGATATGCATAGGTTGTTCCCTCGAGATACGTGCATGATATTTGCATGGATTATTTGCCTTCGAGATACGTGTGTTGTTTGAATGGGTTGTCCTCCTCGAGACACACGTGATGATTGCATGGTTTACTTAGATTGCACAAGTTTACATGGGTTGTCCACCTCGACATACATGCGTGACCTTTGCATGGTTTGCATGGATTGGACGTAGTTGTAGGAGTTTTCCACCTAAAGATATGTGCGTGATGTTTGCATAGATTGCATGAGGTTGCATGAGTTGCACACCTTGAGGTACGTGCGCGGGCGTTTGCATGAATTGCAAGAGATTGCATAGGTCGCCCACCTCGACATACGTGCATGGCTTTTGCATGAGTTCTCCATCTTGAGATACATGGGTGGTGTTTGCATGAGTTGTCCATGTCGAGATATGTCTGTGTCGTTACATGAGTTGTCTACCTAGAGATACGTGTGTGACACGAGTTGTCCATCTCAAAACACGTGCGTGTCGTTAAGTTCCATGGGTTCTCCACCTCGATACAATACGCACATGTCGCTTGTAATGGTTCTCATTTTTTTGTTGAACAAATAACTCATTTTGAAAATGAGTTATTCATACAAAATACAAAAGTGTATGAATAGCTCCTTTTCAAAAGGAGTCATTCATACAAGTTCTTCTACCTCATCAAACCACTATGTCACCTCATCATCAATGGCTCCTTTTCAAAAAGAGACATATATTACTTTTGTAGTTTTAAAGTAACCATCCTTATTTAGTGAATAAAAAAGTAAAGGCCCATTACTTTGTGAAAAGCTCCTTATTTTTGTGTGTTGCGTGCTTGGTGTGTGTATTATTTAGCATTTTGTTGTGAATTCGGGGTGTTGAGGTGTATCCTCAGTTTGTTATACTCGGGGTTGCAAGTGCATGTCTGAAAGGGCACTAGTGAAAATTAATTATTAATTACTCAAAACTAATTTATCAAGTGTTAATCCTCACGTGAAGATTTTGCTCAATTTTCACATAAGTCGGATCAGTGGTATTGTAAAATGAGAATGAAGTTGGTGCAAGAATTTACCTCGAGCTTTATGTCGTAGGTGGTGATCGAGGTTGACATTGGGTCCAAATTGGTGTAAGTTTGGTTTAGTATGGCTAGAGAATTGATCTATAATGGTTCAGTATGTCATGTACAAAGTTAAAATTTTTAGAGTTTTAATATGACCAAAACTAGCATTATGGATGGTTTATGAAAATGGACTATTTTGTTGAGAATTTGGTTCAATTTGGTGGAAAATCGAATCAAAAACAAGTGTCGAAAGTTAAATCACGTCAAAATAAAGATTTCATGAATTAATAAATAAATAAAATTAAGCTTATGACAAGCAAGTGAGGGTTTATATATAAATATATTAAAAAATAAAATAAAATCAATTTCATTACAAACTATCAATATAACATTTTTTTCCTTAGATCCATAAACCATCTCCGCTCATTTCACTTTGCGATCTCCCGACGTCCGATTTTCGCTCAGTTTCTTTCTGCAAAATAGTAAAGCGTCGCAAGACGGTCAGTTCGAGCTAAGTTTTCGCGACAGAGACGAGGCACACAAGTCAAGATTTGGTAAATTTTCAATTCATAACATCTTTCCTCAATTCTATTTGAATGCTCATGATTTTTTTATTTTGTTTTATGAGTTTTTGATAGAAATTGGTAGGGATAGTTGTGAATTAATGTATTAAGTTGATGCGTGCCAATTTGGAATAAATCCCACCGATTGGGTTAGGGTTTTGATGAATTGAACTAATGCGATTTAGTTTATAACTATTTTGGAGATGTTTTTATCATTTATATTAATTTACATTGGGTTTTGGATGAATCGATTATTGGTTTTAATCCAATTTGACTCATCGGGCTGTGAAATATTTTGATATTGGTGTAGAGTGGTTTTATGGTATTTATTGTCGAGTTTGAGGATTTAATTTCGAAAATATTGATTTGGAGAAGTTTTTTAGTTCAAAATACATAAAATTTGTCTAGTTGACAGATTATATTGGAAAATTCATAACTTATCCGTCGATGATTCGATCTGAGTGTTTTTAGAGTCTATGGAAAGTAGGACATGAGTATTACACATTTCTTTCGAGGTCATCATGACAAATATTGAGGTTTTCAAGGTTAAAAAATTACCCCAAATCGGCTAGTTGAAAGCCATTTGAAATAGTTATATAAATTAATATTTTTGGAAATTATTCTCAAACGTACTTTGGTCGCAATTTTCATTAGGTTTTGTGATTTGGCTTCACTTGAAGCTTGACCCATATAATAATTGGTTGTATAGGGAAGCTATTGGAAAGATTTTCAAGGTGATCCGACGCTTCGGGAACCTCGAAATTAAGCTCGCAATTCGTTGCTTGTAAGTAAATCATACATTGGTCTTTACTATTTATGAAATTTATCTTTGTACATGCATTTGTGTTTAGTCTGCATTGCATTTCGCATCATTCTTGATCATGCATTCATGTCATTTTGGACGATGGCTTGTTATTGCTACGGCACAATAGCGGTACTCGAGGCTAGGTTTTTTGACCAGATAAACTGGAACATGAATATCCCAAGGCACACAAGTTTTTCAGCGAGCATACATTAATGAAAAGGGATGTGGTTGGAGTGTGGTCGGCTATTTCCTAAGCTAGTAATAGTCATACTTAACATCTATTTCCCTAAGTTTAGTAGTAGATGCGACGATTGAGCTTACATGTTTAGCTCGAAAATCCACTCCGACACATTGTCATTGCATTTCATGAACTCCTAGTATTATTTATGTGCTATATTTAGAAGTCGACGTCCAAGTATAGTTAGGAAACAAGAATATATGGATTCACGTTGTTATTTATATTTCTTGTTATTTGGAAATGCAATTACATGTCTCCATATATTCAGACTAACATTTGCAAAAGCACAAAGCATTGTAGAAGTTTACTTACATGACATCTTCGAGTTGTTTTTTATGATGTTAGATTTTCAATGAAGACAAAGAAGAATGGACAAGACTCGATGATTGTGTGATTGTTCTTCAATTTAAAAGGTTAGTTCTTGTTGTAAGTTGTTTATATATATATATATATATATATATTGTTTAGAGCTTTGGGGTGAGTGTAGGACGTGAAATACTCTCGAAAATGTTATAAAAGTGTCTTAAGTTAGTTTAAGTTTTTAAATTGATAAATATTGTGAATTGCGGGGAGTTGTGAGTCCTTCTAAACTACTCCCCATTCCGATGTCTATTACGTAAATTTTTTGGCAAGTCACTTTTAAAGGAGATGTTGCTGAGATTTCTAAAATAAGAAAGATAATCCATATGATTTCCTAATTTGCCTCAATTAAGTAAAACAAGTATTGAATTTCGTTGAGGGTATAAATTTATTTTTAGAGCTTTACTAAAGATGAAAATGGAATGTGTTTTAAGGCATATAGTTAATTGTATGGTTTATGTGCCTAATTAGAGTAATTAAGCTAAGTCATGACTTAGTGAGACTGATCCTGACATTCACAAATTGGTTAAGATGGCATTTGCAGATCAAGAACTATATTTCTTCCTTTAGATGCTTATAATCTTTATTCACCTTATCATGATCTTTATGAAATTTGCAATGCAGAGCTTTATCTTTAGTTATTGCATTGGCTTTAATTGGTTTTAGTCTTCTAATGAAGGATTCGATCTCAATCTTCAATAAGATTTGTCCCCTATACTAGTTCAAAGAGGTAAAAGTCAAAAAACTATTAACATTATTCGATGCAATTCCAGGGTTTGATGTAAACCTTAATTTTTTTATTGGAGTCATGATTCCTATTGCCCATTCCACCCCTCTTTCTATCATTTCCTTTATCTTTTCTAGTTGTAAGATCTCTTCAACCACCATATACTTTCCGCCTCCCTTTGTAGCTTGACCATTATGGTAAACGAGTTCTTAACTAAAGAAACTTTGAGGTGTTCATTGGTCTTCTCATTAGTAAGGGCTACCATGGCAATATACTGGTCCAAATTAGATACTTTTAAAGCCTCATTTGTGAATCTCTTAAAGTAGTCTCTAAGTGTTTCACCATATCTTTCTCTGATGCTCATCAAAGAAATGGAACACCTAGCATGAGTTTTACAACCTATTAATTGGATGACAAACATTTCTATAGCGGCCCATTTTCCAAATGAACCATCTCGGGGGTCAATGCGGCCCACAACCTGGCTTACTAGTGCCAACGATGTGTCCCACATGCTATTTCTCATCCACCATTTAATCATTATTTACCACAATGAAAAACAATTTACTATTTAAATTGTTCATGAACTTAAGTCATCTATTTTAATATCGTTTGAATCCTTAATAAATCACAGCGAAAGTTTTTTATCATGACAAATAAAATATTAAATATCATAGTCATGCATTTAACTCTGGTACCTAGTGTGGAAAACCCTTATGAAAACATATATCATATATAAACCTCAAAGGTCTCAAAATATCAAAATATAGAATCTTAAAGTATCTCACAATCCCAATTCCCCAAAAACGAAAACATAATATATATTACAAATGTACAAGTCTGGTTTAATGTCTCTGAATCACGAGTATTCTGGAAGCTTGCCCTTGCCACGACTCATACTAGGATTTGCACTCAAACCATCATAAAAAGGCAGATGATGAGTCCAGAGTGAGTATTCCCAAGAAAATTAAGTGAGCAATACTGAAAGTAAATACTGAAACTTAAACAAAACTATTAAATAAACATGCAAAAATAAATACATGCAACTGTGCTCATCACATGCATAAGTAATAGTGAAAGCTCAAAGTGTGTTCCTAGAACTTAGGGTTAGACTAGCGCCATATCTCGGCCTCTCCACAGAATATTTTCGGTGAGTAGCACTCAAGCAAGGCCAGTATCCGGATTTGCTAGATAGTCGCGTATAACCTACGACGCACCTACACGTGCCCCGACGCGACTCTCAGGTCGAACTATTCACCAGATCCTTGACAAAATACTATGGCCTAGTGGACATACACACATGAATGACACGGAGGGAGAGCCTCAACGTTCTTCCATTTAAACCAAAACCAAGAATAAAATATTGAAAGACATAATATGAACTCAAAAGCAAAAATAAGGCACTGCTCAAGATATTTCAGTTGGGATACTACACACCTCAACCCGCACTCCGTATCACGATAAATAACCCATCGATTTGGTTATGCCGAATCCCCGATATCTAAATCACCACCCAAAATGAACTTTTCTATTTATAATTAATTTTGTCAATTAGATATATTTTATATTACTTAGTAAAAAATTCTCAAATCTACAATATCTAGCGCGCTAGATCCGGGATTAACGCACTAGATTTCTTGGGCGCTAATCGTTCTTCGTCTGAAGAATATTTGCGCTATATTTTTCACCTAGCGTGCTAATCGTCATCTTACACGTTAGATGACCTTATAGCGCGCTAATCGGGTTCTAAATAGCAGTTTGGTTTAAAATCTTGAATTTTAAACTTCACCACCAACAACAACCACTACAACAACATATACCACTTAACTTTATATTAAAACTCACCTAAACAACCACTTAACAATCCATATTGGATTTACATAAACACCAGAAAAATTTGTACCAAAAGTTAAAGAAAATTGAGGTGATCGTGAATCTCACCTTGCTTTGATGAATCAACTACTCCAAGCTCCTCAAATAATTAATTTCAAACTCCAAAACCTTATTTCTTCTTCTCTATTTTCGGATTTGTTGATAAGGAGAAAGAAAAAATGGTGCAAATGAAAGTCAATTTGACTTTTATACACTTATAAGCATCTCTCCTCACTTGTGCATCCCAATGCAATCTAATGAGCCATATTTGCTCCATTGTTCAACCTCTAATGACTCCAAATGTAACACCAATGCCACACTTGCCCTTGTTCTTAGCCCATAATTTCATCTTTCGGGTGTTTCGACGCCCGGTTTCGCGTCTCGAAAAGCGACATACACGTACTACCATGACCCGAATCACCAAATATGCATTACATATTATTATTTAACTCATTTTATTCATTTCATTTATGCATTATTTTCCCCGACCTAGTATTTAGTCTTTTAGACTATCCGGAACCGCGTCGATACGTATATCGAGGCGAATACTTATCACACAATCTCGCACATCAAATGTAATATTCATACACATATTATGATATTGTTTAATCTATTTCAATGTAAACACCACAAATTAAACAAATCAACACACAAAATAACTACTTACCTAGCTCCAGGTGCGCATTAGCCTAGTTGCGGGTCCCACGAGCGTCCGAGCTGTCAACCACGTCTGCAACCACGTCATTAATAACGACAAATTAAATTCAGGCCATTACAGCTCTTCCCAACTATGTGAGATTTCGTCTTGAAATCTAAATTAAACTTAACACTTACCAACGAATAAGTGGGTATACCGTAGTCGCATAGTTGACTCAAGCTCCGAGGTGAGTCCCTCGGTTCCGTGGTTCCAGGTGCGCATTAGCCTAGCTGCGGGTCCAACGAGCGTCTGAGCTATCAACCACATCTGCAACCACGTCATTAATAACGACAAATTAAATTCACCATTACAAACGAGAAATTTCGTCTTGAAATTTAAATTAAACTTAAACACTTACCAACAAATAAGTGAGTATATCGTAGTCGCATAGTTAACTCAAGCTCCGAGGTGAGTCCCTCGGTTCCGTGATGCTGCCATCGTACCAAAACCTTTGGGATCTCCTTATTCCTCAAAATTTGAGTCCTCCTATCCATAATTTCCATAAGCTGCTCCTCATATGACACGTCGGGTCTCACCTCAATCTGACATACATCAATTATATGCCTCGATCCTGACTTAGCCATCCTCAACATGGAAATGTGAAACACTGGATGTGCCTATGCAAATTGCGATGACAATTCCAAATGGTATGCCACTCTGCCGACGCGTTCCTCAACTCTAAACGGTCCAATAAACTTTGGTGTCAGCTTTCCCTTAATGACAAACCTCTTTGACCTTTCTAGGGTGAAACCTTCAAATACACTAAGTCTCAAACCTCGTATCTCAGACTCTCCAGGCACTTGTCCGCATATTTCTTCTGCCTATCCTGCGCCGCCTGAACCTCTCGCCTAATCTATCTCACCTTCTCAGTATGGTCGACAACAACCTCATGTCATATAGTCGTTGTATCCTCCGAGTGTCGCCTAACATGTTGGTGACCTGCATGGCCTACCATAAAGTGCCTCAAATGATGGCATCTCGATACTCACTTGATAGTTGTTGTTGTAAGCGAACTCACAAAAAGGTAACTAATCCTCCTACATTTCACCAAATTGTAATATACACACCCTAAGCATATCTTCAAGAATCTAAATCAAATGCTCTAACCGCCCATCGTTAGTTTGAGGATGGTACGTAACGCTGAACTGTAAACTAATGTCAAACTATTCCTACATACTCTCCCAAAGCCTCGAAGTAAATCTCAAATCTATGTCAGAAATAATGGAGACCAGTACACCATGCAATTTGACAATCTCTCTCTCGAATATAATACTCAGCTGTGTAACTAATATCTCATGGCGATTGATATGAAATGCGCCGACTTCGTCAACGTGTCAATAACTACCCAAACCGCGTCGTGTCTCTTCGTAGTCTATGGTAGGCCACCGACAAAGTCATGGTTACGTGTTCCCACTTCCACTGAGGAATGGGCAGGCTGTAGCAACCCAACTGGTCTCCTGTGCTCAACCTTCATCTATTGGCAAATATGATAACTATGGATGTATTTACCTACGCCGGTCTTCATCTTGGTCACCAAAACAATCTTTGGAGATCGTGAACATCTTGGTCCAACCATGATGAACTATATATGGCGACTTGTGTGCATCATCGAGAATGATGTCCTTGAGCTTCGATTCCGACGGTATCCATAAACGACCCCTGTGTCTCAAACACCCGTTTGAACCCTCAGACCACTCAGTGCACCCGAGATCCTAAACCAAGCCACATATCCACATATACTAGCCATCTGCTATCTGCAACTCAGCAACCCGCTCAATAGACACTGTGGGAACTCGCACACTACAAAATAATAGCAGATCAGAAATGGAAATTTTCGTTGCTGATTAGCATAAATTTCGTCCCTAATTCAATTCTGCAATGGAACAGAGACAAAATCTATTACGACTCTAAAATCATCGTCGCTGATTTAGTCAGAACAAAAATGTGTTTCCGTTACTGATTAGAGACAGATTAGAGACGGAACAGAAATGCAAATACACTTCATTATGGTACAATTGTAATTGCATTTCGTCTATGATCCGTTGCTAATCAGAGACGGATCAGAGACGGAATGCGATAATTTCGTCTTTGATCCGTCTTTGATTAGCAATGGATCAGAGATGGAATTATTGCATTCCGTCTCTGATTCATCTCTGATTAGCAACGGATCGGAGATGGAATTATTGCATTCCGTCTTTTATTAGCAATGGATCAGAGACGGAATGCAATAATTCCGTCTCTGATCTGTTGCTAATTCATGAATTTCGTCTCTGATCTGTTGCTATTTAGTATCAAAGTTTAGTTTTGCCCAATTAGGCGCGGCTATTTCCTCGGAAATTAGAGACGGTATAGCAACAAAATCTCAGAATTTTGTTGCTAATCCGTCTCAATTCCGCTTTGTTTAGTTTTCAAAACTAAGCTCAATCCAATTGGTTCTCCATAACCTCTAAACCTGAAAATTCAACCATAGGACCTACTCCATCGCCTACACCCCCTCCAACAACTCCTTGGGGGTGCTAACATCCCCCAAAAAAATAGAATTTGACATACATACATTGACAATATATATCAACAACAAATATTCAAATGAGAGAAAAAAAATGTACAATTCGACATTGAAAAAGATTTATATATCTACGAAAGCTTGTCAAGTATAATAAATATTCCAAATTTCTAAGTATTCACAAAAACCACCAATCCTATTGTTCAACAACCACAAAAAAACTTCCAATCATCGTTGTATGCACAAAAAGAAGTATCAATCTAAAAGTCATGTAAACAACTATAAAAGTTATCTATAAAAGCAAAAGTATAATCTCAAAAGTTACACAAACAACAAGAAAAATACCATAGTATCTCCAAGATGCTCATCTCTCGTAAGCCAACCTTGCATCTCTCGCTCAACATTGTCCTGTTGTTGTGGTGGATCGGCGGGATCTATTTGTGGCGGCTGCTGCTGGTCATGAGGTGGTGGTGGTTGTGGCTGAGATAGGCCTGCTCCATCCATGGTCATCCCGAATTGCTGATGCATAAATGCCACAACCTTTCGTAATTGCTCGGCAACGATATCGAACTCTGAAGTGGCACCATCTCCGGCATCTGGGATGTTGACGACATTCCTATTTTGATTGTGCAATTAAATTAGTCAACTAGTTTCATATTTCGATGGTGCAGGTCTACTTGTGTGTCCAACTAACACAATTTATTAGAAGGGGGAATCTGAGAACCTTCCTAACTACATGAACAAAAAGCTTTGTTTTTATGCATTGAATAAATGTGGTTTGATACAAATATTCTAAACCAAAACAAACTTAACATTTTTTGACTTCTGACTTCATGTCTGTTTGTGGATTGAATGTACTACTCATTACAAGGAAAAATGTGTCTAACTTCATGTATGGTTGTGGCTTCTCGTCATATGTTGATTTCATCTATCTTAAGACCTAGCTCGGTACATGACTGATACCAAATAGAGTAGGATACTTGATCGTAAAAATATAAGAAACGATGAGTTCAAAAAATATCATAAATCATAAGTTATAAGCGGCATACAAATACCACATAGTATCAAAGCTCCTAGTAGTTGTTCACTCGTACCTCCTTAAGGTTAGAGGTTAATTCAAATCTCTTGACGTTTTATGTGAAATAGCAACATTAACTCAAAGGGTGATCATAGTTTTTAGAACATTACCTAGTAGTAGTAGAAAATATATAATTATAGGTACTATTCATCTATACCTACTCTTTTGGTAGCTTTATCTATATATACACATATACACACAATTGAACCAAATATAGTAGGAAATACATGAAAAAATGTGGCATAAAGATATCAAAGAATGTAAATTAAAACTAAAATATAGCACAAAACCTTACTTCTCCAGAGCAATCAATGCAATCCAGACAAAGCACGTTGCACTTTGACTACGATCCGTTTCTCGCATCCGTATACTTCACCCGCTTCCCTAATGCTAATCTGCATTAAAACCAAACCCAAATCCATAACAATTCAACGTCCTTGGCGCAGCAGATATAGCGTGCCATGTGCTCATTGTTGCACTAAAATTAAATTCCAAGAACACACAGCCAGGAAAAAAAATAACATATGCATTTCAGGAAATATATAACCACATAAGCATAGAAGAAATGATTCAAAAAGACTAGTGCAACAATTGATCTAATAACAAAATTTAGTGCAAGTCAATCCATAAGGTGAGGTACCGCGACGAACTGCGGTGAACAGCGGCGACGGCTTAGGTGCGGCAAACAGCGGTAACGGCTTGCGGTGCGGCGAACAATGGCGATGGCTTAGGGAGCGACGAAAAAGGGCAACGGGTAAGGGCTTCGGAGGCTCCAATCTCCGGCAGACGGCGACGACAGAGCCGACGGAAGCCCCAATCGCAGCAACGGCAAATAGTTTAGGCCTCGGTGACGGAAGAGCCGCCGGCAGCCCCAATCGCAGTGAAAGCCGAAAGTTTAGGCTAGAGAGAGATTATAGTAGAGAGAGAGTAGTGAGAGAGGGAGAACTAGGAAGCATCGGTGAGAGAGGGAGAGCTGGGAAGCTTCGGTGAGCGGTGAAAGAGGTGAGAGACAGAGAACGAACAGAGATCGGCCTATGCTTGCGAGAGAGCAAAGGGCAGTGATGGGAGCGGTGAGCAACACATCGAGCAGAGGCCAGAGAACGGTGGTCGACGACCAACGAGAGCGGTGAGCGGCGAGAGAGAGCATAGAGCGGTGAGCGATGAGAGAGAGAGCCGAGAACGGTGAGCGGTGAGAGAGAGAAGACAGCGGAGAGCGGTGAGCAGAGAGAGCAGAGAGCAAAGATTGGTCGGTGAGCGAAGAGAGAGCAGAGAGTGGGGATCAGAGAGAGAGCGGAGAGGGAGAAAAAATCGGTGAGCGGTGAGCGGAGAGAGCAGTGACCGGGCGCAGAGAGCGGTGATCGAGTGCAGAGAGCGGTGACGGAGAGAGCAGAGACCGGTTAGAGAGAAAAGCCAGAGAGCGTTGAGAGAGAAAGTGAGTTGAGAGAGAGAAAGATAGAGAGATTTCGGTAAGAGTTGTGGTTGGTCCTCATTTTTGGGGAGTCTAGATCGAAGCACGCACAAATCTCGAGACTTAATGGACGGTTCAAAAAAATAAAAGTTTTGGTGGGAATGTTGGCGCCATTTTTTTGACACGGAATTTAATTTCGTCTTAATCTCGTCTCTATTTCCGTCTCTGATCTCTCTCTATTTCCGTCTCTGAATTAGTCCGTCTCAATTGCGTCTCAAACCATTTTTTTAGCAACGGAACTCAATTATGTTGCTAATTCCGTTACTAAATAGCCATTTTTTGTAGTGGCATCTGACAGCAAATATGTAGCTCAGCAATAACCTTTGTTATACATAACACCGACACTGCCTCAAGCAACCCATGCTTATATGTCATATGTTGCAGTACTATCTAGCTTACAATGTCGCTCATGCTCAGCGCATGAGCTACTACATTCGCCTAACCGGATGATACTCAATTGCGAAGTCATAGTCATTCAATAACTCGAGTCATCTTATTTGTCGCATGTTTAACTCCCTCTGAGTGAACAGGTACCTCAAACTCTGGTGGTCTGTGAATAACACAAACTTCTCACCGTACAAGTAGTGCCTCCAAGCCTTTAGTGCAAACACGATCGTCGTAAGCTCTAAGTTGTGCACTGCATAGTTTACCTTGTGAAGTCTCAACTATCGAGATAAATAGGCCATTGGAAGTCTCTCCTACATCAACACGTAACTTAACCCAATGTCTGATGCATCAGTATAAACTAAAATACCTCTACCTGCTACAAGTAAGGCCAAAACTAGTGTCAAAGTCAATTCCTCTTCAACTCCCAAAAAACATCCTCACACTCATCATTCTTGGTTAACCTCATCATCGGTGGTGCAATCATCGAGAAATCCTATACGAAACACTTATAATATCCTACCAAACCTAGGAAACTCTGAATGTCAGATACAAAATCGAGTGTCTCCCAGTCAATAATCGCCTGAATCTTGTCACCATCAACTGATATGCCCTGATCACTTATGAAATGCCCCAAATATTTCACCTCACTCAACCAAAATGTGCACTTGCTAAACTTGGCATAAATTATGTGCTCTCTCAACGTCGCCAACACCTCTCTGAGATGCCTCTCGTGTTCCATACAAGTTTTACTGTAAATTAAGATTTCATCGATACAAACTATGACATATCGATCCAAAATGGCCTCAAAACCTTATGCATAAAGTCAATGAAGATCGTCGATGCGTTAGTCAATCCAAAAGGCATGACTTTAAACTCGAATAGCCCGTAACGAGTACTAAATGTGGTTTTTCCACATCTTCTCTCGAGTCCTCAACTGATAGTATCCTGAAAGTAAATCGATCTTCGAAAAGAACTTGGCCCCAACCAACTGATCGAATAAGTCATCAATCCTCGAAAGTGGGTAACGATTTTGAATCGCCACCTGATTCAGCTTCGGTAGTCCACACACATCCACATCAAATTGTCATTCTTCTTCACAAAAAGGACTGGAGCTCCCCATGGTGACATGCTTGGGTGAATAAATCCTTTCTGCAATAAATCATCTAATTGGGTCCTCAACTCCTCGTGCTCCGATGCTGACATCTTATACGATCTGATGTAGATCGGCTGAGTCCTCAGAATCAACTCAATGATAAATTCAACAGCTCTCGTTGGTGGCAATCCTAGTAAAATCATATGGAAACACATTTGAAAACTTGTAGATAATATGGACATCTCAACCTTAACCATTGTCCTAAGCTTTGGCTCAACCATAGCCGCATATGCCTCCATCTCCTACGACGTAGTTAATCTGCCTTGAGTGATAGGTAAAGCATTCGCAACTCCATTAAATGAAAACTTTGGAATCCCCTCGATGTAAAACATCACAGTCATGTTGAAATAGTCGATCTATGCATGATAAGATGATAACCATTCCATATTGAACATCGCGATGAACTCCAAGTACTCTAACACTCTCAAATCAGCCAGTAGTTGATGTCCCTCAATCTCCACAACACAATTTCGACATATCCGGTTAGGGTAAATCTTATCCCCAACTTTCGTATTGAGAACAAGAAAGTCTGTGTAGGTAATCCTAACTCTCCTACCATGCGTCCAGAAATAAAAGACTTTGTACTACCGAATCCATCATAATGTGCATGAAAATACCATAAACATATAACATAACCTCAACAAGTTTTCTAGTCACCTCCCTATTCGGCTGCGCGACCCCAAAAGCTGCAATCTAAGCCCTATCTTTAGACATGCTCCATCTATGGTGGTAGTGGTACTGGTCTAGTACAAGCCACAACAATATGTCCAACTTGACCGCATTGGTAACATGTACAAGTCTCTAATCTATCATAACTCCTCTGACTTTGTGCTAAACCTGGCCTCGACTCTGACATCTCTAACCTCTATCTTACCTATACTACTGTTTAGCTAATCAACTAGCGTAGAAGCCATAAAATATGCCGCCTGGTGATCATCATGTCGATATTGGTCATCACAACAATTTTTGTCACCTTGACCTTGATCAGACTGTCAATCACCTCGACGAGGTCTCTGGCCCTATCTCTGTCAATCCCGTCTCTCATCTATCTCTTCGATTTGATAAGACCGAGAACTCAAAGTTGGTTGACTCCGATTTCCTACAACGCACCCTGAACCACTAATCGACTTGCCTTCTGAACCAAATATGTCTTGTGTGCGAGGGACCTATCATAAATCCCTGCTACTGTACGAGCTCTACTATATACAAATGTGCTCGCAATCCTCTCATATAAACCTCGGACAAAATAATCTATCTGTAATCGATCTATACCTATTATGTCCATGGAGTACGATAATAGATATTTGTACCTCTCCATGTATATAGGCCAGACATATCACCCTGAACCAATGAAAAACTAATCCCTCAATCGAACCCTGACCTCTATAGGTATATACTCGTCCATAAATAGCACTCGGAACTCTGCCTAAGTAGTCATAGCAGGATATGTCGCGATATAGGTAGTCCACCATACCGCTGCATCGACTCTCAAGTAAAAACACAATAATCTCGACCGATCAATCACCTCAACCCAAAGCAATCATGAAGTCGCTCATGAGATAACAGCCACCTCTCGGCTATTTCTGGGTCCCCGGCTCCGTAGAAGTATCCTAGACAAAAGCTTAATAAAGTCATTCATCTTCTTAGCCTCAACTGTCATCAAACCCCTTAAAGTAGACGCCACTACTGGCTGCTCCACTGTAGTATCCGTTGGTACTACTACTGGCACAACTTTCTCGACCAGCTGTCTCAGATGCTGCTACATGTACCTGAATCTCAACTGTAGTAGGAGCTAGAACTGTTTGAGTAGTAGTCATCGACTTAGCCAAAATGGTAGTAGGAGCTGTAGTAGTCTCCCAACAATCCCGAACTCTCATCATGTCTATCAGCAACGCGAATCTATCATCTATAGTCCATGCTAATGACTCCAACGTCAAAGTCGGCCTAGTCGAATCACTGGTATCCCCAACCTTAGGCTGAGTAGTATCTGAAGGTTATCCGTCCATCAGTATTTGCATCAAATGGTGTATGTCTAATCTGCCTTAGTACAAATATACATGTATTGTATGTAATATACAACCAAAAATATAACACGTATATCCTTAATTTATACCCATCTCGCCTCACTTCCCAACTAGGACTCTAGGCAATTCCTTTGGGTTTCTACATCTAAAGTTTATTTATTAGATTTATCCTCAAATTATACCACAAACGTAACCATGTTAGAGTTAACATTCAATTCATCAAGGTTCACCAGCCTTGCTCAATACCAAAATGTAGCGGCCCATTTTCCAAATGAATCGCCACGAGGGCCAATGCGGGCCCACAACCTTGCTTACCAATGCCAGCTGCGTCTCACTTGCTATCTCATCCACCATTTAATCATTATTAACCTCAATCAAAATCAATTTACTGTTTAAATTATTCATGAACTCAAGTCGTCTATTTTAATATCGTTTGAATCCTTAATAAACCACAATGGAAGTTTTTTATCATGACAAATAAAATATTAAATATCATATTCATGCATTTAACTTGATACCTAGTGTGGAAAACCCTTATGAAAACATATATCAGATATAAACCTCGAAGATCTCAAAATATCAAAATATAGGATCCTGAAGTATTTCACAATCCCAATTCCCCAAAAATGAAAACACAATATATATATATATATATATATATATATATATATATATATTACAAACGTACAAGTCCGACTCAATATCTCTGAATCACAGGTATTCTAAAAGCTTGCCCTTGCCACAACTCGTACTAGGATCTGCACTCAAGCTATCACAAAAAGGCAGATGATGAGTCCATAGTGAGTATTCCCAAGGAAATTAAGCGAGTAATACTAAAAGTAAATACTAAAATTTAAATAAACATGCGAAAATAAATATTGGCAACTGTGCTCATCGAGTTACCAACCGCAAGGGTATAGTAGTGGTAAATACGGGGTCGAATCCGCAGGACTTGAGTTTACTCTAAGTTAACTAAGTATGGGGGTTTTCAAGAAAATCAATAAAATAATTAAGTAAACAAGCAATAACAAAAAGTTCACACAAATTAATATCAATAATGAAAAGTTCACCCAAATCTCCGGTTCCACAAATCAGAATCAATATTCAATAGCAATTATGGTCTTCGATCTTTCCCAAAAAGTTATTAATTTAAATTTTTCGAGATTAGCTATAGAAAATCAACAACCGCCAGAAATTCCTAGTTCCTCTAATTGCGATAGTCAGTACATCCGCCACTAACTACTTCCCTAATTAATGTACAACCCTTGACATCCGCCAATCAGGTTTAACACACTAACCGCGGTAATATAGATCTATGGGAACACTAATCCTAGATAACCGGATCGCATCCGCTCCCGATTTAACCTAGATTCAATTGTTGTACATTCAAGAACCGAAAGGGTTTTACAACAAACGGGTGAATGTTTGTTACTTTATTGGTCTAAAAGCATAATTACATGGATACTAATATTCCAAATAACAATAGATTCTCCATCTAAAAGCATGCACATGCCATATACATACCCTAAATCTAAATCATAATAATTAAATCAACAACAATGAAATAGGAGAAATTAAATTAGTTAAATAATAAAATGAAAGATCTCACATAATATGCTATGAATCTATGATTCGAACTTTCTTCCCCTTCGACTTAGGCGGGAAAAATCAATTAGCCGGACATTGTCTTCAAAAATCACTCCCAAAAACTAATAATTGATCTCTTCACAACTCTAATTAATTGTTCTACATTAATACCTAGGTTCCTAATATATAAAAATAGTCCAAATTGGTCTCGGATACTAATTTCAGGGGTTGGGGAAGTGACTCGTGCGTCGAGGAGCATCGTATGGCTATTTTTAGATCAAAATTCGGACTCTGCCACGTGTCACATCGTGATTCGCTGAATTTCTGCATCTTGTTGACGTGTCAGCACCGGATTGGACCGCCTCTGTCACCGCCGCTGATTTGGCGCCGCGTAATTCGCCGAAAATCCGCGCTTTATATTTTGTGTGTGCTGGCTCATCTCCACGTGGTGCTTCCGGATTGGCTGAGACACTTGTTAATGACGCGCTGGACGAATGAGAGCTCGCCGCGTGGCGCACTGCTGGAGCGAAGAGAATCGCGCGACTCGCGCTAAAATCTGGGAATGTGATGCCTCGCATCTTGAGGGCGATCGATGGAACCCGAAACGTGGAGAAATAAGGCGGTGTGGCTCCCTGATGACGTGGCAACACATGGCGGACCGTGATTGGTGGCGGTGCCTCGTCTGGGTGACATGACTGCGGTAGATTGGTGGAAATTCGACGTGCTTTTTCTTGGACGTCCACATGTCAACGTCTGATTGGTCCGGAGGAGCTTTTCTCACTGATGTGGCATGCTTTGATTGGCTGGAACACCGTGTCTGCTATTCGACCCACCGCGCAATGCGTATTTCGAGGCAAACTGTCCGGCATCCGATCACTGCAAGTAAATACTCCATTTTGAGTATTTTTCCGCCACGAATTCAACCGCGCACTCCGTTTCACCTAAAAATTACCAAAAATATTATTAAATATTTATTTTTAATATTTTTAATAATTAAATATACTAAAATAGACTAATAAATACCTATAAATACTGACTTATCACATGCATAAGTAATAGTGAAAGCTCAAAGTGTGTTCTTAGACCCTAGGGTCAGACTAGCACCATACTTCAGACTCTCTACAAAATATTGTCGGCGAGTAGCACTCGAGCAAGGCCAGTATCTGGATCCGCTAGGTGGTCGGTGTAGAATCTACGAGGCACCTACACGTACCCCGATGCGACTCTCGGGTCGAACTATACATCGAGGTCCCTGACACATGTGCTATGGCCTAGCAGACATAAACTCAGGAATGGCATAGAGGGAGAGCCTCAACGTCTGTTCATTTAAACCAAAACCAAGAATATAGTATTGAAAGACAAAATATGAATTCAAAAGCAAAAATAAGGTATTGTTTAAGAGATTTCAGTTGGGATACTACACACCTCAACCTACACTCCGTATCTCGATAAATAACCCATCGATCCGGTTCCGTCGAATCCCCAGTATTCAAATTACCGTTCGAAATGACCTATTTCTATTAATAATTAGTTTTTAGTCAATTGAATGTATTTTATATTACTTAGTAAAAATATTCTCAAATCTGCAATATCTAGCGCGCCAGGTCTGAGGATTAGCGCGCTAAATTTCTGAGCAACTAAACGTTCTTCGTCAGGAAAAACATTAGCACACTATATTTTTCACCTAGCGTGCTAATCATCATCTAGCGCGTTAGATGGCCTCATTAGCGCGCTAATCGGGTTCTGGACAACAGTTTGGTTGAAAATTTTGAATTTTAAACATCACCACCAACAACAACCATTACAACAACATATACCACTTAACTTTATAGCACTTAAAACTCACCAAAAAAAATCACTTAACAATCCATATTGGATTCACACAAACACTTCAAAAATTTGTACCAAAAGATAAAGAAAATTGAGATGATTGGGAATCTCACCTTGCTTTGATGAATCAACCAGTCCAAGCTCCTCAAATGATCAAGTTTGAACTCCAAAACCCTTGTTTCTTCTTCTCTATTTTCTGATTTGTTGATGAGGAGAGAGAAAAGGTGGTGGAAATGAAAGTCAATTTGACTTTTATACACTTATAAGCATCTCTCCTCACTTGTGCATCCCAATGCAATCTAATGAGTCGTATCTGCATCAAAGGATGTATGGCTAATCGGCCTCAATACAAATATACATGTATCATCCACAATATACAACCAAGAATATAACACTTATATCCTTGATTTCTACCCATCTCACCTCACTTCCCAACTAGGACTCTAGGCAATTCCTTTGGGTTTCTACATCTAAAGTTTATTTATTAGATTTATCCTCAAATTATACCACAAATGTAACCTTGTTAGAGTTAACATTCAATTCATTGAGGTTCACCAGCCTTGCTCAATACCAAAATGTAGCGGCCCATTTTCCAAGTGAATCACCACGAGGGCCAATGCGAGCCCACAACCTTGCTTACCAATGTCTGCTGTGTCTCACTTGCTATCTCATCCACCATTTAATCATTATTAACCTCAATGAAAATCAATTTACCGTTTAAATTATTCTTGAACTCAAGTCATCTATTTTAATTTCGTTTGAGTCCTTAATAAACCACAATGGAAGTCTTTTATCATGACAAATAAAATATTAAATATCATATTCATGCATTTAACTTGATACCTAGTGTGGAAAACCCTTATGAAAACATATATCAGATATAAACCTCAAAGGTCTCAAAATATCAAAATATAGGATCCTGAAGTATTTCATAATCCCAATTCCCCAAAAATGAAAACACAATATATATATATATTACAAACGTACAAGTCCGGCTCAATATCTCTGAATCACAGGTATTCTAAAAGCTTGCCCTTGCCATGACTCGTACTAGGATCTGCACTCAAGCTATCACAAAAAGGCAGATGACGAGTCTAGAGTGAGTATTCCCAAGGAAATTAAGTGAGTAGTACTGAAAGTAAATACTAAAATTTAAATAAACATGCGAAAATAAATACTGGCAACTGTGTTCATCCCATGCATAAGTAATAGTGAAAGCTCAAAGTGTGTTCCTAGAGCCTAGGGTCAAACTAGTGCCATACTTTGGACTCTCTACAAAATATTGCCGACGAGTAGCACTGAAGCAAGGTTTGTATCTGGACCCGCTAGGTGGTCAGTGTAGAACCTACGAGGCACCTACACGTACCCCAATGCGACTCTCGAATCGAACTATTAACTGAGATCCCTAGCACATGTGTTATGGCCTAGTGGACATACACACAGGAATGGCATAGAGGGATAGCCTCAACGTCTGTTCATTTAAACCAAAAACCAAGAATACAATATTGAAAGACAAAATATGAATTCAAAAGCAAAAATAAGGTATTACTTAAGAAATTTCATTTGGGATACTACACACCTCAACCTGGACTCCGTGTCTTGATAAATAACCCATCGGTTCAGTTCAGTCGAATCCCCAATATTCAAATTACCATTCGAAATGACCTATTTCTATTTATAATTAGTTTTTAGTCAATTAAGTGTATTTTATGTTACTTAGTAAAAATATTCTCAAATCCGCAATATCTAGCGCGCTAAGTCTGAAGATTAGCGCGCTAGATTTCTGAGCAACTAAACGTTCTTCGTCAGGAAGAACATTAGCACACTATATTTTTCACCTAGCGCGCTAATCATCATCTACCGCATTAGATACCTCATTAGCGCGCTAATCGGGTTCTGGACAACAGTTCGGTTAAAAATTTTGATTTTTAAACATCACCACCACCAACAACCACTACAACAACATATACCACTTAACTTTATAGCACTTAAAACTCACCAAAATAACCACTTAACAATCCATATTGGATTCACACAAACACCTCAAGAATTTGTACCAAAAGATAAAGAAAATTGAGATGATTGTGAATCTCACCTTGCTTTGATGAATCAACCAGTCCAAGCTCCTCAAACGATCAAGTTTGAACTTTAAAACCCTTGTTTCTTCTTCTCTATTTTCGAATTTGTTGATAAGGAGAGAGAAAAAGTAGTGGAAATGAAAGTAAATTTGACTTTTATACACTTATAAGCATCTCTCCTCACTTGTGCATCCCAATGCAATCTAATGAGCCCTATTTGCTCCATTACTCGGCCTTTAATGACTCAAAATGTAACACCAATGGCACACTTGCCCTTGTTCTTAGGCCATAAAGTCGTCTTTTGGGTGTTCCGACGCCTAGTTTCACGTTCCGAAATGCGACATACGTGTACTACCATGACCCGAACCACCAAATATGCATTACATATTATTATTTTTAACTCATTTTATTCATTTCATATGTGTATTATTTTCCCCGACCTAGTATTTA
This sequence comes from Stephania yunnanensis, assembly GCA_039657365.1. Classification (NCBI taxonomy): domain Eukaryota; kingdom Viridiplantae; phylum Streptophyta; class Magnoliopsida; order Ranunculales; family Menispermaceae; genus Stephania; species Stephania yunnanensis. The sequence goes on along the minus strand of CM077584.1, from coordinate 51,952,810 downwards.
GTCTTTTAGACTACCCAGTACCCGTGACGACATGCATATCGAGGCGAATACTTATCACACAGTCTCGCACGTCAAACGTAATATACATACACACATTACGATGTTGTTTAATTTATTTCAATGTAAACATCGTGAATTAAACAAATCAACACACAAAATAACTACTTACCTAACTCCAAACACGCACTAGCCTAGCTGCGCGTCCCACGAGCGTCTGACTATCAGCCACATTGACAACCATGTCATTAATAACGAAGAATTAAATTCAGGTCGTTACAATCTCACTCAATTGTTCAAATAAATAAACAAAAATGGAATAAGTGTTATGTACCAATTTTCTTCTGGACCTTTCAGGGTTTGAGGAAAACTTTGCACTTTACTGTATCAAATACTCCATGTAATAGCAATCGAACATCAAAATTTAGAATATGTTCTTTAGGAACTCATATCCCATCATATTTATCAATAATTGTTATCTTGAATCCTTTCGGTAATGGTTCATCAAGAATGTCTTGAACAAGCGGGGTGGACCAACCTTATATATTACTAAATTTGTATTAGCCTAAGAACGAGAGCCAAGTCTTTCCAACACTCGTCGCTCTACTTGCCTCTATCATCTCACCACGATCATGTATATTATGACCCCATCTAGAAGAGCCAATAGAAGTTGCTTTTTGAGGTTAGTTGCGATTTGCTCCATATAAAAATTCTACTTGCTCTTGTAACATGTTTACTTGCTCCTTAGCCTTACCAATCTTATTTCTCCCCTGCTTGGTCTCGAACTTTATATTTACCTCTTTTAATTCTTCATCTCCCCGAGATCATTCTCTCCTCTTTCATAGGGATTATAAGTTTCTTCCCTAGACGGTGATCTTTGTGAAAGAGATGTATTGTGTGATTGTCGATCTTCTCTGGCATGTCCCGACCGACGATGAAATGGATCTCGTGCCTCGTTGATATGAGTGTTCCGAGTAGTGACTGCTATAAATATGACATGCATTTCCTTTGGTGCCAAAAATGTTATGGAAACAACACCTTTAACCTCGATATCAGAAATGCGAGTCGCCGCAACCTTGTGATGGAACTACTCTTCGTCGAAATCGGCAAAACAAATTCTAGAGTGGGGGCATCCGAGGAAAGCACTTCGACACTCAAGTCAGTAAAAACTCAGAGAGGTATTTTCTCAGAAATTTTGTACGTACCTCTTTCTATGAGCGGTTCTCCTATTTATTTATAGTACTTAGATTCAAAATAAACATGTATCTTCAACATCAAATCTGGTTAGATTGACTTTATCTAAACTATATTTTATGGGATCACCCCTATCCATACTGGACTACGAGTCGAACTCTTAACAGGATAATTTATGATCATATATTGTATAATGTGTATCTCGAGGTATGTATTATTTGCCTCATTTAAGGCCGACTCAACATAAATAATGTCATATCTGGACTTGAATATCGCATGATACGTATCTCGAGACACAAATGTACTACCCCCATATCATATAGCCTTAAGGGTTTATCCTTTATTAATTTCCAATCGAGATCATGCCGAATCCAGATTTCTTATTTTGATAAGATTTGAAAATCTCGATTTTTTCTCGACGTGTATCGGTGGCGTAGCTTGACTATAAGTGAGACGAGGTTAAATGTTGGCTCGTAACAATTTATGGAGCCAAATAAACCATTCTTTTGGTGAATAGTAACACTATTAATCAAGTCAAATAATATTTTGTATATTTTACTTTAAATACACTAAATAAATTTTGCGCATCACATCGCATATCGATGGCTTAGCTTGACAATAAGTGAGGCGAGGTTAAAGTTTGGCTCGTTACAATTTATGAAGCCAAAGAAACTCTTATTAGGTGATACTATTCATCAAGTCAAAGAAGTTTTCTTTGACTTGGTGAACAATAATATTATTCATCAAGTCAAAAAATATTTTGTATATTTTACTTTAAATATACTAAATGAGTGTTGCGCGTCTCGATGAGTATCGGTGGCCTAGCTTGGCTATTAGTGAGACGAGGTTAAAGTTTGACTTGTTACAGTTTATGGAGCCAAAGAAACCCTTCTTTGACTACATATTTAAAGTAAGATATACAAAATATTCTTTGACTTAATGAATATTAACACTATTCACCAAGTCAAAGAAAGACTTCTTTGACTTGATTCATACTTTGTTTTGATGAATAGTGACACTATTTGTCAATTCAAATAGGGGTTTCTTTGGCTCCATGAATATTAAGGAGCCAAACTTTAACATTATTTTCCTTATAGCCAAGCTAGGCAATTAATATGTGCGCACCACCAAACAATACACTTAAGTACTCCTACGCAAAAGTTTCGTTTTTCATAGGAGAAGGGGCAAAATTGGGATTTGTCAATCCTCAAGATTTATTCAAATATGTGATAAACTTGAATTGGAGAAAAATCTCACCATAATAGGAAAATTTGGGATTTGTCAATCTTACCAAAATAGGAAATTCAGATTTGGCAAATTCTCGATTGGAAACCAATAAAGGGTAGAACTTAAGGGTATAAATACGCTAGCACATAAGAGGAACAAGTATGTTATCTTCTCTAACCTTAAGTCCTATGTTCTAAAAAACCTGATTTAACTTAGGTATCGAAGTGTTCTCTTCGAAACCCCCAATCTGGACTATTTTGCAGTTTGCGGAGGTTGCCGACGTTCGCCACAGGATTCGTGCGACCTACTACTCCAGGATTTCGTGAGGTAGTTGACGTGCATCAATGAACAACTTTTTACTGCTTCAGGCTTACGAATTTGTTCAAGAATTATACGGCTACATAGAACAACTATTTGTTGAAAAATGTCATATCCTGAGAAATAATTGAAAGCAATGCAGAAGAATGTGAGGAGATGATAAAATCTGTCTTGAAAGTTCCATACAAGTGGAACCCATATAGTGCCTTGTTAGGTGGTTATTCCATATTGGAACTACTACTACTCATTTGTCATCTAATTATGAACTTCTTAATGTGTAGTGATTGTTAAAGGCTAAGGTGGCAATTCGTGTTGGCAAGTCGTAAACATGTCGAGTTGTAAACATGTCAAAACCTATATAATGCAAACCCATTACACGACATATTTACTTAATCGTGTTAATTGTTTTCATGTCTAAATGAGTCGTGTTAAACATGTCAAGTATTCGTGTCACCTATTATTAAATATTTTATTTAAATTTTTATAATTTGTTTACTTTTTTAAAAATATATCTACATGAATAAATTTAAATGAACATAATTAAAAACATATAAAATAAATTTTAAATAGCCAATAAAACATAATGTGATTGTATATAGACTTAAGTTTTACTTTACTTCATTCAAATCTTTATTACTCTCAATAATAGAGGAAAAATGACTCGTAATAGTAACATATACAAAATTATAAGAATCCTCAAAAAAATATCTAAATCTTACTTTGGTAATTGTTTTCTTAATAAATAATTATTAATAAAATCTAAAACATAAATAATATATTAAAGTAAAATAAGCATTTCCTCTAAAAAAATAAAATAAAATATGATAAAAGATGTCTACAATTACAAATAAATCATGTTATTAACATGTATTCAAATGGATGAATTTTGAACTAATCAATTTATTACATCATATTTATTATTTATAAGTTATTCTTTACTTTCATGTTAAGTAAGTCATAGACAAGTTAAGCAAGTTGATATTGTTGGGTTTTGGGGTTCATACGCAGCGGAGATTACAAAACAATTTTGACAAAAACCCCAACAGGATCCGAATCTAATTCCATTAAAAATGTTTAAACCATGAAAAACTTAATTATACCTCAGTCGCAATATACCTTTCTGAAAGTTGATCGATCTCTAAGGCGCTGCCAACGACGAACGCCCTCTACCAGTAGTCCACGCACGAACGGCGGCCGAGATTCGAAGTGCTAGCTTCGAGAGAATACCGAACCTTTTGTTTTTCTCCAAAACGATCCAGAGCATACCAAAAACCCTAAGTCGTTTCTAAAACGAAAATAGAGTTTTGGCCTTTAATCTTTCGTACGTGTATTCTAACTTAAAACGTCTATTTATACAACCCTAGTATATAGACCGTTAAGTAAATTACAGATATACCCCTACTTAAAGAAGTATAAGTGTAATACACCACAAGGACGTTTCTGTCATGAATTTTATCATATAAAATTTATTTTTTTAAACCATCTTAAAATCTCGCAAAATCATTCTTAGTGTGCGACCCAATAGGCTCATACAACGTTGACAGTGTACCAAAACACATTTTGGTATACAAGTCATAAGCGGCCTCTAGCAAGACATTATGACTACCCAAGTTGTGCGAATATCAAATCGATAATACCTAATCAATAGTGTATATAACATCCTTTTGTCACACGATATCCTTTTGATCAAACATAAGGCATGGAATTGTCATCCAACATGTTCAATCGTACTAGTCTCGATCTCTAGGTAGACTGAAAACATCCAAGTGACATTGATCAATATCAATTCACTTAAACTAGGCCTTTTAACAGTCTAACACATCGAGGGATCCACTAGATATCTCTCTTTATATGAGACTGACAAATTCTATCTCGATTACGCAACTTCATCACATTGCTTACACAGTAACCAACCACAACATTTATAATCATTCGGTTAAAGACAACGTTTGATAGTGTCAAATCACTATGTTCCTAATATTGAAGTCTCTGGTAATCTCAAGTCAGAAGACTGAAAAATATACCTATCATGAGAAATAACTATGACTTAATCCATGTGATGTTCTCATAGCGAGTCGGTCCAGTACTTTGTTCCCTAACAAGTACTCATGATCTTGATTCATATCCATATACGTATAATCATCGTATGATCATCAATCAAGACTCACATTAGTCTTAATTCATTATAGTTCCCAGTATAATGATCGACTAGGGACATTTATGATATTTCTGTAAATACCCATGGATCTTATTATAATGTAAACGTGCAAATTAATTATAATAAACAGCAAATGAAATCCTCTATTTTATTAACTAAAAGTATTCATAAAGACGGTTAATGGATTGACATATGACACATGCCCCAACAGATATGTTAATGACTTGTTTATTAATTGTATATAAACGTGTTAACATGTTTATAACCTAAACTCACTTATGTCAAATTCATGACATGTTTATTACATGTCGTTTCAGGTCAATCGTGTCATGACTCTAAATTGACACCCCTAGCTGAAAGCAGCACTGCACTAAGTTGTACCGGGAGAATAATGTTTGTTGCTTTGTTTGTAGAATCAATGAGATGAACAAATGATAACAATGACTTTCTTATGAGATACGTGTATCATATATCATCAACTCTTGCATAACTTGTCAATTAAGTTGCATAATTTACAAGTTTGAATGACATACATCAACTATTCTTTAGTTAAAAAAATACAAATAGAATTTATTCAATAAAATAAAATAAAATAAAAATAAAAAACGAAGCTTATCTATTGGAGGTTTTGTATAACTTGTCTTCTCTAGTTGAAATTTTTTATTTGTCTTTCTTTGTTGGAATTCTTAAATTTTTCTTCCCTCATTGAAAATTTTGTTATTCGTTATTCTAGTGGTGTTTGTGTATTGTTATGTGTTTCAACATTGTATAAAACAATCTTTGATATTACGTTGTTTCGATTTCACAATCGCATTTACAATCATATCGAATCATAAAAGATTAATAAAATTTCTATTTCTTCAAAAAAAAAAAAAAAAAAAACCAGCCTAACCTGTCCCTTATTTAGTTTACACAGTCATTTCCCTCTCTCAACCCATGGACTCATATGGGAACTCCACAAACACTACTACTCATCTCCCATTCTTGTTCTTTCAACCTCTCCAACTCCCTTAGCAAATCACAAAAGAAGAACAAAAGAAAGAAACACAAGAGACACCCTCTCCAACTCCCAACCCACCCTCACCACCACCAACACCCCCAAATCTCATACCCCAAATCATCCCCAACTCCCCTCCTCACCCCACGAACCCACTACACACAAACCAAACGCCAAGCCCTCCACTCCCTCCTTCAATCCCTCCAATCCTCCATCTCCAACGGCCTCCGAATCGACCCCGAAATCTTCTCCTCCCTCCTCGAAACCTGCTTCCAAATCCAAGCCTTCGACTGCTTCCCCACAATCCACAGCCTCATCCCTCCCTTCCTCCTTCGCAATAACTTTGGCCTATCGTCGAAGCTCCTTAGACTCTATGCCTTTTCCGGCGACATTGACAATGCCCACCAACTGTTTGACGAAATGCCGCAGAGAACCCAATCTGCATTCCCTTGGAATTCACTCATTTCCGGGTATGCCGAGCTGGGGAGGTTTGAGGAGGCATTGGCTTTGTACTTCCAAATGGAGGAGGAATGTGTTGAGCCTGATGAGTATACGTTCCCTCGCGTGCTCAAGGCTTGCGCCGGCATCGGGTCGGTTCGAGTTGGGGAGGGTGTTCATAGGGACTTAGTGAGAGCTGGGTTTGGGAGTGATGGGTTTGTGCTCAATGCGCTTGTTGACATGTATGCTAAGTGTGGTGACATTGTGAAGGCTAGGATGATCTTTGATAAAATTGGTGTTAGAGATGGCGTTTCATGGAATTCGATGATTGCGGGTTATGTTCAACATGGGTTGTTGGTTGAGGCTTTGGAGATGCTTCGCGGGATGATCAGGGATGGCTTTGATCCGGACGCCATTGCGGTGTCTACTGTTCTTTCGGGGCTCTCTTCGTTTAGTTCAAGAATCAAGTTTGAGATTCATGGATGGGTTCTTCGTCGTGGGCAAGAGTGGAATTTATCGATTGCGAATGCTTTGATTCTTGTTTACTCTGAGCGGCGGAAGCTCAATTGTTCGCGTTGGTTGTTCGATGGAATGCCTGAACGAGATGTTGTATCGTGGAATTCGATCATCTCTGCCCACCAGAAGAACCCAAGAGCGCTTGTGTATTTTCGGCTCATGGAGGAGTCTGGAACAAGGCCGGATTCGATCACATTTGTGGCGTTGCTATCTTCGTGTGCCCATCTCCGCTTGGTGGAAGATGGATGGCGATTGTTTGTGAAGATGAAGGAGAAGTACAGAATAAAGCCTGGGATGGAGCATTATGCATGCATGGTGAACGTACTGGGAAGGGCTGGTTTGATCAGTGAAGCATATGAGTTCATTTTAAAGATGGGTTTTGAAGCGGGTCCAACTGTATGGGGAGCTTTACTGTATGCCTGCTCCCTTCATGGTGACGATAAGATTGGTGAAATCGCAGCAAACCAGCTCTTTGAGTTGGAGCCTGACAATGAGCACAACTATGAGCTTCTGATAAAGATATATGGAGTTGTAGGTAGGTGGGAGAAGGTTGAGGAAGTGATGAGGTCAATGGAGGCGAGAGGATTGGATTCATAGCATAATGCGATACACAACTCGCCGAACTTTGTGCAGGTATTAACAGCTTTGTTGCTGCCTGGAGCGACAATGCTCATGAGCTGAGGATCCCTGGAGGCTTGTATTCACATGGAATCTTACCACTGGTAGGTTCCATGTGTATGTAGGAAAGTACAGTCCCTGTTGTTGATATTCATAACAAGTAGTATAAAATGTACATGAATATTCAATGAAGGATGCTAGAGTGAATCATTATGTTAAATCTTTGAAAAGCAGGTTTGTTTTGTTACTATTACTATCATACACTATTACTATCATAATATCATCTTATTCTAGATCGAATGTTCCTACTAAGTTAAAAAGAAAATTTTAAGTTGCAGGTGCAGGAAGTTGCCAATCATTTATTTCCTTCTTTATCATCTTATTCAAAGATTAGGGAAGGCGGTTGCGATGGTTTGGTCACACTGCAAAGACGGCCTACAAATGCCCCAACTAGAAAACTTGACTCAATAGAAACTGTAGAAATTCGACGAGGTAGGGTAGACCAAAGTTAACATGGGATGCATTAATTAAGAGAGATTCGAATAGTTTGCAAAGCTCACCATCAATTGCACTTAATCGAGCACAATGGAAAAGTTTGATCCATGTAGCCGACCCCAGTTAATTTGGGACTGAGGCTATGTTGTTGTTGTTTATCATCTTATTCTACTAATGAAGTGAGATCAGAATAATAAAATAAAATAATCATTGATGCAAAAGATTAATAGAACAAACAAGTTGATGCAGGAGATGATATGTGCATTTGGGATGCATTCAAGAGATAACATTTCCTTGCCCACCTTCCTTTCCTGAATTTAACTTTCTTGCTAATCAAATCATTAATTCTGGTCTCAAAGCTCATAGTGAAATTGAACTGAACCTTTATTCCATATTACAATACACAGACTGCGTAGTTGGAGGGTTGATAGAATAATACTCTCTCCTCATCTGAGTTTATTCAGGTTGACTATCAGGACTGAATAGGTGTACTTTCAGACATCGGCCATTATTTTACTATATTGCTATCTTTCCTAAAGAATTTTAGAAGCAAACCAGACAATTTAAAGCCTCTGATGAGTAAACTGGGGACACTTGATCAAACTCTGAGAATTTTCAACACTTATGTTCATAGAAAATATTGAGTTATGAGGTCATTAGAGGGGGCATCAAGAACAAGGAGGATCTAGAACTACATTTACATGAAACTCAATTCCAATGGCATCATACTCTTAACTCAACATAGCTACTGATTAAGGTCAAATGCATGAATTCCCTTCCTGTTTGGTAACAAATGCAACATCCATTATTTAGGCACAAAAATGGACCTAAAAAGCTCAACGACCGTATTCCCTGGGAAATATACAGCAAGAATATAAATGTCAAGAATCCATGATATTTCTAACATGCCAAAGGAATGTATTCACTCACCCCAGACGATTTAATGATTCTGTAAAAAGTTAAATGGGAGACGAAAATCAGTCAAGTTAGATGAAGAGGGAAACGACAATCTCAGAAAAATGTGGGAAATATATCTATTTCAAAATTGAAAGGGTTGCCTAACCCAAAGATATCATCCATTTCATATTTAAATGCGTCCAAGAAAAGACCCAAAGAAAGCCCGGCCTTCCAATAATTAAACATGGTGATAAGGCTCCTAAATTTATCAAAAACAGAAAAAGAAGCTCTATACATGATGGCCCCAATCCCCTCCACCACAAACACAGCCAAGCCAGCAGATAATATATCCCAATCACCTGTTTGTCCTATGACAGTTGCAAAGGCAGTCGCACAGTAAAAGCCTGCTAAGAAAAAGAGTACCTTCATTGGAAAACCTTTCCTCAACTCCTTAAATCTGGAATTTAACTTGATTAAAACATCTTGAATTGCTCTAACTAGACGAGTGCCACCATCAGGGCCAGCCTCCGGTCGTGAACCCATTCCACCATCTGCACTGCTCTTCACGGGCATGACTATTCTCCTAAAACAATTCAGGAACAGGAAATCAGAAAAATTAAAAATGATAAGCATTTCAAGAGAAAACTGAGTTATCCCTATTCCTTGGCGCTAATAAACAGTTTAACTTGGAAGGGTATACTTCTCAAAGCTTCTATTTGTTTTCGCACCAACAATCTATCTTGAGACCTCAAGTTTTATACTGTTATTAACTTTGGGAGGAAGGGTGGTCTGACTCTGAAAGATGATATAAATTGAAAATAAAATACCAAAAAATCAAAGAGCTCAACGTGATAGATGCATCAGCCACGACAACAATGCAAAGGCTTATCCTGCATTTTCTGTTATTACTTTTTAACCATTGTTGTTTAACTAACTTACCAGTTACCAATTGAATAGGGAACTTGGCTGACATAGATTTAAATCAGTAACCGCATGGTTTTTGCGAGGAACAACTTGACATCTAAACAAACAATTCAAAAAAAAATTTGCAAAAGCTCAACATGTTTCGAATCAGGATCCTGGATATGCAAATTCTACTGAGTCATTTATCAGGTATAACCAAAGGTTCATTATGTTTCTACCAAATATCACGTTTGCAAATGTCGTAAAGACCATTAAAACCATAAATAAAAACACTTACTTGGAAGTATTGATGACAGAAGGAAGCGGCACATCAAATAAACAATGTTGTGGATGTTTTCTATTCTTGAAAGCAAAAGCAGACTTGCAAGGACAAGCAGCAGATGCGAGTCTCGAGCCTATACGCCTGTAAGACAGAACTACAGCCTTTGAGGGGTAGATGGGAAAGGATGATATCTTAGTAGCCATTGCCATATATCAGCCTGCAAGCAATTTTTGGAAGATATAGTCAACATACAACTGAAGCAAGAAATGAAAAATAAAAAAGCTACAAAATGCCCCCATACAGTAAGCAACAACAACATTAGTGTTAATAGTAATAACCAATGTTTTCAAGGTGGCGAGCGGTATTAGGCGGTTTAGCCCCGCCTAGTCTAGGTGGCGTCTAGGCGAACAAAAAATATTTACTTAGACCTCCCTAAGAAATAATTTAATTCATTTAGAGATCCCTAGTAAGGAGCATATTTTTAACCTACTCATTCTCATCAACATATTTTGAAATAAAAAACATTTTCAAACAAATAAAATAATAAAAAAATTTGAAAATTACATAGACCTCCCTGAAAAGTTTTAAAAAATATTCTTATGCCCACTGCCTGCCTAATTAAGGATTAGGAGGTGGGCACCCCTAAATGCCTAAGTCGGTGCTTAGGCGGTGCCTTGAAAACATTGGTAATAACTACTACAAATAAAAGATTTTTGTTCATCCTTTCATAAAGCTATGTCTCAAAATGACAAATCCTTCTAAGAGACAAGCACTGCTTAGCACTGGGGTGATCAAGCAGCTTATTTAAAATATCCAAGTTTTGAAAAAAGTACATGTAAAAGACATACTCGATAATAAATATCAAATGAGATTTTTACTGTCATTTTCTCCAAAAAAAATTTATTGTCATAACATTGCCTAATTTATTTTTACTTTTCAAATCATTACATTTCATATAAATTTCATCATAAGCCAAGATTTATATTCTTCTAATCGAGCAAGTCTTTGTAATTTCATCAGAACAATGAACACAAAATAAACTTACTGCCTATGAAATCCAAATTAATTTGAGCTTGAACTTGTGAAACCATAATTCAATTCAACCAATCCAAACAGTGGTATGCTACTTAAACAGACAACAACAACAACAACAACAACATAGCCTAAGTCCCAAATTAATTGGGGTCGGCTACATGGATCAAACTTTTCTATTGTGCTCGATTAAGTGCAATTGAGGTTGAGCTTTCCAAACCATTCAAATCCCACCTAATTAATGCATCTCATGTTAACTTTGGTCTACCCCTACCTCATCAAATTTCTACAGTTTCTATTGAGTCAAGTTTTCCAGTGGGGGCATTTGTAGGCCGTCTTTACAGGTGACCAAACCACCGCAACCGCCCTTCCCTTATCTTTGTATCAATTGGTGCTACTCCCACTTGTCTTTGAATTTCTATATTTCTTATTCTATCTTTATGAGTTTTACCACATATCCACCAAAGCATCCTCATTTCCGCTACATTCATTTTATGTAATTGTTGTTGCTTTGCCGCCTAACATTCATTTTCATAGAGCATAGCTAGCCTAATTGCGGTCCTATAAAATTTTCCTTTTAACTTAGTAGGAACATTTCAATCACAAATCACCATGTTGCACTCCGCCATTTCTTCCATCCAGCCTGAATTCTATGTGTGACATCATTCTCAATATTACCATTATTTTGTATGATTGATCATAGGTATCTAAAGTGGTTCACCTTAGGAACTTCTACTTCCCCTAATTTTACCACTCCATCATCTTGATGTCTAGTGTTTCTAAACTCACAGTGCATGTATTCGATTTTCGTTCTACTCAACTTTAAGCATTTAGATTCTAATGTATTCCTCTAGAGTTCTAATTTCCAATTCAATCCATCTTTTATTTCATCCACTAAGACAATATCATCTGCAAATAGCATAACCATGGTACATCCTCTTGAATATGCATAGTTAGTTCATCCATAACTAAAGTAAATAGATATGGGCTTAAAGCCGATCCTTGATGTAGTCCTATCATAATGGGAAATTCTTTTGTAGCTCCTCTAAATGTCTTTATACTCATTACTACTCCATCATAAATATCCTTAATAATGTCTATGTATCTAGCATGTACTCCTTTTCCTTCTAGAACCCACCAAAGAATATCTCTAGGGACCCTATCATATGTTTTTTCTAAATCTACAAATACCATATGAAGATCTTTTTTCTTTTCTCTATATTTTTCTAACAATCGTCTCACAAGGAAAATCGCCTCCATAGTTGACCTTCCAGACATGAAACCAAATTGGTTCTCTTATATTGTTGTTTCTCCTTAACCTATTGTCAATTATCCTCTCCCAAAGTTTCATAGCGTGACTCATAAGTTTAATTCCACGTTAGTTTGAGCAACTTTGAATGTCTCATTTGTTTTTGAAGATTGGCACATGCGTGCTTCTTCTCCAATCCATTGGCATCCGTTTTGATTTTAGAATTTTATTGAAAATTTTTGTTAACCAAGTCAATTCAATTTCTCCTAAGCATTTCCAAACCTCTATGGGCATTTCATCTAGGCCACATGCTTTCTCAATTTTCATTCTTTTCAATGCCTCTTTAACTTCTAGAATTATGATATTGCATGTATAGTTTACATTTCTTTCTTGGTGTGGGTTTTCATCTATTATAGTATCAACTTGGCCATCATTAAATAAACTATCGAAGTAACTTCTCCATATCTCTTTAATATCATCCACGTGCATTAAAACATTTTGATTTTCATCCTTAATACATCTTACATGACTTAGATCTTGTTTCTTTTTATCTCTTAATTTGACTAGCCTATATATATATTTCGTCATCTCTATTGCCTAACCTTGTATATAGATCTTCCATGAAATTTGTTTTAGCTTAACTAACCACTTTTTTAACTTATTTTCTAACTTCTCTATATTGCTTGTACGCATCTTCATCTTGACACTTAGGTATTTTCCTATACATCTCTCTTTTAGTCTTAAATGTTCATTGGACATCCTCGTTCCACCACCATGTTTCCTTCTTTGATGGTCCCAAGCCTTTAGATATACCTAATATGTTTGATCTCACTCTCCTTATAAAACTACTCATTTTTAGTCACATTGTATTAGCATCTAAGTCAAGATTCCAAACATTTTCTTTTAGGATATTTTTTGGATGACTTCTCCCAAGGAACTCCTCCGAGCATTCATAGTATTTGTTTACTATTTTTTAGATTCCACCACTTTATTCTATCCCACTAGTGGGCGCACCCAACTAGCTATCACTGATCCCTCTCTGGCTATCTCTTTTTATCCACCGAGCACTCCCGATACACATGCTATTAGGTCATCACACACAAAAAATCCGGTGGGAGTAACGAACCAATCGCAACGACAAGATATATATCACAAGTAATGGAAATGAATGGAAATACGAAAGCAAAATAAATACTCAAGAGTTTTTCCATGGGTTTTACAAACCTCACAACGCGCTCTCTACCCCGTAATCAATCCCCGAGTCCAAGTCCACTAGGTCCTTGGTCGCCAATTGATCACCCGTTCCAACCTATGTCCATTTATCCATAATTTCATTTAGCATGAAAATTTACAACAAATTTCTAATATTTTTAGGCCAACTTGCCTATTTCGCGCTTTTCGAGACAAAACTCCGCAAAAAGTCGCGTCCGAAATATCCAAATATTTTATGTTTCATAGAAATGCGTGTGCATCTTCATCCTCCGATCGAACTAGTTTTCACTGGTCTCTACATATTTTTGTATCCATTTTTATTGTTAAAAGAAAATCTATTTGACTATTGTTATGACTACCACTAAAAATACCCATTCCATATTACTAATTTGTAATTATATGTTCGAACTACTCGAGGCGAATACGGTTCTCACTTCCTAAAAACACACAATACCTAGCATATCTAAGTCCCCGTATGTCATAGCTAGTATTTGTTAAGACAAATCAAGTATCGTATTACTTTGCGCTCTACATATTTTTGTATCCATTTTTTTGTTAAAAGAAAATCTATTTGACTATTGTTATGACTACCACTAAAAGTAAATTCTAAGATTGATTATCCTTCTTCATTTTTATTACCGTAACCAAAACCTCCATGAACTCTCTCAAACTCATCGTTACTTGCCCCGACAAAATCAAATCCAATTAATTGCACAGCATACAATTCTTCAACATGAGGAATTTGAAACCCTAAAATTGTGAATTTAAGAAATCTGCACCAAATCAACACAAACCTAGTAATTTGGAGATGTAACAAAATTATGCTTGGATTGAATCAAATCTTGATAGAAATCAAAGAAATTAAACCGAATTCCAAAACTCTTACTTCGCCGTCTAAGGCGGCTCGTCTCTGTTTGCTCGCCGGAATGCTTCAACGTCCGCCGCAGTTATCTTTCACGCGGTTGCGCCGCCACCAATCGCCGCCGCTCTGCTCACTTTCCTTCTTCTCTGCTCCGAAGATTCATGTCTCTCTCTCTCTCCACTCTATTTTTTGTAAGGAAAATGATTGGCTTCATTGGCTCGATTTGAAACGTATTATTAAAATTATCCCGATTGCGCCTTGAGATCTGCGTTGCGCATTTCGGCGCATGTCCAAGGGACTTCACAACCTGTGTAAGGAATGGATGTGTCGGTTTGGTAAGAAGTGGGAGATAACTTGAAGGGAGTTGGAACTAATCTTTAGTAGATCAAGTTACTGTGAGTTATTTCTCAATTCAAACTTTAAGGTGTGAGATACCTCTCATACTTTTAGAGGAGTTATCTCCTTAAAAATATTGACAAAACTGGCCCTCATAAATTTTAACTTTTTGGATCAATGCACTAGTATAAGAATATGATCAAGTGCATTGTGATATGTATGATGACAAATATTATGACATTCTATGACATAGTTAAACTTTTTGATATTTTTATAAATAAATGTTTACACGATGATTTTTTTAAACCAAGAAACAAGGTAGGTATATTTTCTTGAAGAAATTGATTCTTTATTGCTTTTAATATGTTTTTTTAAGTAATATGTTTTTAATATACTTTTAATATGTTTTATTTTTTTTAACTCTAAACCTATTTTATTCTGTTTAGAGGAATTCAAATGATTGTTATTAAATCATGAATATAAAAATTAAATAAATAACTCATAAAAGAAAGTATTTTCTTTATAAAAAAGAAAGTATTTTTTAAGTAAGATAAATGTTTTTAAAAAATATAATTAGTTGTATTTATTATATTTATTATTAATAATTATTAAAATATTATTTCAATAAAATTATAAAAATATTTATTAACGCTTGTCGAACTTACCTAAACATATTATTTCTAGAATAGTGGCAAATGGTCGATCCCACAGAGATTGATATTCTTTCTAAAATTGAAAAACAAAAAAAATTAGGGGTTTAAGAAAGTGAATAAATTAACTAATCTAAATAACAATAAAGCAATGGAAATTAATTGAAAATCAATTAATAAAAAAATACCTAAATCAAAACATACTAGTTTGGTTCGACAGAAGATTAGATTTGGTCTTCGATTTACGTAAAATATGCAAATCAAATATATCATAATGTAGCTATAAACCCAGTAACGTATGCGGTTTATCGAACTTCCTAATCTCGATAGCCAAAGTACGATAATGACTATTTCGCTAGTCAATCGTACAACTCTACACTCAAGCACATTGGGTTTAACACGATGACCGCAATGGGTTTCGTGAAGGCACTACCTCTAGACAACCGATCACTAGAGTGTCCGATTTAGCTTAGATTTATAATGTATTCAACCGGTCACAAAAGAGGTCAATCAATTGGTAGGGTCAATTGCCACTAGCGTGGTCTTATCGCATAATGACAGATGCTTATGACTCACTGGCAAAAGAATTAGAGTTTAAATATAAATTTAACTCTAATTATTCAAACAATACCAAAGGAAATAAATTATCAATGAAATCAATGAAATTAAAATATATAAATCTCACAAATTCATGAATAAGTGCAGTCGAACCTCTCTCGCAATCTTGACTAAGCCATGAGTTTAGTCTCTCATGAAAGAATACAAACCAAAAAAAAAAAAGAGGACCGCTATGAGCACCCCACCAATTCATGAAGGCACCCAGTTTTTGTCATTCTCCCTCTAAATTACACTTTGATGTAAATGAATATATTGCCCCTTCATATATATATATATACTTTCTCCAATCTCACAATCCATTTTCAAATCAATTTTGGGGCATCCCACCACATTGGATCTCAAGTGAAACCTAAAGCCACAATTTTGTCAATGTAGGGTTTGATAAATTCGACCAATCCGAACTTGTTTCCACTATAAAATGGACGAATGTACTGCAATAGTGCAATAGGAGGAACAAGAAGAGGTATTTGGTGAAATTTATTGTGTGTGTGTGTGTTTTTTTTTTTCTGGTTTTTCATGTTTTCAGTCGAAGTTGCACGGGCACAATTGTTTTAGCCTCGCAGGACCGAAACTTATACATAAGTCTCGGTCAAGAGAAAACACAGCGTTACGCTACCTAAAATAATTAAAAAAAAGAACAAAATCTTCCATTTCTATAGTCTCGGTCATGCACTTTTGAAAAAATCATAAGAATGACGGTGGCGCATGACCGAGATAACAATAATAGTCTCGGTAATTGGCAACCGAGATCAATGCTACATTCTCGGTTGTACATCACCGACAGGACATAAACTATATACTTATGGTTACTCTCGTGATGTGGTGACTGAGATAACACATTTACTCTCAACCATTCGTTGCTGAGACTGTATAAACTATTCTAAGTACGAGTGGTCGAGAACCACGAGTTCCCAAAAACTTCCCCTCTGTCTCGGCCATGCTTGGCTGAGACTATAAATAACATCTCTGGCCTGTGTGGCCGAGAACCACGACTTTCCAATCAAAGAACCATTGAATACATCGCTACACAAACATAACAACTACTCTACCAAATGCAACTTAATTAGACTATCAACGTACATTCAAACGATCAATTTCACGACTTGAGTGCGTGAACGAAAAACTTGAACCGAGCCTTAATGTGGAGACATAATCGAACAAAATCCAAAGCCTTTAAACTCGATATTCCGCCTACAACAGAGGGGAAGACGGAGAGTATTGCTTGCTCGTTCAAGAGGACGGTGGTGGGGTGCCTCCGTTTTGAACGAGGGGTATTTTGGGGATTTCGGGTCATTAATTTTGGTGCCCTTGGTAAATGACTTTGTGCCCTCAATAAGTGGGTGTCTTCATGAATTGATGGGGTGCCCATAGCGGCCTTAAAAAAAATTGATGTCCGATTGAGAAATCCCCAAAGATAGCCGAGATGAGTGTTAATGTAGAAGTCGATGCCTTTCTTCCTTCCAAAAATCAATTCGGTCTTCTCCTATTTTCTATTTTTTGTACGTCCCCATTTTTTTCCATCTCTTAGTTGTTATTTTTCTATATCTCTTCACTTTCTATATATATATATATATATTATAATAGCAATCCTAAAACGGTTAACCGTGAAACCTTTTTGACTAAAAGTCCCAATAATGCCCCTAAGTGTTTTAATACAAATAATTAAATTCTGGATAAAATGGTAATTTAATTGATAACTACAAATTAATAGGCGGTTTCGATTTTAGATGTGCGGATGAAAATTGAATTTTCAAAAGTTTTGAAATTGGTAGTCGGTTTCCTAACAAAGTGGGATTTGGATGATTTTCGCATTTGTTTTTTCGCTCTCTCTTTCCCTCCACGTTTCCCTCTCCTCTTCCTTCTCCTCCATCTCTGCGACACCCCCAGTCTTTGCTCCTCGTCATCTTCGCTGCGCAACAACTCCTGCCTCTACCAGGTCTCCTATGGCAACGGCTCCTACACCGTCGGCGACGGCTCCTACACCGTCGGCAACGGCTCCTACACCGTGGGCGACTGCATCTCTGAAACCCTAACTTTCAATGACGCCGCTTCGATCCGATAACATCGCCACGGCCAGCCACAACATCGAAGGCCTTTTCGTCGGTGCCGCCGGGTTTTACAAGGGGGTCGCAACCAGCCAACTTGATGAACTCGCTGCCGAGACCGCCGCCGCGATGACCGCCAGCCACCCGGATTACGCTTCGGTTAATGTTTTGGTGTTGGTTTGGGTTTTGGGTAGATGGGGTTCCGGGAATTTTCATTGGGGTTTTGATTTTTTGGTGTTGTAGTTGGCGGTGAGAGTTGTAGTCTCAAATCTTCACGAGAACACGCACGTTTTATTATGTGGAGTTGGCGGGGGTCGGGGAGAGGTGATTCCGGTAGCGGAGGTGGTGGTGGGCACGGCGGAGGAGGAGTGATTGTGGATTTGGGGACACGGTGACCAGGTTGGAGACGGCGGTGTACGAGGCGGTGAGGGACAGGTTTCGGGGGGTGCGAAGGGTTGCCGGAGGCGGGAGGGGTGGCGCTGTTCGACACGCGTTACGATCTGAGTCGGCGGGAGAAAGTGATCGTGCCGACATTGGACTTGGATTTCGGTGGGGGAAGTCGGTGAGGCTTCCGGCGAGGAATTATTTGGTGCTAAAAGTCCCGCCGATCAATATGTCAATAATTCTGAAATAGTAGATGTTTAGGATGCTATTAACCTTTGAAATTCAATTTTGGAGGATTTGCTTCCAAAACGTAACTTCATTTCTCGAAGCCAATGCTTTGCAGTTCTTTTAAGAAAAAGATAGATTATGATTATGAAGGAGTTAAAAGTTCTCACGATTATATAGGGGGATTTTTTTCTCTATTTTTATTTTTTGTATAAATTTTGTAATTTTTATTTTTTGCTAACTAGATAAACTTTTACATCAATTGCTATTTACTATACAAACTTTTAGATCAATTGTTCTTTAATTGTTCTTATTGAATATATAGCTTGAAAGAGTGATCTTTAATCGTTCTTATTGAATATAAATATAATCAACACCAATATAGTTCACATTAAGGGTAAAAACTCTCCTTCGATTGAGAGTCTCGAACTCGATATCTTCTTAATCCGCTTGAGTGTCAAATCAAAAAACATTGGTTAAGCTACTTTTGACACATAATTTGCAATTGATACTTAACTCTTGAACAAAAATACATCTCAATATAAAAAAGACAATAACAACTTAAAAACAAACATATAAGTCGAAAATTAGTGATATATTCATTTTTCATATATTAAAAACCCACAAAAAAAAAAAAAAAAAAAAACGTATTTTCAATTCGAATCACACTTTTTATAAATAAAAATTTCATAAAAAAATGTATAAGACTTTGTCTTACGGTGGTTTAATTTCAAGAGAAATTTGAGATATCGATATTCAAACAAAAAGCAAAAAAATAGTTGCTTTTACTTTGACTTATTCCAAATTTTATTGTGCCACATGTACAAGTTATCCATATTTTGCATACAAACCTTTTTTTAACTCCGACAATAGAAATCAAAATTTATTACGAAAAAAGGAGTAGGTTAATTTCATTTCATATCAAAATATATATATATATATATATAATATATATATATATATATATATATATATATAGTACGAGAAAAATTTCATTATCACTCATCGAAATATATATATATATTCACAATTTTTTGAGTTTTTATATTTGCCCATATAATCTCCATATATATATATATATATATAATGTCTATATGTATCTATAATAATATATTATATATTAAAACATTTCCTAACATAACTAAAAATAGAAACTTACTAAGTTCTCTCCTTAAATCATGCAAGCAAGCACATACACCACAGGTGCCTAGCTATATGCCACATCATCACTCTTGTTCCTCGAGTGTGGACCCACCAAATTTGCCTCGAGATGCATACTAGCATGGTTTTCGATGTAGAATGGATCCGGATATATTAATACTCAATTTTGCATAGTTTTTCACCACATATTTAATCGCGCACTCCAATAACCCTAAAAATAATAAATGAAGATAATTAGATTAATATTTTATAGACTTTAACAATATAAAAATATATAAATAATATATATAATTACATAATTGATGGCTCATCATTTATAATTATTTAAATTTGTTTAATATTTTTGTAAATAATTTATATGTATGTTATTTGGTTCACGTTTTTTTTATTTATGAGTAATTACATAAATAATAGTGCATGTGGTGAAAATAACAATGCATTATTTTTAATTTAAAAAAATATGTTTGAAGGGTATTTATGTGAATTCCCATGTTTTATTGTTTTTAAAATTAACAACTTACATCTAAGTTCAAAGTTAAACAAAACATAAAATATAAATTTACAATGTGAGTTAACTCCACAGAGTTATTTCCGCTCACATTGTAAATTGGTAATATGTGTGAGTGTCCAGTAAGTGTGACGTTGGATACACTTTGAAATATGTGTGAGGTAGAGGCGGACCCATGATTTTTAAATTGCCTTGGGCTGGGACTCACTTAATAGTGTTTTTTTTTCCCTTGAGTAATTATTCAATAAACTTTTGATATATATACACGCAAAGTGAATACTCACTGCAAAACTCTAAATCATTATTTATCTTATATGATCATTAAAAAGTAAGGACTTCACCAAACAAAATCAATAAGTTACAATAAAGAAATAAAGAATCAAGGGCAGAATTATATATTATATTATATTATATTATATTATTAGTTTCCCTTAATAGATTTTTAATTTCAAGTCTTACTGATAGAGTTAATTGAGTTAGAAGGATCACATTTTGTATGGGGCCTCACAGTGTCCTGGCAAGAATCAATTCATCAATGTAATTAACTTTGAATACCATGTTGAAAATTTAAAAATATAAAATAACAAAAATAGATATAGACACATATTTAAAATAAAAAAAAAAATAATTACTTGTACCTAGACTGTGTGATATACTTATCGATTTATTTTTTATTTTTATTTTTGTTAATAGAAGTATTAATAAGTTTTATCCAAAAAAAGTATCAACAGAGGAAAAAAGATTAAGTAACTTATTTTTCAAATATAAATTAGGTTGTGTTTGGTAACACTTATTTTTACCTTTTTTTGTGACAAGTCTTATCTAATAAGAGATTAAAGAAAATAAGTATGTTTAGTAAGTTATAGTCATCCTCTTATTTTTTATGAGTCTTTTCCCAAATAAGAGGAAAATCCTCTTAAAAAAAGTTAATTTTCTTAATTTTTTTAATAAGAGAATATTCGCTTAAGCGGGTAGATCGAGGCTTCGACGATTTTGGGTTCTTATAGCATCTCCAACGGAGATGTGGATTGGATGTCAATGTGTGCCACCTAAGACTAAATATATATTGTAATGAAAAAACCTTTCCAATGGAATGTGCATTTTGAATGTCAGGATGACGTGAATAAACATTGTTTATTTTAAATGTCACTTCTTGACATACAAATTGATATCCATGTTGGATAATTATATTTTTTAAAATATTTTCTTATTTTATTTACACTTTTATTTTAACATTTTAATAAATAAAATCACCTAAAAATGCCACTTCATTAATTGAGCCACAAATTCACATATACTATTGGAGATTTATTTTGAAGTTTAATGCATATATATAATAGACATCCTCTTTACATTGAGAATCCACGCCCATAATCCACGTTTACAATTGGATATGCTCAAATGTGCACACCGTTGTAAATTGGATGACCATTTAACCAAACTTATAAATGATCACATTGTCAAGCATGACTCTCACATTGAATTGTAACATCAAGCATGACTTCTACATTGAATGTAACTTGTATACTCTACATAACTTGTATTCAACTCCAATGTATAATCACTTATCCATGTATTGTCATGTAACTTGTAATCCTTTCCAATGTACACTAACTCTTCCATGTATTGTCTATGTTGCTTGTAATGTATTGTATGACTTGTGGTGTATGTATAACTTGTACACATTGTATAAGTACAATTATCATCATCACCAAATGACCTATATAAAGGGTGCCAACTCCATTGTAATTCACATACCAAGTTGAATAAAAACTTCTCATTCCAACTATCTCATTTCTTCTCTTCTCCTTTGTAGTAGTATAGTTTGTAGTAGTAGAAGTTCTTAGTCTTCTATTTTCCTTATCTAGTTCTTAGCAAGTTCCAACTCAATTTACAACACGTTATCAGCACGAGCTTGCTCTATCATTAAAGAGATCTTGAAGTTCAAGAAGGCTTGTTAAGGAGACAAAGCTAGGAAGGTATAACTATTGTTATTTAAATAAGTTCAATTTATTTATATATTATCATGGTTGCTTCCTTTTATTACATGCATCACTTCTATATGCATACTTTATTCATATACTATACATTATAACGTCACCGATTGCGAAAGCATGCTCTGTAGTTGCGTCTTGTACGATCTTCTACATCAGAAATCAAAAGTCAATATGTGACATAACTAGTTTTCTCTTAAAACCACAAATGATTAGTTATTGCTCTATTCTTGATTTTATAATACAAATAATGTTATAAGTTTGAGTTGATAGTGGGTAAGCCTTGTCCCCGGTAAAGCTAAACATTGAAATGAACACGGGTTATCCCGTTCGAGGAGGCATGATATTAAGTAGACTATGTCTCGCCACCCAACTTGGAGGTTGTCCCACCAATTCATACGAATAGTATATTTTGTTTATTAATGAATCAAGTTGTGAACATATATTTAATCTTGTGTAATGTTTTTATATAAAAAGGGAAAAACTATTTTATATTAAATTTATTTCGAAAATATTATTCAACCATAGTTGAACTTGTTGCCTTATTATATTACCGACAAGAATTACTTGTCATGACAATTAGATACTACAATTTGTGAATAAAGCATATATGCAAAACTATGTGTTATATATAATCATTCGCCAATTTCTCTTTAGAGATTTGAAAAGTGAATATTTCATTTTATATATCTTTTCACCTTATGGAGTTATATATATACATACCAAAATGGTAATGTTCAAAAGCTCAAAATGAGCGGCTTAGTCTCATGCTACAAAATTTAATCAATCAAATATTAATTATAATTTCACAATTTTAATTACCTCTATGTTGAGGCTATGTGGAAATATGACTGATGAGATAATAAAAATAAGGTCACGTGGCCCGCCTCGATTTATTGCTGCAACAAATATCGAGTGTGCACGTCAATCCAATAAATATTGAGGATTGATTTCTTGTCTCATGGTAGCCGAGTAAAATAATGAGATATTATAAATATAGTATCGCTCCCGTCCAATCAGTTCGGCTTCAAATTAAGAAGCATATGTTGCATATATGATTATGATTTCAATAATAAATTTATGGATGTGGAAAAGGTGAAAATATCAGGTAAAGGTTGTATTGACAATTCCACCAAAAGTTGGAACAAAAGTGGTGCACCACTACAAAGGGCAAATAATTATTAACAATGAGCGCTCATAATTGTGACATTTTTTTGGTCATATATGAAAATGGTATTTTGCCTAAATATTGTCATATATATACCCAAATATTTTTGTGACCTTTATCATGCCTTCAAAATCAAAGGCAAAATATTATGAGTTTTATCATTGAAAATGGCATGATAAAACAAGCACATCGAGATGTGTTTAAATCGTGACCTAAATATGGGCGATGAGTTTATGTCTTATGTATCGTGCTACATGCATGTACATTATAATATAAAAGTAAATATTTTTCGAATTCGAACTTAGCGGAGACTAATGTTCAGGCAATATTTAATATAACAATTTTATTGTTAATGTCTTGTTCAGAAGAAATATACTCGGAATAATAGAAAATTTATCTATATGATTTAATCTGAGTATAATATTCTCACCTTTAACTTCTGAAATATATAAGACACATTAAAACAAATGTCATCATAAATCAAATGACATTCATAATGTGGAAAGATCCATTTGATTATCCATAATCATCAATAATGCGAAAATATCATAAATTCGCACGGACATCCTTTATCGAACTGGATTTTTTTTTCAGCCGGAGATTATCTCAAAGCAAATCAATAAGATATATATATTGATTTACTCTGCATTAATCATATTATAAAATGCCTTGAATCCTTAATAGGGAAATTATTTATAGCATGTTTTGCTAATTGTCACTTTGATGAAGCAGTTTTCCCACCATTATGGGGTGATATAAGCCAATTCAAAGGAATAACGTGAAATTACTTGAAATGCATCAAATTGAATTAAATTTGTTGTATTATGATCCATGAATAAATTAATATGAACTCGAAGTTCAAAGGATCATTCAAAAGTAACAAAGTTATGAATCAATTACTTGCTGCAAGTACTATATACAAAAGAGTGACAATCATATGCTTCGGCATTAAATGGTTCATATAGAAAACGATGTCCATGTCAACATGTTTTAACGAGGCATATTCTCTCAACAAGTGTCATCCAAGGGGGAGTGTTGTAAATTGGATGACCATTTAACCAAGCTTATGAATGATCACATTGTCAAGCATGACTCTCACATTGAATTGTAACATCAAGCATGACTTCTACATTGAATGTAACTTGTATACTCTACATAACTTGTATTCAACTCCAATGTATAATCACTTATTCATGTATTGTCATCTAACTTGTAATCCTCTCCAATGTACACCAACTCTTCCATGTATTGTCTATGTTGCTTGTAATGTGTTGTATGACTTGTGGTGTATATATAACTTGTACACATTGTAAAAGTACAATTATCATCATCACCAAATGGCCTATATAAAGGGTGCCAACTCTATTGTAATTCACATACCAAGTTGAATGAAAACTTATCATTCTAACTATCTCATTTCTTCTCTTCACCTTTGTTGTAGTAGTTTGTAGTAGTAGTTTGTAGTAGTAGAAGTTCTTAGTCTTCTATTTTCCTTCTCTAGTTCTTAGCATGTTCCAACTCAATTTACAACAATCATATTTTTTAAAAAACCCAATTTTGACCTTCATCCTTAACGCACAAAACCCTTGTGCTCCAAACTTCATCGACTTTTGGGCTTCTCTTCCTCATCACCTTTCTTCTAATCTCAAAGATTCGGGAAAAAAAAAAAAAAAGGGCCGCTAAGGGCACCCCAACGTTTCATGAAGGCACCCAACTAAAATGTAAAAATTTCAGCGAAAATGAAAAAGACCATATTGCCCCTGTATATATATTGATTCAAACCCCACAAACCATTTTGACAAAGAAAAAGGGGCACCCCACCACCAAGATTGAACCATAAAGCGACATTACGTTTGGCGAGCGTTTATCGATTTTTGCGGCTTGACATCATCCGACAATGAGGTAACAATGTTTGACAACCATATGGGGTCATAGAGGACCGAGATGTGTACGTAGTTCACGGTATGAGACGACCGAGAGTTATGAGTAACTCTCATTCGTATGTGAGCGAGACTCGAATAAAGTATCGGACACAGTAAAACCGAGAACCTATTTTTTGGGGTTTTTTCGTGATTGTCTTTGTACATTTTGGTTGATTATAATGTTATACTTGTTTGTATTGCGGTAATGCCGGTTCTACCCTATTTCCGGACTACAAGGACACGTTTACACCTTGTAGGCCATTCCCCTCTAGAGAAGCGACTATTTCATGGCTTCAAATGATAGGCCGTGAGAACATGTTTGTGCTAGTGACAAAGCACTCGATGCGGGGGCATTAAGCGCAGGGGGAGGGTGAAACTTGCGCGTGAGAGTCCTGGAACATATAGGGGAATGTCTCGTAGAGTAGGGAAGGGGAAAGCGGCCAAAATTTCTTTGAAAGCAAGAAATGATGAAGAAAAGGAAAAGGCGAGGACTCAAACTGGTACGAAGAAATGTGGATGCCCCTTCCTTATCAACGTAAAGGAAAATGCTGACTCCTTGTGGTATGTCACTGTCGTATGTGGGAGGCACAATCACGACCCCGCAAAAAACTTGGACGACCATTTATTTGCCGGAAGATTGGATAAGGGGGAGCAGGATGTTGTGGTGCAAATGACAAAGGGGAATGTCAAGCCTAGAGACATCCTAAATACGTTGAAGCAAAGAGATGTAAGAAACGTATCAACAATGAGGACAATATATAATGCAAGACAAAAAGTTTGAAATGAGGATGCGGGTGGGAGGACTCAAATGCAACAAATGTTGCACATCTTGGAGAAGAATAAGTGGATGTCCTGGCATAGGAAGCATCCCGATACGAATGATGTCACCGATTTATTTTGGTCACATCCCGACTCAATAAAGTTGCTAAGGTGTTTCTCATCGGTAATTTTGATGGATTGAACGTACAAGACAAATCAGTACCGAATGCCTATGTTGGAGATTGTTGGCATTACTTCTACGCACTTGACGTTCTCTGTTGGGTTTGCATTCATATCATCAGAGAGTCATGCGAATTACGTTTGGGCACTTGAGAACTTGAGATCCATATTGGATGGGTGGCCTAAACTTGACGAGTTTGTTACCGATAGGGACTTAGCCCTTATTAGTGCCATTGAAGAAGTTTTTCCGTCATCGTCTCACCTCCTTTGCTTTTGGCACATCAACAAAGTAGTATTGGCGAAGACTAAGAAGATGTTTGGGGAGAATGATGGTTTTGCGCGTTTCATGGATAGGTGGACGAGCGTGATGTATGCCAACTCGGAGGCCTTATTCGAAGTTAGGATGAATGACTTGCGTTGTGAGTTTGGGAATGTCAAGGGTCTTACTGAGTACTTGGACAACACCTGGGTAAAGAACTACAAGGAGAAATTTGTCCCCGCTTGGACAAATAGAATTATGCATTTCGGGGAAACAACGACGTAGAGGGTGGAGTCTGCGCATTCCATTCTGAAGCTACACCTTGGCAACAATCAAGCCAATTTTGAGACTTTGTGGAATGTGGTTGATGGCCTCCTTAGAATCCAACACAACAATATCAAGGCATCGTTTGAGCAAAGTTTGAATGTGGTCCGACATGAGTACATTGATGAGTTATATCGACGATTGCGTGGTTATGTATCTCAACGTGCGCTTAGGCTAATTAGAGATGAATTGACACGTGGAGATGATGTTGGTCACGACTCCACTCGTTGTGGTTGCGAGATATGTACCACACATGGCCTTCCTTGTGCACATGAGCTAAACCATCATATATTTGTTGGGTCGCCCATCCCTCTCGAGGACATTCATGTTTACTGGCGAAAGTTGAGTATGATACCTGAGAATCCAGTGGATCCGTTTGGCTACAACGTGCACGATGAGATTGAACGGGTGTTGGAAAAGTTTTATGCTTGCACTGATGAGGACGATCGACTCAGGATTATTCAGCGGCTACGGGAGATTAGTCGACCTTCGTCTACACCGGTGTTGTCTTTGGCGAAAATAAAGACAAAGGGAAGGACACCGGGGTCTTCAATCGGAGGCAAGGCGGGATCGAAGAGAAAACACGATAATGACGATTCTTCCACGACTAGATTGCCGAGCGGATCTGAGTACGTGCTTTCCACAAAAGAGGCCTCTACTTCGAGGCAGAAGAAAAGCAAAGTTGTTCCTAAAATGCGAAGTGCCAGTCGGCGCACGCAAAGTGCATCTAACATGGCTTATGGTCATTGCATAGAACCGGATTGGTCGACACATGTTGAGGGCATTATCGATGTGGTTTTCGATGGAAATTGTGGATATCGGTGTGTTGCCTCTGGGCTTGGACTAACCAATGTAGACGGTTGGAGGATTGTTCGTAGAAGGATGTATGATGAGATTACCGGGTATGAAGACCTTTGGCGGTCACTCCTGACCGAAAAGGGGTCAACTATCTCGGTAGTGTACAATCGAGCAATTGAACATTCTCGGGTAGAATCAAAATGAGAGATCGGCATGTACAACCGAGTTATTGGTTACACCACCGACACAACATTAGTGTAATTGTAGCTCTCTTTGTCCTCGAGTTAATCTCGACCATTTACCTAACGTAGCTCTCGTCATGTCTCGGTCGAGATAACGTTTTTTTACCTACTTCTGTCTCGCCGTGCTTGGCGAGACAAGGAACACACTTTCTCGGCTGTGTGGCCGAGAACCACGATTTCCCAATAACGGAACCATTGAACACACCGCCACACACACATTACAACTACTCTACCAAATGTAACTTAATTAGACTATAAACGTACCTTCAAACGACTGATTTCGCGCCAAATGTGCGTGTTCGACGAACTTCAACCGAGCCCTAATTTGGAGACGAAATGACCCAACACCCGGAGCCTACAAACTGGAAAAACCTCCTACAACGAAGGAGAAACACACGAAGACGGACGAAAAACACGATTTCCGGGAATCCTCGCAATGGTCGATCCTCAACGAATGAGTTCTTCCACAAGGAGTTCGCTGGTGGTGGTGGTGGGGGTGGTGGGGTGCGTGAGTTTTGAACGAGGGGTATTTTGGATATTTCGGGTCCAATTTTTGGGTGCCCCGGGTAAATTGGTTAGTGCCCTCATTAACTGGGTGCCTTCATGAAACGGTGGGGTGCCCTTAGCTGCCCTAAAAAACAAACGGTGAGATCTCAAACACTTTTTTCGCGTTTTCTTTATTTTTCGTGTTCATATGGTGCATCGTTATTTATAGGTTTTAGGTGACCTTTAATTGGTGTTCTCCATCCGTCCCTGATGACATTAGAGCGTTCATCCGTTATTTGTCGATGCATGGTAGTTTCTTCAGGATATTCCCCCATCCAAAAAAAAAAAAGAAAAAGAAAAAAAAAACACATATTTCTTCAAGACATCAGGGCGTTCAATCCCATAAAAATTTACTATGTAGCATATAGTCTATATCCAAAAGCCATTGCAATTTGTCAACCATCAGAGAGGTCATTGCGATTTACTATATCCTCAAATTTTTTTCTTCGTCACATGTGCGGCCTCTCTGTGTGCCCTTGGTCCGGACATGCTTGTTTAGACGATTTTAGTGGGTGTTAATTGGTGCACCATTGGGAGGTAGTGGTCTTGGTATTTTAGAGGAGTGAAGTAGCATGAGTTGATAATTTTGGCAGTAAGCATTTCACCATACATTGGAAGACACATTGCAGTGGCTCAGTTTTGTGGTTCGGCTTTAGGCTAGAGCCTATTGAATGGGGTGTTCCTTCTTGTTTTTGATCAACTTTTTTCAGTGTCTTGTATTCCCAGCATTGATATAACTTTCTACTGCTAATAAATATTTTTTTCTTTAACTTTTGTATTTATTTATTAGGATGATATGGATGAGAAAAACAACTTCATTAGAAAGAATTCAAACAAGGCCATTGAGCAAGATGGAAATAAGGCTATTCTAGCTAATTGGACGAATTCGAATTTGAAAGTATTTCTTGATTTGTGCAATGATCAAGTAATGGTTGCAAGGAGAACATGTTCAAACTTATCAAGACAAGCATGGCCTATAGTTATAAAAGAATTTCAAAAGAAGACTGATTGTTGTATAATCAACATATACTGAAAAATAAATGAGACCAATTGAAAAAACAATGGACTGCTTGGAGTAAGTTAAGTTCATTAACGGGTATTGGACGTAATCTGATTGATTAACAAGTGATTATGGAAAATGATTGTTGGGATGAATATCTTAACGTATATTTTTGTGATAGTACTTTCTAATATTTAAACCATTATATCTACATTTTATTTTATGAAATTGTTGTGTTGAATTCATTAGGCCAATCCAGATGCAATGGAGTTTATGCATGTGTAACGGCCCATTTTATTAACGCCATTATATATTTCATAATTTTAGACATGGACGCCATCTCGGATCCACATGGACGCCGCGAGTAGGCTAGGACACACGTCGACCTAAGTACACTAGTAAATTGTGTGTTGTATTGTTTAATTACGATGCATTTTATGAAATTATTTGTTAATACATCGCATGTGGTATGTTGAATGGTTATATCGTGCGAGGTTGTGTGATGATTAGTCACCTCGAAATGCCTGTCAACACGAGTATCGAGAGGTGAAGTACGGGTACACTAGGGAACTCGTCTAATTCATGTTAATATGACTGATAAATTCAATTGAAATGTGTAATGTAACCATAGGCTAATTAAATTGAAATTTGAATAATGGACTATGTCACGCCTCAAAATGCGTGTCGAGACACGGGACACCGAATATCAGGTAGTCGAAGGTTAGTGAGACCATAAATTGGTTAATTTTGATAAATAAAACACTAACCGTATGGTTTGATAAGGTTTAATATAAGGTGAGTTAATTGAATAAATAATAAACCTATAGTTTGAACTAAATAACGAGGACCATAAGATGGACATCAAGATGATCATACTGAGTAATTCTAGGAGATGAGTGTGTTAGTAGAGTTATCAAGTGGCGTGGGACAACATGAAATGAGACTAGATAGTTCTTGAGATACGTATGCACATTAGATCTTAAACAAAACTATATATAAAGGGTGAGTGAGATTTTCATCTCCACTAACTCCAAACTCATGCAAATTCAAAGAGAAAACCAGAGAAGGAGAGGAAATTCTAGTTGAAAGTGAGTACTTGGAGATCAATTCAAGTGATCAAACTTAGGTAAACAATCATCTTCCTCATCTCATACACTCTTTAATGAACCCATTTTTGTGTGTTTTTGGTAAAATTTGAGTTGGTGGGTTAGACCCCTGTTTTTTATGGAAATTTGATGCATTATGGGTTTAATGATCATTTATATCCAGGATTTATCACTGGTTTTGCATGAATTGAGATTTTTATTAAATTTGGACAAAACTAGTGAATCTTGGGATTTGATGATTTTGACTTAATTGTTGTTCTGAGGTGAGTCTAACTGATGTTTTGGAGTCACGTTTGTATGGAGAAGATGTAAACCAAGTTAGAGTAGCTAATAGAGAGGGGATCACAAAAGGCAATTAGCGCACTAACTAGGTTGGTTAGCATGCTAATCGTTTTGGATTTTCAACTATTTTCAAAATGAAAAACAATAGCGTGCTAGACAAATCCCCTAGCACTCTAGACAGATCCCCTAGCATGCTAACTTCACCTAGCACGTTAGGTAGATCCATTAGCGCGCTAACTTCACTTGGCGCGCTAATAACATATAAACTATAAATTTAAGGGTTGTTTTGGTGATTTTTAACCTAATACATGTCTAAAACTTACAAACAACCTAAACTTATAAAATTAGACTTCGGGGACTTAGTGGACTATAGCTCGTTGTTGGGGAGTTGACGGGTCATATACGGGAGTCCAGGGAAGTCAGAGAGCGGTTTGAAGTTTGTAAAACCCAACTAAAAAACTATGAGTATTTGATTCTATTTTAAATTTCGTTCATATCATTTCCTTGCTAATTTTAATATTCCATTGTGTTAACTTGAACGTGGATTGAGGTTACTCCCTCGAGTTTCCTGGTTGTGTGTTAATGATGCATTGGACTGTAGCACGTGTGACCCGGCCTCAGTGAATATTAACCTGAGCTTGCCTTTGTGCACGTGTCGGTGACTCACCGAATTTGGCCAGCACCGCGAGGGACCAAGTGTCGGGCCAGTTGGGCTTGACCATTGGTGGACACTTAGTGACTCGAAGTACAGTCTAGTCCATCTGGAGTGAGCACACACATTTGTTAACTTAACTGTTATCAATTCACGCGATGACCCAATTACAATTATCTGTATTTACATTCCACATGTTTACTTGACAATATTTTTTGCATTTCCTTTACTTTAGTATGCGAATGCTCAGAGGGGTTCCTTGGGATTTTACTTATTGTACTTATCATTTGTTTTTTGTGATGGTTGAGTGCAGATCCTAGTACCAGTAAGGACAAGGGGATCCTAGGCGCCTACATCTGATTGCTTGCCGTCGATGACCTATTTGTACATGCTTATTTTGATATTTTATAGTATTTTGGGTATTGGAGACTTGAGATGACACAATACATCTATATATACCTTGTTTATGGTACCATCGCTTATATACA
Organism: Stephania yunnanensis; assembly: GCA_039657365.1. NCBI lineage: Eukaryota > Viridiplantae > Streptophyta > Magnoliopsida > Ranunculales > Menispermaceae > Stephania > Stephania yunnanensis. Next base: position 51,920,767 of record CM077584.1, on the reverse strand, counting down.
TAGTACTCTTTCGAGTTTTCCACATTAGGATTTGCTTTTATAAATAATGTTTACAATGCTAGTTACTTATTCTAATTGTATCAATTAAGACTTCCGCTGATATATGTTAACTTGTAAGATAAAACTCACTAGTATGGTGAGGCATTAAAATAAACTTTTAAATACTTAAAGAGAATAAGTTAAGAAAATATTGATAATCCACTAACTAATTTAATAATAACCATGTGGACATGAATTCTGAGACGAGAGGTGGACGGGCAAGTGTTGGACACGTGTAGTTGGGCCCCATCGGGTAAAGAATACACGAGAGACACGTCACCTCGGGGCGGTAGGGCCGCCATAGTTGTATTAGAGCTCGGTTTTCAAGGAACTTGAAATGTAAAATGAAGAGCATAAAATTTAATAAATAAAAACTTTAGTTGTGGAAACCCGAAGTTATTGCCTTATAACTTTAGTTGGGAAGTAATGTGATGCGGGTAGAGATTGGGCAAATGTATGTATTATATTTCCATTATATATATGATATATGTATATACATTGAGGCTGATCCAGAGCACGCTTCTCGATGCAAATTATGGATGGACAATCGACTACGCCTTATGTGACTGGTCAGACTAGTGATGCAGCTAGAGATTCCCCGGTTACAGCTAGTATGGAAGATCGACTCTGACTTAGGAGACTAAGATGGCCGAGGTACTACATTTGTTACGAGATCATACCGCCGCACTGATGTCCCTTGCTATAGTGGTTGCCACACCCATAGAGCCAATAGCAGTTACCGTACCTACAGGGACTATCGTCGCCTGGTTGTTCCCCAAACACCCATTGAGAGAGTAGCAATGAGACACAGACAGAGAGAGCCACCGCAGTTGTTGTTCCACTGGAGACGCCGACTCTACACCTCCCCCATGACCACGGATCAACTAACTACTACCTCTATTACATCAGGATTTGTCTTGGCCCTAGAAGCGAATATGTTGATAGAGTTTCTGAAGTTTCAGCCAGGTTTCTTTTATAGAGGTGGTGACCCCGAGGCCGCGTGGAAGTGGATTTTGTCTCATTAGCGTTTCCATAAGCTGATGAAGAATGATGAAAATGTTCAGGCACGGTTATCCGGGCATTTTTGAGAGGTCACGTAACAATATGGTGGACCACATTTCAAGATCCCCATCCAGAGCCGACGACATGGGCTGAGTTTAGAGAGTTGTTCTATGCTCAGTAAATACCTTTGGAGGTAAGATTGAAATTGATGGAGGAGTTCCTGACCCTGATACAAGGTACCGAACTTTCTTTGCTGCAATATATGGAGAGATTTTGATATTTACTCCAGTTCTCGATGAACGTAGTTGGGACAGAGCGTTTGCAGATATACTATTTCACAAGAGGAGTTGAGGATATGATTACTTCGGTAGTGGTATCGTCTGGGGCACCCACTATGCATGACATATTAATATAGCTTTGGCGCATGAAACCTACTTGATGAAGAGGTATATCAGACATGTGACAGGGTAGAGTTCTTGACCAGACTGGAGGCCGAAAAGATATATCGTCTGGATTAGGGGTGACAATTCGTGTCGGTGAGTCGTAAACGTGTCGTGTCATAAACAGGTCATGACTCATATAATGCAAACCTATTACATGACATGTTTATTAATCGTGTTAATCGTTTTCGTGTTTAAGTGGGTCGTGTTAATTAACATGTCGTGTATTCGTGTCACCCATTTATTAAATATTGTATTTAAAAATTTTATTTTATTTAAAATTTTATAATTTGGTTACTATTTTTTAAAATATATCTAAATGATTAAATTCGAACAAACATACTAAAATAGTCAATAAAATATAATGTGGTTATATATAGTTGTTAGTTTTACTTTACTTTTTCATTTAAGTTTTTATTACTCTTAATAATAAAGTAAACATGACTCGCGATAATAACATAAACAAAATTATAAGAATCATCTAAAAAAATCTAAATTTTACTTTGGTGAAAAGTTTTATTTTTTCTTAATAAATAATTATTAATAAAATCTAAAACATAAATAACATATTAAAAATAAAATAAACATTTCTTCTCAAATATAAAATAAAATATGATAAAAGATGTCTATAAATAAATAATGATATTAATGTAACGGCCCGAAAATTTGACTTGTGCCATGTGTCAAGTCAAGGTCGTATGTGGGACCCAGTCGTCGAAATACGAATGTCCGAATCCAATTTGAGATGATAATGCTAACTATACAAGGAATTCGGTGAGCCGAAACACGAACGAGGACGCGCCTCGAATAGCGTGTCGACGTGGGACCTACATGATATGTCTTGTGATGCGTCTAGCGCCAGTATCGAGATTTTGAAATGAGGCGGGTTGGTGCCTCGAGATGCGCGCTGCGTAGTTGTTGAGTTGTCTCAAAATTCGTGTTGCGCAAATCTCGATGACACTTTTGATTTGAAATTAAAAGTGAAAGAGAAATAAATATAATATATATATATATATATATATATATATATATATATATATATAAGTGAAAAGGAGATAATGATTGAAAAAAAGAGAAAAAAGAGATAAGAAGAATCGGGAGGCGAGAGGGAGAAAGAGAGAGAGAGGAAATGATGGGGGAAAGGGACGATCGGACCAGCGGCGGACGGTTGGAGCTCCGGCGAGCGAGGACGACGGGCTGGCCGGACAGCGGGACGGCGGTGCGGAGGTGGCTGGCAGTGCTGGCAGCGGTGGCGAGAGCAGCACCATGCTCGCAAACAGCGCAGCGGCTTCGCACAAGCAGCGCAGCTGCGCAGGCAAGGCGTAGGCGGCGGCGCGAGGCGGCGCCGTCAGCGACTTCGACGCGGCAGCGGGTCGGATCGGCTGCGATGGCGCGCGAGCGCGGCGACGCAACGCAACGCGGTGAGACGGCTTGATGGTCGGCAGCGGCGCGGCGCAGAGGACGGCGGCGGCGCCGGCGAGGCAGCGACGTGGTAGCGGCGGCGAAGCGGTGAACGGCGCGGTGGTGCGTTATCGACCAGTCGGTTGCGCGATTTCGTCGAAATCGCCACGGCGCGATGAAGGTGAGGTTTATTCACCTAATTTGAGTTATGCTCTGAATGATTTTCAATAAAATAGGCTTAAAAAGTCTAAATGGACACCAGGGACTAGGAGTCGGGTGTCGGGTGCGTAAATCGAGACACGAGTGCCGTTTTGAGGTTCGCTATTTCTCGAGGTAAGTAAACCAGTTAGGGACTTATACAATATTTCATTTCTCTCCATTGACCGTTGTTGTTTACTGTTAAGTGATAGTTTTATTGTTGTTCACTGCTTTGTGATGATAGCTATCGTTGAAATTGTTGTCGATTGAGGGGGTCCGTTGGCAAGCGAGTCGTAGTTACTGTTTATCTGCAATATGAGCTCTTATCCGTACGCCGTAGATATCTCCCAATTGAGTGTACGTTGGGGGTTCTTATTCGGGACATAGATATCTCATAGTTGAAAGGGTTAAGGTTGGGAGGCATGAGGCTCGCCCTAAACCCGAGTCTGCTGGGCTTTTGCCGCGACTCAACGACTTTTTGGTGGGGACTCCTTGTTATTTGGCACCACTCATCGATGGATTGTTTATAGTCTTGTATATTCATGCATTCTTGATTCCTTTCATTCTATTTGCATGAATTCGACTGCTTTGGATATCGTGAACTGTTGTTTTGGATATTGTGAAATGTTGTGTATATGTCCTACTGGATTTACTTACCTGGGCTCGTCATTCTTATGTGTGAGCGAGTGAGAGTCATGACGACTAGCGAGAGGAAAGCTTCATAGCTAGGTGAATTTTTGTATATTTCATAATTACTCTCCTCTGATGATATTTACTGGGTTCCACAATTAGGTTGCCTAACGCCCTGATCTTTTTGTTGAGTTATTGAATGTATTAGTTGCTTCCGCTATAAAATTGTAAAACTTGAAAAATATTAATAACTTAATTGTAAAATGTGAATTTACATATAATGATGGATTGGAAGGTGACTGTAGGCTCGTTGACCTTGCGAGATTGGATAGAGGTCGGATGGATGACAAACAAGACAAGGCTCGCATGAACAATCACTAGGGCAGTTAGTTCCAGTATGAGGAGTGACAGCCGGTTCACGCCATCGCATCAGCACTGATGGATCAGTATAGACCACCGCCACAGATGTACCATCAGGGTCGAGATCGGGGGACATGATAATGGTCATAGAGACCTGGGTTAGGGTCCGAGATCTAGAGATGGACAGGCCGGTAGGCAGGATCACCGCAAATGTCATATGTGTGTTAAAGGGGACATTTGAGGGTAGATTGTAGGACACCATTGTTACCACGTCGAGAGCCAGAGCCGGCCAAAGAGAAGGCCATGTAGTAGCGCAGCCGGATGGCGAGGCAATCAAACAGCTCGTCGAGGGTACGTTACATATTTTTGGTAGACTTATGCATGTTATGTTTGATTATGGTAGCACTTTATCATTTATTGCTGGGGGCATTATTGGAGAGTTAGAGTTAAATACACAGACACTAGACACACACCTTGTCCTCAGTACGATCGCTGGGGACAAAATATACCCTAATCGGATATGTAGAGATGTGATGATAGAGGTTGAGTGACATCAATTACTGGCAGATCTTCGAGTGTTAGAGTACTTAGAGTTTGGCACTCTAATCGGGATGGATTGGTTGTCACCCTATCATGCATGGATAGATTGTTGAGTAAGAGGATTGAGTTTTGTATTCCTAAAATATCAAGTTCTCATTAGTTGGATCCGCGACTGACTTACCTATCATTAAAGGCCGACTAGCTACAACGCAGGAGATGGAGGTGCTTACAATGATAGTTGAATCGGAGGTTAGGACAGAGGCCATGATTGAGGATGTTTCAATAATTAGAGATTTTATCGATGTATTTTCGATGATCTACCAGAATTTCCACCACCACGAGCTATTAAGTTTATCATTGAGATGATACTAGGGACACATCGATCGCCAGTAGACCTTATTAGATATCACCATTGGAGCAGGAGGAGGTTAGATAACAACTAGATGAGTTGTTGGAGAAGGGTTTTATTCACCCTAATATGTCACATTGGGGAGCTCCAGTGTTGTTTGTGAAGAAGAAGGATGGTTCGATGAGGATGTGCGTAAATTATAAGAAGCCGAATCGGGTGACGGTTAGGAACCGTTACCCACTTCCTATGATAGATGATCTGTTCTATCAGTTGGCGGGCGCCAGATTCTTCTCGAAGATTGATCTTCGCCCAGGTTATCATCAGTTGAGGTGAGAGGAAAATATTTAGAATATTTTTTCAACACGAGGTACAAGTTATTCGTGTTCACAGTCATCTCGTTTGGGCTGATTAACGCCCCAACGATTTTCATGGATTTGATGCACAAATTCTTGAGATCGTATTTGGATATATTTGTTATAGTCTTCATCTATGATATGTTGATCTACAATAGGACTCGTGAGGATCACGAGAGACACCTCAGAGCATTTTTAACGACACTAAAATAGCATAGATTTATGCCAAGTTCAGTAAGTGTGACTTTTGGCTGAGTGTGGTGAGATTTTTAGAACATGCCATCAATGATCAGGTTATCTCTGTGGTTTCAGAGAAGATTTTGGTTATCATTGATTGGAGGACACTCGAGTCTATTGCCGATATTCAAGTTTTCTTGGATTGGCCAGATAATACCGTCTATTTATGCATGACTTTTCCTCGATTGCAATGCCAAAGACGAGACTAACCAAGAAGGATGTTAGATTTGATTGTTCAGAGGAGAGTGAGTAAGCTTTCTATAAGCTGAAGAAAGGTTGACTTTCGCACCGGTATTGACATTGCTGGAGTCAGACAAGATTTTGACAGTTTTTACGAATGCGTCAAACATTGATCTTGGATGTGTGTTAATGCAGGAGGGTAGACTAGTTGCGTATCTTTCCAAACGATTGAGACTCCATGAGGAGAATCATCTAGTGCATGACTTGGAGTTTGCAACAATCATCTTTGCATAGAAGGCCTAAAGACATTATCTTTACGGAGAGAAGTTCATATTATATACAGATCACTAGAGTTTACGATATATTTCACTCATAATGACCTGAATATGTGCCAGAGGAAATACCATGAGCTGCTGAAGGACTATGACTTCGCTATTGAGTATCACCCTGGAAAAGCGAATGTCGTAGCGTACGCATTGAGTAGGACCGGGATTGATAGTCATACTATGTTGCAACATATGACACAAGAGCATGGTTTATTACATGCGACATAAATTATGTGCATGATAGAGGTGTCGGCTATGGCTGAGTAGCACATTTGTTTATCAGATGAGAGTTTCGACCGTATCAATCGAGAGGGTTGCTGAGTGTCGGAGGGCTATGGACTTTATGAACGGTTTAGTGATATGGCTCGGGATCTAGAGTGCATCGATTGAGCATAGACCACGGATCGGTGTTTGAGACACCATGGAAATTGTGGATACCGCGTGATCAAAAGATACGAGACGTGATTTTGGAGAAGGCACACCAGTCTCGCTACACAGTTCATCATGGTCGGACCAAGATATACCATGACTTGAGGCGACTATTATGGTGGCCAAGGATGAAGGCTAACATAGGGGCGTACGTAAGGAGTTGTTACATCCGCCAGTAGGTGAAGGTTGAGCACATGAGACCTTGTGGATTGTTACAACAATTACCCATTCTACAGTGAAAATAGGAGTACATCACCATGAATTTCGTCAGTGGACTATTATAGACATCGAGGCATAACAATGTAGTTTAGGTCGTGATTTACAAATGGATGAAATCGACTCATTTCATTTCGTTTTCTATGAGATACACGTTCCACTGCTGAACATATTGTTTAAGCGGAAGATTATTAGATTGCATAGGGTATCAGTCTCTATTGTGTCAAATAGAGATCCCAAGTTGAATTCGAGGCTCTAGGAGGCTATAAAAGAGCATTTTGGCACTAGGTTGCAATTTAGTATGACTTGTAATCCTCAGATCGACGGACAATCAAAGTGATTGATACATATTTTGGAGAATATGCTTAGGGATTGTATATTATTGTTTAGGGCTCGTAGGAGGATTATTTGCCATTGCGTGAGTTTGCATATAATAATAGCTATCAAGCGAGTATTAGTATGCCACCGTTTGAGGCACTATATCGGAGGCCCTGTAGATCACCTGCGTGTTGGGTGGAGCCGAAAGATATAGTGAACGTTGGGCTTGAGATAGTTGTGAATCACACAGAGAAGATCAAATAGATCCGTCAGAGATTATGAGGTGCACATGACAGATAGAAGAAATACGCGGATCGATATCTTGAGGGTCTGAGCAATGAAGAGGCGACATGGTATATCTAAAAGCTTTTTCCTTGGAAGGGTCAGCAGAGGTTTGCTATTAAGGGGAAACTGACGCCAAGATTTATTGGACCATTCAGGATGGCAGAGAGAGTGGGCAATGTCGCATGTCACCTAGAGTTACCTGTTGAGTTTGCTAGGGTTCATCCGACATTTCACATTTCGATGTCGAGACTAGCTAGGTCAGGTGAGACTGACTATTGATTTGGGGCATATTGAGGTTTAGCCTGACGTGACTTACGAGGAGAGGCCAATAGAGATAGTTGACCACAGAGTTCAGATTCTCAGGAACATGGAGCTATATATGGTCCTAGTTCGTTGGTAGCATCATGAGACGGAGGGAGTTGCTTGAGAGCTTGAGTCGAAGATGTGAGAACGATACCCTCAATTATTTCAAGGTACGACATTCATTTATGTTAAATTTTCAAATGGAATTTTATTTAGTTAGGAAGAACTGTAACATGCTATTTTATTAACGCCTTTATTTATTTCATAATTTCAGACATGAGCGTCGGTTCAGATCCACGTGGATGCCGTGGGTAGGCGAGGACACACATCAACCTAGGTACATTAGTAAATTGTGTATTGTATTGTTTAATTGCGATGCATTTTATGAAATTATTTGTTAATACATTGCATGTGTGTATGTTGAATGGTTATATCATGTGAGGTTGTGTGACGGGTAGTCTTCTCGAAATGTGTGTCAACGTAGGTATCGAGAGATGAAGTACGGGTACACTAGGGAACTCATCTAATTCATGTTAATATGACTAATAAACTCAATTGAAATGGCAATGTAACCATAGTCTACAACAACAACAACAACATCAACAACAACATAGCGCCAGTCCCAAATTAACTGAGGTCGGCTACATGGATCAAACTTTTCCATTGTGCTCGATTAAGTGCAATTGATGGTGAGCTTTGCAAGCCATTCAAATCCCTTTTAATTAATGCATCCCATGTTAACTTTGGTCTGCCCCTACCTCGTCAAATTTCTACAATTTCTATTGAGTCAAGTTTTCTAGTTGGGGCATTTGTAGGCCGTCTTTGCAGGTGACCAAACCATTGCAACCGCCCTTCCCTAATCTTTGTATCAATTGGTGTTACTCCTACTTGTCTTTGAATTTCTATATTTCTTATTCTATCTTTACGAGTTTTACCACACATCCACCTAAGCATCCTCATTTCTGCTACGTTCACTTTATGTAATTGTTGTTGCTTTACCGCCCAACATTCACTTCCATAGAGCATAGCTGGCCTAATTGCGGTCCTATAAAATTTTCTTTTTAACTTAGTAGGAACATGTCGATCACAAATCACCTCTGTTGCACTCCGCCATTTCTTCCATCCAGCCCGAATCCTATGTGTGACATCATTTTCAATGTTACCATCATTTTGTATGATTGATCCTAGATATCTAAACTGGTTTACCTTAGAAACTTCTACTTCCCCTAATTTTACCACTCCGTCATCTCGATGTCTAGTGTTTCCAAACTCATAGTGCATGTATTCAGTTTTCGTCCTACTCAACTTAAAGCCTTTAGATTCTAATGTATTCCTCCAGAGTTCTAATTTCCTATTCACTCCATCTTTGGTTTCGTCCACTAAGACAATATTATCTGCAAATAACATACACCATGGTATATCCTCTTGAATATGTAGTTAGTTCATCCATAACTAAAGTAAATAGATATGGGCTTAAAGCCGATCCTTGATGTAGTCCTATCGTAATGTGAAATTCTTTTGTAGCTCCTCCAAATGTCTTTATACTCGTTACTACTCCATCATACATATCCTTAATAGTGTCTATGTATCTAGCATGCACTCTTTTTCTTTCTATAACCCACCAAAGAACATCTCTAGGGACCCTATCATATGTTTTTTCTAAATCTACGAATACCATATGAAGATCTTTTTTATTTTCTCTATATTTTTCTAACAATCGTCTTACAAGGAAAATCGCCTCCATAGTTGACCTCCCAGGCATGAAACCAAATTGGTTTTCTTGATATTGTTGTTTCTCTCCTTAGCCTATTGTCAATTATTCTCTCCCACAGTTTCATAGTGTGACTCATAAGTTTAATTCCCGGATAGTTTGAGCAACTTTGAATGTCTCATTTGTTTTCGAAGATTGGCACAAACGTGCTTCTTTTCCAATCCATTGGCATCTGTTTTGAATTTAAGATTTTATTGAAAAGTTTTGTTAACCAAGTCAATCCGATTTCTCCTAAGCATTTCCAAACCTCTATAGGTATTTCATCTGGGCCACTTGCTTTTCCTATTTTCATTCTTTTCAATGTCTCTTTAACTTCTACAATTCTAATATTGCGTGTATAGTTTACATTTCTTTCTTGGTGTGAGTTTTAATCTATTATAGTATCAACTTGGCCATCATTAAATAAACTATCGAAGTAACTTCTCTATCTCTCCTTAATATCCTCTTCGCGCGTTAAAACATCTTGATTTTCGTCCTTAATACATCTTACATGACTTAGGTCTTGTTTCTTTTTATCTCTTAATTTGGCTAGCCTATATATAGTTTTCGCCATCTCTATTACCTAACCTTGTATATAGATCTTCCATAAAATTTGTTTTAGCTTGACTAACTACTTTTTTAGCTTGTTTTCTAGCTTCTCTATATTGATTGTACGCATCTTCATCTTGACACTTAGGTATTTTCTTATACATCTCTCTTTTAGTCTTAATTGCTCATTGGACATCCTCCTTCCACCACCATGTTTCCTTCTTTGGAGGTCCCAAGCCCTTAGATATACCTAATATGTTTGGTCCCACCCTCCTTATGCAACTACTCATTTCTAGCCACATTGTATTAGCATCTAAGTCAAGATTCCAAACATTTTCCTTTAGTAGTTTTTCTCTAAACTCTACTTGTTTATTATGTTTTGGGTTCCACCACTTTATTCTAGGGTCGCTAACTCTTTTATTCATATTATTCCGTTGTGTTAGCTTAATATCAAATACTACTAACTTATGTTGGGTAGTAAGTGCTTCACCAGGTATTACTTTGCAGTCTCTACATAATTTTCTATCTATTTTTCTTGTTAAAAGAAAATCTATTTGACTCTTGTTATGACCACTACTAAAAGTAATTATATGCGACTCCCTCTTCCTAAAACTAGTATTTGCTAAGACAAGATCATATGCCGAAGCAAATTCTAAAACTGATTCTCCTTCTTCATTTCTATTACCGTAACCAAAACCTCCATGCACTATCTTAAACCTATCGTTACTTATCCCGACATGCCCATTTACATCTCCTTCGATAAAAACCTTTTCATCTAATGGCATACTCTGCATAAATCCACCCATATCATCCCAAAACTTTCGTTTGATGCTCTCGCTTAATCCTACTTGTGGTGCATATGCGCTAAATATGTTCAGTTTTTTGTCTCCAATAATTAATTTAACTAGAATCAATCTATCCCCCAATCTTTTAACCTTTACGACCTTATCCTTATAATCATTATCCGCCACAATTCCTACTCCATTGTATTTTCTATCTATACCAGTGTACTACAATTTAAACCCTGTGCTTCCTATTTCTCTACTCTTTTCTCCTACCCATTTTGTCTCCTAGAGGCAAGCAATATTGACTCTCCTTCTAATCATGGTATCTACTAGTTCTATTGACTTCCCCGTAAGTGTTCCTATGTTCAATGTTCCTAAACGAATTTTTTCTCCCCTTTGTATTTGTTTTTCTTTTCTATTTCTATTTTGTCTAAAAGATCTAGTGTTCGTATCTATAATTTTGTTTTCGTTTTTGTTTTTGTTTTTGTTTTGAACTAGCTTCTTTACCCACACCCGTCTTTTGTGTGGGAACCCTTGCTCATTTTTCATCACATCCGGGCGACGATATGAAGGGACTAGCTTCTTTACCCACACACGTCCTATGTGTGGGAAGCGGCGATGTGAAACACACCCTTGCTCATTTCTCACTACACCCGGGCTCCGATGCAGCACGTCGCTAGGTGGGAACGCCCCAACGTTTATATATGTTTGATCCATTTCATGAAAAGTGACAAAAGTCTTACGCTGGCTGTCAACCTATTGCAACCCTCCTCCATTTTCCAAGAATGGAAAATGAGCTTGGGGCCTCCCTCCCTCACTTTTCGGGTATGAAAAGTGAGTTTGGGACCTCCCTTACCCATTTTTTGGTATGCAAAAATGGGCGTCAGAGTCCTCCTCCTTTATCCGGACTTGGGACCGGCTATGTAGCGCACATAGTGTACAACATAGGTGGAGTTAATGTAACCATTGTCTAATTAAATTAAAATTTAAATAATAGACTCTGGCCCGCTTCGAAATATGTGTCAAGACGTGGGGTACTGGATATCAGGTAGCCAAAGATTAATGGGGCGATGAGTTGGTTAATCTTGATAAATGAAACACTAACCATATGGTTTGATAAGGCTTGATATAAGGTGAGTTAATTAATTGAATTAATAATAAGCCTATAGTTTGAATTAAATAATGAAGACCATAAGATGGACATCAAGATGATCATATTGAGTATTTCTAGGAGATGAGTGTGTTAGTGGAGTTATCAAGTGGTGTAGAACGACATGAAATTAGACCACAAGATAATCCTCGAAATATACATACACACTTGATCTTAACCAAAACTATATCAAATGGGTGAGTGGGATTTTCATCTCCACTAACTCCAAACTCATTCAAACTTAGAGAGAAAATCAGAGAAGGTGAGGAAATTCCAGTTAAAAGTGAGTACTTAGAGATCAATTCAAGTTATCCAACCTAGGTAATAATCTTCCTATCTCATACACTATTTTTGTTTGTTTTTAGTAAGATCCAAGTTAATGGGTTAAATCTCTGTGTTTTTATGGAAACCTAATGCATTATGGGTTTAATGATCATTTCTATTGAGGGTTTATCACTGGTTTTGCATGAATTGAGATTTTTGTTGAATTTGGATAAAACTAGTGAATGTTGGGATTTGATGATTTTGACTTAATTGTTGTTCTGAGGTGACTCTAACTAATGTTTTGGAGTCACTTTTGTATGAAGAGGATGTAAACCAAGTTATGGTAGCTAATTGAGAAGGGAATGACATAATTCTCGACTTGAGAATTTTGTCACAAATGACAATTAGCGTGCTAACTGGGTTGGTTAGCATGCTATTCATTCTGAGTTTCCAACTATTTTTCAAAATGAAGAACAATAGCACACTAGACAGATCCCCTAGCGAGCTAACTTCACCTAACGCGCTAGGTAGACCTATTAGAGCGCTAATGATAGATAAATTATGAATTTAAGAGATGTTTTGGTGATTTTTAATCTAATACATGTCTAAACACTTACAAACAACCTAAACTTATAAAATTTGACTTTACGGACTTAGTGGACCATAGCTCGGTGTCGGAGAGTTGACGAGTTGGATATGGGAGTTCGGGGAGGTCAGAGAGTGGTTTGAGGTTTGTAAAATTCAACTGAAAAACTCTGATTATTTAATTTTGTTTAAAATTTCATTCCTATAATTTCCTTGCTAATTTTAATATTCCATTCTGTTAACTTGGACGTGTGTTGAGGTTACTCCATCGAAGTTCTTGGTCGTATGTTCATGATGCACTAGACTATAGCACGTGTGACCCGATCCTTAGTGAACGTTAACCTGAGCTTGTCCTTGGTGCACGTGTCGGTGATTCAGCATATTTGGTTGACACCATGAGGGACCAAGTGTCGGGCCAATTAGGCACGACCATTGATGAGAACTTGGTGACCTGAAGTACAATCTAGTCAATCTTGATCGAACACACACATTTGTTAACTTAGCTGTTATCTGTTCATGCGATGACCCAATTACAGTTGTCTGTCTTTACATTCCGCATGTTTACTTGACAATATTTCTTGCGTTTCCTTTACTTTATTATGCGAATGCTTAGAAAGGTTAGGATTTTACTTACTATACTCATCATTTATCTTTTGTGATGATTGAGTGCAGATCATAATACCAATGAGGGCAAGGGGATCCTAGGCGACTACATCTGATTGCTCACCATCGATGACCTACTTGTTTGTGTTTATTTTGATATTTTTCGTATTTTGGGTATTGAGGACTTGAGAGACACAACATATGTAAATATACCTTGTTTATGGTACCGTATCTTATATACAGAGTATTCTTCTGGGTTTTCCACAGTAGGACTTACTCTTATAAATAATGTTTGCATGCTAGTTACTTATTCTAGTTGTATCAATTAAGGCTTTCGTTGATATATGTTAATTTGTAAAATATAACCCACTAGTATGGTTAAGCATTAGAATAAAATTTTAAATACTTAAAGAGAATAAGTTAAGAAAATATTGATAATTTACTAACTAATTTGATAAAAGACATGTGGACATGAGTTCTAAGACAAGAGGGAGGATGGGCAAGTGTCGGACACGTATAGTTGGGCCCCACTGAGCAAAGAATACATGGAGACACGTTACCCTCGGGGCGGCAGGGCCGCCATAGTATGAACCTTTGATCTTTGCTAATGAGATGGAGCTATTATTCAGAGGTAGATTTGCAAGTGAAAAGGCTATTTGGGTTCTAGACAGTTCTATTCCATATGATATGTTATTAGATGAGACAATTGTGGATCTTAATAGCAATGACGTTGATGTGGAATTCTCAAACACGATTGAGACTACAAAAGTTAACTCATCGATTCAAAACATGTCGGCTGACAAATACATTAAGAAAAATGATTATGATGATGTTATGAATGAGGTTAGATCTAATCGCCATCGCCCTTCAAAGAGGAAATCTTACACTGATACAATTATTGAGAAATGTTTATTTGAAGTATTTGAGAAAATGCTTGAGACAAAAAACTCCAAGAGTAAAACTCAAATTGCCCAGTGTGTCAATTCCTGCATGAAAATGCATGTGATATCTCAAGGGACCAATTTATATGGATTTGCTTTGAAAAGTTTTATGAAGGATAGTGTCAGAGAAATATGGATTTCATAAGAAGGTCATCCCGATAACCAAATTGTGTTCCTAGAGTCACTTCTAGAAGATAAAAAAGAATTACAAGGTGGTATGACAATTTAATTAGGAGATAGCTAGGTGTTAGTAGATGTTTTTTTATAAAAGATTTTGGTATGCATTGTTATTTATCATTCGTTTTGTTGACAATATTTAGAGTTTTCTTAATCTTGTCAAGATTATTTTTGATGAATGCCATTAAATATTATATTAAATGAAATTTATTATGTGTTATGATAATGTTGTGAGTTGATGTCATTTGAAATTTTTTATTGTATACCTAAAGTTGATATGCACTTGTTAAAAACTTTTTTTTTTTTTTAGTAAAAAGAAAAAAGCAATATTGGTGGCTTTTTATTATTATTTTGTACCTTTTGAAAAGGTCAAAAAGTCGAAAACTATATTTGACAAAATAACCGTGCATAGATTCCATATTATCTGGGCATATGTATATCAATAATCAAAAAGTCGAAAACTATATTTGACAAAATAACCGTGCAAAGATTCCATATTATCTGGGCATATGTATATCAATAATTTGTTAAAAGTAACAAACCATGGAAACAATTATTTCGAATGGAACGACATATCTTTGAGCAACTTTGTGATTTAGGTAAAAAGAAAGGTTGGTTGAAGAATAGGAGATATGTGACCATTGAGGAACAATTGGCCATCTTTCTTAGGACAATCAGTTACAATTTGAGAAATCGAGTTTTACAAGATAGGTTTCAACATTCAAGGCGAAACAATCCATCGTTATTTTTACAAAGTTTTAGCTGCAATGCTAAAACGTGCAGATGAAATTATAAAACCAACTCGGTCTCTCCAACAAATCCCAAAGAAATTTTAGAAATCCAAAATATTATCCTTATTTCAAGGTATAAATTATTTTGTTAATATTTTTATTAATTATCGAGTATGTTTACTATGCTTTCTCCTTTGTTCTAATAATAAATTAGTAGTATATGATTATATTGGAGCAATAGATGGCACCCATATAAATGGAATATCGCATGTAGGTGACCAAATCTCATTCAAAGGAAGAAAAAAAGATTGCACTTAAAATGTCATGGCAATTTGTGCGTTTGACATCATATTTGCTTATGTCGTAGTCGGATGGGAATGAGTTGCTCATAACTCTAGGATTCTTACGGATACAATTCGGGATCCAAATAAGAAGTTTACGCATCATCTTCCATGTAAGAATATATTTAGCAAGTGAGTTTTTTTTTTTAATAATAATATGCGAGGTTTTTAATATATTCAAAATATCTATTGTATATGAATAATAACTTCAGCTTATATAAACATTTTAGGTAAGTATTATGTTGTTGATTTTGGGTACCCTTCAATGTGAGGATTTCTTACACCTTATAGAAATTTTCGTTTCTCCACCGGACTATCGTAACGGTGTTGGAGCTCGCAACAAAGAAGAAGTTTTCAATTATACCCATTCATCATTAAAAAATGTTATTGAGAGATCATTTGGAGTCTTAAAGGCTCGATTTTATTCGAAAAGAAACTAAAGCAAATAAGTTGCTAAGACGCTATAGCAATGAAGAAGTTAATATGAGTGATAGTGATAGTGACGATGATGATGACGATGATGATGATGATGATGATGATGATGATGATGATGATGACTTTGATAGTTTAGAGGATAATGCACAGGTGATTGAAATGTCAATTTTTAGAGAGCAAATTGCTAATGAACTTTATAGTTATGTGTACTTTTGCGGATTTATAATGGTTTCATAAATGTTGGTTTTAACATTTTTTAAGAACTTTTTAGGTTTGACATTATTAATTGTTTAATGGTAGATGATTTTTTTTTGTTCGAAGATAGAACTAACATATATGTAAATAAAATAAATTATTTTACCACAACCCACTCAAATTAATAAGTCAAGTTCTATAAAAAATAATATTTGCATAAATGACATAAATTACCCTCTTAATAAGTGGTTTTAAAAGTTTTGTAGAACTCATTCCCAAACGCTCTTATTTTAATTAAGATGTGTCGTATTTACTTGTACCAAACATTTAATAAAATATAAGCACTTATTTTATAAGCTCTATTTGAAGAAGTCTTAACAAATAAGCACTAAATTTTTAAGAAGTGGAGTTACCTAACACAACTTTAGTATATAGTTTTTGAGTCTTTAAATTTTGCAAGTAGACTCGGTGCACAAATGTTGATGTGTAATACTCATTGACAAGTGATGACCAATGCTCGCCACTGGGTAGCAATGTGTGTCAAAATATACGTTTAATCTCTTCGTTTGAGTGGATAAGTGACAGTTAATGCTCGCCATCGACCGAATAAGAAAAAAGTTAGGCTCACTTATGTGCATTTTGTAACTCTCATTTTCTTTCTCACTCTTGGGCTGGACTATGCAAAATTTTAAGATTGAGCTCTCTTATATATATGGGCTATCTAACAAAAAATAATAATAGGAGAAAATTCTAGATTTGCCTTGGGTTAAAGCCTAGGGCTGTTAATACTTTGGTCCACTACTGGTGTGAGGTGTGTTAAACTGTACACCTAAGTTGGTGCACCTAATTGAGTGCTCAAAATGACCTAACTATATGAGTAATTAGACATGACTAATCATTCATAGTAGAACCATAAAACTTTTGTAATCTTAGAGCATCTCCAATGGTAAGTGTGAATTGTAGACGTCGATTCTCGATGCAGAGATAATGTCTATTCTATATGGCTCAAATAGACATTGAACTTTAAAATAAGTCTGTAATGGTAGAAGTGGATTGCACCTCAATTAATGAGGTGACATTTCTTTTCGTAATTTTGTTAATAAAAACGTTAAAACAAAAATTTAAATAAAAGTATTTAAATATTTAAAAAAGATTAATTATCCAATATGGCTATCAACTTGGATGTCTAGAAGTAGACTTTAAAAATAGACAATGTCTATCCACGTCTATTAAACATAAAAATAGACATTCCATTGGAGACATTTCTTTCATACTAATATCTATTTAATTTTAAGTGGCGCATATTGACATACAATCTGCATTCCATTGGAGATGCTCCGTGAGCCCAACAAGCTCGTAATCACTAACAAAATAAAAAAAATGTCTCAAATCGGCTTACTCTAGGGATTGCTGGGCACGTTTAAGAAATGAATAACTTATTTTGTTCATACAAAAACAAATGGGACGGCAGTTGCTTTAGGCTTACTCAAATTGGTTCGAACCCTACCTTGGGGGTTGATACTTCAAATGTCTATTATGGAGTTATTTGATGGTACTTAGATTGATTTGAAACTAATTAAGACCATATCTTTATCTTTTTTCTAGGGAAAAACGAAAGTTACAAAGTTGCATGTCATGACAACAACGGTTACATCAGTTCAATTAAGTGTCTTGAATTCAAGCTTTGAGTATGACTATACGAGTTAATCAAGATGTCCTAGCATTTATGTTGTAAATTAAAAAAATATCACTATATTGGCATTATACCCTAACACCTAGTACGTATCAAATACATTGCAAAATCAAAAGCTTTGAATCAAAAGAGTTTTACTTATGTTAAAGTATCATTCTTTCAAAAGTTCTTCAAACAATGTTCTTAGTTGGAGTTGTATTACACACACATCATCCAACAACCATTAAAAATTTGATTGTATCACGAAGACAAGTTTGGATTCTCCCATTGGTTATTTGCAGTTTCAACTATACGGGAGAATTCTTGTCTAAAAAAGATCAATCATGCCTTTCAAGTGTTTGTTTGTGTTCCTCTCTCTTCTTATTTTTCCTATCCAAAGTAAATTTGTTTCAACGTTTTAGGGGTACTTCGATAAAATCTTATAAACGAGGCCTTCAATAATACGTGGGTCTTGTTGGTGAGCTTAAGATAAAATTTGAAATCTATTTTTGTATAAACCTATATACTCACATTAAGTAGTTAATGTATGGGCACCCTTCTTGCCCTACCTTAGTGTTAGTGGAAACAACACCTCAACCTCGTTCCTTGATATCGGAGACGCTAATCGCCGCGACTTTGTGATGGGATCACTCCTCTGTCAAAGTCTACAAAACAAATCCCGAAGTGGGGGCCTAAAAATGATGTGAAAACAATACCTTGAACTTGATCCCCGATATCGGAGACGCGAATCGCCGTGAGTTTGTGATGGAATCACTCCTTTGACGAAGTCTACAAAGCAAACCCCGAAGTGGGGGCCACCGGGGAAAACACACCGGCACTCAAGTCAGTAAAATCTCGAAGGGAGACTTTTTTTTCGAATTTTGTACGTCTTGTTGGAGTCGATTTTTCTATTTATTGTTGTGTGATCACAATGTATCTTGGATTTGAGATAACAATTTATTTCAAATCCCAACTTCCTTAAGATTGTATTTATCCTTATTAGTCTAATAGTCTATCTCAATATGATAATTTACAACAACTTTCGTGCCTTATCCAGGTTGACTCAACAATGAGATGTAATATTTATTAAGATCATAACTTTATTCCTTGTTGATCTAAGTGATGCGTATCTTGAGGCACAAAAATGCTATACTATATCATTTGCTCCTACTCCTTTATAAATCCATTTATAAAGGAGTAAATAATACTACTACGATATCGATCGTTTTATGCATATCTGGAGGCACAATGGTGCTATACCACATCTATACAATTATTTAAGGTGTCTATGAGGATATCGATCATTTTTGTCAACAAAAAATGAAATCATGATTTGTACATGGTTTATCATGAATGCTTATTAATATTAATTGAAATGACGATTCATTTATTTGTTTTGATGCACTGATATGAAATGAAAGTAGGTGTCTATTAACTTTGTTGTAGAGATATAGCTATATTGAAGTGACTACTCATTTATTTGTTGTGATGCATTGATGTAAAATGAAAGTAGGTATCTACTAGCATTGTTGTAGATATGTATACATATTAAAGTAATTACAAATCATTTAATCTCAAGTATTCTAGCTATTGACTAGAAACATGTATAGTCACTTAAATATCTAGTTTTCTAGTTAGCTGGCTAGAAACATGTATAGTCACTTAATCATGTTCCCTCTCTATCTTTTTTTTTATTTGAATTTGAGATTTAAATTGAAAGTTAAACTTTCGAACCAAACTTAAAATATCTTTTTTTTTTGTGGCTAGATTTTAGTATAAAAATTGGGGGGGGGGGAGACCTTCTCTCTCAACTCATCTTCTACAACTTCTTATATTTATCTTTTCGCTTCAGCACTTGCCTTTTGTTTTATATTCTTTGTGTTGTTTTTGATGCATTTCTAGTCGAAGTTGTTCAAAGCGCCAGCTCTCAACATCACGCGACGATGAATCGTGACGAAGGTACTTCCAAAAGCTCTCTTTCACAGGTAGATCTCTTTCACATATAGATCTCTTTCTTTACATGGTTGTTGTCATCAAACATTATGTGATACCATAAGTGATACTCAACATGTTAGTAGCTATACCAACTTAGAGGCATACGATCTTGTTTCTTACTTGTCTGAATAAAAAAAATGTAGATGGACTTGCTTTTTTTTAATGGTATTTCAAAACCAGACTATTTTTGTGAAGCTGTCAACCTTTTTAGTCGATCATGTAATGCAGACTCTAGACTTTGTGTCTTCAAAAGTGCTTTAAAGGCCGGTTTAAGTTTCCTACCAGATCCATTTATCACCAAACTTCTTTTTAGTTACTATGACGACCCCAATTTTCCACGCATTGGGCCCCGCCTGGCCTAAGCCCACGTGGACCCCCGAGCCAGTCTCCCAAGGTCTACGAGAGCCTAGTCGGCCTTCGATTCCATCATTTTCAGTACATCCAACATTTTACAGTTGAGTTATTAATTTTATGTCAAGATTTAAAAATCTAGCGGAAGCAACTAATACATTAAATAACTCAACAAAAGGATCAGGGAGTTAGGCAACCTAATTGTGGAACCCAGTAAATATCATCAGAGGAGAGTAAATACAAAATATCAAAAATTCACCTAGCTATGAAGCCTTCCCTCTGCTACTCGTCCGCGGCTCTGCACTCAGTCAAACATAAGAATGACGACTTTAGGTAAGTAAATCCAGTAGGACATATACACTACATTTCGCAATATCCAAATCAACATTTCAAAATATCCAAAGCAGTCGAATTCATGCAAATAGAACGAAAGGAATCAAGAACGCATGAATATACAAGACTCTAAACAATCCATCAATGAGTAAGGCCAAATAACAAGGAGTCCCGACCAAAAATTCGTTGAGTCGCGGACAAATCCCAGCAGACTCGGGTTTAGGACGAGTAACATGCCTCCCAGCCCTAACCCTTGCGACTATGAGATATTTACGAACCCGGATAAGTGCCCCCAACGTGTGGCCCCAACGTACACTCAATTGGGAGATATCGATGGCGTCTGGATAAGAGCTCATATCGCAGATAAATAGTAACCGCGACTCACTTGCCATTGGACTCATTCTATCGACAACAATTTCAACGATATCTATCATCACAAAGCAGTGAACACCAATAAAGCTATCAAATAACAGTAACAACAACTGCCAATGGAGAGAAATGAAATACTGTATAAATCCCTAACTAGTTTACTTACCTCGAGAAATCGCGAACCTCAAAAAGTCGCTCGCGTCTTGATTCGCGCACCCGACACCCGACACCCGACACCCGACTCCTAAGTCCATGGTGTCCATTTAGAGATTTTAGGCCTCATTTATTAAACTCATTCACATCACAACAAAATTTGGTGAAATAAATCTCGCCTCCATCGCGTCGTCACGATTTTGATGAAATCGCTCATCCGACCGGTCGACAACGCGCCACCGCGCTATCGGCGGCGCCGGCCGCGTCGACCACCACCGCGACCGCCGCTGGTTATGTAGAGTGTACAAGTTACATGACAGTACATAGATAAGTGATTATACATTAGAGTTGAATACAAGTTATGTAGAGTGTACAAGTTACACTCAATGTAGAAGTCATGCTTGATGTTACAATTCAATGTGAGAGTCATGTTTGACAATGTGATCATTCATAAGCTTGGTTAAAGGGTCATTCAATTTACAACACTCCCCCTTGGATGACACTTGTTGAGAGAATATGCCTCGTTAAAACATATACTAGAAAAACCCTGTGGGAGAAAATCTAGTATAGGAAAATAGTACAATGTTCTCGTCAATCTTGATTTGTAGTATAATATTGTTGATTACCTTATTAAAAACCTAGCTAGGAAAACCCAATGAGACGAAACTAAAGCTAAGGAAAATAGTGCAACACATTAATACACTTTGAGAGAATATATATGTCTCATTAAAACCTTTACTAGAAATACCCTGTGGGAAAAAATCTAGTATAGGAAAAAAAATACATTGCTCTCATAAATTTTTTTATACGGAGTATAGTAATGTTAGGATTGCCTCTTTAAAAATCTTGATAGGCAAATCTAGTGGGATCAAACCAATAGTGAAAAGAAAATAGTGCAATACACTAATCAACCTTAATAAAGAGTTTTAATATTGTTAGAATTGCCTCATTAAAAACTTTTGCAAAGAAAACTCAGTTGGATAAAACCATATCAAAGGGAAAAAGAGTGCAATACACTAACCAATAACTCATTTTGATTCTCCCCCTCATGTTCACATGGGTGAGACATTTTGTGCATTTTGTTGCACATGAACATCGTTTTCTATATGAACCATTTAATGCTGAAGCATATGATTGTCAGTCTTTTGTATATAGTACTTGCATCAAGTAATTGATTAAGAACTTTATTACTACTAAATGATCCATTGAACTTCGAGTTCATATAAATTTATACGTGGATTATAATACCACAAATTTAATGCAATTTGATGTGTTTCAAGCAATTTCACGTCATTCCTTTGGAATTGGCTTATATCTTATGACGACCCCAATTTTCCACGAATTGGGCTCCGCCTGGCTTAAGCACACGTGGACCCCTGAGCCAGTCTCGCAAGTTCAACGAAAGCCTAGTCAGCCTTCAAATCCATCATTTATCAGTACATTCAACATTTTACAGTTGAGTTATTAATGTTTTACAAGTTTTACAATTTTATAGCGGAAGCAACTAATACATTAAATAACGCAACAAAAAGATCAGGAAGTTAGGCAACCTAATTGTGGAACCCAATAAATATCATCAGAGGAGAGTAAATACAAAATATACAAAAAATCACCTAGCTAAGAAGTCTTACCTCTACTACTCGTCCTCGGCTCTGCACTCAGTCAAACATAAGAATGACGAGCCCAGGTAAGTAAATCCATTAGGACATATACACAACATTTCACAATATCCAAAACAACAGTTCACGAAATCCAAAGCAATCAAATTCATGCAAATAGAACGAAAGGAATCAAGAACGCATAAATATAAAAAAATTGGTAAATACAATTCAACTCTTAATAGTTGAACTCCGATTCAATGTTCACAATCAATTTCACATACTTTACAAATCCACTTTGGCATTTACATTCCAACTAAGACCCTCAAATTCCTCGAGTTCTTAAAAAATATTAAACTACACAACCAAATCCTAAAAAACCTTTTATGTGAAGGCCCAAGGCACTGCCAGCGCAGAACCGCAACTCGTAACATCCCCTCACGTCTCCAATTATGTGAAGGCCCAGGCATTGCCAGTGCACAAAACCGCAACTCGTAACAGCCCCTGGCGTCTCTAAGGCAGTATGGGTGCACTCACCCACACTATCTACGTACCCCCACTAGTACCAGTGCGCACACCCGCAACTCGTAATACTAGTGGGCGTAGTAAACGATAGTTATCATCACAAAGCGGTGAAAAACAATAAAGCTATCACATAACAATGGAGAGAAATGAAATATTGTATAAGTCCATAACTGGTTTACTTACCTCGAGAAATCGCGAACCTCAAAACGTCGCTCGCGTGTCGATTTGCGCCCTCGACACCCGACTCCTAAGTCTCTGGTGTCCATTTAGACATTTTAGGCCTCATTTATTAAAAGCATTCACATCGCAACAAAATTTGGTGAAATAAACCTCACCTCCATCGCGTCGTCGCGTTTTCGTCGAAATCGCGCATCCGACAGGTCGACAACGCGCCACCGCGTTGTCGCGCGCGCTTCCGCCGCCGGCCGCGTCGACCACCACCGCGAGCGCCGCCGATCGCCATCGGCCGCCGTCCCACCACGTTGCATCGCGTCGCCGCTCTCGCGCGCCATCGCTGCCGATGCGCCCCTTTGCCAGCGCGTCGCTTGCCTCACCGCGCAGCCAGTTGCTCACCAACGTCGTCGAGCCGGTCCGCGTCCTCTCTCGCTGTTCTCCGCTGCGATCATGTTCGCGCCAGCTGGCCGTCGCCGCCAGCCACAGCACCGTCTTGCTCGCTGCCGTGTCTTCCCCGGCGCTCGCAGCCGCGCGCGCGCTCCCCCGCGTCGCGCTTCGGCTGGGACGTCGTGCTCACGCCGGAAGCCGTCTCGAAGCCACCGTCGCCGTCCCTCCACGCCGGTGTTCTCCGCCATCTCTCTCTCCTCTTTCTTACTCCTTCCTCTCTCCCAAGCTTTCGATCTTCTTTTTTTTTCTTTTATCTTATCCTCTCTTATTTTATATATATATTATATTATATATATACATACATTTTCTTTTTATTTTCTTTTTGATTTCAAATCAAAAGTGTCCTCGACATTCGTGCAACACGATTCTCGAGGCAAACTCAACAACCGAGCAGCGCGCATATCGAGGCATCAACCCACCTCATTTCAAAATCTCGATACTCGCGCTACACGCAACACGAGACGTATCCAACATAAATATTACGCCACTATCTCGGTCCCATGTCGGCACGCGACTCGAGGCGCGTCCCTGTTCGTGTTTCGACTCACCGAATTCCTCGTGTAGTTAGCATTATCATCTCAAATTGGATTCAGACATATGTATTTTGACGAGTGGATCCCACATACGACCTTGACTTGACACGTGACACAAGTCAAATTTTTGGGCCGTTACAGTTACAACCTCAATCCTACTCAAATAGTTCCCAAGTCTTGGTGCAACGTCATTTGTTTTTTTGTGCACTTTAAGCAACTTAGGATTCCTCCCTCAGTAATCTTATTCAGAAATATCTTTTACGTAAAAAATAGTGATGCAACACATATAGGATGGATTACTTTCGCTCACCGAAGGTCTATCATACCCATTATATACACTCTTTCATTTTGTCAGCCGAACCATGAGTGGAAAAATGAATTTTTTTATGTTAAATGGAATGGTGGTTCATGGCACACTATTTTCCCCCATAATTAGGGCACTGCCTTAGATCTTCCTCTTAAACAATATCCTCTCACTAAAGAGGAAAAAATGATGAAAAAAACATTTTGTTGTGAATAGCATACCAAACTTCGGAAGTTAATCTATTAGAAGAGCCAATACTGGTCGATCTTGGCCATAGTCTTGTTAGAGGAGATGGTTTATATTCTTGTCTCATTTTTGTTTTTCTCGTTTTTTTGGTTTTTGATCATCTTTTGTCCTTTTTCTTAAAGCATTAGTGATCCATACTCGAATAGCAGAGAGGAAAAAGAAGAGACAAACTACTAGTCAAAATAAGAGGCGATAGGAGAAGTAAGATCTTATTCCCAAGAAATTGAAGTTGAAGTAGTAACTTAACATCCTTCTGCACCTCCATAATCAACAGTGAATCGGTATGATGAAAGCCATGCTCCTTCTTGGGGAATAAAAAACTTTGATAACGTTATTGGCTATGATATTATTGCAATGGAACTGTGTTATAAAGCTTGCACCCCGTATGATCGAGCTCAAGCATCAATATCGAGTAAGGAGTCTCTTAATAGCCATCTTAATCTGGCTAGTGCACAGGTAAATAAACCTTTTTTTGGGTTTTAAATTCCCCTCCTCCTTTTTTAGATGATGTTGTATTTGAGTGAGAGCTTTGACCGATCAAAGAGGATTTTCAAGATTAATCAAGAGCTCCTATTTTCCTTAATGGAATAAAATGCTGAAAAATGTCGCTTTAAGGAGTGTGAAAAACTGTAGGAGTAGAACACCATGTCGAGAGACACCCTTGAAATGTAGATTCGGAAAAGGAAACTTGGCACATAAAGCTTCTCCAGATTATTGTGGTGATCAAAGGACTTCATAATTGAGAATGATGACTTTCTGATTACCAAAAGCTAGAATGGATGTGTTATACGTCTGAGACACAAATATCTTATCACCGACGAAGAAGCTAAAAATCCCGACTCATTAGATGTGGAGGATGATGTTGACACCTCAACCACTATTCAAGGTGAAGACTAACTTTCTTGAAGTGTTCGTTACACTCCATCTTATGATTTTTTTGTTGATCAACTCTCTTATTTTATCTTCTAGGTCTTTTTTTGTAATGCAACTATTGGTTGTTAGTTTGGCTTTTCTAGGCCTTAACTTTTATGCTTTTCCCTGCTTAAACGTTTGTGCCTTTCTAGGCTTGAACTTTTCTACCTCTAGGCTTTAACTTTTATGGCCTTCTAGGCTTGAAACTTTATACCTCCAAGCTGTTACTTTTATAACCTTCTAGGCTTCAACTTTTATGAATTTCCATGCCTCTTTTTAAGATAACCATTTATTGGTTGTTTCTAGCATTTAATATTTTTTCCACAAGCCTTTTTAGGCCCATTTTTATGTAGCTATTACGTGGCTTTTTTATGTTGAACACTCAGTCATTTTTTTTAAGAAGGAGTGCTCTATGTAACCCTCAATTTTTTAATGACTGATTGTTCTATTTTGAATACTAAGTTCTTTCTTAAAGACTGAGTGTTCTATAGTGAACACTGATTTTTTTCTTTAAATATGAGTGTTCTAAGTCCAACACTCAGCTTTTTCTTAAAGACTGAGTGTTCTATGTCCAACTCTCAATTTTTTTTAAATTCGAGTGTTTTATGTCAAACACTCAATATTTCTTAAAGATCGAGTGTTCTATGTTGAACACTCAATTTTTTCTTAAAGACTAAGTGTTCTATGTTGAATAATCAGTTTTTTTAAAGACTCAGTGTTCTATGTTGAACTCTCATTTTTTAAATATGAGTGTTTTATGTCCAACACTCAATTTTTTCTTAAAGACCGAGTGTTCTATTTCCAACACTCAATTTCTTTTAAATACGAGTGTTCTATGTCCAACACTCAATTTTTCTTAAAATTGAGTGTTCTATGTTGAACACTCAGTTTTTTCTTAAATACTGAGTGTTCTATATTGAACACTCGTTTTTTAAAGACTGTGTGTTTTATATTGAAGACTCAATTTTTTTTAAATACAAGTGTTTTATGTCCAACACTCAGTTTTTCTTAAAGACTGAGTGTTCTATATTGAACACTAAGTTTTTTTTAAAGACTAAATGTTTTATGTTGAATACTCAATTTTTTAAAGATCGAGTGTTCAATGTTGAACGCTCAATATTTTTTAGATACGAGTATTTTATGTCCGACACTCAATTTTTTCTTAAAGACAGAGTTTTTATGTTGAACACTCATTTTCTTTTAATTACAAATGTTTTATGTCCAACACTCGTTTTTTATTAGAGACTGAGTGTTCAACATTAAAGATTGAGTGTTCTATGTTGAACACTCAATTTTTTTCTTAAAAGCAAATTTGAGTGTTTTATGTTAATTCTCATTTTTTTCTTAAAGACTGAGTGTTCAAGTTTTTTCTTAAAGATTAAGTGTTTTATGTTGAACGCTCAGTTTTTTCTTAAAGACTGAGTGTTCTATGTTGAACACTCGTTTTTTTTAAATACGAGTGTTTTATGTCCAACACTCAATTTTTCTTAAAGACTGTGTCCCCTATGTTGAACACTCATTTTTTTTAAAAAAAATCAAGAGGTTGAATACTTAGTGTTTTATGTTATAGAAGATATGATTGAAACACGAATATGAAAGAACTTTTGCCTTCTAGCTAGGCATTTTTATTAAAAACTAAAGATGAAATTTAAACACTATATGAATTAATAATTTATAATGGAAAATAATTCTTTAAAAAAATTCTTACTAGCCTGCTGGTAGTACTTGCGCAAATTGATGATACTCAACGTCTTTGGAACTTCATGTCTTTCTAATGTCTCGAAGCCTTTAAGATCCAGGCCTAGTTACTTTCGTAACCATATATGGCCCTTCCTAATTAGGTTACAATTTTCCCCTAGACAAAGGGTCTAAGACTTCAATCTTTCTCAGGACATAATCTCCCCGTTTAAAGGCTCGACCTTTAACTTTTGCATTGTAGCACTTGACCACCCTGTTAATGAATGCAACCACCCTTACAGTAACTTGGTTTTGGGCTTCATCTAAAAGACCCAAGTTATGTCTCTGACCTTGGTGATTTGATTGCTCATCAAAACTTTGGATTTTAAAGGACTGCATCCCGATTTCAACATATATAACAGCTTCTTCCCCAAAGGCAAGTTGGAAAGGTATTTCTCCCATGTATCTTTTTTCCTTATTAAGACCGTTTTAAAAAACAACCATAAAAAAACTAATGACAACCCTATGTCAACGAACACATAACTCATCTCAGGTCTCAATTTCTCTCCTTCCTTAGACCCAATCTCGGTCTCAACCCTTTCTATTTCATATCGTAGAAATGGGTGGTAGAGGCGTATCTGTGTTCAATTTTGTTTTGCAATCATATTAGATGTCCTCGAGATTCATATCACGCAAATCTAAAGAAAAATCTAATGATTCCATTTCCGAGAACTCATGTCTTTTTTTTCTTTTCATTTGAGACTCATTTCAAAGCAACTCTCAGTTGATTATGAATCAAACCAATATTTTATAGAATAGGTCTTCTTGAGTTAATTGTGCAAACGATAATAACCTTCTTCTAAAACTCAAGATAATCCATATTTTGTTCTTCCCATAAGTCTCAATTTCATATTACGTTTTCCAAACGATTCTCAATCGCTTGAAACTTAATTTAAATATATTTTAATGTTTTCACGATCGTTTAAAAATTGTAATAGTTCAATACTTTCGATTTCCAAGAAATCCATGTTCAGTGTTTATGTACATGAATCATTTGGACTTCCATTTAAACTAATTTCCTATTAGTTTCATAACTGATACTTTCATCAGTTATATCACTATCGAAGTATTCACAACACCTTTATGAATTCAGACTTCACAAGTCTATTCCACATCTAAACATACTCCGTTTTGTTTCACAAGCTTATTCTCTTTTTTACTTTCCATCTCTAATCTTACTCGTCGTATCTTACAAGTTAAGTATCGAACGGACAAGGAGAATAAACTTTCTATCGCATATCTAGCGATAATACACATACAACACAAATATAACACAATAATAAAAGTTTTGAACTTCTTAACCCCATTCCATTGCGTTACATCCCAACTAATCAAGCTCATTCACCCTTTGCTTCTCAAGCAAATTTTATTATCAATTGAGCCAAACTTAGGATCTGAAACCAACATTTTCAGACCCCACCTAATAAGGCCATCCGAAATACCTAGATTACCTTAACTCCTTGATAATCTAGCAACCTTCACCTCTCCATTAATATAAAATTAATAATAAGATTGTATTATCATTAATTATGAAATATTATTAACCACTAAGGATTTTAAAGTGAATGTTAAACCTTAAAGTATCGTAAAAACTTTTCAACAACACCTCTATTTCTAAGCCGAAACCAAAAAACCCGACCTTTAAAAATCTTCAACAAAACCTGCTCAGCTTTGGTGGAAATGCCAAAGGACTCACAATCCACCATATAACAATACATATTGTATTAACAAAAATAATTTATTCATTCTAACCAATTTCAGATCTTTCAAAATCCTTAAACCTTTTACCTTAGTTCCACTGTATTCCATTCTATCCCAATGTTGTTCCAACCATTCCAAAATAGATCATAATCACACTCGAAGCCAAAAACCTATTTAAATAATATATTACATTCAAAATCATGCATACAAAGAGATAAATGAACTATCACACCACATATAGCCGAAAGCTTACCCTTTCCCTTATCACCAATAGAAACTTTCATTATCTAATTATAAAAATTTGACAATGTCAGATAAGTAAATCTCACACTATCCAGTACACCTGTAATAATCAAATGCATAATAATCCAAGAGATTAAATAAAGAATATAATCCAAAGAATTTAAATACAATCGTGAATCCATCCCATATTGCACCACAAAAAAACGGCAGATCAGAAATGGAAATTTCCGTCTCTGATTTGCATAAATTCTGTCTCTAATTAAATTCTGCAACGGAACAAAGACAGAATCTATTCCGTCTCTAAAATCGTCGTCGCTGATTCAATCAGCAACGTAAATGGGTTTCCGTTGCTGATTAGAGGCGGATTAGAGACGAAATTTAGAAACGGAACAGTGACGGAACAGAAATGGAAATTCTTCTAAAGGGTACAATTGTAATTGCATTCCGTCTCTGATCCGTTGCTGATTCACACATCTATTCCTAAAAAATTAGAGACGGATTAGCAACGGAATCTCTGAATTCCGTTGCTAATCCGTCTCAATTCCGCTTTGTTTAGGTCTCAATCCGTCTATATATATATAGGTCTCAATCCAAGCACATTTAACCTGCCAATATATAATACAAATCATAGCTAAATAATATATTGATATTGCACAGTTTATATAAACTTAAAATATCATTAAAATTATTTTTTCTCAATGTACTGTACACGAAACAACAAAAACAATCTAAAAAGTTTCTATTTCGTATCTTTCTACGAAAGTAAAAGCAAAAATTGTTCTAAATGAAATAAAAATGAAGAAGTGTTCCGAGATTATATAAAGTTGATTGTGCTTCAAAAAATACTTGACTTCGTACGAAACACCTGAAAAAAGATCAAAAAGAAAAAAAATCACTAAATTATACAAACAATAACATGAATATAAACAATATTATGGGAGAACTTTGTATCATCGCAAGCACAAGTGTATGAGCCAAACACAACATAAATAAAGTAATAAAGAAAAAGAAATTCATCATTATCCAGAAGGAACTTGGTGTTAATTAGCAAATTATCTCTCGTTCCAAACAATGACATGAAATTTAGTTCTAGATTAACACAAACAAATTTTTGTTTCGATGAAGCATTAGTTCAACTAAATAATTCAATATTTCTTTGCAGGGTTTCACTGGGAACTAAACAAGCAACCTTTTGAACAATTGGAAACTATCACAGCTAGATGTATGGTTTCCTTGAAAGAATCTTGAACTGCAACCATTTTGGATCTTATGCCATGTGTTTGGGAAACTGCAGAACATTCAAGGTCGAAAGTATAACTCTTTGCTTCAGTCTTAATACAAGGGTCATTTGTCTAGGGTTTTTTTTCCTTACTTAGTTCCTCCTAGTAAAACAACAACGCATAAACAGGACGTTATGCTGAACATAGACACTAAACTACAGAGACAAAGAGAACTTCCTTTCATGAACCTATCTAATATTATATTCAATCCTTAAGAATCACCTAGACTTTTAATTTAGAAGCTGCAGAATCAAATGATGGAGGATGCTTAACCAATGACTAACACTTGGGAAGAATAACTTTCTAGACATTTCACACATGAGAATCTCCATAATGGATCAAAAAAATTTTGAAACAAAGAAAATGCAATACAAACATAAATGTCAAATAAATAAACCATGAAAACAAAAAGGTTGGTAGCTGATACCTCTTATGAGTTTTAGCACAAAAAAAGAACCTATGTTATTTGATGAATGTCCTTGCTATGATACAAAATTATTGGAATTGTTCATTTCAATAGATCTTCACAAGTAGACATAAATAAAACAGAAAAATCACTTATAATTTAGAAGTAACAGTAATAATTGAGATATCTTTTTATTCTTCCCCTAGGCAATTACATGATCTTTTCCTAATCAAGAACGTTTCATAGAGAATGAAAATATCAAATTATATCGTACGATGCTTCTACGCATTTATGCTTCTAAAGAAAATGCATAAATTCCATAAAATAACCACTCACTCAATAACGATATATTCCCCAGTACACCCAGCAGGACTGTATTCAACTTCACTATATTCTTCATAGCCATCCACTTCGACCCGTCTGTGAAGCCATTGAGTACCTGAAAGAAAATATTAAACACATCAATTGCGTTAATTAGATATATTCTTAAGCTTCTTATAAATGAAGCTAGCAATGCTATGCAAGGAAATATTAAGTATTTGAAAATTGAACATTCCCTCTTATTTACAGTTTCTCATGCAACTGGGACTCTGACCAATTATTTTAGTCTCCCATGTTGACATATGACTCGCCAAATACGCTAAAACTAGTGAACAAAGAATCTTATATTAAAGTTAACATTGCAACAAATTGCCAGGGATTTTGAATTTGTATATATAGCATCAAATATTCAGGTTAAGCAAGGAGGTGCAAACTGCAAATATGTTTGAGCATCACTTCACACAAGGAAGAACAATTGGACATATTTGAACAAAATGTGTTTCTTTTATCAATTTTCCCTTCTAACCGGGAATTGCTTCCACCGAACTGTTACTCAAAGAGATAGACCATCCCAAAGTCCGCATCCTAAAGAAAAATAAAGGTACTAAGAACCTGCAACGATTCTCACTATACTATCAGACTCCGAAAAACATACTGAATTTGATCCAACTCTAGAAAGCTTTATCGCTTGTTTCGATCGGAAAAACTTTTAATGTTTTGTTATTATTATGTTCTCGCTAGTTTTTCTCGTTGTTCCTTATAATGATAGTTTTTTCATCTTTCCACGGACTTCAGCGAATCATATTATTAAAACAACGGGAATTTTGTTGCACAAGTGATACAACGTAGTGGTGCCAATGGTCTCGATTCCTAAGAATATGCATGGGTGTAAAGTATACATACGAGCATTACAATGGCTGAGGATCGTAGCTATTTCAATGCAGAAGACGATAATTGATAGAAACGAATACCTTGTGAGATGCAGAGTCGTCACCACTAATCCCAATAACTTCAGCTCCTGCTTTCTTAAATTTCTTATAGGAATCTCTAAAGGCACAAGCCTGTGAAAGAATCAGTGAAAATGTAAGAATCGTTGATTATATGGATATTAATCAAAGAGGTGCTTAATACAAAATGAAAATCATAATTAAATAATTTAATGCCATTCCTATAACATGTAAATAAATCTCATCATTTATTCACTTTTAAAAAAATAAATTATGTAGCAGAAATCACATTCCCTCTATTTGTTCAACTCATCCTGGCAATAAAAATAAATTTCATCATCTTCCTCTAGTTTTCAATTTCACCAAAATCATCATCACTGCAAAAGACTTTTTGTTAAAAATTTCAAAGATGTCTACATTCAATAGCTCTCGCGAATCAAGTTCTATTTTCGAAGTAAATGAAGGTGGAACACTACCTTTTGAAACCTATAAAAAACCTCATCTCCTGTACTGTGCAGAAGATTAAGGCGGCCCTTCACTGCGACAGCTAGGTAGAATAATAGAGAAGGGGTTTGATGGTGTTACATTGACTAGTTCGGCGATGGCTTAGGGTGGGGCATAGGTCGACGACGACATAGGGCTTCGGAGGCTCCAATCTCCGGCAGCCGGCGACGGCAGAGTCGACGGCCTCGTCGCAGCCGCAATCGCAGCGACGGAAGAGATTTAGGGTTTGGGAGAGAGATTTCGGTGAGAGAGAGCGGTGAGAGAGCGGTGACCGGTGAGAGCAGAGAGCGGTGAGCGGTGACCGGAGAGAGAGCAAAGAGCCGATTAGAGGCGGTGAGAGAGAGAGAGACCAAAGCGCAAGGAGAGAGACGAGAGAGGGTTGGGAGAGACGAGACGAAAGAGGGTTGAGAGCGAGACGATCGATTGTGACCGAAGAGAGAGCAGAGAGCCGATTAGAGGCGGTGAGAGAGAGAAACCAAAGCGCAAGGAGAGAGACGAAAGAGGGTTGAGAGAGACGAGACGGATGGTTGAGAGAGACGAGACGAAAGAGGGTTGAGAGAGAGACGATCGATTGTGATCGGAGAGAGAGCAGAGATCCGATTAGAGGCAGTGAGAGAGAGAAACCAGAGCGCAAGGATAGAGACGAAAGAGGGTTGAGAGAGAGACGATCGATTTTGGACGATTGTGGGGGGGGGGGTGCCTAGATCGAAGCACCTCGAATCTCGAGATTTGATGAACGGTTATTAAAAAAGAAAGTTTTGGTGGGAATGTTGGCGCCATTATTTAGAGACGAAATTTAATTCCGTCTCTATTTCCGTCTCTATTTCTGTCTCTGATCTCTCTCTATTCCGTCTCTGAATTAGTCCGTCTCTAACTACTTTTTCTTAGCAACGGGACTTAATTCCGTTGCTAATTCCATTTATAAATATCATTTTTCTTGTAGTGTTGGTTATCTGACCATAATCACAATAACGTTCTCCGAAAGTAGTAAGTAAACAATAATAAGGACTCATGCTCGAAGAGAATAACATATCGAGTCTCGTACCTAAAGTCTATCAAAGTATACTCTGGCTCAACGTGATCTCACGATAATCACGTGATGTAAAGTATCAGTGACTCTAACCCCTCAACCATAATATAATTCTACCATGTATACAGTCATGTAGACACTATAAGTTCTAGCATGTAATACATAGCCAGGTAGCTTAATATACCCTCAACACACAGTCAAGCAGACACTAAATAGTTCTACCTTGTAATATAATCAGGCAAACACTATAAAGAGATTTGAATTGCCTTATCATCTCAACCTCGTGTATGCATGTACAAAAAAAAAAATGCAATATCAAGGATCAATGCAATGTATACGAAATTATAATCAAACAATCTAAAGGTTACTATGAGATTTACTTAATCTTACAAATAGCAAACTTCGAGCTTAATTTTTGGGGTCCCCGAGAGCGTCGGATCACCTTGAAAATGCTTCAAGTATCTTCCTCGCATACATAATTATATTATGGGTCAAACTTCAAGTGAAAATATATCACGAAACCCAATGAAAACTGTTGTCAAAGTACGATTAAGAACGGTTTTCAAAAACATTAATTTATATAATTGTTTCAACTAACTTTTAACTAGCTAATTTGGGTAACTTTTTATCCTTCAAAACTTCAATATTTGTCATGATGACCTAAAAGGAACTTGTAATACTCATGTCCTACTTTTCATAGACTCAAGAACATCCAAATCGGATCACTAATAGAGAAATGAATTTTCTCATATGGCATGTTAACTAGGTAAGCTTTATTTATTTTGAACTAAAAAGCTTCTCCAAATCAATATTTTAGCAATTAAATCCTCAAAACTTGAACAATAAATGCCACGAAACCACTCGATACTAACACCAAAATATCTTAACATCCCGTGTGGTCAAATTGGATCAAAATCAATAATCAATTCATTTAACAACCCAATATAAATCAATATCAACAATTAAAACATCTCCAAAATAGTTATCAACTGAATTGCATCTAAACCATGTCAATAAATTTATCCCAAATTGACGCAAATCAATCAAATATACCAATTAACAATAATTCATACCAATTTCTATCGAAACCACTGTGAAAGAAATCAAATTGCGAGAATTCAAATTGAATTGAGGAAAATGTCTGACATTGAGAATTTACCAAATTGCAGGTCGAATACCTCATTTCCTCCATGGAAATTTAGCTCGAACTAATCGTCTTACGATGTTCTATAGTTTTGTGGAAAGAAACCGAGCAAAAATCGGACGTTGGGAGCTTCGCGAACAAATGCGTTAATTAATGGCTTTAGAAACATAAATTGAAATCGCTCTTTGTTGAGAACAATTTTCATTAGATGTTTTTTTATATTTTTATTTATATATAAACCATAAGCTGCTTGTCAGCAGGTTAATGTATTTTTATTTATTAATTCCCGAAATCTTTATTTTGACATCTTTTGACTTCCGATGCTTTTTTTCAATCCGAATTTTCGTCAAATCAAGCTAAACTCTCATCAAATTCCATAAAACGTCGAAAACACTAGTTTTGGTCACGTAAAACTCAAAAAATCTTAACTTTTTCCATGACACACTAAACACTTATGGATCAATTCTCTTGCCATACTACGCCAAACTTACACCAATTTGAATACAATTTCAACCTAGACCACTCTCAATCGACACAAAATTCAAAACAAGATCTCGAACAAAACTCATCTTATTTCACACTACATTTGATTCGGGTTTACACACAAACCAAGACGTTTATACACCTCACTAACTACTACCAAATTGTCCTTTATTTATTTCCTCGATGATCACACTACGTGCATCTCGAGGCTAATCCAATATATAATTTTATTTAATTTTAAACTATAGTATTCATTTATATATATATATTTATATATAAACTATATTATATATATGTGATATTCTACAATGGAGCTCAAATATATACCCATGTCATGGAAACCTCTCAAAATGTGTTGTGCATTAAATAATTTGTGCATTTATGATGCCTCGATTAATGTATTTGATTAGAATCCAATGGTTGTAAATAGTGTACCCATGGCATGAGTATATATTTGATTTCCATAGTAGTAGTACCCTATGTATATATAAATATATATACACCTATATATTTTCGCGGCTATAAATTCGCTACGCGCGCTAACGCCCAACCTCGAGTGTACACACTATTGTATATCCCGCGTGTGTCACCCTTAATTCTGCGTGTCACTAGGCACCCACCAATTTTTTAATTATTTTATTTAATTTCGTGATTATCTCATCAATTTACATCTAAATAAAACCCTGAAAAATACCCCAATTTCGCCAAAAGTCGGAGAAGTTACCAAAGCGCTCCAAAACTCCCAAACAACTAATCTAGCATGCAAATTGAAATGAAGGGCCCATGTCGGCTTGTTAAGTCCATTTAAATATAGAAATTCAACTTTTTGAACTTAATTACAATTATTTTTTCATGAAATTTGAAATGATAGTTTAGGTAAACATTTGTACTATCTCGACACTCATTTCAACACGTATCTCGAGATAATACCCCAAAATTATCAAAATTGAAAAAACTTGCCAACGCGCCCAGAAACTTACGGACACCTCGTATGCACTCAACTTGACCCTATTTCACGTTGAAATAATGTAAAATACATCAAATAGGCATATAACACAAAAATAATATCAAAATTTATGATCTCGGATTCGTAACACAAGTCCCACCTCAGATTACCTAAATCTTAAATTAAATCCAAAAACATTTTATTAACCACCTAATCAAGTTTATAACATTCTCAGATGTCACAATCTTTCCAACTAATAAAAAACTTTTTTCCTCGAAATTTAAACTTACAGGTTACTGAACCTAAAGAGATATGAGAAAATGATATTTCATATACATCTTTTTTAATCCAAACTTATAAAATCATTTCCAAGGTGAACTGTTAAGAAGACCCAATCACTTTCGTTGTATTCAACAACTCGGTGGTAGAGATCATAATGATTTTAACTTTTCATTTTTCGACATCTTGGTTTAATGAAACGTTATCTTAGTTACTTTGCCAATCCTGACAATTTGTGAATTTCTGATGAGTTAAACGATCAACTTTGTAGAATATCCAATAATCTTACTTCATTTCTCATCTCATACCTCAAATCTCATTCAAGTATTAATCCATTGCAAGACCTAGTCTATCTTGATTTTCATAACATAATTCTCATTCTAATCTGAATATTATTCCACTAATTGTTGATAATTCTTTTCATATCCACCCAAACTTTAGTACACATCCCAATTTACTTTCTCATCACTAACCATCCCTTTTTGTTTCAATTCTAGTCGATTAGTTCTTAGACTATCATCAGTCTAAAATCACATTGATGCAAATAATATTTGAGCATAATATTAGATACTAAGTAGAGTTGTGTGTCTATCTGATCCATTACCATTCTAGCGTTCTCCACCAGAAACCTAGAATTACATAAGTCATCGTATGATTATAGATTTCATAAACATATGTTATCCCATGACAATAGATCTTGATTCCCAATCCAATCAGAAATAGAAACAGAGCACATCATGCAGCTCTCACCCATTCTCCAAATTTCTACTCATAATATTATTTAGATTGTGGTCTAGAAAGCAATTATCAATTACAACTCATTAGCCAATTCATTTTACTTCTTCTTTAATTAGTTATAAAATTATCAACTTTTCTAACTTCGTCAAATCATTCTCTAATGATGAGCATAAATAAAATCATTCCTTTCAATTTACTAAAATCTCTTACAAACTCACATCTTAATCACTCACTGTGCACCAACTTCTCTCATTTTCTTAATAGAAACACTTATCCTTAACTTGAGTAGACATACATTTCTAAACAAAGATATCAATATATTCAATGATTATACTCTCATAGTTTAACTTTTAACTTGTATCTCATGCAAATTCATAAATATGTTATCTCATTTTCTTTTCTACTCAATTACAATTAAAGAATATTCAATTATTCAAACATATCAAGTTAGACACATTGTACTCTATTCAATATTTCCAACCTAATAGAGATAAAACTTACTAACTGAATTGTAAATCACGCATTTCGTTTCATTTCATTTATATCTTCACTAACATACAAGCATCTTACATCATCTCCAATTTACAATAATTAGTGTTTTAATCTTCACAACTGACTAATCTGGAGATGTAGCACTACAATTGAACCAATGTACAACATATTCATTGATATTAGTTGTATGTTACCTTAGTTCTGTAACGACCCATTTTATTAATGTCAATAATTATCTTAAATTGACAGAAGTGGACCTCTGAGATCAAATCTACGTGGACGCCACGGTAGGCTAGGACACACGGGGATCTAGGTATGGTTGTTAATTGTGTGTTGGATGCTTATTTGCGGTGAAGTTTATTGAAATACACGCATGTGTGTATGTTGCATAAGATTACGTGCGAGATTGTGTGAACCGTATGTGTCTCGATATGTGTGTCAAAGAGGGTACCGGGTAGTTGAAGGGACCGAATGTTAGGTAGGGGACACTAAAACACACAAATTGCATAACAAAATTGGGCAAGTAACTAATATGGAATGGGTATTAGGTGGCTAGTGACGATGTGGTAGGCGTATATCACCGTTCGAACGTGAAACCGAACGTCGAAAAGCCCGAAAATACGGCGAATGTCCCAACTGTGTCATACTTTAGAGTTAATGAAGGAAGTCAACATCATTTATCCATACAAGCCACCACCTTTTCTCTCACATCACACACACATCACACACACACACACCCCAAAATCATGGTGAGACCGATAGGAGAAGAAACAAATGCGAGGTGAAGGAAGAGAAGAAGCGGGAAGGAGAAAGAGAGGGTGGAAATGTCACGATCGAGGTGAGTTTTAGTGGTTTTTATTGGGTTTCGATGGGGTGGCCAAGAGTGAGGTTCGAACATGGGGGCCAAACCGGGTCAAGGTGGTGATGGCAGGGGTGTCTCCCCTGCCATCGATTCTACTGGGGTTGGGGTGGAGAGCAACCCCAACCCAACAAACGGGAAAGAATAAAAAAAAAATTTGTTACCGATCGAACCAGAGGTTCGATCGGCGGGCACGTGTTCACCAACCCGATGGGCCGAGCCTGGACCGGTTCTGGCCCAGGGTTGGGTCCGACCCAAACAAATTTTTTTTTAAAAAAAAGAAAAAAAATGGAGAAAAAGGAAAGAAAAATTTGGAGAAATTCTGAAAAAATTGGAAAAATTCGAAAAAAAAAACATTTCGATAAAATAAATAGAAATCGACAAATTTCTATGAAAAGAAAATATGTTGGAATGTCAGATGCGACTTTTGTAGGGTTTTTGCATCGAAAAACGCGAAATAGACAATTTGACCTATAATTTTAAAAATTTGTCGTACTAAATCGGAATTATTGATAAATGAACATAGGTGGACACGAGTGATCAATTAGCGACCAAGGACCCAATGGACTTAGACTCGGGGATTTTACGGGGTATTATAGTGTGTTGTGAGGTTAGTAAAACCTAATTGAAAAACTCTGAGTATTTATTTTGCTTTGTATTTCCATTCGATTCCAGCATTTCTAGTGTTCTTTTTACATCTTTATCTTGTTGTTGCTTGGACGGTTGGTTGAGTTACTCCCACCGAATTTTCGTTGTGGATCTATGCATTCTAAGCCATAACATGTGTATCAGGAGTTCTCGGTGGATAACGACCCGAGCTAATGAACTGCTACATATGTCGGTGTGTCGTAAGTCTACGCCGGCCACCGAGAGGGACCAGTGATAGCGCGCCCACTGGTGTGATCCTGAAAGGGTATTTCGAAGTATGGTTTAGTCTAACTGGAACATGCACAAACACATTTGCGCTTTATTGTTATCTATGCATGCGATGCCCTACTTACACTTGTCTGTTTACATTCCGCATGTTTATTTAACAATATTTATTGAACTCCACTTGTTTATTTGAATGCTCTGAGGAGTTCCTTAGGGTTTTACTAACTGGACTCGTCATTTATTTTCTTATGTGATGATTGAGTGCAGATTCAAGTACAAGTAAGGGCAAAGAGAATCTTAGGCGACTATCTCTGATTGTCTACCATCGAAGATTACTTGTTGGTGTGTTTTGTTTTGATATTTTGATTTTTTGGGAACTGGGGAGTAACTTGACATTACATACAAGTGTTTGTTAATTGCTTAGTAATATTTCTTGCATTTAAGTACAACTCCCGCTATATACAAGTGTATACGAGTTTCGAGACATGAAAAGGATGGGCGGGTGCCGTACACGTGTAGTAGGGCCAGCTAGCAAGGAGTACATGGAGACACGTCACCCCGAGGCGGCGAGGGCCGCCATATTGGTATCAGAGAATATGAAGTCCTAAGACAATAAAACTTAATCAATGAACTTAGATGTGGAAACCCGAACTTATTGCCTTAGGACTTTAGTTGGGAAGTTACGTGAGGCGGGTAGAGTTAGAACTTATATGGTTATTTTTTCATTTTAATATATGATATATGTATATACATCGAGACTTATCCGGAGCACATTCTCGATGCAAATTATGGACGGACAGTTTGGTATGCCTTTTGAGACTCGACAAACTAGCGATGCGGCTAGGGATGTCCCGGTTATGGCGAGTATGGAGTATAGACTCTCACCCCCATGAGACACATATGTCTGAGGTATTACGGCTATTACTAAAGCAGACCGCGGTCCTGGCGGCACTCACTTCAGCTAGAGAGCCGATGGTGTGACATACTCACGGGGACAAATTGTTGTTCAGGTGGTACCCCAGACACCAGTTCCGAGATTAGCGACAGAGGCACTCATAGAGACAACTACCGTAGTTGTCGTTCCTTTGGAGACATCAACTCTTACGCCTCCACTTACGACGATGGACCAGGCTACGGCCACCCCTACTGCTGATACGACTACTACATCGACATTCATCCTGACACCAGATGCAAAGTTGTTGAGGGGATTTTTGAAGTTCTAGCCTGGATTTTTTACGGAGGTGGTGGCCTCGAGGATGCAGGGAGATGGTTAGTGTCCCATCAGTGTTTCTATAAGCTGATGAGGCACGATGAAACTGTACATGCACGACTTTATGGAGCCCGTTTGAGAGGGCATGCGGTAGTCTTGTGGACAACATATATAGATACTCATCCGAAATCGACGACATGGGCTTAGTTTAGGGAGCTATTCTACGATTAGTACATACATATGGAGGTTAGGTTAAGACTAAGGGAGGAGTTCCTGGCCTTAAGACGAGGTAGTCGACGTTGATGCATTATATGGAGAGGTTCCGACATTTGCTCCAGTTCTTTTTAGTTGTCGCCGGGAGATCTATTATTTCACTAAGGGTGATGATAGGATCGCATCAGCAGTTGTCTCAATCGGAGCCACGACTCTACAGAGATCTTTGATAGGGCTCCACTCATGAGACATACATACTGCAGAG
The DNA here is from genome assembly GCA_039657365.1 of Stephania yunnanensis. Lineage (NCBI taxonomy): Eukaryota > Viridiplantae > Streptophyta > Magnoliopsida > Ranunculales > Menispermaceae > Stephania > Stephania yunnanensis. The sequence continues at coordinate 51,879,372 of CM077584.1, read as the reverse complement.
GGCTGGCAGACTTGTGATTGGTAGGGAGGTACAGTCAGGGTAGAGTTCTTACTCAAGTTAGAGGAAGAAGAGACCGATGGATTGTCCGGATAGAGGCCGAGAGATGATAGACAGGAGAGGGGTCGTCGGGATGACTTTCGGGGTAGTCAGTTTAGATATGAGGAGCCACAATCAATTCGTGCTATCACCTCAACACCGGTGGATCGGCAGAGGTCACAGCCATAAGAGTACCATCAGGGTCGAGATCAGGGGAGCCATGACAGGGGTCAAGTAGACGGGGGTCCGAGATCTGGGGACGGACAGATGGGTGAATCGGAGAGCCATAGATATCATCGGTGTGGACATAGGGGACACTTAAGGGATGACTTTCGGGCACCACCATTGCCATAGGAGAGTCAGATCAGGCCAGAGATAGAGCACATGCGTTAGCACAGACAGATAGCGGGGTGACTAAGCAGCTCGTTGAAGGTACATTACTTATATTTGGTCGCCTTATGCATGCTATATTTGATTCTGGTAGCATTTTATCATTTCTTGCTAGACGTATTGTTGATTGTTAGGGTTAGTTACACATACACTAGACCCGCATCTTGTCCTCAGTACGGCTGCTGGGGATACGATATACCCTAACCAACTATATCGAGACGTGATGATAGAGGTAGAGGGACATCAACTACTAATTGATCTTCGAGTATTGGAGTACTTAGAGTTTGACACACTACTTGAGATGGATTGGTTAACATCCAATTATGTACATATAAATTGTTACGGTAAGAGGATAGAGTTTCGTATTCCCGGAATACTGAAGTTCGTATTACTTGGATTGACAATTGACCTACCCCTCGCGAGAGCCCGACTAGCTGCAACGCATAGGAGATGGAGGCATTTGCACAATAGTTAAGTCAAAGGTTCGGACGGAGGTCCGGATTGAGGATGTTATGGTGGTTAGGGATTTTGTCGTTGTATTTCCAGATGATTTACCTAGATTTCCACCGCCACGAGCTGTTGAGTTCATAATCAAGCTGATACCAGGAACTCAGCCGATTGTCGAGTTGACCTTACCGGATGACACCAACGGAGCAAGAGGAAGTGAGACGACAGTTGGATGAGCTGTTGGAGAAGGGTTTCATTTACCCTAGTATGTCGCTTTGGGGAGCTCAAGTTCTATTTATGAAGAAGAAAGATGGTACGATAAGGATGTGCATCGACTAGTACGATGAGAATGTGCTTCGACTAGTACGATGAGGATGTGCATCGACTATATGAAGCTAAATCAGGTAACCGTGAGGAACCGTTACCCACTTCCTAGGATTTATGATTTATTTGATCAGCTAATGGGTGTCGGATTCTTCTCCAAGATTGACTTTCGCTTAGGTTATCACTAGTTGAGGATTTAAGAAGAGGATATCCAAAAAACCGCATTTAGTACGAGATACGGGTTATTTGAGTTCACAATCATGCCGTTTGGAACGCTCCAGCGATTTTCATGGACCTGATGCACAGGGTCATGAGGTCGTATTTGGAGAGATTCACCATCGTATTCATCGATGATATCTTGATATATAACAAGACTCGTAAGGATAACGAGGGACATCTCGGGACTATTTTAACGACACTAAGAGAGCACCGATTATATGCCAAGTTCAGCAAGTGTGACTTTTGGCCAAGTGCGATGAGATTCTCAAGCCATGTCATTAGTGAGCAGGGTATTTTAGTGGATTTAGAAAAGATTCGGGCTATCATTGATTGGAAGACGCCTAAGTCTGTGGCCATATACGAAGTTTCCTTGGACTGGTCGGGTACTACCGACAATTTGTGCAGGATTTTTCCTCGATCGCAGCATCGATGATGAGACTGACAAAGAAAGATGTCGGATTTGTCTGGTCAGATGAATGTGAGGAGGCATTTTGTGAATTGAAGTAGATATTTACATCCGCACTAGTATTGACATTACCGGAGTCGAGTAAGATCTTGACAGTATATACAGATGTGTTGGTCATTGGTCTGGATGTGTGTTAATGTAGGATGGTAGACCAGTTGCCTATCTTTCCAAACGGTTGAGACCCCACGAGGGAATTATCTAGTGCATGACCTGGAGCTTGCAGCGGTAGTCTTTGCATTGAAGGCTTGAGGCGATATCTCTATGGAGAGCGATTCGTGTTGTATATAGATCGCGAGTTTATGTTACATTTCACTCAAAGGGACCTCAAATGCACTAACGGATATGGCTGGAGTTGCTGAAAGGACTACGACTTCGTTATTGAGTATCACCTTGGCAAAGCGAACATGTGGATGCATTGAGCATACTCAAAATGAATGGGTTGCAGTAGATGGCACTTGAGCATGGCTTATTCGAGTCGGTTATGCATGGCCGAGTTATCGATGGGCAACATGATTGTTGTCGGGTTGGATACTGGTCCAATTGAAAGGTTTGAGATATCGAGGATGGGCTCTATTTAGTGGTCTTGGATACCGGACAAAAACCACAGATCATTGTTTGAGATCGAGGAGATAGGATACGGACGATACGACATGATTTTGAAGAGGCACACCAGTCTCATTACATAGTTCATCATAGTCGGACCAAGATGTACCATGATTTTTGGTGACTGTTCTAGTAGTCAGGGATGAAGGCTGACGTAGGTGCATACGTTAGGAGTTGTCACATTTCCCAACAGATGAAGGCTAAGCAGAGGAGCCCGGTGGATTATTAAAGCCGTTGCCCATTCCATAGTGGAAATGGGAACATGTTACTATGGATTTTGATAGTGGGCTACCGTAGACATCGAGGCGTCACGATGTAGTTTGGGTAGTGATTATAGACTGATAAGTTGGCTCGCTTCATTTCAATCTCGATGAAATACACATTTCCCTAGCTGAGAATATTGTTTGAGCGGGAGATTATTAGATTTCATGGGGTGCCAGTTTCCATTGTGTCAAACAGAGATCTCAGATTCACCTCGAAACTACGGGAGGCAATGCATGAACAGTTTGGCACCAAGTTGCAGTTTAGTACATCTTATCATCCTCAGATCGACGGACAGTTAGAGCAACTGATCCAGATTTTTGAAGATATGCTCAGAGCTTGTATATTATAGTTTGGGGGCTCGTAGGAAGATTATCTGCCTCTGTGTAAGTTTGCATACAATAACAGCTATTAGGTGAGCATTGGCATGCCACCTTTTGAGGCACTATATGAGAGGCCTGTAGATCGCCTACGTGTTAGGCAGAGCCGGAAGATACCCTGACAGTAGGCCCTGAGATAGTGGTTGATCACACAGAGAAAATTCTACAAAGTCGTTAGAAGCCATGAGTTGCACATGATAGATAGAAGAAATACTCGGATATGTATCGCGAGAGTCTGAGCTATGACGAGGGTGATATGGTGTATCTGAAGGTTTATCCTATGAAAGGTCAACAAAGATTTGGCATTAAGGGGAAATTGGCACCGAGATAAATTGGACCATACCGGATTGCACAGAGAGTAGGCACTGTTGCATATCGGTTGGAGTTACCTACCGAGTTAGCTAGGGTTCATCCGACATTTCATATTTCCATGTTGAGACTCGCTAGGTCAGGGCCGAGACAAACGATTGAGTTTAGACAAGTGGAGATACAACCTAACGTGACATATGAGGAGAAACTGATAGAAATTGTTGACCGTCGAGTACAGATTCTTCGGAACAGGGAACTTATGAAGGTCCTAGTTCGTTAGCAGCATCATTGGACGGAAGGACTCAAATGGGAGCTCGAGTTGACGATGAGGACGCGATACCCTCAGCTATTCTCTAGTATGAGACTTTAGTTACAGTTAAATTTCGGGACGAAATTTTATCTAGTTGGGAAGAAATGTAATGACCCATTTTATTAATGTCAATAATTATCTTAAATTGACAAACGTGGACGCTAGCTTAGATCTACGTGGACGCCGCGATAGACTAGGACACATGGGGATCTAGGTATGATTTATTATGTGTTGGATGCTTATTTACGATGAGATTTATTGAAATACATCGCATGTGTGTATGTTGCATAACATTATGTGCGAGATTATGTGAACTATATTCATCTGATATGCGTGTCGACGCGGGTACCGCGTAGTTGACGGACCGAATGTTAGGTCAGGGACACTAAAATACACAAATTGCATAAAAACAAATTGGGCAAGTAACTAATATGGAATGGGTATTAGATGGCTAGTGACACGGCGGTACTTTTTATATCGCGGTTCGGACGTGAAATCGGGTGTCGAAACGCCCAAAAATACGGGCGAATGTCCCAACTTTGTCACATTTTGGAGTCAATGAAGGAAGTCAACATCACTTATCCATACGAGCCACCACATTTTCTATCACATCACACACACACACACGTACACCCGAAATCAAGGTGAGATCGAGAGAGAGGAAGAAAAGCAGAGGAGGAGGAGGAGAAAAGGCCGGGAAGGAGAGAAGAGGGTGAAAATGTCACGATCGAGGTGAGTTTTAGTGGTTTTTGTTGGGTTTCGGTGGGGTGGCCGAGAGTGGGGTTCGACCATGGGGGCCGAACAGAGTCAAGGTGGTGATGGCAGAGGTGTCTCCCCTGCCATCGACTCCACTGGAGTTGGGGTAGAGAGCAACCCCAACCTAACGAACATGAAGGAATAAAAAAAATTTGTTTCCGATCGAACCAGAGGTTTGATCGGTTGGGGAAGATGGTGCACACGCGCATGCATGCGAGCTTGTCCACCCACCCCATAGGCCGAGCTTGGACCGGTTCTGGCCCAGGGTCGAGTCGGACCTGTTGGGTCGACCCGACCTAAACCAATTTTTTTTAAAGAAAAAGAAAAAAAAAAAAAAAAAGGAAAGAAAAATTTGGAAACATTCTCAAAATTGGGAAAATTTTGAAAAAAAATATATTTCAATAAAATAAATAGAAATTGATAAATTCTATGAAAAGAAAATATGTGGAATGTCGACGCGACTTTTGCAGGGTTTTTGCCTCGAAAAGCGCGAAATAGGCAATTTGACCTAAAATTTTAAAAATTTGACGTATTAAATCAGAATTATTGATAAATGGACATAGGTGGACACGGGTGATCAATTTGCGACCAAGAACCCAGTGGATTTGGACTCGGGGATTGATTACGTGGTATTGGAGTGCGTTGTGAGGTTTGTAAAATCTAATTGAAATACTCTTAGTATTTATTTCGCTTTTATTTTCATTCAATTCATGTATTTCTTGTGTTCTTTTTGCATCTTTATCTTGTCATTGCTTGGATAGTTGGTTGAGTTACTCCCACTAGATTTTTCATTGTGTGTCTATGCATTCTAGACCATAACATGTGTATCAGGAGTTCTCGGTGGATAATGACCCGAGCTAATGAACTGCGACATGTGTCGGTGAGTTGTAGGTCTACGGCGGCCACCAGAGGGACCAGGTGATAGCTAGTTGGGTGCGCCCACTAGTGGGATCCTAGAAGGGTATTCCAAAGTATGGTTTAGTCTGACTGGAACAAGCACACACATATTTGCACTTTATTATTATCTATGCATGTGATGCCCTACTTATAGTTGTCAGTTTACATTCCGCATGTTTATTTAATAGTATTTATTGAATTCCACTTGTTTATTTGAATGCTCGGAGGAGTTCCTTATGATTTTACTGACTGGACTCATCATCCATTTTCTTTTGTGATGATTAAGTGCAGATCCGAGTACAAGTAAGGGCAAAATTATGCGACTATCTCTAATTGCCTACCATCGAGGATTATTTGTACGTGTGTTTTGTTTTGATATTTTAGTTATTTTGGGAATTGGGGAGTAACTTGACATTGTACATAGTCATCGACCTCGATATAGATTTCTTTTTAGGGTTTTTCCACAATAGGATTTGTTAATTGCTTAGTAATATTTCTTGCATTTAAGTACAACTTCCACTACATATGTCATATATACACGGTACACATAAGTAGATACGAATTTCGAGATAAAAAAGGACGGGCAGGTGTCGTACACATGTAGTAGGGCCAGCTGGCAATGAGTACAAGGAGACACGTCAACCCGGGGCGGCGAGGGCGCCACAGGTTCAAGACTTCATCATTCAAAGTTTTGACTTCTCGTAAGATCCTTGTAACGATACATTAGGTTTTATCGAACTTATAGTTTGATATTATGAGTCTTATCGGGACTTGTTTGCCTGAAACTTCCATTTTCCATACTCATGCAAGAATTTATTGACCATTTGTTAACATATACTTATGCTTCCAATTGACTTCAACAAAACTTCATAGACATTTTTATACTGGTTGTCACCAATTCATTTGATTATTCAAAAATAGGTGGACGCGTCACACCGATCTTCTACTCCGTAAATGAATCGTGATTAAAAAACAGAGATACTTAGAATTTTGGTCATGCACAACTACTCCAGTGCCTTACCTTGACTAAAGTAGTTTGTTTGTGTCACTTCTAGTAGTCACAAGTCATCTCAACATCTCATTTTATACATTTAGTATATTTTTATCAATCTTAGTTATTCTCACATTGATCTCGATTTTTTGTGTCCCTTTATAAACTTACCACAACTTTCGCTCAACAACCAAACCACTTGCAGCTCCTTAATCTTGACTTAAAAAGACAATTTACATCTTTTTTTTTTGAAAATATAGCTTAGGACGATGCGACTTCTTATTATCATTTAATGAATCGAAGTCTTCCTTAGTTAATCTTAATTTGAAATAAAGAAACTTTACAACTCAAACAGTTAAACTGTTTCTTATTGCCTCGCATTATTTGCATTAATCTCAAATATTCCAACTTTTCCTTTTTCTAAAAAAGAAATTGAATCCTTTCAAGAAACTATGCAAGATAACTTTGTATCTTATTATTCATCAAATCTCCTTTGATGAATTCGCATTTCCTGTATTGTTGAACTAAGGGAGGGAAGAATTTGAATTTCTAAACTTTGATTATCTTAATGACTGCTCAAACATTTAAAAGATGTTATTTCAAACTTTTAATTCATATAAATGGAAATTCTTGCAATATAGAAGTTCATATTGATGTCCTATACATCTCACTTACCAATTCTCAATCAGTCTATCTATCTTTTCCTTGGTTATATTTTTAAGTCGTAGGATAAACATTATAACTTAATTTGATTAGAAGTGACTATTATGTACTTTGAATCTCAAAATACAACTACTTGTGATTTATTTAATAGCTAATCCAAGCTATTATTAGACCACTTTCCCCAACACTTTAACTTCTAACACGTTGATCTTATCACTATATTTTTTTCATTTTCAAGTTAGAAATTTCACTGATCTTTATTTCATAACAACACCTAATCTGGTGTTAACAAAGATTACTTCTAACTCGTGTATTTCCATTTATTTTATCAGTACTTTATTTGATTCATAGAACCAATATACTTAACGTTACTTATGGATAAATAACTTAAGTAATAAACAATCAAGATTTTCATTACTTCTTTTTAAAAGTAGTTTGATTGTTTTAAAATATGGTTATGTTCCATTTTCAATTGAATTTTGTTTTGAAAAGGAGACAATACTTTACTTCAAAGTATTTTATTTTCTTAGAAACCGCCTTAAACAATTTGACACATCACACCATCTCATTGTGATTTCCAAGTCAAAGTTCAATTTTCAAATCAATTCCCATTTTACGTTTTTGATAACCACATGTTTATTTTTTCCTTATTGAGACTGTTTTCAGAAATAACCATCAACATAAGCAACGACAACCCAACAACAACGAATACACAACTCATCTCGGTCTCGATTTCTCTATTTCCTTAGACCTAATCTCGATCTCAACCTTCTATATTTCAATCATAGAAATGGGTGGCGAGGCGTATGTGTGTTCATTTTTTTGCAATTATATTAGATTTCCTTGAGACTTATATCACGCAAATCTCAAAACAAATTTAATGATTCCATTTTTGAGAACTCATGTCTCTTTTTTCTTTTCATTTGAAACTCATTTGAAAGCAACTCTTAGTTGATTATGAATCAAACAATATTTTATAGAATAGGTCTTTCTAAGTTAACCGTGCAACCGGTACTAACCATCTTTTATAACTCAAGATAATCCATATCTTATGATTCCCATAAGTCCCAATTTCATATTATGTTTTCCAAATGATTCTCAATCGCTTGAGACTTAATTAAGTCTATTTTAATGTTTTCCTATATGTTTAAAAATTGTAATTGTTTGATACTTTCGATTTTCAAGAAATCTATGTTCAGTGTTTAGGTATATGAATCATTTAGACTTCCCTTTCAACCAACTTCCTATTGGTTTCATAACAAATACTTTCATTGGCTATATCTGTACCAAACTATTCATAACACTTTTGTGAATTTAGACTTCACAAGTCTATTTCATATCCAAACACGCTCAATTTCTTTTCACAAGCTTATTCTCTTTTTTATTTTTCGTCTCTAATCTTACTCGTCGTATCTTATAAGTTATATATTAAATGAACAAGGAGTATAAACTTCTAATCGCATATCTAGCGATAATGTATACATACAACACAAATATAACACAAATATAACACTATAGTAAGATTTTTAAACTTTTTAACCCCACTCCATCATGTTACTTCCTAACTAATCATGCTCAACCACCCTTTGTTTCTCAACCAAATGTTTATCCTCAATTGAGCCAAACCTAAGCTCGATACCAACATTGTCGGACCCTCCTAATTAGGGCATCTGACCGACCTAGATTACTTTGACTCATTAATAATCTAGCAGCCTTCACCTCTCAATCAATATAAAATTTAATAATAAGATCTTATTATCATCAATTATAAAATATTATCAGCCACTAAAGATTCTAAAGTGAATCTTAAACATCGAAGTTCCGTAAAAAAGATTTTGACAGAACCTCCTCTATTTTTAAACCTGAATCGAAAAACCCGGCCTTCAAAAACACTCAAAAAATCTGCTAAGCTTTGGTGAAAAAATCGAAAGACTCACAATCTACCACATAACAATATATATATATTTGGTAGAACCATATAACAATATATATTACATTCACGAAAGTTAATTCTAACCTATTTCGGATTTTCAAAATCCTTAAACCCTTTACCTTAGTTCTATAGCATTCCATTCCATTCCAATACAGTTCCAACCATTCCAAAATATGATCCTAATAACACTCGAATCCAAAAAATCGTTTATACAATATATTATATTCAAAATAATGCATACAAAAAGATAAATGAACTATCACATCATAGACAGTCATAAAGCTTTCCTTTCCTTTATTGTCGTTAAAACCTGTCATTATCCAATTATAAAAACTTCGATAATATTAGATAAGTGAATCCCACACTATCTAGTACACCTATAATAATCAAATGCATAATAATTCAAGAGATTAAACGAAGAATATAATCTAAGGAATTAAAATACAATGGTGAATCCATCCCCTTTTTTTATCCGACCACATTCAAATAACGTACTCCAAAAGTGGTAAGTAAATAATAATGACTCATGCTCGGAGAGAATATCCAATCGAGTCTCATACCTCGAGTCTATCAAAGTATGATCTGGTTCAATGTGATATCATGATAATCATGTAATGCAAAGAATCAATGACTCTAGCCCCTCAAGCATAATATATTTCTACCATATACATAGTCAGGTAGACACTATAAGTTCTACCTTATAATACACAGTTAGGTTAGTTAATATACCCTGTGCACACAGTTAGGCATACATTAAATAGTTCTACATTCTAATACAGTTGGGAATACACTATAAGGATACTCGAATTGCCTTATCCTCTCAACCCGTGTATGCATGTGCAACAAAAATGCAATATAAATGATCAAAGTACACTTGAGAATAGTTTTCGAAAATGTTAATTTATATAACTTTTTCAACTAACTTTCAACTAGCCAACTTAGGGTAACTTTTTATCCTTGAAAATCTTAATATTTGTCATGATGACCTAAAAGGAACTTGTAGTACTCATGTCTTACTTTCCATAGACTCCAAGAACATCTAAATCGGATCATCAACGAAGAAGTTATGAATTTTCTCATATGGTCTGTCAACTAGGCAAACTTTATTTATTTTGAACTGAAAAGCTTATGCAAATTAATATTTTCGCAATTAAATCTTCAAAAGTCGATAATAAACGCCACGAAACCACTCGACACCAACAACAAGATATCTTCACATCCCATGGAGTCAACTTGGATCAAAATCAATAATCAATTCATCCAACAACCCAACATAAATCAATATTAACAACTAAAACATCTCCGAAATAGTTATCAACTGAATTGCATTAGTTCACCTCATCAAAACCCTAAACCATGCAAGTGGAATTTAGCTCTAACTGATCATGGAAATTTAGCTATAACTTACCATCTCGCGATGCTCTACAGTTTAGTGGAAAGAAAACAAGAGAAAATCGGATGTTTGGTGCTTTACGAGTGAAAGTGTCAATTGAGGGATTTAGAAACATAAATTGAAATCATTCTTTGTTGAGAACTTTCATTTTATGTTTTTTTATATTTTTTTTATTTATATATAAACCCTCAACTGCTTGTCGGCAGTTTAATTTTTATTTATTAATTTTTAAGATCCCTATTTTGACGTGTTTTAACTTCCGGTGCTCGTTTTCAATATGATTTTTTGTCAAATCGAGCTAAACTCTCGATGAAATAGTCAAGTTCCATAAAACGTCCAAAACATTTTGGTCACGTAAATAAATCTTAACTTTTTCTATGACATACTAAACACTTATGAATCAATTATCTTGCCATACTAAGCCAAACTTACACCAATTTGAATCTAATCTTAACCTAAACCACTATCAACCGACACAAAACTTGAAACAAGATCTCGCACAAACTTCATTTTATTTTATACTTCCTCCGATCCTGACTTATACTCAAACCCTGACGTGTATACACCTTACCAACAACCACCAAATCATGCATTATTTACTTTCTCGATGATCACGCTACGTATACCTTGAGGCTAATCCATTGTATACATACCTATATATTTTTGCGGCTATAAATTCGTCACGCGAGCTAACGACCAACTTTGGGTGTGCACACTATTGTACATCCCACGCATGTCACCCTCAACTGTACGTGTCACTAGGCGCCCATCAATTTATTAATTATTTTATTTAATTTCATGATTTTCGTCAATTTACGTCCAAATAAAACCCTGAAAAATACATCGATTTCGTCAAAAGTTGAAAATTTTACCAAAGCGCTCCAAAATTCCCAAACAACTGGTCTAGCATGCAAATCGAGATGTAGGGCCCACGTTGGCTCGTTAAGTCCATTTAAACATAGAAATTTAAAATTTTAAACTTAATTACAATAATTTTTTTGTGAAATTCGAAACAATAGTTTAAGTAAACGCTTGAACTATCTCGACACTCATTTTAACATGCATCTCGAAAAAATACCTCCAAATTACCAAAAATGGAGAAAATTCTCCAACGCGCTCCGAACTTACGGACACCTCGCACTGATTCCACTTGACCCTATTTCAATTTGAAATAATGTATAATACATCAAATAGACACACAACACAAAAAATATTATTAAAATTTATGATATTTGATCTATAATACATGGGTCCCACCTCGGATACCTAAATCTCAAATTAAATATGAAAATACTTTATTAACCATCTAATCAAGTTTATAACATTCTCGGATGTGTCACAAAAAAACTTTGAGGTGTTCATTGGTCCTCCCTATTAGTAAGGGTCACCACTTGAACATATTTGTCTAAATTAGGTACTTTTAAAGCCTCATTTGTGAATCTTTTTAAGTAGTCTCTAAGTGTTCCACCATATCTTTGCTTGATGCTCATCAAAGAAGCAGAACTCCTAGCATAAGTTTTACCACCTATGAATTAGTTAATAAACAACTCACTCAATTGGTCAAACGAACGAATTGAGGCTGGAATAAGTTGCCTATACTAATTCTATGCTTTACCTTTATGGGTTTGAGGAGAAGATTTGCACTTTACTGCATTAGATACTCCATGTAAGAGCAACGCAATATCAAAATTCAGATTGTGCTTTGTAGGATCTCATATCCCATCATACTTATCAATAGTTGACATCTTAAATTCCTTCGGTAATGGTTTGTCAAGAATGTCTTGAACAAACGATGGCGGACCAACCTTATATACTAACAAATTTGTATTAGCCTGAAGACGAGGGCCAAAGTGTTCCAACATTAGTCTCTCTATTTGCCTCTTCATCCTTTCACCATGATCATGTATATTAGGACCATATCTAGAAAAGCTATCAGAGGTTGCTCTTTAAGGTAAATTGCAATCTGCTCTACTTAAAACTTCTACTTGCTCGTGTAACCTGCTTGCTTCCTTAGCCTGGCTACGACGTTTTCAGTAGGTGGTTTTTCGACGTTTCCTTTTCCTCGTTCAATCCTTCGTCTTTCTAACTCCACCCTGAAATCATTATCTCCCCATCAAAAATATTTTAGGTTTCTTCTTAGACCATGATCTTGGTGGATAAGCTATGTGGTGTGATTGTCGATCTTCTTGGGCCAGTCTTGACCGACGATGAGCTGGGTTTCTCACCTCGTTATTATGAGTGTTCCGAGTAGCGATTGTCATAGGATATGGAAATGTGCGTTCTATGTTGAAACTCATTTTTTTTCTTAGAAAATGAGTGCTTATTTCAAACACTCAGTATGTTTTTCAAAGAACGAGTGTTCTTTGTCGAACACTCAACTTTTCCAATGAACTCGATGTTCTATGTCGAACACTCAATTTTTCCAAAGAACAATTGGCCTATTAGCTTCACAGTCTTAGGGTGGATTAACCCCATTAGACTAGATAAGATGGTGTTCGCTTCGCGGATTAACTAGGCCACGAGATTAGCTAATGGGCGGTAGAGGTGACTAAACTAAACTACCAATTTTGGTGGGACTAACTAATCCCAATGGTTGGATATTACAAGATACCAATTTACCCCTCATCTTTACACACTATGTCACAACAAAGAATCGATCAACTCTAGTCACAACAATCGATCAACCACAACAACCGATCACAACAAAGAATCAAACAGAGAGAGCGTTGATCGTTGAGGGAAGGCATAGTCGGCTAGACACGCGAGAAGTAAGCTTTGTTCACTGGTCTTCTTCTTTAGTTGTGTCATGTCGTTCCATTATTTTCAAGAAACTTCACATGTTTTCCCTTATTTTCCTTCATATCCATCACCAGTTAAGTCTTGAAATAAATGTCACCATTCAATTTAATTGTTTCCAATTGGTGGGACTTGTTAACCACTTCCTTGTTTGTGTATCAGGTTGTAGTGTCACTCCCTATTCATCAAATTCTATAGATTGAAATAACCTATTCGACGTTTCAGTTTTGGGAAGTAAGATGGTGTTCTATTTAGATTCAAAACGAAATCCAAATTTTGTTCCCTGAATAAGAAAGTGTTCTATTGTTTGTGTATCAGGTTGTAGTGTCACTCTCTTATTCATCAAAATTTAGATTCAAAACATAATCCAAATTTTATTCCCTGAATGTTTCAACTTGAACTCGTTTCAATACATTCGAAAGTTGAATTTGAACCTTGATTTGTTTTTAATTCAAAACTTTGTCTAAATTATTTTTCATGATGTAAGTGTAAACGATGCAACCAAACACACAATGTGGTAAAGTTTGAGAAACAATCGCGATTTTGGGAAAGAAAAATAATTTTCATAGGTTCAATGGAGTTTCAAATATCAAGGATTTGAAGGCATCATATTTATGAGATAGGTAGTAGTTAAGATGGATTCACCTCATTAATATTTTAGCACATTGTTTGTGACAACTAAGGCTCTTGTAACTTCTAAAATATGCTTATTTGTTTTGTTCTACAACTCATTTTTCTCGAGGGGTTTGGGTGCATGAACTTTGTGAGAATTCCTTTGTCTATGTGAAATCAGAGTGTTGAGTATTATAAACTTTTGCAATGCTTTTAATTTAAGGTGTCAAATTTCTTCATATGTATATTTTGTTGGAGATGGCCTAAGATATTTTGTGTGTTTGGTCGAATTCGATGGATTATTTTGGTAGATTTTCTTGAGCAATTATGCGTCCCTTTTATAATGGCAGACATTCATCAATTTATTTTATGAAATTGGGTTTCATATAGATTACCCACCTATGGATTCAAACTCATCAAGCGGTCGACCTCGTCCAAGGGATTTGGTAATAAACCACATTTGTTGGAGATGGAGTTCCAAAATTTGTTGGAGAACGCGAAGAGAACGCGATGTGAAGAAGGAAATGGAGTTCCAAAATTTGTTGGAGATGTAACTTAAATGAAAAGGTTCTTTTGTAAATGTACCATTACAACCACATTTACTCCCAGCCTTAAAACTCCCAACCGAAAAAATATGCATAAAATGGAGTATTACATAAACCCATGTGTTAGTCCCATCACAAACTAATCCCATGATCTTAGGTCTCCCTAAAATATGAAGCGAACACGCCATATGTATTTTATGCCAAACACTCGGTTTTTCAAAGAACTAGGCCTTCCTTCTAGTGCCAAAAATGTTGTGGAAACAACACCTCGACCTCGATTCTCGATATCAGAGACATAAATCACCGCGACTTTGTGATGGGATAATTCATTTGTTGAAGTTTGCAAAACAAATGCCCAAGTGGGGGCCTAAAAATATTGTAGAAACAACACCTCGACCTCGAACCTTGATATCGGAGATGTAAATCGTCGCGACTTTGTGATGGGATCACTACTTTATCGAAGTATGCAAAACAAATCTCGAAGTGGGGGCCTCCAGGGAAAATACTCTGATGCTCAAGTCGATAAAATCTCGGAAGAGATACCTTTTGCAAAATCCTGTACGTCTTGTTTAAGCCAATTTTCCTATTTATTATTATGTGATCACAACAACAACAACAACAACAACAACAACAACAACAACAACAACAACAACAACAACAACAACAACAACAACAACAACATAGCCTCAGTCCCAAATTAACTGGGTTCGGCTACATGGATCAAACTTTTCCATTGTGCTCGATTAAGTGCAATTGACGGTGAGCTTTGCAAACCATTCAAATCCCTTTTAATTAATGCATCCCATGTTAACTTTGGTCTGCCCCTACCTCGTCGAATTTCTACAGTTTCTATTGAGTCAAGTTTTCTAATTGGGGCATTTGTAGGTCGTCTTTGCAGGTGACCAAACCATCGCAACCACCCT
Organism: Stephania yunnanensis; assembly: GCA_039657365.1. Classification (NCBI taxonomy): domain Eukaryota; kingdom Viridiplantae; phylum Streptophyta; class Magnoliopsida; order Ranunculales; family Menispermaceae; genus Stephania; species Stephania yunnanensis. Next base: position 51,864,118 of record CM077584.1, on the reverse strand, counting down.
TCCCTAATCTTTGTATCATTTGGTGCTACTCCTACTTGTCTTTGAATTTCTATATTTCTTATTCTATCTTTACGAGTTTTACCACACATCCACCTAAGCATTCTCATTTCTGCTACGTTCACTTTATGTAATTGTTGTTGTTTTACCGCCCAACATTCACTTCCATAGAGCATAGCTGGCCTAATTGCGGTCCTATAAAATTTTCCTTTGAACTTAGTAGGAACATGTCGATCACAAATCACCCCTGTTGCACTCCGCTATTTCTTCCATCCAGCTTGAATTCTATGTGTGACATCATTTTCAATGTTACCATCATTTTGTATGATTGATCATATGTATCTAAAGTGATTTACCTTAGGAACTTCTACTTTCACTAATTTTACCACTCCGTCATCTCGATGTCTAGTGTTTCCAAACTCACAGTGCATGTATTCAGTTTTCGTCCTACTAAACTTAAAGCCTTTAGATTCTAATGTATTCCTCCGAGTTCTAATTTCCTATTCACTCCATCTTTAGTTTCATCCACTAAGACAATATCATCTGCAAATAGCATACACCATGGTATATCCTCTTGAATATGTCTAGTTAGTTCATCCATAACTAAAGTAAATAGATATGGGCTTAAAGCCGATCCTTGATGTAGTCCTATCGTAATGGAAAATTCTTTTGTAGCTCCTCCAAATGTCTTTATACTCGTTACTACTCCATCATGCATATCCTTAATAGTGTCTATGTATCTAGCATGCCCTTTTTTTCTTTCTAGAACCCACCAAAGAACATCTCTAGGGACCCTATCATATGCTTTTTCTAAATCTACGAATACCATATGAAGATCTTTTTTCTTTTCTCTATATTTTTCTAACAATCGTCTTACAAGGAAAATCGCCTCCATAGTTGACCTTCCAGGCATGAAACCAAATTGGTTCTCTGATATTGTTGTTTCTCTCCTTAGCCTATTGTCAATTATCCTTTTCCACAGTTTCATAGTGTGACTCATAAGTTTAATTCCCCGGTAGTTTGAGCAACTTTGAATGTCTCCTTTGTTTTTTAAGATTGGCACAAGCGTGCTTCTTCTCCAATCCATTGGCATCCGTTTTGATTTTAAAATTTTATTGAAAAGTTTCGTTAACCGAGTCGATCCGATTTCTCCTAAGCATTTCTAAATCTCTATGGGTATTTCATTTGGGCCACATGCTTTCCCTATTTTCATTCTTTTCAATGCCTCTTTAACTTCTACAATTCTAATATTGCGTGTATAGTTTACATTTCTTTCTTGGTGTGGGTTTTCATCTATTATAGTATCAACTTGGCCATCATTAAATAAACTATCGAAGTAACTTCTCCATCTCTCCTTAATATCCTCCTCGCGCGTTAAAACATTTTGATTTTCGTCCTTAATACATCTTACATGAATTAGGTCTTGTTTCTTTTTATCTCTTAATTTGGCTAGCCTATATATATTTTTCGCCATCTCTATTACCTAATCTTGTATATAGATCTTCCATGAAATTTGTTTTAGTTTGACTAACTACTTTTTAGCTTGTTTTCTAGCTTCTCTATATTGATTGTACGCATTTTCATGTTGACACTTAGGTATTTTCCTATACATCTCTCTTTTAGTCTTAATTGCTCGTTGGACATCCTCGTTCCACCACCATGTTTCCTTCTTTGGAGGTCCCAAGCCCTTAGATATACCTAATATGTTTGATCTCACCCTCTTTATGCAACTACTCATTTCTAGCCACATTGTATTAGCATCTAAGTCAAGATTCCAAACATTTTCCTTCAGTAGTTTTTCTCTAAACTCTACTTGTTTACTATGTTTTAGGTTCCACCACTTTATTATAGGGTCGCTAACTCTTTTATTCATATTATTCCGTTGTGTTAGCTTAATATCAAGTACTACTAACTTATGTTGGGTAGTAAGTGCTTCACCAGTATTACTTTGCGCCTCTACATAGTTTTCTATCTATTTTTCTTGTTAAAAGAAAATCTATTTGACTCTTGTTATGACCACTACTAAAAGTAATTATATGCGACTCCATCTTCCTAAAACTAGTATTTGCTAAGACAAGATCATATGCTGAAGCAAATTCTAAAATTGATTCTCCTTCTTCATTTCTATTACCGTAACCAAAACCTCCATGAACTCTCTCAATCATTACTTACCCCGACATGCCCATTTAAATCTCCTCCAATAAAAACCTTTTCATCTAATGGTATACTCTGCATAAATCCATCCATATCATCCCAAAACTTGCGTTTGATGCTCTCGCTTAATCCTACTCGTGGTGCATATGCGCTAAGTATGTTAATTTTTTCGTCTCCAATAATTAATTTAACTAGAATTAATATATCCCCCATTCTTTTAACCTCTACGACCTTATCCTTATAATCATTATCCACCACAATTCCTACTCCGTTGCATTTTCTATCTATACCAGTGTACCACAATTTAAACCCTGTGCTTCATATTTCTCTACTCTTTTCTCCTACCCATTTTGTCTCTTGGAGGCAAACAATATTGACTCTCCTTCCAATCATGGTATCTACTAGTTCTATTGACTTCCCCGTAAGTGTTCCTATGTTCCATGTTCCTAAATGAATTTTTTCTCCCTTTTGTATTTATTTTTCTTTTATATTTCTATTTTGTCTAAAAGATCTAGTGTTCGTATCTATGATTTTGTTTTTGTTTTCGTTTTCGTTTTGAACTAGCTTCTTTACCCACACCCGTCCTTTGTGTGGGAACCCTTGCTCATTTTTCTTCACATCCGGGCGACGATGTGAAGGGACTAGCTTCCTTTACCCACACACATCCTATGTGTGGGAACCCTTGCTCATTTTTCTTCACACCCAGGCGGCGATGTGAAACACACCCTTGCTCATTTCTCACTACACCCAGGCTCCGATGTAGCGCGTCGCTAGGTGGGAACGCCCCAACGTTTATATATGTTTGATCCATTTCATGAAAAGTGACAAAAGTTTTACGCTGGCTGTCAACCTATCGCAACCCTCCCCAATTTCCCAAGAATGGAAAATGAGCTTGGGGACTCCCTCCCTCACTTTTCGGGTATGAACAGTGAGTTTGGGACCTCCCTTATCCATTTTTCGATATGAAAAAATGGGCGTCAGAGTCCTCCTCCTTTATTCGGACTTGGGACCGGCTATGTAGCGCACATAGTGTACAACATAGGTGGAGTTTATTATGTGATCACAACATATCTCGAATTTGAGAAAACAATGCATCTCAAATTCACACTCCCTTAGGATTGTCTTTATCCTTATTAGTTTAGGAGTCTATGTCAAATGCGATAATTTACAACAACCTTCATGCCTTATCCAGACTGACTAAATAATGTGTTGTAATTTATCAAGATCACAAGTTTATTCTTTATTGATCTAAGTGATGTGCATCTTGAGGCACATCGGTTCTATACCATATCACTTAGGCACATCCATGGAGTTAATAATTTACCATGTAAAAATAACCTTAAAGCACCAAATTTCTTTACTTCGCATTATTTTCTTATTTTTTCCTTCTCATTTTTTTTAAAAAAATTAAATAAGAAATCAATTTAGTATCCAAACTTGCACACCAATATACTCCGAGACTTTTAAACAACAAACTCATCCGTAAGTAATCAGGTAACAAAATTTGACAAAAAAAATTACATAACGAACAATTTGCTACCAAATATTTTTTTGAGAACATTGCTGCCGAAAATTTGGATCCTAATATTCATAATTCCAAATTTATCCTTAATCGATGGTTTCCAACCTGTGACATGGCCTGAGGGGAGAGGGGTACATAGTTCGATACTTGGCACGGAGGCTGAGATATATTCTATATTTGCGTGATCACTATAAAAATGTACCAGATTAGCGACGAAAAACACGTCGCTAATTTCTCCATCGCTATTTTGGTTTGGCAACTCATGTCAGCAATAGTAATGGGTCACATCGCTAATCCCGTTGTCAAACCTCGTCGTTCTTTATTGACACTTGTGACTCATCAGCGCATCGAACTACCATGTCTCTCAAAATAGTGATGGGGACCCGTCACTAAAGTCGTCACTATTGGCTCACGTGTCCAACTTGAACGCTACGTCACTCAATCTCATCGCTAATTTAATAAAAAACTTTTTTTAGTATTTTAAGTATTTAATTATAAAATAAATTTTTTAAATTTTTTTTTATTTTTATTTGAAAACATTATAAAACAAATTTAATTATAAAACAATTTTTAATTACAAATAACAATTTTTTGTTTTTTATTTGGTGAAAAAAATAATTTTATTCCAAAAATATTTTTAAATAAATAATTATCGAACAAAATTAAATTAAATGATTGAAAGAAATAAAGAAATAAATGAAATAAAAACAATAAAAAAAGCTTTCCAAGCTAAATACAAAAAGATAAAAGGTACGTGTGACAATTATTTACAAAATATGTAAAAAACAAAACACGTAAAGTCTAAACGAGGTGCATACATTGGAAGACTCAATTGTTGAGATCGTAGTTGATCTTTGAGTCATCATTAGCTTCCACTGCATGCGTGAATGAAATTCCAAGTTTGTCTATTATAACCTGCTCCATGCGACCTAACCGTCTCTGCATCTCTCACAACTAGTCACGATCTAGGGTTTTATCTTTGATCAACCTCAAAAGACTTGTTTGCATCTCCTTAATGTCTTTCCTCATTAACTCAATAGGCTCATTATTAGAAGACATAGGCTGAGAAGATCCTATTCCAACATGTCTACGCCCCGACCCCAATGGTGTCCACTCTAGTGTAAATTATTATAATTTTCCTTCAATAAATATATATATATATCTAATAATAGGTGTCCTTTTTGGCTCCCAACAATGACCCCAGTGTAATTGATAAAATAGTTAAAATTAAGGATAAATTGGTAATTTAATTGATAATTAATATCTCTTCAATTCTCTCTCTCCTCATATATATCTTTCCCTTCTCTCTCTATATATATCGACTAGTACATATAGTGTAATTATTGATTTTTAGGTGTGTTTGTTACAAATATATAGTATAATTTGTACATCCATGTAGTATATATAAATTTTAAGTGCTTTGTTTTGTTTTAATTTTTTTAGGTTTAATTAAGTTTTTTTTATAAGTTCTTTATTTTTGTCCTAATTGAAATGTAATTTGTCTAATTTATTTTTTTTACTTAAATGAGATTTTATTAGTAAAGTGTAAATCATTAATATTTTATTTTACTTTTTTAACAATAATCTTAATTCAACTCAAACATACTATACATATTATTTTACTTTTTTTCAACAAATCACAAAAATACATATCAATATAAAAAAATATTTACAAACATCATAAATATACACAAAAATCAAATTACAATCGCTCATGCATTTTATCTTCACAAATATAAAAATCATACATGTCAACATAAAAAATTACTAAAAGATTTTATTCAATCAATCTTATTTTACACAAAAAATACAATTTACGCATTTTCATATACAAACATCACAAATATACACCTTTATTTTAATCACAATAAATAAATTAAAATCAAAGAACAAATTAAAAATTATATTAAAATAAAAAAATAAAACCTACGGCACCGGTGGAACGCGACACTGAAAGGAGCAAGGATGGGCGATGAGTAGCTGCACGACATCAGCGACATAATGACGGTGGACGGCAGAGCAGACAACAAAGGCAATGACACAGTGAGAGTGGGGGTAAGGTTTAGGGTGGGGGGGGGGGGGGGGGGGGGGGGGGGGGGGGTCTCGGAGGAGGGGCAGAGGAGGGGCAGACGGGGGTTATGGTTTTGAGAGGGGCGGCTAAAGATAGACAGTGAAATGAACAGTGAGAGAGGGGGATTGAGAGAGATACAGATAGATAGGGAGAGATAAAGGCGGTGACGGTCAGGGGGTCAAGGTTTTTGAGAGCAGAGACAGGAGGGATGAGATGAGGGAGAAGATAGATGAGGGTTTGATCGAGGGTGAAGATGGTGGTATTAGCAACAGGGATTCCCCATCGCCAATCCGCTAGACGACCCTCCTGCTGCCACGTGGCAGTCTCAACTGCCACGCTGGCGTTGAAATGGTCCATTGAGCTGAGATTTTTTTGCACCAATAATTAGCAACGAGGGTTATTGGTAACTTTGTCGCTAAAGTGGTCAATGGGGAATGAGGGCCTCCATCCCTGATCCTTCCATAAATAGCGATGGGAAATAGTCTGTCATTATATATTGTTTTGTAGTGGATTGATTCCTAGTGTGTGTATATGTGTAGATTATCAAATCACTTTCATATATTAGTGAAAGGCGTCGAGTCTCGAGCGAGGACACGCCTCGAGATACATGCAAGCGTGGGAATCGAGTAGAGAGTGACTACTGATTTTTTATTAAGATGTACACACATTATTGAAATCCAAGTATGTGTATTAACTTAAATAGGGCTATAGTTGGTAAATCAATTAAATCAAAACACCTAAGCTCATGAAAATAAACATAGACCATAAATGTGCCTCGAGATACATGTTGAAATGAAATCCATAAGATTTGTGTCAAGATTAGTATTGGTGTATGCGTAAGTGCATATAATGGGGGTGATTATGTGTGGCGGCTTCAAACTCTAAGGCAAATCGAATACCGCCACGTTCGTCGTACACATCACCAAGCATGTCATGTCACCATACACTTATCCTTGACGGCCCAACGACCTAAACTTTCGTATGTATCTTTTTCGCATTAACTTAATATTTATCATGTATTTATGAATATTTACAAGAAGTTAACTAAGTTCAGTTGTTTACGAGTTATTAAATAATTATATGTTGATTATTTACGCGGAAGTCTTTAAAGCATGCAAATATTGTAAAATCAAAAGCTTGTATTAATAAACGACTCTATAGTGTGCAAACCATGCATAAGATACCATATATATCAAAAAGTGACAAAAGTACAAAAGATGGTCATATACATGTATCAAGTATACAAGTCCTCCCAAAAATCTCATAAAAGCAGTAAATAAATATATACAAATACCTACGCAAAAAACTGATGGGGCTCTCCTAGCTTAGAGGTAGTCGCCTAAGACCCCCTTCTCGTCATAGGGTTTGTGGTTTTTCACAAAAAATAATAAAAAATCTCAATGAGTAATCCCAAATAAAGTTAATATTCATGAAATTTAATAAAACGACTACAATTCATGCAATTTAAATAAAGAACAAAAAATAAGGTAATCACATGAAAATAAGTCGCATAGAAGTCAAAACTGGACATGAGTGCAGCTTAATAAAAAAAACATAGTTGACATCTGGAAAATGACTTAGATAAATCGAGAGAACCCATGACGATTATCTCACAAAACATCTCATGGTCGAATGAGAGGAACCCATGAATGGTAGGACCCCGTCCAAACATCTCTCGAGAGAAACCCATGGCAGAGACTCATGTCACCGTCAATTATCTCTCAATCTATTGGGTTTCACGAGAAATATTCACCACGTAGCTCCAACAAGGGCAAACTACTCGAATGATGCGGGGTAGCTAGCCCCGGTGTGTGAGTCTGTGTCATGCTTGACCCTGTCGACAAACACACATACACATGTAGGAATCGATGTGTAATAAATACCACGATAGAATAACTAAAATGCAAAATAAACCAAACGGTATAACTGAGTTCTAACTAATTTTCTCATGGATTTACTTATCTCAAGCAATTGCAAATCACCATCAAAACTATCCGCTCACGCCTTGAGATGCCCACTTGACATCCAATATAGTCTCATAGTCCCTGGTGTCTAATTATACCACTTTAGTTATTTTAAAGTCACATTAAGTGAGTTTATAATGTGAGACCAAAGATTTTAAATTTTATTCCAAAAAGTTTAGTTTTGACACTTTTTGGGTTATACCGGGGTGTCAAACGCCCGAAAAAGCTTTGACCTAATTCTTCATATTTTCTCTGATTTTCTTAAAATTTTTCATATTTTGTACCTATTTTTATCTATTTTTAGTAATTTATTTTATTTTATTTTTAATTTAAATTTAAATTATTTTATGGATTGGGCCTGAACCAGGCCCAGTTCGGCCTAATTGGACCATTCAGGTCCAGATTGGCTCGGCCCAACCCGCCCGAGCCTGGTCAGCCAGGCCCGACCAGTCAAGGTGTAGCCAGACCCGGCCCACTTTACTACCCCATCCATCTCCAATTTTGTCTATGGGGAGACGAGTTTTGTCTCTTCAAAGACGTTCAATCTCTGTTTTGTTTCTTTTCTTTTAAAACTATAAACAACAAGAGGAAGAAGATCAACACAAGTTCTACATCACCACCATTTAAGCTCCCAAATTATCTTTAAAAATGAACAACAAAGATCATCACTCACCTCGGTCTTGGAAATTGTCGGTAGAGTTGCCCAAAAGGGAATGACTTGCAAGAGAGGCGAAAAACCGTGGAGGTGAGAGGACAGCTTTGTGAAGGAGAGTTTGGTGAGGGATAAAAATGAGAGAGGTGAGATGGAGAAGGAAATCGTTGGGGAGGGAGAAGAATGTGTGGGTATTATTAGGAGATGAGAGAGAAATGTAGAGAGAGAAAAATGAGGCATGGGATGATGTGAACCATAAGCCCCTGACTACCCCATACATCCGCGCTAAGTGCACCTCGCGATGTCTAAACTTTCGAAGCCACTACACACACGACGTGACCAATGAGAATTTTAACTTGTGCAACACGAATTATTGAATAATAATACTGAAATTTAACACGCATCACATGAAAATAACTATTTATACCTTGATTGTCATGCCCTAGACTTGTAGAATGTGTCCACGTGGGTCCAAACTACAGTGCTTACTATGTAATTAATAAATTAATTAAGATTAATTAGAGCGGGCCATTACAATCTTCCCAACTAAAAGGAATTTCATTTTTAAAATTCAAACTTAAGTAAAATCTTTACCTTGAAACAACTAGGGGTATCATTCTTGCATGGCAGACTTTTGCTCCGAGTAAGTCCTTCGTTCTTATGATATTGCCACCAAACAAGGACTAGTGATATTTCCTTCCTCTTGAGAGTCTGTACCCTGCGATCCACTATCTCGATGGAGTGTTCCTCGTACGTCACATCTGGTCGAGCCTTGATCCTACTCATATCAACCATCAGTCTTGATCCTTATCTAGCAAGCCGTAAGGCTTGACAATCTCAATTGATATGCGACATCCCAATTTGTTTCTCACTCAGAAACGACCCAATAAATTTTGATACTAGTTTCCCCTTGATCTTAAATCTCTGATGACCCTTCAACGTGGAAACCTTCAAATATACCCAATCATCTACCTCGTAGCTTGGCCCGTCGCAGTACTTATCCACATATTTTTTCTCTCTGTGTTAGGCAACCTACAACCATTAACAAATTAGTCTCACATTCTTTGTATGGTCCACAATAATCTCAAGCCTTATAGCTATTGTATCCTCGGGATCTGCCCAACAAGTAAATGATATATATGCTCTACCATATAGCGCATCGAATGGTGGCATCCCAATAATAGCTTGATAACTGTTATCGTAGGCAAACTTATAAAGCATAAGTACTCATCTAAAGACCCACCAAACTGTAACACATAGGCCTTGAATATATCCTCGAGTATATGTATGAACCTCTTTAATTGTCCGTTTGAAGATGGAATGTTGTGCTAAACTAGAACCTAGTACCAAACTACTCTTGCATAGCCAACCACAATGATGATGTAAGAGATTGTCCTTGTCTGAAATTATTGAAATCGAGACTCCATGCATTCACACAATCTCTCTTTTGAATAATGTACTCAACCGTATGAAGATATATTTCATAGAAAATGAGTTGATTTTAGTAACTTGTCCACGATCACCCATATTGCATCTTTTTTGAGAAGTCTACGGTAATCCATAAACGAAATCCATTGTAATGTGTTCCCATTTCCACTAAGGATGAGCAGCGGCCGCAATAACCCTCTGACCTCATATGCTCGACTTTAACATGCTGGCATACCTCACAACTCCTAACATGGGTGCCGACGTCCGCCTTCATCTTTGGCCACCAAAATAACTATTGCATATTGTGATACATTTTGGTCATGCCGAGATGCAATGTATACCAGAACCTGTGAGCCTCCTAAAGTTCAATTCACGTATCTCTACCACTACCGAAATCCATAACCTCCTTTTATGTCTTAAATAGTGATCCATAGACTCACTCCAATCTAGATGATCGAGACTGCATGCCATCCAACTGAACCTCGAGTCTATCTCGTCAGCCTTCTGACACTCTAATATTTGTGGAATATAAATAGAGAGTACCCTAATCTATCTACAACTTTGTACGTCTGATGTATTAGGAATCACTGTCAAACTTAATGTTGCCACCGCTTTAAGAAAACATAGTTATGCATCATATCGCAGAAAATTGTTTCAGAATTCGGTCCTCTCCGGCTTAATGCATCTTATACGACAATTGCCTTCCTAGGCTGATATTCAATGGAGAAGTTGTAGTCCTTCATCAACTCTAGCTAACGTCGTTGTCTCATGTTTAAACCCTTCTGAGTGAATAAATACTTTAAACTCTTATGATCTGTAAATAATGTGAACCTCTCACTATAGAAGTAATGTGACTATACCTTCAGTGCAAATACGAATATTGTAAGCTCCAAGTCGTGCACTAGATAATTCTTATAGTGGGTCCTCAACTATTAGGATATGTGACGACCCCTTCTCAAAATAGGGCACCACCTGGCCTAATTTCGTCATTGAGCCCTAATCTCGCCACGTAGGACTTAACAACACATTAGTCAACTTTTTTCTAAAAACTTCCTCTTTACTAATTAATTTTCAAATAAGTATTTTCTTATTATAAATTAAGGTTAATTAAAACTTATTTAGTGGAAGTCTTAACAATTTAGCGAAAGCTTTCAACATGATAACTAAGATTGTGGAAAACTAGGAAATAAAGATCACATGCGTATATATATGAAATGACGATAATATATCATGTATCTGGTCAGGGTTCTTTCTCTCAACCTATAATGTATACAACCCCAAAAATATGTGGAAGGCATATGAAAGTCATACAACAAAACTAAAAACCTACAAAAACACGTGTAGCAGCACTTCACTAGCTTATAAGTAGTCGCCGATCTTTTCTTTGCCTAATCTACTACTCGATGGATCTGTGCCTACCTTCATAAAAAGGACGGTGAGTACAAGAAAGTAGAAAATACCACTGATAGACATTTGTTCACATTTCAAAATATACAAGAAATATCTGAAAGCATAATAATAACAACTATACTGAAAAGAAATCATCTAAAAGATACCACAATTAAACAATATGAAACTGACACTTGGCTAAGTAGTAATGAACTAGGGCCAATTAGCCATGAGTCCTATTTTAATGCCTTTTCCACTATATAAGGATGAATATGTGTTCTACATCTCTATTAAAGGTCGAAGCAGCTCTGCGCCTCTATAATCTTTTACAAGTGCCAGTCACTTGTGATATATGTGCTTGCCAACAACCCCGGATCCCATACCCCGTGTGTTGCGCAAGATAGTGGTGAGATCTCGATCACCCCGGAAGTCTAGTGACCCTTTGTACTGCGCCATCTCTATCATGTCATTGTCCTAGATGCAAGAACTACTTTTATTACCTAAGAAATTACACAATTTATGAGTCTAACAAAGTAATTGCATATCTAATGCATAAAGGAGTTTACATGTACAGTACCATCAAATATCTACCTAATAGCATGTTCTTTCATTTTACTAAATGTCTCAACAATAAAAATTGATATATCATATGATTTAGAGTCAATGAGACTATTCAACAAACAAATAATACGATGATAGCAAACTCGTGAAATAAGAAAGGAAACAAGTCATGGTATATAGAGTACAATGAGCAAATCAGTCCAAATGACTGGAAATGAATAACAAAACATGAATTAAATGTAAATAAATATCTCTATTAGTTTACTTACAATCTATGCAAATTTCCTAGCTAATCCGACCTCTCGACACCTTAAAACTCATATCTAAACACATGAGACTCCTCCCTAGGTTCCTGATATTATTTAACATGTTTTTTAGTGTGTTTAGATCTTTTGTTAAGAGATATTAGACTTGTTTACAGTATTTAAATTAATTTAGAAGATTTCAAATTTTAGGGTATCATAGCACGTAACGCGCTAAATATCATGATTAGCGTGCTAGTGACCTTATTAGCACGTTACTTCTTTTGCACTTTGAATTCTATATTTTCTCCACACATAGGCCACCCTAACACCTTGGGATCTCTTTCCTTACCTACCAGAGACCCCAAGACATCATCCACAACATAAAAATAGACATATTTAATTTATATCATGAATTTATCAATTTAAGCTAAGTCGCTAGTGTAAGTAAATTACCTAATCGATGAACACACCAAGCTTGATCAATACATCAAAATCACCAAATCTTCCTCAACAAGTCTTGTTGATATTCTTCTCCTTCTCCACCAAGTTTTCTTCTCTCCCAAGGTTAGGAAATAAAATGGTTTGGTTTGCATGAGTTGATCAATTCAATCTTATATATTAAGATATGATCGATTATTAGTCATTGATCCTAATGTACATACGTATCTCGAGACTAATCTAATGGCCTATAACTTGACATATTTTTCACTAACTCTCTACTAACTTCTTCCAACTAACACCGATATCAAACTCAATTGATCTCTTGATGTATCAACACATATCTCAAGAATCATCATATGGATATTGTTTTAAATTGCCAACTTAGGTACGTCTAATATAAAATCAACTATAACGACATTATTTCAACTATAAAAGCTACATTAAGCTTAAAATGAACTCACTACATCACTTTTTACCCCGGTCCAACGTCGGCACACATCTCGAGGTGCATCTCGACTCACGTCTCGACACCTATACATAAATAGTAGTGACTTAATAGCCTAAATATATACAATACATTAGACATACATCACAAAAAACTAACATATATATCGGCCACCTCGCATCGTTCAATGCACGTATCTCGATGCGGGTTCCACGTCATGGTTCACTGATCCTAATTAAGGGGTTAGACTCGGATTATAAATTTGGGCTATGAAAAGATAGGTAGCGATAACGTTTCTCCCTACATTAGTACATGTCCCAGCCTCGTGCCACAAAATCAGTATGAATTGTCAATCCCTTGCCTAGCTCTGGCAATTCTAGTAATGGTGTAGTAGTCAACCTCATCTTCAACCGTGCAAAGTCGTCCTCGCATTCCCTCGACCAATCAGAATATTCGTCCTTCAAGGTTTATCTGGTCATTAGCACGACAATATTTGAGAAGTCCTTCACAAATCGTTGGTAGTATCCTGCCAACCCTAGAAAGCTCTTAATATCTATCACTATCTCCGGTGTCGACTAATCGATGATTATATTAGTCTTACTCGGGTCCACTGATATACCTCTGCCACTGATCACGTGTCCCAAGAACTTGACCTTTGATAGCCAAAACTTGCACTTACTAAACTTAGCGTATAATATGTGCTCTCTCAATGTCATTAATATATGCCTAAGATATTTCCTGTGATCCTCACAAGTCTTGTTGTAGATCAATATGTCATCAATGAAGACTATGACGAATATGTCCAAGTACGGCTTCAATACTCTGTGCATCATGAACATGACTTGAGCGTTTATCAACTTGAACGACATCACCATAAACTCAAATAACCCATATTTGGTGATGAATGTAATTTTAAATATCTCTTCATCTTTAATCTTGAGCTAATGATAACCCGATCTCAAGTCGATCTTAGAGAATAAACAGTCTCCGACCAACTATTCAAATAAATCATCGATCATGGGCAAAGGGTAACAATCCGTAATGTCACATGATTCAACTTCTTATAGTCAATGCACATCTCAATCTACCATCCTTCTTCTTAACAAACAGGACCGGTGTTCCCCATGGTGACGTGCTCGGGTGTATAAACCTTCTCTTTTCTAAGTCTTTAAGTTGAGTTTTCAACTCATCATGATCCTTCTATGTCATCCGATACAATATGCTAACTATCGGCTATGTGCCCAGCACTAACTCAATAACAAACTCAATCTCTCTGTGTAGGGGCAATCATGGTAAATTCTCAAGAAAGATATCAAGAAACTCATTGACAACTGGGACATCCTCAAGTCTGACCACTAATATCTCGATTGATTCGATTATCCCTGCAAACACCTTTATCTCTAGTGACATAGCCAATCTACCCCTAGTGGTTAAAAGTGCCCTCGCATCACTGGTGAAACTGAACTATGTTGGGGATCCAAAAGTCATTGTCTTATGTAAACAATCCACCTAGGCATGATACGACGCTAGCCAATCCATGGCCAAAACAACACCGAACTAAGAACTCTAGAATGCATAGGTTCATTAGGAGCTGATGTCCGTAGATCTCTATCATGCAACCCTCATAAATTATGTTAGGGTAAACCTTTTCCCCAGCCGTACTAAGAATAAATAGTGTGTTAACTCTAATCGATGCTAACCCTAACTCATAATCCATATATCTAAAAATAAATGATAGTGTAGAACTAGAATCAATAAGTGTACATATATAATGACCAAAAATAAAAATCATACGCTCGATGAGCTATCTAGTGACCTCTAGGTCTGGTTGTCCTACCGCATGTGCCTTGTGACGACCATTTCTCAAATTAGGGCACCACTCGGCCTAATCCCATCATTAAGCCCTTACTTGACACCACGTAGTACTTAATAAAGTATTAGTTAGCCTTTCTAATACACTTACCACGTTAGCTACTTTTCTAATAAACCTTACACCATTTTTAAACTTAATAGTATTTAAGAGTAAATTACAATTTAATACAGTTTAAAGATTATTCAAAAGAAGTCAAATTATCAGAAGCCATTCATATAAAACCTAGGTATATGGAAAGCAAAGTAACAAAGATCACATGCATTGTGACGACCCTCTCCTGAATAAGGTTAGGTAACCCGACCCAAATCATTACCTAAACTTGATACCTAAAATAGACCCAAATAAAGGCTTGGCACGCCTAATTCAACCTGCGAAATTGCACAACTGTATGTATGACATAATAATTGCAAAATTTAAAAATAAAAGGCTTCATATGTTATACAAATAATTCTAAACGAATGTGATAAAGTATCCCTAAATAACTGCAAACGTATACTACAAAGGTACTAAGTCAACAAGTCTCGAGGATTAGAATATTCCTCATCAAGTACTTAATACGACCCATGTTTGGATGTTTTAAATATCGATAATATAAATAACATGCAAATTTCACATCAAATGCAAAGCTCTACGCTATTGCCTTCTGTTTATCCATGGCTGATATCGATGAAGAGATACTTGGAGAGTAAATGAGGTAAGCTAAAAGAATCAACGAAGCTCAATAATGCGAAAACCCGCTCAACCATCAAAAAATACAAGTAATACCTACAAAAAATGCGAGTCTATCGTATGTTAAAAGTAAAGATAAAGAAAAAAATTAATCTACAATTATCCATAGTCAACTTCATAAAACATCGCAGAAGGAACATAAAAGCATTTATAGATCAAATCATCATACGAGGGTAATTCAAAAGAGATATCATAAAAGCATAATAATATAGTAGTTCGAGTTCCATTTAATGCCTACTAGTTATTGAAAATAATCCGGTGACCAATTCCCCTATTCTAGAAGTAATTTAAACCATTAGTTGGCATAAGGCCTTTATACCCCTAACTAGTCCCATCGAGTCCATGGTAGGTTCGTCCAAAGCTATCATCGATGTGTGCACCAATCTCATGTATCGATCTCAAAGTATAACTCGAGTAATAGAAATAACCATAAAATACTCAAGTAGTGGCGGCGACCACACAATTTTCAAATAGCAGCGACGACCACAAAATAGTCAAATAATGGCAACAACTACGAATATGAGATAAAGACAACATGAGCAAATGGTTACATACTCGCAATCCATAGATAGTCACATTCAAGTTAATAATGTTGGGTTTTGGGGTTCATGCGCAGCGGAGATTACAAAACAATTTTGACAAAAACCCCAACAGGATCTGAATCTAATTCCTTTAAAAACGTTTAAACCATGAAAAACTTAATCATACCTCAGTCGCAATATACCTTTCTGAAGGTTAACCAATCTCTAAGGCGCTGCCAACGACGAATGCCCTCTACCAGTAGTCCGCACACGAACGACGGCCGAGATTCGAAGTGCTAGCTTCGAGAGAATACCAAACCTTTTGTTTCTCTCCAAAACGATCCAGAGCATACAAAAAAAAACTAAGTCATTTCTAAAACGAAAATAGAGTTTCGATCGGCCTTTTAATCTTTCGTACGTATATTCTAACTTAAAGCGTTTATTTATACAACCCTTGCATATGGACGGTTAAGTAAATTACACATATACCCCTACTTAAAGAAGTATAAGTGTAATACACCACAAGGACGTTTCTGTCATGAATTTTATCATATAAAATTCATTTTTCTGAACCATCTTAAAATCTCGCAAAACCATTCTTAGTGTGCGACCCAATAGGCTCATACAACGTTGGCAGTGTACCAAAATACATTTTGGTATACAAGTCATAAGCGACCTCTAGCAAGACATTATGACTACCCAAGTTGTATGAATATCAAATAGATACAACCTAATAAATAGTGTATATAACATCATTTTGTCACACGGTATCCTTTTGATTAAACATAAGGCGTGGAATTGTCATCCAACATGTTCAATCGTACTAGTCTCGATCTCTAGGTAGACTAAAAACATCCAAGTGACATTGATCAATATCAATTCACTTAAACTAGGCCTTTTAACAGTCTAACACATCGAGGGATCCACTGGATATATCTCTTTATATGAGAGGGACAAATTCTATCTTGATTACACAACTTCATCACATTGCTCACACAGTAACCAATCACAACCTTTATAATCGTCCGGTTAAAGACAATGTTTGATAGTGTCAAATCACTGTGTTCCTAATGTTGAAGTCTCTGGTAATCTCAAGTCAAAGGACTGAAAAATATACCTATCATGAGAAACAACTATGACTTAATCCATGTGATGTTCTCATAGCGGGTCGATCCAGTACTTTGTTCCCTAACAAGTACTCGTGATCTGGATTCGTATCCCTATACGTATAATCATCATATGATCATCAATCAAGACTCACACTAGTCTTAATTCATTATAATTCCCAGTATAATGATCGACTAGGGACATTAAGGATATTTCTTTAAATACCCATGGATCTTATTATAATGTAAACATGCAAATTAATTATAATAAACAGCAAATGAAATCCTCTATTTTATTAACTAAAAGTATTCATAAAGACAGTTAATGGATTGACCTAGGGCACATGCCCCAACAAATAAAAAGGCGTAACTTATTTCAACAAGTCTTAAATTAAAATCATGAGACCTAATCATATCTAATAGCATGTCATGTTTGATAATTGAGCAAGCTCCCCACTTACCTTGACTCGCCTCGATATCCTTTCCCGGTCCTCGTGCGTTCAGGGTTCTACGTGAATCGTCTCGTAATCTAAACAATTAATATATATCATATCAATGACAAGTCATATTTTAAGTTCTGATTTTCCATTAAACTCACTTAAGGTCTCACTAGTGTGGGTCCCTCGTCGCCTTATGCGAGGGTTGAGAGGTGGGACCCGATCAGCCTCCCTCGGGGATGCGGTAACGCCTCATTTGAAGGTAAGAATTTGTTTTTATTATATATATTATTTTGATTTATATCATCTATATACATATAAATTTTATTATTTTTATTTATTTTACTTATTTTATTGTTTAAGTGAACAAGGGGTAAATTGGCCCTTGGTTTAAGGGCCATGTGCTGGGCAGGACGCTCATGCATCGGGGGGAGGGACGCCCCCTCCCCTCCATCAATCCCTCAAGCTTTTGCTCGAGGGTTTTGATGGACAAGTGGGGTGGCCCCCGTGGCTACCCCCTACACTCCAACGGCGGCGGTTCACGCCACTCATTGGCGACAGCGACAGCAGACTACCACAACCCTCGCCGATGATGTCATGGCTACGCCGCCTCTCTACGGGGTTCTCTACTAAATTTTTACCAAATTAAATAAAAAATAAGAAAAAAAACAAATAAATAGATTATTTATACCTTCCACCACTACTTTTTGTCACCAACACCACCCACGCTGTCCTTTTTTTAATTTGGATTTATGAATTTACCAAAGTACCCCAGATATCGGTATCTTACATTTTTGGGTCATTATAATATCCCCTACTTTTAAGAACTTTCATCCTCGAAAGTAAGAAAAATGGTATGCTCGTAGATCTAGCTGTAAGAATGTTCGCTTATCTTTTGTGTTAGCGAAGAATAACCTTTAACATAAATGTTTCATGACTTATGTAACTGCAATTTCAATATCCTTTCATGGCAATGACCACAAAGCATTAATTTCTTTTGTACTAGCAAAAACTAACACGACACCCTTATTATTATTATAACGAAGATGTGTAATTACTCCTGTTACTATGATTGTCATGTCCTTTCGTGGCAATGACCTTGATGGCCCCTATGGTTTCGTGTTAGCAACTACTACCTCGATGACATGAATAGACCAGGTCCCGCGACGATAGTTATTTTGTCATCGCGCTACAACAACCGACGTAGCTATCCAAGTACATTGAATTTTATGTTCACATTCATTCATGTATCTCAATGGAGTAACCTTTACTCTCATGGTATCGGCAACTACCAATATTTTAATCTTAACGTTCCGAGACCTTAATATGATTATCGTTTCGTTTAAAGTTCAACTTGATCTTTCTCTCTACCTTAAATCATCCCTTTAGTATCACTCGTCTGTCGAAAGTTACACGTCCAAGTTCGGATATAATTCTAAAGATGATTCTTTATTTGGGTGTCACCAATGCTAATGGTTCTCTTATCATTTGATTCATTATGATTTCACTAGCCCTGAGGAATTTCTCAAACTATATATGTTTGACTTATTTATAATGTTCAATGTAAGACATTAATTTGTCTCGTAAGAAGATTTTCATTTTTTTATTTATAATTATTATTTTTATCCCTAATTTTTTAACATAACTATCACATACGAAAATCTCAATAGGTTCGAATGACTTAAATAGGCACATACCGTGGCTACGAAATGTAAAGTTTACCTATTATAAACCTTCTAGTGGGTCTCAAATCCAGTTCGATAGTCGTGTGTACTTTGTTCCTCATTGTCTGGGTCACTCTACCCTCGAGACATGTTCGTAACTCTAGGCACTTCTTCTTTAAATGGCCCACCTGCCCGCAGTTAAAATGTTGGTTATGGTGTTTGAGAAGTCTACTTTGACTATTATGGTTTAGGTGGTAGTCTATGCACCACACTCTATATCATCAAGGGTGCAGGGAACATGTGAGTGTGTGGTGGTCCCTATCAAGGTATGTGGTGCCCTTATGCTACACCAGATGGTGCATGACCACCTGAAGATTCTGCAAATTGATGTTTCTTGAAATCGTCACTCTAATTCTTTTGGTAATCCCCAAAGCTATGCTTATCATAACCAAACTGATTAGATCCTGACTGAAACTGCGTAAAACCCCCACGAAGTGTTGCCTCACACTCAAGTACTCAATTATATGTCTGGTGATAAGTCTCAATCTTGGACGCCACTACCATAACACTAATAACTTGCCTCAGTCCATCAATAAATCTCTTCTAATGAATCTTCTCTTGAGGACATACTCATGTGTGAACTCTAGCAACTCTTTGTACTTTGATGCATACTTAACCACTGACATATTGCCCTATACTAAGGCAAGGAACTCTCGAATCTTCGCATCCTTCACTAGCTCTAGGAACCATTCTTCATAAAATAAATTCTCGAACTATGGCCAATTCATATTAGTTCCTTGTGTCCTCTCGATAGTCATCCACCACTTATGTGCCTTGTGTTCTAACAAAAATGCCACCAACGGTACTATGGTCCACTCAACAATTTTCAAAGTCTTCATCCTCTTATCCATGTTTAGTATACATGCCTAAGCCTCAATGAGGTTTTTTTCCTGTAAAAATGTGATTCGTCATATTTCATAAATTCTTATCTGTGTTGCTCCATTTAAGCATGCCACTTTCTCTCACCCTTCTCCTAAGTTTCCCTCAGATTGTAGGAATTTCCACATTGATTGCTTCTAATGTAACTACAGGGGCAAACAAGAGTGAATTAATCCTATAAACTAAAAGAGTAAATATAATATTTAAATATTATAGATATCATAACATAAGGCAAACAACAATATTCAAGTGTTTTATTCAAGTTTTCAATCCCTTCTTATCCTAGGATTGGTTATTTATCTTCATTAAGTCAACTTGAACTAATGTCCCATACTATTGATTTGTCCGACTCGAACTTGACCTTTAACTTATAGGCTCTACAACTTAAGTTTCATTAACCTAACCATTTTCTTTAGGTTCTAATACTTATGCTCTAATACCAATTGTGACGACCCTCCCCCATCTTAAGGTCGGGTCACTCAGCCCAAACTGTTAGCTAAACTTGATACCTGAACCAGACCCAACTAATGGCTTGGCACGTCTAATTCAACCTGCGGAACAAAACAACTATACATATGAATTGAAAATTACGAAATTTAAAACTAAAAGGTTTTATATGTTAAACGAATAATTCTAAACAAATGTGTTCAAATATCCATAAATAAGAGCGAACTATACTACCAATGGTACTAAGTCAACAAGTATTGGGGATTAGAATCAACCCTATTAAGTACTTAATACGACCCATGTTTAGATGTTTTGAATATCGATAATGGTTCTCTTATCATTTGATTCACTAGGTGTGTCGGAAGTTACATGTCCAGGTTTGGATATAATTCTAAAGACAACTCTTAATTTGGGTGTCACCAAATCTAATGGTTATCTTATCATTTTATTCATTATGATTTCACTAGCCCTAAAGAATTTTTCAAACTATATATTTTTGACTTATGTATAGTGTTCAATATAAGACATTCATTTGTCTCGTAAAAAGATTTTTAATTTTTTATTTATAATAATTATTTTTTATCCTTGATTTTTTAACATAGACATTACACACGAAAAGATCAATAAGTTCGAATGACTTAAATAGGCACATATCGCGCTATAAATGTAAATGTTACTTGCTATAAACCTTCAATGGTCCCGGATCCAGTTCAACACCCACATGCACTCTACCTTTACCCTCGAAACGTGCTTGTAACTCTGGGTAGTAATGATTTAGGGTCGTTTGGCTGTGAGTTACATCACGTCATCCTTTTTTCACTAATTTAAGACATAATCAATTTTCTTTAGATGCCATCACATCATTATAAAAGCTCATCATATAAATGTTACTCGCAAAGTGCCCCTCACTTGTGATGCATACTTGCCAATAACCCCAAGTCCTATGCCCCGTATATTGTACAAACTAGTGATGAGATCCCAACATCCCTGAGAATCTAGTGATCCCATGTGCGCGCTATCTATATATACATTGGTCCTACATATAAGAACTACTTTCATATATTCAAGGAAATACACATTTTAGGAATTCTACTATGTGATTGCATAACTAATGCATAAAGGAAATGGATTTGCAATACCATAATCACCTTCTTAATAACATGCTATTTCATTTGATTAAACTTCCCAATAGCCAAAAATAACATAACACATGATTTATAGTTAATGAAACCATTTAATGAACAATCAATGTCATGATAACAAATTCATGAAATGAGAAGAAACAACAAGGCATGCCAAGTGCAAAGGACAATTTAGTTCAAACAACTAAAAATATAACAAAACTAGAATGAAATTCAAATGAATATCTCAATCAGTTTACTTACAATCTACACAATTTCCTAGCTAATCCGGCCTCCCTACACCTCAAAATATGTATCCGAACTCCTAAGACTCTTCCTTAGGTTCTTGATATCATTAGACATATTTTTAAATGTGTTTCCATCTTTAATAAGGGTATCGAACTTATTTAAAGCGTTTAATTTTAACTTAAGAAATTGCATATCTTGTTTTGCCCGAGCACCTCGTGCGTTGGGTAGAATGTCTAGCCGCTAGTGACATCATTGGCATGCTAGTTAACCTTAGTAACGCATGCTACAAGAAGGTAACGCACTATCTAGCATGTCTAGCATGCTATGTGTAGGAAAATCCAGAGTTTTGCACTTTAAATTTTAAGTTTTCTCCATATATGGCCAATTCCAACACTTTTAGATCACTTGTTCTCCTTCACTAGAGACCCAAAATACCCACCATGATCATAAGAACAGCCACACCTCATATTTATCATAAATTCATCAGCTTAAACTAAATGACTAGTGTAAGTAAAATCACCTAGTTGATGAACACCTATACCTTGATCTACCACTGTCTTAAATCAACTAAACTTCACTTAAATTCCTTTACCGACTTCTCTATCTTCTTTTCCAACTTTTCTTAACTTCTAAGTTTATGAAATTAGAATAAAATGGTTTGCATGAATTGATATATTCAATCTTATTTCCATATGATAAGATTGATTAATGGTCATTGATCTTAATTTATATGCGTATCTCGAGACTAATCTAATGACCT
The DNA here is from genome assembly GCA_039657365.1 of Stephania yunnanensis. NCBI lineage: Eukaryota > Viridiplantae > Streptophyta > Magnoliopsida > Ranunculales > Menispermaceae > Stephania > Stephania yunnanensis. The sequence continues at coordinate 51,841,403 of CM077584.1, read as the reverse complement.
ACATCTTGACACAATTCCACTAACTCCATTTAACTAACACCAATTGAAACTCAATTGGTCTCTCGATGTGTTCACACATATCTCAAAGAATATTGATGATTAATGTTTTAACTTGCTAGCTTAGGTTTCATTTAATGTAAATCACATCATAGCCATATTTAATTCAATTATTTTCAAGGTATCATTAACTTGATGACTAATGTTTTAACTTACTTATATCATTTTGTAAATCACATCATAGCCATATTTAATTCAATTATTTAAGGTACATTAACTCAAGTTAGCTTACCATATCGCTTTCTACCCCCGGTTTAATGTCGATACGCATCTCGAGATGCGTCCTTGCTCACGTTTCGACACCTAAATAAAGGTATGAGTGACTTAATAGCCTCTGCATATATAATACACTAGGTATACATCGCAACAAATCTCACATATACCTCGGCCACATCGCCTTGGTCAGTGCCCGTATCTCGATGCGGGTCCTATGTCATGAGTCAATGATCCTAATTAAGGAATTAAACTAGGATTAAGATTTTGGTCCATGACATGCCTACTCCCGAGCCTTAACTGATGGTGCTACAATCGGTACTACTCAAGCTTTAAAAATCTTTCTTAATGTGTCCAGGCTGTCTACATTTGAAATAAGTAACATATATATGTTCTAACCTCTGACATTGCCCATTGCCTGACCTCTAGCCCTGATCCCGATCGTATTGTCCGTAGTCGATGCCTACCTAGTCATGAGTGGGTCATTTTCTCTGTTGTTGTATATAACCACTACTTGACGTTTACGTTGGCTATGCGAGTACTATAACATGGGCACTAACTGCTTGGTCGTCATCGTGTTGGGCTTATGTCCCCGTCTATCTCTGTGATCTATAATCTTTTTTCCCTTCTTGTCGAACTTAGTGCCGCGCTCGAATGACCATGATGCCAGCTTGTGCTATAAGTGTTGCGACGCGGTAGAGAGGATATGTCTTATAGGCTAAGCCTATCATAAATCTCTTATAGTGTACGTCGACCTCCGCCTGATACTACTGCACTTACTATCTCATCTCTAAGCCCCATTCCAAAATAGTGAACCTGATAACGATCTGTAGAAGCCAAGTCCACAATGAACCATAGAAGATAGTAGTAACTATCCATATACTGAACAACCGTTAAATCCTAAGATTTTTAAACCGATAATTACAACTAAATAGGGATTAACGGAGCCTAATTATAGTTTAGGCCATGAGTCGGAAGCTGAGGACCGATGAAATGAGATTTACAAGTAATTTTACTTTTTGTGACGTTTGCCTAATGTTGTGTATTTTATATTATTTTATTTTATGAAACTGGTGTTGAAATAAGTTTTGTGAAAGTTTAAATGTTGACTAGAGCTACTATTTTGAGTTTCACGAAAAAATATTTGCAATTAAGTTTGAAAATTCAATTTTGGACTTTAAATAGATTTAACAAGTCGATGTGGGTCCTACACCTTGAATTGCATGCAAGATGGGTTGTTTGGGAGTTTTGAAGTATTTTGGCAAATTCTCCAATTTTTAGTGGAATTGAGTACTTTTCGGGATTTCATTCGGACTCGAAATGAAGAGATAATTATGAAACAAATAGAAAATGAAAAATTACCTATATGGGCATTGGATTTATTAAGCTAATGATAAAACTTGAGGGGCATTTTGCTCATTTGACCACCTTTTTTGTAACAACTCATGTCCTTAACCTGGTGATTAACATTAATCTGATATCTAATTAACCCGAGTTAAACTTGTGGTTAAACCTGACTTGTCTCGATTAGCATGTGAGAGTGATTGTTTTGATGTATTGTGTTTGGTTGTTGTGACAAATAATTAATATAACTATAAGTAATTAATGTGATTTAATATAAAACCTATAGTTGGAAAATGAATGATAAATAAAATTGACGATATGCCTATTGTGACACATGTGAATCATGAGGGATTACACGGAGAGACATGGAAGTAATGAGTACGCTTGGGTGTACTCATTGGTATACGCGGCAAGCAGAAAAGCCGTAAAATACATATAGTGTAAATATATTTATATATGTTGATATATAAATATATATAAATAAAACCTATAGTTTGGAAATAAAATAATTGAAAAATCATGAGACGCTTAATATTGTGTGTAGGTTGAGGATGACGCACATGGTTGTGAGGTAGCGTGCACACCCAAGTGTACTCGTTGGCACATACGACAAAATTATAAACACATGAATATATGTGTGTATATATATTTTATACATATATTGTATATATAAATAAATATTTGAAATGATAAATAAATTGATAGGCGTTTAGTGACACGTGGGTTCGAGGGTGACATACGTGGGTGTACAATAGTGTGCACGTCGAAGGTGGTCGTTGGTGTGCGTGTTAAATTTATAAATGAGACGATACATAGGTGTGTATATTTATATATATAATTGATATGTATATATAAATATATAAATAACCTATAGTTTTGTTTAATTTTTTAAATCATTGGATTCACCTCGAGATTTGTGTAGCATGACATTCATTAGAATAGAGGTTCTGAACGTTGGTATGTTGTAGAGGTGGTACATACCTTGAGATGCGTACAAATGCATCCTAAGAGTCATCAATAAGTGTGATATAAGAAAGTGTTATTTAAATTAATATACCCTTAAGATCGACATTGAGATTCGAACTAACGAATCTCAAGAATTGTTTGATCAAACATAAGGCAGTTATGTGATTATGGGTTTGTTAATAGCCATTAATATTGGTCTTGAGATACCATTACATATCTCGAGAATGATCAAAACATAAGTGAAAGGAATAGAATCAATAAATTTTTCTTAAGATTCATGTGATACAAGTCTCAAGGAAATCAAATACTTATCTTCAAACATAACCAACATAACCATTGCTTCATCAATTCGAAATCGAGTAGTGAGATGAGAGAATGAAATCTTGAAGAGACAGAGGGAGCGCGACAGTAGGAGGAAGGAGAGACAAGAGATCTCGAAATTGAAGGTGAGTTGTTATAGTTTTCGTTGTTGTTGTTGATGTCATGGATGTTGTGTGTTGTTGTGAAGACAGTCATGGAGGTTTGGGTTGGGGAGGACTCATCTGTTTGATGAAGGAGATGACCGTAAAGGTCATCTCCTTCCCTAAAGTACCCTGGGGTTGGGCCGAACCAACCCAAGTGAGCCAAATATATATAAAAAAAATAGTGATTGCGTTGAATAGGGGAGTCGAGAGGAGGAAGAAGGGGGTTTGCTTTCCCAGAACTAGGCTAAACCGTCTGGTTCAAACAGGACCGGTCGGGTTTAAGGGCCAAACCCATATTTTCAAACAAAAACAAATAAAAAAAGGAAAAATTGCTGGAATTGAGGGAAAAATCCTAGAAAATTATGAAAAAAATATATTTGTTGGCCAAATAAATAGAAATTGAATATTTTTGTATATCGAGGTTTTATCTCAAAAATGTAAAAAAGTCGTATCAACCTAAAAATTAGTAAATTGGTTTTGAATTCAATCGGGACCAATTTAGGAGTTCTAAATTTGAGGTATTGAACATTTAATGACCTCAACCGGTTTGCAATAGGTTCTCGAATACCGAGAAAGGTTAAGGAAATTGAAAATGGAACCTAATGGATTCGTTTAATTATCAACTTTATCTGGCTATGTAGCATATTTAGTTCATTTAGTTTATGGACTTGAATGGGAGCTATGTACACTATGATATGTTTTCATGAAAAAGGAAAAAAAAAAACTGTTTGATGTGATTCACGAGAGTAACTCCTAGTTTGAAGAATAGGTTTATAGGAGATGGGTTACCTTCCCGGCCTATACATAACTCTTGCTCAATTCGATAGGTTGTGTGGATTACATACTCACTAAGAGGGTTTTAAACAAATCTATTTAAATAGTGACAAGTGGTCAGACAACACATACACGCAATGTGCTGGTCAGGTTATGGTGTCATGTAACTGATGGGTAATTGACCATAATTTTACAAAAATGGAAAAAATCACAATGTAATAGTGATTGATTGTATGACTTGCATCTATTTATCTATTCGATTATATGATTGCTCATATACTATACTCTGCTAGTTATGATTAATTTATATTGTTATTGCATTTTATTCTTATTATTATATGGATTGTTGATAATTCTATGAATCCGTACTTACCGAGCAAGTTAGAGCACTCACCCCAATTAACATTTCAAGAATATAGACGAGCGTGACAACTATTGGATATAGAAGGTTTAGGTGTCTTGATATTCTTTTCGATGTAATGATTATTCTTTTGTTTATATATATGTATTGAACTATTGTTTTGTAATATTACAAGGTTTTGAGGTTTTTATAACTAAGGTTTATTCCGTTTGATTTGGTTTTATATATCATGTTCAATATTGCAAAAACTTTTAATTTTTGTTGCATTTATTAATTGTTTTATTATCAAGATTTATATACAATTATATTTATTAGGTGTTGAGGAAGAGGATGCTTGCTCTAGTTAAGTCTGGCTGGTATACAAGGGTTTAATTAGAGTTTTAGGCTTAACGATTCCTTAATTAAGATAAGGGTCGTTACAGTTGGTATCAGAGCCAATCAGAGCCTGAGTTTTATCATTTTCAAATGAGTTTCAAAATAAGTAATAACTTGGATACGGTTTGGCTTTAAAGTTTAAAGTTCTTGCCTCTGATATACCTTGATACCTAAGTTTATTAACTCTTAGAGTTGTTTCGAGTTATGTAGAAACTTAAGATGTAATAAATGGTTTTTATCGTGATTTTTTTGGGTAACGAAAAGATAAAGTACTATTTATGTTATTTGCTATATTTTATTATATTTACGCGATAGATATAAGTGTTATGTATTTCCTAAATTATAATAAATGGTTGAAGTCCATCTATTTCTCACAATATGAGAAAGCACTGAAGGTAAGAGCTCAAGAGAGTTTTAACCTTAAAGAGCATGAAAAAGGAAATACATAAAGAAGACTTACAAAGATCAAAATAAATTCATTCTTCAAGTAAATGTCTTCAATGGTCTTTGTTCTCGCTATTATTATTAGAATAATGATAGTCAGTGAAAAATATATATTGGATATAAACCTTGAGAAATGTATTAGGATAATTGAATTTATGAGATAATGAAATACTAAATGACTTAGGTGGAACTCAAATATGATAACTCACTTTGAGATGTGATCTAATACTAGTGTTGAGACTAGTTGAGCAATAGTGAAAATAAAGTTGAGAATTCAAAAGTGGGAAAATTGATGATAGTTCAATCTCAAACATAGCAGTGAGCTAGTAAGATATCTTGGTCTGATCTTTTAGATGGTATAGTCTAAGTTGGGGAGAATGAGTGGTTAATGATATTGAGAATTCGGGAGTTCTAAAGAATAATATACGATAATGGAAATGAATGCTCATTGCCCGTGATTGACAACTCATTCTGATAATAAAATGAAACCAATTGTTCTCAAAAGTTAGTTGAGATCTGGTTGTCATCATAAATTAGAGTGATTCACGAGAGTTAAGAATATATAAAAATGATTTCAGGCGATTACTAGATTACTTCATCTCAATCGAGTTGTATCATTTTATCAATAACAAGATGAAATCTTTGAAGACTTAGGAAGTGCGTGAGCATTACCGTAAAGAGTTGTAAATCGTGATGGTAAATTAGCCCATGCCGGATTTTTCAAGCATAAGCACTAGGTTTCAAAGATAAATTATTTGTATAAGTGTTGAATATGAACTGGAAATCAATAAATTTGACTGTGATTGAGATAATTTTGGATTGTCATATGTTCAACATAAAGCGAAAGAAAAAGAAAAGTAATCTTGAAATAATTGAATAATACAAACAATTGATCCAAGGATCCTTAATACCATTGTGTAATTTATTCAGTTAACTCAAGTATGAGATTTGTGTAGGTTAAAAATAAGTACAAGGATGCCTTAGAGTAAAGTTGAAGTATAATTTGACTACAATGTTTGCTTGATTATACATGAATTATAGAAGAAGTTAAAGGTTCATACTAAGACTTCTTATTCAGGTAAGAATGTGTGTTGACACAATAAAGCAAAATTGTAGTATATATTTCTATTTATATATAGTTCATGACAAGTGAAAAGAACTATTGGAGATTGATAATTTCAAGATAATCATTTTGGTAGTTGTACTAAATATGGAAAGGCATCACTTGTAAACATGAAGAAAAGTTTATTAAGAGTCTTTTAATCATTCTTAGATATTATTGAGAATCCTAGAAGAATCATTAACAAAAACTTAAAAATGTAATATCCAATGGATTCGTGTAAGGTTAAAGCAGTAAGTTTCAAACTATGAAAGTTTGAAAAAGTGTATTATCAGGGTGAAACAAATTGAAGGTAAGATAATTACCTTAGATTTCTCAAATATTGGAGATTCATTCTGAAACATCACTCATTAAGGTAATTGTGTTGATAATAGCTTGAATAGAAAAAGGAGAGTGAATGTAGTTACAATAAAAACTACTCAATAATATCTCTTGAATGAGATGTATAATGGTGATTCATTTGAAGTCTTGCGCGGCATATCATCCGCTAAGTTGTCTCGGTTAGTAATTATAAGTCTGTTCTTTGGAGCTTAAATTGGAGCTGAGTTGATGATTGATTGAGTGATGAATTATTGGAGAAATTAATTGAGATTATCTAGTAGGTTAAGGGTTGACTATTGGTTAACAATATTTTGTATGGATAATCTCGGCATAACATTAAGCATGAAAAGAAAGTTTTTGGAACTCGAAACAAAAAGTAAGGCAAGAATGTCATGAGAATCTCATGGGGTTCTTTAAAATATTCATTAAGGCGAATCTAAAATCATTTTGATAAGAATGAGTTGTTGGTGACCTTGAATGAAAGTTGAAGTTGTCAATTTTATAAAGAAAGATTGGATATATCAGTAAGTGGAAATTGATTGTAATAATCTAAAGGTTATATTATTCTTGCCCTATTTGAATGAAATTTCATGCTCATAAACTGATAATGGATTGACCTAAGTTGTAATAACAACTGAAGGTTGTTGATGTTGTAGTTGTAGGAGTGATTAAGTCTACAAGTTTCTTTCCAGTTTTGTGGTTTAATTTTTATGGAAAAATGTGTGAGATATATGTATGTAGAAAGAGTTGAGAGTTTATGGAGAATCGAGATTATCATTTCGGTGAGGAACCAAAAATCTATTTCTAGTGGGGAATAGATGTATAATGGTTGGGAGGGACCTTTCTCAATCTTAACACAATTTATCTGCAGCTAATCTTAGTTCTAGAAAATGTAATTTTCAAGCTTGTGACTTGGAATATGAGAGATACTGGAAGGCATATTTTGTTGTGTGAGTTCTCTAGTGTTCTTATTATTAGGCTATAAATATTAAAGGGTTTCCCTTTATAGTTGGTATGCTTAGCTTTGTTGTCAATTGGTGTGGGACAAGAAGAAAATATATAAGTTAATTGAAGCCTGAGTAAATTAGAATTACACAAAAGAGTGTTAGCAGACTGTCAGTATGCAATTACAACTCGGATAATGGAAAGAATATGTAGACAGACATCATAGTGTGTGTTGCAATATTCAAAAGATATATGTATTCTTTTGAACTTCTCACCTATGAAAGGGCAATGTAGATTCATAAATTTTAAGGTTAAGGAAGATTTATTGATCAAAGAATTGAAATGGGAAAATAACTCCACTATATCTTTGACTTTACAGTTAGTTGACAAACTTTAATTTTAAGGATGAAATTGCTTAAGTTGGGGAGAATGTAACAACTAGTGTCTTTAACCTAGTATTAACAATTAATTTGATATCTAATTAACCCGAGTTAGACTTACGGTTAAGCTCAGCTTGTCTCAATTAGCGTGCGAGTATGATTGTTGTGACAAATAATTAATATAACTATAGGTAATTATGTGAATTAATATAAAACCTATAGTTGGAAAATGAATGATAAATAAAATTGACGATACGCCTAGTGCGACACTTGTGAATCGTGGGGGATTACACGGAGATATGTAGAAGTAATGAGTACGCTTAGTTGTACTCATTAGCGTACGTAGCAAGCAGAAAAGCCGTAAAATATATGTAGGTGTATATATATTTATATATGTTGATATATAAATATGTAAAAAAAAACCTATAGTTTGGAAATAAAATAATTGGAAAATTATAGGTTGTTTAATACCGTGTGGAGTTCAGGATGACAAACATGGGTCGTGGGGTAGTGCACGCCCGAGTGTACTCATTGGCACGCATAATGACGAAATTATAAACACATGAATATATGTGTTTGTATATATGTTTATCTATATATTTATATATTGTATATATAAATATATATTTAAAATAATAAATAAATTGATGGGCATTTAGTAACACGTGGGGTTGAGGGTGACGTAAGTGGGGTGTACAATAGTGTGCACGTGAGGGGTGGTTGTTGGCGTGCATGGTGATTTTATAAATGAGAAAATACATAGGTGTATACATTTATATATATAAATATATAATTAACTTATAGTTTTGTTTAATTTGTTTAAATCATTGGATTCGCCTCAAGAAACGCGTAGCGTGGTATTCGAGGAGAAAATAGGTCTTGGACGTTGGCATATTATAGAGGTGTTACATGCGTCGAGATGCGTGCAACTGCATTTTAAGATTCATCAATAGGTGTGAGATAAGAAAATGTTATTTAAATTAATATACAATTAAGATCAGCTTCGAGATTCGTACCAACGAATCTTCATAAATGTTTGATCAAACATAAGGCGGTTATGTGATGGTAGGTTTGTTAATAGCCTTCAAGATCAATTTCGAGATACGCATTATGTATCACGAGAATGATCAAAACATAAGTGAAAGGAATAGAATCATTAGATCTACCTCAGATTCATGCGATATGAATCTTAAGGAAATCAAATACTTATCTTCAAACATAACCCACAAAACCATTGATTCATCAATTTGAAATCAAGCAATTAGATGAGAGAATAAAATATTGGAGAAACAGAGGGAGCGTGACTTTGGGAGGAATGATAGGCAAGAGATCTTAAAATTGAAGGTGAGTTGTAGTTTTTGTTGTTATTGTTGATGTTGTGGTCGTTGTGTCTTGTTATGAAGATAATCATGAGGTTTAGGTTAGGGAAGACTCAGCTGTCCTAGGAAGGAGATTACTGTGAGGTCATCTCCCTTTCGAGAGTGCCCTAGGATTGGGGTCGAACCCAACCCCAGTGAGCCAATTATATAAAAAATAGTGATTACGTTGAACATGGGAGTTGAGAGGAAAAGAAGGGGGTTTGGTTCCCCCAAGCCAGGCTGACCGGTTCAAGGGCCAAACCCCTATTTTCAAACATAAACAAATAAAAAGGGAAAAATATCTAGAATTTAAGGAAGAATCCCAGAAAATTTTGAAAAAAATATATATTCGTTGACCAAATAAATATAAATTGGATATTTCTACAAAAAATGGAGAATTTGAAAGTCTGTCGAGACTTTATACCGATGTTTTATTTCGAAAAACGTAAAAAGTCGTATCGACCTAAAAATTAGTATATTTGTTATGAATTCAATCGATACCAATTTAGGAGTTCTAAATATGAGGTATTGAACATTTAACGACCTCAAACGTTATGTGATAGGTTCTCGAATACCAGGAAAGGTCATGTGACCCAAAAAGTAAAGAAATTGAAAATATAACCTAACCAATGTAAGTATGGACTCATTTAATTATCAACTTTGCCTAGTTAAGTAGTATATTTAGTTAATTTAGTTTATGGACTTGAATAGGAACTATGTACACTGTGATATGTTTTCATGAAAAAGGAAGAAAAAAGTATTTGATGTGATTCACGAGAGTAACTCCTGGTTTTGAGAATAGGTTTATAGGAGATGGGTTACCTTCCCGTCTTATACGTAACTCTTGCTCAATTCGATAGGTTGTGTGGATTACATACTCACTAAGAGGATTTCAAACAAATCTATTTTGACAGTGACAAGTGGTCAGACAGCACATACGCGCAATGTGCTGGTCAAGTTATGGTGTCATTGTAACTGATGGATAATTGACCATAATTTTACAAAAATGGAAAAAAACAGTGTAATAGCGATTGATTGTATGACTTGCATCTATTTGTTTATTGGATTATATGATTGCTCATGTATTCCGCTAGTTATGATTGGTTCATATTGTTACTTCATTCTTGATTATTATATAGATTGTTGATAGTTATGTGAATCGTACTTATTGAGCAAGTTGAAGCATTCACACCAATTAACATTTCAGAAATATTAACGAACGCGAAAACTATTGGACAAAGAAGGTTTAGGTGTCCTGATCTTCTCTTCGATGTAATGATTATTCTCTCGTCTCTATCTGTATTGAACTACAGTTTTGTAATATTAGAAGGGTTGGGAGATATGAAATATGAGAATTTTCTAAATCGGATTAGATGACTAATTAATGATTTTTTTATTTTATTTGAATTTTAGGAATCCGAGGAGGGACCCATGCTTGACGGACCAGAGATCATAAGGTAAATAATATTTTTTATTGTTATGTGTCGATCGTGTGTAATATATTTTAATTCGTCGCGAAATAAGCCCGAATTAACGTTTTAACGCATTGTACTGGTGTTTTAGAGCGTGTTGATATTTTCGCCAATTTTTGACAAAATTAGAGTAATTTTTGGGGTTTCATTTAAATACAAAATAATGGATAAACATGAAAATAAAATAGAAAATTGGCAAATTACTTAAAAGGGCAATTGGTTTATATTGGTTGGAGATAACAATTGAAGGGCAAAAGGGTAATTAGCCAACCTTTTTTATTTGTAAGACCAAACAACCCCCTTGCCTCATTTCTTCATCTTCACAATCGTCTCTTCTTCGACTTATTTCTCATGTCTTTCTATCGATCAACCCCTCACACTCTCATCCCTCTCGATTGTCTTTCTCTCTCATCTATATGTTACAGTCTCTCTCTCTCAACTGGACAACAATGAAGGAGAAGAACCGACGTCGTTGACATCGAAGGATCAAGGTGAGGTTTTGGGATTTTTTTGTAGTTGTTGTTGTTGTTGTTATTGATTAACGAAGAGAGATAGAGAGAAGATTTTAATCGAGAAAAATGGCCATTAATGGCAAGGGGAGGAAAGAGAAGATAAGATAGAGAGAAGATGGTGGTGAGCACGAGGATGAGGAAGATGATGAGGGAGGTGGAAACATTGGTGAAGAGAAGAGAGAAGAGAGATAGGGAAGCGAAAGAGAGAATGAACAGAGCTTGCTTTGTTCGTTCTCTCATGGTGAGGAAGGGGATGGTTCCCCTAAACCTGGTCGAACCGGACCCGATTCAAGGACCAAACCCCTCCCCTTCTAAAAAAATCAGTTTAAATTCGAAAATGAAAAAGAAAATTGAGAAAATAGATAAAAATCCAAAAAATAGGATTTTAGGCCCAATAAAAATAAATTTAATTATTTTATATGAAAAATATGCAATTCGAGATGTGTACAAAACATTTATTTGGGTTTTGTCTCGAAAAAAGTAATTTAGGCTAAATTAGCCTAAATTACCAAAATAATTTCAAAAAAAAATTAAATTAGTTTTTGAAGCAAATTATTGATAAAGATGCGGTAATTAAAAATTAAATAGTGGAATTAAAATCTTGGAAAGTATTTTAAGTATTTAAATGTGTTGTCGAGTTTTTTAAGGGACGTAAACACCGACAGGATTAGGGATTTTGAGAAATTGTTGAAAAATGGTATAATTGAGTCGAGACTCATAAATTAAGGATTTTTGTGATTATAAGTAAATATTATTTTGCTTTTAAAAGTAATATGGAATATATTTTGCACAGTAAGGGAGTGAGACTCTTGATCATCATTCATGACATCAAATAGAGTTGCCCATGATATGGGTCATAAGGGTGTGAGGTGTGTTCCACTTACACTAGACGTACCGCAGACGTCTAAGGTGGGTAATGGTCGATTCCGAGGTAGCATGCATTGACTCATAGCACTGTTCTAAGTTCATCATGAGAGGGACCGCTTGTTATGAGCTTGGAATATGAAATGAGGATTCATTTTGTATATTTATTTTAGTATTTCATTTTATCGTGCAATACTCATATTATCTCTCGTTATTACCTGTTGTACGAAGCAATGTAGATATTTACTTATCCGACACTGTTTATTTGGTGCACACTGTATTTGGTGTTATCGAAATGTCTTTGTCAAGTTTGAGCCTAAGGAAGACCGAAAGGGAAAGAGAAAGCTAGAGGATTTTTGTTGAGGAGTTTTTTTCCCTTGTACGTAATGTGTGTTTATATTGTTTTTGTTTTGGGTTTTCAGGGTGAGCGTAGGATGTGTATCACTGAGGAAAAGTTTTAAAAAGTTGGTAAATTTAGTAGGTTTGAATTGGGATTAAGATTTAAATAGTTTACTTTTGTATATTTAAGGCTTTGAACAGTTTCAGTTTCAATTTGAGATTTAGTTTTGCAACTAATTAAGGTTTACTAGTTGCAGTTCGGTTTATAATTTTAGATTGATATCATATTGTGAACTGTGGGGAGTTATGAGTCCTTTTAGGCTCACCCATTATGCTATTTATTAGGTTTTGGGTGCCGACAGTCCATATTTAGAGGAGGTGCGGCCAAGATTTTTATAAATATACGAAAAAATAAATCGTTATATTACCTAATTCGCTCCATTTAAATAAGTCGAGAACTGAGGTTTAATAACAATTCTAATTTAGTATTTATAGCAGTTTAAGGATTGAATTAACATCATTTCAAGGTTGGCAGTTAACCGTAGGATTAGGTACCTAATTGGAATAATTAGGTTAGGTCAAAGCTTAGTGAGACGGGTCTTGACAGGAGAGTTTGTATAAATGAGGTTTGTTCTGGTTTGATTTGGTTTTGAATATCATGTTTAATATCGCGAAAAATTTTCATTTCCGCTACGTTTATTAATTGTTGTATTATCGATATTCAATATACAATTATGTTTATCAAGTGTTGAAGATGAGGCTGATGGCTCTAATTGGCGTTGATGTTGTTTGGTGTTGCTGTGATGTCGATTTGGAGGTAAGTATAATGAAAAACAAATTTTCGATTTTAAGGATTGTAAATCAAGTAAGGGACTGATCAAATCTTGAATTCGAAAAGAGAGTTAGTGAGGTTGTTATTGTTGTTTGTTGTTTATAAGAAAAAAGATGAGAGAAATGATTTCAATTGGAAAATGATAATGAGAGGCTCAAATGTCATGTAAAAATAGTTCATCCGAGGAAGGAGAGGGTCGTTTCTCTCTATATTTGACCGTGGTGGGGTCTGGTCAGAGGCGAATTACCCAAACCTCAAATTTAAAAAAAAATAAAGAAAAATTTATAAAGCAAAGGCTCTGTTTAGTGACGATGGGAGGAAGAAGATAGATGATGGGGTTTTGATCCCTCAAACCGGACCGAATCGGTCCGGTTCAAGGATCAAACCCCACCTTACAAAAATTGATTTTAAATTTTTTTTTAAAAAAAAAATTAATTAAATAAAATGCTGGAAATTATGGAAAATCAGAAAATGGGATTCTTAGACAAATAAATAAAAATTGGGGATTTTTATGAAAATTGAGAATTTTAGAATTTTCTCGAGGATTTATATAAGGGATTTTGCATCGTAATGCATGTTACAGTTTTCCTTGATTAGTACGATTGGGTGTAAAAATTATCAACCCAACACACCCACCAAACTATTTCCCCATCTAACACACCTGTTGCCACGTAAGCGCCACGTAGATTTTTGGTTTTTTTTTCCCGAGTGAAGTCGTGAACTCGGGTCACGATTTCACTTTGAGGACAGAGACAAACCAGATCTGGTTTCTTGTCTCTCATTTCCTTCATTTTCTCACTGCCTTCTTCCTTCTTCTTTCTTTTTCTCCCACCGATCCCTTCCCTCAACTCCCACCGATCCCTTCCTTGAGCTCCACTAGATTGGCTCCATAGGTGCATATCTTATCTCCATCGTCAACTTCAGATCCGAACCGCAACCCACCCGAACTCAACAACTTTGTAAGATCTATTTCTTTGGAGATTTTGTGTGTTTATGCTTAATGTGGTTCATGTTATGTTGAATGTTAAATTTTTTGTTAATTTGTTCTCACATGCGGCTGTTTTTTTTTTTTGTTATTTAAATACATTCTAATGTTTTTTTTTTTTTTTTTTTTTTTTGTTATTTAAATCGCGTGGGCTGTTTTTTTTTGGAGATTTTGTATGTTAATGATTCATGTGGTTCATGTCATGTTGTATGTTAAAAAAAATTTTATTTTTATGTCTCGCATTCTACTGTTTGTTAATTTTTTTTTTAAAGGCTGATTTTTTTTATCCGATTTAAATTGGGCTGTTTTTTTGGAGATTTTATATGTTAATGATTCATGTGGTTCATGTCATGTTGTATGTTAAATTTTTTTATTTTTATGTCTCACATTCTACTGCTTGTTTTTTTTTTTTAGGCCGATTTTTTTTATCCTATTTAAATTGGGCTGTTTTTTTTGGAGATTTTGTATCTTAATGCTTCATGTGGTTCTTGTCATGTTGTATGTTAAATTTTTTGTTATTTTTTTGTCTCACATTCGGCCGTTTTTTTTTCTTTTTTTTAAGGCTGATTTTTTTTATCCGATTTAAATTGGGCTGTTTTTTTGGAGATTTTGTATGTTAATGCTTCATGTGGTTCATGTCATGTTGTATGTTAAATTTTTTGTTATTTTTTTGTCTCACATTCTAATGTTTTTTTTTCTTTTTTTTTAAGGTTGATTTTTTTATTATACGATTTATATTATTACTTTTTCCCAATTAGTTGATGTGGTATTAATCAAGCAAAAATCCTCATATACATGTCAATACTTTAGTAGAAAAATTTCGAAGAACATTAGGCGTGCGCTTAAGAGATGAGACATTGGTGGTGGTAACTTTGTAAGGTTGCTTTAAGGGCTCTTATATTCTAAGCTAGCTAGGGTAGTTGTTTATAATATATAATAGTTATTTGCATATAATAGTTTCTTTGTTGCATAATAAGGTACTTAATTTGATCACTAGGCTATTTAGTTACATATATATATTAATAAATTTGCCACTACACCAATTTTATTAGGGTCCATAAGCAATTTTATGAAGGTCATATTTATTTGAATTATGTACGCAATGATTCATTATATTCTACATATATAGATTGAAGAATGGGTGATCAAAGAGTATCGTTGTTGTGTTATATGAATGGAGACATGGTAGAAGGAGCATCAGGAATTTCGTACACGAAACCGCCCATCCGACATCTCAGATCGAAGATCGGTTTAGGGTACGATGAACTTGTGCGTTATATCTCGTAATTCATTGCGTATAGACAATGACTTACAGAGATTAAACATGACATATCGATATCCAAATAGACATTGGAAGTGGATCGGCCAACTACGTCCCGTTGCCAATAGATGATGAGTCGAGTCTCAAAGATGTTTGGGACTTTTTGTCACAATTACCACCACCACATTGCATGGAGATTTATATCGCTTTAGTTCCGAGGCAACAATACAATAGTTCCAATTGCAATGTAGTGTTACATTCGGAGCCGGGACCTAGCACTCAACCAATTTATGAGCATAGCCATTGTGCATCGCCTTTGACGACCGCAAATCCCGAAATGGATGAGGATCCTCGTTCCCGTGATGATATGAATACTAGCGAAGATGATGACTACTCATGCGGCAAGATGGACGGGGATACCAAAGAAGATAGTAGCGAAGATGATACAGACGATGAAGGGGATGATGGTCATCATGTTGATGATGGCATGATTCGATACGCGTTAAATCGAGTCATAGCAGATGATGGCTCATTATCTTGTCCTCCAATTTCGAACGAAGTTGGGAACGATGATTTCTTCGATGAAAAGGCTGCTGGAATTGATGGTGCGCCAGTGGGTGTAGGTGAATTTGTCGTTCCTTCCGCTGTATTTATGGAATTGAGTAGTGAGGCAATGCAACCCCTCAATGAGAATGCAATGATCCCTTCTAGGTCTTTATGGAATGAGGCATCTGAATTTGAGAAAGACATGCGGTTCATGTGTAAAGTAGATATTCAACATGCCGTGAAAATGTATAGCATCAAAGGACACAGGCGCTTTGTGGTGACTCATTCTACACCAGATGTATGGATTGTTCGTTGTAAGAAATATTTGGATGGATGTACTTGGAGGTTGCGGTGTTCGAGACGAAAATCGCATGGAATGTTTGAGATCAGTACATATGCAGGACCACATACATGCATCTATGCTAAACTGTCCAAGGATCATGCGCATTTGGACTCCACCGTTATATGCCGTGAGGTAGAAAATGTGGTGAGAAGAGATCCGTCCACCTCGGTTCGTGCTTCACCGATTATCAAGGACAAATTCGCTTATGACGTTCATTATAAGAAAGTATGGTTGGGGAAGAAGAAAGCAATTGCTAAAGTCTTTGGAGATTGGGAAGAATCGTACAAAATGTTGCCGCGGTGGATGACCGCTCTTCAAGAAAGCAATCCAGGGACACGTGTGGAATGGCGGCATGGTGAGCCTAATGCCAACAATGAAGTTGTCTTCAAATGGGTTTTTTGGGCATTTGCACCTTCTATTGCAGGCTTTAGACATTGCAGACCAATGATCCAAATTGATGGCACATTCTTGTATGGAAAATACAAACAAAAACTCCTAATAGCCACTATTGTTGACAGTAATAGTCATGTATTTCCTTTGGCATTTGCCATTGTTGATGAGGAAAGTCGAGACAGCTGGGGATGGTTTATGACTTGTTTGCGACATCATGTGATTTATAGGGATGGTGTATGTGTCATTTCTGATCGACACCCAGGTATATTGTTGGCAATGAACGATCCTCGAAATGGATGGACCAACGAAAGAGCTCAACACAGATTTTTTCTCCGCCACATATGCAGTAATTTCAACATGAGATTTGGGAGCAAAGAATTAAAGGATATGGTGTACATAGCAGGAGCACAACATCAACCGCGAAAATTTAAGGCATCCATGAAAGAACTCCATCAGCTGAATCCCGAATGTATTGCGTGGTTTACTGACCTAGATTGAGCACAATGGACAAACGCATACGATAAAGGTTATCGATACGGCTGGATGACTACAAATCTCGCGGGTATTATGTTTTATTTATTGCGGTTGTTACTATTACTTACGTAATGTGTTTGAATTATAATGTTTCCAAGCTAATACAAATATGAATTTTTTCTTGTCACAAATGTAGAATGCTTTAACGGAGTCCTGAAAGGCGTGCGATTTTACCCCATCACCGCTTTAGTGCAGATTACATTTTACCGTGTCGTGGCATACTTTAATAAAAGACGAGACGAAATAGGTGTGGCCCTAGGCAGGGGCAAAACGTACACGACGTACGCAATGGATAAGTTGTCAAAATGGGGAAATGTGGCTGGAGGGCACAATGTAACATTAGTAAATCGTGAGAATGGTACATTTGAAGTAATCACTGCACCACGTGGCTATCATTTGAGAAAAGGTGGTAACAAGCAAGTTGTGAAATTGGAGGCCCGTAGGTGCACTTGTATGAAGTGGCGTGTTATGGCATTCCATGTTCCCATGTTCAAGCGGTTGCGCTAGTGTTGCCATAGATCACTCACGCACATCGAGCCATACTACAAATGGTCTGTACAACCAATGTTATGCTGCAAATTTCCAACCCATTCCGCATGAAGATTATTGGCCTAACGCAAGACTTCCACACACGTTGTTGGGCCGATCCATATCTAAGCGAGTAAAAAAGGTCGTCCTCAATCTAGCCGTTTGCGACTTGAGATGGATTGGAGAGGCAATCGAAACAGCCACGATATGCAAATGCGAGAGAAGGAATGGAGAGAAACCCCAACAACGCTGCGATGTAGTAAGTGTAAGCAGATGGACACAATAGGTGCACTTGCAATGTCGTCGGCAAGGACAACCGTCTAATGCTTCATAGTGAAAGACTCTTTCAAGTCTTATGTCATGAACGGACCTATATTTTCCTTGTATTATAGGTCTTTGCTTATTTGTATTATTTGTTTGATGAGAGATAGATGTGCTTTTCTCGGTCTTGCATGAAACATAAACTTTTCAATTTCTTAATTGTATTTTTAACATGTGCTTTATTTAAGTTCTTACATGATTTGCAATGATGGAAGGGGAGTAGTAATGCATTATATGCATCATGAACTTCGTCGTAGTATGCTACGTATATTGCACCAATCCATCTCTTTATAGTTACTACATGAAGTATTTCTACTTGTTCATATGAAGTTTACAATGGAATTAATGACAACATTGGTAATGATTTTGGGTTTAAGCGCGATATGGATCCCGGCCCTGTAGATGACTCGGTTTTGACTATGCAAGCTCTCCATAGATCTACCCGCGTTTGGAATGGCCCTGTAATACTTATTTTCGCATGTTTCTCGACTTTTTTAGCTGCATAGCCACGTTTTAACTAATTGCACTTAAATCTCATATCTTCATAGGAGCCTGGTATATTGACTATCGACGAATTCAAAATTTGCACTTCACCTGGTTGGTCCAACCGCATCCACGCATAGTTGGGCATCTTCGTGAAGTTTGGATTTTACGGACTCAAGCGCGAGTAGGCTTCATTTCAATTGATTGGCATCTCATAACCGCCTCAGTAGAGAGGTGGAGGCCGGAAACTCACACATTCCATTTCCCCGTCGGCGAGATGACTATAACCCTCCAAGATGTACAAATCATATTGGGGTTGTCGATCGATGGATTACCAATTATCGGCCGCGTCGACCAAGATTACGATGCCTTGTGCTTGACACAACTCGGATTCCCTTTCCCCGAAAAATAACAGATCGGAGGGCGGATTCAAATTCGGCAACTTTCAAGGTGGTTTCCAAACCTCCCGCACAATGTTAATGATGTGGAAGTGCAACGCTATGCGAGCATACATCCCGCAACTTCTAGGGGGAACACTATTTGCAGACAAGTCGAACAACCTCGTTCACATCACATATTTGCAATTTTTGGAAGATTTCGAGGCTACTGGACAAGATACATTGGGGGTAGTGCAACTCGGCTCACTTATATAGACAATTATGTCTTGCAAATGACATTGATGGAGCCGAGATAGCAGTCCAAATCATCTTATTGCAATTATGGGCATGGGATAGGTTGCCGTTTCTTGCACCAATAATGGGTAACGTTCTTCGAGACCCGGTATTAGAAAACGAAGAATTATTTCCACCTCCTCCATTCGGTCATAGGTAATTACTATTTTCTCGCATTATAATTTCAATTTCTTCATATCTATGTACATGTGCCGACATACATGCATTGCGTTTTTCTTTTTCACTTGTGAAGGTGGAAACATGCTTTGGAGACAACGGGAGCATCAATGCACGTCCTGACAAAGTACAGAGAAATGATTGACATGCAAAAACCGGATGAAGTAAGAGACATACAGAATTACTTCTCCACGTAGTGCCTTACACTTACATCATCTAATATGCGTTTCTTATTCATATCAAAATGTTTTTGTTGACTACAGGTAATATGAGAACCGTATCCTGAGGCAGTGATAATGGACCTACCTGCATATTGTAGCAGTGGTCGTGCTATTTGGCGAACGAGAGCACCTTTGATTTTCTTCCGTGTAGTCGAAATGTATCATCCTGATAGAGTCATGCGCCAATTCGGTCTCAGGCAAATGATACCACCTGTACAGAGCACAAACATTCAATTGCATAAGATTGACTTGAGAGGGAAGACGGATAAGGATTGGAGCGCAGAACATAGTGCTTATGTCTGCATGTGGAACGAACGTGCCTCCAATATTGCAACTGATGAAAGCTTAGAGGAGCCAATGGACTTTTACAACCCGTATATGCTATGGTATCGTCGCATTACACGACGATTCATGTCTCCTCGTGGAGCTATTGCTGAGGCCTTGGTAAGTACAATTTGATTTTTTTTCAGTCATGAATCCTTTCCAATTAGTAGTTTTCCTCGTACTTTGGCATAAAACTTCTTCAATATTTCATATGTAGGCACATGGCATTACTTTAATTCATCAGTCGACACTGGGTGATGATGTATTTATTGCCCGTATTAGAGATGTAGCTGCATCGACTTTGACTGCAGTACACGCAGATTATCGGATGCATAATATGCCCAGTTCATTTCAAGCTTCTCATCATTCTTCCCATGCTGATACACCTTCGAGGCATGACACTCCATTGTATACTCCATCAGTGCCTTTCAACGAGTTTGGGACTCCACATACTCCTTCAGTTCCTCCCACCATGACATTCGAGGCTATGGAAGCCTTTCCATTTGACACGGCACCTACATCTTCGCGCCATTTTCATGCAAGTCCAATAATGATGAATTTATCTGGGAGTACAAGTACTCAGGATTGCGGAATGCGGGACAACGATGATATTCAACCGAAGATGCTCAAAATCCGGCTGATGTTGGTCATTCTGGATATTCCACTTGCACGAAATCGTAATGTCCGAGTCGTCAAGAGAACACGGTGTGGGACTGGAAGTCATTATTTGGGGTCAGACTAGGACTTTTTCAATACTGTTATAAGTCATTTCCTCCTTATTCATTTTTGCCTTGTAGTTGATCACCAACCAATTTCATCATTTATATCAATTCAACTTTCAAGTTCTTTATTTTTTATGAGTTTTAACTAATTTTTTCTTGATGTGTTGAACCTCTTGTATTGAAAAGTTGTGTATGCTATTATGTGTATGAAAAAGGTACTAAAGTATTTGGATTCTCAATGGTCTCCTCTCATGAATCATAAATAGCTTTGTCATCATTTTTCATGAATTAGTAGCGTGGGAGCACAAGAGCAAATTGGTTAGGAAAATGCATGCTTGTGGACATGATTTATGTGGCCTTGCTCCTTGGGGCTGCAAGGATACTACATATAGCATCAATTTGCATGAAGTGATCAAACAAGCCGACAGTAAAAAAAAAATTTATTTGAGTGGAATTACTCTTGACTTCCATTGCATTGAAGAATACTTCTTTCCAATCCACAATTTTCAACTTTAGAGTTGAAACAAATAGTGGAGAATAACAATCACAATTTCACCTTTATTTTTTTCATTCTTAATGGATCATAACATATATAAAAAGCATAGGAGATGCTTTTACATTGGTTGTAAGCAAACAATATGTCCATTACTCATGCTTTTAACCACACATTTATAAGTTTAAGCCAACATTTGTGCTTGAGAATCAAAAATGCCATACAATATGTCATTTATCAAAAATGCAGGGAAAAAAGACCAAGTCTAGGCCGGCAGTAAGACGTGAGTTGCAGTCACGACTTCCATTGCATGGAAGTCGTGACTGCAACTCACGACATCCATGGCATGGAAAACGTGACTCTAAGTCACGTTTAGAGTCACGTTTTCCAGTGACCAAAAATTTTTTTTTACGTGGCTGGTGATTTGGCGCTTACGTGGCAACAGGTGTGTTAGATTGGGAAATAGTTTGGTGGGTGTGTTGGGTTGATAATTTTTCCTCCCAAACGTATTAATCAAGTAAAAAGACCACCCAAAAATACTCAAAATCTAGAAAATTGTTTAAAAGATAATTCTTGGTTAATTTTTTATTTCGGACCCCTATTTACTGTCAAAATAAAGATCCGGACATCCGAGGACTTGGTTTGGACTAATTTTAAGGTTTTAAGTTGAGATAGGACCAATAAATATATAATAAATTGAAAAAATTCATATTTAAGCCTAGGCAAATTAATTTTAAATGTTGAACAATAATTTTGAGTTAAAAATAAAATTCGGGCATCGAAGAATTTATTTTGTGAAGTATTTTAGGGGTTTCAAGACAAAATTAGGTCAATTAAGCTGTAACTAATTTGAAATACTCATGAATGGTTTTAGAGTCTTACTGAACTTGTAAATGAATTGTAAGATTGCAATTGGAACCTCGTGTGGACTAGTTTATTGAATTAGAGCACGAAGGAGTTGTGGTATCGCATTTGTAAGGTTAAGTAAATCCCAAAGTAAACTTTACATTGTATGATTATAATTTTGTATATATTGCATTGATATTTGATATTGCATTATTTGTTGTACATGCATACACTGGTAGGGAGAATAAGGTCAATTCGAGTCTCCTTATAGTGTCTACCTAACTATGTGTACAGAGTAAAACTATATAGTGTCTACCTGACTGTATGTACAAGGTATATTAAGCTACCTGACTGTGTATGCAGGGTAGAACTATATAATGTCTAACCTTACTGTATGTACAGAGTAGAACTATATTATGCTTGAAAGGCTAGAGTCACTGTTACTTTACATCACGTGGTTATCATGAGATCATGTTGAACCAAATCATACTTTTATAGACTCGAGGAACGAGACTTGTTTGGTTATCCTCTCTGGAGCATGATTCTTTATTACTGTTTACTTACCACTTGCGGAGGACGTCATCTAATTATGGCCAGATAATAGAAATTGGATGGATTCACGGTTATATGTAAATTCATTGGATTATATTCTTCATTTAATTTCTTGGATTATTATGCATTTGATTATTACAAGTGTACTAGATAGTGTGGGATTTACTTATATGATGTTATTAAATTTTTATAATTTGGTAATAATTGGATATAACGACGACAATGGAAAAAGCTTTCTGACTGTTTGTATGCTCAGTTGCTTTCTCTTTATGTAAGTGTTGTTTTTTAATATAATATATTGTATAAATGAGTTTTTGGGTTTGTGTGCAATTAGGATCTCATTTGGAATGATTGAAATGGTTTTGGGATGGATTGGAATATTATAGAGCTAGAAAATGTTAGTTAAGGATTTTGAAAATTGGAAATAGGTTAGAATGAATAAATAAATTTTGTTAATGCAGTATATATTGTTATGGATGGATTGTGAGTCATTCAGTATTTTTACCAAGTTGAGCTATTTTTTTAAAGATTTTTTTTGAAGGCCAGATTTTTCGTTGTAGGCTTAGAAATAAAAGAGGTGCTGTCAAAAAATTTATACGAAGTTTTACGGATTATTCAATCAATTTTACGAAACTTTGAGGTTTGAAATTTTTTATAGAATCCTTTTAATTGATAAAGTATTATATTTAATGATTATTTCCAACATAATTTTCATTATTTATTAATAGTAACATTAAGGCTTCTAGATTATCGGTGGATTAAGGTAATCTAGCCGGTTAGATGCTCTAAATAGATGGGGTCTAACAACAATTGTGTGGCTACCATACCTAAAACACAAAAAACCTTATCTCAGAAGCAACTATATCTCCATCGGTATGTATTGGTCATAGAATGTTGGGTTTTGACAGCGAAAAATTCAAAACAATTTTTGAAAAATCTCAACAGGATCGAAAATAATTTTCATTAAACTAGATCTACAAAAGTAAACAATACCTTAATATGTTATTTCCTTATCTGATTGCTCGATTTCCAAGAAGTTCAAGTGCAAGTCCTCTATCAGAAATCTACACACATACGGTGAACGCAATTTGGAGTGCTAGCATCAAAATAGATTGAAAACATTTTTCTTTCTCTCCCAAAATCTAGAGAACTCAAAATCTTATTTCGTTTTAAGGTTTCAACCTCTATTTATATGTGTAAAAAATGCCACTTAAAAAATCTATTCGTAATACAACTATTGTATTTAGGTAATTCAATCAAATTACACAAATGTATCTATTAATAAGCTATCATATAACAAATTGTAAGGGTTTTTATGTCATGAGTTTTATCATATAAAAATTATTACTCTGGACCAATTGAAATTGCTCATAGTCATTCTTTGTGTGCGACCCAATAGGTTTATGTGACGTTGGCAGTGAATCAAAATCATTTTGGTACACAAGTCATAAGCGAACTCTAGCAAGGCATTATGACTACCATAGTAGCATGAATATCAAAATCAATAAAACCTAATGAATAACATATATCATATCATTTCATCGTGCGATATCCTTTGATTAAACATAATACATGGAAAGTCACTCTTAATGTTCAATCATTCTAGTCTTGGTCATTAGGTAGACTGAAAACATCCAAGTGACATTGATCATATCAATTCACTTGGACTTGGCTATTTAAAAATCTAATATATTGAGGGATCCACTAATATCTTTCTATACGGGATAGAAGAATTCTATCTTGATTACACACCTTCACATATTATTCACATGGTAACTAATCACAATCTTTATTATCGTCCGGTTAAAGACAACATTTGATCGTGTCAAATTACTATGTTCCTAATATTGAAATCTATGGTAATCTCAAGTCAAATGAGTGAATGATATATCTATCATGAGTAACACCTATGACTTAATCTATTTGGTGTTCTCATAGTGGGTCGGTCCAATACCTTGTTCCATAACAAGTACTCATGATCTCGATTCATATCCTTATGCGCATGATCATCACATGACCATCAATCAAGATTCACACTAATCTTTATTCATTATAGTTCCCAGTATGATGACCGACTAGAGACATTTAGGATATTTCAACAAATACTCGGAGATCTTATTATAAGGTAAATATGAAATCACCTATAATAAAACAACAAATGAAAACCTCTATTTTATTAACTAAGATTATAAGATAAACGATGTTTGTAGATTGACCTAGGGCACATGCCTTAACATCTCCCACTTGCACTAGGGTAAATCATTCAAGTATCTAATACCTAATGACCTAATATGACCATCATGTTTCACTTATGGAAGAGCCTTCGTCGTCAAAGGATCTATATAACATTGTCTTCTGTAGGAACTCAGTAAATCTTCACGGCTCCCCTCTCAATAATTTTTAAAATAAGATGAAAATGTTTAAGTATATGTTTAGATCGGTGGTGTGATCTTGGTTCCTTGGCTTGTGCTATCGCCCCGTTATTGTCACAATACAAGCAAATAGGGGTTAGCTATACTCGAAATCACACCAAGTTCAAAAATGAACTTTTTGATCCAAATTGCTTCCTTAGCTACATCAAACGTTGCAATATACTCAGCTTTTCTTGTAGAATCTGCCATAGTTTCTTGTTTCAAACTTTTACAACTCATAGTGCCTCCATTAAAAGTAAACACATATCCAGACTGCGATTCGAAGTCATCTATATCAGTTTGAAAACTTACATCTGGGTAACCATTTATAACAAGTTCGTCTTCCAAACTTTCCATAAATCAAGAACATTTATTTAGCCTTTCTCAAGTACTTAAGAATGTTCTTTACCTCTATTCAGTGACTCTCACCGAGATCAGACTGATATCTGTTGTTGCGTTTAAGCATATGATACATTAGGTCTAGTGCATAACATGACATACATGATAGATCCAATAACTGATGCATATGGAAACATATTCATGTGCTCTTGCTCATCATTAGTCTTCGGACATTGAGTCTTATTGAGACTTATACCATAAGATATTGTCAATGACCATTTTTTAAAGTCTTACATACTGAACCTATTCAGTACATTGTCAATATATGCACACTTTGACTTAACCAATCAGCCTTTTAGATCTATCCCTATAGATTTAAATTCTAAGGATGTAGGTTGCATCTCCTAAGTCTTTCATTAAGAAGCTCTTCCCAAACCAAGACTTGACACTTTGCAAGATTGGGATGTAATTTCTAATGAGTAATATATCATCATCATATAGTACCAAGAAAACAACCACGCTCCCACTTACCTTCTTTTATACATAAAGCTCATCTTCGTTTTTATGAAATCAAATTCCTTAATTGCTTAATCAAACCCAACTCTGAAAAGATTGCCTTAATCCATAAATAGATCTTTGAAGCTTGCATACATTCCTAGAATTCTTAGGATGAACAAACCCTTCAGTGTATGATATACACGTCCATAAGTAGTTTTTCATTTAAAAAAGTTTTTTTGACATCCATTTTCATATCTCATAGTCATAATATGTGGTTATGGCAATTATAATTCTAATAGATTTAAGCATTGCTATAGGAGAAAAAGTTTCATCATAATAAATACCTTGAGTCTGTCCGAAACCTCTTGCTTCATCAAAATAAAGATTACAACCCCTTGTTGCACATCATATTTTTCTCCCCTTGACTCGATTTGCTCCATATGCATTCTAAGATTGATTCCTTAATCCTTAAAATCTAAGATTCAACACAAATAAAGTTTCTAACTATTCAAGAATATGAATCAAATCTCAACTAAATACTACAATCAAGATGTTGTATTTGATGTTGAATTGAAGATTGTATGGAAAAAATGAGAATGAGGTGTGGTGATTAGAGATTGTAGATTTAAAAACAAAAGGATTTTGTATCTGGCGCTCAAAACAAAAAGTTGTGAATATTGGGTGTTGTTTGGTCCCCTTTTGCCCCTTTTTTGGTACCTATTCACACCAAAATAAGCCTCTTGGTGGATAAACACAAATCCCTTAGTTTTCTATAAATTAAAGGGTTCTAGTATATACAAAACACATTAAGATACATATTGAAACTCAAAAGGCTTTTGACTCTTGACTCAAAGTGTTTTCTTGTTCATAACATCATTCTCTCAAAGTATCCTATAAGAGTATTCTTGGTTGGAGTTGTTATGACAAATCACTGCGGAATATTATGATCACAATCATATGAATACACTCAAATATAGACAAACCACAGAGAAAATATGAACACAAGAATTTACGTGGAAAACCTCAAAATCAGGGAAAAACTACGGGCAAGAAATAGGGCTATCCACTATCAATAGTTTAATACATAAAGAAAAACCTCTTCCATCTAAACCATATATAGATCCCCCCAACAAGATTTAATCTCACAGTATCGCGTACCCCTCGCAGACTCATATGCTACGACACGGTATCTCTCGGCTCTCAAACAACTCATGCAAATTATGTTTTTTCATGATCGCACATCTATATATAATTATAGTTGCGATTCACTAATTTGAGACTAAACACAATTTTCTTGTCCACATAACACGACTTCCATTACAACTTTATCAAGTTTGAAAACTATTCAAACTTCAATGTATAATACCATGCTTATGAGTTTCACCATGACTCTAATCTCGACACTAATCGTGACTACAACTTCATCTCCAACTCCAACAAGTTTGAGCCACCTCATAAAAATCTTCACCTCGACGAGAACATACCACCTTGCTCTTGCTACCCACCCTTTCGAGCCTCCATTCTCAACATCGAGATGAACCAAGTCCAATCCAGCCTATTTAGACTTACCAACAATCGAAACCCGTTCTTGATCAACTTTTGAGGCTCGACCTTACTCCAAATTTTTGCACTAAAACAAACAAGTTTTTCTTTCCATACCTTTCATAACCGATGAAGACTTTCATAATATTTTCAATACTCCACCTTACCTAGAGTACCTATAACCCTCATAATCTAATTCAAAAAGAGAAATTAGATTTTGAGTACAACTCGACACATGTGGAATATTCTGAAGCATTATAACATCGCATCCGTCAAACGACATCAATTGAACTTCATCGACTTCCAATATCGGTCGCAAAGAGCCTTCAGGTGAATCAACATAACTTTTCCACCCGTACAAATTGCATAATTACCTATCCATGTCTTATATACACACACGTGTCATGTGGCCTCGTTGTCAATTACCCATTATCCTTCTAATTACCAATCATATTCTTTGTCGGATACATAGGATAATTACAATCAGTCTTGACAACTAACAAATTGTCAGCGTCATTACCTTCAACATCGAAATCCTCTTTTGTAGAACCAAATTTTTTGTCGAACTTACTCATTTACCATTTCTATTCTCCCAGCCTCTCCTGAGATGCCTTGATAGACCGCATCTCCAACAAACCATTTTCCCCTACTTCTCAGAACCCTTCTCTGTAGCTATCAAACTTGAGCTTTCAGATGAACCATTGTTTTCACCTTTCATCAATTTCTCATTAGATATTAACATGGGAATGACCTCTGCTAAATTGATGTTTTTCTTCATGTACATCAGAGTTAGCTTCATGCGCTTGAATGAAGGTGAAAATGACTAGATAAGTTTGAGCGCCTGATCCTCATCACTGACTTGCTCTCCCAACTCCTCAAGTTCCAAGACAATCTTGTTAAGAGCACTAAGATGATCAATAATAATTGTACCTTTATCCATCTAAAGGTGATGACACTACTCCTTCAAGTAGAAATGATTTGACATGTTTTTCATGATATACATAGTTTCCAGTTTCTCCCAAATATCTTTCACCGAAGAAATATTCCTTATGTTCGAAAGAACATTCTTTGGCAAATTGATTCTTATGATACTCACCGCCCTTAAATCCAGCTCTTCCCTATTCTCATCACTTTCCTTCCCACGACCATTTAATGATTGATGTAGTCCAGATTGAACTAACAAATCTTTGACTTGAATTTGCCACAAGCCAAAATTCATCTTCCTGTCGAACTTCTCCACATCAAACTCCTCGCATTTGTGTACTTTAACATCTTTGAAACTTCACCTTAATAGTGTAACCCACCAAATCTAAATCTTGGCTCTAATACCAATTTGTTGTGACGAATCACCGTGAAATACCCAAGATTGCAATTACACGAATATACTTAAAGATAAAAAAACCACAAAGAAAATATTAACACAAGAATTTACATGAAAAACTAAAAATCAGGGAAAAAACCACGTGCAAAAAATAAAGCAATCTACTATCAATAGTTTAGTACACAAAGGAAAAACCTCATATATTTAAACTCTAGATAGATACCTCAACAAGATTTAATCTCACAGTGTCGCATACCTACTCGTGGGCCCATACGCTATGGCACACAATCTTTCGACTCTTAAACAACTCACACAACACTATACTTTTTCGCGACTCCACACCTATATATAATTAAAGTTATGATTCATCAATTTGAGACTAAATACAATTTTCTTATCCACATAACACGATTCCCATTACAACTTTATCAAAGTTTGAATACAATTCAAACTTTAATGTTATATCTAAACACCAACGTGTCATAATATAAGACCATGCTTATGTATTTCACCACGACTCCAATTTTGACACAAATTGTAACTAGAACTTCATCTCCAACTTCAACGAGTTTGAGCCACCTTCACAATAGTCGTGTTACACATATATCATCCAACAACCATTAGAGACTTGATTGTATTTTCAATGCAAGTTGCAATTAATCTCATTATGTATACATAGTTTCAACCGGTATGGAGAAATCTTGTCTAAAAGAGAGTGATTACGTGCCTTAAGTCTTTGTTTGATTTCTCCATTTTCATCTTGTGTTTTTTCCAAAGAGATTTGTTCCAACAATTTTTAGACAAGATTTTGTTCATATGGGTTCTTCAGATAAAATTCTTGGTGATTTGTTGAGAGATACAGAGACTACGAGTAGTTTTGATCAATTGCTCAGGTTTAGATTTTCTTAATTTATCATGAATTTAAGGTAAATGTCATTTCGAGATAGTTAAGTTTAAGGATCTTGTAAATGGCTAACTTATTTTTTTGCCATTAGTATAGTCCCATTGAATTACATGAATTAGACAATTCATGATCTAATTAATGTTAGTTTGTGATTGCGGAGATGTTGATTCATATTAGTGCAGACTAAATAGTATCATACATATGAAATATTCATGAAAATAATGGGTATATATGAGATTTGATTGATGCATTTGTATATTGATAATTTCAGTCATGAGACAAAATTTTAATTTGCTATGAAATAGATGCAAATATGTATATCGCTTGCTTGTTGGATATAATTAGCATATGTATAGTTAATAAATTATAATTACTTGAACAAAATGGATGTGAAAATAATTATATGCATATACATGTAAAATTATATATGACTAGAATGCAGTTAGTTTAATTGTATGTCTCCAATGAAGTTCTTATTCATTGAAATAAGATAAGGCATATTCTTAAATAGAAAGTGATCAAGAAGAGTGCAATGTGGGAAGTTATTGCATGACTCTTCTAATGAATAATTCATGTGATAATCTAGAAGATTTGTCTTCAGTTCTTTTAATAAAAAATCGATCCTCCTTACTAAGCATGATAAAGTAAGGAGAAGTAAAAAATGAAAGGGATTAACAAATCTTTTGACATGAAATTGTATAACTTATTTGGTTGAAGGAAACAAATGGGAAGTTAAGGAACAAATAACTTTTGTTCTTAATTTGGAAGATAATGATCCTATTTCATTTCAACATGAGTTTTCATCAAGGGATGTTTTATTTTTTCAGAAAGAAGCGATCAATAATGAAATGATAAATTCAATTCTATTGAATCAAACTTGGGTTTTACTGATCTCTTACTAAGATTAAAAGCAATATGGAGCAAATAAGTATTCAAAGGGAATTGAATACCTATAGAACTATAAATAAGTTCAAGGCTTGTTTGGTGGCTAAGGCTACAAACAAAAATATGGCATTGATTACTTTGATACTTGAGTGCCAATTATAAGAGTTACATCTATTCAGGTGTTAATATGCTAGGAAGAATGGTTATTTCTTGGGGGCTTAAAGAAACAGTGATTCATAGTTGAATCAAAAATTATTGCCCTAGCAAATGCAAGCAAGGAACCTAATGTCTTAGAACTTGTTAATTGGGATACCATTATGGAACAAACCATATTTGACTATAGTAATCAATTGTGATAACAAGAAAACTCTTTATAAGGTCACAAGAAAGACTTATAATGGAAAGTCTAAACACAAAAGTCTAAGACAATCTTTTGAGACGATTTCTCAAAAATTGGTTGTCACAGTTGATTATAAAGAATTCAACAAGAATTTAGCAAATCCATTAATAAATGGTCTTATTAGAGATGTAGTGTCTCGACATCAAAAGGAATAGAACTTTGGTTTGCCTAATTAGATCGTCACTTCATGGAAACCCAACTTAGTTCTTGAAAATAGAGAATAAGTTTAATGTGGTACTAACAAATCAAGTTAAGAAAATGGAACACCAAAAATTTATAAAAGGTCCCCTCCTAGTTCTAGTGTTATTTTCTGCATGACGGAGGTTGTCAATTGAGTCTTAATACGTTAAATAAAGTGACTTGTAGATTCACATAATTATACTTACCTATTTGGGTGTAGATGTGTGGCCATTTGTTATAGGCCTAATCGACTCTAGATCACTCAAGAAATACATGATTTGCACAAGGCCATAACGTGTAATCAATAGAATACTCTTACTTACATAAAATCGGTATGTGTGATATTTTCATTTTGTCATAAGGGTCCTTGGTTCAAGATCCATTCACCATAATACTTGATGAAACTTTAAAGTATTTGCACTAAGAGTAATGACCCTAAAAATAATTTACATTTTCGTAATGATGTGTATTATTAATCTATATTTGTTGCAAATATGTCTTAATTTTATTGTACATTTCGTGAAGAATCACCTCGAGATATGTGCGATATGGGTAAGCGGGTAAATGAATATATCGGGAGACTTCGGGTAAATGTGCATTTAGCGCAACTTGAACTATTTAATGACTTAGGCTTTAATAAATTAATGTCTAGAGCCTAAGTTGACTTTAATAATAAATAAATTGAACTAATGTGGTCACCATAGATTGATCTTAAATTGTGTACTTGATAACTTCAATTAATCCAAAGTCATTCAAGTGTGTGTGTGTGTGTGTGTGTGTGTGTGTGTGTGTGTGTGTGTGTGTGTGTGTGTGTGTGTGTGTGTGTGTGTGTGTGTGTGTGTGTGTGTGTGTGTGTGTGTGTGTGCGTGTGTGTGTGTGTGTGTGTGTGTGTGTGTGTGTGTGTGTGTGTGTGTGTGTGTGTGTGTGTGTGTGTGTGTGTGTGTTGTAGCTATTTGAGGTATAAAGTGAAAAGAAAAATGAGTGGTGGAGAGATTTTGTAGTTGTTTTATTTGAGAAGATAGAAAAATGTAGAGAATGAAGAAGAGAATAAAGAAAGAGAGGGGAAGATCCATGGAAGACTCAAGTGTGGCTTCCATTATCTAAGTAAGCCTCTCCTTATTCTTTACATTTCTAGGTGTAGATAGTTGTTTGTATGGGGAGTTCACGATTTATCAAATATCAAATGGGTTATATAACCCCAAATTTGATAAATGTCTCCCATTAATACATTCTAATTACTAGAGAGGATTGTTGTTGAAATTATAAACAACAATTTTTGAAAAAGAAAAAGGAAAAAAAAAATGCTAACATGAATATCATATACAATATATATAGATATAATATATACATATTTAAACATATATATAACATAATTTTGTTTGGGAAAATATGAATAAAAGGCTAAATTTAATCGAAGCCAAGACTTGCTCAAAATAGTCTGACCCAAGATGTGGCCAATGTGATTGCAATTCGAAAAAAGTCTTAAATTTTGGAAATTTGAGGTAACATGGGAAGAAAATAAAACTAAATAAATTATTTTTGAAATAGAACTCTAACACACTTAATTAAATGTAAAATCGACACCAGAGGCATAGGGAATTAGTGTCGGATGTCGGGTGCGTATTGCGGGGTACGAGTGACTCGTTTCGAAGCCGCTTTGATGGCATATCAAAGTGTTACAGGTAAGTAAACCAGTTGGGGCCTTAACATGATTTCATTTGTGCATTTATTGGTTAATGACCTCTTGTTGAGTTACATATCTTACAATTGATTGAATTGAATTTCCTTTCATGATTTTTTTTTGTAAATTGTTGTCTATATGATATCTTTAGACATAAGTTCTCTTATTTATTCGAATAATGTTATCCTTGTTATAACATTGGTTATGTATTTTTTGGATTATGTAATGAGTGGCTTAGGGTCTAAGTGGGTGATATGGTGGTTACGGGCGTAGTGGAAATATTTTGTGATATTTTTCTCCACCGTGACTATACGGACTATTAGACTTACCTAAGCCTACAGTTTAGGATTGAGGAAATTCAAGCTGGTAGAAGTGGTCGTAGTGTGCTACATTTAATTAACCCGATCTAAACTGTTAGTCAATTGACTTAGCTAAGTCCACGGACCATCTTGAAAGTCAAGTTGTGATACTTTATCACACTTGATGGACTTGGAGCATTTAGATGCCTTTTCTTTAAGTACTTGGCACTCAATTATTCGTTGATATCTCTATTAAATTGAAAAATCATGCTTTATTCATTATTTCATAGTAATTCTTGCATGATTATTCAATTAACCATTTATTTGACATTTAAAATATTGTTAAGACTCCTCAGGCTTTACTCACTGGAATTGTCTCCATTTTGGTGACAATTGCAGGTCCCTCTAGTAACAAGGGCAAGGAGCCAATATTTGGTAACTTTCTCTAAGCTTCCCTTAGAGACGATTTCTACTTTTATTACTTGTAGGTATATTTTGTGTCGATATGTATGTATTGTTTTTGTTTAAAAATGGTTAATGGATTGGCAAATGCTTGGATATTATCTATATTATTTCTCTCATTTTTATCACCTGGTATGCATGAGATCTACTTTGCAGATTTTCATACATAGGGTTGTCCCAACATCGTGTTAGATTCAATTATTGTTGATTTATATTCTTTTATTTTTCGCTGCGCAATTCACTAAGGCTTGTTAAACTTAATAACAACTCTAATAAGCAATTAAATTGTAATGAAATGGTAAAAGAAAGCAGACTAGGCTTTTGTTGACCTAATGAGGCCGGCTTGGGGGTCTACGAGGGCTTAGGCCTGGCGGGGCCCATTTTGTGGGGAATTGGAGCTGTCACACTAAGTGAAAAGTTCAAATCCAAAAGACACTTCTAATTCATGTACCGATTTCGAATGATGCTATATGTTTTTTGGTCGCGTTATTTCTAAAGTGTAATTTTTAATTTATATATCCATATAATTTGAAAATGGAGGGGGAATTATAGGATTTTTTTTTCAAAAAAAGGTTTTGGTGTATGGTGCTGAAGTGCCAGCCTCAGGCGAGTAGTAGAAGCATTTGGTTTTTCTGCGGCTGAAACATCGAGTTGGTGCCTCAATGCCCATAACAAAAATTTGCGAATATCGAGTGTTATTTGAACAATATTTTACTTGTTTTTTAGTATTTGTTCGCACCAAAACTCACCCATTTGTGGATAGACACTAAATCTCTTTGGTTTATATAAATTAAAGGGTTCTACTACATACAAAACACATTGAGAAAGACATTGAAACTCAAAACATTTTTGAATCAAAGTATTTTTTTTCATAGCATCATTCTTTCAAAGTATCCTACGAGAGTGTTTTGGTTGGAGTTGTGTTACACACACATCATCCAACATCCAATAGAGACTTGATTGTATCTTTAAGGCAAGTTTCGATAATCTCATTATGTATACGCGGTTTCAATAGACAAAGAGAAATCTTGTTTTAAAAAAGAGCAATTATGCATTTCAAGTCTTTGTTTGATTCTTCCATTCTCATCTTTTATTTTTTTCCAAATAGATATGTTCCAACAGAAAGTAGAAGAGAAAATAAGATGAGTTTATGGTTTAATTTAGGGGTAAGATATAAAATGTGAAAATTAAGTAAAAGAAGAGAATGTGAGTGTAGTGAGTGAAATAGGAGTTAGGGAGGAGTTTAAGGTGTGACAACCTCAAATTCCAAGCAGCCTTGCTACCTACCCGCCACGTCGCACCCACGTCACCAAGCCTTGCCACATCATGGCACACTTATCCTTAACGTCCCATGACTTACCTGGTTGCTTACATGTTTCACAGTTAACTTAAGTTCCACTAATTAATATTTACATAGGCATTAAAATTTTAATCAACCAGTTACTTAATTTATCAAGTTATATTACAATTTTACAACGAAAGTTTTTTAATGAGTAACTTATGCAATATTTAACAATCTTAAGTAGTGAAAAACCCAGCAAAAGATACCATGTGTATATCAAGGCAAGATAAGTATATCAAAAGTTTCATATACATGTAATCGGTTTTCTATGGTTCCCAGAACCCAATAATAGTAAAATAAATACATACTAATAGCACACACGAGTTGACTCCACAATTTTTAGGGTAGTCGCTTAGTACCTCTTTGCAAATTATCGTTGCTCATCGAAGGATCCGCACCAAGTCACCCAACAAATACAGTGACGAGTCCAGTGAGTAAAATCCCAAGAGAAGTCCACACAATATTCATGAAATAAAATTAGTAATCTATGAGACATGCAAATATAACACCTATCAACGGTATGTCATATTCCCATGAATGTATATAGGACACGACAAGCAAAATAGTAGCGTGAAATAAGTAAACAGCATATATCAATTAAACCAGTTTAGAAATAAATCATTAATCAGTAAACATCCACCGAGAAAACCCTGACCTACTGTAACAACCCAAAATCTCTAACCGTGTTTACTTCTTTAAACAGGCTCAACGACCCGTACTGTGGGACCCACACCGTGAAATGTCCATTTATCAAGGCTAGGGCCAAGGTACATTTTATATTTATTGTGATGTATGCCTAGTGTATTGCATATGTGTGGACTATTAAGTTAATTTTATACAGGTGTCTAGGTATCGAGACGAGCGGGGACGTATCTCGAGTCGCGTGTCGACGTGGGCCGAGGTAGCGATATAGGGGTAAGTTTAATTTATTTGAGTTCAATGAATTAATGTGGGTTTACTAAGTGACTAATGTGACCACATTGAAATAAATATGAAAGTGCCTATAATTAGTGTAAATAATACAAGGTTCATTAGATGTGCATCGAGACACGCGTTAACCCATCAAAAAGGCAAGTGTCAACTTGTTGAGTCACTCACGATTGACTTAGGGGACAAGTGGGACAAGGTGGTCCATGAGATGAGCCTCGAGACACGTGTGCACACCATGATGAAAGGCTAGCATTTAAGCAAATCATTATAGTCAATGTATATAAGTCAATGAATTGGTGTCCTATCCTCACCAAAATCGGGAGGAGAAAAGAGAAGAGATAGTTATTCGTGTAGAGAGGAGGAAAAGAGAGAAACCAGAGAAGATCAAGGTGAGTGTGGTGATGTTCACTTGATATTATTTGTGGTTTCTCCCTTCCCCAAACGAGATGGGGTTGGATCTCGACCCCAAGCTCGTGACAAAAAAAAAAAAAATTCCAAGAAATTAGGAAAAATTCCAAAAAATTATATTTCGAAAAAATAAATAGAAAGTAATGAGTTTTTATGAAAAATAAAATATTTAAAATTTTGACGAGACTTTTATGGGGTTTTACCTCGAAAAGCGTGAAATTGGCGAATTGGCCTAAAAATTGAGAAATTGGTCTCGAATTCAATTTGGCCTAAATTAATAAATTATTGAATGTTAGGGAACTAAGGGGAGAACTCAGGAGTTTGGGCACGCAGTTCAAAGTGTCGAGGGATCGAATAGACTAGGACAAATGTGTGAATTGTAAGTACAACTGTGAGAATTTTATATTTCATTTCATTCACCTTTATTGATTTATTGGTCAATTGGTAGACATTGCTACTTGAAATCTCACATCATGTTGTTCTTGTATCTTTCATGAGTGAATATTGCGACATGATGCATTGTGAATTGTTTCATTGACTCTGATTCCAACTCTTGATGTCATTTTTGAAAAGAATTGATGAAAAGCATAATAACGGGATAATTTGGATTTACTTGGACTTGTATTTGATTTTCTTTGGGCTTTGTAGCCTAACTTGTTTTGGATTCCTAGAACATTGACATTATTTGTCTTTGAAGTTAAAGTATGGATTATCTAGTGTCCATTGCACGAGAGATGCGCGGTTCACGGGGACATGGGTCTATCGGGGTTCCAACTTACCACTACACTTACATGACACACGAATTATGGGACTCGGGGTGGTCGACAAGCATGAGATTGATGTTATATAAGCGTAGAGAGCAGCTCCGCTATTTGTGTGAAATATGTTGAGCGCAGCTCCATATAGTAGTGGGAAAGGTTTGGTGATAGGTTCTCACCACCGACCAGACGTATATCATTTAAACTTAGCATGTGTCAGTCTTTATATTTTTAACTGTGGTATTTACTTGCATTACTTGTTTTAACTATTTATTTCGCTACTTTATGCTTTTAAATACCATTCGTTTATTTTTGAAAATGTGGCATAGAATTCTCCAGTTATTACTTAAATATCACTATACTCACTGTCTAGTTTGTGACGGTGGGTGTAGGTCCGTCGAGCAGCAGCAGACCAATGGAGAGAAGATCGACGACTTCCTTTGAGCAGCCTTCGACGACTCTCCTCACTCATTTTGTATGTCTCGATTTTATTGTATTATTATTGTTTATGTCATTTTGGGTTATACATTGGGATGAATGACTAGTTCCATATATATATATATACAAGCATGTGATGATGTATGTTTTTTTTCATGGTTTCCCATATTTAGTATTTAGGGTAATGAAAGCTTCCGCATGATTTTTAAAATACATGAGAATGATAAAGGAATTTTCATTAACGAAATAATCTTGGAACATGTGTAATGAATGTAATATAGGGACTGAAGGCTGACTAATACGTAATTAAGTCTTATGTGATTTGGATTAAGGCTTTATTAGGGGATTAGGCCGAGCGGCGGCCTGTTTAGTAGTTGGGGTTGTCATAGTTAGTATCGAGCCACTTTAGAGAGTGGTCGATACACGCGGAGGAGGAGATCCAGAGCCTAGTTGCAGTCAGCCTCCTACTTTTGCGGAGGATCTACAACGAGTGTCTGAACGAGTGACAGCTCAGGGCCAGCAGTTGATCAATTTCATCGCTATGATAATCGCTCATTTTGCTCCACCAACATCGACATCGACGCCTATAACTGCTACACCGATTGTCCAGGTGCCAGCACTTCCTACTACACCTTTAACGGCGATGATAGCCATGAACGCACCAGTGGTAGAGATAGTTGAGCCTGTCACAACCCAAATCTCTAACCCCGTTTTAATTCCTTAATCAGGATCACCGACCCTTAACGTGGGACCGACGCAATGATACGTGCACCGACCGAGGCAAGTGGCCGAGGTATATTGTATTTTTATATTGATGTATGCCTAGTGTTATGTATCGTGTAGACTTACTAAGTCGGTTTGTACAGTTGTAGGTGTCGAGATGAGAGCGGGGACGCACCTCGAGTAGCGCGTGAGCCGGGGAATCGGGTAGTTAGCATTTTGGTAAGTCTTATTTAATACTAATATGAAATAAGGAATTACTTGTAAGCCTATGGTTGTGTTGGTTGATGTAAATAAAAGTAAGGGCTTATAGTTGAGTAAATTAAATGGAAAGCGTAAGATTGGTCTAGAGATACACATTAGCACATCTAGGAACTAGGTGAGTAATGAAATGGTGTCACTTGAGGTTGAGTTAGTGGTGGACCACTAGATATTCCTAGGGATACATCAATCCATGAAGATTAAGGGCTAAGAAAGAACATCACTTTAATATATAACATTAGTGATCAAACAACATGCAAACCAAATCACTCATTCATTTTTGCAGGAGAAGAAGAAGGAATTGCGGAGAGGAGTAAATCATCAAGGTGTCAAAGGAATCCATGGGAGTTGGTGAGAAATTCTCAAATTATGGTGCTACATCAACTAGGTACACATCCTTTTAGTTAAAATTAG
Source organism: Stephania yunnanensis (assembly GCA_039657365.1). NCBI lineage: Eukaryota > Viridiplantae > Streptophyta > Magnoliopsida > Ranunculales > Menispermaceae > Stephania > Stephania yunnanensis. The sequence goes on along the minus strand of CM077584.1, from coordinate 51,802,669 downwards.
AACAAGTTCTAGTTTTATGCTAATTTCATATGATAGATGATTGAGTATTTGCAATTAATTTATATATTTGGATTCCTCATTTCACGTTGATAATCCAGCTATATTGAAGTTCTAAATTGGTTTTGAAATCATAAAGACATGAATTTTTGAAATTGCAACACCAAAACTAGAATTATGCATTTGTATTAGGAATCAACCTGGGTAATTTAGTCATAATCTACACATTTTAAATCCAAATTGATCCAAATAAGTGACATTTGAAAGCTTATTCAAAGAGGAATAACTTTGCTTAAATGAACGTATTTTGATTCAAATGTTTTTATGTCCAAGCATACTCCAAAAATAGGTGTTGGAATTAAAAAGGAAAGTTTTGAAACTAAATTTATTAAAGACATTTCTCCCTAACCACTTATCCAAATGAGCTGATCTTTTATTATGTTGTATTTAGATATAGTTTCTGCCTTGTGACCAAAAATTGCATTTTTAGAAATTATAGATTGGGAGAAATAGATTTTCTAAATCCGCTGGTCGGATTAAATTTCAATTAGACCTATTTTTAGTAAACTCATGATATCTCTTTCATTTTAAATCAAAATTTTGCAAACTAAACCTTTCTGGAAAGCTAAGAGAGAGACCAAAAATAATTGTATTGATGGATGATTTCAATATTTTGATCATTTCATGCTTAAAATTGCGTTAAAATGTAGGATTGAAATTGAAACTTAATTTAGTCTTTAGGGGCTGATTTAGGAAGATTGATTTAAAGTCTATTGAACCAATTTGAATATACAATAAATACTATTAAATTGAGCTTAAACCAACTATATTTGAACTAATGAGATACCAAACTCAATAACCTAGGAAAAAGGTACGGGAGAGCGAATACAAGATATCGAGTATCGAGAGGCCAGTAAAGCTAAGACTTTACTTTGTTGTTGTGAGTATACCCAATGGAAACTTTACTTGGCATCTCATTTCTATTAATTATGTCCTTGCATAGTCCTTTTGACTATTTTTCCTTTGTATTCTTATATCATGTATTCTTTGTGTCTATGCTCACTTGATGAGTCTAGTTTGCATGATATCCATTCATTTGATTTGATTCATTGATTCTATCTCATGCTATGTCTATTCTTGATGTTGTAAATATTAATTGAATGATAAATAGCATGGTATTAGGCTAGTGAATATCTTATAAATGTTTAAGGGGACTTGTATTCATTATTTGTTTAGCTGTATAGATGTGCCCATGCCTTGACAATCCATACGTTGTATTTCTTGAAATTTTAAAAGTAGTTTTCGCATTTAGGTCCCGTACTCGATCGAGGTGTGCGCGACTCACGAGGTTAGAGTCCTTGGGGATGTCGGCACATGTTACTTGACACTGCATGAAACTCGGGGTTAAAGTCCCTGGTAACAATTGGGTTAGAGTCCATTGTGCTATATGATTATTGAGTCGGAGTGACACGTTTCACTACCGACCGAACCTAAATCACCACTACTTAGCCTAGTGTCAGTATCATTTGTTTAACTCTGATATTTACTCGCATATGGTTTATTTTCCAGATTTCATATTTATATGCTTTTAAATACCATTTGAATATTTGGAAATGCTAATTAAACTTGTCATCGGGGATTACTATTTTATTCTTGTACTCACCGTCCTTTTTATGACTGTGGGTGTGGAGCCGTCTACTAGCGGGCCTCGCAAGGAGAAGATCCACGACTATCCCTAAGCTCGCGGCGCGTCACTGCATCGATTGTAGGTCTTCTTTTAGTATTTTGATTGTATATGTTATATATGTCTTTCAAATACTATTTGGGTTTTATATTAGGTTGAACGTTAGTTTCCCCGACCCGACTTAAACTATTTTATTATTTCACTGCATTTTGAGGACTTTATATATATAATGTCATTTCTAGGTTTTCCATACTTAGTATTTTATAAATGCTTCCGCATAATTATAAATGGCTTCCGTATAATTTACTAATTGCTTCCGCATAACCAATAAGACTTATGCTAAATAATTAATTTAATAAAAAGTTTTAATTAACTCTAAATTTTATAAACTAGTAGGACTAGTGTATTATTTATCATGAACATAAGAAAAGAGGTGTTTAGGTTGTAAAGGCCGACTAATATGTAGTTGAGTCCTCGTGGATATCATTATGGCTTAATTATGGGATTAGTTTGGGCGGTGCCTTAGATTAGAGAGAGGGGCATCATAGTTGGTATCAGAGCGTAGGTATTAGAACCTTAGGGATAAATAAGAAAAACACGAACTCGTATAAAACACAAACCTTAGAAGTGGAAACCAAATGATCCTTGCCAAAAAACTATTTTTTGGGAATTGAGTGAAGGTGAGATGGGGATTTCTTATATGTACTTGTTAGTTTCTATATGTATATATATGCGTTGTGCCACATAGTATCTGATTCGCGTTCACTTTCCACTTGAAGACACCGATGGGAGATTCATGTAAGGCCGGAGACACTAAAGCTAGCGGCAGTCAGCCTCCCACCATATCAGTTGATAATTTTTAAAGGATGTATGACCGGACAACCGCTCAGGGCGATAGATCACCGATTTCAACGCTTACATGTCGGCGTAGATAACTACATTAGCTTCGACCACCCCTGTCACCACAGCTACCACTACAACACCCCCACCATGCGACTAAACACTACGAGAGTTCGGCTTTATCTAGTGGAGAAATGAGACTCTAGTAGCGTTATACGCAGTAGTGGAGAGTCAGGGACCCAGACAGAGGACATATTGGTTGTTCAAGAATTCCCATATGTTTTCTTAGAGGACTTTCTTCTATTATTACGACCGCGAGAGCTAGACTTCATTATTGACCTAGTACCGGGTACTTAGACCATATCTCGATCGCTTCGTGATAGTCTTCATCGACAACATCTTGATATACTCGAGGACACGTGAGGATTATGAACAGAACCTTAGAGAGACGTTGCAGACATTGAAGGAACGCCGATTTTTCGCTAAGTTCAGCAAGTGTGAATTCTGGTTTGCAGAGGTCAAGTTATTGGGGAACATTGTTGGAGCAGCAGGGATTGCAGTAGATTTGGCAAAGATTCAGATGATCATGATTAGTCGGCATAAACATCAGTACCGGTGATCGGGAGCTTTCTAGGGTTAGCAGGGTACTATCGTAGATTCGTGAAGGATTTCTCAAAATCGCTTCACCGATGATAAGGCTGACACAAAAGGATGTTGCTTATGAGTGGATAGAGAAATGCGAGGCTGTATTTACTCGGTTGAAGAGGTCATTAACTACCGCACTAGTGTTAGTACTACCAGAGGCTGGACAAGGATTTTTAGTGTACATAGATGCTTCTCATACGGGTTTAGGTTGTGTGTTGATGCAGGGCAGCGGTGTCATGTCATATGCATCGAGAAAATTAAAGATACATGAGAAGAACTACCCCACGCACGATCTAGAGTTGACATCGGTTGTATTTGCGCTGAAGACTTGGAGACACCTTCTGTATGGAGAGATATTCACGCTCTTCACTAATCACAAGAGTTTGAAATATCTCTTCACACATAAAGATTGAACATGAGACAGTGCAGATGGTTGGAGTTCTTGAAGGACTATGACTTTTCATTAGTGTATCACCCAGGAAAAGCGAACGTAGTTCCAATGCGCTGAGTATGAGACCAACTAGATATACTGAGGTGGTCAGATGTCACATCATGCATGAGTATAGATTACTCAAGGCAGCGGCGACAACATGTCAGACAGAGGTTCCTACCGATAGTCAGGTGATGATTTGCGCGTATATGATACTACATACCGTGTCTACACAACGAGTGTTAGAGAGTCAGAGGATCGATCGGTTGTACTCGAGATTTAGCGAGTTAGCTAGATTGTATAGATTGGGCAGAGAAGACAGATCAGTGTCTAAGATACCGGGGCAGGTTGTAGGTACCAGAGGTGCCGAGAGCTGAGAAATAAGATCCTTCAGAGTCGCACCGTCATTCCATATTTATAGTACATCCAGGCAGGACTAATATGTACCACCACATGAGGAGACATTCCTGGTGGCCTGGGTGAATATAGACGTGTCTAGATTCATCAGGATCCGTGGTATATGTTAGCAAGTGAAGTCCGAGCATCGCAGACCCGGGGGATTACTACAGCCGATTCCCATTCTCGATGGAAGTGGGAAGACATATCTATGGGAGACGTGATCGATCTGGGTGATAGTTGACAGATTGACAAAGTCTACTCATTTCTTGCCAGTGGCATCGCATTACTAGTTCGATCAATGAGCGTATTGTTCGAGAGAGATTATCAGGCTGCACGGGGTACCATTAACGATCACATTAGATCGAGATGCTACGTATACGTGTAGGATATGGTGGAGTACGCAAGAGCGGTATGGTATGCGCTTACAATTCAGTACGGTTTCCCACCCTCAGACCGACGGACAGACTGAGAGATTGATTCAGGTCCTCGAGGGCATGTTGCGGGCTTGCGTGTTGGAGTTTGGCGGATCTTGGGTGGAGCACCTACCATTATGTGAGTTTGCTTATACAACATTTATCGGGTTAGCATTAAGATGGCGCCATTTGAGGCTTTGTATGGCAGACTGTGTTGCTCCCCATCGTGTTGGGCTAAGCCAGAGGACCGGAGATAGTGGGGCCTGAAATTGTTGTTGACCACACGAAAAATGTCAAACCGATCTGTCAAAGACTCAAAGGAGCACATGAGAGACATAAGAGATACGCAGATAAGTATCGCGGTGATCTCGCATATTCCGAGGGAGCCTTTGTATATTTAAAGGTTTCCCCTTGGAAGGATCTCTAGAGATTTGGGGTGAAAGGCAAGCTTGCACCGAGGTACATCGGGTCTTTCATGATTAAGAAATGGGTCGGGAATGTGGCATACGAGCATGCACAGCCTCCACAGATGTCAGGGGTCTATCCAGTGTTCCACATTTCGATGTTTCGACTAACAGAGTCGAAGGCAGGCGTGTGACCGACGGTTGACTTGAGTCGGATCGACTTGAGCGAGGACATCTCTTACGAGGAGCAGCCCATTCAGACCCTAGATTGAAAGGTGCGCAGTTGAGGAGCAAGTCCATCTTCGATGGTACTCGTCAAGTGGCAATTCCACGATAACACGGAACTCGCTTAGGAGTGGGAGGACTACATGCAAGATAGATTCTTGTACCTGTTTGAGTCAAGTAGAACCATAACTTAAACTTAATTTTGAGGATGAAATGTCCATTTTGTTGGGAATATTTGTCACGTCCTAAATCTCCAACCCGTTTTAATTCATTAATCAGGATAATCGACCCTTAACGTTGGGACCTACACAGTGATACGTGCACCGAACCAAGGCATGTGGCCGAGTATATTGTATTTTTATATTGATGTATGTCTAGTGTTATGTATTGTGTAGACTTACTAAGTCGGTTTGTACAGTTGTAGGCGTCGAAACGAGAGCGAGGATGCACCTCGAGTAGCGTGTGAGCTGGGGAACTGATAGTTAGCATTTTAGTAAGTCTTATTTAATACTAATATGAAATAAGGAATTACTTGTAAGCCTATGATTGTGTTGGTTAATGTAAATAAAAGTAAAGGCTTATAGTTGAGTAAATTAAATGGAAAGCATAAGATTGGTCTAGAGATACACATTGGCACATCTAGGAACTAGGTGAGTAATGAAATGGTGTCACTTGAGGTTGAGTTAGTGGGATATATGACAAAAGTGGACCATTAGATATTCCTAGGGATACATAAATCCATGAAGATTAAGGGCAAAGAAAGAACATCACTTTAATATATAACATTAGTGATCAACATGCAAACCAAATCACTCATTCATTTTTGTTGGAGAAGAAGAAGGAATTGTTGGAGATGAGTAAATCATCAAGGTGTTGAAGGAATCCATGGGAGTTGGTGAGAAATTCTCAAGCTAGGGTGCTACATCAACTAGGTACACATCTTTTTAGTTAAAATTAGAACAAGTTCTAGTTTTAGGCTAATTTCATATGATAGATGATTCAGTATTTGCAATTAACTTATATATTTGGACTCCTCATTTCAAGCTTATAATCCAGCTATATTGAAGTTCTTAATTTGGTTTTGAAATCATAAAGATATGAATTTTTGAAGTTGCAACACTAAAACTAGAACTCTGCATGTTGTATTAGAAATCAACCTAGGTAATTTGGTCATAATCTACTCATTTTAAATCCAAGTTGATCCAAACTAGTGACATTTTAAAGATTATTTAAAGGGTAATAACTTTGCTTAAATAAACGTATTTTGATTCAAATGTTTTTATATCCAAACATGCTCTACAAGTAGGTGCCGAAATTAAAAATGAAAGTTTTGAAACTAAACTTGTTAAGGCCATTACTCCCTAACCACGTATCCAAATGAGCTGATCTTTTAATATGTTTTATTTGGATATATTTTCTACCTTGTGACCTAAAATCACATTTTAAGGAATTATATATTGAGAGAAATAAATTTTCTAAATCCGCTGGTCAGACTAAATCCCAATTAGACCTATGTTTAGTAAAATCATGATATCTCTTTCATTTTAAATCAGAGCTTTGCAAACTAAACCTTTCTGGAAGGCTAAGAGAGAGATCAAAAATAATTGTATTGATGGATGATTTCAATATTTTGACCATTTCATGCGTAAAACTTCGTTAAAATGTAGGACTGAAATTGAAACTTAATTTAGTCTTTAGAGGCTGATTTAGGAAGATTGATTTAAAGTCTATTGAACCAATTTGAATACACAATAAACACCATTAAATTGATATTAAACCAACTATATTTGAACTAATGAGATACTAAACTCAGGAACCTAATGGCAACTTTACTTTGTTGTTGTGAGTATACCCAATGGCAACTTTACTTGGCATTTCATTTCTATTAATTGTTGTCCTTGCCTAATCCTTTTGACTATTTTGCATTTGTATTCTTATATCATGTGTTCTTTGTGTCTATGCTCACTTATGAATCTAGTTTGCATGATATCCATTCATTTGATTTGATTCATTGATTCTATCTCATGTTATGTCTATTCTTGTTGTTGTAAATATGAATTGAATGATAAATAACATGCTATTAGGCAAGTGAATATCTTATAAATGTTTAAGGGGACTTGTATTCCTTATTTGTTTAGTTATGTAGATGTGTATATGCCTTGACAATCCATACTTGGTATTTCTTGAAATTTTAAAGTAGTTTTCACATTTAGGTCCCATACTTGGTCGAGGTGTGCTCGACTCACGGGGTTAGAGTCCCTGGGGATGTCGGCACATGTTACTTGACACTGCATGACACTCGGGGTTAGAGTCCCTGAGGTGGTCTATACACCGGGGTTAGAGTCATTGGTAACAATTGGGTTAAAATCCATTGTGATATATAATTATTGAGTCGGAGTGACACGTTTCACTGCCGACCGGACCTAAATCACCACTACTTAGCCTAGTGTCAGTATCGCTTGTTTAACTCTGATATTTACTCGCATATGGTTTATTTTCTAGTTTTCCTATTTATATGATTTTAAATACTATTTGAATATTTGGAAATGCAAATTATACTTGTCATCGGGGATTACTGTTTTATTCTTGTACTCACCATCCTTTTTATGACGGTGGGTGCAAAGCCATCTATCAGCAGGCCGCGCAAGGAGAAGATCGGTGATTATCCCTAAGCATGCGGCGTGTCACTACATCGATTGTAGGTCTTTTTTGGTATTTTGATTGTATATGTTATATATCTTTCAAATACTATTTGGGTTGTATATTAAGTTGAGCGTTAGTTTCCCCGACCCGACTTAGACTATTTTACTGTTTCACTGCATTTTGTGGACTTTATATATGATGTCATTTCCTGGTTTTTCACACTTAGGATTTTATAAATGGCTTCCGCATAATTTACTAATTGCTTATGCATAACCAATAAGACTTCTGCTAAATAATTAATTTAATAAAATGTTTTAATTAACTCTAAATTTTATAAACTAGTAGGACTAGTGTATTATTTATCCTAAACACGAGAAAATAGGTGTTTAGGTTGTAAAGGCTAACTAATACGTGGTCGAGTCCTGCGTGGATGTGATTAGGGCTTAATTATGGGATTAGGCGGGCGGTGCCCTAGATTAGGAGAGGGGTCGTCACAGAGGCAGTATCGTCTCCCACGCTCGCTCTTCTAGTACATCAGTGGAAGTTCAGCTGGTGAAAGATTTCATCAGGCTCGAGCGCAGTTTACTTTGATGGCATACAAGGCTTCCAGAAAATCGAGAAATGGATTATGTCTTAAGCGAAATTCCATAGGATACTGAAGATTAATGATAAACTTTGGGCAGAGATCTCATCGTACACTCTCTCGAGATAGAGAGAAAGAGAGAGAGAGAGAGAGAGAGAGAGAGAGAGAGAGAGAGACGAGAGAGAGAGAGAGAAAGAGAGAGCCTACATGTGGTGGCGTATACAGTGGCCACTCACAGAGAATTTGAGACATGGGATGCTTTAAAGCAGTTCTATCAGCAGTATTTTATGCATTCAGTCGTGAAAAGATTGAGGAGAGAGTTCATGGATTTGAGACAAGGTCATAGTAGCATGTGATGCAGTGCATGGATCGATACGATTATCTACGCCAGTTTGTTCGGCACTTGGTGAAAGATGATTCCGATGATGTATATCACTTCGGTGATGGACTCAGGCCCCATTTTGGGTATTACATCGTCAGTTCAGGCGCGAGGACACTCACCTAGATATATGAACGAGCCTTAGCACATGAGATGTATTATCTGGGCAGAGTTGCTGACGGTAGAGCACCGGGTCTAGTGTTATCCGCGGACCAGGCCATGGAATATGAGAGACGAAATAGAGGGGTAAGAGAGAAAGAGGATGGAATAGAGGTGCTCAGGGTTCGGGGACAGCCACTTACCCATTAGTTGTGCCTCCGGTATCATCTATTGCTTTAGGACAGAGCTCCATAAGCAGACTTCCTTTGCCACTTCCCATTAGACCAGCCTTAACAACTCTTGTTGTTCTCGCACTTCCCGCCCCACGGGCTTTACGGGAACAGGCACAAGGTGGCAAATGCCAAAATACAAGATAGAGACCAGAACCATCGCAGAGATAGGGTTAATATTAGGCACAGGGCCAGTTTTAGATGTAAGGTCAGCGCAGGCAGTTGACATGCTATAGATGTAGGCAGGTCGGACACATAGTGAGAGAGTGCCCGTATCTTGTAGTAGTATACACACAACAGGCTTGATAGGAGGTTCATATGGTAGCCTAGCCAGACGCCGACGCAATACGAGGTCTTATCGAGGGTACAATTTTTATTTGCGATCGAGATTTATATGTTTTATCTGATTCTGGATCTATCGTATTTTTATTGTCAATCGCATGGTAAACATCCTAGGGTTGAAACCTGTTAGGCATAGTATACATTTGATCTTGAGTACTACAATCGGGGATATAGTTTACCCTAGTTGTATTGTTGAGAAATGTCTCGTCGAGATGGATGGAGTAGAGCTACCTACTAACTTTAGAGTCCTTGAATTTTTAGTGTTCGACGCGATTTGAGGGATGGCCTGATTAGTTGCATACCACGCTCATATCGATTGTTTCAGCAAGACAATGATATTTGAGATCTCGCCAATCACTTATAGAGGTAATTTAGCAAGGACAATAGGAACGAGAGGTCGACCTGCACTAATGAGGAGATGGAAGAGTTGATTTCACTATACAATGTACCAGAGAGTTGGGGACCTAGGTTAGAAGATATTCCGGTTGTTAGAGAGTTTCCTAATTTTTTTCGGAGGTTTTACTGGGTTTACTACCACCGCAGGAGATTGATTTCATTATCGAGTTGGTACCAGGTACGAAACCGATTTTCATACCACAATACCAGATGGCACTACTAGAGCTAGAAGAGTTGAAGACTCGAGCTTCGGGACTTGGGACATAAAGGATTCATCATACCTTCTATGTAGCCACGGGGAGCACTCATCTTTTTATGAAAAATAAGGATGGTACTTTGAGGCATTATATCGACTACCAATAGTTGAACAAAGTCACAATTAGGAAAAATATCAACTCCTGAGGATAGATGATTTATTTGATCAACTGAGAATAGCGCAAATTTTCTCCAAGACACACTTGCGATCAAGGTATCATCGGCTTAGGAACGGGATGAGGATACGTTTATTACAGATTCAGCAAGAAGTATGGACATTTTCAGTTCATAGTCGTGCCATTTGGGCTGACTAATGCTCCAGCAGTCTTTATGGATCTGATGCATCGTCTTTTTAGACCATTTATTAACCGATTCATGATAGACTTCATCAATGATATATTGGTCTACTCGAAGACGAATGAGGATCACGAACAACACCTTAGAGAGACGTTGCAGACTTTGAGGGAGCATCAACTGTACATCAAATTCGAGTAAATGTGAATTCTTTCTTTCAAAGGTTAAGTTTCTAGGTCATGTTGTCGGAGCAACAGGGATAGCTATGGATCCGGCCAAGATTCAGGTAATCATAGATTGGCAACATCGACTTCAGTGATTAAGATCAAGAGTTTTCTGGGTTTGACGGGGTATTATCACCGATTTGTGAAGGATTTTTCAAAAATTGCTTCATCGATTACTAAATTGACTCAAAAGATGTTAGATTTCACTGGTGCGAGGAATGTGAAGAGGTATTTCCTCAATTGAAGAAATTATTGACTACTACTCCAGTATCAGTGTTACCAGAGGTTGGACAGGGATTCTTCGTTTATACCGATGATTCTCATAGAAGTCTGGGATGTGTGCTGATGTAGGGTATTGGTACAGTAGCATATGCATCTAGACAGTTGAAGGTACATGAGAAGAATTATCCAACGCATGATTTGGAGGTGGCAGTAGTAGTGTTTGCATTGAAGATATGGAGACATTATCTGTATGGAGAGACATTTACACTCTTTACCAATCATAAGAGTCTGAAGTATCTCTTCACACAAAAGGATCTAAATATGAGGCAACGCAGATGGTTAGAGTTTTTGAAAGATTACGACTTTTCTTTGGAATATCATCCAGGAAAAGAAAATGTAGTCGCGATGCGCCGAGTAGGATACCTACTGAAACTCGAGTCGAGATTTGCACGCATATGAGAGTACAAATCGTATCTACACAAAGAGTGTCAAAGGATCAAATGACTGACAAGTTATACTCCAGGTTTAGTGAGTTAGCGCAAGGTGTAGATTGAGTTGATTGGATGGAAACGTCTAACCAGTGTTTGTGATTCAGGGGTAGACTATGATATTGTCAATACTAGAGCTGAGAGAGAGATTCTTCATGAGTCACACCGTTCTCGATTCACCATTCATCCAGGCAGGACTAAAATGTACCACGACATAAAGAGGCATTTTTGGTCGCTTGGGATGAAGGTGGATTTGTCGAAGTTTATCAAAAATTGTGGGATCTGTCAGCAAGTAAAGGCAGAACATCACAGACCTGGAAGATTGCTACGGCCTATTCCCATCCTACGGTGGAACTGGAAGACATTACTATGGATTATGTGATAGGATTATCGAGAACTGTCCGGAGACATGATTCCATCTGGGTTATTATTGATAGACTGACAAAGTCTGCTCATTTTCTACCAGTGGCCGCGCATTATACGTTTGATCAGTTGAGTATAATATTCGAGCGAGAGATTATTAGACTGCATGGGGTATCAGTGACTATTACGTCAGACATAGATGTTATATATACGTCCAAGATGTGTCGGAGTACGCATGAGCAGTATGGTACCCACCTATAGTTTAGTACGACTTTTCATCCTCAAACTAACGGACCGGACTGAGAGATTGATACAGATTCTCGATGATATGTTTCGGGCGTGCGTCTTAGAGTTTGGCGGATCATGGGAGGATTACCTACCGTTATGTGAGTTTGCATAACGAGCGTGCGTCTTGAAGTTTGGCGGATCATAAGAGATTGATATCGTTATGTGCGCCTTTTGAGGCTTTATATGGTAGACCATGTCGTTCGCCATCGTGTTTGGTTGAGCTAGAGGACCGGGAGGCCGTGGGGCTTGAGATTGTTATCGATCACATAGAGAAGGCACGACTGATTCGTCAAAGACTCGAGAGAGCCAAGATCGACAAACAAAGTATGCAAATAGATATCGTTGTGATCTTACGTACACCGAGGAATCATTTGTCTATTTAAAGGTTTCCCTTGGAATGGTCTTCTGAGGTTTGGAGTGAAGGTAAACTTGCACCGAGATTTATCGGACCACCCAGAATTAAGAAACGGGTCGGAAAGGTTGCGTATAAGCTTGAGCTACCTCCATAGATGTCAGGAGTTCATCCGGTTTTTTATATATCCATGCTTCATTAGCTGAGTCGAGAGAAGGTGATCGTCCAACTGTAGATTTGAGCCAGATAGACCCGAGGAGGATATTTCATACGAGGAGCAGCATGTTCAAATCCTAGATCGAATGGTACAACAGTTGAGGAACAAGTCTATCCCAAAAGTACTCGTCAAATGGCAATTTCACGATGATACGAAACTCACTTGGGAATGGGATGACTATATGCGAGTAAGTTATACATGGTAGTTCGACTTTTAAATTTCGAGGACAAAATTTTCATTAGTTGGGAAGAATTGTAATGGCCCAAAATATCTAACCGTGTTTTCGTTTTAAACATGCTCGATGACCCATACTATGAGACTCACACCGTGATATGTCCATTTACCGAGGCAACAAACGAGATACATTTTATATTTGTTGTGATGTATGCCTAGTGTATTATATATGTGTAGACTATTAAGTTAATTTTATACAAGTGTGCAAACCATGAACAAAGGCTAGCATTTAAGCAAATCACTATAGTCAATGTGTATATATGTCAATGAATTGGTTTCTTATCCTCACCAAAATCAGGAGGAGAAGAGAGAGAGAGAGTTGTTGGTGTATTAGAGAAGGAAAATGAGAGAAACCAGAGAAGATCAAGGTGAGTGTGGTGTCGTTCAATTAATGTTATTTATGGTTTGTTGTTGGCGAGGAAGGAGCTCGGGAGCTCGGATGTACTGCAAAAGCAGTTCGTCTGAGGAAGGAGACGACTCGGAAGAGTCGTCTTCTCTCCCCCAAACGAGCTAGGGTTGGATCTCTGACCCCATATAGTGAAAAAAAAATTTGGAAAAAATTTCAAAAAATTAGGAAAAAATCCCAAAAATAATATTTCGACAAAATAAATAGAAAGTAATGAATTTCTATGAAAAATAAAATATTTGGAATTTCAGACGAGACTTTTATGGGGGTTTTACCTCAAAAAACGCGAAATGGGCGGATTGGCCTTAAAATTAAGAAATTGCTCTCGAACTCGATTTGGCATAAATTAATAAATTATTGAATCTTAGGGAACTAAAGGGAGAACTCAGGAGTTTCGGCACGCAGTTCGAAGTGTCGAGGGATCGAATAGACTAGGACAAACATGTGAATTGTAAGTACAACTATGACGATTTTATATTTCATTTCATTCACCTTTATTGATTTATTGGTCTATCGGTAGACATTGCTACTTGAAATCTCACATCATGTTGTTTTTGTATCTCTTCATGAGTGAATATTGTGACACGATGTCTTGTAAATTGTTTCATTGACTTTGATTCCAACTTTTGATGTCATTTTTGAAAAGAATTGATGAAAATCATGTTAATGGGATAATTTGAATTTACTTTGACTTGTATTTGATTTCCTTTGGGCTTTGTAGCCTAACTTGTTTTGGATTCGTAGAACATTGGCATTATTTGCCTTTGAACTTAAAGTATGGATTATCTAGTGTCCATTGCACGAGAGATGCGCGGTTCACGGCACATAAGTCTACCATGGTTTCGGCACTCACCACTACACTTGCAAGGCACACGAGTTATGGGACTCGAGGTGGTCGACAAGCATGAGATTGATGTTATATAAGCGTAGAGCACAACTCCATATAATAGTGGGAAAGGTTTGGTGATAGGTTCTCACTGCCGACCGGACGTAGATCATCTCTACTTAGTCTGCGTCAGTCTCTATATTTTTAACTGTGGTATTTACTTGCATTATTTGTTTCAGCTATTTATTTCGCTACTTTATGCTTTTAAATACCATTCATTTATTTTTGGAAATGTGGCATATAATTCTTTAGTTATTACTTAAATATCACTATACTCACCGTCTAGTTTGTGACGGTGGGTGTAGGTCCATCGAGCGGCAGCAGACCAGGGAAGGTGAAGATTGGCGACTTTCTTTGAGCAGTTCGTCGACTCTCCTCACTCATTTTGTATGTCTCGATTTTGTTGTATTATTATTGTTTATGTCATTTTGGGTTGTACATTAGTTCCATATATATATATATATATATATATATATACTTGCATGTGATGCTCTATGTTTTTTTTTCCTAGTTTCTCATATTTAAGATTTTGGATAATGAAAGCTTTCGCATGATCTTTAAAATACACGAGAATGATAAGGAATTTTAATGAACGTAATAATCTCGGAACATATGTAGTGAATGTAATATAGGGACAAAAGGTTGACTAATACGTAATTAAGTCTTATGTGATTTAGATTAAGACTTGATTACGAGATTAGGCCGGCGGTGCTCTATTTAGTAGTTGGGGCCATCACACCTACACCAGCGAGTAATCGAGAAATCAAATAAGAAGCACATATATACTTATAGGCTTACAATGACTAAACCTCAACTTCAGTAAATAGCATGGTCCCTCCCGATGTATTACACATTAAGACCACCCTAATCCCTCATAACGGTCGTAGATATATTCTACTACCATCGACACGACCATTATTACAAGTAAATCATGGAAGCGATTTAGCTATAACCAATATATACGCAAACTAAAATAGAAGTGAAAACCAAATGTGTGCCCTCCAGCAGTCACACATGTAATTCGATATGGATAAAACAAAACCATGAATTTTGTGAGGCATTCCAATGGGTTTATTCACCTTAATACGCGCTCTGACTTCCCCGAACTCCATATTCAATCCGACAAGCTCCCCGACACGAGCTATAGTCCTGTAAGTCCCTGAAGTTCAATTTTACATATTTAAGTTGTTTACATGTGTTATGGTATATATTAAGTTGAAATTCTCCAAATCAGTCCTTAAATTCAGTTTTTATCTAGTATTAGTGTGCTAATGGGTCTACCTAGCGAGTTAGGTGGAGTTAGCGCGCTAGGGGATTTGTCTAGCATGCTACTATTCTTCATTTTGAAAAATAGTTAAGTGCCTAGAATCATTAGCACGCTAATCGGTCTAGTTACCGCGCTAATTACCATTTGCGACAAAATTCTCAACACAAGAATTATGTCCCAAACTACCCAATTAGCTAACTAAACTCATTTAGCACCCTCTCCATATCAAATTGACCCAAAAAAAAACAATTAGAACAACCTCATAACAACAATTTGATCAATTTCCTCAAATCTCATAAATTCACTAGTTTTTCATAATTTCATCCAAAACACCAATACATCAAAATCGGTAGTAATTTCGTACTTGAAATGTTAATAATACTTGTATTTCATCAAGATTTCATTAAAAGCAGTGATCAAACTCTCAGGTTCAAATTTTACATCCAAACACAAATTTTAACTAGATTTTCATGTATATGGGAGGAATAAGATGATTACACTTTTGTTTGATCACCCAAATTGACCTTCATTTAATGATCTTCATCTCCAAATCTCTTTCTCTTCTCTCTAGTTCTCCAGCTTTGTAAATGAAATCAAAATGGTTTGTTTTGCATGAATTCACCAACTCAATCTTATATATTAATGTGTGATTGTTTCCTAGTTATTGATCTTAATGTATTTATGTATCACGATGTTTATATAGTGGTTCACCTCTAGCCACTTAGCTCACTAACTCCACTAACTCAAATCCATATGACATTAATAGCCACTCACATGACTTCTAGATGTGCAATACAAATCTCTAGAAGAGATCCTATAGTTTCTAATTTAATAACGAACTATAGGCCTTGATTTATTTGATTTAATTACTCTAACTTAGGCCCATTTTAATACATATGGTTAGTGTATGATTTATCAAAATTAACCAACTTATGGTCCCACTAACCATAGACTACCCGATACCCGATGCCCGCGTCTCGACATGAATTTCGAGGTACGTCACAGCCTATTGTTTTAATTTAATCAATTTAGCCTATTGTTACATTACACATTTTAATCGATTAACTAGTCATCCTGACGTGAATTAGTTGAGTTTCTTAGCGTACCCGTTGTTTGCCTACTCAATACTTGCGTTGACACGCTTTCGAAGCAAACGCCCATCACACTGACTCACCCATAACAACGTACACATGCGGTGCAATATAATAATAATAATTTTAAACACCACATATACACAACCATCATCCAAAATAATATATTCCCTCGATTCTTGTGTCCGTACCAACCGAGTTTACCACGTAATGCTCGAATTATGACCGTTAACGCTAATCCTAGTTTAATTAATTTGGGTCATTGCATAAGGTTTTATATAGGAAGGGGTATAGAGAGTGAAAAATAAAGTTGAGGAGGTGTAGAAAGTGAAAAGTAGAATGAGAAAAAAAAATGAAATGGGTTCATGATTTAGAGTAGGGTTATTTATGTAATTTTGTCTAAAAATATTTTAGTTTAAAAATATATTAAATTAAATAGAATGTTGATATATGGTAATGGAGAGTTAAAGTGTCTCCCTATTTTTTTTAAGTTTGTGGTAGTACTCAAAAAGATAGAATAAGAAATATAATAATTTAAAAATAAAAATAAAAATAGTACTAATTGACACAAATATGAGGATAGAACGGTTTCGTAATTGACAGGGGTGTATTCAATTGAGATTTTAATAGACTTTTGGCTACTTTTATTGACTAAAAAAGTTTATGGGTATTCAATTAAAACTTTTAGAGAGTCTCTAAAAGTAAGGTGTATTCAATGCGAACTTTTATAGACTTTTAAAAAGTCTCTAAAAGTTTTGGGGTATTCAATTTAAACTTTTAAAGAGTTCATAAAAGTAAGGTGTATTTAATTTTTTTGTGACTTTTGTAGATTGGTTACAAATCTTGACTTTTGTAGACTTTTTGTATAAAAATACACATAAAGAAGTCTTCAACTTCTCCTCACCTCAACCCAGAAACTTTTAGAGACTTTTAATTTTTGTTGATTACATTTTTCAATAGAGACATCATTGTTCACAAGATGACTTTTTCTTATCAATAGTTTTTATCAACTTCTCCAATCACTCCACAACTTTTGGATTTCATTGCTTACTCATTATACTCTCATATCTATGTTGTTGAAAATGGATTGATGTCATTATTAACAAAATGTCATTCTTGCATCACTATACATTTTTTATAATTTTTTTTTAACAAAGGAGTTTCGTTTATTTAGTGTATTATTATAATTTCAAAAATATAGTATATATTATTATTTTTGAAGAAAATAATTGTATAATTTTTTTAAAATGCAAGAAGTGTATTTTTTTTTAGAATTTAAACTATCATTATTAAGGAAAAAATATACTTTTTTTTGCTTAAGTCAAACAAAGAAATAAAGTGCAAAATTTTTACACTTATATATTCAATTATCTTTTCTCAAAAAAATATATTTCCAATGATCCTACCACTAAATGATGATTTATTTATCTATTTATTATGTTGATATTTATTTACTTATTTGTTATGCTACTACCCTGAGAGTAATTCATTAATATGTCTATATGTTTTTTTTTTACTAAAATACAACAATACTTTTTTAAGTATTAGCAATAGTTATTAAGAAAAAAAATATAATTATTTATTTTTTTATAATAAAGTGCAACATTTTAAAAATCACAATAATCTATTAGTATCATCAAAATCATGTTTAAGAAGTTCACAAAAGTCACTAAAAATCTTAAATGTTGATAAAAGTCATCATAACCAAATCTACATAAAAGTTTATCAAAGTCTACCAAAATCTATAAAACTTCATAAAAGTCATTCACTTATAAAAATACTCAAAAGTCTATTAAAATCTCAATTGAATACACCCATGTGAGTCACTTTACAATAAATAAATGAATTAGGTCAATTTGAAGAGAAAATAATGCTAGAGTGCACGCGGTTCATGCATGCAAGACGGAAACGCGATCAACGAGCACCGTCGATGCGCCTAGAGATGCATTCACGAGGCGCGCGTGTCCGATCTAGACACACTAGCATTTCCACTAGGGCTGGCAAAAATCCGGGAACGGACATAAACGGGACTGGACACCTTTTTTTAAAATTATTAAATTTGGTGCCCGGACCCGGTCCCGTTTTTGAAATGGGCAATTTTTTTTTCCAGTCTCGTATGTTTGTAAAACATACGGGACCTGTTTTGTCCGCTTTTTATTGTTAAAAATCTACAACAACAACCTTCGCGAATTCAAACACAATCAAAAACATCATCAGCAGCAGCATATAACCAAATCCAAGAACATCAAATAAATCGCAAACCTGGATACTGAAATCACTGCCCATGGAGACAATTGTGCGACTCGTCCGCCGAGGAATTGCTTGGCGCCGTCGAGCCGGTGGGAGAAATGGGAGCCGAAGCGGTGGAGGAGGAGCCGGCGACGCCCTACTTCACATCAGTCGACTCAATGAAATCAACAACACTGATCGATCGAAACTGCAATTCAATCTCAACAGACCTCCAGATCTGACCAGATTTCATCGCTAATGAGGTCGATCGGATCCCGCAGAAGACGAATCCCTCTCTCTCTCGTGGATTTCTCTAAGCTAGTCGGCGCGATGCACCGGTCTAGGTCTCGTGATGCTCACTACGAGGTCCGTCGATCCGCCGCTGGGTTGGGGTTTCCGAATGTTTCAGGCTTGGATGATGAATCTCTCGAGCTCAGAGTGGTTAGGAACCATGGTGAGGCCCTAGCGAGCGAGCCGACGACGAAAAGTACTGCGAAGAGGAGTGGCGGATCGAGTCGTCGTGAGAGAGAGAGAGAGCGTGAGAGTTTGAGACTGAGAGAGAGCGTGAGCGTGAGAGTGAGAGGTGAGATTTGAGTGTGCTGTGTGAGTGAGTCGAGTGAGGCAGTGACTGAGTGTGTGAAGGGTGAACCAGTGAGAGTGAAATTAGCTTTAGGGTACCTTTTTACAGTGAAATTACGTATATACCCTTCAAATTAATCATAAACGGGTACTCGTTTTTTTTAAATTTTGCCCAGACCTGGTCCCGTATTTTTAAACGGACATAAAATATTGTCCGGACCGTATGTTTGTCAAAAAAATATTGCCCGGTCCCGTTTAAAACGGGACCGGACAAAACGGCCCAAACGGAACTGGGCACATTTTGCCAGCTCTAATTTCCACCAAAAAAATAAAAATAAAAATAAAAATAAAATAAGAAAGGGCACGAGCAACAGAATTATTGTCCGAAGAAGAAAAGCACTCAACTTTTTTGTTCGTCCCTTCTGCTCAGTCAATTAAGGCTTCGCGTGTTTCGAAATTCATTTTATTAGATTCTTTCCCCACTTTTCACTCTATATCTATCTCTCTTTGAAGATCAAACCTAGAGATTGGCTTGCGATGCCGAATCTAACGTCAAAACCCTAATTTTCAGGTACGCGAATCGTGTTCCTCATCTTTCTCTGTTCAAATTGTCGGTCTAGGTTTTGGTTTTGGTTTTGTGTTGTAGTCTTAGAATCATCATTTGAGCTATTGTTGTTTCAAATAGGTGATTATGTTCTCTGGATTCTATGCTTCGCTGGGATGCCATCGATTTAGGTAACTTTCACTTTTGATTTTTAGAGGGTTTTGTAGAGTTGTTTAGTATAATTTCTTGTTATTGCGCTGGGGATCCGTGTTGTTTTTGTCATGTGAAGTTCTTCATTTCATTTGCTAAGTGGTCGGTTCTCTTGTGCTGATTGTGCTGATATTGTAAATGGTTGTATTGAAATTAGTACCACTTTGCCAGTAAAAATCTGTTGCAACGACACTTTTTTCGCTGCATCGTCGGTTTTGTTTTCGGCCAAGGAAATGAATTAATACATTGGCTTCCGTCGTAATCATTAAGAGTTCACATTTTCGGTTTGTCTCTTTTTTTCTGTTCTCTTGCCCTAATCTTCTATCAAAGTATGCTTTGTGTGCGCGAGCGCGTTCTGATGGCATCTGTGTTGATATTGATTTCATGCATATAAATCATCTTTATCTGTGAGATCTCTTCCATTTAGTTGTAACTTGTATGTACATTTATGTCCAGTGGTAAATTTAACCTTGCAAGTTTGTGAAGCCAGTGGTCATAATTAGTTACATTTTACCTGGATCACTTTTATGTGGACTTTTTTCCAGAGGAGTTCTTTTCTTTTCTTTTTTTTTTTCCGCTAATTTGATAGTTGTAAAAGAGTATTGCTAAATCTCAAGAGGATTTTTGTTTAATCAGTTATACTTTCTTTGATAAAATGCTGATAATGTAGCTTTTTTTTGTGCCTAACCATTCAACTATCTGTCAATCACAATAGTTCCATTGAAGAGAAAAAATTAAGTGTATCCGAAATATCCATTTTCACCCTTTTTTGTGCCTAACCATTCAACTATCAGTCAATCACTATTATTGATTAAGCTGGCCTTTTATACTTACGTTTAAAAACACGTCTCGGCTGGCCATTTATACTTACGTTTAAAAATACTTCTCTGCGCCCCTTATGATAAATTTTGATGCTTTTCAGAACTTGACTCTTGCGCTGCCAGAAGTTATAGTCTCTAGAATACCAATTCAAGACAACTCTGACATTCCTCAACTTTGCAAGGAGTCAAGTATGGCTCCTAGGATGAAAAAAGATGAATGCTTAATTTTTATTTTTGTGATCATCTTATTACATTCTTAAGGTGGTTTACACATTTACGGTTTATACTTTTTTTTTTTTGTAATTTTCAAAATCTTGGGGCGAAATTCATCGTCTTAAGGGATAGCCTTAATATCAAAAATAATTCTACATTCATGTTATTCTTCAAACATGAGACTGACTTTGTATGTTTTTCATTCTTTACGATTATGCCTTTAATTCGAGTTGAGTGGAAGAGTTTGATTTTTGTAGCCAACTCCAACTATTTTTGGGGTTGAGGCTTGGTTTATTTTTAGGGTTGAGGCTTGGTTGTTGCGAGTATGTATGAACAAAAATTAACACTAGTATGCCATTTCAGAAAATGTCAAAATTTACAATTTTATTTTGATTCTTGCAAGACTTCGATGAAAGTTCAGTAAAATTTTGTTGACACCTTATTTGTGATTTGGTTTTTAAAAAAATCTTGTTATTTTGGAGGAGTTCGCAAATTTTCTTATCATGAATGATGTTTATATAACTATTGGCTACTTGGGAAACGAGTGTGTTCTATTTATGGGCTGTTTCAAAATCCCAAAAAATGTTATTCACAAGTTGCTGGCTTTTATAGGTCAACGGCTACTGGTTTTTTCTGCGTAGAAGACCTAACCAACCATACTTTGGGAGGTGGCAGCTATGCTGCCCACAGGAACAAACGAAACTCAAATCCGTGAGAGCAACAATCAGAAGGTTCATCCCCAACCTGTTGAAGAGGCCATGAGTCAGCATCAGGACAATGTGGAATCACTGATAGCCAAGATCTTCACTAACATATCCTCTCTGAAATCAGCTTACATCCAACTCCAGTCTGCTCACACTCCGTATGATCCAGACAAGATAGAAGCTGCTGATAAATGTGTAATTTCTGAGCTCAAGAATCTCTCTGAACTCAAGCATGCTTACAGAGAAAAGAACCCAAAGCCAACATCTGCTTCTCCTCAGGATTCTCGTTTGGTTGCAGAAATTCAAGAACAGCAGAGTCTCTTGAAGACCTATGAAGTTATGGTTAAGAAGTTTCAAACCCAACTTCAAACAAGGGATACTCAGATTCTTCAGCTGCAGCAACAGATCCAGGAAGCTAACCAGAAACGTGTGAAATTGGAGAAAAAATTAAAGCTAAGGAGTTTATCCGCAAAAGAACCAGAAGACTTGGAAGAAAAAAATGAATTCTTCTCCATGGAACTAACTCCAGATCTCTTCACCACTTCTGTCGAAGCAGCTTATCAATCTATCCATGATTTCTCAAAACCATTGATTAACATGATGAAAGCTTCAGGATGGGACCTCGATGCAGCAGCCAATTCCATTGAACCCTCCGTTGTTTATGCGAAGAGGGCTCACAAAAAATATGCATTTGAATCGCTCATCTGCCAACGAATGTTTAGTGGGTTCCCGGACGAGGGCTTTTCTATAAAACAAGACAATCTTTTCGTCTCCAAAGAGGGTTTCCATCAATATCTTGCCATGAAAGCAATGGATCCTCTCGACATTTTAAGCCAAAGCCCAGACTCAATTTTTGGAAAGTTCTGTCGGAGCAAATATCTGGTGGTTGTTCACCCCAAGATGGAAGCTTCCTTCTTTGGGAATTTGGATCAAAGGCACTATGTTTCAGGTGGTGGTCATCCAAGGACGGCTTTCTATCAGGCTTTTCTAAAACTTGCCAAGTCAATTTGGCTTTTGCACAGACTCGCACATTCCTTTGATCCAAGGTTAAGGTATTTCAGGTCAAGAAGGGAAATGAATTCTCAGAGGTATATATGGAAAGCGTGGTGAAGAATATGGTGGTGGAGGAAGGTGCTCAGAGTCCCAAGGTTGGTCTAATGGTTATGCCTGGTTTCTGGATTGGGAGCAGTGTCATCCAATGCCGTGTTTATCTTTCAGGCATGAAGTGTGTAGAATGAGAGAATAACATTGGAGGATGAGCTCAGGGATGTGCCGCTGCTGCTGCTGCTGCTGCCTGTGTGTTTAATTTGTCCTTTTTGTTATGTTATTATATGCATTTATGCTGTGTTGCAATTTCTGTTTAAACCCTTGTCCGAGAGGATGGGAGTATTAGTTTTCTTTTATAAATTGCTAAGGGTGCAATAGCTCTACCAGGAAAAAAAGAAAAGAAAAGAAGAGATATGATATAGTTTATGGTGCAAAAGGATGCAGTAGTAAGTTATTCAGTTCCTGAATGTGTAAACTATTGTGATGCATATAGTTCTCTTATGATTTCTAATCAGTTGCTCTCGTTATCTTTGTTGTTCAGTTATAAGAACAAATGCTTTCTTAACTGTTACTGTAATAGCGTAATTGTCTGCTTCTAGTTTTGAGGTTTATCCTTCTTTCTTGATGAGGGTGGTGTTCATTTTTTTTTGGTTTATTTTTATACTTGTTAAGAGAGTATTTTGGTTTGATTGATGTTTCACACGTCATAAAGTGACAATTACTGTATGCTTTTGAATTATTTTAGCTTAGTCAGAGACTAAACTAAGTATATTATTGTCTCTTCTTCTGTGTGTGTGAATGAAAGGTCTGTTCATATGAGAACTGTAAACAGGAAGAAATTCTGAAAGACTAGCATAATTTGGTTTCATTTCCTTGTTCAAAGATGGAGGGCTGTACTTGGTGTTACTTAATGAAGTGATTCAAGTTCTAGAAGCATTTCCACGAAAAGTATGGCCAAATCTGTTATTGGGAGGTAAGCCAGAATAAGTATAGGTTTTCTCTAGCCATATTTTATGGTTACCTAAAATCCTCCACTGACGTAATTGCTTTTCCCATGTGTACAGTTAAAGGGATCAAAGCCTTTGTCTCTTAATCTGTGAAGAGATCAAGCTATTGATTCAGATGCAGCAATCACAAGGGGGGGTGGCAAAGCATGCATGTGAACATCTTGGCTCGCTAATTTGAGCCATTAATGTTGAAAACTATGACTGTTGACTTCTCTACAGGAATTTGGAGCTGTGAGTCAGCCTGTGACCAAATGACTTGGGTGAGTCAACTTTGTTACTATTTTAATGTATCTTCCACCATAGAACTCCCATTTATGGTAGCTGGTTCAGTCAATAAAAATCTAACTTAGTTTTGCTGGTCAACTGTGATTTCTTAGGGTAGGCTGTTCTCCTGTTGATGTTTACTTTGTGTGATAATCAGTTTATTTGCATGTCAGGCTCCATGTTTAAAGGGTTTATGGCTTCTTGTTCTATAAAATTTAGGACAATAAACAAGAGTTACAGTACCACATTAGAGTAATACACAACATAGTGATTGTCGGCTGTCGATTGTCTAAACTCGAAGTTTTTATTAATTTGAACTTCAGTAAACCTAATATGCGTAAAAGATTGGCAGATTCCCGGTGTCTAAGTTTGTAAGTTATTATTTTATTCAACTAACGTATGCTCTTTTGTTGCAAGGTTGGCAGATCCAACTAATTTTGCTTTACATGCCAAAACCCATTGTACAAAGAAAAATACTAGAACGACAACAATAATAATGTCACATCACAACACATTGGCCCACAAGAGCCCTTTATGTGACCTCGATCCACGTGTTATGCATTAGGATCTGTGTATGTACGTATTTCGAGGCACATATGGATGACTTTTGTTGGCCAATGTTGTCATTCTTGTACAAATTGACCATGTAGGGTCAAGTTAAGAATATAGGAACCTTTTCCACTTTTAAGCTAAGGATTAGAATAGAAAACTGAATAAGAAGCAACCTTTCAAGCTCTATATAAGTTCTTTGATCAGTTGCTCCTCTTGTCCATCTATCTCAATTCTCAAACATGGCTCATCAAACTACTATTGCAGTTATAATGCTCCTCTTGGTTCTCTACATTGCAGGCACTGCCGAATCTGCTCATCAAGTAGCGAAACATATCACTTCGACAGAATTCATCAAGTCTTCCTGCAAGGCTACCAGGTACCCGACTCTCTGCATTCATTCCCTTGCAGCTTATGCTAAGACGATTCGACAGAGCCAGAGACAGTTGGTGCAATCTGCTTTGACAGTGAGCCTTTCCAGGAGCAGATCTGGGAAAAAATTTGTGTCAAAGGTGATGCAAGACAAGGGAATAGTAACGGATCCTCAGCACGTCAGGCTGTTAAGGATTGCGTGGAAAACATGGGAGATGCCGTGGGGAGGCTCAGCTCATCACTACGTGAACTTGGGCGCAGCGGGCGAGGTAGTACCCCGAGTTTTGTGTGGCATATGAGCAATGTGCAGACATGGACGAGTGCAGCACTGACTGATGAGAACACTTGTGTTGATGGGGTGATGGCAAGTAGATCCATTGATGGAAATCTTAAGGCTGCCATTAGAGGTAGGATTGTGAGAGTTGCGAAGGTTACGAGCAACGCCCTCGCTTTGGTTAATAAGTACGCGGAGACAAGAAAGATGCCAAGCTAAGGTTGCTGAGAAATTGATAAGACATTTGGAGGTCGTGCACCTTTGTTCATCAATTGGTGTATCAATCAGAATTTCAGTTCCCTGAGCATGCCTAATACAACTAAAATAATTTTTAAAAAATAATTTTCAAGGATTATAGGATGTGTTTGCAAAACCTTTGAACACTTTTATTTTAACATGTATAACAAATTTGTTTCAAGTAAGAATGAAGCATAAATATGCAATTATCTGGTTTACAGGATTGGCAAATCGTTGGTCTCAGAAACAGTTAGGTATGCCTAATTGGACTTTCCAAGTTTTGGGAAATCTAAATAACTATATTTTGCCCTAAGAAAAGCTAGTATTGAACACAAGTAACATAGTAATAATTATCTCAAACTTGACTCCATATAAATGCATAAATTGACTTAAAAAAAGGTATACATAAATGCAAAAGAAAGGAGGAGTAGCACCAAAGACATTGGAGTAGCTTGGAGTCTTGGACACCTTGAAAGACTATTTTATAAATACTTTTGCTAGAAAACTTGATTCAATAAAAATTGAAAAAATTAAACAATGTAGAAGTAGATTGCCAACTTACAACTTATTGATTATGAATGGATTCAATGGACTTAAGCCGATGAAGTCCAAGAATTAGCTTGCAAATTCTTGACAGGATAATGATGAAGTCCAAGAATTAGTTAGTTTGCAAATTCTTGACAGGATAATGATGACCAAGAATTAGTTGCAAATTCTTGGAAAAATAGGAAAATGATATGACAGGATGGCATTTTTGTAATTTTGGTGAAGTTCGGACGTTTGAGTTTTGGCGTTCCGGGGGGTTTATTGGAAACTGCGTAGAGATCACGACTCACGGCTATGCTGTGAGTACGACATTTTTTGGCGAAATTCCATCGTTTCGCCCTCCGAAACGGCAATTTTGCTATTTTAGGAAATTTTTGTTTCGCTTATAACTTTCATTAGGAATTTCCATTTTTATTGCCATTTGCGGCATTTGTTTCTATTTTTCGTCTAGTTTTCAGTTTATGGTTTTTTGAATTTTTTACTATTTTCGTCAAATTTTAGGGTTTCGCTATTTAAGCGATATATTGAGTGTAATTCGTAGTTTTGGCTGAAATAAAAGAATTTTCGAACTTTGGCTTAAGTTCTGACCTAGATCGAGTTGTTCGTGGATTCGTTCAACTGGTTTAGAAGATCTCCGCTGCGTTAGTTGGTCTCAGAGCTTGCTTAAGCGTGATTGGAGAAATCATGCCGCCGAAGAGGAACCAACAGCGTATCGAGGAGGTGTATGACCGTGACAATCTGAATCGACAAATTGGTCAAATAATTGACCAACGCATGGGCGCGGTGGTAGAACAATTAACTGCAAGAATCGATCAGTTGTTGGGTCGGAATATGGATCGTATCCGTAACTATCGAAGGGAATCTGTTGGTGACGAACCAGTAAGAGATTCTTCTACCGAAGGGGAGGATGAATATGTTGAGGCACCGAGGAGGTGCTACGGCCAGCGTGCAGTTGAGGATGATCTCAGGCGGTGGGAGTCTGGGATGAAGACGGAGGTCCCAGAATTCCATGGCACCATCAACCTGAAAAATTCTTAGACTGGCTGGCGTCAGTTGAAGAAGTCCTAGAATTCAAAGGTGTGCCCGAAGACAAGCGTGTGCAACTGGTTGCGACAGTATTCCGCAACAGGGCCATGGCTTGGTGGCAACAACAGAAGTTGATGCGGAATAGGAATGGAAAGGCGAAGATCACCTCGTGGGAGAAGATGAAAAAGCACTTACGGGTTGAGTTATTGCCTTACAATTTCCAACGCCTTATGTATCGAGGTTGCGTAACCGAGACAGGGGCAAAGTCGCAGATGATTACACTACGAGTTTTATCGCTTAGTTGCTAGAAACGAATCATGGGAGACTAACGACCAATTAGTGGCGCGTATATCAGTGGACCGAGGGTGCGATCCAAGATGTCGTCAACATGTTTGATCCGACTTCCTTATCTGCAGCGCACCAACGAGCATTGTTGGTGGAAAAACAACAGCGTTGGGTGTGAGTTATGCTTCCAGTAATGTTACTGTTGGGACAACCAATACTGGAGGTAATACCGCTGCAATTAACCCTGCTAGTAGCACGAATAGACCTAGCACTATTGGGATTAGATGTTTCGGTTGTGGCGAAGTTGGTCATAGGAAGTCAGAATGTAAAGGGAAGAAGACTCTCTTTATTGAGAACGAAGAGGAAGACGCAGGGGAAGAGGCCAATATCACTGCAGAACCAACCTTTTATACTTCTGACAACACAGAAGAGGAGATCGTGACTGGAGATGTGGGTAATGCCTTGGTTGTGAGGTGTTCTTATATGACTCCTAGAGCTATCGCTGATGATGAGTGGTCATGGAATAACATCTTTCACCAAGTGTACCATCTTAGGCAAGGTGTGCAGTTCATGATTGATGCAGCGCTGCGAGAATATCGTCTCGCTGAAGCGGTTCGAAGTTGGGCCTTGCAATCGAACAACACCCCAGTCCTACAAGCTAGCTTGGGCTGAAGAAGAAGGGTGGTGAGGTGCGGTGTCGAAGCGCGCCTTGGTGACTTTTTCTATTGGTGCTAACTACAAGGATTCAGTCTGGTGTGATGTTGTGGCTATGGATGCTTGCCGCTTGTTACTGGGACATCCTTGGCAGTTTGATAGGGGAGTCGTGCATGATGGCAGAACCAATAAGTACACCCTTATGTTCAAGGGAGTGAAGATTGTGCTAGTACCCGCCAAGGATCCGGAAAAAGTCGAGCCTACTAAAGAATCTAGCAGCTTGTTGTCTTTGGCAAGATTTGAAGATGCATTACAGGATTCTGAGGTAGTTTACATCTTAATGGGAAATGAGGTAGATAGAGATGTTGATGTTCCTGAAGCTGCAATTCCTATTGTGAAGGAGTTTTGTGATGTTTTCCCTGATGAGATGTCAGAAGGACTACCACCATTGCTTGATATTCAACATCAGATTGACCTTGAACCTGGTGCGTCACTACATAATAGACCACACTACCGAATGAGTCTCAGTGAGCATGAGGAGTTGCGCAGATAGGTTGAAGACAAGTACAAACAATATGCAGATCGGAAGAAGCATCACGTGGAGTTTGAAGTGGGTGACTTTATGTGGGCAGTTCTCACTAAAGACTGGTTCTCTGTGGGTGATTACTACAAATTGTCAGTTCGAAAGATTGGTCCTGTGGAGGTTCTTGAAAAAATTAATCCTAATGCTCACGGATTGAAGTTGTCAAGTCACATTCGCACGGCTGATGTATTTAATGTCAAACATCTTGTTCCCTATTATGGGGATACGTCTGATGATGACAATTCGAGGGCGAATTCTGTCCACCTTGGGGAGAATGATGAAGTCCAAGAATTAGCTTGCAAATTCTTGACAGGATAATGATGAAGTCCAAGAATTAGTTAGTTTGCAAATTCTTGAAAGGATAATGATGACCAAGAATTAATCGCAAATTCTTGAAAAAATAGGAAAAGATATGACAGGATGGCATTTTTGTAATTTTGGTGAAGTTCAGACGTTTGAGTTTTGGCATTCCGGGGGTATGAGTTTATTGGAAACGACGTGGAGATCATGACACACAGCTATGCTGTGATTACGACGTTTTTCGGAGAAATTCCATCCTTTCGCCCTCCGAAACGGCAATTTTGTTATTTTAGGAAATTTTTGTTTCGCTTATAACTTTCATTAGGAATTTCCATTTTTATTGTCGTTTGGGGCGTTTTTTTCTATTTTTCGTCTAATTTTCAGTTTAGGGCTTTTTGGACTTTTTACTATTTTTGGCAAATTTTACGGTTTCGCTATTTAAGCGATCTATTGAGTGTAATTCATAGTTTTGGCTGAAATAAAAGAATTTTCAAACTTTGGCTTAAGTTCTGACCTAGATCGAGTTGTTCGTGGATTCGTTCAACTGGTTTAGAAAATCTCCGCCGCGTCATAAGCACACCATCAATTGCACTAAATCAAGTGCAATAAAAGATTTTGATCCATTTAGTAACCCTAACTAATTTGAGATTGAGGTTTTATATTGTTGTTTGTAATCCCAAACTTAGCGATTATTTTCAAAATAATCTTAAAGTAAAATTTTATTTAAAAAAAAACCCTTTACTTTACATTTTTTTAATTTTACGCCAATTTTTTAAATTAATTTGATGCTTAATTGACATTTAAATTTGATAGTAGAGAGAGTTATTTGAAGCCCCATTGACCTTACTAGAGACATATATTTTATATATTTTTCAGTTGGGAAAAATTCAACGAGAGTTAAAACTGACATCTCTAAATTTTGTCTTTTGACAAATGATGTCTCGTCCATCATTTACTCTAGATGCTTTGGAGTGATGTTTGATCTATTTTATTTTATTTTTTTGAAAAATATTTTATTTTATATTTATTTGGCAAAACTCATCATTTGGTCTCTGAACTTTGTGTTTTTTATGCTTTTTGACTCTGAACTTTTATTACTACACATTTGGTCTTTCAATTTTCACAAAGATCAACATTTAGTCATTCCACCATTTAAAAGTGTTAAATTTCGGAGATGTGGGTAACATAAGTGTTGCGTAACTATTCAAGAAGAGTAAAGTGATTTATATTACTAAACCGAACGACTCACGTCGACCAAAAAAGCTGAAAAAAAATTAATTTATCTCAAAAATATAAAATGTTGTAAATTGGATGACCATTTAACCAAGCTTATGAATGATCACATTGTCAAGCATAGGGCTGGCAATTCGTGTCAACGAGTCGTAAACGTGTCGTGTCATAATTATCCTAAACCCGCACACGACAGGTTTATTAAACGAGTCACCATTTGCAAACACGACACACGACACATTTAATAAACGGGTAACCTGTATATAACACGTTTAACACGTTTATTAAACAGGTCATGTTTAACCTGCTTAACTCGACTCATTTGTGTACCTGTTTAACATGTTTATCAACCTGTTAAACATGAATGATATTTCACTACAAAAATACAAAATTAATACAAACAACATAAAATACAAAATTAATACAAACAACCCGCGGATGGAGGCGGAGATCGGAGGCGGAGATGGCAGAGAAGGCGGAGGGGCGGATGGAGGTGGAGATCGGAGGCGGAGATGGCGAGGCGGAGGGCGAATGGAGGCGAAGATCGGAGACGGTGATGGCGGAGATGGCGAGGCGAGGCGGAGATCGAGGCGAGAGATGGCAGAGGCGAGAGGCGGATGGAGGCGGAGATGGCGGAGATGGCGAGAGGAAGAGAGGCGGGAGATGGCGAAAGAGCGAGAGGCAAAGAGGATGGAGATGGAGATCGAGAGGCGAGATGGCGAGGCGGAGAGGCGGATGGAGGCGGAGATGGCAGAGATGGCGAGAGCGGATATGGCGGAAGAGCAGAGGCGGAGAGGATGGAGATGGAGATCGAGGCGAGAGATGGCGAGAGGCGGAGAGGCGGATGGAGGCGAGATGGCGAGAGATGGCAGAGGCGGAGATGGCGGAAGAGCGAGGCGGAGAGGATGGAGACGGAGATCGAGAGGCGAGAGATGGCGAGAGGCGGAGAGGCGGATGGAGGCGGAGATGGCAGAGGCGGAGAGGCGGAGAGGCGAGATGGCGGAAGAGCGAGAGGCGAGATGGCGGAAGAGCAGAGCGGAGAGGATGGAGATGGAGATGAGAGGCGAGAGATGGCGAGGCGAGAGAGCGGATGGAGGCGGAGATAGCGGAAGAGCAGAGGCGGAGAGGATGGAGACGGAGATCGAGAGGTAGAGATGGCAGAGGCGAGAGGCGGAGATGTCGGAAGAGCAGAGGCGAAGAGGCGGAGCAGAGGCGGAGACGGTGGACAGAGATGGCTGACGAGGTCAAGGTGGAAGAAGAAGATCTGCGATGGTGTTGTGGTGGAACCGTGGAAGACTAGAAGAGTAGGGAAATGGGTTGTGGTTGTGTTAGTATGTTAGGGTTTTGAAAAGGGTAGAAGAGAAATAAAAAGTTGTATTTATATTTTATATGTGATTAATTATATGTAAATTATAAGTTTTATATATCAATATATGTATGTAATTATGCGAGTCATAAACGAGTCACACGGGTTAACACGTTAACGAGTCGTTTATGAACCGTGTATAAACAGGTTAACCTGTTTATGACCCACATACACTTTTGTCAAACCCACGACATGTTTAACACCGTGTCGTGTCGTGTCGTGTTAAACGTTTCATGACCCAAATTGCCAGCCCTAGTCAAACATGACTCTCACGTTGAATTGTAACATCAAACATGATTTCTACATATGTAACTTGTACACTTTACATAACTTGTATTCAACTCCAATGTATAAATCACTTATCCATGTATTGTCATGTAACTTGTAATCATCTTCAATGTACATCAACTCTTCCATGTATTGTCTATGTTGCTTGCGATGTGTTCTATGACTTGTGGTGTATGTATAACTTGTACACATTGTATGAGTACAATTATCATCATCACCAAATGACCTATATAAAAGGTGTCAACCCAATTGTAATACACACACCAAATTGAATGAAAATTTCTCATTCCAACTATCTCATTTATTCTCTTCTCCTTTGCAGTAGTAGTTTGTAGTAGTAGAAGTTATTAGTCTTCTATTTTCCTTCTTTAGTTTTTAGTAAGTTCCAACTCAATTCACAAAAAAAAACTCATTATTCAGGGATCAAAAGCATAAATAACTCAAAAATTCAGAGACCAAATGTACAACAATGAAAGTTCATAAACCAAATGTACACTAATGAAAGTTCAGGGACCAAAAATATGAAAGACTCAAAATTCAAGGACCAAAAAATATGTTTTTACCTATTTATTTAAGAAAAATACTAAAATGACAACAACAAAGTCACACCACAAGCCATTGACTCACAAGAGTCATTCATGTGACCTCGACCTACGTGTTATGCATCAAATTTTTGCACATAAATGACTCTTATAAGCTAATGTGTCTTACGATGTGATTTTTTTTTCTCATTCTAGCCCTTCTCTTTATTTAATTTTAGAAAAGGCGTTATTGACATTACAGATATTACACCACAAGCGTCCAGAGCTCAAGCGTTAACGTTGCAACTTGTTGTAACCCTAATCCTTTACTCGGGCGTCCATAGCTCTACTCTTAACTCTCATCATTTTCGCCGCAGCGGCTTCTCCGCCTCTCAAACCCAAACTCGTTGAATTTTCTCAATCTCAATCAAGGTAACTCCTCTCTCGATAATCGTATATTTCATATTGTTTTCACAATTTCTTGCTTTCCTTTGCGAACATCTGTGTAGATTAACTCCATTGACAATTTTCGTTCACGGGCGAACTGGAAATCACTTGAAAGCGTGTGCTTTAGTTGTTGTACTGGAAGAATTTGATTCAAGTGAACGCAGTACACTATGTGTCCCCTCATTTATATTATTTAGGGTTTAGGGTACTTAAACCCTAAAACCCTAAATCGACCTTTGATATTTTTTTTTTTTTTTTTTTTTGGTGTTCAGTGGCTATGCCTTTGGAGAAATAATGTGCTATTTTTCTTTATCACCTGCGGTCTTCGTTATAGGAATTGAGGTTTTTGGGTAAACCGAAAGGTTAATCTTTTCATTGTGGGTACAATTAGAGATTTTTTTTAGCTTAATTGCTTGAATTGAATTTGAATTCTTTTTAATAAAAGTTTGTATTGTTTTTCAATCATTTATTTTTGAAAAGGTTTTAGATTCTTGTAGTGGTTTTAGATTTTTTTTTCAGATTTTTGTATCCCAGGCAATTTTCGAGACCAGTTCCCATCAGGAGATTATGGTTTTGAAGTGGTCATCGTCTTCACGGTTTTAGTTTTTTCATTTAGCCAGAACGGTTTGATCCTTGTAGTAGCCAAACCCCAATTTGTCTTCACGGCTTTAGTTTAGCTCGTTAGAAATGTATCAAAACAGTTTATGGATTCAGAACATCTAGTTTAGCTTGTTCGAAATGTATCGACTCCAGTAATTGAGACTTTTTTTTTTTTTTTTTTTTTTTTTTTTTTTTTTTTTTTTTTTTTTTTTTCTGGTTCTCTTTTTTCCAGACACAATCTTTGTTATAGCATTAGGATTATCATATCTTTGGAGTTGTGATTTTCCAGTAATTGAGATAAAATGAGAATACTGATTTCAATGTTCACCATTAAGCAAACAGCAAGGTTAAGATTTGGTATTGGGCAGGAATGAGCGTGTTTAAGAAAGAACCCTCCTTAATTGACAATGAATTATTGGAAGAAACAAACAGTGAGGTTGATTCAGGTGATGAATTAGAGTCTGAATTGGAGTCCGAATCAGAATCTGATGAAGAGGAAGTGGTTGCGCTGACTGAACCTTCAAAGACATCCATATACAATAGGGATGGCTTGCTTGAGAAACTTGAAGATATTAGTTGGCCTGAGAAGGTAGAGTGGATTCATAAGCTAAACATTGATATCAACCAAGAGCAAAAGGTGGACGTGAATGATGATCTTGCTCGGGAATTGGCATTCTACACCCAGGCGTTAGAGGGAACTCGACAAGCATTTGAGAAGTTGCAGTCGAAGGGACTTCCTTTTCTAAGGCCTCCTGACTATTACGCTGAGATGGTGAAGACTGATTCACACATGGAGAAGGTTAAGGGTAAGCTGTTGGTGGAGAAGAAAAAGATCGAGGAGGCCGAGGAAAGGAAGAAAGCTAGAGAATCAAAGAAAATAGCTAAGGAGGTCCAGGCCCAAAAATTGAAAGAAAGAGCTAAGCAAAAGAAAGAGGAGATTGAATCTGTTAAAAAATGGAGGAAACAAAGACAGAAGAATGGGTTTTCTGGAGCAGACAATGATGCGGATATGGGATTTTCCTTCGAAGATGGAAAATCGTTTGAGAGGTCGAACAAGAGAAGACCTGGTGTGGGTCCTGGTGATAGGTCTGGTGGGAAGGCAAGACAAGGTGGAGGCAAGGGAAAGAAAGGTACGGTCAACAAGGGGAAGGGTAGAGAGCATAGAGACTCAAAGTTTGGATTCGGTGGGAGAAAGGGCATGAAGAAGCAGAATACAGCAGAGACAACAGATGATTTCAGAAGCTTCAATAAAGCTGATGCACGTGAAAACAAGAGAAGGAAGAGGTGAATGTGTTTATGTTTTATTTGAGAAGGTACGCTTAAAGCTTTTTCATCTGGCTTGAAGTCCGTATTATTTTTGTTGCTGTATTAGATCAGCTGAGGGCCCTTTTTGATGTTTTTAAGTTTTTAAAGTTTAGCTTGAGCTTAATTTTCCTTTCGGACTGTAATTTTGCTTCTAGTTTTTGGACTTTTCCATTGTTTTCTTTCTTCATTAGCAAAAGGGGATGGTTAGGCCAAGTTGAGAATGGTTTTGCCATTGCAAGAAAAGGGTCAGCCTTATGTGCTTGATAGTACTGAAGTCTAGACATATATCCAATCTAGTATGGACACATGCTTTATCTTGTTATAACTTTTTGGCTTGATTAATCACACCTTTTGGAACACTTACAAAAAATGGCCTCTATTTCATTGTTTGCTATTAGTTCTTTACTGCTAAAATTCTCATCATCTTACTTTCCCGTTTTAGATGATTTTATGTTTCCTTCTTGGTTTGTTAATTCTCCTTTTCTTAGGAACTTCTCATGAACTTATTCCCTTCTTTAGATGCTTCATGCTTTTTAACCTTGTTGTAAACTTCCCTTCGATGCGACATGGAGAGCTTCCGCAGTTCTACTCTTCTGTTGCTTTGCTATTTGGAGCCTTTGCCTGTAGGATAAGCCCTTACCATTTAGCACGCATAGGACCATCTCTAGATTTTCTGCTTAAACTTAGTGCGCCATCTCTTCAAAAGTATATGTGAGATTTGAGATGATGCATTTGAAATTTGGAACTGCTTCTTATCTATTCCTAAAATTTGACAACTAAGTTTTCCTAAGTAGTTAACACTGAGAGTGAGAAACTTGCTTTGCACACTATTATACACTGTCCTTAATGACCATTCTTGTACGTGAATGAATTAAATGAATTATTTGTTAAGGATTGAGGCTTCAACAATTGAGGGCTCTATGAGAGGTCACATATGGTCGGACATAAGCCAATACAGTTTTGGTATAAAAGCAAAATTGTGAAGGGCAAGGTTTGGCTCTCTGAAAACTGTGTTCTTTGGAATTGTTGGTTTGGTTTGTAGTTATTATTATCATCTCAGGCATCGAAGTTTTCTTCCCATTGTTAGGTTTGTGATATTAGTATTATTCGAGCAGTTAAAATTTATGTCTATGATGTTAAGTTTTATCTCTTTAGTGATTGAACAATGTAAAAGGTTGTTCATTTATTTTATTTTATTTTTTTGCGACTCTAACATGAGTCGGAATGCTCACTTGTAGGAGTAGCACCAATTGATACAAAGATTAAGGAAGGGCGGTTGCGGTGGTTTGGTCACTGTAAAGACGGCCTACAAATGTCTTTATTAGAAAACTTGACTCAATAAAATTGAAGAAATTTGACGAGATAGGATTGATCAAAGTTAATTTGGACAACATTTATTAGGAGGGAGTTGA
The DNA here is from genome assembly GCA_039657365.1 of Stephania yunnanensis. Taxonomy (NCBI): domain Eukaryota; kingdom Viridiplantae; phylum Streptophyta; class Magnoliopsida; order Ranunculales; family Menispermaceae; genus Stephania; species Stephania yunnanensis. The sequence goes on along the minus strand of CM077584.1, from coordinate 51,766,760 downwards.
ATGGTTTGGAAATCTCACTAAATTGAGCACAAATTGATCCATGCAATCGACCAAAATTGATTTGGGAATGAGGCTATGTTATTGTTTTTGTAATGAGTCGAAATTGGTACTTTTCAACTTTGCCTTTTAGCAAATGTTGTCACATCCGTTTTACTAGAGATGCTTTGATCATAAAAAGTTTTTCACTAACTCAAAGAAAGAATTGTCAAATATTAATTCATATCTCAATTAGGTCTGTCAATATTCGTTATATTTACCGAAGATGAGCTGAATCTTATAAGCTATGTTTGTGGAGGGTCTTCATCATAGAGGAAAACATAGGATCCAGATTGAAGAGGGGTTGTAGGATTGTTAAATTCTTAGGTCTAGGCTGTGGAGTCTGACAATATAGATGATTGATATGATGTAGCTGACTTCAGTTAATTTGGGATTGAGGTTTTGATGTTGCTTAGGGTGGTTACCAAACTTAGAGGACTGGGATGGAAGAGGGGTTGTGGGATTGTAAATTCACAAGGGAAATGCTAGGGTGCCTCGAGAATTAAGGGCGGCTGAATGTTTTGAACCTGCATAACCGGGGCACTTTAACATTTTCCAATTCATAAGACTTTAGATGAGCCAAGTTTTGTGAGCTATGCTTAGGGATGGTCTTCCAGGGAAAATAGGGGGAAACATTTGCTTACTGTTATATTAGTGAGAAACAGAAACTAATCACATCACAACTGCGACTACAAGGTGTCTCAAAGGTTGATGTGGTCAATATTGTTTAATCAATTCATGTGACCTCTCTGCATGCTATTATCAGTTCTGCTAGACTATGGCATCAGCCATGTAAATGGTGACAAAAAATGGGACTTGTGACGCACTAAAGTGCCCCATTGTTGAAATTTTCTGCTGTGGATGCTTTGACTTCTAGAACCAAAATCACATGCTATGATCACATTAATCCAACAAATCCTAGGTACTACTCTACTGATTGAGGCATATCTACACCAATTGTAATTTTTTTTTAGTTCCCACTTGAACTTCTTTTGTAGGGATTAAGAGAGGGAGAAGATCTCAAAGATCCCAAATCCTCTCGGATCATTTCTGGGATAGGTGCTTGTTGCCCATCTTCATAACTCGAGATTTAATGCTTTTCAATGAGGAGCAAAAAAAAAAAAAAAAATGGCATTTGAAGATGTTTTCCCGTGTGAGCAGGGAAAAAGATTGCTCGGGTGGGGTGTGTTTTCTATGGAATAATCAAAATAATTACGGACACTATATTATCAATCAATAAATAAATAAATAAATAACGCATTACACAGTCGGTCTTAAGTGTGAATAAAGGAGGGTTAAAATGGGGGAAGGATCTTAAGATACCCGAAATACGGAGAGGTTGATAAAGGTTGATATTTGGCGTAAGACTTTTGTCGCTCTTTATGAAATTTATCGAACATACCATCGAGCCAAAGCATCTATAGTGAGATGGTAGAGACATCACTTGCCAGAAAGTAAGGTTTGGAGACAGGGGCGGATTTAGGGTACCGCCCCAAACCCTTGGGACCCCTCGTATTACCCTTACGTATAGTCTAAAAAAAAAAGAATTATGCTTAGTTTTTCATATAGTCACTCCCTCAAATCTCGAGACCACTTGTAGTTCCCGTCTAAAGTTCACTTCCCCAACGAAATTTTATAGTTTCACCACAATAAAATTTTGTAGTTCCGCCACTATTTGGAGAGGTCGTGACTTTGACTACTTAAAGTAAAAAAAAATCATAAAAAAAAAGTTCCCAGTGGGAATTAAATGTGATCATACTTAACAGCTAGAATATCACAGCACATGTGCCAAAAATGCTTCTGTTATAAATAGGGCCCAAAGAAAATGAGGCGCACACATTAATTGACGACGATGATATGAATTGTATCTAATCCTGGCATATGTGATATGCTGGTAGGTCCATGTTCATTTCTGAGCCTATATTTGATATTATAGCTAGATATGAAAATCGATATACATGTATACAATTATTAGAAAGATTTGATATGTAAAATCTGTTTTTGTGCAAGGAAATCACACAATGTATAATTCATGTCCATTATCATAATAAATGCCTGCGCCATATGTTAGACCAAAAAGGTTTAAAATGACAACGGAGAAAGTGATCCCAATTTTTGCTAAACGGACCTTATTACTAAGCACACCTCAATTTTACTTTCGTAAATTTTAGAAATATCCTTGATTACCCCATGTTCTAGAAGGGAAGAAGTATCGCCCACGAGTTTCGGTCACACGTGACCGATGTCTCTTTAGAGGTCTCGATTGTCATACACTAAAATATATTTAAAGGTCTCGATCGACTCGCACCGAGACCTTTGAAGATGTCTTAGTCTTGTGTTGGTCTCGGTGGGAGCGGACCAAAACCTTTGAAAGAGGTCTCGGACTCGTATGATCGAGACTTCCAAAATGGTCTCTAGTTTGTGTGTTCGAAACCCACGGGCGACAAGAATGAACAAAAAAATTTTAAAACTCCAAAAAAGTACATGAAACCGACCAAAAAATTAATGGGTTTTGCTGGAAATCGCTAGATATTCTCGATTCCATTGATATTTTGTGTCAAAAATGCTAGATTCAAGCTCCAAATCAAAAGCCTTAAATCCAACAACAAAACCACAAACACCATTACCGACTCAAAAAATGCAAGAACCATAAATCAACATGAAAATAAGTAGAAAATACACCCTCGGAGTCGAATTAGTGTGATTTCGCTCATATTTCATTGGATCGAGGCCTGAAGTGAGAGCGCGATTCGAGAGATGGGTGACTAGGGTATGAGTGAGTGGGTGTGAGCAGGGTATGGGTAAGCAAAAATCTATTTATATAGAGGGGCAGTTGGATTATTTTACACATGAATTAATTTTTTTAAAAAAATTAAGGTTTGTTTAGTAAAACCTGGGGTCGTTTTAGCTACTTACTTGTATTTATTGCATATTTACATCTATCTACAAAGTAATCTTCACTGTTACAAGTCTTTGATGGCAGTTTGTTGGCGGCAAAAAAAAAAAAAAAAAAAAAAAAAAACAAAGCTAATTTTGTTGTTGAATTTTTTTTATTAGATTTTTAGATAAAATTAGACACTTAAGAGAGGTTAAACAAGTTCATCTGAATTCTCTTTGGCTCATCTGTTCTTAGGCTCATAATTTTTATCACCACATTGATTTCATTGGAGTTTATGGTTTAGTGTTTAAGATAGTGTAGAGCTAGCACTTATTCTTTTTTCGAGTAACCATAGGTATTCAGATACTTATCTGACTAGTCTCATAGGCTCTGAGATTCGAAAAGATACTCCTAACGTTTGGCTGTCGTGGAGAATTTAAATTGAAATCGAGCGTCTAATTAACCCACCTAACCTCGTCCTCGCGTTTACCACTAAGCCACACTCATTCGGGTATAGAGCTAACACTTATTTCAAACGTCGATTTCATCTCAGGCATGTGTCAATTTCAAATGTCAGAATAACATTTTCCTTCCTGTACATAGACAAGGATTTTGTTGTTGAGATTGTGTTTAATTAATTAAGTAATCTGATTTGTTGCTAATCACATCTATTATGTTTAGTCGACGTGAGCCTAGGCTCACTCACATGCCTGCTTTAAAAGCATTACAAAAAAGTGAATAAAACGCAGTGGGCCAAAGCAGCAATTCACACTCTGGAGGCACTAATTATGTTTCATGTCATGTACACATATATGGTCGACACGGTTCTTACATATGTTACAAAAGCTCACCGTGTGAACATCAGTTTGGTCTACACTTCACAACACTTTTTGCCTACTAGTTTTTGGGGTCTCTCAACAACTAGCAATATTTCAAGTGGTGGATTCAGACTGGCATTATTTTTTAGATAAAATCGTGGGTGCACCTTCTTTCTTTTTTCTTTGACCATAGACTTGATTAATTTAATGAGCGTTAGTCAGATGCTACAACTTACTTGGAAAATAATTTTCCAACTCACTTTAAGCACTAAGATTCGATATTCATTTATGTGGCATCGATATGGAGACACATTTATTTGACCGCTAACAACCTAACTATTGAATGCAAGAGAGGAAGTCAATTTTTTAAAGAGAAATTTGAACTTTTACGTGGAAAATGCACTATGTCTCCCTACTCGTCATGTATTGCATTTCATGATACGCAAACCCGCATAACGAGTTGCAAATTGGAGGTATTATTTTGGCAATTTTTTTTTGGTTGACTAGCTGGAAAATAGACTAACTGAAAAGAGAAACATGAGCTGTGGGTCTCCTGTGCCACATCAGTTCAGTCAGTGCTCAATCTAGGTGCCTAGTGGGTTTGTTTAGGACCTTCCAAATATTTAGGTGCCTCCCATAATTATTAAATAAAAAGAAATAAAAAACCTTATCCATATTTATTGAACATTGGTTTCAAAATAATAATAATAATAATAATAATAATAATAATAATAATAATAATAATAATAATAAATCAAAGTTCGAATTACGTTTTGATAATTGAAGTACACGTACCCCATTGTCGGTTTATTTCCGTTGAAGAAATCAAAAAATTGAGTTAAACCAAGGATTCATGGAATTCAGTTTCTTAGAATCAATTTATTTGCCAAAGCATATTTGTGAGATGGAAGAAGCTTCACATCAATTTGTTTGCCAAAGCATATTTGGTGAGATGGAAGAAGCTTCACTCGCCAAAGGTGATGTTAGGGGGAGGTTGTGGTTTCGATTAGTCCCGTCAAAGTGAAAAAAATAGATCAATTTGTCTTTCTAATGAAATATCTTGACAAAAAAGTTTTGTAGACTTTTTTTTTTGTCAAATAGCTTTGTTAATTTTCATTAGAGGATAAAATCCAATCCGAAATTAGATACGACCATACAAAAGGGGCTCTATAAGTGAGAGCTTTCCTAGTTAAATTATGAGCTATCATGTTATCATTTCTACTAATGTGATGATAAAGGGTAGTCCCCCTTTTGAAGCACATATATCCGATGTCATGGCATATCGGTTCGACGGTGATATCCCCAGGTGGTTGAAGGTTTAGAGAATTGACAATAGTTAAAGCATCCAAGTAGATGATCAACTTGTCTCGAATTTCTTCACATTGAGATATTGCCTAAAGAATAGCCCAACTTTAGGCCACTTCGACACTTGGGGATCGACCGAGGGGGACATAGCCTGCCATTATAGGAGAATTAGATGTTGAGAAAAGAATCCATCCTATCCCGTTATCACCCGAGATAGGATCTCTTGTTGCATCCGTGAACAATAATAGATAGGGCACCAGTAATTAGGTAATTTGGATAGCCTTGGAGGGAACTGATTGAGAAGGAGCACTTTTATGATGGTATTCATCAACCCTAAGTGAATTTAACTGGACCAGTTGAACTGGATCAAGGGGATTTCCGCCAAAGACTTGAGCATTTCAATTCTTCCATAGGTTCCAAAACTAGACACATACCATTGAAGAAGATAAGATCTATTGCTTGCTTGACAAATAGAGACGTTAAGCTTCTTCCGGTTTTCCACAAAGGAATCTGATGAGAAAATGGAGCTACGTAAGTCTCCTGGGAAGAAAACCAGAAGAGTTTGGCCAAGGGGTAGTGAAAAAAAAATATGATTCGGGGATTCCTTTAATTGCAGACAATTGATGCAGTGAGGGTCTACCTCTATTTTTCTCTTGATTAAAAGTTCCTTGGTAGGTAAGGCATTGTGAATGGCTCTCTAGATAAGCAACTTCATTTTCTTGGGGGCATCAATTTTCCAAAGGTCTTTACAAGAACCTGTATTCTGGCATTGAGAGCTAGACTCTCACGCTTGAACTCCTGCCATTTCCCTATTTTTGGCCAAAGTTGTAGCTAATCTGTACGCTGACTTCACCGAAAATTTCCCCGCCTTCTCATAGTGCCATACAAGCTTGTCCTCGCAACCAAAATGACTTAAAGGTGTGGCTAGGATAAGGGAGGCAACCTCCTTAGAGAAGGTTGATGTGATCAACAGTTTATTCCACGATTAAATAAAATGATCGATCAATTCCTCCACCAAATTCATCGAACTCGCAAGAGGGGACCAAAGTTTAATTGGGTTCTGGGTGACGACCCATACATCCTTTCATATGTGCGTTCCACGACCATTGTCAATCCTTGACCTTAAACCTCTCTCAAGTAGGGTTGTCCCTTTCATCAAGCTATGCCAACAATACGAGGGTCTCCTTCCCAACTTAACCTGTAAAAATGAGGAGTTAATAAAATATTTTGCTATCAAGAACAGTTCAAGTAGAGGAGAATCACTGTTTATGATACGCCATCCTTGCTTGGCTAGGATACTCAAATTAAATAGATTTAAATCTTTAAAACCTAAGCCTCCTTCTACCAGGGGTTTGGTCATCCTGTTCCATTGAACCTAATGGATTCCCTTATCCTTTGATGGGGACGCCCACCAAAATTTGGCCATAACTTGCATAATGGAGTGATGTATGGACTTAGGGAGATCAAAAATCATCATCTGATAATTGGGAATAGCTTGGGCTACAGATTTGATTAAAACCTTCTTTCCCCATGTGGATGACAACTTACTTTTCCAACAAAGAACTTTGTTTTGAATCCGATCTAGGACTCATTGGAACTTCCCTCTCTTCGCTCTTCCACAGTCAAATTGTACCCCTAAATATCTCCTGAGGTTGGTAGATATATGGATTCCTAGTGTAAGTGAAATCTCTCTCCTTAGAAGTATTTGAACTTTTTTGCTGAAAATAATTAGACTCTTTGAGTGATTGATATATTGCCATGAAATCTTCAAATACTCCTTCAGGATCCTCTTGATGTTTCGAACATTTTGATCCTCCGCCTTCTTTATAGCAGATGAGAGATAGAGCCTGAGGATTGAGTTTGAAAGCTTTGTTGAAACTCCTCTGCTCAGCTTTGAGGAGAAAAGACGATAAAGCCTCCGTTCCTAACATAAACAAAAAGGGAGAGAGAGGATCTCCTTGTCGGATGCCTCTTTTGGGGATGATTTCCTCTGATAGATATCCATTGATAAGAACTCGATATGAGAACGTGGAAGTACAGACGTTCATCCAACTACACCACTTCTCCGCAAAGCCTAGCCGTTTCATAACTACCATGAAGTGAATCACCCAATGGGCCAAGATGATATTATTCATTATTTTTCTTCCTACAATAAAAGCTTTTTGTGATGGAGAAATTACCTTACTTAGGGTCGCTTTTAATCTCTTGGCTAGGACCTTCGCTAGAATCTTATAAGTTGTATTGCACAAACTAATTGGTCTAAAATCCCCAACGCTTTGAGGATTCTCTCATTTGGGAATAAGAATGATGAAAGTTTCGTTCATACCCCAGGGCAAGAAACCTGAAGAGTGAAAATGATTCAATGTATTCATAATCTCTTCTTTCACCACACCTCAGTAATGCTGGAAAAAGCCATTGGTAAAACCATCTGGATGCGGTGTTTTATTGGCTTTCGTACTCTTAAAAGCTCTCAACACCTTGTCCTCTGTAAAGGGTAATAGAAGAGCAACATTTTTAGGATCAATAATTCGAAGGTTCAAATCCTCTAAGAGTGTAAAAGCTTGATCGTTGGGAGTAGGGGAATTTCATTTTGCTTCGAATATAGATTCAAAGTAACTAGTGACTTCAGCCTTTATATCTTCCCCCTCGAAGCTCCTGGAACCAAAAGACGTAACAAGACCTTTGATCCTATTCGACCATCTTCTCCCTTTCACCACTGCGTGGAAATAGGATGAGTTTTTATCCCCCAATTGAAGCCATTAAGTATAGGAACGATCTCTCTAATACCATTCTTCTTCTTTGTATGCCTTCTCTAACTTATTCTCGAGTTCCCGAACTACCTCTCCATTGTAACTTATAGTCAATTGTGTTAAGTTGAGTTCCTTTTTAAGAACCTCGATGGCTTGCCAATAGTTACATGGGGGTTTTGCGTTCTCCATCATCGCGGAGCATGAGTTAACTTTCCTAATTTTCTAGGAAGTATATGCAACCCTGGTTTTGTTCGTGAAAACCATGAATCTTTTATGACTTGTATGCATTCCACGCTATCTAACCACCTATTGTCCAGCCGGAAGAGTTTCTTATTCGGCTTACTGGTTGTAGGTTCAGTATCAAAAAGTACGAGAAGATGGTCCGAGCCTGGAAGATTGTGGTGAGAGACCACTGCCTTAGGAAATATTTTCAACCAATTAGAAGTAGCTACACCTCTATCAAGTCGGGCTTGAACTTAATTTTCACCCGATCTTTAGTTAGACTAAGTATATGGGAGACCCGAATACCCTAGGTCAATAAGATTTAGGTTATTGATGAGAGTAAGAAGTTCCTCATGCTCAACACTTCCCCATGGAATTCCACCTTCCTTTTCTTCCGCATTAACGAGAGAATTAAAGTCCCCTAAAAGGATGAGATCTTCCTTGGAACCCACGAATAAGTTAGAGAAATTATTGAATTGTGTTAGGCATTTTGATCGAACATAATCGAAGTACACCCTAAAAAACCTCCATTAAGAATCATGATTTTCATATACAATTTTAAGTTCAATACAAAAGGGAGAGAATTTAATCACCTGAATATTCAGGTGATCATTCCAAAAAAGGCGAGTCCTCCCGCCAGACCAGATGGATTCACTGATAGCATACAATTAAAGTTTAAATTCCTTTTGACCTTCAGCAAAAAACTTTCCTATTGCTTAGTCTCACTCAAAAAAATGATACTAGGAAGGCTATCACAAACAAAATCCTTGAGACTAGGGATTGTAAGAGGGCCTCCCAACCACCTATTGCTATCTTCATGGGAAACTCTGGGCCCTGTCTAGGTCGGATGCCACCACCTCTAAAGCTGATGCATTGATTGATCTTTGTTTCTTTAATCTTAGATATTCCAGGATACCCGCATCCGATGAAGTTTCCTCTGTTCTCAGTCGTTCTTCAGACTCCTTTATTCATGCATCCTCCTTAGGCATGACTGGTATTGGGAGAGTTATCGCCAACTGTCCCGGAGCCTCTCTGGCTCTCTTTTTGATATAAATCTTGGGCTTACGAGCCATTTTCTTTGGTTGGAGTTTTTCTTCAAAGGATTTGTAAAAAGTCATTTATTCTTCCGGACTTAGGTCTGAATCCTTGACTGAGTTGAAGACATGCTGCAGGGTGACATACTTCGAGTCTTCAACTAATTTGGTGAAGTTATTGAACCATTGGCTAACCTTAGTTGGTTTGAAAGAAAGGGCCTTGCTAACATTATTTCTTGGGGGGGGGGGGGGCCTTGTCCACCTTCATTTGAATCTTCTGATGGGCTCCAAAAGGATAAGAGGGAGGGCCCATACTTGTTTTCTCTATGGGCTTTGTAACTGTGGGCCCATCCATACTTCTCTCCTTTACTATTTTAGAGGTCGAGTCCGTTGGGCCCTTAGGATTGAGACAAACTGACAACTTTCTTTATCGAGCTCCATGTTGAATTAAATGCTATGTCGGATCGCTCATTATTTAGGCCACGTGAGAGTCTGACATAGCCGACCTAGTTATTCAATCTCGTCAACATTTAATGCATCCTTTTTAGAAAGGGCAGGAAAACACTTCGCTGGGCTTGCACTTCTACTTAGGATCGAAGATCTGTCTCGAGATGGATGTGATCCTGAGATAAGCCTTGAGAATATGATCGTCTTCCCAAGTTGGTATCCTGTACTCGAAGTTCTCTCCTTGAGGGGGACTCCGCCAAAAGCTCCTCACCAAAAGGATGCAGTTCACCGCCCTTCCAGGGTTGATCACAGAAGTTCGTCTTATGAGTAACCTTACCGCATATGTGACAGATGGTCATAATCTTCTCATACTTAAAGGACGCCCAATGGAGGGACTCATTTTCATCTCTAATATGCCTTCCTCGCATAACTGGATGATTAATGTCAAACAAAACTCTAAATCGAACATATCTCTTGGATTAAAGACCCTCGGATTGAACTTCTTCAATTGAGTCAATTACTCTCCCTAATTTTCCAACAACCTCCTTTACGATTGCTGTGTTTCGACAATCTAAAGGAAGATTTTGAACTTGCACCCAAAGGTGGCACTCAGAAATGTGAATATCTTGAACTCTCGTTTTTGGATTCCAGGGAGCAATAAGAAAAATAAAATTCTCATATATCCAAGGACCATCCTCTAACAAATGTTTACGCAGATGGAAGTTCTTAAATGAGATCTGGAAAAGATTGGTAGCCACTTCCACAAATGACAGATGACCTTGAATATTCGAAGCCTTGAGCATCACTGCCTTGCTTGTAGAAGTTTTGAAAAGTAGCTAAGCGACCCATCACGTTCCTTTCACGAAAGAGAACATTTTCACCTTTGGAGGCTTTTGTTGTAACGACCTTAAAATATAACGCATGCCAAGTGTCATTTCAAGGTCGTACATGAGACCCACTTGTTGTGATACGTATATCTAAACCTTAGGAGTCGACACCGAGGTATGTTATTTTTGTTTGATGCTTGTATTATGTATTATACATGATTGAACAACTTAAACTAATCAATTTTGGAAATGTGCGGTTAAGGTATACGTGGGCATATCGGTGTCGAAACGAGCAGAGACGTACCTTGAGTTGCATGTCAATGTAGGACCGAGGTAGCAGCTTATGGGGTGAGTTTTATGTGAGTTAATTAAGGTTTTATACTAGCTTTAATGTGGCCAAATTTAATATGGAATTAATTGGGCCTAAAATATTGAAATAAGTTAAAAAGCACTTGATGTGCATCAAGACACGCATTGATATAATTTAGAAACAAGAGGTGTAACAATTGGTGTCAACAAGGGGTGATAAGAGACATGTGTGTCACGCCAACACCAATAGATATGTCTCGGGATACGCATGTGAAATGGATGTGGAGCTTAGGTTCAACCATATGCAAATACATATAAAAACCAAACTAATGGTCTAAGTTTCTCATTTCATCGAATTCAACAGAGAATAGAGGGTTTTTGTGCTGGAGAGATCAAGGAGGAGAGATGGAAAACTCAGTGGAATTGATGAAGCTTTGGTGATCAAGCTTGTGAGTGCATCAACTAGGTAAGTGCAAATTCATTTAATTTAGTTTGATGAAAAGTGTTGTTGTTGATTCATGTCGTGTTGAGATATGATTTTGAGGGAGTAAACGTTAGAGTTTTGTCGAATTTACACATTGTTTTTTATATTTATATATTAAATTAGGTTACTTAAAATCAGCTTGAGATTTTAAGATGGTTTGAAATTGAATTTGTAGCATTAAAAAAAAATAGTATCGTAGAACAGGTTCAATTTTTGGGCTACTTTGGGGTAATGACTTGAGCAATTAAACGAAGGTTTTTAAGTTAAACCTTTTATGGATTTTCGTGTTTAAATATCGAACTTAACCCCCAGAAATCAGATTTTGATTTGGAGAAGGTTTGATAGTGTTTTAAAGGCTGAAAAAAGGCTAAAAAGTAGGACTGCACTGTTATTTTTCTTACTATTTTGAGTAGGCATATTGGTGGATTGATTAAAGACGTCAAATAAGGTCAGATTGACTTGCGAATAAGTTCATTTGAATCTTAATATAACTTACTTTGATGATCAATAAAGATTGTGGCCATTGGAGTTTGTTTGATTAATGAAAAATAATGTAAAACATAACATGTTAGTATGATTCAAATCTGTCCAATGATGACATTCGCGACTTAACAACTTTGCATAATGTTTTTAATAGGTATTTGTTATCCAAATGAAATAAGTTTGGGATTTTTAGAATCCCTATATATCGTACTTTGAATAAAACCTAAGCTTAGACCTTGGTACAACTTTTAAATTGGTTAAAAATAGTTGTGTAAATGGCCACGACCAATGAATGAAATTAATTAGTTAATAAAATGAATGATATTGATTGATTGATTGACCAAATAGAGTTATTGTTGAAATATATTGAGTTTGTATTGTATCCACTATTAGTCCCACATGGGAAAGAAACTTTTTGTTTCTTTCCTTATAAGAGATTTTTCACTTGAAAGTCTTAGTTAAGTGAATGTGGGGTTGGAGGCAAAGACCATAGGTATTCCCCATTGATTAATATATATTAAATACTTGATATTTAATATGTCTATGATTAGGCCTTGGGCCTTAGGGCCTTTGGGGCTAATGTTAAAATAACTTAGCCAATTCACAACACAAGATTTTTACTTTTTACATTAAATTTTCGTTTTTTAAAAATGTGTGTAATTAGTGGTGAACATTCACCACTAATGACCTCGTTTTGAACAGTTGTAATTGTTCAAAAGAGGTGTCTTTTGGTCTCGTTTTGAACAGTTGTAATTGTTCAAAAGAGGTGTCTTTTGGTCTCGTTTTGAACAGTTGTAATTGTTCAAAAGAGGTGTCTTTTGGTCTATAAATAGGGGTTGTAACCTCATTAGAAAATATAGAGAAAAATTTTGAAATTCAAGAGTTTTCTAGTTTTGAGAGAGAGATTTTGGCTGTTGCAGAAGATAAGATCTTTTGGTTGGTGTGTAATCAAAGATCAATCTAGTTGTATCCTGGAGACGAACCTCTTGAAGCATTCATACACCGAATTGGAGGAAATTTCGTCCAAGGACATTGCCGTTTAGTGCAAGCCTCTGGTATTGTTTTAATTTAGTTCTTAAGTTTGATTATATGCATGGTTTTGTACTTACATATATGCATGTTTTAGTAGATTGCTCCAACAATCTTAGACGAAATTGATGTTATCACTGGTTTACATACAATAGTTGATTGCATATAATTTGTCACTGTTTTTACAAAAACTAGTCATTGATTTATACGAAATTGTTGTTTGCATACTAGTTTGAAATGGAATCTCTTATAACTGAGAAATCCATATCTGCCAATCCCAAAGATGAAAGACCAATGAAGTTCAAGTGTCTTGACTTTAAAAGGTGGTAGCAGAAAATGTTGTTCTGGCTGACCACTATGAATCTTGCCAACATAGTGAAGGAAGAAGTTCCGAAATCTGATGAGGACCTTTGTCCAGGGAAACTCTCCTTACTATTGAAGCATGGAGGAATTCTGACTTTCTTTGCAGAAATTACATTTTGAATAGACTTGATGATACACTGTATGATGTCTATTCTGAATGTAAAACCGCAAAGGATGTTTGGGATCTTATCGAAAAGAAATACCGAATTGAAGACGCGGGGGCTAAAAAGTTCGTGGTAGGCAAGTTTTTGAAATACAATATGGTGGATTCGAAGTTCGTGGTAAAGCAAGTGGAAGAACTGCAAGTTCTGATACATGAATTGCACGCTGAAGGTGCATCGTAAATGAACATTTTCAGACTGGAGCCATTATTGAAAAGCTTCCACCGTCGTGGAATGACTTCAAGGTCTACCTAAAGCACGAGTGAAGGGACATGTCCATTGAGGATCTCATTCCACGACTTCGTGTTGAGGAAGATCACAAGAAGGGAGACAAAAAGGAAATGGCTAATGCTAATGCTAACATGGTGGTAGGACAATCAAACAAGTCCAAATTTCAGAAATTCCAGAATAAGAATTTCAAAAAAAATCTTAAGAGAACCGCCAAGCCGTTAGCATCAAAGGGGAAGGATTACAAGAAAATTAAGGGAAGTTGTTGGGTTTGTGGAAAGCAGGGTCACAAGGCTCAAGATTGTCGCCACAAGAAAGATCAGAATTTTGATAATTCTGGTGTGAACAACCAAGCAAATGTTACTGACATGGAAATTGATAATACTGACTTTGATCTCATTGCAGTTGTTTCAGAAACTAATATTGTTTTTGATGCCAAAGGATGGTGGATCGATACTGGTGCAACGAGGCACATATGCTGTGACAAAAACTTATTTTCTGAGTTTCATCCGACTGATAGTGAAGAGAAACTTTACATGGGAAACTCATCCTCCTCCGTGGTTGAAGGCAAAGGAACAGTGAAGATGAAGTTCACGTTTGGAAAAGTAATCACTTTACTTGATGTTCTTTATGTTCCTGATATTAGGAAAAATCTAGTATCTAGCCCTTTACTGAACAAGAAAGGGTTCAAGCTTGTTTTCGAGTCTGACAAATTTGTATTGACCAAGGGTGGCATGTTCATAGGGAAGGGGTACCTTACTGAAGGTCTCTTCAAACGAAGCATTGTAATTGTTAATGGCACTGGTAATAGAATGATTGTTTCTGCGTATATGACTGTCTCTGCTTATATGATTGAATCATTTGATATATGGCATGCTAGACTAGGGCATGTAAATAACAGATTAATTCATAAAATGGTACATTTGAATATGTTACCAAAGTTTAAAATTGATTTAAAACATAAATGTGAAGTTTGTGCTGAATCAAAGTTTGCTAGGCAAACATTTAAGTCTGTTCAAGAAAGATCAAGTGAATTATTAGATTTAATTTATAGTGATCTTTGTGACTTCAAATCAAATCCTACGAGAGGAGGAAAAAACTACTACATCACCTTTATAGATGATTGTAGTAAGTACTGTCACGTCTTTTTGATCAAGAATAAAAGTGAGGCCTTCGATGTATTTAAAATATATAAGGCAGAGGTTGAAAATCAACTTGACAAAAAGATAAAAATACTAAGAACTGATCGAGGTGGAGAATATGATTCCATTGAATTTGCAGAATTTTGTAATATAAATGGAATTATTCATCAGACCACCGCGCCATATACACCTCAACAAAATGGTGTGGCAGAGAGGAAAAATAGAACTCTCAAGAATATGATTAATTCTATGTTGAATGATTTTGGACTTCCCCAAAACTTGTGGGGTGAAGCACTACTGACTGCAAATCATATCTTGAATAGAGTTCCTTTTAAAAAATCTGATAATTCTCCATATGAGATTTGGAGAAAAAGAAATCCCACTTACAAAACTTTAAAAGTGTGGGGTTGCTTAGCAAAGGTTCAAATTCCTTTACCAAAAAGGACTAAATTAGGACCTAAAACCATAGATTGTGTGTTCATCGGTTTTGCTAAGAATAGTGCAGCATATAGATTCTTAGTAGTTAAATCACATATTTCGATATCGTGATAATACTATTATAGAATCTGCAGATGCTACATTTTTTGAGCATATATTTCCTTTCAAGGAAAAACAAAATGGTTCATCGAAAAAAGGACTACCAAAAGAAAGTCTAGAAGAACCAACCACTTCAAGGGTTCAAGAACAAGAATTGGAACCTAGAAGGGGAAAAAGAATTAAGGTTCCAAAGAACTTTGGACCTGATTTTATAAGTCTGTTAACTGAAAATGAACCATAGACTTATAGGGAGGCTATGTCTTCGCCGGAAGCTCCTTTATGGATGGAAACCATCAATAGTGAAGTTGAATCAATTTTACAAAATAATACATGGGAATTGGTTGATCTACCATCCGGAATCAAACCAATTGGATATAAATGGATATTCAAAAGAAAGCTTAAAGCCGACGGTACTATTGATAAATACAAGGCACGATTGGTTGCGAAAGGTTATAGACAAAAGGAAGGTGTAGATTACTTCGACACCTATTCTCCTATTTCGAGAATAACTTCCATTAGAATGTTGATTTCCATAGCTGCTTTATACAATATGGAAATACACCAAATGTATGTTAAAACCGCGTTTCTAAATGGAGAGTTAGAAGAAGAAATATATATAGACCAACCTGAAGGGTTCATAGTCAAAGGCCAAGAGAATAAAGTTTGTAGACTTGTTAAGTCATTATATGGACTTAAACAATCTCCTAAACAATGGCATGAAAAATTTGATCATACTATGCTAGCAAATGGTTTCAAAATAAATGAATGCGACAAATGTGTGTACATTAAAGAAATGAAAAACTTTTGCGTCATAGTATGTTTATATGTTGATGACATGTTGATTATGAGCACAAGTAAGGATGCTATAATGTCAACCAAAAAGATGTTGAATTCCAGTTTTGACATGAAAGAGTTAGGTCTAGCTGATGTAATACTAGGAATTCAAATTAAAAGGAATAACGAAGGTTATGTCCTCACACAATCTCATTATGTTGAGAAAATCTTAAAAAGATTTAATCAATTCGATTGTAAACCTGTTCCAACTCCTTTTGATGCTAATCGTCATCTTAAGAAAAATAATGGAGAAGCAATTTCTCAATTGGAATATTCTCAAGTAATTGGAAGCTTGATGTACTTGATGAACTCTACTAGACCTGACATAGCTTATGCAATAAGCAGGCTGAGTGGATACACAAGTAATCCTAATGATGCTCTTTGGACAGTATTAATAAGAGTTCTAAGGTATCTTAAATATACCTTAAATTATGGACTTTATTATACAAAATATCCACCTGTACTTGAAGGGTATAGTGATGCAAATTGGATTTCTGATAATACAGAAACCAAATCAACAAGTGGATATATATTCACATTAGGTGGAGCAGCGATTTCCTGGAAATCAACAAAATAAACGTGTATAGCACGTTCCACCATGGAATCTGAATTCATTGCTCTTGACAAGCGCAAAAAAGAAGTTTGAATGGCTAAGAAATTTCTTAGAAGATATTCCTTGCTGGCCAAAATCAGTCACAGCAATTTGCATACATTGTGATAGTATGGCAGCACAAGCAAGAGCTAAGAACAACATATATAATGGTAAGTCGAGACATATAAGGCGCCGACACAATACTATAAGACAATTACTCACAAGTGGAGTAATTAGTATTGATTATGTTAAGTCTAAGGAAAACATTGCAGATCCTTTGACTAAAGGCTTACCAAGAGATCAAGTGAAGATATTATCAAGGGGAATGGGCTTAAAGCCTATAGAGTAAGTCAAGTCTAGCGGAAACCTAACCTAGCTGATTGGAGATCCCATAGTCTAGGTTCAATAGGCAAACTGGTTAGACTTGACTTAACAAACAGGACACACAATTACCTGTTCCTATGATGAAGTAAGTGTGTTGTTAAGAAGTTTAGGGTATGCAATATTGCATTTAATGATTAAAGATAATTCACCTATATGATAGTAAATGTGGGGTCGCATTTATGAGAATGAATAGGCTACATTCTCTAAAGCTATCATGAACCCAGGATATGTTCAGGACCAAAATGAACAACAAAGAATAAAGTGCATCAGGAATCATGTCATAAGTGAGACATATTGTCTTAGTTTACTACAAAAAGTGAACAGTTCAAGATACATACATCACTGCGTCACGAAGTGAACTCGATATGATCTTACTAGGGTAAGTTCAAGTCTATACGACACTTTCCTGATTAACATGACATGATAATCTCTCTCAATTGTTTTTAAAATAATGGTTATTATTTAATATTTGTTTAAATTTTGTGTTTGTGATTTGACAAAGTAAACTCGGTCATGGTTACAGATGGATACAACACAAATGTGGGGTATTGTTGAAATATATTGAGTTTGTATTGTATCCACTATTAGTCCCACACGGGAAAGAAACTTTTTGTTTCTTTCCTTATAAGAGATTTTTCACTTGAAAGTCTTAGTTAAGTGAATGTGGGGTTGGAGGCAAAAACCATGTGTATTCCCCATTGATTAATATATATTAAATACTTGATATTTAATATGTCTATGATTAGGCCTTGGGTCTTGGGGCCTTTGGGGCTAATGTTAAAATAACTTAGCCAATTCACAACACAAGATTTTTACTTTTTACATTAAATTTTTGTTTTTTAAAAATGTGTGTAATTAGTGGTGAACAGTCACCACTAATGACCTCGTTTTGAACAGTTGTAATTGTTCAAAAGAGGTGTCTTTTGGTCTCGTTTTGAATAGTTGTAATTGTTTAAAAGAGGTGTCTTTTGGTCTCGTTTTGAACAGTTGTAATTGTTTAAAAGAGGTGTCTTTTGGTCTATAAATAGGGGTTGTAACCTCATTAGAAAATATAGAGAAAAATTTTGAAATTCAAGAGTTTTCTAGTTTTGAGAGAGAGATTTTGGCTGTTGCAGAAGATATGATCTTTTGGTTGGTGTGTAATCAAAGATCAATCCAGTTGTATTCTGGAGACGAACCTCTTGAAGCATTCATACACCGAATTGGAGGAAATTTCGTCTAAGGATATTGCCATTTAGTGCAAGCCTCTGGTATTGTTTTAATTTAGTTCTTAAGTTTGATTATATGCATGGTTTTGTACTTACATATATGCATGTTTTAGTAGATTGCTCCAACAGTTATAACTCTGAAAATGTGAATTCGTGATTTAATATGACTTGTTGAAGTACGTGAAAGCCCGGGGAACGTTGTGTAAGGCTTCGTAACCAGCGTTGGGTTATTTTGGTTGTAAGTAAACTAGCTAAGAAATTGTACACTAATTTTATTTTAAAATATTAAATATTGTGGTTCATTGCTTGTTATCTATCCTTGGAATTCCATTCTGATTGAGTTGTCTGAGGCCAAGTGAGTCAACGATGATCCTTAGAAGGGGTGGCTAGTTGAGATAACATATCAGAGTCATGACCTCGGGATGTACTGCACTTGATATTGATTTCGACGGGGTGTGAGTTCTTAGCGTGGTTGTTCTAGGAAGTCTCACTATCTCGTGGGTTTAGGGCTTGTGAGTATACCAAGTCCTAGAACCCGAGTCTTAATGTTTTGCCAAGACTCAACGACCTATTGGTCGGGACTACTTGCGCCTCTCTGTTTGCATTCATGGACACTTATGTATCGATTGCTTTTAATTTATTTACGGTTTTTTATTTATTCATGCGTTCTTTATACCTTTTTTTTCTATCTGCATGAATATAGACTGATTTTATTTATTTTGAAATGTTGTTTAGTATCCTACTGGCGTTACTTACCTGGACTCGTTAGTCTCATGTTTAACCGAGTGCAGATCCGCAATCAAGTAAGGGAAAGGGGCCAGTGCTGGGTGATTTATTTAGAGGACTTTGGAGCAGCATTCTCTCTCCTATTTTTGTAGGTTTTGTCTTATTTATGTATATTTTTTTTTGTCATATAGGTATATGGGTTTTGTGAAATATTTTAGGATTTGGATTATATGCGGGGTTTCCACACACTAGGTTGTCATAACTGATTTGTGTAGAGTTGTTTAGATTTGTTTAAGTTGAATTCGTTTCCGCATAAAACTTTGATAACTTACGATTTTGAATAACTCATTATTAATGCTAAATTATGTTGCATTGTAATGAAGAATTGTTAGGAAGGCTGACTAGACTTGCGTTGACATCGCGAGGATTGACTTAGGGTCCACGTAAGTCTATGCCAGGCGGGACCCAATTTAGGTTATAGAACTAGGGCATTCACATTTGTTATCATGCATGCATCCTTTTCTGAGTCTCGAAGAGTGCAACCTTTGAGTTTTTTAGAACAACTCAACATCATCTGAGAGACACTATTTTTGTCCATAATTTTATGAAGGCCAGATGGCGAAGAAGGAAGGTATACCAGAACAACTGGGCTTCAGGAGAAGGGATAGATATCCAGGGAGAAGAAAGTAGGTTAAGAACCTTTGATGGAAGAGTGAAATGATGTTAGAAATAGATCTAAGACCTCACACTTAAACGCATGCCCACTATAGAGGAACAGGGGAAGGAAAGCCCTTCTCGAGAAGGAGGAGTTGTAGACTATATATTTACATTTCTACAAGTACTAATATCTAGACAAGCTAAACTTTTTTACATGGACAAAAACCAAAGATAAATAATGAGAAGGATAGTGTTTTTTGTAATAATTTTAAAAACCCCTCTATTGTACGGACCCAAGAGTCCAAATAGATTTATTGTAATGAGAAATATGAAATAGAAGAAAATAGTTTCTTAACTGTTACATGCTCTACAAGGAACACTTTTTTAAGCCAAGGAACAAGGACATTAAATGCCACACATGATCCCACGTTGCATTTAATTCATTTATCAATTTTCGTTAAGGATATATTGTTAGAAATAAATTTTAAAAATAACGAACTAAAAAGGGTTAATTAGGAACATGTCTGTAATAAATTTTAAAAATGTACATTAAGTAATGTATTTTTAGGTTCAATTTTTTAGATACAATGATAATTAGCGAGTAGTCGGAACTAATCGTGATGACAACTTAATCATAATTGAAATTACAATTAAAATTGTAATTTTTAGAATTCATCATTGATGATAAACAATAAGGGTAATGCTATTTGGACTCACGAGCCCTGACTCGAATTTTTTTTATTTCAAAGTTATCTTCAAGTAATTAATGAAGCACACACAATCACTTGTATAATTCCTTTGTTACTCCTTAAATATTTGTAAAAATTTGAAAAACTTACATATGAGTCGGGACTCATGAGTCCAAGTAGAAAGCAACTTGAACTAACTACATCAATTTAAAAGGGGTTTGTTTTCCCTACATTATTAAAGATGACATTAAGTAAAACATAATTTTGATCAAGAAAAACAAATAAAGATCGTAACTTTAATTGAGGTAGAAATTATGGATGACTTAATTCTTAATAACTATTAATTACATTACATTTTCTTAATTTATCATAAATTATAAATTTGGCGCGCCTGCCTTAACTTTTATAGAATTAATGGAACTCGAGTAACAACAAAACGCTGTCAAATAGATAGCAGGAACCAAACGATGGTGCTTATCCAGAGTCTTCTCCTCGTTAAACTTGCGGTGCTTTGCAAGATTTTTTCTCACTTTTGTGCCCACAACACCTCCGTAATCAAAGCTAACAGTGTAAGAACTCAATATAATAGACGTTGACACACAGTTGAGTTGATGCAAATCCTGACTAAATTAGTAATCTCAATTTCACATGACATTTTCACACCAACTCATTTGAAGGTCCATTGGATACACATTAATTTTCACGCACGTATCTGTTGATGCAAAAACCAACATTCTCATTCGAGCGTGTATAAATAGTGTGTGAAACGGAAGGGGCTTCTATATCATTGCAAATGGATGGTGATGTAGTAACCCACTTAGGACATCTACTTAGAGCATTTCGTGGGTGTCTAGTAGTATAATACATCACGAGATGTGCGTGTAATATCACGAGATATGCGCTTACACTCTTCGAGGCATATTACATAGAGGAACATTCACTTGAACCTATAAAATATCCAAAATGAGTGTCTTAAGTGAGCTACAAAAACAATTATATTGCAAATTGTAAAATTTATATAATTAACAATAGTATCACTTTATTTGTTCATTTGAGAGAAAAAAATATAAGAGAGAATCTATTAAATTTTATATTACTAATTTATCTCTTACTAACAAAAGGAAACGATTTTTTGACTTCATCGAATACACACCTCAAATGTACATCAATTTTGAAAGCTGTCTGTATGAGTTTCGAGATATAAATCCAACGTGTTATCAACCAAAAATTGTCTACACGCATTTTGAGGCGTGAAATCATAAATATGTAAAATAATTCTCCTAGTGGGGGTAAATTAGTCCTAAAATCATTTTCCCTTATTTTATTCAAATCAAAACCCGAAACAACTCTTCAATCCAAACCCCTCTCTATAAATAAAACCCCATCTCCCATTCTCCTCCCTCAAACCGCCTCCCATCTCTAACGCTATACTTCACTGAGGCATTTCATTAAACAAAATCATCAAACACCAAACATGGCACCCACACATCTCACACTCCTCCTCTTCCTCCTCTCACTCTCAACCATCTCATCAGCATCGGCATCAACCAGAACACAACGCTCCCCCACAGACTTCATAAAATCCTCATGCCTCGCCACCACCTACCCCTCCCTCTGCTACCAGTCCCTCTCCACCTACGCCAGCACCATCCAGCAGAACCCCAAGCAGCTCGCCCAGACCGCACTCTCCGTCAGCCTCTCCCGCGCCAGATCCGCCTCCTCCTCCATCTCCCACATGCTCCGCTCCAACCCCCCCATGCGACCCCGCGAGTCCCAGGCCCTCAAAGACTGCGTCGATACCATGGGCGACGGCGTCGACAGGCTCGCCAAATCGATCAACGAGCTTTCCCGCTTGGGCGGTCGAGTGGGTGGTCAGAGCTTCCTCTGGCATATGAGCAATGTGCAGACCTGGGTCAGTGCCGCCCTCACCGACGACAGCACTTGCGTTGATGGGTTCGCTGGGCACGCTCTGGACGGGCGCGTCAAGGCCCAGATTAGATCCAGAGTGCTTAATGTTGCGCAGGTTACCAGTAATGCCCTCGCTTTGGTTAACCGTTTTGCGGCTAAGTATCAGCCCTGATTGTGTCTGCTACTCTGTTTTTTTGCTCTGTTTTTCTTTGGAGGGTTGTGATCTGATCTGGTCTGATCTGTTCTGTTCTGTTCTGTTGTAGATCGGATGTGTAACTAGATCATTAGGTATATATAGAGAGAGAGAGTGTGCGTGTGTGTGTGTGTGGAGGTCTTTTCTGTGAGATCTGGCCAAGAAGAAAGTATGTTTCACTGTATGATCTGTTTTCTCTCTGTTATGTATGTAAAATATACTAGTGGTTTTGAAGCAGTCTTGTTCACAATTACACACAGATTTGGTATGGAATTGTGAATTGGGGGATCTCAATTTGACAATTTTGAGTGATTTGCGAGGTGGGTGGTGATTAAAAAGGATTTAGAGGATTTGAAAAGCATTGATATCAATTGCCCTGGTCGAGCTCAATGCAAGAAGAGTTTGATCTATCTAGCTGATTTAAACTAATTAGAAATTGAACCTTGTTGGGTTGTTTGAGTTAGCGCACGAGCTTGGTTTCACTCTGGTTTCGATTTTTCAGTGTGGTTAAATTGTTTGAGCCATTTCAATATATTCAAGTTGATTATATCCAAACCTTGGGAAAATAGTGATACTAACTTAGATACTCATGAAAAAAAAAAAAAGCTAAATTGAGTTTGAAGTAGATCACAAAAATTTGTAGCGTTTTAAGGGTTAAATGGATGTGCATAACTATAACGATTTGCAATAAGTAATTCTATTAAAATTTATAATAAATTTGGATTAAATGTTTGTACTTAAAAAATTAGTATTTATTAAAAAAATATTAGAATGACAACAACAATATCACATCATAATTTATATTAGTTTAGAAGAGTCTTTTATGCGATTTTAACTAGTGTTATACATCGAATTTGTGTATATTCGTATCTTGAAGCAAGTATGAGCCAATATATTTTATGTTTTATGATGTGATATGCCATTGTCTATTTATTAACGTGAAATGTTAAAAGCTTGGCCACATTAGCTATTCTAGGGTGATTTTAGGTTTTTAATTTCGTTAGAGAGACTCTCCACTGGGCGTGAATTGCGGATAGATTGTCGATGAACTTGAAAGGAAAATTAATGTCTATGAGAAAGGCCAAACTTGTGGTTTTGTGGGATTTGATGTTATTGTTGGTGGGGAATGCACTTTGTTCTCTAGTGGCGGAGATCCATAAGAATGACTGCGTTTGTGTAAAAAAAAAAAAAAAGAAGTATTGATTTGTGTACTTTTTCTTTTAAGAAGGCTTGGCTTCAAAGAGACCAAAGTCAGTGAACAGGGCCCACATCATGTTTTGTAATCTTCAACATAAAATAAGGCTAAATTAAGGGGTGTTAAATCATATTTTGTACATAATGCATAGACTACACATGGCTTAAGAAAATCAATGTCTAATTAATAGATTCTAATAATTAAGTAGGTCAAATGTCACTAATGGATTTTTAAGATTCGCTACGGAAGAGATGAGATGCTTAAAAGATGTCTCTTTAGCATATGATAGCATATTTTGAGAACCGTGAAATAATTATGAGACGATCTATATATAATATGCATATGTTATGCAGGATAACTAGCACATAATGATAATGGCCTAGGCTATTTGGACTCCACATTTTGCTCATTTTACATTATTTTTAAATTTTTTCAGCTTCTAATAAAATGGTCCAACTACCCCTCCATACAAAAGAATTTTTACCCACTCATACCCCAGTCAACCCCACTCACGCATACTTAAGTCACCCATCTCTCAAATCACATTCTCATCACCAATCCAAATCCAACGAAATCCGAGCAAACCACATCGATTCAACGCCGTTTGTGCATTCCTTACTCTTTTCGTGTCGATTTCACGATTTTTTTTGGGTTTTTACTTTTTTAAATCGGTATTGCTTATGATTTTGTTGTTGGGTTTAGGGCTTCGATTTGGAGGTTAAATCTTACATTTTGAGTACAAAGTCTCTATGGAATCAAAAATATCAAGCGATCCCGAGCAAAACCACTATTTTTTTGGTTATTATTATTTATTTTTCATGAGTTTTGAAATTTTTTTGTTCGTTCATGTTATCCGCGGGTGTCGGCCACACATGGTCGACAACTCTGAAGAGGTGTCGAACACACAGGCCGACACCTTTAAAGAGGTATTGACTGTACATGGCCGACACCTCTTTAGAGGTCTCGACTCGATCCCTCCGTCACCAATTAAAATCGAGTTCACTTCACATTATCGATCGGAGTCGGTCGATACCTCTAAAGAGGTATCGGTCTGAGTCAGTCGTTACCTTTTAAGGTATCTGTCGGAGTCGACTGTTATCTCTTTACAGGTATTGGTTGGAGTCAGCTGTTACCTCTTTAGAGGTATCGGTCGGAGTCGGCCGAACCTCGCAAACGACCCTTCTTCACTTCTTGGATACGACATGACCACATTCGACCTTGTTTAACGAAAAAAACACTTATACGACATTTGGTGATTTAAAAGGAAAATTTTATAGGACCGCAATTAGGCCAGCTATGCTCTATGGAAGTGAATGTTGGGCAGTAAAGCAACAACAATTACATAAAGTGAATGTAGCGAAATGAGGATGCTTAGGTGGATGTGTGGTAAAACCCGTAAAGATAGAATAAGAAATATAGAAATTCAAAGACAAGTAGGAGTAGCACCAATTGATACAAAGATTAGGGAAGGGCGGTTGCGATGGTTTGGTCACCCGCAAAGACGGCCTACAAATGCCTCAACTAGAAAACTTGACTCAATAGAAACTGTAGAAATTCGACGAGGTAGGGGTAGACCAAAGTTAACATGGGATGCATTAATTAAGAGAGATTTGAATGGTTTGCAAAGCTCACCATCAATTGCACCGAATCGAGCACAATGGAAAAGTTTGATCCATGTTTAATTTGGGACCGAGGCTAGTATAAGTTGTTGTTGTTGTCTACAATTACTAAAACCGAGAAATGAAGATAATTGAGGGGTGATGGGATGAAGGTAGGAGACGAGATAAACATTCGTTGAAGGGTAGAGGTAGTTTTGGGATAATTTACAAAAAAATGGGGTCAAAGTTGTCAAAAAAATTAAAAACGAGGTATAGTGAAGTAATGGGGGTAAAAAAAGCAAAACAAAGGGTTCGAAAAAGCCGTAGCCTTGATAATTAACTAAGTGGGAGTTCCACATATTTGGCATAGTGAAGTAATGGGGTAAAAAGAGCAAAACATATGGTTCGAATAGCCGTGGCCTTGATAATTAACTAAGTGGGAGTTCCACAGATTTGATATATATGTGAGAATACGAGAGTTTTAGTCTTTTAGAAAGGCAAATAGTATCACTTGATCTCAAACTTTCTCGTTTTGTTGATTATGTCATCAAACTTTCATGAGTTCGTTTCTGGTCCCTGAATTTTCATTTCATTGTACTTTTGATCCTTTTGTTGAGTTGGTAAATAATGATCGCCGACAAAATGGGTTCACAAACAGTTCAAAATCATTTTTTTGGGTTTATAAATTGTTTTATTTATGGCTCATGAACCACTTCGTCAACGACCGCTTTTCTTAAACTTACCAAATGAGTAAAAGTAAAAAAAAATAAAAGTTTATGGACTAAAAGTGAACTCATGAAAGTTTGTTGATCAAATCAACGAAAACGAGAAGGATCGGAGACCAAATGAGTCTTTTTGTTTTTAGAAATGAATTGAAGAGTTTTATGAGCCACAAGCATTAAGGTTGCATATTGCAACCAAAAACATGTTTGGTGAGATACACGAGACACCACTTACTAAAAGTTTCAAGATTGGAGGAGGTCTTAGGTTCAACTCATTTTGGACTTAAAGTTGTCAAAAAAAAAAAAAAAAGTTGTGAATTGCACATCACGTTGGTAGATAGATGAAACTATTCCCCTATAGAGTTTGTGACTTGTATGGTTTAAACATTATGAAGCTTCTAGAATGGATGACATTAAATGCCACACATGATCCCACGTTGCACTTAATTCATTTATCAATTTTCGTTAAGGATATATTGTTAGAAATAAATTTTAAAAATAACGAACTAAAAAGGGTTAATTAGGAACATGTCTGTAATAAATTTTAAAAATGTACATTAAGTAACGTATTTTTAGGTTCAATTTTTTAGGTACAATGATAATTAGCGAGTAGTCGGAACTAATCGTGATGACAACTTAATCATAATTGAAATTACAATTAAAATTGTAATTTTTAGAATTCATCATTGATGATAAATAATAAGGGTAATGCTATTTGGACTCACGAGTCCTGACTCGAAATTTTTTTTTTATTTCAAAGTCATCTTCAAGTAATTAATGAAGCACACACAATCACTTGTATAATTCCTTTGTTACCCCTTAAATATTTGTAAAAATTTAAAAAATCTACATATGAGTCCGGACTCATGAGTCCAAGTAGAAAACAACTTGAACTAACTACATCAATTTAAAAGGGGTTTGTTTTCCCTACATTATTAAAGATGACATTAAGTAAAGCATAATTTTGATCAAGAAAAACAAATAAAGATCGTAACTTTAATTGAGGTAGAAATTATGGATGACTTAATTCTTAATAACTATTAATTACATTACATTTTCTTAATTTATCATAAATTATAAATTTGGCGCGCCCGCCTTAACTTTTATAGAATTAATGGAACTCGAGTAACAACAAAACGCTGTCAAATAGATAGCAGGAACCAAACGATGGTGCTTATCCAGAGTCTTCTCCTCGTTAAACTTGCGGTGCTTTGCTAGATTTTTTCCCACTTTTGTGCCCCCAACACCTCCGTAATCAAAGCTAACAGTGTAAGAACTCAATATAATAGACGTTCACACACGGTTGAGTTGATGCAAATCCTGACTAAATTAGTAATCTCAATTTCACATGACATTTTCACACCAACTCATTTGAAGGTCCATTGGATACACATTAATTTTCACGCACGTATCTGTTGATGCAAAAACCAACATTCTCATTCGAGCGTGTATAAATAGTGTGTGAAACGGAAGGGGCTTCTATATCATTGCAAATGGATGGTGATGTAGTAACCCACTTAGGACATCTACTTGGAACATTTAGTGGGTGTCTAGCAGTGTAATACACTACGAGGTGTGCGTGTAACACCACGAGATATGCGCTTACACTCTTGGAGGCATATTACATAAATGAACATTCACTTAAGCCTACTAAGTGTTTAAAGTGAGTGTTTTAAGTGAGTTACAAAAGCAATTATATTGCAAATTGTAAGATTTATATAAGTTCATTTGAGAGAAAAAAATATAAGAGAGAATCTATTAAATTTTATATTACTAATTTATCTCTAACTAATTAAAGGAAATGATTTTTTGACTTCATGAAATACACACTCCAAACGTACATCAATTTTGGAAGCGGTCTGTATAAGTCTCAATATACAAATCCCCACGCATTATCAACCAAAAATTGTGTAGACGCATTTTGAGGCGTGAAAGCATAAATATGTAAAATCATTCTCCAAGTGGGGGGTAAATTAGTCCTAAAATCAGTTTCCCTTATTTTATTCAAATCAAAACCCGAAACAACTCTTCAATCCAAACCCCTCTCTATAAATAAAACCACATCTTCCATTCTCCTCCCTCAAACCGCCTCCCATCTCTAACGCTATACTTCACTGAGGCATTTCATTAAACAAAATCATCAAACACCAAACATGGCACCCACACATCTCACACTCCTCCTCTTCCTCCTCTCACTCTCAACCATCTCATCAGCATCGGCATCAACCAGAACACAACGCTCCCCCACAGACTTCATAAAATCCTCATGCCTCGCCACCACCTACCCCTCCCTCTGCTACCAGTCCCTCTCCACCTACGCCAGCACCATCCAGCAGAACCCCAAGCAGCTCGCCCAGACCGCACTCTCCGTCAGCCTCTCCCGCGCCAGATCCGCCTCCTCCTCCATCTCCCACATGCTCCGCTCCAACCCCCCATGCGACCCCGCGAGTCCCAGGCCCTCAAAGACTGCGTCGATACCATGGGCGACGGCGTCGACAGGCTCGCCAAATCGATCAACGAGCTTTCCCGCTTGGGCGGTCGAGTGGGTGGTCAGAGCTTCCTCTGGCATATGAGCAATGTGCAGACCTGGGTCAGTGCCGCCCTCACCGACGACAGCACTTGCGTTGATGGGTTCGCTGGGCACGCTCTGGACGGGCGCGTCAAGGCCCAGATTAGATCCAGAGTGCTTAATGTTGCGCAGGTTACCAGTAATGCCCTCGCTTTGGTTAACCGTTTTGCGGCTAAGTATCAGCCCTGATTGTGTCTGCTACTCTGTTTTTTTGCTCTGTTTTTCTTTGGAGGGTTGTGATCTGATCTGGTCTGATCTGTTCTGTTCTGTTGTAGATCGGATGTGTAACTAGATCATTAGGTATATATAGAGAGAGAGAGTGTGCGTGTGTGTGTGTGGAGGTCTTTTCTGTGAGATCTGGCCAAGAAGGAAGTATGTTTCATTGTATGATCTGTTTTCTCTCTGTTATGTATGTAAAATATACTAGTGCTTTTGAAGCAGTCTTCTTCACAATTACACACAGATTTGGAATGGAACTGTGAATTGGGGGATCTCAATTTGACAATTTTGAGTGATTTGCGAGGTGGGTGGTGATTAAAAAGGATTTAGAGGATTTGAAAAGCATTGATATCAATTGCCCAGGTCGAGCTCAATGCAAGAGTTTGATCTATCTAGCTGATTTAAACTAATTAGAAATTGAACCTTGTTGGGTTGTTAGAGTTAGCGCACGAGCTTGGTTTCACCCTCGTTTCGACTCTTCAGTGTGGTTAAATTGTTTGAGCCATTTCAATATATATTATACCAAAATCTTGTGAAAATAAAAAAAAAAGAAGCTAAATTGAGTTTGAAGTAGATCACAAAAATTTGTAGCGTTTTAAGGGTTTAATGGATGTGCATAACTATAACGATTTGCAATAAGTAATTCTATTAAAATTTATAATAAATTTGGATTAAATGTTTGTATTTAAAAAATTAGTATTTATTAAAGAAATATTAGAATGACAACAACAATATTACATCATAATTTATATTAGTTTAGAAGAGTTTTTTATGCGATTTTAACTCAAGTGTTATACATCGAATTTGTGTATGTTCGTATCTTGAAGCAAGTATGAGCCAATATATTTTATGTTTTATGATGTGATATGCCATTGTCTATTTATTAACGTGAAATGTTAAAAGCTTGGCCACATTAGCTACTCTAGGGTGATTTTAGGTTTTTAATTTCGTTAGAGAGACTCTCCAGTGGGCGTGAATTGCGGATAGATTGTCGATGAACTTGAAAGGAAAATCAATGTCTATGAGAAAGGCCAAACTAGTGGTTTTGTGGGATTTGATGTTATTGTTGGTGGGGAATGCACTTTGTTCTCTTGTGGCGGAGATCCATAAGAATGACTGCGTTTGTGTAAAAAAAAAAAAAAAAAAAGTATTGATTTGTTTGTTGTGAAGTGTGGATGACCATGCATGTACACCAACATATTGTGTAGTTATGTACTTCTACTAGTCTATGTATTGTCATGTTCTTTGTAACCATTTCAATGTACATGGGGTGTATGTTTTAGTCCCACATTGCTAAGGCACATTTGTCATCATACCAAATGGCCTATATAAAGGATACTAACTTCATTGTAAGAGCACACCAAGTTGAATGAAAACTTCTCATTCCAACTATCTCATTTCTTCTCTTCTCCTTTGTAGTAGTAGTTTGTAGTAGTAGAAGTTCTTAGTCTTCTATTTCCTTCTTTAGTTCTTAGCAAGTTCCAATTTATTTTACAACACGTTATCAGCACGAGCTTGCTCTAGCATTAAGGAGATCTTGAAGTTTAAGAAGGCTTGTTAAGGAGAGAAAGCTAGGAAGGTATAACTTTTGTTATTTAAGTAAGTTCAATTTACTTCTATATTATCATGGTTGCTTCCTTTTATCTATGCATACTTTATTCATATATTATGCATTATAGCGTCACCGATTGCGAAAGTATGCTCTGTAGTTGCGTCCTGTACGATCTTCTACATCAAAAATCAAAAGTCAATATGTGACATAACTAGTTTTCTCTTAAAACTACAAACGATTAGTTATTGTTCTATTCTTGATTTTATAATACAAATCATGCTATAAGTTTGAGTTGATAGTGGGTAAGCCTTGTCCCCGGTAAAGCTAAACATTGAAAGGGAGACGGTTATCCCGTTCGAGGAGGCATGGCATTAAGCGGACTTTGTCTCGCCACCCAACCTCGGAGGTTGTCCCACCAACTCATACGAATAGTACATTTGATTATTAATAAATCAAGTTGTGAACATATACTTAATCATATGTTATGTTTTTTTTATTTACATAAAAAGAAAAGAGAAAATTATTTTATATTATATTTAATTTACTTTCAAAATATTAATCAACCATAGTTGAATTTGTTATCTTATTATAATTCTTGTCATGATAATTAGATATTACAAATTATGAATAAAGCTTGTATCCATGCAAGGTTGTATGTTGTACACAATCATTCACCAATTTCTCTTTAGAGATTTGAAAAGTGAATATTTCACTTTATATATATTTTCGCCTTATGGAGTTATATATATACATACCAAAAGGGTAATGCTCCAAAAAGCTCAAAATGAGCTACTGGGTCTCATGCTACAAAATTTAATCACCAAATATTAATTATAATTCAACAATTTTAATTACCTCTATGTTGAGGCTATGCGGAAATATGACTGATGAGACAATAAAGAGGTCACGTGGCCCGCCTCGATTAATTGCTGCAACAAATATCGAGTGCGCATGTCAATCCAATAAATATTAAGGATTGATTTCTTGTCTCATGGTAGCTGAGTAAAATAATGAGATATTATAAATATAATATCGCTCCCGTCCAATTAGTTCAGCTTCAAATTAAGAAGCATATGTTGCATATAATGATCATTATCGCAATAATAAATTTATGGACGTGGAAAAGGTGAAAATATCAGGTAAAGGGCGTATTGACAATTCCACCAAAAATTGGAATAAAAGTGGTGCACCACTACAAATGGCAAATAATTATTGACAACGAGCGCTCATAATTGTGACATTTTTTTAGTCATATATGAAAGGCTATTTTGCCTAAATATTGTCATATATATGCCCGAATATTTTTGTGACCTTTACCATGCCTTCGAAATCGAAGGCAAAATATTATGAATTTTATCATTGAAATATGACTCTTTTTCTGATTTGCCAAACATTATTTGTCCAGATGGATCAACAAATCATGTGTTCAAGTCATGAATCAAATAAGAGCGATATATGTCTTGCTGATTGTGCTACAACGCATACAATCCTTAAAAACAGAGAATATTTCTCCAATTTGAATTTAGCTGAGGCAAATGTTCAAACAATATCTGACACCTCCAATTTGATTAATGGCTCTGGAAGAGCAAATATTATGTTGCACTGGGGAACAACAATTCATGTTGAAAATGCCTTATACTCTGAAAAATCCAGAAGAAATTTACTGAGCTTTAAAGATATTCGACAAAATGGATATCACATTGAAACCGTGAATGAAAATAGTAGAGAATTTCTCTATGTCACATTGGTTTCAAATGGGAAAAAAGAAGTGTTAGAAAAATTCTCAGCCTTATCATCTGGATTATATTTTACTCATATAAGGCATGTCGAAACGAATGTCGTCTTGAATAAGAAAATTAATGATCCAAAGACATTCATTTTATGGCATGACCGGTTTGGTCATCCAGGATCATCGATGATGCGAAGAATAATTAATAATTCGCATGGACATCCTTTAAGGAGTCACAAAGTATTTTCAGCTGGTGATTATAATTGTGCTAGTTGTTCTCAAGGTAAATTGATAGTTAAACCATCCCCAAGTAAAATTGTTGTGGAATCCCCGGTTTTCTTAGAACGCATTTAGGGAGACATATGTGGTCCTATTATGGTCACAATAGTCATGTATATAGATTCCTTGTATTTTTAGATTCCTTGTATTTAAATTAGATATTCCTAATATACATGCAAATACAATCATGAAATCTAAAAATACATAATTTTTTGCGCATATATGCATGACCCAAGTTCTAATAAAAGAACTAGTGATGATGCAAGTAGTTGTCATCCTTAAAATCAAAAGGATGAACCTAGAAAAAGTAAAGAGGGAAAAAATTGCAAAATCTTTTGGTCTTGATTTTCTAACTTATATGTTAGAAAGTGAACCTCAAACATTTAAAAAGGCTATGTCTACACCCGAAGTTCCTTTATGGAAATAAGCAATTAATAGAGAAATTGAATCAATTATGCACAATCATACTTGAGAATTGGTGGATTTACCATCTGGCATGAAACCTTTGAGGCGTAAATGGATTATTAAAAAAAAATTAAAGGCGGATGGTTCAATCGATAAATACAAGGCTAGGTTAGTAGCGAAGGGTTTCAAATAAAAAGAGGGATATGACTTCTTCGATACATATTCAATAGTAACGAGGATAACATCCATAAGAATGTTAATTGCAGTTGTTGCAATAAATAATCTTGAAATTCATCAAATGGATGTTGAAATGACGTTTTTAAATGGTGAATTAGAAGAAAAAATATACATGCAACAACCGGAAGGATTTGTTGCACCCAAACAAGAGCAAAAAGTGTGGCGACTTGTTAAATCTTTATATGGATTAAAACAAGCTCCAAAATAGTGACATATTAAATTCAACAATGTCATGCTACCAAATGGTTTCAAAATAAATGAATGCAACAAGTGTGTATATGCCAAAGACATACCTAAAGGCTTTGTCATAGTTTGTCTATACGTGGATGATATCTTGATTATAAGTAATGAGAACCATAATCAATTCCACAAAGAAAATGTTGATACAACATTTTCAGATGAAATATATGAGAATTGCCAATGTTATTTTAGGAATTAAAATTTCTAAGATAGAAAATAGATTAGTTTTGTCACAATCTCATTATATTCAGGAGATATTGAATATGTTCAATAAATATGACACGAGTCCAATAAAGACACCAATGGATTTTAATGAACATCTAACTAAAAATAAGGAGCAACCCATATATCAATTAGATTTTGCACATATATATACTTGACAATATAATGTATGTCATGTCATGGACAAGACCTGACATAGCATGTGCGCTGAATCGATTAAGTCGATTTGCAAGCAATCTAGGGAAAGATCATTGTAAACCAATGGTAAGAGTACTTAGATATTTAAGGTACACAATGAATTATGGATTGCATTATACGAGATATCATATTGTTCTAGAAGGATATAGTAATGCTAACTGGATATCATATATTCATGATACTAAATCTACAAGTGGGTATATTTTCACACTTAGAATTGGTGCCATATCCTGAAAATCTTCTAAATAAATGTGCATAGCTAGATCTACTATTGAATCTAATTCATAGATTTAGATAAAACTAGTGAAGAAGCCGAATGGCTTAGAAACGTTTTAGAAAATTTTCCTTGTTGGCCAAAACCCATGTCAACCAATTGTATCCATTGTGAGAGTATGTTTGCTATAGCAAAAATGTAGAATAAAATATATAATGGTAAGTCACGACATATACGTCGACGACATAACACAGTAAAATAGTTACTTGAGAATGAAGTAGTTTCCATTGATTATATAAAGTCAAAAGACAACCTTGAATAAAGACTTGTCTAGAGATCAAGTAATTTGTTTATCGAGGGGAATGAGATTAAAGCCTACAAAATAGAATCCGTTATGAATACCTAACCTAGCTTACTGGAGATCCCAAGATCTAGGTTCAAAAGGAACAACTAAATGATGGAGTCTGATGTGGCACTATAAAATTTAATTCCAAGTCGTTCCTATGATGTTGTAGTGTTGCCTACAAAATTATTGAGGGTAAGCTTTTCTTTTAATGAATTTTTATGTCATAATTTTATGAGTGGTATAATAGGATACACTCTTAATAGAAATTACATGTACGAGTATGAACTGGGTCGATTATATGAGAATGTACAAGGCTTGAATTCTCTAAAGAGCTCATGAATATGAGAATTGTTCAGGGCCATATTAATGAACACAATCAAGGAACTCAAACCACCTGAAGTGGGTTGTGTGTACATTGTTGTCTTAGTTTGCACAAACGACTGAATAGGACATCGTGTTCACTGATTCGCTAGCAAACCCTATGGTGTTACACTAGGGAAGGTTCAAAGCCACAAGTTACCCATCCCGATGCCGCTCATTTCCACCGTACTCTCTATAGTGTCTGCATTATTATTATTATTTTATTATTTTTTTTTTAAAATCATGAAAAAATCCATTTATGTGGGGAATATTATATATAATGTGTGATATATTGATATATTGATCAATTTTCATTCATTTGAGGATTGTTGGAATAATGGCTTATATGGTATATAGTGATCATATATTATCATTAAATATGAATGGAAAATATAAGTATTGGTGATGATTCTTGTTAAGAAGACATGTAAAATTAAATATATGTGTCAATATATATTTATATATATATCATATATATATACATGATATATATAAAAAAACGAGTGTCCATGTGATCAGTCCATGTGATCAACACACACACACACACACACACACACGCACACACACACACACACACACATATATATATATATATATATATATATATATATATATATATATATATATATATAAGTTGGAGTTGAGAGAAAGTTCACATGCATCCTCCTTTCATCATTTTAATTTTCTAATTTTTCATTTTTTCTATTTTAAGGTATTTATTTATTTAAAGTATTTAAGGTGTTTGGTTGTTTCAAGAAATATATTAATTCCTCCATTCGCTACAAAAAACAGGTGATCAGAAACTGAAATTTTCGTTGCTGATTTGCATAAATTCGTTTCTAACTGTATTATGCAATGGAACAGAGACAAAATTAATTCCGTCTCTAAATCAGTCAACGCTAATTTAATTAGCAACAGAAATGTGTTCCGTTGCTGATTAGAATTGAATAGGGACGGACTTGAGACGAAATTAGAAACGGAACAAAAATGGAACAAAATGGAATTTCTTCCTAAGAGGACAATTCTAATTGCATTTCGTCTCTGATTCGTTGCTAATAAGAAACATATCAAAAATGGAATCCTTGAATTCCATCTCCAATCCGTTTTTGATTAGCGATCAGAGACATAATTCAAGTATTCCGTTTCTAATCCGTTACTAATCAGAAATGGATCAGAGACGGATTTCAAGTATTCCGTCATTTTTAGGTGAAACGGTGTGCACTGTTGAATTCGTGGCGAAAAAATACTCAAAATGGAGTATTTACTTGCAGTGATCGGATGCCGAACAGTTTGCCTCGAAATACGAGTTACACGGTGGGTCGAATAGCGGCCATGGTGTTCCAGCCAATCAAAGCATGCCGCGTCAGCGAGAAAAGTACCTCAGGACCAATCAGACGCTGCCACGTGGGCATTCAAAGCCAACAACACGTCAACACGCCAGCGCCTCCAATCGGGTGTTGCCACGTCAGCATTCTTCATTACCGCCACCAATCAGGGGACGCCACGCGTCGACACGTCACCAGAGATCAAACTTCTCTTCGTTTCAGACACCATCGATCGGCCTCGGGACGCGCGACCGCACAGACTCTCAGTTATTCGTATGAGTTGCGATTTTCTTCTCTGAGCCACGTGTGTGCCACGTGGCGGTGTCTCATTGGCCCAGACACGTCAATATAAGGGTTCAGCCAATCCCGAAGTGACATGCGACGCTGAGTCATCACTCACACAACGGAACGCACAGTTTCTCTGCGAATCACGCGGCGACAAATCAGCGCGGTGATAGGGACGGACGAATCACGGCGGGACACGTGGCGGTGACACAGAAAAACAACGAATCACGATGTGACACGTGGCAGAGTCGGTTTTTCAAGCTAAAAACATCCCTACGATGCTCCTCGACGCACGAGTCACATCCAAAACCCTAAAATTAGTATCCGAGACCAATTTGGAGTATTTTTATATATTAGGAACCTAGGTATTATTAGAATATGAATTAATTAGTATAATTTTAGATTAGTTTTTAGTATAGATATTTGAAGATGATGTCCGGCTAATCAATTTCTTGCCTAAGTCGAAGGGGAATCTAGTCGGGATCATGGATTCAAAGCATATTATGCGAGATCTTTTATTTTGTTATTTAATTAATTTAATTTCTCCTATTTCATTGTTGTTGATTTAATGATTATGATTTAGATCTATGGTATGTATGCGGTCAGTGTATGCTTTTAGATTGACAATCTACTGTTATTTGGAATATTACTATCCGTGTAATTGTGCTTTTAGACTAATAAAGTAACAAACATTCACCCGTTTTCCGTAAAACCCTTTCGGTGTTTGAATGTGCAACAATTGAATCTAGGTTAAATCGGGAGCGGTTGCGATCCGGTTATTTAGGATTAGTGTTCCCATAGATCCATATTACTGCGGTTAGTGTGTTAAACCTGATTGGCGGATGTCTAGGGTTATACATTAATTAGGGAAGTAGTTAGTGGCGGACGTCCTGGCTATCGAGATTAGGGGAACTAGGAATTTTTGGCGGATGTCGATTTTCTATAGCTAATATAGGAGAATTGAATTAATAAATTTTTGGGAAAGATTGAATACCATGATTGCTATTGAATCTTGATTCTGATTTGTGGAACTGGAGATTTAGGTGTTATTTAGGTATTAATTAATTATTTTAGAAATTAGTTTAGTTAATTTATTTATTTAATTTAGTTAAATTAGTTAGTTAAATTAATATTTATTTTAAAACCCCAATTTTCCTTTTTTGTTGTTTTAACCTAAGAAAGACAAGCAGTCTCTGTGGGATCGACCCTTTGCCACTATTCTACAAAATAGTTGGTTTAGGAAACTTTACTTTATTGACGTGTTCGGCGCGCGTCAGTGGTGGTGGCTGTGGTTGAGATATGCCTGCTCCGTCCATGGTCATCCCGAATTGTCTCTGCATAAATACCACAACTAAACTTGTCGTAATTGTGTGTACATTCACCAATAAATACAGTAACACAAATCATAGTATGTTACTTAGAAAGAAATTCAATATCTCATAGATCAACGACATTAAAGGAATTCAATCATAGAACGAAGTCAAAACAAAAATGCTACGCGACAATTTTTTACACGATTATTTTAGCCAAAGAAATCATAGATAGTAATACACAATGCATGACATTACCAATATAAGATCGGTAGTAAAACAATCCAAATGATTTAATGTCAACTCATAAATGGAAATGAAATAAAGAGAATTGCCTCAAAGGTTACTTACCTCAAATGCATGCAATTCGTAGCCTATACCCACTCTCGGCCACTCCAAACTCGTGTTCCACACCTTGTAAGTCCTTTTCAAGCTCCAACAGTATCCTAACAAATTAAATTCTAACTTTTTTTTAGGTTGGTCAAATGGTTTTCAATACTAAATCTTAGCTTTAAAACTCATGATTTTCTAATCAAAGCCAAAAAATATTTCCTTCAACAAGTTGTTGACTTTCTCCTCAAATATCTTTTTTGTTGAAATTACAAAGTGATATGTGAATGAGTACAAACATGAACGGTTGTCTCCGTAGGCTAATTGAACCTTAATTTATAGAAAATGACAATTAGGCCTTAGAGTGTACTTGAGATTTTGATGAACTTAAACATTATGCAATGCAAAGACTTAGTATTCACATAGACATATACTAAATGTACTTAGGGTAATCTATTTACTTTTGACAACTGTATTGTAGTTCAACCGAAAGACAGTGGTTTGTTATTTGTGGTTAAAATACTTATGTTGATTGTCAAGTTTAATTGTATAAATTTATAAGAATAATTAATATAAAAGCTAGACTCATTTTTTTAAGGGCTCGTTGAGCTGACCATGATTTTAGAATGAGGTTTAGTTTAGGACATTGAATGGTTTACCAGATATTACAATGATTGATTAAGTTTAACCAAATGTTCAGTTGTTTCTTAACATGTTATCCTCCTATATTTCAAGATATAAATGTATTTAGAATTCTTAAGGATCTAATTACAAAAACTTATGCAAGTGTTTGCTTAAAATGAACCAATCTTCATTACAAAATAACTATACATTTAAAGTCATTCTTAATGACTCCAAAACTAATGTATACACCAAAAGTAGGCTTAAAATTGTAAATAACTTATCATCATTTTCTTTTTTTATTGATCTTATTTAGTTGCTTTCTCCTAACATGATTGACAAAGGGGCATAAAGGTATAAAAATTCTATACATTTAAAGTCATTCTTAATGACTCCAAAACTAATATGTACACCAAAAGTAGGCTTAAAATTGTAAAGAACTTATCATCATTTTTTTTTATTTTTTTTATAGATCTTATTCAGTTCCTTTCTCCTAACATAATTGACAAAGGGGCACAAGGGTATTAGAAATTTTATAGTTTAGCCAAAATATGTGTTCTTATAACAATGGAGAGATTACCTCACCTATTAGCGACGAACAACGAAAAAGAGCGGCGAACAACGGCGGGGTTGCACAGCCAGCGGTGGCAGAGGATGAAGGCAGACAACGATGGTTTCCAACGTAGCGACGAACATCGACAACCAGCGGCGGGGCTGCACAGGCAGCGACGATGGTTTCCAACCCAACGACGAATAGCGACGACCAGAGGCGGGGCCTGCACAGGCAGCGGTGGCAGAGGGCCCAGCTAGCGATGATGGTTCCCGAGGCAGCGACGAAGAGCGGCGACCAGCGGCGGCGGGGTCGCACAGTAGCGACGACAAAGAGGCGAAGCGGCGCGTCGATGGCTTCGAGGGCGGCGACGATCGGCGACGCTTCGATGCGAATGACGGTAGATGGCACCACCTCCGGCGGACGCGACAACAACTCATAGCGACGGCAAATGGTGCAGCGATTTAAGGATTCGGGAT
Source organism: Stephania yunnanensis (assembly GCA_039657365.1). Lineage (NCBI taxonomy): Eukaryota > Viridiplantae > Streptophyta > Magnoliopsida > Ranunculales > Menispermaceae > Stephania > Stephania yunnanensis. The sequence continues at coordinate 51,727,531 of CM077584.1, read as the reverse complement.
ACAGATTTCGGGGATAGAGAGAAGAGAGTTGACGGTGAATCGATCGAGAGAGAGAAATCGATCGAGTGAGAGGCAAAAAGTTGACGGGAGGCAGAAATGGTTTTGAGAGAGAGATTTGAGGAGGGAGATAGGGGGTTGTTGGAGGTGAGAATGGGTTGAGAGAGAGAGGGGGGTCGAAATAAATATCCGTCCCATTTTTCAATTCTTCGCATCAAAGCATGCACGAATCTCGAGACATAACGAATGGTTACAAAAAATAAACTTTTAGTGCGAATGTTGGCGCCATTATTTAGAAACGAATTTAATTCATTCTCTATTTCCGTCTCTGATCTCTTTCTATTCCGTCTCTGAATGATTCCGTCTCAATTCCGTCTCTAACCATTTATCCGTAGGAACGGAACTAAATTCCGTTGCTAATTCCATTTCTAATAAACTATTTTTTTTGTAGTGATTTAATAATTGACTAAAACAAAAATCTAGCTCTTAAAATTTAAGAGCATCTATTTCGGTCTCATAATTATTTAATTAACTGCTAATTAAATAGAAACACACCCGTAATTAATTAATTAATTAATTGGGTGCGAGCATTTACATTGACTAGTTACAGCTGTGCGTGCATGGTATCATCTTTCTTGCAAGTCACTCAAATGAGAGATAAAGTTTCACATGCTCTCTCCTTCCACCATTTCATTTTAAGGATTTTTTCAATTTTTTAATTTTTAATTTTAAGATATTTGTATATTTGTGTTATTTATTGTTTTAAGATATATTCATCCCCCATATTTTTGAAAAAAGAAAAATTCAACTTTGAATAATCAAACAACGTGTCTAATTAATAAATTATTCATCGATGCATTAAGTCTCTATTTCGAATCTTACACCACAATTTGGTCACCGCAACATTGTTTATATATACTATTTAAGGCACTAAAAAAAATTAAGTTCATTTGAATTCTTTCTTTCGTTAACAAATGGTTACTATAACTATTTATAAGTAAACAATTTTTTTACCTTCTATTGTATATATTTTTTTTAAAGAAATATGAGTTGATTATTGTGAATTATAATTTTAATTGTAAAAAATATTACAATATATTCACGTAAATTTATTTATTAACTTCATCTTAAAATTTTAATAACTTCTGCGAAGAGCATTAGAAATATATATATATATATATATATATATATATATAAACGAGTGTCCATGTGATCAACATACATGCATATAGCATGTAGATATACATGGAAGTGGCGAGTTATGTGTACATGTCATGTTGCTAATTCTTAAGCATGAATGTATATGATTGGTGAGAAGTTCATGAATCATGGAAACGTCACAATGGTACGTAGATCAAATGGCTGGTGTTGTTTGATTCACATGTTGGTCGATCAAACGTCACTGTTAAAGAAACTGAATATCGTATCCAACTGTTAAGGAAACTAGTATCCCCCGATATCTCGTAGGTTCCTTTTGTGATTACTTTCATTTCTTGTATTCTAGACTTGTGTATATAAATAGGGTACCATGCATACAAGAAAACACACAATAAACTTATTCCATTCAGAAACTAACATGGTATCAGAGCTTGGTTTCTAGTTTTAGGTCGGTCGACTTTCGAGTCGACGACCGCTTCATGGTATTTTTCTGTCTCTTCGAAGCTGTTGTTCTCTCCGTGGCTCGCCATTGGTGGTTACATTGTCCATGCCACCTACTAGCCGCCGCTTCCGCTCGCTTTCGCGCTTTGGCCGGTTGTTGTCCTTGCTCACCGCTAACCAAAATCTCCATCTGCCTCTCGCACTCCCCACAAACGCTCCCACTAGATCCACACGCTGCCGCCACTTCAGCTACTGTCGCGTCAAAGCACCATACGCCGTCGCCGCTCCCGCTCCTCCTCGCGGGGCTCACCGCCGCCGTTCCCGCTCCTCCTTACCGCTGTTTGCACTGCTGTTTGCACCTTTGCACTCCCACAACCGCACCACCTACAGATTCGCCAGATCTAACTTCCGCCGGCCATCGCAGTCGGCCCCCCTCGCCGCAGATCTGCACCAGATCTGCGGCTCTACCCGCCCCCCGCGCATGTCCGCGCCTGCCTGCTGCTATCGCAAGCACTCCCGCCGCCCGCCACTGCGCACTACCGCCACCCGTCACCAGATCTACCTCCCACCGCACCGGCGTCATCCGATCGCCTCCCGTCACTAATCCGCACCGCACTGATCTCGCCGATCTTCGCCGCACGCTTGCATGCCACTCGCGCGCCACCGCTATCGCTCCCACGCTAGCTCCCACATGCCGCTTCGCTATCTGCGCTATCATCGCTCCATCGTTGCCGCCTTGCCGCTGTTCCGCCTGTGTATTGTCATTGCCCAGATCCGCCGCTACCGCTCCTACCACTGCGCTGTAGCCGTTGCTCAAACGCGCGCTCCGCTGCTCCGCCTCTATCGCCGCCCCTGCTCCGCCGCTGCTCTGTCTAATCCCTGCAATGTAGACTCAATCTCCTTCACAACCTTATCTCAAAGAAGTTAGCCTTGATCTTCGTCTAGAACCTGCCGTTTGTGCCCTTGTCACCATTCAGCCTGCTTTCCGATTTATTCAATCTGTTTGTCTTTAGGTTGTGCGAGACACAACAATTTGTTTCACCTCTGGTCGTGCGAGACACGACAATCTGTTTGATATCTGGTTGTGCGAGCCATAACAATCTGTTTAACATCTGGTTATGCGAGTCACAACAATCTGTTTGTCTTTTAGTTGTGCGAGACACAACAATCTGTTTAACCTCTGGTTGTGCGAGACACAACACTGCCAAGTCCCCGTCTGCATGCATCAGCAAAACATGCCTTTTTCGTCTTCTCTGGTTCTTGTCTTTCGCTGCCGCGCTTGCTCCGCCGTTGCACATCCACACAATACCCGATCTATCGTTGCCGGCCTGCCTGTCTACCTTCGATTATGTCGACTCCGTGCTTGCCATTCATCGACATTGTCAACTCTTCAATCCGTTTGTTATCGACTCTGATATCCATTGTTCTACAATTCCGTTGTTCTAACTTTGCCACATCATAATCAATTTCCTATTGTCTTAGGTGGTCGTTGATCTGTTTCGCAACAAACCTTAGATTTGTCGTCTTGGGAGGTCGTTGATCTGCTCCGCAACGAACCTTAAATTTGTCAGATTTACTGATTCGATTGACAACCTCAAGTTAAACCAACTTGAGTTTGAGGGAGGGTGTTAAGGAAACCGAATATTGTATCCAGTTGTTAAGGAAACTAGCATCCCCCGATATCTCGTAGGTTCTTTTTGTGATTACTTTTCTTTCTTGTATTCTAGACTTGTGTATATAAATAGGGTACCATGTATACAAGAAAACACACAATAAACTTATTCCATTCAGAAACTAACAGTCGCAATGGATGAGATTAGTACCAGAGGTAGTATTGTTGGATATGTTGGTTGTGATGTTTTAAATTTGCAACATTTCACATGTGATTATCAAATTTGTAGTATATATGTGCATTGGCACCACAATCGTTTATTAGTTAGTGAGATTTTTATTCGATTCTTTCTCAAGAGATTAAGTTATTTTCTCTCATATTTTAAAGTATTATTTAGTGTATGAGAGAGTACAAAAGTTTGATCCATTTATTCTTACAGACTAAAGTGATATAGTTGTAGGATTGTGATTGTTGTATCTTGAGAGGTAAGTGCTACTAACCACGAGCACGAATTATGAGGCATTATTATTTTAAAAAGATAGAGTACTAAATTCTAGCCTTAATCTACAATTTCTTCAATATATCAAGTTTAGAGTTTTTTTGCATCAATTCAACCATTACAAGATCAAATAACGTAGTGAAGATTCTTGATCCCAACTAGAGGTACTAAATCGTACTAGAATTATCAAACATTAGTGGTTCCAAAAAAGTTCATTTAACTTACGTTGGGCATTAACAACAATAATATATATATATATATATATATATATATATATATATTTATATATATATATTTGTATAATGCACGTACCTCCCCCAATTGTTAATTAAAGACACCCTTTACGAATTTCAAGAGCTGCATAATAACATACGTGGGAAACATAACAAATGTAACATAATAATTATGAGAAATGTATGGTGTAGCATGGTACATATAATTTATTTATTTTCGTCAAAGGTGATAAATATAAATTTATTTTTTTTAATAATGGCAACATCTGGAAAAAAAAACGAAAAGAAGGAATATATAAATGAGAAAACAGGGGTTTCAAAAAAAAAAAAAGAGAAGACAGGTATGAAGGTTTTATTTTATTTTATTTTTTATTATTTTTTTTTTTAAAGTTAGAAGATAAATACAAGGGAACAGCAATGTCGTATACTGAGCCAGAAAACCAAATGAGATCCATGAGAGATGGCCGGGCTTCAAGAATGATAAAATAAAAGAAATGTAGAGAGGGGGCCACCGGCCAAGAGCTAGAGCTTGAGACGCACGCATGGAGACAAAATACTATACCTTGCTATATAGCTTAATTAATTTTAAGAAAAAGATATATTTTATTTTAATAAGTTTTATACTTTCATATTACCGTTTTTTCTTTCACTTAAATGGAAATTGAACCCGCTACCTCGTAAACCTTATCCTTTTGGTAAATACTGCCTTTATGTTATAACTAATTTTTTTTGTGTTTAGAAACATGGCATTTATCAAAAGAAGAGACGTTATGTTGCGCCTTTTTATATATATATATTTGTATGCATGTATGTAACATACATTTCTTGCAAAAGAAACGACGAGCTACTGTTGGTCTATTTTTGTAATCTTAGGGCTTATAAAATTAATCAGACAAGCGTCTTCCTATGGTTACTAAAAAAAAAAAAAAAAAAAAAGTTCGAGTGCATATGATTAAAGATGATCAATAACTTTGTAATAAATTAATCACTACAAGAATAATGAGGAATAACATCAAAAAATTGTGACAGACATAATCTGTTGCTAAACAATAACAAATCAGCAAGAATTCTGCATCAGATAGACTGTTTGACTCGGTTGACCGAAAATCAACAATTCAGTGACAGATTTATGATAAAAATTGTGACAAATTGCATTTTGTCACAGAACTGTCACTGATTTCTCCCGCCATAAATTTTCCGCCAAGGCTGTAATAGATCTGCGACAGATCAGCGACAGAAACAAGTCAGTCGTCGGCGATCCGTCGCGAAATCCGTGACTGCATTTGCTCTACGTATCAATGTTTGTCGCTAAGCGAAAAGGGTAAAACCAGCAAACCATCCTCCTCGACCCCTTTCTCCGCAAACCCAAATTCATAAACCGCCGCCGTCGAACGATCCCCCATGCCGCACAAGCCTCGCCACCACCGTCGTCGTCCACTGTCATCGTCGACGTCGACCGCGACTCGCCGACTCTGTCCTTTCTCTGCAACGCACGCCAACGACACCCCAGTCTCGCGCCGCCCCTGCACGAGATTGTAGTCCGGCGCCTGCCGCCGCATGGTTTTCCTCGCCCATCTTTTCCGCCGCCGCGGGTTCCGTCTGATTTCGCTGCTGCCCCCACATTTCTGCCGCCGCTGGCCACCAACACGGCTCTACGGCCTCGTGTTTCGCCGACTCCGCAACCCCCTGTTCCGCCGATGCTGCTCGCCTTCGCGATCCTCCGCCGTCGCTGCTCGGGCCTCGCTCCTCCGCCGACGCTACTCGCCTCCGTGATCCTCCGCCGCCGGTGCTCGGGCTCGGCTCCTCCGATCCGCTGCTCGCCCCCGGCTCACCACAAAAAAACAGGAAATCAGAAACGAAATTTTCCGTCTCTGATTTGCAAAAATCTCGTCTCTAATTGCAATCAGAAACGGAACAGAGACGAAATCAATTCTGTCTCTGAAAACGTCGTCGCTGATTCGATCAGAAACAGAAAATTGATTCCGTTTCTGATTAGAGACGGATTTGGAGACGGAAATTAGAAACGGAACAGAGACGGAACGGAAATGGAATTTTTTTCGAAATGGTACATTTGTAATTGCATTCCGTCTCTGATTCCGTTGCTGATTAGTAACGGAATGAGAGACTGAATTAATAAATTTATGAATTCGTCTCGATTCTCGTTGCTAATCGGCAAGAACGAATCGAGACGAATGCAAATATTCCGTGTCTGATTCCGTCGCTAATCCGAAACGGAATCAGAGACGGATTTTTTCGTTTCTGATTAGCGACGGAATCAGAGACGGAATTCTTATTTCCGTCTCTGATCCGTTTGTGATTCATACATATATTTCTAGAAAATTAGAGACGGAATAGCAACGGAATGTTTGACTTCCGTTGCTAATCCGTCTCTAATTTTCTGTTTTGTTTAATTATGACACAGAAACATAATCCAATTGGTTCTCCAACCTATAAATTCAAATTACAACCATATGACCTACTCCATCGCCTGCACCCCCTCCAACAACTCCTTGGGGGTGCTAACATCCCACAAAAAAGCCAAATTGTACATTCATACATCGACAATATATATCAACAAATATTCAAAAGAGAAAGAAAAAATGTGAAACTCAAAATTTGCAAAAAAATTTATATATCCACGAAAAACTGTCATGTATTACAAAAGCTCCAAATTTGGAAGTATACACAAAAATCGCCAATCCTATTGTTCAACAACCAAAAAAAAAAAGAACACTTACAATTCTATAAATATGCACATAAAGAATTAAGTTTAATAACCAAGAACAAAATCCCTTTAATGTTCAACACATCCAATCACCAACACTCCAACATGACTGGTCAGAATAAGAATAGCAAAAAGGACTTCATATAATAACTATAACGCAGCTTTGAAGCATTTCTGATTCTCTATCTGAAGACAACAACCAGTGATTATGCACCTGAAAAAAGTTGGCAAAGGAGAGATTATTGAACTCGATAGTACATTGGAAGCGAATGAGAAAAATGGTGGATTTGAAGAAACATAGAAAGTAATAATAATCATACATAAAAAGTAGGCTTGGAACCTATTTTTTAATTTCTTTACGATTGAGTTTGCTTTGGTCTTTTGTCAATTCAACACATATGTTGGTAGAGAGTACTAGAGCTAATAAGGAACATGAAAGAAAATTAACTCATATTAAATATTAAATACAACACCATAGTCAATACATGAAGTTCCTTAGGGAGACCTAATTTTCATTCAATTCAAAAGAAGACAACAACGACAAAAAGTCCTAATAAAACACTGAAACAAAGTAGAAACAACACACACATTGTTGACTTTGCTTTAGTTCTTTGAAAATTAAGATCAAAGCATTAACAACATTCTGGGGATTGTAATAGGTGCAATGAGAATAACACGGAGCTTTTAGCATTAAAACAAGAAGAATTGAACTCCTTCTCCTATGGTTGGATTATTTATCAAGCTTTGTAAGGCATGCATTTCAACATGTATATGATAATGGTGAAGTGCAAGAATGCTAAAAGGTAAAAAGTGAAAGTTAAGCACAAACCTTTATCAAAGCAAGATTCACATCCATCAATCTTGAAAGAAAGTCATCATCTCATCCACCAACTACTGCTTTGTGCTCCATTAACCAGCTGAGTTCCTACTCAAAAACAAAAAAACCAGCTGAGGTCCTCCCCTGCATTCAAGAAAAAAAAAAATCATTTGAAGATAGTATACGTACATTGAAATGTGCACCTCTTCCTTGATTTGCTGCATTAAAAAAAACATAGCGTAACGAGAGATCAACACCCTCACAAAGCCCTCTATTTTCCCAAATTTCTCTGTCGGGGTTAAATGGGTCATTAAGTTGGTTGGATTATTTATCAAGCTTTGTAAGGCATGCATTTCAACATGTATATGATAATGGTGAAGTGCAAGAATGCTAAAAGGTAAAAACTGAAAGTTAAGCACAAACCTTTATCTAAGCAAGATTCACATCCATCAATCTTGAAAGAAAGTCATCATCTCATCCACCAACACTGGATGCAACAGCAAATGGGTGATAAAATCCATACAAATAGAATAAGAAAGCTTCAAAAAAAAAGTAGGAGCAGCAAGCACAACTGATTTAGGACTGAAGTTTTGTTGTTGTTGTGACTTTGGGGTGTCACTGTAGCTATTATTTCTCCAAGTTATATCCATAATCCTAGCTAAAATTATCAAAATTGAAGAGAGTTACTCATTGATTCCATTTGAAACAGAAGAGAGAGGATCAACTGCCCTTCATGCCGAATCCAAACAAATATTTCACCAAAGAACACTAAAAGCTCACCAGATCACTTCCACCATCCTACCATTTCTGCCCAGTATTGGTCTTGCAGAGTTACCTAGGCCATTCCAGTTGGTCAATTTGAAAAACATTTTAGTTCATTTCAGAATTTCAAACAAATGGGATCATTCGCGATCAAACCCCAATAAACCCGTAGTTGTTTCAGTCTAAAGAATTTCTATAAACCTAAGATTTATCAAGCAAGTAGGGAACAAATTTTGATCACAGCACAAATTATATAAGTGATTGGATGACATGTATATACATACTACTAATAAACAAGCAAACTCATTGGCTCATCGCTTCCATGACGCACCTTCAAATATACTAACAATATTCCCAAAACCTTTACATAAACCATATTCTAGCAAAATCAAGTAGCCAAATAGAAGACATATGTACCCACAAATCAAAGCAGCATAACAGATCAACAAGACAACAACATTACACAAAAAAAAGGACAATAGAAGAATAAGTTTGCAAAAACTGACATTGAAATCTCTCACCCAACACTAAATGCTAAACACCACAAACAATCTTTAATCATTACGAGCACAATAACTAACCCTTCTCTAGAATCAATCAATCCAACAACTTCACAATCCCATCAAACCTTCTTTACTGCAGTGACTAGTAAGAAGGCATCCTGCATTACCTAGAATACCAAGACAACAAATCAAAGAAACCCTTAAAAACCCCAACATGGGAGAGCTAAGACTGTCAAGTAGCACCAAAGAAGATAGAAGAACAGATAGAACACCAACCAAATTCAAACTAAACTAGACCAATGATCTTACTTAAAATGATATCTTCAACCAAGGGAACTTTCTTCTAACCCGAAGAAATCTAAACAATCAAACCGAAGGCGAGAAGTTTACATAGAATCAACAAGTTCTAGAGTTAACTCTGTCATCTACCAATGATCTCCAAAACAAGAAACAATAATCTTTTCACAACGATCAACACCATATGCAAGTAAAAAATAATACGATAGAAACCAAGCGACCAAAAAGTAGCATGCAATGGCTAAAAGGAGTAATGTCTAATAGCCATATATAACAATTACCTTGGCAGTTTTGTAAGCAACTGCCATTGCAATCTGGTAATTTGTTTCTGTGAGGATCTGGCTCACCCCAGCCATGAACCTGAATTGAGCAAAATAATTATCTTCTTAGGAAAAACGATATATAAGATCAGAAAACTTTCTTGGAATTTAAGGAAACAGTGAATATAATGCGAATTAACTAACCAGCCAGTCCAATTTTCAGTCCACAGCTTAGGACAATTGGGATTGGTAGGTGTAAATTGATCACAATACCAGCCATTGCAAGTGTTAATCTAAAGAAGAAAAGAAGTGACACATTACATCATCCCTCAAGGAATTCTCAACTGGGGTTTTAAGCCTTCCAGAAAAAGTAATAATCCCAGAAAAAAAAAATGAAGAAGAAGGCAGCATCTCAGTAAAACTATACAGCTATAAACATATTCAGTATGGAAATGATTGCAATACCTGTCGAGGAGGTCAGAACACAACTCCTCAAACTTTGCCCTTGTAATAGTGGTTTCAATGTGTTTAGGACCATCAGCAGTAGCAGTGATGAAAGGCAAACTGTCAAATATATAAACAATTAATAAATTATTAAGTACAATTTGTCGAAAAGAAAAAAAATGAAGAAGAAGGCAAAGATAAAGAAAAAATATAATACCTAATGTTGGTTTGAGTCAAAGATGAAAGGTCCATCTTAGCTTTCTCAAATAGCCTCAAGTGAGGCGCTGAAGAGCTTGCTTGTCTTTCAAAAGATCAATGCCATCGTCTCTCTTGCTTGTCTCAGTGAGGTCCCAGCAAGGCAAACTCCAAACTCTCCGTTACAACATGAGATAGGTAGCTCAACAACTAACAAATAGCAACATGTTGAAAACTGCAAAAAAAGAACTAAGGAACTTCATCATCAGTACCCTCCACTACATCAGGCTTCAACAAACCACCATGGAATCGAAAACAAATTAGTATGCAATGGCTAAAAGGAGTAATGTCAAATAGCCATTTGTTACCATGGATCAAACCGAGATAGTATTTTTTATTAGAACCTAGATTATTGGATGCATACCTTTGAGATGAACGAGTCCACCATGAATTGCAGGTAAATGTGTTCTTCCTTTATCCTCTGTATATCTTAGTTGCCTTGGAAGCCCAGTTCATGCATAAGTTATCATGGATTTTAGTTTTTTGACCTTTTCCTCCCCAATTTTTTTTTATGTTAAGTAAAATATACTATAACTATAGAATGTTTGCAGAATCCATGGGAGAAGAAAACATGCTGGCTGTTGTGTGCAAATCTTATGCCGCTGTGCCCTCTCTCGAGTGCTATGATGAAGAAAGTGGTAGAATTGACAGGGAGCAACATCTTCATGCCATAGCAAATGAATTTGGGAAATCGATAAAGGGCCGTTTTTCGGTCATCTGTGTTGAGAACATGTAGGCTTTTGTTCTTCTAGGGACATGCGATAATAGAAGAACAAGAGCTTACACGTTCTCAACACAGATGAACGAAAAACGAGTCTTTATCGATTTCCCAAATTCATTTGCTATTGCATGAAAATGTTGTTCCCTGTCAATTCTACCACTTTCTTCATCATAGCACTCGAGATAACCTCGCAACGCCATAAGACTTGCACACAATAAACAAAGATGTTTTCTTCTCCCATGGATTATGCAAACATTCTCAGTAGTTATAGTATATTTTACTTTACATAAAAAATTTTTTTGGGGAGGAAAAGGTCAAAAAAGTAAAATCCACGATAAATTATGGAATATCAATCTAAATATGCACAAAAAGAAGTGTCAATCATAAAGTAATTCGAAGAATTGCTAAAGTTGTCTACAAAGGCAAACGTTTAATCTAAGAATTTACACAAACAACAAGTAAAATACCTATGTATCACCAAGCTGCTCATCTCTCGAGAGCCACGCTTACGTCTCACGCTCAACATTGTCCCCTTGTTGTGGTGGATCGACCGGATCTATTTGCGGCAGCTGTTGCTGGTAATGAGGTGGCGGTGGTGGTGGCGGTGGTGATGGTTGTTGCTGAGATAGGCCTGCTTCGTCCATGTTCATCCCGAGATGTTGCTGCATGAACTCCATAACCTTTCGTAATTGCTCCGCGACGACATTGAACTCTGCCCGCGGCACCATATCCGGCATCTCGGACGTGCTAGCACAAAGATCTCCATATCTCCTCTTCTTTCTCCCTAAGGACCCGAATCCGTAGACACGTCCTTTGGGACACTCACCCGCCACATTGAGGTACACCGCCTCATCATCCACCGATTGGTCAGGTGTAGCCTGGGTCAGCTCCTGACGTCTCCTCTGGAGCCTATCCTGCAGATATGAACAACAAACAAAATACATGATATGGGTTAAAGTAAACTTAATACTATTTTACATATAATTTCTATACTTACATAGAACCGCTCTGATCTAGTATCGATGAATGTCATCCTGTCGTGATGTACGGTGTGGAGATGCAAATACAATTCATTCACAGTCGGTGGCGTCTCGGATGAATTAGTCTGCGTGCAGGACCAAGCATAGTGAACAAGTGTATAAATGTAAAAAATATCCAAGGTGTTAAAAAAAACTTACCAATCTTTCTTGGGTAGTCACAAAAGACACGGAACCACCACCGTGCTTCGAGGGTCCAGTCCCAGGGCCTTCGACCTTAGTGTTCCTATTCTCCGTCGCTTGCCTAGACCTGGCCTGAAAGTCCTCGCTCTCCCAATACTCCAAGTATCTCCTCCATGCCTCATCTGTAACATAAACTGGCTGCGCACGATTCTTCTTTAACTTGTGCATCAATGCGGTGTACCTTGTGCCTGCATGCCTGTCGTACGCCGCTCGAATGAGATCCTCGGCAATCGCGTCATCCCATCTAAAAAACACCTACAAATTGGTGATTGCTATTGTTACGAGACATTGAGAAAATAGTATAAATCATAAGGCATTTAGTAGTCTTGTTTACCTTCCATTGGCGCCGTATTGGTCTTTATGATGAGGCGGTACCGACTTCCAACAATATCCTTCAGGGAATCATCCATCGTTTGAAAACTTTTGTCATCCTCCGTGCACAAAAATGCGAAGGATGCAACTCCCTGTGTTTCATGAACATGCATATCACCTTAACTACTTCTTCAATAATTGACATCCATATTTAAAACGACATATATGAGTCAAACACAAACTTACGTATCATTGGCAATCAGTCTGATAGGGATCCCCTGCACGCGAGGGGGCTCCATCCCTGTCCTCTGAGGTGGCCGCGGAGGGCCTGTCACCTCTAACCCTGCTCTTACGTCGTCTTGTGGGGATGCTGTGGCTGGGGGTGCTGGCCTCGTGGGTAAAAGGGTCCTTGATGTCGGAGATGGTGACTGGAAGTGCATATTTGGTATAGTCCTTGATGGCGACGATGATGGTACAGACGACGCTCACGGTATGGAAGGGGAAGGTGACGCTGCGGCTGTCTCGTGCTCGAGAGACCGAGAAGTCGGAATCGATAATGCAGGTATCGACCCACGACCTCGACCGCCACGACCTCTATGGACCCCTCGTGTGGCCTGACCATGAGGCCCAGTCGGTATTTCGCCGCCAGAGGTCGGTGCTGCACCTCTTCCACCTGGACGATGTCCTCCTAATGGGAAACCTCGACGTGGGGGATGACCACCTCCCGCCATGAAACCTAACAAAATAGCAATAAAACATCAGAGAAGGAGGGCATACAAAAATTAGAAATTAAGTCTAAATGATTGGACTTAATAACACATGATCCATGCTGATAAAAGTAACTAAATGATCGGACGTTGACATATCATATACATACATTATTCGCTATCATCCGTTTCAATGGTTTTTGGAAATGTTATTGGAAATGTTATTAGTTATGAATTAAGGCAGATTTATAAAAAAAAAAGATAGGATATATCTTGCTAAGTATTAATGTTTGAATGCAATTCAAGGCAAGAAATGCAAAGTACAACAACATTTATTCGATATTCCTCTAACTGGATTATTTACCTCATCATAAATATGTAAGATGCCTGGATTAGAAATGAATTGTTTTAACTTTTCATTGAACTAAGGATAGGGAGTTGAAAAGTCAAAGTGTTTTTTATCTATACCAACTATGCTCATTGGAAAGTAAGGATGAAGTTCTACATTAAGGTGAAAATTAGACTTTTGTGGGAGTCAATTGAGAATAGGTATAGTCCACCGAACAGGGCCATGATAGAATACATCATTGAGGAGACCAAGATTGAGCTCTCCAATGATCAAGCCATGAATAATTTTTTTCCTCACTTTATGAGAACAAATTTAACAGAGTTAGGGCTTGTCAAACAACTAAGGAGGTGAAGGAGAAGCTTAGGGTACATTATAAAGGTAAACATCAAGTGAAGAAAAAAGTTGATAATCGAGGGGCACTATGAGACTTTCAGAGTTGGCTCCGATGAAGACATAGCCACAACCATCACTTCGTTCACTAAGCTCTTGAATGAGATCAAGAATCATGCAAAGAACTATGATCAAAGTAATACCTAGTATATTCCGAATTAGATTTTCATATTTCAGATCATTGCACCTATTATCATTTTTTTTGGCATTTCAGAATAGCATAACCAAACATAAAAAAATAGCAAGGAAAAAAACAACAATGCCTAACATGATAAATTTGAACAAAAATACTGAACGAAAATTCTTGATTTCATTAGACTGAAAGGAAGTGGAAACTTGTTCTTTTTATAAATGTTAGTTGAACACCTACATAACACATCAAGAGAGACACCGAACATATAACAAAGACATCAAGATATCACTTATGATAGCTGAATAGTTATATACATCAAGATATCATACAATAGCAAGGGAGACATACTTGGTAAAGTTACAACCAAATCAAATTTATTTAAATTATACATTTAAATAGGTAAACCAACATCAAGATATGATAAAATAGCAAGGAACACCTACATAACATGTCACTGCCAATTCACCAAAAATAATGGTTCGAGAGGAAAGAGGGAGAACTCACCAATCAAGCACGACGAGGCGCGGAATGAATGAGAGCACAATACCACCGAACAGAGATCGAAGAGGGGACTGAATGAGAGCACGAAGTGAGAGCCGAGAGGAACAGAGGCGCGGACTGAAATGGTGCAAGACAATCGAACAGACAAGAGCGGGGCGGCGCTACCGGGGAGCAATGTAGTGCGAGGACGACTTGTTGGGGGTTGGGGATTTGGGGGCGGTGGCGGAGAGAGACGGAGAGACCGAGAGAGAGAGAGTTGAGAGCAACGGACAGAGACGCCGGATTTGTTGGGGGTCGGAGATTTGGGGGCCGGTGGCCGGAGAGACGACGCGACCGAGAGAGGAGAGACGAGAGTATAGAGGAGAGACGACGAAGACGATGAGATCGAATCGCGCGGTGGGTTTGCTTGGTTAGGGCTTTCGGTGGCTTTCGGTGGTGGGGAGGACGACGAGGGGGGGTTTTGGAGGGGGTAAAGAGAAATCTCGAGATTTCTTGTCACAAATCTCGAGATTTGATGAACGGGTATAACAAAATAAAGTTTTGGTGGGAATGTTGGCGCCATTTTTTAGAGACGGGATTTAATTCCGTCTCTAATTCCGTCTCTGATCCGTCTCAAATCCGTCTCTGAATGTTTCCGTCTCAATTCCGTCGCTAACTTTTTAATTTAGAAACGGAACTTATTTCCGTTTCTAATTCCGTTTCTGATTTAGAAACGGAACTTATTTCCGTTTCTAATTCTGTTTCTGATTTGCCGTTTTTTTGTAGTGCGCTCCTCCTTGACTGAGTTTCGGGTCTCCTCTATGAAGACTTCGCGACTCGCACACCGACTCGACCGTCGCTCGAGCTTCACCCCGATGGACAAGCTAACCGACTCGTGGATTGCCTCTCGACTAGGCGTTGGACCTTCGAATCACTTATATTTTGGAATTTTGGATTAAATTTTGTTTTCATTACTACTGAAATTAGGAAATCTAAATTTTCCCTTTTATATATCAATGAAATCGTAAGTGTGTTATGCTTAGCCTTCAAAAATAGCGACAACCTACTAAACATCAACAAACCAACAAACCAACAACGCAACACTATGTTGCTAAACATCAACAAATTAACAACTCAACCATCTGTTGCTAAACAACAACAAATCAACAACTCAACCATCTATTGCTAAACATCAACAAATCAATGTCAGAACAATCTGTCGCTAAATAACAACGAATCAACAACTGAACAATCTATTGCTAGAAACAACAAATCAACAAGTAGAACGAATTAAATTTGCATTTAGATAGTTTAGATTTTCACTTAGCTTGTCATATGATAATCATCATTTACTATTGTAAACTGTAGTTCATATATAGTATGTTCATTAAAAAATAATACAGTAAATTAGTAAATCCGTACATTGTTTAAATTATTGCTTGGCAGTGCATGCATTTCCAACTAAAAATGATATCTTATTGAGTTATAACTTATATATATATCTTATAATGTTTACTAATTGTGATTGTCATTTAGTTGGTACGTATTTATATTTGGAATCTCAATGTAGTGTCTATATCCGTTGAATTGAAAAATAATTAGATTTATTTGTAAAATAAAGAAAACTATATTAATTTATATACTTCATTAGTAAGAATTGATAAGAAATGTCGAGATTATATGGAGATTATGGAAAAATAACTTGGACAATTCATGATGGTGAGGAAAAAAATTATATAATGTTTGTACATAACATGTTTGTAGGAAAAACACACCTGAAGAAACTTAATCGTATTTCCCTTTAAGCTTTAATTTAAATTATATATTATTTATTAATTGTGATTGTCATTTACTTGATACTTACTATAGGTACGTATCTATATTAGAAATCTCAAGATTATATATAATCCAATTTAATGAATATTAATTTGGATTATTTTTTGAATATATAGTTAATTTATAGGATTTATATATATTATTTTTTTAGAGTTAATAAGATTTTTCTAATTATCGACTGAAAAAACTTAGGATCGAGATGTCTACTAATCGAGAATGGATGTATAGTCGTATTGAAAATGGCTCTACTCGACGATAGTTCATAAACGGCGTGAACGAGTTCATCACATACGTGAAGACGCACCGCAAGGACATTCGCCACTAAGGGAAAAATTCGGTGTCCATGTAACCATACGAAGTGTCGTAATCGTTCATACTATGATGTTGACACCGTAGAACTTCATATTCTTCGTCGGGGCTTTGTTCCGGGATATCAATCTTGGTTGGAACACGGGGAAGGAGATTATATGTACACTCAAAATGTACCTGAAGAACCTAGTAATACAATGAGAAATGATGACCACGAAGGGACACAAACGACCAATTATTGTACATCGTATCATGAGATGGTGCACGACTTGGCTGGTTCGAGTTTTAATTGGTGCCATGTGGAACAACGACCAACTCCTAGAACGAAAAATTTGTATGATATGTTAGACGCAACAAGTCGGCCGCTATGGCAGGGGTGCGAGAACATGATGAAATTGTCGTAGTCGCGAGACTCTAAAAATCAAAGCAAAATATCATATTTCTGAAAAGGCGTTTGATGAAATTCTTCAATCTTGTAAAGATGCATTGCCGAGTAACAATTGTTTAGTCGATAGCTTTTACGACACAAAACGACTAATGCAAGGGATGAGGCTACCAATCCAGCAAATTGATTGTTGCAAGTCCATGTGCATGATTTATTAGGGTGAGGATTCAGAATTGACGACGTGTAAGTTTCGCGGTGAATTAAGGTATGAACAAACTAGAAGTGAAGGACGGAGTGGCGTGCCGCGAGCTCGAAAAAAAATGTATTACTTCCTCCTAGCACCTCGATTGCAGCGCTTATTTGCGTCTAAAGCGACTGCGAGGCACATGCGTTGGCATGGGGAACACATTTCAGATGGCATCGTTATGCAACATTGTTCCGATTCTATTGCATGGAAACATTTCAATGATGTGAATATCGAATTCAGCACCGAAATTCGTAATGTTCGGTTAGGTTTATGTACGGAAGGTTTCTAACCATTTGGCCAATCCGAAAAACAATACTCATCGTGGCCTGTATTCTCACTCCTTAAAACCTACCCCCCTCAATGTGCATGAAGAAGGAGTTCATGTTCTTAACGGTCATCGTATCGGGCCCGATTAATCCTTCAAATTAGATCGACGTCTTCCTACAACCTTTGATAAAAGAGTTGCAAGATTTGTGGCATGATGGGGTACTTACCTACGACATTGCCACCAAGACCAACTTCCAACTTCGAGCCGCACTAATGTGGACTGTTAGTGACTACCCTGCTTATGGTATGTTTTCTGGCTGGAGCACACATGGAAAGAGAGCTTGTCCTTATTGTATGGATGACATGGATGTATTCAAATTAAAACATGATGGAAAAACTTCTTGGTTTGATTGTCATCGTCGGTTCCTACCGCGTGGCTCCACCTTAACAAGTGATAAGAACGGCCTCAGATGCGATACAACTTGTCGAAAAGGACCACCGAGATTAAAATCGGGGGAACAAATTCGGGCTGAAATTAAAGCTTGGGACTGATGAAAGTAACGAAATCGAAGCCGTTCATGTGAACAAAGAGATTGTCAAGTATTCAGGGTGGAGGAAATGAAGCATATTCTGGGACTTACTATATTGGAAGACGAATCTCATTAGGCACAATTTGGATGTCATGCGCATTGAAAAAAATATTTTCGACAACATTTTTAATACAATTATGAGTGTTCCTGGGAAGAGTAAGGAAAATGCCAAGTCGAGACTAGATGTAAAAGATATTTACAATCGACCTTTCCTCGAATATGACCCCGCGTCCAATTCATATCCCAGAGCGTCTTATACACTCGATAAACGTAAGAAAAAAGTATTGTGTGATTGGGTACGACAGTTACGCTTCCCTGATGGATATGCTTCAAATATTAGTCGATGTATGGACTCCAACAAATCGAGGATGTTTGGGTTGAAAAGTCATGATGCCATGTGTTCATCCGACAAGTGAAATTGTGTCTGACAATGATGAATTTGAGGCAAATGTGGACGATGAAGAAGATGATGAATTCACATCGTCATTAGACAGTGGTAGCGAAGATGAGTTTGAGTGATTGGTGTGAGTTTTAGTGCAATATATCTATCATTTGCTTGAAATATGATGTTTACGTTATATGAAATATATCTTTATAAATGTTATTTGTATGACTCAACTGAATTATTTGTTTATGCAATTATAGATACCATTATATATGACAAGACGTAGGGGGCGTAGTAATCCAGAGGATGAGGACGCGGAGTGCATCAATAGACATCCGGAGGAGACTGACACCACCGGACAAGGATTTTTGTCGCACCATGCTACACCTGCCCATCCGGATGGTTGGTACTCATTACATTATACCTACGGATGGTCACATGTGACTCGTCCATACCCGACTTATGCCCCCGGACCGTCGTCATCACATTATACCTCCTCATCGCCTCCCGGTCATCCATATCCATATCAGCATGGCACACCATCTCCCCAGTTCATGCACTCCCAGCTCAGCATGGTTTCATTCCTCATCGTCACACCACTCCAAACCATCACCTCCAGCAGATGTATACCCACATGACCATGGTACCAGGCCGTTTTCATCACATCACGCCACACCATCACCTTCAGCTCATCCCGCCCATTTTCCTAGAATAGGCGACGAGCACACTTTTACATCTCGTAGGCCCCCAGCACCACATCGTCATTCATCCATAAGGTCATCCAGTAACGGGTTGCGCTCATCGATACCACATGCGATTGAGGAGATCCTTGACGTACTTTTTCAGACCTCCGACAGCCCCTACGGAAGGCGAAAACCCTCTTATTTATCTCATTGCTGAGCATGGCTTGTATGTTACTCTCCACAAAATATTTGCATCCAATTTATAGAAATATTATTTTCCTAGACTAACTTAAATGATGAAATGATAGGTTACACCCTTCTTCCGTGGCGGCATGGAAGATGAGTTTAGTTTTTAAGAGCTGATATTTGAAAGAAGGATGGAAATGGGAATATGTCCCTCAATCCCAACGAGATATATATTGGCTGCGTTGGAAGGTCAGTAACTTCACATCAACCATTGTAGTAAATAGAGGTGAAACTGCTATATGATCATAGAAATAAGGATGTTTTCATAATACTTGTTCATCTCTAGGTGTTCTTCACTTGGGACTTGCCAATGTCCTTTGCGATATATGATGCGTAGTGTCGGAAGGCAGCCATCCGATACACAAGCAATATATATCTCATCGCGAAGAAAAGAATAACACCTATTTACTTAACAAAAGAGGTGTTTGAGCATTACAAGTGAATGCGAGCAACAGATGAAACATTCAAGAAGAAGTCCGAGCAAATGAGCAGCAATAGAAAGTCCGAGGTGGGAGGGTCGGGCATTGGTATTTCGTTGCATAGCACCGGAAGTATATTCACTATACAACATGGTGATACGTTGGTACGTATAAATACAAAAATAATGTCTTTAATAGATGAACCGAAATAAAACTATTAATCCTGTAACAATGTTGTAGGAGAAGAAACTTCAACGTCGTCCCACATGGAAGGAGATGTTTCGACACCTCCACACCCATGGCCATGATGAACAATCATTCGTAGATAAGAGATCCGCGAAGATTGATGCAAGTAATATGAATTGCATATATATAACTAGTTCGAGACAACACATGTAGCCCATCAATTTAAAAGAAACCGGTAGAGTTAACTATTAGTTTATTAATTTAAAGCAGGCTGAACTCACTCGGAGATTGGAGGAGATGTCCAGCCAGACCCTCGACACGTCGATTGACGAGGATGTCATTTATCTCGAGGTGGTGCTAGAGGTCAAGGGACGTGTATACGGATTAGGGTCACAAGGTTATCATCGCAGCATATCTTTAAGGGAAGCAAGCTCATCTCGAGGACCAGCGTACGAACCTCATGAGTTGGAAGAGCTCCAGCGGGACCACCAATGGTTGCAAGAAACATTGCTGAAGGAGCGAATGGAAAGACAAGAACAAATGCAGAGAGACAAGATGGAACGCAAGGAAGAAACTCGAGAGATGCATGACCGGTTAGCACGAGTGGAGGCATTGTTGATGCAACACCTTGGCATTATGCCCCACATGCCTCCGACACCGTGGACTCCACCATTACCAGTAACAGAGCGTTCTGGTCTATAGAGTGACGACCACCCTGGTCATTTGACGACGGAGATAGCACTTTCTCTGTCTGCACACCCGCATGACCACCGACCTGGGCATTGGACCTCTCCATATAGAAAGATGTTTGAGGATTAACGTCATTTTCTGGATGATCATGATGAGTTTATGGAGCAACTAATGCCGCCTCCACGACCACCGCCACGGTAAAAGTGATTGGATGTCCTATCTTTTTTTATGGTAAACTATTAATTACGAGTAATGTATATCTTCACATTTTTTCCTTCTAATGTAGTCGATGTGATTACTTCATTTGCAAGTATGTGCACCGGTGGCATTTGATATGGGTGTTGCATAGGGAGGCAAACTTACATCACCAATTGGGTTTCAAGTTTCAGAGATTCCTTTGGTATGCAACCTCTTGCCATTTATTTTATTCACAAAATCTCCATTGAACTCAGTCTTCTCTTGATCTCGAACATTTTACCATGTATACTGCAGTGTTTATTATGAACTTTTGAACATTAGGATAGTTACAATGAGTGGTAGAACTGTCTTACAGCATATGTTACAAGACATTCTTTTGTCATACTTTGGTATTTTTAAATCTTTAATATAATATTAAATACCAGTTTCTTTAGCATTTTCCATTTGTCATTTCATGAAGAAACTTGATTTTTGACTTTAACTTTGTTGTATATGATGAAGGGAACATACATTTTTTGCTTTGTCGATATTGAAAAATATCCTCGAATATGTATTTTACTCGTGTTTCATGATACAAATAGAGAACATGAGTACTTAGCGGCTTTAGAATAAATGATTTTTGAACTAGATCACTATGATTGAATTATATAGGTTTCGTAGGCAATTCTTAAGTAAAATGACTTCATAAACCTCTTTTATTTTAGAAAGTTTTTTACTTCAAAGAGTTGGATCTCTTCTTTATAAAGTTGAATGTTCTCATTGATGTATTTGTATTTAAATTTTAGATTTTACATTTGCGAGTGAATGAAATGCATGCATTGTGACTTGTTAGTCAAGTCTAGTATATATTAAGATAATTAGAGTAGTAAAATTAGAATCAATTTTATATATTTAGGATCAATGATATAAAAAATTGGTCACAATGAGAATGACATTACAAATAAGTAGATTAAGATGTATCCAAAAAAGGATAGGAGAATTATATCCACATAGATCAACTAAGGTATATTCTCAAATAAAGTAGTTTATCTAATCCTATATGGTTCATTTCATTTTTCTCGGTGAGATGGACACCCCATGCTGCTCAACTTGGTCTCTATATATAATTTGTGTCTTCATATTTTTTAGGGTCATAACACGCACTTTTATTTTATGTATTAGAAATCCTTAACTCGTTGTGTATTTTTGGAGTGGTTGTGTTGGTCATGTTATACATCGAGATAGGAAGACTGTGAAAGATAGTGTGTACTCAGAAACAACACTGTATTCAATTTCACTTTAATTAGATGTGATGCTATTTTCATTTGTGTTTGAATATTTTGGTTGCATGTCAAATATTGTTCAAGTTATTCCTTTTCATTTTCAGGATTTGGATGAGATATGCTCTCCTAGCCCCAGAATTTGTATGGTACCTATCTTGTATCGATGAAACAATTGGGTAAGAGTGTGGGATTGACATTGTATATATATGTAAATTAATTTGTGTAGCCATCTTAATTTGTGTAGTATTTTGTATTTTGTTGAATAATATTCATCTAGTACTATATAATATACTACTAGTTAATTATGAAATGTTAATCCCATCCTTTTGTAGACATTGTTTATCAAATTTTGATAATATACAAAAAATTTCTCAATTTTTTTTATTTGCAGCAGGAAAATATATATTGTTGCAGATTTTACTGCACTACAGGTTTCCAATTTACTTTTTACTGTCTCCGTTGAGTGACAGATCAGCGATAGACAACGATTTTGTTGATCTATCGCAAATCGCTACAGATTTCGGTCTATCATTGAATCAGAATAGATCACGCGACAAGACGCGCTGTGCTTGAACTAGGCAAATCAGCGACATACATGGTCTGTCTCTGATTTGCAACAGATTTGCAACAGACCATCATTTGTTGACTCTACTACAATTAGCGACATACTTGTTTCTGTTGCTGTTCAGCGATATACTTTTGTCACAAGTCGGTCGCTGAATAGCAACAGAACCCAAATCTGCCGCTAAGTTCAATTTGCAACAAAGAGTTTAGCAACAACTACTATCCGTTGCTGATTAGTTGCAGAGTCACTTAACAACAGATCCGTACCAATTCAACATCAAATTAATTTGTTGTTGTTTAAGTTTTTTTTTGTAGTGAATGTCTCCAAATGCATATGTCAACCAATCACTTTTTTTCTTTTTTTTTTTGGTTCATCAAAACTTTGCGTGAGAACCATGTTCATTACATCCACAAACAGAAATAAATTAAAATACAGCGCTGCTATCATATCAGAGTTTTAGTGTTATTTTATTTACTTAGGTAGTCAAGGCTTTAAGTCCATGAGTTTAAGGTGTACATGCACGTTAAACCATGCACGCCTATTTTTAGTGTATGAGTTTAAGAGGTGTGGTGCATGAGTTTTAATGTTATTTTCTTTGCCATAAATATTATGAGTTTGGTTTTTGGTAATGGAATAAAATTAAAGAACAGCTGAAAAAAATTTAGACATCTCGTGATTATAAAAATAATAAGGAAAAAAAAAAAAAAAAGCAAGCGGCTGACATAACGAATAGAGCACGGGCCACGGAGTTCAAGTATGTAAATCTCTAGGAGTGGCTTTTGCTTTACATGTAACAACAAACATATGGCGGTATTGGTGACGTCATGGCTCACATGCATAACGATTATAAAGATGAGAAGGAATGAGATTATGTGAGTTCTGTTACTTGAGAAAGAATAGGAGTAGCATGCGTAAATGACATAAAAGATGTAATAACATATGAATATTTTTCCTTTCATTAATTAAAATATGTTGGATGAGCTTACAAGTTACGTAAACCAATTACTCACGTTCACTACAACAAGAAAAAGGCAACTTTTGACGTGGCTAATGATCTTTATAGTGAGAAATAAAGTTTTGTGGCTAGTTTGTTGCTAAAGTATTGTCCTAATTGGTCTTTAGCAAATGCTAAAAGTTATGATTAGCAATGAATTTTTTCTCACTAAAAGTGACTTTTAATAATGAGATTTTTCATGGAAAATGATAAAATAACACACTTAGGGGCACACTTGATGCACATATTTTATTTTTAAGTCATTTATGACTTTTTTTGCCTCCCAAAGCGTGGGCCCCACACGTGACAAAACACCATTTATAGCTAAAAAATAAAGTATGCGCTTAAAGTGTGTTATTTAATCATTTTCTTTTTTTTTTCATTGCTAGAAGTGATTTTTAACAATGAAGGTTCTTCTTGCTAGAAGTGACTTTTAGTGATGAAGTTTTTTCATTGCTAGAAGCGACTTTTGGCAATCGAAGTCTTTCTTACTAGAAGCAACTTTTAGCAATGGAAATTTTGCCTTGCTAGAAATGACTTTTAGCAATGAAAGTTTTTTTTTTTTTTTTTTTTTTTTTTTTTTTTTTTTTTTTTTTTACCAAAACGACTTTTTACCAATGAAAATTTTCTCTTGCTAGAAGTGACTTTTAGCAATGGAAGTTTTTCTTGCTA
Source organism: Stephania yunnanensis (assembly GCA_039657365.1). Classification (NCBI taxonomy): domain Eukaryota; kingdom Viridiplantae; phylum Streptophyta; class Magnoliopsida; order Ranunculales; family Menispermaceae; genus Stephania; species Stephania yunnanensis. Next base: position 51,703,282 of record CM077584.1, on the reverse strand, counting down.
GCAGCAACTTTTACCAATAAATTTTTTCCTTGCTAGAAGTGACTTTTACCAATAAAAATCTTTCTTACTAGAAGTGACTTACAACAACAACAACAACAACAACAACAACATAGCCTCAGTCCCAAATTAACTGGGGTCAGCTACATGGATCAAACTTTTCCATTGTGCTCGATTAAGTGCAATTGATGGTGAGCTTTGCAAACCATTCAAATCCCTTTTAATTAATGCATCCCATGTTAACTTTGGTCTGCCCCTACCTCGTCGAATTTCTACAGTTTTTATTGAATCAAGTTTTCTAGTTGGGGCATTTGTAGGCCGTCTTTGCAGGTGCCCTTCCCTAATCTTTGTATCAATTGGTGCTACTCCTACTTGTCTTTGAATTTCTATATTTCTTATTCTATCTTTACGAGTTTTACCGCACATCCTCATTTCTGCTACGTTCACTTTATGTAATTGTTGTTGCTTTACCGCCCAACATTCACTTCCATAGAGCATAGCTGGCCTAATTGCGCTCCTATAGAATTTTCCTTTTAACTTAGTAGGAATGAGTCGATCACAAATCACCCCTGTTGCACTCTGCCATTTCTTCCATCCAGCTTGAATTCTATGTGTGACATCATTTTCAATGTTACCATCGTTTTGTATGATTGATCCTAGGTATCTAAAGTGGTTTACCTTAGGAACTTCTACTTCCCCTAATTTTATCACTCCGTCATCTCGATGTCTAGTGTTTCCAAAAGATTTTCTTGCTAAAGATGAACTCCCACAAAAATGTTCATAATATTTTATATGTTTTTAAATATAATTATTAAATACTCCCCCCATTCCATATTATCTGTCACATTTGAACTTGAGCACATGAATTAAGGTAATGATTGAAAGTCTTAAAAAGATAGACATTGAGACTAAAATACCCCTCATTAATAGTCTACTTTTCATAAGTTTTTGCTTTAAGAACCCCTAATTGGCATTAATGACATAACTTCAAATTAGGGGTAAAATTAGAAAAAAGACCATAAATACACCCTTGATTTCTTAATGTGACACATATTATGGAACAAGAATTTTTTTTTAAATATGACACATAATATGAAAATGGAGGGAGTATAAAATTGCAAATGTAAAGATCAAATCTAAATTAAACTTTACAAAATGAATCGTACAAGTTTGTACAAATCGAATACAAAATCTTGCATAAATCTCTTACAAACCATAATTTTAACAATTTTTGAGTTTTCTGCATATGAACTCTTACAATCATAATTTCACTGAGAACAACGAGTCCATCCCATCTTTTGAAAACAAAAAAGAACTTAAATCTGATTTTTTTGAGAGCAGAGATTATGGACGACTAAACATGACCCTACATAAGAAAACACACAATAAAACACAAATTCAATTGATCCAACAGTGTGAGTTAAGCGCTTAGCAATTACATATAACAATTATATATTAAGTTGCAGTAAGCATTCATAAATCAGTCCATATATATGATGTGACGACTCATTCTCAAATTAGGGAACGACCTGACCTAATCCCATCATTAAGCTTTAATCTCGGCCACATAAGACTTAAAAACGTATATTATCCTCTTCAAACTTTTCTCCAAACTAGCTACCTTTAAAATAAGCAATAGATTGTTCTCTTTTCAATTAATATTTTAGAGTTAATTAAAATTTTTATAACTTAATCTAATTAAGCAAAAGTCTTAATAAATTAGCAAAATCAATTAATATAAATCCTAAGTATGTGTGAAAAAACAGAAATCAATTATCACATGCCAATATATGATAAAACATTGATATCGGTATGACAAACATGTGTTTGGTCGGGAAACTATTTCTCAACCATAAATACAAACCCTAAAAGTATATCAAAGACATATATAAGTCGTACAGCAAAATCCAAAACCTACAAGATTAAAGGTAGCAATATTTTAGTGGCTTAAAGGTAGTCATCAATCTTCTCCTTGCCCGGTCTGCTACTCTATGGATCTGCACTCACCATCATAAAAAGGATGGTGGGTACATGAAAGTAGAAAGTAATACTGAGATATATTTATCACCGCTATAATCGCGTGATCTTCCAACTTATTTATTGAAATTCATGAAATACTATTGAGACTCCTTTATTTTACTCACTGGAATTTTCTTTGTTTTTTGTGACAATTGTAGGTTCCTCGAGTAGTAAGGGAAAAGAGCACGTACTGTGATTACCTTTGAAGTACTTTCAGAGTCAGCTTTCTCTCCTTTACATTGTAGGTTATTTTCACTACAAAAAAACAACAGATCAGAAACGAAAATTTCCGTCTCTGATTTGCATAAATTTCGTCTTTGATTGAATTCTGCAACGGAACAGAGACGGAATAAATTCCGTCTCTAAAATCGTCGACGCTGATTCAATCAGCAACGAAAATGTGATTTCGTTTCTGATTAGACACGGATTAGAGACGGAATTCAGAAATGGAACAGAGACGGAATAGAAATGGAAATTTTTCTAAATGGTACAATTGTAATTGCATTTCGTCTCTGATCCGTTGCTAATCAGAGACGGATCAGAGACGGAAAGCAATAATTCCGTCTCTGATCCGTTGCTAATCAGAAACTGATCAGAGACGGAATTATTAGATTCCGTCTTTGTTCCGTCTCTAATCAAAAATGGATCAGAGACGGAACAGAGATGGAATCTAATAATTCCGTCTCTGATCTGTTCCTGATTAGCAACGGATCAGAGACGAAATTATTGCTTTCCGTCTTTGATCCGTCTCTGATTAGCAACGGATCAGAGACGAAATATAATAATTTCGTCTCTGATCCGTTGCTGATTCATGCATCTATTCTTCGAAAATTAGAGACGAAATAGCAACGGAATCTCTGAATTCCGTTTCTAATCCGTCTCTAATTTTCCTTTTTGTTTAGTTTTCAAACATAAACTCAATCCAATTGGTTCTCCAACCTATAACTTGAAAATACAACCATAGGACCTACTCCATCGCCTGCACCCCCTCCAACAACTCCTTAGGGGTGCTAACATCCCCCAAAAAAGAAAAAATTGACATTCATACGTCGACAATATATATCAACAAATATTCGAATGAGAGAAAAAAATGTAAAATTCAAAATTTGAAAAAGATTTATATATCCACGAAAAATTGTCAAGTATAATAAATGCTCCAAATTTCTAAATATTCACAAAAAGCACCAATCCTATTGTTCAACAACCACAAAAAAAACTTACAATCCTCTAAATATGCACAAAAAGAATTATCAATCTAAAAGTCATGTAAACAACTATAAAAGTTACATGATATGCTTTAAATTCCTCGTCTCTCACTTGAAAACCAGATTATGGCAGGTATTGTCACAGGGATATGGGCAATCAATGGCACTAACTCCCACTCGATCGAAGAACCAGTCACCTACTGATAGGGCCACGCTTTGCAAATATTGCAAAATAGATCAAACTCATGATAAAAAAAAACGAAACTGCAAAAAAAACTATCTCCATTTACAGTGCAAAAGAAAAGTATATTTTACTATAACTTAAGACGGTACATGGCTACTTGTGTGTCCAACTAACACAATTTATTAGAAGGGGGAATCTGAGAACCTACCTAACTACATGAACGAAAAGCTTTGCTAAAGCACAATTACGAAAACGTTTAAGTGCTAAAGCTTGACAACATGCCAGCAAAAAGAAAATTCGAATCATTTCATTAAAAATGTCTAATGATCATAAAACTACATAAGGTGAAAACAAAGGGAATACAAAAAGTACAAAGATCCACAATATTGAGCAAAAATTAGAAGAGAACATAATACGTTGAGAATTTACAGTATTATAGAGCAAATAATGAAAACAAAGCACTTGTGTCTGTAGGTCTAGCAAAAATTAGAAGAGAACATAATAAGTCAAATAAGGCCACAATAGAAGAATAAAGAACATGCACTTACAGAGGAAAGTAATAGAGCTGAAACATCAAAAAAAGTGAATTGGAAGCTTTGTGTAAAAATTAACAAAATATAAATAAGGATTTGTAAGGACACGATGAAGCTAAGCTTAGTTGTAATGGAAAGGTAGATTATTTACTTCATTCCAAGGTCCAAGTAACATAGCGAATACAAAAGCACCACAACTCAGCTGTTGCCAAAGTGGCGTTCACGCGTGCTTTGTTTGTATTTAAATAGAAAACCAGAGGTATAAGCTAAAATTAACAATGTAATTCATTGTAGGACAACAATAAGGAAAATAGTACCATCATAAATAGTCCATGCCCTTGGAAATAAAGCATGATATGTAGAATGCTGACCACTCAAGTTCCATCCCCAGGATGATATCCCATGATCATCAGGTTTCCTGAAAGAAGTAACAATAATGTTATGCAATGAACCAATAATAATCGTGAAATCAGCTTTTAAAATGAGAATCTGTGGCCATGAATTGGACAACACTTACTCGTCGCTCAAGAAAAAAGATAGCACAGTACACAAGAATATTATAGCAAAAAAATCAATAGCTACTCCCACGTGTGACTAAAGGACGAGAATTGATAAATGAGCAAAAAATGTAGAGTTAAAAACCATCAGCAAGGTATTTACTTCATACCAAAATCAACCAAATATTAAGCATTGCAATTGCATTATTAAATTTCGCCTCAACAGGCTACAGTCCAATAAAACAAAAACTATGAATAAGATACATCAATTAGTGAAACAATCATATAGCAATCTCCTAAACAAGCCCATAGTGATTTATGATGAATTGATCATTTTAGAATGTCATTTATTTAGTCCCCAGGCACAATTTGTTTAGCCTCATGGAAAATGGACTCATGGTTTTTGGAATCTTATCATGCTCACCTAAATCATACTTCTATAGCTATCTACCACTGCATATAAGAATATGCAGTTGTTGTCATTATGCTTTACATGTAGATACTACATCATGAAGATCAAAAGCAGGAACTATTGAACAAATAATACATTTTCTTTTCTTCTTTCTATCATGATTCATGAAGCTAAGCTGCTTTTAGATGCTATTTTTCTCAAACAATTTATGCTTTTCTCTACTATAATTGATAGGAGAACAATAAAAAGTGGCAACCAAGCACAAAAATAATTGCATAGTGTAATCAAGTTGATTTGATAAAACAATAGAAAGTGGCAACCAAGCACAAAAATAATACAAAGAATTGTTCACTAAACAAGGGGGCTCAGATGGTCTCTCAGGTAGTAAAGAAATGTCCACTTCAGCACCCTAAGTTAAATGAAAAATCAATTTAGGATATAAGACACGCACTAAGACCACTAATAGTATAGTGGGCGCCACCATCAATAATTAAAAATACATCAAAGCCACCTACCAAAGAGTTTAGCTTATCTTTTGGATGGTTGAACTTGCACCGAAAACCAAACTTGCATTTTATGGTTTTCAAGAAGTACTGGAGTACATAAGAAAATAATTATATACTTGACAGAATATATACCAAAATAGTGTCATAACCAGATAATGATTAAAAATAAAGTCGGGAAAATTTGTTACAGGGCAATCTGGATCACCAGGCCTTTTAGGTAATAATTCCCCAGCAGCAACAGGTTGGACCTTCATAACCGACAATAAACCAAATTAGTACACTACAATTATTAGACATGGAAATAGCAGGACTATTTAAAAAATAGTGTCAATCTAAATATGCACAAAAAGAAGAAGTAAATGGAATTTTTAAAATTCTGAACAACAATCCAATGAAACAAAAAGAAGTATCAATCTAAATATGCACAAAAAGAAGTGTCGATCTAAAAGTCATGCGAACAATTGCTAAAGTTATCTACAAAAGCAAAAGTATAATCTCAAAATTTACACAAACAACAAGAAAAATACCTATGTATCACCAAGCTTCTCATCTCTCGTAAGCCACTCTTGCGTCTCTCGCTCGACATTGTCCCCTTGTTGTGGTGGATCGGCGGGATCTATTTGCGGCTGCTGTTGCTGGGCATGAGGTGGTGGTGGTGGTGGTGGCTGTGGCTGAGATAGGCCTGCTCCGTCCATGGTCATCCCGAGATGCTGATGCATAAACTCCATAACCTTTCGTAATTGCTCGGCAACGATATCGAACTTAGCACGTGGCACCATCTCCGGCATCTGGGACGTGCTAGCACCAGGATCTGCATATCTCCTCTTCTTTCTCTTTAAAGACCCGAGACCGTAGGCACGTCCTTTGGGACACTCACCCGCCACATTGAGGTACACCGCCTCATCATCCACCGATTGGTCCGGTGTAGCCTGGGTCAGCTCCAGACGTCTCCTCTGGAGCCTATCCTGCATGTATCAACAATAAAAATATCAACAATAAAAAACTTACATGATATTCTTTAAAGTAAACTTAATACTATTTAACATTTCATTTCTATGCTTACATAGAACCGCTCTGATCTAGTATCGATGAATGTCATCCCATCGTGATTTACGGTGTGGAGATGCAAATACAATTCATTCACGGTAGGTGGCGTCTGGGATGAATCACTTCGTACAGGACCGGTTATAAATTCAGCATAAATATGTCTATTAGTAGTAGGTCGGCGAACTCATATTCGCCAAACACAAATCAATTGCGTAGTGAACAAGTGTATAAATGTAAAAAATAAACAAGAGTGTAAAAAAAACTTACCAATCTTTCATTGTCGAGACGGTTGTACATCCAGTCTCGACTTGTAGACGACATTCCTATTGTAATTGTGCAATTAAATTAGTCAACTAGTTTCATAATTTCCGACGGTACATGGCTACTTGTGTGTCCATCTAACACAATTTATTAGAAGGGGGAATCTGAGGACCTACCTAACTACATGAACAAAAAGCTTTGCTTCTAGCCATTGAATAAAGGGGGTTGGAAACAACTTTCTTAATACCTACCTCAGTACATGACTGATACCAAACAGAGTATGATAATTGGTCGTAAAAATATAAGCAACAAGGAGTTCAAAAAAATAAATAAATCATAAGTTATAAGAGGCATACAAATACCACATAGTATCAAAGCTCCTACTACTTGCTCACTCGTACCTCCTTAAGGTTATAGGTTTATTCAATTCTCCAGAAATTTTATGTGAAATAGCAACATTAACTAAAAGAGTAATCCTAGTTTTTTGAATCCTAACTAGTAGTAGAAATTATATAATTATAGGTACTATTCATCTATACCTACTCTATTGGTACCTTTCTCTACATCCATGCATATACACACAAGTGAATCAAATATAGTGGGCAAAACATGAAAAAATGTGGCAAAAAACAAGGCACCCATCAACAATCCCACCATAGCTAACGAGGCGCCCATAAAAAATCCCATCATAGATCTCTATGAGCTGCGAAAATAACAGTAGCAAAAGCCAAGAGATAGCGAACCCAATTAAAACAATCAGCATGTCAAGAATAAAAATAACCCATATCATCCAAATTTAAAATTACCCATTGAAGAAAATTAACAAGATGAAATCAACACAACTTTAGAAACCCAACTTTTTGTCTCATTACCTTCACAAACACATTACACTAGAAAAAAAAAATTGAAGAGAAGTGGTTATCTATACTATATCTAATGGCAATCCTCCCTAGGATTCTATTAAGTAAAACTTTGCAATATTGCCTATATTGACATTAATTTGTTTTTTCATATTATTTTTAAAATTAAATGGTAGTTAGAGTATGAGGGTGTTTTAGGTAGACAAATTATATTTAAATATTACTTTCCTTAATCTTCTCGACTTGTTTATTTGATAACTACCCTCTACGTTTCTCTCTCCCCTCCATTCCTGTTTCCTCTCTTTGTAACTTCTATGGATTTAGATTAACTGAAAACCACTTTCTTCTTAAAAAACACAGCCCCTCCTCTCTCTTTTAAAAAAACGCAACGTGATCTATCATATGTGTGATCTTCCATTAGATGCATTTCAAGGTTGGAGGTTTGAAGTGCAAAGGTGAAGAATAAAGATTTAGAAGCAACTTTGGAATTGTAGTGGTTTTGCAAAAACTAATTGTGTATGTAAGAATTGCTTTCATATATTTCTTTTTCTTAGTTTTTGGTTCTTTTTCTTAAGTAGCAAAAAGAGATATTACTTTTTTCCAACAATCAGAGAATTAGTAGGCGTCATATGTGTGATGTACAAGGTTAATTCCTCTCCTTTGATCCAGTGCTTTATCTGATCATTAAATCCGTTCATTTTTTTTAACTTTGTTTAGATAATTATGCTTAAATTATTTATTATGGCCATTTTAAATTATCTACCAATGAAATGCAACATCCATTGTCAATCTCAAACTCGAATTATGAGTTAAATATTTTTATGCCTTTCACATTTTCCTTATAAAAAAATATTTGAACCTTACATGCGAAGCACGTGCCCGTTTACTAGTAGTAATTAATATGCATTCACCCAAAAAAAAGTAATAATATGTTATTAATGTGGTATGATTATACATGTAGTACAAATAATAATATGTAGTATTATAAATGTTAGAAACGTGCCTCAACAATGCTAATGAGTTCTCATCTAATAACTACTCCCACTGGTTCACTTTATGTGATGTTTTTGTTGTAGTATGCAGGTAGAAATCTCATTAAGCATCATTGACTTGATACATGAATAAACATAGAATCAATTGCCCAAATGAAAGTGCATTGATTCACTAACTTATTTGTTAAAAAAATTATGTAACTGTTATGAATTAGGTTGTGAAGGCCACAAGGAACAAGTTGAAAGTAATTACACATATCAAATTGTTGAAATTAAGAAACATACGTACGCCTAATCACATAGAATTTCTAACATGTTTAATTTCTCTGATCCATCGCTATAAAGAAAGAGTTGACACATAAAACAAAAGTACCTTAGAAGTGATCAATAAATGATTCTGAATTTCATTTTAGGACCTCTGGAATACGCATACAAGAACTTCAATACACAAACATGTTAATTGGGCCCCTCATCAAGGAGGGATTTGGATTTAACTTATAGGTTTCTCAATCGAGCTTCTTTTGGCAACATTGTAATCGAATTGTTACTCACCAAAACAACTTGTGTATAATAAAGAAGCATAAAAATAACTAAATACATGAAACAATAAAATCTCACGCCCGAGTAAAAATCACAAATCATTGTAAAAGCAAACAAAACATCTCACTGCCAATTAACCAAAAAGCAATGTTTTGAGAGGAAAGAGGGAGAACTCACCAATGAAACACAGTGAGGCGCGGACTGAATGAGAGCACAATGAGAGAGCAGAGAGGTCGAAGAGGGGACTGAATGAGAGCAGAATGTGAGACCTGAGAGGAGCAGAGGCGCGGACTGAAAAAGAGCACGACTGGAGCAGAACAACGCGACGACGACGACAACAGGGCAGCGCTACCAGGGAGCAAAGGAGTGCGAGGACGACTAGGGAGAAGAGGCGCGAGGGCGAGGACGAAGACGGAGCAGAGGCGTTTGGATGACCAGGGAGCAGAGGCATGAGGAAGACGACGGAACAAAGGCATGAGGATGACAGCAGAGGCGTGAGGACGACGACGGAGCAGAGGCGCGAGGACGACGATGAATCAGAGAGTAGAGGAGTGCGAGTAGGGCATGGCTTGGTGAAGAGGATCGAAAGAGAGTAGCACCGGCTTGGCGAAGAGGATCAAAAGAGAGTAGAGGAACGCGAGAAGGGCACGGAAATAGGCACACACAAATCTCGAGACTAATGGGCGGTTGTAAAAAATGAAAATTTTGGTGGGAATGTTGGCGCCATTTTTTAGAGACGGAATTTAATTCCGTCTCTATTTCGGTCTCTATTTATGTCTCTGATTCGTCTCAATTCCGTCTCTGATTTAGTCCGTCTCAATTCCGTCTCTAACTAAATTTTTTAGCAACGAAACTTATTTCCGTTTCTAATTCCGTTTCTAAATTTCATTTTCCTTGTAGTGTTTTTTGTTTTGCATATAATTATGAACTATATAGTGATGTTTGTATACTTTTGGGTTATGGGATCGAGAGATACATTGGATACATGTTTATGAATATTCTTGTTACATGATATACATGAGATCACTTTTGCAGGATTTCCATATTTAAGTTTTTCTCGATTTTAAAATTGGTTAGTTACTTTAAATTACTTTAATGATAATTACTTTCGCTTAACATAAATGATAATTCTAATAAGCAATCAAATAATACGTAATAAAAAAGAGAGGCTGACTAGGCGTGCATTGACATGGTGGGGGTTGACCAGGGGTCCATATAGGTCTAGCCGTGCAGGGCCTAGTTTGTAGGAATTAGGGCCGTCACAGAAATCATGTAAACGGTGTGATATCATGTATATAATTGGTGATAATAGTACAATATGTATATACATGTATCATCAATTGATCACATTCTCAAGTACCAAAAACATCAAAATATCATGAATAAATAGTCATATATATAATGACAAAAGAACCTATGAAGTAAGAGTAATGGAGCTGAATTTGAGGGTAGCTCAGAGGAAAACACCAAGTATAGGTTGCTTCCCCTTACTACTCGAGGACCTGCAATTGTCACCAACAATAGAGACAATTCCAGTGAATAAAGCCAGAAAAAATTCAACAGTATTTCTGAGTAATAAATTACATTAGTCTCTAAATCATTCATGTTTTTAAAGAAAGTTGTAAATAAAATAACAAAGTGCAAAATAAACAAACTAATCAAGTAAGCAACCAAAATCAAGTGGCGCAGAAGCAAAAGATACGCGAATAGGTAATCCAGTCCAAACTGTGGGTCTTTAGACCATAACATAGCTTGAAGTCAACACATCAGGCCTAAGGCCTTTTCCAACACACCGCTGCGGACTCCTCGAGTCATTTCCAATAACCCCTTTTAAACTATCAAGTTAAGCCACAACGACGCCGGATGCTTTATCCCTTACATAACCTTGAGCAAAAGCGATAGTGACTTCATATACTTAACATGTGAGATAACACAATTGGTAGATTACCCCCCTATGCCACTTAAAACAAGAATGGAATGTAGGTATGACATGCTTTTCAAGATATTAACGATAAAAAGTTGAAAAGAAATCATGTCGACACTCTTATTGGTTTATTTGCCTCAAAATGCAGTAATATCTAAGATAAATGCAGCTCTCCACACACGTCCGTACTACACTTCTGAAACCCAACATTGATGTTCTAGGCCTCCGGTACCTATTGGAGTTCATTTGGTATGTGTTAGAGCTTATTTAAGTTTGATTATCTCAATTCATTGTAAAACAATCCACTATTTGCTTCAATATGTTTTCTATTTAGCTTAGACCAAATCTCAACTTCAATGAATCCGAAACTAGTTTATGCTAGATCCTCGGGGTCCCTAGTCACTTATTCTTACAATATACAAAGATTTAATGCGAGGGAATAACACCGAGAGTTTTTTTTTAATTATTTTAAATACCCCTTTGACCTTTAACACAACCAAAATGCCCAAACTTGGTCTTACAAGGTTGTAGACATTTTTTTATTACTTTTAAGTGTTATTGAATCATCAAAGCTCATTAGGAATCATTTCAAGCTAGTTTAATGCATTGATTTGCAAAACAGTCCCTTAGGGACCTTAAAATAATTTTCAAAAACTTGTTTTTATACAACTTAAAATACAACTAAAACACTCATAGAAATTTCTGAAATTCTTGGTGTTGGTTCATTGAAGTCTATTAATTTTAAAACAAGTTTGTTGAGTGATAAAATCTCATTAATAAAATCAAAAACCAAATTTGAGATTCTAAGTAAAACTTTAAGTCTTTATTTGTAATTATTGATTTCTTATTTGAAGTAAGACTTGAAAACTAAATTAGACACACCAAAAAATAATGAAGCTTGGTGGAAAACATTAGCAAGATATAATAACATGTTTAGGAAACTTTGGTTCAATTCCAACATCATTTGATGTCCGTAACACCTTAAGTCAAAAATTAGCTCATTAAGTAATTAAGTTTTACGTATTTCAAAACTCATTTGGAAAACTATTTAAAACACCTCATAATCACTTGAAACTTTTGGAGAACTTAATTTATAGTATTCTAAGCTATTCTAAGTATTTGAGTAATTATTGGACTAGTGGAGACCCTTGGAAAAAGGTCCCAACATCCAAACACTTGCAAAAGGAATATCTCGACGGATTAGCATTGGTTTTCAGTCCATTTTCGAAAATGAAGATGACTAAATTAAAAAAAAACTAATCTCAAGTTATTTTTATATTTATTAGCTTTCTAAAATGGTAAAGTACGCTCAAATCCGATTAAAATTGAGAGAGTTATGCTCAAAATATCAAAATAACTCAACTTGAGAAAATTTCAAACTAGCAGTGTTATAAAATTCATAACTCTCAAACACACCTCCAAAATATGTGATTTTTGGTGATAAGCTTTTCCAAACATCCAAGATTAATGCATAAAAAAATCAGCCAATTCTGAGAAGAAATGAAATACTTATGCTCTCTAGAATTTTAGCTATAACTTTGGGTCAATTCAAGGCATTAACTCATCCATTCAACTCAAATCAAGACACCAACTCATGACAACAATTCCGTCCATTTTTCAAATCTATTAGGGTCCTAATAATCCCTTTGAATTAATCAATAATCCAAAAACTCAGAATCAATGAATCCTTATCACTTAATACAATGCAACTCTTTTGCGGCATTTAATCAACATGTATTGTTCATGAACAATATAAACACCAAATATTAGAAACCATGAATCAAATTCCAAGAAGATGATGATCATAATTAAAACTCAATTAAGATACTTGTTTTTGAAGTGAAGAAGAGTGATCAAAACATTCCACAACTTTAGAGAATAATCCATTATTAATTTGAATACTAAAACTCCAAATTTGAACAAGAAACATGACTTGTTTGTAAACAAAGACTTGAACCCATAAAAAACTTTTGAAAACTCCATTTAAGACTCAAGATCCTCGCATTATAAAGAGGATTGAAGTTCTAAAAATCCAGAATTAGAAGGTTGCCAAAGCCCCCAATTTCCATTATTTAGAGCAAGAAAAATAGAGAAAAGAAAGTATCTAGATCATGAACTCTTCTAAGGTTCAAATTCCTTCGATCTTAGCTTCAATTCCTTTCCTTTAGCCTCTCATTTCTTTAAAATCTCAGCACTTTTAGTCTCTTCTCTTTGTTCACTCAAGAAAATGCATATAGAGGTGATGTTAGTGGTCTTTTCACCAAGTCATCCATTTATAAACTTTTAGATGTCTAAACACTCATCCTATGATTTACTTAGCATCCCACTTATTACTCATCTCTATGTGGATCTAAGAGTGCTGGAATTTTAGGCCTAACTTCTCAAATAAAAGCCTAAGTTGTAAGTCCACCCAAGTCCTCTGTTAGCACATTGGCTCATCTAAATACTCGCGCGCATGCATCTCAATATATTACAGCTCGCTCATCTAATGTTAGAGCTAGTACCATTTGTAGATTAATTTAGATAAGTATAATATATCACATGACATCAAGTGCAAATAGAAATAATTAAGTTAATAATTACTTCGGTGTCGACGCTCGAGTTGTGACTAAGAATGCCAAGCAGAACTGGCCTCTAGGTCATGGTCCTACAAGAAATATTGACTAGAATTTGATTATTTGGGTCTTTACAGTTGAGATGGCGATAAACTCAGAAATCTAGTGACCCCATGTGTCGCGCTCATCTCTATCATATTATGGTCCTAGATACAAGAACTACTTTCATAATTCAAGAAGTGACACGATTTAGGAATCCAACAATAGAATTGCTTAAGTAAAACATAAATGATTTACATTCACAATACACGAATGATCTATCTAATAGCATGCTATCTAACTTGATAAAAATCCTCAACAACCAAGAAAGACATAGCACATGATTTTGAATCAATGAATCCATTCAAACACCTATAATGCCATGAAACAAACGCATGATATGAGATAAGACAACAAAGTCATAACATCAAGAGTGTAACATGCATATCGGTCCAAATGATTGTAAAAAAAATGCATAAATAGGTAATGAAATGGAGAGAAATATCTCAATTAGTTTACTTACAATCCACGCAAAGTTCCTGGGCTAATTTGGCTTCTCGACATCCCGTATCTCACTAACAAACTCTTGAGACTCTTCCTAGTTTCTTAAGGTTAATTAGGGAGTTTTAGAACTTATACAAACTATCAAAGTTGGATTAAATTAATTAGAAAAACTCCAAACTCATAGTTTTTGTTAAAACTCCACCAAGAACACATAATTTCAAAATGTCATAACTTTGTCGATTTAAATCAAAATCTAAATTTTCTTGATAGCAAATTTATTGGTTTTTTTTTGCAAGGAATCCAAATTTATAAGCCAACTTAAAAAATTATTAACCTCTAACATTATGCAAAAACCAAAACTGAAATAAGACTTTAATGTTTTAACAAACTTTTACAAAATAATAGTGTACAATAGCTTACCTAGTTGTAGAACATTACCAACTTGATCAATCCTTCTCAAACTTACCAAAATATCCTCACAATTTTTGGTTTCCTTCTCCAGATCTCATTCTCTTTTGTTTTGATCAAATGAAATATGTTTGTATATTGATTTCATCTTATTTCAAATATATAGTTAATATGGGTTTTAGCCCTTTATCTTATATAGATCACCTATCTCTAAATCAATCTAACGGCCTTACTTATGACCCATAATCCATTAACTCTCCCCTAATTATTCCTTGATAACACCAATCATAATTGAATTGGTCTTATGATGTGCCCATACATATCTCGAGAAACATCAATGACTATTATTTTATTTTGCCAACTTAGATTTCATTTATACAAATTAAACTATAGCCACATCAAATTTAGCTATTTAAGCCACATTAATCTTAAATTAAACTTACCACATCATTCTCTATCTCAGTCCCATGCCAGCACGCATCTCGATGGGCATCTTCGCTCACGTCTCGACGTCTGTAATTAACAAGTAGAGATAACTTAGTAGTCTACACAAATACAATTCACGAGGCATATATCACATCAAATCTAACATATACCTCGACCATATGCCTCGATCAGTGTAGTATCTTAATGTGGGTCCTACATCACGAGTTAATGATCTTGATTAAGAAATTAATCTAAGATTAGAAATTTGTGTCGTGCCATATAACGATGAACTATTGAACCTATTGTTAAATACTAAGCAATGTAACTTGTCATAATCAGCCCTAAAAATGATCAAATTATGTAGTTATGGAATGAATGAATAAAGACCATCGTAGCACAATGAAACCATATTCGAAATTGTTTTTGCTGCCTTTGACTAATATTTGCTCGATTTTTAACTATTAGTTGTTGAAGATGCTTTCTAAAATACAAGGATATATTTCTCATACAACCTTTGTAATTAGAATTGATTTTGATATACAATTTATTTAAGCATATATAATTTACTTAAAATAGCTTTGTATTTCCTCCCAGTTATGCAAAACATACCATAGGGCCCAGTCATAATCTTCAATTGCTAAGCTGATGTACTTAGTGGAACCCAATGGTCGAACCCTATGACTAAAAAATTTGAAAAATCCATCTTTTTGGAAAAACGAGTAATCATAATTTTGTTTTGACCATTAAATTTAGTTTTTACTCCTCGAAGACACATATAACAAAATGTTGAACACTCTTTTGAAATGTATGCCTTACAATTGATCCTTATGGTCTTGCCTTATTTCACACATAGCATTTAAGCGTTCGCAAGAATCTCTCAACTAGATGCATCCACCTATAAGTAACAGGGCCTGCTATCAATGCCTCATAAGGTAAATTGACAGCTAATTGACTCATTATATCAAAGAAAGCTAGTGGAAAGATTTGCTCCATCTTGTATAACACAAACAAAATATTTTCTCTTATGGCTTCTAAGTCTTTTACGGAAAATGTCCTTGAACATGAAACTTGACAAATCAACTAAGACATTGCATGCATCTCATATGAAAAACCCATGAACAACAATAGGTAGCAATATTTGTAATAAAATGTGGCAGTCATGACTCTTCTACCCATATAATTTACCATCCTCCTTATTAGAACACATTGAAATGTTTAATGCAAAACCATCATAAAATTTAGCAGATTCTAAGAAAGAGCATAATTTTTGCCTCTCAATAAGATATAGAGTATAACATACATGCAACTTGACATAACGACCTCCTCCTATGTCTTTGATATGTAACTCATGTTGTATATTCATGTCTTTCAGATCCAGTCGAGAAGTCATCATATATTTTGTTTTTCCTTCAATGCTCAATAAAGTACCTAAAACATTATCATATATGTTATTTTCAACATGCATAACATTCAAATTATGAAAAAAGGCAATTTATGCCAATATGACTACTCAAAAAGTATGTTTCTTGACGCGCGCCGAACGCGTCAATAATATTTAAATACCTAAACCAACTATTTTGTAGAATAGTGGCAAAGGGTCGATCCTACGAAGATTGGTATTCTTTCTAAGGTTTAAAAAGAACAAAAAGAGAAATCGAGGTTTAAGAGAGAATGAATTAATTAACTAATCTAAATATAAACAAAATAAACAAAACAATGAAAATAATTTGAAAACAATTAATAAAAACACCTAGGTCAAGACATACAAGTTCAGTTCGATAAAAGATTGGATTTGGTCTTCGATTTATGTAAAATATGCAAATCAAAATATCCTAGTATAGCTATAGACCCGGTAACGTACGCGGTTCCTCGCACTTCCTAATCTCTATAGCCAAGGTACGACGGTGACTATTTCTCTAGTCAAACACACAACCATATATTCAAGTGAATTAGGTTTAATGTGTTGACCACAATGGGCTTTGTGAAGGCACTACACCTAGACAACCGAATCACTCGTGTGTCCGATTTAGCCTAGATTTTTAAGGTATTCAACCGGTTCCAAAAGAGACTAATCAATTGGTAGGGTCAATTGCCACTAGTGTGGTCTTATTGCACAAGTATGGATGCTTACGACACACTGGCAAATAAATCAAGGTTTAAACAAGTGTTTAACTTCAATTGTTCAAATAATACCAAAGAAAATAAAATAATAATGAAAAGATTGAAATTAAAATATGTAAATCTCACAAATCCATTGATATGCACTGTCGAACCTCCCTCGCAATCTTGCCTAGGCTAGAGGTTTTAGCCTCCCATCAAAGAACACAAAGAACAAAGAAAAATAAAAATTATAATGGAAGAGAGTTCGGCCAAGAGAGAAAAAGGCCAGAGAAGAATAGCTGTCCTTCCTTTTTCTTATTTTCTCTCTGTTTCTATTTCTTCCAATATCTCTATGCGCGTCCCTTTCCTTTTGGATCTCTTGCTATATTTTCTCTCCTTTCTATATATTATATACTTATATAAGTTATTAATAAAATAACATAAAATCAAACAAATCAAGCAACACAACCCTTCAACCCTGAAAATAATAAATGCAATTAGTGTCAATAACTTATTTTTTTTTTGTTTTTTCATTTTATGTTTAGGGTGTTTACCATGTTTCAAGTTCTTTAACCCATTAAATTGTTGGAGAATATCATAACCTAATTGCTCAACAGGTTTGAAACGTTTCTCCACTTTGCCATTAAATGCTTTACTTTTTTCCAATGATGGATTTGAGGCAAAAATCTTTGATGACCAATATCACGTATTTTATTCCTTAATCGGTGCAATGACATGTCTTTTTTGCAGATTGGACATGCCTTGTATTCTCTTATGCTCCACTAAAAAGTATTAGCACATGCGGGGAAGTCATTTATTGTCCATAATATTAGTGCATACAATCGAAAGACTTCCCTAAAAAAATCATATGTGTCCACCTCTAGCTCCCATAACTTTTTCAACTCAGCTATTAATGGTTACATAAATACACCAATATCTCTACCATGACATTTTGACTAGGAATTAATAATGACATCATAAATGATTATTCCTTCATGCCCCTCCACGATGGAAGATTTTATGGTATAAGCACAATGGGCCATAAGCTATATGAATTACCTACATTGTCAAATGGATTGAATCCATACGTTGGAGTACCAATCTAATGTTTCGAGGATCCTAAGCAAACCATGGATATAAACTATCAAATTGTTTCCAAACTACTGAATCAACAGAATGCCTCATGACGCCCTCATCGTCAACCCACTTCCCTTCATGCCATCTCATATATTATGCTATGTGTCTTGAAACATACATTCTTTTCAATATAAGATTTAATGGAAAATAATGAAGAACCTTTTGAGGTATTCCTTTGCCCTTACCATCCCTTCTTTTTCCATCTACTTTCACCATATTCATGACATAAATAAGCACCCTTATATTCATTCCAAAATAATGTGCAATCATATTTACATGAATGAATAGAGTTATAGCCTAATCCCAATCCATGTAACTTCTTATTAGCCTTTGAGTAACAAGAGGGAATATTTACATTATGAAAATACTTGGTCGATATTTTAAGAAGCATGTCAAAGGATTTATTGCTCTAATGATTTGTCACCTTCAAATGCAACAATTCCATAATGAAAGATAGAGATGAGAGCTTTTTACAACCATGGTATAATTCATATTGTGCCTCTTTTAACAACTTCTATAATGCGGTTCCATCACCCTCTAGTGTCTGGCTCGACTCATTATGCTCCTAGCTAGCTTTCATGGTGGTAAATATTGCCCTATAAACATATTCTAAAATATCAAATATATCATCCCATCACTATCGTCATCTATTTCATTTGCCTCTTTTACAACATCTTATGATGTATCATTACTATATCCACCTAACTATTAGCTCCCCTTGATTTATCCACCATGTGTAAGATTGTGATATCCCTTTGGCATATAAATGACTCTAAAGTACATAAAATTTCTTCTCTTCGATATTCAAGCATTCACGACAAGGACACCTAATGACTTCATTACAGGTGTGAGCTCTTACAAATTTTAAAAATAAATTTACACCATCAACATACCGTTTACTAAGTCTATTTGTTTTGCTCATCCAACTCTTATCCATAATGACGATATTCCTACAATTCAACAACAATAAAAAAAACCTCAATCCCAAAATATATACTCCTACAATTCAATTTATATTGAACCTAATGAGATAATAGATACCTAATGCTCTAATAAATAAACAAAATCAATAGTTGATGAGAAAGACATATTGTCTTTCTTCTCTCCACACCAATGCCAAAGAACTTAGAAATGACTTTTGGGTTTTAGTTAATCGGTACTCACTATTAATTGTTGTAAATAGAGAAGATCACCTAAAAAACCTAAAAAGATAGTAAGTGGAAACAAACTTGTATCCAAAATAATAATCGTAAATTAGGTCGAGCAGTAAAAAAAATCAAAATAAAGAAATCGAGGCTAAAACTAACATAAAAACAAAAATGAAGTTATTTTATTAAACAAGATCAATCAAAAATAATAATCGTAAATTAGGTTGAGCAGTAAAAAAACCAAAATAAAGAAATCAAGGCTAAAATTGACATATGAAATTAAACAATTGCATTTAAAGGAGAGATACTAACTTAATTCCAATCAAATAATTTACTGCAAAATCTAGTAATACTTCTTAACATGCATCCCGAATTGTTCATCCAACATTAATTGTCAAGGGCATGACAATTAAACATAAATTAAAAGATCTACATTATAAAAACCTAATATTTATTGATGTCATTATTTAAGATAATTTCATATTCGGACACCAGCTCAAGCCTACGTGGATGCCTCAGATAGACTAGAACATGATGACTAGGCGTAAATAGTTATTTGTGTCTGTTAGTTGCGTAATTGCAATGTTAATTTTTATTTATTTTATAACTCATCGCATATGTGTATTTGTAATGTCATACCATGTGAAATTTTGTGACGGGTAAATACCTCATAAAACGTATCGATGTAGGTATCGATAGGCATAGTATGAGTACACTAAGTTTTATAATACTAACTTGAATAAAATGACTAAGAATCGAAAGCAAATATGACATAAAATGGAGAATCAATCTTTAGGCTAAATCAAAATAATTAGGTACATCAAGGATTGACGCGCCTCAAGATGTGTGTCGAGATGCAGAGCACCAGGTGCCGAGTAGTCGAAGGTTGGTGGATCACAAATATGTGAAGTATGTGACTAAACCCACTAATCAAATGTAATCATATGTCTAGGTGCATTGATTTGATTTAAGATTGTCACGCACCGAACACTTCAATAAAATAATTATTCTTAAACCAACTATTTTGTAGATATCGGTAAAGGGTCGATCCCATACAAATTGATATCTTTCTAAGGTCAAAAAGAAAAGAAAAAAGAAAAATATAGGTTTTGAGAGAAGGAACAAATTAACTAATCTAAATAACAATAAAATAAATAAAGAAATGGAAATTATTTTAAAATCAATTAACGAAAAATACCTAGGTCAAGACATACAAGTTCTATTCGACAAAAGATTAGATTTGGTCATCAATCTATGTAAAGTATGCAAATCAAAACTATCATAGTGTAGCTATAGACCCAGTAACATACGCGATTCCTCGTACTTCCTAATCTCGATAGCCAAAGTACGACAATGACTACTTCCCTAGTTAATCATATAATCATATACTCAAGTACATTGAGTTTAACAAGATAAGCACAATGGGTTTTATAAAGGCACCACACCTAGACCACCGAATCACTATGTGTCTGATTTAGCCTAGATCTCTAAGATATTTAACCGGTTCCAATAGGGGTGAACCAATTGGTATGGTCAATTACCAATTGTGTAGTCTTATTGCATAAGGACGGATGCTTATGAATCACTAGCAAAAGTAATGAAATTAAAAATAAATAGATCTTACAAATCCATAGAAACGAATAGTCAAACCTCTTTCAAATCTTGCCTAAGCCACGAGATTAATCTCTCATGGTTTGAAGAACATAAAAAAAAAAAAAAAGTAGAAGTCGAGAGAGAGAGTAAAAGAGAGATATCGAAGTCGAGAGTTCAGAGAGATGAATAAATTCGGTCCTCTTAATTTATGTCTTTGTTCTACTCTATATATATCTCTCTATGTGTATATATATACCTTATATATTATGTTTATATAATAAAGTATTTCCTAACAAAACCAAAAATAGAAACTTTCAAATCTCTCCTTAAACTTTGCAAATGCATGAACGTCTCTACTCCGCATGATCTTCATCATTTCATATAACACACAACTCAAGGCCGATCTCATGGACTCTTCATGCATGCACATCAATCTCCATACACTATTAATTGATCAACGCATCAATTGGCATTATCCTCGTGCTCGCCACCCCATTTAATGCTCGCCACATCATCAATTGTGTTCTTTACAAGTGAACCCCACCAAAGTTGCCTCGAAATGCATGCTAGCACAGTTTTTGGTGTAAAACATATTTGGGCACATAAATGCTCGATTTTGCATAGTTTTTCACCTCGAATTCAATCGCACACTCCATTAAACCTAAAAATAATAAATAAAGATTATTAGGCTAATATTTTGGAGACTTAACGATAAAAAATATATAAATGTCTTATATAAAACTACTTAAGTAACAACTTATCAAAGATAAAAATAAAGTCCTAGTGATGATCCTAGAATACATTTAACAAGGCAAGATGAATGGCTTCTTGTGGGACAAGTGGTTTCATTTGGGGACAAGTGGCATTGAGGGAAGACACCTGTTCTAGTAATTAACTAATAGTAAATCAAAGATTTGGCTAATTATCCCATTTACCAATATAAGTATATAAGACCTATACTTAGTGGTGGAGCTTAACATATAAATTTGAGTTGAAAAATTCAGGGAGATCAAAGAGAGTTGGAGCTTAAATCAAAGTGTCAACAACCCCAAGTGCGCATCTCTCTATTTCAAGTTTGAAATCGGTTCTGAGTTTTGGTCATTTTTCAGAGGATAAATTTGGAAATTGGTTTATATATTTTGATTCCTCATTTCAAGCTACTAATTCAGCTATTATGAAGTTCTTAATTTGGTTTTGCAACAAAAAGATATGAATTTTGAATTTGTAAGACCAAAATTAGATTTCTGCATTTTGTATTATAAACCAGCTTACGTAATTTGGTCATAACTTCCTCAATTTAAATTGAAATGGACCTAATTAGGTGACATTTGAAAGTTAACCCAAAGGGAAACAACTTTGTCTTTCTGAAAATCTTGTAATTCAAATGTTTTCATGTTCAAAATCGCTATACAAATAAGTGATTGAATGCATTATAAGATTTTTGAAACTGAAAGTTTAAAAGGCATCACTCCCTAATTACTTATCCAAATGAGCTAATCTCTTAATATGTTGTTTGGTATGTTAGCTGCCATGTGACAAAAAATCATGATTTTTAAAATAAAGATTGGGAGGAATAAATTTCTAAGTCTGTTGGTCGGATTAAGTTCCAATTTGAGCCACTTTTGGTAGAATTGCGATATCTCTTTCATTTTATATCAAAATTCTACAAATCAAGCCTTTACGAAAAGTTAAGATAGAGATAAAAAACTTTGTACCAAGGGAAGTTTTTGAGATTTGGACAATCTCATGCCTAAAAATGCGTTGCAATAGAAGGCCAAAATTGAGACTTTATTTAGTATGTAAGGGCTGATTTGGCTTATCAATTTAAAATATATTCAACCAATCTAATACTTAATAGATAGATTTAATTAATTTAAGGCAACTTAAAAAATGTAGATCGGGTACTAAGAGCTAGGCGGGGTCGGATTAGAGAGTCCGGAGAAGTCGAAGCACGTATTGAGGTTTATAAAACCCATGGAACATCACTTTGAGTATTTATTTAACTTCATTGTTGTTTTACTCTATCAATTTACTATATTCATGTTTCACTTCTTATTCACTTCAGTTATCTATGTCTGTATTGCTATTTTGAACGGATAGTTGAGTTTACTCCCTCTAGGTACTCTATTGTGTATATATGGCACACTGGACCATAGCATTTGTATTAGAGTCCTCAGTGAACTATGACCTAGCTACTTTGTCCGTACACATGTCGATGCATCGTGGGTGTACGCCAACCACCGAGAGGACCAGGAGATGGACCAGTCAGGTGCACCTACTTGTGGGATCTTGGGAGAGAATATGAAGTATGGGCTAGTCTGACTTGGACGGGCATACACATTTGGTCTTTGTTGTTATTTATGCATGCGATGGTCCCTTTATAAATGTTTTTTATCTTTCGGATGTTTATTCAATAGTATTTATTGGATTTCCTTTATTTTATCATACGAATGCTTAGTAAATTTCCTTGGGGCTCACCGACTCGTCATCTATTTTGCTGTGATGGCTGAGTGTAGATCCTTCTACGAGTAAAAGTAAGGGGATCTTTGGCGACTATCTCTAAGCTCGCCCATTGTTCGACTCATTACTCATAGGTTTTATTTATATATTTAGTTATATATTTTAGGTTTATGGGAGACTTATGAGACACATGTACTTGTATATATTTACTTTTATTGCCTGATATACAATGCACTCTATTTCGGGTTTTCCACATAAGACTGATGTTCTACATAACTTGAAAGTTACTAAAAATCCATGTTTATTCTCACTTAAATACTTCCACTATAAATTAATGGTTATCTACTTGAAATTTTGTAAAACACAAGCCATATTTATAACATAATGAATATCTCGGATAATCGGTAAATAATATAGAGAATATGATGATTAGCATACGTATCGAGGAGCATTGACGTGGCAACGAATGTCAACAGGAGGACTCGACGGATTTGAGGTGCGTAAACCAATTGAAAAGCTTCATAGAATTCATGCGTTTTTTATCGATACCGAATTACATGTGTGGCTACTGGTGGGCACACATGGGTTTTTTACTCCTATTTCAATTTACATATATATTGGTTGTGGCTAAATCACTTGCATGTGTTACTTATGTTTAGTGCTCGTATCGACAGTAGTAGAATATATCTATGACTGTTGGAAGGGATGATGGTGTTCTCTTGACTTGAAATTGCCTTTCGAGGGGTTTATCTATTAACCGTAGTTGGGGTTTAGTCATTGTAAGCTTGTAAGTATATAAGTGGTTCACGTCCTATTTTATCGATTACAGGCTGATTTAGTTCAAGGTTTCTTAGACTATTCACTTGTTTATTCATTCATTATTACTTTATTTCTGAGCTTGCTTTATTGGTATATGTTATTAAATTTATTTGTTGTTGTTTTTTGCTTGTCGTATGTTGCCTAAATTCATAGGAATATGACTTACTGTTGTCAGATGTTATATTTGCATGTCTCGAGTTAACTAGTTTTATTTCATAAATATTGTGTGTACTTCTCTTAAGATTTTACTCACTGGAATCGTCACTATATTTATTAGGTGACTGAGTGCAGATCCTTTGACGAACAAGGGAAAGGGCTAGGAGGTATTAGGCGACTACCTCTGAGATAGTGATGCCAGCTCATGTTTGATTACACTATGTATGTATTTACTTTTCATTAGGTTTTTGGGACTGTAGAACACTGAATACATGTATATGAATTTTTTGCTAATACTTAATTCGCTTTCGATATATACATGGTATCTTTTTGTTGGGTTTTCCACTACTTAGAATTGTTAAATATTGCATAAATTATTCACTTAAAGACTTCCATTGTAAAATTGTACTATAATTTGATAGTTGACTAAATGGCTAATTAAGTCACTAATAATTACATGACAAATAATTAGCTAAGCTAGGGTTTATAGTAAAACGCGTGAAAGAACCACTTAGTTCACGGGGCGTCATAGATAAGTAGGCCATGATGTGGCATGGCTAGGTGACGTGTAATGCGACGTGGCAAGTCCCATGATAGCCTTGGAGTTTGGGGCCACCTCAATATATATGAGTAAATATTTAGGACCTTATAAAATTGTATCTTCTTTTAAACAGTTGAGCATATGATAGTATATACTACCACAAGCCCTATATAACATTGAGACATTGACCAAAAAGGGAAACAAATTAATCAGCTTCACTGTTATTAATCTTCACATACCTTGTTGGAGATCAAAGATTGAAATTGCAGAGTCAGAGTTAAATAGATGAAGCATTGAAAGGAGACACTTATGTTGTGAGGGAGACGAATCATTGAGAGGAGACATTGATGTTGTGATGGAGATGAAGTGTTGAGAAGAGACACTGATGCCGTGAGGGACGGAGAGTATATGAGAGATAGGCGGCTTGTCAGGGGAGAGAGAACCAATTAATAAGGTCATGAAGAACCAACTCATTAATCACATAAAGCCCTCAATTTCAGCCATATTGAAGAACAACACAGTGCTTAATCAACAAAGATTATTAAATGGATTTCAAACCTAAATACCAAAACTTAAACTATAGAAGTAAAAATGGAATATCAAAAGGAACTGAAAGTGAATAAGCATTATGTACTTCACAAGAGCCGTTAATGCACTTTGCTACATATAAAGCCTTATTTGCATCAATTGTTTCCCAAGCCTTTTTCCATCATCGTGCAATCTGAAAAAAAACTTTTGTCAAACTTGTTGCATTGATGTTCCTATTAACCAAAAAGGTATAACAATCTATTACAACGAGGATAATAGATAATATTGTTTACTAAAGCACGAAACAACATCCCCACAAGGGAGGCAACAACCCTAGTAAGAGGGACAACAACCTTCAAATGGAAGGCAACATCAATGAAAGGGACAAAAAATACAATGTGCTTCTAGGCGAAGGATGAGCAACCATTAAAACTACTAAAATGCATACCATAGTAGATACTAAACGCCGCTCACTACCACGTAAAGTCGATCGTCGATGCTCGCCACTGTTAACATGAGGACTAGCAATCGTCTCGCCGATGCTCGCATGCAATCTGAACAAATTCAAAATGCACAATTTGCTAAGACAAATTATAAAAACTTTCGAAATACCAGAAACTGAGACACAAAACAACAACACACCAGAGGAATCTCTAAGTTTGATGATTTGAAGCAAAGAAAGTTAGGTCTTCAATGATAAAGATAGGGAGAACGTTTATATGACGGCCCCAGCCCCACAAACCAGGCTCCGCCTAACTTAAGCCTACGTGGACTCCCGGTCAACCCCAATAAAATCAACACATGCCTAGTTAACCTATTTTCCATGTCATTCGATCATTAGTTGCTTATTAAGTTTTCTATTTACTTTAAATAAGTTTTAATAAATCTTAACAAAAGTTAATCAATTTAAAACATCTTAAACAATTAATGAGTAAAAGTTTGAACAATCCTAATATAGAAATCCTATAAAAATAGATTTCAAGTATATGCATGAAGTGGAATCAATACAATACAACGATAAAGTTATCATATACATGTATCTCGAGTCTTACAACCCATAATATCTAAAATATAACAACAAACAACAAGAGTAGTTCATATGTATATCCAAAATATCAAAAAGAACCTACGGTAGTGGTAGAGAGGAGCTGACTTTAATGGAAGCTTAGAGATAATCGCTAATCGCAAGCTCCTTGCCTTTGCTACTAAAGGGACCTGCAATTGTCACCTGTAATGGAAATAATCCCAGTGAGTAAATCCAGCGAAACTCAACGATATTTCAAGAAAATAAATAATAAGTTTATAGATCATGTAGAAAATGAAATAAATGGTAAAAAAATAGTAAAGTGCATGATATACAGACTAGGATAACCAATGATAGTACTAAGTGGCCTATAAGTAAAAGATGGGGAGAGAGTGTCTATACATTCTACACCAATAAAAGGTGTAAGGACGAAAGTTGGTACCGTGGATCGAAGTCTCACAAGCCATACCAATTCATTTGGCACTGCTCGGCTTTACTTTAAGTCGCAGTCCGAGAGAGTTCTAATGGATACCACGGTGACCCTGGATGGCTACTACTTATGGAACTTGAATACCAACCGAGGAGCTATAGTGACCCTAAATGCATACATAAAAAAGATTCAGACTCGGGAGTAGCCGCGGGTGTCAAATCCCGAAATTTTCAAAATCGATAATTACGGTTAATTCGAGATTAAGGAATCTTAATTATGGTTTTGTCCGCGAGTTGAGAATCAAACACTAGTGAATTTGAAATTTATAATTAATTTTATTAATCTATGATGTTTGTTTAGTGTTGTGTATTATATATTATTTTATTTTACGAAATTCGGGTGATTGAGTAAATTTGAGATTCACATAGTTTTGTCTCGAGATACGTTTCGAGACGGGTGCTGAGATAGTCAAAATATTGATATAAATATTAGTTTCAAATTTTGCGATGAATAGTTGAATTTAAATTCAAAATTAATAATTTGTACCTTAAATAGACTTAACGAGCTGACATGAGGATTTACCTCGATTTGCTTGTAAGTCGGGATTTGAGGTAGTGTGAAATGAGACGAAGTTGTATGAGATCTTGTTTAGAGTTTGGTGTCGGTTGAGAGTAGTCGAGGTTGAGATTTGATCCAAATTGGTGCAAGTTTGGATAAGTATGGCAAAAGGATTGGTCTATAAAGGTTCCGTAGGTCATGGACAAAGTTAAGATTTTTTGGGTTTTGATGTGACCAAAATCAGCGTTACGGACATTTTATGAAGATGGACTATTTTGCCGAGATTCTTGTTCAATTTGGTGAAAAGTCGGATAGAAAACGGCGCTGGAAGTCAAAACACGTCAAAATAGGGATTTCTGGAATTAATAAATGAAAAGAAATTAAGTTGCTAACAAGCAGCTGAGGGTTTATATATAAATAAAGAAAAAAATCAAAAATAAAAAATCAATCGATTCCTTTTATATTCAACATAACGTTTTCTCCTAACTCTCTCAATTCGATCTTTCACTCCTGCGAGCACTCGACATCTAATTTTTGCTCAGTTTCTTTCTGCAAAACCGTAGAGCATCACGAGATAGTCAGTTTGAGCTAAATTTTTGCAGTAGAAACAAGGTATTCGGCCTACAATTTGGTGAGTTCTTAATGCCAAGCATTTTTCCTCAATTCAATTTGAATTCTCGCAACTTTTTAATATCTTTTGCGGGAGTTTTGATAGAAATTGATTGGAATTGTTGTTAATTGGTATGTTAGATTGATTTGCATCAATTTGGGATAAATTCCACCGATGTGGGTTAAGGTTTTGATGAAGTAAACTAATGCAATTCAGTTGATAACTATTTTGGAGATGTTTTAATAGTTGATATTAATTATTAATTTTAATCCAATTTGACTTAACGAGCTATGAAAGTATTTTGGTATTGGTATCGGGTAGTTTCGTTGTGTTTATTGTCAGAGGTTTGTGGATTGAATTGCGAAAATACTAATTTGGAGAAGTTTTTTCTTTTAGTTCAAAATATATAAAGTTGCTAAGTCGATATGCCATGTGAAAAAATTCATAACATTTTATTTGGTGACCCATTTGGGTGTTCTTAGAGTCTATGAAAACTAGGACATGAGTAGTACAAGTTCCTTTAAGGTCACCATGAAAAATATTGAGGTTTTCAAGATTAAAAAGTTACCCCAAGTTGGCTAGTTGAAATAGTTATATAAATTAATATTTTTGGAAACTTTTCTCAAAAGTACTTTGATTGCGGTTTCATTGGGCTTCGTGATATCGTTTCACTTGAAGCTTGACCTATGATATAATTGGATATGTAGGGAAGCTATTGGAACCATTTTCAAAGTGATTCAACACTCCGGGAACCTCGATAATTAAGCTCAAAGTTGGTTATTTATAAGGTTAAGTAAATCTCATAGTAACCTTTACGTTGTATGATTATATTTTGTATAAGTTGCATTAATCCTTGAATTGTATTTTTGTTGTATACGCATACATGGTTTGGGATGGTAAGGTGTTATGAGTCTCCTTATAATGTTTATATCGGGGTTATTGAACATTATATTATGCTTGAGGGCGGAGTCACTAATACTTTGGGTCATGTTGCTTATCGTGAGATCATTTTGAATTAGATCATACTCATATAGTCTAAAGGAATGATACTTGTTTGGTTATTCTCCCTATGTATGAGTCCTTATTACTGTTTACTTACCACTTTTGGAGTCCGATCGTCTGATTGTGGTCGGATAACAGAAACGGAATAGATTCACGGTTGTATTTAAATTTCTTGGATTATTATGCATTCGATTACTACAAGTGTACTGGATAGTGTGGGATTTACTTATATGACATTATCGAATTTTTATAATTGGATAATGAAAGGTTTTAGCGGCGACATAGGAAAGGAAAAGCTTTCCGACAATTAGTGACTTGCTCAGTTTCTTTCTCTTTATGTTTGTATTACTTTTGATTATAAAATATTGTATAAATGGGTTTTTATATTCGTGTGAGGTTATGATTTCTTTTGAAAGTGTTGAAATCGTTTTGAGAAGGACTTGAATTGTTTTAATGGTTTTAGGATGGATTGGAATGCTAAGAGGTTAAGGTATTAATGATTTAATAAAGTTGAAAGTCTGAGATAGGTTAGAAAGAATAAATAATCATTATTAATGCGATATATTTTGTTATAAGGTGGATTGTGAGTCCTTCTGCATTTCCACCGAGCTGAGCAAGTTTGTTGAAGATTTATGAATGCTTGAATTTTCGGTGTAGGCTTAGAAATAGAGGACATGCTGGTGAGAAATTTTTACGAATATTTAAAGATTATATAATTAATCTTTACTTATTTTGAGGTACGAGATTCATTTTAGAATCCTTTTATGGTTGATTTAGAATCATATTTGATAATTATTCTAATAGATTTTTATTTAGTTATTGGACGAAAGATTAAGGCTGCTAGGTTATCAAGAGTTTAAGGTAATCTAGGGGTGGGGTCTGACAATCTTGGTATCAAAGCCTACGATTCTAAGACAATCTCGTTGATTGAGGCTTGGTGAGTGATTATTTGTGAAGTGCGATGGAACAAGGTTAAAAAGTTTAAAAACTTTATGATTGTGGTATGTGTGTTTTATATTATCGAGATATCATGGATATGGGCTTGTTGAACTTTATGATTATGTTATGTGTGTTACTGCAAAAAAATATTGGTGGACAACAAGAGTTGGATTAGGGATCTAACGAGATAATATGGATCCACAATGTGTGGGTTCAAATACGTTTTGAGAATTTGGTTGTGAAAATGTTAGAATGGATGAATACTTTACGAGAGGTAGCTCGGGTATTCGTGGTTGTGTGGCCCAAGAAGTTCCTAATGCCACTTCAATCACTCAAGAAGAAGAGTAGGTTTCGGTTCAGACTGATACATTCATTAATAGTGGAATGTCAGGGGGGAAAAAGTAGGAAGAATTTGGTACCATTATATTAAGGATTAAACTGAACATTCTGCGAGAGGTTTGAGATAGGGCAAATACCTTTGTGATTATACAAGTTTTCAGCACAAATCACGATGATATTAGGGCATCCTGAGAGTCAGGACACAAGAATCAAGTTTTGTGGGTAAGAAAAGATTTCCTTTTTGGTTTGACCCTAAGTTCCGTGAGAAAATGAAAGATTTGAAAATTAGTTGAGATGACACAAATATACTTTTTAGTCTTTAAGTTGAAAAGGTATACTTTAGTTACAGAAGAATGAAGGTAAGGGTCGAGGATCTCAAGGGGTAGGCCTCAAATCAGAGATTGACACCTATTCATGAATCTTTTGTAAGTAATAAACCTACAGTGAGATGTTTTTGGTGTGAAAACGAGGGTCACATCAGCCATGACTGTTCTCAGAATTTGAGTGTGATAATGTGTTTTGGGTATGGAAAGAAAAAACAATACAAGAGACGTGTCCATAACTTTTAAGAGCATCATTTTGTATGTCACACACTCGACAACATATCAGGGAATGTGTATAGGTGGTGACTGAGTGAGATTCAAGTACAAATCGTAATCTTATTGAAGGTTTGATTTTAGTTTGTGGTCATGTGATGATTGAGTTAGGGTTAACTCCGATGAGTCCCTATTCATCTAGTACTTAACACAATAATTGAGGATAGGGTGGATCCTCACTTAATATATAAGAAATATGTTGTTGAGATCTCCAGACATGAGATGGTTGTTGATTTTATGTGTTATAGTTATTGAGTTTGAGGTGTTGTTGATAATGGATTAGTTAGTCATTAGGAAAAAAATGAAGTTCTTACCTGAACTATAATAGAGAAGCAAGATTTAAAATTAAAATGGAGGAGAATCTTGTGGTTGGGGATTCGTTGACATGTATTTTGATGAATTAACTGGAGTTTCATCTCTAATAGGGATTAATGTTGTAATTGATTTAGTTTTGGAATTAGACCAATAACTATGTTGTCCTATAAGATATCTCCAAGGATTTGCAGGAATTGCAGTATCAGTTAGAGGAGTTGATGGATGAAGGAGTTTATTCATCAAGGTAAGTCATCGTAGGGTGCAATAGTCTTTTTTGTGAAAACGAAGAATGGTAATTTGAGTCTTTACATTGATTATAAACAATGAAACATAATAATAACTCAGAATAAATATATATTGCCTCTAATTAATAATTTGTTTGATCAACTGAATATACTAAAACTCTTTTCAAAGATTTATTTTCATTAAGGTTACTATCAGTCGAGTGTTTGGGAAGATGATGTATAGAAAACTACATTTAGTATCAAATATGGTTACTTTGAGTTTATTGTTATGTCATTTGGGTTGACTGATATTCCGATAATGGTTGTAGATTTGATGCAGAGAGTGTTGATGTTATGTTTGGGTCACTTTATGATAGTGTTCATTAATGATATCGAGATATACTTTGAGACTCATGAGGATCATGAATAATATCTTAGAGTTAATCTTTAAAATTTGAGAAATCATATACTGCATGCTAAGTTTAGCCAATGCAAGTTTTTGTTATCTAAAGTGAAGTTTTTGGGTGATGTGGTTTGTGTAAATTAAGTTTTGGTGGATATGACCAAGAATGAGGCTATCATTGGTTAGTCGAACCTATCAAAGTAACGAGATACGAAGTTTTCTGGGTTTAGCTGACGATTATTGTCGATTTATGAAAGATTTTCAAAGATAGTTGCGCCAATTACTAAATTAACTCAAAAAATATTCTAATTGTTTGGTCAAACGAATGCAATGTTGTATTTATAGAATTAAAGAAGCGTTTGACTTCATCACCAGTTCTTATATTGCCTAAAATGAGGAAAAGACTTACATTTTATATCGATGCATCGAAAATAGGTTTGAGTTGTGTGTTAATGCCAAACATAAGGGTGATTGTTTAGGCTTATTGTCAATTAAATATTCACGAGAAGAATATTCTGTTTATAATTTGAAATTAGCAGCGATTCTGTTTGTTTTGAAGTTGTGGAGACATGGGGGAAGTTTTACGCTATTTCAAATAATAAGAGTTTGAGTATTTGCTATCTCAAACAAAATTACATGTGAGACAATAATTATAGTCGAACGTTTGAAAGACTTTAATTTAAATCTTAAATACTATTCGGGTGAAGTTAATGTTGTTGTTGATGCATTGAACATAAGGAGTGCTGAAACATTGCGTGCAACTAGTTGATTGACTTACAAGTATGAGTTGCTCGAAAAAGTCATTGTTATGAGTTCGTCGAGAGGTTTTTGAGGTTGATGATGAACCGACTTGTGCTCGATTTAGAGTACAACTTGTCTCTATTCAGGAAGTGATAGAGTGTCGGCAAAGTAATGTGGATTATAAAAAGTTTAAGGGGTTTTATGATAATATTAATCATTTAGATTGAGAAGAGTTTATGGATTAAAGTTTAAGGTTTAAAGGTAGATTGTGGATTTTATTGATGGCTGAGATTCGGGATGAGATATTGAGAGAATCTCATCAATTTAGATTTAGCATTCATCCTGACATAACCAAAATATGTTATGATATGGGGCGATTGTATTGGTGGCTAGGGATGAAAGCTGACGTAGATGATTATATAAGGAAATGTGAGATTTGTCAATAGGTTAAGGCCGATAAGCGAAAACTTAGAGATACGTTGCAATTACTTCCCATATTGTAATGAAAATAAGAATATATCATGATAGAATTTGCTATTTGTCTGCCTATTTCTTGGGAGAAACATGATGTGGTGTGAATTATTATTGATGGATTGGCGAAGTCTGCTCATGTTCTTTCTATGTACATTCGGATACCTTTACATAGTTGAGCTTGTTGTATGGGCGAGAGGTGTCTCACTTGTTTGGAGTGTCATTGATAATAGTTTCTTATCTTTATGCTCAATACACATCGGGGTTGTGGCAGGGCATACAAGAATTATCTCAACATCCAGTTTTACTTCGGTTCTATATTTCATCCTCGGGAGGATGGTCGACCGAAAGGTGGATTTATGTGTTGGAGGACATACTAAGGGCTTGTTTATTGGTATTTAGAGGTTAATCGGAAGAATACATACCTTTATGTGAGTTCTTTTAGTATGATTTTTGTTAATTATGTACTGAAATGATTCCATTTTAGGCATGGTATGGGATATCTTATCAATCTCTTGTCGGTGGGGTTGAACCGGAGGATTGGGTAGAGTTGCAGTCATAAATGGTTGGAAATCACATATGAGGTTGTGCAGCAGATTTGCCTAGGTTTGAATATGGTTTAGGAAAGATACAAAAGTTATTATGATCTCTATCACCATTTGTGATATATAGTGAAAGAAATTGGGTGTATCTGAAAATCTCCCATCGCAAAAGGCCATTACAGGTTTGAACTAAAAGAAAACCTCTCTTTTTGATTTGTATGATCGTTAGAGATTGCAAATGGGCTAAGAAGTTTGTGTATGGATTTGTAGTACCGCCTCGGTAAGCCAAAATTGATGACGTATTTCACGCGTTTATGCTCAGGCAAAAAGAATCTGATTCGCATCATATACTTGAATGGAATCAGTTTGATTTGTAGAATAATGTGTTGTATAAAGAGCTAACATGAAAATGAGAAGTGTATATGAGAGACCATTTTCTAAATCTTTTGAGTTCAGGTAGATTTGGTTAAGTTTTAACTTCAAGGATGAGATTCTTATTAGTTGGGAAATTGTCTAATCTCGAAATTTTTAAATCGATAATTACAGTAATTCAATATTAGGGAAGCTTAATTATGGTTTTGGCTGCGAGTCAGTAATTGAACATCGGTGAATTTAAGATTTATAATAAATTTTATTAATACGTGATGTTTGCCTAGTTTGTATAGTATATATTATTTTATTTTGCGAAATTTTGGTGATTAAATAAATTTGAGATTCGTAGGGTCTTTTCTAGAGATACGTGTCGAGATGGTGTCAAGATAGTCAAGATATTGACATATATATATATTAGTTTTGAATTTCACGACGAATAATTGAATTTATTTAAAAATTTGAAATTTAAACCTTAAATAGGCTTAACAAGCAGACGTGGTATTTGTCTCGGTTTACATGTAAGTCGAGATTGGAGGTAATGTTAAATGAGATGAAGTTGTGTGAAATCTGTTTCGAGTTTGGTGACAATTGACAATAGTCGAGGTTGAGATTTAATCCAAACTGGTGCAAGTTTAGTTAATTATGGCAATAGGACTGGTCTATAAGGTTTACGTATGTTGTCATGAACGAAGTTAAGATTTTTAGGGTTTTGGTGTGATTTTTTCATGAAGATGCACTTTTTGGAGAGTTTTGTTCAATTTGAAAATTCAAAGTCAAAACACGTCAAAATAAGAATTTCTAAATATAATAAATAAAAAGAAATTAAGTTGCAGACAAGCAGCTGAGGTTTTATATATAAAAAAGAAAAAATCCGTCGATTCCTTTTATATTCAACAAAATGTTTTCTCCTAACACTCTCAATTCGATCCTTCGCTCTGCGAGCTCCCGACATTCGATTTTCACTCGGTTGCTTTCAGCAAAACCATAGAGCATCGCGAGACGATTATTTTGAGCTCTACAGTAGAAACGAGGTATTCGTCATTCAATTTGGTAATTCCTTAATGCCAAACATTTTTCCTAATTCAATTTCAATTCTCACGATTTTTAGATTTCTTTCGACGGGTTTTGATAGAAATTGGTTAGAATTGTTGTTAATTGGAATATTGGATTGATTTGCATCAATGTGAGAAAAACTCCACTGATGCGGGTTAGAATTTTGATGAGGTGAACTAATGCAATTCAGTTGGTAACTATTTCAAAGATGTTTTAATAGTTTATATTGATTATTGGTTTTAATCCAATTTGACTCCATTGGCTGTGAAAATATTTTGTTGTTGGTATCAGGTAGTTTCGTGGCGTTTATTGTAACGACCCAAATTAATTCAACTAGGATGAACTTTAATCTCGGGAATTAACGGTCGAAATTTGGGCATTAAATGGACCACACGATTGACTCGGACTCGAGAACTGAGGAAATATGTTATATATGGATGGTGGTTGTATAGATATGGTGTTTAAATTTATTATTATTATATTGCACTACATGTTTATATGTTGATATCAGGCGAGGTTGTGTGACGAGTGTTCTCATTAAAAGGCGTGTCGACGCTTGGTGTCGAGTAGGCAAACTATGAGTACACTAGGATACTCCACTAATTCACATTAAGATGATTAGTTGATGAATTAAAATAGGTAATATGACCATAAGCTAAGTTAATTCAATTAAAATGATAGGCTATGGCGTGCCTTGAATTTCATGTCGGGACGCGGGGCACTGAGTGTCGAGTAATCGAGTGTTACTTAGACCGCGAGTAGATAATTTTTGGTGAATAAAACCATTAACCATAGATATTATGTAGGCCTAAGCTAAAGTGGATTAATTCAATAAATCAAGGCCTATAGTTTGAATAATTAATTGCAAACTATAGAATTGTCTTTGCGATACACCTAAACGCATCTAGGAACCATGTGAGTAACAAATTAGTGTCATTCGAGTTTGGTTAGTGGGAGTTAGTAGGCTAAGTGGTAAGAGATGGATCACTAGATAAACCTCAGGATACATAAACACATGAGGATCAATGGGTAAAAATATATCTCATTTTGATATATATAAGATGATTGATCAACACATGCAAATTTAACCAACTACATTGCTGGGAAATCAAAGTGAAAATAGAGATTTGGAGATGGATTTTAGGAATTAGGAGGTCAAATTGGTGCATAAAACTTAGGTAATCTTCCTTTTCATTTCCTACACTTTCATTTGAACTTATTTTTGTGAAAATTTGATGAAATGCAAGTTAGAGGGTTAGATCCCTGGTTTTGAAGTTAGCTTGATGAATTACATATTTTATGAGCATATAAATGTAAGATTTACAATTGGTTTTAAAGAATTAAGCTTTTTGAACAATTTGGAAAAATTAGTGGATTTTATGAAATTAATTAATTTGATCTAATTGATGTTCTAAGGTAGATGTAAATGATGTTTTGAGGTCAATTTGATATGGAGAGGGTGGTGAATGGGGTTTAGTTAGCTAATCGGGGACTTTGGGACATAATTCTCGAGTTAAAAAATTATGTTACAAAGGGCAATTAGAACTAATGATTCTAGGCAGTAACTCAAATTTAGTTTTGCCATTAGCGCGCTAATAAGCCCTATTAGCATGTTAAGTCGACACCAAGAGTTCGATAAAAATGTGTTTTTAACAATGTAGCTAGTTGAAACCTACTTTTGACTTATTTTGAAGGAATTAACATAATAAAAGACTATTTAATAATTTTTAGGTCTTGAAATGAACATTGGTTTTAAGAGTTAATAGACACTAAACTAATCTTGAACCAACTATATCCGAACTAAGAAGACACCGAACTCCGGGATATCGGGTATCGGGAGCTAGTCAGGTCGAATTCGGGAGTCTTAGGAAGCCGGAGCGCGGATTGAGGTGCATAAAACCCTTAAAAATGCTTCACAAAATTCAATTCATTTTTCTTATGCGTTCTGGGTCCCGAATTGTTTTCCTTTATGGGTTTGTCTAATGATCGATCAATTTATCGGGGTTTTTACATCGGGATGTGTGGACGAACTTGGGTACACTATACCATAGCACGTGTGATCATGCCCTTGGTGAATTGCGACCTTAGTACACCAATGCATACGTGTCGGTGTCTCAGTGGATCTGGCTTGCATCGCGAGGACTAAGGACGGATAGTGGAGGTGGTGGGAGAAGCCCTTGGAAAAAACCTTAGCTCCGAAGTATGGCATAGTCTCCTACACGCGACATATCCTCGAGTTTTCATCAAGATATTTACGTGTATATAGACTTAATTGTGATGTGTTTACGTTCTTGTTTATATCATTAACTGCTATTATGCCTTATTTTTTAGCATGTTTCGTTGGTATGTTCTAACGGCCCGTTTTAATCGATCCCGATTAATTGGCTAATTACAAATTAAGGACATAAGCTTAGACCCTCTTGGACGTCGCGGAAAAGTCTATGACACGCCTAATGGGTGAAATATGTTATTTTTCTATATGAGTGTTTATTTATTCTACTATTATTTAATAGTTCACGCCACGTTAATTAAGAATTACGCTTGGTCGCGCTGTGCGCGTGTAGTGACGAGAATGTGCGACGTCGCGGTGTGCACGTAACACGGGTATACGGGGTAGTATTGGATTTAGTGGTCACATCACTCACTCCATCATGTCACACATCACATCAAGCCCATCCCTCATCATTACTCTTTTTTTTCAAAAACAAATTCCTTTAAAAAAACGAGACAGCAAGAGAGAGAAATAGTGGAGAGAGAAGAGAGAGAGAAATAAGAGTGAGAGATAGAAAACAAGAGGGAGAGAGATGACGGCGATGAGCTCCCCTGACGGCAATGACGCGAGCTCCTGAGCGGTGGACGACGGTTGCGCAAAGGCCTAACGCGGTGGCGCGCAAATAGCGAAGACTGCGAGGTTGTGGATGAGCTGCGGTAGCGGCAGGCGCGGTGGCTCGATCAGCGCGCGGTGACGCATTGTCGGATCGATCGAACCTTGACGAGGGCTGCGATTTGATGAAGTTCGACGACGAGATGGAAATGAGGTTTACTTCACCTAATTTAGTTGTGATTGAATGATTTAAGTAACATAGTCGTTAGTGATAAAATTTTTATAATTGGACACCATGGACTTAGACTACCATAGTCGGGTGTCGAGTATGTATCTTGAGGCGTGTACGGGGCGTTTCGAAGGCGTTGTGCAATTTGTTTGAAGTGAGTAATCCCACGAGAAAATTAGTTAAAATTATTTTATGAAACTTACTCTATTTTGCATTCTCAATTATTCCGTTGTGCTTTCCATTATTTTTCATTTACTGTTCATCCACTCCCACGTGTGTATGTGTGTTTGTCAACGGGGTCGGGCATGGCACGGACTCATACCCTGAGGCTACCTACCCCGCGCTTTCGAGTAATTGGCCTTGTTAGGGCTACGCGGTGACTATTCTTCGCGAAACCCGTAGGTTAAGAGATGTTTGACGAAGACCTAAGTCTACGTCAATGGTTCTTCTCAAGAGATATTTGGATGGAGTTTCTTCCGTTCAATGGTTCCTCTCGAGAGATATTTGGATGGGGTTTCTTCCGTTCAATGGTTCCTCTCGAGAGATGTTTGGATAAGGTTTCTTCCATTCAATGGTTCCTCTCATTCGACCGTGAGATGTTTGGCGAGGTGGTCGTCAATGGTTCCTCTCGGTTTAGCTACGACGATTCCCGGATGTCGACAAGGGTTCTCTGTCACGCTACACTCGTATCCAAATTTGACTTCTCAACGACTTATTTTCATGCAATTATTTTATTCTTGTCCTTTATTTAAATTGCATGGATTGTAGCCGTTTCATTGGAATTCGTGGATATTAGTTAACGTTCTCTGGGATTTACTCATCCGGGATTTGTCATTATTTTTTGTGACAAATCGCATATCCTGCGACGAGCCGAGGCAAGGGCATCTTAGGCGACTATGTCTAAATTAGGAGAGCCGTCATTTTTTTGCGTAAGTGGTTGTATGTATCTATTTACTGTTTTATGAAATTTTTGGGAAGGACTTGTACACCCGATACATGTATATGCTCACCTTTTGTATTTTTGTTGCTCTTGATATACATGGTATCAATTGTCGGGTTTCCACACTATAGGGTTAATCGTACCATGCAAACTTTTTATTTCTACTGTGTTTGTATGCTTCAAAGACTTCTGCTTAAATGTTAATTTATAATAATTTGATAAATCGTGAACAACTTAACTTAGTCAATTTAATGTGAATATCCATAAACTTTTTTCATAAATACTAAGTTAAGGCGAATAGGGTACGTATAAAGGTGTAGGTTGCAGACAGTCAAAATTAAGTGTGCGGTGATGTCGCATGCTTGGCGACGTGTCTGGCGATGTGGCGGTACCTAATTTGCCTTGGAGTTTGGGTCTGAGTTTGCAGCTCGAGGATATTCTTCGGTTGATTCGAGCGCAGGTAGCGATAATACCGGCCCTGCCATACTCGCCACCACCACTATTGTAGAGCAGACAGTTGTTGCATCCGACTATTCCAGCGACCTCGCTCACGTCCACTACTACCGAGATACTGCAAGCAGTCACTACACAATTGACTACGCCGACTGTGGCACCGACGCTGATTCCACCCTTGAAGATCACATTCGAGACCTTCTTATCAGCTGAGATGAAGTTGATCAAGGAGTTTGTTTGTGTTCAGTCATGCTACTATTATAGAGGTAGAGACCCAGAGGTGGCTGAGAAGTGGATCCGTTCACACGAGAAACGTCACGGACTTTTGAGTATTCACAACATCATGCGAGATAGGATTTTCGGATTCATGCTCATGGGAGATGCTCCATTATGGTAAATCCCCTACACAGCCGCCCACGGAGAGTCGAGTATTTGGGCAAAGTTTAAGAAATTCTTCTATGATCTGTTTATCTCGATCGAGGTTCAGCTAGGACCGAGAGATAAGTTCTTGACGCTGAGGTATGATGGCCGAACGGTGGCATATAACATGGAGAGATTCATACACCTACGTACCTTGCGATGGACGTAGCTAGAACCGAGCGACTTTAGGTCCATTATTTTATTCGAGGACTTCGACTAGAGATTGAGGGAGCGCAAATTGTATGCCAAGTCCAGTAAGTGCGAGTTTTGGTGTTCGGAGGTGAAGCCCTTGGGACATGCGATCAGCGACAGATGTACTTCGGTGGAACCGAGTAATATTCACGTTGTCATCGACTGACCTACACTAGAGTGCGCGACAAACATCAGGTGTTGTTAGGATTGGCAGGATATTATCGACACTTTGTACGGGACTTCTCTAAAATCGTAGCACCGATGACTAGATTGACCAAGAAGGTTGTGACCTCCCATTGGCCTAGTGAATGTGAAGTGGCATTCACCAAGTTAAAGGAAAAGTTGACTTCTGCATCGTTGTTGGTGTTGCCCAAACCGGGCAAGGACTTGATTGTTCATACGGATGTTTGTGGCAGCGGATTGGGATGCGTACTAATGCAGGGAGACAAGTAATAGCTTATTTATTGCTTCAGTTAGGGACTCATGTGAGGAGTTGTCCAACGAACAACCTGGAGCTTACAGCACCCATAGGTTTGTCAGAGGTTCCAGATACTGCAGAGGCACATATTTACGGGCAGATGCGAGGACCAGCAGTATCTATTATGTGCGACTTGGAGTACCAAAGAACTGATGTGATGTATCCGAGGTTCAAGGACTTGACACAGAGTCTAGGTTACCCAGATTGGTGCGAGTCCATTGATTAGTGTTTGATACACCCAAGTAGATTGTGGGTTCCCTTAGTGGCAGAGTTACACCATGGTATCCTTCAGGAGGCGCATAGCTCTAGGTACACAGTGCATCCCGCCAGGACCAAAATGTATTGTGATATGCGACGGTTATTTTGGTGGTCAGGGATGGAGGCAGATGTCACCCGGTATGTAAGGAGTCGTGAGGTGTGTCAGCAGGTTAAGGTTGAGCACAGGGAGCCTGGAGGACTATTGCAGCCACAACCTATCCCACAGTTGAAATGGGAACATATCACTACGGACTTTTTCAGTGGGTTCCCGACGACTTTGCGCAAGCACAATGTTATTTGGGTAGTGGTGGATCGACTGATGAAATCAGTGCATTTTATCCCAATCTCCATGTAATATAGTTTTCCACAGTTGAGCATGCTTTTCGGGCGAGAAATTATCAGACCGCACGGAGAGCTAGTATTTATAGTGTCAAACAAAAACAATCGACTTACTTCGCAACTTTGGCAGGCCATGCACGAGGAGTATGGTATCAGATTGCAGTTCGGTGTGTCTTTTCATTTGCAGACTGACGGGCAGTCAGTGAGACTTATTCAAATCCTTGAGGACATGCTCAGAGCCTGAGTGCTACAGTTTGGAGGGTCATAGGAGGACTTGTTTTTGTCACTTGGTGAGTTTGCTTACAACTATAGCTATCAGGCTAATATCGCGATGCCACCATTCGATGCGCTATACGAGAAATAATGCAGATCACCAGCTTGCTAGGCACAGCCCGAGGACGTAGCTGCAGTTGGGTTTGAGGTTGTTGTAGATCACATAGAGAAAATCATGTTGATTCGTCATGGGTTACAGGCTACTCAAGACAGACAAAAGGAGTACGTGAACAAATACCGCGATGGGCTGAGTAATGAAGTGGATGATTTGTTCTACTTGAAGGTTTCTCCCTTGAAGGGCCACATTGGGGAGAGAGTCTATTGTGCGAAGGTGATACTCGACTTATTCAAAAGTATAGATTGATTTATATTTGAGTTTCGGGATGAAATTCCTTTTAGTTAGGAAGATTTTAACGACCCATTTTAATCGATCTCGATTAACTGGCTAATTACAAATTAAGAACATAAGCTCAGACCCACGTGGACGTCGCGGAAAAGTCTATGACACACCTAATGGTGAAATATGTTATTTTTGTGTGTAAGTGTTTATTTATTCTACTATTATTTAATAGTTCGTGTCGCGTTAATTAAGAATCACGCTTGTCGCGCTGTGCGCGTGTAGTGACGAGAGTGTGCGACGTCGCGGTGTGCGCGTAACTCGGGTGTACGAGGTAGTATGAGACTTAATGGTCACATCACTCACCCCATCATGTCACACATCATATCAATCCCATCCCTCATCATTACTCTTTTTCTTCAAAAAAACTCTTTTAAAAAAACGAGTCAACAAGAGAGAGAGAGTGTGGAGAGAGAAGAGAGAGAGAGAGAAGAAAAATGTGAGAGAGAGACAACAAGAGGGAGAGAGAGAGTCACGAGAGAGAGATGGTGGCAGCGGCGGAGCTCCTGAGCGGTGGACGGCGGTTGCGCGACAGCTGACGAGGTGGCGCAACAGCAACACTTGCGAGGCCGCGGATGAGCAAAGCAAGCTACTGCAGCGGCGTATGCTTCGGCTCGCAATGGTGACTTCGGCTGCAGCGCGACATGACAACAGCACTTGCGAGGCAGCCGGCATGGGACGACAGCGGTGGACGACACTACATCGAGGCGACCCTGCAGTGGCGCAAATGGTGCACCTCAATGGCAACGGACGGCGCATTGCAGCGCCATGGCGCGATCGATCGAAGGCGATGGGCGGCACTGGCAGCGATGACGAGCGATGGCGCAATGACGGCGGCGGCGTCGGCTTCAGCGCGGCGGCGCGGTGAACGGCACGTTGACGCATTGTCGGATCGATCGAACCTTGACGAGGGCTGCGATTTGACGAAGTTTGACGACGGGATGAAGGTGAGGTTTACTTCACCTAATTTAGTTGTGATTGAATGATTTAAGTAACATAGCCCTAAATGATAAAAATTTTATAATTGGATACCAGGGACTTAGACAACCATAGTCGGGTGTCGAGTACGTATCTTGAGGCGTGTGCTGGACGTTTCGAAGGCGTTGTACAATTTGTTTGAAGTGAGTAATCCCACGAGAAAATTAGTTAAAATTCTTTTATAACACTTTCTTTATTTTGCATTCTCAATTATTTCGTTATGTTTTACATTGTTGTTCACTTACTGTTCATCCTATCCCACATGTGTATGTGTGTTTGTCAACGGGGTCGGGCATGGCACGGACTTACACCCCGGGGCTAGCTACCCCGCACTGTTCGAGTAATTGGCCTTGTTAGGGCTACGCGGTGACTATTATTCGCGAAACCCGTAGGTTGAGAGTTGTTTGAAGAAGACCTAAGTTTACGTCAATGGGTCTTCTCGAGAGATATTTGGATGGGGTTTCTTCCGTTCAATGGTTCCTCTCGAAAGATGTTTGGATGAGGTTTCTTCCGTTCAATGGTTCCTCTCATTCGACCGTGAGATGTTTGGCAAGCTGGTTGTCAATGGTTCCGCTCGGTTTAGCTACGACGATTCCCGGATGTCGACAAAGGTTCTCTGTCACGCTACACTCGTATCTGAATTTGACTTCTCAATGACTTATTTTCGTGCGATTGTTTTATTCTTGTCCTTTATTTAAATTTCATGGATTGTAGTCGTTTCATTAGAATTCTTGTCAATGCGCGGCAGTGGCGTCGGCGCGGTGACGCATTGTCGGATCGATCGAACCTTGACGAGGGCTGCGATTTGACGAAGTTCGACAGCGAGATGAAGGTGAGGTTTACTTCACCTAATTTAGTTGTGATTGAATGATTTAAGTAACATAGCCCTAAATGATAAAAATTTTATAATTGGACACCAGGGACTTAGACTACCATAGTAGGGTGTCGAGTACATATCTTGAGGCGTGTGCGGGTCGTTTCGAAGGCGTTGTTTAATTTGTTTGAAGTGAGTAATCCCA
This sequence comes from Stephania yunnanensis, assembly GCA_039657365.1. Classification (NCBI taxonomy): domain Eukaryota; kingdom Viridiplantae; phylum Streptophyta; class Magnoliopsida; order Ranunculales; family Menispermaceae; genus Stephania; species Stephania yunnanensis. The sequence goes on along the minus strand of CM077584.1, from coordinate 51,659,472 downwards.
CGAGAAAATTAGTTAAAATTCTTTTATGACACTTACTTTATTTTGCATTGTCAATTATTCCATTGTGTTTTCCATTATTGTTCATTTATTGTTCATCCACTCCCACGTGTGTATGTGTGTTTGTCAACGCGGTCGGGCATGGCACGGACTTACACCCCGGGGCTAGCTACCCCGCGTTGTTCGAGTAATTGGCCTTGTTAGGGCTACGCGGTGACTATTCTTCGCGAAACCCGTAGGTTGAGAGATGTTTGACGAAGACCTAAGTCTACGTCAATGGTTCTTCTCGAGAGATATTTAGATGGGGTTTCTTCCGTTCAATGGTTCCTCTCGAGAGATGTTTGGATGGGGTTTCTTCCGTTCAATGGTTCCTCTCATTCGACCGTGAGATTTTTGGCGAGGTGGTCGTCAATGTTCCTCTCGGTTTTGCTACGACGATTCCCGGATGTCGACAAGGGCTTTCTGTCACGCTACACTCGTCTCTGAATTTGACTTCTCAACGACTTATTTTCATGCGATTATTTTATTCTTGTCCTTTATTTAAATTGCATGGATTTTCATTGGAATTCATGAATATTAGCTAACGTTCTCTGGGATTTACTCATCTGGGCTAGCGTGGACTTGATGAAAAGATTGTCCTTGAAGATTAGTGTCAGTTACCACAACGCCACTTGCGCTAGAGTTAGATTTGCATATTGACGAGCCTGCATCATTGGGACAAGAGTGCCCCTAGTGTATTTTCATTGCGAATTGGAGAGGAATCATCATTTCAACTGCCCATTGATCTTTATGTCGCCTATATCAGCGATACCATTACGGGTTAGAGCTCCATTTCAGGAAGCTGATATGTAGTATATAGAGGTGGAAATTTTGAATTCCAGGTCATTTTGTATAGTTAGTGAGAACCTGATGTTTTTGCTACATTATATGTGAACTTTTTGTTAAAGAAGATAATGGTGAGTGCAAGTGATTATATGTGATTATTTCATGCTAAAGAGGAAAATAATGGTTTAGTTAGAGGCTACGCAGTCTATGCGCATTTCAGACCAAGACACGGCTGCAGGGACGTGATAGTTTCCAACTTAGTTGACTTGGGATACGTAGCTTAGATCTCAACAGGACATGGGGGGATGATGGCGAGGTCATACAAGCCATGATTTTTGGTCGAGGGTGCATTTTATTGAAGATCTAGAGAAAGAAAATAATGCAAAAACTAAAATAAAGAGTTTCATAAATGTACTAGTAGGGGAAGTGATAGAGATATGGTAGATAAAGTCATACTAGGATAGGTGGAAGATGCAAAATAGGGGAGCATCTTGAAGATTTATGGACAACTTATAGTGTTGAGATGGCTCGAGATGTGTATGAAAGTGAAGACAAACACCTTTAGTTATGGCTAGAGCACTGGAGTTAGTCTTGCAATCGTTACAATTCGAGTAACTACATAAAAGTTTTTGATTGCCTTAAACAATGAGGTCGGTGGGGGCCCACACCGTCACCTAATCTGGAAAAGGACAATTCAATAAGTGCAAGCAGAGAGAAAGCTTACAATTGTGCGAGAAGACATCGAATAAATTATTAACGCCAGGATTTAAATCAAGCTCAACAAAGATGGACAACTAGGACCAGGGGCCCTATAGGTTAGTAGGACAAAGCGAAATGCATGAGATTGTTAGGAGAAATTTAATAGTTGTACACAAAGTAAGTGAGAATGGATAAACGCATGAGATTGTTAGGAGAAATTTAATAGTTGTACACAAAGTAAGTGAGAATGGATAGGCATCATGATAGAGAGATTGAAACGCCATATGACTTGCAGATCTAAGAATGTGAAGATACAAAGCTTTTGAAGACACGAGAATAAAAAGAGTGAGAATTTTCACTAATGGATGAGTGGTACTCTCCATTAGGTATAGTATACAAGGTGTTATAAACTTATTAGGTATACAATGTAAAGGCAGGAGGAGACAATATGTGACTTATACATGAATAAGAGTTATTCATGATGGCTATAGTCACAGTGTCATCATATCATATTTCACTGCCTAAGTTAGAGTCTTGTGCTCTTGGAAACAATAGAAAATACCATGGTTCTGATGGTATGGACACATGCAAAGTTAATCAAAGTATGACCAAAATAGTCGGTATTTGACGCTTGATAATGAGCATGAACATTGTTAACTATGTTCATGGACATCACTCGCCTTCAGATAAGGACGAGTAACAACTAGACCATAACATGTGTATCATGAGTCCTCGATGGATAACGACCTGAGCTACTATACTGGTACTTATGTTGGTGCCTCGTAGGTGTACCCTGACCACCAAAAAGACCAAGTGTTGGGCCAGTTAGGTGCGCTCACTAGTCGGAACTTGGGAGGAAATTCAAAGTATGGTCTAGTCAATTTTGGGAGTGAGTTTGGAAATTGGAATGTTTATTGCCACAATTTACTCCCTATGAAAAGAAGAACAGAAGACCAGGACTAACGTCGTTGTGAATGTTTTCTACTACAGCTTCCTCCCCATGAAGATGAAGAGATGAAAGGTTATATTAAAGGTCTAGCTCGGCACATTGTGTACAAGGCAACGCTCGATGATACAGTTATGCGAAGGTTTGAAAGACTGTAGGAAGGGTCTTGCTGGGCACATTGCGTACGGGGCAATGTCTAAGGATACAGTTATGTAAAGGGCTATTGGGTGATGGGCCAGTGGAGCAGGTTAGATAGGCCCACTAGTGGGTACCCAATGTATTGAAAATGGTAAATAAGGATAGGTCGTGGTATGACATGGGATTGTTATGGTGAACTAGGAAAGGCTTACAGTTACGGGAGTAAGATAATTGGATTAGAGAAACTTGAACACTAAAATCAAAGTGAGAATATGTTGTGGGGACGTTGGAAGAGAGTGACTAATTTTGACCATCTCAGTGTAACACTACGATCCCTATGATGGAGTAGTGGAGGTGTTCAAAGGACTATAGAGTGGGACTATCAAGATGTGAGGCGAAGTCACACAAAGATAGGTTAGATGAACCAGAGCGTACTCGGATTTAAGTTTCGAGGATGAAGTTCTCCTAGTTGGGAAGAATTGTATCGACCCAAATTAATTAAACTAGATCGAGTGTTAATCTCGGGAATTAACGGTCAAATTCAAGCATTACGCGGACCACTCGGTTGACTCGGACTCGAGAACCAATGAAATATATTATATATGGATGGTGGTTGTATATATGTGGTGTTTAAACTTATTATTATATTGCGGTGCATGTGTATATGTTGATATCGGGAAAGGTCGTGTGACGGGTGTTCGCATTAAAAAGGCGTGTCGACGTGAGTGTCGAGTAGGTGAACTACGGGTACATAGGAAACTCCACTAATTCACATTAAGATGATTAGTTGATGAATTAAAATAGTTAAATGATAGGTTATGGTGTACCTTGAATTTCGTGTCGGGACGCGGGGCATTGAGTGCCGAGTAATCGAGGGTTATTAGGACCACAAGTTGATAATTTTTGGTGAGTAAAACCATTAACCATAGATATTATATGGGCCTAAGCTAAGGTGAATTAATTCAATAAATCAAGGCCTATCGTTTGAGTAATTAATTGTAAACTATAGGATTGTCCTTGGATACACCTAAACACATCTAGGAACCATGTGAGTAACAAATTTCTGTCATTTGGACTTGGTTAGTGGGAGTTAGTGGTCTAAGTGGCAAGATATGAATCAATAAATAAAGCTCGGGATACGTAAATACATGAGGAACAATGGTTAAAAATAAATCTCATTTTCATATATATATATATAAGATGATTGATCAACACATGCAAATTTAACCAACTACATTGCGGGGAAATCAATGAGAAAAGAGAGATTTGGAGCTGAATTTCAGGAATTTGAAGGTCAAATTGGTGAATAAAACTTAGGTAATCTTCTTTTTCATATCCTACACTTTTCATTTGAACCCATTTTTGTGAAAATTTGATGAAATGCAAGTTAGACATTTAGATCCCTAGTTTTAATGTTAGCTTGATGAATTATATATTTTATGAGCATATAAATGGAAGATTTACAATTGGTTTTGAAGAATTAAGCTTTTTGAACAATTTGGAAAAATTAGTGGATTTTATGAAATTAATTAATTTGATATAATTGATGTTCTAAGGTAGATGTAAATGATGTTTTGAGGTCTATTTGATATGGAGAGGGTGTTGAATGGGGTTTAGTTTGCTAATTGGGGACTTTGAGACATAATTTTTGAGTTGAAAACTCAGTCATCAGAGGGCAATTAGCTAATGAGGAAAATTAGCGCCCTAAAATTATTCTGGGTAGAAACTCGAATTTAGTTTCGCGATTAGTGCGCTAACTCGCCACCAAAAATTTGATAAAAATGTGTTTTAATAATGTAGCTAGTTGAAACCCACTTTTGACACACCGATTCTTAGATTTACTATTTTTAACTTATTTTAAAGGAATTAACATAATAAAAGACTATTTAATAATTTTTAGGTTTTGAGATAAATATTGGTTTTAAGAGTTAAAAAACACTAAATTAATGTTAAACCCACCATATTTGAACTTAGGGTTATCGAATTTTGGGAGCTAGTCGAGTCGGATTCGGGAGTCTGAGGATGTCAGAGCATGGATTGAGGTGTGTAAAACCTTTGAGAATGCATCACGGAATTTAATTTGTTTTTCTTATACATGGGATGGGTCCCGGACTATTTTTCTTTATTGGTTTGTCTAACTGATTAATCAATTTATCGAGGTTTTTACACCGGTATGTGTGGACGGACTTTGGTACACTATACCATAGCACGTGTGATCACGCCCTTGGTGAATTGCAACCCAAACTACACCAATGCACACGTGTCGTGTCTCAGTGCATTTGACCAGCGTCGCGAGGATTAAGGACGGGACAGTGGAGGTAGTGGATGAAGCCCTTGGAAAGATCCTTAGCTCCAAAGTATGGTATAGTCTTCTACACGTGACACAACCTCGAGTTTTCATCAATGATATTTACGTGTATATTGACTTAATTGTGGTGTTTTACATTCTTGTTTATATCATTAACTGCTATTATGCCTTATTTTCGAGCATGTTTGGTTGGTATGTACTAGTTGTTAATCATTGTTTGTTTGATTATTGTCTGTTGCGTTGTGTTACTGTCATAGTATGATGCCTGAATCTTTTGTATTGTTGTATATTCATGTAAGTGTGTATTTCTATTGCCAGATAGCATACATGCATCATTTATACTTTTATTTGATTTCTTGCTGAATATTGTGTGGACTTCTCTTCGAAATTTACTCACTGGACTCGTCACTGTATTTGTTGGGTGACCGAGTGTAAACCTTTCTACGAGTAGCGGCAAAAGAAATCTTGGGCGACTATCTCACTTTCATGATGGTCTTGGACATACTCGTAGGTGTTTATATTATTTTGGTATTTTGGTTTTTATTTTGATTATTTTGGGACTTGAGATGACCTTGTACATGTATATACCATACGTTATGGTACTGTCACTTTTATACAGAGTACTTTTTCGGGTTTTCCAAAGTAGGACATGCTCGTATAGATAATGTTTTTCATGTTAAATTACTTTACCTAATTGTATCTATTAAAGCTTCTTTTGATTTAAGTTAACTTGTAAGATACAACCACTAGTATGGTTAGGATTATGATAAACTACAAATTAGTGAACCTATTAAATATTTAACTACTTAAAGAGAATAGTTTAAGAAAATATCAAAATCCGCTAACTAATTTAATATAATATATGTGGAAAGAAAATTTCTAGATATGAGAAGGACGAGCAGGTGCTTAACATGTGTAGGCGGCTCACTGGGCGAAGAGTGCACGAGACATGTCACCCCAGGGCGGCAAGGCCGCCACATTTATTGTCAAGTATTGAGGAATTAATTGAGGAAATATTAATTTGGAGAAGTTTTTTTAGTTCAAAATATATATAGTTGCAAAGTCGACATGCCATATGGTAAAATTCATAATTTCTTCGTCGGTAATATGATTTAAGTGTTCTTGGAGTCTATGAAAATTAGGACATGAGTATTACAAGTTCCTTTAAGGTCATCATGAAAAATTTTAAGGTTTCAAGGTTAAAAAGTTACCTCAAATTGGCTAGTTGAAAGCTAGTTATATAAATTAATATTTTAGGAAACTATTCTAAAAAATTAAGCTTGAACTTGAAGCTTGGCCCATAATATAATTGGTGTGCAAAGAAGCTATTGGAACCATTTTTAAAGTGATCCGACACTCCAGGAATCTCAAAAATTAAGCTTGAAGTTGGCTATTTGTAAGGTTAAGTAAATCTCATGGTAACATTTACATTGTATGATTATATTTCATATAAACTACAGTGATCCTTGAATTGCATTTTTGTTGTTCATGCATACACGGTTTGGGAGGATAAGGCGTTACGAGCCTTTATATAGTATCTATATCGGGGTTATTGAACACTATATTATGCTTGAGGGGCTGCAGTCCCTGATACTTTGCATCACGTGGTTATCATGAGATCACGTTGAATCAGATCATAATTTCATAGTCTAGAAGAATGAGTCTCGTATGGTTATACTCCTCACACATGAGTTCTTATTATTGTTTACTTATAACTTTCAGAGACCCATCATTTGATTATGGTCGGATAATAGAAATAGGATGGATTCACGATTGTATTTAAATTCCTTGAATTATATTGTTAGTTTAAATTCTTTGGATTATTATGCATTTGATTACTATAGTTATACTGGATAATGTGGGATTTATTTATCTGACATTATCGAATCTTTATAATTGATAATAACAGGTTTTAGCGGCGACAAAGGAAAGGAAAATCTTTCCGATCATTGGTGACTTGCTCAATTTCTTTCGCTCTATGTTTGTATTACTTTTGAATATAAAATATTGTATATATGAGTTTTTAAGTTCGTGTGAGGTTAGGGTATTTTTGAAAGCGTTGAAATGGTTTAGAGAAGGATTGGAATTGTTTTAATGGTTTTAGGATGGATTGGAATGCCGGAAGTTAAGGTATTAATGATTTAATAATGTTAAAAGTCCGAGATAGTTAGAATGAATAAATAATCATTATTAATGTGATATATTTTTTTATGTGTAGGATTATAAGTCCTTCTATATTTCCACTAAGCTAAGCCGATTTGTTGAATATTTATGAAGGTCGAGATTTTCAGTATAGGCTTAAGAATAGAGGAAATGCTAGCGAGAAATTTTTACGAATATTTAAGGATTATGAAATTAATCATATTTGATAATTACTCTGATAAAGTTTAAGTTATTTATTGGATGAGAGGTTAAGGCTGGTAGCTTATCTGGAGTTTAGGTAATATATGTCGGTCAAAGGCCCTGTTTAGGTGGGACCTGACAGCAGGAGCTACTCGGATGCTCTACTCCCGAATGATCATAGTCAAGTAGGCTTAATTACTCATATACGTAAGCCACTTAGTGGGGAATTAGAGTCCAACAATTTTAGTTTATCATTTAAAAAATAAACAAGGAAAGTGAAAATAAATAGCATTGATTTCCTGACTTGTTTACTTACCTCAACAAATAATAATCTCCAAGCTAAATACGGCTCCCACACGTCTGCACTACTACACTCCTGATACACGGAACCGACGCTCTAGGTCCCTAGTACCTATTAGAGTTCATTCGGTATGTGTTAGAGCTTATTTAAGTTTAACTATTTAGTTCATTATAATACATTCTACTATTAGCCTCAATGTCTTTTCTACTTAACTTAGACCAAATATTAACTTCAATATGTCGTAAAAAAGTTTATGCTAAATCCTTGGGGTCTCTAATCGCTTATTCATATCATACATGATGCGAAGGGATAAACCTAAGATGCCTCTTTTATTCATTTTAAATACTCATTTGACACTTAACTCAGCCAAAACACCCAAAGTTGGTGTTACAAAGTTGTAAACATTTTCACTACTGTTTTTAAGTATTATTGAATTATTAAAGTCCATTGGAAACCATTTCAATTTAGTTTAATGCATTGGTTTGCAAAACAGTTCCTTAGGGACTTTGAAATAATTTTCAAAAACTTGACTTTTATCCAACTTCAATGCAGTTAAAACACTCATAGAAATTCTCAAATTCCCAGTGTTGATTCATTGTAGTCAATTAACTTAAAACCAAGGTTGTTGAGTGCTAAAATCTCAATATTATGATCAAGAACCAATTTGAGACTCTAAGTAAACCTTTAAGTCCTTATTTATAAATATTGATTTCTTATTCGAAGCATGACTTGAAAACAAAGATAGACATACAAAAAAACACGAAACTCCGTGTACACCTTTACTATGATCCAATAACATATTCTAAAGATTTTGGTTCAATTCCGACATCATTTGATGCTCGGAACATATGAAATAAAAAAATAGTTCAAATTTGATTAAAATTGAGAGAGTTCTGCTCAAAATGCCAAAACAACTCACTTAGAGAGAGTTTCAGACCAACAATATTAAAAATTCATAACTCTCAAATCACACATCCAAATAACATGATTTTTAGTGAGAAGCTTGTCCAAATATCCAATAATAACTCATAAAAGAATAAGTCAATTATGAGAATAAATGGAGGATTTATGCTCTCTAAAATTTTAGCTATAATCTTGCATTTCATCAAACATGTAGTATTTATGAACAACTAAATTCACAATGTATGGTTCAAGCCCTTTAGTTTTTATCCAACATTTACATCCAATATAAGACATCTATGATGACCCCTTCTCCAAACAAGGGCACCGCCTGGCCTAATCCCTTAATTAAGCCCTAATCTCCCCTATATGACCTAACAAGGAACTAGTCAGCATTATTTAAACACCTAAACACCTGCCATTTATGATACCACCTACAATTAACAAGCTAGTTCTACCGACTAACCTATGGTTGTCTAAAATAGAATTAAGTTAAGTTTTTCAACCTAGAAAGTTATTCAGCGGAAGTCTTATTTCGTTACTAGTGGACATTAGATCTTAAGGCCTAACCTATTATGGAAAAACCAAGAAATAGTGATCACATGCATATATAAATAAAAATGGTGATATATATAACATGTGTCTGGTAAGACGTTCCTATCACTCAACCCAAAAGTAAAAATATTATGTATATAGAAAATATAATATAAAAGAATGCAAACGTACAAAAATATGTCATAGCAGTCCTTCATTGGCTCAGAGGTAGTCATCAATCTTCTCTTTGCCTAGTCTGCTACTCGGCTGATCTGCACTACCGCCACAAACTAGATGGTGAGTACATGAAATTATTTAAGTAATACTTAGAGACATTGATCCACATTCCCAAATAGGCAACAAGTATCAAATGACATAATTTAAATAGCAACTATGCTGAAAGAAACATCATGCAAAGATATGCTTTAGTTAACCAAATATGAAACTGACTCAAGGCTAAGTAGTAATGGTCGGTCGGCCGTGATCTTTATCACGTTCCACAACAATTTGAGCTCTGCTCTATATCATTTCATTACAAATTGAGCTTTATATCATAATTTCAAAAGGTCGTACTTATAATTATGCATTTTCTATTCCAAGTAAATTAGTAGTCACCGTAATGTATACTTGCTAACATACCCGAGTTTTAAAACTCATCATGTTCTACTAAGTTATTCTTGCGCCAACAAACCCTGAGGTTCGGTTACCCCGTTCGAGGCACATTACCCTGTGTGTCATGCAAGGTAGTGGAGAAATTCTCTAACATCCCTGAAAGTCTAGTGACCCCCTTATGAAAGTTGAATTTCTATCATCAAATGACCCTAACTACAAGAACCACTTTCACTTTCAATAATGACTCGGTAATAGAATCTAATAGATGTAACTGCATACTGATGCACAAAGGATTAAAGTCAAAATAAACAAACTAAGCTAATAGCATGCTATATCACTAACTTCCAAACACAACAATCAACATGACAAAGTAAATGAATTAGAATCAATGATATACACAACAGAGTATGCTATGAGCAACATCATAAAATGAGAAACAAACAAGTCATAACATATGGAATTCAAAGGCAATTCAGTTCGAATAACTAAGAATAAATAAATATAAGGAATGAAATGTAAATAAATGTCTCGCTCATTTTACTTACATACAGAACAATTCCTAAGCTATCCGGCTTCTCGTCGCTCGATGTATGCACCAAATACCACGTAATAGCTCCTTTAGGGTCCGAACATTTGGCAATTTATCAATTTAGATTCAAGCTTAATTATTTAAAATTCCTAAATTGGTCGAAATCGGTCAAAATCAAATTCGAGACCAATTTACGGATTTTGCATTTTTCGAGGTAAAAACCCCAGTATAATGTCTCAACCAACTTCTGAATTCTTCATTTTTTATGGAAATATCAATTTCTATATATTCGGGTCACAAATATATTTTTCCCTATTTCTCTGGAATTTTCCTGAATTTTTTCCATATTTGTTATCTATTTTCTGTCATTTTCTATTTTATTATTATTATTTTATTTGGGTCGAGTCGACCCAACCGGGTCGGATAGCTCGCCCCATGGGTCGAGCCTGGCCCAGCCCTCTAGCCCAGCCCATTAGGCTGATGCATACCGCGCGCGCACAACGCGCTGTGCATCTTCTCCAACAAACCATGGACACGGTCCTTGCTTCGGTTGGATTTTTATTTTCTCTTGAGGAGGTGGAGTTGGCTCGCATCTCCAACCCCAACTAGAGTCGATGGCGGGGAGACACCCCTCCTATCTCCCTCCTCACACCTCTCAGCCTCCATGGTCGAACCTTCCATGAAGGCCGAGACAAGAACAACGACACAACCAATAACCATAATCCACTCACCTTGATCTATTCGGTCTCTCTCTCTCTCTCTCTCTCTCTCTCTCTCTCTCTCCTTCTTCTTCTTCTTCTTCTCCAAATCGAATTTGATGAGAAGCAAATGAGATAAGTTGGACTTTTTTACCCATATATATATATATGGTTTGGGTTGGTGTGTTCGTGAGCCACACATATCCAACCACATGCGTATCTCGAGGCACATCTTGTGATCTTCAACAACACACTTGTCCCTTATGTCATTCTTAAGTGATTCCATGTGTGACACTCTTCCCAGAGATGAGTGTGCGTTCATCTCCATGCTTATCTAGTGGTGTATATATTTTTATTCTTTACCTTAGGCCCATTTATAAATATATTGGATGTGGTCACATATTACCTACTAACATATCTCATTTCATTTCATTTTTTATACAATAAAATTCAACTAGTTACGCTTACCCCACGAGCTGCTACCTCGGGCCCACGTCGGCACGCGACTCGAGGCGCATCCCGTTCGTCTCGATATCTGTATACACGTAAATGACTTAGTAATCTACACATATACGATACACTAGGCATACACCACACAAATATAACATTTACCTCGGCCACCGTGCCTTGGTAGTGACACGTATCTCGTTGCGGGTCCCACGTCACGGGTCATTTGGTCCTACTTAAAGAATTAAACGTGTATTAATTATTTAGGCCGTGACAATACTTTCCAACTAATAGAGAGTTCGTCCTCGAACTTAAACTAAAAGAATTTAAAAATATACCTAACTCAAAGAGGTACGAAAATATATCTCGCATATAGTCTTCCCGTTCCCAAGTGAGTTTCGAATCTCCAAGAAATTGCAACTTGACTAACACTTTCGGGATTGACTTCCTTCTCAACTGTTGTACCCTTTGGTCAAGGATTTGAACTAGTTGCTCTTCATATGAGATATCTTCACTTAAATCAATTTGACTCAAATCCACTGTCTGGTCTTTCGCCAGCCTTTGAATTAGCTAGTCAAGCATCGAATATGGAACATTGGATGAATTCCCGACATCTGTAGAGGTAATTCTAGCTCATATGCATCTTTTCCAACTCGTTTCTTGATCTTGAAAGGCTCGATGAATCTCGGTGCTAATTTGCCTTTCAAACCAAATCGATGATGGCCATTACGAGGAGAAACCTTTAGATACACTAAAGCTCTCTCATCGTATGCGAGATAGTTGCGATACGTGTCTGCATACTTGTTATGCCTTTCCTGGACTCCCTTAAGCTCCTGGAGAATCTCTCTTACCTTTGACGGGGCATGTGCCCTAAGTCAATCCATTAACTATCTTTATGAATACTTTTAGTAAATAAAATAGAGGATTTCATTTGTTGTTTATCATAATTAATTTGCATGTTTACATTATAATAAGATCCATGGGTATTTACAGAAATATCCTAAATGTCCCTTGTCGATCATTATACTGGGAACTATAATGAATTAAGACTAGCGTGAGTCTTGATTGATGATCATATGATGATTATACGTATATGGATACAAATCAAGATCACGAGTACTTGTTAGGGAACAAAGTATTGGACCGACCCGCTATGAGAACATCACATGGATTAAGTCATTGTTGTTTCTCATGATAGGTATATATTCCAGTCCTCTGACTTGAGATTACCAGAGACTTCAACATTAGGAACACAGTGATTTGAAACAATCAAACGTTGTCTTTAACCGGACGATTATAAAGGTTGTGATTGGTTACTGTGTGAGCAATGTGATGAAGTTGTGTAATCAAGATAGAATTTGTCCCTCTCATATAAAGAGAGATATCCAAAGGGATCCCTCGATGTGTTAGACTGTTAAAAGGCCTAGTTTAAGTGAATTGATATTGATCAATGTCACTTAGATGTTTTCAGTCTACCTAGAGATCGAGACTAGTACGATTGAACATGTTGGATGACAATTCCATGCCTTATGTTTGATCGAAAGGATATCGTGTGACAAAAGGATGTTATATACACTATTGATTAGGTTGTATCGATTTGATATTCGAACAACTTGGGTAGTCATAATGTCTTGCTAGAGACTGCTTATGACTTGTATACAAAAATGAGTTTTGGTACACTGCCAACGTTGTATGAGCCTATTGGGTCGCACACTAAGAATTGTTTTGCGAGATTTTAAGATGATTCAGAAAAATGAATTTTATGTGATAAAATTCATAACATAAACGTCCTTGTGGTGTATTACACTTATATTTCTTTAAGTAAAGGTATATGTATAATTTACTTAACCGTCTATATACAAGGGTTGTATAAATAGACGCTTTAAGTTAGAACACACGCACGAAAGATTAATAGGCCGAAACTTTATTTTCGTTTTAGAAACGACTTAGGGTTTTTGGTATGCTCTGGATCATTTTGGAGAGAAACAAAAGGATTTGGTATTCTCTCGAAGCTAGCACTTCGAATCTCGATCGCCGTTCGTGTATGGACTACTGGTAGAGGGCGTTCGTCGTTGGCAGCGCCTTAGAGATCGATCAACCTTCAGAAAGGTATATTGCGACTGATGTATGATTAAGTTTTTCATGGTTTAAACGTTTTTAATGGAATTAGATTCGGATCCTGTTGGGGTTTTTGTCAAAATTGTTTTGTAATTTCCGCTGCGTATGAACCCCAAAACCCGACAACCTTTTCTATGTGATCGACAACGATTTCAGGCCTTAACAAGTCTCGGTTTTCTAGCTCATCCCAACAAGATGGTGAGTGACACGGTTTGCCATATAATGCCTCAAATGACGCCATTTCAATGCTCGGCTGATAACTGTTGTTGTATGCAAGTTCACACAACGGTAAATACTCTTTCCACGATCTGCCAAACTCAAGTACATACGCCCTGAGCATATCTTCGAGAGTTTGAATCAACCTCTTAGTTTACCCATCAATCTGAGGGTGAAAGGCTGTGCTAAACTGTAAGCATGTACCATACAACTCCTACATATTCCGCCACATCCTGGACGTATACATAGTGTTTCTGTTTGATATAATTTTCAAAGGTGCCCAAACAGCCTGATAATCTCTCTCTCGAGCAATACACTCAGCTGGTCAAATGTGTAATAACTACAACTAGTATGAAATAGGCATATTTCGTCAATCTGTCCACAATTACCCAGATGGAATCATGTCGATGAAGAGTCCTCGGCAGTCTTCGAGCAAAATATGTGGCTATGTCTTCCCATTTCCATCGTGGAATCGGAACTGGCAGTTCCCACAATTCCTCATAGACTCTGATATGTCCTCTTAAATCCCAGGCCACCAAAAATGTCTCTTCATACCATGGTACATTTTGGTCCTTCCTGGATGAACAATGAACCAAGAACAATGTCAATCCTAAATAATCTCATCTTTCAACTCTACCACTGCTGGTATCCACAATCTACCTCAAAATCTGAGACACTGATCTACCGTCTCAGCCCAATCAGTACACTCAGGACTCTGGGCTAACTCACTGAATCTCGGATATAGAATGTCAATTTCCTGATCCTTTGACACTCTCTAAGTCGACAATGTCTGAAGCCTCACTTGAGCACAAATCGGGTTATGTGTATCGTTAGAAATATCTGACTGACTCAACCTCGTCGCTACCTTGAGTAAACCATACTCATGCGTCATGTGACAACTAAACGTCTCGGCATCTCTAGTTGGAATCCTACTCAGCGCATCTGCAACGACATTAGCTTTTCCCGGATGATATTCCAGAGAAAATTCATAGTCTTTCAACAATTCTAACCATCTGCGCTATCTCGTGTTCAGATCTTTCTGTGTGAAGAGATATTTCAAATCTTTTTGGTCGGTATGGAGTGTGAACTTCTCTCCATAGAGATAGTGTCTCCATATCTTCAAATTAAACACTACCGCCGCCAACTCTAAGTCATGAGTTGGATAATTCTTCTCATGTATCTTCAACCGTCTTGATGCATAGGCCACTGTGCCTTTCTCTCGCATCAACACACAACCTAAAACCATATGAGAAGATTTGTGTACACCATGAAACCCTTTCCTATAAAGCATCAAAGTCAAGTAAAGTTATTTAATTATTATTTCGATGTCGATGCCCAAATACCGATCAAGTTCGCTACGTAGGATTGATTTTCGGTCACTGCCCTACAAAGCATACAACTAGGATTAAATTATTCAGGTCATTACAATTTAACAAACCACCTATACAACCAAAACACATATAAATCACCGAAAGCTCAAGTATTAAAAAAATCAAAACCTTAATCTTCTCAAGCGTCTTGCACATAATTGCACTACATCAACAACTCAAAACCATTAAACTCCTTCCCAACCTTATCTTCAACCTAAACGAGATTTAAGAAAGTGAATGAACGACATAGTAGAGACAACATGAGATTAAGAAAGTGATTTCACTTCTTAAATTGAGCCCTAAAATTACAAAACTGGTCAAACTTTTCTTCTCAAACAGCATAGATTTTCAATCGAAACGAGTCAGAGAGAGAGAGAGAAAGAGAAAGAAAATAGAGAGAGAGAGAGAAAGAGAAAGATGTCGAACAACCACTCCTTCTTCGTCTCTCCAAACCCTAACTCTTCGCTTTTACTGACGACGATTCAGAAGGAGAGGAAGACAAAACAGAGCATGTTTGGTTCGGGTTTATTAAAGTAAGCAATTAGTTTTATTGTAATATGAATATATCGAGATGTATCATGTGGTCGTAATATGAATGAGTGTGAGAACAAGTGATCTTTTATGTACAAGATCAGATGACTGTGGTTATGCCACGTCAATCTGATCTAACTATGTGAGATGTATTTGTATCACTAATATAAATACTAACAATCACTCTTGTTCAACTCAATTGAACAAAGAGCATCTTCAACTCCTTCAACGTCAACTTTAGGATTTCATTTCTGGGTATTTACATGGTATCAGAGCCTCTCGGCTCATGCTGACGAGTTTAATTTTGGAGTCGATAAGTTTTGATCTGTGCATGTCATGCTTGGTTCTTGAGTTGGTGAAGATATTCCTTAAACGGAGTTTGTTCGTTGAGGAATCGCTTCTGGGTTTCGGGGATCATGCATAGTAAAAGTTTTCGAAACCTTTTCAAACATCCCCAAACGAAGATCATATTTATTCCATTAAATTGGTGTATCGAGAAAAAATTCATACCTTAACAATAACAACTCCATGTCTGCCTTGTTTGGTGTTGATCGATTCCTTCAAATGTTGCTAGATGAACGTCCTTTATCAAAAACCCACATACAAACGGATGATCATGATCCAGAGTGCTAGCCCCATAAAATCTTAGGACAAAAAATTCTCACAAAAATCTTCTAAGAAAAACCTCTCTCGAGAATCCCCTTACAACAACTGTGACCTTAATGTCTTATTTATAGTACACTAAGTCAAGTTGTAAAAGAACTTCATCTCCTAGTCACACTCCAAATAGAGTTCTAGATAAAATCCAACTCTAAAAAGGATAGTCATATATAATCTACAATTACTAGTCCAATAATAGTTATAATTTATCTAAAACTCAAATATGAATTAAATTTATACTATAATTCCAATTAGCGTCCTATTCAAAATAGGATTTACTAAGAGACAAAATTTATAGTCATACTAGAAATGTACAAGAATCTTGAATCCTAGTCAAACTAGGACATTTATTGAGAATATTTATTAAATAAAATTCATTAACCCAGACAATATTAAATCACGCAAATTCATTCTTTGTGTGCAACCCAATAGATTCATACAACATTGGTAGTGAACCAAAACCATTTTGGTATACAAGTCATAAGCGGTCTCTAGTAAGGTATTATAACTATCCAAGTAGCATGAAGATCAATAAATTGATACAACTTAATAGACATTGTATATCATATCCCTTTGTCATGCGATATCTTTCGATTGAACATAAGACATAGAATGTCACCTTTATAGTTCAATCTACTAGTTTCGATCTCTAAGTAGACTGAAATTGTCAAGTGACATTGATCCAATAAATTCACTAGACATGGTCATTTATCAGTCTAACATATCGAGGGGCCTAATAGACATCTCTCTAAATGAAATGGAAAAATCTCATCTTGATCACACAACATCCACATATTAGTCGAACAATGACCAATCACAATCTTTATAATCATTTGATTAAAGATAACATTAGATTATATCAAATCATTGTGCTCCTAATGTTGGAGTCTCTAATGATCTCAAGTCAAAGGACTAAATGATATAACTCTCATGAGAATCACTTATGACATTGACCATGTAGTGTTCTCATAGTGGGTCGATCCAACATATGTTCCCAATATATACCCATTATCTTAATCCGTATTTATATACGAATAATCATCACATGATTATCAATCAAGACTTATACTAGTCTTAATTTATTATTGTTCCCACAATAATAACTGACTAGGGAAATCTAGAATAATACAATAATTATCCATGGATATTATTATAAAAGAAACATACATCTACTTATAATAGTTAAACAACATTTACAGAATCGATTTTGGGCATATACCCCAACAATCGCTGATAAGGGGGTGTTCTTATAAGATTTGAAGAAGAATGAGTCAGATCTAAGTTAAGAAAGCTCAGATCTAGGTGTGAAACAACTATATCTAAAGGTTAGACAATTGGATCTGAAGTGTAATGGCTTGATTTCTTGATTTCTTTATTAAAAGAGTTAGGGTTTCAAGATTCGGTTGTATAAGTGTAAGATGTGCAAGATTTAGATCTAGTTTTCTTGGACTTGGATTTGATAGATCTGAGTCTATTGTTTAGATTTCTTGGTTGAGAGTTGAGATCTTGTAGCCATGGCGATTAGATCTGGTGTGTTCGAGACTAGTTCACCATCATCATCTGTGTCTACTGGAAATTATGGCTCTATAGGTTCTCCATATTCGCCGTTTGGGAACTCGTTGTGTCAGTTTGTCATTGTAAAACTTTCATAAACAAATTATTTGTTGTGGCTATTTGTTTGGAACAATCTCAATTCCTAAGAAGATGAAAGATGGTTCTCCTAATCTATAATATCAAATCTAGTTTAATAGAGATAAGTTTTTACTTGGGTAAATGATCAATGCATTGGAACCAAAGTTGGCAACAAACATCATTAGAAATACTCTAAAGGAGACATCAAATGAATTATAGTTGGCAATTAAGAATTACTGTGGATTTAACAACATAATTCAGATTCAGAGTCTTAAGAAGGCATTACATACAACCAAGAAGGGAAATTCAAATATGAGTGAGTACTTGTCTAAGATGAAAGGAATTGCTGATAAAATGGCTATTGTTATATGTCCAATTAGTGTAGCTGATCTAATCTCAAGTATCTAGATTGGATTAGATCGAGATTATTGCGGCTATTTCCACGTTCTTAAATGGACAACTAGATATTCAGTGGCAGGAGTTTCATGCTTCATTGATAGGTTCGAAGCTACCCTGGAGCAGTATGGTGTAGCTCAGGGAATCAATTCTTTAAAAATTCATGATAGTGGTCATTCAGGAAACTCAGGTAAGGTGAAGTCTCAAGGTAGTAGGAATGGAAGCTCAAGCAATAGAGGAGGATTTCATAATCATGGCCGCGGTGGAGGAAGATTTAAGAATAGAGGCATTTTTCGATTTCAAAACAATAATCGTCCTACATGACATATTTGTACAAAGGTTGGACATGCTGCTGCGGTCTGTTACTATCGTGGTGACTTCAAATATATGGGTTCCACTTCTGGTCGACCGACTCCATAAGCTCGTGTCAATGGTGGTGTTCTATCATCTTAGCCTCCACCTCCTCCTTCTCCAATTTTTACTACTGCTGCTGAGACCCTTTAAAACTCTTACTGGTATATGGATAGTGAAGCTACATCACATATTACAGCTGATTAGTCTCAATTGATGAATAACTTTGCCTATTCATGTAACTAAAGTTTAATGGTTGGTAATGGTCAGCATTTACACATGGCTAGCACATGCATTGCATGCATTCCATCCTCTAGTTCAAAATTATCTTTTAAAAATACGTTGTGTGTACCTACCATTAAGAAAAACCTCTTAAATGTCTATCAGTTGATCAGGGATAGCAATGTACTAATCGAGTTTCATCCTAACATTTGTTTTGTGAAGGATAACAAAACCAATGAGATTTTGCTTCAAGTCACCCTCCAAAATGGTCTATATCGCATTTCTGCACCTTTTGAGTCTACTTCTTCATCATATGCTGCATTTTTGTGTCAAATAAAGTTTTGTCCACACTGTGGCACTCCAGGTTAGTCATCCTGCTCAGAAAACTTTTCATCAGGTTAACATAAGTGTTTACATATTACTTTGAGTCTGTAAATAATTCTTGTGGTTTAAGTCCATTGGGTAAAATTCATGCCCTTCCTTTCAAACTTTATGCATATAAGGCTACTCATGTTCTTGATTTGATATATACTAATTTGTGGGGTCCTGCACCTCATATGTCTCCTACTGGTTTTAACGACTACATTCAGTTTATTGATGATTGTACTCGTTTTACTTGGATATATCCTTTAAAATTGAAGTCAGATGCTTTCAATGCTTTTATTCATTTTAAAACTTTAGTTGAAAATCAGTTTTGTACTACTATCAAGTATGTCCAGTCTGATTGGGGTGAGGAATATTGTTATTTTCAGTCATTTCTTGACTCTCATAGGATTATATTTCAACATCCTTGTCCTCATACCCATGAACAAAATGGTCGAGCTAAAAGAAAGCATCATCATATTATTGAAATGAGTCTCGAATTACTTGCTCTTCATGGAAAGTTACCTTTGAAATATTAATGGGATGCCTGTGAAACCGTGGTTTTTCTTATAAACAGACTTCATACTAATGTTTAAAAGGAGTGTCTCCATTTGAGAATTTGTTTGGGAATAAGCCTGATTATTCTCTTCTTCGTATTTTTTGTTGTTGTTATTGTTATCCATACCTTTGACCTATAATCAACACAAGTTCCTGTTTCGTTATGAGAAATGTTTGTTTTTGGGGTATATTTCTAAACATAAAGGATATAAATGTTTGAACAAATCATGGAGGTTGTATATTACACGAAATGTTATTTTTCTTGAACATGAGTTTCCTTATGCTGATTTGTTTGGGTCTTCTGCAACTAAAGGTCTATCATTAGTTTCACCAAGTTCTTTTCCTTTAACTATTCATGTGTCATTACAAACAATTCCTTTGGTATTTCCTAATCCTACTGAGTTTGGAGTTTCTTCTGTGAGTTATGTTTCATTTCCAAGTCTTCTATTGATTCATCTCCTACTCAGTCTTCTTCACATGGGATACGTTTGTCTCAAAGTCTAGTTCTCCTAATGCTAGTGTGGCACACAACACTCATCCCATGATAACTAGAGCTAAGGATGGAGTTTGCATGCGTAAGGTGTTTTTGGCTACTAATGTAAATAACACTCATGAGATTCCTAAGTCAGTCGACATATATCTTCAAGATCTAAAGTGGAAGGAAACTATGGACAAGGAATATCAAACCTTGATATGTATTGGTATTTGGTCTCTTGTGTCTCCTACTTCTAACCATAACATAGTGGATAATAAGTGGGTTTTCTCTATTAAAAAGAGCTCAGATGGGTTAGTAAATCGATACAAAGCTAGATTGGTGGCTAAAGGGTTTAAACAAGTCCCTGGTATTGATTTTGATGAGACCTACAGCCTTGTTGTCAAAGCATCAACTGTAACGGCCCGAAAAGTTTGACTTGTGCCACGTGTCAAGTCAGGGTTTTGTGGGATCCACTCGTCGCAATGCGTATGTCCGAATCTCGAGTGGAGATGCTAATTGTCGAGAAACGTATACGCGGAGAATTCGGGGAGCCGAAACATGAACGGGGACGTGCCTCGAGTCACGTGCCGACGTGGGATACGCTTCATGATGCGTGTAGCGCGAATATCGAGATTTTGAAATGAGGCGGGTTTGTGCCTCGAGATGCGCGCTAAACACGAATCTCGATGACACTTTTGATTTGAAATCAAAAAGGAAATAAAAAGAAAATGTATATATATATAATATATATACATAATGATGGATTTGAAGGCTGACTAGGCTCTCGTTGACCTTGCGAGACTTGCTCGGAGGTCCACGTGGGTTTGGGCCGAGCGAGGTCCAATTTATGGGAAATTGGGGCCGTCATATCAACCATCATAGTTATTTTGTCTCTTGCTGTCTAGTATGGTTGGTCTCTTCGACAACTTGATATAAATAATGCTTTTTTGAATGGTACACTTGTTTAAGAAGTGTTTACTCATAAACCAGTTAGTTATATGAGTCATGGTCATCTTGAAGCTTTCTGCAAACTTCATAAAGTCGTATATGGCCTTGTCCAAGCTCCTAGAGCTTGGTTTGATCAATTGAGATCTACTTTGGTGTCGTGGGGTTTTTGCAATTCTAAAGTAGACAATTCACTATTCATTCTACATAAGGGACAACGTGTGTTGTATGTTATAGTATATATGGATTACATCATAGTAACTGCTTAAACTCTGCTTTCATTCAATCCTTCATCAATAGGTCGATCGCGTAGTTTGCTTTGAAAGACATTGGAGAACTTAATCTATTCTTGGGTATGGAAGCTAGGAGAACTGATAAAGTCTTTACTTAACTCGATCTGCTAATCCCATTAATACCATTTTTCAGTTTCCAAATAGTTGTATAATGATGGTAGTGCTTCTTTTAATAATAAAACTTTTTATCAAACTTTCTTAGGGGTCTCTAATATATTGTCAATACCCGGCCATGCATTGCCTTTATTATTAATCGATTGATTCAATTCCAACAGCATCCCACTGTTACTCATTGGCAAGCATTGAAAAGAGTATTGCGTTACTTGAAAAGGGACTGCCGATATGTGATCGTGGTTTCGTCCTAATTCTTTTATATCACTGGGTATACTGATGTTGACTGGGCAGACTCACCAGATGATAGGAAATCAGTTGCAGGTTTTGCAGTCTTTTGGGTTGTAATTTGGTGGCCTGACAGTCGAAGAAACAATAAGTGGTTGCCAAGTCCAGTACCGAGTCAGAATATCGGGGTTTGGCTCATGTCTCCACTGAGATCACTTAGTTGTAATCGTTACTTTTTGAGCTTCATGTTTCGATTTTGACTACTCTAACTGTTTAGTGTGACAATATAAGTGCGGCAACATTAGCCAAAAATCTAGTTTACCATGCAAAGACGAAACACATTGAACTTGACATCCATTATGTATGCGATAAGGTGTTATCAGGATAACTAGATGTTCATCATGTTCCATCTGTCGATCAGGTAGGTGATATCTTCACGAAGGCTTTTTCGCTTCTTAAATCAGTTATCTATGTGATAAACTCGATTTAGTTGGTCTACCCTTTCGTTTGAGGGGGGTATTATAGTAAACCATTAGTTTCATTGTAATATGAATTGTTGTGTATATCGAGATGTATCATTGGTTGTAATATGAGTGAGTGTGAGAACAAGTGATCTTTTATGTACAAGATCAGATAACCGTGTGGGCCATTTTTTTAACTTTTGAAAAAAGAAATTGATTGTTTTAATGTACTTTTTTGTGGGTCTCATTTGAGTCTAAAAAGAGTATAACTATTGTGGAGAAAAAAATAGATGTAAGAGAGAGAAAATAGTGAGTTTAATAAATTGATGATGTGGCATGTTATTAGCCCCTTTTTTAGTACAAGCATTGCGGATACCCTAAGTTATCTATAACAACAAAAGATTATTTTCTAACTACGTTTTTAAAAGCAATAAGTAAAAAAGTTAATTTGATTGTTTTTCTTTTTTGAAAAAACTTAGTCTAATTGATATAGTTATTTATTTAACAACATTAAGTCAAATTCTTTTCGGTTTCTCACATAGTATTCGACAACAATCGCACCGACTAATTTACGTTTGGGTACTATCAGACCCCGTACAGGAAGCGACTTTTCCAATCTAATTTTTTTCATTCACAAGACTCAAATGTGAGACTTTGCCTAAGTAAGGGAATCAAGTTTTTTACCACTTGGACCAACCAATTATCGATGCTAAATTAACTTTTTAGTGATGAACTAAAACTCTTGCTAGTAAATTATTGCTAAAGCTAGCTTTCTAGTGATGAAAAATATTTTTCTCACTATAGGCTACATTTGACAACAATTATTACTTCATATGCTAGTGTTTGGGATCAGAGGATACGATGGAAGATGTGAAAAGTGATCAGGTTGGAGTATTGGACCTATACCTATTAAAGTAGAAGTGGGCCAACCCATTATCTATTTTTTGTTTTTAAAATAAAGGTATCAAATATCATTTTAAAATAATATTTACTTTTATACCCAATGTTTATTGGCTTATTATAAAGCAAATTAACAATGCCTTAACTAGCTATCTTACGTTTCATAATCAGAGTTATTTATTTGAGAAAAAGGAATTTAGTAATCAAGGTTTGTTATAATCATGGTTTAGATCTTGATCATTACACATATGACTCACTAGCAATTCATTTGCATGCATTAATGACACACTTCATCGTAGAGAATCAACCAACCATGAGATCATCGGTAAATTTGCACTCTTGTACATTATTCAAACAATTTGTGTGAATAAAATGTTAAAGTAAAATTAGTTTTAGTAAAATATTTAAAAGCTACAGCAACAATTAAATAATAAATAAAACATAAAATATCAGAGAAAACTTAGGTAGAAGCGTATTTTACATAGTAATATATTTTCAAGAGGTAATATTCAATTACAATAAATATGACCTTGTTTAATGCTTTACATTAGTCGACTAATGTACAGCATAAATGCAAATGCATATAAATGTTATTAATTTTTTTTTTTTCAGAAAATGTTATTACTTGAGAAGTGGATGTATGCCTTTCATTACTACAACCATCAAATCTTTTTTTGTGCCTATAATTAAAAATGATGTGCCATTAGTAAAAGAAATACGTTGACATTATTCTTACTTGATAATGAATCAAGTTAAGCATGGTGGACTTCAATTCCCTCATTTCTATTCTATCTTTCATTTCCTTGAGTTCAGCACTTACTTTCGTTAAGTGTTACTTTGATATATATGTTGGGCCAGTCTGTACACGAATGCGTGAGCTCGTGGTAGATCTCTGTTAGTACCGATATTATTTTGAACTTAACTGCCTCCAACTCATAATCGTAGAGTTTTACTTCAAAAGTTCTTGATACTAACTGAGGGTTGATAAACACTTATATATTTTATTAATAAGTCTTAATTATCCGACCTTTTGACTATTATTTCAATCTACACATCTTCAATGCTATTTTTTTTTTTTTACTTAGGTCAAGTATATCCTAATATTTATGTCCATGCATCACTTTTGAAACATAGTAAAAGGGATAAAATTACTAAAACCCAATTGATTTTTTTGGTGGAAAACTGATTAATTATACCAAGCTTATGAGGATTGAAATTGTTGGATTTGAAAAACATGTCATTTTTTTCATTACTTAATTGGGTCAAAGACACCCTAATTTATGTCCATTCATCACTTTTTAAAACATTAAAGGGAT
Source organism: Stephania yunnanensis (assembly GCA_039657365.1). NCBI lineage: Eukaryota > Viridiplantae > Streptophyta > Magnoliopsida > Ranunculales > Menispermaceae > Stephania > Stephania yunnanensis. Next base: position 51,635,049 of record CM077584.1, on the reverse strand, counting down.
AAAATCACAAAAAACCCACTTGATTTTTTTTTTTTTTGTGGAAAATTGAATAATTAATCCAAGCTTATGTGGTTTGAAATTGTTGGATTTGAAAAACACATCATTAAGTGCACTTATTCAACATAATGAAAAAGTTGGATCAATGTAGCTGATCCAACTAATTTGAAATTGAAGCTACTAATTTGTAATTGAAGCTTTTGTTGTTGTTATATCATCTGAGATTTAGTCGTTATTGGTTGCACATAGTAAGGCTCCTCTGCTGTGAAACAGAGATTATCATCTCGGTGCAACAAGTAACTCTAAATAATATGCAACATATATATTGTATATTATACTTCACTACATTATTGTTTTTAAAGTAACATTCCTTAGCTCAAATTGATTATCATATACACATTATTTGACTCAACACATTTAAATCTGATCGAGATACTAGAAAACCAATTAAGGACTATAACAGTAATTAACTTAATTAACACTACTAGTGTAATTAAGGTTGCTAACAAGAGCCAAAGCATTACTTGTTAGCTGAGCAACACCAGCAATACTACTCCTAATCTTGTTCTTCACCTTTGGAGCCACATTTTCTTCATCCAATCCTTCCATGCAAGTATCATCATCTGTTAAAGCAGCACTCAACCATGTCTTCACATTGCTCATCTTAAATTCCAAATCGCCAACATTTCCATTAAAGCTCTTCAACTCTCTCAAACTCTGCCTCACCTCGTCGATCGACTCCCCAATGTTATCCACGCAGTCCTTCACCGCTGCCGCTTCATTGGGCTTCAAGTGTCCTCGGCGCAGCAGGTTCAGTACCAACGCGGATGCAGATTTCGCGCTCTTCAAGCTCACAGCGAGAGCTGCATTCGCGAGTTTTTGGTAATTGGTGTTGATTTCGCTCGAGTAGGAAGAGAGGGACTTGATGCACAAATTCGGGTACGTCGTAGCGCCGCAAGAGTTCTTAACGAACTGGGCATTGTCGCCGTTGCAAGAACTGTTCGTCATTAACGCACTCGAACTCGCGCTACAAGAAAAAAGAACTAAAACAACTACAAGAGCACACAAACTAGTACTACTAAAATGTTCCATCTCTCTAGCTAGTGCATACATTTCTTGTAAAAGGTAGGACAAATCTAGTTCCTTATATACAAGTGAAGATAAGCCTAATTAGGGTCTCAAAAAATGTTTAAACACATGGGCTTGATAGGCCATTCAATTAACACAACAGTGTGTTTCCACCTTAGATCTGGTGGAATTGTTTTAATTCATTTCCAAGTGAGTTGGAGATCTAGTTTTGCCATGTGAGCGCTAAAGCGTGGAACATAGAAAAACATGTACAGCTACATATAATAAATTGTTCAGACTTGTATTAATATGTGTGCCAGGGGTTCACATGTTGCTTGGTTCATTGCATTGATTGGAGTAGTTAGTTTGTGAATGAATGAATGTGTACGTAAGAAATTATCCATGCGTGGGACATTGCACTATGTGAGGCACAATTTGTGGTGCTTAATGGGAGATACAAGGAACTAAAAAGGGTGTGTGTGTGTGTGTGAATGCTGTTTTGGTGCATCCATCAGGACTAGCTAGAACTGGTGTACCACATGTATGTGTGATGTGGGTTCACGCACTTCGAAGTCAGGTGGGGCAGATTCAAGGAACATGGGTCCTTGTTTTACGTCAAGACGCTTTGTAATGTTTGAACTTAATTTCTAAATGATGAGGAAAAGGGACTCTGATTTTTTTCTTGCTTTTTTGGAGACACCACCCTCAACATCTTGCATATTATATGCTCCTTCCATCCAAAATTATAAGTTATTTATGTTAAGCAAAAGCCCATTTTCAAAATTAATCAACATACATAAACATTAAATAAATATTTTTTTCACGCAAAAAAAAAGTTTGTTACAATTAAAGAATTTTTCTTTTTTGTGCTGAAGGGCAAATATGTAAAATAAACTCACAATTGAAGCCACCTTTCATAATTTTAGATGTAGGAAGTATCAAACTGTTGAACTATCACTTGCAAGTAGGGGTGGTCAAATCGCCATTTGGTGGTGGAAACCATCAAACCGCAACCAAACCGAGGGTTCGCGGTTTGCTCGCTTTGTAAATCACCACCAAACCGCGAACCATTAAAACTGCGCCCAAACCGCCCGAGGTTTATGCGGTTTGGTCGGTTTGGTTTCACGGTTTTTGACGCATATAAAAAAAAAAACAACAAAAAACAAAAAAAAGACATACATCGGTGGCATGAGAGGCGACCACAGTTGATAAGAAGCGGGCGGCGGTGGGACTTGCAGCGGTGCAAGGCGGGACCAATGGGAGGCGGTGGTGGGCGGGCCTGCTATAGGAGGCACGAATGGGAGGAGGGAGATGCAGCAATGGAGGTGTCGACTATTGGCGGGTTGGTTGGAGATGCAGCAATGCAGGCGTTGATTATTGGCACAGTGGGAGGCGATGGCGACTAGTGAGAGGCGGTGGTGGGAGAGCAAATGGTTTGGAGAACCAGCAAGTGAGATTTGAGATGTTGAGGAGAGGGATGGCTAGTGTGGACTGGAGTGAAAAAAATTTGTTTTTAAGTTTTAGGGTTTTTAACTTTTTAGTTGTAAATTTAAGATATTTATTAAAATACATGCGGTTCACCCTCAGTTTGGTGAACCGCGGTTTTTTTAAAATGCAAACCGCGACCAAACCGCGATTTCGCGGTTTTTAAAATTTTCAAACCACCCCCAAACCGCGAGTTCTAAAAACCAAACCAGACCACATGGTTTGGACGGTTTGAACGGTTTGGGCGATTTTTCGGAGACTGATGCCCACCCCTACTTGCAAGTGATATAAGAAAATAATCTATTGTCAAAACTTAATTTAGATTTTTAAGTATAACTTTAACAAAAGGTTTACATCAACTAAGGACTCTTGAGGGATTAGTCAACTTCATCCATTATTAGCTAGTCCGATCTCAGCGACAGTGACTCGAATATATATATATATATATATATATATACTCCTCTATCTAAAAAAAAAAAAAAAAAAAACATAAAACAACTCTTTTTTTAATTTGGTGAATAAATAATTAAGTCTTATTTATTTGTAGATATAATTGATAGCGATCATCGAGAAAGGATGAAAGAGGATGACAAGTTAATAAGTAGATCGATGACATCTAAAGAGATTGTTATCACTTATCACGTCAATCCTCAAATCAATTAAAAAACAAATCCTGAAGGTCTAACCAAGTAAATTTATTGATAAATCTATCCATGTGTATATATCACGGTTTGCAATTAATCGGCTTATTAACTTGGAAGTCCAAGATGTGGGAGTGGAACCCACTATGGATTATCAAGAAAAAGTAAGTTTTTTTTTTTTTTTTTTTTTGAGCTAATCAAGAAAATTTAACAATTTGTATGTTTCCTTATAATCTGTAGAATATTCACTGTATGCTTTAAATAAATACATGTCAGATTATATAATGTCAATTATTTATTGGTTCTCTTCTTCGATTTAAGACAAAAGCACGGTGAACTAACATCCCAAAACTAGATCCAAGAAAATAAATCGACTCATCCTCCCAATTTCTAAGATTTCATAAACATCAAAACTCATGACTCGAGATCTTCAATTAAACCTTAAACTGCAACAGAACATCCAAGAATCATGATTCGTGTATGTGGTTGGGTTCTAATATACCATGTGCTGGACTTTGTTCTCTCTTTCTATTTTTGATAAGAAAGAAACAACTTGCCCTCTAGGCTACTTAATATTGTTTAGATCTATTATTGCTGAACTGATGATAATCATTCATAAATCGCGTGGATTTGTGCGGCTATAGTTAATTTAGAGGGCCGCTAAGGGCACCCCACCTATTAATGAAGGCACCCAATTTTTTTTTGTAAAAATTCCAGCAAAACTGGAAAAGACCCTTTTGCCTCTGTATATATAATGATTCAAATCCCACAAATTATTTTGACAAATAAAAAGGGCACCCCACCACAAGGTTGAACCACAAATCCACACTTCGTTTGTTGGCTTTTTATCGATTCTTGCGGATTGACATCATCCGACAGCGAGTTAACAATGTTTGACAACCATATGATAGTTTATTAGAACTGTTTAGTTGTGAAAAACAGTGAAAATGATAATTTGTTTGTCAACGTAGGGTTTGATAATTTGCTCAAATCCGAACTTGTTTCCACTATATAATGGAGGATTGTACTGCTATGGTGCAAAAGGAGGTCGAACTTGAGGTAATTTTGCAAATTTATTGTGTTTTTTTTGCGGTTATCCGAAGTTTCTATCGATGTGCGGGATTGTATCGGCCTCGCAGGAGCGAGATGTATGGTGATGTCTCGGTCCTAAAGGACCGAGAGGTGTACTTAGGTCACGGTATGGTACGCCAGTGTACAACCGAGAGTATGAGCACATTCTCGGTTGTACACCACCGACACCACGTTACCTACCACTAATTGTAGCTCTCGTCATGTCTCGGCCGAGAGAACTAGAGTACTCTCGGCCATGCGTAACCAAGACACTGTGAACTCTTCTGGCCTTTGTGGCCGAGACTTCGAGTTCCCAAAAATGTAGCTTCTGTCTCGGCCATCCGAGGCCGAGACAGTTAGCACAATCTCTGGCATGTATGGCCGAGAACCGCGAATTCCCATTTCTTTAACTATTCAACCGAACATTAACTTGGAGACGAAATTGGCTCACACCACAACCCTACGAACTGCAAAAAATCCGTAAACCGAAGGAGAAACACAAGGCGAGACACGGGAAACACGATTTCGGGGATTCCTCTCACTGGTCGGTTCAAACTAAATGGGTTCTTGCACAACAGTTCGGTGGAGGTGGTGGGGTGCTCAGGGTTCGGTGAAGGTGGTGGTGGGGGTGGTGGGGTGAAAGGGTTTTTTGCACGAGGGGCATTTTTGGTATTTTGGGTTTAATTTTTGGGTGCCCTAGGTAAATCGATTTGTGCCCACATTAACCGGGTGCCTTCATTAATAGGTGGGGTGCCCTTAGCAGTCCTCTTAGTTTATTGTCTTTCTAATTAGTTAGGAATTAAGTTTTTTATTTGTCTTTCCTTGTTGATTGTTTCGTTATTCGTTATGTAGTTATAATAGTTTTTGTATTGTCATGTGTTCAAGATGTTGCAAATCGCAGTCTTTGATGTTACACTGCTTCAATTTCACAATAATGTCACTTCTTTTGAACAAATTGATGGGGCATGTGCCCTAGGTCAATCCATTAACTATCTTTATGAATACTTTTAGTTAATAAAATAGAGGATTTCATTTGATGTTTATTATAATTAATTTGCATGTTTACATTATAATAAGATCCATGGGTATTTACATAAATATCTTAAATGTCCCTAGTCGATCATTATACTGGGAACTATAATGAATTAAGACTAATGTGAGTCTTGATTGATGATCATATGATGATTATACGTATAGGGATACGAATCAAGATCACGAGTACTTGTTAGGGAACAAAGTACGGACCGACCATTATGAGAACATCACATGGATTAAGTCATAGTTGTTTCTCATGATAGGTATATTTTTCACCTCCGACTTGAGATTGCCGAGACTTCAACATTAGGAACACAATAATTTGACACAATCAAACGTTGTCTTTAACCTGGACGATTATAAAGGTTGTGATTGGTTACTTGTGTGAGCAATGTGATGAAGTTATGTAATCAGATAGAATTTGTCCCTCTCATATAAAGAGAGATATCTAGTGGATCCCTCGATGTGTTAGATCGTTAAAAGGCCTAGTCTAAGTGAATTGATATTGATCAATGTCACTTGGATGTTTTCGACCTACCTAGAGATCGAGACTAGTACGATTGAACATGTTGGATGACAATTCCATGCCTTATGTTTGATCAAAAGGATATCGAGTGACAAAAGGATGTTATATACACTATTGATTAGGTTGTATCGATTTGATATTCGTACAACTTGGGTAGTCATAATGTCTTGCTAGAGATCGCTTATGACTTGTATACCAAAATATGTTTTGGTACACCCAACGTTGTATGAGCATATTGGGTCGCACACTAAGAATGGTTTTGCGAGATTTTAAGATGATTCGTAAAAATGAATTTTATGTGATAAAATTCATGACAGAAACGTCCTTGTGGTGTATTACACTTATACTTCTTTAAGTAAGGGTATATGTGTAATTTACTTAACCGTATATATACAAGGGTTGTATAAATAGACGCTTTAAGTTAGAACACAAGTACGAAAGAAAAAAGGCTGAAACTCTATTTTCGTTTTCGAAACGACTTAGGGTTTTTGGTATGCTCTGGATCATTTTGGAGAGAAACAAAAAGGTTTGGTATTCTCTCGAAGCTAGCACTTCAAATCACGGCCGCCGTTCGTGTATGGACTGCTATAGAGGGCGTTTGTCGTTGGCAGCGCCTTAGGGATCGATCAACCTTCAGAAAGGTATATTGCGACTGAGGTATGATTAAGTTTTTCATTGTTTAAACGTTTTTAATGGAATTAGATTCGGATCCCGTTGGGGTTTTTGTCAAAATTGTTTTGTAATTTTCGCTGCGTATGAACCCTAAAACCCAATAGTGGTATCAGAGCCATCGAGTTCGATTCCATTAAATTCATTGCATGTTTTCTTCTGATATATACATGATATATGATTGAAAGCATGTTAATAGTTGATGTATATGTGATATACATAAGTTTTCTGTGAGATTTATTATCATGTTTTGTGTATATGATACATATATTCGTGATTTAATTGAAATTAGTTTCGTACATGCTAGTAACCATGTTAGGTTAATTCGAATAATTTTAATGAATTGAGTTTCGTGTTCTATGATCCATGACACCATTAGGTTCGATTGGGATAATAGTTCATGATTCAATTACATGTTTGTGAGTATTTGGATGAGGACCGAAATAGCAAATAATTAATTTTCAAAATTATTTATTTATAAATAATTAATTTTCGAAATTATTTATTTATAATTAATTAATTTTCGAAATTATTTATTTATCTTGTTATATCTATTTTGTTATGAAGTTTCTATTTGATAAAGATAGATAACAAATTAGAATATGAGATAAATATCAAGAATCTTGTTATTGATGATATACTATGATTCAAATACCTTAAATCCAAAATAAATAATTAATTTTTGAAATTATTTATTTATCTTGTTATATCTATTTTGTTATGAAGTTTCTATTTGATAAAGATAGATAACAAATTAGAATAAGAGATAAATATCAAGAATCTTGTTATCGGTGATATACTAGAATTCAAATATCTTAAATCCAAAATAATAAATAATTTTTGAAATTAATTATTTATCTTGTTATATCTATTTTGTTATGAAGTTTCTATTTGATAAAGATAGATAACAAATTAGATTATGAGATATAAGCAAAATCGGTTTCGTTATCCCTATTGGATAGGAGATAAATATCAAGAATCTTATTATTTGTGATATACTAGGATTCAAATATCTTAAATCCTAATTGGATTAGGATAAGATGATTAGTTAGATATGGGCCCGGGTTAATTAAAATGTTTTAATTGACTTAATTTCGAATAAATTAAGGGGTTAATTTATGATAATAAAATCAGCGAAAATTATGATTTTCTATAGCGAATTTTAATTTTCGAGATTGAGATTTGTCTTCTAAAAAAAAAAAAAAAAGGAACTAAGCGCGCCCCTTATACTTTCGCTTCGCACCGGCCAAATGAACCGCCGTCTAACTAATACTAGCGTACGTAAATTCTTTTGTTAGTGAAAAGTATATAAAAAAAAAATTTCCAAATTGTTTAGTGATTGAACAAATCAATAAAAATATATGATATTTCATTTTTTACATAAAATCACTAAAACTGAATAAAATCCCTCTATTAAATTTTAAGTCTCGTGCCATCCATTTTAAACACTTGTCTAGGCCTCGATCACACTAATATAGTTTCAGCCATAGTTGGGTGTATTGTGTTATCTTGGTGAGACAAGTTGGGTAAGAGTTGCCTTAATGTTTAAAATAGTCCGACTTAATAAAGTCATCAAAATAGTTTTGAGCTTTAGGCAAATGATGAGATAAAAATATGCTAAGACATAAGATGTCCCATATCTCATAAAAGGATCTAAAAATTACATAAGATGTAATTGGTAACTGTTACCTACCTAAATAATCTAGTTTTGTGTTTCATGCCATAACTGTCATAGAATTATGTGAAATATGGATTTTAGTCCCATAAATAAACAGTACGTTTTAGGAGGGTTGTTAATTTAGTGGGAGTCTATTCCTCTATACTAAAATAAACTTTGCATAATCTTTATTGTAGATCAATGGCCTCTTCAAGTAACAATAATCCCATGTCACTGCGATCCATCCTTGAGAAGGATAAGCTATATGGGACTAACTTTCTTGACTGGTTCAAAAACTTGAGAATTGTTCTTAAGCATGAACGCAAGTTGTATGTCCTGGATGCTTCAATCCCTGAGGACCCACCAACCAATGCTACGAAAGCTGTGAAGGATGCGCATAATAAGCATGTCAATGATTCTACCGATGTTGCATGTATTATGTCGGCAACTATGGTTCCCGAACTTAAGAAGGACATGGAACTAATGGAAGCCTACGACATGACTGTAACGCTGAAGGAAATGTTCCAACAGCAAGCTAGGCAAGAAAGGTTTGAGATAGTCAAAAACCTACATTCTTGCAAGATGACTGAAGGTGCGTCAGTTAGTCCTCATGTTCTGAAGATGAAGGGCTATGTTGACCAGCTTGATAGACTCGGATTTCCCATAAGCCAAGAGTTGGCTACGGATTTGATTCTAAATTCATTACCAAAAAGTTACTCACAATTCGTGATGAACTACAATATGAAGAATATGGAGAAATCAATTTCAGAGTTGCATTTGATGCTCAAAACTGCTGAACAAAATATCAAGAAACCCTATAGTAATATGTTGATGGTCTAAAAGGGAAAGGGAATGAAGAAGAAAGGCAAAGGCAAGGCTAGAGTTGCCAAGGTTGTTGCTGCGCCTGTCGCAAAAGTCAAGCCCCGGCCTGTTCCTGCTTCAAAACACCCAAAAGAAAAGGAAGAAAATTGTCATTTTTGTAATCAAACCTATCTTTGGCATTGTCGTCTCAGGTACATAAACGAGAAACGCATAACGAAGCTCTATAAAGATGGGCTTCTAGATTCATTTGATTTAGAAACATATGAAACGTGCGTATCTTGTTTACTAGGCAAGATGACTAAAAGTCCCTTTACTGGACACGGTGAAAAGGCAAGTGATTTATTAGGTCTAATACATACTGATATATGCGGTCCTATAAAAACAATGGCTAGAGGAGGTTATCAGTACTTCATTACATTTTCTGATGATTTCAGCAGATATGGTTATGTATATCTTATGAAACATAAAGTTGAATCATTTGAGATGTTTCGAACGTTTCAAAATGAAGTGCATAATCAATTTGGTAAAACTATCAAAACACTTTAATCAGATCGAGGTGGTGAATATTTAAGCCAAGAATTTGATGATCATCTTAGAAATTGTGGGATTGTTTCCCAATTGACTCCACCAACAACTCCACAATGGAATGAAGTTTCTGAAAGGAGAAATCGAACTTTATTAGATATGGTTCGATCTATGATGAGTCATGCATATCTTCCATTATCCTTTTGGGGTTATGCATTACAAACTGCAGCTTTCACTCTAAATCGAGTTTCTTCAAAAGCGGTTAATAAAACACCATATGAGATATGGTACGAGAAGAGACCTAGTTTGTCTTTTCTTAAGATTTGGGGTTGTGAGGCTTATGTAAAGCGACAAGTCTCAGAAAAACTAGTACCTAAATCCGATAAGTGTTTATTTGTGGGGTATCCAAAGGAAACAAAAGGATATTACTTTTATAATCCCGTTGAGAACAAAGTGTTTGTTGCTCGGTATGGTGCCTTTATGGAAAAATAGTTTATTTCAAAAGGCACTAGTGGAAGAGAAATAAATCTTGAAGAAGTTCAAGAATCACAGATAAACCTTGAATCGTTACTGGAAGTTCAACAACGTTTTGAACCAGTTGAACCTCCGCAAGTGACACAAGGCCCACGTAAATCTGGTAGGGTAAGACATGAGCCAGAGAGATTCGGATTTCTCATTACTGATAGTCGTGATGTGTTGCTTATGGATCAAAATGAGCATACTACTTATCAGGAGGCTATGTCTGGACCAGACTCAGATAAATGGCTAAGTGCCATGAATTCCGAGATGCAATCCATGTATGATAACCAAGTTTGGAACTTGGTTGATTTACCTGAAGGTGGTAAGACCATTGGATGTAAATGGGTTTTCAAGAAGAAAACTGACATGGATGGCAATATGCATACTTTTAAAGCAAGACTTATAGCAAAATGTTTCAGGCGGACTCAAGGTGTTGATTATGATGAAACTTTTTCGCCAGTAGCCATGCTTAAATCCATAAGAATTTAATTGCCATTGCTGCATATTATGACTATGAAATATGACAAATGGATGTAAAAACATCATTTCTTAATGGAAAGTCATTGAGGACGTGTATATGACACAACCTCGAAGGTTTTGTACATCCCGAGAATTCTAGGACGGTATGCAAGCTTCAAAGATCCATTTATGGATTAAAGCAAACTTCTCGGAGTTGGAATCTTTGTTTTGATGAAGCAATCAAGGATTTTGGTTTTATTGAGAACGAAGATGAGCCTTGTATATACAAGAAGGTCAGTGGGAATGTAGTTGTTTTTTTTGGTACTGTATGTTGATGATATATTACTCATTGGAAATGACATCCCAACATTGCAGAGTGTCAAGTCTTGGTTAGGGAAGTGTTTCTCAATGAAAGACTTAGGAGATGCAGCCTATATCCTAGGGATAAAGATCTATAGGGATAGATCTAAAAGGCTAATCGGTCTAAGTCAGAGTGCTTACATAGATAAGGTGCTTAATAGGTTCAGTTTGCAAGACTCTAAAAGAGGATTGTTGCCAATGTCTCATGGCATAAGTCTCAGCAAGACTCAATGTCCTAAGACAAATGATGAGCGAGATCGTATGAATAAGATTCCATATGCATCAGCTATCGGATCTATCATGTATTCCATGTTATGCACTCGACTTTGATGTATCATATGCTTTGAGAACTAGAAGCAGTATCGCGATCCAGGTAAGAGTCACTGGATAGCAAGAAAGAACATCCTTAAGTACTTAAGAAGGACTAAGGAAGTGTTATTGGTTTATGGAGGTTTTGAAAATGATCTAGTTGTAAATGGTTACACGAGATGCAAGTTTTCAAACCGATATAGATGATTTTAGATCGCGATGTCTGGATATGTGTTTACTTTGAATGGGGGTGCGATAAAGTTTGGAAAAGTTCGAAGCAAGAGATCATGGCATTCTTCTACAACGTGTGAGTATATTGCAACGTCCGATGCAAAGAAAGGAGGCAGCTTTGGATCAAAAAGTTCATTTCGAACTAGGTGTGGTTCTAAGTATTGCTAACCCTGTTTGTTTGTATTGTGACAATAACGGGGCAATAGCACAGCCAAGGAACTTAGATCACACCATAGATCCAAACATATACTCATGCGTTTTCATCTCATCGTGAGAGAAATTATTGAGAGGGGAAATAAAGATTTGCAGAGTACCTATCAAGACAACGTTGCGATCCATTGACAAAAGCTCTTCCACAAGCAAAACACGATAGTCATGTTAGATCATTAGGCATTAGATGAATGTATGATTGGCCCTAGTGCAAGTAGGAGATGATGGGGCATGTGCCCTAGGTCAATCCATTAACTGTCTTTATGAATACTTTTAGTTAATAAAATAGAGGATTTTATTTGCTGTTTATTATAATTAATTTGCATGTTTACATTATAATAAGATCCATGGGTATTTACATAAATATCTTAAATGTCCCTAGTCGATCATTATACTGAGAACTATAATGAATTAAGACTAGTGTGAGTCTTGATTGATGATCATATGATGATTATACGTATAGGGATATGAATCAAGATCACGAGTACTTGTTAGGGAACAAAGTACTGGACCGACCCGCTATGAGAACATCACATGGATTAAGTCATAGTTGTTTCTCATGATAGGTATATTTTTCAGTCCTCTGACTTGAGATTGCCAGAGACTTCAACGTTAGGAACACAATAATTTGACACAATCAAACGTTGTCTTTAACCGGACGATTATAAAGGTTGCGATTGGTTACTGTGTGAGCAATATGATGAAGTTGTGTAATCGAGATAGAATTTGTCCCTTTCATATAAAGAGAGATATCTAGTGGATCCCTCGATGTGTTAGACTGTTAAAAGGCTTAGTCTAAGTGAATCGATATTGATCAATGTTACTTGGATGTTTTCTGTCTACCTAGAGATCGAGACTAGTACGATTGAACATGTTGGATGACAATTCCATGTCTTATGTTTGATCAAAAGGATATCGAGTGACAAAATGATGTTATATACACTATTGATTAGGTTGTATCGATTTGATATTCGTACAACTTGGGTAGTCATAATGTCTTGCTAGAGACTGCTTGTGACTTGTATACCAAAATGTGTTTTGGTACACTGCCAACGTTGTATGAGCCTATTGGGTCGCACACTAAGAAGGGGTTTTGCGAGATTTTAAGATGATTCAGAAAAATGAATTTTATGTGATAAAATTCATGACAGAAACGTCCTTGTGGTGTATTACACTTATACTTCTTTAAGTAAGGGTATATGTGTAATTTACTTAACCGTCTAAATACAAGGGTTGTATAAATGGACGCTTTAAGTTGGAACACAGGTACGAAAGAAAAAAGGCCGAAACTCTATTTTCGTTTTAGAAACGACTTAGGGTTTTTGGTATGCTCTGGATCGTTTTGGAGAGAAACAAAAAGGTTTGGTATTATCTCGAAGCTAGCACTTCAAATCACGGCCGCCGTTCGTGTGTGGACTGCTGATAGAGGGCGTTCGTCGTTGGCAGCGCCTTAGAGATCGATCAACCTTCAGAAATGTATATTGCGACTGAGGTATGATTAAGTTTTTCATGGTTTAAACGTTTTTAATGGAATTAGATTTGGATCCAGTTGGGGTTTTTGTCAAAATTGTTTTGTAATTTCCGCTGCGTATGAACCCCAAAACCCAACACAAATATGATTAGGGAATCAAATTTTAAAAAATATATATATTTTTTAAATTAGGATGATTTAACATAGTCTTCCAAAACTCTTTAGCCTTGTTAGATACATTAATTTGAAAATGAGATATATAAGATTCTTTCTATAGTTAATTTCTGCACACATGAACCACACGCTGAATCAATTGGCGTACCTCTTGTTAAGAAAAGACGTCCCACAACTCAATTACCTTGAGCGGGTTATGGATCGTGATGTAGGATATCTTGTCTTGACATTTTGGTGTAAACTCAACTCCGAAATTTAGCCACTCACTTTCACTCCGCCCTCATCTTCCATATTTCAAGATTCTAAAGTATATATCTACTTAGTATAGTTTAACATCAAGTCTCAAGTTGGCTAGTCATTGCACATGGTTGGTAAATGCTCTTTCGAAATTAAGTTAATTAATTGGTATAAGTAGTTTTTTTTTTTTTTTTTGATAAATTATAGGCATCCAGACACTTGTCTTACTACTCTCATTTTGGAATTGTGACCGTTCGAACTCGAGACCATGACTTAACCCACAAAATTCCGCCTTTGCCTTTATCACTAGGCCAACCCGTTTGAGTCGGTTATTATGCATAGTTGCGCATTAAACTTGAGGATCCAATTAATATATTCAAATCTCAACTTAGCTAACATCATTGGACTTGATTAGAATGAGTATATTATATAAGAATAGTCCTACATTGGTTAAATATATGTTTGGAGCGGGAACTTCAGTTTGCTTTAGCAGTTTGGGAAATTCTAAAATTCCTTAATGAAAGCCTGCTCCAATACTGTCAATTAGTTTACAACAAGGAGCTTTTAAACCAATTTTGGGGGGACTGCACTTTGGACAATTTTCATCAAGTTTTTCTTCATATATAATGCCCTTCAGACAAACTATGTTGCCTAGAAATGCTAACATACTCCCTATTATGAGCTTGGAAATATCAACATGGCCCTGAGACCTGACAGTCTAAAGATATATCCATCGCTATATACCTCCACATAAAGAATACTTTCATTATGATTTTCTTCCGTATGCACCTCCATTTCCTTATTAGTTGTTAAATTGGTATATATGCTTTTATATATCCAACTTGGTCGACTCCAAAAAAAAATAAAAACGATGAGGCTCACACGTTCCGTTGCTCCATTTGATTGTCATTAACATCTATAGATCCAGGCAATAAGTAGGACTTTCCTTAAAATTTACTCTCGTCTTCGTAAATCGGATCATAATCTGCTGTTTTCTTCTAATCATCAAGCTTTCAGTTTTCCTTTGGAACAATGTGTGTGAGAAGGTTGGGCTTAATTAAATTCGATCGATGGTCTTTATCAATGAACATGTTTGCTAATTAAACCTCCTTTATGCCCTCTAACCATTAAAGGAGTATTAAGGCTCGTGATCAATTTAGACTCACTCTGCAAGTCCTCGAGTTTAAGCCCAAGTTTCTCATACTTATTTTCCAGAGGAAACTGAAAGACTTGATGAGAGGAATGTTGGGGTTACTTAACAAGAAAGTAACCCCTTCAACTTGAGAAACAGATGAATAAAATCCACTAAGCCACGAACAATGCACCAAATCAATCACACTACAAAGAACACAATATTTAACGTGGAAAACCCTCCAAATCAGAGGGAAAAAACCACGGGCCAAACTACGAACAATCCACTATGTGAATAAAAAGTACAAGATATCTCAATCGCTTGAGATTCACTAACAATGGAGTAATACAAAAATATCTCTTCCAAAAACTTAGATGATTACATTAAGAACGAAGAAAAACTACCCCAATTGTATCAAACCCTTGCACCTCTTTTCTTGAACACCAAGAAATCACCAAAGCCTCTCCGCGGGTCTTCAGATTCAAGATCTATATATGCCTTCAATGTAGAGAGAAGAAAACTAGAGAGATTGCACACTTCAACTCGAGTGCGCACACCGATCGGTCACCAAGTCGAACTCACAAAGTCGACTTTCCAATGCTTGTATATATTTCTACCAAAATCCTTATTCGGTATATATCCAAGTCGATCTCTCAAACAACCGAAATACATATTCGGTCTCTAAGTCGTACACAAAGTCGACTTTTGAAAATTCACGAATTTCTAATTCGTACTCTCCCATCCGTTTACAATTCTAATCAAGAAATTAGAATTTTCATGGGCTGGACTTTTTGGTTTTGGACCTACACCAATCCAACAATCTCCCCCTCCGGCCCATGGGGAGATATCCAAACATCTGTTGCTCAACCGCAACTTAGTCCCACCAAGTTACTGTATGACTTATGCTTGTCACGAGTCACCAACTTGGTGAACATATCAATTAGATACTTGTCAGCGAGAATCTGAACTTTCTGGAAGCTCTCCGGCTCCCCCTCTTTGGTAATCGTAACATAATTAGAACTGGGGTACCTAGTAGAAGGAAGCAACCCTCTCTCAGACCTTCTAAGTGAAGGTTCAACTAAAGCTGTTGGTGGAGGAGTTTGCTCCCCCTACTCGGCATCATCAACTGGTTCTGGCACATCAACCCCATGTTCTTCAAATGAGTCTCCCTCATGTGTGGCATCAGTAATGGAAGAAGACTCCAATCTAGAAACATCATCATCATCGACTATGATTTTCTTTGATGTCTTCAAATCTGTTATGGTCTCATATTCATGAAAGGCCACATCCCTGGACCTGACAATCTTTTTCTTCTCTCGGATCCCATAACCTATAACAAAACTCGCATCTCCAAATCCCAAGAGGATACACGAACAGTTCTATCATCAAGTTTCGTCTCTCTCTCCTTAGGCACATGCATAAATGCCTTGCATCCAAACACCTTCAAGTGAGAGTAAGTAACATCTTTCCCAGACCAAACTCTCTCTGGAACATCAAACTCCAATGATGTTGAAGGAGAGCAATTCATCAAGTAGCAAGCAGTCCTGAGAGCCTCACCACAAAACGACTTGGGCAACTTAGCCATTTTTAACATACATCTGACTTTATCAAGGATGGTTCTGTTTGTTCTTTCAGCAACACCATTATGTTGAGGAGTACCCGGAACAGTCTTCTCATGTCTGATTCCATGTTCTGAGCAATAATTCTCGAACTCCTTTGAAGTGTATTCTCCCCCGTTATCACTACAAAGGCACTTCAAAGATACGCCTTTTTCTCGTTCCACCAACATATGAAACTTCTTGAGGTACTCAAGAACCTGACATTTTGTTCTCAACATAAACACCCAAACCTTCCGTGAAGCATCATCGATAAAAGTAACAAAGTATCTGCCACCTCCCATAGTTTCCACATCAATGGGACCACAAACATCAGAGTATACTAACTCAAGTAAATTTCTTTTTCTTTCAGATGAAGAAGAAAAAGAAACTCTATGTTGCTTACTGAATAAGCAATCATCACATGGGTTCAAATATTTACCTTTGGCAAAGGGAATATGAGACTTCTTTGCCAACACCTGCAACCCTTTCTCACTCAAGTGACCTAGCCGCCTATGCCATAGATCTGGTGAAAAATCATCTTCAATTGCGTTCAGGTCACCTCTGACGGTCTTCAATTGAGTCTTGTAAAGTGTATAGCTCAATTTTCCTCTAGCAACAACAATTGAGCCTTTGGTGAGTTTCCACTCCTTGCCTCTAAAGATGTTGTAGTAACCATATAGGTCCAAAGCATGAGTAGAAAACAAATTCAGACGCAGATTCGGAACATGTCGCACATCTTTCAGAATTACCGTGCAACCCATATTTGTCTGCACAAAGACATCTCCAATGCCAACTATATCTGCAAAACTGTTGTTCCCCATCTTTGCCTTGCCAAAATTCCCTGCTCGATAAACATAGAAGAAATCCTTCCTCGGAGTAGCATGGAAGGATGCTGCGGAATCAACAACCCATTCACTATCTGTATTAGTGACATGACCTTGATCCTCAACTAAAGAAAGCACAACCAAGTCTTCAATTGCATCTGATATAGCAGCCATAGTAGTATTCTGATCATTCGCTTTATTTTGATTTTTCTCATCATTCTGTTCTCTTTTCCACACTCTACAATTTTTCTTTGTGTCCTTCCTTGCCACAATGATAACAAGAGAATTTTCCTTTTCCTTGAGACTTGCCTCTAGATTTACTCCGCCCCCTCGGACCTCTAAACTGACTTATGCCTCTATGTTCTGCAATAGTAACAAGAGCTTGTGAAGTTTCAATGCCTTTATCCTTTCTCCTAGTCTCCTCGTCAAAGAGACTATCCCGCACTATGGATGAAGACAAAACACCGCCCGGAGCAGAATTACTTAGAGACACCACCAAGGTTTCCCAGCTTTTTGGCAAACTCATCCTCAAGCACAATCTTCATAGCACTTAATTGATTGATCAATGCTTCGAAATCATTCAAGTGCTCTATCATCGACCGCCCATCTTTACACTTCATATTAACAAGCCTTCTAATTTGAGAAGCCTTGTTCTGAGCCCCCTTCCTCTCACACATATTCTGCAATTTTCTCCACAACTCCTGTGCATCAACCTCTTTGCTGACATGGTGATAAATACTGAGATCGATCCACTTTCGAATAGTCCCAAGCAGCTTTTCTAAGTGCAACTTCCTCCAATTAACATCGATATTTTCTCTGGCTTGTTTTGTCCAAATTCAATTGGATCAAATAAATCCTTGCAATAAAGATGATCTTCCATCATCGGTTGCCAAATTGAATAAATCGTAGCCGTCAACTTGACCATATTGCTTGAATTATCATTATCATCCACCATCTTGATTCCCACAAAGATTCCCTGAACACGAACTAACCGCGGCTCTGATACTACTTGTTGGGGTTACTTAACAAGAAAGTAACCCCTTCAACTTGAGAAACATATGAATAAAATCCACTAAGCCACGAACAATGCACCAAATCAATCACACCACAAAGAACACAAGATTTAACGTGGAAAACCCTCCAAATCAGAGGGAAAAAACCACAGGCCAAACTCCGAACAATCCACTATGTGAATAAAAGTACAAGATATCTCAATCGCTTGAGATTCACTAATAATGGAGTAATACAAAAATATCTCTTCCAAAAACTTAGATAATCACACTAAGAACGAAGAAAAACTACCCCAATTGTATCAAACCCTTGCACCTCTTTTCTTGAACACCAAGAAATCACCAAAGCCTCTCCGCGGGTCTTCGATTCAAGATCTTGATATGCCTTCAATGTAGAGAGAAGAAAACTAGAGAGATTGCACACTTCAACTCGAGTGCGCACACCGATCGGTCACCAAGTCGAACTCACAAAGTCGACTTTCGAATGCTTGTATATATTTCTACCAAAATCCTTATTCGGTATATATCCAAGTCGATCTCTCAAACAACCGAAATACATATTCGGTCTCTAAGTCATACATAAAGTCGACTTTTCAAAATTCACGAATTTCTAATTCGTACTCTCCCATCCGTTTACAATTCTAATCAAGAAATCACTACAAGAAAAATGTCAAATTGCATCAAAACATTGCAACAGATTGAATCTGTTGCTAAACAACAACAAATCAGCAATAATTTTGCATCAAATAGAGCGTTTGACTCGGTTGACCAAAAAGCAACAAATCAGTGACAAATTTATGACAAAAATTGTGACAAATTGTATTTTGTAACTGATTTCTCCCGCCAATAATTTCTCGCCTTTTTGTGACAGATCAGCCACAGATCAGCCACAGATTAGCTACATAACCTAGTTTGTCGCTGATCTGTAGCTAAATCTGTGACAGATCGCTACAGATCAGCGACAAATCAACAACAGATAGTCCGCAACAGACTAATCTGTTGCTGATCTGTCGCTGAACTCACACACCCCCATTACACGTCATCGCTAATCAGCGACAAATTCGCAACAAACAGATCAGCAACAGACTAGTTTGTTGCTGATCTGTCACTAATTCTTAAATGGTTTTTACAAACCAGGGGCTCTCCTCCTCAAATTAAAATATTGTCATGATTTTTCAACTTCAAAAAAAATTTTGAAAATTTTAAAAAAATTTGTGACATAACATAATAAAATATTTTTTCCTTAAAATTTGCACGTACTATGAATGTAATCATTGTTTTATTCGACTTGTTTATTTGAAAATGTAAGAGAACAAAAAACGAGCTTGTCACTCAGCGGGGTGGTAAAATGAAGAAACAAGTTTAAGAAATTCATTAAAGAAAGTATCAGTTATTTTTACGCTTACTAGCATAAAATATATATATATATATGTATAAAGTGACTAAGAAATAATTAACTAGAAAGAAATAATTAACTCACATATAGTACATTTCTATATGTGCTACGTACCTAGTTTATTATTTTTATTGTTTTTTTTGTAAATTATACAATGTATAACGACATATTTTCAATGTAAAATCTTTTAAAATTTGGGCTAGGTATGAGGCTTAAAGGGTCTTGTTTAGATCCTGCTCGAACTTCAATTTGAATATATATAACAGTACTATTGTCCAATTTCAATTCGAATTTAAAAAATTAATATTCGAAATATTTTATAAATCTCTTCATGATCATTAGTATTGTTGCTACGGCTAGAGGTAATTAGTATAGCAGTTTCAATTCTCATAAAAAAAATTATATATAGTGTATAGTTTGAATTAATTTGAAGATATCTCTCAATTTCAATTGATATATTGACTTGATCATATTGCGCGTTTGTAGATATTCCAATAGCACTCGAAGATTTTTTTTTTTTTTTAGTTATGATATGAACGAGGTTTTATTTTATATAGCTAGCAAAAGTAATATGTGGAAAGCGGGAAACAATGTGTTTCCCTAAAATAAAGTTGAAAAATCATGATTTTGATTAATTCGTGAATTTTCAAGGGATTATGTGCATATCTAATTATTTTTTCTCCAAGGTTGTCTTAAATATTTTTGTTAATTTGTCGAGGTCTCACAGCTAAGATTACTTTATTAAAAGAATTTAAAAAATATACCCTGTGCTGCATGAGCCCACCCAATGGAACGGGCGCCGACGGTGTTGTTGGGAACTCGCGGTCGCGGATGACGGACATGTAGCGGCGACGGTTATGGCGGCGACGACAGCGACGACGTGGTGGCGGCGGCGGAGATCTTGGCGTGTCGGAGTGACGAAATATAATGCAAGTCAAATACATTATATAATTATAGTTTGTTGCAAATTTGTCGCTGATCAGCAACAAATCAGCAATAGATCATCAACCACAGTCTAATTTGTTGCTGATCTGTCTCTAATGTCAGTGATCAGCAACAAAACAACAACAAAAAATCAAGCAACAAAACAAAGATCAAAAAATCAAGCAACAAATCAAGAACGAAAAAGCAGCAAACAAAACAAAGAACAAAAAATCAAGCAACAAAACAAGCAACTAAAAAATCAGCAACAAAACAACAACAAAAAATCGAAACAAAACAACAACAAATAAATCAAGCAACAAAACGCAACAAAAAATCGAAACAAAACAATGATAAATAAATCAGCAACAAATTATTTTGTTGTTGATCTGTCACTAACTTCTAAATGGTTTTATCAAATCATTTCCTCTCCTCCTTATCTCGTCCCTGCAAACCATTTCGCCTAACTCCCCCACGCGAAAAATCGCCACCGCCGGACCGTCGCCGCTCGATCCTCGCCACCACCGTCAGCGTCGTCATCGCGACCACCACCGTCGCCGGACAGGCCGTGAGCCGCCGCCGCATCGTCGCACCGCTCATTGCGCCGCTTCTTCGACCGCGCACGCCCCCACCGTCGCCGCCGCTTCCCCGTCCGTAGATCCGCCGTAGTCGCTTCCCCTTCTCCGAACCGCTGTTTCGGACCTCGCGCGCCGGTGCTTGATCGGCCGTCACGCCTCATTGCCCGGCACAGCGCGCCGCTGCGCGCAAAAGGAGCCGTCGCCGCCGCCTTAGCAAGCGCGCGCCGATCGGACCCGCGCTTTAGCACCGAGGACGCGAGCGGCCGCCGCCGCCGCCTGGTCCCGCCTGGTCGCATCCGCGATCTTCCCCTCTGTTGGTTCGGCCCGGCATCGCCGCCGCTGCCGCTTCCGCTGCGCTCAGCCTGGCCCTACCGCCGCAACCACTCGTCGCGACTCCTCCGCAGTCGCTGGTCAGCCTCGGCTCCTCCATGACTGAGTTTCGAGAATCGGTTTGCATTTTCTTAAAAATCTATTTTGAGCTTTTGGTTGATTTTTGTTTCCATATGCGTATCGAAATTTGGATATCAACGATTTTCAATTTCCATATCAAGATCTTATACGCCTTTGAAAATAGCGACAGCGAGACTTTGTTGCTAAACAGCAACAACTCAACCATATGTTGTTAAACAACTTATGCCGCCTCACGCGACCACCATATAGAAGGATGTCTGAGGATCAACGTCATCTTTTGGATGATCATGATGAGTTTATGGAGCAACTTATGCCGCCTCCGCGACCACCACCACGGGAAGAGTGATTAGATGTCCTATCTTATTTAATGGTAAACCATTATTCTCGAGTAACGTATATCTTCGCATTTTTTCCCTTCTAATGTAGTCGATGTGATTACTTCATTTTGCAGGTATGTGCACCGGTGACGTTTGATATGAGTGTTGCATAAGGAGACAAACTTATCTCACCAATTGAGTTGCAAGTTTCAGAAATTCCTTGGGTATGTAACCTTCTGCCATTTATTTTATTCACAAAATATCTTACCCACGTGTAAGGCCTGAAAATAACTTGGTCAATTACGTAGGTTGAGCTTATTATTTAAATCATCATCTTACTTTATCTCTTCAGTGTAATTGCAAAAATTGGCAAATTGTTCATCTTTTTATCGAATTATTTTCATTACATGATGTTCTTAACTTAATCAAAAGAGTACATGCAAGCTTAGTAAAAGTTAATGTGAAATATATTAATGATTTCTTAGACTTTGCATTTTAACATGTGAGGCTTTCATTAAGCTTTGACAATTATATAGGTTGAAACAACACTGTAGTCAATTTCACTTTACTTGGATGTGATGCTATTTTCAATTGTGTCTCAATATTTTTGTTATGAAATTAATTGAAGTTCAAGACTTATGGACATGATTTGGAAAACACACCGTCAATTGCACTAGATTGAGCGCAATAAAAGAGTTTGATCCATGTCCCCAAGCCCAACTAATTTAGAATCGAGTCCTTGTTGATGTCTATGTTTAAACATTGATTTAATTTCTTCCTACTCATTTGCTTTAATGGGAGGTAGAATGTTTGTATATAACCATTAGGTGTCTAAATGCATGTTAGTTTGTGGATGACATTATTGAAGTCAATTATTTTTGAATGAATGGTTGAAATTTGGTCTAAAACAAATATATATTTTTATGTTTATTAGATTAACTTTGCATGTCTTGCAATGTATAACGATCTCATTCTAGTATATTTGCAGCACTACAAGAACAACATAAATTGGAACCATATATAATATATTGTTGTCCTCTTAATTAATTTCTTTCAGAGTATATATCCATTACAATAGAGTGGTGAATTAGAAAATATGAATTTGATTTGTATTATCAAAGAAGAATACGAATTTTATTCATATCATTGACTTTTTTCAATTAATAGTTACATATTTTCAGATTTGCAAAATTATATTAGATTTGTTCTCAAGTCATTGAATTTTTTCAATTTTTTACTGTTTTGAGTTTTTAGAATGGTTCATTTGTGGGTTGCATAGTTTCTTCTTTTATGTTTTTAACTTCTTATATATATGAATGAATATACAAGAGGGAAAAAATTGAAAAAAAGTATGGAATGTCATGTATGAAAGTTCTTTCACTCCCTTTTGAGTTGGAAATTTTTATGTGTGTCACCTTGTGCAATCTTTTATGTATAAGGTCGATGACCAAGACCAAATTTTAGGATTAATTTTCTCATTTGTGTTTCAATATTTTGATTGCATTTCCAATATTGTTAAAGTTATTCCTTATCATTTTCAGGATTTGGATGAGACACGCACTCCTAGCCCCAGAAATTGTATAGTGTCTATCTTGTATCGGTGGCACAATTGGGTAAGAGTGTGATATTGACTTTGTAGATATATATGTAAATTAATTTGTGTAACCATCTTAATTTGTGTAGTATTTTGTATTTTTTGGATAATATTCATCTAGTAGTATATAGTATACTACTAGTTAATTATGAAATGTTAATCTCCATATTTTGTAGATATTTTTTGTTAAGTTTTGATTACAAACAATTTGTTAATTTAAGTTTCAATTGCAGCAAGAAAAATGTTTTTTTTCAAGATTTTACTGCTGCAGGAATTCCATTTACTATTTACAGTAAACTGTAATTTTTAAAAAAATTACCATTCCAAATCAGCAACAGATCAGCAACAGCCGCCGCTTGTGCTGATTTGCAACATATTTGCAACAAAATCACTTTTTCAATCTGCAACATATTTTTTTCTTCTTTGCTCAAAACATAACATATTTCACAAATCAAATTGTTAATCAGACAAAGAATAACCTAAATCATTGCTAACTTCAATCTGCGACAAAGAGTTTAGCAACACCTCTAATCAGTTGCTGATCTGTTGCAAAGTGGTTTAGCAACAAATCCGTACCAATTCAGCAACAGATAAGTTTGTTGTTGTTTAATTTTTTTCTTGTAGTGAATTAGAATTTTCATGGGCTGGACTTTTTGGTTTTGGACCTACACCAATCCAACAAGGAAAATATAAAGTATAGAATCTAGCTAATCTAGGAAGAAAAGAGTAAACATTCTAGAAAATCCTTCTACTTAATTGCCTTGTTCTATAAATGTTAATGACAATTTAATGAAGCAATGGAATGGGAAGCCTCCACGATTTTATCTTTGGAGGCGACCAAGTTGGACAACTAATTAATTGCCATAGCATCGGATCATGGCAATTTACCAACTAATAATGAAATGGAGGTCCGTGCATATGGAAGACAATCATAATGGAAGTCATATTGAAGTGGAGGAATATATATATATATAGACTGTCAGGGCCCTATTAATTTGTATTTTCAAGCTCATAATAAGGGAGCATATAATACGGTGGAATTTCCGGACGATATGGTTTGTTTGAAGAGCGTCACCAAGAAAAACTTGAAAAAAATTAAGCGTACATTAATGAGATGCAGCTTACCAGTACATATATATGCTAATATATATATATATATATATATATATATATATATATATATATATATGGGAAGCTTTAATTAATTAATTAAACACACAATCTTTAATTATATGCACATTAAGTGTACTTTGGGATATAAAGTCTTAGTACTACAACAGAGCCCAAATATATATCTCGGAAACATCATTTAGAAACATTAGATCTTAATATATCTAATGGTATAGATATTAGTCACAAATGCATAACACAAAAATATGGTTCCCATATATAGAACCATATAAATTGGCTCCAATGCGTCATCACTCTAATATAAATATATATCTACAATTCCAATTCCATATGAAGAAATAATTTATTCACTAACTAACCTATATATAATTGATTAAGGTGCTTTAGGAACCTTTGAAAGGCAGTTAATTAGAGACAGGGCATTGCTAGTAAGCTGAGCAACATTCTTTATATTGCTCCTCACCATGTTCTTGACACTCGAACCGTTGGCTTCATCGTCGCCCTCGAAGCCATCCATACATGTATCCTCATTAGTAAGAGCAGCACTCACCCATGTCTGTATATCGGTCATCTTGTGATTGAACTCAAACCCTCCTCCTCTAAGATGTCTCATCTCTTCTAAGGACTCTTGGAGCTCACTCACAGAGTCACCTATGTTCTCAACACAATCCCTCACAGCAGCAGCCTCTCTAGGCTTCAAGTTGCCACGTTTCGACAATTGTAAGACGAAGGTTGAAGTCGACCTAGCGCACGTTAAACTCACGGAGAGCGCCACATTGGCCAATTGAGCAGGGCTTTTGTTGATGGAACTAGCATAAGCTGAGAGAGACTTGTAGCAAAGTTTGGGATACATGGTAACTCCACAAGAGTTCTTAATGAATTCTGTGGTCTTGGGTGTTAGAGTTAGTGTCACCTCTTTGGCCTCTACTATTGTTGCTCCAATGCATACATGCATGAACAAAACGGGAGTTGTCAAAGAGATCAAGAGAAGTAGTAAAGAGAGACTACTACTTCTTGTCTTAAATTTAAAACCTCCCATGTCAAGTGAAGAGTCTAACTTCAAATTGTTAGCTAGGTTTGTGGAGATATTGATGAATGCATGGGTGGGAGAGGCAAATGTCCTTATAAAGGGTAAGGTGCCCCGTCTTTTGGAAATATGGGGGCTCTGAAAAGCCCAAAATTATTGGTTTATAATTGAAGCCTTGCACATGCATGTACTATATCTATATGGGTGGGATATAGTCGAAAGAAGGCTCTCCATCTTTTGCTTTAAATGTACTGACACAGTGTGATGTATTGTACTAAGGCATCATATTCCATAAACCAGTGCATGTAGGGTATCGGATTGTGTTTCTTCATACTATTAATGCCCACCATTTGCTACGCAGAGACTTGTCTCCTGAATGGGGGAAATGTAATGTGACTTTGGACAATTTATCAGTAAGGCATAATTTTATATAATCAATTAAAGGTTCTGTTTGATAAATTGAACTGAACACACCTCCTGAATTTTTAAATTCTTAGCTAAACTTGATCTTATCTACACCAACGAACCCCTCAATCACAACCTCAACCAAACGGACCTACAGCGTATATGCATAATTAGTTAGAGGAGAGGTTCATAGCATAGAGTCATGTGCTCTTTTTTCAGTTTTCATTATCAAAAAGAAATCACATCTATATTTGCTTTATGGTTTCTTAACCCAAGAGGGTAAATCAACTTATTACAACATTTCAATAAGTAGAATTAATGTAATAGATATTATATTGCATAAAGGAGACAATTACTTCAATTAGGCGAAATATCCACCCCGCGAGACAAACTTAAATTAAACATAAACTAGACTTAGAAAAAAATAGAAAATGAAACCTAAAACCCAATTAAACCCTACCAAAAGAGTCAAAAATAGAGAAATAGATCACCACAACATCACCATGTATGGAACAACTCTGAGTGGTCGATGACCACCCGCCACAGGAACACCACTGCACTTGAACCACTGTATGCTCACGACCATGATGAAATCATTGCTGTTTACGCACTACTACAACGAAGCATTAATTGAGCACCACCACAACTAGTTGGGCGCCAAAACTCCGTTGCTAACTGTTAACTATTCCCGCGCGTCGCTGCTAGCATCCCTAGTTCGTTCACTAATGCATTCTACAACTGCTTCACCTAAGACCAACAACACTGATACATCCAAGAATTTCATAAACTTGATTAGGATGTTAATTAAGTATTTATATAAATTTTATATTATTATTGTTTGTCATGTGATTAATTGGTGTATTGTACTATATTGGACCCCACATTCAAAATAAGAATTAAATCGAAAGATCTTATAAGGAAAGAAACAATTGTTTTTTCCCATGGAGAGCCTTAAGAATTTTACAAACTCAATATATTTCAACAATTACTTCAATTAGGCGAAATATCCACTTAAATAACAAACTTAAATTAAACATAAACTAGACTTAGAAAAAAATAGAAAATGAAACCTAAAACCCAATTAAACCCTATCAAAAGAGTCAAAAATAGAGAAATAGATCACCACAACATCACCATGTATGGAACAACTCTGAGTGGTCCATGACCACCCGCCACAGGAACACCACTGCACTTAAGCCACTGTATGGTCACGACCATGATGAAATCATTGCTGTTTACAACGAAGCATTAATTGAGCACCACCACAACTAGTTGGGCGCCAAAACTCCGTTGCTAACTGTTAACTATTCCTGCGCGTCGCTGCTAGCATCCCTAGTTCGTTCACTGATGACTTAAAGACCAACAACACTGATACATCCAAGAATTTCACAAACTTGATTCAGATACTAATTAAGTATTTATATAAATTTTATATTATCTTTGTTTGTCATGTGATTAATTGGTGTATTGTACTATATTCGACGCGAAATAGAATTAAATCGAGACTTAGACGCAGTGTTCATGTGTTTTTGGAGAGCCTTAAGAATTTTCTCAGCTTTTAGGGAAATTGGGTGTACTCGGGGGTTTAAATTGGACTTAAATAAAGAGAAAATGAAAAATGATGAAATGACTAAAAGGGCAGTGGACGTTAAGATCATCTCCAAAACGGTCTCTCTCTCTCTCTCTCTCTCTCTCTCTCTCTCTCTCTCTCTCTTTCTCTCTCTCTCTCTCCCATCGTGAATCTTTTCTCTCTTTCACGAAGTTCTCCCTCACCCGCTCACTTCCACCATTGAACAAGAGAAGGCCAGTGGTGTTCTTATCGCTATGTGAGGGTTGATTGATTCAAACTTGGGGAGGGCATTTGTAATTTTGTTGAAAAGTCATGGGTTCGATTGATGGTGATGACTGATGAGTAGTTCGATTGATCGAGCTCTCTATCTCTTTCCATAATGTCTCTCTTCCACTTGAATTCTTTCATTTTCTCATCTCTAGTTTGATCATCAAGTAAAAAAAAAAAAAAAACGAAGAGAAAGGAGTTTTGCAGGAAATTGAAGTTGTTGACAGAAATAGGTAAATTTCATTACCAAATCTGATGCCCGAGAATTATATACCAAGTCCGATGCCCGAGAATTAGTCTTGCATTCGGAGCTGGTTTGGTAGTGTTTTGAAGGCCAAAAAGGTGGCAAAAAATTGGGACCGCCCTGCCATTTTCTAAACTATTTTGAGTAGGCACTTTGAGGCATTGATTTGAGATATCGAATTGGATCCGATTGATTTGCGAATGGGTTCGTTTAAATCTTAGTACGATCTTCTTTGATGACCAATACAAGCTGTGGCCAATGGAATTGGTTTGATCATTGAAAAATATAGTAGAATATGACATGCTAGTATGGTTCAAAACTGTCAAATTGTGACAATTGTAAGTTAGCAACTTTGCATAATGATTAAATGGGAATTTGCTTTCCAAATTAATTAAGGTTAGACTTTTTGAAATTCATATATATCTATTTTGAATAGAACCTAAGCTCAGACCTTAGTACAACTTTTAAGTTGGGTAAAAATAGTCGTGAGAATGGCCAAAACAAATGAATTAATTAATTAGTTAATGAAATGAATGGTATTAATTGATGATCAAATAGAGTTGTAGCTCTTAAAATATGAATTTGTGATTTAATAGGACTTGTTGAAGTACATGGACGCCGAGACGTTGTGTGAGGCTTCGCAACCAACTTTGAGTTAGTTTGGTGGTAAGTAAACCCTACAATTATCTTTACTATTTAAGAAATTTATCTTTGTACCTGTAATTGTATCATAGTCTGCATTGCATTTTATACTTAAAGTGAGTGAGAGGATAGGCTTGTTTCAGAGTCTGGTTTAATTGAAACTAGGTTTCAGTCCAGCCTCTACGCTATCTAATGAGATTATAGGAGTCAAGCGTTGAAAAGTTATCTTTGGATTTCACGATCTTTTAATACTGTCTATGTTCTATTTTTGGAAGTCGGCAACTAATTATAATTAGGAGACAACGAAAAAGTGGATTGCATGTCATGTTGACGCATATATCTTATTGTTTATTTGGAAATGCAATTACATGTCCCCATGTATAAGACTAACAATTGTAGGAGTACAAATCAATGTAGGAATTTACTTATCTGACATTTTCAAATTATTTTTTATGGTGTTAGATTCGATATGAAGACAATGGATGAACGGACAAGACTCGAAGGTTGTGGTGATTGTTTTCAAAAGTTAATGTAAGTTCTTGTTTAAATTGTTTATAAATATTGTCTTGGAATTTTCTGGGATGAGTGTAGGACATGAAATTCTGTTGAGGTTAGCGACAACTAAATCTGTCACTAATCTCGTTTTTGGTTTTTTTCTTAAAAATAACTAAAATTAAAGTAAAATAGTAAAACGGTCAAAAATAGTAAAAGGTGAATGTAAAAATAGTAAAAACGTAAAAGTAAAAGTAAAACAATAAAAATGAATAATAAAAAGATTAAATAAAAGTTAAACCAAATATTTACAAAGCAAACCAAGTAATAATGTATTTCTACATAAAATTTACTCAAAAAGATCTCATGTCTCCACAAAACCCACATAAACATAAATATCACTCAGTCAGCAACGATGGCAACGACGAATTCAAGAACATGTTCATGAACTCATCTTGATCATTCAATAGTTGCCTCTCCTTTTGAGGCACCACTCTCTGTAGATCGACTTAATACTCGCCTTGATGATTGTCCTGGTGATTCAATGAATGAGGACTCGCTCTTTGTGATGCCGACGTCGAGGTGTCACGCGCCAAGTGTCGGGTGTCGACGACATAAGCATCCTCACAAAGATCGTCCATATGACGTGCAGAAAGATCTATAGATGCTCGTGGCGGCTCAAACGATTGGGGGCCACAACGCACGTACATAAACGCCTGACATATGCATCTTACAACTCTTGATTTTCTTGTAGTCGCTTTCTAATCTCCTGCGGCAAAGCCTCATTCACTCTCTCAACGCCCTAATCTACCGGGTGATTAGGTCGATCATCCGACCCGCGAGATGAACTCGATCCGATATGACCCTGCGACCCTAATCCGTATTCCCGACCCTTCACCAGCTTCACAATCTAAAGATAAACTGAATTTTCATTGATCAGAATCTCCCGAGTCTGAGATAACTCATCCATCCTCCGAGTGATATTGGCCTGCATCGAAATAATTATACAAGTCATATATATCATGAACTGTATTTTACTATCTTCTTAAATATTGGTATATATAGTTATATATGGAATTGTAAAGATGCTACTCACATCAACCCACTTAGATGTCTGATCGACAAAATTCTGGCCATCATGGGAGTGAGTGTGGAGGTGTCGGAAAACCCTTCGATATGTGGGGGCAATTCAAAGTCCTCGCCTGTATACAAGTCGATTAATTAAGGGTAAGTTAAATTCTTATTTATCACTGATGAAAGTTTAAAACATAAAAATCATACTAGTTAATTTGATATATATGTATATTTATATATAAGTATACTTCTAACTTACCAGATCTCACTTTTATTTCATTGTTAATATCAAACCACAATTGTGCAGCGATATGCCAGTCCTTGAGCCTCACTTTTTAATCTTTTGTTCGCACTCATTTTGCTAACTTTTGCACAAACTCTCCACTCCCATGCATCGCCTTGTAGTGCTGGAACACCTCATCCTTCAGATAGGCAAGAACATGTCTCGTTTTGATGATCTTGTAAATATTATCGATGTAGCCATTTCCTGCCTTTCTCGGCCTGGCATAGTAGATCTTCCAAGATAAATGATCCTCCCAAGTAAACCACACTTACCAAATTTGTACATATACATCGAGGATGTCAACATTGCCAAAAAACATATAAAAGAAGACTTATTTCATTTTGTGTTGAAAATTCTTATTTGATAGTAAGTTACAAGTACCTTCCACTTATGGAAGTATGTGCTCCTCGGAAACCAAGTCCCCTTTCTACCCGTCATTTAGATACACCATCTTCAATAAGTCTGTGAGCTTTCGGGAAGCTATAGAAAAGTAGTTAACCCTTTCATTTTGCATTAAACAAAGGTTCGCAAAATCAATCAAGTATGTAATAGTTTGAAATTAATAACAAAGGTATTAAATAATATGTTAGGTTCATTATCGAGAAACGTACAATCCATGCTCGTGTAAGGAGAGACGAATCAATGGATCACTATTCTGTATACAGGTATTGAAGCCTAGACATAGTCACTCCGGGATCTCATTGGTATTATCAGGTGGCAACTCGACTGGGGTAGGAGGGACACTCGAAATCCCATCATGATGATGTCCCCTCGTAGGTGGAGTAGCCAGACATAAAAAAGAGGGATTAGTAGGGGTGAATGGAATCCATCATGCGATGATGGAGGAGCGTGTCGCAATGATGAAGGCCCAGAAGTAGGTGGAGATAAGCCCGTGGCAATGAATAATAGTGTAGTGAGGATGATGATGGTCCGGTAGGAGATAGGTGGAGATGAGCCTATAGTGATAAAGTATAGTTAGGTGGTGATGATGATGGTCCCGTATGAGATGGGTGGAGATGACCATGAGGTAATGTAATGGTGTAGTAAAGAGCCGAAGGTGATCAAGTGGTATGGTGTGATGGCGAAGGTCTGAAATTGTGAACACGACCCAAAGACGGTGATGTAAAATGCGATGGTCGGATAGTGTGGTGAGGAGACAAGTGACTCTGGGGTGATGGAGCGGTATAATGCGATGGTGGTGAAGGTATTTGCCCAGATAGATGAAGTTGACCCTAAGGTGATGGAGCATCATGTGCGGATGAGTTTTGTAACGGCCCAAATTAATTAATGTAGGATTAGTGTTAATTAGTGTTATTAATCTCAAGGATTAATAGTCGTAATTCGGGCGTTACGTGGGAAAGCTCCGTCGACTCGGACACAAGAACCGAGAGAATGTATTATTTGTGGATGATGGTTGTTTATGTACAACAATAACAACAACATAGCCTCAATCCCAAATTAATTAGGGTCGACTACATGGATCAAACTTTTTCATTATGCTTGATTAAGTGCAATTGATGGTAAGCTTTTCAAACCATTCAAATCCCTCCTAATTAATGCATCCCATGTTAACTTTGGTATGCCCCTACCTTGTCGAATTTCTACGATTTCTATTGAGTCAAGTTTTCTAGTTGGGGCATTTGTAGGTCGTCTTTGCAGGTGACCAAACCACCGCAACCACCCTTCTCTAATCTTTGTATCAATTGGTGCTACTTCTACTTGTCTTTGAATTTCTATATTTCTTATTCTATCTTTACAAGTTTTACAACACATCTACCAAAGTATCCTCATTTCTGCTACGTTCATTTTATGTAATTGTTGTTGCTTTACCACCCAACATTCACTTCCATAAAGCATAGCTGGCGTAATTGCGGTCCTATAAAATTTTTTTTAACTTAGTAGGAACATTTCGATCACAAATCACCCATGTTGCACTCCGTCATTTCTTCATGATGGTTGTTTATATGCGATGTTTAAAAAATTATATTATTGTAACATCGCATGTGTGTATATTGCTATCGGGTGAGTTGGCGTGATCGGTATTCGCTTCGTAATGCGTATCAAGGCGGGTATCGGGTAGGCGAACTTTGGGTAAACTAGGAAACTCGACTAATTTACGCTAAAATGACTAATTGATCAAATAAAATGGATAATGTAACTATAGGCTAATTCGATTAAATTAGAATAATAGGCTATAACATGCCTCGAAACGCATGCCGAGACGCGGGGCATTGGGTGCTGGGTAGTCGAGGGTTAGTGGAATCACAAATCAGTCAATTTTGGTGAATAAAAACACTAACCATATGCATTATAATGGGCCTAAGCTAATGTAATTATATTAAATAGGAAAGGCCTATAGTTTGGTTTATTAAATTAGAAACAATGGGATTTTTCTAGAGATATGTATTGGCACATCTAGTGTAACAACCCATTACCTTATGCTGGTGAGTAGTACTCAATCCAAATTCTAATTAATTCGAATTAGACTCGTGATTAATTAGGATTTGAGTTAGTACTAATCACCAGCTTAAGGTAACGTCGTCGTTTGTCAATACATAATCAGATGCAAGGCAAGTAATTCGGACTATTACACTATGATCCCCGTTTATTTTATAAAACTAGGGTCGATTACCCACCGACGCCATTAATACGATTGCTAGACCAACATATTGGCTGATATGCTCTATAGCCCATCCATTAATTCCCAGTGGTTATATCCCAAACCCTATAATGTGTATGTAATCCATACAACATATCGAATTTAGCATGAGTTATATATAGGCCGAGATGAGAACCTGTGACGGCCCCTACTTCTAAACAGAGCACACCCCACCTAATCCGGTACTCAAGCCTTACTCCACATGATCTAAGACGTAAGTACGTATTAGTCGGCCTACCGTCCCTATAATTCTCCAAATCTCCATGTATTGTTATATTATCACATTTACAAGTAATGCAAATGGTAAGAGGAATCATTAGTAATTCAAAATAATAAGCGGAAGCATTAATTCTCCAAAAAAAAATTCCCTAAGTGTGGAAACCAAGAAAAACTACAGCATCACATGCATGTATAGATATGACACTATTCACTTAACCCATTGTATAACCCAAAATGACATAATTAATCATAATACAATAAAAGTCGCGACATACAAAATTAGTGAGGAGAGTCTCCAAACTGCTCAGAGGAAATCGCTGATCTTCTCCTTCCCCGGTCTGCTACCGCTCGACGAACCTACACCCACCGTCACAAACTAAACGGTGAGTATAGTGATATTTAAGTACTAACTGGAGAATTTCATGTCACATTTCCAAAGAAACGAATGGTATTTAAAAGCATAAATGAGCAAAATAAATTGTTGAAACAAGTAATGCAAGTAAATACCATAGTTAAAGATGTAGAGATAGACACAGGCTAAGTCGAGATGATCTACGTCCGGTCGGCGGTGAGACCTATCACCTACCTTTTCCCACTACCATATGGAGTTTCGCTCAAAATATCTCACATAAATAGCGGAGCTGGGCTCTACGCTTTACAACATCAATCTCATACTTGCCGACCACCCCGAGCCCCATAACTCTTGTGCCGCGCAAGTGTAGTGGTGAGTGCCGAAACCCCGGTGGACCCATGTCCTCGTGAATCACGCATCTCTCGTGCAATGGACGCTAGATAATCCCTACTTTTATTTCCAAAACAAATAATTCCAAAATTCAAGAATTCCAAGACAAGTTTGGCTGCAAAGCCTAAAGGAAATCAAACACAAGGCTATTTAAATTCAAAGTAATCCATTAGCATGCTTTTCATCAATTGTATTCAAGAACGACATCAAGTGTAGGAATTAAAGGCAATGAAATAATTCGCAAGGCATCATGTCACAATATTAATCCATGAATAGATACAAGAACAACATGATGTGAGATGACAAGCAGTAATGTCTACCGATAGACCAATAAATCAATAAGGGTGAATGAAATGAAATATAAAATTCTCACAGTTGTACTTACAAGTCACACGCTTTGTCCTAGTCTAGCCGATTCCTCGATGAATCGAAGTGCGTGCCAAACGACTGAGTTCCCCCGTAATTCCCTAACGTACAATAATGTCTCACTTAGGCCAAATCGAAGTCGAGACAAATTTCGAAACACTTTCTTATTTATTTTCGGCTATTCGGCCCATTTCACGTTTTTCGAGGTAAAACCCCCATACAACATCTCGATCGACTTCTAAATTCTTCACTTTTTACGGAAATCTCAAATTTCTATTGATTTGGGTCACAAATATATTTTTCCCTATTGTTCTAGAATTTTCCTGAATTTTCTCCATGTTTTTCTCTAGTGTTAGGGATTTTATTTATTAAAAATCAGTTTACTTAAATAATTATATATATATTTTTTTACATTAGGGTGGATCTGAGTCAATTCGACCCTGTCCAGTCGGATCCGGGTCAATATATATATATATATATATTTCTATAGTATGTGGATTAATATTATCCACTCATTTCATTTGTTTTTCATTTTTCATTTTTTTTAACTCAAATATACTAAGCGTACCCCATATGCCGCTACCTCGGTCTCACGTCGACACGCGACTCGAGGCGCGTCCCCGCTCATCTCGGTATCTGCATACTCGTAAATGACTTAATAGTCTACACATGTACAATACACTAGTCAAACAACACAACAAATATAAAATGTACCTCGACCCTTGCCTCGGTAAATGGACCTATCACGATGTGGGTCCCACAGGACAGGTCGTTGAGCCTGTTAAAAATATTAGGCCGTGACGAAACCCATCTCCTATAAACCTATTCTCAAAACCAAGAGTTATAGCATGATCACATTACACACAATTTTCCATTTATTGAAATACATCACAGTGTACATAATCCCCCATTTCATTCTAACAACTATATGAGCTATATATACTAAATAACCAGAAAATATTGATAAATAAGTGAATCCATACTTACCTTAGTCTATCCATACTTACCTCAGTCTTAGTCTTTGTTTCCCTAACTCCCTAACTTTTTGATCATCTCACATTTTCTGAGTGTTCCTCAACAATCATTTGAGATCAATATAGGTTCAATTAACTATGTTTAGAACCCTACACCATTCCCTAAGTCCCCTAAAAATAATATGTAAAACTCATCTCAGTTGTAGGTTTCAGGGATTTGATAGTGCGCTACCTGACATGGATAGCGCGCTATCCGCATGTCAGTTCATCCTCCCCAGTACGCATAGCACGCTATGGACAGTGCCTAGCGCGCTATGCGCACCAGACCTGCAACAGCAGAATACCTCTGCTGATCCAAATTTACCCAAACCACTTCCAAAATATCCCAAACAGCTACAAACTCATCAAAACAGATCGAGAACAACCTCTAATGAGGCGAGAGACTATAATTGATCAACAAACAACGAGAATTACTAAATTCCTAGCATCACCATCAAATTGAACTTTGATAAACATAAGAACAATTCATACCTACATGATGCTCTCAAGCTGTTGATTAAATTAAGCTCCTTAACTTGATCGAATTCAACTCTTCAAACGAACCTCCTATCGATCCGGAATCAACCAAACCCTCATCCTCTTCTCAATTATTCGAATGAGTTGAGGATAAGAATGAATTTCTATTTTTATATATGGTTTTCCTCGAGATACGCTTCGCGCTATCTCGAGATCGATCACGTGGTTGATGCATTAAAGTTACACTCTTTAAAGTGACACGAAATTTGACACATCAAGCACTTACGCTTCGTTCGAGACGATCTGATAATCCTTACATTTCTAATATTCTTTTATTTTCCAATATATCTTTATATATTTAAAAACATATAAATGTATATATCTTGTATTATTCACCAATAAACTCACCGAACATGCCTACAAGTGTCCTTGAGAGTACACATTTGTACCACGACTCCCTCGTCACACTCGGTGTCCCGATAAACCTTTATTTATTGGGTACTTTTCGTTTTATAGGCTTGTGTATAATTTTCGTATTATATGAAACCTATTTATAAATTGATTTAACAATTTAAACAAACACCATATATTATGCAAACGCAAACACACGCTATTCGAGGTATGCCAAACTTAATCACGAGCCTAACTCAAATTAATTAGGATTTTGATTAGTACTAATCACCAACTTAAAGTAACGGGTAGTTACATCTAGGAACCATGTGATTAACAAATTGTTGTCACTTTGATTGAGTTAGTAGTGAATTAATGGGATAGGTGGTAAGAGGTAGGCCATGAGATGAATTTTGGGATATGTAAATACATTAAGATCAATGGCCAGAAATCAAACCCACCTTAATATATATAGATGGATTGATGAATACATGCAAACCATGGTTTCATTTACAAATTTGCTGGAAAGAAGAAAGCTTGCTGGGAGAGAAGGAATCCATAGATGTTGGTGGAGAATTTATCAAGCTAGGGTGGTACATCCATTAGGTAACATCACAACACTAGCAACTTAGCTTAAATATGATGTTTTGATGGAAAATTGATAATTGAGGATTTGTTCACTGATGTTAATGAATTCTTGATAAATCACAACTATAATTACGTTTCAAATGAGAATTTATACTGATTTTAATGGAAATTTGGGTTTTAGGTGAATTTTGAAAAACTAGTGATTATCATGGATTTTGATGATTTTAATCTAATTGATATTGTTCTGATTTATTTGAATTATGTTTTGAAGTCACCATTGAATGGAGAGTAGTTTTGTGAGGCTTGGTTAGCTAATTGGGGAGTTAAGGACATAATTCTCGAGTTGAGAATTCTGTCACAGAGTGCGGTTAGCATGCTTACTAGGCTGGCTAACGCGCTAACCAATCTGGGCACTTAACTATTTTCAAAATGAAGAATAGTAACATGCTATACTGATTCCCTAGCGCGCTAACTCCACATAGCGCGCTCGGTAGACCCAATCAGCGAGCTAGACAGATGGAAGTTGAATTTAAGGACTTATTATTGGGATTTTTGACTTAATACAATGCTTATCAACTGGGGATCATGCTAAAATTACAAAATTGGACTTCAAGGACTTAGAGGACCGTAGCTCGGGTATCGGGGAGCTAGTCGGGTCGAACTCGAGAGTCCGGAGGAACTTGGAGAGCGTTTTGAGGTTTGTAAAACCTACAAAAACGTCGCTTGAGTATTTACTGCTTTCCTTGCAATTTTACTCTATCTTGTTCAGTGTATTATTGATTCTATTCCTCGTTTACTTCAGTTATCCATCTTGTGTCATGGTTGGTTTACTCCCACCGGGTATACTGTTGTTTGTTTAGGGCACGCTAGACCATAACATGTGTATCAGGAGTCCTCGGTGGATAATGACCCGAGCTACTATGCTAGTACATGTGTTGGTGTGTCATGGGTGTACGCCGACCACTAAGAGGACCAGGTATTAGGCCAATTGGGTGCACTCACTAGTGGGAACCTGGGAGGGTATCCGAAGTATGGTCAAGTTTGACTGGAACGGGCACACACGTTTGCACTTTATAGTTATTTACGCATACGATGACCCATTTATAGTTGCCTATTTACATTTCGCATGTTTATTCAATAGTATTTATTGGGTTTCCTTTACTTTATTATATAAATGCTTATTGAATCTCCTTAGGATTTTAACTAGTCATCTATTTTTGTTGCGATGGCTGAGTGCAGATGCTTCTACGAGTAAGGGTAAGGAGGTTCTTGGCGACCACCTTTAAGCTCGCCCACTGTTCACTACACTTCTTGTAGGTGTTTATTATGGTATATATTGCTATATTTTTGGTGTATGGGAGACTGATTATAAGTATGTACTTGTATATAGTTACTTTTGTCGCTTTATATATATAGTGTACTCTATTTCAGGTTTTCCATTATAGGATTGATGCACTATAACCTGAGAGTTATTGAAAATACATGTTTATGTCTAATTTAAGACTTCTGCTGTAAAATATTGTTTATCTACTTGAAACTTTATAAAATACAAACCACTAGCACGACTAGGACTTGAATAAGCTACAGACAGTTGAATTTAAGGAATTTAAAGACTTGAGGAGATAACTTAAGATTAATATGGATAATCGGTTAACTATGCTGGTAATGTACTATGGACATGATTATTGAGATATGAGATGGACGAGTAGGTGTTGGACACGTTAGCTGGGCTATTGAGCAAGGAACGCACGACAGACGACACCCCAGGGCGGCCTCGGGGCGCAGGGCCGCCACAAGTCTGATGACATTATGGTGTCAGGCCTTGCTCGTGTACTGGCTTCCTCCATACGAGGAATCCTGCCACGAGACATGCTCAAAACTATATACCAATCAAATAACATAAATGTAGTTAGTTTATTATCACAATACTTCGCAAACTACAAGTTTATAAAGTCGTTGAATCCAAACATACATTCTAAACTAATAAGGTTGATGATTTTATAAAAAAAACTCACTCTAACTAGTCATTTTTCACTACTATTGTTTGATGATGAAGTCAATTCATCATTTTCATCGCCACAATCTTCCCCGTCATCGTAAGCATTCCTTTCAAACTCATCATTATCCGAGACAACTTCACCGTTTCGATCAAGCAACCCCGCTCGTAATATGCTAACGTCAACTTCAACTATATTGGCATTGTTATTTTGATCTATTTGAAAGGCATCATCAGGGGTTGCACTCTTACTTGTGATGGTAGTTTCATCTGCGAACTTTGGTCGAAGCTTGCAAACTGCTAATCAATCATTTCAAATGTTTCTCAACCTCGAGGGATACGAAATATAGTACATTTGACATGTAACATCCCGTAACACAAGTAGGATAATGACCGGCCTGATACCCTAATCAAACCTCGGTACACCAATTGCACTCAGTTAGAGTAATAGTACACCCGCCCTTCACACCTGATAATCAGAATACAATATATCGTATATCGAATAAATAATTGAAAACACAGCAGAAGTAAAACTTTTTTGATAATACAAGTGATATATTAAAACCAGCATAAACCTCGGTCGTAAAATAATATCCCCACCCTGTTAATTACAAAATAGTAATTCTATACAATATATATACAATAAGGAAATCAATTCACTGTAGAGAAGACTATAAACTCTTAATTTTCTCTATTCCTAAATCGAAGCGCACATCGATAACATGAAATGTTATTTGGGAAATGAACGCTCCAACTTGCTCAGTAAATAATGCTCATAAACATATCAATTATTAACTAATATCAATATATAAGTGAATAGAAATTTGAATTCAAAACATATTTATTCAGGCATTAAAATGATACAACAATGGATAATAGAATGCAAGGTCATAGGTCAATTGCAAATGCACTTGTGACTTGTATTTTCATTTCAATCTGAGTCGTAAACTCTCGTTACTCTAGATTCTAGTCCACAGAAACTCACACGTTGGTCGACGTGTAATTTGTGTGGTGTATCCAGGCGTAGCGTAGGTACCAACTCAAATAGGAAAGCAACAATCGGGTACCTCAAGGTTTTTGAAGGGAAATTGCTGGTAATGGTCCAACATTTCCTTCGTCTCTCTAGTCTGATTCGCCCGTTGTACCTCTTTTCATGAATATAACATAAAAACCAGTTCAAGTCACGGTACATTACCCAATTCTCAGTCTATAATGCTATATGAACTAATTGTACTAATTGTGTTACATAATTGATAAGAATATGAGTCTCGCTTACATGTGCCAAACTTTCCTAACTTTATACCGATTTACACAAATCCTAAAATCCATACACCTTTCCCCGTCGATCAATGACCTAAATTACATCTATTGTCATTAATATGGGTTCAATACTCATTAATTAAAACCCCTAAAGTGATCTTAATCGAATTTGGAACCAATTTATCAAATTTTAGGTTAATATGACTAGTTCACGTTTTTCGAGGTATAACCCTGGTATAAAGTCTCTAAATAATTCCAAATTCCCAATTTTCATAAAAATTCATCAATTTCTATTTAATTTATCAAAATATTATTTTTCGGGATTTTTTTCTTATTTTTTGTAACTTTTCTTGAATTTCCACCAATTTTTCCTTTCTTTTTTTAATAAATTGGGTAATTTGACCCCTGAACCGGACTCAGTTCAGCCTGGTTTGGGCTCTAATCCCCTATCTTTTTCCTTATTTAGTTTTGTTTAAACGATGATTTTTCTCGTTTTGATCATTAGGGTTAGGTTTGGCCCCAACCCCACGGCACTTTTGGGAGAGGAAACAACTCCCACATCATCACCTTCCTCGAACCCGAGCCTCCCATCTATCAACACGATGACATCAACCAACAACAAACAACTACAACAATGACAACATCAACACCAATCGACAACAACATACAATAACCTCAATTCACCTTCGTCGTATTCATTTGATCCCTCTTTTTCATTCTCGAACTCTCGTTTTCTCTCTCACTTTCTCGTTACCTCTCTCAATTTCAATTTTGAAACCAAATTGAATGAGGCAGTTTTGTTATGTGTTTGGATGTATATATAAAAAAATTTCGAGATTCATACGCACGAATCTTTAAGCCGATCCAAAGTACCAACGTTCAATCTTTTCAATACTCACGCTATGCGTATCTCGATGTGAATTTAATGTAT
This sequence comes from Stephania yunnanensis, assembly GCA_039657365.1. Taxonomy (NCBI): domain Eukaryota; kingdom Viridiplantae; phylum Streptophyta; class Magnoliopsida; order Ranunculales; family Menispermaceae; genus Stephania; species Stephania yunnanensis. Next base: position 51,594,026 of record CM077584.1, on the reverse strand, counting down.
CATTTAATTCAACTTAAACTATTGGATTCATTTATATTTACATATAAACTATATATATACTTATGTATTTTCGAGGCTATATATTCATCATGTGTGCCAACGATCACTTTCGGGCGTGCACACTACGTCCCACGCATATCGCCCTCGACCCCTCGTGTCACCAAGCGCCTACAAGTTATTTATTATTATTTTTTTTGGTATACATATTTATATATGCAATATATAAATTTATATATACGCAAATAAATTCTTGCGTTTATCATTTCGTCGTGCGCACCAACGAGTACACTCGGGCATGCATGCAACCACAAGACCCATGGTATTAAGAGTTACATAATTTTCTTATTATTCAATTATAGGCCAATAAATTTAATCAACTTCAATAAATACTAATACATATCATACAAACATCAAACATCATGCAAATCCACACATGCTAATCGAGACAAGCCGAGTTTAACTACGAGCCCATCTCAAGTTAATCAAAATTCAGATTAATGCTAATCACCTACTTAAGGTAATGGGTCGTTACATGACATGCTTGCATTGCTAGAATAAAAGGCTCATAATTATTGAATCGGTGATTTTTGTGAGCTTCGACCAAATTCAGCTTAGCATGAACTCGTTTTCGGCATCGGGGGTAGGATCGAACTAGTCGCATTTGAACAATATTGTGCGAACTGATCGATCATCATATTCGATTTGAATCACCCCTCAACTTTGACGCATACACCACTATTTTGCGGTGCCTTATTTCCCCCATACGACATAATATGAAATTTATATCCATTCATAAAGTAAGCAGGGTAAGCGATGTACAAACTAGAGGGCCCATGCGATATTCGACAAAGCGTGTCACCTATGTTATTCTCCCGAGCCTACCAAATTGAAAAGAGATAAAATATACGACATAAGGAAAAAAAAAGTTAATATTACTGATCAAATGCAAGCTTTATTGTCTTTACATGCATATTGCACAAACCAACTCGCAAATTATTGTTCAAGCCAAGACTCGATATCCTGGTCAATAATAGCAGTCTTCTAATGTTTTATATGAGACAAAAAAATGCTATATACAAATTAATAATGAATATTCAATGAGGGAATCAAAACATATACATTTTGTTTTCAAAACCGTCATTTAAAAAATAATAGAACTAGTATTACCTGGTGTATGGTAATATTTTCAAACAATTTAATAAAATATATTGATGAGCCGCAACATATTCCTCTAGGGTAAGGTATCATTTTTTAGATCTATCGAATGGTCGTCCAAGATGTGTTAGAACCGAGAACGTATCTTCGTAACCATAAGGTGAACTTAGTCCCCCATCATCATTGTGTTGGACACGTTGATGTGAAGTGTTTATATGATTCTTGAAGTAGAAGAAACAAAAGGAAGCTGTTTTCTCAACTAGACAAGCATTGCTAATGGATCCTTTCACCTTCGCCTTATTCCTAACATTATTCTTCAAATGTTTACCTAAAATGAAAGAAACAACACATAATCATTTTTTAGCGAAACTACATAATTAACTAATTATTGGATGGACTTTTTTGGTAAAGTATTACCTTTCAAATGGATACATCCAGTGAAATTGTACGTGACTAGCGAGTGCCTCGTACGCTAAATATTTGAGAAAATGCTCCATTGAGTTAAAAACTGGGTGGGAATATTTGTTCCAACTTGCAAAAAATCTTTGGGATGTTTGCGTGCAACAACTTAATTTGCGACGAATAATATTCTTAGCGATTAAGTCTCAAAAGAATAGGCTCAACTCGCTAATTGCCACCCAAACATGTTCATCTAGCAGTTTGCAAAAGGGAATGGAAATCAACCTTTGTATGAAAACATGACAATCATGACTTTTCATTTCAAATATCCTCAATTTGTTGAATTTCACACATTGATAAATATTCGAAGCATATCCAGTCGAAAAAATGTAATTGTTGTATCCATTCAACCAAGACTTCCTTCATTATCCAACATGTACCACGCTCTAGGATATTGTTAGACCTACGTTATTATGTTTGGATCGGTCTATCCTTGTTGGTAGTATATTTTCAAAATAAAATTTAAGTTAGGTACAAGCTACAATGAAGATGGGAAACATAACTAAACAAGATAGTTCGAGAGTAGACACTACTTATAGAAAGACTACAATGCAAGTCTCAATTATGATTATAGTATCAAAGTCAAGGTTGAAGATGAAGATGAATATAAAGTCGAAGCAGGAATTGAATACGAGTTGGATACTAAAATAGGGTAATTGTCAGTATTAGTCTACAACAGTGAATAAGTTTGACATTGCAAGCAAATAACTTTGAGATGGATTACAAATACAAAATCTAAAAGAAAGGTACATAAAGGACTGAAGAACTTTATGGAGACGACGAGTCGAGATTCTTGAATGAATAGAAGACTTAGTTGTTGAACATTGGATGGTTTTCATAGGATTTACAATTGGAGACCGAGAATGTTTTCCAAGTTGTATTGTATTTAGGACTAAATTCCTAGATAGAGTAGATAGACAGAGTCCATAAATACTTGAGATCACCACTCTGTGGATCATCGTTTATTACTTGAGTTTTATGAGAACTATAGATCATTGTAGTGGTTATACACATTATCAATTTGATTATTTGATTATTTAGGTCAAACCTACGTGGAGGAATATATTCAAGTCTTACTGCGATATCAATTCTTTGTTTAGTTTTGATGTGTGCTTATTAGTTCATCACTAATTTGATAATATCATTAGTTTATCTGGTTTCCAAGACTTTAACAGTGGTATCAGAGCTTCGTTACTTTGTTAATTCTATAAATGTAGAAGAGTGAGATTCTGAGAGTTTTATTGTCAAAGGATCAATTGATTCATTGCTTAAACGATGAACTGGTAAAGGACGTGAAGGTGTATCGATATCTCGACCTCCATTATTAGAAGGAACTAACTATGCCTACTGGTAGGTTTTGATGGTTCACTTTGTCTTTGCCGATAATGAAATTGCTGGAGAATTGCTCAAGAGAGAATACTCTGCTATAACGAAACTAGATAAGGAAGGGAACGTTATTCTAAAACCCGCATCTCTATGGACAGACGCCGAGAAGAAGGTGAAAGTTGCCAATCATAAGGTAATCAATGCTATTTTCAATGTTGTTGATGCATAACACCTCAAACTGATTGCAAATTGCACTACTACAAAGCAAGCATGGGATATTTTGAAGATAATCTTTGAAGCTATAAATTCTCTTAAAATTTTCAAGTTACAGCAATTGAGTTTTTTGCTGGATCGTCTTGAGATGAAAGAGGATGAAAATATTTCCTCTTTCAATGGCTGTATACGAGACATTACTAATCAAGACTTTCAACTTGGTGAAAAATGTCCTGACAAGCAGTTAGTTTGTAGACCTCTTCATGCTCTCCCTTCACGATTTGACTCCAAGATTACTACAATTGAAGAGTGTCACGATAAAACTAAGATGTCTCTCAACAAACTAATAGGGTCTCTGCAAACATATGAGATGAATATGTTTAAAAACACCCATTCTTCAAAGAATGCTTATCATGTTAAGACATATGTTGTTGAAGATTCTATGGGAAATGAGTTTGCTATGATGGCAAAGTAGTTCTCAAAATTTCTCAATAATTAAAAAAGAAATTTTGTAGGACCAAGCTACAAGAAAAGCAATGACAATAAGCCTTCTATTGATAATAAGAAAATGAATGCCAAAAATAAATTGAAGGGCATCAAGTTTCATGAGTGTGGAGGAATTGGACATATTCAAATTGAATGTCCTACATACAAGAAGAAAAAATTGAGCGCTTCTTGGAGTGATGATGACTTTGAAGACAGTGATAAAAGAATCAAATGAGTCTGCTACCATACTTACGGTTGTATTGACAAAGTCAGCTGTGGTTATTGCTTCATCTTTTGTTGGTGTTTCTAAACTTAATTCCATAAAATCTAATATGGAAAAGAGTAAAGAAAAGAGCAAGGAAATATTGGATTATGTCAATAATGAGGATAATGTAAAGGATCTCGAGGCTTCATACGATCTACTGTTCGCAGAATGAACATCTTCATATGATCAGAATTTTGATTTAAAGATAAATTTCTGCTTTGTAAAATTGGAGTTTAAAGCTCTTAAAAGAGAACAGAGGACTTGTCATGCAATGTTGAAAGAGAGTGACACTGACATTGCTATACTAAAGAAAGCTATTACTAATTATGAGGTTGTTACTGCAAAGTTATATTCTAGTTTTCCAAAATTAAATAAAATGCTACAAACCGGTCAATCTTTGCGAGTTAAGCATGGTCTTGGCTATATTGAGGGATTTATAACTACTCCCACAATCTTTTTCAAAAATGTTGGGATTAATGAGGGTCAATCAAGCAAGACTTAAGCTTATACATTAAAGGCAAAGAAGAATCTGCTATAGAAGATTGTTACAAGTACAAAGAAATAGGTGATTGTTGTTGCTTACAAAAGACCACCTCCTACATGCCATTATTGTGGGACTGTTGGTCAAATTCACCATAATGTTATAGGATGTTTAAAGATCTGAGTATACTTTAGAAGAAGAAAACATCTAAGAAGGTTTGGAGAGTTAAGTCTCATAAGTCTATGATAGTGCATCTACTGCTCTTAGCAATTACCCACGAGTTATGGTATTTAGATAATGGTTGTTCTAGACATGTGACTAGTAACAAAAGCTTTCTTTAGAATTATGAGACTCTTAAGTGTTGTTCCGTCTGGTGATGTAATGAAAGGAAAGGTTATTGGCAAATGAACTCTTAATGTTGTGGGATTGCCTAATCTCAAAGGAGTTCTGCATGTTGATGGGTTGAAATCTAATATGATCAGCATCAGTCATCAGTCGTGTGACCAGGACTTGTTTGTTAACCTCATAAGCTGCAAGTTATGTGCAACTTAGTTTTCCTATTAAATACATAGCTTTGGCATAAAAGACTAGGTCATCTGAATTTCAAGCAAATTCAGAAGTTAATCTCCCATGATGTTGTAAGAGGTAATCTTAATCCAACTTCTAAGTCAGATTCCATTTTTGAACCATGTCAAAAGGGTAAACAACGTTCTTTTTTTCATGCTGGCCTCAATGACATACTGACATTACGTGTGTTAGGATTATTTCATATGGACTTATTTGGTCCAATCTAAGTTGAAAGTCTTAGGAGAAAAAATATATTTTTGTTATTGTTTATGACTAGTCAAGTTTTACATGGATTTGTTTACTGCATGATAAAGCAAAAATGTTTAATGAATTTAAGAAGTTATATGTTCGAATTTTGAATGAGAAAATGAATGAGAATGTATCCATCGATCGACTACGCAGTGATCATGGACGAGAGTTCGAGAATAGGCAATTTGCTGATTATTGTGCTAAATTCAAAATTAACCATGAATTTGCTACTCCTAAGACACCACGATAGAATGGTGACGTTGAAAGAAAAAATCGCATAATTTAGGAGATGACTAGATTCATGCTAGCTGAGAAGATGCATAATAATCTTTGGGGGAAGCTGTAAACACTACTACCTACATTATCAACAAAGTTTATTTCGGGCCATTGACTAAAAAAACTCCTTATGAAATCCGAAAAGGCAAAAAGCCTTCTCTCAAACATCTACATGTTTTTGGCAGTACCTGCTTCATTTTAGAAAATATGATTTGAAAAGTGATGCCTGAATTTTTCTTGAATATTCTCAACATAGTAAAGCTTATAGAATCTATAAGAAGCGAACTATGTATGTGATGGAATATATCAAGGTAATGGTTGATGATTGTGCAAGAATGGAAGAATTTTCCTCTCAAAAGACTATGAAGATGAGCTGCCAATACCTATAAGTTCAGCGCCTACTACTCAGCCTACTGCAAAATTATTTGATTCATCTACCACTACTCCGTCTGATAATGAAGATGACATTGATGATGATGATCTAAAGTTATCTACTATAGAACCAGGTTCTACTTCTACATATACTGCTCCACAATCGAGAATGCTAAAAGATCAACCAATTGAGTAAATTATAGGCTCAGTGAATTATCCAGAGCAAGCTAGAAAGATTACTCCAGTTGACTACATGAACATGGCACTCTTTACTTGTTTTACATCTCATATTGAGCCTAAAAGTTTCAAGGAGACTCTTATGGATGAATATTGGATGAATGATATGCAAGAGGAATTCAACGAGTTTGTCAGATAGGATGTGTAGGAGCTTGGTCCATGACCTACTGGTGTAAATATCATTAGTACTAAGTGGATATTCCGTGATTAGACATATGAGATTGGTGCTATTATTTGCAACAAAGCCAGATAAGTTACAAAATGATACACATAGGTTGAAAGTATTGATTTTAATAAGACATTTGCTCCAATTGCACGATTGGAATCTATTCATCTACTCCTAGCCATTGCTTGTAACAGAGGTTTCAAGTTACAATAAATGGATGTCAAAAGTGCTTTCTTAAATGGGTATTTGCAAGAAGAAGTTTATATTGCATAACTTAAAGGACTTGAGATTCATGATAAATCTAATAATGTATGTCATCTGAAAAGGCACTTTATGGTCTAAAGCAAGCACTACGAGCTTGGTATGATCGATCGACTACTTATTGACTGCAGAATGGTTATCCTAGATGGTCCAATGATGAAACTGTTGGACTAAGTGGTTAGTCACTCACTTTGTTTTTGATGGAAACAAACAAGGTGAAAATGTACTAATAAACATCTAGTTATTTCTGTTAAAGGAAAACAACATATCAAGGGTTCTCAAGAAATACAAGTTCAAGACTCGGCATTAATGAAGAAATGAAGATGAAAGTTCAAGCCGCAATTTGTAATTTCAATGTAAGGTATACAAATTCTTTCACGCAAGCCAAATGCATTAGTCCATGCATACATCATGTTTCTTAAACCATTTTTCAAAGTTATAAAGTTTACTCCAAGTTTCAAAATGGAATTTAAAACACATAACTAGGTCTATGAGTTTAAACAATGTGAAAACTTTGTGTGAATAGTCATTTGCATATTAAAGTTCATTATAAATGTTTTCGAAAAAGAAAAACTCGTTTTTCAAAGGTATTTAAAAAGAAAAGCGAAAATTTGCGAAAAAAGCCCCTAATAAGTTGTGAAACTTTGAATTTCCGTTTTCGGGGTTTGTAAAATTATCCCGACCACCCAATTAGGCTTAATGACTCATAATTAACGTGTATAACATGTTATATAAGGGTTGGTTAGGTCCCGGACGAGTTTAAGGGTCGCTAACACAAAGGACGACAGAATAATTATTACGAAGTCCTGCAGCTAGCGCGCTAATAATATCATTAGCGCGCTAAGACGAGTGTTAGCGCGCTAACTCACGATATTAAGCGCTAAGTTAAATAAACTGACAAATTTTTTTTAAAAAGTGGAAAACACACTTTAATTTGAATTCTTGATCTATTTTGGACCCTTGGATCCCTAGAACGGTCATAAAGCTGTCATATTGGAATACCTAGCACTATAAAACCACCAAGAACATGGTTTTAACAATAAGAAGAAGATACACACTCAAAAACCAAAAATCTACAAAAAGAAATCTGATTTTTGTGTAGAAGAAAAAGGAGATCTTTGAGGTCATTCTTTTTAGCTCACAAATCCAAAGACATTTGAGGCTTTCAAAGGAGTTCAAGAATCACTCCGAGCTGATCTCTTTTGTCATTCTTTTGGTTGTAAGAAATTTCTAGATCTACAATCTTACTTGTGCTCAATCTACATATTTTTGTGTTTTGATTTGAAAATCAGTTTGGTGTGTGTTTGAACATCTTCTCTGGGTTTTGTACTTGAAATATATTTTATCAAACCCTAAGATTGATTTGAACAAAAGTGTTGCACTTAAACTTGATTCTTGCTAAACTTTTGTTCTTAGACTCAAATCGGTTTCACACAAATATATTAAGTTTTTGAAACGATTTCAGATTTGGAATTTGCAACAACATTAGTGACATATTTGCATATTCCATTTATACTCACACTTGCATGCATAAGAGTTGTTAGGCTCTAGGTGGCTTGCTAGTGTTTGAATTTGATACCACTTTGTATTGTAAAGTGTATCTCTGTTTTCCAACAAATTTATTGTATTTGAATGATTGTAAGACTTAGTGGAATCTAAGTCGAAAAGGAAAATCCTAGTTGAGGCTAGGTGGGAAAAATCCTAGTTGAGGCTAGGTGGGAAAAATCCTAGTTGAGGCTAGGTGGGAAAAATCCTAGTTGCGGCTAGGTGGGAAAATCCTAGTTGAGGCTAGGTGGGAAGTCCTAATTGTAATTAGGCATTCTAGGCTTGTAGGCTTAGGTTGTAACATAATATAAGTGGGGTTTGAAATCTTATTGATAATATAAGTGGGGTTTGAAATCCTAACCGGGAGGTTAGGTAGTGGATGTAGATCGTTGGATCGAACCACTATAAATCGTGTGTCATTTTATATTTCCTCCATTTCATTTACTTGCATTAAACAATTTTTGGTAACATAGATCTACATCATGATATAAATTGCGCATAAAGTTTTTAAAAGTAATACTCTGCAAAGCTCGGTTCAAAATTTGTTGATTTGAAAGAATTTGAGATAAGCATGGTCGGAGATCTTACTTACTTCTTGGTCTACAAGTTTTATAGTCTAGTGATAGTATATTCATATCTTAGACAAAATATGCCAAATCTCTAATTAAGGGCTTTGTTTTAGACATTGCTAAGTCCATTTGAACTCCTATAAGCTCGAATGAGAAGATTCATAAGGATGACAAGGGTGTTGATGTCAATCTTGCATTATATAGAGGCATGATTAGGAGCATTTTATATCTTACTACAAGCAGACTAGATATAGCTTTCAGTGTTGGTATTTGTGCTCGATATTCAGCATGGCCAAAAGAGACTCATTTGGTTGTTGCAAAAAGGATTATATGATATTTGCACGGAACAACTACCTTTGGTATTCTATTTGCTATGGGCATTGTAAGTGAATTAATCCGATGTAGTGATGTTAATTGGGCTAAAAATGTCGATGATCGAAAGAGTACTACTGGTAGATGGTACTACATAAGTTCTAATCTTGTTGCTTGGACTAGCAAGAAATAGAACTACATTTCGCTATCTATTCTGAAGCTGAATACATTGTTGCTGGCAGTTATTGTATGCAATTAAAATGGATGCAGCAAATGATCATAGATTATGGTATTGCATTATCTCAGTTGATAGTCTATTGTGATAATAAAAGTGTTATTAATATTTCGAAGAATTCAGTTAAACACTTTAGGACGAAACACATTGATATTCTTCATCACTATGTTAGGGATCTAGTGGAAAGAGGTTTGATTAGTATTCAGCACGTTCTAACAAAACGACAACTAGATGATATCACTACAAGAAAAATGTGGAATAGCATCAAAACATTGCAACATATTGAATTTGTTGCTAAAAAGCAACAATTTTGCATCAGAAATAGCGTTTGACTCGGTTGACCAAAAAGCAACAAATCAGTGATAGATTTGTGACAAAAATTATGACAAATTGTATTTTGTCACTGATCTATCGCTGATTTCTCCCGCTAGTAATTTCCCGCCCATTTTGTGACAGATCTACGACAGATCAGCTACAGAACCTAATTTGTCGTTGATCTGTAGCTAAATTTGTGACAGATCTGCTACAGATCAGCGATAGACATAATCTGTTGTTGATCTGTTGCTGATAAGCGACAGGTTCATTTCCGTCGCTGATCAGCGACAAATCAACAACATATTGTCAGCAACGGAATAATCTGTTGCTGATCTGTCTCTGATTAGCGACAAATTAGCAACAAAAAAATTAGCAACAGACTAGTCTGTTCTTGATATGTCACTATTTTTTAAATGGTTTTTTCAAACAAGGGGCTCTCCTATTTGGATAAAAAAAATCCAATAGTGCTCTTAAGTAACCAATCCAAATTGTTTAATTTTAAGGTAATGTAGTAATTTAACGAAAATTCCTTTTATATTGGTGCTTTTTGTTGCAAATTGCACTTAGAAAAAACTTGCGAATTGATTAATTAACAGTTTCCATTAAGCGCAGAACCATTGATAAATAGGCGGATTCCTAAAATCAAGGATTCTATTTTTACTTGAAAACAACACCTTTACATAAAAAAAAAGCCACGTTTTAAATTTTTTTGAAAAAAATTATATTTTTCAAGATATATTTCTATATGTATACTATATTTATATATCTATCTATCTATTCAATATTAATGGCAAAATTGCTTAATTTCCTAATGTGCCCCTACTTTCAATTTCGTCATAGGCTAGAGCAAAAAAAAAATTACTTTGAAGGTAGTTTAGGAAAACCCCATTTTTAATTAAAAGATATATCTCGATTATACATGAAAACTTAAAATATAGAGGAACGCCAGGAAATTTGCCTTCGATATAGGGGGTGGGATTAGTTAATTGATTAACAAAGACTTAAAAGGGTTAATTAAGATATATTGTTAACTCATGATATGCGAGTTACACAAGAAAGTATGAGATGTTCATGATTGTTCAGTGATCGAATCAATGTCAATTAGGCATTATTTTTTATCTAGTGTCAATGGATGTACGGGGACGGGCGTAGACATTTTTTTATTGTTGTTTCTTTAGAGTAAACATGCATTGAACTTTGAAGAAAATTAATTGTAAATTTTATTTTTAGTCAACATTTACAAACTACAATGATGTATTTGTGACGAAAAGGGAAAAAGTTTTTTTTTTGGCAACTCAATTCATGGTGAGAATTGCATTCGTAACTTAATTTCCCTTGTGATAGTCATATACTTGCCCTTAAATATTTTCTTTCTAATTGATTTGAACCATTTAAATAAAGAATATATAATTTGGGGGAAAAAATTAATGTGTATACATTTAGTAATTTAGGCTTTTTCATAAATTTGGTTTAATGATGATGAACAATCATGATTTTGATTAAATCGTGAATTTTCAAGGGTTTATGTGCATATATAATTATTTCATCTCCAATCGATTAATTTTCAAATGAAGCTAATTTCCCTCTAAGTAAGTTTGTCTTTTTTTTAATGCAAATGCAAGTCAAATGCATTATATATGCAAGTCAAATGCATTATATACATATAGTTTGTTGCTGATTTGTCGCCGTTTAGCGACAAATGAGCAACAGAATGCTAGTGTCCACGTAGGCTAATCAACAATAGATTTTGATCCGTTGTTGAACAGCAACAAAATAGCAACAAATGCCACGTAGGCAAATCAACAACAAAAAAACTAGCAACAACAACTCAACAACAGACTAATCTGTTGTTGATTTGTCACTAATTTCTAAATGGTTTTAACAAACCATTTTCTCTCCTCCTCCTCCCTCCAAACCCATTTCCATCCTCACGACTCACTGCCAAAAAGTTTTCCGCAGCACCGTCACCGGAGACCCGCCGCCGCACCGTCGCCGTCGTCATCACCACCGGCACCGTCGTCGATCGATCGATCAAGTGAGCTGCGCCGCACCGTCGCAGCGCTCAAGCCGCCGCCGCCGACCGCCGCGAGCAAGATCCGCCGCCACCTGTTCGTCGTCGCCTCCGCCTCGCCGCATCCGCCGCTCCATCGTTGGTCGCTGCACCGTCGCTGGTTCGCTGAGGCTAGTCGTCGTCGGCGGTGGCTCGCAGACGCGCTGCGATCGTGGTGGCTCGTGGACGCGCGCGCGCGGTGCGGTGGCTCGGACCCGCGGCACGACGCGATGGCTCGCAGACGCGCGACACATGATCGTGGATCGCGGACGCGGGCGCGACGCGCGTGGCTCTCGACGCGGGACGCGGCGCTGGTGGCGGTCCAACAACACAACGATGGAGTCCGGCAGCGGTGGTAGGGAGTGACGATCTGCAGCACAGCCGACAGACAATGAGCAGCGTTCAGCCAGGCCGGCAGCCAGCGGTGGCCGGCCGCAATGAAAAGCAGCAGAAGCGCCAGCGCGAGCGCGACAAACGGCAAGCAACGCGCGCGTGGCGAAAGCGATGGCGAGCGCGCGCCGCGATCGCGCGCGCAACAGCAACGAGCAGCGGCATGGTCTCAACGCATGATGAACAGCCGCGATGGCGCGTTGTCGACCGATCGAAGGCGTGATGGCGACGAAATTCGACGTCGCGTTAGAGGTGAGGTTTTAAACCAAATTCAATTCAAATACAAATTCAATCTATAAAATCCATAGTAGTTGTTGATAGTTAATATAATTTAATTAGAAAGTTTGATTCATGGTTTTCATTAGAAATGGTTTTATGAACAACTCAAATGATTTTGCTAACTTGAGATTAATGTATGTTTAATTAAGGGAAAACCTTTACTATTGTACACCAAGTGTTTGTTGAAATGCGCAAAAGAGGCCCTACACATTCCAAACAAGTTTTGAAATAAGGAATTGTGATTTTAAATAGTAAACTTGGATTTCTAATTGACTTCCATGGATTCTTCGGCTAAGAAAAGAGTTGTAGGACTCAAATAGAGTTCTATGAACTCTAATTTTTTTAAAACTCATAGCTGGCCAATTTAGTTTTAAAAAGAATGCTTTACATGTTTTAAACGAGCCTTTTGACTATTTCGCTCTATTTTTATCCTAATAACTAAATAGGATGAAACATCGCATATTTCAAGTCGATGTTAAAGTTTTTGAATACTTATTCGTGGGATATACACTATTTTAAATAATCTTGACTTGACTTTTAGATTTTCAAACCATGTAAGTAATATCGACTCTTTAAAGATCGATTTTGATCATTTGAATGTGTTGGACAACCAAGGTTTATGAGATTTTCTTTGTTTTGCTTCACCGCATGCTTGTTTTACTCGAATCGTCGATCTTGATTTAAAGGAATGGTTATTAAAGTCAAGAAAGACTTAATTGACAATATTAGGTATGTGAATGAGTTCCTTATCGTCTAAATTATCCTAAACAAGTTCTAAATGAGTTTAAACAATATGTATTATACTTACACGCTTGTAAATACGCTACGAGTTTGTAATGCAAATGCTTGAGCGAATAAATTTTTACATTATTGTTGAGTTATGTAATTCATTTTGCAGGTATGTTCACCGGTCACGTTTGATATGGGTGTTGCATAAGGAGACAAACTCTTTGTGCACCAATTGGGTTGCAAGTTTCAGAGATTCCTTTGGTATGTGCATGACATACATAGTTTAATATTGACATTATAGTTTAATATTGTAAGCTTAGTTTGTTATGCTTTCCATAAATTATTGTACGTATAAATAAATGTGCATGGCATACATAGTTTAATGTTGGCATTATAGTGATACTTAACTTAGAATATCAAGTGAACACTCCACGTACACATATATATCCCTAGATTTGGTATCGTCAATGCCCACATATAACATGTTAATAAGTCTCTCTGATTCTGTTGAAAAAATGAGAAAATACTTGGCATGGGATTCAATGTTTGTTGGAGTAAGCGGACACCTCACAACAAACATAACAATATAAGATTATCTACCAAATATATATTGTTCTGCGAGTCAACTCTATATAATGTTAGTAACTTCTTCGATTTGTATTATAAAAGAAGAATATGAATTTTTTCATGTCATTGACTTTTTTCAATTAATAGTTACATATTTTGAGATTTGCTAAATTATCTTATATTTGTTCTCATGTCATTGAATTTTTTCATTTTTTACTGTTTTGAGTTTTTAGAATGGTTCATTTGTGGGCCGCATGGTGTCTTCTTTTATGTTTTTAACTTCTTATATATATGAATGAATGTATAAGAGGAAAGAAATTGAAAAAATGCATGGAATGTCATGTATACAAGTTCTTTCATTCCCTTTTGAGTTGAAAATTTTTGTGTGTGTCACTATGGAGGATCTTTTATGTATGAGGTCGATGAGCAAGGCTTACTTTTAGGATTTTTTCATTTGTATTTGAATATTTTGATTGCATTTCAAATATTGTTCAAGTTATTCCTTTTCATTTTCAGGATTTGGATGGGACACGCACTCCTAGCCCCATAAATTGTATAGTGTCTATTTTGTATCGGTGACACAATTGGGTAAGGGTGTGAGATTGACATTGTAGATTTATATGTAAATTAATTTGTGTTGCCATCTTAATTTGTATATTATTTTGTATTTTTTTGGATAATGTTTATCTAGTAGTATATAGTATACTACTAGTTAATTATCAAATGTTAATATCCACATTTTGTAGATATTTTTTGTCAAATTTTGATAATATACAAACAATTTTTCAATTTTAGTTTAAATTGTAGGAGGAAAAATTATTATTATTTTTTTCGATTTTACTGCTGCAGGAATTCCATTTACTATTTACAGTGAACTATAATTTTTTAAAAAAAATTACCATTCCAAATCAACAACAAACCAAGTCCGATGCTGATTTGCAAAGTCAGCAAAAAGGTATATGTTGTTGATTTGTCGCTTGTTTGCAATAGATCAACGACAAAATGTGGTTTTACTGATCGTGTAAATCAATGATACCGCCGCTAGCTTGTCTTGTTGTAAAATCGAAGAATAGACTATGTCTCATTCTTGATTTGCAACAGATTTGCAACAAAACCTCATTTTTCAATTTGCGACATATTTTTTTTCCATTGTTGTTCGGCAACATATTTTTGTCACAAATCTGTTGCTGAACAGCAACATAACTTAAATATGTTGCTAACTTCAATCTGCGACAAAGAGTTTAGCAACACCTCTAATCTGTTGCTGATCTGTTGCAAAGTCGCTTAGCAACAAATCCGTACCAATTCAGCAATAGATTTGTTTGTTGTTGTTTAATTTTTTTCTTGTTGTGTATCTTTACAAAACCTCTCGATACATAATATTTTTATCGACTGCATTATGAGATTGGCGTTTGCTCTCACTATTATGGGTTCCTACTATAACCTAGGAGTTATATGCATAAATGCAGGCACCTATATGCTTGATATGTTATTGTGAGTTACTTTCATATTTGATCAAGAAATTGTCATTTGGGTTTTCACTGCAACACATGTCGCTCCAAATAAATCGGCTGTAAAACAATAGCCATTACACATGGTGGGGGTACTTACAATTCTGTTACACACAATGGATAACATGTTGGGAGATTTAAAGGAGTGTTAACTCTAAATTGAGATTATCTTTGCTAGATTTTGTGTGATAATCTTATACAAGCAAATCGGTTTTCCAATGTACACTTCTCTCTAGCTGTGCGAATCCCTTCACTCTCTACTATTTTTGTTACTTTCTTACTTCAAGTTATTGCAAAAATGTCTAAATAATCTTCTTCACTTCTCATGGTGACTTTACTGTTATAGCTGATCTTTCGACGATAGAGACGAAGGGCATCTACTATCATTTCCCTTCGAATAAAATCTACATCGGTAGGCCAACTGATCCTCTTATCGTTGTAGAGAGAACAAGGGTAAATCAGGGGTTGTTGGTCAAAAACATTTTAACGGATAATTTAACTCTTCTAAGAAAGTCAGAATCGCTACCAAAGGAAAAAAGAAGATTGATGTTGGAGAGGAAATCCCCTGATTCATTGGAGAGGATTCCAAACGAAGCCGAGGCTATCAGCAATGCCTCTAATATGACGCAAATCGATTTCATCTCACAATACTTTTTTGTTATAGCTCAAACGGACTTTGGTAATTTTGATCAATGGAGTGTGTGGAGAAATACAAATAAACAACAAAAAGGAAATACTAGTTTGATCAACCGATCAAAGTCTCTCATTTTCATGACAGAGGCTTGGAGAGATTGCTAGTGTAAAATGGCATTTACTGTTTGGTGACTCATGGTTGCTTCTACAAAGACTCCATTATCAAGGAGTTTTACAGTAATCTTCTTAATAACTTTGGGGAAGCTGCTAAAAATAAGGCCTTTATTCTTGGATTCAATATTTCATTCATTCCATCTTTAATTAACAACTTGCTCAGACTTTTTGGATCAGAGATTACTGTTGATAGGCCAGATTCAGCGTCGAAGTTTGATGATGCAGTGTCTATGCTTTCTGGAAGGGTTCTTACAACATAGCCCTCTAAAAAAGCCTTTAGCCTTCCTGCCATAAAGCTAACTTTCAAGGCCTTCATGTTGTGGAAGGTCTTAACGACAAGCATGGTGGTCACTTCTCATCTAACACATGTGTTTAAGGAGAGGGTACTACATTTGTATGCTCGAGCTCTGGGGAAAAAGTTCAATGTTGGCAAGGAGATCTATGAATATGTCGTTTGCTCGAGGAAGAAACAAAACAAGTTGTATATATCATGCTTCACAACTTCATTGTTTGGAAGATACTCTGTCATTGATCACAAAAATGAAAAGTTTGAAAAGGTGGTGGAGGAGGTTAGACTGACTCACCAGATGAAGTCTAGTAATCGAATTGTTGACATTGACTTCTCATGTCTACACAAGAAATTGTTAGCTACTCTAACTCCTACTGCTCTCATGCCAACTATTGATGCTCCTGTTTAGATCCATGTCACGAAGCCTATCCAGAAGTCAAAAATGATCTTGAAATGAAAAATTGTTGCTATTATATTGAAGTGCAATCTTTAGGAAAGGAAATTGCAAGAGGGGAAGATTTTCTTCCTGTTGTTGCAGGATATATGCAACTGCAACCTGATGCCAATTCATTTGCTCTACTTCTTAATAGACCATAGGATGTCACCTCGCCTGCTCAGTTTCATGAGACTGGAGTAAATTAAAATAACTTTCATGTGTTACACATTGATTTGAATGTTGTGACTCATGTTGTTACAGTTGGGACGACTACACTGGAGTCCCTTATGATGAATTACAAAACTGATGGTGAAGAAGTTGAAACACCATGTGATTTTCTAGTGAGAATGTTAATTCATAGGTGGAGTATTTAGCAACATCAGAGATTCCTCCTATTGAAGACATGATTGTTGTTGACCTTGAAAGTTATCTGCTACCTTCGGTTACTGCAACCATGGGACATACTGCTAAGGCTCCAATGAATGAAGCATTGCAATCTAAGCCAAGTATGTCAGTCCATCCTCCTACTCACCTTGAGCAATAATAGGATATTGAAGTCATTTAAGCCAAGTATGTCGTCCTCAGGGAAAGGTTTTTAAAATTAGTTATACATTACCTACTTAACTTGAACTATTGCTAAGGAATTCCCTTTTTAATTGGTTTTTTATATTAAATTAAACTATTCTAACAAATCAAACTAACTTTACTTTAACTCTTATATTAAGAATACCTTAGTTCACAACTTCACCTAGATAATTTAATACTATGCTTTTTCTTCATATTTACATCTCAATATGTTGTGTGCAATACCTAATTAGAATAGATAGATTTCCTTCAAATCCACTTCAACACATTATCGTGATGGAAAAGATTCTAATGTGCAAACGAGAAATCCACCTATCTGTATGAATAACATAAGCTCCACATGTTTTAAGTCTTAAATCATTAGATTCATAACCAACTAAGTTTACTATCCGCGCATTTCTAATCAACAACTATCTATTGATGTTGTGTATTTTATGGATGTACCATTCATATCTGGATTAAAAGCTTCAATAGCCATGATAACTTCTAAAGCCTAAGCTCATTAAACATGTGGCTAGTATGTCTAAAGCATTATGCTCAGAACCAATACAAATTCTAACTATAACACTTTTTAGAATCACTTTTTTATTCATATTCAAAGCTTAACATTCATATCAAATGATCCATTGATCCCTAAGATAAGTGGACTACTCACACATCATTGAAACACACATATCACATTTCAATATGGAAATCATTGCAAATCAGAGATAATATATAAATATTACCTTGAATTTAATCAACGAAACCAAACTTGAATTGCAAACGTGAAGTCTTCATCGTTTTCTTTATATAAACTCTATAATACTTAACCTCAATGCTAAATTACTCTAATAGTTGCTAATCACCTTCTACATGGAGTTTACTACGACCTAATACCTATTTATACTCTTTAGTAACAACTAGAAACCTTAAATTATAATTTAATTCGAGTTAAAACTCCAATTTCTATTTCCTCCTTGGTTGGTGTTGTCACTTACTGCCCCGACGCTGTGTGTGTTAAGCCACAGCGACGCTACTCCACTTCTGCTTCATTATGTAATTTTAAGCTTCTAAAGTCTCAACGTCATTCCTTGCTTATCCCGGCACCGTCCCTTGTGTGACACGACGTTGTCACTTCGCCGGACCTCTAGAGTTGATTTTCTTCATTTTTCTTCTTTCCCAAGCCATGCCTTTCATCCCCACGTTGTGCTTTGTATTCCCACAGCATCGACACATGTATCTATAGTGCTAACTTTGATTTTGTGAGTTTTTGCTCCATTTCTTCTCGTTTTTCCTTAATTCCTTCAATTACACCTTCATTCCATAAAAATGCAATAATACCATGAATTAGAGCTTATTTAAGGATATTTATACTAAATATTAGACTAAAATAATCTTATATATACGTATAAATAATCACTTATTTAAGGATATTAAATACATGAACTTGTTAACTACATGTTCATGATTGTAATTATTGGCTTTGACTATAATCTTTTTTTACAAATTTTATGTGTTGTTACATTACCCATCGATAACAGTACATTTTAGGAAGTTACTCGAAAATATGGTTATCTTGCTAAGTTACAGTTTTTGACCAATCTACGCCAAATATCGAAATTATTAAACCCTAGTTTACTATGTTTGGGTCGGTCTATCTTTGTTGGCAGTATATTGTCATAATAGAAGTTAAGTTAGATACATGCTCAAAACAAGATGGGAAACCTGACTAAGCAAGATGGTTCGATAGTAGACACAACTCAGAGAAAGACTACATTGTAAATTTTAGTGAGGATTACAGTATCGAAGTCAAGGTCGAAGATGAAGACAAATCTAAAGTCGAAGCAGGAATTAAATACGAGTTGAATACTGAAACATGTTAAATGTCGGTATTAGTCTACAACACTGAAAAAGTTTGACAGTGCAAGTAGAGAACTTCAAAATGGATTACAAATACAAAATCCGAGAGAAATGAGCATAAATGACTGAAGAACATTATGGAGACGACGAGTGGAAATTCTTGAAGGAATTAAAGAATTAGTTGTTGAACATTGGATGATTCCAATATTATTTACAATTGGAGACTGAGAAGGTTTTCGAGTTGTATTGTATTTAGGACTTAATTCCTAGATAGAGTATATAGACTGAGTTTATAAATACTTGAGATCACCACTGTGTGATCATCATTCATTACTTGAGTTTCGTGAGAATGAGAGATCATTATAGCGGTTGAACACATTATAAATTTGATTAATTGATTATTTAGGTTGAACCCACGCAGAGGAAGACATTCAAGTCCTACCATGATATCAATTATTTGTTTAGTTTTGATGTGTACTTATTAGTTCATCGCTAACTCATTAATCTCATTGGTTCCTTTGGTTTTCAAAAAATTAACGGATACGATTTTGAAACAGGGTCATATTCGAGATATGGTCATTTGCAAATTTCTCTTACATCTGATCTTGACTTTGAATTATCCTTACTCTTCCCTAAGACACTCATAGTAGTATTGAAAATGTTCTCAAACACATCTTTTTCAATGTGCATGACATCCAAGCTGTGTCTAACGAGATTCGTCTTCCAATATGGGAAGTCTCAAAATATGTTTTTAGGTCAAGCTATGTGCACCCCATAAATCCTTATGGGCAAGACACTTGATTAGTGCACCAAGCAAACAATTCTTTTTCTTAAAATGCCCTAGTTTGTTTGGAAGGGCACTCCACATGCAAAATTCAAAAAATCGAATCGAGGGAAAAGGTGAAGAAGAAGCCTAGCCAATACTTCGTGCAGACGATCTATGGACGGGAGTGAGGCGACACAACATGGTAAGACGAGCACTAGCCTTGAAAGTTGGTTTCGTAGACGAGAGGAAGAGCACATAGTTGTGTGTGGCTGTGGTGTTTTCGATTTGGGTTTTCATCACTTTTGTGTTCGTAAGGTTAGATTTTTTGTGTTTTTATGTTATTGTTAAAGTTTGTTATTTGTATACCTCTTTTTGTGAAATGGGTTAAGTCTTAAGGAGTTCTGTTCAAATTTTGAACTCGTCTCCGGTTCAATCACAGGACCGAACAGATGACGTCACTCAATCGAAGGTGATAGAACATAGACGGTATGTTTGGTTTTAGGGTAAGACCATGATAGACACCACTCAACTTGTTTTGGTTGTTTTATATGACTTTATTGTTTATTGTGGTCAAATTTAAGTGTACAAATTTGGTATTTTGTGTAGTAAATATGGTAGATTACGTGATTGTCAAGTATTGGTTTTGTTGAGTATGTACCAACCAATTAAACCAATTTAGCTCGGGCATGTACCGCAGAGCTAAATCGATTTGCACAGTTGGTGCATACCGAATAGTTGGAGTTTTTCAATTAGTATTCACCTTATATAGGCAACAATTTTTATGTGATTATATATTGATATATGAATGATTGTGTATTAATTTGGGGTTGAATTTTCATTAGCTATGGCTCGTATTAAGACAACTAGCAATGGAGAGACTAGTGCCCCGAACAACGAGCGTCTTGGCCGGAGAGCTCAAATGGCTTCTTATAGGAAATCTAAGGAGTTGGGATGAAAATCTAAGGACGTTGATGAGGTTCTGAAGCATAGGCCTCGAATATATAAGGAAGGGAAATGTAAGTTCATAAGACCCCCATGTCTCGGCCATAATCTTCTTCATCGGATTCAAGCGAAGAGGATAGAGAACAAGGTGTTCAGGAAGGAGATTCCACTAAAAGTGAAAGTGAAGAAGAGTCTGGATCAGAAGATGGAGATGATGAAAGTGACATAGATGAGGAAGGGAGAGTGAAGAGGAAGAAAAAAAGGGGAGAGCAAAGAGGTGGAAGTACACGAGCACGGGGTTCAAGAAAGAGGACCACGTGAAAAGGCCTTAGTAGTAAGGCCTCCACATCAGGGAACAAGTCTGTCCAAAGGGCAGTAGAGATGACCCTTCATACCTTTTCCTGGTTGACCATCAAATAGGAGTGTGTTAAAGATTTATAAGTATCACGTCACTGTAACCATTTGGAACAACAAGGTAATTTTTTTTTCAATTCATAATCTAAATTAATTTAGTTGTCCATAGTTTCAATAATTAAATTAGTTTAAATATTTAATTTCTGATCTTTCATGAACGTCCCTTGCTTAGATGCATCAATCAAGGTGCCCAGTTAGCAAGTTGGGATTTAAATAAGTGTCACCGAGATGCAGCTGGGTTAGATAAGATGATTCGAGCGTCTATGCTTAGTTCACTGACCCAATGCTCATACGGAAGGAACATAAGATGTTCATATTAGCTTCGTATAGAGATGGTAGCCAGAAACCAACACATTTTACTTCCCTTTTGGTGAAATGTCGATTACATCGGAGGTGTCTGCAGGCTGTTGTAGATTTCTGTAATGGGAAAAGTAGTTGAGTGTGACGCCGTGTCTATTAGTGAGGCAATCGAGATTGTGTGTCGGGCCCTTTGTGTATCGGAGGCCGAGAAGCAAGGTAATAGAAACTTCAAAGTGAAAAAATCATGGGTGAAAGGGCGATCGGGTGTGAAACCCAAGCCGTCGAAGAAAGGCAACGTCAAGACCCAAATGTTCCCCCCAATAGAGTGCACAGCCCGAGCCTACTTGTTGTACATGTTCGGGTGCACTCTTTCGTTGACAAGTCGAGGACCAGGGTGCCGGTACAGCTTCAACAATTGTTAGAGGACTTGGACCAGATTAGGACGTTTGCGTAGGGTACTCTGCACCTCTTGCCTACCTGTACCGAAACTTGAGATGGCAGCTCGGGTGGATGTTTGTTAGATTGTAGGATATATAACGTTGTTTGAGGTATTTATTTTATTTGCCTTTTTTAATATGATATTTGTTGTATTTGGTAATATGTAATGACTTATTTTTGTTATTCCTTTGTAGGGATGGATGTACGACCACTTCGATCTTCATGAAGCCCATAGAATCACGGGGTACATTAACACCCTCCCACGTGTCAATAGGTGGGTTGTTAAGAAAGAATAAGGGCTTAATGTTGACCACCTCACGGGCTTCGCAGAACACTTGACAATGCTCGATCTAATAAGTTAGGTTTGCAATCTTGAATGTATTACAATTTGCGTGATTTTTACAACTTGTCAAGTGATTTCTCTTACGTCTTCCTTTGGTAGGTTACCTGGGACCCTTACCCCCAGTATTCAGAGGGACAAGGACATTGAAGAGCTCGCTTTCTACACGGGGACCATCAAGTACATGGGTATTGTTGAGCCATATCACCCTAATAGATTTTTATGACAACTCAAGCACGTGCAGCGCATCCCCTCAGCTCCATACAACCCTACACAAGCACAACGAGGAAAAGTGGCAGCTAGTTACGCGGTGAAGTACAATTCCCAAGCTGAGATCTGGGAAAGGTGGCAAGATCATGTTTTGTTGGCTAGATCATGAGGACCGCGTGCTAGTGTGCCATGGGAGGCGACTACAGATTACATCAAGTGGTTCAATGAGATTTCACACTCAATCATTACAAATCCCACGCGAACAAATGTTGATCATGATCGTGAGGATGACATCTAAGATGTAAGTTCTCACTCTTTGTGTTTTCCTTTGTCAAATTAAAATATGACATTATCACAAATTCATTTGGTTGTTTCATGTTATGTTGTTTCCGTAGCTAGTAAAGCATGCCTTGGATGTCATGGTAGCCTGGAAGGTGTTATGCGCGAGTGAAGGAGACAGGGCATCGCGTTGAAGATGGCTGATGAGGTGTTAAAGCACCTCACATTCATTAGTGCTTCTGGTCCGTCTGGCACCCCCACATTCGGTGCCACCTAGTACCAATGTCCGAATAATCCAGGAGATGATGCCTTGTCTCGGCGCAAAGGAAATGAGCCAACAACATCCCAACGGTCGCCCAAGAAGTTCAAGAGTTGAACCCTTATTGAACCCTTATATTTTTGTTTAATTGAATGTATGTTGAACTTGTCATTATCATTTACAACTTTTTGGTTAATTGTTATTGGCAACAATTGAGCCCTTACTTGAATGGTTTATGTTCTTGATATAGGTTTTGAACTTGTTGTAACTGTGGAATGGTTTTACGTGATAATGTGCATCAATTGAGCGTTATTTTCTGGATTTATGCGTCGTTCGGTCATACAGATCCGTTTCAAAATCATCTATTCGGTCATGCATGATCGAACAAACACAATCAGCTTGGGCTACGTTAAGATCGAACTACATTATATAATAGATATTGCTTTTGCTCAGTATGACACCACCAAAGAAAATAACATAGATCGGTTAGGCTCGACCCAGCGGATATGAAATATTCGCTAAGGTACGATAGAACTATATGTTATAATATATAATAATTTCTTTCGACAACAACTAACCGAATAATTTAACTTAGTTCGGTTAAGCTTGACCTAGCGGATATGATATTTTTAGATATAATGAATTCGTTCGGTGAGAGCTCACCGATTAATATAATGAAGTTCGGTCACGCCTGACTGAACAGATAGCGTTTCAACGGTTGTGTGCGACCGACCAGAATTATGACATTTATTCTTCATGAAAAATGAATTACATGGGACAAATAACACAAACGTTTCAACGTTTCAACGTTTCACCGAGTAATTCACTTTCTATATATGAAGTTTACAAGTAAGGCATTTGCTACTGCACGAAAATATCATCCAACTTTGTGCAATGTAATGGGTGTAATAAAAAAGACCGTTACAACGACAATATGACAATTGTCGTGTATTGGATGTACCAAAAAAAAGATTGATTAGTTACAAAAATGGGTTTTACACACTTTGTATATAAAGCTTTTTACAATCATGGTGTGTCCAAGTAAACAGTAGTAGGAGAACCGTATTGGAAATTAGAAATTGTCGCTGGGAGTTTTCAATTCAAGTTTGCACACCATGGTAAGGCCTCTGGTTGTATGTTATTGCGCCACCCTAGATATAATAAAGGAAAAGGAGAATCCGCCTTGAACAACATGTGTAAAAAAATATTAACCCGTGACCCAAGGCCAATAATTAAAGACGCATAAAGAGGTATACATTTATATGACTTTACCCACATAAAATGGTTGTTATTAACGTGGGTCATCCCAATTACAACTCGATCACTCATCAAAACTGGTGGTCCGCCCCTAAGTGGAAGGAATGTCGTACTACCCAAGGGTTATAGAGACACAAAAATGACATTGTAACACGTAGCAATTGCAAGACCCAAATTGGGCATACACATCCACTTGTCAAGTGGAGCATCATTGCTTTCGTGGTAATGTTGTACGGAGAATAGGACCATCTCAAACTGATCCCCACCAAGGATTGGACGCCAAATATTTTGGTGGCCTTGAAGCTCCCAGTACATATCATTTCGGATTTGTTACCATACGTCGCCTTCGTGATGCCCCAGACCAGTTACAATGACACCTTATCCACAATTACCATCTCCTTTGACATCATCAACTCTCTCGATGTGATGAAGTCAGTCTTCCAGTGCGATACCAGAATAACCATCCCTACACACAGCATGCATTAAGGTACGCATTCTGTGAACCTTGTATGGTATTAGATGAGTAATCTTCTTTGGTATCATCTTTGGGTGAAGTATATGCTCAAAGTGAGATGGATTTCTTTTTATGGATGTGTCATCATTCTTGACATCAAGCTCGGTCTTACTTTCTTTCACCTTTTTTCCTTTGCCGGTTTGTGATGGCTTTCCCCTTGTCTTCACTTTCTCCCTTGGGACAATCACGAACACGAACGAGGGATAACTAATCTCTCGAAGTTGTTGCACAATCATCATGCGCATATCCTCAGTTTCAAAAGTTTTAAACCTCTCAATCACCCTATGGGTTTACGTTTTGAAATTGCACTCTGTCTGATTTACTGTTTGCTCGGGATTCATGCTTAGCTTTTGCCATTGAATATGGATATCATCAAGTGGTATAGGTGAAGCTACCAATTGGTGACTTGCAAGTTTGTAGGGATAAGGAAGTCCAAATGTCTTGCGCAAAACACAACAACATCTACTTGGATCGATCCCAACATTTTCGTCTATTTCCAACTCTTTTCAGATTCTACCCAACACCACTTGTGAAACAAAACCTCGCAAGACACAGTACAAAGTGTCACCAAAATCCGTGTTGCACTACATTCAAACTTGTCTCAAAAGACGCCTTGATCTTAGTATGTTGGCCAACAACCATACTATCAATTACCCGCCACAAATCCACAAATGTTCCTTGCGAATGTCCAAGATGTCTTTTTAGGGTATTATGTGCACTTTCTACTCAGTCGATCGTAATCTGTCCAAAATGCAGTGACTAGTCAATCCATGCACTAAAAATTTGTTCCTTGTAATCCCTAATCCATGTATCCATCAAATAATCAAACAATCCATAGACACAAGCATATTTTGCGGCGTTTGCCATACTCGACATCTTTGTGTTAAACACAACTTTAGAAGTCGCACTTATCAAAGCATTCCACCTACCTTGAAAAAGGTTGAAGTTTTCAGTCCGTGCGAAAAATTTATTCGTGTTCGCTGCCACACCTCGATTAATGTGTCAAGTGCAAATAATGTGAGTGGACATGGAAAAAACCAACTCAATTGCTTTCATCGATCCCGACTCCATACAGGTTACAATCACACTTGGTTTACCCCACCCATCCACGAGGTTATTAACATTCTCCAACACCCAAATATAACTCTCTTTCGTTTCTCTTGACATAAATGCAAACTCAACGATGAACGTGAGCTCAGTTGACGTCACATCCATGATCAAAACAAATGGAAAACATCGGAGTAAATTTATCGAGTAAGGATGAGACCAAAACAACTCTGTTACAATGTCGATTTTCGCATCTTTCCTATGCCACAAAAGATAACCATGTGTATCCAACAAATGCATGAGTTGTTGCATTTGTGATCTCCCCTACATCCGGCTAGCCTTTATTTTTGTCTTACGTTATATATCATGCACAAGGTTGATGTGTTATCTGCATCCCTTTTCTTTAAGGTGTCCAATATCTCCCTATGCTTGATGTTTCCTTGCATCATCTATACACTACAAAAAATCGATATTTAGAAATGAGATTAGCAACGGAATTTAGTTTCGTTGCTAAGAAAAAATGGTTTGAGGCGGAATTGAGAGGGAATAATTCAGAGACGGAATGGAGACGAAATTAAATTCCGTCTCAAAAAATGGCGCCAACATTCCCACCAAAACTTTAATTTTTTACAACCGTCCATTACGTCTCGAGATTCGTGCGTGCTTTGATCTGGATGATTGAAAAATGGGGATGACTGTCTATAGAACACACACACTCTCTCTCTCACCCAATTCTCACCGAAATCTCACTCACCGTCAACTTCTCTCTCTCTCACCGAAATCTCACTCATCATCAACTTCTCTCTCTCACAGAAATCTCACTCACCGTCAACTCTCACTCTCTTATCGAAATCTCTCTCCCAAACCCTGAAATCTCTACTATCACTGCGATTGAGACTGCGAGTTATCGTCAGATCTGCCGTCGCCATCTGTCGAGGTTGGAGGCTCTAAAGCCTCTATCGTCTGCCATCGCTACCTCTGAAGCCTTCGCCCCTCTGTCGTCGCTGTCTCCGAAGCCCTCGCCGCTGTTCGCCGTTGTTCATTGTTGTCCCTCACCATCTTCATCATCATCAAAGCTTGTTCTTCCATGCTCTACACAATGGGTTTCGTGATTGGGCTTCGACTTTGAAGAAGGAAGGACAGAGCAGGCATCGGATTTGAATAGAGGTAGGCATCGGGTGTGTTTTTGGATCTCTTGTTGAATAAAGGGTGTTGAGGGTTATGGGGTTTTATTGAGATTTTTTAAGATTTGATTGCTGTGATTTCTAGTTGTATGCTTTGTGGTTTTTGGTTGTTTGTGTTTCTTAAGTTCGATGATCGATTCTGATTTTTTTTTCATTTGTTGAGTTGTTTATTTTGATTCATTAACTGTCATTGTTGATTTGAAAGAGGTGGATTTTGAGTTTTTTCGTGCTTTCATTTTCTTTGAACTTTGAACTTTTTTTAGCTTTGTCTTTTGTTGTAACTTGTAACTCTGGTTTACGGATTAGGGGGTTCGGTGCTGGGCCAGGGCAACACAAGAAGCTACCATAGTAAAGATTATGTCCTTGATTCCATTATTCCACCACCAACTCTACCGTGCTCTACACCACCAACTCCTTCTCCTTCATCATTCAAACCCCCACAAATTGATCAGTTGTTAGCATCAGTGCTGCCACCACACCTTAAACATGTGGAAATGAAATTG
Source organism: Stephania yunnanensis (assembly GCA_039657365.1). Taxonomy (NCBI): domain Eukaryota; kingdom Viridiplantae; phylum Streptophyta; class Magnoliopsida; order Ranunculales; family Menispermaceae; genus Stephania; species Stephania yunnanensis. The sequence continues at coordinate 51,566,599 of CM077584.1, read as the reverse complement.
CCTCCATCAAACCATGTAAGTGGGCACCTAAATTTTCTTGTGCTTGCTGTTACATGTTGGCCATACTTAGTACTTAATTTTGCTGGAATTGTTGGTAATCAATTTGGAAGTGTTGCATTTCTGTTAAGTTTTAGGCATGTTCAGAATGGGTATCTTCTACCTACAAGTTCTACTCTTCCCATATTAAATGTGCGACACACGTTGAAATCTTTAATTGGGTTACCCCGAATGTGTTTGTTAAAATGTCTGCTAGAGAACTCAAGACTTGGACTGTGTTGTCTCTCATGCGTTGTGCCTTTAATTTTCGCGAGAATAAGAAGTTATCTCTTGGACACTTGGGTTTCGCGAGTGAATTTGATGGCCCTGCAATGCACATAGTGGGCACATGTCAATGGTTGATGCCTTGGGAGTTAGAAACTCAGTTACATGAATATATACCTAAAGCTTTTATTTCTATATCTGCACCTAAAGATGTGGTAGTACAACACAAGATTGAATATATCGGCCTTAAGCGTGTGGTCTTGTTTAAGTGTGAATGGTATGACCCTACATCGAATCTTTAATTGGGTTACCCCGAATGTGTTTGTTAAAACGTCTGCTAGAGAACTCAAGACTTGGACTGTGTTGTCTCTCATGCGTTGTGCCTTTAATTTTCGCGAGAATAAGAAGTTATCTCTTGGACACTTGGGTTTCGCGAGTGAATTTGATGGCCCTGCAATGCACATAGTGGGCACATGTCAATGGTTGATGCCTTGGGAGTTAGAAACTCAGTTACATGAATATATACCTAAAGCTTTTATTTCTATATCTACACCTAAAGATGTGGTAGTACAACACAAGATTGAATATATCGGCCTTAAGCGTGTGGTCTTGTTTAAGTGTGAATGGTATGACCCTACACCGAATCATGGTGTGAGGACTCACCCAACGTTTCAATTGGTAGAGGTTCATTGAAGTCGACGATATAACAACTACGAGCCATTTGTCCTTGCAATGCAAGCCACTCAAGTGTACTACCTTTCATACCCTTCTTTAAGGAACGATCGACAAGAATGGCTAGCAGTTTGTTGTTGTCAACCAAAATTTGCCGACGAGGAAACGAGCAAAGACGATAATGACCAAGGATCAGCAGAGATTGCATTCCAAGATGGCCTACCCACCACGTGTGTAGTCGACGATGCAATTTAGGATTTCAACAATCTGGATGATCCAAATGGGACCCGCGTCATTATTGAAGCGGGTCCAAGTCAAGAAGACAATGACTTCACTGTCGATAGTGGAGATGATTAAGAAGAAGAATCATCAACCTTTAGTCATGAGAGTGAATTTGAAACGATGACAACGAGTAATGTATGTCTATTTTATGTCAATGTTTGATCAACGTTATGTGAATTTTCTAAACCTTTCTCACAATTGTTTAAGATTGGTCTTTTTTTAGGTTTTATGGCTCGTAGTGATCACCCCCACTTCGAGGGCACAAATTAACTCAGGGCAGTCGAGGGATACCTTTAGGGGGACATCGTCCAATCATAAAAGGTGCAGCACTGACCTCTAGAACCGATATGCCGACTGGGCCTCATGGTCAGGCCGCACGAGGGGGTCAAAGAGGTCGTGGCGGTCGAGGTCATGAGTCGATTCCTGTCTTATCGATTCTGACTTCTCGTTCACTCGATCATGAGTTACAGTCAGCGTTACCTTCGCCTTCCATACCGTCTGCGTCGCATGTACCATCGACATCGTCATCTAGAACTATACCAAATCGCCCGTTGCAGTCACCATCGCCGACATCGAGACATGACATTCTCGTACCGATGAGGCTTGCGCCTCCAGCCACCGCATCACCAGCAGCATCCTCATCTTATGACGGCAGAGCAGGCTAGAAGGTGACAGGCCCTCCGCGGGCACCTCAGAGGATAGGGATCGAGCCCCCTCGCGTGCATAGGATCCCGATCACACGGATTGCCAATAATACGTAAGTTTATATTTGATTCATGTATGGATTTCTAATTATCGATGTAAACTATTAAATATGTTTTTAAGATGCTACGCATTGTAATGAAACGCAGGGAGTTGCATCCTTCTCATTCTTGTGCACGGAGGATGACAAAAGTGTTCAAGAGATGGATGATTCCAGAAGGGTGTTGTTGGAAGTCGGTACTGAATCATCATAAAGACCACTACTGGCGCCAATGGAATGTACGCATGACTAATAAATGACGTAGGATTTATACTAGTTTTTTAATGTCTCGTTACAATTGCACTCACCATTTTATAGGTATATTTTAGATGGGATGATGCGATTCACGAGGATCTCATTTGTGCGGCGTACGACACGTATGCAGGCACAAGGTACACCGCATTGATGCACAAGTTAAAGAAGAATCGTGTTCAGCCAAACTTTGTTACAGATGAGGCGTGGAGGAGATACTTTGAGTACTGGGAGAGCGAGGACTTTCTTGTTAGGTCTAGGCAAGCGTCTACGAATAGGAACACTGAGGTCGAAGGACCTGGGACTGGACCCCTCCAAGCACGGTGGTGGCTCGATGTCTTTTGTGACTACCAATGAAAGATTGGCAACTATTTTTACACTCTTGTTTATTTTATTTTTTTTCATTTCTTCACTTGTTCACTATGCTTGTGCATGCTTTTAATTTTGTTTTTAAAAGAATTTCTTACACATTGATGCTAGTTTAACGCATGCATGCATTGTACAGATTTCATTCACTTTAGTTCATTTCACTTCTATGCAATTGATTTATGTTTGGCGAATATAAATGCGTCGGCCTGCTACTAATTGACATATTTAACATTTTTATAACTTTTTTATGCAGACTAATACATCCGATACGCCACCTACCGTGAATGAAGTGTGTTTGCATCTCCACACCGTAAATCACGACAGGGGTGACATTCATCGATACTAGATCAGAGCGGTTCTATGTAAGTATAGAAGTGAAATGTGAAATAGTATTAAGTTTACTTTGAAGCATATCATTTAAGTTGTTTATTATTGATCCATGCAGGCTAAGCTCCAGAGGAGACGTCTGAAGCGACTCAGGCTACACCGGACCAGTCGGTGGATGATGAGGCGGTGTACTTCAATGTGGCAGGTGAGTGTCCTAAAGGACGTGTCTACGATCTCGGGTCTTTAGGGAGAAATAAAAGAAGATATGCAGATCCTGATGCTAGCACATCCTAGATGCCGGAGATGGTGCCACATTCAGAGTTCGATAGTGTTGCCGAGCAATTACGACAGCTTATGGCGTTTATACAGAGGCAATTCGGGATGACCATGGATGGAGCAGGCCTATCTCAACAACAGCCACCACCACGACCTCGTGAGCGAAGCAGCCCGCCGCAAATAGATCCCGCTGATCCACCACAGCAACAGGACAATGTTGAGCGAGAGATGCAAGATTGGCTTACGAGAGATGAGCGGCTTGGCGATACTTAAGTGTTTTTCTTGTTGTTTGTGTAACTTTTGAGATTATAATTTTGGTTTTGTAGATAACTTTTATAGTTGTTTGCCGAACTTTTAGATTGATAGTTCTTTTTGTGCATATTTAGAGGATTGGAAGTTTTTTGTTGGTGGTTGTTGAACAATAGGATTTGTAGTTTTTGTGAATACTTAGAAATTCGAACATTTATTATACTCGAAAAGCTTTCGTGGATATATAAATCTTTTTCAATGTCGGATTGTACATTTTTTCCCTCATTTGAATCTTTGTTGTTGGTATATATTGTTAATGTATGTATGTCAAATTCTGCTTTTTGGGGGGATGTTAGAACCCCCAAGGAGTCGTTGGAGGGGTGTAGGCGATGGAGCAGGTCCTATGGTTGTATTTTCAGGTTTAGAGGTTATGGAGAACTAATTGGATTGATCTTTATATGTGAAAACTAAACAAAGCGTACAAACGGAATTAAGACGGATTAGCAACGAATTCCAGAGATTTTGTTGCTATTCCTTCTCTAATTGCCGAGGAAATAGTCGCGCCAAGCTGGGTAAGACTAAAATTTGATACGAAATAGAAATGGATCAGAGACGGAATGCTTGAATTATGTCTCGATTCGTTGCTAATCAGAGACGGATCAGAAACGAAATCCAACCATTCCGTCTTTGATTAGCAACGGATCATAAACGGAATACTTGAATTCCATTTCCGATCCGTCTCTAATTAGCAACGGATAAAAGATGGAATGGTTGGATTCCGTCTCTGATCCATTTCTGATTAGTAACAAATCAGAGACGGAATGCAATTAGAATTGTACCCTTACGAAGAAAATCCATTTCTGTCTCGTCTCTTGTTCGTTTCTAAATCCGAATCAAATCCTTCTCTAATCAGAGACGGAAACACATTTTCGTTGCTATAAATTAGCAACGACAATTTTAGAGACGGAATAGATTTCATCTCTGTTCCGTCGCAAAATTGAATAAGAGACGAAATTTATGCTAATCAGCAATGGAAATTTTCGTTTCTAATCGGTTGTTTTATCGTAATGGTAAAACCACAACACGTTCTTCCGGAACTAACCGACCAGCATATGAGTGACCCTCCTTATAACAACAAACTTCGTGATTATGCCACCCGCACACCACTGTCAAATGCCATAAACGGTCTTCATGTTCCTTTATGTTTATAGCGAAAGGACATCCACATTTTTTGTGTCAGTTCTTCTCCTTGATGTCCCTTTCAAAACCTCCCATTTGTCATCTATCACGATTTTCTCCTTAAGAATAACTTTTTCTTGACTAGCTTTCATTTTCCCAAGTCTTTGGGTGTCACCCCTATAACTACCATACCTCTCGCACACCATGTTAACCCTCCTCCGGAGACGACCATCGCCTCTTGCATCAGAATCCTTCATGACAATAACGAAATTTTTACTTGATCTCTGACTTTGAACCCATTTTACCGACTCATCCCTACTTAGAAATGGTTTGTTGGGGACGAAGTCATTTGTGTAGTCTACAAAGTTAGAAAAAGACAACAATCCCTGCAAAATAGTAACTAACAACATCACGAAGGCCCTTCAATCAATACTCACAAAAAACAACACAATTTAAGTAGTTTGGTCAGATCCAATTGAACATACATCAACTGTTCAGTTACATACACCCGAGTTACAGTTAATTGCACGGTGGGTATCAACTGAATAGACCGCGTTCATACGGTCATGTGTAACCAAACAAACTGGCAAGCAACAACGCTAAATAAATATAACAAACTTTAGAAATAAAGAAAATAAGAAGAGACACCTATGTATCATGCACATTCGCACCCCCTTGACATTCATCCTCCATTTTTGGAGCTCAATAGACACCAAACAACAAAAATGAACAATGCACTATAACACAAAATTTTGTACAAATCCATTAAACAAAATCAACACTTTCAAACCATCAACTTTCATGAAAATGCATGAAGAGATTGATTCTTACAATACGGACATGCCTTCTTATCATGTGTGCTCCAACCGAACAACATACTATATGAAAGTGAAGTTGCTCACAATCTACATAAGGGCGGCTCACATTACGAAGCTCATTTTTTAGAAATGTCAAAGGTAAGCACTTCATGATGCCACAAGTCTTGCAACTCCTTCACTAATGGTTGTAAGAAAAATGTCAATTTGGTTTTTAGGATTGTTTGGACAAGAGATGATGATCATTAAAAACATAAACTATTTCTTCATGCACATTGATAGACGTAGGTTGTAAGGCATTAATATGACCTGGCAAGGACGAATATTGTTTTCTGGGCTGTCCGAAAGGCTAGAAACCATCTATACACATCACAAATGAACATTGTGAATTTCGGAGCTAAAATCGATGTTAACGTTATTGAAATGCATTCATGCGATAGAATTAGAACAATGTTGCATTACAATGACGTCTTGGACGTGCTCTTTATGCCACCGCATGTGCCTTGCCATTGAATCGAATGCGAGAAAAACGTTGTAGCCGATGAGCTAAAGGGAAATAATACATTTTTTATCGCAAATTATCGCTCTCTCCCTGATAACGATGTTGCTCGCCATACCTTAATTCACCGCAAAACTTACAAGTTGTCAAGTCCGAATCTTCTCCCCAATGAATAATGCACGAAGACATACAACAATCGATTTGTTCAACTCATAGACATAATCCTTACATAAATCGTTTTATGTTATAAAAAGTTATCAACCAAACACTTAACACTTGGCACTAAATCTTTCGCAAATTGTAGAAAATCATTATAGACCTTTTTCAATATATGACACTCTGATTTGAACGTTCGAACTCACGCCATTACCAACAATTTGGTCATGGTTTTAGACCCCAGCCATACGGGCTTATTTGCAGCTTCGATCATTTCAAACAATTTTCGAACTGCGGATTTAGACGCTTTTCAATAGGATTCCAACTAAAACTCAGACCCGCTAAGTTCTGCACCATCTCGTGATACGATGTGAAATTATCGATTTCATGCACATCTTCTTGATCATCATCTCCTATCGCATAACTAGGCCCTTCGTGAATATCACGATGAGTATAAACATGGTCATATTCTCTGTGTTCTGTCCAACATTGATATCTTAAAACGAAACCTGTACATAGTAGACAATATTCCACAATGTCATGGTAAGCACAATTACGACACTTGGTTTGAATATAAAACACCGAATCTTACCCTTATAGAAGAATGTTATGCATTACGTCTTAGCAAATGCTATGAACTTGCTTACGTCATTCACAAACTCGTTTCGTGTGTACCCGTTTTCGATATGATTATACATCCATTCTCAATTGGTAGTAGACATCTTGGCTGATCTTAAGTTTTTAACGAATTAATATCCATTCGAATAAACTTTGAATTTCCATTCATGGCAACATCGATCTATACATAGCTAGGTATGATTATGCAGTTTTATTATTGGATTTTGTTTGGTTCTAATTTTGTTAAGATTTAATTTGATCGAGTAGCAAATTAATATTGCATCAAAATACTCGTTCAATATATGGAGTGTAACAATTTGTGTTGATATTTGTCAATTCATAATTACTACAGTTTTAAAAAATTTATTCAAATATAAATTTATCAATTTAGTAAACAATATTTTTGTACCTATCAATTTAAACTAAAAACAGCCAACATTATTTTAATACATATATATAACAGGAATCAAAATTTATGATTAAACCAATAAATTTTAACAAATCAAACTAATTAATCGAATTTGTATATAAAACAACCAACATTATTTTTAAAAATTTATATAAAAATAGGAAACAAAAATAATTAATAAATTGCATAATTTTGTAAAAAATATATATACCTATATATCATCAATTTAAATTAAAAACAACCAATAATTTTAAATCGGAAACACCACACAATTAAAACATTAAATAAAAATACCAATTGATTGACAACCCAGCGTTACGACATTCACCTTAAACAAGCAGCTCCGACAACCCCGGCCAAACCCTAACAACAAAATACAAATTAACTACAAAATATAAACACCAATTTTTAATAAAAAAATAGTGAATAAATTGAAATTTTAAAAAAAGGTTTTTAATGACTCAAATATTTTAACTTGTGTCACGTGTCACCACAAGACCTTGGCACGGACTTTATCTTAAGTGGCGTATTTGGTCAACCCTTGGGAGCCAACACTAAGGTATATTATGTTTGTTTAGTGTGTGCAGTATTTATTTTAAACTCAAAAATGTCAAATTTTAGTTAATTGTTGGTCTGATTGCGTCAAAATACAATTAATGTTTGATGGTTGGTATGTGTGTATATTATGGGTGCCCAGGTACGACTAGGCGATAAGATAAGACAAAAATAGTTATAGGACTATAGTGCTATTTAGTTAAAAGAACAAATTACAAAAAAACGACAAATCGAAACGAATTTTCGTTTCGATTTCTGAAATCCGTCTCGATTGGAATCGAAATGGAACGAGAGACGAACGCGTTCGATCTCACAGCATCGTCGTCGGCGATACGATCGAAACGGAAAACGGATTCGTTTCGATTAGAGAACGGAATAGAGACGGAAAATATCCGTTTCGATTAGAGACGGATTTAGAGACGGAAATTAGAAACGAACGAGAGACGAACGAAAATGGAATTTATTTCGAAATGGTACATTTGTAATTGCATTCGATCTCGATTCGTTCTTGATTAACAACGGAATCGAGAGACGGAATTAATAAATTTATGAATTAGTCTCGATTCGTTTCTAATCGACAACGGAATCGAGAGACGGAATCGAGACGGAATGCAAATAGTCGAGTCTCGATTCGTCTCTAATTAAAACGGAATCGAGAGACGGATTATTCCGTTTACGATTAAATCTCGATTAGTTGCTAATTAGCGACGGAATCGAGAGACGAATTCTTATTTCGTCTACGATCCGTTTGTGATTGATAGAAATATTTACGGAAAATTAGAGACGGAATAGCAACGGAAAATTTGAATTAGTTGCTAATCCGTCTCTAATTTTGTTTTGTTTAAATATGGCATTGATACATAATCCAATTGATTCTCCAACCTAAAAAATCAAAATACAACCCGATATGACATACTCCATCGCTTTGCACCCCCTCCAACAACTCCTTGGGGTGCTAACATCCCCAAAGAAGCCAAATTGCGCATCCATACATCGACAAAATATATCAACAAAAATTAAAAGAGAGAAAAAAAATGTGAAACTCAAAACTAGCCAAAAAAATTATATATCCACGGAAAGTTGTCATGTATTACAAAAGCTCCAAAATTTGGAAGTATAGACAAAAACCACCAATCCTATCGTTCAACAAGCAAAAAAAAAAAAAAAAGAACACTCACAAAAGGTCCAAAATTTGGAAGTATACACAAATAGGACTTCATCTAATAACTAAAACGCAGCTTTGAAGCATTTACGAATCTCCATCGAGGGCAACAACCGGTGAGTATGCACTGAAAGAAGTAGGCAAAGGAGAGATTATTGTACTAAGGATGTACATTGGAAGCGAATGAGAAAAATGGTGGATTTGAAGAAACATAGAAATTACTAATAATCATACATAACAAGTCGGCTCAGAACCTAATTTATAATTTCTTTACGATTGAGTTTGCTTTGGTCTTTTGTCAATTATGCACATATGTAGGTAGAGAGAGTACTAGAGGTAATAAGGAACATGAAAGAGGATAATGGTGAAGTGCAAGAATGCTAAAAGGAAAAAACTAAACTCAAATTTGATCCCCAAACTCCCATCAATGCGTAGGAAAATAGCAACATTGACCCCCAAACTCCCATCAATGCAACATTCACGGTTCAAATTTGATCCTAAACTCGAATTTCATCCCATCTAAAAATGTTTGTGTGCTCGAAAACAAACCAGCCATGTGTTCCTACTTTAAAAAAAAAATTCCAGCTGACATTCAAGAAATGCAGTGAAGAAAAGAAATAAACCATACAATGAGGAATAAGAAAGCTTCCAAAAAATACATGAACATCAAGCAAATGCGATCAAGGAATTTGAAGTTTTGTTGTTGTTGTGAGTTTGGGGGTCAATGTTGCTATTTTCCTACGCATCGGAGATGGCGAACAATGTATCTATAAGATGCACCTATCATGTAAGTTGAGTTGGATTATTTATCAAGCTTTGAAAGGCTTGCATTTCAACATGCATATGATAAGTAATGGTGAAGTGCAAGAATGCTAAAAGGGAAAAACTAAAAGTTAAGCACAAACCTATCATGTAAGTATGATTCTAGAACTCATCCTCTCTCCCCATCTAAAGCTGTTGTGTGCTCCAAAGGTGACAAGCCATGTGTTCCTACTCAAAAAAAAAAAAAACAAACCAGGTTGGGATTATCAAAAGGAAGAGAAGAAAAGAAAAAAAAGAGAACAATGTATCTATAAGAAGTCATCATCTCATCCACCAACCTCTCTATTTTCCCGACCTCTCTATTTTCCCATCAATCTTGATAGGAAGTCATCATCTCATCCACCAACAACTGCTGCGTGCTCCAAAACAAATCGGCCATGTGTTCCTACTCCCAAAAAAAAAAAAAAAAAAAAACCAGGTGATGTCCTCTCTTGCGGTGAAGAAAAAGAAAAAAACTCACAAATAGAATAAGAAAGCTTAAAAAGAAAAGCTCACCGCGCGAAAAAAAAGCGAGATAGGAATGAAGTTATGTTGTTGTTGTGACTTTGTGGTGTTCTTGTAGGAGCTATTTGTGATCTTCTTTGTGATTTTGTGATTTTGGTCTGCTTTAGGAGCACAAGCTAGGAGCGCTTCTTTTGCTTTTTCTTCTTCTTCTTGATTCTGAGGAAGAGGAAGGCTGCGGTACACGATCCTCTTACGCCATTAAGTTCGATTGAAGATGTTGATTGTCTATAATTTAAACACAAAAGAAAACCAGATTAGATTTCCTTCTCTTCATGGATGACAAGTTTGATTAATTAGCTTACTAAATCACTTTACCTACCATTGCAAAAGATTAACATGTCAACAAGCATTTGATATATAGAGTTCTTAAGTAGACAAACTACTAAAAAAGAATCACAAGAAATTTCAAGTTAGACTTAACATTTTGGACAAAACCTCACAATCATTCGACCTCATTAAAGCACATCAGAAAGAAACATTTCATCACCAAAGAACACCAAAAGCTCACGAGATCACTTCCACCATCCAACCATTTCACCAAAGAACACCAAAAGCAAATAAGAGTGTTAAAATTAGTGCTTTAGCCATGTGATCCTACTCAAAAAAAAAAAAAAAACAAACCGAGCTTGGTTTCTTTGGTAATGTCACTTTAAATTAGTGTTTTAGCCATTCTATATATATATGAAATGACAAGAGAAGAATCACTCACTATCTGTAGGCTATTTGTGATACTTAACGACCACATAGCATTACTAGAGAATCTTCTTGATTGTACCCCAAATGAACATTAACGACCACAATAGCATTACGCCCATTGAAGAATTATGTGCAGGAAATGGACATCAGGTGAGTCGAGGCTTCCCAATACAATCGGCGATTGCGGTTCGAAAGAGTGGGGTTTGAGGGTAGTATAATTGATGGGATAATGTATCCACTCGAAGCTTAGAGTTGGTGGTAGAAAAACCAATAGCTTCTTTGAGAATGCTTCTCGGGTGGTACAATACTCTTCTTGCATGATCATGGTTGGCAAATGGTATCATGCCACAACTTAAACCCAATAAGAACGATAAGTTCAACTCACGAGTGTGTGTAATCTAATGGTAGTTGGTCTCCTTCTCCCATGAAACAGTTTTTAATCCCCAATGATTCTGCGATCCTCCTCTTCTTCAACTCCAACCAATTTGTATGATTCCATCTTCCGGGAGAGACAAGAAATTGTAATGACCTTTGATCCTTTTAATTTTCTTAAGATTTTCCACCACCAGGAGTGGTCGCAAGATTCTACCGGCGTCGGTAAAAATTCGAACCTCCCCATCTTTGTTGGTCCCTTTTAATTTCCACCTAAAATAAAAATGAAGAGAAATGGTTCGAGGTAAGAGAGCTACACATGAACATGCTCGGTATTCGACGGGGAGCAAAGACACTACATTGTACACTAACATTACACTATCTCTGTCAATGACTCATGCTTACGATTCTTAAGACTTCCACACATGAGCGAAACAAAATCGAGTTGAAACTTGAACAACTTTTGTTGCCTCGAAAAAAAAAAGAATGGCAAGGCATCATTCGATCTAGGCAAATTACCTAGGCGATGCCTATGCAACAAGAACAACATTTATAAGAGTCTATAAACAATCAATATTATTCATTATAAGGTGCTATTAGGCAGAATCGCATAATTGCAACTTCAAAGATGGGTGGGTTTGCATGGATCAAACTCGACAACAACGAAATAGCTTGATTCATTGTGCTTGATAGTGTTCTTTCAAAATCCTTAAAAATCTTTTTCTAGTCAATGCATCCAAGCTATCTTAGGACTAATCGTATACCACCTAATTTCTTCAAATAATGCAACTAGTTTAAACTTTTCTTCTTGAGGTTTGACCATGAAAAGACACTGCCTTCTCTAATGTTTGAAACAAACTAAACCACCAGCAATATGTAAATCAAGTAACTTAAAAAGTCTACACGACAAACTATTGAAAGGAAGTGATTAAGTCGCTAAAATAGAATAGCCAAGAGAAGATTCACCTCGATAAGCACCTAAGCCACTTTGCCGCAAAGCCTCCATAACCCCCACCAAGCTCACTTGCCTCCACTATACCCACCAAGACCTACCTCAGAGACACGGAGTCCTATAAGGACCAAAATCACCACCACCAAAAAAAGAATGAGTTTAACATGCAAATGAAACAAATCGTCTACAACATGCTCATCGTCAAAAGCAATGAACCCATTCCCTCGAGAACGATAGGAAAAACTAAAACCCGCCTATCAGAAAGCTGGAAAAAAAAAAGGAACTTCATCATCGGTACCCTCCACTACATCGAGGCTTCAACAAACCACCATCGTCGCGGTACATTCATTGTCCATTTATCCTCTGTATATCTTAGTTGGCTTGGACGCCCGGTTCATGCATAAGTTATCATGGATTTTATTTTTAATACATTATCCTCCCCAAAATAAATTTTTTAACCTCGGTTTAAGTAAAATATACTATAAGTACCGAATGTTTGCGAGAATTAATCCATGGGAGAAGAAAACATCTTTGTTTGTTGTGTGCAAATCTTATGCGTTGCGGGTTCTCTCGAGTGCTATGATGAAGAAAGTGGTAGAATCGACGAGGGAGCAACATCTTCATGCCATAGCAAATGAATTTGGGAAATCGATAAAGGGTCGTTTTCGGTCATACGTGTTGAGAACATGTAGGCTATTCTTCTTCTACGGACATGCCATAATAGAAGAAGAAGAGCCTACATGTGCGAAACACGAATGGCCGAAAAACGAGCCTTTATCGACTTCCCAAATTCATTTGCTATTACATGAAGATGTCGAAACTCCACTGTCGATTCTACCACTTTCTTCATCATAGCACTCGAGAGAACTACAGCGGCATACGCATAAGATTTGCCTGCACACTGGCGACCCGGCATGTTTTCTTCTCCCATGGATTATGCAAACATTCGGTACTTATAATATATTTTACTTAAAAACAAAAAAAAATTTGGGGGAGCAAAAGGAAAAAATTAAAATCCACGATAAAATATGGAACATCGACCTAAAAATGCACAAAAAGAAGTGTGAATCATAAAGTAATTCGAAGAATTTCTAAAGTTGTCTACACTATAAAACGTTTAATCTAAGAATTTACACAAACAACAAGTGAAGTACCTATGTATCACCAACTTTGCTCATCTCTCGAGAGCCACGCTTACGTCTCACGCCCACATTGTCCCTTGTTGGGGTGGATCGGCCGGATCTATTTGCGGCGGTGGTGGTGGCATTCTTGGTCATGAGGTGGCGGTGGTGGTGGCGGTGGTGGTGGTTGTTCTTGAGCTAGGCCTATTTCGTCCATGTCCATCCCAAGACGCGATGCATGAACTCCATAACCTTTCGTAGTTGCTCATGCAACGACATCGAACTCTGCCGCGGCACCACATCCGGCGTCTGCGACGTGCTAGCACCGGGAGCTCCGTATCTCCTCTTCTTTCTCCCTACGGACCGAGTCGTGAGACACGTCCTTTGGAAGACTCACCCGCCACATTGAGGTACACCGCCTCATCATCCACCGGTTGCTCCGGTGTAGCACAGGTCACCTCCGACGTCTGCTGGGAGCCTATCCTGCATATATGCACAACAAACAAAATACATGATATGGGGTAAGTGAAAGACTTAATAATATTTTACATATCATTTCTATACTTACATAGAACCGCTCGATCTAGTATCGATGAATGTCATCTGTCGTGATTAACGGTGTGGAGATGCAAATACAAGTCATTCACGATCGGTGGCGTCTCGGATGAATCGACACTGCGTGCGGGACCAAGCATAGTGAACAAGAGTATAAATGTACAAAATATCCTAGATGTTACAAAAAACTTACCAATCTTTCTTGGGTAGTCACAAATGACACGGAACCACCACCGTGCTTCGAGGTCCGGTCCCGGGGCCTTCGACCTCGGTGTTCCTATTCTCCGTCGCTTGCCTAGACCTAGCACAGGAAGTCCTCGCTCTCCCGATCTTGCAAGTATCTCCTCCATGCCTCATCTGTAACATAAAGCGGCATTTGCACCCGATTCTTCTTCAACTTGTGCATCAACGCGGTGTACCTTGTGCTGCAAGCTTTGTCGTACGCCGCTCGCACGAGATCCTCGGGAAGCGCATCATCCCATCTAAAAAATATCTACAAATTGGCGATTGCTATTGTTAGCACTTATTTGAGAAAATAGTATAAATCATAAGGCATATGGTAGTCTTGTTTACCTTCCATTGGCGCCGATATTGGTCTTTATGATGAGGCGATGCAGAAACTTCCAACAATACCACTTCGGGAATCATCCATCGTTTAAAAACTTTTGTCATCCTCCGTGCACAAAAGTGCGAAGGATGCAACTCCTGTGTTTCATGAACATGGATATCACCTTAACTACTTCTCCAATATTTGACATCCATATTGAAAATGACATATAAAAGTCAAACACAAACTTACGTATCATTGGCAATCGGCGTGATAGGGATCCCACACGCGCGAGGGGGCTCCATCCTGTCCTCGAGGTGGCGCGGAGGGCTGTCACCTCCACCACTGCTCTTACGTCTTCTTGTCGGGATCTTTTAGGTGATCTTTGTGGTGGGGGTGCGGGCCTCGTGGGTAAAGGAGTCATTGATGTCGGAGAAGGTGTGGGGAGCTGTATATTAGGCATAGTCCTTGATGACGACGATGATGGTACGAGACGACCCCGACGGTATGGAAGGGGAAGGTGGCGATGCGGTATGTATCGTGCTCGAGAGGCAGAAGTCGGAATCGATAATGCGGGTATCGAACCACGACCTCGGCCGCCACGACCTCTATGGACCCCTCTGTGGCACGACCACGAGGGCCGATTGGTATTTCGCCGCCGGATGTCGGTGCCGCACCTATTCCGCACAGGACGATGGCCTCCTAATGGCAAACCTCGACATCCCCTACGACCACGTCGGCCATGATACCTAACAATATTCACGAGTAAAACATCGAAAAAGAAGGGCATACAAAAAGTAGAAATTCGATCTAAATTATTGGACTTAATAACACGGGATCCATGCAAATAAAAGTAACTACATTATTGGTCGTTGACATATCATATACATACTTTATTCGCTATCATCGTTTCAAATTCACTCTCATGAGTAGAAGGTGAGGATTCTTCTTCGATTCATCTCCACTATAAACTTCATCGCTTGGACCCGCTTCAACAATGAATCGAGTCCCGATCGGAACATCCAGTTGTTGATATCGGCGTCTGCATCATCGACTACACACGTGGTGGGCATCCCATCTTGGAAAGCAATCTCTGCTAGAGCCCTGGTCATTATCGTCTTTGCTAGTTTCCTCGTGGCCAATTTTGGTGACAACAACAAAAAGCTAGCCATTCTTGTCGATCGTTCGCATAGAAGGGTGCGAAAGGTAGTAGACTTGAGTGGCTTGCATTGCTAGTACAAATGGCTCGTAGTTGTTATATCGTCGACTTCGATGAACCTCTACCAATTGAAGTGTTGGGTGAGTCCTCACACCATGATTCGGTGTAGGGTCATACCATTAGCACTTAAACAAGACCACACGTTTGAGGCGGTATACTCAATCTCCACAACCTCTTGCGGTACTCCATAATAGTTATGGGAAACATCGGCGTAGTTTGAACCCTTCACCAAAACACTGCGCTTTGCTGCGTCGATCTATTAACGTCATATGTTGCGGAGTGGAACTTATACCCATTAACAAGGTAACCGGGGTAGACGGTACATGATCGACTAGGACCAACGAAAAGATCAACGAGCGTCTCGTCAACTATAGAATTCCAGAGCCTATTCGTCAAAATTAGAGATGCAATATGACACATTAGTTATGGGAGAAACATTTGAATCTATAACGTACAAAAGTAATGACCTTACATATGTTTGAAACCAAATGGGGAAGTTGTGCTCTAGACTACTATCAACTTGCGACTCCCCATTGCTTGAGTGATTTCTTCGACGAATATCCTAGAAGAAACGAACGTGTAAGTCGGATGTCTTAATAAAATATGAACAATGAATGTCTTGCATTATTGAAAGAAAGTGATGGACATGCGAACGTAAGGAGCGATCTCTGGACAATTGAGCGGTATGTACGAATGAGCGGCATTATACTCTGCTCTGTTAAGTACCGCTCCTTCGACTTGCCCATGGGTCGACCGGGATAAGTGAAAATTGAGAAATTGCCAACGAAGTTCGGTGTGGGCCCGAGACATGCCATCGTCGTTACGTGGCACTTTGTCATGCAACGTAAAGACGTGATCTTCGAAGTAGTAAGAACAAAAGGATGTGACCTCTTCGACCAAATAAGCATTACACATGGAGCCTCAACCTTCGCTTTGTTTCGCACATTGTTCTTCAAATGTTTAAGGTACCTATATGAATGTTATAGGAAATGTTGATATAAAACCTATTGAATGGGAAAATAATATCAAGGGCTCAAGATAGTACCTCTCAAATGGATACATCCATCGAAATTGAACGGGACCAGACGCGGACGGGCCTCGTAGGCCAAGTGGATTGGTAGGTGTTCCATAGAGTCAAATAAGCTTGGAGGAAAAATTTTTCCAACTTGCAAATGATTTTTGGTATTTCGAGACTCTAAGACCTCCATATCTTGAATCTTGACACATTTCGCGATAAGGGACCGGAAAAATAGGCTTAATTCGCTAATTGCAACCCAAACCGGGTTTGGGAGAAGTTCTCTGAATGCAATTGGTATCAACCGTTGCATGAATATATGACAATCATGGCTCTTCATGCCGAACATTCGCGATTTCTTTGGATCTACACATCGACCAAGATTCGATGCGTAACCATCGAGAAAACGCAACTTTTCAACCCACTCGCACAATTTTTGTCTTCTTGATGTATCAAGAGCATAGCACCAGGACGTAAGTATTTGTCGCCGAATCAATGTGTAGAGAAGGTCGGTGACAATATTCACGAATATCTTGCCTCGATTTTGCATTGTCCTTACTCTTGCCGGTACACACATAATAGTGTTGAATATGTTGTCAAAAACATTTTTTTCGATGTGCATGACATCTAAGTTGTGGCGGATCAAGTTTGTCTTCCAATACGGCAAGTCCCCGAGAATATGCTTTTCTTCCTCCATCCCGAATTCTTAGCTATCCGCCCATTCACGATTCGTAGCGCCGATTTGTCACCTTCATCAAGCCAAACGATTCAATTTACTGCCAAAATTTCTTCACCGGAGACCGCAAAGCGGGCGGATCATCATTTATGACCATTTTGCCTCTAATGAAATTTTTTTGTCTTTCCTTAATGGTGATGACTTCTCCAAGAAGACGATGACGATCGAACCACGATGTCTTACCACCATTTCGCAATTGAAATGCATTTGTATCCTCCATACAATATGGACAAGCGTACTTACCGTGTGTGCTCCAACCGGACAACATGCTATATGCGGGAAATCACTAACGAGTCCATAAAAGGGCAACTCGCATGACAAAATTTGTCTTGGTGGAAACGTCGTATGTAACCACCCCATTGTTCCATAAATCTTGCAACTCTTTCTGCGGTGAAGGAACACGTCGATTTTACGCTTTGGGCTGGTCGGTCCGGGAACGATAACCGTTAAGAACATAAACTCAGATTTCATGCACATCGACGGTGGAAGGTTGTAAGGAGTCAAAATCACGGGCCACGAAAGTACGATTTCCGGAAATCCCAAATACTTGAAAACCATCGGTGCACAATCCTAAACGAACATTAGAACCTCGGCGGCAAAGTCTTTATTGACGTCATTAAAATGTCTCCAAGCAATCGAATCGAAACAGTGTTGCATAACATCTTGGCGATGAATGATCTCCATGCCATCGCATATGTTTTGCGGTTGACTCGAGACGCATACAATCGTTGCAGCCGAGGGCCCAAAGGGAAGTAGTACATTCTTTTGCAAGGGCGGTTTTTGTGTTCCGACCACGACCTCGTCGATGTGCAACGTATCGTGATTTCCCACAAAATTTACATGACGTCAACTCGAGTCCACTCCCCGATAAATCATACATTGGTCCTCACAACAATCTATTTTCTCAACGGGTAGACCTAGACCTCGCATTAGTCTTTTAGTGGCATAAAAATTCTCAACCATTGAGTTGTCATTTGGCAAACAATCCTTCATGAGTTTAATGATTTCATTATACCCTCGTTCGATATATGATGTTCGAGACTTGATCGCAAGTAATCTTGCCATTGCGGACAACGTTGTCATGGTTTCGCAACCAGGCCACAATTGTTCCCTACTTGCATCAATCATGTCATATAGTTGGCGTGCTTGGGGGTTTGGTGATTCTTCCACGGCATTCCAATTGAAACTTGGACTGCCACGTTGTGTAGCATCTCGCGGTAAGGTGTCGGATCGTATCCTCCCACATCGGCATCATCAATATGGCAATCCATTTCGTGAAAATTTTGCGGCCCTTCATCTCCGTTCTCACCATGTTCGTACCAAGCTGTGATATCCCCGGACAAATCCATACCTACATAGGTGGTGCTCAGCCGTTTCGACGTCAGTGCGGAACAAGTCGACATTTCTTAAAATTGCACGGACATCTAATCTTCCTTTCACTTTGGTATGTAGGACAATGTTGTTTTGCAAATGATATGAATTCTTTAACCTTCGCCGCGAATTCAATTCGAACGTAACCGTTGTCGAGCCGGTTGTACATCCGATCTCTGTTTGTAGACGACATTCCTAGTCGAACGTAACCCTTGTCGAGCGGTTGTCTATTCAAGTAATGAAATAATAATGATTAAGATGATAAGAAATCTCACTAATTGGAGAATATTGTAAATCGGAATAGCGATCTACACCATCTAGAAGAAATTGATAGCTAAGTGAAAGAACGAGGTTCGCACATTAAACTCATGAATAGAGAATAAATTGACAAAGTTAGGAAGTCATTAATGAGTCATCACAATCTAAAGAGAAGGAATTGATTGAGTTATGTTGTTTATGTAAGAAGCTTGGGCATTATCAAAAGGATTGTTGTAAATGAAAGACATGATTCAAAAGAAAGATAAGCCTACTACTTTTGTATGTTCGAATTAAATCTTCTTGAAGTTTCTTTAAACACTTG
The DNA here is from genome assembly GCA_039657365.1 of Stephania yunnanensis. Classification (NCBI taxonomy): domain Eukaryota; kingdom Viridiplantae; phylum Streptophyta; class Magnoliopsida; order Ranunculales; family Menispermaceae; genus Stephania; species Stephania yunnanensis. Next base: position 51,547,286 of record CM077584.1, on the reverse strand, counting down.
GTGGATTGACTCGGGTGCTACTATCCATATTTCTAAGATCTTGTAAGGATTTCTTATGATCCAAACCATAAAGGAAAACAAGAATCTATCGTCCTAATCATAGTACAAAAATTGTAGAAACTAGAAATCTGATTTTATTGAGAATGGTGAAGTCAATGAGAGTATTACGCCATAAAATGTAAATATTTGAGAAGTAAGGGATCACATCCTTATGCCCATTACTTATAAGAACAATGGCAATTCCTCGATATAATTCACACCAATAAGGCAGTTGTAGGCAAACTAAAAGAAATAGCATTAAGAAGGTGTGAAAGATCGAAAAAATCAGCTATTCTAAATGATTTTGAGGTATATATGCAAGAAAATGATTATGATATAATAATTACTAATGATCCAATATCTTACTAAAAAATCCTAAATCACGTTGATTCGACAAATGGATCGATGCTATGAAAGATGGGTTGAACTCGATGGCTCAAAATGAAGTTACGGATCTCGTTGAATTGCGGAATAAACGTGACTCTAGTGGTAATATTGAGAGATATAAAGCTAGACTTATAGCCAAATATTTTACTCATAAATATGGTATTGATTATCTGAAACTTTATCTCCGTTTCTAAGAAATACTTTTTCGAATAATTATGGCATTAGTAGCTCATATTGACTTAGAGTTGTAGCAAATTGATGTACTGAGACGACTTTCCTAAATGAGAGTTTCGATGAAGAAGTTTACATCGGTTTGCACGAAGAATTTAAGATTGTTGATGCTTGAACATATTGTATGTAAACTTAAGAAATCAATATATGGACTTAAGCAAACTTCTCGACGGTGGTATCTTAAGTTTAATGATACAATAACATGTTTTGTTTCTAAGGAAAACATCATTGATCAATGTATATATCTTAATGTTAGTGGGAGTAAGTTCATATTTTTGATATGATATGTTGATGATATTATGCTTGCCATAAATGATTTTGGTCATTTATTTGACACTAAGCATTTTCTCTCAAAAAATATTTTTGAGTATCGTGGTATCCAAACACTTTGTCTTACTCGTCCCACATGCCTTAGGATTGCAAAAAGAGACCACCGGTGGCAGACATTTAGTTGTGTGGGGAATCGAAGTTGAGGCCGTGCGCCTAACCTATATCGATATCGAGGCATACAAATACCACATAGTATCAACGCGTCTACTACTTGTTCACTCATACCTCCTTAAGGTTATAGGTTTATTCCATTCTCTAGAAATGTAATGTGAAATAGCAACATTCACTAAAAGAGTAATCCTAGTGTTTCTAACCCTAACTAGTAGTAGAAATTAAGTAATTATAGGTACTATTCAATCGTAACCAACAACACCTAACTAATCAATCATCCATAGCAAGTGCATGAATATGAAATTACTAACAACTATAACATCAAACGACAAAGTAATTACCTCAGTACATGATTCTAATGTATTATAATGTTGATCATGACATGCTTTACCGATAAAATAAACATGGAATAACAACCAAATACGGATGACATGCTTTAGATAAAATAAACATGGAATAACAACCAAATACGGAATCAATATAAATCTTGAATTGCTCAATTAAAAGGTTGAAATGAAATAGTACATATTAATAAACCTAAAAATAGAACAAGCATAACCTCAAAAACTATGCATGTAAGAGAAGAAGCGAGAACAAAAACTTCTAAACCAAACAAAAGACACAACATTAACTTAATAGATCAAGTGAAGAACACCAACTAATGCACATGAAAGCCAATCAGGGGAAAATGTGGCGAGATACAATGTGAAGAGAATTCGGGTGTTAAAATTTTTTTTGTTACCTTGACGAGCGGAGAGCGGAGCGGTAAGCACGAAAGCGACCGAGAAGCGAGAGAGCAATGAAAGACACGGAGATTCAAGATCGAAATTCAAAAAGAATCGAACGATGTGCACTCATTCAACTGCACAATCAACCAAGGAACAAATCAAATCACTCAAGAATTCAGTTAAAATAAAACCTCATAAAGTAATAACAATTATAAGAAGCTGAACTCTTTAAATATGTCACACGATCAAGAGTTTGTTCCTTCACGATTCATAAACAATAAGGTAGTACTATAACACGGCCAATTGCCAAGGCAATTTACAAAAATAAAAAGGATTCCATGACCATAATAGCTAAGACCTTTCAAGAAAATAAATTTTTTTTTAAATCCATTTATTAGACTAGTATAGGTGAGCAGCTAAGAAAACCTAGTATACCTGATAGTCGACCACATTATGTTCATTTCCTATGTTTGAACATCAAGGCATATATATGATTGCTTGCCTTGCCTATGAGATATAGCTTGAGTTCAAGTGAAAATCTATAACATATTTCATTCATGAGCATAATATTTGCAATGCTAACAAGTATTACGACTTTAATATTCCTGGATGCATGAGATAAGGTACGTAGGAACACGGACACCCGAATATTTATTGATAGATGGAAATTTATGAAGTCTGCATGCTTAATTTAAATTGGAAAATCTTTCAAGATAAAAAAGCTTCTTGCCTTCAACTCAGATCTTTACTAGAAGATCGAACTATCAAATGAACCATAGCGGAAACTTAAATAATTCTCATGTCACCCTTGGTTTTCCATAAATTTTTAAATTAGATAAACAAGGGGACTAGAATGCCAACTTTGACAGACGCAAAAGTTGAGCGAAAACATTGTAGCGATTCGATGTTTCCTCAAAACCGTCACAAGGTGAATGATCTCTATGAAAATTTGAAGAGCTCTTGATCATGAGTGTTGCTGCATTATAAAGAACAATAAAAAACAAATAGATTATATCGAGAATGTAGTAAGACTCCAAAACTACAAATGCCTTGCTAACGGAATCGAGACCGAGAGAGCGAGAGATATCGGCGATGACGGAGAGCCGCGCGACGAGACGGAGAGAAACGAGAGACGAGCGAGACCGAGAGACAGAGAGAGACCGGTAGCACGACCGAGACGGAGAAACGGAGACCACCGCGACGAGACGGACGGAAGCGAGACAGCAGCGAGAGAGACCGGCTAGCACGACCGAGACGGAGAGACGAGACGATCGAACGGGATGGACGTTTGGGGACGAGACGATCGAATGAATTTGGACGAGACGGAGAGGCAGATTTAGGTTTTGGAATTTTTTCGTGAAAATGATTTAGGGATTTAATTTGTTTTGTTGGGAGGGGGTGGGGTGCGGGAAAGAGGAGAGGGTGCCATGATCCAAGAAAATACAAATCTCGAGGAATGATGAACGGTCATAAGAAATGAAGAATTTGGCGGGAATGGTGGCGCCAAATTTTAGAGACGGAATTTAATTCCGTCTCTAATTAAATCTCTAATTAAAATCTACGATCAGTCTCAAATCCGTCTACGATTTTTAGTGTCAATTCCGTCGCTAAGCTGTTAAATTTAGAAACGGAACTTATTCCGTTTCTAATTTAGAAACGGAACTTATTTCCGTTTCTAATTCCGTTTCGATTTAATTTTCAAATTGTATAAAGGGGTAGAAGTCATTAGAGACTTAACTCGGAATTTATTTCCGTTCTAATTAGTTTCAAGACGATTTGAAAATTCAAATTTTTTTGTAGTTTTTTTATGTAGTGATAAATAAAGTAAGCTAATTCAATTTATCTAATATGCCTAAGTTGTGAAATAAAGACAATTACGCCTAAAGTAAGCTAATTCTATTTATCTAATATGCTTAAGTTGTGAAATAAAGACAATTACGCCTAAAGACAAATTAATTAATTTACTTGTATAAATTAATGACTTTTAATAAGTTGATGGAATAATTACACTTGAATCATTTAAATAAATCAAAGGGCTTGAATTTCATTGAAAGAAAAAATCTAAGTTGATTTTAAGACAAAATGGGTATATAAGCTAGTTTGATGTGCCTACGTATGCTAATCAAATAATTTACTATTGTACCTAAGTAAAAGTGAATTTTTATGTGACCAAAGATTAATCAAGTATTAAAATAATAATAATAATAAATGATAAGATTCCTAAAATAAGTTTAGAGAGATCTATTGATGCATTAAGTGGTTATATATATTTACATGTTGTACATACATACATATATTACGTGTATTTGTATAACCTCTACACCTATATATAATATAAGGACAATAATAAAAAGCAAATCATACTATGGACTGAATTATACTTAATAGAGGATTAGTAAGAGAAACAAACTCTAACAAACCAAAATCAACTAAAATGATGTCAGTGACTTAGCAAGCTAGAGTTGGAAATTGGGGTTTAGTTTGGGGTCGTCTTGGAGCCGCGAGAGAACGTATTAGCGTGGATTCGAGGTACTTAAAACCAGCTAGGAAATGTATAGTAATTCAATAAGCTTTATATTTTATTGCTATTGCATTATCTTACCTTTATTGGAATTCTTACTCCAATATGAGTGTACGAGGGTCAAGTGAGTGAAGAAGATGTCTCTGATCAAAGTGATTGTCGATTAGCTACCGGAGCCATGATCTCAATTCACTGGATTGTTTGGTCGGGATGAGATGTGTTTTTATCCAGGGCACTGTTGATACCACTCATTCGCGATGGTCTAAGTATGGCAAGCATTGTCGCGTCCTAGGACCCAAGTCCGCTTGGCGTTACCATGACTTTATGACCCGACCCTGTGGCACTCATACTCGATGGACTTGAACTACTTGGGCACCTCTTTATTCTCTTCTTTTGATACTCATTTATCGTTGTGCTTTCATTATTCAATCTTATTGTCATGCATTCGTTATATCTTTCTTTCTATCCGCATGAGTTTTAGACTACTTTATTTATCTCGAAGCATTGTTTAGATTCTACTGGCTTTTACTTACTGGACATTTTATTCTTGTGTTTGAATGAGTGCAAATCCGTAGTTGAGCAAGAGAAAGTCACCGATATTTAGGTGATCTATTTGGAGTGGCCCTCCCTTACTTACTTTTGTAAGTTTTTGACTGTTTGTATTACATATATATATATATATATGTTGTTTTATCACTCTTGGGGTATTTTATGGGTTTTAAGAGATGATTATGACTTGTATATCACTTTTATATATACTTTACACTTGATATACATGTTCGATATAGATATGTTTACAGGGTTCGACATTTAGGTTTTCTGACTCCCTTAATGATTGTTGAGTTATTTAATATATTAATTGCTTCTGCTAACTTGTAAACTTGAAAATACTAATAACTCGAGTTAAAATTATAAATTTTCTTATATGGATGGATCTAAAGGCTGACTAGGCCTGCGTTAACCTTATGAGGTTGGCTTACGGGGGAGGGGGTCAACGTGGGCTTAGGTCAAGCAAGGCCCAGTTTGTGGGTAATGGGGTCGTCATAGGTTTACCTAGCAATGACGACAATGAGGGCTTCGGCGACGAGACACGGCGGCGCCAACGGCAGAGGCGAGACGCGAGATGCAAGCTCCTACTGGAGATGAGGGCAAGGAGAGGTGGCCACCGAGGGTAGATAAGAGAGGGTCGGGAGGGCAAGGAGGTGGCTACTAAGTAAAAGGAAGATGAGGGTGGTGGTTGATTGTGGTGGTAGTGTAAAGTTTGGGAGTTTAGGGACAGTGAGGTTGATGCAGTGATGAAATTGGGAAGATGATTGGTATCTCGGTCGTTAATCGATCGATATCTCGGTGTCTCGTATATCAAGGTTTATCGCTATTCTATCGCAAAAAATAGTGACTGATACCTGAGCGCGAAAATTTGGCGCTAAGGTTAAGCGACTAATTAGCGCTTTGTCGCTAATTAGTCGCTATTTTCTTTCTAAGCATTTTTGGCGAATTAAGTTGCAAATTAGCGAGCGATTTGGTTTTGTCACTAATGTCTGACGCTATATTTATTTTTTATTTTTTTATTTTTTTTTGCAGTGCTGCATTTCCTTTGTAAAAGAGAAATTAAGAAAGAGAGGGAGAGGGAGATACTAAGACCACAACAAAAACAATTAAAACCAAAAGCATGAGAGGAAGGCTCTTATAAGAGAAAAGGGCTATTATGGAGGCTGGCCTTAGCCGCATGAGGAGGGCTCTTATAAGAGAAAATGACTATTATGTAGGCTGGAGGAAGGCTCTTATAAGAGAAAATGAAAATGACTATTATGTAGGCCGGAGGAAGGCTCTTATAAGAGAAAATGACTATTATGTAGGCCGACCGTAGCCGCATGAGGAAGGTTCTTATAAGAGAAAATGACTATTATGTAGGCCGGGCATGAGGAAGGCTCTTATAAGAGAAAATGACTATTATGTTGCAGCCGTAGCCGCATGTCACCAGCCGAATAAGGTGAGGCTTGGAAGAAGACTAATAATTAAATTTTCGATTTTATGTCATTATTTTCTACTAAAAAAATATTAAAATTTTCTTGATTATTTAATTTTGTTATTATATTTTATTAATTACTTGGTGCTGATATAATTATTTAATTTTAAGGACCTACATATATACAACCGCCAAGAAAATGCCAATAAATATAATTAAGATGGGCACCAAGCAGTCATGCATGGACCCATCAACACGTACGCCCACGTGCATACATACAAAAATATCTATAACACGGCTCTTATCAATTCGAATTAATTCTACACTTTCATGAACACTTCCGAATTATTTCCTCAATTTTGTTTTCGAAATTTCCTCAAATACCCTTTTTAAAATTAATTAATTATTTTTTCATACAAGAGGTATATAAAATTAATTAATTATGAACAACTTGTTTGTTCGTAGCAATGTTGATTGAAACCTTGGCTGCCAGCCGACAGCACACTTGCTTTGATAAAGGCCTCAAGAATTCAGCATTCAACACAACTCCGTCTATATCCACAGAACGCTTGTATTATTACGTAATATAATCAATTAATTTATCTTCAACAACAAAGTTTGTTTATTATTAATTATTTTTTTTCCTAAAGAAAGTTTTATACTTTTAGTTACATAAACTACAATAATAATAATAATAATAATAATAATAATAATAATAATAATAATAATAAAATACATAAACATATTGACCACTCACAAGACACATCATACACAAATATATGTTGGTAGGCGTAACTCGATCGATTCATGTATTATATATATATCTCTATTTGACACATACAAATTAGTTTATCAGCTATATAATAATCTACTTCGACTAATAAAAATATTTAGTTAATAACTTATTTTCAAAATAAGTTAGATGAAAAGTTAGATTTGTAAACACTATCAATATACAAGCGTTTCATTTTTTTTCAAACCGTAGATGATTTTTTCATACAATTTTGCCCATTGTTTATTGAATATACATTGCGATGTGGGCCAATGTAAATGATAGATAATAGATCTTAATTGGACACGTGTAAACCACACAATCAATAGGACTTGTGTAATATACTATTACTTTGTTTTTGGCTCTGTTTGGTAAGCACAAACTAGCTTATCAGCTAGCTTATCTAGTTTATTTGTTAAGCTGCATTTGATTTGTAGCTTATTTTGAAAACAATCTAGATGATCAGTTCCCAATTGAAACGCTACTCTTGGTAGCGTTTGAACAAAGAATCTTTCGTTTAGACCTCATTTTTTTAGGTATTTAATTCGCATCCTAGTGTGCTTGTGTGCTTTTTTTTTCTCTTCGGGGGGCGTTATCTCTCAATCTTTCAAGCTTTGTTCTCTCTTTGGTGGTCACCTATTTCTCAATCTCAAAAAACAAAGGCATTAGAGATTGCATCTTGGATTGAAGTACCATATTTGTAAGATATCAAGTGTTATTCTATAATTTTTTATTTTATAGGTGATCTCTTCTTATTTCTTCATGTTTGGGTTAGTAGATTGTTTCTTTGATTTTCTCTACCTATTCAATGAATCTTGCAATGTGATTGTTGTTCCCAATATAAAGATTATTGCCAACTATTAATAATTTCTTCGTGTTAAATATGATGTTTGGCATTAGATATCGCATCTTGGATTGAAGCATCATATTTGTAAGATATCAAGTATTAAATATGATTATAGCTAGAAATGACTTTGATTAATGATGATGCCGAAGGAGTAAAAGTATTTAAATGGAAAGGTTATGAAAAGATTTTTTGTGAAGTTTACCTCAAATACATTATGCACATTGGGCGTGGAAGTAATTTTAAATGGAACAAAATTAGTGAGATGTTAGAAGATGAAATAAAGACAAATGTTTCGATTGCCTCTTGCAAGAACAAGTTTGATCATACGAAGAAGCAATGAAAACTTTGGAAAGCTTTGTTGTTTAGTGAAACTGGCCTAGGTTGGGATCGATCCGGCAACGGGACAACTGAGTTGTTCAAACGAGTGGTGGGAGAAAAAAATTGCGGTTAATTTTCTTTGTTATATCAATACCATTAATATAATATTAAAAACATTATTTAGTATAAACTCTCTCCTTGGTTGTAGGAAAATCCAGAAGTTAAAGCGTTTCACAACAAATCACCCGGTCAAGAACTTTCTGACTTATGGGCTCAACTATTTGATGATACTTGTGCAAATGGATGGGATAATGTTTCACCCTCTATGGACCCGTCGACAAACATGACTATGAATGTTGAAGATGGAGCCAAAGAGAATGAAGAAATTGGTGTAAATGAAAACGACATGAATGAAGTTATAGGAAATATTGTTGAAGATGTGTATTCCGAATATAACCATTATGACCAATTACTCGACTCAGATAATAATTTCAATGAGTTTTTGAATGAAGTAAGAGGTCGTAAATTAAAGGTGCTCAGGAACCCAATCAAAGTTTTAGTATGCCTCAAGTTCCCAACCTGGTGTCTAGAAAAGGTGATGATAAGAAGAGGCCTACAAACCAGCCTTCTAAGCTTGTTCAATCAAAACAGAAAAAGAGACGGTCAGAAGGGGGATCTGCAATATTATCTGCTTCATTGAACTCCTTGCTTTCTAATTCTAATGAGGCATTAGAAATTATGAAGACAAAAAATAATGCAAGATCTCAAGTTGGATCAAATAGTTCTATTGACACGGAAATAAGTATTATTGATCGTATAGTTAATGAATGCACCTTAGAGGAATGTAGCGGTTTGTAGTGCTTTGCACATGACTTCATTTCAGACGAAACAAAGAGAAAGATATTTTTGAACATAAAAGATGATAACAATAGGAAAGTTTGGTTAGAATTTATGCACAAGAATAAGTGAATGTTTAGGTCATGCTCATATACTTTGCGTATATTTCCCTTTTTCTTTGCTGCATTTATTTTTTTGGCTTATTTTTTACATTTATTAGGTGTATTTGGAGTTGGATTATGTTTTATTTTCAATTTCCAAGAGTTATGAACTTATGCAAACTACTCTATCTCTTATATATGTTTTAGTTATGTGTTATTTATGCATATTAGGTGTATCATGGACATTGAAGAGTTGCAAAGGCGGAGAATGAAAAGACTTAGTTTTATTGTCATATCCGGATACACAACATAGGCTATGGCTGCTACACATGATTACAAAACATCTATAAAGAACCATGCATGACTTCACTTCAAACAGGAGAATCTTGGATGATGGAGATTCTGAATGAACATTATATTCGAAGTAAGAACAATTTTAGGAAGGAAAAAGAGCTTTTTACCGCACTATGTAATGATTTGGAATTCAAATACGGTTTGGAAGGAAACAGAGTAACAATTATGGAGAAAGTTGGTATATTTGTATATGCATTAGCCAAAGGTGGCTCTCATAAGGACTTAGGAGAGTGTTTTCAATGTTCTGGTAAGACTATAAGTAGATTATTTCATGAGGTTTTGGAAATTATTACCGGTAGAAATAATGGCTTTAAAGGTTTCGCACGTGATATGATAATACCAAATGATCATACATTTCAGTTCATATCATCTCACATCCTTAACGACGAACGATATATGCCTTATTTCAAGGTAAGACAGTATAAAAATATTTTTTATCTACTATTTTATGATTTAGTTGTACATCATATAACCATTTATATTTAATACAACAGGATTGCATAGGATGTATTGATGGTACCCATATTGCTGCATGTATTCCTGAGGCAGATCAAATGCGTTATAGGGGAAGAAAAATTTTACGTCTTTCAATGTCGTGGCAGCATGTGATTTTGATATGTTTTTCACATTTATATCAGCACGATGGGAGGGATCGGCACATGATTCACGTATTTTCATCCATGCAATTAATATGCCATCGTTGAACTTCCCAAAGCCGCAAGAAGGTATCAACATTTTTTTTATTTACCTTATTGCCATATGAGTTTATAAATCATGCAATGTTGTTATTTTTTTTCATTTAATAGGCAAATATTATTTGGTGGACAAAGGATATCCAAATAAGCGAGGGTATTTACTGTCATATTTCAAAACAAGATACCAACCAAAATCAGTTTGAAAATGTTGGTCCCAACAATGCGAAAGAAGTTTTCAATCGTGCACATTCATCTCTTCGAAGTTGCATCGAAAGGTCATTTGGAGTATTGAAGAAAAGATGGAAGATACTTAATGCTATGCCGCAATTCAGTGCACAAACTCAAATTGACATCATAATAGCTACATTTGCATTGCATAATTATATACGAAAGAATGTACAGGATTACGACTTGTTCAATATCCTTGAACAACATCTAGATTATATACTCTTGATGAATTTTCAGATGTTATTGATGACGACACCAACCACGGAAGTTATAGAGAGACTTCTCTCGAAATGAAGAATATTTGCAATAATATTGCTTCTCAATTGTGGATGATGCGCTAGATATATGTATAACTAGTGATATATCTTGTTTTATTGTATTTTTATTAAGATGTGTTTATTTTTTGCGAATTCTTATAAATTAATATAGAGTTATTTTTCATGTAAGCCTTTATGGACACAAATAATTTAGTTTTCTAAATAATTTAAATTATTTTATGTTATTAATTTGTGTTATGTAAATAAGATACATAGTTATTTATAACAATTAGTTATATGATTATGTAATTAATATACTTAATTGTGTCATATATCTTTTAATGTCATTTTGCATTTATCAGCAAATCATTCAATTATCCTTATTCCAAACAAGTTTTAGTTGATCAACTAGATTATTAGCTTTCCGCTATCATCTAGTAGATTATCAGCTGTCGGCTAGATTATCAGCCAGTGTTGCCAAATAGAACCTTTATCGATTTAATGTATAATGTATAATATATAACAGAAGTTACATATATTGTTTATGTAGATATAACATGTGTCCATTATATTTAAGAAACTTATCCTATATAAACGAAGTTTTATTACAATCTAAGCAATACTTATTCTAGATTTTTTTTTTCAGAAAAATACTTATTTAATAAATTTTTAATAATAAGTTTTATGTTTTAGGTTTGATATTAATAATGAATAAAAATTTATGTATAATAGATTTATTTGTTTATGTAATGCAAATAATAATTAAAATAAATATGGCTTTTAAAAAACAAAAAGTCCTTTTATGTCATTTAATTTGTATTTACCACCTGCTCAATCGACTAATTTATCCAAATGATCTTTATTGATCAACAAGATTTTTTTCTATCAGCTACCAGCTACAAGTACAAGCCATAAGCTTTTCAGCTTTTAGCTAAATTATTAGCTATCAATCAGCTATCACTTAAATTATAAGCTAGATTTGTCAAACAGAGCCATATATATGATTTAAGGTGCACACGATGTGTTCTTCCGTAAACTACATATATGGATACATACATATGGTTTAGGTGATTAGTTATACATAAGGTTGAGATTTCAAGTGTCTCGTGTGTGTTTGAAGGGAGAAGTAAAAGTACCTTTTCTTATTAGAAAGAATAATCATAATGATTTGTTTTTGTTTACGATCTCATTTTTCCCCTGACGGCTACAGCCATGCACGCATGAAATTCGGAAAAAGGAAAGATAGAACCAATTATTTCGTCAAAAACAGAAAAATAAATATATGGATATAGATTTTTTTCTTGAATATATGAAGTATAAATAAACAAAGGATTAAGTTATAGGAGTCGATTTTTTTTTTTTTTTTTATTTATTTTTATTTATTTTTGCAAAGTTAAAGTTATAGGGATCCAATCTTAAGTAATCAAATTAAGAGAATTGTTAAAATGAGAACGGGTCGCATGTCACACCGCAAGACACATTTCATTAGAGTCGTTCATGCTCATCTTGGAATGTGGGTATACATAAATCTCGGTGCATAACACGCTCGTCAAAGTCTCATAAACGACTTATATGAGTCAATATGTCTTGCGGTGTAATATAAAGTTGTCATTCTAGTATTTTTTTCCAAATTATAGAAGGAAAACACATGCCCATTAAAAAAAAAAAAGAAAAATTTGTCCAAGACTTTCACACTTAAGTGCCCAATTTGCAGTCTCCCTATCAAAGAAGAAACTTGGGTACATTGATACAAAAAATTAGGAGATAAATTCTTTTATTATATATCCAAAAGTTTCAATTTATTAATAACTAATCGTCATCTCGTGCTTCGCGTGTGAGCAAGAATAAATATCTACTTATAAAAAAGTTAAAAAAACAAAAAATATTAGAGAAATCGAAATCTAAAATAAAAACTCTCCAAAAAAGATTGAAAAAAAAACTCACCAAAAAAACACACAAAGAAAAAGAAAATTGTTAAAAAATTGAAAAATTAGATTTTACCATCCTATCTCTCATTTAAGTGCGAAAAATATCAATGACTTGTGTTTTTTATTTTTTTTATAAAATATCAATTATGACATCATAATGCCACATTTAACGATGTGAAAGCTTCTCACATTCTAAGTGTCGTTTTTTGTTTATTGTCTTATTTTTTTTATAAAATATCAATTATTATATATTTATATATTATATATATAGATGATGAAACTATCTAAACCCTTTCGTCTATTCCAACAACTGGTGTCTCTCACTCTTTATGCATGTATAATTAAAATTAATAACAAAGATTCGCCTAATTAAACACTAACTTTTTCTGTTGTTTGAGATATATATACATGCATGTACGATCAACTTGCACATATATCTTCCGTGACAAACATGTATGCTTTTAATAACAACTTGTTGCATTATTATAAGCTCTTGTGGACACGCATTAACCAATCTAAAATTTGGAAGATATTTCCCCTATAAATAGGTGTTCCCATTAATTTGTTCACTCAACCATATCACAAACACAAACACACACACACACTACTAGCTTTAATTAATTTGTTCTCTATCTCAACTAAATTCAACAAAAAAATCATGTCTTTCTCAAGCACTCTCGCTAGTACTATACTACTTGTTCTTCTCTTCTTTTCCTCTGCTTCATCAAGGCCCATTTCCACCAACACAGAATTCATTAGGCACTCATGCGTGACCACGACGTACCCCACACTATGCATCACCTCTCTCTCCACCCATGCTACTGCCATCCAAACAAGCCCCAAACTCCTCGCCCACGCCGCCCTCTCGGTCACTCTCACTAGCGCTCGCACAACCTCCGCTGCCATGTCGGCCCTGCTCTTAAACCACAAGGGCCTGAGGCCTAGAGAGGTCGCGGCCATGAGGGACTGCGTGGAGACCATGGGGGACTCCGTGGATGAGCTGAGGAGGTCCATCGGCGAGATGGGCCACCTTCTGACCTCCAACATAGCGATGCAAATGAGCGATATCCAGACGTGGGTGAGCGCCGCCTTGACGGAGGAGGACACTTGCATGGATGGGTTTGCTGAGGAGGGCTTGGGTGGGACTTTGAAGAGTGTGGTGAGAGGGCGAATTGTGAATGTTGCGCACTTGACAAGCAATGCTTTGGCTCTTGTCAATCATCTCGCTAGTCTCCAACATGTCTTCCCTTGAACAATATATATTTTGAATCATGAGTTATAGCTAGTCACATTTGAAATGTTAATTTGTCTACGTGTTTTATATGGATTAACAAAATTATTGTAGTTTCTCATTAATTAGGATCATGTGATAGGGCTTGGCTTAATTAGTACGTACAATTACGTAAGTTGCTGAGCCCCGTGGTTGGTTAATTAGTTAGTCATTTCTATATATGCTTCAAATCCAAGTACTTTGTAAATTATTATGTTTTGGGGAATTTTGTTTTTGATTACTATGGGTGCGTCCGAACCCCCTCAACCCCTAACTAAGGCCCAATTAATCCCACGGTCACAGAGGTTAAGATGGCGCTCATACAACTAACTCGAAGGTCGAATGAGAAATAATGTATATAATTGTTGTGAATCGAATCCATTAGTACCTCATTAGTACCTTTGCCTTAATCAAAGTACTAAGGCTCTCTTCGTAAACACTTCATCACACCTCGTACAATAACAAGAGTTTGAAATTGCAGGCTCAAAAAACAGACTTGCAACATTTACATAAAAAAAAAAAAAAAGACTTGCATCGAAGAGATGTGATCGTTTCAAATTAGGGATGTACATATTGCAACTAATATTCAATCTATTCATCATAGTTCTCTTCTGCTTTTGTTTTTGTTTTTTCAATGATCAAACAAATGCATATAAATTATAATAACTTAAAAATTTGAAGTTTTTTTTAAGAGAATAGGGTCTAGCTCTTGAAAATTGTATTGTCTGTAGGCTAAATTTCAAATTTTAGCTCACTAGTACTATATCACGCGCGCATCACGGCACATCAGAGTAATGCTTTATTGTTAACTGTCCTTAAAGTAGGATTTACCGACCAGTTCCGCGAATCAAGCCTCAACTAATTGACGTAGCCATGTTATTGGCTTCTGAATGTAAATGGTTTTGGTTGGGTGTATGTCCTTTTTTTTATATTAAGAAGAGACCAAGAGGTCTGATTGTGACGGTATATGTTCTTTTTAATTATTAACGTATTGCATCAGATATATGTGGCGTTAATCGCGCCACCAAACTGACCTACAACTACAATGTATAGTTCTCGATTGTTGGAGTATCACTATTCATGCATGACTTAATTGGGAGAAGATTGAAAGGTTAAAAAGTGGGATTTCATTAATTAAAAAGCTTAACATATATAAGAATGTAAGATTATATGCACGGCGCACTAATTAATCAACTTTTTTTTATGGTAAGAGATCAACTTTATTTCAATTAAGGATTACTTGATTGTCAATTTGCCATACAGTACTCTCAGTTGATTTTTTTTTCTTTTTTTTTTAAAAAAAAGCTCTCTATGTCTGGATGTCTGGTGCTCTAGCACCAAATTAGCCACTGTTTATGGCGCTGAAGCGCCTCTAAAACGAATAGGTGCGAATTTTGGGGTGTTATTTGATCCGTTTTTGTCTGTTTTTCGTACCAAATCGCACCAAAACTCACATCTTGGTGGATAGATACTACGTCCTTTAGTTTTCTATAAATTAAAGGACTCTAGTATGTACAAAACACATTGAGAAACATTGAAACACAAAAGAATTTTAAATCAATTAAAGTGTGTTCTTGAGTCAAAGCATCATTCTCTCAAAAGTTCTTCAAAGAGTGTTCTTGGTTGAAGTTGTGTTAGACACATATCATCCAACAATTATTAGAGAATTGATTGTATCCCGAATGCATGTTTCGATTAATCCCAATGTGCATTAGCGATTTCGACCGGTAGAGAGAATTTTTTTTTTTTTAATAAACGTAAGTTGCATTCCATGTCAAAAAAAAAGTATAGTGTACAAAAAATTTGGGGTTAGACTATACATAATTACAACAAAAAACCACCCCCTTTTCACCCCACCGAAACCAACAAAAATAATGCTCCCACAGACCCCATATCCCGTGGTTCATACTGCTCTCTATACATCCCAAAAAGAAAAAGAAAGAACCTGTGCTCGTGGTCGCATTCAAAACGCCCCCGGCTGGCCAGCAAGTAGATCGAGCACTTCCACACCAACAGCAAAAAAATAAAAAAAATAAAAAATAAAAACATACTGATATCGAGCAGTGGGCAAAAAGGGGCAGTGGGCAAAAAGGGTTGGGCGCGTTACTTGTATTAGAGATTCTAGCACAAGCAACAGTACCCAGTTGGCCCCCCAACCGAGTCCCTGCTGCCTCCATAAGCAATGATAGTTTCTCAAGAGAATGAGTTTTATTGTATATATTATCTTGTGTACATGATGATCTATCCGTCTCTCTCTTAGAATACAAAAGGAAAATGCAAACACAAAAGAAAACTACTAATTACACGAGATACTAATTTTCATAATTGTCCCCAACCCCCAACAAGTCTCTGATATTTAGAAAGCGGAATTAGCGCCTCGCTCTAAAAAAAAGTTTAGCTCTTGAGACGACAACTCTCTCTCACGGTATCTCCGTCTCTTGCTCTAAAAAATCGGTCCCACCAAATTTTTTTTTTCTTATAACCGTTCATCTCTCGGTCTCTCCGTCTCTCTCTAGTCACCCCCCCAAATCCCCAACCCCATCAAGTCGATCGTCTCTGTCTCTCCGTCTCTTGCTCTCAACTCTCTCTCTATCGGTCTCTCCGTCTCTTACTCCCCTTTCCCCAACAAGTCTTCGCTCACGGCTCTCTCGTTCTCTCTCTCTGGTCACCGTCTCCAATCGCTCACTTCTCTCTCTGCTCTCACCTCTGACCGATCTCATCCCGATCCCCAACAATCTCCGCCCGCCTCTCTCTCTCTCTCTCTTTCTCTCTCTCTCCGCTCTTGCTCATGCTCTTGCTCACGTCTCGTGCTCTCTCGGGTCACCGTTCACCGATTAGAGCCTCGACCCGGTGACCGATCTCTCATCAGCCATTAGCTCTCTCTCTTTCACTACTCTTTCTGCTCTATGTCCGTCGACTTACGAAGATTAGAGCCTCTCCAAAGCCCTAGCCGACTATGGCCGTCAAGCCGTCGCCGAACTCGTCAAGGTAACAATCGAAAATAAAAATTGAAGATTAAAGCTTCTAGTGCTGACATTTTTGTGGGGGGTTTTTGGTTTTTAGTTTTTGGGTTTTGATTTGTTGTATCTGCTCGCATTTTCATGCTGGTTTGGCTTTCATGTGCATTTGTTGGTGTTCTTCACCAACAAATGCATTGTACATGACACCCGCCAATCGATCACCAAAAACCTATGAGAGACACAAACACAAGCAAACCCAAAATAGATCCACATTGATCATTCGAGCTTGGAGTTTTGGGCAGAGAATGCCACTTATTGGCTTCGGGGTCATAAGCAATCCACTTAGTTTTTTTCTCTCCTTCAGTAATTAAAACGAATAACCAGTTTACACACCATCCTTCACTGGATTTTAAGTTGGAGTACTCTGAACTACTGCGGATACCATCTCTCCATCACTTTGACACGGCTTCAAATTGCCCATGAAATCCATGCGAGCGATATCTTTGCGAGACATCTAATTAAGAGCCACGTTATCCGACAATCTTGGTATTATGTCTTGATGATGCATCAATTCCCTGTTCGGAGTCAACTAGTTTAATTTAATTAAGCAGTTCAATGAACAAAACATTACGTACCAAGCTATACATATATAATGAAATATTGAATCTTTGTGCTAGAATTCATATATATATAAATGTTATTAATTATATATAACACCTCGAGTTTCTTAATGGGAGCTAGCAGAAAAGAGGATGGCAATTGGCACTACGAAGGAACGTTGAGTTGAGGCAAAATAACATTTATATATATGGTTTTGAAGTTTTTGTTCTGCTCTTCTCTTGCATGCTTAGTTGTTTTGTGGTTATGCTTGTTCTATCGAGTAACAATGAAATGTGAACTGCATTTCTCTGTTGTTATCTGGGTTTTGTAGTTATGTTCATTTTGCCATGTTTTAGTTGTTGCAATGCTACTTACGAGTGACACAGTTATCCCTAATTGGATTTGTACAAGTTTTTACCTTTTTATATATATGATTTGTTTGTGTTCTTATGGTGGTTATTGTTGGTGTTGTATGTGTGCTTACTGCTACTTCCACCGTTACATTCACCTTCCTTACCAATTTCTATCTATTACAGGACCTTGAGAGTACTTAAGTTCTTGCTGTTGGGAGAGTCATAGCTGGCTTGTACATCATTGATTTACACTACAAAAAAATAGCAAATCAGAAACGGAATTAGAAACGGAAATAAGTTCCGTTTCTAAATCAGAAACGGAATTAGAAACGGAATAAGTTCCGTTTCTAAATTAAAAAGTTAGCAACGGAATTGAGATGGAAACATTCAGAGACGGATTTGAGACGGATCAGAGACGAAATTAGAAACAGAATTAGAGACGAAATTAAATTCCGTCTCTGAAAAATGGCGCCAACATTCCCACCAAAACTTTATTTTGTTATACCCGTTCATCAAATCTCGAGATTTGTGACAACAAATCTCGAGATTTCTCTTTACCCCCTCCAAAACCCCCCCTCGTCTCGTCCTCCCCACCACCGAAATCCACCGAAAGCCCTAACCAAGCAAACCCACCGCGCGATTCGATCTCATCGTCTTCGTCGTCTCTCCTTTATACTCTCGTCTCTCCTCTCTGGTCGCGCCGTCTCTCCTGGGTCCACCGGCCCCCAAAGCTCCAACCTCCAACAAAATCGGCGTCTTTGTTCGTTGCTCTCAACTCTCTCTCTCTGGTCTCTCCGTCTCTCTCCGATCCACCGCCCCCAAATCCCCAACCCCCGACAAGTCGTCCTCGCACTACATTGCTCCCTGGTAGCGCCTTACCTGCACCGGTCTGTTCGGTTGTCTTGCACCATTTCGGTCCACGCCTCTGCTCCTCTCGGGTCTCACTTCGTGCTCTCATTCGGTCCCCTCTTCGATCTCTGTTCGGTGGTATTGTGCTCTCATTCATTCCGCGCCTCGTTTGTGCTTGATTGGTGAGTTCTCCTCTTTCCTCTCGAACCATTATTTTTGGTGAATTGGCGGTGACATGTTATGTAGGTGTTCCTCGTTATTTTATCATATCTTGATGTTGGTTTACCTATTTAAATGTATAATTTAAATAAATTTGATTTGGTTGTAACTTTACCGGTATGTCTCCTTTGCTATTGTATGATATCTTGATGTGTATAACTATTCACTATCATAAGTGATATATTGATGTCTTTGTTATATGTTCGGTGTCTCTCTTGATGTGTTATGTAGGTGTTCAACTAACATTTATAAAAAGAACAAGTTTCCACTTCCTTTCGATCTAATGAAATCAAGAATTTTCGTTCGATATTTTTGTTCAAATTTATCATGTTAGGCATTGTTTTTTATTCCTTGCTATTTTATTATGTTTGGTTATGCTATTACGAAATGCCAAAAAATTGATAATAGGTGCAATGATCTGAAATATGAAAATCTAATTACGAATATACTAGGTATTACTTTGATCATAGTTCTTTGCATGATTCTTGATCTCATTCAAGAGCTTAGTGAACGAAGTGATGGTTGTGGCTATGTCTTCATCGGAGCCAACTCGAAAGTCTCATAGTGCCCCTCGATTATCAACTTTTTCTTCACTTGATGTTTACCTTTATAATGTACCCTAAGCTTCTCCTTCACTTCCTTAGTTGTTTGACAAGCCCTAACTCTGTTAAATTTGTTCTCATAAAGCGAGGAAAAAAATATTCATGGCTTGATCATTGGAGAGCTCAATCTTGGTCTCCTCAATGATGTATTCTCTCATGGCCCTGTTCGGTGGACTGTACCTATTCTCAATTGACTCCCACAAAAGTCTAATTTTCACCGTAATGTAGAACTTCATCCTTACTTTCCAATGAGCATAGTTGGTATAGATAAAAAACACTTTGAATTTTCAACTCCCTATACTTAGTTCAATGAAAAGTTAAAACAATTACTTTCTAATCCAGGCATCTTACATATTTATGATGAGGTAAATAATCCAGTTAGAGGAATATCGAATAAATGTTGTTGTATTTTGCATTTCGTGCCTTGAATTGCATTCAAACATTAATACGTAGCAAGATAATAATTAAGGACAACATTAGATATTAAAGTAAATTTGATCTATCACCATTCTAGCATTTCTTAATAAAACCTATAATTATATAAGTCATTCCATGACTAGAGTGATCTAATTATATCTATCATCATATGAAAAGAGACATTACATTACAATACGATCATAAATGAAACCTGAAACATCGTGTAACGCTGACTAGTTAGAAAATTAATGACTTCCTAACTTTGTCAATTTATTCTCTATTCATGAGTTCAACAAGAACCTCGTTCTTTCACTTAGCTATCAATTTCTTCTAGATTGTCTTAATCGCTATTCCGATTTACACTATTCTCCAATTAGTGAGATTTCCTATCATCTTAATCATTATTATTTCATTACTTGAATAGACAACCGCTCGACAACGGTTACGTTCGAATAGGAATGTCGTCTACAAGTAGAGATCGGATGTACAACCGGCTCGACAACGGTTACGTTCGAATTGAATTCGCGCGAAGGTTAAAGAATTCATATCATTTGCCAAACAACATTGTCCTACATACCAAAGTGAAAGGAAAATTAGATGTCCGTGCAATTTTAAGAAATGTCGACTTGCACCAGCACTGACGTCGAAACTGTTGAGTACCACATATGTAGGTATGGATTTGTCCCGGGATATCACAGTTGGTACGAACATGGTGAGAACGGAGATGAAGGCTCGCAAAACTTTTACGAAATGGATAGCCATATTGATGATGCTGATGTGGGAGGATACGATCCGACACCTTACCGCGAGATGTTACACAATGTGGCAGGTCCAAGTTTCAATTGGAATGACGTGGAAGAATCACCAAACCCCCAAGCACGCCAACTATATGACATGATTGATGCAAGTAGGGAACAATTGTGGCCTGGTTGCGAAACCATGACAACGTTGTCCACAATGGCAAGATTACTTGCGATCAAGTCTGAACATCATATATCTGAACGAGGGTATAATGAAATCATTAAACTCATGAAGGATTGTTTGCCAAATGACAACTCATTGGTTGAAAATTTTTATGCCACTAAAAGACTAATGCGAGGTCTAGGCCTACCTGTTGAGAAAATATATTGTTGTGATGACCAATGTATGATTTATTGGGGAGTGGACTCTGAGTTGACATCATGTAAATTTTGTGGGAAATCACGATATATTACACATCGACGAGGTCATGGTCGGAACACAAAAAACCGCCCTTGCAAAAGAATATACTACTTCACTTTGGGCCCTCGGTTGCAACGATTGTATGCGTCTGAGTCAACCGCAAAACATATGCGATGGCATGGAGATCATTCATCGCCAGAAGATGTTAACACTGTTCTGATTCGATTGCTTGGAGACATTTTAATGACGTCAATAGAGACTTCGCCGCCGAGGTTCGGAATGTTCGTTTAGGATTGTGCACTGATAGTTTTCAAGTATTTGGGCTTTCCGGAAATCGTACTCTTCGTAGCCGTGATTTTGACTCCTTACAACCTTCCACCGTCGATGTGCATGAAATCTCGAGTTTATGTTCTTAACGGTTATCGTTCCTGGACCGACCAGCCCAAAGCGAGAAAATCAACGTGTTCCTTCAGCCGCTTGTGAAAGAGTTGCAAGATTTATGGAACAATGGGGTGATTACATACGACGTCTCCACCAAGACAAATTTTCTCATGCGAGTTGCCCTTTTATGGACTCATTAGTAATTTCCCTGCATATAGCATGTTGTCCCATTGGAGCACACACGGTAAGTACGCTTGTCCATATTGTATGGAGGATACAAATGCATTTCAATTGCGAAATGGTAGTATGACATCGTGGCTCGACTGTCATCGTCGTTTCTTGGCGAAGTCATCCCCATTAAGGAAAGACAAAAAAATTTCATTAGAGGCAAAATGGTCATAAATGATGATCCGCCCGCTTTGCGTTACGGTGAAGAAATTTTGGCGAAATTGAATCGTTTGGCTTGATGAAGGTGACGAAATCGGAGTCTTGAATCGTGAATGGGCGGATAGCTAAGAATTCGGGATGGAGGAAGAAAAGCATATTCTGGGACTTGCCGTATTGGAAGACAAACTTGATCCGCCACAACTTAGATGTCATGCACATTGAGAAAAATGTTTTTGACAACATATTCAACACTATTATGTGTGTACTCGGGCAAGAGTAAGGACAATGCAAAATCGAGGCAAGATATTCGTGAATATTGTCACCGACCTTCTCTACACATTGATTCGGCGACAAATACTTACGTCCTTGGGTGCTATGCTCTTGATACATCAAAAAAACAAAAATTGTGCGAGTGGGTTGAAAAGTTGCGTTTTCCTGATGGTTACGCATCGAATCTTGGTCGATGTGTAGATCCAAAGAAACTGCGAATGTTCGGCATGAAGAGCCATGATCGTCATATATTCATGCAACGGTTGATACCAATTGCATTCAAAGAACTCCTCCCAAACCCGGTTTGAGTTGCAATTAGCGAATTAAGCCTTTTTTTCGATCCCTAACTGCGAAATGTGTCAGTATCCAAGATATGGAGGTCTTAGAGTCTGAAATACCAAAAATCATTTGCAAGTTGGAAAAAATATTCCCTCCAAGCTTATTTGACTCTATGGAACACCTACCAATCCGCTTGGCCTACGAGGCCCGTCTGACCGGTCCCGTTCAATTTCGATGGATGTATCCATTTGAGAGGTACTATCTTGAGCCCTTGAAATTATTTTTCCATTCAATAAGTTTTATATCAACATTTCCTATAACATTCATACAGGTACCTTAAACATTTGAAGAACAATGTTCGAAACAAAGCGAAGGTTGAGGGCTTCATGTGTAATGCTTATTTGGTCGAAGAGGTCACATCCTTTTGTTCTTACTACTTCGAAGATCACCTCTTTACGTTGCATGACAAAGTGCCACGTAACGACGATGGCGGTCTCGGGCCCACACCGAACTTCGTCGGCAATTTCTCAATTTTCACTTATCCCGGTCGACCCATGGGCAAGTCGAAGGAGCGGTACTTAACGAGAGCGGGAGTATAATGCCGCTCATTCGTACATACTTTGCTCAATTGTCCGAGAGATCGCTCCTTACGTTCAAGATGTCCGTCACTTTCATTCAATAATGCGACATTCATTGTTCATATTTTAGTAAGACAACCTACTTACATGTTTGTTTCTTCTAGGATATTCGTCGATGAAATCACTCAAGCAATGGGGGAGTCGGAAGTTGATAGTAGTCTAGAGCACAACTTCCCCATTTGGTTTCAAACATATGTAAGGTCATTACTTTTGTACGTTATAGATTCAAATGTTTCTTCCATACGTAATGTGTCATATTGCATTTTTAATTTTTTTGAATAGGCTCGGAATTCTATAGTTGACGAGACGCTCCTAGGTCTATCTGTTGGTCCTAGTCGATCATGTACTGTCTACCCTGGTTACCTTGTTAATGGGTATAAGTTCCACTCCGCAACATATGACGTTAATAGATCGACGCAGAGCAGCTGTGTTTTGGTGAAGAGTTCAAACTACGCCGATGTTTCCCATAACTATTATGGAGTGCTGCAAGAGGTTGTGGAGATTGAGTATACTGGCCTCAGCGTGTGGTCTTGTTTAAGTGTGAATGGTATGACCCTACACCGAATCATGGTGTGAGGACTCACCCAACACTTCAATTGGTAGAGGTTCATCGAAATCGACGATATAACAACTACGAGCCATTTGTACTAGCAATGCAAGCTACTCAAGTCTACTACCTTTCGTACTTTTACATGAGGAACGACCGACAAGAATGGCTAGCGGTTTGTTGTTGTCACCAAAATTCGCCGACGAGGAAACTAGCAAAGACGATAATGACCAGGGCTCGGCGAGATTGCTTTCCAAGATGGGATGCCCACCACGTGCGTAGTCGCCGATGCAATCGCCGATATCAACAATCTGGATGATCCGACTGGGACTCGATTCATTGTTGAAGCGGGTCCAAGCGAAGAAGTTTATAGTGGAGATGATTCAGAAGAAGAATCCTCACCTTCTACTCATGAGAGTGAATTTGAAACGGATGATAGCAAATAATGTATGTATATGATATGTCAACGTCCAATAATGTAGTTACTTTTATTAGCATTGATCCTGTGTTATTAAGTCCAATCATTTAGACTTAATTTCTAATTTTTGTATGCCTTCCTTCTCTGATGTTTTATTGCTATTTTGTTAGGTTTCATGGCCGGAGGTGGTCATCCCCCACGTCGAGGTCTCCCATTAGGAGGCCATCGTCCAGGCGGAAGAGGTGCAGCACTGACCTCTGGCGGCGAAATACCAACTGGGCCTCATGGTCATGCCACCCAAGGGGTCCATAGAGGTCGTGGCGGTCGAGGTCGTGGGTCGATACCTGCATTATCGATTCCGACTTCTCGGTCTCTCGAGCACGAGACAACCGCAGCGTCACCTTCCCCTTCCATACCGTCGGCGTCGTCTGTACCATCATCATCGTCATCAAGGACTATACCAAATATACACTTCCCCTCACCATCTCCGACATCAAGGACTCCTTTACCCACGAGGCCTGCACCCCCAGCCACAGCATCACCGGCAGCATCCCCACAAGAAGATGTAAGAGCAGGGTTGGAGGTGACAGGCCCTCCGCGGCCACCTCAGAGGACAGGGATGGAGCCCCCTCGCGTGCAGGGGATCCCTATCAGACTGATTGCCAATGATACGTAAGTTTGTGTTTGACTCTTATATGTCGTTTTAAATATGGATGTCAATTATTGAAGAAGTAGTTAAGGTGATATGCATGTTCATGAAACACGGGGAGTTGCATCCTTCGCATTTTGTGCACGGAGGATGACAAAAGTTTTCAAACGATGGATGATTCTGAAGGGTATTGTTGGAAGTCGCATACGCCTCATCATAAAGACCAATACGGCGCCAATGGAAGGTAAACAAGAATACTAAATGCCTTATGATTTATACTATTTTCTCAATGTCTTGTAACAATAGCAATCGCCAATTTGTAGGTATTTTTAGATGGGATGACGCGATTCCCGAGATCTCGTGCGAGCGGCGTACGACAAAGAGCTTGCAGAGCACAAGGTACACCGCGTTGATGCACAAGTTAAAGAAGAGTCGTGTGCGCCCGCTTTTGTTACGAGATGAGGCATGAAGGAGATACTTGCAGTACTGGGAGAGCGAGGACTTCTAGGCCAGGTCTAGGCAAGCGACGGAGAATAGGAACATTGAGGTCGAAGGCCCTGGGACTGGACCCTCGAAGCACGGTGGTGGTTCCGTGTCTTTTGTGACTACCCAATAAAGATTGGTAAGTTTTTTGTAACATCTTGGATATTTTTTACATTTATACACTTGTTCACTATGCTTGGTCCTGCACGTAGACTGATTCATCCGAGACGCCACCGACTGTGAATGACTTGTATTTGCATCAACACACCGTAAATCACGACAGGATGACATTCATCGATACTAGATCAGAGCGGTTCTATGTAAGTATAGAAATTATATGTAAAATAGTATTAAGTTTACTTTAACCCATATCATGTATTTTGTTTGTTGTTCATATCTGCAGGATAGGCTCCAGAAAGCGACGTCGGGGCGACCCAGTGCTACACCGGACCAATCGGTGGATGATGAGGCGGTGTACCTCAATGTGGCGGGTGAGTGTTCCAAAGGACGTGTTTACGGACTCGGGTCCTTAAGGAGAAAGAAGAGGAGATACGGAGATTCTGGTGCTAGCACGTCGGAGATGCCGGATGTGGTGTCGCGGGCAGAGTTCAATGTCGTTGTGGAGCAATTACGAAAGGTTATGGAGTTCATGCAAAGCGATCTCGGGATGAACATGGACGAAGCGAGCCTAGCTCAAGAACAACCACCACCACCGCCACCTCATGACCAAGCAATACAGCCACGCAAATAGATCCTCGATCCACCACAACAAGGGGACAATGTTGAGCGTGAGACGTAAGCGTGGCTCTCGAGAGATGAGCAGTTGGTGATACATAGGTATTTCACTTGTTGTTTGTGTAAATTCTTAGATTAAACGTTTGCCTTTGTAGACAACTTTAGCAATTCTTCGAATTACTTTATGATTGACACTTCTTTTTGTGCATATTTAGATTGATATTCCATATTTTATCGTGGATTTTACTTTTTTGACCTTTTCCTCCCCAAAATTTTTTTTTTATGTCAAGTAAAATATACTATAACTACTGAGAATGTTTGCATAATCCATGGGAGAAAAAACATCTTGCCGCATTATGTGTGCAAGTCTTATGGCGTTGCAGGTTATCTCGAGTGCTATGATAAAGAAAGTGGTAGAATTGACAGGGAGCAACATCTTCATGTAATAGCATATGCATTTGGGAAATCGATAAAGGCTCGTTTTTCGTTCATCTGTGTTGAGAACATGTAGGCTCTTGTTCTTCTATTATCGCATGTCCCTAGAAGAACAAGAGCCTACATGTTCTCAACACGTATGACCGAAAAACGACCCTTTATCGATTTCCCAAATTCATTTGCTATGGCATGAAGATGTTGCTCCCTGTCAATTCTACCACTTTCTTCATCATAGCACTCGAGAGAACTCGCAACCGCATAAGATTTGCACACAACAACAATGATGTTTTTTTCCCCATGGATTAATTCTCGCAAATATTCTCGTACTTATAGTATATTTTACTTAACATAAAAAAAAATTTGGGGAGGAAAAGGTATAAAAAATAAAATCCATGATAACTTATGCATGAACTGGGCTTCCAAGGCAACTAAGATATACAGAGGATAAAGGAACAACACATTTACCCGCAATTCATGGTGGTTTGTTGAAGCCTTTGATGTAGTGGAGGGTACCGATGATGAAGTTCCTTATTTCGTTTTTTGCAGTTTTCAACATGTTGCTATTTGTTAGTTGTTGAGCTACCTATCTCATGTTGTAACAGAGAGTTTGGAGTTTGCCTTGCTGGTACCTCACTGAGACAAGCAAGATAGACGATGGCATTGATCTTTTGAAAGACAATCAAGCTCTTCAGCGCCTCACTGGGACTGCTGAGAAAGCTAAGATGGACTTTTCATCTTTGACTCAAACCAACATTAGGTATTACATTTTTTCTTTATGCTGCCTTCTTCTTCAAAACGTTTTTCATTAGTGATAGTTGAATGTCCTTTTCTGCACCTCATCTTACTCGGCTAAATTATATTAGGTTGTCTAGAAAGTTGATTTTTTGAATCATCTGGCTGTGTTTTAATTTGTTTGGTTTTTGTGCTAATTGTTTTGTTATTGGGCTAAATCCCATTCAAGAAAATCTAATTCAAAAACTCAACTCATTGACAAAGATGCCTATTTTAAAACTCAGATTATTGTAAGTAGAGTCTTTGGGGTTCTATGATTAAGAATATATGTTATGATATAATATGATTGCAATGCCATGGGATATTCGAACTCGCGTACTAATTAGGACATTTCCATTTCGTCTTAAATGTTTTTTTTTCTAGCCAAGTGGATATAGGGGATTTCTTGAATCTCAGTTGTGTCGAACAAACCAGTTCAATGATTAGCAGTGGTGGCTTTTCTGCCGAGGCAAGGACCTTCATTTATGCTGCTTTTACTTTGGATTTCATTGGGTTTTGTGTATGCAAATCTTTCAACTAAAAGAATAGCCATTCCTGATCCCAAAATATAGTGATTGTGGCTTGATTGAGGAAGCTGGCCCGTGTGATGCGAAGACCAATCTATGTCTTTTCTATATAGCATAGATCCAATCTCAACTTTAATGTCTCATAAACAAGTTTATACTAAGTCCACATAGTCCCAAATTTCTCATTGTTACTATATACGAAGGCTTGATGCGAAGGAATAAACCCGAGAGGCGTCTTTTACTCATTTTAAATACCCTATTGATACTTAACTTAGCACAAATGTCCAAACTTGGTGTTACAAGTTTGTAGACACTTTCCCTATTGTTTTTAAGTATTATTGAATAATCAAAGTCGATTGGAAGTCATTTCAAGTTAGTTTAAGGCAATGGTTTGTAAGACAATCCCTTATGGAAAATAATTTCTTAAAACTTGGTTTTTGTGAAACTTGAATTGCGTCAAAACAATCATAGAAGTTTTCAAAATTCTCGACTTTTTTTCATTCAAGTCTATTAACTTTAAACTGAGGTTGTTGAGTGATAAAATCTCATGGATATGTTCAAAAATAAAATTTGAAACTCAAAGTCAAACTTTAAGTTGGTAAATATTCTTGGTTTTAAAGCCAATGAAAGATAGAAATTACAATTGTAAATATTCTACACATAGGAGAGAATGAACAAAGGAGTCCAAAATACAATGTTTTCGTTCTCCTTAAACACTGTTGCACACACAACTTGAAAAGTAATTTTGGTCTCTTTATTTCTTGAAAAATAGTTGCACGTAATAAATAGTTTAGAAAACTAAACCAAAATAGTTACTCCTAAAATACATAAACTCATAAATCTTATAACTTTCCTAGACAAAACACTTTAAGAATAGAAACTTATTAAGCCTTAAATAAGTTCATTTGAACTAAACTAAACACCTAAGAAGTATGAGCTTCCCCAATTTAAAAAAGAAATAGGAAGTTTCTAAATCTTGGACTGCATACATCATAATTAAATAAATAACATAAATAGGAACTATGTAGGCTAAAGCACTAATTTTAACACTCTTATTTGCTTTTGGTGTTCTTTGGTGAAATGGTAGGATGGTGGAAGTGATCTGGTGAGCTTTTGGTGTTCTTTGGTGAAACGTTTGTTTGGATTCGGCATGAAGGGCAGTTGATCCTCTCTCTTCTGTTTCAAATGGAATCAATGAGTAACTCTTTTCAATTTTGACTACATTAGCTAGGATTATGGATATAACTTGGAGAAATAATAGCTACAGTGACACCCCGAAGTCACAACAACAACAAAACTTCAGTCCTAAATCAGTTCTGCTTGCTGCTCCTACTTTTTTTTTGAAGCTTTCTTATTCTATTTGTGAGTTTTTTTTTCTTCACTGCAGGAGAGGACCTCAACTGGTTATTATTTTTTTTTGGAGTAGGAACACATGGCTGGTTCAGTCTAATGGAGCACACAGCAGTGTAGGTGGATGAGATTATGACTTCATATCAAGATTGATGGGAAAATAGAGAGGCTGGGAAAATAGAGGGCACGGTGAGGGCTGTTTATCAGGTGAGTTATGCTATGTTTTTTAATTAATTGCAGCAGATCAAGGAAGTGACCCAACATTTCAATGTACGTATACTATCTTCAAATGAGTTTTTTTTTTCTTCACTGCAGGAGAGGACCTCAGCTGGTTATTATTTTTTTTTGGAGTAGGAACACATGGCTGGTTCAATCTAATGGAGCACACAGCAGTGTTGGTGGATGAGATGATGACTTCCTATCAAGATTGATGGGAAAATAGAGAGGCTGGGAAAATAG
Organism: Stephania yunnanensis; assembly: GCA_039657365.1. NCBI lineage: Eukaryota > Viridiplantae > Streptophyta > Magnoliopsida > Ranunculales > Menispermaceae > Stephania > Stephania yunnanensis. The sequence goes on along the minus strand of CM077584.1, from coordinate 51,517,876 downwards.
AGGGCATTGTGAGGGCTGTTTATCAGGTGAGTTCTGCTATGTTTTTTTATTTAATTGCAGCCGATCAAGGAAATGACCCAACATTTCAATGTACGTATACTATCTTCAAATGAATTTTTTTTTTCTTCACTGCAAGAGAGGACCTCAGCTGGTTTTTTTTTTTTTGAGTAGGAACACATGGCTGGTATTGTAATGGAGCACACAACAGTGTTGGTGGATGAGATGATGACTTCTTATCGAGATTGATGGATGTGAATCTTGCTTTGATAAAGGTTTGTGCTTAACTTTCAGTTTTTACCTTTTAGCATTCTTGCACTTCACCATTATCATATACATGTTGAAATGCATGCCTTACAAAGCTTGATAAATAATCCAACTCAACTTAAAAAAGGTCCATCTTATACATACATTATTCGCTATCTCCTATGCGTAGAATAATAGCTACAGTGACACCCCAAACTCACAACAACAACAAAACTTTAGTCCTAAATCAGTTTTGCTTACTGCTCCTACTTTTTTTTTAAGCTTTCTTATTCTATTTGTATGGTTTTTTTTTTCTTCACTGCAGAGAGGACCTCAAATGGTTTTTTTTTTTTTTTTTGAGTATGAACACATGGCTGTTCGGTCTAATGGAGCACACAAAGCGGTGTTGGTGGATGAGATGATGACTTCCTATCAAGATTGATGGATGTGAATCTTGCTTTGATAAAGGTTTGTGCTTAACTTTCGCTTTTTACCTTTTAGCATTCTTGCACTTCACCATTATCATATACATGTTGAAATGCATGCCTTACAAAGCTTGATAAATAATACAACTCAACTTAAAAAGGTCCATCTTATACATACATTATTCGCTATCTCTTATGTGTAGAATAATAGCTACGTGACACCCCAAACTCACAACAACAACAAAACTTCACCCTAAATCGCTTTTGCTTGCTGCTCCTACTTTTTTTTTTTTTGAAGCTTTCTTATTCTATTTGTATGGTTTTTTTTTCTTCACTGCAGGAGAGGACCTCTACTGGTTTTTTTTTTTTTTTTGAGTATGAACACATGGTGGTTCGGTCTAATGGAGCACACAAAGCAGTGTTGGTGGATGAGATGATGACTTCCTATCAAGATTGATGGATGTGAATCTTGCTTTGATAAAGGTTTGTGCTTAACTTTCGCTTTTTACCTTTTAGCATTCTTGCACTTCACCATTATCATATACATGTTGAAATGCATGCCTTACAAAGCTTGATAAATAATCCAACTCAACTTAAAAAGTTCCATCTTATACATACATTATTCGCTATCTCCTATGTGTAGAATAATAGCTACAAAGTGACACCCCAAACTCACAACAACAACAAAACTTCATCCTAAATCGCTTTTGCTTGTTTGTTCCTACTTTTTTTTTGAAGCTTTCTTATTCTATTTGTATGGTTTTTTTTTCTTCACTGCAGGAGAGGACCTCGGCTGGTTTTTTTTTTTTTGAGTATGAACACATGGCTGGTTCAGTCTAATGGAGCACACAGCAGTGTTGGTGGATGAGATGATGACTTCCTATCAAGATTGATGGATGTGAATCTTGCTTTGATAAAGGTTTGTGCTTAACTTTCAGTTTTTACCTTTTAGCATTCTTGCACTTCACCATTATCATATACATGTTGAAATGCATGCCTTACAAAGCTTGATAAATAATCCAACTCAAGCGAAAAAGTTCAATTCTTCTTGTTTTAATGCTAAAAGCTCCATGTTATTCTCATTGCACCTATTACAATCCCCATAATGTTGTTAATGCTTTCATCTTAATTTTCAAAGAACTAAATCAAAGTCAACAATGTGTGTGTTGTTTCTACTTTGTTTCAGTGTTTTATTACGACTTGTTGTCGTTGTTGTCTTCTTTTGAATTGAATGAAAATTGGGTCTCCATAAGGAACTTCATATATTGACTATGGTGTTGTATTTAATGTTTAATATGAGTTAATTTTCTTTCATGTTCCTTATTAGCTCTAGTACTCCTCTCTACCTACATATGTGTTGAATTGACAAAAGACCAAAGCAAACTCAATCGTAAAGAAATTAAAAAATAGGTTCGAAGCCTACTTTTTATGTATGATTATTATTATTTTCTATGTTTCTTCAAATCCACCATTTTTCTCATTCGCTTCCAATGTACATCCTTAGTTCAATAATCTCTCCTTTGCCTACTTTTTTTCGTGCATAATCACCGGTTGTTGTCCTCGAGATGGAGAATCGAAATGCTTCAAAGCTGCGTTATAGTTATTATATGAAGTCCTTTTTGCTATTCTTATTCGACCGATCGTGTTGGAGTGTTGGTGATTGGATGTGTTGAACATTAGATGGATTTTGTTCTTGGTTATTAAACTTAATTCTTTATGTGCATATTTATAGGATTGTAAGTGTTCTTTTTTTTTTGGTTGTTGAACAATAGGATTGGTGGTTTTTGTGTATACTTCCAAATTTGGAGCTTTTGTAATACATGACAATTTTCCGTGGATATATAAATTTTTTTGCTAATTTTGAGTTTCACATTTTTTCTTTCTCTTTTGAATATTTGTTGATATATATTGTCGATATATGAATGTGCAATTTGGCTTTTTTGTGGGATGTTAGCACCCCCAAGGAGTTGTTGGAGGGGGTGCAGGCGATGGAGTAGGTCATATGATTGTAATTTGAATTTTTAGGTTGGAGAACCAATTGGATTATGTTTCCGTGTCATAATTAAACAAAACGGAAAATTAGAGACGGATTAGCAACGGAAGTCAAACATTCCGTTGCTATTCCGTCTCTAATTTTCCAGAAATATATGTATGAATCACAAACGGATCAGAGACGGAAATAAGAATTCCGTCTATGATTCCGTCGCTAATCAGAAACGGATACAGAGACGGAATCACAAACGAAAAAATCCGTCTCTGAATCCGTTTCTAATCAGAGACGGAATCAGAGACGGAATATTTGCATTCCCTCTCTGATTTCATCTCTGATTCCGTTGCTGATTAGAAACGGAATCAGAGACTGAATTCATAAATTTATTAATTTCGTCTCTGATTCGTTGCTAATCGAGAACGAATCGAGACTTTAATGCAATTACAAATGTACCATTTCAAAATAAATTCCATTTATGTTCCGTCTCTGTTCCATTTCTAATTTCCGTCTCTAAATCCGTCTCTAATCAGAAACGGATTTGTTCCGTCTCTATTTCGTCTCTAATCAGAAACGGAATCCATTTTCCGTTTCTGATCGAATCTGCGACGACGTTTTCAGAGACGGAACTCATTCCGTCTCTGTTCCGTTTCTGATTGCAATTAGAGACGAAATTTTTGCAAATCAGAGATGGAAAATTTCATTTCTGATTTGCTGTTTTTTTGTAGTGTTAGTTTCCTTTACTTTAGAGCTTCCTCAGTCATTTACGGTAAGTAATCATAATTCTTCATGACATCACAGACTTGGTCATCCTTCAGTTGTTGTAACTAAAAAGTTAATTCCATTGATTCCAGGTCATGTTCTTATTAGTTCAGATTTTGATACTATGAGGAATAGGATTGATTGAAGAAACAAAAAACCATTTTTTGTGCATTGGGTTTCTATGTGATTACCTTGTTTTTTTTTTTTGAAGATTGGTCTTACATTATTAAGTTGGTTTGATTTGATTTGAAATGTAGATCGTTTAGCTGAGTTTGTTTGCAACTATGCACAAATTTAGATGTCATGCTGGAGATAGGTGGCAAATTGTTTAGGGAGCTTTAGTTGCCATTAAGCAACAAACATTCACTGGTTTTCGAGCTGCCAATACTGAGAATTGTGCTATATTTTATTTTTTAATTTACATTCTTTGATATTGTTATGCCACATTTTTTCATGTTTTTCCCACTATATTTGATTCACTTGTGTGTATATGCATGTGTGTAGATAAAGCTACCAATAGAGTAGGTATAAATGAATAGTACCTATAATTATATAATTTCTACTACTTGGTATGGTTCAAAAAACTATGATTACTCTTTTAGTTAATGTTGCTATTTCACATAAAATTTCAAGAGAATTGAATAAACCTATAACCTTAAGGAGGTACGAGTGAACAAGTACTAGGAGCTTTAATACTATGTTGTATTTTATGATTTTTTTTTTTGAACTCCTTGTTGCTTTTATTTTTACGACCAATTATCATACTCTGTTTGGTATCAGTCATGTACCAAGCTAGGTATTAAGAAAGTTGTTTCCAACCCCATTTATTCAAGGGCTAGAAGCAAAGCTTTTTGTTCATGTAGTTAGGTAGGTTCTCAGATTCTCCCTTCTAATAAATTGTGTTAGTTGGACACATAAGTAGCCATATACCGTCAGAAATTATGAAACTAGTTGACTAATTTAATTGCACAATTACAATAGAAATGTCGTCTACAAGTCGAGACTGGATGTACAACTGTCTCGACAACGGCTTCGTTCGAATTGAATTCGCGGCGAAGGTTAAAGAATTCATATCATTTGCTAGGCAACATTGTCCTACATACCAAAGTGAAAGGAAGATCAGATGTCCGTGCAATTATAAGAAATGTCGACTTGTACCGTACCTAGACGTCGAAACGGTTGAGTACCACATATGTAGGTATGGATTTGTTTCGGGATATCATTGTTGGTACGAACATGGTAGCGAACAATTGTGGCCGGGTTGCGAAACCATGACAACGTTGTCCGCAATGGCAAGATTACTTGCGATCAAATCTGAACATCATATATTTGAACGAGGGTATAATGAAATCCTAAAATTCATGAAGGATTGTTTGCCAAATGACAATTCATTGGATGAAAATTTTTATGCCACTAAAAGACTAATGCGAGGTCTAACTCTACCTGTTGAGAAAATAGATTGTTGCGAGGACCAATGTATGATTTATTGGGGAGTGGACTCTGAGTTGACATCATGTAAATTGTGTGGGAAATCACGCTACATTGCACAGCGACGAGGTCGTGGCCGAAACACCAAAAAATGCCCTTGCAAAAAAATGTACTACTTCCCTTTAGGCCCTCGGTTGTAACGATTGTATGCGTCTGAGTCAACGGCAAAACATATGGGATGGCATGGAGAACATTCCTCGCCGGAAGATGTTATGCAACACTGTTCTGATTCGATAGCTTGGAGACATTTTAATGATGTCAATAGAGACTTCGCCACCGAGGTTCGGAATGTTCGTTTAGGATTGTGCACTGATAGTTTTCAAGTATTTGGGCTTTCTGGGAAATCGTACTCTTCGTGGCCCGTGATTTTGACTCCTTACAACCTTCCACCGTCGATGTGCATGAAATATGAGTTTACGTTCTTAACGGTTATCGTTCCTGGACCGACCAGCCCAAAGCAGAAAATCGACGTGTTCCTTCAGCCGCTTGTGAAAGAGTTGCAAGATTTATGGAATAATGGGGTGATTACATACGACGTGTCCACAAAGACAAATTTTCTCATGCGAGTTGCCCTTTTATGGATCGTTAGTAATTTCCCTTCGTATAGCATGTTGTCCTATTGGAGCACACACGGTAAGTACGCTTGTCCATATTGTATGGAGGATACAAATGCATTTCAATTGCGAAATGGTAGTAAGACATTGTGGTTCGACTGTCATCGTCGTTTCTTGGCGAAGTCATCACCATTAAGGAAAGACAAAAAAAATTTCATTAGAGGCAAAATGGTCACAAATGATGATCCGCCCGCTTTGCGTTCTGGTGAAGAAATTTTGGCAGAAATTGAATCGTTTGGCTTGATGAAGGTGACAGAAATCGGAGCTGAATCTGTGAATGGGCGGATAGCTAAGAATTCGGGATGGAGGAAGAAAGCATATTCTGGGACTTGCCGTATTGGAAGACAAACTTGATCCGCCACAACTTAGATGTCATGCACATTGAGAAAAATGTTTTTGACAACATATTCAACACTATTATGTGTGTACCGGGCAAGAGTAAGGACAATGCAAAATCGAGGCAAGATATTCGTGAATATTGTCACCGACCTTCTCTACACATTGATTCGGCGACAAATACTTACGTCTCTGGGTGCTATGCTCTTGATACATCAAAAAAAAAAAAATGTGCGAGTGGGTTGAAAAGTTGTGTTTTCCTGATGGTTATGCTTTGAATCTTGGTCGATGTGTGGATCCAAAGAAATTGCGAATGTTCGGCATGAAGAGTCATGATTGTCATATTTTCATGCAACGGTTGATACCAATTGCATTCAAAGAACTCCTCCCAAACCCGGTTTGGGTTGCAATTAGTGAAGTAAGCCTTTTTTTTCGATCCCTAACTGCGAAAAGTGTCGGTCTCAAAGATATGGAGGTCTTAGAGTCTGAAATACCAAAAATCATTTGCAAGTTGGAGAAAATATTCCCTCCAAGCTTCTTCGACTATATGGAACACCTACCAATCCACTTGGCCTACGAGGCCCGTCTGGCCGGTCCCGTTCAATTTCGATGGATGTATCCATTTGAGAGGTAATATCTTGAGCCCTTGAAATTATTTTCCCATTCAATAAGTATTAAATCAACATTTCCTATACTCCGACAGGTACCTTAAACATTTGAAAAATAATGTTCGGAACAAAGCGAATGCAGAGGGCTCCATGTGTAATGCTTATTCGGTCAAAGAAGTCACATCCTTTTGTTCTTACTACTTCAAAGATCACGTCTTTACTTTGCATGACAAAGTGCAACGAAACGACGATGGCGGTGTCGGGCCTACACCGCATTTTGTGGGCAATTTCTCAATTTTCACTTATCCTGGTCGACCCATACGCAAGTCGAAGGAGCGGTACTTAACAGAGCAGGAGTATAATGTCGCTCATTCATACATACTGCTCAATTTTCCAGAGATCGCTCCTTACATCCAGTATGTCCGTCACTTTCATTCAATAATGCAGTACATTCATTATTCATCATTTACTAAGACATGCTATGTACATGTTCGTTTCTTCTAGGATCTTCGTCGATGAAATCACGCAAGCAATGGGGGAGTCGGAAGTTGATAGTAGTCTAAAGCACAACTTTCCCATATGGTTTCAAACATATGTAAAGTTATTACTATTGTAGGTTATATCTTCATAAATTTCTTTCGTAAGTAATGTGTCTTATTACATTTCTAATTTTTTGTGAATAGGCTCGAAATTCTATCATAGACGAGACGCTCGGAGTTGCATCCTTCTCATTCTTGTGCACGGAGGATGACAAAATTTCTCAAAAGATGGATGATTCCAGAAGGGTATTGTTGAAGTCGGTACCAAATCATCATAAAGACCACTACTGGCGCTAATGGAAGGTACGTAGGACTAATAAATGTCTTAGGATTTATACTAGTTTTTCAATGTCTCGTAACAATTGCAATCGCCATTTTGTAGGTGTATTTTAGATAGGATGGCGCGATTCCCGAGGATCTCATTCGTGCGGCGTACGACACGCATGCAGGCACAAGGTACACCGCATTGATACACAAGTTAAAGAAGAATCGTGTTCAGCCAGTTTATGTTACAGATGAGGCATGGAGAAGATACTTGGAGTACTGGGAGAGCGAGGACTTCCTTGCCAAGTCTAAGCAAGCGTCAACGAATAGGAACACCGAGGTCGAAGGACCTGGACTGGACCCTCGAAGCACGGTGGTGGTTCGGTGTCTTTTGTGACTACCAATGAAAGATTGATAAGTTTTTTTTACACTCTAGTTTTTTTTTTACATTTATACACTTGTTCCCTACGCAATTGATTTGTGTTTGGCGAATATGAGTTCGCCGACCTACTACTAATAGACATATTTATGCTAAATTTATAACCGGTCCTGTACGCAGACTGATTCATCCGATACGCCACCTACCGTGAATGAATTGTATTTGCATCTCTACACCGTAAATCACGACGGGATGACATTCATCGATACTAGATCGGAGCGGTTCTATGTAAGTATAGAAATGAAATGTTAAATAGTATTAAGTTTACTTTAAAGCATATCATGTAAGTTGTTTATTGTTGATACATGAAGGATAGGCTCCAGAGGAGACGTCTGGAGCTGACCCAGGCTACACCGGACCAACCGGTGGATGATGAGGCGTTGTACCTCAATGTGGCGGGTGAGTGTCCCAAAGGACGTGTCTACGGTCTCGGGTCTTTAGGGAGAAAGAAGAGGAGATAGGCAGATCCTGGTGCTAGCACGTCCCGGATGCCGGAGATGGCGCCACGTGCAAAGTTCGATATCGTTGCCGAGCAATTACGAAAGGTTATGGCGTTTATGCATCAGCATCTCGGGATGACCATGGACGGAGAAGGCATATCTCGGCCACAACCACCACCACCACCTCATGACCAACAATAGCCGCCGCGAATAGATCCCCCCGATCCACCACAACAAGGGGACAATGTTGAGCGAGAGACGCAAGAGTGGCTTACGAGAGATGAGCAGCTTGGTGATACATAGGTATGTTTCTTGTTGTTTGTGTAACTTTTGAGATTATACTTTTGCTTTTGTAGATAACTTTAGCAGTTGTTCGCATGACTTTTAGATTGACACTTCTTTTTGTGCATATTTAGATTGATACTTCTTTTTGTTTCATTGATTGTTGTTCAGAATTTTAAAAATTCCATTTACTTCTTCTATCTTAGCTTACTACAGATGTTACATTTACTTGTCTGAGTATGAAGAAGGTGATAAAATAAGAGTTATCCCCTGTCACCATGAATACCATATGATATGTGTTGATAAATGCTAAATATTTTATGATCTCTCGTGTGCAGGGTATGCCCGCTTTGCCGTGGAGATGTTTGTGAAGGTGTAGCCGAAAGTTCGATTTTCAGCTCATGAAAACCTAAGGAAGACTTGTACATATATGCATATATGAGGTCTGACAGCTAATGCATTTTACAAGTTCAAATGTTGAATGTTGTGTGTACTCCTGGTTTTATCTTTATCTTGTTTTTTGAAGAAAATTATCTTATCTTAAAAACTGTGATAAGATGTTAATGACAAGAAAAAATAGTTGCCAGACAATTGTTGCACTTTACATTTTAGCTGATTTTACTGCTGATCTTTTTGACTATTGCTCCACAAGCTCATTTTGATCACTATCAGGGTTTGGTTGCTTCTCTAACTTCAATTGCAGATTCCAATTGGTACATGGATTCGGGAGCCTCTAGTCACATGACTTTTGATTTATCCTCTCTAATGAATAAAGTTGATTTCAATTCAGTAAGTTTCAATTCAGTAATTGTAGGAATTTATGCAAGTAAGGACCTTAGTTGAATATGTGCTTATGCATTATCTTCTTGGATTCTTAGCTAAATGATATATATGACTGTCTTCCTTAGTCAATTTTCTTCATTTTAAGATTAATTTGTATGTTTTTAACTTTTTTTGTGGTTGTCCACTTTATAACTCGTCTGAAATTTTTCATCTGCAATGTTTGAAGGAAACTACTTGATAAATGAGTCAATGGACTTTCTTGTTTTATTGCTTTTGAGCATCTCTATGGTTTATCTAGTGGTTTTATTACCTATCCCCATCTTATGTTATTTAGTAGTTTTGTTTACTTCACTTTGTTATTTCACACTTTTCAGTAATGTGTAGGTATCGTCTGCTTGGAGGCCAGTTCTGGAGGATCCTTCAAACCTGCAAATCTTTTTTGACTACTATGCAATTGCAAAACCTCTGATCTCAAAGGAGGTTAGATCAGTCTCATATTTTGTACTAAAGTTTCTCAATTAATTCTTTTTTTTAATTCACTCGAATCGCATTTCCATCACAGTTTTTGTTTGCTGTATACGATAAATTTTTTTTGACATCAATTACTTGTAGATTTTGATAATCTAGTTGTTTTTGCTACTCATGCAGGTTGCATGGTTAGAAACTGATATTTTCACTGCTGGTCTTGGTTTTCTTATGCTTTCTAGTTGCTTTTACGAGAAAGATGCTTAATTTTATGCCTAGCCTTGCTGTCATCTCCATGGATAACTACAATGCTTCAAGTCGTATCATTGAGGGGAAGACTGTTATTACAACAAATAGAAACTGTTTTTACAGAGAAGATGTTTAACTGCCATTACCTATTGATGGAAATTTCGATGGTAAGAACTGGTTCATTTGATTCAACTGCCATTACCTATTGATTATTGCTTCCATTAAATATGTCATTTTCGCGAAATGTGAATTATTAGCTTCTCTATTATTCTATTACCTAACAGTTTGATATCGAGAAAATGTGTTGTGGTTGTATGATGTAGAGAGTCTAGGGACTAGAATGTATCTGCCGGTTTAATGAACTTTGTTGTTTGACCAACTTTCTAAACTGAATTAAAAGGGACCTAAAGAATTTCTTTTGTTGGCTGAAAAATCGATTGCTCTTTGACGATGAACCTAAGAGTGCCCTGATAACATTTTATTGTTACCCTCATTGAAATAGAACCGAATTCTTCAAACGGGATAGTTGAAGTCCCAAGCTCTCGTATTGTGATTATCGAAGGTATATATGCTTTAAGTGAGAAATTGAGGCCCCTTTTAGATCTCTGAGTATCCATAGCTGGTGGAGTTCACTTTGATCTTATTAAACGAGTTTTAAGGGACATACAACGTGCTGACCAAGAGCCTGAGGAAATCATCCAGCGGATATCTGAAATGGTTTATTATACTTACCCTTTCCTAGGTGTTTTTCTTAAGAATTTTTTTTCCTGACTTGCATGAATTCTTTCTTTCTAGTCATCCAAATATATTGTCACATAATTATTTTATATAATCAAAATCAACTAGCTTTTGATAATCTAGTTATTTTATAAGGAATAAAAAGGTAGCGATGCTGCTGTAGATTGAACTAAACAGTTGTTTAATTGTTTTATATAATCAGACTCAATCAGCGATGAGCCGAAATTACTATGGATGTGTTGACTCGCTTACTGCTTACTGATGTTAGAGCCTTGAATTTTACTTTTATACCTTTTACTTATTTCTTGTATAATGCATTCTTTGGAGGTTCAATGTCGTTGTTACATAGCTATCTTGATTCTTATTAATATGTTTGCTCTTGCTTTTTGGCAGTGATGTTTGTTGTCAGTGGCTTGCAGGATTAGCTTCTTAAGATATCTTATGACCCGTTGATTTCCCTTGTGAATTTGCAGATATATGTTGTATCAATAACGATAAGGATTGTGGTATGTATTATTATAATAGTTATAATAATAATTAATAATTCCGATCATAACCTCAATATTGTTTGTGTTTCAGCTCGGTTTTGTGCTTCTTGCATTAATCTGGAAGTATGATTTCCCTCATTTCATGGTCTTGATTATAGCAATACTCAATGATGGTAATGCTTCTTTTTTCTTTTAGTTCTCTTAGCACTAATAAAAATTTGATGCATTGATGATTATTCTTGTGTATCAATTTCTTATATGCAATGAGGGCATCCGAATTAATATAAGATTTTAGAGTGCATGGAAAGATTTGAAAGCAACACCAAAACCTCGATCCCAAATTAGTAAGGGGTCGACTACATGGATCAAACTCCCCTTCGCTCGATTTAATGCAGTGTGCGATCATAATCCTTTGAATCTTTCTTAATTTATGCACCTCATCAAGTTATCTTAGGTGTACGCCTATACCAATGAATTTCTTTAGTTTCTACCGCATCGAGTTTTCTAACTAGGGCATTTGCAGGCCGTCATTGGACGTGTTCAACTCCAAACCACTGCAACTGCCCTTCCCTATTTCTTGCATCGATTGATGCTACTCCCCCACTATTCTTTGAGTCTCTATATTTCTTATCATTACGAGTTCTACAACTACCTAAGTTTCCAAGCCTTGATTGATAATGATTTACAATATTAGAAAGATATTTAGCGATGTCCCATTAAATCTTCCACAATTCTCTTCTTTGCTAGAAAACCCATGATATGAAAAATCTCATTCCATTTTTAGCAGAGGCCAACAATGATCTTATATAATGAAGTCATATAATCTTTTAGATAAGGTGTCACTTAAAATTTAGAAAGTCCAAGGAAAACAAAATAATTCCCGTTACAAATCCAACATTGACAACTGGTAACTTTTATTAATCTAAAATATGATTCTATGTTGTTTCTTTTTGTTTGCATTTGGTTTTACAAATTGTCTGACCTTTTCGTCACTAAGAGTTTGAGCAGCTTAAATGTCTTTTGATGTCATCACTTTTGTCTGCCATTTAACTTCAGAATCTTCTTTTGAACCAAGTGGTATTGGTAGCTCAATGGTTTGGAATGTGATTACCTATCACTACAAAAAAACAGCAAATCAGAAACGGAAATTTTCGTCTCTGATTTGCATAAATTCGTCTCTAATTGAAATAAGAAACGGAACAGAGACGGAATAAATTCCGTCTCTAAAATCGTCGTCGCTGATTCAATCAGAAACGGAAATTTGATTCCGTTTCTGATTAGTGATGGATTAGAGACGGAATAAATTTCGTTTATGATTAGAGACGGATTTAGAGACGGAAATTAGAAACGGAACAAAAACGGAACAGAAATGAATTTTTTTTTCGAAATGGTACATTTGTAATTGCATTCCGTCTCGATTCCGTTGCTAATCAGAAACGGAATCAGAGACGGAAATAATAAATTCATGAATTCCGTCTCTGATTCCGTTTCTGATTAGCAACAAAATCGAGACGGACTTTGATCCGTTTCTGATTAGTAATGGAATCAGAGACTGAAATCATTATTTCCGTCTCTGATTCCGTTTCTGATTAGCAATGGAATCCGAGACGTAATTTTTATTTCCGTCTCGATTCTGTTTCTGATTATCAACGGAATCAGAGACGGAAATAATGATTTCCGTCTCTGATTCCATTTCTGATTCATGCATATATTCCTGGAAAATTAGAGACGAAATAGCAACGGAATGTTTGAATTTCGTTACTAATCCGTCTCTAATTTTCCTTTATGTTTAATTTTCAAACATAAACATAATCCAATTGGTTCTCCAACCTATAACTTGAAATTACAACCATAGGACCTACTCCATCGCTTTGCACCCTCCAACAACTCCTTGGGGGTGCTAACATCCCCAAAAAAAAAAAATTGACATTCATACATCGACAAAATATATCAACAAATATTCAAATGAGAGAAAAAAAAAACGTAAAATTCAAAATTTGAAAAAGATTTATATATCCATGAAAAATTGTCTAGTATTACAAATGCTTAAAATTTCTAAGTATTCACAAAAACCACCAATCCTATTGTTCAACAACCACAAAAAAAAACTTACAATCCTCTAAATATGCACAAAAAGAATTATCAATGTAAAAGTCATGTAAACAACTATAAAAGTTATTGATATGCTTTAAATTCCTCATCTCTCACTTGAAAACTAGATTATGGCAGGTATTGTCACAGGGATATGGGCAATCAATGGCACTAACTCCCACTCGATCGAAGAACCAGCCACCTACTGATAGGGCCACGCTCTGCAAATATTGCAAAATAGATCAAACTCATGATAAAAATACGAAACTGCAAAAAAACTATCTCCATTTACAGTGCAAAAGAAAACAATATATTTTACTATAATTGAACACACCATTCTATTATACAAATAAGTCTAATAACACCATATCCAAGAAGAACATAATTTAACAAACAGAACACATGAAATCCAATAACTTTTCTTTCAATTAGTTTTATGTCAACTGTAAAGATCAAATTACTGTTTACCTTAAAAATCAACCAACAATATAATCATGAAATTCCTACAAACCTAAAAACTTGAATAATGAACAATTTTCTCAGCATATTGGTGGAAGATGATGTCACGTTTGAACTAATGGAAATTCGCTCTAGGAAAAATGAAAAATAAGATGGTATCTCTATTCAATGTTGAATGTTTCAAAGATTGAGTTTTGCAGCAATGAGTTATCAAGGATTCATGGTCATGCTGAAACAAAATGTCCACAAAGCAAAGGCTTCAAGGTCATGCTAAAATAAAAATGTCCACAAAGCAAAGACTTCAAGTGCAAAAGTTTCTAATACATATACCGTTCTAGACTCTAGAGATGTAGTCATGGAAACTTTCTATTTGAAATCAGGCATGAGGATGCAAATTTGTTGATATAATAATTTGTGTTCTAATGGCAAAGGGCTTGTTCATGCTAAACATGTCATAAACTAAAAATAAATAAATAAACATAAAATGAGAAATTAGACATAATAATGATGAATATTTGAGAGAATAGGAATGTTTCATGCATGTGGGCCAACATGCTCGTGCCATTTTGTGTCAATCAACCATCAAACTAGCAATTCATATTATCAATGCAAATGCAAGTTAGTGAGATTTCAAAGAAAATGCACTCAAGCAAATATTATCAAGCCAAATTAGTATACAAAACCAACGCAACATGAAATGTCCCTATATAGTTCTTACCAATGAATGCTCAAGTTATACTTGACATGATTCACCACTTTCACAAGCACTCTGTCACCCTCTCTTGCATAAAGTGTAGGCCCTGAGAACTGCTTATTAACTGTAACTATGGGCTTCATGCTGCATAGTCTTGAGATGTTCTTCAACACCACCTGCAAAGCCAAGGGACATTTGAAACAACTTAATAATTGAATAGTTGAACTTAAATTTTTCAGGGACATAAGCATCATAGCAGATAGAGCTAAGGTAGAAGAGCAATGACTCACATCGAACTTATAGTGACGATCCCTACACTCGACCATCAAAGGGAACGACAAGCAAGCCATGAAAACCATAAGTTTGATCCATGTAAGCTCCATTTCTTTCTAGTTCTCCTTCAATCCCTTTCTATTATCACTTGTTTTACTTGTTCTGTTATTCAAGTCACATTTGATAGGATATATATACATACAGGTAGACCTGCTAACACATCCATCTTAGTTGCTATAGCCGGGATAGGATTTTGCTGCAACGTCATTTTTCCTAGTTTGGTGAGAGCAACAACAACTCTATCAGAACCAAATCTAGTTTTTGCATAATTTAAAATTGCAAAAACATGGAATCCACCTAATGTTTTTCTTGATTTTTACATCACTTATTATGCACCACTTGCATTGGAATCTTCTAAAGTCAAGGTATATACGATACTCATCTAATAGGATCTGTTCATTCCGTAGCAGTCAGCTAAACTTACACAACATTCCGAAAAACTCAACGCAAGATCTACCAAAGTCAAGATGTATCAAGCATCCATAAATTTATTCAATAACCTACTACTTTTCTTAAAACCAAAGTATACATTTATCGGCTGAATAAAGTCCGCCACATGAGGAAAACAAAAGACTCAATGAACATTGAGGTAGAACCATAGAATATAAGCAAACTAAAATTGGATGTCTAAATGACCTCACAAGGCCTTTCGAAGGTAAATGAAGGACCTACTATGAAGCAAAGAAGGGTTGAAAAAAAAAAAAAACCTCAAATACATACGGTAACAAATTGAGAAATAATAGGACATATACCTAAAGACTGCAAGTTCAGCATATTCAATTAAACCTCACATGCATGTGTAGCAAGATCCATAAGAAATTTAGATTCACAACCATATATCCCATAAGATTAATCACCAATTACTTTGTAAGTAAGAAAGCCTACTAGTAGGTTTTTATATTAGAAATCTTAATGAGCTCCGATATTTTGATATAAATCATAGCTACGAAGCATCAGAAGTTCTAGCACTATATGGTTTGATTTGAAGAGCGCCTTGACTTCCATAGCATTAACAACTACACAAGTTTTACAACGCCAAAGAGGGAAATTCAAGTAGCGGAGACTTGGAAATGAAACAAGTAATCATAAAAAAACAATAATCACGATTGCCGAATTATTCGGTAGTTTTGCCAGTAGCACAAATATGCTTCTTAACATAGAAAGGGGTTCTTAATAAGTAGTGAAAACATGAACCACGTGACTGATTGAATGTAATTAAGGAACAAACAATTCAAAATTAAGCTAATATTTCATTGATTAGAGAAGAATCAAAGTAAATAGACCTTAAACCCTAAATCCTAAGCATTTCTCATTATCATTCAATGAAAATATTGAAATGATTTTATTGTACGTGAATGAAAACAAAATCATAGTAAGAGAAGGTGAACTCACGACATTTAATTGCGAGGGACATACCAATGAGGATCGTAATGTGATTAGATCAATCCAACCTTAATTAAGCCTCTCAGAAACAACATCCATCAAAAGCCCAAACTAAACCTGTCACCTGAAATAAATTCACAAAAATCATGTCCATCAATGTGCAACACAATAGCCAAAGGAGTTCAAAAAAATAAATAAATCATAAGTTATAAGAGACATACAAATACCACCAACTATCAAAGTGCCTACTACTTGTTCACTCGTACCTCCTTAAGGTTATAGGTTTATTCAATTCTCTAGAAATTTTATGTGAAATAGCAACATTAACTAAAAGAGTAATCCTAGTGCTTAAGTAAAATGTTGAAATGATATATTAAATATTAATAAACCTAAAAATAGAACAAGCATAACCATAACATCAAACATTCTTATAATGTTGATCATGACATGCATGAAATACCAACCAAATACAAAATCAATAGAAATCTTGAATTGCTTAAGTAAAATGTTGAAATGATATATTAAATATTAATAAACCTAAAAATAGAACAAGCAAACAAAATACATGCAACATTAACTTAATAGATCAAGTGAAGAACACCAACAAATGCACATGAAAGCCAATCCGGAGGAAAATGTGAGCAGATACAATTTCAAGAGAATTTGGGTGTTAAAAATATTTTTTTTTATTGTTACCTTGAAACCTAGACGAGCAAAGAGCGAAGCGGTAAGCATAGAGCGACCAGAGAGCAGAGAGCAATGAAAGAGACGAAGATTCAAGATCGAAATTCAAAAAGATTCAGAACGCTGTGCACTCATTCACTGCACACTCAACCACGTAACAAATCAAATCACTCAAGAATAGTTAAAATAAAACCTGCGAAGCAATCAACAATTAAAAGAACTGAACTCTTTAAATTTGTCACCTGATCAAGAGTTTGTTCCTTCACAGGTCATAGACAATAAGGTAGTTCTACCTTTCCAACATCTGGCATCATAACAACTACTTGCTAACTGCATCAACATAACAACAAAAATTTAAAATACCTCCAAGAATAAACAAAAAGCAAATCTTACATAGTGCACTATGAAAAAACATTATTAATTTATTACTACACATAAAATCACCAAACCATGGCACTAACATGTTTACCTCTTTATTTAGTTACTCATTTATCATGAAAAAGGTCATACAAATCTCTATAGCTAATCATGCACAATTAGTTTATTCCTATACTATATCATTTCCTTTGTGTAATCAAACAAGTTTTACTTTCAACAACAATTGATTTCTTGTTTGGATATAAGCACCAAAGCAATACAATCAACCAAATAAAAGAATTACTTCCAAGTCTGACAAACTAGAGAATATGTGCACTCTTAATATAGAATAAAAAGTTTTGTCTAAATCAGTTGCGAAGAAAAAATAAAACAATTAATAACTTGCAGAGCTGAAAAAAGGATCATTATCAATGATGATATTATAATATCCACTTCAAGTTTGATAGCTTAGACACCCAAGAGAAGCCACCACTTTTGACTAAATTTGATCCTAAAATTGAAATCAAAGTTATTTGCTTCCACTTGAACTCAATGACATTTCTGATTTTTCAAGTTAAGATAGTAGTATAATGGAGTGATGTATTCAAACAAGAAAAGAAAGACAATGGGACTCTTAAGGAATCCCAAAAGGCCTTCCAGTATAGCTTCCCCTCTGAGCATATTGACACACTGAAGTGAAGTTTCAGGTCGGCTAGATGAGTCGAAAACACTAAATCAAAATAGAGAATATGCAACTCAAATACAGTTCTAAATGTCAACTCATTGAGTTTTTTCTAGTAAGGGTCGGTCGAGGGAGTTAAAAGGGCAATGAGATTAGAAATAATACAAAGATCAAGTAACTAAACAAGGAACAAATTCAAGAAAGCAGACATCATATCACAGCCAACCAATTTGAATTAAGTATTCATGAATTCAGAATTCTATATATAATTGCAGGGAAGTAAAAAACTGCTGCAAGTGCAAGCTAGTGGAAGTTGACTTCTAATTAGGGGTATAATAAATTTCGTTCAAGTATCCATCCTAATTTGATGGTTATATCTGTAAAAGGCACCTAATCAGTTTTATAATCATGATCATAGGATCAACAGAATGATGCGCAACAATAAATTAGGACGGTAAAGCCCCATCATGCAAAATCAATTAGTTTTTTTAGAAAAAAATTCTTATTGTATAAACCAACAACAATGAATATATATAAAACCAGAAGAGGTGAGGTCAGGGCCTGAACAGATAAACAGAAACTTAACACCAAATCTCAAGTTTCATTAACCCGACCAGCTGTGAAAATCAGTACACCATGCTGATCTATGAACAATGGGATACACCTACAGTGGCGTCAGCCCAACCACACCTGCATGTCCATATTCATTGTTAGCAAATATAATTGAAGATGATATGATCAATAAGGGCAGGTACGTATAAATGCAAGCTAATTACTGCATGTATGAACCAAATATAACAAATTCAAATGTCAAAAATATAGAAACCAAGAAAGAGGTAGTTATGTATCAGGAACTTCTAGCAAAAATGTATGACTCATATCTGAGCTTTGTTTTATAGAAATATAAAAATTCTTAAAAAATGAAAATGAGATCCACTGTTTACATTCATATAGGCTGTTGAGAGGTGACACACAAGCATAGTTACACGCTATACGAACTCCATGAATAGCCCCGAATCATCGCACGGATGCAAATTCACTGCATAGCACTTATCCAAGGTAGGGTACCACCAATCATTCGGTGCATAAAAATCAAGTATATAGATAACATTGATAAGGTTGTGGAACCATAAGATGACCAAATTTCTAATACTATAGAAGACTTCTTCTTCTTAGCTTACTTTATGTCTAAATCAAGTGATACCCATACTAATTAGGATTTGAAAGCTTTGTCATTGCTCTTCATGTTGTTGTAGCTTACTTATGCTTAATAATTTATTTTCTAATACATAATGATTTTGTGTCTTTTTTTTTAGTTGAAGTATATATAACTGACTAAAATATGGTTTTCTCTTTTGAAGAAAGTCCAAATTTCCATAAATCTCTTTGGGATATGCAAATCCATAACGTCTTCAACTAATTCGCAGATTTTCTTTTTTAAGACATAGAGCTTTGTGTAGCTATAGCTAAAAAGATTTGAGACATGCATATAAATGTGAAACAAATACTTAATACAGTCAAGGAACAAAGAATAACAAAGATCGCCCCAATTACAAAAATTACTTTACAATCATGGTAAGAAAATACTTTAGAATTCTTCGAACATCCCCAAATTAATTAGCATTTATGCATTAAACAATAATTAGACATAAACACAACTTTTATAAAAGCATTTTAAACAATGCAAGACTACAAATCTCACTGAATAATTTTTCTTCACCTTCATTTAAAAAGTCTTTGTTGCCACATCAATGCACCCCACTTACAATACAAAATATCAATTACAAGAATAATCCCATCTCAAACACATAAAAATATACAAACAAACCAGAATTCAAAGACCACCAAAAAAAAAAAAAGCACACCAAAACAAAAGCGTGGAGTAGCGATCAATACAATACATACACACATTCAAGTGATCAATCCCCACAAAATATTCTAAAATCCAAAACAAAGAAACAACAGATGTAAATGGGCGGCTTGATCCAATACCAACTTGTGGAGGAAAACAAACTAATAAAGTAACAAAAATAACCAAACAAATTCAAAAAGGGGTGTGAGAAGCTCAAAAGGTCATACAAGATTCATGAGAAAGTAAGCATTGTTGCCAAAAGTCATGTAAAAATGAAGCAAACTCTTACCAATGAGAGAACGGAGAGCCGTGACCGAGCAAGAGACGGAGAGACCGAGAGAGAGAGAGAGTTGAGAGCCGATGACGGAGACTAGCGCGACGAGACGGAGAGACCAGAGAGACGGCGAGACCAGAGAGACCAGAAAGACCAAGACGACGACGAGACGGAGAGACGAGAGTTGAGAGCAAAGAACGAGACCGATTTGGGGATTTTGGACGGGACGATCGAACGGGATTTGGGATTTTGGGGAGGGGACGAGACGATCGAACGAGACGATCTGATTTAGGGGTTTTTTGGGGGATTTTGGACGAGAAAGATTTGGGTTTTTTTCTTTTTTGGTTCGAGGGGGCCTTGAACCAAGCATACACAAATCCGAGATTTGATGAACGGTCATAAGAAACAAAATTTTTGGTGGGAATGTTGGCGCCATTTTTTAGAGACTGAATTAAATTCCGTCTCTATTTTCGTCTCTATTTCCGTCTCTGATTCGTCTCAATTCCGTCTCTAAATTAGTCCATCTCAATTCCGTCTCTAACTTATTTTTTTAGCAACGGAACTTAATTCCCTTTCTAATTTCGTTTCTAAATTTCATTTTCCTTGTAGTGTATGAATGAGGAAAAGGGTCCGTGTCTTCCCTCGTGCAAGTTTGAGGGGTAATAAGTTGGTTTTTTCTTTTTAAAAAAAATATAACTTAATACTCTAATTTGATTCTGATAATTTGAAGTTGAGAAATTTATTATAGTTTTCTGGTTGTCCCGATTGATCCACGGAAGGCCTTTCAAGAGTTCACAAAATTACTTTTTCTCTTGCCTTTGTAATTTGATGAGGTTTTGTTCATTTATAAATTTATGTTGTGGTTACTTTATTTTATGTGGTTCATGTCAAACTAAACAAGATTTGTGCTCACATGCAAAATGGACCATTATGACTATTTTCAAGGATCGTGTGAAACCATCTCCAACACCAGATAATTGGAAGCTTAATGAAATTTTTGCAACCGGCATCGTGATAAGGACTTATCTTGCCCTAATTACTGTCTTATTTTTGATCAATTTTGTGACAAAAACTAATTTCTTTGAGGTATTGCAATCATAAACTTAGTTTCTTGTACTTTTCTTAAATAAAAGTTTTGACAGAAAATATATATATATATATATATATAAATGAATAATTAAAAAAAAACAGAAACCATTTGCTTCACTTAATTTTCTTCTAATTTAGATTTGGGTACCTAACAACTTGCCATTTTTCTTGTAGAGTCATTTCCATGCGAGATCTTTGAATAGCAATACGGAGGAGATATCTTCTGCAGTCTATCTACAAGTTAGCATAATCAGCCAAGCTCTTATATTTGTTACTCGCAGTCAAAGTTAGTCGTTTTAGGAGAGGTCGAGGGCTCTCTTGATGTGTGCATTTCTAGTGGCGCAACTGGTAAGAGTTGAATGAATTCTCTTTATTATTGCTACTTTTTTTTTGTTTGATAAGCCTTTACTACTACTACTACTACTACTACTACTACTACTACTACTACTACTACTACTACTACTACTACTACTACTACTACTTTAATCAACTAAGAGTTGAGTTGATCTAGAAATTTATTCTATAAATTATCCTTCATGATTTTCAATGATTTTCAATCTCATGAAATCAATGTTGTTTATATTGTTGTATGTACGTAGGTTGCTACCCTGATTGCAGTTTATGCTCATATTAGCTTTGCAAAGTTATTGTAATGGTAGTAGAAACCCAAACAATTGAACAGGATTGATGGCACTAATTAGCATTTTTGAGTAAATTATTTAACTTGCACACTTTATCATCCGTTGTGGTAACATAATTTGAATATTTTGCTGCCTTCTCACCTTAATGCTACTATTATATTGTTAACAAAATATTGTTGATCCATGCAGGCTAAGCACCAAATTAGGAGACGTCAAGAGCTGACCCAAACTACACCGGACCAGCTGCTGGATGATGAGGCGGTGTACTACAAGGTGGCGGGTGACTATCCCAAAGGATGTGTCTACAGTCTCAAGTAGTTATGGAGAAAGAAGAGAAGATACGTAGATCCTGATGCTAGCACATCCCAGATGCTAGCACAACGAGGAATGAGCAACTTTATGATACTTAGGTATATTAAAACAATGAGAATTGTAGTTTTTTTATGGATACTTAGGTATATTAAACATTTATTATACTTGACTACGTTTCGTGAATATATAAATATTTTTTAATATTGAGTTTTATGTTTTTTCTCATTTGAATATTTGTTGTTGATATATATTGTTGATTTGTGTATGTTTGTCAAATTCTGCTTTTTCGAGGGATGTTAGCACCCCCAAGGAGTTGTTGGAGGGGGTGCAGGCGATGGAGCAGATCCTATGGTTGTATTTTCAGGTTTAGATGTTATGGAGAACCAATTGGATTAAGCTTAGGTTGAAAAACTAAACAAAGCATAATTGAGATGGATTAGCGACGGAATTCAAATATTCCATTGTTATTCCGTCTCTAATTTTTGAGGCATAGCTAAATAAATCAGCAACGGATCAGAGACATGATTATTGTATTCCGTCTCTGATCCGTTGCTAATCAGAGACGAACGAGAGACGGAAAACATTAATTTCGTCTCTGATCCCTTTCTAATGAGAGACGGATCAGAGACGGAATTATTGTATTCCATATCTGATCCATTGCTAATCAGAGACGGAACAGAGACGAAATTATTGTTTCTCATCTCTTCCGTCTCTAAATAGCAACGATCAGAGACGAAGTTTTTAGATTCCATCTCTCTGTTTCGTCTCTTATTAGAAATGGTTCAGAGACGGAATATAATAATTCCATTTCGATCCGTCTTTGAATAGAAACGGATCAGAGACGGAATTAATGTATTCCATCTCTATTCCATCTCTATCCGTCTGATAGAAACGGATCGAGATACGGAATTAATGTATTCCGATCTCTAATAGAAACGGATCAGATACTGAATTAATGTATTCCATCTCTGTTCCGTCTCTAATTAGCAACGGATCAGAGACGAAATGCAATTACAATTGTACCATTTAGAAAAACTTCCATTTATGTTAAAATCTCATTCGTTTCTAAATTTCGTCTCTAATTCGTCTCTAATCGACGGATTTAAAACACATTTTCGTTGTCGATTGAATCAGTGACGACGATTTTAGAGACGGAATCTGTTCCGTTGCAGAATTGAATTAGAGACGAAATTTATGCAAATCAGAGATGGAAATTTCCGTTTCTGATCTGCTATTTTTTGTAGTGATGGATTCGTAGAAATCAACTTGAGTTTGTCAACCAAAGCAAAAAGCGACCTGGAAGAATGAGCTTTGGTGAAGATATCTGCCGTCTGATTGGAGGAGGAAACAGAAGAGAGCTTAAGAGTGCCCGGAACTAGATGCTGACGGATGAAGTGATAATCATTCTCAATATGTTTTGTTCTCTCATGAAAAACATCATCGTGTGCAATTTGGATCACATTTTGATTGTCACAGTGCAGAATGGTAGCAGAAGTATGTGTAACTCACATATCTTCACGTAACCATCAAAGTCAAAGTAATTCAGAGGTAGCATCAGCAAGAGCTCGATAATCAGATTCTGTGCTAGAACGAGATGTTACTATTTGTTTCTTGCTTCACCAAGATATTAAGGAGTTGCCTAAGAAGAAACAATAACCAGTAGTAGAGCGCCGGTCAGTAGGATCATCAGCCCAATCTGCATCGGAGTAACCCGATAATACCAATGGAGAGTTGTGAGAGAAGTGGAGTCCATGAAATAGAGTACCTTTCACGTATCGAATGACGCAAAGAACAGCAATGAAGTGAGCAATACGGGGGCTGACATGAACTGACTGACAACATGAACAGTGTAAGCAATGTCCGAACAACTAATAGTAAGATATACTAAACTCCCCACAAGTTGACGATATAAGGTAGGATCTGAAAGAAGTGTGCCATCTGACGAAGTCAGCTTGACATTCGTGTCTAATGGGGTGGATATAATATCAGTTTCAGTGATGCCAGAACAAGAGATCAAATCAGAGGCATGTTTTTCTTGTGAAAGATAGTATCCATCAGAAGTGGAATTTACTTCAAGACCAAGAAAGTAGCTTAAATTACCCAAGTCTTTCATCTCAAAGTGACGTTTGAGCTATTGCTGCAAATCATAAATCCCAGTTGAGTCGTACCCAGTGATGATCATGTCATCAACATAAAGTAGGAGAAGAACCATGCCTCTATCAGATCGTCGGGTAAACAAGGCAGAATCATGAGGACTCGACTTAAAGCCAAACTGTGTAATAATAGAACTGAATTTGGCAAACCAGGCACGGAGAGCCTATTTAAGCCCATATAATGCGCGACGGAGAATGCAAACTTGTTTTGGAGAATGAGAATAGTCAGGAGGTGGACATATGTAAACCTCTTCTGCAAGATCACCGTTCATAAAGACATTTTTAACATTCATTT
Organism: Stephania yunnanensis; assembly: GCA_039657365.1. Lineage (NCBI taxonomy): Eukaryota > Viridiplantae > Streptophyta > Magnoliopsida > Ranunculales > Menispermaceae > Stephania > Stephania yunnanensis. Next base: position 51,493,427 of record CM077584.1, on the reverse strand, counting down.
GAAACAAGGGCCAATGTCGAATAGCTGCCACAACAACTAAACTTCGAACAAAAGTCAGGCGGGCTATAGGGGCAAACATTTCTTCATAGTCAATGTCATATTCTTGTGTGTAGCCTTTAGCAACTAGACGAGCCTTATACCGCTCGATATAGCCATCTGAGTGAGTTTTTATCTTATAAATCCACTTGCATCCAATCGAGTCTGGCCAGAGGGTAGCTCCACTAAGTCTCAAGTATGAGTCTTCTCTAGTGCACTCAATTCTTCGGACATTGCTTGCTGCCACAAGGGGTCAGAACTAGCCACTCGATAGAAAGAGTGTAACGGCCCCAAAACCCGAGGTCCCCGACCGCTGGGCCAGCGCCTCCCCACGTGGCGACCTCGGGTTTTGGGGCCATTACAAAGAGGGCTCATGTAAAGAAAAATAGCAGAAAAACAATGATAATATTTGACGTAAGGGGGAGGTTCAGTTACCCGTACAGACCAACGAGGTAGGACAGGAGCAAGAACATGAGTATTAGAAGGGACAAATTCTTCATGAAAGGAGCAGGAATGAGATCGCGATCATTGAGTTCATCTGGTGTACCTGCAGCAAGAGATAGGAAAAGCTCGATATAGGAGTTAGTGAAAAATGGTTGATGACAGAATAGTGAACTGTCGAACTTGGATAGGGTAGAGAACATGGTATTTTCCCAAAAAGTGACATGTGTAGAGATGCGTAATTTCCTAGAAAGAGGATCCCAACACCTATAGCCCTTATGTTCAATTCCATGCCCGAGAAAACACACAAACGAGCACGCGGTTCGAGTTTGGTATGTTCGGGGGTTAAGAAGAACGAAACATGCACAACTAAATACCCGAAGGTGAGAATAATCTGGTGGTGTACCATATAGTTGCTCAAAAGGAGAGATGTCATGTAACACTGGTGTAGGAAGTCGATTAATGGTATAGACAAAATTTAAAGCAACTTCACCCCAAAACTTTTCAGGACAGGATGCAGAGAGAAGTTGGGCTTGGACAGAATCTATGATACATCGATGTTTTCTTTCAGCTCGACCATTTTGTTGAGAGGTATACAGGAAAGAACGTTGAACAATGGTACCTTGTTGTTTAAGAAACTGAAGAAACATATAATCATGATATTTTAAAGCATTGTCAGTATGAAAAATTTTGATTGGATGTGCAAATTGAGTTTTGATCATATTAGCAAAATCAATATATATTTTAGATATTTCAGATCGATGCTTTAGAAAATATATCCAAATGAATCTGGAATAGTCATCAATGAACAGTAGAAAATATCGATAACCATTCACAGTGGAAGTAGGTGCGGGACCCCAAACATCAGAATGAACTAACCCAAACGGAGTATTATTGATGGACTCGCTAAGACCGAAGGAAGAAACAAGTTATTTTACTAACCGACAATGCACACAATTAAAAGACTCAATTTAGAAATACCCAATGACCCACTGGAAATAAGAGTGCGGTGTTTACTGGCTGATGTATGGCCAAGGCGAAGGTGCCATTGATAGACTGAGGGGTGGAAACTATAGCAGAAATATGTTTGACGACGGCATGTGAAGTGACGTGAGCTCAAATAATCATCTTACTTTGATCCTTGTTCCCAGAATCTGACCGTCCGAATGTCATGTACTGACAACCAGTAGGAGAAAATAAAATAGTCAACCCTTGCTCACATAATTGGCCAACGAAAATCAAATTTAAAGTAGGGTCGAATACAATGGGTGTCAAGGAGAGTTAAACTGGGGTTGGATGTTGTTCCTGAATGGGTAACAGTCATGGAACTTCCATTTGCAGTTTGAATGCTCGAAAAATGATACAAAGGGCTACTATTAGAAAGAAGAAACAGGTTTGGTGTCATGTGATTACAACACCCTGAATCGAGGAACCAATAGTTACCTGAGGTGACGGATAGGGCAGTGAGTTTAGAAGGTATCACATGTTTGATGATTGCCTCCAAATCACTCATAGAAAACATCGGAGAAGGGTGTGACCCATCAGAGGCAGCAGCAACAACCGAGGGACTTGCTGTAGTAGTAGATGAAGACTTGAATGCGCTTTTAAAGCGAGGTCATCGTGTTGGACAGTTTGATAGGATATGACCGCGATCATGATAATAGCGACATTCAACTGTAGGATAGTTAACGAATGAATGGCATGTTCTTTTACAGTTCTTACAATAAGGTAAGGTAGACTTTGACCATGATGGAGTGGTTGCTAGGGCCACCTCTGATGCAGAGGTGGAGTTGACCAGGCTAAACCGAGTTTCTTCAAACAAAATTTCTTTTACAGTTGTATCAAAAGAAGGCGGGGATCACGATGCAAGATGGTCGCTCGGACTGATTCATATTCAGGACGAAATGTCATGAGAACTTGAATGAGATGAAGGTGGTCTTTGCTAATCTCAGCTTGTTGCAATTGGTTCCAAATTTGCTAAATGAGTGCCAAAAATTCATTGATGGATTGACCGGCTTCTTGTTTTAAACTGTTCAAAGTGGTGAACAATTGATAATATTGTGCCAAACCAGATGTTTTGTATCTAACAGCCAAAAAATCCCAAATTTCTTTAGCCGTCCCAAAATCAACAAATTGAATATGGATAGAAGGAGTAGATGTGTTACAAAATCAAGCGATGATCTGATGATTCTTATTGTCTCAGTCGTCAAGTTGGTCAAGGAATTTGGCTTGTGTCTCCGTGGCATCCTTTTCAGGTTTCGGGTTGTCTCCCGTAACGATTCGCCGAGTTTTCGACCGATCAAAAAGCTTTTAATCCTTTGGGACCAAAGTGTGTAGTTTGAACCATCAAGAATTATAGAATGGGTTGTGAGATGTCACTTTTCTCCATCGAATAGTGGACAGTGGTGCGGCTATAATGGACCAGCGGCGGGTATGGTGTCAGTGGCACGGATTCGGGACTGAGCGTCTCCGATTAGCGTCTCCAGGACAGGGGCAGCGACGGGTGTGGCATCCGCGGTGGGTGCGGCGGCAGCTGTGCGGATCCGGGACTGGCGCGTGTGCAGCGGCATGGATCTGATGCGCGGCGATGTATGTGCAACAACGGAGACCGACGAGAAGTGACGAGGAGCATGACGAATCTGTTCGCGCCAATGAGATCGACGTCGCGAAGCTCCACGGCGACGAGGCCCGGAGGGTAGGCTTTGAGGAAGCCGCTTGCGACGCAACGCGGCTTGAGTTCAACAGGTGATGCAGCAGCAGGTAACGCGGTGATGCAGCGAGGATGATGACGCGCTGGCGAGGACGAGAACGTCGGGTGAGCAGGGGTTGATGCAAACACAGCAAGCGGACTGCGGGAGAACGTGAGGCGGTTTGGCAGTGTTGTGTCTCGCACAACCAGAGATGACAGAGTTGTGTCTTGCACAACCAGAGAAACCCACAATTATGGCTCTGATACCATGATATTTTCTCAAGAGAATGATTTTTATTGTATATATTATCTTGTGTACATGATGATCTATATATGCACGTACAAGTCTTAGAATACAAAAGGAAAGTGCAAACACAAAAGGAAACTACTAATTACACGAGATACTAATTTTCATAATTGTTAAACGTAATATTGAGTTTCTTTAACTGGTAGTTTCCTTAACAAGCAAAAATATATAAGACTCGATCGATCAGACCATCCCACCTCGCCCAACTATTTTTTCACATGGTGTAATTTGCCAGCAGAGCCTGTCATCCATTCAAAAGCCCATTCATCCCCCTAGCTTTGAACATTTCATGCTCCAATAGACATTAAGCGATTAGCAATTTGACACCATCTCATACCTCATCGATGCATCGTGATGTGTCGTTGAATATCCTTTCATTCCTTTCCTTCCAAATGTTCCAAGTTACCACCTGCGCTCCACATTCCCCATAGAACCAATTTCTTGCATTGAGGCATCTGCCACCTTCCGTCGCGAAATAACTCCTCACATGTGTTTATGTTAGACCAATTCCACTCTAGTAATCTAATTCCCTGACGAACCTTGCCCAAATAGTTCTTGCATACGTGTAGTGAAGAATAGATGATCCAACTCCTCTCCCCACCAACCACACATGACACATACGCGTCTCAAGTCTTTGTTTTGGCTTCCCATTCTCATCTTGAATTCTCTGTTCAAAGCTATTTCTTCCGACACTCTTGCTTCCTTATTAAAGATAAATTTGCTTCGCCTTTCAAAAGTGACCCCACAAGTTCGTTGTTTTAAGAAAAGCCACTGAAAATCCAAAATAATCAACCATTGTCGGCTTAATCGGACTGTAATAGAATTTAGGGGGTTTTTTTTTGTATGGATATAGCCATACATTCACTGCATGAAAAAGGAAATTTAGATTTTACAACTGAAAGAAAATAAGAGGAACACTTGGGCATGTCTCTTCATATTGGCAGCGATGTGTAGGCATACATTTCAATGCACATCGAAGAGGCGTGCACAAGTGCATATCTATTGTATTGACATTTTTATGAATTACATTAGCATGGTTCATGAACTATGTATCTATTCAAATGGCGCGCGGAATATAGTACATAAGCTCGTATCTCAAGATTAACCCATTGCATAAGTGGAAGTGTGAACCAGATTGCCTACCGATGTGTGTTGTCTAGCGCACATTTCCCAAATTTGTATGCCCGTATGTTTTTTTTTTTTGTCAAATTTGTTGCATTGATGTTCCCAACACCAAAAGAAAACAACAAGAATAACATATATTACAATCTACTAAAGCTCGGAACAACATCCTCACCAAGTATGCAACAACCCCATGAGGGGGACAACAACCTCCTAAAGGAAGACAAGAATCTCATATTGAGAACAACAAACCCACAAAAGGGACAAAAGTCCTAGATCTCTAGTTCAAAAAAAAATATTATGAGATTGCCTGAATTCACGCCTCCACGCTAGCAAACATGACTTTGAAACGCTGCTCGCCACCATTTAAAGACGCCATTGATGATCGCTTGCGTTGAGATGAGGACCCGCAACCTTGTCTACGCCTTTTTTCTCCTCTCTTGTTTCAAATGCTAGACAAAAAGGGACCATCGGTGGCGGCCACACTAAAACCAACTAGCAACTGATGGCTGCCAAAACTAAATGGGAAAGTGAAAAAAAGAAAAAGAGAATAAAGAAGCGGAGGAAGGCCGACGATGACAAGCAGGGCCGGCCCTGAAGGGGCGAATGTGGCGACCACCCCGGCCCCCACCCCCTCAGGGCCCCATTTTTATTTAAAGAAATTATGTAAATATATATTAATAAAAAATTATTTTTTATTAATAAAAAATTAATGCTTGCATGTTAAGTGATAAAAATGCTGGTTAGCAAATTGTTCATGTATTTTTTAAAATTAAATTTTAATTTTCTACTTTTTAAGTAGTTCTTTCAACTTACTCTCTTCATGTTAGTGATACTTTCTTCTCTTTGCATTTTGTATGCCTTATTATGCTTTACCTTTTTTTAAGCATGATTGACTAGGGATACAAACGGGGAAGGGAGGGGATGGGGACCATATCTCCATCCCCATCACCGCTTAAGAATTCATCCCCGATCGCCTGTACCTATCCCCATGTGGGGATAAGTTCTCATCCTGTGACAACCGTAAACTCCGAGGCAAATTGGGTACTGTCACGTCACCAGACATGTCACCACACGCTCACTAGAACATTTTTGGCATTTAATAGAAGTTTTAAAACCCTTATTAAATAGAGTGTTATTAAATGTCATGTGAAAATATGTTATGTTTTAATTTTTAATACATGTATTACATAGAGGTTTTTTAAAACTCATATTAATTAGGTGTTATTTAAAAACACCCCCTTTAATAGGGGTTTAAAAACCTCTATTAAATACCGAAATTGTTCTAGTGGCTTATCCTTGACGGCGAGCGTCTGAAACCTTCGTACGTTTCTTATTAGCATTTAACTTAGTATTTGTGAATGTTTTTATGAATATTTACATTAAGTTAACTAAGTTAAGTTATTCGTGTTTTATTAAACTAATATAAGTTGAATATCTGCGCATAAGTCTTTAAAGCATGCAAATATTATAATGAAAAGTTTGCATTAATAAACAACCCTATAATGTGGAAACCCGACATAAGATACCATGTATATCAAAAAGAGACAAAAAAAAAAAATGAGCATATACATGTATCAAGTATATAACTCCACCCAACGATACCATAAAAGCAGTAAATAAATACATACAAACATTTACGCAAAAAACTGATAGGGCTCTCCTAGCTCATATATAGTCGCCTAAAACCCCATTGTCTTAGCTCGTCATAGGATCTGTGATTTGTCACCAAAAATAATGACAAATCTCAGTTAGTAAATCCAAATAACGTTAGCTAATATTCACGAAATCCAATAAAACAACTACAATTCATGAAATTTGAATAAGGAATAGAAAATAAGTTAATCGCATGAAAATAAGTCGTAGAGAAGTTGAAAACTGGACACAAATGTAGTGTGATAGAAAACCATGGTCGACATCCGGGAATCGGCTTAACTTAATCAAGAGGAACCCATCACGATCACCTCGCTAAACATCTTATGGTCGAATGAGTGGAATGAAAAGTAGAACCTCCTCTAAACATATCTCAAGAGGAACCTGTGACGGCTCCAATTTCTCACAAACTGAGCACCGCCCGGCCTAAGCCCACGTGGACCTCGAGCCAGTCTCACAAGGTCAACGCAGACTTAGTCAGCCTTCCAATCCACCATTACAAGTAAATTCACAATTTTTAAGTTGAGTTATTAATATTTTGCAAGTTTTACAATTTTAGCGGAAGCAATTACTACATTTAACAACTCAACAATAATATCAAGGAGTTAGGCAACCTAATTGTGGAACCCCGCATAAGTATATCATCAAAGGAGAGTAAATAAAAATTTACATGTCCATAATCCAGTGTTTTTTAAAAAATATAAATAATAATACAAAACATCAACCTAGCTATAGAGCTTTCCCTCTACTACTCGTCCTGCGACTCTGCACTCAGTCAAACACGAGATTGACGAGCCCAGGTAAGTAAAATTCAGTAGAATCTAAACAGTAATTCAAGATAAAATGAAATAGTCCAAAAGTCATGCAGATAAAAGAGAATTGTACGGAATGCATGATAATGAGACTGTAAAACAATGAAAGTACAACGAGAATGAATGTCAAAGGAAACAATATAGAGAGGTGGCCAAGTAGTCTAAGACCACCGAATGCGGGTGCCACAGGGTCGCGGTCGCAGAGTCGCGCAATGACAAGCAGACTCGGGTCATAGGATGCGGCATCGCCGTACCTAGAATGTCGTGAATGAGGGATATCAACGGTGCCCCGGATAAAACACATCTTATTCCGACCACTCAAGTGACTCGAGGTCATGGCCCCGGTTGCAAGCCGGCAACCACTCCAATCAGAGACACGAGTATGACTCACTTGCCCTCAAACACTCATAAGTGGGTAGGAATTCCAATGAAAGGACATCGTACAACATCAATAAAATATAAGCTCAAATGAGAATATAGTGCATTTCCTAGCTGGTTTTACTTACCTCGAAATCTGTAATTCGTCCTCAAAACGTCCGCTCACACCTCGATTTGCGCATGTGTCCATTTATATTATTTATGGCTAATTTACTAAAATCATTCAAATCACAACTAAATTTGGTGAAATAAAGCTCACCATGGCCTTCAAAACCAATTGAATCCATCGCGTCGTCGAACTCGTCGAAGTCACGCCTCCAATCGGTCGACAACGCGCCATCGCGCCCTTCATCGCGTCGCAGCCACGCCGGCGTCGCTGCCGCGCCACCGCAGCTGCCGGCGCCGCCGCTGCTCGCCGGCGTTGCTTCCGTCGTCCGCACCAGCCGTTCGTTGACATCATCCGCATCAATGTCGTCCGCTGTCGCACTGGGCACCGTCCGTGAGCTCGCGAAGCCTCGCCGCTCGTCCCTGTTGTCGCGCGCCCCTGCCTTCGCTGCTGCCGACGTCTGTCGCCGCCGCCGGAATCGCCGCTACCGGCATCGTCGCTGGTCCGCGTCAAGCTACTGGAGCCTCCGCCACCGCGTCGCTGGCCTCGCCGCTGTCGGCCAGCCCGCCATCCGTGTCACACCGCTGCACTGCTGGTCTACGAGCTGCTGCTGGGTCGCGCTCCTTCTTCTTCGTCGTCTCTCTGGTTCACTCTCTCTCTCCTCTTCTCTATTTCTCTTTTCTTTTCTCTCTCTCTCTATTTTTTCTCTCTCTTCTCACTTTTTTTTTCTCTTATCCGATTCTCTCTTTTTACTTTTCAAATCAAACGTGTCCTCTAGATTCATGCGGAGCGAAACTCGAGGCACATTAAATACATATTTATTCAATATTTTCTTAAAAAACTTATGCGTCGCGCATCTCGAGGCACCATGAATATTCACATCATTACCACCTCATTTCACATTCTCGACACTCGCGCCACACGAATCTCGAAGCGCATCCAATGTCTATTTTCCTTTTATTCTTAATGTGACCACATAGCCACATTAAGCTGCTATCTCGTTCCCACGTCGACACGCGACTCGATGCGCGTCCCCGTTCGTGTTTCGGCTCACCGCATTCCCCACATATACTTTTCTCAACAATTAGCATTAAAATCTTAAATTGAACATTCTCGGTGTCTCCACTCAAGATTCGGACATACGTATTCGACGAGTTGGTCCCACATACGACCTTGACTTGGCACGTGGCACAAGTAAAATTTTCGAGTCGTTACAGTCTTCCCAACGAATTAGAATTTTGTCCTCGAAATTTATGCACTTCGATAGTGTGTTATGACTAAATACCCAAGGCCATACCCACCCAAGGCCATACCCGCCCAAGGCCATACTCGCCCAGGCCATACTCGCCAATGCCATACCCCCATCTTACTCTGTAGGGTTGGTCTCCTCCGCGACAAGATGGGCTCCTTCGCGACAAGCTGGGCTCCTCCGTGACGAGTCGGGCTCCTCCGTGACCTCCAAGCAAAGAACACACCATCTGCCTCCTCCCATCAATATATGTCAGGCCAACATCCTCGCAACATATATTGGAATACAACGAAACATAAGTCCTATGATCCACCGTCAATAACATATTTATATCTGTAGTATGTCCGCGAGAATGTAAATCAATTTCTATGACTGTCCGTTAGTATTTGATCGAGTAAGTCTCAACCTAACTCGTGCCCTATATCAGGTTACGATGGATAATAGTCGGACCTTGCGCGACAACAACATGAATCTGCTCCTAGCTCTGTTGTGCATGCCCGCTTCTATGAACACGTATTGGTGAAGTGACTTGGCTGTCAACACTTCCAAAAGAGGTACGTTGAAATCCCGATCCACATGAAGCATGTTGTCCCTGTCCTTGTCCATGTGCATGACTAGACCTCTGTCCCTGTCTGTGCACTTGACTAAAACTTTGACTCTGTCTCTGGCCACTGCCTCTGCCATTAGTCATATGATGTTACTGGTGCTGAGGACCTGACAATGCTGGCTACTGTAGTGCATTAGCGTAACTCTACGCTGGACCAACTAACCTTGGCGCAATATATGTTTCATGTGGCGGAAACACAATAGATCTTACGATCTAAGCTCGATCTCTTAGCCACGACCGTCTCGCTCTCTTTTTCCTTCGATCATTTCTAGACCCTCGCACTGACTATAACGATATCAATATGCGACCGATACTCCGGCGCGTGTGCTCCCAAAGCTCTCGCCAGCCATAGCCCTCGCTTAAGCCTCATGTATTGTGCTCGGAGCCATTGTCTCCCAACAGAACCAATAAATTCTAGGAAACCGTTTATGATGTAGTACACTTGGTCAATGTCCGTCTCAACCGCACCCCCATCATACCTCATCACGTGCATATACATATCCATGTACTGCAACTGACTCCATAGTCCTCTGTCAAATGGTCTGAAACTCGGTACTATTCAGGTACAGACTGTTCCTCATCGACACCTTCGTAGTACGCCACCAGACATCGATCTCGCCGATCAGTTGAATTTTGCGCTGGTATGGCCAGTACATCATGTATCTTCACGTGGCTATATATCTGCCACCTCAAGTTTAGTACCCCGTTGCAACTTCTCCAGATAATGCCTCTGAAACTTGCGAGTCTGCCTCGCCTCAGCTGTAGCCCTAACACCCGTATCAGTCGGCGTGCTCAGCATATCCTCAACTAGTGTCTCAAATGTATGAAGTACGAGATCAACCTGAACCTGTGCCTCCTCGGCCACTATAGGCCCTGCCTGAACTGGAGATGTTTCAGGTGGGTTGTGAACTGTAAAAACACACCTAACCTGAATAACTAGCGTTGCTGACGTAGATGGAGACGGTTTCACGGTCAAAGAATCTCCTGTAGTTGTTGGTCTTGTGATACAATTCTATCTGACAGAGTATGCAACTCCTCCGCACTCACAAAACGCGAACCTGCAGCCCCACGATCATTCCTAGACCCGGTCTGAAATGTCATCGCATTTTCCATAGCCACGAATCAGGGTATAGTTACCGATATCGTATATAGTATATTACAACATCACAAATATACCATAGAGGATCAAGTGTTACTTTTTTCTTAGCAACTTTAAACGCACTACTTTGCACGAAAATCTCTTTCAGTACGTTAACTAACGTATCTGAACAAGTTTTAGAATGTGAGAAGTCTTGAGAGTACAATCTTATAGGATTTATACTTAGTTGGCATCTAACTTTTAGAATGATTTCTAGACTCTACCTCAACTCGTAACACTTAATTCATTTACAAGTCCCTAAAGGTGGTGGTCGACTTAACCAACCCTGAGACTATAAATGCATAGTGTCACTAAAGTGGAGTTACTTGGGCTTCTGATCCAACACTACTACTCCAAAGCTTTTGTCAAAGCTAAAGGAGTCCGTACATGATGTAATCGTTAGCTCTCAAGTCGTCTCAACACTTTGCTCCCTTAAAGTCTGCATTAACTCACTCGTAATTTTTGAACTCCAATTCTATATTCAAAATCAATTTCGCGTACTTTACAAATCCACTTTGGCATTTACATTCCAACTAAGACCCTCAAATTTCTCGAGTTCTTAAAAAATATTAAACTACACAACCAAATCCTAAAAACCTTTTAAATACAATAACAAAGTTATTTCAAAACTTACTTTTTCATTTCCAATCTCATTCTCACAAATCCAATCGGTGTTCTAGCATTTTAAAACTCCAAAAGCTCTCTAAGTTCCTAAACATTGATTTTAAGTCCCAAGTAGGCTCAAGGTTATTCAATTGTCTCCATATTACCAATTTAAAATCATTTAGAGACTCAAACTTCCATTTCAAGTCTCAATACTATAGGAAATCCTCAATTTAAACAACTTGAAATGAATTTAATGAACTCTTTTGAGTCCTAAATAAGATCAAGATTCCTCTAAATGGCTTGAAAACCAATTCACAAGTTTGTTTGAGTCTTAAATGTCATTTTAAGTTTCAATTGGAAACCATAACCTTTGTAATACCAAAGTTTTGAATTGAAAACCTTAAAAGTCCTAATTATCTCATTTTACTCAAAATGAATTGTTTCATTTTCCATTCGCTTCACCAAACCAACAATGTTATTTATCTCAATTTATCAATTGAACTAACTAACTTCTAGTTTTACATATTGTTGCCATTCTTTTTTTCTTTTTTTTCTATTTTCCACAATGTTGTAAACAACTGGTATGAGCTGTTGATTAACCAAAAATGAAATCAAGTAGGCAAATGAAACATCAATCACTAACTGGTTCCATTTGAAACAGAACAAAGTGGTTCAACTGCCCTTACCAAACCTCTTCGAATGAGCTTTTCACTAAAGAATACCAAAAGCTCATTTTTATAAACCTTTGTAAATACAATTCTTTGTAAATATTGAGCTATAATAATAAAGTCTCGTTCCTATCAAATATATATATATATATATATATATATATATATATATATATATATATATAATTTCTATCCAATTAATCATTACCATCAATCTTCTTTATTATCAATTTCTTCGAATTCGATAATTTATCGTCAATCTTTTTCAATTTTACTCATCGCGTCTCACGCGATACACAAGAGTGAATATCGTATATCTATCGATAGTAGTATAATGCAACACATCAAATATCACATATAACTCAAATTTAATTTCTCCAACTCTCCTCACTTCCCAACGAAGACCTTAGTCAGGATCATAGGGTTCCACTCTAAGTTCAGGGTTCCTAACTTCCGCTGGTTTATGTCTTATGTTGGTTGTAGGTTAATTAAGAGCTAAATGTAAAAATTTAAGCTCTAATACCAACTATGGCGTTGGTATCACAATGTCTTAAGCCATAAGATTCTCAAAACTAGGCTTTGATACCAACTGTGACGACCCCAATTTCCCACAAACTGGGCACCGTCCGGCCTAAGCCCACGTGGACCTCCGAGCCAGTCTCGCAAGGTCAACGCAGACTTAGTCAGCCTTCCAATCCACCATTACAAGTAAATTCACAATTTTTAAGTTGAGTTATTAATATTTTGCAAGTTTTACAATTTTAGCAGAAGCAATTACTACATTTAACAACTCAACAATAATATCAAGGTGTTAGGCAACCTAATTGTGGAACCCCGCATAAGTATATCATCAGATGAGAGTAAATAAAAACTTACATGTCCATAATCCAGTGTTTTTAAAACAAATATAAATAATAATACAAAACATTAACCTAGCTATAGAGCTTTCCCTCTACTACTCGTCTGCGACTCTGCACTCAGTCAAACACGAGATTGACGAGCCCAGGTAAGTAAAATCCAGTAAAATCTAAACGGTAATTCAAGATAAAATGAAATAGTCCAAAAGTCATGCAGATAAAAAGAGAATTGTACGGAATGCATGATAATGAGACTGTAAAACAATGAAAGTACAACGAGAATGAATGTCAAAGGAAACAATATAGAGAGGTGCCCAAGTAGTCTAAGACCACCGAATGCGGGTGCCACAGGGTCGGGGTCGCAGAGTCGCTGCAATGACAAGCAGACTCGGGTCATAGGATGCAGCATCGCCGTACCTAGAATGTCGTGAATGAGGGATATCAACGGTGCCCCGGATAAAACACATCTCATTCCGACCACTCAAGTGACTCAAGGTCATGGCCCCAGTTGCAAGCCGGCAACCACTCCAATCAGAGACACGAGTATGACTCACTTGGCCCTCGAACACTCATAAGTACTCATAAGTGGGTAGGACTTCCATTGAAATGACACAGTACAACATCAATAAAATATAAGCTCAAATGAAAATACTGTGCATTTCCTTGCTGGTTTTACTTACCTCGAAATCTGTAATTCGTCCTCAAAACGTCTGCTCACGCCTTGATTTACGCACCCGACACACGACTTCTACGTCCCTGGTGTCCATTTATACTATTTAGGGCTAATTTACTAAAATCATTCAAATCACAACTAAATTTGGTGAAATAAAACTCACCATGGCCTTCAAAACCATTTGAATACATCGCGTCGTCGAACTCGTCGAAGTCACGCCTTCGATCGGTCAACAACGTGCCACCGCGCCGTTCATCGCGTCACAACCACGTCGGCGTCGCTATTGCGCCACTGCCGCTGCTCGCGCCACCGCTGCCGCTACTGGCGCCGCCGCTGCTCGTCGTCGCTGCTGCTGACGTCGCCGCCATTGCGCAGGCATCGTCGTTGGTCCGCGTCCAGCTGCTGGAGCCTCCGTCACCGCATCGCTGGCCTCGCCGCTGCCGTCGTCTCCACAGCGCAATTGCGCAGCCCAATGATCCGCCGCGCGATGCGATGTTGTCCACGCAATTGCCACCGCTGTCGGCCGGCCGCCGTCCCCAGTAACATCTTCTTCTTTCGCTAGTCCGCGAGCCGCCTTCTTTGGTCTTCTTCGTCATCTCTCTCGTTCTCTCTCTCTCTCTCTCTCTCTCTTCTCTCTCTCTCTCTTTTCTTTCTCTCTCTTCTCATTTTTTTCTCTCTTATCCGATTCTCTCTCTTTTTACTTTTCAAATCAAATGTGTCCTCGAGATTTGTGCGGAGCGAAACTCGAGGCACATTGAATACATATTTATTCAATATTTTCCTAAAAAGTTATACATTGCGCATCTCGATGCACCATGAATATTCACATCACTACCACCTCATTTCACATTCTCGACACTCGCGCCACACGCATCTCGAAGCATCCAATGTACATTTTTTTCTTTTATTCTTAATGTGACCACATAGCCACATTAAGCCGATACCTCGTTCCCACGTCGACACGCGACTCGAGACTCATCCCCGTTCGTGTTTCGGCTCACCGCATTCCCCGCATATACTTTTCTCAACAATTAGCATTAAAATCTTAAATTGAACATTCTCGGTGTCTCCACTCAAGATTCGGACATACGTATTCGACGAGCGGGTCCCACATACGACTTTGACTTGGCACGTGGCACAAGTCAAATTTTGGGCGTTACAAAACCCATGACGAGACTTAAGTTTCGTCAAACATCTCTCAACCTAACGGGTATCGGGGGAAATAGTTACCGTGTAGCCCCAACATGGGCAACTACTCGAATAGCGTGGGGTAGCTAGCCCTGGGGTAGGGTGTGAGTCTGTGCCATGCCCGACCCCATTGACAAACGCACATACACACGTGGGAGTGGGTGAACAATAAGTGGATACTAATAAATAGCACGATTGAATAATTGAAATTAAAATAAAGCAAATGTTATAAATGAATTTTAACTAATTTTCTCATGGATTTACTTACCTCAAACAATGCAAATCACCCTCAAAACGTCTCGCTCACGCGTCGAGATGCGCACCCGACACCCGACTATGGTCTCATAAATCCCCGATGTCCAATTATACCATTTTAATTATTTTAGAGTCACATTAATTGAATTTATAATGTGGAACTAAAATTTATAATTTTATTCAAAAAAGTTTGATTTTTTGGCACACTTTTCGAGTTATACTGGGGTGCCAAATGACCGAAAAAGCTAAAAAAGCTTCGAAACTCATTTTCCTAGCTTTTTCCTACTTTTCATATTTTCTAAAAAAAATTGGGATTTTCCATAATTTTTATCTATTTTTAATCTATTTTTCTGTCGTTTATTTCATTTAAAACCCATTTTAATTTAATTTTAAATTAAATTTTAAATTTAATTAATGGGTTGGGCCCGAATCGGGCCCAGTTAGGTTCGGCCCGGTTCAGCCCAACCATCTAGACCCGGGTCGAGCCGACCCGATCCATCTGGGTCAGGGTCGGCCCGACCCATGTAGGTTTAGGCTAGGTCAACTCGACCCATGGCCCGTATGGGTGTAGCCAAACGGGTTGTGCCTTTTTTGTTTTTGTTTTATAATTTTATTCCAACATAGACGAATAGGAGCCCTTTTTTGTTTCTTTTTTTTTCTTTTTTTTTTCAACAACAATAGCAACTAAAATAATAACAACAGAAGAACAACCTAACCACCATTAATAGCTCTCAAATTCCTCCACCAAATCAACAACAAAAATAGCCACTCACCTCAGTCTATGGAGGTCGTCGTGGAGGCCGCCATTAGGAGAGACTTCGCGAGAGAGGCGATGAGACCGTGGAGGTGTGAGGAGAGCTTGGTGATGGAGAACTTGGTGATGGAGAAAAATGAGGGGGAGGGCGTGAGGAAGGAGGTGGAAATCGTTAGGGAAGGAGAGGGGTGTGTGAGTTTTGTTTAGAGAGGAGAGAGAAAATAGGAGAAAAAAAGTAAGGTATGAGATGATGTGACTTTTAAACCCCGAACTATCCCATAAACCCTCGTTACGCACAACTCGCGACGTCGTACACTCTCGTCACTACTGGCGCACAACGCGGCCAATAAAAATATTAACTAGTGCGACGTGAATTAGTTAATAATACAACCATTTAACATGCATCACACAAAAATAATTTTTATACTTTGGTTGGCATGTCCTAAACTTGTCGGCGGTGTCCACGTGAGTCCGAGCTACGGGTCCTAATCTGTAATTAATAATTTAATTGAGATTAAATAATGCGGGCCGTTATAATCTTTCGAACTAAAAGTAATTTCGTCCCAAATTCAAACTTAAGTAAAAAGTTTACTTTGAAACAATAGGGATATCGTTCTTGCATTGTAGACTCTCGCTCCTAAGTCAGTCCTTCGTTTTTATGATACTGCCACCAAACGAGTATTAATGGGATTTCTTTCCTCGTGAGAGTTTGTACCCTGCGATCCACTATCTCAATAAGGTGTTCCTCATATGTAACATCTAGTCGAACATTGATCTTAGTCATATTAACCATCGGTCTCAGTCCTGATCTAGCCACCATAACATCAAAATATGAAAAACATTATGGACCCCTGCCAATCGACTCGGTAATCTCAACTGATAAGAAACCTCCCCAACTCGTTTCTCAATCTAAAACGGCCCAATAAATATTGGTGTTAGTTTCCCCTTGATCCCAAATCTCTAATGACCCTTCAATGGGGAAACCTTCAAATAGACCAAATCATCTACATCGTAGCTCAGCCAATCGCAGTATTTATCCATATATTTCTTCTATCTTTGTTGGGCAGCCTACAACCATTAACGAATCAATCTCACTTTCTCTGTATGGTCTACAACAATCTCAGGCCCCACGACTGTTGTATCATCGGGCTTTGCCTAACAAGCCGGTGATATACGTGGTCTACCGCACAACGCCTCAAACGGTGGCATCCCTATAATGGCCTGATAACTATTATTATAGGCAAACTCACAGAGCGGTAAGTACTCCTCCCAAGACCCACCAAACTACAATACATATGCCCTGAGCATATCGTCAAGTATCTGTATCAATCTCTCGAATTGTCCGTCTGTTTGAAGATGGAATGCGGTATTAAACTATAACCTAATACTAAACGGCTCCTACATAGCCTGCCACAATGATGACGTAAGACGACTATCTCGGTTTGAAATAATCAAAATTGGTACTCCGTGCAACTGTACAATCTCTCTCTCGAATAATGTGATCAGTTGTGTGAAGGTATATTTCATAGAAACTGATAGGAAATGTGTTGATTTTGTCAACCTGTTCACAATCACTCATATCGCATCGTGTTTCTGAGAAGTCTGCAGTAATCCACAAACAAGATCCATCGTAATGCATTCTTACTTCCACCAAGGGATGGGCAGCGCCTGCAATAACCATCTAAGCCTCATGTGCTCGGCCTTAACCTAGTAGCACACTTCACAACCCCTAACATAGGTGCCAACGTCCGCCTTCATCCCTGGCCACCAAAATAACCATAAATAACCATCGCATATCATGATACATCTTGGTCCTGCCCGGATGCACTGTATACCGAGACCTGTGAGCCTCATGGAGTATCTCATTGCCTACTTTTGCCACTACTAGAATCCATAACCTCTATCGATGCTTCAAACACTGATCCACAGACTCGCTCTAATCAGTATGATCGAGATTGCGTGTCATCTCACTGAATCTCAAGTACATCTCGTCGGCCATCTGACACTCTAACACTCGCAGAATAGAAACATGACAGTGCCCCAATCTGTCCACAAACCTATGCGTCCGCTGTAGCAGGAACCTTTGTCAAACTCAATGTTGTCATAACCTACAGTAAACCATACTCTTGCATCATATGGTAGACAACTGTCTCAGAATCCAGTCCTCTCCTGCTCAATGCATCTGCTATGACATTTTCCTTCCCAGATTAATATTTAATGGAGAAGTTGTAGTCCTTCAGCAATTCTAACCAACGTCGCTATCTCATATTCAGATCTTTCTGAGTGAATAAATATTTCAAAATCTTATGACCTTTAAATAATGTGAACGTTTCACCATAGAGGTAATGTTTATATACCTTCAGTGCAAATACGAATGTTGCATGCTCCAAGTCGTGCGCTAGATAATTCCTCTCTTGGGTTCTCAACTGTCGGGATAGGTAGGCGATAACGATGTCTCCCTACATTAGTACACAACCCACCCAATGTCACAAGCATCGGTATGAACCGTCAATCCTTTGTCTGGCTCTGGCAATATCAGTAATGGTGCGGTATTCGGCCTCATCTTCAACCGTGTAAATGCGTCCTCGCACTCCCTCGACCAATCAAAAGATACGTCCTTCTTGGTCAATTTATTCATCAATACGGCGATCTTCAAGAAGTCCTTCACAAATCGTCAGTAGTATTCTGCCAACCCAATAAAACTCTTGATATATGTGGTTGTCTCTGTGTCAGCCAACATACCTTTGTCACTAATCACGTGTCTCAAGAACTTGATATTTGACAGCCAAAACTCTTACTTAATGAACTTAACATACAATTTATGCTCTCTTAATGTCATCAATATCTGCCTGAGATGTTGTTCGTGATCTTCATGAGTCTTACTGCAAATCAATATTTCATTAATGAAGACTATGACGAATCTGTCCAAGTACGGCTTTAATACTTTGTGCATCAAGTCCATGAACATGGTCGACGCGTTCATCAGTCCAAACGGCATCACTATAAACTTAAATAACCCATATTTGGTGTTAAATGCAATTTTATGGTATGTCTCCATTTCAAATTCAGACTGATGATAACCCGATCTTAAGTCGATCTTAGAGAAGAAACAGGTTCCGACCAACTAGTCAAAAAAATCATCGATCTTAGGTGAAGGGTAACGATTTCGTATTGTCACTTGGTTCAACTTTTTATAGTCAATGCACATCCTCAAGCTACCATTTTTTTCTTAACGAATAGCATCGGTGCTCTCCATTGCAATGTGCTCGAGTGTATAAACCCATTCTTCTCCAAGTATTCCAATCGAGTTTTCAACTCATCTTGCTCCACCAGTGCCATCTAGTACAATATGCTAGCTATCGCTCTCTGTGCCCAACACTAACTTGATAACAAACTCAATCTCAACTGACTCTGTTATCCCTGCAAACACCTCCATCTCTAGGGTCATGGCCAATCTACCCTTAGTGGTCGGTAGTACACTCGCGTCACCAGTGAAACCGAATTTTGGAATGTCAAGGATATGAAAAGCCACTATCTTATGGAAATAATCCACTTGGGCGTGATACGACGCTAGCTAATCTATGCCTAAAAACGCATCGAACTTTAAGAACTCTAGGACACGTAGGTCAATAAGGAGCTAGTGTCTCTAGATCTTTGTCGTGCAACCCTCACAAAATCATATTAGGGTAAACCTTCTCCCAAGCCGTCGTGCTGAGAATCAGGAGTATTCTAATTCTAACAGGTGATAACCCTAACTAATCAACCATACGTCTAAAAATAATGATACGATGGAACTAGAATTAATAATTGTATGTATAAAAGACCACAAATCATAATCATACCCTCGACGAGTTGTCTAGTGGCCTCGCGGTCTAGCTATGCTCACTGCGTATGCCCGTTCCCTAACCTTAAGTGGTGGTGCTACAATCAGTGATACTGAAACACTCAGACAATCCTTCTTAATGTGTCCAAGCTGTCTGCATTTGAAACAAGTAACATGTATGTGTCCTGGCCCCTGACCCTAGCCACTATCAGACCTCTAGCCCTAGCCCTGACCATACCGTCCTCAATATTTACTTCTTTGGCCCTTAATCGGTCTACATCTCTATTGTTATGTATAACCACCACTTAACGTATGCGCTAGATGTGCGGGTATTATCCATGGGATATGATTGCCTAGTGGTCATCATGTATGGGTATCTGTCCCCATTTATCTTCGTTATATATAATCCTCTTCCCTTTCCTGTCAAACCTGGTGTCGCACTAGAACGTCCCTGATGCCAGCTGTGGTATAGGCATCGCGGTGCGATAGAGAATATATGTCTCAAGGGCTAAACCCTCTCATAAATCTCATGCAATATACGAGTTCTGCCTGATACTATTACACTCGATATCTTCTCTAAGTCCAACTCCAAAGTAGTGAACCTTATCGCGATCGTTAGAAGCCAAATCCCCATCGAATTGTAACAGGTAGATGAACCTCTCCATATACTGAATAAATGTGCGGCTACCCTGTCTAAAACATAAAAACTCATGTAACAAACGCAACTGTATCTCCCTCAGTATGTACTGATCATGAAAACATGTCTGAAACTGACCCAGGTAGTCGGCTCTCCGTGGGTCTCGGTATGAGCGGTCTACCAAACTTCGGCCTCTCTTCAGAGCATATATCCAGATATCCTAGCGCGAATGCTGTAGTGGATCCTCAAAAGGTTTTGTAACTTCTCCTGTGCAAGAATCCATCTCGCAACTGCCTCTGGGTTTCCACCTCCAGTAAAATATCTGACTGAAATCTCACAAACTTTTTACCAGCTTAGCCTCAACTGACAAGGAGGTCTTAATGTGATCTCTTACGGGGTTTGTGTCACTGTCGCTGCAGGCATAGACGCCAGTGTGGTAACCTCAATACGAGTCTCTAAAGCTGTAACCGACATGATAATCTCGGCCATAACTGTAGTCACGTGCGTACCTTGGACAATCGGAGCGGCTACTGTCTCAGTGATGCTCGGTGTAATGGCGGCGGTAAGATTCATAATTGTTGTTGTCTGGTAACGGAGAAGGGCCAACATCTGCTCGAACTACGAGTCATGTGCCACGATCTGGTCGAGTACACTTTAATCAGTCGCAACAGGTGTAGTACCACTCGTCTGTATGTCATCTTCTGCAGGTGGAGTCAGTTGTCCGTCCATATCGTATCTGCAATAGCAAAGGTCCATATCGAGCTTCGTATATATACTCTTACAAATCAAAATATTTATCGTATAACCACTAGTACCACCCGCTTCACGTTCGCTTCCCAACTAAAGTTCTAAATCAGGATCGCCAGGTTTCCACTTCTAAGTTCGTTTTGTTAAGTCTTATTGAGTTTCATTAAACTTTTCCTTTAGGTTCGCTTAAACCTAGGCTTCAATACCCACTGTGACGACCCCAAACTCTAGGTAAACATGATACTGCCATAATGCCAAACACATCACCAAGGCATGCCACGTCACCGCACACTTGTCCTTGACGGCCAGCGAACCGAAACTTTCATACGTATCTTATTCGCATTTAACTTAGTTTTTATGAATGTTTTTATGAATATTTACATTAAGTTAACTAAGTTAAGTTATTCGTGATTTATTAAATTAATATAAGTTGAATATCTGAGCGAAAGTCTTTAAAGCACGCAAATATTATAATTAAAAATTTGCATTAATAAATAACTATATAGTGCGGAAACCCGACATAAGATACCATGTATATCAAAAAGCAACAAAAATATAAAAATGATCATATACATGTATCAGGTATATAAGTCCGCCCAAAGATCCCATAAAAGCAGTAAATAAATACATACAAAAACATACGCAAAAAGTTGATGGGGGCTCTCCTAGCTTAAAGGTAGTCACCTAAAACCCCTTTGCCCCTGCTCATCATAGGATCTGCGATTTGTCACCAGAAACCATACAAATCCCATTGAGTAAATCATAGAGAACATTCATTTATATTCACGAATTCCAAGTAAATGGCTATTGTTCATGCAATTTAAATAAGAAAAAGAAAATAAGGTAATCGCGTGAAAATAAGTAGTAGATAAGTCGAAAAATGGACACGAGTATAGTGTGACATAAAACCACGGTCGACATTTGGGAATCAGCTTAGCTAAACCAAAAGGAACCCATGACGATCACCTCTCCAAACATCTCACGGTCGAATGAGAGGAACCCATGAACGGTAGACCCCTATCCAAACATCTCTCGAGAAGAACCCATGACGAAGACTTAAGTCTTCGTCAACATCTCTCAACCTAACGAGTATCGCACGAAATAGTCACCGCTTAAACCTGAAATGGGCAACTACTCAAACAACACAGGGTAGCTAGCCCAAAGGTGTGAGTCCGTGTCATGCTCGACCCTGTCGACAAACATACATACACACGTAGGAGTGGATGAACAATAAGTGGATAACAATAAATAACACTATGGAATGATTGAAATTAAAATAAAGCAAGTTCTACAAACGAATTTTAACTAATTTTCTCGTGGTTTTACTTACCACAAAAAATCACAAATCGTCATCAAAACATAGCGCGCATGCCTCGAGATGCGCATCTAACACCTACCTATGGTCTCATAAGTCCTTAGTGTCCAATTGTACCATTTTAGTTATTTTAGAGTCACATTAGTTGATTTTATAATGTGGGACCAAAATTCATAATTTTATTCTAAAAAGTTTAATTTTTGGCACATTTTTCGAGTTATACCGGGGTGCTAAATCCCGAAAAAGCCTCGGAACTCATTGTCCTAGATTTTTCTAAATTTTTATATTTTCTGGAGTTTTCTAGAATTTTCCATAATGTATATCTATTTTCTATCTATTTTTATATGATTTCCGTAATTTATTTTATTTAAGAACCATTTTTATTTAATTTAAAATTTAATTAATGGGTTGGGCCCAAACCGAGCTCGGTTCGGGCCAACCGCTTGGACCCAAGTCGATCTGACTCGGCCCATCCAGGTCAGGGTCGGCCCATCACATCTGGGCTTAGGCCGGGTCAACCCGGTCCATGTCTCGTATGGGGGTAGCCAGCCCGACCCGCTTGCCTACCCCCTCCCCTTCCAATTCGTCTATGTTTTAACAAAGACGAATTAGAACTTTTTTTTTTCTCTTTTTTTTTTCTTTTTTTTTTCAACATAGACGAATTGGAACCCATTTTTTGTTTCTCTTTCTTTTCTTTTTATTTTTCAACAACAATAGTAACAACTAAAACAATAACAAGAACAAGAACAACTCGACCATCATTAATAGCTCTCAAATTCTCCCATCAAATCGACAACAAAAATAACCACTTACCTCGATCTAGGGAGGTCGTCGTGGAGGTTGCCATGAGAGAGACATCGCGAGAGAGGTGACAAGACCGCGGAGGTGTGAGGAGAGCTTGGTGAGGGTGAAAAATGAGGGAGAGGGTGTGAGGAAGGAGGTGGAAATCGTTGGGGGATGAGAGGGGTGTGTGAGTTTTGTTTGGAGGGGAGAGAGAAAAGTAAGGTATGGGATGATGCAATTTGATGGATGATGTGACTTTTAAACCCCGGACAATCTCATACACTCGTGTTATGTGCACCCCGCGATGTCGTACACTCTCGTCACTACACACACACAACTCGACCAATAAAATATTAACTAGTGCGACGCGAATATTTAATTACTAATACAACCATTTAACATACATAACACAAAAATAATTGTTTATGTGTCTGGCGACGTGGTGGTACCCGGTTTACCTCGGAGTTTGTGGCCATCACACATCCCCATCCACGTACATGTCTAATCGCTGCGGGGATAGTAAATCCCCGTGGAAAAAAGTCTTTACCTATTTAATGTTCCATTAGAGATCCCTGTGGGGATTCACACCGGGGTAACATTTCTCCCACTTAATTTTTCTTAAAAA
This sequence comes from Stephania yunnanensis, assembly GCA_039657365.1. NCBI lineage: Eukaryota > Viridiplantae > Streptophyta > Magnoliopsida > Ranunculales > Menispermaceae > Stephania > Stephania yunnanensis. The sequence continues at coordinate 51,469,958 of CM077584.1, read as the reverse complement.
AGAATTATAAAAAAGTAAGGTGTTAACGACACGCACATGTGTGTGTGTGTGTGTGTGTGTGTGTGTGTGTTAGTATTTTTAAATAGTATTTATACATAAAATATACATATGTCTATTGCTAGTATAGGCATATAGTTAATGTAGTTTAGTAATTTGTACAATAAGGTTTTGCAACTTTTTATTTATTTGATTCTAAATTTGTAAAAAGTAAAGTTGCAAACAATTCAAACCAAAATATATAATTAATGTAGTTCGGTAATAAAAATATTTTCTATCTATATATAATATATCATATGGTATGCATGTATACATATATAAAATAAATACATGGGAACCCCATAAATATCCTCCAATGGGGATACCCATGGAGATCTCCGCTGAGATCCCAAATGGGGATACCCACAGGGATCCCCGCGGATATATTTGTTTACTCATCCGCATACCCGTACCCACGCAAGTATATGATTTTCTCCTCATCCCCACTTCAATCTCCATTTAAATCCCATGTACCTATCCCCATTGCAGGGATTTGTCGTTCTCCACGAGTTCCCATAGAGATTCTCAGCCCCACTTACATCCCTATGATTGACTCTTAATTAATGTGAAATATTTTGAAGATATTTTGAAAGGCTTCGAACTTGCTACTATGCATCAATTGAACAAGTTTTTTGTGAGATTTGCATTGTCTTTCATATAAGAATATAGTTCTTTTCCTATGTATCTGCTACTCCCTCCGGACTACAATAAGTGTCGTTTTCTCCTTCCTCACAATTTTAAGAAAAGTCATTTAATTATCTTTATTAAGGAGAAAATGACAGTTAATGACTAAATCACCATTTATCTCTCTTAACTCCACCACTTCTTCATACACTAGTTATTAATGTGTAATTATTAAACTTTCTTTTTCTATTAAGAGTATAAAATTCGATTGAGTAATTAATGCGTATTGATACTATTAAATGAGATATATTGTGAAATCCTCCAAAATGGCTAAAACAACATTTATTGTGGTTTAGAAAGAGTATGATATTGATTGGGGGTCCACAAATTATAAATTTGCTCAAAGCCTCTAAATACTTTAAACCGGACCTGATGAAAAGATAGAGGGGGTTAGCAGGGGAGGGACTGAAAGAATAGAAAGAATGAGAGGTGGAAAAGAGGGGTACGGTGGGTGTGGTGGGAGATGTGGTGGTGGAGATGATGGAAATGAGGGGGAGAAGAAGAAAAATACAAAGGGGGTCACGGGTGAGGAAGGGAAGAAGCTAGCGCCTAAGCCGACCACGTTGACGTCGGCAGCCTAATTAAGGCAAGTGATCTGAAGTGGCGCTCGAAGAGAAGCCGTCGGCGGCACTATGGTTTCTCAGTAGGGTTTCTTGCGTGAGAGATATAAACCATATGCGCATATGGTTTTTATACTTTGATCCCTGAACACGTGTTTTTGTAGTGCATGTAAGGCCATTGTCTCAATATATTTGAAGTTCATTTTTTCTTCAAATTTGAAGTTTAATTTCCCTTGCAAGCGACAAATTAAATTTAAATATTTATATTGAGGCATAAAAAAGGTAAAATTTGACTCGGGGTACTGAACTTGAACTAGTTGAATTATTCGAATATGAGATGGTTTATACCAAAAAAAACAAGATAAAATTGAAATTAAGTATTATGCCATACTAGAAATTTGAGTGATCACAAATATATACATCAGAGTTTCTATCTAATTTGTCATTAATGAAATAGTTACTATGCCAGAAATGTTTATTTTGGATCTAAATTACTCGGTATCTAGACTATTTGACTACTTCAGATTCGCCTAAGTCACATCATATAAATGGGGAGAGTTTCTAATTTTGATGTTTTTATTTTCAAGACTTGAATTTGAGTCATTAGTTAAGGGACAATAATAACTCGCTTTCAGATGTGCCGGCCAAACTGCTAATTACAGAAAAATGTTTCTTGACACTAAGTATAATTAGAGAATGGAAACCGCAATTGTAAAGTAGTAATTATGGGCTTGGAGAACCTATATATTATTTTTAGACCCATGGACATTTGACTACATACATATTCAATTAACTAATTATAGGTTGCATGGGCTTGGCCCGCTTGGGTAACATGTCTTTTTGGGTATCTCGAGTTGATATATATGCTACTATCAAGTCTATCATTAAGAATGGAAATAATTGACCAAAAAAAAAGGGATGGAAATAATTGATTTGGGAGAATTGCCCCTTATATATGGAGCCTCCAGTGCCCCGAATGTAGATTAATCAATGCGGTTGGAGCCGAACACTACTTGAAAAACTAAAAAAAGCTTATTGTAGAGAGGTATGATGTTTCATAAGTCTATTAGAGGGACATATGATTTTTTTTCTCGAGGTATTGAAAAATGTTTTATTGTATATCTCTTGATATTATAATTCTTATTTCGATTGCTTATAAAAATGTATATTTATTAATTATAAAAAACGAAACTATATGACTTAGTTTCTTTTTTTGAAACACTGAAATCCATTCCATTGAAGTAATACCAGAATTATAACGTTGACGTATCATAACATAGCTTGCAAAAAAATTGGTGTTTCACTCCAATATATTACTTCCTCTCGACTTCTGTCTTACCCATCGACTAATGTGACGTAGTCTCTAATTCATGTGTGAATCCATCAAACCCTTACACTCATGCAGTACGGCCTCCAATTCGATTAAATTTTGCATGGGCTTTAAGATTCCTGTAATAGCTTGCAACGAATCTGACTCAAACAGTATACTTCCATATCCCAGTTCAGCTACCCACTTCATCGCCATTTTAAGAGCTAACCCCTCAGCTTCAATGGCCCCACATCTACTTGGGAGTGCTCTTCATAGCCCCGCATAAAGCCCACATCTGAATTTCCGAAGGCTGCACTCAAACCCAATTTTTACTAGGGGTTGCCATGATATGCTATGGCCCTGCCTTTGGTGAGAGATGAAAGACTCAGGTATCTTCTTTCTCGTTTCATTCCATGACTCAACCCATTCCTAATTCTACCTTTTATGATCTCAAGAGGGAGATCATTCTTATTCCAAAGCAAGTTTTTTCGGAAGTTCCAGATAGACCACATATTCATATACACCTTCCTAGCCATCCTCAGGTCCAATGCATTGCAGATGATGAAAAACCAACCTTTGCAATCCACATTCGTTGCTTTAGGTTGTGTAAGACGACCCCAGCTACCACAAGTCCTTGTGCAATTAAACCAGAGGTGTTGAAACGACTCAGGTGATTGTTTACAGCATACACATACATCTTCAAGAGGCATTCCTCTCTCTGCAAGCCTTGATCTCGTTGGGAGGCAATTTCATAACCATAGCCACGTGAAATGTTTCACTTTGTTAGGCAGTTCCAGTCCCCATAGCCGCATCCAATTTCCTTGTACACTAGCCAGATCCTCATCTCTATCAATTTCGAATGCAACCTGATAACCAGAGTTCACTTTATATAGGTCATCGGTCAAAAACTTCCACACCATTGAATCATCCCCAACTCCATTTAACATAATCTATTGGATAGCTCTAAAGTCCCGATTGTTGAACGTTTCCTCAATTATTTCAATTGTTGTAACAAAAGAACCTACTTTATTTCAAGAGTATATTAGTGTATACTTTATACTTAAAGTGAAGAGTAAACATTTTGCTTTGAGATTCTCTAGCATTAATATTATTTTTATTCATCCGGTAACCTACAGATCTAGTTAGATTTATGAATATTAGTTCCATCTTCATTTGTTGCAATACATCTTCCTTTAATAGTTACAAGTGGCAATTGGGTTGGTTTTTCTTTAGTTTTCATTTTATAGTTAATTTGTCTTATCTAGTAATAAGTGTTTATTTGGCTTCTTTTGTTTAAAGGCTTATATTAATATTCATTTGTTGGAAGTTTTGTTATTTGTTTCGTGCATGATTCTGGTGTGTGTGTGTGTGTGTTTTTGTCAATGCATGATTCTGGTGTTTGTATTTTGCTATTTGTTTCAGACGTGGTAGAGAGACTTCATGATTGCACACTATTTCAATTTCATGGACTTTTGGCATGATTGAGACGCTATAGATAAATATTTTCAATCTAACAAACTTATGAAAAAATTTAAAAACTTAACATCTATGGGTAAAATGGCAAGCCACGTAGGCAAGAGACGTCTTATAGGGAGTTGCTAAAAATACACATCCATTTGTTTTGCAAACACTGCCACTTTCACAAATACCACCTCTTTCACAAACACCGCTTTCCTCAAAGTAACTACCCTCCACCAATCATTGTCGCCCGACGCCGTCTTCCGTTGCTACCCACCGCTGACGGCAGCCTCCCCATCGCCTCTCGTCGTCGGTCGCTGCCTCCCCACCGCCAACTTCCCTTTCTCTTTCTCTTTCTTTTCTTTTCTTCCTTGTCCTCCTCTTTCCTCCCTCCTTAACTTTTGGCTGGCAGACTTGGCTGAGATCTAAGTATGGACGACTTAGATCTGGTCATATCTTCCAGCCGGAGGTCAAAGAGGGAAGAGGAGGAGAGGAAAAAAAGAAAAAAAAAGTAAGGTCGAAGGTGGGGAGACAGCGGGAGGGGATGGTGAGACAATCGTCGATGGCAGGCTGCAGAGGTCGGTGAGGGTAGTTACTTTGAGGGAGGTGGTGTTTGTGAAAGAAGTGGTGTGTGCAAAACAAATAAATGTGCATTTTTAGTAATCCATAATACTTTTCTTGCCTACGTAACTTGCCACAACAGCCATAAATATGGCGGCCATGCCGCTCCGGGGTAACATGTCTCCGTGTACTCTCTTGAAACTGGCCCAACTACATGTGTCCAGCATATGCCCTTCTTTTTCATGTCTCGCAAATCGTATCCACGTGTGTATTATCAAAGTAATTAGTAAAGTATTCTTATTTTCTTAACTTATTCTTTGTGGGTATTTAACTATTTCTAATGTTACTTAATTTATAGTTTATTGTAATGCTTAACCATGCTGGTGGGTGGGTTGTTTCTTACAAGTTAACATAAACCAGCGGAAGCCTCAATTGATACGATTAGTATAAGTAATTTAGCATGGTAAACATTAGTCAAATGAGCAAATCTTACTGTGAAAAATCTTGTAAAGTACTATGTATATAAACGACAATACCACAAACAAGGTACATACATGTACGGTGTCATCTCAAGTCTCCCAATACCCAAAATATACAAAATCTCAAAATAAACACGTAAGAGTAGGTCCTTGACAGCGTGCAATCACATATAGTCGCCTAGGATCCCCTTGCCCCTACTGGTACTAGGATCTGCACTCAATCATCACAAAAGACAGATAACGAGTCCAGTAAGAAAAATCTCAAGGAACTCATATGAGCATTCGTATAATAAAGTAAAGGAAATGAAGGAATATTAACAAGTAAACATGCGAAATATAAAAATAGACAACTATAAATGGCCCATCGTAAGAATAGATAATAAACAAGCTAACAAATGTGTGTGCTCGCTCCAGATGGACTAGAATGTACTTCGGTCACCAAGTTCCCACTAGTGGTCGCGCCCAACTGGCCCAACACTTGGTCCCTCACGGCGTTGGCCAAATCCGGCTGAGTTACCGACACGTGCACCAAGGGCAAGCTCAGGTCACCATTCACTGAGGGTTGGGTCACATGTGCTACAGTCCAGTGCATCATGAACACACACCCAGGAAATCCGATGGAGTAACCTCAACCCACATCCAAGTAACGAAATAGAGTAATGAGCGACAATGAATGATAGAAATGAAATGAAAAAACATAATCGAATACTCAGAGTCTTTCAATTGGGTTTTACAAACCTCATACCTCTCCGACCTCCCCATACTCCCATATCTAACCTAACAAGCTCCTGGTACCGAGCTACAATTTCCCCAAGTCCTTGAAGTCAAATTTATATATTTTAGGTTATGTCCTAATGTTTAGTCATGTATTAGATGAGAAATCACCAAATAGCCCTTAAAAATACATTTTGATCTTCAGTTAGCGTGTAACGACCTGTTACCTTAAGCTAGTGTTAGTACTAATCCAAATAGTAATTAACTCGAGTTAGGCTGAGGGTTAAGATCGACGTACCTCGATTTGCATGTGTATGCGTTTGCATGACGTTTCGTGTTTGTTTAGATTGTGAAATTTAAATATAAATAGATTGTGTATAATAATGGCATATATACAAACCTATAATTGATAAAATATACTATAAGCCATGAAATACCAGTACACTGTGAGTGACGACGGAGTAGTGGCATGAATGTGCATGCTCGTGGCTACACGCACTACAAAAAAACAACAAATCAGAAACGGAATTAGAAACGGAAATAAGTTCTGTTTCTAAATCAGAAACGGAATTAGAAACGGAATAATTTTCGTTTCTAAATTAAAAAGTTAGCGACGAAATTGAGACGGAAACATTCAGAGACGGATTTGACAAGGATCAGAGACGGAATTAGAGACAGAATTAAATTCCGTCTCTAAAAAATGGCGCCACGATTCCCGCAAAAACTTTATTTTGTTATACCCGTTCATCAAATCTCGAGATTTGTGCACCTTCGATCTCGATGATTCAAAAATAAAACTCCCTCTCTCTCTCTCCCGATTCGTCTCTCCGAAAACTCCATCTCCCCAACACTCCCTCTCTCTCTCTCTTCCGATTCTCTCTCTCCCAAAACCCTATCTTCCCGGCGCTCCATCGATCTCTCTCTCCCGATTCTCTGTCTCTCTCCCCAAAAACCCCTCTCTCTCGACGAGCATCTCTCTCTCTCTCTCTCTCTCACCGCGCTCTCTCCCGATTCTCTCTCTCTCCGAACCCCTATCTCCCCAAAATCCCTCTCTCTCGACGCGCAGATCTCTCTCTCTCTCACGCTCTCTCTGTCACCGCTCTCTCTCTCACGGGACCGTCGACCGCATCCAGTGCTTTGTGCTTTCAGGCCATTAGAGAGATCGCTAGCACGTAACCCTAGTGTTCGTTCTCACTCTATCGGTCCTCGATCCGAAGCGCTTCGCGTTAGTGCTTGTTGTTTGTCAATCAATGTACGGTCTAATCAATTGGATTGAATCATTGATCGTGTTAGGGTTTGTGGTTCAATTTGCGTTGTGAATGGAACCGATTAGCGTTCTATGAGTTCTTCGATGAATTTATTGTTTAGGTTCTCGTTTTTCTTGAAAATTAGGTGAATTGCACTCGATGTGTTGTGGAAAGATTGATCTTTGTGCGTGTTCGAGTGCGATTTATCGATTATTGTAGTTTGTATTGTTGTTTGTTAATCCATGTGTTGTATAATCGGTTGAATTGATCATGTTAGGGTTTGTGGTTCAATTTGAGTTTGTAAATGAAACCGATTAGTGTTCTGTATGTTCTCTCGATGAAGTTATTGTCTGCTTCGGTGTCTCAAGGTATATTGATATATACGTGTGTGTACGTGTATATATATAAGTATACACGTTACATTAAGTAGCTAAGTTTCATTGCTACATTAATACACTCAATTTTTCATTCATATAAGTGTACGTATGTCTGCTAATAAATTAAATGTACCATATATTACAACATATGCATATATGTATAGCTTCCGCCGCTTCTTCAACCTTCCGAAGTCGCAACTCCAAAGGTTACTACGGCGAGTCGGTGTACTGCACCAGTGTTGGAGAAGATGTATTGAGCAAGTGCAACAAAGGGGAGACTCAAATTGAGAGGCTTTTAGCAGTTGTTACTTGCTAATAAACATAGATAAATCAGATCATTATCATCTCTAATTAATTAATTCGGTAATTGCTCACAGTTATTGACCTTTTCATTATTTCTTTTCTTTCTTGTGAGCAATTACTATGTTAATGCTTTAGCGGCAGCTCCAAGTCATATCAAGGTGTTTTCTGCTGGTTCTGATTGCCAGGTACAGTAAGATGTAAGAACAATTTGATTGGTGCACCATTTTATCTGTGTAGCTTGCATTTACTCAATCAATTTCAAGCTCATGTTTTTTTCTCGTATTTTATGCATTTGGTTTCGGAAAGTAATGATTTTGTTAATTTGTATAGTAAAATATTTTGAGCATTCATCATTTTGACATAGGAAAATTGAGGTCCGAGTGTGAGTATAGAATGTCACTTTTTGCAAGTTCCAATGTCGAGATTGTGTGAGTTCTTGGTCCAAATATTGTAAGCTTGATTGTGATATATGCTTTGCACAAACGTTACATGCATCTAAGTGCATATATTCATGCATTTTAAAGCTGCTTCATGCTTTGATTGTTTGTAGTTTGAATGGAAATGTTGTTAAAAGTTCAAAATAGTGTTACATTTTTTGCTAATTTTATGGATCTATAGGTAATTTTAATAGGTATTTTTTTAGGTTATTCTCTACAAGTTAAGTGAAACGGTTGGGAGTGCCTATTAGCAAAGAAGGTTTGCTTAGAAACTAATACTTGATAGTTGCATGTTTAAATCATTATGTTTCTCTCATTATCAATCACATCATCACTATGACCTTGACTATTTATGTTTACCATCTCATTCGATAGGTCCAATGCTCGGTGATAAGGTGAAGAGAAAGCGTGGAAGTGAAAAACCTATTAATTTTAGCTACAACAAGTGGGCTCATTTAGCGCTTCCCATGCTTATTTCAGGTAAATTTGGTGATGACACGAAACTTTTTGCTTACTCACCCAAAAGTTTACTATGAAGATTTTGAAAGTATTCATCTATTTCTATGAAGATTTTGAAAGCATTCATCTATTGCTAAAATGATAAATATATGAAGATTTTTCTTGTGATGCACAACATTATAACAAAGTATTAATTGGTTTACTTTTTCTTTTTGTTATTTGTAATTTTAGGTGCAAATGGAATGTAAGAGATTCGACATCATATCTTTTGTGTCATTGAAAAAAGGGCTATGAGAAAGGTACTACTTCATTTCTTGACACAAATAACTTGCTTTTAGATCCTATAATTCTTTTGGGTGACTAAGTTTCTTAACGTTGATTTAATTATATTTTGTTTGCTAAGAAGAACATATACTAACGTTGAAATAGAACAATTTTTGCAATTGTTCACTTCGATTCCACTTGTGCTATGATAGAGAACTAAAAATTAACTCATTTAAGCCATTTTTTTTCGAGATATTACTAATCGAATCACAGATTATGTATGGAAACCTTTGAATTAAGAAATATTTCATGTCGAAATTTGCACTTTTCAAACTAAGGAAGGTGTGTTAGGACTTGTTCTAGTTAATGCCCCCTTAAGGAAGGTGTGAATCATATTCTCGTAGGTTCTCAAATTTTTGATATCAAACACCAATTTTTGTTGTTTTAGTTAGAATTTGTTCCTCAGCACCCCTCAAATGGAAACCCACCAACTTTGTTTCTAATTTTACATGGTAAAGTTTTTCTTTGTATTGAGTTCCTTCATTCTCTTTTTGACTTGGACCAAAGAATTGCGTTTATCTACCTATATTCTTACATCTTGTTCGTAGAACCAAAAGGAATGAGTTTTTAGCTAGTGATACGTAGTTTTCCCATAATGATGAATTTCTTTTTCTTTATTACTTTATTTATCTTGTGTTTATATTCCATAATATTGTTTATATTTCTATTATTGTTTGTATAATTTAGTGATTTTTTTCTTTTTGATCTTTTTTCAGGTGTTTTGTACGAAGTCAAGTATTATTTGAAGCACAATCAACTTTATATAATCTCGGAACACTTCATTTTTTTATTTTTATTTTCATTTAGAACAATTTTTGCTTTTACTTTTATAGAAAGATACGATATAGAAACTTTTTATATTGTTTTTGTTGTTTCGTGTACTACATTGAGAAAAGATAATGTTAAGGATATGTTAAGTTTATATAAATTGTGTAATATCAATATATTATTTAGCTATGATTTTTATTATATATTGGCAGGTTAAATGTGCTTGGATTGAGACCTATATATGTAAGACTTTAAAAACTAAACAAAAACGAAAATTAGAGACGGAAATAGCAACGGAATCCAAAGATTCCGTTGCTATTTCCGTCTCTAATTTTCGTTTATGTTAGATACATAAATCAGAAACGGATTAAATTCCGTCTCTGATCCGTCTCTGATTAGCAACGGATCAGAGACGGAAATAATCAGAAACGGAATTTATTCCGTCTCTAATCAGAAACGGAATTAGAGACGGAATAAATTATGTTTCTAATCAGAAACGGAATTTATTCCGTTTCTGATCCGTCTCTAAATCAGAAACGGAATCCATTTTCCGTTTCTGATCCAATCAGCGACGACGTTTTCAGAGACGGAACGCATTACGTCTCTGTTCCGTTTCTGATTGAAATCAGAAACGGATTTTTTGCAAATCAGAAACGGAAAATTTCGTTTCTGATTTGCTATTTTTTTGTAGTGACGCAGGCATGTCCAATGGATTTATTGGCGAAGAAATACGCGAGTTATATATTTATATATAAGGATATATATATATATATATATTGGAATTAAAAAGAAAAATAAAATTATATAGATTGTTTGATCTTCTCGAATGAAGCAAAAGTACAAGATGTGTCAAGATTTGTGTCACTTTAATACATCGAGGATGCGATTAACCTCGAAATGATGCGATGCGTATCTCAAGGAAGATCTATATATATAAATCAAAAGTTGATGTTTATCAACTAATAATTCGATAAAAATAAAACTGAGGGTTTACGGGGTTTGATTCCGATCGAGACAAGTTGTCAGAGGTGATAAATCAAGCTCAGTAAAGGAGCTTAATCGATCACACAGCTCGTGAGCATCGTATAAGTATAATTTGTTTTAGTATTTATCAAAGTTGGAATTGTTGGTGATGTTAAGATTACGATTATTTAAGATGTTTGTTGATCAATTATGGTTTCTCACCTCATTAGAGGTTGTTATGGATTAATTTTGATGAATTTATAACTGTTCGGGATGATTTGGAGGTGTTTTGGATTGATTTGGATGAGCAGAATGGCGTCGTTATTGCAAGTCTGGTGCGCATAGTGCACTAGGCTTTGGCCATAGCGTGCTATATGTACTAGGAGGATGAACCGACATGCAGGTATCGTGCTACCATACCCAGATCAGTGCATAACTGATTTGGAGTTAATTAGTTTATCAAGATGCTTAGAGACTATTTTAAGGGTCTTAATTGACTATAATACACTTATATTAACTACAATCGGTCTATGATAGGTGTTAATTAACAGAGAGAGAGTTACAGACCCAAAAAGTTAGGAAATTGGACAAGGACTTAGACCGAGGTAAGTACAGATTTGTTTATTTATCAATATTGTCTGGCTATTTAGTATATATAGCTCATATAGAATGAAATGGGGGATTATAAACACTGTGATGGATTTCAATAAATAGAAAACAATGTGTAATGTGACCATGCTATAACTCCTGATTTTGAGAATAGGTTTATAGGAGATGGGTTCCCTTCCTAACCTATATATAACTCCTACTCAATTAAATAGGTTGTATGGATTACATACACATTAGAGGGTTTGGGATAGAACTACTGGGAATTAATGGATGGGCTAGAGAGCATATCGGCCAATATGTTGGTCTAGTCATCTTATTAATGGCGTCGGTGGGTAATCGACCTTAGTTTTATAAAATAAATGGGAATCACAGTGTAATAGTCCAAATTACTTACTTTGCATCTAATTTTGTATTGAATCTATATGCTTTTCATATTCTTGTTAGATATCATTGGTGCATGTTGTATTGCACGATATCCTTGAATATTATATGAAATGTTGATGATTAGTGTGAATCCCTACTTACTAAGCAAGTTGGAGCGTTTCCCCAATTAACATTACATGTAGATCTGATGAGCGCTACGACTACGGAATAGAGAAGTTATAAGAGTCTTGAACTTCTCTTCCATGTAATGACTTTCTCTGGATCTTATATATTTGTATTGAATTACAGTTTCGTAATATCACATAGGATGGGTGATTTGTATAATCGAGGTTTATTCAGTCTGTTTTTAATACTATATATCTTATTTTGGTTATCGAAAAAGGTTTTAAATTCCCGCCATGTATATGATTTGTTTTATTTCAATAATCGATATACAGTAGTACTTATCAGGTGTATGTGGTAAGGCTGTTGGCTCTAGTTAAGTCTAGTAAGAGTAATTTGGGCTTAATTAGGGTTTCAGACCAAGTACTTCCCTAATCAGGTTAGGGGACGCCACATAGCGCGCTAAGGGACATGTGTAACGGCTATCTGATGGTAGCACGCTAAGGGAATTATGTAGCGCGCTCCTGTTCTTCAGGACGAAGAACAGTTAACAACCCAGAATTCTCAAGTCGAGAATTTTGTCTTAACCCTCTCAATTAGCTACCTTATTGGTTCTAACATGTTTCTCATATATAATTAATTTCAATCAACCCTTAAAAAACCCCATAACCTCAATCTAACCCAAAATTCCTCAAAATTCATGCATTCATGTCCACTCTCCAATTTCATTAAAATCATCAAATTTAGCTAAACCAGTAATCAATTCTCTATATATATGGTCTAACAACATGTAATTCATCAATTTTTCACTACAAATCAGAGACCTGATCACCAAAACTCGAATTTCATCAAACATGTCAAAAACTAGGTTCATTGGAAAGTGGAGAAGATGAAGGAAGTGATTACCTAAGTTTATAAATCTCTTCAATTGGTCTTCAAAGGTGTTGAGTCTCAGCTGGAAATCATTTCTTCTTCTCGGATTGTTATAGAGATTGTTATAGATTTGCATGAATTTCATGTAGTTTTGATCAAACACTCCACTATCTCATATATATATATATATATATATATATTGTCTTGATCAAGTGTCCGTGCGTATCTCAAGGATTATCTTGTAGTTCACAAACATGTTGTCCTACACCTCATGATGACTCCAATAACACACTCCCTTCCTATAGTAACTCAAAGTGATGATCTAGATGTCCATCTCAATGTCAATTTTTATTCCATGCAACTATATGCTTATTTATTCCATTAATGTCAGATTACCTTAAAACTTTTTAAAACTATATGGTTAGTATTTTATTTATCAAATTTAACCAACTCATGGTCCCACTAACCTTCGGCTATCCGATACCCGGTGACCCGCATCTCGACACGCATTTCAAGGCGTCATAGCCTATTGTTCGAATTTAATTTGATTAACCTATGGTTACATTACCCATTTCAATTTGATTCCATAATCACATTTCATGAATTTGTCGAGTTCCTCTAGTGTACCCGTACTTAGCCTCTCGATACCCGCGTTGACATGCACTTCGATGCAAGTACCCATCACACATCCTCGCACGATATCGTTATTCAACATAGACAAATGCGATGTATTTAACAAATAATTTAATAAATTAGATCGCAAATAAGCAATCCAACACACAATCAACTAATGTACCTAGGCCAACTTGTGTCCTAGTTTACCCGCGGTGTCCACGTGGATCTGAGTTGGCGTCCATGTCGGATGAACCCCAGCTAACTCTACAAGTAACTTTAGGCGATATGCAACACCGCCCACTCACTGCGCAATCCTAAATGGCCCAATGAATCTCGACGCTAGTTTCCCCTTAATATCAAATCTCTGTGACCCTTCCAAGGGGAAACCTTCAGGTATACCATGTCGCCCTCCTCATAGCTCAGTCCCTCGTGATATCGATCTATATATTTCCTCCGTCTATCCTGTGCGGCTCATGACCTCTGACGAATTTATCTAATTTTTTTTGTGAGATCAACAACTATCTCGGGCCCTACTACATTTATTTCTTCTAGCTCCGCCTAATACGCAGGTGATCTACAAGGCCTCCCATACAATGCCTCAAATAGTGGCACGCCAATGCTTGCCTGATAGCTGTTATCGTATGCAAACCCACACAAAGGCAGATAATCCTCCCACGAACCCCTAAACTGCAATATGCAAGCTCTGGGCATATCCTCTAAGATATGTATCCATCGCTCTGACTATCCATCGGTCTGAGGATGGTAAGCTGTACTAATTTGCAACCTAGTGTCAAACTGCTCCTGCATAGCCTCCCATAGTCTCGAACTCAATCAGGGATCTCTGTCTGACACAATGGAAACCAACACCCCATGTAGTCTAATAACCACCGGCTCAAACAATATGCTCAGCTGGGGAAACGTGTATCTCACAAGAAATCAAAATGAAAAGAGTCGATTTCGTCAGTCTGATCGATCATCATCCAAACTGCATCGTGACACCTCGAGGTCCGTGATAGCCTACTGAGAAAATTCATGTTGATGTGTTCTCATTTCCACTATGGAACGGCGATGGTTGTAACAATCTATTGGGCCTCAAGTGCTTAGCCATCACCTGCTAGCAAATGTGACAACTCCTGACGTACTCGCCTACATCAGCCTTCATCCTTGGCCACCAGAATAGTCACCTCAAATCATGGTACATCTTTGTCCGACCATGATGAACTGTGTAGCGAGACCGATGTGCATCCTCCAGAATCCCGTCTCATATCTCCTGATCCGCAAGTATCAACAATCTCCTTGGTGTCTCAAACATCGATCCGTGGTCTCTACCAATCAGTGCACTCTGGATCCCGAGCCAAACCACTAAACCGCTCATAAAGCCCATCAGCCCTTTGACACTCGACAACCATCTCAATCGATATGGTTGGAATCCTCATCTGACCATAAATATGTTGTTCAGCCTTAATAGATACCTCTGTCATGCAAATAACTAATGTCGCCTATAACAAGCCATGCTCGAGTGTTACAGGTCGCGGAACAGTCTGATTTTCAATTCCGCTCCTATTCAATGCGTTCGCTACGACGTTCGTTTTCCTAGGGTGACACTCAATAGCGAAGTCGTAGTCTTTCAGCAGCTCAAGTCATCTCCTCTGGCGCATGTTTCGATCCCTTTGAGTGAAGATGTAGCGTAAAGTCTAGTGATATGTATACAATATGAACCTCTCTCCATAGAGATAATGTCTCCAAGCCTTCAATGCACAGACGACCGCTGCTAGCTTCAGGTCATGCACTAGATAATTTCCCTCATGAGGTCTCGACCGCCTAGAAAGATAGGCAACTGGTCTACCCTCCTGCATGAACACGTATCCTAGACCAATGTCTAACGCATTTGTATAAACTGTCAAATTCTTGTCATGCTTTGGTAATGTCAATACTAGCGTGAAAATCAACCTCCTCTTCAGCTCACAGAAAGCCTGCTCACTCTACTCTAACCAATCAAACCTAGCATCCTTCTTGGTTAGTCTCGTCATCGGCGCTACAATCAAAGAAAAATCCTACACAAATCGTCAATAGTATCCTACCAGTCCGAGAAACTTCGTATATCGGCAACAAACTCAGGCGCCCTCCAGTCAATAATAGCCCAAATATTCTCTGAATCCATAGAGATACCCTAGTCACTGATAATGTGTCCTAAAAATCTCACTGCACTCGGCCAGAAGTCACACTTACTGAACTTAGCGTACAATCTGTGCTCTCTCAATGTCATCAAAACTGCCCTGATATGTCCTTCGCGATCCTCACGAATCCTTCTGTAAGTCAAAATGTCATCGATGAAGACTATGAAAAATTTGTCTAGATATGGTCTAAGACCCTGTGCATCAAGTCCATGAAAATCGTTGGAGCATTAGTCAGCCCAAACGACATGACTTTAAACTCAAATAGCCCGTATCTCGTGCTGAAAGCGATCTTCTGGATATCTTCCTCTCGAATCCTCAACTGATGATAACCTGAACGTAGGTCAATCTTTGAGAATAATCTAGCACCCGCCAATTGATCGAACAGATAATCTATCTTAGGAAGTGGGTAACAGTTCCTAAGTGTCACCTGATTTGGCTTCGTATAGTCTATACACATCCTCATCGAACCATCTTTCTTCTTCACAAATAACACTGGAGCTCCCCAATGTGATATACTAGGGTGAATAAAACCCTTCTCCAATAACTCATCCAACTATCGTGTAACCTCATCTTGCTTCGATGGTGACATCATATACGTTCTACTAATGATCGGTTGTGTCCCTGGTATCAACTCAATGATAAACTCAACAGCTTGTGGCGGTGGCAATCCTGGTAGGTCATCCAGAAATACATTAACAAAATTTCTAACTACAGGTACGTCCTCAATCCTGACCTCCGTCCTAACCTCCGGCTCAAATATCGCTGCATATGCCTCCATCTCTGGTGTTGTAGCTAGTCAACCTCTAGTGATAGGTAAATCAGTCGCGGATCCAACTAGTGAGAACTCTGGTATCCCAAGAATACGAAACTTTATCCTCTTACCATAACAATTTATCTACGCATGATAAGTGATAACCAATCCATCCTGAGAAGCGTGTCAAACTCTAAGGACTCTAATACTCGAATATCAGCTGGTAACTGATGTCCCTCAACCTCTATCATCACGTCTCTACATATCCGGTTAGGGTATATCTTGTCCCCAGCGGCCGTACTGAGGACAAGGTATGTGTCTAGTGTCTATGTACCTAACCCTAACACTCAAACAACACATCTAGCAATAAACGATAACGTTTTACCAGAGTCAAACATAGCATGCATAGGTCGACCAAATATATGCAATATACCCTCGACAAGCTGTATGGTCGCTCCGCCACTCGACTGTGCTACCGTATGAGCTATCTCTAGCCTACTCTAGCTCTCAATGTGGTGACGGTGGTGGTCCTACGGTCGACCCTCAAGTGTCCCCCCCGACCACACCTATGGCATCTACGGTTATCATGCCTACAAGTATGTCTGTCTCCAGATCTCGGACCCTGACCCTAATCTCTCTGACCTCTGTCATGTCCTCTCTGATCTCGACCTTGATAGTACATATGCGGTTGTGGCCTATGTTGATCTACCTGTGCTGGATGTGATGGCATGAACTGGATGTCTCTCCTCATACTGGAACTGACTGCCCTGATGATCATCCCTACTGCCATTGTCCCGTCTATCATCCCCCCAGCCTCTATCCCGATGATCCCTCTGCCTCTTCGGTCTTGGGTCCGGTCGAGAACTCTACCGTGTCTACACCTCAGTACCAGTCACACGCTTGCCATTTCTCTACATCAGATATGTCTCATATGTCAACGCTCTGTCAAAAATATCCTGTAGAGTGGGTGCCCCATAGGATACCACTGCCGAAGCAATCTTGTCATCAACTCCTCTGGTGAAATAGTATATCTGCAGAGGCTCCGTCCCATCTGCGTCCATCGAAAACTAGAGTACGTATCGAAATCTCTCCATATACTCCATCAATGTCTGGTTACCATGTCTCATGGTCAAAAACTCCTCCTTCAGTCTTAGTCTCCACCGCGGCCATAAATATGGTGGCCCTGCTGCTCTATGGTGACGTGTCTCCGTGTACTCCTTACGAGCTGGCCCAAGTACATGTGTCTGGTACATGTTCGTCTTTTTCATGTCTCGCAAATCGTATCCATATGTGTATTATCAAATTAATTAGTAGATTATCCTTATTTTCTTAACTTATCTTTGTAGGTACTTAACTATTTCAATTGTTACTTAATTTGTAGTTTATTCTAATGTTTAACCATACTAGTAGGTTGTTTCTTACAAGTTAACATAAACCAGCGGAAGCCTCAATTGATACGATTAGTATAAGTAATTTAGCATAGTAAATATTATTCAAATGAGCAAATCCTAATGTGGAAAACCCTATAAAGCACTCTATATATAAGCGACAATACCACAAACAATGTATATATACATGTACAGTGTCATCTCAATTCTCCTAATACCAAAAATATACAAAATCTCAAAAATAAACACGTACGAGTAGATCCTCGACAATGGGCAATCAGATGTAGTCGCCTAGGATCCACTTTCCCCTATTGGTATTAGGATTTGCACTCCATCATCATAAAAAGACAAATGGCGAGTCCGGTAAGTAAAATCCAAATGAACTCCTCCGAGCATTCGTATAATAAAGTAAAGGAAATGCAAGGAATATTATCAAGTAAACATGCGGAATATAAAAACAAACAACTGTAAATGGCTCATCGCATGAATAGATGACAAACAAGCTAATAAATGTGTGTGCTCACTCTAAATGAACTAGATTGTACTTCAGGTCACCAAGTTCCCACCAGTAGTCGGGCCCAACTGGCTCGACACTTGGTCCCTCGCAGCGCATGCCAAATCCGCTGAGTCGCCGACACGTACACCAAAGGCGAGCTCGGGTCGCTATTCACTGATGGTCGGGTCACACGTGCTACACTCCAGTGCATCATGAACACATAAACAGGAAATTCGGGGGAGTAACCTCAACCCACATCAAGTAACGAAATAGAGTAATGAACAACAAGGAATGATAGAATTGAAATGTAAAAATAGAATCAAATACTCAGAGTCTTTCAGTTGTGTTTTACAAACATCACACCGCTCTCCGACCTCCCCAGACTCCCGTATCCGACCCGACAAGCGACCGGTACAGAGCTACGGCTTCCCCAAGTCCCTGAAGTCAAATTTGTATAGTTTCAGGTTATGTCCTGATTTTTAGTCACGTATTAGGTGAGAAATCACCAAACAGCCCTTAAAAATCCATTTTGATATGTAGTTAGCACGATAAGGGATATATATAGCGCGCTATCTGATGGTAGCTCACTAAAGGAGTTATGTAGCGTGCTACTGCTCTTCGAGAAGAAGAACAGTTAGCAACCCATAACGATTAGTGCGCTAACCGTTCCAGGTAGTGTGTTATCTGTGCTCTGGGACAGAATTCTCAAGTCGAGAATTATTTCATAACCCGCTTAATTAGCTACCTTATTGGTTCTAATGTATTTCTCATATATAATTAACTTCAATCAACCCTTAAAACACCCCAGAACCTCAAGTTAACCTAAATTCCTCAAAATTCATGCATTCATGCCAACTCTCCAATTTCATTAAAATTATCAAATTTAGCTAAACTAGTAATCAATTCTTTATATATATGGACTAACAATATATAATTCATCAATTTTTCACTACAAATCAGAGACCTTATCACCAAAACTCGAATTTCATCAAACATGTCAAAAAATAGGTTCATTGAAAAGTGGAGAAGATGAAGGAGGTGATTACCTAGGTTTAAATCTCTTGAATTGGTCTTCAAAGTTGTTGAATCTCAGCTGGAAACATTTCTTCTTCCTCAGATTGTCACAAATTTGCATGAATTTCATGTAGTTTTGATCAAACACTCCACTATCTCCTATATATATGTTTTTTCTTGATCAAGCATGCATACGTATCTCGAGGATTATCTTGTGGTTCACAAGCATGTTGTCCTACACCTCCTGATGACTCCAATGGCACACTCCCTTCCTAGAGTAACTCAAAGTGATGATCTAGATGTCCATCTCAAGGTCCCATTTTTATTCCATGCAACTATAGGCTTATTTATTCCATTAATGGCATATTACCTTAAGCCTTTTTAAACCATATTGTTAGTATTTTATTTATCAAATTTAACCAACTCTGGTCCCACTAACTTTCGGCTACCTGATACCCGGTGCCCCGCGTCTCGACACGCATTTCGAGACACGTTATAGCCTATTGTTCAAATTTAATTTAATTATCCTCGGCATCGCAATCTTCATTCGATGGGAGTTCAATTGAGTTGGAGAGAAGAGTGTGTAAAGATGAAGGTAATTTGGTAATCTATAATTGCCAAGCATTGGGACTAGTTAGTCCCACTAAAATTGGTTGTTTACTCTAGTCACCTCTACTGAGTATTAGTTATTCTCATGGCTTAGTTAATCCGCGAAGCGAACACCGACTTAGTCAGCCCGATGGGGTTAATTCACTTTAAGACTATAAAGCAAACACGCTTTTAGGTTTTAAAGAAAAAAGAGAGGTGGCTCTTAAGAATTTTAAGGTCGTGGAGAATTTTTTACCCCAATGAATGTATCATCATAATTGTCCATCACCCTCGAAAAGTAAAGTGTGCCTCATTGGAGACGTATATAAAAACTCTCCCTCAATTTGTGTTCGAAATAAAGTAGTACTATAAATATTTGAGAAGAAAGAAAAATCAAATTTTCCATCCATAATTGTTTTTTCATTTTATTTTCCATTTTTTTAGATTGAAAGTTATCACACGAGTGAGCGAGCGTGTCAAGTGGGCCCTGAAAATGTTACCAACTTGAGGATATGAAAGACGAAATACGTGGCAATCTCATGGCCTTTGTTGCATTCAAACTTCCCTGCCTAGCAATCTATGGACATTTAAACCACCAATAGATCTTCATTTTACAAAAACGCCATTTTTAGTTTCAAAGTTTTCTTTTCCTTTGTTTTTAGCCCCTTTCATAGTAATTTGCTCAATTTATCATTAACAATATAAAGCATTGAAAAATGTATTTGAAAGTATTTATTCAAAATTTTCAAAGTACTTTTGCTAAGACATAAGTGATTAAAGTCAATATCCTTTAATTAAAAGTTGGAAGCATATACATAGAATCTCGCTCTTTTATGGGTTATACTACTCCCTCGAACAAGAATGTCAATTAAGTCTTTTGAGTAGTAAGCTATTTTGAGTGTAAATTTTGAATTAAATGATTTTATTATATGTTTAAGTTATTAGGTTCAAATTTTTCCAAAGAATGTCTCGAAGTTATGAAGTTTGAAGCCACATAGTTACTAAAAACTATTACAAATATATATATATATATATATATATATAAACCGTATATGTGAGAAGCTCTCGTAGCGCAACACGTGGAATGTGAGAAGCTTTCACAATGTGACTTGTACCATTATGATCTCATAATTGATATTTTATAAATAAAAAATTAAAAAAACACAAGTCATTGATATTTCTTGCACTTAAGTGAGCGGTAGGATGATAAAATCTATTTTTTGTAGTTTTTTTAATGATTTTTGTTTTTTTTTTTTTTGCTTTTTTGGGAGTTTTTTTTTTCAGTTTCTTTTTGGAGTTTCTATTTTTTGTTTTGATTTTTTTAAAAAAATTCATTTTTTTGTTTTTTTTTTTCGTCTTTTTTTGGGAGTTTCTAATTGTAACACAAGTATTTGATAATAAAAAAAAATTGTAACACAACTATCACAATTTTTTTACAATTTTTTTTCTTTTTATCCATTACAACACAAATCTAATTAGTATTTATTGTAATAGAATTAAATATACAAAATTTATGGTATCTTATAAATAGCACCATATGATTTTTATCACAATTCATATATATATATATATATATATATATATATATATATAAGAGTTTATATTTATAGATATCTATATGATTTCCTATATATATATATATATATATATATATATATATTATACATAAAAAGTGGCATTTTTTCACATTAGCTACATGAACATACTTGCTTAATGTCATAATATTATCATAAGTTTAGTTTTTTTAACAATTCTTTTCTTATTAATATTTATAGCCATTTTTTTAACAAGTAATATAATAGTATATGTCTTTCCCTAACCATAGTTATTTGTCTCTTTTCTTTTCATAACTTCAAATAATATTGAGGTTTTTTAATGTGTGTTAAATAGTTTTCTATGTGCTTTCATTTTTTTTTCGAGGTAAACATGCGTTCTAACTATGTGAATTATGTGATATTAATTGTTATTTTCATATTTTTTTAGTTTTAGAGATGATTAAAACACTTTAGCGGTTTTGAGTTGTATGTTTTTCATTTTTATAGAGAAATTAAAAGATGCGATTTTGTCTTTAATGATGTTAGAATCGGAAATGAAGCAATTACCGCTTAATTTTTTTATTTCTTAAGGTTACATTTGAAACAAAAAATTCTCAAAACGTGACAAATATTTGGAAAGGAGGGAGAACATCATAAGTTTTTTTTTATTTTTTTCTCATCAAAATTATTTTATCCAATATGTAGATACTTACTCTTGTTCGTACACGAAACGCAGATGCCGACTAGTTTTGAATAAATCATTATAATCTCTTCTAATAAAAATCGACAAAACTAGAGTATGTACAACTATGAACACGACAAAGCACAAGTTGCATATATTTTATTTTATTTTATTTATTACAAGCTCACGAGAAGTAACCACCGCCTTATGAAGAGGTATTTTTATCTCAAGTACAATTTCATAATAAGTAATTATAAGCTTAATGACATTTAGTAAATAGACCTAATCAGTAATAGATCATAATAGCCCATAAAACTTTGATGAGTGGTTACATCTAGGGATGCAAGCGAGGCGGGGAATCCCCACAACGAGGATGAATATGAGAAACTTAAATATGGATGGAGGCGACGATAGGGAGAAAATTGCATACCCGCACGAGTACGAGTATAGGGATAAGTAAAAGATATATCCGTGGGAATCCCCATTGATAATCTCCATAGAAATCCCCGTGGGGATCTTCGCGAGGTATTTCCATTAGAGAATATTGTAAAGGCCCATAATTAACTAATAGTAAATTAGTCCTTAATCAGGGTTACAGACCTGTGACGTGGCCGAGAGTGAGTACACAGCCCTAATACTCGGCATGAGGATCGAAAAATATGTTAGATTTGATGTGGTGTATTCCTAGTGTGATGTATATGTGTAGATTTATTAAGTCATTCCTACTAGTATATAAATGTCGAGACGTGCAGTAGGGATGCGCTTCAAGATGCGTGTCAGCGTGGGACTGGGGTAGAGAGTGATGTGGTAAGTTTAAGTTAAGTTAATGTGGCTTAGTTAGCTTATGGCTCTGTTTGGTAAGCACAAACTAGCTTATCGGCTAGTTTATTTGTTAAGCTGTGTTTGGTTTGTAGCTTATTTTAAAAATAATCTAGATGATAAGCTCCCAATTGAAACGCTACTCTTAGTAGCGTTTGAACCGAAAATCCGTCGTTTTGATTTTTTCTCCCCATTATACCCTTATTTTTACGGTATTAATAAATTAATGCCCTTCCAAATTAGTAAAAACAAAATACGCAAATACTTAAACTAACCCCGCCAATATTAATACCTGCGATTATACCTAGATAGAGTTGGGTATTAATAAATTAATGTCCTTCCAAATTAGTAAAAACAAAATACGCAAATACTTAAATGAACCCCACGAATATTAATACCTGCGATTATACCCAGATAGAGTTGGCAAAGGCGAAACCAGCATTTCAAACTCTTTTAGGCTAGACCAACAGTTATATAATACGTTATTAAAACTTATTGAATTTAAAATTAACATATAGTTTAATATTGTTAATAAAAAAATAGTGATTAATAATTAACTAAATATTTTTTTCGCAATAATATTGCTTCTCAGTTATAGATGATGCGTTAGGTATATGTATAGTCATCCAAGTCGTTTATTGTATTTTATTTACATGTGTTTATTTTTTACAAATTCGTATAAATTAATATAGAATTATTTTAATGTAAGCATTTATGGATACATATAGTTTAGTTTTCTAAATAATATAAATTATTTTATAGTATTAATTCATATTTTGTAAATAAAATACATTAATTATATGATTATATAATTAATATACTTAATTATGTCATATGTCCTTTATTGTCATTTTGCATTTATCAGCTAATCAATCAGCTATCATTCCAAACAGGTTTTACTTGATCAGCTAGATTATCAGCTTTCCGCTACCAGCTAGTAGATTATCAGCTATCAGCTAGATTATCAGCTAGTTTATCAGCTATCGGCTAGATTATCAGCTAGCCTTGTCAAACAGAGCCTATGTGATGTAGCTATAGTTTGATTTATATTAAATGCAACCTCAGTTAGAAAGATAAAATATTAGCCATTTGATGTTCCTCGAGATAGGTGTGGACACGACACAAGGCAATTGAGTTTGTGAAGTGTGTTATCGAGGATGAATTAGTTGAGAGTTGGTTGGTTGTGAGATCAAATGAGAGCCCTTAGATTAATCTCGAGATGAGTGTGCACATTAAGATGAGATAAACATCAAATCACTTTTATTTGATGTATGAGAAAAGAAGGAGTTCTAAATAAGGAAGATCGGATATTTGTGGAGAAATTTTGGTGAAACTCTGAGGGATTAATCAAGATTAAGGTAATCGTCAACTAGGTTATTTAGTTTTCAACTTTAGATTTTAAAAAAATATATATAATTTCATGAAGTGTAAGCTATTGTTGTTGTCGATTGTGGTGGATACGTTGGATCTCTGGTTGTGAAGAATAGAGATCCAAGGTGTTAGAGCGGGTGAATTAGGAGTTTTGGACATAATTCTCAAGTTGAGACTTATGTCCCCTACTCTAGATAGCACGTTATCCAGGCTAGATAGCGCGCTATCCAACCCGAGCGTGCAATTGTTCTTCATCTGAGAACATTAATGCGCTAAGTATTTTTCCTAACACTTTAGGGGTCTCTAGCGCATTAGATAAACTCCTTAGCTCGCTAATGACAGTTGACAGTCCAATTTTTAGGGATTTTCCTGCATTTCTGACTTACACACTTAACTAAAACACAACTAATATAACTATAATGGACAACATGAATATAGGAATTGATGTCGAGAGAAATACACGATATTCGAGGAGAGCGACGGTCGATCTAGCTTAGGATTTTTCGTGATTGGTATGTAAACTGATCGAGATACTTATTTACATTTCATTCCTATTATGTTATTCGTTTACAGTCATTTGAATTGATTTACCTATCGTATTCTAGATGCCATGACTTTGTTGATTCTACCTCGTTTCATGAGTTTGTTATCATGACATTATTTGGTGTTTAAATGGTTTCATTGATTCTAATACATGAGCTATGTCATTCTTGATTATTGAGGAGTTTATTTAAAGGAAATAACATGTTATTAGGTAGGTGAATTATGGTGTTGAAAATCCTTTTTATTTGTGCATTAGTTATGCAATCACATTGTTGGATTCCTAAACTATGTCATTTATTGATACATAAAAGTAGTTCTTGTATCTAGGACCATGATATGATAGAGATGGGCAAGACATACGGTCACTAGATTTTCGGGTTGTCAGGATCTCACCACTAACTTGTGTGGCACATAGGGTATGGGACTCGGGGTTGTCGACAAGTACATATATATATATATATATATATATATATATATGTAACTAAATAAATAGACAATATGAATATATCTACGCCCCAAATAGTGGAACAAACTTGATGTGATGTTATGTCATATTTAATTGGCCTTAAATCATTACTGCTTAGCTGAGTGTCAGTTTCATGTTATTTAATTGAAGTATCTTATAGAATGATTCTTTTCAGTTATAATCGCTACCGTTATGCTTTCAGATACTTGTTGTATATTTGGAAATGTGGATAAATGTCTCTCAGTGTTACTTTCTACAATATTGTACTCACCGTCTTTTTTATGATGACGGGTGCAAATACTTCGAGTAGCAGACCAAGGAATGAGAAGATCGACAATTAGTTTTGATTCATCGACGGATAGTTATTGCGACTTTTGTAGGTGATTATTTTGTGTACTTATTACTTACGTCTTTTTTTTATGATTTTGGGTTATATAATGGGTTGTAGATTAGACTCTCTACTAATGCATGGATTGTTTTAATAGTTTATATGATCGTTTGTTTACCTGGTTTTCACAGTTGGTTTTTTTATAAATACTACTAATCTTATTATGTATTTCGCAAAAATTAAGGTAATGATACGACTTCTTAAATAAATTTTGTAAATTATAATGAACTAGAAATGAATAAAACATATGCTAAACATGTGTAATGAGGTGAATGAAACGAAAAGGCTAACTAATACATTGTTAAGTTCTACGTGGAGTGAGTTAGGGCTTACTGACGTAATTAGGCCGGGCGGTACCGGTTTGGGGAGCCGAGCTATCACAAAGATCCAAAGGGATCCTTTTATATATATATATATATATATATATATATATATATATATATATATATATATATATATATATATATGCCATGATTTCTACCTCAAAACACTAGCGATACACATAACAAACAAACTCTAATGTGATTTATAATTTTAACTTATTTTGTTAAATAAATAAAATATTTTGTATTACCAAACTACATTAATTATATATTTTGTTTTGAATTGTTTGCTAACTTATTTTGTTAAATAAATAAAATATTTTGTATTACCAAACTACATTAATTATATATTTTGTTTTGAATTGTTTGCAACTATATTTACAATTTACAAATTAAAATCAAATAAAAAAAACTACAAAACTTTATTGCACAAATTACCAAACTACATTAACTACATATGATATGTATATTATGTGTATAACTACAATTTAAAAATATCAATACACATATACAATGTATGTGTCTTTGACACCTTACTTTTAATAATTCTTTTTTAAAAAAAACTAAGTAGGTAGAAATATTTCCTCACAGTAAATTCTTGTGGGGATCTCAAATGGAGCATTAAATGAGAAAATATTTTCTCTATAAGAATTATCCATCCTATCCCATGTGGATTAAATGGGTACGGAGAGTGGAATGAAAATTCATCCCAGTATGGAAATGAATATAAAGATGGGAATGAATTCTTAAGCGTAAATAGGATGGAGATGAGTCTCAATCCCCTACCGTGCTCATTTTCATCCTACTTACACCGAACCTATGGAACCTAAACGAAGGGCAAGATTGTTATTCACGCCTTAAAGGTGTCCAACCTATGAACATTTTCCTGGGCGTCACATATGTTATCTACACAGCTCTGCTTTCAAAACCCAAGTGTTGAAATTTGAGAACAAGTACAGTTCCTCTGCTTTGCTTCCCTCAAAGAGGCCGCGCCCTCACAAACAGAGAGTGCAAAAATGGCGACAGAGTCCTTCAAAATCTCTGCTTCTGGTTCTTCTTTCTGCAGATTCCATGGCGGGTCTGCGAGGCGCCCTCGCTCTCTCCCGCCCAATCGATTCCTTGGGCTCAACAGCCAATTGGGTAGACGCTCCTCTGTGTCCGAATTGTTCGGTAACGTTCGTCTCACTCTGAGAACTTCAAGGGTCTCTGTTTCTCAGGAGCAGAGGCACCAACGCCTATCTGTTGTCGCCATGGCCGCCGAAGGTCCGTCTCTCGCTCTCTCTACTATTTTTTCAGGGTTTTGGAGTGGTTTTAGAGATACCCATTTGATTGAATTTGATTTTAAAGGGGTTTTTACTGGTTGGTGGAGAGTCTCATTTACTTCAATTTTGGGTGAATTTGCTTTTCAATTGAGCATATGTGGTTCTTGTCAAGTCTATTGTTTGAATTGGAGCTCATTTGTTGTTTTCAATGCTTGAAGTTTCAATTCTTGGATTCCATTTTGTTGTAGTTAGCTGTAATTCAAGCTGGGTTGATTGAACTATTCAAATTTGCTTTTCCTTTGGAGGATTGATTTGTGAAGATTGAATTGTCCCGGTAGCGCGAAGTTGATTAGGGTCGGAATCCAATTTTATGTTACTTAGATTGGTAAGTTCTATGGTTTGAGAGGAGGGAGGCATCATGAAATGCTCATCAAGTAAGGTTACAAATGAGATTACAATATACATTCACATTATGGTCTATCGCCGTAAATCCCTTAATTCTAATTTTGCCACTTGTTTCTTGAATGTGTAATTGTTGTACATGCGATCTTAGGTTTTTTTTTTTTTTTTTTTTTTTTTTTTTTGTCAATGGTTTGTGTACTAGAAACTAGATGGGATTTTTTTTTTTGATGACCATGAGTGTAACCTTGTTTAGGCACCCTAACCCCATAACTTGGGAGAAATCAAGAGAATATAATTAGCTACCAATAATTGAACTCATGACATCTGCCTTAGTCAGAGTTATGATGCTCCTTTCTTTGCCACTACGCCACTGCACCACACCCTAAAGTAGATGGGATTGTTAGGAAATGCAATTGTGTTATCTAAATAGAATATGGAATGTGTCAATATTGGCATCTTCTATATTGTTTTGTATCCGAAGTACTACACTAATGAAAACTTACGAAAACAAAATGTGATGTTTTCTGTGTGATTGTACATACAATACAGCTAATACAGTTTAATCATGTGACATTTATGCGGTATGCCACACATTTCAGGGTTCTGCTATCTGGCTATTATATGTTTGATTTAATTGCTGGTAGGCCTGGTATATCGTAAATTATACTTAAATTACGGAGGAGTCACATCTGAAATCATTATTATTTTTTTACTTCAAGAGTCATCTCCAATTCCTCTTCAGCTTATAAGTTGATAGCTCAAGCATTGGTTCAGTAAGTTGTGTATGATATGATTGCCGTCAGTTTTGAAATTTGACTGAATTTATGTGTACATTTGAAATTAGTATTATAACTTCTATGGTTATTACTGTGTTACTAAGCCTACAATTTGATACCTGTCATGTTTGTTTCTTCAAGAACTAAGAAGCTGAATAGTTTTCATATCTCGTCTCATTGAAAACCCTTTTCACTCAGGTAGTCAGCTTAGCCTTATCTGCAGCATGATTGAATAGAAAAGGGTTCTTCATGCTGATTTTGATGTATAGGAACGACGAGCCTACTATTGGATTCAGATAATAGAATTAACTGGTTGGTATTATTATTTTTTTTCTTTTCGTTTTCAGATGGAAAGCGTACAGTACCATTGAGTGATTACCGAAACATTGGAATTATGGCTCATATTGATGCTGGAAAGACGACTACTACAGAACGGGTTCTCTACTACACAGGAAGAAATTACAAGATAGGTGAAGTGCATGAAGGAACAGCTACAATGGACTGGATGGAACAAGAACAAGAACGTGGGATAACCATAACATCTGCTGCTACTACTACCTTTTGGAACAATCACAGGATTAATATTATTGATACTCCCGGTCATGTTGACTTCACTCTTGAGGTGGAACGTGCCCTCAGGGTATTGGATGGTGCTATATGCTTGTTTGACAGTGTTGCTGGTGTCGAACCTCAATCAGAAACTGTATGGAGACAAGCCGATAAATACGGTGTCCCAAGAATATGCTTTGTTAATAAGATGGATCGTCTAGGAGCAAACTTCTTCCGTACAAGAGATATGATCGTCACAAACTTGGGTGCTAAACCCCTTGTACTTCAAATACCCATCGGTGCAGAAGATACTTTCAAAGGTGTGGTTGATCTTGTGAGAATGAAAGCTATTGTTTGGTCCGGGGAAGAATTAGGTGCAAAATTTACTTATGAGGATATTCCAGCTGATCTTCAAGAGTTAGCTGAAGATTACAAAACTCAGTTGATTGAGACAGTAGTTGAATTAGATGACAAGGCTATGGAGAACTATCTAGAAGGAGTCGAACCGGATGAAGAAACAATTAAGAAATTAGTGAGAAAGGGAACCATCTCCGGCAATTTTGTTCCAGTTCTGTGTGGATCTGCATTTAAGAATAAGGGGGTGCAGCCACTTCTTGATGCAGTTGTTGACTATTTACCATCTCCTCTTGATCTGCCACCAATGAAAGGGACTGATCCAGAGAATCCAGAAACTACGTATGAAAGAGCGGCAAGCGATGATGAACCATTTGCCGGGCTAGCATTTAAGATCATGAGTGATCCATTTGTGGGGTCCCTTACGTTTGTTAGAGTATATGCAGGAAAACTATTGGCCGGATCTTATGTACTCAATGCAAACAAAGGAAAGAAGGAAAGAATTGGGAGGCTTCTAGAAATGCATGCAAATAGTAGAGAGGATGTGAAGGTTGCTTTAGCTGGTGATATTGTTGCTCTTGCTGGTCTGAAAGATACAATCACGGGGGAAACACTTTGTGACCCTGAGAACCCTATTACGCTTGAACGGATGGATTTCCCTGATCCTGTTATTAAGGTTGCCATAGAACCTAAGACCAAGGCTGATGTTGATAAGATGGCAATTGGTCTAATTAAGCTTGCTCAAGAGGATCCGTCATTCCACTTTGCTAGAGACGAAGAGACCAACCAGACTGTCATTGAAGGGATGGGAGAGTTGCACCTTGAGATCATTGTCGATCGACTGAAGAGGGAATTCAAGGTATTTGGTCGTCATCTTCTGATTTTTATAGATTTTTCAAAGGCTTTTTTCTCTTTATTAATTTTTGAATCATTTGGGATTCTCGTAACTTGCCTTTCAGAAATAATATGTTTTAAATCTTTAAATATGTCTTCACTTTCGATTGGAAAGACTCACTCGAATCTTTATTCATATAATTGGCGCATTATATAAGATTCAGTTAGGTGGAAGGCTAGCTATATATACTAATTTCTTTACGTCATTTAGTCATCATAGTCAAAGAGTAGATAGTTTGAAACTATCACCAGTTTTTATATCAAATATCTCTGGGAATTGTTATTGTGTGTAGGACATTGTACTGCAAAAAACTTCAATTTTCTGCAATTTATAATGATTGAAGTAACGGTGAATTCACTTTTTTTATTTTCATAAACCCGTTGACATTTTTTGTGTTTTTTTGTGAGAAAAATTTATTTTATTTCATTCACTATGACTGGAAGAGCTAAGAGCAAGGTTTTACAAAATTTCATTGTTTTCTAATAATAATGCTGCATGGATGAAGTTTAAATCTGAATTTCAATGTTTTTATGCACAGGTGGAAGCTAATGTGGGAGCACCTCAAGTGAACTATCGTGAGAGCATTTCTCGAATCTCAGAAGTGAAGTATGTGCACAAAAAACAGTCTGGTGGGCAGGGACAGTTTGCAGACATCACAGTTAGATTTGAACCCATGGAGCCAGGCAGTGGTTATGAGTTCAAGAGTGAAATTAAAGGAGGTGCAGTACCAAAAGAGTATATCCCTGGAGTGATGAAAGGTTTGGAAGAATGCATGAGCAATGGTGTTCTTGCTGGATTTCCTGTTGTAGATGTTCGGTCTGTATTAGTTGATGGATCCTACCATGATGTGGACTCTAGTGTTTTGGCATTCCAGCTGGCAGCGCGTGGAGCTTTCCGAGAAGGAGTGAGGAAAGCTGCTCCTAAGATGCTGGAGCCCATCATGAAAGTTGAAGTTGTGACCCCTGAGGAGCACTTGGGAGATGTCATTGGTGATCTCAACTCGAGGAGAGGACAGATCAACAGCTTCGGTGATAAACCTGGTGGTCTCAAGGTACCTAACGCTCAAATAGCCTTTAATTCCTTTTTCTTTTTCTCTCATTACTTAGTCGACCCCAACTAATTCAGGGTGGAGGCTTCGTTAACTACATAATTGCCCATTTGCTCGCTCAAAGGAGGAATGCAAGAATTTAAAAGAATATAACCTTAATAATTTCATCGTTGCTCAAATTTACTAATGAGAACGGATGAAACAATGACATCTACTAGTTCACGATCCATTTTAGGTTCCGCATAAGAAATCATCCATCCTCATTTTTCTTCTCATCGAAATTCCTCCAGATGACCATGCATCAATTTATATTTTTCAACCTGGAATTTGTAAATTGCTATTGCATGTTTGTAATGAATGTTGCTAATATCCTTCGATCGTGGTGAGGGTATCATTTAAAACGAAAACGTTTAAATGATTATCTTATTGGATAGCATGAATTACTCATACATCATCATTTAGAATTTTTTACTCAATTTGTTTGAGCATTTACTGCAGGTGGTTGACGCGTTGGTGCCGCTAGCAGAAATGTTTCAATATGTTAGCACCCTTCGAGGAATGACAAAAGGGAGGGCATCCTACACAATGCAGTTGGCTAAGTTCGACGTGGTCCCTCAACACATCCAAAACCAGCTTTCCGCAAAAGAGGAAGCAGTTACTGCCTAACTCATGATCTCAATTTTCGATTCACCAACAATTACATAGGAGAATCACTTTGCCTTTTATTTCATTTCCATCTTGATATTGAAGGTTCTGCAATCAAAAAAAAAAAGAGGGCTCAAAGCCTGTATTCTATCTGTGCTGTTTTCTGTTTTGGAACTGCAGTTGCAGTTAAGGAAATTTATTTATACCCTTCATGTAAGATTGGATTTCTTAAATGAGTTGCAGGCAATGAAGCCTATTACTGTCATTCAGCTCAAGCTTCATTTTTTGTTGTTCTTGACCTTCTGTTATTTACAACTCTCATAAAATTGTCTTTGTATGAACCAATCCCACCCTCCAAAATTTTGTATGTCTCCTTTTTTGTGTTCCCTCTTCCCCGCTTCTTTTTGTCTTATGTTTGTGCAAATTCTTTTTTTCTTTTTTTTGAGATTTTGGAAATGTGTGATTATAGTTGATTTTCTTTTCTTTTTTTTGGATTATAGTTAATTTCATGTGTTGATAAATGCTACTATTTTTTGTCACAGATAAATACTACTATTGGTTTCTACTAAAAAAATATATATTATTATCGGTATTTGTTGCCTATATTTCAAGTCTACTTTATATGGTATTTTAATTTACCTACTCTCTGGCTGATAATTAGATTATTGGTATATTAGATACTACATACTACATGATACTACATACTACATGATATATTAGATTATGAAGAGATCTTATACATATTATTAGGTTATGTTTTTAATTGTTATAAAAATAAGATTTTTAGTTTTAATTTTTTTTTTCGAAATTGTTTCCATGAAAAGCTGTTTCGACATGTGGCGTGTGAAAGCTCTCAAATGATATCATTTTTTAATTAATTGTTGAGGGACCTAAAACAAGCGACTTTGAGTTGATATTAGATATTGCATAATAATTATTTTTACATTTTTTTCAACATTTTTTATATAATATTTTGATACTTAATCTTGTCCGCGCGCGAAGTGCGGGATGCCGATTAGTTTAAGTATAAAGTGTGTTACGGTCACGGAAACATAGTTTCAACTTGCATTAAAAGCTATACTGATAATTCTTTAAAAAAAAAAAAAAAAACAATACTGACTAACTATACTACATATAAAGCGAAAAACCTAAAAACTAGGAAGATTTTTTTTTTTTTTTTTGAGTTCAAAAAACTAGGAAGAATCTTAATTCGACTTTCCTTCGAAAAACACCTTTCTACTTTTTTTTATTAAAAAATATTATTATATATCATAGTGTATGATAAAGGGGTATAGTAGGGCATCAACACAATGGGGTGCAAAGAGAGATCTGGAGGGGTAAACTTGGTAAAAAAAATTATATGTGTTTGTAACAATATCGGTTGAAAACAATGCTTTCTAAAAATATAAAACTCAATGAACAATAACAATAACGACAACAACTATTACTTCTAATACTATCCTAACTCATACTATAAATATAACAAAGGCAACTCAATGTCATCGTCATTGAAAAAATTTTAATTTTAAACTCGTAATATCTCAGAAGTTCTGTGTAAAGAGTATTTTAGTTACTAATATTAATAGTAATACTGATAAACCATACTATATATAGAGCAAATAACTTGAAAACTACGAAGAACTTAAATGTCAAATTCCTTCTAAAAATACCCTTCCACTTTTTATTAAAATTATTATTTATCATAGTGCATAATAGGGGTGCAAAGAGAGATTTGTAGGGATAAATTTAGTAAAAATATAAACTTAGTAAATAAATTAGCCGGATGGGCTTTTTTGCAAAAAAAATAAATAAATACAACTCAATGAAGAGTAATAATAACGACAACAACTATTACTCTTAATAGAATTCTTACTTATAGTACACATCTAATGAAGGCAACTCAATATCATAGTTATTTAAAAAAAAAAAAAACTTTTAATTTTAAACTCGTAAAATCTTCAAAAATTTTGTATGAAAAGTATCACAATTATTAATATGAATAATGATACTAATAAACCATACTATATATATATATATAAAGCAAATAACCTAAAAACTAGGAAGAACCGAAATACGGAATCCCTTCCAAAAGTACCATTCTACTTTTTTATTAAAAAATATTATTAATTATCATAGTGTATGATGGGGTGCGGAGAGAGAATTGAGGGGTAAACTTAGTAAAAAAAGTTGTGTTTGTAGCAACATTGATTGAAAACGTTGTTTTTTTTTTTAAATATAGAACTCAATGACCAATAATAATAATGACTACAACTATTACTTCTAATATTATCCTAACTTACACTACAAATCTAACGAAAGCAACCCAGTGTCATCGTCATTAATTTTTTTAAAAAATTTAAAACTCTCTAAGATCTTTAAAGGTTTTGTACAAAAAGTATTACAGTTACTAATATTAATAGTAATACTATAAACCATAATATATAAAGCGAATAACCTGAAAACTACGAAGAACCTAAATATGGAATTCCTTCCAAAAACACCCTTCCACTTTTTTTATTAAAAATATTATTACTTATCATAGTTTATAATGGAGTGCAGAGAGAGACTTGGAGGGGCAAACTTAGTAAAAAAATGTTATGTGTTGTAACAAAATTGATTGAAAACGTTGTTTTCTTAAAACACAAAACTAAACAAACAATAATCATAACAACAACAACAACAACAACTATTACTTCTAATAGTATCCTAACTCACATCGCAAATTTAACGAAGGCAATCGAGTGTCATCGTCATTAAAAAAAAACTTTTAATTTTAAACTCGTAAGATCTTCAGAAGTTTTATATAAAAAGTATTACGGTTACTAATATTAATAGTAATATTGATAAATCATATCTTTCTATACTATAAAAAGATGAAAAGGGACATTGTTCATTGTATAGTGACATGACATTGATGCCCTTTATTTGAAGTGGTGGCCACTGTTCATTGTACAGTGATGTTACGTTCATGCCCTTTCTTTAAAGTATTGCGACATTCTTGCTCTTCAGTTTAATGCTCAATTGTAGTCGTTGCCCAAAAACTAAAGGGCAATCTAGTCTCTTCACTAGCCCGTCATACAAAGCAACTACATTGTGGTGTCAGCTCATCTTCTGTCTTCTTCTTCATCGTCAGCACTTTTTCGTCTCTGTTACCATCCTTATCGATCCATAGATGCCTTTGTCACTTTCCTTTGTTCCGATGACTTTGATTGATAAATATACAGAAATTCGTTGATCTAATTGCTCACTTATCAGGGGAATTGTTGCCTTTAATCCATACAGTGTTGTTTTCATCAAAGCTTTCTTTATGGTTTCTATTTCTTTTGGCATTGATTTATATTGTTTCTTTGACATTTTAATATTTAACAAAATTACTTCAATTTTCCAGCGATTCCTAACACTTTGAGTTTCACTTTGTTAGAGTTCATGATGATGATTGTTTTTGTTCATTTCAGTAATTCAAACACCTATTTATAGTCAGAATATGAGAGTTTAGGAAGTTATCATAAATAATGCAGAAGACATACAATTTGAAACATGAAAAATTGTAAAGGACATACAACAATATTGTCCTGAAATGATGAGGACTATACATAGAGTACAAAGCTTATATTGATGATGGACATAGAATTCTTCTTCCAATTGAAATGACATTTAAAATAGTTTTGCTAAAGCTACAAGTATGAATGTTACATTCAACAGCAACTGCAATGTTTATTGAATTAATTATATTTTCTTCTTAAGTGCAATTACATATTCTATTTTGATCATGCTTCATTTCTTTCATAAGTAGATATAGTTCATGCTTACTAATATTGTCGCCAAGTAGGGCTATATTCATGATGGCAAGGAAAAACACCCATATTCCAATTGAAAAGAACTTTGAAATAGTTTTGATGAACTATAATTACAAACCTTACATTCAACTGCAACTACAATGTTTTGTGACTTCATTCTATGTTTTTCTGAACTGCAATTATATCTTCTATTTTTATCATGCTTCACTTCTTTCATAACTACATGTACTTGATAATTACTATTGTTGTGATGATTTCATAGTACTTACTATGAAAAATCACTTGTCACTTAACATAATTATTTGATAGAGTCGTTCTTATCCTATGATGAGGTAATATGAAATATATAATGACCTGAAGTTCACTTCTTTACTATTGAATTAGTTATTCTTTTGTTTATATTGCCACATCCGTATGAATTTGTTTCTACTATTACTGAAGAGATGCAACATATTGAAAGTAAGCAATTGCATTTATTGCTAACTACCTATTGATAACTTTTTTTTCTATATGAGTGTTGCTTGCATACTATGCTTAACCATGTTCAATTTAATGTATCTAGGGATATGTCGATACTTTCATTGGAATCTCTTCTATAGATTTTGTTGTTGATGTTCTTGCAAAGGTAGGCAAAACTTCATTGAAGGATTTGTTCAACGCAACTCTTGCATCAAAATATATGAATTCTTTGTTAGAGAATGAAAAAACTTATCAATGTGTAGAACTCAGTTCTATTGCATTGAGTATGAACGATGTACATAACTCTTTGCTTCGATTTTTTCACAAATGATACAGTTTAAATAATCCTGAGGAGTCTTCCTTAAAGGAATGGTAATATAATGATCCGACTATTTATCTCGTATTATGAACTTACTAATATATAACGAAATATAAACAATTATATCCTTGTAGGTATTGTATTTTACAGAACTAAACCTTACAGAAGGAATGAGAGAGATCCATTGCACGATGATCATGAGTCACAATCATGTAGCATACATGAATAGAATGTTGATGATGACTCAATCGAAGGCTATGATTGTCGATGGAGTACAATACTTGGATACTCACTTGTTGCATCGATTATACCTGAAACATGCAGGATCCAATGACCTCTATAGAACAGCATTGCCTGTCGACTTTTACTAAGATTTTGCTTAAAAAATATTTATCTCTTACCAGTAGAATTTCACTGCGTTTGATGCAATTATCTCTTACTAATAGAATCTCACTACGGTCGATGCAATAGTAAAGATTTGCAGCAAGCTGTCGTGCTATGTATGAATGACATGCTTCATCCTGGATACTCCTATACTTGCTGCTTTTGGACCATTGAGTTGGCTACATTTATCTTAGGCATACATAATTAACCTTTCAACTCTTTGTGTTATGTATTTCAAATAATTATGTAAAAGTGAAGTAATATTATTTGAACATATGTTTAAATGTAGTTATTTCCTAAAAAGTCGCATTTTTTTGTACAAGTAACGTTGATAACTTATACCTTATTATCTGCAGTAATGTATTTTTTTAAAACTTATTACATTTTATTGTCGATAGGTTTTTCTCTTACTTAAAGTCATGTACAATAGTCATATTTACTCCTAAAAAAATTAATTTATAATATTTAACTTTATTTACATGTTTACCTTATATGAAGTTAATTAAGAGAATAAGTGAATATAGTAGTTATAAGTTTTCCCTACGACACCAATGAAGTGTGTATAACATTTATGTCTTCCATGTTATTTGTCGTCACGGCTTCTTTTAAATGTGGTAGTCACACGTCAATTTTTCCTACCAATCATTATTAATTTTGATCA
Source organism: Stephania yunnanensis (assembly GCA_039657365.1). Lineage (NCBI taxonomy): Eukaryota > Viridiplantae > Streptophyta > Magnoliopsida > Ranunculales > Menispermaceae > Stephania > Stephania yunnanensis. The sequence goes on along the minus strand of CM077584.1, from coordinate 51,432,604 downwards.
ATTGAATACGCAACATTTAGCTGGATAAAAAAACAGAAAGGGTATGTGGCTTGTTCATTTTCAGGATAAAAATGCAAGGGTAAACTTGTCTTCTCACTACCTTGTCATATAAAGCAATTGAATTGGGGAGTAAGCCATCATCTTCTTTTTGTTCGACTTCACCTCTCTCTCAGCTACAGCTCCTCTACCAACTTCTTCATCGATCTTCTCTCCCTCTTTGTTCCTGTGTTCGACCGTCGTTAGAGAGCACAAATCAAGAGTTCAGGTGAGTTTCATTGATAAAGATAAAGAAACTCGTCGCTGTATTTGCTAAAATTTTAGGGAGATTTTTAGCTTTCATTCATACACTACAGTTTTAATGCTATTGTCCTTCATGGTTTCTATTTCTTTCATTCCATTCAAGTTATTTGAAGAACAATTTGCTTAATGACAATTTCACTCTCCTTTTCCTTAGTATATAACATAGATTTCTCTTCCTTTGATATCACATATGATACTTGAGGTATTACATTTATATGCAATGAATTAGAGTTCTTTAATTTAATGAAGTTCTTAAGAAACTTTTTTTTCCCTTTGAAAGAAAAAACTGAAACCTTCTTTTTCACCTATAATTAAAGGATTTCTATTCATTTACTTATCCGGTTGAAAGCAAGCATTGACAATAGCTAAAATCCTTACTACCATTTTTTTACTGTTATAGATATATATATCAATCTTTTCTTTTTGTTTTCCTTCTTCCAATCTTCGATTTTATATTTTTATGTGTAATTTCTGGACACATATAGCACGACAATTTAACATTAATGTAATAGTTCATTTGCATCTACACATCTCAACTTGAAGTTGTTATTGCTTCATGAATTTATTAGAAAGAGTAATTATGGATAGTATTTTAAATATATTTAGTTTCCTTTGTTGCCATTATTCAGTTTCTTTCTTACCATTAAGTGGAAACTGTATATTATCATTTTATTACAGATTTGTCAAATTATGGATACTAATCGATGTCGAACAAGAAATCGATGTCGAACAAGAATACGTTCAATGCAATTTGATACTATTGGTGAATGTAGCACTTCAGTGCAAATCACTCCAGTAACTCCTTTGTACAACATCACTTGGTCATAAAAAATAAATGTAAGTATTGATAACATCTTCTTTTATATGTATAAATGTAGTCTTTTTAAATATGCAACCATATATCGTTATTCTTAGTATTACAATTACTTGTTGAAGCTATACATTTACTATTTCGTGCAACTGATTCGTGCATATTCTTCCTTCATAACTTAAATGTTTTTGTCGTAATAGGATTGTGAGAACATGACAATTTGTACAAGTAGGAAAAGGAAGCTACCTCCAAAGACAAACAAACACTGACAACGTACAAGGTATTTGCTCTAATTTTACTAGGGATGATGCTCATTGACATTCAATCCATAAATATTAAATAATGTTCATGTACTTCCACTTCCAACAATATGTGTTTATTGTCATGTGAAAATCTTTTGTCATGAAACAAAAGATTTATGCTGCTCCAAAGGATAGATTTTTCTACCAACCAAAAATGTACCTGATTTATTATATGATTTACTCACTTCAAATAATGAAGAATCAACACAATTTAGTACATATATTCCTACTTATAATAAAACATTTGCATTCACTTTCTTCGGTGTCAAATATGACCAAAAATCTTGTAAAAGAAATAAAGGTATCTACACAATTCGCATACAAAGATAAGTATACCAATATAAAACCAATTAATTCCAATTGAAGAGCAACCTTTGTATTTGCAATTATATTTCGACAATACTGATCACGAAGTTCAAAATCGATTAAACATACCTGATAAAATGGATGAAGCAATTATAAACAAGTTGATCTTTATACTTGCAGTGAATCCATATTGCACTTTTTTCCCAATCTAAAACATGTTGTAGATTTGAAAACATGCAATATTTATATCAAAGTTAATACTGCATTAGATCAACATGTTTATAATGCTCCAACAACATTTGAAGTTACTGCAGTATGAGTTGATAACACTTTGGACTGTCAACCAACAAAATGCAATATTCTTCTTTATAATCATGTTGTAGTAGTGTTAGAGTGCAATATTATTTTGGCTGCTACGATGCATTGCAATATCTGTTAATGTTTCCATATGGTGATTATGGCTGGCACAAAGGAATTCTTAAAAAATGAAGAAATCATGCAATTTCAAGTGATTCCTAAGAATATTTCATCGGCGTAACTGATATACATATAATTGAAGATTTGATAAGAAAGGAAACATCGGGTGTGTTATAAAATCATAATCTAAATTTATGTACAACATATCCCATAATTAATATTTGTCATCTTCATCAACTAACTCATAATTTAACATACACTATGATTCTTATTGCTTTGTTTCACCTTTATTGTTCTCAGTACTCTCTTCAACAAAGAAAAGAAATTATATATCGTGTAGAGCTTACTACTGTTACAAGCTTCAAATTAGGCCTTCAAGTAAGTTTTTCTTATTACATTGTGGACGAATTTTGTAACAATACGTTGTTGACATATATGTAAAAATAGAAACATAAAGATTAGATGACATTCATTCCAATCAAAAAGAAATATGTGTTGAATTATACCAAGGCATTATGGATAAAGTACACATTGGTAAAAAAGAAGGATCCAAAGTAGGTCACAAAATTGTACTCCCTGCATCATTTATTGGTGGACCTAGAGATATGAGAAAAAGATATATGAATTAAATAGTCTTAGTACAATGATTTTTAAAACTGAACTTATTTATTACAATTACCTACAATCCTAATTGATTGGAAATCAAATAAGAACTACAATTTCATGATGAACTTTACAATAGACCTGATTTGCTTAGCCGCATTTTCAAAACAAAATTAGAATAATTAAAGAATGATTTGTTTAAGAGAGAAATATTTGGACCAGTTGCTGCATATGTATATGTTATAGAATTCCAAAAAAAAGACTTTCACATACTCATTTATTAATGATACTTAAACTCAATTCAAAAATAGTATATCCAACTACGTTCGATCAATTTGTTAGTGCCGAATTGCCAAATAAAAAAACCACCCCATCTATATAAAGCAGTTGTTAAACATATGTTACATGGTCCATGTGTTTCCCTAAATCCAACATATGTTTGCATGACTAAAAACTGCCAATGCAAAAATAATTATCCTAAACTATTTTGTTCAACTACAAGTTTTGCCAAATATTCTTATACAAAATATCATTGTCGAGATGACGATATAAAAATTAAACTGAGAAATTGCTACTTAGATAATCATTGGGTAATACTATACAATCCTTTCTTGCTTTCAAAATATTAGTCATCTTAATGTCGAAATTTGTTCAACCATTAAAAAAAAATAAAAACTTGTATAAGTATTTTTACAAAGGTCACGATCATATAACATTTCAATTGATTTATACGACCAACAACAATGTCGTAGATGAAATTGAAAGATTTTAATGTGCTTGTTAGATTTGCCTCCTGAAGTAATGAGGAGAATTTACAGCTTTTCCACTAAATGAAATACATCCAGCCGTAATTACATTGCAATTACATTTAGAAAGAAAACATACAATAACCTTTAGAAATAACAATGACTTAGATGACATTCTCGAAGACGATAATATATCTGAATCAATGTTAACACAATACTTTAAAATGAATAAAGGTGATAATTTATGTAGTGGCCTGCTGTCAGCCCATCAATAGCGTGACCCGAGTAAGCTGGGCTAGGCAGCAAGAAACCTAGCCAATGACCAAGTTCAGGAGGGCTCGGCTGGTTCCATAAGGTTTGATTGCGGGTGAACATGCGAAATAGTGCACATGCGTTAAGGGGGTTGCGCCTGGGCACGCGCCTTGGCACGGACGAGCGCGCGGACGAGTGCACGTGAACGAGCGTGCGCGCGGACGACGTACGTGTGTGGCGCGCCTTGGCACGAGTGCGTAGGCAAACCTTGGCACACCTTGGCACGGCGCCTTGGCATTCCTTGGCACGGCACCTTGGCATGCCTTGGCACGAGCGCGGGCAAACCTTGGCACACCTTGGCACGGCGCCTTGGCACGCCTTGGCACGGGCACGGGCAAGACTTAGCGGATTCTTTGGCATGAGCAAGGTCGCGCCTTGGCACGAGTAAGGTCGCGCCTTGGCATGGGCAAGGGTTGACAAATCTTGACTTGGGCGTTGACCAAGTCAAAGTACGCTTGGTCTCATTTTGGGATGTTTTCTATTGGAGCTGAGGAAACGGCTTAACATCTACTATAGGGAGAGGTGTGCTCTCTCCTTAGGGCGGCATGGGTGGCATGGGCGAAGTAGCAAGGACCCTCGAGCATGCCTTGGGTGCAATGCCAAGGCACGACCCATGGACAGACCATGGCGTCGGCCGCCCCCGAGCCGGTGGGACTCGACCGAGCCCCGGCTAGCACCCGAGGTGCCTGGGCGCGGCCAGGCACCATCAAGCAGTCCTTGTCCCGTAGAGAAACATGGGCCACGTCCCTTGAGGCGTGGCTGGACCAAGTCAAGACGGTTCCAAGCGGTTGAGTAACTACCTTGGTCATGGGCAGGAGCCATGATCGAGACACGACCAAGGAAGTCCCGAATACCAGGAGCATGTTGCAATTGACCCTGTAATGGTGGCGATTATGGAATGAGGTGGCAGCAAGGGAGCAAGGCAGTTGGGTAACTGCCTTGACCACAAAGGGAGTGGTGTTTTACTTGGTCTATGGACTTATGTGCACAGGACATGTATCCTAGTTAGTTATGTAACTACCTATTGACTAGTCTATAAAGCCAAGGGCTCTAAGCTTGGGGAGGCATAGAGTTCTAGTGTTGCATTCCCAATTGAGAGCTAGTAAAAATGTTTCCTTGTTGCCAATTGCTTGATGTCCCTTTAATTCGAGTATTGGTGTGTTGAACTAAGGTGGCCCTTAGGCACGCGAGTTCGATTGAGTGAGAAAAATTTCCGAGTGAAAAAACCCCTCTTTAATTGGCCCCGTGACAATTGGTATCAAAGTCAGGTTCGGAGACGATGGCGACCCGAGCAGCGAGCGTCTAAGTGAGAGGGTGGCTCACTTAGAACAATTGATGGCGATGATGTCTACTCCGGCAGAATCAATGGAGTCTTCAACTACATCACAACGTATTGAAGCTTTGGAAATGTTGGTGGCTTCATTGGTGACTAGGGAGAGTCACAAGAAGCCATGATTGCTATGTGGGAATCGAGATTTGAGGAGCTTGTAGCAGATGTGCGTTCGGTGGGAGAGCTTACCACCGAAACAACCTCGACGATGGTTATGGAGGTGAATTTTCTCAAGCGAGCAGTGGGCGATCCTCGGAGGTTGTCGTTGCGGTGAAGTCCCGAACCAAGGTGCCAGAGCCAAAGATATTCTCAGGCAAGCGGAGCGCGAAGGAACTTGAGAATTTCCTTTGGGACATGGAGCAGTACTTCGCCACTGCTGGGACGGAGGAAAATCATAAGGTCATCTTGAACTCTATGTACCTTGAGGGCGATGCGAAGCTTTGGTGGAGAATCATAGTGGATGATGATGCGGCTGCGGGCAGACCCAAGATTGTGGATTGGGAGGTGCTCAAGAGGGAATTGAAGGATCAATTCCTTCCTACCAACGCGGCTTGGCAAGCGCGGGAGGCCTTGCGCAAGCTCAAGCAGACGGGAACGGTTCGAGACTATGTTAAAGAGTTTTCCTCCCTCTTGCTGGACATCAAAAATATGTTGAGGAGGACTAACTCTTTAACTTCACGATGGGATTGCGGTCATGGGCTCAAGTTGAGCTAAGGAGGCAAGGGGTAAAAGACTTGCCTGGGGCGATTGCGGCGGCTGATAGTCTTGTGGACTTCAAGACTAGTTCTTCTACGAGTGAAGGGAAGAACAAGGAGAAGAAGTCGTTCAAGAACAACCTCAAGAAGGGTGAGAAGAAGCCTTTCCCTCTTAAGCAAGCGAGCCCGAAGCCAGCCCCTAAAGTAGACCCGAGACCCTCATCAAGTTCCTCAGGTAAGGGTTGTTTCATTTGCAATGGCCCTCATAAGGCACGAGACTGCCTAAAGAAGGAGAAACTCTCGGCCTTGATCGCGGAAGATGATGGTCAGCCCATAATGAACCCATTGCAGTTGTTGAATGTCATTTAATAAGCCAAGACAGGCCCTTCGGAGGGGTTGATGTATGTGGATGCTGAAGTGAACCAGAGACGAGTCTTGGAAATGGTGGATTTGGGAGCCACACATTCATTCGTGGCAGACCATATAGTGGAGAACTAGGACTGAGCTTGTTGAAAGCTCTAGTCGGATGAAAGTTGTGAATTTGGAAGCAAAACGAATTCAAGGTATGGCCACTGATGTGAACCTTAAGGTTGGATCTTGGGAGGGCAAGATCAACCTTATGGCGATTCCCTTGGATGATTTTGATGTCATCCTAGGGAATGACTTTTTACATTTGCGAATATTGCACTGATGTCGTTCTTAAGGGGATTGTTTGTGATGAACAAATCCATCCATGCTTTGTTCCTGCGACTAACACCATTGCAGGAAAGAGAGTACAAAGCTATCTCTTTTTCAGCCATTCGGGTGAAAGATGGACTGAGGAAGGGGGAACCAACATTCTTAGCGGACTTGGTGGAGACTAAGGCATGAACGACAGCAAAGGTCCCTAATGCAGTCGCTGAAGTGCTGGAAGAATTTGGTGATGTGATGTCGGTGGAGTTGCTGAAACAATTACCCCCAAAAGGGTAATTGACCACGAGATTGAGCTGATCCCTGGCTCAAAACCCCCTGCGAAGCCCCTTACAGAATGGCTCCAAAGGAGTTGGAGGAGCTAAGGAAGCAGTTGCAGGAATTATTGGATGCTGGATTTATTCAGCCATCCAATGCACTTTATAGAGCACAGTCATGTTCCAGCAGAAGCACGACGGTTCTCTTCGAATGTGCGTGACTATAGGGCACTGAACAAGCTGACGGTGAAGAACAAATATCCCATTCCGCTAGTGGAGGACTTGTTCGATCGGCTATCCAGTGCGGCCTACTTTACAAAGTTGGACTTGAGGTCGGGGTACTATCAGGTCCGAATTGCTGCTGGTGATGTTCCAAAGACAACCATGGTGACTAGGTACGGCTCATTTGAATACTTAGTCATGCCATTTATCTTGACAAACGCCCCTGCTACATTATGTAACGTAATGAACGATGTACTAAAGGAGTTCATCGATCGATTTGTTGTGGTTTACCTTGACGACATTGTGATTTATAGTCAGAACCTCCATGATCATGTGGATCACTTACGGAAGGTTCTGACTACCTTGAGGGCTAACCATTTGTATGTGAAGAGGGAGAAATGTGAGTTTATCGCATAAACAATCTCTTTCCTTGGTCATGTTGTAGGCCAAGGCAAACTACAGATGGATCCCAATAAGGTGCGGGCTATCATGGAATGGCCAAACCCGCGAAGGTACCGGAGTTGTGATCATTCCTGGGGTTGGCAAATTACTATCGGCGATTCGTGGAGGGGTACTCATGGAGAGTGACACCGCTGACCAATTTATTGAAGAAAGATCGAGCTTGGGCATGGAAGGATCGATGCAACCAAGCTATGGCGGAGCTGAGGCAGGTCATTGCCTCTGAACCAATGCTGGGACTACCAAATTTTGACCTACCATTCGAGGTGATACAGACGCATCAGATAGGGCATTGGGGGCGGTACTTGTCCAGGAGGGACACCCCATTGCCTTTGAAAGTAGGAAGCTGAAGGATGAAGAGCAGAGGTACCCGGCTCATGAGAAAGAAATATTGGCTGTGATCCATGCTCTCCATTTTTAGAGGCATTATTTGCTTGGAACCAGTTTTGTGGTGCGGACGGACAATACGACAATCACCTACTTCACGAGTCAGAAAAAGCTCAATCAGAAGCAGGCGAGGTGGCTAGACTTCTTGGCGGAGTTTGATGTTCAATTTGAATACAAGCCCGGGAGACTCGACTTAGTTCCAGATGCACTCAGTCGCAAGGTGGTGGTTGAGATGGTGGCAATACAATGAGGTTGAAAGGTGAATTCCTGCCTCGCATCAAGGAGGAGACGAGCAAAAACCATGTTTGTTCGAAAATGTTAAAGCTAGTGGCTGAGGGGGTCACTCGGAGGTTTTGGTGTGAAGATGGAGTCTTCTATGCTAAAGGGGTACATCCGTATGTCCCTAGTACGGGCGGACTAAGGCGACAACTTTTGAAGGAGACACATGATGCTCGGTGGGCTGGGCATCCAGGCATGGAGCGTACCTATGCCATTCTATCACGTTCGTTCTTATGGCCTAAGATGGAGGAGGATATTGATCAGTACGTGCGGACTTGTCTTGTGTGCCAACAAGACAAGACATAGAGAAAGAGGACACCAAGGTTGCTGGAGCCTCTACCTGTACCAGACAGACCATTCCAAAATATCTATATGGATTTCATCATTGGTCTTCCTAAGGTGTAGGGAATGACCAACGTGCTGGTGGTGGTGGACAGATTCTCGAAGTATGCTACATTCATAGTTGCTCCGAAGAATCTGTGATGCGGATCTAATTGCGGAGTTGTTTCTGAAGCATGTGGCGAAATATTGGGGCTTGGAGGATATCATCAGTGATCAAGACGATCGGTTCACTGGAAGGTTTTGGGTGACCCTGTTCAATTTATTGGGTTCGGAGTTGAAGTTTTCCACAGCAAACCATCCCCAAATGATGGGCAGACGGAGAGAATCAATGCTTTGTTGGAGGACTACATCAGACACTACATGAATGCAAGTCAATCCAACTGGGTGGATCTACTCGACACAACCCAGTTTTGCTGCACGACCTTCACAAAAGCTCGACTACGGAGCTGAGTCCATTCGAGGTGGTAACAGGACAACAACTGATTACTCCCCATGAGGTAGCCAAGTCAAAGTCGATGGGGTCAAGCCCAGTGGCTTATCGTTTTGCGAGGAGCAAACAGAAGCCGAGGGAGGCAGCTCAAGACAGATTGGCCAAAGTTGTCCGGTGGATGAAGAAGTATGCTGACCAGCACAGGAGACCCTTGGAGTTCCAAGAAGGGGACTTGGTCTTGTTGAAGCTTACTCCTTAGATATCGAAGAAGTTCAACAAGAAGGAGAAGCACAGGGGCTTGGTACAGCGATACGAAAGACCATTCGAGGTGGTCAAACGAGTGGAAAGGGTGGCTTATCACCTAAAGCTACTAGAGAGGTTGAAGATACACCCTACATTCCATATCAACTATCTTAAACATTTCCACGCTGGTGAGACAGACCCGGGAGGAGCACAATGAGGCAAGCTCCACCTTTAGTACGAAAGGCGTTTGATGGAGAAGTCGAGCATATCTTAAACCATAAAACGCGTGGCCAAAGCAAGAAAAACATGCAAACTTTTTACTTGATCAAGTTGGTTGATGTTGAAGAACATACTTGGGAGCAAGATACTACTCTATGGCAGTTTGAGAAGGAGATAGCAAACTACCAGAAGAGGTAGCAACCGAGCAGTTCGATGAGGGCATCGAACATTTCGGCGGGGGGATGTTTGCCAGCCCCTCAATAGCATGACCTAAGTAGGCTGGGCTAGGCATCAAGAAACCTAGCCAATGACCGAGTTCGGGAGGGCTCAGCTGTTTCCATAAGGTTCGGTTGCGGGTGAACATGCAAAATAGTGCACAAGCGTAAAGGGGGTTGCGCCTGGGCACGCGCCTTGGCGCGGACGAACGCGTGTGGAGGAGCGTGCGTATGGGCACGCCTTGGCACGAGCACGAGCAAACCTAAGCACACCGTGGCACGGCGCCTTGGCATTCCTTGACATGCCTTGGCACGAGCGCGGGCAAACCTTCGCACACCTTGGCACGGCGCCTTGGCACGCCTTGGCACGGCACGGCACGGGCAAAACTTAGCGGATTCTTTGGCACGAGCAAGGTCGCGCCTTGGCACGAGTAAGGTCGCACCTTGGCACGGGCAAGTGTTGACAAATCTTGACTTGGCATTGACCAAGTCAAAGTACGCTTGGTCTCATTTTGGGATGTTTTCTATTTTAGCTGAGGAAATGGCTTAACATCTACTATAGGAGAGGTGTGTTCTCTCCTTGGGGCGGCATGGGCGAAATAGCAAGGACCCTCGAGCATGCCTTGGGCGTAATGCCAAGGCACGACCCATGGACGGACCATGGCGTCGGCCACCCCCGAGCAGGTGGGACTCGACCGAGCCCCGGCTAGCACCCGAGGTGCCTAGGTGCGCCCAGCACCATCAAGCAGTCCATGTCCCGTAGAGAAACATGGGCCACGTCCGTTTAGGCGTGGCTGGACCAAGTCAAGATGGTTCCAAACGATTGAGTAACTACCTTGGTCATGGGCAGGAGCCATGATCGAGGCACGACCAAGGAAGACCCGAATACCGGGAGCATGTTGCAATTGACCCTGTGATGGTGGCGGTTATGGAACGAGGTGGCAGCAAGGGAGCAAGGCAGTTGGGTAACTGCCTTGACCACAAAGAGAATGGCGTTTTACTTGGTCTATGGACTGATGTGCACATGACATGTGTCCTAGTTGGTTATTAATCACAAATTAATTGCAAATTTCGATTAAGACCTTAAGCTCGGACCACGTGGACGTCGCAGAAAAACTCAGGGCACGCCTAACGAGGTAAAAAACTTGTTATTCTTGTGTGTAAGTGTTTACTTAAGTTACTAATATTAAATAATTAGCGTCGCATCGTTTAATATTTTATTGGTCGCGTTGTGCACGTGTAGTGACGAGAGTGTGCGACGTCGCAGTTTGCGCGTAACGCGGGCGTACGGGGTAGTATGGGATTTAACTGTCACATCACACATCACATCACATCGCATCACACATCACATCAAATGTCACATCAACCATCCCTCATCATTTCCTTTTTGTCCTTTCTCACCAAATAACAAAAAAAATGTTTTTGTTTAAAAACGGGAGAAAAGAGAGAGCGAGGAGAGAAAGAGAAGGAAGGGAGAGAAAAGAGAAAGAGAAGGAAGGGAGAGAAAAGAGGGAGAGTGACGCGGAGGGAAGCTCCGGCGTGGAGAGCTCGCGAGCAGCGCGGCAGCGGCAGCGCGGCGTGAGCTCGGACCTCCATTAATCAAGTGAGTGGTTAATGTTGTTGTTGTTGATGGGGTTGTGTTGTTGTTGATGTTGGCATTATTGTTGTTGTTGTTGTATTAACAAAAAAAAAAAAAAAAAAAAAGAGAACCGACGAAGTCGGGAGGAAGAAGAAGAAGGAGGTGGGGAGGGGGGGGTGCACGCGCGAGCGTGCGTGCGTGCATCCCTGGACCGGTTGGGTCGGTCCGGGCCCAACTCGGCTGGGCCGGTCCGGGCCCAACCGGACCCGACCCGGGTGGACCCGAACCGGGTCGGGCCGACCCGGTCCAGGGGCCCACCCCTATATTAAAATAATATAATATTAATCTTTAATTTAAAAACAGTTTTAAATTAAATAAATTATAGAAAAATAAGAAAAATAGGTGGAAAATTATGGGAAAAATCAGGAAAAATACTTAAAATGTTTTAATTGGCACCAAGAATTTAGGAGATCATAGTCGGGTGTCGGGTACGTATCTCGAGGCGAGTGCGGGACATTTCAAAGGCGTTTTGGGATTCGTTGGAGGTAAGTGATCCCACGAGAAAATTAGTTAAAATTCTTTTATTGCATTTGTTTTATTGTGCATTCTAAATTATTCCATTGCGCTACTTATCGTTGTTCAATTATTGTTCATCCACTCCCACGTGTGTATGTGTGTTTGTCGACGGGGTCGGCATGGCACGGACTCACACCCCGGGGCTAGCTACCCCGCGTTGTTCGAGTAATTGGCCATGGTAGGGCTACGCGGTGACTATTCTCGCGAAAACCCGTAGGTTGAGAGATGTTTGACGTAGTCCTAAGTCTACGTCAATGGTTCCTCTCGAGAGATGTTTGCACTGGGTCTTCCGTTCAATGGTTCCTCTCATTCGACCGTGAGATGTTTGGCGAGGTTGTCGTCAATGGTTCCTCTCGGTTTAGCTACGAAGATTCCCGGATGTCGACCAGGGTTCTCTTTCACGCTACACTCGTGTCCAAAAATTTGACTTCTCAACGACTTATTTTCATGCGAATTTCTTTATTGTTGTCATTTATTTAAATTGCATGAATTGTAGCCGTTTCATTGGAATTCGTGAATATTAGCTAAAGTTCTCTCAGGATTTACTCACTGGGATTTGTCATTATTTTTGGTGACAAATCGCAGATCCTACGACAGCCGCGCAAAGGAGTCTTAGGCGACTACGTCTAAGTAGAGAGAGGCCGCCACTTTTTGCGTAGGTAGTTGTATGTATCTATTAGCTACTTTTTGATATTTTGGGATGACTTGTATACCCGATACATGTATATGCTCGTTTTTGTACTTTTGTCGCTTTTGATATACATGGTATCTAATGCTTAGGGTTTCCACACTGTAGTAGGGTTGTTCATAAAAATGCAAACTTTTCACTTTTACGGTATATGCATGCCTTAAGACTTCCGCAACAATGTATGATTTATATTAAATTACTAAATCATGAATAACTTAAAACTCATAAAATACACATAATTACTAAGTTAAAGGCGAATAAGTTATGTACAAGGGTTCAGGTCGCGGACAGTCAAAATAAGTGTGCGGTGACGTGGCATGCTTGGTGACGTGTCTGGCGACGTGGCGGTACCCGGTTTGCCTTGGAATTTGGGGCCGTCACAGTTGGTATCAAAGCTTAGGTTCAGGCGAACCTAGGGAAAATGTAATACAACCGAATAAAACTTAACAACAAACATTAGATGTGGAAACCCGAAGATCCTGACTTAGAACTTTAGTTGGGAAGAGAACATGGGACGGTAATGTCAATGCTTATACGTTATATATTTTGATTTGTAATAGTATATATGCGTATACGAGGCGATACAAGCCTTCGACTGTTGCGAGATACGACATGGACGGACAAATTTCCACTCCACCTTTCCGGAGGATGGTGGACAGACGAGTGGTACTACGCCTATCGCGGCGATCGAGTGTACTTGATCGGATTGCGGCACACGACCGACGATTCGAGCGGATGATGGCCTTGCTCCGTGCTCGACAATGCGGCTATCGCGACGCTTTACGCCACCATCACACCGAGCGCTGCGAGCCGACCGTTGTTCGACTGATTGTTCAGGGGAACGCATGATCCACTGCGATTATGGGCCGAGACTACCACACCGCATCTACACAAGCAAGGTGACACGACACATGCTCCACAAGAAATCACATTTGAGGCTTCCTTGTCGGTGAAGCTAAGGCGACGAAGGAATTTGTGAGATTTCAGTAGAGATATTTCACTTTGGAGGCGGAGACCGGAGGCAAATGAGATGGCTTCTCGCACACGAGAAATTGCATAATCTTCGAGGATTCACGATAGTATTCGTGCTAGGATATCTGGATATATGCTCCGAGGAGAGGCCGAGTTTGGTGAACCGCTCATACTGAGACTCATGGAGAGCCGACTACTTGGGCGGGTTCGGACATGCCTTTTATGACCAGTATATACCGAGAGAGATACAGTTACGTCTGCGACAGGAGTTTTTGTGTCTTAGGCATGGTAATCGTGCGTGGTCCAAGTACATGGAGAGGTTTCGCTACCTATTACAGTTCGGCTGGGGATTTGGCTTCTACAGATCGCGATCAGGTTCACTACTTTGGAGTCGGGCTCAGAGATGAGATTGCGAGTGCAGTAGTATCAAGCGGAGCTCGTACACTGCAAGAGATCTACGAGAGGGCCTTAGCACATGAGACATATCTTATCTTTCGGGCCGCGATGCCCATGCCACAGTTAGCATCGGGGTCGTCCCAGCAAGGCACCAGGTATGACAGGAAAGGGAAAAGGATCATCGATCGCGAGATAGGAAAGGACGAGGCCCGACATGAGGATCGTCAGGCGGTCACTTCTCATGCGATAGTACCTGCGCAGTCAGCACAGTTGTCAAGTGGTGGTTATGCACCGCGACCGGGGCAGAGACAGACCCAGGATCAGGGAGGCAGGGACCGAGGACAGTATGGTCGAGTCGGGGCCGAGAGGTCGAGACGAGAGGTCGGGGCCGGGGGGTCGGGACACCAACATCTTATTTGTTTCAAGTGCGGACGACTGGACATATTAGGAAAGAATGTCCGATGGCTTCGATAGCCCCGATTGCAAAGACTCACCATTCGGAGTCGGGGAGCGGGTGCATGTTGTAGCACTGACCTGACCAGGCAGAGGCCATCGAGACGGCTCGTTGAGGGTATGATTTCGATTTGCAATCGTTTTATGCATACACTTATTGATTCGGTTCCACAGCTTCATTTATTTACGGACGTATGGTTGATGAGTTAGGGTTAACACCGATTACACAGATTAGTACACTCTGATTCTCGGCAGCGCAGTGGGGAGAAGGTTTACCCTAACATGATTTGTGAGGGTTGCACGATAGAGATCTTCGGACACCAACTCCCCATCGACTTACGCGTCCCCGAGTTTTTAGAGTTCGATGCACTTTTGGGTATGGACCGTGCTAGCGTCATATCACGCCCGGTGGATTGTTTCCGTAAGACAGTGACTTTTCGGATCCCCAACATACCAAAGTTCACTTTCACGGGTGATGCAAGTAGACTACCACCACTAGGGGTAGATTGGCTACGACCTTAGAGATGGAAGTATTTGCAGGAATAGTAGAGTCAACCGAGACCTCAGAGGTTAGACTGGAGGAGGTCCCAATTGTCAGTGAATTTCTTGACGTCTTCCCGGAGGATCTACCAGGATTGCCCCCACACAGAGAGATTGAGTTCGTTATTGAGTTAGTACCAGGCACACAACCGATAGCTAGCAGACCGTACCGGATGTCACGAAAGGAGCAAGAGGAGTTGAAGACTCAACTGGAAGATTTAGAGAAGAAGGGGTTTATACACCCGAGCGCATCACCATGGGGAGCACCGGTTCTGTTCGTTAAGAAGAAGGACAGTAGCATGAGGATGTGTATTGACTACAGGAAGTTGAACCAAGTGACAGTACGAAATCGTTACCCTTTGCCAAGGATCGACGATTTGTTTGACCAGTTGGCCGGAGCACGTGTCTTCTCCAAGATCGACTTAAGATCGGGTTATCATCAGCTCAGGATTCGGGATGAAGACATACCTAAGACTGCATTCAGCACCAGATATGGGTTATTTGAGTTTACAGTGATGACATTCGGACTAACGAATGCACCGGCCATGTTCATGGACTTGATGCACAGAGTACTGAAGCCGTACT
Source organism: Stephania yunnanensis (assembly GCA_039657365.1). Classification (NCBI taxonomy): domain Eukaryota; kingdom Viridiplantae; phylum Streptophyta; class Magnoliopsida; order Ranunculales; family Menispermaceae; genus Stephania; species Stephania yunnanensis. The sequence continues at coordinate 51,417,250 of CM077584.1, read as the reverse complement.
TGGATAAATTCGTCATTTTCTTCATTGATGACATATTGATCTACAGCAAGACTCGTGAAGATCATGGACAACATCTCATGCAGATATTGATGACGCTGAGAGAGCACAAACTTTATGCTAAATTCAGTAAGTGCGAGTTTTGGCCTGTCGAAAGTCAAATTTTGGGACACGTGATCAGTGACAAAGGTATATCAGTGGACCCGAGTAAAATTCATCTTTGTCATAGATTGGCCGACACACGAGACGATGTGGATATCGAAGCTTCCTTGGGTTAGCTGGATACTACCGGCGATTTGTGAAGGACTTCTCGAAGATTGCCGCGCCAATGACTAAATTGACAAAGAAGGATGTACCTTTCAATTGGTCAAAGGAGTGCGAGGATGCATTTACACTGTTGAAGATGAGATTGACTACTGCACCAGTACTAGTGTTGTTAGAGCCGGGTAAGGGATTGACAGTTCATACTGATGCTTGCGGCACAGGGCTAGGTTATGTGCTGATGTAGGGAGACAGCGTAATCGCCTATCTATCTCGACGATTCTACGGACCCGTGAGAGGAATTATCCAAAGGTGCATGACTTGGAGCTTGCGGCGATCGTATTTGCATTGAAGGTATGGAGACATTACCTCTACGGTGAGAGGTTCACATTATATACGAGATCGTAAGAGTTTGACATACTTATTCACTCGAAAGATCGAACATGAGACACGACGTTGGCTAGAGTTGTTGAAGGATTACGACTTCTCTATCGAATATCGGCACAGGGAAGGCAAATGTCGTAACGAGATGCATTGAGCGAGGAGAGACCGGTTTCGAGACGCTTATCTGTCATATGATGCACGAGTATGGTTTACTTGAAGCTCGCGACAACACTGAGTTTGACAGAGGTTCCTGCTACAGCGGACGCAGATTTCGTGGACGATTGGCGTACCTCTCTATTTCTATTCCGCGAGTGTTGGAGTGTCAGAGGACTGACGAGATGTACTCGAGATTCAGTGAGATGGCACGTAATCCCGATCACCCGGATTGGAGCGAGTCTGTGGATCAGTGTTTGAGGCACCGAGGGAGGTTATGGATTCCAGCAGTGGCAGAGATACGCGATGGGATACTCCATGAGGCTCACAGGTCCCGGTATACAGTGCATCCTGGCAGGACCAAAATGTATCACGATATGCGACGATTATTTTGGTGGCCAGGGATGAAGGCGGACGTTGGCGCCTACGTTAGGGGTTGTGAGGTGTGCCAGCAGGTTAAGGCTGAGCACAGGAGGCCTGGAGGGTTATTGCGACCCACCGCCCATCCTCGATGGAAATGGGAACACATTACGATGAATTTCGTTTGTGGATTACCGCAGACTTCGCGAAACACGATGCGATATGGGTTATTGTGGACGAGTTGACGAAATCACTCATTTCCTACCAATCTCTATGAAATATAATTTCACACAGTTGAGCATATTATTTGAAAAAGAGATTGTACGACTGCACGGAGTACCAATTTCGATTGTTTCAGACCGAGACAGTCGTCTTACATCATCATTGTGGCAAGCTATGCATGAACAGTTTGGTACTAAGTTACAGTTTAGCACCGCATTCCATCCTCAGACGGACGGGCAGTCAGAGAGATTAATACAAATACTGGAGGATATGCTCAGGGCATGTGTGTTGCAGTTTGGTGGGTCTTGGGAGGAGTACTTGTCGCTCTGTGAATTTGCTTACAACAACAGCTATCAGGCCAGTATTGAAATGCCACCATTTGAAGCCCCGGAAAGACCGTGTAGATCACCACTTGTTGGGCGAGCCAGAGGATACAGCGGTTGTGGGGCCTGAGATTGTTGTGGACCATACAGAGAAGGTGAGATTGATTCGTCAACGGTTATTGGCTGCCCAACACAGACAAAAGAAGTATGCGGATAGGTACCGCGATGGGCTGAGCTACGAGGTAGACGATTGGGTCTATTTGAAAGTTTCTCCGTTGAAATGTCATCAAAGATTTGGGATCAAGGGGAAATTAGCACCAAGATTTATTGGGCCGTTTCAGATTGAGAAACGAGTTGGGAAAGTCGCTTATCAGTTGAAATTGCCAAGTCGATTGGCAGGGGTTCATAATGTTTTTCATATTTCGATGTTACGGTTGGCTAGATCGGGACCGAAACCGATGATTGATATGGCAAAGATCGAGGTTCGGCCAGAGGTGACGTATGAGGAACACCCCATTGAGATAGTGGATCGCAAGGTACAGACCCTTAGAAGGAAAGAAATACCACTTGTACTCGTTCGATGGCAGTATCATAAGAACGAGGGCCTCACTTGGGAGAGAGAGTCTACCTTGCGAGAGCGATACCCCCACTTGTTCCAAGGTAAGGATTTTATTAAATTTGAATTTCGGGACGAAATTCCTCTTAGTTGGGAAGATTGTAACGGCCCGCTCTAATTAATCAAAAATTAATTGCAAATTTCAGATTAAGACCTTAAGCTCAGACCCACGTGGACGTCGCAGAAAAACTCAGGGCACGCCTAACGAGGTAAAAAACTTGTTATTCTTGTATGTAAGTGTTTACTTAAGTTACTAATATTAAATAATTAGCGTCGCATCGTTTAATATTTTATTGGTCGCGTCGTGCACGTGTAGTGACGAGAGTGTGCGACGTCGCAGTGTGCGCGTAACGCGGGCGTACGGGGTAGTATGGGATTTAACTGTCCCATCACACATCGCATCACATCACATCACACATCACATCAAATGTCACATCAACCATCCCTCATCATTTCCTTTTTGTCCTTTCTCACCAAATAACAAAAAAAAAAATGTTTTTGTTTACAAACGGGAGAAAAGAGAGAGCGAGGAGAGAAAGAGAAGGAAGGGAGAGAAGAGAGGGAGAGTGACTGCCAGAGGGGAAGCTCCGGCGTGGAGCTTGGCGGTCGGCAGCGGCGACGAGCTCGGCGGGGCAACGGCGGCGAGCTCGGCGGGGCAGCGGCAGCGGCGACGGCGTGAGCTCGGACCTCCATTAATCAAGTGAGTGGTTAATGTTGTTGTTGTTGATGGGGTTGTGTTGTTGTTGATGTTGGCATTATTGTTGTTGTTGTTGTCTTAACAAAAAAAAAGAGAACCGGCGAAGTCGGGAGGAAGAAGAAGAAGGAGGTGGGGTGGGGGAGGGGTGCACGCGCGCTGTGCGTGCGTGCATCCCTGGACCGGTTGGGCCGGTCCGGGCCCAACCGGACCCGACCCGGGTGGACCCGAACCGGGTCGGGCCGACCGGTTGGACCGGGTCAAACCCGGTCCAGGGGCCCACCCCTATATTAAAATAATATAATATTAATTTTAATTTAAAAACAGTTTTAAATTAAATAAATTACATAAAAATAAGAAAAATAGGTGGAAAATTATGGAAAAAATCAAGAAAAATCAGGAAAAATACTTAAAATGTTTTAATTGGCACCAGGAATTTAGGAGATCATAGTCGGGTGTCGGGTACGTATCTCGAGGCGAGTGCGGGACATTTCAAAGGCGTTTTGCGATTCGTTGGAGGTAAGTGATCCCACGAGAAAATTAGTTAAAATTCTTTTATTGCATTTGTTTTATTGTGCATTCTAAATTATTCCATTGCGCTACTTATCGTTGTTCAATTATTGTTCATCCACTCCCACGTGTGTATGTGTGTTTGCCGACGGGGTCGGCATGGCACGGACTCACACCCCGGGGCTAGCTACCCCGCGTTGTTCGAGTAATTGGCCATGGTAGGGCTACGCGGTGACTATTCTCGCGAAAACCCGTAGGTTGAGAGATGTTTGACGTAGTCTTAAGTCTACGTCAATGGTTCCTCTCGAGAGATGTTTGGACGGGGTCTTCCGTTCAATGGTTCCTCTCATTCGACCGTGAGATGTTTGGCGAGGTTGTCGTCAATAGTTCCTCTCGGTTTAGCTACGAAGATTCCCGGATGTCGACCAGGGTTCTCTGTCACGCTACACTCGTGTCCAAAAATTTGACTTCTCAACGACTTATTTTCATGCGAATTTCTTTATTGTTGTCATTTATTTAAATTGCATGAACTGTAGCCGTTTCATTGGAATTCGTGAATATTAGCTAAAGTTCTCTGGGATTTACTCACCTGGGATTTGTCATTGTTTTTGGTGACAAATCGCAGATCCTACGACGAGCCGCGGCAAAGGAGTCTTAGGCGACTACGTCTAAGTAGAGAGAGGCCGCCACTTTTTGCGTAGGTAGTTGTATGTATCTATTAGCTACTTTTTGATATTTTGGGATGACTTGTATACCCGATACATGTATATGCTCATTTTTGTACTTTTGTCGCTTTTGATATACATGGTATCTAATGCCGGGTTTCCACACTGTAGGGTTGTTCATAAAAATGCAAACTTTTCACTTTTACGGTATATGCATGCCTTAAGACTTCCGCAACAATGTATGATTTATATTAAATTACTAAATCACGAATAACTTAAAATTCATAAAATACACATAATTACTAAGTTAAAGGCGAATAAGTTATGTACAAGGGTTCAGGTAGCGGACAGTCAAAATAAGTGTGCGGTGACGTGGCATGCTTGGTGACGTGTCTGGCGACGTGGCGGTACCCGGTTTGCGTTGGAATTTGGGGCCGTCACATTATGTAACTACCTATTGGCTGGTCTATAAAGCCAAGGGCTCTAAGCTTGGGGAGGCATAGAGTTCCAGTGTTGTATTCCAAATTGAGAGCTAGTAAAAATGTTTCCTTGTTGCCAATTGCTTGTTGTCCCTCTAATTCGAGTATTAGTGTGATGAACTAAGGTGGCCCTTAGGCACCACGGGTTCGATTGAGTGAGAAAAATTTTCGAGAGAAAAAACCCCTCTTTAATTGACTCCGTGACACCTTCTATATCGAGAACTCCTTGAACTTTATGTTTGGAATCGTTAGCATAAAAATTGGACTAAACTCCTTGAACTTTATGTTTTGGAATCGTTAGCATAAAAATTGGACTAAACGAAAGAAATGAAAGTTATTACTAGAATTATCACTACAAATCCAATCGAAAGTGAAAGATATTAATTGCGTCTTTTGCTCAATCATATCACTAGTTGCACATCCTTCAACTCCTTAAAAATTATAAATGGTTTCTGTGCAAATTCTTTTCATATAGCTGCACTACTTTATAGATTATTAGAAGCATATAATAATTCACAACTATGCTTGCATGAAGCAACGACATATCAAATTTTATATTGTTTATGCAGATTATTTGTAATAATTATAATTCATTGCAATCCTCAAAACCTACGAAATTTATAGTAAAAATTTAAAGTTAAAATGTTTGAAGATTTTCAGCAATGTAAATACGATATTGCAACAAGTGAGAAAAAAAGCATTATATCATATTCATTGTATCTTAGATTCTATTGGAAAGAACATAAAGGATTATAACTTTACAAATATATCCATTTCCTTACACGAGAACGACATTTTTTTCTATAGAAATAGAGGAGGAACTACAAATTATTATTTCAAATGAAGATCTTTTAGTTGTACATAAATTAAATGAAAGACAAAAAGAAGTATACAATATAATCATAAACAAAGTTTTCAAATGTGAACTTGCACTATTCTTTATAGATGGTCTTGGAGGAACAGGAAAGCCATTCCTATATAGAGCATTCTAGTAAAAATCAAATCGAAAAACGTAATTGCTTTAGCAACAACATCTTCTGGAGTTACAGCTTCTATCTTTCCTAATGGTCGTACTGATCATTCACAATTCAAAATTACCGTCAATGTTCAAAATAACAGTACATGCAACGTAAAATAAAAAAACAATCAGGATTAGCAAAGCTACTATCATTAACAAAATCAATTATATAGGATGAAGCACCTATTTCAAATAAACAAATAATTGAAGTAGAAGATTGGATGATGAAAGATATATGTGAAAATCAATTACCTTTTGGAGGCAAAATTGTTGTCTTTGGTGGTGACTTCCGATAAATTCTCCTTTTTGTTAAAAAATGAACTAAATATTAAATACTTAATTCAATTATAGCAACTTCATATATGTGGCATTCATTTGTAAAAATACAGTTGAATGAAAATATGCGGCCTATGTATGATAAATATTCCATTGACTTCTTACTTCGACTTTGAAATGGAATAGAAAAAACAAATACAAAACATTGTATTGAAATTCCACTTTCCATGACTATTCCTTATATAGACAACAACATATCATTACAAAATTTAATTAGTAATGTATTCAATGATATAAGTATTATCAGTAAACCATATACGTTATCAAATAAAGTAATCTTAACATGAAAAATGACTTTGTTGATGAAATTAATACTTTGTTGATACAACAATTTCCCGATTAAGCAATAACATATTATAGCTTTGATGAGATCCTTGACAACAATAAACATATTGTAATGGAAGAATTCCTCAATAGTCTTGTACCAAATGGTATTCCTTCATATCAATTACTTCTAAAAAAATTGTCCAGTAATGTTTTTACGCAATATAAATGCGATTGAAGGATTATGTAATGGTACATGATTATTATGTAAACACTTTGAAAAAAATGTTATCGATGCTCAAATTACTTGCGGGAACAATCAAGGCAAACGAGTGTTTTTGCCTAGAATTCCGTTCGTTCCAAATCAAAGTGATACATCATCATTTCCATTAAAAGACGATAATTCCCTATTTGTTTATGTTTTGTAATGACCATTAACAAAGCTTAAGGACAAACTTTAGAAAGAGTTGGTATCTATTTACCATAGCCTATATCTTCTCATGGACAACTTTATGTTGCAATGTCACGTGCGAAAATAGCCACATGTATTAAAGTTTTGATAAAATCATCATGTGACAAAAAAAAATTTCACCAAAACCAAAAATATTTTATACGAAGAGTCGTTGTCTTTAGTTGATCAATCGATATAATGACAAATCATCTATTCATATAAGGTAATATCTCTATATCAATTATTAAATTTCATTTACTATATCATTCATACTATTATTTCACCTATTGTTCTTAATGAAAGCTTCAAATTTGTAAATGCTTTGTTTGCAACTTCTTTGCTGCTCAGAAATTGCAAAAAATGTAAGTTAAAGTCATTGTTTCTTTTTCAACATCATGTAAAAATGATAGATTAGTAATTTTAATTATTTAAGAGCATGTTTTTCTCTCTTACTTACTTTACTATTGAAACATTGCTTTCTAACAAATTCATCTATTTCTTTTACCATCAAAATCAACTCTCTCGTCTTGACCATCCAAATTATCATTGTCATATTATAATCTCTCTTATCCTTTATCAACATAAAAGATAGTTGAAAATCTATTACACAATGTTTTAATGGAAATTATAAATTATATGAACCTCATAATATTGTCTTATGCTTCTTTAACATAGATCATTTTATAATTATACATTTCACTCTGTTTAAATTCCACCTTCTTATAAATGCAAGATTCTTATGTTTTTACTATTACCTATTACTTCATACGTAATAATTATTAATATTGTTCAATGTGCTTGACTTCACTAAATAAATTTCTATTTTTTAAACATTATTCTATTTCAATTACCTTCAATTGAAGGTTATCTGAACATTGGAACTAAATCTTCTACAACCAAAGAATTATGAAATAAAAACATTATAGCAAAATTTAATTCTTGCTCGCAATATTATACGTGCACCATTTGCATCATAACACAAAAATTAGCTAAACATTTGTAGGTGAACCCATTTTCTTTGTTTCTTTCCTTGTAATAGGCACCTAACTTTTTCTTATATTAAAGTAAATTTCTTGTGTTTTTCAGAAAAATCAATTCAATTCCATTTTAAAAAAATATTGTGAATTTCGATTGGACGATGCACCTAGACAAACTCTAAGCATCAACATTTTTGTTGTTGAAGCAATTGAAGGTTGTGAACTCATTATATGTGCATAAATTAGGATAAAGGACTTCGAATCTAATAAAGTGAAAGACCTATAATTTAAATTGTTTAAAGACTTGGAAGTTCAAAGAGATAAAAACATAAAAGTCAGATAACGAAAGTAACATTATTAAGGAAAATATACTTTAAGGTGGAAGTAATTTGGATTACTTTGATCATTTGTATATGCTCTATTTCCACATGTATCAACTCATATTTGCATTTTATGTTTATAAGAAGTTAGTTCCATTTCTTCCAAGGCTTTTTATAGAACAGTAGATTCTCTTTAACCTTATAAAATTGCATAATCTATGTAAAGAACAAAGACAACGCGTGTGTTTTAAGGAGAGCATATTTCGTGACCGCCTAACCATTTTTTAAATGAAAAATAGTTAAGCAGTCCAACGGATTCACAATTATATACCTAATTGTCATATTTTTTCTTTTTTATACATTGTTCGAAAGGCCGTAACTCCTCTAACGGAATAATTGTCCATGAAGTCATTCATCAACAAGTAATAAAAAACTAATGTAAAGTTATTTCATAACGCCTTTCATGTTCTAAATGATCGTTCATACAACTTCAGTTAAAATTATGTGTTTCTCAGACGTTTTCTCATTAACTTCCAATAATAGTAAAATTTGTGAGATCAACCTCTTCGATCTAATCCTAACTAAGTTGGGAAGTTGGAACAACTAAAATACATAAGTTGTATGTGTGTTCTTAGATGTTGATTGACATGAAAAACATATAATTCAATACGCATCTTTTGACAATAAACAAGTACTACATGTAAATATGCCCCGACATTTGATTCATTTGTTGTTGTTCTAGGGTCGCCAAGTATGACCCGAACATGTACATTTGTAAAATCCAATGTTTGCCCCTGACGCAATATCTTTCTATATAACATGAACAACGAAGCATACAATAGAAAACCAAAGAACCATTGAAATGATATTAAAAAAACTATTTCTTTCGATTATCGGAACAACAAAATAAAATGGCAAGAACATAAAAAGTGATGGTTGAAGTCCTGCTATTTTCTTCTCTTTCTCTCTACTTTGTCTACATCTTTGTCTTCGTATAGTTGCATTTATTTCCAATGTCTAATATTTATCTGCCTTTGCCACGCATTGTACTATTTGAAGTCCAAAGTGGATAACTAAGTTGTTAATATATCTATATGTGTCTATTAGAAGTACGCCAACGTAACCCATTATTGGGCCATCTAAATGCAACTATATATAGATTTCATTAGTCATACAATAATTAATTACTTGGGTCTTTTTCTTATTCATATCATGGTATGAGACAAAGGTTGCAAGTAATATGTTATCGATGATTTCTCAAAATATACTTGATTCTATTTTATGAAACACCAACATAGGCATGAACAAAAATAATAATTTCAACATTCATTTCACTGTCACATGAATGATTGTTTGGATATTTTACATAGATGCACAAGAGAAAAATGATACAAAGTTTTTTTATTATTTCATCAAATCAGACAGAGATCCTTGCAATAACATTCATGTTTTATGGATTACAGGAAACCCATGTTATTGTGCCTTCAATGCATTTGTTTATGAAATAGGTGGGTACGTAGCCTTCATTGTCAAATTCAGTATCTTCTTTTCCCAATTTGTTATTTACTTAAATCAGTTGTTCACTTAGTATTACTTTTTTCATTAACAAATAAAGCACAAGCTCCCTACTTTTAATGTTGACGCCCCAATCTTTTACCCGATACTAAACCGGTGAATCATCCAGTCGGATGACACTGCATAAGAATCTATGAAATCAGTCCTTAAGTTAGATCAAATAATGCATATGAAACATATGAAACAATCAAACAATCGAATAACAAATACAAATGGTCCAAACATTCTTGAATTTCACTAGCACACCCAAGCAAATGTGACCAACAAAATAAAATAACATAACTCAAAAGCTACATTATCTAAATCATATGAAGGAATTAATCCGAACAAGTCAAATTGGGTCTTTAAAGATAATCATTTTAATTTTAACAAACTTTTAATTTTATGTAAGTCTTACCCAAGAAAAGCAACTTGCAATTTTTCCTACTAAACTACAATATATTACATTTTTACACCTATAAACTTTCATTTACATGTACGTTAACTAACAACTTCTATCAAAATCCTTTGATGATGAACATATCATGCAACATAGTAAAATACTGCAATCAATGGTTCATATCATTGATTGGATAAAGAGAGAACCCATAGGATGATGGCAATTGACGTCCATATGCAACTTAAGAACTAAAAGGCCCTTAACAAAGTCGAAGAACATTGAAGAAATAAATTAATAGGCTGTCGAGACACAAATATTACTCAAGCAGTCTATCTTCCTCTCTTGTGACATCCTTAAAAAAGTATGACATGGTAAAGAGAAGGAAAAAAATCTAAATTCCTCATTTTCTTCTTGTGTTGAAAGTAATATTTCCTATAATATTTCAATAATGCATTGTTTACTACATATCATGAATAACAAGTTATCTAAGAAAAAAACAAAAACAAAATTAGAAAAATAAGATAATGGAAGGAGAATTACGTACCTTGTATCACCACTTACAACTCAAGTTATTTACTCTCCAATAAAACATAACTTCTGCTGAAATTGACGAATGAATTTCATTATAGCAACATGATCGTCCAGTTTTCTATAAAAGAACATAGAATGTAAGTTACGCAATTTCAAAAATCATTAGTGATATAATGTTCATAATCGTTTTCTCTTGTACTCAAAGCAATGAAAGTAAGGAGAAAATGCGTCCTTTATGTTTTTCTTCCTCTCTTAACCAATATGCAACTATTCCTTGTAGAAGAAATACAATACACATTTAGTTTTTCAATAATCTAACAAATCTTTAAGAAAATGATTGCAAATGAAAATCTCACACCAATATTCAACGACATAAACATTACGACAAAAATTGTTGATGTTCATTGCTTCTTTTGGCTGGCCAACTCCGATGAAATGAGCAACACCATTTTCATTTGCTATTATTTCCTCCGAGATGATGTGTTCTGGTAAAGATAATATGAAACTATACAAACTTCCCTCTCATGAATGTACTTACATTTTGTGAAAGTAACTTATTTTGCACTTGGTCTATCATATGGTTGCTATTTTATAGCAAACCAATCATCTTATTTTTCTTAAACAAATTATTCTATGGTCATACTAATTCACATTACCAAAGTAACATTATCACTAATAACAATGACCTATACCTATTCTATCGTGCTCCCCCATCCCAATGCCACATACTTAGATAGAAACAATGACAACCATTACAACCACTGCATAAAAGACAAACGAAGACAACTATTTCATTGCCCTTCAAATATCACCCATTTACATTACCAAAGTGAAATAGTAACTGCTAACAGTTACATATACCTATCCTATCCTCCTCTCCCAAGCCAATAATACAAAATGTATTACTAAAGAAAAAGAACCACTACAATAGCTACACAGAGAACACAACAACACAGCTGATTGCTTCCCCTTCCGACACCAACTTTTGACATTACCATTCAATGCATACATGTAACACTTTCCTCATCATAGGACTGCATCCCTACTACTACATCTACTATACACCTCGCCTCATTTCTTTCATTTCAACTACTTTAACATCTTCAACAATATTTGTATTGCCTACACCATCAACATATACCAATAAGTTTGTCCTACCATACCTCATCTTCTTCATTTAAGTATTACAATTTTAAACTAAATCAAAAACCAGTCAAATTATCTCCTAAATAATCTTTTAGACCATGAATACAATAACAACATCTGCAAAACATTTATTGCATATAGCATAATTCCTCGACACATCACATATTATATTCCTTCAAATAGATGAATTTAACTACTGACACATTCACCAATTCTTCTTCATCACATATAATTTCTTCCAGAAATCAATGTAACATTCACCATGCTTAAGAAAAAGAAGCTCTTAAACGACATCAAAGAAACATCAAGAGATTGAATAACACATGTTATGGTTCAAAAAAATTTGATCCTAAGCTTTCTATAAGTGGAACAACACGTCTGCAAAAGCTAATATTCGTCGATGAACAAGTAAGCTCTAGCTATTAATAGATGCATGACCATTTAAACAAATGTAAAGTAATTTTATCGACTCTGATAATCATGGTCACACACATTGACACCTCGTACCATCCATTTACCTTTCATCATATTAATTCTTATATGTTGTTGAGACTCTTAAACATATATATCTTCTTAAAAGTAAGTGCAAGTTCAGAAGTAGTGTTCCAGAAGCATGTTTCATTCCAGTAATATGAGTTCCATTTTTTTATAATTATTTTTCCTTTCTACCAATACACAAATAATACTACTTACTTCCAAAAGTCGAAAATCCCAACCAATAAGATCAAGTATTCTTATACAACTAAGTGAATTGCCAGGAATTGACTCCCAACCACTACTAATATTACTAAACATATATTTAGTTGCACAAGTAACAAATTCCAACTTAACCAATATAAATATAACAAAATTGAATTTTTCCTTTCACAAACAAATTACATATTACCAATCAACATTTGAAGCCTATTAATATACTTGGACATATATGATTATAACTTGTACTCTGATCACCTGCATCGTAAATGTATTTCTTATATTTCTTTGATTTATTGTCTTTGATAAATTATTCTTACCGTTTTCCATGGACAGATGCATGCTCTTTCTTCAAAAATATTTATTACAAAATACTTTTTGTTCTAAACCTTAATTCTATATTCCCTATTTCTTTTATTCATTATCTTTCTTTTCATATATAAAATTGCAAAGAAAAGATATGAAGATCACTCACTTATAAATAAACAACTAGCAATAGCATAAGGTATGAAATCTATATTCAAAAACATTCAAATGTTGTTTAAAATAAGTTTATGTTCTAAAATATTGGAAACATTCCACTATTCTAAAACATAACTCTATATTCTTTATTTATTTCCTTCATTATGATTCCGAAAGCATATTTTGTGCTTCTCATTTTTCATTAATAAACAGAAAAATTGTCATATGACATACATTTTTCCTCTACGGTTTGAAGATACAAGCAACTATATTTGATAAAAATATCGAATATTTTGAACATCCCTTGAACAAAACAAAGCTTACGCCATCTCTCATGCTCGCATGCAACCTGTAAGCACTAAATTTCAAAGCATGTCGAATGAATATTAGTGGACCTTAGACATAAATACTTTGTTTTTAAGAACTTCCTCCTGCAAATGTCTTTATACAAAAAGTGAAACTCACACCACTAAATGATATATAAAACTTAGCGAATTCCAAGGAATCAGTCAATAAATATTTCATTTCACCACATTATATCACTCTATACTCTATTTATTAAATTGCAACGACCATTACCTCCTCTTGTAATTTAAATAAATTTATAGTAGAACAAAGTCACGACTCGAATTCCTAATCTTAGTTTAATCTCTTAATCAGGATCAGTGACCCATGACGTGGGACCCGCAACGTGATACATGTCATGATCGAAGCAGTGTGTCTGAGGTATATGCCATATTTGTTGTGGTGTATGCATAATGTATTGTATATGTGTAGACTATCAAGTGACTCCTACTTGTGTTTAGGTGTCGAGACATGAGTGGAGACGTACCTTGAAATGCATGCTGGCATGGGACCGGGGTAGAGAGTGATATGGTAAGTTTATTTAAATTTAGTATAGCTTATATAGTTGAAATAAAGTAGCTTTGCTTGATTATATATTTAAATGTACCTAAGTTAGCATTTAAAATAATAATCATGTGATGATCATCGAGATACGTGTTGACACATATAAAAATCAATTGAGCTACAAATTGGTGTCACTTAAATGAGTAAGTAGAGAGTAAGTGAGAAATGTGTCAATATATATACCATTAGATAAGTCTCGAGATACGCATGCACACGAAAATCAATGGCTATTAATCAACCATATCCATTTCATATATAAGCTTATGATCAACTCATGTAATCGAATCCATTTTCATTGCTTAACTTAGAAGTAAAACTTGTTGGAAAAAAAGGTGTTGGAGGAAGAAGAAGATCAGCAACTAGGTGGGTTTGGTGAAGGAGTGATCAAGCAAAGCTAGAAGTTTACAACTAAGTAATTCATTGACACTACCAACTTAGTCAATTGGATGAATTCATGGATTTGATGTGTGACGGCCCCAATTTCTCACAAATTAGGCCCCGCCCAGCTTAAGCCCACGTGGACCCCCGAGCCAGTCTCGCAAGGTCAACGCAGACCTAGTCAGCCTTCCAATCCTTCATATACGTAAATTCACAATTTTAAGTTGAGTTATAAGTATTTGTCAAGTTTTACAATTTAGCGGAAGCAATTTATGCATTAAATAACTCAACAATAATGTAAAAAGTTGGACAACCTAATTGTGAAACCCTGCATAACTATATCATCATAATAGGATAGTAAATAAAAGATATACAAAAAAAACTCACCTAACTATGGAGCCTTCTCCTTGCTGGACCGTAGATCTGCACTCAGTCAAACCCAAAAATGACGAGCCCATATAAGTAACGCCAGTAGGACATATACAGTATTGAAATAATTAAATCACTCGAATTCATGCAATTAAAAAGAAATGAACAAGTAACGCATTCCAACGAGTGGATCCCACATACGACCCTGACATGGCACGTGGCACAAGTCAAGTTTTCGGGTCGTTACTGTCTTCCTAACGAATGAGAATTTTGTCCTCGAAATTGGCGCAATGTGTTATGAATGAAGACCGAAGGCCATACCCGCCCAAGGCCATACTCGCCCAAGGTCATACCCTCATCTTACTTTGTAGGGTTAGGCTCCTCCGCGACAAACTAGGCTCCTCCGTGACGAGCTGGGCTCCGCCGAGACCTCCAAGCAAAGAACACACCATCTGTCTTTTCCCGTCAATATATGACAGGGCAACATCTTCGCGACATATATTGGAATACAAATGAACATATTAGTCCCAAGATCCACCATCACTAACATACGCATATATGTTGTATGTCTCCGAGAATGTAAATCGATTTCTCTGACTATCCGTTTGTCTATTTGATCAAGTGGGTTTCAACCCAACTCATACCCTCTATCAGGTTACGATGGGTAGTAGTCGGACCTGACGTGGCAAGAGCATGAATCTGCTATTGGCTCTGCTGTGCCCGTCCACTGTTGTGAACGCATACTGGTGAAGTGACCTGGCTATCCACACTCCCAAACTGGTACGTTGAAGTCCCGATCTAAATGGAACATGTTGTCCATGTCCTTGTCCATGTGCACGACTAGACCTCTGTCCATGTCTATGCACTTGATTGGACCTCTGACCTGTTTCTGGCCACTGCCTCTCCCATCAGCCCTTTGATGGTACTAATGTTAAGGATCTGATGATGCTGGCTATTGAGATGCACTAGCGTACCTTTGCGCTGGACCAATTACCACTAGTGCAGTATACGCCACGTATGGTGGAAACGCAACAGATCCTACGCTCTGAGGTCGATCTCTTAGCCACGATCGTTTAACTCTCTTCTTCCTCCGATCACCTTCAGACCCTCGCACTGACTTTGACGATGTCGATGATGCAACCAATAAAAATCTTCAATTTTCTAAAATTTCTTAAACACTATAAACAAGTTCAAACAAACACACTCAAAAACATGTTATGTCATATCAAGAACCTATGAAAATGCCTCGGGGGTTCAGATACAAGATTTGAGGTGTCGAAAAGTTGAAATGGCTTAGAAAATTATGTGGTATATGTATTTACATTTTTGATGTGATGAAGATCACGACCGATTGACCCTAGATTATTACTACTTAGTCGAGTGTCTATTTCATTTTGTTTAACTAAAGTATATTTTTGCATGTTCTCTTTTCAGCATAGTTATTATCATGCTTTTAAATACTTGTTGCATATTTGGGAATGTGAACAAATGTTTCTCAGTGTTATTCATCGTACTCAATGATATGCAAACATGCAAAGAGAAGATCGGCGATTACCTCTGTGCCAGTGGAGTTTTGCTACACCAAATTTTGTAGGTTTTGATTTTGATGTATTACTTTTATATGTATTTCATATACTTTTGGGGTTGTATATTATGGGTTGAGAGACTAGTACCTTGACCAGACACATGATGACATATTATCGTTGATTGTTATATATATATATATATATATATATGCATGCATGTGATCTTTATTTCTCCGATTTTTCCACAATTGTTAGGTATCACATTAAAAGCTTCCGCTAATTTGTTAAGACTTTTGCTCAATTATTGTTGCTCTCCATTTGAAAGTTGGCATCTATAGTGGTAAAGAAGTTGTATTATCATTTCTCATATGATAACATATACAATATGTTAGAGTTTTTTGGTAACATGTATGGAGTCAAGTGTATGAAAAGTCATTTCATGTGAAGAGTTGCACTTTTTCCTTTAGTACGCGTAGGGACACAACCTACTAAAGGTTACAACCTTTGATTGTGAAGAGTTGCACTCTTTCCTTTAGTACGTGTAGGGAAAACATCCTTCCAAAGGTTGCAACCTTAGATTCACACCTTTTGGATTTCTATAAATATCTATAGGGAGATAAACGGATGTACACATTTGATTAATTGAGTTTATTGAGAATAGTGATGTGTGTTCTCTCTTCGTTTTCCGCTTCTAGGCTGTGGATATAGATTGTGCTCTATATTGGGAGTGCAATCACTCTCGTAGGAACTCCAACTACGCTAGGCGAAACAAGTAATTCATCGTGGTCCGAGGTAACATTTATACTTAATTCTTCGATTGTGTATATGTATGTTTGTTAATTAGTTGTTAATCATGTCATACAAGTAACAATTGGTATCAGATTATTTATACGATGATTTTGTGTTTTAAAGTCAATTTTTAAATAATGAGCTGGGAAACACAAAGGGGAGTTTCATTTATGTTAAAAGAGTTTCGGTATTTATCGAACTAATAAAATCATTCAAGATTTGGCAGGATATTAATATATCCACTTAAAGTTTAGTCCACTCTCAACCACTAATCAATCTAATCATATGTTTTGGTGTTTTCATCTATATTAATTTAGAACATGTTCGATTTAATGTTTATCCCATTGTAGTTATTTTGATCACTACTTAAACGAATCTATTCCAATTATGAAACCATTTTTTGACACACTAATTAAACAAATCCAATGATATCAATTCATCATTAAAAGTGTAGAGTAACTTTAAAAAAAAAATCGAGAAATTTTTTGTTGTTTGACAGTTCTGTTTTTTTGTAGAGTTTAAAGATTTTTCGATCATGCACCTTATTTTATTTTTTACCTATCATTTAGATTTTTGCGGCATGTATAAATTGTGTGGTTCCATTAACAAAACCTATAGCTCGTGATGCTTTTATCACACATGTTAAAGCTTTGGAATTGAGTAGGTTGTGACTAATATATTCTATTTATTTATGATAAGATAGTTATTTATGTATGAGACCTTTGTTATTTAATGAATGAAGTATAGCTTTTTAGGAAAGCTTATTTGATTATTTGTAGCACACACAATACTCTATTACGTTGATTAGTATGTCCCGGACTTGAAGATCGGCTTTCTCACGTGAGCATCGCCTTTGGCGCTTTGGAATTGGCGAGCAAATATGGGACATTACAGCTTATTGTTAAGATTGAATCTATAAGGGAGTTAGATTCATTTAGCTCATTTTTATATGTCTCCTTGATAGAGGTCAAGATGAGATCAGTATTATGATCGACTTGGATTTCCCACTGTCTATGTTGTTCGTAGTGAAGTTGAAACCAAATGTGAGATCTAGTATTTGACGTTTGAATGATAACAAGCTATACAGAACTCGGGTTAGGTGCTTGCAATAGCAACTAAACTAAGATTTGTATAGTGTTTTCGAGTCGAACCTACGCTTTTTAAGAGTGACTTCGTTGTAGCATGCTTCTATAGAATGCATGCTTCTATAGAATGCATGTGTAAGTCGACTATCTTAGAAGGAGATGAATAGATCCCTACTTCATCACCATGTGAGTTCTAAGTTGTCATTTTTATATGAAATATTTCTAAATGTCCTTATCACTACACTATAAGGTGAAAAAATGATGTCTGCTACTTTGGTAAGTTGCCAATGGTTATGATTGATTCGGCCTGATGGGACTTCACCGAGAAAGTGATTATTACTATACTGAATAGTAAGGGGCAAAAAGGAAGATCATTAAGTTTTCATCATGATGTACACTATATCTTGAATCCGGATCATTTATGTTTTGCAAGTATCTAAATGCTGAATATAATTATGGATAGTTTGTATAATGCTTGCGGTGGTTCAACTAAGACTCTTTATTTTTTAAGGGATTAGAGATATTTGAGTTGATGAAACTAAAATAGATCTAGGACATGTAAGACATTTTTTTGGGTTGATGTCTCTATGTTTCTTATTGCTAATGTAGAGCTCTACTTGCAGGTTGTCTTGTAGTCGCACAACCTATTAACTAGAATGGAAGTTATCGAGGAAGATTGAGAACCATTACACTTCATGTGCGAGTGGGAGAAATTGTACATAAACTCTAAAAAAATAACGCCCATGAATGTGTGATAATTACCCACATCATGTGCGAGTGGGAGATTGTTAGAGTTTTTAGTAACATTTATGAAGTCAAGTGTATGAAGAGTCACTTTGTGTGAAGAGTTGCACTCTTTCTTTAGTACACACAGGGACAATGTCCCACAAAGGTTGCAACCTTAGACTCACACCTTTTAGATTTCTATAAATATTTATAGGGAGATAAAGGATGTATACATTTGATTAATTGAGTGTCTTAATAATAGTGGGGTGTGTTCTCTCTTCGTCTTCCGCTTCTAGGCTGGGGATATTGATCGTGCTCTATATTGGTAGTGCGATCACTCCCGTAGGAACTCCAACGACGCTAGGCGAAACATGTAATTCATCGTGACCCAAGGTAACATTTATATTTAATTCTTTCGTTGTGTATATGTATGTTTGTTAGTTATTAATCATGTCATACAAATAACACAATAGAAAAATAATTGCTCAATATGCTATGACTAAATTATGCATATGCTTATAACCAACAGGAATATCCTTGTCAACAAGGTCAACAATAAATCTACACACTACATATGATGACAAGCAAGCACGTCACCTACAAAAATGGTATATGTACTTATATCAATTTATTACAAATTAGATATACCTAAGTTATTCTACTAACACTACTACTCCATTATAGGTCAGAGTTGCATAGAATAACTTTGGATTACTTCATTGACGATGAAGCACCTTTATTCATTCCTAATATTTCATCTGTTGCCATGACAATGGACACAATCTATCGCATCATTGACCTACCTGCTAAAGCCTCCTAAGTAAGCACACTATAAACATCTACATAATATGACAACAATAACATACACCAAAAAGAAAAACTAAATTCATAATAAAAAAATTTCCCTTTCTATAGATTACTATCTTCACTCTTAAAGCAACAATCTCAATCAAGTACGACAATCAAACTTACTGGTATATGAGATGTAGTAAATGCAAAATATTCACATCTGCTAAATACAAGAACAATTCAATTGCATCCAATGCAAAAACAAAAATTGCCACAGACTTCCAAGGTTAAAAAAAAAAAAAAAATTCCCCTTATATAAAAAAACATTGTGCACTTTCATTACTTACATTTTCCTTATTCTCCTCACAGCCACAAAATTCAAGTTGAACTTAAAGATGAGTTCGATTCATTAGAAGTTGTTGCTTTTAACATTCTAGCACGACAACTACTGCAAAAAAAAAAAGTGCTTACCAAATAATTCAACTTCAGGAAAAACTATAATCCATTACTCCTTTGACAACACAAATTTTACAACTATATAGTGTTCCTATCTATAACAATAACATTACTACATTTCTTCACATAGGGACAACACTTCAATCCTATAACAACCTCTCCAATTCTAAACAAAGATATGTCTTGCTTACTATCCATTACAATCAATAACATAGAGAGCAATAATGCCGCAATGAAAAATGTCATTTGCTCAATTCATCTCTATACAAAAGAGTCCTATTTTTCGCATGCCTCGCACTCACACAGAAGTAGCACAAGTACAAGCTCTCTACTAAGTTGTGAATCATATACAGAGAAATCCACTTCGTACGGCAGTGACACGTGCAACCTACAAGGATAGTGAGGAGATCATCATAGTTACTCTTAAGACCTCTTCAACTGCAACAAAAAGAGAATCGGCAATCACTTTCAATCCTTCAAACAAAGTCCACAAGAATGATAGTGCAATGTAATTCTCTATAAAAGTAATTACCCTTTCACTAAGTACGTACGTGTAAATATGGTTATATATATATATATATTATATATATATATTTATGTGTCTGCGTAACTACGTTAACTTCCATATGCGTCTTTACTACATATTATAACTAAATTGTTCTTCCCTTTTCCTGCTAACCTACCAATACTTTCCTAAAATACGTTATTGTAAACATACAAGCACCTACTTCAATGATAACAATAATTTCACGACCACGAGCGGTCCATGTACCCCAACTAATACTTAATATAAAAGCGAATAACCTGAAAAACTACCAAGAATCTATATAGGCATTCCTTCCAAAAATATCCTTCTACTTATTTTATTAAAAAATATTATTGTTTCTCATAGTGTATAATAAAGAGGGTGTTTTAGGGTATCCACGGAATGGGGTGCAGAGAGAGACTTCGAGGGGTAAACTTATTACAAAATCCAACGTACCGCGAGACCGCGCAAAATGCAAACCCCTCCCCCTATATAATGCCACCGCTCTCCCCTATCGCCCCATATCGACGACCTTCTTCAACACCATCTCTCGATCGCTCTCGCTCTTCGTTGTTCGACCCTCTCTCTCTCTCTCTCTCTCTCTCGCTGGCTCTCTCTCGCCCGCTCTCCCTCGCGATCTCTGGAGCTCTCGAACAAGGTACGTCTCGATCGACGTCTCTGTCTACACTTCCCTCTAGTGCTATCGTTCGTGAAATGATTGAACAAGCTCGTTTAATCGATTCTCTGAACCAGACCTAGGGTTTCCGCTTCAATCGACTGTGTAATGTTTGATTCTGGTGTCTCTTTCTCGTAGTTTGAGTTCTGATGTGTGAATTTCACTCGGCGCTTTGGATTTTGTGATTTGGATTGCATTCTAGGGTTTGGGTTTTCTTGTTTCCCCAATTTTTGGGGTTTTCGAGTTTGTTCGATTCGTTCGCCCTAATCGATTGGAAGTGTTCGATTCGTTTGTTAACTTTGTTGTTTGTTGGGTTTTTTTGTGTCATTTTGCCTTTTTTTTATTGTTAGTGATGGAATTGTTCTGAATGTGTGCGCAAGTTCGTCTTTTTAGGGCAAAATTAGGGCATTAGTTATTCGTGCTTCCTGTCTACAATTCCTCTGCGTACGGCGGTTTTGGTGAGGAACTCAAACTTGTAGAATCAATCTAGGGCTTGTTCCGTTAACTTCGTCGTTTTGTTGGACTTCTGGTTGTATGGGATTGTTTTGCGCTAGTTTGATGTTGTAATAGTTTAATTGATTCGTATTCATTGGTGTAAGCTATTTTGTTCAACATATTGTTCTTCTTAGGTAAACTTGAATCGTTCTTAAACTAGGCATAATCAGTTTTTAGGGTAGTTATAGAGATGCAGTTCCTCTCTTTTTTTTTCGGAAAAAAACTTAAGCTTTGATTGTTTGGTGTTTTCTTTCATTAGAGTTTTCGGGGTAATTCCCAATGCCGGAGGAGCGGAATGGGACTGGCGGCGGAGGCAGTAATTATGAAATCAATTTGGAGAACTTCTCCAAGCGGCTGAAGGCTTTTTATTCAAATTGGAAAGAATACAAAGATGATTTATGGGGTTCTACTGATGCTCTTGTTGTTGCAACGCCTCCGGCTTCTGAGGACCTACGGTACTTGAAATCTTCGGCGCTAAACATGTGGCTGCTTGGTCTGGAGTTCCCGGAGACGATCATGGTTTTCACGAGCAAGCAGATCCACTTCTTATGCAGCCAAAAGAAAGCCTCTCTCCTAAAGGTTTTGAAGAAACCAGCAAAGGATGCTGTCGATGCTGAAGTTGTTATGCACGTCAAGGCAAAAAGTGATGATGGAAGGGGGTTGATGGATAAAATATTTCAGGCAGTTAGTGAGCAGTCGAAAAATAATGGTCACGAAGTTCCTAATATCGGCTACATAGCAAAAGAAGCTCCTGAAGGGAGCCTTTTGGAGGCATTGTATGAAAAACTTCAAAGCTCCAAGTTCACACTTGCTGATATCACGAATGGGTTTTCAGAGCTGTTTGCAGTGAAAGACGGCACCGAGTTGACGAATGTGAAGAAAGCGGCGTTCCTGACATCTTCTGTAATGAAACATTTCGTTGTTCCAAAGGTTGAAAAGATTATTGATGATGAGAGGAAGGTGTCTCATTCTTCATTAATGATGGACACAGAGAAAACCATACTTGAACCAACCAGAATTAAAGTGAAACTGAAGGCAGAAAATGTTGATATATGTTATCCTCCAATCTTTCAAAGTGGGGTAGAGTTTGATCTCAGGCCAAATGCGTCAAGCAATGATGAAAGCCTGTATTACGAGTCAACAAGTGTGATAATATGTGCTATTGGGGCTCGTTACAACAGCTACTGCACTAATGTTGCCAGGACAATTCTCATTGATGCCAATGGTGTGCAGAGCAAGGCCTATGAAGTTCTTTTGAGGGCTCATGAAGCTGCGATTTCTGCATTGCAACCTGGTAACAAGGCTAGTGCTGCTTACCAAGCTGCTCTTTCAGTTGTTGAGAAGGATGCTCCTGAATTTCTTGGCAATCTTACAAAGTCGGCTGGAACAGGAATTGGTCTTGAGTTTCGGGAATCAGGGCTGAGCCTAAATGCCAAGAATGATCGTGTTTTGAAAGCGGGCATGGTTTTTAATGTTTCCCTTGGGTTTCAACACTTGCAAGCTCAAACTAAAAACCCAAAGACAGAAAAGTGCTCACTGTTGCTTGCAGACACTGTTATAATCAGTGAAAAAACTCCTGATGTTGTGACTTCAATATGCTCTAAAGCTGTTAAGGATGTTGCCTATTCCTTCAATGAGGATGAAGAGGAGGAAGTAGAGAAGGCTTATGTCAAATATGAGCCAAAGAACACTGAAGGTGTCTTGTCAAAAGCAACATTAAGGTCTGACAACCAGGAGATGTCCAAGGAAGAACTTCGGAGACAGCACCAGGCTGAACTTGCCCGTCAGAAAAACGAAGAAACTGCCAGGAGGTTGGCTGGAACCGGGCCTGCAGCAGGCGACTCTCGGGTTGGTCAGAGGAACTCAAGTGATCTGGTTGCTTATAGGGGTGTGAATGACCTGCCTCTTGCGAGGGATCTGATTATTCAAATTGACGCAAAGAACGAGGCTATTCTTCTACCAATTCAAGGTGCGATGGTACCTTTCCATGTTGCAATGGTCAAGAGTGTGAGCAGTCAACAAGACAACAACCGAACATGCTACATACGGATAATTTTCAATGTACCGGGGACGCCATTCAATCCTCATGATGCCAACACCCTGAAGTACCAAAACAGTATTTATGTGAAGGAGTTCTCCTTCCGCTCGAAGGACCCTAGGCACAGCAGTGAAATAGTGCAACAAATAAGAAACCTCCGGCGGCAGGTTTCTCTAAGAGAGTCAGAGAAAGCTGAGAGGGCCACCTTGGTTACGCAAGAGAAGCTGCAATTGGCAGGAACCAAATTTAAGCCAATAAGATTGCTTGATCTTTGGGTTCGTCCGCAACTCGGTGGACGTGGGAGAAAAATGACTGGCTCTCTTGAAGCTCATGTTAATGGGTTTCGGTACTCTACTTCAAGGCCTGATGAACGTGTGGATATTATGTACGGCAACATCAAACACGCATTCTTCCAGCCGGCGGAAAAGGAGATGATTACCCTCCTGCATTTCCACTTACATAATCACATTATGGTGGGGAACAAGAAAACAAAGGATGTGCAGTTCTATGTTGAGGTAATGGATGTTGTCCAAACGCTTGGAGGTGGAAGACGATCTGCATATGATCCTGATGAGATTGAGGAGGAGCAACGAGAGAGGGATAGGAAGAATCGGACAAACACCGATTTCCAGAACTTTGTCAACAAGGTGAATGATCTTTGGGGACAGCCTCAATTAAGAGGACTAACTCTCGAGTTTGACCAGCCGCTGAGAGAGCTTGGTTTCCATGGAGTTCACCATAAGGCCTCTGCGTTCATTGTACCGACTTCTAGCTGCCTGGTTGAGCTCGTGGAAACACCTTTTCTTGTCATTAGCCTCGCTGAAATCGAGATTGTCAACCTGGAGAGAGTGGGGCTTGGGCAGAAGAACTTCGACATGACAGTTGTGTTCAAGGATTTCAAGAAGGATGTGCGCAGGATTGACTCAATTCCATCCACATCACTTGATGGCATCAAAGAGTGGCTCGATACGACGGACCTGAAGTATTATGAGAGTAGGCTGAACCTGAACTGGAAGCCCATACTGAAGACAATCACAGATGACCCAGAGAAGTTCATTGAGGATGGTGGCTGGGAGTTTCTCAACATGGAGGCAAGTGATTCCGAGTCTGATAACTCGGAGGAGTCCGATCAGAAGTACGAACCCTCGGACGCTTCGTCTGAATCAGTCTCTGACGACGACAACGATGACAGTGAGTCTTTAGTTGAGTCTGAAGATGATGAGGAGGAAGATTCCGAAGAAGACTCAGAGGAGGAGAAGGGAAAGACATGGGAGGAATTAGAGA
Source organism: Stephania yunnanensis (assembly GCA_039657365.1). Lineage (NCBI taxonomy): Eukaryota > Viridiplantae > Streptophyta > Magnoliopsida > Ranunculales > Menispermaceae > Stephania > Stephania yunnanensis. The sequence continues at coordinate 51,392,388 of CM077584.1, read as the reverse complement.
GGGAGGCAACCAATGCAGACAGGGAGAACGGCGATGAGTCTGACAGCGAAGAAGACAGGAAGAGAAGGAAGATGAAGGCTTTCGGAAAATCCCGAATGCCCGAGAAGAGCAGGGGTCCTCCTCCCAAGAGACCAAAGATGAGGTAGATTGACTCGCATGCTCTTTTTATTGACGCGTTTGGCATGCGTTTTATGTTGTAGTAACTAGTAACAGCTACCCCTGCATTGGCAGCAAACTAGCAATCAAAGTAGATGATGGTAATCCAACTTCTTCTTTCTCTAATTTGAATGTTTTAAAATGTTTCGTTTAGATTCATCATTTGTAGAACAGTTGAAATGCAGCTTTTTCGGCTTGTAAATTTTTGGACAACCATTTATCTGTGTTTGAATTATATGTCATGTTGTTTGATTATGCTTGCACTTAATGGAGCACAATGGAAAAGTTTGATCCATGTAGCCGACCCCAGTTAATTTGGGACTGAGGCTATGTTGTTGTTGTTGTTGTTGTTGTTGTTGTTGTTTGATTATGCTTGAAAATGATGAACCCTTCTTGAATTTGCTGCAAAGCTCTTAACTATTCAAAGGGAGCTTTATTTGTAGCCATATTTGGAAGGTAAATGATGAAGGATGTGAATTTGTTCTTCACCTTTATTTCCCATCTCTATGTTTTACTATGCACAGCTGATCAACTTTTTATTTGCATACCCGGAAAGAGAGTTTCATGCCTTTTTGAGTGTTTTGAAGAAACTTCATTGCTATAGAGACTTCTATTTGTCAATTACCATTCATGTGAACCACGTCAGATGTACCAACAATTTTTTTCACGCTCCTCTAATAGTGAACCTTTGGGTCACCCAGCAGAACATGTCACTGTGGATCAAGTACCTTAATACTAAGCTACTAGTATTAATGATCGTAACAAATGCTTAAGACAAGATGAGATTGAATTAAAGGGGGGCTCTCGCTGAATATAATTAGAGGCCCGCTATGGGCACCCCACCATTTCATGAAGGCACCCAAGGTTTTTGTAAAAAATTCTGCAAAAGTGGAAAAGACTATTTTGCCCTTGTATATATAATGATTCAAACCCCACAAATCATTTTGACAAAGAAAAAAAGGCACCCCACCACAAGGTTGAACCGCAAAGCCACATTGCATTTGGCGGCGTTGATCGATTATTGCGGATTGTCATCATTCGACAGCGAGGTAACAATGTTTGACAACCATATTCGTATTTTTTAGAACTGTTGAGTTGTGTATAACTGTGAAAATGATGATTTGTTTGTCAACGTAGGGTTTGGTAATTTATTCAAATCCGAACTTGACTCCACTATATAATGGAGGATTGTACTGCTTCGGTGGCAAAGGAGGTCGTCCTTGAGGTAATTTTTAAAATTTATTGTGTATTCGTTGCGGTTATCCGAAGTTTCTGTCTGGGTGCCCAATTGTTTCGGCCTCGCAGGACCGAGATGTAATGTAATGTCTCGGTCGTAGAGGACCGATTGGTATACGTATCTCACGGAACGATTAAATCGAGAGTATTCATTAACTCTCGGTAGTTCGTGAGCGAGACTACGAAGGAAGTTGCGGACCTGTACTACCGATTACATGTTTTTTTGGATGTTATTGTGATTGTGCTGTACATTTCGGTTGATTATAATGTTACACTGTTTGTATTGCGGGTAATGCGGTTTACGCCTATTTCCGCACTACACGGACACGTTTACACCTTGTAGGCCATTTCCAACTAGAGAAGCGGCAGTTTCATGGCTTCAAATGATAGGCCGTGAGAACATGTTCGTGCTAGTGACAAAGCACTCTGACGCCGGGGGCGTTAAGCGCAGGGGAAGGGTGAAAATTGTCTGTGAGAGGTCAGGGACTTATAGGGGAATGTCACAAAGAGTTGGAAAGGGTACAGCGGCAAAAATTGCTTCGAAACCAATAAATGAAGAAGAAGACGAAACGGGGAGGACTCAAACTGGTACCAAGAAATATGGATGTCATTTCCTTATCAACGTAAAGGAAAATGGTGACTCGTTGTGGTATATCACTGTTATATGTGGGAGGCACAATCACGAGCCCGCAAAAAATTTGGACGGCCATTCTTTTGCCGGGAGATTGGATAAGGCGGAGCAGGAAGTTGTAGTGCAAATGACAAAGGGGAATGTGAAGCCAAGAGACATCCTAAATACGTTGAAGCAAAGAGACGTTAGTAACGTATCGACAATGAGGACTATATATAATGCAAGACAAAAAGCCCGAAAGGAGGATGCGGGTGGGAGGACTCAAATGCAACAACTGTTGCACATTTTGGAGAAGAATAAGTGGCTGTCATGGCATAAGAAGGATCCCGATACGAATGTTGTCATGAAGTTATTTTGGTCACATCCCGACTCAATAAAGTTGGTCAGGTGTTTTCCATCGGTTATTTTGATGGATTGCACGTACAAGACAAATAGGTACCGAATGCCTTTGTTGGAGATTGTTGGCATCACTTCTACGCACTTGACGTTCTCCGTTGGGTTCGCATTCTTATCATCAGAGAGTCATGGGCATTATGTTTAGACACTTGAGAAGTTGAGATTCATATTGGATGGGTGGCCTAAGCCTGACGTGTTCGTTACTGATAGGGACTTAGCCCTTATTAGTGTCATAGAAGAAGTTTTTCCGGCCTCGTCTCACCTTTTGTGCTCTTGGCACATCAACAAAGTAGTATTGTCCAAGACTAAGAAGATGTTTGGGGAGAACGATGGTTTTGCGCGTTTTATGGGTAGTTGGACGAGCGTGATGTATGCCAACTCGGAGGCCTTATTCGAAGTTAGGGTGAATGACCTGCGTTGTGAGTTTGGGCATGTAAAGGGTCTTACGGAGTACTTGGACAACACATGGTTAAAAAACTACAAGGAGAAATTTGTCTCGGCTTGGACAAATAGACTTATGCACTTTGGGGAAACGACAACGCAGAGGGTGGAGTCTGCGCATTCTACTCTGAAGGTACACCTTGGGAACAGTCAGTCCAATTTCGAGACTCTATGGCATGTGGTTGATGGACTCCTTAGAATCCAACACAACAATATCAAGGCATCGTTTGAGCTAAGTTTGAATGTCGTCCAACATGAGTATGTTGCTGAGTTGTATCGACGATTGCGCGTTATGTCTCTCAACGGGCGTTTAGGCTAATTAGAGATGAATTGACACTTGGAGAGGATGTTGGTCACGATTCCACTCGTTGTGGTTGCGCGCTACGCACCACACATGGCCTTCCTTGTGCACATGAGCTGAACCATCACATATTTGCTGGGACGCCCATCCCTCTCGAGGACATTCATGTTTACTGGCGAAAGTTGAGTATGATACCAGAGAGTCCGGTGGACTCGTCTGGGTACAACGTGCACGATGAGATTGAAAGGGTGTTGGAAAAGTTTCATGCTTGCAGTAATGAGGACGATCGACTAAAGATTATTCAGCAGCTCAGGGAGATTAGTCGACTTTCGTCTACTCCAGGTGTTGTGCCGCAGGCAAAAATTAAGACAAAAGGGAGGACACCGAGGTCTTCGAAGAGAAAACACGACTGTGACGATTCATCTACGAGGCGGTTGCCGAGTGAGTTTGAGTACGTGCTATCGACTCAGGAGGCCTCAAGTTCTAGGCAGAAGAAAAGTAAAGTTGTTCCTAAACTGCGTCGTGGTAGTCGACGCAAGCAAAGTGCAACTAACATGGCTTACGGTCATTGCGTAGAACCGGATTGGTTGCTACATGTCGAGGGGATCATCGATGTGCTTGCCGATGGGAATTGTGGATATAGGTGTGTTGCGTCTGGGCTTGGACTAGCCGATGTCGACGGGTGGAGGATCGTCCGTAGAAGGATGTACGATGAGATTATCGGGCATGAAAACCTTTGGCGCGAATTGTTAGGCTCGGGTTACGAGAGTGTCAAGATTGCGGTGCATTGCCTAGATAATCAAGTTGGTGCAACTTTCCAAGAATGGTTGACACTTCCAGACATGGGATTGTTGGTAGCCACTGCAGTCAATGTGGTTCTCGTCAACCTTTCGCGTGGGAGTGCCTCCACATTTCTACCTCTACGTAGTGCTCCACCATCCACCGGGCACAACAGACATGTCATTGCCATGATTAATGACATGAATATACATTGGCTTAGGGTAAGTGATGTGAATTTGGTTGAATTGTTTGTTTGTTTTCCCAAAATATGGTCATGTCAGACTGTTGAATTTGACAGGTGTTGCTGAGCACGAATGCACCATTGCCATCCTTATACCCGTCGTGGGTACGGTATGTTCAGGATAGTGCAAAAGGTTGGCGAGATAGATTCGTATTCCGAGACATCGCGCCCATTGCAACTCTACTTGATGCCACCATATCCGTTGTAGATTTAGGTACACCGTAGTGTTACAACTAGTACCTGTAAATTTGTTTGGTTGTACATTTTGTAATTTCGAAAGTCAGGATATAGAATGAATGAATTTACCCTATATTGCGGGCATGCATGAAAGTTATTTGTATTTGTAGTTGGAAAATGGTTACTGGAATATTCGTTTCGGTCATGCATGACCGAGACGTATGTTCCAGTAACGGTCGTACGCCTCCGTGACTTAACGCAGAAGCTCCGTCATGCAATACCGAAACCGCCCTTATCGTCTCGGCTGATCATTAACGAAAGTTGCAAATGGAAGTCGGTGCTGGTTGACCGAGATAACAGAAGGATCGAAACAGATATTCCAACCAGAAAAAATGGACAATGAAACATAATAAACTGTCATGATAATGTACTCGACAGGCTACCGAAACACATAAACCATATGATAATGTAATAAAAATGTAGTACAAATGTCTCTCCCTCCATGATCGGCTAATCATTGCTTGGGTTTTGTCATGTTCTTCCTTCGATACTCTTTCCCATGCATTCTCTTCTGAGGGCCACCATCGGCCTCGGCAGGCTGGGCTGTGGCCTGGGTTGTGGGTGTGGAAGTGCTACCATGCTGGGAGTGCCTCGGGCCTGGTTCGGTAGGGCCGGTTGTCGCGGTTGTGCCGGTTGCGGTCGCGGGAAATGTACTCGTGGGCGTGGGACTTAAACTCCTTCCCGAAAGGAGGTTGACCATGTCAGTCAAAGTGGTCCTCGCCGAGTCAAAACTAGACATCTCTGGGGGGAGGTCCATCCATCGCAACGCCGCGTCCAACGCTCGCCTATTACGCTGATGAAAAATATCGGGTTACTGTCAAATACTCAACATTTCGGAATTACTTATAAATGCGTAATACGTATAACAATTCCAATACCTCAAGTATCTCGTTGTCTGCGATGGTTGAGGCGACCATTACAAGGTCCTCAAAGCTCGGATTCGTGATCACGGGATGAGACACTTTGACGAACCAAGGGAGGTAGTCTGGTGTAGCCAAAAACTCAAATATTGCCTTCTCGCCCCGAACTTCTGGAGCCAACACATGGTTCCTCCATCGCTCCCAATTGTCATGTTCGAACCCATACTCGACGGAGTACTTGTTCGCAAATGGGCCTCTGTGTGCTTCCAATGGACGGTACGGAGGATCTGGTATAGATTGCACATGGCCAAACTGTCTTAGAATCCTCTCCGGGTGGTAGGGCTCCACCACAACCATGTACTTGATCTTCCCACTGTAAAAGGCCATCGCTTGCACAACGCCATTTTCCCTTAAATTCACATATGGGTCCCAAGTAGGGCTGGCAAAAATACGGGAACGGACGAAAACGGGACTGGACACCCATTTCGAAAATGTTTAAATTTAGTGTCCGGTCCCGGTCCCGTTTTTAAAACGGGCACTGTTTTTTTTGTCCAGTCCCGTATGTTTGTAAAACATACGGGACCGGTTTTGCCCATTTTTTTTTTAAAATATGATTCAATATTTTATTTATTAATTATCTAAAAAAAAACCCCTCAACTACAAATCTACAACTACAAGTCTACATCTACAAGTGAGGGCCGTGAGGCGTGAGGGCGAGAGGGCCGTGAGCGTCACCCGTGAAGCAGAGCAGCTGGGAGAGCCGCGAGAGGCCAGAGCTGCGAGAGCCGCGAGAGGGCAGAGCCGCCCGCCGATACATGACCGACATGATCACCTACGCCGACACCGACGTGGTCGTCGTAGGCGCCGGCTCCGTCGGCCTCTCCCGCGCCTACGAGCTCTCCAAAACCCCAACGTCAACGTCGCCATCATCGAGCAGTCCGTGTCCCCAGCGGCGGCGCATGGCTCGCGGCCTTTCTTCTCCGCCATGGTCGTCCGCAAGCCCGCCCACAAATTCCTCGACGAGCCGCGCATCCAAGCACGACGAACAAGACGACTACGTGGCCATCAAGCACGCCGCGCTAATGTGACCTACAAATAATTCAACAACAAGTGGGTGTTTAATAAATTACCAAATAAAATCATTGATCGAGGGACATCGAGGAGTCCAAATTCGACATGGATAGGCAAACGACCGGCAACTCACCTCACTTTCAACAACAAGGTCGCAACCTATCCAAGGTTCTCCTAATGGCCCCGAGCTTGTCAACATTTGCAACCGTCTCGTGCTTTTGAATCCATCTGGAGACACGAGGGTGCACGTAGTCCATGTACTTCGCATTGGGCGTGGCCATACCAAGTTTGAAATGGTCGTACACCCATCCCTGCAAATACGTACAATGTTAGTTAGGCCACAATTGCAATTTGGGCTAATTGAAAAACAGAATGCCAACTATGTCTATTTTAAACCAAACCTCGAGCAATGTGAGATAGCCAGCAATCCGAGACACTAGGACTCTCGTGGCGGACCCCAAGTGTCGATACAAGTAGGCCAACGCAGCCGCTCCCCATGCGTAGTTCCCTACGTCGTCCAAGTCCTCAAGTAGCTTCAGCAGCGCGATCGACACCCGAGACCCACTCTTATCGGCAAAAAGAGTGCACGACAACAAGTACAATGCGTACGCTCGGGCGGTGCATTCCACGGGAGGATAATTTCGGGTCTCGAACCGCCTTTGGGGCACCATCGACTCTTCAACTAATGTTTGCGCACCGAGCCCCTTGCGATATTCGCCTCCTCCTCCGCCTCCTCGCGCGCTAACCCCAAGTAGGTTGGAAACCATCTTGATAGCGTCCGAGCGAGATTCTTCCGTGTACCTAGCAAAGTTGTCCACTTCAACAACTTTGCCCGTCACAGGGATCTTCAGGAGGAAGTCGACATCCTCTAATGAGATAGACATTTCACCAAAAGGTAGGTGAAATGTGTTGTGTTCGTCTCCGCCGCCACCGCTCCACAAATGCGAGAGATCACCTCCTTGTTGGCCTTGCGGTATGAGCGATCTATCGCGCATTCAACCCGAACGCCGAATAATCCTCTCAAGTCCCGTCGTGTCCGGGTGACACGATTGTAAATCCCATTCCGCTATTTGAGCTCCGTGATTGATACACTTAAGAACGGGCCGCTCCTGCAAATGTAAAAACATCTCGTCATTATGTGAAGACCATGAGTGTTAATGTAATCATATCAATGAAATTGAAATTACCTCATTCCTCCATATCGATAAAGCCACATGATCCTTGAAGCTCTTCAACGCCCGTCTATGGACCACCGGGAATGGAGCACGCGCTTCAAGAGCCACTTCGGCTCTCCTTCATCATGCCCACTCCCACCTCTACTTGCTCCCCCCACATTATGATCTGTTTCTATCATGTTCCCCGCCTCTGAAGAGTCGCTGCTACTGGACTCCGATGCATGCCCCTCCTCTTCTCCTCCGGCAACAACAAGATCCTCAGGTCGCTCGGCATTGAGGGTCGAACCCTCATCGTGCAAATGTAACCTTCCACGAGTGCCATCTACCTTCGCCTTGCCCTTACCATCCTCATTCTCCTTCTCTTTCTCTTTCCGGTACGATCTTTGTCGTCGGGGTCTCCGGCCACCTCGCCCCCGGTTAGGCCTCGGGACCTCAGCTCCAGCCTCTTCCCTAGTCACCGGTAGCTTCGGACGAGCCATACCTGAATAAATTACAACATATAAGCGCACGGAACAGATCCCAAATTAAATTTACAAAACAAAAATGTCCAAATCATCCATTTCTTATGTCTCGGTCAAGCAGGTTGGTGAAACGACATATATTGTCGGTCACCCATGACCGACAATTCCTCCAATATATCGACGGCGTACAACCGAGTCCAATGAAAAGGTCTCGATTTTGCGCCACCGAGATGTATTGACCATTTCAATTTGACTAGCTCTCGGTCAATCACGGCCGAGCCTACTCTTACACTCACGGCATGGTACAACCAAGAGTATGACCAAATTCTCGGTTGTACACCACCGCCACCATATTACCTAACAGTAATTCTATCTCTCGTCACGGCTCATCCGAGAGACCTAGAGTCCTCTCGGCCTTGCGTAGCCGAGACTCTGTGATATTTGTCGGCCTTTGTAGCCGAGAGTTCGAATTCCCCAAAATTTAGCTTCTCTCTCGGTAATGCTTGTCCGAGAGAGTGATCACATTCTCTTGCCTGCGTGGCCGAGAACCGCGAATTCCCAGTTCTTACACTAATGAACAAACCACCACTGTAAATCACAACTACTCTACCAAATGTAACTTAATTACACTAAAAACGTACCTTCAATCGACCGATTTCGCGCAAATACTGTGTGTTCGAAGATGTTCAGCGGAACCCTAACTTCGAGACGAAATCGGCTCACACCACGACCCTACGAACTGCAAAAAAATCGTCAAACGGAGGAGAAACACAAGGCGAGACACGGGAGACACGATTTCGGAGATTCCACCCACTGCACGGTTCACACAAATCGGGTTCTTCGAGTCCAGGCGGGAAAGACGGTGCTGGGGGTAGTGGGGTGCAGATGGATTTCCACGAGGGGTAGTTTAGGTATTTCGGGTCTAATTTTTGGGTGCCCTAGGTAAATCGGTTGGTGCCCACATTAACTGGGTGCCTTCATTAAATGGTGGAGTGCCCTTAGCGGCCCTCATATAATTAGTGGTGCCAAGTTGCCAACCGCCATGCCAACGGACACTTGCCGTATTATTGGATTGTGATTCTGTGAAGAATAGGCCATGGTCCTCAGATGATCTTAAGATCAGCATTACTATTGAATCCAACGGTCGGAAATCTTTTTTCCTTTTGTTTCCACGTGGTTTTCAACACCAATTGCATCGATAAATCCACGTTTGGGCACTGTCGATCTCCATATGATGGGCGGCCCTCCCAACTCAATCTTCTTCATTCACAAGACTCGAACTTGAAACATTACTTAAGAGAACCAAGTCTGGTAGACAATCTTTTTTGTTATTCATATATAAATTGCTGGTTTCATGAATGGTATTTACTCATTAAAATTAGATTGACCATTAGAATATTAGATTGATTAACTTTGTAGGCAAAATGATTTAAGATTTTCCAATTGATCTAAGTTTATATACCAATTACTATGTCATCCCTAACCATCTCTTACAAGCAACTACCATGCCAGCCAATTATCCAAGGCCAAGTCTGCTGATAATGAATTACAAAATTCTTTTTTCATACAAGAGTTACTTCCAACCCCACCAAAAGAAAGAAAGAAAAAAAAAAGGTTCAACTAGAGGGGGTGGCGAAAGGTAAAATGTTTTGGGAAGTAAAATTTTGATATGATAACGCATCTGAAAAAAACTATTTGTTCGAAGTTATACTTTCCTAGATGAGCCAATTCTAACTATAATCAAGAAGCTCGTTTTGCAGGAGCCATGTTGTGAACGAGTGAAGAAGTGGTGATGATTGTTTTAATCTCCACTAGCATACCTGAGGAAAACATGGAAAATTGATAGATTAAATGGATTTTTTTTTTCTCGGTTTCTTTCTGAGGTCCAAGGAGACATTTGAGAAAGAGATGAACACAATAAAATAGTGTGTGTATCTTGAGCTCACCTAGTACAATTAGGCCAAGGTGAATGAGTTGGAATCTGTCTCTCAACCAGCTACCTTGGGCTTCACTGACCTGAGCAATTTGATTTGGATCAGTAATACTTAAGTTTGAAATCCTTAGATGAAGCATAAAATAGATCATAAGATGCAGACAACCTACATCTATAAACAATTTCGAGTACGAGTAAAAGAAAAACAAACTAGGCTCAAACTAGAAGGTAAGCGGCATAAAAAACAATAACACCACAAAAGAAATTAGTTCTTTGGCCAGCCAAAACAACTATAAAACACTTATCCAATTCCTAACCATGGTGCCGAGGAAATTATCCCTGTAGATGAACGAAGAAAATGAATTGATTGCTTCTGCCATGACTGCTATGACCTATTACTTCTACGAACCTTGTTATAACTGTCGTAAACCTAAATATATTTTATGATTAAAAAAAAAAAAAAAACCAGTTAGATTTTACCATTACCACTCCAGCATTTCCTTGTGCAAGACTTAACATTTGCAGGTGTTCAAAAGCTTTTAAGTTGTAGGTCTTGAAGAAGTTAGAAACAGGGAAAACATGTTTCTCGCCAAATAAGCAAGAAGTTATAGGAAGAATCAACTAAAGCACTAAGCTTCAAAAATCAACCGGATCAACAGGGGATCTACAGATCCACACAGCCATTAGAGTATCTATTTGTTAGAATAGTTAAAAGGCATAGTTAAACAACACGCAAACCAACAATATGATAAAAGAAACGTTTAACAGAATAAGACTTCAAGTCTTGAACTTGAAGATACAGATAATTCAAGTCTTGCATCTTTCAACATACAGAAATTATTCAGCCATAAGATGTGAAATTAAATATTCCACCAACACTAAACAAGAAAATAAAATAAAATTTATATGGCTCCATAATTTGCATTGAATCGAATTGAGAGAAAGTGTTTGATCCAAGAAGCTGACCCCAACTAATCAGATATTGAGGCTTGCCATTCTTTTGTTGTAGGCTTGTAGCCAACTCAAACTAATTACCAATTAAAGCTTGCTAGTTCTATGTGGATCCAGAATCAAACATGATTGTCCTCTTAAAAAATAATCAAACAGGATTGCCAGCAAAAATCAACACTTATACCTTGAAGTTTCGAACATTTAAGTTTGGGAGAAAAAAACTAAAAATTTAAATAATGGAATTAATAAAAACAATGAAAGCAAGTCTTTTCAGCTCAACAGTGTGTAGCTAAATTTTCCCAACTATATATAGACACACTTTTGGAAAAAAAAAAAAAAATCTATCACATTTTTTCATTTCCAACTATATCTAGTCACAAATCAATTCAATGTCACTTTCCCCTACTGACATGCTCATCCTTTACATTTTAAAGTCATTTTTGTTCCTCAAATTTTCAGAAAGGGTTAACTGCAGTTTAAGCAGGTGAAGTTTGTGCAGTTCTAACATACGATTTTTCTTATTGGCATAGCGTTGTGAACACCCAAAACATGCCAGCGCTATTTCTTAAATCCGCTGTCCACCAAATTTTGAAGTATTTTTGAGAACTGTAATGTTTAAACATTGAGATACTGCCACGTGTTACAACTTAAAACTGCAGTAGATCTCTCCTTCAGAATTTTCCTTTGGACGTTTGTGATATTTCTCCTTTAGAACACAAATAAACTTCAATACTGGCCATGTAATAGGTGCCCTAAACCTTACAAAATGCTATGCAACAGGATATATATTTTATAGGATGCACGAATTGCAAACATACATATCAAAATGACTATTTGAGAGTTACATCCACGCAACACCCATTCCTTAGTCCCAACTCTATATCCCAATAATGCGATGATGACAAACAGACTACTGATGAATTTCCCAGGGCTCTGATAGGAAACTAAAGACCAATATAAGTTCATTCAACAAACAGAGAATTGCAAGAACAATCCGATAGCATTGGAGAGACTATCACTCTCCAAAGTTATCTAAAAAGATTCCGTTTTAAAATATTTCACAGTTTACGCCATCAAAAAAAGTCACACCTCTTTAAACGTTTTGGAGGCCTATTAACATTTCAACTAAAAGAGTTTACTAGTATTCTTAAAAATTGCTATTATGACTGCAAATCATAATGTTGGTCCTACTAATCTCCAACATGAAACTTAATTTACTAAACACTTTCCACCTATGTCTACAGAGCCATAGCTGAATTTCCTCTAATCGAAAAAGTATTCTTCTACATTCTTCAAATTGTAAAACAACATGTAAATTTGGAAACAGTACAATTACTTTGAAAAAAATCAACAAAGAGCTCAATTTTCGAAGCAATAAAAGGAAAAAATATCCAAAGATTTTTTGCTGAAGCAAATTTGACAAAGACCGAAGCCGAAATAATCATCTCACCTTCAAGAAAATGGAGCCCTGAACAAAGGATAAACCTGAAAGAAGTATTGCAATTAAAGATGCAAACATGTAGAGTCTCAAGAAACTTGATCTGCTGCGTCTTCGACCTGCCAAAAGAAGCAATAGTAATTCAACAAGCCCATTTTTCAGATCTTTCAAAATAATAAAAAATTGAGAAGAAAATCATAAAAAAAGGCTTGCAGCTAAAGCAACAACCTAGTTCTCCAACAAAGAGAGAAAGAAAACCAATGGCGATGGATACAACATCAAGGTTATTGTATTCCTCCTGTGAAAATAAAAACGTGAAAAGTGCTCCAGCAAATTGAATGACAGCCTACAAAATCCAAATGATGAATCCTACATCAGGAACTAAGATAATAATACGATCGCATTTACTACAAATTGCCAAGATCAACCCCATCAATAACAACTCAACAAAAATTAGGTAAAGGTGTAGCAGATTTTGTGAGTCTAACATGCAAATAAATATAGAAACAACAAATCCTTAGTCTCAAATAACATGCAAACAAAGAAATTAACAAAATAAAACATTCTTCCCCAGGCAGCCTTGGCATAAATTTTAAGTAGCATACAAATTCCAGATATATAACCAGAATTTGAATGTATTTTAAGAAATAGAATGTGCTAAAATGCGTTTAAGTAGCATCATGTCCCACCAAGAAAGTGTATTGGATATCGTTCACATGGACTTCTTGATAAGCATTAATAACTTTACAGGATGGGTTGGGCCAACTCTTTTACTTGCTTTTGAACGGAGAAGTTGGGCGGAAGGAGGGCTAAAGATCTTAAACTGATATAGTGATTTAATTCAATTTAAAATTTCAAATGTCAAGCATTTCATTGGAAGGTATTTTCAAGAACTTTATACATGATCTGAAGAGTTCTGACATGTTTTGTTAGAATTTCTAGATTTTACTTCTGCGAGGATGTGTTTTAACTTTTAAGGACGCCTCATTCTCTATTCTAGGTGGTCATACAGAGCTCCCTAATGAGAGAATTGTGTGTTTGCAAGTGTCTTGTGTGACTTGGCAATTGGAAGAATATGCAAATCAAAAAAAAAAAATGGCCGAAAATGTCTCTGGCAGTGGTAACTACATTGGATAATTCGACAATAATACTGGAAAAGATAATAATTTATACCAGCATGGTACATGTAACGTTAAAAATCAAGAAGGAGACAAAATTGTAAGTAAACTAAAATCCATAAAACAACAAATAATACTTCTTTTAAATTTTTTGACCTGAGTGATAACTATCCACTGCAACCGGGACTTTCCTTGTGCAACTTTCGTATATCCTGTATCCATTTTATTTTGTGATTGGGTAAGTATATCATAAGGCAATAGTAAGAAGATGGACAAATCTAAACTTTGTCTGCAAAAGAATGATAAATTGCCAAGATAAACAACTCACTGTTTTCGACAACCATGCGATACGAGAAATCTGAACCATCAGTTCCTGAGGGCCGACCTAAAGCAGATTGCCTCTGGTGCATCTTGATGTATTAGGTTTTCGCTCTCCTGCTAAAACCCTATCATTATAGTTCCAGAAGTAGGTTCATGATGTAGCCGCAATCCCAAATTAGTTGGGAACAACTAGATGCATAACATTTGGAAATTATAAAAATCAAGAGTGGCGGTATTTATCATTGTGAGAAGAGCTACTTTAGTCTGAAATAGTATAGTAATGCTAGAAAATCCAATCTCATAGATACAATTTCCAGAACAAGAGAACAGGAAATAATGAATGTCATTATTGTTGGAATTTAAGTTTAAATGAAAACATATCTTTAAGTTTCATCAAATTAATAATACAGAATTACAATACGAAACTTTAATATCTTTATAAGACTGCAATTAGATCAGCTATGTTTTATAGCGGTGAATGTTGAGTGGTAACAACAACAACAACAACAACAACAACAACAACATAGCCTCAGTCCCAAATTAATTGGGGTCGACTACATGGATCAAACTTTTCCATTGTGCTCGATTAAGTGCAATTGATGGTGAGCTTTCCAAACCATTTAAATCCCTCCTAATTAATGCATCCCATGTTAACTTTGGTCTACCCCTACCTCGTAGAATTTCTACAGTTTCTATTGAGTCAAGTTTTCTAGTGGGGCATTTGAAGGTCATCTTTGCAGGTGACCAAACCACTGCAACTGTCTTTCCCTAATTTTTGTATCAATTGGTGCTACTTCTAATCGGTACAGGGTCGTCCCCCAATTCATCATGTGTATAGGCGGAAGAAAGTTGGTAATAAGGGGTGGTCAAAGACCTCAATGGGCCCTGCTGCAGAGAGCCCAAATACACAGGAGTAGCTTATCAACACGGTAAGCCCAGTCCATAAGTCATTGGGCTTCTATTTTACACTGTTGTTATTGTCCAGTCCGGGTAGTCCCCAGATGAGTCTGTTTTGTTGTCGGTTGTGTGTGGGTGTTGTAGATAAAAAGGGTCACAGTAGGTCGGTGGGGGGATTGAAGTTTATTTGATTGTAATTGTGGGAGGGTTTGGACGAACTGGAGGCTCTCAGGCAGTCCTGTGAGGGAGCCTCCTCTTCCTCTATTCGAGTGGTGTAAATCTTTCTCGTTTGGGGCTATCAATCTACTACCCGAGGCGACCCCCTCGTTCTCCTAGTCGGTAGCATCTTATCACTGGTATCAGAGCTCCTTCCTTCATCGATGCCGTCGAAGATGGATTCGCGGGTGGACAACATAGAGGCCGAGCTCCAGAAGTTGCCGGCGCAGTTGAACAAGATTCCGGATCTGGAGGTGTTGATGTCGGGTCTGGCAGCTCGGATGGGGATCCTCCAGTCGGACGTTCGGTCAGAGATAACCGAGGTGAAGTCGGAGATCCGGGGAATGTCACAGAGGATGGAGTCTTTCCTCTTGCAAGCAAAAGCCCTGCTGACACCCACTGGTGGCGATCTTGGAGGGACGTCTCGCGCGTCACAGATCGAGCGAGATCTAGACGAATCGGGCCCAGATCTGGATGTTCAGATGCCGGATCTGGGGTTTCCGACCCGGCGAGCACGAGATCCGAGGGTATACAACCCCGATCTACCGCCTTACCGTGGTGGACCGGAGGTGCGGAAGATCAAAATGCCCACGTGCGACGGGGAGGATTTGATCGTATGGCTCAACCAGGCGGAGCACTATTTCGCCCTCCACGAGATGCCGGAAGCTTCCAAACTCCGGGCAGCGAGAATATGCTTGGTGGGAGCGGCTCGGATCTGGCTCCAGGCCGAGGAGAGGGAGCGGATTTTTGAGTCTTGGGCAGATCTGAAAGCGGGGTTGTCCCGAAGGTTCAAGGGGGGGCTCACCCCTTAGAGCTGTGCCAACAGTTCTTCTCGATGAAACAGGAAACGTCGGTGGCGGCGTACCGAGAGAGATTCGAGCTGTTATCGCTGCATTTGGGGTCAGTTCTATCCGAGAATCACAAGATGGTCGTCTTCATCAACGGGTTGCAGGAACGCATCAAACTCGAGCTGCTCGGTGCTCCGCCGGAGACGATGAGGGTGGCACTGGACCGAGCGGAATGGATCGAGGCCAAATTGCGTGGGCTTGACAACCTTGGGCCTCTGTCCAAGATGAGCCCAACAGCGAGGCCCAGTTCACAAGGGGGCTTTAGTAATTCAGGGCCCGATTCGCGACCCAAAGGTTGGGTGACCCATACCTTTGTGGGCCCAAACAAGGATGGCTCATTAGGCCCAACTAAGGCCCAAACCAACATCAACTCGGCCCAGACGCGAAGTTTCCCACAATCCGCGATGTCCTCCTCCAGCCCAACCAAGTCATCGGCAGCCACCCCATCCGCTTTCCCACCCAAGTTCAGGAGATTGACCGAAGCCGAGGCACAAGTCCGCCGGAGCAAGGGACTCTGTTACCGGTGTGATGAGAAGTACTTCAACGGGCATCGATGCAAGGTAAGGGAACTACAAGTCATGTTAGTTGATGATGATCCTTCTGATGCTGTTGCATCTCCAGAATCGGAGGAGTTGGAAGAGGGAGTCGACTTAGCCGTTCTCGAGTTGTCAGCTCAGGCGATTGAAGGTTATCCGGGGCCGCGCACTATCAAGGTGAGGGGACAGATCAACGGTGTGGACGTGGTGATATTGATAGATTGTGGGGCTTCGCACAACTTCGTCTCCGATGATTTGGTCGCCTTCCTCCAACTCCCTGTCTCTCCCACACATCAGTATGGCGTCATGGTGGGTGACGGGTACCAAGTTCGGCGAACAGGGGTATGTAAAGACCTCGAATTACAATTCCAGGGGATCACGATAAGTGATGATTTCTTTCCAATGTCTCTTCCAAATTCAAATGTGTTTCTTGGCATGCAGTGGTTGTACTCTTTGGGTGTGACTACTACTGATTGGTCGAACCTCACTCTCACCTTTACATCGGAAGGTAAAGAATATTCGGTTCAAGGAGACCCAAATCTTCACCGTGCTTTGATCTCTTGTAGTTCCTCCAGCGTTCATACGAGAAAGCGGTGGGTTGCTTTTTGATTGAGCTATGCCAATTTTCTACTACATCGGAGACACCATATCTGTCATCAGTCGATCCAAGCATCCAATCGGTCCTGCTCTCCTTCTCTGCATTGTTTCAGTCCCCGACGGCTCTCCCTCCGCCTAAAGCCTTTGACCATGCTATCGTGCTTCAGGAGGGCACGGATCCTGTCAGAGTCCGACCCTACCGTTACCCTCACATCCAAAAGGAGGAGATTGAGAAGATGGTGTCCGAGATGCTTCAGGCAGGTCTAATCCAGCCCAGCTGCAGCCCTTTTTCCAGTCCGGTCCTGTTAGTCAAGAAGAAGGACGGCAGTTGGCGGTTCTGTGTGGATTACCGCGCCCTCAACAAAGTGACAGTGCTGGATAGATTTCCAATTCCCAACATCGACGAGCTCTTGGATGAATTACACGGGGCAACGATCTTCTCCAAGCTTGACTTACGATCCAGCTACCACCAGATCCGAGTGAGGCCGCAGGATGTTCCCAAGACAGCTTTCTGAACCCACGAAGGCCATTATGAGTTCCTAGTCATGCCCTTCGGCCTGTCGAACGCTCCGGCAACGTTCCAGGCGCTCATGAACTCGATCTTCAAAGGCCTTCTGCGTAAGAGCGTCCTCGTGTTCTTTGATGATATCCTGGTGTTCAGCCGTTCACTGCCCGAACACGTTGAGCATCTTTCTCAGGTCCTTTCGATCCTCTCTGCTCATTCCCTCTTCGTTAATTTCAAGAAATGTTGTTTTGCTCAGTTACAACTTGATTATTTGGGCCACATTATCTCCGCACAAGGGGTAATGGCCGATCCAGGGAAGGTACAGGCGATGGTGGACTGGCCAACGCCTTCCAATCCAAAGGAGCTGCGTGGGTTCTTAGGCCTGACGGGTTATTACCGGCATTTTGTCCGGAATTATGGCAAGATCGCTGCTCCGTTAACCCAGTTGTTGCGGAAAGATGGGTTTTCCTGGTCGGACGAAGTGACGGCAGCAGTGCAAGCACTTAAACAAGCAATGGTTGATGTGCCGGTTTTGGGGTTACCCGACTTCAGTGCCATGTTTGTGATTGAAACAGATGCTTCTGGGGTGGGCGTTGTGTTGGCTCAACACGACCGGCCGATAGCCTTCTTCAGCCAAGCATTGTCCCCTCGCGCGCGACTCCGGTCTGCATATGAGCGCGAATTGATGGCCATTGTTCTCGCCATCCAAAAGTGGCGCCACTACCTCCTTGGGAGAAAATTTGTTGTCCGCAGTGACCAACGAAGCCTTAAGTACTTGTTGGAGCAACGAGTTATCGCCCCAGAATACCAGCGGTGGATCCTGAAGTTGTTGGGATATCAGTTTGAGATTCAGTATAAACCGGGGCCCTCCAATACCGCTGTCGATGCACTCTCCCGTTTTCCCTGTATGGATCTCCAGTCACTCACCACTATTTCCTTCTTGGATATGGATCTGCTTCATTCCGAGGTCTTGCGCGATCCGTTCTTGTGTCCGATTTTGCATGCTCTTAAGCAAGGATCTGATGCTCCTCCTGGCTAGTCTCTCTTTAGGGACCACTTACGCTATGATGATAGGATGGTAATCTCGGCAACCTCCTCCCTTAAGGGCCAGATCCTCTCTGAGTTCCATGCTAGTCCTATCGGGGGTCACGGGGGATTTCTTAAGACTTTCAAACGGATCTCGGCTGAACTTTTTTGGGTTGGTATGAAAAAAGATGTCAAAGATTTTGTGGCCACTGCGACGACATATACCAGCGGCATAAGTATGAAACCTTAGCCCCGGCGGGTCTGCTCCAACCACTGCCGGTCCCTACTGCAATATGGGAGCATATATCGATGGATTTCATTAAGGGATTACCGGTCTCTTTGGGTTGGAATGCTATCTTGGTCGTAGTTGACCGGTTCAGCAAATATTACCACTTTTTGCCGCTTAAGCACCCATTCTCGGCCAAAACAGTGGCCTCGGTTTTTCTTCATGAGATAGTCCGACTTCATGGTTTCCCATCAAGCATTGTTTCTAACAGGGACAAAATCTTCCTCAGTCACTTCTGGTGCGAGCTCTTTCGTCTCCAAGGTACGAAACTAGCTCGGAGCTCTGCTTATCACCCACAGACGGATGGTCAAAGTGAAGTTGTTAACCGATGCCTGGAGACATACTTACGTTGTTTTATCAGCCAGCGCCCGAAGGAATGGTCTAAATGGCTTAGTTGGGCTGAATATTGGTATAACACCTCCTACCATTCTTCCTTGAAGTGTTCACCTTTTCGGGTGGTTTATGGGCGCGATCCCCCTCCTCTGGTGCGTTCGGGCCCCGTGGTTCCTTCTACCAACGCGGATCTCACTGCGTTGTTGGCCGCACGCGACGCCGCCCTGCTGGAGTTGCGCGAACAGCTGGTGCTAGCCCAGAACCGGATGAAACAGCACGCCGACATGGGGCGCCGTGACATCTCCTTTGCGGTTGGAGATTTGGTTTATGTCAAGCTTCGACCTTATCGCCAACAGTCCGTCGCCCGTCGTGCCAATCAGAAACTGAGCCCCAGATTTTTTGGCCCTTTTAAAGTGCTCGCACGCGTCGGACCTGTGGCCTACAAGCTCGAGTTACCACCTTCTGCGACTATCCATCCAGTGTTTCATGTCTCACAGCTCCGTCGGGTTTTGGGAGATCATCTGGCTGTCCCGGACCTACCCTCTCTCTTGTCCGACACCCTCGCTCTTCCCACTACACCCGAGGACGTCTTAGCTTATAAAGCTGACCCGGCGGGTCCGATGATCCTGATTCGCTGGCTCGGTCTGCCGGATGCTGATGCTTCTTGCAAGCTGGTTTCCCGCATTCGCCGGGCTTTTCCTTCTTTCCACCTTGAGGACAAGGTGGCTCTCCTTGGGGGGAGTATTGATACGGTACAGGGCCGTCCCCCAATTCATCATGTGTATAGGCGGAAGAAAGTTGGTAATAAGGGGTGGTCAAAGACCTCAATGGGCCCTGCTGCAGAGAGCCCAAATACACAGGAGTAGCTTATCAACACAGTAAGCCCAGTCCATAAGTCATTGGGCTTCTATTTTACACTGTTGTTATTGTCCAGTCCGGGTAGTCCCCAGATGAGTCTGTTTTGTTGTCGGTTGTGTGTGGGTGTTGTAGATAAAAAGGGTCACAGTAGGTCGGTGGGGGGATTGAAGTTTATTTGATTGTAATTGTGGGAGGGTTTGGACGAACCGGAGGCTCTCAGGCAGTCCTGTGAGGGAGCCTCCTCTTCCTCTATTCGAGTGGTGTAAATCTTTCCCGTTTGGGGCTATCAATCTACTACCCGAGGCGACCCCCTCGTTCTCCTAGTCGGTAGCATCTTATCAATTTCTTATTCTATCTTTAAGAGTTTTACCACACATCCACCTAAGCATCCTCATTTATGTTACGTTCATTTTATATAATTATTGTTGCTTTACCGCCCAATATTCACTTCCATAGTGTAGCAACACATACATAAAATTAGTGTAGCAGAAACAAAATGACCTTGCTTACATGGATGTATGGTAAGACTAGCAAAGATAGAATAAGAAACACGGACTACGAAGATTCAAAGAAAAAAAGTAGGAGTAGCACCGATCGATGCAAAAATTTAGGAAAGGACGGATTTGGTGGTTTAGACACATCCAAAGACGGGTTGGAAATGCGCCAAGTTAGAAAACTCTGAGCATTAAAAACTAAAGAAATTTGACGACATAGAGGTAGTCCTAAAATAACTAGAGATGCATTTATTAGAAGGGAATTAAAGGATTTTGAAACCATGTCATCAAGGGCATTGAATCAAGCCGAGTGGAAGAGTGTGATCCATGTGACCAAACCCAACTAATTTGAGACTAAGGCTTTATTGTTGTTGTTGTTGTACTCCATGGCGTGCATGCATAACCAAGGATGTGTGAAAACGGCATTGACATATAAATTTTAAAAGTTCCAAGCCTACTTTTGCGCTTAAAGGGGAAAACAAATTAGTTTTTCAACTATGAAGAAGGCTAAAAGACATACCTTTTGTACTTGGTGTTTCATTTTTAAGTTTTCGATCGAAATTCTTTGAATTTCTTTGAGAAACTAGACTATAGATGACTGCTCTAACCACATTGGTTTTGTAATGTGTATGTGTAAATCATAAGAAAGACAATTTGACTCACTTTTTTCAGTATATTAATGTATATACTTTACAAATCATCAACATGAGAACCTGCCAGAGTAACGATTCGTTTAAATATTACTACAGAATGAGTAGAATTGAAGAGAAAGATGTTTTCTTAAAGTTCGGCCCTCATGGACGACAACCAATATATAAGCATAAACATGTAATAGCTCTCTTTAGCCTACCTAGTATTTCTTTCCGTATTCCTATATTGCACCAAGATTATTTAGTTATAACAATGTGAACTAGTTTACTTAATTTTTCATCATAAACAAGGGAAATCGATAAATCCAAAACACGCGATCTTTTGAACCACTCCAAAAACTTGCGATCGGAAAGCCCAAAATTAAGATTCACATAAAAATGAAATAATAACCCCCACTAGAAAACTCGACTCAATAGAATTCGACTGGGTAGGGGTAGATTAAAGCTAACTTGGAACGGCACTAATTAGGAGGGATCTAAACGATTCGGAAAGCACACCATCAATTGCATTGAATCGAACGCAATGGAAGAATTTGATCCATGTAACCGATCTCACTAATTTTGGGTTTGAGGCTATGTTGTTGTTATAATAAGTTAGCCATGTAATCCATACACTTTGTTGGGTAAGTACAAAACTCATTTCACAATTTAAATTTGATTCACAACAGTCATTGCAAAGACAACTTTAAGTTCTACCCTTTTGAGATATTAGGGCATTGTGGAAGGAAAGGAGAATTGCAGTTGTGATAGATTGAGATTTGACACAAATCAAAAAGGGTTCATTTATAGAGCACTAAAACACTTAAAAATCATACAAACAAAGGTTCCAATGCAGTCAACTACGAATGAATGAATAAATGAAAACCCATCTACATCTACCAAAACCACACAAAACAATAACTTTGGGATTGCAAATTCAACACAATCGGTGCGTCGATTTGAGGAAACATTGCTCCAAAACCAAAATTGCGAATCAGAAAAGCAGAAATCTTTGCGACTCACCGAAGATGCCTTGGGTCTTCGCAGAGAAATTCAATTTTGAGAGACCTCAACTCGGACAGCGAAGGCATCAAGCGCCACGCCTTTTGAGTAGTTAGATATATCTTGAACTGAGTGCTTTACGTGATTCGAGGCTCGTTTAATCACTAAAGTGGGTGGGGAGGGCGTGCCGCGTTCCTATGAAACAACTTTTTTTTTTCAGAATAGATAACTCATATTTTAATTTGACAATACATGCATCAAATCTGAATTATTTGATCTAAATTAATTTAGTTCATAAACTTGTTTTAATGTATGTCCCTTATTTAAGTTTTGATTTGTCTTCCCTTGTCGAGGCATTAGCACCAACATTTGCAACCAAATGCATAGGAAAGTACGCAGTAAATCTCTTTCAAATTTAAAATAGTTCAAATGGGTTCACATAATTTCAACTATATATCCCGAGGATCGGCTTAGTTGTGCAAATGCAATCACTTATGTTGCAGGGGGCATGGAGTGTAGATACATTTCAAAATCATTGGTTTGCTAGACATTCGATGATATGTTGAATATGGCGGCATGACGTAAGAATACAATATACCCAACAAGTTGCAATCTTGTGTTGATTCACCAATTTAAAAATCAAACCTTTAACACAAAACCCTAAACCCTAATGTCGAACCATAGATCGATCACAAAATGTAGAACAAAACTTTAAATCAAATCGCATCATTGAATCAAGGAATCATGAAAGAAAAGAGATGTAAGAAATGGATCTAACCAAACTGGAGGTGCCTGCTCTCGAGGGCTTGATGCGTGCTCTTCGCGTGAAATGAGCAAAAAAAGGTTATGCTCCACGTTTCCTTCAAGCAGGGGTAAACTGGTAATTTAGTTTTTTTTTTTTTTTACAACGAAGTAACCTGCCTCACCAGGCACAACTACCCCATGATGAGGACAAAAAGCTCATAATTGGGGCACCACAGCCCCTACACCGGGGACAACAACCCCCTAAAATAGGGATAAAAACCTTTATTGGGAACAAACAACACAAATCTTTGATGGCACAGCTTCAACTGAAAGCTTCCATCGAAGAGAACAAAATTAAACACCAATATATATACACCTAATGAGAAAAGCGCGAATAGAAGAAGATCTGAGAGGAATTCGGATCCATCGCAGACTAGGCGAGCCGGTCGCCGTTGCGATCATAGCCGCCAAGACATGTTGAACTTGTTGACGCCGATACATGGCTCAGATCTCGTCGTCTCCTCCTTGACCTCTTGTCACCGAAGTACCCATCATCCACATTCGCCTCTTCTTGCAAGCGCACCACCACAGAGCACCGATAGAAAACTCGTTCTCACCGATGCTTAACTGTAGACAAGCCTTCGTTACTTTGGAAGAAACAACCTCTATCTTTTTTAAGTGGTAGACTTGAGTAGGTTGTAAACTCAAACGCTAGAATTTGAGTTGTTTTTGTCTTTTCAATTAGGAAGCTACCAGAGTATTTTAGTTTTTTTATCCACTTTGATGCGAGTCGAATCCATGACTTCCCCAAACCTCGCCTATTGTCAAATAATGCCTCGTCGCGATACTTTGGGTTTTGGTAATTGTGCGAGTCGATAGGACCAAAATATTAGACTCACTTAGACTTTATAGCTCTACTTGAAACAATGACTGATCAGGTTTGTCCTGAAGGTCAATAAGCTTGAAATTGTTTATCTTGAACCTGTAATTGAGACAAAGATACTATACAACTACAAATTTATTTATTTATTATTTTTAAAAAAATAAACTTAATAAAATAATTTGTACTGTGTAGCAAAGTCAAAATCCCCACATTATTAATAGTTGCTGGTTAATTATAAATGGATGAATCAATTAGGCTTCTTGGTGTAGGAAGTGAAATGTGCCAAAACACCAACAAGAGGAGCATTGATATATGTTGTTGGCTCAGATTGTGTGAAGGGGACTCTTGAGTCAGGGTAGGAGTCATTTATATACGGCCCTCCAACCACTGCTCCAACCAACAAGTTTGGGTTGGGTCCTTTGCTGTAGAAAAATTTTTTCCCACCTTGACATTCTAGCCGAGCAGGTTGGGTTACTACTGAGGGGAGAGAAGAGGCCCTGTGATGAATCTTCTTTGGGAAATTAGGACCATACCCCACCATGTAGGACATTCCCATGGGGTTGCTTCCTAGAATGTAATCCACCTGTGAATACAAATATACACACATTAATCATTTGTAGCTAATTAAGAAGGAAAATCATCAAATAGCACTAAATAGATTTGCTTCAGCAAGCTTGGGCTCAAGAAATTATTCACTTTTTACCACCGTTTAATTTATGAAAAACTCGAGAAATTCATATCTTTAGCTCAAGTCCTATAATACCTTAAAAAAAAAAAAAAAAAAAAAAAGACTCAATTCGATTCGTTGCCTCCCCCTTTCCCTCTAATTTTTTCCTTAAGTTCTCTGGTAGGGGCAATGAAGGACTAAGGGTGCACATGGATTGCAATAATCCGCAGATCCAATCCAACTCGAACCAATTATCTCTAATTGGATCAATTTTTTTAATCCCTTAGACTGGATTGGATTGAAAAATTACTCATCCGCATGGATTAGACCGGATTATCGATCCTACAATAAAAAACCGCAGATCTAGTTCGATACAATCTGTTTATAACATAAATACATATACTTATATATGATTATATGTACTTAGTATCTTGAAGAGCATCAACCTCAAGTATTAACTCTAAATTAAAACCCTGACTTACTTAACCCTACAAGCCAACAGCCCTCCTCCCTTCATTTCGTCTGTGGCACCGCTCCCCTATTTTGTCTGAGAATCTGAAAATCGTTTTCATTCAAGAGCTCCGGCGACCCTTTGCTCATCTTAGCACACTTTCTAGGGCTCCAATTTTTTCCCAAATCCATTCAATAGTCGCAATCAACGACCACAATCGCATCAAAAAGTGATATTTTGTTTAGTAACGAATCAATCTTTCATATTTGCGTTGATCTTCGTGTTAATTTTTTCTTATCGTTTTTTTATTATTATTACTGTTGTTCTTTTTGAGTTTTCTAATTTGGTTTGATTTGTTGGAAACATGGTATAGATGTATGAGATGTATGTTATAAATTTGTCATTCATGATATGTATGTGTCACGACCCGAATTTTTAATTCTAGTTTAATCTCTTAATCATGATCAAATGACTCGTGAAGTAGGACCCTCGTCGTGATACGTGTCATGACCGATGTGAGATGGCCGAGGTAAATGTTATATTTGTAATGATGTATGTCTAGTGTTTTGTATATGCGTAGACTACTTGTCATTCCTACTTATGAATAGGTGTCGATACGTGTGTGGGAATGCACCTCGAGTTGAGTGTCGGCGTGGGATCGAGGTAGAGAGTGATATGGTAAGTTGGTATAAGTCCTATATAGCTTTTATAGTGATTTAAATAAGCTACGATTGATAATATATTAAGTATGCCTAAGTTAGTAAGTTAAAACAATAGCTACTTGATTTTCATTGAGACACGTATTGACTCATCTCAACACCAATAGAGTTATATATTAGTGTCACATAGCATGAATTAGTGGGACATGTGTTAATAGGTGTATCACTAGATGAGCCTCGAGACACGTATGCACAATGAGATCAATGGTTATTAATCAACCATATCCACTTATTATATAAAGCTAGTAATTAACTCATACAACCAAATCAACTTCATTTCATTTGCTTAATTAAGAAGGAAACTTGCTGGAGAGAATGAGAAGGGCAGAGGAAGAAGAAGACTAGCAACCAAAGTGGGTTTGGTGAATGAGAGATCAAGTTAAGTTAGGTGTTCATAAAACTAGGTACAAATCTCCCTATTTAATTGAAACCAGTTCTGATTTTTGGTCAAATTTCGAAGGTCGATGATTAAGTTTTTGCAATTACTTTATATATTTGGATTCCTCATTTCAAGCTGATAATCCAGCTATATTAAAGTTCTTAATTTGACTTTGAAATCATAAAGATATAAATTTAATTTTTGAAATTGTAAGATCAAAATTGGATTTCCGCATGTTGTATTAGGGATTAGTCTATGTAATTTGGTCATATATATATATGCACACGCACGTTATCTTTATTCCCTGATTTTTTCACGATTGTTAGGTATCACATTAATGCTTTCGTTAATTTGTAAGACTTCTGCTAAATAAACTTGTAAATAAGCAAAATTTTAATTCACTCTGATTTTATTATATTACATAAGACATTAAAACACATATTGAACTTATAATTTATAAGTAGGTAAATGGTTTTGAAAAAGCTGACTAGTTTCATGTTAAGTTCTACGAGGTGAGGTTAAGGCTTAATGAAGGGATTAGGTCGGGCGGTGCCCTAATTTGAGAAGGGGTCGTCACAATATGTGTGGTACAAATTTTTATGGTTCATTTAATTAAGTTTAAATTCATGAACCTTTCGATAGAAAAATGTCAATCCGCGGAACTTGATTCAGTCTGGTCCGCATTATGCAAATTGGATTGAGTTGGATTGATAAATTATTTAGACTAGACCGGACTATAATTTTTCAATCCGCAATAATTGGATTGGATTGAGGAGTGACCCTAATTGGAGTAGATCCAATCCGTGTGCACCCTGTTAAGGACCCCCATCAATCTAGTGTCAGAGGAGGTAGCTTAGATACCCTTTGCCATAAGAAAAAAACAAAAAACAAAAAGCTATTGGTCCTAACTAACTCAAGCCCGGATTAGTCAATCATCATTAATTAGGTTTTCGGATATCAAATGGCTTAAACAAAAAATAATAATGATAAAAACATAAAATTTATCTTTTTGCCATGAGTAATTAAGCCCGTTTTGTCGATCACTTATTTACGCTAATACATGAAAATGTTAAGATATCTCAACTTTAATTTCACCAAAGGTTTTCAAGCCCATTTTAGATTAGACAGTGGTAAAAAGTAGTAAAAGCTTCGCGTATGAACTTAGGCTTTTAAAAAAGAAATAAAAAAATAAAAAATTGTGATATATACCTGTTGTTTGGCAAGCATTTCAAGCCTATCAGCAGTAGCATTGACACCAAATCCGCATTGCACCGTTCTATAAGTTGCCTTCAAATAGCGAGAGTAAATCACGAGAAGGAAGGAGATTGCTGTTGGGTTTTGCATGTTGCTCCCAACTGGTTTGAACATCAGCCCACCTATATATATATATATACTCATTCATCAAGTATATAATAAGTAAACCATATACGACAAGTTTGACAAAAAAAAAAAAAAAAAAAAAAAAAAACCATATATGACAAACATTTATATATATAAACATACTTATGCCTAAGGTTTTGTGGAATTAGTCCAGCTTAAGTAGGGATGAGAAAAAAAAATTAGACACTCATAATTAATTATAAACAAAAAAACACTAATAAAACTCAATAATTAAAAATTAACCTCTGGAGTAGTTGACAGATCTAGTTGGAGAATCCGGAAGTACATTACACATGAACTGGTCTGCTTTTTGGATGAATGTCTCGTCGTGTAGTTCCTGTTAATAGTGTGATCAATTTAAATATATATACAAATTAAAGTTCATTAATTAAATATAAAGTAATGAAGGAGAAAATATTTTTTTTTTAGTAACCATATGAGTATCCCGTGTGGCACAACGTTAGGCTATAGTAGGGAATCGAAATCGAGGTTGTATATCTAACCCACATAACTATATTTTTTCCCTTACCATTAAGTCACACCCGTAAGGAGAGAAATATTAACGTTAATGACTAATGAGAGAGCTTACAATAGATCGTAGAACTGCGAGACCGCCCATTTTATTGTCCCAACCGAACTCACCATACCAATCATTCAAACTGTTAGTTTTTCTGGATTCAAACAAGCCCATGTTCTTCATCACATAGTTCATGTACCTTGAGCTGCCAGTAGCCTTTTGAAGCCATGAAGCACCCCATAACAACTCATCCTGTACATAAACCATCAAAATCAATAAATTAATTAATTCGTAAACTATATATTTAGAGGAAACTATTTAATGAATTACTCCCTCTGCCCAGAAATATCTGCCACTATTCGACGTTTGAAAAAAAAAAATTTAATCACTATAATTAAGAATCAATTGCCCTCTCGAAAATGACTTCATTATTTATATTATGATATAGTTATCGTGCGAAAAAAGGGATTAATACTAACTAACTAATTAATAATTGATTGGGTCAGAATTATTAGAAATGAATGCAAATATTAATTGTATCTGCTTTCTTAATTTCTTAATGTAACACATTTGTTGGAATAAAAAGAAATTAAAGTCTCGAAACATGACAGATATTGAAAATGGAGGAATCATCTTTTACTGTTTGTTTCAAATTTCCTCCAATAGGTGCAGTGCAATTAATATTTGCTTTCTTAATTTCTTAATATATATATATATATATATATATATATATATATATATATATTGTTGTAAATTGGATGACCCTTTAACCAAAGCTTATGAATAATCACGTTGTCAAGCATGGCTCTCATATTGAATTGTAACATCAAGCATGACTTCTACATTGAATGTAACTTGTACACTACATAACTTGTATTCAACTCCAATGTATAATCACTTATCCGTGTATTGTCATGTAACTTGTAATCTTGTATGACACGAGACTTTGGTGTAACTCGCACACTTTGTGCAAATACTTATTCTCATCATGACTAAGGGCTTATATAAAGGGGTTCCTTCACTTGTAAAGAACACACCAATGTATGAATGAAATCTCTACATTTTCATCTCTAGCTCTCTTCTCTATTGTCTTTTCTTATCTATTTGTTCTAGTAGTTCTTAGTTTATGTCTTCTATGCTTAAGCCTCTAGCAAGTTCAACTTAAGTTCTAGTTGACTTACAATTTAATTTATAACACACACACACACACACACACACATATATATATATATATATATTCTTGGTTTCTCTTGGGGCATGGGATTAGCCATGTCACTAACTCGTTCTCATGAAATTAGTTGAACCAAAATAAGGGAAGGACAAAAAAAGTTTGAAAACCCATTTACAGTTACCAAAAAAAAAAAAAAAAAAACCCAAATTTAATTAATGTAGGACTTAGGACTTACATACCTCATATCCACTCCAATCACAGTAAAATGGGCAAACCCAGGATCCAAGACTCTCATTGTAATTCCCACGGTATGTGTCTGCAAAGTGAAATACCTGAAAACACCCATAACTAATTAAGTACACATAATTGGTTTTATCCGACTTAATCGTGGCTAAAAAAAACTAAGGTGTAGTGCTACGCGTACATGGCAATGGCACATTAGAACTCACATAACGTTTTGACAGCCGTGTGATGCATCTCAAGATTTGCATGCATTACATCACGAGGTGCATCACATCACAAGGCTGTCAGAACGCGATGTACGCATGACATTTTACAAAAAAAAAAAAAAAAAAAGGAGAGAGAGAGAGAGTACAAATATATAATTGGTTTTAAGTATAACACTCCCAATTAATAGTGATGATGAGCTAATTCATGAATTGTTATTAGCGTTTCACCTCTTTGGCTCTCTCCAATAGCTTCTGCGAGTAGGCAGGATCGGAGACTTTAAACACGATGGAAGAGGCGGCAAGAGCGGCGGCTATCTCACCGGAAACCTCTGAGCCCGGCTTGTTCTTGTCGACGGCAAAAGGAGTTCGAGGGGTGTCCATGTCCTCAGGCCTCTCCCAACAGTTATGGTCTTTGTAAGGGTTGCCCACTTGAACGTAGACTGTGTTTGGAACTGAAGTTGCCTTCAACAAGTAGTCCGTTGCCCATCTTATGGCCTCGGTGGTATGAACCAGGTCCGGACCCATGACTGAACCAAACTCTATCACGCCCCATGCCAACACTGTGGTGGTGAAGGCCATTGGGAAGTTGAACTTCACGTTGTCACCAGCATCATAGTAACCCCCAACTAGATCCACCTAAATAAATATATTGTATGTGCATGAATATATGAGCATCAATTTAAATACTACATGTATAACATCAAAATTAATCGCATATATAGTTTATTTATAGTAGGAACGACGCATTTTCCTTTATTATACTGGCAAGGGTTTTTCGATTTTATTTATAGAAAACACATCGTTTCTCGTCTTTTGTAAATATGTATATATTGCGCTATAATAAATAAAGCCTCGTTTCCTACCAAATAATAATAATAATAATTACATAGTTGAGAACAAAACAACTAAAGAAATTGGTGCCACGAAAAAGTTAGCTAATTAGAAATTATCAAAGAGGTTGTGGAATCAAATTCTAGGTACTATCTAACTTTATATTAATATGTTAGTTTTTCTCAAGTGATGAGAGTGAGATGTTTTAATTTATTAAATTTAGTAGAAATAGTCGAGGAAATCAAGGCCTAAGTAGAAACTAATTATTACGTGAAAAGAGTTTAAAACACACACACTACTCTGCTATGCATGGCTAGTTGAGGAACTCACTATCACATGATCATTAACATGAAACATTAACAAATAATTATGAAGTGGAAGTCACATAATATAATTAGGTGGAGAAAGTGATGAAAAAAAAATTACGTGGGGAAAAAACAGAGGATCCACTGTAGAGGATGGGCCAAGAGAGGAGATTTTACTACCGCAAATGGGGGGCCCGTCAGGAAAGTTTGGACTTTTTAGTCCAAATTATTATGGCAAGTTCGTTAATTGTGGAATGTAAATAGACAAGGAAAATATAAGCTATTTAAGGCATATTATAAAATTTTACAAAAAAAAGTATATTATTATTATTATTATTATTATTATTATTATTATTATTATTATTATTATTATTATTATTATTATTATTATTATTATTATTATTATTATTATTATTATTATTATTATTATTATTATTATTATTATTATTATTATTATTATTATTATTATTATTATTATTATTATTATTATTATTATTATTATTATTATTATTATTATTATTATTATTATTATTATTATTATTATTATTATTATTATTATTATTATTATTATTATTATTATTATTATTATTATTATTATTATTATTATTATTATTATTATTATTATTATTATTATTATTATTATTATTATTATTATTATTATTATGGCAAGTTTATCATATCTCCTACCTTTAAATATTTTATTTGAGAAAATAATTTGTAATAAATAGCTCTACGAAAAAAATATAAATTGAACACTATCTTTTTTTTTTAATTAAGGAACACTATCTTGTAATCTATCTGAAAGTTAAAGTTTATAATCTAATTGAAATCTAAAAATATAAGAGCTTATAATCTAGAAATTAAACAAAGCCTTATCTAATATCTAAAAAATATATTTTATAGTTAATCTAGGTTTTTAACAAGTAATTAAATTTTGGTATCAGTTAACCTAATAGGAGTAATTGATCAAAAAGCTTATAACAATTCGTGCTTGTCGAATAAAACTGCAGTGGCAAAAATAGATAAATAAACACTAAACTACATACAAAAAAAATTAAAAGCTTAATTAGAAGCATTATGTCAAATTGAAAGATTAGAAGATTTGGACTAACTATATATAAAGAAGAAAGGCTACATTGACACACTTGAAGTCATCACTTATTTACACTTCAAAATTTATGCAATACAATTTAAAATACATGCATACACATCTCGTAATGATTGCACGGCTTTCAAACAAGTGTGTTACTTGAAGTGTATCAAAAATATATTCACCATACAAAAAATATTAAAAGAGGGGTTTAGTTTAGTTACTCCAATGTCATGGCCATCATAGAGGGCTGAGTCCTTGCGCCAGGTCATCCTCTGTGAAGCGGGCAAGGGTCCTGATCTTTGACCTTCAAAGAACAAAATACTCTTAGTCAATGCATCTCTGTAGTCATGATTCAACGTCCCTTCACTACAGCCAACACACCATAACATCAACAACGCTGCGACCACACACACTGAAAACCACCCACCCATCTCTCCGATCACTTTCTCTCTCTCTCTCACACAACTCTCTCTTGGTCTTATATTTATATATATATATATAGATTTATTAGGTAATAATTAAAGTAAATTAGTCTCATTGGTGGAAATCATTGAAACGAATACGTGCAAATTTGGGCAGTTACAAAATGGAGAGCACCGAGAAATAATGTCAGATATGCAATGAATCTTCCTGGATATGTTAATTGTCCAAAACTGGATTTTAATACTATAATTGCATTTAATGGTCTATGAGATTCGCTTGGTTTTACAATTTAATTTCGAGCCATTTATTTATTAATCACTTTTGCATCATAGTCACGGAATTTTGTGACTTTTATTATGATAGAATTCTAAATGATATTTACTTATGCGTAGTGCTAGATGGACTCAAAAGTCCGGACTCAAACAATCAAAAAGACATAAAGACCCTTAATTTAAATTCATTATTGGTGTTTGGGGGTAGAGGGTAATTAGGTCTTTTACTTAGATAAATATCTTAAATTATTAATAAAAAAATCTTTGGATCCGGACTCAAAGAGCCCGAACATATTTTTTGTTTACTTATTTAGTCCAAGTTTATATATGGCAAAACTAATCTTTTGGTCCCTGAACTTTGAAGGTTTTACACTTTTGGTCCATCAACTTTGAAAACAACGTTTGGTCCCTCAACTTTTCATATAGTGTAAATTAAGTCCTTTTGTTAGTCCAGTCATTGTTATTGATGACGTGGTGAAATGCAATCGCCACATGGCGTCACGTGGCAATGAACCAACCGGTTCAATGAACCAACCAAATCAACCCCACCCTTGTGTTTTTTTCTCTCTGCGTTCCTCTTTCTCTCCACAATTTCTCTCTTCTCTCTCTCTTTCTCTCTTGCTCTTTGCGTTCTCCGCGTTCCCTCGCGCTTCACCCACATCTGCCTCGCGACCGCCCTCTCGCGCGCGCGCGCCTCTCGCCTCGCGACCGCCGCCTCGCGCTGGCGCCTCAACCGCCGCCTCGCGGCCGTCGCCTCGCGCTGCCTCACGACCGCCGCCTCGCACCCCGCCTTTGCGACCGCGCGCTCGCGCTCGCTCTTGCGCCTTGCGCTCGCGCGACCTCGCTCGCGACCGCCTCTCGCTCGCGCCTTCGCTCGCGACCGCCCACGCCCTCCGCCTCGCGACCGCCCACGCCCTACGCATCTCATCCTTGGCTTTATCTGAGTACTTTTTTAATTCTCATCACAAATTATACATTTGTTAATATATTGTTGCGTTTTTTATAACTTTTAACGAATGATTGTGTTTTATAACTTTTAACGAATGATTGTGTTTCGGTTTGTTTTGGTGATTGCAATGTGGACAGGGTTTAAGAAATGGCTGAAAAGTTGAGGTTTTTCATATTTTTTTGGGGTCAGTTTAGAGGCGATCAATATATTAATGGGAAGAGAAAATTCATTAGTTCCCATTTTGTGTAACGGCACAACTTTAATTAATCCCGATTAAAAGGGCGGCTAATCGTGCAGAGCTAATTAATATCATAAGCTCTTATTCCATGTCTTATGGCACCTCAATTTTTTTCGTGGACGTCAACAAAGAAAATGGGAAAAAAGAAATTCAACAAAAGAATACCATGACACGCCTAATCGGGAAATATATTATTTTTGTGTGGCGAAATACGTATTTAATTATTTTACTATTATTTAATAGTTCGCGCCGCGTTAATTGAGAATTTCGCTTAGTCGCATTGTGCGCGTGTAGTGAGAGAGTGTGTGCGCGTCGCGGTGTACGCGTAACGCGGTGTACGGGGGTAGTATGGGTAGTACGGGTTGTATCATCACACCTCACATCACATCACATCACATCAAATGTCACATCAACTATTCCTCATCATTTCTTTTGTCCTTTCCCTCCAAAAAAAAAAAAAAAAAAAAAAAAAAAAAAATTCCTTCCTCATTGAAGAGAAAAAAAAAACGAGAGAAGAGAGAGAGAGAGAGAGAGAGAGAAAGAGAAAAAAAAAGAGAGAAAGAGAAAGAGAGAGAGAGAGGCGAGAGAGAGAGAGAGAGAGAGAGGGAGAGGACGACCGGAAGGGAAGATCCCGGCGAGGAGCTCGACAGAATAAACGCGGCGAGCTCGGCGGGGCGGCGACGGCGTGAGCTCGGACCCCATTAATCAAGTGAGTGGTTAATGTTGTTGTTGTTGGAGTTGGTTGTTGTTGGTTGTTGTTGGAATTGTTGTTGTATAAAAAAAAAAAAAAAAAAAAAAAAAAAAAATTTCAATGGTTTCGTTTGAGCCGGGGAAGAAGAAGAAGCAGTGCACACGCGCGCTGCACAGCGCGTGCGCACTGGGCGGCTCGCTGGTCCGCGGTGGTAGGCCGGCCGGGCCATGAGGGGCGGGCCCGCCCGTTCCGTTGGGACGCCCGACCCAATTCAAAACTGGACCGGCCGGACGGGTCGGGTCCGACCCGTCTGGATCGACCCGACCCCGAACATATAATATAATTTTTTTAATTTAAAAACAGCTTTAAATTAAATAAATTACGAAAAATAAGAAAAACATAGGTGAAAAATTATGGGAAAAACCCAAAAAAATCAGGAAAAATATTAAAAATGTTTTAATTGGCACCAGGAATTTAGGAGACCATAGTCGGGTGTCTGGTACGTATCTCGAGGCGAGTGCGGGACATTTCGAAGGCGTTTTGCGATTCGTTTGAGGTAAGTAATCCCACGAGAAAATTAGTTAAAATTCTTTTATTGCACTTGCTTTATTTTGCATTCTAAATTATTTCATTGCGCTATTTATCGTTGTTCGATTATTGTTCATCTACTCCCACGTGTGTATGTGTGTTTGTCGACGGGGTCGGCATGGCACAGACTCACACCCCGGGCTAGCTACCCCGCGTTGTTCGAGTAATTGGCCATGATAGGGCTACGCGGTGACTATTCTCGCGAAACCCGTAGGTTGAGAGATGTTTGACGTAGTCTTAAGTCTACGCCAATGGTTCCTCTCGAGAGATGTTTGGACGGGGTTCTACCGTTCAATGGTTCCTCTCATTCGACCGTGAGATGTTTGGCGAGGTTGTCGTCAATGGTTCCTCTCGGTTTAGCTACGAAGATTCCCGGATGTCGACCAGGGTTCTCTGTCACGCTACACTCGTGTCCAAATTTGACTTCTCAACGACTTATTTTCATGCGAATTTCTCTTATTGTTGTCCTTTATTTAAATTGCATGAATTGTAGCCGTTTTATTGGAATTCGTGAATATTAGCTAAAGTTCTCTGGGATTTACTCACCAGGGATTTGTCATTGTTTTTGGTGACAAATCGCAGATCTTGCGACGAGCCGAGGCAAAGGAGTCTTAGCCTACTACGCCTAAGTAGGAAGAGGCCGCCACTTTTTGCGTAGGTAGTTGTATGTATCTATTAACTACTTTATGCTATTTTGGAAAGACTTGTATACCTGATACATGTATATGCTCATCTTTAGTACCTTTGTTGTTCTTGATATACATGGTATCTATTACCGGGATTCCACACTATAGGGTTAATTATACAAATGCAAACTTTTCTTTTATACGACGTTTGCATGTTTTTAAAAGGCTTCCGCTTGATATTTAATAATTTAATAAATTGTCAATAACTTAACTTAGTCAATTTGATGAGAATATCCATAAAAATTTCATAAATACTAAGTTAAGGCAAATAAGGTATGTATAAAGGTGTATGTCGCAGGCAGTCAAAATTAAGTGTGCGGTGACGTGGCATGCTTGGTGACGTGTCTGGCGACGTGGCGGTGCCCGGTTTGCGTTGGAAATTGGGGCCGTCACAGTTGGTATCAAAGCCAGGTTCAGGTGAACCTAGGGGAAAATTTAATGAAACGGAATAAAATTTAACAACAAACATTAGATGTGGAAACCCGAAGATCCTAACTTAGAACTTTAGTTGGGAAGCGAACATGGGACGGGTAATGTCAAAGTTTATACGTTATATATTTTGATTTGTAATAGTATATATGCGTATACGACGCTGATTTGCGACACGTTCGCGATTTGAAAATTCGACATGGATGGACGACGCGTTCTTCATACGGACGATGGATTTGCCGCATGTTCGCAATTTGAAAATTCGACATTGATGGATGACCAGTTCTTCATACGGATGATGGAGGCTAGATGAGCGGCTCGACACCTGCCGACTCGAATCATACCTTACGCGACACGGTCGCACTTCATAGCTTACAGCTCGAGGAGATTTTTCGATTGCTTCGAGAATAGGCAGCGCAATAAGGGCCCCTGCCACATTCGCCGCCATCACTACTGTAGAGCAGACAGTTGTTGCCCCGACTGTTCCGGCGGCCCTTCTCACGGCCACTACTACCGAGATACTTATAGAAGTCACTACACCATTGACTACGTCGATCATGGCACCGACACTAATTCCATCACAATATATCACATTCGAGACCTCCTTACTAGCTGAGGCGAAGTTGATTAAGGAGTTCGTTCATTTTCATCAACTATCATATGGAGGCAAGACCCGAGAGGTGGCTGGGAAGTGGATCACTTCACACGAGAAACTTCACGGACCTTTGAGGATTCACGACGGCATACGGGCTAGAACTTCCGGATTTATGCTCAGGGGAGATGCTGCAGTATGGTGGACCGCCCACACAACGCCCACAGAGAGCCGAGTACTTGGAGTTCAAGAAATTCTTTTATGATCGATATATCCCGATCGAGATTCAACTAAGATCGAGGATGAGTTCTTGACGCCGAGGCGAGGGATGGTGGCCGAAGGTGTCACGATACATGGAGAGATTCACATACCCGCATACTTTTGTGATGGACGTAGGCGGGACCGAGCGACTTCATGTCCACTATTTTATTCGAGGACTCCGACCAGAGATTGGGGGCCCAAAATCACGCGCGCGGGGAGCGTGGATGAAGTGGGTGGTCTTGACCCACTCTATCCGGGATTAGACCCACGAGGTAGGAGACCGGCGAGGTAGGACTGGGCCTTTACAAAATTTAATTACTAGCTCAAATAATAAATGTTTGGAAAGGGTGATGTTATATTATTTAAACCTAGCCACATGATAGGTGAGTTGAGCCAACATGTACGTTATTCTCGGCATGGCAGCCGAAGGTAAGATGTTACCATAACCAAATTGGCATTGGATGCCTATTTTAGGTTGGCGAACGATAATTGCCGAGAATGTTTACGTAAGCCATGACTTTCTAGGTCGGAGCGCCACCAATTTGAATATTGCAACAAGTAAGGAAGGGCAGTCTAATGCGA
Organism: Stephania yunnanensis; assembly: GCA_039657365.1. Classification (NCBI taxonomy): domain Eukaryota; kingdom Viridiplantae; phylum Streptophyta; class Magnoliopsida; order Ranunculales; family Menispermaceae; genus Stephania; species Stephania yunnanensis. Next base: position 51,355,114 of record CM077584.1, on the reverse strand, counting down.
AGTTAAATTATTAATAAAAACAAATATTATCACACCTTGGTGTCCCGTCGGGATTAAAATTTTGACGATTACTTCATGCATACCGCGGGTTGTGAGTTAAGAAATCCTATTGGTTGGAACCATTTAGGGAAATGACATATGCAAGATAGGAATGACCTCTTTCTGAGTTGACACGTATAAGGTGTGTAGTACAATAGTTGACATTATGAGTGAGGTATAGCTTATAGAAAATCATTCATGATAGCTATAAAAAAAAAAAAAAAAAAACTAGCTTACACTACACAGTCCACTCTAGTGATCGCAGTCCACTCTAGTGATCGTCAGATCGATGATTAGGAACATGTGTAAGACGTGGGACAAATAGATTTTTAGTAGACTCTATGGAAGCATATAGTGTTGAGATGACTCGGAACTACATGAAAGCAAGTACGGACTCCTTTAGCTTCGGCCGGAGCGCTGGAGTAGTTTTGCAGAAATAGTAGTTCGAGTAACTCCACTATTGTGTCATGACTTGTTCGCGGTCCATGAGGTCAGTGGGGCCACACTGCCACTTATTGGATTGGGAACAAGTCAGGAATACGAGTCGAAATAGAGTTTGCAAGTATATTTAAGGTCGAAATGACCTCAAGCCAACCTAAGGAACGAGCTGTTCCGAAGTTCTCACGAATCCATAATTGACTCAATCGTAATAGATTTTGCACTTGTGATTAGTCCGACCCAACCCGCAGAACGTTAGGGATAATGCCCTGAAGGGACATGGAAAGCCTTGAAAGCTCAGTGATTTAAATCGAACTAAGCGCGTGCGAGTCATTAGTTTCGAGGAAAAAAAAAAAAAATGTTGTGCGGCGAAACAAGAGAGATGTAGGTGATGTATTATGACTAGATTCTTAAACAAGGAAACAAAAGATTCTAGGTTCGCGTTAAAGATGGAGAGTTAAGTTTAACTCTGGAAGTCCAAGAGAAGAAGTTGGAGTTAGTAGGTTAACTATTGTTGTAAATATTAGCTCTGACATCCTGGTAGGAAATAAAAGAAGCAGATTGTTTATAGATCTAAAATCTATCCATGCACGACTCTTTAGAGAATCAAGAGAAGCAAAGGTTAACCTTACTATTTGAGTTATTGCATTTTTTAAACCCTTGTATATGAGAGGTATGACCTAGTTAGGCATACGCTACAACTAAGGCATAAGGAGCGCAGATTGTACGCCAAGTCCAGTGAGTGCGAGTTTTGGCATACGGAGGTGAAGCCCTTGGGACACGTGATTCTCGATAGAAGTACTTCAATAGATCGAGTAATATTCACGCTATCATCGACTAGCCTACACCAAAGTGCGTGACAGACATCAGGAGCTTTTAGGATTGGCAGAATATTGTCGACGCTTTGTACGAGACTTCTCCAAAAATAGCAGCGCCGATGACTAGATTGACCAAGAAGGTTATGATCTCCCATTAGTCTAGTGAATGCGAAGTGGCCGTCACCGAGTCGAAGATGAAGTTAATTTCTGCACCGTTGTTGATGTTGCTCGAGCCGGCCAAAGACTTGACTATTCTTACGATGCTGGTGGCACCAGACTGGTATTCGTACTGATGCGGGAGACAAGTAATAGCTTGTTTATCGCGTTAATTGGGGACTAATGTGAGGAGTTGTCCAACGCACAACTTGGAGCTCGCAACAGCCATGAGTATGTTAGAGGTTCCAAATACTGCAGATGCACATATTTGCGGGTAGATGAGAGGACCGACAATATCTATTCTAGGTGTCTTGGAATGTCAGAGAGCTGATGTGATGTATCAGAGGTTCATGGGCGTGACACAGAGTCTAGGTTACTAGATTGGCGCGAGTCCGTTGATGAGCGGTTGATACACCCAAGTAGATTGTGGGTTCTGGCAGTGGTAGGGTAACACGTTCAGATTTTTCAGGAGGCTCACAACTCCAGGTACACAGTGCCTCAAGGGTGCGGTTTTGAGACTTTGAAGGCGAAAAATTATAACTCACGTGTCCGGTGCCTCGTGGCGAGTACGGGGGGTGTCAGGCTCATGAGGGGGGGGCATAGATGGTGTGGGAGGTCGCAGTTCGTGCACCCGCATTGCCTGTGCGACCCAGTACCGGTGTGGGGAGGTCGCAGTATGTGCACCCTGTATCGTGGTCGGGCCGTTACATTCGCAATTTGTGGGAGGTCGCAGCTCGTACACCCACACTGCCTGTTCGACCCAATATCGGTGTGGGGAGGTCGCAGTATGTGCACCCTGTGTACCGACTTGTGGGCGAGCCCGTGAACATAGGCGTCGTTAGGTCCGATATTGTTGTAGATCATACGAAGAAAATTTGGAAGACTAATCGAGGTTACAAGCTCGCTTTAGACATACAAAAAGACGTACGCGAACAAAGACCGCGACGGGCTGAGTTATTAAGTGGATGATTTGTTCGACTTGAAGGTTTATCCCTTGAAAGGTCCCATTGGGGATAGAGTCTCTACCGTGCGAAGGCGATACTCCACTTGTTCCAAGGTAAAGACCGAGATTAAATCTGAATTTCGGGACGAAATTCCCTTTAGTTGGGAAGATTGTAACGGCCCGCTTTAATTAATCCCGATTAAGCGGCTAATTACAAATTAATATCATAAGCTCAGACCTACGTGGACGTCATGGGAAAAGTCTATGACACGCCTAATCGGGAAATACGTTATTTTTGTGTGGCAAGTATTTAATTATTTTGCTATTATTTAATAGTTCGCGCCGCGTTAATTAAGAATTTCGCTTAGTCGCGTTGTGCGCGTGTAGTGACGAGAGTGTGCGGTGTACGCGTAACGCGTGCGTGTACGCGTAACGCGGTGTACGGGGTAGTATGGGATTTAGTGTCACATCACACCTCACATCACATCATCATCACATCAAATGTCACATCAACTATTCCTCATCATTTCTTTTGTCCTTTCCTCAAAAAAAAAAAAAATCCGTATTTCCTCATTGAAAAAAAAAAAACGAGAGAGGAAAGAGAGGAGAGAGAGAGAGAGAGAGAGAAAATAAAGAGAGAAAGAGAAAGAGAGAGAGCGGCGGGGAGAGAGAGAGAGAGAGAGAGAGAGGAGAGAGTGACGACCGAAGGGGAAGATCCGCGAGGAGCTCGACAGAGAGCGACGCGAGCTCGGCGAGCTCGGCGGCTCGCGGCGACGGCGTGAGCTCGGACCCCATTAATCAAGTGAGTGGTTAATGTTGTTGTTGTTGGAGTTGTGTTGTTGTTGGTTGTTGTTGGAATTGTTGTTGTATAAAAAAAAAAAAAAAAAAAAAAAAAAAAAAATTTCACCGGTTTCGTTTGAGCCGGGGAAGAAGAAGAAGCAGTGCACACGCGCGCGCCGTGCGCGCGTGTGTGCACTGGGCCGGGCTCGCTGGTCGCCCGGCCGGCCCGCCGGACCATGAGGCGGGTCGGGCCTGACCGACAGTTGGGGTCGACCCGACCCAATTCAAAACTGGACCGGCCGGACGGGTCGGGTCCGACCCGTCTGGATCGACCCGACTAGAACATATAATATATAAATTTTTAATTTAAAAACAGTTTTAAATTAAATAAATTACAGAAAAATAAGAAAAATAGGTGAAAAATTATGGGAAAACCCCAGAAAAATCAGGAAAAATATTAAAAATGTTTTAATTGGCACCAGGAATTTAGGAGACCATAGTCGGGTGTCGGGTACGTATCTCGAGGCGAGTGCGGGACATTTCGAAGGCGTTTTGCGATTCGTTTGAGGTAAGTAATCCCACGAGAAAATTAGTTAAAATTCTTTTATTGCACTTGCTTTATTTTGCATTCTAAATTATTCCATTGCGCTATTTATTGTTGTTCGATTATTGTTCATCTACTCCCACGTGTGTATGTGTGTGTTGTCGACGGGGTCGGCATGGCACGACTCACACCCCGGGGCTAGCTACCCCGCGATGTTCGAGTAATTGGCCATGATAGGGCTACGCGGTGACTATTCTCGCGAAACCCGTAGATTGAGAGATGTTTGACGTAGTCTTAAGTCTACGCCAATGGTTCCTCTCGAGAGATGTTTGGACGGGGTTCTACCGTTCAATGGTTCCTCTCATTCGACCGTGAGATGTTTGGCGAGGTTGTCGTCAATGGTTCCTCTCGGTTTAGCTACGAAGATTCCCGGATGTCGACCAGGGTTCTCTGTCACGCTACACTCGTGTCCAAATTTGACTTCTCAACGACTTATTTTCATGCGAATTTTCTTATTGTTGTCCTTTATTTAAATTGCATGAATTGTAGCCGTTTCATTGGAATTCGTGAATATTAGCTAAAGTTCTCTGGGATTTACTCACATGGGATTTGTCATTGTTTTTGGTGACAAATCGCAGATCTTGCGACGAGCCGAGGCAAAGGAGTCTTAGGCGACTACGCCTAAGTAGGAAGAGGCCGCCACTTTTTTTCGTAGGTAGTTGTATGTATCTATTAACTACTTTATGCTATTTTGGGAAAGACTTGTATACTTGATACATGTATATGCTCATCTTTAGTACCTTTGTTGTTCTTGATATACATGGTATCTATTACCGGGATTCCACACTATAGGGTTAATTATACAAATGCAAACTTTTCTTTTATACGACGTTTGCATGTTTTTAAAAGGCTTCCGCTTGATATTTAATAATTTAATAAATTGTTAATAACTTAACTTAGTCAATTTGATGAGAATATCCATAAAATTTCATAAATACTAAGTTAAGGCAAATAAAGTATGTATAAAGGTGTATGTCGCAGTGATCAAAATTAAGTGTGCGGTGACGTGCATGCTTGGTGACGTGTGTGCGCATGCTTGCCGTTTGGTTGTGTCACGTAATTCTCAAGGAAATACGTGGCGAGTTAACTAAAAGGAAACACAATAAAGATGTTCAAGTGCCAATGAAAAAAGAACAACTCCACATTCCTTGGGGATTTGGAGTATGTCAATAGTGTGGCCCCGACTGAAACTTCTACACACACCAGAGCACCGACGCAAAGTTAACTCAAAGATCTTTGACATTTTTGTTAGTTTTTTAAAATTATTTTGAAGATACTACTTGTAAGTGAAGGTGGGGAAAACATTGATGGAAAATTTTTGTTATACTACTTGTAAGTAAGGTAGGGAAGAGAATGATGGAAAATATTTGTTATAATTCCAATCATCAAATTTCAATATGTATGACATGTCTACATCTCTCTCTGTGTAGGTATATTATAAACAATTATTTATATTTTTTCCTAATCTAACATAAATAAGTAATTATAACATAGAATATAGTGGAAGATACGTATATAAAAAACGTTAAGTATATAAAATCTTAAACTAGTACATATGAGTCTTATAAAAAAAGGAAGCGCATGAGTGGTTCATGACATGATACTAAAATATTACATCTTGACCCTGACATTCAACAAATTTAATACAATTATTTTTGTGATAAAACCGAAATACATCATCCAATTGCAATTAGTACAATTAATTTTAATACAAAATGTCGTCTTTTCGGTGTCTCATGTTCTTGATACAACTTCGCAACTTTTGACCACAACAAATTATTCTCTGCTCGAAGCTTTACGACTTCATCCACATCAACATGGTTAGCGCTTTCCACGAAGGACGGAGCAAGGAGATCTAAGAGAGAAAAAGGGTTAGGTTTCAGAACCTGAAGCAAAATAAAAGAACATTCATATAGCAAGAACAATTGCGATAAACAAGAGAAAAATAAATTTATTTCATAAACATTAATGATGAACCACCACACGAAACACATGGCCAAACTCTGCAGGAAACTTCCTCATGTTAAAAAGTAACTTTTAGTAAATCGATACCAAAAAGCTATGAGTCCTATTTTTTATTTTTTTACTTATTTAATATATAAAACACTAATCTCACATAATGTATTCAAACTACTCTATGTACATATCAAATTTATGGGTACGTAGTCCAGAAAACTAACCTTTGCACACGTATAGCGTGTTTTGCTCCAATTTATATGATAAAAGACAAGACAGTATTTTTATTTTTTTTATTTTTATATAAAAGAAGATATGTCAAATCACACTTAATTGTATATTAAGGTTGTGCAACACATAAACCTTGATGAATGGGGAGAAAGGAGGGAAGAAGCCAGTACTCTGGTGGCACTGGATTGAAGCCCGGCCAATCATACACTCCGAGAATCTACCAACAATCAATAAAAAAGAGGATCAGTGGAATAACATCAATCTAATTTATGATCGGCTTGAGAATGCCAAGAAAGTTTTGTACCATCGCATAATTAGTTTATAGTGTGCCATGAGAATGTAAAGAAAGCTTTCTAGACCATGGAAAAGCCCCCGCTAAAAAAAATGAAACCTCTAGTTACTCTTTGGTTAGTGGTAAAAGAGCTATTTTCAGTGCAAGTATTGCTCGCATGCGGTAGAAAGCTCCAAGTTTGTCGTAGATGGTCAGTGGTATAGAGTAAATATACAACTAGTTAGGCCAAGAAAGCAACTTTCATGTCGTGATATGTTGTGTTCATGTATGAAACTATTTTTTTTTGTTCGGCCTATAAAAAATAGTAGAAACATATATATCGATAACCAAGTCTTCCCCTAAGAGGGTATGCATGTAACCCCTCCATGATTTTAGATCCATTTCCTCGCTCTACACATTATCTTCACCTCCATCAAGGCCTTGTCCTAGCATTCGTAGACAAATGTAATTAAGGGCAGTACCAAACATGGTACTGTGACCCTCTATATGTAATCCCCACCCTCCATCTTCATTCTGCATATATATATATATATAATATATATATTAATGCATAATAATTAGTAATTATACATATGTGATGAATCTCTTCATCAACCATAACATTATTATTGATCATTTCCTAGCTCTATCTAATCATTCAAAAGGACAAAAAAACTAAAATTAATAAGTACCTGATGATTGTATGCGTAACAAATTATATCCTTTTTGTGTCCTGATGTGAATATGGTATCAAGCATTCCAGTACTTATATACTTCCATTGAATTGTTGCTTTCAAGGCATGAGAACCCAATGACACTAAAAAATATGGAACCATGAACTACCTGTACAATTGTGTAAATGAATATGTACATGATGCCTTTATATAAGCTCCCGTTGAATCACGAAAACAAAAGTATTGGGAAAGCATCATGTGGTGATGCTAATTTAAAATGCCAACCAAATTTGACTTCATTAGCTGAAATTGTGATGAGAATTAAAAACGTACTCAGATAAAGCCGGATGAAATGCGTACAATGAGGAGCGCGACAATGAGCAGAGGCGAGGCGTAGCGCGGTCGCGAGGCACGAGGCACGAGCGAGAGCGCGAGGCGAGGCGGTCGCGAGGCAGAGGCGGTCGCGAGGCAGCGGTCGCGAGGCAGAGGCGGTCGCGAGGCGGCGGGCGCGAGGCAGAGAACGCGAGGCGACGGTCGCAAGGCAGATGTGAGCGAAGCGCGAGGGAACGCAGAGAGCAAGAGAGAAAGAGAGAGATAAGAGAGAATTCGTGGAGAGAAAGAGGAACGCAGAGAGAAAAAACATAAGGGTGGGGTTGATTTGGTTGGTTCATTGAACCGGTTGGTTCATTAAACAGGGTGGTTCATTGAACCGGTTGGTTTATTGCCACGTGGTGCCATGTGGCGATCACATTTCGCCACGTCATCAATAAGAATGACTGGACTAACAAAAGGACTTAATTTACACTATATGAAAAGTTGAGGGACCAAATGTGTTGTTTTCAAAGTTGAGGGACCAAAAGTGTAAAACCTTCAAAGTTCGGGGACCAAAAGATTGGTTTTGCCTTTATATGTATAGTAAATTTTGGCTCAAGGAGAGAGCAATGACTGAGTTACGGTCGATCTAATTAGGATACAATTCACATCCAACCCAAAAAATGATCTCTAATGGGACCATAAATTGATAATGTTCATCCTATATGACATGGAATCAAAGTAGATGGTATATACTACAATGTCTACTTCTAGATGTCAGACAAATGGACTCTTTTAAAGTTTTTTATTCTTTTTAAGCCTTTGAAAATTGAAAATAAATTAAAAGTGTTAACTCATCAATCCATGGTTTAAATCCATTGTCTATTGGAGACCATTTTGAAAGGTGAATGTTTATCTAGTGCTACATAAGATATACATCATCTCCACATTTTGCGAGGTGAATGTCTATCTAGTTACTCAAGCATTAAGGAGTAATAGTTTCGATTCATCATATTTAGGTTCTATAATTAATGATTGTAATTTCTTGTTAGAGGATATGAGATCCTATGTTGTTCATTATGTATATAGATCAACGAACTTAGCAACTCATACTGTTGTAAAGGAAGTTAGTTCTTTGTCTGATCGAAACAAGTGAACTTTTTTTACCCTCATTTCTTGTAGATGTATTTATTGATGATTTGAAATAAAAGTAGCTCTACTTTTGTCCTCAAATAAATTATATAGTAAATTTTGGTATAACAAAGATTTTTAAATACGAAATAAATGTTAAACCTTAAAGTGATACTATTTATGATCCGAGAGCATCATATAGATCTTGATAAATAATAATCTAGATCCACTTTAAATCTTGATAGTTCTGCAGGCAAGTCGGGCTCACCAGACTCACATAGGTATTTGGTAAACATAATCTTACATAAATTAAATATTTATTTATGGTGTGCAAACTTTTTTTTATAAGAACATTAACATTTTTTTTTTTTTGACTCCAAGGTCGAACCCATTTTGATAATTAGTGACACCTCATCCATCTTTTAAAGATTTTCTTTCATTTTTATTTTTTTTTTGATAAGGAAAAAATCACAATTTGTCCACTATACATACATTTACTACAAAGTTGTTATGCTCAATAGTGCACAATCGCAAAACCTCCAATAACCGATAAAGTACATAATATTTTTTACCTAATTTAATTAGTTAATATTTACTTAAGTCTATCATAAATTTTGTACAAATAAAGAATTTGTCATTCTCTTCACTGTAATAATATGAACACGTAATGTAAATCTATACATTAAAATGAATGAGCCTTAAAGAAAGCTAGAACTCCCACCATAGGAGCATTTATATACGTGGTGGGCTCAGAATGAACAAACAAGGCTCTAGAATCAACATAGGAATCATTAATATCAGGTCCTCCAACAATGGCCCCAATTAGCAAGTTAGGGTTGGGGCTGTCACTCAAATAATAGGGCGTCCCACCCTTACAACCAATATGATCATGGCGTTTATCCAGAGATGGCATTGAAGATGCCCTATGGTGTATCTTTTCGGGAAACCTATCACCATATCCCACCATGTATGACATGTTCATTGGATTGCTTCCCAGTATATAGTCCGCCTGCATGAGCTTGAAAAGTTAAACTTCAAGAAGTTGGTCTGATAAACAAAATATAGATTGGACTTCACAAAAAGGTTCTTAATTTGAAAGAAAAGCCGCCAATCTTCGAATTGAATCCTCTTTTTTTGAAAAAAATAAATAAACTAACTAACTAACTATATATATCTATCATATATATAAAAGCACGAATCACAAATTTTTGAGTAGTAATAAAATTTACCTATTTGCTCATACTTTTTTTTTCATCTCCAAATCAATCTTTTCTTTTGTATCCAAATCAAACTCTAACTCCTTATCAATCGACTACACGTTTTTTTTTTCTTTATCTCCAAATCAATCATGAACTCATTTTCATTAATCCAATGCACTTTTTTTGAGGAAGTAATGTCATAGCATGACTAACTTGTTTTTTCATTCACATCTTATCTCAATCACATTAGAGAATATTGATAAGTTAAAAAAATATACTTGTATTTCTAATTTTTAAATTTTAATTACAATTTTAAATTTTGTTAATAAATTCTTAGAAATTAATTCCCAAAGCGAGTCGCTCATGATGAATCGTGTAGAAGACTTCTTGAAACTAGTATATATATATATATATATATATATATATGTCCTTATCATCAACTTATATACCTGGTTTTTTGCAACTTCTATAAGCCTAGATGGAGTCACCGCAACATCACCACAATGAATGTCTCTGTTTACATGGTGCGAATTGCGAGCATAAACGAGAAGCAGAAACGAAAGGGCTGTGGCGTGCTGCAGATTGCTTCCTCCAGGCTTGAAGAGAAGGCCACCTAATTTAACGACGCAGACTTGAGCAACCTCAATAACATTGTCCTCTTTAATCATGCCCAAAAAGAAGAAAAAAGAAAGAATAACTAATTGACATGAAGGGAAGAATTATAACGAAAACCTGGCGAATATTGAACAACTCTTGTTGGCGATTCGGGAAGCACAGAACACACAAACTTATCGGCATTTGTGACGAATGGATCAACATTTCTTGATCCTCCAAAGAGTAAAAGCTGCAGAGAATACGCAATAATAGCCAACTAATTAATTAGTGATCGATCCAAAAGGTAAAAAGGTAATTCGATAGAAGCCAGAGAGATGAAGGGAAGATGCTATCTTGAAAATGGCCACTTTTTGAACATTTTACTTTGTTTTTGAATTTTTTTCAGCTCCTAGTGAAATAATCCAACTACCCCTCCATATAAAAGAGTTTTTACTCACCCATTCTCCAATCACCACACTCACAAATACCCCAATCACCGCTCTTAAAATCGCATTCTCAACCCCAACCCAAATCCAACGAAATCCGAGCAAAATCAAATTGATTGCATTCATCTTCTTTTTTAGTATCGATTTCAAGGTTTTTTGAAGTTTTATTATTTTTTGAGTCGGTATTGTTCGTGATTGCACTTAATCGAGCACAATGAAAAATTTTGATCCATGTAGGCGACCCCGGTTAATTTGGGACTGAGGCTATGTTGTTGTTGTTGTTGTTGTTGTTGTATTGTTCGTGATTTTGTTGTTGGGTTTAGGGCTTCGATTTAAAGATTAAATCTTGCATTTTGAATACAAAGTCTCGATGAAATCTTTAATATCAACTGATTCCGAGCAAAACCCAATATTTTTTTTGTCATTATCTTGTATTTTTAGGAGTTTTGAAAATGTGTTGTTCGTTCTTGTTACCTGCGGGGCCGACACCTCGACCCCTTCGTGACCAATTAAAACCGAGTTCACTTCGCATTATCGGTCGCAATCGACCATATTCCGCAGACGACACTTCTTCATTTCTTGGACACGGACGCGACCACATCCAACCTTGTTCAATGAAAAAAAACACTCCTACGACATTTTGTGACCTAATACAAGTGCTATACAATGATTAAAATCGAGAAATTAGGAGGATTAAGGGGTGTTGGAATGAAAGTAGGAGATGGGATAAATATTTGTTGAGGGTGAAGGATAGTTTTGGAATTATTTATAAAAGGTGGGGAAAACCAGTAAAAAAAATTCAAAAATTGGGTACAATGAAAAAGTAAATGTAATTTAGTTACCTTAGAGACTAATATGTTGATCCCTGCATGTTTTGAATCCCAACCAAACTCTGCATAGCTACCACCTCTATAAGAAGAATCAAGACTTTTAGCACTTTTTACTTCAACAGTTTCTATACTATGTATGTTTTGAACAATATATTTCCAATAGATAGGTGCCCTTGAAGCCCTGTGCAGCCACGCCGACGCCCAAAGTAACTCATCCTAATTAAGAGAAATTCAATCAATTTATGCTTATCACCATCAATCAGCATGATTCATGAAACAGCATTTACCTGGTAGCCACTGTAATCACAATAGAAGGGGCAGACCCATGGTCCGAGACTGTCGTTGTATGATCCTCGATATCTATCCGCAAAATCGAAAGCCTATAAGACGCGAACAATTAGACAAGTTCCGTACTACTTACAATTAAGAAAGAAAGAAAGGGAAGTCTAAGATGTACCATCATAGCCCTTTTTAGAAGCTTTAAAGAGTAGGGAAGATTGGAAGTCCTGAACACAATGGAGGAAGAAGCAAGTGCAGCAGCAATCTCTGCGGCGACCTCCGAGCCAGGGTGATTCCTACTGACTGCATACGTGGTTCTAGGAGTGTCCATGTCCTCGGGCCTCTCCCAGCAGTTGTGATCACCATACGGATTGCCGACTTGAGCAAAGACGAGGCCTGGGATCCTAGTGGCCTTAAGGAAGTAATCAGTTGCCCACCTAATTGCTTCTAATGTGTGATGCAGATCCGCAGGACCCATAAGTTTGCCAAACTCCAACACGCTCCACGCGAGCATGGTGGTCGAGAACGCCATTGGAAAGTGGAACTTGACGTTGTCTCCGGCGTCATAGTATCCTCCCGCCAAATCCACCTGCGAGCAATAATATTTCAACTCGTCCAAGGAGAAATACCGAAACATACATTAAGTTCCAATTGATCAAAATTGTCCAAGTCATGAAACAAACACTTACACCAACATCATGGCCATCGGAAAGAGCAGAGTCTTTTCGCCATCTCATCCTCTGCGAACTAGGCAGCTTCCCCGACCTCTGCCCTTCAAAGAACAATATGCTCTTCGACAAAGCGTCTCCATAATCATGTTTAAGCACATCACCAGCACTCATCCGCAACGTCATCGCTAATACAACCAGTACTACCTCTACCACTACTCTTCGCCACATGCCTGATCCACTGGTCACACGCAACACCCCTTTTATTTGCGCATTGGTCCTCCCTGCAATTCCATCTGAACATGTATAAATAAGCAGATCAGTAACTCTTGAGACCAAATTAAAGCAGTAGAACAGCGTGAAATCGCGGTGATGCACATTATCAGGAGGGCAGTTGGCTTGTTCAATGTATAAGTAGCAATTTAGGTGATAAAGGAGTGTTGATCGTCCCTTTGTTGGCGCAAGTAGTAAAGTCCACCGTTGGGTCGTTACCTTTACGTGTCTTCTTCAAGGATGTAATGCATGTCAAGAATAACTATAACAGCTTTGCACACACACATCACGTGTAATCAACGGCCCTTCAAACTTGAAAGAATTAACAACCACTTGACCTGTTAGTCCCCACATTCCTGACTCTTGCAAGTAAACACTTCAACATTCCAATGACAGACTCCAATTTATTGGAGCATGCAATAATAACATGGTGGCGCCGAGGCCAACTGCCTCTACTAGTCCAAATAATTTTAGGAAAAACAAATTCTAAAGAACATGCAAAATTCAGATCTTCAAACGTAGGTAGCTGATGCTGGACAAATGCAGAACTAATCAATTGGGAGTTCACTCACAAGAAATAGTAGTAGTACAGCCTACATAAAGCAAAAGAATTTAAAGCAGAAGTTGGAGAGAGAGGTAGTATTCAATTTTATGGCATTACACCCATGAAAGCCACAATTGAGATAAGTTGATTGGTTTCGTTAAACATGAAACAAATTCCTTTAAAAGGGAAAAATAGTCAAAAAATCCACATTTTCACTCAGTTTGCACAAATGTTTAAATAATGAAGAAGAGAGATACAGAGCTTTCTTGAGGAGTTTGCGCGTTGATGAATCCAACCATTTTTTTTCGCTTTTAAAATGAGATCTTCTCATTTGATCTGTACAATTCCTGCACTGACCAGTTTCTGGATCTTGTTCATCACCTGAGGATTCTTGAGGTGATCTTGTGCAGCTCTAGGGTTCTCTTGGAAGTCAGTCAAGACCTAAGCACCACAAAATGCACAGCGGTCAGTACATAGTTAACGATGACGCCGTAAAGAAATGTCACGCAGAACATTTATATATGCATTTCAATCGATTAGTGGGCACCTGTCTCATAATCGGATCAGACAAGATATTCACTATCTCAGGGTCCTGCATAGCCTTCGCCTGCAAATCCCAACCAAAAGTTAAGAACAAAGTCCTCACTTGAGGCTGAAAAAATACAAACATAATGGAAGAGTTTCCAACAATTCATCTAACCTGTCTCTCCTTCAGTTCCTCAGGACTGATATCTCCACGGTTGGCCTTGTTAATCTGTTCTACACATCTGCCAAGGGCGTGGTACAAAAAATAAGTATGCAGTACCCCCCACATAATAAAAGAATACAATAGAAGCCCAAAATTTGAGAAAGAGGAAAACAATGCATCTATATTAAGCCTGGAAACAAATGTTTCCTTTCCATGCAGTGAAATCGAAACAGCAATAATACCGTCTAACGCCATCCAACAGTTCCTGGTTATTTGGATCGTGTTTAAGGCCCTCCTGGTAAGTCTCCATGGCTTTGTCGTATTCCTTCATGAAGAACTGGACTGCACCTTTTCTTGTGTACCCCTTAGAAAATGTTGGATCAAGTTCAATGCACTTCTCTGCATCCTTAAGTCCCTCAGGCAAAGCCCCCAATTTTGTATAGCATGCTGCTCTGTTGCTATAAACCTGGAAAGAAACGGATAGGTTTTCATTAATCCAATAGGAAGGTCACTCAATGCAGTTTAAGCGCACCTATCGGATAATTTCAAAAATAAAGATAAAATTGTTCCAAACATCATAAACTTTGTGAAAAGCATATCTAGAAGCCAGGGAAAAAAAAGCCTCAGTGGTTCTGCTAATAAATATTTGTTAGTGATGAAAAAAATAATGAAGAAACATCTCCGCGAAAGTTTTTTTATCAACATGAAAACACTACAAAAAATCAATAACCACTTCCTAGGGTTCTTACCCTACTCTTTTTCCCTTTTTTTGGTCAGGGTAGGTGATGGTATAACCTGCACAGGTTACAAAGTAATTTTACAGGAGAATTTTTACTTACTATATTCATCAACCCGTAGCCGTTATCAAGGATGATGCCATGTAAAGTTGGGAAGGTCATTTTGGTCTAAAAATGGCTCATGAAATCAAATGAAGGGCAAGTTTTTTTCATTCTGACTGAAACCACGTGCCCCTTTGTGAAAAGCCAAATCATCTTTTGAGGAATTGCTTAAATTAACTAAACATTCTAGTGCAATCTCAACTTTAAGAAGACAGCAAGAACTGCCAAGGTTTCAAAAAAGTCTCTCAAGGACAGAAAAAAACAATAGGCACCTCTTCAATAAATAATTAAAATCCAAAAACTAACCTTAGGATCTTTTGGATTCCTTCTCAAAGCCTCTGTGTAATGTTTTACTGCCTCAGGATAATTCTGTTGCTTGAAGAACTCATTACCTATAAAATTGCAGCAAATTAAAAATCAGTAAATCAGCACTTGGCAGTCACTAAACGTGTCATAATAAAGTATACAGGAAAGAATGTATCAGAAAATAAATTCGACTTAAAAGACGTGAGACAACACCAAATATACAATACTATAAATAAGCGAATCATGTCGGGCAAAAATTATGACAGTTACGTCCATTGGTTGAATGGAAAAAGAAATCCTGCCCAATCCGCTTAAAGCAATATTCCTAAAGATTCTAATGCTAGAAATGCATTTTAACATATGTTCCGCAGATTGACAAAATAAGTCAATTGAGAATAAAGAGAATTGACTGTTTTGTGTGTTCCATATCGCCATAACCTGCCGTAGAATTTCTCACCTTTCTCTCTCTCTTCATCAGCTACCTTTGGATCGAAGTATTCTTGCTGCTCCAGTTCTTTCCTTGCTCTCTCAGCATCATTGAGCTTTTTCAGCGTATCTGGGTTGCGATGTTCAGTAAGAGCTTTCTGGAATGCCTCAATCGCAGGTTCATAGTCCTTTGAAGATTTTGCCATCTTCACCAAAGCCGTGCCCTTCCTTGTTAGAGCTTTAGCAATCATCTTAAAGTCGGATCTTAGCTCCCTCCCCCTTTCAACAGCTTTATCACAGTCACTGATGCACTCTTCATACTGAACACAAAATAAAGATACCCATTATCAAGATAAAGGGTAGTGAACAAGTAAGCACGCATCACTCAGCACAGCATCAGATGAAAATGTTGGAAGTCAAAGGAGGTAGAAATAATAAAGAGAGAACAAGCACTGCAAATATTTTCGTATATACTCTTGTAACACACTCCAACTACACTAAAGAGATTAGGCCCAAGTCTAAAAAATACTTGAACCAGAAAAAGACATTTAACCCACTTTTGTACCCGAAGAATCATTAAAACATAAAATAGATAAACAAATAAAGAAATAAACCTAAGGAAAACTGAGGCTTCAGATGAACCTGATAATTACATAGGAAATAACATCAAGAAACAAAAGAGAATATTGGGCCAAATTTACGTGCTCCCACCTCAAAATATTAACGGTTTACCCATAGTTCATTCCTATGATTCAAGAGCTAGAAAGAGAAAGATAAATGATATTTGACAGAAGTCTGAAACAACCAAGGTAGTTGGTCACAGCAACAACTCAGTGCAAATCATAATAATAAAACTTTGGCAAAACTCATCTTGTGGTCCCTAAACTTTCAAACTTTTATGCTTTTGATCCCTGAACTTTTAAAACTACACATTTCATTCCTCAACTTTCCAAATAGAGAAAAAATGGCTTTGTTCATGCAAACCGCCGGTTCAAAGAAGAATCGACCATGTGGCCAATCCAATGAGCCACATCAACAATTTTTGATAGCCCAACTAACAAAAAGACCAAATGTCCACTAGTTGGAATGAGGGACCAAATGTATACTTTTGAAAGTTCAGGGACAAAAGCATAGTAAAAATTTGAAAGTTTAAGAACCAAAAGATGAGTTTTGTCTAAAACTTCCTATAACTCAACGCAACCCTTACAAAAGACATCAGCATTTTACCGATGTCTTGATCACCAAAAAATGTTCCACCATCCAATTTGTAGGTAACAAGATATAACATCGCATGTCAAGGCCAATTTCAAATTTTCAATATATCAATATCCAGTGTTTTCGAGATAGCACCTAAGCAGTGCCTAGCCCTTAGTAAAGCAGGCGGTGGGCCTAAAAATAATTGTTAAACAATATTTTTATTGATAATCTTTTTAATTTATTTATTTTCTTGAAAACATACATATTTTTATCTCAAAATGCATGGAGAAGTATGGAGTATAGTAATGAGAATGTGCAAGTAAAAAAGTATGCCCCGAGCTGTTGAGGGGTTTATAAATAAAGTAAATTATTTATTAGGGAGGTCTAAGTAAATATTTTTCGTCCGCCTAAGCCCCGCCTCAACTAGGCGAGGTTAAACCGCCTAGCCACATTGAAAACATTGTTAATATCAATATAATATCAAAAATAAAAATATAAAATCAATCTCACAAAAACACGCAATATTTCAAAAATGCTTTCAATGGAAATCATAAATTTTGATTCTTCATTTAACAAAATTTAGTGAAATATAGACAAGAAAAGTGTGTGTGTTCCCAAAAATAGTGTTGCCTCCAATCCATTCAAATGTAAATAACCAATAAAACAAATTAATTTAGAATTTATGGCTATAAAATGTAAAAACGATATAGACAATAAGAATATAAAGGCTAAGAAAAAGTAAAACAACTTAACGAAATAGTCAAAAGAATGTGAAGTTTTTTCTTCAATTTTTTTTAATTGTTTAAACTATATACTAAGGATGCAAGTGGGGTGGGGAATCCCCGTTGGGGACGGGGATTCCCCGCAACAGGGGTAGAGATGAGGAATTTAAATGGGGATGGAGGTGGAGATGGGGATAAAATCTCATACCTACGAGGGTATGGGTATGGGGATGGGGAAAAATATATATTAGCGAGGATCCCCGCGGGGAAAACCCATTGATAATATCTGCAGGCCGTGGGTATCCCCTTGGGGATCCCCGCGAAGATCCATGTATTTATCAAATACATCTATATACATTGTATATGTCAATTTTATATAAATTACAAGGCTTTCACCCAAAACACTAGTGATAAACAAACTCAATGTGATTTATAATTTTAACTTGTTTGGTTAATTATATGTTTTTTAAATGATTAAATTTTACGTTTTGAATTGTTTGCAAATATATTCATATGTTATACTTTATTTGGTTGAAATTTTCAACAATTGTAATTATATGCATGCGTACCATACTTTTTATAATTTTTTGAAAAATATTAAGTGGGAAAAAATATTTCCCCAAAGTGATTCTTCGCAAATTCCCCGCAAAAATCCCCGCGGAGATATTCAATAGGGAATGCAATGAAAAAAAAATTTCTCCATGGAGATTTCTCATCCCCGCGGGGATTCAACGGGGACGAGTATGGGAATGAAAATCCATCCATGCATGGGGATGGGTATTAGGATGGGCGATGAATTCTTAACCGCATCCTACTATACACTTGTGTTAAACATAAAAACTGAAATGCAACTTTCTAACCATAGACGTTTTTGAGATTTAGCAAAGACTTTACACGAGGGATCCATTTTGCGAACATATGTTGCAACAACAATAACAACAATGTAAAGTATAAGGACCGACAGTTAATTTCATTTTTTTATGAGATTTCTACACTTGATTTCATTAAATCCAGTAAGGAGTGAGGAAAACAAGAAACCCAAATCTAACCCCCCAATGCCGAAGCTAACAACCACACTGTCAATGTTGTAGAGGATCGAAAGATGCCTAGGAGATTGGCCCCATTAGACAAGGCTCCTATTGTTAAAAAAAAAAAAAATATGTTCCTAGAGTTAATAACTAACTAGTTTAGAACATAAAACCCCACAAACTAAATGTTCCATTCTTTAAATAAAAAATTAAAAAAATAAAAACAATTTCAAAGTGGACACAAATTAATGCCCACATAAATCTGGAGTTCATACATGGTAAGTAGATTCCACTTCTAAGAGAAAACCATATTCCATATACCTCATATCCCCAAATCCTCACCGTTCAACTTCTTAATAAATTTTCAAATAGCTTCCCTCCACGCCTAAATAGTAATATTCGCGATATAGTTTTAGATGGCCTAAGCATTATACTAGTCTTAGCAGAAGCAAACCCATAACATGTCATCAGAAGTATGAAATCTGAATTTTCCAAATGTATGCATCTGATTATTCTTGAGTTGTGCTAATTAATTCTAAATTGTTAATCAGAACTTACAACAGTAAAATAAATAACAAATCAATATCAAATCATACCAATATAGCATATCTCTTTAAGCATATTATGTATGAAATCCAAATTTCTGCAACAAAATGTATTATAAAGGTTTCAACTTTCAAAACCATACCTTTCCCATTTCCAGGTAAACAGCAGCCTTGTTAGTAATGTACGAAATGTCCTCGTCGTCGAGCTCCATCGCCTTACTGTAATGCCTGATCGCATTCTCGAAATCCTTCTTCTTATACGCCGCATTCCCCAACTCCTTCTCCTTCTGCGCCTCCGCCTTCCTCGCCTTCCTCACCTTCGCCCCCTTCTCTTCCTCCGAAACCTCCATGGGTTCTGGTTCCGGCTCCGGTTCCGCCTCCCGCTGCCTCACCGGCTCGCTCTCCGGCCGCGCCTTCCTCTGCTCCAGCTCATCCTCTTCCTCCGACGCATCCCTCTCCATCTTCTCCATCTCCTCCGGCGTCGCCGTCTTCAACTTGATATTC
The DNA here is from genome assembly GCA_039657365.1 of Stephania yunnanensis. Classification (NCBI taxonomy): domain Eukaryota; kingdom Viridiplantae; phylum Streptophyta; class Magnoliopsida; order Ranunculales; family Menispermaceae; genus Stephania; species Stephania yunnanensis. The sequence continues at coordinate 51,335,673 of CM077584.1, read as the reverse complement.
AACAGCACGCCAAGCACATTCATCATCCTCGGATCCTTCAAGTACAAATTCAAGCTGTTAGGGTTTCTCTGAATCTCCTGAATCATCTTCACGAAATCCGGCTGCTGCAAGTAAGCCCTAGTAGTCGGATCCGCCGTCAATTTCGCCCACAGCTCCGGCCCCTGAAAGATATCCCCGAACGGCGACGACGACGAAGGCGGCGTAGGAGGAGCGCGAGAGCGCGCGGCGGCCGACTGCGCCTGCGCGAGGCCGGACTTCAACGCATCGTTGGTGGGGTCGATGTCGAGGCCCTTCTTGTACGCGGCGACGGCGTCGTTGAAGGCGCCGAGGCCGAGGTGGGCGGCGCCGAGGCGGCTGTAGCCCTTGGACCAGTCGGGCTTGAGCTCGACGGTCTTCTGGGCGTCGGCTAGGGCTTGGGAGAAGTCGGAGAGGGAGGCGTGGGCGGCGGAGCGGTTGGAGTAGAGGACGTGGTTTGTGGGGGCGAGATCGATCGCTTCCGAGAAGAATCGGACGGCTTCAGTGAAGTTACCCGATGAGAAGGCGGCGTTGCCCTTCGCTTTGGCTTCTTCGGCCATAGCGTCCTTGTTGCTGTTGCTGTTGTTGTTGGAGAAGAGAAAGAGAGGGTTTACTTGTACTGATAATAAGAGAGCGGAGAAGTAGGAGACGAGAGGGTTCTAGGAGGTGATGAAGAATTAAGAAAGTAAAGTAGAACGAGATTCTGGAAAGTTCGGGAGTCGTAAGCTGGAGACCGCTTGGACTTAATGGAGTCCCTTAGATGCACATCGAGTTATGTATGCACATCGATACAACCACATCAATGCTTCAATCGACTGACAATTAACGGAGTGTCAAATTCACGTAAATGCTTCAATCGACTGACAATTAATGGAGTGTCAAATTCACGTGGCTAAATGGAGTCAAAATAGCTGTTTTTTTTTAGTATGTAGAGTGCCATATTATTGGGAAATATTAGAATAACAACATTCAAGTTCCACCCAAAGTCACATTTGGAACGTGAATCCTTCGTCCACGCCTCGAAATGCAAATAAAATACAAAAAAATTGTTGTACATAACGTGCAAGTGGCATTTGTCATCCGAAATGTATTCAGTTGAAATTTTAAATAAATTTTTAATTACTTCTATAAGTGAATGACTTTTGTAGAGTTTGTAGATTTCAGTAAACTTTTAAAGACTTAGATAAACTTTTATATAAAATTCATTTTGATGACTTTTCTTAACATTTTAGATTTTCAGTGACTTCTGTGAACTTCTTAAATATAATTTTAATTGATACTAATAATTTTTTGTGGTTTTATTAATGAAACAAATATTTCGCACTTTATAAAAAATCGATAAATAATTATATTTTTTTCCTTAAGAACTATAACTAATTTTTAAAAATGTATTTCTTGTATTTTAATAGAAAAAATCATACGTACATGTTAATGATTACTATCAAGGAAATATCATAATAAATAAGTAATATCAACAAAATAAATAAATAAATTGTCTTTTAACGACATAAAAGAGCCAAATAAGATCATCGCAAATGTTAGTGTAAAAACAACAAAGAAAAAAAAAACATGTTTTCATGAACTTTTATAACAAAGCAATTATGAAGACTTCGATACACTTTTATAGAGAGTATCATTTTGATGACTTATGTTAACATTAACGAACTTAAAGTTTTTATTAATTTACGTGGACTTCTTAAACATAAATTTAATAGATAACGACATGTTTTCATGAACTTCTATAATGAAACGGAAAGTCTTGCACTTTAAGTAAAAAAAAATTATAGTTTTTATCCTTAAGAATTATAGTTTAATTTTTTTAAAAATGCACTTCTTGCATTTAAAAAAAATGATACACTTTGCACTTATTTTCTCCAAAAATAATTATGATTCACTTTTTTTGGTGAATAATGATATACGTGATTCGAGATTATGATAATGCACTTATAATAAACGGCTATCAAAAACACTTTATAAAAAAACTATCAAAAAATGTATTTCTTGCAACTATGTAAGAATGATATTTTGTTAATAACAACAACATTTTCAGCATAGATATTAGAACATAGTAGGCGGGCAATGAAATCCATCGAGTTGTGGAACAATTGGAGAAGTTGATATAAGCAATTGATAAATTGATCAAGAAAAAACCTTGTGAACAATAAAGTTCTTATAGAAGAAGTGAACCAATAAAAATAAAAGTCTTTAAACATTTATGGGTTGAGGTGAAGTGAAGTTGAATATTTCTTTTTATGTATCCTCATACAAAAAGTCTATAGAAGTCAAGATTTGTAACCAATCCATAAAAGTCACCAAGAAATTGAATACACATCACTTATACAATGTTACAACCCGTTACCTTAAGCAGGTGATTAACATTAATTTGAATTTTAATTAACCCGAGTAAGGCTTGTGGTTAAGCCGCTTGTCTCGATTTGCATGTGCATAATTTTGCGTGTCATTTGGTATTTGTATGATGTGTATTTGTATTTATTGAAATTAATTGAATTAATTTGCGTGTTAGTGATTAATTAAAAAATCATTGGGACGCCTAATACCATGTGTGGGTTAAGGGTGGCGCGCATGAGTTGTGGGGTAGCGTACACGCCCAAGTGTACTCGTTGGCGTGCACGGCAAAATTATAAATGCATAAATATATATATATATTGAAAATAAATAAATAATTAATAATTGGTGTGCGCGTAGCGACACTCAAGTCGAGGGTAACACGCATGGGACGTACAATAGTGTGCATGCTCAATGGTGGTCGTTGGCGCACGCGACAAATTTATGGGTATAAAAATACATAGATGAATATATTTTTATATAAATGAATCTTATGGTTTAAATAAAATTAAACTATACATTGGATTCGCCTCAAGATGCGCGTAGCATAAGCATCGAGGAGATGAATAAGTGGGACGTTGGTTGTTGGATGAAATATCCACATCTCGAGATGCGTATGACCACATCTCTAGGACAATCAAGTAGTGCATGGATTTATCAAGGTTAGCCACAAATCTACTTCGAGATACGCATTACGTATTACAAGGAGATCAATGAATTTAAATCAAATGTAAGTCGGTCAAGAGGAGGTTTTTGGGTTTGTTAGTAGCCATGAGATCAGCCTCGATATACGTAATATGTATCTCGAGAAAGATTAAAATATAATTGATTTTAAGTGACCATCAAATTTGTCTCGAGATTCATGCAATACAAATCTTAAGGAAATCTCATATTTATCTCCCCAAACAGAATCACCTCCTATGGGTATCGAAATTGATTTCGAACTAAAGGGAGTTCGAAAATTCAGGAGAAGAGAGAGAGAGAGAGAGAGAGAGAGAGATAGGTCGAAACAATGAGGAGTGATATCAAAACGCAAGGTGAGTTTGGTTGTTGTTGTTGTTGTTGTTGTTGTTGTTGTTGTTGTTGTTGTTGTGCGTTGTATGTGTTGTTCTTGTCGAGGGAGATGGCAGATAGGAGGTGGAGGGAGTCTTAGCTTGTCTGAGGAGGGAGACGACGCAGGAGGTTGTCTCCCTCTCCCAAAATGAACTGGGGATTGAACCCCAATTCAACCGAATAAAAAAAATGAAAGAACAGAATGTTATATTTTAAGGAAGAAGAAAAATGGTTGGCTCCTGAACCTAGCCAGTTCGACTTGGTTGAGCCGAACCCAGTTCAGTCCGGTTCATGCCAACCCATTTAAAAAAAACAAAAAGAAACGAGGAAAAAGTTGGAAAAATGGAGAAAAAAACTCAGAAAATTAAGGAAAACCCCCAAAAATTATATTTTGATAAAATAAATAGAAATTAATGAATTTCTATGAAAAATAAAGAATTCGGGATCCGTGCGAAACTTTATACAAGGTTTTTATCTCGTAGAGCATAAAATATTCAAAATGGCCTAAAATTTGATAAATTGATTCTGAGTTCGATTGAAACCGGTTTAAGGGTTATAATTAAATAAAATTAGACTCAAATTAATGACAATTGGTGTATTTTAAAGGATGAAAATGGATAGGGTAGGGGATGGGGATTTCATTCCTATACTCATACCCACTAAAAGAATTATTACTCATACCTACACTCATACCCATTTGGGATTGAATTCTCATACTCATTCTCATATTCATCAAATCCCATGGGTATGAAAAATCTCTACGGGTTAAATGTTTAACCCATTTCACTCCTCATTGGAGGTCCCCGTGGGGATTTTCATGAGAATTTTTACAGGGATGGAGAATCCTCGTGGAAATTTTTTTTCCTCATTCCATTCCCCATCGGGATCCCCACGGCGATTCTAAAAAAAAAGAATTGTAACAAATAAGGTGTCAAATATACATACATAACAACACAATTGTTGAGATTTCAACAAAAAATCACCATATCATACAATAAAAATTATAACTTCTAAGTGCTAACACTTATAATTGAGTTTCTACAAAATCATTGGCATACGTAAAATGAAAAGTTCCAATTCAAAATACTCCTTAAAGTCGCTATCTCTTTAACCATCGTACCATCAATTTTTTTCAGTACTTTTGATCATAAAATTCTAAAATATAAATATAGTAGCAAACAATTCAAAACAAAACATATAGTTATTAATGAACCAAATAAATTAAAATTATAAATCTCATTAAGAGGTTATGAGTGTTTTGGATTGAAAACTATGTAATATTTATATATAAATATCATATGATATATATAAATAATAAATATCATATGGTGTATAAATTGATAAATGGGGACCCATATGGATAGATGAGGATCCCCGTGGAGATTGTGATGGCCCAAATTCCCACATACTGGGTCTCACCCCGCCTAAACCCACGTAGACCTCCTGAGCCAGCCTCGCAAGGTTAACGCGGGCCTAGTCAGCTTTCTGATATATCCATCTAAGTAAATTCATAATTTTACCTCGAGTTATTAGTATTTTTCAAGTTTTACAAGTTAGCGGAAGTGATAAATACGTTAAATAACTCGACAATAAAGTAAAAGAGTTGAACATCCTAAATATGGAACCCTATAAACATGTGTACTCATGTATATATAGTGTTTGGTGTAATAACTAAGCAAAATGATATACAAGTCATGTGTATCTCTCAACCTAAAAAAGTATCCCACAAGTGATAAAATAACATATATAAATAATACAAAAAGTCAAAAACCTACAAAACTGAGTAGAAGAGGGTTGCTCCAATATCATCATAGTAGATAGCCAAGTATCGGCGCCTTGCCCATGCTCGGCTGCGAATATGCACTCAGTCAAACACAAGAATGTTGAGTTCAGTAAGTAAAAGCCAGTAGGATCTAAACAGTAATTCAAAATAAATAAAGCAATCTAAAAGTCATGCGGATAGAAAGAAAGCTATAAGGAATGCATACTAATGAGGCTGTAAAAATGAAAGTACAATGAGGAATGAATATCAAAAGAAATAATAGAGAGGTGTCCAAGTTGATGGGGCATGTGCCCTAGGTCAATCCATTAACTGTCTTTATGAATACTTTTAGTTAATAAAATAGAGGATTTCATTTGCTGTTTATTATAATTAATTTACATGTTTACATTATAATAAGATCCATGAGTATTTACATAAATATCCTAAATGTCCCTAGTCGATCATTATATTGGGAACTATAATGAATTAAGACTAGTGTGAGTCTTGATTGATGATCATATAATGATCATACGTATAGGGATATGAATCAAGATCACCGGTACTTGTTAGGGAACAAAGTACTGGACCGACCCGCTATGAGAACATCACATGGATTAAGTCATAGTTGTTTCTCATGATAGGTATATTTTTCAGTCCTCTAACTTGAGATTGCCAGAGACTTCAACATTAGGAACACAGTAATTTGACACAATCAAACATTGTCTTTAACCGGACGATTATAAAGGTTGTGATTGGTTACTATGTGAGCAATGTGATGAAGTTGTGTAATCGAGGTAGAATTTATCTCTCTCATATAAAGAGAGCTATCTAGTGGATCCCTCGATATGTTAGACTGTTAAAAGGCCTAGTCTAAGTGAATTGATATTGATCAATGTCACTTGGATGTTTTCGGTCTACCTAGAGATCGAGACTAGTACGATTGATCATGTTGGATGACAATTCCATGCCTTATGTTTGATCAAAAGGATATCGTGTGACAAAATGATGTTATATACACTATTGATTAGGTTGTATCGATTTGATATTCGTACAACTTGGGTAGTCATAATGTCTTGCTAGAGACTGCTTATGACTTGTATACCAAAATGTGTTTTGGTACACTGTCAACGTTGTATGAGCCTATTGGGTCGCACACTAAGAATGGTTTTGCGAGATTTTAAGATGATTCAGAAAAATGAATTTTATGTGATAAAATTTATGACAGAAACGTCTTTGTGGTGTATTACACTTATACTTCTTTAAGTAAGGGTATATGTGTAATTTACTTGACCGTCTATATACAAGGGTTGTATAAATAGACGCTTTAAGTTAGAACACACGTACGAAAGAAAAAGACCGAAACTCTATTTTCGTTTTCAAAACGACTTAGGGTTTTTGGTATGCTCTGGATCGTTTTGGAGAGAAACAAAGAGGTTTGGTATTCTCTCGAAGCTAGCACTTCAAATCACGGCCGCCATTTGTGTGTGGACTGCTAATAGAGGGCGTTCGTCGTTGATAGCGCCTTAGAGATCGATCCACCTTCAGAAAGGTATATTGTGATTGAGGTATGATTAAGTTTTTCATGGTTTAAACGTTTTTAATGGAATTAGATTCGGATCCTGTCGGGGTTTTTGTCAAAACTGTTTTGTAATCTCCGCTGCGTATGAACCCCAAAACCCAACACAAGTTGTCCAAGACTACCGAGTGCGGGTGCCATAGAGTCGGGGTCATAGAGTCACGGCAACGCCAAACAGACTCGGGTTCTAGAACGCGACATCGACATTTGTACCTAGACCATCGCGAATGAAGGATATCAACGGTGCCTCAGATAAAACACTTCACATTCCGATCAAATACTCTAATGACTCGAGGTCATGGCTCCGGTTGCAAGTCGGTAACCACTCCATCAAAGACACTTTCATGACTCACTTGACCCTCGGACACTCATAGATGGGTGAGAATTCCAAGAAAGTGACATAATACAATATCACTAAAATATAAGCTCAAATGAACAACTGTACATTTTTAGCTGGTTTTACTTACCTCGGATCCACGCTATTACGTCCTCGCAGCTCTTACATGTTCCCCAAACTGACATCTGGTACCCAAAACTAGTCTCCTAGACTTTTGGTATCAATTTACAATAAATTAAGTGTGTTTAAGCCTATTTCATAAAGTTTAGATTTTAAATCTTTAAATTGTTCAAAATAGGAAAATTGTAGCGGTGACACGCTTTTCGTGAAAGATTTTCAGTAGGGCTGGCAAAATGTGCCCGGTCCCGTTTTGCCCGTTTTGTCCGGTCCCGTTTTTAACGGGACCGGGCAATTTTTTTTTGACAAACATACGGGTCTGGACAATGTTTTTTGTCCTTTTAAAAATACGGGACCGGGTCTGGGCAAAAATTTAAAAAAAACGGGTATCCGTTTAGTGATTAATTTGAAGGGCATATTTGTAATTTCAATGTGAAATTCGTGAATAACCTACTTCTCTTCGGTCTCACCATCTCTCAATCTCTCTCACTCTCACGCTGCGCGGCTGATCTCTCACTCTTTCACGCCTCACCATCTCAATCTCTCCGTCTCAATCTCTCTCACGCTCTCACCATCTCAATCTCTCTCACGCTCTCACCATCTCAATCTCTCTTCACCATCTCCTCTCACGCCGTCTCACCATCTCCTCTCACGCCGTCTCACCATCTGCTCCATCTCGCCGTCTCCAGAACAATCCGCCGTCGCCACCATCTCGTTGTATCGCGCTCGCCAGCCGCCGCTCGCGTCTCGCGCTCGCCGCCCCACCATCTGGATCTCGCCTCTCCTCCCAGCTCTCTCGTCGTCTCGCTGCTCGCTGTCGCCATCATGCTTCCGTGCGCGCGCGCTTTCTCTCCTCCAAAGAGTCCGGCTCTCGCCGATCTGAATGGTGATGCATTGTGTTGCTGCTCTATACAGTGATAGTCAGTATTGTCCATAGTGAAACTTGGGTCATGCTTTTCAACAAAATATTTAATCATATTTAAAAAAAACGGGCAAAACGGGTCCCGTATGTTTTACAAACATACGGGACTGAACAAAAAAACAGTGCCCGTTTTGAAAACGGGACCGGGACCGGGCACCAAATTTAATCATTTTCAAAATGGGTGTCCAGTTCCCTTTTTGTCCGTTCCCGTATTTTTGCCAGCCCTAATTTTCAGTGTAAAAATCCCCAAAATTCGTAAAGCCAAAGTTCCTATAATTTCCTCTATTTTTTCTATTTCTCCTTTTTTTCTGATTTTTATAATTTTTTGTTTATTATTATTATTATTATTATTATTATTATTATTATTATTATTATTATTATTATTATTATTTTGTGGTTTGGGTTGCTTTGGATTGATCCGGTTCAACCCGGGCTCGGTGAATCGATTTGGTCTAGCCACCATGGGGTGGCCCGACCCAACTGGGTTAGGCCTGTACCGTGCACGACATACGTACGGCACACACACGCCATGCACAACATTCCCCCTAGTTCGTAAGAACGAGCAGTTCGTTCTTCACTATTTTTTTTCTTTTTCTTTTTTCTCTATTTCTTTCTTTCTTTCTTATTTGTTTCATTTCTCCATTAAAGACCCAATAACCATAATAAATTGACCTCCTCTGTTAGATAATAAAGCCTTAAATCCATATGCATTAGCTACATGAAATTGAAGAAATGTAAAGATTGAAGAAGTGATTAACTTACTTGGGAGTTATTTTTTTCTTCTTTCACTTGTTCTTCTTCTCTTTCCAACAAAAACACAACTCCTCAAAACCCACTCACACCCATCGATTTCTCTCACCCTTATCTACTCCCATATACCACGCTTACATATCACACTCACCCCATCAATAAGTGACACATGTATTCTAATTAGGAATTATCTATTTTGCCATCAACAATTAATTAATTCATTTCTTCAGCCATTTGACACAATTTAAAAATTTAGGAAATGTTTTTTTTTAATTCATTGATCAAGCTATAGTCTCATACCGGTAATCGCACGTATCTCGAGAAGTTACTTCACAGGCAAAATGACGATTAAAGTAAAATGCTAAAATTGTGGGCACTTTTATTTTAGATAGGTAATACACAAATCAATAAAAAAAAATATCTAAGTGTCGAATCCCGAGGGTTAATCGAGTATGACACATCACGACAGGTCCAAGTTACAGCTCTAAAATGCCACGTGGCACGGGTTAAAATTTTAAGGACGTTACAGTCTTTTCAACTAATAAAAACTTCGTCCTCGAAATTAAATTAACTTGAAGTAAGACTTACCAAAAATCGAAATAGGCATGGAAAGTGCTTGCGCATGTAAGACTCTAGTTCCCAAGTTAGCTCATCTTTTTCGTGTTGTTGCCATTTGACGAGAACCGATGGGATTTCCTTATTCCTCCATCTCTTCATCAAGCAGTCCAATATCTGAATAGGTTGTTCCTTGTAGGTGATGTCCTCTCTCAAATATATATGACTAAAATCCACCATTGGTCGTACGAAGCATCGAAATATGAAATACGAGGTGGATCCCGGCTATCTGAGGCGATAACTCTAACTCATATGCAACCTTGTCGACTCTCCTTCTGACCTTGAAAGGACTAATGCATATCGACGCGAGCTTTCCTTTGATTCCAAATATCTTATGACCCTTCAAATGTGAGACCTTTAGAAACACATAGACTCCCTCATCATACTCTAACTCACCGTGGTACTTGTCGTAATATTTCTTTTGTCTCTTTTGTGCATCCTTTAGACATAGTCTAATTTGTAGTATTTTATATATATGATCCACCACAATCTCTGGCCCAATAACTGCCACATTCTCGGCTTTGCCCAACACGATGGAGATCTGCATGGCCTGTCGTAAAGTGCCTCAAATGGTGTTATCCCAATATTGGCATGACAGCTATTATTATAAGCAAATTCACACAATCCCTGACCCAACAATATCTCTGCCAATCCGGGCATTCTGTGAATTTCTGACGAGTTAAACGATCAACTTCGTGGAATATCCAGTAACCTTACTTTTTTTCACTACTTATTTCATGCCTCGAATCTAATTCAAGCATTAATGTTTATCAAGATCTAGTCTATCTTCCTTTTCAATAAAATTATTTTCATTCTTAATTGAGTACAATTCCACAAACTATTGATAATTATTTCCCTATCCACTAAACTTTGGTATATACATCCCTGTTTGCTTTCTCATTATCGATCATCTTCTCATTTGAATTGTCAGCCGATCAATTCTCAGACTATTATCAGGCTAAAATTACATAGTGTCACAAATAATATTTGAGCACAACATTAGATACTAAGTAGGGTTGTATGTCTATCTGATCTGTCATCATTCTAACATTCCTCAACAGAAACCTGAAACTACAAAAGTCATCTCATGACTTTAGATTTCATAATACATTTGTTACCCATGACAAGAGATCTCAAATTACAATCTGATAAAAAAATGCAATCTAACACATCATGTAACTCTCACTCATTCTCTAAATGTCTACTTACAATATCATTTAGATTTATGGACTAGAAAGTAGTTACCAATTCCAACTCGTCAACCAATTCACGTGACTTTTCATTTTAGTGATTAAAGAATTAACGACTTTTCTGACTTCGTCAAACCATTATCTATCAATGAGTTCCCAATGAACCTCATTACATTCACTTAATTATTAATCTCTTCTAGATTTTCTTGATCACTACTCTGAGTTTTCACATTTCTCCAATTTCTGAGACTTCGTATCGTCTCACGTTTCAATCACTTACTGTTCTTTAAACTTCTCTCATTACCTGAAAAGTGACAATTAACCATTTCTTGAGTATATATACACATTTTAACAGAGATCGACATATTCCTAGATTATACTCTCATAATATAACTTTTAACTAGTATCACATAGAAGTTTTAAAATATGTTATCTAATTTCAATCTCTACTCGATACATATTTCTGACTTTTCTCATATTACAGTGGAAGAATATTCAAACATGTCAAGTCAGAAACCTTATATTATATTCAATATTTCCAAACCAAAGAAATTGTATTGACTAACTGAGTTGCAAGTCGCGCGTCTCTTTTCATTTTAATTTGAATGCGAGAATTTATGGACCATTTAGTTGCCTATACTTAAGTTTCCAATCGACTTCAAAGAAACTTTGTAGACTCTTTTATACCGAACCTCACACTCATTCGATTATTCAAAGACAAGTGGGCGCCATGCAAGTCTTCTACGATGTGAATGAATCGTGATTATAATACAGAGTCTACTCGGTTCTATTTTTGTCAATCTTAGCTATTATCACATTTATCTTACATATTGGCCCATTTTTTTTTTCAAACTTATCATAACTTTCAATCGACACGTAAACTACTTATAGCTCATTACTCTTAACTTACAATGACGATTTATACCACTTCTCTTTTCGAGATACATAGCTAAGGATGATGCAACTTCGTATAACTTTTGATAACTTGAAGTCTACTTTAACAAATCTTTGTTCGAAAAGGAGAAACTTTACAACCAAACAATTTTAATGTTGTTATTGCCTTAAGTTATTTCCATTTGTCTCCGATTTTCTCTACTATTAAAGAGACCATATAAGAACCAAAATATCTTATAGATTATCAATTCGTTTTTTTATGATTTCATTTATCTGTTGTTATTCCACTTAAGAGATCGCGGAATTTGAATTTTCAAACTCTTTTGATTAACTTAACATCTAATCAAAAATTTAAAGGATATTATTTCAATCATTTATTTCATATCGAATGAAATTCTCGATATATGGAATTTCATACTGACTTCCATATAAATCATTTACTTATTCTCCATCAGTATGTTTATCTCTTCGTTAGTTATATTTTAAGCCATAGTGATAGACATCATAATTTAATTTGGTTAGAAGTAACTATTGATACTTTGAATTTCAAAACACAACTACTTGTGTTTTGTTTTGAAAATGAGACAATGCTTTGCTTTAAAGTATTTTACTTTCGTAGAAACTGGCTTAGACAACTTGACTGATCATATCACAATCTCATTGTAATTTTCAAGTCAATATTCAATTTGTCTAATAAATTTCTATTTTTGAAACTCTTGCCTCTTTTTCTTTCATTGAAACTATTTTCTGAAGCAAATCTTCAATTGGTTACAAATTCAACCAATAATTCGTAGAATAGGTATTCCCTAGTCACTCATTCAATCGATACTAAACTCATTCTAAAACCTAAGATAATCCATATCTTGTGCTTCTCAAAATCCTCAATTTCATTTTTATGTTTTTCGAAAATGATCAATTGTTTGAAATACAAATTAGGTCCATTCTGACATTTTCCTAAACATTTTATAATTGTAATAGTTCGATACTTTTAATTTTTAAAGGAATCCACTTCACCTGATTTATTTAGACTTCATTTCAACCCAATTTTCTATTAGTTTCATAACCGACACTTTCATCAGTTATAATAGTATCGAACTGTTTACAACACATTTTGTGAATTCAGACTTCATAAGTCCATTTTTCACCCAATCACGCTCAATTTCATTTCATAAGTCTTTTTTTTATTTGTCTGTTCCTAAACTCAATCATCATATCTCGCGAGTTAAGTTCAAACAGACCGTGAGAATAAACTTCTTATCATATATCTAATGATAATACACATTATACAACAAATGTATCACAATAATTCAAATACCTCAGCTCACAGTCACTTCTCAACTAATTGTGACCTCATTATCGAACCTTGTTCCTCAAGACCATCACTAAAGTTCATGTAACTTAATGTAATCTAAGAGCCTTAACCCGAACTTCCCTATCGACTCAATCCTAAACTCGTTGTCATTATCATTTCCTTGATTGAGCTTAACCATAGCTCTGATACCAAGTTTGTCAGGGTCCATCTCACTTAGTCCTGACTTAGCCTAATTTTCCTAATTATGTATTTAATCCATTTAATTAACTTCAATCTCAAAATAATTTTTATTTCAATCCTTAATAATACTCAAAAACTAAATTTATATCATAATTCAAACTCAATTCATGATTTGTTTAATTGGATCAAATATCCATATTTGTATAACTTAATTATCCGTTTTTAGTCTCACACTATTTTACGAGTTAAATATCAAACAAACAAGGAGAATAAACTCCATATCGCATATCTAGCAATAATACATACATACAACACAAATATAACATAATAATAAAGTTTTTAAACTTTTAACCTCATTCCATCGCGTTACTTCCCAATTTATTACTCACTTATCCTCAATTTAGCCAAACCTAGGCTATGGTATCGACATTGTCAAACCTCACATAATTAGGGCATCTTACTGGTCAAAACCTACCCCATGGGCAAATTAGTAATTTTGGGAACCCTAAACTGGCTCGACTCTAATATAAAACAAAAATTAAAAACCCTAACCATCTATGGATCTTCATACCCTAAATAAAAAAAGAGATGAAAACTAGATGGTGGAGATAACGGTGATGGAATGCAAGGTAATATCTTTCTCTCCCCATTTTTTGTGCAAAGAGGGGGAAAGGCGGTGCCGCCGCCGCAGGCGCAAATGAGCGGTGGCACCGCCGTCGTTAAGCATGGGTGGGGGAGGGACGCAGGTATGGCGTCCCACCCCCACGGACCGAGGGGGGGGTGGCTCTAGCCACCCTCTCTCGATGGGTCTTCCCGTCTCGACCACGACTAGCCGGAGGTCCGGCCAGTCGGGCTGAGGGACCCCAGGGCCTCGAGACAAGGGGAGCTCATGTTCCCCCTCCCACAACCACCAGGGGGAACTCGTGCTCCCCCTCTCGTGACCGGTCAAGGGGTCAGTTAACCCCTGGACTGAGTTGACCGGGGGTCAACAGACCCCTGACTTGTTTGACCGGGGGTCAACAGACCTCTGACTTGTTTGACCAGACCTCTGACCAGCTCGACATTTGACCAGTTTGACTCGGCAGCAACTCCCACCCCTAACACGCAACGTTAGACCTCGACGAAAGTCTCGACAACGCTAATGACTGTGAGTCTTACACTAGTGAGTCCCTAAATATATATGAAATAAAGAATAAATAACCTAACATTAAATTATGCATTGATATAATGTTGTATGTGTTATCTAGTGACGCGAGACGGTTCACATCGGGCTCGAGCGTGTAGAAAGTGATTATAAGTGCGCCGAGTTGAGGTAAGTGGGGAGCTTTGCTCATACATTAAATGTGGCTTGGATATTAGATAAATAGAAATATCGGATTTATCTCGGAAGACTTGGGATTGAGTTGCATTTAGTCAATGATATGAATATGCTTATCTATGAAATGCATGTGATATGAACACTTGTGTTATTCGATCCAATGCGGTGATGTGGCAGTACGTTCATAAAAAAAGAGTGGTCCGCGCCACGAGTAGCGGTGGTGTGGCGGTACGCCCATCAAAAGAGAGTAGTCCGCGCACAAGTAACGGTGGTGTGGCAGTGTGCCCGCCAAAAAAGAGAAGTCCGCGCCACGAATTGCAGTGGTGTGGTCACGATCCCACCAAAGAGAGAGTGGTCTGCACCACGAAATATCAAGTTCGTAAGTGGTCACAATCGGTGATGGCTTGGAAACACTTACTATTGGTTTGATGGAATTAGTTGGAGGTCACAACGGCCATCGTGACCACCAATGGTTCACATTATCTCGAGGGTGAGCGATTCGGTCACCGGATTCATACTATTGGGTAGGATGCATTGAATGGAACCATGACTCATATTTATTACTAGTTTTTATGGTAATTCTCTTGTTGAATCCCGTTGCATGAATGAATGATATTTATTTATAAATATGTGAATTTCCCTTTTATGATGCGATTTCAAAAGAATGCTCATTTTCCTAGTTTGTTGAATAATGAATCTTACATTTATGATTTACTTGATATGGAACTTGTTTGTATCCCATTTTTATGAACAAGGATCATATCTTTATTTCCCTTAAATGCTTTACAATTCAGCTTACTTGTAGTATAGAATTGTTTTGCTTTTTAAGTAATACTTGCATGTTTAGTGTTTGAGCGAGTTTTCTCTCGTATTAAGCTCTGTTGGTTCTTTTAGCTCATCCCACTACTTTCCAGGTCCCTCAACATTGACGCTAAAACGAGACAAGGGAGAGGTGATGCTTGAAAACCTTCTATTGGTGTAAGCCTTGTGTTGTATTATATATGTATTCGACTTTGAACTATTAGCTTGGGTTGTAATTAAAACAGGTCTTTGAGTAGTTTAAAACAGGTCTTTGAGTAGTTGATTCACTTGAGAGTTTTTAATAAACCGTTTTTCGTTAAATGAATGCGAACCTATGTATAGTTTCATAGATGTTCATATGAACTTTATTTTATTGGCTTAAGGATAAAATTTAGATTTATTCCGCATTTATTATCCTTTCGTATAGCCATTATGTTATTCAGCAGGTTGTTTGACAGACGTGTTAGATCGTTGTTTGGGCCTAGTTTAGGTATCGGGCTTGAGTAACGATTTAGGCCGGGCCACCCGACCCCAGGTCGGGGTTGGGCATTCACACTTCACCTTTCCATCAATAAACAAATAAGATTAAGATCTTGTAATCATCAATTATAGAACTTTATTAACTACATAGGATTCTAAAGTAAATCTTAAACCTCGAAGTTCCGTAAAAATTAATTTTATAATCCTCAAAGTTCATTTAGATTGATTACATTATCCTCAAAATTTCCATAAAAAAATTTCGACAGCACCTCCTTTATTTCTAAGCCGACACCAGAATACCCGGCCTTCAAAAATCTTCAACAAAACCTGCTCAACTTTGATGGAAATGTCGCCCACAACAATATATATTGTATTCACACAAAATATTTATTCATTCGAACCTATCTTAGATTTTCAAAATCATTAAACTATCATTACCTTAGCTTCGCAACATTCCAATCCGTCTGAAAACCATTATAACAATTTCAAAGGAGATCTTAATCGCACGCGAACCCAAAAACTCATATGCAATATATTATATTTAAAAATAATACATACATAGAGAAAAAAGAACTAAGCAAGTCACAGTAAAAAAGCTTTCCCTTTCCCTTGTCGCCGCTAGAACTTGTCGTTATCCAATTATAAAAATTCGATAATGTCAGATAAATAAATCTCACACTATTCAGTGCACCTATAATAATCAAATGCATTGTATTTCAAGAATTTAAACGAACAATAATATTGCAGGGAATCATAAATATACAAGTATAAAATCCATCATGTTTTTGTTGATCGACCACAATAAGAAAACGTCTTTCCAAAAGTGGTGGGTAAATAGTAATAAAGATTCATGAGTATGAGAGGAAGTTCCTAGAGAAGCCACACCCTCAACTATCCATGGAGTATGATCCTGACCAGCATAAAAAAAAAAAAAAAAAAAAAAAAAAAAAAAAAACAACAACTGATCTTAAACAAGCGTCGATAATGATCAGTGACTCTAGGCGTAGAGTACCACGGTGTTCATCCTACCACACATATGGCCAATGAACACAATGAGAACCCCCAAAGGCCTCATTTCTTTCTTGTCCGTAAATGCATGATCAATAAATATGCAGCGATAAACCGTGCATCCGATTATATTTGAGAAATACTCATACAATGTAAAGGGTACAATGGGATTTACTTAACCTTACAAACGTGATACCAAAATCCTATTGCACTCCGAGTCGATAAGCTAGTCTACATAGGGTTCTAATCGTTGTCCTTCAATTAATTTATATGTCTTAACAATTCTATAATTGTTCCCAATTAGTTGCAATTTAATCAACCCAATCGCGTCTCGAAACTCCTAAACTTCCAAAATAAATTCTCCAATGCCAGAATTTCATTTTTGACTCAAAATTATTGTTCGGCATAGAAAATCACGTTGTCTAGATGACGCACGTCGAACGTGTCAGTAAAATAATTTACCTAAACCATTTATTTTGTAGAATAGTTGCAAAAAGTCGATCTCACTGGGATTAGTATTCTTTCTAAGGTGAAAAACAACAAAAATGGGAAATCGAGGGTTTTAGAGAGAATAAATAATATAACTAATCTAAATATCAATAAAATAAATAAAGCAATGAAAATAATTTGAAAACAATTAATAAAAAAACACTTAGGTTAAAACATACAAGTTTGGTTCGATAAAATATTGGATTTGGTCATCAATTTATGTGAAATATGCAAATCAAAAGTATCCTAGTGTAGCTATAGACCCAGTTACGTAGGCGGTTCCTCGCACTTTCTAATCTTGATAGCCAAGGTGTTACAATGACTATTTCTCTCGTCAAACACACAACCTTAAACTCAAGTGAATTGTGTTTAATGCGCTGACTACAATGAGTTTTATGAAGGCACTACACCTAGAAAACCAGATCACTAGTATGTCCAATTTAGCCTAGATTCTTAAGGTATTCAACTGGTCCCAAAAGATGTCAATCAATTGGTAGGGTCAATTGTCACTAGTGTGGTATTATTGCATAAGGATGGGTGCTTACTACTCACTGGCGATTAGATCTGAGTTTAAATATAAACTTAACTCTAATTATTCAAACAATACCAAATAAAATAAAATATCAATGAAAGCAATAAAATTAAAATATATAAATCTCACAAATCCATAAATATGCATAGTTGAACCTCTCTCGCAGTTTTGTCTATGCCATGAGATTAGTGTCTCGTAGAAGAAGAACACAAAAACAAAACAATAGAAGTGAGGGAGAGAAAGTTCAAGAATAGAAGATAGAAGTCGGTTAGCCTTAAAATTACCTTAAGTACTAATATCAAAAACTGCTAAAAATTGGTCACTCGAAGAGTGAGACTTGGGTTCCTTTTTGACACGTGCGCCGAGGAAAATCACACAACTGTTTGGAGTTCGTTTGCAGGTCCTGGACACGTGTCATGCACTTATTTGCTGAAGCTGCTGCTGTGATGACGTGGTGCGAGTTGATTGGAGGAGTTGATGACGCGTTGACAAGCTAAGCGAGTGCGAGGACGACAAATGGCAGCAGCAGGATGTAGTGAAGAAAATCGCACAACTCTTGTGCGAAAACATGTGAGACATAACTAGCGCGCATCCCGATGTAAGTCTACATTTTCATTTCTTAATTTGTTTGCTGTGATGTGCTAATGTCGAGGCGACATCGAAGGTCATGAAGTGCTGTGTCACCGAATGCGTTTGTAAGCTACGTCACTCAACTGCCCTTTATCTCTACATCAATTGTGCAAAGCGTATTTCAAGACAAATCCATTGGTAGCCTATCACTGAATGTAAATACACCATTTCACATAGTTTTTCGCTCCGGATTCAACCGCGCACTCTGTTAACCCTGAAAATAACAAATAAAGACAATTAGACCAATATTTTGTAAACTCAACAATAAAAATATATAAATAAAGTATATAATATGGTATAATTAACGACTTATCACTAGGCTTAAATATAATTTTTAATTTATTATATTTTATTTGGTCCTACCTCGACCCGAAAGCCCCGAAGTCCCTCCAAATTTTATTCTCGAATGTACGAATCTCAATTTTAACTCCAAATTGTGATTCATAATTGAAAATTACCCTTGACTAGGCTTTTAATTAAAATTTTCAAATTTTGGACATTTTTGAGTATCGTACCACATTTTAAGAAGAAAACCTCGAAATAAATTCTCAAGAAAATCTCAAAATCCTCGTTTTTCATAGAAATCCACAATTTTCATTAATTTGGTTAAAGATTATTTTTTAAAAATTTTTTAATTTTTCAGGGATTTATTTTGTTTTTTTTATTTTTAAAATCATTTTTTTAAATAAGGGGCCCCCAGAACCAGACAGACCAGTCGAACGGGACCCGATTCGGTCCGATTTGGGGGTCAAGCCCCCATCATCTTCTTCCTTGGACCGAAACAGAGCAGTCATTTTTTTTACCTATTTGGGATTTGGGTTGGGTTGGGTTGGGCCGGGGAGCTAAAGACTCCCCCCTCCCCCACCGCCACAGCGTCTTCCCTCTCGATCATCTTCTTCTTCTCTCCTTTCGTGGTCATCTCCTCCATCGACGCTCCACTGTTTTTTGTTTTTTTAAACTTGGTCCCTCTCATCTTTTCTTCATCTCAATACAAATCAACAACCCCACAAATCCAAATTCAATTTTTTAATCACATGACCCACATCAGTCCCTTATAATCGATAAAACAGTCCCAGAAAAAAAAAAATCAAAATTTCAATTTTTTTCCATTAACATACCTTCCATCACCACAATCCACCAATATCTAACTCACAGCTCCCCACCTTAACCTCCCTTCCACCGTCGATCTCCTCTCCCTCTTTCTCTCCCACAACCGATTTCATTGTTTTTTTTCTCTTGTATGAATCACTATGAATACGGGAAGGGGCGAATCCAGAATTTTTGATAGCCCTGCGCTATAAATATTTTTTTAATTTATTATTTTTATATATTATTATGTATACTTTAAATAAATTATACCACTATATATATATGCATCCATGACAAACATAAAATTAGCATGGTTATCGTATAAATTAAGCCGCAAACTATTAAGCAAAGAAAAAAAAAACATTTGAACACAAACACTTGTAATAGATCAAATCGAAACCAAATCAATAGATAATGAGTTCAACTGAAGTACCTTAAATTAAAAATTGTTGTCTACTTGTCACAAACATGACTCGATCAATGAAAAGTGTATCACCAAAAACACAAACAATATAGAATCAAATATAAATTATATTGGTGGGTAAAGAATAAAAATAATACTTAAATAATAAATTATATAAAAATCAGAATATGAAGAAAAATAACCTATTTAAGTTGTGCCCTCCTTTGCTTTAAAGAATCGAATTCATCAATTACTTCATCTATATCGATATTTTGAGCGAATTCTCGTTCAATATGAATGATCATAGTATCTGCCAAGAATTCTTCTTCCATTCTATTTTGTAAATCAGTCTTAATATGCTTCATAGCCGAAAATGCTCGCTCTATTGATGCCGTGGATACAGGTAGAGTCAAAATAAGACGAATCAATCTCTCAACCAAGTTGTAGTGATGCGACTTATTTGTTCGAATTAGTTTCTGCAATAACTCAGAAATTGATGACAAATTCTGAAAACACTTGTGGTGAAGTACATCAACCTCATAATGTTCCAATTGAAATCTCAAATGATGCATTTCTTGATCACTAAAATCAACAGGATAGAACTTTCTTGCAAGAATACATATTTGATCAACATCAAATAATTTGAACTGATCATTTGGTTGTAAAGCACAACTCAACTTAAGGATTTCCAATGCATCATCATTGAATCTGTAATTCAACTCTTCCAATTGATAATCAATCACTTTAATTGAACATATCAAAGTGGTAATGATGCTCAACTGTGACAAGACTTTTTCAACAAGAACGACTGCGTGCCCTCATTGTACCAAGCATTCATATCGGGTGTTTCGATTTCATACTCTATGCAAATCGAATTCACACACATCAAAAGGTGATCAAAGCTTTCATTTCGTAATTTTAGAAGAAGTACTTTTGTTGTGGCAATTGAATCTATTGCATTCGAATATCTAGAGTTTTTTCTTGCAAGTTTCGGCAAAGCATATCTGTAATTCCCAAAATTCTATGCATTACATGCAACATGAATACGAAGTCAAAAGTTTTCATCATCATTAAAACACCTTTTGCTTCACCATGAATATCATCAGTAGATCCATTACTAACCATTTTTTTAAGCACTTGCATCATTGCCCAATACATATCAATCACACTGCAAATAGAATTAAAATGAGAGCTCCACCGCGTTTCTCCTGCTCGTTGTAAACTTCCGATTTGATTAGCTCCTTTACCAGTTACACGTTCACCACTAGCTACTTTACGTGCAATCTCTACAGCTTGAAAGGCTTGCAACTCAGTAAGGCGTTTTGGAGAAGAACCTATAAGGTTAACAATAGAAGACAACTTTGAAAAGAGTAACCAAATCGACGGTTCCTTTTTAGAAGCTGCAACTAATGCTAGTTGTAGTCGATGAGCAAGACAATGCACATAATATGCATATGGACAGTCTTTGAGAAATAAAGCTTGCAACCCATTCCATGCCCCACGCATGTTACTAGCACCATCATATCCTTGACCACGCAAGTCATCTATAAGTAAGTTATGCCGAGCAAGAGAGTTACATACACTTTTCTTAAGTGTTGAAGCAGCGGTGTTTTCGACTTGGACAATATCGAAAAAACGCTCTTTAATTGAGCCTTGACCATCCACGAATCTCAACACAATTGCCATTTCTTCTTTGCCTCCTGCATCTTTAGCTTCATCAACTAATAGACAAAACTTTTTATCTCCAATTTCTCACGAATTTTTTTTCTCACCATGTTAGCCATAATATGCAAAATCTCTTTTTGAATATTTGGTGAGGTGTACTTTGCATTCCCTGGAGCATTGTCGAGTATAACGTCCTCAATGTTAACATTTAATCTACCCATAAGCTTCAACATTTCTATGAGATTTCCTCGATTTTCTGAAGTTGAACCTTCACGATGACCTCTAACTGCGCATCCTTGTAAACTAAGCCATCGAACAGCCTCACTCGTAACCTTAAGCCGCAACCGATTTTTTCGAACATCCTCTGAAGTTTGTGCATTTATCACCCTGTCAATGTGTCGAGTAACATTCGACAAATTCTCAACAGATTGTACAGAATTTCTATGCGGCGAATTGATGCTTCCCATATGTATCAAGAATGGACAATTAACCCCTTGATTAACTCTCTTCCGATTTTTAAGTCCTCCGTTAGTTAATGTGCAGTGAGGTGCATTACCATTTTCAAAAAGGTAACACGGGAAACAAAATACCGCGTCCTTTGAAGGAGAATACTCCAACCATTGAAATTCTCCAAACCATTTTGGTTGAAAGCGACGATATTGATTTTCGAATAGAGTTCGTGGGTATTCTGGCAACCTAGGTTGATAAGGGCCCATCTTTATATATGTTCGTCTAATTTCATCTATCACATTGAAGGAATATTGCCGTAATGGAGTACGCAAGCCCGGATCTCTTTCAAGAGAATTAGAATCAATATAAACTTATCGAGTTGGAGATTCTAAAGGTCTCGTTTCCTCACGAGATGAAGCCTCAACAACTGATGGAGAAAGATTGCCAACCTTAGATGCCTCCCCACTTGATTTGAAAAAGGAAAAAATTGTCTTCGTTCTTTTGTTACCATGACGCTCCATAGAGTTTAGTCCAAAGCTAGTACGCTATCCTTAAAAGAAAAAAATGTCTCCTTAAATATTAAAGTCATGAAAATTTTTTTTATTCTCCTAATTCAATCAATGTAAATAGGAAGTATTGGACTAAAAGATTTCTAATAGAGCATTTCTAAGCAGCCAAAATGCTTACATAACAAATAAAAGGGGTCAAAAGCATATCACACTTCAATGCATCTTCTAGATAAGAAACTCAGTTGCTTAACAATGGGTACCAAATAAGTATAGTAGAATATCAAGTATCTAGAATTAAGAATATGCAAAGAATAAAAATAGATAATAATTACAAAGTTAGTGTCTTACAATAATTATATAAAATACTGAAGTTTCAAATTTAGAAATTCAATATCTAACTTAAAAGATTCAATCATATATAAAAATTCATTATCCGATTTGAATTTCATTGATAGTGTATTACTTGATTTCAAGATTCACATTGCTCTTCAATACAGGTTCATTAAACCACATATTATTTATTCTCACGAGCATTTGATCAAACACCTCCAAATCGAAACTATCAAGATATACCCATCACAAAGTAATCAGTAATGAAATCAATATTCTAATAGACATTTCATCAAACAACATCCTAACACTCTATTTAAGTATCAATACAAACCCAGGCCTACATAATTAAACTAATCATCTCATGGGCATTTTATCAAACAAGTTAGGAGCACTCAACGAAACCATCATCATAAAACATTTAAATAAAAAATTGAAAATACTTAATTATATATCATTGTAAGTTTATAAGCGTGTACCTAGAATGAAATTGTGTTTGCTTCTTGGATTGATTCGGAAGAGTAGAGAAGATTGAATGGTATGTTTGTTTTCGCGCGTGGGCAGGGGCGAAAGTCGAAAGAGATGGAGTGCGCGCGGGCAGGGGCGAACTGGGCTTAAATAGTATTTTTTTTTTGGACTTTTTTTGGGCCTTGCCGTAGGCCGTAGCCCAGGGCAAGGCCCAACTGGATACGCCCCTGAATACGGTTCTAGTGTTGAAGATATATATTAGGATTTCCTCAAGATTTGCATCACGTGAATCCCGAGACAAATTTAATGGTTACATTACTAAATATAAATTTGATCTTCCTCGTGATACGTATTACGTATCTTGACATCAATCTTCATCTCAAAACAAATTGAATGAGGCAATGAATTTGTTTGGATAAATATAAAATTTCCTCAAGATTTGTATCTCGCAAATCTCGAGGCAAATCTAAAGGTTAACAACCATTTTCTATTTTCATTACATTTGTTATTCTTCTTCGAGATATGTACTGCATTACTCGAGGTCAATCTTGATGGCTATAAACAAGATCATCATCACCTAACCCACTTACACAAAACCAATTTCTTTGATCTCCTCAAGATATGTATCACGTATCTCGAGGTAGATTAAATGGTTTTATAAGTAGCCACTCAATCACATCTATTCACCACTTGATTCTCCTTTTGATTTGGTTGCACGCATCTCGAGGCATGGACAAAAGCTTCTCTAATAGCCATGTTCAACCATTTCAACTTCTCGATGATCATGCTACGCGTGTGTTGAGGCGAATCCAAAGTATACTTTTATTTAATTCAAACTATATGATTGATTTATATATATAACCCGTATATATAAATATATATACACTTATGCAGTTCTGCGACTATAAATTTGCCCCACACGCCAACTATCTGTTGGACTAAGTGGTTAGTCACTCACTTTCCGACCGAGATTTTGATGGAAATACCTAGCACTATAAAACCACCAAGAACATGGTTTTAATAACAAGAAGAAAGAAACACACTCAAAAACTCAAAAATCTACAAAGAGAAGAACTTTGATTTTTGAAGAAGCAAAAGGAGATCTTTGTGGGTTTCTTTAGCTCACTAATCCAAAGACATTTGAGGCTTTCAAAGGAGTTCAAGAATCACTCCGGAGCTGATCTCTTTTGTTACTCTCTTGTTTGTAAGAAAGTCCTAGATCTAAAATCTTGCTTGTGCTTAATCTACATATTTTGTGTATTTGATTTGAAGATCATTTTGTTGTGTGTTTGAACACCTTCTTCTCTCGGTTTAGCACTTAAATTTATATTATCAAACTCTGAGATTGGTTTGAACAAAAGTTTTGCACTTAAACTTGATTTTTGTTAAACTATTGTTCTTAGACTTGAAATCGGTTTTCTACAAATATAATAAGTTTTTGAAACGATTTCAGATTTGGAAATTGCAACAACATCAGTGACACATTTGCATATTCCATTTATACTCACACTTGCATGCATAAGAGTTGTTAGGCTCTAGGTGGCTTGCTAGTGTTTGAATTTGATACCACTTTTGTTGTAAAGTGTATATCTTTATTTTCCAGCAAAATTATTGTATTTGAATGATTGTAAGACTTAGTGGAATCTAAGTCGAAAGGAAAAATCCTAGTTGAGGCTAGGTGGGAAAAATCCTAGTTGAGGCTAGGTGGGAAAATCCTAGTTGCGGCTAGGTGGGAAAATCCTAGTTGAGGCTAGGTGGGAAGTCCTAATTGTAATTAGGCATTCTAGGCTTGTATGCTTAGGTTGTAACACTTATTTGAAATATAAGTGGGGTTAAAATCCTAACCGGGGAGGTTAGGTAGTGGACGTAGATCGTTGGATCGAACCACTATAAATCGTGTGTCACTTTCTATCGCTTTCATTCCATTCACTTGCATAGCATATATATATATATATTCATTGATAGTGTACGCATTATAGTTGTAATTTGAGCATAAAGTTTTAAAAGGGCAATAACTACTCGGTAACCCAATTCACCCCCCCTCTTGGGTGACCTTCAATTGGTATCAGAGCGGGTTATTGCTCAAAGTATTACTAACGTATCTTTGAGTGTTTTTGTGCAAGGATGCAAACTTTAGATCCGGCTCGCCTTCGGGAAGGCACCACTTCGAGTAGGCCTCCATATTTCGATGGAACCAATTATGCTCATTGGAAAGTAAGAATGAAATTTTATATTAGAGCACAAAATAGATTTTTATGGGACGCAATTGAAAATGGTTACACTCCACCTGGATAAGCCATTGAAAGAGTACACCACAGAGGAGATAAAGCTTGAGCTTTCAAATGATCAAGCCGTGAATCACTTATTTTGTGCGCTAAGTGAAAATGAATTCAACCGTGTAAGTGCTTGTCAAACGGCTAAGGAAGTATGGGAGAAGCTTGAGGTACATTATGAAGGTACCATGCAAGTGAAGAAGACCAAGTTAAGAATTCTTGAGGAGCATTATGAAACTTTCCGAGTTGGGGTGATGAAGACATAGCCACCGCCATCACTAGATTCACAAAGCTATTAAATAAGATCAAGAATCTTGGAAAGAATTATGATCAAGAAACCTCGGTGTATAAATTCCTTAGAGGCTTGCCTAAGGAATGGGATGCCAAGAAATATGCTATCCAATCGGCACAAAATCTTGGAGACTACACATTTGATGCATTGTGTGGAGAGCTAACAGTCCCACGAATTTGAACTTAAAGACCGAGCAAGATTGGAAGCATCAAGTGGAGGGACTAAAAGCTCAAGAAAAGAAATCGCCTTGAAGGCAAATAGCTCCTCTAGTGCATCGGTAGAGATTATTGGAAATGAAAAATCTTGTGATGACAATGATCTTGAGAAGGAAGTAGCTATGCTCTCAAGAAAGCTCAACAGGGCCATGTACGAGCGAGACAAGTATAAGAAGAAGAAAGGAAAGAAAAGTTTTAAAGCAACTTGGGATGATTCATCATCATCATCAAGTTCGGAATCAGAATCAGAAAATGAGAAGGCAATACTTTGTCTCATGGCACAAAGCGAGGTAAACTCTAACTTTTTTATTTCTGATAATGTTGATGATTTGAATGATATTCCAAATCTTGATAAGCTTAGGAAAGAATTGAAAAAGGAGGTCAAAAACACTAAACAACTCAAAAAGAGTTTGACCATTGCAATTAGTGAAATAGAGTCACAAAATGAGATCATTGATGATCTTCAAAATGACTTAAATGAAGTCATAAAGGAAAGAGATGCTTTAGTCAAGGAAGTAGAGGACTTGACTAGCACAAAGGCATAAGTTTACAAATGGTAAACAAATGTTTGACATGATGTTAAGAGCACAACGACGTGCACTTAATAAAAGAGGCATAGGTTACGAGCAAACTTGTTAAGCTACAAGAAATTGCTAAATGATGATCGTAGATGCTATAAATGCAACAAGACTCACATGATCAAGAAATGTGCATTACAAAAGGTAAAAATGGGTAAACTAGCATGGGTAGCTAAAAATGTTTATGACACTAACACTCTCGGACCCAAAGGTGTTTGGGTACCAAAATCTAGTGTGTTTCCCATAGTATAGGTTGCGAGGAAAAGCACCCCATGGTACTTGGACAAAGGGTGCTCAAGTCACATGACCGAAGATGCACATCAAGTTATTAAACTAAAGCGGCATGATGGTGAAAAGGTTACAGCTTGGAGACAACAACAAAGGAAGAGTTATTGGTCTCGAATCGTCGGTAACAATTTATTTTCTATTTCGAACGTTTATCTTGTTGATGGTTTGAAACTTAATTTGCTAAGTGTTAGTCAATTGTGTGACAAAGGATTTTATGTTATGTTTGAATCATCAAAATGCATTGTTAGAAATGAGAAGCATGAAACCTTAGTTATTTGCATATATAGATAAAAATGTTTATGCCATTAACTTTGATGAGATAAATACGCAAAATGTTTCATGTTTGAATGCACAAAGTAATTGTGATGCATGATTGTGGCACAATAGATTAGACATCATTCTTTGTGTGATCACATCCAAAAAGGGGAAATGTTAAAACTCATCCATGTGCCCATATAGGATCAATTAGCCGATATACTCACTAAGTCTTTGCCTAGAGAACAAGTTTTTAAAATTCGGCGTAAGTTAGGCATGTCTCGAAAATAAGACCTTCTACATATGTTTTAGCTATTCTAAACCTTTTTATATGATGTTAGTGAAGTGTCCATAAAGTTTGAGAAGCATCGGAGCTAAATTGCAAAAGTTCAAGATTTTGTGTCAAAAAATTCCAGAGAGGAATTAGCGCGCTAATAGTGAGAATTAGCGCGCTAACAGCCCTGTGACCGAAAAATTCCAGAGAGGAATTAGCGCGCTAACAAACCTTATTAGCGCGCTAATGTCGATCGGCCAGGGTTTTATAACCTAACTTTTGTTCAAAAACTTACCTCACACACCTTGCACACACAAGTTTCTCTTCTCCTCTTCCAAATCCACTCTCCGTGTGCAATTCCCACGCGCGATGCCCACGCACTAGGCTCCCACATGTTAGTCTTAGGTGTTTCGATTTTTTAACTTATGTTATGCAACACTTATGCTATCTCATTACTTTTTGCTATTTATATCATGATTTTTTGCGTATCTCTCGAGTTTTCTTTATGGCTATTTTGTGCTTCACTATGTTTTCTAGTCTATGCATGTGTATCGCTTCCGTATATTATTGATATGCATAAAGTGAGGGGAGAATATTTTTATCATGGTATACTTGTGTTATTTATTGATATACATAAAGTAAGGGGAGAATTTTATTGATATGCATAAAGTAAGGGGGAGAATTTTATTCTTATGCCTAAAATGAGGGGAAGAATGCTTTTATCTTGGTATATTGTTTAAATCATGTCTATCTTTGCTGAGATACTTGACCCCATTTTCTTAATAATATCAAACGGGGGAGAAAAGGTTGAACTTGAAAGGGTGATATTGTGATATCTTTGATATTGTGATATTTTTGAAAGAATAATATTGTGATATCTTTGATATTGTGATATTTTTGAAAGGATGATATGAAAGGGTGATATTTTCATTGGTATATATTGGTATCGGGTTAATAATTCTCATTTTTGGTATCGAGGTTGATACGTTAATATTATTGATTTTTGTAATCGATATCAAGTTGACAATTTTAACTTTGCATATATTGGTATACTTGAAAAAGTTGTTGGTTCTTATTGGTATCTTGTTTAAATTGTGTTTATCTTTGTGGGTGCTTGACCCCGCTTTTTGATAATATCAAAAGGGGAGAAAAATGTGATGTTGAACTTGAAAGGTTTTTATCTTGGTATACTTGAAACGGTTGTTGGTTTTGAACTTGCATATTTGAAGCTAAATGTGGTTAAACTTGAAAAGATTGATGTGTTGAATGTGATATACATTTAGATTGTGTTTTTACACCTTTAAAGTTCACATTGTTTGTTATCATCAAAAAGGGGAGATTGTTGGACTAAGTGGTTAGTCACTCACTTTCCGACCGAGATTTTGATGGAAACAAACAAGGTGAAAATGTACTAATAAACATCTAGTGTATTTCGGTTTGTGTTAAAGGATGCAAAACAACATATCAAGGGTTCTCAAGAAATACAAGTTCAAGACTCGGCATTAATGAAGAAATGAAGATGAAAGTTCAAGCCGCAATTTGTAATTTCAATGTAAGGTATACAAATTCATTCATGCAAGCCAAACGCATTAGTCCATGCATACATCATGTTTCTTAAACCATTTTTCAAAGTTATAAAGTTTACTCCAAGTTTCAAAATGGAATTTAAACACATAACTAGGTCCATGAGTTTAAACAATGTGAAAACTTTGTGTGAATAGTCATTTGCATATTAGAGTTCATTATAAATGTTTTCGAAAAAAAGAAAAACTCGTTTTTCAAAGGTATTTAAAAAAAAAACGAAAATTTGCGAAAAGCCCCTAATAAGTTGTGAAACTTTGAATTTCCGTTTTCGGGGTTTGTAAAATTATCCGGACCACCCAATTAGGCTTAATGACTCATAATTAACGTGTATAACATGTTATATAAGGGTTGGTTAGGTCCCGGACGAGTTTAAGGGTCGCTAACACAAAGGGACAGAATAATTATTACGAAGTCCTCGCAGCTTAGCGCGCTAATAATATCATTAGCGCTAAGACGCAGTGTTAGCGCGCTAACTCACGATATTAGCGCGCTAAGTTAAATCTGACAGCCTTTTTTAAAAAGCTGGAAAACACACTTTAATTTGAATTCTTGATCTATTTTGGACCCTTGGATCCCTAGAACGGTCATAAACTGTCATATTGGAATACCTAGCACTATAAAACCACCAAGAACATGGTTTTAATAACAAGAAGAAAGAAACACACTCAAAAACTCAAAAATCTACAAAGAGAAGAACTTTGATTTTTGAAGAAGCAAAAGGAGATCTTTGTGGGTTTTTTTTAGCTCACTAATCCAAAGACATTTGAGGCTTTCAAAGGAGTTCAAGAATCACTCCAGCTGATCTCTTTTGTTACTCTCTTGTTTGTAAGAAAGTCCTAGATCTAAAATCTTGCTTGTGCTTAATCTACATATTTTGTGTATTTGATTTGAAGATCATTTTGTTGTGTGTTTGAACACCTTCTTCTCTGGTTTAGCACTTAAATTTATATTATCAAACTCTGAGATTGGTTTGAACAAAAGTTTTGCACTTAAACTTGATTTTTGTTAAACTATTGTTCTTAGACTTGAAATCGGTTTTCTACAAATATAATAAGTTTTTGAAACGATTTCAGATTTGGAAATTGCAACAACATCAGTGACACATTTGCATATTCCATTTATACTCACACTTGCATGCATAAGAGTTGTTAGGCTCTAGGTGGCTTGCTAGTGTTTGAATTTGATACCACTTTTGTTGTAAAGTGTATATCTTTATTTTCCAGCAAAATTTTGCGGCTAGGTGGGAAAATCAGTTGACCTGGGAAGTCCTAATTATAATTAGGCATTCTAGGCTTGTATGCTTAGGTTGTAACACTTATTTGAAATATAAGTGGGGGTTAAAATCCCAGGTTAGGTAGTGGACGTGATCATCCCACTATAAATCGTGTCACTTTCTAGGCATCCATTCACTTGCATTTATTAATTATTTTATTTAATTTCATGATTATCTGAGCATAGTTTATACCCAAATTAAATTTCAAAAATCCCATGCGTACCCAAATCTCACCAAAATTTTATTTAAATATTCTCATAGTTTATACCCAAATTAAATTTCAAAAAATACCCAAATCTCACCAAAAATTGAGAAATATTCTCATTGCGCTCTGAAACTCACAAACACCGCGGATACACTCCACTTTCACATCGAAATAGTGTATGCTATATCAAATAGGCACACATCACACAAAAATAATATTAAGATTTATGATCTCTGATCTGTAACACGTGGGTCTCACCTTATATATCTAAATCTCCAATTAAATATGAAAATACTTAATTAGCCGCCTAATTAAGTTTATAAAATTCTCGGATGTCACAATACTAAAATAGCCATGCAACATTGATAAACATGTGAATCCATACTTACCTCGATTCAAGTTTCCGTTTCCAAACTTCTTAAGTTTCTGAATTACTCACGTTTTCCCTTTGTTCTAATACCTATCACAAACTATTTTGATCAATATAGGTGTAACACCTTATGTTCAGAACCCCTAAGGCAATTCTCAAGACCTCAAAAAATTATAAGTAAATTACAACAAAATTGTTGTGTAATGACCCGAATTAATTAAACTAAGATTAACATTAATTGTGACGGCCCCAATTTCCCACAAATTGGACCCCGCCCGGCCTAAGCCTACGTGGACCCCCGAACCAGTCTCGCACGGTCAACGCAGGCCTAGTCAGCCTTCCAATCCATCATTATCAGTACATTCAACATTTACAGTTGAGTTATTAATATTTTTCGAGTTTTACAATTTTAGCGGAAGCAACTAATAAATTAAATAACTCAACAAAAAGATCAGGGAGTTAGGCAACCTAATTGTGGAACCCAATAAATATTATCAGAGGAGAGTAAATACAAAATATACAAAATTTTCACCTAGCCATGAAGCCTTTCCTCTGCTACTTGTCCGCGGCTTTGCACTCAGTCAAAATAAAAATGACGAACCCAGGTAAGTAAATCCAGTAGGACATATACACAACATTTCACAATATCCAAAACAACAGTTCACAATATCCAAAGCAGTCAAATTCATGCAAATAGAACGAAATAAATCAAGAACGCATGAATATAAAAGACTGTAACCAATCCATCGATGAGTGATGCCAAATAACAAGGAGTCCCAATCAAAAGGTCGTTGAGTCGCGGCAAAAGCCCAGCAAACTCGGGTTTAGGACGAGACCCCAGCCTCCCAGCCCTAACCCATGCGACTATGAGACATCCATAGACCCGGCTCTAGGACGAGACCCCTACCTCCCAGCCCTAGCCCGTACGACTATGAAACACACATGGACCCGGATAAATCAACGGACGACCATAATTAGGACGAGACCACTGCCTCCAGTCCTAACCCTCTCATATCGCAGATACACAGTAACCATGACTCACTTGCCAATGGACCCCCTCAATCGACAACAAATTCAACGATAGCTATCATCACAAAATAGTGAACAACAATAAAACTATCACATAACAGTAAACAACAACAGTCAATGGAGAGAAATGAAATACTGTATAAATCCCTAACTGGTTTACTTACCTCGAGAAATCGCGAATCTCAAAATGTCTCGCTCGCGTCTCGATTCGCGCACCCGACACCCGACTCCTAAGTCCCTGGTGTCCATTTAAACATTTGAGGGCTAATTTACTTCAAATCATACAAATCACATTCAAATCATACATTTAAGGGCTGATCCGCCGCTGCTCCGTCACTGGAGCCGGTCCGCCGTGGTTGCTGGAGCCAACCACCACCGCGCTCGTCCGTGCCGTGAGCCGCTGGTCCGCCGCCCCTCTCTCTCTCTCGGTGGTCTCTCTCACCCCTCTCATCTTCCTCACGATCATCTTTTTGTTTCCTTCTGATCTTATATTTTCCTTTTTTTTTCTATATATATATTATTATATATACATATATATCTTATATTATATATATACATTTTTATTTTGATTTCAAATCAAAAGTCTCCTCGAGATTCGTGCTACACGAATCTCGAGGCATATTCAACGATCGAGCAA
Organism: Stephania yunnanensis; assembly: GCA_039657365.1. Taxonomy (NCBI): domain Eukaryota; kingdom Viridiplantae; phylum Streptophyta; class Magnoliopsida; order Ranunculales; family Menispermaceae; genus Stephania; species Stephania yunnanensis. Next base: position 51,303,159 of record CM077584.1, on the reverse strand, counting down.
CGCGCACCTCGAGGCACCAAATTCACCTCGTTTCAAACTCTCGATACTCGCGCTACACGCATCACGATGCATATCCCACGTCGGCATGCGACTCAAGGCGCGTCCCCGTTCGTGTGACGGCTCACAGAATTCCTCGCATAGTTCGCATTATCATCTTAAATTGGATTCGGATATACGTATCTCGACAAGTGGGTCCCACATACGACCTTAACTTGACACGTGACACAAGTCAAATTTTCGGGTCGTTACATTAATCTAGAGGATTAACAGTTGTAATTCGAGCATTGCGCGAACAACTCAGTTGACTCAAACACGAGAATCGAGAAAATATGTTATTTGTGGATGATGTTTGCTTAGGTGTGATGTTTAAAACATTATACTATTGTAACGTCGCATATGTGAACTAGGGGTGGGGAGCGGTTTTCGAAAACTGCCCAAACCGCTTGGTTTGGTCTGGTTTTTAAAACTCGCGGTTTGGGTGCGATTTGGAAAATGTAAAAACCGCGGAATCGCGGTTTGGTCGTGGTTTTCAATTTGGAAAAATCGCGGTTTCACCAAACCGAGGGTATTTTAGTAAATAACCACCGAAAACCTTAAAAGGCTTAAACATAACAAAAAAAAAATCCTCTCATTCACTCCCGTCACCTCTCTCCTCTCACTCCCGCCGCTCCTCACTCCCGTCGCTCTCTTCCCAGTCGGCTCCTCCTCCTCTCACCGTCGTCTCCTCTCTCCCCTCCGGCTCCTCTCTCCTCTCACTCCCGTCGTCACCTCTTTCCTCTCACTCCCGCCGCTCCTCTCTCCTCTCACTCCCGTCTCCTCTGTCCTCTCACAGCCTCCGTCTCCTCTATAACGGCCCGTTTTAATCGATCCCAATTAACTGATAAATTACGGGTTAATATCATAAGCTCAAACCCACGTGAATGTCATAGAAAAGTGTATGGCACGCTTAATCGGGAAAATATGTTATTTTTGTATGGCGAATATTTAACTATTTTATTATTATTTAATAGTTTGCGACGCATTAATTAAGAATTTCGCTTAGTCGCGTTGTGCGCGAGTAGTGACAAGAGTGTGCGACATCGCGGAGTGCGCGTAACCCGAGTATATGGGGTAGTATGGGGTTGAGTTGTCACATTACGTCACACATCAAATCAACCCATCCCAGCATATCACATCAACCCATACCTCATCATTATTTCTCTTATTTTCTCCAAAATAATCTAAAAAAAAACGGATAAGAGAAGAAATAAAAGAGAGAGAGAGAGATGAGAGAAAGAGAGAGAGAGAAACAGAGAGGACGAGATGAGAGAAGGGAGAGAGAAAAGAGAGAGAGAGAGAGAGAGAGAGAGAAAGAAGACCAAAGAATCGCGAGAGAGTTCCGTGCGCGCACAACAACAAATCCGGCTAGGCGAGCAGTCGCGGCAGCAGTTGGATCGGCGCACTCCGAGAGTTGGACGAGGACAGCGGCCGAGCGGTTGCGCGGTGGAGAACGACAAAGACGGAATGCGGCGCGCGAGATGGCGCGCAACAAGATCAACCTTTACGGCGGCGACGGCAGGCGGCGCGAACCAAGCGACGGCAATACAGCGACGGATCGACAACGCGGAGGATGGCGGCGGCTACGATGAGGCGCGCGGAGGTGGCGCAAAGAACGAACCGGCGCGCGGACGAGACGAGACGCGAAGGAGCTCAACAACAATGCAATGAGAGGTGGTTAGCGGCAAGCAGCGGTTGCTGCCGGCGTGGCGCGGCAACAGTGTCTTCTTCTGACGTGTGGCACAGCATCTGGCCGGCGGCTTTTCAGCCGCGGCGTGGTGCGCGAAGCGAGGCTGTGCGTACGTAGCTGCGCGACAGCAACGCCTGTCGCGCGGCAGCGACGCCTGTGTGGCACGATAGCGGTGGTGGCGAGGCAATGGCTGCGTCACCGCGCGCTGCCGGAACAATCCCCGATATGGTTCAAAAAGTGCACCAAGTAGTAAACTGTTTGGAATAAAAGTTATTATCTCAAATTTTGGTATCACATTATAATTTATTTAACGAAACTCTGAAATAATAAAAATCTTATAATTGAACACCAGATACTTAGGCTACCGGGTGTTGGGTACGTATCTCGAGGCAAGTGCAGGACGTTTCGAATGCGTTGAGGTAAGTAATCCCACGAGAAAATTAGTTAAAATTCTTTTATGACACTTACTTTATTTTGCATTCTAAATTATTCCATTGTGCTTTCCATTGCTGTTCATTTACTGTTCATCCACTCCCACGTGTGTATGTGTGTTTATCGACGGGGTTGGCGTGGCACAGACTCACACCCCGGGGCTAGCTACCCCGCGCTGTTCGAGTAATTGGCCTTGTTAGGGCTACGCGATGACTATTCTCCGCGAAAACCCGTAGGTTTAGAGATGTTTGATGAAGACATAAGTCTTCGTCAATGGTTCCTCTCGATAGATGTTTGGATGGGGTTCTATCGTTCAATGGTTCCTCTCATTCGACCGTGAGATGTTTGGCGAACTGGTCATCAATGGTTCCTCTCGGTTTAGCTACGAAGAGTCCCGGATGTCGACCAGGGTTATCTGTCACGCTACACTCGTGTCCAAATTTGACTTCTTATCAACTTATTTTCATGCCATTATTTTATTCTTGTCGTTTATTTAAATTGCATAGACTGTAGCCGTTTCATTGGAATTCATGAATATTAGCTAACGTTCTCTGGGATTTACTCACCTGGGATTTGTCATTATTTTTTGTGACAAATCGCAGATCTTGCGACGAGCCGAGGCAAGGGCCTCTCGGGCATCTACGACTGAGTTATGAGAGCCCGTCATTTGCGTATGTGTTGTACGTATTTATTTACTGTTTTATGAATTTTTTAGGAAAGACTTGTATACCTGATACATGTATATGCTCATCTTTAGTACCTTTGTTGCTCTCGATATACATGATATCTATTGTCGGGATTCCACACTATAGGGTTAATCATACCATGCAAACTTTTTATTTCTACCGTGTTTGCATGCTTCAAAACTTCCGCTTAAATGTTAATTTATAATAATTTGATAAATCGTGAACAACTTAACTTAGTCAATTTAATATGAATGTCTATAAAAATTTTCATAAATATTAAGTTAAGGCGAATAAGATACGTATAAAGGTGTAGGTCGCGGGCAGTCAAAATTAATTGTGCGATGACGTGACTGCTTGGTGACGTGTCCGGCGACGTGGCGGTGCCCGGTTTGCCTCGGAATTTGGGGCCATCTCATCCTCTCTCCTCTCGAGCACTCTCACCGCCGTCGGCCCGTCGCGGAGTGCCCGTCTCACTGCCGCTGCACCGTCGCCCTTCGTCCTCCTCACTCCCCGTCTCACCGCCGCCGCCGAATCCATCGCCATCGTCGTCGCCTTCCACCGCGCGAACCGCTGCTGCGTCCATCGCCGCCTCGCACCGCTACCTCACACCAAAACCGCGAAACCAAACCAACCAAACCGCACAAACTGCGGTTCGGTTTGGTTGCGATTTTGGTGGTTCGCAGTTTGCCCACGCTTAGTGTGAACGTTGCTATCGGACAAGTTGGTGTGACGGGTATTCACTTCGTAAGGCGTGTTAACGCAAGTATCGGATAAGCGAACTACGGGTACACTAGGAAATTCGACTAACTCATACTAAGACGACTAATCGATCAAATAAAATGGGTAATGTGACCATAGGCTAAGTTGATTAAATTAGTACAATATGCTATGAGGTTACTTCGAAATGCGTGTCAAGATGCGGGGCATTAGGTGTCGGGTAGTTGAGGGTTAGTGGGATCAGAAATTCATCAATTTTGGTGAATAAAAACAGTAACAATATGTATTATTATGGGCTTAAGCTAAGTCAATTAAATTAAATAAATAAGGCCTATAGTTTGGTTAATCAAATTTGAAACCATGAGATTGTTCTAGAGATACGTATTGGCACATCTAGGAATCATGCGAGTTACAAATTGATGTCATTTGGGTAGAATAAGTGGGAAATGTGTCAAAAGATAGGCCATTAGATGAATCTCAAGATAAGTAGATACATACAGATCAATGGTTAGCGATCCATCCCATCTTAATATATATAGAGGAGTTGATCAACACATTCAATCGCACTACTTTCAATTATGAAAATCAAATAAGAAGAGAACGGATTTGAAGCCGGAAATTCAACACTTTGGAGTTCAAACTAAGGACCAAACCTAGGTAATCTTCATCTTCATTTTCTACACATTCTAATGAACCTAATTTTAATTGTGTTAGTGTAAATTTGATATTTAAGGAATAGGTTACTGATTTTGATAAATGGTTGATAAATTACAACTATTATTAGTTTTTCAGATGAGGATTTACATTGGTTCTGCATGAATTGAGGTTTTGATGAATTTGAGAAAAACCAGTGGAAATCATGGAATTAATGAAATTGATCTAATTGGTGTTGTTTCTATTGTTTGGATGATGTTTTGGAGTTTATATTATGTGGAGAGTGGTTTAGTTGGACTTAATTAGCTAATTGGAGAGTTAGTGACAAAATTATGGAGTTGAGAATTCTGTCACAGAACACAATTAGCGCGCTAACCAGTCAAGGCCTTCAGCTGTTTTTCAAAACGAAGAACAACAGCGTGCTAAACAGATCCCCTAGCCCTAACTCCACCTAGCGTGGTAGGTAGACCCATTAGCACGCTAATGATAGATGAAAGTTGAATTTAAAGACTAATTTTGAGATTTTTGACTTAATATAATACTAATCAACCTAGAATCATGCTAAACTTATAAAAGTTGACTTCAGGGGCTTAGAGGACCGTAGCTTGGGTATCGAGGAGCTAGTTGGGTCGGATTTGGGAGTCCGAGGGAAGTCAGAGAGCGTTTTGAGGTTTGTAAAACCCCTAAAAAGTTACTTGAGTATTTATTACTTTCATTACTATTTTATTCTATCTTATTCAGCGCATTCTTGATTATATTCCTTGTTCACTTTAGTTATTTATATATGTGTCACTGTTTGAATGGCTGATTGAGTTTACTCCCATCGGGTATTTAGTAATATGTCTATGGCATGCTAGACTATAGCGCGTGTATCGTGAGTCCTCTGTGGATAAAGACCCGAGCTATTTTGTTAGTACATATGTCGGTGCGTCGTAGGTCTCTTCGGCCACCGAGAGGACCAGCTGATGGGCCAGTTGAGGGCACCCATTGGTGGGATCCTGGGAGGGTATCCGAAGTATGGTCTAATCTGCCTGGAACATACATACATGTTTGCACTTTATTGTTATTTATGCATGCGATGAGCCATTTTACAGTTGTCTGTTTACATTCTGCATGTTTATTTAACAGTATTTATTGGATTTCCTTTACTTATTCATATGAATGCTCAGCAAATTTTCTTGAGATTTTACTTACTAGACTCGTCATCTATTTTGTCGTGATGGCTGAGTGCAGATCCTTCTACGAGTAAGGTAAGGAGATTCTTGGTAACTATCTCTAAGCTCATTTGCTATTCGACACATTACTTGTATGTGTATATTTGGGTGTGTATATTGTTATATTTTGGGTTTATGGGAGACTGATGAGACATTTATACTTGTATATATTTACTGTTGTCGCCTTATATATACATTGTACTCTATTCCGGATTTCCACATGTAGGACTGATGCTTTATATAATGTAAAAGTCAATAAGAATCTATGTTTATATATTTTAAGAATTCCCCTGTAAAATACTAATTTTTTACTTGCAACTTTGTAAAATAAAAACCACTAGTATGGCTAGGACTTGAATAAACTACAGACAGCTGAACTTTCGAAATTTAAAGACTTAAGGAAACAGCTTAAGACTGATATGGATAATCGGTTATCTACATTGGTAATGTATCGTTGACACGATTATCGAGACATGAGATGGACATGCAGATGTCGTACACGTGTATCTGGGCCTATCGGATGAGGAACGCACGACACGACGACACCCAGGGCAGCCTCAGGGCCTCGGCCGCCACATGCTGTTTTCTGGGGTGGGAGTGCTTTCCCTAAATTGGCGGGGCGTATTCCACCAATTGGTTTCGTCTCAATTGATGAAGGGAATGTGTTTCTCAACTAGATAAAGCGCGCTCCACCGTGTACTGTCTCGAGAGTAAACATGGCAGCAGCCACTATTCCATCCACAAATCATCACAACAACATTCCAAAACACATCAGGGAGGACCTCTAGTGAGGTAACAACCCATTTCCAGTGATCAAACACAACAATTCACAGAGAAATCATTACTAATTATTGAATTCAACTTAAAACTCAAAACTAAACTCACCAACAATGATGATCTCTGATCTAATAGTTGTTTAATCTATTTGAATCAACTCAATTCCCTCCTGATCAATCCTCTAGATCAAACCCTCAGCTGTTTGGCTTCTCTCACTCTCTCGATTGATCGATGAAATGATGAAAAGTTTGATGTTTTTGATTTAAATATATAATTTTTTCTCAAGATACGCATCGCGTAATCTTGAGGCCAATCAAGTGATCGATGTTTTAAAATGACACTTCTTAAAGTGACACACATTTTAACACCATCAACACTCGTGCTCATATCGAGACGATCCAACGATCCATATAATTCAAACCAACTTATAGTTTTAATATATATATTTATATATCTAATATATATATAAATATATAAATATACTTCATGTATTTTCTCTCCATTAAATTCATCGGACATATCTACGAGTGTTCTTGGGCGCGCCCATTCATTTCACGACCCCCTCATCGAACTTGGTGTACCGGCTATTTGTTTTTTAATCACTTATTTTCAGATAATAGCCTTGTATATAAATTCTCTTTTATACTACAACCTATAAAATTCATTAAACATTCCAGACAAACACAAACTCACGCACATACTAATCGAGGTGCACCGAACTTAACCACGAGCCTAACTTGAGTTAATTAGGATTTTGATTAATACTAATCACCAGCCTAAGGTAACAATTCATTACACTCCTGAATTTTATTTTAAATACAAGCCCCAATTTGCATAGATTTAAATCATGAACAAGATGAAAGAATGCTTACCTAGCTAGGGTTCTTGATGGTGGCTTTGTTTCTTCAACAAATTAACACCCAATTTAGCCTCCAAACCCTTAAGAAAATGAATTTCCAGCAAATCCTCTTCTCTCTCTAGCTCACTCTCTCCCTCTCTCGCCCTCTCTCCCTTTTTTCTCAATTTCTCAAAGTCTTTTTTTTTGCATGAACAACAAAAACCTCACTATATATATATCTTAGTATTATTTTTTTTTTATCTTAACCATGGATCATCATAGTTATTTCCATCTCCATGAAAATCGAAGGCAATTTTTATATCGCTACATGCATCCTTAGATTACCACTAATCTACTAGGTTTTCCCTCATTTTTGCATCACTAGGCACATCTAGGCCTTAAAGTAGAACTCTCATAGATCTTAAATTTATTGAAGTTTAGGCTTACCCATCTTATGAATTTTGATTAGGTTAGATAACTCTACTAACTTAGCCTTATAATATCAAGTAAGTCATATTTTATGCTAAGTTAAGAATCTACTCAAGTCTCGTCATATTTGTGTCGCACGCATATTGAAAACACATCTCACTCGCCCAATCGAAAACTCAAATTAATATAACTTTACACACAAGTTTAAATAGGTAATACACGTCATCATCCACAAATAAAATATTTTCAGGTCGTTACAAGTCTTCTCTATTGAATGGATTGAACCATAATGACTAATAAATTTTATTTTACTTCAAAACAAAATTGCTATACTTGTACCTTTTATCACAATTATATATCACACTACCTAATTTAGAGATTAATTCTATTTTCTTTTTTGGAAGATTAGAGGTGACTTGGACATGTAATTGTTAATGTTCCTTAAATACAAATTAAGTGCATTAACATCAATACACAAGTTAAAGGGACATAATTGTGGGCGTGTTTAAAGTGGTTTCCATTCATTCGCATTTTTTTAAAATGCTTTGGTAACCCATTTGGGACACCCACTTTGGGTACCTAATGAGATTATGTGGGTGTCCCTTCAATCCCTTCATATGATACACCTCTAGAAATGTGAGCGCACATCTCGAGGTGTTACGCGCACACCTCAAAATGTATTGCACGGATGAACACCTATTTAAGCCCATTAGGTTCCCACAGTGGGTGTCCAAAGTAGGTTACTCTTAGACATGTTCAGCGGGTCAGGGGCCGGGCCCGAGCCTGCGAAAGCTCGACCAACTAATGAGTAGGCTTGGGTTTAAGTATATGGCCGAAGCCCGACACGAGCCCGTAATTTAAATTGTTGTAATTTTTATATATAGTCTTGTAAAAATAAAACTTAAGACCTATTGGTATTAGTAAATGTCATAATCATTACACCACTTTATCCTTGTTTGCAATCTCGACGTCGTGTTAAACGCACGAAACGCAAGGGCGCGACGACGTCACTTTAGATTGTCACTATTTCATCTCCTCTATTCAATTTTTTTGTACGGAGCACAGGTGGTAACTATACCTACTGTGCTTGATTCGAGTAACTCTAATGGCGTCTAGGGCTACCGAAGAGATCTCAACTACAACTACAGAAACAACATCCGAGGCTTCAATCGCATCAATCGATGAACACGACGACGAGAACGACACCAAAGAGAGGGTTCTGCATAGGTACTTCGTTCAAGAGTGGAAGCTCTTGAAGTCCCTCCTCGACCGGATCGTCTCCAATGGCCGCGTCACGGATCCCTCGGCCGTTAACAAGATCCGCTCCGTCGTAAGTGCATTCGTTTCAATCTCTACGAATCTGCATCTGTTTTTAATGTTTGATCCGCATTGTGTAATATGTTCGTTAAATTATGAAGAAATTGAATGAATTTGGACCAATGGTGGTGGCTAGTTCGAGAAAGTGATGAATGAGCGTTAACTAGATCCACTCTTTGTGTCATCCATGTCCAATATGCCGGTCTTATCTTGTGATGTTTCGTTTCAAGTCCTAAAATTTGCGATTTCTTGGAAGATCATTGCTTCTTTATCTATATTTAGGTTTAATTTTGACTCGAAGCGGGTACCAAGAGACCGAAAATAAGATTAGTGGACTATTCATTTCCAACAGTTAGTTTAGCCATTTATAATATGAAGTGAATTATGCGAAAAGTGACAAATGCTATCCATAATGTCGATTTCTTTATTGCGAAACTTGTGGAGCGTACTTACTATCATGTAATGTCTTATAAAATAAATGCAAGATACATCTATCCTTTGTAAAAATGCTTAAGAACCTTCAACTATTATTTTTGAAAGTCCTAGTTATGAACTTAAGTCAACTTCCAAACTAGTGCACGAGTGATGTCTAATTTGCTTTGAACTTTTTTAATCATAGAACAATTTGAACAAGACAAAAATTGTCTTGGGAATATGCTATTGTCTTGCCACTTGAAGAAGATTGTTGCAACTTGTAGCTAAACATATGATCGGTGGCAAATGTTGGAAAGAAGTTGATTGAGCAAGGAGTTGTATAATTGCGAGATAAAACCCTTAGAAAAGCAAGAAGGATGAAAAACGGGTAGTTCTCAATTTTAATATGTTTCCTATTGAAATTTTGGATTCAGTTGTTCTGAACCATTATGTGTAGGAATCAATTTATGAATCTTAGAAAGTTATTTTCACTCAAGTATTATTGTATATTTAAACATATAATTGGGTCCAGACCGTTGGATAATTGAAGTAAATCTCCAATATGTTAAGACAATATGAGATAGAAAGTGGCATTTCTTTTAGTTTATAAATTTCAGATACGAGATTATGCAGCATTTTGTAGAATAGTTTCATTTTATAAGAGAGCAACTATCCGAAAGAGGGGACAACTATAAATTTCTAAATAGGTGACTGTGTTTTCAATTGTTTCTCCTACCAAAGGATTAATGAGGATTTGGACTAACCGGTGAACTCAATCTTCGACAGTCGATTTGGAGACTTGGAAGTTGAAGAAGTTGCATAAAGAATTGCATTTCTGCCTTGCAATTTTTTGGGCTTTGGAGATTTATAGTGATTTGTTTATTTTTTATCCATGCAATGCGCACCATTACATCAATGAAGATTTTATTAATGAAAAGCGTCTAGTTTAGGTTGCAGATAAGAAGAAATAAACCCTAAGGTACTACACACTTTCGAATATTGAAGTTGAATGGCTAACTAATTTCCAAGGAAAAAAAGGCAGTACAAGTGAATAAAGGAAAAATGAGAAGATTGCATGTGCAATTTTGTAAAGGCTCAAGTACATCATGTTCAGAGGAATAAAAACACCTTAAAAGTGGATTAATGCAACAAATTAGAGTGTTAATGTAGGTTGTTGTGGTTCCGCTTAATTCTTGGACCAAATTGTCCCTGAGATGGGTGTCTCACATACTTATTTTCATTCCATGGTACTGAGTGCTGACTATAACTAAATGCAAGATGGATTTGGACGTTTGTTAGTTTGAGAAAAGTACATCAAGAGTCTATTGAAAAACTTAGTTTTGTAGTATTATTTCCTAGTGATTCCAAGGGGCCACCTAGGCATTTTTGGGGAATCGCCTTTGGCTGGTCATGCCCTTATAAGTAATTTTTTGAAACCTGAAGGGGCTGATAGTAACTAATTTTGTCGACATAAATGCCGACCCTACAACAAATCTTTGGCACAATTAGTGTTACGTAATGACCTAAAAGTCCCATTACTATTCTTGAAGCATGTATTGCATATATGTCACAATAACTAATAGACAATTAGTGTTACGTAGACCATATGAATAAATAATTAAACTATTTAAGGAGCTCTACATAAATATTTTTTGTCGCCTAGGCATTGCCTAGACACCACCTCGCGTAGGTTGGGGATGCCGCCTTGGTGATCCTTGCTTTGCCTAGTAAATAACACATCTGATTTCTGTTAAATAGGATAGTGGAGTGTCTTCTGCAAGCATCCCAATTTTTATTTTTTATTTTTATTTTTTTATTTTTATCTAGGATGGTCAAAAGCATCACAAAAATTCATAAGAGGTTATTGTGAAAGTGATGTTTTAATCTATTATTATGTGACTCATTTTTGGCTAACATTGAATAATGCATTGTGATATAGTAAACATTGGGCCAAGAGTGAAAATTTCATGGACTAGTTGCTTCAACATTTTGCAGAAATATGGAACGAGTGTAATGTTCGAACTTGTTGTGGCAGTTCGCAGTTATTGTGATTTCTTAGTTCCATCTTACCTTTTTTTCCTTTGCGTTTTAGAGAAAAGACCAAGCATGCAACTTTTTTTTTAGTTAGGGAAAGATCCATTGAGCCAATTTATCAATCTGTATATTATTTTTCTATTTTCAAAAGAATTGCATATACTATATATGTACGTGTTACAAGCTGCCTCATAGTTTTGTTAATAATCTCAAAATATGTGTCCGGTGTTTACTTGCAGTTTGATAAATACCAGGAGCAAGGCCAACTCCTTGAGCCGTATTTGGAGACCATTATTTCACCTCTTATGCTTGTTGTCCGTTCTAAAACAGTGGAACTGGGATCTGCATCAGATGAACTTGTTGACATTATCAAGCCTTTGTGCATTATTATTTACTCGCTTGTCACAGTATGTGGATACAAGGCTGTTATCAAGTTTTTTCCTCATCAAGTCTCTGATCTAGAACTCGCTGTATCTCTTTTAGAGAAATGTCATTATACAACTACTGCTACAACATTGCGGCAAGAAAGTACTGGAGAAATGGAGGCAAAATGTGTTGTACTTCTTTGGCTTTCTATACTTGTTTTAGTTCCCTTTGATATCTCTTCTGTGGATACTAGCGTTACGAATGTTAGCTGTTTTAATGGACTTGAGCCCTCACCACTAGTGCTGAAAATAATGGAGTTTTCCAAGGATTATCTCTCAAATGCTGGACCTATGCGCAGCATAGCAGGATTATTACTTTCAAAGCTTCTAACACGTCCAGACATGCCAAAGGCCTTCATCAGGTACCTTTCTATATATAAATATAAATTGGAATTGTTAAGAATAGTCCCACATCAAGTATTCAAGTAAATAAAGAAATGGTTATGGGTAGTTCTACTATGATGATTTAACTTTTTGACCATTGGACTTAGATCCAATGGTTATTTTAAAAGCTACATTAATGAATCTTAAATGTGTGTGCATATTCCAAGAAGCTATATTGTCAATTAGATTTAGATCCAATGGGTTAAAAATAAAAATCACCATCTATGGTGATTTACCCCAATATAGATATTAACTTAGAGTGCATAATCTTTGTTGCGATAAATAAGTATGTGAATGAACAGTACCAAAAGCAAATTTGAGAAGCTTGAAGGTCTCATGCTTAACTGATAAGTTTCTCTTTTTTTATATTTAAATCGTGAAAGAAGTATTACCAAAGAATAAAGCGAAGAAAAGAATTCATTCATTTCTAATATAATGATGTTGAGGTTATCTGTGCCAAGACTTGGAGAGCCAGTTTAAAACTGAATGTGTTATCTGATACTTGTAACATGAATTTGAAATGCTGCTAGCTAAGATAGTTTGGTCGCATGCATAGACTAATGGTGTAACAAAGGGAGACGAAATGACTCAGAATACATAGCTATGTAAGGAAAAATGTGGTTGTCAATAGAATAAAAGGGGATAACAAGATCTGTATAGCCATTTTCAAGTATTTGGCGGCATTCCTAGAGTATTTTTTCTTGTATATGGAAGACAAAAGTATTCAGTCCCAAAAAAAATCTGCAATAAGAAACTCATCTTTTGGGTTTGAAAAATGAAGGAAGTTACAAAAATGAAGCCTGAATCCCAACTTAGTTGGAGTCGGGTACATAGATCAAATAGTTCCAGTCAGGTCGTTTTGATGCCGTTGATGATGTGGTAGAAAATTAAAGGAGCGTTCAAGTTAAATGTGTGGCAGAACATTTATCAATGAAGAAAATGCGGAGGGGAATAAAATTGAGCCCAATATATTAAGCATAATTTGGGACGTAAGTAATCATAAAAGCTCTCTTACTTTTACATTTCAGTAAGGCAGTAAGTGAGCACGAAAGCAGGAAATGAAACTAATATTTTGGACTATTAATTTCGAAGATTATATATATATATATTTTTTTTGTCACCATGCATGATTTATTTTATAATTATTGCCTTTTAAACTTGTAATAACAAAATAGAGTGTCAGCTTTTCTAGGAAAACAACTTGGTGGGAATTTGAACCACATTTTTTTTCTTCTTGAGTATTGAGAAAAATGTCTTCACCATGATGTTGGGAGCGGACACCTTTTTGCATATAACCTTACCATGTTTACTATTGGGACGGTGATTGATTGACATACACACTTTTGAGTTTTGATATATGCATTTTGCTACATAGTTGTTGGTTTCTTTTGGACATACATCGAAGCGCATAAAGAGTAACACTGAAATATAAAAGACTTAACTACCTGCCACAATAGTGATTGGATCGATATACAATCTCCTTTTGTGGATTTTATGTTGGGTAAACAAGACATGAATTGGATGGATAGATGGAATAGTGTCCAACGCAAAGGAAAAAGTCTACTTTATTTCTCAATGATACAAGTCTCTGAAATGTTCGTGTTACTTTTCTAAGTGTTGAATATCTGTTACGTGTCCTTAATTTCTCGATGAATTATTTTTCCAGCTTCATCGAATGGACACATGAAGTCATTTCTTCAGCTGCAGATGACTTCATGGACAGATTCCGGTTATTAGGGGTTGTGGAAGCGTTGGCTGCAATTTTCAAGGTCTGACTATTATTTCTTACAAAGTTATGAATCTATGATTAATACTTTTTTGCCTCAATGCATGTTGGTGCACGACTTTGCGTAATAGGAAATGCTGGATTATTCTTATACAGTATGCAATCTTCCTAAGCATCATAAATAGTTATTGCAGTTTTCAAGATGAACTTGGATTTAATCAATGGTGGCGGCATATTCATATGCAGTGTGCAATCTTCATGAGCATCATGGACAATGAGCAGTTTTCGAGATGAATTTGGATTTAATCAATTGTCTAACTTTTTAATTTATTATCGAACTAAACTTTTTTCTTTTTTTTTTGAAATCTAATTTCATTACTTAGATTGATTTTTTAAAAGGTGCAATAGGATTCTTAAGCTAATCTCTTCCACTCTCTATTTTTAAATCACACTCGATTTCGGAAGTTGGTAATGTGTATTGGTAGTGTGATAGTTGACCTCGGCCAAAGTGTTTCCTTTCTGATAGGATCAATGCACTAAAAAGATAAATAATGCAAAACAGTAAACAAAATGAATGCGCCAAACCACAACACGAAGATCTTGTTTACGTAGTTCGGACCTTCTGTCCTATGTCTGCGGGGCTACGCCCAGGTGTAAGATCCACTAAGAGAAAGTGACGTACAGATTTACACAAAGAATCTAACTAATGATCCCTCACCGAACTTTGTTACACTACTCACTTCCCTTACAATGATCCTACACTAACCCAAGATTCCCTTGGTACCCGAGAACCCCTCAGCTTACAAGTCAAGTCCCCTTGACATGTTTGTAAAAAGAAAAAAGAAAAAGATCGAACTAGTGTTTGTCTATCTCAAGATCGACTTTTCGTCTCCAAAGAAGGGACAATTTGCGATTCTTGATTATACAATTATAAAGAAAACCCAATACAAGATTTTAGAAACTTTCCATATTGCTTCTTCAATCAATGATGTGACAAATATACTATTTCCTTCTTTCTTCGTTGATTAAAGGAATCTTGCTTTAGTTTTCTCGCGAGTTGTCAATCAAATATTCTTGCCTTGTCGGACGTTTATAAGTTGTTGTTATCTTGTCCTGCTGTCCCGAGTATCTTTTTGGAGAATATTTACGAATCTGTCTCAAGACGTGTTTTATACCTAAAGACAAGTCTGTGGGTATAGAACTAGCAGCTCTGCATAAACTCACGAGATTATGTTATATTCTTTTCTTATCGAGTATTGGTTGTGCAAATATTGACAATAGATATTTTATCTTATCAATCTCCCCCTTTGTCATTTATTTGCCACGAACCAATACAAAAGGATTACGACAGAACTAAATAAATGAAACATGCATTTATAAAGCAAATAAGATCAATATAAATAAGTTTAAGCATGTGTTACCAATAGAGCAAAGTCCTGCAGATTAAAAGTTAAGAACTGAATGCAAATAAAAGCTAGACCAAATATTAACTTTTCAAGTGTGTTACATTCCCCCTAAATACAAGCTTTTCTCTCCCTCTTTGTGACAAACTAAAAGACAAGGGTAAGAGAAAGTAACTCGGAAAAGGTATCATATATTAACTAAACGAACTCCCCTTTCATCCTTGCATTGTCTCCCTATTCGGGACAAAAAATATCAAAACTCGAAATGAGAAAAATAATTAACTACCTTATCAGTAGTAAGCACAGTGGAAATATAGATACTATAAAAGAGTTGTAGCACGAGACAGTATCAAAGCAATATGAAATGACACATATAAACTCTTATACTTACACTCTCTCCCCATGAATTCATCATTACCTCCAACAGAAAATGTCGTGGACATGTGCAGTGGGTTTGTAAACACTACTGTGGGTACAGATGCAGACTGACTGTCTGTGGGTACAGAAACAAGCTTACTGTCTATGGGTATAGAAGCAGGCTGACTGTCCGTGGGTACATAAACAGTAGCATTTGAAGGAAGTTCAACATCTCCACCTATCGTTGAT
Organism: Stephania yunnanensis; assembly: GCA_039657365.1. Lineage (NCBI taxonomy): Eukaryota > Viridiplantae > Streptophyta > Magnoliopsida > Ranunculales > Menispermaceae > Stephania > Stephania yunnanensis. The sequence continues at coordinate 51,287,377 of CM077584.1, read as the reverse complement.
CTATCCAACTTGTTCCCTGTCATAAAACAAAACAAAACAAATTGCAAAAAAAAAAGGAAATAACTAAGATTTAGCGTTATACCTTTCCATATAAGGGCAACTTCATTCAACTTCAGGTGAATAATGGTGGTTTCATAGCGGATACTCCTTTCGGCTAATCTGATTGCATTACTTGAGTTATTGATTCACTTAGGATCGCATCTTCTTTGACTCAACAAAGAGCCTAGGTGTTGGCTCAGATACCACTAGATAGGATCAATGTACTAAACATAAATAAATAATGCAAAAAAAAAAAACAACAAACAAAATGAATGCGCCAAACCACAACACCAAGATCTTGTTTGCACAGTTCGGACCTCCCGTCCTATGTCTGCGAGGCCACGCTCAGGTGTAAGATCCACTAAGAGAAAGTGACGTACAGATTTACACAAAGTCTCTAACTAATGATCCCTCATCTAGCTAGTGATCCCTCACCGAACTTTGTTACAATACTCACTTCTTTTACAATGATCCTACACTAACCCAAGATCCCTTTGGCTTACAAGTCAAGTCCCCCTGACAGGTTTGTAAAAAGAAAAAAGATAAAAATCGAACTAGTGTTTGTCTATCTCAAGATCTAACTTTGGTCTCTAAAGAAGGGACAATTTGCGATTTTTGATAACACAATTTATAAAGAAAACCCAATACAAGATTTTAGAAACTTTCTATATTGCGTCTTCAATCAATAATGTGACAAATATACTCTTTCCTTCTTTCTTCGTTGATTAAAGGAATTTTGCCTTAGTTTTCTCGCGAGTTGTCAATCAAATATTCTTGCCTTGCTGGACGTATATAGGTTGCCGTTGTTATCTTGTCCAGCTGTCTCGAGTATCCGTTTGGAGAATATTTACGAATCTGTCTTAAGACATGTTCTGTACCTATAGACAAATCTGTGGGTACAGAACCGACAACTCTGCATAAACTCACGAGATTATGTCATATCCTTTTCTTATCGAGTATTGGTTGTACAAATAATGACAATACATATTTTACCTTATCACTTTCATTTATAACTTATTTAGCCTCCATCACTCTCCCGTCTTCAGTTTCATCACAAATGCCCTTAATGAAGCTTGGAATGTTCATGTTCTTGATCCGTCACTAATCGAGAAATCGAGCTGATTGTTTGTCTTTTAGAAAGGTTAGACATTCCTAGATTCTTCTCAATCACTAATGACTAGAGGGTTTGGGATCTTGAGTCTAGTGGTTGCTTTTGCTGTAAGTCATTATTTTAGCATATCATTTTTCAACCATCAGTACCTACTTTCATTTAACGCAAACTCATTGGAAAGAGCCCAGCACCAAACGAGATTTAGTTTTTTTCTCGGTTGCTTTCTTTTAAGAAAATTGATACTCAGGGATCAAGATACGTTTCAAAGAAGACCCTGCATGTGTCTCACTCCAAACTGGTGTCACATGTGTTGCAAAAGCGGTGAGACTGAGGATTTCTTGAGAGATTTCAGAGTGCCAACCATGATCATTTTGACTGGTATAACATCCTTTCCAGAAGGGGAGTGCCAAGGACCACAAAGATTTTCAAAATAGCACGGAGCGCAATAACCTTCAGCAGCTTATGGATCATATGGAAAGAACAAAATAGTAGAATCTTTGAAGAAAAGGAGCAATTGCCAATGGATATTTGGGGCGTACCAAAGTTTAATTGGGCTTTGTGGTTGATAAGGTGGGAGCTCATCCATAAAGGGCGTCCTAGAATTCCTTTGTAGCTTTTGGCTTTCTAAGAGATATGGTTGGAGATCACAGCTTCTCTAATTGCTGTCGGCCTGCAACTGGGAATTCTTTTTGCCCACAAGTACTTATTCATTACTGGATTATAGTTTTGAAATACTGTTTCATTGATAAAAAAAAGGGTAGTTTGGTTTTCTGTCATAAACTTGGGGGCTTTCTATGAATGCTTGACTGAGAAACATGCATATAACTGTTTGGCCCTCACGGAGTGGAGGGGGGTGGTGTTGTTTTCTTTTTATTTGATGTCTGCATCGTTTTCTCAGCTTTTATGTATTACATTCCGTAAAAACCTTTTATGCACTTCGCTTATATTTAGTTATATTTTAGCAGAAACCTTTATGTTTTTAGTAATTCATCCCTTAATTTATAGAATGCGCCATCACAATTTGTCACATTTTTTTTTGCTGGTGTCTGTCATCACGAAATTATTCCAATGTGGTGGACAGGTGGTGTCATATTCAAATGTTTGGTTCATTTGTAGTTTTTATTATGTGTATTGTTTGAGCCTGCTTGCACCTGTATTGCATTACTTCTTTCACTTATTTTTCCAACCAATGCAGGCTGGTGCGAGGAAAAGTTTGCTTGATGTAGTTCCTTTATCTTGGGTTGATACCTCAACTTTGATGAAATCCAGCATTACATCTCGGAATCCGTTGCTTCGCAAATTTCTTATGAAATTAACCCAGCGTATTGGACTTACTTGTCTCCCTTGTCATTCTCCAACTTGGCGCTATGTGGTTAGAACTTAGAAAATTTGTTAAATTCTAAAATTTCATCTCTTGTATCTTCTAGTTCAGTTTGTTAGTATATTGGAGCTCATAGTTCTTATTTGATTCGTCTTGTGTTTATTTATACTTGCTGTTTACACTTCTATATGTTTTAAATTTTTGATTTCCTTATGCATGCTTATGAATACCTCTCATTTATTCGGCAAACAGTTTACTCTGGGATATCTCTTTTACTCGCTTTCTATTTAATATGTAGGAGAATGTTTGGGTGTCATTCTTTTGATGCATACATTTGGTACACAGTTGCTTCCTCTAGATTTTGCACAGAAATTTATCACGTTTGCACACAGATTTGGATGTGTGTTCAAAGATTCAAAGAAAAGTAGTTAATGTGTGGTAAAATAAGAAATTCAAAGATTCAAAGAAAAGTAGGAGTAGGCTGAGCAGCACCTATTGATTGAAAAAGTAGGGAAGGACAGTTGCGGTGGTTTGGATGCTTCCAAAGATGACTTGAAAATGCCTTGTTATAAAACTCGACAAATAGAAATTGAAGAAACTCGAGGGTACAAGGGTTGGCCTAAGATCACTTGGGATGCACTTGGGATGCATTAATTAAGAAGGATTTACAGGATTTTGAATGCACGCCATCAAGTGCATTAAATCGAGCGGAATGTAAGAGTTTGATCCATGCAGCCGACCATAACTATTTTGGAATCGAGGCTTTGTTTCGTTTGTATAAGAGAATAAGAAATAAAAAGTACGGAGACAAGCATAAACTTTCATCATTTGTTCTATCTAAGTATAAGTGGCTGAATGCTGAGATTTATTCTAATAGGATTCAAGATTTTGATTTACTAACATTCTACTTGTTTAATTTCAGTAGGACTCCAGTTAGAAGTTTTAGTTCTAGCAAGGCTCCTACTTCCTCGTTCTTGTACAAGTCTAATGTTGGTCCTCAAACTATCAAGGAATTGAACTTATGAGTCATATTATGAAAAATTTGGAAAAAAATAATTGACAATAGACTTAGTAGGAAAACTATAGTATCAGAAAATTAATTTGGCTTCATTCTAGGAAAGTCCCACTACTATAGAGGTGATTTTTCTTATAAGAAGATTATTGAAAACTATTGATAAAATAATAAAATCCTCCATATGATATCTGTAGTCTTAGAAAAAGCATATGATATGGTTCCTAGAGATGTCCTTTAGTGGTAGAAAGAGAAGGGGTGCATGGTTCGTATATAGATGTACTCATTAAAGGTATGTACAAAGGAGCGGTAAATTTTTGTAAAGATTTTGTAGATTTTTATGAAGTTTGTAAATTTTCGTAGACTTTTAAAGATTTTGATAAACTTTTATGTAAACTTCATTTTGATGACTTTTATTAACATTTAAGATTTTTAGTGACTTTTGTGAACTTTTTAAACATGATTTTGATTGATACTAGTAAATTTTTGTGATTTTTATATTGAAACAAATATTTTGCACTTTATTATAAAAAATAGATGAATACTTATATTTCTTTTTCTTTAGAACTATTACTAATTTTTTAAATAGCATTTTTGTATTTTAATAAAAACAATCATTTATACATAGTAATGAATAACAACAACAACAACATAGCCTCAGTCCCAAATTAACTGGGGTCGGCTACATGGATCAAACTTTTCCATTGTGCTCAATAAAGTGCAATTGATGGTGAGCTTTACATACCATTCAAATCCTTCCTAATTAATACATCCTATGTTAACTTTGGTCTGCCCTTACCTCTTCGAATTTCTACAGTTTCTATTGAGTCAAGTTTTCTAGTTGGAGCATTTGTAGGCCGTCTTTGCAGGTGACCAAACCATCGCAACCGCCCTTCCCTAATCTTTGTATCAATTGGTGCTACTCCTACTTGTCTTTGAATTTTTATATTTCTTATTCTATCTTTACGAGTTTTACCACACATCCACCTAAGCATCCTCATTTCTGCTACGTTCATTTTACGTAATTGTTGTTGCTTTGCCGCCCAACATTCACTTCCAAAAAACTAGATCATTGTGTAAAAATAACCAAGTAAATAAATAAATATCAACAAAACAACTAGATAAATGAATCATCTTTTAGTGGCAAAAAAGAACCAAGTAAGATCGTTGTGTAAAAATTTTGCACTTTTTTTTGGCTTAAAAAAAAACTTATATTTTTTCCTTAAGAACGATAGTTTAAATTTTTCACTTTTTGCATTTGAAAAAAAAATATACGATTATTTTCTCCAAAAATAATATTATTACACTTTTCGAGATTATAATTATACACTTAATAAACAAAACTTCTTCGTAAAAAAATCCTATAAAAATGTACAATGATGTAAGAATGAGATCTTGTTAATAACGACATCATATTCATTTTAATCAACATAGACATTAGAGTATAATGAGTGAACAATGAAATCCATGAGTTGTGGAGTGGTTGGAGAAGTTGATAAAAACAATTGATAAGAAAATACTTTGTGAACAATGACGTCCTTATTGAATAAGGGAACCAACAAAAATTAGAAGTCTTTAAAAGTTTCTGGGTTGAGGTGAGGAGAAGTTGAAGATTTCTTTATGTGTATTTTTATACAAAAAGTCTATAAAAGTCGAGATTTGTAACCAAACCACAAAAGTCACCATAAAATTAAATACACTTTACTTTTATAAACTCTCTAAAAATTTAAATTGAATACCTCAAAACTTTTATAGACTTTTAAAGTCTATGAAAGTTCACATTGAATACACCTTACTTTTATAAACTCACTAAAAGTTTTAATTGAATACACCTAAACTTTTTTAGTAATTAAAAGTAACTAAAAGTCCACTAAAATCGCAATTGAATACACCCCTGTAAAAAACAATAAGGAATTGCAAAGGAATTTCCATGACAATAGGACTACATTGAGGATTTGTCTTGAGCCTCTATATCTTTTAACATTAGTTGTGGATGAACTACCTAGGCAAGTTCAAGAGGATTTACCATGGTCTATGCTATTTGTAGACGATGATGTTTTAAAGGACGAAACAAGTGGAGTACATTAAAAACAAGTATTGTGGAGCAATATGCTAGAATCTATAGGCTTTAAGGAGTAGGATTGTAGGACTAAGACTGAATAAATGCATTATGAGTTCACAAATGGTAGAAATCAAAATAATAGAGTAGTAAAATAGGGAAGTAGAAGTTCTGTTTTAGATATTTAGGATCAATCATTAAAATGATGGTCTTATTGAGGAGGAAATTGTACATAGAATTCAAGTTGGATAGAACAAGTGGAGAAGTCACGAGTGCAGCTGGTGTGATAGGTGTTTTATGTGATCGAAATATCCCTGCTAAGCAAAAGAAAGTTTTGTGAGACCACAATTTGGCTAGCTATGCTTTGCTTATGAGCGTAGTTGAATGAAGATGCTTAGATGGATGTGTAGTTAAACTCATGAAGATAGAATAAGAATTATAAAGAGTCAAAACAAAATATGTGTAGCACCAATTGATGCAAACAATTAAGAGGAAAAATCGATGTAGACTTGCAGTGATTTGAACACGTCCAAAGATGACTTGCAAATGTCTAGTTAGAAAACTCGTTACAGTAAAAAATTTTAAAAAAATTCGACGGTATTAGTGGTAGGGGTAATATAACTTGGGATGCATTAATTAAGAGGGATTTAAAGGATTTCGAATGCACGACATCAAGTGCATCAAATTGACCAGAGTGGAACACTTTGGACCACGTATACTGATTTAGGATTTTTTTGTTATGATAGAAATTTGTAGTTGCTGAATAAGAATTTAAGTATTTAATGATCATGTCTTCTTTTTTTTCTTTATCTTATGTTTCTCCTCTATGCCTTTGCCAATTCTTTGTAAATCCAATCTCTCACTCTTTTTCTTTCTGCCTCTACCTTCTTCTATTCTTTGTCTAATCTTTTTGTAGCATAATGTCATTTTGTTGTTTCCTCTGTTTTCTATTGTTAAGGACACATTTTATTCGCACTTTACATTTTCTTGCTTTCTTTTTCATTTTTTATTTTTATTTTTGGATTACGCAGTTGTTCGGCATATCGATCTAGTGTAATTGGACTCAAACTTCTTTTTGATGTTGCCTGTGTTAAGTTTATTGTTGCTTATGGATGTGTGTTTGGTTCAAATTCCAATTAAATAATTTATATTTATTGCTTTATTCCCATTCCATGCAGGGAAGGACTAGCTTGTTAAGAGAAAATATCTCCATGACATCAATCGACAAAGACAAGCAATGCATCAATGGTTTGGATGCTAATGCACTTATTGAACATAAAGGTCCTGATATATTGCAAGAAGAAGTCATGGAAGTTCCAGAAATTATTGAGGAAATTATTGAGTTATTACTTTCAGGTTTAAGAGACACGGTATGCAAAAATGGTTTATGGTACAATTGATTGAAATGTGTTTTGTGAGTGTTTCTGTACTCTCATTATATGCTTTACTGCTTTCCTTGTAGTCAAAGTGAGCTGAAATGTTTCTTGAGTTGTCCCAATGACTTTAATATGTCAAAGGCAAGGCAGAAAATCTTAGATGTGCATCTTTTTTTGTGCTTTATTGGGCCAAGGAACAGGGCAAAATTGCAAGTTCATTTTTTATTACACATTAATATTGTAAGGTTCTGCATGTGTTAGGCTCGTTAGTTTGAGATAATGTGTGGAGTGGCTAGTTGTTTATACGTGGGCTTTAGTTTGAGAGTTGGTTAGTTCTCCAAAATGCCAAGGCAAGTTAGAGATTGTACTCCAAATTTATTAGTCTTTGTCTTCCATCTCAACTAGTCTATGTGGGATTATTCTATTTGTACTTTAATGTAGAGGTATTTTTTTTTGTTTTTGATTTTGCTAGCCTGAGCTTTTGTTCTTTTTGAGTCTTAGTGGCTTCTTTTTCTTATAGGGCGTGCTACCCATAGAACCTCAGAGATCACATGTCATCAACTTGAGTCTAGCTTTTATCATTTGTTGCTAGCCCATTCTTTTTCTTTTGAGTGTCCATATTTGTTAGACTTCAATTGCTTGGACCGTTAAGCCTTTTTCCAATTTCCACACAAAGTTTTGTATGTGTTAGGCCTGGTCTAAGTCTTGAGAGAGCGTGCGGAGATTGAGAGAGAAACTAGTTAATATATGGGCTTCAGTTAAAGTGTCTGAGTTCTCCAAAATACCAAGACAAGTTAGAGATCCTACTCCAAGCTTACTAGCCTCCGCCTCTTATCTCAACCCATTGATGTGGGATTATTCTATATATACTTTTATCCCAACAAATATGACACTCTAAATAGGATAATGCTTATACTTCATTAAAAACTTACAAATACAAGTGGCCAACCTTTATCATATTGTGCATGTGTATGTATTTTATATATCTTAGAAGAACAAAATATAATGTCAGAGAAGTTGAGTTCTTTGTAAGTGGCCTCAAATAAAATAACAAATCTTCATGATTTGTCACCTTAAGAATTTGGTTAAATGAAAAAAATTATGTGATTAGAAAAACATTTTCATTTTTAAATATTTATAGGTCTCGTTCTTTTATACGATTTATTAGCTTTATTTGCCTATTGGTTGGCATTTTATTGGTTGCACTTAATCAAGCAGAATAGAAGAGTTTGATTTATGTAGCTGACCCCAATTAATTTGGGACTAACGCTATGTTGTTGTTTTTGTTAGTATTTGCCTATTGGTTGACTACTTTCATGTTCTTGTAGGATAGTTATGAAATATGGAATCCATTGTGCAATGTAGCCTTTTACTGGAGAAAATCGAAATTATGTTTTGCCTTAATGTGAATAATTATTAAGCTAATAGGCTTCAAAAAAAATATTAAGCTAAAAGCTTTATATTTATCGTTGATATGTTATATACTTATATGTGTGCCTGAAGAATTAATAGAAGATTCTTTCTCTTTCCTTTTTTGGGGTAAGACATGAGATGTACTGACAGAAGTATGTGCAAACAAAAGCCCATAATGCACTCACATTAAGATTCAAATCCATTCTACCCTGTTTGCATTGAACTCATATGACTGCTGGTAGTGCAGGATACTGTTGTGAGATGGTCTGCAGCAAAAGGCATTGGGCGGATAACATCACGATTAACGTCTTCCCTTTCTGATGAAGTTCTATCGTCTGTCTTGGAACTCTTTTTGCAGGGTGAGGTATGCTATTGCGGCATGATAAAATACCACTCCCCCTCCTAATTACAAATGAATTCAGTGTGCTTTGGGACGATTTGCTGCTTAACCTATAGGCTTCCATATAGGGAAGCCACTTAGTAGCTATGGTGCTTAACATTCTTCAGATTATTTTGAATGGTTCAGTTTGTAATTTAATTAATTTTGGCTTTATAGGGGGATGGTTCTTGGCATGGTGGTTGCTTAGCATTAGCCGAACTGGCTAGAAGAGGATTACTACTGCCCGCTAGTCTTCCTAAAGTTGTTCCTGTCATTGTAAAGGTCGTGCGAATAGTTTGATTGAAGCGTTTGCTGAGATTCCTTTTATTTTTATTTTTTGACTCATCAATTCTAGGTTTTATCCATCAATAAGTTTGATATTTGACATTTTATTTGCAAAGTAAGCCAATGGTTGATTTTGTTAATGAATAGGCTAGTGGCGTGCTGCTTATACTTCCTAGTTCTTACATTTGTACATGGAAAAATATTTATCCAGGCACTGCATTATGATGTTCGAAGAGGTCCACATAGTGTCGGTTCTCATGTACGTGATGCTGCTGCATATGTCTGTTGGGCATTTGCCCGTGCATACAATTTCTCAGACATGAAAAACATTCTGGAGCGGCTCGCCCCACATTTACTGTCCGTTGCATGCTATGATCGTGAGGTCTTACTAATCAATGTCATCAGGTTATCTCTTAATGCTGCTTGGTTATCTCACTGATGTTTTGTTATACTTAGGTGAACTGTAGAAGGGCAGCTTCTGCTGCTTTTCAGGAGAATGTTGGAAGACAAGGAACCTTTCCACATGGAATCGATATAGTGAATACAGCAGATTATTTTTCACTTTCCTCAAGAGTAAACTCATATCTTAATGTTGCTGTGCACATTGCTCAGTATAAGCAGTATCTTTATCCTTTTGCTGAAGAACTACTTTACAATAAAATTGGTCACTGGGTATGCCTTAATCCTCCTTTTATTTCCAAAAACTTTATTACTCAACTTAGTCCTTCACTCTTTATTTTTATAGAGATGGTATTGTGTTTCCTTCCTTTTATCATGCTTCTGTTTTCTGCTCCATTATAAGAAGCTCAGAGGATAGGGGCAATTTGGGTATGAAATATAATTTTTTTTAAGTTTTTCCACATTTTCTTATACTTACTTTTCACATTCCGAATATTGACCTATTTATAAAATTGTTAAAAGAAAAGGCTCAAAAGTTGCTAATTGTTAAAAAGTGAAATAATCCCTCTTTTTGTTTTGTTGGTCTGAACCCACATTTACGTCTTCACTGTTTATTTTTATTTGAATGAGAAAAGTTTCTCGCCTGTATATGTGTTTGTGTCTGTGGCCCCATTTTTCCCCTTTGTTTTAATTTTTTTAGTAGCTCCCTTTGTTTTAATTTTGAATGGAAGTTGCATAATCTCAAACACATTAATCAAAATTGTTCCCAAAAAAAAATATTGATCATATTATAAAAAGAAGAAAGAAATTTTCGCTCTCCAAAGACATCTCAAATTTTCACTCTCAAGTCACAAAACGTTACCTGATCAAAGTTATAAACAATATATATCATGGAAAATAACAGAAAGGTCTATGATTATTCCTGAGATTAAGAGGAGGTGGTAGCATGGTGCGCCACTGGAAGTTTGCTAGAATTAGAATTCCGTGAGATCAGGAAGTATATTATCGCAGAAATAAATATATAAACTTCTCTACCATAGTATCAATCATTGGTTTAAACCTGAGGCTCTATTATATAAAATATATTGACTTAAATAGATGTTTTCCTGGTAAGGATTTATCCACAATATGTGTTTTCATATATGATATATGTACATTAAATATTTGGCCTTAGAGTGGCAAAGTTTAGAACAAATCAACTTTTTGACCCAATGACCCTTGACTTTGTGATACTTTGTTCTCAGTTTTCCTCTGTATCTGTCCATCAATGTATTGCTTATATAATATTATCCTAAGTTCATTGTTAACTATTAAACGTCCTTCTGGGGTTGAGATTTTTATGTTTTGGGTGCCTCCCAAGATATTGAACATGCATCGTATCTGCCTTATATCTGAGGTTGGGCAGTATAGTTTGGGTTTTTCTCAGTCAGGATTCAAAAGGGAACATTGGATGGTTTTTCCCTGGCTTCGCTATCAAGATATCATATAAGCAAAATAATTGGGTGTCCAAAGGACACCAACATCCATGTGGCAAATGTATGTATCAAAAGTATGTAACCCAATCACTGTCCATCTGATAAATGCCAGACTGTGATGGATGTTCTGTTGTTCGCTTCTTCAGCCTTTTCTCCTGAGTGAAGTACTCTTGCATTTTTCCTTCCTTCAGATTTGAATAAAAACAGCGAGAAGCTACTTTTTCATGTTTTAAGTTCTTAGTTGCAATTGTTTAGATGAGATGTTTCATATGGTATGCCAAACATGTCTCTTGGACATGCTATATACTGTATGTACATTGCAATTCTGCGTATCTAAGGTTTCATTGGGATGAACATATTGCAAATGGTAGCGTTGACCATAAGAAGATAAATTGTTTACCTGTTTCTGCAAACATCTTATTTACATATTGTGCCATTCTTTAGGAGAAGAGTTTGAGAGAATTGGCTGCAGAAGCTCTGTCTGCACTTGTCAAATATGATCCAGGATATTTTACTGATTTTGTCCTGGAGAAAGTAATCCCTGGTACTCTCTCTTCTGATCTTTGCATGCGTCATGGTGCAACTATAGCCGCTGGGGAACTTGTTTTGGCTTTACATACATGCGACTTCACACCTTCTGCTGGTTAGTATTTCAGGCTTCATTAGGAAGCTTTTGAATGAATCGTTAGGTTCCTATTGATAGGTTCCTATTGATAGTTTAATTTATTGAGAATAATCTTCCATCTCTTCTTGTTTTAATGTAGTGATTGCTACTATGGATGAACAAAGCACTATTTATTTGGTTCATATCATGTTGTTGTACACCTTTCTCGATTGTTAGAGCAGAAGTTTGATTAGCGACTTTGGAAAAAAAATTAAAATTTTCTTTTCTTGCAGACAAGCAGAAGTCTCTTGCTGGTGTAGTTCCTGCTATTGAAAGAGCTCGCCTGTATCGTGGAAAGGGTGGAGAAATAATGCGTGCTGCTGTTTCGCGGTTCATTAGTTGTATCTCTGTGACACATTTACCCTTACCAGAAAAGATTAAACGAAGTTTGCTCGATACTCTGCTTGAGAATTTGAGACATCCCAATGCACAGATACAGGCATGTGCTCCGTTAATTGGGATTTTGTCTCCAATTTGTTCATGCAAATCTTGATTGTCTCCAATTCCATGCAGGGATTTGCAGTTGATGCTCTGAAGAACTTCGTTCCAGTGTATCTCGCCAATAAAAGTGACGAAGGGTTCAATAGCATAACTTTGAAGTACTTAAAGCTCTTGGAGGATCCTAATGTTGCCGCCAGACGAGGATCGGCGCTGGCCATAGGTGCTTTGCCCCTTGAGTTTTTGTTGACAAAATGGAAATTTGTGTTATTGAAGCTTTGTGGGGCTTGTTCAGTAGAGGTTTGTGTCAATATTTAAGTTGGGAAAGTAATTCATTATTTCCCCTTTGATGCATGTAATGCAGTAATGGTGGTTCCTTCACCGATCGTTTTTCTTTTTTGTAGGATAACCCTGATGAAAGGGATGCTGAAGCTCGTGTAAATGCTGTTCGAGGACTTGTGTCAGTATGTGAAACCCTAACAAAATCGGTTACGGGTTCCATTTTCTCTTTTGTCGATGAAGATGTGGCTCTCTATCAGATGCTGAAAGATGAAGTCATGCATACTTTGCTTAAGGCACTGGATGACTACTCTGTCGACAATAGAGGTGATGTTGGTTCTTGGGTTCGTGAGGCCGCATTGCGTGGGCTTGAAAGATGCACATATATTCTCTGTGAGAAAGAATCTGTTGGTTTCCCCAGACAAATGTCTGAAGCTAAATCTGAAATGGAGCCATTCCCCTCTGCTATGGTTGAAACTAATCAGAGACTTCCATTATTTGATGTATCTCTTGCAACCAATTTAGTCGGAAGCCTAACGAAGCAAGCCGTTGAGAAAATGGACAAAATTAGAATTCATGCTGCAAAGGTCCTTCAGAAAATTTTGTACAATGGCAACATCTTCGTTCCTTGCATCCCTCACAGAGAAAAGCTCGAAGGAATTATTCCCTGTGATGTGGATTCCGAGTGGGCAGTAAGTATATGTAATGCACCAAAACTGCTAAACACCAGAACTATAGGGTTAGGGTACTTCCACATAAGGGAGCTGTGAAACTTAATTTTAAATGAAGATTCAGGGCTTAGAAATACACCTTTCTCTAATGCATACTTATGATTTAAGAGCCTACGTTTGCATGGTGGCATATATATTAGATGTGCTTGCCATTTCTCTCTTTGATGGGGATTCCATTTTTTAACTTTCTGCAGGTACCCACATTTTCATATCCTCGTTTCGTGCAATTACTTCAGTTTAGTTGTTATAGCAGATATGTCCTTTCTGGGTTGGTTATCTCTGTTGGTGGATTGCAAGATTCACTTAAGAAGGCATCAATCATGGCTTTACTACAGTATCTTGAAGTTACAGGGAATGGTGAAGATGAAAAGAGGAGATCTAGAGAAAATCTTCTTGGGACCGATCTCCTTTGGATTCTCCAAGAGTACAAGAGATGTGACAGAGTCATTATACCTACCTTGAAGGTACTAATTCTTTTTTGATTGGTGATTTCTTTATTGCTGTATTTGAACATGCACACATGCGTCTTTTATTTTGCCTCTTCGACACATACACTCACACACATATTCAAAGTATCAGTCAATTAATTGTAGATTTGAATTAACAATTGGCACCAATAACAGAGTGTGAGTTCTGTTATAGACCAAAGCAATTGAAGTTTCAAAATAGTTTTAACAATTTATGAGATGATCTTTACCTAGGTGGTTCATATGTTGGGATGAAAACAGTGAGAAGATAAACTTTGAAACAACATTGCCTCAGTCCCAAATTAATTGGGGTCGGCTACATTGATCAAACTCTTCCATTGTACTTAATTTAGTGCAATTGATGGTGAGCTTTCCAAATCGTTCAAATCCCTTTAATTAATGCGTCCCAAGTTAACTTTTGTCTACCCATACCTCGTCGGATTTCTTCAGTTTCTATTGAGTCAAGTTTTCTAGTGGGGGCATTTGTTGGCCGACTTTGCGGGTGGCCAAACCACCACAACCGCCCTTCCTTAATTTTTATGTCAATTGGTGCTACTCCTATTTGTCTTTGAATTTATGTATTTCTTATTCTATCTTTACGAGTTTTACCACACACCTACCTAAGCATCCCCATTTCTGCTACGTTCATTTTATGTAGTTGTTGTTGGTTTACCACCTAACATTCACTTCCATAGAGCATAGTTGGCCTAATTGCGGTCCTATAAAATTTTTCTTTTAACTTAGTAGACATATTTCTATCAAAGATCACACATGTTGTACTCAATTTCTTCCATCCAGTTTGAATTCTATGTGCGACATCATTTTCAATATTGTTATCATCTTGTATGATTTATCATTGATATCTAAAGTGGTTCCCCTTAGGGACTTTTACTTCCCCTAATTTTACCACTCCATCATCTCGATGTCTAGTATTTCTAAATTCGCAGTGCATGTATTCGCTCTTCGTCCTTCTCAACTTAAAGCCTTTAGATTCTAATGTATTCCTCCAAAGTTCTAATTTCCTATTCACTCCATCTCTTGTTTCGTTCACTAAGACAATATCTTCCGTAAACAACATACATTATGACATATCCTCTTGAATATGCCTAGTTAGTTCATACATAACTAGCGTAAAGAGATATGGGTTTAAAGCCGATCCTTAATGTAGTCCTATCGTGATGAAAAATTCTTTTGTTGTTCCTCCAAATGTCTTTATACTCGTTACTACCCCCTCATACATATTCTTAATAGCGTCTATGTATTTAGCATGCACTTATTTTCTCTTTAGAACCCACCAAAAAACATATCTATGAACCCTATCATATGTTTTTTCTAAATCTACAAATACCATATGAAGATTTTTTTCTTTTCTCTATATTATTCCATCAGCCTTACAAGAAAAATTACCTCCATAGTTGACCTTCCAGGCATGACATCAAATTGATTCTCTGATATTGTTGTTTCTCTTTTTAACCTATTGACAATTATCCTCTCCCAAAGTTTCATAGTACGACTAAAGTTTATTTCTCCGAAAATTTGAACAACTTTGAATGTCTCTGTTTTTGAAGATTTGTACAAGCACGCTTCTTCTCCAATCTATTGGCATTCGTTTCGATTTTAAAATTCTGTTGAAAAGTTTTGTTAACTAAGTCAATTCAATTTTTCCTAAGCATTTCCAAACCTCTATGGGTATTTCATCTGGGCCACATTTTTTTCCTATTTTCATTTTTTCAATGCCTTTTTAACTTATGGAATTTTAATATCGCGTGTATAGTTTACATTTCTTTTTTGGTGTAGGTTTTCATCTACTATGATATCAACTTGACCATCATTAGATAAACTATCGACGTAGCTTCTTCATCTCTCATTATATCATCTTCGCGCGTTAAAACATTTTGATTTTCGTCCTTAATATATCTTACATGATTTAGGTCTTGTTTCTTTTTTCTCTTAATTTGGTTTGCCTATAAATATATTTTTCGCCATCTCTATTGCCTAACTTTGTATATAGATCTTTCATAAAGTTTGTTTTAGCTTGACTAACTACTTTTTTAGCTTGTTTTTTAGCTTCTTTATATTGATTGTAGACATCTTCATCTTGACACTTTGATATTTTCTATACATCTCTCTTTTAGTCTTAATTGCTCTTTGGACATCCTCGTTCCACCCCCATGTTCTTTCTTTGGTGGTCTCAAGCCTTTAGATATACCTAACACGTTTGATACTACTCTTCTTATGCAACTACTCATTTCTAGCCACATTGCAATAACATCTAAATCAAGATTCCAAAAGTTTTCCTTTACTAGTTTTTCTCTAAACTCTACTTGTTTACAATTTTTTAGATTGCGCCACTTTATTCTAGGGTCCTTGTCTCTTTTATTCCTATTAAGTTGTTGTTTTAGCTTAATATCAAGTACTACTAACTTGTTGGGTAGCAAGTGCTTGACCGGGCATTACTTTGCAGTCTCTACATATTTTCTATTTCTTTTTTTGTTAAAAGAAAATCTATTAGACTCTTTGTTATGACCACTACTAAAAGTAATAATGTGCGACTCCCTTTTACTAAAACTAGTATTTGTTAAGACAAGATCGTACGCGTAGGAAAATTCTAAGATTGATTCTCCTTCTTAATTTCTATTACCATAACCAAAACCTCCATTAACTTTCTCGAACCCATCATTATTTGCCCCACACGCCCATTTGAATTTCTTCCAATAAAAACATTTTCATCTAATGGTATACCTTGCATAAACCCATCAAAATCTTCCCAAGATTTGCGTTTGATGCTCTCGTTTAATCCTACTTGTGGTGCATAGACGCTAACTATGTTAATCTTTTCGTCTCTAATAATTAATTTAACTAGGATAAATCTGTCCCCCAATCTCTTAACCTCTACGACCTTATCCTTATAATTATTATCCACAAGAATTCGTACTCCATTGCATTTTCTATCTATACCAGTGTACGACAACTTAAACCATGTGTTTCCTATTTCCCTACTCCTTTATTCTACCCATTTTGTCTCTTGAAGGCAAGCAATATTGACTCCCCTTCTAATCATAGTATCTATTAATTCATTTGACTTCCCAGTAAGTGTTCCTATGTTCTATTTCCCTTAACGAATTTTTTCTTCATTTTGTGTTTGTTTTCCTTTTCTATTTCTATTTTGTCCGAAAGATCTAGTCTCATTATCTATGATTTTGTTTTTGTTTAGGGCATCTTCTTAAAGCATGCATTGAATTCAATTTCTTTATTCTCTTTTATTGACTATTATAGACCCGTAATTTTTTTGTTGCCTATTTCCTGTCACAATTTCATCGTCTACCTTTGTCTCAAAACTTACTTCTATCTTGTACTCAATTATATGTTTCAGACAATTGAGGTTCTCTTCAGCAAAAAGTTCTTCTTGAATGTGGAGGTCAGTAAGATTTCAAACTAAGCATGTTTATCTTTTCTGTTGCTTTTCACTGTCCATGCTGTTGCTACCCAATAGTGCAGCATGGACAACCCTTTTTTTTTGTCTGAATTAGCCTTTTGCTGTACAATTTGTTTTTCATTTTTTTCCGCAAAATATGAGAACCTTGCTTGTGAAGAACTCAGTAAAAAATATACCCTTATTTGATTAGAATATTTAGCTTCAGCTATAATTTTTTCATGTTTTCTGGGCATACTCCTTGGTTAGTGTTAGTCTGTTATTGTGGAAAGGAAAATGTTTACATTCGCCACATAGTTGATGTACTCCTTTGATTTACTCATACCACAAGTTCTGTCTCAAGGACTTTGACTAGCGTATATCAAATTATGTATCAAAAGTATGCACTGTCACCTAATCAATATTCTTGTGGAAAATGGTTGGGTTGTATTGTTCCTTGTACATGATTTAATCACTCCCACATGATGAGTCCATTTTTTCTTAAGTTTATTATTATTATTATTACTATTATTATTATCATTGAAAATCAGTCCATTCTTTTCATCTCCATGGATAGCATAGTGATCTCATTTACCTTCATCTGTTTATTTTATTAGGTTTTCCACATTTAATGTTCAGATTAGGGATGTAAATGGGGAGATGGCTGGATGTGGAATCCTCATGGAGACATTTTTCCTCATTTAATTCCCCACTGGGAATATCCAAAACTATCCCTTCTGGGAAATCCCCGTTTAGTATTAACATGTTTTGGTGAGATCAAGCATAAATCTAAGCAATAACATAGAACATGTCAAATACTCTCATTTGAATAAACTTATTACCAAAATCTATGTCATGCATATCCTCCCCAAAACATGCATTACTTTCCATGAAAATCCATAATTCAAAGTTCAGAACATGTTTGATGTACTATACATCAATCACAATTTGCAGATCTTCTTGCAGATGAAAATGCTAAAAGTTTATACAGCCGAAGTTCAAACATTTATAACAAGGTTTAATAAACCATCCATGAAATCTATCTTAATGTTTACTTAGTATCTTCATCAATCATCATCAACCTCCTCGTCATCATTAATTGAAAGAAGGCCAAATATTTTCTTTAACTGCAAGAGGTAATAAGTTTAAGAGTTCTAATATTTAGGAATGTTTGGCTGTGTATCCCCTGATCCAGTTCTTGTAATTGTTGTAATCTTTATTTTTTAATGCGAACTTTTAAAATATTTATCTCCTATTGTCTTATTTTTTGCTCTCATGATTGGTATGGCGGTGTTGTCAATATCCACAGAGTCTTACTCCCGACTTGTGTACTGGTGTTTTGGATTCACTGGTTACTGAGTTGAAGAGCTCAAAGGACTTCACTAAGTTGTATTCGGGTATTTCTATCCTGGGTTACATCGCTTCAATTTCGAATCAATTACATGCTCGAGCCTTTTCAAAGCTTCTTTTTTTTCTTGGTCATCGATACCCAAAGGTTCGTGATGCAATCTCATTTCTCAAAATAAGCTTAATTATGGACTTCTAGTACCTGTACTTAGCATGCTTTCTGTATTGTGGCAGCCTGTTTCTTTTCTCCTTTGGTGAAAACCTGCTAATTAAGCATTTCCATGATTGATAAATATAGCACTTTTAAGCAGATTATAGATTTCATACGTGCTAGAAAAGAAAATTGTGCTTTATCACTTAAAAGTGACTTTTGTGCTTATTTAAGCTTATCTAGACCAAGTATTGCTATGTAGAGGCCAATAATTATTATCTAGTATTATAGAATTGCTTATGGGGGTACAAACAGTGCAAATTTGGGCAAGGGGACTTGAGCTGAATGTTTCTTACAATCTTAACAGATGACACCATGGTAAATCATGAGGTAACCTAAAAATTATTGTTGTTTTCTAGGAGCACAAAATAGATGCAAGGAACCAATATTATGTTTTATTTCTATGAGAAAGACGACAGTTTTTATTTGAATTTCCCTTGCTCAAGTTATCTCTATGGACCTCTTTTGGAGGGAAACTATTAAGTATATGAATAGATAGGAAATCTACAAAAAACGAGACAATGTATAGTTGGGAGTGGAGCTTTAACTGTTTATGGATGCATCCCTGGATGGAGCAGAATGGTGAAAAGAGTTTCATCTAGCCAACCAGTTTGTTGAAAAATACTTTTGCTTGAGTTGTTTAGTTGAACGTATGGGGCTAGGAAAAAATGGGCACTGTATTTGACATGCAACTGTTTAACCATAAAGGCTGGAAATTTGTCCAATCCCTCATCCATAGTGAATATGATAGTCATCGATTAATTCACAAGTTGCAACCCAATTGTCTTAGAAGACTCACTCCAATCGCAGAAACTTTATTGTCAAAAGTTCTGCCATCTGTTTCAGATTATATTGACTTAATAACAAAAGAAGCCATCCTTTCTATATCCCTTGATCTCATTTACGACGTAGCCCTATGATCGGAATTGAATATGCCATCTGATGGAAAAAGTTTTTTATTTACCCTAAATCAGTTTAAGCATGAGGGAAAATGGTGGTTGCTGTTATCATTTGTACATTTGTATGGAGATCAGTGATCAGTGACATACTTTAGGCAGACCTATCATGAATCTGATAGATACCAAATTCAAGAGCAGAAAGAGGGGGTCGCCTCTGTTAGTTTTATTGATCAAAACAGCAAAACAGAATGCTTACACACACAAGAGAGCCCGATCCTAATTGAGAAGGAGTGACTCACTCCTCTCCCCAAGACCAAAAGGTCTTTCCCAAAATACGCAATTAACCAAAAAGATGTCCCCCAGAAGTGAACAGCCTCACTTCTTATAGTCCTACTCTACCACTATAGGCTCTCTTGTGCTATACCTTGTGTGGGTATATCATGACCCTTCTAGACTCTCCTATGGGACCACATAACTACCTCTGTCCAGCCTGTCCTTGTGCTGACCGTGTGCCCGTCTTGTGCTTCCTCTGATATACTTTCAGTGTGGGCTTGGAGTGGGACTTGGTTTCCACCTCTTGTGCCTTTGGGTTGCTATCAGAATCATGATGCACAAATCAAAGGACTACAACATATTTTACTTTGTAGCACCTGTATGTATCAAAGTAAGTTGCTTAGACACGTTCCTTTTATTAATTGAAACATCTCCGTTTAGCTATATAAGACTGCAATTAGACTACTATACTTTAGGGAAGTGAATGTTGGACGGTAAAGAAACAACACATACATAAAATGAGTATAGCAAAAATGATGATGCTTAGGTGAATGTCTGGTAAAACTCGTTGGAAGTACAAAATGCTGAAATTCAAAGAAATGGAGTAGATCATATCGAGGCAAGAATCCAGGAAGCGCTGTTGCGATGGTTTGAACACATTTAGAGACGACTTGCAAATGCCCCAGTTAGAAAACTCGACATGATAAATATTGACATATTGAAGAAATTTGATGATATAAGGGCACACCTAAGCTATGGGGATCAATTGATTAAGAATAATTTTGAAAACATGCTATCAAATGCATTAAATTGAGACGAGTGGAAGAGTCTGATCCAAGTAGCCGATCCCAACTGTTTGGGATTGAAGGCTTTGTTTCTCGATCCATACAAGACAATCCATTTAATTTCTCAGTCTGCATATGTGGTTGACTTACCAAATAGTCTAACAGATTTTGTTGCTTGATGCTTTAGTTTCCGTTGATTCTATTTAAGTTCGATAATAACAATACTTTCTTTGTCTGTTGTCCTTCAGATACGCAAGGCTGGTGCCGATCAGGTATACCTGGTTCTTCTACAAAATGGAGATATCATCGCAGAGGGCAAATTGGATCAAGCTCTTGAAATTCTCTCAGAAACTTGCTGGGAGGGAGAAATAGGGGAAGCAAAGCAAAAGAGGTCACAGTTGTATCAAATGGCTGGTTTGGAAGAACAAACTCTTCTCAAGGCTGTTGATGGAAAGCCAAAAACAAATGGAGAGCAGAGAACTTGTGTGTCTGACGAAAACGAATCGTACTCTGCATTGGTTGGTTCAAGTGGGTTTTGAGCTTCAGCTATTTTGGTCTTCATGAGTTCTAAAATATGGTTGCATGTTTCATATTTAGACGTATCCGTGAGGATTGTGTAAATTATATATATTTTTTTTTTGGACGATTCTTCTCATTTATTGGCTTCTGCAAGTATGGTTGCTTAATATTCTCAGGTGTCCTAAGTCTCTATCCAATCAATTTGTTTACTTCAACATGCTTGTACTTGTATCTTCTAAATGGTAATTTTCATGCAATTTGTTTACTCAAGTATAAATGGAATTCTCTTAGGTTGTTTTCTAGTAACTTAAAATTACCATTTTTCATCGCTCTAGATTAAGAATGCTAGATAGAGCAGGCATTTCAGTAGGCCTCTACCTCTTTTTTCTTTTTTTTTTGTTAACCACGGGGTGATATCCTACGTCAACTGTATTGACTAATCTACGCTCAGACACTATTGGGCCTCATAAAAAGATGACCTTTCCAACTCAATTTTTTTTTTCCACAAGATTCAAACTTGAAACCTTGCTAAAAGAGTCAAATCTCTTATTACTCAAATTTTTTTTATCCACCGGACTTAAACTTGAGACCTTACTAAAAAGAGATCAAATCTCTTACTACTCGAATCAACTTATGGCAGGTGCTTTTAGCTTATTTAGATTAAAAATGATCAATAAATATTGACCAAACCTGTCCCATTTCAAGAACTAGCTTGCATTTTTCAGCTATAATTCAGTTAGGCAAAAAAGAAAGTCAAACTTTCACGTTTTTGTTAATTTGGTTGTTAAGTTTTTATCAGTTCATTTTTTATCTCTGAAGAGTAACTGTCACAAATGAAATAGTTCACGAGCAATTCATAAGCAGTTTACAACCGATTCATCACCAAAGAAACTAACTGTGAACGACTTTGTCAGTGGCCGTTACTCTTTGAACTTAACAAAATGATTAAAAGTAAAAAAAAATAAAAGTTCATAGACTAAAAAGTGCACTGACAAAAGTTTGATGATCAAATTAATAAAAACGGGAAAATTTAAAGACCAAATGCTACTATTTGTTTCTATGCCATTTTCTTACTTTTTTTTGAAAATTAATTTTTTAACATTTTTTTGGTACATACATTTTCTTGAAATTCGTATGACATCCCAATCAAATCTGCACCATTATACAGAAGATTAATCCTCCTTTATGAAAAATAATTTTTATAACCATTGGACCATTAAACCTTGATAAATATATTCTAACTTTTTATGTTTGTTGCAAGTTACATCCCATTATAGAATCATACAATTAGCAGTTGGTTCCACACATTCAACAAAAGCCTTGCATAATCAGAACTCTTCAACAAATGATGATAATCATACCATGCATTGATGAGAACTTTCAAATATTTTTTTCATGAAAAAAGAAGACTGACAGCCTGATTATAAAATGTCAAATACGAGGAAAATGAATTCTTGAAAACGAAAACACTGCGGGGGAAAAACTCCCAACAGAATAACTCAAAAAGGCCAAAACCCCACAGGGCTTGTCAATTGGCATAGTCTCCTCCCAACATTTATTTCCCTCTTTATCTTTACTCCTGACGCATCAATACTTGTATGTTTCTCTCTGTTTTTTATTTCCCTCTGATACAATCAATATGAATAAACAATTGCACAGCACACGCGAGAAGGAAATCTATGGGTTCAATATACATTAAGTAGAGCAGCTTCACAAACATTAACGAAGCAAAATCCCATCTATGCATTAAGCCAAGGAAACATCTTCGGAGATGTAGGCAACCGAGCAGTAAGAACCTCGACCCCAGTTTCCGTCACCTAGACAGCCAACAAAGGTCGACAGAAAATTAGAAGGTGAGCATAGTTACAAGATAAATTTAAAAAAAAAAAAAAAAGATAAAAGAGTTTCCATAGGCCCTTGAACACTTCATAAGCTATCATCTCCCCATCCACAAATCAGTTTTGAGCATCAAGTGCTTCGAAACTCTTATAGCCAACACCCTTCGCTAACTTTTATTATTTTATTTTCATTTTTATAGGAAACGATCATTGTATTAGTAATGACAATTACAATTACAACAACAAATGGAAAACAAAATGTACATTAAAAGTAACCAATATACCAAATCCAGCCTTCTAGGTGTTTCGTCTCATACAACCTAGAAAGTTAAGTTCTAATATTCAGTTCAAGTTCGACAGCCCCATTGTCGTGATGCATCTATCTAACCCAAGTTCATTAATTACATGACAAGTGCAACCAAAGCATCAGAATAGTAGAAACAAACCAAAAGTTGAACTAAAAATGGATCAAACATGGTTTACAAACCCAAATCAATAAATAGATTCATCAAATCTCAAAAATAGAACTAAAACATAAATAAATAAATAAAAGACAGTTCACCAAACGCTCTCTTGGCTCCACTGTCGCGAGGCATCCAAATATGATTTGTGTTGGTGGAGGGAGGTTAAACTTGCTATTCTCAAAAGCTCTATTACCCTACATTTAATACTTATGATCAAAGATAGACCTTGGGCTAGACTTGGCTTTCTAATATTACTTATTTTATTTATTTTCCAAAATTCATAATATAATTATTTTATAGTTAAAACAATTACATGCCCTAATGTCATGTCTTTTTGGTTGATAACCAAATTGATTTTTTGAATTTCAAATGATGTTGCCTTTCTATGAGTTGCAAAACATAATTAAAACCGCATTTCCGTCATATTTAGAGTATCATCAAGAAGAAATTTTGAAATTACATATACACGCATGTTTTTTGTGAGGAAATCATAAATTGAATTCGGTAGATCTTGAATTTGGTGATCTTTGATATTCAAAAATTTAACTAGTTGAATCATAGCCATGGGGACAAACCTTCGTTGAGTTTCATCACCAAATTAGAAGAATTAGAAGAATTTGTTTCAGGACATTGTATAAATTACAAGCCTCCGGTAATATTTTACTTGATTTCAATTTTAAATTCCCATATCACATTAAATTCCTTTTATTCAACACATAGCATTATTGATTGTTGTTTCCAACAGACATAAACCTTCATACCCCTCTTCTACGAAGTTGCATTATCATAACAAATGATGAAAATATTCTTTATCACTGTAGCATAAAATGCACCAATTTGGAGACAACAATGTGTCTTTTTTGAAGAGTGGTGGGTTTCTTACAAGCCACTAACCATGAGAAAACATCAACTATGAAAAGATGCTTTCCAAATAAATGAATAATGGGGAAAATGTTAATCATTTTTCATCAAATAAAGATTCAGGAACATGGATACATAGAAAAAACATAAACTGATTCAAGGGCCGACTTAAGGGCACTAAGAAGGATCTTTAGGTAATTGGTTTATCTATTAGTGAAGGCAAGGGAAATAAAAGTTCCCTATGCCCTTGTATAATTTATTTGATTTCTAGGGGCCTGATTTGTTTGCTATCAAATTTATTGAGGCCTAGATTTGTCTCTATCAGTCAATTGATATCAGATCGTAGTGCATATCGAGAGCCCAGAGTCTTGAATTGTTGTTATTAAATTTGTATAAAAAATGTATGCGGTCTAGATTTAAAAACCTAAATTAATGAAGTATAGAATCATAGAGGAGAATGGAAAAAAAGATGAACATTTAAAGACCCCAATTATCAAAAAAGAGCACAAAGAAAAAGATGATTATCATTATTGAAATGCTTCAATTACCAAAAGTGTATGTTCGAATTGAGAACTGCGTTTTCCATCAGCAGTCGCAGCAGTCCATCCATCTGGCCATAACCGATCACGCCAAACTCCTGCAGCATAAGTCCTCTCAACCATCATCACTGGAACAAGAATTGCTAACAATAACACTCAACGCTATTTTTTTTTCTTAAAAAATGTTACCTGCATTGATCATTGGTTCAATTGTAAAGGTTTGTCCTGCTTTCATCACACCAACTGCTTTGTTTCCTGCCTTTGTCAAGGTACACAAAATACCTGAAGGCAACAATTAGACAAAGCCAAAAACTAAAAAAAGAACATGCAAAATATTTCAGTTAATTCAACATAGTTTAAATTATGAGGACTAATTTTTATAAATGCCCCTATAAAGAATAGAAGGATGAAAATTTTAAGAATTTCTTTTTCAAGGATACTTCCATAATGAGGAATATTTGGGGCACAATGGAATAGCTCTCCGATACCATGACCACAGTATGATTTCACCTGTTTTTCACAAGATCCATCGAAGCAAATGTCAGTAAATGGAAAAACAAAACATATATGATATGCAGCAACCACAAAATTAGATACAGCATTACCACAGAAAATCCTGACATAGAAGCATGCCGGTTGATAACCTCCCCAACATCACGAAATCTCACACCTGGCTTAACTGAGCATGAAGAAGTACAGGTAAAAGATCAATTTGGATTCTCAATACGAGTCCAATTTTCAAGAGTAAATATAACAATCCTTCTGATGCAATGGTGGATATATAGAACAAATAATAGCTTTCTAGTTGGAAGATATCCAATTGTATGTATATGTAGGGTTAAATTTTGGACATGAAAGTTGATGGTATGTCACATTCATAGCATAGGCGCCAATAATCTTGCAAAAGATAACAACATCTCATGCTCTTAGGCGCTAATAATCTTGCAAAAGATAACAATATCTCATGCTCAAGGACTCCAATAGGAACAAACAACTAAACCAAACTGAATCGTTAAAAAATTTAGATGAAAACTAGAAATTTTTTCTAAGTATCACCATGGAATGGATATATTCCTACCAAGTTTAAAGGAAATTAGGCTAGCCATGCTCTATGGAAGTGAGTGCTGGGCAGTAAAGGAACAATAATTACATAAAATGAACGTAGCGGAAATGAGGATGTTTAGATGGATGTGTGGTAAAACTCGTAAAGATAGAATACGAAATACAAAAATTCAAGGCAAAGTAGGAGTAGCACCAATTGACACAAATATTAGAGAATGGCGGTTACGGTGGTTTGGACACCTACAAACACGGCCTACAAATGCCCTCAATAGAAAACTTAACTCAATAGAAATTGAAGAAATTCGACGAGGTGGGGTAAACCAAAGTTAACTTGGGACGAATTAATTAGGAGGGATCTAAATAATTTGGAAAGCTCGTAATCAATTGCACTAAATCGAACATAATGGAAGAGTTTGATCCATGTAGCCAACCCCAATTAATTTGGGACTGAGGCTATATTATTATTGTTGTTGTTGGGGCGTTCCAATTAATTTGGGACTAAGGCTATGTATATCACCATAAAAAGGATATAAGATAAGGTTAAGATTATTAAGCACTAATTCTTTTAAAGTCCCTCAGTTATTTGCAATGAAGAATATATAAATAACAACTTAAGAATTGTGAAAATGACATAAGAAAAAAAACAACACTAAGAACTAATATAAGAACAAAAACATTTTGAACAAAAAAAAGAGTACCAATCAAAGAATCGAAAGTATATTTTAGACATTAATAATTTAATAAGTATTAACAAAACTTGAAGAATGGGAAAGCGTTTCCAGTGAGATGGATGAGACATCATTTGCCAAAGACAAGGTGGGGGGTATTGCAATTAAGTGGGTTTCTTACAAAAAAAAATCATGAATCAATAACACCATGTGAACATTGGATTAAGATCTAACTACCATGGTCTGGAGATTATTTTTATCCCATACGATATGAACAAAGATAAAATAATACAACTACTTCCAAAATAAAATGACGATTTGCTTAAATCGCCAGAGAGGTGATGTTATGGCAAGAAAAAACGAAGTAAGAAACTAGGAATCCTAAGTTCAAAATCCAACCCAAGAGACAGCTACTAAAGATTTTTTGTGTGCAAGGATAGGGACGTTCATACAAATTTAAGGGATAATCTAAACGATTTAAGAGGTTGACATAACATTGGCACTTGATCAAGTAAAGCATCCAACAATTTCAAATGCGAGCATGATCAATTATCAGTCTGTTAGAGCTGCTAAATAGCTCTGCCAAGTTGTAAGAGCTAAGAAGTCATGGTACCTGTGTAAAAATAAGACACTCGCACTAAGCATCCAAAGCACTAGGGTATCATCTAGTGCAGGAAATCCGAGTCTGAAACACAATGATGCACAAAAAAGATATGTTTTGTTTTCAAAAATAGCTTTCAGAGATGATTTTGATAGTCTTCCAAAAAAAAAATTCAGAACTTAAAAGATCTACATATTTAATCTTATGTCATGCACAAATATTGTTATTGTGTTCTGCCCAAACAATTACCATAGAATTTTGGCTTTGAAAATATGAAGATTTTTTGAATTCAGTATCAAAGACCCTAAAGCACTTACTCATTGATGATTGGATAATTGGTAACCCTACCAAATGGACAGCAACAAGTCCTATATAATTATATTATTGGGATGGAAAAGAAGTGACAAGAAAAGAAAATTATCTTAGAATAATTATTCTTTCTTGAAAAATCTGAACGCCGTTCTACCAACAACAACAACAACATAGCCTCAGTCCCAAATTAACTGGGGTCGGAACGCCGTTCTACCAAAAAGAAAAAAAATCTAAACTCCTGAAATAAACTCAAGTGATCTCACAAATTTGAAAAGCACTAAAGAGAGAAAGCAATTACCTATTGATATTGCTTTTTCCAAGCATTCATATGTACAACGTACAAGCTGTTGAGATGCCTCGTCAACATTTCCAACAAAATATGTTTCATTCAGATCACCTGAGTAGATTTCAATCAACGATCAAGTGCCGAGCTCACTAGCATATACAAATAAAAAGTTCATAAAATGGACAGTTTGACTAGCATGGATCTTACCGTGGACACCCTTGTAGCAGACAGTTACATCGACATTTACAATATCACCATCTTCTAACCTTCTGTAGTAAACATGACAATTTACGAGCTGATCAAACCCAACATTAAACAAACTAGAATGCATCATAAACTTCCTTGATGTTAAATCATATCTAGCTGATGGAGCTAAATGTAACGTAATGTTAATGTGAATTCACAAAACAAACTTAGCCAAATTAGAATATATTGGAATATAATCAGGCAAACATTCCAAAGTAAAGTTTAACATGGCTAGTGGACAGACAACTAGTGTAATAATACCAATCGAGTCCACCAAATGCAACTCAATTTCAACACCAAGAAAAAAGAATGGTTAGTCAATGAAAAGTACTTCCTATAGCAAGAAATCAACTTCTGGTGTATGTTTAAAAGATGAGGTTGATGACAAAGTTGACAATTCAACAACAATCAACAATGTAGCGTTCAGAAAAAAGGTATTCTTCAATGAAAATTCTAAGTTGACCCAAAATGGGCACGCAAAATGGACACGCACTAGTGTGTGTCCATTGACTTATGCATTGATGTGTGTGCATCTATGTGCACATGGAAATCTATTTGCATCGATCACCTTAGCATTTCCCTTCTTCAATATTATTAATTTCAACAGTACATACAGTTTCAGACAAGTGATTACCAATGGGTTTAGGAAAAGCAATTGGTGATATACCAAAGTAATTGGCTACCAAAGCAAACGCCTTATTTAGTAATTTGTAAAGTCATGACAAATAAGTCTGAAATGATTAATCCTTCATATAAATTCTAAAATGTTAACAACATTGATTATCATCATCATCATCGACAACAATGGGTTTGTTAGAATCAAGGACTTTCTCAATGGTATCAAATTCAGATGAAGACAGTACTTGTACCCAGCCACAAAATACAAATAAGGCTCTATTTGTTGAACCTAAAATAAGACTGATCAGCATTCTACGACAAATGACAAGAAAAAAATTAAGATAAAAATACAAATACAAGAGCAATATCCTTCGAAGACAGAGAATCTCTCGTCCAACTAAATTAACCCAATTCCTACTCCAATCGTCATAAGTGAACCCCCAAGTTTTTATTTGCACCCAGCCATAAATAATTCCCTGCTGCACAAAGTCCCACGTTATCAACCATCATGTCTCTTTTCCGATGAAGATTCTAGCATTCCGATCAAGACATATTCCATAGAACCGCTAAAGTTGAAGCGTTCCAAGCAACTTTGAATAATTGTGAAGCTCTATGGACGCCACTTTTACTAAGAATAACCTCCCACCAATCCATGACAATAACCACATGATAAACACCTAAGTTTCTGAGCATCGATTCACATATACCTTACGAATAGAAACACTAAGAACATATGATCAGTGGTCTCACTACTATTCTGACACAATATGCACCAATTGGGAGACAGCCATAGAGGTAGCCGTTTTTGGAGGTTCTCATGAGTGCCAAATTGCCAATCATACCATATGTCATCAACCATGAGAACTTTGACCTTGTGACGAATAGGAGCCTTCAAAATGAACTTGGTGAGGGACAAAGGCGATACGTTTGTCGATCAAAATTCAAATGTATAAAAGATTCTTAAGAAGCTTAACGAACTAAACCTCTAACTAGACTTTTAAGTTCTAACACATCCAGGATTCACAAAACTGAATTGTCGAATAAAATGGAAAAATATTGCCAAGAAAAAAAATAATTGCGAGGCATGGATTTTGCAACACATACTTGCTATACAGTTGGAGTCTTTTAGATTGTGCATAGAGATTTGCATACATCCAAAGAACTCCAACAACGATAAAGTAAATGTGTGTATCAATGGAGTGATACAATCATTTTTCCAAATTCCATCTAGATCTTCAGGGAAGAATATTATGTCAAACTCAAAGCTGACAACATAGATGTGTAATAACTAGTCAGAGAAAATTACTCAAGGAATCAAAATAGTATCGGTAATTAACAGCATCTCCAAGACCAGTTAAGTTTCTTCTCATTATTAAGAAAGTATAAGGGAAAATCCTGTACACTAAGTACAGGTTGCTGTAGCTTCACGTCATAAAAAAAATGATCTTCATGAAGAGAAGCACCTTCGAATGCTAATCAAATGAAGTATTTATTGTGCATGTACCTAAAAAGTAGATTTCCTTCGAAGAGGATCATGACCTCAGTCATAGCAATTAGATTGAGCTAGGGAGGTTTAGAGCCAACAATCGCAGGGATCTTCAGATGCACCACGACGTTCTTATTGAGATAACCACAATCAAAGTATCACTCATAGTTATGTTGCCTGCCATTTTTCCTAAGGTTATCTAGTAGTTGGCTGGAGACCGTTCAAATTAATTAGCAAGTGGAAGACACCCAAAGAATTTGAGAAAGCTAGCTAAGGGACAAGGCTGCTTCTAACTAGAACGACATTTGAAGAGTAAAAAAATAAAATACAGCTTCCTTTTACAATTACACTATGTGTTCGTGACAGAATAGAGATGGACCGAAATTAAGGCTGTGGTTTGATGGTGTAGCAAGTTTCATAATAAAAGCAAACAACAAAAATGTATAAATTAGTGTGGTGAATTGAGCACGACATGAGAAGTATTTTTGAAAAAGTCTACACCAAAAAAAAAAAAACCTTTGCTTAGAGAGTTGGGAGAATGATAGCCTTTTGAATGTTATCAATAGTTCTTTGCAATTCTTCATTAAATCAGCAGAAGTTTTGGTAATTTAAGGATCCTAAAAATGAGCTGCTATAGAAATTAGCTATTACAATACTATGTGTTAACAAATCGCATGCAAAGTTCAAACACTTCATACAAACCTGGCATCTGGAATTCCATGGCAAATGATTTCATTAACTGATCTGTAATAAAAAAAAGAGCAATCGATTAAGTATAATTACCACTCTTCTGTTTCAAAAAGAAATTAAAGAAGTTAAATACTAAAGAAGTACCTACGTGCAGCAAGACTTTGGGAAGAAATGATAATTTAATGGAGAAGGATAGCCTCCTGCATTTGATAAAAATAAAGTATAATACAAAACGTTACATCTCTTCTCCTAAAAAGTTCATAATAAATAAATCTTGAAAGACAATTATAAATTGAAGGATAATATAGCATGTTTATTTAGAAACTAGCAATAAAACACTTCCCAAAGAATTAAGAAATGGGACCCATAGCGATCTCCCTGTACTTTTTCTAATAGACAATACCAGATTTTAACCGTTAAGCAATGCAATGAAAGCAGATACGCTCTCAAAAATGACAAAGCTATGTGCAGTTTCCTCTTTATAGACACTACCTTTCAGCTGGAAGTACCTTTGATTAATGCTTTAATAGGGCTGATAGCAGTCTAAAAGTGACAACACATTCAGCAAAAGAAACATGATGAAGTTGACGTTGTAGATGAAATGGTCCTAAACATCACTCCTTTGGTAGGAAGTAGTCATGGCTATCCGTGAACCATAAGATATTGTTTGTTATACAACATGCTCCATATGATAAGAGGATCTTTCCTTCCACTTTTTTTCCCAGAAAAACCTTGATTGACACACAGAAATCGAAAGAGGTAACTAAAAGACACGATTAAGTCATCATTCTAAACGAGATAATTAATTGCCCCCCAAGGGATGGGGTGGGTGGCTACGAACAGAGCTTTAGTACTTTGACAAAGGTAGAGGTGATGAGTTCGATTCACGATAGTTGAACCATTTTCCTTCGACATTTGGGCTAGTGGTAGGGGCGCCCTCCTAGCCCTCGTGGGATTAGTCGGGCCTTAATCAGGAGGGACCGAGGCGGTTCAGATACCCACAGTCATAAAAAAAAAGATATAATTAATTCATCAACTATCACTTACAAAACAAAAATGTAGCAACAAAATTCAGGTATTATAAAGAAATCCAATGATTCACTAGAGACTGTACAAAAAATTGCCACTGAATTTTGAGTAAACAATGCGACAACGGAAGCTGCAACACCTGAACTTTAAGTTCAGAAAATAAAAAATAAGAAAGAAATGGAGCGTCCTGAACAAGTATTGCTTGATAAGCTCATTGTAGAGATCGCCAAAAAAACAAAAAAAAATCTTGTAAACACCGCAAATCTACACGCACTTGATAAGTTATTCAATCCACCAGCAAATAGTGCATAACCTCTCAAAGAGAATAAAGCAAAACTCAAAATTCAATTCTCTCCCTTTCTTCAATAGAAAATATGCCAATTATAACATAACAATTTGACACAGACTAATATTCCTACTCTCCTTATTACTTATAAAACTCAAAAACAAAAATGAAAGATTATCTAAATCACTAAAAATACTTATTCCTATCCTTAATAATGTCATAAATACATATCTAAACCAAAATAAAAAATAAAATCCTAAACAAATGAAATTTCAAAAATTTAAATGGATAATCGCGCAAATTTACAGCAACTTTGAACAGACAGCTTTGACTCAAGTTTTGACCTTGGAATATGTAAATCTATAAACACACGTAATAAACAATGTTGAAGAGTTTTAACTAAGCTTTCCAACAAGCTATAGATCATCCAAGTCCAAGTCATAACAAGAGAGATATGACTGGTATATGAACTGCACCAAACTCTCAGAAAAAGTAAGACTCGCCTCAAGCATGATTGCATTATCAAGTGACATAATGAAACAGGTTAGACAAAAAAGTGGCACCTTCAGAGAGGCATCATAGCATTTCAGAAATAAAAAATCCTCCAAAGGTTGGACCAAATGATAGTATTAATTTAAATATAATTCTCATTACCATTGCCACAGACTTCTAAATAAATGAAAATAAGAATGAGATTTAACAAATAGAAGAAGCTTCAGCAGCTGAGACGTGTATAATTATATATAACAATACTAGACTATATTACGTATTACAAGTACATAAAAAACTTGCCTGCAGCTATTGTCGCTTCATGGACCACTGCATCAATTTCATCCGTTGTGACCCCAGGTTTGATTACACATGCAGCAGCATCCAAAACCTCCCTTGCAATCTAAAGAAAAATCCCAACATAAAGAGCAAACTTAAACTAAAGATAAGGAAAACATGCAGGAAAAACATCTAGCATCTCTATGTATGTACAACTCAATAAAGAGGAAACAACATGTCAAAAATCAAAGAGTCGAAGAAAACCATATACATGGATTAAAAAAAAAAAAAAATTATAAAACCAAGTTTAATTTGAATAGAAGCAGGGGCCACTAGCTAACGACTCTGGAAAACCTGTCTTTGCAACCTGACATCTTAAGACAAAAACCATAGACATTGTTTTTTGATAAGAAACCAATTTACAACCCCCTCAACTTAGATACTCGAACCCTTAACCTTTTGCATCGGTAACCACATACCAAACCATTGAGCTACCATTGGTTGGTATGACAAGAACCATACACATTGATGATCATGTCGTAGATTTTTGCCTCTCATAGACCGTATGGATCGCAACCACAGTTCTAAAAACAATCAATTGAAAGGCAAAATCAAATCGGCTGCCCTCTAAGGGACCTAGTAATGCCAACAATCCAACAGCTTTCAAAACATTTCTCAGAAACTCATGCCACCATGGGAAGTTCATGGACTAGCATCAATTAGCAAATGCGAGGTACAATAAGTGATTTTACCAGCCATAAAAGCACTTCAAAGTAAATCTAATAAATCTACAACAAACTTTTACCACATAAAATAATTCACAGTTGAGATCTACAAAAAAGAGTGTAATGTAGGAAGCAAACATTGAAAAATACTACGCCAAATACCAATATCCATGCGCTACCAAGTACCAACAGCAGCTAACCATAAAACATAAATGGAGTCGGATTCAAGAACACAACAAAAGAATAACAACCAAGGACTGCAGAAATTTATAGCAACAGCATCTGCTCCAAAATTTCAAAATAAATAACTTGTTCCCGTCAAAGTAACTGTAACAATTAATGAAATTTGCCAATTCAGATTTGATATCACCACAAAGGTTCGTCCCGCAAACTTGATGCTGCCATATTTACCAAAGAGTTAAAGAACAAAAATACACATACAACACGAGCAGATACATCTGCCCCATGTGTGAAGTGTGCATACATGCATATCTATCCATCACAGAAACAAAAAATGTATGTATGCAGTTTATTGTCAAATGAACATGACGATATGTTTCCTCAAAAAATAAAATAAAAATGAACGTGATGATATGTTTTCCTGTTGAAATAGATCTATTGTACACAAAAACAATAAAAAGTTCCATGAACATTATCATTTCTCCCTTGCCAAATAAGGCACCAGAGAACATAATTTGTTTACAAATCTAGGACCAGAAAAATGAACAGGACAGCCACAGAAGGTAAATTTAACATAAGGAACTTACCCGGCAAGTTTCCCTCATTTTCTCAATCTGTTCCTGAGTTTTGATCTTCAAGCATGACAACAACGGGAAAAAAAAATTATTTTCCATCCACAAAATTGCGTCTTGGTTATGTTTACATATGCTTTGTTCCAGATAAATATGTAAAATAGAGCACAAATTACCTCCACAATATTTTGTAAGTCACTATTGGGCTCAATTTTAGGAATCCCCTGTCAATTAGAAAAGGAAGTATAATATTAAAAATAACTCAATTCCTAAACATTGATATCATACACAGAGCACCTGTGATTCGAAAAATAAAAATAAAATAAGGATGCATATGCACGCAGCTCAAGCATAAAGAACTTACATCAGCTGCCCAATCAGGTTTCTCAATATGATCAGGTACAGCACGCCTACCTGAAATTGGGTAAGGACGTAATGTCCTATACGTAAAGAAGCTATCAGTTAATAAAAGAATAAAAATATGACAAAACAGCCAGAAAAGAAGTGCAAAAAATGAAGTGGAATTATTCATTTCATTGCCAAAGTGTATAGATGAGATTAGTCATTGAAATCCTTACATCCACTTTTCACTCATTTGGAAAAAGGTACCTCCACTCCCTAAACCCTAAGAATTGGAGGGTTAGGGAGGCAGGTTCCTGCATTTGAAACTCCCTACCCACTAAAAAAAGGAAGCCATTCCCAATGAAGCTTCCAATTCTCAAGGCCAGGGAGGTATGCATGTAGCCTCAAGGATTAGATAACTCCTTTAGTTTATTCTCTTTGACAAAAAGTATTATTCGTCAAGCAAATAATGCATTCGACAAGAATGATGGGATGTGCAGCATCTCACAAGTCTAAGAATTAATATAATAATATTTAAAGAATACTCGTCACTTTCAAAAGAGAAACGCAAACGCTGAAAGACAGATGAAGTAAAGTCTACTAGTA
This sequence comes from Stephania yunnanensis, assembly GCA_039657365.1. Lineage (NCBI taxonomy): Eukaryota > Viridiplantae > Streptophyta > Magnoliopsida > Ranunculales > Menispermaceae > Stephania > Stephania yunnanensis. Next base: position 51,252,304 of record CM077584.1, on the reverse strand, counting down.
AGTAATAGATTGTATACATAATTAAAATACAGCTCAAGATGAACAATGACTTAACAATTAACAACAAAGTAGCATGACCTCGGCATGTATTTCAAAAAAGAAAAAATATAGACAGGAAAACTCGCATATGTATTCACAATAAAATTATCAATTCTAAGAATAATTCAAAACTTTCCTGCAAATAGTTGGTCTGGTAGAAAACAAAGCATTATTTCTTATAGGAAAGGAAAAGGTAGCTGATGAATCACTATTCTTTTTTTTTGAGAAGGATACTACGTATTTTACTTATAAATAATAATAGTTACAATAAACAACAAAAAGGCATCTCCCCAAAAACCTTTAACACGAACTACCACTACCTAATCTACCAATAAGAAGTCCCAATCCCTCACACGATTGGACAAGGATGTTCAAATCATTTCAATTAATAGTTGAAAAATCACTATTCAAGTTCTCATTTCTACAACATGCAACATACAATGAGAAAGATAAAGATAGGCACTAATTCAAGTCATTTCAATTAATAGATACAGCCAACACTGAGGCACTTTAATTCATGCAAGATCTTCAACTGCTGCAATGCATAAATGGATGTTACAACTCAAATGGGGCTTAGGATGGTTGGTTGGTAGAAATTTGAAGGCGGGAATTGGAATTGGGCTAATTCCTACGTTTGGTGCTTGGGGAAATAAAATTGGAATTGGAATTAAAGTTAATTCCTATGTTTGGTGAATGAATGGAATTAAAATTATGGTGCAATTCTAATTCCCACGAGGGAGGAATGTTTGTTATGTGTGGGACTAACCACGCATTAGTAATTATCCAACACTTGTCTTTTTCTTGATTTCTTTCTATTTTAGAAAGATTATGTGACTAATTAGGAAATGAGAAAAAATAGGCGCGTTGGAGAGAATTAAGAAAAAATTGACTTTTTTTTAAAAGTCTACTGGCTTTAAAAAAAAAAAATAGTCGACTAATTTGAGAATGACTTGTGTGTACAACTATGTGTTCGAAAAAAGTCTACAGAGTTCGACTTTGCAATTTTGTATTATTGGTGCACTTATTATTTATTATGTAAAAACTAATATTTGTTTTTCAAAATTTTTTAAAAATTATGAAATTAAATTATATTTGTAATTATGTTTGTTCGATATTTTTTATTTTATGAAGTATAAAATATTTAAATAGTCAAATTAATTTGTCTAGTAGACATTTCTAAGATTTTATTAAATCTTAGTACTAAGAAAATAAATTATTTGATACATCATTTATTAACAAAGTCAAAAGAATTGAATTTTCAAATTGCAATTCGATAGAATCCCAGTTCTATCAAGAACATAAGAGAAAATAAATAGAGACAATGATAAAAAATGAGAGAACTAGAGACTTTATTGATGCTAATATGAAACAAAACAATACTCGATTTTCGAGGGTCGGACTCTCTTACTTTTCTATGCCAAAACAGTAATCAATTGACGATTCCTAGTCTCTCTTCTTATGTGTGTGTGTGTGTATATCCTCCCTCTTTCTAATATTTAGTAGTACCTATTAATAGTAATGTCTATTAATAATATGCTAATTAGGTTAAGCCCCCCCCCCCCCCCCTTTTTTACAATCACCTTATCCGCAAGGTGGAAGTCCGTCAATTGCTTGCAAAGGAGTGCTTGAGATTCCCAAGTAGCTTCAAAATTTGGGAGATGCATCCATTTAATCAACAACAAAGGACCCTCAACATTCATCTTTGAATCTAGAATTGACTCAGGCTCAACCAACCATTCAATTGTGTCTGCTTAAGTAGGGGGAAGAGATGAATGCATAGGCGCGTCACCCACCACCCTTCGCAGTTGCGACACATGGAAAACATAGTGGATAGAAGTAGATGTAGGAAGCTCTAACAGATAAGCCACCTGTACCACATGTTGTAGCACTGTAAATGGGCCGAAAAATCGAGAAAATTTCTCATTAGCTCTCCTTGCTAAAGATTGTTGTCTATAAGAATCTCCAACAGAGAATTCCACTTCTCGCCGAGATCAATCCGCCATTTGTTTCACCCGATTTTGTGCTATCACAAGTTCTTCGTGTAACTCCTCTAGTGAATAATCACGTAGCAATAATAGTCGTTCTAACTCTTCATTCGAGGATGGTGTGAAAGCGCAATATGGTAGTAAAAGAGGTGGATCGCGCTCATACACAACCTTAAAAGGAGAGCAATGCAACGTTGAATGAAAAGACGTGTTGTACCAGTATTCAGCCCACGGAATCCAATAAGACCAAACCTTCGATCGTTGACTATAAAACAACGAAGATAACATTCAAGGCAACGATTAAGAACCTCAATTTGGCCATCACTCTGCAGATATGCAGAACTTCGTTGTAAAGTAGTAACCTGTAACTGAAAAAGCTCACACCAAAAATTGCTCATGAGCACCTTATCACGGTCAGATACAATAGTACGAGGAAAGCCGCGAAGTCGTACAACTCCCTTAATGAAATCTAAAGCAATTGTTTGAGCTGTGAAAAGATGTTTCAACAATAAGAAATGACCGTACTTGCTCAAACGATCCACCACCACAAGAATAGTATCAAAGCCGCTGGATGTAGGTAACCCCTCAATAAAATCCATCGCAATGTCTTCCCAAATTGCGAGTGGAATCGACAGCGTATGGAGTAAGCCTGCGGGTTTAAGAGTTTCATATTTATGTTGCTGACACACCAAGCATGCTGCAACAAAAGACTTGACATCATCTTTCATCCCCTCCCAAAACAACTCAGCTGAAATACGCATGTAGGTGCGTAAGAATCCTTCGACAAAAGACTATGACCGCCAATAGGACTACCATGAAACTCTTCTAGTAATGCTTGTTTAAATGCAGAATTGTTCGACATGACCAAACAATTTTTCAATAGCAACTAATCATTCGCCAATGAGTACCCTGCCGCAGTTGTTTTACCTTGTTGTAATGCCTCCAAAATAAGTCTCAATTTGGGGTCCACAAGCACCTCCTCCCATAGTTGAGAAGGATCAAAAGAAGTTACTGACAATAGAGAGAGCACTACACTCGAACACTGAATACGGGAAAGGGCATCAACGGCCTTATTGGTCGACCCCGGACGAAACTGAATCTCGAAATGAAAGCCCAGCAACTTCACTAACCACCTCTGGTACTCAGGCGCGACTTCTACAAGAATTTCAAACATTTCTGATCAGTACGCACAATGAAATGTCTCCCGAGCAAATAGTGCCTCCATTTCTGAACCATTAAAACCATTGCCATCAACTCACACTTCTAAATCGATTTTGCTCATGCTCGAACCGAGAGGACATGACTATAGAAGGCAATAGGTCGATCATGTTGTGATAATACGGCTCCTAGACCGGTCCCTGACGCATCAGTCTCAACAATAAAAGCTAGAATAGGTACTGACTTCATGGCTTGCCTCAAGTTAGCCATAGCTCGAGACGCCTCCTCATTCCATTCAAACCCTTCTTTTTGCAACGGTTTAGTAAGAGGCGCTGTTATCTTGCCATAATCTCTTACGAACCGACGATAGTAGCCGGCCAAGCTTAGAAATCCACGAAGCTCTCTAAGGTTTTTCGGAAGAGACCAATCGTCCATTGCTCGCACCTTGTTCGGATCGGCTTGCACCCCTTTAGTTGAAATAATATGACCTAAGTACTCTAAGGAAGATTGACCAAAACAACATTTCTTATAGTTCACAAAAAGAATGATCCCGCAATGTTTCTAACACCTGATGTAAATGGTGTACATGATCCTGCATGGATGAACTATAGATTAAAATGTCATCAAAAAATACCAACACACATATACGGATGAAGCTTTTAAACACTGAATTCATAAGTGCTTGAAAGGTCGCAAGTGCGTTAGTTAATCCAAAGGGCATGACTAAGAATTCGTAATGGCCTTTATGTGTATGGAAGGCAGTCTTTGGAACATCCTCAGTCCTGACACGAATTTGATGGTATCCTGATTTTTAAGTCGAGCTAAGAGAACACCGTTGCCCCATGTAGTTCATCAAGCAATTCATCAATATTTGATATAAGGGAAGCGGTCTGGTATAGTTGCTTTATTCATCGCCTTGTAATCGACACAAAATCGCCAACTCCTGTCTTTCTTTTTCGCTAATAGAATTGGGCTAGTGCTAGGACGTATGATACCCGCTGCAAGCATTTCTGCTACTAGCCTTTCAATTTCACTTTTCTAAACCTGAGGATAGCGATAAGGGCGCACTCGAATAGGATCGGTACCATCTTTTAGCACAATGAAATGGTCGTGTTCCCGCGATGGTGGAAGCTCTGAAAGTGACCGAAAGATCATAGGGAACTGCAAAAGAATGAGTTGTAGAAGGGTATCAACTGTGGGGCCGGCCTCCCCGTGCTCTAGTGTGCTGCACAGGCTAAGTTTTGGCAGTAAACCCGTATTCGTTTGTGTGAATGAGCGAATGATGGATTGCAATGATACGCGTGCCTTAATCAATCCCGAATCCCTTTGTAGTGTCGCCGCCTTACTATCTATCATAAAACTCATCTGTAGTTGACTCCAATCATTTTGGGTTACGCCCAAGGTTGACAACCATTGCAAGTCTGCATCCCCAAAATCACATATGCATTGCCCAAGTTCATGGGAAGGAAATCCTGCACGACCAATAGCCCCTGTAGCCATAACGACACTTTTTGAACATAGCCCTGCACCTTGGATGGGGTTGCCATTGCCGATCATTACCCCGAAGGATTTGGAAAAGGACATGGAAAGTTGGAGGTGACTGATCAGGGTGGAGGAGATGAAGTTGTGGGTGGCGCCAAAGTCAATTAGCACCACTACGTCTTCGCCTTGAATCTGCCCTAACATCTTAAGTGTCCTTCGTTCTTTAAGGCCCATCAAAGAACTAGCGGACAATTCAATTTCGACAAAGTCTGCAAACTCTAAGAAAGTTAAATCTGGATATGGCGCTTCGTATGTCTCCCTGTCGTTCTCCTCGAATGGAAGAAGCATTAACAGTTCTTTGGATCTGCATTTATGTCCTACATTCCATTTTTCACCGCACCTAAAACACAACTCTTTCGCTCATCGATCTTGAGCTTCGCTGCAAATAGTCTGCGATATCGAGAAGTCGAGGACGATGTTGTTGAACTGGCTGACGAAGTCGCGTTTGTAGGTTTAAGAGGTGTCGACCCCTGATGTCAAAATAAATTAGCGACAGGACGAGATGCGGACCATGTAACAGTTCGGGTTTTAGAGTTGGGCCCTAGGGTAGGGCCCGATACTATAGTAGGAAGGTGTTTTTGGTACGACCCATTTTTCGACAAGCGAGAAAGGATGTCATTGCGTTCTTCAATCTCCTCTGTTTTTTCTATCACCTCCAGTAACCTCTCTTGTGGGTGTACCGAAAGCTCGGCACGTATTCTTTCTTCTAACCCATTGACGAACGCTGCGATCATGTTTTCCTCACTTACATCTTGGGCGTGTAGTGAATGAAGTTCAAATTGTTCGCGGTATGCGACAATAGTGGTGGTTTTTTTTATCACAAACAATTGTTGTCGGAGGTAAGGTGTTGGGCTCCCTTGAACCTGCGTACCAATTGCGTTTTGAGTTCTTTCCATGTGACAAAGGGCCTCTTTTTTTTTTCCTCCGATTGCAACCAAATCTGTGCCTTACCCTAAAAGCAAATTCTGGTTGCGTGCAATTTCGCTTCCTCGTTTATCTCATGGATCGCGAAGTAGTGTTCTGCTTGATTCATCCACACAATCAAGTTATCCCCTTCGAAGGTTGGCATCTTTGTTTTTCTCACATTAGGTGTCGTGTGATAGTAGGGAGAGTTGTTCGCCTCGTTTGATTCTAATGCATCGTCAGACATCGAAATAAGATCAACAATCGACTTGCTGATTTCAGAGAGAAATCGGGAGGATCACCCAATTTGGTCTTGCTTGCTTCAGTCGATGAAGATGTCCCAAGATCAGCAAGGGTGAGGCATTGTTGTTGGGGGGTTTTCATCCACTCCTCCATCTTCTTCCACATATCACCCATTGCTGGTTTAAATTCAATATTTTCCTTTCTCATCTCACTCAACTGTCCTTCTAGCGCTGAAATTTTTCTCAACTCTGACTCCATCGCCTCCACACTAGATTCCATTCTCGTACCCGTCATACTCTTAAGAGAATCACTTTGATACCAATTTGGCAGAACCCCAGTTCTATCAAGAACACAGGAGAAAATAAATAGAGACAATGATCAAAAGTGAGAGAGAACTAGAGACTTTATATCCTCCCTCTTTCTAATATTTAGTAGTACCTATCAATAGAAATGTCTATTAATAATATGCTAATTAGGTTAAGCTGTCACCACTAACGTGATGCACACATAATAGAAATATGCTCCTTCTACTTTGCAACATGGGATGTTTTTACGCCTAGAGCTGCTATTGGATTCAACCCAACCTTCTTCCTCTTCCTGTGATATGTAAATTTGAGCTCAAGCCTAATACAATTATAATTTTCTTTGATACCAAACAAACGAATTTCAATTATGGCAATTTTAATTCCATGCAATTTGATTCCCATGAGTTTAAGTTCCTATATAATAAATTCCTAGGAATTGAATTTTCAAGAACTTACATTCCCACCTCAAATTCTTGCGTACCAAACACACCCTAGAAGCATAATGCAGTGATTTTGCCTTTAGCTTTCTTTATTTCCTCTCCTTCTTCTTCCTCCTCTTCTTTTTTTGTTGAAAAGAAAATGTGATGGAAATCCATTAAATTAAGAATGTAAAATCATCTATACATCACCAACTGTTCCATTATGAGAAGCAATTTTACCGACTCCCAAGAAGTGAACTTTTATACAATGTATATACATATAATTACTTCTTTGTAGCAAAATTCCAATTGCACTCACTAACACTATATATCCTAACCTAATCCTGATTTACAATTAGCTATCCTACTTGCTCCCCCACTTTTTTGCTTTTTCCCCTATTTGGGATCGAGTTGTTGTCTATTTTAGATTTGGTTAATATTTACTGCTTAACTGAGTCATTTCAACTCCTAAGAAATAGAATCTTAATATGATATGTGAGTCGTGCAAATATTATATATATATAAATCAATAAAGTATATGACGACCGATTGGAAAAATGTAACCTCTTGAGATTTTCTGCGTTCTTTTCTATTATTTTTGTTTTACATTATTTTATAACAGTCGAATTTCGAAAAACTCTATGAAATATATCTCTTCCCGAATCTCTAATCATCGAACCATACTTCTTTGCAAATCTAAAACTTATGAAGCACTTCTCTTTACACTTTTTGAACCGTGAAGCAATTCTCTTCACTTTGATGATGCACTTCTCATCATCCTTCCATGGAGTCTCTTCGGAATCTTCAAAAAATTAATTGATGCACTTCTCATCAACAACCTTATTCATCGAGAAAGCAACATCAAGTTCTCTTCTTGCATCCACAACATGTCGAATGGGTTCTAAAACCAAACTTAGATCTCTTCACTTCTTCCTCAATCTTTCTCTGTGATCTTACTTATATTTCTCGAATCGAACATGCCTCAGCTCTAATACCACTAATATAAAGTTTATGGGAGAACAAAATAATAAGAGGAGAAGGATGCAAAACCTCCCAAGAGGCTACAATTTTGCAATCGGTCATCAAACATACTTTCTTTATTCATAAATGTGTGTCATAAATATGTGTGTGCGTGTGTGTGTGTGAGCGAGAGAGAGAGAGAGAGTAAATATTTACACAACTTATGGATCATATCGAGATCCTATTCTTGGGACTTAAAAACGTGACTTGTCTAAGTAGTAAATATTAACTAAATCTAAAATAGGAAAACATTAAATCTAATTTTAATCAAATCCTAACAATACTGCATTTTTCAATATTATGAAAAATATTTATTTAGTTTATATAATTGAAAAGTTTATATTAGAATCAATGTTTTCAATGTGGCGAAGCGATGTTAGGCGGTTTAGACCTACCTAGTTGAGGTGGCGCCTAGGAAAACGACAATATTTACTTAAACCTCCCTAAGAAATAATTTAATTTATTTAGAGACCCCTCAATAATAAGGGGCATACTTTCTCACCTACACATTCTCACCATCATATTTTCAACTTCACACTTTTTCACATATTTTGAAATAAATAAATATTTAAAAAATAAATAAATAATATTTTCAATACAAAAATACTTTTTAATAATTTTTTTCAGGTTCACTGCATGCCTCATTAAGGGCTAGGCAGTGGAAACTTCCAACGCTTAAGGTGCCTTGATAAACACTAACTAAAATGTAATCCCAGCTATTGTTGAATTAATGTGAAAGTGGGGTTGGGTTCACAAAACGGGCGACATGCTCAAAGTTTTGACTTCAAATTCATTCCAATAATTGTATGAAAATTTTCCAAACATCAAATAGAGAATTACATGCAAAACAAATTTTAACAAGCAAACTTCTATTGAAGTTAGAGAACATAAGTTCCAAATATGTCAGTACTAACTTGTAACTAATAAGCTTAAAACTAGCATCAATTGTTTTGGAAGGTACACCAGCAAATAGAAACATATTAGGTAACAAAAAACTAGATATTAATGTCAAGCGTGAGCAATGAATTCTAATGAATCGCTCAAAAAAAGGGAAGAAATAGTGATTAGAAGGATAAAAAATTATTGAAAAATTAAAATTGAGATAAAAAAAAAAACTTAAGATTGTGTACAACAAAGAGAAAGGAAAATAAAACTTATGAAAGCCATCAATGTGCTTCTTTAACATGGCCGAACAAATATTGATTTTACAAGCACTAATATTAAGTTATTTATACTCATATATTATGTTATAATTTTACGAAAACCCCTACATCAAATTGGACTTCTCTAAATTAGTTCTGAGTTTTAAGTAATAAAAGTCTTAGGCAAAGAGAAAATTTCAATCATTGGCTGTATATGCTATCTTTTTATTACAACAGCGGGCAACTCTTTGTTTAGTGGGATGACTTGCATAGACAATTCAGCAAGGCACACTTTTCTGTGTATTTTAAATGGATCTTCCTTTATTATTCTTATTCTCTATTTCACCAATTAAACAATCAAATCCACAGCTTGCATGAACAGAAAGAAAAAGAAATATAAGTTGCTCAACAAAAAAATAAATAAATAAATGGCATATGGAGTCCTGAATAGTACCCAGTCCAATCAAAATAAGGTAGTGTTGGAGTCCGAGATTTCCCTTTCTTTAAACAATAAAGCCAGCCTTCTTTATGAGAGGCTGAGATCGATCCATCAGGAACACCAGCTGTGTATAGTTTAGCTTTTAAGTGTACTGACTTATGAGATGTCCATGCAGCCTTGAAACAATCCTGAGAGCTGCAAGTAAGTTTTCCATCATTACAGAACCTAAATCGGGCGAAACATCTCACTTAAGCAGAGAAAGAAAATGTGCCAGCTGACAGCATGGATATTAATGCCAGCAAAGGAAAAGAATAAGTGAGAGCCAACAAGATTCTGTCAATGTACAAAACCACTGCTAAACCATGAAATAGAATTCGGACAACGTAAGAATATCACAAACCAGAAAGCAGCACCCTCACGTGAAAGCTTCAACTCCACACATTTGGGACACCTGCCAACAAATAGTCGTAAGAATAAATTACAAGCTCAAATCAAGATTAAGCCCAAACCAGTGTGTTTTTGTCGACTTATACATCAACTACTTAATACAATTTATAGTTCAAATACCGGTGTTAGCACAAGGGCATGGTACCTACTTCGTCAGCTCAATCTGTATTACACATACTACACATGACAGCAATGATCTTCGTAATTATTTATTATAACCAGCACCAATATCTTTACTCATTCTTTTTACTAGATCCTGTCTACACCATTTTAGAGGGCAGTCCTTCACTCCCATCACACATTGGGGCATCTCCAATTCAATGAATTTCTTTTTCCTAATTGGCGCGCTTAATCTGAACAATCTCGTGCATCATCAACTTCAACATCCTATTCAAGGGCAATCCAGCGACAACTGCTTCAGTAAAATTGCTAGCCAACTTACCAAATCACGTCCACCTCTAAGTAACAGTGGGGAGAAGTTTCAGATAACTGCAGTTAAGGATAATCAAAGCAATGTAGAACGTTGTGAAGCTGATGGATCTGCTCACTCTAGGAAGAAATTACCTCGGAGAAGGGCTAACACTGGGATAAAACATTCCTCTCCAGATGAAATGCTATCACAACTATCCTGCGCAGCTAGAGATCCCACGAAAGGTGGCAGTTCTCTGAATACTGTCGTCGACTTTTTCAACGACTATAGGAATCTATCTAATCACAAGAGGACAGTTACAATTCTTTGACTATAGAAATGGGGGAACAATCTAAGTAGAAGATGAAGCCCCAAGGAACGTGCAACTACGGGAGTGTGAATGAATGCTATGTAAGCAGAAGGTTTACTTGAATCTAAGCCTTCATTGCAGCAATCTGAGGATAGGTTAACTATGGCGTGATGCATACATGTAATAAGGTTAGTATAGTACAAAATATGGTTATAGTAGTATAAGGATAGTATAGTAATTTCTATATATATATGTTTTTAAAGTTTATTCAATATATAAAGTTGTAATCCGTTATGAGAAAACGATCAAGAAATACATTGCAGCAAGCCTGCACATTCCGATTTCTTTAATTAAAATTACGATCAACCACACTAGTAGTTGCATCATGGAGCCAGCAAGTAGTTTAAAACAACAAAGTGAGTTCCCGATCGCAATGGTAATTTGATAGCAAATAAAACCTAATTCCCTAAACACGCTCCGAAAGCGCTAACGCAATAAATTACTACGACAGACAGAAAAATTAAGAAATCAAACTGGAAAGAGTACAAACTGGAGATGGGCAGGCTTGCCGCACTGGGCACACGACAAGATCGAGTCCTTCGGTTCATTTGATGCGTTATCCATCGATACAGCTATCCTTCTACAACAAAAAACAACAATAACAAGATATTCAACCAAAGGGATCACTGAAAACGCCAGAGCTATGAGAGCAGAACAAGAATTTGAGATTGTGAGAAAGATAGGATTGAATTCTTCGGCGTACTTCGCGAGAGACGAGATTTCGAGAAGGAATTGGTGGGCGATTGGAGTAAGTTGTATGAATATGTGAAGTTGGAGAGGGGTCAGGGCTAGGGTTCTTGGAGGGTTGAGTCTTCTAAAGGGAGCACTCGCAAAAGCACTCCATCTGTACACCAGAAGTCTCAAACGCTTATACTGTGCGTTCGATGTTAGTCGAGATTCGAGTGAGGTAGATATGAATCGTTGAGATTTGTTGGGCTGGAAAAGCAGCTTATATTGTTGGAAAAATTACAATCCTACACCAAAAACTTATTTAAATGAGTAAAATAAGTTTCGATTTCTTTTTATTCCTTAACTAATGTAAAACACATTTTGAAAATGTGTCATTGCTACGTGGTCAATTATTGATATGGATAGTATACGCTGACTGTCCTGTTGTAGATATACCGAATGGCTCATTCTCCGAATGCGTCATTATGTTTTTTGAACACTCCATGTAGACGCCACGTGGGCATGTCCATACACAAATGGTGCATTCTCCACATGGCCCATGACATCCCATCGTCACGGACCAAGGAGTCCTCGAGAACGTAAGGAATATATTCCATGCGTTATCGAGAATATGGGCTAGGGGTGGGGTGTATATCTAGGTGGTAGAGGGTTTGAATTAGGTGGTTGTGGGTGGTTGTTTATTTAATGGTGTTGGTGAAATTTAATGGTGTAGGTGTTAGGGCATGTGCCCTAGGTCAATCTACAAATATTGTTTATCTTATAATTTTAGTTAATAATTAGGTTTATTTGTTGTTTTATTATAAGTGATTGCATGTTTACCTTATAGTAAGATTCATGGGTATTTGTTGAAATATCATAAAATGTCCTTAGTCGGTCATCATATTGGATACTATAATAAATTAAAACTAGTGTGAATCTTGATTGATGGTTATGTGATGATCATGCGTAAGGGATACGAATTAAGATCATTAGTACTTATTAGGGAATAAGGTACTGGACCGACCTGCTATGTGAACACTATATGGATTAAGTCATGGGTGTTACTTATGATAGGTATATCATTTAGTACTTCGACTTGAGATTACCATAAACTTCAATATTATGAGCATGATAATTTGACACAATCAAACGTTGTCTTTAACTGGACAATTATAAAGATTGTGATTAGTTACCGTGTGAATAATATGTGAAGGTGTGTAATCAAGATAGAATTTGTCACTCTCGTATATAGAGATATCAATGGATCCCTCAATAAGATAGACTGATAATGACCAAGTCCATATGAATTGATATGATCAATGTCACTTTAATGTTTTTCAGTTTACATAAAGATCGAGACTAGTACAATTGAACATTAAGGGTGGCTTTCCATGCCTTACGTTTAATCAAAGGATATCACAAGACAAAATGATATGATACATATATATATATATATATTATTAATTAGGTTGTATCGATGTTGATATTCATGCTACTTGGGTAGTTATAATGTCTTGCTAGAGACCGTTTATGACGTGTGTACCAAAATGGTTTTTGGTTCACTGTTAACGTCGCATGAACCTATTGGGTCGCACACAAAGAATGACTTTGCACAATTTCAATCAGTCCAGAGTAATGAATTTCATACGATAAAATTCATAATACAAAAGCCCTTACGATTTGTTATATGATAACTTATTAATAGGGGCGTATATGTAATTTGCTTAAACTGCATGAATACAATAGTTGTATTACAGATAGGATTTTAAGCGAGGGCTTATCTATACATATAAATAAAGGTGAAACCCTAAAAATGATATAAGATTTTCATTTTACAATTTTCGAGTTCTCTGGATTTAGTGAGAGAAAGAAAAAATCATTTTCAATCTCTCTTGGGGCTAGCACTCCAAATTGTGGTCATCGTTCGTGTATGGATTTTTGATAGAGGTCGCGTACTTGAACGTTTTGAAAATTGAACAATTAAAAAGGAAATCATGTTATAAGGTATGATTTACTTTCGTAGATTTAGTTTAATGAGACTTATTTTCGATCCTGTTAGGGTTTTTCAAAAGTTGTTTTGAATTTTTCCCTGCGTATGAACCCAAAAACTCAACAGTGGTATCAGAGCATTAGGCTCGATTCTATTAAACGTTTATGTGTTTTCAGTAATGTATATATGATATATGTGTGAAAGCATAATCTTGATTATGTATATAGATATACATATAGATTCTGTGATAATTGTTATCAAGAATTGATTTTAAAGGATGTTGTTAATTCATATATATTGATACATCACATGATATGATTCAATGATAGTATTCATGTTTAGAATATTTTGATTAACATATATTTTTTATATTGAACAATGTGAATTTTGTATGTTCATGGTAGACTTCATGTTTAGGTTAATATGATTCTGATCTTGAACATATATTTCATTTTGTTCAATAATTATGTATGTCTCCATGATAGAGATCATGATTAGGTTAATATGATTAATTTAATATGATTCTAATGTTGAATGCGTGATTAATATCTCGAAATTGATTTTGACCATATATCTCATCGTAGTAATCCGTTAGTATATATATTCCTACATGATAGGAGATAAACTTGTAATTGGATTAGAATTACAAATCCTATAAAATAGGTGAGATATAAAACAAATCCTATAAAATAGGTGAGATATAAAAAATCCTAATTGGACAAAGATTCAAAGTATCTTAAATTCTAATTGGATTAGAATAAGATATTAAGTTAATGGTGGGTCCGAGATAATTAAAAATGTTTTAATTAATATTTTTGGAATTAAAATAAGGGGCAGTTTTGGTTGATTGGATTGACTAAAATTATGAGAAATTTTAATCGATTTTCAATTTTTGGAATTGAGATTTATTGTCTAAAAAAAAAAAACGGGGGCGCTGCCCTATGTACCCCTGTCCGCTAACCTGTCAGCAGAACCTTTGTTAACTGTTCGTAACATCCAGAAATTCGTACAATAGTCAAAATTTGTTCAATTTCTTAACTTTTTACTGATTATTCATGCATTGTAATATACAATATTTATCTTATTTAATTATGATCACTAAAACAAACAAAAATCTCTCTTTCAAATTTTAAATCAAATGTCATCCATTCTCAAACACTTGTCAATGTTTCGATCACATTAATATGGGTCTGCCTCCACAGAGCGTATTGTGTTATCTTAGTGAGGCAAGTTGAGTAACGATTACTCTATGGTTTGAAACGGTTATACTTGATAAAGCTATCAAAATGGTTTTGAGCTTTAGGCACTAGATGAGATAAAAACATGCTAAGACATAAGATGTCATAATCTCGGAAAATAACTAAAAGTTACATATAATATAATTGGTAATTGGTATTACCTAAATAACCTAATTCGAAGTGTCATGCCTTAGATGTATTGGAATTAGATGAAACATGAATTTGCCCAATGAGTGGCAGATTGCAGATTTGGATGGAGTCTCATCTCTTAAATTAACATAGCATTTTTTAAGGAGGGTTGTTAATTTAGTAGGAGTTTATTCTTCTATACTAAGATGAACTTTTGCGTAATCTTTGTTGTAGATCTATGGCCTCTTCAAATCACACTAATATCTTATCACTGCGATCCATCCTTGAGAATGATAAGTTGTCTAGGACAAACTTTCTTAACTGGTTTAGAAACTTGAGAATTATTCTTAAGCATGAACGCAAGTTGTATGTCCTGGATGATCCTATTCATGAGGAACCACCACCCAATGCTTTAAGAGTCGTGAAGGATGCACATACTAAGCATGTCAACGACTCAACTGATGTTGTATGTATTATGTTGGCAACCATGGTTCCTGAACTTCAGAAGGACTTGTAACACATGGAAGCTTACGACATGGCTACGACGCTAAAGGAAATGTTCCAACAACAGACTAGGCAAGAAAGGATCGAGAAAGTTAAAACCTTCAACCTTGCAAAATGGCTGAGGGTGCATCAGTTAGTCCTCATATTCTGAAAATGAAAGAATATATTGACCATCTTGACAGACTTGAATTTCTCGTAAGCCAAGAGTTGGTTACGAATTTGATCATGAATTCATTGCATGATAGTTATTCACAATTTGTTATGAATTATAACATGAATAACATAGAGAAGTCTATCTCAGAGTTGCATTTGATGCTTAAAACTGCTGAGCAGAATGTCAAGAAACTCATTGCTAGTGTGTTGATGGTTCAGAAAGGAAAGGCTTTGAAGAAAAAAGGGCAAATACAAGGCTAAAGTTACCAAAGTTGTTGTGACTGTTACAAAGCCTACGGAAAAAGTCAAGCCTCATGTTGCTTCTACTTCACAGCCTTAGAAGGAAAAGGAAAAAAAAAGGAAATTATCATTTCTGCCATGCACCTAGACATTGGTTCAGAAATTGCAAGCTCTATCTTGAAGATTTAAAGAAAAAGAAGAGTAGTGTGGCTACTGCTTTATGTATTTACATTATCGAAGTTAACTTGTCTATTAGTGAATCTTAGGCATTAGATACCAGATGTAGATATCACATTTATATTAATGTGTAGGGTTTCACTAAAAGTAGAAAGCTAACGAAAGAAGAAGTCATCATAAGAGTTGGAAATGGAGCAAAAGTTGTTGTGTTGGTTGTACGATGTTATGAGTTAATTTTACCTAGTGGACTTGTTTTAGTTTTAAATAATTGTTATTATGTTCCTGCCTTAAGCAGAAAATATCATTTCAGTTTCATGTTTGGATTTGGACGGTTTTAATTTCATTATTACAAATAATAAATGCTCCATTTCTCGTAAATACATTTTCTATGCAAATGCTGATTTGTGTGATGGTCTTTATATTCTAAACATGAAAAAGTCCATAGATACTCTCGTTCTTAACGTAAATACAAAGAGATTCAAGTCAAATGATTTGAATTAAACATACATTTGGCATTGTCGCCTTGGCCACATTAATAAGAAACACATTTCTAAACTCCATAAAGATGGACTTTTAGATACATTTGATTTTGAATCATATGAAACATGTGTATCTTGTTTACTAGGAAAGATGACAAAGAGTCCCTTTACTAGACATAGTGAAAGGGGAAGTGATTCATTGGGTCTAATACATACTAATGTATCCGGTCCTATAAACACAATGGCTAAAGGTGGTTATCAGTACTTTATTACATTCACTGATGATTTTAGTAGATATGGCTACGTGTATCTCGTGAAACATAAAGATGAATCTTTTGAGATGTTTTGAACATTTCAGAACGAAGTGCAAAATCAACTTGGTAAAACTATTAAAGCACTTCGATGAGATCGAAGTGGTGACTATTTGAGCCAAGAGTTTGATGATCATCTTAGAAACTTTGAGATTGTCTCACAGTTAACTCCCCCAGCAACTCCACAATGGAATGATGTTTCTGAGAGGAGAAATTAGACTTTATTGGATATGGTTTGATCTATGATGAGTCGTGCAGATCTTTCTATTTCCTTTTGGAGTTATGCCGTAGAAACTGCTGTGTTTACACTAATCATGTTCCTTCTAAAATGGTTGATAAAACACCATATGAGATGTGGTTTGGGAAATGAAACGACTCGACCCCGACCTAGGGTCGGGTCGCCCAGCCCAGACCGCCACTTAGGCCCGATAACCGATTCTAGTATGTGCGAGCGGTCTAGCATGCCTAAAACAACCTTCGGAATATCAAACTAGAACATGTGGATAAATAATTACGGAATTAAATAAAAAAAATTCATATGATATACTATGAAACTATCGTTGAGTTTTCTTGTCCTTACAACAATTTAAGATATTTAAATAATACTAAGTAGTTTAAATTAAATGAGAGTAAGGTTCATTTTACCCAGAATACTTATTTAAATGTAATCCAAGTTCAATAATTCTGAAACCTAATAAATAAATAATATCATTACAAGGCTTACATCAAAAGAGGAGACTTCAAGCTATTGCCTCTCCCTTGTCTCGATCTAGTGCCGATGTGAAAAATCTTGATATGTAAGTGGGCTGAGCTAAAAGAACCAACGGAGGTTAGTAATGCGGAAGACCCACTTAACCATCAAATACGCAAGTAATACTTAATAAGCATGTAAGGCTAGCGTGAATTGAAATTGAATAAATCATTTAAAACAAGGTTTCACATGGATATATAAAGCATTAATAAACCACGTCAACAAAATTGATAAAGCATATTAAAGTCAAAACTCATAATCATGCATGAGGTTCATGAAAAAGAGATACCATAGAAATTAGTAATAATATAAAGTCGTGGTCTCATTCAATGCATACTGTTATTGGCAAGAATCTGGCGACCGATTCACCTACCCTCGAAGTGATGGCAACCACTAGATGACACACAAGCCTTATGTGCCTTCTCGTTAGCCCCATCAAACTAATAGTAAGTTCATCCAAGCCGTCAACGATGCATGTCCCTCTTCACAAAAGTACAAGATAAGGCAACTCCGACTCATGTTCTTAAGTGATACACTTATGAATTCAATTAGATAAGTAAAGCCCTCGATAGCAAACTCCACAAGCATCCTGGGCAATAAATCGTAAAGTCATCGGTGGCACCACAAACATCATGGGGCATTAGATAATACTTGCTAAGAATGCCCTCGGTGGGAACTCCACAAACATCCTGGGCAATGAATATCATAAGAGGGAAAAATAAATGCACTCACATTCCATAGATACGTAAATCCAAGCCAATAGCATGATGCAACCTATTCCTCAAGTCTCTAGTTAAAAACATTTCATAGCATAACTAATATCAAGCCATATTTGATAATTGAGCAAGCTCCCCACTTACCTCGACTCGCCGCGAATCCTCCTTTCGATGTCCAATGTGAACCATCTTACGAATCTAAATAAATTTAAACAGTCACATTATTCGACGACTTGAAATTCAAAATTAATTATTATTCAATTACTTTAGGGGTGGGGCCTAAAAGTGTGGTCCCTGCGGGTCCCGTATCGCCTATGAGAAGGTCGAAAGTGGGGTACGGCCTAAGTTTCCCTTGGGCTCAAGTGTGCGCCACATTTTGAAGCATATTATTTTTCTTTATATATATATATTTAGTATATATAATTAGTTAATTGATATTTTATTTATTTTTGTTTTAGGGGCCAATTTGGCCCTTGATTTGGGTGCAGGGGCAATTGCCCCTGGTACGTGGGCACGTACGAACAAGGTACGTGCGGATGTACTTCGTGGGCACAGGGGAGCAAATGCTCCCCCTATCCCTCACCCTATCGGGTGTTCTGCCCGAGAGTTGATGGGGGGATTTTGGGGGTGGCTAGGAGGTCATTCCCCTTTTGGCAACGGCGCACCGACGGTGGCAATAGTGCCGCTACCGCCCTTCACCGACGACGATCCGTTAGCCGAAGTCATTTCGTGGCCCGATTTCGCATGCCAAAACTTTATATCTTAAAAAGGTGCTCCAAACTCGATTGGTTTCTTAGACATAAGCCCTCTATTATTTGGTGGTTATACTCCAAGATTCACCACTAATAATTATCAAAACATGAAAAAATGTGATATTCACCATTAATGGATGCTAGGAAAAATAAAATCTTATCTACTTGGTGTTCTTTTGAGTACACGTGCTCCTTTTTCCCTTTTCAATCCTCTTGATGATCTCCTTCTAGTTCCCTAATTGATTGATGTTGAAATCATTAGCGTATTAGGGTGGCTTATTAAATTATAATAATTAATATATCTAGGGTTTTTAAGGTTTGATTTTAACCCAAATCAAATTACTATTTTACCTTTAGTTGGTATTTTAGATTTTTAGGTCGTCACAGGAAAAGATCAAGTTTGTCTTTCCTTAAAAATTGGGGTTGCGAGGTTTTCATATGACGACAAGTCTCAAAAAGATTATTAGCCAAATCTATCAAGTGTGTATTCATTGGTTATCCTAAAGAAACTAGAGGATACTACTTTTAGAATCCTGCTGATAACAAGTGTTTGTTGCTCGGAATAATGTCTTTATGGAAAAAGACTTTATTCGAAAAGATAACAGTGGGAATAAAGTAAGTCTTGAAGAAATTCAAGTACCATTAATAAACACTTAATCGCCAGTGGGAAATCAACTAAGTTTTAAACGAATTGATCCTCCACAGGTATCACAAGGCCCTTGTAAGTCTGATAGGGTAAGACATTAGCCTGAGAGATTTGGATTTCATATTATTGATAGTAGTGAGGTGTTGCTTATGGATCAAACTGAACCTACTACTTATCAGGAGGTTGTTTCTAGCCTTTAGGCAGATAAATGGCTTAGTGCCATGAATTGTGAGATGCAATCCATGTATGATGACCAAGTCTGGAACCTAGTTGATTTACCTGAAGGTGGTAAGACCATTGGATGTAAATGGGTTTTCAAGAAGAAAACTGACATGGATGGCAATGTGCATACTTATAAAGCACGACTAGTAGCAAAAGGTTTCGGACAGACTCAAAGTGTTGATTATGATGAAACCTTTTCTCCTGTAGCCATGCTTAAATCCATTAGAATTATAATTGTCATAGCCGCATATTATGACTATGAGATAAGGCAAATGGATGTCAAAACAACTTTTCTAAATGGAAAGTTACTTGAAGACGTGTATATGATACAGTCTGAAGGGTTTGTTCATCCTGAGACTTCTAGGAATGTGTGCAAGCATCAAAGATCTATTTATGGATTAAAACAAGCTTCTCGGAGTTGGAATCTTCATTTTGATGAAGCAATTAATGAATTTGACTTCATTAAAAACAAAGATGAGCCTTTTGTATACAAGAAGGTCAGTGGGAGCGTGGTTGTTTTCCTGGTGTTATATGTTGATGATATATTGCTTATTGGAAATGACATCCCAACCATGTAGAGTGTCAAGTCTTGGTTAGGGAAGTGTTTCTCAATGAATGACTTAGGAGATACAGACTATATCGTTGAGATTAAAATATATCGGGATAAATCTAAAAGGCTGATCGGTCTAAGTCAGATTGCTTATATTAATAAGGTACTAAATCGATTCAGTATGCAAGACTCTAAAAGAGGGTCATTGTCAATATCTCATGGTATAAATCTCAGCAAGACTCAATGTCCGAAGACTAATGATGAGCGAGAGTGCATGAATACGATTCCATAAGCATCAACCATTGGATCTATCATGTATGTCATGTTATGCACTCGACCTGATGTATCATATGATTTAAGCGCAACAAGCAGATATCGATCCGATCTCGTTGAGAGTCACTAAATAGCAGTAAAGAACAATCTTAAGTACTTGAGAAGGACTAAAGAAGTGTTATTGGTCTATGAAAGTTTGGAAGACGAGCTTGTTGTAAGTGGTTACACATATGCAAGTTTTCAAACTGATATATATGACTTCAGATCACAGTCTGGATATGTGTTTACTTTGAATGAAGGCACAGTGAGTTGAAAAAGTTCGAAGCAAGAAACTGTTGCAGATTCTACAACATAAACCGAATATAGTGCAGCGTCTGATGCATTTAGGGAGGCAGTTTGGATCAAAAAGTTCATCTCAGAACTTGGTGTGGTTTCGAGTATAGCTAACCCCATTTACTTGTATTGTGACAACAACGGGGCAATAGTACATGCCAAGGAACCAAGACCACACCACCGATCCAAACATATACTTAAGACGTTTTCATCTCATTCGAGAAATCATCGAGAGGGGAGATGTGAAGATTTGTAGAGTTCCTATAGAAGACAATGTTGCAGATCCTTGGACGAAGACTTTTCCACAAGCGAAACATGATGGTCATATTAGGTCATTAGGTATTAAATACATGAATGATTGGCCCAAGTGCAAGTGGAAGATGTCTAGGCATGTACTCTAGGTCAATCTACAAACATTGTCTATCTTATAATTTTAGTTAATAAAATAGAGGTTTTATTTGCTGTTTTATTATAAGTGATTACATGTTTACCTTATAGTAAGATCCATAAGTATTTGTTGAAATATCATAAAATGTCCATAGTCGGTTATTATACAGGGAACTATAATGAAATAAAATTAAAATGAATCTTGATTGATGGTCATGTAATGATCATTCGTATAGGGATATGAATCAATATCATGAGTACTTGTTAGGGAATAAGGTATTGGACCGACCCGCTATGTAAACACCACACGAATTAAGTCATAGGTGTTACTCATGATAGGTATATCATTTAGTCATTTGACTTGAGATTACCATAGTCTTCAATATTATGAGCGTGATAATTTGACACAATCAAACGTTGTCTTTAACCAAAAAATTATAAAGATTGTAATTAGTTACCATGTGAATAATATGTGAAGGTGTGTGATCAAGATCAAATTTGTCACTCTTGTATAAAGAGAGATATCAGTGGGTCCCTCGATAAGAAAGAGTGATAATGGCCAAGTCCATGTGAATTGATATAATCAATGTCACCTAGATGTTTTTCGATTTACCTAAATATTGAAAGTAGTACGATTGAACATTAAGGGTGATTTTCCATGTCTTATGTTTAACCAAAGGACATCACACGACAAAAGGATATGATATATGTTATTAATTAAGTTGTATCGATGTTGATATTCATGCTACTTGGGTAGTCATAATGCTTGCAAGAGACCGCTTATGACTTGTATACCAAAATAGTTTTTGGTTCACTGCCAACGTCGCATGAACTTATTGAGTTGCTCACAAAGAATGGCTTTGCACAATCTCAATCGGTCCAGAGTAATGAATTTTATTTGATAAAACTCATGACATAAAAGCCCTTTACGGTTTCTTATATGATAACTTATTAATATGAGCGTATGTGTAATTTGTTTAAACTGCATAAATACAATAATTATATTACGAATATGATTTTAAGTGATAGTTTATCTACATATATAAATAAAGGGTGAAACCCTAAAAATGATATAAGATTTTCATTTTACAATTTTTGAGTTCTCTGGATTTAGGGAGTGAAAGAAAAAATCATTTTCAATCTCTGTTGGGGCTAACACTCTAAATTGTAGTCACTGTTCGTGTGTGGATTTCTGATTGAGGACGTGCACTTGAACGTCTTGAAAATTGAACAATCAAAAAGAAAATCATGGAATAAGGTATGATTTACTTTCATAGATTTAGTTTAATGGAACTTATTTTCGATCCTGTTGGAGCTTTTCTAAATTTGTTTTGAGTTTTTCGCTGCGTATGAATCCCAAAATACAACGGTGGATATTTTAGATAGAGATCGACAGGTGTGTGTGTGTGTGTGTGTGTGTGTGTGTGTGTGTGTGTGTGTGTGTGTGTGTGTGTGTGTGTGTGTGTGTGTGTGTGTGTGTGTGTGTGTGTGTGATGATCTCGATCAAGAAACATAAAGGGGGAAGGAAGTAGACCGTACGAGAGAGAGAGGATCTCGTTTGCTCGAGAGAGAGAGAGAGAAAAGAAAGATCAAAGAGAGAGAGAGATAGCGCCCGAGAGAGAGAGAAAGAGATCAAGAGAGAGAGAGAGAGAGAGAGAGAGAGAGAGAGAGAGAGAGAGAGAGAGAGAGAGAGAGAAGATCAAAAGAGAAGGAAACTAGTAAGTAAGTATAAAAATTTATTTATTTAAATTTTATTATGTTTGACTTGGTTTTTTATCAAAGGAGACATTCAAAATTGCTCAAACTACCGGGGAATTTAACTTATGAGTCACACTATGAAACTGTGGGAGAGAATAATTGACAATAGGCTAAGGAGAGAAACAACAATATCAGAGAACTAATTTGGTTTCATGCCTGGGAGGTCAACTATGGAGGCGATTTTCCTTGTAAGAAGATTGTTAGAAAAATATAGAGAAAAGAAAAAAGATCTTCATATGGTATTCGTAGATTTAGAAAAAAAACATATGATAGGGTCCCTAGAGATGTTCTTTGGTGGGTTCTAGAAAGACAAAAGAGTGCATGCTAGATACATAGACACTATTAAGGACATGTATGATGGAGTAGTAACGAGTATAAAGACATTTGGAGGAGCTACAAAAGAATTTCCCATTACGATAGGACTACATCAAGGACCGGTTTTAAGCCCATATCTATTTACTTTACTTATGGATGAACTAACTAGACATATTCAAGAGGATATACCATGGTGTATGCTATTTGCAGATGATATTGTCTTAGTGGATGAAACTAAAAATGGAGTGAATAGGAAATTAGAACTCTTGAGGAATACATTAGAATCTAAAGGCTTTAAGTTGAGTAGGACGAAAATTGAATACATGCACTGTGAGTTTGGAAACACTAGACATCGAGATGACGGAGTGGTAAAATTAGGGGAAGTAGAAGTTCATAAGGTAAACCACTTTAGATACATAGGATCAATCATACAAATGATGGTAACATTGAAAATAATGTCACACATAGAATTCAAGCTGGATGGAAGAAATGGCGGAGTGCAACAGGGGTAATTTTTGATCGACATGTTCCTACTAAGTTAAAAGGAAAATTTTATAGGACCGCAATTAGGTCAGCTATGCTCTATGGAAGTGAATGTTGGGCGGTAAAACAACAACAATTACATAAAGTAAACGTAGCAGAAATGATGATGCTTAGGTGGATGTGTGGTAAAACTCGTAAATATAGAATAAGAAATATAGAAATTCAAAGACAAGTAGGAGTAGCACCAATTGATACAAAGATTAGGGAAGGGCGCTTGCGATGGTTTGGTCACCTGCAAAGACGGCCTACAAATGCCCCAACTAGAAAACTTGACTCAATAGAAACGGTAGAAATTCGACGAGGTAGGGGCAGACCAAAGTTAACATGGGATGCATTAATTAAAAAGAATTTGAATGGTTTGCAAAGCTCACCATCAATTGCAATTAATCGAGCACAATGAAAAAGTTTGATCCATGTAGCCGACCCCAGTTAATTTGGGACTAAGGCTATGTTGTTGTTGTTGTTGACTTGGTTTTTTATTTAAAGAATAACATTATAGTTAGTAATTTTTATTAAAAGGTTAGGATTTTTCGTGGTTTTATAAGTTGTTAAAAGGTTAAGTTTTTTCATTTTTAAAGAATAGCATTGCAGTTAGTAATTTTTATCTAAATAAAAGTTAACTTAATTTTTCTTTCAGGGAATATTAAATCAAAGATCAAAAGAGGAGGAAACTTGTAATTAAAAAATTATTTATTTAAGTTTTATTATGTTTGACTTGGTTTTTTATTGTTAGGTACTTTTTTTTAATACAAAAGTGGTTTAACCTTAACTTATATGTCCAACTTAATTTGTTGTTATAGATTTGATTTATGCCAATAATGGAATACTTTAATAGAGAATATATGTTAGTCTTTGGGAAGAAATTAGTATGACATAAAACACATGCTCATTTTTAATTGATTTAGTAGTACTAATCATTTGGGATGTAAATATGAGTTATTAATTGATACTTCATGCAAATGAATTAGTATGCTATGTAGTTATACTATTAAGGCGATCATCAGTATCAGAAAGTTCGAATGCGCTTTAAATCTCTAATGTGATCAATATTTTTGGCTTGATATATGTATATATATATATGTAATCACGATACATTATCAAGGAGGAAAAAAATGTAATTGCATGCATGTTGGGTCTTCAATTTTTATATTATTTTCAACTTGATCTTGCTTTGATGAAATACGTGCTTCTTTTTAATTGATTTAGTAGTATTCATCATATAGGATGTAAATATGAGTTATTAATTGATATTTCATGCAAACGAATAAGTATGCTCTATAGTTGCGCTATTAAGGCGATCTTCTACATCAGAAAGTTTGATTGCGTTTTAAATCCCCAATTTGATCAACATTTTTTGCTTGATATATATGTAATATCTCGTTACATTATCATTGTCGAATAAATTATGTAAGTCATGGAACATATGAACATTCCATTTCTATTTTATGCGTACTGTGAAATTCTAAATAGTATGGATGACATCACATACAACGCAGTCCCATCAGCAGCGCTGATGCTTAAGTTTGGGACGAGTAGACAACAACTGATGGATCACGTGTGTAACGCGTTCAGTATCTCATCTACCAATACTATAGTTAGGATGATTTATCGTCACTTGATAATTCTCCTCAGAGGTTCACAATATTTCGTCCACATGTTGCGACAAGATGCGACACACTTCAACTTGATGTGGGCGACATCGGATAATTTACCATTAACTGCAAAGGTAGATGTTTATTTAACATTTAAGTCAATCGGCTATTTCCAAAATCCTACAGTTCATTCGCAACTGGTAGATGAATATGTCGGCACGTCAGACACTAAATCGATGATGGAAATACTGAATATGCAATCACTATAAGGAGATGTCGCACAAGATGGATTTGTTAGTCCAGTACATGATGAGATTGATGCATCTAGTGACGATGACTCCAACGGCGATGACAATAATGACATAGACGAGGACGTATGTTTCCTCGAGGATGCTGCCCCATCTATCGATTGAGAAAACCTCAATGTTGTTATGGATGACCCAATGTATGAACCTCCAGGGGTCGAAAAACATGCAAGATGATGGAAAATTTGCTATCGATGAAAGAATTTCATGGAGGAAGCAAATGATGATGAAGTTCACCAACAGTTGTTGGTGTATGATAAAATCGAATGGGAGGTGACTAACTCCACTGTGACCCAACATTCAACAAACTGGGTAGGACATGTCTGATTTTGAGTTGGAAAGATGAATGTGCTTTGACAACAAAAACACTTACAACATGCCATCAAAGTGTAGCATGTTAACAAACATTGTCAATACCATGTAATGGAATTGACTACAACTCTGTGTGTGATCAAGTGCAGAAGTGCGCAAGACAGGTGCATGTGGTGTCTCCGTGCTTGTTTGCGAAAGAAAACATAATTATGGGAGATCACACAATCAGACGTGCAGTACAACTATATAAATCCTAACGTAGAACACGGTCATGTCCAACTCGACGCCAACATGCTTGCGTGAGAGATCCAAAACATTGTACAGATAGATCAAACAATAGCTATCAAGACATTAGTACAAATAATCAAGGGAAAATATAGACACGGGGTAAACTACAAGAGAATGTAAGATGAAAAAATAAAGACAATTGCAAATGCATTTAGAGATTGGGACACGTAATATGCTAGATTGCCGAAATGGTTGGCGGCTGGGAAGAATAAGTCTGGGGACAAAAATCGAGTGGTCACATAGACAATAGGCTTTCGTCGTGTGTTTTTCGCATTCGAAACATCAATCAAAGCTTTCAAGTATTGCAGGCCTCTTCTAAAAATTGACACGACTTTCTTGTATTGCAATTATAATGGTAAGCTAATGATTGTCATCTCTGTTGATGGTAATTGACACATACTATCGGTTGCATTTGTCGTTGTAGAAACCGAATCTACGGATTCGTGGGGATGATTTTTTAGGATGTTGCAGAAACACGTGACGAATATAGATGGTATTTGTCTTATTTCTGATTGTCACCCTGACATTCTGGAGGCGATCAATACATCGGCCAATGGTTTTTGTCCTCCAAAAAGATATCACTGTTACTGCTTGAGGCACTTGGTCAGTAATTTCAACACCCATTTCAAAAGTGAACCTTTGAAAAACCATCTTTCTCGAATTGCTACTGAACATCAAGAACGAAAATTTAATGCGTGCATGAAGCATTTTTCATACTTATCATCACGAATTCCTCAATGTGTGCAATGTATCAATGCCATCCTCAAAGAATTATGGACTCAATCGCATGCGGTATAGATGGATGCCTTCTAATGGTGTTGGTATGTATGAAATGCAAGTTTCGATTCACATTCGATGATTTAGTTGACCTAATATTACTTACACAAATTTAATTTTCAATTGTAGAGTATTTTAACAATGTATTGAAAGGGGCACCATTCTTGCCAATAACAGTGGTGACTCGAATAATTTACTACTGATTGGTGACATACCATGATTGACGCATATAAGTGATCAATGAAGCAATCTATAACGACCTCTCCTACACGAAATATGTCACGAATAAACTCACACATTATGAATAGTCTGCAAGGAGACATCAAGTCAATTTGGTAAATAGTGATGTAGGTGTTTTTGAGGTGATGACTGGACGGTATGGAGATTGCATGCATAAAGACAATAATACCCAAGTCGTCGTACTGAAGGACCAGCCATGTTGTTGCAATAAATGACAATCATTTGGTTTTCCTTGCTCGCATATGTTAGCTGCATGTGCCCTTATTCGAGTGAACTACTCACAATTCATTGAGCTATACTACAGGATGGATGTGTACACGCAATGTTACTCCTATAATTTCAAAGCTATCCTAGATGATAAGTATTAGCCGACTTTTGCGACAATGATACTACTGTACCCAAGGTGCAAACGTGGCCGAGAGAGACCCAAAGGAACGCGAAGGCATAATGAGATGGATCTTCATAATATTTCGTAGGCCTTGCAATGTAGCATATGTCATCAAGAAGGACATAAACGAACAACATGTCCAAATAGAGACTGTGATCGAGTCCATACTAGGAAGAGCAAATGTGGTATTTGTCGTGCAGAGGTTCATAACAAAAAAATTGTCCAACCAGAGCTCAACCTTCCAATCTGAACCAATTGTTGATATTGTATTTTGTTTGTAATTGGCATGAGTTGGTAATTTGATTACATTGATACTTTTGAAGTATCCGAAAATGTTACGACATGAAATGTTTAGGTATTCGTTATTTTTTAACACATATTAATGAATTGTTGTGACTTTTCGAACAACACAACTAATTTTTTTAAATCACTCAATTGTAGTTTATACACCAATAGATCTTTGTCATTAAATCCTTCACTTGTACATCTCTAATCTACGTACAGATCCTTGCAAGCCTGAAAGGGTCAAGTAAACTTTTTAAGATGTATGCATCTAATGTTCATGCGCAAACATATAATATATATATATCGACTAAAATATTTTCAATTATAAGGTGTACGAAACATTGCGCTAGCGTCGAAGAGGTGGTGTCGCTGATCGAACGATGTAGTACCATTCTTGAATGATCTCATATCTACGTTCCAGTGGGTTCTATGAGATTTTACGCGTATCATTTTTCAGCCTTAATTGAGCTTTGATTACTGCATTCGTTGAAAGATGGCGCCCAGAGACACATATATCTCACATGCAATGTGGTGAGTGCACAATTACACTCCAAGACATGTAGATACAACTCGACTTACCTATCGAAGGTATGCCTGTGACAGGAACCACCGATACAGACAATGTTGTGGTATATGAGAAACTACTTAATGGAATTCTTGTTGGAGATGACATTGTTGGAAATAAACTTAAAGTCGAATGGCTTGAACATAATGTATTAGTTATACATGACGACAACGATGAGGAAACGGTGCAACGTTATGTTCAATCGTACATATTGCAACTTATCGGTGGTTGTCTATTATTCAACAAGTCAAATCGATTTGTACATTTAATGTTTCTACCGTTGCCCGAGGATCTTCATACAGCTGGACAATATAGTTGGGGGAGTGCCTGTTTGGCTTATTTATATAAGGAGTAATGTCGCGGATCTCATTGGGTTGCACATGAGGTTGCAGGCGCGTCAATTTTTGTACAACTGTGAGCATGAGATATTTTTCCATTTATAGCATCAAGGTGTCTGGGTGTTTATAGAGTTCGACCTCGAACAATGGATGAAGAACACATGCTTTGTGACGACCCCTTCTCCAAATAAGGGCACCGCTTGGCCTAATCCCTTAATTAAGCCCTAATCTCCCCTATAAGACCTAACAAGGAACTAGTCAGCCTTATTTAAACACTTAAACACCTACCAATTATGATACCACCTACAGTTAGCTAGCTAATTTAATTACTTAACAAATCAGAGCTAATTGAGATTTTCTTATCTAACCAATTATTTAGCGGAGGTCTTATTAAGTTACTAGTGGACATAAGGCCTAACGTATTGTGGAAAAACTAGGAAATAGAGATCACATAAAGATATAAACAAAAGTGGTGATATATATAACATGTATCTGGTCATATGTTCCTATCA
This sequence comes from Stephania yunnanensis, assembly GCA_039657365.1. Lineage (NCBI taxonomy): Eukaryota > Viridiplantae > Streptophyta > Magnoliopsida > Ranunculales > Menispermaceae > Stephania > Stephania yunnanensis. Next base: position 51,223,145 of record CM077584.1, on the reverse strand, counting down.
CTCAGCCCAAAAGTAAAATACCATGTGTAACGACCCGAAAATTTGACTTGTGCCACGTGTCAAGTCAAGGTCGTATGTGGGACCCACTCGTCAAAATACGTATGTCCGAATCCACTTTGCGATGAAAATGCTAATTTTGCGAGGAAATTCGGTGAGCCGAAACATGAACGAGGATGCGCCTCGAGTCGCGTGCCGATGTGGGATCGAGATATGATTTAAAATGTGCATTGGATATGCCTCGTGTTGCGTGTAGCGCGGATATTGAGATTTGAAAATGAGGCGGGTTGGTGCCTCGAGATGCGCGCTGCTCGGTTGTTGAGTTTGCCTCGAGATGCACGTTCATGAATTTTGAGGACATTTTGATTTGAAATCAAAATGGAAAATATATATAATATATAATATATATATTATATATATATATAAAGAAAGGATAAGGATCAAAGAAAAAAAAAAAAAAATAGATCAGTTGCTCGGGAGAGAGGAAGAGAAAGAAAGAGATGGCGAGACGGCGGCGATCGGACGGGGGTGGCGGCCAGGGTGGCTGTGCGGCAGCGCGAAGGTGGCGGACGGCCAGCGCGGAGGAGATCGGACCAGCGGCTGGTGGCGCAGCGGGAGCGCGGCTGGCGGCTTACGTGCGACGCGGACGACGCTGCGCGGCGGAGGTTGGTGCAGCGGCGGGCTAGGAGCCGCGAGCAACTCGCAGATCAACTGTGGACGGTGGCGATTTCGGCGACAGGCGCAGCTGGACGGCGGCGATTGAGGAGACCACGGACGAGCGTGGTGCAGCGGGTTGTGCGTACGGCTGCGGAGCTGGTCGCGGCAGCGGGTGCCACGACGGCGGCCAGCGATGGAGCGGCGTCGGCGGCGGGGCAGCAGCGGCGACGGCGCCGGCAACGACCACGTGACAGCGACGCCGGCGTGGCTGGGACGCGATGAACGGCGCTGGCGCGTTGTCGACCAATCGGAGGCGTGACTTCGACAAGCTCGACGACTCGATTGATTTCCAATGGATTTGGAAAGTCGTGGTGAGATCTTAAACCATAATTTGGTGTTGGAATCGAGTGATGTTTGCCGATTTTATTATGGAATTTTGAGGATTTACCATATTTGTTTGGAATGTCTAAATGGACACCAGGGACTAGGAGTCGGGTGTCGGGTGCGCAAATCGAGACGCGAGCGACGTTTTGAGGTTCGCGTTTTTCGAGGTAAGTAAACCAGCGAGGGATCTATACAGTATTTCATGTTTATCCATTGACTGTTTTTGCTTACTGTTTTGTGATAACTTATTGTTGTTCACTGCAAAATTATGCCCAACTATGCCCAACTATGCCCATATGTGTAGTTCGCTGGGGTTAACTCGCTCGCACGCACATATGGGGGAAACATAGAAGATGTATATGTCTTTCAGAGTAATTGGGGAGACATATACATCTACATTGAAAGTGAAAATACGATGCCCATATGTGTAGTTCGCTGGGGTTAACTCGCTCGCACGCACATATGGGGGAAACATAGAAGATGTATATGTCTTTCAGAGTAATTGGGGAGACATATACATCTACCTTGGGAGTATCACTCATTGATGAATTGTTTACAGTCTTATATATTCATGCGTATTTATTTCTTTCGTTCTATTTGCATGAATTTGACTGCTTTGGATATTTGTGAACTGATGCTTTGGGATATTGTGAACTGTTGCTTTGGATATTGTGAAATGTTGTGTATATGTCCTACTGGATTTACTTACCTGGGCTTGTCATTTTTATTTTGACTGAGTGCGGAGCCGCAGACAAGTAGCAGAGGAAATGCTTCACGGCTAGGTGAAATTACTGGGTTTCACATTTAGGTTGCCTAACTCCTTGAAATTTTGTTGAGTTATTTAATTTATTAGTTGCTTCCGCTAAAATTGTAAAACTTTATAAATATTAATAACTCAACTGTACAACTTTAAATGTTGAATGTACAGATAATGATGGATTGGAAGGCTGACTAGGCCTGCGTCGACCTTGCGAGACGGGCTCGGGGGTCCACGTAGGTTTAGGCCGGGCGGGGCCCAAAATGTGTAGAAAATTGGGGTCGTCACAGTTGGTATCAGAGATTAGGTTCAAGCGAACCTAGGAGAAAGTTTAATGGGCGAAATAAGACACAAAACAAGCGGAAGTTAGGAATGATTGAACTTAGAGTGGAACCCTATGATCCTGACTTGAGTCTTCGTTGGGAAGTGAGGAGAGTTGGAAAATGGAAAATGGCAAACGGAAAATGTTTTTGTCTCATATAAGTTTCGAGGTGGGCTGGTACCTCTGGCGTATATGTGGACCATAGATGAATTGATTCGAGGAATGGAAATGATTAATTGAGATTGATGTTCCATTTGCAAATGGGTGAAAGTATTGGGGTTGCCTCGAGATTCGTGTTGCACGTATCTCGAGGACACATTTGATTTCTACTTGGGGAAGAAAACTTGTTGCGTACCTTAAGGAGTTAGATTCAAGTCACCCAAAACTCTTGAAAACACCCTGCACATATTTCTAGAGGATCCGCTCGAAATAATTAATGAAATTGGAATGTGATACGGGAATCAAATCCGTGGTAAAGGTGAGAGGATTTCATGTAAATTTGGTATAGTACTGCGGGGACGCTTAAACTATATTTTAATGGTTTGGAGTTAAATTTGAGCCGAGTTGGAGTTAAATTTGGTATAGTCCTTGTTTTCTAGTCAGAATTTTTGATGGAATTCTTTGGTTATATGTTCGATTTGGTCCGTAATAATCAGCATGAGTATTGGTGGGGTAAATTGAAGGTACAAACCCAAAGAAGGAAAATGTTTGAAAGTTATATTTCCATCTGATATGAGGTCGTATGACATTGCCTTCACGCACGTATCAGATGTGACAATGTTGGTGATGCTGGCGTATTTGGGAATAGTGGAGCTGCATGGATAAGTACTCGTGCCTTGGAAATGCGGGAGTTGTTTAAATTTAATTCAGCTTCGCGGATTGGCTTAAGAATTAGTTAGTTCAATTGATCAATTGAGGTAAATAGCATAGTTGGTTTGGTGAAGCCAATGGAAAATGAGACAATTCATTTTGAGAAAAATGAGAACTTTTGTATGAAAAATGGTATGGTTTCAAATTGAAACTTAACAGGCCATGTATGACTCGAACAAACTTGTGAATTGATTTTCAAGCTATTTAGAGGAATTTTGATCTTATTTAGGACTCAAAAGAGTTCATTAAATTCATTTAAAGTTGTTCAGTTCGTACTGAAATTGACAATTTCCTATACGTAGTGAGACTTGAAACGAAAGTTCGAGTCTCTGTGGTGTGGGATTGAGAAAGGAACTTGATGTTACGAATGGAAAAAAAAAGGTAAGGAATGTTCGAGAAAAGCTCAGTCGTGAAATGAATGAATATTCGAATGTAAGGAACATTCGAGTAAGGAACATCGAATGTAAGGAACATTCGAGAACGTAAAAATAAAAAAAAACAAGGAAACGAAGAGCAGACTCTAAATGAGCAAAGTGTTGAGATGACTTGAGAGCTAACGATTACATTATGTACGGACTCCTTTAGCTTTGACGAAAGCTTTGGAGTAGTATTGTTGGATCAGAAGCCCAAGTAACTCCACTTTAGTGACACTATACATTTATAGTCTTAGGGTTGGTGAAGTCGACCGCCACCTTTAGGGACTTATAAATGAATTAAATGTTACGAGCTGAGGTAGAGTCCGCGAATCGTTTTAAAAGTTAGAGGCCACCTAAGGATAAATCCTACGAGATGGTATATCTCAAGAATTCTCGCATTCTAAATTTTACCCAGATGCGTTAGTAAACGTACTGACATGAATTTTCGTACAAGTAAACAAGTGCATTTACTCACTTGACAAATCATTAAGAAAAGAGTAAACAAGTGCATTTTAAATGGAAATAAGTATGTTTTAATGTGTCTCGAGTTTCGCGCCGCACGAATCTCGAGGACACATTAGGTTTGGATTAGGTAACGCGAGTTTGAAACTTGGGAGGTATCGCGAAATACGTGATTTGTGAGATTCGATACAATTTTGGTCACACATAGAGGTGGTGCCTCGAGATTTGTGTCGTACGAATCTCGAGGACACATTTACTTTGAAAGTCAAAAAGTGAATGCGTTGGCGTAAACGTGTTGAGGTCGAGCATCGTATCAGTTTCGTTGTTCGGCGAGGTAGATGACTGGTGGTGCACTACGGTGGCATCGATGTGGACGCTCTGGAGTACAGTTGATGTTGTGATAAGTGAGAGCGTGGGAGCATACGAGAGCAACCTCGTAACGTATTGCGTTTCCGCTATATGAAGCGTATACGACGCCAAAGTTAGTTGGTTCATCGTAGAGGTGCGCTAGTGGATTACAACAGCTAGCATCGTCAGATCATTAGCATAAGTACCATCGGAGGGTTGATGGCAGAGGCAGTGGCCAGAGGTCAGAGATCCAGTCGAGTGCACAGATAGGGACAGCGATCTAGTCGTGCACATAGGAAAGGAAATGGACATGTTCCAGTTGGAGCGAGATTTCAACGTATCTGCATGGGCGTATGGACAACCAGGTATAGCAAAGTAAGAAACATATGCATGCTATTGTCACGTCATGTCCGATTACTATCCGTTGAAACCTGATAGAGGGTACGAGTTGGGTTTAAATTCACTCGATGAGAGAAACATATATACGTATGTTAATGACGGTGGATCGTGAAATTAAATGTTCGTTTGTATTCATTTGTAATATATGTTGCGAGGATGTTGCCCTGACATATATTGATAAGAGGAGACAGATGGTGTGTTCTTTGCTTGGAAGTCTTGGAGGAGTCCAGCTCGTCACGGAGGAGCCCAGCCCTACAGAGTAAGATAGGGGTATGGCCTTGGGTGGGTATGGCCTTGTGTAATTTATTCGTAAAACACCATTGTCTTGTGAGATTTGTTTCAATTTCGAGGACGAAATTCTAATTCTAATTCGTCAAGTCAAGGTCGTATGTGGGACCCACTCGTCAAAATACGTATGTCCGAATCCACTTTGCGATGAAAATGCTAATTTTGCGAGAAAATTCGGTGAGCCGAAACATGAACGAGGATGCGCCTCGAGTCGCGTGCCGATGTGGGATCGAGATATGATTTAAAATGTGCATTGGAGATGCCTCGTGTTGCGTGTCGTGCGGGTATTGAGATTTGAAAATGAGGCGGGTTGGTGCCTCGAGATGCGCGCTGCTCGGTTGTTGAGTTTGCCTCGAGATGCACGTTGCATGAATTTCGATGACATTTTGATTTGAAATCAAAATGGAAAATATATATAATATATAATATATTATATATATATATATATAAAGAAAGGATAAGGATCAAAAAAAAAAAAAAAAAAAAAAAAAAGAGATCGATTGCTCGGGAGAGAGAAGAGAAAGAAAGAGATGGCGAGACGGCGGCGATCGGACGGGGGTGGCGGCGGGGTGGTGCTGCGGCAAGGGCGAAGGTGGCGGACGGCCAGGCGCGGAGGAGATCGGACCAATGCGGCGGCGGCTTACGCGCGGCGCGACGACGACGCTGAGGCGGAGGTTGGTGCAGCGGCGGGCTAGGAGCCGCGAGCAGCTCGCAGATCAACTGTGGACGGTGGCGATTTCACGGCTAGGTGAAATTACTGGGTTCCACATTTAGGTTGCCTAACTCCTTGAAATTTTGTTGAGTTATTTAATTTATTAGTTGCTTCCGCTAAAATTGTAAAACTTTATAAATATTAATAACTCAACTGTACAACTGTAAATGTTGAATGTACAGATAATGATGGATTGGAAGGCTGACTAGGCCTGCGTCGACCTTGCGAGACGGGCTCGGGGGTCCACGTAGGTTTAGGCCGGGCGGGGCCCAAAATGTGTAGAAAATTGGGGCCGTCACACCATGTATATAGAAAATGTAATACAAAAGAATGCAAAACGTATAAAAATTTGTCATAGCAGTTCTTCACTGGCTCAGAGGTAGTCACCAATCTTCTCTTTGCCTAGTCTGCTACTCGGCTGATCTGCACCCACCGTCACAAACTAGACGGCGAGTACATGAAATTATGTAAGTAATACTGAGACACATTCATCCACATTCCCAAACAGTCGGCAAGTATCAAATGGCATAATTTAAATAGCAACTATACTGAAAAAAACATCACATAAAGAGATACTTGAGTTAACCAAATATGAAACTGACTCAAGGCTAAGTTGTAATGAATTAGGGTCGGTCGGCCGTGATCTTCATCACATCAGCATTTCCACTATAATTTGAGCTTTATTATATAGCATTTCATTATAAATTGAGCTCCATATTATAGTCTCAAAAGGTCGTACTTACGATTACGCATTTTCTATTCCAAGTGAATTAGTCGTCACCGGAATGTATACTTGCTAACATACCCGAGTTTTAAAACTCGTCATGCTTACCCAAGTTATTCTTGCGCCAACAAACCCTGAGGTCTGATTACCCCGTTCGAGGCACGTTGCCCCGTGTGCCATGCAAGGCGGTAGAGAAGTTCCCTAACATCCCGACAAGTCTACAGATCCCAGTAGGAAAGCTGAATTTCTATCATCAAATGACCTTAACCACAAGAACCACTTTACCTTTCAAGAATGACTTGGTAATGGAACCCAAGAAATGTAACTACATACTAATGCACAAAGGATAAGAGTCAAAATAAACAACTAACCTAATAGCATGTTATATCACTGACTTCTACACACAACAATCAACATGACAAAGTATAGGAATTGGAATTAATGATATACACAACAGAGTATGCTATGAACGACATCATAAAATGAGAACTGAACAAGTCATAGCATATGGATTTCAAAGGCAATTCAATTTGAATAATTAAGAATAAATAAAGAAATGGAATGAAATGTAAATAAATGTCTCAAATCAGTTTACTTACATACACAACAAGTCCTAAGCTATCCGACTTCTTGTCACGGCGATGTACGCACCCAAAACCCCGTAATAGCTCCTTTATGGTCCTAACATTTGAAAATTTATCAATTTAGAATCACGATTACTTATTTAAAACTTCTAAATTGGTCGAAATCGGTCGAAATTGAATTTGAAACCAAGTTGCTAATTTTGTGCTTTTCGAGGTAAAAACCCTATAAAAGTCACGTCCGAAATTTCGAATATTTTATTTCTTATAGAAACTTATCAATATCTATTTATTTTGTCGAAATATCATTTTTTGGAATTTTTCCTGAATCTTTTTCTATTTTCTGGCATTTATTTTATTTTATTTGGGTCGTAACATGCTTGTTGACGTTCCATTGGGACAAAGGTAGTAAAAATATTTTTCGTAATTTTTATTATATTAACTCCATTTTATTTTTCACTAATTTATTGTTTTGTAGACAGATGGATATATTACTCGGAATGCGACACATGTTTTATCAGCTTATTGTGATGCGCTCATCGTAAAAGGAAGATGTCGTGGTGTGGCAACCTTATGCTGACGTCATCGCCTTTTTTCTTGAATAATGTACTGAAGGTCACAAAAATTGGCTATCGACGTGTCCTCTAATTTATTTTCATATAATTGAGTGACATCGACCGGAAAGGGTTGTGAGACACTTCAAAATGATATATGTTGTGCCATCAAATTGTGATTACGATACCCGACTGCACCGCATCGAATTGCGAGGACACACTCAATAAAATTGGGTAGTTTTCACGTAAACTTTATACAGATGTGGGAAAATCATGGTGATAGCATAGTCACAACGGAACAAGAAGGAGGACACGATCAACAAGACTACTTGACCCGGTATTGATCAGTCACTAGACGATTCATTAGACACGACGGGGCTCTACGTGACTATTCAGTAAGGTTGAAATTATTATTTTGTTTTCCTCACGAGTGACATCTTAAATTGCGTGTATTAAACACTTATTTTTTTTCAATCAGTGTAACTTGGTGCATCGACTTCGGTGAGTGTTCATTGAGGATGGGCACGAGTAAGGTCTTGCTGCGCTTGATAAATGCATTAAAATTTTAGATGAAGATGAAAGACAAATGTTTACTTTGTGGAATGATGGAATTGATGTCGAATCGGAAATAAAGGATGAGATATTTGAAGAGAAAATGAAGAAGAGGATCAGGGCGAATCAAATAGAGAGTTGAGAAGAAGAACAACGGAAATATAGATTATGGGTGAGAGCAGCAGACGTCCTCGTCCACTACATCCATCTCATTGAACGAAGACTCATGCTAAGAGTAGCAGACGTTCTTCTCCACCACGTTCATCTTGTTCAAGAGCTAGAAGAACATATAATGTTGGTGAAAATAGGCAATGCTCATCCCCATCACGTCCTTCTTCTCATGGGTACATTCCTACATTGTCCCCAATGCGACTAGAACCTCAAATGTTTATGCCCAGGCTGCCTATCATGAATCTTCCTCCTTACCATTTTGATCCTTATGCACCTGGGCTGTCGTCTTCATATATGGACCATGGAATGCCTAGACATCTAATGTATGCATCATTACATCAATACATGCCGAGACCATTTACTACACCATATTATAATTACAGTATGCCATATAGTGGAGACGACTCATTCATGAACCTATTAAGTATGTCGCAGCTTCATGTTCCTTTCGGCCAAACACATTTAGGAAGTCAGTATTTTAGAAAGTTTAACCTCCTATTTTTGGTAGCATTAGTACTAGAGGTAAGTCAAGTGAACCAGAGGAAGAAGATCAACCGACTCAACGAAATTCAATGCAAGATCAACAACCTGAACAAATCCAACCAGATGTATAAACACAATGTCCAATTCGACATAGAGTACGCCCAGTTTGCATCACGGAGCAGCAACATCGACGTAAACGTCGATAGACCTGTATGAGTTTTTTTGAGGTCGTGGTGATTTTTTTTTTCAATTTATATCTTAGGTGAATGAAATTGTATAGTTTGTTTTTCATGGAATGACATTATTTTTCGAAAGTTCCTTATTGTTTTAAGTTTTAAATTTTAGACAAAGAAATAACGTGGTTTTGGCCAAAAAAATTTTCATCTTCATAGCTCTTCTTATGATCATGAGATAGAAGTAAGCCAACACTTTAAAGGGTGCGGAAAGTACCTTTCATTTGTAGATGCACTATGTAGAGTTTTATTGACTGGAGAGGCCAGTCAAGGCAAGATAGGCGGTGGTTTGCATGAGGGTGCATGGTTTACAATTGCAATTGACATACGAGTCGTCTATATCCACGTCGAGTTATGTGTGTGACGTTTATATGTGTTGCATGAATTTGCATGGATTATCCACGTCGAGTTATGTGCGTGACGTTTGTATGAGTTGCATGGTTTGTGGTAAGTATGCACGGGTTGTCCATCTCGAGATACATGTGTGACGTTTGCATGGTTTGCAGTAAGTCTACATGGGTTGTTCAACTCAAGACACGTATGTGACGTTTGTCGGATGTCGACCAGGGTTCTCTATCACGCTACACTCGTGTCCAAATTTGATTTCTCAACGACTTATTGTCATGTGATTATCTTATCCTTGTCCTTTATTTAAATTGCATGAATTGTAGTCGTTTTATTGGATTTCGTAAATATTAGCTAAAGTTCTCTGGGATTTACTATCACGACCCAAAATCTCTAACCCTGGTTTAAATTCCTTAATCAAGATCACCGACCTTTGACGTGGGACCCACACTGTGATACGTACACCGACCGAGGCACGTGGCCGAGGTATATGGTATTTTTGTATTTTTGTATGCCTTGTGTAGACTTACTAAGTCAGTTTGCACGGTTGTAGGCGTCGAGACGAGAGCCGGGACACGCCTCGATATGCGTGTCGACTCGGGCACCGGGTAGTTGACGGGACCGAATATTAGGTAGGGGAAACGAAAACACACAAATTGAATAAAAATTTGTCAAGTAACTCATATGGAATATATATTGGCGACTAACGACGCGATGATACGCGAATATCACGGTTCGGACGCGAAATGCCCGAAAACACGGGTGAGTGTCCTAGCGGTGTCACACTTGTCCCAACTCAAGTCACACTTGTCCCAACTTAAGCAACACTTGGAAAAATTCAGGCTATGTGTCAACCCCACTTACATGCACACAAAAACCCACCAAACACTCCCACCTACACCTACACCCCCCAACAACATGCAAACCAAACCACTCATTCATTTTTGCTGGAGAAGAAGAAGAGATTGCTGGAGGGGAATGAATCATCAAGGTTTTGAAGGAATCCATGAGAGTTTGTGAGAAATCCTCAAGCTACATCAACTAGGTACACGTATTGAGTTGAAACTTGAACAAGTTCTGGTTTTAGGCAAATTTCAGATAGTAGATCATTGAATATATGCAGTTGATTTATATATTTAGATTCCTCATTTCAAGCTGATAATCCAGCTATATTGAAGATCTTAATTTGGTGTTGAAATCATAAAGATATGAATTTTTGAAGTCACAACATCAAAACTGGAATTCTGCATATTGTATTAGGAATCAACATGGGTAATTTAGTCATAATCTGAACATGTTAGATCCAAATTCAACCACACTAGTGGCATTTGAAAGTTCATATAGAAAGGAACAACTTTGCTTAACTGAAGGTATTCTGATTTGAATGTTTTCATTTCCAAACATGCTCTACAAATAGGTGCTGGAATTATAAAGGACAGTTTTGAAACTAAGTTTGTTAAGGGTATAACTCCCTAACTACTTATCCAAAAGAGCTAATCTTTTATTATGTTGTATTTGGATATATCTTCTGCCTTGTGACCAAAAATCACACTTTTAGGAACTATAGATTGGGAGAAATAGATTCTCTAAATCTGCTGGTCGGATTAAATTTCAATCAGACCTATGTTTAGTAAAAACGTGATATCTCTTTCAGTTTAAATCATAATTCTGAAAACTAAACCTTTCTAGAAAGCTAAGAGAGAGATAAACAATAATGGTATTTATGGAGGAATTCGATATTTGAACCATTTCATGCCTAAAAGTGCATTAAGCTGTAGGACCGAAATTGAAACTTAATTTAGTCTTTAGGGGTTGATTTAGGATGATTGATTTAAAGTCTATTGAACCAATTTGAATACACAATAAACACACTAAATTGAGCTTAAATTCACTATTTGAACTAATGAGACACCAAACTCAGGAACCTAGGAAAAAGGGTACGAGAGAGCGAATACAAGACTTGGTGTATCGGGAGGCCAGTAAAGCTAGAACTTTACTTTCTTGTGGTGAGTATACCCATTGACGATTTTACTTGGCATTTCATTCCTATAAATTGTTGTCCTCGCATAGTCCTTTTGACTATTTACCTTTGTACTCTTATATCATGTGATTCTTTGTGTCTATGCTCATTTGATGAGTCTAGTTTGCATGATATCCATTTATTTGATTTAATTTATTGATTCCATTCCATGCTATGTCTATTCTTGTTGTTTTAAATGTGAATTGAATGATAAATAGCATGCTATTAGGCTAGTGAATATCTTATAAATGTTTAAGATAACTTGTATTCATTATTTGTTTAGGTGTGTAGATGTGCCTATGCCTTGACAATCCATACTTGGTATTTCTTGAAAATTTTAAAAGTAGTTGTTACATTTAGGTCTCGTACTTGATCGAGGTGTGCGCGAATCACGGGGTTAGAGTCCCTGGGGATGTCGGCACACGTTACCTGACATTGTATGACACTTGGGGTTAGGTCCCTGAGGTGGTCTACACACCGGGGTTAGAGTCCCTGGTAACACTTGGGTTAGAGTCCCTTGTGCTATATGATTATTGGGTCGGGGTGACACGTTTCATTGCCGACCGGACCTAAATCACTACTACTTAGCCTAGTGTCAGTATCACTTGTTTCACTGTGGTATTTACTCGCCTATGGTTTATTTTTCAGTTTTCCAATTTATATGCTTTTAAATACCATTTGAATATTTGGAAATGCAAATTAAACTTGTCATCAGGGATTACCGTTTTATTCTTGTACTCACCGTCCTTTTTATGACGGTGGGTGCAGAGCCGTCTACTAGCAGGCCGGGCAAAGAGAAGATCGACGATTATCCCTGAGCCCGCGGCGCGTCACTACATCGATTGTGGGTCTTCTTTTGATATTTTGATTGTATAGTTTATATATGTCTTTCAGATATTTTTTTGGGGTTGTATATTGGGTTGAGCGTTAGTTCCCCGACTGACTTAGACCATTTTATCGTTTCAATAAATTTTGAAGACTATATATATTTATGCGATGACATTTCCTGGTTTTCCACACTTAGGATATTATAAATTGCTTCCGCATAATCAAAAAACTTCCGCTAATAAATTCATTTAATAAAATGTTTAATTAGAAAAGGCTGAGTAATACGTAGTTAAGTCATGCGTAGATATGATTAGGGCTTAATTACGGGATTAGGCTGGGCAGTGCCCTAGATTAGGAGAGGGGTCGTCACATTTACTCACCTGAGATTTGTCATTATTTTTTGTGACAAATCGCGGATCTTACGACGAGCCGAGGCAAGGCCGTCTCAGGCGACTACGTCTCAGTTAGGAGAGCTCGTCATTTTTGCGCAGGTGTTGTATGTATCTATTTACTGTTTTTATGAGATTTTTGGGAGGACTTTTATCCCTGATACATGTATATGTTCACCTTTTGTATTTTTTTCGCTCATTAATATACATGGTATCTAATGCCGGGTTTCCACACTATAAGGTTATTTATACGAATGCAAAATTTTCTTTCCTATGGTGTTTGCGTGTTTTAAAAGGCTTCCGCTTGATGTTTAATAATTTAATAAATCGTGAACAACTTAACTTAGTCAATTTAATATGAATATCCATAAAATATCCATAAATACTAAGTTAAGGCGAATAAGATACGTATAAAGGTGTAGGTCGCATGCAATTAAAATTAAGTATGCGGTGACGGGGTATGCTTGGTGACGTGTCTGGCGACGTGGCGGTACCCGATTTGCCTCGGAGTTTGGGGGTCGTCACTGTTGGTATCAGAGCTTAGGTTCAAGCGAACCTAGGGGAAAATTTAATACAACAGAATAAAACTTAACAACAAACATTAGATGTGGAAACTCGAAGATCCTAACTAAGAACTTTAGTTGGGAAGCAAAGTGAGCGGGTAGTACTAGGACTTATATATGTATGTATTATTGATTGTAATACTTATGTACACGTATTACGACGCTGATTTGCAGCACGTTTACGATTTGCAAATTTGACATGGATGGACAGCCAGTTCTTCATACGGATGATGGAGGCCAGACGAGCGGCTCGATGCTTGCAGATTAGGATCATACCTTGCGTGACACGGTCACACTCCATAGTTTATAGCTCGAGAAGATTCTTCGATTACTTCGAGCGTAGGCAGAGGCAATACCGGCCCCTGCCACATTTGCCGTCACCACTACCGTAGAGCAAACAGTTGTTGCCCTGACTGTTCCGGCGACCCCTCTCACGACCATTATTACCGAGATACTGCCAACAGTGACTACACTATTGACTACGTCGACCGTGGCACCGACACTGATTCCACCATTGGAGATCATATTCGAGACCTTCTTATCGGCTGAGGCGAAGTTGATCAAGGAGTTCATTCATTTTTCAGCTAAGCTACTATCATGGAGGCATCTCAGATAGACGTTGAAGACTTTGAGGGAGCACAGATTGTACGCCAAGTCCAGTAAGTGCGAGTTTTGGCGTTCAGAGGTGAAACTCTTGGGACACGTGATCAGCGATAGAGGTACTTCAGTGGACCCGAATAAGATTCACGCTATCATCGACTGGCCTACACCAGAGTGCGTGATAGACATCATGAATTTTTTAGGATTGGCAGGATATTATCGACGCTTTGTACGAGACTTCTCCAAAATTGCAGCGTCGATGACTAGATTGACGAAGAATGGTGTGATCTCCCATTGGTCCAGTGAATGCGAAGCGACCTTCACCGAGTTGAAGAAGAAGTTGACTTCTGCACCGTTATTGGTGTTGCCCGAGCCGGGCAAAGACTTGACTGTTCATATGGATGGTTGTGGCACCGGATTGTGATGCGTACTGATGTTGGGAGACAAGTGATATCTTATTTATCACGTTAGTTGGGGACCCATGAGAGGAACTGTCCAATGCACGACTTGGAGCTCGCAGCAGCTATGAGTTTGTCAAAGGTTCCAGATATTGCAGAGGCACACATTTGCGGGCATATGCGAGTATCGATTGTATCTATTCTGCGCGACTTGGAGTGTCAAAGAGTTGATGTGACATAACAGAGGTTTAGGAACTTAGCACAGAGTCTAGATTTACCAGATTGGCGCGAGTCCATTGATGAGTGTTTGAGATACCCAAGTAGATTGTGGGTTCCGGCAGTGGCAGAGTTGCACGATAGTATTCTTCGGGAGGCTCACAAATCCAGGTACACAGTGCATTCCGGCAGGACTAAAATGTACCATGATATGCGATGGTTATTTTGGTGGCCAGGGATGAAGGCAGATGTCAGATAGTATGTGAGGAGTTGTGAGGCACGTCAGCAGTTTAAGGCTGAGTACAAGAAGCCTGGAGGACTATTATAGCCACTACCTATCCCACAGTGGGAATGAGAACACATCACTATGGACTTCGTCAGTGGGTTGCCGACGACTTTGTGCAAGCATAATGCCATTTGGGTAGTTGTGGATCGACTGACGGAATCAACGCATTTTATCCCAATCTCCATGAAATATAGCCTTTCACAGCTGAGCATGCTCTTCAAGCGAGAAATTATTAGACTGCACAGAGTGCTAGTATATATAGTGTCAGACATAAACAATCGACTACTTCACAGCTTTGGCAGGCCATGCAGGAACAATATGATACCAGATTGCAGTTCAGCATGACTTTTCATCCGCAGACCAACGGGTAGTCTGATAGACTTATTCAAATTCTTGAGGTTATGCTCAGAGCTTGTGTGCTATAATTTGGAGGGTCATGAGAGGAGTTTTTGTCTCTTTGCGAGTTGCCTACAACAATGGTTATCAGGCTAGCATTGAGATGCCGCCATTTAAGGCGCTATACGGGAGACCATGCAGATCACCAGCTTGCGGGACAGTGCTCGAGGTTGTAGCTGCTGTTGGACCTCAGATTGTTGTAGATCACACATAGGAAATTAGGCTAATTCGTCAGAGGTTACATGTTGCTGACAAAAGAAGTACGCGAAAAAATACCGCGATGGACTGAGTTATGAAGTGGATGATTGAGTATACTTGAAGGTTTCTCCCTTGAAGAGCCTCATTGGGGAGAGAGTCTACCGTGCGAGGGCGATACCCCCACTTGTTCCCAGGTAAAGATCGAATTAAATCTAAATTCTGGGACGAAATTCCTTTTAGTTGGGAAGATTGTAACGGTACGTTTTAATCGATCCCAATTAACTGGCAAATTACAGATTAAGAACATAAGCTCAGACTCACGTGGACGTCGCGAAAAAGTCTATGACACGCCTAATGGGTGAAATATGTTATTTTTGTGTGGTGAGTGTTTATTTATTTTACTATTATTTAATAGTTCACGCCGCGTTGATTGAGAATTACGCTTGGCCACGTTGTGCGCGTGTAGTGACGAGAGGGTGCGACGTCAGTGTGCGCGTAATGCGGGTGTACGTGGTAGTATGAGATTGAGTTGTCACATCACCCATCCCATTACATCACACGTCACATCACCAAACTCATCCCTCATCATTCACTTTGTCTCTTTCTCCAATTTTTTTTTTAAAAGACTTTCTTGAAAACGGACAGAGAGGGAGGAAAGAGATAGAAATAGAGAGAAGAGAGAGAGAGAAGAGAGAGAGAGAGAGAGAGAAAGAGAGACAACCAAGAGAGGGAGAGAGAGAGAGGTGGAGGGAGCTCCGGCGAGGAGCACCAGCGGCGCCGGCGGACTCAAGCAGCGGCATAGACGGCGGAGCCCACCAGCGGCGGACGGCGGTTGACAGCTGCGGCGAGGGAAGAGATGAGTGAGAGAGAGATAGGTCGCCGAGAAAAGGAGAGAGCAGCGGCGACAACGGAAGATCGGGGCCAGCAGCGACGGCGGTGCGGACGGTGGGAACGAGCAGCGGCAACGCCTCCAAGAGTGCGGCGAGCTCCAACAACGGTGCCGGCGCGACGTCGGCAGCGCACGACGGCGACGCCGCAACGCACGCACGACGATAAGCGCGAACAAGGCGGCGCGGTGCGGGAAGAGCGGCAGGCGGCGGCGACGCGCGAGAAAGCGGCAAGCAGCAGCGGTGGTGGTGAACGACGTGGAGGAGCGACGCGGTGGCGCATTGCCGAAACAATCGATCCCCCGGTATGGTTCAAAAATGTTGGGTTTTGGGGTTCATGCGCAGCGGAGATTACAAAACAATTTTGACAAAACCCCAACAGGATCCGAATCTAATTCCATTAAAAACGTTTAAACCATGAAAAACTTAATCATACCTCAGTCGTAATATACCTTTCTAAAGGTTGATCGATCTCTAAGGCGCTGCCAACGACGAACGCCCTCTACCAATAGTCCATACACGAACGGCGGTCGAAATTCGAAGTGCTAGCTTCGAGAGAATACCAAACCTTTTGTTTTTCTCCAAAACGATCCAGAGCATACCAAAAAACTCTAAATCATTTCTAAAACGAAAATAGAGTTTCGGCCTTTTAATATTTCGTACGTGTATTCTAACTTAAAGCATCTATTTATACAACCCTTGTATATAGACGGTTAAGTAAATTACACATATATCCCTACTTAAAGAAGTATAAGTGTAATACACACAAGGACATTTCTGTCATGAATTTTATCATATAAAATTTATTTTTCTGAACCATCTTAAAATCTCGCAAAACCATTCTTAGTGTGCGACCCAATAGGCTCATACAACGTTCGCAGTGTATCAAAACACATTTTGGTATATAAGTCATAAGTGGCATTTAGCAAGACATTATGAATACCCAAGTTGTACGAATATCAAATCGAAACAACCTAATCAATAGTGTATATAACATCTTTTGTCACACGATATACTTTTGATCGAACATAAGGCATGGGTGTCATCCAACATGTTCAATCGTACTAGTCTCGATCTCTAGGTAGACTGAAAACATCCAAGTGACATTGATCAATATCAATTCACTTAGACTACGCCTTTTAACAGTCTAACACATCGAGGGATCCAATAGATATCTCTCTTTATATGAGAGGGACAAATTCTATCTCGATTACATAACTTCATCACATTGCTCACACAGTAACCAATCACAACCTTTATAATCGTCCGGTTAAAGACAACATTTGATAGTGTTAAATCACTATGTTCCTAATGTTGAAGTCTCTGGTAATCTCAAGTCAGAGGACTGAAAAATATACCTATCATGATAAATAACTATGACTTAATCCATGTGATGTTCTCATAGCGGGTCGGTCCAATACTTTGTTCCCTAACAAGTACTCGTGATCTTGATTTGTATCCCTATACGTATAATCATCATATGATCATCAATCAAGACTCACACTAGTCTTAATTCATTATAGTTCCCAGTATAATGATCGACTAGGGACATTTATAATATTTCTATAAATACCCATGGATCTTATTATAATGTAAACATGCAAATTAATTATAATAAACAACAAATGAAATCCTCTATTTTATTAACTAAAAGTATTCATAAAAACAGTTAATGGATTGACCTAGGGCACATGCCCCAACAGAAAAGTGCGCCAAGAATTAAACCTTTGGAATAAAGATTTTCCAAATTTTGGTCTCAAACTATAACTTCATTTAATGAAACTCTAAAATAATAAAAATTGTATAATTGGACACCAGAGATTTAGGCTACCATAGTCGGGTGTCGGGTACGTATCTCGAAGCGAGTGCGAGACGTTTCGAATGCGTTTTACAATTTGTTTGAGGTAAGTAAATCTACAAGAAAATTAGTTAAATTTTTTTTATGACACTTATTTTATTTCGCATTTTCAATTATTCCATTGTGCGTTCTATTGCTGTTCATTTACTGTTCATCCACTCCCATGTGTATATGTGTTTGTCGACAGGGTGGGGCATGACATGGACCACACTCAGGGCTAGCTACCCCTCGCAGTTCGAGTAATTGGTCATGTTAGAGCTACACGGTGAGTATTCTCCGCGAGACCCGTTGGTTAAGAGATGTTTGACAAAAACCTAAGTCTACGTCATGGGTTCCTCTCGAGAGATGTTTGGATGAGATTCTCCCATTCATGGGTTCCTCTCATTCGACCGTGAGATGTTTGGCGAGGTGGTCGTCATGGGTTCCTCTCGGTTTAGCTAAAACGATTCCCGGATGTCAACCATGATTCTCTGTCACGCTACACTCGTGTCCGAATTTGACTTCTTAACGACTTATTTTCATGCGATTATCTTATCCTTGTCATTTATTTAAATTGCATGAATTGTAGCCGTTTTATTGGATTTCGTGAATATTAGCTAAAGTTATCTGGGATTTGTCATTATTTTTGGTGACAAATCGCAGATCTTGCGACGAGCCGGGGCAAGGGCGTCTCAGGCGACTACGTTCGAGTTAGGAGAGCCCGTCATTTTTGCGTAGGTATTGTATGTATCTATTTACTATTTTTATGAAATTTATGGGAGGACTTTTATACCTGATACATGTATATGTTCACCTTTTATACTTTTGTCGCTCATTAATATACATGGTATCTAATGTCAGGTTTCCACACTATAGAGTTATTTATACGAATGCAAATTTTTCTTTCCTACGGCGTTTGCATGTTTTAAAAGGCTTCCGCTTAATGTTTAATGATTTAATAAATTGTGAACAACTTAACTTAGTCAATTTAATGTGAATATCCATAAAATATCCATAAATACTAAGTTAAGGCGAATAAGATACATATAAAGGTGTAGGTCGCATGCAGTTAAAATAAAGTGTGCGGTGACGTGGCATGCTTGGTGACGTGTCTGGTGACGTGGCGGTACCTGGTTTGCCTCGGAGTTTGGGAGCACATGACATTGTTTTTCAAAAGTTCTTTATTGTTTTAAGGTTTTGGTCTAAGTTTTTTTTCATATTCATATCTCTTCTTATGATCACGAGATAGAAGTAAGCCAACACTTTAAAGGGTGCAGAAAGTACCTTTCATTTGTAGATGCACCATGTAGAGTTTTATTGACTGGAGAGGCCGGTCAAGGCAAGATAGACAGTGGTTTGCATGATGGTGCATGGTTTACAATTGCAATTGGTATACGAGTCGTCTATATCCACGTCGAGTTATGTGTGTGACGTTTATATGTGTTGCATGAATTTGCATGAATTATCCACGTCGAGTGTGTATGTGACGTTTGTATGAGTTGCATAGTTTGTGGTAAGTATGCATGGGTTGTCCACCTCGAGATTCATGTGTGATGTTTCCATGGTTTGCAGTTGGTATGCATGGGTTGTTCACCTCAAGACACGTGTGTGACGTTTGCATGGTTTTCATGGGTTTGCATGGATTGCACGGGGTTTGCATGAGTTACCCACCTCGAGATACATGCGTGACATTTGCATAAATTGCACGAGGTTGCATGGTTCGCCCACCTCGACATACGTGCATGATGTTTGCATGAGTCATCCGACTCGACATATGTATGTGGCGTTTGTATGAGTTGTCCACCTCAAGATACATACTTTTCATTTGTATGGGTTGTTCACCTCGAGATACGCGCGTGACATTTGCATGGTTTGCATGAATTACATGGGTTGTCCACCTCGAGATACGTGTGTGTCGTTTGCATGGATTGCACGAGGTTGCTTGAGTTGCACACATCGAGATACACGCGTGGAGTTTACATGAATTGCACGAGATTGCATGGGTCGCCCACCTCGACATACGTGCGTAGCGTTTGCATAAGTTGTCCACCTCGAGATACATGTGTAACGTTTGTATGAGTTGTCCACGACGAGACACGTGCGTGTCGTTTGCGTAGGTTGTCTACCTCGATACGTGCGTGGGTGACGTTATGATGGATGAGTTGAACAGATAACTCATTTTGAGAAGGAGGAATTCATACACTTAGTATGAATTACTCATTTTTAAAAGAGGTTATTCTTATAAAGTTCCACCTCATCAAACTACACCACACCATACCAAGGTCCCATCCACCTCATCATCGATAACGCCTTTTGAAAATGAGATATACATTAGTTTTGTAATTTTAAAGTAACCTTTCTTATTTGATGAAAAAAGAAAGTATGCCCACCTTAGTTGTTGAAATAGCCCATATATTGTTGTTAGTTGTTTTACATTATTGCAATATTATGTTACATTACATTATATTATATTATATTATATTATATTATATTATATTATATTATATTATACTATATTATATTATATATCTTCTAGATTATATATAACGTCAATCATTTTTCCCATCTTATTAAGCCTAAAATTTCTTTATTTTCAAAACTGTCCTCAAAAGCTTCTATTTTATTGGTTGGAATAATTAACAAGAAAATAAAATTAAGGGTATTTGAGTAAATCTCGATTTAACTAACTTTTTTTCTTTTTTAAGTGGTTGGGACTTGAGAATTTGAAAGTGAAAACTAAAAGAGAGAAAATAACGTAAGAGAGAGATAGTGAGTGAAAGAGACTTTTTAGTTAGTTATTTTATTTGTTTGAGATTTCAAAATTGCATGAATTACTCCTACCTTTCCATCTTTATCATCTACGTGCAATGTACGTGCCACACACTAGTTATATTATAATGGTGGATCTCTTTAATATTCTTCAAATACTATGGCGCTGCAAATTGTTGTTTGGTGATCCCTCAAGTGGCCACCAAATTGAGGGTACATGGTTTGATAGATTTGTAAACAACCACCAAATTATGAAACCTAAAGAAACCACCAAATTAACCAACTTTGGCCGATTTTTCTTTTTTATTTTTTGATATGAAAGAAATAACTTTTTGCACTCAAACCCATTACCTCTTATTTTCAATTCCCATATCAAACCATTAGATAACTCAATTGGTAACTGATCGAATTTCTTCAACACATTTTTAACAAAAAAATAAATAAATAAAATTGTCATATATGTTGATCCACCCAAAATCTTGTCGGAAATTGCACACAAAAATGAAAAGCATTCTAAATTCATATTCATGCATATCCATCCACCAAAAATAAAATAAAGTATACATATCCATCCACAAAAAAAAATAAAAATTAAAACATACGATACGCAACCAAAATTATTAAAATGCCTTTACAATCGATTGGGTTTTACGTTTCTTCTTTTTTGTAAATGACAACTACCACCAAGTCAAGGGTGCGCGGTTTTGAAATTCTCTAAACCATCTCCACTCTAAACCATCTCCAAATCGTGACTTTGAAAAACCAGATCAAGCAAAGGCGGTTTGGTTGATGGCTTGGTATGGTTTTGAGTGGTTTTGCAAAGATGCAAACCCCACTAAATGCTACTTCTCCCTCTTTCACTATTTTAAGCCTAATTTGGTTCATTTGTCGTATTTTTTGAGTAATGCACTCCTTAGAATTCAACTTTTCGAGATTTTTTTTTAAAACTTTTTTGAGAAGCTGATAGTTGTGAATTCAATTATTTATTATTATTATTATTATTATTTTTTTTATTATTATTTTTTTTTTCAAAAGCAAGTTTGGTTGAGATTTATAGTTCTTGAAAAATCTAAAATTATAAAAATCAAATTATTACGATTTATTGTAACACTTTGTTAAGATAGTGTTTGATTGAGGTACTCTTATCATTTTCACTTTTTTGTCTGAAGAAATATAAATTATATTAATCAATAATAACTCTCACTACATTCTATGGTACATTTTTTTTTTTTTAACTTCAATGTACTTCATTAGTCCCCACTTTCCCATGAACTATGGGATCCCAACTAAACAAAGATAGCTTTCGAATTCAACAAAAAAAGAAGAAAAAGAAAATGATTGGGAGGCCTTGATATACCTTAAACACGTATTTAAAAGTGTATCGAATGGCGTACTACTGTACATCTAGTGCACTTAACTATAGTCTCGTTTGGTTTATTTTTGATAATTTATAGTGTTAGTTGGGAGTTATATCTTTGAAGTTAATATTTTCATGTTTGGTTTAACTTTAAACTTGCATGAAAGTTTCAAAATTTTAAACAATAAAAAATATGAATTGACAAAAATAGCCTTCAACTAAGAGTGAGATGAGTAACAAAATAGTCATTAATGAGGGGGTACTTTTATTCACAACTCCTGAGAAATAACTCCCGAGGGTGGTGGGGAGATATTTTACACTTTAAGGTGTAAATTGAGAGATAATTTGCAAACAACTTGGGCAACCAAATAAGATTAGTTCTCAACTCCTTTATGAGTTAATAGAGATATCTTCACTTCATACCAAACAAGACTTAGATGTTAAAAGTGGTTTCATTTTGTTGTAAACTAAGTTGGAACTTGTTAAGAACTAGAGAAGGAAATAGAAGACTAAGAACTTCTACTACTACAAACTTCTACTACAAAGGAGAAGAGGAAATGAAATAGTTGGAATGAGAAGTTTTCATTCAACTTGGTGTGCTTTTACATTGAGGTTGGCACCCTTTATATAGGCCATTTGGTGATGATGATAAATGTACTTCATACAATGTGTACAAGCAATACATACACCCCATGTCATACAACACATCACAAGCAACATAGACAATACATAGAAGAGTTGGTGTACATTGGAGAGGATTACAAGTTACATGCCAATACAATATGTTGGTGTACATGCATGGTCATCCACACTTCACAACACTCCCCCTTGGATGACGCTTGCTTAGAGATTGTGCCTCGTTAAAACTTTTACTAAGAAAAACCCTGTGGGAAAAATATAGTAAAAGAAAAAGAGTACACTATTCTCATAAATATTAAGACGGGTATAATATTGTTAAGATTGCCTCATTAAAAACCTTGCTAGGAAAACCCAATGGGATAAAACCATAGCTAAGGGAAAAAGAGTGCAATACATTAATCAATAACTCCCCCTCATGTGAACATGGGTGAAACTTGTTCAGTTTCTTTACTTGCAATATCTTTAAGTTTACGCAAGCCAATACCATATGAAAGCCTTTTAAATGTCGAGGTTGGTAAGGCTTTTGTGAATAGATCAGCAAGATTATCACTCGATCGGATTTGCTTGACATCAATTTCACCATTCCTCTGAAGCTCATGCGCATAAAAGAATTTTGGTGAAATATGTTTTGTTCTGTCCCCTTTTATGAATCATTCACTTAATTGTGCAATACATGTTGCGTTATCTTCATATAATATGGTTGGAGAATCTTTTATTGAAGGCAATCCACATGATTCTTGAATATGTTCAATCATATTTCTCAACCATACACATTCATGACTTGCTTCATGAATTGCAAGTACTTCAGAATGGTTGGAAGAAGTAGCAACCATAGTTTGCTTTACTGACTTCCATGATACAGCAGTATTGCCACATGTGAACACATATCCCGTTTGAGAACGGGCCTTGTGGGGATCAGATAAAAATCCAGCATCAGCATAACCTTGGAGATTCAATTTTACCCCTCTCGAGTAGAATAAACCCATGTCGCTCGTTCCTCGAAGATATCGGAAAATATGTTTAACACCATTCCAATGTCTTCGAGTTGGTGATGAGTTTGTATCTTGCAAGTAGGTTGACAAAGAAAAGCAATGTCAGGTCTTGTACAATTTGCAAGATACATAAGTGCACCAATTGCACTTAAATATGGTACCTCCGGACCAAGTAGCTCTTCATCACTTTCACGAGGTCGAAATGGATCCTTATCCACTTTAAGTGATCTGACAACCATTGGAGAGCTCAATGGATGCGCCTTGTCCATATAAAATCTTTTTAATAATTTTTCAATATAATTTGATTGATGGACAAATACTCCACTTGAAAAATGTTCAATTTGCAAACCAAGACAAAGTCTTGTTTTTCCAAGTTCTTTCATCTCGAATTCTTTTTTCAAGTATTCGGATGTTCTAACGATGTCGTCGTGGTTTCCCACTATATTTAAATCATCAACATATACAAAGAATAATCACAAATCATGTTGACGATCTTTTAATAAAGACACATAGGCAAAGCGGATTATTTACATATCCTTCTTTCGGAAATAATCACCGAGGCGTTTGTACCACATTCGTCCGGATTGTTTCAATCCGTACAAAGACCTTTGTAATTTTATAGAATGCATGTTATGAGGTTTTGATTTTATTTCATCGGATGTTACAAATCCATCAGGGATTTTCATATATATCTCACTGTCTAGAGATCCGTACAGATATGCTGTAACGACATCCATTAAATGCATATCAAGCCCTTCAGAGACTGCAAGGCTTATCAAGAACCAAAATGTGATTGCATCTATAACAGGAGAATATGTTTCCTCATAATCTATGCCAGGTCTTTGTGAGAAACCTTGAGCTACAAGTCTTGCTTTGTACCTTGTAACTTTATTTTTTTCGTTTCTCTTTCGTACAAATACCCATTTATATCCAACAGGTTTTACGCCATCTGGCGTTTGGACAATCGGTCCAAAAACCTCTCGTTTCTTTAACGAGTTTAGCTCTGCTTGGATAGCCTCTTGCCATTTTTGCCAATCAGGTCTTTTTCGACATTCGTCCACTGATCGTGGTTCTGGATCACCATCATTTTCACATATTTCAAATGACACATTGAAAGCAAATATATCATCAAGAACAATTTCATTTCGATCCCAAATCTTACCAGAGTTTAAATAATTTATTGAGATCTCATTATTTTCATCTTTTTTCTCTTTTTCTAGAAGAAGTTGTTCCTCATCAGAATCGACTTGTTCTGACAAACCCTTATCAAAGGATTCTTGTGCTTTCTCAGGAGTATTTTGATTTGTATTTATTTTTACTCCCGTTTTTCTCTTTCGAGGAATTGTATCCTTTGAACCAACTGGTCTTCCACGCTTTAAGCGTTTCGTTGGTTCTTGTGCATTTTGTTGCACAGAGACATCAATTCTTGCGGGAGCATTTACACTGAAATATGTGATTTTGTCACTTGTTTTGCATCATTAAATGCATCGGTAATTGATTTGCAATTTGTTGCAAATGAATGATCTTTTGAACTTCAAGTTCACACTGATTTGTGCGTGGATCATAATGTGATAAAGTTGATGCATTCCAAGCAATTTCGCGCCATTCCTTTTGAATTGGCTTCTTGTCTCCCCCTAATGGTGGGAAAATTGCTTCATTAAAGTGAC
This sequence comes from Stephania yunnanensis, assembly GCA_039657365.1. Lineage (NCBI taxonomy): Eukaryota > Viridiplantae > Streptophyta > Magnoliopsida > Ranunculales > Menispermaceae > Stephania > Stephania yunnanensis. Next base: position 51,197,848 of record CM077584.1, on the reverse strand, counting down.
AATCAAAAAACGCGTGCAAGAAAATAAATCCCCTGTTAAGGGCTCAAGGTATCTTATAATGGACGATGAGTTAAATCCAACATAAATCCCAAGTTTTCGTTGTGGACCCATCTTAGTTCTATTAGGAGGTGGTATAGGAACATACACTGCACAACCAAAAATTCTCAAGTGTGAAATATTTGGTTGTTGACCTAAAATGAGTTGCATGGGGGAATGTTCATGATATGCAAGGCCTATAACGAATGATAGATGCTGCATGAAGGACTGCATGTCCCCAAACTAAAGTTGATAACTTAGTTCTCATGATTAAAGGTCTGGCAATTAATTGAATGCGTTTGATAAGAGATTCTGTCAAACCATTCTGGGTATGCACATGTGGAACAGAATGTTCAATGGTAATTCCTATAGACATGCAATAATTTCTAAATGCTTGAGATTGAAATTCCCCGGCATTATCAAGACGGATGGTCTTGATTGGGTTGTCAGGAAATTGTGCTCTTAACTTAATGATTTGTGCTAAAAGTCTAGCAAATGCAACATTGCGGGTTGAAAGCAAACAAATATGTGACCACCTAGTTGATGCATCTATCAAAACCATGAAATATCTGAATGGTCCACAGTGAGGATGAATAGGACCACATATGTCTCCCTGAATGCGTTCTAAGAAAACTGGGGATTCCACAACAATTTTACTTGGGGATGGTTTAACTATCAATTTACCTCGAGAACAACTAGCACAATTATAATCACCAGCTGAAAATATTTTGTGACTCCTTAAAGGATGTCTATGCGAATTATTAATTATTCTTCGCATCATTGATGATCCTGAATGACCAAGCCGGTCATGCCATAAAATGAATGTCGTTGGATCATTAATTTTCTTATTTAAGACGACATTCGTTTCGACATGCCTTATATGAGTAAAATATAATCCAGAGGATAAAGCTGGGAATTTTTCTAACAATTCTTTTTTCCCATTTGAAACCAATGTGACATAGAGAAATTCTCTATTATTTTCGTTCATGGTTTCAATGTGATATCCATTTTGTCGAATATCTTTAAAACTGAGTAAAATATCTTCTGGATTTTTCAGAGTATAAGGCATTGTCAACATGAATTGTTGTTCCCCCAAGCAACATAATATTTGCTCTTCCAGAGCCATTAATCAAATTGGAGATGCCAGATATTGTTTGAACATTAGCATCAGCTAAGTTCAAATTTGAGAAATATTCTCTGTTTTTAAGAATTGTGTGCATTGTAGCACAATCAGCAAGGCACATATCGCTCTTATTTAGTTCATGACTTGAACACATGATTTGTTGATCCATCTGGGACAAATAATGTTTGACAAATCAGAAAAAGAGTCATGATAATATTCATAATATTTTGCCTTTGATTTTAAAGGCATGGTAAAGGTCACAAAAATACTCGGGCATATATATGACAATATTTAGGCAAAATAACCTTTCATATATGACTAAAAAAACGTCACAATTATGAGCGCTCATTGTCAATAATTATTTGCCCTTTGTAGTGGTGCACCACTTTTATTCCAAATTTTGGTGGAATTGTCAATACGACCTTTACCTGATATTTTCACATTTTCCACGTCCATAAATTTATTGCGATCATGATCCTTATATGCAACATATGCTTCTTAATTTGAAGCTGAAGTAATTGGACGGGAGTGATATTATATTTATAATATCTCATCATTTTATTCAGCTACCATTAGACAAGAAATCAATCCTTAATATTTATTGGATTGATGTGCGCACTCGATATTTGTTGCAACAATAAATCGAGGCGGGCCACGTGACCTTCCTTTTATTGTCTCATCAGTCATATTTCCACATAGCCTCAACATAGAGGTAATTAAAATTGTGGAATTATAATTAATATTTGACTGATTAAATTTTGTAGCATGAGACCCAAATTACCTCATTTTGAGCTTTTTGGAGCATTACCCTTTTGGTATGTATAACTCCATAAGGTGAAAATATATATAAAGTGAAATATTCACTTTTCAAATCTCCAAAGAGAAATTGACGAATGATTATGTATAACACACAACCTTGCATAGAATTATCATGACAAGAATTATAATAAGGTAACAAATTCAACTATGGTTGATTAATATTTTGAAAGTAAATATAATATAAAATAATTTTCTCTTTTCTATTATGTAAAAAAAAACATAACATATGATTAAGTATATGTTCACAACTTGATTTATTAATAATCAAATGTACTATTCGTATGAGTTGGTGGGACAACCTCCAGGTTGGGTGGCGAGACAAAGTCTGCTTAATGCCATGCCTCCTCGAACGGGATAACCCGTCTCCCTTTCAATGTTTAGCTTTACCGGGGACAAGGCTTACCCACTATCAACTCAAACTTATAGCATTATTTGTATTATAAAATCAAGAATAGAACAATAACTAATCGTTTGTAGTTTTAAGAGAAAACTAGTTAGTCACATATTGACTTTTGATTTCTGATGTAGAAGATCGTACAAGACGCAACTACAGAGCATACTTTCGCAATCGGTGACGCTATAATGCATAATATATGAATAAAGTATGCATAGATAAAAGGAAGCAACCATGATAATATAGAAGTAAATTGAACTTATTTAAATAACAAAAGTTATACCTTCATAGCTTTCTCTCCTTAACAAGCCTTCTTGAACTTCGAGATCTCCTTAATGCTAGAGCAAGCTCGTGCTGATAACGTGTTGTAAACTAAGTTGGAACTTGTTAAGAACTAGAGAAGGAAATAGAAGACTAAGAACTTCTACTACTACAAACTTCTACTACAAAGGAGAAGAGGAAATGAAATAGTTGGAATGAGAAGTTTTCATTCAACTTGGTGTGCTTTTACATTGAGGTTGGCACCCTTTATATAGGCCATTTGGTGATGATGATAAATGTACTTCATACAATGTGTACAAGCAATACATACACCCCATGTCATACAACACATCACAAGCAACATAGACAATACATGGAAGAGTTGGTGTACATTGGAGAGGATTACAAGTTACATGACAATACATAGAAGAGTTGGTGTACATTGGAGAGGATTACAAGTTATATGCCAACACAATATGTTGGTGTACATGCATGGTCATCCACTTCACAACACATTTATCATTTTTAAAAAAAAAAGTTTGACAAAAATAAAATGAAGTGAGATCAGAATCATTAGATTGTCAAACTCGTCACCAAAAAAAAAAATTGTCAGACTCTTGCTCTTTTAGAAGAGGGTTTTGGCGCCCCCTACAGGCCAAAACTCTCGATCTTCCCTATCTCCTACTATCGACGCAGCGAAGTTGTTGTGTTCTTCTTCGCCCATTTCGCATCACTAAATCCTCATCTTCCTCCTCGTTCACTCGCCCCTCTCAGGTAATTTTCTAGGGCTTCCGTTTGTTCCAGTACTGTTCCTCTTAAGGGCCCGTTTGTTGTTATCGTTGTAGATTAATTTTATGGTACATTACGAAATCGCAACCATTTATTGCCTGTGAAAAAATTGGCGTTTTGATTTATAGGCCGCGGAAAGTCTGTATGAGAATTTTGAATTGCAGATCAAACTTCATGTGTGTAGCCTCATATTTTTCTAACTATATTACGAATTATTTATTTTTTAAACCATTGAATGCATGCCATTACAACAACAACAACAACAACAACAACAACAACAACAACAACAACATAAACATAGTCTCAGTCCCAAATTAATTGGTGGATTGGCAGAGTGTGATCTTTGTAGCCGACCAATTAATAGGTGATAATGCTGATAAGAAGTAAGAACCGAAGCTCAAAAAATGAAAATGCAAAAGTAAGACCATGTTAACTATTTGATTGATTGAAGAACAAGAGAACGCAAGAGACCACAACTGTTCGAGAGGCTGGACTCTTCCAGAGAGGTTGATCTCTCCTAAACTCGACTCAATTTCAACAGTAAGTTCAGTAACCAAATTCTTCTCATGTCCATCGTATGACCTCACACTCTTTGTTTCTAAATTTCAGATGAATCTTCATACTAGGAATTCAATATGATTTTAAGAAATGACCAATATAACCGCCCCTTTAAAAGCTCTGGAGTAGATAATGAATTATTCATGATAGGATGAATAGTTATATTTTTTGGGGATCTGATGCTGGAAATCGGTCAAAGGTTAATGGGACACCCTAAAAATTGTTGTCCACAACACTAGAGCTAGCCATACTCATGCTTAAAAAACTGAGTGTGAACCATTGCTGCCATCATTTATTGGTTGGTGATGCGTGTTGAATGCGGCGATTATGATTTTGAATCTTTTATGTTTACTAATTTCTACATTGGCTTGTAGTAGTGATAAGCAATGGGGGTGTCGGACCTCAAGGAATTGGATTATTATCTAGGTCAAAATGGGTTTTCAATAGTAAGAGGAGAAATTAAGCAAATGCAAGGCAATTTAAATAAAATCAACCACAACAAAACAAAGGGGTAATCAATTAATTTATAAAGAACCTAGATTGTGGCTTTTCAAAGACAATTCAAACCATTGCAATTAAGTTGAGCATCGGATTTCAAAAGATAAATTCCAATTTATTCTCCTAGAGTGGCTATGGAGATTGACATCGCATCTAAACTCCTTAATTTCCTAATTTCGATAACTAGGGCAAGGCCGCTATGTGATACTTTCAGCTACATGCTATAGGCGTAGCACCTTGAGATGTTAACATATTTAACCTCATTAAGATTCATGAAGTCACCTCTCATAAACAATTCGAGACAAGTAGCGTGTTCGATTTAGCCTAGACCCTCTTGTTATATGAAATATACCAAAGGGCAGGGAACCAATTGTGATACTCACTTGCCACCTAGCGTTCAAACACTCACACAATTACAGATGCAAGGGTTTCAATTAGCTCTAAATTCAAATCAAAGAGCATGTATTCATGACTATGAAAACCCCGAGTCAAATCATGGAATAAGCACAACAAGAAGAAAGCTAAGAGAATCCATTAAAATCAAATTAAAAATAAGAAATCCTCACGATAATCCCTGCAATGGATGAATTGAACTTCGCTTTGCTCCAATCTAAGTAGAGAGAACCTTCCACTTGTGGTTCAAGAACTCCAATTACAAACTGTTGATTACAAGCTTCAAAATTCCCATCAAAGAGTTTTCTTCTCCAAGGAACAAGGTGGTGCTGCTTATTCATCGGCGAGCAGCGATGGCGCCACCTAGGTGGTTCAGTTCATAGCAGAAGTTCTGCTCTGGACTGCAAGGGTTGGATGGGACCACTTTTACTCTTTGGTGTTTGATTCCGAAATTTTTCTTGACTCCCGCTCCACTTCATTTTGCTCACATTAATCACGAATCTGTTCCTTTTCTCACTTTGGCCTCCTAAAACCCTGAAAAGCACACAAATGAGAGATAAGTGTCGTTATTGAGGCTTAACACACCAAAACACTACAAAATAATATGCAAATGCGGCACAAGAATGCTCTTATCAGATGGAGACTTAATTTTTTTTTTTTTCATTTTTTTTGCACTATTTTGTTGGGCATGACAAAGTCATATCATGAACACACCTACTTTTTAGTTTTTTATGAAGTCACATTAGGTTTAATGCTATTTGGCTTATTTTGTTGCCTTTTTTTGTTGTAGATAAGTTTTCTAATCCTATACCAAATTACAAAAGTTTGTTTCTTCTAATAGACGCATCAATATAATGCATCAAAATGTGAAGAGGGGTACTTGTTACTTCTCCTTTGTAGTTTGATATATAAGATTACTTATGTAAATAGATACCTGGGAACAAGGTTTGAAACTTCGGCTTTGCCTATGACTTCGCTCACTCAAAATTCAGAATTAATTCGAGGAAGTTAACTTCGACGATGGAAGTTTGACGAAAATTCGCCGGTGTACGGAAGTTTACGTAATTTCACTTTAAATGCTAGAAAACTCAAGTTTCTTCGTAGAGATGCTAGAACTATGTTTTATTTGAATTTAGCCGAAGTTTAAGTATATTTCAAGCATAGTCGAAGTTTCAGTCAAAGTTTCAGTTGAAGTTTGCTCAACTTCCACGAAACATAACAAATTTATTTCGTGTTTTATTAACTTCCATCGATGTTTTCAAAGTTCGGTCGAAGTTAGCCAAAGTTGAGTCGAAGTTTTGCAATTTTTCTACTGCCTATGAACTTCGCTTTGCTCACTTCAAAATCGACAAACTTCGCCCGAACTTCGCCTAAGTTAATCGATTTTTTAAACCTTGCCTGGGAAATGCACCTGCTTATTTGTATCTTTACTCCAAAGTATTTGAACAATCTTTCGGCAAATATTTTTTAAACTTGCATGAATGAGTTTTTATTAACTGCATTTAGCCGAGCTAAGTGGAAGCCTTTGACCTATGTTTCCTACCCCATCTAGTTTGGGGGTTATCTAAATGATTTTGTTTAATTCAGCTGTATCCTATTTGTTGACTCTGTTGCTTTTATTTATGTTGCAGAGGCTATTTGATCAAGATTGATGAATGGTGCAGGAACATCCAGTAGTATTCGAACAGCTTTCTCATATTGCGTTCAACAAGTACGGACTTATGATTATCATTACTACCTTTGTCTTCTTCACCTCTCTCCAGCTATGCGGAAGGCTGCATTTGCTTTGCGTGCTTTCAATGTGGAAACTTCCAGAGCCATGGATGTTGCCTCCGACCCTCAGATTGGCCTAATGCGTCTTCTATGGTGGCAGGAAGCCATAGACAAAATCTATGCGCACAAAGTAATTGAGCATCCCACAGCACAGGCGCTCTCTTCTGTAGTCTTGGAACATAAGATCAACAAGAGCTGGCTGAAACGGTCTGTTGAAGCACGGATTAAGGATGCAAGAAGGGAGGAGGATGACATCCCACATAAAATTGGAGAGCTGGAGAAATATGCTGAAGACACAATGTCTACTATCCTTTATATGACGCTGCAAGCTGGTGGAATACAGTCAACAACTGCAGATCATGCAGCCTCACATGTTGGAAAGGCAAGTGGACTGCTGCTGTTACTTAGGTCATTACCTTACCATGCTAGCAGGAGTCGTCAGGTTTCATATATACCATCTGAAGTTGCGTCCAAACATGGGCTTCTTGTGAATTATGGTGGTCGAACTCAGGTTTCGATGGACTCTCGCGAAAAATTGTCTGATGCTGTATTTGAAATTGCATCAGTTGCGAATGATCATCTGCAGAAGGCTCGGGAGTTGGCTAAAACAGTCCCTGCTGAAAGTCTTTCTGTGCTTTTGCCTGCTGTTCCTGCGCAGGTTTTCTTGGATTCCTTAGAGAGAGTGCAGTTTGATGTGTTTGACCCAAGACTTGCTAGAGGAATTCTGGGCATTTCACCATTTTGGTTTCAATTGAAACTAAAGTGGTATGCATGGAGAGGAAAATATTGAGAGGAAAATATTGAGCCCTCTTATATACGGAGATGCATCATTTTGATGGTAAATCTTTATAGTTTCTCATACAATCTGTATTCACAATGGTGCAAGTCTTTATTTAAGGCAAATCTTTTCGTTACATTTCAGGTCATTCCGCAGATAGTAGGTAGTGATACCCCAGCTGCTTCATTGGGGATAATGTATTACTTGCTTTGAGAATCTGAAAGTAACATGTACTTGTACCTTGCCTGAGTATTGTATGCTATTTGTAGATGATATTGTCTTAGTGGTTGAGTGAATAGGAAATTAGAACTATGGAGGAATACATTAGAATTTAAAGACTTTAAGTTGAGTAGGACGAAAATCGAATATATGCACTGTGAGTTTAGAAACATAAGACATTAAGATGATGGAGTGGTAAAATTAGGGGAAGTAGAAGTTCCTAAGGTGAACCATTTTAGATACCTAGGATCAATCATAGAAAATGATGTTGATATTGAGAATGATGTCACACATAGAATTCAAGCTGGATGAAAGAAATGGTGGAGTACAACATGAGTGATTTGTGAGCAAAATGTTTTTACTAAGTTAAAAGGAAAATTTTATAAAACCGCAAATAGGTCATCTATGCTCTATAGAAGTGAATGTTGGGCGGTAAAACAACAACAATTATATAAAATGAAGAAATGAGGATGTTTAGGTGGATGTGTGTTAAAACTCGTAAAGATAAAATAAGAAATACATAAATTCAAAGACAAGTAGAAGTTGTACCAATTGATACAAAGATTAGGGAAGAGTGGTTGCGGCAGTTTGGTCACTTGCATAGATGGCTTACAAATGCCCCTATTAAAAAACTTGACTCAATAGAAACTGTAGAAATTCGACGAGGTAAAGGTAGACCAAAGTTAACATGAGATACCTTAATTAGGAGAGATTTGAATAGTTTGGAAAACTCACCATCAGTTGCATTTAATCGAGCACAATGGAAAAGTTTGATCCATATAGGAGACTCCAATTAATTTGGGATTGAGGCTATGTTGTTGTTGTTGTATTTGAGCAAAGGATCTGGAACTTGTGGTTTTGGCCTTCACGTTCCTTATTAGCGCATTGGATCTTTGTACATCAATGCTGAGGTTAGTTACTTGCTTTCGTACTTAATGCAAAACTGAACTGTGCGCTTTATGCAAAAAATGAACCACACATGACGATTCAAAACAACAGGGTTGATTTGGTTGAAATTGATAATTTGATAGAATTGAGTAATTATTTGGTTTTGTTCAATTTGACTTGTTTCTAATTTAATCCACGAATCCTGTCTTTTGTATGTTGGGAAGGAAGAGGAGGGTTCCAAGGCTTTATGGTTTAGAACCTTACAACACTCTTATGCTTGAAAGTTATATTTGCATTGTTAATATTCTCTATGTGCATGATACTCTGTTTAAATATGAATAAAGAGCTTGCATTTCTTCCTCTCTTATTGCTCAGTTTCTCTATATGCATGAAACTCTGATTAAATACAAAGACAAAATAAAGAACGTCCTTTTCGTCCTCTCATGTTGGTAAATGTTGGTTCGCGTTAATTCAAATGTTTCGTGTTGAAAAATTACGCTCATTGATTCGAGTTAGTGTCATAAAGTAGTGAGAGGGGTCCATCTAGCCCAGGTTATTATTGATTTGAACTAGATGATTTTGCTTGGTTCAGCGGAGTTCAACTATTGATTTGAATATTTGGTTTCACACTTTGTGCTACTATGTTGCTCGTTACAATAAATGAAACTAAACTTAACTAGGAAAAATTGGTTTGATTTGGTTGAAATGAAGTTGATGAAACAATTATTTTGCACAGATTGTGAGACTCTGAAACTTATTACTTTGATATTGTTATATATCCTTAATTGTCCGGTCCCTTCACCCTTTGTTGAACTGTATTTTTTATTGCATCATTGCGCTTCATTGGGACCAAGTTCAATTGAATTGGCTATTTTTTCGTTAAATTTTAACAGCTCCCGTGGATGGCATTGTTAATTGGTTAGGATAACATATTTGTATGCATAAGTATCGAAACTTATTTGAATTACTTATGCTGGAATGATTCACGAGGAGCACTTCAATTACGCACTGCCCATTGTTTGCCCTTAAAGGCAGTACGTAATTACAGTGCCCCTTACGAGTCATTGTAGCATTTTTGTATTCGATTACACACCAGCAAAGAAAGGAACTCCAGACATTGGAATCCAAGACTCCCCTTGTATGAGCGTTGCCGCAGTGAAAGGTGTGGCTTCGCGAGCATCCCTAAATACATGAAACCCAGGCCATTTCACTCTTCTCTCTGTCGAAGCCCCAACTCCTGTATTCATGTACTCTCCATAAAAGAGAGTGGAGATTGCAAAACTGCCACTCCATTCAGTCCACCCTTCTGGGTCAATCAACCCATCAAGGTCTGTTTTCATGAACACAGTTCTTGAGAACTTCTTCCACGGCCTCCCAAGGTACGACCTCGTCGTCCCCTTCAATTGAGAATCTGGTGCAGCCACCACTCTCGACATGTGGATTGAGATACCGGTTCTTTCATTTGGATCCTCTCTTCCCTGTGCAGTTATCATGTTGCCTTGGTGCTGCATAGGCTGCCTCAACAAAATGTCGCAGTTTTGGAGGACTACTGCTGCATTTCCAAAGATAAAGTCTATGGTGCCGTAGACATGGCAATCGCGATAAAATTGCCGCTGTGAGTGCACGAAAAGGGTGTCTTGAAAGCCCTTGAAGCTGCATCTGTAGAACACAGATAAATCTGAAGCCACTGCTTGCTGTTTCTCAGGCCCTGCTGTGTTCTCAAACGTCATGTCCCTTGCCCAAAAACCATCACCAGATACAACTGTGACATCAAATTTGAGAGAGTTAAGACAAGTTCTTAAAGTGTTTGGACTATATAACTTTGTCAGAGCACTCTCTTATGCATTGGTGTTTTATTCAAGCATTTGCCTTTTAAAATTTACTTACTGAAGCTGGCGGAGTTGAAGGTGGTAGCGCCATCGATGACATTCCGTTTACCAGTTATGACTGTTCTATCAATTCCATCTCCAACAAACATCAAGTTCTTCATTTCTCTGGTGATCTCGACTTTCTCGGTGTAAACCCCTGCTTTTACATGAATCACAAGCCTATCATTTTGGTTTCTCTTACGATGAGCAAGTGCCGCGGCTACTGCTTCATTGACAGTCTTGTGAGTTCCCGTTCCATCTTTTGCTACCACAAAATCAGTTCTTGAAGTGGATGTTTTCCATGAACCCAATAGTCCTTCGCTCGTACTTGAATTGCTGGACCTCAATGGCCCTGCTTTATGATCTGCATCGTAAAAGAAGTGGAAAATTCATGTCCGTGTGTTTTTTTTTTTTTTTTTGTCAAGGCCGCCCGGTAAACCCAATAGGTCCCGATTAATCCGGGCTTGAGCCGTTTATGACCACTATTTGGCAGCAAAACTCCCCCTCTAGAGTTTTAAAGGGATTCCATATCTAAGGCTTAAACTCCCCTAGTGTATATGTGAATAATATTAGTGCTCTTATTTTAATTTAAATATATGTTATTATAGATAGTGGACATATACAATTTAAAGCCAATTCTTTTAGCTTAAGTCTCTCAATCCAACCAAGGAGTAGCTACAATATACGTTCTCACCTCTGGATCAGGATGATGTTAACGAAAGTACGGGTTAATGTGGGTAAATGGAGGTCTGCAGATCGTTTCGAGTTTTTTGATTGTGCATGTCATTGTTACGTTTGAGCCATGCTAATGTTCTCTTTATCATTCCACTTTTATTGGACGTATCCCAAGAGACAAATCATTTCAAGTTTTTTTAGACTGAAAACACAAATTACACAAATCCGATGACAAAGAAAAATGCAATATAAATTGATTTCGATCTTGGTTATTCTAGTTTATCATAACTAGCTTTAGGAGGTCTAGTACTGTCCTAGATTCACTTCTAAAAGTTGCTTTTTTTGTCAAATACTTCTATAAGTTGCTTGAAAACCACTGAAAAACACAAACTTAATGGCTTAAGTTTTGTTCGAGTGGACGCTGCTCACTGAATCACAAGTCTAATGACTAAAGCTTGTTATAATTAAGTACTGACTAAACTAACCAGGCCTACACTATATATATAGCCTCTTTTCCTTAGAGATTTAAATATGAATTAAGTGGCTTTGTATCGATCATCATGTTAGTGTAACCAACCATTGTCTTGGTTTGGTGGTTGAGATACTTAACTAGTTGTTCACTTGAGCTTTTTTGAAGTCACATGTTTTCGAGGCATATCTAGATCTCTTATAAGGTGGGACGCGTCTCCTTTGGAATAGTCGGGTAATCTAGATATACCACATGCATCATCAAAATAAAAAGTCATGTTAGTGCAACCAATTACCATTTTCAGTGCCTTGATCTCCTGGAGCATACAAATCCAATGCCCTACGAAGCAAAATGGTGAGGTTCTGATGATAACAAGTTTGCATGGTCAATTGAGGGAGGAATTGGTGTACACCGTCCAAGCAAGTCAGGTGGCTTGTGAGAGCTCCACTGAGCCAAGCAAGCCCGTCATCCCCACTAATTTCACCATCTCCGATCAATACCAAACGCCGAAGCCTATACTCACTATCTTCATAGAGTTTCATGCAGTCACTAAAAGCAGTACTACCACCTCTCTCTGTGCTCCAATTCTTGGCATTCACTATCTCTTCAATTACCCTATTAACAACTTCACTCTTTTGTTTTATTAACACTTCATGGCTCGAGACGCAACAAACCGTGTAAATGGACAGCAACAGAAGATAAATTGTGGGAATTGTAAGCCAAGTATATGACATGTTGAGTGTGGTAGTGTAGAAGTAGTGGACTTAGATTATATAGTATACAAGGCTGGTTGTTCATATCCATTTATATGAACTCACTACATATATAGTTGGAGCTTTTAAAGGTGGATTGTTTGAGTGGGCTTGTTGGTTGATTCTATCATTAATTGGAATAACTTGGTAGCCCACTCCACTTGGATTTTTGTTACATACGTGTGGCTCGGATCAGAGGTTGAGATGATTTATATGTGTAGGTTACAGATCTCTATGTTAATTGTTGAGGGTTTGTCTATATTGTACGTGTTTGGAATTTGGAGTGTTAAGATGACACGGTGGTTTTATGCATGTGTACGTGTTAGCTTAACTCATTCATACTTCTTGCTACTTTTATTTTGTCTTCTGATGGTTGTAAATTATGTACTACATACTAGGGTATTAATTAGGTTTGTTAATTTATTGGAACAAATTAATGTATTGTATAGTTCGTATTCTATCAAATATTTAGGTTTTTTGGCTTCAAAAAAAAAAAACATTTAGGTTTATTATAAATATAAAGTAATCATTAGTTTGATGCATGCCTGCAGTAGTTTCCTCAATTAGTTTCTATTCATCAAGTGTTCCTCCGAACTCGACAGACAGAGGTATGAAGAGAAATTGCTTTTTATATTATTTGGCGCATGTTCACCTGTAAATGAGAAGTTGAAACTTCAAGTTTTGGTGTAAGAGTTAGGGTGATCTAGGCATATATAAAAGAACAACTTGCCTGTGAATTGAAAAATAAAAAGGTTTTCGTACATACACAAACTAAACTCTTTACACTCTTGAACCATTACTAATCTTCTCTTTTGATCGGCGATAGTTCCAATAACTTTTTTTCGCATTTGATTTATTCAATAAATTACAAATCTCTTCAGATCTTTGAAGATTAGTTTCACTCTTGTTGCAATGCATCTCTCTCAACAATTGTTTGTGGATCTGTATGGTTGCTGGATTGATGATTTTCTTTAGGTTTTTGTATTTAGTAAGTAGTTTGTCTTTCCTTGTTGGAACTTTTGATTTTGTCTTTCTTTGTTGGAATTAAGTCTTAGTTTTCTTATCTTGTTGAAAGTTTTGCTTGTCATTATGGAGTTTTAATAGTGTTTGTGTACTGTCATGTGTTCCAAATGTTTGTAGAGAGCAGTCTCTAATTGTTACACATTTTCATTGTTAAAGTGACATTCGCAACCAAATTCATGAAATATAGATGTTCTTTTGAATAAGATTAGCGAATTAATGTATTTTTATTAGGGCGATTGACTCCATGTCTAGTTCTGTATGGAATCATTGATGATTAATTGAACTTTTCTATTTCACTTCAAAAAAATGAACACTTTACCAGGGTTGGCCCTAAAGGGGGCGAGTGGGGCGATCACCCCTGGCCCCCGCCCCTTAGGGCCCCCATTTTTTTTTTAAAATTATATAAACATATACAAAAATGTATTTTTTCAAATTAAAAAAGATTCCTTCTTATTATAAGTGATAAAATGTTGCTTAGCAAATAATTCATGTATTTTTAAAATTAAAATTAAAATTTCTATTGTATAAGTAGCTCTTTCAACTTATTATCTCCATCTTAGTGATATTATCTTCTCTGCAGTTTGTATGCATTATAACTATTTACTTTTTTTTTAAAGTACTTTTTTGAAGATATTTTGAGAAGCTTTGATCATGCTATTGTGCATCAATTGAGAAATTTTTGTGAGATTTGCGCTGTCTCACAAGGAATAAAAAACTTTTTTTTTTTTTCAAACATTTATAATGAGGACCCCCAAATTATAATTTCGCCCGGTCCCTAAATACTTTGTACTGGCTTTTACACTCTCTTACAGCTTAGACCAAGTCCGTACACATGCTAAAGATATATATAAATTGAGTTATGCTAGCCTAGCTTACATCATCAATTACATCAAACGAAATTAAAACTCCTTGAAATACAAATACATAGGATCCATACACATCTCGATGCGCATCCAACACAGATCAATGGTGTTTCTTTCATTATTTGATGCCTCGGTCAATGAATGACAAGCTAGCATTCTGGAATTAAAATTAAACGGTCAAATATTATATTTTCTTCGCAGACAGAATCTCAATTGCGTCCTTATTGAAGGAAACAACTCCGTGTTTGTGGCTGCCCCATGTGACTACTGTTGAAAATGTAAAGTCAAAATCTACATATCAACCAAATTAATTGAACCGATCGATTTGAGTTTCCGGTGATTTACCTTACAAAAAATGGGTTTGGATTGTGAAAAATAATGAAATGACAACAACAATATCACATCATAGGATAAATTGACTTACACGAACGTTCATAAGCCTCGACTCGCGTATTATGCATCGAGATCTGTGTATGCCACCATCTCGAGGTGCGCATGAATGATTCATGTGAATCAATGTGTCTGACAGCGGTGTGACATACTATCGTTGTCCTTCCAACACTTTTATTTGACTATACATTTTGTTCTAAATAATTCCCACGTTAGAACAAACCATTGTTATCTACATGAGTTGACAAAAATAACGTAAAATTAAGCTACCCAAATTATCCATTCGTATTTTATATATAATTAATACCTAACTAATCCATTTAATTTGCAGCTCTAGAGTTAGTTGAGAACAAGCTAGGTCCTTAATTAACATTGTCACATATACATTGACTCAAAAAACAAATATTGTTACATATACATGCATTGCTCTTCCACTCTCCGCGTACAAAAAGTCAATCTAGCTCCTTATCAAAGAAAGAAAAAATCAATCCAGCTAATTATTATATTATCTTCATCTATGTATAAATGTATACATTAATGATCTTCCATCAAGCAAACAAACTAGCTACCAAAAAATGGCAATGATCTTTCTCATTGTGACATTTTTATCATTGAATTCACTATTATTATCACCTGTTTTGTCATCTAAATATGTCCCAAATGACATCCATTCTTGGTGCAACAACACCCCTTACCCTCAAACGTGCAAGCAACATTTCATGGGCCACTACTTTCCCCACAACATTGCTCCGAAAAGCAAATCTGGTTTTCGAAAGATGGCTGTGAAGTTGGCCATGGAGGGTGCTCTACGAGCGGCGAGCCACACTAAGTGGCTCGGACCGAAGTGTAGAAACAAGAGGGAGAAAGCTGCATGGGCAGATTGTTTACAGCTCTATGAGAGCACCATAATTCAGCTCAACCGCACAATCGATCCTTGCTCGAAGTGCAGCGACGTCGATGCTCAAACATGGCTGAGCACAGCTTTGACAAACCTTGAGACTTGCAAAACAGGGTTTATGGAGCTTGGTGTATCAGACTTTATTTTGCCTCTCATGTCCAACAATGTGAGCAAATTGATTTGTAACAGTTTGGCTGTTAACAAGCCCGAGGTGCAGGAGAAACCGAGTTATGTGGATGGGTTACCAAGTTGGCTAAAAGCCGGTGATCGGAAACTGTTGCAGGCATCGTCTTCGGTGCAGCCGAATTTGGTAGTTGCTCAAGATGGGTCAGGGAGTTTTAAGACCATTAAGGATGCTCTTGATGCTGCAGACAAGCAAAGAAAAGGAAGTGAGAGGTTTGTGATTAGGGTGAAATCTGGGGTGTATAGAGAAAACCTTGTGATTGGGAATAGCATGAAGAATATCATGCTTATTGGTGATGGTATAAGAAATACCATCATCACTGGCAGTAGGAGCGTTGGAGGAGGATCCACCACCTTTAACTCTGCAACTGTTGGTGAGTTCTTGTTTAAATGTTCAATTATATATATTATCATAATGCACACTTAATTTACAATCCATATGTATATCTAATTATTTTTCTAAACTCAAAAAACGTACTAGTGCTATATTTATAAAATTTCTTTTTTTTTTTTTTTTTAGATGTGTTTTCAATTTGACATTGGATCGAGGTTCAAGTCTCTTAGTGTGCAAGTTTGATAGGCAAAAGATGGTTTCTAACTTATGACGAAAAATATAATATGTAAGACCTATTGTGCACTCGGACAAATCCAGATCTACCTTTTTGCACAAGGAATGATTTAGGCATGTTGTGAACTAATCATTGTTCTTGCGTATATGCAGCTGTCACTGGAGAAGGATTTATAGCTCGTGAAATCACATTTAGAAATACAGCCGGCCCGCAAAATCACCAAGCAGTGGCACTACGATCAGGTTCTGATCTCTCAGTCTTTTACCGTTGCGGTTTTGAAGGATATCAAGACACACTTTACGTCCACTCCCAAAGACAGTTCTACAAAGACTGTTACATCTATGGCACAATAGATTTCATCTTTGGAAACGCAGCTGTAGTTCTACAAAACTGCATGATTTACGCTAGAAGGCCCATGACAGGCCAAACCAACGTCGTGACAGCCCAAGGCAGAACTGATCCTAATCAAAACACTGGCATTTCAATCCATAACTCCAGAGTCATGGCTGCGGCCGATCTCAGCCCAGTCTTGAGCTCAGTGAAGACATATCTTGGGAGGCCATGGAAGCAATACTCAAGAACTGTGTACCTAAAATCCTATGTAGATAATTTGGTTGATCCAGCTGGGTGGCTTGAATGGAATGGCAACTTTGCTCTGGACACATTGTATTATGGCGAATATAGAAACTTTGGCCCTGCTTCATCTACTACAAGAAGAGTGAAATGGCGGGGATACCGCGTTATAACAAATCCGACTGAGGCGTCGCAGTTCAGTGTGGGGAGCTTCATTTTCGGCGGGTCATGGCTGCCTAGTACGGGGGTGCCGTTCTCTGCAGGGCTTTGATCTACCTGACATATTGCCCATTGGAGGTTGAAATGTTTCTTTATTAGTTTATTTTTTTATTCAAATTTTTTTTGATGAACGGAGTCATACTCCTTTGCATGCATGCATGTGTGTGTGTTACTATCACACTAGAACAATTTCGGTATTTAATAGAGGTTTTAAAATCTCTATTAAAGGGAGAAGTTATTAAATAACACCTAATTGATAAGAGTTTTAAAAAACCTCTATGTAATACGTGTATTAAAAATTAAAACATAACACATTTTCACACGACATTTAATAACACTCTATTTAATAGGGGTTTTAAAACCTATATTAAAGGTCAAAAATGTTCTAGTGTCAGTGATTTACAAAAGTCCATATCTTCTACCCTAAAGAAATTTTCTCGCTTAACTCAACCTGTGGTGCCTAAGGGCCACCTTAGCTCAGCACTACCAATACTCAAAGTAAATGAATAGCAACAATGGCACCAACGAAACGTTTTACTAAGCTCTCGATGAGAATACAACACTGGTACTCTATGCTTCCTCAAGCCTAGAGCCCATGGCTTTATAGATCAACCAACAAGTAGTTACATAACCCTCAAGGACACATGTCCTGATTACATTGATTCGTAGACTAAGTAAAACCCTACTCCTATGGTCAAGGCAGTTACCCAACTACCTTGTTCCCTTGTTGCCACCTGGTTCCATAACCGCTACAACTGCTTGGTCAATTACCACATGCTCCATGTGTTCGGCACATTCTCGGACGTGCCTTGGTCATGCCAGTGGCCATGACCAAGGTAGTTACCTAACCTCTTGGAACCACCTTGACTTGGTCCATCCGTGCCTCAAGGTGACGTGGTCCATGTTTCGTTTAGCTAGGGACATGGACTGCTCGGTGGTGCCTAGCTGAGCCTAGGCACCCTGGGTGCTAGCCGGGGCTCGGTCGAGTCCCACCGGCTCGAGGTGGCTCGGACCATGGGTCCGTGGGTCTTGCCATGGCATGGTTGCCGAAGGCATGCTCGAGGGTCTTCCGTGTTTCTATGCCCATGCCGCCTCTAGGAGAGGACACACCCCTCTTTATAGTAGATGTTAAGCTGTTCCCCGAACTCCAATGAGAAACATCAAGAAATGAGATAAATCATAATTTGACTTAGTCGACGCCCAAGTTAAGCTTGTCAACCCTTGCCAAGGTATGTCTTGCCCGTGCCAAGGCGTGGCCCTCCTCATGCCAAAGGAATTTGCCAAGGTGTTGCCTTGCTCGTGCCCAAAGAACCTGCTAAGGAGCGACCTTGCTTATGCCAATGTGCGACCTTGCTAGTGCCAAATGAATCTGCTAAGGAGAGGCTTTGCTCGTGCCAAAGGAATCTGCCAAGGCTTGCCTATGCCTATGCTAGGCGATGCGCCAAGGCACGTGCCAAGGCGCAACCTCGTATGCGCCCAAACACCATGCCTTTGAGCGCGCCAATGTGCGACCTCGTCCACGCATGTGGGCCGCTTCATCCTCCCGCATGCTATCTCGCAACCAAGCCTCATGGAACCATTCGATTCCTTCGGAACTCGATATTTGCTAGGTTTCTCGCTGCCCACCCTAGCCTACTCATGTCATGCTATTAAGTGGCTGACAAACATCCCCCACCGAAATGCTCGATGCCCTCATCGAATTGCTCGGTTGTCGTAACCGCTTCTGGTAGTCTGCTATCTCCTTCTCAAACTGCCATAGAGTAGTGTCTCGCTCCCAAATAGGTTCATCAACATCAACCCACTTGATCAGGTAGAAAGTCTTGCTCTACGAGTTTTTAGAATCTTCGCTTAGAAAGGAAATAATTTTCGTTGCAAATCAGAAACGGAATTAGAAAAGGAAATAAGTTCCGTTGCTAAAAAAAAAGTTAGAGACTTAGAATCATTCCCACCAAAAATCTCGTTTCTTTTGACCGTTCATCAAATCTCGAGATTTGTGCATCAAATCTCGAGATTTGATAAGTATCCCTCCACCCCCAACCCACCCCCCCAAAAAAAAACCCAAATCCCACAGTTCTCGGTCTCCCCAAAACCCCCAAATCCCTTCTCGTCTCGCTCTCTGCTCTCCGCTCGAGACTGCGGAGTGTGGCGCGCGTGGCTCGGCGACTCCGGCTATGCCGCCTTCGCGGCCTTCCCGCCCTCGCAATCGTCTTGGGATCGTTCATGGGGACCGACGACTCCAAATCTAGGGCTCGATTCGCTCCGACTTAGGGTTCGAGCTCTGCTCTTCGACAAGGCCGGTGTCTCTCTCTTTCTCCGATCTTCTTCGTCTTCGTCTCGCCGGCGGCTTCGTCTGTTGATTCTGCTGCTTCGAACCTCAATTCCGCATGTACGAGTTTTCGGTTTTTAGGGTTTTTTTTTTTTTTTTTTGGTGTGTTTTGGTTGGTTTTGGGGGTTTTTTGACTGTGAGTTTGTGAGGTGTTTTGGCTTTGCAGATTTGCGTTACATGGCGATGATGTGTATTTCTCTTTGGAGGATTTCGGTTTTGGGTCAAATTTGTGATGGGGCTCAAGCTCAAGCTCAAGCGCAAAGATTCGCATTCAAAGGTTTGGTTTTTGGGTTGTTTTGATCTTCTTAGGGAATTCAATGTTACTTTTAGGTAAATGAGATTTGTTTCATTTGTTTGCTAAAAATGTGAGATTTGAATGATTCGAGAGGTTGTCTGCGTGGAGTTCGTCTTGTTTTCTTCGATCTTTCTTTGTTGACTTGTTGGATTGTTAGGCTATGATATCCCAATGCTATAGTGTTTTTGCTCACACCTTTGTCTAGCTAGATCTATTTGGAGGCGATTTCTTGCTAATATCACAGCTGGATCCCTGTTTTTAGTGCTATAGATCGTTTGGTCCTTTGTGGTTTTCCGGATCGCCGCTCATAGTCTATTATTTGTGGAAATGTGGATTTGTCATGAAAAGTAATCGAGGAATGTGTTCCCGATGTGAGTGACTTTGTCAAGCGAAGGAGAAGGCCCTGTGATTTAGAAGTTGTAAATATAAGGATCCTTGCAAGATGTTTAATGAATGTGTTCCCTACGGTCTATTGCACACTTTTTTTGTGATGTCTACGAATGACTTAGCTTGTATTTGCTAATGAATTTTCTTTCCCCATGATGCGGTAAACCGATTTCTGCTTCTTTCCTTCTATTTTTTGTTTTTTCCCGATAGGGGTACTTTGCTTTCTTTGTTCGTGTTGGCCATTCTTGCTTCTTCTATTAAAAGCCAGCAAAGTTGGTAAGATAATTGTTGCTATCTATCCTAGTTGAATGTTTTAATATGGTATTGATTTGAGATGGGGACATTATATGAACTTAATTAGGACTTCTACACCTAATCCCTTCTATTTTGCAAAAAGGTTGCATAATTTGCACTAGTGTCTCTCAAGGCGAGAGCGCTTTTGCCGGTCCAACCATGTGCTTCACAAACTTATTTCTCTTTTTGCCAGGCAACTTTAGTTCATTTTAAACAGATTAGTTGCCTTACCCAAAAAGAAAAGGTTTATAGCTGTCCATTATTGTGATCTTCAATGCTCAATAAATGTCATTTATGCTTACTGGCATTGACTATTACGAGACCAAATTGATAGATTTTAGTTAGGAAAATGATCGGTTGACCGACTTTTGGCTTTGACTTGGGTGCGATTCGATGCGAGCGACTTGCATCTCGAGGTGTATCGTGCGGTCTTCACCCGGTAGGTTCGCTTAAGTGTGTGACCTAACCCCCTGATTTGAGTTAGCTAGAATGAGAGAAGTTATGTTTAAATCACATTACATACTGTTTTGTTTTATATGTCTTTGTTTTTTTGTTTTTTGTTTTGTTTTTTTTTTTTTTTGTTTTTGTATTATATGTTTTCTCAACTGCATTAATTTGAGCAGAGTGGAAAAGTTTGATTCATGCAGCCGACCTCAACTAATTCGATATTAAGACTTTGTTGTTGTATGCTATCTTATGCTTCTTTATAGTTCATATATTGGCTCAAACTTTGCAAGCCTGTAATTAGGCACTTGCTTCTTGTGGGTCGTCAGGTGTGCCTTAAATCATGAATGCATTTTTGCGTGATCCGGAGCACACCTCATTATTCAATAGGGTAAGCGCGTTTAATTACAGTTCTTTTAAGAACACGCATCTCGAAAATGTGTATTATCACTTTAGCTTCTGCTTCTTTATTCTGAGTGCTGGGATTCTCATCATATTTGCATGATGAGCTTTTAGTTTAATTAATTATAGTTTGAGCTGTTCTTGTTGGATTTGGTCCACCATTGATCTGTCAGTCTCATATATTACAAAAATTGACATTACAGATCCCACAAAGTACAGTACAAATCATTGGGACCTCAAAAGATTCAATCGCAATCGTCAATTGGGCGATGGAGCAGCAGATCTGGGAGCCATTATTATGAAACTGAGTTGTACAAGTTGGCCACCTTAGGTTTGTACCTATTTCTTTTCCTTGGCTTGTAAAAGTTGTCCTAGTCTCCTAGTTAATGCGGAAAGGTAACACGTCTATAATTATTTTGTTTTTATTGCGTACTTGGAAATCACATCGTTTCCTTTCATTGATTGTACAATTTATTTTGCTTTTACCTATCACCAAAGGGGCATATCTGTTGAATCTTTTTATGCATGTGGAATCAATACTTGTGTATAGATCAATTCAAATCAAAATAAAATTTGATTGAACTTATTACACTTGTATAAATATAGAGTTAGCATGTATACTTGCATTTTAGATATACTGACATACTTGTGCGCACTCAAGGAGGAACATTTTTTTTTTTGTCAAAGGAGGAACATTTATAAAGAAACAATTTACATTCATAAATAAGTAAATTTAGTTTTTAATAGTATTATTAATTTTTAATGTGAGAATGACATGAAAACTACTATGGACCATGACTCTACATTAATTTTTTTTTCAAGCGATTGTCACCATGATACAAACTTGGTACCAAGATGTCGAAGAATGTATGCTCATGCTCATGATTATCATATTAATTCCATTTCAAACAACAAATCTGTTTGTCACTCTATTTTCTATATCACTTGTCACTCATCCCATCCCATTCGTTTCTTCTATACATGTTGCAAAATGAGTAATTTGAAAAGCATGGATAAGAAACATTGCTAATATGGAGAAGTCATCTTTTAACTATTAACTTGCATTTTTTTTTAACTTTCTTTTGACGTACATGAAGTTTGAAATAATGTTGCATGCCCGTATAGTTTAAGCTCCAAGTAATATTAATATGAAAAAATGATTGAAATCTCATTTTAATTTGATATTTTATTGAAACATTATATTGATTTAATATTTATGGAAATATTGTCCATCTTTGCAATAAATCTTGAGGAATTCGAAATTTCAAAAGTGCGAATCTTGTGGAATATATAGGTTCCTCTCATAAACAAGGAATGATTTAGTTCTTTCGTGAAATCAATTAAGTGACAAAAAACACTTTTGTATTTTCATCATGTTTTACCTATACTTACTCTTATCCAGCTGTCATTCTTGTTTTCTGATTTACGTATTTTCAAACAATCCACAGTGATGGGGAGACATTTATATCTGCAGACGACTTGCGAATAAATCATGGAATCTATAAATCAAGTAACCAAAGTTTCAACATTGTTGATGTGAAGCTTTGTAAACATGGAAGACCTCACTTGGCATCATAGCTAGGTTTCAGGTACCATTCTCAGAGTTAGATGTCTATCTGGAAAAATTTAACCTCAAATAAGGTTGTGCTTTCGGAGTAAGAAATAAGTAATTTGAACCTCTTTTGTCCATTACCTTTTCTATTCTTTCCGCTTGTCAAGACTCGCACCAATGAATAAATAGAACATACAGACAAGTAATATCAAGAAAAGAGCTTCTCATACGCTATCTTCTACAAATTATTAAATTCTATTGTTGTTGTTGTCGTTGTTATTGTCTTTTTATTTTGTGTTGTTTGTTTTTAAGAATTCCATCTTCATTTTGTTTTTGCACTTCGTATTTCGTTTTTGAATGAATACGCTTTCATGTTTCTCCTCTTCATATTCTATCATATATCTATTTGAAAGTCTTTTTATTTTGCCATATTTTTCTTTCAAATCCTTTGGAAAACCTCCTACGTCTTTGAAGGGCCTTCTTAATCATCTTTATTGAAATCATAGTTATTAGTCGAAATATATGAAGATGACTTTATGAAATGTTTGTTACTTCTTGAATTTCACCGTTTGTTCACCTAAATGCTAGCCTTTGCTTTGTTATTACTTAATTATATAATCGAATCATCTTTGTTTTGGTTTTTTTTTGTTTTTTTTTTTTTTGTTTTTGCTATTTTTTTTTTTTCTTGTCGTTTTTCTAATCTATGGGACAATTCAAGAATAGATCTTTAACTTGGAATTTTGCTTGCCAATCGTAATCTATTTGATGACATTTTAGTCTTCTATAACGACAAAGCCTTTGCCTTTTTCATTTAGCACGTACAATTTTCTCATTTGTCTTGTTTCCTCCTTTATGTTGGCATTTAGGTTCTTTGAGTTCAATGTGCAAGCTGCTCAGCAAGGCATTGTCTACATTGATGAAGTTGATAAGATAACAAAGGTCTTATACTTGATTCATGTACTATTTTCAGACTCTTCATGATAATAACCTTATATATCCTCAATTGTTTGTGCAGCCAGAGAGCTTGAACATTAGTAGAGATGTATCTGGAGAGGGTGTTCTGCAGTTTGATTTGCGCTGCGAGGTAGACTTCTCATCTCTTCTCGATCAAGTTATGAGGTAATTCTTGTCTAAAACTTTGTTCCTTTTTCTTACCAAAGCAACTGCTATGTCCTTGTGAAGTACTTGCAATAACTGCAGAGATAAACTTAGAGCTGTTGTTAAATCGAAAAAAAAAAAATACTTATCCCAAGTACGCAGTATAAGCTTTTCTCAAACCAACATTATGCTCTTGCATTCGTTTTTATTGATTTGTTGGTGTCTCCAACTATCCCTCGTCGGTGGATGATAATCCTTTCATCCTCATAGAGATGATGCTATTACTTGTCCTCTGCATGATTTGTAGTGTAAATTTGTAATGACTCATAACTTGGTTTCTCTCTCAATTGGACACTGCTCTTCCATTTGTGATGATATCTAGTTTCGATGCTTTATCAACATGGATTTATTGCTTGGACAACATGGGCTAGCTGTGACAATCATGGCTTATATATATATATAATATTATTCTCACACATCTGCATTAAGCATGTGCCATACTGTGCAACTTGAAGACCAGGCGATTGACTAATTGTAAGAAAAATTCAGTTTAGAAGATTGGGTTACTTGGATTAAATTAGATTACATGTTGAAGTTTATGCATGCATATTCTTATGTAAATGGAGATAGTGTTTTTGCAGTTTTGTATTTTTTATCATGAGTTTGATCTATTTTGCAATATTTGCAGAGCGTGACCTTATCAATAGGTGACTGGTTCTTTGATCGAGTGGGAGTTAGTGCCATTGATTGCCCATATCCCTGTGACAATACCTGCCATAATCTGGTTTCCAAGTGAGATATGAGGAAATAAAAACATATGTTGTAACTTTATAGTTGTTTATATGACTTTTAGATTGATAATTCGTTTTGTGCATATTTAGAGGATTGTAAGTTTTTTTTATGGTTGTTGAACAATAGGATTGGTGGTTTTTGTAAATACTTAGAAATTTGGAGCATTTGTTATACTAGACAATTTTTCGTGGATATATAAAGCTTTTTCAAATTTTGAATTTTACATTTTTTTTTCTCTCATTTGAATATTTGTTGATATATTTTGTCGATGTATGAATGTCAAGTTTTGCTTTTTTGGGGGATGTTAGCACCCCAAGGAGTTGTTGGAGGGGGTGCAGGCGATGGAGTAGGTCTATGGTTGTAATTTCAAGTTATAGGTTGGAGAACCAATTGGATTATATTTATGTTTGTAAATTAAACAAAAAGGAAAATTAGAGACGGATTAGCAACGGAATTCAGACATTCCGTTGCTATTCCGTCTCTAATTTTTCAGGAATATATCATTAATCAGCAACGGAATCAGAGACGGAATGAAGAATTCCGTCTCTGATTCCGTTACTAATCAGAAACGGAATCAGAGACGAAATTCTTTATTTCCGTCTCTGATCCGTTGCTAATCAGAGATGGATCAGAGGCGGAATGCAAAAATTCCGTCTCTGATTCCGTTTCTGATTAGCAACGTAATCAGAGACGGAATTCATGAATTTATTATTTCCGTCTCTGATTCCGTTTCTGATTAGAAACGGAATCAGAGACGGAATCCAATTACAAATGTACAATTTTGAAAAAAATTCCATTTCTGTTCCGTCTCTGTTCCGTTTCTAATTTCCGTCTCTAAATCAAGTCTCTAATCGAACGGAATTTATTCCGTGAATCTGCTCAATTTTCCCGCAAACTCTTTTCGTTTTAAGGGTGGAGCCCGTCTTGTTGTGCTTCTCCCTGGATCTGCCTCATCATAATGGAAAGGTTTAAGGTAGCTGACATGAATGTAGGATATATCTTCAACCTTTCTGGTAGCATAAAGCGATAAGCCACCCTCCCAACTCATTTGATCACCTCAAATGGTCATTCGTACCACTGAACCAAACCCTTATACGCGTCTCCTTTTGTTGAACTTCTTCAAAATCTGAGGAATGAGCTTCAATAAGACTAGTCTCTTTCCTGGAACTCCAAGGGTCTTCTATTATGGTCAACATACTTTTTTC
This sequence comes from Stephania yunnanensis, assembly GCA_039657365.1. Lineage (NCBI taxonomy): Eukaryota > Viridiplantae > Streptophyta > Magnoliopsida > Ranunculales > Menispermaceae > Stephania > Stephania yunnanensis. The sequence goes on along the minus strand of CM077584.1, from coordinate 51,172,042 downwards.
ATCCTCCGGACAACTTTGGCCAATCTGTCTTGAGCTGCCTCCCTCAGCTTCTGCTTGCTCATCGCAAAACGATAAGCCGCTGGGCTAGACCCCATCGACTTTGATTTGACTACCTCATATGGAGTAGCCGATTTTTGTCCCATCGCGACCTCGAATGGACTGAGCTCCGTAGCTAAGCTTTTGTGAAGATTGTAGCAGAATTGGGTTGCATGAAGTAAATCCACCCAGTTGGACTGACTTGCATTCACATAGTGTTTGAGATAGTCCTCCGGCAATGCATTGATCATCTCCGTTTACCCATCCATTTAAGGATGGTTTGCTGTGGAAAACTTCAACTTCGAGCCCAACAAATTGAATATGGCAGTCTAAAACCTTCCAGTGAACCGAACGTCTCAATTACTGATAATGTCATCCGGTATCCCCCAATATTTTGCCATATGCTTCAAGAATAACTCCATTGTCATGTCTTCATCACAATTCTTCGGAGCAGCTATGAACGTAGCATACTTCGAGAATCGATCCACCACCACCAGCATGCTGCCCATTCCCTGCACTTTAGGATGACCGATGATGAAATTCATAGATATACTCTTAAATGGTCTATCTGGTATAGGCAAAGGCTCCAGCAACCTTGACGCCTTCCTTCTCTCTGTCTTGTCTTGCTGGCACACAAGACAAGTCCACACAAATTGATCTACGTCCTCCTTCATTTTAGGCCGGAAGAATGAGCGTGATAAGAGGGCATAAGTATGCTCCATGCCCAGATGTCCAACCCACCAAGCATCGTGTGTCTCCTTCAGAAGTTGTCGCCTTAGTTCGCCAGTACTGGGGACATATGGACGTCATCTTTTAGCATAAATAACCCCATCTTCACACCAAAACCTCCGAGTGACTCCATTAGCCACTAGCTTTAACATCTTTGAACAAACATGGTCTTTGCTTGTCTCCTCCTTGATCCGAGGTAGGAACTCACTTTCCAGCCTCACCATTGCCGACACCATCTCAGCCACCACTTTGTGACTAAGAGTGTCCGGGACTGAGTTAAGCCTTCTAAGGTTATGTTCGAACTGAACATCGAACTATGCTAGGAAATCCAACCACCTTTCCTATTTCTGATTGAGTTTTCTCTGACTCATGAAGTAAGTGATAACAACATTGTCTTCCGCACCATAAAGCTTGTTCCCAACATGTAATGCCTCCAAAGATGGAGAACATGAATCATAACAACATTTCTTTCTCATGAAGCCGAGTACCTCTGCTCGGCTTCCTTCAATTTCCTACTTTCGAAGGCAATTTGGTGTCCTTCCTGGACAAGTACCGCCCCTAATGTTCGATCTGATGCGTCGATATGCACTTCGAAAGGTATGTCAACATCGGCAGTCCCAATACTGGTTCAAAGGCAATGACCTGCCTCAATTCTGCCATGGCTTGGTCGCATCGACCCGTCCATACCCAAGCTCGATCCTAATTCAATAGGTCTGTCGGTGGTGCCACTCTCCTTGAGTAGCCTTCCATGAATCGCCAATAGTGCTTAGCCAAACCCAGGAATGACCACAAATCCTGGACCTTCATGGGGTTTGGCCACTCCATGATTGCCCGCACACTTCTCTGGGTCCATATGTAATTTACCCCGGCTTACAACATGACCAAGGAAAGTGATTGTTTGTGCATCAAACTCACATTTTTCCTTCTTTACATACAAATGGTTAGCCCTCAAGGTAGTCAAAATCATCCATAAGTGATCCACATGATCTTGGAGGTTTTGACTGTAAATTACAATATCATCAAGATAAACAACAACAAACCGATCGATGAACTCCCTTAGTACATCGTTCATCAAATTACGGAATGTAGTAGGGGCATTTGTCAAGCCAAATGACATGATTAAGTATTTAAATGATCCATACCTAGTCACCATGGCCGTCTTATGGACATCTCCAGCTGCAATTCGGACTTGGTAGTACCCCGATCTCAAGTCCAACTTCGTGAAGTAGGCTGCATTGGATAGCCGATCGAACAAGTCTGCTACTAACAAGATATGGTACTTATTCTTCACTGTCGGCTTATTCAGTGCCATATAGTCCGCGCAAATCCGAAGGGATCCATCGTGTTTTCGCTGGAACAAGACTGGTGCTCCATAGGGTACCTTGAATGGTTGAATAAATCTAGCATCCAACAACTCTTGCACATGCTTCCTCAGCTCCTTCAACTCCTTTGGAGCCATTTTGTAAGGGGTCAGTGCTAGGGGTTTTGAGCTAGAGATCAACTCAATCTCATGGTAAATCACCCTTTGTGGGGGTAAGTGCATCGATAACTCCGAAGGCATCATATCACTGAAGTCCTCCAATACCTCAGCAACTACATCATGAATTTTTGCTGTCGTGCTTACCTTAGTCTCCACCAAGACCGTCGGGTATGTTGGTTCACCCTTTCGTAGTCCATCTTTCACTTGAATGGGTGAAAGGTGTGATAGCTTTGTACTCTCTTTCCCTGAAATCATGTTAGCCGCAGGAACAAAGCAAGGATGAGACTTGTTCATCACAAACAATTCCCTCAAGAATGGCATCAAGGCAATGCTCCCCAAATGTAGAAAAAGTCATTTCCTAGAATGACATCAAAGTCATCTAAGGGAACTGCCATAAGGTTGATCTTCCCTTCCCAACCCAACCATAAGATTCACAATAGATGCCATACCTTAAATTCATTTAGCTTCAAAATTTATAGCTTTCATTCGTTTGAAATTATCAACAAGAGCGAGTCCTAGCTTTTCCACCATGTGTTCCACCACGAACGAATGTGTCGCTCCCGAATCCACCATTGCCAATACTCATTTCTGATTCACCTCAGCATTAACGTATATCAGCCCCTTTGAAGGGCTTGTCTTGGCTTGTTGAATGACATTCAAAAATTGTAGTGGGTTCATCCGGGGCTGGCCATCATCTTCCGCGATCAAGGCCGAGATTTTCTTATTCTTTGGGCAGTCCCGTGCCCTGTAAGGGCCGTTGCATATGAAACAACCCTTATGCGAGGAACTTGTTGAGGGCTTCGTGTCTACTTTTGGGGCTGGCTTCGTGCTCAATTGCTTAGGAGGGAAATGCTTTTCTCGCCCTTCTTATGGTGGTCCTTGAACGACTTCTTCTCCTTGTTCTTCCCCTCGCTCATGGAAGAACTAGTCTTGAAGTCCTCATGACTATCAATCGCAGCAATTGCTCCGAGCAAGTCCTTCACCCTTGCCTCCTTAGCTTGGATTGAGCCCATGCCTGTAATTCAGCAGTGAAGTTAAAGAGTTTGTCCTCTTTTGACATGTTTTTGATGTCAACAAGAGAGAGAGAAAACTCCTTAATGTAGTCTTAAATCGACCTCGTTTGTTTGAGCTTGCGCAAGGCTTCCCGTGCTTGCCAAGCACCATTGGTAGGAATGAATTGATCATTCAACTCCCTCTTTAGCACCTCCCAATCCATAATCTTGGGTCTACCAATAGCCGCATCATCATCTACCCTGGTTCTCCACCAGAGTTTTGCATCACCTTCTAGGTACATGGAGGTCAAGATGACCTTTTGGTTCTCCTACGTCCGGACAGTAGTAAAGTATTGCTCCATATCCCAAAGAAAATTCTCATGCTCCTTCGCGTTCCGCTTGCCTAAGAATTTCTTTGGCTCTGGCACCTTAATTTTAGTCTTTACCACACCCGCAACCTCCGAGGATCCACCTATAGCTCGCTTGAGCAAACTCGCCTCCAAAGCCATTATCGCGGCTATTTCGGTGGTGAATTCTCCCATGGAATGTACATCCACAACAAGCTCCTCAAATTTGGATTCCCACATAGCTATCATGGCCTCTTGTGACTCTCCTCTAGTCACCAAGGAAGCCACCAATATCTCCAAGCCTTTAATGCGATGTGCCGACATTGAGGACTCCGCCGACTCTATTGGGACAATCATCGTTGCCATCATGTGTTCTAAGCGAGCTACCCTCTCACATAGATCACTTGCTGCTTAGGTCGCCACCGTCTCCGAAACGGGGCTCTTATACTGTAACGGCCTGAAAATTTAACTTGTGCCGCGTGTCAAGTCAAGGTCGTATGTGGGACCCACTCGTCTAAATACGTATGTCCGAATCCAATTTGAGATGAAAATGCTAACTATGCGAGGAATTCGGTGAGCCGAAACATGAACGAGGACGCGCCTCGAGTCGCGTGCCGACGTGGGAACGAATTTATGTGGTTTTAAATGTACATTGAATATGTCTCGTGATGCGTGTAGCGCGATTATTAAGATTTTGAAATGAGGTAGGTTGGTGCCTCGAGATGTGCGTTGCACGAATCTCAAGGAAAATGAAAGAGATAAGGATAAGGAGAAAAGAAATAATATATATATATATATATTATATGATATATATATATATATAAAGAGAGAGATGGCGGCCCACGGCGAGCGGGGGTGGAGACGCCGGCCGGAGCTCCGGCGTGGACGGCAACACGAACGGCCACGGGGGGATGAGCGATGGCACGTGCGGTGGCTCGCGGGAGGAGCGATTCGCGGCGCGGCGGCCGCACGGCCGCGCAGACACGACCCAAGCGACGGGGAGTGGCTCGGGGAGCTGCGAGGCGGCGATCGCGCCGAAGCCCTGGCGAGGCGGCGCGCGGAGCTGGCCGACGCGGCTCTGCGGTGCGTGGTTTGCGGTTGCGGTGCGGCCAAGAACCGGCGATTGCGCGGCGCGGAGGACTCAATTTTGGCGACGTCGGCGAGCGGCGGCGCTGGCTAGAGATCGGCGGCGGCGCCGACGAGGCAACGACATCGACACGGTTGCGGCGACGACGCGGTGAACGGCGCGGTAGCGCGGTGTCGACTAGTCGGTTGCACGATTTCGACGAAATCGCGACGACGCGAATGAGGTGAGATTTGTTTCACCAAATTTCAGTTTGATGAGAATAATTTGAAATAAAATATGCTTAAACTGTCGAAATGGACACCAGGGACTAGGAGTCGGGTGTCTGGTGCACAAATCGAGACGTGAGTGAGACGTTTTGATTTTGAGTTCGCGATTTCTCGAGGTAAGTAAACCAGTTAGGGACTTATACAGTATTTCATTTCTCTCCATTGACTGTTGTTGTTTACTGTTGATAGCTTTATTGTTGTTCACTGCTTTGTGATGATAGCTATCGTACTTGTTGTCGATTGAGGGGGTCCATTGGCAAGTGAGTTATGGTTACTGTATATTTGCGATATGAGAGGTTAGGACTAGAGGCAGGGGTCTCGTCCTAATTATGGTCGTCCGTTGATTTATCCGGGTCCATGTATGTTTCATAGTCATACGGGCTAGGGCTGGGAGGCAGGGGTCTCGTCCTAGAGCCGGGTCTATGGATGCCTCATAGTCGCAAGGGTTAGGGCTGGGAGGCTGGGGTCTCGTCCTAAACCCGAGTCTGCTGGGCTTTTTCTGCGACTCAACGACCTTTTGGTCGGGACTCCTTGTTATTTGGCATCACTCATCGATGGATTGGTTACAGTCTTGTATATTCATGCGTTCTTGATTCATTTTGTTCTATTTGCATGAATTTGATTTGCTTTGGATATCGTGAATCGTTGTTTTTTTTGGATATTGTGAAATGTTGTGTATATGTCCTACTTGGATTTACTTACAGGGCTCGTCATTTTTATTTTGACTGAGTGCGTAGCACTGCGACAAGTAGCGAGAGAAATGCTTCATGGCTAGGTGAGAATTTTGTATAATTGTATTTACTCTCCTCTGATGATATTTACTGGGTTCCACAGTTAGGTTGCCTAACTCCCTGATTTGTTTGTTGAGTTATTGAATATGTTAGTAACTTCCGCTAAAATTGTAAATCTAAAAAAATATTAATAACTTAACTGTAAAATGTTGAATTTGTGAAAAATGATGGATTGGAAGGCTGACTAGGCCTGCGTTGACCTTGCGAGATGGGCTCGGGGGTCCACGTAGGCTTAGGCCGGGCGGGGCCCAATTCGTGGAAAATTGGGGCCTTCACAGATACCAATTATCATGGGGCTATTAAGTGAGGGGTTTACCCTAAAGAAAATTTTCTCGCTTAACCCAACCCGTAGTGCCTAAGGATCACCTTAGTTCAACACTACCAATACTCAAAGTAAATGAACAACAAACAATGACACAAATGAAACATTTTACTAAGCTCTTAATGGGAATACAACACTGGTACTTTATGCTTCCCCAGCATAGAGCCCATGGTTTTATAGATCAATCAACAGGTAGTTACATAACCGTTTAGGACACATATCCTGAGTACAATAATTTGTAGACTAAGTAAAACCATACTTCTTGTAGTTAAGGTAATTACCCAACTGCCTTGTTCTCTTGCTGCCATCTGGTTCCACAATCGCCACAACTGCTTTGTCAATTACCACAAGCTCCATGTGTTCGGGACATTTTGGTCATGCCAGTGGTCATGACCAAGGTAGTTATCTAACTGCCTGGAACCACCCTGACTTTGTCCATCCTGTTGGGTTTTGGGGTTTATACGCAGCGGAGATTACAAAACAATTTTGAATAAAACCTCAACAGGATCCGAATCTAATTCCATTAAAAACGTTTAAACCATGAAAACTTAATCATACCTCGGTTTGCGCAATGTACCTTTATGAAGGTTAATCGATCTCTAAGGCGCTCGTGCCCCGACATGCCAAAGCGCGACATTGCTTGTAGTAAAGGAATTTGCCAACCTTGCTCTGCCAATAGTCCACACATGAATGGCGTGCCCGAGATTCAAAGTGCTAGCTTCGAGAGAATATCAAACCTTTTGTTTTTCTCTCCGAAACGATTCAGAGCGTACCAAAAAACCCTAAGTCGTTTCTAAAACGAAAATAGAGTTTCGGTTTCTCTTTTTTTTCGTTTCTTTCGAGTTTAGGCCCTAAAATTTCATCCTTGTGTTCTAACTTAAAGCATCTATTTATACAACCCTTGCATATAGACGGTTAAGTAAATTACACATATGCCCCTACTTAAAGAAGTATAAGTGTAATACACCACAAGGAAGTTTTCGTCATGAATCTTATCATATAAAATTCATTTTTCTGAACCATCTTAAAATCTCGCAAAACCATTCTTAGTGTGCGACCCAATAGGCTCATACAACGTTGACAGTGTACCAAAACACATTTTGGTATATAAGTCATAAGCGGCCTCTAGCAACACATTATGACTACCCAAGTCGTACGAATATCAAATCGATACAACCTAATCAATAGTGTATATAACATCCTTTTGTCACACGATATCCTTTTGATCAAACATAAGGCATGGAATTGTCATCCAACATGTTCAATCGTACTAGTCTCGATCTCTAGGTAGACTGAAAACATCCAAATGACATTGATCAATATCAATTCACTTAGACTAGGCCTTTTAACAGTCCAACACATCGAGGGATCCACTAGATATCTCTATTTATATGAAAGGGACAAATTCTATCTCGATTACACAACTTCATCACATTGCTCACACAATAACCAATCACAACCTTTATAATCGTCCGGTTAAAGACAACGTTTGATTGTGTCAAATTACTGGTGTTCCTAATGTTGAAGTCTCTAGTAATTTCAAGTCAGAGGACTGAAAAATATACCTATCATGAGAAATAACTATGACTTAATCCATGTGATGTTCTCATAGCGAGTCATTCCAATACTTTATTCCCTAACAAGTACTCGTGATCTTGATTCATATCCCTGTATGTATAATCATCATATGATCATCAATCAAGACTCACACTAGTCTTAATTCATTATAGTTCCTAGTATAATGATCGACTAGGGACATTTAGGATATTTATGTAAATACCCATGGATCTTATTATAATGTAAACATGCAAATTAATTATAATAAACAACAAATGAAATCCTCTATTTTATTAACTAAAAGTATTCATAAAGACAGTTAATGGATTGACCTAGGGCACATGCCCCATCACATCCGTGCCTCAAGGTGACTTGGTCATTGTTTCGCTTAGGGACGTGGACTACTCGGTGGTGCTTAGCTAAGCTTAGGCACTCTGGGTGCTAGCTGGGGCTCGGTCGAGTCCCATCGGCTCGGGGTGGCTTGGACCATGGGTCCATAGGCGTTCCCTTGGTTGGTTGCCCAAGGCATGTTCGAGGGTCTTCCTTGCTTCTATGCCCATGCCACCTCTAGGAGAGGATACACCCCTCCTTATAGTAGATGTTAAGCCGTTCCCCGAACTCCAATAAGAAACATCAAGAAATTAGAACAATTGTACTTTGACTTGGTCAACGCCCAAGTCAAGCTTTGTCAACCCTTGCCAAGGCATGTCTTGCCCGTGCCAAGGCGTGGCCTTGCTCATGCCAAGGCGCGGCCTTACTCGTGCCAAGGCGCGACCTTGCTCGTGCCAAAGGAATCTGCCAAGGTGTTGTCTTGCTCGTGCCCAAGGAACCTGCCAAGGCGCGACATTGCTCGTCTAAAGGAATTTGCCAAGGCGTGACCTTGTTCGTGCCAAGGCGTGACCTTGCTCATGTCAAAGGAATCTGCTAAGGCTTGCCAGTGCCTGTGCATGTGCATGTGCCAAGGAATACGCCGAGGCACTTGTCAAGGCGCAACCTCATCTGTGCCCAGGTGCCATGCTTTGGCGCGCGCCAAGGCGCGACCTCGTCCACGCCTGTGCCCTGCTTCATCCTGTTGGGTTTTGGGGTTCATACGCGCTGGAGATTACATGCCTTTGGATCTTTGTGGTGTGATCTAGGTTCCTTGGCTCGTGCTATTGCCCCGTTATTGTCACAATACAAACGAACAGGGTTAGCAATACTTGAAACCATACCTAGATCGAAATGAACTTTTTGATCCAAATCGCTTCCTCCTTTCTTTGCATCGGATGCTTGCGCAATATACTCAACTTTCGTTGTAGAATCCGCCACGATCTCTCGCTTTGAACTTTTCCGCTTCTTGCACCACCATTCAAAGTAAACACATATCCAGACTGCGATCTAAACTCATCTATATCAATTTGAAAACTTGCATCTGTGTAACCATTTACAACTAGATCATTTTCAAAACCTCCATAGACCAATAACACTTCCTTAGTCATTCTTAAGTATTTAAGAATGTTCTTTACTGCTATCCAGTGACTCTCACCAGCATCTGACTGATATCTGCTTGTAGTGCTCAAAGCATATGATACATCAGGTCAAGCACATAACATGACATACATGATAGATCCAATAGCTGATGCATATGGAATCTTATTCATACGGCCTCGTTCATCATTTGTCTTAGGACATTGAATCTTGCTGAAACTTATGCCATGAGACATTGGTAACAATCATCTTTTAAAGTCTTGCAAACTGAACCTATTCAGCACCTTGTCTATGTAAGCACTCTGAATTATACCGATTAGCCTCTTAGATCTATCCCTATAGATCCTTATCCCTAGGATATAGGCTGCATCTCCTAAGTTTTTCATTGAGAAACATTTCCCTAACCAAGACTTGACGTTTAGCAATGTTGGGATGTCATTTCCAATGAGTAATATATCATCAACATACAGTACCAGAAAATAACTACACTCCCACTAATTTTCTTGTATACACAAGGCTCATCTTCATTCTTAATAAAACCAAAATCCTTGATTGCTTCATCAAAACTAAGATTCCAACTCCGAGAAGCTTGCTTGAATCCATAAATGGATCTTGAAGCTTGCATACCTTCCTAGAATTCTCGGGATATACAAAACCTTTAGGTTGTGTCATATACACGTCCTCAAGCAGCTTTCTATTAAGAAATGCTATTTTTACATCCATTTGCCATATCTCATAGTCATAAAATGCAGCAATGGCAATTAAAACTCTTATGGATTTAAGCATGGCTATGTGCGAAAAAGTTTCATCATAATCAACACCTTGAGTTTGCCTGAAACCTTTTGCTACAAGTCTTGCTTTAAAAGTATGCACTTCGCCATCCATGTCAGTTTTCTTCTTGAAAACCCATTTACGTCCAATGGTCTTACCACCTTCAGGTAATTCAACCAAGTTTCAAACTTGGTTATCATACATGGATTGCATCTCAGAGTTCATGACACTTAGCCATTTATCTGAGTCTGGTCCAGACATAGCCTCCTGATAAGTGGTGGGCTCATTTTGATGCATAAGCAACACATCACGACTATCAATAATGAGAAATCCGAATCTCTCTGGCTCATGTCTTACCCTACCAAATTTACGTGGGCCTTATGTCACTTGTGGAGGTTCAACTGGTTCAGAACGTTGTTGAACTTCTAATAGAAGTTCATGATTTATCTGTGATTCTTGAACTTCTTCAAGATTTATTTCTCTCCCACTAGTGTCTTTTGAAATAAAATATTTTTTCATAAAGGCACCATACCGAGCAACAAACATTTTGTTCTCAACGGGATTATAAAAGTAATATCCTTTTGTTTCCTTAGGATACCCCACAAATAAACACTTGTCAGATTTAGGTGTTAGTTTTTCTGAGACTTGTCATTTTACGTAAGCCTCATAACCCCAAATCTTAAGGAAAGACAAACTAGGTCTCTCTCCGTACCATATCTCATATGATGTTTTATCAACCGCTTTAGAAGGAACTCGATTTAGAGTGAAAGTTGCAATTTGTAATGCGTAACCCCAAAAGGATAATGGAAGATTTGCATGACTCGTCATAGATTGAACCATATCTAATAAGGTTCGATTTCTCCTTTTAGAAACTCTATTCCACTGTGGAGTTGCTGGTGGAATCAATTGGGAGACAATCCTACAATTTCTAAGATGATCATCAAATTCTTGGCTCAAATATTCACTACCTCGATCTGATCGAAGTGTTTTGATAGTTTTACCAAGTTGATTCTGCACTTCATTTTGAAACATTCGAAACATCTCAAATGATTCAGCTTTATGTTTCATTAGATATACATAACCATATCTCCTGAAATAATCATTAAATGTAATGAAGTACTTATAACCTCCTCTATCCATTGTGTTTATAGGTACTTATACATCGGTATGTATTAGACCCAATAAATCACTTGCCCTTTCACTGTGTCCAATAAATGGACTTTAGTCATCTTGTCTAGTAAACAAGATATGCACTTTTCATATGTTTCTAAATCAAATGAATATAGAAGTCCATCTTTATGGAGTTTCGTTATGCGTTTCTCGTTTATGTGCCCGAGACGACAATGCCAAAGATAGGTTTGATTCAAATCATTTGACTTGAATCTCTTTGTATTTATGTTAAAGACTGGAGTATCAGTGGACCTTTTCATGGTTAGAACATAAAGACCATCACACAAATCAGTATTTGCATAAAATATACCTTTACGAGAAATGGAACATCTATTATTCGCAATAATAAAATCAAAACCATCCATATCCAAGCATGAAATAGAAATGATGTTTCTGCTCAAGGCAGGCATAAAATAAAAATTATTTAAAGTTAAAATAAGTCCACTAGGTAAGACTAAGTCATATGATCAAATAGCCAGGGCAACAACTCTTGCTCCATGCCCTACGCGGAGGATGACTTTTCATTTCTTCAACTTTCTACTTCTGTTGAGTCCCTGCACATTTATACAAATGTGAGATCCACATCCGATATCTAATACCCAGGAATCACTAGTAGATAAATTAATTTCGATAACATAAATACCTGTAGTAGTAGTCGCACTACCCTTTTTCTTCTTTAGATCTTCCAGATAGAGTTTGCAATTTCTGAACCAATGTCCAGGTGCATGATAAAAATGACAATTTCCTTCCTTTTCTTTTGGGTGTTTTGAAGCAGGAATAGGTTGGGCTTGACTTGTTCCACAGGCTTTGCGACAGGTGCAATAGCAGCCTTGACAACTTTAGCCTTGCCTTTGCATTTCTTCTTCATTCCTTTTCCCTTTCGGACCATCAACACATTACTAGAGGGTTTCTTGATATTTTGCTAAGCCATTTTGAGCATCAAATGCAACTCCGAAATTGATTTCTCCATATTATTCATATTGTAGTTCATCACAAATTGTGTAACTTTATGGTAATGAATTCAGGATCAAATCTGTAGCCATCTCTTGGCTTATGGGAAATTCGAGTCTATCAAACTGGTCAACATAGCCCTTCATCTTCAGAACATGAGGACTAACTGACGCACCTTCAATCATCTTGCAAGAATGTAGGTTTTTGACTGTCTCGAACCTTTCTTCCTAGTTTGCTATTGGAACATCTCCTTCATCGTTATAGCCATGTCATAGGCTTCCATTAGTTCCATGTCCTTCTGAAGTTCAGGAACCATAGTTGCCAGCATAATATATGGAACATCAGTAGAGTCATTGACATGCTTATTATGTGCATCCTTCACAGCTTTCATAGCATTGGCTGGTGGGTCCTCAGGGATTGGAGCATCCAGAACATACAGCTTGCATTCATGCTTAAGATAATTCTCAAGTTTCGAACCAATCAAGAAAGTTAGTCCCAATAGCTTATCCTTCTCAAGGATGGATCGCAGTGACAGGGGATTATTGTTACTTGAAGAGGCCATTGATCTACAATAAAGATTATGCAAAGTTTATTTTAGTATAGAGGAATAAACTCCCACTAAATTAACAACCCTCCTAAAACACACTGTTTATTTAGGGGACTAAAATCAATATTTCACCTAATTCTACGACAGTTATGGCATGAAACACATAACTAGATTATTTAGGTATGTAACACTTACCAATTACATCTTATGTAATTTTAGATACTTTTATGAGATACGGGACATCTTATGTCTTATCATGTTTTTATCTCATCATGTGCCTAAAGCTCAAAACTATTTTGATAGCTTTATTAAGTCAGACCATTTTAAACATTTAGATAACTCTTATCCAACTTGTCTCACCAAGATAACACAATACACCCAGCTATGGCTGAAACTATATTAGTGTGTTGATGCCTTGACAAATGTTTAAAATGGATGGCATGAGACTTAAAATTTAATAGAGGGATTTTATTCAGTTTTAGTGATTTTATGTAAACATTGAAATATCATATATTTTATTGATTTGTTAAATCACTAAACAATTTGGAGATTTTTATACCGTTCACTAATAAAAGAATTTCCGTGCGTTAGGATTAGTTAGACGGCGGTCAGCGGATGGGGGTACAGGGGGCAACGCCCCTTTTTTTTTTAGAAGGCAAATTTCAATTTCGAAAATTAAAATTCGCTATAGAAAATCATTTTTTTCGCTGATTTTATTATCCTAAATTTACCCCTTAATTTATCCAAAATTAAGTCAATTAAAAAATTTTTAATTAACGCGGGCCCACGTTTTACTAATCATCTTATCCTAATCCAATTAGGACTTAAGATATTTGAATCCTAGCATATCATCAATAAAAAAATTCTCCATATTTATCTCCTATCCAATAGGGATAGCGAAACCGATTTTGCTAATATCTATTAATCTAATTTGTTATCTATCTTTATCAAATAGAAATTTCATAACAAAATAGATATAAAGAGATAAATAAACAATTTTGAAGATTAATTATTTGCAATTTCGGTCCTCATCCAAATAATCACAAACATGTCATTGAATCATGAACTACTATCCCAATCGAACCTAATCATATTAGTTTCGAATTAATATTCAAACTTATACAATTTAAGAAACGTAAAACAATGTAACCTAAATATGCAAACTGAATTACAGAGATTTCATCCATGCATCAATACACGAAAAATAAAGATTATACCTAATGGTGTCATGGATCACAGAACACAAAATTCAATTCATTAAAATTATTCGAATTAACCTAACATTGTTACTAGGATGTACGAAACCGATTTCAATTAAATCACGAATATATGTATCATATACATAAAACATGATAATAAATCTCATAGAAAACTTATGTATATCACATATACATCAACTATTAACATGCTTTCAATCATATATCATGTATAGACCAAAAGAAAACATGCAATATTTTTAATGGAATTGAACTCGAAGGCTCTGATACCACTGTTGGGTTTTGGGGTTCATACGCAGCGGAGATTACAAAACAATTTTGACAAAAACCCCAACATGATCTGAATCTAATTCCATTAAAACGTTTAAACCAAGAAAACTTAATCATACCTCGGTCGCAAAATACCTTTCTGAACGTTGATCGATCTCTATGGCGCTGCCAACGACGAACGCCCTCTACCAGCAGTCTACACACGAACGACGGCCGAGATTCGAAGTGCTAGCTTCAAGAGAATACCAAACCTTTTTGTTTCTCTCCAAAATGATCCAGAGCATACTAGAAAACCCTAAGTCGTTTCTAAACGAAAATAGAGTTTCGGCCCTAAATTTCATCCTTGTGTTCTAACTTAAAGCGTCTATTTATACAACCCTTGTATATAGATGGTTAAATAAATTACACATATACCCCTATTTAAAGAAGTATAAGTGTAATACACGACAAGGATGTTTCTGTCATGAATTTTATCATATAAAATTCATTTTTCTGAACCATCTTAAAATCTCGCAAAAACCATTCTTAGTGTGATCCAATATGCTCATACAACGTTGGCGATGTGTACCAAAACACATTTTGGTGTACAAGTCATAAGCGGCCTCTAGCAAGACATTATGACTACCTAAGTTGTATGAATATCAAATCGATACAACCTAATCAATAGTGTATACAACATCCTTTTGTCACACGATATCTTTTGATCAAACATAAGGCATGGAATTGTCATCCAACATGTTCAATCGTACTAGTCTCGATCTCTAGGTAGACTGAAAACATCCAAGTGACATTGATCAATATCAATTCACTTAGACTAGGCCTTTTAATAGTCTAACACATCGAGGGATCCACTGGATATCTCTTTTTATATGAGAGGGACAAATTCTATCTCGATTACACAACTTCATCACATTGCTCACACAATAACAAATCACAACCTTTATAATCGTCCGGTTAAAGACAACGTTTGATTGTGTCAAATCACTGTGTTCCTAATGTTGAAGTCTCTGGTAATCTCAAGTCAGAGGACTGAAAAATATACCTATCATGAGAAACAACTATGACTTAATCCATGTGATGTTCTCATAGCGGGTCATTCCAAGATTTTTTGTTCCTAACAAGTACTCGTGATCTTGATTCGTATCCCTATACGTATAATCATCATATGATCATCAATCAAGACTCACACTAGTCTTAATTCATTATAGTTCCCAGTATAATGATCGACTAGTGACATTTAGGATATTTCTACAAATACCCATGGATCTTATTATAATGTAAACATATAAATTAATTATAATAAACAACAAATGAAATCCTCTATTTTATTAACTAAAAGTATTCATAAAGATAGTTAATGGATTGGCTTAGGGCACATGCCCCAACATGAAAATGTTCCATATATAATACAATTAAAATTGAGTTAAATTTGATCGATAATTGTAATAACTAGTATATGTCATGGGTTAAATTTCAAATGTTGGGCTTCTCCTCTTGAAAAGAATTAGATACATTGTTGCCGATCAATTTCCTAGGATGAAGGCCCGTTTATGTCAACCTTCTCAAGCATGTATATTAGCAATAAAACAACATTTACTATTATGGTCCTTTGAATAATGCAAAAATCAAAGGACCACAATAGATGTCAGTCAAATGTGTATCAACAACTAGACCAATCGTTTCCATAAGGAAAATACTAGAATGATAACAACAAGACACATTGGCTCACAGAACCTTCCATGCATGTGATCTTGGTCCGTGTTTATGTGTTGGGATCTATGTATATCTGTAGCCTAAGAAGTATATAGATAACTCTTGTGAGCCAATATATCTTGCAATGAGACATGCGATTGTCATTCTATCACATCTCTTTCCATAAAGGGCTCTATAGACTTGGATATGACCCATAATCAAATGTTTAAGCAAAATTCCTTAGGAATTGGGTTGGACACTAAATTACAGGCTTAAATGGCTCTATGGAATTTTTTTTGTCTATTTAAAGGCCTCATTATTGATGTATTATTTATCAAAATAACTTTGTATTACTTTATGGAGCATATACGATACATTTGATCTATATATAATTTATTGACTTCAGATTTTTGAAGGAAATAATGGGTTTCAACAATTGTAGTACTAGTCGTGCGCGTATATACGTAAGTAGAGAGGTTATATATATAGGGTGCTTCTACCATAGGTATCAAAAAGATACACATGGCATGGAGCCTTTGTTTCATTTAGTTCTTGTGATTTAATTATGCTTGGTAATTGTCCAATGCATTAAATGCAATATATATTTTTTTTAAATTGTTGCTATTTGAAAATTAAGTTGAGTAATGTCATGTGGCAATTAGCAATGATTAGAGACAATTTCAATTAGGGGTGGCAAAAAGCGGGTATGGACGGAAACGGTTACGGACACCCCCTAATAATAAGTAAAAGTAATGTCCGGATCCGTACCCGTTTTTAGAATGGACATAATTTTAAGTCCGGACTCGTATATTTATAAAACATACGGGACCCTTTTTGTCCGGACTCGTTTTTCAATATAATAAATTATTCTTTTCGAAATTCATTTTTTTCCAATCAATCAAATGCATTCACACAAATA
The DNA here is from genome assembly GCA_039657365.1 of Stephania yunnanensis. Taxonomy (NCBI): domain Eukaryota; kingdom Viridiplantae; phylum Streptophyta; class Magnoliopsida; order Ranunculales; family Menispermaceae; genus Stephania; species Stephania yunnanensis. The sequence continues at coordinate 51,155,431 of CM077584.1, read as the reverse complement.
AAAAAAATAATTAATTACTACCACTTCTTTCTCAAAGAACACCAAAATCCCAAAAATTCATTTTTTTAAACCAATCAATCAAATCATCCCACAGTAGATCACTCTCTTCGGTCAAAAATAACAAAAAGGGAAAATCAAAAATAAAAAATAATAAAAAAATACTTAGTAGTATTACTACCATTGGATTTGGTCGTTTTTTAGTTCAACATCTCACTTCCTAATCTCGATAGCCAAGTCTCGGTGACTACTTCCCTAATCAAACACATAAATCCACAATAAAAATGTGTTAATACAAAACACTACACCTAGACAAACCGATCACTAGTGTGTCGAAAATATCAACCCATCAATTGGTAAGGTCAATTGTCACAGTGTGGTCTTATTGCACAATACGGATGCTTACAACTCACACACAAATAAATCAAAGTTTAAACACCTCGATTGTTAAAACAATACGTTTTAGCCTCCCACGAAAGAACAAATAAAAATATATGGGTCCCAGAGTTCATAGTTTCCACCATATTCTTCTCCCCAACCCTCTCTGTCGATCCCCTATTTATCATCTCGATCTTCAACTCTCAACACTTCATGTCATTCATCATTTGCAAGACAATAGATAATAAAAATAATGTTGCATTTGTTATAAAACCTAAATCATTTAAATATAATTTTATAACAATAATAATTGAGTTTTCAATTCCACCTTCCCAAAACAACACTAAGTGTGTACATCCCACACGTTTCATAGTTTCCTCCACACTTCATCATTCATTTGCAAGACAATAGATAATAAAAATAATGTTGCATTTGTTATAAAACCTAAATCATTTAAATATAATTTTATAACAATAATAATTGACTTTTCAATTCCACATTCAACCTCCACATCATTCGAAGCTTGCTCAGAAGTTGTTAAAGCAATGAGGTTTACTTTCAATTCCTTGAACTCTGCATAAAAAACCTCAATTTCTTTCTTACGAGCATCTACAAAGGAAAAAAAATGATCAAAAACAACAAATTACTAAAGACTTATAATTTAACAATCAAAATAATCAATAATTTAAAACTCACCAGCTTTGTTCTTTAAGTGTGCTCCGTGAACCCAATCACGACAGCAAATTAAAGCTTCAACATTCTCAGGTAGAAGACAATTCCTATACTTGTCAAGTGTTGTACCCGCTACACTAAAAGCCGACTCCGAAGCAACAATAGTCAAAGGAATGGATAAAACATCACGCGCCATCATACTCAACCTTGGGTATCGATATTGAACTAATTTCCAAAATTCTAAAATATATAAATCCACTTTTATATCAGTTAATGGCTCGTGTAAGTAAATATCCAACTCTGACTGTTGTTCATTAGGAGCATCATCACTTTGACAGAAATCATAACCCTATCACAATTATACATTCAAAAATATATCATCACTAAGAATCATAAAGAAATAAAATACTAAAAGAAAATATGTATTGATCAATAATAAAAGTTAACATACCATAGCATATGGATCATCTTCTACCATTTCATTTACTTTAATTGGATGTGGTATTTGGTGGCTTGAGGAGGCACCATTTCCATCCGAACGATCAGAATACTCTTCAAACAACAATTGAAGTTTTCACGAATCATGACAACCTTGACATTGCTTTCATCACCATATATTTTCGAATACATAAAGTCGACCACTTTCATTTTGTACCGAGGATCCAAAATGACTCCGATTGCTAAAATATGATTACAATCCTTCCAATATTTGTCAAACTTCAATTTCATATCTTCGAAACCATGGATCTCATGAAAAGATTTGGGTTCTTCATTTCATCTTTCAATTGAGCTTGAGCTCTCCACATTCCATGAAAGAATAGATTGATTGTCGGATATTTTGACCTAGAAAAGATATTAGTGAGATCACTAAATGTTTTCAAAAATTTGGAATTAACTTCAACTTGCTCCCACTCCTCCTCACTTGGACAAAATGGATAATTTGTGTCACTTATATCAAGATGATCAAAGACATTGCGATAATATAATGCTGATTCAATCATGAGGTATGTAGAATTCCATCTTGTAACCATGTCTTGCACCAAACCTCTCTTGCAATTGATGGATAATTGTGCCACACATCTAAGAATTTTTTATTTCGAGCTTGTGATCCTTTTACAAACTTGATACTATCATGAATTTGGTGAGTGCCTTTCAATTTTCTTGAGATCATCTTGGACCATGAGATTTAAGATATGCGCACAACAACGCATATGAAAAAAATCACCTTTGACTAATAGAGCATCCTTAAATCTCAACGTATTTTTGAAAACCCCAACAAACGTATCATTTGCACTTGCATTGTCTAAAGTGATGGCAAATAACTTTTTATCCAAATTCCACGATGTTACCCAACTTGACGTCTCTATAATTGTTATGCCACTATGTGGAGGTGGCATAAAACAAAAATTCAAAATTCTTTGTTGAAGCAACCAATCATCATCAATAAAATGATCAGTCAAAGTAATGTAACCATTAGAAGTAATTGTAGTCCACATATAAGCTGTCAGGCACACCTTCTCTTGAAGAGATTGCAACATGTTAAAAAGTTTTTTTCTTCTTCTTTTTATAAACCTTGAATACATTTGATTTTTCTGTATTTCTTGTGGTGCTCTTAATTTCAGGAATGAGATGTGTATAAGAAGACCTAACATACTCATACTCAACAAATTGACACTAGAACAATTTTGGTATTTAATAGAGGTTTTTAAACCCCTATTAAAGGGGGTGTTATTAAATAACACCTAATTGATAGGAGTTTTAAAAAACCTCTATGTAATACATGTATTAAAAATTAAAACATAACACATTTTCACATGACATTTAATAACACTCTATTTAATAAGGGTTTTAAAACCTCTATTAAAGGCCAAAAATGTTCTAGTGTGAAAAGGTAACTCATACATGACAATTATCATGGCTAAGTTTTCACGATGTTGTTCAGGCTGAAAAACTATAGACCTTAATTGCATAATCTCTCAATTAATTGATGATTCTAATAACATTTGACCCACATTACGATTACCAAAATGATTTCGCGAAAAACAACTCGATAAGTGACGCCTCATGCTATTTGTCCCATTATGACTATCGGCCAAGAAAACACTAGCACAATGGTTGCATTTCCCTTCTTCCTATTGTTTGGATATTCAGAAGTATTCGAAGGAATAATAGTAAACTCTTGCCAAACTTGAGATTCATTTTTCCTTTTTTTCTTTGAATGAATAGATGTACATATATTACGATCAGCCTTAGCCATAACACACTGCCAAAACATAAAATATAACTTAACATGAGAAAATAATCCATACATGATCATAAAAACATGAATTAAATCAATAAAAGATAAAAAAATTAAAAACCAAAAAAAGAAGAAGAAGAAGAAGAAGAAGAAGAAGAAGAAGAAGAAGAAGAAGAAAAAAAAAAAGAAAAAGAAAAAGAAAAACTTAAATCTTTATGCCGCCTAAAAGTTTAAAACACCATACAAAGAGAGATCAAAAATTAAAAACCAAAAGAAGAAGAAGAAGAAGAAGAAGAAGAAGAAGAAGAAGAAGAAAGAAGAAGATATTAGTTAAATTGTTGATTAGAGCGGGTCTTGTTTTCTTTATAAACCAAAAACTATAGTGAAAGAAAAGAAAAAAAATAGTTCCATTGAAATGTATTAAAAGCATTAAATATTTTTTAGTTCTTAAAAGTTATATAGTGCAATTAATGAGTTTTACAAATCAATTGTTGGACTGTAACCTTTGTGTTAGTTCCTTTGTCATGTCAACTTGAATAATCAGATGAGCAATCACATGACACATATTAGGCTGTCCTGATCAATGATTATGAACCAAAATCTACCTAATTGATAACAATGGAAACTTGCCCAAGTCTATGGAAATATCATGTGCTCTAGATGGATTATATATGGTTAACAAGTTAAGTTCAACTTTTTAGTTAACAAAGATTTGGTAGTGGAATGGGAGGTTGGAATTGCAAAATGTGAAAGAAATAAGTTGTGTTAAGATAACCCTTTTTGACAAATTAAGTGGTAGCTACTCGGTTTTGGTATGTCCTCACACCTAATTAAAATCTCTTAGAGTGGGAAACAAGGTTATTTGGTGTTGGCGCATAAACCTAATCCAACTCAAAAAACTACTATTGTTTGGCTTTTAACTTCTTAGAGCTAAACAATGTAGGTCTACACATCACTGCAAAACAACATCAATAATCAATAATTAGTAGTAGTAGTAGATACGTATATACATACGATTAGTTTTGTCTTGATATATGTACGAGATGAGGTGAGGAACTAAGAGAGGCGACTAGCGAGTACGAGGAGAAGGAGCCGAGAGAGCTCAGAGAGGCAAGCACCGCACGAGAGAGAGAGAGAGAGAGAGAGAGAGAGAGAGAGAGAGAGAGAGAGAGAGAGAGAGAGAGAGAGCGACTCAGGCGAGCATGAGGAGAGGAACCGAGAGAGGCGATTGGGGAGTACGATGAGAGGGAGCTGAGAGAGCTTAGAGAGGCAAGCACCGCACAAGAGAGAGACAACCGAGAGAGGCCACTCAGGCGAGCATGAGGAGAGGAACCGAAAGAGGCAAGTTTGAGGAGAGGGAGTCGAATCAATTTGATTCACAAATTACTTAGGTTTTTTCATTCACAAATTGTGACTTTGTAAATTAAATTTACTAAATTACCCCCATAAATGGGTACCCATTTTTTTTGAACATTTTGTCCGGACCCGTACCCGTTTTTAAAATGGAAAATTCCATGGATCCGGATCCGTATTGTTTTGAAGAAAAGCATGTCCAGACTCGTTCAAAACGGGAACGGACAAATGCGGACAAACGGGTCTGGACACTTTTTGCCAGCCCTAATTACAATTATTGTAGTTTCAAATTAATACTTATAATATACATCAACAATTTTTTTTACAATATATCAACAATATTGACTTAGGTTGAATATAATACTAATATGAATAAGCTTGTTTGAGTAAAAAAATAATTTTTTATATAAAATTAATTATTTATATTACTTAATCAAAATATGTTAATAACGTATGACACTTATTCATTTTATTAAAATTTTTAACAAAAAAGTCTTTTTATTTTCTATTTTTAGATTATAAAATTATTAATTTTTAAAATCAATGTTTTAGTTATGGTCGTATGTAATTTATTAAGATTCACAAATTTTTATTTATTTCAAAGCTACAATAATTAAAATAAGTAATAAATATAATACTAATAAGTTTTTTTTATAGAAGAAAGCAGATGCATTTTAATTTTCTTTAAATCATTATATAATACTATTAATTATCATTAAATTATATCACCAATTAATATTTTATTGGTTTTAATAAATAAGGTCGGACTACATGAATCTAATGATCCATTGAGTTCAATTTAATGTATTACATATTACAATTCAGATAACTTTCAAATTCTTTAAATTATATTTTTATAATTTGAACACTTTATTGTGATTTAATTTAATTCTTAACTTTTTTAAAATTATTTTGTACAATCTATTAATTATTTCTTAATCATATAATGCATCATGTATGATGTGAATATTAATAAACCAAAATAAAAAAGAATAATAACTAAAACTATTTTCTTAATTTCCTCTTCTATATTTTTTTTTAAAATTCTTCATGACATTCGACTCCAATCACATCGAGTAATCCACCCTCGGATATTGTCGTGCTCATATATGTGGTGGTCATCTTGACTCGATTTTTTCATTTATGAGAAATTCAAACTTAAGAAAAAAATTAAATTATTTGATATTCTAATCAATACTATATTTTACTAATGTATCTTTGTCTTTTATGTGATTTATATATAATTTTGAAAGCTAAATTAATTTTTATATAGTAGCATGTTAAAATTTAATTATTTTCCAACTCAAAAGTTTTAATCATTTTAATTTGATTCAAATAATTCATTTATCTATTCTACTTTTTGTGTTGTAAATTTTTGTTTAATTATTTTTTTAGGAAATGATTGATTATTTAAATTATAAAGTAATTAAGTGTAAATTATTTCTCCAAAAAAAGACAAAATATAAATATTAATGTTATAAGGAGTTGTACTAAAATTAATTTTTAAAATAGATTTTATTATTGATATTGAGTAATGCACATTTGCTAATAAACTTTTAGCTTGAAGGTTACAAATAAGTTTTAAAAATGTCTTTATCTTCCACAAATTAAAAAACAAAAAACATTTTTTAATTCTTAATTTTTCATTAGTAAAAATAAATAGCAAATGGTCAAACTTGTGATTTTTTTAATTGAAAATACATTTAAAAGTCATTAATTATATGTGGATTACATTGATGTGCATTAATTAGTGTTTTACAACCATTCTCTCCCTTGATATTAATCCAATGGTTGAGAATTGGTACCCATGCCATGGGTATTTATTTGATACCCATGGTAGAAGCACCCACACACACACACACACACACACACACACACACACACACACACATATATATATATATATACAATTAATCTACATGGACTCAAGAGTCTAAACTCAGAGGGATGTGTGAAGAATTTTTACAAAAGTTAAAGGGTTCTGTGGCGGCCCTCGCCGCCCCGAGGTGACGTGTCTCCGTGTACTCCTTGCCAGCTGGCCCAACTACACATTTACGCCACCTACCCGTCCTTTTCTTGTCTCGAATTTCGCATCCACGTGTGTGTACAGTGTATATATGAAATAACCAGCGGATGTTGTATGTAAATTAGAAAAATATATTAACCAATTTAAACAGAACCTACTGTGGAAAAACCCTAAAAAGTACTGTACTCAGTACAATATCATGTCACTTCCTAGTTCCCAAAAGAATCAAATAAGTCTTTGACCATGACGATCGAGATAAAGTCGTCCAAACCCTCCTTGCTCCTATTAGCAGGGTCTGCACTCGTCCATCACAAAAAGTAAAATGGAGAGTACAGTTAGTAAGATTCCAACAAAGTACACCGAGCATTTATAAGAGAATAAACGGATACCAAGAATCATGTCAAGTAATCATGCGGAAACTAAACAGACAATTGTAAGTAAGATCATCACATGAATAAATAACATGAGAGAAACAAAGCGTGTAATCCTCCTGGTCACACTAAACTGTACGACAAACCCTCAGGATCCCTTCAGTGAGTGCCCCACTTCTTTCCACCTGGTACGACCCAAGCCTACACCCAGCCCGCCCTCGAGCCCACTGAGTGCCTACTTGGGACGCACAGGATCCCTTCAGTTGAAACACCCACTTCCTTTCACCTGATGACCAGCGTACAGCCTAGTGTGCCACCAGTACAACTAGAATATCGAAAAGTTTCAAACCCCAACCCAAATGTGTCACGAAAATCAATAACAAGGAACAAGGGGAATAACATTCAACAATAACAAGGAATAGACAAATAGAATCCAACAATCACGAATAAGATATCAATGATAGAAACATAAACCCTCAGCGACTTTTAGATGGAATCTTACGTACCTAAAAACGCACTCGCTCGCGTCTCGATTTGCGCACCCGACACCTGACTCCTAAATCCCTGGTGTCCCTGTAACCCATATTAGGCCTATTTGACGTAAAATAAATCACACAAAATTTGGTGACATAAACTCACCACAATCGCGTCGTCGCGATTTTGTCGAAATCGCGCATTCGATCGATCCGACAACGCCCTCGTGTCGCTACCGTCATCACCGTCGCGCCACCGCCGCCTCGCCGGCCGCCGCCCTCGCTGGCCGCCGCCACCGCCGCCCCCGTCGTCGACCTCGCTGCCATCCTGCGCGCTCGCAGCAATCGTCCCCGGCGCTCGCGAGTGCCGAGCCGATCCCGCCGACGCCGCCATCTGCTCGCTCGCGCGGCGCTGGCGGCACTCCTGCCGGCCGTCCGCGCCTCGCTGTCGCCATCGAGTCCGACCTCCGCTTCGCGCGCAAGCCGCCAACCGCGCCGATCTCGTGTTGGAGAGTCGCCGGGGAGGTCGTCCGCACGGATCCGCGCCAGAGCCACCATCGCCGTCCCTCCGCGAGCTCGCCGGAGCCGTCGAGCCGCCGAGCCACGCCGGTCTCCTCTCCTCTTCCCTCTCTTTCTTTCCTCTCTCCCGAGCTCTCCTGATCATTCATTTTTTTTTCTTTCTTTTTCTCTCTCCTCCTTTGATTTTATCTTCTTTTCACTTTATATATATATTTTTTTTTTTTCATTTCAAATCAAAAGTCCTCGATAACCAAACAGCGCGCCTCTCGAGGCACCAACCCGCCTCGCTATCAAAATTTCAACACTCGCGTCACTCGCATCACGTGACGTATCCAATGTGCACGTATCCAATGACACGTGTCACGAGTCGAATTTTCGGGCCGTTACAGTCTTCCCAACTAAAAGAAATCTCGTCCCCGAAATTTAACTGTAAACCGAATCTCATACCAGAGAATAGCTTAGGGTAACGTGTCCTTATCGTCGACTCGAACTCCCAAGTTAGTCCCTTCGTCCTATTATGCTGCCAACGAACCAGGACCTTCGCGAGTTCCCTATTCCGGAGAATCTGTACTCGACAATCGACGATCTCTATCAATCTCTCCTCATAGGTCACGTCGGGCTGTACTTCCACCTGTCACAACTTAATCATCGGTCTCAGCCCTGACCTAACGAGTCTTATCATGGAAATGTGAAATGTTGGATGAACCCCAGCTGTACAGTCAGTAAAATCCCAACGAACTCCTCCGAGCATTCAATAATAAATGGAATTCCATAACATCGCATGCATAAATAACAATAAAGTGCAACTATGTGTGTGTCTGTTCCAGTCAGACTAAACCATACTTCGGAATTTCCTTCCTGGATCCCACTAGTGGGCGCACCCAACTAGCCATCACCTAATCCCTCTCGGTGGCCGGCGTAGACCTACGACGCACCGACACATGTAGCAGTGCCCTCGGGTCGTTATCCACCGAGCACTCCTGATACATATGCTATGGTCTAGAATGCATAGACACACAACGAAAAATCCGGTGGGAGTAACAAACCAACCGTGCAAACAACGACAAGATAAGATATAGGAAACATCACAAGGAATAATGGAAAGGAATGGAAATACGAAAGCAAAATAAATACTCAAGAGTTTTTCCATTGGGTTTTACAAATTGTACTCAATACCAATATGCCACAGTGCATACTCGATCCTCGAGATACCTATCCGCGCATTTTTCTGTCTATTTGATGTAGCTCGTGGCTTCTGACGAATTTATTACAGTTTCCTGTGTGATCAATAATGATCTCAGATCATACTCGTGTACCGATACCAGTGTGCAACTTCCAAAATCTCGTCCCGTATCTCCTGATCCGCGGGTAGCCACAATCTCCATCGGTATCTTCAACACCGATCTGTGGTTTCTGCCCAATCAGTGCATTCCAGATTCCGTGACAGACCACTGACCCGCTCCTAGAGCCCATCAGCCCTCTAACACTCGGCAACCCGTTCAATCGATACGGTCGGTATCCTCAACTGCGACAAAATCCCGACCCACCGGAACGTCTTAAATCCGGCCTTCCATTCGAACTTCCGGCTCAACTATCGCCGTAACCGCATCCATCTCCTGCGCTGTAGCTAGTCGACCTCTGGTGATGGATAAGTCAGTTGTCGATCAAATAATACGAACTTCGATATTTTAGGAATATGAAACTATATCCTCTCGCCGGAACAATATATCCGTGCAAGATAGGAATATGAAACTCGATCCACCTCTATCATCACGTATCGACATACTTAGTTAGGGTGTATTTGATCCCTAGCAGTCGTACTGAGGACAAGATGTGACTCTAGTGCCTGTGTAACTAACCCTAACAATCCAACAATACGTCCGGCAAGAAACAATCTCTGGCGAGTTTGACCCTCGTCGTGGCGATGATGGTGTTCGACAGTCAGCCCTCAAGTGTCCCCTCTGCCTACATTGGTGGCATTTATGGCTCTCCAGTCTACACGTCTGTCCGTCTCCAGATCTCGGACCCTGACCCCGGTCTACCTGACCCCTGTCATGTCCCCCTGACTCCTGTGGTTGTGCCCTCTGTCGATCCACTGATGCTGATGTGCTAGCAAGAACTGAATGTAGCTCCTCATATCGGAATTGACTACCTTGAAACTCGTCCCGGCTGTCCCTCTCTCTCGTCTCTTATCTCTTCAGCCTTTATTTGGATGATCCATCGGTCTCTTCTGTCTCTGACTAGACTGAGACCTCTGCCCTGACTGTACCTCCCTACCAGTCACACGTCGTCTAGCCCTCTGCGGTAAATATGTCTCGTCGTTTCCGGATGAGTATCCGTATATTTCGCCCACCAGACTGCCGTATGCCCTCTCAAACATGCTCCCGCAAGTCGTCCATGTACTGTCTCATCGTTCCCGCCGGTATGGTCACAACTACTGGCTCTCTAGCTGAAGTAAGTGCCGCCAGTACTGCGGTCTGCTCGTATAGTAACCGTAATACCTCGACCATCTGTGTCTCCTGTGCCGCGATTCTATCCTCCACACTCGTCATAACCGAGACATCCATAGCCGCATCACTAGTCTGTCCAGTCTCCACTAGCATACCAGACTGTCCGTCCATGATTCGCATCGAGAATGCGCTCCGGATCAGTCTTGAGGTATTTATGTATAACATATAATAAATGAAAATGTAACACGTATATAAATTCTACTCTACCCGCCTCACATCACTTCCCAACCAAAGTTCTAAGGCATTAACTTCGGGTTTTCCACATCTAAATTCATTGATTAAGTTTTATTGTTTTAAGTCTTCTTCTTTGGCTCCAATGGAGTCGAACCTGTCTCTGATACCATTTGTGGCGGCCCTCGCCGCCCCGGGGTGACGTGTCTCCGTGTACTCCTTGCCAGCTGGCCCAACTACACGTTTACGCCACCTACCCGTCCTTTTCTTGTCTCGAATTTCGCATCCACGTGTGTGTACAGTATATATATGAAATAAGCAGCGGATGTTGTATGTAAATTAGAAAAATATATTAACCAATTTAAACAGAACCTACAGTGGAAAAACCCTAAAAAGTACTGTACTCTGTACAATATCATGTCACTTCCTAGTTCCCAAAAGAATCAAATAAGTCTTTGACCGCGGACAGTCAGATAAAGTCGTCCAAACCCTCCTTGCCCCTATTAGCAGGGTCTGCACTCGTCCATCACAAAAAGTAAAATGAAGAGTACAGTTAGTAAGATTCCAACAAAGTACACCGAGCATTTATAAGAGAATAAACGGATACCAAGAATCATGTCAAGTAATCATGCGGAAACTAAACAGACAATTGTAAGTAAGATCATCACATGAATAAATAACATGAGAGAAACAAAGCGTGTAATCCTCCTGGTCACACTAAACTGTACGACAAACCCTCAGGATCCCTTCAGTGAGTGCCCCACTTCTTTCCACCTGGTACGACCCAAGCCTACACCCAGCCCGCCCTCGAGCCCACTGAGTGCCTACTTGGGACGCACAGGATCCCTTCAGTTGAAACACCCACTTCCTTTCACCTGATGACCAGCGTACAGCCTAGTGTGCCACCAGTACAACTAGAATATCGAAAAGTTTCAAACCCCAACCCAAATGCGTCACGAAAATCAATAACAAGGAACAGGGGGAATAACATTCAACAATAACAAGGAATAGACAAATAGAATCCAACAATCACGAATAGGATATCAATGATAGAAACATAAACCCTCAGCGACTTTTAGATGGAATCTTACGTACCTAAAAACGCACTCGCTCGCGTCTCGATTTGCGTACCCGACACCCGACTCCTAAGTCCCTGGTGTCCCTGTAACCCATATTAGGCCTATTTGACGTTAAATAAATCACACAAAATTTGGTGACATAAACTCACCACAATCGCGTCGTCGCGATTTTGTCGAAATCGCGCATTCGATCGATCCGACAACGCCCTCGCGTCGTCACCGCGTCGCTACCGTCATCACCGTCGCGCCACCGCCGCCCTCGCCGCCGCCATCGCGCTGCCCCCGCGCGTGTCGACCTTGCTTTGCCATCCTGCGCGCCATGCTGTCCCCGGCGCTCGCGGCCGAGCCGATCCCGCCGATGTCGCCAACCGCGCGCTGGCGGCACTCCTCGCCGGCCGTCCGCCTCGCTCAGGCTTGCCGCCATCGAGTCCGCGGCCTCCGCTTTCGCGCGCAAGCCGCCAACCGCGCCGATCTCGTGTTGGAGAGTCGCCGGGAGGTCGTCCGCAGCCGGATCCGCGCCGGAGCCACCATCGCCGTCCCTCCGCGAGCTCGCCGGAGCCGTCGAGCTGCCGAGCCGCCGGTCTCCTCTCCTTTTCCCTCTCTTTCTTTCCTCTCTCCCGAGCTCTCCTGATCATTCATTTTTTTTTTCTTTCTTTTTCTCTCTCCTCCTTTGATTTTATCTTCTTTTCACTTTATATATATTTCTCTTTTTTTCATTTCAAATCAAAAGTCCTCGATAACCAAACAGCGCGCCTCTCGAGGCACCAACCCGCCTCGCTATCAAAATTTCAACACTCGCGCCACTCGCATCACGTGACGTATCCAATGACACGTGTCACGAGTCGAATTTTCGGGCCGTTACAGGTTCTACAAGAATGTTTCAATTTGTTGTATTTTTAGAGGGAAAATTCAAATTTTTGAAAAAAAACCGAAAATTCAAATCATTATTAAATGGAGGCTAATAAAGAGAAAAGAAAAATGGTATTTCCCAAGAAAGCCTTTATTGTGTTGTCAGACAAAGCCTTTATTATGTTGTCATACATTAATTACGTACATACATATATCGATAGAAAAATAAATTTAAATTTTTCCTATTTCATTAACAATTAATCTACATGGACTCGAGAGTCTAGACTCAAAGGGATGTGTGAAGAATTTTTACAAAAGTTAAAGGGTTCTACAAGAATGTTTCAATTTGTTGTATTTTTAGAGGGAAAATTCAAATTTTTGAAAAAAAATTGAAAATTCAAATCATTATTAAATGGAGGCTAAAAAAAAGAAAAGGAAAATGATATGGGTAGTGCTAGGTGGACTCATTGAGTCCAGACTCAAATTAGTAAAAAGACTTAAGTACCCTTCTTCATCAATCCACCACTTACCACCACTTGTCGCCTCAGATTTTGTGACCATAGCCGCTGCCGTTATCACCGGCCACCGACGACGTCGTCGTCATCATCACCGCCCATCATCAACCACCGTCGACCAATAAAGAGATCCGACCGCCGAGAGAGAGAGAGAGCATGGAGGCCGAGAGAACTCCGACCAGATCCGATCGCTCTCTTGCCCAGATTTGGCCAAGCGACCGGATCTGGCCGAAAGAGAGGTCCGACTGCCTCTCTCGGCCAGATCTGGCCAGATCTGGTCGGCCGAAAGAGAGGTCCGACCGCCTCTCTCGGCCATATCTGGTCGGCCGAAAGAGAGGTCCGACCACCTCTCTCGGCCAGATCTGGCCAGATCTGGTCGGCCGAAAGAGAGGTCCGACCGCCTCTCTCGGCCAGATCTGGCCAGATCTGGTCGGCCGAAAGAGAGGTTCGACCGCCTCTCTCTCGCCAGATCGGTCGAGCGACCTGATCTGACCGAAAGAGAGATCCGACCGCCGTGAGAGAGAGAGAGAGAGAGAGAGAGAGAGAGAGAGAGAGAGAGAGAGAGAGAGAGAGAGAAAAGAAAGAAATGGCGAAAGAGGACGACGATGAGAAAGGGAGCTCCGGCGCGGCGCAGCGGTAGGTCCGGCGAGGAGTGGTCGCGGGGGTGCTCACAGGTGGTGAGCTCGCGGAGGCTAGTCGGACAACGCGCGGCTGTGCGGACGACGCGACTCGTCGGTGGGAGACCACGCGGCTCGTTGGTGGGAGACGAAGCGGGCCGGTGCGTGCGACGACAATAACGAGACGCGGCGGAAGCTAAGCTTGACGGCCAAGATATGCGGTCACATGGCGGTCGGCTTTGGCGGTGGAAGTGGTGGAGGAAAAGTGGCGGTGGAAGGAGTAGAACTGTGGGAGTGTTTGTATTGATTTTAGGGGTAAGGGTAATTTAGTCTTTTTATTTAGATAGATATTATATATTAACAACAAAAATTATATGAGTCTGGACTCAAAAAGTCCAAACACAGATTTTTTGAAATGATATTTCCCAAGAAAGCCTTTATTGTGTTGTCAGACAAAGCCTTTATTATGTTGTCATACATTAATTACGTACACACATATATCGATAGAAAAATAAATTTAAATTTTTCCTATTTGATTAAATGTAAATTAATCCGTAAATATATAATTAGAATCAATAGTTAAATTTTCTAACTTTTGTTATAACAATAGTAATAATATGTTATTAATTAGAATAACAATTATATGTTTTTGACTAATTTTTTCTTTTTGTAAATTTAAACCTTAGAAATTGATTGTTTCTAACTATATATGTGTATGACCATTTTTTTGTCAAGTATCACCATATTATTATTATAATAATGAACTATTATTATTATTATTATTATTGTTATTAATATAAATTAATTTATATTGCTATTATTATTATTGTTATTTTAAATTATTATTGTTAGAATAACAATAGTAATATACATTAATTTATAATAATAACAATAATAATAATAATAGTTCATAATAATAATAATAATAATAATAATAATAATAATAATAATAATAATAATAATAATTCATTATTATAATAATAATATGGTGATACTTGACAAAAAAAATGGTGATACACATGTATAGTTAGAAACAATCAATTTCTAAGGTTTAAATTTACAAAAAGAAAAAATTAGTCAAAAACATATAAGGGTAATAAAAAAACTCATTTACATGTATAACAAACACACCATGTACCCCTACCTCGCGACATAATAATATTTTTATTTTTTATTAATAATACTTACAATAGTAATTATAATAATAAATCCTTTTATAATTAATAATGATTGTAATAGTCCGAATATCAATTTTTGACGGTAATACAAGAGCTCCGTGACATGTATAACAAACGCAACAAGTACCTCCACCTCGTGACATAATAATATTTTTATTTTTATTAATAATACTAAAAATGGTAATTACAATAATAATTCATAAATATAATTAATAATGATTGTAATAGTCCGAATATCATTTTTTGACGGTAATAAAAGAGTTCCGTGACATGTCTAACAAACACACCAAGTACCTCCACCTCGCGACATCATAATATTTTTATTTTTATTAATAATACTAAAATTGGTAATTACAATAATAATTCGTAATCATAATTAATAATGATTGTAATAGTTTGAATATCATTTTTTGACGATAATATAAGAGCTCCGTGACATGTATAACAAACACAACAAGTACCTCCACGTCGTGACATAATAATTTTTTTATTTTTATTAATAATACTAAAAATGGTAATTACAATAATAATTCGTAAATATAATTAATAATGATTGTAATAGTCCGAATATCATTTTTTGACGGTAATACAAGAGCTCAGTGACATGTATAACAAACACAACAAGTACCTCCACCTCGCGACATCATAATATTTTTATTTTTATTAATAATACTAAAAATGGTAATTAAAATAATAATTCGTAAATATAATTAATAATGATTGTAATAGTCCAAATATCATAATACAAGAGCTCTGTGACATGTATAACAAACACAACAAGTACCTCCACCTCGCGACATCATAATATTTTTATTTTTATTAATAATACTAAAAATGGAAATTACAATAATAATTCATAAATATAATTAATAATGATTGTAATAGTCCGAATATCATTTTTTGACGGTAATACAAAAGCTAACACACCAAGTACCCCTACCTCGCGACTTCGTGACATTTATAACAAACATACTAAGTACCCCTACCTCGCGACCTAATAATATTTTTATTTTATTAATAATACTAACAATAGTAATTATAATAATGTGTAATTAATAATAATTTGTAATTATAATTACTAATAATTGTAATAGCGCGAATATTTTTTTTTTTGGACAATAATACAAGAGCTCCGTGACATGTATAACAAACACACCAAGTGTGAATAGGCTTTCGCTGCTAGATAGTCTCCCCGACTCACTGAGGACCTCCTATAATAATAGCTCATTGACATGAGTATATAATAATAATAATAAATAAATAATTAAATGAAGAAATAATAGCAATAGTAATAATAATAACCATATAACATATACTCTAAACTGAAAGATGTCATTGTATGGAGAGATCAAGGTGTGGCTACGCCTTGTGAAGTTCTTGACAAATGCGTGAGCACGTATTAACTAATAAAAGATAGTGCGAGTAGGGCTATTGATGTCAGTCTCCCCGCATTCTTTACGACCCTATATTTAACAACTTTCAGTTTCTCAAAAGTTGTCATTACACAACGTTCAACACTGGTAGTGAAATAATTCATTAAAATAAGTATTTAGCAACAAATTTTACTCCTATTTAACAACACAAATATTTAAAATAGTCTTAGATGTTGCCGTTAAAAAAATTAATAGGAACGACTTGGCACCAAAATGTTAGAGAGGGGAACTAAAAGTTAAAAAAAAGGGCTGCGCTATGTGCACCTCAATTATTTATGAGATCACCCAAAAATGTATCAATTTATGTATATTTTGGGGTGCCCTCATAAACAATTGAGGTGTAGTGCTAAAAAAATAAAATAAACAGAATCTTTATTGAGATCGGATAGGCAACTTTTTTTTTGGTTGAGGGCTTTTTTATCAAACATCACATAACAAAGAAGAACATGGTGTTACACCAACAACACCTGGAGAAGAGAGAATTGATGAGGACTTGAACTCCATTGTCTTTGTCCGCTAGGTTTTTTGAATAAATAAGAGAGGAACAGAGAGAGAAAGGGCTGGCTGGAGGAGGAGGAAGAACAGAGGCGTTGGATGGTGTATTTGGGTGCCAACCCTTTCACGATCACTTTAGTAGAGTTGCTTTGCTTGTAAGGAAGCTCTTGTTAAATGGGAAGGAAAATACCTCAAGATTCGTATACTCTTAACTCAGTAGCGATTTTTGTGAAGGATTTTGGAGTCTATGTAACTAAAAAAAGGACCTTCGAGTAGTTTCAAAAAGCTCAAGTAGGCAGTGGTGAACTTTTGGAACTCTCAGAAGGCTCAGATATCTTGAGGATCTTTGCTACCTCTAAAACTATTGCTCCTTAACCACCAAGGCCAACTTTGAATCAAGTTCTGGCCTTTTCTCCCCAAATGGTTTTGTTATAATTGAGAGATGATTTGCTTGTATCTCACATTATAAAATCATCCCATTACATACATTAGAAAGAGCAGACTTAAAAATAATATAGAAATAAGGAAAATATGGATTCTCGTAATATGGTTTGTTGATTTATTCATTGATTGAACAACATTGACGGACTTAATAATATGGTAGATCAGTGATGTGCGTAATTGGTTCTTCTATGTCGAACAAAGGTACCAGTTACTCATGTATTTGAGAATTGAGAGCACTTACTTGAAATGAGTAAAACTGAGGCTTGCTACTCACTGTCAAGAAAGTCTCAATCCTAAAAATGTTTAACGTTGCTTTCTATTCTTGCAGGAACCTTCACAAAAATTTGATGAGGTCCTGATTAAAACCTCTCTTAATGAGGTTCAGCAAACAAGATGTGATGGACATGATTCCTAGATTGCATAGATGTGAAGGAGCATTGGGAAGATGAGAATCAAGTTGGCTGAAGATGAGAATGTGGGCTGATGATGGAAAAACCATGAATGCAGAATATGAACCGTTTGGTTTGAAGATGAATTGCTTCCTCTATATAAAGGTCTGCAGGAAGCGAAGTTAATAGCAAGGCAAGGAAGGTTTTCCCTTATTTCAATCTGCTGAAAATGGATCGAGGTACTCCCGCCAAGGACGGATGTTCGCAGTCCACTCTATCTCTAAAATGCATGAAGACAATTTTTTTCTAAAATGGAAGACAAGTTTGACACCCTTCGTGCTGAGATGAAGGAACTAATGATGCGGATTCTCGCATCGACTGATGAGGAATCACTGCTGGTTGTCATCTTGGATGATGAACCACTCGTTGCTTGTTACGATATTTTTCGCGATGCCGCGAAAGAGATGAAGAAGACCCCCCCCCAAAAAAAGAAGTAATTGTCATTTCTGACAATACTGCTTCCAGTGCCATTTAGTTCATGTTTTTATCATTTTTGTTTTATTTTCAATGAGGTTTTGAGGCCTTATAGCCCATTTTGTAGTTGCAAGTTTGAAATGAAAATGCATGTTTTAATGGGTTACATCAGCACAATATGTTTCTTCTGCAGCCTCTCATGTTTTTTTTAAGTTAATTGACCTAAAAAAAGTAAGTTCATTAAAAAATGGGAAAAAAGACGATACAATCTCCTGCTGCATTTTAGTTTGTCTTCTCTTTTTGTTTCACGAAACAATGGCTCATTTGTGAATTACATGTCTGTTTAAGTAGTTGGTCAAAAAACTTGTGCAGCATTCATATATGATATACCAAAGTACCGTGCATCAATTATATTTTCTTTTAAATTCCTGATTGGATGTATTGAGAAAAGAGTCCAGATAAAATACAAGAGACATAAATATTCCCTTACTCCAAATCCCAATAATTAGTTGAACAAATGATAAATGAAGAATAGGTGATCTGAAATCAAATAGTAGAATAATTCTAAAGAGATTAAAGATAGACAGTTCTGTTGTCAAGTGAAATCGGGAAAAAATAAGTTCAATTTGCCACATACATTATCAAAAAATTGCTTGGGTAAAAATTACTCTGTAATAAAGGCAACAAGCCAACTAACAAGCACAACTTTACAAGAAAACTATGCGACAAAGTTCCTAACAAGAGGAAGGTTAATTTATGCTAAATCATAAAACATATCCCACATTTAAATTATGTTATCTTCCAGCATTTAACAAGAGTAAATGATTAAGTTTAAGCTGAAAAAAATGGTTTAAAGCTATAATCACAAAGTTCCTAACAATTCCTTAAGAAATCATAAAAGTTTCAAAACATATCCCATATAATACCCCTAATGTGAACAGATTCAACAATATGATAGTACCGTTGATCAATAAAAAGAAAACCACCTCCAATACATAATCAATTAACTTGCATTTTCTTAAAACGCAAGAGACATAAATATTCCCTTATTCTAAATCCCAATAATTAGTTGAACAAATGATAAATGAAGAATAGGCGATCTGGAATCAAATAGTAGACTAAATTCTAAAGAGATTAAAGATAGATAGTTCTGCTCAATCATGCAAGAGATCCCAAATTTAAATTATGCCATCTTCCGACATTTAACAAGAGTGAATGATTAACTTCGAGCTGAAAAAGAATGGTTTAAAGCTAAAAAATCATCATCTAGCTTACATACCAAATATGAGACTACACTGATGAAGATGAAGATGTGACCCATGAGATCATATATTGCAACTTGAAATATGAGGCAACAAAAAACTGAGAAAATGTGGAAAACAATTGAAATTACCTCAATTAATGCATCAGTCTCCGTCCATTATTGTTTTGACTTTCTATAATTGGCTCATTGAGATCTACACAGTCCTGAAACAAATGTGAATATTGCATAAAATAAGCTCCAAAAAAGTGCCAAAACTATTAAAATACATTATTCAATTTGTCAGAGAAAGTGAGCCTAAAAAACCTCTCCACTATTACGAACTGTGAGAAAAGTCATCGGCATTCGCCCACCACGCCTTGATTGTATTCCACGCCTTGGGCCGTTTGGCTGGCTTAGACTCCTATTCAGTCTCGCCACATTACTGTTTTGACTTTCTATAAATGGCTCATTCAAATCTATGATGTCCTGAAACAAATGTGAAATATTTCATAAAATAAGCTCCACGAAAGTTCCGAAAAAAAAAATTAAAATACATCATTCAACTGGTTAGAGTAATTGAGCCTGACAAACCTCTCCACTATTATGAATTGTGAAAAAATTTATTACCCTTCTCCCACCATGCCTTGATTGTCTTCCATGCCTTAGCCCATTTCGTTGACCTTGACTACTATTTCCTCTTTCTCGGACTGATCTGAAACGGTTCACCCTAGGCCTCCCTCGACAGCGAACATATGTAGGATCTCGAATAGAAGCATAATTAGGACCTTGAATAGAAGCATCATTATCCATATGTTGTGCTTGATTCACTTGGATATCACCGCTCCGTATCTTTTCAATTAATGCATCCATTTCTCTCTTAAGAAACCCCATGCTCGCAGGATTGTTCTTGCATAAGTCAATTGCTTCATGAAGTGCACGCTCAATCTCTTGGAATTTCTTGTATTCATCTATCATATGCGGATAACCTCCCGAGTATACGATACTCGAATGCCTTCTTAACACATCCTATCTCCTCAAAATATATCTCATATGGACCCTTGTACTGCTTTTTATTTTCATCACTTCGAAGATGTGTTTACAAAGCAGGCTACAAAAATTAAATTTTCTACATTTGCAATCAAAATACTGCCCATTTGCTCTAAATTCCACTGTATACAAAAACTCCTTACAATACCAATTACGGATACCAAATTCCTTGATATTGAATTTCTCAACACCAGGAACATACGAAACATCGATCTCATTATTTGGATCCAAATGACAGTAAATCATATCTGCGATTTCCTTTTGAACTTTCTTGAAGATATCTTTGGTGTAGGCATCATGGAATTGTCTTTCCTAATGGAATCCTGAATGTAACTTCATCACTTCATTCTTCAGGTCGAAATCAGCTTTCAACTCATTCTGAATCTTGTCCGTAATTGCCACCTCATATTGCTCAACAAATTGTTTTAGTGTGCTGTTAGACGTAATGTAGTTGTCAAAGAAAGCATACATTCCCTCACTTCTTTGGGTAGACACCATTCCAGCCCAAAAGCTATTGTTCAAGAAAACTGGAACCCAACTCTCCCTCTGTGCATACGAATCATTCAAACCACACTTGATTCTCTACAGAATTTTATCTTACGAACTCGTTCCAATTTCTTTCAAACAATTCAATGCTCAGGTTGTCATAAGCTACATTTTTGAACTCTTTCACCGTACTCTCATAATTCGGAACACTCCCAAACTTCATTGGGACTTTACACATGATGTGCCACAAAAACAATCTGAGAATCGAGTCAGGCATAACTTTCCTAATAGCTGCCTTAATGCTCTCACATTGGTCGCTTAGAATGCAACAAGGATATACATTTCCCATAACTCATATCCAATTTGTAAACAACCAATCAAAAGACTTGACATCCTCATGAGAAATTAGAGCACATCCTAACAGTATGGATTGACCATGATGGTTTACTCCAACCATTGTCGCAAAAGGCATTCTATATCTATTCACAAGGTATGTAGTGTCGAAACTCACTACGTCAGAGAATTCTTCGAATGTCGCTCTCTCACGTGAATGAACCCATAAGATATTCAACAACCTACTATTATTATCAACCTCGAATGTATGAAAAAGTTTATGTCTCTCTCTCTCTCTCTTGCATTGTTATAAAAAGCTTTCGAATTGCTTATGCATCTCCTTCTCCTAATCTTAGTCTCCTCCTTGCATCGATGAAGTTGCGACAATCTCTAGGAGTACATCCTAGGTTCTCTGGACCACCTGATTGAACTTGAAGCATCCGTATGCTCTTACAAGGCCTCGATGCCTCGCAATGTCATTCGCATCTAGTCGGTGTTTCATGTGCATGCTCATTTTTCGAGACCCCTCACAAAACGAGAAAGGTTAGGAATCAATTCATGGTTGTGTTCAACAACAACCTTTAACACCGACCAACAATTATCGCCTTGTCTGACTGCACGAACCTTAGCAGGAAAACTAATCCTCTTAGAGTGCTTTTCAAAGTATGTGTTTCGTCCCCTATCACATGAAATCGACACATACTTAAATTGACTACTTGCATTTGTATCTCTAACACTAGATCTTATTGCAACGACAAAACCCTTTTCCTTAACATGGTCTTGATAAACTGTCAGCAACTCATCTACGCTATCAAACAACATGCCTACAACAGGAAGAGGATGAGAACTAATGTTGAGATCTTGTTCTTGAACTACATTCAGACTCGTTATCTCATCTGCCAAAGAAATTGCGTTGTTTTCACAACCAAGATTTTCATAGGATGAGCTTCCACTATCACTAGAACCAAATATGTCCCTTAATGCAGTTGCTCTTGCTATTTGTAAATCATCCATCTTCAAATCACTAACAACGTGCCTAAGCATTTAAGACATATATTCAATAAACTAACAATTCAACATGATATGACAAACAAAATGCCCTTTTTCTAAACACCAATAAGTAGCGTAAAAGTCAGTATGATATGTCAAATCAAATGCCCTTTTTGCCTAGCGATACTTCGTCCTAAGTTAAACAACATGATTAAAAGAGCTTCAACAATCAACTTCTTCGTTCTAGGTTGTGGTCCTCTGTGATTCTGCAACTTCTTCAACATGATTAAAATAGCTTTTTAGAGTAAGTAGTAATTTAGTTTGAATACCAAATGACTAACCAGAAAATAAATAAATACAATCTACCAAAAGTAAACAAAAAATGAAACAAAAGAAAACAACCCGTGCTGCCAAGGTGGGGACATTATTCTGGCTCAAGATTTTCTAAATAGGCCAAGCTTGCCCATAAATATAGAAGCATCCACTGAACTTGGGACATAAATTTTTTCCTCTCTAACCCTAAAAACACTAAGTACTAACCCTAGCTTAAGTCCAAAAAAAAAAAAAAAAAAAAAAATAAAACCAATACTCATGTTTACTAGACTGCACTTTGACTGCAGTCCAAATAAGCTCAACTATTGGCCAAGCCTACGTAGTTCACCATGCATGCATACTACCTATATATGCATATATCTCTCCTAATTAACCAGGTAGGCAAGCAAGCCATTTCAGTTCATAATCTATACAAGGCTTTTCTTTGGCTATTATCAAATTCACTCAGACTTGATACAGAGGCAATTCATCTTTCTATGTTTAGCTTCCACAAAGTTCAACTAAGATTTTATCGCAATCTCAGATGAAGAACACATAGTGGTTTCATGGTACGACTACCTAGGACTGCGCTTGGTTAGCTAGTCTAGCTTCCAAATTCTAGATTGATGGTGGTTGAACTAACTCACATAAACTCAAGCCTTCATTTTCATGTCGCGATGGCCTGATTACATCAGTCATTATCACGATTATCTGGTCCAACATCAGTTCTTATTAAACATTGAAAAAAATGAGGATTAAGGCCTTTTTCTAAGTCGTGTATTGCCGACGACCTTTCTAACTGAGTTCTCTAAACCTTTATTCCCAAAGTACTGATGTTTCTAATAATTGCTCAAGACGCAGGCATGTCAAAAGTTCATACAACAAAAGCGATAAATCGATAATGAAAGCCAAACAAATTTCAGAATCCATTGCAGAAATTAATATATATATATATATATATATATATATATATATATATATATATATATAACAAGCTGAAGGAAATTCAATTGATAGAAAGCTGAATCTTCTTATCCAAGTTTTTTTGGTATGCATAGCAACTCCCTCTGGTATATGACAACTGATATTACATAATTCAATAAGCAAAAGAAAGCAAATAAGTAACTTTTGATACTCAACTATACATGCAGATAAGTAAAAAGATTCAATCTCAACCAGACGCGGTTTAGACGAATAAGGAAGCCTAATTAAAACATACCATATATTTGCCTCCAATCACAAAAGCCTAATTAAAGCATGTTAACACTAACAAGTAAAATGAAACAATGCACATAAGAAAACACTTAACAAAACTTGAGCACCAGCTCACGGTTTAAGAGAATCATTGTCAAGTTTATGCATTTCATATAAACAAGGATTATTGTTAAGTCGAGCTCTCATCAATTCCATAAAGATTTGGTTCTTGCAGAACTTGCATAGTTTTTTACAGTATTCAATATCCATTATATATCTCATAATAAGGCAGATTAATTACTTCTTTGGTTTCATATCTTGCAAGAATTGCAGTGCGAACAAATGTAATTACTGCTCTCCTACTACAATAATTTTTTGATCTACACAGACTACCAATTCCTATCCCATAACTCAATTCGACTTCTACCCCTTTAATTTAAGATTGCACTCACAAACAAACAAAAATACTTTCTTTGTTGTTCACAGAGACATAAAGCTTATCACTCTAATGCATTTAACTTTCATATCAAAATCAAAAACAAAAAAAAAATTGTTTAACACTTTCATTGTTGTTCCTTATTTAATGGTAAGGATCAAAGGAGCTCATGAGTTAATCATCATCTAGCTGGTCCAAGCATTGCATATGAGAAAGAAGAGCAAGTGGAAATTAAAAAATAAAAAATAAAACATTCATATCAACATAGCATAAAGTGAGTTTTTTGGTGGGCAAAAAAGTAAGAGTTGAATGGTTAGCAATATTCATATTCCTGATAGAGCCAAAAGATACACATAAAAGATAATAATCATTTTCCACTTCACCATTGAACTATTAAGCAAACAAGAGTTATACGGTATCTATGTATATTCCATGAAAGATTAAAATGCAGAGATCTTTCTACATTACTACCTCATTAAGGTAAGATTCCATAACACCCATCGGATCCTACATATGGGACCCTAATTTTGTTTGACAAATTAAGGTGTGCAAGAAAAATTGCTACAGCCGAAAAAGGATTAAAATTAATGCTAGACAAAACCCTAATTTTTGTGAACTTACCTCGATCACGCCCGAAAGACTTATTGCCTCATCAGTGAACCATTCCTCGCTTTGAAAGCAAATGGTATGACAAGGTGATGGTGATGAAGATGGTGGTGGTCTGTGATGATTGTGGTGGTTGTGGTCCTCCGTGATTTTGCAACGACAATAGAACGACAACAACAACAACAACAACAAGGCTGCACAAAATGAAGAGTTTCGTTAATGGAGATGGCGCGAGTGGCGGTCGTCTGTCATTCCTGTAACTTCTTCGTTCTAGGTTGGTCTCCATGGGGGGCGAGATCGAAGCGTCTACGC
Organism: Stephania yunnanensis; assembly: GCA_039657365.1. Taxonomy (NCBI): domain Eukaryota; kingdom Viridiplantae; phylum Streptophyta; class Magnoliopsida; order Ranunculales; family Menispermaceae; genus Stephania; species Stephania yunnanensis. The sequence goes on along the minus strand of CM077584.1, from coordinate 51,130,290 downwards.
GGAAGGCGTGAGACGTGTTTGGGAGGATCGACGCGCAGCTCAACAATGTGGGAATTCGAGGTGATTTCAATGAGTCTCGATTTCGATGTGTTCTTTGTCTAGGGAATCATAGAGATTTCCACATCAGTGAGCGTTTGGAGGAAGACGAAGGGTTTACATGGGAGATGGGGCGAATGGGAAAACACCAATTTCTCCAGGGTGTTTCAATAATAACACCAACTTTTGAAGGATGACTTTAAAATAAATAAATCTATTGGACTCTTGTGTCCAAATAGCAGTGCCCATATATATTGAAATAAATAAATCTATTGAGTCTGGACTCTTGTGTCCAAATAGCAGTACCCATATATATATATATATATATATATATATATATATATATATATATATATATATAGTGTGTGTGTGTGTTTCTACCATGTGTATCAATTTGTAGCCATTAGATTGATATCGAAAAGATAATGTAGTATTAATTGAACGTTTTGGTTACCTGAGGTAAGAAAGCCATGGGTATTTAATGCATTTAAAACATGCATGTCGATTCTCACATTTAATTAATTGCACACACCCTAATTATTGTGTGTAAGTTCCACAGTAAATGAACTAATCAACTACATAATCCTATAACAAACAAAAGAAAAAAAGAAAAGAAAAGAAAACTACAAAATATATAAATATATATATACAATCAATTAATATATACAAGTATCATAATATTTGGATTTTTTTGAAAACACAAAAAATCATTATTTTTTATTACAAATTTATTAGAGCAACCCCACCTCTTAAGAAATAATTGTCACAATTACAAACTCATGGGAATAAATACACAATAAATAAATTCATATGAATTATAATATTACTTTTAAAAAAGCTTTATTGTCATTTAAAAAAACAAAATTATCACTTAGTAACATTTAAATTATTATAAAGTTAAATTTTAATTTATTTCATGTTTTTCCAATTAATAAATCAAAATGTTTTGATGATTCTCATTTTTTTAATACAATTATTTATCATAAATTGGGGTGTCTACTTTTTTGACCGACTCAAAAAGGGGTTTGAACATTAGTAATAATTTCTTAAAATTTAAGTTGGATTTTTACATGCAAGGTTTTCTATTCGGGTTAAAATTTGACTTGGATATAGACAAAAAAAAATAAACAAAACAAAAAATAACAATAACAATAAAAGTTGTCTGACACCGACTTTTACTTTAAAAACATATTGTTCTACAATACATAATTTACAAGAAAATAATAATAATAATAAGGAAACTCACATATAATTTAATTTTAAGAGAAATCCAAGTTGTTGTAGACAAAGTGATGTTTTGTCATTTGACAAAACAATAATTCTTGTAATCTAAAATAATAAATGTGTAACTTATAATAATTTTATATACTGTGTAAAATGCTTTTTATATAGTTGTTGGAACCTGAACAATATTTTGTAAAATTATGTCAAAAGAAATTATATACTGTGTAACTTATAATAATTTTATCATTTGAAAAAAATATTTAAACGTAAAATGCTTGAACTTTAGAAAACTAGAAATTAATCTGAATAATTAATTGGATAACTTGATTTTAAAGTAAATCGTGTATGAATAATATACACTTGTCTGAGTTGAAAAATAAGTTGGGCTCGAACAACAAACATACTTATTTATATAAAGACTGATCAAGCTCATACAAAATTATATAAAAAACTAAATCGAGCTAAATGAAACTTTGACTCCACGTAGTCCGTCTTAATTAATTTATTTACATTTTATTATTATTATTATTAAGGATATTGAATTTTATTACTATTGGTGAAATGATTATCATTATTTAAAAAATAACATGTTATAAGATGTAATTTATAAGAATCGGCAATTTTATTTTAAAAATCTCAATTTATTAATTTATCAAATGATAAATTTTCTCCATAAATAGGGCCCTACAAAGGCAGCCTTGATCGGACAATCAAATAAGTTGACACATACTACTTGCATGTGTCTCTTTCATGGACCTTATGATTCGCGCACACATATATTAGCAAATATCAAAGGTTACTCTAGCATTTTCTTAATTAATAATGTATGAATTATGATGAATTTCTTAAATACAAATCAAATTTAAAACTTTATTTAATACTATGTATAATTATTAAACTAGAATATTTCGATCTTAATTTAGTAAAAATAGTCTTCAACCATAACTAATTAAAAATATTAATTTTAATGGAAAATAAAAAATATTAATTCTAATAAATAAATTACACGACTAAAAATATAATTAAATTAAATCAAATTAATAAAGTTGAAATGTCTCATATTTCATTAGCATATTTTGTTTCAATAAATCTACTTGGACTCATAGGGAGTTTTTAAAATTTTTATAAATATTTAAAGTTATAATATAAATTTTATAAGTGATTATGGTTGTTTCATTAATTGCTAGAGGATGTATTTGAAATTAAAAAAAAATTTGAGTTCGAATCACAAGTCCAAATAGCACTACCCATTTTGTTTTGTTACAAAGTACATGACTAATGCCATGTGGCGGCTACTAAAAGACCGTGAGAGTAGTAATTAGAGAGATGAACTTGCAATAATTAATGCTTATGACAAAAGGACTAAACTGCCTACTTACATGATTGCCAGGAAACCTTTGTCACCCAATTAATGTAACATTTTCTATGTTATTAATGCAATGTTTACCTATTCAACAAGTAGTTAAAACATTCAATTAATACTGCATTATCACTCTTCATATCAATTTAATGGCTATAAACAGGTGCCATGGATATTTATTTATGGGTAGTGCTAGGTGGACTCAATAAGTCTGGACTCAAACTAACATAAAAACTTAAGTACCCTTCTTCATTAATCTACCACTTACCACCTTAGTTGATGTGATCATTGCCGCTACTTGACAACCGGCCACCGATGATGTCGTAGTCGTCGTCATGCGTCCTGGTGGACCGCGCCGCTGCTCCTCGTCGTCGTCACAGCCGCGCCACCTCGTCGCGGCCTCCACGTCGCCGCGAGCCGCCGTCCGCGCTGCTCGGCTGGCGTCCGCACCAATAGCCCATGAGCCGAGCTCCACCGTCTCTTCTTCTTCCCTTCTTCTCGACGTCTCTCTCTCTCCCCTCTCTCTCTCTCTCATCCCTCTCTCCCATCTCCACACTCTCTCGTCGTCTCACACACTCTCTTTTTTCTCTCTCTCTCTCTCTCTCTCTCTCTCTCTCTCTCTCTCTCTCTCTCTCTCTCTCATCCCCTCTCTCGTCATCTCACACACTCTCTTTTTTTCTCTCTCTCTCTCTCTCCTCTCTCAACCGTTCAACCGTCGGCCAATAGAGAGATCCGACCGCCGAGAGAGAGAGAGAGAAAGAACATGGAGGCCGAGAGCATGGCGGTCGGCAACAACAGTCGGCGGTGGCACTCGTCGGCGGTGGCATTGGCGGCAGTTTTAGGGGCGATCATGACAATGAAGGAGGCAGAGGATATGAATATTTTTGTGTGTATTGGTATTAAAGATGATGGTAATTAGGTCTTTTTGTTTATGTAAGTATCTAAAATTACTAGTAAAATGTTTTCGAGTCCGGACACAAAAAGTCAAAATAAATTTTTTATTTATTTATACCCATAGTAGAAACACCTTTATATATATATATATATATATATATATATATATATATATGGTTATTTATTTGATACCCATAATAGAAACACCTTATATATATATATATATAAAGGTCTAAAAGTTGACGACAACAACAACAACAACTTACAAAGCCTCGAGTATCTAATTAGATATATACATAAATCAAATTCTTCCATCGCACTTGATTTAATATATGGTAATGCAACTATATATAAATTATACAAAAATAAATAATAGAACAAGGGTACTATATTGGCTTAACACTGTGTGTTCTGCCTCTATCTCTACACTCATTCACAACATATAATGCATACATACGCGATCTTCTTCTTATAGCTCAAGTCACATGGCCATCATCTATACGTGATTTTTTCTTTTGTTCCGATTTGTTTTTGTTTTTAGTTTTATTCTTTTATTCTTTTATTTTGTTTTTAGTTTTTTAGTTTTTTTTTAGTTTTTGGTTTTTCATTGCCAATTAATATCTGCATACACTTAAATTGAGCACAAAGAAATAGTTTGATCTATGTTGTCAACCCCAAATTTTGGGTTGAGAGAGGACGTGCTTATGCATGCATCATTTAATCAGATTTGAGTTTTGAAGTTTGGAGTCTAGATGGGTTGACCTCCACTATTAATCCCTATTCTATACTTTGATCTTGTTTTTTGATGCAAGGTTTGAAACTTTGACTTTGCGTTAAACTTCGCTCACTATAAAATTCAGAAGTAATTTAAGGAAGTTAACTTCGATAAAGAAAGTTTTACAATTCGCCGGCATACAAAGTTTATGTAATTTCTTTGTGTAACACCCCTAAAATCTAAAGGAAAATGCTAGATTGACACTCCAAATGACACCCTAAGTGACACCCTTATGACGTGGCATGCGGGTCTCAAGTAAAAATAAGTATTCGCAAAATAGTTCTTGGTGCATAACACGCGTGGTGTGTATCTCGAAGCGTGCACGATGGCTCCCATGAATGTTGGCCAATACATCACGTCACATTTTTATATAGGACCCGCAAGCCACGTCATAGGGGTGTCTCTTAGAGTATCATTCGAGGTGTCATTCTAGCATTTTCCAATTCCAAATCTAGTAATTAGTCCTAATATCGGGGGTATTTTGATAATTATGCATGATATTTATGTAATGACATGGTTATTGCGTCTATTATATGCTATATAACTTACTTAGTTGGTAATTAGACTTAAATTAGTGAATTAAACATAAGTGATAGACATAGATGGTTTATTTAAACAATGAACAAGGATATTTTGGTAACTAAACGAAAAAACAAAAGGAAAGGATCGGACTTAATAAAGGCCACAAAATATTACTAGTACTTAAGATGGTTAGACGAGATAAAAGACTTTAATTTGGTTACTCAAACTTTAATTCACAAACCCTAACTATATAAACTATGTTATGAGGTGAGTGCCTCATTTTGATTTCAATGAAAGAACTACAAACTAATTTTTGATAGCTCTTTTCTCTTGGGTCCTATAACTTCATTTCTGCGTTTATACATTTTTATGCTAAAAATTGGGTATACAATTTATTCTTTTTTTTTGAAGCGTACATATGGCTCTGGTTGGCAAGGACTGGTTGACAAAGACAAACAAGTTTATCGACTAGCTTATAAGTTTCTTCGATAAATAAATTGTGTTTGGTTGGAAGTTTATTTTCAAAATAAGTTAGATAAAACTCTAAATTTTAAAATGCTAGTTGAGGTAACATTTAGTCTCAAAAAGAGAGATTATATTTTTTACCCCATTTCTATCGCTATTTAACTATAGATTTCGATTTTTTTTTTAACTTGCGTTGAACATATTTTTTTTTTCATTCATGTTGTTTTTTGGGCCCTTTTTATATTTTGGGCCCATTGGTGTTAATGTTTTCTTTTATGTTGGTTCACATTTTAGCCTAACACATTTTTAATGATGGGTTTAAATAGTTTAGTCCCATTTGTGTATCTTGTTTGTTTTTTTAAGGTTGGGATTAAATGTATGTACATGTATTTTACCAAAGTACCCTTTAGATAAATAAGACCAAAACCCCCATTTCACACATTTCTCATCTCTAAGGAACCTTGAGGATAGAAGCTTCTTCTTCTAACTTTAGCTCTACCGAGCTTCTTTTTTTCAACCGAGATCGTAAAAAACTCGTTAGCATTTTCAATATGTTAGCATTTTCGAGATAAGAAAAACTCGTTAGGCCTCAAAAAACCCTCGATTTCCGAACAGGGGATTCGATGCTCTCGAAGAAGAACTCGAATTGCGTTGATGGGGTGGTACCCGAGGAACCCGGGGAAGGTTCTGAGAATGTCCGGGGCGAGAAGTCGACTTCGGAGATGAGGTCGGAGAGCGAGACGAGTGAGTTCTTGGTGATGTTATCCGCGTGAGTGAAGGGGATCGATCTCGGTGTCGTGGAGGTACTCCATTGGGGCTTGTTGGGCTTGGAGGATCGCCTGGGAGCGCGCTTGATGGGGATTTTTCGGAGCTTTGGGAGCTTCCTGGAGAGTGGTGTAATGGCGGATTGTGCAGCTCAATTTTGGGAAGAAATGCATCGTCTCGGCATTGTCGATGGAGACGTGTAATTTCGTTTGGTGTTGTGTTAATGTGAGGGGTAAAGTGGTAATCTCCTCTTTCACTTACAAAGGATTAGCTAATCCCACCAAAAATGGTGGTATTGTTTAATCCACTACCATGCCTCTTAACTAGTCTTAATCCTCCAAGCAAACAGCGGATTAACTAGTCCAGTGTAGCTAATCCGGGCTAATCCCACGAACCAAACAAACCATTAATGTATACATGTATTATTGCACAAACTATCTAAAATTTCTTTTCGTAGTTTTCTAGCACCAACTACATCACCTAATCCACGTACTATTGAGCACCATTCAAGGAATGACCCTTTCAATCTAATTTTCTTTATTCAGTACAAGACTTGAACTCGAGACCTTGCTTGAAGGAACATAAGTCATTTACTACTCGAACAAATAAATTATTGATCAAATATAATTTCTTAATTAATATGTTCATACATGCAATATAATATTACTTGTATGAGTATGTAAGTATATTTTAAAATAAATTAATTAACAAATAATATGTCCTTTTATGTCATTTAACGATTATCAACTACTCAATCAATTTTTTTTTTCAAACAGTTTAATTGCGTAGCTAGATTATTATCTTTCATCTATCAGCTATGACCTTATCAACTATAATTAGATTATCAGCTTTCAGCTATATTATCAGTTATCAGCTAGAGAACCAATGTACGTGTTAAGAATAGTTATTCTAAAAATTGCTTGAATATTGTTTGATTGTTGGCAAGACATTATGATACTTTTTTTGATATCCGTGAGTGTTCAAACAAGCTTGAATATTCCCACGAGGCCCCACTAGAATAATTTAGGCTTTTTATAACATCTAATTGATAGAGGTTTTTGAGTAACCCTATGTATTAGATGGTTAAGCTTTCTATAATACTTAATTAATAGAGGTTTTTAATTAACCCCATGTATTAAGCAATTAAGATTTTTATAGCACCTAATTAATAAGGGTTTTTAGTAACCTCTATGTATTAGGCTATTGAAACTCAAAACCACTCTTAATCAACATACTTTCATTGACTCTCATCAACTCAAAACCAGTTCTCTCAATTCCTCAATCGCGCGATCCATCGATCTCACTCTCCAGCGATTCACTCTTCAGCGATTCACTCTCCAACCAACGATTCACTCTCCAAGTACTCCGATTCCTATCTCAATTTCTTTCTCTACATCTCCTCATCTTTCTCTCTTCATCTTCTTTGTTTTCTCGGTCACTAAACCCTAACCCTAGCCCCAACTATTGCACCGGTTCTCGTCGAATAGGCTTATCGAATTTGATGGACGCAACAATGGAGTTGCAAAACCTCAGGTTTCGTGTTAGATTTACATCCCAATCGCTCCAACTCTCAGGTTTGCCCTCGCAAACCTCTATCTTTTTGCTTTGTTAATGGTTACATATTTCTCACGCTAATCAACTTCTCGTTTTTTCACTCGATTGATTCATTAAAGACTCTCCGAAATACCTCGCACAGGTACAATTCGAACCTCGATCCGATCTGCACAGATTGATCGATTTTTTAGTTATTTTTTTATGCGAAGTTGTTGATTGTTTTGTGCATTGCATCAAAACCTGATATTTCAATTTTCCGATATCAGGAACATAAGAAAAACATGAGAATCATTGAGAAGATGAAAGAAATCGAAGCCGAAATGGCTCGGACACAGAAAAATAAGGCTACAGGTTCTTTAATTATCCATACATTCGCATCTTTTGTTGCTTTAGTTGCTATGGCACTGCCTTTACTGTGTACTTATCTTTAAGTCATGAAATTGTCAAATTTTATGGATTTCTTCAGTCAACTCAGTTGCTCTTGTGAGATTCTTGTTTAGTTATATTCATGGTTGTTTTTAAATCAATGATCACATATGAAAGTCTCCACTTAATGAAGGTCAGTATGACCTGTATGCACACGCATGTAAGGATGGTAAGAGTACCTTCGCCAAAAATATATGTGAAGGGTGGTAACCTTTCAATGAATTATTTTCAAGTCAATAAGGAGTAAGGACAGAAGAATTACGGATTTCACATTATAAGTCACTGTTATACATGTAATGAACATCCTATATATATTCATAAACTTTTCATTAGTTCTTCCATGCATACACTGCAACTTATAACTAGATTAATCAAATTTATAAACATGGCCACAACATCAGTTTTAGTACTACTTTTTCTCTATTTGTCTAGTATTTTTAGTGGTACTAGATTAATCAAATTTATATGCAAAGTTTTTAGATGAGTGGAACGGGTTGTTGACATGGGACTTGGTTGATTTTGGGAATTTTGTTGATTTGAATTGAGTTTTTTTGTTTTGCTTAAATTTGGGATGGGAATGGGAATGCCTAAAGCTGATAAGAAATGTAAGTTTTGACCCCTTTTTGATTGGTTTTTGTTAGTTGTTAAATTGAGATTTTAAGTTATTCTGATGTTAATTTCTCATCAAGTGGTGTTTGTTGAATCTGCAATTTGTTAATGTCGCGGCATTTTTGAATAGTTAGCACCCAGTGATCGACTGTCGTTTCTCATAAAAGTATGAAAACATATGGAAATACTGGTGGTTGAAGAGAACCGATTATTTAGGAGACCTGAAAGATTTGGCTAAAAAAGTTTTTGAATCTTATATGAAGTCCATATGGTCAAAACTTCAAATGTATAGATTTTTTTTATGGTTGGCAAAAGTAGTCTCACCAGTCCCCTTCTATTGTAATTGAGTTGTTTGCTATTTTCATGGTGATTTAACAAAGTTGCTTTGGTGTTCTTTATAATTTTACAAGGTATGCAACACCAATAGATAATTCCAACTATAGAAGTGCTAAGGTACCTCTTGAAACCTTTGTTCGAATTTCGTCTACTTGCTTTGATCTTGTGAGTGAAATCTTCATTTATTTTTATAGGTACTAGGCTTTTAACCCCATTTTTGCTAAAACTTTTTTTCTTCTTCGGATCATATTTCCTTGTCTAATATTCTTCTCTTGGCCAGTTTGTAGATTCCACACTACATTACTTTGTATACATGTGCAACTGTACATTTCATATATATTTTAAAATTCTCAGTTATGTAGGTTTTGTCTCTAAACAAGACTGATATCTAAAATTTTTTTGTATCTTGCAATTTGTAGGTAATGCCTTTTTTTGATGCAAGCCTGATGTCTATCGCTAGATGTGCAGAACTTTCGGTTTTAACATTAGCAATTTGCTATAATTTAAGAGGGAACGACCCCATCCAAGTTGGGAAGTTTTTCCCGAAATTTTTGTTTTTTAATAAGAGTGAGTTTTGTTTTTCATCAAGTGATTTTTTTTATTCGAAACTGATTATGAGCCATACATTTGATGCTTTGGATTTGTGTATAGGAAAGTTGCAAATTTTTTTATTTGTGTATAGGAAAGTTGTTATAGCCTTCTCAGCCAACTGGATTTTGGCTTTTGTTATCCTTGTTCTTTTGCCTCTAGTGGGACTTAATGGATACATTCAGTTGAAGTTCATGAAGGGATTCAGCGCCGATGCCAAGGTTTGCACTAAAACTTGTTTATCGAAATTCAATCTAGGAACTGAATATATATATATATATATATATATATATATATATATATATATATATATAATAAAGATAGTTACGATGAACTTCTTCATTTGTCCACTTCACACATTTCCCTTTTAAGCGAGCCCTCTTCCCTTCCCTTAACTTGCATACAGAGATGCTCCGACAATTGAATGCATAAATGTGTTATATAAGTATATGAGTTGGAGTTCCTACTTGTGTAACTTAGTGATAACGGGTCATGTATCGGTGGCGGCTTCGGATGAACTCACTTTGTTGTCATGCTACTAGTTGGAGGACGCAATGACCATTGCGTCCAATAATAGTTTGCATTAAACCAAACGTGAAGGATTCGATCACCGAATCTTACCAAGACCTAACATGCATTGAATGAACCAATGACTTATAATTACTATTATTATTTTTTATGGTATATCTCTTATGAACCCCTTTGCATGAATGATTTGAATTTCGCTATTCTTTAAATGAATCTTGGAACTCGTTTTGAAAGTTATGAATGCTTGAGTCTTTCCTTGTATATGAAAATGAATAATGCTCTCATGTTTCTACATGTTTTAGATCATATCTACATGCTTAAATTTGAATTTGATCAATACCTACATGTTTTCTCCTTAACGTTTGAGATTTGGTTTCAACTTCATGTTAGATTTTGCAAGATTAGTATGTAGTACTTGCATATTTAATGTTTGATGCAGTTGGAAGTATAAGAACAATTGCATAACTAATGATTTTTACAACTTTAATACTTGATTTTTGACTGATTTTTTGTTAGATTTGCGGCAACTGCTTTCCTCGTCGATGGACAAAACTGTAAGGCTGTGGGACATGGAAACGAAAACTTGTTTGAGGTTGTTCGCGCACAATGACTATGGTGAGCTGCCCAACCAAAACTAAAGGTCCTAGTTTTTTCAGTACTTTCTAGATGGTGCAATAATTGACATAAAACATAACCAAATTTACACAATGACCCTAATTTAAGATAAATTCTTTGGTTGTCAAAGCTAAGTATTTAAATAACTACCAACAACAGAATATTGATCTTCTAAGAATGTTGACTGTATTAAGTTCCAAGGAACAAATTTGATTCAAACTCTATCGATGCCACAGTAACAATACTAGAGTAACTAGACATCCAATTTGTAGCAGTAACTTTATATGCTCGATGATTCGAGCCCCTTAAATCGCGTACAATTGTGTGATTCAAGGAGATCAATGACTTCAAAAAATCATGTTTTAGTTTACATATCTCTCTGTACAAACCTCTTCCACTCCAAATGTGATCTTAAATGATCAACACTCTTATACATGGAAAATTAATTGTGAAAATAAGTCATATTGTTTCAGTTTTGGTTTTAGTTTTTACAATACATACAAGCAAGCAGAGGTTTGGTTTACATATGTGTTGTTGTTGTTGTTGTTTGTTGTTGTTGTACATATGTTGTGTTGTTGTTGTTGTTGTTGTTGTTGTTGTTGTTGTTGTTGTTGTTGTTGTTGTTGTTGTTGTTGTTGTTGTTGTTGTTGTTGTTGTTGTTATTGTTGTTTAGGATTGAGGTTGTTGATGTCAACGAATATGTGAATGAAAATGCTAGCAACCTCTTGAAAAAAAAATGATAGCAACGACATGGTGCCAAGTTTATGATGCTAAGTCTTTGATTTTGGTGTGCCATAATCTTTCCAATATCTTTATTGAACAAATTTCTGTTTGGATGGTTTGAGAGGGTGTTCTAGGTGGAAAATACGATGATCTTTCAGAGCAATCATTCTACATGGTCGGAGGAATCGAAGAAGTCATCGCCAAGGCCGAGAAGATAGCCAGGAGGCTGTTGCTTAACTTGCTTTATGTGCCTTAAATTTTATTTTTTCTTCTCTTGTTCATTCTTTTTGCCGGGTTTGACTCGAGGAAAGTCAATAATTTAGTTGAGTGCTTGGCAATGCCGGCTGGCGGAGTTCCATTTTTGGGAAGAACAATATCCCTCTTTTTGGCAAAAGCTAAATGTTTCTTTTAATATAAGTTACTTTGTTTCTTGATGGAATAATAATATTGCGAGTGGAATGTAGATTTGTATATTTTCAATTGAAAATGAAAATGAAAATTAATTCTGGGCATTTTCAGCTTTTTTTTTAAATTACATTTGATAGGGGTTTGAAACCCCTATGTAATCCTTTGACGATAATATAGAGGTTTCAAACCCCTATGAAATCACTACAATTGATAGGGGTTTGAAACCCCTATGTAAGCATTTGAAGATATTATAGAGGTTTTAAACCCCTATGAAATAGCCAAGATTTGATAGAGGTTTGAAACCCCATATGTAAGCTTTGAAGATACGATAACACCTAAAAGATAACACTTTTCATAGAGGTCAAAAACCTCTATGAAAAGTAGAATTTGTTCTAGTGCCCTAGTGCAATCGGCTTGAGTGTACCTCATTGACCTGATCGATCTTGTCACATCGAGAAATTGAAATCGAGGTCGTGCGCTTAACTTACACAACCTCACTTTTGCCCTTACTGCTGTGGCAACCCGACCAGGTTTCAAACATTATATGATACTGAACAAGTGCTAATTAAAATTGCAGGACGGAAGATTGCCGCTGCATCGAAAAAAAAACTGGCAGAATGTCAAGAGACCATTTTAAACCTTGGCAAACAGTTGAAGGCCTTGACATCCCTGAGAGAAGCACCACTCTTGGACAAGGTTATTTCCATCACCTCATCTTCAGAAACCACACATCCCCCCACCCAGAATAGTAATGGCTCTTCGTTACTTGATCAAACGTTGGCATGATGGCGCGACAACAAAAGATCTCATGTCTCTAATAATGAAAAAAATAATGTGCCTCAAACTCTTAGAATTAAACCTCCATTGGACCAATTGGTTGACTCAATAGTTTGGTATGGTGTTTGAAAGTATGAGATCATAAGTTCAAACCTTGGTGGGGCACGCAATTGTTTCTTTCTTCTATAAAAAAAGGAAGTATCAAATAGGAACTAGAGAAACTATTAGAGAAGAAGATTTGTTGCACTATTGAATAATTTTGATAAATTTTAATCGTTTTCGATTTAGTTATATGTAGTTTGAAAACTGAATCATTAATTCCATATTGATATATTTTCAGTTGAGCATTCAACCATTAATTAATTAATTTTTTTAAAATACATTTGATAGGGATTTGAAATCCGTATTTAAGTCTATGAAAAGATTATAGAGTTTTCAAATCCCAATCAAATTTCTGAAATTCGTAGAGGTATAAAATCGTCATCTTACCACCTCGGGATAAGATAACAGTTTAAAAGATGACGCTTTTTGTAGAGGTTAAAAACCCATGTAAAAGGTCTTATATTAAGATTTAAAACTTCTATTTAAAGCCGAATTTATTCAAGTGAATGAGAATATATCTTTGTTTCGAACTGCAAGAACTTTTCCAATCGAGTGTTGAAATTAAGTGTGAACTGTAGGGCTGTAGCTCTTAAAATTAAATTAGGACCTATCGACCGAGACCTTTGTGGAAGATACTAAGACTACAAGTATAGACTATTCACCCACGTACGTGCATTTGTCATGTTTTTGAGTTCTGGAAGTTGGGGCCCCTTTGGAATCTCTGCACGACTTGGAAACTTTCAAAGCAAACTTAGTTTTGATTTTGAGGTCCAACAGTTAAATGCACCACCACTAACCATGCGTGCATATATTCGTGAAGCCTCCCATTTGGAATAGATTTTTTGTTTGGACTATACTAGTACGTAGCAGCCCCACGAACAAATTAATTCAGGTGCGCGCACGACTCTTCCACTTTTAATTTGGGACTGCGCCACCTAGCTTTCATCACAGTTGGCATGCATATTTTTTAACGCGCATATGTTGGTGAGGACTGTGACAGCATGGATATGTAACATCATGGAAATACTATATATGTTAAAAAAATGTCATGATCATATATATAACGCTTTTTTTCTTCTTGACTTGTCAAAATTAAAATCTCCACTAGTACGTAGAATTTAAGCTAGAATGATATTACTATCGGTACACTATCAACTGCTATAGTACCCTTAACATTAAGCTTGACAAATGTATGGGCATGCATGTGGGTAGCTAATTAATGTATGTAGCCAATTGAATTAGTGCGATGGTAAAGTTAATTAGTGAGATATGCTTGACGACTATAACACTAGAACAAATTTAGCTTTTGATAGAGGTTTTGAACCTCTATGAAAAGCGTTATCTTTTAAAGCGTTATCGTAACTTCAAAGCTTATATAGGGGTTTCAAACCTCTATCAAATTTAGCTATTTCATAGGGGTTTGAAACCTCTATAATATCTTCAGAGGCTTACATAGGGGTTTCAAACCCCTATCAATTGTAGTGATTTCATAGGGTCAGAGGCTTACGTAGGAGTTTCAAACCCCTATCAAATGTAATTTAAAAAAAATAATAGCTGAAAATGCCCATAATTAGTTTCTATTTCCATTTCTATTTTCAATTGAAAATATAACAAATCTACATTCCACTAGCAATATTATTATTCCATCAAGAAACTCGCAATGTTCTACAACCAATCAACAAAACAACAAATCGATAGCCACACATTTCATGAAACCCGCTAATAATTTGTACCTCTAATCCATCATCTACAAACTTCCTTTACTAATTTGTACCTTAGAATCCTTCCTCTGAAGACTTCTTTGTGATTCTATTCTCCTTGAATTTAAGTATTCTGATCAGATTCCCCTTTTGTGGTGGTGGTGGCGATGATGAATAAGATCCGGTGGTGATCTATGTCTCTTGATCGACTTATTGTTGATGATGATCTGATGCCGATTGTGAAGATGATGATTAGAAGAATCGTTATGAGTACCTCCTCTATCATGCCCCTTCAATAAGTATTGGTTACAATTGTTCACCATAATCTTGTTGTCGTTGTTGTTGTTGCTGCTGCTGCTGCTGTTGTTGTCCTTGTCGACCTTGCGATCGTTGTTATGCAAAGACGAGGAGATCGAAGAGGAGTTGTCGATCATCTCCTCTTCTTCGATGTCATTGAGGATGCCGATTCTTTCTTCAAACACCAATTGCAGATTTGATGCGATTCTGCCTTTGGGTAAAGATTGCTGAAATATTTGCCACTCAATTAATAATCATCAAAATACTATATATCATCATACTGATCGTTGGTGTTGTAAAAAACAAATTTTCTTCACCTGTGTATATGAAGCAGCACATGTGGCATTGGAAGAGCTCGTGTTGTAGACCGTGATCACCACACATGCAACACTCGTTATTATTGTTGTTGTTGTTGGTGGTGGTGTCAGCGACCAAGGAAAATAAGCACATGCAATCACCATCATTATATTAATCAAAAGTCTAAAAATATACTGTTCCACATAAAGAAAAATAAAAAGCATGAAATAGGAGTAACAAGAGAATATACTAATAAAAAATTCTTCATTGGAGAATAACGAGAGAAGTCAAACATAGCAAACACACATTTAAAATGATGTGTAATACTTAATTAACCCCCATGTATTAACCAAGAAGTTGTGGCAAAAATGACCACCATTGTCAATTAATTGCATCAAATACATAAAATAAATAGTGCAAAAGGTCACTCCAACAAAATCATTTGACATCTATAAAGAATTCAACACAAATAAACATAACAAAACACAAATAATCTAAAAGAACATTAATTCAGTAATTTTGTGAAACTCCATGCTGTTGTACCCTTCTATAATATCATCAAAATCACCCACCTTAAATGTTCTATCATAATTCAATTTACTATTCGGTAATCACTAAGACACTAAAGAAAAACAAAGAGCCCTTGTTTCTCTCTTAAACATATAGTTCGTGGTATATAATTATAGAACTAATGAACAACAAAAACATAGATACCCAAGAGGTGCTGCAGGTGTAACAAATGATTTTGTTGGACCGATCTTTTGCACTCGAACTGACATTGCGGCAATATATAATTGGAGCCTGTTTATATATTAAATGTATAAGTCTTGCAGCTCAATATTCTTTTTTCAAGGTATAAGGTATTGATTAAGTATTGCAAGAAATTAAACTCAGATAGAAACAAACACTGAAAATTGGATCTATACCTCGATGCAAGCAATGGACTCTAGAATGCTATGTAAGTAATCGACGTCACATTCAGGGCGTGGATGAAGCCTATGCAAGAACACAAATTATTATTCATAGATAGACGAGAATCAATTGGAGAGGAATGGAAGTATTTCATCTTCAACTGTAGGAAAGAGGTTGTTTGACAAATAGTTACTAAAACAATTGTAAGGTGTGCATGCTAACTATTAGCCTATTAGGTGAATCACAACAAACTTGGATTCCCTCATCAACTAAAAGTCTAAAAAATATACCGTTCCACATAAAGAAGAATAAAAAGCATGAAAGAGGAGTAACAAAAGAATATACTAATAAAAATTCTTCATTGGAGAGTAACGGAGTGATTGACATGAGTTGGGGATTAATTAGCGTGCATACCAAAGAGCAATACCGCTAAACAACCAAGCAATTGAAGCTGTAGAAAGCCAATCGATCATAAGAAAAACCGATATAGGAATTGTAATTCATAAATCAGAATTGTTTTAAACTTGTACGCAAAATAACAGTGGATAAATGAAGCTTAGATAGAATTGAAGTTCAAGTCCCCTGTCACTAACTTGAATGATGAAAAGAAGTTCAGAAACAATACCTCATTAAGGTTGCCTAGGTGGCCTATTCTGAATACTTTTATGGCTACTTTGTTCAATCCAAGACCTAAGCTTAAATTGTACCTCTTCCATGCCTCTCTAACGATTTTGGAACTATCGATATAAGAGGGGATGACCATTGCCGTGACAGTGTCACTAAACCATTCCTCATTTTGAGTACAATTTTTCAAGCCCCAAGCATCAACAACAAGCCTGATCATGAAATCTTTGTTGAAGAACCATCATAAAACTTCAACAAGAAGGATGTGATCATGCATGCCTATATAAAGGAAAAATAGATTACTGACCTAGTCGCTTTGGCTAAACGACTGTGCCTTATAATCACATTGTCGAGCCCTTCCTCGAAAAATAGATTACCTCTCAGTCCCAAATGAAGTAGATTCCCTCGCTAGTCTCTCCATCTCTAACCACGTACTCATTTGGATCTACATAACATAACCACAATTGCATATCACACACAATCACTTTGCCCTCAAAATTCTACATTGAATTAAAGTGAAAAATACTTGAGAAATCTCTCTTTAATGAAAAACACAAACATATCACACACTATGAAAAACATAAACATATCACACACAATAATTCATGTAAATCTAACACAAAACCATATCATTCATAATCCACAATTGGATGAGGTTCAAGTACTTGATTAAATTACATGTAGTTGCTTCAATATACTAATAAGGTAAGGAAGAAGTAGTGTTTCTATTTTGTTTGTTATATCTCTGGATTCTGATACATACACATACAAATTTAAACAAACTTATAATCGGAAAAACAAGTATACATGTAGTTTAGGAAGAATTAGTGTTTCTATTTTGTTTGGTCTCAATGTGCATAATTGAGTACAACTAACCTGTTTAGGAAATATATTATCAATTCATAGAAGAAAATCATGTATGATCAGTTGATAATACTTTAATTTCTTTCAGAAGTTGATTTATTTAGCATTTTAGAGTTGTATAACTACTAAATAACTCATTAACAAAATCCATAAATCCCAATTGAAATCTACAAATTGTCTCAAAAGCAGACACAATCGGTCGCATTTCAAATAATCAACTACAAAGTTTCATGAAACCCTAACAAAAAACCATGGCATACACTCCAACCGATCTCAATTTCCAATCAAACAGAAAACAAACCCTAAAAAATACAATCAAGCAAGAATAAACTCACAGATTATGAAAACCAGAGCGAAACATGAATCGCTCCTTCGAATCCCCAAACAACAACACCAACAAAATGAGATCTTCCAAGAGCAGATCCTATTAAAATCATCATTAGAAGAAAGCCTCATTATCATGAATACGTCGCTTTATTATCAATTTCTTGCAATCTCTCGGTGGCCTCGAATGGTGAAAACATCGCTCCTATCGATCACCATGAATCTCTCTAACTCACTAATCACCGAATCTGACGAAAACATTGGAAATTGAGCAAGATAATTTGATGGACGAAGCCTTCAATCCTTGAACTGAACAAATTCTAAAATATACAACCCAAAAACATCAAATCGCAAAATAGAAACCAAAATCAAACTCGAGTATAGTATTGTTTGTCTTGTTTGGTTCATTTTCCTTACCTTTCAACTACAAATCGTCGATCCACAACCAAGTAATAAAACCACTCAATCGATACAAGAAAACCTTAAAGAACCAAAATTCCAATTGCCAACAACACCAATCGAACAAGAAAGTCATCTTGAAACCTAAAAAGGACAAATCAAAAACCGAATTCAGTTGCGAGTAGCGCTCACCATTCCTTGAACCACTTGACAACAGGAGCCTTGGACCGGATGATCGGATGCCTATAGAACAAGTGCAACTCCATTGTTGCATCTATCAAATTCGAGAAGCCTTTATCAACGAGAACTGGTGCAGTGGTTGGGGCTAGGGTTACGGTTTGGTGACCGAGAAAACAAAGAAGATGAAGAGAGAAAGAGGAGGAGATGTAGAACGAGAAATTGAGATGGGAATCAGAGTACCTGGAGAGTGAATTGCTGGTTGGAGAGATCGATCACTAGCGCGAAAGAGAGAGGAATTGAGAGAAATGGTTTTGAGTCGATGAAAGTAATTCGATTGAGAATGGTTTTGAGTTTTAATAGCCTAATACATAGAGGTTACTAAAAACCCCTATGAATTAGGTGCTATAAAAATCCTAATTGCTTAATACATGGGGGTTACTTAAAAACCTCTATCAATTAAGTGTTATAAAAAGCCTAAATTGTTCTAGTGATAATAATCTAAATATAGGTTTCTTCTGCCCGATAAAAGCGCTAGTGAGAATAGTCGTGCGAAAGTAGAGAGGATCTGAAAAAAAAATTAGAGTACATATCAAAATAAGTGCATGTGCATATATAGATGATTATATAGAAAAATATAATTTTTTTTAATAAGAAACAAACACTTTTTACTCCAACATGAATTTATTAAATCCTTAACTAACCTTCCCCTAACCTTACCTTTTGGCAAGTGATGCCTCATCTATCTTATTAGATCATAACTAATCTTAAATGTACATTAATAGAAGTTCTTTTCTACCATGTACAAGTAAGTTTGTTGTAAAAAGTTATTTGTTTAATTACCTGTATGACCTGATGGAAGTCTTCTAAATCGATGAAATCATGCATGGACAATTATATTAGACAAAATGTTCAAAATTATTTATAGAAGAAACAAAACCGATCTACTTCAAAACAATGGTAAGACGAATTATAAAGTGAAACCCAAAAAAGCTGCAAAAACGACAAAATTCTAAAAAACCCTAAATTAGAAACTAGATAAACTAAAAGCAAAAAAGGAAGCTATAGATGACAAAAACAATGCTATTATGCATATGTCTCCAAAACCCTATAAAGCTCCCCCTTCCTTTTAATCTCTTTGAGATTTTAGTTTTTGAACTACCACCTGATTTTTTTTTTTGACTGATGGTGACTCCAATATATAACATATTTACGTACCTTTTTGTCTATAATGAATCTTCATATCTAAGATTGATGATTAGTACCATCTCGATTATGTTGTAACAACCCAACATTTACTAATAGTAAATTAGTCCATAATCAGCGTTACCGACCTGTGATGTGATTTCGAGAGCGGGTATACAGTCTTAATAGTCGACGTGAGGCAGAGAAATATATAACTATCGAATGATGGATGCCTAGTATGATGTATATTTATACACTATAACCGAGAATATTTTTTGATTAACTAAGAATATTTATTTAGTGTTGTATTTTGTACGTTTCGCGCACGAGCAAAGACACGCATCGAGATGCGTTTAGCTTTGGATCGGGGTAGAGAATGATATGATAAGTCCTAATTTAGTTAATGAGACTTAAAATAGTTAATTCAATATGCCTATAGTTGAATTTACATAAATGCAACCTAAGTTAGACAAGTAAAACAAAGAACATTGATATGCCTCGTGTGTGTTATCACCATCATAAGGTAACTTAAGTCAATATGTGAGTTATTATGGATGATTTAGTGGGTTGTAGGACTAGGTTATAAGCCATTTGATTGTCATAAGGATGCTGATGTAAACAAGATTAATGGACACAAATAAGTCTCATCACTATATAGATAGAGTTAGTGGAGATTTCGTGCAAAACCAATTCATTTTCCTTCAAAGAGACGGATAGAGAGATCTGGAGAGAAAAATCAACAACTTGCTGAATAAAGTTGTGAATTAGGAGTTTGATCAAATTAAGAAAGCTTCACAACTAGGAAAGCTAATCTACAACTACGCAATATTAAATTCAACAAAAATTTTAAGTTTTGGTCGAGTTCTGGTTTTTCAACAATTTAAATGGGAAATGACTTTATTTTCAAAAGCTAATTCCATATTTGGATTCCTTGTGGAATCCCACTAATTCTACTATAAAAAGTTCTTAATTTGGTTTTTGTTGTAAACTAAGTTGAGACTTGCTAGAAACTAAAGAAGGAAAATAGAAGACTAAAAACTTATCATACTACAAACTACTACTGCAAAGGAGAAGAAAAGAAATGAGAGAGTTGAAATGAGAAATTCTTCATTCAACTTGGTGAGTTTTACAATGAGGTTGACACTCTTTATATGTGCCTTTGGTGAAGATGATAACTGTGACGACCCCGAATTCCAAACCGCCTTGCTACCCACTACGTCGCATCCCACATCAACTAGCCTTGCCACGTCGTGGCCTGCTTCTCCTTGACGCCTCGCGACCTAATGATTTACTTACACTTTTCCGGCTAACCCTAGTTAAGCTAACTAACCTTTACATAAGTATTAATAACTCAGTTAGCCAGTTACTCAATTTATCAAGTTATATTATAATTTTACAGTGGAAGTCTTTTAATGAGTAACTTATGTAATATTTAAAAATCATAAGTAGTGGAAAACCCGACAAAATATACAATGTGTATATCAAGGCGAGATAAGTATAACAAAAGTTCCATATACATGTAATCAGTGTTCTATGGTCCCCGAAACCCAACAAAAGTAAAATAAGTACATACTGGCTCCACAATCTCAGAGGTAGTAGCCTAGTACCTCCTTGCCTTTGCCTTTGCTCATCGAAGGATCTACACTCGGTCACCCAACAAATACAGTGACGAGTCCAGTGAGTAAAATCTCAAGAGAAGTCAACACAATATTCATGAATTAAAACTGATAAACTACGAGAAATGTGAATATAACACTAGACAACAGTTTTAGGGCACGTGTTAGGGCACGTGCCCTAGGTCAATCTACAAACATTATTTATTTTATAATTTTAGTTAATAAAATAAAGGTTTGATTTGCTATTTTATTATAAGTGATTGCATGTTTACCTTATAGTAATATCCATGAGTATTTTTTGAAATATCCAAAATGTCTTTAGTCGGTCATTATACCGAGAACTATAATGAATTAAGACTAATTTGAATCTTGATTGAAGGTCAATAATGATCATGCGTATAGGGATACAAATCAAGATCATGAGTACTTATTAGGGAATAAGGTACTGGACCAACCCGCTATAAGAACACCACATGGATTAAGTCATAGGTGTACTCATGATAAGTATGTCATTTAGTCCTTTGACTCGAGTTACCATAGACTTCAATATTAGGAGCATGATAATTTGACACAATCAAATGTTGTCTTTAACCAGACAATTATAAAGATTATGATTGGTTACCGTGTGAATAATATGTGAAGATGGGTAATCAAGATAGAATTTGTCACTCTCGCATATAGAGATATCAGTGGATCCCTCGATAAGATAGACTGATAATGGCCAAGTCCATGTGAATTGATATAGTCAATGTCACTTGGATGTTTTTCAATTTACCTAAAGATCGAGATTAGTACGATTGAATATTAAGGGTGACTTTCCATGCCTTATGTTTAATAAAAGGATATCGCACGACAAAAGGATATGACATATGCTATTAATTAGGTTGTATTGATGTTGATATCCATGCTACTTGGGTAGTCATAATGCCTTGCTAGAGACCGCTTATGACTTGTGTACCAAAATGGTTTTGGTTCACTAACAACGTCTCATGAACTTATTGGGTCGCATACAAAGAATGACTTTACATAATTTCAATTGGTCTAGAGTAATGAGTTTTATATGATAAAATTTATGACATAAAAGCCCTTACGATTTGTTATATGGTAACTTATTAATAGGGGGTATGGTAATTTGCTTAAACCGCCTAAATACAATAGTTGTATTATGAATAAGATTTTAAGTGAGGCTTATCTACACATATATATAAAGGGTGAAACCCCAAAAAACGAAATAAGATTTTCAATTTTTGTAATTTTCGAGTTCATTGAATTTAGGGAGAGAAAGAAAGATCATTTTTAATCTCTCTTGGGGCTAGCACTCCAAATTGTGATCACCATTCATGTGTGGATTTCTGATAGAGGACGCGCATTTGAACGTCTTGAAAATTGAACAATAAAAAAGGAAATCACTGAATAATGTATGATTTACTTTCGTAGATTTAGTTTAATAGAACTTATTTTCGATCTTGTTGGGGTTTTTCAAAATTTGTTTTGAATTTTTCGTTACGTATGAACCCCTAAAACCCAACAGTGATATCAGAGCATTAGGTCCGGTTCTATTAAACGTTTGCATGTTTTCTTTGATGTATATATGATATACATATAGATTCCGTGATAATTGTTATCAAGAACTAGTTTTAAAACATGTTGTTAATTGCTTTATCAAAACAAGATTCCAACTCCGAGAAGCTTGCTTTAATCCATAAATACATCTTTGAAGCTTGCACACCTTCTTAGAAGTCTCAGGATGAACAAACACTTTAGGTTGTATCATATACACATCCTCAAGTGACTTTCCATTTAGCAAAGCTATTTTGATATCCATTTGCCATATCCCATAGTCATAATATGCGGCTATGGCAATTAGAATTCTAATGGATTTAAGCATGGCTACAGGAGAAAAAGTTTCATCATAATCAATACCTTGAGAATGCTTGAAACCTTTTGCTACTAGCCGTGCTTTATAAGTATGCACATTGCCATCCATGTCAGTTTTCTTCTTGAAAACCCATTTACATTCAATGGTCTTACCACCTTCAGGTAAATCAACCAAGTTCCAAACTTGGTTATCATATATGGATTGCACCTCAAAATTCATGGCATTAAGCCATTTATCTGTCTCAGGGCTAGAAACAACCTCCTGATAAGTAGTAGGTTCATTTTGATCCATAAGCAACACCTCATTACTGTTTGTAATAAGAAATGCAAATCTCTTAGGCTGATGTCTTACCCTATAAGACCAATGAGAGCCTTGTGATAAGGCTCAATTAGTTCAAGACTTAGTTGATCTCCCACTGGAGGTTGAGTGTTTGTTTGTGGTTCTTAAATTTCTTCAAGACTTACTTTATTCCCATTGTTGTGTTTTGAAATAAACTCTTTTTCATAAAGACACCATTCAAAGCAACAAACACTTTGTTCTCAGCGGGACTATAAAAGTAGTATCCTCTAGTTTCTTTATGATAACCAATAAATACACACTTGATAGATTTGGCTGATAATTGTTCTGAGATTTTTCGTCGTACGAAAACCTCACAGCCCCAAATCTTAAGGAAAGACAAACTTGGTCTTTTCAAAACCATATCTCATGTGACGTCTTATCAACCGCTTTAGAAGGAACACGATTTAGTGTAAATGCGACAGTTCCTAAGGCATAACCTAAAAGGAAATAGGAAAATCTTCATGACTTATCATAGATCGAACCATTCTAATAAAGTCCGATTTCTCCTCTCAGAAACACCATTCTATTGTGGAGTTACTGGGGGAATTAACTGTGAGACAATCCCACGGTTTTAAGATGATCATCAAACTCTTGGCTCAAATATTCACCACCTCAATCTGATCAAGTATGTTAATAGTTTTACCAAGTTGATTTTGCATTTCGTTCTGAAATGTTTGAAACATCTAAAAAACCTTTATGTTTCATTAGATACACGTAACCATATCTACTGAAATCATCAGTGAATGTAATGAAGTACTGATAACAAACTCTAACCATTGTGTTTATAAGACTGCATACATCGGTATGTATTAAACCCAATAAATCACTTGCCCTTTCACTATGTCCAAAATCAAATGAATCTAAAAGTCTATTTTATTGAGTTTAAAAATGTGTTTCTCATTAATGTGGCCAAGGCGACAATGCCAAATGTAGTTTTGATTCAAATCATTTGACTTGAATATCTTTTTATTTACGTTAAGAATGAGAGTATTTGTGGGTCATTTCATGTTTAAAATATAAAGACCATCACATAAATCAATATTTGCATAGAAAATGTCTTTATGAGAAATGAAGCATTTATTATTCGTAATAATGAAATTAAAACCATCCAAATCCAAACATGAAACTGAAATGATGTTTTTGCTCAAGGAAGGGACATAATAACAATTATTTAAAACTAAGACAAGTCCACTAGGTAAAATTAACTCATAGCATCTTACAGCCAACACAACAACCTTTGCTTCATTTCCAACTCGTAGGATGACTTCTCCTTTTTTAGCTTTCTACTTTTGGTGAGACCATGCACATTAATACAAACGTGAGATCCACATCTAATATCTAATGCTCAGGAATCACTAGTAGACAAGTTAACTTCAATAACGTAAATACTTGAAGCAGTTGTCGCACTACTCTTCTTTTTCTTTAGATCTTCAAGATAAAACTTGCAATTTCTGAATTAATGTCCAGGTGCATGGCAAAAATGACAATTTCCTTTTTTATTTTCCTTTTCCTTTTGGGATTGTGAAGTAGAAGCAGTATGGGGCTTGACTTGTTCCATAGGCTTTATGACAATCACAACAGCTTTGGTAACTTTAACTTTGCCTTTGATTTTTTCTTCAAAGCCTTTCCTTTCAAAACTATCAACACACTAGCAATGAGTTTATTCACATTTTGCTCAGCAGTTTTAAGTATCAAATGCAACTCTAAGATATATTTCTCTATGTTATTAATGTTATATTTCATCACAAATTATGAATAACTATTAGGCAATGAATTTAAGATCAAATTCGTAGCCAACTTTTGGCTTATGGGAAATCTAAGTCTGTCAAGATAGTCAATATATCCCTTCATTTTCAGAACATGAGGACTAACCGATGCACCCTTAGCCATTTTGCAAGAATGAAGGTTCTTGACTATCTCAAACCTTTCTTGCCTAGCCTGTTGTTGGAACATTTCCTTCAGCGTTATAGCCATATCATAAGCTTTCATGTGTTCCATGTCCTTCTGAAGTTTAGGAACCATGGTTGCGAAAAAATGCATGCAACATCAGTTGAGTCATTGACATGCTTATTATGTGCATCCTTCACATCTCTTAAAACATTGGTTGTTGGTTCCTCACATACAACTTGCATTCATGCTTAAAAACAATTCTCAAGTTTTTGAACCGGTCAAGAAAGTTTGTCCCAAACAACTTATCATTCTCAAGGATGGATCGTAGTGAGAAGGGATTAGTGTGATTTGAAGAGGCCATAGATCTACAACAAAGTATTCGTTTGTTATCCTAATGAAACTAGAGGATACTACGTTTATAATCCCACTGAGAACAAAATGTTTATTGCTCGGGATGGTGTCTTTATGGAAAAAGAGTTTATTCAAAAGACAACGGTAGGAATAAAGTAAGTCTTCATGAAATTCAAGAACCACAAATAAATACTCAACCGCCAGTGGGAGATCAACTAAGTCTTGAATTAATTGATCCTCCATAGGTATCACAAGGCCCTCGTAGGTCTGATAGGGTAAGACATCAACCTGAGAGATTTGTATTTTTATTAATGATAGTAGTGAGGTGTTGCTTATGGATCAAAATGAACCTACTACTTATCAAGAGGCTGTTTCTAGCCCTGAGGCAGATAAATGGCTTAGTGCCATGAATTTTGAGATGCAATCCATGTATGATAGCCAAGTTTGGAACTTGGTTGATTTACCTGAAGGTGGTAAGACCATTGGATGTAAATGGGTTTTCAAAAAGAAAACTGACATGGATGGCAATGTGTACTTATAAAGCACGGCTAGTACCAAAATGTTTCAAACCGACTCAAGGTGTTGATTATGATGACACTTTTTCTCCTGTAGCCATGCTAAAATCCATTAGAATTCTAATTGCCATAACCGCATATTATGACTATGAGATATGGCAAATAGATGTCAAAAAAACTTTTCTAAATGGAAAGTTACTTGAGGACGTGTATATGATATAGCCTGAAGGGTTTCTTCATCCTGAGACTTCTAGGAAAGTGTGAAAGCTTCAAAGATATATTTATGGATTAAAGCAAGCTTCTCAGAGTTGGAATCTTCATTTTGATGAAGCAATTAATGAATTTGGTTTCATTAAAAATGAAGATGAGCCTTGTGTATACAAGAAGGTCAGTGGAGCGTGGTTGTTTTCATGGTGTTGTATGTTGATGATATATTACTCATTGGAAATGACATCCCAACCTTGCATAGTGTCAAGTATAGGTTAGGAAATGTTTCTCAATGAAGGACTTAGGAGATGTAGCCTACATCATTGAGATTAAAATCTATAGGGATAGATCTAAAAGGCTGATCGGTCTAAGTCAGAGTGCTTGTATTGATAATGTACTAAATAGGCTCAATATGCAAGACTCTATAAGAGGGTCATTGCTAATGTCTCATGTTATAAATCTCAGTAAGACTCAATGTACAAAGAATAATGAAGAGCGAGAACGCATGAATACGATTCCATATGCATTAGCTATTGGATCTATCATGTATGTTATGTTATGCACTCGACCTGATGTATCATATGCTTTGAGCGCAACAAGCAATATCAGTCCGATCCCGATGAAAGTCACTGGATAGCAGTAAAGACCATTCTTAAGTACTTGAGAAGGACTAAAAAAATGTTCTTGGTCTATGGAAGTTTGGAAGACGAGCTTGTTGTAAGTGGTTACACAGATGCAAGTTTTCAAACAGATATAGATGACTTCAAATCGTAATCTGGATATGTGTTTACTTTGAATGGAGGCATAGTGAGCTGGAAAAGTTTGAAGTATGAAACTATCACAGATTCTATAATAGAAGTTGAATATATTGTAGCGTCCGATGTAGCTAAGGAGGCAGTTTGGATCAAAAAGTTCATATCAGAACTTGGTGTGGTTCCGAGTAGAGCTACCCCATTTGCTTGTATTGTGACAACAATGGGGCGATAGAAAATGCAAAAGAACCAAGATTTAACCACCGATCCAAACATATACTTAGACGTTTTCATCTTATTCGAGAAATCATTAAGATGGGAGATGGAAGATTTGCAGAGTTCCTACAAAAGACAATGTTGTAGATCCTTTGACGAAGGCTCTTCAACAAGCGAAACATGATGGTCATGTTAGGTCATTAGGTATTAGATACATGAATGATTTGCCCTAGTTCAAGTGAGAGATGTTAGGGCATGTGCCATATGTCAATCTATAAACATTATTTATCTTATAGTTTTAGTTAATAAAATAAAGGTTTGACTTGCTGTTTTATTATAAGTGATTGCATTTTTACCTTATTGTAAGATCATGGGTATTTGTTGAAATATCCTAAATGTCCCTAGTTGGTCATTATACTAGGAACTATAATGAATTAAGACTAGTATGAATATTTATTGATGGTCATGTGATGATCATGCGTATAGGGATACCAATCAACATCATGAGTACTTGTTAGGGAATAAGGTACTAGACCGACTCGCTATGAGAACACCATATGGATTAAGTCATAGGTGTACTCATGATAGGTATGTCATTTATTCCTTCGACTTGAAATTACCATAGACTTCAATATTAGGAGCATGATAATTTGGCACAATCAAATGTTGTCTTTAACCGGACAATTATAAATATTGTGATTGGTTACCGTGTGAATAATATAAGAAGGTGTGTTATCAATATAAATTTTGTCACTCTTGTATAGAGAGAGATATCAGTGGATCTGTAATGCCCCAAATTAATTAAACTAGGATGAACGTTAATATAAGGAATTAATGATCTAAATTTGGGCGTTACGTGGACCACTTAGTTGACTCAGACACGAGAATCGATGAAATATGTTATATACAAATGATGGTTGTATATATGTGGTGTTTAAATTTATTATTATTATATTGCATTGCATCTGTGTATGTTGATATCGGGCGATGTTATGTGACGAGTGTTCGCATCGAAAGGCGTGTCGACGCGGGTGTCTAATAGGCGAACTATGGGTACAGTAGGAAACTCCACTAATTCACATTAAGATGATTAGTTGATGAATTAAAATTAGTAATGTGACTATAGGCTAAGTTAACTCAATTAAAATGATAGGCTATCGTGTACCTTGAATTTCGTGTCGGGACGCTGTAGTCGAGGGTTACTGGGACCGCAGTTGATAATTTTTGGTGAATAAAACCATTAAATATAGATATTATGTGGGCCTAAGATAAGGTGAATTAAATCAATAAATCATGGCCTATAGTTTGAGTAATTAATTGTAAACTATAGGATTGTCCTTAAGTTACACCTAAACACATCAAGGAACCATGTGAGTAACAAGATGGTGTCATTTGAGGTTGAGTTAGCTAGTGTTAGTGGGATATATGGCAAGAGGTGGACCATTAATATATATGCCAAGTTGATCAAACCATGCAAATTTAAGCAAAAACCAACTGAATAGCTGGGAAATTAGAGGGAGAAGGATTTGTTGCTAGAATTAAAGCTGGACAACATCAAATTGGAGGAATTAAACTTACGGATATCGGGTATCAGGAGTTAGTCGGGTTGGATTCGAGAGTCCGAGAAAGTCGGTGCGCGGATTAAAGTGCGTAAAACCCTTGAGAATGCTTCACATAATTCAATTCATTTTTCTTATGCGTGTGATGGGTGCCGAATTGTTTTCCTTTACTGGTTTGTCTAACTGATTAATCAATTTATTGGTGTTTTACACCAGGATGTGTGGATGGACTTGGGTACACTATACCATAACACGTGTGATCGTGCCTTTGGTGAATTGCGACCCGAAGACTAAGGACGGGATAGTGGGGGTAGTGGGAGAAGCCCCTTAAAAGATCTTGAGCTCCAAAATATGGTATAGTCCGCTACACGCGACACATCCTTGGGTTTTCATCAAAGATATTTACGTGTATATTTTCTTAACCGTGGTGTGCTTACATTCTCATTTATATCATTAACCCTATTATGCCTTATTTTCCAACATGTTTGGTTGGTATGTACTAGTTGTTAATCATTGCTTGTTTGATTATTATATGTTGCGCTGTGTTAACTATCATGGTATGCTGCCTGAATCTTTTGTATTGCCCTATATTCATATAAGTAAGTATTTCTGTTGCCAGATAGCATACATGCATGATTTATAATTCTATTTGATTTCTTGTTGAATATTATATGGACTTCTCTTGGGAATTTACTCACTGGACTCGTCATTGTATTTGTTGGGTGACTGAGTGCAAACCTTTCTACGAGTAGCGACAAAAGAAAATCTTGGGCGACTATCTCACTTTGCTGACGGTCTTGGACATATTGGTAGGTGTTTATATTATTTTGATATTTTGGTTTTTATTTTGGTTATTGGGAGACTTGAGATGACCTTGTACATGTATATACCATATGTTATGGTATTGTCGCTTATATACATACTACTTTTTCGGGTTTTCCACTGCAGGACATGCTTGTTTAGATAATGTTTATCGTGTTAAATTACTTTACCTAATTGTATCAATTAAAGCTTCCGCATATTTAAGTTAACTTGTAAGATACAACCCACTAGTATGGTTAGGATTATAATAAACTACAAATTAGTGAACCTATTAAATACTTTACTACTTAAAAAGAATAGGTTAAGAAAATATGAAAATCTATTAACTAATTTAATAAAATACACGTGGACACAAATCTCGAGGTATGATAATGACGGGCAGGTGCCGACATGTGTAGCTAGGCCCACCGGGCATGAGTGCACGGAGACACGTCACCCCGGGGTGGCAGGGCCGCCATAGGATCCCTCGATAAGATAGAATGATAATGGTCAAGTCTATGTAAATTGATATGATCAATGTCACTTGGATGTTTTTCAGTTTACCCAAAGATCGAGATTAGTACGATTGAACATTAAGGGTAACTTTTCATGCCTTATGTATAATAAAAGAATATCGCATGACAAAAGGATATGACATTTGTTATTAATTAGGTTGTATCGATGTTGATATTCATGCTACTTAGGTAGTCATAATGCCTTGCTAGGGAGCGCTTATGACTTGTGTACAAAAATAGTTTTTGGTTCACTACCAACGTGGGTCGCACACAAAGAATGGCTTTGCACAATTTCAATTGGTATAAAGTAATGAATTTTATATGATAAAATTCATGACATAAAAGCCCTTAAGATTTGTTATATGATAACTTATTAATAGGGGCATATATGTAATTTGGATAAACTGCCTAAATACAATAGTTGCATTACGAATATGATTTTAAGCGAGGCTTATCTACACATATAAATAAAGGTTGAAACCCTAAAAACGAAATAAGATTTTCGTTTTTACAATTTTCTAGTTCTCTGGATTTAGGGAGAGAAAGAAAATCGTTTTCAATCTCTCTTGGGGCTAGCACTCCAAATTGTGGTCATCGTTCATATGTGGATTTCTGATAGAGGACGCGCACTTAAACGACTTGCAAATCAAACAATGAAAAAGGAAATCACGGTATAAGGTATGATTTACTTTCGTAGATTTAGTTTAATGGAACTTATTTTCGATTTTGTTGGGGTTTTTTAAAATTTGTTTTGAATTTTTCGCTGCGTATGAACCCCAAAACCTAACAAACAGTACGCCATATTCCCATGAATGTAAGCAGCACATGACAAGCAAAAGCAATAAGTGAAATAAATAAGTAGCATATGCTAATTAAACTAGTTCAGAAATAAAGCATTAACCAATAAACATTCGTATAATCACGAGAAAACCCTTACCTACACTAGCCGGTAATCGATAAATCGAATAGGAACCATGTATATACTTATAGGCTTACTATGACTAAACCCCAATTACGGTTACCAGATAAACCCCTCCAGACGCTATTTCAAGTCAAAGGAACACCCTAAATCCTTCCCGATGGTCGTAAGTACATCCTATTGCCGTCGATACGAGCACTAAACACAAGTAACCTGTGCAAGCGATTTAGCCACAACCAATATATACGCAAACTGAAATAGGAGAGAAACCCCATGCGCCCACCAACGGTTACACATGAAATGTGATATTGATAAACCAAAACCATGAATTTTGTGAAACATTCTCAATGGGTTTATACACCTCAATCCGCGCTCTCGACTTCCCCAAACTCATGTATTTGACTCGACTAGCTCCTCGATACCCGAGCTACGGTCCCCTAAGTCCCTGAAGTCCAATTATACATGTTTAGTATATTTGTAGGTGTTTGGGATATGTATTAAGTCAAAAATTCCAAAATAGCCCTTTATGTTCAATTTTTGTTTGTTGTTAGCACACTATGGGATTCGTGTACCGCGTGCTATGTTTTGGTAGCGTGCTAGGTAATTTATGTAGCGCACTACTATTCTTCATCCTTAAGAACAATAGGAAACCCATAACGATTAGCGCGCTAACTGTTCCAGGTAGCGCGCTACGTGGCCTCTAGGACATAATTCTCAAGTCGATGATTCTATATTTCCCCTCTAATTTGGCTACATAAACATGTTCATACCCTCTCCATACATAATTAACTCCAACACAATAACTAAAATCACCTTAGAACAACAATTTTATCATAATTGCACTAAAATGGGTTTAAATGAAAGTGTAGATGATGGAGAAGAAGATTACCTAGGTTTAATCCTCCAATTGAGCTTCAAATGGTTGAATTCCGTTTGACAATCTCCTTCTTCTCCAACAACCTTGAAATCAAAATGGTATTCATTTGCATGGTTTAATCAATCTTCCATATATATATATATATATATATATATTTAGGTAGGATATATTTCTAACCCTTGATCCTCACGGATTTATGTATCCTGAGGATTATCTAATGGCCCACCTCTAGCCACTTAGCCTACTCACTCCCACTCACTTAGTCCATGTGACACCAATTTTCTAACTCATCTGGTTCCTAGATGTGTCCATGCACATCTCTAGACAAATCCTATAGTTCATATTAATTTAACTAAACTATAGGCCTTGATTTATTTTAATTAAATTGCACTAACTTAGGTCCATCTTAATACATATGGTTAGTGTTTTATTTATCAAAATTAACCAACTTATGGTTCCAATAACCTTCGACTACCCGGTACCGGTGCCCCACGTCTCGACATGCATTTCAAGGCACACCATAGCCTATTGTTTTACTTTAAATTTACTTGGTCTATGGTCTTATTACCCATTTTAATTGATTAACTAGTCATCCTAACGTGGATTAGTCTAGTTTCCTAGCGTACTCGTAGTTCGCCTACTCACTACCCACGTTGACATGCCTTTCGAGGCGAACACCCATCACACAAAACTCGCCCGATATCAACGTATACACATGCGGTGCAATATAATAATAATAAACTTAAACACCACATATACACAACCACCATCCATACACATTTTCCTCGGTTCTCGTGTCAGAGCCAATCGAGTTGTCCACGTAATATCCGAATTACGATCGTTAATCCCTAGAATTAATGCTAATCCTAGTTTAATTAATTTGGGTCGTTACATTTCTTCCCAATTAGGATAATCTTATCCTCGAAATTTGAATCTCGAGTAAACTCTAATGCAACTATCCTATCCCCGTGTGACCACTCCTCATACTTTGATAGTCCCCTTCCACAGTCCCTTGAACACCTTGCTTGAAAGCGGGATTGGGTGTGAAAGGGACTACTCCAATAGCAGGGAACACAGTGTTTCCCTGAGACATAGGTGCATGTTTTCGAGGTGGTCAAAATCAGTCACTTACTTCTAACATCTCCGCAAGCTACTCTCAGTTTGATTTTCATGTTCAAGTTTATTTAACACCATTTAACACCAATAACTCTAAACCTCTCCTATCACGTATCCCAACATAATAATCCTAACCATCCATCACATACCATGACAATCCCATATCATGCCATAACCTACCTTAGTTCACCATGTCAATCCCATGCCATGCCACGACTTACTCTTACTTACCATGAAAATACCATTCCATGCTACAACCTATGACAATTCCATGTCATAACAAAATAATCTACCATTGTATGCTTATGCATGCAAAATTCTTAAACTTTAGTTACTAATAATTTAAAATCATGTACCCTGAACCCACTTTTAGGACCTCTCTCGGCCTCGCTCAGTCACCACATGCACCAGCTCTTGAGTCTGCACCGGTGTCACCAATGCTAGAATCACCGATATCTATGAAACAATCCCTCATGACACGACAACCAACATGTGATCCTTCATCCCAATCCTGCTTACTGGCTCGCTGATCACTAGCCCTAACGATCTTCGGTCTCTGCCTCCCTGGTCCTGAGTTTGTCTTTGCAGTGGCGCTGGTAATGCGGGTACAATATATACTTAAGTTGCCCGATCATCTTCCATATGGCCTCAACTCTACCCTCTATCCTATTTGACATCTGGATCTCTCGGTCTCTTCTGCCCATAAATTTTCAAGTCTGTATCTCTAGACTTAGTAGATGAATGCCTGTCACTCTTCTGCATCTGATGTGTCTTATAAGTAAGCTCTTTATCATACATCTCCTGAAGTGTCCGCGCTCCGGAGGAAACTATGGCGCTAGCTATGTCCTCAATCAACCCCAGACGAAGTAATAAATCTATAGTTTCTCGGTGCCTGCGATGTTCGTGGCAAACTGTATCAAGTACCGGTATCTATCCATGTACTGTAACACTGACCGACTACCCTGTCTTAATGCTAAAAACTCCTCTCTCAGCCTCAACCTCACCTCCATGGGTATATGCTGATCATCAAATAACTCTCTAAACTTTGCCCATGTCGTCGGTTTTGGGTGAGTATCCGTGTACACTATCCACCATATGGCATCATCCACTCTCAACATATGCCATGATATCCTTGCTTGTATGCTCTCCTGAATCCGCAGTAGCTTGTGTAACCTCGAATGTGCAATCAACCACTTCCCAACTGCCTCTGGGTCTCCGCCTCCATGAAAGTATCCGAGATCGAATTTAATGAACTCCTTAATCAACTTGACCTCTACCGTCATAGAAGTTTCAAACATGTCTGCCTATGCCGGTGTAGTAGTCGGCATCTCAATCGATGCTACGGTCATTGTAGAAACTTCTATCGAAGTTTCCCGTACCACTGCATGTATCGGTATAGCTTGAATAGTTGATGGAACCGTCCTCGGAGCAATTGTTGTCTCAGTCGTGCTCTGTACCCGGGCAACGGTGAGTGATGCAATTGTCGTTGTCTGTGCACACATCATATCCATTAATAGCTCAAACTATCTATCGTGAGCCGTGAATCGTGCTACTACTATCGAACTCAAACCCTCTCTAGTCTGGTCACTCGTCTATCCAACATTTGTAGTAGGTGGAGTCGGCTGGCCATCCATCGTGATATGCATCGAAAAACGTGCATCGAGTCACCTTTCGTATACATGCATATAATATATACAATAAAAAACATAACACGTATATAAAACCTATCGCTACCTTACTCAAGTTGCTTCCCAACTAGGATTCTAAGTCATGATATACGAGTTTGCACATCTAAGGTTTGTTTATTAATTTTTATCCAATTTCTTTAAACTATACCCGAGGCTTCCTCAAAACCTCGCTCTGATACCAAATTTTGATGGCCCCAAATTCCAGATTGCCTTGCTACCCCCACGTCGCATCCCAAGTCAACTAGCTTTGTCATGTCATAACCTGGTTCTCCTTGACACCTCACGACCTAACGTGTTGCTTACACTTTTTCAGCTAACCCTAGTTACGCTAACTAACCTTTACATAAGTATTAATAATTCAGTTAGCTAGTTACTCTATTTATCAAGTTATATTATAATTTATAGTGGAAGTCTTTTAATGAGTAACTTATGCAATATTTAACAATCGTAAATAGTGAAAAACTCGGCAAAAGATACTATGCATATATCAAGGCGAAATAAGTATAAAAAAAGTTCCATATACATGTAATCAGTGTTCTATGGTCCCGAAAACCCAACAAAAGTAAAATAAATACATATTGGCTCCATAATCTTAGAGGTAGTAGCCTAGTACCTCCTTGCCCTTGCTCTTTCTCGTTGAAGGATCTACACTCAATCACCCAACGAATACAGTGACGAGTGCAGTAAGTAAAACCACAAGAGAAGTCCACACAATATTCATGAATTAAATTTGACAAACTACGAGACATGCAAATATAATACCTGACAACGGTACGTCATATTCCCATCAATGTAAGCAACACACGACAAACAAAAGTAGTAGCGTGAAATAAATAAATAGCATATACCAATTAAACTAGTTTACAAATAAAGTATTAACTAGTAAACACCCATATAATCACGAGAAAACCCTAACCTACACCAACCATTAATCGATAAATCAAATAGGAACCATATATATACTTATAGGCTTATAATGACTAAACCCCAACCACGGTTGCCACGATGAGTCCCTCCATACGCTATTTCAAGTCAAGGAACACCGTAAATCCCTCCCGATGGTCGTAAGTATATCCTACTGCCGTCGACACGAGCATTAAACACAAGTAACCTGTGCAAGAGATTTAGCCACAACCAATATATACGCAAATCGAAATAGGAGAGAAACCCCATGTGTGCCTATCACCAGCATCTGACATGAAATGCGATATCAATAAATCAAAACCATGAATTCCGTGAAGCATTCTCAATGGGTTTACGCACCTCAATCCGCACTCCGATTTCCCTGGACTCCTATATTCGACCCGACTAGCTCCCCGATACCCGAGCTACGGT
Source organism: Stephania yunnanensis (assembly GCA_039657365.1). Classification (NCBI taxonomy): domain Eukaryota; kingdom Viridiplantae; phylum Streptophyta; class Magnoliopsida; order Ranunculales; family Menispermaceae; genus Stephania; species Stephania yunnanensis. Next base: position 51,094,229 of record CM077584.1, on the reverse strand, counting down.
CCTCTAAGTCCATGAAGTCCACTACAAAAAAACAGCAAACCAGAAACGGGATTTTCCGTCTCTGATTTGCAAAAATTTTGTCTCTAATTGCAATCAGAAACGGAACAGAGACGAAATGAGTTCTGTCTCTGAATACGTCGTCGCTGATGCGATCAGAAACGGAAAATGGATTCCGTTTCTGATTAGAGACGGAATAGAGACGAAAAAAATCCGTTTCGATTAGAGACGGATTTAGAGACTAAAATTAGAAACGAACGAGAGACGAACCGAAATGGAATTTATTTCGAAATGGTACATTTGTAATTGTATTCGCTTCGATTCCGTTGCGATTAGCAACTAATCGAGACGAATTAATAAATTTATGAATTCGTCTCGATTCGCTTTCTAATCAAGAACGAATCGAATCGAGACGAATCGAGAGGGAATGCAAATATTCCGTCTCTCGCTTCCGTCTTCGATTAGAAACGATTCGAGACGGATTTTTCCGTTTCTGATTCCGTCTCTGTATCCGTTTCTGATTAGCGACGGAATCAGAGACGGAATTCTTATTTCCGTCTCCGATCCGTTTGTGATTCATACATATATTTCTGGAAAATTAGAGACGGAATAGCAACGGAATGTTTGACTTCCGTTGCTAATCCGTCTCTAATTTTCTGGTTTTGTTTAATTATGACACGAAACATAATCCAATTGGTTCTCCAACCTAAAAATTCAAATTACAACCATATGACCTACTCCATCGCCTGCACCCCTTCCAACAACTCCTTGGGGGTGCTAACATCCCACAAAAAAGCCAAACATTCGCACGTTCATACATCGACAATATATATCAACAAATATTCAAAAGAGAAAGAAAAAATGTGAAACTCAAAATTAGCAAAAAAATTTATATATCCACGAAAAATTGTCATGTATTACAAAAGCTCCAAATTTGGAAGTATACACAAAAACCACCAATCCTATTGTTCAACAACCAAAAAAAAAAAGAACACTTAAAATCCTATAAATATGCACATAAAGAATTAAGTTTAATAACCAAGAACAAAATCCATCTAATGTTCAACACATCCAATCACCAACACTCCAACATGATCGGTCGAATAAGAATAGCAAAAATGACTTCATATAATAACTATAACGCGCTTTGAAGCATTTCGATTCTCCATCTCGAGGACAACAACCAAGTGATTATGCACCCGAAAAAAAGTAGGCAAAGGAGAGATTATTGAACTAAGGATGTACATTGGAAGCGAATGAGAAAAATGGTGGATTTGAAGAAACATAGAAAGTAATAATAATCATACATAAAAAGTAGGCTTCGAACCTATTTTTTAATTTCTTTACGATTGAGTTTGCTTTGGTCTTTTGTCAATTCAACACATATGTAGGTAGAGAGGAGTACTAGAGCTAATAAGGAACATGAAAGAAAATTAACTCATATTAAACATTAAATACAACACCATAGTCAATACATGAAGTTCCTTATGGAGACCCAATTTTCATTCAATTCAAAAGAAGACAACAACGACAACAAGTCGTAATAAAACACTGAAACAAAGTAGAAACAACACACACATTGTTGACTTTGATTTAGTTCTTTGAAAATTTAGATGAAAGCATTACCAACATTATGGGGATTGTAATAGGTGCAATGAGAATAACATGGAGCTTTTAGCATTAAAACAAGAAGAATTGAAATTTTTTGCTTGAGTTGGATTATTTATCAAGCTTTGTAAGGCATGCATTTCAACATGTATATGATAATGGTGAAGTGCAAGACTGCTAAAAGCTAAAAACTGAAAGTTAAGCACAAACCTTTATCAAAGCAACATTCACATCCATCAAATTTGATCTTAAACTCATCATCTCATCCACCAACACTGCTGTGTGCTCCATTTGACTGAACCAGCCATGTGTTCCTACTCCAAAAAAAAAAAAAAACCAAATTGAGGTCCTCTCCCGCAGTGAAGAAAAAAAAAAACCATACAAATAGAATAAGAAAGCTTCAAAAAAAAAGTAGGAGCAAAGCAGCAAAACTGATTTAGACCGAAGTTTTGTTGTTGTTGTGAGTTTGGGGTGTCACCGTAGCTATTATTCTACGCATAGGAGATAGCGAATCATGTATGTATAAGATGGACCTTTTTTAATGTGAGTTGGATTATTTATCAAGCTTTGTAAGGCATGCATTTCAACATGTATATGATAATGGTGAAGTGCAAGAATGCTAAAAGGTAAAAACTGAAAGTTAAGCACAAACCTTTATCAAAGCAACATTCACATCCATCAAATTTGATCCTAAACTCATCATCACATCCACCAACACTGCTGTGTGCTCCATTAGAGTGAACCGGCCATGTGTTCCTACTCAAAAAAAAAAAAAACCAGCTGAGTTCCTCTCCTGCAGTGAAGAACAAAAAAACCATACAAATAGAATAAGAAAGCTTCAAAAAAAAAGTAGGGGCAGCAAGCAAAACTGATTTAGGACTGAAGTTTTGTTGTTGTTGTGAGTTTGGGGTGTCACTGTAGCTATTATTCTACGCATAGGAGATAGCGAATCATGTATGTATAAGATGGACCTTTTTTAAGTTGAGTTGGATTATTTATCAAGCTTTGTAAGGCATGCATTTCAACATGTATATGATAATGGTGAAGTGCAAGAATGCTAAAAGCTAAAAACTGAAAGTTAAGCATAAACCTTTATCAAAGCAACATTCACATCCATCAAATTTGATCCTAAACTCATCATCTCATCCACCAACACTGATGTGTGCTCCATTAGAGTGAACCAGCCATGTGTTCCTACTCAAAAAAAAAAAAAATTGAAATTTGAGTTCCTCTCCCGCAAAGAAGAAAAAAAAAACCATACAAATAGAATAAGAAAGCTTCAAAAAAAAAAGGGGCAAAGAAGCAAAACCGATTTAGGACTCGAAGTTTTGTTGTTGTTGTGAGTTTGGGGTCACCGTAGCTATTATTCTACGCATAGGAGATAGCGAATCATGTATGTATAAGATGGACCTTTTTTAAGTTGAGTTGGATTATTTATCAAGCTTTGTAAGGCATGCATTTCAACATGTATATGATAATGGTGAAGTGCAAGAATGCTAAAAGCTAAAAACTGAAAGTTAAGCACAAACCTTTATCAAAGCAACATTCACATCCATCAAATTTGATCCTAAACTCATCATCTCATCCACCAACACTGCTGTGCGCTCCATTAGAGTGAACCAGCCATGTGTTCCTACTCAAAAAAAAAAAAAAAAACCAGCTGAGTTCCTCTCCTGCAGTGAAGAAAAAAAAACCATACAAATAGAATAAGAAAGCTTAAAAAAAAAAGTAGGGGCAGCAAGCAAAACTGATTTAGGACGGAAGTTTTGTTGTTGTTGTGAGTTTGGGGTGTCACTGTAGCTATTACTCTACGCATAGGAGATAGCGAATCATGTATGTATAAGATGGAACTTTTTTAAGTTGAGTTGGATTATTTATCAAGCTTCGTAAGGCATGCATTTCAACATGTATATGATAATGGTGAGGCGCAAGAATGCTAAAAGCTATAAACTGAAAGTTAAGCACAAACCTTTATCAAAGCAACATTCACATCCATCAAATTTGATCCTAAACTCATCATCTCATCCACCAACACTGCTGTGTGCTCCATTTGACTGAACCAGCCATGTGTTCCTACTCAAAAAAAAAAAAACCAGCTGAGGTCCTCTCCCGCAATGAAGAAAAAAAAACCATACAAATAGAATAAGAAAGCTTCAAAAAAAAGTAGGAGCAGCAAGCAAAACTGATTTAGGACTGAAGTTTTGTTGTTGTTGTGAGTTTGGGGTGTCACCGTAGCTATTATTCTACGCATAGGAGATAGCGAATCATGTATGTATAAGATGGACCTTTTTTAATGTGAGTTGGATTATTTATCAAGCTTTGTAAGGCATGCATTTCAACATGTATATGATAATGGTGAAGTGCAAGAATGCTAAAAGGTAAAAACTGAAAGTTAAGCACAAACCTTTATCAAAGCAACATTCACATCCATCAAATTTGATCCTAAACTCATCATCACATCCACCAACACTGCTGTGTGCTCCATTAGAGTGAACCGGCCATGTGTTCCTACTCAAAAAAAAAAAAAACCAGCGTGAGTTCCTCTCCTGCAGTGAAGAACAAAAAAAACCATACAAATAGAATAAGAAAGCTTCAAAAAAAAAGTAGGGGCAGCAAGCAAAACTGATTTAGGACTGAAGTTTTGTTGTTGTTGTGAGTTTGGGGTGTCACTGTAGCTATTATTCTACGCATAGGAGATAGCGAATCATGTATGTATAAGATGGACCTTTTTTAATGTGAGTTGGATTATTTATCAAGCTTTGTAAGGCATGCATTTCAACATGTATATGATAATGGTGAAGTGCAAGAATGCTAAAAGGTAAAAACTGAAAGTTAAGCACAAACCTTTATCAAACCAACATTCACATCCATCAAATTTGATCCTAAACTCATCATCTCATCCACCAACACTGATGTGTGCTCCATTAGAGTGAACCAGCCATGTGTTCCTACTCAAAAAAAAAACCAGCTGAGTTCCTCTCCTGCAGTGAAGAAAAAAAAAACCATACAAATAGAATAAGAAAGCTTCAAAAAAAAAAGGGGCAGCAAGCAAAACTGATTTAGGACTGAAGTTTTGTTGTTGTTGTGAGTTTGGGGTGTCACTGTAGCTATTATTCTACGCATAGGAGATAGCGAATCATGTATGTATAAGATGGACCTTTTTTAAGTTGAGTTGGATTATTTATCAAGCTTTGTAAGGCATGCATTTCAACATGTATATGATAATGGTGAAGTGCAAGAATGCTAAAAGCTAAAAACTGAAAGTTAAGCACAAACCTTTATCAAAGCAACATTCACATCCATCAAATTTGATCCTAAACTCATCATCTCATCCACCAACACTGCTGTGTGCTCCATTAGAGTGAACCAGCCATGTGTTCCTACTCAAAAAAAAAAAAACCAGCTGAGTTCCTCTCCTGCAGTGAAGAAAAAAAACCATACAAATAGAATAAGAAAGCTTAAAAAAAAAGTAGGGGCAGCAAGCAAAACTGATTTAGGACGGAAGTTTTGTTGTTGTTGTGAGTTTGGGGTGTCACTGTAGCTATTACTCTACGCATAGGAGATAGCGAATCATGTATGTATAAGATGGAACTTTTTTAAGTTGAGTTGGATTATTTATCAAGCTTCGTAAGGCATGCATTTCAACATGTATATGATAATGGTGAAGCGCAAGAATGCTAAAAGCTATAAACTGAAAGTTAAGCACAAACCTTTATCAAAGCAACATTCACATCCATCAAATTTGATCCTAAACTCATCATCTCATCCACCAACACCGCTGTGTGCTCCATTTGATCAAACCAATGCCATGTGTTCCTACTCCAAAAAAAAAAAAAAAAAAAAACCAAATGAGGTCCTCTCCCGCAAAGAAAAAAAAAAAACCATACAAATAGAATAAGAAAGCTTCAAAAAAAAAAAGGAGCAAAGAAGCAAAACTGATTTAGGACTGAAGTTTTGTTGTTGTTGTGAGTTTGGGGTGTCACTGTAGCTATTATTCTACGCATAGGAGATAGCGAATCATGTATGTATAAGATGGACCTTTTTTAATGTGAGTTGGATTATTTATCAAGCTTTGTAAGGCATGCATTTCAACATGTATATGATAATGGTGAAGTGCAAGAATGCTAAAAGGTAAAAACTGAAAGTTAAGCACAAACCTTTATCAAACCAACATTCACATCCATCAAATTTGATCCTAAACTCATCATCTCATCCACCAACACTGCTGTGTGCTCCATTAGAGTGAACCGGCCATGTGTTCCTACTCAAAAAAAAAAAAAAAAACCAAATTTGAGTTCCTCTCCCGCAGTGAAGAACAAAAAAAACCATACAAATAGAATAAGAAAGCTTCAAAAAAAAAGTAGGGGCAGCAAGCAAAACTGATTTAGGACTGAAGTTTTGTTGTTGTTGTGAGTTTGGGGTGTCACTGTAGCTATTATTCTATGCATAGGAGATAGCGAATCATGTATGTATAAGATGGACCTTTTTTTAAGTTGAGTTGGATTATTTATCAAGCTTTGTAAGGCATGCATTTCAACATGTATATGATAATGGTGAAGTGCAAGAATGCTAAAAGCTAAAAACTGAAAGTTAAGCATAAACCTTTATCAAAGCAACATTCACATCCATCAAATTTGATCCTAAACTCATCATCTCATCCACCAACACTGATGTGTGCTCCATTAGAGTGAACCAGCCATGTGTTCCTACTCAAAAAAAAAAAAACCAAATTGAGTTCCTCTCCCGGTGAAGAAAAAAAAAAACCATACAAATAGAATAAGAAAGCTTCAAAAAAAGGGGCAAGAAGCAAAACGATTTAGGACGAAGTTTTGTTGTTGTTGTGAGTTTGGGGTGTCACTTTGTAGCTATTACTCTACGCATAGGAGATAGCGAATCATGTATGTATAAGATGGAACTTTTTTAAGTTGAGTTGGATTATTTATCAAGCTTCGTAAGGCATGCATTTCAACATGTATATGATAATGGTGAAGCGCAAGAATGCTAAAAGCTATAAACTGAAAGTTAAGCACAAACCTTTATCAAAGCAACATTCACATCCATCAAATTTGATCCTAAACTCATCATCTCATCCACCAACACTGCTGGTGTGCTCCATTTGATGGAACCACCATGTGTTCCTACTCCAAAAAAAAAAAAAAACCAAATTTGAGGTCCTCTCCTGCAAAGAAAAAAAAAAAAAACCATACAAATAGAATAAGAAAGCTTCAAAAAAAAAGTAGGGGCAGCAAGCAAAACTGATTTAGGACGGAAGTTTTGTTGTTGTTGTGAGTTTGGGGTGTCACTGTAGCTATTACTCTACGCATAGGAGATAGCGAATCATGTATGTATAAGATGGAACTTTTTTAAGTTGAGTTGGATTATTTATCAAGCTTCGTAAGGCATGCATTTCAACATGTATATGATAATGGTGAAGCGCAAGAATGCTAAAAGCTATAAACTGAAAGTTAAGCACAAACCTTTATCAAAGCAACATTCACATCCATCAAATTTGATCCTAAACTCATCATCTCATCCACCAACACTGCTGTGTGCTCCATTAGAGTGAACCGGCCATGTGTTCCTACTAAAAAAAAAAACCAAATGAGTTCCTCTCTCCCAGTGAAGAAAAAAAAAACATACAAATAGAATAAGAAAGCTTCAAAAAAAGTAGGTAGGGGCAAGCAAAAAAACTGATTTAGGACTGAAGTTTTGTTGTTGTTGTGAGTTTGGGGTGTCACTGTAGCTATTACTCTACGCATTGTATCCATAATCCTAGCTAATGCAGTCAAAATTGAAACAGAAGAGAGAGGATCAACTGCCCTTCATGCCGAATCCAAATAAAGATTTCACCAAAGAACACCAAAAGCTCACCAGATCACTTCCACCATCCTTCCATTTCACCAAGGAACACCAAAAGCAAATAAGAGTGTTAAAATTAGTGCTTTAGCCTACATAGTTTCTATTTATGTTATTTATTTAATTATGATGTGTGCAGTCCAAGATTTAGAAACTTCCTATTTCTTTTTTAAATTGGGGAAGCTCATACTTCTTAGGTGTTTAGTTTAGTTCAGATGAACTTATTTAAGGTTTAATAAGTTTCTATTCTTAAAGTGTTTTGTCTAGGAAAGTTAAAAGATTTATGAGTTTATGTAATTTAGGAGTTACTATTTTGGTTTAGTTTTCTAAACTATTTATTACGTGCAACTATTTTTCATGAAATAAAGAGACCAAAATTACTTTTCAAGTTGTGTGTGCAACAGTGTTTAAGGCGAACGAAAACATTGTATATTGGACTCCCTTGTTCATTCTCTCCTATGTGTAGAATATTTACAATTGTAATTTCTATCTTTCATTGGCTTTAAAACCAAGAATATTTACCAACTTAAAGTTTGACTTTGAGTTTCAAATTTTATTTTCGAACATATCCATGAGATTTTATCACTCAACAACCTCAGTTTAAAGTTAATAGACTTGAATGAAAAAAAGTCGAGAATTTTGAAAACTTCTATGATTGTTTTGACGCAATTCAAGTTTCACAAAAACCAAGTTTTACGAAATTATTTTCCATAAGGGATTGTCTTACAAACCATTGCCTTAAACTAACTTGAAATGACTTCCAATGGACTTTGATTATTCAATGATACTTAAAAACAATAGGGAAAGTGTCTACAAACTTGTAACACCAAGTTTGGACATTTGTGCTAAGTTAAGTATCAATAGGGTATTTAAAATGAGTAAAAGACGCCTCTCGGGTTTATTCCTTCGCATTTAGCCTCCGTATATAGTAACAATGAGCAATTTGGGACTATGTGGACTTAGTATAAACTTGTTTAGGAGACATTAAAGTTGAGATTGGATCTATGCTATATAGAAAAGACTTAGATTGGTCTTCGCATCACACGGGCCAGCTTCCTCAATCAAGCCACAATCACTATATTTTGGGATCAGGAAGGGCATTTCTTTTAGTTGAAAGATTTGCATACACAAAACCCAATGAAATCCAAAGTAAAAGCAGCATAAATGAAGATCCTTGCCTCGGCAGAAAAGCCACCACTGCTAATCATTGAACTGGTTTGTTTGACACAACTGAGATTCAAGAAATCCCCTATATCCACTTGGCTAGAAAAAAAGCATTTAAGACTAAATGGAAATGTCCTAATTAGTACGCGAGTTCGAATCTCCCATGGCATTGCAATCATATTATATCATAACATATATTCTTAATCATAGAACCCCAAAGACTCTACTTACAATAATATGAGTTTTAAAATAGGCATCTTTGTCAATGAGTTGAGTTTTTGAATTAGATTTTCTTGAATGGAATTGAGCCCAATAACAAAACAATTAGCACAAAAACCAAACAAATTAAAACACAGCCAGATGATTGAAAAAATCAACTTTCTAGAAACCTAATATAATTTAGCCGAGTAAGATGGGGTGCAGAAAAGGCCATTCAACTGTCACTAATGAAAAACGAAATGAAGAAGAAGCGCAAAGATAAAGAAAAAATGTAATACCTAATGTTGGATTGAGTCAAAGATGAAAGGTCCATCTTAGCTTTCTCAAATAGCCCCAGTGAGGCGCCAAAGAGCTTGATTGTCTTTCAAAAGATCAATGCCATCGTCTCTCTTGCTTGTCTCGTGAGGTCCCAAAGAAGGCAAACTCCAAACTCTCTGTTACAACATGAGATAGGTAGCTCAACAACTAACAAATAGCAAAATGTTGAAAACTGCAAAAAACGAAATAAGGAACTTCATCATCAGTACCCTCCACTACATCAGGCTTCAACAAACCACCATGAATTGCAGGTAAATGTGTTGTTCCTTTATCCTCTGTATATCTTAGTTGCCTTGGAAGCCCAGTTCATGCATAAGTTATCATGGATTTTATTTTTTATACCTTTTCCTTCCCAAATTTTTTTTTATGTTAAGTAATATATACTATAACTACAAAATGTTTGCAGAATTAATCCATGGGAGAAGAAAACATGCTGGCTGTTGTGTGCAAATCTTATGCGTTGCAGGTTCTCTCGAGTGCTATGATGAAGAAAGTGGTAGAATTGACAGGGAAGCAACATCTTCATGCCATAGCAAATGAATTTGGGAAATCGATAAAGGGTCGTTTTTCGGTCATCTGTGTTGAGAACATGTAGGCTCTTGTTCTTCTAGGGACATGCGATAATAGAAGAACAAGAGCCTACATGTTCTCAACACAGATGAACGAAAAATGACCCTTTATCGAATTCCCAAATTCATTTGCTATTTCATGAAGATGTTGCTCCCTGTCAATTCTACCACTTTCTTCATCATAGCACTCGAGATAACCTGCAACGCCATAAGACTTGCACACAACAACCAGCATGTTTTCTTCTCCCATGGATTATGCAAACATTCTGTAGTTATAATATATTTTACTTGACATAAAAAAAATTTTTTGGGGAGGAAAAGGTCAAAAAATTAAAATCCACTATAAAATATGGAACATCAATCTAAATATGCACAAAAAGAAGTGTCAATCATAAAGTAATTCGAAGAATTGCTAAAATTTTCTACAAAGGCAAACGTTTAATCTAAGAATTTACACAAACAACAAGTGAAATACCTATGTATCACCAACCTGCTCATCTCTCGAGAGCCACGCTTACGTCTCACGCTCGACATTGTCCCCTTGTTGTGGTGGATCGACCGGATCTATTTGCGGCAGCTGTTGCCGGTCATGAGGTGGCGGTGGTGGTGGCGGTGGTGGTGGCGGTGGTGGTGGTTGTTGCTGAGCTAGGCCTGCTTCGTCCATGTTCATCCCGAGATGCTACTACATGAACTCCATAACCTTTCGTAATTGCTCCGCAACGACATTGAACTCTGCCCGCGACACCACATCCGGCATCTCCAACGTGCTAGCACCAGGATCTCCGTATCTCCTATTCTTTCTCCCTAAGGACTCGAGTTCGTAGACACATCCTTTGGGACACTCACCCGCCACATTGAGGTACACCGCCTCATCATCCACCGATTGGTCCGGTGTAGCCTGGGTCAGCTCCTGACGTCTGCTCTGGAGCCTATCCTGCAGATATGAACAACAAACAAAATACATGATATGGGTTAAAGTAAACTTAATACTATTTTACATATAATTTCTATACTTACATAGAACCGCTATGATCTAGTATCGATGAATGTCATTCTGTCGTGATTTACGGTGTGGAGATGCAAATACAAGTCATTCACAGTCGGTGGCGTCTCGGATGAATCAGTCTGCGTGTAGGACCAAGCATAGTGAACAAGTGTATAAATGTAAAAAATATCCAAGATGTTACAAAAAACTTACCAATCTTTCTTGGGTAGTCACAAAAGACACGAAACCACCACCGTGCTTCGAGGGTCCAGTCCCAGGGCCTTCGACCTCGGTGTTCCTATTCTCCGTCGCTTGCTTAGACCTGGCCTGGAAGTCCTCACTCTCTCAGTACTGCAAGTATCTCCTCCATGCCTCATCTGTAACAAAAACTGGCTGCACACGACTCTTCTTTAACTTGTGCATCAACGCGGTGTACCTTGTGCCTGCAAGCCTGTCGTACGCCGCTCGCACGAGATCCTCGGGAATCATGTCATCCCATCTAAAAAATACCTACAAATTGGCGAGTTGCTATTGTTACAAGACATTGAGAAAATAGTATAAATCATAAGGCATTTAGTAGTCTTGTTTACCTTCCATTGGCGCCAGTATTGGTCTTTATGATGAGGTGGTACCGACTTCCAACAATACCCTTCAGGAATCATCCATCGTTTGAAAACTTTTGTCATCCTCCGTGCACAAAAATGCAAAGGATGCAACTCCCTGTGTTTCATGAACATGCATATCACCTTAACTACTTCTTCAATAATTGACATCCATATTTAAAACGACATATAAGAGTCAAACACAAACTTACGTATCATTGGCAATCGGGCCGATAGGGATCCCCGCACGCGAGGGGGCTCCATCCCCGTCCTCCGAGGTGGCCGCGGAGGGCTGTCACCTCCAACCCCGCTCTTACGTCTTCTTGTGGGGATGCTTTGCCGGTGATGCTTTGTGGTCGGGGGTGCAGCCTCGTGGGTAAAGGAGTCCTTGATGTCGGAGATGGTGAGGGAAGTGTATATTTGTTATAGTCCTTGATGACGACGATGATGGTACGTACGACGACCCGACGGTATGGAAGGGGAAGGTGACGCTCGCCGTAGTATCGTGCTCGAGAGACCGAGAAGTCGGAATCGATAATGTAGGTATCGACCCACGACCTCGACCGCCACGACCTCTATGGACCCCTCGTGTCGCCTGACCATGAGGTCCAGTTGGTATTTCGCCGCCAGAGGTCGGTGCTGCACCTCTTCCGCCTGGACGATGGCCTCCTAGAGGGAAACCTCGACGTGGGGGATGACCACCTCCGGCCATGAATCCTAACAAAATAGCAATAAAACATCAGAGAAGGAGGGCATACAAAAATTAGAAATTAAGTCTAAATGTTTGGACTTAATAACACAGGATCCATGCTAATAAAAGTAACTACATTATTGGACGTTGACATATCATATACATAAATTATTCGCTATCATCCGTTTCAAATTCACTCATATGAGTAGAAGGTGAGGATTCTTCTTCTGAATCATCTCCACTATAAACTTTTTTGCTTGGACCCGCTTCAACAATAAATCGAGTCCCAGTCGGATCATCCAGATTGTTGATATCGGCGATTGCATCATCGACTACGCACGTGGTGGTCATCCCATCTTGGAAAGCAATCTCTGCCGAGCCCTGGTCATTATCGTCTTTGCTAGTTTCCTCGTCAGCGAATTTTGGCTGACAGCAACAAACTGCTAGCCATTCTTGTATGTCGTTCCTCATAGAAGGGTACGAAAGGTAGTAGACTTGAGTGGCTTGCATTGCTAGCACAAATGGCTCGTAGTTGTTATATCGTCGACTTCGATGAACCTCTACCAATTAAAGTGTTGGGTGGGTCCTCACACCATGATTCGGTGTAGGGTCATACCATTCACACTTAAACAAGACCACACGCTTGAGGCCGGTATACTCAACCTCCACAACCTCTTGCAGCACTCCATAATAGTTATGGGAAACATCGCGTAGTTTGAACCCTTCACCAAAACACCGCTGCTCTGCGTCGATCTATAACGTCATATGTTGCGGAGTGGAACTTATACCCATTAACAAGGTAACCAGGGAAGACAGTACATGATCGACTAGGACCAACAGAAAGATCAACGAGCGTCTCGTCAACTATAAAATTCCGAGCCTATTCAAAAAAATTAGAAATGCAATATGACACTTTACTTATGGAAGAAACATTTGAATTATAACGTACAAAAGTAATGACCTTACATATGTTTGAAACCAAATGGGGAAGTTGTGCTCTAGACTACTATCAACTTCCGACTCCCCCATTGCTTGAGTGATTTCATCGACGAATATCCTAGAAGAAAAAAACATGTAAGTAGGTTGTCTTACTAAAATATGAACAATGAATGTACTGCATTATTGAATGCAAGTGACGGACATACTGAACGTAAGGAGCGATCTCTGGACAATTAAGCAGTATGTACGAACGAGCGGCATTATACTCCTGCTCTGTTAAGTACCGCTCCTTCGACTTGCCCATGAGTCGACCAGATAAGTGAAAATTGAGAAATTGCCGACGAAGTTCGGTGTGGGCCCGAGACCGCCATTGTCGTTACGTGGCACTTTGTCATGCAACGTAAAGACGTGATCTTCGAAGTAGTAAGAACAAAAGGATGTGACCTCTTCGACCAAATAAGCATTACACATGGAGCCCTCAACCTTCGCTTTGTTTCGCACATTGTTCTTCAAATGTTTAAGGTACCTGTATGAATGTTATAGGAAATGTTGATATAAAACCTATTGAATGGGAAAATAATTTCAAGGGCTCAAGATAGTACCTCTCAAATGGATACATCCATAGAAATTGAACAAGACCGGCCAGACGGGCCTCGTAGGCCAAGTGGATTGGTAGGTGTTCCATATAGTCAAATAAGCTTGGAGGGAATATTTTTTCCAACTTGCAAATGATTTTTGGTATTTCAGACTCTAAGACCTCCATATCTTGGATACTTACACATTTCGCAGTTAGGGATCGGAAAAAAGACTTAATTCGCTAATTGCAACCCAAACCGGGTTTGGGAGGAGTTCTCTAAATGCAATTGGTATCAACCGTTGCATGAATATATGACAATCATGGCTCTTCATGCCGAACATTCGCAGTTTCTTTGGATCTACACATCGACCAAGAATCGATGCGTAACCATCAGGAAAACGCAACTTTTCAACCCACTCGCACAATTTTTGTTTTGGTGGAGACGTCGTATGTAATCACCCCATTGTTCCATAAATCTTGCAACTTTTTCACAAGTGGCTGAAGGAACACGTCGATTTTCTGCTTTGGGCTGGTCGGTCCAGGAACGATAACCGTTAAGAACATAAACTCAGATTTCATGCACATCGACGGTGGAAGGTTGTAAGGAGTCAAAATCATGGGCCACGAAGAGTACGATTTCCCGGAAATCCCAAATACTTGAAAACCATCAGTGCACAATCCTAAACGAACATTCCGAACCTCGGCGGCGAAGTCCCTATTGACGTCATTAAAATGTCTCCAAGCAATCGAATAAGAACAGTGTTGCATAACATCTTCTGGCGATGAATGATCTCCATGCCATCGCATATGTTTTGCGGTTGACTCAGACGCATACAATCGTTGCAACCGAGGGCCCAAAGGGAAGTAGTACGTTCATTTGCAAGGGCGGTTTTTTGTGTTCCGACCACGACCTCGTCGATGTGCAATGTATCGTGATTTCCCACAAAATTTACATGACGTCAACTCAGAGTCCACTCCCCAATAAATCATACATTGGTCCTGACAACAATCTATTTTCTCAACAGGTAGACCTAGACCTCGCATTAGTCTTTTAGTGGCATAAAAATTTTCAACCAATGAGTTGTCATTTGGCAAACAATCCTTCATGAGTTTAATGATTTCATTATACCCTCGTTCAAATATATGATGTTCAGACTTGATCGCAAGTAATCTTGCCATTGCGGACAATGTTGTCATGGTTTCGCAACCAGGCCACAATTGTTCCCTACTTGCATCAATCATGTCATATAGTTGGCGTGCTTTGGGGTTTGGTGATTCTTCCACGTCATTCCAATTGAAACTTGGACCTGCCACGTTGTGTAGCATCTCGCGGTAAGGTGTCGGATCGTATCCTCCCACATCAGCATCATCAATATGGCTATCCATTTCGTAAAAGTTTTGCGGGCCTTCATCTCCGTTCTCACCATGTTCGTACCAACCGTGATATCCCGGGACAAATCCATACCTACATATGTGGTACTCAACCGTTTCGACGTCCAGGTACGGTACAAGTCGACATTTCTTAAAATTGCACGGACATCTAATCTTCCTTTCACTTTTGTATGTAGGACAATGTTGTTTGGCAAATGATATGAATTCTTTAACCTTCGCCGCGAATTCAATTCGAACGCAACCGTTGTCGAGCCTGTTGTACATCCAGTCTCTACATGTAGACGACATTCCTATTCGAACGTAACCATTGTCGAGCCGGTTGTCTATTCAAGTAATGAAATAATAATGATTAAGATGATAGGAAATCTCACTAATTGGAGAATAGTGTAAATCGGAATAGCGATCAAGACAATCTAGAAGAAATTGATAGCTAAGTGAAAGAACGAGGTTCTTGTTGAACTCATGAATAGAGAATAAATTGACAAAGTTAGGAAGTCATTCATTTTCTAACTAGTCAGCGTTACACGATGTCTCGGGTTTCATTTATGATCGTATTGTAATGTAATGTCTCTTTTCATATGATGATAGATGTAATTAGATCACTCTAGTCATGGAATGACTTATATAATTATAGGTTTTATTAAGAAATGCTAGAATGGTGATAGATCAAATTTACTTTAATGTCTAATGTTGTCCTTAATTATTATCTTGCTAAGTATTAATGTTTGAATGCAATTCAAGGCATGAAATGCAAAGTACAACAACATTTATTCAATATTCCTCTAACTGGATTATTTACCTCATCATAAATATGTAAGATGCTTGGATTAGAAAGTAATTGTTTTAACTTTTCATTGAACTAAGGATAGGGAGTTGAAAATTCAAAGTGTTTTTTATCTATACCAACTATGCTCATTGGAAAGTAAGGATGAAGTTCTACATTAGGGTGAAAATTAGACTTTTGTGGAAGTCAATTGAGAATAGGTACAGTCCACCGAACAGGTCCATGAGAGAATACATCATTGAGGAGACCAAGATTGAGCTCTCGAATGATCAAGCCATGAATAATTATTTGTCCTCGCTTTATGAGAACAAATTTAACAGAGTTAGGGCTTGTCAAACAACTAAGGAAGTGAAGGAGAAGCTTAGGGTACATTATAAAGGTAAACATCAAGTGAAGAAAAAAGTTGATAATCGAGGGGCACTATGAGACTTTCAGAGTTGGCTCCGATGAAGACATAGCCACAACCATCACTTCGTTCACTAAGCTCTTGAATGAGATCAAGAATCATGCAAAGAACTATGATCAAAGTAATACCTAGTATATTCAGAATTAGATTTTCATATTTCAGATCATAGCACCTATTATCAATTTTTCGGCATTTCAGAATAGCATAACCAAACTTAATAAAATAGCAAGGAATAAAAAACAATGCCTAACATGATAAATTTGAACAAAATTACTGAACGAAAATTCTTGATTTCATTAGACTGAAAGGAAGTGAAAACTTGTTCTTTTTATAAATGTTAGTTGAACACCTACATAACACATCAAGAGAGACACCGAACATATAACAAAGACATCAATATATCACTTATGATAGCTGAATAGTTATACACATCAAGATATCATACAATAGCAAGGGAGACATACTGGTAAAGTTACAACCAAATCAAATTTATTTAAATTATACATTTAAATAGGTAAACCAACATCAAGATATGATAAAATAGCAAGGAACACCTACATAACATGTCACTGCCAATTCACCAAAAATAATGGTTCGAGAGGAAAGAGGGAGAACTCACCAATCAAGCACAGCGAGGCGCGGAATGAATGAGAGCACAATACCACCAAACAGAGATCGAAGAGGGGACTGAATGAGAGCACGAAGAGAGACTGAGAGGAGCGAGAGGCGCGGACTGAAATGGTGCAAGACAACCGAACAGACTGAGAAGCGGCGCCGCTACCGGGAGCAATGTAGTACGAGGACGACTTGTTGGGGTTGGGGATTTGGGGGCGGTGGCTGGAGAGAGACGGAGAGACCGAGAGAGAGAGAGTTAAGAGCAACGGAATAGAGACGCCGATTTGTTGGGGGTTGGAGCTTTGGGGGCCGGTGGACCGGAGAGACGGCGCTACCGAGAGAGGAGAGACGAGAGTATAGAGGAGAGACGACGAAGGCGATGAGATCGAATCGCGCGGTGGGTTTGCTTGGTTAGGGCTTTCGGTGGATTTCGGTGGTGGGGAGGACGAGACGAGGGGGGGTTTTGGAGGGGGTAAAGAGAAATCTCGAGATTTGTTGTCACAAATCTCGAGATTTGATGAACGGGTATAACAAAATAAAGTTTTGGTGGGAATCTTGGCGCCATTGTTCAGAGACGGAATTTAATTCCGTCTCTAATTCCGTCTCTAATTCTGTCTCTGATCCGTCTCAAATCCGTCTCTGAATGTTTTCGTTTCAATTCCGTTGCTAACTTTTTAATTTAGAAACGGAACTTATTCCGTTTCTAATTCCGTTTCTGATTTAGAAACGGAACTTATTTCCGTTTCTAATTCCGTTTCTGATTTGCTGTTTTTTTGTAGTGGTCCAATTTTACATGTTTAATATGTTTGTAGGTGTTTGGGATATGTTAAGTCAAAAACACCAAAACAACCCTTTATGTTCAATTTTCATTTGTTGTTAGCGTGCTATGAGATTCGTATAGCGCGCTATGTGTTGGTAGCGCGCTAGGTAATTTATGTAACGCACTACTGTTTTTCATCCTGAAGAACAATGGGAAACCCAAAATGATTTGCATGCTAACCATTCTAGGCAGCGCGCTATGTGGCATCTGAGACATGATTGTCAAGTCGAGAATTCTGTATTTCCCCTCCAATTTGGCTACCTAAACATGTTCATACCCTCTCCATACATAATTAACTCCAACACAATAACTAAAATCACCTTAGAACAACAATTTTATCACAATTGCACTACAACGGGTTTAAATGAAAGTGTAGATGATGGAGAAGAAGATTACCTAAGTTTAATCCTCCAATTGAGCTCCAAGTAGTTAAATTCTGCTTGACAATCTCCTTCTCTTCTCCAGCGACCTTGAAATCAAAATGGTTTTCATTTACATTGTTTAATCGATCTTCCATATATATATATATATATATATATTAGGGTAGGATATATTTCTAACCCTTGATCCTCATGCATTTATATATCCTGAGGATTATCTAATGGCCCACCTCTAGCCACTTAGCCCGCTTACTCCCACTCACTTAGTCCATGTGACACCAATTTTCTACTCATCTGGTTCCTAGATGTGTCCATGCACATCTCTAGACAAATCCTATAGTTCCTATTAATTTAAATAAACTATAGGCCTTGATTTATTTTAATTTAATTGCACTAACTTAGGTCCATCTTAATACATGTGGTTAGTGCCTTATTTATCAAAATTAACTAACTTATGGTTCAACTAACCTTCGACTACCCGATACCATGTGCCCCGAGTCTCGACACACATTTCAAGGCACACCATAGCCTATTGTTTTACTTTGAATTTACTTGTTATGTTGTCACATTACCCATCTTAATTGATTGAATAGTCATCGTAACGTGGATTAGTCTAGTTTCCCAGTGATACCTGTAGTTCGCCTACTCACTACCCATGTTGACACGCCTTTCAAGGCGAACACCCGTCACATAAACTCGCTCGATATCAACATACACAAATGCAGTGCAATATAATAATAAATTTAAACACCACATATAGACAACCATTATCCATTAATAAAATATTTTCCTCGATTCTTGTGTTCGAGCCAATCGAGTTGTCCACGTAACGCCTGAATTACGCTCGTTAATCCCCAAGATTAATGCTAATCCTAGTTTAATTAATTTGGGATATTACAATAAATGTACTTAGACAATGTGTACAAGTAACAGATACACCACATGTCATACTATACATTACAAGTAATTTGATAATACATGGAAGATATGATGTACATTGGAAATGGTTACAAGCAACATATCAATACATGGACAAGTTAGGGTATCATTAGTGAGAAATACAAGTTACATGACTACACAATATGGTGGTGTGCATGCATGGTCATCCATACTTCACAACACTCCCATTTGGATGACACTTGCTTAGAGAATGTGCCTTGCTAAAACTCCTTGGAAAATCCCCGTGGGAAAAATCTAGTAAAAGAAAAAAAGTACACCGTTCTCATAAATCTTTTGATGAGTATAATATTGTTAGGATTGCCTTATTAAAAACCTTACTAGGAAAACCTAGTGGGATAAAACCATAGCTACAGGAAAAGAGTGCAATAAACTAATTAGTAACTCCTCCTCATGTGGACGTAAGTGAAACTTGTTCCGTTTCTTTACTTGCAATGTCTTTAAGTCTACGCAAGACAATACCATATGTAAGCCTCTTAAATGTCGTAGTTGGTAAGCCTTTTGTGAATAAATCAACAAGATTATCACTTGATCATATTTGTTTGACATTGATTTTACCATTTTAAGATTCACTACCATGTTAATATTCAAGGAGAAGTTGATGAAGGGTGAAGACGTGGTCATCTGAAAGGCCAAGGGTTTGATAGCTGAGAAAGGTTCAAAGAAGTACATGAAAATGTTTTGTTAGAGATGCGATCAACCAGAGCATCCTCTAAGATACTGCAAGAATAGAAATGAAAAATGAGAGGGTTTGGCAAAAGCTCCATGTAACTCATTATTTTTTTAGCGTTGATTTTACGTGCTAGAGTTACATCGATATGTGCGCGCATGGGCGAATGATTAGGTCGATGTATGGAATGAGGTTTTGACTAGTTTATGACTTAGGTACTTTATTAAATTAAATGAGTATCTAAGTTAATTAACGAGATAAATATAATTGAAAACTAGCCTAATTGACTAATATATTCATATGGCCTAACTAATTATATGGGTATATAAGCTAGTTTGATTTTCCTAAGTAAGCTAATCAAAGAATTTACTAATTAATGTACCTAATTTAATGTGGATTTTCATATAACCATATATTCATCTAGTAATGATAGAAGAAAATAAAAATCTTAGAATAAGTTTGTAGATATTTATGGGTGCTTGAAGTGGTTGAAAACCAATTATAAGTAGACTTAAGAATTTACGCTAATAAAGAATGCTCTTTAAGTGTCTCAAATTAATGCTCATGAACTACAAGTGTCCACATATGATATAAATGAAAAACTTATGAGTTATATAAACATGCGTTCTTATGGAGAAAATAATTTATATGCAAAGTTCAAGTCATTAAATATTTACAAGAAACTTACTCCACATAAGTAGAGTACCTCTAATTCTCTAAACTCAGAACTAATTTCTCATTTCATCAAATATAGAAAGAGAAGAGGAATGAGGAAACTACCATTAATGGAACTATATTTAGGAAAGCTTGAACACATTAAGGGAAGCAATTAAAAAGGCAAGTGCTACTCCTTCTTTATACTCTATTTTCTCTTGATTTCTAATTCTAGTTTAGGTTCTTAATCTTGATCATCTTATAATTGGGATGATATTGTTAAAGACATTCATCAAGTTGTGTAATATGATGTGAAATTAGAAGTCCATTAGCTATAGCATTTTGCAAGATTACACGAAAATCTTCTAATAAGTTTGTATCTTTAGTTAAGATCTAAGTTCTAAAAACTTTTTAATCTTTGAATTAGCTAGGTACTTGCTATCATCCCTTATTGAGTAAAATAGTTATGTTTTAATGTATAGTTTATAAATTTTGATAATATATGGGCAATGCAATGAAACTTAGATTACAAATTACTAGTAAGCTAATAGGAAAAAGGAGATGCAACCAAATTATATACATGGATAAACTAGGAATTTAATTAGGAGATTAATTAGGATATCTTAAAATTAGTGTCTTGAATTAATTATGCATATATCTACTAGGTGACAAACTTAAGCCACACAAAAAACTGATTAAATTATATAAAGTACTCATAAGTTACTAATAGCGTAAATTATCCTATTTAGTAACTAAATTACTTCATCTTATTTAGAGAAGTTATCCTAAATAGTAACTAAATTACTTCATCTTATTTAGAGAAGTTCATTAAGTACAATATAAACTCATAGTACTTAATTAATTTCTTCATTAGTTGATTTAAAATTTAATTCCTTAAAAAATGTTAATACTTTAATTAGTGATTGAAGATAAGACATTAACTTAGAGCACATTTTAATTGGACATTCCCTTGACATATCTAACAAGATATAAAAAGATATAAAATATGGTCCATATAAGTAATCGATAATATGTAAGAAAAACTTCTAATTAATTAGATTTAGTTTCTTAAATTGACAAAAGAACTATTTTATTAAATTAAAAAATTGAAGTGTTTTGAGTTTAGGAATTTAAACCTTAACTTAGGGATACTAACACACCAAATTCAACATATATATATATATATATATATATATATATATATATATATATATATATATATATATATATATGTGTATACAAGTGGGAGGCACGTTAATGTTTCTAGCAACTTGGCTAATTAAACTAAAAGACTCAATGATAACTACTTATATCCACAAAAAAGACAACTACTATATGGTTAACTCTCTCTCTCTCTCTCTCCACATTTATCACTTTCAAATCCCCCACATAGACACTCTCTCTCTACACTTTTAAGTCCCCACTTTTATGTTAGTTAAGTTGAATTTACCTAAACACCCCTACTTTTATTTTTTAAAAAAAATTTCATCTAATCAAATGTTAATATTGATTGGTACTTTTGTCAATAAGGCTATTTTGGCTTCAAGAAGATCCTATGGGGTATTACCATTATATATAAGATATATATTGACACCAGAGACTTAGCATACTAGCTTGGGTGTCAGGGATTGGTTTGGGAGCGTGTTGGAGCTCCAAGAGCCGATTTTTGTGTCAATCCGATGTAAGTAAAACCAGATATGGGATATTTAGTAATTCATTATCTATTATGCTTCTTAATATTTGACATGTTTATTCCTTAGACTTTCATTCCTTATTTGAGTGTCTAAGACCTAAATGCGTCAGGAAGGTACTCTGGGTTTAGTGCAAGATGGAAAAACGCGACCTTATCCTGGGTACTAGGATTGTAAGTTGTAGACGTGGGCGAGGTATTTGGGGCACTGTTGATAACCCTACGCTATCTGAACTTAATTGTTAACTTGTAGAGTCGCAATTCTAGGAAGTCAAGTAATGGCACCCAGTCTCGATGGATTTAGACCACTTAGTTATCTTCCTTTGTTTCATAGACACTCTTTATCGCTGTATTACTTTCCACTCCATTTATCATGTACTTTCATTTACTTATCTGCCTTTAAATTCCCGCATGATATCTAGAATTCTTTGTTTATTCATGAAATACTATTAACATCCTACTGGCTTTTACTTATTGGACTCATCATTCTCGTGTTAATGACTTGACTGTAGATCCATAGGCGAGCAAAGGGAAGGAGCCGGTGATTTGTGATTTTTGAGGACTCTAAGAGCGGTTCCTCCTCTTGTTCACTTGTAGGTTTCTAACACTTTTAGTCTTTTGTATTATGTATATATACTATTTTGATAACACTTGGGTATTTTGGGGTTGAGAGATCTAGACTCATGTATTATTGCACTAACTTACTACTTCGTCACTAGATATACATGACTATCTATATATTTACAGGGTTCCGTGCTTTAGGTTGTCCAGAATCTATTTTCTTAAGTTATTATAATTGCTCTAAGTTTACTTCTGTTGTAATTACTTTAAACTCATATAAATTAATAACTAAACTCTAAAACATGAAATTTATAAAAATAGTGGAATTTGAGGCTTACTAGGACTCCGTTGACCTTACGAGGGCAGACTCGGGGGTCCACATAGGCTTAGGTCAAGCGGGGCCTAGTTTGTAAGGACTGGGGCCGTCACACTCGGTTCGAGATAAAGATCTCGATGTTGAAAGTAATAATGTTGACAGTGTTTGGTTATCAAGATTGATAGTATATTATCCTATATGTTTAATAAAGAATAAAATGAGTGATCAAAATGGAGAATGAGTTATTGATAGCGAGGCCACAGGACGTATGTACATATATAAGGCATGGATCGATAATTATGCAAGTTGTACGAGTGGCGAAGTTATGTTGATAACTGACGACTCTTTGCGACCGATATTGAGAGTCACTGAAGTCTTGCTCAAGTCATTTGACGAGTGCATCATAATGCACCGGGATGTTCAAAACGTCTCAAGTAGTACTCCAAATCTAGTTTTTTCTTTTCGAATTAGATTTTGAGGGTACAGGTACTCTGGGCAAGGTGGAGTATTGAAAATACTCTAGATGATTTCATTGGTTATGAAAGATATGAGGAAGAAGAACTTGGTTGTTTTGGTGCAGAAACATGGAGAAAGGTCTATGCCTCAAAAGTTGATCAAAAGTGGGTTTTGATTGTTGGTAAGTCAAAATAGGATGGATTTGACTTAGTTTATTCTCTGTGTTGAGGATGGTGGGGTAGAGCGACAAGGAAAAATGGTGAATTTTCACCAAGAGGAAGTTTTGTTAGATGGTGGCTCAAACTCAGTGTTGGATTTGGAGATGAATTCGTATCATGGTATATACGAGATAAGAGACTTATACACGATAATGAGTGACATTTGTTTGTAGCTAGAATAAATGCACATGAGATAAACATATTGGTGTACGCACGTCACCACACAAATATGATTTTAAGTTGGAATCAAATTAATATTTGAGTTAGACTCGGCTACATATATATTTGTATTGGTCTACAACTACATCAGACGACAACTATATATAGGTATGTATGCGTGCAAGTACAGAGGTAAATAGTTGCAGGAGGTGTGTGTATTTGAGAGCCGATAGTTTTTTCATAACATATAGGCCTGCAAGCAGGTACGAGACACTGTGAGATTGAATCTTGTTGGGGTTTATATGAGGTTTAGATAGAGGAGGTTTTTCCTTTATGTACTAAACTATTGATAGTGAGATACCTTGTTTCTTGCCCAAAGTTTTCCCAAATTTTAAGATTTTTCATGTAATTGTGTATCTTCTTATTTTCTATGTGGTTTGTTTACTTTTGAGTTTATTTATATGACTACAATCTTAGGTATTCTGCGGTGATTTGATATAATAATAACTTTCTCATACTAGCATACATATGCCAACCAGATGTATGAAATCAACCTCATAATGAGGTAGCTATGACTATGTAAAGTGATCTTAGTGTTGATGAAATATCAATATGATAACATGTTTTATCCAAAAAAAGCCCGGGCACGAAGTAACTCGAGCAATATTCGTTGCGGGTATTGATGTCGATAAAAAATGTAAGTGCAAGTGCATTCATGTGTAATTTGTAGGTTGTTTGCAAGAGTATTCCAACCTTCACAGACCATGTTCAACGTTTCTAAATAGAATGGCTTGTTTGCATATATTTACATAGAGAAAGTAATTTTAAACATGCCAAGATATACAAAAGAGTATAGACTTGAAATCTGTGAAAGTTGTAACTCACTAACACACTATTCATTTCAAATACTCTAATCAAGCGTCACGATCAAATTCAATTTCAAAACACCTAACATATAAGTAACACACATTTGCATGAAACAATGGCATATAGAACCAAGTTAGTTAAGGATTATATCCAAAGGCAACGCAACGTACCTAAACATAAACATATGATATTAACAACAACATAGAGCATAACACCTTTTATATATATATAAAGAAAATACTCAATGTCATCCGGGCATAATAGATTTACGTGGCGGAGCCTAGCTCGACGCCTAGTATAGTTAAGCGGACATGAAAGCAAAAGTATAACAAGTTATATTAAGCAAATAAAAGATGAGCGAAGGCCAACACCAAATTTACGTGGTGGAGCATAGCTCAACACCTAAAATATTATAAACCATTATTCGCCAAAATAAGGCAATGTATTAAGATAAAAAGGGGAGCGAACTAATGGTCACCATCGAGGTTGACATGGTCAGGCTTGTACATGTGCTTCCATCTCTTCACGTTTTCCTCTCGCTCAACCGCACTTCGTACTTGTCCAGTAATGTCTCGAACTGCTCCATGAGATCCACCACCACTTTTCTCGATCTTCTCCACTACGTCTTGCATGTGGATCATCAATGTTTTCATGTACCCGTGTAGCAAAGTCAAATCGTAGCTAGAATATATAATTTCCAAGCTTGTTAAGCACATCAATCAGTTTCTTCACCTTCTTGTCAAGTTAACAATTGATTCTGCAATGCGTGACTGCTAGTTCGCCATGTTCTCCAGCCGATCACACTTAGCCTCCACTAATATCTGCAAACCATGAAAATGACCCTCCAATAGCTGTTTAATCTTCGTCGAAATTAACGACGATGAAGTGAGCCAAACTGCTGGAATAACTGGTGTTCCTCTAAATGACATATGGTTGCTAGTATCACCATACAAATTCCCCAATAAGCTACTCGCCTCCATTAGAGCAACCTCGAACGGGTAACTAGGTGTATGGTCCCCTCTATAATCACCTTTCACATCTTCCTCGTTCAGTTTCCTTCCTTATTAGCATCCCCTTATACCTAAACATTAACATGCATCCTCTCTCACTAGGGTCCTTGTCCACATGGTCACTCACTTTAACGTTTTCCTCAATACTATCATCACTATCAGAGCTCCCCTATCCTTCCTCACTATCCCTATCTCCATACTCATCTCCTTCAACCTTACTATCAATATACTCGACTTCCACCGAATTATTCTCACCCTAAGCACATCACTTTATTCCTAATCCTTATCAACCCTCTCATCATTCAAACTACTATGTCCATCTTTCTCCACCCATCTGCTTGTGATCGGATCCGAGTCAATCCCCATCAATAATAGACTATCTTCTCAAGAATATGGTAGCGATAACATTCGAACACAAAGTCCCCCTCATTGGCAAGAATGGAAGGGTCCATTCTCTGAACAAGTTGTTTGGATGCATGCCATAGGGTAAAACGGCCGAATTTCTTTTTCAAGCCTTTTTCAAGTGTTGATAAATAATATAGGATCGGTCCTTCTTTTTACCATTCAAGATGCACCACATCTGGAACATGTCAAAGTGTAGAAGGGATGAAAACTACATGTTCTAGGAGTAATGCTATAGGTGATCGTGTTATGTATTAGCCTAGCTAGGACCGTCAAGTAGCGTGTCATAGGTCTCTTTGAAATGTCTCAGGGAGGCTTTTTGCATATTTGGCAGAGTGTCATCCCTTGATCAAAGCTCTCAACACGGACGGAGTGGTGGGCGTTCTAATACTCAAACTCTCAATTGGAAAGTTTGAAGAATTTCTTGAGTTGGATGGGAATGACAATGAAATGATACCATATCATCCTAGACTTAATTAAGAAAGGGTAATGGAGTTCAAGAATGAGCATGTTGGAGTAATACAAATAAACAAAACGTGGGTATCTGAGTAAGTTAACCTCAAGGAAAGAAACCCAATTAAGACAATAAAAAAGCTCTCAAAGATTGAGTTCAATAGTTTCAAGGAAATCAAAGTCGACACAACGAAAGAATGATACTAACCGCTTTGAGAAATTGTACTTTTAGGCCGCCACTGCTCATCGACCGACCCTTTCGAGCATAGGCATCTTCTTTCTCCTTATGTTCTATCTCGGCTTCTAATAAACTCTTCTTCTTGGCTGCCGGAGTGACTGGCGCCTCGTCTCTCGAACCACATCTTTTCAACTTTCAAACATAAGGTGTCAGAGTTTCCAACTTCTTCTTTTTGTGGTCGGGATAGGAATGTACTTGGTGTTATTCTTCTCCTTATTTTTAACAAAAAGAGAAAAGTTATGATTCTGACTCCTCTTGCCTTGGCTAATCATCATGTTGAAGAGGGCACATAGAAGAAGATGGTTAAAGTGTGGTGATGATATAGAGGAGGGAAAAGTGGAGAGAGCGTGAATGGGGATGGTGGAGTGATTAGGTTATGATGTGATGGTGGTAGGTGTGATGATGCCAACGATTTTATGACGTAATTGATTGCTTCTCTTAAGCCTCCCACGTCACTTGCCTCCTTGTGCATGTGTGCCTCCCTAAGAATCAAGGCATCTTTTGGGCGGGCTTGCAATATGTATGATGGCGCGTATACACTATCATACGTCGCATTTTATGCGTTCAATGAGGAGATGGAGCGACGAGAGAGCAAGATACCGATAAGAGAGGAGAGAGAAAAAGAGAACGAGCGTGTGAGAGAAAAAAAAAAGAGATTGATTGTGTGAGAGATGGTAGGAGTGAAGAAAGAGAAAGAGATTTAGCGTGCAAGGAAAGCAAATAGAATGATTGGCCAATAGTGATAGAGGTAATATTGTTTCCATATATATTAATTGGACGCAAAAATATTGTAGCATATAGAACACAAATAATGTATGCCATAATAATGTTAACATATATATATTAATTGGACCCAAAATATAGAACAAACAAATTTTAACAAATGGATTAAAATAAAACATGCAATAAAGAATGATAATAAGACATGTAGTGATTGGAACCAAAATATTATTAAGAGGGTGTAAATTCCATACATATATAAGTCAATGTACATACAAAAGGATCAACCTATAACAACATGTTAATAACATCATGATATTAATTTCTTAATATTAACATGTTATTACCCAGTAACGACATCACTAATTTACTTTACTTAGGCTCTTCACAGTCCGATGTTACACTGACGTTACAAAAAGTATTTTTGTAGTATGTAACATGAGAATGTACTTAAGTTTAACAGTTTTGTTGCCTCTAAATCCCATAAAATAACCATAACCAACTAAAATAATCATGACCAACAAACACTACAAAAAAACTGCAGATCAGAAACGAAAATTTTCGTCTCTGATTTGCATAAATTCCGTCTCTTATTCAATTCTGCAACGGAACAGAGACGGAATCTATTCCGTCTCTAAAATCTTCGTCGCTGATTCAATCAGCAACGAAAATGTGTTTTCGTTACTGATCAGAGACGGATTAGAGACGGAATTTAGAAACGGAACAGAGAGGGAACAGAAATGGAAATTCTTCTAAAGGGTACAATTGTAATTGCATTTCGTCTCTGATCCGTCTCTGATTAGCAACGGATCAGAGATGGAATTATTGTATTCCGTCTCTGATCCGTCTCTGATTAGCAACGGATCAGTGACGGAATTATTGGATTCCGTCTCTGATCCGTCTCTGATTAGCAACGGATCAGAGACGGAATTATTGTATTCTGTCTTTGATCCGTCTCTGATTAGCAACGGATCAGAGACATAATACAATAATTCCGTCTCTGATCCGTTGCTGATGCATGCATCTATTCCTCGAAAATTAGAGACGGAATAGCAACGGAATCTCTGAATTCCGTTGCTAATCCGTTTCAATTCCGCTTTGCTTAGGTCTCAATCCTTCTCAATATATATATATATATGTCTCAATTCAAGCACATTTAACCTGCCAATATATAATACAAATCATAGCTAAATAATATATTGATATTGCACAGTTTATATAAACTTAACATATCCTTAAAATTATCTTTTCTCAATGTACTGTACACGAAACAACAAAAACAATCTAAAAAGTTTCTATTTCATATCTTTCTACAAAAGTAAAAGCAAAAATTGTTCTAAATGAAAAAAAAATGAAGAAGTGTTCCGAGATTATATAAAGTTGATTGTGCTTCAAAAAATACTTGAATTCGTACAAAACACCCGAAAAAAGATCAAAAAGAAAAAAATCGCTAAATTATACAAACAATAATAGGAATATAAACAATATTATGGGAGAACTACGTATCATCGCAAGCATAAGTGTATGAGCCAAACACAACAAAAATAAAGTAATAAAGAAAAAAAATTCATCATTATCCAGAAGGAACATGGTGTTAATTAACAAATTATCTCTCGCTCCAAACAATGACATGAAATTTAGTTCTAGATTAACACGAACAAAAGTCAATTGTCCTCGATGCTCCAAAAAATTAAGAAGACACTATACAAAATGAAATTAAAGTAAACTGAAACAAAAGATAGAACACAAATTAAAAGTAAAGAAAACTAAAGTAAAAGACTCAATAAGATAAACAATGTGTAATGGAAGTATGATAACTAAATGATACAAGACAAATACCAATTTTCATAAGTACTTCAATATTAATAACTATTTCTTTTTAGAGACAAGTGATGTTCATGATCTTCAAAACATTATTACAATGAATGCATTCTGAAAAAAAATTCTAACTCTTAATTTCCTACAAAATACTTAGCTAAGTTTCTCCTAAAACTAGGGGTTCCCGAAAATTACAAAACATGAAAGAACCCTATAGTAATTACTAGAGTTCTTTCATTGATGAGTTCAATAAGAACTTTAGTATATATTCTTCTAAAAAGAAAACGATAATTTACAAGGATTCAGCTAAAAACCATCATTAGATTCATTGTTTATAATGCAAAGCTAATTTTATAATTTGATAAAATAAAACAAAACAAATCAATTAACGCCATTCCAGAATTCATCATTTAATTTCACATCTTTAGAGTTTAATACTGTTTTTTCTAATTGTATAATGAAGAATGGTTGATGATGGTAGTAATGCAACAAAAAACATTCAAGAGAATCAATAGCTAGAAGAAAGTTCTAACATTCAAGAGAATCGATAGTTAGAAGAAGAAGAAGTACAAATAGAGAAGCAACCAACCTGCAACTAAGGCCTCTATTGAAACCTAGCAGCAGCAACAGCTATAGCTCTCCAATAAAAAATTCCAATGCAGCTCATTTCAGACGCAGCTCATAACTCCTATAGACATAAATTAGAGCTCCTAAATAAACATGATCAGGGCTTCCACATATCGGCTAACCAATCAAGACAATAAAATGGATAGAGATAGACAACTGAGGTGGTAAGCGTAATTGCCGAAATGAGGCGATTCATTAACTGAAGAAACAATTTATAAGATAAGATAATTTTCTTCAAAAAATAAGATAAAGATAATTTGAAGTACACAACATGCAACAACTGAACTTGTAAAGTGCATTGGCTGCCAAGCGTCATATATGCATATATGTACAAGTCTTCCTTAGGGGTTATTCATGAGCTGAAAACCGAACTTTCAGCTACACCTTCACAAACATCTCCACAGCAAAGCAGGCATACCCTGCATACCAGAGATCAGAAAATATTTAGCCCTATATATGATTAAGAAACACTCAAGAAATAAAACATAAGCCTCATATCAGATTGAAAGCACTTCAACTTTGTTCCCAGTTGAAGTTCAGCTAATTTGTGCAAGTGAACAAATGTTGCATATGTGTCAGACTTAAGTTTTTTACGATAAAACCATGCAAACCTACTGTAAGCATCAACAAACACTACATAATATCAAGAGCCAGTAGTAGAAACAACAGGAGCATATACACACAAGTGAATCAAATATAATTATAGGACAGGAAACTATAGTTTTGACATAAATTCTTCAGCAACACATAAATTTCAAATTGCCCAATCAAATGTTAATTATTACTAGTATCTGACAGGTTGCACATAAAACAATTTCCGTCAACTCACCATAGACAGTGTTATCCCTTCAAGTGCTTGGATGTGAAGAAACACATTAAAAAAAACTCATTGTTTCACCCCCCAAGTCAGAATCGTAATATAGAACCTGCTTAAAGCAAAAATAGATAGAAATGAGAATAAAATAAAAAAACAAGTCTTCAGTGGTATTTTACCCTATATATTGAATATAGAAGTATAGAACAGATAAAAGAGGGTAGACAACAATTAGATCCCCATAATGCAGGAGGGTGGGAGAAAATATCCTCCCAACTCCCATTTTTTGTTGAGTGAAAGCATCTACCTTTATCCAAAAAATAATTAGATCCCCAGAAAATAAAGTTTTTTCACATCAAAAATGGAAGAATGAAAAATGAAACAACATTAAGAAAAAAAGGGAAAACAATGAAAAGAAAGCAACAATATTTTCAAAAAGATATACATTGGTAGCTTTTCACGGTGGACCAACAACAACACCACACATGAGCCAACATAAGCATGGGCATCTTACTAAAACAAAATAGAGAAGAAAGTGCATTGGAGTTAATAGAAAGTATTCGCAAAGTAAAATTCACAAATTCTAAGCATAATAATCAGATGCCGAAAAAATATGTTGGATCACTCACCAATGAAGGTCTTGTTGTAGTATCTTTAGATTCATCAGAACCAGGGGTCTGTTCAATAACTTGTTCTGAACCATCCGAAGAAGCAGCTGATAATCTTTCAATTTCTTTCAATGCAACTAATGAAGGTCAACTTATATATGCACACATATATATAATACAAATTACATACAATATTATTTTTTGCTTCATCTACACCTTAATCTGAATAGATTCCACTTTGTAAAAATATCAGCAGAAGAAAAGATAAGTGCTCAAAAAGATTTATTTAAATACTCACCCAAAAATTTCCGAAAGAATGGAAACTTCTTCCTCTCCAGGGGCTTCAAGAATCATAAACAAAAAAAAATTAACCAGTGGTTAATATTCATGATTGGAAAAACAAACAAAAAAATTATGCACAGTGACCCCTTTTAGGACTAGTTCGGCAACGGCTTAAGGTGGGGCGTAGGTCGGCGACGGCTTAGGGCTTCAGAGGCTCCAATCTCCGGCATCCGGCGACGGCAAAGCCGACGGCCTCGTCGCAACCGCAATCGCAGCGATGGCAGAGATTTAGGGTTTGGGAGAGAGATTTCGGTGAGAGAGAGCGGGGAAACGTCGGTCCGAGAGCGGTGAGACAGGGAGAGAACGTCCTCGACGAGCAGAGAGCGGTGAGCACAGAGCGAGCAGAGAGCAGAGAGAGCAGAGAGCGGTGAGCCGAGATGACCGATGAGAGAGCGGTGAGCGGTGACCGGAGAGAGAGCAGAGAGCCGTGAGCAAGAGACGGAATGCGGTGAGAGAGAGAGAGACCAGAGAGAAAGAGAATTGAGAGCAAGAGACGGAATGTGAATGTTTGGACGAAGACGATCAACTTGTTGTGGGGGGGGGGGATCGAAGCACGCACGAATCTCGAGATTTGATGAACAATTATAAAAAAAATGAAAGTTTTGGTGGGAATGTTGGCGCCATTATTTAGAGACGGAACTTAATTCCGTCTCTATTTCCGTCTCTGATCCGTCTCAATTCCGTCTCTGAATTAGTCCGTCTCAATTCCGTCTCTAACTACTTTTTCTTAGCAACGGAACTTAATTCCATTGCTAATTCCGTTTCTAAATATCATTTTTCTTGTAGTGAAAGCATGCAAATCAGTCCAAAAAATGAGGAAACCCACATTAAAATGAAACACAACCATAATCGTTTTACTGAAGCTCCTCAACGAAGACTGAAATGAACTGTACCTAAGCACGTCCTCCGAAGTGAATGTCCACGAATGTTCAGATCTCATTGGTGGCACGCTGTCACCGAGATCTATCTCCATAGGGATCTCAATGTGGCTCGAGTTGTTAAGCATATAAGAAGTGCCTCCAAAATGTGGTGGCGGTGTCTTGAACACATTGTGGGGTTGATGAAAGCCCCTCTTGGGCATGCTCAACAATCAGCTTCTTCCCAAAACCCTTGCCTTTCTTTGCCCTCATTTTCTTTACCTGTGTTTTTTCACCATCCCATTCTTCATTTGTGAACTCCCAGCTGCTGCCGTCTTTTGCGGAATCACACCATTTGCCTTCTTTCACGACCTTTCCATTTAGTTCACTCGCAAAGGCTATTTGAGGACACCATTTTGAGCATGCTCAAGTCACATTTGCTCATTTTGATCCTCTACAGTCTCAGTGTGAGCCAACTCCTTACGTAGTCTCTTGATGCCAGCTAGACCCCTATGGAACCTCGTTGCAGAAATATTATCCACGTCTGCTAACTTAGCGCATATCATGCTTTTGGCGTAGTAGCGATCATCATAAGTTGAGGCATTGACATAAAAATCCTCCTTAGTTGAAAGAGGCACATGTAGTCGCTTAAAGTCATTCGTCGCTTAAAGTCATTCCTTCATATGTGCACAATGTAATTGTCAAGGATAGCTTTCATGCCAAAGTAATCCAACACGCATAAGGAATGACAATATATAATACTAGTAAACGGGAATGATCACTTACAATAAACAACAATAGTGAAGATAATGTGAAATTTAGAATACGTGATATGAGCCGACTCAAAAGTGAAGACTACCTGCAGATACAAAACACGGCTTGAGTATCGAATTTGTAAAGAACTTTGTATGTACGCTGGTACGGCCTTAGCACGCCTTAGGGGGGGGAGTCATTTTCTTCACCTCGAACAACCAAGAGGTGGCATCACTCAATCTCACTCTATAACGTACTCGTCATGCATTTTATGGCTCACGTATTTGCATGACTTGTTTACTCGCTATTTTCTTCTTCCTTTATTTGTGAAAGTTACGTGGTTACGCGATATTTCCAACTTATCGAAATCAACGCCATTTATATGCAAAGTCATTTTTTTATAAGAAAACAACTTGCCCCTATTAGGTTTCGAATCCATGACCTCTTACTCTCAAACCTCATACCAAGTCATTGGGCTACTCAATTAGTTTACTCGAAGTCATTTTTGTACACAAGTTATACAATTGGTCAAGTTGTTCAATATATTCTCCAATCATAACATTCAATAATGAAGTCATAATTTATACTTTCAATCTAGCTAATCATATCCTTTTAATTAAACTTCTACTATTGTCTTCATACATCCGTTAGAAATGTCTGTATCATTGGTTACCAATAATTGACAAGATATATTGTGTACTAATTATACAAATTCTTTTTGGGAGGCACGTCGATCTCAGTAGCAACCTACCTAACTTCTTTTTTTTTTCTATATAAACCCCCAACGGGCTACAAACACAAAGTACACCTCATAACAAAGAGAGAGATACACGTGCATAATACGTTACACACACTTCTCTTGCTTTTGTTCATTTCTTCTTAAATCATAAATTAACATTGTCACCATAATGCTTCGCCTATCTCTTACTCTTGTATTGGCTTCTCTTCTCTTAACTCCACTAGTTTCATCTTATGACAAAGTTCCACCAAACATAAAATGGTGGTGCAGCCAAACCCCCAACCCAAAACCTTGTGAGTACTTCATGAGCCAAAAGCCCAACTGTGGCTCGGTGAAACAAAAGACTGATTTCTACAAGATGTCTGTAGAAATCGCGTTGGAACGAGCCCTCAACGCTGCGAGCCACACCAAAGGGCTGGGACCCAAGTGCCGAAATGCGAAGGAGAAGGCCGCATGGGCTGATTGTCTTGAGCTTTATGAGCACACCATACTTAGGCTCAACAAGACAATTGGTCAAAATGGGAAGTGCAGTGAAGAAGATGCCCAAACATGGCTGAGTGCGGCTCTCGCGAACCTCGACACTTGCTGGACTGGCTTCAAAGAGCTTGGGGTCTCAGACTACATGTTGCCTCTCATGTCAAATAATGTGACTATGTTGATTTGCAATACTCTCGCAACCAACAAGCCTCAAAAACCCAAAGAAGGAAAGTATAATGATGGGTACCCAGCTTGGGTGTCTCTCGGTGATCGGAAGTTGCTTCAAGCGGCCTCGCCAGCCGCCAAGGCAAATCTCGTGGTGGCGCAAGACGGGTCGGGGAACTTCAAAACTATCAAGGAGGCTGTAGATGCAGCATCAAGTGGAAGTGGGAGGTTTGTGATATATGTGAAAGCTGGAACATACAAGGAAAATGTGGCTGTAGGTACCAATGTGAAGAATATCATGCTGGTGGGAGATGGCATAGGAAAGACTATCATCACAGGAAGCAAAAGTGTTGGAGGTGGTGCTACCACCTTTAACTCTGCCACCTTGGGTAAGGAGTAACTAATTAATAAATTAAAGACTTACTCGACCTTAATTAATTATGTATTGCCTGGCTAACTAAGTAGTCATTGTAAAATTCTCTCAGCCGCGCTGCACACGTGTGCGCGAGTCCGTGAATCTCCACCAGCAGCCGATATTGTTTCCAAATTTAACCACCTTCAACTCATAGACGTGAGGTTTTAACTCAAAAGACCTCGGTGTTAATTCGTTAAGATGGAGATAATCACTTATGTACTTCATTATGAAGTCATATTTAATTGATGTGGGACTAAACCTAACTTTGGATCTATTCGTCTCAACAGTTATATATTAACTTAGCTTGATATCATGATCATAAGAAACATGTTTAAACTTTTTTTTAACATAATTTAATTCTTTTCCTTTTTCTCCTTCTCTAATTAATTAATCTCATGAACAGCTGTCGATGGTGATGGATTTATTGGTCAAGGCTTGACAATTCGCAACACAGCGGGCCCTCAAAATGGTCAAGCAGTGGCGTTGCGATCTAGCGCGGATCTCTCGGTGTTCTATAAATGCAGCTTCGAAGGATACCAAGACACCCTTTATGTTCACTCGCAAAGACAATTCTACAGAGAATGTGACATATATGGCACGGTTGATTTCATCTTTGGAGATGCAGTCGTTGTCCTTCAAAATTGTAACATCTACGCTAGAAGGCCAATGAGTGGACAAAAGATCACAATAACAGCACAAGGCCGATCGGATCCAAACGAGAACACTGGGATCTCAATTCACAATTCAAGAGTTACAGCTTCTTCAGAACTTAAACCTGTCCAAGGATCGTTCCAAGCATTTTTAGGAAGACCGTGGAGGGAATACTCGCGAACAGTGTTCATGAAAACATTTCTTGATAGCATAATTGCTCCACCTGGATGGTTGGAATGGAGTGGCAATTTTGCTCTTAAGACGCTGTATTACGCTGAGTATGCGAACACAGGCCCGGGTTCTTCCACAACAAATAGAGTGAAATGGGGTGGTTATCGCGGTGAAATTACTGCAGCTGAAGCTTCAAAATTCACTGTGGCAAATTTAATTGTCGGTAATTCGTGGCTGCCACCTACTCAAGTGCCATTCACGCCAGGTCTCTGATTAATTGATCCTGCAAACCAACGTACCGCTTGATTAATTAATTGTTTCTATTTTTCCCATTTTTATCCGATGTCTCCGAAGAGGCTTATTGTGTCTACTTACATATATATATATATATATATATATATCTTGCATGCTAGCTAGTTTGAATGCAACTAATTTATTCTGGCGACCATTCACACAATTTGTAATAAGGTCGGTATATACGAATGTATGTATGTATGTATGTATGTATGTATGTATGTATATACGTATGTATGCATGTTCTTATTTTTTATTTTTTACTTTTTTATGAGTATAGGAGATAAATATATATAGTTAACCGGTTCTTCTATGAGTGATCAAATTGTTGGAGTATATATAATCCCACATGAGATATATAATAAGAATTGTTAGATCCTAGCACAAGTAAATTGATTTTGTGCAAGATGGGCTCCAGCCCCATCTTATATATACCATATATATGTTTGTGTATGCCCCAACACTTTTCAGGCCTAAGAGTTTTTTCATGGTATCAGAGCGGGATGATCCTGGATAGTAGTGGAGTCTAGGTGCGTTTATGACCTACAACCTATATTAATAGGCCTATGCATGCATGTTTGTATGGACTAGGGATGTAAGCGGGGTGGGAAATCTCCACGAGGGTACATGGATTCCCTGCAACGGAGATGAGGATGGAGAATTTAAATGGAGATAGAGGTGAGGATGGAGATAAAATCTCATACCCACCCGAGTATGAGTACGAGAATGAGGGAAAAAAATATATTCGCAGGTAATCCCCATTATTGGTTATCTTCGTGGGAATCCTTGTGGGGATTACCCATAGGGATCTCCGTGGGTATCTTCATTGGGGATCCCCATGGGGATCCCAGCGGAGATCTCTTTATATATCAAATACTTACACACACACACACACACACAACACTAGTGATAAACAAACTCTAATGTGATTTATACTTTTAACTTGTTTGGTTAATTATATGTTTTGTTTTGAATTGTTTGCAACTATTTTTATACGTTATACTTTATTTGGTTGGAATTTTCTACAATTTGTGATCTATGTATGTGTATCATACTTTTTATAAATCTTTTTGAAAAAAATCAAG
Source organism: Stephania yunnanensis (assembly GCA_039657365.1). NCBI lineage: Eukaryota > Viridiplantae > Streptophyta > Magnoliopsida > Ranunculales > Menispermaceae > Stephania > Stephania yunnanensis. Next base: position 51,057,120 of record CM077584.1, on the reverse strand, counting down.
TGGGAAAAAAATATTTCCCCACGGTGATTATTCGCAAAATTCTCGCAAGAATCCATGTGGGAATCTTTAATGGAGAATGAAATGGGAAAAGATTTTTCTCTATAAGGATTGCCCATTCCCGCGGGGATATATTAGGTGGGCTGAGATGGGGATGAGGATGAAAGTTCATTCCCGCATGAGGATGGGTATAGGGAGGGGGATGAATTCTTAAGTGGGGATGAAGATGGAAATGGGTCCCCATCCCCATTTGCATCCCTAGTATGGACCTAAGAGTAAGTCGATGGCATGCAACAACGCATCACGTTGTTGAGAATGTACAAGATCTAGCAATTCTGTCGTATATACATGTTGTAAATTTATTTTATATCTATATATAAACAAAAGTCTCAATCATAGCACATTAGTTTAGGGTCAATTTTGCAAATGATGAACTTTAATTATTGTAACACTTTTTTCACTAAATTATATTTTGTAACAAAAAAATCATCAAAACTTTTAAAACGTTTCGCTTATGATTACTCCAATCTTTTTTCAATCACTTTTTCGGTGACTGTATAAAGAAGTGGCGCTTACGTGACATTATGGACTTAAAATTGCTAGTAGTTCGCATTGACATTCGTTTTTCCTCATCAAGATGCATGGAAAATCCTTCCTATATTCTTATCTTAATTTTTTTTCCCCAAATTGCATGTCTTTTATTTGACTCTTCCCTTATAAGACCTGATCACTGGTCCAACACTCGCCCAGCCCAGACCGGCCGGGCCCGATCAACATGGCCGGGCTTGAGCCTTGAAAACCTCAATAGGGCCCGCCGGATCCAAACCCGTGAAGGCACGCTATTTTGTGGGTTGGGTTTGGGTTTGAACTTATCAGTCCAAGTTCGGCCCACCCTATAGATTTGTGTCCAAAATGTAGAAATATGTACATATATCTTTAAAAAGTAAGGAAGTAATGCTACACTAAAGTCTTAACCAATATTGTGTTAATCCTTTATTTTTGTCATCTAATTGCATACATATATATTTATTATAATATGTTTTGGTTCACTAATCAATTTTCAAAACAATTTTTTTGTTAATACTTTGAAAATTAATAAATTATAATTTATCCATTATCAATCAATCTTATATTTGATTTATTAAAATAATTAATAAAAGTATTTTTTTTACTATAAAAAGTTATGGTTCACTTTTTTTTAATGACCCATTTAGCCCAACTCAAGCCCGGCCCGTGACGGGCTTGGGCCCACATTATTTAGAGCGGCCTTGGGCGGGTTTGGACAGCGCTTTAAAAAAAAATCCGCTTAGGCCCTGCTCGAGCCCGCCAAGCCCGCTTGGTCTTTCCCTCCTAGCTAGTTATTTTTTTTTCTCTAGTTATTAAAAAAATTGACATATATATATATATATACACGCACACACAAAAAGATGCCTGCTAGTTATATCAATTAGTTGAGAAAACCAAGAAAAACAAAGAATTTCTCGGGCATGCGCATTAAGGCCCTCTTGTTCATATAAGTATTTGGTCCAAACCATTGACGTTAACGTATATCAAAAGTAAACTTAAGCGACTACAGTGACAACATATCAAATTCAAACATATATAATGAATGGATAATTAACGTCAATGAGACACATGTATACATTTGACTCTAGCCTTGATCGACCGGCCAGCCAGCTCCTACAAATTAGTGAGCACTATAGTAAACCAATATTAATTAATCCATCAATATAAACCGTTGATTAATTATCAATTATATTTATGCATTTGTTATGAGTCTCTATAAATGCATGTCACTTAATTAAACAATTTGTTGACTTAATTATAACATGCCTTGCCACTTGGTTTTTTTATTTTTATTTTTATTTTTGTCAAACATGCTGCATTGATGCTCCTATTACTCAAAAATGATACAACAATTTATTACGACGAGGATAATAGATGATATAGTTCACAGAAGCACGGAACAACATTCCTATAAGGGGGACAACCCTACTAAGAAGGACAACAACATCCAAACAGAGGGCAACAACCCCATAAAAGGGCCAACACCCATGAAAGGGACAGAAAACACAACGAGCTTCTAGGTGAAAGGAAGAACAAACAACAAAACTACTTAAACACACACCATACTAGCCGCTCAAATGCCACTTGCCCCCATGTAAAGTCGGTCGTCGACGCTCGCCACCATTGACATAAGGACTAGCAATTGTCTCGTCGTTGCTCTGCCTTCCATTCAAGAGCTCAAGCAAAAGAGGGTCATCAGCGGCGGCTGTGCCATAAACCTCCAGCATCACGGTGCATGACCTGAAGCTGCCAAAAGATATGGTGAAAATAAGAGAAGGTACAAGAAACGAATGAGCCGCTGTGGATTGGTTGGAAAAGGAGGGGGGTATGAGTTGGAGAAGAAACAACAGTGGGAGAACAGCGAAAAAAAAGGGAGGAAGGGGGAGAAAGGAAGGGAAAGGAAAAAAAAGAACAAACATATGGCCCGTCGTGGCAGAGCTAGTCGCAAACAGGAAAAACTAGGGCGGTGACTGGGAGTATATATGAAACAATTAGTTGACTAGTGTTGTGAATTGAGTTGGAACTTGTTAAGAACTAGAAAAGGAAAATAGAAGACTAAGAACTTTTACTACTACAAATTACTACAAAGGAGAAGAGAAGAAATGAGATAGTTGGAATGATAAGTTTTCATTCAACTTAGTGTGTGAATTACAATTGGGTTGACACCCTTTATATAGATCATTTGGTGATGATAATAATTGTACTTATACAATGTGTACAAGTTATACATACACCACAAGTCATATAACACATCACAAGCAATATAGACAATACGTGGAAGAATTGGTGTACATTGGAGAGGATTATAAGTTATAAGACAATATACGGATAATTGATTATACATTGGAGTTGAATACAAGTTATGTAGAGTGTACAAGTTACATTCAATCTAGAAGTCATGCTTGATGTTTACAATTCAATGTGAGAGTCATGCTTGACAATATGATCATTCATAAGCTTGGTTAATGGGTCATCCAATTTACAACACTCCCCCTTGGATGACACTTGCTGAGAGAATATGCCTCGTTAATACCTGTACTAGAAAAACCCTGTGGGAAAAAATCTAGTATAGGAAAAAGAGTACAATGTTCTCGTCAATCTTGATTTGTAGTATAATATTATTGATTGTCTCATTAAAGACTTTGCTAGGAAAACCCAGTAGGACAAAACCTAAGCTAAGGAAAAGAGTGCAACACATTGATACACTTTGAGAGAATATATATGCCTCATTAAAACATTTACTAAAAAAACCCTGTGGGAAAAAATCTAGTATAGGAAAAAGAGTACATTGCTCTCATAAATTTTTTTATACGAAGTATAATAATGTTAAGATTGTCTCTTTAAAAACCTTGCTAGGAAAATCCAGTGGGATCAAACCAATAGCGAAAGGAAAACAGTGCAATACACGAATCAACCTCGATAAAGAGTTTTAATATTGTTAGAATTGCCTTATTAAAAACCTTTGCAAAGAAAACCCAGTGGGATAAAACCATAGCAAAGGGAAAAAGAGTGCAATATACTAACCAATAACTCAATTTGATTCTCCCCCTCATGTTCACATGGGTGAGACATCTTGTGCATTTTGTTGCACATGGACATCATTTTCTATATGAACCATTTAATGTTGAAGCATATGATTGCCACTCTTTCGTATATAGTACTTGCATCAAGTAATTGATTCATAACTTGTTGCTAATGAATGATCATTTGAACTTCGAGTTCATATTAATTTATATATGGATCATAATACAACAAATCTAATGCAATTTGATGTGTTTCAAGCAATTTCACGTCATTCCTTTTGGATTGGCTTATATCTCCCCAGAATGGTGGGAAAATTGCTTCATCAAAGTGACAATTGACAAAACTTGCTATAAATAAATTCTCTATTAGAGATCCAAGACATCTTATAATATAATTGATGGAGAGTTAAATCAATATAAGTCTCATATTGATTTGCCTTGAGATAATCTCCAGCTGATAAAAAAAATTCAGTTCGATAAAGGATGTCCGTGCGAATTTACGATATTTTCGCATTATTGATGATTAGGAATAATCAAATACATCTTTCGATATTATGAATGTCATTTTATTTAAAACGACACTCGTTTTAATGTGCCTTATATATTCCAAAAGTTAAAGCCAGAAATATTATACTCAGATTAAATCTTATTCGTATAGATAAAATTTCTATTATTCTGAGTAGACTTCTTCTGAACAAGACATTAACAATAAAATTGTTGTACCCGATATTGCCTGAACATTAGCCTCCGCTAAGTTCGAATTCAAGAAATATTCACTTTTACATTATAATGTACATGCATGTAGCACGATACATAAGATATAAACTCATCCCCCATATTTAGGTCACGATTTAAACACATCTTGATGTGCTTGTTTTATTGAGTCATTTTCAATGATAAAAATTCGTAATATTTTGCCTTTGATTTTGAAGGCACAGTAAATGTCATAAAAATATTCGGGTATATATATGAAAATATTAGGCAAAATAGCCTTTCATATATGACCAAAAATGTCACAATTATGAACGCACATTGTCAATAATTATTTGCCCTTTGTAGTGGTGCACCACTTTTGTTCCAACTGTGGAATTGTCAATATGACATTTACCTGATATTTTCACATTTTCCACGTCCATAAATTTATTATTTCGATCATGATCATTATACGCAACATATGCTTCTTAATTTGAAGCTGAACTAATTGGACGAGAGCAATATTATATTTATAATATCTCATTATTTTACTCAGCTACCATGAGACAAGAAATCAATCTTTAATATTTATTGGACCGACGTGCAGACTCGATATTTGTTGCAACAATAAATTGAGGCGGACCTCGTGACCTTATTTTTATTGTCACGTCATTCATATTTCCACATAGCATCAACATAGAGGTAATTAAAATTGTGAAATTATAATTAATATTTGACTGATTAAATTTTGTAGCTTGAGACTCAACCGCTCACTTTGAGCTTTTGGAGCATTACCTTTTTTTATATTTATATATTTATAACTTCATAAGGCGAAAAGATATATAAAGTGAAATATTCACTTTTCAAATATCCAAAAAGATATTGACAAATGATTTAAATTTTGTATAACATAACATAGTCTTGCATAAATGTTTTATTAACAAATTATAGTATCTAATTGTCATGACAAGTAATTCTTGTTGTAATATAATATGGCAACAAGTTCAACTATGGTTGAATAATATTTTGAAAATAAATTTAATATAAAATAGTTTTCCCCTTTTTATGTAAAAACATAATATATGATTAAATATATATTCACAACTTGATTCATTAACAAACAAAATGTACTATTCGTATGAGTTGGTGGGACAACCTCCAGGTTGGGTGGCGAGAGATAGTCTACTTAATACCATGCCTCCTTGAACGGGATAACCCGTCTCTCTTTCAATGTTTAGCTTTACCGGGGATAAGACTTACCCACTATCAACTCAAACTTAAAGTATTATTTGTATTATAAAATCAAGAATAGAACAATAACTAATCGTTTGTCGTTTTAAGAGAAAAACTATATATCACACATTGACTTTTGATTTCTGATGTAGAAGATTGTACAAGACGCAGCTACAGAGCATACTCTCGCAATCGGTGACATTATAATGCATATTATATGAATAAATTATGCATATAAAAGTGATGCATGTAATAAAAAGAAGCAACCATGATAATATAGAAATAAATTGAAGTTATTTAAATAACGAAAGTTATACCTTCCTAGCTTCGTCTCCTTAACAAGCATTCTTGAATTTCGAGATCTCCTTAATGCTAGAGGAAGCTCGTGCTGATAACGTGTTGTGAATTGAGTTGGAAATTGCTAAGAACTAGAGAAGGAAAATAGAAGACTAAGAACTTCTACTAGTACAAACTACTACTACAAAGGAGAAGAGAAGAAATGAGATAGTTGGAACGAGAAGTTTTCATTCAACTTGGTGTGTGGATTAGAATTGGGTTGGCACCCTTTATATAGGCTATTTGGTGATGATGATAATTGTACTTATACAATGTGCACAAGTTATACGTACACCACAAGTCATAGAACACATCACAAGCAACATAGACAATACATAGAAGAGTTGGTGTACATTGGAGATGATAACAAGTTACATTACAATACATGAATATGTGATTATACATTGGAGTTGAATACAAGTTATGTAGAGTGTACGAGTTACATTTAATGTAGAAGTCATGCTTGATGTTACAATTCAATGTGAGAGTCAAGTCATAAAAATACTAAGATTTTCTCTATAGTTATGAATTGGCTTTTGCAGTGAGAATAGTCGAACCTACCAAAGCAACAAATAAAATAGGCGAAGCGGCAAATAAAATAGGCAAAAAAAGGCTTGGACGCCTAAATTATATAAAAAAGTACCCCTTACTTTGATATTAAATTTCATTTAGTTATCAAAATATAAGCATTCAAGTGAACTATTGCAATAAATAAAAAGGCACTATGATAGAGCGCCCAAACTTGAGAAATCAAATCATCATCAACTCAGATGGTAGTAGGCACCCAATGCTACGGAGTCATCATGCTATAAAAGCTCTTCGATTTTCCTTGCAGAAGCTTCTATATAGTGAATACTGCTGTGTTTACTTTCTAATTGACCGATGTGGGATTACTCAATCAAAATATCATCCACATATTAATTTGTTCTTTTATCATCAGTACTTCTACTAATTTGATGTATAGAAGAACCTTCATTTACAACTATTTTCTCAATTAGCCCCCAATATCAGTAAAAGAAGAAATAAAATTGGCATGTAAACATAGCAAGCCCCCACTATCTGGAGTACCGTATAATGGCAAAAAAGATTATAGGAACGGTGAACATGATAAACATTGGAAATGCCTAGTTGCCGCATCTTATGACGAGCTTCCTGTGCTAGGATTTCATGGTGATTTCCATTGGAGAGGTCGTGAATTAAGGAGAGCAATGGCGGCATTGGTAGAATCAGAAAAGATATTTTTGTCCTGCATCTGCTCCTAGTGCGCCGGCCATCAAGCTTTCCAGCGCTCTTTCCAGCGCTCTTTCCACTGCTAAAACCTCTCACTACAAAAAAACAGCAAATCAGAAACGGAAATTTCCGTCTCTGATTTGTTAAAATTCCGTCTCTAATTGCAGTCAGAAACGGAACAGAAACGGAACTAATTCCGTCTCTAAAAACGTCGTCGCTAATTCAATCAGAAACGGAATTCGATTCCGTTTCTGATTTAGAGACGGATCATAAACGGAATAAATTCCATTTCTGATCAGAAATGGAATTTATTCCATCTCTAATTCCGTTTCTGATTAAAGACGGAATAAATTCCGTTTCTGATTATTTCCGTCTCTGATCCGTTGCTAATCAGAGACGGATCAGAGACGAATTTGATCCGTTTCTGATTTATGTATCTTACATTAACGAAAATTAGAGACGGAAATAGCAACGGAATCCAAAGATTCCGTTGCTATTTCCGTCTCTAATTTTCATTTTTGTTTAGTTTTTAAAGTCTTACATATATAGGTCTCAATCCAAGCACATTTAACTTTTTACCAATATATAATAAAAATCATAGCTAAATAATATATTGATATTACACAATTTATATAAACTTATCATATCCTTAACATTATCTTTTCTCAATGTACTATACACGAAACAACAAAAACAATCTAAAAAGTTTCTATATCGTATCTTTCTACAAAAGTAAAAGCAAAAATTGTTCTAAATAAAAAAAAATAAAAAAATGAAGTGTTCCGAGATTATATAAAGTTGATTGTGCTTCAAATAATACTTGACTTCGTACAAAACACCTGAAAAAAGATCAAAAAGAAAAAAATCACTAAATTATACAAACAATAATAGGAATATAAACAATATTATGGAATATAAACACAGCATAAATAAAGTAATAAAGAAAAAGAAATTCATCATTATCCAGAAGGAACATGGTGTTATTTAGCAAATTATCTCTCGCTCCAAACTATAACATAGCAATGGTTTGTGATGCTTATATATATAGTCTTGATGTTTCATGATCAATATTTAAGGCGCAACATACACAAGCTATCATGCATGATTACGTTTAAGAATTAAAATTAAAAGAAAAATATTTATGCTCGACAACAAAGAAAATAAAACCTAAATTGCAAATTAATTAATTAGAGTCGACTAGTTTATTCTTATAAAAATAAAATAAAATTAAGACTTGTTTACAACTTTTAGAAATCACAAACCAAAACCATGGATGTCGATGTATCACTAGAGACCTTGTTTTCACAAGATGTGGTTTAAAACCTCAAATAGAACTAGGAACAATTGGAAACAAGCTTTCATTAACCTATTTTAAACACACAGATATGCACACAACAAAAATATGTTCTACAACTTTTTTAAGTTTGAAAACTTTACATTGCGGGCTGTGAAAAAAAGCTTAGAAGGTCCGATTTGGTTCCTTCTCATATCAAACAACTAGAATCATTCCGCATAAAGTTAATTTCTAGCAGTGAGAGTGCAATCATATAGATGCTATTAGAAAGTTAATTTCTAGCGAGTGAGTCATCCATGCAAACTAAAGGGTGAAACCGAAATTAATAAAACCATAAAAATGCAAGGAGAAGGAAACAAACGAAAGAATCGGTGTTAAACTTACTCAATGAATGGTACCCAATCATTACTATGTTTGGGAATGGTTCAATGTATCGAGTCTTGTTCCATTTGTTGAGAGGTCGCTTCTAGATATGAACGCATACCTACAAGCCATGAACCTGGATCCCAACAACTGCAAAAAGAATGAGAAGGAAAAACAGTGAGAAAAGTGCGATAAATAGAACCATTTTCAAGTCCCTAAAAGGAAAAAGAATGATTCAAATTCACATCAATAGTTAGTCTAAAAAACAACCAAAGAGAAACATCTAACATACCATTGCCACTTGAATTCTCTAAACCGCACTAATACCAAAATCGTGATCTTCGAATGTGGATATTTAAGAGAATAGGAATGTGGGCTCATAAACTATGAAAATCCATTATGCATCAAACAAAGAATCCATAAAATGATCAATTTGGGTCATAAGAAGATTCAATTAAAAATTAAAAAAAGTCACTGATGATCAATGTGGGCTCCTAGTGGACAAATCCCATAAGGAGAGATAACCACTTTAACCTCTTTTGCACATTTGCCACTCATTTCGGCCACCTTATTCATTATTTCATCCAACTGCAAGAGGAACTAAAAACTTCAGCGGGAAAGAGTTTAACAACAAGTAAGCATATTAAAAGTTAAAAGAGCAAAACTAAACGAAAAATAGTATTCATACAAGGGAGAAACAAATGGAGCCAAGCGACCATTAAATCTTTCAAACAACTACCATGGGAATGTCATATATACATGCCAAACCAATCAAAAGAAATAGGTACTATTCAATCGTAACCAACAACACCTAACTAATCAATCATCCATAGCAAGTGCATGAATATGAAATTACTAACAACTATAACATCAAACGACAAAGTAATTACCTCAATACATGATTCTAATGTATTATAATGTTGATCATGACATGCTTTACCGATAAAATAAACATGGAATAACTAATCAATCATCCATAGCAAGTGCATGAATATGAAATTACTAACAACACATGTCCCTCCTCAATCTAAGAAGAAATAAACAATGACAATGTATTAAACTAAAGGAAACTTAAACACAAACATGCACAATCATGAGAAGAAATAAACAACAATGTATTATCTATAATATGGGGAAGAAACACACATGACACAAACCTTTGATGAATTGGCGTGCTTCCTCTTTCTTTGGAAGGTTTTTCTCGATTTTCCCTTCATAAACGACCACCTAAAAACAAATAATTAAGCGAGAAAGTTATAAATTCAACTAAGTTACAAAAGGTTACATCGATTCAAGCATGATGATTCAAACAAGAAAATGGAGAGGAAGGAGAATTCGTCAAGTTCTACTGCATGGAAAGAAGTAACGCTTCCAAGTATTACCATACTTACTTGGAATGAAGATAATTCATCCTGCAACATGCCATATTTTCCCTGCAACATTGCGAGGCTCTCTATCATTAAAGACTTTTCTTGTTCAAGATGTTCAAGGCTTGCTTGTATGAATCGCTATCTCGCTGAAGTTTGCTATTGTATTGTTGTAAACCGTGTTGTAATCTTGCGAATTTTTATATGAAGCATTAAGTGACTCAAATATGTAAAGCAATTTTGAAAATAACTTCATTTACCCTATAAGTCAAAGAAAAACAAAAACTGAACCTCTAATTTTAAACAAAACTTTGCAAACTAATTGTGTAGATCTACTTACCAACTTGTACACCACCCCTAGCTTGATCATCTCCTTAAAAATTCTCCAAAATCTCTCTACCTCTAATATATAAATATGTATGTCATACTTACATGCGCTGCGCTTGTCCATAAAACTTTCCGGCGATCCGAATAAGCGCAAGTTCATATTTCCAAGTTCCAATTGCAAAATTTCACAAGCCATGTTGAGAGCACGATTGCTAACTAGCAAGGCGGCATAAGCAATGGTAGAAATAAAATTGTCGAAAAAGAACATACGAAACTAACATTATGCGTCCACTCAAAACATACCTAAATGCGATGTCTTCTACAAACATTCAGTAAGTACCTACAAGAAAATTGTTTAACAGCAAAAATGGGAGGGAAGAAAATTGAACAAATTGAAACAAAAACTGAAAAACACAAAACCAAACACGAAAGATCGAAGCTTTCAAGACCAAACAAAACTCTACCAAAACCCCATTACCGAAAACACAAAAACAAACCCTAGACACCACAAAACCCCAAGAAACTCACATGCAATCTTCGAGAAACCAAACAATAAAAAAAAATCTAAAATCGAAACCCTAGAAACCAAAAACAGAACTCACATCGAGAATCCCCACAAGTCGTCGGCCAGCCGGGGTCGCCGAGGCGCGTCCGGCTTCGTTGAGCTCGAGCTCCAGTTCCTGGTCCGTCATTTCTCCGAATCTCCGCAGACCCTTCAAAACCCTATCGATCACGAACTCGATTTTAGACTCCACGCCTCATCAAAGAAACCCTAGAACGAACCCTAGAAACCAAGACGGAATCGGAGGGGACTAAATCTAGGGTTTGGTACGCGAAATCGATTCAGACGAACAACATGGCTATTGGTGAGAGTGAGAGTAGAGAGGTGCGAGAGAGAGAGAGAAAGCGAGAGCGCGAGAGAGAGAGTGCGGTGACGGTGAGAAAGAAGCAAGAGAGCGGCGGCGGTGAGAGAGAGAGAGAGAGAGAGCGGTGACGGTGAGAGAGAGCGGTGAGAGCGGTGAGGAGAGAGGTTTGTTGAGAGAGAGAGAGCGGTGAGGGAGAGGTTTGTTGAGACGAGAGGTTTTGAGAGGTTTTGATCGAGAGACAGAGAGACAGAGAGACAGAGAGAGGTTTTGAGAGACAGAGAGAGAGAGCTGAGTGATTTTAGGGAGAGACGGACTGTTGTGGGTATTTAGATCAAGCATGCACGAATCTCGAGACATAATGAACGGTTGAAAAAAAATAAAGTTTTGGTGGGAATATTGGCGCCATTTTTTAGAGACGGAATTTAATTCCGTCTCTAATTCCGTCTCTGATCTCTCTCAAATCCGTCTCTGAATATTTCCGTCTCAATTCCGTCGCTAACTTTTTAATTTAGAGACGGAACTTATTCCGTTTCTAATTCCGTTTCTGATTTAGAAACGAAACTTATTTCCGTTTCTAATTCCGTTTCTGATTTGCTATTTTTTTGTAGTGTCTGCTATTTGTATCCCCATGCTCGTTATGAAGAGCCCAGGCTGGCTCTGTTTTGCAGGTCACCGGGTCTCGAGCGGCATCAACGCACAAGGCATTTCCGTGAAAGAAAATTTGAGGTGCAGTGCTGTAGAGTTATCTCATGTACCAGAGCTGTTTATGTATGTAGCTGTTTATGTAACTATTTTATGTACACTGATGTATGTGGTGTAATGTACTACAGGTTTATCTTAGCTTGTTCTAGGTAGTTGTAACTAGGGTGTACAATGTACACCATATTAGTTTGTATATATACAATGTACAATGTAATTTCGATGAGTATTGAATAAGATTGAAAGTTCTTCTTGTTCTTCACTGATTCATTGTGTACTGTTACATTGATCAATTTGATTTGTTTTGGTCATTGATTCACTGTTAGTGTTTGAATCTGTTCATGGTATCAAAGCAGGATATACTGTTCTTGATTTGTGTTGTTTCTGGTTGAATCGAGTGTCTGATCATGGCATATGTTCATGGTTCTTCAAGTTCTTCAATTCGAAATGGAGCAGGGAGAGCTCCTGAAGTAGGTGATCTTGGAATTGAAAGTCCTTATCTTCTTCAAGGTTCTGATCATCCTGGTATGATACTTGTCTCCAATTCTCTTACTGGTTCAAATTACTTGTCTTGGAGTCGAGCTATGATGATTGCATTAGGTGCAAAAACAAAGATTGGTTTCATCGATGGTAGATGTTTAAAACCAGATTCTGCTGATCCTAATCTGGATCGATGGATCAAAGTGGATTATATGGTCACTTCTTGGATCTTGAATTCTATTTCAAAGGATATTGTTGAAGCTTTCCTTTATACAACTTCTTCTTTTGATCTATGGAATGAATTGAAAGAAAGGTTTGGATAATGTAATGGTCCTCATTTGTATCAATTGAAACGAGATATTGCTTCTATAAGTCAGGAGATCTATCACTTTCACAGTATTATACAAAACTTAAAAACTTTGGGATGAACTGAGCTGTTTAGTCCATTTACTTGTGTGCGAATGTGGATCTTCAGCAGCATTGGCTGTTATGTAGTGTAATGATAGGCTGATGCAATTTTTGATGGGCTTGAATGATATGTATGATCATATTCGTAATCAAATATTGGTGATGGATCCATTGCCAAGTATAAACAAAGCTTACTCTATGGTTCTTAGAGTTGAAAAGCAAAAGGAGGTACATGTTAACTATTCACCTATGATAGATACAGCCATGATGATGAAAATTACCAAGATGAATTCAGGTGGTTCAACCAGTGTTCATAGGTCTGCTGGAAAAGGAAATTAATCAAAAGAAATTTGTCAATAAAGATGATCTGTTTTGTGATCATTGTAAGGCAAAAAGGCATACAAAAGAGACTTGTTTCAAACTTCATGGATTTCCAGATTGGTACAAGAAAGACCCTGACAAGAAGCAGATGTCAAATAATTCAAAATCTTTTGTGAATTTGATGGAATCACCTATGGATATACAAGATGCAGGATCTCCTCAATTAGAAGATTTCGGTCTAATATAACAGCAATGATACAGCAAGGGATTGAGAATTTCATGAAAGGAAAGTCTGTTCCAGCTGAAGGAGCTTCTACACATGTGAATTCAGTTATATCTGATTTTACAGGTAGCTCATATAAAAGACTTTCTAGTTCTTGTTCCTCTTTTAATTCAGATGCTTGGATTGTGGATAGTGGAGCAACAAATCATATGTGTACTAGTTATGATTTGCTTGCTAATGTCACTGTCTTAGCTAAACCAGTTATGGTTTGTTTACCTGATGGACATACTAAAGAAGTTAATTGCATTGGAGATGTGCAGCTGAGTTCAGATTTAGTTCTTTCTTCCTGTTTACATATAAACACATTCAAGTATAATCTTTTGTCAGTGTGTCATTGCTTCATTTGAGTTTTATCCATCGTTTTGTGCTATACGAGAACATTTCTCATCTAGCTAAGGATAATTGAGGACTATACATCTTGGATTCCAGTTCCTATAAAGATGTCATTGCTTCATTTGTATCTCCACATTTCACTAGCTTACTGTAATAATGCTACTGAAACATTTTCATGGCACTGTCGATTGGGGCACCCCTCTGTTAATGTAACAAGACAACTTGATTTGTTACTTAACAGTCATTCAAATGTAAGACATAATGTACCTTGTGATGTTTGTCAGATGTCCAAACAATGCAGATTGGTTTTTCCATTGAGCTCGATTCAAACTGCTTATCCTTTTCAGTTGTTACATATGGATATCTGGGGACCATATAAACAGTCTTCTATTCAAGGAGCTCATCATTTTTTGACTATTGTGGATGATTTTAGTCGATTCACATGGACATTTTTGATGAAACATAAGTCCTTGACAGACAACATCATCAAACAGTTTATAGTTTTCATTCAAACTCATTTCAAGGCCTCAGTTCAAACCATTAGGATTGATAATGGTACTGAGTTTTGTAATAAAGATTGTCATGCTTTATTCTCTGGTTTGGGAATTGTTCATCAAAGATCAACACCATATACACCTCAGCAGAATGGTGTGGTTGAAAGAAAACATAGACATTTGTTGCAAGTTACAAGAGCCTTGATTTTTCAGTCTAATTTTTCCACAAAATTCTGGGATGATGCTGTTCTTATTGCCACATACATCATAAACAGATTACCTTCTCGGTTATTGAAATGGAAGTCTCCTTATCATCTTTTGATTGGAAGGATACCAAATTATTCATCTTTGAAGACTTTTGGTTGCTTGTGTTTTGCTACCAATATTTCACCAAGTAAAACCAAGTTGGATTCACGTGCTCTTAAGTGTGTCTTCCTTGGTTATTCTCCTGCTCAAAAGGCTTATAGATTGTACAACATGGCCACACATACATGCTTTGTTTCAAGAGATGTGATTTTCTTTGAAAAACAGTTTCCTTTTCATAAAGATACTGCAAGTTCAAGTTATCCTGTGCCTATCCCTTGTGGTGATAATTCTGATTACTTGAGAGATATTCCAGCTTCTGTTGCTCCTACATCAGCTATTGTACCTCATTCTCAAGAATTACCTGCTGATGAAATATTTTTTGATGTCCCTGAAGCTGTCTCATCTATGCCTACTAATGCTACATTAGTACCTCCTACTAGTGATGCCTTACATGAAGATGTCCTGCCTCCTACTGCTGTTATTACTAGGAAAAGTACTTGTGCTGTTCACAAGCCTCTTTGGATGAATGATTTTGTTCTAAACAATGTACAAACATCAGTTTTTCCTCCTACAATGGTTCATTTGTCTACTGGTACTCTTACATTTCCTTTTATTCATTCTCCAAACATTACTGTTGATTACAAGTGTTTCTTAGCTTCTGTTTCAAACATAAAGGAGCCTACTACTTATTTTCAAGCTCAGCATGATCCTGTTTGGATAGAAGCAATGAATAAGGAATTACAGGCTTTGGAAACCAATGGTACTTGGAGTCTTACTACCCTACCACCTGGTAAAAAGGCCATTGGTTCTAAGCGGGTTTACAAAGTTAAACTTCATCCCGATGGTTCCTTGGATAGGTGTAAGGCTCGTTTGGTTGCAAAGGTCTTTAACCAAGTTGAATGTGTTGATTATACTGATTCTTTTTCTCTTGTTGCCAAGAATGTCACCGTTAGGATTGTTTTATCCTTAGCAGCTTCTCGAGATTGGCCTTTACATCAATTAGATGTTAACAATGCCTTCTTACATGGCTATATAGATGAAGATGTTTACATGAAGCCTCCTGATGGTTATAAGTTGGCTTCATCTAATCAAGTCCGCAAACTTCAAAGATCCTTTTATGGTTTAAAACAAGCTTCTCGACAATGGAATCATGAGCTTACATCTAAACTTCAGTCTTTTGGTTTTATTCAGTCTGCTCATGATCCCTGCTTGTTTACTTACAACTCTGCTGGTCAATTTTTGGTGTTGCTGGTTTATGTTGATGATGTCCTTCTTACTGGTACGTCACTTGAGTTGATTAATCAAGTTAAAACATTTTTACATACATTGTTCACCATCAAGGATCTTGGTCAAGCTCGTTACTTCTTGGGTTTGGAATTGGTTAGATCTTCCTCGGTCTTTATGTTCATCAACGCAAGCATATTCTAGATTTACTTAATGATGCTGGTCTTACCATGGCTAAACCAGCTGCTACTCCACTCCCTCGTGACTGCAAGTTTACTGATGTTGATTCACCTTTGTTCATTGAAGTTGATAGATATAGAAGACTCATTGGTTGTCTTCTTTACTTGGGATTCACTCGTCCAGACATTACTTATGCCACACAGCAATTAAGTCAGTTTGTTCAAGCCCCTACAGAGCAACATTGGTCTGGTGCACTTCATGTTTTACGATATCTTAAGGGTACTCCTTCACAGGGTCTGTTTTTCCCTGTTCAAATGGATCTCTCTATTGTTGCCTACTGTGATTCAGATTGGACAGATTGTCCTCTTTCTCGGAAATCTCTAACTGGTTATTGTGTGTTCATTGGAGCTTCTTTGATCTCTTGGAAAACAAAAAAATAAGCTACTGTGTCCAAGTCCTCTGCTGAAGCTGAATATCGTAGTTTGTCTACCACAGTTTGTGAATTACTATGGATTTCTTATATCCTTAAGGACTTAGCTATTCCTCCTTCTCTTCTAATACCTCTGTGGTGTGATAATCAAGTTGCAATACATCTATCTGCTAATCCTGTTTTTCATGAACGTACCAAGCATTTGGAAATTGATTGTCACTTGGTTAGACATCAATTCAAGTCTGGTTTTGTTCTTCCAAAGTATATTTCCACTCGTTACAGTTGGCTGATTTGTTTACCAAGTCTTTACCGGCTCCTTTATTCTCTGATTTATTGTCCAAGATAGGTCTATGTGATTGGCATAGACTTCCATCTTGAGGGGGGATGTAGAGTTATCTCATGTACCAGAGCTGTTTATGTATGTAGCTGTTTATGTAACTGTTTTATGTACACTGCAGTATGTGGTGTAATGTACTACAGGTTTATCTTAGCTTGTTCTAGGCAGTTGTAACTAGGGTGTACAATGTACACCATATTAGTTTGTATATATACAATGTAAAATGTAATTTCGATGAGTATTGAATAAGATTGAAAGTTCTTCTTGTTCTTCACTGATTCATTGTGTACTGTTACATTGATCAATTTGATCTGTTTTGGTCATTGATTCACTGTTAGTGTTTGAATCTGTTCAAGTGCTATCTGATTAAGGAAACTCCAGTTGCATATATGCGACTCCTTAAGCCATTCAGTGCATTGTTCGTATGTTAAAGAAAAGGATTTTCCAATAATTTTTATTAATTATTTTTCTTTAATTTAATTAAGACGGGAATTAAAATTATCTAATCAAATTATAGTAAATAATTAAACTAATTAAACTAAGTTACACTAATAAGTTTCACGTCTATCTTTATTATTAGTAGTAGTGATATATGAAATTGTCTCCCTATGGATTTGCAAATTTCTTAAGAAAAAGATTTTCCAATAATTTTTATTAATATTTTTCTTTAATTTAATTAAGATGGGAATTAAAATTATCTAATCAAACTATAGTAAATAATTAAACTAAGTTACACTAACTTAACTAACGCAAATCAAATTCACTAAAATTAACAAATCAAATCAATTTACAAAACAAATATCCAGAAAAATGAAACATTAATTCGTTTTGAATCCAAACATATTTCTTAAATCATAGTCATAATCACACTTTAATCATATTATAAAGTATTCTTAGATCATTTATAAAGCCACCTGTTTTCCTTATATCAATGAAAAAGTCACATCCTAATTTTATTACATTAATCATTCGAAAGCTCAAAGATAATTAATTAGAAAATAAAACAATATTAAGTTATGTGAAAACTTTGAACTACTAAGCCTAATATTATTGAAGAAGCCGTATCAATATCAAAATTAGAACTCAATTAATTCACCTAGGACATTTAATGGTAATAAATCTATTAAATAAATCTTAGTTACTACTTTAAATTAGATATATAATCTAAACATCACAATACATATTGCCCACTATGTGACGACCCTAATCCTAATTAAGGAATCATTTGGCCTAAAACCCTAATTAAGCCCTGGTAAACCAGATTAAGCCTAACTAAAGCCAGTAGCCTTACACTTATACCCGTTCACAAACCTGTATATCATATGTCGAACTCAAACAATTATTAAACGCAATGAAAATTAAAAACTTTTTTTGATATAAACACGATATACAAAACCAACATAAATCTCGGTATTAAAACCCAAATCATAACCCTAATTATTACAAATCAATAAGTCAATACAATATATATAACAAGGTCTTTAAATACATCAAATAGAAGATACTAAACTCCTGAATCTTCTATATTCTCGAGTCAAAGTACACACCAATTACCTGGAATGTTAAGTTAGGTGAGCTCCTACATGCTCAGTAAGTGACTCATATATCCATTAACTATCAATTAAATATTAAAGAATAATATATAACAACATGAATCCAAATCATAGTTATCAGGGCATTGAAATAAAATAAACAATATGTAAACAGATGTGTAACGATTCGTGTTCTTAACCTAGTGGTTAACACTAATTCGAATGCTAATTAACCCGAGTTAAACTTGTGGTAAAGTCCGATTTGCCAATATTAGCGTGCGTATGCGTTTGTGTGTTGTTTCGTGTTTGTTTGATGTGCCAAAACAAATAAAAACCAAAGTTATATTAAAAGAGAATGTCAAACACTTGGATAAGCCTCGAGATACGTGTGTGATGATGAGTATCAATCCAACATAATGTCACTTTAAGTGACTTAAACACATGATTTATCTCAGGATACGTGTAAGGAGATCTATATGATGATGATCAAATGATATAAGTAAGGATGAGGAGGATCACATGGAAAGTAGGAGATGACACTACCTTAAAGTAGGTTATGTGGTAGTTTAAACACCACAAGATCGACCTCGATATTATGTGGTGCATATCTCGAGGAAGATCAAGACTTAAAAGGCAAGGAAATTAAGTTTTTTCTTCTCATCTAATCACCAATGAAAAGAGAGTGAAGGAGGGATTGAAGAAGAAAAGAGGAGGGCTTGGATGGTGAAGAATCACCATTAAAAAGAGCATTTCAGCTCATCTTACCACCTAGACTTCTTGGTAAGAATCTCTTCTCCCTCTCTCTATTTTCTCTCATTCAAATGAAAGGTTTAGATAGGGTTTTTAGTTGGGAACCCTGGAGTTGAGCTTAGGAGGTGTTTAGGTGTTGTTCTTGGGTTCACTAGAACCAGTTTGAACATAAAAAACTAGATCTCTATGCTATCCTAAAACCTGTAACACTTTTATGTGTGTAAATGGGACCAAAAGTGAAGGAAAATGATGGATTTGGACAAGTACAACACTAGCTTATCATTATGAGGTGTTATTAGGTTCATTTGAATTCATAATGATGAAATCAAATGTTAATTCAGTCCATCACTGCTGTCCAATAATTAAGCATAGTCAAGTCATGTTTTGGTTTATTAATGAGAAAAGTTTAAATGTAAATACTATGATTTGATGATGCAAAATATTAATGGATGTTATAGGTTGATGAAAGACCTCATTTTGAGGCATTCTGGACAGTATGGTGGTGTTGGGAAGTATTTAGACGGGTGCAAGGACTACAGTCCTTAAACAATTGTCATGTGTTGCAATACAAACCTCAAATGGATAAATAAAAAATTGCACTCTAGCAGTTGGGATCCTTGGACTTGGCTGAGATTCTAAGGGATATTTAGGGGTTTTTAAACATCTATAAATGGTCTAGTAATTAATACCAATTGGTTGGTTTTAGGTACTTAATCCGAGGGAAACAAATTAAGACGTTTGTGACTTATACAAAGTTAGAAAAACTAGGAAGTGTGACCGAGGTAAGTGAGAATTCACTTAGTTTATCTTTTATGTCATGTCTATAGTTATATTTAGTTTCATATAGCTTATGGACTGGGTTTGGGGGCTTTGTACTGGAATCTATGTTTTACAAACATATAAAGTGAATCTGTAAGATAGGTTTGTGATGAAGCTATCGCAAAGAGTTCGATTTAGATCCAGTGCAAACCCGCCTTTGCAAGGGTTCACAGAATGATTGAGATATCACTAAGGATGTTGGAGAGATAACTTAAGCTCGAATACATTATCGCAACTACACAGCGACCACTGTGTAGGTCGGATTTGGGTATTCTTGTGAAGTTAGTCTCCAGTCCTTGTTTTCTAACTTCTTTTTAAATGATTGCCAGTACATTAGCTAATTTTACCTGTTGATATGCATCTCATACTATCTATTATTTTTTTACTTTTGTTATTACCCTTTGTAGCTATTATTGTTCATTTAGTTATTGCAAATAAAGTAATAGTGAGTAATGGATGGTCTAAGTAGAATTCCATTTACCGAGCCTGTTGAATGCTCACTCCCCTTTACAAATCTTAGGTACCTTGACTAGCACTGAAGACAAGGGAAAGGGCAAAACTTATGAGTGTAGTTGTCATTTCTTTGTATGTGGTGAGACTCTAGTTGTTTATATATTGTTTAAGGTTTTAATATAGTACTATAATTATTATCACATGGATGAGATTGTGTATCTCTTTTCTTTTATCTTATTTTGGAAAACTTTGATGTTTAAGTCTTCCGCTGCTGTTTACTTTTATTTACATCGGTTTTCTCTAGATATACGAGTTGTGTTTATTAGGTACTGAAGGTTAGGCTTCTGACTTGGGTTAAGTCTAGCTGGTTTATCGGGGCTTAATTCGTGTTTCAGGCCGAATAATTCCTTAATCAGGACAAGGGTCGTTAGAAGATGCATGTTCATTGGTCAATTGCAACTGTACCCATGACTTGTATTTTCTTTTTGTTTTGGTAAAGGAGCTGTATACTCCCGTCACCTAAAACCCCACCACAAAATCATTGGCCGAGAATTCTGTAATGTGTTAAGGCCTAACGTAGCAACCCACTCTTAAATGAAAAGCATCAACGGAGTATTTGCGATGCTGAGGACTCATACTGAGTGTCCACCAAATGCAAGATCCCGCCCTCGTCGGATTCGCTCCTGTTGAACCTCTTCCCGAATTTATTTTAAATCTTAAAACATTTTAGATAAAACATAGGTTGTAATGACCCAAATTAATTAAACTAGGATTAGTGTTAATCTCGGAGATTAATAGGCTTAATTTGAGCATTATATGGACAACTCGGTTGACTCGAACATGAGAATCGAGGAAATATGTTATTTGCGGAATGGCGGTTGTATAAATGTGGTGTTTAAATTTATTATTGTTATTATATTGCACTGCATGTGTGTAATTTGATATCGGGAGAGGTTGTGTGACGGGTGTTCGCATTGAAAGACGCGTCGACGCTGGTGTCGAGTAGGCGAACTACGGGTACACTAGGATGAAGCTCCACTAATTCATGTTAGAATGACTAGTTAATCAATTTAAAATAGGTAATGTAACCATAGGCTAAGATTGATTCAATTAAAACAATAAGCTATGACGTATCTTGAAATGCGTGTCGAGACGCGGGGCACTGAGTGCCGGGTAATCGAGGGTTAGTGGGACCACAAGTTGATAATTTTTAGTGAGTAAATCCATTAACCATAGATATTATGATGGGCCTAAGCTAAGGTGATTAAATCAAATAAATCAAGGCTTATAGTTTGAGTAAATCAAATGAAAACTATATGATAGTCCTTGAGATACACATTGGCACATCTAGGAACCAGGAAAGTATTATTTTGATGTCACTTGAGTTTGATTAGTGGGAGTAAATGGGCTAGTTGGTTGCAAGTGAACCACTAGATAAACCTCGGGATGCATAAATACATGAGGATGAAGGGCCAAGAATTAACATCACCTTGATATATATAAACAAGATTAATCAAGCCATGCAAATGAATCATATCAACTGAAAGGCTGGAGAGAAGAAAATGATTGTTGGAGAGCCGAAATTTAGCCATTTTGGAGCACAATTGAAAGAGTAAAACCTAGGTAATCATATTCTCCATCATCTCCTCTATCTAATGAACCTATTTTTGGGAGTTTTGATGAAAAATTGAATTTAAAGGTTAGATCCATGGTTTTTGGTGATGTGTTGATGAATTATGTGTAAATGATCATTTCTAATAAGGAATTATCAATGGTTTTGAAGAAGTAAGTTTTTTGAACAATTTGGGAAAATTAGGGTGTGTTTGATAGCAAAGAAAATGAAAATAATCATAGAAAATTGTATACTTTTTTTGTGTAACCGTTTTTTCCATTGTTTGATAGCTTTGTAACTGCACTGAGAAAAAAAATCACATTCCCCTATTTTCCTCATTTATTCTCTCATCTTTTAGTGTGGAAAATCGAAAATCTCTCCATCTCTCTCACGAACTGATCGTTTCTTCCACCTAAACAAACTTAGCCTCTGCTATTCTTTCGCGGATATATACTTTTTCTTTCTCTCTTCATCTCCGGCTTCGCCACCAACATCATCGTCAAGCCGCCCGACATTGACGAAAATTTAGATGTGCATACGGATTGAACCATAAAAGAAAATTCTTTCTTGTGCAATCAAACAACTATGAGAAAATTTTCTTTATAAAGTTCTCTCAAGAAGATTTGCTAAAAAAAAGTTTTTTCTCATTGAAGAATTTTTTTGCTATCAAGCACACCCTTAGTGAATTTTATGAAATTAATTAATTAGATCAAATTAATGTGCTGAGATAGATGTAAATGATGTTTTGAGGTCAATTTGATATGGAGAGGGTGTTGAATGGGGTTTAGTTAGCTAATTGGCGGCTTTGGGACATAATTTTCTAGTTGAAATTCCGTCACAGATGGCAATTAGCGCGTTAATGAAGAAAATTAGCACGCTAATGATTCTGGGCAGAAACTCGAATTTAGTTTCGCGATTAGCCCGCTAGTAAGCCTTATTAGCTCGCTAACTCGACACCGAAAACTCGAAAAAAATGTATTTTTTTTGTTGGGTTTTTGGGACTGTATAACACTGATTACATGTATATGAAACTTTTGTATACCTATCTCACCTTAGTATATACATGGTATCTTTTTCGGGTTTTCCACCACTTAGAATTTTTAAATATTGCATAAGTTACTCATTGAAAGACCTTCGCTGTAAAATTATAATATAACTTGATAAATCGAGTAACTGGCTAATTAAACTATTAATATTTATGTAAAGACTAGTTAATGTACCTAGGGTTAGGTGGAAAAGGGTAAGAAACTGGTCGGGTCGCGAGGCGTCAAGGATAAGCGGGACATGAAGTGGCAAAACTAGAAGACGTGGGATGTGACATGGAGAGATCTCAAAGCGGCCTGAAATTTGAGGCCGCCATATAGGTTAAGTCATGGTATATTGCCCCATTTCCAGTCCATAATAGTACGTGTCCTACTAAATACTAATTTACATTGCATAATTGATAAAAATATGAGTCCCACTTACCTGCACTGAGCTTTACTAACTTTTTACTCATTTATTTACTCCCGCGATCCTCGATTCATTTCTTGTCAATCACAAATCTAAAATAAGCTGATAATCATCAATTCAAGTCCAATTCTCATTGGTTAACAATCTTGAATTGATCTCATTTGAATCAGAAATCAATTTGATAGTTTTTAGCTCAATTTCACTATTTCACACTTTACGAGGTAAAACCCCAATGATAAAGTCTCGTAAAAATCCCAAATTCTCTACTTTTTTATAGAAATATTGAATTTCTATTGATTTGGTCCACAAATATATATTTTCCCAATTTTCCTGAAATTTTTCCTAAATTCCTAGCATTTTATTTTGTTTTCTTCTATTTTCCAGTATTTCTTTTAAATGATTTTTACGATGGGGTTTGGTCCCCTGAACCGGACCGGTTCAGGTACGGTTCGGGGGAGACCAAAGCCTTTACACCACCCCCCTCATTTCCTTCTTTTTCCTCGATCAACACCAGTTCTCTCTATTTTTCCATTCATTTTTTTTTCCTTCTTCGTTTGTTCACTGGTTTGGCTCGCTGGAGTTGCTCACAGAGCGACGTTGGGAGGGCCTTCCTCACCATCGAACCATCTTCTCTAACTCCCCGGCCAAACCTCCACGACCGAACTCACAAACAACAACAAACGATTTCAACAACAACAAACTCACTCACAACTCACCTCTCCATCTCGAGATCTCTCTCTTTTTCCTCGGTCTCGAGCTCTTCTTTCTTCCTCAATGCGATTTTATCTTCCCCTCTCCCGTTTTGAACCCTTGTTCGCCCTCTCTCTCGCACAGTTTCGATTTCTTCTTCTCCTCTCGTCTCGGATTCTTTCTTCCTCTCCGTCGATAACAAAATTGATGAAACACAGAATATGTTTGGTTGTGAGGATTAGGGGTGCAAAAAAGGGGATGGACGGGACCTTCCACCTATGGCTGGCAAAAATACGAAACGGACAAAAATGGGACTGGACGCCCATTTCGAAAATGATTAAATTTAGTGTCCGGTCCCAGTCCGGTTTTTAAAACGGGCACTATTTTTTTGTCCATTCCCGTATGTTTGTAAAACATACGGGACCCGTTTTGCCTGAAAACCTCTCCTTAGCTGCTCTCCTCAGCTTCTTCTGATCCGCTCCCGATAATCTCTGCACCGATTTTGCCTCCATGGCTTCTTGAACATCCCTTCCCTTCTCGATCGATCGATCGATCGATCAATCCAACTCTCATTTCTCTTCTTCGATGATGCTGTGCGTGTGTTTGTGTGCTCGTGTGCGTGAGGGCCGTGAGGCAAAGCTGCGCGTGATGGCTGTGAGGCAGAGCTGTGCGTGAGAGGCGGACGGAGGGAGATGACAATTGAGTGAGGAGATCGGCCCGATCGGGGACGAGCTGTGCGTGAGGCAGAGAGAGTGAGAGGCGGACGGAGGGATATGACGGTTGGGTGAGGAGATCGGGGGCGAGCTGTGCGTGAGGGTGAGAGGCGAGGCGTAGCGTGAGGGTCGTGAGGCAGAGCTGTGCGTGAGAGGCGGACGGAGAGATCGGGGACGAGCTGTGCGTGAGCCAGAGAGAGTGAGAGGTGGACGGAGAGGAGATCGGGGACGAGCTGTGTTGTGCGTTAGGGTTTGTTACTTTGTTTGTTGAGTGAGGAGATCGGGTTGAGTTGAGTTTTGAGGGAGATGACAGAGACAGACTGACATAAAAGTCAAAAACTTTAAATGTCATAAAAGTTAAAAACTTTAAATACATTGTGAAATTACTTGTATGCCCTTCAAATTAATCACAAACGGGTACCCGTTTTTTTGAAATTTATGCCCGATCCCGGTCCCGTATTTTAAAACGGACACAAAAAAGTGTCCAGACCCGTATGGTTTTTACAAAAATATTGCCATATCCCGTTTAAAACGGGTCTGGACACAACCGGACAAACGGGATCGGACAACTTTTGCCAGCCCTACCTACACCCCTTTTAATAATGACTACAAATAGTATCAGGACCCCTACCCATTTTTGAAAGATACATTTTTTTTCCGAACCGTATATTTTTAAAATATACAAGTCACGTTTTTTGTCCTGAACGTTAAATAAATTTTTTTCACTTAATTATTAACAAAAACACATAATTTTTATGTTGTTATGCATTCTATCACTACAAAAAAGAAATGTTATAAATTCAAAATTCAAGTATTACAAGTTTCCATATAAAAATAACATCATCATTAGTAAAATCATACTTCAAACATTATGAAAGTTTCAAAATACTACTATAAATAAATAAATATTATTTAAATTAATCGCGAAACGGGTATCCATTTTTTTTAAATTTTGTCCAGACCCGGACCCATTTTTAAAGCGGACAAGAAAACATGTCCATACCCATATTAATTTTAAAAAATCATGTCCGGACCCATTTAAAACGGGTCCGGACATATTTTGCCACCCCTAGTGAGGATAAGTACTTGATTTCCTCGAGATTCGTGCCATGCGAATCTTAAGGCAAATTTAAGGACTTTATTCTTTTATTTGTCTTTTGATTATTCTCAATAAACACTAATGCATATCCCAAGGTCTATCTTAATGGTTATTAACCACCCCATCATCACAACCACCTTATGTTTTGATAAAGAAATTCTCGAGTTTTGTGCTATGCGCATCTCGAGGCGAATCTAATTGATTTAAATAAATTAAACCAAAACTATAGGTTATATATCTACTACTATAAGAAAAGAGTGAATGTGGAACGTGATGAAGTACCAAATCTGCCATTGCCCTAACTGCGTTTAACTCCAATTCCAATTCAACCTAGCTGCGCTTAACTCAAATCATGAGTTTTTCGTCTTCGGCTTGGAGACCAACTTAAGCAACAACTCTATGTGAGTAACAAATAATTTCTACTTTAATTTCTTAACTAAGTAAAGATGACCAATAGAGTGGAAACTACAAGTTCAACTATAATTAAAAAGCATTTTTGAGGTGGACAAAGAAGATAGTTGAGTTTTGATAGAGAAAACAAAGGAAAGTTCATTCGTTGAGTTCTAATAAAAATCCATAGTAAAATAAAAATAAACTCAGTTACAAGCTACAACTTTCTAAAGTTATACTAAATTTTAGAAAATTTGTGATTTTTTATATTTCTATAATTTATATTTTAAATTCTAAATTTATGCGGTGTGTGCTTTGATTTTTTTTTCTTACATTCTAGAATCATTTACAAAATATAAGGAAGATAGATTTTTTATTTCAGCTTTAAATATGTACTTCTATTTTTTTTGCATTCGACATGTCCATTGTCATCTCTCAAATTTATTTATTATTATATTTCTTTTTTACATTTAAGGAGTATTTATACTTAATCTTTATATTTATATTGTTTGTTCAATCTTATAACCATATTTTTATTGCAGTCTGAGTTT
The DNA here is from genome assembly GCA_039657365.1 of Stephania yunnanensis. Classification (NCBI taxonomy): domain Eukaryota; kingdom Viridiplantae; phylum Streptophyta; class Magnoliopsida; order Ranunculales; family Menispermaceae; genus Stephania; species Stephania yunnanensis. Next base: position 51,030,268 of record CM077584.1, on the reverse strand, counting down.
AATTTATCTAATGTTCAAAGCATGTGCATCGCACGTGCGGAGCATGTATCGATAACTAGTATATATATATATATATATGCTAGTTTCAAGACGTGCTACGCACGATTGACCCGCTCGCTTCGCTTGCGGGAATTAATTTCTAGTTAATTAACCAAAATTGAAAAGAACCACTATAATTAATAGAAAACATGAAAAACAATAAGTAGAAGGCGACTAACACTTGAAACTAATTAAACAACATGATATTCTAAATCTTCCTTATTTTGTAAAGTGCAAAAAAAAACTTGCTTATGGATTTTTCGCAAGCATACTAATCAACCTTGCCAAAATTGTCTCTTTCATCCTATCAAGCAATGCATTCGGTTTTGCACTTCATGATCAATATCATAAAAGTACAGTTGCAAAAAAGATGGATGCTCCTTGTCATGAATTAAATTATTTATAAAACGATGAATTTGGCATTGCACTCTAAAGATATACACCCACATTACTTTTGGCATACTCTCTCTCGCACTTTACACCAAAAGATGTAAAACCAAAATTGGTGTTATAAGTACGGATGTACATAAAAAACTCACGTGTATCTTCAGTGTTTGAAGTGAATAGGTCGAACATTTCTTCAGGGACAACATTAGGAACGAGTGTTAGTTGACCGTTTGAACAACATAAACTATTAGATTCATGAAAAACCTATTCGCACTACAATTTCGACAAGAGTTTACAGATGGTAACACATCTACTGAACTTGCAACATGCTCAAAACCCATAGCGACATAACGTAGTTTTGCATTCCGGGGACCTATACATAAAAAAGAAATAAAGGCAACTTAATTTCTAAATTATTAATTAAAATCATTCATTTTGCTTCATATCATTTACTCTACTCAATATTTCATAGAATTTTTGTGAAGTCTCAAATTCATACTGTGATCATTCAACTCTTTCTTTTCACTCCTTAGTTGTCTTTGGCGAGCCCGCTTCATTTCTTTTTATTCCTCCATTGCAAATTTACGTTTCAAATTATCCACCTCCCTACGATTAGTATTTATTGCTTTTCTTACAGCGTATTTACTATTATTGATAACTCCTAAGTTTTTAACCATGGTAACTCGCTAATGCAATGTAAAATGGTTATACTTAATGAATTTTTAGATGAGATTGTTAAACTACAATCTAGTGAAACAAACATTATAGTAGTAATTAAAAAAACAAATAATGTTAATTTAATATGCAACTAAATATAAAAATTAATTTAAATAATATGTATGAGTTTGAACAAACTATGTAATATAAAATCCAAACGTACATAATTTGAATACGTAAGAAGTAAAAGTGCAATTCAAGAAGCATCATTTAGCAAAAAAAAAAAAAAAAGGAACACTACAAAAAAATAGCAGATCAGAAACGGAAATTTTTGTCTCTGATTTGCATAAATTTCGTCTCTAATTCAATTCTGCAACGGAACAGAGACAGAATCTATTCCGTCTCTAAAATCGTCGTCGCTGATTCAATCAGCAACAGAAATGTGTTTCCGTTGCTGATTAGAGACGGATTAGAGACGAATTTAGAAATAGAACAGAGACGGAACATAAATGGAAATTCTTCTAAAGGGTAGAATTGTAATTGCATTCCGTCTCTGATTCGTTGCTAATCAGAGACGATTCAGAGACGGAATGCGAAATTTCGTCTCTGATCCGTCTCTGATTAGCAACGGATCAGAGACATAATTATTGGATTCCGTCTCTGATCCGTTGCTCATTCATGCATCTATTCCTCGAAAATTAGAGACGGAATAGCAACGGAATCTCAGAATTCCATTGCTAATCCGTCTCAATTCCGCTTTTTTTAGTTTTCAAACCTAAGCTTAATCCAATTGGTTCTCCATAACCTCTAAACCTGAAAATACAACCATAGGACCTACTCCATCGCCTGCACCCCCTCCGACAACTCCTTGGGGGTGCTAACATCCCCCAAAAAAGCAGAATTTGACATACATACATTGACAATATATATCAACAACAAATATTCAAATGAGAGAAAAAATGCACAATTAGACATTGAAAAAGATTTATATATCCACGAAAGCTTGTAAAGTTTAATATTAGATAACCCAATTCATAAAAAGAATGTTGAATAAAAAGAAAAAGATGAGACATAAGATTGAAGTTCCCAATGGTTCATATAAGATAACAACCCTTGAAGGCCACCACCCCATCACGCATACGCCATAGTTCACCTTTAACGGCTTCATGTAGGAGTGAAATGCCAAATTAACATTTATCACATAATCTTAATTTTTTGGCGGAAAATGCAAACTATTACTCAATAAATTAAATAAGAAAAATCGGTTAGCACCCAAAGTATTCCCTTAGTTGTAAAATCAAAAGCTGTGGAAAGCCCTCCAGTGCCATCAATCCAATTGATAATCCATTACCTATGAGTGTCTGCATATGAATGCGACCCAATTATCAGTATAATTTCATAAACACTATTTTTCCGCTTCTTAACATACTGTATTATGTCATAAAGAAGTCTGTATTATGGAACTTCAAAAGATTAGTAACGAATCTAATATTTCTGATATATGGCCCATTAATATAATTTCTCATGTATTTAATTTTCCCATTCTTAAGTTACTGTATCATGTATGTCATAAAAAACTTGATTTCACCGAAACTGCCTAGAACTTTAGACGACAAATCAATAAAGAAAGCTCGAAACTAAAAGGTCACTCCATGAAAGGGAAATATTCATGTCAATTAGGATTATTATTATCTGTAAAGCTTTTCTGAAGTCTCACAGGAGGCCCACCTTGAAAATTTAAAATCATAGGATGAACAGGGTTTTCTCCTACTATATTTCAGCTAATACCAAAAAAAAATAAATTTTCAATTATAATGACGGTCAAATTCAAAATAAATCTAGTAACTTGATCTGTTCTCAGTGGCAAGAATGCCAAAGTGAAAGATGTATGTTCTCTTTGAACAATTAAGTCTAATGCAGCATGCCAATGTGGAAAAATCATATCCATGCATGCATCTACAACTCCACATATTGTGAAGTCACCAACTTGAACACTATGTGATGGAATATTTTGCAGAGGTGGCTTTCAATCTTCCATACCAGGTTATGCCAATTTCTTCTCTCTTGCTTTAAACCCTCCAACTTTAACCTTGGATACATACATGATCAAAGAAGAAGATTACCTTGATTGTATTCCAAATTGGAGCCACGGTAGTTACGAGAATCCCAATACTCGCCGACACAAAATATAGGTTTTGCTCCTTCAATGTATTCTTTGACATATTTTGCTGCATAACTACAATAAAAAGAGAATTAAAAAAAAAACTAAAATAAATAGTTGGAGTAACAACGCTAAAACAAGAACTTCCATTTGTTTCAGATCAGAACAGGAACTTTCATTCGTGATTTCATTAGAAAAGAAGAGAAGCTTTTTTGATCAAATTTCCAAATGAACTGGAGCCAACCTTGTAATTTCTTATGTTACATGATACTAGTTCTAATAGATCAAACTTCTTCTTTTGTAGACATACCAAATAAGGAAATGAACTCAGGGAAGAATTCCATGTTATATCTGAATTTCAACAGATAACTTCTACAGTAATTCAAAGGCTCAAGCGTAAAGCTTTTCCCTCAAGTGGCAAGCTTTTTTGACACGTGAGGGTTTATAATAATTATTTTGCAAATGGAAAAGTTGAAAATAGTCGTTGTTAAGCATTTTCAAAAACATTTTGCTTCATTACAATTGCAACCAGCCAAAATCCAGAACCAACACTTACAATTTCAACAGATAACTTCTACCACTACAAGGAAAATGAAATTTAAAAACGGAATTAGCAACGGAAATAAGTTCCGTTGCTAAAAAAATTAGTTAGAGACGGAATTGAGACGGACTAATTCAGAGACGGAATTGAGACGAATCAGAGACGAAAATAGAGACGAAATTAATTCCGTCTCTAAAAAATGGCGCCAACATTCCCACCAAAATTTTCATTTATTACAACCGTCCGTTACGCCTCGAGATTCGTGCGTGCTTCGATCTCGATGATTCAAACATGGGGACCAAAATCTCTCTCCCTAAAATCTCTCTCTCTCTCAACGAAACCTCTCTCCCTCACCCTCACCGCTCTCTCTCACCATCACCGCCGCTCCCTCTCACCGTTACCGCCGCTTCCTCTCACTGTCACCGCCCTCTCCTCTCTCCATCACCGTCACCGCTCTCTGCTCTCTCTTTCACAGTCACCGTTCTCTCTCTCTCTCACCGTCGCCGCTCTCTGCTTTCTCTCTCTCGCAGCTCTCTGCTCTCATTCTCTCACCCTCTCTCTCACCGCTCTCTGCTCTCTCTCTCTCTCTCTCTCACCGCTCTCTCACTGAAATCTCACCGCTCTCTCTCACCGAAATCTCTCTCCCAAACCCTAAATCTTTGTCGGAAGAGGCCGTCGGGTCTGCCGGTGGTGGTGATGGCGATGGCATTTTTTTCAGGCCACATTGGACAAGCCGGTGGCCGTGGCGGTTGCTCCCCTTATGGAGGCCGCGGTGGTGGTGGTGGTGGTGATGGAGGTCGTCGTGGCGGTGGCGACAATTACCCATCTTATGGAGGCCGCGGTGGTGGTGATGGAAGCCTTGGTGGCGGCAATTACTCCTCTTATGGAGGCCGTGGTGGCCGCGGCAATTACTCTTATGGAGGTCGTGGTGGTGGTGGCGGCCGCGGATACGGTGGAGATGGCGGCGGCTGTGGAAGAGGAAGAGGTGGATCGTGGCGATCCGACCTGCACCAAACGAGTTTTTCTTCCGACGTTGAGAGGAAGCTAGAACAATTATCTCTTAAACCAGAGGAGCAGCTTATACGCTTCTCTTCTCGGCCTCCTCCCGGTATTATTGGCGAGAAGTTTCTGGTGAAGACGAATCATTTTCAAGTAGAGATTGATTCATCTCTCAAAGAGTTTTTTCGCTATAACGTGAGTTGGTTGGTTCATTTTGTGAAATTTGGATTTTTTTTTTCATACAAGTTTCTCACACTCATTGTGCATATTTAATTTCTCTTGATTAGGTTTCCATTACGCCTGAGGTTTTGTTTTCCAAAGATTACCGAGTGATCATGGAAGAATTGCGCAATTTGTATTTAGAAACTGATATGAATGGGGAGCCATTAGCTTATGATGGTCGGAAAAGTTTCTATACACGGAATCGATTGCCGTTTGTTCGTAAGGAGTTTGGTTTCTCTGTGAGGAGTAAGCAATATGTTGTTGCCATTAGTTTGGTTGCGGTTATCGAATTAGGAGACTATCGTTTGTTGTACGACGAGGAAAGTGGCAGAGCATGGTGAAAGCTCCACTGATCACCAATTGAAGACACTCCCGCGCTTCCATGCGAACCTGAAGAATCACATGTTTTACATTTAATGCAGCAAAGATGGTAAATCTAACATATATATGAACTTCGTTATCTATTACGGTGTTGCTACTACTTGCGTGTTGCGGTGGAGACTGAATTGTGGATGAACTTTGAATGTCGAGTGCTATTGTTGTGGTTGTTGGTTTGTATTATTTCAGACTGAGCTTCTTGATGTTAACAAACTATGTGGATTTCTCTAAATTGTTGTATGGCTTGTTTGTGTGGAATTAATTGGTGATTATCATCCCTTCCCTTCTATTTTTTTTCCTAAATGTCACTGTCTGATTGTGCTTTTGACACTGATTGTATGGTTAAAATGTCACTGTCTGATTGTGCTTTTGACACTGATTGTATGGTTAAATTTCCAAGTCCATTTAATTAATAAGCGTGCTATTAGCTTGATTGAAATGTGCTTAATATAGCATCCCACAAGCATACTGTGTGTTATCTATTCTGCTTATTCAACTAATTATCAACATTTCCCTCTTTAAGCTCAAAAAAACTGCATAATAGTTTGATTCAAATGCCCCTGCCAAATCTACTTCGGAAATACAATATCATTTAGTCTTCATTTATATGGCGTATTTAGTCTTCATTTATATGGCTTACATCCTTAATAGAACCCATATTCTTGTAATTAGAGATGACACTCTTTTCTGATGGGCTAATTAATTGAAATGTTGGCTTGCAGAGTGCTCGTAGTGGCAGATTCATGCCGAAGCATCTCTGGTAAGATGGATGAGCCATCAGTTGCCAAATGCAAGATTGGGGGAGGTTGAAGGTTCAACTCATGTTGGAGTCAAGTTTTTGGTTTCTTATCAAAAGGAAATAGTGGCAGATTCATCAGGGTATTCTCTATATGTTCTCTTGATTGAAGTAGTTGTCTGTTCATCAAATAGTAACTGCTGTAGTTGTTCTTTGATGAATATTATATCATGAGTTGGTCAAGTAGTTGGGATTTGAACCTATGATATTAAGGCTTGCATGTTATGTGCTCTATTCAAACATATGTGATGTTACATAATTACATTGGAGTGCATTGGTGCATCTTATTTTCTTTCTGGATACTTCCTTTTGTTCTTGTATTCTATACTACTGTTGGGTTCTCGGTTTCCATCTTCCTAGCAAGAAAGTAAAAAAAACTAAAACGACATACTGTTTGGTCATATATGCATGTTCATATTACATTATCTCATTTCTGCTCTAGAGGCATGGGGGGAACCATGCAAGCTCTAGAGGCTAAACAAGTAAATATATATAAATATATGAATTCTTATCTTTTTATATGAAATAATTCATGTATATTACCGGAGTTCCTTACTAAAAGTAATTTATTTTTTTAGGTATATAGTGACAACATCTACAATATGAAATATACAATATTCGTGGCGTTTCGTACGTTTAGGCTTGGTTATCAAACACCATCAAGCTCAGAGCAAGTAAGTTGGGTTTTAAATGATTAATTGATTTTTATTTTCTTTTTAGATTATTTTTTATTTTATTTTTACTTTGTTCTTTGAAAATTTAGTTACTTGAATGGTAGGTTTCAAATACCGAGAAGTACATATTAATGATGTGGCGAACTTATTTCCATCGTTAGTTTTAGAGGTGCATGACATTGCATTTTGATGAATATTCCAGTCTTGCTTGATTATTTGTTGGTTCTTACTATGATAGAGATTTATCTATAAATAAGGCGTGAATTACATATGTGATATTGTGCGCGTGTTTGTACAAATTTTGGTTGAATATGGAGATGAGGATGGAGAATTGTGAGTGACTGAAGTGTTTGGTATGAAATGGTTACGGGGATGATGGATTTGGATTTTCTTTTATTATACTAAAAATTGCTTGAGCTCGTGAATATAAATATAGAAAAGCTATTACTTTTAAGACGATATACAATATAAATAGTTTGGTAATCAATTGTTGGCACTCCCCATCCTTTCCATGTAGGCTATCCAATATGATCTTGCTTCAAACTCCCTACAGAATCAACATGAAAGCAACCAAGTCATGAAATTGAGCATTGTCTTTGAACGATCTAAAGTTGTCTATACGATCTCTAGAAGTGGTTCCTCTTTTTTTTTCTTTTTCTTTCATTTGACTAAAAAATTGAACCAACTATATGGATCAAAAGTTACATGACGTGGACTTAGTTTTTCCTTTTTGCAACAATGGTGTCAGAAAGGCTTTTCTTAACTTTTTAACAAAAAAGGTTATAGAATGCTAATTCTGTTTAAATTTGTGTGAGTGAGAACAATCACTAGAGTTATTTGATTATCATTGGAAGAAAAAATATGCAGAGTTGCATCCTCTCCATTAGCTTCTGAACTTTATTCGACGACTGACATAGCAAAAATGGCATTTATTGTTCAAGAAATGTTGCCATGATTGTTAAAAGTAGTTTCAACCATGGAAATTAAGCAACCAATTAATGCGGTGTTTTTGAATTTGCTTTCCTACTCTATTTCGCTTTATTTCTGTTTTTCTTTTTCATGTGCTTGTTGACAAATTTTTTTTTTTTTTTTTTGGGGGCTTCTCTTAGAGAAAATAATGTACCGTGACTAATTACTTATTTGCACCCTATAAACTTTGCTTATTCCTTACAACTTTCCTTCCATTTTTTGTGGACAGCCGAATCCCTTATTGCTGATCAGAATCCGGACTATGTTTTCTTCTTCTAAAGAAAATATATATTTATTTTGATTATGGCAAATTGAACTATAAATACATATATAGCATAAATATCTATGGTTTTGATTTATTTAGCTTGTTATTGTTAATTTTTAATTTGTCATTAATATTCTGCTTATGTTTTGTTAGAGTTTCATTTGGTATTTACCTAGTGTTACTTCTATGTGAATGAGTTTCTCAAGTTTTGAGATGTTTAGCTGGTACATACTTAATTTGTTATTGTTCATGAATCATGAATTCGAATTATAGAGAGGAGGGACTCGTGAATCTTATAGTACTTCTATGTGAATGAATTTCTCAAGTTTTTCTATTCGGCTGGCATTCATGTATCCTTTTTTATTTTTCTTCCACTTTTACCTATCCGCTAATTCCAAATTTTATAATTCTTGGATAGATCATTTATTTGAAGCACAATCTGTATCGAGTTCCTTCATTCTCCCATAATATTGTTTATATTCCTATTATTGTTTGTATACTTTAGTGATTTTTTTCTTTTTGATCTTTTTTCAGGTGTTTTGTACGAAGTCAAGTATTATTTGAAGCACAATCAACTTTATATTATCTCGGAACAACTCATTTTTTTTTCATTTAGAACAATTTTTGCTTTTACTTTCGTAGAAAGATACGATATAGAAATTTTTTAGATTGTTTTTGTTGTTTCGTGTACAGTACATTGAGAAAAGATATGTTAAGGATATGTTAAATTTATATAAATTGTGCAATATCAATATATTATTTAGCTATGATTTTTATTATATATTGGCAGGTTAAATGTGCTTGGATTGAGACCTATATATATATATGATCCGTTGCTAATCAGAGACTTTAAAAACTAAACAAAAATGAAAATTAGAGACGGAAATAGCAGTGGAATCCAGAGATTCCGTTGCTATTTCCGTCTCTAATTTTCGAGGAATAGATACATGAATCAGAAACGGATCAAATTCCGTCCTTTGATCCGTCTCTGATTAGCAACGGATCAGAGACAGAAATACTCAGACACGAAATTTATTCCGTCTCTAATCAGAAACGGAATTAGAGACGGAATAAATTCTGTCTCTGATCAGAAACGGAATTTATTTCGTTTCTGATCCATCTCTAAATCAGAAACGGAATCGCATTTCCATTTCCGATTGAATTAGCAATGACGTTTTTAGAGACGGAATTGATTCCGTCTCTGTTCCATTTCTGACTGCAATTAGAGACGGAATTTATGCAAATCAGAGACGGAAATTTTCGTTTCTGATTTGCTTTTTTTTGTAGTGTACATTAATTCAAATCCACCTTCTCTTAGTCTTAGGGAACCTTTCCAGCTAAAATCACCTTATGTTACTAGAAAGAGTTAAAGAAAAATCGCAAACAGGCATTTTTCGACATTGAAAAATAACTTCATAAAAGTAAGATTAAAATCTAACTCCTGATTCATAGTGACGGCAAGATTACAATCGAAATATAGATAAAGATGCCTAGTTCAAACAACAATTACTAAACCAAGTCCACCATATTTATATATGATGTTGATATATAATTAAAGTATACATGTATAAGAGAGTAATATGCACATCTTCAGCTGCGAAGAAATAAAAGGTGCATCAACAGTCCAATAGCAGGAAAAATCCCAGTCAAGTATGCGCTTATACTTACAAGTCACGCAAACAAATCCTTTATTAAAATGAATTTCTAGATCGTCAGTGAATCGTCTCATGTTATCACGGAAAATACCATCATTCCCTTTACTTCTATTGTCTTGTGTTTCTCCCATATCAACTGTATAAATCTTCCAGAGAACTAATAAGATTGAATCCACAGCTAGAACAAGAAGATACTTTGCAAATATCCTTCTTTTCGCGTCAATTTCACTTCTCATTTAATACTTCGACTAGAGAGAAAAAAGATTACCTGCTGAAAATGAGATATTCAAGCATTGATTCTTAAAAAGACACACGCAATCATGAGATTAATCAACCGAAACGTAGAACGGATTCAATTAACAGCAATTGAAGAAAAACAACAAACATGATCAACTCGACGTGAGCATCGCAATCATTCTATACCAAAAACAAATCCAAACAGAAATGTAGTATTGTTCCTGCACTAGAAACAAATCAAATGCAAGTAAGAATAAACCCTTAAACCCTAAACAAGTCCACAATTGATCCCAAATTAGCTGAGGTCTCGACAATGCCTAAATCAGAAATGCAAGCAAGAGTAATTGAAGATAACATGATACTCAACAACGAGATCGAGAGAGTTCGAAAGACGGAGACGAAGGTTTAATCAATACATAACTGCAAAGGTTCAACATTCCTCAAATGAGGAGGGAGATCACCTGTTCATACACACATACTCTCATCAGATACACCACTGTCCAATCTCCGTCAGACTGCGAACAGCGGCGACGGCTTAGGGCTTCCGAGGCTCCAATCTCCGGCAGACGGCGGCGGCAGACCCGACGTCTTTGTCGCAGCCTCATCGCAGCGACGACAAAGATTTAGGGTTTGGGAGAGAGATTTCGGTGAGAGAGAGCTGTGAGATTTCGGTGAGAGAGCGGTAAGAGAGAGAGAGAGAAAGAGAGAGAGAGTAGAGAGCGGCGAGAGAGAGGGTGAGAGAGTGAGAGCAGAGAGCTGCGAGAGAGAGAGAGAGAGAGAGCGCGGCGACGGTGAGAGAGAGAGAAAGCGGTGACGGTGAGAGACAGAGCAGAGAGCGGTGACGGTGAGAGAGAGAGGAGAGAGCGGTGACGGTGAAAGAGAGCGGCGGTGACGGTGAGAGAGAGCGGCGGTGACGGTGAGAGAGGGAGAGAGGTTCCGTTGAGTGAGAGAGCGGTGAGGGTGAGGGTGAGGGTGAGAGGTTTCGTTGAGAGAGAGAGAGCGGTGAGGCATAAAGATTTTAGGGAGAGAGAAAGTTTTGGTCCCCATTTTTGGGTATCTAGATCGAAGTACGCACGAATCTCGAGATGTAATGGACGGTTGTAAAAAAGAAAGTTTTGGTGGGAATGTTGGCGCCATTATTTAGAGACGGAATTTAATTCCGTCTCTATTTTCGTCTCTATTTTCGTCTCTGATCTCTCTCTATTCCGTCTCTGAATTAGTCCGTCTCAATTCCGTCTCTAACCACTTTTTCTTAGCAACGGAACTTAATTCCGTTGCTAATTCCGTTTCTAAATATTATTTTTCTTGTAGTGGAAAAAAGGATCCATAGGAATGAAATATCAAAGCAAAAGACGTGACAAAATTGAATTCACAATTGTGGACACATATACTATAAACATTGTTAAACATTACATGAAATATACTGACGACATAAATCGCTCATCTAAATACTATCTTTTTTGAAAAAAATAGAACTATACATCAATATTTAGCCCTGAGGTTAATGACTTTTGACTGTTAGTCCTCCCTAGTCTTCCAAAAGATTAGCGCACAACTCGCAAATATCTTCTTTTGAAAAAAAATATAACTATACAATAGACTTTTGATCAACTCGCAAATATGTCTTGTTAATTTTTATAATGTTTAATTATTGGTTCTAGAAAATAAAAAAGAAACAGTACCCTAAAATTTGAAAGATGACCAACTTTAAATATTGGACTTGTTTGATGAATAAAATGGAAAGCAAGAAGGAAAGATTAGAGAGTTATGCCAAAGCATCTCTAATTAGATAAATTAATATTGATGTAGATGTCAAAGGAAAGGTTGGGGGTTGACTCATTTTGGAGTCAAGTATGCTGTATCTAATTAAGTTGGCTTCTTCTCAAAACAAAATATTTATGAAATTATTGTTTATGAGTTAACTCAATCTAGAAGAAACTCTTTCAATTTTCTGATGTTAAGTTATAACTACCGCCACCAAATGCAAGTAGTTTAAGCCACTCATTAGAGGATTGAACTTCTTATGTGTAACTTTACCTTAATTAGACCTTTAAAACTTAAATACATTAAATACATTAAAACTTAATTAGATATTTAAAGCTTCACCAAATGAAAGTAGGTCTATATAAAGAGCAAATTACAGGTTCGAGCTCATATTACCTATTAAAAAAGATTTATCACGAGTTTTTCAAAGTCGGATTACTAAGAAGAATTGCTTACGAACACATTTTTGAAATATAAATCGGGTGAAAAGATGGATGAGAACTCTAGGAATAGAAAAGCTTTAAAACTCTTGCAAATTATTGTAGTCTTACATTCCTCAAGTCCAAAATAGGCAGGGGCAAATCCCAGGATACCTCAAGAATAATCTAGAAAAAATGGAAAGAGAGATGACAACTGCCTCAATAAGGGGCTCTCTCATTATACTTCAATTGATGTTATAGATTATTCTTATTTTATTATTCCTTTATTCGCTTTATTGTCAAGACCTACTTTGCGAAAATTAACCGAAACAAAAAACCAAAAAAGAACGTGTCAATCATAATTGTAAAATTAGGTTGGTAGAAAAGCATAATTGTAAAACTAAGATGGTCCATCATTTCATCTTAACTATGAATTAAGATGGTATTTCTGCGCATATGGAAATTAACCGATCGGTTGAAAACTGCAATCAAATATTGTATGCATACGAGAGTGTCTTACATATATTATAATGTTTCATTATCGAGCAAATGCAATAGACTTTGCTCCTCGATATCAAATTATAATATGATAAACCACAATTATTGAAAATATAATTTGGAGACAGTTTGTGTTTTTAGTTCAACTTCAGTTCTAAGTTATAATAGGATTAGCATGTATTGTGGTTATGACCTCTCAAAAGAATTCTACATCATAAATTATGTATCACAAAGATTACTTCGAAGAGCTTGTTCAACAAGACATAAAAGACATAATTTAGCAAAAAAATTAAAAAAATATCGACCGCAAGTTCGATATAGATAAAAAGACAAGAATTTCATTGCTTACTTTCCATCTCCTACATGCTTTTATTGGAGGCTTTCATTTATCTCAAATGAGCACAAAAAGTTTACATTCATTTGTGTAGGAATTAATGAACCAAGAGATTAGTTCGTTGCCAACAACACAACAAGCTCAACAAACAAAGACTCAAATTACTTCATGTCATTTTTTTCCAAGTATGCCAATATAAAAGATGCAATTTTTTAATTCCAACTTGTAAAAAGACAGACAAATCAAACATCTATTATTTCTTATGTAAAGGAAGAAGATGAAGATTATTTTGGTATTTCAACAAACACCTAGTATTCAAGATCTTAAAGCCCAATTCAGTTTCGGCTTAGTGTCTTCAAGAAATCACTCACTGCAAATAGTCAAACATATATGTATCCCATGAATTCTAATAACCATACAATGAATGAGGGGTTGATCATATTAGCTTCCAAGGTATTGTTTCAAAAACCATGAATCAAATTGAACCATATAAACCAGATGAAAGAGGACTTTTTGTGTTAAATTCAACATCGAATCAAGGGTGGATTAGACCCAAATTATTTTTCAAAAATCATGAATCAAATTGAACCATATAGACCAAATGATTAACTCACATTTGAATCGAACCTCTCTGAAAAACAATTGGAGAAAAAATGTGGATTAACTCATCTTTAAGTCGAAGAGCAAAGGAAATCAACGAATGAGTCAATGAAAGAAAGCAGGGAATGAATGATTTGAAGAGGAAGGAAAGTCATTGATCAGTTGAGTTGTTGATCAATTTGAAGAGGTAGGAGAGTCGTTGAGTTGTTGATTGATTTGAAGAGGCAATGTTCAAGATGTTGAAGAGGTAGCGTATATAGATAGATATATAGTTGCTTTTGTATATATCATAGATATATATGGCGAAAGAAGTAAATATGATAGATATATATGGGTAAAGAAGTAAATTTCATTACCACTCAAAAACTTGGTATTCGTGCTTTTATATATATGATAGATATAAATATGTACACCTATGTATTTTCTCATTTAAAATTTGCTACACATGCCAACAACTTCCCTCAAGCATTCACACTACGTATGTCACCCTCGACCCCACGTGTCACTAGATGCCCACCAATTTATTTAATATTTTAAATATATATATTTATATATACAACATATATATACATATATGTATTTATGCGTTTATAATGTCATCGTGCATGCCGATGAGTACACTCGGGCGTGCACGTTATTTCACGACCCATGTGCGTCATCCTTGACCCACACATGGTATTAGGCTTCCCATAATTTTCAAATAATTTAATTCTCACTTTAGGTTTTATTTATATATATATTTATATATATATATCAACATATATAAATATATATACCTTTATATTTTAGGGCTTTTCTACTTGCCAGATACGCCAATGAGTACACCTAAACGTACACATTGCTTTCATGTTTCCCTGTGTGATCCCTCTGATTTACATGTGTCGCCCCAGGTGTATTTTCAATTTCATTTATCATTTTCATACCAAACGAACACAATACAACACAACAATTGCACTCACACTCTAATCGAGACAAGCTGAGCTTAATCACGAGTCTAACTCGGGTTAATTAGATATCGGATTAACGTTAATCACCGGGTAAAGGATACGAGTCGTTACACACTATGCATGCAATACAAAGTTTCATGATTGTAATATGCAAATAATAATATATTAAATCAGTGAATTGATGAATACAATTAAATTTAAAGCATTAAGTACAAATCATTCTTTGTTATGACTGCATTACAAAACGGATTCAGTTCATGTTTGGACTTTGTTTAGATTAATAAACTACTCACACATATTCATAATAAACATCACAATAAAATAAAAAAACAATAATAAATATATCTTATTGAATACTTGAATCTTTAAATCATTTTCAAAAGCAATAAAAAGTAGTTGATAATGGCCTAAACTAATTAAAAATGGTTAAAACTACCAAAAGAGTTTTAATTTCGAAACCTAAGGTTCATATATATATATATATATATATATATAATACTTTAAGTAATTGTAATGGCCCAAAATATTTTACTTTTGTTTGATTGCTTATATTGGCTATTTATCCAAAATACATGAGTTATTTATTTTATTTCTTTGATTTTGCGAGCGAGACTTCTTAGGGATGCGTGTGACACATGGATGTATGTGATAAGTCAGTATCTTGACTAGACTTGAGATTTATTTATAGTGTAACCAAGTTACCCACAAACTGAACTCCGCCCCACGTGGACCCCCAAGCCAGCCTCATAAGGTCAACACATGCCTAGTCAGCTTTTAGATCCATCCATATAAGTAAATTTATAATTTTAAGTCAAGTTATTGGTATTTTTCAAGTTTTACGAGTTAGCGAAAGCAATTAACACATTAAATAACTCAAAAATAATGTAAAAGGAGTCGGACAACCTAAATGTGGAACCCTATAAACATATCTATATCGAACCTGTATATCAAGTGTAAAGTGTATACAAAAGTGATATACATGTCATAATTATCTCTTAAAACCCATAAAGTAACTCAAAAGTGATAAAACAATATATATATGTAATACAAACAGTCAAAAACTAACAAATATCGGTGCATTTCCCTTGCTCGACTGCGGATCTACACTCATTCAAATACAAGAATGAAGAGTCCAGTAAGTAAAATCTAGTAGGATCAAAATAATACTTCAAGATAAATAAATCAGTCTAAAACTCAAGCGGATATAAAGAAATATATAAGGAATGCATGACAATAAGACTGAATAATGAAAGTACAACGATAAATGAGTGTCAAAAGAAGCAACTAGAGAGGCGTCTAAGTAGTCCAAGACCATCGAGTGCGGGTGCCACAGGGTCGGGGTCATAGAGTCAGAGCAACGCAAAGCGGACTCGGGTTCCTAGGACGTGGTAGCGCCTGCCGTACCTAGATCGTCGCAAATGAGGGATATCAACGATGCCCCGGATAAAACACATCTCATCCCAACCAAACAATCTAGTGAATCGAGGTCATGGCTCCAGTAGCTAGCTGACAACCACTCCAATCAGAGACACTTTCTTGACTCATTTAGCTCTCGTACACTCACATTGGAGTAGGAATTCCAAGAAAGGTAAGACAATGCAATAGTAATAAAATATAAAGCTCATTGAGTTACTGTACATTTCCTAGCTGGTTTTACGTACCTCGGATTTACGTTAATACGCTTTCTCGCGGCTCCAGCACAATTCGGAACTAACCCCTGATTTCCAACTATAGCTCGCTAAGTCCCTGACATCATTTTAGTTGGTTTTGGCGTGTTAGAGTTTGTTTCTCTTACGAATCCTCTATTAAGTATAATTCAGTCCATAGTATGATTTGCTTTTTATTATTGTTCTCATATTATATAAAGGTGTAAAGATTATACAAACACACCTAATGCCTTATACATACATATATGTATGTATGTATGTATGTATGTATGTATGTATGTATGTATGTATGTATGTATGTATGTATGTATGTATGTATGTATATCCACTCAATGCATCCATAGATCTCTACGAACTTATTTTAGGAATCCTATTATTTATTACTATTATTATTTTTTAACACTAGATTAATCTTTGTTCACATAAAAAATCACTTTTACCTATATACAATAGTAAATTATTTAATTAGCTTAGGCCTATCAACTTAGCTTATATACCCATTTTTGTCTGACAATCAAGTTAGGCATTTTCTTTCAATTAAATTCAAGCTCTCTAATTTATTTAAATGACTCAAGTGTAATTATTCCATTAGATTATCAAAATCATTAATTTATACAAGTAAATTAATTCATTTGTCAGGCCTAATTGTCTTTATTTCACAATTTAGGCATATTAGATAAATAGAATTAGCTTACTTTAAGCCTAATTGTCTTTATTTCAAAACTCATGCATATTATATAAATAGAATGAGCTAACTTTATTTATTTGACTTAGGTACTTAAGTATTTCTAATTAATACCTAAGTTATTAGCTAAATCAATGTTGTACTCAAATTTCCAATTCTCAAATAATTTAATCTTAGGTATTGAATAAGCCATCCATCTATGCATCATTTCTTAATACACATTCATTTGGATCAACCTTAAACACTCAAGAAAGCCATGCATGAATTTATTTGATCAATATACATATGTGTGTGTTGTTGATTAATTAAAGGGGATGCAAGCAAGATTAAAAAAATAAGAGTATGAAGAAGTAGCTTGCATGAATAAGATCATCATAAAAAAGGAACAAATCAATAAGAATCAAAAGCATGGATAAGAATTAAAATAGGAGAAATTATTATGGAGATGGTGTAGAACATGCCTTGAGACCATATGAATTTTTAAAGTCCTTGTTGTCTTCAAGTATTTTCCAACTCCATTAATGGTGGGATTCCTTCCAATTTTTTTCTAGAGTTTTTAGAAATGAATTTGAGTTAAGTCCCTAATGACTTCTACCTATTTATACATTTATTTGAAAAATCATTAGTGATGGATTAATTAAGCTAACCTAGCTCAATTAAGTTTAAATCCAAGCTCTCCATCTCATTTCTACATATGCCAAGTGTCCTACAAAGTGTAAAATGACAGTTTTGCTTTAGTTATGCATGTATTTTCCATGCAACCAATACATTTACATACATTAAGTGACCTTATTTTTCAACATATTTACCAAGCATACTATACGCCTTTGAATTTAAATTTTTTCCTTAATATGAATGAAGGAGAATTTTACATTAATTTCAATATTTTATAGTACACCTCTCGAGGTACATCATATGCCTTATTTCATTTTTACACTATAATCATAAGTTATTTAGATGTGCATTGTAATAATATAGTAATGTGGTAATTTAAATAAAAATCGCGACTTAGGTTATTCTCTTAATTAAATAGCATTATAGTCCTATAACTATTTTTGTTCTATCTTATCGCGTACTCATAATTGGGTACCCATAATATACATGCATACCGACCATCAAAACTTACTCGTATTTTGACACAATTGGACCAATAATTAACTGAAATTTGACATTTTTGAGTATAAAATAAATACCGCACACACTAAACATACATAATATACCTTGGAGTTGACTCCCAAAGGTTGACCAAGTATGCCACGTTAGATAAAGTCCCTGCCAGAGTCCTGTGGTGACATGTGGCACAAGTTAAAATATTCAGGTCATTACAACCTTCCCAACTAATAAAAATCTCATCCTCGAAATTGAAATAATTTAAAGTAGAACTTACTAGAATCAAAATAGGTAAGGGAAGTGCTCGCGCATATAGGACTCCAACTCTCAGGTCAGTTCCTCGTCCCCGTGATGCTGCCACTTGACAAGTACCGAGGGGATTTCCCTATCCCTTATTACCTTCACCTTATGGTCCAGTATCTGAATCGACTGCTCCTCGTAGGTGATGTCCTCTCTGAGTTCTATCTGGCTCAAATCCACTATCGGTCTCTTATCTCTTCTTGACCTATCCAATCTAAGCATTGACATGTGAAACATAGGGTGAATCCCAACTAACTATGGTGGTAGCTCCAACTCATATGCAACCTCGACGACTCTCCTTTTGATCCTGAATGGACCGATAAACCTAGGCGCATTTTTTCTTTTGATTCTGAATCTTTTGTGACCTTTTAGAGGTGATACCTTCAAATACGCATAGATCCCTCGCCTTACTCTAACTCGTTGTGGTACTTGTCGCATTATTTTTTCTATCTCTCCTGTGCACCTTTCAGACATAATCTAATTTGTCGTATATTCTTTGTGTGATCCACTACAATCTTTGGCCCAATAGCTGCCACATCGTCGGGCTCTGACCAACATGATGGAGATCTACACGACATGCCGTAGGGTGCCTCAAATAGTGTCATTCCAATACTGGCTTGATAACGTTTATTATAAATAAACTCACACAGATGAAGATAATCCACCCATTAACCACCGTACTTTATTACGAATATCCTTAACATGTTCTCAACAACCTGGATCAATCGCTCCAACTGTCCATCGGTATGTGGATGGTAGGCTGTACTTATATCCAACTATGAGTTAAATTGTGCCTGCATGCACTAGTAAATCTATTACGTAAACTGTGGACCCCTGTTTGACACAATGGACAATGGGACCCCGTGAAGTCGGACTATCTCTCGTTTATACAAACTGGCGAGCCTATCCACTTGACGTGTAGTAGAGATCGATAAGAAATGTAGCGAATTAGTCAAACTATCCACAATCACCCACACTACAAAAAAATAGCAAATCAGAAACGGAATTTTCCGTCTCTGATTTGCAAAAATTCGTCTCTAATAGCAATCGAAACGAACAGAGACGGAATCAATTCCGTCTCTGAAAACGTCGTCGTTGATTCGATCAGAAACGAAATCGATATTCCGTTTCTGATTAGAGACGGAAAAATTCCGTTTCTGATTAGAGACGGATTTAGAGACGAAATTAGAAACGGAACAGAGACGGAACGGAAATGGAATTTTTCTCGAAATGGTACATTTGTAATTGCATTCCGTCTCCGATTCCGTTGTTGATTAGCAACGGAATCAGAGACATAATTAATAAATTTATGAATTCCGTCTCTGATTCCGTTTCTAATCAGCAACGGAATCAGAGACGGAATCGAGACGGAATGCAAATATTCCGTCTCTCATTCCGTTTCTGATTAGCGACGGAATCATAGATGGATTTTTCCGTTTCTGATTCCTTCTCTGAATCCGTTTCTGATTAGCGACGGAATCAGAGACATAATTCTTATTTCCGTCTCTGATCTGTTTATGATTCATACATATATTTCTGGAAAATTAGAGACGGAATAGCAACGGAATGTTTGACTTCCGTTGCTAATCCGTCTCTAATTTTCTGTTTTGTTTAATTATGACACAGAAACATAATCCAATTGGTTCTCCAACCTATAAATTCAAATTACAACCATATGACCTACTCCATCGCCTGCACCCCCTCCAACAACTCCTTAGGGGGTGCTAACATCCCACAAAAAAGCCAAATTGCACATTCATACATCGATAATATATATCAACAAATATTCGAAAAAGAAAGATAAAATGTGAAACTCAAAATTTGCAAAAAAATTTATATATCCACGGAAAATTGTCATGTATTACAAAAGCTTCAAATTTGGAAGTATACACAAAAATCACCAATCCTATTGTTCAACAACCCAAAAAAAAAAAGAACACTTACAATCCTATAAATATGCACATAAAGAATTAAGTTTAATAACCAAGAACAAAATCCATCTAATGTTCAACACATCCAATCACCAACACTCCAACATGACTGGTCAGAATAAGAATAGCAAAAAGGACTTCATATAATAACTACAACGCAGCTTTGAAGCATTTTTTATTCTCCATCTGAAGACAACAACCAGTGATTATGCACCTGAAAAAAGTAGGCAAATGAGAGATTATTGAACTCGATAGTACATTGGAAGCGAATGAGAAAAATGGTGGACTTGAAGAAACATAGAAAGTAATAATAATCATACATAAAAAGTAGGCTTGGAACCTATTTTTTAATTTCTTTACGATTGAGTTTGCTTTGGTCTTTTGTCAATTCAACACATATGTAGGTAGAGAGTACTAGAGCTAATAAGGAACATGAAAGAAAATTAACTCATATTAAACATTAAATACAACACCATAGTCAATACATGAAGTTCCTTAGGGAGACCCAATTTTCATTCAATTCAAAAGAAGACAACGACGACAACAAGTCCTAATAAAACAATGAAACAAAGTAGAAACAACACACACATTGTTGACTTTGATTTAGTTCTTTGAAAATTAAGATCAAAGCATTAACAACATTATGGGGATTGTAATAGGTGCAATGAGAATAACATGGAGCTTTTAGCATTAAAACAAGAAGAATTGAACTCCTTCGCTTGAGTTGGATTATTTATCAAGCTTTGTAAGGCATGCATTTCAACATGTATATGATAATGGTGAAGTGCAAGAATGGTAAAAGGTAAAAACTGAAAGTTAAGCACAAACCTTTATCAAAGCAAGATTCACATCCATCAATCTTGAAAGAAAGTCATCATCTCATCCACCAACTACTTTTTTTGTGCTCCATTACAATACCAGCCATGTGTTCCTACTCAAAAAAAAGAAAACCAGCTTTGAGGTCCTCTCCTGCACTCAAGAAAAAACATAGCAGAACAGAGAGGATCAACAGCCCTCACAAAGCCCTCTATTTTCCCAGCCTCTCTGTCAGGGTTAAATGGGTCATTCAGTTGAGTTGGATTATTTATCAAGCTTTGTAAGGCATGCATTTCAACATGTATATGATAATGGTGAAGTGCAAGAATGCTAAAAGGTAAAAACTGAAATTTAAGCACAAACCTACTTGCAAAGCAAGATTCACATCCATCAATCTTGAAAGAAAGTCATCATCTCATCCACCAACATTGCTTTGTGCTCCATTACAATACCAGCCATGTGTTCCTACTCAAAAAAAAAACCAGTGAGGTCCTCTCCCGCACTCAAGAAAAAAAAAAACTCATTTGAAGATAGTATACGTACATTGAAATGTGCACCTCTTCCTTGATTTTCTGCATTAAAAAAAAACATAGCAGAACAGAGAAGATCAACAACCCTCACAAAGCCCTCTATTTTCCCAGCCTCTATGTCAGGGTTAAATGGGTCATTAAGTTGAGTTGGATTATTTATCAAGCTTTGTAAGGCATGCATTTCAACATGTATATGATAATGGTGAAGTGCAAGAATGCTAAAAGGTAAAAACTGAAAGTTAAGCACAAACCTACTTGCAAAGCAAGATTCATATCCATCAATCTTGAAAGAAAGTCATCATCTCATCCACCAACACTGGATGCAACAGCAAATGGGTGATAAAATCCATACAAATATAATAAGAAAACTTCAAAAAAAAATAGGAGTAGCAAGCAGAACTGACTTAGGACTGAAGTTTTGTTGTTGTTGTGACTTTGGGGTGTCACTGTAGCTATTATTTCTCCAAGTTATATCCATAATCCTAGCTAAAATTATCAAGATTGAAGAGAGTTACTCATTGATTCCATTTGAAACAGAAAGAGAGGATCAACCGCGCTTCATGCCGAATCCAAACAAACATTTCACCAAAGAACACCAAAAGCTCACCAGATCACTTCCACCATCCTACCATTTCTGCCCAGTATTTGTCTTGCAGAGTTACCTAGGCCATTCCAGTTGGTCAATTTGAAAAACATTATAGTTCATTTCAGAATTTCAAACAAATGGGATCATTCACGATCAAACCCCAATAAACCCGTAGTTGTTTCAGTCTAAACAATTTCTATAAACCTAAGATTTATCAAGCAAGTAGGGAACAGATTGTGATCACAGTACAAATTATATAAGTGATTGGATGACATGTATATACATACTACTAATAAACAAGCAAACTCATTGGCTCATCGCTTCCATGACGCACCGTCAAATATACTAACAATATTCCCAAAACCTTTACATAGACCATATTCTAGCAAAATCAAGCAGCCAAATAGAAGACATATGTACCCACAAATCTGAGCAGCATATACAACAGATCAACAAGACAACAACATTACACAAAAAAAGGACAATAGAAGAATAAGTTTGCGAAAACTGACATTGAAATCTCTCACCCAACACTAAATGCTAAACACCACAAACAATCTTTAATCATTATGAGCACAATAACTAACCCTTCTCTAGAATCAATCAATCCAACAAATTTCACAATCCCATCAAACCTTATTTTACTTCGAGTGACTAGTAAGAAGGCATCCTGCATTACCTAGAAGACCAAGACAACAAATCAAACAAACCCTTAAAAACCCCAACATGGGAGAGCTAAGACTGTCAAGTAGCACCAAAGAAGATAGAAGAACAGATAGAACACCAACCAGTCCAAACTAAACAAGACCAATGATCTTACTTAAAATGATATCTTCAATCAAGGTAACTTTCTTCTAACCCAAAGAAATCTAAACAATCAAACCAGAAGGCAGGAAGTTTACATAGAATCAACAAGATCTAGAGTTAACTCTGTCATCTACCAATGATCTCCAAAACAGTGAAACAATAATCCTTTCACAACGATCAACACCATATGCAAGTAAAAAATAACACGATAGAAACCAAGCAGCCAAAAAGTAGCATGCAATGGCTAAAAGGAGTAATGTCTAATAGCCATATATAACAATTACCTTGGCAGTATTGTAAGCAACTGCCATTGCAATCTGGTAATTTGTTTCTGTGAGGATATGGCTCACCCCAGCCATGAACCTTAATAGAGCAAAGTAATTTTCTTCTTAGGAAAAATGATATATAAGATCAGAAAACTTTCTTGGAATTTAAGGAAATAGTGAATATAATGCGAATTAACTAACCAGCCAGTCCAATTTTCAGTCCACAGCTTAGGACTATTGGGATTGGTAGGTGTAAATTGATCACAATACCAGCCATTGCAAGTGTTAATCTAAAGAAGAAAAGAAGTGACACATTACATCATCCCTCAAGGAATTCTCAACTGGGGTTTTAATCCTTCCAGAAAAAGTAATAATCCCAGAAAAAAAAAATTGAAGAAGAAGGCAACATCTCAGTAAAACTATACAGCTATAAACATATTCGGTATGGAAATGATTGCAATACCTGTCGAGGAGGTTAGAACACAACTCCTCAAACTTTGCCCTTGTAATAGTGGTTTCAATGTGTTTAGGACCATCAGCAGTAGCAGTGATGAAAGGAAACTGTCAAATATATAAACAATTAATACATTATTAAGTACAATTTGTCGAAAAGAAAAGAAAAAATATAATACCTAATGTTGGTTTGAGTCTAAAATGAAAGGTCCATCTTAGCTTTCTCGGTAGTCTCAGTGAGGCGCTGAAGAGCTTGCTTGTCTTGCAAAAGATCAATGCCATCGTCTATCTTGCTTGTCTCAGTGAGGTCCCAGCAAGGTAAACTCCAAACTCTCTGTTACAACATGAGATAGGTAGCTCAACAACTAACAAATAGCAACATGTTGAAAACTGCAAAAAAAGAACTAAGGAACTTCATCATCGGTACCCTCCACTACATCAGACTTCAACAAACCACCATGGAATCGAAAACAAATTAGCATGCAATGGCTAAAAGGAGTAATGTCAAATAGCCATTTGTTACCATGGATCAAGCTGAGATAGTATTTTTTATTAGAACCTAGATTATTGGATGCATACCTTTGAGATGAACGAGTCCACCATGAATTGCAGGTAAATGTGTTCTTCCTTTATCCTCTGTATATCTTAGTTGCCTTGGAAGCCCAGTTCATGCATAAGTTATCATGGATTTTAGTTTTTTTACCTTTTCCTCCCCAATTTTTTTTTTTATGTTAAGTAAAATATACTATAAGTACAGAATGTTTGCAGATTCCATGGGAGAAGAAAACATGCTGGTTGTTGTGTGCAAATCTTATGCCGTTGCAGGTTCTCTCGAGTGTTATGATGAAGAAAGTGGTAGAATTGACAGGGAGCAACATCTTCATGCCATAGCAAATGAATTTGGGAAATCGATAAAAGGTCGTTTTTCGGTCATCTTTGTTGAGAACATGTAGGCTCTTGTTCTTCTAGGGACATGCGACAATAGAAGAACAAGAGCCTACATGTTCTCAACACAGATGAACGAAAAACGAGCCTTCATCGATTTCCCAAATTCATTTGCTATTGCATGAAAATGTTGTTCCCTATCAATTCTACCACTTTCTTCATCATAGCACTCGAGATAACCTGCAACGCCATAAGACTTCCACACAACAGCCAGCATGTTTTCTTTTCCCATGAATTATGCAAACATTCTGTAGTTTTAGTATATTTTACTTTACATAAAAAAAATCTTTTGGGGAGGAAAAGGTCAAAAAAGTAAAATCCACGATATGTTTGAAACCATATGTTTATGAATTCCGAGCCTATTCAAAAAAAATTAGAAATGTAATATGACACATTACTTATGGAAGAAATTTATGAATCTATAACGTACAAAAGTAATGACCTTACATATGTTTGAAACCAAATGGGGAAGTTGTGCTCTAGACTACTATCAACTTCCGACTCCCCCATTGCTTGAGTGATTTCATCGACGAATATCCTAGAAGAAACGAACATGTAAGTAGGTTGTCTTACTAAAATATGAACAATGAATGTACTGCATTATTGAATGAAAGTGACGGACATACTGGACATAAGGAGCGATCTCTGGACAATTGAGCGGTATGTACGAATGAGCGACATTATACTCCTGCTCTGTTAAGTACCGCTCCTTCGACTTGCCCATGGGTCGACCAGGATAAGTGAAAATTGAGAAATTACCGACGAAGTTCGGTGTGGGCCCGAGACCGCCATCGTCGTTATGTGGCACTTTGTCATGCAACGTAAAGACGTGATCTTCGAAGTAGTAAGAACGAAAGGATGTGACCTCTTCGACCAAATAAGCATTACACATGGAGCCCTCAACCTTTGCTTTGTTTCGCACATTGTTCTTCAAATTTTTAAGGTACCTGTATGAATGTTATAGGAAATGTTGATATAAAACCTATTGAATAGGAAAATAATTTCAAGGGCTCAAGATAGTACCTCTCAAATGGATACATCCATCGAAATTGAACGGGGCCGCCGATCGGCCTCGTAGGCCAAGTGGATTGGTAGGTGTTCCATAGAGTCAAATAAGCTTGGAGGGAATATTTTTTCCAACTTGCAAATGATTTTTGGTATTTCGAGACTCTAAGACCTCCATATCTTGATATCGACACATTTCGCAGCTTAGGGATCGAAAAAAAAAGGCTTAATTCGCTAATCGCAACCCAAACCGGGTTTGGGAGGAGTTCTCTGAATGCAATTGGTATCAACCGTTGCATGAATATATGACAATCATGGCTCTTCATACCAAACATTCGCAGTTTCTTTGGATCCACACATAGACCAAGATTCGATACGTAACCATCAGGAAAACGCAACTTTTCAACCCACTCGCACATTTTTTGTTTTTTTGATGTATCAAGAGCATAACACCCAAGGACGCAAGTATTTGTCGCCGAATCAATGTGTAGAGAAGGTCGGTGACAATATTCACGAATATATTGCCTCGATTTTGCATTGTCCTTACTCTTGTCCGGTACATACATAATAATGTTGAATATGTTGTCAAAAACGTTTTTCTCAATGTGCATGACATCTAAGTTGTGGCGGATCAAGTTTGTCTTCCAATACGGCAAGTCCCAGAATATGCTTTTCTTCCTCCATCCCGAATTCTTAGCTATCCGCCCATTCACAGATTCATCTCCGATTTCCGTCACCTTCATCAAGCCTAACGATTCAATTTCTGCCAAAATTTCTTCACCAGAATGCAAAGCGGACGGATCATCATTTATGACCATTTTGCCTCTAATGAAATTTCTTTTGTCTTTCCTTAATGGTGATGACTTCGCCAAGAAACGACGGTGACAGTCGAACCACGATGTCTTACCACCATTTCGTAATTGAAATGCATTTGTATCCTTCATACAATTGGACAAGCGTACTTACCGTGTGTGCTCCAACCGGACAACATGCTATATGCAGGGAAATCACTAACCAGTCCATAAAAGGGCAACTCGCATGAGAAAATTTGTCTTGGTGGAGACGTCGTATGTAATCACCCCATTGTTCCATAAATCTTGCAACTCTTTCACAAGCGGCTGAAGGAACACGTCGATTTTCTGCTTTGGGCTGGTCGGTCCAGAACGATAACCGTTAAGAACATAAACTCGATTTCATGCACATCGACGGTGGAAGGTTGTAAGGAGTCAAAATCACGGGCCACGAAGAGTACGATTTCCCGGAAAGCCCAAATACTTGAAAACCATCAGTGCACAATCCTAAACGAACATTCCGAACCTCGGCGGCGAAGTCTCTATTGACGTCATTAAAATGTCTCCAAGCAATCGAATCAGAACAGTGTTGCATAACATCTTCTGGCGATGAATGATCTCCATGCCATCGCATATGTTTTGCGGTTGACTCAGACGCATACAATCGTTGCAACCGAGGGCCCAAAGGGAACTAGTACATTTTTTTGCAAGGGCGGTTTTTTGTGTTCCGACCACGACCTCGTCGATGTGCAATGTAGCGTGATTTCCCACAAAATTTACATGACGTCAACTCAGAGTCCACTCCCCGATAAAGCATACATTGGTCCTCACTACAATCTATTTTCTCAACAGGTAGACCTAGACCTCGCATTAGTCTTTTAGTGGCATAAAAATTTTCAACCAATGAGTTGTCATTTGGCAAACAATCCTTCATGAGTTTAATGATTTCATTATACCCTCGTTCAGATATATGATGTTCAGACTTGATCGCAAGTAATCTTGCCATTGCGGACAACGTTGTCATGGTTGCGCAACCAGGCCACAATTGTTCCCTACTTGCATCAATCATGTCATATAGTTGGCGTGCTTGGGGTTTGGTGATTCTTCCACGTGATTCCATTGAAACTTGGACCTGCCACGTTGTGTAGCATCTCGCGGTAAGGTGTCGGATCGTATCCTCCCACATCAGCATCATCAATATGGCTATCCATTTGGTAAAAGTTTTGCGGTCCTTCATCTCCGTTCTCACCATGTTCGTACCAACAGTGATATCCTGGGACAAATCCATACCTACATATGTGGTACTCAACCGTTTCGACGTCCATGTACGGTACAAGTCGACATTTCTTAAAATTGCACGGACATCTAATCTTCCTTTCACTTTGGTATGTAGGACAATGTTGTTTGGCAAATGATATGAATTCTTTAACCTTTGCCGCGAATTCAATTCGAACGTAACCATTGTCGGGCCGGTTGTACATCCAGTCTCTACTTGTAGACGACATTCCTATTCGAACGTAACCGTTGTCGAGCCGGTTGTCTATTCAAGTAATGAAATAATAATGATTCAGATGATAGGAAATCTCACTAATTTAAGAATAGTGTAAATCGGAATAGCGATCAAGACAATCTAGAAGAAATTGATAGCTAAGTGAAAGAACGAGGTTCTTGTTGAACTCATGAATAGAGAATAAATTGACAAAGTTAGAAAGTCATTAATTTTCTAACTAGTCAGAGTTACACGATGTGTCAGGTTTCATTTATGATCGTATTGTAATGTAATGTCTCTTTTCATATGATGATAGATGTAATTAGATCACTCTAGTCATGGAATGACTTATATAATTATAGGTTTTATTAAGAAATGCTAGAATGGTGATAGATCAAATTTACTTTAATATCTAATGTTGTGCTTAAATATTATCTGCATCATTTTTTAAATATTTTGATTGAAAATAATCTTAGAATTGATCTGCTCAGAATTCTGATGAAAAAATGATTAGTGATAAGAAAATAAACGAGGATTTGTACACGCGAGTTTGGTAAACAAGGAATGAATTATCAATGGTTTTTGGAAATGTTAGTAGTTATGAATTAAGGCAGATTTATAAAAAAAAAAAAAAAGATAGGATATATCTTGCTAAGTATTAATGTTTGAATGCAATTCAAGGCACGAAATGCAAAGTACAACAACATTTATTCGATATTTCTCTAACTGGATTATTTACCTCATCATAAATATGTAAGATGCCTGGATTAGAAAGTAATTGTTTTAACTTTTCATTGAACTAAGGATAGGGAGTTGAAAATTCAAAGTGTTTTTTATCTATACCAACTATGCTCATTGGAAAGTAAGGATGAAGTTCTACATTATGGTGAAAATTAGACTTTTGTGGAGTCAATTGAGAATAGGTACAGTCCACCAAACAGGGCCATGAGAGAATACATCATTGAGGAGACCAAGATTGAGCTTTCCAATGATGAAGCCATGAATAATTTTTTTCCTCGCTTTATGAGAACAAATTTAACAGAGTTAGGGCTTGTCAAACAACTAAGGAAGTGAAGGAGAAGCTTAGGGTACATTATAAAGGTAAACATCAAGTGAAGAAAAAGTTGATAATCGAGGGCACTATGAGACTTTCGAGTTGGCTCCGATGAAGACATAGCCACAACCATCACTTCGTTCACTAAGCTCTTGAATGAGATCAAGAATCATGCAAAGAACTATGATCAAAGTAATACCTAGTATATTCGAATTAGATTTTCATATTTCGATCATTGCACCTATTATCATTTTTTTGGCATTTCAGAATAGCATAACCAAACATAATAAAATAGCAAGGAAAAAAACAACAATGCCTAACATGATAAATTTGAACAAAAATACCGAACGAAAATTCTTGATTTCATTAGATTGAAAGGAAGTGGAAACTTGTTCTTTTTAAAAATGTTAGTTGAACACCTACATAACACATCAAGAGAGACACCGAACATATAACAAAGACATCAAGATATCACTTATGATAGCTGAATAGTTATACATATCAACATATCATACAATAGCAAGGGAGACATACTGGTAAAGTTACAACCAAATCAAATTTATTTAAATTATACATCTAAATAGGTAAACCAACATCAAGATATGATAAAATAGCAAAGAACACCTACATAACATGTCACTGCCAATTCACAAAAAACAATGGTTCGAGAGGGAAGAGGGAGAACTCACCAATCAAGCACAGCGAGGCGCGGAATGAATGAGAGCACAATACCACCGAACAGAGATCGAAAAGGGGACTGAATGAGAGCACGAAGTGAGAGCCGAGAGGAGCAGAGGCACGGACTGAAATGGTGCAAGACAACCGAACAGACCGAGCGAGGCGGCGCGCTACCGGGGAGCAATGTAGTGCGAGGACGACTTGTTGGGGGTTGGGGATTTGGGGGCGGTGATCGGAGAGAGACGGAGAGACCGAGAGAGAGAGTTGAGAGCAACGGAACAAAGACGCCAAATTTGTTGGGGGTTGGAGATTTGGGGGCCGGTGACGGGAGAAACGGCGCGACCGAGAGAGGAGAGACGAGAGTATAGAGGAGAGACGACGAAGACGATGAGATCGAATCGCGCGGTGGGTTTGCTTGGTTAGGGCTTTCGGTGGCTTTCGGTGGTGGGGAGGACGACGAATGGGGGTTTTGGAGGGGGTAGATCTCGAGATTTGTTGTCACAAATCTCGAGATTTGATGAACGGGTATAACAAAATAAAGTTTTGGTGGGAATGTTGGCGCCATTTTTTAGAGACGAAATTTAATTCCGTCTCTAATTCCATCTCTGATCCGTCTCAAATCCGTCTCTGAATGTTTCCGTCTCAATTCCGTCGCTAACTTTTTTACTTAGCAACGGAACTTATTTCCGTTTCTAATTTCGTTTCTGATTTAGAAACGGAACTTATTCCGTTTCTAATTCCGTTTCTGATTTTCTGTTTTTTTGTAGTGTGCTTCACGCGTCCTATGAGATTCGAGCTCTCACATTTTGCAACAGTACCACATACCGAACTATAAGAGCCACCCACTTTGTTGGTCTAAGTGTTCATTAGTTTTAACTAATTTGGATTTGAGGCTTTGTTCAAGTTGACTAACCAATAAGTGGTAGCTAGCTCGCTCAATAATTTTGTATATTGGTAAATATATAAGCAAGAGGTTAGGAATTGGAGTCTCCAGTGTCCAATTTTGAGAGGCGATATAAGTTGGTTTTTATCTTTTTCCTTTTCTTTCTTTTCTTCTTTTTTGTTTTCTTAAACACAAGTACATATTTATTAGTACGAATCGTGCATGACTCATGTCTGTATTAACGCGTTTTCTTGCCAATTAATTTTCAAATTCTCTAATTAGTCAATACCATTTTTATACACAACATTCAATCATGAAGTCAGACACAATGTTTACTTATAATTAATAGTCCTTATATGTTCATCCAATTAACTTCTAGCCTCAACTATATTGAAATGGATCGATGTATTATTCGTTATCCATTATTGATGCTAGAATATATATATATCATGTAGTGACATTGAACAAGTCCTTTTTGGGATGCACGTCTCCTTAAGCCTTGGCTACCTACTACCTAACAACAATATTTCTTTTCTATATGTATATATATATAAACCCCCAATTAGCTACCCAAGTTAACACCATAACTAAGTGAGATACATAGAAGACCAAGTAGTTCTCTTGTATAGTTTCTTCTTAATAAGAAACACACCAAATAATTTAAGTGATTCGTTGATGATCGTAACATTGCCATCAATGATGCATCGCTTATCACTTGCCCTTGTATTAGTTTCTCTTCTATTTATATCTCCATTAGTTTCATCTCACAAAGTTCCACCAAACATAAAATGGTGGTGCAGCCAAACCCCAAACCCAAAACCTTGTGAGTACTTCATGAGCCAAAAGCCTAGCTGCCACTCGGTGCAACAAAAGTCTGATTTCTACAAGATGTCTGTAGAAATTGCCTTGGAACGAGCCCTCAACGCCAAGAGCCACACCATAGGCCTTGGACCCAAGTGCCGAAATGCAAAGGAAAGAGCTGCATGGGCTGATTGTCTTCACCTCTATGAGCATACCATACTTAAGCTCAACAAGACAATTGATCAAAATGGGAAGTGCACCGAAGATGACTCGCAAACATGGCTGAGTGCAGCTCTCACAAACCTTGACACATGCAGGACAGGCTTTATGGAGCTTGGGGTCCCAGACTACATGTTGCCACTCATGTCAAACAATGTTTCTATGTTGATCTGCAATACTCTTGCAACCAATTACAAGCCTAAAAAAAACAAAGAACAGAATTACAACGATGAATACCCGACATGGGTATCTCCCGGATATCGGAAGTTGCTCCAGGCGACCTCGCCGGCCACGAAAGCGAATCTCGTGGTGGCCCAAGATGGGTCGGGGAACTTCAAAACTATTCAACAGGCTATAAATGCAGCATCAAAGAGTAGTAGTAAAAGTGGGAGGTTTGTGATATATTTGAAAGCAGGAACATACAAGGAAAATGTAGTGGTTGCCACCAAAATGAAGAATATCATGTTGGTGGGAGATGGCATTGGAAGGACTATCATCACAGGAAGCAGGAGCGTTGGAGGTGGTGCTACCACCTATAACTCTGCCACCTTGGGTAAGGATTAACCAATTAATTAATACATTTTATGATTTTGACTTGATCTGATCATCTAAGTTTTTTACTCTATAACTTATTATTCTTCTTCTTCCACTCTATAACTTATTATTCTTCTTCCAGATAAATATGAATTATGGAATGGTTATTGGCCTTATCTTGATATTAATATTTTCTTGACTTTCTTTTGAAGAATTTTTTTTTTTTTTTGTTTTTTTTTTCTTTCTCATGTTCTTGATCAGCTGTTGATGGAGATGGATTTATTGGTCGAGGTTTGACAATTCGCAACACAGCAGGCCCTCAAAATCATCAAGCAGTGGCTCTGCGATCCGGTGCCGATCTTTCAGTGTTCTACAAATGTAGCTTTGAAGGGTATCAAGACACCCTTTATGTTCACTCTCAAAGACAATTCTTCAGAGAATGCGACATCTATGGAACAGTTGATTTCATCTTCGGAAATGCAGCTGTGGTTCTCCAAAGCTGTAACATCTACGCTAGGAGACCGATGAGTAAACAAAAGATCACAATAACAGCACAAGGCCGGTCGGATCCAAATGAGAACACTGGGATCTCAATTCATAATTCTAGAGTTACAGCTGCTCCCGATCTTAAAGCAGTTCAAAAATCGTTCCAATCATTCTTAGGAAGACCATGGAGGAAATATTCACGAACAGTGTTCATGAAGACATTTCTTGACAGCATAATTGCTCCTCCTGGTTGGTTGGAGTGGAGTGGTAATTTTGCTCTTGACACATTGTATTATGCAGAGTACATGAACACAGGCCCAGGCTCTTCCACAGCAAATAGAGTGAAATGGCGTGGTTATCGTGGCAAAATCGCTACAGCTGAAGCCTCAAAATTCACTGTGGGGAACTTCATAGTTGGTAATTCATGGCTGCCATCTACGCAAGTGCCATTTACGCCAAGTCTCTAAATTTCCCTTGCAAACCAAAGGTTTAATTTGTTCATGACCTTCGTATTTTCTTATATCTTGCTAGCTAGCTAATTATTAGCGTATCAATTGATCAATTCTTGCGACCATTTTCATGATTTGTAATGCCTTCCAAAAATAAGGTCCGTATGTATGTGTGATCAAATTTAAGTGGCAACTTTGCTTGTTAATGCCATGCTTGCATATGAAAATACTTTTGTAATTAACCCGAAAGAGATACACATAAAAGACACGCACTAGTTGGCGCCTCCCTTTGTTTTCACGGACATGTATAATTGTCCAATGTGCATCATGCATGCTAGAGATAAGGGAATTATCCTAAGTGGAATATAATTAAAAAGAAATACAAAGGTTATAAGTTTGAGAGTAGGAAGCAAACTTGTCTTACCATTTTGGAGAACTCTCCCACTTCTAAACTATATT
Source organism: Stephania yunnanensis (assembly GCA_039657365.1). Classification (NCBI taxonomy): domain Eukaryota; kingdom Viridiplantae; phylum Streptophyta; class Magnoliopsida; order Ranunculales; family Menispermaceae; genus Stephania; species Stephania yunnanensis. The sequence goes on along the minus strand of CM077584.1, from coordinate 50,996,782 downwards.
CCACGCATTAAACTAGTTACTCTTACACTCTCTCATGATTTAGACTTGGGTCTATTACAAAGAATTAACAAGGTATCAGATCCCAAAATGTCCTGACAGCCAATTAAAGATCCAAAGTACAAAAGAAAATAAAAAGGGTTATAGTAAAAACAAAAATTGATGAAGCATGTCAGATGATCTGAAGCCTCTGAGGTTCGAAAGGAAAACAAGATCAGGCTCACCAAATTGAAAGCAAGACACAACTGGTTAGATCACTTGAACTTGAGGGGAAGTGCTAAAGACAAGGGAATAATCCCACAAGGACTATTGAAAAGAAATACAAAGGTTACAAGTTTGAGAGCGGGAACTCCAACTTCTCTTGCCATTTTGAAGAACTCTTCCACTTCTAAATTATATCCTATACATTAAACTAGTCACTCCTTTACTCTTTCATGACTTGGACATGGGGCTATTTCAAAAGATTAACACATCAAAGGAAATCTAACAAGAGCATGTTTTTCGGATTATAAAAGCGGGGTGGATCCTGACATTTTGAGGGCCTAGCTAGTGTGAAACCATAAAAATGAAATTGTAACGAGACAAATAATCTAATCCTTGTCATTTGTCGTGTAGGACCATGACCTGGCGGCTAATCTTACAAGAATATACTCGATTAATACTCGGACATCGACACCGAGGTAACTATTTAAACGTCTACTCAAAAATCAATAAGATATTCCTATTCACATCTTAGGATTTTCACCAACTACATCATCTCCATATAGATCAATGACCCAAATAATTTAACACTTAGGCCACCTCGATCAATCAATTACATTAATTAACTTAGTGCCTAATCAACTCAATTAATTAGATCTAGCTTGGGGACATATTATTTATCCCATTTAATTCCAATGAGCTAACTAGGTATTTCTTAACCTTTAAACTACCCAATGCCCCGCACATAGCGCCTATCCTGAGGTACCTAAGGCCTCATTAAATTTCCCAACAACTAAGGCTTATTTGATTAAATTCAAACATTAGCTTAGGATATTAATTTCATTTAATTAGTTCACGAAGACATCTCATGTTTCTCTAGCCACAAGCTCGTACCCGCGCCACACATAAATCCTGAGCGATGCCCCTCGCCATCACCGATACTCAATGTTAGAGTGAACCATTGAGTTTGAATTTAGTGTGCATCTCGAGGTATATCCTCTGTTGTAATAAGTAGTGTGTGAGCTTTGTGTGTGCATTGTGTGTTGTAATCCAACGGTTGAGATGTGTTTACATCAATGGCTGAGATGTAATGTTTCTTGGATATAAATAAAATGTACAAAGCATTCGACGAGTTTGTTGAAGCTTTGTTTTCCTCTCTTGCTGGTCTGGTTCATCTTCTTCTTTGAAGCTCTACTCGAGCTTCAACATGGTATCAGAGCTTTGAACAGCTAGCGCTGTGGATCGGGAGAGAAATGCGAGATCTCTGTGCATCTTCGCTGCTCTTCGCTGCTCTTCGCTGTGCATCTTCGCTGCTCGCTCGAACACTCACCGGAGAAGACGCGACGATCGCTCACCGGAGAAGACGCGACGATCGCTCACCGTAGAAGACGCGACGATCGCTCACCGGAGAAGACGCGACGATCGCTCACCGGAGAAGACGCGACTGGAGAAGGTCCGTGCCGCTCGCTCGGAAGCTCACTCGAGCATTTCTTTGCGATTTCTCCTTCGTAGGCCTTAGATCTGACCGCTGGCAACCATATTGAAGCTCGATCTGGTGATGAAATAGCCAGATCTGAGAAGGAACTTGCAAGATCTGGTGAAGAAGTTACGGATCTGAGGAATCTTGTGAAGAACAAGCTAGATCTAGTGTCGAAATTACGAGATCTCGGTTGTCAAACAACCGATCTCGCGAAGAAGGAGTCGGATCTCAAGAATCGCGAAGAAGAACGAGTCGATCTAGTGTTGCAACATTAGATCTGGTGTGTAAAACAAACAGATCGGGAGAAAGTTCATGAGATCTTGACGCCGGTGTGAATGACGAATGTGACCTAGAGTCATGGAACAGGGATCCCCATCTTCGTGTTTTGTATCGGGGTAGGTACCTCAGTTTGAATTCTCGGTACTCCATTTGGTAGTTCTTTGAGTCAATTTGTTACTATAAAGCTTGATGGAACAAATTTTCTATTGTGGAAATCGATTGTTGTTCCAAATATTCAAGGTTTTGATCTTGATGGTCATTTGTTTGGGTCTCTAGAAATACCCGATAAATTCTTGATCGATGGATCACCAAATCCGAGTTCAAGATTTGGTTCAAGAGAGATCGATTTTTGTTGGGTTGGTTGATAAATGCGATGATGCCTCGATACGCAATGCGATTATTGGGAATACATCGAAACAAACAAAGAAATGAGTTGTGGAAAGAAATCGAAACATATTATGGCTCTAATAATAGAGTTCATGTTCGCTCTCAAGAAAGCACTTCATACAACTCGTAAGGGTGCTATGAAAATGAGAGAGTATCTGTCTAAGATGAAATGTATTTCGATAATCTGCTATTGCGGATCATGTGGTGAGCACAGATGATTTGATTTCAAGTGTGTTGATTGGTTTAGACAGGACTATCTACCTATTACTACCTTCTTGCAAGGAAGGTGTGATTTACAATGGCAAGAACTATACTCTACACTGATCGGGTTTGAAGAAACATTGGATCAAGATAATGTGATTTCGATGTAAATACTTTAGTGTTGCAGATTCTCCATCTCGCTAATGTCGCGAGATTAAAAACAAGTAGCACTAAGGTGAATGTTCAAAACTGAATTCCAATGGGAATAGAGCAAATGGTGGTTCCAGAGGTCGTGGTACGGGAAGGTTTCGAGGCAGAGGAGGTTTCAAGTCATCAAGCAAGAATAAAGAAACCCACATGTCAAATTTATGGGAAGTTTGGACATTCAAGAATGCTTGTTACTATAGGCGTACATGAAGTACATGGGCTCTCAAACAGGGAGTTCTCCTCTACCTCGATGAGGCTTTTCACTCCTCAATCTCATACACCTTCGTCTTTCTTTACCGCATCGTAAGCGGTCATGATGGATCGTGGTACATGGACAAAGGTGCTACATCTCATGTTACTTGGGGATTCTTCTCGATGCTTAACACCTCCACATACTCGTGTAATCAATCTTTAATGGTTGGTAATGGTCGATTGTGAAAATTACTGGTATTGGGTCCGCATGCATTCCATCTCGTTGGTTCTACATTATCATTTCACAACACTTTGTGTGTACCTAGCATCAAAAAGAATTTGTTGAGTGTCTCCAGCTAACCAGAGACAACAATGTGTTGATTGAGTTTCATCCTCATGTATGTTTCGTGAAGGACCTTCAAACCAATGAGATTCTTCTTCACTAACAAGACAAAATGGTCTATATCGCATCTCTCGGTCCACCTCGCACGCTTACCTTCTTCACATGCTCGCTTTGTTTGTGTCCAATAAAAGTTTGTCTTCACCGTGGCATTCCGTACTTGGTCATCCTAAGACAAAAGACACTTCAACAAAGTTATGCATCAAAAACTTCATATACCATTCGGCTTCAATCAAATGATCTTTGTCGCCTTGTCCACCGGGCAAGAGTCATGCATTACCATTTCATTCATCCAAATAATGTCGAATAATGTGTTGGATTTGATACATACCGATTTGTGGGGTCCCGCACCGATTACTTCTCCGAGTGGTTTCAACTATTACATTCATTTTGTTGATGATTCTACTCGCTTTACATGGTTATATCCTTTGAAATTGAAATCGATGCATTGAATGCTTTTATGCATTTTAAGTCTATGGTGGAGAATCAATTTAGTTCTACTATCAAGAGAGTTCATCTGATCGGGGTGGTGAGTATAGATCTTTTAAATCAGACTTGATGAATGTGGAATTATTTTTCAAAGATCCATGTCCTCATACACATGCACAAAATGGTAGAGCTGAACGTAAGCATAGACACATAGTTGAAATGAGTCTTACATTGCTTGCTCATAGTAAAGTACCTCTAAAATACTCAAGTGGGATGCTTGTTCTATCGTCGCATTTATGATTAATCGTCTTCCTACTAAAGTGCCGCATGGTATGTCACCTTTTGAGAAATTATTTCATGAATCACCCGATTACACACTACTTCGAGTTTTTGGATGTGCATGCTTTCCATATTTGCGTCCTTATAATGCTCATAAGTACTAGTTTAGATCCGAAAAGTGCATATTTCTGGGGTATAGCAACAAGATAAGGGATACAAGTGCTTGAGTCCATCCGGGGAGGATTTACATCACTAGAAATGTTGTGTTTCATGAGAATGAATTTCCTTATGATTCTTTATTTGCCGATAAGCTTCCTACAACAACATCTAACTCACCCGAGTTGCCTACCGCTTTTCCTTTGTTGGTTCCACATCGCCCTTACTTTCATCAGTTCTTCATCTTCTTCATCTCGATTTGAATGGTGTACATGCTTCATTGAGGGTACACCTCCCGTTGTTGTTGATGCAAGGACCGATGTGGATCCTCAAAACATACATCCAATGATTACTCGAACCAAGGATGGCATTAGTTTAAGAAAAGTGTTTTTGTCTACTACATCCACTCATGAACATGATCTTCCCGCATCTCGTTGTCGCGCTCTTCGATTCCTCATTGGAAGGCAAAGAATGGATCGGGAGTATCATGCTCTCATGAAGAATGGTACTTGGTCTCTTGTTCCATCTCGCTCCTAGTCAAAATGTTGTTGGCAATAAGTGGATTTTTTCTCAGTAAAAGGAATTCGATGGGTCTATAAATCGATACAAGGCTAGATTAGTGGCCAAAGGGTTTAAACAAGTACCCGGTATTGATTTTGATGAGACATATAGTCCCGTTGTTAAGGCTTCTACTATTCGTGTCATTTTGTCTTTGGTCGTTCATTTTGGTTGGCCTTTGAGACAGATTGATATAAATAATGCATTTTTAAATGGTCGGTTAGTTGAGGAGGTTTACACAAATCAACCTATGGGGTTTGTGGATCCTTCTCAACCTAATGCTTGTGTGTCGCTTGCATAAAGCTTTGTATGGTCTTCGTCAAGCTCCTCGTGCATGGTTTGATCGCTTGAAATCCACTTTGTTGTCTTGGGGCTTCCATAATTCCAAAGTCGACAACTCTTTGTTCATCTATCATCATGAGCAAGTTGTGTTGTATGTGTTGGTTTATGTGGATGACATTATAATTATCGGCTCTAATCAATCTTCCATTCAATCTTTCATTAATAAGTTGAATGGTAAGTTTTGCCTTAAAGGATATTGGAGATTTGAATTTGTTTTTGGGAATGGAAGTTCATAGGACTCGCTAAAGGATCAGTATTTAACTCAAACAACTTATATTCATCGCTTTTAAAAAGGGAGGTATGTCTCATGCAAAGCCCATTGCTACTCCCTTTGCTTTGTTGGTAAGTCATTGTACAAGGATGGTAGTGCTTCTTTTCATGATAAAACTCTTTATAGGAGTTTGCTTGGTGGTCTCCAATATCTTGTTAATACCAAAGCCGACATTGCTTATATTGTGAATACTTTAAGTCAATTTCAGCAGCTCCTACAAAGTGTTGCATTGGCAAGCTCTTAAGAGGGTTTTGCGCTATCTCAAAGGTACTGCTGATTTGGGTTTGTGGTTTAAACCGAGTTCTGATTTATTTCTCACCGGATACTCGATGCTGATTGGGTCCTTCCTCGGTGGATGATAGGAAATCTGGGCAAAGTTATGCTTTGTATTTTTGGGCACTAATTTGATCTCTTGCGCGCCTAAGAAACAAAGCAGTGGTTGCTCGTTCTAGTACGGAATCCGAATATCGTGCTCTTGCGCAGTAATCGCTTGAATTAAGTTGATTCATCCTTATTTTCGGAATTGAAACTTTCTCTTGGTACTCGTCCTACTATTTGGTGTGATAATATGAGTGCTGCTGCATTAGCCAAAAATCCAGTTTATCACTCTCGCACTAAACATATTGAGTTAGATATTCATTATGTCCGAGATAAAGTGTTGGGCGGTTTTCTTCATATTCATCATGTTCCTTCAACTTGATAATGTCATTGATATTTTTACTAAATCCTTTATCGTCTCTCGATTTTTGTATTTACGGGACAAACTAAGTCTCATTTCCCTTCCCCTTAGTTTGAGGGGGGATGTTAGAGTGAACCATTGAGTTTGAATTTAGTGTGCATCTCGAGGTATATCCTCTGTTGTAATAAGTAGTGTGTGAGCTTTGTGTGTGCATTGTGTGTTGTAATCCAACTATTGAGATGTGTTTACATCAATGGCCGAGATGTAATGTTTCTTGGATATAAATAAAATGTACAAAGCATTCGACGAGTTTGTTGAAGCTTTGTTTTCCTCTCTTGCTGGTCTGGTTCATCTTCTTCTTTGAAGCTCTACTCGAGCTTCAACACTCAAGCAACCTTGGCTGACTCTATATGGAAATACTTTTGCGACGCCATTTATTTAGAAATATACAAGCAATAATGCATGCACCACACAAGAACAATAACATTTAATCCTCGGTTAACATGCCCGAGTTTCAACCGAGTTGTACTCATCAAATCCGAATTACGAATCGTAAATTCTTATAATTAGAACTTAATCTGCTTTGGGCTGTCACAGGTAGTCTACCTAACAATGTATATATATAAAGAAATTATACAATAGAGCCCAAATATATACTAATGCTATAAGAACCATTTAAAATATGTTATGCATTTATGACTAATGTATTATAATACAACAACAACAACAACAACAACAATAACATAGCCTCAGTCCAAAATTAATTGGAGTTAGCTACATGGATCAAACTCTTCCATTGTACTCGTTAAGTTCAATTGATGGTGAGCATTCCAAACTATTGAAATCTCTCCTAATTAATGCATTTCAAGTTAACTTCGGTCTACTCCTACCTCATCAAATTTCTACAGTTTCTATTGAGTCGAGTTTTCTAGTGGGGTCATTTGTAGGTCATCTTTGCAAGCGACCAAACCACCATAACCGCCCTTCCTTAATCTCCGTGTCAATTGGTGCTACTCCTACTTTTCTATGAATTTCTATATTTTTTATTCTATCTTTACTAGTTTTACCACACATGCACCTAAGCATCCTCATTTCTGCTACGTTCATTTTATGTAATTGTTGTTGATTTACCACCCAACATTCACTTCCATAGAGTATAGTTGGCCTAATTGCAGTCCTATAAAATTTTCTTTTAACTTAGTAGGAACATTTCGGTCATAAATCGCCAATGTTTCACTACGTCATTTCTTCCATCCAGCTTGAAATCTATGTGTGACATCATTCTCAATATTACTATTATTTTATATGATTAATTGTAGGTATCTAAAGTGATTCACCTTAGAAACTTCTACTTCCCCTAATTTTACCACTTCATCATCTCGATATCTAGTTTTTCTAAATTCACACTGCACGTATTCGGTTTTCGTCAGACTCAACTTAAAGTCTTTAGATTTTAATGTATTCCTCATATGTTCTAATTTCATATTCACCTCATCTTTTGTTTCATCCACTAAGACAATATCATCTGTAAATAACATACACCATGGTATATATATATATATATATATAAATAACATACACCATGGTATATATATATATATATATATATATATATCCTCTTGAATATACTTAGTTAGTTCATATATAACTAAAGTAAAGGGATATGAGCTTAAAGTTGATCCTTGATGTAGTCCTATCGTAATGAGAAATTCTTTTGTAGTTCCTCCAAATGTCTTTATACTCGTTCCTACACCATCATACATGTCGTTAATAGTGTCTATATATCTAGAAAACACTCATTTTCTTTCTAGAACCCACTAAAGACCATCTCTAGGAACCCTATCATATATTTTTTTCTAGATCTACAAATACTATATGAAGATCTTTTTTCTTTTCTTTATATTTTTTCAATAATCTTCTTACAAAGAAAATCGTCTCCACAATTAACCTCCTAGGCATGATGCCAAATTGGTTATTTGATATTATCGTTTATCTCTTTAGTCTATTGTCAATTATCGTTTCCCAAAGTTTTATAGTGACTCATAAATTTAATTCATCGGTATTTTGAACAAACTTTGAATGTCCGCTTTGTTTTTTAAGATTGACACAAGCGTGCTTCTTCTCCAATTCATTGGCATTTGTTTTAATTTTGAAATTTTGTTGAAAAGTTTTGTTAACCAAGTCAATCCAATTTCTCCTAAGCATTTTCAAACCTTTATGGTTATTTCATTTGGGCCACATTATTTCCCTATTTTCATCATTTTCAATGCCTTTTTAACTTTTGAGATTCTAATATTGTGTGTATAGTTTATATTTCTTTTTTGGTGTGTGTTTTCATCTACTATGATATCAACTTGACCATTATTAAATAAACTATTGAAGTAGCTTCTCCATCTCTCTTTAATATCATCTTCGCGCATTAGAACAGTTTGATTTTTGTCTTTAATACATCTTACATGACTTAGGCCTTATTTTTTTTATCTCTTAATTTGGCTAGCCTATAAATAAATTTTTTGCCATCTCTATTAACTAACTTTATATATAGATCTTTCATTAAATTTGTTTTAGCTTGATTACTACTTTTTTAGCTTGTTTTCTAACTTCTCTATATTGATTCTACACATCTTCACCTTAACACTTATGTATTTTCCTATTTATCTCTCTTTTAGTCTTAATTACTCTTTAGACATCATCATTCCACCACGATCTTTCATTTTTTGATGGTCACAAGTCTTTGAATATACCTAATACACTTGATGCAACTCTTTTTATGCAACCACTCATTTCTAGCCACATTATATTAGCATTTAAATCAAGATTTCAAACATTTTTCTTTAGTTGTTTTTCTATAAACTCTACTTGTTTACTATTTTTTTAGGTTCCACCACTTTATTCTAAGGTGGTTTTCTCTTTTATTCCTATTAAGTCATCGTTTTAGTTAAATATCAAGTATTACTAACTTACGTTGGGTAGTAAGTGTTTCACCAGGTATTACTTTGTAGTCTCTACATATTTGTTTATTTATTTTTCTTGTTAAAAGAAAATCTATTTGACTCTTGTTACGACCACTACTAAAATTAATCATGTGCGACTCTCTTTTCCTAAAACTAGTATTTGCTAAGATAAAATCACATACTAATGCAAATTCTAGGATTGATTCTTCTTCTTCATTTATATTGTCATAACCAAAACCTACATGAACTCTCTCAGACCCATCATTACTTACCATCACATGCCCATTTAAATGCAACCAAAATATACATTGACTATTATAAATAGTACATGCTATATATAAGTACATTAATTTGTTACATGTCAGTATGTAGAACTAATCCATTAGCATACATAAATGTTTGTTTTCATACACAATCTAAATTACTTTTTTACAATCAAGGACTCGATCACCAACATCAAAGAAGTGGGACATGTCTTTTTCATTGCGTTACATGCATAATTATTCCAATTTAATTAATTAATATAATAAGTTAATTTTTGTTATTTTTAAACATGGTGTCTAGACTATACATGGTTACTCCACACAACACGAGAAGTACAATGGCCTCTCAACTGTTATTGGTCGACAAAGGAAGAAGGTCTTCGCAGGCAATATTGACTAAGTAAAGAAAAGAGTATAACAATGGAAACAAGACCTATTTTCAGCGGGTAGGGAAGAGATACTTATCAAAGCACTAATCTAGGAAATCCCCAATTATTTGATGAGCATCTTCAGGGTTTCCTTCACCCTGTGTGATGAGATTCGCTCATGTATAACCCAACTCTGGTGGGGACGAGGGAAACACAAAAGCTTGGATAATATTGTAGAAAACGTGTTTCAAAAATGTTGAGAGACTATATAGCATCCCCTATCTCAATTAGGGCAATACTTGGCATGAAACCTTAATTAAGCCCTACTACACTAACCATAATTAACTAGAGCCAGTAGCATTAACTTCATGTACATGATAAACTATGCTTGTATATTGATATCAAAATAAAATCAAAGATAAACGCAACAAAAAATTTAAAACTTTTACGATAATAAATTAAAAATATATGGAAATACAGAGTTTCTTAAATCAAATTTTAGTTATAAACATACAACCCAATTCTATGATATTACAACATTGTAAATAAGACATTAAATATAGAAAATTGGATTCATTACATTGTAAAGAAGACTACGAAACCTAAACCCCATCTCTTTTCCCTTCGTCGAAGCACTAGGTTGTGAACCTGAAATGTTAATTGCAGTGAGCGTTCGAACTTGCTCAGTAAGCGATGCTCGTAAAAATGTCAATCATCGACTAATAACAATGAATTAATGAATAGCAATATGAATCCAAACCATACCTATTCATGTATTGAAAATGATATAATCAATAAATAATGAAATGTAAATAAGTAGGTAAATTGCAACTGTACTTATGACTTGTATTATGATTTTCTTTTCAAAGTCGTACACTTGTCATATCCAAGAATGCAATCCATATAACCCACATGTTGACCAACATGTGAGTCTATCGGTGTTTTCAAGTGTAATTGATCTACCAACTATAATTGGATAGCAGCGATTAAGATAAGTCAAGAGCTACCAAAGATAAAGGGCATAGTTCACTCTTAGATACCTTTTCATCAAACAGTCCCTATTGGTATTATAAAATCACTTCTTAGTATTTTTATATGAAATAAAATCAAATCACAGTACATTGTCCCAATTCGAATCTATATAATAAGTTTTATTTATAAAACTATTAATCCTTCTCTATTTGATTAAGCATAATTAATAAAAATACGACTCCCACTTACCTTGGTCAAATTTACTGAGTTTTATTTCGACTTTCCTAGTACTCAGGGTACGCGAACCTCTTTGGTGTTTGAGAACCTAATAAAAACCCTTTGATGTCAATTTTGACATTAAACTAGCCTTATTATGATCCTAGAAGCCCCGTTCCAAATCTCAGTTGAATCCAAAATTGGAACTCACATTCTTCTAATTTTTATCTAATTCAAGCAACAACATTGTGGCCTTGTCATCGGTAGCGCCATGGGTGGTGTCGTCGGTTCAATGCCCACAGTAGCAGCGCTAATCATTACAACCACCTTCTCGAGGTTGATACCTTCTTCAGTGACACTAACACCTCCATTGACCCTTTGGACACCTCAAATCACACCAGGAAATGTGGAATAACCAAAAGTTAGAAACTTGAAAATGAAACCAAACCAAAGTACGTGGGACTTATATTCTTATAAGTTATGCTTTGTAATTTAATATATTTTGTTCATATAATAGTATGTATTGGGAATGGGTCAACATAGTGTGATTTGACTATTTTATATGTGAAAAAATCAAAAAATGGTTGATAAGGCGAACTGGGACCGAGGATTAAAAATGTTAGCCTGAAAATGGATTTTGTCCTTTGTCTAATGAATGGAAAATGTTAGCCTAGATATGGATTTTACCTTTTATCATTAGTTAGCCGGAGTTTTACCTTAGTCGTTACTGTCAAGTTAGAGTAGGTAGCTCAGTTAAGCCTGAATAAACTTGCAAAACCCCTTGTGAGCCAACATTTGGGTTCTGTAGTTATATTCGCAAGTGACGAGAGAATACGACTCTATAATTTAACTCAATTTACAAGTCACGAATACAATTGCATGTTACCTATTTGACTCGCATTCGATTATTTATTATTTATATTGATTTTAATACTTGAATAGATATGTTTGGGTTCATATTGCTATTCATTGATTCATTTATATTAGTTGATTATTGATATGTTTACGAGCATCACTTATTGAGCAAGGTGGAATGCTCACAACCTTTAACATTTCAGGTTCGCAAAGTCAACGCTTCAACGAAAGGAAAAGAGAAGGATTAATAGTTTTATTATCTTCTCTTAAATGTAATGAGCCTTCCTTGTATATATATGTAATGTTTGAATTGCATGATTGTAATATAGCAGGGTTATGAGGTTTTGTAATCATGTTTTATTTTTGATAAACTCTAGATTTATGTATATCATTTGTATTATCGAAAAAGTGTTAATTTCCCACTACGTATATTTTGACATATATATATTTCAATATCGATATATAAGTTGAGTTTATCAGGAATGGAACGAGAGGCTATTGGCTTTAGTTAAGTCTGGTTGGTGTATCGAGGCTTAATTACGGTTTTAAGTCGGGTATCGCCCTAATCGAGATAGGGGATGCTACACTTATGATATGAAAATACTGTGAACTTCTCGTTTTACAAGTAATGCCTCCAAATCTTCAAGGCAAACATAACTGCTGCTAGATCAAGATCATGAGCTAGATAATTTTTCTCACGAGTATTAAGTCACCTTGAAGCATAAACTACAAACTTGCCTTCCTACATCTATACACAACCCAAACCTTAATGAGAAGCATCAGTATAAATCACTAACTCTTTCCTGATTTACGTAATGTAATAAGGCATAGTAGTCAAACTACATTTCAATTCCTCGAAGGCATTCTTGCAATCTTCAGTTCAGAAAAACTCAACATCTTTATGTGTTAACCAAGTAATTGTTAGAGCGATATGAGTGAAACCCTTGACAAATTGCTTTTAATTACCCGCTAACCCCAAAAACTATATACCTATGATATTGTGGTATGAGTAAGCCAATTCTGGATGGCCTCAACCTTCGTTAGATCAATAGATATGCCCTTAACAATAACCACATGTCCAAGAAATCTAACCTCTGAAGCCCAAAATTCGCACTTACTAAACTTGGCATATAACTGATATCCTTAATAGTATGTAATGTAACTCTAAGGTGATGCAAATGTTCCTCATAAGTTTTCGAATAGATTAAAATATCATCGATAAACATGATGATAAATTGGTCGAGATAGGGTTTGAACACCATGTGCATCAAGTCCATAAAGAAAGCAGTAGCATAACTGCGTCCAAACGACATTAGTGTAAACACGAAGTGCCCATGTAGAGTACTAAAAGTTATCGTAGAGATATCCTCATCCCAGATCCTCAGTTGATAATAACCATACCTCAAATGAATCTTCTTTGATCTATATCTTCCTTCTATGTCCTCCATTTAAGTCACATCCTCACTTTCGTACTCTCATCTTAGGTGATGTATTTAACTGACACTATCTCTGGCTAAGGTGTGGGTGTTGCGGCATGAGCCTTGTATTTTGTAACATCTGCCTTAACCATCCTAAGTGTCTTACATCATGCCTTATAAGTCGTGTGTTTCCTTATTAATATGAAGATCTCGATGATCTGTGCATCGTGCGTTGTAAGTCATTCGTCTATACTCATACAAGTAATGGCTATAAAAGGATTGCTCATCTTACCTATCTCAATAAGTGTAGAAAGTTGTTCGTCTATCGTGATGAGTATCGAATAGCGTGCGCGGATTAGTTTCATACGTATATGCGTTAATATATATACAATACAACATAACATGTATATCACTCTAACACTACCCGCCTTACATTCATTTCCCAACTAGTGTTCTAAATTAGGTACATCATATTTCACAGCTAAGATTTATTTGTTAAGTTTTATCCATGTTTGTTACCTCTAGGTTATTCCAAACCTAAGCTCTTATAATGCTAACCATGGCATTTGCAATCACCTTTAATGATAATTCCATTATGTCCCTCAGGCTCTTCAAAATCGAGGCTCTAATTCCACTTGTGGTGACCCAATTTCCGTGCCAGTTAAGCACCGCCATGTTGCTGAACATGTCATTAACCCATCCCATGACATCTACATTCTCTGCTATGATGGCCCACACTATAACACTATCCTCAGTCCTCTTTTACACTAATTTGCCCTATTAAGTTATTGGATTAAATTCATGTTAATTAGTTTAAGTAATTCATTTACTTAAGTTTACATTACTTAGATTCATTTAGCCAAGTTATAAGTGTTACACAAGTGATTTTACAAGCAATATAACATTTAAATAAGTGGAAGCCATACATTTCATAGAAATAACATATATAAATAAGTTTTCATGTCATTTTGACTTCAACCCATAGTAGAAAACCCAAAAATCGAGTACCATGTATATCGAGTGACAACTAAATAGATAAGTAAGCATATACATGTGCACGTGTCTCTCAAGTCCCCAACGTAAAAAAAAATCAAAATGATAAAATAGACATATACGAGTATGTCCTAGACAGTCGACAAGTATATATAGTCACCTAAATATCCTTTTGCCTTTACTCATAAAAGGATATACAACTCGAATTCAAAACAAAACGAGTTCAAGTGAGTAAATCCTGGAGAAAAATACTAAACTACTAAAGGAAATCAATAAACAATGCATACAAATCATATGGAAATGAAAGGGCGGTAAAAAGGTGCATCGCATGAAAATAAGGCATATAAGAGCAAAAAATGTGCATGTACACAATCATGAATCCAACTAGACCATACTTCAATACGTTGGGATCCCACTAGTGGGTCTCTCCACCCCCTCCACAGGAATCATTACTTAATAGCCCTCACGGTAGTCAGCCTAGATCCACTAACACGTTCATCGAAGACAAGCAATTCGAGTTGCAATTCAGTGAGTGGGCGGGTGCACGTGCTATGATCTATTTATTAACAATCATATCACGTGATATATATATCTCAAACCTAACTAGACCATACTTTGGTATTTTCGGATCCCACTTGTGGATCTCTCCACCCCTCCACTAGAATCATCTCCCAATAGCCATTGCGGTGGTCAACCAAGACCCTCGAGCCACCAACATCCGCACAAAAAAAAAAACAGCTTGGATTGCAATCCACCAAGGGCGTGAGCGCACATGCTACGGTCTAGCATGCCACTGAGCCATAAGAAACTACATAATACTCAAGAATCGACATAACAGTAATATATTCAATCATAGTACAACAATATAAGTAAAAAATAAATAAAAGCTTAGGGTGTGTTTCTCGTGGGTTTACTTACCTTGCACACTTTAAAAGCTTGCACGTGAAGCCCCAAAAGCTACCCCAACCTCATGCCCGAACCTGCTTATTGACTCCTAGGTCCTTAATGTTGATTTTAACAAATTATTGTTGTTTTAGATATCCCTTCTATTGCATAGTTGTCATAAGATTTTTTTTTACATCATTTGTGGCCACAAACATCCCTTTATAGGCATGGAAGCCCCTTATAGGCACATATGTCCTTGAGGGCACGAAAGCTTATGGGTATAGATGTCCCTTATAGGCCTAAAGGATTGTGGTTACAAACATCCCTAAAGGCTTGTAGGTTCAAATGTCCCTTGTGGGCATAGAGGACATCCCTCTGGCACGGACACTATTCATCATCTTTTCCAGAAGCCTAATATGCGCGAAGATAACCATAAATCCAACACCAAATCTTGACCCAAATCAAGCAATTCTCGCTCCTTTTGGGACTATTTAACCCATATTACTCCTAATTAAATCAATTCATCAAGGATACTCTAATGGGAATCATAAATCATACATTAATTTTAGATATAAGCTTCTATTAATTGGAGATTACCAAGAACATGAAACTGTTTTCAAAAACCGATTTGAAAACCATTTGAGTTTTGTAAATCAATGTTAAATATAACCTCTTTAAGTGAAATTAGGTGAGCAAAACTCCATTTGGTGCACTCCCATTCTTTTGAGATCAAATTCTCATGAATTGAACAAGAACAAGAAATAAAGTAAACCTACGTGTGGAAATCCATTTGATTTGAGCTTCCCAACTTCATTCCCTATTAAATTGACCTTCAATTTCCCCTACTTCTTGTTGAAATTTCAACACATATCCCTATCTTGTTTTTTTCTCTACAACAATTTCTCTAGGATGGTTGCATGTCAGAAACTCCATTAAGTGTTCTTTTATGGTTTGCAAAGTCATACCCCCAAATGAAACACTCTCATACTCATCTTGCCTAGTTTCCCATATTTTAAGATCATCCCTATGCAATTGAATGGACTAATTTATTTATGTAGACTTTAGGCTATTATTAATGTCAATTACATTAGTCTATCTTAACTTAGGTATATTAACACATTAGGTAGTCTTCATAGGGTCTTTTGTTCATATATTCAAACCCACTCTAGTACTTGACTACCCGACTCTCGGTGCTTCGTGATTACACGTGCACTCGAGGCGTGTTAAAGCTATTTATTTTTGTTTAATTGGCTCAGGATATGATTGTGTTTCCTTAGTGTTCCATGGTTACATTCACTTGGCCTTTGTATTTAGTGACTTAGTTAGGCTATCGTAGCATTCCCAGTTTTGCATACCTGATACCACATAGACATGCTTTACAAGGCAATAACCTGTTACACAAACTCACCAATACGGCAATATAGAGCACACATGTGATATAATATGATAATTAAGAAATTTAAAAACTACAATTAAGTCAAACAAAAAACACAAATAAGTGTTTACACCTAGTAAGATGTGCCCTACCCTATATGTGGCGTCCATGTGGGTCTAAGCTAGCGTCCTAGACTAAAAATGTCGAATAAAATGCATCAATAAATATTAGGCCGTAATAAATCATGTGAAACCATTTATGACACTAACTCGTCAATGTCTCATGCTAGCCGTGTCATGTTATTTTGTCATTACCTATTTTGCCACATTTATTTGCTTGTATATGCTTAATCCATTTCATGAAAAGTGATAAAAGTTTAACGCTGGCTGTCAACCTATCGCGACCCTCCTCCATTTTCCAAGAATGGAAAACGAGCTTGGGTCCTCCATCCCCAATTTCAAGGTATGAAAAATGAGTTTAAAACCTCTTTACCTATATATTTTTCAGTATGAGAAATGGGCGTTAGAGTCCTCCTCATTTATCCAGACTTAGGACTGACTATGTTGCACCCATAGAGGTTTGGAAATATTTAGGAGAAATCAAATTGACTCGGTTAACAAAACTTTTCAATAAAATTATAAAATCAAAATGAATGCTAATAGATAGGAGATGAAGCACACTTGTGCCGATCTTCAAAAACAAATGAGACATTCAAAGTTGCTCAGACTACATGGGAATTAAACTTATGAGTCATACTATGAAACTTTGGGAAAGGATAATTGACAATGGGCTAAGGAGAGAAATAACAATATTAGATAACTAATTTTGCTTCATTCATGAAAGGTCAACTATGGAGGTGATTTTCCTTATAAGACAATTGTTAGAAAAATATAAAGAAAAAAAAATCCTTATATGGTATTCGTAAATTTACGAAAACATATAATAAAGTACCTAGAGATGTTCTTTAGTGGGTTCTAAAAAGAAAATGAGCTCATGCTAGATACATAGACACTATTAAGGATATGTATGACGGAGTAGTAACGAGTATAAAGACATTTAGAGGAGCTACAAAGAATTTTCCATTACGATAGGACTACATCGAGGATAAGCTTCAAGCTCATATCTATTTACTTTAGTTATGGATGAGCTAACTAGGCATATTCAAAGGATATACCATAGTGTGTGCTATTTGTAGATGATATTGTCTTAGTGGATGAAATAAAAAATGGAGTGAATAGGAAATTAGAACTCTGGATGAATACATTAGAATCTAAAGGCTTTAAGTTGAGTAGGAAGAAAACCGAATACATGCAGCGTGAGTTTAGAAACACTAAACATTGAGATGATGAAGTAGTAAATTTAAGGGAAGCATAAGTTCCTAAAGTGAACCACTTTAGATACCTAGGATCAATTATACAAAATGATGGTAATATTGAAAATGAAGTCACACATAGAATTCAAGCTGGATGGAAGAAATGACGGAGTGCAACATGGGTGTTTATGGTAGAAATGTTCTTACTAAGTTAAAAAAGACTTTTTATCAGACCGCAATTAAACAAGCTATGCTCTATGGAAGTGAATGTTAGGCGGTAAAGCAACAACAATTACATAAAATGAACGTAGCAAAAATAAAGATGTTTGGTGGATGTATGGTAAAACTCGTCAAGATAGAATAAGAAATATAGAAATTCAAAGACAAGTAGGAGCAGCACCAATCGATATGAAGATTAGGGAAGGACGATTGCGGTGGTTTGGTCACCTACAAAGACGGCCTACAAATGCCCCCACTAGAAAACTTTACTCAATAGAAACTATAGAAATTTCACAAGGTAGGGGTAGATCAAAGTTAACATGGGATGCATTAATTAGGAGGGGTTTAAATGGTTTGGAAAGCTCATCATCAATTTCACTTAATCTAGTACAATGGAAAAGTTTTATCCATGTAGCCTACCCCAATTAATTTGGGACTGAGGCTATGTTGTTGTTGTTCGTTGTTGTTGTTGTTGTTGTTGTTGTTGTTGTTGTTGTTGTTGTTGTTGTTATTGATGTTGTTGTTATTGTTGTTGTTATTGTTGTTGTTATTGTTGTTGTTGTTGTTGTTGTTGTTGTTGTTGTTGTTGTTGTTGTTGTTGTTGTTGTTGTTGTTGTTGTTGTTGTTGTTGTTGTTGTTGTTGTTGTTGTTGTATTTCTTTGTATATGCCTTGGCTGACTACATTGATAATAAATCACATTAGGCCTATGAATCACTCCATTGGTTGGAGAAACCTACCCATAAATGCTACGTTTAGGACCAACCTAACTTCTACCCTTGCCTCTTCCTCATTTCTGAAGTGGTGAAAAAGGTCGTTTCTCCACTTAAAGTTGCAAAACTGATGGTATTAGTGCTTTAACATAGGTAGTACTAACAAGAACTGACTGAATTCATACTGGAAGAAGAAGAAGAAGAAGAAGAAGAAGAAGAAGAAGAAGAAGAAGAAGAAGAAGAAGAAGAAGAAGAAGAAGAAGAATCATATATCATATTCCACTTCCGTACTCTTTGTCAAAAATAACCTACATTCCTCTTACTCCTAATGACGGAATCGGCTAGAATATAAACTAACTTCAAATCCTTTTGGCTTTAAGATAGTGTTCAACTAAAGGTGGACTAGATACTGCCCTTAATGATTTAGCCAACATAGATGCCTTTACCTCCATTGCACTCTCAAAATAAATGCAAAGTTGGTAAAAGGATAAGAAGAAACAATGATTTGTGTCTCATTGTTCAACCCATTGAGAAACATATCAATCTCATTCTCCTCTGACACAACCATCTCAAAAGTAAACTGACATAATCATATGAATCTCTGCTTGTACTCCTTTATAGACATAACTCCCTAAGTAAGGGTAATTAATTCAACCTTTTTCCTATATCCGATTGACTTTGAGAAATATTGCCTATAAAATATGGTCTTGAACCATTACCAAGTGGTGATAGGCTTCCCCTCTCTCTCAAGAGAAACCCACCACTTACGAGCTGATTTTTAAGAAAAATTGTGATCAACTTAACCTTTAACTCATCATCAACATCTATAACAACAAAACAATGCTCTATCTTCAGTATATAAGCCTCTCAAACTCCGTCCTCCATGGTGTCATTAAATCTTATGATGTCATATTTCATGAATTCCTTCCTAGTCCTTAGAAATGCAACCTTCTAGGTCCCACTTGTAATAACATCGTTACCTCTGGAACTTGTGATATAACTGGTTGTACATTAGCTATAATTGTCTCTCCTTTTCCCTGAGCCCTACTAACCTTGAGACTGGCTGTGGGTTGAGCCTCGAGATGTTGTATTTATGTTCTCGTTTATGCTATCAACATAGCCATAATTTTCTTTTGAGATTCTGACAAATCTCGCATTTGATGTTTAATCTTGGCTTTCAACTGTGACTCACTCTTTAGGTTACCTTAAAGTCTAGGCTTTTGCGAGTTTTATCCTCGATCAACCATAGTATTTTGAAAATCAAATGAGAGATAAGACCATTAGGTAACATTCAGAGAAGATAAGAAAATTATATCTAAACCATAGATAATAATAACTTAAGCAAATAACATATAATAGTGCTTCCATTTTTATTTCCCCTAAAACCATGATAAAAAACCATTAATCAAAGCCCATAATTCAAGATGATTATCAAAGTCAGTATACTTAGATTATGGTATCAAACTGTATTGAAGCCCTATAAACTTAGGCTTTGATACCAAGTTGTAGCATCCATGTAATGACCCATTACTTTAAGTATGTGATCAGTGTTAGTATGAATCTTAATTAACCGGAGTTGGGCTCGTGGTTAAGCTCGACTTGTCGTGATTAGCATATGGGTGTGATTGTGTTATCGTAGTGTTTATTTTGCGTAAAAAATAGTTAAATGGATTATAGGCTATTAATGGAAATTAATGTATGGCATATAGAGGCAAAATGAATAAGTAATATAGAAACTATTAGTGCACCTAATGACATGGGGGGAGTCGTGGGTGTTTCGCGTGGGACATCAATATAGTGTGCACGCCCGAGTGTGCTCGTTGGCATGCGTGGCAAATTGATAGGCGACAAAATACATAGGTGTATATATAATATTCAATCACTATATCACTATTTCATCAATGAAATAAGGGAGTTGGTGAGGGTAAAATCGTTGGAGTGGTTCAGGGAGTTGGAAAAGATCATCCCGATCGAATAGGAGAGTATCGAACAATCGGATTGGGGATTGATTTAGTAAGTTTTTATAAGTTATCACTTTTGTTTGTTAAAGTTTATAGATGAATTGAAGATAATTTATTCAAATGTTGCTAATTGTTGTTGTTGGTAGTTAATATGGATGTAAAACCTCATTTAAGGCCCTCCCGAATGAGTTGAGAATGTATTATAAGGACTGGATGGTGGCTACCTTATTTTATTTTCTAGTTGCTCAATGGTGGAACGTGCTCCTTATTGCAAGCAAGCATGCTCCCTTCATGAAAACTGATGAACACGGAAGGTGGAGCGCATTCCACTAAAGCAAGGAATGCGCTCCCACCCCCAAAACAATAAAAATGTTGAATTCTCTCATAGGATTCTTTGAGGGTACATGGACTAATTTAGGGGTCCTACACAATGTATTAGACATACATTGATGATAAATGATTTATTTTAGGTTCTTGGTCGATCGGGGAAATTTGAAGAATCCCCGATAGTTGAATAAATCGGAACAAAGTTAAGAAAACTCGACATAGGTAAGTGAGACTTGTTTATTTTATCAAATGTACTTTGTAAAATAGTATGATTAGTTCATGTAGTCTATGGACTGTGATTTAATTGTTTAAATAATGAAAATCATCGTAAGGGAGTTGATAAGGCGGATCGAGACTAAGAAATGGAGAAAAGAGCCTATAAACAAATTTCTCTCTTTATCCTAAGAAAGGCAAAAGGATAGCCAGGAAATGAATTTAGCCATTCATCCGTAGTGACCAGAGGTTACCTTAATCGTTCACTGTCTATTTAGAGTTGGTAGCTCAGTCAAACTTGAATAAACCAAAAGAATTGCACGTCAACCAACATGTACATTTATGGTTGTATTCTCGAGTGACATGCGATTACGACTCAGTTTTTGAAATTCAAATCACAAATCATAACTACTGTTATAGATACCTATTTAACTTGCATTTAGTAATTTTATTGTTTATATTCTCTTTGCTATCCTATTAGATATGAGATTAAATCATATTGTTATGCATTGATTCATTGATTATTAGTAGGCAATTGATATATAGTTTGAGAGTCACTTACTAAGCAAGTTGAAGTGCTCATCCTAAATTAATATTTTAGGTTAACGACGTGTGTTTCAACTCATGAATAGAGAAGATTATGAGTTTATAATTTTCTCTGTGATGTATTAATCTATCATTCGATGTTTATATATTGTACTTAATTACTATCGATAATGAACAGGGTTGGGATACAATTTTACTGCTGAAATTTATTTCGATTTGTGTAGATTTTTTAATTATTGAAAAAGTCTTAAAATTCTATTGCATTTCCTTTATTTTTAATTATTTGATTATAAATATATACATTTGTTTATCAGGTATTGGTGAAAGGCTTTTGGCTTTAGTTGAATCTCACTAGTGTATTGGGGCTTAATTAGAGTTTCATATAAGGTATCGCCTATTGATATAAGGGATGATACAATCCCTTATCTCGATTAAGGCAATTCTAGATCTAAGACCCTAATTAAGCAATGGTAAACCACCCAAACTTGACTAGAGCCAATAGCCTCCCTTCATTTACTTGATAAACTTAACCTCTATATCAATATCAAAATGAATCAAAGATGAACACAATAGAAAATTGAAAGCTTTTTCGATAATAAAACAATGTACGAAAATCCAGAGTTTACCAAATCAAACCTTAGTTACAAACATATAACCCAACCTCGTGATAATACAAAATTGTAATTCAAACATTATATATACAAAAAAAGATGTATTACGTTGTAGAGAATACCATAAAACTCATACGCCTTATCTTTTTCCTCGCTGAAGCGCAAGTAGTGAACCTGAAATGTTAATTGGGGTGAGCATTCCAACTTGCTCAATAAATGATGCTCGCAAACATACCAATCATCAACAAATATCGATGAATCAATGAATAAAAATATGAATCCAAATTATATCTATCCAAGTATTGAAAATGATATAATCAATAAATTGCTAAATGCAATTAAATAGGTGAATTACAAATGTACTCGTGACTTATATTATGATTTTCTTTCGAAGCCATACAGTTACCTTATTTAAGAATATGGTCCACATAATCTACATATTGGCCGGCATGTGATTCGGTCGATGTATTCAAGTGTAACTAAACTACTAACTCTATCTGGACAATATCGATTAAGGTAAGTCTAGGGCAAGTGTGATGGCTCGTTTCTCTTAATGGGTACCAATCGGGCTAATCTCGTCATTAAGCCCTAATCCACCTCACATTGGACTTAACAACGTATTAGTTATCCTTTTCGTCTCATTCACCTCGTTACATGTGCTCATGATAAGTATTATTCATTACTCGTTATTTGTGATTTTCATAGTTATTTAAAACCTTTTATCATTTTAATATTATAAGTGAAAGACTTAATGCGATTGGCGGAAATGTTATACCTACTGTGGATATTTCGTAAATAGACGATCGCATTTAGTCAAACTGAGTAAAACATGTATTAGTTTGGAGTCTATTTTCTCAACGCATTATATTACCTAGAATTATACTAAAAAGACATACATAATAAATACACAAAATGATCACCTACAAAAGTAGCAAAATTACACACGGAGGGCTCAAGGGTGATCATCGATCTTGTCCTTCCTTGTTCTGCTACCCGATAGATCCACACCCACCGTCATAAAAAATGACGGTGGGTACAGTAATGTAGAAAGTAAATGCTAAAGACTATTTTGATGGCCCATTCCTTAAAACGTGGCAACGCCCGGCCTAATCTTGTCATTAAGCCCAAATCTCAATCACATAGGACCTAACAATGTATTAGTCTGCCTTTTTATCTTATTAGCCTCATTATTCATGTTTAGGATAAGTATTTCTCAATTCATTGTTATTCCAAATTTTAGAGTTAATTAAAATTATTTACTATGTTCAAATGATTAGTGGAAGTCTTAACATTAATGTGGAAGCAATTCAAATGAGTTCTAAGTATAGAAACCGGAAATAACATCAAAAGATGAGAAACAATGTGATAATTAAGTTTCAAGTCAGGGAACTAGCCGCTCAACCCAATATACAAACCAAAATGTATAAAAGAGACAAAGTAAAACTTGAGACTTACAAGATAGGAAATAGAAAATCGTCGAATGCTCAAAAATAGTGGTTGATCTTCTCTTTACTTGGCCTAATAATCCATATCCACACCCACTGTCATAAAAAGGATGATGAGTATAGTATGTAATAAATTAATTCCTAGAGATTCTTATATACATTTCTAAGCATAATCGACTAGTATTTAAAAGTATAAATATAGCGTAGAAGTACTTAAATGGAGATATGCTAAAAAAAATAGCATAATTAAACAAAATGAGCTGACACATGTTAAGTAGTAATGATTTAGGTCTAGTCGGTGTGAGTCCTATTACATAGGCCTTTATTCCACTATCTTATCGAAGGTTAGAGCTAAGCTCTACGCCTCCATAATTAATTATTTATATATTCTTATTTACCACCATGAGTCTCATTAACCTGTGTAACGCACAAGTGTAGTGGTGAGTGCCGACAACCTCGGTAGTCAAGTGACCTCGAGTGCCTCGCATCCTATTTCACACAATGGATCCTAGATTCCATCACTACTTTATAATATCAAGAAAGACTCGCATTAAGGATTTCAAGACAACGCTATATGTTTCAAAGCTAACAATCATAGAATACAAGTCCATGAAAACTCTAATTTCATTTCTCTAATCCTAATGGTGTGCTATTCTTGATCACTCTTTCATTAAAAAAGTAAAATGGACATAGAATACGAGAATAGAGTCAATGATTCCATAAGCAAATGATATCATGATAAAACACCCATATAATAAGTAAAATTTGAAAAAAAAATCATGATATCAGAATATAAGGCATTTCATAGTCAAATAGATTGTAAAACAGATCATAATCGGAATAAAATGTAAACAAGAACCTCAATAAGATTATTTACACTTCATGCAATAGTCTCCTAGCTAAAACGGTCTCCTAACGTCCCAAGACTTGCACTCAGACTCTCGAGTCTCCCATAGACTCCTAATATGTTTTATACAAGGTTTATGTTATTATATACGGTTTTCGACTAAGTTAAGTGGTTTAAGTTTCAATCAACATAACTTCAAATTCACATAACTTGATCAAATTGAAATCAAATACGGAAACCCAATATATTTAGCCAAGTGAGATTTCGCAAGGATTTCAAAAATGAAATCATATTTGAAGAATAAAAATTCCTTCATATCATGATTTAGGAAAAACTAGATTTATTGACACAAATAACATGTAATCTTTGATCAATCATAACTTTGTTGATTCAACTCCAAATTTCAAACTTTCTTATAGCAAATTTAATGATTTTTCGCAAGGAATCTGAATATGTACCATTTTCAAATAACATAATATTTACCATCTAAAAATAGTAAAAAATCAGTGTACGATTCAAATCCAAATTTCGTTAATTATCAATATGAACCTTAAAAAGACTCGATTAACATAACCAAATAAAAGCCCTTTAATCTCATATGTAGATTTAATCAAGCTAAACATGCATTTGAGAAGATTTAGTGAAGAACACATAAAATTCAAAAAATTATAATATTTTTTTGTTTTAAATCCAAATCAGGAACTTCTTAATAGCTAGATTATGAACTTGAAACGAGGAATTCACATATATAAATCAATTCAGAAATGATACCATTTACCCTAAAAAATATCACAAAAACCAAAACTGAACTAACACCTCCAATTTTCACCAAAAATCTTTAATTTCAAAAACCAAGGTTCAATGACTCACTTGATGCTTCATTTAGCTCATAAAATTAGTGAAAAAGATTTTTAAATTCATTTTTATGACAACCTCCTATTCAAGACCCCATGCTCATAAATTTAAAGCATGTAGAGATGATGAATTTCATTCCTTAAGTTGCTTGATTTTTTCAATTTTCGATGATGAATTTGATCTCTCCCCCAGAACTACTTAGAGAGTTTCAACAACTAAAACCTCAAAGTTTCCTCTTTGAATGGATCTAAATAATTTGCATGGCCATCACAAGCACTTATATATAGGTGAGGTTTACTTATAGCCTTTAATCTTAATGTGTAAACCTATCTCAAAGCTAATCTAATGGTTCCCTCTTATTTCATATGCACTAAATTTCCACTAACGCACCCTTGCTAACACTAATTCATACTCTATTAGTCTCTTAATGTGTCCACACATTTCTCGAAAAATCAAATGGCTATTGTTTATTTTACTAACTTAAGCTACATTTATTATAAATCAAATATAGCCACATAAAGTTTAACTAATTAGGCCATATTAACTTAATATTAGCTTACCATATCACTATCAAGCCAGTTCGCATGCATCTCAAGGCATGTCCCTTATCACGTATCGACACCTATGACTAACACATAGAGGTGACTTAGTAATCTACACATATACGATACACTAGAAAATTATCACACAATTATAAAATGTACCTTAATCACCTGCCTCAGTCAGTATGTGTATCATGATGTGGGTCCCACATCAAGGGTCAGTGATCTTGATTAAGGATTAAAATATGATTAGTAATTTGGGGCCGTGACAAATCTTCCCAACTAATGAAAATTTTATCCTTGAAATTAACACTTAAGTTAAGTTTATACCTAACTCAAAAATGTATGGGAATTTGTCCATCAAATTGTCTTCCCACTTTTAAGTGAGTTTCGTATCGTTGTGGAACTGCCACATGATGAGTACTTTTGGGACAGACTTTGTAACGATGTGTTACCTTAAGCTGGTGATTAGTGTTAACTCAAATCTTAATTAACCCGAGTTAGACTCATGTTTAAGTCCGATGTACCTTGATTAGCTTATACGTGTGTTTTCATGATGGTTTGCGTTTGTTTGGTATGTTAATGAATTTTATAGATTATGGGATTAATAAGAAATTAATACAAACCTATATTTGAAAAGTAAGTCAATAAACAATAAATAGCAGTTACACCAAGCGCGACGAGGGGGTCGTAAAATGAATGTGCACACCGAGAACACTAATAGGCATGTCTAATAAATTTATTGGAGAGAAAATACACAAAGTGTATATATATATAATTGATATATAAATATATATTATTAAAAACTATAAGTTTGGTTTGAATCATATGGATCGTTAGATCAGCCTCGAGTGAACGTAAGTGTAGGTGGTATTAAAATTCGTGTCATATTAGGGAGTGTCATTTTAACACATTAACAACTTGATCAGTCTCGAGATAGTGCGATGTGTACCTCGAGAAAAATATATTTATATATAAATCCAAAATCATCAAGTTTATCATCACCGTCTCATTTCGATCATTCAAAAAGGTCTAAGAGAGGGAGAGAGATTGAGAATTTAACAATAAGGAGTGGATCAGGAGAGGAGTTTCTCACTAAATTAAGGAGCTTAAACGGTTGGAAAGCCAAAGATCATCACTTTGGCAAGTTTAATTTTCATGTTTTTGAAGTTCAATTTGATGGTAGTGATAATATCTCTCTGAATTGTGTTGTTTGATGACTAGAAATGCTTTGTTACCTCACTGGAGGTCCCCCATGATGAATTTTGAGAGTGTTTGTCGTTGTTGTATGGATTTGTGATTGAAACAATGGTTGCTTCGCTATTCACAATCGAGGCATTGCAGGTTTGACAGCTCTCCACATAGCAGAGGAGCGCGCTCCCTTTTATCAATTAGGATGATCCCAGTTGGTGGTGCATACCCACCCAAGTGAAGGAGCTCGCTCCCACCGCAGAAAATTGCAAATAAGCTGAGTTTTGATTATAATTTTGAAGGACTTAAGGACTGAACCAGGGGTTCTAAATATATCGTATTAGGCCTATATTAATCACTAACGGTTTGTGATAGGTGTTGTAACATACAAAATGCATGAGTGACCTAAAAACCAAATAAGTTTGGAAACAGAAACCAGAACCAAGGTAAGTATGGATTCACTTATTTATCAATGTTGCTTAGCTATCCAAGTATATATAGCTCATTTAGTTTATGGATTGAATTGGGGACTATGTATTTTATGGATTGAGGATTGTTTTGGATGGATTCTTTTGCGAAAGACCGCAGGTGAGATCGCTTAATTTTTTTATGCTTATGCTGTTATATGCGGATTTTGGATGGTAATGGTGGTGTTTTATATCATTTCTTTCATTTCTTTCATTTCATTTCTTTTCATATTCCTTTCTCATTCATCAGGAATTGATACACTTTCATGTATATATTTAGTATGTTTTATTTATTTTAGAGTCACCCGAACTTTGTTCATGCCTTTGGTTGTGGATGAGTAAATTACAGTTGCCTTTTTAACTTGAAACTTAGAGAAAATTAGGAGAAACACTTAATCAAGTTCGTAGCTCGGCATTTTTATGATTTCATGATTTCATGATTAGAGACTTGGATGATAGTTAAACTTAGTGCTAGATAACAAAAATGAGTAGAAGGTCTAATTTGTGCAAGTTATATTATTTAACCCACATCGGGAGATTTGCTTGATTATAATGAAAGTGAGAAGTACTAATAGGAGTTTTCTTAATATAGAGAGTCCCACAGGTTTTCACAGGAAATGGAGCGGAGAAACTTGTGGTGGGAAAAAGTGAGAAAATCGGTCCATAGGAAATGGAGCAGGGACTATATTAATTGAAAAAAAAAATTGGAGAAGAAAAAAATGTGAAAATAAAAAAAAATAATAAAATAAAAATGAAAAAAATGAATAAAGGCGGAAGTTGTGAAACTCCTCAAATAAAAGATTTAGTTCGAGTGCTTTCACTATATCGAGTAAGATTTTGAACTTGCGTGGTTTCATTGTATAGACCAATACAACTTGTGATTAGTTGATGACCTTTGTTTTGACCGATTCTATGTTTTGAAAGTGGGATCTTAATTGTGTTTGACTTGCGGGACTTGACATATAATAACTCTGAAATTTTCTGAGTTACTTGTTAATTTGGTGACTATGTAAACCAAAGGAACTTCATAAATTTAGGTCGGGTTTAGGATTAGTCGAGTCAGTGCGTTATTATATTAGGAGTCTAGTTTAGTTGTGTTGTCATTTACACATTTGCTTGGGACGTGCAAAGTCCTAAGTTTGGAGGTATTTGATAAGTCGGTATTTATATGTATTTATTAGTCTATTTTAGTATATTTAATTATTAAAGGTATTTAAAATATAAATTTAATTATATTTTTCGGTCATTTTTAGGTGAAACGGAGTGCGCGGTTGAATTCGTAGCGGAAAAATACCCAAAATGGAGTATTTACTTGCAGTGATCGGATGCCGTACAATTTGCCTCGAAATACGCGTTGCGCGGTGGGTCGAATAGCGGACAGGATGTTCCAGCCAATCACAGCGTGCCACGTTAACGATTTTCACGCAGTGGGGACACGTGTCACGTGTCTGTTGGTCCACGGCGTCGCCACGTCTGTAACACTAAGCCACCGCCACCAATCACAGTCCGCCATGTGTTGCCACGTCATCAGAAAAGCCACACCGCCTCATTTCTCCACGTTTCGGGTTCCATCAATTGGCCTCGAGATGTCGCGCGAGTGGCGCGATTCTCTCCGCTCCTGCTGTGTTCACGTGGCGGACTGTGATTGGTAGCAGTGGCTTAGTGTTAGAGACGTGGCGACGCTGTGGACCAACAAACACGTGACACGTGGTCCCACTGCTTGAAAATCGCTGACGTGGCACGCTGTGATTGGCTGGAACACCCTGTCTGCTATTCGACCACCGCGCAACACGTATTTCGAGGCAAACTACGCGTGCAGCATCCGATCACTGCAAGTAAATACTTCATTTTGTATATTTTTTCACTATGAATTCAACTGCGTACTCCGTTTCACCTAAAAATGACCGAAAAATATAATTAAATTTATATTTTAAATACTTTTAATAATTAAATATACTAAAATAGACTAATAAATACATATAAATACCGACTTATCAAATACCCCCAAACTTAGGACTTTGCACGTCCCAAGCAAATGTGTAAATGACAACACAACTAAACTAGACTCCTAATATAATAACGCACTGACTCGACTAATCCCATACCCGACCCAAATTTATGAAGTTCCTTTGGTTTACATAGTCACCAAATTAACAAGTAACTCAGAAAATTTCAAAGTTATGATATGTCAAGTCCCGCAAGTCATTAAGATATGTCAAAACATAGTCCCAAAGGTCAAGTTTTATTGGTCAAAATCTTAAAATCTTACTCAATATAGTGAAAGCACTCGAACTAAATCTTTTATTTGAGGAGTTTCACAACTTCCGCCTTTATTCATTTTTTTCATTTTTATTTTATTTTTTTTTTATTTTCACATTTTTTTCTTCTCCAAAATTTTTTTTTCAATTAATACAGTCCCTGCTCCGTTTCCTATGGACCGATTTTCTCATTTTTTCCCACAACAAGTTTCCCTGCTCCATTTCCTGTGAAAACCCGTGGGACTCTCTATACTAAGAATACTCCTGTTAGTACTTCTCATTTTCACTATAATCAAGCAAATCTCCCGATGTGGGTTAAATAATATAACTTGCACAAATTAGACCTTCTACTCATTTTCGTTATCTAGCACTAAGTTTAACTATCATCCAAGTCTCTAATCATGAAATCATAAAAATGCTGAGCTACGAACTTGATTAAGTGTTTCTCCTAATTTTCTCTAAGTCTCAAGTTAAAAAGGCAACTATAATTTACTCATCCACAACCAAAGGATGAACAAAGTTCGGGTGACTCTAAAATAAATAAAACATACTAAATATAAACATGAAAGTGTATCAATTCCTGATGAATGAGAAAGGAATATGAATAGAATTGAAATGAAAGAAATGAAAGAAATGATATAAAACACCACCATTACCATCCAAAATCCGCATATAACAGCATAAAAAAAATTAAACGATCTCACCTACGGTCTTTCACAAAAGAATCCATCTAAAACAATCCTCAATCCATAAAACACCCCCAAACTTATTCCGAACCTTGTTCTCAAGGTTTAAAACAAGTCAAGGCATCCAAATGACAAAAAGAAAAAGATAGTGGTGAAGAAGAACATAGATTAGAAAATGATACAAATGCATGCATAACAAAAAGTCTCTAAAAACTAGTGAACGCACAAAACCTCTCATGTATGGGTGACTAAGGAAACTATGAAATAACAATCATAAGAAAAGCTAGAACTATTAAACATAGGAGTTAACTAAAAAGATTCCAATCAAGTCTTGCGAGCCCGAAGTCTGTCAACTAAGGGTAAAATCAACAAGATGATGGAATGAAATTTAAGGTTTTGGGTCTACTCAAAAACCTGCCACTAATGTAGCGACTTAAGTTGGGTATATCCAACCAAGTCTCAAAACACCTAAAATCCTAAAAACATCTTAAGTCCTTAAAAAAATAATGCTCAAATTATGTTAAAAATGTAATCCAAAGTCAAACCTACAAAACTTAGCGCTCCAACCCTCCATCACCTGTAAAAATAAAGAGACGAAATTAGAGTGTTAATAATAATAATAATAATAATAATAATAATAATAAAATAATAAAATAAAACTAAAAATAAAATAATAAAATAAATAAAATAAAACTAAAATAAAATAAAATAAAAGAAAAATAAAGTTGGGTTGCCTCCCAACGAGCCGCCTTTCTTTTAAGTCTTTGGCTAGACTTAGCATGATTGGTCACGTGATCCCTCTCCTTTAGAGATGTCAACAACGAATGGCGCATCGACGTATTTGGGCATTGAAACATGCACGCCCTCTTTCATATTTAGGAGCTCATCCGGAACTTCCAACACGAAAGAATCTATCGTATCAGGATCGTCCAATACAAAGGTGTCGGCGGTGTAGAAGATCTGCAAACGCTCCTTTACTTCCACCCCCTTATAAGGTGTACCAAATGCGCATGGGAGGGTGGGTGGTTGTACCAACACCAGAAGTCGGTCTTCCTTGCTCTCTATCTGCGGCATCTCCGACATGTCTGAATCGACATCAATTTTCATCTCATCTTCTCCCTCATTTAAGGCAATGACAATCTATGGCTCAATTTGAAAGACTTCACATTCTTTTGATATTTCTATCACGTTGTCTCCCGGTTCTGTATCCTCCCGCACCTCAAGATTTGTCAATGTATCATCACGCACATTCTCCTCCGGGTAAAAAGTTGGTTGTGTACTGCACAACTCTGCTTCATCAATTTTTCTTTAAAGATTGACACTATTTCGATCGAAGGAAGTTTGCACGTCCTTCAAGGCTGGCAAAGTTAAATCAATATTTTGAATCTCATTGCAAGTTCGCCAACTTTCGGGCACACTTTCCATTACTTGCATCATCATATCGTCCAAGGAGAGGCTTTGATGAAACTATTGATTTCTTTCATGTTGAGGAACTTGTGGGTATGACATGAATCCAGAGAAGTCAGGTTGTTGCGATATATGGCCAGAATAGTAATAATTCTCATACTGTGGATGATATGGACAATTATGTGCGGAATGAGAATAATCTCCACAAATTTCGCAAACCTCGACCTGTTCCACAAAAGAATTCATGTTAATATATTGATGTTTATTTTGTGGCATACCTACCTCATTCACCTTATAATAATGTAAGTCTTCGTATCGACCATAATTATGGGGGTAGGAGGAGTCCATCGCGAGGTTGACTTGCACTTCACCTGAGGAGAGAGATGTTCCATTATGGAGATTAGTCGGTCAAGTTTTTGTTCGGCATCCGATCACTGCAAGTAAATACTCCATTTTGGGTATTTTCCACCACGAATTCAACTGCGCATTCCGTTTCACCTAAAAATGACCGAAAAATATAATTAAATTTATATTTTAAATACTTTTAATAATTAAATATACTAAAATAGACTAATAAATACATATAAATATCGACTTATCAATGTACTTTCAGCCCCCTCGTCATTAAGACAACTGACTGGCCTATATTATCTAAATCCTCTTATAATCTAGTCAGCCTAATCTAATCTTTCAACTTTGACCTTAAAATACTTTAATCCAATCCTTAATAATGCTCCAAAACTAAAGTTATATCCTCAATGAAACTCAATTCATGATTCGTTCAATTTGTGCAAATTAGGAAATCATATGAGTTATATTCTATATTTTGTAAAAATCTCGACAACACCATCCCTAAAAGTGGCCTAACGAAAAACTTTCACCTAATAGATAGCAGAATAAGGAGATGCCTCAAAGGACTCACAACTCCCTGTAGTTCACAATATATATCAAAATTGAACTTCTAAATTAACTTAGAGTCTACAACAACTTAATTTCAACTTTACAATCTCAAATACACCAAAACTGAAATATAAACTTGTCAACATAATATAAATTAACTTAGGAGACTCTCATAACCATTCAACAAAATCTCACATCCTACACTCGCCCCGAGAATCACAAAACAATATATTTTAAAACATTTAAAAACCATAAAATTAAATCTATACTATGAAAATAATTACAACAATCTTCGAGTCTAGTCCTTTCATCCCATATATTCATGTCAAATCTAACATCATCAAAAATAACTCGAAGATGTCAGGTAAGTAAATTCCTACATTGATCTGTACTCCTACAATTGTTTGTCTGATACATGGAGACATGTAATTGTATTTTCAAATAATCAATAAAATATATGCGTCGGCATGAAATGCAATCCGCTTGTCATTGTCTCCTACATTGATCTGTACTCCTACAATTGTTTGTCTTCTAACTATAATCGGACCACTGACGGAGAAGTTATGAATTTTCCAATATGGTATGTCAACTAGACAAACTTTATTTATTTTGATCTAAAAAGAACTTCTTGAAATTAAAATTTTTGGGATTAAATCCTCAAAACTCGACAATAAACACCACGAAACCACCTGATACCAATATCAAAATAATTTCACAACTAATGGAGTAAAATTGGATTAAAACCAATAATCAATATCAACAACTAATATATCTCCAAAATAGTTATCAACTGAATTGCATTAGTTCACCTCATCAAAACCCTAACCCATGTCAGTGGAATTTATCCCAAATTGACGCAAATCAATCCAATATATTAATTAACAACAGTTCTTACCAATTTCTATCAAAACCCTGCGAAATAAATAAAAAAATCTCGAGAATTCAAATTGGATTGAGGAAAAATGTTTGGCATTGATAATTTACTAAATTGCAGCTGAATACCTTATTTCCAACATAAAAACTTAGCTTGAATTGACCGTATCGTGATGCTTTGAGTATTGCAGAAAGAAACTAAGCGAAAATCGAAAGTAGGGAGCTCCGTGAGCGTAGGAATTGGTTGAAGGGTTTAAGGAAATTAAAATGTATAAAATGAATTGATTGATTTTTTTATTATATATAAACCCTTAGCTGCTTGTCAGCAACTTAATTCCTTTTTATTTATTTATTCTAGAAATCCCTATTTTGATATGTTTTGACTTCTAACGCCTATTTTCGATCTGGTTTTTTTACCAAATTAAATCAAACTCTCGACAAAATAATCCATCTTAATGAAAGGTCCGTAACACTGGTTTTTGCCAAACCAAAACCCCAAAAATTCTTTTGCCATACTTAACCAAATTTGCACCAATTTGGACTCAATCTCAACCTCAACCACTATCAACTAACAAAAAAATTGAAACAAGATCTCGCGTAAACTTCATCTCATTTCACACTACCTATGATCTTGACTTACACTCAAATCGAGACGTGTATACACCTCACCAACCGCCACCAAATCGTCCAACAATTTCAACTCGATGATAACGCTACGCGTATCTCAAGGCACATCCAATGTTTATTTTATTTGATTTAAAGTATAGTATTCATTTATATATAAACTATATTATATATAAGTATAAATACCCCAATATATTCTTGCAGCTATAACTTCTCCACTGGCACCAACGACTAAGCTCGGGCACGCACACTATTATACATCCCACGCGTATCACTATCAACCCCGAGTGTCACTATGTCCACCAATTTATTTATTATTTTATTTAATTTTGTGACTATCTTTTCAATTTATGTCCAAATAAATCCCCAAGAAATACCCCAATTTCGCAAAAACATAGAGAATTTACCAAAGCGCTCCAAAACTTCCAAACAACTGGTCTCGCACGCAAATCAATGTGTATGCCCCAACGTCAGCTCATTTAGTCTATTTAAAGTCCAAAATTTAAATTTTCAAACTTACTTGTAAATATTTTTTTGCGAAACTGGAACCAGTTGATTCGGTCGACATTTAAACTTCCTCAGAACTCGTGTCGACACGTAATCTCGAGACAAAAGCCCAAAATTACTAAAATTGAAGAAAATTCTCCAAAGTGCCCCAAAACTCACGGACACTGCATATACACTCCACTTACCCTTACTTCGCATCGAAATAGTGTATAATACATCAGATAAGCACACAACACATAAAAATAATACTAAGATTTATTATCTTTGACCCGTAACATGTTGGTTCCACCTTGGATACCTAAATCCCAAATTAAATTTAAAAATACTTAATTAGCCACCTAATTAAGTTTATAAAATTCTCGGATGTCACAATACACTGTGATGATTTTCATCAAATGGAAAATAGTGTATAATGTAACCCACAAAAGTAACTCCTGATTTTGAAAATAGTTTTATAGGAGATGGGTTACCTTTTCAAGCTATATATAAATCCTACTGAATTCGATAGGTTGTGTGGATTACATACTCACTAAAGGGTTTTCGATAGAACCATTGGGCATTAATGGATTGGCTAGACAACACACCGACTAATGTGTTGGTCTAGCAATCGCATTAATGGCGTATGTGGGAAATAGACACTAGTTTTATAAATAAAATGGGAATCACAATGTAATAGTCATTAATAGTTTAACTTGCATCCGTTACTTATTGAATTATATGTTTTCTATATTCTTGTTACGTAACATTGGTGCATATTGTTATTTCATGATATTCTTAACTAAAATATGGAATGTTGATAGCTATGTGAATCATTACTTACTGATCAAGTTGGAGCACTCACCTCAAATTAATATTTCAGGAAACCCGACGAGCGCTATAACTATGCGATATATAAGTCTTAAATTTCTCTTTGATGTAATGAATCTTCCCCGATCTTATATATTTATATAGAATTACAATTTTGTAATATCATAAATGATGGGAGATTTTATATAACTGAGGTTTATTCCAGTTTGATTTGGTATTGTATGTCATGTTTTAATTATTAAAAAAGTTCATAATTTTTGCTACGTTTGATATTCATTTATTCAATATTAATATACAAGTTGAGTTTATTAGGTATTAAAGGAGAGTTTGTTGGCTCTAGTTAAGTCTGGTTGGGTTACCAGGGCTTAATTAGGGTTTCAGGACGAGTATCACCCTAATCAGAATATGGGGTGCACATTTTGGTATTAGAGCCTAAGATTTATCACTTTTGAATTAAATGGTAACTATGATGCAATTTATTATCATAGATAAGGCTCTGATGTTGATTTTAATTTCAATTTATTTTCAAAGTGATAGCATACTCCTTTATACTGGAACCTAAGTTTATTGACTTTAAGAATTGTCTTGAGTTATGAATAAGCTTAAGATTTGAGAAATGATTTTTTATCGTGTTTTGGAGGGAAAATGAAAATGAAAACATTATTATACATTATTTGTTGCACTTATTGTTATTTATCGTATAGATATGATTTCATTATTTTCTCAGAATGTTACCCTAATGATTTTGTATCTCCTTTGACTTCAAAACCTAATGGTAGATCAAGGAGAGGGTTTATAGAGGCCTGAACCTCAGGGTAACAGGGAAACTTAGGATTAATGAAAATCTAAAATTAAGCAGCAAATGAGGGAGCTTATAGAGTCTTATGCAAGACTTATGGCTATGTCGATGGCTCAGATGGAACCACTAGCACGACGACCCGAGGCACAACCAATGACCAGTTTTAAGGTTAGTAGAGTTGAGAGAGGAGCTGAGATAATAGCAGCTCCAACTCAACCAGTATTACTACATATTTAGGTGTTGAAGACAGTTGCCAGAGTGCCTGTGGATTTTAAGAAGGTTGCATTTCTTAAAACTCACAAGGAAGTAATGAAATATGACATTATAAGATTCGATGGCCCAACGGAGGAAGGGGTAGCTGAGACCTGGATATTGGAGATGGATCAATGATTTATTGCTGTAAATATTGAGGACCAGTTTAAGGTTTAACTGGTTACATTTTTTTTGATAGATTCTCGTAGAAGTGGTGGAATTCCTTAGAGAAGGGAAGATTATCACCACCTAGCCACAGTCCAGGACTGTATTCTACATGTAATATCTCCCAAAATAAGTCAAGAACAGGAAGAGGACAGAGTTTATTTAGCTAAAACACAAAGCTATGTTTGTACGGGAGTATAACTAGAGGTTCAATGAGTTGAGTGAATTCGTTCCTGAGATAGTAGAGCCGAAGGATCACAAAACAGATTTTTTCCTTGATGGTCTGAATTATGAGATCAAAGTTATGGTTTCCCTCATCCTCATACTAGTTATGCTTTCATATTCAAGAGTGCAATGGAAGTGGAAGCAACCATTCTAGCCAAACCTTCTAGAACAATACTTACACCACCAATACCACAATTCCTTATGAGTCAAAGAACCCATGAATTTGCTTATTTTTTGCCAAGGAAGAAGCAGAGGAATGTTGTCGGAGTAGTTATAGAGTCAGGGTTTGCAAGAATGACTTTAGTTAGTGCACTGATTCCACCAGTTTCTCAGTCATCGGTAGCCAAACCACCTTTACCACCACCTCAGTTAGGAAGTAAGAGCAAAAGCAAAGCATAATCATTACAAATATCGAGTGGATCAGGCAAGTTTATCAGGCCAATAGTTTTCCTCAAAGGGCTTCCAGGTATGCTATCACTGTAAGTAGACGGGGCATATTCAGATAATGCATTCTATGCCACCAGCTACGTCGGTATGCATAACATTGCCTGCATGAGGACATACTCATGCAGTGGCTGAGGCAGGTCCCAAAATGAACCAGATGCTTATGGAAGGTATGTTGAGTATTTATGGTCGAGATATGCATGTTTAGATTGATGCTGGTTCTATAGTTTTCTTTATTGCAGGTGCAATAGTTGATGAGTTGAAATTGAAACCAGTTAGAACCAATAGATTGTTAATTTTGAGCACAACGGTGAGTAAGAAGGTTTATCCTAACCTAATCTGCAAAGGGAGAACGAATATCCATTACCTAAGATTAATGATTTGTTTGATCAGTTGAACGTTGCTAGACATTTCTTGAAGATTGATTTGAGATCTGGTTATCATCAACTGAGGATCAAAGATGAAGATATATGAAAGAAGGCTTTCAGTACTTGTTATGGGCATTTCGAGTTTACAATAATGTTATTTGGGCTCACTAATACTCCTGCTATGTTCATGAATTTGATGCATAGGGTGTTTAAACCATATCTTAACCAATTTGTCTTTATACTTATCAATGATATTTTGATATATTCGAATACTGAGGAAGAGCATTCGCACTACCTCAAAGTTACATTGTAGACTTTGAAGGATAATCAGGTGTATGCCCAAGTTTAGTAAGTGTGAATTTTGGTCTTCAAAGGTCAAGTCTTTTGGACATGTGGTTAATGTTTAGGGTATATATGTTGATCCAGTGAAGGTTGAGGCAATCAGGGATTGGCCCTACCCTGGCACAATGTCAGAGGTTTGGAGTTTTCTAGGGTAAGCAGGTTATTATAGAAGATTCATGGATGGTTTCTCTCGTATTGCTCTGCTAATGACTCAGCTAACATATAAAGATGTTGACTTTGTTTGGTTAGATGAGTGCAAAGCTGCTTTCAAAGGTTTTAAGGATAGTTTTACTACAACACATGTTCTTTCATTACTTGAGATGGGGAAGGAATTAGTGATTTTTACCGATGCTTCTCTTTCAAGCTTGGGTTATCTGCTGATGCAGAAAGGCAGAGTTGTAGCTTATGCTTCAAGGCAACTCAAGGTTCATGAAAGAAATTATCCAGTTCATGATCTTAAGCTAGCTACAATTGTTTTTGCCTTGAAGATTTGGAGGCACTAGTACAGAGAAAAGTTTACAATATTTTCAAATCATAAGAGTCTGAATTCTTGTTTACTCATAGTAAATTGAATATGAGGTAGGGGTGACGTGTCTCCGTGTACTTCTTGCCAGCTGGCCCAACTACACATGGTCGACATCTACCCGTCCTTTTCATGTCTCACAAATCATATCCACGTATGTATTATCAAATTATTAGTAGATTATCCTTATTTTCTTAACTTATTCTTTGTAGGTATTTAACTATTTCAACTATTACTTAATTTGTAGTTTATTTTAATGCTTAACCATACTAGTGGGTTATTTCTTACAAGTTGACACAAATCAACATAAGCCTTAATTGATACGAATGGTATAAGTAATTTAGCATCCTAAACATTATTCAAAAGAGCAAATCCTAGTGTGGAAACCCTATAAAGTACTTTTATATAAGATAAAATGTCATAAACAAGGTATATATAAATATATGGTGTCATCTCAAATCTCCCAATACCCAAAATATACAAAATCTTTAAAATAAACATGTACGAGTAGGTCCTCAACGACGGGCAATCAGATGTAGTCACCTAGGATCCCCTAGCTCCTATTGGTACTAGGATCTGCACTCAATCATCATAAAAAATAGATGACGAGTTCAATAAGTAAAATCCAAAGGAACTCCTATGAGCTTTTATATAATAAAGCAAAAGAAATGCAAGGAATATTGTCAAGTAAACATGCGGAATATAGAAATAGATAATTATAAATGGCTCATCGTATGAATAGATAATAGATAAGCTAACAAATATGTGTGCTCACTCTAGATGGACTAGACTGTACTGTAGGTCGCCGAGTTTCCACCAGTGGTCACGGCCAACAAGCCCGACATTTAGTCCCTCGCGGCGCTAGCCGAATCCGCTGAGTTACCGACACGTGCACCAAGTGCAAGCTCAGATCGCCATTCACTAAGGACCGGGTCACACGTGCTACTATCCTGTGCATCATGAACCCACAACTAGGAAATCTTGGGGAGTAACATCAACCAACGTCCAAGTAACAGAATAGAGTAGTAGAAATAGCAAGAAATTGATGGAAATGAAATTAACAACAAAATCAAATACTCAGAGTCTTTCAATTGGGTTTTACAAACCTCATATCAATTTTTGACTCCTCCAGACTCCCGTATTTGACACGACAAGCTCTCGCTATCGAGCTATAGCTTCCCCAAGTCCCTGAAGTCTAATTTTTATAGTTTTTAATTAATTCCTAGTGTTTAGATAGGTATTAAATTGGAATAGTCCAAAATAGCTCTTAATTTTCATTTTTGATATGCAAATAAGCGCGCTAAGGTACATGTGTAACACACTATCTATTGGTAGCGCGCTAACCATTCCAGGTATAGCGCTATCATTCCTCTACGACAGAATTCTCAAGTCAAAAATTTTGTATTTCTCTTCTCAATTGGCTATCCTATTTATTTATACATGCTTCCCATACACAATTATTTTCAAAACAACAACTAAACATTTTCAGAACATAAGTTTTAACCCAATTTTCTCCAAATTCATGCATTTACACGACTTCTCAATTTCATAAAAATCATTAAATCTAACTAAACCCATGATCAATTTTCGACGTATGTGAACTACCAACATGTAATTTGTTACATTCACACCACAAATCAGAGATCTCATCATACATTTTTGAAATTCACTAAACATGTCAAAGTTAGGTTCATTAAATAGATTAGAAAATGGAGATGAAGATTACCTAAGTTAGATCTCTTGAATTGGTTTTCAAAGTGCGAATTCCAGCTTGATTGATCCTCTTTTCATCGGATTTCTCTCTGTATTTGCACGAGAAGTTGAGTGTTTTGATTAAAATCCCACTAACTCCCCTTTATATATGGTTCACTTTGATCAAGTATGCATACGTATCTTGAAAATTATATTGTGGTTCTTAAGCATGTTGTCCTACACCTCTTGATAACTTCATAGCATACTCCCTCCTTAGAGTAAATCAATGTGACGATGTAGATGTCCATCTCAAGGTCCCTTTTATTCAAGGCAAACTATTGGCTTTCATTTATTCATTTGATGTCACATTACATTAAGCCTCTTAAAACGATATGTTTAGTGTCTTATTTATCAAATTTAACCACGCATGGTCCCACTAACCTTCGAATACCCGATATCCGATGCCCCGCGTCTCGACATGCGTTTCGAGACGTGCCATAGCCTATTGTTCAAATTTTAATTTAATTAGCCTATGATTACATTACTCATTTAAATTGCACTTCCTAGTCAATTAACATGAATTTGTCGAGTTTTTTGCAGTGTACTCGTACTTCGCCTCTCGATACCCGCATTGACATGCATTTCGAGGCAACTACTCATCACACAACCTTGCACGATATTGTTATTCAACATACACACATGCGATGTATTTAACAATAATTTAATAAATTGCATCACAAATAAGCAATCCAACATACAATTATCTAAAGTACCTAGTCCAACATGTGTCCTAGTCTAGTCGCGGTGTCCATGTAGATCTGAGTTGGTGTCCATGTCTTAGATTACGAGATAAATAATGGCGTTAATAAATGACTCGTTACAGCATAGATGGCTTGAGTTCCTAGAAGATTATGATTTCATTCTAGAGTATCATTTGGGTAAAGCAAATGTGGTTGTTGATGCCTTAAATTGGAGAAGAACAAGCAGAGAGAACGAAGCTATTGCCATAACTGATTATGGATTATACAACGTGTCAGAGGTTAGTAGCTAATGTAGATCATCCTGATTAGTTAGTTTCTAATTATGGTGCATTATGGTTGAGAGATAGATTATGGATTTCAGCTTAGGATCAGTTGAGGAAGGAGTTGTTAAGGGAATCTCATAGATCTCTTTACTTTATTTTTCAAGGTAACACTAAGTTGTATCGCAATATGAAGTGTGCTTATTGGTGGCCTGGGATGAAGAATGATATTTTTAAGTTCGTAAAGAAATGTAGGATATGTCAGCAAGTTAAGGCTGAGCATAAGAAACATTTAAGTTATTGCATTCGCTGCATATTCCTGAGTGGAAATGGGAATATATATATATATATATATATATATATATATATATATCAATGAATTTTGTTTTTGGTCTACTTCTGAGTTTGTAAACACGATACCTCATTTTGTATGGTCGGCCTTGTCATTCACCTAGTTCATATTGTCTTTCATGTACATAAAGATAATTCTATGATGCACATGTAAATCAAAACATCTAGGATTTTGGTGTTTTCAATTTATTGTGTTGAAAGTTTCACCTAAAATGATTATAGATTGGAATAAATTTAATCTTCTAGAAAACTTATCTTTTGGTTAAGGTGAAATGACAATCTCACATATACTTGATCGTAAGATTTTGAGGCTGAGAACCAAAGATATTTCTTTTGGTTAAGGTGAAATGACAATCTTACAAAGATGAAGAACTAACTTACGAGCGAAAATTATATATAAAGGAGCAGTTTCCATATATTTTCGAAATTACAGGTAATTTTACACTTACTTTAATTTCAACGATGAAATTGATTTAAATTGGGGAGACTATAATGACATGTTACCTTAAGCTGGTGATTAATGTTAATTTAAAGCTTAATTAACTCGAGTTAGGCTCGTGGTTAAGTTTGATGCATCTCGATTAGCGTGTGCATGTGTTTCCTTGATGGTTTATGTTTATTTTGTATGTTAATGAATTTTATTGGTTGTAGGATAATAGGAAATTAATAAAAACCTATAATGGAAAAATAAGTAAATAAAATATAAATAACCAGTATACCAAGTGTGACGAGGGAGTTGTGAAATGAATTTGCACACCCAAGAACACTAGTTATGAATCTTTCTCAGTGTTCGAGAACCTAACACAAACCACTTGATGTTAATTTTTATGTTAAACTAGTCTTATTATTATCCTAGAATCCTGGTTCGAATCTCGTTCGAATCCGAAAATCAGAACTCACATTTTCTCAATTTTTTCCAAATTTAGGCTTACAGTAACGTGGGTGTCGTTGTAGTCCTTAGGTTAGTGGCACCATGGGTTCCATGCCCACGGCGATGTCACTAGCGCTAATCGCTGCAACCCCTTCTTGGGATTCCTTCCTTCTTTGGTGGCACTAACACATCCTCGTACCCCTTGCATACCTCAAATAACGTCCAAATCACATATAGAGAACCTAAAAATGGTCTTACCATGATTACAATCCCTCAAATAAAGTCCAAACCACCACCCCATACAAACCACACATGATCAGAGATACTAAAGAACCTCCCTAGTTTTTCCATCACCCTTAAGCCCAAAGCAAACACACACGCCCAAATCCCATGAAAATCCAAGGAAAACAAATTTGTTGAGTTTCCAACAAGGAAGATGAAACCAATTCTCTTTTTCTCTCTCTCCAAAGGCATTGACAATGGTGTTGTTAAAGTGGCGTAGTGATGGTGTGACAATGAAGAGATGGTGGTAGTGGCGTTGTAATGAGGTGATGGATTGAAGGTGGCGATGAGGATTGAAATGGTCCTAAACCTAATTATTTTACTTGTAAACAAAGCTATCCACCTCTTCCTAAGCACACCTCATGCTTTCATCTCATCATCATTATATGCACATATCTCAAGTACATCCAAGGGTTTGGAGCTTAAAGTGACACTAATCACTAATGTGACACCAATCTTGACACAACGGACCTAAAGGCTTAATTGATGGTTCACATTATTTGTTTGATTTGATTTATAAACTATATGTTATATTAATCCCACTTAATTTAATTAAACTCATATACAAGTCACACAAATACCAAACAACAAACAAGCCCATACACTTCTTAATGGAGATACATTGGAATTAATCACAAGCCTAACTCGGGTAAATTAGGATTCGAGTAAATGCTAATCACTTACTTAAGGTATCAGGTCTTTACAAACTGGCCTTAAAAGACGTCCTCAAATTGTTTAATCAAGCAATGATAGAAAAATAGGTGTGGAGAATCTACAAAAATGAGATTCCCTACCAGCGAGAGTCCTTAGAGGGAAATATCACCACCACAAGAAATTGTTGAATGTCATAAAGAAGATAAAACGGCCCCAAATTCCGAGGCAAACTGAGCATCGCCACGTTGCCAGACGCGTCCACGCCACGTCACTTATACACATGTCCATTATGGCCCGCGAACTACCATCGTATAATTCGATTTAGTCAATTTCGTCATTTAAAAGATTATTTTGTCGAAACACACCAAGTCAAAGAGTTTTACCACTTAGTTTTTTATATTGATTATTTTTAGGTTATTTTTAATATTGGACGTCTTAATAATATGCATTTTAATAATATAAACAAGTTTTATATTAATTAAAACCCTACAGGGTGGAAACCCGACAAAAAGATGTCATGTATATCAATAAGGTGACAAAAGGTATAACAAGTGTAAATATACATGTGTCAGGTAACAAGTCTCCCAAAACAATCCCAAAAAAGAATATATATATGTGTAAGTACAAACACCTACGAGTAAGCTAGTGGAGGCGCTTTGGATCAGAGGTAGTCGCCAAGCACCGCCTTCCCTCGGCTCGTCG
Organism: Stephania yunnanensis; assembly: GCA_039657365.1. Taxonomy (NCBI): domain Eukaryota; kingdom Viridiplantae; phylum Streptophyta; class Magnoliopsida; order Ranunculales; family Menispermaceae; genus Stephania; species Stephania yunnanensis. The sequence continues at coordinate 50,952,425 of CM077584.1, read as the reverse complement.
TAGGATCTACAACTTGCCACCAACAAATTTTTTTATGTTTTCCCATTTTATTATATTTTTCTTGATTTTTTTTATTTTTCCATAATTGTTTAGATATTTTTCCTATTTTTCTGATACTTATTTGATTTAAAAGCGTATTTTATTTTTAGTTTTTTAAAACTTTTAATTAATTAAAATTAATTTGGCGTGGGTTGAGCCCGAACCGAGCCCGATTTGGTTTGGCCTTCTTCGGCCCAACCAGGGTTCGGGCCTGGCTAGCAAGCCCAACCTGCTAGAAGGTAGCCGGCCCAACTGGCTACCCCTTTCTTCTTCCTCAAATCGTCTCTGCAGTGCAAAAATGATTTTCTAATTTTTTTTAAAAAAACACAACAACAATTACAACAACAACACCAACAACCTAACAACAATAACAACCACCCAACAACACCATCACCATTAAACTCTAAATTTCTCCAAAAAAAGTTAACCAAAAACCGACACACACCTCGATTCGAGATCTTCGCGAGCATCGGCGAGTGGAGAGAGCACCACGAGATATGTGCAACCGATTTTAGAGAGCAATGGAGAGCTTGGTGGTGAGGAGTTGGAAGTGGAGAAGAAGAGCTCATGAAGAGAAAGGGAGCGAGTAAGGAGAGATTAATTTATTTTTCGAAAGGAGTGAGAAAAAATGAATGATGGTGTTGGGTTTTGGGGTTCATACGCAGCGGAAATTACAAAACAATTTTGACAAAAACCCCAACAGGATCTGAATCTAATTCCATTAAAAACATTTAAACCATGAAAAACTTAATCATACCGTATGATTCATACCTCAGTCGCAATATACCTTTCTGGAAGGTTGATCGATCTCTAAGGCGCTGCCAACAACGAACGCCCTCTACCAGTAGTCCACACACGAACGGCGGCCGAGATTTGAAGTGCTAGCTTCGAGAGAATACCAAATCTTTTTGTTTCTCTCCAAAACGATCCAGAGCATACCAAAAACCCTAAGTCATTTCTAATAAAATGAAAATAGAGTTTCGGCCTTTTGATCTTTCGTACGTGTATTGTAACTTAAAGCGTCTATTTATACAACCCTTGTATATAGACGGTTAAGTATATTACACATATACCCTTACTTAAATAAGTATAAGTGTAATACACCACAAGGACGTTTCTGTTATGAGTTTTATCTTATAAAATTCATTTTTTCTGAACCATCTTAAAATCTCGCAGAACCCCAATAGGCTCATACAACGTTGGCAGTGTACCAAAACACATTTTGGTATACAAGTCATAAGCGGCCTCTAGCAAGACATTATGACTACCTAAGTTGTACGAATATCAAATCGATACAACCTAATCAAAAGTGTATATAACATATTTTTGTCACAGGATATCCTTTTGATCAAACATAAGGCATGGAATTTTCATCCAACATGTTCAATCGTACTAGTCTCGATCTTTAGGTAGACTGAAAACATCCAAGTGACATTGATTAATATCAATTCACTTAGACTAGGCCTTTTAACAGTCTAACACATCGAGGGATCTACTGGATATCTCTCTTTATACGAGAGGGACAAATTCTATCTTGATTACACAACTTCATCACATTGCTCACACAGTAACCAATCACAACCTTTATAATCGTCCGGTTAAAGACAACGTTTGATAGTGTCAAATCACTGTGTTCCTAATGTTGAAGTCTCTGGTAATCTCAAGTTAGAGGACTGAAAAATATACCTATCATGAGAAACAACTATGACTTAATCCATATGATGTTCTCATAGCGGGTCGGTCCAGTTCTTTGTTCCCTAACAAGTACTCGTGATCTTAATTCGTATCCCTATATATATATAATCATCATATGATCATCAATCAAGACTCACACTAGTCTTAATTAATTATAGTTCCCAGTATAATGATCGACTAGGGACATTTAGGATATTTCTTTAAATACCTATGGATCTTATTATAATGTAAACATGCAAATTAGTTATAATAAACAGTAAATGAAATCCTCTATTTTATTAACTAAAAGTATTCATAAAGACAGTTAATAGATTGACCTAGGGCACATGCCCTAACATCTCCCACTTGCACTGGGGCCAATAATATATGAATCTAATGCCTAATGATCTAACATGACCATCTTGTTTTGCTTGTGGAAGAGCTTTTGTCAATGGATCCACAACGTTGTCTTCAGTACGTACTCTGCAAATCTTCACATCTCCCCTCTCGATAATTTCTCTGATGAGATGAAAATGTCTCGAGTATATGTTTGGATCTGTGGTGTGATCTAGGTTCCTTGGCTTTGTGCTATTGCCCCATTCTTGTCACAATACAAACAAACAAAGGTTAGCAATACTTGGAACCACACCTAGTTCGAAATGAACTTTTTGATCCAAACCGCATCCTTTCTTTCGCATCGGACGCCGCAATATACTCAAACTCTTTGTAGAATCTAATACGCCTCTTGCTTCGAACTTTTCTAGCTTACTGCACCCCATTCAAAATAAACACATATCCATATTGCGATCTAAAATCATCTATATCAGTTTGAAAACTTGCATCTGTGTAACCATTTACAACTAGATCATTTTCAAAACCTCCATAGACCAAGAGCATTTCCTTAGTCATTCTTAAGTATTTAAGAATGTTCTTTACTGCTATCCAGTGACTCTCACCAGGATCTGAGTGATATCTGCTTGTAGTGCTTAAAGCATATGACACATCAGGTCGAGTGCATAACATGGCATACATGATAGATCCAATAGCTGATGCATATAGAATCTTATTCATAAGGTCTCGCTCATCATTTGTCTTAGGACATTGAGTCTTGCTGAGACTTATGCCATGAGACATTGGCAACAATCCATTTTTAGAGTTTTGCTAACTGAACCTATTCAGCACCTTGTCTATGTAAGCACTCTGACTTAGACCAATTAGCCTCTTAGATCCATCCCTATAGATCCTTATCTCTAGGATATAGGCTGCATCTCCTAAGTCTTTCATTGAGAAACACTTCCCTAACCAAGACTTGACACTCTGCAATGTTGGGATGTCATTTCCAATGAGTAATATATCATCAACATACAGTACCAGAAAAACTACACCCCCATTGACCTTCTTGTATACACAAGGCTCATCTTCGTTCTTAATAAAACCAAAATCCTTGATTGTTTCATCAAAATGAAGATTCCAACTCCGAGAAGCTTGTTTTAATCCATAAATGGATCTTTGAATCTTGCATACCTTCCTAGAATTCTCGGGATGTACAAAACCTTCGGGTTGTGTCATATACACGTCCTCAAGCAGCTTTCCATTAAGAAATATTGTTTTTACATCCATTTGCCATATCTCGTAGTCATAATATGCAACAATGGCAATTAAAATTCTTATGGATTTAAGCATGGCAACTGGCGAAAAAGTTTCATCATAATCAAGACCTTGAGTCTGCCTGAAACCTTTTGCTACAAGTCTTGCTTTAAAAGTATGCACATTGCCATCCATGTCAGTTTTCTTCTTGAAAACCCATTTACATCCAATGGTCTTACCACCTTCAGGTAAATCAACCAAGTTCCAAACTTGGTTATCATACATATATTGCATCTCAGAGTTCATGGCACTTAACCATTGATCTGAGTTTGGTCTAGACATAGCCTCCTGATAAGTGGTGGGCTCATTTTGATCCATAAGCAACACATCACGACTATCAGTAATGAGAAATTAGAATCTCACTGGCTCATGTCTTACCCTACCAGATTTACATGGGCGTTGTGTCCCTTGTAGAGAGGTTCAACTGGTTCAGAACGTTGTTGAACTTCCAGTAGCGGTTTAGGGTTTATCTGTGATTCTAGAACTTCTTCAAGATTTATTTCTCTCCCACTAGTGTCTTTTGAAATAAACTATTTTTCCATAAAGGCACCATACCGAGCGACAAACACTTTGTTCTCAACAAGATTATAAAAGTAATATCATTTTGTTTCCTTTGGATACCTACAAATAAACACTTATCAGATTTAGGTGCTAGTTTTTCTGAGACTTGTCGTTTTATGTAAGCCTCACAACCCCAAATCTTAAGGAAAGACAAACTAGGTCTCTTCTCATACTATATCTCATATGGTGTTTTATTAACCACTTTGGAAGGAACTCGATTTAGAGTGAAAGCTGCAGTTTATGCAACAAAAAGATAATGGAAGATCTGCATGACTCATCATAGATCGAACCATATCTAATAAGGTTCGATTTCTCCTTTCAGAAACTCCATTTCATTGTGGAGTTGTTGGTGGAGTCAATTGGGAGACAATCCCACAATTTTTAAGATGATCATCAAATTCTTGGCTTAAATATTCACCACCTCGATCTTATCGAAGTGTTTTGATAGTTTTACCACGTTGATTATGTACTTCATTTTGAAACGTTCGAAACATCTCAAATGATTCAGCTTTATGTTTCATAAGATATGCATAACCATATCTGTTGAAATCATCAGTAAATGTAATGAAGTACTGATAACCTCTTCTAGCCATTGTGTTTATAGAACTGCATACATCAGTATGTATTAGACCCAATAAATCACTTGCCCTTTCACTGTGTTCAGTAAAGGGACTTTTAGTCATCTTGCCTAGTAAACAAGATACGCATGTTTCATATGTTTCTAAATCAAATGAATCTAGAAGCTCATCTTTATGGAGCTTCATTATGCGTTTCTCGTTTATGTGTCCGAGACGACAATGCCAAAGATAGGTTTAATTACAGAAATGACAATTTTCTTCCTTTTCTTTTGGGTGTTTTGAAGCAGGAACAGGCCGGGTCTTGACTTGTTCCATAGGCTTTGCGACAGGTGCAACAACAGCCTTGGCAACTCTAGCCTTGCCTTTGCCTTTCTTCTTCATTCCCTTTCCCTTTTAGACCATCAACATATTACTATAGGGTTTCTTGATATTTTGTTCAGCAGTTTTAAGCATCAAATACAACAACAACAACAACAACAACAACATAGCCTCAGTCCCAAATTAACTGGGGTCGGCTACATGGATCAAACTTTTCCATTGTGCTCGATTCAAGGTGCAATTGATGGTGAGCTTTGCAAACCATTCAAATCTCTCTTAATTAATGCATCCCATGTTAACTTTGGTCTACCCCTACCTCGTCGAATTTCTACAGTTTCTATTGAGTCAAGTTTTCTAGTTGGGGCATTTGTAGGCCGTCTTTGCGAGTGACCAAACCATCGCAACCGCCCTTCCCTAATCTTTGTATCAATTGGTGCTACTCCTACTTGTCTTTGAATTTCTATATTTCTTATTCTATCTTTACGGTTTTACCACACATCCACCTAAGCATCCTCATTTCTCGCTACATTCACTTTATGTAATTGTTGTTGCTTTACCGCCTAACATTCACTTCCATAGAGCATAGCCGGCCTAATTGCGGTCCTATAAAATTTTCCTTTTAACTTAGTGGGAACATGTCGATCACAATCACCCCCGTTGCACTCCGCCATTTCTTCCATCCAAATTGGATTCTATGTGTGACATCATTTTCAATGTTACCATCATTTTGTATGATTGAACCTAGGTATCTAAAGTGGTTTACCCTAGGCACTTCTACTTCCCTAATTTTACCACTCCGTCATCTCGATGTCTAGTGTTTCCAAACTCACAAGTGCATGTATTCGCCGTCCTACTCAACTTAAAGCCTTTAGATTCTAATGTATTTCTCCGTAGTTCTAATTTCCTATTCACTCCATCTTTAGTTTCATCCACTAAGACAATATCATCTCGCAAATAGCATACACCATGGTATATCCTCTTGAATATGTCTAGTTAATTCATCCATAACTAAAGTAAATAGATATGGGCTTAAAGCCGATCCTTGATGTAGTCCTATCGTAATGGGAAATTCTTTTGTAGCTCCTCCAAATGTCTTTACACTCGTTACTACTCCATCGTACATATCTTTAATAGTGTCTATGTATCTAGCGTGCACTCTTTTTCTTTCTAGAACCCACCAAAGAACATCTCTAGGGACCCTATCATACGCTTTTTCTAAATCTACGAATACCATATGAAGATCTTTTTTCTTTTCTCTATATTTTTCTAACAATCGTCTTACAAGGAAAATCGCTTCCATAGTTGACCTCCCAGGCATGAAACCAAATTGGTTCTCTGATATTGTTGTTTCTCTCCTTAGCCTATTGTCAATTATCCTCTCCCACGCTTTCATAGTGTGACTCATGAGTTTAATTCCCCGTAGTTTGAGCAACTTTGAATGTCTCCTTTGTTTTTGAAGATTGGCACAAGCGTGCTTCTTCTCCAATCCATTGGCATCCGTTTTGATTTTAAAATTTTATTGAAAAGCTTTGTCAACCAAGTCAATCCGATTTCTCCTAAGCATTTCCAAACCTCTATGGGTATTTCATCTGGGCCACATGCTTTCCCTATTTTCATTCTTTTCAATGCCTCTTTAACTTCTACAATTCTAATATTGCGTGTATAGTTTACATTTCTTTCTTGGTGTGGGTTTTCATCTATTATAGCATCAACTTGGCCATCATTAAATAAACTATCGAAGTAACTTCTCCATCTCTCCTTAATATCCTCCTCCCGCGTTAAAACATTTTGATTTTCGTCCTTAATACATCTTACGTGACTTAGGTCTTGTTTCTTTTTATCTCTTAATTTGGCTAGCCTATATATATATTTTTCGCCATCTCTATTACCTAACTTTGTATATAAATCTTTCATGAAATTTGTTTTAGCTTGACTAACTACTTTTTTAGCTTGTTTTCTAGCTTCTCTATATTGATTGTACGCATCTTCATCTTGACACTTAGGTATTTTCCTATACATATCTCTTTTAGTCTTAATTGCTCGTTGGACATCCTCGTTCCACCACCATGTTTCCTTCTTTGTAGGTCCCAAGCCCTTAGATATACCTAATATGTTTGATCCCACCCTCCTTATGCAACTACTCATTTCTAGCCACATTGTATTAGCATCTAAGTCAAGATTCCAAACATTTTCCTTTAGTAGTTTTTCTCTAAACTCTACTTGTTTACTATGTTTTAGGTTCCACCACTTTATTCTAGGGTCGCTTACTCTTTTATTCATATTTTTCCGTTTTGTTAGCTTAATATCAAGTACTACTAACTTATGTTGGGTAGTAAGTGCTTCACTAGGTATTACTTTGCGCCTCTACATAGTTTTCTATCTATTTTTCTTGTTAAAAGAAAATCTATTTGACTCTTGTTATGACCACTACTAAAAGTAATTATATGCGACTCCCTCTTCCTAAAACTAGTATTTGCTAAGACAAGATCATATGCTTTGAAGCAAATTCTAAAATTGATTCTCCTTCTTCATTTCTATTACCGTAACCAAAACCTCCATGAACTCTCTCAAACCCATCGTTACTTACCTCGACATGCCCATTTAAATCTCCTCCAATAAAAACCTTTTCATCTAATGGTATACTCGCATAAATCCATCCATATCATCCCAAAACTTGTGTTTGATGCTCTCGCTTAATCCTACTTGTGGTGCATATGCGCTAAGTATGTTAATTTTTTCGTCTCCAATAATTAATTTAACTAGAATCAATCTATCCCCCATTCTTTTAACCTCTACGACCTTATCCTTCTAATCATTATCCACCACAATTCCTACTCCATTGCATTTTCTATCTATACCAGTGTACCACAATTTAAACCCTGTGCTTCCTATTTCTCTACTCTTTTCTCCTACCCATTTTGTCTCTTGGAGGCAGTTTTAAGCATCAAATGCAACTCCGAAATTGATTTCTCCATATTATTCATATTGTAGTTCATCACAAATTGTGAGTAAATTTCTGGTAATGAATTCAGGATCAAATCCGCAGCCAACTCTTGGCTTATGGGAAATCCGAGTCTATCAAGCTGGACAACATAGCCTTTCATCTTCAGAACATGAGGACTAACTGACGCACCTCTAGTCATCTTGCAAAAATGTAGGTTCTTGACTGTCTCTAACCTTTATTGCTCAGCTTGCAGTTGGAACATTTCCTTCAGCGTTACGGCCATGTCGTAGGCTTCCATTAGTTCCATGTCTTTCTGAAGTCCACGAACCATAGTTGCTAGCATAATACATCCAACATCAGTAGAATCGTTGACATGCTTATTATGCGCATCTTTCACAGCTTTCGTAGCATTGGCTAGTGGGTCCTCAGGGATTGAAGCATCCAGGACATACAACTTGCGTTCATGCTTAAGAACAATTCTCAAGTTTTTGAACCAGTCAAGAAAGTTAGTCCCAGATAGCTTATCCTTCTCAACGATGGATCGCAGTGACAGGGGATTATTGTTACTTGAAAAGGCCATTGATCTACAATAAAGATTATGCAAAGTTTATTTTAGTATAAAGGAATAGCCTCCCACTAAATTAACAACCCTCCTAAAACGTACTGTTTATTTAGGGGACTAAAATCCATATTTCACCTAATTATATGACAGCTATGGCATGAAACATAGAACTAGATTATTTAGGTAGGTAACAGTTACCAATTACATCTTATGTAATTTGTAGCTCCTTTTATGAGATATGGGACATCTTATGTCTTAGCATATTTTTATCTCATCATTTGCCTAAAGCTAAAAACTATTTTAATGGCTTTATTAAGTCGAACCATTTTAAACATTTAGGTAACTCTTACCCAACTTGTCTCACCAAGATAACATAATACACCCAACTATGGTTGAAACTATATTAGTGTAATCGAGGCCTTGACAAGTGTTTAAAATGGATGGCAAGAGACTTAAAATTTAATGGAGGGATTTTATTCAGTTTTAGTGATTTTATGTAAACAATAAAATATCATATATTTTATTGATTTGTTCAATCACTAAACAATTTGGAAAAAAAAATTTATATTTTTCACTAACAAAAGAATTTTCGTACGCTAGGAGTAGTTAGACGACGGTCCCGTTGGCCATGGTCAATGTAATGCGATCGATCATTGGCCATCAATGAACAGGTACAGTGCGGCTAGCCCCGCTTTTTTTTTTTTTTTTTTTTTTTAGAAGACGAATCTCAATTCCGAAAATTAAAATTCGCTATAGAAAATCATAATTTTTCGCTGATTTTATTATCATAAATTAACCCCTTAATTTACCCGAAATTAAGTCAATTAAAACATTTTAATTAACCCGGGCCCACATCTAACTAATCATCTTATCCTAATCCAATTAGGATTTAAGATATTTGAATCATAGTATATCACCAATAACAAGATTCTTGATAGTTATCTCATATTCTAATTTGTTATCTATCTTTATCAAATGGAAACTTCATAACAAAATAGATATAACAAGATAAATAATTAATTTCGAAAATTAATTATTTAATTTGGATTTAAGATATTTGAATCCTAGTGTATCACCAACAACAAGATTCTTGATATTTATCTCTTATTCTAATTTGTTATCTATCTTTATCAAATAGAAACTTCATAACAAAATAGATATAACAAGATAAATAAATAATTTCGAAAATTAATTATTTATTTTGGATTTAAGATATTTGAATCTTAGTATATCACCAATAACAAGATTCTCGATATTTATCTCATATTCTAATTTGTTATCTATTTTATCAAATAGAAACTTTATAACAAAATAGATATAACAAGATAAATAAATAATTTCGAAAATTAATTAATTATAAATAAATAATTTCGAAAATTAATTATTTATAATTAAATAATTTTGAAAATTAATTATTTGCAATTTCGATCCTCATCCAAATAATCACAAACATGTAATTGAATCATGAACTACTATCTCAATCAAACCTAATGGTGTCATGGATCACAGAACACGAAACTCAATTCATTAAAATTATTTGAATTAACCTAACATGGTTACTAGCATGTACGAAACTAATTTTAATTAAATCACGAATATGTGTATCATATACACAAAACATGATAATAAATCTAAAAGACAACTTATGTATATCACATATACATCAACTATTAATATGTTTTCAATCATATATCATGTATATATCAGAAGAAAACATGCAATGAATTTAATGGAAACGAACTCAAAGGCTCTGATACCACTGTTGGGTTTTGGAGTTCATACGCAGCGAAAATTACAAAACAATTTTGACAAAAACCCCAACAGGATCCGAATCTAATTCCATTAAAAACATTTAAACCATGAAAAACTTAATCATACCTCGATCGCAATATACCTTTCTGAAGGTTGATCAATCTCTAAGGCGCTGCCAACGACGAACGCCTCTACCAATAGTCCACACATGAACGGCGGTGAGATTCGAAGTGAAAGCTTCGTGAGAATACCAAATCTTTTTGTTTCTCTCCAAAATGATCCATAGAGCATACCAAAAACCCTAAGTCGTTTCTAAAACGAAAATAGAGTTTCGGCCTTTTGATCTTTCGTACGTGTATTGTAACTTAAAGCGTCTATTTATACAACCCTTGTATATAGACGGTTAAGTATATACACATATACCCTTACTTAAAGAAGTATAAGTGTAATACACCACAAGGACGTTTCTATTATGAATTTTATCATATAAAATTCATTTTTCTTAACCATCTTAAAATCTCGCAGAACCATTCTTAGTGTGCGACCCAATAGGTTCATACAACGTTGGCAGTGTACCAAAACACATTTTGGTATACAAGTCATAAGCGGCCTCTAGCAAGACATTATGACTACCCAAGTTGTACGAATATCAAATCGATACAACCTAATCAATAGTGTATATAACATCTTTTTGTCACACGATATCCTTTTGATCAAACATAAGGCATGGAATTGTCATCCAACATGTTCAATCGTACTAGTCTCGATCTTTAGGTAGACTGAAAACATCCAAGTGACATTGATCAATATCAATTCACTTAGACTAGGCCTTTTAATAGTCTAACACATCGAGGGATCCACTGGATATATCTCTTTATATGAGAGGGACAAATTCTATCTTGATTACACAACTTCATCATATTGCTCACACAGTAACCAATCACAACCTTTATAATCGTTCGGTTAAAGACAATGTTTGATAGTGTCAAATCACTGTGTTCCTAATGTTGAAGTCTCTAGTAATCTCAAGTCAGAGGACTGAAAAATATACATATCATGAGAAACAACTATGACTTAATCAATGTGATATTCTCATAGCGGTTTCCCTAACAAGTATTCGTGATCTGGATTTGTATCCCTATACGTATAATCATCATATGATCATCAATCAAGACTCACACTAGTCTTAATTCATTATAGTTCCCAGTATAATGATCGACTAGGGACATTTAGGATATTTCTTTAAATACCCATGGATCTTATTATAATGTAAACATGCAAATTAATTATAATAAACAGCAAATGAAATCCTCTATTTTATTAACTAAAAGTATTCATAAAGACAGTTAATGGATTGACCTAGGGCACATGCCCCAATAGATGGATTTAAGTATGGTGATTGGATATTTGATGTGATGGGATGTGTGATGTTACAACGAAATCCCAGACTATCCCATGCACCCGCGTTAAGCATATACTTCGACGTCGTACACTCTCTTCAGTAGACGCGCACAATGAGACCAAGTGTAATTTTTAATTATCACAATGCTAATTATTAAATAATATAAAATAATAAACATACGCCATACAAAAATAATAATTTTACCTCTTAGGCATGCCCCAGACTTTTCCACGACGTCCATGTGGGTCCGAGCTTATGATCTTAATCTGTAATTTGTCAGTGAATCGAGATTAATTAAAGCAGACCGTTACAACCTTCCCATTTAAAAGTAATTTATTCCGAAATTCAAATTTAATTAAATATTTACCTTAGAACAAGTGGGGGTCTAGCACTCGCACGGTAGACTCTTTCACCCAAGTGAGGCCCTCGTTCTTATGATACTGTCATTAAATGAGTATAAGGGGTATTTCTTTCCTTCTGAGAGTTTGTACTTTGCAGTCCACTATCTCAATGGGGTGTTCCTCGTATATCACATCCGTTCTAACCTCGAGCCTAGTCGTATAAACCATTGGTCTCGATCCTGATCTGCCCAGCCTTAACATAGAAATGTGAAAAGCATCATGAACCCCTGCCAACTGACTCGGTAATATCAGTGGATAAGCAACATTCCCAGCTCGTCGGACTATCTTAAATGGCTCGATAAATCTCTTTGCAAGCTTTCCTTTGATCCCAAATCTCCGATGACCCTCATGGGAGAAACCTTCAAGTAGACCCAATCATCCACTTATAACTCAGCCCATCGTGGTACTTGTTCGCATTCTTCTTCTATCTATCTTGAGCAACCCGTAACCTTTGACGAATCAGTCTGACTTTCTTTGTGTGGTCTACAACAATCTTTGGAGTAGCTACATCCTCGAGCTTTGCCCAAAAGCTGGTGACCTGCATGGTCTTCCATATAGCGCCTCGAATGGTGTCATCCTAATACTAGGCTGATAGTTATTATTGTTGGCAAACTCACAAAATGGAAAAAACTCCTCCTATAGCCCACAAATTATAGCACACAAGCTCTGAGCATGTTTTCAAGAATCTGAATAAGTCTCTCAAACTGCCCGTTAGTCTACGGATAAAAAGTCATGCTGAACTGCAATCTGGTACCATACTCCTCTTGCATGGCCTACCAAAGCTGCAAAGTAAGTCGACTGTCTCTGTCTGCCATTATAGATATTAACACTCCATGTAGTCTAATAATTTCTCGCTCGAGAAGCGTGCTCAATTGTGGAAAGCTATATTTCATGGAGATTGGGATAAAATACGTTGATTTCTTTAGTCGATCCACGACTACCCAAATGGCATCGTGCTTGCGCAAAGTCGTCGGTAAGCCACTAACGAAGTCCATAGTAATGTGTTCCCATTTCCAATGTGGGATATATAGTGGTTGCAATAGTCCTCCATGCCACTTGTGCTCAGCATTAACCTGCTGATACACCTCACAACTCCTCACATACTGCTGTCGACATCTGCCTTCATCCCTGGCTACCAAAATAACCGTCGCATATCATGGTACATTTTAGTCCTGTCGGGATGCACTGTGTACCTAGATTTCTGAGCCTCTTAAAGAATACCATCGCGTAGCTTTGCCACTGCCGAAATCTACAATCTACCTTGGTGTCTCAAACACTCATCAATTGACTCGCATCAATATGGGTAATCTAGACTCTATGTCATGTCCCTTAACCTCAGATACATCACATCGATTCTCTGACACTCCAAAACACGCCGAAGAGATATTGTCGGTACTCTCATCTATACATAAATATATACCTCTGCAGTATCTAGAACCTCTAACAAGCTCATAGCTATAACCACCTCGAGTAAAACAAATTCGTGGGTCATTTGGCAAACTACTATCTCATTGTCTGGTCCTCTCATGCTAAGGGAATTTGCTACGACATTCGACTTCCCAAGTTGATACTCGATAGCGAAGTCGCAATCCTTCTACAATTCCAAACACCGTTGCTATCTCATATTTAGGTTTTTTTGGCTGAAAAGATACTTCAAACTCTTATGATCTGTATACAATGTGAACCGTTCACCATAAAGGTAGTATCTCTACACTTTCAGTGCAAATACGACCATTGTAAACTCCAGGTCGTGCACTGGATAGTTCCTCTCATGGGTCCTCAACTGACGTGATAAATAAGCTATAACTTTGTCTCCCCGCATTAGTACACATCCTAATCCGATGCCACAAGTATCCTTATGAACATTCAACTCCTTGCCTGGCTCTGGCACACTAACAACGGTTTAGAAGTCAATTTCTTATTTAACTCTGTGAAAGTTGTTGGGGCATGTGCCCTAGGTCAATCCATTAACTATCTTTATGAATACTTTTAGTTAATAAAATAGAGGATTTCATTTGTTGTTTATTATAATTAATTTACATGTTTACATTATAATAAGATCCATGGGTATTTGCAAATATATCCTAAATGTCCCAAGTCGATCATTATACTGGGAACTATAATGAATTAAGACTAGTGTGAGTCATGATTGATGATCATATGATGATTGTACATATATGGATACGAATCAAGATCACGAGTATTGTTAGGGAACAAAGTACTGGATTGACCCGCTATGAGAACATCAAATGGATTAAGTCATAGTTGTTTCTCATGATAAGTATATTTTCGGTCCTCTAACTTGAGATTACCAGAGACTTCAACATTAGGAACACAGTGATTTGATACAATCAAACGTTGTCTTTAACTGGACGATTATAAAGGTTATGATTGGTTACTCTATGAGCAATGTGATAAAGTTGTGTAATCGAGATAGAATTTGTCCCTCTCATATAAAGAGAGATATCCAGTGGATCCCTCGATGTGTTAGACTGTTAAAAGGCCTAGTCTAAGTGAATTGATATTGATCAATGTCACTTGGATGTTTTTAGTCTACCTAAAGATCGAGACTAGTACGATCGAACATGTTGGATGACAATTCCATGCCTTATGTTTGATCAAAAGGATATCGTGTGACAAATGGATGTTATATACACTATTGATTAGGTTTTATCGATTTGATATTCGTACAACTTGGGTAGTCATAATGTCTTGCTAGAGGCCGCTTATAACTTGTATACCAAAATGTGTTTTGGTATACTACCAACATTGTATGAGCCTATTGGGTCGCACACTAAGAATGGTTTTGCGAGATTTTAAGATGGTTCAGAAAAATAAATTTTATATGATAAAATTCATGACATAAACGTCCTAGTGGTGTATTACACTTACACTTCTTTAAGTAGGGGTATATGTGTAATTTACTTAACCGTCTATATACAAGGATTGTATAAATGGATGATTTAAGTTAGAACACACGTACGAAAGATTAAAGGCCGAAACTCTATTTTCGTTTTAGAAACGACTTAAGGTTTTTTGGTAGGCTCTGGATCATTTTGGAGAGAAACAAAAAGGTTTGGTATTCTCTTAAAGCTAGCACTTCGAATCTCGGTCGTCGTTCGTGTGTGGACAGCTGGTAAAGGGTGTTCTTCGTTAGCAGCTCCTTAGAGATTGATCAACCTTCAAAAAGGTATTTTGCGACCGAGGTATGATTAAACTTTATTTGTTTAAATGTTTTAATGGAACTAGATTCGGATCCTGTTGGGGTTCTTGTCAAAATTGTTTTGTAATCTCTGCTGCGTATGAACCCCAAAACCCAACAGTGGTATCAGAGCCTTCAGGTTCGATTCCATTAAAACATTGCATGTTTTCTTCTGATATATACATGATATATGATTGAAAGCATGTTAATAGTTGATATATATGTGATATACATAAGTTTTATGTGAGATTTATTATCATGTTTTGTGCATATCATACATATATTCGTGATTTAATTGAAATCAGTTTTGTACATGCTAGTAACATGTTAGGTTAATTCAAATAATTTTAATGAATTGAATTTCGTGTTTCGTGATCCATGACACCATTATGTATAATCTTTATTTTTTGTGTATTGATGCATGGATGAAATCTCTGTAATTCAGTTTGCATATTTAGGTTACATTGTTTTACGTTTCTTAAATTGTATAAGTCTGAATATTAATTCGAAACTAATATGATTAGGTTCGATTGGGATAGTATTCATGATTCAATGACATGTTTGTGATTATTTGGATGAGGACCGAAATTGCAAGTAATTAATCTTTGAGATTGTTTATTTATCTCTTTATATCTATTTTGTTATGAAATTTCTATTTGATAAGAGATAGATAACAAATTAGATTAATAGATATTAGCAAAATCGGTTTCGTTATCCCTATTGGATAGGAGATAAATATGGAGAATTTTGTTATTGGTGATATGCTAGGATTCAAATATCTTAAGTCCTAATTGGATTAGGATAAGATGATTAGTTAGATGTGGGCCCGGGTTAATTAAAAATGTTTTAATTGACTTAATTTTGGATAAATTAAGGGGTAAATTTAGGATAATAAAATCAGCGAAAAATATGATTTTCTACCGCGAATTTTAATTTTTGGATTTGAAATTCGTCTTGTCGGTGACCGGCCAGCGGGACCGCTGTCTAACTAATTCTAGCGCACGAAAATTCTTTTATTAGTGAATAGTATAAAAATCTCCAAATTGTTTAGTGATTTAACAAATCAATAAAAATATATGATATTTCATTGTTTACATAAAATCACTAAAACTGAATAAAATCTCTCTATTAAATTTTAAGTCTCAGGTCATCCATTTTAAACACTTATCAAGGCCTCGATCACACTAATATAGTTTCAGTCATAACTGGGTGTATTGTATTATCTTAGTGAGAAAAGTTCGATAAGAGTTACCTAAATGTTTAAAAAGGTTTGACTTAATAAAGCTATCAAAATAGTTTTGAGCTTTAGGCACATGATGAGATAAAAACATGATAAGACATAAGATGTCCCTATCTCATAAAAGTATCTAAAATTACATAAGATGTAATTGGTAACTGTTACCTACCTAAATAATCTAGTTCTGTGTTTCATGCCATAGCTGTCATAGAATTAGGTGAAATATGGATTTTAATCCCCTAAATAAACAGCGTGTTTTAGGAGGGTTGTTAATTTAGTGGGAGTCTATTCCTCTATACTAAAATAAACTTTGCATAATCTTATTGTAGATCAATGGCCTCTTCAAGTAACAATAATCCCCTGTCACCGCGATCCATCCTTGAGAAGGATAAGCTATCTGGGACTAACTTTCTTGACTAGTTCAGAAATTTGAGAATTGTTCTTAAGCATGAACGCAAGTTGTTTGTCCTTGATGCTCCAATCCCTGAGGACCCAACAGCCAATGCTACGAAAGCTGTGAAGGATGCGCATAATAAGCATGTCAACGATTCTACTGATGTTGCATGTATTATGCTGGCAACTACGGTTCCTGAACTTCAGAAAGACATGGAACTAATGGAAGCCTATGACATGGCTATAACGCTGAAAGAAATGTTCCAAAAGCAAGCTAGGCAAGAAAGGTTCGAGACAGTTAAAAACCTACATTCTTGCAAGATGACTGAGGGTTCGTCAGTTAGTCCTCATGTTCAGAAGATTAAGGGCTATGTTGACCAGCTTGATAGACTCGGATTTCCCATAAGCCAAGAGTTTGCCACGGATTTGATCCTGAATTCATTACCAGAGAGTTACTCAAATTCGTGATGAACTACAATATGAATAATATGGAGAAATCAACTTCAGAGTTGCATTTGATGCTCAAAACTGCTAAACAAAATATCAAGAAACCCTTGGTAATGTGTTGATGGTCCAAAAAGGAAAGAGAATGAAGAAAAAAGGCAAAGGCAAGGCTAAAGTTGTCGAGGCTGCTGCTGCACCTATCGCAAAGCCCGTGGAACAAGTCAAGTCCCAGCCTGCTCTTGCTTCAAAACACCAAAAGAAAAGGAAGGAAATTGTCATTTCTATCATGCACTTGGACATTGGTTCAGAAATTGCAAACCCTATCTGAAAGATCTAAAGAAGAAAAAGGGTAGTGCGACTACTACTACAGCTATTTATGTTATTGAAATTAATTTATCTACTAGTGATTCATGGGTATTAGATATCGGATGTGGATATCACATTTGTATAAATGTGCAGGGACTCACCAGAAGTAGAAAATTAAAGAAAGGAGAAGTCATCCTCCGCGTAGGGAATGGAGCGAGAGTTGTTGCCCTGGCTGTTGGATCATATGACTTAGTCTTACCTAGTGGACTTATTTTAATTTTAAATAATTGTTATTTTGTGCCTGCCTTGAGCAAAAACATCATTTCTATTTCATGCTTGGATATGGATAGTTTTGATTTTATTATTGCGAATAATAGATGTTCCATTTCTTGTAAAGGTATATTTTATGCAAATGTTGATTTGTGTGATGGTCTTTATATTCTAAGCATGAAAAGGTCCACTGATACTCCAGTCTTTAACATAAATACAAAGAGATTCAAGTTAAATAATTTGAACTAAACCTATCTTTGGCATTATGGTCTCGGGCACATAAACGAGAAACACATAACGAAGCTCTATAAAGATAGACTTCTAGATTCATTTGATTTAGAAACATATGAAAAGTGCGTATCTTGTTTACTAGGCAAGATGACTAAAAGTCCCTTTATTGGACACAGTGAAAGGGCAAGTGATTTATTAGGTCTAATACATACCGATGTATGCGGTCCTATAAACACAATGGCTAGAGGAGGTTATCGGTACTTCATTACATTTACTGATGATTTCATGAGATATGGTTATGTATATCTAATGAAACATAAAGCTGAATCATTTGAAATGTTTCAAACGTTTCAAAATGAAGTGCAGAATCAACTTGGTAAAACTATCAAAACACTTCGGTCAAATCGAGGTGATGAATATTTGAGCCAAGAATTTGATGATCATCTTAGAAATTGTGGGATTGTCACCTAATTGACTCCACTAGCAACTCCACAGTGGAATGGAGTTTATGAAAGGAGAAATTGAACCATATTAGATATGGTTCGATCTATGATGAGTTATGCAGATCTTCCATTATCCTTTTGGGGTTATGTATTACAAACTACAACTTTCACTCTAAATCGAGTTCCTTCTAAAGCGGTTGATAAAACACCATATGAGATATGGTACGGGAAGAGACCTAGTTTTTCTTTCTTTAAGATTTGGGGTGTGAGGCTTACGTAAAATGACAAGTCTCAAAAAAATTAGCACCTAAATCTGACAAGTGTTTATTTGTGGGGTATCCTAAGGAAACAAAAGGATATTACTTTTATAATCCCGCTGAGAATAAAATGTTTTTTATTCGGTGTGGTGCTTTTATGGAAAAACAATTTATTTCAAAAGACATTCATGGGAGAGAAATAAATCTTAAAGAAGTTCAAGAATCACAGATAAACCCTGAACCGCTACTGGAAGTTCAACAACATTCTGAACCAGTTGAACCTCTACAAGTGACACAAGGCCCACGCAAATCTGGTAGGGTAAGACATGAGCCAAAGAAATTCGAATTTCTCATTACTGATAGTCGTGATGTGTTGCTTATGGATCTAAATGAGCCCACTACTTATTAGGAGGCTATGTCTGGACCAGAGTCAGATAAATGGCTAAGTGCCATGAACTCTGAGATGCAATCCATGTATGATAACCAAGTTTAGAACTTGGTTGATTTACCTGAAAGAGACCATTAGATGTAAATGGGTTTTCAAGAAGAAAAATGACATGGATGGCAAAGTGCATACTTTTAAAGCAAGACTTGTAGCAAAAGGTTTCAGGTAGACTCAAGGTGTTGATTATGATGAAACTTTCTCGCCAGTAGCCATGCTTAAATCCATAATAATTTTAATTTCCATTGCTGCATATTATGACTATAGATATGATAAATGGATGTAAAAACAACATTTCTTAATGGAAAGCTGCTTGAGGACATGTATATGACACAACCTGAAGGTTTTGTACATCCTGAGAATTCTAGGAAGGTATGCAAGCTTCAAAGATCCATTTATAGATTAAAGCAAGCTTCTCGGAGTTAGAATCTTCATTTTGATGAAGCAATCAAGGATTTTGATTTTATTAAAAATGAAGATGAGCCTCGTGTATACAAGAAGGTCAGTGGGAGTGTAGTTATTTTTCTGGTATTGTATGTTGATGATATATTACTCATTGGAAATGACATCCTAACGTTGCAGAATGTCAAGTCTTGGTTAGGGAAATGTTTCTCAATGAAAGACTTAGGAGATGCAGCCTATATCCTAGGGATAATGATCTATAGGGATAGATCTAAGAGGCTAATCGGTCTAAGTCAGAGTGCTTACATAGACAAGGTGTTCAATAGGTTCAGTTTGTAAGACTCTAAAAGAGGATTGTTGTCAATGTCTCATGGCATAAGTTTCAGCAAGAATCAATGTCCTAAGAAAAATGATGAGCGAGACCGTATGAATATGATTCCATATGCATCAGCTATTGGATCTATCATGTATGTCATGCTATGCACTCGACTCGATGTATCATATGCTTTGAGCACTACAAGCACATATCAGTCAAATCCTGGTGAGAGTCACTGGATAGCATTAAAGAACATCTTTAAATACTTAAGAAGGACTAAGGAAATGCTCTTGGTCTATGGAGGTTTTGAAAATGATCTAGTTGTAAATGGTTACACAGATGCAAGTTTTCAAACTGATATAGATGATTTTAGATCGTAGTCTGATATGTGTTTATTTTGAATGGGGTGCGAAGAAGCTGAAAAAGTTCGAAGCAAAAGACTGTGGCAGATTCTACAATAGAAGCTAAGTATATTACAACTTCCGATGAAGCAAATGAGGCAGTTTGGATCAAAAAGTTTATTTCTGAACTAGGTGTGGTTCCAAGTATTACTAACCCTGCTTGTTCGTATTGTAACAATAACGGGGCAATAACACAGGCCAAGGAACCTAGATCACACCACAGATCCAAACATATACTCAGGTGTTTTCATCTCATCAGAGAAATTATTGAGAGGGGGGACGTGAAGATTTGCAGAGTACCTACTGAAGAAAATGT
The DNA here is from genome assembly GCA_039657365.1 of Stephania yunnanensis. NCBI lineage: Eukaryota > Viridiplantae > Streptophyta > Magnoliopsida > Ranunculales > Menispermaceae > Stephania > Stephania yunnanensis. The sequence continues at coordinate 50,931,887 of CM077584.1, read as the reverse complement.
TGCGGATCCATTGACAAAGGCTCTTCCACAAGCAAAACATGATGGTCATGTTAGATCATTAGGCATTAGATGCATGTATGATTGGTCCTAGTCCAAGTGGGAGATGTTGGGGCATGTACCCTTGGTCAATCCATTAACTGACTTTATGAATACTTTTAGTTAATAAAATAGAGGATTTCTTTTGTTGTTTATTATAATTAATTTACATGTTTACATTATAATAATATTCATGGGTATTTGCGAAATATTCTAAATGTCCCTAGTCGATCATTATACTGGGAACTATAATAAATTAAGACTAGTGTGAATCTTGATTGATGATCATATGATGATTATACATATAGGGATATGAATCAAGATCACGAGTACTTGTTAGGGAACAAAGTATTAGATTGACCCGTTATGAGAACATCACATGGATTAAGTCATAATTGTTTCTCATGATAGGTATATTTTCAGTCCTCTGACTTGAGATTACTAGAGACTTCAACATTAGGAACACGGTGATTTGACACAATCAAATGTTGTCTTTAACCGGACGATTATAAAGGTTGTGATTGGTTATTGTGTGAGCAATGTGATGAAGTTGTGTAATCGAGTTAGAATTTGTCCCTCTCATATAAAGAGAGATATCCAGTGGATCCCTCGATGTGTTAGACTGTTAAAAGGCCTAGTCTAAGTGAATTGATATTGATCAATGTCACTTGGATGTTTTTAGTCTACCTAAAGATCGAGACTAGTACGATTGAACATGTTGGATGACAATTCCATGCCTTATGTTTGATCAAAAGGATATCGTGTGACAAATGGATGTTATATACACTATTGATTAGGTTTTATCGATTTGATATTCGTACAACTTGGGTAGTCATAATGTCTTGCTAGAGGCCGCTTATAACTTGTATACCAAAATGTGTTTTGGTATACTGCCAACATTGTATGAGCCTATTGGGTCGCACACTAAGAATGATTTTGTGAGATTTTAAGATGGTTCAGAAAAATAAATTTTATATGATAAAATTCATGACAGAAACGTCTTTGTGGTGTATTACACTTACACTTCTTTAAATAGGGGTATATGTGTAATTTACTTAACCGTCTATATACAAGGATTGTATAAATGGACGATTTAAGTTAGAACACACGTACGAAAGATTAAAGGCCGAAACTCTATTTTCGTTTTAGAAACGACTTAAGGTTTTCTGGTACGCTCTGGATCATTTTGGAGAGAAACAAAAAGGTTTGGTATTCTTTAAAGCTAGCACTTCAAATCTCGGCCGTCGTTCGTGTGTGGACTGCTGGTAGAGGGGTTCGTCATTGGCAGCGCCTTAAAGATCGATCAACCTTCAGAAAGGTATTTTGAGACCGAGGTATGATTAAACTTTCTTGATTTAAATGTTTTAATGGAATTAGATTCGGATCCTGTTGGGGTTCTTGTCAAAATTATTTTGTAATCTCAATTGCGTATGAACCCCAAAACTCAACAAAGGCTACCTCGCATTCACTGGACCAATGGAAAATCACATCCTTCTTGGTTAATCTATTCATCGGCGCTGCAAATTTGGAGAATTCTTGTACAAAGCGTTGATAATATCCCGCCAATCCTAAAACACTCCTGATGTATATCACGCACTTTGGTGTAGGCCAGTCGATGATATTGTGAATCTTACTCGGGTCCACCGAAATGCCTCTATCACTGATCACGTGTCTTAAGAATTTCACCTCAGAAAGCCAAAACTCACACTTACTGAACTTGGCGTACAATCTGTGCTCCCTCAAAGTATTTAACGTCTCTATAAGATGCCTCTCGTGGTCCTCATGAGTCCAAGAGTAAATCACAATGTCATCGATGAATACTATCACGAATCGATTTAAAAACAGCCTTAAGACTCGATGCATCAAATCCATAAACATAATTGGCGCGTTTATTAACCAAAACGGCATGACAAGTGAACTCAAATAACCCATAACGTGTGCTAAACGTCGTCTTAGGTACATCCTCCTCTCTTATCTGCACCTGATAATATCCAAATCTCATATCAATCTTGGAGAAGAGTTGTGCTCTAGCCAATTGGTCGAATAGGTCATCGATCCTAGGCAAGGGATATATATTCCTGACTATCACTGAATTCAACATTCGGTAGTCTATACACGTCCTTATGCTACCATCTTTCTTTATCACATATAAGACCGGTGCTCCCCAAGGTGACGTACTCGATTGTATGAAACCCTTCTTCAATAGATCCTCTAACTGAACCCTCAACTCCTGGTGCCCTTGTCGTGACATACAATAAGGTTTTCTCGCTATAGGCTGTGTGCTTGGTACTAACTCAATCATAAATTCTACCTTTCTAGGTAGGGGTAATCCAGGTAGATCCTCAGGAAAAACATCTAGGAACTCTTGTGCTACTAGGATATTCTCAAGTCTGGTCACTGGCCTCTCGTTGGACTCTACTATCCTTGCGAGGATCTCTATTTCCTGAATGGTTATTAACCTACCTATCGAGATCAGAAGTGATGTCGCAACTCCAGTAAGGTGAAATCGGGAATCCTTCATTTTTGAAAAATGACAATTTGCCAAAAACAGTCCAACTATACACGTGGTATGCCGCTAACCAATCCATTCCTAAGAGTATATCGAACTCTAGGTACTATAATGCTCAGATATCTATGGTTAACTGATGACCACTAACCTCGACTGGACAATCTCTACAAATCTGATTAGGATATATCTTATCCCTAGTGGTTGTGTTGAGGATAAAGTGGATGTTAACGCTCTCAGTGTCAAACCCAACTCTCCTACCATCCGTCCCAAAATATATGATAACGTACTACAAAACTTTATCAATGTATGCATAGGGCGACCAAAAATAATCAACGTATCTTCGACGAACTACCGAGACACGTCACGGTCTCGCGCGACAACTGCGTGCACCTGCTCCCTCACCTACACTGGCTAAGCTGTTGGTGGTGGCGCTGGCTCCCTAGTACACTCACTCTTGTAGTGCCCCTTCTGTCTACATCCGAAACTTGTGACATTCTACTTATGTCCTGAGCCCTGACCCTACTGTCTGCTAGCCCTATGGCCCTGTCCGTATAACTGCTGACTCGTGTCTCTGCCTCTCTGGCCTTGACCCTGAGTCTTTCTATACGGCTACTGGACTGCCATAATCTGCTATGGTTATGTAGGTACAACTGCATGTACGTAATCGTCTGGTCGTCATCATGTCTGCGCCTCTATCCCTTTTGATCCTTCTAATCGCAATTTCTCTTGCCTTTCCTATCTAACATCCCCTAGCCTCTATGACTGTCGTGATGCATTGGAGCAAGGACGGCGTTGCTCTACATAAAAAATAACTCATGTGCCAATGCCCTCTCGTAAACGTTTTATACAGTCCTGGCTTCTGTCGAAATAATCGTGCCACCAATCTCTGGTCAGAGTCCTCGAATAAAGTAGTAGACCTAAAGTCGCTCGGTCCCAGTTAGGTCCATCGTAAAAGTAAGCATGTATTTGAATCTCTTCATGTATTGCGACACCGTTCGGCTACCCTGACTCAGTGTCGAGAACTCCTCTCTTAGTCTCGGTTGAATCATGATTGGGATATACTGATCATAGAAGAATTTCTTAAACTCTGACAAGTACTTGGCTCTCTCGTGGCCAGCTGTGTGGCGGTCCACCATACTGCGACATCTCCCCTAAGCATGAATCTGGAAATCCTAGCCCGTACGCTATCGTGAATCCTCAAAAGTTCATGAAGTTTCTCGTGTGAAAGGACCCACTTCCTAGCTACCTCTGGGTCTCCACCTCCACAATAGTAGCCTGGCTAAAAATGAATGAACTCTTTAATCAACTTCACATTAGCTGATAAGGAGGTCTCGAATGTGATTTCTTAGGGGTGGAATCAGTGTCGGTGCTACAGCCAGCATAGTTAGTGGTGTAGTGACTACTAGCAGTATCTCGGTAATAGTGGTCGTGAACGTGGTCACTTGAACAGTCGAGGCGACAATTGTCTGCTCTACAGTAATAGTGGTGGCAAGTGTGTCAGAGGCCGATGTGGCTGCTACCTGCGCTCGGAGCAATCGAATAATCTCTTCGAATTGCAAACTATGGAGTGCGACCGTGTCACGCAATGTCTAATCATAGTCAGCAGGTGTCTAGCTACTTGTCTGGCCCCCATCATCCGTATGAGGAACCGGTTGTCCCTCCATGTCAAATCTGCAAATCACGAAAGTGTCGCAAGTCAGTGTCATAATACATGTACATAACTATTACAATCAATATATACACATATAAGTCCTAGTACTACCCGATCACTTTGCTGCCCAATTAAGGTTCAAATTTAGGATCTTTGGGTTTACACATGTAATGTTCGTTGTTAAGTTTTATTCGGTTTTATTAAACTTTTCCTAGGTTCTCCTGAATCTAGGCTCTAATACCAACTGTGACGGCCCCAAATTTCAAGGCAAATCGGACACCACCATGTTGTCGGGCCCGTCACCAAACCATGTCACGTCACTTGCACACATGTCTACAACGACCCGCGAACTAACCATCTTATAATCTGACTTAGTTAATTTCATCGTTTAAAATATTATTTTATCAAACACAACAAGTCAAAGACTTTTACCACTTAATTTGTTTATATTGATTCTTTTTAAGTTATTTTTAATAGCGGAAGTCTTAATAATATGCAATTCAATAATATAAACGAGTCTTGCATTAATTAACAACTTATAGGGTGGAAACCCGGCAAAAAGATACCATGTATATCAAAAATGCAACAAAAGGTATAGCAAGTGAAAATATACATGTATCAGGTAATAAGTCTCTAAAAATAATCGCCAAAAAGAATGTATATGTATATGTATAACTACAAACACCTTCGAGTAAGCTAGTGGAGGCGTTCTGGATCAAAGGTAGTCGCCAAGCACTGCCTTCCCCCGGCTCGTCGTAGGATCTGCAACTTGCCACCAAAAGCAATGACAAGTTCTAGTGAGTAAATCCCAGAGAAACTCGGTTAGTATCCACAAGAAATCTAAGAAAACGACTACAATTCATGAATATAAAGTAAATGAACGGGAATGTAAAGCATTAATATATGTCGTGAGATAATAAAAAATATGGAACGCGAGTGTGGTGTATAGTTGTCGAGCCTTGGGATGTAAATAATAAACTGAGAAGGCCCCGAAGGTAAGGAAATCCACACCCCCTCTTCACAGTCGAAATTAGGAACTCTCTTGGTTATAAGGTAGACTTCAGCCCAATGTCTCAAAGGAAAGGAAAATATGATCACGTATTGTGCGTGCCAAATATAACCCGCAATCGAGTTACCAACCACAAGGATGTAGTAGTGGTAAATACGGGGTCGAATCCACAGGACTTGAGTTTTACTCCAAGTTAACTAAAAATGGGGAGTTTTTAGAAAGTTCAATGAAATAATTAACTAAACTAGCACAAATAAAAAGTTCGCAAACATAATATCAATGAGAAGAAATCACCTAAATCTACGATTCCACAAGCAAGAATCAAGATTCAATGGCATTTAATGGTCATCAATCATCCTATAGATTTATTAATTCAATATCTCCTAGATTAGCTATAGAAAATTTACGTCCGTCAGAAATTCCTAATTCCCCTAATCTCGATAGCTAGGACGTATGCCACTAATTATTTCCCTAATTAATGTATAATCCTAGACATCCACCAATCGGGTTTAACACACTAATCGCGGTAATATGGATTTGTGGGAACACTAATTATAAATAACAGGATCGCATCCGCTCCCAATTTAACCTAGATTCAATTGTTGTATACTCAATAATTGAAAGGGTTTGACAACAAAGGGGTGAGTGTTTGTCACTTTATTAGTCCAAAAATACAATTACACGGATACTAAAGGTCTAAATAACAGTAGATTGTCCACCTAAAAGCATGCACTGGCCATATACACACCTTAGATCTAAACCATAATCATTAAAAGCAACAATAATGAAATAGGAGAATTTAAATTAAATTAAATAATAAAGTAAAAGATCTCACATAATATGCCATGAATCCATGATCCCGACTTGCTTCCCCTTCGACCTAGGCAAGGAGTTGATTAGTTGAACATCATCGTCGAAGAAAGTCGATAACCAAATAATAATAGTTGGTGTCTCCTTAATAATAAAACCTAAGTTCCTAATATATAAAACTACTAAAAAATGGTCTCGAGAGGTGAGAGAAACTAATTTTAGGGGCTGGGGAGGTGACTCGTGCACCGAAGAGCATCGTAGGGCTATTTTTAACTTGAAAATAGGTGTCCACCACGTGTTGCAGTGCTATTGGTTCATTTCCTGCCGACGCACTGACATGGCACATTCTGATTGGCCGAGACAACTCGTGATGACGTTGTTGTGTTATAAGAGAGTCACGTGGCACCGTCTGATTGGTGGAGAGAGGTGTTAATGACGTGCTGGCGTGGTGAGAGCGTGCCATGTGGCACACCTGTAGGCGAAGAGAATCGCGCGAAATTCGGTGCGAATATCTTGGAATTTATTTGAACATGCATCCCGAAGTGAATCGACAAAGGCTGAAGCGATGAGAAATGGGGTGTGTGACGTGTACTGCGAATGCTGATATGGCAACACGTGGCGGTTCCTAATTGGAGGAGCTGGTGTGTTGATGGTACATGGCGACTTCTGATTGGTCGAAAGCGCTGCTTGTGACGTGGTGGGCGTAACACTTCGCATGCAAACAGTTGACGTGGCAAGATGTGATTGGAGGAGAGAAGATGTGCGCTGACATGGCAGCTCCTAATTGGCTGAAATATGATGTCTCTAATTCTACCCACCACGCAATGCGTAAATCGAGGCAAACTGTCAGGCATCCGATCATTGCACGTAAATACTCCATTTTGAGTATGTTTCCACCATGAACTCAACCACACACTCCGTTTCACCTAAAAATGACCAAAAAATGTAATTAAATATATATATTTTAGAGACTTTGTATAAGTAAATATAATAAAATAAATAACTAAATATATAAATACTAACTTATCAAAATCTATGGAGGTGAGCCTCACATCAACTCGCTCTCGAGATCATCGACTCGCTGAGAGATGTCTTACGCATAGTCTAAGGTATGACAAACACCGTAGCAACAATCGAATCATATCATTAATGAGAGAACCGAAAAAGGGGTCACATTGTCCCTTCGACCATACACAGACACACGCGGGAATAAAGTAAACATGCAAGCTGAACTGGCGAAAAGTAATGTGAAATAAATAATCTACAAGAAAAATAAGTAAATTCTAAATTGACTTTCTCGTGGGTTTACTTACCTAAAACAATCGTAAATATCTCTCCAAAAAGTCTTGTTCATGCCTCGAGATACGCGTCCGAAACCCGACTATAGTCTTCTAAGTCCTATGTATCCAATTATATCACTTCTGTTATTTTAGAGTCACAATAAGTAAATTTATAATATGTGACCAAAAATTTGAAATTTTATTTCAAAAAGTTTAATTTCAGCACACTTTTAAAGTTATATCGGGGTTCCGATGCTCAAAAAAGTCCTCAAAAACTACTTTTTATATTTTTCCCATTTTATTATATTTTTCTTGATTTTTCCAGATTTTTCATAATTTTTTGGCTATTTTTCCTATTTTCTGATATTTATTTGATTTAAAAATGTATTATATTTGATTTTTGAAATTTTTTAATTAATTAAAATTAATTTGGGGGTTAGGCCCGAACTGAGCCCGGTTCAGCCCAACTAGGGCCATCCGGGTTCGAGTCGGCTCGGCCCGACTTAGGTCTGGCCAGCAAGCCCAACCTACTAGGAGGTAGTCGGCCTAATCGGGTCGCCCCCTTCTTCCTCAAATAGTCTCTGTTCGGCCTTCTTCTTCCTCAAATCGTCTCTGCAGAACAGAGACTATTTTCTCATTCAAAAAAAAAAACACAAAAACAACAACAACAACAACAACTACCCAACAACACCATCACCATTAAAATCCAAATTTCTCCACAAAAAGTTAACAAAAACTTGACACACTCACCTCTATTCGGAGATCTTTGCAAGCATCGCCGAGTGGAGAGAGCACCGCAAGAGATGTTCGATCGAGTTGAGAGGGTGATGGAGAGCTTGGTGGTGAGGAGTTGAAAGTAGAGAAGAAAATGGGGTGGCGAAGAAGAGCTTGGGTAGAGAGAGGGAGTGAGTGAGAGAGATATTTTTTTTTTTGGAAAGGAGAGAGAAAAAGTGAGTGATGGGTTTAAGTATGGTGATTGGATAGGAGATGTGATGGGACGTGTGATGTGACAACTAAATCATAACTATCTCATGCACCTGCGTTATGCGCACACCGCTACGTCGTGCGCTCTCATCACTACACGCACACAACGCGACCAAGTGTAATTCTTAATTAGCGCAACGCAAATTATTAAATAATAATAAAATAAATAAACACGCACCACACAAAAATGACAATTTTACATCGTTAAACGTGTCTTAGACTTTTCCGCGACGTCGACCTGGATCTAAGCTTAGGATCTTAATCTGTAATTTGTCACTTAATCATGATTACAAAAGAAGAGCACCCTATACCTCTGATACGGCCTGATTTAGGGGAAAGCGAACAGTTACTTAAAGTTCTAATATGAAGAATTAAGAATGCTAACCAAATTGATAGCTACTACGACAAATGAGTTCCTAAAACATCGTCACTCACTATTTTGTCGCCCTCTCCTCTAAAGATTTACACGGTAGGTAGGTTCATACTACTGGTTAGAACGTGGAACATTGAGCACTTAGAACACTTCCCTCTGATCGACATCTACGATGTCATATTCATTCCTTTGTCAATGATAAAGACGGAGGATGACCAATTCTGGTAATTAGAAAAGTCGGACACTACTCAGTCAAGAGCAGAACCAAGTTTTGATCAATAAAAAGCTCAATCGTGGTATCTTATCATCTTCAAGGAACACTAGAGTTTGGAAAGCATTATGGAACCTCCAAATCCCCTAGAAAGTGAATATCTTTATATGGTGTTTGATCTGGGATGCCATTTCTTTAGCGGTGGGTCTATGTAAAGGAAAAATCCTCCAATCAGATAAGTGTCAAGTTTGCAATGAAAGTAAGGAAAACACATGACATGCATTATTTTTATGCACTACTCCTTACCAGTTTTGGAAGCAGTGGAAATGGTGGAGACAACTGGAACCACTCATTTAGTTTCATAATGCAAACCTAATGTGATGACCCGTCACAAAATAGACCGGGTATGACCAACTTGGACCAAATCTATGTCTTAGCCACGGTCCTACTAGGTAGTGCAACCTTGCTCGACGAACTGCCGATTAAGATTTGGTAAATAAAATAATATATGGTAATCCACGTGGTGAGACCTCGAAATGTGAGTTAGAGACACGAGTAACATGGTTAGGATCGGCACATAGATAAATACCGGGCTAGGTGAGGTCAAATTTATTTTTTGGTTTTCGTTGATTTTATATCGTAAAAATACATAACTCAATTAATGGAATTTTATGAAATCTAATAAATATAACTTAAATAAAACTTATATATTGATCCTCATCTACATAGGAAACAAGTATCTTGAGGCATGATGTGTGGCATAAGAGTGGATTGGAATTCAAATGGTGTTATTTGTTGGCCTTCTTGTCATTAAGAAGACTGACAGGCCTAGATTACCTTAAGCCCTTGATAATCTAGTCAGCCTAATCCATTCTTTTAATTTTTAACCTCAAAATAATTTTTATTTCAATCATTTCTAAAGCTCCAAAACTAAATTTATATCCTCAACTAATTCAATTCTTAACTCATTTTATCATAGCAAATTAGAAAATCATATCAATATTTTGTAAAGATTTCAACAGTACCTCCACTTAAAGAGGCCTCCCATGAAACTTCCACCTAATAGACAACAAAATTTGGATACGCCTTGAAAGACTTATAACTCCCTCCCCATAGTTCACAATATATATAGATATATAAATTTCAAGCTTATAAATTAACTTAAGGTCTCTGATACCTTAATTACAACTTCACAATCTCAAAATAGATTAAAATCTAAACATAAACCACTCAACTTATTTTATACTAACTTAAGAGACTTTCATAATATATTAAAAAAGTATTTCACGCCTTACACTTACCCAAAGAATCCCAAAATAATATGTATATATAAACAATTTAAAACAAGAATTTACTTTAGAGAATAATTTGACGAAGTTGGAAAAGATAATTTTCCAACCAATCGAAGAAGTTTAGTGAATTGGCTGATGAGTTGGAATTGGTAATTGCTTTCTAGTCCATAATTTAAACAATATTGTGAGTAGATATTTAGAGAATGAGTGAGAGTTGCACGATGTGTCAGGTTTCTATTTCTAATCAAATTGGGAATTCGAGATCTCTCGTCATGGAGTGACAAATGTATTATGAGATCTATAGTCATAGGATGACTTGTGTAATTTCAAGTTTTTGGTGGGGAAAGCTGGAATAGTGATGAATCAGATAGACATGCGACTCTACTTAATGTCTAATGTTGTGCTTAAATATTATTTACATCAATACGTAATCTTAGATGGATGGTAGTCTAAGAAGTGATCGGTCGATAATTCAAATAAAAAGGAATGATTAGTAATGCGAAAGTTAACTAGAATGTGTACTAGAGTTTTGGTGGATGTGGAAAGAATTATCAATGGGTTGTGAAATAATATTTAGATTAGAATGAGAACTGTGTATGAAAAGCAAGATAGGCTAGGTCTTACTATGTATTAATACTTGAATGGGGTTCAAGGTACGATATGAGAAATGAAGTAAAGTTATCGGATATTCCACAAAGTTGATTGTTCGACTAATCATAAATTCACAAATTGCCAGGATTATCAAAGTGACAGAGATAAATTTTCATTAAACCAAAATATTGGAAAATGAAAAGTTAAAATAGTTATGCTATCTACCACCAAATTGTTGAATACAATGAAAGTGATTGGGTCCACTTAACGGTTCACCTTGGAAATGGTTTTACAGTTTTGCATTAAAAGAGTTGTATATGAAAGATTATTTTCTCATATCTATTTTGGTTTAGTAACATGTAAGTTTAAAACTCGAGGACAAAATTTTCAATTAGTTGGGAAGATTGTGATATCCGAGAATTTTATAAACTTGATTAGGTGGCTAATTAAGTATTTTCATATTATTTTCATATTTACTTTGGGATTTAGATATCCAAGGTGCGACCCACGCGTTACGGATCGGTTATCATAAATGTAATATTATTTTTGTATGTTGCATGACTAATGAGTTTATTATACTTTATTCGACTCGAAATAAAGTCAAGTTGAAGTGTATTCGCAGTGTCCGTGAGTTTCGAAGCGCCTTAAAGAATTTTTTTGATTTCGATAATTTTGGGATATTTTTCAAAATTTAATTTAGACATAATTGAAGAGATAATCATGAAAGTAAATAAAATAATAAATAAATTAGTGGATGCCTGGTGTTACACGGGGTCGAGGATGACACGCGGTAGATGTACAATAGTGTGCATGCCCATGATTGGTCGTTGGCGCGTGTGGTGAATTTATAGCCGTGAATATATAGGTATATATATTTATATATAGATTGTATATAAATATATATATATCAATCAATCCTATAGTTTGAATTAAATTAAAAAGTATACATTAGATTCACCTCGAGATACACGTAGTGTGATCATCAAAGAGTTGAAATAGTTGAACAATTTGTTGGCTATTAGAGAGAAATAGTCCTTCTATCGAGATGCGTAAAGTCTCATCTCAAGGAAAATCAAGTGATTTAGTGGTTTATCATAAAACCAATTGATCTACCTTGAGATACACGATACATATCTCGAGGAGATTAAATATAATTGATTTTGTTAAATGCGGTTAGAGGTTGTGATTATCTTGTAGGTAGCCACAAGATTTATCTCGATATACATAGTAATTAAGTATCTCGAGGAAGATCAAAAGGAATATATGTATATGAATCATAAGATTTGCCTCGAGATTCGTGAGATACGAATCTCGATAAAATCAAATATATATCTTCACAAGCCAACAGAACATACACCGAATCATTCAATTGTTTTAAGCCAAAGATTGACCTCGAGATATGTAGTACATATCTCGAGGAAAATCAAATTTATATTATGAATTGAAACCATTAGATTTGTCTCGAGACTCGCATTATGCGAATATCAAGAAAATCTAATATATTTGCAAATGAAACAGAACTGTCTCTACCACTGTGATTCAAAATCAGAGAAAAAAAAGTGATCGAAAGGGAGGGAAAGAAAAAAAGAAAAAGAAAAAGACCGAATGACCGATCAAGAGACGAAGATGATAAATGTCGAGTGTGTGTGTAGGTTTTGGTTGTTGTTGATCGCTATGTCGATATTGTTGTTGCTGATGAATTTGTGATCTTAGGTTGTTGTCGTTGGTTACTATTGATGATGTTGTTGTCATGATGTTGTTGGGGAGTGGAGGTGGGAGATGGGGTTGGGGTTGGGAGCAAAACTTCTCTATTTCGTTTTCAAGTGAGGGGGAAGGTTAGGGATGAACCCGAACCGGGTTCGACTCTGTTGAGCCGAACCAGACCTGGTTCAGGATATAACCCATTCCCCCTAAATTAAAAAAAGTTTTAAAAATAGAAAAAAACAAAATAAATCCCTAAAAGTGAGGTAAAATTCTAAATATAGGATTTATGGAAAAATTAATGAAAATTAGGGATTTTTATGAAAAATGAAGATTTTGTGGTGTACTCGAGGATTTATGCCAAAGATTTTGCCTCGTCAAGCGTGTTACGAGATCGACAAATATCCAAAAAAAATTTAAAAAAACTAAAGCCTAGTTTAGGATAATTTTCAATTTCGAACCACAATTTGGAGTCGAAATTGAGATCCGACATCCGAGGAGTTGATTTGGAGGGATTTTGAGTTTTTCGAGTTGTCCAAAAACCAATAAAATATAATGAATTGAAAAAAGTATTTAAGCCTAGACTGCGTAATTTTTTATGCCGAACAATTACTAAGTCAAAAATAAAGTTCAGACATCGTAGAATTTATTTTGGAAGGATTTTAGGGGTTTCAGGACATGATTAAGTCAATTAAACTACAACAAATTGGAAAAAGATTGTAGAACTACTATTGAAGTTTGTCAAACTTATAAATGAAGTGTAGGACTGCAATTGGAGCCTCGTGTGGACTAATTTATCGACTTGGAGTGCAAGGGAGTTGCGATATTGCGTTTGTATGGTTAAGTAAATCTCATGGTAACCTTTACATTGTATGAGTATTTCTCGAATATATTGCATGCACGGTTTATTACTACATATTTATTGATCATGCATTCATGGACACAAGAGAAAGGAGGCCTTTGAAGGTTCCATTGTGTTCATTGGCTATATGTATGTAAGATGAACATCGTGATGCTTTGCGGTTGGAGTCACTGATCGTTGTAGACACTTGTTTAGGATCGGTTGTTTTTGTTATGCTGGCTAGGATCATGTTTTATGTATAGTCGAGGGCGTGGCTTTCAGAGGGACTTCCTCTCAAACTCATGAATCCTTATTACTATTGACCCACCACTTTTGGAAGACATCATCTGATTATGGTCACTCAATAAAAATGGGATAGATTGCATACTTGTATATTTATAAATCCATTTGATATTATTGTTCATTAAAATTCTCGAATACAATGCATTTGATTTTAACAAGTGTACTGAGTAGTGTGGGATTTACTTATCTGACATTATCAAATTTTTACAATTGAATAATATCATGCTCTGGCGATGAAAAGGGAAAAGGAAAGCTTTCTGATTGTATGTAACTTGCTTAGTTCTTTTCCCTATATATGTTTTATTTTTTAATATAAAATATTATATAAATTGGGTTTGTGTGTAATTAGGATCTCTTTTGGAATTGTTATAATGATTTTATGACAGAGTGGAATGCTGCGAAGCTAAGGTAATTATAGTTTAAGGATTTTGAGATTTTGAGATAGGTTAGAATGAGTAAATAATTTTTGCGAATGCAATATATATTTTTAGGGGGTGGATTGTGAGTCTTTTGGCATTTTCACCAAGCTGAGTAGGTTTTCTTGAAGATTTTCGAAGGCAGGGTATTCCGGTGTAGGCTTAGAAATAAAGGAGGTGCTGTCGGATAATCTTTACTAAAATTTTGAGGTTTAAAATTCACTTTGGAATCCTATGTGGTTAATAAAGTATAATAACTAATGATTATAAGTTGAGAGGTTTAGGCTACTAGATTATCAAGGGATTAAGGTAATCTAGACCGGTTATATGCCCTAATTAGGTGGGGTCTGACAATAGTAAAGATCGTAGTAGGGTTTACTTATAACTAAACCAACTTTGAGCGTGATTTTTGGGATTCACGGAGCATTAGATCACCTTGAAAATAGATCCAATAGCTTCCCTACATACCCAATTATATTATAGGTCAAGCTTCAACTGAAACCAAATCGCGAAACCAAATGAAAACTGAAGCCAAAATACGCTTGAGAATAGTTTTCAAAAATATTAATTAATATAGCTGTTTCAACTGGCTTTTAACTAGCCAACTTGAGGTAAACTTTTAACTTTGAAAACCTCAATATTTGTCATGATCAACTAAAAATAACTTGTAGTACTCATGTCATACTTTCCATAGACTCCAAGAACACTCAAATTGATTCACTGATATAGAAGTTATGAATTTTCCAATATGACATGTTAACTAGGTAAAGTTTATTTATTTTAAACTGAAAAACTTCTTCAAATCAATATTTTCCAAGTTAAATCTTCAAAACTCGACAACAAACACTACGAACCCACTCGATACAAACATCAAAACATTTTCATAGCCCATGGAGTCAAATTGGATCAAAACCAATAATCAATTCATCTAAAAACCCAATGTAAATCAATATCAATTATAAAATATCTCCAAAATAGTTATCAACTGAATCGCATTAGTTCAATTCAACAAAACTGTAACCTACATTAATGGAGTTTATTCTAAATTGGCGCAAATCAATCCAATACATCAATTCACAACAATCTTTACCAATTTCAATCAAAACCTCGCGAAAGAAATCGAAAAATCGCGAGAATTCAAATTGAATTGAGGAAAATGTCTTGAGTTGAGTATTTACTAAATTACAGACTAAATACCTTGTTTCCACCGTGAAAACTTATCTTAAGCTGGCCGTCTTGCGATGCACTACAATTTTCAAAGAGAAAATAGGCAAAAATTGAATGTCGGGAGATCGGAGAGCGAATGACAGAGCGAAGAGGGTTAGGAACAAATGAAACATGTTGTTCTATTTGAATGAATTGTTATCAAATGAATCGTTTCATTTGTTTTGAAGTTTATATACATAACCATCGGCTGCTTGTCTGCAGCTTAATTTCTTTTTATTTATTAATTCTTGAAATCCCTATTTTGATATGCTTTACCTTCCTGCGCTTATTTTTATTCAATTTTTCACTAAGTTGAACCAAACTCTTGACAAAATAGTTCATTTTCATAAAAACATCTATAACACTGGTTTTGGTTACACCAATACTTTAAAAATCTTAACTTTTTCCACGACGTACTAAAATTTTTTGGACCAATTCTGTGGACATATGTAACTAAACTTGCACTAATTTGGACTCAATCTCAATTGCAACCACGCCAACTAAAACGCAACTAGAGATAAAGTCATGTACTAACTTCGTTCCCATTTAACTTTACCACCAATCTCGACTTGCACGTAAACCAAAGTAAAATCCTCATGTGATACTTGACACTTTATTTACAAGTTTTTTAGCAACCAATAATTTTTATGTCACTTGTGCCCTTTAGACACACTTACAACCTCGAATGTGACAAATTGAGGATACACCTTAATACACCCCAACTTTGTGACAAAATAACGTATATTACATCCACTAGGCATGCAAAAAGTAAAAATAATATTTAAACTATTGATCTATGGCCTATAACGTATAGGTTCCACCTTAAATACTTAATTTCAATTAAAATCTACAAATACTTAATTAATCAACTAATCAAGTTTATGAAATTCTAAGATTTCACAATAATCTTCCTAACTAATTAAAACTTTATTCCTCGAAACTTAAACTTACAGGTTGCTGAACCAAAAGTGATATGAGAAAATGATCTTTCATATACAACTCTTTCAATCCAAACTTGTAAAAATCATTTCCAAGGTGAACCATTAAGTAGACCCAATCATTTTCATTGTAATTAACAACTCAGTGGTAGAGATCATAAAGATCTCAACTTTTTATTTTCAAATTCTTGGTTTAATGAAAAGTTATCTCAGTTACTTTGCCAATCCTGGCAATTTGAGAGTTTTCTGATCAGTTAATTAATCAACTTTGTGGAATATCATATAACCTCATTTTACTTCATACTTCATGATTTAAATTTCATTCTAGCATTAATATTTAGCAAGATCTAACCTATCTTGCTCCTCATATGACACTCCTCATTCATAACTACTAAGAATTTCACAAACTGTTGATAATTCTTTCCATATCCACCAAACTCTGGTACACATCCCGGTTTTTTTCTCATCACTAATCATCCCTTATTAGAATTGTCAGCCTACCAATTATTAGACAAGCATCAGTCTAAAATTATATAGTAATGTAAATAATACTTGAGCATGACATTAAATACAAAGTAGAGTTGCATTTCTATCTGATCCATCCCCATTCCAGCATTTCTCAATAGAAACCTGAAATTTCATAAGTCATCTCATGGCTATAGATCTCTAATTATATATGTCATCCCATGACAAGAGATCTCAAATTACAATCCGATTAGAAAATGAAACTTGACACATCGTGCAACTCTCATTCATTTTCTAAATGTCGACTCATAATATCATTTAAGTTGTGAACTAGAAAACAATTATCAATTCTAACTCATCAGCCAATTCATTTAACTTTCTATTTGTATGGTTAGAAAACTAATGACTTTTCTAACTTTGTCAAATCATTTCCTTTCCATGAGTTCACCAAGAACCTCGTTCCATTCAATTATTGAGATATCCCATAATCTCATGTCTTAATCACTTACTATTCAACAACTTCTTTCATTGCCTTAATAAAGACAATTATCCTTAACTTGAGTAGACATATGTTTCTAAACAGAGATATCAATATATTTGATGATTATACTCTCATAGTATGACTTTTAGCTTCTATGAAATATGATATCTCTTTTGCCTCTAATCAATACCATGAGAAAATATTCAATTCTTCAAACATATCAAGTTAGATATAATGTTATCTATTTAGTATTTTCAACGAATAAGGATAATATTGACTAAGTGAGCTGCAAGTCACATATCTCTTTTCATATCATTTGTATCTTCACCATCATTCAGGTTTCTTACATCAACTACAGTTTACAATAACTAGTGCTTTAAACTTCACCAATGACTAATCAGGTGGTGTAGCACTACAACTGAACCAATGTACAACATATTCATAATAAAAGTTGAATATTACTTTGGTTCAATATGTTCAATATTTGAAGTTTGACTTCTAGTAAGATATTTGTGAAAATAAAGTAGATTTTATCAAACTTATAGTTTGATATCCTAAGTCTTATCGGGACTTGTTCACCTGAAACTTCCATTTTCATAATAATGTGAGAATGTTTTGACCATTTAGTTACATATACTTCAGCTTTCAATTGACTCCAATGAAACATCATATACTATTTTCTTCCCAATATCATCAATTCATTTGATTATTCAAAGACAAGTTAATACGTGTGAATGAATCATGATTATAAAATGGAGTTACTCAAACTTTTGGTCCTGCACCAACTACTCCAGTCTCTGGTCTTAACTAAAGAAGTCCATTTTCGTCACTTCAACAATCAGAAGTCATCTCAAGGTCTCATTTTATTTGATATACAAAGTCTATTCCATTCAGTTTTCGTCAATCTTAGCTATTATCATATTGATCTTAATTTTGGTCCCTTTATAAACTCACCACGACTTTCGCTCAACAACTAAGCCACTAACAGCTTTTTATGTGTGCCCTAGGTCAATCCATTAACTGTCCTTATGAATACTTTTAGTTCATAAAATAGAGGATTTCATTTGTTGTTTATTATAATTAATTTGCATGTTTACATTATAATAATATCCATGGGTATTTACAGAAATATCCTAAATGTCCCAAGTCGATCATTATACCGGGAACTATAATGAGTTAAGACTAGTGTGAGTCTTGATTGATGATCATATGATGATTATACGTATAGGTATATGAATCATGATCACGAGTACTTGTTAGGGAACAAAGTACTGGAACGACCAGCTATGAGAACATCACATGGATTAAGTCATAGTTGTTTCTCATGATAGGTATATTTTTCAGTCCTCTGACTTGAGACTACCAGAGACTTCAACATTAGAAACACAGTGATTTGACACAATCAAACGTTGTCTTTAAACAAGATTATAAAGGTTGTGATTGGTTACTGTGTGAGCAATGTTATGAAGTTGTGTAATCGAGATAGAATTTGTCCCTCTCATTTAAAGAGAGATATATAGTGGATCCCTCGATGTGTTAGACTGTTAAAAGTCCTAGTCTAAGTGAATTGATATTGATCAATGTCACTTGGATGTTTTCAGTCTACCTAGAGATCGAGACTAGTACGATTGAACATGTTGGATGACAATTACATGCCTTATGTTTAATCAAAAGGATATCGTGTGACCAAAAGGATGTTATATACACTATTGATTAGGTTGTATCGATTTTATATTCGTACGAATTAGGTAGTCATAATGTCTTGTTAGAGGACGCTTATGACTTGTATACCAAAATGTGTTTTGGTACACTGTCATCGTTGTATGAGCCTATTGGGTTGCACATTAAGAACGGTTTTGCGAGATTTTAAAATGGTTCTGAAAAACAAATTTTATATGATAAAATTCATGATAAAAACGTATTTGTGGTGTATTACACTTATATTTTTTTAAGTAGGGGTATATGTGTAATTTACTTAATCGTCTATATACAAAGGTTGTATAAATAGACGCTTTAAGTTAGAACACACATATCAAAGATTAAGGGCTGAAACTTTATTTTCGTTTGAGAAAAAAATAGGGTTTTTTGGTACGCTCTAGATCGTTTTGGAGAGAAACAAAAAGTTTTGGCATTCTCTCAAAGCTAGCACTTCGAATCTCAGTCGCCTTTCGCGTGTGGATTGCTGGTAGAGGGCGTTTGTCGTTGGCGGCACCTTAGAGATCGATCAACCTTCAGAAAGGTATTTTGTGACCGAGGTATGATTAAGTTTTCTTGGTTTAAACGTTTTCAATGGAATTAGATTCGGATCCTGTTGGGGTTTTTTCAAAATTGTTTTGTAATCTACACCGCGTATGAACCCCAAAACCCAACAGTGGTATCGAGCCTTCGAGTTCGATTCCATTAAATTCATTGCATGTTTTCTTCTAATATATACATGATATATGATTGAAAGCATGTTAATAGTGGATGTATATGTGATATACATAAGTTTTATGTGAGATTTATTATCATGTTTTATGTATATAATACATATATTCGTGATTTAATTGAAATCAGTTTCGTACATGCTAGTAACCATGTTAGGTTAATTCGAATAATTTTAATGAATTGAGTTTCGTGTTCTGTGATCCACGACACCATTAGGTTTGATTGGGATAGTAGTTCATGATTCAATTACATGTTTGTGATTATTTGGATGAGGACCGAAATTGCAAATAATTAATTTTCGAAATTATTTATTTATCTTGTTATATCTATTATGTTATGAAGTTTCTATTTGATAAAGATAGATAACAAATTAGATTAGGAGATATAAGCAAAATCGGTTTCATTATCCTTATTGGATAGGAGATACATATCGAGAATCTTTTTATTGGTGATATGCTAGGATTCAAATATCTTAAGTCCTAATTGGATTAGGATAAGATGATTAGTTAGATGTGGGCCCGGGTTAATTAAAATGTTTTAATTGACTTAATTTCGGATAAATTAAAGGGTTAATTTAGGATAATAAAATCAGTGAAAAACATGATTTTCTATAGCGAATTTTAATTTTCGAAATCGAAATTCGTCTCTTAAAAAAAAGGGGGCGCTGCTCCTGTTCCCTGTCTATTGATTGACCGTCAATGGATCCATCTTAAACATTGATCGGCCAGCGGGACCGCCGCCCGCTAACCGATCAGTGGGACCGTCATCTAACTAATCCTAGTGCATGGAAATTCTTTTACTAGTGAAC
Organism: Stephania yunnanensis; assembly: GCA_039657365.1. Taxonomy (NCBI): domain Eukaryota; kingdom Viridiplantae; phylum Streptophyta; class Magnoliopsida; order Ranunculales; family Menispermaceae; genus Stephania; species Stephania yunnanensis. The sequence continues at coordinate 50,911,555 of CM077584.1, read as the reverse complement.
AGTATAAAAAATCTCCAAATTGTTTTGTGATTGAACAAATCAATATAATATATGATATTTCATTGTTTACATAAAAATCACTAAAAACTGAATAAAATCCCTCTATTAAATTTTAAGTCTCGTGTCATCCATTTTAAATACTTGTCAAAGGCCTCGATCACACTAATATAGTTTCAGCCATAGCTGAGTGTATTGTGTTATCTTGGTGAGACAAGTTGGGTAAGAGTTACCTAAATGTTTAAAATGGTTCGACTTAATAAAGCTATCAAAATAGTTTTGAGCTTTAGGCACATAATGAGATAAAACATGATAAGACATAAGATGTCTCGTATCTCATAAAAGTATCTAAAATTACATAAGATGTAAGTGGTAACTGTTACCTACCTAAATAATCTAGTTATGTGTTTCATGCCATAGCTGTCATAGAATTAGGTGAAATATGGATTTTAGTCCCCTAATAAACAGTATGTTTTAGGAGGGTTGTAAATTTAGTGGGAGTCTATTCCTCTATACTAAAATAAACTTTGCATAATCTTTATTGCAGATCAATGACCTCTTCAAGTAACAATAATCCCCTGTCACTGCGATCCATCCTTGAGAAGGATAAGCTATCTGGGACTAACTTTCTTGATCGGTTCGAAACTTGAGAATTGTTCTTAAGCATGAACGCAAGTTGTATGTCCCGGATGCTCCAATCCTTGAGGACCCACCAGCTAATGCTATGAAAGCTGTGAAGGATGCGCATACTAAGCATGTCAACGATTCTACTGATGTTGCATGTATTATGCTTGCAACTATGGTTCCCGAACTTCGAAGACGTAGAACTAATGGAAGCCTACGACATGGCTAAAACGCTGAAGGAAATGTTCCAACAGCAAGCTAGGCAAGAAATGTTCGAGACAGTCAAAAACCTACATTCTTGCAAGATGACTGAGGGTGCGCTAGTTAGTCCTCATTTTTTGAAGATGAAGGGCTATGTTGACCAGCTTGATAGACTCGGATTTCCCATAAGCCAAGAGTTGGCTATGGATTTGATCATGAACTTATTACTAGAGTGTTACTCACAATTTGTGATAAACTACAATATGAATAATATGGAGAAATCAATTTCAGAGTTGCATTTGATGCTCAAAATTGCTGAACAAAATATCAAGAAACACTTTAGTAATGTGTTGATGGTCCAATAGGGAAAGGGAGTGAAGTAGAAAGGCAAAGGCAAGACTAGAGTTGCCAAGGTTTTTGTTGCACCTGTCGTAAAGCCTATGGAACAAGTCAAGCCCCACCCTGTTCCTGCTTCAAAACACCCAAAAGAAAAAGAAGGAAATTGTCATTTCTTCCATGCACCAGAACATTGGTTCAGGAATTGCAAACTCTATCTAGAATATCTAAAGAAGAAAAATGGTAGTGCGACTACCACTACAGGTATTTATGTTACTGAAATTAATGTATCTACTAGTGATTCTTGGGTATTAGATACCAGATGTGGATCTCACATTTGTATAAATGTGCAGGGACTCACCAGAAGTAGAAAATTGAAGAAAGGAGAAGTCATCCTCCACGTAGGGAATAGAGCAAGAGTTGATGCCCTGGCTGTTGGATCATATGACTTAGTCTTACCTAGTGGACTTATTTTAACTTTAAATAATTGTTATTTTGTGCCCGCCTTGAGCAAAAACATCATTTATGTTTCATGCTTGGATATGGATGGTTTTGATTTTATTATTGCGAATAATAGATGTTCCATTTCTCGTAAAGGTATATTTTATGCAAATGTTGATTTGTGTGATGGTCTTTATATTCTAAGCATGAAAAGGTCCACTGATATTCTAGTCTTTAACATAAATACAAAGAGATTCAAGTCAAATGATTTGAATCAAACCTATATTTGGCATTGTCGTCTCGGGCACATAAATGATTTGAATCAAACGCATAACGAAGCTCCATAAAGATAGACTTCTAGATTCATTTGATTTAGAAACATATGAAACGTACGTATCTTGTTTACTAGGAAAGATGACTAAAAGTCCCTTTACTGGACACAGTGAAAGGGCAAGTGATTTATTAGGTCTAATACATACTGATGTATGCGGTCCTATAAACACAATGGCTAGGGGAGGTTATCAATACTTCATTACATTTACTGATGATTTCAACAGATATAGTTATGTATATCTTATGAAACATAAAGCTAAGATATGGTACGCGAAGAGACCAAGTTTGTCTTTCCTTAAGATTTGGGGTTGTGAGGCTTACGTAAAGCGATAAGTCTCAGAAAAACTAGCACCTAAATCTGAAAAGTGTTTATTTGTGGGGTATCCTAAGGAAACAAAAGGATATTACTTTTATAATCCCGCTGAGAACAAAGTTTTTGTTGCTCGGTATGGTGCCTTTATGGAAAAACAGTTTATTTCAAAAGACACTAGTAGGAGAGAAATAAATCTTGAAGAAGTTCAAAAATCACAAATAAACACTGAACTGCTACTGAAATTTCAACAACGTTCTGAACCAGTTGAACCTCCACAAGTGACACAAGGCCCACTTAAATCTGGTAGGGTAAGACATGAGCTAGAGAGATTCGAATTTCTCATTATTGATAGTCGTGATGTGTTGCTTATGGATCAAAATGAGCCCACCGCTTATCAGGAGGCTATGTCTGGACCAGACTCAGATGAATGGATAAGTGTCATGAATTCTGAGATGCAATCCATGCATGATAACCAAGTTTGGAACTTAGTTGATTTACCCGAAGGAGGTAAGACCATTGGATATAAATGGGTTTTCAAGAAGAAAACTGACATGGATGGCAAAGTGCATACTTTTAAAGCAAGACTTGTAGCATAAGGTTTCAGGCAGACTCAAGGTGTTAATTATAATGAAACTTTCTCGCCAGTAGCCATGCTCAAATCCAAAAGAATTTTAATTGTCTTTGTTGCATATTATGACTATGAGATTTAGCAAATGGATATAAAAATAACATTTCTTAATGGAAAGCTGCTTGAGGACGTGTATATGACATAACCTGAAGGTTTTGTACATCTTGAGAATTTTAAGTTATGCAAGCTTCAAAGATCCATTTATGGATTAAAGCAAGCTTCTCGGAGTTGGAATATTCGTTTTGATGAAGCAATCAAAGGTTTTTGTTTTATTAAGAACGAAGATGAGCCTTGTGTATACAAGAAGGTCAGTGGGAGTGTAGTTATTTTTCTAGTACTGTATGTTGATGATATATTACTCATTGAAAATGACATCCCAACATTGCAGAATGTTAAGTCTTGGTTAGGGAAGTGTTTCTCAATGAAAGACTTAGGAGATGCAACCTATATTCTTGGGATAAAGATCTACAGGGATAGATCTAAGATGCTAATCGGTATAAGTCATAGTGCTTACATAGACAAAGTGTTGAATAGGTTCGGTTTGCAAGACTCTAAAAGAGGATTGTTGCCAATGTCTCATGGCATAAATCTCAGCAAGATTCAATGTCCTAAGACAAATGATGAGCGAGACCGTATGAATAAGATTCCATATGCATCAGCTATTAGATCTATCATATATGCCATGATATGCACTCGACTTGATGTATCATAGCCTTTGAGTACTACGAGCAGATATCAGTCAGATCCTGGTAAGAGTCTTTGGATAGCAGTAAAGAACATCCTTAAATACTTAAGAAGGACTAAGGAATGTTCTTGGTCTACGGATGTTTTGAAAATGATCTAGTTGTAAATGGTTACACAGATGCAAGTTTTCAAACTGATATAGATGATTTTTAGATCGCAGTCTGGATATGTGTTTACTTTGAATGGGGGTGCGATGAAGTGGAAAAGTTCGAAGCAAGAGATCGTGGCGATTTTTTACAACAAAAGTTGAGTATATTGCAATATCGATGCAAAGAAAGGAGGCGCTTTGGATCAAAAAGTTCATTTCGAACTAGGTGTGGTTCTAAGTATTGTTAACCCCGTTTGTTTGTATTGTGACAATAACGGGGCAATAGCACAGGCCAAGGAACCTAGATCACACCACTGATCCAAATATATACTCAGGCGTTTTCATCTCATCAGAGAAATTATTGAGAGGGGAGATGTGAAGATTTGCAGAGTACGTACTGAAGACAACGTTGCGAATCCTTTGACAAAAGCTCTTCCACAAGCAAAAAATGATGGTCATGTTAGATCATTAGGCATTATATGCATGTATGATTGGCCCTAGTGCAAGTGGGAGATGTTGGGGCATGTGCCCTATGTCAATCCATTAACTGTCTTTATGGATACTTTTAGTTAATAAAATAGAGGATTTCATTTCTTGTTTCTTATAATTAATTTGCATGTTTACATTATAATAATATCCATGGGTTTTTGCAGAAATATCCTAAATGTCCCCATTCGATCATTATACTGGGAACTACAATGAATTAAGACTAGTGTGAGTCTTGATTGATGATCATGATGATTATACGTATAGGGATACGAATCAAGATCACGAGTACTTGTTAGGGAACAATGTACTGGAACGACCAGCTATGAGAACATCACATGGATTAAGTCATAGTTGTTTCTCATGATAGGTATATTTTTCAATCCTCTGACTTGAGATTACCAGAGACTTCAACATTAGGAACACAGTGATTTGACACAATCAAACGTTGTCTTTAACCGGACGATTATAAAGGTTGTGATTGGTTACTGTGTGAGATATGTGATGAAGTTGTGTAATCGAGATAGAATTTGTCTCTCTCATTTAAAGAGAGATATCCAATGGATCCCTCCATGTGTTAGACTGTTAAAAGGCCTAGTCTAAGTGAATTGATATTGATCAATGTCACTTGGATGTTTTTAGTCTACCTAGAGATCGAGACTAGTACGATTGAACATGTTGGATGACAATTTCATGCCTTATGTTTGATCAAAAGGATATCGTGTGACAAAAGGATGTTATATACACTATTGATTAGGTTGTATCGATTTGATATTCGTACGACTTGGGTAGTCATAATGTCTTGCTAGAGGCCGCTTATGACTTGTATACCAAAATGTGTTTTGGTACACTGCCAACGTTGTATGAGCCTATTGGGCCACACAATAAGAATGGTTTTGTGAGATTTTAAGATGGTTCTGAAAAATAAATTTTATATGATAAAATTCATGACAAAAACGTCTTTGTGGTGTATTACACTTATACTTCTTTAAGTAGGGGTATATGTGTAATTTACTTAACCGTCTATATACAAGGGTTTATAAATAGACGCTTTAAGTTAGAACACACATACGAAAGATTAAGGGCCGAAACTCTATTTTCGTTTGAGAAGAAAAATTAGGGTTTTCTTGTACGCTCTGGATCATTTTGGAGAGAAACAAAAAGGTTTGGTAGTCTCTCGGAGCTAGCACTTCAAATCTCGGCCGCCGTTCGTTTGTGGACTGCTGGTAGAGGGCGTTCGTCGTTGGCAGCGCCTTAGAGATCGATCAACCTTCAGAAAGGTATTTTGCGACCAAGGTATGATACGTTTTCTTGGTTTAAACATTTTTAATGGAATTAGATTCGGATCCTATTGGGGTTTTTCATTTTTGTCAAAATTGTTTTGTAATCTCCACTGTGTATGAACCCCAAAACCCAACACTTTAATCTTAAATGAGAAAGGCAATTTATATCTCTTCTCTTTTCGAAAACTTAGCTAACGATAATATAGCTTCTTATGATCATTCTATCAATTGCAGTATTCTTTGGCTAACATTTATTTGAAACAAAGAAATCTTGTGACTCAAAAGTTTTACTATTTGTTATTACCTTATATTTTATACATTTATATCTGATTTTCTGACCTTTTTTTCTCAAATAGAAATTCGACACTTTTTAAGAGACTTTGTAAGATAACTTTGTATCTTACTATTCATCAAACTACTTTTGACGAATTCACTTGTCCATTATTGTTCATTTGAATAGATAGAAGAATTTGAATATTTAATACCTTAATTAACTTAACGACTAATCAAACTATTAAATGATGTTATTTCAATCGCTTAAGTCTTATAACTAGAACTTCTTGAAATGTATGAGCTCATACTAACTTCCTATACAAATCACTTAATGATATTTAATTAGTACCTATCTTTATAAGCATATAATAGATAATCTTAGCTATCATTAGACCACTTCCCCGATACCTTGACTTATTACACATTGATCTTATCACCACACTTTTCATTTTTTAAGTTAGGATTTCACTGATCTTTGTTTCATAATAACACATAATCTGGTGTTAACAAAGATTACTTCTAACTCGTGTATTTCCATTTGTTTTATCATTTCTTTATTCGACTTATAGAACCAATATACTCAATGTTGCTTATGGATAAATAACTTAAGTAATGAACAATCAAAAATTTCAGCATTTTTTTATAAGTCAATTGATTATTTTCAACTGTGGTTCTATTCCACTTTTACTTTTATTTGAGACTCTTTTGAAAGCAACTCTCAATTGGTTTGAATAAAATTGATATTTTGTAAAATAGGTCTTTCTTAGTTAACCGTGCAATCGGTACTAACCTTATTCTAAAACCAAAGATAATTCATATATTGGGCTTCCCAGAAGTCTCAATTTCATTTTATGTTTTCAAATGATTCTCAATCATTTGAGACTTAATTTAAGCCTATTTTAATGTTTTCCCTAAGGGTTTCGATACTTTCGGTTTTAAAGGACTTCCCTTTCAACCAATTTCCTATTAGTTTAATAACTAATACTTTCATTAATTATATAAGTACTGAACTATGTACAACAACTTTGTGAATTCGAACTTTATAAGTCTATTTTACATCCATTTACGTTTAGTTTCGTTTTATAAGCCTTTTCTCTCTTTTAATTATCCATTTCTAATCTTAATCGTCGAATCTTACGAGTTAAATATCGAGTGGACAAGAGAACAAACTTTCTCTCAAATATCTAACGATAATACACATGTACAACACAAATATAACACAATAATTTAAATATCTTAGCTCACAATTAATTCCCAACTAATCATGTTTGATCATTATTTTTGATTTCCAACTAAAGTTTATCTTCAATTGAGCCAACTATAAGCTCTGATACCAAGTTTGTCAGCCCCCTCGTCATTAAGACGACTGGCCGATCTAGATTATCATAAACTTTTGATAATCTAGTCATCCTAATCCATTCTTTCAAATTTGACCTCAAAATAATTTTTATTTCAATCCTTTGTAGAGGTCCAAAACTAGATTTATATCCTCAACTGATTCAGTTTGTAACTTATTTTATTAGAGGAAATTAGAAATCATATCCATATTTTGCAAAAATCTCGACACCATCTCCACTAAAAGAGTCGTGTCAAGAAACTTTCACCTAATAGACAACAAAATGAGGAGATGCCTAGAATGACTCACAACTCCCCGCAGTTCACGATATATATCAATTTTGAGCTTATAAATTAACTTAAGGTCTTTGATACCTTAATTACAACTTTACAATCCCAAAATAGATAAAAATCTAAAGATAAACCTCTTAACTTATTTTATACTAACTTAGAAGACTTTCATAAACTATTAAAAAGAGTATTTCATGCCCTACACTCACCCCAAGAATCCCAAAACAATATATGTAAATAATTTAAAACAAAAATTACTTTAACTTTTGAAAACAATTACCATAACTTTTTAGTCTTGTCCATTCTTCCATTATTTCATATAGAATCTGACACCATCAAAAACAACTTGAATATGTCTGGTAAGTGAATTCCTACATTGATTTGTACTCCTGTAATTGTTCGTCTGATACAAGGAGAAATGTAATTGCATTTCCAAATAAATAATAAGATATATATGTCAACATGGCATGCAATCCACTCTGTTGGTGTCTCCTAACTATAATCAGATGTAAACTTCCAAAAATAGTACAGATACAGTATTAAGATATCATGAAATGCAGAGATAACTTTTTGGCGTTAGACTCTGCTAGTCTCACAAGACGACGTAGAGGTATGATTGAAACCTAGTTTCATGCAAACAATACATCAAAACAAGCTTATCTCCCTCACTCTCTCTATGTATGCATGACCACGAATGATAAAATGCAATGCAGCCTATGATACAATTACACGTACAAAGATATTCATAAATAGTAAAGCTTGTTGTAGGGTTTTATTTACAACCAAACAAATTTTGAGCATAATTTTCGGGGTTTCTAAAGCATCGGATCACCTTGAAAATGGATCCAATAGGTTTCTTACATACCCAATTATATTATGCATCAAACTTCAAGTGGAACCAAATCACGAAACCTAATGAAGACTACAACCAAAATACGCTTGAGAACAGTTTCCAAAAATACTAATTTATATAACTGTTTCGACTAGCTTTCAACTAGCCAACTTAGGGTAACTTTTTAACCTTAAAAACCTCAATATTTGTTATGATGACCTAAAAGTAACATGTAGTACTCATGTCATACTTTCCATAGACTCTAAGAAGACTCAAATCGGATCACCGACGGAGAAGTCATGAATTTCCAATATGGCTTGTCAACTAGGCAAACTTTATTTATTTTAAATTGAAAAACTTCTCCAAATCAATATTTTCCCAATTAAATCTTCAAAACTCAATAACTAACACTACGAAATCACTCGATACCAACATTAAAATATTTTCATAGCCCGTGGAATCAAATTGGATTAAAACCAATAATTAATTCATTTAGAAACCTAATGTAAATCAATAACAACTACAAAAACATCTCTAAAATAGTTATCAACATAATCATATTAGTTCAATTCATTAAAACTCTAACTTAAGTCATTGGAATTTATTTCAAATTGACGCAAATCAATTCAATACATCAATTTACAATAGTCCCTACTAATTTCTATCAAAACCTCGCGAAAGAAATCGAGAAATCGCAAGAATTAAATTGAATTGAGAAAAATGTTCAGAATTGTGTATTTACCAAATTGCAGGTCAAATACCTTATTTCCACCGTGGAGACTTAGCTTGAACCGACCGTCTCATGATGCTTTACAATTTTATAGAGAAAAATCGATTGAAAATCGAATGTCAGGAGATCGCAGAGCGAAAGACTGCACGGAGAGGGTTAGGAACAAATGAAACAATTCGTTCAGTTTGAACAAATTGTTATCAAATGAACCATTTCATTTGTGTTTAAGTTTATATATATAACCCCCAGTTGCTTATCAGCAGCTTAATTTCTTTTTATTTATTAATTCTCGAAATCTCTATTTTGACGTGCATTAACCTCTTGCACTCGTTTTCGATCCGGTTTGTCCCAAAATTGAACCAAACTCATGAAAGAATATCCCATCTTTATAAAACGTCAATAACATTAGTTTTGGTCACACTAAAACCTTAAAAATCTTAACTTTGTCCACGACATACTAAAGTATTTCGAACCAATTCTATTGACATACTTAACCATACTTGCACCAATTTCAACCCAATCATAACCTCAAACACCGCCAACAAATACGTAACTCAAGACAAAGTCTTGTACCAACTTCGTTCTCATTTAACATTATCATCAATCCTGACTTGCACGTAAACCAAGGCAAAATCCACACGTGATACTTGACACTTAATTTATGACTCTTCGAGCAACCAATAATTTTTATGTCACTTGTGCTCTTCTAACACACTTACAACCCCAAGTGTGAAAAATTGAGGATACACTTCAATACACCTCAACTTCGCAACAAAATAATGTATATTATATCCACTAGGCATGCAATATGCAAAAATAATATTTAAACTTATGATCTCTGGTCCACAGCGCGTAGGTTTCTCCTCAGATACTTAATTTTCATTTAAAATCCGAAAATACTTAATTAGTAGATTAATTTAGATTTTTAAAAATTCTCGGATTGCATAATCCTAGCCATTGAATTGTCCGTGAGATGCATGCCATGCAAGGATGATTAGTTGATGAAGAGCCATGAAGTAGAAGGTGTATAGCCATGTTGTTTTTTATGATACATACACACTTAAGGATATGTGTTATTAAACTTAAGTAATTTGGATTAAGTTAAGCTAAAGCACCACCAATCAAGCCACTAATCCATTAATGTTGTATCAATTTGAGACCCTAGGATGTTCCTTTGGATACTTGTTATAATGAGATCCAAGTGTGAGGTTGAATAAGATTGGTGGTAATATAAAATGAGAACAAACTTGGTAAAAGACTCTGCCTCGAGTTGTGTGTTAGATTGCGGTGGTTAAGGTTGAGATTAGGTCTAAATTGGTACAAGTTTGACTTAGTATGGTAACAAAATAGGTCCAAATGATTTTGGTATGTTATGAATAAAGTTAAAGTTTTGGGGTTTTTGGAATAACCTAAATCAATTTTATGGACATCTTATGGAGTTAAACTATTTTTTCAAGAGATTTGCTCAATTCGATGAAAAATCATATCTAAAACGAGCACCGAAAGTTAAAGCACTTTAAAATAGGGATTTCAAAAATTAATAAATAAAAAAAATTAAGCTACTGACAAGCAGCAGAGGGTTTATATATAAATATAAGAAAAAAAAAACAAATGAAATCAAGTTTCATTTGAAACATTCAACAAAATGTTTGTTATGTTTTGGTTCAAAACTTATCCGTCGAAATTTTCACTCGTATAGCTCTATACGTACGATTTCCGTTTGGTTTCTCTCAACCACACAGTAAAGCACATAGGACGGTCAATTCGAGCTAAGTCTTCACAATGAAAATGAGATATTTAGCCTGCAATTTGGTAAATTCTTGATTTAGGTCATTTTCCTAAATTCAATTGGAATTCTCGTGATTTTTGGAGTTCTTTCATAGGGTTTTAATAGAAATTGGTAGGGATTGTTGAGAACCGTTATTTTGGATTGATACGCGCCAATTTAAAATAAGTTTCACAGATGTGGGTTATGGTTTTAGTGAAGTGAATTGATGCAATTCAGTTGATAATTGTTTTGAAGATGTTTTGTAGTTAAAATTGAATTACATTAGGATTCTAGACAAATTAGATTATTTGTTTTTTCCAAATTGACTCAACGGGCTGTGAGAATATTTTGAATGTGGTATTGAGAGCTTTTCTAGTATTTGGTGTTGAGTTTTGATGATATAATTGCAAAAACATTGACTTGAAAAAGTTTTATTAGTTCTAAATTGTTAAAGTTTGCTTAATCAACAGGATATATAGAAAAATTCATAACTTCTTTATTTGTGATCCGATTTAAATGTTTTTAGAGTCTATGAAAAGTATGAATTGAGCTCTACAAGTTTTTTTTCGTTAATATGAAAAATATTGAGGATTTCAAGGTTAAGAAGTTACCCCAAATTAGCTAGTTGAAAGCTAATTGAAGTTGTTATAAAATAATTATGTTAGGAGTTGACGACACGGAGTTCAATTCTATCCGAGGTACATGGAACTCGACTAGGGCTCAGGGCATTTGATATGGGACGCACTGTAAGTGAATAATAAGAATTTATAAACTTTTAGTACACACTATATATATGTTGCACTGTTGCATCACAATCATGATTATATAGTGGCCATGGATATAGTCATTTAGACTTTCAGGAGTCGATTCTGACTTTCAAACAAGTTTGATGGAGTCTAATTTGAGCCAACGAGCCTTATCTACTGCCTTGACTTTCCTGGCAGAAGTTAGAGTACATCGATGTTATTTGGGACCACTAATTCATGTAATGGGACATACCTTCACCTCTGAATGTCGAGACTAAGAGGTTGGTGGTATTTAGGTTGTGTCCTACATCTTAGGGATTCAAGGGAATCACGTTGTTCATATGATAGATAGGTTTGCAACATGTTTACTTTATTTCTTGTTATTATATCTCCTTCAATTGTTTATTATGCACTGCACTTTTATAAAACCTATCTGTTCACTTACTGGGGGCTTCAGAACCCAGATTCGTTGTTGAATCAATTAGACTTGCAATGGTTATGAAAAAGGCAAGGCACTAGAGTAGTGGTCGATGATGGAGATGAGCGCCTTTATTACACTATAGGTAATATATTGGTTGAATTGGTTTTAGCTATGTATCCATTAATAAGACTTGTACTTGATTTATATTTGGGAGATAGTTCCTCGAATCTACTTTCATAGATTATTGTACATTATAATTAATGCTTCCATTTTAGGTTCCCTTATTGCTTTGGATGCTCACTTGCTTCACACACCACTTGCGCAACAAATAAGTGAGCATGTCAATACTATATAACATTTTTCAAGAAATTAACTAGGAAATGGTTTTTGAACTGGAATAATAATAAGGAAATGCGGGTTCCAATCATTTTTTTAGGTCGATTATGTGACCGAACACCTCAAGAAGCAGTTCGGGCCTATCAAACCATCGGTTCACGGTACGGGTACCGACACCTGATCTCTGACCCACTAATGAATTAGACTCATCTAGATGTTGAACTAGCATGTATTGCACTTTGGCACCTCTAATACAATAGAAACAAAAGATTATTTGAAGGCCAAAAGCTCGGCCTGAGAGATCCATAAGAGAATATCAAAAACTTCATCATAGAGTTCCAAGACGCCAAGGTTCTAGCATAAGGAAAGAAATGGATCCCACTTGGTCCCAACCTTTTCAAACTCAATGCATACACGGCATTACAAATGGGCAGTGTATGCCACAGAGTCGGGGGAGTAATACATGACAATAAAGGCATCGTTCTTAAAGCGTTCTCCCTATCAAGAATGGGAGACTTCTCAGATGAGATAGATGAGCTCTTCGCCATCAAAGAAGGCATTTGCTTTGCAAGGCGTTCATATCTGGAAATCACCATGGTGGAGAAAGATGTAGCATCTCCTATCCCGATTAGGGCGATACCCGACCAGAAACCCTAAATAAGCCCTAGTACACCAGCCAAACTTAACTAGAGCCAACAATCTCTCCTTCCATATTAGATAAACTTAATATGTATATTGATATTAAAATATAAGTCAAAGTATACATAGCGGAGAATTAAAAATTTTTCGATAATATAGATGATATGCATAAATCTTGAGTTTTTTAAAACCAAAACATGTTTATAAAACCTCGCGACCCTGTTATATTACAACAATGCAATTCAAATAATATATATATATATATATACAAAGAAGGTTATTACATCATAGAGAGGACAATAAAACTCATAAGCCTCCTATTTTCCTTTCACTGAAGAGCCTGCGTGCGAACGTTAAATGTTAAGGGGAATGAGCTCAAGCTTGCTCAGTAAGTAATGCTCGTAAACACATCAATTATCATCTAATATCAATAAATCAATGAATAGCAATATAAATCCAAAACATATCTATTCAGACACTGAAATTGATATAAATAATACATTACAAAAAATAAAAAATTAGCGACGGGTTTTCTGTCGCTAATCCTATACAATCCGTCGCAATTTCTATATACGACGGGATTAGCGGCTAGAAGGCCCGTCGCTAATTCCTTCATCGATATTTTGAAATAGCGACGGGTATCCGAAATAGCGACGGATTTGCAATAGACGGATTAGCGACAAGGTCCTGTCGTTAAATCCCGTTGCTATTTTTTGACGGATTGACAAAAAAAATTTTGTTTTTAAGAAAATAGTATCAATTTTAAAATGAAAAAAAAACTTAAAAAGATAAATCAAATACAACAAAAAACAATGAATATATTGTAAAAAAAAAAAACAAATCAACAAATCAAAAATCAAAAAACAAAAAAGCAAAACAGGTTTATTCATCATCAACAACAATGAATACACGGTAAAAAAAGAACATTGAATACAACAACAAAAATAAAGAAAAATAAAAAAACCTAAAAAAAATCAAAAGAACAGTCTTATATTCATAACTTTAACGAGAGGAAGGCGTGGTCGGCGTGATGGTGGTGGAGGCGGAGGCATAGGCGAAGGTGGGGTTGGGGCAAAGGGTGGAGCGGTAAGCTTGATCGAGATAGGCGAGATAGGGGCGGCAACAGCGAGAGAAGGAGCGGCAGTAGTGAGAGAGGGGAGGCAGCGGCGAGGAGAGCAGGTGTAGGCAGCAACAGTGAGGAGAGCAAGGGCGAACGTGTGATGGCCCCTTCTTCTAAACAGGGCCCCACCTGACCTTATCCCGTAATCAAGCCTTAATCCTAGCCACGTAAGACTAAATTACGTATTAGTTAGCCTTTCGTCCCTATATTCTTCGATACCCATGTCCAAATATTATTAGATGTCAGAGTTAATTAAAACTTTTTATCGTTTTAATATTATCACGTAGTTTAAAAATTATCCTGAAGCTCTTATTATTCAGAAATTCCTAAGTGTGGAAAACCAAAAAAAAACACAGCATCATATGCATGTATATATCATAAAGAGAATAACAGTATATGATATATGAGTCTAAAAAATGGGGAAACTATACACTCAACCCACTATACCACCCATAAATGCACAATAATGACATAAACAGTAATAGTACAATAAAAGTTGAGTAATACAAAATGAGATAGGAGAATCGTCGGAATGCTCAAAAAAAGTCATCGATCTTCTCCTTCCCTGGTTTGCTGCTGCTCGATGGACCTACATCCACCGTCACAAACTAGACGATGAGTATATGGATAATTAAGTAATAATTGGAGAATTCCATGCCACATTTCAAAAATATGAAAAAATGTATTTAAAAGCATAAAGCAGAGAAAAAGTTGCTAAATCAAGACAAATATAAAATATACCTTGGCCCTTGCCTCGGTCAATAGACATATCATGGTGTGGGTCCCACAATACGAGCCGTTGATCATATTTAAGGCATTAAACACGATTAGAGATTTTGGGCTATTACAGGATGGCAGTGGCGCGGCGACACCGATGAGAGTTGGGAGAGAGGGGGCGGATGAAGAGTGAAAAGAGAAGGGAAGAGGCGAAGAGATTGGTTTTGGGATAGAAGGGATTTTTTAGAGTTTATAAGTAGGAGAGATTAGGGTTTGGTGGTGTAAGCGAAAGTGTGGGCCCCACTGCCACGTAGTGAGAAAATTTCATTTTGGGTGGGAATTTTTGCGCTCAACGATTAGCGACAGGGCCCATCGCTAACCCCGTTGCTAATCAAGTTAACAAGTCAACAACTGCCCCCGTCGCCAATCCCTCGCCATTTAGCGACAGGAAATAACACGTCATTATTTCCGTCGCTATTTCTACCAATTTTTTATAATGATAATAAAGGGAATGCAAATCCAATAAGTAACATGCAACTGTATTTGTGATTTTTAATTTGAGTTTAATCACGGAATCATACTCTCCAGTCACTAAAGAATACAACCATAGAATCCACATGTTGGGCGACAAAGGATTCCACTAGTTTATTCAGCTTGAATGAGCTACCAACTCCAACTGGACAATAACGACTAAGGTACAACTCTGGCTAACTAAGGATAAAAGGGAAGATTCCATTTCCTTAAAAACCTTTTTCTATTCATTAGAACAAATGGCAGAATCCATTTCCTAGCTAGCCTTTTCAATCCTTAACCCGATCTGCCTTATCGACCTTTTTCGGGATTTTTCACATATAAAATAGTCAAATCACAGTACGTTGCCCCAATCCCAATCCATTATGCTATATGAACCAAATATACGAATTTACAAAGCATAATTGATAGGAATATGAGTCTCACTTACCTCGATTAGGCTTCGCTTCAAATTTCCTAACTTCCCGGATCACTTGATCTTTTTCGGTGTTCAGGAACCTAGCATAAATCATTTGAGGTCAATACAGGTCTAATACCCTACATTTAGAACCCTTAAACTAGTCCCTAGACCCTTAGAAAATTCCATGTAAAGATTAGTAGTATTATTGTTTTCCGAGGTGGGAGCATGATCCCCCATTTGGTTGGGCGCACTCCACCAACTAGATTCCTGATTGTTCATGTTGGAAGCGCGCTTTCCTGCTACAGGCCCGCGCTCCATCATCGAGTGTTCCAACAAAGAACAATTAAAGCCCTTGTTCAGTTACCAAATCTCAACAAAAACATTCAAAACTTTCCCACAACATCGGAGAATGCCTCTAATGAGGTCTTATGTCATTTACAATCATCAACAACCATAATTAACTTGGATTCATCATCAATTCACGAATTCAACTAAAGAATCAAACTTAAACACCAATTGCGATGAATCACAAGATCAACAGTGGTTCGATCTCCCTTATTTACTTCGAATCACTCGAAAAATCTCTCTCCTGATCACTCTCTCTTACTGATCAAACCCTCAACTGCTTCCTCCCACTTGATTGATTTCAATAGTGATAAGTTTTAAGCTTTTGATTTACATGTATGAATTTTCTCGAGATACGCATTGTCCTATTACATATCTCGAGGCTGATTAAATGAATATTTTGTTAATATGACACAACTCTAAAGTGACACACGCCTTAAAATATCTTCCTCTTACGCTCATCTCAAGGTGATCCAATGATTCATATTAATGAAATCAAACTTATAGTTTTATTAATATATATTTGTATATCCATTATATATATCGTATATTTTATCACCAATAAATTCACCAAACACTCCAATGGGTACTTTCGAGTGGGCACATTCATTTCACTTTCCTCTCGTCAAACTTGGTGTACCAGCAATTTATTAATTAATTATTTATTTTTCTAATTATAGGCTTATCTAAATTTCCAATAACCTATAAATTCATTAACGCATGTCACAGAAACACCAAACATCATACAAACCCATGCACACGCTAACCGAGTTATGTCGAACTTAACTATAAACCTAACTCAAAATATTTAAAATTCGAATTATCACTAATCACCAAGTTAAGGTCCAGATGCAATGGGCTTGTACATCGAATCCTCTGCCATTAACATCTGGCGCTGATGGAAATTTGATACTCAAAATATGTGTGATACTTGCGTCGACAGGCCCTAAGAGAGATTAATAATGTTGTGCATGTATTGGCTCAACTGGCAAGTAGAAGTACTCATTCAAATGTATGGACCTTTGAGTGTCCCTCTATTATTGCTCCATCCGTTGAGATGGACCTACCAATCTAATGAAAATCGACTTCGTCCTCCAAAAATAAAATAAAATAAAATGAATTTATTTGGATTAATGAGTTCCAACTTATAACAAGTTTTTAAATTTTTACAAATATTTGCAGAGTATCAAAAAAAAATCTTACAAGTACTTGTATTTGCTTTATTTATTGCTTGATAATGACTTTGAAAAAAAAAATGATTTGAGTCCAAACTCATGAGTTTAAATAGCACTACTAAAAAAAATGTATTGCTAGTAAAGTGATGGGCTAAAATATTCAATTGTTTGGTTTTATTATGGATCCAACAAAAGAATTTCATCTACTGATTGGGAATAACTTGTAAGTTTGTGACGTGATGGCACTAGAACAATTTCGTTATTTAATAGAGGTTTTTAAACCCCTATTAAAGGGGGGTGTTATTAAATAACATCTAATTGATAGGAGTTTTAAAAAACCTCTATGTAATACATGTATTAAAAATTAAAACATAACACATTTTCACACTCTATTTAATAACACTCTATTTAATAGGGATTTTAAAACCTCTATTAAAGGCCAAAAATGTTCTAGTGTGGCTTAGTCGTGCATAGTATTAAATGGATGGCATCCACGAAAAAGTTGGGCTTATCTAAGAAGACTAAGATTCTCAAGGCTGCTTTGCTCTGGTTTTGATCATACTCAATTTATTTGAATAACTTATAAGTTTGTACATATACAAAATAATAAATAACTCTATATATATTTATACTCGGACGGGTTGGCCTATAGTGGTAAGGGGGAAGGCGGGACTGTGTAGGTTAGGTGCGTAATCTCAAGTTCAATTCCCCACGACAAGGACAAACATTGAGCTACTGGTGGTTTCTTTCAGCAACACAAGGCTCATGAGACTAATCGGACAAGTGCCTAGATAATCATGGACAATCAAAAATAATAATAATAACTCTATGTTTATCTTTGTGCAAGTATTAATATATAATTTGACGAGGAGAATTTTCAACTAGTTAGTTGCATTCATAAAAATATATAAAATATATTATATAAATCTCATCATCACTAGTTATGCTAGGAGATTAATTTGATACAGTGCTAATTAAAGTGTACACCGATTACTAATAACGCCGTAAATGATTAGCAAGGAAAAGCTAGAATTAATTAAATGACATTAGGTTTTTTTGTTTCACACAATTTTATTATTAGGTTGTTTAGTCGTCCCTTGATTGCTTGATATATTATATGCATAATAAATATACATATGTAGAGACCGTGCACAAGAATGGTAAAGCACGTCAATCATCAGTAGAATAAAATAGAAGATCGTTACTTACATATTTTTTTATTTTTATTTTTTTTGTCAATGTGGCTTGCATACTTTATCTTTGGAGATTAAGGTCTTCCAATTTGGTACATTATTATTATTTTTTTGGTAGATTAATTCCATTTATATATTAGCATTACTAGTAGATAAGCTTCAAGATATAAACTAGTTAGTTTAATAGGTGCTATATATATAGTACAATTAATAAAACATTTTACAGTAAGGGGAGACCAATGAGTACAAGAGTATAAAATAAATTATGTATATATATACTAGTTTCAAGACGTGCTACGCACGATTCCCCCATTCGCTTCGCTCGCGAGAATTAATTTCTAAGAATTTATTAACAAAATTTAAAATTGTAATTAAAACTTTAAAATTAGAAGTACAAATACCTTTTTTAGCTTATCAATATTATCTAATGTGATTGAAATAAGATGTGAATGAAAAAACAAGCTAATCATGCTAGTACATTACTTCCTCAAAAAAAGTGTATTGGATTGATGAGAATGACTTCATAATTGATTTGGAGATTAAAAAAAAAAAAAAAAAAAAAAGTGTAGTGGATTGATAAGGAGTTAGAGTTTGATTTGGATACAAAAGAAAAAGGTTGATTTGGAGATAAGAAAAAAGTATGGGCAAATAGGTAAATTTCATTAGCACTCAAAAATTTGTGATTCGTGATTTTATATATTAACAAAATTTAAAAATTAGAAATACAAGTACTTTTTTTAGCTTATCAATATTCTCTAATGTGATTGAGATATGATGTGAATGAAAAAATAAGCTAATCGTGCTAGTACATTACTTCCTCAAAAAAAGTGTATTGGATTGATGAGAATGACTTCATAATTGATTTGGAGATAAAGAAAAAAAACGTGTAGTGGGATTCATAAGGAGCTAGAGTTTGATTTAGATACAAAAGAAAATGTTGATTTGAAGATAAAAAAAAAAAAGTATGGGCAAATAAGTAAATTTCATTACCACTCAAAAATTTGTGATTCGTGCTTTTATATATATGATAGATATATATATATATATATATAGTACAATTAATGAAACATTTTACAGGGTATTTTGTCATAGTAAGGGGAGACCAATGAATACAAGAGTTGAAAACAAATTTTATATATATATATATATATATATATATATATATTAGATGCAATTAATAATATATGTATTGCGTGTGTTTAACTTTTCAATTAGTTAGTAACGTTTTCCTTAATTGCATGAAAGATAAGTATTGTCTTAGTTACAAATTGCAAATATTCAATTAGAGTTAGGTCTAGACTGTCAAGTAAGTTGTGCATATGTACATTAAAATTATCAATGTCAATATAGAAAAAATGACTTGAAAAAACCAATAAAATGTAGAAAGAAATGCCATTCAATTGAAAAAAAAATGTACACTTTAGAATAATTCACATGCAATAGACTTTTAATTGATCCTCTGGTCAAAATCTGTGTCCGTTGAGAAAAACTGGATTGTTTCCGTGGTTAAGGCATGACAATGGCTACATTAAAGAGTCTCAATCAACACGAAATCTAACTGTAACACTACAGCACTTCAAGCTTGAACGTCAATTTCAATTGTGTCAGCTACCGTGTAAACTTCTTCTTTCTTATGTAAAATGCGACTTATACTTTTCGCCCACCAAAAATCTAATACAAACTTTCATGCCCTACCAAACTCATCATATCCACCTATAAATATGGAACGTACATGTGTGCACCCAATTAACGTACCGTCATCAATTCACTTCATTTCTCTTTAGCCTAGTAAACATTCGTATTTCTCATTGTAATGGCAAACAAACAAATTTTGTTAGCGCTATTACTGGTCTCCCTTGTTTTGGTTCCAATATTTTCAAGTGCTACGACTACTCCCGTGACCATTAAAAGTTGGTGTAGCCAAACACCATTTCCAGAGCCATGTGAGTACTTCATGGCTGATCATAACCAACACTCACTTGGCATCAAAACTAGAGTGGATTTCGACAGGGCTTTGATGCAAATCACCCTTGATCGAGCCCTCAAAGCAGAAAGCCGCACATACGGACTCGGGGCGCAGTGTCGAAACGAGAAGGAGAGAGTTGCATGGGCCGATTGCGTAGAGCTATATCTAGACACCATAATGCAACTCAATCGGACAGTTCATCCGAAAAGCAAGTGCACCACCTTTGACACTCAGACGTGGCTTAGCGCAGCCCTCACAAACCTTGAGACATGTAGAGCTGGCTTTATCGAGCTTGGTGTCTCAGACTTTATGTTGCCTCTCATGTCTAATAATGTTTCAAAGCTTGTGAGTAACACTTTGGCCATCAATAAGCAGCTTCCACCAGGTCAACAAGTTGGAGCAGTGGATGAAGAAGGCTATCCAAGTTGGGTCTCGCCTGTTGTTCGAAAACTGTTGCAATCACCTCCAGGAGCCAACGTTGTCGTAGCTAAGGATGGGTCAGGAAACTTTCCCACCATTAAACAAGCCATAGATGCAGCTTCAAGCAGGAAGGGAAGTGAAAGATTTGTGATTTATGTGA
This sequence comes from Stephania yunnanensis, assembly GCA_039657365.1. Classification (NCBI taxonomy): domain Eukaryota; kingdom Viridiplantae; phylum Streptophyta; class Magnoliopsida; order Ranunculales; family Menispermaceae; genus Stephania; species Stephania yunnanensis. The sequence goes on along the minus strand of CM077584.1, from coordinate 50,890,683 downwards.
AAGCTGGAGTTTATAGTGAGAATGTGGTGGTTGACAAAAAGGTGAAGAACGTAATGTTGGTGGGTGATGGCAAAGGAAAAACTATAATCACTGGAAGCAGAAGTGTTCAAGGCGGTTCTACCACATTTAACTCAGCCACTGTTGGTAAGTTTTATGTTTTTGAGTACCTATATATATACTCACCATATTAATTGAATATATTTCTCATATACCTAAACATTTGCTAAGATAGAAATTAAAATTCTCACGTCTTAGCTAGGAGGTCTAATTTGATTTTTACTTGATCAATTAACAGCTGTAATGGTGATGGATTTATTGCTCGAGGTATAACATTCCGAAACACGGCAGGACCATCGAATGGCCAAGCAGTGGCTCTTCGCTCAGGTTCTGATCTTTCAGTATTCTACAGTTGCAGTTTTGAAGGATATCAAGACACACTTTATGTGTACTCTCAAAGACAATTTTACAGAGACTGTGATGTCTATGGCACAGTTGATTTCATCTTTGGAAACGCAGCTGTTGTTCTTCAAAATTGTAACATTATTGCCAGGAAACCTAATCAGGGCCAAACCAATATAATAACAGCACAAGGTCGATCTGACCCAAATCAAAACACGGGCATTTCATTCCACAACTGCAGAGTAACTGCTACTTCTGATTTAAAGCAAAGCTCAACTAAGACATTTCTTGGAAGGCCATGGAGACCATACTCACAAACCGTATTTCTGAAGACTTTCATGGATAGCCTAATTGATCCAGCTGGATGGTTAAAATGGGCTAGCGAAGCTGATCTCAAGACATTGTATTATGGAGAGTACATGAATACCGGACCAGGTTCTTCCACAGCTAACAGGGTGAAATGGGGGGGTTATCATGTCTTGAACGCAGCTGAAGCCTCGAAGTTCACTGTGAGGAACTTCATTGCTGGAAGTTCATGGTTGCCAGCCACCAATGTGCCCTTTAGTCCCGCGCTTTGATTCCATTACTAGCTATGACTTGAATATTTAAATATTATTAATTAACTTTTTATTATTGTAACGAATATAAATAGCTTGTAGTATTTTTTATTTATTTTTTTTTCGTTCGATATGTGAAGTCTCTTAATAAAGATCAAATCAATCAACGTGCGTGTTAATTTTTTTATTTTGTTTGTAAAAGCATGCAAGTAAATTAAAGATAGAGATCTGTAGAATTCATTATTCACGATTATTATTCTAGACCAATCGATATCTAGATATGCATGTGACGTGTGTGTTGTTATATTGTCGGGAATTATATTAGGTTGGTAATGATCGTAATAACTTTTGAGGTCCGTTATGGTTGGTGACTGAGACAGGTATCCATTTAGGAAAATGATACAGATCTCCTTTCGCGGCTTCGACTTCGTCATTTTATTGGTGGGCTTGACAAAGTCGTGGGCTTACAATCTAGAATCTTTCTTGTATTTAAATGGCCCACTTAATTTTGCATATACTGCCTATCACAAGAACTTGAGGCCTTGGTTAAAATTTAAGGTTCAAAGTTTCCATTGGGCGAGCCTTATAATGAGAGAAGTGCAATTAGTCGCCCCAAGACACATACATTGACTTGCAAAAGCCATCTATGTGAACCTCAAGGTACGGGCATGGACGAAGCCAAAGCCAATGTGAAGGGACCATGGCCCCCTGGCCTCACCCCATCCCCTATTTTAAGCATTTGTTGCTTTGGTTATTTTACTTTTAACTAGTTATAGCCCTCTTCCCTTGCCCAACTGTTTTGTTTGTGTAAAAAGAAAATCATGTTGCATGTTCTAATTCTTTTAAGTGACTTTTAAAGCAAGATTAATAAAGTAGAATTAAAAATCTTACTTTAATCCTAAAATTCTAGAGATGCAAGTTTCATAGTAATATTTCAAATTGCACTTGAAATTTGTACATGTACATATAAGCAAGCACTAATTAGTCAAGGACATCCATGCATACTACTAAACCAGCGTATGATTTTTATTTAAAAAAAAAAAATCAAATTTCACCTTTCAAATAATGTGTTACTATACAGTAAGACTTAACTTTTAAACTTATGTACACGTGGCCTCATACCAAACTATATTCTTGTTGAAGTCAACTATTAATATTAGAGTTAATGCTTGATGATAATTAATTATGTGAACGTACTACATGTTTGTTTAATTTTTCAATATATAACCATCGTGTACATTTTTTTTTACTTGATAATATATATAGAAGTTTGACCCCTCTCCATTCGATGTCTGGCTTCGTCCCTGGATACGGGTATACATAGATTTTGATGCGTAACACGTGAATTGAGATCACATAGAAGACTTTTGTGAGTCAATGTGTCTTGTGATGTAACAACGTTGTTATCATTCTGATGAAGTCCAAGAATTAGCTTGCAAATTCTTGACAGGATAATGATGAAGTCCAAGAATTAGTTTGCAAATTCTTGACAGGATAATGATGAAGTTCAAGAATTAGTTGCAAATTCTTGGAAAAATATGAAAAAATATGACAGGATGACATTTTTGTAATTTCAGTGAAGTTCGAGCGTTTGAGTTTCGCTGTTCCGAGGGCATGGGTTGATTGGAAACGGCGTGGAGATCAAGAGTCAATGCTGTGCCATGTCTACGACGTTTTTCGGCGAAATTCTATCGTTTTGGCCTCCGAAACGGCAATTTTGCTATTTTAGGAAAGTTTTGTTTAGATTATAACTTTCATTAGGAATTTCTGTTTTTATTGCCGTTTGCGGCGTTTGTTTCTATTTTTCGTCTAGTTTCCAGTTTAGGGCTTTTAGGGATTTTTGGACTTTTTACTATGTTTGACAAATTTTAGGGTTTCGCTATTTAAGCGACCTATTGGATGTAATGCGCAGTTTTTTTTTTTTGCTTGAATAAAAGAATTTTCGACTTGGCTTAAGTTCTAACCTAGATCGAGTTATTCGTGAATTCGTTCAACCGGTTTAGAATGCGTCGCATTCTAATATTTTTCTTATATAAATAAATCAGAGCTATTACCATGATGTCTAGAAGGTCTTGAACAAATTTTATTTTTAGGTGTTGAGTGTCTCACGTATACTAGTTTGTTGTGCAATGTATTGTCACGTCATAGTTTTGTCTTTCTAGCATAAAAATGTGTTAAAATGAGAATGACGTGTCGTACCGCAAGACACATATATGGGCTCATAAGAGACATCCATGTATGGGCTCATAAGAGACATTCATGTATGCCTCAAAATGCAAGTAAATACAAATCACGATCTATAAAATAAAGGTCGAAGTCCCATAAAAAAATCTCATGAGCCAAATATATCATCCAATGTGATATTGTTGTTGTTATTGTAGTATTTTTCTTCACGCATTTCCACGCAAATATTCCACACTCACAGACGTAACGCTTTCCAATCCCCTGAAATCACCCAAGCACACGTGTCAAACACCCTTCTACTCTCCCTTGCATGGCCGCTGCCACCTTACACTCCTCTCTGTCTCTGTTCGGCGCCCCCATCCCCATCCCTCCCTTTTCAACCCCTCCCCTTCCTATATCCCCACCACACTCCCTTCTCATTCTTCCCTCAAATCGCCGATCTCCATGGCCACCATGTCCTCGGCGGTGATCTCGTTCTACCCGCTCCTCCTCCTCCTCCTCCTCCCCCTCTTCGTTGGAGCTGCCAAAGCCACTGCCAGTCCCAGCTGGGAGTCAACGATCAGAATGCCAACTGACAGCGAGGTCGACTTTAAAGTCAACGACGGCGATGAGGAGGGTACCATATGGGCAGTTCTGGTGGCGGGGTCTTCCGGGTACGGCAACTACAGGCACCAGGTACGTATGTAGGGGAGGGTTCATGGGGTATGATTCTGCAGGGTCCAAGTGTTTCGGGGTTTTGATTGGGTGTGGTGCATGCAGGCGGACGTGTGCCATGCGTATCAGCTGCTGAAGAAGGGAGGGGTGAAGGAGGAGAACGTCGTGGTTTTTATGTACGACGACATCGCTTCCAATCCGTTGAATCCGAGGCCCGGGGTTTTGATCAATCATCCGCAAGGGACAGATGTCTACGTTGGAGTGCCCAAGGTATGTCTACTACTGTTGCACTGGATCGTTTCTCTGCTGCATGTCCAATTGCAAATTTCAACTCACGCCGTCAATTAGTGGTGCCAGTAGGTCAAATTTAAGAGTAGACTCTGGATATATTAATGGGACAATGTATATATTTAGCCCTCATTTGGTTCATTATTGCAAACTCAGTGGAGGAGTTATCGTATGGGAGAGTTTTATGATTAGTTCAACTTTGAATTTACTGGAAAGATGTAAATTTAAAAAATAATAAAATATGAGAACTTGACATAAATACATTTCAAACAATAGATGGCTATGAGTGATAGAGATGCGATTAATGAGGGTATAGAATTATGTGCATATGCCTCAGGACATAACTCTCACTTTGGTGGTGTAAGTTGGTTTATAAAACCAGTGAAACAATAGATTAGTTGGAACTTTCCTACAAGTTATCCCACTTCCTCCAACTCCGCCCCTAACCAAACAATGTCTTAACATTGAAAATGTTTCACAGACCAACATTGGGCTGCACTACCAAATAAACACTGATCTGGTAGGCATCATGTGATGTGCATTGAGATGTGTTACGCACAATGCTCTGATGTTTATCGCACAACGCGCCCACCTGGTCTATGCTCATTTCGCGGTGCCCAAAGTGGGTTACTTTATTAAGTTCCTTAAAGATCTTCTCATGATCTTTCGCAAAATGATACTAGGGGAACAAGATTTTGTGCTAATTAATTAAGTTGATCCATCAGGGTTGCTGCGATTAGGCACTGTTATTTTGGTTTTACTTAATTTGAATCGTTATTTGTTATTTTGTGTTGTTATTCGAGAGATAATTAGCATGCAACCAAAGAGAGTGGTTTGTAACTGCAAAGCTCCTTGTGGGTCATTGTAGCATATATATATATATATATATATAGACACACACACACAACTTAACTTGTTTACCAAATAGAATTTATTAGCGTGCATAACGTTCATTAAAAACTTTGTTGTACTTAAAGCAAATTGAACGAGATATTGGATGACATTCTGTAGAACTCTCTTCATTAGAGACCTCTTATGTGAGAGTGGAAAACCATTAATTAGGAAACTACACAAGAAAAATTCAACTTTTGATAGAGGTTTTGAACCTCTATGAAAGACTTTTCATAGAGGTTTTGACCTCTATGAAAAGCATTATCTTTTAAGGCGTTATCATATCTTCAAAGCTTACATAGGGGTTTCGAACCTCTATCAAATATGGCTATTTCATATGGGTTTGAAACCTCTATAATATCTTCAGAGGCTTACATAGGGGTTTCAAATCCCTATCAATTGTAGTGATTTCATAGGGGTTTGAAACCTCTATATTATCGTCAAAGGCTTACATAGGGGTTTCAAACCCCTATCAAATGTAATTTTAAAAAAAAATACTTGCTGAAAATGCCCAGAATTAATTTTCATTTCCATTTTCAATTGAAAATATAACAAATCTACATTCCACTCGCAATATTATTATTCCATCAAGAAATTTGCAGTGTTCTACAACCAATCAACAAAACAACAAATCGATAGCCACACATTTCACGAAACCCGCTAAAATGATCGAAAATCAAACAAATATTGAATCATGAACAACAACGATTCCTTCAACAAAAAGGGAAGCAGGAACCTCAAGAACATATGTGATTCCTTCAACAGTAACAACACCAGCATATCTGGAAACAAGCACAATGGAAGAACATCAGTGATTCCTTCAACATAAAAATGTACTTGTTTAGTGAGTTTGAATACCAACCCTATAATCTACAATGCGTTGTCTTTTTTAACCTTGCATGAGAACATTAAAAGGTTATGAAAGCAGATGCCCTCCCTTATTCATAGCACACATGAACAAGAATTTTTTGGAGTTGTGGTATTCATGCAAATTAAAACCTGCATAAATTCTTTTCAGTCCTCCTTCAAGGAAACTCATGTTTTAGTACAAACAACAACATTATTTCTAAACTATTGGAGAAGTATGACTCAAGTCAAGTAATTAATGAATGACATATCTATAAGTATGACCAAAATAAAAATTACTGCAGTAAATTATGCAAATGAGGGACATTGAACTTCAAACCTAGCAGATTATGAAAACATAGGTTTCCTACTTCTGCAAAGGGTGGAAAAAGTTTGTGCTCTCTTTCGGTTGAGATTTCAACAACACAAATATCGTCTCCAGCAATAAGAATTGCCCTTCTCAGTTTTTTGGTTGAACCATATGTAGCCGATCAAATCATTGAAGTTCAATACCTAATTTGATGTTTCAATGAATTCTACATAGCATGAAAGTTGTCATGACCAACTAAGTGTCAATAGATGATCGAAGTTACCTTGAGAGTTGAGAGCAAATGAGAAATCGCTCCAAATACGACACTAATCAAGAAATAAGACCAAGAGAATAGGAAATAATTCATTACAGTGAAATTAAGCTTAACTAAAAAAAACTAGGCACAAAGTGGTAGTAAGCAAGAAAGAACATAAAACATAAGATGACAGTTCCAGAGACCAAGTTGTTTCATTTCAATGAAGTTATTGCTAATGATAATAATATAGAAACTTCTGATTGATAGTTTCATCCCTGAATGAAGTTATTGCAAACGAAACACAAGCAACAAAACTGATACGGATAGCTTCATCCCTGGATGGTACAAGATTCATGATAAAACCAAAAATGCAGATCATTGATTAACCCAAAAATGGAGGCACACATTAATTAGCATATATAACAAAATCAAATAGGACCAATGGGTATGTGTTAATTAAAGCAATTAATAGAGATTTTACCAGCAGTGTCCCAAAGACCAAGACTCACAGTCTGCCCATCAACCACAACACTTGCACTGAAGTTGTCAAAAACAGTGGGAACATAGTCCTGCACATATTATCAAAAACACGCATAATTCAAATATTTGATTACCTCTATGTCCCAAATGAACTAGATGCCCTCGTTGGTCTCTCCATCTCTAACCAAGTACTCATTCGGGTCTACACAACACAACCACAATTGCAATTCAACACAAAGCCAATGGAATAAATAGTGAATCCATCCTAATCACCGCTCAAATCAAGTATTGAATAGTTGTAGACTTACATGAGAATGACGAAAGGCCGATAGAGTTTGAGGAGAGAGCATCAATTCGTAGGTTACCAGCAGAGGATGTTTTATAAAGATGAAGGAATTGGAATGGAAGAAAGCAAAAGTAAAGGATGGCAGTCATAATAATGAGGACATATGGAGAGATGCTATGTCCATGTTACAAGCATCAAACATATGTTAGAGACACACACATGTATGTATAGAGAAGTGAGAACAAAGCAGAATGTATTTAAAGAAATACAAAATTAACAAAGCTTAGTCTCATACAAAGCACTTAAAACTAATCATTCTCATCCTCACCACTCTATACATACCACTCAATCCTTCCATCCAAAACATGCTTACTACCTCAAAACCTCTTCACATTATCTAGCTAGCAAAAATTAATAAGAGACAAAAATGCACAAAATTAATCAATTTGAAACCGAAACCATAAGAATTGAAAAGCAATAAACACCTGGTCATTGCAATTACAAAAAAAGAATTAAATGAATAAAATAAGTAAGGGACCTTGAACAATCAGAAAGCAATGAACTATTGTTGATTGAAGGAGAGGGAAATTAAGTTAATATGTGTTTCAAGGAACGAAATCATGTTAAGGACAAGTACTACAATATATAGGACAAAGCAAATCCATTGGAGCTCATTTCAAGGAACGAAATCACAAAACATATATACGTGCGCGTACCACCTTTTTTTAAATAAAAATAACAAATTAAACAAACCATATACAAGATCATTCATTTCAAATTGAGATTTGCTACTGTCAAAAAATTCATAAAACTGACTCTAATATATATGAGAGAGGAAAGAGCTGATTATTATCACCTGAATTTATTTGCACCCAATGTACTTGCCTTTAAAACTTGTTCGTTATGGTCAGTTAGCAAAATTTCATGCCATAATCTGTTACACAGAATGCCAGTAACACCTTTAACCACAAGAAATCACTTGAGGTCATACAGGGAAATGTGATTAGAGTGGTTAATGTAATTGTTATGCTAATGACTATTGGAATAAACTAAGCTAATCAAATTTCCCTAAAAAGTAATTGTATTTTCAGATTGTTAGTTTTCATTGATCAATTGCTAGCTACACTCCATTTTTGTGAGTGCCACCTTTTCTTTTTAGCTACTTAGCTACAAAATTCACCATTTATATGAATGAAAGCAAGTTGAAATTTGGTAACTATACTGATATCTAGCTTTGCAAGTCTGAAAACTTCTCTTACAATGGAATTATCATACAAATTCTTTTGCTTCTAAGCCTTAATTAAGGGCTTGAAAAATCTAACTGATCCACAAGAGCTTGGAGAATTCTAGATAATTTTTATGCCTTGGACATGTGTACTTCCCAATGTATTGTTATGGATATATTTCAGGGTTGTTATATTTACCATTCTATGCCTATGCCCTTGATTTGTTAATGTAGTTTACATAAGTTATCAGAAAATGCAGGAGAAAGCTACACTTTTTTGGTAGCAGGGAAGGATGGGTTTTGCATTAATAGGTGGGAAAGGCTGGCTCTCGAGTTGAGAATAAAAAAATAAAAGGTTTTCTTCTATGAAGCGATTCATCAAACACTCTATGGGCATACCTTCTCTAACGCGCCGACATTCGCGAAAATTGTTTAGAAATGTATATGAATGAATGAAATAATAATAGTTGCTAAAAAAAATGAATGAAATAATAATGGTTGGTAATTGAACTAGATTTTCTAAGTGAACCTTGTCTGGCAATGATATTATAAGGTGCAGAGAAGATGAATATAGTGTTGGATTAGGTTGAATTGCATTAAGGAATAATGATAATGCAAGTATAACACGCAAATTAAATAAAGACATCTTCATCTTTGATGTTTCATTGTTAAAGATGACTTAACAATTAAAAACATTATGTTAACCTAATTAGGGATTACAAAACAACCAACAAAAAAAATATTTTTTTAATAATCACAGACAGAGAGAGAGAATCACAACCTTGATTCAATTTGTGGAAACACTGCAGTTGAGATGAACGGAACGACCGAGAGCGCGACGCCGACGATGCGAGGATATCTAAATAAGAGACAAAAATGCACAAAATTAATCACTTTGAAACCAGAAACCACAATAATTGAAAAGCAATCAAGCAATTATGCGAAGAGTGGAAGAAATTGAATCGAGAAATTGATCACCAACACCAGATCTGAAACCAATGCACCTCTTGCCTTACAAGCTAAAACCACAAATGCAACAAATCAACAGATCTGAACAAAACTACAAATTAGACAGCCAAAATCATCAAAAAATGAAGATTGAATCAAACAAGAGAGAGAGAGAGAGAGAGAGAGAGAGCTCACATTGAGTGGTTAGGGTTCTGTGAAGACGACTCCACGTGGAGATCGGGGTTTTCCAGCTGCCTTAGACGTGGTTTTTGCCATTGCGAGAAACAGTCGATGAGGCGATGAGGGTGAGGACGACAGAGTAGAGGGGAAGAGGCGAGGTCGGAGACTACGAGACGACGACGAGGTCGGAGTAGGTTCCTTGCGAGTGTTGAGTGTGGAGACTACTAGATAAATTTTTTTAATCGGGTTTAAGAGTTTCCATAGGGGTTTTGTTAAACCCCTATGAATTAGGTGCTAATTACCTAATACATGAGGGCAACTTCAAACCTCTATGTATAAGTGATATTAAAAGCCTAATTATCTAATACATGGGGGTTAATTAAAACCTCTACCTATTAAGTGCTATTAAAAGCCCAAATTGTTCTAGTGTTAGGTGATCAATTACGTTTTATGAGCTATAAGTTTGGGTAAGTGACAACATCTCCAATGCAAACATGAAACAATTAATGGGTGTTACCTAATGTTGATGGATATATATTTGATTATAACAAAATATTCTTTAAGGAAAATAACTTATCTTGAAGTGAAAGATGATGTGACAAGGAAAAAAATAAAGGTATCTATCTCAATGTCTACTTTTAGGAAATGTGATTAAAAGTGTTTATAGTGCCACCTCAATATCATTTCTTTTTCACGAAAACATAAAATTAAGAAGTTGAACCTTAAAACTTATAAATGCGATTCATGATTGTCACTTCATCAATAAAAAAGAGGGGATGGCTTTGCTATAGTTCTAAATTGTATAGTTCATACATTTGTGTACATGGCAATTCCTAATTGATGTTGTGCTATGCTACAATTAAGAGAAAATTAACAAAAGAGGCGAGATGACTACTTTTCTTCAATTGACAACTTTAATTTCCCTATCTTCTTCCATAAAACTATGATCATGTTGCTACCCCTCCCCTTGAAACAAACCTCGATCTCGACAATATGTTGTGTAGTTCTTAGATTTGTGTACATGGCAATATATTACTAATTGATGTTGTGCTACGTTTACAATTAAGAGAAAACAAAAGAGGCTAGATGATTGCTTTTCTTCAACATGTGAGATTGCCCTTGTTTTCTTTTATAAAACTATGATCTTGTTGCTATCCTCGATTTCAAATCTCTCAACTATTTATGTTCTTCTAAACCAAGAAGAGAAGAAAAAAGATCACCCGGCCCCTCCCAAAAAATAGAAAGATATAGATATAAAAGTAAATAAATAAATAAATAAATAAATAGTATGCTATGAATTTGACTGGAGTTTCACCATTTTCTTTCAAAGTGGGTTTTGACTGGAGTTTCACCATTTTCTTTCAAAGTGGGTCTTATAGCAGACCTACTGGTAGATCACACCTATTAAGAAATTCTTCTTCCACAACAATTAAGTTGCCTTTTATATATCATGATCATCAATATTGCTTTTACTTGTGATGCAACCAAAATAATTCGATCAAAGGTCGATCTAAATTCCACCGAATTTCTCCCTTTACATTTACACTAATAAAAAAATGTATAAACTCAATCTCAAAGTTAACAGGTAGAGTTAATCTACTTCATGTTGATTAAAACATTGATATGAAGAACTCAAAAAAGTAATTATTATATATATATCCCATATATTTACTTATCAAAACCATACACACACTCAACTGCCAAAAGAATGATAATATGCAATAATTAGAAGTTTCCTTATTAAAGATATTAGCTTATTAAAAGGTTTACTTGTTAGAAAGTTACTTATTAGAACATTACTAGTTAAATGGATTTTCTTATTCGTTTATTTTAATGTTTATCTTTCTAGTTGGACTAAATGTTAGTGGTTTCTATTTTTACTAGTCTTTCCTATTGTATGAAAAGTTTGTAAAAGACCATCCCTATGAAATAATAAAGCAAGCTATTACATTGTGAAAAAATGAGTCTAAGAAGAAGCAGTTATGGACTCTTCTATACAAGACTTAGTCACGGACTAGTCTTATTCAAAGATCTTATTTCGAGGTTCATAAAATCTGGTATTAAAGCTAACGATCTTCTTCGGTGACATGGAGGCTTTGACAAAAAAGCTTGAGGCTTTCATGGAGCATATGACAAACCAACAACAAGCATTGGAGAAACATATGGTTGATCTCTCCACCGCAGTTAGAGGCATATCAAAGAAACCCACCAGTGCGATATCGAGGGACACCATAATGATTGGAGAGGACATAAGAAATCAAAGGATCTAACAAATTTGAAGCAAATCAGATATGTCAAAGATTATCAACGTTAGTTCCAATCATTGTTGGCATGGACATCAGATTTGAATCCATGACCACAAGTGAATCTTTTAACTACGCGCTTGGCTAAAGACCTCCGATTAACAACCATGAAATCTAGGAGTTGCAATAAGCATGACACGAGCACTAGAACATAAGCAAAATATTTCAATAGGCACCCATGTATCGGTTGTCATAATTAGTGTGTCCAATTCTTAAACAAGTAATGGTGGTACATCCTTGTCTTTCGACATGAATTCTCTATTTAAGGGTGGAGCACAACCATCTAATCACATTGCAAGTAATAACAAAAGAAGCTCCTCAACTTTTATGAATTGCATTACATAAAAAATGGTTAAGAGGATATCTAAAGGCTTGTGTTACAACTACGATGAATCCTACTCTAAAAGACACAAGCGTAAATGTCTATTTAATATGAATACAAACTACAGTAGTTGAAGACGGCGACGTTGATAATGTTCCTGATAACCCTTGACCTAGTTTTGCCTATTCTGAAATTAAGCTTGAGGACAAGCTCAAAGCTCATAAGAAGAGTAATGATATGATCATATAATATTTGTGTGGGCCCAATTACAAGAAGAATGAGAATATAACATAATTAAAAGTTTACTTATTAAAGATATTAGCTTATTATAAGGTTTACTTATTATAACGTAACTAATTAGATATATTTTATTATTCGTTTATTAGAATGTTTACCTTTCTAGGTGGACTCAATGTTAGTAGTTTCTATTTTTACAAGTCTTTCATATGGTATGAAAAGTCTTTAAAAGACCATCATTATGAAATAATAAAGCAAGCTAATACTTTGTGAAAAAATTAGTTTAAGGAGAAGCAGTTATAGGATCTTATATAGAAGACTTAGTCATGGACTAGTCTTATTCGAAGAACTTGTTCCAAGGTTCATAACAAAAACCACCATCATACATTCTCGCTAAGGCAATTCCCACTTCATTTTTAGATTAGAAGAAAATAAATGCAAAAACCTTGTATTGGTGGGAAGGCGGGGAAGTTGGAGCTAGGAAGTGAGTCAACTGTCAGGGAAGTTGGGACTTTATCTTATTTGGTTAGCTTTTATGCCTAACTTTCATGGAAGTTCACTCCCCAACTTCCCCTTCGTAGGGGAAGATAACTCCATTAGGGGGTAAGTTCTTTTCCTTAGAAGAACTTAGGAGTTATGACCCAATTAATTGCCCTTCCTTAAAGCTCTCTCTCTCTCTCTCTCTCTCTCTCTCTCTCTCTCTCTCTCTCATGTCTCTCTATACTTTAATGGATATTTTTATCAATTGAATACTTCATTATTATTTTTAAATTATAAACTTCTCATGAACTTTGAAGTTGAACAAAAAAAACGTCAACTTCCATGGAAGTTTGACAAAATAAACCAAACAAAGCCAAAGTTGTTAGTTGATGAAAAATAGTTGTCTTGCCTCTTTTTTTTGTTCTCTCTTAGTTTTAGATGTGGCACAAAATTAAGCTTCAACATGCACCAATATAGGAATAGGATAATTTGAAATTATGGCAAAGTCGCTCGTCATTCCTCAAAAAAAGTAATAATATTCTATTGTTGCATTAAATATTGTGTTTGGGTTTCAATGACGTCTATTTAGTGCAATCATGTACATTCTCAACACGTTAATGACATGCATGAAACTTCTTCACGAATGCAATCCACATTGTGCATATTGGTGATATGTTCCAAACTATGACGACAAAAACCCCAATTGAAATGGAGCTGTAATCTTGTTGCATGTCCAACTCATGGTTGCACTCCACCTTATACTTCATCTTTTCGTCAAAATAACATTGTTTTTGAATAGCCTATATAATGGCAACAAGTGAAGGGGTCTACATGGTCTGGCTAGCTGCTGTTATTTGATAACTAAAGCATTGGCTCTCACCTATATATATGAATGGTCGACAACATTAACACCACTGTTTTCTTCTACTTCAAAGAAGCATTCTTTTTCATCTTCAATTTCACTCTATGGCACTGAGTGGAACAGGGCATGGCTTTTGTGTATGCATCAAATGCAAAATGCATACACTAGCTATGAGTGGGACTGTAATGATTGCATCTACAAGGTAATTATTATTATATGCTAGGATTAATGTAGCTTTCTACGTATCTGCTAAAGTTCCTGTACAACATTTATCTTTCCCTTCTCCACAACATACCAAATGCTGAAATTTTTGCTGGTCTAATTGAACCTCTAATGCTAGTATATGCAGAAAACAGATCAAATATTCCTCATCAAAAAAAAAAGAAAACGGTTCAAATACACTCCATTGTGAACCGCTCCAAGTAATTAGATGTGTCCCCATGAATTTCTTTTCCTTGCATTATTTGAATGGTTAATCAAATCAAGAAGCCGCCTTGAACAATATTCACTGAGTGAATATGCTTACATATGAACTCTTTTTATCCCTAGAAAATTAGATATTTGTGTAGCACGATTCCTAATAATCATTGTATAACTATCATTGTAGGACTACACCGGGGAAAATGTAAACACTAAGAACTTCTATGCAGTACTTCTTGGTGATAAAAGCTTGGTCAAAGGTGGAAGCGGGAAGGTTGTCGATAGCAAGCCTAACGATAGAATCTTTATATACTATTCTGACCACGGGGGGCCAGGAGTTCTTGGTTAGTGTCAAAATCTTTTTTCCTCACTTTCTGATGACAAGACCTTGATTTGGGATTGTGATGTGAATGTAAAACAAAATCTGATTCTTCATTATGGAAGTCGTGGAAGGATAGTTATTGTGCATATAACAAAAGTGTAGCATGTGTCGATAGCATTTTCCCACAGTTAATGTATCATGAAATTCTTTGAATCCAAATTTTTGAGTGTTTAATAAAAGCCGTCAATTTTACTCGTGTCCTTTGCCTAAATTATGTGATCAACTTCACAGGAATGCCTAATCTGCCTTACCTATATGGTGGTGAATTCATTGAAGTCCTAAAGAAGAAACATGCTTCTAATAGCTACAAATCGATGGTCAGTACTCCCTCCTAATATAACTTCTAAAGAAGGTGAAGTGCATTCGAGTTTTGTATGAAAAATGGTTTTGTTGAAGAGATTTATATTCATCTTTCTTTCTTTTTACCTAATGATCGGTTTCACTTAAGTGCATTGAATTCATTTTGATCTTATTTGATATGGTAGTTACTAAGTTACATTGATTTATTCTTATGTGCAGGTTATCTATGTGGAAGCATGCGAGAGTGGGAGTGTTTTCGAGGGTATGATGCCCGAAAATCTCAATGTTTATGTCACTACTGCATCAAATGCAGAGGAGAGCAGCTGGGGAACTTATTGTCCAGGCATGGACCCGCCGCCACCTCCTGAATATGTAACTTGTTTAGGGGACTTGTACAGCATCGCTTGGTTGGAGGACAGGTTTGTTTCTTGCTGTTATAGACATTACACAAAAACATGATCTTATCTTCTAAATGCAAACTGATCAACATTTGCTATATATGGTTTTTGCATTAGACCAATTGAACTACCAATTTAGTTTAATTATCCAAGTTGTTCAAGTCTTTTTGTGCTGGCAGGAATTATTATGGGAATGATTTGTTTTTGTGTTGCCACTAGAAGCATGTTTGGAGTACTCAAGTTGTTTAAGTAGGAACTAATAGATTTTTTTTTCTCAATCTCAATGTAAAAGACATGGGAACTCGCAAATATTAAGTAACTAAAAAGACTTCATTTGTCTAATGTTCCTTCTAAACCTTTTCTTCGATCATCTTCTTCATAATTCATGCCCACGGCAAGGCTTTCAAGACTTAGGCATGTGGTACTTTTAACAACATACAATTTTCTCTCTTGAATTAGTCTCACTTTATTCTCTGCTTCCTCTGTGTTTTGTGCTTGAGGCCAGCTTGTGGTTTGTCAGAACTTACTCATGTACTGTTTGTTATCACCTCTGCAGTGAAACCCATAACCTAAAGAAGGAAACCTTGAAACAACAGTACAAGACGGTAAGCTCGGCATGCTTGGTTACGCAAAGATGATTTATCAATTAATAATATTAGCGAACTTCTTCATATCTTGTATTAGAGATGTTTCCTCTGTTTCGACAGGTTAAATTTAGAACGTCCAATAGTAAAACTTACAATGCTGGATCCCATGTGATGGAATATGGAAACAAAAGCATCAAAGCTGAAACACTTGATCTATACCAAGGATTTGACCCTGCAAACGCAGACGCCGAGAGCAACAAACTTCGCCCTATCAAGCATGTTGAAGCTGTTAACCAAAGAGATGCTGATCTTCTTTTCATGTGGCATAGGGTGAGTAAATACAATTAGTTTCTTATTATATATATTCCAGTTGATATGTCGAACATGCTTTCGAGGTCATCTAATAAACCCTATTGGTATATATATATTTCATTGTCTATCGATCAGTACAAACAATTAGAGGAGGGCTCTAGTGAAAAGGCAGAAGCTCTTAAACAAATTGCTGAAACGACGATGCACAGAAACCATCTTGATGCCAGCATCCAATTGATAGGAAAGCTTCTCTTTGGCCCGCAGAGGGGAGCGAAAATCATCTCCGCCGTGCGAAAACCTGGGCTGCCCTTGGTTGATGATTGGGAATGCTTGAAAGCAATGGTAATCTGGAATCTCTCAAACTGTATCCATCAAGAATTAAGTACCTGAATTTTATATATGCAATATGTATATGATGCTTGTATATATATGTCCATATATGTTTTTGCAGGTTCGGGCGTTCGAATCTCGATGCGGATCGCTGACTCAGTATGGCATGAAGCACATGCGTGCATTTGCCAACATTTGCAACAATGGGATTTCTAAGGAAGCAATGAAGGAAGCTTGTATGGCTGCTTGCGGTGCATATAATTCACAGATTTGGAGCCCTGGACGCGGATATTACAGTGCTTAATTAATAATGCAGTGCAATGTATACCATGTGAGAGGCGGATTTTATGGGTGTTTCTGACTAGTAAAGAGTTTGGGAAGCATGTAAATACTTTATGTTGAAGACTTTGTTTAATGTTTGGCGATACCTGGTGGCTTAGACTACAAAAAAAAAAAAAAAAAAGACCTTGCTTTTTAATACTCTCTCCGTTCCAAAATATGGGTCATATTTTTTGAATTTTTTGTTTCGTAATGTGCGGCACATTAGAAAATCAAGGAAGCATTAAATATTTTATTTTTAATTATAATATTATTTTGTAAAGATATATCTAATGAGATACATCAGCGTGAAACAAGAAACGAAAAAGTGAACAAGAACTTTAAAGAGGGCTCTATTCTTCATCAGAATGTATGATTTTCATTTAACACAAAAAAAATGTGTGTACGAGGGTTTATATATATACAAGAGTCAAAGAGTCAATGCTTTAACTAACAATCAAATCGTCTACCTGAGTTGGGTAGAATAAGTAACCATAGTTAACAACCTAGCTAATCATGATCAGTGACTAAACTATGAGCACCAGTGGCATAATTAACATGATCAGACAACGTACACTTCTGTATTATGTCTAACATCATCTCTCAAAGTAAACCTAGGTGAATAAACAAGTTTACTTTGGAACACAAGAAGGAGAACTTAGAACAGGGTAGAACCTTCATAAATATATCAACTGTCTGATGAAGAGGGCACATAATGAAGATAAAAAATACCAGCTGCAAGTTTCTTTTGAACAAAATGAACATCAATTTCCACATGTTTAGTCCTAGCATGAAAAACAGGGTTGGAAGCCAAAGCATGTGCACCAGTGCTATCACACTAAAGATTAGTGCGAGACTTGAGAGACGCTCCAAGTTCAGTCAAGAGAGAAGATGTCCACATGATGTCCGAGGCACCACGAGCTAGTGGCCTCTTTTCAGCTTCAGTGGAGGATCTAGCAACAACAGATTGATTCTTATACCAAGAAACAAAGTTACCACCGAGAAACAAACAAGTACCATTAGTTGAATGCCTATAATCAAAATCACTAGCTCAATCTGCTTATGTGAAAGAATATGCTTCAAGATAGAGAACAATAGCTGGTTTGAACAACAAACAAGTAATAGAGCCTTTGAGGTATTGAAGAACTCGTTTACAAGCAACCTAGTGAGACTCAGAAGGTGCCTTGAGAAACTGATTAAGTTTATTCACAATAATACTAATGTTAGGTCTTGAATAGATAATAGATTGAAGAGCCTCAACAGTACTTCTATAAATAGTAGGATCAGAAAATGTCGACCATCAAATTAAGAAAACTTTTGCTAAGTAGTGGTAAAAGAATGGAAAAATGGTTTGGAGTCTTCTTGTGTAGAAACTCAAGAAGATACTTATGTTGTGCCAAATAGATGCCAGATGAGTTCTTGAAAACTGCAAAACCTAAAAAATAATAAACATGACCAATATTTTTTAAAGAAAACTTGGTATCCAACTAAGTGATTAACCACTACAAAAAAACAGCAAATCAGAAACGGAAATTCCCGTCTTTGATTTGTTAAAATTCCGTCTCTAATTGCAGTCAGAAACGGAATAGAGACGGAATCAATTCCGTCTCTAAAAACGTCGTCGCTGATTCAATCAGAAACGGAATTCAATTCCGTTTCTGATTTAGAGACGGATCAGAAACGGAATAAATTCCGTTTCTGATTATTTCCGTCTCTGATCCGTTGCTAATCAGAGATGGATCAGAGACGGAATTTGACCCGTTTCGATTTATGTAATAAACGAAAATTAGAGACGGAAATAGCAACGGAATCCAAAGATTCCGTTGCTATTTCCGTCTCTAATTTTCATTTTTGTTTAGTTTTTAAAGTCTTACATATATAGGTCTCAATCCAAGCACATTTAACCTGCCAATATATAATAAAAATCATCGCCTGCACCCCCTCCAACAACTCCTTGGGGGTGCTAACATCCCCCAAAAAACAAAATTTGACATTCATACATCGACAATATATATCAACAAATATTCAATTGAGAGAACAAAAATGTAAAAATCAAAAATTGAAAAAGATATATATCCAAAAAAATTGTATAGTATTACAAATGCTCCAAATTTCTAAGTATTCACAAAACCACCAATCCTATTGTTCAACAACCACAAAAAAAAAACTTACAATCCTATAAATATGCACAAAAAGAATTATCAATCGAAAAGTCTTGAGATGTTCTTCAACACCACCTTGCACATTGACCAAGGGACATTTGAAACAACTTAATAATTGAATAGTTGAACTTAAATTTTTCAGGGGACATAAGCATCATAGGAGATAGAGCTAAGGTAGAAGAGCAATGAATCACATCGAACTTATAGTGACGATCCCCGCACTCGACCATCAAAGTCTACAAACAAGCAAAAAGATTAACATTAATTCATTTGAGATTTAAGAATCCACAAACGATGATAAACACTTGCATATACCGATTTAAGTAAATTAAATTCTTACCAATCCAAAGGGAGGAAGATAGCAATGTTTGTCAT
Organism: Stephania yunnanensis; assembly: GCA_039657365.1. Taxonomy (NCBI): domain Eukaryota; kingdom Viridiplantae; phylum Streptophyta; class Magnoliopsida; order Ranunculales; family Menispermaceae; genus Stephania; species Stephania yunnanensis. The sequence continues at coordinate 50,871,391 of CM077584.1, read as the reverse complement.
TTTCACTTTTATCTTCATTTTCTAAAAACATATAAGAAAACAAAAATATGCTACCTCATAGATAGACCAAAAAACTCATAAGACTATTTTCAATCAATCCACTTTCACAAGCTACAAAATTTATCATAAGCTCACTCATCTCATTTCAAACTGAGCTTTTTAACTTTCAAGAACCAAACAATAAACCTGTTTAATCCATTTCATAAAGATCGATTTACATTGGCTTTCACCTATTGCAACCCACCCCTTATTTTCCAAGCGTGACTATGACTCCTTTACCTTTATCTAGAGCACACAATATTCTACATAGGTTGAGTTTGATAATATCAACTTGATGAGGAACTAGGATACCTTTTAGGTTGTGAAGTATGAACTTAATGAGTATCAAACTATTGATCACACCAAAAAAATGATATGGACTTGTTATTGCCTAAATTTAAAGAAGACATATCATTATTCAAACAACAATGCAAATTATAGATCATATTCAAGTAAAATTTATGCATTAAACCACTTAATCGAATATTTCAATCAAAAAATGAATGAACCAAAACCAATTTTAAATATGTTTTTCATGGATTCTTAAAGTAGTATTTATCGAATTTATTTAAAAATACTAAAATTTGAACCAAAACCAATTTTAAATATTTCTTCTAAAGGACATTGCAAGGGATTTCAATGATGAATCTAGATATTTTAATACCAAACGTAGCACTATACCAAAAAGCCGTAAAGGCCAGTATTCCCTTTAAAGCAATGCATAGAGTATAAACCTAAATTACACAAATAAAATGTTGGTGTCACTGCTGATACAATCAACTCTTACAATATAACTCTATCTTAACACAATACCAACTGAACTTTTGAAAATGTTACTTTTTCAATAAAAGATCGAACCATGTTCTCAACTTGTGAACGAAGAGAAGGAACTGAAGTGTCAAGTGATTCAAAGCCTAGGTAGCAAGCTTTCTTTCATTTCATACTCAAATATGGGTGTCTATGCTTCATGTATGTGCTGAAATCTTAGGGCTTTTGTTTCTTACTCTTTGGGAAGACTTTGGTCTAATTATAATTGTTACAAAGCTCTTAAAGGACCCAATTGATGGTGTCAAGAACTGGTCAAGAAACATAAGCTAGCTTGTACAGTATGAGTGGTACGACAACTGACATTCGAGAGCGTAACATAACTTAGAAATGAAAGGAAAGACATTGGGAGAGTGGTAGCCTCTGGGAAATAGAGTTTTGAAAAATTGTAGTGTTGCAAGCTATAACTAACCATAATTGGTTATTGCTTATTGAAAGGGTACAAAAGAGCGAGGAAACTTCTTTGACATCGAGATATTTAGTAGTGTTGGATATGAGTTATCAAGGACTTTAATGGACTGATTGAAGTGGAAATCATAAAGAATTAGACTTAAAGTGCCCCTTTAAATAGAAATCTTTCCTTGGCATGTTCTATTGGGTTTACTGCAAGGAATATACTATTGATGTAAAATCGCTTAGGGAAACTTGCTCTAATTACACATTCCTATAAGATGGAATTAGTTAGAACAATTACAAGACAAGAAATGGATTTGATTGGTAAACATGAGGAATTAAGGAACATTTTCATATAGTGAAAATGAAACTACTACCATGTTGGAAACTTAAACCAAGTAAGTGCATAAGACATACATACGCTTAATACATTGAATATAAGTTTAAGTAGCGAGTAAGATTTAAAGAATGGAATGCCAGCTTCAAGTAATTCTTATTTGAATACATCTAGACTCGGACATTATCATAGACTCACATTGGTAAATTATAGTAGGAGTTTGAATATTACCAGGGTGATAGGGGACCAAAACATCAGTGGAATACTTGATTGATATTTTCATTCGATTGTGAACTTGGCAGGTTAGTTAGGCATGGAAATTAAAATCAATTAAGAGACTTTTCAGAATCTAATGAACAAATAAAATGCTCAAAGAAAGATTACCTTGTCATCATGCGAAAAAAACACAACATGCAATCTCTTGAGCAGTTGGGAATGGAAGTCTGGAGAAGCCATCTTTGGGAATACTAGAAGAATCTGAATACTTGCTCCCCTCGGTATCAAGCGCAAAATCTTTACTGAGAAACAAACTCTGCTTCCCATGTTTCACTGATTTGGGCATTGGCAAAAAATTCAACCCCACAACCCCTACCAAGAACTAGGAAGCTTCGGTGAGCGGTGAGAGAGGTCAGAGAGAGAGAGAGAGAACGAACAGAGATCGGCCTATGCACGCGAGAGATCAGAGGGCGGTGATGGGAGCGGTGAGCAACACATCGAGCAGAGGGCAGAGAGCGGTGGATGGGTCGGTGAGCGGAGAGATAGCAGAGAGCGGGGATCGGAGAGAGAGCGGAGAGGAGCGACATCGATGAGCGGTGAGCGGGGTGAGCGGGAGCTGGGGTGAGCGGTGACCGGCGAGAGAGAAGGCAGAGAGCGTGCGTTTAGGGTTGAGCGAGAGAGAAGGCGAGAGATCGTTAGGGTTGAGCGAGAGAGAAGCAGAGAAACGCGAGAGCGTTAGGGTTGAGAGAGAGAGAGTGTGTGTGTGTGTGAGTCTTGGGTCCCTATTTTTGAATCATCAAGATCGAATACGCACGAATCTCGAGATTAATGGACGGTTGTAAAAAATGAAATTTTTGTGGGAATGTTGGTGCCATTTTTTAGAGACGGAATTAAATCCCGTCTCTAATTCCGTCTCTAATTCCGTCTCGATATTCCGTCTCTCGAATGCTTCCGTCTCAATTCCGTCGCTAACTTATTTTTTTAGAAACGGAACTTAATTCCGTTTCTAATTCCGTTTCTGATTTAGAAACGGAATTTATTTCCGTTTCTGATTTAGAAACGGAATTTATTTCCGTTTCTAATTCCGTTTCTGATTTGCTGTTTTTTTGTAGTGAACTGATGAACTTGCGAAGGATCTAATCTAGTGACAAGAATGTCATCAACATAGACTAAGAGAATTAAAAGAGCACCATTGGATCGTTTGTAGAAAATAGAGACATCAGAAAGAGAATTAACGAGTCCCCAATCTACCAAAGCTCTTTGAGTTTTGAAAACCAAGAACGGGGAGCTTGTTTGAGACCATATAATGCCTTGTTCAACTTACAAACATAGTGAGGATAAAATTGATGTATAAAAATCTCAGGATGATACATGTGGACTTCCTTAGTGAGCTCTCCATTAAGAAAGACATTATTGACATCAACCCGAAAATATAGCCAGTTGTAAGCGACATCCAAAATGAAAAGAATGTGAATAGAGGAAGGCTCGACCACTGGAGAGAAAATATCAAACTAGTCCAAGCCAGGTGTTTGATGAAAACCTTTGGCCACCAAATGAGCCTTATACCTCTATATTTCCCATGTATGAATAGTCTCGACCTTAAAAACCTATTTACACCTAACTGGGTTCATAGAAGAGTTGGGTAAACAAGAGCATGGGAGGCTGAAAAACCAAAGCCTTAGGCTTAAAAATGCCATTTCTACTTTTTGTAACCATCTGGTCAACATTAATTGTAATAGGCTTAGTAGTGGGTTCAACAATATGAAAACTAGTACTTGCAGAAGGTACATTAATAGGTGAGCTGATACTAACAGTAAGTCCAACAGGAAAGCTAGTAGTAGTAGTAGTAGTAGTAAGTAGTAGTAGTAATAGTAGTAGTAGTAGTAGTAGTAGTAGTAGTAGTAGTAGTAGTAGTAGTAGTATAGGAGCAGCGGGAAGTATAGCAGTAGTTGAGGTGGTACTTGTAGAAACAGAAATAGAAAATTAATGGTGATGGAACAGGGAAAAACGAGGTCAAATGGTGAAACATGGAAAATGGAAAGGAAGAAGTAGAAGATGAAACTGGCGAAAGTGACTGAAAAAAAGAAACAAAGAGAAATTCTTATTCATTAAAAATAACATATCTGGAAATATAAATTTTACTAGATGGATGCAAACAACGATAGCCATGATGACGATGGACTGTATCCAATGAACATACACTTAGCTGACCGAAAGTTAAATTTGTTAGGTGAATATGAAGTAATACTGAAAAAAAAAACATCCAAAGGTTTTAAGAAACTGATAATCAGGTAATTTCTTTAAACAAACCTGATAAGGACACTTAAATTGTAACACTGAAGATGTAAGACTGTTTATAAGGAACACAGAGGTAAGAAAAAATTCTTTCCAAAATGACAAAGGCATATGTGAATGTGCACAAAGAGTAAGACTCATATCCATTATAGCTCTATGTTTCCTCTCATGTACTCGATTTTGCTAATAAGTATATGGACAAGAATACCGATGATGAATGCCATTATCATGACAGTATTTTTCAATAGGCTTGAACTCAAGCCCTATATCAGACTGAAAACATTTCAACTTAATGCCAAGATGAAGTTCAACTGATTTTTGAAAGTGAAGAAAAGTAGCATAAGTAGCAGACTTAAGTTTCAAAAGATAAAACCATGATAATCGACTGAATGCATCAGTACAAACCACATAATAGCGAGAAACAGTAGTTGAGAGTAAAGGTGCAGGACCTCATAAATTAGAATAAACTAATTCCAGTGGACTAGAGGCAATAACGGAACAATTGTTAAAAGGCAACTTATACATTTTCCTAATCTTATAAGAATCATAAAAATGTAATGGTGTTTTAGGTGAAGCAAATTACGTGATTGTAAAAATTTATGAAGTACAAGTTGTGATGGATGACCAAGCCTTGCATGCCACATAGAAGATACATTAATAGTAGCATTAAAATTTGTAATAACATAGTCCTTACTGAAAGTATGGCAGCCACTAGAAGGAGAAGAAAGCTTGGAAAGGCAATAAAGTCTATCCTTAAGCTTGCCTTGGAGTAAAATTCTCTTCGAGGCCTTGTCCTTAACACAGAAGGATTTAGATGAAAACTCGATAATTACATCATGATCATGAATCAACTTTGAAATGCCTATGAAATTTTTAGCAAGATTTGGAACATGAAGCACATGTTGCAAAGATAAATCATGTTAAGGATGGACATTAGAATGAAATATGCTAGTACTAATAGAAGAAATATTAAGCTTGTCACCATTACCAACTGTAACTTGTTGTGTACATGTATACTCAGTTTTGTTCATCATAAAGGATGAATCAGATGTCATGTGACAAGAAGCTCCAGAATCCATGTACCAATTAGAGTCAGCAACTGAGTTTGGTGATACTAGCATACCCTGAAATTGGTGATAGTTAGCTTGTTGAGGTGGAAATTGATGAGACTATGTTGTTTTCTGAGAAGTATCATTTGCATTAAAGGATCTCTTAAATTGATCATTGTGATTCCATTTCCATTAGAATTTGGTCAAAGGCAATTTTGATCAATACGCTAATAGCCCAAGAGAGCCATATGTCTTGGTTTATAGCAAATTTGACAGAAACCTCTGTTAGCACCATGATGCGCGCCGAACACTTCAATAAAATATGATACCTAAACCAACTATTTTGTAGATAGTGGTAAAAGGTCGATCCTATATAGATTGATATTTTTTCTAAAGTCTTAAAAAATAAAAAATAAAAAATAAAAATGGGGTTTTGATAGAATGAACAAATTAACTAATCTAAATATCAAGGAATTAAATTTAACCGGGGAAGAATAGTTTTGAAACCAATGAATGAAAATACTTAGATCATGACATATAAGTTTGGTTCGATAAAATATTGAATTTGGTCATTAATCTATGTAAAGTATGGAAATCAAAAGTATTCTTGATGAAGTCCAAGAATTAGCTTGCAAATTCTTGGAAAAATATGATGGAAAGATATAACAGGATGACATTTTGGTAATTTCGGTGAAATTCCATCGAGTTTCGCGTTCGGGGGCATGGGTTGATTGGAAACGGCATGGAGATCACGGATCACATCGTTGTGAATATGATGTTTTTTGGCGAAATTCCATCGTTTCACCCTCCGAAACGGCAATTTTGCTATTTTAGGAAAGTTTTGTTTAGCTTATAACTTTCATTAGGAATTTCTATTTTTATTGCCGTTTGCGGCATTTGTTTCTATTTTTCGTCTAGTTTCCAGTTTAGAGATTTTAGGGCTTTTTGGACTTTTTACTATTTTTGGCAAATTTTAGGGTTTCACTATTTAAGCGACATATTAGATGTAAGTCGCAGTTTTTTGGTGAAATAAAAGAATTTTCGAACTTTGGCTTAAGTTCTGACCTAGATCGAGTTGTTTGTGGATTCGTTCAATTGGTTTAGAAGATCTCCACTGCGTCGGTTGGTATCAGAGCCTACTTCAGCGTGATTGGAGAAATCATGTCGCCGAAGAAGAACTAGTAGCGTTATCGAGGAGGTGTATGACCTTGACAATATGAATCGAAAATTAGACAAATAATTGACCAACGCATGGGCGCGGTGGTAGAACAATTAATTGCCAGAATCGATCAGTTGTTGGGTCAGAATATGGATCGTGTCTGTAACCATCGAAGGAACCTCATGATGAACTTGTAGGGGATTCTTCATAGAAGGAAATGATGTGTATGTTGAGGCATGAAGGCATGTGGGGCGTCCGATTGAGAATGATCGCAGCGGTGGGAGTCCGGGATGAAGACGGAGGTCCCATGTGGCACCCTAAACCGGAAGGATTCTTGAGGCACCGAGGAAGTCCCGGAATTCAAAGGTGCCTAAAGACAAGCGTATGCAATTGGTTGCGACTGATTGAGGATGGCCGCGTCCAGCTGAGGATGATCGCAGGCGGTGGGAGTTTGGGATGAAGACGGAGGTCCCAAAATTCCATCGCACCCTTCAACCGGAAGAATTTTTGGACTGGCTGGCTTGAAGAAGTCCTAGAATTCAAAGGTGTGCCTAAAGACGAGCGTGTGCAACTGGTTGCGACCAGATTCTGCAACAGGGCCACGGCTTGGTGGCAACATCAGAATTTGATGTGGAATAGGAATGGAAAGACGAAGATCACCTCGTGGGAGAAGATGAAAAAGCACTCGCGGGCTGAGTTCTTGCGTTACAACTTCCAATGCCTTATGTATAAGAGGTTGCAGAATACGAGACAAGGGGCATAGTCAGTAGATGATTACACTACTGAGTTTTATCAGTTAGTCGCTAGAAACGAACTACAGGAGACAAATGACCAATTAGTGGCGCGGTATATTGGTGGACCGAGGGTGCAGATCTAAGATGTCATCGACATGTTTGATCCGACTCCCTTATCTGCAGCGCACTAGCGAGCATTGTTGGCGGAGAAACAATAGCGTCGGGGTGTGAGTAATGCTTCCAGTAATGTTAGTGTTGGGATAGCCAATACTGGAGGTAATACAGTTGCAATTAACCTTGCTAGTCGCACGAACAAACCTAGAACTAGTGGGATTAAATGCTTCGGTTGTGGCAAAGTTGGTTATAGGAAGTCAGAATGTAAAGGGATAATGCTCTCTTTATTGATAACGAAGAGGAAGACGAAAGGGAAGAGGCCAACATCACTGCAGAACCAGCCTTTGATACTTCTGACAACACAAAAGAGGAGATCGTGATTGGAGATGTGGGTACTGCCTTGGTTTTGAGGCGTTCTTGTATGACTCATAGAGCTGTCGTTGATGTTGAGTGGCTGCGGAATAACATCTTTTAGTCCAAGTGTACCATCTTAGGCAAGGCATGCGGGTTCATGATTGATGCAAGCAGTTGCGAGAATATCGTCTCAGTTGAAGCGGCTCGGATGTTGGGCCTTGCAACTGAACAACACCCCATGCCCTACAAGCTAGTTTGGCTGAAGAAGGGTGGTGAGGTGAAGGTGTCGAAGCGCGCCTTTGTGACTTTTTCTATTGGTGCTAGCTACAAGGATTCAATCTGGTGTGATGTTGTGGCTATGGATGCTTGCCACTTGTTACTGGGACGTCCATGGCAGTTTGATAGGGGAGTTGTGCATGATGGCAGAACCAATAAATACACCATTATGTTCAAGGAAGTGAAGATTGTGCTAGTACCCGCCAATGATCCGGAGGAAGTTAAGCCTACTAAAGAATTTAGCAGCTTGCGGTCTTTGGCAAGATTTGAATATGAATTACAGGATTTGAGATAGTATACATCTTGATGGGAAAGGAGGTAGATAGAGATGTTGATGTTCCTGAAGCTGGAATTCATATTGTGAAGGAGTTTTGTGATGTTTTCCCTGATGAGATGCCAGAAGGACTGCCACTATTGCGTGATATTCGGCATCAGATTAACCTTGAACTTGGTGCGTCGCTACCTAATAGACCACATTATCGAATGTGTCCCAGTGAGAATGAGGAGTTGCGCATACAGGTTTAAGAGTTCTTGGCAAAGGGATTCATTTGTGAAAGTCTGAGTCCGTGTGCGTTACCATCCCTCCTTACACCAAAGAAAGATGGCTCCTAGCGGATGTGTGTGGACGGTAGAGCAATCAACAATTGTCAGGTATCGCTTCTTATTCCTCACTTGGATTATTTACTTGACCAATTGAGTGGAGCAAAAATCTTCACAAAACTTGATTTGAAGACTCGGTACCACCAGATTCGCATTAGAGTTGGGGATTAGTGGAAGACTGCTTTTAAAACCATGGAGGAGCTGTATGAGTGGTTAGTCATGCCGTTTGGGCTGTCAAACGCACCTAACACCTTCGTGAGAGTCATGAACCAGAGCTTAAGACCTTTGATAGGCAAGTATGTTATGGTATATTTTGATGATATATTGATATACAGTACTAACGAGGAGGAACACCTCCAACACGTTCGAGATGTTCTGACTATCTCGCGCGGGAGGAAGTTCTATGTCGCGATGAAGAAGTGCTCATTTTTTTACATCGAAGGTCATTTTCATAGGCTATGTCATTTCTGAAAAAAGGTTGCAGGTTGATGAGTCTAAAGTAGAAGCCATCCGCACTTGGCCTAGACCCACCACCGTCACGGAGGTTCGCAGCTTTCATTGGGTTGGCTTCCTTCTACAAGCGGTTAATTCCACACTTCACACAGTATCATGTCCCCAATTACAGACTATATGAAGGGTGTGAAGTTTGGGTGGAGCAACGAGGCAAATGAAGCATTCCAACTGAGCAAGGTGCGGTTAACCACTGCACCCATTCTGGTGTTGCCAGATATTCGCATACCTTTTGAGTTGCATAGTGATGCATCCAAGGTAGGCATTGGAGCTGTCTTGAGTCAGAATAATAGGTATGTTGCCTATTTCAGTGAGAAACTGTCTAGGGCGAAGTTGAGGTATAACATATATGATGTGGAGTTCTATGCGGTGGTACAAGTCGTGAAGCATTGGCGACATTATCTTCTCCACAGAGAGTTCGTGTTGTTTACAGACCATGAGGCATTGCGACACTTACATGGGCAAAATAAGTTCTCGGCCAGACATGCTTCCTGGGTGGCCTATTTGGAGCGCTTTACTTTTGTGGTGAAACACAAGTCTGGTGTGACCAAAGAGTTGCTGATGCCCTAGCGCAGACGAAAAAGTTTGTCGAGCCGCATGACCATTGAGTTACCTGGATTTTCCTCCTTCTCTGGATTTTTTACTACTGATCATTTCTTTGCTACTATTGTGGAGAAGGTGCGGAGTGGGGAACGTACTGATTACACACTCCAGGAAAGTTTCTTATTTCGGGGCAACCATCTTTGCATTCCTAATTGCAGCCTGAGATTGCTGATTATTATAGAGTTGCATGGAGAGGCACATGTTGGGCGTGATCGCACTTTGCAGCTGGTGCATGCCTCTTACTTTTGGCCTACCATTCGCAAGGAAGAGGAAAGATATGTGCAGAGGTGCCAACTTGCCAACTTTCGAACGGTACCGCAACTAATGTCGGTCTATATATGCCTTTGCCCATTCCAGGAGCCATGGGTTGATATTAGCATGGATTTTGTGCTGGGGTTGCCTAGAACACAACAGGGAAATGACTCTATTTTTGTGGTGGTTGATCATTTTTCCAAGATGGTTCATTTCATCCCATGCAAGAAGACCACGGATGCTGCAAAGGTGGCTCGGTTGTTCTTTCGGGAGGTGTATAGATTGCATGGCCTTCCTACCTCGATTGTTTCAGATCAGGACACCAGATTCCTTAGCCATTTTTGGCGCAGTTTGTAGGCTATGGTGAACAAGCAGCTGAAATTTAGAAGTGCTTATCATCCGCAAACAGATAGGCAGACTGAAGTTGTCAATCGTTCGTTAGGCAATCTTTTGAGGAGCTTGGTGGGTGAGAATGTCAAGAGTTGGGACTTCAAGTTGAGCCAGGCAGAATTTGCACACAACCATGCTGTTAATCGAAGTACCGGGTTTAGTCATTATCAGGTTGTCTATTCAGTACTACCTCGAGGTCCTCTTGATCTGTTACTAGTGCCAAGTAAGACTAGATGCCATGGCAAGGCAGAAGACTTTGTTAGTGGGCTGTAAGAGATTCATCAATCTATCAAAGATAACTTGTAGAAGGCTGATGACATGTACAAACAATATGTAGATCGGAAGAGGCGTCACGTGGAGTTTGAAGTGGGTGACTTTGTGTGGGCAATTCTCACTAAAGACCGGTTATTTGTGGGTGATTACAACAAATTGTCAGTTCGGAATATTGGTCCTGTGGAGGTTCTTGAGAAAATTAATCCTAATGCTTACAGATTGAAGTTGTCAATTCACATTCACACGACTGATGTATTTAATGTCAAGCATCTTGTTCCCTATTATGGGGATACGTCTGATGATGACGATTCGAGGGCAAATTCTGTCCACCCTGGGGAGAATGATGAAGTCCAAGAATTATCTTGCAAATTCTTGGAAAAAGATGATGGAAAGATATGACATGATGGCATTTTGGTGAAGTTTAGGCATTTGAGTTTCGGCGTTCGGGGCATGGGTTGATTGGAAACGGCGTGGAGATCACGTGTCACACTCGATGTGTCTACGGCGTTTTTCGGTAAAATTCCATCATTTCGCCCTCCAAAATGGCAATTTTGCTATTTTAAGAAAATTTTGTTTAGCTTATAACTTTCATTAGGAATTTCCATTTTTATTGTCGTTTGTGGCATTTGTTGCTATTTTTCGTCTAACTTCCGGTTTAGGGCTTTAAGAGCTTTTTGGACTTTTACTATTTTTGGCAAATTTTAGGGTTTCTCTATTTAAGTGACCTATTAGATGTAAGTCGCAGTTTTTTGGTGAAATATAAGAATTTTCAAACTTTGGCTTAAGTTCTAACCTAGATCAAGTTGTTCATGGATTCGTTCAACTGGTTTAGAAGATCTCGTCGCGTCAATTCTAGTATAGCTTTGGACCACATAACGCACGTGATTCCTTATACTTCCTATTCTCGATTGCCAAGGTACGAAATGACTACTTCCCTAGCCAAACATATAACCCCATACTCAAGCACATTGGGTTTAACATGATCACCACAATGAGTTTTGTGAAGGCACTATACCTAGACAACCATATCACTAGTGTGTCCAATTTAGCAGAGATCCCTAAGGTATTTGACCGGTCCCAAAAGTGACGAATCAATTGGCATGGTCAATTGCCACATTTGTGGCTTTATTGCATAAAAACGGATGTTTATGACTCACTAGCAAAATAATTAGGGTTTAAATCTAAATTGAACCCTAATTAATCAATCAATAACAAAAGGAATAAAATACCAATGAAAAGAAAATTAAATTGAAATAAATAAATCACACAAATCTATAGATAAGAATGATTGAACCTTCATTGTAGTCTTGCCTAGGCTATGAGATTAGTATCTCATGGTTTGAATAATATAAAAGAAAATAAAAACAGAGAGGAAAAAAAATAAAAGTCGAGAGAGAGTGTGTAACTACCTTAATTTTTAAATTAGTAATATAAACCCTATTTGTGCGCATATGATGTGTAAACCATAGTTTAAGTCATATTAATGTGGGCCCCGAAGAGAACACACACTTAATAGAAACGCCTAAAAGAGGAGATGACGGCTACGATTACTAGTTGGCCATATTAATTTGTCAAGGAAATAATGATAATTGAAAATCCTTAATTGATTTAAAGTATGAATAATCCTTGATTGATTTAAAATAGGAATGATTTTAGAATATATCCATATTACTTTTTAACAAAGTGGGAGAGAAAAAAGTGCACACAAATCAAACACACAAGTGACTTGGAAAAAGAGAAAACACAAAGCCGATAGAGGGACGAGGAAAACAATCCTTAGAGTTCTTCGCATTAGGTAACTTTTTTTGTTTATTTTAACTTGTTAGATCTAATGATTTTAGGATTTAATCTGGATTTTTATCGATTTACTTATACCTTCGGGTTTATTTCGAAAATGAAGGATAGACCTAAATTGAAACACAAGTATTGTGTATGATCCATATGTATTTGAGTTATGCAACCAAGTTTTCATTGTTGCACGAATCTTTTTTAAAATCAGATGAGTTTTCATTGAAGATTTAATGTTTGGTCAAATACCAAAATTAGTAAAAGAAGAAAAAATTGGATGAACTATGCAATACAGCTCAGTTCGATTCATTAAAATGGAGGGGAGCGCCTTCTAAGCGCTCGCCATTCAGACCAAGAATGGGCCTGGGTTAATCCCGGGCCCAGCGAAAGTAGTTGGGCCAAATGCAGAACAGTACACAATGAAATAGGGAAGGGAAACACACTTGTATGTGTGCTCCCCACCCAGGTCAGCCAAACTTGGACCTAGATTTAACCCAGGCCTAGCAGCGACAGTTAGGTCGATCCAAACCTAGCTGATTGATCCAACTGCCCAAAATAATTATTTTTAAAAAGAAAAAAAGATAAGAAATAAATAAAATTGTAAAATAAAATAAAACTAGAAATAAAATAAATAAAATATGATTTTCAAGCACAGATTTCAAGGAGACATTTTGATGTACTTTAAATATATGGCTCGAGTTTTTGAAGGATTTTCGGAACTGAGTTTAATTTTCAAATTCAAGTTAACTTATGTAATTAATCAATATCTAACTTATTTAGATTTAGCGACCTCGAAGTATGCTCGCAAGTGCCAACTAGGAAATTGAAAATTAGCATACCATGTAAGTTGGGATTAAGTTATTTTTTTATAATTGTTTACCTATACTATTATTTATATGGTTAGGTAAATCATGTATAGCTAGGTCATTGGGTAAACTGGGGTGCATTGTAAGACATGATATGTTTTTCACTTAGTGGAGCTCGTCAGGAGTCCTTGCACCATAAAACTACTAGTTCGACCAGAATGTTCGAGATAGTCGAACTGAGTTAGGAAGAACAAAATAAAGTAGTTGCTCGGACTTGTCAAATGAAGAGGCTATCCATGTTTGATCAACAAATCGAGAACAAGAATAAAATTCACTATTCTCGATAAATTTTGCCAGTAGGTGTTATGTTCAATTGGACGAGAAATGGACTTGGTGATGGAATAGAACTTTCATGGTGTTGAGAATCGAGTGTTGACATCGCTAGGCCATAGTTGGGTCAACTTTCACAAACTTCAATTTCGGTTGGAAAACTCAGTTGCAGTAACTCATCCATGATGATAGGGGTGGCAAAAAAAGGGGACCGAACATAAACGAGACTGGACACCCTTTCCCTATAATAATTAAATTTAATGTCCGGACCCGGTCCCTTTTTAAAATTTTTTGTTGTCCAAGTCACGTAGTTTTGTAAAACATACGACTCCCGTTTTGTCCGATTTTTTATTTTCAAATATGAATAAATATTTTATTTATCAATTATTTAAAAAAAAACCTCAACTACAAGTCTACAAGTCACATAACATTCACTTACCAAAAAATAAATACATAGCATCACAATTTTTTTATTTCCAATATAAACATCATAAAAGTATTTTTTTAAAAAGATCATCTCAATAGTCCAAATTATCAAAGTATATCTTCACCTCATGCATAAACCACAACAACATAAGAAAGTTCATGACACAAACATGAAATAAAAAATTAAGTGTGGTTCTTCAACTCATCTCACACAATTCCACAATCCACATCCTTCAACTCTCCGTGACTCCGTCTCTAATCCCTCAAGTCATTCATCTAAAGACAATAAAAAAATGTTTTCATTAACATGAAATAAAAAATTAAGTGTAGATGGGATGTCCACCAGGGATGTTCCCAGTGAAGTATGAAGCAGAGAGAGACATGTTATTTGCTTAAAGGGAAGGTGAAGGTATGCGGTACCAAAGAGGAGAGACCGTGAGAGTCAGAACTCGGGAGTGAGAGGCAGAGCCCGTTATCAGAGAGGAGAGACCGTTAGAGTCAGGACTCGGGAGTGAGAGGTAGAGCCGGGAGAGTGAGAGGCGGAGCCGCAGCCGAGAGAGTCAAAGTCGGAGCTGGAGCTGGGAGAGTGAGAGACAGAGCCGGAAGAGATGACCGACCGAGTCACTGGGAGACGACCGTAAGGGCACGAGGCAGAGAGAGTGAGAGGCGGACTGAGACGCGTCGTGCGTGGACGTGAGCCGCGGTGCGTTGCCGTGAAACGCGAGGCGGTGCGACCGTGAGGCGGAGTGAGGTGGTGAGAGTCGAGAGTCGAGACGCCGAGAGACGGTGAGAGGCGGAGTGAGGTGTTAGGGTTTGTTGAGGGAGAACGTGGTTCAGGTCAGAGAGCAGACGCAACAGTCAGCAGAGAGCGGGGAGGGACTCGAAGGAGATGGGAGAAAAGTTAAAAACTTAAAATACATTGTGAAATTACCTATATGCCCTTCAAATTAATCACTAACGGGTACATGTTTTTTTGAGATTTTTGCCCGAACCCGGTCCCGTATTTTTAAACGACACAAAAAATTGTCCAGTCCCATATGTTTTTTACAAAAATATTGTCCCGAACCGTTTAAAACGGGTCCGGACAAAACCGGACAAACGGACCCGGACAACTTTTGCCACCCCTACCTTGCATTTGCACATTTTAATTTGTATGAATTATTTATCTTGTTATTATATTTCTTGATTATCACTTTCGTCATGTTAAATATTTTTGCAGGTCATGCATTTGTATTTTGGTTGCATAATAATTATAAAATAATTATAATTTTGGTGACTTACCTAAACTTACTGAGCATCGTTGCCCCTTTGTGCTCACCTAACTATTTTTTCCTCTACGGGTTCCTCGTCTACAGTAGACAAAGAAAGGCTCCAATGATCTATAAGATCTTATCGTGTCTTTGATTGGTATAATGACAAGTTTAGGACTTGTCAAGACTTGTTTTTCTATTATTATAGATTATCATAGGGTTGAGATTTAAATAAATTAAACTAGAGAAATATTACTCTAGTTGATAACTTTTGAATGCCATTGCTGGTCTTTATGTCAAAACTTTGATTGAGTTTTATTTAATAAAATTCTACTACAATCATAATTCATTTTCCAAATTTCAATTTTTGATAAATTATAATGAGTTAGTTTTGAAAGAAGGTTCACTGGTTCAGTTTCTAACTCAGTGATTGAGGTGGTTGGTATTCATGGATTGAGCCAGACCGTGGGATTCATTTGGGAAATGGGTCCTGACAACATGGTATCAAAGTGATTAGAATATAAATTGAAAAACAAAACTAAGATACCAGCAACGTTAGTACCAAAGCCTAAGTTTAATGCATAGAAAAACTTGAAGTTGACAAAATTTAAAATACCAATAATGTCGATACCTCAGCATAGGAAAGAACATAAATTAAGAAAAAGATAAGATACAAGAGCCTATGCTTTTAAAATATATGGAAAAAATATAAAATTAATCAATAACATAAGATTTGGGGAAGGGTTTTAGCTAAAAACCTTATTATATATTACTTGTATAGTTTATATATTATATCGAATAGATATAGGAACCTAGTTAATCACTTTCTCTAAACTTTGCTTCCTGTCCAGCTTGAAATGGCAGAGGAAGGGAACCAAATGATCTATTTAATATGTTGACTCTGGAGAGAGAGAGAGAGAGAGAGAGAGAGAGAGAGAGAGAGAGAGAGAGAGAGAGAGAGAGGAATTACTTGAAATTAGGATCGCTAATCTAGAGAAAAACCTCAATCGGGTACTGGAGATATTGCAAGTGCATGTCGCCTAATACAATGCCGACATAGTAAATATGACACCGATCAGTTAGGCAGAGGTTGAAAATGCCTTAATCAACCGACACAAAGCACCTCAAATTGTACCAATATTTACTATGGTTCCAGTAGCAACGGTGGCCATAACCTTGACAATTACCTCAAAGGAGCTAGTTCATAAGTGGTGGAACACCATCCCAACAATTGAAGATTACGAGTTGAAGTTCACTGATCCGACAGATTTGCTCTGAAGATGGTGATGTCTGTGAAGGACAAAATCAAATGTTTTAAGGGTGGTCTTAGGCTAGAGATCTGAGAAAAAAGTGGCAACTATTATGCATGAGATATGAAGGGGAATTAGCCAGTGCATTCCATTGTGAAGCTACTATAATTAAGGAAGAAAAGATTAAGGTTTCTTCTAAACTACGATCGACATAGCATTAGGGTTAAAGTAGTAGTAATGGTGGTTTGTTTAAGAGGCCATAAGACAAGAAGCGCAGGACTGACGTCTATCAAGGTTCTATAGCATTCGGTGGAGCATTACATCATCCAGTAGTATCAGACATGGTTATGATAGCCTATACATCGCTAATGGCATTTACGAGTGCTTCTGTGAATTCTTTAATGTACGTCAGAGGTCAGGTGATCAAGGAATGGCCCAATCGGGTTAGTGGTCAGGGAGCACAAAATAGTCGGGCATCTGGAGTTCAAGGCGCACAATACGTTCTTTCTGTGTAGGAAGTAAGGACATTATAAGAACCAATGTTTGAGAGCCCCAACAATGTTAGTTGGCAGTGTAGCTCAATTCATTAGAGGACAGATGAAGGCTGCGGCTGAACCATATCCAAACTCCACCTTTCAGCTTATTGCAGGTACCATTATCATTTTTTATATATTACTTTGACAGACTTATGATCTACCATCTCATCTCATAGACGGCAGTATGACAGATGAGTTAGGGTTAAAACCAATCAGGGATAGCGCACAACCTGTCTTAAGCATTGCCATGAGTGAGAAGATATACCTAAACTTATTTGTCACAGTAGTGTGGTCAAAATCGACGTACATGATCTTCCCACGTACCTTAGAATTCTAGGATTTCCCAACATGTTCTTAATCGAGGTACGATTTACTTGTAAATTTCATGGACAAAATTTTTTAAGTTGGGGAGGTTGCAACGGCCCTAATTTTTAAATTAGTAACATAAACCCTATTTGTGTGTGTATGGTGTGTAAACCCTAGTTTAACTCACCTTAATATGGGACCACAAGAGAACACACACTTAATGGAAATGCCTAAGAGAGGAGATGATAGCTAAGGTTACTAGTTGACCATCTTAATTAGACGAGTAAGGAAAGAAAGATAATTGAAAATCTTTAATTGATTTAAAATAGGAATAATCCTTGATTGATTTAAAATAGGAATGATTTTAGAATCTATCTATACTACTTTTTAACAAAGTCGGAGAGAAAATAGTGCACACAAATTAAACACGCAAGTGACAAAAAAAATAAAATGCAAAGCCAAGAGAGTGACGAGGAAGGTGATCCTTGGAATTCCTCGCATTAGGTAACTTTTTTTGTTTGTTTTAACTTGTTAGATCAACTGATTTCAGGATTTAATCGGGTTCGCTATCGATTTACTTATACCTTAGGGGTTTATTTTGAAAATGAAGGATAAACCTAAATTGAAACATGAGTATTGTGTATGATCTATATGCATTTGATTTACTTAACCAATGTTTTTTTGTTGCCCGAATCTATTTTAAAATCAGATAAGCTTTCATTAAAGATTTAATGTTTAGTTAAATACCAAAGGAGTAGAAGAAAAAAGAAAAATAGATGAACCGTACAATACAAAATTGTTCAATTCATGAAAATGGAAAGGGAGCGCCTTCTGTGCGCCCCTACTCAGACCAAGAATGGGCTTGGGTTAATGCCAAGCCTAACGAAAATGGTTAGGCCTTATGGGCCCAACCCAAGCGTACTACGCTGCATCAACAACATAGTACGTAATAAAATGAAGGGGAAGGGAACACACTTGTATGTGTGCTCTCTACTCAGGTCAGCCGAGCTTGGGCCTGTATTCAACCCAGGCATAACAGCTGTAGTTGGGTCGATCCAGACTTAGCTGATCAACCCAACTGCCCAAAGAATTTACATTCAAAAAAAAGAAAAGAGAAGAAACAAATAAAATTATAAAATAAATAATAAAAATAAAATCAGAAATAAAATAAATAAAATATAATTTTCAAGCATAGATTTAAAGGAGATATTTTGGTGTAATTTAAATGTATGGCTCGGGGTTTTTGAAGAATTTTTAGAACTGAGTTTAATTTCCAAATTCAAGTTAACATGTTTAATTAATCTATATCTAACTTATTTAGATTTATTGGACCTCGAAGTACGCTCTCGAGTACCAACTAGGAAACTAGAAATTAACGTACCATGTAAGTTGGGATTAAGTTATTTTTATTATAATTGATTACCTACTATCATTTATATGGTTAGGTAAATGATGTCTAGCTAGGTCATTGGGTAAACTGGGGTGCATTGTAAGGCATGATATGTTTTTCACTTCGTGGAGCTCGCAAGTGCCCTTACACCAAAAAATTGCTAGTTCAACTAGAATGCTCGGGGTAGTTGGATTGAGCTAGGAAAAACAAAATAAGGCAGTTGCCCAGACTTGTCGAACGAAGAGGCTATTTGGGTTCGATCAATAAATTGAAAAGAAGAATAAGATCCACTGTTCTTAATAAATTTTGGTAGTAGGTGATATGTCCAGTTGGAAGATATGTGGACTTAATGGTGGAATGGAACTTCCATAGTGTTGAGAATGGAGTGTTGACACTGCTAGGCCATAGTAAAGTCAACTTTCACGAACTTCAATTGTGGTTGGAAAATTCAGTTGCAATAACTCATGCATGCCTTCCATTTGCACATTTTGATTTGCATGAATTATTTATCTTGTTATTATATTTCTTGATTATCTCTCTCGTCATGTTAAATGTTTTTGCAAGTCATACATTAGTATTTTGGTTGCATTATAATTATGTAATGATTATAATATTGGTAACTTACCTAAATTTACTGAGCACAAGTGGCCCTTTATGCTCACCTAACTATTTTCTCGCCATAAGTTCCTCGTCTGCAGTAGACTAAGGAAAGGCTCTAGCGATCTAGAGGAGCAAATCGTGTCTTTGATTGGTATGATGACCAGTTTTGGATTTTTCAAGACTTGTTTTTCTATTATTATATATTATCATGGGGTTGAGATTTAAATAAATTAAACTAGAGAGATAGTACTCCAGTTGATAACTTTTGAATGTCATTACTAGTCTTTACGTCTAAACTTTGATTAAGTTTTATTTAATAAAATTCCGCTGCAATAATGATTCATTTTCTAAATTTCAATTTTTGATAAATGACAATGATTTAGTATTGAAAGAACGCTCACTAGTTCGGTTCCTAACTCAGTGACAAGGGCGGTTGGCAAGTTAGGGATCGAGCTAGGCCGATCGGGATTCATCTGGGAAATAGGTCTTGACTGAAAGGAATATTTGTCCAAAGAGAAAGATTGAGGAATAAATAAAACCTTCAATAAGTTTTATCAACTCCCTTGCAGTGTAATCAAATTCTAATTCGATTACAATTGATTTCTTGTAACATGCAAATCGAGGTTGATCTATAGATAGGGATATGTTGCGTTGCAAAATATGCTGCTTACTACCAATATTAAACGTCTCTCCATTTTAGTTATATCACGACATCATAAGAAAATCATCAATTGAATGAATGTCCCATGCATATACATTTCATTTAAGCGCGTCACCAATGCTACTAATACTGCCTCTAGATACATGCAGCTCGCTTTTTGATGCAAATCGCCACCGATCTTCAAAACACTTAATTCATTCCCTTTATGCCCTTGATTTTGACCATGCACCTCATAAACATGTAAATTACAAATAAGAGCTATTAATGCAGTATATTAGAGACTTAAATCCTATAAACATAATAAATACATAATTAAAGCTAACATAAATACTGACTTATCACACCATGACCTCCATTTCTTCCACCTCTATTTCCTCCACGACCTCCATTGTGTCCACCTCAATTGCCACCATTATTTCGATTAAAATTTGAAGATCCACCAAACTTTAGTGATTGCAATTTCTTGTCTACAGTATTTGACACCAAGTTTGCTGAGGCAGAGAGCAAATCAAGTGAAGAATTTCCCTTTAAATATGCAAGACGTTGCTCATTAAAGCATAAATAAATACTATGCATCTTTAAGAGTCATTGTTCTTTGCTGAGAGGACACTACTACAACCACATAATCAAGTTTATGTCCAAAATCATTCAAGACTGACTATATAAGATCAAATTCAAAGACGGTTTGTCCAATTGACTTCAATTCAATGTTCTTGAAACGACCCAAAAACTATTTTATATTTGTTTGGTGAGGTGTACAAACTATGTATATGTGTATTTCGCGTTGTTGAAATTTTACTATCAATAGTGCGAGTAGGGTTCACCGCAAAATGCGTGCACATCAGGTAATTGGGGAGGCCGATATAATAGCGAAATTTGGGTTAGGCTATAACTTAGGTTCTAATTTAAAGTAATATGATATCTAAGTTAATTGATGAGACTAATTAAGTTAAATGAACTAAAATAGGTTAGTAATGTAATTTAAAATCTTAAGTCCTAAATTGGATTATTAAAAGTTGGTTAATTAGATAGCTACTTTAGATTGATCTTGAGATGTGTGTTTGACACTTTAATTGATCCAAGTCACATATGTGTGTGTGCGTGTGGTGTGTGTTATTAGGGTTTAAAGGGAAGTGATAAAAAGAAGTGGTGGAGAGGCTTTTTGTAGTGTTGTAGTTTTGAGAAGAGAGAAAAAGGTAGAGAATGAAGAAGAGAAAAAAGAAAAAGAGGGGAAGACCCATGGAGGACTCAAGGGTGGCTTCCTTTATCTAGGTAAGTCTCTCCTTGTTCTTTACATTTCTAGGTGTAGATGATTGTTTTAATAGGGAATTTAAGATTTATCAAATATAAAATGGGTTATATAATCCAAAATTTGATAAATGTTTCTGATTAATGCATTTTCATTCATAATTTTTGAATCGCCAATGACAACCATGCAATGATAAACACACCAAAATAGTAAAACTAATTTGTAAAGAAAATCACAATGCAAATAGATATTGACGCAGTTTGGTCCAAGACCTACATCTGCAAGGCCACGCCCATATGTGAATAATCCATTAATGATAAAGAATATAGATTTATGCAAGACCCCAACCAGTGATACTTCACTAGGCTTGTTGTGCTACCCTTTACCCTCACAATAACTCTCACCCCAAAATCCCCTTGGTAATGTCAAGTCCCTTTGATTGGTTCACCCCAAAATCCCCTTGGTAATTATAACTAAATATTGAAAAAGAAAATAAAAAATGTAAGTTCAAAGTTGCAAATGGTGAACCAAAAAACTCAATGCACGTCCCATGCTACTTATATTTGTGTTTTCCTAAAATAATGTTGATGTGAGCTGTAAATCTCCCAAAATTGAATGCAACCTAATTGCCTAAAAACTTCTCTCTACATTATAGAAGTTACCATAAATATTTGAAAAGACTTGTTGAAATTTGAATTTAGAATAAAGATTTCATTATTTAGAAACTTCTATTTTCTTACCTATTGCAACTAGCCCAGTTGCAAGTGGCATTATACAACTGTTTTGTCCAAGCAATTTACAGCTTTAGCTATATACCTTATGATCGATCATACTTCAACAAATTGTGAAAATAGTGACAACAATCTTTACACTAACAATCTCATCCTTTGTCATTATTCATTGCAAATAACATAAACCCATAAGTATCCAAATATCCAAAACATAAATAGGTAAAGTAACCTATCCAAAATGTAGTTATATCTTGACCATTCAGATCATATCCAAACTAAGAAACAATAAAGTACATTATTCTAAAAGTTAACACTCATCCTGCGTGCATATTCTCCCCCTTTGTGACACAAAAATGACAAATAAGCCCAGAGAGTTAACAACCATATAATGGAGGAATGGATTTGTCAATGATGCTGTCAATCCTAACAATGTAACGAAGTAAAATATCCTACTAAGCGCACAAGAAAATAAAGTAACTAGCTGCACATGCACTAGATGCATAAACTATTAGTAATCTCTAACGAATAATAAAACTTGTTGTCTTAAGCAAGCGACAATAATAACCTAGTGAAAGAGTGAAGGCACAATAGATGATGTCGTAAGAGATCCCACAGTAGTACTAAATAGGAAAAGACTCCCTCAAAACCATAAACATCCCAACCAGTAGTAGTTGCAACAACTTATGTTGCAATAAGACTTAAGAAGAAGCTCTAACCATTTGTCCATCAACTTCAATTGCAACTAGCTTAATGGTAGCAACCTCTATAACAACATCAAATGAGCCTACAAAGAAAATCTCTAAAAAAAATAGAGAAGAAAGAAAAGAGAAAATGTAAACTAGTTAGGAGCAATTTTTTTTGTCTCATCAACTAACTAGTGAACATCACAAATGTAAGGAACATTACACTTTTGATCAAATGCTTTGTCCCACGATTTGGTGTTATAACTTCTCGTAACATGTGCAACATCGCATTTTTGAGTTGCCTTAGGAACCTACATTAAGATTTTGGGGATGAGGTGGCACTAGAATTCGATAGTCATTTGCCTTTTTAACAACTTGTTGCCTTCTTGCTAATTCTCGATACATTCTAAAACATCATGGTCAAATATGGCCTTTGACTCCACAATAATAGCATGTAGGAATAAATCTCTAAGGAGACTCGATAAGTGATAAATTGTCTTTAGTCCCATAGACAAAGGTAATAGGACATTCTTTGGGAGAACTTGAAACATCTATGTTGGTGCAAGTCTTTATGATCACTTGAACCTTTGCCTATTTGCAAAATATCATCGAAGTTTTTTGCTTTGACTTTATTAAACTGGTGTAAGGTGGCCCCAGTCTTAGCAAATTTCTTATTACTTGTAGTCAATTTATTCTCCTTTGTTGTTAATTGTAGTTCTAACAGAGAAACAATCTCTTGAAGAGAAAAAATTTCCTCTTTTAAAGATAAGTCTATATTAACAACAATGTTTCATCGTCCTTGCATTTGTTCAAACACATTCCGTATGGAAATATCATCAATATCTCTAATGTCAAAATCACAATCTAACTCATAGATCCCTGGTTCATTAGGAACTTTTAGGTTGCAATAGAGTGGGTTGCAACTACAGGAGCAGTGACAGAGTGAGTTGCAACTGCAAGAGCAGTGAAAGAGTTGGTTGCAACTACAGGAGTAGTGACAAAGCGAGTTGCAACTACAGGAGCAGCGAAAAAGTAAGTTACACAACTGGATTGAATATTCCAAGTAAAGTTTCGAAAAAGTCGTATAAAGACTGTTGTGTCCTTTTTTACTTTCATCATCACACTCATTATCACTCCATATGGTGGCAAGTGTATTTCTTGAGTTATACAAGAAGGTTGGACATTCGGCCTGAATATGTCCAAAACGATTGCGTTATCTAAATTTGACAGGTCTAAGCTGGATAGAAGTTGGTTTTGACTCTGCATCTACACACATTCATGGGAATCAAACATAGGACTAGACTTGTTTGTTTGAACCTTTTTAAGTTGTTTTCCATATTTTTTAGCAAGCAGCACCATCTCATAACCTCATTGGATCCATTTCAGCCTAGAGATATTAAGTTGCAACCTTTAGGGCTATTGCCATTTGTTTCTTTTATTGAGAAAGATGCATCTCATACCCTATAAGTGACCCATTAATTCATCGAATTGGAGATTCTTGAGTCCCTTGGTTCCTTGTATGGCATCGACCTTGACATTAAACTTTGAAGGGAGAAACTGAATAGATTTTTCAACCATTTTTTTATTCGAATATCTATTGCCCAATTGTTGGGCTTGATTCGCTATATCTTTTAACTTGTATTCTGTAATAGACTTATCTTCTCCCATGTGTGGAGCTTCAAACTAAGAAAATAACAACACATTCTTTGAGTTTCTAACATCTTCATTCCCATTAAAGAAATTTTAAATAATAGTCCAAGCATATTTGGCAATTTTGCATGATGAGATTAACTTAAAATGCTCTTGATTTACTGCACTAAAATAGCATTGAGTGCCTTTGCGTTGGCAAGCAAAAGTCGTTCCTCTTCCTATGTCCAAAGATTAGGCTCATTAGTAAATCATCCAATAATGATATGAGTACCCTTTCTCAATTGCCCTTTATGCTTTTACATCCAAAGACAAAATAAAACCTTCCATTCGAGCCTTCCAATATGTATAGTTGGAGTTCGTGATCAATAGTGGTCTTATCGTGGACACTTTATCGGCCTGACCGTATTGAATAGGTTGACCCATTGTGGATCAAAGTAAAAACTAAAGTTCACACCTCTTCAAAAAATAGAATACCAAGGTGTATGGTTCTAATACTACTTGTAAGTTTTGAATCGCCAATGACAACCGCGCAATGTTAGACACACTAGAAAAAGTAAACCAATTTGTAAAGCAAACCATAACACAAAGAGATGTTGACGCAGATTCGGTCCAAGACCTCTATCTTTGAGGCCAAACCCAGATGTGATGAATCCACTAATGATAAATAGTTACAGATTTATGCATGACCTCAACCAATGATCCATCACTAGTCTTGCTACACTACCCTTTACCCTCACGAATGAAGTCTCACCCCAAGATCTCTTAGCAATGTTAATTCCCTTTGACTGGTTCACCCCAAAACTTCCTTGGTAATTACAACTCAATGAAGAAAAAGAAAACAAAAAATAGAAGTTCACAGTTACAACTGGTGAACCAAAAACTTAATGCATGAGGAAGAAACGCCCTTTTCTAGTCCTTAAATATCCTTGTGTTTTTCCTAAAAATAATGTTGATGTGAGCTATAAATCTCCTAAAATAGAATGCAACCCATTTGCCTAAAATCTTCTCTCCACATTTTAGAAGTCATAAATCTTTGAAGAGATTTGTTAAAATTTGAATTTGGAATAGAGATTTCATTATTTAGAAAATTTTATTTACTTACATGTTTCAACTGGCATTATACAACTGTTTTGTTGCAACTATTTACAACTTTACTCCTATACCTTGCGATCGATCATACTTTAACAAATTGTGCAAATAGCGACAACAATCTTTACACTAACATCATTGCTATAATGGATATATTGAAGGCTTTAATTTGCTGAAAATTGTTATTGAAGTTCTAAACGAGAATATTTGAAAAAAAGGAAAAAAAAATAAATGATCTTATAGTGCGTTGTGACGCACCACAATCATTCATGTGCGTTGATCAAACATAAATATATTATATATAACATGATTTTGCGTGGAAAACGTACGAATAAAAGGCTAAATTTGAGAAAAGTAATCGAGCCGAGACTTGTTCAACATAGTCCGACCCGAGATGTGGCCAATGTGATCGCAAATCAAAAAAAATCTCAAATTTTAGAAATTTCAGGTAAATGGGAAGAAAATGAAACTAAATAAATTATTTTTGAAATAGGGATTGTAACACACTTAATCAAATATAATTTGACACCAGAGGCATTTGGAACTAGTTTCGGTTATCGGGTCCATACTGCGAGTACGAGCGAGTCGTTTCAGAGCCGCTTTGGTGGCATCTCAAAGTGTTCCAAGTAAGTAAACCAGTTGGGACCTTAACATATTTCATTTGTGCATTTATTGGTTATTGTCCTTTGTTAATCCATGTTGATGGAATTGATTGAATTAAATTTCCTTTCATGATATCTTTTGTAAATTAATATCCTTACGTTATGATAAGTCGGTATTTATAGGTTTTTAGTAGTTTATTTTAGTATATTTAAATATAGAATGTCTCTAAAATATAGATTTAATTATATTTATTGATCATTTTCAGGTGAAACGGAGTGCGCGGTTGAATTCATGGCGAAAAAACACTCAAAATGGAGTACTTACATGCATTGATTGGACGCCGAACTATTTTCCTCGAATTACGTGCTACGAGGTGGGTAGAATAGAGGATCAGCAGACCAATTACACGTTGCAGCATACTATTGGTCTAACTCGCCTCAACATGCAACATGTTAGCCATCCATTGGTCCAGCTCGCCAAACATTCCATGCATTTCAAGCAACGTGCCAAGTGTCGCTTCTCGATTGGCCCAACTCATTTCCACCGGTCATGTGGTTGTAATTAGGTTCTTCCATTTCATCACTTAGCGCCACGCGTCTCAGTTCAATTGATCCAGCTCACCAGCAGTCTTCTCATACGCTTTAGCCTCCATCAAATACGACTCGAGATGCGCGTGAGCATTGTCTCCCACATTTTCGCATATTTTATGCGAGTCTCACCACCGCCTCCAGTGCACCACGTGTCGCGCTCTCACTAAACCTACAGCGTCATCACAGCGAGTCTCAGCTAATAGGAAGCTGGCACGTCAGCAGCGTGGCAAAATCTCAACCAATGCAGTGCAAACACGTGTACGAAACCATTTTCACCCCAAAAATAGTCCCTAGATGCTCCTCGGCGCACATGTTACAAGACCAACCCCCAAGATTAGTTTCTCTCACCTCCGAAGAGCAATTTTTAATGGATTTTCATATTAGGAACTAGGTTATTCATACGGGAGAACACATTGGAGCCATCGCACACAACTTTTCATACTTGGAGATTGTAGAGATGATGTCCGGCTAAACCAATCTTCACCTAGTTCGAAGGGGAAACAAATGAGATTCATTATTCATGGCATATACTATGTGAGATCTATGATTTTTATTTAATTTGATTTAATTTCTCCTATTTCATTGTTGTTGATTTTAAAGTATATGGTTTAGATCTAGGGTGTGTATGTGGCCAGTGCATGCTTTTAGGTGGACACCTATAGTTATTTGAACTATTAACATCCGTGTAATTGTGTTTTTGGACCAATAAAGTAACAAACACTCACCCATTTGCCGTCAAACCCTTTTGGTTCTTCACTGTGCAACAATTGAATCTAGGTTAAATCGGAAGCGGATGCGATCTGGTTATTTAGGATTAGTGTTCCCATAGACCTAAATTACTGCGGTTAGTGTGTTAAACCCGATTGACGGATGTCTAGGGTTATACATTAATTAGGGAAATAGTTAGTGGCGACGTCCTAGCTATCGAGATTAGGGGAAACTAGGTATTTCTAGCGGACGTTGATTTTCCATAACTAATCTAGGAGAAATTGAATTAATAACTTGTTGGAATGATCGAGGACCATTAAATGGCATTTAATCTTGATTCTTGCTTGTGGAACCGTAGACTTGGGTGATTTCTTCGCATTGATATTATTTTTGTGAATTTTTTATTTGTCTAGTCTAGTTAATTATTTCATTGAACCTTTTAAGAACCTTAAACTTTTAGTTAACTTGGTGCAAAACTCAATTCCTTTGGATTCGGCCCCGTATTTACCACTACTACACCCTTGTGGTTGGTAACTCGATTGCGGGTTATATTTGGCATGCACGATACATGACCAAATTATGGCACCATTGCTGGGGACTTAGTCCTTACTCCGAGTTTAGGTTTCTTTTCTTTTCTTTTTCTTAGTTTTATGCTACCACACCTCACTCGGTCAAAATCAGCTGTTTCATTGTTACCTTTTGATCCTGAACCGAGAGAACATTTCATAAGTGGATTAGAGAGACCCAACTTAGGCAACAAGAAGGCCAAAATCCTCTGAATATGGCCGCAAGTCGCCAAATCACTATGGGTCACACCAATCAAGAGCTTCACGCTCTTTTGGCGCAACAACCCCTCTACATCAACTATCCGGATAATTCCGAAGAATTTGAGTTGAGCTCTGAGTTCATTCATCTCCTACAATCCTTCCATGGTGGTAAGAATGAAAATCTTGTCACTTTCCTAAAGGAGCTTCATAGTAACTGCAAGTCAATGAAACCCTCCGATGAGGACGAGGAAATGGTTAAGCTTAGATCTTTTCCATTTTGCCTTAAATAAAAAGCCAAGGAATGGCTTTTCTACCTCTCTGCATGGCTGCATTAACTCCTAGAATGAAATGGCAACCACGTTTTTGAATGAATACTTCCTTGAGTATATAGTTGCTCAGCTCATCAAAGATATATGCAATTTCAAAATGAGGTCGAGAAAATCATTTGGCGCATATTGGGATCGCTATAATCGATTGATTGCTAGTTGCTCGTAGCATGGCCAGTCTGAAAAGGCCATAGCTCGATTCTTCAATATTGGCATGTCGCCCATATAGAATGATGCATGATTGATAATGTGTGTAGGGGTCATATTCGAGATAAAACTCCAGCCCAAATGAAGCAATTGTATAAGGACATCGCACAATAGTTACGCCTTTATGGTGATCTTGATGCTACTACTTACCGAAGTCTGACTGCAGGGAGTGTCTCGAGTTCCACTGACCAGAAAATTGACCAACTAACCTCCATGATGGAACATCTCCTCTCCTTTAGCAAAGTGCAAATCAAAGCTTATGGCTTATGTACTTCCACAAACCATGCAACTTATGAATTTCCTACTCTCTTTGAGGACAATAAATAGGCCAATGCCATGGGTAATCAGTTCTAGGGACCATCTCGAGTCCCATTTGGGAATACATATAATCATGCAACGGTGAGGAACAACCCGAACTTCAGTTATGGTCCTCAAAATCAGAACTATCAGACCTTCATCCCTAGAGGTCAACCTTTGCCTACACCCTCCAATAATTCCTCTTTACTTAAGCATATGTTCAAAGCCTTTATGGGCCAACACAGCTAATTTATGAGTGAAATGACCCGATTCAAGGCTACCACCGAGAAATCCATCAGCGAAACCAAATTGGTGGTACAAACTCTTCAAGTTCAAGTGGACTAAATGACACAACCGAATGGACGTCTCGAGGATAAGGGGAAGTTGCCTTCACAACCTTAACCCAATCCTAACGCTAGTGTTAACGTAGTTACACTCTGAATTGGTAAAGAGCTGAAGGGACTCAAAAGGAACAATGGGTCATCCGTTGCCAACGACCAGATAAACGAGGAAGAACATGAGTTAGTAATGACTTTGTTTGTCCTTAAACATATGGTAACTACTCAAAAGGAAGCACCACTTACATTTAAGGTTAAACCTTTTTTCTACAACAACTCATCTTAAATAAAAAAATGAGGAAGAGAAAGAAATTCTTAAGACCTTTCAACGAGTTGAAATTAATATTCTACTCCTCGACGCTCTGAAACAAGTCCCTAGGTAAGCAAAGTTTCTTAAGGAACTATGCACTAACAAAGGAAATTGAAAGGCAACGAAAAAGTCAAAATAGGAGAAACCGTCATGGCTATCCTATAAAAGAAGTTGCCTCCCAAATACAAGGATCCATTAATGTTCTCAGTATCGTGTATTATAGGTGATGTAAGCACTCAAAGGGCCATGTGCACCTTGGCGCTTCCATTAATGTCATGCCATTATTTATTTATGAGACATTGCATGTAGGCCTATTAGAGGAGGTTGGTATTATCATTCAATTGGAAAACTATTTAGTTTTTATACCCATTTGTGTTTCCTGCTGACTTCCATGTGGTAGATACGAAAAGAGGAGCCATTCCTCAATGCTTTGTCTATACTCCTTGAACGTCCATTTTTGAAAACGGCGAAGACCAAAATAGGTGTTGATGATGGATCTCTTACCATGGAGTTTGATGGTGAAGTCATCAAGTTTAACATCTATGACGTGATGTGATACCCTAGTGATGTGTCATCTTTGGTGTGTACCACGGACTGTGTGATCCACTTTTAGAGCAGACTTTGCTCACGAGTGGCGATGATGAAGTTAAAGTAGTGTTAGAGCATCATCTTGACACTACCCAAATCCACGATAGTGTTCTAACCTTTGATACTGATGTCGAGGATGTTGGTTTCGAGTTGGACTCCTTCCAGCCCCCAAGTGTCTATCATTTGGAGTTGCCTACCTCTGACTCCAAACTTTCCCTCTCATTGGTTAAAGCTCCCACACTTGAGCTGAAGTCATTACCTGAGCACCTAAAGTATATGTTTTAGGGTGAGAATGATACATTCACTGTAATCATCTCAGCCAAACTTACACATTTGGGGGAAGAGAGGCTCCTTCGAGTACTCTGGGAGTTTAAATAGGCTATTGGGTGGACCATAGCAGATATCAAAGGTTTGAGTCCTTCCGCTTGCATGTATCATATATATATATGGAAGAAGGGTCAAAACCTAGAAAAGAAGCCCAGAGGAGGCTCAATCCGCTCATGTTGGATGTCGTGAAGAAGGAGATACTGAAACTCCTTGATGTTGGCATGATTTACCCATTTCTAATAGTAAATGGGTAAGCCCTATCCAGGTGGTCCCTAAGAAAATAGGAGTCACGGTAGTCACCAATTCACATGGTGAGTTGGTTCCAACCCGTATTCAAAATGGATGGCGGGTATGCATTGACTACAGGAAGTTAAACGCTTCCACCAGGAAGGATCCCTTCCCCTACCATTCATTGATCAAATGTTGGAGGGACTAGCCTGGTCGTTCTCATTACTGTTGTCTTGACTCGACGGTTATTCTAGTTTTCATCAGATACCGGTAGTGCCTGAAGACCAAGAAAAGATGACCTTCACTTGTCCGTTTAGCACTTTTGCCTATCGGTGCATGCCCTTTGGGTTATGCAATGCACCTACCACCTTTCAAAGGTGCATGGTGAATATCTTTTCAGATTTTGTTGAGCAATTCATTGAGGTCTTCATGGATGACTTTACTATTTATGGTGATTCATTCGATAGTTGTCTTATCAATCTGATAAAGGTACTCAACAGGTGTATCGAGAAGAACCTAGTTCTAAACTATGAAAAATGTCATTTTATGGTGGACCAATGTCTTATTTTAGGACACATTGTCTCAGCCAGGGGCGTAGAGGTAGACTAAGCTAAAATTGATGTTATCAAGAAACTTCCCTACCCTATGAATGGGCGGGAGATTAGATCTTTCCTTGGACACGTCGATTTTTACCGTCATTTCATTAAAGATTTTTCAAAAATTGCACAACCCCTATGCCATCTACTTCTAAAGGACGTATATTTTGAGTTTGATAAGGCATGTAAGAGTGCATTTGATGCACTGAAAGACTCATTACTAGCACATTAGTGATTTAGGCCCCTAATTAGGAGCTTCCATTTGAAATTATGCGTGATGCTAGTAATTATACAGTGGGTGCAGTCTTAGGACAGAGAATCAAGAGAGCTTCACATGTCATTTACTATGCTTCTCATACACTAGACGAGGCTCATATGAACTACACCATTACTGAGAAGGAGTTGTTAAACTTTGGGGTTCATAAGCGAAGAAAATTACAAAAAAAAATTGACAAAAACCCCAACAGGATCCGAATATAATTCCATTAAAACCATTTAAACCAAGAAAACTTAATCATACCTCGGTCGCAATATACCTTTCGGAAGGTTGATGGATCTTTAAGTCACTGCCTACGACAAACGCCTTCTACTAGCAGTCCATACACGAACGGCGGCTGAGATTTGAAGTGCTAGCTTTGAGAGAATACCAAACCCTTTTTGTTTCTCTCCAAAATGATCCAGAGCATACCAGAAAACCCTAATTCGTTTCAAAAAATGAAAATATAATTTCGGCCCTTAATCTTTCATATGTGTGTTCTAACTTAAAGCGTCTATTTAAACAACCCTTGTATATACACGATTAAGAAAATTACACATATACTCATATTTAAAGAAGTATAAGTGTAATACACCACAAAGACGTTTCTGTCATGAATTTTATCATATAAAATTCATTTTTCGAACCATCTTAAAATCTCGCTTATTCTTAAATCTCACAAGTCATCAAAACACATTTTGTATACAAGTCCTCTAGAAAGACGTTATGACTACCCAAGTTGTATGAATATAAAATCGATACAACCTAATCAATAGGGTATATAACATCCTTTTGTCGCACGATATCCTTTTGATCAAACATAAGACATGAAATTGTCATCCAACATGTTCAATCATACTAGTCTCGATCTCTAGGTAGACTAAAAACATTAAAGTGACATTGATCAATATCAATTCACTTAGACTAGGCCTTTTAACGGTCTAACACATCGAAGGATCCACTAGATATCTCTCTTTATATAAGAGGGACAAATTCTATCTCGATTACACAACTTCATCACATTGCTCACACAGTAACCAATCACGACCTTTATAATCATCTGGTTAAAGACAACGTTTAATTGTGTCAAATCACTATTTTTCTAATGTTGAAGTCTCTGATAATCTCAAGTAAGAGGACTAAAAATACTCCTATAATGAGAAACAACTATGACTTAATCCATGTGATGTTCTCATAGCGGGTCGGTCCAGTACTTTGTTCCCTAACAAGTACCCATGATCTTGATTCGTATCCTTATGCGTATAATCATCATATGATCATCAATCAAGACTCACACTAGTCTTAATTCATTATAGTTCCCGGTATAATGATCGACTAGGGACATTTAGGATATTGCTGTAAATACCCATGGATCTTATTATAATGTAAACATGCAAATTAATTATAATAAACCGCAAATGAAATCTTCTATTTTATTACTAAAAGTATTTATAAAGACAATTAATGGATTGACTTAGGGCACATGCCCCAACAAGAGCTCATTGTCGTTATCTTCGCATTTGAGAAGTTTCAGCCTTATCTCTTAGGAAACAAGGTTATCATTTACTCTGATCATGCTGCCTTGAAGTACCTTATGAGTAAAAAGGATGCCAAACCAAGGCTCACTAGATGGATACTCCTACTATAAGAGTTTGACATCACAATCAAAGATAAAAGTTGTGTAAAGAATCTATTAGCAGAACATCTCAGCAGAATTGAGAATGGTGAAAGTCCTACCCTTCTTATGGATGATTTCCCTGATAAGTACATTTATGTCGTTGTGGAAGATCTCCCCTGGTATGCTTATTTGGTGAACTATATCATCTCGGGTGAGCTATCTCCTCACCTTTCAAAGGCTCAGAAGAATAAAGTAAGGAGAGATACTAAGTACTATGTATAAGATAACCCGTACTTATGGAAATTCTGCTCTGACCAGGTTATTAATCGTTGTCTTCCTCAGACTGAGAGTCCCTCAATATTGTTTTTGTCATACTTACGCTGCGGTGGTCACTTCGGTCTCCATCGGACAACTAGGAAAGTTCTTGAGAATAGGTTTTACTGGCCCACCATTTTGCTTAATTCATACATAATCACCAAGACTTGTCCTAACTCTCAGAAAACATGTAACCTTAGTCTTCGGGACCAAATGCCACTTACCCCGATTCATATTTGCGAGATATTTGATGTGCGGGTATAGACTTTACTGGCCCACTACTTACCCCGATTCATATTTGATATTTGGTAATGATTGCATACTTTGGCAAGTGGACTACGTGTCTCTAAGTAGGTGGAAGCTAAGGGTACATGCACTAACGACTCTAAAGTGGTATGTAAATTCCTCAAATCGAGGATTTTCATAACATTTGGCACCCCACGTGCCCTGATCAGTGATAGAGGCACTCACTTCTGCAACCGTGCGGTTGAAAGTCTTCTACGGAGGTACAATGTCACTCATTGAATGTCTACAATGTATCATCCCCAAACGAGTGGCCATGCAGAGGTCTCTAATAAGGAGATCGAATCCATCTTGGAAAATACGATGAATCATACTCATAAAGATTGGAGTTCACGTCTTGATGATGCGGTTTAAGCTTACCGAATGGTGTTTAAAATGCCAATTGGAATGTCCCCATTTCGCCTTGTGTTTCTTAAAGCTTGCCACCTGCCAGTCGAACTCGAGCATAAATCGTATTGGGTTGTGAAACAACTTAATTTGAAGCTCAATGAGGCCGGAAAAGAGAGAAAGCTCATTTTCCAAGAATTGGAGGGAATTAGAAACGACGCGCATGAAAATGGGTGGATTTATAATGAAAAAATAAAAACATTCCATGATAGCAATCTTTTTAGGAAATCTTTTCGTGTTGGTCATAAAGTGCTTTTATTTCAGTCACGTCTTAAGATTTTTGCGGGTAAGTTGAGATCGAGGTGGATAGGACCATATGTTGTGACTACGGTGTATGATCACGAAGTAGTGGAGACTCAGAGTTTGGAAACTGTAATGCATTTAAGGTGAACGACCACAAATTGAAGATCTTCTATGAAGACTTCCCGAGCCATAATGTGGAGGTCATCTTCCTTGCAATGCCAGTCTATCCTGATTGATAGACTCAAACCAAATCGAGCTAACGACTTTAACCAAAAATGCTATTGGGAGGTAGCCAAACTTTAATAAGTATCGTTTGTTTTATTTATTTTCGTATTTTTTTATCATTTTGCATGAATTTGTATGATTTCCTTCATCTTATATTCATCATGTTCTTTCACCATCTTGTTTGCTTTCTATGTGTGGACCTCTCGACTTGCTTTGAACCTTGAAGACAAGGTTCGAAATAAGTTTGGTGATGTTTTTTAGGGATTGTGGATTCTTTTGGATGGATTCTTTTGGGAAACACCATAGGTGAGATCATTTTTTTATGCGGTTATATACGGATATCGGATAGTAATGGTGGTGTTTTATATCATTTCTTCCATTTCTTGTCCATTTATATTCATTTCTCATTCATTAGGATTTGAAACACTTTCATGCATATATGTAATTAGTATATATATATATATATATATATATATATTAGTTATTTAGAGTCACCCGAAACTTTGTTTATGTCTTTGGTTGTGGATGAGTAAATTACAGTTGCCTTTTTTACTTGAAACTTAGAGAAAACTAGGAGAAACACTTAATCGAGTTCGACACTCAGCATTTTTATGATTTCATGATTGGGGACTTAGTTGATGGTTGGATTTTGTGCTAGATAACGATAGGGAGTTAGACGGTTAGACTTACACATGTATTGATATTTTGACTCGCATTAGGGGATTTGCTTGATTATAGTGAAAGTGAGAAGGGATAACATGAGTTTTTCTAAAAATAATTGAGTCCCACAGGTTTCCATAAGAAATGGAGCAGGGAATCTTATGGTGGAAAAGTGAGAAAAGCGGTCCACAAGAAATATAGCAGGATCGTACTATTTAAAAGAAAAAATTAGAGGAAAAATAGAGAAAATTAGATGAATAAAGGAGGAAGTTGTGAAAGCTTCTCAAATAAAAGATTTAGCTCGAGTGTTTTCACTTGATTAATGAGAATTAAAAAAACTTGCGTGTTTGAATGTATAGACCAAGAAAACTTATGAGTAGTTGATGACCTTTGTCTTGACCGGATCTATGTCTTTAAAGTGTGATCTTAATTGTGTTTGAGTTGCATGTCTTGACATATCATAACTCTGAAATTTTTGAGTTACTTATTAATTTGGTGACTATGTAAATCATAGGACTCCATGAATTCTAAATCGGGTGTAGGTATAAGTATATGCATAGTTCTAGTTTAGTTTGTGTTGTCATTTACACCTTTACTCGGGACGTGCAAAGTCTAAAGTTTTAGGATATTTGATAAGTCGGTATTTATAGGTTTTTAGTAGTTTATTTTAGTATATTTAAATATAGAAAGCCTCTAAAACATATATTTAATTATATTTATTGATCATTTTCAGGTGAAACGGAGTGCGCGGTTGAATTCGTGGCGAAAGAATACTCAAAATGGAGTATTTACGTGCATTCATCAAACGTCGGACTATTTGCCTCGAGTTACATGTTGCGCGGTGGGTAGAATAGAATATCAACAGACCAATTACATGTGACAACATACTATTGGTCCTACTCGCCTCAACGTGACATATGTCAGCCATCCATTAGTCCAGCTCGCCATCATTCCATGCGTTTCCAACAACATGCCACTTTTCGCTTCTTTATCGGCCCAACTCATTTCCACCAGCCATGTGGCTCCAATTAGGTTATACCATTTCATCACTCAGCGCCACTCGTCATAGTTCAATTGGTCCGATCACCAGTAGTCTTCTCCCTCGCTTCGGCCTCTATTAGATACGTCTTTGGATGCGAGTCAGCACCATATCCAACATCTTCGCCGATTATATGCGACTCTCACCACTACCTCCGTGCACCACCTATCGCGCTCTCACCCAACCCATAACGTCATCACAGTCGGTCTCAGCTAATAGGAAGGAAACACATCAGTTGCACGACATCACTCTCAACCAATGCGATGCAGACACATGTACGAAACCCATTTTCACCCTGAAAAGACATACCTAAATGCTCCTCGAAGCACGTATTACAAGACCAACCCCCAAAATTAGTTTCTCTCACCTCCAAAGAGCAATATTTAGTGGTTTTCATATTAGGAACTAGGGTATTCTTACGTGGAGAACACATTGGAACCGCCACACACAACTTTTCATACTTGGAGATTGTAGAGATGATGGTCTGGCTAAACCAATCTTCGCCTAGGTCGAAGGGGAAACAAGTGGGATTCATGATTCATGGAAGATACTATGTGAGATCTATGATTTTTATTTAATTTGATTTAAATTCTCCTATTTCATTGTTGTTGATTTTAAAGTATATGATTTAGATCTAGGGTGTGTATGTAGCTAGTGCATGCTTTTAGGTGGACAACCTATAGTTATTTGGACCTTTAGTATCCGTCTAATTGTGTTTTTAGACAATAAAGTAACAAACACTCACCCATTTTTCGTCAAACCCTTTCGATTCTTGAGTGTGCAACAATTGAATAAGCGAATGCGATTTGGTTATTTAGGATTTATGTTCCACTGACCCAAATTATTGCAGTTAGTGTGTTAAATCCAATTGGCGGATGTCTAGGGAGATACATTGATTAGGGAAATAGTTAGTGGCGGACGTCCTAGCTATTGAGATTAGGGGAATTAGTAATTTCTAGCAGATGCCAATTTTCAACATAGAATCTACTCTACTCCATACCTCATCGTTTTGAGTTGAAGAATCTGATGACAATGATGATTGATCTAAAGAAAAACGATCTTCAGTGACTAAGAAACCAAGACAGATAGCCTTGATTGCAGCATTAACTTGCACTTTCCAGTATATGTAATTTGTTTCATCAAGCTTTATAGGAAAATTGAAATTCAAAGTTTTTGCAATCGCTACAACATCTGCATTAAGATTTATAGAAAGATCACCATTTGCATCTCAGTTAGGTGGATCTGACGCCATTGATGGCTTTGATACCATGTGAAGATATATCTAATGAGAGAGATCAGTGTGAAACGAGAAACAAAGAAGTGAACAAGAATTCTAAAGAGGGCTTTGTTCTTCACCTGAATGTATGATCTTCATTTAACACAAGAAATGTGTGTACAATGGTTTATATAGATACAAGAGTCAAATAGTCAATGCTCTAACTAATTACCCAACTGTCTACCTGAGTTTGGTAAAATGAGTAACCACAGTTAACAATCTAGCTAACCATGATTAGTGACTAACCTATTAGCACCAATGGCATGATCAACATGATCAGATAATGTACACACTTAAATATTATGTCTAACACATTTTATTTAATTAATGACAACATTAGTCACAATTAATTGTTACTTTAATTCTTGTGAACAATAAAAATGTGACAAATATATTATGGAAAAAAGAAAGTATAAAAAACAGAATTAAATTAAGCTTATTGAGCTCCATTGATGGATGGAGTATATTTTAATCAAGGGCTTCAATATTATGGTATATATATTCTCCAATTAATTGTCAATTCAATTGACGAGAACAAAAATTTAATCATACATTAATGAACCTCCGATCGCTATTATATTATAGGATAGCTGCTTATCTGTACATATACATAATAAAGGAGCTTCAATTAATCATCACTTACAAATTGGATTCCCTCTTTCCTACGCCACTACTAATTAAGATTCTAGCTAGTAGTACTATTCCACACCCAATGGATAAATTGAATACTTCTTAATCTAACTTTATGCTATTATGATCGTTTTCATCTCATTAATATAAAAATCATGCAATCACGGCTACTAATTGGAATTAACTTCTCATCAGTTATTGAAGGTGGTACGTGTCAATCCAAAACACAG
The DNA here is from genome assembly GCA_039657365.1 of Stephania yunnanensis. NCBI lineage: Eukaryota > Viridiplantae > Streptophyta > Magnoliopsida > Ranunculales > Menispermaceae > Stephania > Stephania yunnanensis. The sequence continues at coordinate 50,833,160 of CM077584.1, read as the reverse complement.
ACATAGTCACTTATATATGCATAAAGCAGTTGAGGGTTTAAAATATGAATTACTACACACGACACGATAAAATGAAATTCAGATACAATTAAAAAAAAGGACATCTAATTAATAAAATATAATTTAAATGAAATGGCCCATGCAGGTCTCAAACCCGTGACCTTTGCATTATTAGCACGATGCTCAAACCAACTGAGCTAATAGGCCACAAGTGATGGTAAAAGGCAGCAAGACCATACATAATGTTTAGAAGAAAATTATGTCAAATTAAGAAGTCCTCTAGCTAAAGTTTGAAGTATTGGTCAATCCATTCTCATTAACATAGGAATATTTCTTATGTATCTCAATGAAATGTTGAATCTAGGTACATCTTTGTCCACTTCTTCTTCCAATCTTATTTGCTTAGGCTTACATGCATGTAGAGGTCGTAGTCTTGCTGAAACTGTGGCAGAGGTCCAAAATAATCAAAGCTTTTAACTACCCCTATTCAATTGTCGATCTACATACTATTGACTTTACGCCAATAATGTTTGTATTCGACTTCCATATTTTTGTTGAATCGCATGCGTTACCAACAAAGAGAAGTTGCAATGCCGCTATGGATCTATATATTTTTATTTTCAAAGTTGCCTTAGTTGCTGATTTTAAGCTTTATCCTTGCCATTTCATTTCCTAATTGCTCTATAGCTATGGATTGCATCCTGCTCAATTAGCAACGAACTCGCTGAGATTAGTGAATTGTTTTATCATTAAAGGTACAACTTGGTCTTCCTTAAGGGTCAATGTTTTTAGGCACATATTCCTTACGAGAAAAATAATAGGAACTATATATTTAATGTATTGTAACTTTCAAAATCTACCCAAGGTTATCAAGTCACCTAACATGGGTTCATAGTGTTTTTCATATTTCAATTTTACGGATGGCCAGATCAGGAACGAGATCTATAGTTGATATGACTAGGATCAAGGTTCAACCAGATGTGACGTACGAAGAACACCCCATTGAGAGAGTGGATCGCAGGGTATAGACTATTTAAAGAAAGAAACACTACTAGTACTCATTTGGTGGTAGTACTATAAGAACGAATGACTTACTTGAGAGTTAGAATCTACCATACGGGATGATACCCCCACTTTTAATTTCGGGATGAGATTCCTTTATGTTGGGAAGATTGTAACATCCATCTCTAATTAATGTTAATATATTTATTAATTACGGAATAGGACATTAAGCTCGGACTCATGTGGTCATCGTAGACAAGTCTAGGGCATGCCAACTAGGGATGAATAGTTATTTTTGTGTGATGCGTGTTAATTTGTTGTATTATTATTCAACAATTTGCGTCGCACTAATGTTAGAATTTCATTCGTCGCGATGTTCGCGCGTAGTGATGAAATCGTAGGACGTTGTAGGTTTCACGTAACGTGGGTGTATGGGGTAGTATAAGGGTTAGAGAACACTCAACCACTCACAATGTGACAATACATCACCTACCCATTACATCATTCCATCCCTCTCTTTTCTCTCTCTTACTTTTCTCTCTCATCTCCAAACAAGACATACAAAATCTCTCTCCCTCTCTAACGATTTTTCTTCCCCATCCCACTCCCTCTTATTTTTCTTCTTCCCCAAGCCCTCCCTCACCAAGCTCTCCTCATACTCTCACGCTCTCAAGATTACTACTGCCTCCCTCGCTAAGTCCTTGACTCTTGGTGGCTCCCACTGGCGACCTTCCTAGATCGAGGTAAATAATTATTTTTGTCATTGGTTTTATAGAGAAGTTGAGGGCTTTAATGATAATGTTGGGATAATAAAGTTATACTATAGATGCCAATGTCGATATTGTTGTTAGTGTTGCTTATTTGCTTAAAATGCAAAACGTTTCCATAAGAGACGAATTAGGGAGGTGGCAGTCAGGCGGGTCAGGCTTGACAACCCCAGTGAGCCGGTCGAGCCGACCCAAGCCCCCTAAATCCAAAAAAGAGATTATAGTCTATCCCGATAGCCGGGTCAAAATTGTAATTTGAGTGCATTACCTTTATTTTGTGTCCTAGATTCTAATCTCATATACCAATTCTAGTGGAAATTAAGCCCTTTAAATATGTGGTTTTTACTCTCAAGTTTAGGAAGTAGAAGATAATGGTGCATATTGATTTTTTTCACTAACTCATGTTATTTATATGTTATATTTAGATCAGTTGTGTACACGTATCCCGATAACAATCTTATGGTCCTTATTAGAGCTATCACACACAAATTAATGACTTCATTGAAACACTAAACAACCTAGTATTACATATTCCTGGATCATCCTAATGCCCATCAATGTCTTTTATTTGATTTGATCAAACTATAGGAAAATCAATTTAATTCTTTTTAAATAGCCAACTTAGGTACAACAATAGTATAGTTAGTGTATTCATCATATAATTAACTCAATTGAGGTCCTATTAACCCCCGACTACCTGGCAACTAATACCTCGCTACTCGACACACATATAGAGGCATGTCAATTCTTGTGTTCCCGATTTGATTGACTTATCCAATGATTTTATTATTGTTAAATGTCACATTTACTTTGACTATATTCACATTAGTCTATTTAACATAGTTTATATTCAATGTACCCGTATTTTGCCTACCCGATGCCCGTGTCAACATGCTTTACAAGGCGAATATCCGTCACACAGTGTAATAACATGTTACTTTAAGCTGGTGATTGGTGTTAATCTAAATCCTAATTAACTCGAGTTATGCTCGTGGTTAAGTTCGATGTACCTCGATTAGAGTGTGTGTGGGTTTGTATGATGATTGGTGTTTGTTTGGAATGCTTAATGAATTTATAGGTTATGGGATTGATAGAAAATTAATACAAGCCTATAATTGGATAATAAGTAAATAAACAATAAATATTTGGTACATGAAGTACGACGAGGGGGTAATGAAATGAATGAGCCCACCCGAGAACAATCGTAGGCATGTCCGGTGAATTCATTAGCTAGAAAATACACAAATTATATATATATATATATATATATATATATTTAAGTACATTTGATATATAAATATATATAATAAAACTATAAGTTTGGTTTGAATTATATGGATCGTTTGATCAGCCTCGAGATGAGAGTAAGTGTTAATGATGCTACAATTCATGTCACTTTAGGGAGTGTTATTTTAACACATCAACCTATGGTGGTCCTGGCCCTAAGGCCAACTCGGGGTGTCGTCTCTCCGTGCACTCCTCGCTATGTGGGCCCAACTACACATGTCCGACACCTGCGCATCCACCTCATGTTTCGATTATCATGTCTCATGTGTGCTATCGATGTGGTTAGTTGATTATCCATACTTTCTTAAGTCACTTCCTTACGTTTTGAAAGTTATTTAAGTTTAACCATTTAAAGTTTATTCGAGTCCTAGCCGTGCTAGTGGTTTGTAGTTTATAAGCTAACAATAATCAACGGAAGTCTTAATTAATGCAAATAAAGTATTAAATTAACATGATAAGCATTATTTATAAGAGCATGTCCTATTATGGAAAATCTAAAAAAGCACTTTATGTATAGGCAACAATACCATAACATAATGTCTATATACAAGTACAGTGTCACTCCAATCTCCCAATACCTAAAACAATACAAAATATCAAAATAAACACATACTAGTAAGTCCTCGACGACAGGAAATATGATGTAGTCGCCTAGGATCCCCTTCCCCTACTAGTACTAGGATCTGCACTCAATCATCACAAAAAAACGACCGATGATGAGTTCAGTAAGTAAAATCCAAAGGAACCCTTCTAAGCATTTGCATAATAAAGTAAGGAAGTGTAAGAAATACTGTTAAATAAACATGCAGAATAGAAAATACAATCGACTCGTAATTGGCTCATCGCATGAATAGATAACATATAAGCTAAACAAATATGTGTGTTTGCTCCAGTTGGACTAGACTGTACTTTGGGTCACTAGGTTCCTACCAGTGGACACACCTAACTAGCCCAACACCTGGTCCTCGTGGTGAGTCACCAACACATGCACGAAAGGTAAGCTCGGGTTACTATTCACCGAGCGCCAGGTAAAACGTGCTACAATTTGGCACGTCATAAACACATAATAGAGAATCAGGGGGAGTAAACTCAACCAAGTCCAAGTAACGAAATGGAATAGTAGAAATAATAGGAAATATAAAAATAGAATTAAAAACAAAATCAAATACTTAGACTTTTCAATTGGGTTTTACAAACCTGAAACTGCTCTCCGACCCCCGAGACTCTCGTATCCAACTGGACAAGCTCCTCGACACCGAGCTGCGGTCCACAAAGTCCATAAGTCCATTTTTATGAGTTTAGGTTGTTTATAAGTTTTTAGATGTGTATTAAGTTAGAAATCGTCAAAACAACCCTTAATGTCTAAGTTTCAACTATCATTAGCGCTAGGTAGAGTTAGCATGCTAGGGAATCGATATAGCATGCTACCATTCTTCATTTTGAAAAACACTTGAGAATTATATCCTTCCTATCCCAATTAGCTAACATGCCTATTTTACACATTCTCCACACAATGGTGACTCCAAAATATCAATTAAACCCATCTCGGAAAATCAATTTGATCAAAATCATTCAATTCCCATGGATTCACTAGTTTTCCCAAATTCATCAAAACTCCAATTCATGCAAAACCAATTATAAATTCTCAATAGAAATTATCATTGAACATATAATTCATCAAGTTTTTATCAAAAACCAGAGATCTTACCCTCAAATTCAAATTTCACCGAAAACACTCCAAATTGGGTTCATTTGATAGAGTAGAAGATGAATATGGAGATTACCTTAGTTTTTATCCTCAATTTGATTTCCAACACTTGATTTTCAACTCCAAATGATCCTTCTCTCTTCTGGTTTTCTTAGTACTTGCATGAATTTTCAAGTTAGTTAAGATGAAACTCCCACTCATTTGGTTTATATATGTTCATCTTGATCAAGTGTGTTATGCGTATCTCAAGAATTATCTTGTGGTCTTAATTCATGTTGTCACACTCTGCTTAATGACTCCATTAGCCCACTACTATCCTAGAGTTACTCGCTAGGATCATCGTGATGCCCATCTAAGGTCCATATTATTTAATTCCAATTATTGGCATATTTTCCTTTGATTGGATAATATTACATTGAGCCTCATTTAACCATATAGTTAGAGTTTCTATCTATCCAAATTAACCAACTTGTGGTCTCATTAACCTTTGGCTATCTGATACCCAGTGCCTCGCGTCCCGATAAGCATTCCAAGGCATGGCCTATTGTTCTAACTTAATCGACTTAATCTACAATTACATTACCCATTTTATTTGATTATTTAGTCATATTAATGTGACTTAGTCTAGTTTTCTAGTGCATTCGAATTTCACATCTCCAATATTTGCGTTGATATGCATTTCGAGGCGAATAACCATCATACAATCTCACACGATATAACCATACAACATACACACATGCGATGTATTACTAAATAAATTCATAAAATGCATCGAAAATATACAATACAATACACAATTAACTAGTGTACCTAGGTCGACGTGTGTCCTAGTCTACCCAAAGCGTCACATGGATCTAAGCTGGTGTCCAAGTCTGAAATTATGGAATAAATAATAGCGTTAATATAACGGGTTGTTACAGTCCCAAAATTTAAATATAAATTAATGTCGTACCATGAAATAGGTGAGGGTAACCCACTCGCATAATCGACTCGAGTTCCTAAGCGAGACCCTCTATCTTGTGATGCTGTCAATGAACTAAAACCTTTAGAGAACTCCCTGTTCCTGAGCACCTAAACCCTACGTTCAAGAATTGCTATTGGTTATTCCTTTAAGTCATGTAAAGCTGAACTCAATCTGTCCCAAATCAACCATCGGTCTCGGCCCTGACCTAGCCAGTCTCAACATAGAGATATGAAATGTCGGATGAACCTCAACAACTTAGCACATAAATCTAATGGATATTCGACGCTTCCAACTCGTGATGCGACTCTGAACGGTCTAATAAATCTCACTGCCAGTTCCCCTTAATCCCAAATCTCTAATAACCCTTCCAAGGAGAAACTTTTAGATATACCATTTCGTCCATTTTATAGCTCAAACCCTCGTGATACATATTCCCATATTTCTTATGTCTATCTTGTGCGGCTTGTAGTCTCTAATGAATGTATGTTATCTTCTCTGTATGATTAACAACTATTTCAAGCCCAACGGTAATTGTATTTTCATGCTCTACCGAACAGGTAGGTTATCTACAGGGCCTCCTATATAGTGCTTAAAATAATGGCATCCCTATAATTTTCTGATAGCTATTGTTGTTGTATGTAAACTCACATAATGGTAGATAATCCTCTCACGAACCCCCTAAACTATAATATACAAGCCCTAAGCATATCCTCTAAAATTTGTATTAGCCGCTTTGATTATCCGTCTGCCTAAGGATGGTAAGCCGTACCAAATTGCAACCTGGTGCCAAACTACTCTTGTATAGCCTCCCTGAGACTTGAAGTCAACCTGGGATCTATTTCTAACACAATAGAGACTGCACCCCATGCAATCTAATAATCTCGCGCTCAAACAATATGCTCGACTATGGGAACGTGTATCTCATCAAAACCGCAATGAAGTGAGCAGATTTCATCAACCTGTCAATCACGACCCAAACTGCATCATGACGCCCTGATATCTGCGGTAATCCACTGACAAAATTAATAGTGACATACTCCCATTTTCACTATGGAATGGACAATGGCTCTAGTAATCCATTTAGTCACCTATGCTTAAACTTCACCTGCTTGTAAATATAAAAATTCCTAAAATATGCTCCCATGTCAGTTTTCATCCCTGACAAATAAAATAATATCTTCAAATCATGATACATCCTTGTCCGACTAGGATGAACTGTGTAGCGAGATCGGTATGTGTCCTCCAGAATCACGTCCCATATCTCCTGATCCGCATGTATCCACGACTTCCCTTAGTGTCTCAAACACTTATTCATCATCTCTGCCTAATCAGCACACTCTGGATCCTAAGCCAGACCACCGAAGTGTTCATAAAGCCCATCAACCCTTTGATACTCGGTAACCCGCTCAATCTATAAAGTCAGAAATCTCATATGACAAAAAATATGATGCTCGACCGTAGTAGATACCTCTGTCATGCACATAATTCATGTCGCTAGCAATAATTCACGTCGTCTGTCATATGTCGCAAAACACTTTAATTATCAATCCCACTCCTGCTCGATGGATCAGTTATGACATTTGCTTTCCCAGGGTGATACTAATATTGAAGTCATAGTCTTTCAGTAGCTCAACCAATCTCCTCTTATGCATGTTCAAATCTCCCTAGTGAAGATAAAGCATAGACTTTGTGATTTATGTATAATATAAACCTCTTTTATAGAGATAGTGCCTTCGAACCTTTAGTGCAAAGATGATTTATGCAAGCTCAAAGTTGTGCACTGGATATTTCGCTTTATACTGTCTCGACCATTTGGATAAGTCCTCAATTGGTGCACCCTCCTACATCAGAATGAGCCAAGACCAATGTCTGACACATTTGTGTAAACTAACATTGTCCTTCCCAATTTTGGCAATGTAAATACTGGTGCAAAAGTCAATCTCCTTTTCAACTTACAGAAAACCTGCTCACACTCCTTTAACCAATCAAATATAACATCCATCTTTATTAGTCTAGTCATTAGCACTTTAATCAAGAAAATGTCCTATATAAAATGCCGGTAGTATCTTGCTAGTCTCGGAAAACTCGAATATAGGCAACAGACTTAGGCGTCTTCCACTCAATGATAGCTTGAATCTTCTCTGAATCCAAATAGATACCCTGATCGCTAATTACGAGTCCTAAAAATCTCACTACACTAAGCCATAAGTCACACTTACTAAACTTGACGTATAAGCTATTATCTTTTAGTGTCACAAAACTACTTTGAGATCCTCTCGTGCTCCTCACGAGTCCTTTTATAGATTAAAATATCATCATGAAGACTATGAAAAATCTGTCTAGATATGGTGTCAAAACCCTATGCATTGAATCCATAAAGATTGTTGGAGCGTTAGTCAGTGCCCTAATGGCATGATCGTGAACTTAAACAACCTGTATCTCATTCTAAAAGCAGTCTTCTGATGTCCTCTTCTTGAGTCCTCAACTGATGATAACCTGAGCGAAGGTCCATCTTTAACAAGAATCTAGCGCCTGCCAATTGATCGATCATATCGTCTATCATAAGAAGTAGGTAATGGTTCCTAAATTTTACCTGATTCAACGTCCTACAGTCTATGGACATCTTAATCGAACCATCCTTGTTCTTCACAAACAACACTAGAGCTCCCCAGGGCGACATACTAGGGTGGATGAAACCATTCTACAACTAAGTCATCCATTTGTCGCCTAACCTTCTCCTACTCCAATGGTGACATCATGTATGGTCTACTTGCGATCGGCTGAGTTCCAAGTATCTGCTCTGTGATAAACTCGGTCTCTCGTGGTGGTGGCAATCATAGTAGATCATTCAAAAAAACATCGATGAAGTCTCTAACTACCAGAACATTTTCAATCATGACCTCAATCCTAACCTCCACTTCCACTATGACTATAAATGCCTCCATCTTTTATGTTGTAGCTAGTCGGCCCTTAGTGATAGGTAAATCGTTTGGGAATTCAACTAGTGAGAACTCTAGTATCCCAGTAATGCGAAGCTCAACTCTCTTGCCAAAACAATCAATTTGTTGCATGGTAGGGTGACAAAAATCCATTTCGACAAGTGCATCAAACTCTAGGTACTCTAATACTCAAAGATCTGCCGGATAGCTGATGTCCCTTAACCTCTATTATCACGTCTCTACATATATGGTTAGGGTATATCTTATCCCATGCGATCGTACTGAGAATAATGCATGTCTAGTATCTGTGCAACTAACCTTAACTATCTCATAATCCGTCAAGCAATAAATTATAACGTAGTACCAGAATCAAACATAGCATGCATATGTCTACCATAAATATGTAAGAACCCTAGACGAGCCATCTGGTCTCTCCGTCGTCCGGCTACTCTACCGCTTGAGCCCTCTCTTTGGCTTGCTCAAGCTCTCATCTTGGAGACGATGGTGCTCTGCAATCTACCCCAAATGTCCTCGTAGACCACACGTATGACATCTGCATCTATCTTTCTTGTCAGCCAAGCCGTCTCCAGACCTCAAACCCTAATCCCCGATCTCTCCAACCCCGTCATGTCCCCTAATCCCGACCTTGACGATATATATGTGGCTACCACCTATTCTGATCGACGGGTGCTGGTGTGATGGCATGTACCGATTGTCTCTCCTCATACTGGAACTGACTATCCTAATGATCATCCCTGCAGTCCCTATCTTGTCGATCATCCCATCGAAATCTATCCAAATGATCCTTCGATCTATTCGACCTTCGATCCAATCAAGAACTCTACCCAATTTGTACCACAGTCCTAGTCACATGTCTGCCATATCTCTGCATCAAGTAGGTCTCGTATGCCAATGCTCGGTTTAATATATCCTGCAGAGTGGGGGCCTTAGATGATACCACTGCGGTAACAATCGTATCATCAACTCTTTGGGTGAAGTAGTATATCTCTAGCCACTCTATCCCCACTACATCCATAGAAAACTGAAGTAGGCACCGAATCGCTCCATATACTATGTCAATGTCTGGTTACCCTGTCTCAGGGTAAAAAACTCATTCCCCAGACATAACCTCACCTCCATGGATATGTACTGATAATAAAGAAATTTCTAAACTCAGCCCATGTTGCCGGCTCTCGGTGGGTGTCTTGGTAGGTAGTCCACCAAACTGTTGCATGGCCTCTCAAACATGTTCCAAAAAGATGCGCCTAAACGTTCTTATCATTCCTCATCAACTTAAGGAATCACTGATGGGACATTATCCACTTCCATATCGCCGTAGGGTCACCGCCTCAATAAAATAAGCGTGGCTGAAACTTTAGGAACTCTCTCAACATATTCGCCTCTAGGCCAAAATAAATCTTGATGTAGTAGCATTAGCAGTAGTAGTAGCAATGGTAGTCAATCGCTCCGTAGTCGAAGATGGAGGTGTATGAGTCAGCATCTCCAATGGAACAACAACAGCTGTAGCTCTCACTACTTGTGTCTTAATAGCTACTCACTCAACTGGTGTTTGGGGAACAACCGAGGTGATGGCTATCTTCGTGGGTGATGTAACTACTACTATGTCTTGGGGTGTAGTGAATACTATAGCGAGTGTGGTAACTGCAGTGGCCTGATCCCGTAGTAACCGTAATACCTCGGCCATCTAAGTCTCTTAGGCCGAGAGTCGATCCTCCATACTCGCTGTATCAAGAGGAACCCGAGCTACATTGCTAGTATGTCTAATCTCATAAGGCATGGTCGACTATATGTCCTTGATCTGAATCGAGAAGCATGCTCCGAATCGGCCTTGATATATACATGATAAGTTGGTATTTATAGGTTTTTAGTATTTTATTTTAATATATTTAATATAGAAAATGTCTAAAATATATATTTAATTATATTTATTTTTCATTTTCAAGTGAAACATAGTGTGCAGTTGAATCCGAGGTGGAATTCATTACACAGTTATTTGTAGGTGATCAGCATACCAAGTAACATACTGTGCAGGAGAATGACATAGTTAAGCCAGTCACGTAGTAGCTGTTGTTGGATTGCTTCGAGATGCGTGCATTGTTTTCTCCCACATTTTCGTCGAGTGATTGAACGAGTCTTATTGCCTTGCCAGTTTCCTCCATGTGGCAACCCTCTGTTGGCCTCCACTGATCAGCACGCCATAAATAGCTCCTCTCTTCCAATGCTTCGCACCCATGTCAGCTCGGTCAATACAACAACATTGCTCCCAACAACGACCACGAGATGTGTCTCAAGATCAGCATCGATGCTGTCTCATAAGTTTTCGCACAAAATTGTGCGAGTTCGACCAACACCCGACATCGTTATGTGTCACATTCTCATTCACCGAGACGTCATCAGTAATTTTCTCTACCAATTCGATTCTACCACGTCATCGGTTTCCATTTTTTCCACCAATCGAATGCTGCTACGTGTCCGGAAGCCTAAAATGAATGCCAAGTAACCATTGGATGCTCCTCGGCACACGTGTTACAATACCAACCCTAAAAATTAGTTTCTCTCACCCCATGGAACAATTTTTAGAATTTTTTGATATTAGAAACTTAAGGTATTATTTTAGGGATCGAATTTTATGTTTTTGGAAGGCCGACCATGTCCGGCTAAACAAATCTTGCCTAGATCGGAGGGGAAACAAAGCAGGATTCTTGGTTCATGGCATAACTCGTGAGATCTATTATTTTATTATTTAATTTGATTAAATCTCTCCTATTTCATTGTTGAATATGGTTTTAAATCTAGGGCATGTATATGGCCATTGCATGCTTTTAAGTGAAGAATATATAGTTAATTGGACTATTTGTATCCGTAATTATACTTTTGGATCAATAAAAGTGAAAAACACTCACCCATTTGTCGTAAAAACCTTTCGATTCTTGAGTGTGTAGCAATTGAATCTAGGTTCAACTAGAAGTGGATGCGATTCAATTATCTATGATTAGTATTCCACGGATCCTTATTGCAGTTAGTGTGTTCAACCTTATAGCGGATGTCTAGGATTATGCATTAATTAGAGAAGTAGTTTGTGGTGGATGTCCTGGCTATAGTGATTCAGTTATCTAGGATTAGTATTTCATGGATACTCACGCTACTAGGAGACTCAAGGAATGACATTCCCCTTTTCATGATCTATCACACTTGTAGATGGACCTGTAGTGTAAATGGGGTGAGCTAAAGAACCAACGGAGCCCAATGAGAGAAAAACTACACTCAAATATTTAACATGCAAGTAATACTTATAAAGCAAAATAAAGCTAGCATGCACTTAAAATCAGGATAACATTGAAATATGTAGGATGACATCAATTCCATATATAATAAGCATATCATAATCATAAAACGACTTAAATAGATATATGGAGTTTCAAGAATTGTAAAACATAAGAAAAAACAACTTTTGCATGCAAAGGGGTTCCAAGAGAGATACATAGAACGTAATAGATATAAATGCAAGTTTTTGTCTCATTTGTCATTACCTTCTCTTGTTGACCAATCATCATTATATATAATAAATAAGTGTAGGTGACTCGATTCCACCATGTGTTTATGGATCCTCAAGAGGCCCATGTGACTTGGTTCCATCCTGCATCCATGACTCCCCAAGAGGCCCTTGCAGAAATAAGTAACTTGGTTTCACTGTATTACTACAACTCCCTAAGAGGCCTTAAGCATGTAAGGTGACTTGGTCCCACCATATGAGTATTGCTCCCCAAGAGGCCTTACATGAAGTCAACCAAGGTAGGTAACGACCCTATCCCAAGTCATTTTGTCAAGATCATGAATTCTAATTATACTAATAACATGCCATATTTAATAGATGAGCGGATCTCCCCACTTACCTCAACTCACAGCGAACGCCTATAACAACTCATGGTACGTTCGGCGCCCGATGCGAACCGTCGCACAACACTATACAACCATAGTACATTTTATCAACAAATGCTTTGATTTAAATTAATTGAATCTTCCATTTATTGGTCGTTGGGATCCACTAGTGTGGGTCCCGCGATCCCCTATCGCCCGATGCGAGGGTCAAGGGGTGGGACCCAAAGGTCTCCCTTAAAAACGTGATAGAGCCCTAATCGAAATCAATTACTTTGCTTTTATTTTGTTTATATATACATATATTATATTTTCTTTTCTTTTATTTTTTATTTTAATTATTTTTGGTCTAGGGACCATTTGGCCACTATTGACCTATCTAGGGTCGAACCAGCCCCTGGCCCAGTCTAGAGGCCGAATTGGCCCTGTCTAGGGTGGACTAGGGGTCAAACCAACCCCTAGTTTGAGGATCAGGGTCAATTTGACCCTTGGTCACACTGGGAAGAGCTAAAGCTTTTCCTAGCGTCCACCACTCGTGGGACGGTGGTGGGGTGAGGAACTCTCCCCCCTCCTCCTCTAACCGGGGGCGCACCAGTGCCACCAGCCATGAAGCGCCCCTATCGGGGTTGGCTACTTCGGCCAACCCCGTGGCGAGCCAATGTGGGGGCCTCCTAATGGAGACCCCACCATGGGTAGTGGCGACGATAGCGGTGATGCCGTTGACACTTTTCTCCAACAATGGCAACGACTCGCCGTTGTCCACTTCGATGGCGACGGTGACACTACTCCCTTCCCCTCATTTTTGTGTACTCTTTTCTCTAAAATTCCAAATAAAAAACATAAGTAGATTACAGATTACCTATTTTGAGATCTGTGTAGATTTTGTCTTCTCCTCCACCTTCTCTTCAAATCTAGGGTTTTAAACAAAAAGGGAGTTAGAGTTTTAAATTCAATTTATATTAGGGCTAAATTAGTTTAGAGTTTGAAAATTTACCGATTTTCCCCTAGGGTGGGTTTATTAAATTTTGGGTCGTCACACCTCCTACCCCCACAATTATGGTTGATTCAAATACTTACATTATTATAATGTAAATGGGGTAGGTATGTTACATAATGGACATCAATTTTCTAACTTACATTCTTTTGTGTAACAGGTCGAGGTTTGCAAAATTTATGAAGACTATTCTCATTCTACATATGATTGTCTATATTATCCAAAGTATGAGAATTATCAATATTCTAGCTATGAATTCCACAATACGACTTCTTTGGGCTCATGTCAAGTCCATATTCCTCAACATGAAGAGAATCAACAGTTTCAACAAAACACCTCCTTGGAAGATATGATGAAACAATTAATAGAAGGTTAAACAATGGCTTAATGAAGAGTTTCAACAATTTAAAATTAGTTTCTAGGCTTGCAAAATTTGAAAACTCAACTTATTCAATTCAATGCTAGACTTCAAAATATGCTTGATAAGGAAGAGTTGTATATTACACAACCAATTTTTCATCCAGATGAGAATATGAATGTTGATACGTTGAAGAATATTGAAGTGGATGAGGTTATATAGGTGGAGGACTATTGGAGTGAAACAATGGAAGGACTCGAAGTCTTTCAAATTGAGCCAGAAATTGTTATTGCACAAGATAAAGAGGAGAAAAATAGACAAAAATTGATGTCATTTCAGAAAGGCCAGATAAGCACAAAAAAGAGCAAAGAAGACAAACCTTTGGTGTTGGTGAAACCACCGACCCACCCATGCATATTCGTTAAACCTTACAAGGAGGTGGAAGTGAAGAGCGTTCATAGATTTTCTACACTGCCGACACATTTGTGTTAGACGATCATTACACGACAGATTCTTTTGTGTTGGAAGTCCCAAATGAGCTCCTAAATCCGAAATAGGGCATGCATGCTTCATTGCCCAAATATGAAGATGAGCCATTTGTTGTTGACATCTTTAAAGGAGAAGGCATCACGTGATAAATCACGTTAAGTCTAGCCAAAGACTTAAAAAAAGGCACTCGTTGGGAGGCAACCTAGCTATATTTTTATTTCACTTTTATTTCTTGAGTTTATTTCAGTTTTAGTTTAGTTTTAGTTTTTTATGTTTAATAAGACTCTCACTTGGTCTCTTGGGTTTTAGTAGGTGGTATGTTATGTTTGACGTTCACTAGAGGCATTGGAGCATCCCTTGAGTTTTGTTAGGTTTGGCTTTAGATTATATTTTTTAGCATAATTTGAGCATTTTTAGAGAATTAACATATTAATAGGGCTTTAGGTGTTTTGAGACTTGGTTGGGATATATCCAACTAAAGTCGCCTAATTAGTGGCGTGTCTTTGAGTAGACCCAAAACCCTAGACTTCATTCAATCTTCTTGTTGATTTGAAAGACTTTAGGCTTGCAAAATTTGATAGGAATCATTTTAGTTAAATCTTATGTTTTTTTAAATTCTTGCTCTTATTATGATTATTCTTTCATAGTTTCTTTAGTCATTTAGACATGTGAGATTTTATGCATTCTCCAGTTTTTGGAGACTTTTATTATGCATGCATTTGTATCATCTTCTTATTATTTATCCATATTCTTCTTCACCACTATTTTTTTTCTTGTTGCATGGATTCCTTTACTTGTTTTGAACCTTGAGGACAAAGTTCAGAATAAGTTTGGGTTACTTTTAGATTTGTGGATTGATTTGAATGGATTCCTTAGCGAAAGACCGCAAGTTAGATCATTTAATTTTTTATTATATGCGATTATATGCGATTAATGGTAATGGTAATGTTTCATGTCACTTATTTCCTCATTTCTTTCATTTCTTGTCCCTTAATACTTCTCTCTCATTTCACTAGGATATGATATACTTTCATGCAGTTATTTAGTATACTTTTCATTTTTATAATGTTTAGAGTCACCCGAAACTTTGTTTCATGCATTTGGTTGTGGATGAGTACACTATGGTTGCTTTTTTGACTTGAAGCTTAGGGAAAACTATGAGAAACACTCAATCGAGTCTATAACCAAACATTTTTATGATTTCATGATTAGTGACTTAGTATGATGGTTAAGCCTTATGCTAGATAACAAAAGGGAGTAGATGGTCAAAATTGTGCAAGTGATAATATTTTAACTTATATTGGGGAATTTGCTTAATTATAATGGAAGCGAAAAAGACTAACATGGGTTTTTTAAAATATTGAGAATCCTACAGGTTCCATAGGAAATGGAGTAGTGAATCTTGTAATGGGAAAATGTGAGAAAAACGGTCCATAGAAAAGAGAGCAGGGACCGTATTACTTGAAAAAATATGGAAAAAATAGAGAATATAAAATGAATAAAGGCGGAAGTTGTGAAAACTCCACAAATAAAAAGATTTAGCTCGAGTGCTTTCATTAGAGTAAGCGAGATTTTAAACTTGCGTGGTTGATTGTATAGACAAAGAAAAACCATGAGTAATTGTGGCCTTTGTCTCGACCAAGTCTATGCATTTAAAGTGTGGTCTTAATTGTGTTTGGGTTGTAAGTCTAGACATATCATAACTCTGAAGTTTCTTGAGTGGTTTGTTAACTTGGCGACTATGTAAATCAAATGAACTCCATGAATTTTGAGTCATGTATAGAGTAGTTAGGTTCATTGTTATATTATTAGGTGTCTAGTATAGTTTGTGTTGTCATTTATACCTTTGCTCGAGAAGTGCAAAGTCTTAAGTTTAGGGGTATTTGATAAGTTTGTATTTATAGATTTTTAGTAGTCTATTTTAATATATTTAATATAGAAAATCTCTAAAATATATATTTAATTATATTTATTAGTAGTTTTCAAGTGAAACAGAGTGCACGGTTGAATTCTAATGTGGAAAAATACTCGAAATTGAATATTTACATGCAGTGATCAAATGTCGAAAGATTTGCCTTGAATCACGCATCGCACATTATTTTTTTCAGGAACACGTTGCAAAGTTTATTTGTAGGTGATCAGCACACCAAGTAATACATGAGAGTGACACAATTAAGCCACTCACATACCAACTGCTGTTGGATTGCTTCGATATGCATGCATTGTTTTCTCCCACATCTTCACTGAGTGATTACACGAGTCTTCTTGTCTTGCCAACTTCCTCTACGTGGCAGCCCTCCATTGGCCTTCCACCAATCAGCACGCCATAACAGTTCCTCTCCTCCAATGCTTAGTTGCCATGTCAGCTCAGTCAACGCAACAATTTTGCTCACAACAACAACGAGATGTGTCACAAGATCAGCATCGCTGCTGTCTCCCAAGTTTTTGCATAAAATCATGCTAGCTAACCAATGACCAACATCGCCACTTGGCATGTTCTCATTCACTTCGAACGTCATGAGCAGTTCTATCTACCAATGTGGTTTTTGTAGAATTATGTACAGAGCTGTTGATGTGTTACACAAAGTTGGTTTTCGTGTCTTGTGCCGGTATGTACAGAGTCGTTGTCGTGTTACACAAGGATGGTGTTGTTTATGTTAGTTGATAACTATGTATTGAATCATATATTCAGTGTAATGTACTACAGTTCATGTTAGTTTGTTCTAGGCATTGTAACAAGGGGGTACAATGTACACCATGTAAATTTTATATATAAGCAAGATAATGTAATACACAGATTGATTTTTGATGAAATAAGATCGATTACATTATTTCATCGTGTTCAATGAGTACTGTTACATTGATCAATGATCTTTGTCGATCATTGATCTGCTGTTATTGTTCTGTATTTGTACGGTTTTGCCATGTCAGTGGTCCCTATTTTCTCCACCAATCAGACGTTGTCATTTGTCCGAAAGCCTAGAATGAACGCCCAGTAGCCCTTGGATGCTCCTCAGCGCAAGTGTTACAAGATCAACCCCAAAAATTAGTTTCTCTCACCTCTATTGACCAATTTTTAGTAGTTTTTATATTAAGAACTTAATGATTATTTTAAGGATCTAGTTTTATGTTTTTGGAACACCGACCATGTCCGGCTAAACAAATATTTGCCTTGATCGGAGGGAAAACAAGTCAGGATTTTTGATTCATGACATAACTTGTGAGATCTATTATTTTGTTATTAATTTTGATTCAATTTCTCTTATTTCTTTATTGTTGGTTTTAATGAATATGGTTTAAATATAAGGTATGTATATGACCATTACTTGCTATTAGGTGGACAATCTATAGTTAATTGTACCATTTGTATTCGTAATTGTACCTTTGGACCAATAAAAGTGATAAACACTCACTGGTTTGCCGTAAAAACCTTTCGGTTCTTGAGTGTGCAACAATTGAATTTAAGTTAAACCAAAAGCGGACATAATTCGGTTATCTAGGATTAGTATTCCTACGAATCCTTATTATTGCAGTTAGTGTGTTAAACCTGATGACGGATGTCCTAGCTATTGAGATTAGGAGAATTAGACATTTCTAGCGGATGTCAATTTTCCATAGCTAATCTAGGAGAATTTGAATTAATAACTTTTTGGGAAAGATTGAAGACCATGATATGCCATTGAATCTTGATTCCATCATGTGAAATCATATATCTAAGTGTTACATATGTGCCCATTATTTGTTTTCAAAATTATTTTTATTACTTTATTTATTTATTTTATTTAGATTAGTTAATTAAATCAATTTATTTAAAACCTCCAATTTCCTTTTTTGTTGTTTTTGACCTTATAAAGAATATCAATCTCTGTGGGATCGACCATTTGCCATTATTCTACAAAATAGTTGGTTTAGATACTTTACTTATTGATGGTTCAACGCTCGTCAATATATATATCATATATATAACAAAATATAACATGCATATAACCACTAACTCTACCCACCTCACATCACTTCCTAACTAAAGTTCTAAGACAATAACATCAGTTTCCACATCTAAAGTTTATTTATTAAATTTTATGCTTTTTTATTTAAATTTTCCAAGTTCCCAAAAACTATCGCTCTGAAACCAACTGTGCTAGCCCCACTCCCCGAGGCCGCCCCGAGGTGTCATCTATCTGTGTTATCCTCGCCCGATGGGCCTAGCTATACGTGTCCAGCACCTGTCCGTCCACCTCATGTTTCAATTATCGTGTCCACATGTATGCTATCAATGTCATTAATTGATTATTCATACTTTTTGAGTTATTTCCTTATGTTTTTAAAGTTCCTAAATTTATCCATTTAAAGTTTATTCGAGTCTTAGCCATGCTAGTGGTTTGTAGTTTACAAGTTAACAATAATCAGCGGAAGTCTTAATTGATGCAAATAAAGTATTAAATTAGTATGATAAGCATTATTCATAAGAGCATGTCCTACTGTGGAAAACCTAGAAAAGCATTTTTTTTATATAGGCAACAATACCATAACACAGTGTATGTATACGAGTACAGTGTCACTCCAGTCTCCTAATACCCAAAATAATACAACATTATCAAAATAAACATGTACTAATAGGTCCTCGACAACGGGCAATCAGATGTAGTCGCACAGGAACTTGTACAAAATAATACAAGTACAGTGTCACTCCAGTCTCCTAATATACAAAATTATCAACATAATACAAAATTATCAATCATTAGAAATAGACAAATGATGAGTCCAGTTATTAAAATCCCATGGAACCCCTCGGAGAATTTGCATAATAAAGTAAGGAAGTGCAAGAAATACAGCTAAATAAACATGATGAATGTAAAAGACAGACATCTATAATTGGCTCATCACATGAAAAGATAACATATAAGCTAAACAAATGTATGTGTTCACTCCAAATGAACGAGACTATAATTCGAGTCACCAAGTTCCCAATAGTGGACGCACATAACTGGCCCAACACCTGGTCCCTCACTGTGTTGGCCAAATCCGCTGAATCGCTGACATGTGCACCAAGGGCAAGCTTAGGTTGCCATTCACCGAGGGTCGGGTCACATGTGTTACAATCTAGTGCATCATGAACACACAATAAAGAATTTGGGGTAGTAAACTCAACCCTAATCCAAGTAATAGAATGGAATAGTAGAAACAGTAGGAAATGATAAAAATAGAAATAAAAATAGAATCAAATACTCAAAGTTTTTCAATTGGGTTTTACAAACCTCAAACCGCTCTCCGACCTCCCCGAACTCCCGTATCAAACCTTACAAGCTCCCAGACACCGAACTACGATCCACTAAGTCCCTGAAGTCCAATTTTATGAGTTTAGGTTATTTACAAGTGTTTAGATGTGTATTAAGTTGTAAATCATCAAAACAACCCTTAATGTTCAAGTTTCAACTGTCATTAGCGCATAATGGGTTTATCTAGCGAGCTAGGAATCGATCAAGCACGCTAATGTTCTTCATTTTGAAAAACATTTAAAAGCTCAGAATGATTAGCGTACTAACCAGCATAGTATGATCATTAAACATATAATTCATCAAGTTTTCATCAAAAACTAGGGTTCTAACCCTCAAATTTGAATTTTAGCAAAAACACTCCAAATTGGGTTCATTTGATAGAGTAAAAGATGAAGATGGAGATTACCTCAGTTTTGATCCTCAATTTGATCTCCAACTCTTGATTTTCAGCTCCAAATGATCCTCTTCTCCTTTGATTTTTTTAGTATTTGCATTGATTTTCAAGTTACTAGATACAAAACTCCCAATCACTTGGTTTATATATGTTTGTCTTAATCAAGTGTGTTATGTGTATCTAGAGGATTATCTTGTGGTCTTCATTCATGTTGTCACACTCTACTTAATGACTCAAATAGCCCACTACTATCCTAGAGTTACTCATAAGGATCATCTTGATGCCCATCTAGGGTCCGCATTATTTAATTCTAACTATAGGCTTATTTTGATTTTATTTGTTTATATTACATTAACCCTCATCAAACCATATAGTTTGTGTGTCTATTTATCCAAATTTACCAACTTGTGGTCCCACTAACCTTCGGCTATCCGATACCTGATGCCTCGTGTCCCGAAATGCATTCTGAGGCACATGATAGCCTATTGTTCTAACTTGATCAACTTAGTCTATGAATACATTAACTATTTTATTTTATTACTTAGTCATATTGAGGTGACTTAGTCAAGTTTTTTAGTGTACACAAAACTCGCCTCTCCAATACTCGCGTTGACATGCATTTCGAGGCTACTAGCCATCACATAATCTCGCACGATATAACCATACAACATACACACATGCGATGTATTAGTAAATAAATTCATAAAAATCATCGCAAATAAGAAATACAACACATAATATACTAGTGTACCTAGGTCGATGTATGTCTTAGCCTACCCGTTGTGTCCACGTGGATATAAGCTGGCGTCCATGTTAGAAATTATAAAATAAATAACGACATTAATAAAACGAGTCGTTACAAACCAGTTGATCGGCCTTGAGATAGCGCGATGCGTATCTCGTGAAAACTCATATATATATAAATCCAAAATCATCAATCTTATCCTCAGCTCAATTCCATCTTTCGAGAGAGTGAGAGACAAGCATCTTAGGATTTTGGATCTTAAGGGATTGATCCAAAGATCTATTTCAACATGATTTGAAGAGCTTAAAAAACTTAAAATCCATAGATCTTCACGTTGGTAAGTGTGGTTTTTGAGTTTTTGAAGTTCAATTCGATGGTAGCGATGATATCTCAGTGAATAATGTTTTTTGTTGACTGAAAATGGTTTGTTACCTCACTAGAGGTCTTCCTTGATGATTCGGGATAGCATTTGATGATGTGGTAATGATTTGGTAGTGGAATAGTGGCTATTGTCCTATTTACTATCAAGGCAATGCTAGGTCGAACATGCTCGACTTAGCAGAGAAGCACGCCCCCTTAATTAATTGGGATGAACACAGTTGATGAAGCGTGCCCCATCCAATAAAGGAACGCACTCCGACCCCATAAAATAACAAATAAGCAGAGTTTTGATTATAATTTCTTAAAGACTTAGGGACTGAACAAGGGGTTCTAAACATAGGGTATTAGACCTAATTAATCACAAATGGTTCATGATAAGTGTTGGAACACATAGAATGCGTGAGTGGCTCGAAACCTAGGAAGTCTGGAACGAAAATATAAACTAAAGTAAGTATAGATTTTCTTATTATCAATGTTGTCTGGTTATCATATTATATATAGTTTATGTAGTTTATGGACTGAATGGGGGACAATATACACTGTGATAGTTTTAATAAATGGAAAACGGTATTTACTAAGATTCACAAGAGTAAGTTCCTGATACTAAGACCAGGTTATATAGGAGATGGGTTACCTTCCCAGCCTATATTAACTTCCTACTCGGTTAAATAGGTTGCATAGATTACATACTCACTAGAGGGTTCAGATAGAACCATTGGCATTAATGGATTGGCTAGACAGTACATCGACCAATGTGTTAGTCTAGCAACCACATTAATGACGTCTATGGGTAATTAACCCTAGTTTTATAAATAAAATGGAAATCATAGTGTAATAGTCATTGATGTTTGATTTGCGTATGTTATTTATTGATTTATATGTTTTTTGTTAATTAACATTGGTACATATTGTTATTGCATATCATTCTTGATTATTATATGGAATGTTGATATATATGTGAATTCCTAGTTACTGAGCAAGTTGGAGCACACTCCAAATTAATATTTCAGGAAAATAAACAAGCGCTTCAACTATGGGATATACAAGATGTAGGAGTCTTAATCTTCTTTTTGATGTAATGAATTTTCCTTTGTCTTATATATTTGTGTTGAATTATAGTTTTGTAATACCACAAGGATGGGGGATTTTATATAATTGAGGTTTATTTTGATTTGATTTTGAATTGTATATTGTATTTACTATCGAAAAATTTTTAGTTTTTGTTGCGTTAACTATATGTTTTATATCGATATTCGATTTATAGTAATGTTTATCAAGTGTTTGGGGAAAGGCTGCTAGCCCTAGTTAAGTCTAGCAAGATTAACGGGGCTTAATTAAGATTTCAAGCCGAGTATTGCCCTAATCAACTACAACTTGGTATTAAAGCTTGAGTTTAAGGCCTTTATTACAGTTAATAACTCTGATATAGTTTGTGTTGGGTTTTGGGGTTCATACGCAATGGAGATTACAAAACAATTTTGATAAAACCCCAACAGGATCTGAATCTAATTCAATTAAAACGTTTAAACCAAGAAAACTTAATCATACCTAGATCGCAAAATACCTTTCCGAAGGTTGATCAATCTCTAAGGCTCTGCCAACAACGAACGCCCTCTACTAGCAGTCTACATACGAACGGCGGCCGAGATTCGAAGTGCTAGCTTCAAAAGAATACCAAACCTTTTTGTTTCTCTCCAAAATGATCCAGAGCGTACCAGAAAACCTTAATTTGTTTCTTAACGAAAATAGAGTTTCAGCCCTTAATCTTTCGTCCGTGTGTTCTAACTTAAAGCATCTATTTATACAACCCTTGTATATACGGTTAAGTAAATTACACATATACCCCTACTTAAAGAAATATAAGTGTAATACACGACAATGATGTTTCTGTCATGAATTTTATCATATAAAATTCATTTTTCTAAACCATCTTAAAATCTTGCAAAACCATTCTTAGTGTGCAACCCAATAGGCTCATACAACGTTGGTAGTGTACAAAAACACATTTTGGTATACAAGTCATAAGCGGCCTCTCGCAAGACATTATCACTACCCAAGTTATACGAATATCAAATCGATACAACCTAATCAATAGTGTATACAACATCTTTTTGTCACACGATATCCTTTTGATCAAACATAAGGCATGAAATTGTCATCCAACATGTTCGATCGTACTAGTCTCGATCTCTAGGTAGACTGAAAACATCTAAGTGACATTGATCAATATCAATTCACTTAGACTAGGCCTTTTAACAGTCTAACACATCGAGGGATCCACATGATATCTCTCTTTATATGAGAGGGAAAAATTCTATCTTGATTACACAACTTCATCACATTGCTCACACAATAACCAATCACAACCTTTATAATCGTTCGGTTAAAAACAACGTTTGATTGTGTCAAATAACTGTTTTCCTAATGTTGAAGTCTCTGTTAATCTCAAGTAAGAGGACTGAAAAATATACCTATCATAAGAAACAACTATGACTTAATACATGTAATATTCTCATAGCGGGTTATTCTAGTGCTTTATTCCCTAACAAGTACTCGTGATCTTGATTCATATCCCTATACGTATAATCATCATATGATCATCAATCAAGACTCACACTAGTCTTAATTCATTATAGTTCTCAGTATAATGATCGACTAAGGACATTTAGGATATTTCTACAATACGCACGGATCTCATTATATTGTAAACATATAAATTAATTATAATAAACAACAAATGAAATCATTTATTTTATTAACTAAAAGTATTCATAAAGATAATTAATGGATTGACCTAGGGCACATGCCCCAACATCTCCCACTTGCACTAGGGACAATCATACATGCATCTAATGCCTAATGATCTAACGTGACCATCAAGTTTTGCTTGTGGAAGAGCTTTTGTTAATGGATCCGCAACGTTGTCTTTAGTAGGTACTCTACAAATCTTCACGTCTCCCCTCTCAATAATTTCTCTGATGAGATGAAAATGCCTGAGTATATGTTTGGATCTGTGGTGTGATCTAGGTTCCTTGGCCTATGTTATTGCCCCGTTATTGTCACAATACAAACAAATATGGTTAGCAATACTTGGAGCCATACCTAGTTCGAAAATGAACTTTTTTATCCAAACTGCCTCCTTTACCGCATCAGATGTTGCAATATACTCAGCTTCTATTGTAGAATATGCTACGCCTCTTGCTTTGAACTTTTCCAAATTTTATCGCACCTCCATTCAAAGTAAACACATATCCAGATCGCGATCTAAAATCATCTATATCAGTTTGAAAACTTGCATCTGTGTAACCATTTACAACTAGATCATTTTCAAAACCTCCATAGACCAAGAACACTTCCTTAATCCTTCTTAAGTATTTAAAAATGTTCTTTACTGCTATCTAGTGACTCTCACCAGGATCTGACTGATATCTGCTTGTATTGCTCAAAGCATATAATACATCGGGTCGAAAGCATAACATGGCATACATGATAGATCCAATAGCTGATGCATATGAAATCTTATTCATACGGTCTCGTTCATCATTTTTCTTAGGACATTGAATCTTGCTGAGACTTATGCCATGAGACATTAGCAACAATCCTCTTTTAGAGTCTTGCAAACTGAACCTATTCAACACCTTGTCTATGTAAGCACTCTGACTTAGATCGATTAGCCTCTTAAATATATCCCTATAGATCTTTATCCCTAGGATATGGGTTGCATCTCCTAAGTCTTTCATTGAGAAACACTTCCCTAACCAAGACTTGACATTCTGCAATGTTGGGATGTCATTTCCAATGAGTAATATATCATCAACATACATTACCAGAAAAAAAAACTACACTCCCACTGACCTTCTTGTATACACAAGGCTCATCTTCGTTCTTAATAAAACCAAAATCTTTGATTGTTTCATCAAAACGAAAATTTCAACTCCATGAAGCTTGCTTTAATCCATAAATGGATCTTTGAAGCTTGCATACCTTCCTAGAATTCTCAAGATGTATAAAACCTTCAGGTTGTGTCATATGCACGTCCTCAAGCAGCTTTCAGTTAAGAAATGCTATTTTTACATCCATTTGCCATATCTCATAGTCATAATATGCAGCAGTGACAATTAAAATTCTTATGGATTTAAGCATGGCTACTGGCAAAAATTTTTCATCATAATCAACACCTTGACTCTTTGCAAACCTTTTGCTACAAGTCTTGCTTTAAAAGTATGCACTTTGCCATCCATGTCAGTTTTCTTCTTGAAAACCCATTTACATCCAATGGTCTTACCACCTTCAGGAAAATCAACCAAGTTCCAAACTTGGTTATCATACATGGATTGCATCTCAGAGTTCATGGCACTTAGCCATTTATTTGAGTCTGGTCCAGACATAGCCTCCTAATAAGTGGTGGGCTCATTTTGATCCATAAGCAACACATCACGACTATCAGTAATGAGAAATCTGAATCTCTATGGCTCAAGTCTTACCCAAACATATTTACGTTGGCCTTGTGTCACTTGTGGAGGTTCAACTAGTTCACAATGTTGTTGAACTTCCAATAGCGGTTCAGGGTTTATCCGTGATTCTTGAACTTCTTCAAGATTTATTTCTCTCCAACTAGTATCTTTTGAAATAAACTTTTTTTCCACAAAGGCACCATACCGAGCAACAAACACTTTGTTCTCAACGAGATTATAAAAGTAAAATCCTTTTGTTTCTTTAGGATACCCCACAAATAAACGCTTATCAGATTTAGGTGCTAGTTTTTCTTAGACTTATCATTTTACGTAAGCCTCACAACCCCAAATCTTAAGGAAAGACAAACTAGGTATTTTCCCATACCATATCTCATATGGTGTTTTATCAACCGTTTTAGAAGGAACTCGATTTAGAGTAAAAGCTGCAGTTTGTAATGTATAACCGCAAAAGGATAATGGAAGATATGCATGACTCATCATAGATCGAAGCATATCTAATAAGGTTCGATTTCTCCTTTCAGAAACTCCATTCCACTGTGGAGTTGCTGGTGGAGTCAATCGGGAGACAATCCCATAATTTATAAGATGATCATCAAATTCTTGGCTCAAATATTCACCACTTCGATCTTTCGGATAGAGTTTGCAATTTCTGAACCTATGTCCAGGTAATTACAACTTCCTTCCTTTTCTTTTGGGTGTTTTGAGGCAGGAACATGCTGGGGCTTGACTTGTTCCACGGGCTTTGCGACAAACAGCCTTGACAACTTCAGCCTTGCCTTTGCCTTTCTTCTTCATTCCCTTTCCCTTTTGGACCATCAACACATTACTAGTGGATTTCTTGATATTTTGTTTAGCGATTTTGAGCATCAAATGCAACTTTAAAATTGATTTCTCCATACTATTCATATTGTAGTTCATCAAAAATTGTGAGTAACTTTCTGGTAATGAATTTAGGATCAAATATGTAGCCAACTCTTGGCTTATGGGAAATCGGAGTCTATCAATCTGGTCAAGATAGCCTTTCATCTTCAGAACATGAGGACTAACTAATGCACCCTCAGTCATCTTGCAAGTATGTAGGTTTTTGACTGTCTCGAACCTTTCTTCCTAGTTTGCTATTGGAACATTTCCTTCATCGTTTTAGCCATGCCGTAGGCTTCCATTAGTTCCATGTCCTTCTGAAGTTCAAGAACCATAGTCGCCAGCATAATACATGCAACATCAGTAGAATCATTGACATGCTTATTATGTGCATCCTTCACAGCTTTCGTAGCACTAGCTGGTGGGTCCTCAGGGATCGGAGCATCCAGAACATACAGCTTGCATTCATTCTTAAGATAAATTCTCAAGTTTTTGAACCAGTTAAGAAAGTTAGTTCTAGATAGCTTATCCTTCTCAAGGATGGATCGCAGTGACAGGGGATTATTGTTACTTGAAGAGGCCATTGATCTACAATAAAGATTATGCAATGTTTATTTTAGTATAGAGGAATAGACTTCCACTAAATTAACAACCCTCCTAAAACACATTGTTTATTTAGGGGACTAAAATCCATATTTCACCTAATTCTATGACAGTTATGCCATGAAACACAGAACTAGGTTATTTAGGTAGGTAACAGTTACCAATTACATCTTATGTAATTTTAGATACTTTTATGAGATATGAGACATCTTATGTCTTATCATGTCCCTAAAGCTTAAAACTATTTTGATAACTTTATTAAGTCGGACCATTTTAAACATTTAGGTAACTCTTATCCAACTTGTCTCGCCAAGATAACACAATACACCCAGCTATGGCTGAAACTGTATTAGTTTGATCGAGGCCTTGACAAGTGTTTAAAATGGATGGTATGAGACTTAAAATTTAATAGAGGGGTTTTATTCAGTTTTAGTGATTTTATGTAAACAATGAAATATCATATATTTTATTGATTTGTTAAATCACTAAACAATTCGGAAACTTTTATACTATTCACTAATAAAAGAATTTTTGTGCGCTAGGATTAGTTAGACGGTGGGTCCTTATTCCAAGGCACAAGGTGGGCGGTGGTTCCGCTGATCAATCAGCGGACGGGGTACAAGGGGGGCGCGCCCATTTGTTTTTTAGGAAATGAATTTCAATTCCGAAAATTAAAATTTGCTATAGAAAATCATGTTTTTCGCTGATTTCATTATCCAAAATTTACCTCTCAATTTATCAGAAATTAAGTCAATTAAAACATTTTTAATTAACTCGGGCTCACTTCTAACTAATCATCTTGTCCTAATCCAATTAGGACTTAAGATATTTGAATCCTAGTATATCACCACTAACAAGATTTTCGATATTTATCTCTATCCAATAGGGATAACAAAATCGATTTTGCTAATATCTCATAATCTAATTTGTTATCTATCTCTTATCAAATAGAAATTTCATAACAGAATAGATATAACGAGATAAATAAATAATTTTGAAAAATAATTATTTGCAATTTCTATCCTCATCCAAATAATCACAAACATGTAATTGAATCATGAACTAGTATCCCAATTAAACCTAATCATATTAGTTTCGAATTAATATCCAGACTTAAATGATTTAAGAAACTTAAAACAATGTAACCTAAATATGCATACTTAATTACAGAGATTTCATCCATGCATCAATACACGAAAAATAAATATTATACCTAATGGTGTCATGGATCACAAAACACGAAATTCAATTCATTAAAATTATTCAAATAAACCTAACATGGTTACTTACATGTACGAAACTTATTTCAATTAAATCACGAATATATGTATCATATACACAAAATATGATAATAAATCTCACAGAAAACTTATGTATATCACATATCATGTATATATCAGAAGAAAACATGCAATGAATCTAATGGAATCGAGCTCGATGTCTCTAATACCACTGTTGGGTTTTGGGGTTCATACACAGCGAAGATTATAAAATAATTTTGACAAAAACCCCAACAGGATCTGAATCTAGTTCCATTAAAACGTTTAAACCAAGAAAACTTAATCATACCTCGGTCGCAAAATACCTTTCTGAAGGTTAATCGATCTTTAAGGCACTGCCAACGACGAACGCCCTCTACCAGCAATCCACACATGAACAGCGGCCGAAATTCAAAGTACTAGCTTCAAGAGAATACCAAACCTTTTTGTTTCTCTCCAAAACGATCCAGAGCGTACCAAAAACCCTAATTCATTTCTAAACGAAAATAGAGTTTCGCCCCTTAATCTTTCGTGTGTGTGTTCTAACTTAAAGCGTTTATTTATACAACCCTTGTATATATACGGTTAAGTAAATTACACATATACCCCTACTTAAAGAAATATAAGTGTAATACACGACAAGGATGTTTCTGTCATGGATTTTATCATATAAAATTCATTTTTTTGAACCATCTTAAAATCTCGCAAAACCATTCTTAGTGTGCGATCCAATAGGCTCACACAACGTTGGTAATGTAGCAAAACACATTTTGGTATACAAGTCATAAGCGGCCTCTAGCAAGACATTATGACTACCCAAGTTGTACGAATATCAAATCGATACAACCTAATCGATAGTGTATACAACATCATTTTGTCACACGATATCCTTTTAATCAAACATAAGGCATGGAATTGTCATCCAACATGTTCAATCGTACTAGTCTTGATCTCTAGGTAGACTGAAAACATCCAAGTGACATTGATCAATATCAATTCACTTAGACTAGGCCTTTTAACAGTCTAACACATCGAGGGATCCAGATGATATCTCTCTTTATATAAGAGGGAAAAATTCTATCTTGATTACACAACTTCATCACATTGCTCACACAATAACCAATCACAACCTTTATAATCGTTCGGTTAAAGACAACGTTTGATTGTGTCAAATAACTGTGTTCCTAATGTTGAAGTCTCTGGTAATCTCAAGTAAGAGGACTGAATAATATACCTATCATAAGAAACAACTACGACTTAATACATGTAATATTCTCATAGCGGGTCATTCTAGCGCTTTATTCCCTAACAAGTACTCGTGATCTTGATTCATATCCCTATACGTATAATCATCATATGATCATCAATCAAGACTTACACTAGTCTTAATTCATTATAGTTCCCAGTATAATGATCGACTAGGGACATTTAGGATATTTCTACAAATACCCATAGATCTTATTATAATTTAAACATGTAAATTAATTATAATAAACAACAAATGAAATCCTCCATTTTATTAACTAAAAGTATTCATAAAGACAGTTAATGGATTGACCTAGGGCACATGCCCCAATAGTTTGATATCGGAGATTAGTTAGATCCTACTCCAAAGATTAATGTGATACAGTATTGTATTATTGTATATTTCAGAATATAACCTTATTAGTTGGAAGCAGGAGATAACTTGAATATAGTTGGATATCAAAGTTTAAGGTTATAGGTCCTGAGATAACTTGGTACCATAGCCTAATTTGATTAACTCTAAGAGTTGTCTCAAGTTATGAATAAGCTTAGAATATGATAAATGATTTTTATCATGATTTAAGGGGTAACCAAAAGATAAAAGATTGAAATATATTATTTGTTGTGTTTTATTATATCTATGTGGTAGATATAAAAGTTACGTCTTTCCTAAATGATGATAAGATGGAAAGTCCATATCGATTTCTCATTATATAAGGAAGTTTTAGAGGTAAAAGTTTAGGAGAATCTTATCCTCGAGAAAATTGAAAAGGAAAGACATAAGGAAAACTTATAAATATGAAATTAAACTCTTCTCATATTTATTGTTGTTAATGGTATTTGTTCTTGTTGATATTATTAGAAAAATAATATTCGGTGAAGACGTATTTATTGGATCTAGATTTTGAGACGTGGATTAGGATAATAGAATTTATGAAACAATAGATTATTGAATGACTTTGGGTGGAACTCAAAGATGGTGAATCACTTTGAGATTTGATTTAATATAAGTATTGAGACTAGTTGAGAAACAATGAAAGTTATTTAGTAAATTAATTAGTGGTTGATAATAAAGCCTATTTAAGGTTAAGAAGCCACTAATGTATTTATACTTCATAAGTTATTATGAAGTAGAGAAATATCACTTATGGTGTGAATCCATATTGGGATGGCAAGCAATTTGTTGGGTAATGAAAAGTGAAAGTTAAGAATTCAAACTGGTAAAACAGAAAGACAATTTAATCCAGATCATAGCAGTGAGTTGGTAAGATATCCTAGTCTGATGTTTTAGACCTGTATAGTCTAAATTGGGGAGAATGAATGGACAATGAATCTGAGGATTTGATGAATCCAAAGAATAATGCATGATAATGGGAATGAATATTCATTGCCCATGATTGACAACTCATTCTGATAGTAAGGTGAAATCGGTTGTTCTCAAGAGTTAGTTGAGATCTAATTGTCACTGCGATATGATCAAAGTAAGGATATATTTAAAGATGATTGCAGGCGGTTGTTGGATCATTTTAAATGAATAGTGGAATCTATTAGAGCAATTAGAACCCATGCTATGTTCATAAATGAAGGATTTTACATTTTAAAACCTATCTTAATCAAGTTGTTATTGTGTTATCAATAATAATATGAAATCTTTAAAGACATAGAGGATGCACGAGCAATACTGTAAAGAATTGTAAATTATGACAATAAATTGGTTCAAGCCCAATTTTGCAAGTGTTGGTTCTAAGTTTATAAGGTAAATTACTCGTATAAGTGTTAAATATTAATAGCAAATCAAAGGCTTGACTGGGACTAAGACAATATGAGATTGTCATATATTCAACACAAAAGTAAAAGAGAAAAGTAATCTTGAAATAATTGAATATTACAAACGATTGATCCAGGGATCTTTGATATCGTTATGTAATTTATTCAGTTAACTCAAGAAAAAGGATTGTTGTAAATCGAAATTGATATAAGGATGCCTTAGAAGAAAGTTAAAATATAGTGTGACTACAATGTTTGCTTGATGATGCCTAAATTATGGAAGAAGTTAAAGTTTTATCTAAGACTTCTTATTTATGTAAGAACGTGTGTTGACACAATAAAGCAAAATTGTAGCTTATACTTTTGCATATATAGTTCAAGACTTGGGAGAAGAACTATTAGGATTGATAATCTCAAGATAACTATTTGGTAGTTGTACCAAATATGGAAGGCAACACTTGTAAATAAGAGGAAAAGTCTATTAAGAATCTTTTAATTATTATTAAATATTATTAAGAATCTTAGAAGAATCGTTAAAAGACAATCCAGAAGTTTAAAGACCAATGGATCGGTGTAAGGTTAAAATAGTGAATTTCAAACTATAGAAGTTTGAACAGTAGAATTGTCATAGTGATAGAAATAAAAGCTAAGATAGATATCTTAAATTTCTTAAATGTTATGAATTCACTCAGAAACATCATTCGTTAAAGGTGATTGTGATGACAATTCCTTGAATAGTAAAAATAGAGGATATAGCTTCAATAAAAGTTATTCAATAATAGCTCTTGAATGAGATATGCAATGATGAGCAATTGAAGTCTTACGCAGACACATCATCAGTTGAGTTGTCAGGATTGGTAACTACAAGTCTGTTCTTTAGAGCTCAAATGGGGAGCTGAGTTAATGATGATTAATTGAGTGATGATTTATTAAGAAACTGATTAGGATTATCTAGTAAGTCAAGGTTTACTAGTTATTGGTATTCTATATGGATAATGTCAAATCGAAATTGAGCTTGTAAAGAAATTTCTTGGAACTTGAATATGGAAAGAATGTTATGAGAATTTCATGGGTTTCTTTCAAAAGATTCATTAAGGAGAAATCCAAAATCATTGTGATAAGAATGAGTTGTTGGTGACCTAGAATGAAAATTGACACTGTCAATTTTATAAAGAAATATAAGATATATCGGCAAGTGGAAACTGAGTGATATTAACCTGGAGGGTATATTATTCTTGCCTTATATGAATGAAATTGCATGCTCATAAACTTATAATGGATTAACCTAAGTTTTAATGACAAATGAAGGTTGTTGATGTTGTAAATGTAGGATTGACAGAGTCTGTAAATCTCTTGCCAGTATTATGGTTTAATTCTTGCGCAAGAGTAAGTAAGATATTTGCGTGTAAAAAGAGTTGAGAGTTTATGGAGAACCAAGATTATTATTTCGGTAAGGAACCAAAAGTCTACTTTCCAATGGGGAAGATATGTATAATAGCTAAGATGGACCTTTCTTAATCTTAACACAATTTATATGCAGCTAATCTTAGTTCTAAAGAATATAATTTCCAAACTTGTGACTTGGAAGGTGATAGTTACTAGAAAAAATAATTTTTTGTGTGAGTTTTTTGATATTGATATTATCAGGCTATATATGACCTTGAGGTGTTATCCTTAAAATTGTATATGCTTTACTTCGTTGCCAATTGGTATGGGACGAGAAGTAATGAGAAAAGTTAATTTGACCCTGAGTAATTTAGAACTACACATAAAGGTATTAACAAACTATTAGTATACAATTACAACTCAGATAAATAGAAAGAATGTGTTGAAAAAGCAAATGTGGTTAAGCATGCTTTGAGTATGAGAAGAACAAACATAGAGAATATAGCTAAAGTAGAGTTTCTCGGTTTAGATCTCTTGAGGAAGCATCTATGATGATGATTCATGAAAGTTTAGCTGACACATTAACAACTGAGAAAGCTAATTTCAGAGCTACTAATTTGTTCTTCTAAGCTCAGACTCGACTAAATTGGAGACGATTTAGTGGGTAATTGGTTATTAGAAAGCTAATTAGGATTCTATATTGCGTTAGAGATTAGCGACTAGTGTAAATCATCCAGATTGGTTAGTTTCTGACAAGGATGTATTACGGTTCAAAGATAGATTATAGATTCAAGGTCAGGATTAGTTAAGGTAGATGTTGCTACAAGAATCTCATAGATCTCTTTATTATATTCATTCAGGTGACACTAAGATGTATCGCAATATGAGGCGTATCTATTAGTGGCTTGGGATGAAGACTAATATTGATGAGTTTGTAAAGAGATGCGACATATCTTAGCATGGAAAACCTGAAGGGTCATTGCATTCTCTATCAATTCGTGAGTGGAAATGGGAATATATATTGATGGATTTTGATTTCGGTTTTCCTCTAAGTCAACATGAACACGATGTTATATGAGTTGTAGTTAATAGGTTGACAAAGTCTGCGCATTTCTTATCAGTTTCTATGCGAGATCCTTTTGACAAATTATGTGAGGTGTATGTACGTGAAGTGTTGAGATTTCATGCAGTTTCAATGTCGATTATTTCGGTTAGAGATCTAAGATTCACGTCTAGAGAGTGGAGTGAATTCCAACGACAGCTAGGAACTGTTCTTAACCTCACTGCAGTATATAATCGGCAGACTAATAAGTAGCCTGGGCGATTGATTTTGGTGCTAGAGGATATGCTTTCAGCTTACGTCTTGGAATGTGGTGGTAACTAAAAGAAAAAATTTCTCTGTATGAGTAATTCAGAACTACACAACTAGAATTCTGCAGATTCACCATCGTTTAACTACGACTCAGCTAAGAGAAGTGATACAATATAAGCATCATAGGTTGTTGAGTTTTCAAATGAAAATTTTTCCTAGTTGAAAGTCTCGGCTATGAAAAGATTGTATAGATTTGGGTTGTGACATAAGCTAGCTCCAAGGTACATTAAGTTGTTTAGAGTAAAGGAAAGGATTAGTCATGTTGCTTATAGGTTAGAGTTACCTCCTCGAGCTAGACGGATTTCGTAATGTCTTCCACATGCCTATGCTTCGCAAAATAGAGACTCAATTCGCTCTAAGGTTTGATTGGATTGAATTTGATCTTTGGGATGACTTATCTCACGACGAGCAGCCTATTCAAATACTTGATCGTAAGATTCAGAGGCTGAGAACCAAAGAGATTCCTTTAGCTAAGGAGAAATGGTAATCTCATGGAGATGAGGAACTAACTTAAGCGCAAGAATATTATATGCATGAGCAGCTCCATTTTTCTTTGAAACTACGGAAATTATATGATTACTTTAATTTCGAGGACAAAATTGCTTTAAATTGGGGAGACTGTAACGATCTGTTACCTTAAGCTGGTTATTAGTATTAATTCAAATCCTAATTAACCCGAGTTATGCTCGTGGTTAAGTTCAACGTACTTCGATTAGTGTGTGTTCGGGTATGTATGATGATTGATGTTTGTTTGGAATGCTAAATGAATTTTATAGGATGTGGAATTAATAGGAAACTAATACAAGCCCCTAATTGGATAATAAGTAAATAAATAATAAATAGTCGATACACCAAATGCAACGAGGGGGTCGTGAAATGAATGTGCATACACCGAAAACACTCATAGGCATGTTCAGTGAATTTATTGGCGAGAAAATACATAGAGTATATATATATTTATATATATTTGATATATAAATATGTATAATAAAACTATAAGTTTGCCTTGAATTATATAGATCGTTTGATCAGCCTTGAGATGAGCGCAAGTATCGATGGTGTTACAATTCGTGAGGCTTTTGGGAGTGTCATTTTAACATATCAACCATTTGATCAACCTCGAGATAGCGCGATGCGTATCTTGAGAAAAATCCATATATAAATCCAAAATCATCAAACGTATCCTCGGTTCAATTCGATCTTTCGAGAGAGTCAAGCAACTGAGGGTTTTGGATCTTAAGGGATTAATCTAGAAAGTTGTTTCAGCGAGAATCGAGGAACTTAAACAACTTGAAATCTATAGATTATCACGTTGGTAAGCTTGATTTTTGAGTTTTTGAAGTTCAATTTGATGGCGGTGGTGATATCTCTTTGAATTTTGTTGTTTATTGACTGAAAATGGTTTGTTACCTCACTAGAGGTCATCCTTGATGATTTAGCATTGTATTTGATTGTGTGGTGATGATATGATGATGGAAAAGTGGTTGCTGCCCTATTTACTGTCGAGGCACTGCAGGGTGGAGCCCGCTCCACCATGCAGAGGAGCGTGCTTCCTTCATCTATTGGGAGGAACCCAGTTGATGAAGCGCGCCCCACCTAGTAAGGGAGAGTGCTCCCATCCAATAAAATAGCAAATTAATTGTATTTTGATTATAATTTTCGGAAGACTTAGGGACTAAACTAGTGGTTCTAAAGACAAGGTATTAGACCTATATTGATCACAAATGGTTTGTGATAGGTGTTGGA
This sequence comes from Stephania yunnanensis, assembly GCA_039657365.1. Taxonomy (NCBI): domain Eukaryota; kingdom Viridiplantae; phylum Streptophyta; class Magnoliopsida; order Ranunculales; family Menispermaceae; genus Stephania; species Stephania yunnanensis. Next base: position 50,797,245 of record CM077584.1, on the reverse strand, counting down.
ATACAGGGAAAACGTGAGTGACCCAGAAACCTAGGAGTTTTGGAATGGAAACCTAAACCAAGGTAAGAATAAATTCGCTTATTTATCAATGTTGTCTGACTATCCTAGTCTATATAGTTTATGTGTTTATGGATCGAATTGAGGACTATGTATACTGTAATGGTTTTAATAAATGGAAAATGGTGTTTATTGTGATTCACGGGAGTAAGTTCCTGAGACTAAGACCAAGTTATATAAGAAATGGGTTACCTCTTGGCGTATATGTAACTTCCTACTCAGTTAAATAGGTTGCATGGATTACATACTCACTAGAGGGTTTCGGATAGAACCATTGGGCATTAATGGATTGGCTAGATAGTACATCGGCCAATATGTTGGTCTAGCAATCGCATTAATGGCATCGGTAAGTAATTGACCCTAGTTTTATAAATAAAATGGGAAGCACAATGTAATAGCCATTGTTGTATGATTTGCATCCGTTATTTATTGATTTATATACTTTTCATATTCTTGTTTGTTAACATTGGTGCATATCGTTATTGCATATCATTCTTGATTATTATATGGAATGTCGATGGCTATGTGAATCCTTACTTACTAAGCAAGTTGGAGCGCTCACCTCAAATTATTATTTCAAGAAAATCGATGAGCACTACGGCTATAGAATAGACAAGGTATATGAGTCTTGATCTTTTCTTCAATGTAATGAATTTCCATTTCCTTATATATCTGTATTAAGTTCCAGTTTTGTAATATCACAAGGGATGGGAAATTTTGTATAACCAAGGTTTATTCCAGTTTGATTTGGTACTGTATATCTTATTTATTATCAAAAAAGTCTTAATTTCTTTCGTGTTTATTATATGTTCTACATCGAAATTAGATATACAGTGGTGTTTATCAGGTGTAAGATGAAAAGTTGCTAGCTCTAGTTAAGTCTAGCGGATTAAAGGGCTTAATTAAGGTTTCAGGCTGGGTATCACCCTAATCGGGTTAAAGGATGCTACACATATTCTCATACAACATGTCAATATAGACTCACACATGTAATGCCAACTAAATAAAATGATGATTAACTTCATGAATAAGTAACCAACGGACAAAAATAACTATTCAAACCCAGTCGGATGTGTCCTAGCCTATCCGTAGTGTCCACATGGGCCTGAGATGGCGTTCGAGTCTCAAAATAATCTAAATAACGGCGCCAATATGTTACACTACTAGAAATGAATTCCTTTATCAAAAATCTACACATGAATGGCGGTTGGGATTACGAATGCTAGTTTGAGAAAGAACATAAAAAAAATTTTATAAAAAAATTCCAACTCTAATCTCACTTATAATGTAAACTCACTTAACACGCATATTTATAAAACCCTTATATAAAGCCAAGTTAGTGAATTACCATTATACCCCTATTTAAAGTGGTATTAATATGACACATCATTTGAATTTTATATTATGAATTTTATCACATACTCATTGTTCTAAGTCATTTAAAATCCCGCAAAAGAATTCTATGTGTGCGACTCAATAGGTTCATGCTATGTTGGTAGTGAACCGAAACCATTTTAGTATAAGAATCATAATCGGTCTCTAGCAAGACATTATGACTACCCAAGTTGCATAAAGATGAGAATTGATTCAACCTAATAAATAGTGTACATAATATCCTTTTGTCGTACGATATCCTTTGATTAAACATAAGGCACAAAAAATTCACCGTTAATTCTCAATTGAACTACTCTCAATCTCTTGGTAGGTTGAAAACACCTAAGTGACATTGATCATATCAATTCACTTGAACTTGACCATTTTTTGTTTAACATATCTAGGGACCCACTGATATCTCTATCTAAACAAGAGGGATAAATTCTTTCTCAATTACACACCTCCACACATTATTCACATAGTAACTAATCTCAACTTTTATAATCATCCAGTTAAATACAATGTTTGATTGTGCAAAATCACTATGGTCCTAATGTTGAAGTCTTTGATAATCTCAAGTCAAATGAGTAAATAATATATCTATCATTAGTAACACATATGACTTAATCCGTGTGGTTGGAACAACCTATAACTTACTGATAGCTAATTAGTCCCTAATCGGGGTTAATGACCTGTAATGTGGCCCGAAAGCGGCTACACAGTCATTATACTTGGCGTGAGGACCAAGTAACATATTATTTTTTAGTAATGTATGCCTAGTGTGATGTATGTGTGTACACTATACTTGGGAATATTTATTTAGTGTTGTACTTTGTAAGTTTGGTGCGCAAGTGGAGACACGCTTTGAGATGCGTGAGGGTGGGACGGGGTGGAGAGTGATGTCGTAAGTCCTAATTTGGTTATACTTGATTAAAATAACTAATTTAATGTGCTTATAGTTGAAATTATATAAATATGGCCTAAGTTAACAAAATAAATCACAAACATTGATATGTTTCGGGATGCATGTTGTCACCATCACAAGGTAACTTGGTGTATGTATGGATGTTTGCATGGATGTTTTAGTTGGATTTAGGACTGAGATGAGAGCCATTAGATTTTCCTTGTGATGGGTTTTTACATAAGATCAAGGGCCACCAATAAACCACACCATAATATAAATTTACTTAGTGGATTTTTCATGCAAACCACTAATTTATTTCAATCAAAAGGATATAGAGAGTGTGTGTGTGTGTGTGTGTGTGTGTGTGTGTGTGTGTGTGTGTGTGTGTGTGTGTGTGTGTGTGTGTGTGTGTGTGTGAGTGAGTGAGTGAGTGAGTGAATGGGAGATCTAGAATAGAGATTCAACATTTTGTTATGGAAAACTTATAGTGTTGAAGGGAGATCGATCAATTTAAAGAAGCTACACAACTAGGTAAACCATTCGCCATCGCCAAAATTCAAACAAAAATTGTTGGTTTTGGTTCACTTTTGATTTTTGAGCTACCTCAGTGTGACAACCCCTTCCTTAATTTAAGGCACTGCCCGGCCTAATCCAGAAATTAAGCCCTAACTCAGCCACGTAGTACTTAACTATGTATTAGTCAGCCTTTTGTCATATTCTCCTTGTTAAACAAGTTCAAGATAAGTAACACACATGCCACATTTCAATTGAGTTTCTTCATGTATATATATATATATATATAATATAAAATGACGAATATAAACAGTGTAATGGTCATCATAAGTCGGTGAACTAAATGCTCGACCCAATATACAACTCCAAAATATATCAAATACATAACTGTATAATACAAAAATATCAAAACCTACAAAATATCAATGTAGAAGTATGTTGCTGGCTCAAAGGTAGTCGTTAATCTTCTCCTTGCCAGGCCTACTCATCGACGGCTTCTACACCCACCGTCATAAAAAGGAAAGTGAATACAAAAAGTAATAGTAATCCTTGTTGATATATTCATTCACACTTCCAAAATACTAAATGGTATTTAAAAGCATAAGTTTGATAAAGAAAAACTAGTACCAGAAATATGCTAAGAAATACCACAGTTAAACAAGTGAAACTGACAAAAGGCTAAATAGCTATGATCTAGATCCGGTCGGTCATGACATACGACGTTGAAGCTTTTAAAACAACTAAAGAACGTCCATGCCATTGTACAGTCTAATACCATTAAGGACTCTAACCTAATGTCACCAGGGACTCTAACTTTAGTGCATGGACAACCTCAGGGACTCTAACCCCATATGTCGCATCATAGTGGCGAGTGCCGACATCCCCAGAGACTGTGACCTTATGTGTTGTTCAACTCTAACATAGTGCAATAGAATCTAGATTCTATAACTACTTTATAATCTCAAGAAATTGACTCATTAGGATTCCAAGGCTTAGCTATGCTACAAAGCACAATTCCTAAAAAGTATAAGTTCATAAAGACACCCACAACTTCACAATTCCTAATAGCATGCTATTTACACCGTATTTACTATTAAACAACAAGAAATGACATAAAGCCCATGGATGGATTCAAAGAAACTCAATTCATCATAATATCATGAGAGTCGAGCTTAACAAATAAGGAGTGTCAAATAAGTTCATGATATGATTATGCAACAGACGTAGTCAATATAGACTACAATAACAAGCATAAAGTGGATATGAAATGCAAATAAAATAATCAATGGGTATACTTACATTAAGCAATGTAAAGTCCTTGCTTTATCGGTCTCCCAAAACCCAAAATCTCGTATCCAAACCCTTGAGACTCTTCCCAGGTTCCTGATATCATTTAACATGTTTTTGAGTATGTGCAATCCTTTAACTAGGGTGTTGTATTTAGGTATTTAGAAATTATGAAACTGCTGATTTTTGTATTGTCAGAGCAATTAACGCGCTAGATAGCCTACTATCGGATTTTTTTGGAAAAACCCCGGGTTCATAAACTAGATCTAAAAAGTAAACCATACCTTAATCCGTGTTTTTCTTCAGTAAAAAATTCAAAATGATTTTGGAAAAAAATCCTGACTCGAAATTCACGAAAATGAAAATCAAAATATGATTTCATTAAACTAGATCTAAAAAGTAAACCATACCTTAATCATATAAGTGTTTTTCTTTTTATCATATAAATTTCATTACCCTAGACCAATTGAAATTGTGCAAAGTCAATCTTCAAGACGTTCAAGCCCATGTTCTCTATCGAAAATTCACCCTTAATGTTCAATCGTACTAGTCTCGATCTTTAGGTAAACTAAAAACGTCCAAGTGACATTGATCATATCAATTCATATTAACTAGGTCATTATCAGTCTATCATATCAAAGGATCTATTGATATCTCTTTATATGAGAGTGACAAATTCTATCTTAATTACATACCTTCACATTTTATTAATATGGTAACCAATCACAATCTTTATAATCGTCCGATTAAAGACAACATTTGATTTTGTCAAATCACCATGCTCCTAATATTGAAGTCTATGGTAATCTCAAGTTGAATGACTAAATGATATACCTATAATGAGTAACACCTATGACTTAATCTATGTGATGTTCTTATAGCGGGTCGGTCCAGTACCTTGTTCCTTAACAAGTACTCATGATCTCGATTTGTATCCCTATACGTATGATCAACACATGATCATTAATCAAGATTCATACTAATCTTAATTCATTATAGTTCTCAGTATAATGATTGACTATAGACATTTAAGATATTTCAACAAATATCATATGGATCTTACTATAAGGTAAATATGCAATCACTTATAATAAAAAAAACAAATGAAAACCTCAATTTTACTAACTAAAATTATAAGATAAATAATGTTTGTAGATTAACGTATAGGGAACATGCCCCAACACCTACCTAGCACTCTAATGACCTTATTAGTGAGCTACCCAATTTCTTTAACGTGTTATACAAAGTTAGCATGCTATGTGATCACACTTAGCGCGTTATGTGCAGGAAAACTTAGAATTCTTCACTTAGAATTCTAAGTTCTCTCCTCATATAAACCACCTCAACAACTCGAGATCTTTTTTCCACATCTTTAGAGACCTAAAACATCCATTAACAACATAAAATAGTCACACATCATATAATTCATGAATTCATCAAATTAATCTAAGTTGCTAGTGTAGGAAAATTACCTAATTTCATGAACACCTAGCTTGATTAGCATCTCCTACACCAAACCCACTGATTTCTCCTTAATCTTCTCTAATTTCTCTTTTTCTCCAGCAAGCTTTACTTAGTTTCTAAGGTTTGTAAATGATATGATTTGATTGTATGTGTTGATCTTAAGCTTTATACATAAAATAGATAAGTTTGATTAATAGTCATTAATCTTTATGTGCATACATATCCTGAAACTAATCTAATGACCTACAACTTGACATTTTTCCCACTAACTCAATTCAACCAATACCAATGCCAAACTCAATTGGTTTCTAGATGTATCAACATGTATCTCGAAAATATCAAATGGCTATTGTTTTCAATTTATAACTTAGGTACATTTAATATATAATCAACTATAGCAACATTATTTCAACTATATAAACTACACTAAGCTTAAACCAACTTACCACATTACTATCTACCTCGGTCCCACGCCGCACGCACCTCGAGGCACTTCTCAACACTTATACACAAGTACAAATGACTTGGTAGTCTACACATATACAACACACTAGGTATACACCATAACAAATCTAACGTATACCTCGACCATTTCACCTTGGTCAGTACACGTATTGCAATACGAGTCCCACGTCATGGGTCGAAAATCCTGATAATAGATAATAAACGAGATTAAAAATTTTGTTCATGACACTCAGTGGGAAAATAACTTTATTTTCAAAATCTAATTCCGTAGTTAGATTCCTTGTGAAATTCCACTAATTTTAATATCTAGAAGTTATGGATTTGGATTTGTTTTCATTAAGTTATGATATTTTGAAGTTCATGAAGTTGTAAACAAAATTGGAAATTCTGCATGTTATTATTATGAACCAACCTCTGTAATTTAGTTATAACTTCTTCGTTATAAATCGAAATGAACCCATTCTGGTGGCACTTGAAAGATAACTTAAAGGGGGACAACTTTTTCTAACTAGAGATTTCAGAATTTGAATGGTTTCATGTATAAACACCATCTGCAACTTTGGCGATGAATTTGCAATTTTTAAGTTCATAGTTTTGCTAATGTCCTGCTATTTTGAGCATAACTCCCTCATTTCTTATTGGATTAAGATCATTTTTAGTATGATGTTTTATGATATGTTTTTATGTTTCAGTAAAAAATCATGAGTTTTGAAGTTATGTTTTAGGAGAAATGAGATTTATAAAGTTGTTGGTCATAATCTAAAATTGTTTTTTGTAATTGTGGTAAAACTTTCATATTTCATTCGATTCTTATCAAAATTGTGCAAACCTTATAGCTTTGGAAAGCTAAGAAATAGCTCTAAAAACGTTTCTTTGTACTATAATACATAATTTAATGTTTTGATGGTTGAAATCAACTAATAAGCTTTTGCACCAAAATTGTCTTTATTTATTAACATAGATTTCAACATAAATAAATTATTAAAGGGGTTGGTTATGAAACATTAAAATTTAAAACCACTTAACTAACCTAAAACAAGTTGAATTAAATATGTTAGGACACCTCAGGAGCTTAGAGAGGACTTACGAGGTATGGAACGCGAGTTTGGAGTGGTCGAGAGTCGTTATAGGCTAGGAATTGCGTGCATTTTAGGTAAGTAAACCTGTTGAGGCAATTCTTTTCATTTCATTTCCATTGTTGAGTTGATATTTACCATTTGAACTATTTTAAGGCTAATCTATAGTCCTAATGCCATGCCTTGTATGTACTTTTGCGTCTATGATTTATTTGGCTATAATCGTCGTGTAATGACTTGTCACGTGACATTCCTTATCTTGACTTCATTCTATGATTGGATTCCTTTAATGTTGTTGAACTCTGAGCAATTGAATTGTTTTCTAAATAGCATGCTATGATTTGTTTTACTCTTTTATCAGTGTATGTACACACCAATGTCAATATGTTTATTGTGTGACACTTGTTTGTACAATCTACAACATGAACTCTTTGATATGCATCACTTGAGGAGCCCATCTTTGTAAATGCCCTTACTTTATGAGTTGCAAGATACCTAGGGTCAGTGTCCCTAATGATGTCAGCACTCCACATAGCTTATATTTTCTATTATATGATTTGCGCGACTCATTGGGGTTAGAGTCTTTGGGGATGCCAACACTCCACACACCGATGTTATTAATACGACACACGAGGTTAGAGTCCTTAGGAATGTCGGCCAACCAAACCTAGATTTGCATAATCATTCCATCAATCATTCCTTGTAGAAGTTTGGCAACTGTTTGCATACTTTTTGTTCAGCTTTTCATTATTCATAGCTATTGTATGCTTTCAATTACCGTTCTTTGTATTTCTTGAAATGTGGATAAATAGCCTTCAGATTTTACTTTTTACTTTACTGTACTCATCGTCTTTTTTATGACTTTCGATGCGAATCTATCGAGTAGCAGACCAGGGAAAGAGAGGACCGACGACTACTTTTGAGCCCTTGGCGAGTGGTATTTGCTACTTTTGTAGGTGATCATTTTGTGTATTTATTACATCTTTAAATACTTTTTGGGTTGTATATTGGGTTAAGAGACTAGAATTTTTGACTGATTCATGTATTTCTCTGTTTGGTTTCATATGATCATTTATTTACTTGGTTTCCACAATAGGTGCTTTTATAATGCTTATGCAAATTTTATTAAGTCTTTTGTTGTTACTATTGAAATGATTAAAAAGTCTTAATTAACTCTGAAAATCACAACTAACGAGTAATAAATAATACTTATCCTATATACGTATAACGAGGTGAATTAGATAAAAGACTGACTTATACGTTGTTAAGTCTTGCATGACGTGGATTAAAGTTTAATGATCATTACAGTGGTGTTCTCATAGGGGGTTGATCAGGTACGTTGTTAAGTCTTGAACTGGGCGATACCCCGTTTGAGGAAACATGTCGTCACAGTGGTGTTCTCATAGGGGGTTGATCATGTACCTTATTCCCTAACAGGTACTCATGAACTTGATTCATATCCTTATACGCATGATCATTACATGACCATCAATCAATACTCACACTAGCCTATAATGATTGATTAGGGACATTTAGAATGTATCAATAAACCTTTATGGATCCTATTATAATAATGAACATAAAATGAAATCCTCTATTTTATTAACCAAAATAGTAATATAAACAATGTTCATAAAATTAACCTAAAGCACATACCCTAACAGGAGACATGGATTTAGGAGAGCAAGGATTGGGGGGAGGATAAAGGGAGGGTTTGTGGGGATAAAAGAGGGGGATGATTAGCCTAGGAGGGAGACGATAAGATTAAGAGTTCTCAAGATAGGGTTTATGAGAGTTTAGGCTAACGACGCATAGGGAGACGAGAGGACGCGTGCATCGTTTCCCTCATCAACATGGTGATGTTTCTAAACCGTTCCACGTGGTATATAAGCCCATTACGAATCTCGTCACTAAAAAATAAGCAACGGGAGATTGGTGACGTCAGGGATGTAGGTCAGAAACATTGTTGCCCACAAATTAGTGACGAATTGGTCCCCTCACTAATTCCTATTGCAATCACTTCGTTACACCCATCACGAAGTGGTCAAATTGGTCAAATCATATACCTATCGCCTGGTCGTTCAAATTAGCAACAGGACCATATCGTCGCTAATTTCTCAAATTTTTGTAGTGAGCTGATGCATCTTTTTTTTATGGTACAAAACTTATTACAACTTTTTTTTTTTTAGGACGCGTAATGTTTTAAGTCGCGGTTTTGTATTGTCGTACATGCACAACATAGCACTAGTTATTTGAATATAATAAATAAATTGTAAGAGGTGTTGAGATAAATAGAAATTATTAATCTCAAACTTTTTTCGTTTGTTTTCGAAAATAGGTTGATATAATTGACTTTTTAAAAGGTTAAGATTAATTTATCCAAAGTTGCAAACGTACCTTTAAAGAAATATTATACAGTTACCACTGATGAGATCCTATATGAAGAAAATGAAAAGGAATTTGTATAGGAAAATGATATTGTTGTATTTTTTTGACGAAATATTGTTACACACTTAGTCACACATTAAGTTACACATTTCTTTGAAAAAAAAATTCAAAACCTGTACAATATTGTTGACCATTTATTTAATTATTTATTTATTTTGGATGACTATAAATGAGTGTTCAAACTAAGCTAAGAGACACCCTTTTCACTAACTTAAATATCAAAGGAAAATAGTGCAACTGTTGCGAATTGAACCCATCACCATCATAGGTACTTGACTTCAACCTTTAAAGATGCATTGTCCATTTATATACAACAACAACAACAACAACAACAAAAACAACAACATAGCCTCGGTCTCAAATTAATTGGGGTCGGCTACATGGATCAAAATTTTCATTGTGCTCGATTAAGCGTAATTAATGGTGAGCTTTTCAAACCATTCAAATCTTTCCTAATTAATCAATCTCATGTTAACTTTGGTCTGCCTGCTACCTCTTCGAATTTTTACAATTTCTATCGAGTCAAGTTTTCTAGTGGGGGCATTTGTAGGCCGCCTTTGCAGATAATCAAACCACCGCAATCGCCCTTCCCTAATCTTTGTATCAATTGGTGCTATTCCTACTTGTCTTTGAATTTCTATATTTCTTATTCTATCTTTACGAGTTTTACCACACATTCTCCTACGCATTCTCATTTCTGCTACGTTCATTTTATGTAATTGTTGTTGCTTTACTACCCAACATTCACTTCTATAGAGCATAGATGACCTAATTGCGGTCCTATAAATTTTCCTTTTAACTTAAAGGAACATTTCGATCACAAATCACACATGTTGCACCACTACAAAAAAACAGCAGATCGAAACATAAATTTTCGTCATTGATTTGCATAAATTTCGTCTCTAATTTAATTCTGCAATGGAACAGAGACGGAATCTATTCCGTCTCAAAAATCGTCATCGATGATTCAGTCAGCAATAGAAATGTGTTTCCGTTTCAGATTAGAGATGGATTAGAGACAAAATTTAGAAACTGAAAAGAGACGAAACAGAAATGGAAATTCTTCTAAATGGTACAATTGTAATTGCATTCCGTCTCTGATTCGTTGCTAATCAAAGACGGATCAGAGATGGAATTAATGCATTCCGTCTTTGATCCGTTGCTAATCAGAGATGGATCAGAGACGGAATTATTGGAGTCCGTCTCTGATCCTTCTCTGATTAGCAACGGATCGAGAGGAATTGTGGGATTCCCTCTTTGATCCATCTCTGATTAGCAACGGATCAGAGACGGATTTATTATATTACGTCTCTGATCCGTCTCTGATTAGCAATAGATCAGAGACGGAATACAATAATTTCGTCTCTGATCCGTTGCTGATTTATGTAGCTATGCCTCGAAAATTAGAGACGGAATAGCAACAGAATTTCTGAATTCCGTTGCTAATCCATCTCAATTCCTCTTTGTTTAGTTTTCCAATCTAAGCTTAATCCAATTGGTTCTCCATAACATCTAAACCTGAAAATATAACCATAAGACCTGCTCCATCGCCTGCACCCCCTCCAACAACTCCTTGGGGGTGCTAACATCCCCAAAAAGAAAAAATTTGACATACATACACAAATCAACAATATATATCAACAACAAATATTAAAATGAGAAAAAACATAAAATTTGATATTAAAAAAGATTTATATATTCACGAAACGTAGTCAAGTATAATAAATGTTTAAGATACCTAAGTATCCATAAAAAAATTACAATTCTCATTGTTCTACAACAACCATAAAAATACCTAAGTATCATAAAGTTGCTCATTCCTCGTTGTGCTAGCACTTGGGATGTGCTAGCATCTGGATCTACGTATCTTCTCTTCTTTCTCCATAACGACCTGAGACTGTAGACACATCCTTTGGGACAGTCACCCGCCACCTTGTAGTACACCGCCTCATCATCTAGCCGCTGGTCCGATGTAGTCTGGGTCAGCTCTTGAATCTTGTTTGGTGCTTAGCCTGCATGGATCAACAATATTTTGTTAACAATATAATAGTAGCATTAAGGTGAGAAGGCAACAAAATATTCAAATTATGTTACCACAACGGATGATAAAGTGTGTAAGTTAAATAATTTACTCAAAAATGCTAATTAGTGTCACCAATCCTGTTCAATTGTTTGGGTTTATACTACCATTACAATAACTTCGCCCGTCTACATTTTGATTAAGATAAGAATGTTTTTGAGTATAACATTTTTCCTCATCAACCGATCATTGTGTTGGGGAATTCCCCATCGCAGAATGCAATTTACATGCAGATCTAAACTATATCAATTTTCCCAACTTGGGCAGTCACATAAGACTAGGAAGCACAACTAACAATGGACTTCAATAAACAGATTTGGTCACTACCAACTACAAAACCCTCATGCTCTTCCTAGCAACAAATTCCCATAATGTAAATTGAAAAGATAGCAAGACATTCAAAACTACCAAAGATGGGAACTCATTTTCCGTATAAAAATGAAAAGCCCGTTTCAGAGCCCAGTCCAAGGATCTTTCATCAATGCCTTCGAAGACAAATCTTGGAAGAAAAAGAAAAGTGTCAGTCACAAGATTTTGTTTAAATGACCGGGTAACTAGAAAATGGAACTGTTTGCACAAGATAATTGCTTTGTCTATGTAGTGTTATTTGCTATTTTATTTTGTTGCCTTTCTACCAGATAACTTATTCATTCCATTTGATTCCAAGTTATTAGGACGAGAATCTCAAGTAGTTGGCAGGTTTCTTTTAAAGAATTCAAGTTTTCTGATTAAAATATACCAGACTGAGCACGCTCGAGATCAGTAGTGTCAAAAAATTCCACCGCGTTTCTAGTTTTTACAAAAAACTATCTACAACCATAAATGCATAGAAAACAGAAAATATAGAAGAAATTTCAACAGGTTCAAATATGTGATACCCATTATCCAGTGCACCATTTGATTGATCATCCATGTCAAAGACAGTGTCCGCAAGTCCACCAGTCTTCCGTACTATTGGTATCTGAAACAATTATAATTATTAAAGCTCAGAAGTCCAATCAAACATTCCAAATCAAAAGAGTCACCTAAAAAAAGGCCAAAAATATCTTAATTAACAATTTGATTAAAACCGAGATGTATCCAGTAGAATACTCTTTAGTGTCATATTTCTAGAAGTATGTATACATTAAAAACAATGTAATAGAAAATTATTTTCATCATATGTTAACTGTTAAGAGCTTAACTAAGAAATTGCAAAATTGAAGACAGGTTTTATGTTAAGTAAGAAAGCTAGTACAGTTCCATAGCATGCCAATCATCTGCGCAAGTCCACACGGCTCATTTAAGGAAGGAACCAAAGACCATATCTGCTGCAAAAAGATATAGCATGTGGGAAAGCTCGTCACTACACAGTGAAGTTTGATGAAAGAGAGCATGTTATTGAAAATCCATTTGCATAAGAACAAAAACCTAATGGAGGTAGGTACTAGATCAGACAACAAACTAATGAATTTTTTTTTTCAAGTATTTTCTTGTTCCAAAAAGTTCAAATGTTTCAGCATGAATGTCCACACAAAAAACCTCATATAAGTTTCGTAACGTTATTCACAATTAGGTTAATTGGGCGAGCATTTGTATCTTTCTTCGAGCAATGTAGCTCCTACAAAGAGTTTCAACAGAATTACTTATAAGTCAAAAGAATCTGAATGTTGCTGCCTTGGTTGTGCTGCAAAATGAAAGTCTCGTGGTCATTAAACTAAAATTATTTATCTTATCAACTTGATGATGGAACACAAATTTGATGTATGCATCTTGTCATTCAACTATAAGCCTCTTGACATTGTAAAACAAGAAATGCAAAGGTGAAACTAATAGAATGGGAAATGAGAACTTGTCAACTTGATAATGGAACCGAAATAAGATGTCTGCATCAAAAAGCAACAAACTGAAATAGAATTACCAATCCCCAACTAAAGATTTATGAGTAACATTAATTACCAAATTGGTCAGGCCCTCAAAGTCTCTTTGGACTCGACCATTTGAAGCTTTTCCTAATAGAATAAGTTGTCCCCCCTGCATGATAATCCAATGGGAACAAGATGAGTAGATGACTGCCAAAATACATAATGTGAAAGAGGATATGCTTCATTTTTAGGCCAAAGCATGTTTCGATAAACTTTGACCGAAAAAAAGCCAACGATAATAAAAGAATTGGTCAGCATAGCTAAACAAGCATTTATTAATAAGAAAAAGAAACCTAGCAATCTGAAACTCTTAACCTATGATCAACATCGTCCATAATCAATTCACTGTTTTATCTTCACCAAACACTGCACTAAATAAACTCTTAACCTATGAAAATATTGTTGAGTTGCATGTGTATTTTAGCAGTTTGAAGTATTCAGGTTACACTTATGGGCTAAGGAAGACAATTATTATATCAGGTTATATGGAAGATAGAGGAGTGCATATTGTAAGAACTCCTACTTGTCACTTAACGAGGTAATTAGCATACATACGCTCACAAATAAAAAATTAACAAGTTTAGAGACCAAATGCATACAAATAAAAGTAATGAACTCTAATTGATGGAAATTAAGAACACATATCCATGCTGATAAAAGGAAATTAAGAAATATATCATTAAAAGTATGCATGTCTATATATCATAATGTTTAATCTCTAATTGATGGAAAAAGATTAGACCTATAAAAGATCAAGCAACATATTAAATATTTATAGCCAATTTAGGCCTTCTCCAATGTGACTAAATTGTAATAACTTTTAATGTAGTTTTGCCAGAAGCTATATAAAAAATAACCTCCAACATCACACATTAACCTGGAAACTTCAATCTTGTGCTATGGAAAAGATGACAAGCTTAAAAATATATCAAATGGTTGGATCTCACAAAAGAAATTTTGGAGAAGCAAAATATCTTTCGAAAGAAGATAACATTCCTCCCTTTTCTGTGAATTTTTCCCCTTATCTAGGCATTGAGCAAGAAATGCTAAAACAGAGCTCAATATATAAGAAGACAAACAAGGTAATTTGAGAGGCCAATTTATGTGAAAACATGGGGTGATCTAATCCAAGCACCGTCGAGAAGTTACACTCCATATAAGAAAGGTATAGAACATTCACGTAACATCGATCTAACATTGACATAACATAGACATACATTACTCGCTATCATCCGTTTCAAATAAACTCTCATGACTAGAAGTTGATGATTCTTCTTCTGAATCATCTCCACTATCAATAATGAAGTCATTGTCTTCTTCACTTGGACCCACTTCAACAATGACTCGAGTCCCATTTGGATCATCCAGATTATTGATATCCTGAATTACATCGTCGACTACGCACGTGGTGGGCATCCCATCTTGGAATGCAATATCTGCCGAGCCCTGGTCATTATCGTCTTTGCTCGTTTCCTCGTCAACGAATTTTGGTTGATAGCAACAAAATGCTAGCCATTCTTGTCGTTCGTTCCTCAAAGAAGGGTACGATAGGTAGTACACTTGAGTGGCTTGCATTGCAAGGACAAATGGCTCGTAGTTGTTATATCGTCGACTTCGATGAACCTCTTCCAATTGAAGTGTCGGGTGAGTCCTCACACCATGATTCGGTGTAGGGTCATACCATTCACACTTAAACAAGACCATACGCTTGAGGCCGTTATATTAAATCTATAAAACCTCCTGCAGTACTCCATAATAGTTATGGGAAACATCGGCGTAGTTAGAACCCTTTACCAAAACACCGCTGCTCCGCGTCGATCTATTAACGTCATATGTTGCGGAGTGGAACTTATACCCATTCACTAGGTAACCAGGATAGACAGTACAAGATTGATTAGGACCAGCTGAAAGATCAACGAGCGTCTCGTCTATGATAGAATTTCGAGCCTATTTACAAAAAATTAAAAATGTAATAAGACAAATTACTTATGAAAGAAATTTATGAAACGATAACCTACAATAGTAATAACTTTACATATGTTTGAAACCATATGGGAAAGTTATGCTCTAGACTAGTATCAACTTCCGACTCCCCCATTGCTTGAGTGATTTTGTCGACGAAGATCCTAGAAGAAACGAACATGTACATATCATGTCTTAGTAAAAGATGAATAATGAATGTACTGCATTATTGAATGAAAGTGACGGACATACTGGATGTAAGGAGCGATCTCTGGACAATTGAGCAGTATGTACGAATGAGCGGCATTATACTCCCGCTCTGTTAAGTACCGCTCCTTTGACTTGCCCATGGGTCGACCAAGATAAGTGAAAATTGAGAATTTGCCCAAAAAATGCAGTGTGGGCCCGACACCGCCATCGTCGTTTCGTTGCACTTTGTCATGCAACGTAAAGACGTGATCTTCGAAGTAGTAAGAATAAAAGGATGTGACTTCTTCGACCAAATAAGCATTACACATCGAGCCCTCTACATTTGCTCTATTCCGAACATTGTTTTTCAAATGTTTAAGGTACCTATCGGAGTATACGAATGGTTGATTTAAAACTTTTTAAACCTGAAAATAATTTCAAAGGCTCAAGATATTACCTCTCAAATGGATACATCCATCGAAATTGAACAGGATCGGCCAAACGGGCCTCGTAGGCCAAGTGGATTGGTAGGTGTTCCATAGAGTCGAAAAAGGTTGGAGGGAATATTTTTTCCAACTTGCAAATGATTTTTGGTATTTCAGACTCTAAGACCTCCATATCTTTGAGACTGACACTTTTCACAGTTAGGGATCGAAAAAAAAGGCTTAGTTCGCTAATTGCAACCCAAATCGGGTTTGGGAGGAGTTCTCTAAATGCAATTGGTATCAACCGTTGCATGAAAATATGACAATCATGACTCTTCATGCCGAACATTCGCAATTTCTTTGGATCCACACATCGACCAAGATTCGAAGCATAACCATTAGGAAAACACAACTTTTCAACCCACTCGCACAATTTTTCTTTTTTTGAGGTATCGAGAGCATAGCATCCAAGGATGTAAGTATTTGTCGCCGAATCAATGTGTAGAAAAGGTCGGTGACAATGTTCACGAATATCTTGTCTCGCTTTCGCATTGTCCTTACTCTTGCCCGCTACACACATAATAGTGTTGAATATGTTGTCAAAGACATTTTTCTCGATGTGCATGACATCTAAGTTGTGGCGGATCAAGTTTGTCTTCCAATACGACAAGTCCCAGAAAATGTTTTTTTCTCCATCCCGAATTCTTAGCTATCCGCCCATTCACATAATCGGCTTCGATTTATGTCACTTTCATCAAGCCTAACGATTCAATTTTTGCCAAAATTTCTTCACCGAAACGCAAAGTGGGCGGTTCGTCATTTAAGACCATTTTGCCTTTAAGGAAATTTTTTTTGTCTTTCCTGAATGGTGATGCCTTCGCCAAGAAACAACGGTGACAGTCGAACCACGATGTCTTTCCACCATTTCACAATTGAAATGCATTTGTATCCTCCATACAATATGGACAAGTCATCTTATCGTGTGTGCTCCAATCGGACAACATGCTATACGCAGGGAAATCACTAATA
This sequence comes from Stephania yunnanensis, assembly GCA_039657365.1. NCBI lineage: Eukaryota > Viridiplantae > Streptophyta > Magnoliopsida > Ranunculales > Menispermaceae > Stephania > Stephania yunnanensis. The sequence continues at coordinate 50,780,068 of CM077584.1, read as the reverse complement.
GTCCATAAAAGGGCCACTCGTATAAGAAAGTTTGTCTTTTTGGACACGTCGTATGTAATCACCCCATTATTCCATAAATCGTGCAACTCTTTCACATACGGCTGAAGGAACACGTCGATTTTTCGTTTTGGGTTAGTCGGTCCAGGAACGATAACCGTTAAGAACATAAACTTAGATTTCATGCACATCGACGGTGGAAGGTTGTATCGAGTCAAAATTACGGGCCATGAAGAGTACGATTTTCCTGAAATCCCAAATACTTGAAAACATCAGTGCACAATCCTAAACGAACATTCCGAACCTCGGCGGTGAAGTCTCCGTTGACATCATTAAAATGTCTCCAAACTATCGAATCAAAATACAGTGTTGCATAACATCTTCTGGCGAGGAATGTTCTCCATGCCATCGCATATGTTTTGCCGTTGACTCAGACGCATACAATCGTTGCAATCGAGGGCCCAAAGGGAAGTAGTACATTTTTTTGCAAGGGCATTTTTTGGTGTTTCGGCCACGACCTCGTCGCTGTGCAATGTAGCGTGATTTCCCACACAATTTACATTATGTCAACTCAGAGTCCACTCCCCAATAAATCATACATTGGTCCTCACAACAATCTATTTTGTCAACAGGTAGACCTAGACCCCGCATTAGTCTTTTAGTGGCATTAAAATTTTTAACCAATGAATTGTCATTTGGCAAACAATCCTTCACGAATTGTATGATTTCATTATACCATCGTTCAGATATATGATGTTATGACTTGATCGCAAGTAATCTTGCCATTGCGGACAACGTTGTCATGGTTTCGCAACCCGGCCACAATTGTTCACTACTAGCCTCTATCATGTCATATAGTTGGCGTGCTTTGGGGTTTGGTGATTCTTCCATGTGATTCCAATTGAAACTTGGACCTGCCATGTTGTGTAGCATCTCGCGGTAAGTTGTCGGATCAAAACCTCCCACATCGGCATCATCAATATGGTTATCCATTTGGTAGAAGTTTTGCGGGCCTTCATCTCCGCTCTCACCATGTTCGTACCAATAGTGATATCTCAAAACAAATCCATACCTACATATGTGGTACTCAACCGTTTCGGCGTCTAGGTACGGTACAAGTCGACATTTCTTATTATTGCAAGGACATTTAATCTTCCTTTCACTTTGGTATGTAGGACAATGTTGCTTAGCAAATGCAATGAATTCTTTAACCTTCGCCGCGAATTCAATTCGAACAAAGTCGTTGTCGAGACGGTTGTACATCCAGTCTCGAGTTGTAGACGACATTCCTATTGTAATTGTGCAATTAAATTAGTCAACTAGTTTCATAATTTCCGACGGTACATGGCTACTTGTGTGTCCAACTAACACAATTTAGTAGAAGGGGGAATATGAGAACCTACCTAACTACATGAACAAAAAGCTTTGCTTTTATGCATTGAATAAATGTGGTTGGAAACAACTTACTTTAATACCTAGCTCGGTACATGACTGATAACAAACAGAGTATGATACTTGGTCGTAAAAATAAAAGCAACAAGGAGTTCAAAAAAATAAATAAATCATAAGTTATAAGAGGCATACAAATACCACATAGTATCAAAGCTCCTAGTACTTGTTCACTCGTACCTCCTTAAGGTTAGAGGTTTATTCAATTCTCTTGAAATTTTATGTGAAATAGCAACATTAACTAAAAGAGTAATCATAGTTTTTGAACCCTACCTAGTAGTAGAAAATATATAATTATAGGTACTATTCATCTATACCTACTCTATTGGTAGCTTTATCTACACACATGCATATACACACAAGTGAATCAAATATAGTAGGAAATACATGAAAAAATGTGGCATAACAATATCAAAGAATGTAAATTAAAAAATAAAATATAGCACAAAACCTTACCTCTCAGAGCAATAAGAGCAGTATAACGCAATCCAGACAAAGCACGTTGCACTTCGACTACGATGGATTTCTCGCTTCCGTATAGCTCGGCCACTTCCTTAACGCTACTCTGCATCAAAACCAAAACCCAAAACCAAAACAATTCAACGTCCTTGGCGCAACAGAAATAGCATGCTATGTGCCCATTGTTGCACTAAAATTAAATTTCGAGAACACAAAACCTTTCAAAAAAAATATATGCATTTCAGGAAACATTTAACCTCATAAGCATAGAATAAATGCTCAATCAGATCACATGTTCCAACAGATACAAATATTGATATCACTCTTCGATTTTTTAATGCATTGTGATGCGCCCGCGTATATCTTAATTCCTAGCTGAAGGGCTCCAACAATTGTCTAGCGAATGCCTATATCAAAAAGTTGTCAGCCTATCACTACCATCCAACTATTATTCAAATATAGCTAAACAACAGAAACGTAGATAAACTGAGAAAATTAAGGTACTTCAAGAAATTGAAATCTAGAATATATGATTTCTTGATGGACAAATAATGGCATCGGCAATTCAGAGATTGAAATTGAGGACCACCATCACATAAAAAAGCAAGTGAAATTGAAAGTTCTACTTATGAATGATAGACCACACAAATTCCAGGATATTTGTGGCATCAAGTGTCTTTCTTATAAACATTTTAAGACAAAACAATCGTAGAGACTCACAAATGAGTTATCCTAATCACAATGGGAAACAAAAATTTATCTTCTCTTCAAGCCGAGATACAAAAAACCGAGAATTGAAAGGCACAAGAGCAACCCCTTTTCAATCATATTTCCCTATCATGCATTTTTATATTTTCGTTTCGTTCTTTTTTACTCTATTTTCGTTTTTTTTATAAATTTTTCGTTGATGAAACTCCTTCGACCTCATGTGGTTATGCAAATCGCCCCCACAATCATCACCTCCAATACGTGCCTCGAAACTCCTCCCGAAATTGTCAAGATAAATGAATTACGAGAATAAAAAACATGCAAAAATGAACTAAAAACACATTGCGGCCCCTTACAGTATTGGCAGCTCGAAAACCGATGAATGTCCATGTTGCTTAATGGCAACCAAAGCTCCCTAAACAATTTTCTAACCTATTTCCAAAGATGACATCTAAAATTGTGCACAAGATTGCAAACAAACTCACTAAACGATCTACATTTCAAATCATATCAAACCAATTTAATAAAGTAAGACCAATCTTCAAAAAAAAAAAAAAAAACAAGGTAATCACACAAAAAACGGTTTTTTTTTCTTCAATCAGTCATATTCCTACATAGTATCAAAATCTGAACTAATAGGAACATGACCTGGAATCAATGGAATTAACTGTTTAGTTACAACAGCTGAAGGATGACCAAGTCTATGATGCCATGAAAAATTATGATTAATGAAAGTACAAGTATTGAGTTTATTGTGAGACAAAATGAGAGAAATCATAAAATGATTGAGGAAGCTCTAAAGTAAAGGAAACTAAATCAATGATGTACAGGCCAATTATGACTCTCCCAACAGCAAGAACTTAAGTACCCTCAAGGTCCTGTAATAGATAGAAATTGGTAAGAAAGGCGAATTTAACATTGGAAGCACCAGTAAGCATACTGACTGAAAGTAAATTGTGCTTGAAAGAATAAATGTGAAGGCAATACAACAACAACAACAATGATGTATGCGAAAAGAAATGGTGACCTAACTATGACTTTCATAAAGATCAACAATGATGACCAGAACAACAACAACAACAACAACAACAACAACAACAACAACAACAACAACAACAACAACACAGAGGATTCAGATACTTTCACAAAGAATGGAACACCTATTGGAGTGAAAAAGGATCGTCGGAAGGAGGTTGCAGCTATCGGCGCAGCTTTTCTCTCAAGTTCCTTGGTTGTCTTAGTCATTTATGGTATTCTTCTCAATAAAAAACACACGACATATGAAAAGATTTTAATGAGCTCTGGATCGGACAAGAGATATCTATGCGATCATTCCAAGTATGAAGAACTAGAACAAGCAACAAATGGTTTCAAGGGGAGGTGGGAAGAGGAGCTTTCGGTACGGTTTTAAGTATGAAAACTAGAACAATCAGACGATTGCGGTGAAGAGACTAGACAAGAACCTATCATTCAATCCAAATTGTAACACCCATTCAAAAATAAAAAACAAAAAAAAACTAACACCTTAGGTGTTACCTTGACGAGTTCGGTGACGACTTAGGGTGGGGCGTAGTCGGCGACGACTTAGGGCTTCGGAGGCTCCAATCTCCGGCAACCGGAGATGGCAGAGCCGACAACCTCGTCGCGGCCGCAATCGCAGCGACGATAGATATTTAGGGTTTGGGCAAGAACGTCCTCGACGAGAGCGGTGAGAGAGAGAGAGCTAGGAAATGTCGGTCTGAGAGCACAAAACGACCATAGAGCAGAGAGCAGTGAAAGAGAGAGAGAGCGGTGAGCGGAGATGACCGATGAGAGAGCGGTGACCGGTGAGAGCAGAGAGCGGTGAGCGGTGACCGGAGAGAGAGCGGAGAGCCGTGAGCAAGAGACGGAATGCGGTGAGAGAGAGAGACCAGAGAGAGAGAGAGTTGAGAGCAAGAGACGAGACGATCGATGTTGGGGGTTGGGGATTTGGAGGAGGGGGTGAGCGGTGGCCGGAGAGAGAGCGAGAGTCGTGAACAAGAGACGAATGCGGTGAATGCGAGAGAGAGAGAGAGTTGAGAGCAAGAGGAGACGATCGACCGTCGGGGGTTGGGGGTTGAGGATTTGGGGGGGGGGGGCTAGACCGAGCACACACAAATCTCGAGATTTAATGAACGGTTATAAGAAAAGAAAGTTTTTGTGGGAATGTTGGCGCCAATTTTTAGCGACGGAATTAAGTTTTGGTGGGAATGTTGGCGCCGTCTCAATTCCGTCTCTATTTCCGTCTCCCATCCGTCTCAATTCCGTCTCTGAATTAGTTCGTCACAATTCCGTCTCTAACTACTTTTTCTTAGCAACATAACTTAATTCCGTTGCTAATTCCATTTCTAAATATCATTTTACTTGTAGTGCACTCCACCATTTCTTCCATCCAGCTTGAATTCTATGTGTAACATCATTCTCAATGTTACCATCATTTTGTATGATTAATCTTAAGTATCTTAAGTGATTTACCTTAAAAACTTCTACTTCCCCTAATTTTATCACTCCGTCATCTTGATGTCCATTTATATAATACTAATAATTATGTCTCTTATTAAAAATAAATTTGAAAGCAAAGATTGTCCAACTACTCAAAACAGTACGTAATAAACATTGAAATATGGCTTCAAAAAAATTTGAAATATAAAAAACAATACTACAAGCTAATTAGGATTTGGTTTGGAAGTTGAAAGATTAGTGAGAAAAAGAATCACGGGTATATCTATTATGCTAATCATACATGCATCATGTATGTTTGAACTAGTTTGGGTGTAGACTATTCTTGATATAAAAAGAAGGTTAAGTTGCTCGAAAAAAATAAAAAAGGCGAAGTTGTTACATATGTGTGTCGTGTCACCTTTATCAATATATCGATCATTAACACAAATCTGAAGAAATTTGCTCGCCTAACAAAAGATCTTAGCAATATATACTGCCACCACTATCAAATAATTGGACCAAAACAATATGTGAAGTCCTCAATTACGCGTGAGAGAGAAAAACAAATAGCGTTTTGTGGCGCCAAAGGTCCCCCACTATCTGAAAAAGACGCTCCAAAAAGCATTCTCTATGACCGAAACCCCCTTAATGTTTTCAATTAATTACCACCAAATCCTCGCCACAACCACAGACCACAACTATCATCTACAAACTACAATCACAAAAAACCAAAAAAAAAAAAAAAAAAGAAAAAAATCGTATTGTGGGACCCGGCCAGTGGATCAACAACCGTAGAAACGAAAGATAATGATGATGCAATCAAAGGAGGTGCTTCCACGTGGCCTTCCTGCAAGCCGCGCTGACCCTGGCCTTGACGTTCTGAAACTCGGATACGGGACACGGGATCGTGATCCCACCCTGCTGGTGGAATCCGTACACCCTCTCCGCCTCCCGCAGCAGCTCCCCAAAAAGCGGGTGATTAAAGTAAATGACCGGGACCAGGAACCGGTGGCGCTCCGCCGCCTCCACCGCCTCCACGTACACCGCCAGGTGCCCTTTCGGCACCGCCACTGCCTCCACCTCCTCCCCGCCGCCGCCCAGCCTCCTGTAGCGGCGCGGCGGTGCGGCGGCGGAGGGTTTTATGTGGCAGAGCTCCTTGGCACGGCGCTTGAGGGTCTGGCCCCACTTGTGAATGATTTTGGTCACCGTCTTATTTTTGTTGGGATGGTCGTCGGGTGTGTCGGTTAAGAGGCGCGTGTAGAGCGGAGAGGGGTGTTTGCGTCTGCTGCGACATAATAAGATGTGGCTGAAGATGTTGACGACTCTGCGGCCCAGTCTGAATCCCCTCCTCGATCTCCTCATTTTGTTCATCAATTGCAATCGATAAGATAGTCGACTACTACTGTGCAGAAATTAAGTAAACAGAGCAGCGGAAATTAAGGATGATGGATGAGAAGTAGTTGGGATAGATGGATTGATTGATTGATTAAATATTTAAGAGAAGGGCCAAGGGTCTGCGACGGACATGGTGAGGCGGGAGAGAGTGAGGCAGACTTCAGAGAGAGCTGTAGGTATGTTTGACATCTATGCTGTTGTTGTTGATGATGGTTATGAGGAATCGATGACGTCTGGAGAGGAAGAATTTCATCAATAACGCATGTTTGATCGATAAACAGAGCAGAGCAGGGCAGCGCAGGAACAGGGGAATATTTACGGTTGTAGAAAGAGAAGATAGGCGAATAAGGTTCCCGTGAAGTTGGGCTTTCGGAGCATTTTATAAAGCTAGAGGGACTTGGGCAAGTTGTGAGATATACCAAAATAATAAAACACAAAAAAAAAAAAAAAAAAAATTGCTAGAACGACGCTTCTAAGCAAGCCTCGTGTTACGCATATTGAGAGAGATGCGTATGCTCACATGTTTTTGAAGCCCGCACAAACGGCTTGTGCGTTCTCGTGTCTCGAGTAGCATATCTTACCCGATATTATGATTGTTAGGGTGACATATTTTTTACAACAGTTTTGGGTTATTGTGCGTTATTTAATACAAATTTGTACCTAAACTTAGTATCAAAAATTTATTATTAAAGTATTTTTAATAAAAAAAAAGTTACATATTTGAATTGAAGACATCATTTTTTATAACAATAAATTTATATGAACTCAAGAATTAAAATTTATAAAAAAAATTTAAAATTTTATAAATATTCAAAAGATATCAAAAAAGTTTTAATAAACGATTATATTTGTTTATTTATTATTTAAGAATGACTTAAAAATAAATAAATAAATAACTTTATTTTTTACAAAGCATCTGTTTCAAACTTTAATCCCTCGTTGACTCTTCCTCCTATAAAAACTTGACTTGGGTATTTAATCATAGGGTAATGCTATTTGGACTTATGAGTCCAGACTCAAAACTTTTTTTAATTTCAAATACATCCTTGAGTAATTAATGAAACAACCATAATCACTTGTAAAATTCATATTATACCCCTTAAATATTTACAAAAATTATAAAAACCACCCTATGAGTCTGGACTCATGAGTCCAAGTAGACTTATTGTTAATGGACTCATGAGTCCAAGTAGACTTATTGTTAATCATATTAACTACTCCCAATGGTCTCTGTTAGACTCGTCTCGGCATGCTTACAATTCTTCTCGATTGTGCGAAAGAGGCTGTATGCGTTTATACTTTATAGTACTACCCTTATACTTTCTAGTGTACTTTCGTTGATCGACTAGAAAAAAAAATCAATCATTTCTATGTAGGAAACGCAAAAATTGACACGTTTTCCAACACAATTTCGACAGAGTTTTCTAGAGATTGCTTTATTACACATGAACAGTTTCGTGCGCGCATCTCGTCGGGCATGTGCATGATTGTGTGGCATTGGCAAGTATACACTTTTTTATTGATTAGATTAAGAAAAAAAAAAGTATATATATATATATATATATATATATATATATATATATATATATATATCGACCAGAACTAGTCATCTTTGAAACTGAGAAGGAGCAGTATGAATTCAGTACCCTTTTTCGATGATAGAATGGTAGTAGTAGCAGTAGGTGTTGACTTTATTATTTTAGATACGCCTCGAGATTTGACACGTCCATATTGTCTGAGTTGAGTGTGTTTATGTTGTACTGAAACGTCGAATGCAATGTGCGTATAAAATGTCAATAGTCGGCAGAATTGACGGCTCGATGTTTTACTGCGGTATCGTATAGCCATAGAAAAGCTCCTCGAGATTTCATGATCGACAGCCACACGTTCCTCTGTAAAGCACGGACAGCACGCGCCTCGCGTTCACAGACAATTCATGTTGCGCAGGGGGTGGTATTCCTAATGTAGAGGGCCGCTAAGGGCACCCCACTAATGAAGGCACCCAATTAATGTGGGCACAAATTGATTTACCTGGGGCACCCGAAAATTAAACCCAAAATACCAAAAATACCCCTCGTGCAAAAAACCCTTACACCCCACCACCACCACCACCACCACCACCACCACCACCACCACCACCACCGAACCCCGAGCACCCAACCACCCCCACCACCACCTTCACCGAACCCCGAGCACCCCACCACCGTCACCGAATCATTGTGCAAGAACCCATTTGGTTTGAATCGACCATTGAGAGGAATCTCCAAAATCGTGTTTCCCGTGTCTCGCCTTGTGTTTCTCCTTCGATTTACGCTTTTTGCGCTTCGTAGGGTCGTGGTGTGAGCCGATTTCGTCTCCAGTTAGGGTTCGGTTGAATAGTTAAAGAAATGGGAATTCGCGGTTCTCGCCACACACAGCCGGCCGATCGTGCACCGTCTCGGCCTCGCATGGCCGAGACAGAGCTACATTTTTAGGAACTCGAAGTCTCGACCGCAAAGGGAAGAGTTCACAAGTGTCTCGGTTACGCATGACCGAGAGTACTCTAGTTATCTCGGCGAGACATGACGAGAGCTACAATTAGTGGTAGGTAATGTGGTGTCGGTGGTGTACAACCGAGAATGTGCTCATACTCTCGGTTGTACACCGGCGTACCATACCGCGACCTAAGTACACCTCTCGGTCCTTTGACCGAGACATCACCATACATCTCGGTCCCCGCGAGGTCGATACAATCGCGCACATCGACGAAACTTCGGATAACTCGCAAAAAAAACACAATAAATTTACAAAATTACCTCAACTTCGACCTCCTCTTGCACCGTAGTAAGATACGATCCTCCATTATATAGTGGAAACAAGTTCGGATTTGAGCAAATTACCAAACCCTACGTTGACAAACAAATCATCATTTTCACTGTTTTCCACAACTAAACAGTTCTAATAAACTATCATATGGTTGTCAAATATTGTTAACTTCGTTTGTCGGATGATGTCAATCCGCAAGAATCGATAAAAAGTCGACAAACGCAAATGTGGATTTGTGGTTCAACCTTGTGGTGGGGTGCCTTTTTTTCTTTGTCAAAATGATTTGTGAGGTTTGAATCACTATATATACAAGGGCAAAATAGTCTTTTCCACTTTTGCTGAAATTTTTACAAAAACTTTGGGTGCCTTCATTAAATGGTGGGGTGCCCTTAGCGGCCCTCCTAATGTATTGGATGGCGTTTAAGTTATGTTACACGGGACGATCCGTCCGTTGAAAGGGAAGAGAGATCCGATGACGATGGACATTGTTGGGGAATCGAGTCGTTGAAATTCTTTTTACCTTTTCGAAATAACAAGAGGTAACAAATAGGATTTCGTGGTCCGATGTAGCATTAACTCTCATTACCTCTTCCAACATCATCGCACGTGGCTTACTGACAAGATTTTTGACATAGATGAGGAAATACCATTGGAAAATTCGCTTTGTTATTTTCAACATTTTTTCACATGGAACATTTATAAAGCAAGGAATGCTAGCACCTTCAGGCATTTTTATAACTCATTTGAGCAAAAAAAAAGTTTAAAGTTTAAAATTTGTTTTCATAATTTGAGAATATAATTATTAATTTTACTCAATTTATCCTTATACAATCCAAGCTTTTACTACAATTTAAATTTTTCAATTTTTCAAACTCATGATTTTATTTGGAAAAACGTACATGTAATTGGTACTAATAATTAAAGTTGCCTTTAATTTGTGTCTTTTAATTTAAACGATTTATAATTTTGATAAAAAAATAAAATTGAAGGCAATATAAAGAAATATAGTTTTTTTTTGCTTTTATATTGATGATGTTTGGAATTGCTTACAAGAGGAAAAGGTTTTTTTTTTAAAAAAAATAAAAAAAACGTGCACCTCAGTGATAGAAAATGAAATAACTAGTAAATCAAAACCACTGCATCAAGGCAGGGGATTGGTACATTCGCATTTAATATACATTTTGGAATTGAAGAAAAAAAAAATTTAACTAAAGAAGAAGAAAAAGTTTGCATGTTACACCGAAATTTTTCAATCTGCTTGGTAAATCAATGAACTAAATATATTTACGCCTGTATTGGTCCAATGCAGTCAATGTACGACACTACATAAATTCGTGGAGTGCAAGCCTAATTGAAAGGATAAACGACTACAACAAATCTATTTGGGCTTTTTGAGTTCGGACCCAAAGATTTTTTTGTTAACAATTTAAAATATCTACCTAAGTAAAAGACTTAATTACTCTCTACCTCAAACACCAATAATGAATTTAAATTAAGGGTCTTTATGTCTTTTTGATTGTTTGAGTCCGGACTTTTTGAGTCCATCTAACACTACCCAAACGACTATCACCTGAAAGTTGACTCGATGGTTAACGAGTGACCTTATAAATTTGTACTCCTTCAAGTTGGAGGAGTGCAACTCTTTTCCTTTGTGATAATATTAAATATGCATTTTTTTACTCTTTTTTTTTTGGGTCGTGGAGTACATTAATACTATTTCGTTCCTAAATTAAGTTGGGTAAGACGATCTAGTATACAAAATATATATATAGTGCTATTTGGACTCGTGAGTCCGGACTCAAATTTTTTTTTAATTTCAAATACATCATCGAGCAATTAATGAAACAATCATAATCACTTGTAAAATTACTATTATACTCCTTAAATATTTACAAAAATTTTAACAACCTCCCTATGAGTCCGGACTTATGAGTCCAAGTAGATTTATTGTATATTATATTACGTCCTGCAATTGAAATAAAAGACTTTCACAACACTAAGCCGAGTTTGATATCATTAGCTTATTTACAATTTTGATTGTACATGTAAAAATCTCCATGACACCGTTCGCCTCTTAATTTCAAAAGCCCATTTGCTACCCCTATTTCATCACGCGACAATAACAATAACACACATGTATAATGCAACAACTTTTGGTAAAAACACGGACAAAAAATAACTTTAACCAAAAGGAAAAAGGTCGAGTAACTCACTTTGGACATCGACCCAATCAAATGACGCGCATTTGCCTCAATATGCGTACGCACATATCTCGGCATTTATTGCAAGACATCGATTCAATTATAATGCTCAAAGTTAATGTCCAAAGTGGGTTACTTAAGCAATTCCCTACCTAAAAAATCATTCCTAACATTAATTGTAAGCAATTGGAAGGAAATTAGATCCAACATCCTTTTTTTGATTGGTATGACTCGTTGGCAGATAATTACTAATGCTTTTTTTATTGCTTAACATGGTATATTAATTATGTAATTGCTCAAATTAACTAAATCAGGATTTAATGTTAATCTCCAAGATTTACGATCGTAATTCGGGCGTTAAGTTGATAGCTTGATTGAATCGGACACGAGAACAGAAGGAATATATTATTTGTGAATGATGGTTGGTTATATGCGGTGTTTAAAATCAGTATTATTGTATTACATCACATGTGTATACATTGTTATCGAGCGAGTTAGTGAGACATGGAGTTACTTTAGGAAACGTGTCGACAGGAATCGGGTAGGAGTGACTCGAGGATGTTAGAATAGGCTAAGAACTAGAGTGTGATGTCTAATTAGACCATAGCCTAAATTAGTTAATCAAATAAAATGAAATATGGAGGACATTGAGATGCGTGTCGAGGCATGAAGCATTGGGTGTCGAATAGTCGGGGATTGGTAAAAAATAAATGTATTATTTTGCCTAAGTGAATAAAATTGATCAAAAATAAATAAAGTCTTATAGTTTGGATGGATTAATTTAGGACCTAAGATCTTCATCTAGATGATCCTAGATTGAATAAACTAGGCAAGATTTGTCACTTGTGAGTGTCACATTGGAGTCATAATGTGGTGTTGGACAACACAAAAGATGACATTAGATTGACATCGATATATGTGAACACAATTGATTACATCAACAACTATATAAACCTACTTAATTGATTTATCAACAAACCCACTAACATAATCAATGCAAATTGAAGAGCAATCAAAGTCTTTTGGAGCTTGGAGGTTAGAGAAATTGAGGAGCTTTAAATCAAATTGAAGTAATTCATCACAAGGTAATAATCTTTTCCATGACTTTCTTCTTCAAGTCATCAAAATGGAGTTCAAAATGAGATTTTCTTCAAAAAAAAGCAAAATTTACTCATAGCTTGCTGATTTGGAGAAAGTCTCCCACAGGTTTTAAATCTAATTCAACAACAAAATTGAGTTTTGAAACTGATTATCATCAAATTGAGAAATTAGTTCAAATTGAGCAAAAATTGGAATGAATGCATTAAATCTTACAAATTGATGCAAATTGTTGCATAATTGTTGTTATTGGCTAGTATTTAGAGTTGGTGATTCCCTTATGAGGAGCGGGTAGGGTCGACAGCTTGGGCGAAGGCCACGAAAGAAGAAATTATAGAATTCTCGAATTGAAAATCTTGGGTTTCGACATCATTAGCGCGCTAATGGCTTTACTTAGCCCGTTAACCATCCTGCAGAAAATTCCTAGAAAAATGTTGTAACGACCCAAAATCTTTAACCATGTTTAACTCCTTAAACATGATTAACGACCCGTACTATGGGACCCGCATCGTTATATGTCCATTAACTGAGGCAATGGCTGAGGTATATTTTATATTTGTTGTGATGTATGCCTAGTGTATTGTATATGTATAGACTATTAAATCAATTTGTATGGGTGTATAGGTATCGAGACGAGTGCGGACGTATCTCGAGTCGCGTGTCGATGTGGGACCGAGGTAGCGACATATGGGGTAAGCTTAAATAATTTGAACTAATGTTCCTTTTGTAAGTAGCTTTAATGTGGTCACATTTAAATAACCATTAATGTGTCTAAAGTTAGTGAAATAAAACAAGGATCACTAAATGTGCATCGAGACATGTATTCACCCATCAAGAAGTCAAGGTGTCAACTTGTTGAGCCACTCAAACATGACTTGAGGGACAAGTATGACAAGGTGGTCCATTAGTTAAGCCTCAAGATACGTGTGCGCACAATGATTAATGACTATAGTTTAAACATGTATATATATATATATATATATATATACAGTCAAATGAATCATTAGTCAACAATTCTCATTTTTTATCTTCATCAAATTGGAATGCAAGGAAGGAAGAGAGAAAAGAGAGGTTGCTGGTATGAATTTAGAGGAGGAGAAATGTGCAATTAGTGAAGCTTTGGTGAAGAAGAAGGAGTTCTTCAAGCTAGGTAACTTCTCCACTCCATTAAATTTGTGAATTCATGAATTTGATGTTGTTGTTGTTTTGTGTTGGGGTGGGTGTTAGGGACCTCTTGTGGTAAGGCGATAACAAAGCATATTTGTAGCAAAAATCCCATAATTCGAAGCGCGAATTTTGGGTTCTGCTGCACATAGCGCGCTAATCTTGACTAACGCATTAAAGATTAAAAGTAGCCCGCTAATTGCCCAGACAGAACAAAAATCACAATTTTCAAAAATGGTTTAAACAGTATAAATGGGTTTAAAACTCTAAATAGAGCTCAAAACTCACTCTAAAACTTATCGAACAACTTCAGGGAACTAAAGGGGAGATCTCGAGAGTTTGGGAACGCATTTCGAAGTGTCGAGAGATCGGATAGGTTAGGACAAGCGTCGTGAATTGTAAGTAAAGCTGTGAGAATTCTATATTTCATTTCATTCACTCTTATTATGTTATGGTCAGTTTGTAGACATTGCTACTTGTAATCTCATGTCATGTTGTTCTTGTGCCTATTCATGATTGAATATTGTGACATGATGCCTTGTGACATGTTGCTGAAGCATCGAGTATCATCCTGGAAAAGCGAACGTAGTTGCTGAAGCGTTGAGTAGGATACCATTGGAGATGCAGAGGTTCCTACCGAAACTCGAGTTGAGATTTGCGCTCAGATGAGAATACAGACCGTATCAACTTAGAGAGTGTCAGAGGGCCAGAGGACCGATAGGTTGTACCCCAGGTTTAGTGAGTTAGCGCAAAATGTTGATTGTATTGATTAGACAGAGACATATGCCCAATGTTTGCGATTCAGGGGCAGATTGTGGATTCCTTCATTACTAGAGCCGAGAGAGGATATTTTTCAGGAGTCACACCATTCTCGATTCACCATTCATCCAGGCATGACCAAAATGTACCACAACATAAAGAGGCATTTTTGTGGTCTGGGATGAAAGTGGATGTGTCTAAGTTTATCAGGAACTGTGAGATTTGTCAACAAGTGAAGGCTGAACATCGCAGACCTGGAGGATTGCTACAGCCTCTTCCCATTCCACGATGGAAGTGGGAGGACATTGCTATGGATTTTATGAGAGGATTGCCGAGAACCGCCCGAAGATATGATTTCATCTTGGTTATTGTTGATAGACTATCGAAGTCTGCTCATTTTCTACTAGTGGTCGAACATTACATGTTTGATCAGCATAGTATACTATTCGAATGAGATATTATTATGCTGCATGAAGTACCAGTGACTATTACGTCAGATCAAGATGTTATGTATACTTCCAATATATGGCAGAGTATGCAGGAGCAGTATAGTACACACCTACAGTTTAGTATGGCTTTTCATCTTCAGACTAACGGGCAGACTGAGAGATTGATTCAGGTTCTCGAGGATATGTTGTTGGCTTATGTTTTAGAGTTTGAAAGATAATGAGAGGAATACATACCATTATGCGAGTTGCATATAACAACAGTTATCATGCTAGTATTGAAATGACGCCTTTTGAGACTTTATATGGTAGATCGTGTCGCTCCCCATCATGTTGGGTTGAGCTAGAATACCAGGATACCATGGGGCCTGGGATTGTTATTGATCACACAGAGAATGTATGATTGATTCATCAGAAACACAGGGGAGCTCAAGACTGATAGTAAAAGTATGCGGATAGATATCGTAGTGATCTCACGTACACCGATGTATCCTTTGTATATTTAAAGTTTTCCCCTCGGAAGGGTCTTCAAAAGTTCGGAGTGAAACGTAAACTTGTACCAAGGTTTATCGAACCTTTCATGATTAAGAAATGGGTCAGAAAATGTTGCATATAAGCTTGCGTTACCTCCACAGATGTCATGAGTTCATCCAATCTTTCATATCTCCATGATTCGGTTAGTTGAGTCGAGAGCAGATGATCGTTTGACTGTAGATTTGAGTTAGATAGATTCGAGTGAGGATATTTCATATGAAGAGCAGCCTGTGCAGATTTTGGGTTGATTGGCACAGAACTTGAAAGGCAAGTCTATCCCAAAAGTACTCGTTAAGTGGCTGTTTCACGATGATACGGAACTCACTTGGGAAAAGGAGGATTATATGCGAGATAGGTTTCCGTACCTATTCTATTTAGGTATAAATCGTAGTTCGACTTTTAATTTCGATGATGAAATTTTTATTAGTTGGGAAGAATTGTAACTACCCAAAATCTCTAACCGTGTTCTTTAAACAGGATCAACGACCCGTACTGTGTGTCCCACACCGTGATATGTCCATTGATTGAGGCAAGGGCCAAGGTATGTTTTGTATTTATTGTGATGTATGCCTAGTGTATTGTATATGTGTAGACTATTAAGTCAATTTATACAGGTGTATAGTATCGAGACGAGTAGGGACGTACCTCGAGTCGCGTGTCGACGTGGGATCGAGGTAGTGGCAAATGGGGTAAGTTTAATTAATTTGCACTAATGTTGGTTTTGTAAGTGGCTTTATTGTGGTCACATTTAAATAACCATTAATGTGCCTAAAGTTAGTGAAATAAAATGAGGATCACTAGATGTGCATCGAGACACGTATTCATCCATGAAGAAGTCAAGGTGTCAACTTGTTAAGTTAATCAAACATGACTTGAGGGACAAGTGTGATAAGGTGGTACATTAGTTAAGCCTCGAGACACGTGTGCATACAATAATCAATGGTTATAGTTTAAACATATCTATATATAGTCAAATGAAACATTAGTCAATAATTCTCATTTTATCTTCATCAAATCGATTTGCGAGGAAGGAAGAGAGAAAAGAAAGGTTGCTGGTGTGAATTTGAAGGAGGAGAAATGTGCAAATTAGTGAAGCATTGGTGAAGAAGAAGGAGTTCTTCAAGGTAGGTAACTATTCCACTCCATTAACTTTGAGAATTCATGAATTTGATGTTGTTGTTGTTGTTGTTGTTGTTGTTTTGTGTTAAGGTGGGTGTTAGGGACCACTTGTGGTGTGTACGAAGGTCCCTAAGGCGATAACAAAGCCTATGCGTAGCAAAAAATCCGAATTCAAAGTGTAAAATTTTGGGTTTTGCTGCACATAGTGCGCTACATATTTGAAGTACCACGCTAATGTTCAAATTAGCGCGCTAATGTCGAAAGGATTAGCGCGCTAGAGGTTAAACGTAGCGCGCTAATTGCCCAGACAGACAAAAATCAACAATTTTCAAAAATGGTTTAAACACTATAAATGGGTTTAAAACTCTAAGTAGAGGTTTAAACTCACTCTAAAACTTATCAAAAAACTCTAGGGAACTAAATGGGAGATCTCGAGAGTTTGGGAACGCATTTCGAAATATCTAGTGATCGGATAAGCTAGGACAAGCGTTGTGAATTATAGGTCCCGTCACAAATGTGCTTTAATAATGTAGCTTATAAGAACCCATTTTCGACACACCGATTTCCTGTTTTAAAGGTTTTTGTGCTATTTTAAAGAATTTAGCAGAGAAAATAATCATTTAATAATTTTTGGGATTTGTACTGAATTTGGTTTAGGACTTAAAATACACTAATCTAACCTAAAACCACTACAATTTATTCTAAAACACGCAATTGACTTCAAGGGAATGAGGGACAGTAGTTCAGGTATCTAAAGCTTAGCGGGATCAGATTCGGGAGTTCAGGGAAGTCAGAATGCGTATTGAGGTTTGTAAAACCCAATGTGTGGTGGCTCCCAATTTCAGGCCACCTTGCTACCTGCCACATCGCATCCCACTTCACCAAGCCTTGCCACATCATGACCCACATATCCTTGATGTTCCGCGACCTTCCTGGCTACTTCCACTTTTCCATTTATTCCTAACATAACTAATTAATTCCCATATAATTATAAATGATTTCATTAGCCAGTTAATCAATTTATCAAGTTATAATGAAATTTTACAGTAGAAGTCTTAATTTAAGTAAGTTATAAAATATTCAACAATTCTAAGTTGTGAAAAACTCGGCAAAAGATACCATGTATATATCAAGGCAAGTTAAGTACAAAAAAAGTTCTATATACATTTAATCAGTGTTCTATGGTCCCAATACCCAACAAAAGTAAAATAAACACATATTGATATCACACACGAGCTAACTCCACAATCTCAGAGGTAGTCGTCCAGTAGCTCCTTACCTTTGCCCTTGCTCGTCGAAGGATCTGTACTCCGTCACCCAACAAATACAATGACGAGTCTACTGAGTAAAATCCCAAGAGAAGTCAACACAATATTCATGAAATAAAATTGATAAACTACGAGACATGCGAATATAACACTTGACAACAGTATGTCGTATTCCCATGAATGTAAACAAGCACACGACAAGCAAAACTAGTAGTGTGAAATAAATAAACAACATTTATCAATTAAGACAGTTTAGAAAGAAAACATTAATCAGTAAATGTCTGTATAATCTCGAGAAAACCCTAACCTACACCAGTCAATAATCGATAAATCGAATAGGAACCATATATATACTTACATGTTTATAGTGGCTAAACTTTTAACTTCAGTGAACGACATGGTCCATTCTCGACGCTGTTACACATCAGGAACACCTTAATCCCTCCCGACAGTTGTAGATATACTTTATTTTCATCGACACGAGCACTATGACAAGTAACCCGTGCATACGACTTAGCCATAACCAATATATATGCACACCGAAATAGGAACGAAAACTCGATGTGTACCCACCAGCAATCATACATGAAAAACAAAAGTTGATAAACCAAATTATGAATTTCGTGAGGCATTCCAATGGGTTTACGCACCTCAATCCGCGCTCCGACCTGACTAGCTCTCCGATGCTCAATCTACGGTCCCCTTAGTCCCTGAAGTCCAACTTTACAAGTTTAGGTTTTTTACAAGTGTTTAGATGTATATTAAGTGGAAAATCACTAAAACAACCTTTTTATATTCAGTTTATGTTTGTTATTAGCGCGTTATGGGCTTGGTATAGCACGCTATGTAGTGGTAGCGTGCTAGATAATTGATGTAGCGTGCTACTGTTCTTCAGGACGAAGAACAGTTTGAACCCCGAACGATTAGCGCGCTAACCATTCCAGGTAGCGCGCTACCTAACCTCTAGGACATAATTCTCAAGTCAAGAATTCTATTTTTCCCTTCAAATTTAGCTACATAAACCTATCTAATACAATCTCCACATGAGTTTCATCAGAATAACACACAAAACTAGAGACCAACCCTTCCAATTCGAATTTGAACAAAAACACTTAGAATTGGGTTTATTGAAAAGAGTAGAAGATGGAGATGATGATTACCTAGGTTTAAATCCTCAAATTGACCTCCAAGGTGGTTGAATTCCATTTTGAAATTTTCTCCAAATCTCGTTTTCTCTGATCTTGCTTGAAATTGTAAGTGGTTTAAATAAAAAATTCACTAACTTTGGTTTATATATGTTTGGTTAAAATTAAATGTGTGTACGTATCCCGAGAATTATCTTGTGGTTCACCTCTAGTCACTTAGCACACTCACTCCCACTTACTCAGTCCATATGACATTAACTTTCTACTCATCTGATTCCGAGATGTCTCCATGCACATCTCTAGACAAATCCTATAGTTCCCAATTAATTTAACAAACCATAGGCTTTGATTTATTTGATTCAATTACATTAGCTTAGGCCCATTATAATATATATGGTTAGTGTTTTTATTCATCATATTGACAAATTTTGTGATCCCACTAACCTCGACTACCCCGCACTCGATTCCTCGCGACTCGGCATGCAATTCGAAGTATGTCATAACCTTTTGTTTTAATTGAATTTTACTTGGCCTAAGGTCACATTACTTATTTTAATTGATTAACTAGTCATCCTTACATGGATTAGTCTAGCTTCTCAGTATATCCATAGTTCATCTATCCGATACTTGCATTGACATGCCTTTTGAGGCAAACACCTGTTACACAAACTTGCCCAATAGAAACACACACATGCGGTGCAATATATTAATATTAATTTTTTAACACCCATATACAAAACCTCCATCCATAGATAACATATTTCTTCGGTTCTCGTGTCCGAGCTTGTCTATGTAATGCCTAAATTACGACCGTTAATCTTCGAGATTAACGCTAATCCTAGTTTAATTAATTTGGGCAGTTACGATTCTTCCCAACTAGGAGAATTTCGTCCTCAAAATCTGAATCTCGAGTAAACTTTGATCTAACTATCCTATCCCAGTGTGACCACGCCTCACACCTTGATAGCCCATCTCTACAGTCCCTTGAACACCTCCACTACTCCATCACATGGATCGTAGCGTTACCCTGAGACATAGGCGCGTGTTGCCGAAGTGGTCCAAATAAATCACTATCTTCCCAACATCCCCGCAGCCTATTCTTAGTTCGATTTTCATGTTCAAGTTTCCTTAACCCAGTTACCTAACACTAGTAGCTGTAAACCTCTCCTATCATGTACCCCAACATAATAGTCCTAACAAACCATCGCATACCATGACAATCCCATGCCATGCCATATCCTCCCTTACTCATTATGACAATCTCATGTCATGCCACGACTTTCTCTTACTCACCATACCAATCCCATGCCAGGCTACGACCTATCTTTACAAACCACGACAATTCCATGTCATGCTACAATCACATGCCATAATACAATAATCTATCATGCATACATGAACTTAAGTTGTAATGATTAAAAACTTAAAAACTCGCATACCTCAAACCCTCTGCTGGGACATCTCCCGACCTGGCTCAGTCACCACATACACTGGCTCTCGAGTCTGCACTGGTGTCACTACTGCTAGAGTCACTAATCTCTTGGGACGATCTCTCTTGATGTGCCCCACTTGTCCACGTTGCCAACGTGCGGCCGAATTACAATATCCTGACCTTCGGCCCTGACTCTATGATCTCCAGTCCCCGCCTTCCTGGTCATGTACTTATATCAGTGGCAATGCTGGTAATGCGGGTACAACATAAGATCCAGTTGCCTGTTCATTATCTATACAGTCTCCATCGTACTGCGTCTATCATCTCTATCATCCAATTCTCTATGCCTCTTCTGTCCAGTATGTACCTCAAGCCCATTAAATACGCCTACCCTCTTTTTGCATCAAGAAGGTCTCATGTGCCAAAGCTCAATCAAATATCTCCTGCAAAGTGCGAGCTCCAAATGACACCACTGCCTCAGCAATCCTGTCATCAGCCCCTCTTGTGAAGTAGTATATCTATAGTAGCTTAGACCCAGCAACATCCATAACGAACTGAAGTAAATATCGGAATCGCTTCATATACCGCATCAACGTCCTACTACCCTGTCTCAGGGTTAGAAACTCATCCCTTAATCTTAACCTTACATCCATTGGTATATAATGGTCATATAACAACTCTCTAAACTCAGCCCACGTCGTCGGCTCTAGATGAGTATTCATATACATAGTCCGCCAAACTATTGCATTACCTCTCAAACATGTTCCAGAAAGACGTGTTTAAATGCTCTCGTCATTCCTCATAAGCTTTTGGAAACGTTAATGAGACACTATCCACTTCCTCGCCGCCTCAGGGTCACCGCCTCCATAGGAAAAGCCTGGCTGGAACTTCAAGAACTCCCTCAATATTTTAACCTTTGGGGCCAAAACAAATCATGACGTAGTAGTAGTCATAGGCTTTGTAGTCGTGGGTGGAGGTGTATGAGTTGACGTCTCCAGTAGAAGAACAACAACTTTAGCTCTATCTATCTATGTCTCTGTAACTACTCTCTCCACTGGTGTCTAGGAAACAACCGGGGAGACGGCTATCCTTGTACGTGTTGTAACTACTTTTGATTCTCGGGGTGCTGCAACTATCGTACCAAGTGCCGGCACTGCAGAGGTTTGATCCCGTAACAATCGTAAACCTCGGCCATCTGAGTCTCCTGAGCCAACACTCGACCCTATACACTTGCCATAACAAGGAAATCCCTAGCTGCATCATTTGTCTGTCCAGTCTCACGAGGTATACCAGACTGTCCATCCATGACCCGCATCGTGAAGTGTGCTCCGGATCGACCTCGATATATATATAGACATGTATTATATATAACAAAATATAACATGTATATAAACCTATTACGACCCATCTCAATATGCTTACCAACTAAGGTTCTAAGTTAGGATCATCGGATTTCCATATCTAAGGTTTATTTGTTTCAGTTTAATTCTCTTTCCTTTAAGCTACTCCCGAGGCTTCCTCGAAATCTCGCTCCGATACCAAACTGTGACGTTGGTATCAAGTTAAGGACACTACAATTCTTCATAAGGGCTCTACTTTACTCTGATACTAAACCGTGGCGGCCTTAAATTCAAGGCCGTTTTGATACCCGCCAAGTCGCATCCCAGTCACTAAGCCTTGCCATGTGAAGACTCACTTATCCTTGATGTTCTGCGACCTACCTAGCTACTTACACTTTTCCATTTATTCCTAACTTAGCTAATTAATTTCCATATAATTATTAATGATTTCCTTAGCTAGTTAATCAATTTATCAAGTTATAATGAAATTTTACAGTGGAAATCTTAATTTAAGTAAGTTATATAGTATTCAACGATCCTAAGTAGTGGAAAACCTGACAAAATATACCATGCATATATCAAAAAGAGTTAAGTATAACAAAAGTTCTATATACATGTAATCAGTGTTCTATGGTCACCCGAAACCCAACAAAAGTAAAATAAATACATATTGATATCACTCATGAGCTGGCTCCATAATATCCGAGGTAGTCGTCCAGTAGCTCCTTGCCCTTGCCCTTGTTTGTTGAAGGATCTACACTCGATCACCCAACAAATACAGTGACGAGTCCAGTGAGTAAAATCCCAAGAGAAGTCCACACAATATTTTTGAAATAAAACTGATAAAGTATGAGACATGTGAATATAACACCTGACAATAGTATGTCATATTCCCATGAATGTAAGCGACACAAGAAAAATAAAAGCAATAACGTGAAATAAATAAACAACGTATACCAATTAAACTAGTTCAGAAATAAAACATTAATTAGTAAACATTCATATAATCACGAGAAAACCCTGACCTACACCAGCCAGTAATTGGTAAATCGAATAGGAACCACGTATATACTTATAGGCTTACAGTGACTAAACCCGAACTTCAGTAAACTACATGGTCCCCTCCCTACGCTGTTATACATTAGGACCACATTAATCCCTCCTGAAAGTCGTATATATATTTTACTGCCATCGACATGAGCACTATCATATGTAATTTGTGCATGCAATTCAGCCACAACTAATATATACGCACACCAAAATAGGAGCGAAAACCCTTTGTGTGCCTACCAGTAGTCACACATGAAAAGCAAAATCAATAATTCTAATCTTGAATTCTATGAGGCATTACAATGGATTTACGCACCTCAATCCATGCTCTGATTTCCCCGGACTCTTGTATCCGATTTGACTAGCTCCCCGATGCCTGAGCTACGGTCCCCTAAGTCCCTGAAGTCTAATTTTATAAGTTTAGGTTATTTATAAGTGTTTAGATGTGCATTAAATGGAAAATCACCTAAATAGTTTTTTATATTCAGTTTTTGTCCGTTGTTAATGCGCTATAGGCTTGGTGTAGTGCGCTATGTAGTGGTAGCACACTAGGTATTTGATGTAGTGCACTACTGTTCTTCGGGATGAAGAATAGTTGGAAATTTAGAACGATTAACGCGCTAACCATTCCAGGTAGCGCACTACCTAGCCTTTGGGACGGACTTCTCAAGTCGAGAATTCTATTTTTCCTTTTAAATTCAGCTACCTAAACCTATCTAACACACTATCAACATGAATTTAATCCAAATAACACCCAAAACTAGATACCGACCCTTCCAATTTGAATTTGAACAAGACACTCAAAATCGGTTTTATTGAAAAAAGTAGAAGATGGAGATGATTACCTAGGTTTGAATCCTCAAATTAACCTCCAAGGTGGTTGCATTCCACTTCAATTCTTCTCTAAATCTCGTTTTCTCTAATCTTGCATGAAGTTGTAAGTGGTTTAAATAAAAATTCCACTTACTTTGGTTTATATATGTTTGGTTGGAATCAAATGTGCGTATGTATCTCGAGGATTATCTTGTAGTCCGCCTCTAGCCATTTAGGCCACTCACTCCCACTCACTCAGTCCATGTGACATCAGTTTTTTACTCATATGGTTCCTAGGTGTCTTCATGCAAATATTTTGACAAATCCTATAGTTCCCAATTAATTTAACTAAACTATAGGACTTGGTTTATTTGATTCAATTACATTAGTTTAGGCTAATTCTAATATATATGGTTAGTGTTTTTATACACCATATTGACAAATTTTGTGATCTCATTAACCCTCGACTATCCAACACTTGATGCCCGCGTTTCATCACACAATTCGAGATACGTCATAGCCTATTGTTTTAATTGAATTTTACTTGACTTATGCTCACATTACCCATTTGAATTGATTAACTAGTCATCCTTACATGGATTAGTCTAGTTTCTCATTGTACCCGTAGTTCGCCTACTCGACACCCACGTTGACACGCCTTTTAAGGCGAACACCCGTCGCAACATACACGCATGCAGTGCAATATAATAATAATAATTTTCTAAACACCACATAAACACAACCACCATCCATAAATAACGTATTTCTTTGGTTCTCGTGTCCGAGTCAACCGAGTTGTCCACTTAATGCCCGAACTACGACCGTTCATCTCCTAGATTAACGCTAATCCTAGTTTAATTAATTTGGGCTGTTACACAATGGCACGTCACTTGAGTATTTACTTACTTTCATTTTAGTTTTACTCTATATTATTCAATGTGTTCTTTATTCCATTCCTTATTTACTTCAGTTATCTATGTCTAGGTCACTATTTGAATAGTTGGTTAAGTTTACTCTCGCCGGACATTCAATTGTGTGTATATGGCACGCTAGACAATAGCATGGTATCAGGAGTCCTCAATGAATAATGATCTGAGGTACTTTGTTAGTACATGTGTCGGTGCGTCATGGATCTAAGCCAGCCACGGAGAGGACCATGTGATGGGCCAGTTAGGTGCACCCACTGATACGAGCCTGGATAGGAGATTTGGACTATAGTTGAGTCTGACTGGGATGGGCACACACGTTTGGGCTTTATTGTTATTTACGCATGCGATGATCCATTTACAGTTACCTATTTACATTCTGCATGTTTATTTTACTGTATTTTTTGGATTTCCTTTACATTATCATACGAATGCTCAGTGAATTTACTTAAGATTTTACTCACTGGACTCGTTATCTGTATGGTGATCGTTGAGTGCAAATCCTTCTACAAGTAAGGGTAAGGGTATTCTTGGAGACTATCTCCGAGCTTTCCTATAGTTCACCACACTATTCGTAGGTGTTCGTATTTACATATTTTGTTATATATTTTGGGTTTATGATAGACTTATAAAATGCATATACGTGCATATATATATATTTACTTTTATCGCCTTATATACGGTATGCTCTATTCCAGGTTTTCCACATTAGGACTGATGCTCAACATGACTTCAAAGTTAATGAAAATCCATGTTTATGTTTATTCTAAACTTTCACTACAAATTTACTAATTATCTACTTACAACACTGTAAAATAAAAACCACACTTGTAATAGTTAATTCAAAATAAAAGACTAAAGGTTTTAACAAATAATAATTTAAAGAATATAACGACTAGCACACACATAGAGGAGTGCTAACGTGGTGTTAACATAGGCAAGGCTGCGGGACCTGTGCAAAAGCAGCGTTCAGCGGCCTCGAGGCACGGGGCCACCACAGTTGCTATAAAAGTGAGGTCAATGGAGCCTAAGGGATGAAGCGTAATTTGTTATTTAACCTGATAATAATGTCACAGTTGGTATCAAAGTATGATTCGAGGAACCTCATAAATTAATAACAAAAAAGCATAAAATTTAATGAATAAAGCCTTAGATATGGAAACCCGATGTACTTGCCTCAAAAATCTAGTTGGGCAATAATTGTGAGGTAGGTAGAGTTAAGGTTATATACGTGTTATGTTTGTGTTGTATGTTATACACTACATGCGTATATATACCGATGTTGATTTGGCACATGTTTCTCGATGTAGAATCACGATGAACGGACAATATATTACCCCGCCAGATATTGGTCGGACTAGTGATCTTACTAGGACACTACCACCTTTACTAAATTGAGTGTTGATGACCAACTTACTGCTCATGATGCTTAGTTAGCCGAGATTCTAAAGTTACTCAGGGCTTGGGCTGCGATAAACATCGTAGCAGCAGTAGCTCTACAGTATTATCTATATAGTCTACTACTACACTAATATTCGTCATCCTGACTATTCCTTATATGCCTATTTAGGCTACGACCGCTATAATATTTCCTACATCAGTTATGTCAGTTGTTGCACTTGTTGAGATGTCGACTCCCACTCCTACACCGATGGCTACAAAGCAGCAGGCTACCACTTCCGAGTTCACTTTGTCGTTTAAGGTCAAACTGATCAAGGAGCTTATCAGATTTCAGCCTAGATTTTTCTACAAAGGCGGTAACCCAGAGGTTACCAGGAGATGGTTACTTTTACACCGGCGACTGCACAAGCTGTTGAGAGTCGAGGATATCATACATGC
The DNA here is from genome assembly GCA_039657365.1 of Stephania yunnanensis. Classification (NCBI taxonomy): domain Eukaryota; kingdom Viridiplantae; phylum Streptophyta; class Magnoliopsida; order Ranunculales; family Menispermaceae; genus Stephania; species Stephania yunnanensis. Next base: position 50,753,661 of record CM077584.1, on the reverse strand, counting down.
ACACATTTCGGGATCTTGTTTTCAAGGTAATACAATAGTTTGGTGGATGATGTATTGCGATATTCATCTAGATGTGATGCTTTGGGCAGAGTTTTGTCAGCTATTCTACGATGAGTGCATACCGATGGATGTACAACTAAGGCTGAGAATTGAGTTTTTGGCCTCGAGATAGGGAAACCGATTAGTCCTTCGGTATATAGAGAGATACCGATATTTACTACAAGTTACTATGAACGTTGCAAGGATAAATAGACTACAGATCTATTATTTTGTTTTAGGTTTATATGAGGTCATTACTAGAGCCATCTGTCTATCGAAGCTCGCACGTTATAGGAAATGTATGATCAAGTGCTCACACACGAGACATTTCTTCTATAGAAAAGTAGCAGACACGTAGATGTTAATCTTAAGGGACAACTAGGGAAGGGTTTGAGGTCGGATCTCATGTAGAAAAGGAAAAGAGATAAGTCTAATAGGAACATTAGAGATGACCGATAGTATGATAGGAGCTATAGAAATGATCATGATCGTAGGGATGACTATTAGTAATATCGATACTTACATGATGATAGACATGCAAATTTCGCTATTGAACCCACACCTATAAGGTAGCCTACACATCAGACGCCACAGTACCGATAGGACCGAGAATAGGGAGGCCGTAATAGGGATCAAAGATATCGAGTTCAGTGTTAAAGATCCAGAAATAGACATGTAGGGAGGTCGAAAATGTGTAGATGTTTCTGATGTGGCCAAACTGGACATCTTAAAGCTGATTGTTGGAAGGCATCACAACCACCACCAAAGCCATATCAAACCCGAGAGAGCTCAAGCAGTAGGTTAGTCGGATCAGGAGGCGATCAGACAACATGTTGAGAGTAAGTCATCATACATATTTTATGCTATCTCTTTAAATTATGCATACACATATTGTGATTCCTAGCTATATATATGTAGACTTAGTGGTTATGCGAATCACTAGGCCATATCACATGGCACGGCGCCCTAAGTGAATTGCGACCTGAGCGACTTCTCTTCGGTGCACGTGTCGATATGTCGTAGGTACTAGCAAACTAGTGGAGGGGTTGGAGAAGCCCACTGGAGTCTTAACATACTAAAGTATGGTCTAGTGGGGTTCAAGAGTGAGTTGGCGATGTCAGTAGTTCCGCTACAATTTACTTTCCGTGAAGAGGTGTACTAGAATTTCCTCAAGATCTAAATTCTAAGGTTGAGATTTTCCCTAGTTAAGAGAGTTGTAACAAACCAAATTAACTAAACTAAGATTTAGGGTTAGTCTCGAGGATTAACGATCATAATGTGATAAACCCATATCAAATTAAGGCAACGCTTGGCCTAATCCCATCGTTAAGCCCCGACCTCACCATATAGGACTTAACAAGGAATTAGTTAGCCTTTCCAAAATCTTTATTTTGACTAGTTAATTTTTCAAATAATCATTTTCTTATCTTATGTTAAATAATAAATTAAAGTTAAGTAAAATTTACCAATTTAAAGTTTATTCAGTGGAAGTCTTAACAATTTACCATAAGCTTTTAACATGATACCTAGATTTATGGAAAACAAGGAAGTAAAGGTCACATGCATACATATATATAATGAAATGATGATAAAAATATATCAACATATATCTGGTTAGGGCACTATCTCCCAACCCGTAATATATACAACCACAAAAGTATACGAAATACATATAAAAGTCACAAAATAAATTCAAAACCTACAAAATCAAGTGTAGTAGCACTCCACTAGCTCAGAGGTAGTCGTCGATCTTCTCTTTGTCTGGTCTGCTACTTGATGGGTCTAAATCCACCGTCATAAAAAAGATAGTGAGTACAAGAAAATAGAAAGTAACACTAAGAGACATCAGTCCGCATTTCCAAATATACAAGTATATAAAAGCATAATAAAAGCAATTATGCTAAAAGAAAATCATGCTATAAGATAATCCAGGTAAACAAAATGAAACTGAAAGTCGGCTAAGTAGTAATGATCTAGGGCCGGTCGGCCGCGAGTCCTATCCTAATGCCTTTTCCACTATGTAAGGATGAAGTTGAACTCTACATCTTTGTGAAGGTCGGAGTTGTGCACTACGCCTTTATAATCATCCCAAGTGTCAGTCACCTGCAATGTATACTTTCCAACAACCCCGGGTCTCGTACCTCGTGATAGCATGCCAGTTATACTTGTCAACAACACCGACTCCCATACCCTGTGATGTCACCTAAGTTAGTGGAAAGATCCTGATCACCCTGAAAATCTAGTGACCACCCGTGTGTTGCAACTCCTCTATCATATCATGGTCCTAGATACAAGAACTACTTTCATACTATAAAAGATAACATGGTTTGAGAATCCAACAAAGCAATTGCATATCTAATGCATAATGGGGAATAGATTTGTTTGACAACTACCTAATAGCATGTTATTTCATTTGACGCATATATTACAATCAAAAAATGACATAACACATGATTTGGAGTTAATGAAAGCATTTAACAACAATCTATACCATGATAGAAAACTCATGAAATGAGAGAGGAAACAAGTCATAGTATATAAAATATAATAGGTAAATCAGTCCAAATGACTTGAATCAACAACAAAATAGGAATGAAATGTAAATAAATGTCTCAATTAGTTTACTTACAATCTACGCAAATTTCCTAGCTATTCCGGCCTTTTGACACCATAAAACTTGTATCCGAACCCCCGATACTCTTCCCTAGATTTCTGATATCATTTAACAAGTTTTTGAGTGTATTTAGACCTTTACTTAGGGTATTAGATTTATTTATAGTGTTTAAGTAAATTTAAGAAATTGCAAATTTTTATGCTATCATAGCACCTAGCGTGTTGGGTAACTTGATTAGCGCGCTAGTGACCTCATTAGCACGCTACCAAGTTTCTCTAACATGTTATACAAAGTTAGCGCCCTAGCTGACCTACCTAGCACGCTATGTGCAAGAAAACCACGAATTCCGCACTTAGAATTATGAGTTCTATCCACATATAGGCTTCACCAACACCTTGCAAACTCTCATATATACCTCCAGTGCCCCAAGACATTAACAACATAAAAACAACCATAATTCATATAATTCATGAATTCATCAAATTGAGCTAAGGTGCTAGTGTAAGTGAATTACCTAGTTTTATAAATACCTAGCTCAATCAATTCTTCACCAAACCTTCCAAAATCTTGATGATCTTCTTTTTCTCCAACATTTCTCATCTCCAACATGTTTTCTAAGTTTTGTAAATGAAATGTTTGGTTTGCATGTGTTGATCAATCAATATATATATTAAGATAAGGTTCATTATTAGTCATTGATCTATATGTACGCACATATCTAGAGACTTATCTAATAGCCTACAACTTAACACATGTGCCCATAAAAATCTCAAGAATCATCACGTGGCTATTATTTTAAATTTCTAACGTAGGTTACATTTAATATACAATCAACTATAGCCACATTATCTCAACTATATAAGCTACACTAAGCTTAAAATGAACTTACCACATCACTAACTACCCCGGTCCCACCCAGGCATGCATATCAAGGTGCGTCTCCACTCACGTCTCGACACCTATACACAAGTAAGATTGATTTATTAGTCTACATATATACAATACACTAGGCATACATCACAACAAATATAACATATACCTCGGCCACATTGCTTCGATCATGACACGTATCTCAATGCGGGTCTTATGTCATAAGTCATTGATCTTGATTAAGGAAATTAAACTCGGATTAGGATTTCGAGCTGTGACAATTCTTCCCAACTAATGGAAATCTCATTCTCGAAATTAAATATACATTAAAGTTGTACCTGACTTGAAAAGGTACATAAAATGTTTCTCGCATATAGTCTTCTCGCTCATAATTGAGTTCTGCATCTCCATAATACTGCCATTTGACCAACACTTTGGGGATAGACTTGCCTTTCAACTATTATACGCTTTGGTCTAGGATCTGTACTGGCTGCTCCTCATAAGATACATCCTCGCTCTGGTCAATTTGGCTTAAGTCAAGCGTCGATCGTACACCAGCCTTCAACTTAGCTAGTCGAAACATAAAAATATGGAAGACTGGATGACTCCTTGACATCTATGGAGGTTACTCAAGCTTATAAGCAACCTTCCAGACTAGTCTTCTGATCTTAAAAGGCCCAATCAGTCTTAGTGCTAACTTGCTTTTCAAACTAAACCTTTGAAGACCCTTTCGGGAAAAAACCTTTAAATACATAAAGCTCCCTCGGTGTACATGATATCATTGTGATACATGTCTGCATACTTCTTTTGCCTCTCTTGGGCTCCTTTAAGCCTCTAACGAGTTTTTTGTACCATTTATGTGTTATTAACAATAATTTAAGGCCCCAGTAACTCCTTGTCTTCTGGCTCAGCCCAATATGACGATAAGCAACACGGTCTGCCATATAAAGCCCCGAATAGCACCACGACAATGCTACCCAGATAATTGTTTTTGTATGCAAACTCACACAACGATAGGTATTCCTCTTACGATCCGCCAAACTCAAGTACACAAGCCCTGAATCAACCTCTCAGTTTGCCCATTAGTCTGAGGGTGAAAGGTTGTGCTGAACTATAACCGCGTACTGTACTTGTGACGACAATTTCTCGAATTAGGGCACTGCCCGACGTAATCATATTATTAAGCCTTAATCTCACAATATAGGGCCTAACAAGGGACTATTTAGCCTATCCAAACCATTTACCTACTTATTATTATTTATTTATTTATTATGAATATAAACATATATTTATTCTATGCTAATTCATAAATCAGAGTTAATTAAACATTACTTACTTAAAAGTTTATTCAACGAAGTCTTACAAATTAATGAAAGCATTAATGTAATACCTAATAATCATGGAAAAACCAGTGAATAAAGATCACATGCTTATATATAAGAAAATGGCGATATATAATATGTGTCTAGTCAAGGTACTAATCACTAGCTCAACCCATAATATACAACCCCAAAAGTATATCATATACATATTAAAGTAATACATCAAAAATTACACCTACAAAATCTAGTCTAATAGTGTTTCACTGGCTCAGAGGTAGCCGTCCATCTTCTCTTTGTCTGGTCTGCTACTCGATAGATCTGCACCCACCGTCACTACAAAAAAATAGCAAATCAGAAACGGAATTAGAAACGGAAATAAGATCCGTTTCTAAATCAGAAACGGAATTAGAAACGGAATAAGTTCCGTTTCTAAATTAAAAAGTTAGCGACGGAATTGAGACGGAAACATTTAGAGACGGATTTGAGACGGATCAGAGACGGAATTAGAGACGGAATTAGAGACGGAATTAATTCCGTCTCTAAAAAATGGCGCCAACATTCCCACCAAAATTTGCATTTATTACAACCGTCAGTTACGTCTCGAGATTCGTGCGTGTCTCGATCTCGATAATTCAAAAATGGGGACCAAAACTCTATCTCTCCCTAAAATCTCTCTCCCACCGCTCTCTCTCTCTCTCTCTCTCTCTCTCAACGAAACCTCTCTCCCTCACCGCTCTCTCTCACCGTCACCGCCGCTCTCTCTCACCGTCACCGCCGCTTCTCTCTCTCGTCACCGCTTTCTCCTTTCTCTCTCACCGTCATAGCTCTCTCGCTCTCTCTTTCACCGTCACCGCTCTTCTCTCTCTCTCACCATCGCCGCTCTCTCGTTGTCTCTCTCTCGCGCAGCTCTCTCGCTTTCTCATTCTCTCACCCTCTCTCTCGCCGCTCTCTGCTAGGGTTTGTTGCTATAAAATGTGGTGCTAACTAGCAATCAGCGATGCCACAAGTCTTCTTCTCTTCTCTCGCTTCGCTAGGGTTTTGTTGCGGCGATTTGCGAGAGGAATCTCCTTCTCTGTGACGGCCGAGGTGAGATTCTATCTTCTCTTCTCCTTTCGAGCTTGGATTCAATTCGTTTGTGATGATGTTCTTTGCTTTCCGATGTTGAGCATCGTGGTTGATCTTGTTCTCGGATTTTAGATTTGAATCGTTTGTTACTTATATTTAGTTTGAGATAGCGTGGAATGAGTTGTTGTTGTTGTTGTTGAAGTTTTTTTTTTAAATTAATAATCAATCTAGTTGGTGTGTAGAACATATACACCAAATGTTTGATAAAATGACTCAAATAAGGTTTACTTGTTCATTTCGAGTTTTGAGCATGGTTTGATCAGTTTGAACTAATATACATTTTAACTTACAAAAATTGTTTCTCAAATTAGGTTTTTACTAAACTTCATGAATTAACTCCAACTTAGACTATTGAAGTGAAGATTCAAAATTTCAATGGCTAGACTTCATTCTAAATTTGCTTTGATGATTGGAAATACTTTATTTGAGTGAGGTAGAGATTGTGGACGTAATTAGGAAGAAAAGCTTGAATTAAAATAGTATATTAAATGAATGCATTCCAATTGTTTAATATAATGGCTGAAAGGAAACTTGTCTTTTTTTTCAAATTCAAGAGTAGAAATTTACATGGATAAAAGAGTAATTAGATTGATATGCATCATATGCAATTATTTTTCAGAATATAATAACTGACACTTGGCTAGTTGAAGTAAACTACTTATAAATTGATCTTGGAAGAGGTTTGGACTTCCATAAAATTAAGTAGTAATGGTTTGGTAGAGTTGAACCATTTAAAATCACTTGTTTGAGCCTAACCAAACTTAGAAAAGGTTTAGGTATAAATGCATATTAGAATAACTTATAAATTCATTTTTACTAGCACATGGAAGTAGGCTTGCATATTTAAAAGAACTATTTAATATTAATGCTAGCCTTGGGTAATTAACTATTCTAATTGGAAACTATATTTGTAGTTACATGAATCCAACAAAACCCAACGCCTTTGAATATACTTTCATATACAAACCACATGTTTGGACAAATGTATTGTTTAGGTTTAAATTACTAGAACAATGGTTCTATTAGCTTAGGATTTTGAGATTTATATTTATTAAGTTAAGAGCGAAACTCATATAAGATCATTTTAGTGGGTTAAGTCCCTAATATAATGAGTTAAATCTATAAAAGAGCTAGTGGATGAATTAGTTCCTTTAAGTTACGTACTAAACCTCAACTAAGCAAACGATCCTTAAAACAATTGTGTCATACATTGTTTGATTGTAGATACGCGTGGATGGTTCAACTAGACTATTCGAATCATCGATTTGACGTAAAAAATTATGCAATTGTATTGTAAGTAAACTAGTAAGAAATTCAATATTATTTCTTTTTCCTTTCCTTGCATATTTTAATGGAAATGATACCTATTGTTGGACTCTACTTCCCTACCGAGTGACCTAGGGTCTAAAGTGGTAGAATTGAGTCGTTTACTCGTAGGTTAAGCATTCAAGTCGTGCTTGTGGCTCCTAGACGAGATCGAATCCTCTTGGTGAGCATTCGCCATGTGTCGTGGCTCCTCACAAAACTTCAAGGATCCAATTAATGCTTTGAGCATCCGATTGCAATCGTGGTGTTAAGTATCACAAATAGCCTTCCTACGGATAGTGAGTGATTCTTCTATTGTCATTTCAAATATATATATAATGGCTATAACACGAGGATAAAGTGACATTACCAAAGAAACCACTTGGTTTGTTTTTTTTTTTTTTTTTTTTTGAGCATCACAGCGGTTCCTATCTCGCTTTGCTTGGCCACACTCTAAGCTTTTCTTTTAAAGCTTTCTTATTCTATTTGTGAGTTTTTATGCTATTTCTTCACTTGCAAGAGATTTCCATCACTTGGTTTTTTTTTTTTTTTTGGGAGTAGGAACACATGGTGATTTGTTTTGGAGCACGCACAGTGTAACTTCATTCCTATCTCGCTTTGCTTGGTCTGTGGTGAGCTTTTCATTTTAAGGTTTCTTATAAAATTTGTGAGTTTTTTTCTTTTTCTTCACCGCAAGAGAGGACATCACCGGTTTTTTTTTTTTTTTTTTTTGGGGAGTAGCTTAACATGGCTGATTTGTTTTGGAGCACGCGTAGCAGTGTTGGTGGAGGAGATGATGACTTCCTATCAAGATTTATGGTTAAATAGAGAGGCTGGGAAAATAGAGAGGTTGGTGGATGAGATTATGACTTCTTATAGATACATTGTTCTCTTTTTTTTCTTTTCTTCTCTTCCTTTTGATCCCAAATTTCGGTTTGTTTTTTTTTTTTTTTTGAGTAGGAACACATGGCTTGTCACCTTTGGAGCACACAACAGTTTTAGATGGGGTGAGAGGATGAGTTCTAGAATCATACTTACATGATAGGTTTGTGCTTAACTTTTACTTTTTCCCTTTTACCATTCTTGCACTTCACCATTACTTATCATATGCATGTTGAAATGCAAGCCTTTCAAAGCTTGATAAATAATCCAACTCAACTTACATGATAGGTGCATCTTATATGGTTGATGTTCATGTATTTTTTGGAAGATTTCTTATTCCTCATTGTATGGTTTATTTCTTTTCTTCACTGCATTTCTTGAATGTCAGCTGGAATTTTTTATTTAAAAGTAGGAACACATGGCTGGTTTGTTCTCGAGCACTATTTCATTTTTAGATTGGATGAAATTCGAGTTTAGCATCAAATTTGAACTGTGAATGTTGCATTGATGGGAGTTTGGGGGTCAATGTTGCTATTTTCCTACGCATTGAATGGGACTTTGGGGATCAAATTTGAGTTTTCTTTTTTCCTTTAAGCATTCTTGCACTTCACCATTATCCTCTTTCATGTTCCTTATTACATCAATGCAAACACGAATGAAAGCGGCAAAGAAGTTTTTTTTTAAGGTTTTTTTAGCTATTTGACATTTTACATCAATTCATTACTTATTCAGTTTAAATAAAGTGTGATTCGATTGATTGTCTTTTACATGTTTTGCAATTTAGGTTGATTTGGGTTGGATCAAATAATGAAATTATAGGAGCCACCATTTTGATTAGAATTCTAATAATTTGGCGGTAATGGTTATTCATCTAAAAGGAATATCCCGAATTGTTCTTTGATTATGATTGGCAACCTTTATTTTCTCGATGGTATATTGTCTTTCCTAGTTTTGTTGATTTCCTTGCTTATGGATTTTTGACTTAACTTACCATTCAGATTTTGAACAAGTATTCAACAATCCAAGGCAATAAAGAAGGGCAATTAGGTATAGACTTATCTGACTGCTTGATTAAGTTCTCTAAATTTCCATCATAAATTCATTATATGCAATATATCTAGTGGAACTTGCTTTGTTAATGTTATCTTACCATCTTTGCAATATATCTAGTGGAAATTTTGCAATTGGAACTTGGAAATATGAACTTGCGCTTATTCGGATCGCCCGGAAAGTTTTATGGACAAGCGCAGGCGCATGTAAGTTAAAAAAGCTCGGTTTGAAATGAGATGAGTGAGCTTATGATAAATTTTGTAGCTTGTGAAAGTGGATTGATTGAAAATAGTCTTATGAGTTTTTTGGTCTATCTATGAGGTAGCATATTTTTGTTTTCTTATATGTTTTTAGAAAATGAAGATAAAAGTGAAAATGACAAACATTGCTATCTTCCTCCTATTGGATTGGTAAGAATTTAATTTACTTAAATCAAGATATGCGGTGTTTATCATCGTTTGTGGATTCTTAAATCTCAAATGAATTAATGTTAATCTTTTTGCTTGTTTGTAGACTTTGATGGTCGAGTGCGGGGATCGTCACTATAAGTTCGATGTGAGTCATTGCTCTTCTACCTTAGCTCTATCTCCTATGATGCTTATGTCCCCGAAAAATTTAAGTTCAACTATTCAATTATTAAGTTGTTTCAAATGTCCTTGGTCATTTGTGCAGTGGTGTTGAAGAACATCTCAAGACTTTTCGATTGATAATTCTTTTTGTACATGTTTGGGATTGTAAGTTTTTTTTTTTTTTTTTTTTTTGTGGTTGTTGAACAATAGGATTGGTGGTTTTGTGAATACTTAGAAATTTGGAGCATTTGTAATACTATACAATTTTTTTTGGATATATATCTTTTTCAATTTTTGATTTTTACATTTTTGTTCTCTCAATTGAATATTTGTTGATATATATTGTCGATGTATGAATGTCAATTTATTATATATTGGCAGGTTAAACGTGTTTGGATTGAGACCTATATATGTAAGACTTTAAAAACTAAACAAAAAGATTCCGTTGCTATTTCCGTCTCTAATTTTTTTTTTTTTAGATATGAATCAGAAACGGATAAAATTCCGTCTCTGATCCGTCTCTGATTAGCAACGGATCAGAGACGGAAATAATCGAAACGGAATTTATTCCGTCTCTAATCGAAAACGGAATTAGAGACGGAATAAATTCGCTTCTAATCGAAACGGAATTTATTCCGTTTCTGATCCGTCTCTAAATCAGAAACGGAATCCATTTTTCGTTTCTGATCCAATCAGCGACGACGTTTTCAGAGACGGAACGCATTCCGTCTCTGTTCCGTTTCTGAATCCAATCAGAGACGGAATTTTTGCAAATCAGAAACGGAAAATTCCGTTTCTGATTTGCTTTTTTTTTGTAGTGCGTCATAAACTAGACAGTGAGTATAAGAAAGTAGAAAGTAATACTGAGAAACATTTGTTCACATTCCCAATTATGCAACAAGTATATAAAAACATGATAATAGCAACTATGCTGTAAGAGAAACGTGCAAATAGATACTTCGGATAAACAACATGAAACCGACACATGGCTAAGTAGTAATGATTTAGGGCTGGTCGACCGTGATCTTCATCACGTAAGCCTTTTCCATTACATGAGGATGGAGCTCGGCTCTATATCAATGTGAAGGTCTGAGTAGTGGTCTTGCCTTTATAACCTTTCGCTGGTGCCAGTCACCTGCGATATATAGTTGCAAACAACCTTGAGTCCATACGTTATGCTTGCCTACAACCTCGAGACTTATTTCCTGCGTGCCGCACAAGATAGTGGAGAAATTCCAATTACCCTGGAAAGTCTAGTGACCCCGTATGTCCGTCAGATTTTTATCATAAAGTGGTCCTAATACAAGAACTTCTTTCATATTCAAAGAACAACCCAGTATTAGAATCCAACAAAATAATTGCATGCTAACGCACAAGGGATATATATTCACAACATTATGTAATACCTACCTAATAGCATGCTATTTCACTGACCACTTGTATTAAGATCAATAATGACGTAGCACACGAATTGGGGTCAATGAAATCATTTTATCGACAAATTATACCATGACAACAACCTCATGTAATGAGAAATAACAACCAGTCGTGGCATATTGAATGCAAAAGTTAAATCAATCCAAATGACTAGAAATGAATGTATGAATATGAATGAAATATAAAAAAAATATCTTAATTAGTTTACTTACAATCCACGCAATTTCCTATGCTAAACTCGGCTTCTCGATACCTCGAAACTCGTATTTGAATCCTCGAAATACTTCCTTAGGTTTTTAATATCATATTATAGGTTTTTGAATGTGTTTGGACCTTTTTTAGAGTATTAGACTCTTTTATAGTATTTAAGGAATTTTTGCAAATTGCATTTTTTATGTTGTCACTGATCTTGTTCGCTAATGTCTGGGATTAGCATGTTGATGACTCATTAGCGCTCTACCAAACTTGATTAAGCACGCTAATCCAAGTTAGCGCACTAGTGGATCTACCGAGCGTGCTATGTGTAGTAAAACCCAGAATTATACAATCAGATTTTTGAGTTTTCTCTATACATAGGCCATGTTAATGCATAAGGAGCCTACATGCACATTTCTCGAGTTCCATGACATCAACCACAACATAAAACAACAACTCATACATCAAATTCATGAATTCATTTGAATTGAGCTAACTCTATGGTGTAAAGTAGCTACCTAACTTGATGAACACTTCCTACACTTGATTTCTCCTTTACTAAATCACCAAGTTTTTGTTGATCTTCTTCTTCTCCAACAGCTCTTCCTTTTCTAGCAACTTTGCTTCTCTTTAAAGCAAATGAAGATGAAAGATTCGAGTTGCTTGAGTTGACCATGAGCTTTATAATCATGAATTGGATATGGTTGATTAATAGCCATTGATCCTAATATGCACACGATCTCGAGACCTATCTAATGGTACACTTATTCACACATGTCCCGCTCAATTACGTGTCTTGAGAAATATCAAGTGGCTATTGTTTTAACTTACTAACTTAAATGTATTTGATACTTAACCAACCATAAGCCCACTTATATCACTTATAAAAAGCAATATAAAGCTTATACCTATTGTTTTCTAACTCCGTTTCACATCGGCATGCAAGTTGAGACGCGTTCCTACTCACGCCATAGCTCATTTGATCCTGATTGAAAGATTAAAGTCGAATTATAGATTTCAGTCGTGACAGTACTGCTCGTGCATACTTCACCACATCGAAGATGTATACATAGCATCTATGTCTAACGTTATTGTCAAATCTAAAAGTTTTTAATTTGATCATTATGACTAATTAGGGATTAACAAATTCAAATTATGGTTTAAGCCGCAAGTTAGGAGCCGATGACTACTGAAATGAGATTTATAGCTAATTTTACTTTTGTGTGATGTTTGCCTAGTGTTGTCTATTATATATTATTTTATTTTATGAAATTCAATTTGATTGAGTAAATATGAGATTCACGAGGGTTTTATTTTAAGATACGTGTTAAATCTAGTTTCGAGGAAATTTAAATGTCGACCATAGCAACTGTTTTGAGTTTCACAAAAAATAATGATTTTAAATTTTAAGAATCGAATTTTGGACTTTAAATGGACTTAATGAATCTATGTGGGTCCCACAACTCGATTTGCGTGCGAATACGAGTGGTTCGAGAGTTTCAAAATATTTTGATAAATTCTCCAATTTTTGGCTGAATTAGGGTATTTTCAGGGTATTGATGCCATAAAGTAAAGGATAAAAATGGAGAGGTATTTTGGTCATTTGGCCCCTAGTATAACAAGTCGAAAGCGAAGAACAGGGGTTAAACCCATTTTTCATCGTCTCCATCACAAGCTCTCTTGTCTTCATCATCTTTATCATTATGATGTCTTCTTCTTCTTCAATTTCCACTAATCTCTCTCGTCTCCTTCATTCGAACCTCTCTCTCCCTCTTAGAATCAAATTGAGAAGCATTGTGATAGTGGTAGTGACATCGAAGGTAAGGTAATGAAGTCTTAAAATTTTCTTTGTTTTTTAATGTAAATTTGTTTTGGGGACAGGCTTTCGAGGATTCGAATTGGAAGAAATGCTTTGATTGATTTAGGTGGCTGTGTGATTAAAGGAGAGAGAAAGAGAGAGGTGAGGGTTTGAATGAAAAAGAGAGAGGGGGATTAAGTCGAGAGGAAGAAGATGAAGAAGAAATTAAAAAAGGATCGCAAAACCGTGGGGGGTTAGAAGAAGAGAGGGAGGAGAACGGGGGGGGGGTACCATGAGTTTCCCCTGCCCATAAATAATATATATATATATATATATATGAGAGAGGAATGAAACATCTATGTTACGTACCTACGGGAGTGAGGGTTAGGGATGACGCCTGAACCGGGCCTGATCCGAGCCGGTTCAAGGATCAAACCCTTTCTCCCCATATTTTTTTTTAAAAATTATTTTAAAAGAAAATGGAAAGAATTTGAATAAAATCCCTTGAAATTTGGAAAATTATTGACAATGAGATTTTTGGACAAATAGATGAGGGTTTTATGAAAAATGAGGATTTTGAGATTTTATCGAGGATTTATATCGGATATTTTTCTTATAATGAGTGTTACGATACTCGTAAATGTCCAAAATTTGAAAAATTATTTTAAAGCCTAGTCTAGGTTAATTTTTTATTCCAGACCACAATTTGCAGTCAAAATTAGAGGATATATTTTCGACTAGATGTGTGGGTTTTTGAGTCGAGGCAAAAATAATTAAAATAACTAAATTGAAAAAAAATGTGTAGCAATTGTGGAATCTCACTAGATGTGTTAATGAATTTTAGGAGCGCAATTGGAACCTCAAGTGGACAATTTTACAGATATTGTAGGTAAAAAGTGACGAAATTTGATTTATAAGGTTAAGCAAATCACATATTAACCTTTACATTGTATGATTATATTTTCATATAAATTGCATCGATCCTTGATGTTGCATTTTTGTTATATATGCATACACGGTTTGGGAGGATAAGGCATTATGATTCTCTTTATAGCGTAGACTATATCGGGGTTATATAACATTATATTATGTTTGAGGGGCTGGAGTCACTGATACTTTGCATCACGTGGTTATCATGAGATCACGTTGAACCAAATCATACTCCTACAGTTTAGAAGAATGAGACTTGTTTGGTTATTCTCCCCATGCATGAGTCCTTATTATTGTTCACTTACCACTTTCGGAGGATATCAATTGATTGTGGTTGGATAACAAAAATGGGATGGATTCACGGTTGTATTTAAACTCCTTGGATTATATTTCTTGTTTAATCTCTTAGATTATTATGCATTTGATTATTACAAGTGTACTGGATAGCGTGGTTTACTTATCTTACATTATCAAATTTTACAATTGGGTAATGACAGGTTAGAGCGGCGATAAGGGAAATGGGAAGCTATCAAATTTTTTGTGATGCTACTGGTTCCTTTTTCTCTATGGATGTTTTGTTTTTTAATATTATATATTGTATAAATGGGCGTCTAGGCTCATGTGCGATTAAGAGCTCTTTTGAAATTGTTGAAATGGTTTTGGGACGAAATGGAAGGTTGTGGAGTTAAGGTAAACAGTTTATGAATTTCGAAAACTTGACATATGTTAGAATAAATATATAATTTTTGATATTGCAATATATATCATTATGGGTGGATTGTGAGTCCTTCGACATTCCCACCAAGCTAAGCAGGGTTTATTGAAGATTGTTGAAGGCCGAGTTTTCTAGTTTAGGCTTAAAAATATAGGAGATGCTGTCGAAAGTTTTTTACAGAATTTTGACAATAAATTAATTAATATAAATGAATTTATGAACTTCGAGGTTAAGACTTCCTTTTAAAATCTGTTGTGGTTGATAGTATTTTATATTTGATGATTTAAAAAAACTGATTTCGTTAATTTATGGAAGTTCGAGATTAAGGCTACTAGATTATCGGTGATTTAAAATAATCTAGGTCGGTTAAAAGCTCTAATTAGATGAGGTTTGACAATGTTGCGCTTAAGATTCTATAGGAATATTCTTGATTGAGGTTAAGTGAGTGATTAGTTAGGAAGTAATGCGATGAAATGAGGATTAAAAGGTTTAAAAATATTATGATTGTGTTAATTGTGTTTTATATTATCGAGATATCGATGGATAGAATTATGTTGTCCACCCATAGTATAGTAAGAGCCGAGTCAGGGATCTGGCGAGGGTAATAAGGACCCACAACGTGTGGATCCAAATGTGTTTCAATACCAAGTAGGATAGATGGCGTAGTTACTGAATATACTACGAGTACATGTGACAGCTCAGGTGCCCATGGTTCATGGTGCTCTTAAAGTTCCTATGACTACTCTAGCCGCTTAGAAAGATCAAGCTACCTCTGCAGTTCGTTCTGAGGGTGAACCAGTTATTGCAGTTCCGGATCGAGTTGATCAAGCTTTTATTAGTGGAATGTCTCGGGGGGAAGACAGAGGAGAGACATTAGGAAGTAGAATATGTACTTTTATGGACAGTTAAATTCGAGGTTTATGGAGACTTGGGTTCTCATAACAAGAAGCTTCGTAATATGTTAGTTACTGAAGAACATTTGAGACCTTCGGTCTTTCATACTATTTAGAAGGCGATGCCGAGATTTGGTGGAGATCTTTGCATGATGGGCACCCCATATTTGAGATTTGGGCTGATTTCCTCGAGGATCCCAACAAGCAGCACTTCAATGAGAGCATGACTTTGTAAAAAAAACTAGAATTTGATCATCTATTTCAAGGAGACATATCCTTAGCTCATTGCGGTGCTCAGTTTATCTATCTTTTGAGGTTCGATGGGGAGTTGAGGATGATAGAGAAAGAGAAGATGCGCAAGTACATGTATGGGTTATGGGAAGAACGGGGCACTACTATATCACCGACTAAACCGAACGTATTGTGAGAGGTTAGAGATAGAGCTAGAGCTTATGTAACTACACAAAATACCTTCGACACCTAATGTTGCCTCATATGTACATCGTAATCTTTTTTGAGCAAAACCATTAGATCAATGGATATAACATCGACTGGCTTAAGACAGACTTGATCACATTCTTTTCAGCCTTTAGGTTGTAGTGGTGCATTTCAGTCACCAAAGAGTGGGGGTAAGAGACGAGGAACTCAAAGACATGGTACGAATCAGAGATCGACACCTAGTCAGGCATCTTCCAGGGGCAATAAACCTACAATTACTTGTTTCGGTTATGGACAACAAGGTCATTATAGTCGTGAATGTCTAAAGAATCCAAGTTTACTTATTTGATTTAGGTGTGGGAAGAAGGGACACATTCTGAAAGATTGTCCACAATCTACAGGATCGTCTTCAGGCATGCCACAGCCTCTGTCATTGACTAGGGAACGGATATAGGTGATTGTAGAACAAGATTCTGAGGCGAATTGAAATCTTATTAAAGGTAATATTTTTGTTTGCGGTCATACTATGCACGTGTTAATTGATTCTGGTTCTACGATTTCTTTTTTATCTAGTCATGTGGCAATGGAGTTAGGGTTAACTCTGGTGCAAGTCCTTATTCATCATGTTTTTAACACAATGATTGTAGATAAGGTTTATCCTCACTTTATATGAGAGAAATATGTTGTTGAGATCTTTGGACACGAGATAGCCATTAATCTGTGCTTGTCAGAGTGTTTGATGTTTGATGAGTTGTTAGGAATGGATTGGTTAGCGGCATATCATGCACATTTGGATTGTTTCCATAAGACTATGTTCTTTTATATTATGAGCTATTCAATTTTTACATACACTGGAACATCGTCATCTAGATTGCCTTTGACCTGTGGTAGGTTAGCCACTAGGGAAGCAATGGAAACTCTTTCCGGAATTATTAGTACAAAGGCAAGACCTGAAATCAAACTATAGGAGATAGGAGATTCTTATAGGTTGTGAATTCCCTAATGTATTTCATAATAATTTACTTGGATTTCCACCTCCGAGAGAGATTTATTTTGTGATTGATTTAGTTCTTGGAACTAAACCAATATCAATTCCTCCCTATAGAATGACTCCAAAGGAATTGCAGGAGTTGTAG
Organism: Stephania yunnanensis; assembly: GCA_039657365.1. Taxonomy (NCBI): domain Eukaryota; kingdom Viridiplantae; phylum Streptophyta; class Magnoliopsida; order Ranunculales; family Menispermaceae; genus Stephania; species Stephania yunnanensis. Next base: position 50,736,343 of record CM077584.1, on the reverse strand, counting down.
AAACAATTGGAGGAGTTATTAGATAAAGTTTTTATTTACTGAAGTATGTTGCCATGGGGCACACCAGCCCTTTTTTTGTGAAAATGAAAGATGGTATTTCGAGGCTTTGCATTGATTACAAACACCTGAACAGGGTTATTATTCGGAATAAATATCTATTGCCTCGAAATGATGATTTGATTGTAAAAGGGCATGCACTAGGTCAATCTACAAACATTGTTTATCTTATAATTCTAGTTAATAAAATAGAGGTTTTATTTGTTATTTTATTATAAGTGATTGCATGTTTACCTTACAATAAGATCATGGGTATTTGTTGAAACGTCCTATATGTCCTTAGTCGGTCATTATACTGGGAACTATAATGAATTACGACTACAGTGAATCTTGATTGATGGTCATGTGATGATCATGCATATAGGGATACGAATCAAGATCATGAGTACTTGTTAGGGAATTAGATACTGGACCGACCCGATATGAGAACACCACGTGGATTAAGTCATAGGTGGTACTCATGATAGGTATATCATTTTAGTCATTCGACTTGAGCATACCATAGATTTCAATATTAGGAGCATGATAATTCGACACAATCAGATGTTGTCTTTAACCAAAAGATTATAAAGATTGTGATTAGTTATCGTGTGAATAATATATGAAGGTGCGTAATCAAGATATAATTTTTCACTCTCGTATAGAGTGAGATATCAGTATATCCCTCGATAAGATAGGCTGATAATGGCCAAGTCCATGTGAATTTATTTGATCAATGTCACTTAGAGATTTTTCAGTTTACTAAAAGATCGATACTAGTACCATTGAACATTAAAGGTGACTTTTCATACCTTATGTTTATTCAAAGGATGTCGCATGAAAAAAGGATATGATATACGTTATTAATTAGGTTGTATTGATGTTGATATTTATGCTACTTAGGAAGTCATAATGCCTTGCTAGAGACCGCTTATGACTTGTGTACCAAAATAGTTTTTGGTTCACTGCCAACATCGCATGAACCTATTAGGTCGCACACAAAGAATGGATTTGTATAGTTTCAATTAGTCTAGAGTAATGAATTTTATATGATAAAACTCATTTATTATATAATAACTTATTAATAAGAGCGTATGTGTAATTTGCTTAAACCGCTTAAATACAATAGTTGTATTATGAATAAGATTTTAAGTGAGTACTTATCTACACATATAAATAAAGGCTGGAACCCTAAAAATGATATAAGATTTTTCGTTTTACAATTTTCAAGTTCTCTGGATTTACGGAGAGAAAGAAAAATTATTTTCAATCTCTTTTGGAGCTAGTACTCCAAATTTTGGTCGTTGTTCGTGTATAGATTTTTGATAGAGGATGCACACTTGAACATCTTAAAAATCGAACAATAAAAAAGGAAATCACGAAATAAGGTATGATTTACTTTCATAGATTTAGTTAAATGAAACTTATTTTCGATCCTGTTGTGATTTTTCAAAATTTGTTTTGAATTTTTCGCTGCGTATGAACCCCCAAAAACCCAATAGTTTGATCAACTTAATGGTGCCAAGTTCTTTTCTAAGATTGATCTTTGTTCTGGTCACTATCAGTTGAGAGTTCGGGAAGATGATGTGCAGAATATTGCATTTAGTTCCAAATATAGTTTTTTGAGTTTGTTGTTATGCCATTTAGGTTTACTAATGCTCCACCAATGTTTATGGATTTGATGCAGAGAGTGTTAACACCATTTATGAATCACTTTGTGATAGTCTTCATTAATGATATTTTAATATATTCTAAGACTCATGAGGATCATGAACAATATCTTAGAGTTATTCTTCAAACTTTGAGAAATCATAGGTTGTATGCTAAGTTTAGCAAATGCGTGTTTTGGTTATCTAGATGAAGTTTATAAGTCATGTGGTTAGTATAGAAGGAATTTCGGTAGATCCAGCTAAGATTGAGGTGATCATTGGTTGGCCTAAACCTATCGCAGTGACAAAGATACGAAGTTTTCTACGTTTGGTTGGCTATTATCATCGATTTGTAAGAGATTTCTCTAAGATAGTTGCACCAATTACTAAATTAACTCAAAAGAATATTCCATTTGTTTAGTCAAGGAGTGTGATGCTGCGTTTTTGGAACTAAAGAAATGTTTGACTTCAACACCAGTTTTTATGTTGTCTGAACCAGGGAAAGGGCTTACAATTTATACTAATCCATTAAAGGTTGGTTTTGGTTGTGTATTATTGTAGAATGACGGGTGATTGCTTATGTTTTTCACCAGTTGAAGACTCACGAGAAGAATTATCATGTTCATGAATTGGAATTGGTGGCAAATGAGTTGAATATGAGATAAAGGTGATGGTTTGAACACTTGAAAGACTTTGATTTTAGTCTTAAATACCATCCAGCTAAAGCAAATGTTGTGGCTGATGCACTGAGGAGGAGGAGTGCTGAAACATTACAAGTAGATAGTCGGTTGACTTACGAGTATGACTTGCTCGAAAAAGTCAGTGCTATAACTTTTTCAGATATTCATTATGCCGTAGATGAACTATTCATGCTCAATTAAGGGTGCAAATGGTTTCTATTCAGAAAATGATCGAGTATCAGCAAAGTGATGAGAATTATGAGATGTTCAAGGGGGTTGCTGATGAAACTAATAATCCAAATTAGGCGGAGTCTGCATATCATAGTTTGAGCCTTAGAGGCGGATTGTGGATTCCATCGGCGGCTGAGATTCAGAATGAGATATTGAGAGAATTTCATAGATCTAGGTATAACATTCATCCTAACAGGACCAAAATGTATCATGATATTAGGCGATTATATTGGTGGCTAGAAATGAGAGCCGACGTGGGTGATTATGTGAGAAGATGTGGAATTTTTCTATAGGTTAAGGCCGAATGGTGAAAACTTAGGGGTATGTAACAGCCACTTCCCATATTATAGTAGAAATGGGAACATATTGTGGTGGATTTTGTTACTCATCTACCTACTTTAAGGAGGAAACATGACACAGTTTAGGTTATTGTTGATAGACTAACGAAGTTTGCTTATCTTCTTCCGATGTCCATTTCAAATACTTTTACATAGCTGAGCTTGTTTTATGAGCGAGAGGTGGTTCGCTTGCATGGGGTGCCATTGACTATAGTTTCTGATCGTGATGCTCGGTACACATCGGGGTTATGGCAGAGCATGTAGGAATAGTTCTACTCTCAGTTACATTTCAGTCCTGCATTTCATCCTAAAATGAATGGTCAGACAGAAAGGTTGATCTAGGTGTTAGAGGACATGCTCAAGGCTTGTGTACTGGAATTTGGAGGTTCATGGGAAGAATATATATCTTTGTATGAGTTCTCTTACAATAACATTTATCAATCAAGCATCAAAATGGCTTTGTTAGAGGCTTTGTATGGGAGACCTTGTCGATCTCTAGCCTGTTGATCTGAACCAGAGGATTTGGCAGAGTTGGTGCCACAGATGGTTCGAGATCACACTAAGGTTGTTCAACAGATTCATCAAAGATTTAAAGTTACTTAAGAAAGGCACAAAACTTATTATGATCTTTATCACCGGTCGTAGAATATAACGAAAGAGATTGGGTTTATTTGAAAGTCTCCCCTCGCAAAGGCCATTACAGATTTGTACTAAAATGAAAACTCTCTCCCAGGTTTATAAAACCATTCGAGATTGTAAAACGGGTTGGAAAGGTTGCTTATACACTTGCATTGCCGCATTAGTTACTCAAAGTTTATAATGTATTTCACGTGTTTGAGCTAAGGTAGAAGGAACCTGATTCACATCACATAGTAGAATGGAATCACTTCGATTTGCAGGGTGATGTGTCATACGAAGAGCAACCTATATTAATTATTGATAGGAAAATTAAGAAGCTTTAAAATAAAGAAATTCCACTTGTTTTGGTTAAGTGACTATTTCATGGTGATTCGGAACTGACTTAAGAACGAGAGGAGTATATGAGAAAGCATTTTCTAGATCACTTTTAGTTCAAGTAAATTCAATTTCAATTTCAAGGATGAAATTTTTATTAGTTAGGAAGATTGTCAAATCCTAATGTTTTAATTCGATAATTATGGTTAATTAAGGATTAACGAATTCAAATTATGGTTTAGGCTGCGAATTGGGAGCTCAGGATCGGTGAAATGAGATTTATAGGTAATTTCACTTTTGTGTGATGTTTGCCTAGTATTGCGTATTATATATTATTTTATTTTGTGAAATTCGAGTTTATTGAGTAAATTTAAGATTCGCGAGGATTTTATTTCAAGATACGTGTCAAAACAAGTTTCGAGGAAGTTTAAATGTCGACCGGAGCAACTGTTTCGAGTTTCGCGAAAAATAATAATTTTAAATTTGAATATTCAAATTTTGGACTTTAAATGGACTTAACAAGTCTACGTGGTCCCACACCTCGATTTGCTTGTGAAGATAGGTGGTCCGAGAGTTTCAAAATATTTTTGTAAATTCTCCTTTTTTTCGGAATTAAGGTATTTTTAGGGTTTAATTCGGATGCAAAATGAAGAGATAATTACGAAAATAAAAGAAAAACATGGCAAATTACCTTTAAATGTATTGATGCTATAAAGTAAATGATAAAAATGAAGGGGTATTTTGGTCATTTGACCCTCAATATAATAAATCGAAATCGAAGAACAGGGGTTAAACTAGACCTGATCATCGGGCGGGCTTGGGCGGGCTTAGGCGGGCTCGGGCTAGGCTTAGGCTGGTTTTTTTAGAGCCATGTCCAAGCCCACCGAAGCCCACTTCTAGGTATTGCGGTCCCAAGCCCGTCACGGGCCGAGCTTGGGTCGGGCCTAAATGGGCTTTTAAAAAGTACTAAAAAAAAAGTTTTGAAAATTGATTATATTCTATCAAAACAATATATAATAAATATATACATACGCGGTTAGATGACAAGAACAAAGGATTAGCTCACTAGTTAAAACTCTAGTGTAGCATTTGGGCAACTTCGGTTTAAACCTTACTACTTCACTTTTTAAAGATATATATACAATATACACATATTGGACACAAGTATATATGAACGGGTCAGGCCAAGCTGAACTTTGGTCGATAAGTGCAAACCCACCGTTCGATGGGGCCCACCCTATAAAATAAAGTGTCTTCACGGGCTTGGGTGGGGTCGGGCCCCATTAATGTTTTCATGGCCCAAGCCCGACCCATGTTAACGGGGCTCGAGCCGAGTTGGGTGGGTACCAGCCTAGTGATCAGGTCTAGGTTAAACCCACTATTCGTCATCGTCATCACAAAGCTCTCTCATCTTCGACGTTTTCATCATTATGTCGTCTTCCTCTTCTTCAACTTCCACTTCTCTCTCGTCTCCCTTATTCAATCATTTCTCTCCCTTTTCGAATCAAATTGAGAAGCATCGTGATAGTGGTAGTGACATCGAAGGTAAGTAATGACGTTTTTAATTTTTTTTTATTGTAAATTTGTTTTGGGGACTAGTTTTTGAGGATTCGAGTTGGGAGAAATGCTTTGATTGATTTAGGTGGTTGTGTGATTGAAGGAAAGAAGGATAGGTGTGTTTGAATGAAAAAAGAGAGATAAAAACTGCAAGTCAAGAGGAAGAAGATGAAGAAGAAATAAAAAATAGATAAGAGGACTGCGAAACCGTGATGGAGGTAGAAGAAGGGAGGGAATAGACGATGGAGGGGGGAACCATGAGTTTCCCTTGCCTAGAAAAATATGTATATGAGAGAGGAATTTTTTGTTTCGTTCCTATGGGATAAGGGGTTAGGGATGACCTGAACTGGGCCGGTTCAGGGATTAAACCTTTTCCCATATACATATAAAACACAAGAGGAATTTTATGTTTCGTTCCTATGGGATAAGCGGTTAGGGATGACCTGAATCGGGCCGGTTCAGGGATCAAACCCTTTCCCCCATATTTAAAAAAAAATGTTTGAAAAAAGGAAAAATTGAAAAAATCCCTGGATATTAGGAAAAATATGAAAAAAAGGATTTTTGGACAAATAAATGAAAATTGAGAGTTTTTATGAAAAACGAGGATTTTAAGATTTTATTAAGAATTTATACCGAGTATTTTTCTTGTAATGCGTGTTACGATACTCGAAAATATCTAAAATTCAAAAAATTATTTCAAAGTATAGTCTAGGTTAATTTTCGATTTCGGACCATAATTTGCAGTCAAAATAAGGATCCTGACGTACGAGGATATAGTTTGGACTAATTTTGGGATTTTTGAGTCGAGACGAGACTAATTAAAATAAATTATGGAACGATTATGGAATCTCATCAAACGTGTTAATGAATTGTAGGACCGCAATCGAAACTATGGGTGGACTATTTTACGGATATGGTGCGTAAAAAATGACGGAATTACGTTTACAAGGTTAAGTAAATCACATAGTAACCTTTACATTGTATGATTATGTTTTCGTATAAATTGTATTGATCATTGATGTTACATTTTTGTTATACATGCATACACGATTTGGGAGGATAAGGCATTACGAGTCTCTTTATAGTGATGATTATATCGGGGCTATAGAACATTATATTATGTTTGAGGGGCTGGAGTCGCTAATATTTTGCATAACGTGGTTATCATGAGATCACGTTGAACTAGATCATACTTCTAGATTCTAGAGGAATGAGACTCATTTGGTTATTTTCCTCGTCCATGAGTCCTTCTTATTGTTTACTTAACACTTTTAGAGGATATCAACTAATTGTGGTCAGATAACAAAAATGGGATGGATTCACGGTTGTATTTAAATTCCTTGGGTTATATTTCTTGTTTAATCTCTTGGATTATTATGCATTTGATTATTACAGGTGTACTGGACAGTGTGAGATTTACATATCTTACATTATCGAATTTTATAATTGAGTAATGACAAGTTCGAGCGGCAATAAGGGAAAGGGGAATCTATCAAATTTTCCGTGACGCTATTGGTTCCTTTTTCTCTTTGTATGTTTTGTTTTTGAATACTATATATTGTTTAAATGGGTGTTTGGGTTCAAGTTCGATTAGGAGCTCTTTTGAAATTATTGAAATGGTTTTGGTACACGAAATGGAAGGCTGTGGAGTTAAGGTAAACAGTTTATGAATTTTGAAAACTTGAAATAGGTTAGAATGAATATATAACTTTTGATATTGCAATATATACTATTATGGGTGGATTGTGAGACATTCGGAATCTCCACCAAGCTTAGCATGGTTCGTTGAAAATTATTAAAGGCCGAATTTTTTGGTGTAGGCTTTAAAATAGAGGAAGTGTTGTCAAATTTTTTTTATAAAATTTTGACTATAAATTAATCAATCTAATTGAATTGATGAAATTTAAGGTTAAGATTTCCTTTTAGAATCCATTGTGGTCGATAATATTTTTTATATTTGGTGATTAAAACAAATTGATTTCGTTAATTTATGCAGTTCAAGATTAAGGCTGCTAGATTGTCAGTGGGTTAAGGTAATCTAGGCCGATAAGATGCTCTAATTAGATGTGGTCCGATAGTGATAGTCAATGGTACTTCATGCAGTCTAATAATCTCCTTCTTGAACAATACACTTAACTGGTCAAATGTGTAGTGAGCTGCAATTGGTATGAAATGGGCAGATTTCTTCAATCTGTTTACAATCACACATATAGAATCGTGTCGACAGGAAGTCGTTGACAATTCTCTGAAAAAAGTCAATGGCTATGTCTTCCTACTTCTATTGTAGAATGGGGAGCGGTTGTAATAATCCTCCAAGTCTACGATGCTCGGCCTTCACCTGCTAACAGATCCCACAGTTCATGATAAACTTCGATATGTCCACTTTCATCCCAAACCACCAAAAATGTCTTTTCACATCATGGTACGTCTTGGTCTTATATAGATGAACGGTGAACCGAGAACGGTGCAAATCTTGAAGAATCTCATCTCTCAGCTTTGCCACTACCAGTATCTTTAATCTTCCTCTAAATCTAAAACATTGATATGTCGTCTCTACCCTAACTCACCGAACCTTTGGTATAGAATGTCGGATCTTTGACCCTTTAATACTCTATGTGTTGACACTATCTGAAGCCTTATTTATGCTTAAATCATCACCCGAGTATCGTTAGGAATATATGATTGACTCATCATCATTGTTTCCTCAAATAATCCATACTCATGTTTCATATGACATCTAACAACCTCGAGATCTCTAGTCGGTATCCTACTAAATGCATCAGCAACTACGTTAGCTTTTCCTGAGTGATATTTTAGAAAAAAGTCATACTCCTTCAGAAACTTTAACCATATGCGTTGTCTCATGTTCAACTCTTTAGGCGTGAAGAGGTATTTCAAACTCTTATGATTAGTGTAGAGTGTGAGACTCTTTTCATACAGTTGATGTCTCCATATCTTCAGAGCAAATACCACCGCTATCACCTCTAAGTCATGAGTGGGATAATTCTTCTCATGTATCTTCGGTCGTCTAGATCCATAAGACATTGTACCTCCATCCTCCATAAACACACAATCTATTCCTATGTGAGAAGCATATGTATACACTAGGAATCTTTGTCTTGCTTCTGGCAATATTATCACCGATGCGGTAGTCAACAATCTCTTCACCGGAGCAAATGCCTCATTATATTCTTGATACCAATCAAATATGACGTCTTTTTGGGTCAATCTAGTAATTGGTGAATCGATCTTTGAGAATTCATTTACGAATATACGATAATATCCTACTAATTTTAAAAAAACTCCTTATCTCTGTGACTGACATCAATACTGGCTAATCCATAATAGCCTGAATCTTGGCTGGATCTACATCAATACCATCTGCTCAAACATGTCCAAAAAAGCTAACTTCCAACAACCAAAATTCATACTTACTAAACTTGGCATAAAGTTTGTGCTCCCTTAAAGTCTACAACGTCTCCTTGAGGTATTGCTCGTGATCCTCTCTAGTCCTTGAATATATCAAAATATCATCGATGAAAACTATCATGAAGCGGTCAATAAATGATCTTATCACCTGATGCATCAAATCCATAAACATGGTAGGAGCGTTAGTAAAACAAAATGACATGACTATGAATTGATAATGTTCTTATCTCGTGCTGAATGTTGTCTTGGACTTATATTCATTTATGAACCTAAGCTAATGATACCCTGATCTCAGTTCTATCTTAGAGAAAAATCGCGCTCCTCTCAACTGATCAAATAAATCATCAATCTATGGCAATGAATACTTGTTTCTAATAATGACCTTGTTTAACTATTTGTAGTCGATACATAGTCTCAAAGTAGTGTCCTTATTCTTCACGAACATGATATGTACTCCCCACAGTGACATAAAAGTGTGATGAGTAACTTATGTCCCAAATCGTGAAGCTGACTCCTCAATTCCTCCAACTTTCTCGATGCCATGCGGTACAGCGGTATAGAAATAGGTCCAGTGCCTGTCAAATCCCAGAATTTTCAAACTGGTAATTATGATTAATCAAGGATTAATGAAGACTGATTTGACACCAAGTTGGGAGTTAAAGACCGGTGAAATTGAGGTTTTTAGTTAATTTTATTATTGTGTGATGTTCGCTTAGTGTTGTGTACTATATATTATTTTATTTTGTAAAATTCAAGTTGGTCAGGTAAATTCAGATTTTACAAGGTTTATCTCGAGACATGTGTCAAAATGGGTCTCGATAGAGTTAAAATATTGACTCAAACTATTGTTTTGAACTTTGCAACAAATAAGTGAAACTAAGTTTAAAAACTCAAATTTGAAGATTAAATGCGAAACTAAGCTTTGCAACAAATAAGTGAAACTAAGCTTAAAGAGCCAATGTGGGGATTTTGCCTTGGTTTGTTTATAAGTTGAGATTGTAAGTAGTGTGAAATGAGTCGAAGTTTGTGCGAGATCTTGTTTTTAAGTTTCGTGTTGATTGACAATTATCGAGGTTGACATTTGGTCCAAATCGGTATAAGTTTGGCTAAGTTTTGTATGTCATAGACAAAGTTAAGATTTTTGGAGTTTTAGCGTGACCAAAACTAGTGTTATGAATGCTTCATGAAGATGGATTGTTTTGTTGAGAAGTTGACTCAATTTAGAAAAACAAAATCGGATTGAAAACGAGCATCGAAAGCCATAACACGTTCAAATAGAAAGTTTAGAATTTAATCAATTAAAAAAATTAAGCTGCTCATAAGTAGCAGAGGGTTTATTTATAAATATTTATAAAAAAAACCAAAATCAAAACATATCGATTCATTTCAACATAACGTTGAAAACGTTCGTTCCCTAAACCCTTCTGTCGATTCTTTCGCTTGTGGAGCTCCCTACGTCCGATTTTCGCCCGATTTCTTTCCACAAAATTGTAAAGCATACCAATACGATCAGTTCGAAGCTAAATTTCCATAGTGGAAACAAGATATTTAGCTCACAATTTGGTAAATTCTGGGCATTTCTCCTTTATTCAATTTGAATTCTCGTGATTTTTTGATTTCTTTCTCAGGATTTCGATAGAAATTGGTATGAATTGTTGTAAATTAGTATATTGGATTGATTTGGATCAATTTGAATAAATTCCATCGACGTGGGTTAGGGTTTTGATGAATTATACTAGTGAAATTCAGTTAATAATTATTTTGGAAATGTTTTTATACTTGATATTGATTTTACATTGTGTTTATGGATGAATTGATTTTGGTTTTGATCCAATTTGACTCCATAGGTTGTGAAAATATTTTGAAGTTGATATCGAGTGACTTTGTGGCATTTGTTGTCAAGTTTTGAGGATTTAATTGCAAAAATATTAATTTAGAGAAGTTTTTTTAGTTCAAAATAAATAAAGTTTGCTTAGTTGACAAGCCGTATGGGAAATCTCATAACTTCATCGTCGATTATCCAATTTTAGTGTTCTTAAAGTCTATCGAAAGCAAGAGAAAAACTATAAGTTCCTTTTAGGTCATTAAGACAAATATTGAGGTTTTTAAGCTTAAAAAATTACCCCAAGTTGGCTAGTTGAAAGCTAGTTGAAACAGTTATATAAATAAATATTTTTGAAAACTATTCTCAAGCATACTTTGACTACAATTTTCATTGAGTTTCATGATATGATTTCACTTGAAGCATGACCCATAATATAATTGAGTATGTAAGGAAGCTATTGGAAGCATTTTCAAGGAGATTTGACACTCCGAGACCTCAAAAATTAAGCGCAAAATTGGTTGTTTGTAAGGTAAGTAAATCCCATAGTAACCTTTACATTTTATGATTATAATTTTGTATAAATTGGATTGATCCTTGATATTGCATTTTTGTTGTACATGCATACACAGAAAGGGGGGACAAGGTCGATTTGAGTCTCCTTATTGTGTCTACCTAATTGTATTTACAGGATAAAACTATTTAACGTCTACCTAACTGTGTGCACATGGTATATTAAGTTACCTAACTATGTATACAGGATAGAACTTATAGTGTATGCCTATCGTGTACGGGGTAGACTATAAAATGCTTGAGGGGCTAAAGTCACTGATACTTTGCATCATGCGATTATCATGAGATCACGTTGAACCAGATCATACTTTGATAGATTCGAGGAAACATACTCGTTTGGTTATCCTCTATTGGCATGAGTCCTTATTAATGTTTATTTACCACTTTCGGAGGACGTCATCTGATTGTGGTCTGATAATAGAAACAGAATGAATTCATAATTGTATTTAAATTCCTTGGACTGTATTCTTCTTTTAATTTCTTGGATTATTATGCATTCTATTACTACAGGTTTACTGGATAGTATGGGATTTACTTATCTGACATTATCAAGTTTTTATAATTGGGTAATGACGGGTTTTTGCGGTGACAAAGGAAAGGAAAATATTTTTGACTGCTTGTAATTTGCTTAGTTCCATTTACTCAATATATGTATTATTTTTCATATAATATATAGTAGGTTTTAGGTTCGTGTGCGATTAGGATCTCTTTTGGAATGGCTGTAACAACTTTGGATGGATCAGAATACCATAGAGCTGAGGTAATGTTAGTTCAAGGATTTTGAAAACCTGAAATAGGTTAGAATTTGATGCAATATATATTGTTATGGGTGGATTATGAGTCCTTCGACATTTCCACCAAGCTGAGCATGTTTTGTAAAAAAATTTTAAAGGTCGGGTTTTCAGTGTAGGCTTAAAATTAGAGGAGGTGCTGTCGAGATTTTTTTAAGGAATTTTAAAGATAATGTAATCAATCTAAATGAATTTATGAGTTTTAAGCTTTAAGATTTACTTTTAAAATTCTTTGTGGTTGATAAAGTTCCATATTTAATTTTTATGATATTTAATTTTATTCATTTATTGATTGTGAGTTTAAGAATGCTAGATTATAAAGGGAATTAAGATGATCTAAGCCGGTTAGATGCCCTAATTTGGTGAGGTCTGACAGCCTAGTACTAACTCAATAATAAGATTTATCTCTCTACGTGGTGGTAAACTAGGTAAATCCTCCAGAAACACATATAGAAACTCACACACAACTGAAATCTTTTCAAGTTTAGGTCCCTAACTCTCTGCTGCAGTATAGAATGCTACCAGAGTCTCCATATCTCTAATAGTTGCAACTCCACCTTTAGTGCCCTCGGCTCTCGGCATACTACCACTATATGTGAACATCAGACGCTTTGGAACCTCAAATATCATCGTCTTACTAAAATAGTTGATATGAGCGTGATATGCTACTATCCAATCTATCCCTAACAATGACTAAAATTCTAAGAACTCAAGAACCCTGAAGTCCGCAAGTAACTCTATCTCGCCTATCTATATCGGATATCCCTCAATAAGACAATTAAGGTAAACCCTATCCTTAGCTGCAGTACTCAAAATCAAATGTACGCTAACTCTAATCGGTGTCAACCCTAAGATGCCTCTTATGCGACCAGAAATGAAAGATAATGTAGAGCCCAAGTCAAATAAGACATATAAATCTCTACAAAAAATGGAAACCGTACCCTCAATGAGTCCTCGCATGGCATCGACATTAGGTTGTGCTACCGTGTGTACACCCTCTCGACTTTACGGGGGAACCACAATTGTTGGCTATGGATAATCTCAAATATGGTGCCTAACCATCCATACCTGAAGCAAGTAATCGGCCTACGCTAACTTTGTGCCTGATCCTGGGCTTGTGCATGTTCTTGTCCATGTCAGGAAACATCTCGACCTCTACCTTTGCCTCGACCTTTACCACTCTGCTACTATTGATATGGCATTGGTGGTATTAGTAGAGCTGGTAAAGTAGTAGGAGTTGGCAACGCATGTCTGACTGATGATGACAAGGGAGGTCTACCAACTACACTCTGCAACGGAATAGGGGATGATACATATGGTACATCTAGTATAAATATCCCTAGCCTCAGGGAACCTCACTCACATCTCCTCAGTCCCTTGCCCTTCTTTCACTTCTTTCAAACTCTGCAACCTGATATGGTGTCAATACTGGTCCTAGCGGTGTCCCATTAGCAACTCTGCTCAAATAATAGGTCTCGTGAGAAAGTGCACGCTCATAAATCTCACCTAAAGTCCTAGCACCTGAACTGACAACATAAAATCCTATATATGGCCTCAATCCATCTTCAAAGTGGTACACATCATTCGGATCATCTTTTACTAGATCTCTAGCAAACTGCATCAAATAGCCATATCTATCCATATAGCTCATCACTGACTCATCAGTTCCCTGTCTCAAGTTCATAAATTCCTTCCTCAAACTCTTCATCACTACAGATGGGAAGTGCTGCTAGTAGAACTTCTTCTTAAAGGCATATCATGACTCAAACTTGCTTCCAAAGCTATCTTCACACGCCACTAAACACTGGTGTCTCTCTGCAGTGTATGCGACAAAATCTTAGCTCGAAGTTTATCCTCAATCCTCAAGACTCTATGCAGCTTCTCTTGAGACAAAACCCATTTCTCTATCTTCTCAAAATATCGCTGACCATCAAAGTACATTGGCTTCAGTTCGATGAAATTCTTCACCAACCGAACCTCTACTAACGAGCTTGAAGATGTAGGTGCGAAATATGGTGAATAACTGTCTTTATGATTGGTGTTGTCACTATCGGTATAGTCTGTACTACCGGAGTGGTTGCCGTCGGTAATGTGGAAGGAATATTAATAGGGTCTGGTGTCTGTGTTGGTGGAGCAAAATGTGATGTCAACATGGCAATGAAATCCGCTAACTACCATCTTTAAGCAGCTACTCAGTCAGATATCCTTTAAAACTCATCAACTGATGGAATAGGAGGCGGGCTGCCACTGGACACCTGCATCCCCGTTATCACGAGGATCATCCATTGGCGTCTGCAAGTTGATAACGAACGTGAATCAGCTACTACGTGAGTAACACATATATACATATAGAAACTATCATGTACGTATAAGAAATTCTCATCTCACCTTCACTCACTTCCCAACTAATGGTTTCTAGGCGAGGATCATTTGGTTTTCCACAACTAAAATTTATGTTTTATTTTTAAATATTATTTTTTACTTATTGGAAAAATTAGGTCTCTTTTACCAACTGCGACTTCCATATCACATTGTAGAATAACTATATTCCACTACCTAAGCTCTATAAACTTAGGCTTTACAAACCTAAGCTCTGATACCACCTGTAATGACCCGTTCTCAAATTAGGGCACCATCTGACCTAATCCCATCATTAAGCCATTACCTCGCCATGTAAGACTTAACGAGGAATTAGTCAACCTTTCCAAAATCTATATTTTTACTAGTTAATTTTTCAAATAATCATTTTCTTATCTTATTTCAATTACTAAATCAGAGTTAACTTAAATTTACCAATTTAAAGTTTATTCAGCAGATGTATAGTAGCCACCCTTAACTCCCTCAAATGGTAAATAATGGCCCTTTCTTTGCTTTGGGGTCTATTTTTCTTTCTATCTGACAAGACTAACAAATCGGAAGGGGTGGTATTTTCATTGCATTGATAGAAGTGTAACTAGGAAAAGAAAGACTCTCTCCACTTTGCCTCGGTTGTATGTAAACCCCTTTTCACCCCCACTCCCTAAAATGGTAAAGAAGGGCTCTTTAAATTCGGTAGATCGAATAAACTACTAGATAGATAAGAAATAGGTGGGTGAGTGAGAACTCACTGACCCGAGCGATTTTGGAATATAAATATAAATAGGCCTCAATAAGTTCCTAAATTCTTTCCTGAGCTCAATCAATCCCCTTAACTATAACTAATGGATGCTAGTTGGGGGTCCATCTTAACAATTCAACAAAAGCTTTTAACATAATACGTAGATTTGTGGAAAACCAGGAAGTAAATATCACATGCATACATATATAATGAAACGACAATAAAATATATCAACATGTAGCACTATCTCTCAACCCATAATATATGCAACCCCAAAAGTATGTGAACGACATATAAAAGTCATACAAGAAAGTTAAAACCTACAAAATCAAGCGTAGCAGCACTCCATTGACCCAGAGGTAGTCACCGATCTTTTCTTTGCCTGGTCTGCTACTTGATGGATTTGTGCTCACTATTATAAAAAGGACGGTGACTACAGGAAAGTAAAAAAGTAACACTAAGAGACATTTGTCCACATTTCTAAATATATAACAAGTACCTAAAAGCATAATCAAAGCAACTATGCTGAAAGGAAATCATGCTATAAGATACTCCAGTTAAACAAAATGAAACTAACATTCGGCTAAGTAGTAATGATCTAGGGCCGATCGATCGGGAGTCCTATCCCAATGCCTTTTCCATTATGTAAGGATGGAGCTTAGCTCTACATCTCTGAGAAGGTCGGAGTTGTGCTCTACGCCTTTATAATCATCCCAAGTTTCATTCACCTAAGATGTATATTAGCCAACAACCCCGATTTCCATACACTGTGATGTCACCCAAGTTATACTTGCCAACAACCCTGAGTCCCATACCCCGTTATATTACCCAAGTTAATGGAGAAATCCCTTTCACCTCGAAGTCTAGTGACCCCCATATACAACAACACCTCTATCATATCATGGTCTAAATACAAGAACTACTTTCATATTTCATGAGATAACATGGTTTGAGAATCCAACAAAGCAATTGCTTATCTAATGCACAATGGAAAATAGATTTACAACACCATGTAACACTTACCTAATATAATGCTATTTCATTTGAACACATATATTCCAATCAGAAAAATGACATAGTATATGATTTGGAGTCAATGAAACTATTTAACCAATAATCTAAACTATGATAGCAAACTTATGAAATGAGAGAGAAAACAAGTCATGGTATATATAATATAATAGGTAAATAAGTTCAAATGATTGGAATCAATAACAAAACAGGAATGAAATGTAAATAAATATCTCAATCAGTTTACTTATAATCCATGCAAATTTTCTAGCTATTTCGGCCTCTCGACACCTCAAAACTCGTATCTAAACCTCGAGACTCTTCCTTAGGTTTCAGATATCATTTAACATGTTTTTAAATGTGTTTAGACCTTTAATTAAGGTATTAAACTTGTTTATAATGTTTAAGTAAATTTAAGAAAATTGCATATTTTTATGTTGTCATAGCACCAAGCACGCTGGGTGATATTAATAGCGCGCTAATGACCTCATTAGATCATTACCAAATTTCTCTAACGCACTATACAAAGATAGCGCGCTAGCTGACCTACCTAGCGTGCTCTGTGCAGGAGAACCCATAATTCTGCACTTAGAATTCTGAGTTCCCTCCAAACATAGGCTTCATCAACATCTTGAAAACTCTTATACATACTTCTAATGCCTCAAAACATCAAAAACAACATAAAAACATCCATAATTCATATTATTCATGAATTCATCAAATCGAGCTAAGTTGCTAGTGTAAGTGAATTATCTAGTTTGATGAACACCTCTTAATCAATTCTTCACCAAACCTTCCAAAATCTTGTTGATCTTCTTCTTCTCCAGCACTTCTCTTCCAAACAAGTTATCTAAGTTTTGTAAATGAAATGTTTGGTTTGCATGTGTTGATCAATCAATCTTATATATTAAGATAAGATTGATTTCTAACCATTGATCTTTAAGTACACTTGAATCTCGAGGCTTATCTAATAGCTTACAACTTAACACTTGTCCCACTAACTCTCCACTACCTCATGCTAGCTAACACCAATTTTAAATTTAATTGGTCTTTTGATGTGCCAATACGTATCTTGAGGATCATCATGGCTATTGTTTTAAATTTCTAACTTAAGGCACATTTAATATATAATTAACTTTAGCCATATTATTTCAACATATAAGCTACACTAAGCTTAAAAGGAACTTACCACATCACTCTCTACCCTGGTCACACGCCAGCGCGCATCTCGAGGTGCATTTCCACTCATGTCTCGACACTATACACAAGTATGAGTGACTTATTAGTCTACACATATACATTACACTAAGCATACTTCACAACAAATATAACAATACCTCAACCGCATTGCCTTGATCACAACACGTATCTTGATACGAGTCTTACGTTACTATCACTGATTCTAATTAAGGAAATTAAACTTGGATTAGGATTTTGAGCCGTGACACATAATTATGGCATTACGTGGATAACTTGGTTGAATTGGACATGAAAACCGAAGAAATATATTATTTGTAAATGATGGTTGTTTGTATGCAATGTTTAAAATCATTATTATTGTATTGCATCACATGTGTATACATTGTTGTCGAGTGAGTTGGTGTGAATGAGAGTTACTTTGGGAAGCGTGTTGACGCGGGGATTAGGTAAGAGTGACCCGGGGATGTCAGAACAGGCTAAGAACTAGAGTGTGATGTATAATTAAGCCATAGCCTAAGTTAGTTAATTAAATAAAATGAAATATGGTGCACCTCGAGATGCGTGTCCAAGCATGGGCACTGGGTGCCGGGTCGTCGAGGATTGGTGGGACCACTAATGCATCAATAGAAGTTTATAAGAACGCCAATCATATGTATTATTATGCCTAAGTGAATTAAATTAAACAAAAATAAATAAAGTCCTATAATTTGGAGGGATTAATCTAGGACTTTAGATCTTCATCTAGATGATCCTAGATTGAAGAAACTAGGCAAGATGTGTCACTTGTAAGTGTCACATTGGAGTCATAATGTGGTGTTGGACATTACAAAGATGACATTAGATTGACCTCTAGATATGTGAACACAATTTATTACATCAACAACTGTATGGACCTACTTAATGGATTTCTCAACAAACCCTATGATTGCTCCTACTTCTAAACATGACACCGCTCAGCCTAATCCCGTAACCAAGCCTTAATTTTAACCAAACAAGACTTAATTACGTATTAGTCAGCCTTTTGTCCCTATATTCATCTATACACTTGTTTAGATATTATTAGATTTCAAAGTTAATTAAGATTTTTATCATTTTTTATTTTATATGTATTTTAAAGATTATGCGGAAACTTTTATTATTCAAAATCCTAAGTGTGGAAAATCAGGAAAATACAACATCACATGCTTGTATATATGAAACTATACGCTTAACCTAATGTACAGTAAAAATATAAGCAATAATAATACAATAAAAGTCAAGTCATACAAAATGAGATAGGAGAATCACTGAAATGCTCAGAGAAAGTCGTTGATCTTTTCCTCCCAGCTTACTGCTGCTCGACGGACCTACGTCCACCGTCACAAACTAGATGGTGAGTATAGTAATATCTAAGTAATAACTTGAGAATTATATGCCACATTTATAAAATAAAAAAATGGTATTTAAAAGCATAAAGTAGCAAAATAATTGTTGAATCAAGTAATGCAAGTAAATTCCACAATTAAAGATGTATAGACTGACACAGGCTAAGTTGAGATGATCTACGTCCGGTCAGCGGTGAGAACTATCACCTAACCTTTCCCACTACTATATAGAGCTATGCTCAACATATTCCATACCAAAAGCTGAGCCGCACTTTACGCATATAAATCATCTAACTCATTCTCGCCGATCACCCCGAGTCCCATGTCTCATGTTCCGAGCAAGTGTAGTGGTGACTGCTGGAACCCTGAAGACTCATGTCCCCATAAACCGCGTATCTCTCATGCAATGGACACTAGATAATCCCTACTTTGGTTTTCAAAAATAAATAATTCCAATTCTCTTAAAATCCAAAACAAGTTAGGCTACAAAGCCCAAATGAATAGAATACAAATCTAATCCAATCCAATTGCTCCCAATAGAATGCTTTTAATCAATTACCTATTAAAGTTCTCATCAAGAGTAGAATTTGAATCAATGAAACACTTCACAAGGAATCATGTTACAATATTCAATCATGAATAGACACAAGAATAACATGATGTGAGATTACAAGTAGCAATATGTACAAATAGACCATAAAATAATAAGAGTGAATGAAATGAAATATAGAATTCTCACAGCTTTGCTTACAATTCACAATGCTCGTCCTATCCTATTAGATCTCTTGACACTCTGAAATGCGTTCCCAAACTCTCAAGATCTCCCCTTTAGTTCCTTGGAGTTGTTTGAAGGTTTTAGAGTGAGTTTGGACCCATTTATAGTGTTTAAACCATGTTTGGACTTTGCTGATTTTTGTACTAACATAGGCAATTAGCGTGCTATTTTACACCTCTAGCACACTAATTTGATCATTAGCGCACTACTTCACATATCTAGCACGCTAATTAATATTAGCGCACTGGTGCGCTATGTGCAGCAGAACCCAGAATTCACTTCGAATTCTGGGTTTTTGCTACACATAGGCTTTGTTATCGCCTTAGGGACCCTCATACACACTACAAGAGGTACCTAACACCATACCCAACATAAAATAGTAACCACAATATTAGTTTCATGAATTCACAAAATTAATGGAGTGGAGAAGTTACCTACCTTGAATAACTCCTTCTTCACTCAACCTTCAATGAATCTCACTTCTCCTATTCTCCAAGTCACTCCAGCTGCCTCTCTTCTTCCTCTACTCCTCCTAATAATGATTTTGGTGATGATAAGAAACCAAATTGTTGACTTATATGTTGCATTTGACCATGTTGATATGTTTAAACCTTAGCCTTTAATTAATGCGTGCACACGTATCTCGGGGTTTAACTAATGAACCACCTTGTCACACTTATCCCTCAACTCATAATTAAGTGACCCACATGTTGACTCACTTTACCTCTTGATGGGTTAACATGTGTCTCGATGCACATCATGTGATTCTTGTTTTATTTTCCTAACTTTAGGCACATTAATGTTTAACTAAATGTGACCACACTAAAGCCACTTATAAATTTATCATTAATTCATATTTAATTCCAATTAATTAAGCTTACCCCATAAGCCGCTACCTCGGTTCCATGTCGACGCACGACTCGAGGTATGTCCCCGCTTGTCTTGGTACCTATACACCCATATAAATTGACTTAATAGTCTACACATATACAATACACTAGGCATACATCATAACAAACATAAAATGTACCATGGCCCTTGCCTCGCTCAATGGACATATCACGGTGTGGGTCCTGTTGGGTTTTGGGGTTCATACGTAGCGGAGATTACAAAACAATTTTGACAAAAACCCCAACAGGATCCGAATCTAATTCCATTAAAAATGTTTAAACCATGAAAACTTAATCATACATCAGTCGCAATGTACCTTTCTGAAGGTTAATCGATCTCTAAGGCGCTGCCAACAACGAACGCCCTCTACCAGTAGTCCACATACGAACGAAGGCCTAGATTCAAAGTGCTAGCTTCGAGAGAATACCAAACCTTTTGTTTCTCTCCAAAACGATCCAGAGCATACCAAAAACCCTAAGTCGTTTCTAAAACGAAAATAGAGTTTCGGCCTTTTGATCTTTCGTACGTGTGTTCTAACTTAAAGCGTCTATTTATACAACCTTTGTATATAGACGGTTAAGTAAATTACACATATACCCCTACTTAAAGAAGTATAAGTGTAATACACCACAAGGACGTTTCCGTCATGAATTTTATTCTATAAAATTCATTTTTTTGAACCATCTTAAAATCTCGCAAAACCATTCTTAGTGTGCGACCCAATAGGCTCATACAACATTGGCGGTGTACCAAAACACATTTTGGTATACAAGTCATAAGCGGCCTCTAGCAAGAAATTATGACTACCCAAGTTGTACGAATATCAAATCGATACAACCTAATTAATAGTGTATATAACATCCTTTTGTCACACGATATCCTTTTGATCAAACATAAGGCATGGAATTGTCATCCAACATGTTCAATCGTAATAGTCTCGATCTCTAGGTAGACTGAACACATCCAAGTGACATTGATCAATATCAATTCACTTAGACTAGGCCATTTAACAGTCTAACACATCGAGGGATCCACTGGACATCTCTCTTTATATGAAAGGGACAAATTCTATCTTGATTACACAACTTCATCACATTGCTCACATAGTAACCAATCACAACCTTTATAATCGTTCGGTTAAAGACAATGTTTGATTGTGTCAAATCACTGTATTCCTAATGTTGAAGTCTCTGGTAATCTCAAGTCATAGGACTTAAAAATATACCTATCATGAGAAACAACTATGACTTACCCCATGTGATGTCCTCATAGCGGGTCGATCCAGTACTTTGTTCCCTAACAAGTACTCGTGATCTTGATTCGTATCCCTATACGTATAATCATCATATGATCATCAATCAAGACTCACACCAGTCTTAATTCATTATAGTTCCCGGTATAATGATCAACTATGGAAATTTAGGATATTTCTGTAAATACCCATGGATCTTATTATAATGTAAACATGCAAATTAATTATAATAAACAACAAATGAAATCCTCTATTTTATTAACTAAACGTATTCATAAAGACAATTAATGGATTGACCTAGGGCACATGCCCCAACATCTCCCACTTGCACTAGGGCCAATCATACATGCATCTAATGCCTAATAATCTAACATGACCATCATGTTTTGCTTGTGGAAGAGCTTTTGTCAATGGATCCGCAACGATTTCTTCAGTTGGTACTCTGCAAATCTTTACGTCATCCCTCTCAATAATTTCTCTGATGTGATGAAAACGCCTGAGTATATGTTTGGATTTGTGGTGTGATCTAGGTTCCTTGGCCTGTGCTATTGCCCCGTTATTGTCACAATACAAACAAACAGGGTTAGCAATACTTGGAACCACACCTAGTTTAGAAATGAACTTTTTGATCCAAACCGCCTCCTTTCTTTGCATCGACGACGCCGCAATATACTCACTTTGTTGTAAAATCTGCCACGATCTCTTGCTTCGAACTTTTTCAGCTTACCGCAACCCCATTCGAAGTAAACACATATCCAGATTGCGATCTAAAATCATCTATATCAGTTTGAAAACTTGCATCTATGTAACCATTTACAACTAGATCATTTTCAAAACCTCCATATACTAAGAACATTTCCTTAGTCCTTCTTAAGTATTTAAGAATGTTCTTTACTGCTATCCAGTGACTCTCGCCAGGATCCGACTGATATCTGCTTGTAGTGCTCAAAACATATGATACATCAGTTTGAGTGCATAGCATGGCATACATGATAGATCCAATAGCCGATGTATATGGAATCTTATTCATACGGTCTCGCTCATCATTTGTCCTAGGACATTGATTCTTGCTGAGACTTATGCCATGAGACATTGGCAACAATCCTCTTTTAGAGTCTTGCAAACCGAACCTATTCAGCACCTTGTCTATGTAAGCACTCTGACTTAGACCGATTAGCCTCTTAGATCTATCCCTATAGATCCTTATCCCTAGGATATAGGCCGCATCTCCTAAGTCTTTCATTGAGAAACACTTCCCTAACAAAGACTTGACATTCCGCAATGTTGGGATGTCATTTCCAATGAGTAATATATCATCAACATACAGTACCAGAAAAACAACTACACTCCCACTGACCTTCTTATATACACAAGGCTCATCTTCGTTCTTAATAAAACCAAAATCTTTGATTGCTTCATCAAAACAAAGATTCCAACTCCGAGAAGATTGCTTTAATCCATAAATGAATCTTTGAAGCTTGAATACCTTCCTAGAATTCTTAGGATGTACAAAACCTTCAGGTTGTGTCATATACACGTCCTCAAGCAGCTTTCCATTAAGAAATGTTATTTTTACATCCATTTGCCATATCTCATAGTCATAATATGCAGCAATGACAATTAAAATTCTTATGGATTTAAGCATGGCTACTGGCAAAAAAATTTCATCATAATCAACACCTTGAATCTGCCTGAAACCTTTTGCTACAAGTCTTGCTTTAAAAGTATGCACATTGCCATCCATGTCAGTTTTCTTCTTGAAAACCCATTTACATCCAATGGTCTTACCACCTTCTGGTAAATCAACCAAGTACCAAACTTGGTTATCATACATGGATTGCATCTCAGAATTCATGGCACTTAGCCATTTATCTGAGTCTGGTCCGGACATAGTCTCCTGATAAGTGGTGGGCTCATTTTTGGTCCATAAGCAACACATCACGACTATCTGTAATGAAAAATCTGAATTTCTCTGGCTCATGTCTTACCCTACTAGATTTATGTGGGTCTTGTGTCACTTGTGGAGGTTCAACTTGTTCGGAACGTTGTTGAACTTCCAGTAGCGGTTCAGTGTTTATCTGTCATTCTTGAACTTCTTCAAGATTTATTTCTCTCCCACTAGTGTCTTTTGAAATAAACTATTTTTCCATAAAGGCACCATACCGAGCAACAAACGCTTTGTTCTCAGCGGGATTATAAAAGTAATATCCTTTCGTTTCCTTAGGATACCCCACAAATAAACACTTGTCAGATTTAGGTGCTAGTTTTTCTGAGACTTGTCGTTTTACGTAAGCCTCACAACCCCAAATCTTAAGGAACGACAAACTAGGTCTCTTCCCGTACCATATCTCATATGGTGTTTTATCAACCGCTTTAGAATGAACTCGATTTAGAGTGAAAGCTGCAGTTTGTAATGCATAACCCCAAAAGGATAATGGAAGATTTGCATGACTCATTATAGATCAAACCATATCTAATAAGGTTTGATTTCTCCTTTTAGAAACTCCATTCCATTGTGGAGTTGCTGGTGGAGTCAATTGGGAGACAATCCCACAATTTCTAAGATGATCATCAAATTCTTGGCTTAAATATTCACCACCTCGATCTGATCGAAGTTTTTTGATAGTTTTACCAAGTTGATTCTGCACTTCATTTTGAAACGTTCAAAACATCTCAAATGATTCAGCTTTATGTTTCATAAGATATCCATAACCATATCTGCTGAAATCATCAGTAAATGTAATGAAGTACTGATAACCTCCTCTAGCCATTATGTTTATAGGACCGCATAATAAGTATGTATTAGACCCAATAAATCACTTGCCCTTTCACTGTGTCCAGTAAAGGGACTTTTAGTCATCCTAGTAAACAAGATACACATGTTTCATATGTTTCTAAATCAAATGAATCTAGAAGCCCATCTTTATGGAGCTTCGTTATGCGCTTCTCGTTTATGTTTCCGAGACGACAATGCCAAAGATGTGTTAATTTACAGAAATAAAAATTTTCTTCCTTTTCTTTTGGGTGTTTTGAAGCAGGAACAGGCTGGGGCTTGACTTGTTCCATAGGATTTGCGACAGGTGCAGCAACAGCCTTGGCAACCTAGCTTTGCCTTCGCCTTTCTTCTTCATTCCCTTTCCCTTTGGACCATCAACACATTACCAGAGAGTTACTCACTGGTGATGAATTCAAGATCAAATTTGTAGCCAACTCTTGGCTTATGGAAAATCCGAGTCTATCAAGCTGGTCAACATAGCCCTTCATCTTCAAAACATGAGGACTAACTGACGCACCCTCGGTCATCTTGCAAGAATGTAGGTTCTTGACTGTCTCAAACCTTTCTTGCCTGGCTTGCTGTTGGAACATTTCCTTCAGCGTTACAGCCATGTCGTAGGCTTCCATTAGTTCCGTGTCCTTCTGAAGTTCAGGAACCATAGTTGCTAGCATAATACATGCAACATCAGTAGAATTGTTGACATGCTTATTATGCGCATCCTTCACAGCTTTCGTAGCATTGGCTGGTAGGTCCTTAGGGATTGAAGCATCCAGGACATACAACTTGTGTTCATACTTAAGAACAATTCTCAAGTTTTTGAATCAATCAAGAAAGTTAGTCCCAGATAGCTTATCCTTCTCAAGGATGGATCGCGGTGACAGGGGATTATTGTTTCTTGAAGAGGCCATTGATCTACAACAAAGATTATGCAAAGTTGATTTTAGTATAGAGGAATAGACTCCCACTAAATTAATAACCCTCCTAAAACGTATTGTTTATTTAGGGGACTAAAATCCATATTTCACCTAATTCTATGATAGCTATGGCATGAAACACAAAACTAGATTATTTAGGTAGGTAACAGTTACCAATTACATCTTATGTAATTTTTAGATCCTTTTATGAGATATGGGACATCTTATGTCTTAGCATGTTTTTATCTCATCATTTGCCTAAAGCTCAAAACTATTTTGATGGCTTTATTAAGTCGGACATTTTTAAACATTAAGGTAACTCTTACCCAACTTGTCTCATCAAGATAACACAATACACCCAACTATGGCTGAAACTATATTAGTGTGATCGAGGCCTTGACACTTTTCAAATTAAAATTTCCGTACGCTAGGATTTATAGAAAATCATAATTTTTTTTTTTTTTTTAAGACGAATCTCAATTTTATTATCATAAATTAACCCCTTAATTTATTTGAAATTAAGTCAATTAAAACATTTTAATTAACCCGGGCCCACATCTAACTAATCATCTTATCCTAATCCAATTAGGATTTAAGATATTTGAATCCTAGTATATCACCAATAACAAGATTCTTGATATTTATCTCCAAATCTAATTTGTTATCTATCTTTATCAAATAGAACTTCATAACAAAGTAGATATAACAAGATAAATAATTAATTTCGAAAATTAATTATTTATTTTGGATTTAAGATATTTGGATCCTAGTATATCACCAATAACAAGATTCTTGATATTTATCTCTTATTCTAATTTGTTATCTATCTTTATCAAATAGAAACTTCGTAACAAAATAGATATAACAAGATAAATAAATAATTTCGAAAATTAATTATTTATTTTGGATTTATGATATTTGAATCCTAGTATATCACCAATAACAAGATTCTTGATATTTATCTCATATTCTAATTTGTTATCTTTATCAAACAGAAACTTCATAACAAAATAGATATAACAAGATAAATAAATAATTTCGAAAATTAATTAATTATAAATAAATAATTTCGAAAATTAATTAATTATAAATAAATAATTTCGAAAATTAATTATTTATAAATAAAAAATTTCGAAAATTAATTATTTATAAATAAAAAATTTCGAAAATTAATTATTTATAAATAAATAATTTCGAAAATTAATTATTTGCAATTTCGGTCCTCATCCAAATAATCACAAACATGTAATTGAATCATGAACTACTATCCCAATCGAACCTAATGGTGTCATAGATCACAGAACACGAAATTCTATTCATTAAAATTATTTGAATTAACCTAACATGGTTACTAGCATGTACGAAACCGATTTTAATTAAATCATGAATATGTGTATCATATACACAAAACATGATAATAAATCTCAAAGACAACTTATGTATATCACATATACATCAACTATTAACATGCTTTCAATCATATATCATGTATATATCAGAAGAAAACATGCAATGAATTTAATGGAATCGAACTCGAAGGCTTTGATACAACTGTTGGGTTTTGGGGTTCATACGCAGCGAAGATTACAAATTTTTTTTTACAAAAACCTCAACAGGATCCGAATCTAATTCCATTAAAAACGTTTAAACCATGAAAACTTAATCATACCTCAATCGCAATGTACCTTTCTGAAGGTTAATCGATCTCTAAGGCGCTGCCAACAACGAACGCCCTCTACCAGTAGTCCACACACGAACGGCGGCCGAGATTCAAAGTGCTAGCTTCGAGAGAATACCAAACCTTTTGTTTCTCTCAAAACGATCCAGAGCATACCAAAAACCCTAAGTTGTTTCTAAAACGAAAATAGAGTTTCAGCCTTTTGATCTTTCGTACGTGTGTTCTAACTTAAAGCGTCTATTTATACAACCCTTGTATATAGACGGTTAAGTAAATTACACATATACCCCTACTTAAAGAAGTATAAGTGTAATACACCACAAGGACGTTTCCGTCATGAATTTTATTCTATAAAATTTATTTTTTTGAACCATCTTAAAATCTCGCAAAACCATTCTTAGTGTGCGACCCAATAGGCTCATACAACATTGGCGGTGTACCAAAACACATTTTGGTATACAAGTCATAAGCGACCTCTAGCAAGTCATTATGACTACCCAAGTTGTACGAATATCAAATCGATACAACCTAATTAATAGTGTATATAACATCCTTTTGTTACACGATATCCTTTTGATCAAACATAAGGCATAGAATTGTCATCCAACATGTTCAATCGTAATAGTCTCGATCTCTAGGTAGACTGAAAACATCCAAGTGACATTGATCAATATCAATTCACTTAGACTAGGCCATTTAACAGTCTAACACATCGAGGGATCCACTGGATATCCCTCTTTATATGAAAGGGACAAATTCTATCTTGATTACACAACTTCATCACATTGCTCACACAGTAACCAATCACAACCTTTATAATTGTCCGATTAAAGACAACGTTTGATTGTGTCAAATCATTGTATTCCTAATGTTGAAGTTTTTGGTAATCTCAAGTCATAGGACTTAAAAATATACCTATCATGAGAAACAACTATGACTTAATCCATGTGATGTCCTCATAGCAGGTCGATCCAGTACTTTGTTCCCTAACAAGTACTCGTGATCTTGATTCGTATCCCTATACGTATAATCATCATATGATCATCAATCAAGACTCACACTAGTCTTAATTCATTATAGTTCCCAGTATAATGATCGATTAGGGACATATAGGATATTTCTGTAAATACCCATGGATCTTATTATAATGTAAACATGCAAATTAATTATAATAAACAACAAATGAAATCCTCTATTTTATTAACTAAAAGTATTCATAAAGACAGTTAATGGATTGACCTAGATAGGGCACATGCCCCAACAGGTCCTACAGTACGGGTCATTGATCCAGTTTAAGGAATTAAATACACTTAGAGATTTTGCGCTGTTACAAACCCACTAACATAATCGATGCTAATTGAAGAGAAATCAAAGTGTTTTGGGGCTTAGAGATTAGAGAAATTTAGGAGCTTTGGATCAAATTGGAGTAATTCATCACAAGGTAATCATCTTTTTCATCACTTTCTTCTTCCCAAAAAAAATGAGATTTTCTCATAGCTTATTAATTTAAAGAAGTCTCCATAGGTTTTAGGTCCAGTTCAATCACAAAATTGATTTTCAAAACTGATTTTCATCAAAATTGAGAAATTAGCCCAAATCAGGAAAAATTTGAATGAATGCATGAAATCTTATAAATTGATGCAAGTTGTTGTATGATTGTTATTGTAGTCTGTTATTTAAAGGTGGTGATTCCCCTATGAAGAGAGGGCAGGGTCGATGGCTTGGGTGAAGGTCGCGAAGGAAGAAATCCTAGAATTTTCGTATTGGAAATCCTAGGTTTCGACCTTATTAGCGAGCTAATGGCTTTACTTAGCTTGCTAACCACAATGTAGAAAATTCAAGAAAAATGTGTTTTAATAACATAGTCTACAAAAACCCATTTTTGACATCGATTTTCTGTTTTAAGGGTTTTTGTGCTATTTTGAGGAATTTAGCTGAGAAAATAATAATTTTATAATTTTTGGGATTTGCATCGAATTTAGGTTACGACTTAAAATGCACTAGTCTAATCTAAAACCACTAAAATTTATTCTAAAACACATAATTGACTTAACGGGAATGAGGGACCGTAGCTCGGGTACCATGAGCTAGGCGGGGTCGATTTGGGAGTCCAGAGAAGTCAGAGCACGTATTGAGGTTTGTAAAACCTAATGGAACGTCACTTGAGTATTTACTTACTTTCATTTATGTTTTACTCTATCTTGTTCAGTGTATTCTTGATTTTATTACTTATTTACTTCAGTTATCTATGTCTGTGTCATTGTTTAAGCGGTTGGCTGAAATTACTTCCGTCGGGCATTCCGTTGTGTGTATTTGGCACGATAGACCATATCATGTGTATCAAGAGTCCTCAGTGAATAACGACCCGAGCTACTTTATCGGTACATTTGTCGGTCCGTTACGAGTCTACACCGGCCACCGAGAGGACTAGGCGATGGGCCAGTTGGGTTCACTCGCTAGTGGGATCCTAGGGAGGAAATTAAAAGTATGGTTTAGTCTAAATGGGAGGGGCACACACATTTGCATTTTATTGTTATTTACATATACGATGATCAATTTACAATTGTCTGTTTACATTCCACCTATTTATTTAACACTATTTATTAGATTTCCTTTACTTTATCATATGAATGGTCAATGAATTATTCTTGGGGTTTTACTCACTAGACTCATCATCTATTTTGTTATGATGGTTGAGTGTAGATCATTCCACGAGTAAGGTAAAAGGATTCTTGGCGACTATCTCTGAGCTCGTCCACTATTCGGCACACTACTCGTACGTGTTAGTATTTACATACTTTCTTATATATTTTGGGTTTATGGGAGACTTACAAAACACTTGTACGCGTATATCTATATTCATTTTTGCACCTTATACAATAGACTTTATTCTGGGTTTTTCGCATTATGACTGATGTTCTATATGACTTGAAAGTTAATGAAAATCCATGTTTATGTTTACTTTAAGACTTTTCCTGTAAATTTATTGATTATCTACTTGCAACTCTGTAAAACACAAACCAAATTTGTAAAAGGTTAATTCGAAATAAAAAACTGTAAGTTGTAACAAATAATAATATAGAGAATACGACGACTAGCAGACATATCGAGGAATGCTAACGTCTCGTTAACGTTGGCAGGGCTGCGGGACCTGTGCAGCAGCAGCGTTCGACAACCTCGGGGCGTAGGGCTGCCTCAAATTAATTTTTTTTTAAATGAAGCTGTTAAACGCAAGTTTTTGGTAAATGTACCCCATTACTCAAGCAAACCATGATTTTATTAAACGTACCCCACCTTTATTTTCATAAATTCTAAAAATACCCTTTCTTACCCATGCCCTACAAGTGAGGAATGTAACCCGCGGGTTTCAGTCACACATGGATGAGACCTCTTTAGAGGCCTCAGACAACTTACTTCGAGACATCTTTAGAGGTATCCGCCGACTTTTACCGGGACCTTTGAAAAGGTCTCGGTTTTGGTGTTGGTCTCGGTGGGAGCCGACTGAAACCTTTAAAGAGGTCTTGGACTTGTGTAACCGAGACTTCTAAAGCAATTTTCGGCCCTATGCGTCCAAAACTCATGGGCGACAAGAGTGAACAAAAAAATCTCTAAATTCCAAAAAAATACATGAAACCGACCAAAAATTAGTAGGTTTTGCTCGAAATCGCAAGATATTCTAGATTTCATCGATATTGTGTGCCAAAAGGGCGAAATTTGAGCTCCAAATCAAAGCCCTAAACCTAACAATAAAACCACAAACACCTCTGACAACTCAAAAAATGCAAGAAAAAAATATAAAAAAATCCAAAAATCTATATGAAAATAGGTGGAAAATACACCTACGGCACCGAATCAATGCGGTTTTGCTTGGATTTTGTTGGAGTTGGGCTGGAAGTGAGAGCGCGATTCGAGAGATGGGTGATTGGGGTATGAGTAAGTGGGGTGAGCGGGGTATGGATAAGCGAAAACTCTTTTATATGGAGGGGTCCAGTTAGGTCATTTGACATATGTATTAAATTTTTTAAAAATTAGAGTACGTTTAACAAAAATTGAGGTATGTTTAGCCGCATCCAATAAAAATTGGGATAGATATTTAAGAATTAAGGGACGTTTCCTTACAAAACACAAAGTGGGGTGGAAGAAAATTAGAAGCTAGCAAAATTGTGTTGTGTATAAAGCTCCCACGTAATTATTTAAAAAGAACAAAAGCTCTCACGCAACCTTTGTAGGCCAGTGTTTCAATTTTAAAATATTACGTGTCCAACAAGCGTGATTCTTTTTTTTTTTTGTGTCAATTTCCAACAAGTGTTATTCTAGTAGGACATTGGCTCCTCAGGGTGCGCCACGTGTCGATGGCTAGGCAAAGTGGGGATCTTATCTGTCTCCACCGTTAGAAATTGAATATTATACGGCTACGGCGGCTCTAGACAAGATAGTCCAAGTTGCCGTACAATGAGGTACGATACGTCCGCCTCACTTTATCAAATGAGCCCTCCGAGCGTTGAAGACATATCGTAAGAAACAAAATGGTCAACTTTTTTTTTTTTTTTTTCTTCAAATATCGGGGTAGGTACGAATTGCATGTTTTTCAAAGACTCCGAACAATAATTTTTTCATGATAAAAGTCTTAACATAAAATTTTTTAAGATGTGTATATTAATATCACTTTAAGTAGTGATGCGATAGTAATTTATTTGCCCGACTTTATTCAAGGGTTGTATAAATAAGCGTGTTAAGCGAATTTACATTACGAGAGAAATTATCGTCGCTATACCGTGTTAGCGACGAGAATAGGCTAAATTTTTCTCGTTGCTAATTTTTGTAGCGACGGTGTATCAGGTTTTGGTGACGGGAACCCGTCGCTAATCCTGTTGCCACATCCTGTCGCTAATTTGCCACGTGATTGTAGTCAAATCTCTTTTAACTATGCCATGTCGACAATTAGCGACGGGGGCCCGTCGCTAGAGACCTGTCGCTAATTGTCCACGTGGCTCCCATCGCTAAATTGACGAAAAATATTTCTTTCAAAAAAGTTTGTTATTATATATACTAGTCGATGAGCACGTACGTTGCACGTGAGGAAGATATTAGAGAGAGAAGGGAAAGAGAGAACCGTGAGGAGAGAGAAGGGAAGAGAGAACCGTGAGGAGAGAGAGAGAAGGTGTAATGAGTGGAAAAGAGAAACGTGGAGGAGAGAAAGAGAAAAAAATCCTCTAAATCCTACTTTATTAGGAAAACCCACATATTAATTTGGACTTATCAATTAAATTACCAATTTATCCTTAATTTTAACTATTTTTATCAATTCACAGGGTCATTGTTGGGACTTTTAGTCAAAAATGCTTGACGGTTAACCGTTTTGGGATTGCTATTATAATAGTATAGATTATATAATAATTAATATTTATAAATATTTATATTTGTAAAATGCTAAAACTATTATATATAATATAATAAAATATTAAAAAATTTAAAATTCAATATTAGAAATAAAATTAATTTTTAAAACTAAATATTAAAAACTTTATTAAAAATTATTAAATTTGAAATGAAATTACATGTAAATATTTAAGATATTTAACTATTATATATTTTTTATATAAATGCAAAAAATACTATATATAATATTTAATAATTTTATGAATTTTTTTAAATTCGATTAAAATTTAATTTTAAATGAAATGTTTGAAAATAATATTATTTATAAATAATATTTAAATTTAAAAATTCTTTATAAACCTTTAATAAAAATTATAATTAAAATAATATATTTTAATATATACTTTACAATTTATTCAGAATAACTATACACACAGGAAAATTAAAGAAAAATAAAGTTAATAACTAAATTTCATCAATCAAAATGAATTAAATACAACAAAAAAAGTTAATTATAAGTGTGAAAATATGCAAAACAAGATATGAACAATCGAACGCTAAATATACAAAGAAGTCAATTCAATCGTCGAGATCGTCATCGGTCTCTGAGTCATCGGCTGGAACATCTCTCGAAGGTGCTGGTGCGAATGAAATCCCAAGTCTATCCATTAGAGCCTACTCCTGCGACGCAACTAGCCTTAGACCTCTCGTAACTGATCTTGGGTTAGAATGTGATCCTGCATAACCCGAAGAATGTGTCTCTGCATCGTCTTGAAGTCCCTTCGCAAAAGCTAGACGGGCTCATTAGGAAAAGAAATATGCCGAGAAGATCCAGCTCCATCTCCACCTCCACCTCCAGGCTCCTCCAGCTGTAGCATGTCGGCGCCGCGACCCCGATGGTGTCCATCCTAGTCCATATGTTCTTCCTTTGTTGTCGCGCTCAACGATGAACAAATATAAGTTGGTCTCATCTATCGGGGTGTCTGGGTGCGACTGTGTCGGCTAAATCCGCTTACGCTGGATCGCCGTCTAAAATAAGAATTTAAAACATTTAGAAGTCATTAATACCTATCACTAATTAACTAAACACAATTTAAAAGCAAAACTATTTACTTACGACGATCTTCTCTACTCTCGAATAAAGGAAAGTTACGCTGTCATGATCTTTCGTATAGAAGTATAGGCATAACTCTAAAGCAGTCGGAGGTCATCCCAACTTTTCCGCCTACAAAACATATATTTAAAGAAGATTAAGTTTAAGACTAAATCCATGTATATTATATATAAAAACTTAATACAACATAACTTACCAGCTTATCTGCTTGCTGATAAATGGATATTGAGTCACCAGTATGCACTGCAATCCCTATACCGGGTCCCCCTATCTCAGTTCTCTGATTTTTACTTGCTCGCTTTGACTTCTTCTTAAAATCAGGAGTGGACCGCATCTTCTTACAGTGGTCAAAGATCACAGCAGATACATGTGCGAGCTTTTTATCTTTCAAGCACTTTTTACTAATAAAATCAGCATACAGAGTGGCAATCTGCCTATCGTACGCCTCAAATAGATACGTCATCTGATGGCTCCTTGTCGAATGACAACTATAGCAAAAAAGTAATGAAATTTTAAATTTATCTATAAACACTTTTCAATTATATATTGTTTATAAATCTTATGTAAATGAAACAATATTAACTTAAATAACTTTACCTTCCATTGATTCCAGTAAATATCTCGCATGTGCTATGGGATATGCTCCCAAGAATAACCATCCTTATGGAGGAAGTGTTTGTATGCCTAGTCATCTCCCGAACAGCTCTGTCAAACGGGTGTAATTTTCGTCCACTAAATTAAAAATGAATTGTGAGACTAAGTTTATAAGAAATAAGTAAACGTAAAACTTCGTACGTATACTTACTATATGTCATCTTTCATGACCTAGAATATCCACCGCGAGGGTTGGGTAATAGTACTCGTCCACGTGGGGCCGTACCTATAGACGAGTCGCTAGAACGATGCGCCGAAGAACTCAACGACTAATCTATCAGCTGACCCCGAGAAGGCGAGGCATGTAAATCATGATGGAGTGGTGGTGAGACATTATGGTGGTCGTGCGTACGATCATGAAGATGTGAGGGAGTTGTTGATCCCCTGATGAAAAATTAGATCCAACACCTGGCCTAAACGTACTAAGACTATCAACAGGTGGAGAGGGTAGGGAGGAAAGTAAAGTGAAATACGTTTGCATAGTGGTGGGATCATCACCAAAAACAGATGGCAAAAACATGAAAGATGTAGATGGATGTGATGGGTGTGCATTATATGGGGAGACATTTGATGGAGAAA
This sequence comes from Stephania yunnanensis, assembly GCA_039657365.1. Classification (NCBI taxonomy): domain Eukaryota; kingdom Viridiplantae; phylum Streptophyta; class Magnoliopsida; order Ranunculales; family Menispermaceae; genus Stephania; species Stephania yunnanensis. The sequence goes on along the minus strand of CM077584.1, from coordinate 50,701,599 downwards.
TGGGGTTTGCGGAGAAGGGTGGTATGACTATGGATGCAGACTCCGTTGACCATAAGTAGTCTGTGCGGGTGGAGTAGCATTGTCATGAGAAGAATGGTGTGATCCATCCTATCGTTGATCTCTAGTAGCGCTGGGTCATCCGCTGGATCGACTACCGGATCGTCCACCTGATCGTCTACTAGAGCCCTCACCAAAAGATGGGGCGTAATCTCTACTGACGACATAACTTTATAAAAAAATAAAGATTATATTAAAGTTTTGAGTTGAACCTCTAACATACAAAATTTACCAACTGAGGAACATGATAGTATCATGATTTGTCGTCACCGTCATCATCATTCAATGAAAAGTCGGGGTTATCGCTTTCATCGTTTTCTTCATCGATGTCTGACATGTGTGTCCCACTAGGATCAACTAACGAAGTTGAAACGTTATTGTCAATTTCGACCTCAGTATTATGCTCAGCTAGCTGGTCCTAAAAAACGTCTTGTTCTAAAGGTTCACTGTTAATGTTTTCGACTAAGTTTTGTTCATCGATGAATTTCGGTTGAAGTCTGCCCGTAGCTTGCCAATTGTTCTACGCATTTCTTACACTTGGATATGAAAGAAAATATACCTGACTAGCTTGCATGGCTAGTATGAAAGGCTCGTACTTATTCAATCGCAGATTTCAATGTACATCGACGATTTTTAAGGATCGGTAAACTCTTATCCTAACATTGATCGTAGGATCGAACCATTGACACTTGAATAACACAGTATGTAAGAATCCACCGTATTCGATTTCAATCACTTTTTTTAATTGCATGTAAAAGTCATTGTCACATTGAGCGTAATCGTGCCCCTAACGCACACCCCACTACTACGCATATCTTTGTTTGAGCGATGCGACACGGTCTGAAGTTTGTAGCCATTAACAAGATACGCTTGGTATACGATGCAAAGTCGACTAGGGTCATATGACAACATTTGAAGTGTTATATCTTGAATAGATGATGGAGCCTACCGCTAAAAATGTTTCAATCATAAACTTCAATTTCTAATAAACAACAAAAATAAAGAATTATTTTAATATCCATGTATAAATGACTTATGAATTGTTGAAACCAACTTGAGAAATGTTTCTCAAGATGTTTATTGATGACACTTTGTATAATATTCACATGTTTGGAACGCAATTCTGATACGAACATCCTAACAAGAGAATTGGAAAATGTAATGATTGCGATTGAATAAATTTAAGATAATAATTAAGATTAAAGCATACCTAATGCATGGAGCGACTTTGGGACAATTTAACAACACATATGCGTGTGTGGTGTTACACTTGTCATCCTGAGATAACGCTTCTTTGATCTCCCGTAGGCCCGATCTGGGTAGATGAATATTGAGAAGTGGCCATTATAACTTTGACTTGGTCCGACTCCACCACCGTAATTGTAGGGCGAACGATTGTGCGAGGTGGAGACGGGTTCCTCAAAATAATAGGAAAAAAATGAGGCTGCTTCTTCCACTAAGTAAGCATTGCATATTGAGCCCTCAACCCTTGCCTTATTCCTAACATTATTTTTTAAATGTTTCAAGTACCTACATTTGTAGAAGTAAGTTAGTTAAAATGTATATGTTAGAGTGTTATATAAATTGTTTACGAGTCTAGTTGATTACCTCGTGGAAAAATACATCCACCGAAATTGTACTGGGCCAGCAAAGATAGCCTCGTATGCCAAATGGATAAGGAGATGCTACATTGAGTCGAAAAAACTTAGTGGAAACATATTTTCCAACTTACACAATATCTTGGAAATGTTTTCATGCAAAAGTCGAATATTCTCAACATTTAGATTTCTAGCAGTTAAATCTATGAAGAAAATGCCTAACTCGGTACTTGCAATCCATATGTCATCCTCTAAGAGATCTCAAAAAGTGATCGACAGCAATAGTTGCATGAAGACATACAATCGTGGCTTTCCATCCCAAACGTCTTCAACTTCTTAGAATCTATGCAGCGACCAATGTTAGACGCATAACCATAATGGAAGTTCAATTCTTTAATCCACTTACACACCGTTTGTTTTTTTCGTTTGTCTAGCGCATATCGTGCCTTGGGATATTTCTTAGAAATTAGATCATAATGAAGCTGTGGATGATTACAAATCTCCATTAAGTCTTCTCTAGACTTTGAGTTATTGTTCGTCTTCCCCAGCACACTTATGATTGTGTTAAAAATATTGTCAAAGAAATGTTTTTCGATGTGCATCACGTCTAGGTTGTGCCTGATAAGATTCATCTTCCAATAAGGCAAGTCCCATAGTATGATTCATTTTCTCCATCCGCTAATCCTCGAGATTTCATTGTTGATTGCATCATATCCCAATTCAGTGACTTTCATCAGCCCTAAAGCTTCAATTCTCGCAAGATATCTTAACCTGAATTATTAGCTGGTGGCTTCTCGGATACGATTCTATCTTTGTGAAAACTCGAATCGTCTTTCTGCTCCTTCAATATCGCGATAAGAAATGTCTATAACAATAGAACCAACTCGTTTTCCTTCTGAACCTCAATAGGAAACACTACAAGGAAAATGAAATTTAGAAACGGAATTAGAGAGGGAAATATTTTCGGTTGCTAAAAAAATAAGTTAGAGACGGAATTGAGACGGACTAATTTAGAGATGGAATTGAGACGAATCAGAGACGGAAATAGAGACGGAAATAGAGACGGAATTAATTTCGTCTCTAAAAAATGGCGCAAACATTCCCGGCAAAATTTCGTCTCTGATGACCGTTCATCAAATCTCGGGATTTGTATATGCTTGGTTCGAGGTTCCCCCATCCCACCCCCAACACACCACCCCCACCCCCGCGAACAACAAAAAACCCCCAAACACTTCTCGTCTAAAATCACCCACAAAACGATCGTCCCCTCCCCATTCGTCTCGTTCGATCGAAATAGTTGTTGATTGATTTGTATAGTTCCAAATGCACTCTATTAGATATGGGTTATATTCTACTTAGGGAAATTTGCATATGTAATTGTATGGAATCCTCAATAACGAGTGGTAAGTAAGTACTTTAATTGGTTGGACTTTTAGGGGAAATCACACAACTGACATGTCTAGGTTAAAGTAATTGTGCTTTGCGTGTTAATTGTCTAGCGTTATTGACTCCATCGACTTTATTGCGACAATTGTGTTGAATTATAGTGTGCTTCACCTAGGGGTTATACATTTGCTAGGAAGTGAAACAATTGTCATACTTTGTTTGGCATAACTAAGGAATGCAGGGGTTTATACACAATATTGAACCTTATAACTAACCTAAGAATTGATTTGGAATGCTTTTTTTATGTGAAAGTTGATGTTTTGAACTCATGTGTTTATAGAACACTGATTCGCCTTGATAAATATTGGGATTTCCACCATTTCACATCACCAAAGTGCCTTAAATCACTTACCACTTGCCAAACAATTTTTTTTTTCATTTTCATTCATATCTTCATTGCCCAAAAAAAAATATTTTGTTAGCTCATAACTTAAACATTTGTGAAAATATATCACATTATATCATTCTTATTGCTTAATATTCTAAGTCTTATCGTGACTCGTTACTATGGAACTTCTATTTCGATAAACATGGGATAATTTCTAGTCAAATCATTTGTCTATAGTTAAACATTTAATTGAATTCAATAATACTTTACAGACTCAATTATATTGTTCTTCGCCAATTCATTCAAATATTTCAAGATAATAAGACGGGTCGCACCTATTTTTTATATTTTGATTGAATCATGATTATGATATTAAGTTACTTAGACTTTTAGTCTTGCTCAACTACTCTAGTCCCTTCCTTACATTGATTAAAGGAGCCTTTTCCTTCCATTTCCATCAATCACAATTAATCTCTACATCTCCTTTCTTTATGCAAAGTTTACTCAATTTCAATTCTTGTATCTAAGCTATTCTAATGTTTATATCACCTTTAGTCCCTTTTACAAATTTCTCAAGGCTTTCCTGTCCACTTAGACCACTTAAAATCTTTTTATCTCAATTGACACATGCAATGTTCAACTCTTATTTTTTGAATTGGCTATGAACAATATAAATTCGTAGAATTTTGTAATCAATTGAAGTCTTTCGTAGCTAATTCTTATTCAAAATAGAGAAACTTTAATATTCAAAAAGTCTCACTGTTTGATATTGCAATAAATCTTTTTCCTTTGTCTAAGATTTTCTTAATTTACCTTTTATTTTTCAAAAAGGGATTTTGGTTTTTTAAGAGACTTTGAATGATAACTAAATATCTTATTAATCATCACTATTTGTACCTCGAAATGTTTAACCTTTCTTTTAATATTCAACCAAAAAGATGAAATAATTATAATTTTCAAACTCTTTATCAACTAAAAAAGTAAGTCAGACTCTTAAAGCGTATTATTTCAATACTTCAAATTGTATGAATTGGGATTGTAAGAATAGAGGAGTTTATACTGACTCTATATACTAATCACTTACTAATATTCAAGTCAGCATATCTTTATTTTTATTTTTCTAGCTTGTTTCATAACAATATTCTCAATATTGCTAGGTGTAACTAGTGGGTACTAAAAACTGCACAATAAAATCATTTGTGCCTGATTTAATAGTCAATCACAACTATTATAAAAATGTTGCCTTAATATCTTAACTTCTTAACTCGTTGATAGTATCACTAAGCCTTTTATTTCTAAGTTGCAGATTTCGTCGATCCTTGTATATTAATAATGCCTAATACAGTGTCGGCAATGACAAATCCTAACTTAATTATCCTCATTCGTAGTTAATAATATATTTTGTTAAGAGCATACAACCATTGTACTAAAACATTAATTGTAATCACCAATTTGAGTAACAATTGATTAGTACCAATCGTGGTCCTATTAATATTTCACTTTGTCTTTTACATTGGAAATGAGATAATAATGTACTTTGATGCATTTTATTTTCATAGAAATTGGTATAGATCAGTTTATAGGTCCTATCACAATCTCATTTTGATTTTACAACCAATATTTATGTTTTCGAAAACAAGTTTCTATTTCGTGAAAAAGTTGTCTCCTTTCACTTTTATTGAGACTATTTCGGAAGCGACTTTAATTAGTGACTAATTTATACCAATATTTTGTAGAATAGATATTCCCATTTTGTTGGTCCAACTAATACTAACCTCGTTCTAAAACTGAAGATATTCATATTTTTTGCTACTTAAAAGTCTCAATTTCACAATACATTTATCAGAATATTTATATTCAATTGATACTTTCACTTTATTTTAAAATGACACTCTCCTTAATGTTTTAATATAACACAATTCGATATTCTTAATATGGTGAATCACTGTGTAATAGCTAATAAATGAACGACTTGAATTTGTTTTTATATTGATTATATGTTTTTAAATATCATGTTAGCATTAATTTGTTGATATTGCTATTACGTTTCGTTATTAAATATTATAGGGATTGTTGAAAGTTAAGTGAATCTGAACTTATTGAGCAAGTTGAAGTGTTGAACCTGTGACAAGTGATAACCCAAACCCATATGGAGACCCCTGTTTATTACATAAAAACTAAATAGATAAATAGTATTAGAACCTACGCATAGAAAAAGATCTCTTATGTTATAACCATTTATTTTTCTTTTTTTAGATCAACAACTGAGGTACTTAAGAAGTAGTCATTTTAAAGAAGTTCATTACTTAAGTATTTTCATTTGAGGAAATAAGTCTTAGAAAAAATACTTTGATCCTAGAAATCTCTACAACAAGTCAAAATTATCCGGCAAACGAAGTAAGTGAGGGTTGAACTATTATCAATCCTCCCATGCTAGTTTATATGCTTGGTTTCATTTTAATAGTTATTGATGTTTAATTTGGAATCCATTATGGTATTTCTTCATTAAGATTTTTTTAGCGAGCTTCCGCACTTTTAAACTCCTTATCGTTTAAATGCTCATGAACCGATATAACGTTGGATAATTTCAATTAGTACCTTGTAAAGTAGGGCCAATTACCACCATTAATTCTCCTTTGCTATTTTATGATATCTTGATGTGTATAACTATTCAGATATCATAAGTGATATCTTGATGTCTTTGTTATATGTTTGGTGTCTCTCTTGATGTGCTATGTAGGTGTTCAACTAACATTTATAAAAAGAACAAGTTTCCACTTCCTTTCACTCTTATGCATTCATGAATCTTCGTTCAGTATTTTTGTTCAAATTTATCATGTTAGGCATTGTTGTTTTTTATCTTGCTAGTTTATTATGTTTGGTTATGCTATTCTGAAATGCCAAAAAAATGATAATAGGTGCGATGATCTGAAATATAAAAATATAATTATGAGTATACTAGGTATTACTTGGATGATTGATGGTAATGTGGACTAGTGTTTTACTTAGACATTGACATTTTTGCTCACCACACTTCTCTTTCCAAGTACCTTAGCTGTCGTGATAGGATTGCGAAAGGGAAGGCGTAGAAAAACTCGTAGGGCCTTCTCATTTGCGTATGAAAATGGTTGTAATTGTATTATGTATTTTCTTATTTAAGCATTTATAACACAAGGATTAACTCGGGTAACTAATTGAAATGAAATAAGTCTTAGAATTAAATATTAGACACAGAAAATATTTATGTCGATAAATACACCTTATTGCATTTGGATATACCTGCATAAGTTTTAGAAGAACTTTTGCAGGTATTTTGGGACTTTTTTGATAGCTCGAAATACAAAGGTAGCTCTATCGAAATTTCGTTAGAAGTGTAAAGTTTGAATATTTGAAATACCTGCAAAAGATGACTTAATGGTCCTTCAACTAGTTCCACGGAAAAATTTAATTAGCGTAGAAAATAGTTAGTCAATGTCTATAAATTATTCCAAAAGTTAAGGCTTATTAAGCTGTCGCTTAACTTGGCTCGGTATTTAGAGAGGGTTAAGTGGCGGTTAAGGTCGATCGACCGTAGTTTTGGAATTAAGGTCGCCACATTACACGTGTCAAACATGTTGACTAACTTTTCTTTATATCCTTATTATTTATAAATTGTGTTAGTTGGACACCAGGTTGCCATGTACCGTCGAAAATTATGAGACTAGTTGACTAATTTAATTGCACAACACTTCAATAGGAATGTCGTCTACAAGTCGAGACCGGATGTACAACCGGCTCGACAACGGCTACGTTCGAATTGAATTCGCGGCGAAGGTTAAAGAATTCATATCATTTGCTAAGCAACATTGTCCTACATACCAAAGTGAAAGGAAAATTAGATGTCCGTGCAATTATAAGAAATGTCGACTTGTACCGTACCTGGACGTCGAAATGGTTGAGTACCACATACGTAGGTATGGATTTGTTCCGGGATATCACTGTTGGTACGAACATGGTGAGAACGGAGATGAAGGCCTCGCAAAACTTTTACCAACGATCCAATATATACGAACGGGCAGGTATAATGAAATCATTAAATTCATGAAGGATTGTTTGCCAAATGACAATTCATTGGTTGAAAATCTTTGTGCCACTAAAAGACTAATGCGAGGTCTAGGTCTACCTGTTGAGAAAATAGATTGTTGTGAGGACCAATGTATGATTTATTGGGGAGTGGACTCTGAGTTGACATCATGTAAATTTTGTGGGAAATCACGATACGTTACACATCGACGAGGTCGTGGTCGGAACATAAAAAAACGCCCTTGCAAAAAAATGTACTACTTCCCTTTGGGCCCTCGGTTGCAACGATTGTATGCGTCTGAGTCAACGGCAAAACATATGCGATGGCATGAAGATCATTCCTCGCCAGAAGATGTTATGCAACACTGTTCTGATTCGATAGCTTGGAGACATTTTAATGACGTCAATAGAGACTTCGCCGCCGAGGTTCGGAATGTTCGTTTAGGATTGTGCACTGATGGTTTTCAAGTATTTGGGCTTTCAGGGAAATCGTACTCTTCATGGCCTGTGATATTGACTCCTTACAACCTTCCACCGTCGACGTGCATGAAATCCGAGTTTATGTTCTCAACGGTTATCGTTCCTGGACCGACCAACCCAAAGCAGAAAATCGACGTGTTCCTTCAGCCGTTTGTGAAAGAGTTGCAAGATTTATGGAACAATGGGGTGATTACATACGACGTGTCCACAAAGACAAATTTTCTCATGCGAGTTGCCCTTTTATGGACTGTTAGTGATTTCCCTGCGTATAGCATGTTGTCCGATTGGAGCACACATGGTAAGTACGCTCGTCCATATTTTATGGAGGATACAAATGTCTTTCAATTGCGAAATGGTGGTAAGACATCGTGGTTCAACTGTCACCGTCGTTTCTTGGCGAAGGCATCACCATTAAGGAAAGACAAAAAAAAAATCATTAGAGGCAAAATGGTCATAAATGATGATCCGCCCGCTTTGCGTTCTGGTGAAGAAATTTTGGCAGAAATTGAATCGTTAGGCTTGATGAAGGTGACAAAAATCGGAGCTGATTCTGTGAATGGGCGGATAGCTAAGAATTTGGGATGGAGGAAGAAAAACATTTTCTGGGACTTGCCGTATTGGAAGACAAACTTGATCCGCCACAACTTAGATGTCATGCACATCGAGAAAAATGTTTTTGACAACATATTCAACACTATTATGTGTGTATCGGGCAAGAGTAAGGACAATGCGAAAGCGAGACAAGATATTCGTGAATATTGTCACCGACCTTCTCGACACATTGATTCGGCGACAAATACTTACGTCCTTGGATGCTATGTTCTTGATACATCAAAAAAACAAAAATTGTGCGAGTGGGTTGAAAAGTTGTGTTTTCCTAATGGTTACGCTTCGAATCTTGGTCGATGTGTGGATCCAAAGAAACTGCGAATGTTCGGCATGAAGAGTCATGATTGTCATATTTTCATGCAACGTGATACCAATTGCATTCAAGAGAACTCCTCCCAAACTTCGGTTTGGGTCGCAATTAGCGAATTAAGCCTTTTTTTTCGATCCCTAACAGCGAAATGTGTCAGTCTCAAAGATATGGAGGTCTTAGAGTCTGAAATACCAAAAATCATTTGCAAGTTGGAGAAAATATTCCCTCCAAGCTTCTTCGACTCTATGGAACACCTACCAATCCACTTGGCCTACGAGGCCCGTCTGGCCGGTCCCGTTCGATTTCGATGGATGTATCCATTTGATAGGTAATATCTTGAGCCCTTGAAATTATTTTCCCATTCAATAAGTTTTAAATCAACATTTCCTATAACATGCCTACAGGTACCTTAAACATTTGAAGAACAATGCGCGGAACAAAGCGAAGGTAGAGGGCTCCATGTGTAATGCTTATTTGGTCGAAGAGGTCACTTCCTTTTGTTCTTACTACTTCGAAGATCACGTCTGTACGTTGCATGACAAAGTGCAACGTAATGACGATGGCGGTCTCGGGCCCACACCACATTTTGTGGGCAATTTCTCAATTTTCACTTATCCTGGTCGACCCATAGGCAAGTCAAAGGAGCGGTACTTAACAGAGCAGGAGTATAATGCCGCTCATTCGTACGTACTGCTCAATTGTCAAGAGATCGCTCCTTACATCCAGTATGTCCGTCACTGTCATTCAATAATGCGGTATATTCATTGTTCATCTTTTAGTAAGACATCCTATGTACATGTTCGTTTCTTCTAGGATCTTCGTCGATGAAATCACTCAAGCAATGGGGGAGTCGGAAGTTGATAGTAGTCTAGAGCACAACTTCCCCATATGGTTTCAAACATATGTAAGGTTATTACTTTTGTACGTTATAGATTCATAAATTTCTTTCATAAGTAATATGTCTTGTTACATTTCTAATTTTTGGTGAATAGGCTCGGAATTCTATCATAGACGAGACGCTCGTTGATCTTTCTGTTGGTCCTAGTCGATCATGTACTGTCTACCCCGGTTACCTAGTGAATGGGTATAAGTTCCACTCCGCAACATATGACGTTAATAGATCGACGCTGAGTAGCGGTGTTTTGGTGAAGGGTTCAAACTACGCCGATGTTTCCCATAACTATTATGGGGTACTACAAGAGGTTGTGGAGATTGAGTATACCGTCCTCAAACGTCGTGGTCTTTTTTAAGTGTGAATGGTATGACCCTACACCGAATCATGGTGTGAGGACTCACCCAACACTTCGATTGGTAGAGGTTCATCGAAGTCGACGATATAACAACTACGAGCCATTTGTACTAGCAATGCAAGCCACTCAAGTGTACTACCTTTCGTACCCTTCTATGAGGAACAACCGACAAGAATGGCTAGCAGTTTGTTGCTGTCAACCAAAATTCGCTGACGAGGAAACTAGCAAAGACGATAATGACCAGGGCTCGGTAGAGATTGCATTCCAAGATGGGATGCCCACCACGTGCGTAGTCGACGATGCAATTCGGGATATCAACACTCTGGATGATCCGAATGGGACTCGAGTCATTGTTGAAGCGGGTCCTAGCGAAGAAGTCAATGACTTCATTGTTGATAGTGGAGATGATTCAGAAGAAGAATCATCAACTTCTACTCATGAGAGTGAATTTGAAACGGATGATAGCGAATAATGTATGTATATGTTATGTCAACGTCCAATCATTTAGTTGCTTTTATCAGCATGGATCCTGTGTTATTAATTCCCATCATTTAGACTTAATTACTTATTTTTAAATGCCCTTCTTCTCTTAAATTTTATTGGTATTTTGTTAGGTTTCATGGCGGGAGGTGATCATCCCCCACGTCGAGGTATACCATTAGGAAGACATCGTCCAGTCGGAAGAGGTGCAACACCGACCTCTGGATGCGAAATACCGACTGGGCTTCATGGTCAGGCCACACGAGGGGTCCATATAGGTCGTGGCGGTCGAGGTCGTGGGTCGATTCCTGCATTATCGTCTGGTCGGTCTCGTTCTCTCGAGCACGATCCAGCCTCAGCGTCACCTTCGCCTTCCATACCGTCGGCATCGTATGTACCATCATATTCGTCATCAAGGACTATACCAAATTCACAGTTCCAGTTACCATCGCCGACAGCGAGACATGTCACTCCTTTAGCCACGAGGCCTGCACCCCCGGCCACCGCATCACCGGCAGCATCCACACAATCCGACGGCAGAGCAGGGCCGGAGGTGACAGGCCCTCCGCGGCACCTCGAGACAGGGGGGATGGAGCCCCCTCGCGTGCAGGGGATCCCGATCAGACTGATTGCCAATGATACGTAAGTTTGAATTTGATTCATATATGTCGTTTTAAATATGGATGTAAATTATTAAAGAAGTAGTTAAGATGTTATGCATTTTCATGAAACCCAGGGAGTTGCATCCTTCTCATTTTTGTGCACGGAGGATGACAAAAGTTTTCAAAAGATGGATGATTCCTGAAGGGTATTGTTGGAAGTCGGTACCGACTCATCATAAAGACCAATACTGGCGCCAATGGAAGGTAAAGAGGACTACTAAATGTCTTATGATTTCTACTATTTTCTCAATGTCTCGAAACAATTGCAATCGCCATTTTGTAGGTATTTTTTTAGATGGGATGACGCGATTCCCGAGGATCTCATTCGAGCGGCGTACGACAGGCTTGCAGGCACAAGGTACACCGCATTGATGCACAAGTTAAAGAAGAATCGTTTGCAACCAGTTTATGTTACAGATGAGGCAGTTTATGTTACAAATGAGGCATGGAGGAGATACTTGGAGTATTGGGAGAGCGAGGACTTCCTTGCCAGGTCTAAGCAAGTGACAACGAATAGGAACACTGAGGTCGAAGGACCTGGGACTGGACCCTCGAAGCACGGTGGTGGTTCCGTGTCTTTTGTGACTACCCATGAAAGATTGGTAAGTTTTTTTTAACCTCTTGTTTATTTTTTACGTTTATACACTTGTTCATTTTGCGGAATTTATGACTGGTCCTGTACGCAGACTGATTCATCCGAGACGCCACCCACTGTGTATGATTTGTATTTACATCTCCACACCGTAAATCACGACAGGATGACATTCATCGATACTAGATCGGAGCGGTTCTATGTAAGTATAGAAATGAAATGTTAAATAGTATTAAGTTTACTTCAAACCATATAATGTATGTTGTTTGTTGTTGATACCTGCAGGATAGGCTCCAGAGAAGACGTCAGGAGCTGACCCGGGCTACGCCGGACCAATCGGTGGATGAGGAGGTGGTGTACCTCAATGTGGCGGGTGAGTGTCCCAAAGGACGTGTCTACGATCTCGGGTCTTTAGGGAGAAAGAAGAGGAGATATGCAGATCCTGGTGCTAGCACGTCCCAGATGCCGGACATGGTGCCGCGTGCAGAGTTCAATGTCGTTGCCGAGCAATTACGAAAGGTTATGGAGTTCATGCATCAGCATCTCGGGATGAACATGGATGGAGCCAGCCTATCTCAACAACCACCACCACCACCACCACCACCACCACCACCACCACCACCACCTCATGACCAGCAACAACTGCCGCAAATAGATCCGATCGATCCACCACAACAAGGGGATAATGTTGAGCGAGAGACGCAAGAGTGGCTTACGAAAGATGAGCAGCTTGGTGATACATAGGTAATTTTCTTGTTATTTTTTTAAATACTGAGATTAAACTTTTGCTTTTGTAGATAACTTTAGCAATTCTTCGCATGACTTTTTGATTGACACTTCTTTTTGTGCATATTTAGACTTATACTTCTTTATGTTTCATTGGATTGTTGTTCAGAAATTTTTCCCATTCCATTTACTTCTTTTTTCTTACCCTACTGCAGATGTTACATTTGCTTGGCGTAGAGATGTTTGTGAAGGTGTAGCCGAAAGTTCGGTTTCCAGCTCATGACTATGCGATAACGAATACTTGTTCATATATGCATATATTCAATTGAGAGCCAATGCACTTTACAAGTTCATATGTTGCATGTTGTGTGTACTATTTTGAGGCTACCATTTATATTATCAATTAGTTATGAATCTCTTGTTCGAGTGATATTGACATAATCTGAAGCTCTCACTGTCAAGTTTTTAGTTGGTCCTAGGTTGTTTAGGAGATTGCTATATGATTATTTCACTAATTGATGTGTGTGGGGTGGCACTGGTGAGCCCTTTAGTCCTAGAGGAAAATGGAGCATTTCAGTTCAAAACACACTTAACCATGGAAACTGAGGTAATACATATAAAAGAGTATCCTTTGTGTGTTCATTCTTTTTTTTTGCCTGCACTGAATTATGTTCTAAATAGGTGTATGAAGCAGAGTTTGTGATTTTATGTGTTGGGAGGTTCGGTGGTGCTCGCTTAAAGCTACCCGATCTATTTACAAATAAAAGAGTGCAAGGTTTTGGGAGTATTTGTATCTGGAGTAACTGAAGTAAGCTAATTTTCTTAATCATGTTTTATGCTAATATACTTTTTTGGTGAACTGAAACAACTTCTTTATATGTGGATTCTTGTTTTGCATACTCTTATGAATTATGATAATCGATACTCGGTTGCCATTGTTGGTGAGATTTCTTTATACTTTGGGGCAACACCGATATTTGACTTCTGCTCATGCATATTCTCAATCATAAATATTTTCAGTCATAGATCTGAAAAAATAGAGAAAACTCGATCTGATTCTTCTGGACTTGAAAATGCAGAATGGCATCTCTTATAGAACAGTTGGAGAGACTGGAAAGCTGATTCTTCTGGACTTGGCTGGATCTGAAAAAATAGAAAAACTGGAGCTGAAGGAAAAATTCTTGAAGAAGCAAAAACCATCAACAAGTCCCTTTCTGTTCTTGGTAATGTGATCAATGCTTTGAAGAATTGATCATGACATTTATATCCTTATTGATACATACTTTAATCCTATGTTTTTATACTAGAAAAGTAGAAAGGACACCATAATTGATTCCTCCTTCTTTTTCCTTATTGATACATACTTTAAACCTAAGCAATAGAAGAAAACTGTGTTAGTCAAGAACCAGAAAAGCAATCCCTAGTTGAAAATGAACTACTGAGGACAAGAATGAAAAGGAAAAGAAAATTAATTAAACTGCTGCATGTATTTAAGGGGATGATATGCTAACGAAAGCGGTTGGGAAAGACTGCACTTCTGAGCTGTGTCCTTACTCGGTTTCTCTGCTATATTCTCTGCTATATTGCTGGCTCAGTAAGGTATATTGGGTCTCCCCAAAATTAATATTGCCAACATATTGGGTCTCCCCAAAATTATCATAGATGATGCACTTGTACTATACGGAACAACTAGTTTAGAAATTAACGAGGTACGTCAATATTCATGGTTGTTGGGTGTTAGGATTGTTGTTGATAAAAGTTACTTAGTGCTTCAAAGTTACTGAGATTTCGACACCATGCAGGTGATAGTTGATACACGTTAGATGCTTCAAATTGTGCCATATTGTGCCATATATTGCTTGCATTCCTTTTGGTGTATTGCTTTTACCAGACGTTGGAGCGATCTGTTCCTGCGCGCTATTTATAAGCTCTCTATTTGGTTCAGGACTGCTCGGAAGGAACCCTGTGAATATGCATTATCACTAGTTGTTGTCCTCAGATGGAGAATCAGAAGTGCTTCAAAGCTGCGTTATAGTGTTGTGAGGTATTATACCAAATCTCTATCTCCACTTTCCTGTGTTAGCAATCATTCAAAAACTTGCCATTTCCTAGCATGCTTTGCGTTCTGATGTATTCCTACCTCTGCTGTCATGTTTATTCATGTCATATAGCTTTTTAGGTTAGTTATTGATATACTATATTTGCGATTCTCTTACTCATAGCAGTCTTAATCCTGATCCCTGTTTATCGAATCATTTAGTACCATTTGTTAGAAAGGATTGAACTTTTTTCTTTTTGTTTTTCAGTGACTATTCCAATCCAAACTTTTAGTAAAAATATGCTTCTTTTTCACTTGAAATAGAACCATTTTAGATGTCACTTTTAATAGTAAAATGATTACCATATTTATAGTGTTCCATAGTTTGCAACTTAGTTACTTACTGGTTTTGTTGACGACTTGCCACTCAATTTTAGGCATTGATTGGTCTATCTGGTTGATCATAAGTTTTATAGTGTGGGATTTCTCAGAAGCAAAACCTAAACTGTAGGAATTGAGAACTATTGGTATGGAAGGACAACTAACTTTAGCATGCTTGTGAAGTACCATGACGGGCTTGCCTTACGACTCTTCTGGATTGATTGTTGTTTGACATTGTAGTTTGCAGTTGGGTATGATAGAAGAGGGGTGGTTGAGAAGGAGATGAAGATTCGAAAATGTGATTCACAATGCTCCGAGTCATCTGCTTTATAGGACCGAAATAAGTGCTTCACAATCGTGGCTGGTGTGGTCAAAGAAATTATATCGATTCGTTGTAGATCTCAAATCTCCGAGGTAAAAAGCATAGTTTTATTATTTTGAAATAGAACAATTCTATGATGAAATTTCTGAGTTGCGGTTTCGATGAATAAAGTCTTTTTAGGTTCTCTCATGCATATCCCTTGACGCGTTTGGAATTCTAATGTTTCTTTGAAACTATGGCACCAGTGGACGCTTGAAATATGTTTTTTTCTCTCAGCTTCTTCATTTAGTTGATATTTGAGTTCTTCATTTGTGTATCCATGATGCTTGACAGACTAGTTTTTAAATCTGCGACTTGTTGTTCTTATTGAGTTGCTTTGCCTCTTTGGGATTTCCAATGGTTTGCCGGTAGTTGATGTTTCGAGTTCTTCCATACAACCTTGTTAGAACAAAACCGCGCCTTTGCATCGAGCCTCTCATCTCGATATAGCAAGACTAGTAAAGGACGAGTTGAAAGTGGTAGCTTTTAGTCCCCGGCCTTTTCACCTCACTTCATACAACTACAACTAAGTCCGAAGAAATTTTCGCTCGATTGGATTCGACTTGCTATACCTTTTTTGTCATGAGAAAATCTCGAGTGGGGGAAGCGTCCCACTGCATAAAGAATTTGACTAGCAACAAAGGTACCACTTCAAAATTTAAGCAATCATGTGGCACTTTTTGCCTTTGAATTGGATTTAGTTTTATTCATTTTCAACTTGTAGACGTATTTTGTAGTCTGTTTCTCATGACCTATGATCTAAAATGGCAATCATTACTTCCATATTTTTTATTTTCTGGATAGTAATCATCTCTCTGATATTTTTCTATCATACATATATTTGCACCTTGAAACTCTTGTTTGTTATGTTAACCCTTTATAGTGAGAAAGTGCATTCATAGATTCTGAAAAAGCTGTCGAGTTAGCACCATAAGTTAAGTTTGAAGTGCTTTGAACTGTATTATAAACAACAGTTGTATTGCTTGCTTATAAAGATCTTTAATTCAATCTAAGGTACTTGGAAAGCTCATATTCCTTCTAGGGCAAAGTATCTGGATGAGCATTGGCTTACAAGAAGGTTAATTTTAAAGAATATTCATATTCTTCAACGTCAACCTATATCCAGGACCACTTGTGTCTTTAGATTCTCCTTTTCTTCTTCGGTGTAGGACGGATAGGACGCCAATTTTTTTTCGAGGGATATGAATCGGCCCTCCTAAAAGTTTTGCCATTCGAAGATCTTCGTTCTAGGTCGTTGGATCAAATACATTTAAGTTTGTATTGTGACTGCACTACTTCGCTAGTTTGTGGTCTATTTTGAAGGATTGTGATCATCATATCTTTGGAGCAAGTAGTCGGCTTTGAAAATGCTCACTTTCGGTGGACTTCTCTGTCAATTGCAACGAATTTACAGCAACAACAAAGTTGCTCATCTTATTTAGCACTGATTGCCAAACGAATTAGATGATACGATGAGAACAAAGAGTGGCATGTTTACTAACACTTATGCAAGTTAATGTAAATCTTTTATTAGAATTGTTAAGGAACTCATCTAATTAACTCCACACTTATTGTCAATCATTTTTTCCCTGTGAAGATCTAGAGCTTGTGTTAGTGATGTGATATAATATATATATATATATATTGCAACTTAGTGAGAGACTCATTTTTCTCAATATTGTAACTTAGTGAGCTAGAGACTCATTTTTCCCAATCTAGTATTCTTGTCTCAAAGAATTCTTATTTTGTGTTAGAAGTATGTATTTAGGCTGTGAACAAGGTAATTTTTGTCTTGTGATCTTATCTTTGCCTTGATGTTTTAGAAAGATGTTTGAACTGATTTAGAGGTTACACATGAAATAGGGGAATGGTACAATTACATGGTTCGGTTACACATGTCGATTTTCAAGATGTTTGAACTGATTTAGAGGTTCCTTGAAAGCTCTTGATGTTGTGTGGTGTATTACTTTTACCAGACGTTGGAGTGGATTTGTTCCTGCGCACTATTTATAAGCTCTATATTTGGTTCAGGACTGCTCGGAAGGAACCCTGTGAATATGCATTATCACTGGTTGTTGTCCTCGGATGGAGAATCGGAAGTGCTTCAAAGCTGCGTTATAGTTATTATATATATGGAGTCCTTATTGCTCTTCTTATTCTAACCAGTCATGTTGGAGTTTTGGTGATTGGAGGTGTTGAACATTAGATGGATTTTGTTCTTGGTTATTAAGCTTAATTCTTTGTGTGCATATTTATAGGATTGTAAGTTTTCTTTTTTTTTTTTGTGGTTGTTCAACAATAGGATTGGTGGTTTTTGTGTATACTTACAAATTTGGAGCTTTTGTAATACAAGACAAGTTTCCGTGGATATATAAATTTTTTCCAAATTTTGAGTTTTACATTTTTTTTCTCTTTTGAATATTTGTTATAGGTCGGAGAACCAATTGGATTATGTTTGGAATTTCAAGTTATAGGTTGGAGAACCAATTGGATTATGTTTATGTTTGAATATTAAACAAAAATGAAAATTAGAGACGGATTAGCAACGGAATTCAAACATTCCGTTGCTACTCCGTCTCTAATTTTCCAGAAATATATGTATGAATCACAAACGAAATCAGAGACGGAAATAAGAATTCCGTCTCTGATTCCGTTGCTAATCAGAAACGAATTCAGAGACGGATTCAAAAACGGACCTATCCGTCTTTGATTCCGTTGCTAATCAGCAACGAATCGAGACGACGATTACGTTCATCGCTCGATTCGTCTCGATTCCGTTTCTGATTAACAACGGAATCAGAGACGAAATTCATAAATTTATTATTTCCGTCTCTGATTCCGTTTCTGATTAGCAATGAAATCAGAGATGGAATGCAACTACAAATGTATCATTTCGAAATAAATTCCATTTATGTTCCGTCTCTGTTCCGTTTCTAATTTCCGTCTCTAAATCCGTCTCTAATCAGAAACATAATAATTCCGTCTCTATTCTGTCTCTAATCAGAAACGGAATCAGATTTTCGTTTCCGATCGAATCGACGACGTTTTTAGAGACGGAATTAATTCCGTCTCTGTTCCATTGCTGACTGCAATTAGAGATGGAATTTATGCAAATCAGAGATGGAAATTTCCGTTTCTGATTTTCTATTTTTTTGTAGTGGAAAGCGTTGGTATCTTCCATGCAATAAGGAGAAGCAGTCCTCCCGTGCCTACTCCATCTCGACAGTATGTTGTATGCTCTGGAAAGTCGTTAACAATCTACATAAGTGTAGCGCGCATTTAAAAGTTTCTCTTAGTAGATACGTCGTAGGCAGGCACACCGTTATACCATAACTCTTGCGATTCTTTTACCAACGATTGGAGAATACACATAAGTTTTTTGCGACGGATTAATTGGCCCAGGTACGATTACTGTTAGGAACATCACTTCTTTCTTTATACATATAGAGGGATGCAAGTTTTATGGTGTTAGAATCATCGGCCATAAGAAGTACAGTTTGTCGGTTATTCCGAAAGGTTGAAACCTATCAATGCATAAGCCAAGTCAAACATTATAAACCTCGGAGCTAAACGTAGGGCTCACATGACTAAAGTGGTTCCATGCCAAGGAGTCGGAGCAATGTTGCATATTGCCCTTTTCTCGGACGTGTTCTACATGCCACCACATGTGTTTCACAGTAGCTTTCGAGGCATACAAACGTTTGAGACTAGACACCAAAGGAAAGTAAAACATTGTCTTATGCGGGCTTTTGTTAGAGTTAAACCTAAATTCTCTGCAAAATTTACAAAATGTTAGCTCGGAGTCGAGCTCCTAATAAACATGTCATTGCTGAAAGTTTATTCGTCTTCTTGCAACTCGACCAAAGCGGTTGATTCACCGCGTCAATTATTTCAAATAAATGTTTCGCTTCAGGGTTCGCCTCCTTTTCATGATTCCAATCAAAACTTGGGCCCGCAATGTCATGTATCATATGATGATATGATATCGGATATGCATCCATTTGATCATCACCTTCATCATCCTCGTCGCTTACTATTTCTTCCTCCACATGCGCAGTCCAACGATAGTAATCGAGAACGAATCCACCCTTCACTAAATGAAGCTTTATGGTGTCTACATCGTAGTATTTGTCGTTGTGACATTTTCGATAAGGACATCAAATTTTCACTTAGTTCAAATAAGTGGTGCAGTGTTGCTTGACAAATTTTATAAATTCTTTCACGCCATCCGCAAAATATAATCTAATGTAACCGTCTTCAATACGGTTATACATCTAATCTCGAGACACAGACATCTCGAAAGACCTAAACAACCCCAATTGAATACACCTACACATCAATCACTATATAAATTTTAGTCGAATATTAATCGTAGTTAGTCGAATCGATTGCATTTGCACATACTTTGTGTAATATATTTTATACATTTTAGTCAATTGTTTATCGTAATTAGTCACGTTGGATGCAATATATGCACATACTTTTGTGTAATTTTGCCTAATTTCTAATTTTTCCTTTGAAATTTTAAATTTTGCTTCAATACTTGCAGTTTATAATTTTATTGTTATTATCCATATTTTGTAACAAATTCGGTAGCATCTTCGCTAAAAGTGGTTTACCATAAAACTTCCACCTAATAGACAACACAATTAGAGAGAGGCCTAAAAGGATTCACATGTGATAGTCCCTTCTCTAATCTAGGGCACCGCCCGATGTAATCACATAATTAAGACCGAATTCTAACCCTATGGGACTTAACTACGTATTATTAAGCATTTCTATCCAAATTTCCTCAACTAGTTGTGTTTAGAATAAATAAAACACATGTTATTTTACAATTGAATTTCATAGTAATTAAAAACTTATTAAAAGTTATAAAGTTTAGAGGAAGTCTTAACAAATTATGTAGAAGTAATTATTAAAATTTCTAAGTGTGTGGAAACCAAGAAAACAACGATCACATGCATATATAACAAAGTGGAAAATATAAATGGTGTGATGTCAACATAAATCCGAGAACTAAACGCTCAACCCAATATACAATCCCAAAGTGTATCAAAATTAAACTGTATAATACAAAAAATATCAAAACCTACAAAATTTCAATGCAAAGGTACGCCGCTGGCTCAAAGGTAGTCTCCAATCTTCTCCTTACTCGGCCTGCTCGGCGACGGCTCTGCACCTACCGTCATAAAAAGGACGGTATACACAAAAAGTAACAGTAATCCCAGTTGACAAATTCATTCACAATTTCAAAAAGAAGTAAATGGTATTTAAAAGCATAAGTTCAATAAAGAAATACTAGTACCACAATTATGCTAAGAAATACCACAGTTAAACAAGTGAAACTGACACAAACCTAAATAGTTATAATCTATATTCAGTCAACTGTGACCTACGTCAGTGAAGCCTTAACCACTAAAGGATATGTGTGATGTTGCACAGTCTAATATCACTAGGGATTTTAACCCCAGTATCACAGGGACTCTAACCCCGTATCTTGGCAACCCCTAGGGACTCTAACCCTGTGTACTATATCATAGTGACGAGTACCGATATCCCCAGGGACTCTAACCCCATGTGTCTATCGACTCATAGTGCAATGGACTCTAGATTCTATAACTACTTTATGATTTCAAGAAATTGACTCATTAAAGATTCCAAGAATTGACTATGCTATAAAACACAAATTCTTCAAAAAATACAAGTCTATAAAACCATTCATAGCTCTACAATTCTTAATAGCATGCTAGTTGTACAACATTTACTATAAAATAGCAAGAAATGACATAACACATGAATGGATTCAAAAAGACTCAATTTATCAAAATATCATGGAAAACAAGCTCAAAACGTGAGGATTAATAAATAAGTTCATAATATGAGAATACAAAGCTAGACATAGTCCATATAGACTACAACAAACAAGTTAAACTGGAAATGAAATGTAAATAAACAATCAACGGGTATACTCACTTCAAACAATGTAAAGTCCTGGCTCTACCAACCTCACGACACCTCAGATCTCGTATTCGAACCACCGTAACACTTTCCTAGGTTCTTGATATGACATAACATGTTTTTGGATGTGTTTAGACCTTTAACTATGGTATTAGACTTGTTTATAGTGTTTTAGCAAATTTAAAAAATTGCAGATTTTTATGCAGTCATGCCAATTAGTGTGATAAATGATTTGATTAGCGCGCTACCCAAAGTTAGCGCGCTAACTGTCCTATCTAGCGCGTTATGCGCAAGAAAATCCAGAATTTTAAAATCAAAATTGCATGTTTTCTCTACACATAGGCTACCCAAATGAACTCTCATATACTTCTCCATAGCCCCAAGACATCAAAAACAAAAATAATACAACCATACATAACATCAAATTCATGAATTCATCAAATTGAGCTATGTTTATGGTATAGTGAAGTTACCTAGTCGATGTATCCACCTAGCTTGATAAATCCTTCATCAAACCCTCTGAATTTTTGCTGATCTTCTTCTTCCTCCAGCAGGCTTTCCTTCGTCTCTAAGTTTTCTAAATAAGATGGTTTGATTTGCTTGTGTTGATCAATCATTCTTATATATCAAGATAAGGTTTATTCTTAGCCATTGATATTTTTGCACATACGTATCCCGAGGCTTATCTAATGGTACACCTCTTAACACATGTCCTACCTACCTCCACTAACTCATGCCAACTAACACAAAAGTGTAACTTAATTAGTTTCTAGATATGCAAGTAGGTATCTCGATGCAAATCACATGACTATTGTTTTAAAATGTTAACTTAGGCTAATTTAATTCTAAATTGACCATAACCACATTAAAGCCACTATATAAAATATATTAAGCTTAAAATAAACTTACCACATCACTTTCTACCCCGATCCCACGTCGGTAGGCAACTCGAGGCATGCCTCGACTACGTCTCAACACCTATAAACGAGTAGGAGTGACTTAATAAACTACACATATATAATAAAATAGGCATACACCATAACAAATCTAAAATATACTTAGGTCATCTCGTCGCGGTCAATCCACGTATCACAGCGTGGGTTCCATATCATGGGTCTGTGATCCCGATTACAATAATAAACGAGATTAGAATCGAGAGCCGTGACATCACAACGCCCCGCGGTTCACAATATATAACAAATTCAAATTCATAACCTAACTTAAAGTTTCCAATAGTTTAATTACAACTTTACAATCCCGAAGTAGACCAAAATTGAAATAATCTAGTCTCAACTTATTTTAGACTAGTTTAGGAGACTCTCACTACAATTCAACAAAATTTCACGCCCTACACTCCCCCAAGAACCCCAAAATGATATATATAAACGATTTACATCAAGAATTTACTTTAAATATTGAAAATAATCACCACAATCTTCAAGTCTTGTCCATTCTTACTTTGCCTTCATATAGAACCTGACATCATAAAAAAACAACTCGAAGATGTTAGGTAAGTAAACATCTACACTGATCCATATTCCTACAATTGTTAGTCTTATACATGGAGATATGCAATTGCATTTCCAAATAAACAATAAGATACATAGGTCAACATGAAATACAATCTACTTTGTTTTTGTTTCCTAACTATAATCAAATATGACATCCAAAAATAATGCACGAACAATTTATGAGATCATAAAATGTAGAGATAACTTATCGGTAATTGACTATAGAACTAGCCTCACTAGTTGGCGTTTGAGGTAAGATTGAAATCTAATTTGAAGCAAATCAGACTTGGAAATAAGCTTATCTCCCTCTCCCGTGCACGCATGACCAAGGATGATGAAATGTAATGCAGACTATGATGCAATCATAGGATCAAAGATATTCAATAAATAGTAAAGATCACTATATGGTTTATTTAAGACCAAACCAACTCGAAGTTGGTTGTAAAGCCTCACACAATGTTCCCCGACTTTCACGTACTTTAAATCGATAGTCCTAAGGCTCATTCAGAGTGGTTTCAAGATCCTTGACGTTACCTTAAACCATTGAGAAATCCGGATAAGCTTCCTATTCGAACTTCTTAACTTTTCAACCAATTTCTGAGTTATTTTGGTATTCTCAAGTCTGAAAAACTTGGAATCACTCCAAGTCAACTTCTCGGATGTTCGAATCCCAATTTTAACACCAAATTGTAGTTCAACATCGAAAATTAACTTTGACTAGGATTTAAAGCAATTTTTAATATTTTTTGACATTTTCGGGTATCAGAACATTTATTACAAAAAAAACTCCAGTATAAATCCTTGAGAAAATCTCAAATTCTCTATTTTCATAGAAATACACAATTTCTATTTATTTAGTCCACAAATATTTTTTTTGTTTTTGCCATTTTTCTAGAATTTTGTTCCAAAATTTTTAGCATTTTTTCTCTTTTTTATAAGGTGGAGTTCCCTTGAACCGAACCTAGTTCGATTTAGTTTGAAGATCAAACCCTTTCCTTCTTCCTCGTTTCATCTGTTAATGCCACTACCGATATTTTATTTTATTTATTTATTCAATTGATGTTTAGGCAGGGAAGTACCCCTTACCATCTCCTTACTTGGATGAACTGCACAACAGTTCGTCCGAGTCTCCCTACCCTCTCTTTCAAACAACAACAACCCACAACTTAACGACAATGACACAACAACACCTTACCCTCATCGTCTCCATCATATTTCCCAGCCTTGGTCTTGATCATCCTCTATCCCACAATTTCCAAGTTTAGGCAGTTTTATTTGTGTTTTGGGATAAATATTATATTTCTTCAATATACGCATCACATAAATCTTGAGACAGATCTAATGGTTCAATTCTTTTCATTTTATATTTTGATCTTTCTCGATATACGTGTTGCGTATCTAAATGCGTAGATAATCCTTCCAAATACTATTGTTTAACCCCATTCACTTCCTCAAGATCCGCGCTACACGTATCTCAAGGCGAATCTAATGTCTAAAAGTTAATTTGATTTAGACTTTAGGATTCATTATATATAATTATATATAAACTATATATATAAATATATAGACAACTTTGTATTCACGCCATAAATTCACCATGCGTGCACCAATGACCAACCTTGAGCATGTACACTATTGTAGATCTCCCGCATGTCACTCTCGATCTTGCATGTCACCCTTGACTCATACAAGGTATTAGACGTCCTATAATTTTTCAGTTATTCTATTTACTTTCATGATTATCTCTTCTTTTTATATATAAATTAAACCTTGAAAATACCCTAATTTCTTTAAAAATTGAAAAAATTTCTTAATGCGTGTCGAAACACACGAACATCGCATCTTGAACCTAATTTTACCATATTTCATGACGAATCGAGTGTAATATGTTCACTAGGCAAACAACACACAAAATAATATTTTTACTCTTGATCTCCAGTCTGTGACACATGGGTCCCACCTTGGATACTTAAATCCTAATTTAAATATGAAAATACTTAATTAATCACCTAATCAAGTTTATGAAATTCATGTATGTCACACCAATTGTAATAAACAATTTATTAAATCATTTGTTTTATAAACCAAAATAATAATAGAAACAATGTTTATAGATTGACATAGTGTTATGAACGGTTACTTAAATTAAGTGATTAGCGATAATCTGAATCTTAACTAACCCGAGTTAGGCTCGCGGTTAAGTCTAGCTTACTTCAATTAGCACTTGTGTGGGTTTGCATGCATTTTGTATTTGTGTGACATGTTTGTAGGTTTATTGAATTAAATTGAATTAATATAACTTATAGTTTAAAAATCAAATCAATTGAAAATGTAAACCATTGGATTGATCTCGAGATGAACAAAAGTGTGGGATGTGTCACGATTTAATGTTATCTTAGTGACTCACGTCACTTTAAGCTTTGAACATTAGGATGCACCTCGATATTTTATGTGGAGAGATGATGATGAGATGAAATAGGAGGTGTCTAATTGAGAGCATGAAGTGGTCAAGCTTGACTTAATGATTAAGTCAAGTAAGATGAATTCATCTCCTCATCGTCATCTTCATTGACTCCACTACTCCTCCGGTCTCAACCACCACCATCTTAACCACACCATCGCTACCGCTGATAAGGTGGTTTTTACATGCTTTATTAGTCTATTTTAGCATATTTAATGTGAAAAGTTTCCAAAACATATACTTAATTATATTTATTGGTCATCTTCAGGTGAAACAGAGTGCGCGGTTGAATTCGTGGTGAAAAAATACTCGAAATAGACTATTTACATGCAGTGATCGGACATTGAACAGTTTGCCTCAAGTTATGCATTGCGCGTTGGGTAGAATAAGAGACAACAAACCAAATGACTCTAGGAGTGACACAGTTCAATCACTTAAGTTGACCTGCTGTTGGATTGCCTCGAGATCCACATTACACTCTCTCCCACACATTCGCACAATGTGTGTGATTTGTAGCTCTTTGCCACGTGGCGGTCGTTGATTCCCCAGCTTGCCCAAGCACAGCTAAGCGGCAGAAACCGATTGGTCCACATGTCATCAGCGTCCAGCTCACTAGCAGTTTTCTCACGCTTCAGTTGCCTTAGGATGTACCTCAGGATGTGCATCGACACGTTCTCCCACTTTTTCACCGAGTTTTCAAGCGAAAAACCATTCTCCAGTTGTGTCACATGTCGCCTCCCAATTCGTCCAGCTTGCTGCCACATCAACTTAAAAAACAAACTTGGCCAATCACCTGATGCCACGTATTACGTCTTCCATGTCCAGCACATCACTCCAGCTGCCACCAACCAACCAAAATGTGCCAAGTCAGCACACGACAGGAAAATGGACGAATCGCACGATTCCACACATACAAAACCCATTTTTACCCAAAAGACAGTCCTTAGATGCTCCTCAGCGTGTGTGTTATGTGACCAACCCCCAAAATTAGTTTCTCTCACCTTCAAAGAACAATTCTTAATGGTTTTTCATATTGGGAACTAGGGTGTTCATATGAGGAGACCACATTGGAGCCGCCACACACAACTTTTCATACTTGGAGATTGTAAATATGATGTCCGGTTAGACCAATCTTCGCCTATGTCGAAGGGGAAATAAGCGGGATTCATGGCAAATACTATGTAAGATCTATGATTTTTATTTAATTTGATTTAATTTATCCTATTTCATTGTTGTTGATTTTAAAGTATATGGTTTAGATCTAGGGTATGTATGTGGCTAGTGCATGCTTTTAGAGGGACAACCTATAATTATTTAGACCATTAGTATCCGTATAATTGGCTATTGGACCAATAAAGTGACGAACACTCACCCATTTTATGTAAAACCATTTTGATTCTTAAGTGTGCAACAATTGAATCTAGGTTAAACCGAAAGCGAATGCGATCCGATTATTTAGGATTAGTGTTCCCACAGACTCAAATTTATACGGTTAGTGTGTTAAACCTAATTGGCGAATGTCTAGGGTTATGCATTAATTAAGGAAGTAGTTAGTGACGAACCTCCTAGCTATTGAGATTAGGGGAATTAGGAATTTCTGGCGAACGCCGATATTCCATGGCTAATCTAGGAGAAATTGAGTTAATAACTTTTTGGAATGATCGAGGACCATTAAATGTCATTGAATCATGATTTGTGCTTGTGGAGCCATAGACTTACGTGATTTCTTCTCCTTAATATCATTTTTGTGAACTTTTTATTTTTGCTAGTTTAGTTAATTATTTCCTTAAACTTTCTGATCAAAAACCCTCCATTTTTAGTTAACTTGGAGTAAAACTCAAGTCCTGTGGATTCAACCCTATATTTACCACTACTACACCCTCGTAGTTGGTAACTCGATTGCGTGTTATATTTGGCACGCATGACACATGATCAACCTCCATCCCCATTACCTTCTTCTTCAACATGAGAGGAGGAAAGAGAATTTCGTCTTCCTCATTGGATCTTAGTGAGTTCACACACACACACGCACATGCACACATACACACATTCTCTCTCTTATTAGTTTCATTGGGTTTTGGACGAGTGTAGGTAAAGATGGATCATAGCGGTTGAGGCTATGGGCTAAGGTGTGTAGGGAGTTGTTAAGTGGTTATGAGGTTCACTAGAATCTTAGTTTAGTAGTGGTTTCGTCGGTGGTTTGTTGTTGAAGTTGTTATTGATAAAGTTGATAATTCACATAAAATAATAAAATTTGATGTTGTTTGATGTCATTAGAAGGGTTGTAATTGAGGTAAAACCCATTTTTAACCTTTATTAGATTTTTAGAAGTGATTTGAGATGGCTAAGGGGACTGGCGAGTGTTGAAGTCGCTAGAGAAATAGGGAAACCCTGTGATGGGGTTGCAATAAATGTCGCTTACGCCATGGGCATGAAACCCACAAAGCCACTTGCAAAAAAGTGGCATCAAGGTCGGTGATGTGCGTGCCGCAAGTATGACAGCTCACTTGTAGTAATAGTGCAATTAACATATGTTGATCACAGATATTGTCCTCGGGGAAAGTTTTTTGCACTAGTTGTTAATTATTAATTTAACATGAATTATTACTAAGGAATTCACTTTTAATTAGTTTAATACTAAACTAAACTATCTTGTAAATCAAATTAAACTTTACTTGAACTCATATACTAAGGATATCTTAGTACACAACTTCACCTAGGTAATTTAATACTATAATTTGTATTCAAGTTTACAATTCAATATGTTATGTGCAATGCTTAATTAGAATAAACATATTTCTTTCAAATCAACTTCAACCCATTGTCGTGGTGGAAAAGATTATAATGTGCAAACTAGAACTCCACCTATAGGTGCGAATAACTTAAGCTCTACATTGCTTTTAAGTCCCCAATCATTGGATTCATAACCAACTAAGTTTACTATATGCGCCTCCCTAATCAACAACTATCACTTCATGTTGTGTATTTTATAGTTGTACTGTTCATGTACGGATGAAAAGCTTCAATAGCCATGATAACTTCTAAATCTTAAGCTCACGTGATCAAGATGTCTAAAGCATTACACTCTGAATCAATACAAATTCTAACAATTGCATAGTTATGATCACTTTCTATTCCTATTCAAAGCATATCATTTAAATTGTAGGATCTATTGATCCCTAAGATATTTAGACTACTTACATTTTATTGAAACACACATATCACAATTTATAATGGACATCATTGCAAATCAAAGATGAACATAAATATTACCTTGAATTTAATCAATGAAACCAAACTTAAATCGCAAACGTGAAGTCTTCAATATTTTCTTCACACAAACTCTTTAATACTTAAACTCGTTGTAAACCCTATGATAAATTACTCTAATGGCGGCTAATAGTTAATCGTGGTAAGTTTACCACGTCCTAATACCTATTTATACTCCTTAATAACAATTAGAAACTTTACTTTATAATTTAACTCGAATTAAATCTCTAACTTTCTATTTCCTACGTGTTTGGCACTGTCACTTACTACCTTGTGTCATGCCTTATAGCTCACTGCGCTGCCACTACATGTGTACTTCTTTTCTCCCTGATGTCTCAGTGCTACCACCTGCTCTTATGGCATCGTCCCTTATGCTCCACAACACCGCCATAGCACCGGACCTCAAGTGTTGATTTTTTCACTTTTTCTTCCCTTACAATCTGTTCCTTTCATTCCTACGATATGCCTTGTATCCCCACAGCGTCAATAGATGTGGCAATGGTACCAATGTATTTTTATGATACTATTTTCTTCAATTCTTTTTTTACACCTTAATTCCTTAAAAATGCAATAATACCATGAATTAGAACTCATTTAAGGATATTTATACTAAATATACAACTAAACTAACCCTATATATAAGTATAAATAATCACTTGTCAAATACCCTCAAACTTAAGATTTTGCGCGTCCCGAGCAAAGGTATATTCTACTAAGTCTCCTAATACTAGTTCTTATTCAATTTACATTGTTCATGGAGGATCCTTCAATTCACTAAGTTTCAAATTAACAATCCACTCAAGAGTTTTTTTTTTATTTTGCAAAAACTTGTATTTTTAAGGCATATAGCTTTAAGAAAACATATAACTTCACTTTCAAAACACCAAAGTAGATCACAACTAGAAACCATCAATACTTAGAAATTTGTTTCATCTCAATACTCAAGTAGCAAGTATAAAATCTCATTATTTTTTATTAAGCTTAGGAATTTACAAATAAGCATAAGATCATACTCATCTTTGGTAGACTTTAGTACTTTAAGAGTCTATAAGACTTTAACATAGTTGGAATGAAAAATTAATTAGCTACTAGTACTCAAGCTAAATATTTTATTTGAAGAGTTTTTTTTAACTTCTGCCTCTTTTTCTCATTTCTTATTCTTCTTTTCATTTTTGTTTTATAGTCCTTGCTCCTTTTCCTATGGATTTTATTGTTCCTCACTTTTTCCAACCATCGAATTCTATGCTCAATTTTCTATAGAACTTGTGTGATTCTCTCATTTTTCTTTATTTTTAAAACTCTTGTTAGCACTTTCCACTTTCACTAAATCAAGTAAGTTAACCCCAACTTTACATGTACAATGCATATTTCTTCCCCCTCTTTCCACTAAGTCTTTATTTACTTTGCATTATCAAGTAAGATTCACACTTATTATAAAATCCTTAGAGATCTAAATTTTTCCGCAAGAAGTGTTTGATTCCTTGCTTTTGTTTCGAGTTCAAGGTCTTACATAACTCTAGGCTTCTAATCATGAAATCACATTGTCGGTTGCTACATTTCATTGTTTTCTTCTTCAAAATTTAAAAACAATATATCGAGTTTCATATCAATAAGATACTTGTAATCTACTCATCCTTAATTAAAGGCATGAACATGCAAATGAACTACTTATTCATTACATGTTACAATATATAACATAATATATACTACTCAAACATTCAAATAATAAGAAAAATGAAAAATTTATACACTACCATTCTTTCCTCATTAACCGCTTCAAATTAAAATTTTAAACGATCATACCTACAGTGTTT
The DNA here is from genome assembly GCA_039657365.1 of Stephania yunnanensis. Lineage (NCBI taxonomy): Eukaryota > Viridiplantae > Streptophyta > Magnoliopsida > Ranunculales > Menispermaceae > Stephania > Stephania yunnanensis. The sequence continues at coordinate 50,671,202 of CM077584.1, read as the reverse complement.
ATCTTTATTTCTCAACATTGCTTACCATTTCCCATAGTATAGTGTAGTATTGATGCCCCAAACTTAAACTAAACATTTTCCTCTAAGTTTAAAAGTAAGTCTGAAACACGAAAATATTAAAACACACAAACATATGTATCAACACAAGTTATAATATAACTGAAACAACTAAATATTTAACAAAATATTCCAAATGTTAAAAAATTAGTATTAAAGTCACTTTCAACTCCCTATGTCAAAAGGACTTATATTACATTGACTTTAGGACTATGCATCGTCACCCTCATCTGTATAATTAGCTCCAGCTTGTAAAGGTGTCAATGGACGTTTCACCACCTTGCTCTGCAGTCATGATCAAACATTTATGCTAATGTTACTGGAAAACCTATTGACCTATCAATAGGTCTCAACCTCCTACTCCTCTTATATCTAACTATGTTTTGATGATGATTAACAAGCAACATGAAATTGCACTCCCCGTCATGTCGGTGTTGCTCTATCCTCTCCATATCTTGCTCATATCTCAACACGCCTGCCTGATATTGCACTATGTCCTTTTGGTATTATCTCCTCATCTCTGCTATCCATAACAACTATTATCGTGGAGTTAAGTCCTCTAGTGGTGATACTGGCGCCTACGGTAAAGAAGGTGGTGGAAAGACCTCTGGACCATCCAAACCCTGCTCTCAAAACTCTGGGTCCACAAACTCATAGCCCTCATTAAATCCCTACTATTTTTGCTCATTCTCTTCTTCGTTTTCCTCATATTTTAGCTTTTTGGCTAATTTTGCTGCTGTTTCCTGATCCTCTTGCCTTTTAGTCCAACAACTCAGCTTTAACTCTCTCTCTTTCTCTCTCTTTCTTTCTTTTTCTTTTTTTTTTCTCTCTCTCTCTCCTCAAAGTTTTGGGAACCATATGGTGATTTCATTGTAAGTGGTCATTTCATTGTAAGCATGAAAGCTTCATCCATGGTTGGTTAGGCCTCTATGTCAAATTTTTCGTCATCTCTCAATCTTACTCCGGCCTTTAAGCATATCCAAGTAATCGATATAAGAAACAACAACTTGTTGTCCCATTTTGACATGATGGAGTCCCTCATTGGTGTATATGATCTCACTAATCTTGATCTCCCTGTACTGTGTAATCTCATAAAGACAAGTTGTTTTCGGCTTATTGATCTCGCCCTGCTAATAAGTGGGGTATAGTGATGCAACAAGAAAATGTTGCCACATCCTATTAACCTTTCTTACACTCCCTTTCTTAATACGCTTTAGCACATTCGCAGCTCCCATAACCTATCCTTACTGTCCTGGGACAACTAATGCATTTTTAATGGCTCTAAAAGGGTAGGTTATAGGGTTTCTCATATAATCTGGCCGGGAAAGTCGTTATTCATACAAGCTTTATTCCTCCAACCTATAGAAAGTATTGATCTCATGTCTATTAAATGGAACATAAAACCCTCTCACATTCACTGGCTCATCCCTAGCCATGAACTTCGCATTACACAGAATTCAAAAGCAATCCCACTAACTCCTTTAACTTTATTCTTCCTATAGTCTTGAGTAACTTGCTCCAATTTCAGTGCTTAATAAAATTATTTACTCTTTTATCATACTTCGCTGGCAAATTAATCTCCCTTTCGCCAATGAACTCCCTATGAAATATTTTCTCATATCAATCTCTAGCCTCTCTTCAAATGAAAATTTTGGATTTAAAAGGTCTGGGCTCTCCTTCATTGAGATTTTTAGGAGCAGATATGTAACAGCCCAAATTAACTAAACTATGATGAACATTAATATTGGGATTAACGGTCATAATTCGGGCATTAAATGGACAACTCGGTTGGCTTTAACACGAGAACTGAGGAAATATGCTATTTTTGAATAGTGGTTGTATATATGTGGTGTTTAACTTTATTTTATTATATTGCACTGCATGTGTGTATGTTTTTATCAGGTGAGTTCCTGTAACAGGTGTTTGCTTCGAAAGACGTGTCGATGCGGGTGTGGAGTAGGTGAACTATGAATACACTAGGAAACTTGAAGAATTCACATTAGAATGACTAGTTAATCAATTTAAGATTGGTAATGTAACCATAGGCTAAAATTGTCTCAATTAAAACAATAGGCTATGACGTACCTTGAAATGTGTGCCGAGACGTTGGGCACTGAGTGCAGGGTAGTTGAGAGTTAGTGGGACCACAAGTTATTAATTCTTGGTCGCTAAAAACACTAATCATAGGAATTATGATGGGCCTAAGCTAAGGTGAATATATGCAATAAACCAAGGCTTATAGTTGAGTAAATTAAATGGAAAGCATAGGATTGGTTAGAGATACACATTACCACATCCAGAAACTAGGTGAGTAATGAAATTGTGTCACTTGAAGTTAAGTTAGTGGGAGTTAGTGGGATACATGGCAAGAGGTGGACCATTAAATAGTCCTGCGGTATACATAAATCCATGGAAATCAAGGGCTAGGACCGAACATCATCTTAATATATAACGTAAGTGATGAAATAACATGCAAACCAAATCACTCATTCATTTTTGCTAGAGAAGAATAAGGAATTTTCGGAGAGGAGTGAATGATCAAGGTGTTGAAGAAATCCATGGGAGTTTATGAGAAACTCTCAAGCTTACATCAACTAGGTACACATCTTTTAAGTTGAAATTAGAATAAGTTATGGTTTTAGGCTAGTTTTAGAGGGTAGATGATTGAGTATTTGCAATTGATTTATATATTTGGATTCCTTATTTCAAGCTGATAATCTAGCTATATTGAAGTTCTTAATTTGGTTTTGAAATCATAAAGATATGATTTTTTGAAATTGCAACACCAAAACTAGAATTTTGCATGTTGTATTAGGAATCAATTTGGGTAATTTGGTCATAACCTGCTCATTTTAATCCAAATCGATCCATACTAGTGGCATTTGAAAGCTTATTTAAAAGGGAATAACTTTTCTTAACTGAAGGTATTTTGATTTAAATGTTTTTATGTCCAAACATGCTCTATAGTTAGGTGTTGGAACTCAAAAGGAAAGTTTTGAAATTACATTTGTTAAGGGTATAACTCCCTAAATACTTATCCAAATGAGCTGATATTTTAGTATGTTGTATTTAAATATGTTTTCTACCTTGTAACCAAAAATCACATTTTTGGAAATTATAGATTAGGAGAAATACATTTTCCAAATCCGCTAGTTGGATTAGATTCCAATTAGACCTATGTTTAGTATAATAATGATATCTCTTTCATTTTAAATCAAAATCTTACAAACTAAACATTTTCGGAAATATAAGAAAGAGACCAACAACAATTGTTCTGATGGAGGATTTCGATATTTGGACCATTTCATGCCTAAAAGTGCGTTAAAATATAGGACTAAAATTGAGACTTAATTTAGTCTTTCGGGGTTGATTTAGGAAAATTGATTTAAAGTCTATTGAACCAATTTTAATATATAATAAACACACTTAATCGACTTAAGGGAGTTAGAGGACCATAGCATAGTGTCAAGGAGCTTGTCGGGTCACTAGTCGTAGGTCGACCTCTCGTACCTATTGTCCTCGCTGAACTACCTCTATAGGTGAATATCGGACGCCCTAGGATCTCAAATATCATTGTCTTACAAAAACAGTCGATATGAGCGTGGTATGCGGCTAACTACTCCATCCCTAAAATCGCGTCGAACTCAAAAAATTTGAGGACTCTAAAATTTGCGGGTAATTCTACCCCATTTATCTCGATTGGACATCCCTCAACAAAACTATGAGGGTAAACCCTATCCCTAGCAGCAGTACTCAAAACCAGATGTAAGCTAAGCCTAACAGGTTTCAACCCTAGATGTCTACCATGAGACCAACAATAAAAGATATAGTAGATCCAGAATCGAATAATACGTATACATCTCTACCGCAAGTAGAAATCATACCCTCAATGAGACCTCGTGTAGCGTCGGCATTTGGCTGGGCTACCACGAGAGTCCAAAAAGTTGGAGCGTGGATCGAGGTGTGTAAACCCATTGGAATGCTTCACAGAATTCATGTTTTGGGTTTTATCGATATTGCATTTCATGTGTGACTGCTAGTGGGCACACATTATTCGGTTTGCGTACATATTGGTTGTGGCTAAACCTCTTGCGCGACCGTCGAGAGGGATTAGGGCTGCTTGATGTGTAACAACGTCAGGAATGGACCATGTCGTTTACTGAAGTTGGGGTTTAGTAACTGTAAGCCTATAAGTATATACATGGTTCCTATTTGATTTATCGGTTACTGAGTAGTGTAGGTCAGGGCTTTCTCATAGTTATACGAATGTTACTGATTAATGCTTTACTACTAAATTGTTTTAGTTGATTATGTTGTTTATTTGGTTTATGCTACTATTTTTTCTTATCGTATGCTGCCTACATTCATGGGAATATGATGTGTTGTTGTCAGTTTTTATATTTGCATGATTCATAGTTTATCAGTTTTGTTTCATGAATATTGTGTGGACTTCTCTTAGAATTTTACTCACTAGACTCATCACTGTATTTGTTGGGTGACTGAGTGCAGATCCTTTGACGAGCAAGGGAAAGGCAAGGAGGTACTGGGCGACTACCTCTGAGATTGCAGAGCCAACTCGTATGTGACTACAATATGTATTGATTTTACTTTTGTTGGGTTTTGGGGACTGTAAAACATTGATTACATGTATATGAAACTTTTGTTATACTTATTTTGCCTTGATATATACATGGTATGTTTATCTAAGTTTTCACTACTTATGATGCTTAAATACTTCATAAGTCACTCATTAAAAAACTTATGCTGTAAAATTATCATATAACCTGATAAATTGAGTAACCACCTAACTAAATTATTAATACTTGTGTAAATGTTAGTTTGCATAACTAGGGTTAGCTGGAAGAGTGTAAGCAACAAGTTAGGTCGTGTGGCGTAGAGGATAAGTGGGCCATGATGTGGTATGGCTAGGTGACGTGGCATGCGATGTGGAGAGATCACAAGGTGGCCTAAAATCTGGGGCTGCCACAGTATGGTATCAGAGCGAAGTCGAGCCTAGGGGAAATGTACTTTTTTTATTTATTTAACCTGATACTGATGCCACAGTATGGTATCAGAGCGAGGTTTTTAGGAAGCCTCGGGATAAGTTTAATGGAATTGAATAAAACTTAAACAAATAAACATTAGATGTAGAAACCCGATGATCCTTACTTTAAATCTTAGTTGGGAAGCAACTTGAGATGGGTAGTGATATGGTTATATTCATATTATGTTTTTGGATTGTATATCTTATATACGCGTATACAGAGGATTATCCGGAGTATGCTTCATGATGCAAACCAAGTTAGGCGGACAATCGGATCTTACCAGACGTTTGGATGACATGAGCGATATGGTACACTACGCCGAAGTAGAATTGATTCAGAGTTATGCATCAAGCAAATTCAAGAGGACTTCTACATACTATTATATTTTGGCTTGTGCAATGACACACACCTTCAACAAAGTAGTGCATATCAAATGGAGTACAAGGATAGATAGTACGATCGAGGCCGTAGAGATGACGTTCAGATACATGAAGTGTACATAGTACCAATATTTTAAGCGTCACGATGAACAAATACTTAAGAACTGAGAGGTTGAAAACAAGGATCACAGGATCAAGGTCAGAGCCAATGATTAGGCATTGGTCGGGTAGGACCAGGACATAGGGGTAGGTGTTTCTGATATGGACTGAAGGTACTGTCTGCTGAGATCGGTAACATATATGGTAGCGACACTGGTGCACTCGAGAGCCGGTGCATGTAGTGACTGAGCCAGGCAGGGAGATGTCCTAGCAGGGGGTTTAGGGTACGTAATTTTAAATTATTAATAATTATGGTTTAAGATTTGTACATACGTGGTGATACGATGGTAGATTATCATGTTGTGACATGGAATTGTCATAGGTCGTAGCATGGCATAAGATTGTCATGGTAAGTAAGAGTATGGCATAGCATAGCTTGGGATTGTCATGGTAAGTAAGGATAGGTAATGGTATGACATGGGATTGTCATGCTGAACTAAGGTAGTTTATGGCATAGCATTGGATTTTCATAGTGTGTGATGGTCGGTTAGGGCTATCATGTTGGCATACATGATAGAAGAGGTTTACAATTGCAGGAATTAGATAATTGGTTAAGGAAAACTTGAACACGGAAAGCGAACTGAGAATAGGTTGCGGGGATATTGGGAAAAGATATTATCAACACGTGCCTATGTCTCGGAGTAACACTACAATCCCTGTGATGAAGAAGTGGAGGTGTTCAAGGGACTGGTAAAAAATGGATTATCAAAGTGTGGGGTGTGGTCGTACGGGGATAGGTTAGATGAACCCGAAATTTTATCGAGATTTAAATTTTGAGGACGGAATTCTCCTAGTCGGGAAGAATTGTAACGACCCAAATTAATTAAACTAGAATTAGCGTTAATCTTAGGATTAACGGTCATAATTCAGGCATTACGTGAAAAACTCAGTTGGCTCTAACACGAAAATCGAGAAAATATGTTATTTATGAATGGTGGTTGTATATATGTGGTTTTTAACTTTATTTTATTATATTGCACCGGATGTGTGTATGTTGTTATCGGGCTAGTTCGTGTAACGGGGTGTTTGCGTCGAAAGGTGTGTCAATGCGAGTGTCGAGTAGGCAAACTATGGATACACTAGAAAACTTGATGAATTCACGTTAGAATGACTAGTTAATCAATTTAAAATATGTAATGTAACCATAGGATAAGATTGTTTCAATTAAAACAATAGGGTATGACATACCTTGAAATGTGTGCCGAGACGTGGGGCACTAAGTGTCGGGTAGTCGAGAGTTAGTAGGACCACAAGTTGATCATTTTTGGTCACTAAAAACACTAATCATAGGCATTATGATAGGCCTAAGCTAAGGTGAATAATTGAAATAAATCAAGGCTTATAGTTGAGTAAATTAAATGGAAAGCATACGATTGGTTTAGAGATGCACATTGACACATCTAGGAACTAGGTGAGTAATGAAATGGTGTCACTTAAGGTTGAGCTAGTGGGAGTTAGTGGGATACATGGAAAGAGGTGGACCATTAGATAGACCTCGGGATACATAAATTCATGGAGATTAAGGGCTAGGAAGGAACATCACCTTAATATATAACGTTAGTGATCAAACAAGATGCAAACCAAATCACTCATTCATTTTTGCTAGAGAATAAGAAGGAATTGCTGGAGGGGTGAATCATCAAGGTGTTAAAGAAATCTATGAGAGTTGGTGATAAATTCTCAAGTTAGGGTGCTACATCAACTAGGTACACTTCCTTTTAGTTAAAATTAGAACAAGTTACGATTTTAGGCTAATTTCATATTGTGGATGATTCAATATTTGCAATTGATTTCTATATTTGGATTCCTCATTTCAAGCTAATAATCTAGCTATATTGAAGTTCTTAATTTAGTTTCGAAATCATAAATATATGAATTTTTGGAATTGCAACACCAAAACTAGAATTCAGCATGTTGTATTAGGAATCAACTTGGGTAATTTAGTCATTACCTGCTTAATTTGGATCTAAATTGATCCAAACCAGTGGCATTTGAAAGATTATTTAAAGAGGAATAACTTTTCTTAACTAAAGGTATTTTGATTTAAATGTTTTTATACCCAAATGTGTTCTACAATTAGGTTCTGGAATTCAAAAAGAAAGTTTTGAAACTAAATTTATTAAGAGTATAACTCCCTAACTACTTATCCAAATGAGCTGATCTTTTAGTAAGTTGCATTGGGGTATGTTTGTTGCCTTGTGACCAAAAATAAAATTTTTTGGAACAATAGATTGGGAGAAATATATTTTATAATTCCACTGGTCGGATTAGATTCCAATTAGACCTATATTTAGTAAAATCATGATATCTTTTTTATTTTAAATTAGAATTTTGCAAAGTAAAACTTTCCATAAAGGTAAGAGAGAGACCAACAATAATTGTAATGGAAGATTCCGATATTTGAACCATTTCATGCCTAAAAGTGCGTTAAATATAGGAATGAAATTGAGACTTAATTTAGTCTTTAGGGGCTAATTTAAGAAGATTGATTTAAACTACATTGAGCCAATTTGAATACACAATAAACACATTTAATTAACTTCAGGGACTTAGGGGACCATAGCTCAGTGTCGAGGAGCTTGTTGGGTTGGATATGAGACTCCGAAAAAGTTGGAGCGCTGATTGAGGTTCGTAAACCCATTGGAATGTTTCATAGAATTCATGGTTTGGGTTTTATCGATATCGCATTTCATGTGTGACTGATGGTGGGCACACATGGGTTTTCACTCCTATTCGGTTTGCCTATATATTGGTTGTGGTTAAACTGCTTACGCGAGTTACTTGTGACAGTGCTCGTGTCTATAGCAGCAGAATATATCTATGATTGTTGGGAGGGATTAAGGTGGTTTTGATGTGTAACATCATCGAGAATGGACCATGCCATTTACCGAAGTTGGGGTTTAGTCAATGTAAGCATATAAGTATATACATGGTTCCTATTTGATTTATCGGTTACTGACTGGTGTAGGTTAGGGTTTTCTCGTGATTATACGAATGTTACTGATTAATGGTTTATTACTAAACTGCTTTAGTTGATATATGTTGTTTATTCGGTTTACACTACTGCTTTTGTGTATCGTATGCTGCATACATTCATGGGAATATGACATGTTGTTGCTAATTGTTGTGTTTGCATGATTCATAGTTTATCGGTTTTATTTCATGAATATTGTGTGGACTTCTCTTGTGATTTTACTCACTGGACTCGTCTCTGTATTTGTTGGGTGACTGAGTGCAAATGTTTTGACGAAAAAGGGCAAGGGTAAGGAGGTATTGGGCGACTACCTCTGAGATTGCAGAGCCAGCTCATGTGTGACTACAATATTTATTGATTTTACTTTTGTTGGGTTTTGGGGACTATAAAACACTGGTTACATATATATGGAACTTTTGTTATACTTATTTTTCCTTGATATATACATAGTATCTTTTGTTGGGTTTTCCACTACTTATGATTGTTAAATATTACATAAGTTACTCATCAAAAGACTTAGTTTTAAAATTATCATATAACTTTGATAAATTGAGCAACCGGCTAACTAAATTATTAATACTTATATAAATATTAGTTAGCATAACTAGGGTTAGCTCGAAGAGTGTAAGCAATAAGTTAGGTCGCAAGGCGTCAAGGATAAGCGGGCCATGATGTGGTACGGTTAGGTGACGTGGGATGCGACATGGAGAGATCTCAAGACGGCCTGGAATTTGAGGCCGCCACAAGATGCCTTAAAATTATTTGCTCTACTTTGGCTAACTTGTTTCCTTGTTCTTGCCATTTCTTTAAATTCAAGCAACTAACAACAACTAAATGTAACTCAGCCTTCAAATCACCTAAAAAATCGAAATTCATATAACATGGATCATGCATACACCAAATAATGTAAAGACATTAACTAAGTCTCCATGGGTAATATTAATGCTCGTATTCACACAATTTTGCAAAACCTATCCTACAACCTCAATTCCACATTTTCATAAAATATCATCAAAATTTTTAAAATTTAAAGCATAAATAGATAAAATTATAAATTTACCGCAATGCCGAATTTATTTCCGGTGTAGAGCAATCCTCCAAGTCTTTTTCAATTCAAACCCTTTAACTTTTCTCACCAACTTGAACTCTAGCTCTCTTTGGGGTCAAAATCCACAAATCCAAGCCCTAGCTTTTCAATTATGCAAATCCATAATGCACTTGTTTCTTCACTCTAAATCACTAGGAACTCACTAATCTCACTTGAAAATGATCAAGCTTTAGCTCTATAGGGATGTATGCTTGGTGGTTGTGGTGGGATTTTAGTGTAAGTGTAAAGAATGGATTCAAAATGGGGTTAAAACCCTTAAAATCGACTCTGGCGTCATACCTAAAACGCAATGGGGCTTTATGCATTTTTATGCGCCTACACCCATGACGCGATGTGTAATACCCACGACATCGACCTCATAGCCAATTTCCTCGCATATTTTACTTCACTAATTCTCCTCCAGTGCTCCTCTGACTTTGTGAATAACTCAGATAAGGTGTTGTGACTGCATAAAATCCATGAAAATATAAGAATTAATAAATTTTACTTTTCGATTCGCCTATGCACCTTACCTTCACCACTTTAAACTCCTTCGTTATTCTTCGCTCTTTCATGATTTAGCAAGACATTTACATTCCAATAAATCATCATCTAGTGAATGATCTTTCTATGAGATTCGGCACAAATTTTTGAATGTTAGAACTAAAACATGCTAATTGTAAATATTAAACTAAAAAACTAATTACTATTTGAAACTTAAAACCATGATTTAAAAACCCATATGTTGCTTCCCAATAGCACTTAATTTATCGTCATTAGCTTTGATGCCTTTTCACTCGTTTAGTCCGAGTCTAAATCAAGAAGCTCCACTCGCAAATCAAATATAATGGTGTCATTCCCGTTCGAGATGTATTTTTCACCATTGACAAGGACAACCTTTTCAAGCATCATCGCCTCATCGATACTTATCGTGATCTTTCTCTCTTTTGTGTACAAATTTGCTTTGGCAGTGTTCAAGAATGGCCTCCCAAGTATGATAGACACATCATCGTCCATGTTGCGGTTCATGACCTCGAAATCTGTGATGAATATGAATCTAACTACTTCCACATGCACATTCAAAAATCTTCCTATAGTAGGTATCAAATCATCATATGCTACTTGAAAATTCATCGTATTGGGACAATTGATCTTCAAGTCGGCATGTATGATGTCCATGAGTGGAATGACATTGATCGAGACTCTTATATAAAATAAGACATTTCAAAAATAGTACCCATTTATGTTTAACGGTATGCTTATCTCTCTAGGATCTCTACTTTTGATAGGTTGAAGTCACGAGATGAACTTGAGCTTTAGTTATGGTTTCTTTAGAACCAACTTGATGTCATTGCCTTATAGGTCTTATTTGGAATGTCCTTCATCTTCTTGCTTGGCCTTCCATTGTTGATTCCATTTTTTCTTCTTCAAGGCATTGATTTTTTGCTTTTTGAAATCATCAAGCTCATCTTTCCTTACTTCCTTATTGTGCTCATACATCTCTTCATGTTTGTACATTACTTGGTTTTTTCTTAGCTCTTTTATTGCCATAATGCTCATCATGCGAATGGAACTCAATTTCTCCGTTGGATTAGTGACGGTGTTGCTAGGAAACTATCCTTCTTTCCTCGAGTTCAAAGTTATAACGAGTTGACCAATTTGTTGGGTTTTGGGGTTCATACGCAGCGAAAATTACAAAACAATTTTGACAAAAACCCCAACAAGATCCGAATCTAATTCCATTAAAAATGTTTAAACCATGAAAACTTAATCATACCTCAGTCGCAATATACCTTTCTTAAGGTTGATCGGTCTCTAAGGCGCTGCCAACGACGAACGCCCTCTACCAATAGTCCACACACAAACAGGGGTCGATATCGAAGTGCTAGCTTGGAGAGAATACCAAACTTTTGTTTCTCTCCAAAATGATCCAAAGCGTCCCAGAAAACCCTAATTCATTTCTGAAACGAAAATAGAGTTTCGACACTTAATCTTTTGTTTGTGTGTTTTAACTTAAAGCGTCTATTTATACAACCCTTGTATATAGACGGTTAAGTAAATTACACACATACCCCTACTTAAATAAGTATAAGTGTAATACACCACAAGGACGTTTCTACCATGAATTTTATTATATAAAATTTGTTTTTCTGAACCATCTTAAAATCTCGCAAAATCATTATTAGTGTGCGACCCAATAGGCTCATACAACGTTGCCAGTGTACCAAAATATATTTTGGTATACAAGTCATAAGCGGCCTCTAGCAAGACATTATGACTACCCAAGTTGTACGAATATCAAATCGATACAACCTAATCAATAGTGTATATAACATCCTTTTGTCACATGATATCCTTTTGATCAAACATAAGGCATGGAATTGTCATCCAACTTGTTCAATCGTACTAGTATCGATCTCTAGGTAGACTGAAAACATCCAAGTGACATTGATCAATATCAATTCACTTAGACTAGGCCTTTGAACAGTCTAACACATCAAGGGATCCACTGGATATCTTTTTTTCTATGAGAGGGACAAATTCTATCTTGATTACACAACTTCATAACATTGCTCACAAAGTAACCAATCACAACCTTTATAATTGTCCGGTTAAAGAAAACGTTTGATTGTGTCAAATCAATGTGTTCCTAATGTTGAAGTCTCTAGTAATCTCAAGTCGGATGACTGAAATAATATACCTATCATGAGAAATAACTATGACTTAATCCATGTGATGTTCTTATAGCGGGTCGATCCAGTACTTTGTTCCCTAACAAGTACTCGTGATCTTGATTCATATCCCTATACGTATAATCATCATATGATCATCAATCAAGACTCACACTAGTCTTAATTCATTATAGTTCCCAGTATAATGATCGACTAGGGACATTTAAGATATTTATGTAAATACCCATGGATCTTATTATATTGTGAACATGCAAATTAATTATAATAAACGGTAAATGAAATCCTCTATTTTATTAACTAAAAGTATTCATAAAGACAGTTAATGGATTGACCTAGGGCACATGCCCCAACACAATTTGCATCTCTAGGTTTTTGATGGATTGTGACTACTCATTATCCATCCTCTTCATGGCTTGATTTACTTTTTCCATCTCTTTATCGTGCTTCTCATGACATTCCCTATCTCTCACTTTCATGGCTTGCAAATATTTCTCAATTGACTTCAATGAAGTCATCTCTTCATTCTGCCCCAGCCCTTTATTAGACTTGTTGCTCGAAGCCTTGGGGTAGCTTAAGTGCATTATTAAGATTTCCATAAGAAAATCACAGGTTGTTGTTGTTGTTTTATCCTTGATAAAACTATTGAGGAGCCATTCTTCTTGGTGTGAAATTGTTCCTATAGCCTTGGTTGTTCATGAAGTTTATGTCTTCATGCTCCATTCCTTGTTGTATATACATTTTGTTAATCACCATGACTTGGTGATTAATAGGTTGTTCTGCTATTTGTGGACCTCAGTATCCCATTTGAAGTTTCGCCATCTGACTGCTTAGATTTGGTAGTTATGCCATAATTGAAGGTTGCGAGTCAATCTCGTAGATGCCTACTAGTTTTTGTACTATGGAATGAGTACTAGTAATAGAATTTTGGGACATAAGATCAAGGTGATCCAATGCTCCATCCTCATCCTTGATAAGTAGAGAACCACCTGATGCATCATCTACTGGTGTTCTCGTACTATGGTTCATCTCATAATAGAAAATCTGGACTTATGCTTATTCCGTGTATTCGTGTCCCAGACATCTCCTAAGCATCTCTTTAAATCTTTTCCAAGCCTCGCCAAGAGACTCAGTGTCCTCTTGCTTGAGCTGATTAATTTCAAGTTTCGTTTCACTGACCTTCACTAGGTAAAAAACTTGTCTAAAATTATTTCATTGATTTTTGCCTATGGGATCATATTCCCAGCATTCAGCCCTTAGAACCAGGAATTGGCTTTTCCACCCAGTGAGAATGGGAAAAGTCGTATCTTGATCACCTCTTTCGTAACTTTGGTGATGTGCAAGGTGTCGCACTTCTCCAAAAAATTCTCAACATGTGCATTTGGATATTCATTGGATAGCTTGTTGAACATGCTATTTTGCACCAAGTTTCATAAATGATTTTAGTTCTAACTCGGTGGCGTTAGTTAGAAGTCTCATCACTCCGTTGCTAGTTTCCTAAAATCTTAGCTTAAAATAGACACGAAGGCATCTCTATCCTTGTGCTATATCATGCATTACCATATCATCTACGGGTTAGTTATTCCCGTGGCCCTATTGTTGGTTTCTAGTTTGCTCCTTACCCATTTTGACTTTTTCTTTTTCCTTCCTTTGTTGGTTCCATCAATCTCCGGGTCGTAAGGCACTAGGTCCTTCTATCAATTACTACACATGCACTAAGTATCCCTGAAAAGAAAACATAAAAAAATCAAGTGCAAAAAGTTAAATTGAAACTTAAACCAATTTTTTACTTTTTTTTTATGAATTGAAAACTAAAGTACTTGAAATAAGACTTAGCAACTATTCAAACTAACTAAATAAATCTTAAGGTCACATTTCCCCGACAACGGCGTCAAAAACTTCATATGTGTGCCGCAAGTATAACAGCTCATTGGTAGTAATAGTGTAACTAACTTACGTTGATCATGGATATTGACATCAGGAAAAGGTTTTTGCACTAGTTGTTAATTACATGTTTAACTTGAACTATTGCTAAGGAATTCATTTTTAATTGGTTTTCTACTAAACTAAACTATCTAACAAATCAAATTAAAGTTTACTTAAACTCTTATATTAAGGATATTTTAGTTCACAATTTCACCTAAGTAATTTAATATTGTGCTTTGTATTCATGTTTATATCTCAATATGTTGTGTGCAATGCCTAATTAGAATAGGCATATTTCCTTTAAATCAACTTCAACCCACTGTCGTAACAGAAAATATTCTAATGTGCAAACTAAAACTTTACCTATCAGTATGAATAACGTAAGCTCTACAATGTTTTAAGTCTCAAATCATTGGATTCATAACTAACTAAGGTTACTATCCACACCTCCTTAAAGGTAAGAGAGAGACCAACAATAATTGTAATGGAAGATTCCGATATTTGAACCATTTCATGCCTAAAAGTGCGTTAAATATAGGACTGAAATTGAGACTTAATTTAGTCTTTAGGGGCTAATTTAAGAATATTGATTTAAACTACATTGAGCCAATTTGAATACACAATAAACACATTTAATTAACTTCAGGGACTTAGGGGACCATAGCTCAGTGTCGAGGAGCTTGTTGGGTCGGATATGAGACTCCGAAAAAGTTGGAGCGCTGATTGATGTTCGTAAACCCATTGGAATGTTTCATAGAATTTATGGTTTGGGTTTTATCGATATCGCATTTCATGTGTGACTGATGGTGGGCACACATGGGTTTTCACTCCTATTCGGTTTGCCTATATATTGGTTGTGGTTAAACTGCTTACGCGAGTTACTTGTGACAGTGCTCGTGTCTATAGCAGCAGAATATATCTATGATTGTCGGGAGGGATTAAGGTGGTTTTGATGTGTAACATCATCGGGAAGGGACCATGCCATTTACTGAAGTTGGGGTTTAGTCAATGTAAGCATATAAGTATATACATGGTTCCTATTTGATTTATCGGTTACTGACTGGTGTAGGTTAGGGTTTTCCCGTGATTATACGAATGTTACTGATTAATGGTTTATTACTAAACTGCTTTAGTTGATATATGTTGTTTATTCGGTTTACACTACTGCTTTTGTGTATCGTATGCTGCATACATTCATGGGAATATGACATGTTGTTGCTAATTGTTGTGTTTGCATGATTCATAGTTTATCAGTTTTATTTCATGAATATTGTGTGGACTTCTCTTGTGATTTTACTCACTGGACTCGTGATAAGTCAGTATTTTATAGAAAATTAGTAGTCAATTTTAGTATATTATTTATTGAAAATATTTAAATATTATATTAAATAATATGTTTTTGTCATTTTTAGATGAAACGGAGTGCGCGGTTGAATTTGTGGCGAGAAAATACGCGAAATCGAGTATTCATATGTCCGGATCCGTTTTACACTAAAAATTGCGCTAGCACATATCTCGAGGCAAATGTGGTGGGGCCCACACTCGAGACACAAAAGTGATGACGTGGTGGACAATTAGGCACATGCGGGCTTGGTTGCATGATTTAAGGAGATGCGTGCTTGGTTGCTTAATTGAAGGAGAAAAGTTTAGAAGTTCTTTTGTTTTTGTCTTAATAGGAATATTATATATATATATATATATATATATATATATATATTATAATATAATGATAGAAAGTTGAGATAAAAAGCATGGGATGAGAAGAAGGAACGGCCAACAAAATTAGAAAAAGTGGATATAAAAACGTTATAAAAGGGGGAGATTGAGAGAGGACGGGAGATATTGGATGCACTGGGCGATTGCTCTCAAGGAGCATTCGGCCCCTGCTCTCCATTCTCTTCTATTCTATTTTTCTTTGTTATTTGTGTTCTTCAATTATGCGAGGCTAAAATCTCTAGCCTAGACAAGATTACAAGGAATGTTCGATCAACGCGTATTAATGGATTTGTGAGATTTATATATTTTAATTTCAGTCTTTTCATTATTATTTTATTTTCTTTGGTATTGTTTTAACAATCGAGGTTAAACACTAGTTTAAATCTTGATTTACCTGCCAGTAGGTCGTACGCACCCGTGCTTGTGCAATAAGACCACACTAGTGGCATTCGACCATACCGATTGATTAGACCCTTTTGGGACCGGTTGAATACCTTAGAAATCTAGGTTAAATCGGACACACTAGTGATCCGGTTGTCTAGGTGTAGTGCCTTCACAAAGCCCATTGCGGTCAACGCATTAAACCCAATTCACTTGAATTGTGGTTATGTGTTTGATTAGGGAAGTAGTCATTGTCGTACCTTGGCTATCGAGATTAGGAAGTGCGAGGAACCGCGTACGTTACCGGGTCTATAGCTATACTAGGATATTTTGATTTGCATATTTTACATAAATCGACGACCAAATCCAATCTTTTACCGAACCGAACTTGTATGTCTTGACCTAGGTATTTTTAATAATTATTTGATTTTCAATTTTATTTCCTTTGCTTTCGTTGTTTTATGATTAGATAATTAATTTAATTCTCTATCAAACCCCGATTTCCCTTTTTGTTCTTTTTAAACCTTAGAAAGAATACCAGTCCCTGTGGGATCGACCCTTTGCCACTATTCTACAAAATAGTTGGTTTAGGAAAATTATAAATTTATTATTGACGCGTTCGGCGCGCGTCAATTTTTGGCGCCGTTGCCGGGGACTGGTCTTTTTCTTTCTTTGGTTATTATTATATTATATTATATTATATTATATTATATTATATTATTATTATTATTATTATTATTATTATTATTTTATTATTTTGTATCTAGTTCCTTGTTTCTAACATTTTTGCAGGTAATTCCATAATGACCTCCTACACCCATAATTATGATCGATTCGAAGACTCATACTATCATGTTATGAATGGGGTAGGTATGTCACATAATGGACATCAATTTTCTAACTCGCAATCTTTTGTGCAACAGGTCAGGGTTTGTGGAAATTGTGGGGAGTACTTTCATCCCACGTATGCTTGTCCTTATTCGAAGTATAAGAATCATTATGGTTCCACTTATGCATCACCACAACCCAACTTCTATATGTCTAAGCGAAGTCCACAGATTCCTCAACATGAAAAGAGACCTATACGAGACATGATGAATGACTTGATATTCAGAGAACCAGCTTTTCAACAAAGTCATCAACATGAACGGAGAACCATTGCTGACATTGAGAGAAATATGATCTCCAATTGGCTCTCTCAAAGCACCAATCAGCATCCCTTGCAGGAGGATATACAACATATGAAATCAAAGTTGCAAAATTCAGAAGCTCAAGTTACCGCTATACTTGAGCATTTGATGGACGATGAAGAGTTGCCTCCGCAACCAGATTTTGACTCAGATGAGACTGTGAATGCTGATACATCTAAAAGTGTTGAGTTTGATGAGTTCTCAATTGTGGACGAGCATTTGAGCGAACCAGAGGAAACACTAGACGTTTCTTCACATGAGCCTGACATTACTATTGCACAAAATGACAATGAAAAAGTTGCGATAGAAATTGAAGTCGTTTCAAGGCCAGAGGAGCCGCAGAATGAGAACAAGGAAGACCAACCTCTGGTGTTGGTCACACCACCCACCTTCCCAAACATATTTGTCGAATCTTATGCAGGGGTGGAAGTACGAGAGCATTCGCAGAATTTCTACACTGCCGACACCTCTGTGTCGGAGAGCCTTAATATGAAAAACTCGTATATGTTAGAAGTCTCGAATGAGCTCCCAATTCTGAAGGAGGGCATGCATGCAACACTGCCCAAATACGTTGATGCGCCATTTGTTGTGGACATCTCCAAGGGAGAGGGCATCACGTGATGAATCACAGTGAGTCTAGCCAAAGACTTATAAAGAAAGGCGCTCGTTGGGAGGCAGCCCAACTTTATTTTATTGCATTTTTTTTATTTATTAGTTTTTGACGATTTTTTTTATGCATGCTCTTGTATCATCTTTTTATCCTTTTTTTTTCACCACTATTCTTTGTCTTTTTGTTGCATGGATCCCCTTAACTTGTTTTGAACCTTGAGGACAAGGTTCGGAATAAGTTTGGGGGTACATAAGGATACGTGGACTGAGACTGAGCTGGATGGGTTTCAGGTGAGATCGTTTAAATTTTTTCAATTATACACGGTTGTCGGACGGTATTGGTGGTGTTATGTATCTTTTATTCATTCATTTCTTCCATTTCTTTTCCCTCCATCTCACTTCATTAGGAATTGATACACTTTCATGCGTACATGCATAATTTTCATTTTTATATTGTTTAGAGTCACCCGAAAACTTTGTTCATGCCTTTGGTTGTGGATGAGTAAATTACAGTTGCCTTTTTGACTTGAAATTTAGAGAAAATTAGGAGAAACATTTAATCAAGTCCGTAGCTCTGCATTTTTATGATTTCATGATTAGAGATTTGGATGATGGTTGGAATTTGTGCTAGATAACGAAAATGAGTAAACGGTCACATTTATGCAAGTTATTTTATTTTAATCCACAATGGAGGATTTACTTGATTATAGTGAAAGTGAGAAGTTCTAACAGGAGTTTTATGAGTGTAGAGTGTCCTACAAGTTTCCACAGAAATGGAGCGGGAAACTTGTGGTAGGAAAAAGTGAGAAAATCGGTCCACAGAAATGGAGCAGGGATCGTACTATTTAAAAAAAAAAAAAAAAAAAAAAAAAAAAAAAAAAAAAAAAAAAAAAAAAAGGAGGTTGATGAAAATATTTAAAATAATATTGAAAAAAAGGCGGAAGTTGTAAAACTCCTCAAATAAAAGATTTAGTTCGAGTGCTTTCACTATATTAAGTAATATTTTGAACTTGCGTGCTTGAATGTATAGACCAATAAAACTTGTGATTAGTTGATGGCCTTTGTATTGACCGATTCTGTGTCTTGAAAGTGAGATCCTAATTGTGTTTGAGTTGCGAGACTTGACATATCATAACTCTGAAATTTTTTGAGTTTTGTGTTAATTTGGTGACTATGTAAACCAAGGGAACTCCATGAATTTGGGTCGGGTATAGGATTAATTGAGTTGGTATTATTAATAATTCTAGTTGAGTTTATGTTTTCATTTACACCTTTGTTCGGGACGCGCAAAGTCTTAAGTTTGGGGGTATTTGATAAGTCAGTATTTTATAGAAAATTAGTAGTCAATTTTAGTATATTATTTATTGAAAATATTTAAATATTATATTAAATAATATGTTTTTGTCATTTTTAGATGAAACGGAGTGCGCGGTTGAATTTGTGGCGAGAAAATACGCGAAATCGAGTATTCATATGTCCGGATCCGTTTTACACTAAAAATTGCGCTACCACATATCTCGAGGCAAATCTGGTGGGGCCCACACTCGAGACACAAAAGTGATGACGTGGTGGACAATTAGGCACATGCGTGCTTGGTTGCATGATTTAAGGAGATGCGTGCTTGGTTGCTTAATTGAAGGAGAAAAGTTTAGAAGTTCTTTTGTTTTTGTCTTAATAGGAATATTATATATATATATATTATAATATAATGATAGAAAGTTGAGATAAAAAGCATGGGATGAGAAGAAGGAACGGCCAACAAAATTAGAAAAAGTGGATATAAAAACGTTATAAAAGGGGGAGATTGAGAGAGGACGGGAGATATTGGATGCACTGGGCGATTGCTCTGAAGGAGCATTCGGCCCCTGCTCTCCATTCTCTTCTATTCTATTTTTCTTTGTTATTTGTGTTCTTCAATTATGCGAGGCTAAAATCTCTAGCCTAGACAAGATTACAAGGAATGTTCGACTGCGCGTATTAATGAATTTGTGAGATTTATATATTTTAATTTCAGTCTTTTCATTATTATTTTATTTTCTTTGGTATTGTTTTAACAATCGAGGTTAAACACTAGTTTAAATCTTGATTTACCTGCCAGTAGGTCGTACGCACCCGTGCTTGTGCAATAAGACCACACTAGTGACATTCGACCATACCGATTGATTAGACCCTTTTGGGACCGGTTGAATACCTTAGAAATCTAGGCTAAATCGGACACACTAGTGATCCGGTTGTCTAGGTGTAGTGCCTTCACAAAGCCCATTGCGGTCAACGCATTAAACCCAATTCACTTGAATTGTGGTTATGTGTTTGATTAGGGAAGTAGTCATTGTCGTACCTTGGCTATCGAGATTAGGAAGTGCGAGGAACCGCGTACGTTACCGGGTCTATAGCTATACTAGGATATTTTGATTTGCATATTTTACATAAATCGACGACCAAATCCAATCTTTTACCGAACCGAACTTGTATGTCTTGACCTAGGTATTTTTATTAATTATTTGATTTTCAATTTTATTTCCTTTGCTTTCGTTGTTTTATGATTAGATAATTAATTTAATTCTCTATCAAACCCCGATTTCCCTTTTTGTTCTTTTTAAACCTTAGAAAGAATACCGGTCCTCGCTGGGGATCGACCCTTTGCCACTATTCTACAAAATAGTTGGTTTAGGAAAATTATAAATTTATTATTGACGCGTTCTGCGCGCGTCAACTCGTCTCTGTATTTGTTGGGTGACTGAGTGCAGATGTTTTGACGAAAAAGGGCAAGGGTAAGGAGGTATTGGGCGACTACCTCTGAGATTGCAGAGCCAGCTCATGTGTGACTACAATATTTATTGATTTTACTTTTGTTGGGTTTTGGGGACTATAAAACACTGGTTACATATATATGGAACTTTTGTTATACTTATTTTTCCTTGATATATACATAGTATCTTTTGTTGGGTTTTCCACTACTTATGATTGTTAAATATTACATAAGTTACTCATCAAAAGACTTCCGTTTTAAAATTATCATATAACCTGATAAATTGAGCAACTGGCTAACTAAATTATTAATACTTATATAAATATTAGTTAGCATAACTAGGGTTAGCTCGAAGAGTGTAAGCAATAAGTTAGGTCGCAAGGCGTCAAGGATAAGCGGGCCATGAGGTGGTACGGTTAGGTGACGTGGGATGCGACATGGAAAGATCTCAAGGCGGCCTGGAATTTGAGGCCGCCACAAGATGCCTTAAAATTATTTGCTCTACTTTGGCTAACTTGTTTCCTTGTTCTTGCCATTTCTTTAAATTCAAGCAACTAACAACAACTAAATGTAACTCAGCCTTCAAATCACCTAAAAAATCGAAATTCATATAACATGGATCATGCATACACCAAATAATGTAAAGACATTAACTAAGTCTCCATGGGTAATATTAATGCTCGTATTCACACAATTTTGCAAAACCTATCCTACAACCTCAATTCCACATTTTCATAAAATATCATCAAAATTTTTAAAATTTAAAGCATAAATAGATAAAATTATAAATTTACCGCAATGCCGAATTTATTTCCGGTGTAGAGCAATCCTCCAAGTCTTTTTCAATTCAAACCCTTTAACTTTTCTCACCAACTTGAACTCTAGCTCTCTTTGGGGTCAAAATCCACAAATCCAAGCCCTAGCTTTTCAATTATGCAAATCCATAATGCACTTGTTTCTTCACTCTAAATCACTAGGAACTCACTAATCTCACTTGAAAATGATCAAGCTTTAGCTCTATAGGGATGTATGCTTGGTGGTTGTGGTGGGATTTTAGTGTAAGTGTAAAGAATGGATTCAAAATGGGGTTAAAACCCTTAAAATCGACTCTGGCGTCGTACCTAAAACGCAATGGGGCTTTATGCATTTTTATGCGCCTACACCCATGACGCGATGTGTAATACCCACGACATCGACCTCATAGCCAATTTCCTCGCATATTTTACTTCACTAATTCTCCTCCAGTGCTCCTCTGACTTTGTGAATAACTCAGATAAGGTGTTGTGACTGCATAAAATCCATGAAAATATAAGAATTAATAAATTTTACTTTTCGATTCGCCTATGCACCTTACCTTCACCACTTTAAACTCCTTCGTTATTCTTCGCTCTTTCATGATTTAGCAAGACATTTACATTCCAATAAATCATCATCTAGTGAATGATCTTTCCTGCAGATTCGGCACAAATTTTTGAATGTTAGAACTAAAACATGCTAATTGTAAATATTAAACTAAAAAACTAATTACTATTTGAAACTTAAAACCATGATTTAAAAACCCATATGTTGCTTCCCAATAGCACTTAATTTATCGTCATTAGCCTGATGCCTTTTCACTCGTTTAGTCCGAGTCTAAATCAAGAAGCTCCACCTGCAAATCAAATATAATGGTGTCATTCCCGTTCAGATGTATTTTTCACCATTGACAAGGACAACCTTTTCAGCATCATCGCCCTCATCGATACTTATCGTGATCTTTCTCTCTTTTGTGTACAAATTTGCTTTGGCAATGTTCAAGAATGGCCTCCCAAGTATGATAGACACATCATCGTCCATGTTGCGGTTCATGACCTCGAAATCTGTGATGAATATGAATCTAACTACTTCCACATGCACATTCAAAAATCTTCCTATAGTAGGTATCAAATCATCATATGCTACTTGAAAATTCATCGTATTGGGACAATTGATCTTCAAGTCGGCATGTATGATGTCCATGAGTGGAATGACATTGATCGAGACTCTTATATAAAATAAGACATTTCAAAAATAGTGCCCATTTATGTTTAACGGTATGCTTATCTCTCTAGGATCTCTACTTTTGATAGGTTGAAGTCACGAGATGAACTTGAGCTTTAGTTATGGTTTCTTTAGAACCAACTTGATGTCATTGCCTTATAGGTCTTATTTGGAATGTCCTTCATCTTCTTGCTTGGCCTTCCATTGTTGATTCCATTTTTTCTTCTTCAAGGCATTGATTTTTTGCTTTTTGAAATCGTCAAGCTCATCTTTCCTTACTTCCTTATTGTGCTCATACATCTCTTCATGTTTGTACATTACTTGGTTTTTCTTAGCTCTTTTATTGCCATAATGCTCATCATGCGAATGGAACTCAATTTCTCCGTTGGATTAGTGACGGTGTTGCTAGGAAACTATCCTTCTTTCCTCGAGTTCAAAGTTATAACGAGTTGACCAATTTGTTGGGTTTTGGGGTTCATACGCAATGAAAATTACAAAACAATTTTGACAAAAACCCCAACAAGATCCGAATCTAATTTCATTAAAAATGTTTAAACCATGAAAACTTAATCATACCTCGATCGCAATATACCTTTCTTAAGGTTGATCGATCTCTAAGGCGCTTAGCGCCAACGACGAACGCCTCTACCAACAAATCCCACACACAAACAAGGGTCGATATCGAAGTGCTAGCTTGGAGAGAATACCAAACTTTTGTTTCTCTCCAAAATGATCCAAAGCGTCCCAGAAAACCCTAATTCATTTCTGAAACGAAAATAGAGTTTCGACACTTAATCTTTTGTTTGTGTGTTTTAACTTAAAGCGTCTATTTATACAACCCTTGTATATAGACGGTTAAGTAAATTACACACATACCCCTACTTAAAGAAGTATAAGTGTAATACACCACAAGGACGTTTCTACCATGAATTTTATTTTATAAAATTTGTTTTTCTGAACCATCTTAAAATCTCGCAAAATCATTATTAGTGTGCGACCCAATAGGCTCATACAACGTTGGCAGTGTACCAAAATACATTTTGGTATACAAGTCATAAGCGGCCTCTAGCAAGACATTATGACTACCCAAGTTGTACGAATATCAAATCGATACAACCTAATCAATAGTGTATATAACATCCTTTTGTCACATGATATCCTTTTGATCAAACATAAGGCATGGAATTGTCATCCAACTTGTTCAATCGTACTAGTATCGATCTCTAGGTAGACTGAAAACATCCAAGTGACATTGATCAATATCAATTCACTTAGACTAGGCCTTTGAACAGTCTAACACATCAAGGGATCCACTGGATATCTTTTTTTCTATGAGAGGGACAAATTCTATCTTGATTACACAACTTCATAACATTGCTCACAAAGTAACCAATCACAACCTTTATAATTGTCCGGTTAAAGACAACGTTTGATTGTGTCAAATCAATGTGTTCCTAATGTTGAAGTCTCTAGTAATCTCAAGTCGGATGACTGAAATAATATACCTATCATGAGAAACAACTATGACTTAATCCATGTGATGTTCTTATAGCGGGTCGATCCAGTACTTTGTTCCCTAACAAGTACTCTTGATCTTGATTCATATCCCTATACGTATAATCATCATATGATCATCAATCAAGACTCACACTAGTCTTAATTCATTATAGTTCCCAGTATAATGATCGACTAGGGACATTTAAGATATTTATGTAAATACCCATGGATCTTATTATATTGTGAACATGCAAATTAATTATAATAAACAATAAATGAAATCCTCTATTTTATTAACTAAAAGTATTCATAAAGACAGTTAATGGATTGACCTAGGGCACATGCCCCAACACAATTTGCATCTCTAGGTTTTTGATGGATTGTGACTACCCATTATCCATCCTCTTCATGACTTGATTTACTTTTTCCATCTCTTTATCGTGCTTCTCATGACATTCCCTATCTCTCGCTTTCATGGCTTGCAAATATTTCTCAATTGACTTCAATGAAGTCATCTCTTCATTCTGCCCCAGCCCTTTATTAGACTTGTTGCTCGAAGCCTTGGGGTAGCTTAAGTGCATTATTAAGATTTCCATAAGAAAATCACAGGTTGTTGTTGTTGTTGTTTTATCCTTGATAAAACTATTGAGGAGCCATTCTTCTTGGTGTGAAATTGTTCCTGTAGCCTTGGTTGTTCATGAAGTTTATGTCTTCATGCTCCATTCCTTGTTGTATATACATTTTGTTAATCACCATGACTTGGTGATTAATAGGTTGTTCTGCTATTTGTGGACCTCGCATCCCATTTGAAGTTTCGCCATCCGACCGCTTAGATTTGGTAGTTATGCCATAATTGCAAAGTTGCGAGTCAATCTCGTAGATGCCTACTAGTTTTTGTACTATGGAATGAGTACTAGTAATAGAATTTTGGGACATAAGATCAAGGTGATCCAATGCTCCATCCTCATCCTTGATAAGTAGAGAACCACCCGATGCATCATCTACTTGGTGTTCTCGTACTATGGTTCATCTCATAATAGAAAATTTGGACTTATGCTTATTCCGTGTATTCGTGTCCCAGACATCTCCTAAGCATCTCTTTAAATCTTTTCCAAGCCTCGCCAAGAGACTCAGTGTCCTCTTGCTTGAGCTGATTAATTTCAAGTTTCGTTTCACTGACCTTCACTAGGTAAAGAACTTGTCTAAAATTATTTCATTGATTTTTGCCTATGGGATCATATTCCCAGCATTCAGCCCTTAGAACCAGGAATTGGCTTTTCCACCCAGTGATAATGGGAAAAGTCGTATCTGGATCACCTCTTTCGTAACTTTGGTGATGTGCAAGGTGTCGCACTTCTCCAAAAAATTCTCAACATGTGCATTTGGATATTCATTGGATAGCTTGTTGAACATGCTATTTTGCACCAAGTTTCATAAATGATTTTAGTTCTAACTCGGTGGCGTTAGTTAGAAGTCTCATCACTCCGTTGCTAGTTTCCTAAAATCTTAGCTTAAAATAGACACGAAGGCATCTCTATCCTTGTGCTATATCATGCATTACCATATCATCTACGGGTTGGTTATTCCCGTGGCCCTATTGTTGGTTTCTAGTTTGCTCCTTACCCATTTTGACTTTTTCTTTTTCTTTCCTTTGTTGGTTCCATCAATCTCCGGGTCGTAAGGCACTAGGTCCTTCTATCAATTACTACACATGCACTAAGTATCCCTGAAAAGAAAACATAAAAAAAATCAAGTGCAAAAAGTTAAATTGAAACTTAAACCAATTTTTTACTTTTTTTTTTATGAATTGAAAACTAAAGTACTTGAAATAAGACTTAGCAACTATTCAAACTAACTAAATAAATCTTAAGGTTACATTTCCCCGACAACGGCGTCAAAAACTTCATATGTGTGCCGCAAGTATAACAGCTCATTGGTAGTAATAATGTAACTAACTTACGTTGATCATGGATATTGACATCAGGAAAAGGTTTTTGCACTAGTTGTTAATTACATGTTTAACTTGAACTATTGCTAAGGAATTCATTTTTAATTGGTTTTCTACTAAACTAAACTATCTAACAAATCAAATTAAAGTTTACTTAAACTCTTATATTAAGGATATTTTAATTCACAATTTCACCTAAGTAATTTAATATTGTGCTTTGTATTCATGTTTATATCTCAATATGTTGTGTGCAATGCCTAATTAGAATAGACATATTTCCTTTAAATCAACTTCAACCCACTGTCGTAACAGAAAATATTATAATGTGCAAACTAAAACTTTACCTATCAGTATGAATAACGTAAGCTCTACAATGTTTTAAGTCTCAAATCATTGGATTCATAACTAACTAAGGTTACTATCCACACCTCCTTAATCAACAACTATTGCTCGATATTGTGTATTTTACGATTGTACCGTTCATGTCCAGATTAAAAGCTTCAATGGTCATGATAACTTCTAAAGCCTAAGTTCAATAAACATATGATCAAGATGTCTAAAGCATTAAGCTCAAAATCAATACAAATTATAACCATTGCACTTTTTATTATCACTTTTTATTCCTATTCAAAGCATAACACGCATATCATAGGATCCATTCATCCCTAAGATAAATAGACTACTTGCACTTTATTGAAACATACATATCACAATTTATAATGGACATCCTTTCAAATTAGAGATGAATATAAATATCACCTTGAGTTTAATCAACAAAACCAAACTTAAATTGCAAAAATGAAGTCTTAAATGTTTTCTTCACACAAACTCCTTAATACTCAAACTTAATGTAAACCCTATGCTAAATTACTCTAATGGTGGCTAGTAGTTGGTATGTGGTGAGTTTACCACGTTCTAATACATATTTATACTCCTTAATAACAATTAAAAACCCTACTTTACAATTAAACTCGAATTAAAACACTAACTTTCTATTTTATGCGTGTTTGTTGTTGTCAGTTATTGTCGTGCGCGTGCCTCAGAGCTTCCTGCGCCACCACTACATCTGTGTTTTCTTTTTCCCTAGTGTATAGGCGTTGACACCTGCTCCTCCGGCATCGTTCCTTATCTTCCACCGCGTCACCACTTGTTGGACCTCCATAGTTGGTTTTCTCCACTTTTTCTTCTGTCGTACGTCGTGTCTTTCCTTATCACGCTTTGCCTTGTATCCCCATAACGTCTACAATATGGCCACAACTCCAAATGTGTTTTTTTGGTTTTTACTCTGTTTTTTCTCATTTTTTTTCTCAATTCCTTCCTTTACACCTTAATTCCCTAAAAATGCAATAATACCATGAATTAGAACTCATTTAATGATATTTATACCAAATATATGACTAAACTAACCCTATATATACTTATAGATAATCACTTATCTGCCGAAGCCGCCAGTTCCAATACCACAACGCCACCTATAACATTGTGAGTCTAAATTTAAAAATGAGAAAAAATGAGTTTCGGGTATTGAATTCAAACGAGATTTGGACTAGGACTAATTTAACATAAAAATTAACCTAAATAAACTTATGCTGGTGTAGATTTACCCGAGAGTCAGACTCATAAGGCATAATGAGACTATGAAACCTCAATCGAGGTAAGTACAAATTCGCTTATTTATCAATATTACATGGATACATTACATGTAATCCATATAGTTTGTGGAATTGAATAGGGTGCTATGTACATTGTGATTTGTTTATTTAAAAAGGAAATGATGCTTGTTTTGATCGACGAGAATAATTCATGGAGTTGAGGATGGGTTGCATAGAAGAGGTGTTTGGTTCTCGATTTATGTAATAATTCCTACTCAGCTAGAAAGGTTGCGTGAATTGCACGATCACTATATGGTTTTATATAGAACCATTAGACATTAACGGGTCGACTAGATGACACATCGACCAATGCGTTGGTCTAATAATTGCATTAATGGTATCGCTGGGTAATCGTCCCTAGTTTTATAAAAAAAATAGGAATGATTCACTGTGTATTAGCTAATATTGGAATTACTTGCATTTGTTACATATTGATTATATCCTCTTCAATTTCCTATTTAGCTATGATTGGTTCATATTGCTATTCCATTTCATTCTTGAATATTACATGGATTGTTGATGCTTATGTGAATATTAACTTACTAAGAAAGTTTGAGTGCTCACCCAAATTAACATTTTAGATTCGCAAGACAACTAAAGAAATCACTTTGAGATAATTAAGGAGTACACTGCACGAGCCCATAAATCATCTAAAAGGCAGTGAAATTCACCGACCTAGTTGAGATTTTTGGCCTATTTGAAACCTTAGATGCTTCTTTTTCCACAACCACAAACAAATCCTTCAAAATTTGATTGAACACATCTAATCGATCAATGATGTTATGTGTATTGGTGAAATACAAAGCATGGCTAGTCTATAGAACTCCACAACGTGATTGATTTGTATACTAAAGCATAAATTCTTCAAAGTACAAAATCAATTATTTATGATTAAGGCATCGTTGGATATGCGGTTTGAGCCCGATGACATAGACTTGGAAGAATTGGATTGAACATCGTCTCTGTAGTGGAATAATCCACAAACTCTATCTGGATCTTGCCCAATTATGATGCTCTTACACACATTTGTATTTGTGACATTAGGAGATAAAACAAATATTAGAGTTTTGAGATATTGAGAATATGAGCTGTTGATGGTGAAATTCCTTGAATCCCCTCAAATGTTTATACAAATTCGTTAGTTTGAGATGAAATGAAGCTCGAATTGAGGAAAATTGCATAGATGAAAGAAATGAATCTAAGGGAATTCATGAAGGGAAGTGAAGAAGCTTTGATGGGTCGGAGAAAATGGGGAATTTGAGCTGCTCATTTCGGCTATTTTATTTGGAAGAACTCTTATGTCTATCAACACAGTTTTTTTCTTTTTGGTGTTACATCACTATACAACTTTATCTCACTAGAGTGAATTTTTTTTAATTGAACCAAAAAATCATTCTCTATAAATTTGTAGGTCCTGCTCGCTAAGTTGGCAAGTCCCATGTTAGCTCGGAACCCAAAGTGGGTGTCCTAATTATGTTACTCTAGCATAATGCATAATTAGTTAAATATGATACTAAGGTGAACTTTTTGAAAAACCCAAAATGAAAATCCGATTGTCGACGTCCATTCAATACACATCGATTTGTAAGCGCATAAACATCAATGCAAAAATGAATGGACACCATCAACCATGTGTCCATTCTAGGTGTTCTAAAATGGTCATCCTAATATTTTTCTTAACTATAAACGTTCATTGACTCCAACACGAGTCAGAACATCTAATCTTTCTTTTAGCAAGTAATGTCCATTTATCTCACTTATAAAGATATTACTTAAATAGATGTATTACGAGAATAAAACCCAAATGAATATCCATGTTTTAAAAACATTACTTTAGAACCATTGGATTGGAATCTAATGTGGTTCAAACTAGGGGTGGGCAAATCGTGAGTTGGTGGTGAAAACCCTAAAACTGCTACCAAATCAAGGGTTCACAGTATGATCGTTTTACAAACCACCACCAAACCGCGAATCCTCATAACCGCAACCAAATCGACCACAGTTTTCCTGGTTTGGTGGGAATGGTTTTACGGTATTCCTATGACACATTTTCAACAAAAAAGCTGCCACACATTCCATATAAGTCCATACATGTCTATTAACTAAACATACAACAAAATTTATGTCCTATGACCATCCACCAAAAACACAACAAAACACATGAACTTAATCAAAATTATGAGTTTAAATTCATTTCAAAAGTTAAAACATGAAAAAACTTCAACTCCATATATTCCATTCTATTATATGCCAATTTTGGGGATGATTTTGCGGTTTAGTGGAGTGCCTATTTTTATAAATGAAAACCATTACCAAATCGCAAAATCGCATGCAGTTTTCAAAATTTTCAAATCACCCCCAAACTGTTAGTTTAAAAAATCAGATCAGACCAGGTGGTTTGAACGGTTTAAGCGATTTTGAAGAGACCGTTGCCCACCCTTAGTTCAAACACAAACACTTATGTATTAATTGCTACCAATGAGTCATTAAATAATCCAGGTATATAGAATAGTTATACCAATGGAGCCCACATATATATATACACCAATACCAATTTATGGGAAATTGGGAATTACGTTATTCAATTTATGAAATAAAAAAAAAATTACGTGATGTGTTAAATAATGAAAACGTATAGTGGGATGTCCACATCAATCAAATAAAAAAATTTCCTATTACAAAAAAAATCTTAATTAGCTTCCTTAGGTTTTTTCTAAGCAACATAGGCGCTTACTTGACCATTGAATAACCTATTTTGAAAATAATGATAGGGCGCCCCTCGAAGAATGATAGGGTCGGGGGCCATTAATTTGAATTGAATCTTAACCTCTTAGGCTGGAAGAGAGTTGCTCATAACACTTCAAATCAGTATGTACCCAAGCCTAGCCTGCAACATAGTATATTTGTTGTGCTGGCCTTAATGATATAAAAAAGGTAATGCTATAATAAATGGAAAAAGCTTGGGTTGCTACTTTGGGCACCAACTAGTCGATGCGTATTGCACACCATCCCACTTGATCGATGTTCAAAAGTGAATTACTTTAACAGTTCTTATAATAAAATGTGACCATAGTTAATTTATCAAAGTAATTTAATTAATTCAACATCTATTTATAACTTTTTTCTTGTGATTTTTGCATACTTAATTACTGACAACTTAAATTTTATTTTTGGAAGGAAAATATTACCTTTGCGTTTGTAAGATATTTGATCTTATTAAATGACTTTTATTATTGAACGAAGAGAGGAACATATTTTATGTTTGACATGTAATTTAAATAATCAATAAGAAGCAAATAATTTTATTGAAGAAAATACTAAAAAAAGGTTATAATACATATCATTTTTGACAATTTGGACAATCAATAACAAGTCATTTTTTATTTTTTTTTTATTTTTTTAGGAAGAAAGTCAAGTAATTTTAGTTACATATAATAGTGTGTCGTATTTAAGAGAGAATTATAGTATTATGCTAATCTCCGTACGAGCAAGTGTCGTATTTAGACGTCGGTACTTGCTGAAATGCCTGAAATCACGTGGGCCCTTCCAGAGAGCAGCCTATTCGGACCCTGCAAATGTGACCGCGACCGCCAAGACCTCTATATTGCGACACGTGCCCTAGATGTTTTAAACTGGGACTTTGGCGCGCAGCATTGCTTCAATGAAAATGCTCCGCACGAAGAACTAATTATGAATTTTGGCAAGAACGGAAGATGAGTCGCCAATTATTTATTTTATTTTTTATTTTTTATTTTATATCTACGGACGTTCCAACTGGTTTCAGCCCCTCTTACTTCGATTTAAGTGATAGGAAGGGAAGTTAGTCGGCCACTCTAACTCCAATGCAACCTCAAAATTTAGAAGAAATTATAGGATGTATAATGTAGCTAGCACTATTTAAATTTATAACATCTACTTCAATCATAACTACAATTAATATTTTCTCATTCCTACTTCACCACACCTTAAGGGTATTTTTTTTTCTATTATTTTTATTACACAGAGACTTGAAACATCATATCTAGATGATTCCATATTAAACAATTGGAGCTACTACTTAGTGATACCAGTAATTACCTTCAAATTCCAATATTCTCAGAGTTACCATGCGCGCCCAACAGAGGTTTGCCATGATGGCCCACACGCTCTAGCTATAGTTAAAAGTTTGTCATATGCCCTAACTTAGATTTCTAGATTTCTTAGTTCATCCATTGCATGCTTAGCTAAAATTTTACCAATCGGACTTTCTATTCTTCATCCCCTCGGTAGTCCAAACCCTAAAACTCTTATTCGATCCTCTTTTGTGATTATAAAATCTTCGTTTTAAATTGGCGGTGGTTCCATATATGTTTGTTGCAATACAACTCTTTTAATGATTGTTCGTGGATTTGTGTGGATTGGTGATTTTTTGCATGTTTTTGCATTCACTACAACAAAATGGGTCTATAGCAACAATTTTATTTACCGATGCTAATAAAAAGCATCTTTAAATTTTAATTTTAGAGACACATAATATATATGTGTCTCCAAATTAAGGACACTTGATATTAAAGCGTCGCCAAATTTAAAATCTCGAGACGTATAATATACAAGCGTTTCAAAATTAAAGACACTTGATAAACAAGTGTAGCCAAATTTAAAATTTGGAGACACTAATTTTTAAATGTTGTCAAATTTCAAATCTAAGGACATAGCTTAAGTGTCAGGACACATAACTTATAAGTGTCGCTAAAGTTAAAATTGAGGACGCGACAATAAGTGTTGTCAATTTCAATATTAGGGACACATAATTTATAAGCGTCTTTTACATTCGAGACACATAATTTACAAGTATTGTTAGATTTTAAATTTAAAGACACATAATTTACACTTTAAGACACATAATTTACAAGTGTTGTTGAATTTCAAGTCTAAAGACACATAATTTACAAGTGTTGTTAAATTTCAAATCTAAAGACATATAATTTACAAGTGTTGTCAAATATCAAATCTATAGATACATAATTTATAAGTATTGTTAGATTTTAAATCTAAAGACAAATAATTTACAAGAGTTGTTGGAATTTCAAATCGAGACGCATAATTTACAAGTGTTGTTAAATTTTAAATATCAAAACACATAATTTACAAGTGTTGTTAAATTTTATATTTAAAGACACAATTTATAAGTGTTGTTAAATTTCAAATATAAAGATACATAATTTACAAGTGTTGGTAAATTTTGAATCAAGACTTTTCATTAAAGTAAAGTTAAACCTGACAATTTTTAAATAAAATGTTATAGAAATGTCAAAAGAATCACTAAAGAATACTCCCTAATTGTTACCATGTTTCAATGTTACAGTCGTATTCATAGTCAAATTCATGACAAATAAATGTTCTTTGAAATAAATAAAATTAACGAATCAATATACTTTTATCATAGCACTTTGATTTTATGTCTAGTACTATTATTGAGCAATTGAGCATTAATGAAATTCTTATTTCGAGAGTAATAATAATAATAAAAAAAAAAATTAACTCAAACAATGAGTGTTTGCTAATTTTGTGGGTAGTTGACGTCGAATGTCCAATCGGTGTCAAATGCACCACTATTATTTTGCTAAACATTCACAAAATTAAAAATAGCAAATCCATAACTGAGATGATTTCAAGTGTATTCATTGAACCAATGTAAGAACAATTTCAAAACAAATAACTGTTAGAATAGTGGACTTATTTTGGGCTCGGCCAATCAATTGAAACAGGAAATCTGGGCATTCATTCAACATTCTTAAAAATTGGTTTGCGTGGCCCAAAATCCATTCATTATATTAACTGAAAGCAGCCTTCAAAAGCTCATGAACTATTAACTGAACGAAACCAAGAGTTACACTATTGGCAATGTCTACCAAATATCACAAATCAATTAGTCTGGAGTGGCTAAAACTAGGCTCCTCACGAGGTCTTAGTTTTAAATCTCGAAGACGAAGCAAATTTGGTTGGAAGGGTCACCCACCACATGGGGTGCCTAACAATATCCGAACGTGGATTAGTACACATTGCCAGAGAAACCAGACCTAACACTACATTACACAAGTATTTGTTTCATTATTGTATTTACAGGTTCATTACAACGAATTTCACGAATCACACTAACTTTTGATTTAATAATCACTGACTAATATTCTGCATTATTAATAACCAATATAACCTCTATAGGTAGATTGACATTTGAGCTTCATTACATGTATGGTTCGCATTGTTTGAAGAACAGCTTCATTAGGCATTAGTGAGCTAGAATGTCGAATGTGAACTACAAAAGACGGCCCAGACTTTGCCTTTGGCATTCTCCACTAGCAAATGTGACAAATTTTGCATTCCTTGGGCTACACGGCATCCTTTGCTTAAATGACATCAACACCTCATCCATCTTAGCGTGTATTGCATGGTTTCCAAACAATCATAACAAATTCATCACAGTTCTCTCCAAGTAGCACATAACCTTCAAACACTAATATCCCCACTTAGTGTCACCAAAACGGAAGTATTAAGATTAGAGCTGATTTGAACAACCTCTGATTCAATCAAATAGGCCATATCTCAGAGAAAACTTACTTGAAGCATTCAGCCAGATGCAAGTTTGGAAGAGTATGTATCGCCTTTTCTGCGGCTCAAGATATTTCCTCAAATATCCTAATATTTCACACCCTCCGAATGCAATATAGTGCGGCAGAGCAGGCCGTCATTCATCCATTCTAGGATTGCTCGACTGACAGCGCAACTGCAGGCTTTGTACTTGCTAGGTCTCTCCACAACAATGCAAAGGAGCTCGGAAGCACCCTGGGTTTTACTTAACCGGTATGCACTGCCAGTTGCTGTAAACTGAAACGATCTTCAATTGTAGAACACCTAGAAAACAACCAAAAGATAGTAAGTAATGACACAACAAAGTGGCTGAAAATTTGACTCATTTTTTAATTAATGTTTATAGGATTTTCAATCAATATTGCCTGTTTTTATCAAAATAAAAAATGCCTGCTAATTGCCAGAAATTTGAGTTGCTTTTCAAGACAAAAGTCTTTTAACACATCTAAATCTACAAAGTAGTTCGAGTCTAATGGTCTTACCTCCTGCTAGCTTTGAATAGTTTTCACATCTTAAGCAAATGGCCACTTTTCCTAAAAGCAAGAAAACACAACCCTCAATAAAGTAGAGACCAAAAAGAAAGTATCTTAAAATCGGGGAAGGTACTTGAACAAGGGGAGCGGAATAATTTAATTAATAGAAAAGTAAATAATAGAGGATAAAATGGCTTTTTTAGATGAACCTACAACATATCAATGCCAAAAAGATCATGATTCACGTTAAAATAATTTAGATAACCAATAACTTAACTACATAGCTAGGTATGCATATAGTGCCCATACAAAGAAGAGAAAAGTAACAAAGTTTAAAAAGACAAGTTTTAACATTAAAGGACCAAGCCATAGATTCATTTCCAAAGAAATGGACAAATAGCAAAAGCTACAATTTCTTTTTGAAAATCCAGTTTTAATTCTTCTTTCAGATCCAACAACCATCTTCTATTACCTGCTACAATTGCTTCATAACTTTAAAACTCAAAAAGACTTACTAGGCCACATGGAAATAATCTGTCATAAAATTAAACCAGTCTAACAATGGGGACCTCTACTCTGAACAAACTCACTGCAACATAAGCACTTTTTAGTCTTGGTGTCGAGAGAAATGTGACTTGCAGATAAACAACTTGATAAACAACTTGAATGTACTCCTTCCATTCGAGTGGTGTATTTTCTCCCCATTTGGGCTATCAATCTACTATCCGAGGCGACCCCCTCGTTCTCCTAGTAGCGGGTCTGTTATCACTGGTATCAGAGCACCGTCCTTCATCGATGCCGTCGAAGATGGAGTCGCGGGTGGACAACATAGAGGCCGAGCTGCAGAAATTTCCGGCGCAGTTGAACAAGATTCCCGATCTGGAGGAAGCGATATCGGGTCTGGCATCTCGGATGGGGATTCTCCAGTCGGACGTCCGATCGGAGATTCGAGGACTGTCTCAAAGGATGGAGGGTTTTCTCGTGCAAGCGAAGACTCTGCTGACACCCCTGAGCGGAGATCCGGGAGGGACCTCTCGCGCTTCACATCTCGGTCCAGATCTGGACGACTCGGGACCAGATCTGGATGTTCAGATGCGAGATCTGGGGTTTTTGGGCCGGAGAGCGCGAGATC
Source organism: Stephania yunnanensis (assembly GCA_039657365.1). Lineage (NCBI taxonomy): Eukaryota > Viridiplantae > Streptophyta > Magnoliopsida > Ranunculales > Menispermaceae > Stephania > Stephania yunnanensis. The sequence continues at coordinate 50,634,891 of CM077584.1, read as the reverse complement.
CGAGGGCTTACAACCCCGATCTACCACCTTACCGTGGAGGGCCGGAGGTACGGAAGATCAAGATGCACACGTGCGACGGAGAGGATCTTATTGTGTGGCTCAACCAGGCGGAACACTACTTCGCCCTCCACGATATGCCGGAAGCGTCCAAAATCCGGGCAGCAAGAATCTGTCTGGTAGGAGCAGCTCAGATCTGGCTCCAGGCCGAGGAAAGGGAGCGGATCTTTGAATCTTGGGCAGAGCTGAAGGCGGGTTTATCCCGGAGGTTCAAGGGGGCTCATCCCTTAGAACTGTGCCAACAGTTTTTCTCGGTGAAGCAGGAGACGACGGTGGCCTCGTACCGAGAGAGGTTCGAGCTCCTATCGCTGTATCTCGGGTCAGTCCTATCCGAGAACCACAAGATGGTCGTCTTCATCAACGGGCTGCACGAACGCATTAAACTCGAGCTTCTCGGAGATCCGCCGGAGACGATGAAGGGGGCACTGGATCGAGCGGAGTGGATCGAGGCCAAATTGCGCGGGCTTGACAACCTTGGGCCCCTGTCCAAGATGAGTCCAACAGCGCGGTCCAATCCACAAGGGGGCTTTAGTCAAGTTGGGCCCGATTCAAGGCCCAAAGGATGGGTGACCCATTCATTTGCAGGCCCAAACAGGGAGGGCTCTTGGGGCCAATCTAAGGCCCAATCCACCATTAATTCGGCCCAGACGCGGAGTTTTTCTCAGTCCTCGGTGTCATCGTCCGGCCCAGCCAAATCATCGGTAGCAACCCCCACAGTTGCTCCGCCCAAGTTCAGACGACTGACCGAAGCCGAGGCGCAAGACCGCCGGAGCAAAGGACTCTGTTACCGGTGTGACGAGAAGTATTTCAACGGACACCGATGCAAGGTAAGGGAACTACAAGTCATGTTAGTTGATGATGAAACCTCTGATGATGTTGCATCTCCAGAACCGGAGGAGAGTGCAGAGGGAGTCGACTTGGCAGTTCTCGAGTTGTCCGCGCAGGCGGTTGAAGGGTATCCGGGGCCGCGCACTATCAAGGTAAGGGGACAGATCAACGGGGTGGACGTCGTGATTTTGATTGATTGTGGGGCTTCGCACAACTTCGTCCCCGATGATTTGGTCGCTTTCCTCCAACTTTCGGTCTCCCCTACACTTCAGTATGGCGTCATGGTGGGGGACGGATACCAGGTTCGGCGAACAGGGGTATGTAAAGACCTCAAAATACAATTCCAGGGGATCACGGTGAGTGATGATTTCTTTCCAATGTCTCTTCCAAATTCGGATGTGCTTCTGGGCATGCAGTGGCTGTACTCGTTGGGGGTGACTACTGCTGATTGGCCGAACCTCACTCTCACTTTTACTTCAGAAGGTAAAAATTATTCGGTTCAAGGAGACCCAAATCTTCACCGTGCTCTGATATCTTGTAGGTCCCTCCAGCGTTCATACGAGAAGGCAGTCGGTTGTTTCTTGATTGAGCTGTATCAATTTTCTACTACCTCGGAGTCACCGGATTTGTCATCGATCGACCCAAGCATCCAAATCGGTCCTGTTTTCTTTTGCTTGTTTGTTTCAGTCCCGATCGCTCTCCTCCCCCTAGAGCTTTTGACCACGCCATCGTGCTCCAGAAGGCACGGATCTGGTCCGAGTCCGCCCCTACCGATACCCACACATCCAAAAGGAGGAAATTGAGAAGATGGTGTCCGAGATGCTTCAGGCCGGTCTAATACAACCCAGTAGCAGTCCTTTTTCCAGTCCGGTACTATTAGTCAAGAAGAAGGACGGCAGCTGGCGGTTTTGTGTGGACTACCGCGCCCTCAACAAAGTGACGGTGCCGGATAGATTCCCGATTCCCAACATCGACGAGCTCTTGGATGAATTACATGGGGCCACGGTTTTCTCCAAGCTTGACTTAAGATCCGGTTACCACCAGATCCGAGTGAGGCGCAGGATGTACCCAAGACTGCTTTCCGAACCCACGAAGGCCATTATGAATTCCTGGTCATGCCTTTCGGCCTGTCGAACGCTCCGGCTACATTCCAGGCACTGATGAACTCGATCTTCAAAGGCCTCCTGCGTAAAAGCGTCCTGGTGTTCTTTGATGACATTTTTGTGTTCAGCCGCTCACTGCCCGAGCACGTCGGGTATCTTTCTCAGGTCTTTTCGATCCTCTCTGATCATTCCCTTTTTGTTAATTTCAAGAAATGTTGTTTTGCTCAGTTACAACTTGATTATTTGGGCCACATTATCTCTGCACAAGGGGTAATGGCCGATCCAGGGAAGGTCCAAGCGATGGTGGACTGGCCTATTCCTTCCAATCCAAAGGAGCTGCGTGGGTTCTTGGGTCTGATGGGGTATTACCGGCGCTTTGTCCGGAATTATGGCAAGCTCGCTGCTCCTTTAACGCAGTTGTTGCGAAAGGATGGGTTCTCCTGGTTGAGCGAAGCCACGACTGCTGTCCAAGCCCTTAAGTAAGCTATGGTGGATGTGCCGGTCTTGGGGTTACCTGATTTCAGTGCCCGATTTGTGATTGAAACAGATGCTTCCGGGGTCGGTGTCGGCGCGGTGTTATCTCAACACGACCGGCCGATAGCTTTCTTCAGTCAAGCACTGTCTCCTCGCGCGCGGCTCCGATCGGCCTACGAGCGGGAATTGATGGCCATTGTCCTTGCCGTCCAGAAGTGGCGCCACTACCTCCTTGGGCGAAAGTTTGTTGTCCGAAGTGACCAACGAAGCCTTAAGTACTTGCTGGAGCAACGTGTTATCGCGCCTGAATACCAACGGTGGATTTTAAAGTTGTCGGGGTATCAGTTTGAGATTCACTATAAACCCGGGACTACCAACACCGCTGCCGATGCACTCTCCCGATTTCCTTGTATGGACCTCCACTCACTTACTACTACTTCCTTCCTGGATGTGGATCTGCTTCATTCCGAGGTCTTGCGAGATCCATTCTTGTGTCCAATCCTGCAGACTCTTCGGCAAGGTAACGATGCTCCTCCGGGTTGGTCTCTCTTTAGGAACCACTTGCGCTACGATGATAGGATGGTCATCTCGGCTACTTCATCTCTTAAGGGCCAAATTCTATCTGAGTTCCATGCTAGTCCTATCGGAGGTCATGGAGGATTTCTCAAGACTTTCAAACTGATCTCGGCTGAACTTTTTTGGGTTGGAATGAAAAAAGACGTCAAAGACTTTGTGGCCACCTGTGACATATGCCAGCGACACAAATACGAAACTCTAGCGCCGGCAGGTCTGCTCCAACCGCTGCCGGTCCCTACTGCAATATGGGAGCATATATCGATGGATTTCATTGAAGGCTTACCAGTATCCTCGGGGTGGAATGCTATCTTGGTAGTAGTCGAGCGATTCAGCAAATACAGTCATTTTTTGCTGCTCAAGCACCCATTCTCGGCCAAAACAGTGGCCTCGATCTTTCTTCATGAGATTGTCCGACTCCACAGTTTCCCCTCAAGTATAGTTTCGGACAGGGATAAAATTTTCCTCAGTCATTTCTGGTGCGAGCTCTTTCGGCTTCAGGGTACAAAGCTTGCAAGAAGTTCTGCTTATCACCCCCAGACGGATGGCCAAAGTGAAGTTGTTAACCGCTGCCTGGAGACATACTTGCGCTGCTTTATCAGCCAGCGCCCGAAGGAATGGTCTAAATGGCTTAGTTGGGCTGAATATTGGTACAACACATCCTACCACTCTTCCTTGAAGTGCTCACCTTTTCGGGTGGTTTACGGCCGCGATCCCCCTCCTTTGGTGCGCGCGAGCCCTGCGTTTCCATTTGCCAACGCGGACCTCACTGCGTTGTTGGCAGCACGCGACGCCGCCCTGCTGGAATTGCGCGATCAACTTGTGCTTGCCCAGAACCGGATGAAGCAACACGCCGATCTGGGCCGCCGTGACATCTCCTTTGCGGTGGGAGATTTGGTGTATGTCAAGCTACGCCCTTATCGCCAACAATCCGTCGCCCGCCGTGCCAATCAGAAACTGAGTCCCGGATTTTTCGGCCCGTTTCCAGTGCTCGCACGAGTCGGGTCGGTGGCCTACAAGCTCGAGTTACCTCCGTCTGCGACTATCCACCCAGTGTTTCATGTCTCGCAACTCCGCAGGGTTTTGGGCGATCATCAAGCTGTCCGGGACCTACCCCCTCTCCTGACCGACACCCTCACTCTTCCCACGACTCCCGAGGACATCTTAGCTTTTAAAGCTAACCCGGCGGGTCCGATGATCCTGGTGCGCTGGTTCGGTTTACCTGAGGCAGATGCGTCGTGGGAGTTGGTTTCCCATATTCGCCGAGCTTATCCTTCTTTCCACCTTGAGGACAAGGTGGCTCTATTGGGGGGGAGTATTGATACGGTACGAGGCCGTCCCCCAATCCATCATGTGTATAACCGAAAGAAAGTGGAAAATAAGGGGCCCAAGACCTCAATGGGCCCGGTTGCAGAGGGCCCAAATACACAGGAGTAAGCTTAGTCCATTGTTCATTGAGGCCTTTACTTTACATTACTGTTGGGTCCAGTCCAGAGAGTCCAGTGTTGAGTGTGTTTTTGTTGTCAATAGATGGTAGGTATCATGTACCTTCTGTGTTTCCTGGTCAATGTCCTCTGGCAATGATCTGAAAGAGCTCAAGTACCACCTACAAGTTTGCCATGCTTCAGTGGCAATGTTTAGAGATGGGCCAACAACAGGAGATTGAAAAGGCATCTCCATGTACGGTATACAAAATCATATTCAACCTGAAACCAAGTATATTTCAAGTAAATATATAAACATGCCAATGTCACCAAGACATGCAAATTAATCCCAATTTATAATAATTTTACATATATAAAACCAACATTGAATTTATTTTATAATTACTTTAATCCAATTGAAACATTGACTATAGTATAGCAATGTCTACTTGACACACCCTTAGAAACACTCACAGCGTGGTCACATAACACCGCAATGGACCCATAAGAACAGAGTCTCAGTCTCTATTATCAAAAAAAAAAAAAGTAACAATCTGGGCCTAAGGCACCCAAAACCAAGGTTTGAAACTTCGACTTTGCCTATGACTTCGCTCACTTAAAATTTGGAATTAATTCGAGCAAGTTAACTTCGACGATGGAAGTTTGACAAAAATTCGCCGGTGTACAGAAGTTTATGGAATTTCATTTTAAATGCTAGAAAACTCAAATTTCTTCGTAGAGATGCTAGAATTATGTTTTATTCAAATTTAGCCGAAGTTTAAGTATATTTCTAGCGTAGTCGAAGTTTCAGTCGAAGTTTGCTCAACTTCCACAAAACGTAATAATTTTTCTTCATGTTTTATTAACTTCTATCGATGTTTTCGAAATTCGGTCGAAGTTAGCCGAAATTGAGTCGAAGTTTTGCAATTTTTCTACTACCTATGAACTTCGCTTCGCTCACATCAAAATCGACAAACTTCGCCGAAGTTGTCAATTTTTTAAACCTTGCCGAAAACTACCTTTGCCAGTAAGATGCCATTTTCAAATTAAGTCCAAGTTCGTACTCGCCAGCCATTGTTATACATTTCACCCATGAAAGAGCCCGGTACCCACTCATCTCAATGATTTTCAGGGAAAAAACCTGAAAGCACCAGAACAAACATCTTTTTTCAGCAATAAAGCAGCAAGTCTCCATAACTATATGTCTTTCATAGTTAACTATATCCAAGTTTGATTTTCCCAAACCAAACAGAAAGTAATATTTTTCTATGTTCAAATTAAGATGAACCATATATTTATGCATAAGAATATTTATACAAAAACCTAAGCAAAGAAGACCCATTAGGCATAGGAATTCAACATTTTAATGTAGCCAACTAGCAGTACTGTATTGCAAAAAAGAATTGTCAGTCCTATAAGGAGGATCTCATTAGGAATCACCACTGCCACAAACGAGAAGTAAAGGAAAGCAGCAGATGTAATTTATGCATTTTGGTGGTTCCCAGCTTCAGAGTATGTGCATGAAATTCTTCTCCTATAAACATTATTGCACTCCAACAAACGGAATAAGCCAGGGAATATCACAAGGATATGAGCCATTTCTACATGTATGACTGAAGTTTGTATGTGCAAAGGCGTAGTTCCTTTTTAAGGTTGATATAGAGATTGCAGGGAGTATGTGCCTTTCTCATAAAGAGGAGGCATCCAAAGAAAAGATACAACAATAGTGTGAATACGTGTTTATACATGCAGGTATATAGAAAAGAAAGCAGGGAGTATGTGCCATTAGTGAATGTAGAGATGCCCAACTCTTTTTTGCTAGGCCATCTAGGGTGAACATTGTTGACAAGAGTCTGCAAGCTCATCAACTTTATGCCAGGCCATCTAGGGATGCTCAATCCTCTACAACTCTCTTCGACAGTGTTAAGCCCACTTAAAGTTCCTTTGCAGCTTGCGTTGTGGGCATGTAGAAGTAACGCGAGAGAGTTGTACATGAACTCATAGGCACACTATCTTCATGGTAGTTCTTTGATAGGATCCCAGAGAGTAAAATAGAGTTAGCTAGAAGGAACCAAAATTATAAATAGAGGTTTGTTAGTTGGTTTAGAGTTTAGACATCTTGTTGCCTTGATCGTAATTGGGAACTCTTTTGAGTTTGGGCTGAGAGAGTTTCAAGACTCTTCTCTCGGTTATCTTTGGGTTTTCCGATGTACTTTTATTGTTGCATTCCTTGTTCTTCTCAAATTAATTGATTGAATATTGGTATTCTATCAGTGGTATTAGAGCATACTTCAAAGATAGAAGCTCAATTGGATCGAATTGAAGAGGAGGTAGAGAGGATTTCAACCATTAAGAATTCAGATCTGAAATGAAAAATGTGTTCAAAGTCTTGGTTCAAAGGTTTGATGAACTCTTCCTTCAACATCGAGGAATCGCTTCAGCAGTCATGGTAGAACAACAGATCGGAGCAATTGGCGACATGAAAGCACCAAATCTGACAACTTCTGAGTTGATTCGATAGTTGGCCATCCAAATCTCGTGGTGATCAAAGTATTTTCGACTATTAGTGATCCAAATCTAGTGAAGAAACAAGCGTTTAATCTCACATTTGAATTGCAATCAGAGATCTGAGGGTGGTCGCCACAGATCGAGGAGCACCTTCAACCTCGCGCTAACTCGTCAAAGGCATTGGGTGTTCAAAAGATCGAAGAGTCTAGTGGCTTTCAACTCTAGATCTCTCAAATTCGACGTTGTTGGCAAACAATCCAAGTGCCACCAACCAAATCCAACCATTCCACTGTAACTACGACAACCGAATCTGCTAGCAAGACCACTATATTTGCCCGCAACATGGGTTTTCTCTTTACAAATCACCTTCAATCCATCGATGAAAGTTCATAACCCAACTGCATCATTGTTGTCTAAAGCGAAGGCGTTGGTGATTATGTTCGCTCCAGCTTTGCATTTGTTCAAGTTGGGTGAGTCTGTGTCGTTGAAGGAGGTTGGGTCAATGTATCGCAACGGATCTCCTGTTGTGTGGTTGTTAGGCTTCCACCCTGGCCACTAACACCATCACCTTTGTCGGTGTTCATTTTTGATTATATGAATCTCTGTCGTCAAGATATTCTTAAATATTGTTCAATTGATCGTGCATTGGTTGCGGTCGGATTAGCGACAATGGCTTCGCTTGGTCATTGTGCTTCTTGAGAAGCTCAGACGATATCCCACTTGACATACCATCGGATGTTACTCTATCAATCTAGTGTGTCCTAACTTCATGTGGGGGGGCACTTGTGTGCTACTTTTGGTCGCGTGGGGACTAGGCACAACATATCAGAGATAATTACATTTCTTCATTTAGATGATCTACAATGTCCACCACTCAAGACTGATCTTTCGTCACTAGCCTTTGAACTTCACACTCCTTTCAAGTTACCCCCTACCTACAAGTTTTGTTGCATCGTTGAAAGTTCTACGTTAATGCATCGCAATCACACATTTCAATTGGCGACTACACCCACCATTGCACTACAATGGGCACCAACGGTTGAACCAGTACTAGTGCAATTCGAGTATGTTTTTATGCTTTTGTTTGTTGTGCAACTTATTTCTTATTGTTGCGGTACATCTATTATTCCTTCTGGTGCAACGATGATGATGGGTGCATTTTTTGCTGTCATGTGGCGTTCTCCACAGTAGACCTTACTTGTACTTCATGGGTCATCTTCGTGATGGACTTCACTCACCATGATGCTTCGACCACAATGCGTTTTAATGCAACTTTTGGTAGCACGGGGTGGTTGATACACTTGCTGCTTCCTTGCAAGTTTGCTTCCTTGAACTCCTTATTGGCTTTTGGCTCTGTCATTTGCTCACACACTGGATGGGGAGATGGATTTGGATTCTTGCATGGTTGTTTCCACTCACATATCTCTCGTCTATTGGGCTCATTATTTGGGCATCACTATCTCCTTTGTTGTTCAGTTCTGTAAGACCACCTTGGAGACGAGGTGAATTTTCAAAGGGGAGTGCAACCAATATTATAATGGAAGCAGCCAAACGAACCCCAATGAAAATTCCCATTTTTGCCCTTGTGCAAAATGACATTTTTGCCCTCCATATAGAAGGGTTTTTACTACCGCATACCCCGCTCACCTTACTCACCCATACCCCAGTCACTCAACCGACTCTCTTCTCTTGAATTGCCTCTCACCTCCGGCCAAACTCTGACAAAATCCAAGTGAAACCACATCTATTCAACACCGTGAGTGCATTCCCCACCTCTTTTCGTGCTGGATTTCTAGATTTTTTAGGGGTTTTTTTCTATTTTTAAGTCGATTTTTTTGTGTTGTTGTTGAGCTTAGGGCTTTGATTGGGGCTCGACTGTTGCATTTTGAGCACTAAATGGGGATGGAATTAAGAATATTTAGCGATTACAAGCAAAACCCACTATTTTTGTGGTCATTTTCATGTATGTAGGAGTTTTGAAATTTGTTTGTTTGTTCTTGTCGCTCGCGGGTTTCAAACACACAAAGCTCATCTCCCACCAGGATGAAGACCTCTTCACAATCCGATGGAAGGCAATCGAAACCTCTTCAAAGGTCTCGATGGGAGTCAGTCGAAACCTCTAAAAAGGTCTCGGTGAAAATCAGGCGAAACCTCTGAAAAGGTCTCAGCCTTGTGTGTCCGAAACCTGAAGGCGACACTTCCTCACTTGTAGGGCACGGCGAGACCCAATCCGACCTTGTTTGACATAAAAAAAACACTCATACGACACTTCCGACATAGTGCAAGTGCTCTACAATGGCTAAAACTGAGAAACTGAGAGGATTGAGAGGTGTTGGGGTGAGGGTGAGCAACGGTATTTTGGCGATTTTTGAAAAAAAAAATGTTGGTATTTTCAATAAAAAAATTCAAAATCGAGGGACAAAGAAGTAATGGGGTCCGTTCAGCAACAAGTGGGGTCCATTTAGCTATTTTCTATTATAAATAGGGGTGCGTAAGTTGGTTAGGACATCTTTTTGTCTTGATTGCAATTGGAAACTCTTTCGAGTTTGGGCTAAGAGAGTTTTAAGACTCTTCTTTGAGTTACCTTTGGGTTTTTTGTTGTACTTTTTCTTCTTGTATTCCTTGTTCTCCTCAAATCAATTGATTGAATATCAGTATTCTATCACTCTAGTACTCTTTAATTTCATCATGAATTCCTTTTGATCATGATAGCCCTTGATTATCATAATCTCCACTAACACTCTCATAGAGCACAAATTCTTAACAACAAATATTAGCCTCTGCCCCATTATCAATCAAGTCCACTTCATTCAACCCTCCAAATTCCTTCTCCCGCACACCACAAATCCAACTGAAATTCCTCACACAAAATTGAAAGGACTAGTTAATTCAACAACAAAATCAGCAGCTAATTTCTTATAACCTAAATTAATTGCATCAAGTTCTGAACCATTTCCCACAGGAGAATATTCCCATGGCCAATTAAAACTAGAACAATCACATCCAAAAATAAATAAATAAATAAATTGAAATGTGACACTAAAAGTGAAAAATAAAATCATAAATAAAATCGAATTATACATTTATACACAAGAAAATTGATTAGTGTAATCTTACTTGAAATCAACTTGGCGGAGCCGGCTCGAAAAGAGAAATGGGTCTTCTCCAATATCTACACTTTCACACAAGTGCAATAAAAAGAAAAAAAAAAACAATGAATTAATAAAAGAAACAAAATTAGAACAATTTCCTTGTTTCATTAAATTTACCTGTTTTCAACAACAAGGTCACCAACTTCAACACAGCCTGCACTGAAGAAACCAGAAATCAGAAACTTAAGCTAAAACCACATGAAGGCTATGCACTCTGTACTTCATTGTAGAAATTATGTATCTCCTCCTCCATGTCTATCTATTAATAACTTAACAACAACAGTCTAAGTATACACCAAAAAAAAAAAGAGAATAAATACTATGAAGATGGAACCCAAAACAGTAGTACTAATTAAGCTAGTTTTCATTGAACATATGAAGAATAGCTAGAACGCACCACGATAAAAGTCATCATTAGAGAGATCTATGACTGCAACATATGTAGAGATTAATTGAGCACCGCTAGTGATTAATCTGCGATGAATTCAAAAAAGCCGCTATGTTTTTTTTAGATCTGTATGCAGTTAAACATATGTTGCATATTTGAGATCTACTGAATCTTGATTGATTACTCACATAGGGAAGGAAAATCTCAGGTTGATTTGAGCAGATCCAAAATTATGGTTGAGAAGAAATTAGAATATCTTCTTCCATTCCGTCGAAAAACTTTCTCCAGTCCATCTATGGAGTTATCACATTGCAAGGGGCTTTTGGAGGAAAGCATTCCACCATCAATTGAACTAAGCAAAATGAGGTTCAACATCAATTTCTTTTCGCCACTTACATAAGATCCACTGTTAACAAAAGAAGGTCAACCTTTTGGAAGATGAATATCAAGAGAAATTTTTGAGATAAAGATCGTAAAAGATCATAAAGAGTGTCTAAAAGATTTCAGCCAACAAAAATCCTTTCTAATAATCAAACTTCAAATCTCTAGTAACTTCATTTGACCAAAAATAAGAATATGTTAAACATGGAGAGCTTCAAAAAATTTCTAATTCAATCTACCTTTTCAGAATTGGAGTAGATAAACAATAAAACACCTACTTCATACTTAGTGTGGTGCAGGCGCATGCGATATGGGTGCCTTGAAGCAAGACATACATAGTGCACTTTCATACGACAAAGGTATGGTTCTGCAACTTGTTGCACCTTTAAAGCATTTTAGCGCACAATTTTTAATGCCCAAGTGTTTTCAGGTACATAACTAAGCATCAAATTCACAAAGTCGACTTTTTCTTAATAATTACTCTCAAACGCAAAATATATCAATACACAATATAAACTAGTTTTTATTTGAATGCTTAGAAAACGAAACAAGAAGTTAAAGAAGTTAAGTACTCCCAAAACAGTAAAAATCAAATAAAAATAAAAATATTTTTATGATTCATGGAGTCCACACTCTACAGTCGCAAATGAGAATAACTTCAATAACAGAACTCTTTCATTTTAACGTTTTTATGGGTTCTTTCTCATAGCTTTTTCTACTCTATTATTAAATTAACTTGTATATCATTGTTGCGTGTTGCCCACTATTGGTTTTTGTTCAAAGTTCTTGTAGATTTTTTCTTAAAGTAATTTGACTTGATATTTAAGATGATGAAATTGCGCCAGTCAGAAATCTTTTTACAGAAGCAATCTTGAAATCTTTGGTTTCTATATGAAAGAACACGGTTTAGCAAGCTTGCGCATCATTGCAGCTTTTGGGCACTTTGATTTGTGTTTGAGAGTTGGAGTTAGTTGGACAACTAAGATTCCTTGCTCTTCAAAGAAAAAAAAAATTAGCACCTTTTTGTAGCGTGATTTCAAGTTCTCCCTCTTCAACCTATCAATGTGATAGAACCCCTGACTTTAATGGACTGAACTAACAAAGAAAGATAAAGAACTAGAGAAATGTGAGAGAAGAAGATATATTGTTGAACTGAACCACAGAACAAGCAATCCCATAGCATTCAAGAGGCTGGACTCTCCAAGAACTCAAATGAGTTTCTAAGCCAAGACAAATGTATTCAATCCTTACAATATTTCTCTACCCCTATTTATAATATTTCCTACTCACTCCATATGACCAACTCTATGTGGGAACTTATCATTACTCCCCCCTTAAACATCCACCTTGTCCTCAAGGTGGAAAGAAAATGAAACATACAAAAGAATAGTAGAACATTAAGAGCATAAACTCATATATGGATGGAAACAAATTCTCGAAGAGAACAGTCCTTGGCGCATTTTCTACCAAAGCCATTTCATCAAACACCTGCTGCTCACTTCCAATGAAAACCCAAAAGTGAGGCGTTGCTGGTCTTTCACGAACAGATGAAGGAACAAATGTGGAAGATAATATGACAGCCTGATGATTATCCTCGAGTTTTGTGAGATCAAAATGGGCCACCATGTTGGAGTGTGACCAAAAGAGCTCAAGTTGAAGATAAGCTATAGCCAGGGAACATAACATGTAAACAAATAAAGTGGGCCCACAAGTAAAGTTGAAAGACACAAACCCCTGAGATGGTTGAGCCCACACCGATCGTACGCCTCGAGATGCCCAACAACCAATTACTCTCATTGTCTCCAAATTCTTGTTTTTGGGTTTTGGATGAAACAAGTTTTCCATGAATGTTGTGGACGACAATGGTGGGGAAACCAGAGGTGGCCAAGGGGGAATGTTGTGGACGACAATGGTGGGGAAACCAGGGGGGGGGGGGGGGGGGGGATCGAGGTCGGTGACGGAGAGAACCCAACGTGGAGCACGAAGGTTCGCTCCACGGTAGTGTCGTTTGGATCTGGTGGCCATGGTAGAGGGGCGATGGCGGAGTATGAAATCAGAGACCGACGACAAATCTGGTGTGCGCAATTTGGTGTCCGCAATAGTCGATGCATCGGGGTCGAGGCCGGTGGCCTTGAAGTATTGAAGATGAACTCAGAGACTGTGAATGAGGCATTCACTTTGGTGAATGAATGTACTGATGGATCGGAGGCAAAGTCTTGAACTATAGAGATGATCAACAACGCATTTGGTGTCGGAATCTCAAATCGGGATTGCTCCGGGATGTGTTTGACTATCAAATCTGGTGATTGTGGTATACCAGGGATCATCAACTCCTCAAATAACCCTATATTTGACGGATCTGAAACTTTTGCACTGCTATATGCTCCGATCTGTTGTTCTCTTAAGATTTTTGAAGTGAAACCCATATGTTGAAGGAAGAGCTCGTCGCACTTCCGAGCCATGCCTCTGATCGTCGTCTTTACTTCAGATCTAAGCTCCTCAATCGACGCCTTAATGGTTGAAATCTTCTTCACCTCCACTTCAATTCGAGCCATTCGAGATTCAATCCAATCTAATTGAGCTTCCATCTTTGAAATATGCTATGATACCATTGATAGAACCCCTGACTTTAATGGACTGAACTAACAAAGAAAGATAAAGAACAGGAGAAATGTGAGAGAAGAAGAAGATATATTGTTGAACTGAACCACAGAACAAGCAATCCCACAGCATTCATGAGGCTGGACTCTCCAAGAACTCAAATGAGTTTCTAAGCAAGACAAATGTATTCAATCCTTACAATATTTCTCTACCCCTATTTATCATATTTCCTACTCACTCCATATGACCAACTCTATGTGGGAACTTATCACAATGTCATCAAGGATATATTATTTTCTAGATTCATTGAAATAAAGAACTACAATTAGACTCATTTGTTCGTTTTAAAATAAAATCTTTTGCCCCTTCTTAATGGAAAAACTACACTGGATATGTCTACTTTTTCCAAGTAAAATGCCAAGAACATTTATTAAAGAAAAGAAAAGTTATAAGATCTAGAAAAAACTTGATATCAAACAAATGTAAGTGATGAACACCCATATACCTGTTTAATTATATGTGAAACAAATAGAGAGGTACATAATAAATGTAGTCCTTGCAGATTGATGTCTAGAGGATTTTGTTTCAGAGGTGGGGGAATTCTAAATTGTCTAAAGTCATGAGCATACAGAATAACAAGGAGGATATGAATCATGAAAATGAACATACATCAAATTGATATATTTACTTTTGCATATCTTGCCTTAATAAAAATTCCATCTTTCATATATACTCTCCTTTTGTCAATTAAATGATAAAAAAAGACTTTCCAGGTTTAGCAGCATGAACAAATATGACTAAAATCACATTAGTGCGTGTCTAAGACTGAGAGATACCTGATGATTACCAGTAATTAATAATGCATGTTATTTGGGCTTTGCATAAAAGGCAACATTGGCCAGCCCAGTCCCTGAAGAAAATTCAACAAAAATCAGCATATATAATACAATCAGAACTTCAAAAAACCATTGAACATAACAAATCAAGAAGAAAAAGATCCAAAATCATGACAAGTGAAGCAGTGATGTCTTTTTTTTTTTTTTTTTTTTTTTTTTTTTTTTACCTTAAGTTATGTGCCATTTTCATATAAAATCAGCAAGGTTCATACACAAGAACCTTTTCCTAAAGCAGAATAGCTAGTTCATGCTCTACGTCCTCATGGGCATTCCAACAGCAGTCTCTTCACCATTCTGGATGGATTGTTTCCTCTCTAGAACATCACATCATACTCTTTATAAGCCTTACCTAATGTAATAAATATCCCTCTTTGGCATAGACTATCAAGCAACCAGTTGAAATTATGACGGGAAGGTGCATATCCATGAAAAAGCATCTCCTCAAATAATGTGAAGGCAAGGTCACTTGAACTGTTTAAATAGAGAGATATTAGTAGTCTTTCATATGAGAGCTTGCTGGGGAATAGACCCCTTTTTTTCATCATGTATACAAGCGATAAAGCCTCAGGTATTCTCTCAGCTCTACATAAATCTTTTATGAGAATGTCGTATGTGATGTTATCAGGAGGACAACCCTCCATGTTCATTTTGTTAAAAAGCTGTACTGCTGAGCCTGTTTTGCCAATTCTTACATTTCCATCAATGAGAAGAGTGTATGTCACTTGATTAGGAACCAAACCATCTTTGTGCATCATTCCAAGATGCTTATATGCTTCATGCATCCTGCTCGCCTTGCAACATCCATTGATAACTGCATTGTAAAAATGCAAATCCAAAACAATACCCCTATCCTTGATATCATTAATTAACTTCATAGCAAAATGGATCATTTCATCAGAAGACTTGAAAGAAATTCTTCCAGCACTTTCAAATGGAATCAGTGTTATCTGTTGGAATAAGTGAAAAATCATATTTCTTGCTTTTTCTGACCTTCTATCTGCAAATTGGTATTTTCTGCCAGCATGTGAGGCATTCCTGCACAAACCACTGATCAATGTTCCATAAGTAACCAAATCAGGTTCAATCTGGTTTCGGACCATCAAATTGACTAGACCAATGGCTACACCAACCTCTCCAATCCTGCAGAACTGATCAATCAGGATTGTGTATAGCACTGCATTTGGCACAATACCATCTTCCTGCATCCTGCCAAGATAAAAACGTGCCTTTTTAGTCATGTTCTTTCGAATTAGTCCATTGATTAGAGCCGTGTATGCAAAAGAGCTAGGCTGAATTCCACATGCTCTCATCTCATCAAAACATCGACAAGCATCAATAGCGCTTCCATACTTGGAATAGCCATTGATAAGCTTAGCATAGATGAACACGTCAGGAGCCAAACCATCCTCTTGCATCTTCCTAAACATATATTCTGCTTCATCCAGCCTTTTCTTCCTGCATAAAGCACCAATAATTGAGTTGTAAATAGCAACAGTAGGCTGCAGCCCTCTCTCACCCATTTCATCTAAGATCTTAAATGCTGAAAAAATATCCCCCAGCTTGCAGTGTTCGTTAACCAAGAGTAAATAAGTTGATGAACCCGGATAAATTCCCTGATCCCTCATAACACCAATGACAGATTGGGCATCCTCAACACATCCATACTGACAAAGAAGCTTAATCAAGGAATTATACGTTGAGACAAAAGGATTGCATCCATAACTAATCATTTTATCCAAAAAGAGCAAAGAAAGATCACTTTTTCCCTGCCTACACAAAGCACTGGTTAGAATATTCAAAACCTCTCTGGCTGGAAAGTTATGATTCCCCAAAATCTCACTGAATAGACGCTCAATATCTTTCTCCAAAGACTTAACCTGAGCATAAGTGGGAGAGCCAAGGAACATAGAGGTGTCCACAATGCACCCATGCCAAGCTAGTGATTGCAAGATCAGAAGAGCTAGACGGATCTCCTGGCTCCTTGGACATTTCCTGATTAGATATGAATATGTCAAACGGTCAGGTGTCCCATTGTTCTCAAACATCTTATTCAACAAATCATGAGCCTCCTCAAGCCTGTTTTCCTTAAGAAGAGCAGAGAGCAATGGGGTGTAACAATGAACAGTAGGAGCAATATTGTCGTTGGTCATATTATTCAGAAGCGTCAAGGCACAATCCAACTTTTGGTCTTTGCAGTATTTGCTAATCAGAATACCATAGGTAATCACATTTGGTCGCAAACCATTTTCTACCATCATCTTGTAAACCTCCCACCCCAACTCAAAATTTCCTTCAGCGAAAAACCCATAAATCAGCGTGTTATAAGCATAAGCATCAGGTTCACAACCCTTCTGCACCATTCTCTTAAAAACACTTATGGCATTCTCCATTTTCCCTTCCTTGCAATACCCATAAATAAGAGAGGTAAACATGGTCTTATCAGGAGATAGACCGTGAAATTCCATCTCCCCACACAAGGACTCTGCCTGTGCAACTCGCCCCCTCTTACACAAATTAAACACCAAAGATTTGTACAAATGGGAAGTAGGTCGAGTGCCTGACTCAATCATTACATCAAACACATAGAGAGCCCCATCTAAATTCCCATTACAGCACAACCCATCGATAAGATAATTATAACACCAAAAGCTCGGAAAAGTTCCAGTACCAACCATTCGATTAAACAGAACAAATGCTTCCAACACTCTATCCTCTACACAAAACCCACGAAGCAGCACATTGTAAGCAGTCCTACAAGGGTAACACCCCAACCCAAATAGCTCATCCACCAAGTTCCTCGCTTTATCCAATTTCCCCAATCTGCAATAGCAAATAATCATAGACTGCAACACAGACGACACAGAAACACTGCATTTTCGCGCAAAACCACAATCGTAAAGCTCCTCCGCCAATTGGGGAAGACCCAATTGAACTAGTTTCCTGATGAGTGATGGGTGGGTGTCAGAACTGAAGTCGAGCCCACGTGAAGTGGCGAAGTGAATAGTGTAAATGGTGTCTGGTGCAGAGGAGGAATTGAAGATGAGTCGATCGAGGACGCCACGTGCGGCGGAGATGAGCCCTCTGGAGAGGAGATTGTCGGCTAAGGAGAAGCAGAGGGCTTTGTGGTCATGGGTGGTTGGGGGGCAAGATGGAGTGGGAGTGGTGTTCAGTGGGAGAGGACAAGTAGCTACGCGTCTTCTTTGAGGGGGGCGAGAATGAAGAGAAGGGAAGCGAGAGAAGAGGCGACGTGGGAGGGTTAACGAGCTCTTAGGTTTCATGGGAGGATCAATGTGCTCTTAGGCTCCATCAAATGAATACATGGGGCTTTGGGATTGGCAATTGTGCAAATGGCCGCTTCCCACCTACAAACCGTCATCAATTCAAAGTATATAAACAGAGGATCAGAAAATAAAGAAAAGTAATCAAACACTGACCACTGCGATGATTAGGGTGAGATAGTCGTTTCGACTTTTGATTCAAGGAGAGAAAGGAAGAGTTATTGTGGTAAGTTAGTTTGGCAGTCTAAATAGAAAAGCCTATAAAACAAGTAGTATCTCTCAAGCGCATTTCGTCAAACAGTTGTTCCACCAAGTCAAGAATCACATCTTCGATTCTCCTCTCACACACTTTCCACTCTCAAGTCACAGTTCACCCATTTCAAAGCCCTCTTCGATCTACAACCACTGCCTAGACTTACCCAGATTGAACTCCTACCTCCTCCACTGGACCTACAACCCCACCAACGCCACCCTCAGCGTGGTATGCTCGGTCAGCGCGCAAGCCTTGATAGCACACAAGCTTGGGAACATGTATTTACCACCTTCGATGTGAGCGAGCTCCTACAAGGGGGTTAATATCAAACGACAAGGGACTCCAACTGACAACACCTTGCTCAAGGAAACTGAGTTACCACTCTCACTGATTTATTGTTTGAGCATCGACTCAGTGGGATGCGGTGCATTTTGTTTTAAAATGCATATATATATATTTCGATGTGCATTACACAGACATCGACTGAATGGATGCCAAAATTGAGTTACCCTAGCAGTCCCAATAATAAATGTGACTAGGCTAAACTTACCAATGCAATTTAATTTGACATTCATTAATGACTTTTTTCTTTAATTTTTCATTGCATACTTAATTAATTAGGGACAACTCAAACTTTATTTTTGGAGGGAAAATATTATCTTTGAGTTTGTAAGATATTTGATCCCATAAAATGACTTATATTATTTAACAAAGAGAGTAACACATCTCATGTTTGACATGCAATTTAGATTATCAATAAAAAGCAAGTAATTTTATTGAAGAAAATACTAAAAAAAAGATTATTAATACATATGAACACAACCAAATCTGAGGATAGCCATATGAACCCATAATTAGATACTCATCAAATAAATAAGCATCTCAAAGCTCTGGCACAAGAGACAATGCTCTCATTGATTAAAAAAATCTTTGGGTCCGGACTCAAAGAGTCCGAACATATTTTTTGTTTGTCTAATATCTCTACATAAGATGGGAATTGGTGATCATTGATGAGTTTTTAAGTGCCTTAGGAAATTCAAATGAGGGAACTTAGTGAGGTGAAGTTTGCATTGATGAGCTTTTAAGTGCCTTCGGAGTGCTTTGGGTATCATACAACAAACGTATAGTATAATTAATTGATGGGCTTTTGGTGGTTACTGATCTAGAATCAGACAGTGAACAAGTCAATTAGTTGATCTATTATTCGTATAACATAATCATTAAGTTACAATAGCCTGGTTGATGGTAGTTTTAATATATTCAAGTTGTTTCGCACATAATTTCAAAAAAAAAAAAAAGTTGTTTCCCACATTGACCAACTGAAAGAGAGCAACAAATTTGATCAAAGTAACCAAAAATTACTTGAATGAAAACTTGTCTCCTTCCAGTGAGCAAGATTTAAAAACTTGTATGATATGGAGGGAAATTTGAATTGAAAAAAAAATAAAGGAAAATAAAGGAAGCAAGAAAGAGCAAATTGAAAATTGAAAACGACCAAAAGGAAGGCATGAAATAGCATTGTAAGAACCCAAAAAAATAAATTATGAAGATTACCGTATGCCCACAAGCTAGGTGGTGCACATTGGAGTCTGGAGTTTAAGATCCCATTTCCCAAAAATACTGGCCATTGTGACGCACCAGTGGACTTCAAATCTGCATTAGAAGTTCAAAATTAATGAGACCGAACACCCAATAAAGTTGGAATTGAATTGAGTTTCTCCATAAAATTTTCTCAAATCTTTTTGCATGTAAACAATCAAGTTAACTTACAAAACCTTAAGGATATTCTTTTGAATTTTTATCAGACATGATTTTTGCATATGATCTCTATTGTGCAGCCATTAAGATGCAAGTTTTTTTTTTTTTTTTCTCTTTCAAACAGTTTTAGAAAATAAATCAAAATCGATGAGTTGAGGAAATTCAGTACAATTGACTTAATTAGACAGGTATTAGCATCCATTACTATCTCTACATTTGTTCGCTAAGAGGTTGTTATTTCAAACAATTTGTAATGATCTTATGTACTATAAATACAATGAAATTGTAAACAAACAACAACATAATTGAATGATAAGTAAACAAATAATATTCTAACCGGGGACTTGCACGAGAGCAATGTCCTAAGACATAATTGTTTCTCGATTTGGTGATAAAATCTCTTCAAAAATCTGTCCCCAGATTCAACCGGAGTGCCTTTCTAAATTTAGAAATCACCAATTTGAAAGTCCGCCAAACAATGTTTCTTTCTCTCTCACTGAACAATTAATTTCGAAAAAACTCAGTATCTCAATTTGTGTTCTAGTTGAACTTAAGTAGTAGTTCAAGAGTTGTTTTCTAATAAACACAACTCTTTAATTTAGAAAATAAAATAATTCGTTGGGTTCAACAGTCATGACAGTTGAAAAACCTAACTGTATTAACTATATAACAGTTAATTAATTTCAAAAATTTATTACTAAAAAATAAAAAAAATTAAGTAAAAAGTAAATTTATGTTTGACAACCAAGCCAAAGCCCAAAGAGCCCAAAGGCCCAAGGCCCATCTTTGACATAAAAATGTATGGGTCACCCTATACCCATGTGCATCCGTGTGCACCCAATGGGTCCCCAAATCCTTGTCCCTTTTTCCCAAATAAAGTATGTTAGGTTGCTTTCATTTATAGAGTGTGAGAGTGATTTGTAGTTCTCCTATGTGGGACTAAATATTTTCTCTTCAAAACACTAGAACAAGACAAATAAGTCTTTTGTTCCAATAATACCCTACATTTGAATAGAAAACATTCCGTCACCCCACATTTCTATTCAAATTTGGCTTTTAAACATAGTCAAAAACTTTGTTAAAACAAAAGAGAGAAATATTACGTCATGTTGTCAGGAAAAGTGTCATATTGAGACTTGAACTTAACCTTAGTAAAACGTATCCGACTTACTTAATGACCCAGTGGATATAGAAGATATTGAACTGTTCACTTTTTTTAGTAAATCGATATAATACGCCTTACGAATGTCATAATAATTAAAATACAATTTATTCGTTTTTGTCCATTTTGGTCATGGACATATCCTGGTTTCATGATAACTTTAGAAAATTTAGCATGTCTGGTTCTCATAAATGCAAAACCATACCCTTAATGTCTTCACAACATACATTATATCTTAGGAATGAGTAAAAGTGTGTTATGCTTCAAGTCTTATCTAACCAGTTTACCTATTGAACCTAGACCATGGGATCTCCAATCAGCTAGGTTATGTTTCCGCCAGACTTAACTAATTTTATAGGCTTCAGACCCATTCTTCTTGATAACAACGTGACTCGATCACTTAGTAAGCCTTTTGTCATAGGATCTGCAATATTTTCCTTTAACTTTGCATAATCTATACTAATTACTCATGTTGATAATAATTGTCTTATACTATTATGTTGGCGCGTTATATGTCTTGACTTACCAATGTATACATTATTTTTGGTTTTACCTTGTGCAACCATACTATCATAATGTATACATAT
This sequence comes from Stephania yunnanensis, assembly GCA_039657365.1. Classification (NCBI taxonomy): domain Eukaryota; kingdom Viridiplantae; phylum Streptophyta; class Magnoliopsida; order Ranunculales; family Menispermaceae; genus Stephania; species Stephania yunnanensis. The sequence continues at coordinate 50,613,468 of CM077584.1, read as the reverse complement.
TGATGACACTGGTTTTGGCCAAAATGAAATATCTTCTAGAAAATTTATTAGCCATTCCGTTTCTTTAGCAGCTTTATCTAAGGCTATAAATTATGATTCCATTATCGATCGTGCTATACACGTCTGCTTTTTTGATTTCCATGGAATTGCAGCTCCTCCTAAACTAAATACATATCCACTAGTTGACTTAGTTTCTATATTATCAGAAATACAATTAGCATCACTATAGCCTTCAAGTACTGGTGGATATTTTGTATAATGCAATCCATACTTTAAGGTAGATTTTAAATACCTTAACACTTTAATCAATGCTTCCCAATGATCTTCATTTGGATTGCTTGTATACCTATTAAGCTTACTGATTGTATAAGCAATATCAGGTCTTGTAGAACTCATCAAGTACATTAAACTTCTAATTGCTTGAGAATACTCTAATTGATGAATTGCATTGTCAATATTCTTCTTAAGTTGACAATTTGCATCAAATGGAGTAGGAGTAGGTTTACAATCAAATTGATTGAACTTTTGTAATATTTTCTCAACATAGTGAGATTGAGTAATGATATATCCATCATCATTCTTTTAATTTGAATTCCTAAAATGACATCTGTTTGACCTAAATCTTTCATGTCAAAATTAGAATTCAACATTTTCTTGGTTGAAATGATTATATCCATGTTAGGAGACATGATCAACATATCATCAACATATAAACATTATGACACATGAATTCTTCATTTCCTTAATGTATACATATTTGTCACATTCATTAATTCTAAATCCATTTGCAATCATAGTATAGTCGAATTTTTCATGCCACTGTTTTGGCGCTTGTTTAAGTCTATATAATGAATTAACAAGTTTACATACTTTATTTTCTTGACCTTTAACTAGAAATCCTTCGAATTGTTCCATATAACTTTTTCATCTAATTCTCTATTTAAATATGTTCTCTTTACATCCATTTGATGTATTTCCATATTATATATGGAAACCATTGAAATTAGCATCCTTATAAATGTAATTCTTGAAACTGGAGAATAGGTTCTTTTTACCCTTCTTTTTGTCGATATCCTTTAGCCACTAAACGTGCTTTATATTTGTCAATCGACTCATCAACTTTTAACTTTCATTCAAAAACTCATTGGTTTATTACCAGAAGGTAAATCAACCAATTCCCATGTATGGTTATTCATAATGGATTTTACTTCACTATTTATGGCTTTTTTTCCATAAAACAACTTCACTAGAAGCCAAGCTTCTTTATATGTTTGTGGTTCTACTTCAGTCAAAAAACTACTAAAATTTGGTCCAAAACTTTTTGGAACTCTTGTTCTCTTCCCCTTTCTTGGTTTCGTATCTAATTCAGGAACATTAGAAGTTGAGGGTTCCTCTCGAACTCTCTTATTCAATGTACTCAATTTGTTTTCTTTATAAGGAAATATTTTTTCAAAGAATTGTGCATCCACAAATTCAATAATAGTGTTAACATGAATGTCACTAATTGCAGAATTAATTACCAAAAATCTATATGCAGAATTATTGTTAGCAAGATTAATAAATATAATGTCTATAGTTTTACGCCCTAACTTAGTTCTCTTAGTAATAGGAATCAGAAATTTTGCTAGACAACCCCATACTTTCAAAATTTTGTATGAAAGACCACTTCCTTTCCATATTTCACAAGCAGACTTATTTGGCTTTTTAAATGGAATTCTATTCATAATATAATTTGTTGTAAGTAGAGCTTTACCCCACATATTATATGGAAGCCCTGAACTATTTAACATAGAATTTATCATATATTTGAAAATTCTATTTTTCATCTCTGCAACACCATTCTGTTGAGGCATATATGGTGTTGTACATGTTCACTACAAAATTCAGCGAATTCAGTGGACTCGTATTCTACACCTCTATCTGTTCTAATTGCCTTTATCTTTTTGTCTAATTGATTTTTCACTTCTGCTTTATATGTCTTAAACATATCAAAAGCTTCATCTTTGGTTTTACTCAAATAGACATAACAATATTAACTACAATCATCAATAAAAGTGATGTAGTAATTCTTCTCACTACGTGTAGGAGTTGATTTATAATTACAAAGGTCACTATGAATTAAATTCAACAATTCATTTGACCTTCCCTGAATTGGCATAAAAGGTTTTCAAACAAACTTAGATTTAGTGCATATTTCACATTTTTGTTTAAAATCAATATTTAACTTAGGTAATAAATTCAGACTTAGCATCTTATATATGGATCTATTGTTTACATGTCCTAATCTAACATGCCAAATATCATATGAATCCACGGTATAAATAGAAGACTTCATTTTATTCATAGTATTAGTAATCATTATATTCAGTTCGAACATACCATCAGCTAAATACTACTACCTGTTGGGGTATGGGCCTAGGCCAGTGCCCTAGGTCAATCCATTAACTGTCTTTATGAATACTTTTAGTTAATAAAATAGAGGATTTCATTTGTCGTTTATTATAATTAATTTGCATGTTTACATTATAATAAGATCCATGGGTATTTACAAAATATCCTAAATGTCCCTAGTCGATCATTATACTGGGAACTATAATGAATTAAGACTAGTGTGAGTCTTGATTGATGATCATATGATGATTATACGTATAGGATACGAATCAAGATCACGAGTACTTGTTAGGGAACAAAGTACTCGACCGACCCTATGATGAACATCACATGGATTAAGTCATAGTTGTTTCTCATGATAGGTATATTTCCAAATTCCTCTCGACTTGAGATTACCAGAGACTTCAACATTAGGAACACAAGATTTGACACAATCAAACGTTGTCTTTAACCTGACGATTATAAAGGTCATGTGATTGGTTACTATGTGAGCAATGTGATGAAGTTGTGTAATCAAGATAGAATTTGTCCCTCTCATATAAAGAGAGATATCCAAAGGATCCCTCGATGTGTTAGATCGTTAAAAGGCCTAGTCTAAGTGAATTGATATTGATCAATGTCACTTGGATGTTTTCACCTACCTAGAGATCGAGACTAGTACGATTGAACATGTTGGATGACAATTCCATGCCTTATGTTTGATCAAAAGGATATCGTGTGACAAAAGGATGTTATATACACTATTGATTAGGTTGTATCGATTTGATATTCGTACAACTTGGGTAGTCATAATGTCTTGCTAGAGGTCGCTTATGACTTGTATACCAAAATGTGTTTTGTACACCGCCAACGTTGTATGAGCCTATTGGGTCGCACACTAAGAATGGTTTTGCGAGATTTTAAGATGATTCAAAAAAATGAATTTTATATGATAAAATTCATGACAGAAACGTCCTTGTGGTGTATTACACTTATACTTCTTTAAGTAGGGGTATATGTGTAATTTACTTAACCGTCTATATACAAGGGTTGTATAAATAGACGCTTTAAGTTAGAACACACGCACGAAAGATTAAAAGGCCGAAACTCTATTTTCGTTTTAGAAACGACTTAGGGTTTTTGGTATGCTCGATCGTTTTGGAGAGAAACAAAAGGTTTGGTATTCTCTCGAAGCTAGCACTTCAATCTCTCGCCGTCGTGCGCGGACTACTAGTAGAGGGCGTCGTCGTGCAACGCTTAGAGATCGATCAACCTTCGTAAAGGTATATTGCGATCGAGGTATGATTAAGTTTTTCATGGTTTAAACGCTTTTAATGGAATTAGATTCGATCCTCGTCAGGGGTTTTTGTCAAAATTGTTTTGTAATCTCCACGCGCGTATGAACCCCAAAACCCAACAAAGGGTATCGTGAGCCTTCGAGTTCGATTCCATTAAATTCATTGCATGTTTTCTTCTCGATATATACATGATATATGATTGAAAGCATGTTAATAGTTGATGTATATGTGATATACATAAGTTGTCTTTGAGATTTATTATCATGTTTTGTGTATATGATACACATATTCGTGATTTAATTAAAATCGGGCCAGACATGCTAGTAACCATGTTAGTTAATTCAAATAATTTTAATGAATTGAATTTCGTGTTCTGTGATCCATGACACCATTAGGTTCGATCGGGATAGTAGTTCATGATTCAATTACATGTTTGTGATTATTTGATGAGGACCGAAATTGCAAATTTTAATTTTCGAAATTATTTATTTAAAATTTTCGAAATTATTTATTTATAAATAATTAATTTTTTCGAAATTATTTATTTATCTTGTTATATCTATTTTGTTATGAAGTTTCTATTTGATAAAGATAGATAACAAATTAGAATATGAGATAAATATCAAGAATCTTGTTATTGGTGATATACTAGGATTCAAATATCTTAAATCCAAAATAAATAATTAATTTTCGAAATTATTTATTTATCTTGTTATATCTATTTTGTTATGAAGTTTCTATTTGATAAAGATAGATAACAAATTAGAATAAGAGATAAATATCAAGAATCTTGTTATTGGTGATATACTAGGATTCAAATATCTTAAATCCAAAATAAATAATTAATTTTCGAAATTAATTATTTATCTTGTTATATCTATTTTGTTATGAAGTTTCTATTTGATAAAGATAGATAACAAATTAGAATAGGAGATAAATATCAAGAATCTTGTTATTGGTGATATACTAGGATTCAAATATCTTAAATCCTAATTGGATTAGGATAAGATGATTAGTTAGATGTGGGCCCTAAGTTAATTAAAATGTTTTAATTGACTTAATTTCGATAAATTAAGGGGTTAATTTATGATAATAAAATCAGCTAAAAATTATGATTTTCTATAGCGAATTTTAATTTTCAATTTTCGCCTTTCTAAAAAAAAAAAAAAAAGATTCGTCTTCTAAAAATCCTAGCGCATTTTAAAAATTTTTTGTTAAATTGTTTAAATTGTTTAGTGATTGAACAAATCAATAAAATATATGATATTTCATTGTTTACATAAAATCACTAAAACAATAAAATCCCTCTATTAAATTTTAAGTCTCGTGCCATCCATTTTAAACACTTGTCAAGGCCTCGATCACACTAATATAGTTTCAAATGCATAGTTGGGTGTATTGTGTTATCTTGGTGAGACAAGTCAAAAGAGTTACCTTAATGTTTAAAATGGTCCGACTTAATAAAGCCATCAAAATAGTTTTGAGCTTTAGGCAAATGATGAGATAAAAACATGCTAAGACATAAGATGTCCCATATCTCATAAAAGGATCTAAAAATTACATAAGATGTAATTGGTAATCATACCTACCTAAATAATCTAGTTCTGTGTTTCATGCCATACCGTCACATAGAATTAGGTGAAATATGGATTTTAGTCCCCTAAATAAACAAGACGCTTTAGGAGGGTTGTTAATTTAGTGGGAGTCTATTCCTCTATACTAAAATAAACTTTGCATAATCTTTATTGTAGATCAATGGCCTCTTCAAGTAACAATAATCCCCTCACATCGCGATCCATCCTCGAGAAGGATAAGCTATCTGGGACTAACTTTCTTGACTCGTTCAAAACTTGAGAATTGTTCTTAAGCATGAACGCAAGTTGTATGTCCCGATGCTCCAATCCCCGAGGACCCACCACCAATGCTACGAAAGTCAGTGAAGGATGCGCATAATAAGCATGTCAACGATTCTACCGATGTTGCATGTATTATGCTCGCAACTATGGTTCCCGAACTTCGTAAGGACATGGAACTAATGGAAGCCTACGACATGGCTATAACGCTCAAAGGAAATGTTCCAACAACAAGCTAGGCAAGAAAGGTTCGAGACAATCAAGAACCTACATTCTTGCAAGATGACCGAGGGTGCGCGCTAGTCCTCATGTTCTCAAGATGAAGGGCTATGTTGACCACTTGATAGACTCGATTTCCCATAAGCCAAGAGTTGGCTACGATTTGATCCCGAATTCATTACCGTAAAGTTACTCACAATTTGTGATGAACTACAATATGAATAATATGGAGAAATCAATTTCGAGTTGCATTTGATGCTCAAAACTCGCTGAACAAAATATCAAGAAACCCTCTAGTAATATGTTGATGGTCTAAAAGTGGAAAGGGAATGAAGAAGAAAGGCAAAGGCAAGGCTAGAGTTGCCAAGGCCGTTGTTGCACTGCACTGTCGCAAAGCCTATGGAACAAGTCAAGCCCCACTGCTCCTCGCTTCAAAACACCCAAAAAGAAAAGGAAGAAAATTGTCATTTCGTAATCAAACCTATCTTTGGCATTGTCGTCTCTGACACATAAACGAGAAACGCATAACGAAGCTCCATAAAGATGGGCTTCTAGATTCATTTGATTTAGAAACATATGAAACATGCGTATCTTGTTTACTAGGCAAGATGACTAAAAGTCCCTTTACGACACAAGTGAAAGGGCAAGTGATTTATCGGGTCTAATACATACCGATGTATGCGGTCCTATAAACACAATGGCTAGAGGAGGTTATCAAGATTTCATTACATTTACCGATGATTTCAAAGAGATATGGTTATGTATATCTTATGAAACATAAAGTCAATCATTTGAGATGTTTCGAACGTTTCAAAATGAAGTGCATAATCAACTTGGTAAAACTATCAAAACACTTCGATCGATCGAGGTGGTGAATATTTAAGCCAAGAATTTGATGATCATCTTAGAAATTGTGGGATTGTCTCCCAATTGACTCCACCAAAGAACTCCACAATGGAATGGAGTTTCAAAGGAGAAATCGAACCTTATTAGATATGGTTCGATCTATGATGAGTCATGCAGATCTTCCATTATCCTTTTGGGGTTATGCATTACAAATCGCAGCTTCACTCTAAATCGAGTTCCTTCTAAAGCTTGCTGATAAAACACCATATGAGATATGGTACGGAAGAGACCTAGTTTGTCTTTTTTAAGATTTGGGGTTGTGAGGCTTACGTAAAGCGACAAGTCTCGTAAAAACTAGCACCTAAATCCGACAAGTGTTTATTTGTGGGGTATCCTAAGGAAACAAAAGGATATTACTTTTATAATCCCGCTGAGAACAAAGTGTTTGTTGCTCTGTATGGTGCCTTTATGGAAAAATAGTTTATTTCAAAAGACACTAGCGGGAGAGAAATAAATCTTGAAGAAGTTCAAGAATCACAATAAACACTCGAACCGCTACCGAAGTTCAACAACGTTCCGAACCAAATGAACCTCCAAAGTGACACAAGGCCCACGTAAATCTAGTAGGTAAGACATGAGCCGAGAGATTCGGATTTCTCATTACCGATAGTCGTGATGTGTTGCTTATAGACCAAAATGAGCCCACCACTTATCGAGAGGCTATGTCTCGACCGACTCGATAAATGGCTAAGTGCCATGAACTCGAGATGCAATCCATGTATGATAACCAAGTTTGGAACTTGGTTGATTTACCCGAAAGTGGTAAGACCATTGATGTAAATGGGTTTTCAAGAAGAAAACTCGACATGGATGGCAAAGTGCATACTTTTAAAGCAAGACTTGTAGCAAAAGGTTTCAGCAGACTCAAGGTGTTGATTATGATGAAACTTTTTCGCCAAGAGCCATGCTTAAATCCATAAGAATTTTAATTGCCATTGCTGCATATTATGACTATGAAATATGGCAAATGGATGTAAAAACAACATTTCTTAATGGAAAGTCTTGAGGACGTGTATATGACACAACCTCAAGGTTTTGTACATCCCGAGAATTCTAGGAAGGTATGCAAGCTTCAAAGATCCATTTATGGATTAAAGCAAGCTTCTCGAGTTGGAATCTTCGTTTTGATGAAGCAATCAAGGATTTTGGTTTTATTAAGAACGAAGATGAGCCTCAGGTATACAAGAAGGTCAAATGGGAGTGTAGTTGTTTTTCTCGGTATCGTATGTTGATGATATATTACTCATTGGAAATGACATCCCAACATTGCAGAATGTCAAGTCTTGGTTAGGGAAGTGTTTCTCAATGAAAGACTTAGGAGATGCAAATTTATATCCTAGGGATAAAGATCTATAGGATAGATCTAAGAGGCTAATCTGGCCTAAGTCGAGTGCTTACATAGACAAGGTGTCAATAGGTTCAACTTTGCAAGACTCTAAAAGAGGATTGTTGCCAATGTCTCATGGCATAAGTCTCAAGAAGACTCAATGTCCTAAGACAAATGATGAGCGAGACCGTATGAATAAGATTCCATATGCATCGCTATCGGATCTATCATGTATGCCATGTTATGCACTCGACTCGATGTATCATATGCTTTGAGCACTACAAGCAGATATCACGATCCAAAGTGAGAGTCACCGATAGCAAGAAAGAACATCCTTAAGTACTTAAGAAGGACTAAGGAAATGTTCTTGGTCTATGGAGGTTTTGAAAATGATCTAGTTGTAAATGGTTACACAGATGCAAGTTTTCAAACCGATATAGATGATTTTAGATCGCAACTGATATGTGTTTACTTTGAATGGGGTGCAAAGAAGTGAAAAGTTCAAGCAAGAGATCATGGCATTCTACAATGTAAGTTCGAGTATATTGCAAATCCCGATGCAAAGAAAGGAGGCGCTTTGATCAAAAAGTTCATTTCTCAACTAGGTGTGGTTCCAAGTATTGCTAACCCTGTTTGTTTGTATTGTGACAATAACGGGCAATAGCACAGCCAAGGAACCTAGATCACACCACAGATCCAAACATATACTCAAAGCTTTTCATCTCATCGAGAAATTATCGAGAGGGAGACGTAAAGATTTGCAGAGTACCTATCAAGACAACGCTGCGGATCCATTGACAAAAGCTCTTCCACAAGCAAAACATGATGGTCATGTTAGATCATTAGGCATTAGATGCATGTATGATTGGCCCTAAGTGCAAGTGGGAGATGATGGGGCATGTGCCCTAGGTCAATCCATTAACTGCCTTTATGAATACTTTTAGTTAATAAAATAGAGGATTTCATTTGTCGTTTATTATAATTAATTTGCATGTTTACATTATAATAAGATCCATGGGTATTTACATAAATATCCTAAATGTCCCTAGTCGATCATTATACCGGGAACTATAATGAATTAAGACTAGTGTGAGTCTTGATTGATGATCATATGATGATTATACGTATAGGATACGAATCAAGATCACGAGTACTTGTTAGGGAACAAAGTACGACCGACCCGCTATGAGAACATCACATGGATTAAGTCATAGTTGTTTCTCATGATAGGTATATTTTCAGTCCTTCTCGACTTGAGATTACCAGAGACTTCAACATTAGGAACACAATGATTTGACACAATCAAACGTTGTCTTTAACCTGACGATTATAAAGGTTGTGATTGGTTACTTGTGAGCAATGTGATGAAGTTGTGTAATCAAGATAGAATTTGTCCCTCTCATATAAAGAGAGATATCCAAAGGATCCCTCGATGTGTTAGATCGTTAAAAGGCCTAGTTTAAGTGAATTGATATTGATCAATGTCACTTGGATGTTTTCAAATACCTACCTAGAGATCGAGACTAGTACGATTGAACATGTTGGATGACAATTCCATGCCTTATGTTTGATCAAAAGGATATCGTGTGACAAAAGGATGTTATATACACTATTGATTAGGTTGTATCGATTTGATATTCGTACAACTTGGGTAGTCATAATGTCTTGCTAGAGGTCGCTTATGACTTGTATACCAAAATGTGTTTTGGTACACCGCCAACGTTGTATGAGCCTATTGGGTCGCACACTAAGAATGGTTTTGCGAGATTTTAAGATGATTCGTAAAAATGAATTTTATATGATAAAATTCATGACTTAAACGTCCCTGTGGTGTATTACACTTATACTTCTTTAAGTAAGGGTATATGTGTAATTTACTTAACCGTCTATATACAAGGGTTGTATAAATAGACGCTTTAAGTTAGAACACACGACGAAAAGATTAAAAGGCCGAAACTCTATTTTCGTTTTAGAAACGACTTAGGGTTTTTGGTATGCTCGATCGTTTTGGAGAGAAACAAAAGGTTTGGTATTCTCTCGAAGCTAGCACTTCAAATCTCTACGCTGTCGTGCGGGACTACTAGTAGAGGGCGTTCGTCGTTGCTGGCGCGCTTTTTAGAGATCGATCAACCTTCGTAAAGGTATATTGCGATCGAGGTATGATTAAGTTTTTCATGGTTTAAACGTTTTTAATGGAATTAGATTCGATCCTGTTGGGGTTTTTGTCAAAATTGTTTTGTAATCTCCGCTCGCGTATGAACCCCAAAACCCAACAGAGTCATAATTGTTGGAGAGAATTCCCGAGAGAGATTTTTCTTAAAGAATCTTTGTGAGAATTTTTGTCTATGATTTTTGGGGCTATCACTCTGGATTGTGATCGTTCATTCGTGTGTAGATTTCTGATAGATGACGTTCATATCTGGCAGCATCTTAAAGGAATTGATCAACACGATGCAAGGCAAACATGAAGTTATTCTTGCTAAGGTATGATTTTTGTATTGGCACATTATATTAATGGAATCAATAGGATCTTGGTTCAGGAATGTTTGAAAAGGTTTCGAAAACTTCATCTGCGCATGATCCCCGAAACCTAACACTACTTATATATATTCAATACCCTTACTTAATACAAATTTTTAGACTCAATATAAGTTTTAATCCCCTTTTGGTAAGGGGAGGACCCGAAATCAAATTCTTCCTAATTTCAGGAACATACAAAACATCAATCAAAGTAAGAACTTTTCCAGAAGTAAACTTTAGCAAAATGTTTCCTTTCCTTTTGATATCTGAAGTGGACGAACTCCCCATGTAGAATTTTTCCTTTCTAGTGACATATTCAAAGGTTGAAAACAAACTTTTGTCACGCATTTGTGCCTAGTAGCACCCGTATCAATCCACCAACCTTTAACATTGTCAATCATATTGACTTTATAAGTTATTACAACCAAGTCTTCATTAGTAGTAGTGACATTTACTTGATTATGTCGAGATGTATTTCTAGCAGATTGATATTTGCGGTGACGACATTCTTAAGCCTTGTGTCCCGGCTTACCACATACCCAAAATTTCCTTTTATCTTCTTAAAAGGCTTGGCTTTAGGTGCAAGATAATTGACACTCTTTGTAAAAGCTTTCTTGCCCTTAAACTTTTAGAATTTAAACTTTGATGTCTCTCCTTCAACCACATTTTTCTTCATAGCAATAGTAGGTACTTCAACTTTATCTCCCTTGCGGTGATCTTCTTCAACTCAAAGCTTCATAATCAAGTCCTCCAAAGACATTTCCTTCCTTTTATGCTTCAAATAGATCTTAAAATCTTTCTATGAAGGAGGTAGCTTTTCAATTATTACACCAACTTGAAAATGTTCATTGATAGAACACCCCTCTGAATGCAACTCATGTATCAGAACTTGAATCTCTTCTACTTGCTTGATTACATTTTTGGAGTCAACCATGACATACTTGAGAAACTTTCTAATGATGAACTTTTCACCCCGACATCTTCAGTTTTATATTTTTTCTCAAGCATATACCAAACTTGCTTGTTGTTTTATATGATGAATATATATCATATAAATTATCATCCAGACAATTCAGGATGTAATTTCTACAAAAAAGTTGGAGTTTCTCAAGCCTCTATGGACAACAATGATTCCTTACTAATAGGATTTTCATTGATCTTAGGCTCTTCCTCCCTTACAATATTCGCAAGGTTGAGGGTTGTCAAGTAGAACAACATCTTTTGTTGCCACTTCTTAAAGTCTATCTCCTTGAACTTTTCAGGCTTTTCTTCATGCTTCTTAAAGTTGATTAAACTTGATTGTAGTTCTGGCATCTTTCAAATTTCTGAAATGCAACATAACATAACAATATCTTAGAAATTTCGGATAAAATATGAAATTCTATTGTTCTCAAATAGAGAAAAAATCATGTCTTAGATTGTTATTTCAAATAATTTGTAATGATCTTATGTACTATAAATAAAACGAAATTGTAAATAAACAACAACAGAATTGAATGATAAGTAAACAAATAATATTCTAACCGGAGGCGTGCACGAGAGCAATGTCCTAAGACATAGTAGTTTCCCAATTTGGTGATAAAATCTCTTCAAAAATTTGTTTACATGATTCAACCGGAGTGCCCTTCTAAATTTAGAAATCACCAATTTGAAAGTCCTCACAACCGTGTTTCTTTCTCTCTCACAGAACAATTAATTTCAAAAAAATTAAGTATCTCAATTTGTGTTCTAGTTGAACTTAAATAGTAGTTGAAGAGTTGTTTCCCAAAAATCACAACTCTTTAATTTTGAAAATAAAATAATTCATTGGGTTTAACAGTCATGACTATTGAAAAATCCAACTATATTAATTGTATAACAGTTAATTAATTTTGAAAATTAATTGCTAAAAAATTATAAATTTAAGTAAAAAGTAAATTTATGTTTGAGAACCAAGCCAAAGCCCAAAGAGCCCAAAGGCCCATCTTTGACATAAAAATGTATGGGCACCCATGTTCATCCATGTGTACCCAATGGGTCCCCAACTCCTTATCTTTTTGTCCCAAACAAAGTATGTTGGGTTGCTTTCACTTATAGAGTGTGAAAGTTCTTTGTGGTTGTCCTATGTGGGACTAAATGTTTTCTCTTCAAAACACGTAAGTCTTTTGTCCCAACAGAGGTTACATATGTTTAGTTTGACGCCCAAGGTCGTAAGACAACCTAAAGATCTAAGCATGATCGTGCATAGTTGATTTCTCGAGATACCTACTAAGATTGAGAACTACACATATGTCTGAACTTTCAATACCTCTAAACAATGTACATAATAAATAGTTTGTATAAGATGTTATTAATATTAATTATGCTTCATCAAAAAAATATTAATTGTAAAACTTTAATTAATGGATTTATGAGGATCCGCTAATAATATGTAGAGATTATTTTTTAGAAGAAAAATAAAAATTGAACATAGTTGTTATGCATAGTATCATGTTTTACATTTTATCATCTAATAGAAACTGTATTATTAATTCCTTGATTTTGCTCCCTAATCACTTATGTGAAGATTTTGCATAGTTGATAAGATATCAATTTGGGAGGACCCATGGTTGCCTGACCTAATTAGTCTATATATTCAAATAGAGGAAACTATCATCGAGGAACTGAATAGAGTCAAAATATTTAATGCATCCTCAAAGAAATAGATGGATCAGGTATTATGTAAGAGTTTTTATTTTATTTTATTTTATTTCATTTTAGATCTAAGTGAAACCAAGACTAAGTTGAAGAAATTGTACAACAAGTAGAGCTCTTGAATGGTGTTTGTTGTGGCATATCAAACATGAGGACTTTATTTACACTATAGGGAAAATGACATTACAAATAAACTCAAGTTGAAAAATCTTAGTTATCAATCCTAAATTGCTCTTGCACTCTTCATCTCTCTTAATTATAGGTAAATAAATCATGCACGACTGTTCCAATTTGGTATTTCAACCTGAGTAAGTGTATAAACCCCTACTTTCATTGATTTCATCTAAGCCTTCTCCCTCGACTTGTCCCTCTTTGGCAACAATCTCAACAATCTGAGTCTTCTCCCTTTAATTTAGATGCCAACTCATAAATTCAAGTTATTCTCTTCTTTCTTCATGCTAATGTAAATATCAATTGTCATCGAAATCTCTCTAAAACCCAAGTATTTATGCCCTCACCCGTTATCAAAGCCTTTTGTGACTTGGCTTGAAGGAGATCAATTTTGATTTAATTGTGATCAATTTGAGATAATTGTTGCATAACTTAATGATTCTCATGTTCTTCATACTTGGTGAGTAAAATTGTGAGGTTTAATTTCTCTAAATAGTTTTAATTTTATTTATAATTTAATTCATTTAGTGTGTGCGTAGCATGTGCACCGCTAGTATATATAGCTTCTACCTTTAAGGTGGACATAAAAAGAAGTTCTAATAAGACCAAAAAAGAATCCCACAACCATGTATATTTAATAAATTTTAAAACCTTTGCATCTCATCACACCCTAATTGTTCTAGGCGTGCTAATCGCCTAACTTACAACCTGGACCATATCAAATCCCGAAAAACATTTAAAACGCTCAAGATGGACCTTATCAAATCCAAAAAAACATTTAAATCGATTCAACAACAATTCACAATGTTTAGGACATTTCACACTAACCAAGCAAAAAAATTGATTTCACACCAAGAAAACATGTTCACATCAATACTTCAGCGTATCTTTCTTCAATTGAAAATAAATTAAGAATAAAAAAGAATTAAAGTCTCTTGAGTTTTGAGTCTTGAATGCCTATAATAATTAATCATATTAATGTATAACCATTAAAATAAATAAAGAAGAAAACACAAAAGCTTGAGAACAAAAGGAGTGAAAAATCAAATAAATTAAAAGAAATTGCGTAAAGTAGTATCCAAAATAATCAAATTCTCACTATTAGATATGTGAAAGGAGAGGGAGATAAGAATAACAGATTTAAAGGGAGGAAGAGTAGAGAAGAAAAAATTGAGAGAGAAGAGATTTGTCTTAATAGTTCATGCCTTCATAATGAACATATGTGTACTTATATATTGTTGATTACATGATATTGCTCTAATGGTATTGCAATGGAATCTTCCCCAGCTAACAAATCGTCTATTGACATATGTCTAGCTTTCCACCCTTCACATTCAGTGACCTAATGACTTGTCCTAACAAAATCCTCCAATTTACGTGGAGTCCCCCAAGGCCTAGTGTTGTGCCTAACATTCCCAATCTGGCCCTATGTAACCTTAACATTACCCCCATGATCAGAAACGACCTTGTCCTTAAGGTTAAAAGAAGGAAAGTTCATAATGAAACCAGTCAAGTTCTCCCATGTAGCATCAGATTTAGGTTAGCCTTGCCAATGAACTAACAATTGAGTAGTAGGGACACAAGACAACAAGATAAAACAACCAAAGATGATATTTTGTGGCTGCAGAACTGGTTGAGAACCTAAAAATTCCACTAGTAAGGGAGCACAAACGGAATGAGGATCTCATGAAACTTTTTTAATAAAGTGACATGAAAAACATTGTGGATATGAGCTGAGGAAGGCATTTCCAATTTATAAGCAACCTTGCCAATGCGCACCAACACTTGAAATGGCCAAAAGAAATGTTTACTCAGTTTTTGTGATTCTGGAAGTGTGCCACAGATGACGGCTGATATAGGTGAAGCTTCATAAATACCCAATCACCAGTTGCAAATTCAGTATTAGATCGATGAACATTAACTTTCTAGACCATCTTATGTCGCGCTCGGGTGATATTGTCCTTTCAATAATCCAAAATAGCGGCCCTTTGGGATAATAAATCATCCAAGGATGCGACTGAATAAGAACCCAAAATATAGTCCAACAAAGAAGGGGGAGCATGCCCAAAAATCGCCTCAAAGGGAGTCATTCGAATTGTCAAATGCCAAGCCATATTATAAGACTATTCTGCCCAAGGAAGGTAGCACCCCCAAGTCTTGGGATAATCTACCGTAAAGCATCGTAAATAATTCTCCAAGTATCGGTTCAAGACCTCTGATTAGTAATCCGTTTGAGGATGGTATGCACTACTCATAGCTAGTGTCGTACCTTGCAACTTAAAACTTTCTTGCCAAAAACTACTCATGAATAAGGGTTACGATTAGATACGATAGACGAAGGCATACCATGGAGGCAGATTATCTTCGAGACAAAGACAGAGGACAACGACACATAGTGGTATAGGAGCCTAACCCAATGAAGCGAGCATGTTTTGATAGACGATCCATGACTAATAAAATGGTTGTCTTGCCGAATGACCTAAGTAATTGTGCGATGAGATCTATGGCAATTTCGTCCCAAATCTTGCCTTAAGGCTTTGGTGAAAGACTTCACTTGCTGGCAAATAGCACAAGAACGGACGAATGAGATCATCATTTGGCGCATGTTAGGCCGATAGAATACTGCAACCAGGCGAGAGTAAGTATGCTGAATCCCAAAGTGTCCACCCGTTGGCGTGTTACGAAACTCTTATAAGAGTAAGGACCGCAAAGCCGCTTGGGGGGATAAAAATACAACCTTGGTGTAAGAGCAAACCATTGAAAACATAGAAGGAAGAGTGTGTAGACGACCTTGATGCAACCCCAATAATGCTTATCCTTTAACAAACGAGGCATATAAATCTTTATAGGCCTGGAGGATCCTATGAACAGGCTTAGAGACGCCCTGTAAAGCCCCAAACAAAGGTTTGGGTAGGGGCGACAAAGCATCAGCAGCCCCATTTAATTCGCCAAGTTTTTAAGAAACCTCAAAATCATATCCTAAAAGTTTGGTGATCCAAATGATGTTATTTGGGTGTATGGATAGCTTGCTGAAGTAATGAACGGAAGTTATAGTGATAAATTGATACAGTGAATTTGCGACCCAGGAAGTATTTACGCCATTTGTGAATTGTCTTAGTGAGAGTGTAAAATTCTTGGAGATATGTATATGCTTTTAGGAAGGTAGAGGGCAGTACCTTACTAAAATAGGTTAAGGACGGTTGTTCTGTGATAAAACAACCTCAATTCCTAACCCCCGAAGGGTCTGTATGGACTGAGAAGATGGCTATAAAATTTGGAAAGGCCAAAATCGGCATTGAAGTAAGGGCAGACTTCAAGGACTTAAAGGTAGTTGTTGTTATATCTAACCACACAAAGGCATCCTTCTACAGAAAATACATTAACGGCGCTGAGATTGAAGCAAAATTGGCTACAAACTTGCGATAATACCCCGCCAAGCCGAGGAAATAATGCAACTATTTTGTGGTGTTAGGAACATGCCAATCGCAAATCACACAAATCTTATCAGGATCAACGTCAACTCCTATATACGAAATCAAGTGCCCAAGGTAAGCCACCATAGTAGAAACAAAATCGCATTTGGAGAACTTCACATATAACCGATTGACTTGTAAAACTGCAAAAACATCAACTAAGTGGTTCAAATGTGTGTCCTAGTCCAGGATATAAATGAGTACATCATCAAAAAAAGAACAAATTGAGTAATAGGGGCTTGAAGATCTTGTTCATGGTAGCTTGGGGTGACGAAAGGGCATTAGTGGGGCCAAAATGCATCACAATGAACTCGTAATGGCCCTCATGAGTATGGAAATTTGTCTTTGCAATAGCATCAGTGTGAAGGTGAAGTTGATGGTAACCCGAACGAAGATCCAACTTGGTAATGAATCGTGCACCAAATAGCTCATCCAATAACTCGTCAACAGTGGGAATTGAAAATCAATCATTCACCGTCCCTTCATTGAGGCTTAATGGTCGACACAGAAATGCCATGAGTCGTTCTTCTTCTTGATGAGTAAGAATGGAAAAGAGAAGGAACTTGTGCTAGGGTGAATCACCCCATCCGTGAGCATCTCTTGCACCAATTGTTCTATCTCATTATGTAATTCGAAGCTAAATGATAAGTTGCTAATTATGTAATTATATATAATTTATTTATATATATTTTATTGTTAAGTCTCTAAAATATTAGTCTAATTAAATTTATTTGTTATTTTAGGGTTAACGGAGTGCGCGATTGAATTTAGGCGAAAAAAATACTCAACATAAAGTATATGTATGCAGTGTGAACACTTATTGTGAGATTAGCCTCAAGACAAGCATTGCATAGTGTTTTAGTGATGAGAGCAACCTTAGTGATGCAGTAAAATAACAAATTAGTTACTTCGCATAAGAAGCCATGTGACTCTCCTCGAAATGCGTGTAGTTACGTCTCCCAGATTTTCGGACTCTTTGTATGATTTCTTCTTATCCTACGGCTGCCCGCTACGTGGTATCCATCCATTGGACCAACATGTCCACAGTTAGTCTTCCTTCTTATTCTAGCTGCTATTTGATGAGCCTTGGGATACGCATCGTGCTCTCTCCTAAATCTTTGATGGAGTCATGCGAGTTTTCTTGGCCACCTTCCGTTGCTACATGTCAGCATCCAATTGGTCCAGCCAATAGTCAACACGTCTTCATCAACAACAACAACTAACTAGCAGCTGCCACGTCACTTACATGGCAGTAGCTTGGCCAACCACGTCACGCCACATGTCTAGGACCTGAAATCAAGCCCAAAACAACCATAGGATGCTCCTCAATGCACATGTCATTCTATACCACCATGAAAATTACTTTCTCCCACATTCAAATACCAATTTTTAGTAGTTTTTCATATTAGGAATTTAGGTATTATTAGAACATCGACTTCTATTCTTTTGGAACCTCGGAGTCGCTCAAACTCTCTCAGTTTTTATTTCTTCTATTTTATTGTTTTTTATTTTCATTAATAAAGTTTAAATCTAGGTATGTATATGGCCATTGTGTGCTTTTAGGTGGAAAATCTATAGTCAATTAGACCAATTGTATCCATAATTGTGATTTTGGATCAATAAAAGTGACAAATACTCACCCGATTGCCATCAAAACCTTTCAATTCTTGAGTGTACAACAATTGGATCTAGGTTAAATCGGGAGTGGACGCGATTCGGTTATTTAGGATTTGTATTCCCATGGATCTTTATTATTGTGGTTAGTATGTTAAACCATATTGGTAGATATCTAGGGTTATGCATTAATTAGGGAAATAGTTAGTGGCAGTTGTCCTAGCTACCGAGATTATGGGAATTACGAATTTCTAGCGGATGTAGATTTTCTATAGCTAATCTAGGAGGATTTGAATTAATAATCTTTTGGGAAAGATTAAAGACCATGATAAGCCTTTAAATCTTGATCTTATCTTGTGGAATCGTAGACCTAGGTGTTTTCTTTCATTAAGATCATTCTTGCAAATTTGAATCCTTACTAGTTTTAATTAATCATTTCCTCAAGCTTTTTAAAACCCCATATTTTTAATTAACTTATAGTAAAACTCAAGTCCTGTGGATTCGACCCCATATTTAACACTACTACACCCTTGTAGAATTGGTAACTCGAGTACGAGTTATATTTGGCACGCACGATACTTGATCAAACTTTGGCACCGTTGTAGGGACTTAGTCCTTTACTATGAGTTTAGTTTTCTTTTTCATTTTCTTAGTTTTATGCTCCCTCTACTCACTCGGGTTAAAATTGACTACTTCACTGTTACCATTCAATCCTGAACTAGATAGAAAATTTTATAGGTTGAATAGAGAGACCCAACTTAGGCAGCAATAGGGCCAAAATTATCTAGACATGGCCGAAAATCACCAAGTCACTATGGGGCATGCCAATCAGGAGCTTCAAGCTGTTTTGGCACAACAACCCCTATGCATCAACTATTCGGATAATGTCAGAGCTTTTGAGTTGAGGTATGGGTTCCTTACCGTCCTTTTATGGTAGCGAGAATGAAGACCCTGTTACTTTTCTGAAGGAGTTTCAAACTAACTGCAAGTTTATGAAACCATCTAATGTGGATAAGGACACGGTTATGCTTAGATATTCTCCATTTTCTCTTAATGACAAATCTAAGGAATGGTTTTTCTACCTTCTGTCTGGTTGCATTACTTCTTAGAATGAGATGACAACTGTGTTTTTAAATGAATATTTCCTTGAGGATAGAGTTGCTTAACTCATCAAGGACATATGCAACATCAAAATGAAATCGGGTGAATCATTTAATGAATATTGGGATCGCTATAAGTGATTGATTGCTAGTTGCCTACAGCATGACCAGTCTGAGAAGGCCATAGCCCGTTTCTTCTATATTGGCATGCCACTCATAGAAAGACGCATGATTGATAATGTGTGTAGTGGTCACATTCGAAATAAGAGTCCAGCCCAAATAAAACAGCTATATAAGGACATCGCACATCAATCATGCCTTTATGGAGATCTTGATGATATTGCTTACTAATGTCTAACTATAGGAGGTGTCTCGAGTTCTACTGACCAAAAAATTGACCAACTGACCTCCATGATGAAGAGTCTCCTCACCTCTGGCAAAGTGCGAGTCAAGGCTTGTGGCATTTAACTGCCACAAATCGTGAACCGATAAATGTCCTAATTTCTTTGAGGACTATCGATAGGCCAATGCCATGGGTAGTCAGTTTTAGGGACCATCTAGAGTCCCATTTAATAATACATACAATCACCCAATGACGAGGAACAACTTGAACTTCAGTTACGAGCCTCAAAACCAGAACTACCAGACCTTTATCCCGAGAGGTCAACCATTACATGCACCCTCCAATAATTCCTCTTCACTTAAAGATATGATGAAAGCTCCTATGGCTCAATAGAGCCAATTCACAAGATATGTTTCTCAATTCAAGGCTAACACTGAGAAATCCATCAATGATACTAATTCGATGCTCCAGAGCCTTCAAGTTCAAATGGACCAAATATCACAACAATTGGGATGGCTCGACGATAAGGGAAAGTTACATTCGCAACCTTACCCAAGTCTTAATGCAAGTGCTAACGCAGTTACACTCACAAGCGATACAAATCTAGAGGGACCCAAAAGGAATAATGGGTCATCGAATGCAAAGACCAGGCAAATGAGGTAGAGTATGAGTTAGTAGTGACCCCGTCTATCCCTAAATAGATGGTAACTACTCAAAAGGAAGCATCGCCCAAATTTAAGGTCAAACCCCTTTTCCATAATGAATTATCCTAGACAAGAAAAACGAGGAAAAGAAAGAAATTCTTAAGACCTTTCGGCAAGTGGAAATCAATATTTCATTCCTAGATGCTCTGAAGTGAGTCCCTAGTTATGAAAAGTTTCTTTAGGAACTATGCACTAACAATAAAAGGTAACGAAAAATTTCAAATGGGAGAAACCGTCATAGTTATCCTACAAAAGAAGTTGCCTCCTAAATGCAAACATCATGGGATGTTCTCAGTGCTTTGTGTTATAGGTGATGTAAGTATTCAGATGGATATATGTGACATTGGTGCTTCCATTAATGTCATGCCATTGTCTATTTATGAGACATTGAATGCAGGCCCATTAGAGGAGATTGGTATTGTCATTCAGTTGGCAGATCATTCAGTTGTCAGATCCATTATTTTTTTGAGGATGTTCTAGTCCGAGTGAATGAGTTTGTATTTCTTGCAGATTTCTACGTGGTAGATTCAAAGGAGGAACCATTCCCCAATGCTCCGTCAGTCTACTTAGACGCCCGTTCTTGAAGATGGTGAAGACGAAGATAGATGTTGATGATGTATCTCTTACCATGGAGTTTGACCGTGAAGTCATCAAGTTTAACATCTAGATGCGATGCAATACCCCAGTGATGTTCTTTTGGTGGTAAATGGACTGTGTGGATCCTTTCATTGAGTAGACTTTGCTCATAAGTGGCGATGATGTGGTGAAAGTAATGTTAGAGAACCATTTCTACACTAATCATATCCATTAGAGTGTTATGACCCTCGATACCGATGTCGAGGATGCTATTTTAGAGTCGGATTCATTCCAACCCCTGCCCCTAATTGTCTGTCATTTGGAGTTGCCTACCACTGACTCCAAATACTTTCCCTCATTGGTTAAAGCTCCCACACTTGAGTTGAAGCCATTACTTGAGCACTTAAAGCACATGTTTTTGGGAGAGAATGACATACCCCCCATGATCATCTCAGCCAAACTTACACATTTAGAGGAGGAGAGACTCCTGCGAGTACTTCGAGACTTTTAACAGGCTATTGGGTGGACCATACCGGATATCAAAGATTTGAGCCCTTCCACTTACATGCATCATATATATATATGGAAGAGAGGTCAAGACCTACTAGAGAAGCCCTAAGGAGGCTCAATCCGCCTATAATGGATGTCGTAAGGAAGGAGATACCGAAGCTCCTTGATGCTGGCATGATTTACCACATCTTTGATAGTAAATGGGTAAGCCCTGTTCAGGTGGTTCTTAAGAAAATGGGAGTCATAGTAGTCATCAATTTACTTGGTGAGTTGGTTCCAACTCGCATTCAGAATGGATGGTGGTTATGCATTGACTACAGGAAGTTAAATACTTCCACCAGGAAGGATCACTTCCCTTTTCCATTCATTGATTAAATGTTTGAGAGACTAGTCGGTTGTTCTCATTATTGTTGTCTTGACGGTTACTCTGGTTTTCACCAGATATCGATAATGCCTGAAGACCAGGAAAAGACGACTTTTACTTGTTCGTTTGGCACTTATGCTTATCAGCGCATGCTCT
This sequence comes from Stephania yunnanensis, assembly GCA_039657365.1. Classification (NCBI taxonomy): domain Eukaryota; kingdom Viridiplantae; phylum Streptophyta; class Magnoliopsida; order Ranunculales; family Menispermaceae; genus Stephania; species Stephania yunnanensis. The sequence continues at coordinate 50,591,291 of CM077584.1, read as the reverse complement.
TTAGGTTATGCAATGCACGTGCCACATTTCAAAGGTGCATGATGAGTATCTTTTTAGATTTTGTTGAGCATTTCATAGAGGTCTTCATGGATGACTTTACCGTTTGCGGTGATTCATTCAATAGTTGTCTCATCAATTTGACAAAGGTACTTAGCAAGTGTATCGAGAAGAACTTGGTTCTAAACTATGAAAAATGTCATTTTATGGTGGACCAAAGTCTTATTTTGGGACACATTGTCTCAGCCTAGGTTGTAGAGGTAGACCAAGCTAAAACTTATGTTATCAAGAAACTTTTCTATCTTACAAGTATGCGAGAGATTAGATCTTTCCTTAGACACGCCGATTTTTACTATTGTTTCATCAAGGAATTTTTTAATATTGCACAACCCCTATGCCATCTACTTCAAAAGGACATACTTTTTGAGCTTGACAAGGCATGTAAGAGTGTTTTTGATGCACTAAAAGACTCGCTTACTAGCACACCAGTGATATAAGCTCCTAAGTAGGATTTTCCATTTGAAATCATGTGTGATGCTAGTAAACATGTAGTAGGTGCAGTATTAGGACAAAGAGTCGGGAGAGCTTCACATGTTATTTACTATGCTTCTCATACTCTAGACGCGGCTCAGATGAACTACACCACTACTAAAAAGGAGCTCTTAACCGTTATCTTCGCACTTGAGAAGTTTTGGTTTTATCTTTTGGGAACCAATGTTATTATTTACTCCGATCATGCAGCCTTGAAGTACCTAATGAGTAAAAAGGATGCTAAACCTTGGCTCATTAGATGGATACCCCTACTACAAGAGTTTGACGTAACATTTAAAGATAAAAATGATGTAGAGAATCTAGTCGCAGACCATCTCAGCAGGATTTAGAATGGTGAACGTCCTACCCCTCTTAAAGACTAATGAGTACATCTATACTACTATGGAAGATCTTCCCTAGTACGTAGATTTGGTGAACTATATCACTTTTAGCGAGCAATCTCCACATCTTTCAAAAGCTCAGAAGAATAAAGTTAGGAGCGATGCTAAGTATTATGTATGGGATGACCCATACTTATGAAAATTCTACTCCAACCAGGTTATCAAGAATTGTGATTCTCAGACTGAGAGTCACTCCATCTTACTTTTTGCCACACTTACGCCTGAGGTGGCCAGTTCGGTCCCTGTAAGACAGCTAGCAAAGTTCATGAGAATGGGTTTTACTAGCCTACTATTTTTTATGATTCATACATGTTCACTAAGACTTGTCCCAACTAGCAAAAAATTGGTGACCTTGGCCATCGGGACCAAATGCCACGTACCCCGATTCATATTTGTGAAATATTTGATGTATGGGGTATAAACTTCATGGGATTGTTTCCAGTGTCATTTGGTAATGTTTACATACTTTTGACGATGGACTACGTGTCTAAGTGGGTGGAAGCTAAAGCTACCTACACTAATGACTCTAAAGTGGTATGTGAAATCCTCAAATCGAGGATTTTTACAACATTTAGTACCTCACGTGCCCCGATCAATGATAGAGGCACTCACTTTTGCAACCATATGGTTGAAAGTGTTATGAGGAGGTACAATGTCATTCATAGAACGTCTATGGCATATAATCCCCAAACAAGTAGCCAGGCAGATGTCTCTAATAGAGAGATAAATCTATCTTGGAAAAGAAAATGTATCTTACTCGAAAATATTGGAGTCCACGTCTTGATGATGCGATTTAGGCTTACCGAACGACATTTAAAACGCCAATTGGAATGTCCCATACCACCTGTGTTTGGAAAAGCTTGCCACCTAACAGTCAAACTCGAGCATAAATCCTACTGGGCTGTGAAACAGGTTAATATGAAGCTCGACGAAGCAAGAAAAAAGAGAAAGCTCACTCTCCAAGAATTGGAGGAAATTAGGAACGACGCGTATGAAAATATATGAATTTACAAGGAAAAAACCAAAGCGTTTCATGATCTCAATCTCTCTAGAAAATATTTTCGTGCTGGTCAAAAAGTTCTTTTCTTTCAATCACGTCTTAAGATTTTTATGGGTAAGCAGAGATTGAGGTGGATAGGACCGTATGTGATGACTCAGTGTGTATGATCACAGTGTAGAGGAGATTCTGAGTTCACTACAAGGAAAATGAAATTTAGAAACGGAATTAGCAACGGAATTAAGTTCCGTTGCTAAAAAAATAAGTTAGAGACGGAATTGAGACGGACTAATTTAGAGACGGAATTGAGACGAATCAGAGACGGAATAAGAGACGGAAATAGAGACGGAATTAAATTCCGTCTCTAAAAAATGGCGCCAACATTCCCACCAAAAATTTCGTTTCTTATGACCGTTCATCAAATCTCGAGATTTGTGTATGCTTGGATCAGGCCCCCACTCCCCCCCCACAACCAAAAAAAAAAAAAAAAAACCCAAAATCCGATCGTCTCGTCCAAAATCCCCTAAAAACCCCAAATCCGATCGTCTCGTCCAAAATCCCTTCCCCAAAAATCCCCAAATCCCGTTCGATCGTCTCGTCCAAAATCCCCAAATCGGTCTCGGTCTCTGCTCGCTCTCAACTCTCGTCTCTCCGTCTCGCGCGGTCTCTCTCTCGGTCTCTCTCGGTCTCGCCGTCTCTCTGGTCTCTCCTCTCGTCTCATCGCGCTGTCTCCGTCATCGACTCTCAACTCTCGTCTCTCCGTCTCGTCGCGGTCTCTCTCTCGGTCTCGCCGTCTCTCTAGTCTCTCCGTCTCGTCGCGCTGGTCTCCGTCATCGGCTCTCAACTCTCTCTCTCTCTCTCTCTCGGTCTCTCCGTCTCTTGCTCGGTCATGGCTCTCCGTTCTCTCATTGGTAAGAGTTTGCTTCGTTTTTACATTTAGGTGGCAACGATGCTTACTCTCTCATGAATCTTGTATGACCTTTTGAGCTTCTCACACCCCTTTTTGAATTCTTTTGGTTATCTTTTTTGCTTTATTAGTTTGTTTTCCTCCACAAGTTGGTATTCAGATCAGCACTGCCCATTAACATCTGTTGTTTCTCTATTTTGGATTTTAGAATATTTTGTGGGGATTGATCACTTGAATGTGTGTATGTATTGTATTGAAACCAAGGGATATAATGTAGCTACCAAGAGTTGAAATCACAACCTTTGCATTAGTTAGAGTTTTACTGCTCATCTTCGCCATTGAACCATACCTTTCGGGGGCTTCTACTTTGTGATACCTTTACATTTTTTATTATTAGGCATATAGTTCGTAAACTGTATGTTCATGATCAATTATTCTATCTAAGAATTGAAACAAATAGCTTGATACTTTGTGTTAATCTGGGTTTAAGAGTACCTACGTAATCATGATCAATTATTCTATATAAGCGTTACAGTCTTATGATGGCTAAATCGCTTATTCTTTATCAATATATCTATGCTTATTCTGATGCAGAAAATTGATGGAATACCACCTATTCCCGATGGCTACAATCCTGCTACTTGGATGCTTGAGATCAATCGCCAAATTTCTTGAACAAAGGATTGGTGAAGACTTTGCTAATATTTACAAAAACTCTGATCATTTCAGGTAACATCTATAGCATATTCTCCTTTTTATGTATGTGAGTGTGTTATCGTCGCGGTATAAATTAATACAATCAAATATTTGCTAAAGAGATGTAGAAGCTCGGATTGAGCACCGAGTATTCCACCTACCGATTCACTGCCTTTGAAGTTCGCCTCCACGTATTCACAAGATCGTTTAACTCAATTTAAACTATGCTTATGGAAGCAACATCTTGTATACTGGAGAAGCCCTCCATATAATTCTGTGAGATTGTTCTTCACCACAATGAGCGCAATGATAATTGGCACAATATTTTGGAATATTGGTTCAAAAAGGTAACTTTCTTTGATAGTAACCGTCTCATTTCACTTGAAAATCTTGCTTTGTGGCTCTAAAGCAAAAAAAAAATCCTTATTTTCTGCAGGGATACCGTAATGGACCTGATGATGGTCATGGGTTCTCTTTAAGCTGCTTGCTTGTTTCTTGGTGTAAGTAATTCTTCTTCTCAATGCACCAATTGTTGTTTCTATTGAGAGGACCGTTTACTACAAAGAGAAAGCAATGGGATGTACGCTTCCTTTTCTTATGCAAATGCTCAGTAATAAATACTACTCACAAGAAATCTTTGGTTTTGCTGGAACTGGAATAACTACTTCCAAATTCTTCACAGTTGATTGGAACTTAACTAGCTTTCTTTAATAGGGTCTTATAGAGATTCCATACATTGGACTACAGTCAATATTGTACAGCGTGATCACATTCTTTATGATCAACTTCGAAAGAACAATTGGTAATGTTTTCATTTCCTAAAATTTGATATTTCAATTGATGCTATTGTCTTTTTTTCCCCTTTAACCTATATATTTGATTGTGAGGAAAATAGGTAATAAGACTTAAATAAATGTGCAATGACAAAAGTTATCGTTTTGTATTTTCGATCGAATTAATTTCCCACTCTCATGAATTTCTCGATTTTCTTAGATGTATTTTACTTGTATTCATTGGATTTCACTGCATTTTAAACTCCTTTAGGAAGCAAGTATTTTTTTAGTTTTTTGCGTGTCTTTATTGACTGAAAATTTTTCTTTCTGTTTTGTAGAAATGACATAACGACTTCTTTTTTCCTGCACATAGAAGTTCTTACTTGCACCGCGCTTTTGTTATATTCTTACTAAATTAACTAAATTGGACGAACTAGCATTTCGTTTGAAATAAAATCGCCTTGAACATTCGCTCTCTTGTTCGTGATCAATTTAGTATGTCGCTTGTTTCTCCATTTATTTAAAGACATGAATGTGCATAGGCATCTTCTTTGACAATAACAAAGAATAGGGTGTGTTCTGTATCATGTGATTTCCTTGTTACGAGTAATTCAATGAACTAAGACGAGTTTCCTCTGCAGGAAAGTTTCTCCTCTACGTTCTTTTCATGTTCCTCACTTTCACCTACTTCACATTTTACGGTATGATGGCGGTTGCCTTGACGCCAAACACTCACCTTGCTGCCGTCGTTTCTTCGGCATTCTACTCGATATGGAATCTATTGTCAGGGTTTCTCGTTCCAAAACCGGTGAGTGTTTTTTTTCTCCAAACAAAGTGTCTAAATTAACCATTTAACTAAACATCTCTTCATGAAACTAATGCTTCAATTAATTTCCTATGTAATCACCGATAAAGTATCCCTGGATGGTGGATTTGGTTCTACTACATTTGCCCAGTAGCCTGGACCCTTCGCGGCATCATCACTTCGCAACTTGGAGACGCCGAGGACATCATTATAGACCTGGGTTTGAGGGAACTGTGAAAGAGTTCTTAAAAGAAACTCTTGGATTTGGCCCTGGCATGGTTGAAATTGCCTCTTCATATCGATTGAGAGGCTTTGTATGTAATGTATTTTCGGTTCATCTGGTTTTTTTTTCTTTGTTGTGAAAGGTTTCCTTAGGTTGCTGTTACGGGATTTACTTGTTTGCATATTGTTTGAGTATTAGTTTCCTTTCAAAGATGAAGAGGTTTGTTTAGAGTCTGCCACAGTGCCACTGGCTTGCTTTTTATTTTTGTGCTTGCTGTTTTTTCAAGTGTTAGTTGTGAACAATGTGTAGGCTTGCTATTTTTTTTTTTTGGGTTGCTTTTTTGCTTTGTGTTTTTTTTTTTTTTTTTTGCTTGCTTTTTTTTTTTTTTTTTTTTTTTGCTTTTTTTTTTTTTTTTTTTTTTTTTTTTTTTTTTTTTTTTTTTTTCTGAAAATAGAGTGCATGAAAAGCTGAAAACCGCGAAACCAAACTGACCAAACAGAACAAAGCCTTTGCCTTTTTCATTTAGCACGTACAATTTTCTCATTTGTCTTGTTTCCTCCTTTATGTTGGCATTTAGGTTGCTTGAGTTCAATGTGCAAGTCGCTTTCGCAAGCAAGGCATTGTCTACATTGATGAAGTTGATAAGATAACAAAGAAGGTCCTATACTTGATTCATGTACTATTTTCACTCTTCATGATAAAAACCTTATATATCCTCAATTGTTTGTGCAGCAGAGAGAGCTTGAACATTAGTAGAGATGTATCTGGAGAGGGTGTTCAACAGGCACTGTTGAAAATGCTTGAAGGAACTGTGAGTGCACCCTTTGTATTGTTACAGTTTTTTTGCTTCATTATTAATTTTCTTAGAGTAGACGATATGGATTTTAGCTATCTCTATGGTATTCATTCATATTTCATCTCAAATTGTCTTTCATGATTTCTAGGAGAAGAAACAAATAATTTTTTGATACATCACTTGAAAATAGCAAGAAGTAAAACAACCACTCTATTTACTGCGTCAATGGGAGTGAAACCTCCCCAATCTAAGCATGCTAAAAAATCACAGAATTCACTTAAACAAAAACAAAGGATAGTTAATCTATCCACTCCACACTGCTGGCTACAACTTATAATTTTGACTTAGAAATTATTTCTAACAAATTAAAAAAATAGTGAAATCATCAGTCCTTGTCTGCGAATGGAAACATGGGGTGGAAGAATGGAAGCGAAGCCGTATGCTCTCATATGAGGCTAAAATGTTTATTTATGATGTTTTAGCTTGTATTAGTTCAATATATCATGACAATATCTGTCTAGTGAGCCATTTGTTGTTTGTCCATGTGAAGGATGCAAGTATGCAACACAAGTAGCCATGTACCGTCGTAATTGTGCTTTAGCAAAGCTTTTTGTTCATGTAGTTAGGTAGGTTCTCAGATTCCCCCTTCTAATAAATTGTGTTAGTTGGACACACAAGTAGCCATGTACCGTCGAAAATTATAGTAAAATATAATGTTTTCTTTTGCACCTTAAATGGAGATAGTTTTTTTGCAGTTTCGTATTTTTTATCATGAGTTTGATCTATTTTGCAATATTTGCAGAGCGTGGCCCTATCAGTAGGTGACTGGTTCTTCGATCGAGTGGGAGTTAGTGCCATTGATTGCCCATATCCCTGTGACAATACCTGCCATAATCTGATTTCCAAGTGAGAGATGAGGAATTTAAAGCATATCATGTAACTTTTATAGTTGTTTACATGACATTTAGATTGATAATTCTTTTTGTGCATATTTAGAGGATTGTAAGTTTTTTTTTGTAGTTGTTGAACAATAGGATTGGTGGTTTTTGTGAATACTTAGAAATTTGGAGCATTTGTTATACTAGACAATTTTTCGTGGATATATAAATTTTTTTCAAATTTTGAATTTTACATTTTTTTTCTCTCATTTGAATATTTGTTGATATATATTGTCAATGTATGAATGTCAAATTTTACTTTTTTGGGGGATGTTAGCACCCCCAAGGAGTTGTTGGATGGGGTGCAGGCGATGGAGTAGGTCCTATGGTTGTATTTTCAAGTTATAGGTTGGAGAACCAATTGGATTGAGTTTATGTTTGAAAACTAAACAAAAAGGAAAATTAGAGACGGATTAGCAAAGGAATTAAGAGATTCCGTATTCTCTCTAATTTTTGAGGAATATTCATGTCTCTAATTTTTCGAGGAATATATGCAAAATGAAACAAAGAAACGGATCGAGAATTTAATGCAATTACAAATGTACCATTTTGAAAAATTTCCATTTCTTATCGTCTCTTTGTTCCGTTTCTAATTTCCGTCTCTAATCGTAAACGAAATTTATTAATCTCTAATCGAAACGGAATTTATTCCGTCTCTAATCCTGCTCTAAATCAGAAACGGAATCACATTTCCGTTTCTGATTGAATCAGCGTCGACGATTTTAGAGACGGAATAAATTTCATCTATGTTCCATTGCGGATCTCAATTAGAGACGAAATTTATGCAAATCAGAGACGGAAATTTCCATTTCTGATCTGCTGTTTTTTTGTAGTGGTTTGGAGACTCGTAGTGCTTTTAAAGTAAATGACCACATATTGAATATCTTCTATGAAGACTTCTCGAGTCATAATGTGGAGGGCGTATCACTTACAAAACCAGTTTATACTGATTGACAGACTCAGACCAGGTCGAAGCCAAAGACTTTAAACAAAAGCGCTATTAGGAGGCAGCCTAAATTTTGATAAGTATTATTTTGTTTATTCGTTTTAGTATTTTTATTTATTATTATTATTATTATTATGCATGAGCTCGTATCATTTCCTTCTTTATCTATCTATTATGTTCTTTCTCCCACTTGTTTGTTTCTTATATGTGGACATCTTGACTTGTTTTAAACCTTGGGGACAAGGTTCAAAATAAGTTTGGGGGTACTTTATGGATTGTAGATTGTGTTGAATGAATATTCTTTCTAAACACCGTAGTATGATCGTTAATTTTTTTAAAAAAAAAACTATGCGGTTGAAGGATGGTAATGGTGTTGTTATTCTCATTCTCTTGTCTTTCTATTTCTCTTTCCTTTTCATTTATACTTATATCTTCCATTTCACTAGCATATGATATATTTCCATGCATGCATTTAGTATATTTATTATTATTATTATTATTAGTAGTAGACATGTGTCTATCTATGTGTTGTGAATGAGACTTTGCTTCACATGAGTACTATAGTTGCATTTTTAACTTGAAACTTGAGAAAAATTAGAAGAGACATTCACTCGAGCCCGTAGTCCAACATTTTTATGATTTCATGATTAGGGACTTAAATGATGGTTAAACCTTGTGCTAGATATAAAAGGGGCAGACGGTCAAAATTGTGCAAGTGATAATAATTTAACTCACATTGGAGAATTTGATTAATCATAGTGGAAATGAGAAGGGCTAACATGAGTTTTCTTAATATAGAGAGTCCTATAGGTTTCCACAAGAAATGAAGCAGGGTATCTTATAGTGGGAAAAAGTGAGGAAATCGATTTTCACAGAAAATGGAGCATAGACTGTATTACTTGAAAAAATGTGGAGAAAAAATAGAGAATATATATAATGAATAAAGGCGAAAGTCTATGAAAACTCCTCAAATAAAAAGATTTAGCTCGAGTTCTTTCACTAGATTAAGTGAGATTTTAAACTTGCGTGCTTAAATCTATAGATCAAGAAAACTCGTGAGTAGTTGATGGCCTTTGTCTTGACCGAATCTATGTCTTTAAAGTATGGTCTTAATTGTGTTTAAGTTGCAAGTCTTGACATATCATAACTCCGAAATTTTTTGAATGACTTGTTTAACTTGGCGACTATGTAAATCAAAGGAACTCCATGAATTTTGAATCGGGTATAGGATTAGCTAAGTCAATGCATATGTATATTAGGAGTCTAGTTTATTTGTGTTTTATCATTTACACCTTTACTCGGGACATGCAAAGTCCTATGTTTGGGGTATTTGATAAGTTGCTAATTATATAATTATATATAGTTTATTTATATATTTTTTATTGTTAATTCTCTAAAATATTAGTCTATTTATATTTATTTTTTTATTGAGTTAACGGAGTGTGCGGTTGAATTCATGGCGAAAAACTATTCAAGATAGAGTCTATGTATGCAATGTGAACAGTTGTTGTTGGATTAGCCTCGAGACACACATTGGACAGTGTTTTAGTGATGAGAGCAACTTAAGTGTTGCAATAAAGTAACACAAATTAGTCGCTTCGCTTATGATTTCTTCTTCTTGTCCTCTAGTTGTTCGCCGTGTGGCAGCCATCCATTGGACCACAAGTCCACACTTAGTCTTCTTTCTCATTCCAGCTGCTGTCTAATGAGCCTTGAGATACGCATCGTGCTTTTTCCCATATCTTCGGGGGAGTCATGCGAGTCTGGCTGGCCACCTTTTGCTGCCATGTGTCAGTATCCGATTCGCCAGCCAACAGTTCAGCAACCACAGCCAACCAGCGGTTGCCATGTCACCTGCAGCAGCAGTTTGGCCTACCTCGTTACGCCATGTTTCCAGGATTTGAAATCAAGCCCCAAACAACAATTGGATGCTCCTCGGCGCACATGTCATCCTATACCCAACTAAAATTTCTCTCTTACATATAGAGATCAATTTTTAGTAATTTTTCATATTAAAAATTTAGGTATTATTAAAACATCGACATCTATTCTTTTGGAACCCCGGAGTCGTTCGAACTCTCTCAATTTTTATTTTTTCTTTAGTGTTTCTGAAAACCATGTTCGGCTTAACAAATCTTGCCTAGGTTGGAGGACAAACAAGTCGGGATTCTTGATTCATGGTGTAACTTGTGCGATCCATTATTTTTATTATTTGATTTAATTTAATTTTTTCTATTTTATTGTTGTTGATTTTCATGAATATGGTTTAAATCTAGGGTATGTATATGGCCATTGCATATTTTTAAGTGAAAAATCTATATTCAATTGGACCAATTGTATCCGTAATTATGCTTTTGGATCAATAAAAGTGATAAACACTCACCCGATTCCTATCAAAACCTTTCAGTTCTTGAGTGTGCATCAATTGAATCTAGGTTAAACTGAGAGTGGACGCGATCCGATTATCTAGGATTATTATTCTCATGGATCTTTATTATTGCGGTTAGTGTGTTAAGCCCTATTGGTGGATGTTTAGGGTTATGCATTAATTAGGGAAGTAGTTAGTAGCGGATGTCCTAGCTACCGAGATTAGGGGAATTAAGAATTTCTGGTGGATGTCGATTTTTCATAGATAATCTAGGAAGATTTGAATTAATAATCTTTTGGGAAATATTAAATACCATGATATGCAATTAAATCTTGATCTAATCTTGTGGAACCGTAGATCTAGGTGTTTTCTTTCATTGAGATCATTCTTGGAATTTTGAATCCTTACTAGTTTTAATTAATTATTTCCTCAAGCTTTTTAAAACCCCCGATTTTTAGTTAACTTAGAGTAAAACGCAAGTCATGTGGATTCGACCCCGTATTTACCACTACTACACCCTGGAGGATTGGAAACTCGAGTATGATTATATTTGGCATGCACGACACGTGATCATTGAACCGGGGAGTAGGGGAATTTGATGATCAGTTGCTCGTGAAAGGGGGCAAGGTTGAGGGCTTGGTGAACACATCCCCAAATTGAGATAAAAAAGATTTCAAATCTGGAGCCAATGAAACATTCTGTAGAGGGTCTAGGGAGGGGCATATCCTGGTAGACTATAACGACCCAAAAAAAAAACTAAAATTTCAATTACACGGTAATCACAAGTTTTGACCCTTGATCTAATCTTTGCGTAGAAGACTCAATCAAACTTCGGGCATTGTGGCCAAAATATAGTAGTGCAACACTTTAAACTACATATATAATTGGGAAATTATATAGTAGGAATAAAAATTAATTTGGCCTATACTTTATAAGGCTATAGTTTTAATTAAATCTAAATGTGCCATAGTTTTTAAATAAAGTGATTAATTAATATGATTTAAGTGGTTCAAGTAGTAAGGTATGATGATTTAAATGGGAGAGATATAGTGCAACTAGGGGTTGGTTAAGTGAATGTGTGGACCAAAATGTGGCGGACCCAGCCGCCTCGGGATGAAGTGTCTCCGTGTACTCCTTGCCGGTTGGCCCAACTACACGTTTCCGGCACCTGCCCATCCTATTTATGTCTCGTAACTCATGTCCATAAGTATAATATTACATAAACTAGTAAATCATCCTTATATTCTTTGTCCCATACCAACTGCGGCTATCTAAATGTTTCAACTATTACCTAGTTGAAAACTTATTGAGATCCTAACCATACTAATAAGTTGTATTTTAAGGTTAACGTATTCAGCGAAAGTCTTACTTAATACCATTTAAACAAGATAACTTAGCATGATAAATGTTGTTCAAAGGCAAAACCTACTGTGGAAGACCCTGTAAAGTACTCTGTATATAAGCGACATCACCTCAACAGGTATATATACATGTATTATGTTATCTCAAGTCTCCCAATACCTAATATATACAAAATATCAAAAATAAACACGTACAAGTATGTCCTTGACAGTGGGGTAATCAAATGTAGTCACCTAGGATCCCCTTTCCGCTACTGGTACTAGGATCAACACTCATCATCACAAAAAGACAAATGACGAGTATAGTAAGTAAAATCCTAAGGAACTCCTCTGAGCATTCATATAATAAAATAAAGGAAATACAAAGAATGTTGTCAAGTAAACATGCGGAATGTAAAACAGACAACTGTAAATGGCTCATCACATGAATAAAAAACAAACAAGCTAACAAATGTGTGTACTCGCTCCAAAGGACTAGACTATATTTTGGGTCACCAAGTTACCACTAATGGTCGTGTCCAACTGGCCCAACACTTGGTCCTTTGAGGCGCTGGCCAAATTCGCAGAGTCACCGACACGTGCACCAAGGCAAGCCCAGGTCGCCATTCACTTAAGGCTCAGTCACACGTGCTAAAGTCCAGTGCCTAATGAACACACAACAAAGAAATCCGGGGGAGTAACCTCAAACCACGTCTAAATAACCGAATAGAATGATGAACCATAAGGAATAATAAAGACAACATGTAAGAAAAATAAATACTCAGAGTTTTTCGGTTGGGTTTTACAAACCTTACACCACTCTCGAACCTCCCCGGACTCCTGTAACTGACCCGTCAAGCTCCTTGACACTAAGCTTTGATCCACTAAGTCCCTGAAGTCCATTTTTACCAGTTTAGTTTGTTTACAAAGGTGTAGATATGTATTAGGTGGAAAATCTCTAAACTGTCATAAATTCCCATTTTCATCTATCATTAGCACACTAATTTGTCTACCTAGTGTGCTAGTTTTGAGTTAGCACGCTAAAGGAGTGTACTTAGCGTGCTAGATGGAATTAGCGCTCTAGAAATTTTAATTAGTGCGTTATTTTTCTTCGTTGCGAAGAACTGCAGCACACTTAGGACAGTTAGCGCACTAATAGTTTCAATTAGCGAGCTAATTGCCTTTTGGGACATAATTCGCAATTCGAGAATTCTGCACTAGCCTTCTCAATTAGCTATTGTAACTGGCCTATTACCTTCTCCTCATCAAAATAATCTAATCCATGACTCATAACACTCCAGAAACCTCAATGTACGTAAATTTCCACAAATTCATTCATTCATCACACTCTCCAATTTCATCAAAACTAGAAATCTAGTTAGACCAGTGATCAATCCTATAATAATACGATCTAACAACATGAAATTGATCAAATTTTCATCACAATTCAAAACATACATCAGAAAATTCAAAATTCCACCAAGGCATATGAAAATGGGTTCAATTTAAAGTGTAGGAGATAAGGAATATGATTACCTAAATTAGATTACTTGGTTTGATTCCTTGTTGAATTCCCAGCTCCAAATCCTCTCTTCTTCCTCTGATCTATTGGTTTTGCATGTACGTGAATGTTGTGAATCCAACTTTCTACTAAGTTGGTTCATATATATGTTGGGTTGGAATCCAGTGTGCGTACGTATCCTGAGGCATATCTTGTGGTTTACAAGTATGCTATCCTATACCTCTTGGTGATTCCAATAGCACACTCATCATCTAGTAACACTCACAATGCTAATCTAGATGTCCATCTCATTGCCTTTTTTTTATTTAATGTAAAATATAGGTTTCCATTTATTTTATTTGTGTCACATTACATTAAGCCTTATCCAATATGGCTAGTGTTTTATTTAGCAAATTTAAACCAACTCGTGGTCACACTAACCCTCGACTTTTTGTACCAGGTGCCCTGCATCTCGACACGCATTTCGAGGTATGTCATAGCCTATTGTTCAAGTTTATTTAATTAGCCTATGGTTACATTAACTATACCAATTTTATAACCTATGGTAACATTAATAAAGTCAATTTGATAGCCTATACATGTTTATGTAAGTTTTCTTGAGCTTTCTTTAGTGTACTCGTATCTCGCCTCTTGATATGTGACGGCGATTTAGTAATTTAATATAAATCATACATTGTTGCGGAAGTCTTAAGGCATACATATACCGTAAAAGTGAAAAGTTTGCATTTTTATGAACAACCCTACAGTCTGGAAACCCGGCATTAGATACCATGTATATCAAAAGCGACAAAAGTACAAAAACGAGCATATACATGTATCGGGTATACAAGTCATCCCAAAATATCAAAAAGTAACTAATAGATACATACAAGTACCTACGCAAAAATTGGCGGCCTCTCTCTACTTAGACGTAGTCGCCTAAGACTCCTTTGCCGCTGCTCGTCGTAGGATCTGCGATTTGTCACCAAAAACAATGACAAATCCCAGGTGAGTAAATCCCAGAGAACTTTAGCTAATATTCACGAATTCCAATGAAACGGCTACAATTCATGCAATTTAAATAAATGACAACAATAAAGAATTTCGCATGAAAATAAGTCGTTGAGAAGTCAAATTTTTGGACGCGAGTGTAGCGTAACAGAGAACCCTGGTCGACATCCGGGAATCTTCGTAGCTAAACCGAGAGGAACCATTGACGACAACCTCGCCAAACATCTCACGGTCGAACGAGAGGAACCATTGAACGGAAGACCCCGTCCAAACATCTCTCGAGAGGAACCATTGACGTAGACTTAAGACTACGTCAAACATCTCTCAACCTACGGGTTTTCGCGAGAATAGTCACCGCGTAGCCCTACCATGGTCAATTACTCGAACAGCGCGGGGTAGCTAGCCCCGGGGTGTGAGTCCGTGCCATGCCGACCCCGTCGACAAACACACATACACATGTGGGAGTAGATGAACAATAATTGAACAACGATAAATAGCGCAATAGAATAATTTAGAATGCATAATAAAGCAAATGCAATAAAAGAATTTTAACTAATTTTCTCGTGGGATCACTTACCTCAAACGACTCGCAAAACGCCTTCGAAATGTCCCGCACTAACCTCGAGATACGTACCCGACACCCGACTAGAGTCTCCTAAATTCCTGGTGCCAATTAAAACATTTTTAATATTTTTCTTGATTTTTCCATAATTTTCCCATAATTTTCCACCTATTTTTCTTATTTTTCTGTAATTTATTTAATTTAAAACTGTTTTTAAATAAAAAATGTATATAATATTATTTTAATATAGGGGTGGGCCCCTGGGTCGGGTTTGACCCGGTCCAACCGGGTCGGCCAGACCCGGTCCAATCAGGTCGGCCGGCCCGACCTGGCTTCGCCCACCGGGTCGGTCCGGTTGGGCCCGATCGGCCCAACCGAGTTGGGCCGGGACCGGCCCAGTCGGTCCCAGGATGCACGCACGCACGCGCGCGTGCACCCCTCCCCCACCCCACCTCCTTCTTCTTCTTCCTCCCGACTTCGCCCGGTTCTCCTTTTTTTTTTTTTTTTTTTTTTTTTTTTTTGTTAAGACAACAACAACAACAATAATGCCAACATCAACAACAACACAACCCCATCAACAACAACAACATTAACCACTCACTTGATTAATGGAGGTCCGAGCTCACGCTCGCTGCCTGCTGCCGTTTCCGCCGAGCTCGCGCCGCCATTACCTCGCCGAGCTCGTCCGTCGCTTGCCCGACCGCCAAGCTCCACGCCGGAGCTTCCTCCGCAGCCACTCTCCCTCTCTTCTCTCCCTTCCTTCTCTTTCTCTCTTCTCTCCTTTCCTTCTCTTTCTCTCCTCGCTCTCTCTTTTCTCCCGTTTTTAAACAAAAACATTTTTTTTTCTTTTTTTTTTTGTTATTTGGTGAGAAAGGAAAAAAAGGAAATGATGAGGGATGGTTGATGTGACATTTGATGTGATGTGTGATGTGATATGATGTGATGTGACAGTTAAATCCCATACTACCCCGTACGCCCGCGTTACGCGCACACTGCGACGTCGCACACTCTCGTCACTACACGTGCACAACGCGACCAATAAAATATTAACGATGCGACGCTAATTATTTAATATTAGTAACTTAAATAAACACTTACACACAAGAATAACAAGTTTTTACCTCGTTAGGCGTGCCCTGAGTTTTTCTGCGACGTCCACGTGGGTCTGAGCTTAAGGTCTTAATCTGAAATTTGCAATTAATTTGTGATTAATTAGAGCGGGCCGTTACAATCTTCCCAACTAAGAGGAATTTCGTCCCGAAATTCAAATTTAATAAAATCCTTACCTTGGAACAAGTTGGGGTATCGCTCTCGCAAGGTAGACTCTCTCTCCTTAGTGAGGCCCTCGTTCTTATGATACTGCCATCGAACGAGTACAAGTGGTATTTCTTTCCTTCTAAGGGTTTGTACCTTGCGATCCACTATCTCAATGGGGTGTTCCTCGTACGTCACCTCTGGCCGAACCTCGATCTTTGCCATATCAATCATCGGTCTCGGTCCCGATCTAGCCAACCGTAACATCGAAATATGAAAAACATTATGAACCCCTGCCAATCGACTTGACAATTTCAACTGATAAGCGACTTTCCCAACTCGTTTCTCAATCTGAAACGACCCAATAAATCTTGATGCTAATTTCCCCTTGATCCCAAATCTCTGATGACCTTTCAACGGAGAAACTTTCAAATAGACCCAATCGTCTACCTCGTAGCTCAGCCCATCGCGGTACCTATCCGCATACTTCTTTTGTCTGTGTTGGGCAGCCAATAACCGTTGACGAATCAATCTCACCTTCTCTGTATGGTCCACAACAATATCAGGCCCCACAACTGCTGTATCCTCTGGCTCTGACCAACAAGCCGGTGATCTACAAGGTCTACCGTACAGGGCTTCAAATGGTGGCATTTCAATACTGGCCTGATAGCTGTTGTTGTAAGCAAATTCACAGAGCGGCAAGTACTCCTCCCAAGACTCACCAAACTGCAACACACATGCCCTGAGCATATCCTCCAGTATTTGTATTAATCTCTCTGACTGCCCGTCCGTCTGAGGATGGAATGCAGTGCTAAACTGTAACTTAGTACCAAACTGTTCCTGCATAGCTTGCCACAATGATGATGTAAGACTACTGTCTCGGTCTGAAACAATCGAAATTTGTACTCCGTGCAGTCGTACAATCTCTTTTTCAAATAATATGCTCAACTGTGTGAAATTATATTTCATAGAGATTGGTAGGAAATGAGCTGATTTCGTCAACCTGTCCACAATCACCCATATCGCATCGTGTTTCCGCGAAGTCTCATGCGGTAATCCACAAACGAAATCCATCGTAATGTGTTCCCATTTCCACCGAGGGATGGGCGCGTGGTCGCAATAACCCTCCAGGCCTCCCGTGCTCGGCCTTTTTACTGTGGCACACCTCACAACCCCCTAACGTAGGCGCCAACGTCCGCCTTCATCCCCGGCCACCAAAATAATCGTCGCATATCGTGATACATTTTGGTCTGCCAGATGCATCGTATACCGGGACTGTGAGCCTCATGGAGTATCCCATCGCGTATCTCTCGCCATCGCTTTGAAATCCATAACCTCCTCGGTGCCTCAAACACCGATCCACGACTGCTCCAATCCGGGTGATCGGGATTACGTGCCATCTCACTGAATCTCGAGTACATCTCGTCAGTCCTCTGACACTCCAACACTCGCGGAATAGAAATAGACGGTACGCCAATTTGTCCACCAATCTGTGCGTCCGCTGTAGCAGGAACCTCTGTCAAACTTAGTGTTGCCGCAGCTTCAAGTAAACCATACTCGTGCATCATATGACAGATAACTGTCTCAGAATCTGGTCCTCTCCCGCTCAATGCATCTGCTACGACATTTGCCTTCCCAGGCTGATATTCGATAGAGAAGTCGTAATCCTTCAGCAACTCTAGCCAACGTCGCCGTCTCATGTTCAGATCTTTCTGAGTGAATAAGTATGTCAAACTCTTATGATCTGTATATAATGTGAACCTCTCACCGTAGAGGTAATGTCTCTATACCTTCAATGCAAATACGACTGCTGCAAGCTCCAAGTCATGCACTGGATAATTTCTCTCATGGGTCCGTAACTGTCGAGATAGATAGGCGATTACGCTGTCTCCCTGCATCAGCACACAACCTAGCCCTGTGCCGCAAGCATCAGTATGAACGGTCAATCCCTTACCCGGCTCTGACAACACTAGTACTGGTGCAGTAGTCAATCTCATCTTCAACAGTGTAAATGCATCCTCGCACTCCTTTGACCAATTGAAAGGCACATCCTTCTTTGTTAATTTAGTCTTTGGCGCGGCAATCTTCGAGAAGTCCTTCACAAATCGCCGGTAGTATCCTGCTAACCCAAGGAAGCTTCTGATATCTGTCACTGTCTCCGGTGTCGGCCAATCTATGACAGCATGAATTTTACTCGGGTCCACTGATATACCTTTGTCACTGATCACGTGTCCCAGAAATTTGACTTCTGACAGCCAAAACTCGCACTTACTGAATTTAGCATAAAGTTTGTGCTCTCTCAGCGTCATCAATATCTGCATGAGATGTTGTCCATGATCTTCACGAGTCTTCCTGTAGATCAATATGTCATCAATGTAGACAATGACGAATTTATCTAAGTACGGCTTCAGTACTCTGTGCATCAAGTCCATGAACATGGCCGGTGCATTCGTTAGTCCGAATGGCATCACCGTAAACTCAAATAACCCATATCTGGTGTTGAATGCAGTCTTAGGTATGTCTTCATCCCGAATCCTGAGCTGATGATAACCCGATCTTAAGTCGATCTTGGAGAAGACACGTGCTCCGGCCAACTGGTCAAACAAATCGCCGATCCTTGGCAAAGGGTAACGATTTCGGACTGTCATTTGGTTCAACTTCCTGTAGTCAATACACATCTTCAAGCTACTGTCCTTCTTCTTAACGAACAGAACCGGTGCTCCCCATGGTGATGCGCTTGGGTGTATAAACCCCTTCTTCTCTAAATCTTCCAGTTGAGTCTTCAACTCCTCTTGCTCCTTTTGTGACATCCGCAGATCATGCTCTAGCTATCGGTTGTGTGCACAGTACTAACTCAATAACGAACTCAATCTCTTTGTGTGGGGGCAATCCTGGTAGATCCTCCGGGAAGACGTCGAGAAATTCACTGACAATTGGGACCTCCTCCGTCCCAACCTCCGAGGTCTCGGTTGACTCTACTATTCCCGCAAATACTTCCATCTCTAAGGTCGTAGCCAATCTACCCCTAGTGGTCGGTAATCTACTTGCATCACCCGTGAAAGTGAACTTGGGTATGTTGGGGATCTGAAAAGTCACTGCCTTACGGAAACAATCCACCTGGGCGTGATATGATGCTAGCCAGTCCGTACCCAAAAGTGCATCGAACTCTAAAAACTCCAGGACGCGTAAGTCGATAGGGAGTTAGTGTCCGGAGATCTCTATCGTGCAACCCTCACAAATCATGTTAGTGTAAACCTTCTCCCCAGTCTTTGCCGAGAATCGGGAGTGTACTAACATAATCTGTGTTAACCCTAACTCATCAACCATACGTCCGTAAATAAATGAAACTCTGTGGAACCGAATCAATAAGTGTATGCATAAAACGATTGCAAATCGAAATCATACCCTCAATGAGTCGTCCGGTGGCCTCGCATGCGCCTGGCCGTGCTGGCTGACATGCACCCGCTCCCCGGCTCGAATCGGTGGTGCTGCAATCGGGGCTACTGAAGCCATCGGACATTCTTTCCTAATATGTCCAGGCTGTCTGCACTTGAAACAAGTAAGATCTTTGGTGTCCCGACCCCCGGCCCCCGACCTCTGTCGACCTCCGGCCCCGACTCGACCATACTTGTCCTCGGTCCCCGCCTCCCTGATCCTGGGTTGGTCTCTGGCCCGGTCGCGGTGCATAACCGCCACTTGACAACTGTGCTGACTGCGCAGTACTATCGCATGAGAAGTGACCGCCGACGATCCTCATGTCTGGGCCTCTGTCCTTTCCTATCTCTGTGATCGATGATCCTTTTCCCTTTCCTGTCATACCTGGTGCCTTGCTGGGACGACCCCGATGCTAACTGTGGCATGGGCATCGCGGCACGAAAGATAAGATATGTCTCATGTGCTAAGGCCCTCTCGTAGATCTCTTGCAGTGTACGAGCTCCGCTTGATACTACTGCACTCGCAATCTCATCTCTGAGCCCGACTCCAAAGTAGTGAACCTGATCGCGATCTGTAGAAGCCAAATCCCCAGCGAACTGTAATAGGTAGCGAAACCTCTCCATGTACTGGACCACGGTACGATTACCCTGCCTAAGACACAAAAATTCCTGTCGCAGACGTAACTGTATCTCTCTCGGTATATACTGGTCATAAAAGGCCTGTCTGAACCCGACCCAAGTAGTCGGCTCTCCATGAGTCTCGGTATGAGCGGTCCACCAAACTCCGGCCTCTCCTGAGCATATATCCGAGATATCCTAGCACGAATACTATCGTGAATCCTCAGAAGATTATGCAATTTCTCGTGTGCGAGAAGCCATCTCACAGCTGCCTCCGGGTCTCCGCCTCCAGTGAAATATCCCGGCTGAAATCTCACAAATTCCTTCGTCAGCTTAGCTTCAGCTGACAAGGAAGCCTCAAATGTGATTTCTTGTGGAGCATGTGTCAGTGTCACTGCTTGTGTAGATGCCGGTGTGGTAGTCTCAGCCATAACTGCAGTGACTGGCGTACCCTGAACAATCGGCGCTGCTGCCGGCTCAGTGGCGCTCGGTGTGATGGTGGCAGTAAGCGTCGCGATAGCCGCTGTCTGAGCACGGAGCAAGGCCATCATCTGCTCGAACCGTCGGTCGGGTGCCGCAATCCGATCAAGTACACTCGATCAGTCGCGATAGGCGTAGTACCATTCGTCTGTCCACCATCCTCCGAAGGTGGAGTCGGTTGTCCGTCCATGTCGTATCTGCAATAATGAAAGGCTTGTATCGCCTCGTATACGCATATATACTATTACAAATCAAAATATATAACGTATAAGCCTTGACATTACCCGTCCCATGTTCTCTTCCCAACTAAAGTTCTAAGTCAGGATCTTCGGTTTCCACATCTAATGTTTGTTATTAAGTTTTATTCGGTTGTATTACATTTTTCCCTAGGTTCGCCTGAACCTAAGCTTTGATACCAACTGTGACGGCCCCAAATTCCAAGGCAAACCGGGTACCACCACGTCGCCGGACACGTCACCAAGCATGCCACGTCACCGCACACTTATTTTGACTGTCCGCGACTTGAACCTTTGTACATAACTTATTCGCCTTTAACTTAGTAATTATGTGTATTTTATGAATTTTAAGTTATTCATGATTTAGTAATTTAATATAAATCATACATTGTTGCGGAAGTCTTAAGGCATGCATATACCGTAAAAGTGAAAAGTTTGCATTTTTACGAACAACCCTACAGTGTGGATACCCGGCATTAGATACCATGTATATCAAAAGCGACAAAAGTACAAAAACGAGCATATACATGTATCGGGTATACAAGTCATCCCAAAATATCAAAAAGTAACTAATAGATACATACAAGTACCTACGCAAAAATTGGCGGCCTCTCTCTACTTAGACGTAGTCGCCTAAGACTCCTTTGTCGTTGCTCGTCGTAAGATCTGCGATTTGTCACCAAAAACAATGACAAATCCCAGGTGAGTAAATCCTAGAGAACTTTAGCTAATATTCACGAATTCCAATGAAACGGCTACAATTCATGCAATTTAAATAAATGACAACAATAAAGAATTTCGCATGAAAATAAGTCATTGAGAAGTCAAATTTTTGGACGCGAGTGTAGCGTAATAGAGAACCCTGGTCGACATCCGGGAATCTTCGTAGCTAAACCGAGAGGAACCATTGACGACAACCTCGCCAAACATCTCACGGTCGAACGAGAGGAACCATTGAACGGAAGACCCCGTCCAAACATCTCTCGAGAGGAACCATTGACGTAGACTTAAGACTACGTCAAACATCTCTCAACCTACGGGTTTTCGCGAGAATAGTCACCGCGTAGCCCTACCATGGCCAATTACTCGAACAGCGCGGGGTAGCTAGCCCCGGGGTGTGAGTCCGTGCCATGCCGACCCCGTCGACAAACACACATACACATGTGGGAGTAGATGAACAATAATTGAACAACGATAAATAGCGCAATAGAATAATTTAGAATGCATAATAAAGCAAATGCAATAAAAGAATTTTAACTAATTTTCTCGTGGGATCACTTACCTCAAACGACTCGCAAAATGCCTTCGAAATGTCCCGCACTCGCCTCGAGATACGTACCCGACACCCGACTAGAGTCTCCTAAATTCCTGGTGCCAATTAAAACATTTTTAATATTTTTCTTGATTTTTCCATAATTTTCCCATAATTTTCCACCTATTTTTCTTATTTTTCTGTAATTTATTTAATTTAAAACTGTTTTTAAATAAAAAATGTATATAATATTATTTTAATATAGGGGTGGGCCCACGGGTCGGGTTTGACCGGTCCAACCGGCCGGCCGACCGGTCCAATCGGGTCGGCCCGACTTGTTCGGCCCACCCGGGTCGGGTCCGGTTGGGCCCGACCGCCCAACCGGTCCCAGGGATGCACGCAAGCACGCGCGCGTGCACCCCCTCCCCCACCCCACCTCCTTCTTCTTCTTCCTCCCGACTTCGCCCGGTTCTCCTTTTTTTTTTTTTTTTTTTTTTTTTTTTTTTTTTTTTTGTTAAGACGACAACAACAACAATAATGCCAACATCAACAACAACACAACCCCATCAACAACAACAACATTAACCACTCACTTGATTAATGGAGGTCCGAGCTCACGCGCTGCGCTGCCGCCGCCCAGCCGAGCTCGCCGCCGCCTCCCGCCGAGCTCGTCGCCACATTGCCGACCGCCAAGCTCCACGTCGGAGCTTCCTCTCGCGCGATCACTCTCCCTCTCTTCTCTCCCTTCCTTCTCTTTCTCTCTTCTCTCCTTTCCTTCTCTTTCTCTCCTCGCTCTCTCTTTTCTCCCGTTTTTAAACAAAAACATTGATACCTGCGTTAGCAAGCATTTCGAGGAAGCTACCCATCACATAACCTCGCACGCTCTTGTGATTCAACATACACACATGCGATGTATTTAACCAATAATTGAATAAATTGCACCACAATTAAGCCATCCAACATACAATTAAACCAGTGTACCTAGGTCAACGTGTGTCCTAGCCTACCCGCGACATCCACGTAGATCTGAACTGGCGTCCATGTTTGCAATTTCGAGATAATTAACGACATTATTAAAATTGGTCGTTACACGTAGGATGATGACAACTCACACAACTCAAAATAAAAGTCAAACAAAATATCTATACTCTACCAATATCTTTTTGACACCTCATACCCTTTCTTTCCTTTTCTAGCAATCACTCTCTCTATCTCTTGCATGTTTTCCTCTCATCCTCAAAATCACCTCATGTTTTTTTCTCTCTTTCATACCTTTCTCTCTCTCCTCACCTAATAAAAATATCTTTCTCTTTTCTACCCAAGAAGCACACCTTCCCCACATCCCTCTCTCAATAATCTCAACCTCACCAACCTCTCAACTCGTTTAGCCTCCTCACGCTTGGTGTCCCTCCCTACGCACATGACCTCATTGCCACCCTCTTGGCCTCCATGGGATCCGGTGGCCGTCATTGTCGAGGACTCTGCTCCACCACCAAAGTAAGTGGTTAGTTGTGTTTTGGCGGGTTTGATGAAGAAGATGAAATGTGAGTATTGTTTTTGGAGTAGGCTTAAAATATGTGGGTGTGTGCTTTGAAATGTGTGCATGGTGTATGTATCTCGATATTTGTGCAAATATTTTAGGTGTAAAACCGCATCAAGATGTGTGCACACGCATCTCGAGAATGTCTTGAGATGCATGCCGATTTGTAAAATGAATAATATACATATATATAATGTATACATATAAATGTAGATATATACCTATATGTAGATATATAATAATAATAATAATAATAATAATAATAATAATAATAATAATAATAATAATAGGATCTTTTAAAAAATAATGATAATAAATTTGTTAGAAAGAAAAAGAACAAAGGTCAAATTCAAGAAAATTGGTCGAGTAGACCCGAGACGCGATGAATGTGGCCGCAATCGGAGAAAATCTAATATTTTTTTTGAAATTGAGGTAAATGGAGAGAAAACTTAACCATATAAATTATTGTTTAAATTATTTTTTGCACAAAAAATAATTATGGACCTAAAATATCGAAGATACTCTCGTTGAATTGGTGTTGGGGTCCAACCATAGATACCAGAATCAAGATTTTTCTTGAGATGCGTGCAATGATTGAAAGGTACTTTTAAAGAGATTCACTTTGACATCAACCTCATAATGTGTGCTTAATTTGAATGAATACGAATAATATTACAAATTGAGTTTAATAAAGATTATGAAACAATTTAGGGAATTCAGATGAGTTGAAAGCGAGACGATAGTGCGGATTTCGAGTATGTCAACTGGTTTACGTGACTTGGCGATTTACATTATTATTCAAAAGAAAACAAATAGGAGAATTTTCAATAGTTCTTTTCTACTTCTTGAATTTAATTTCTTTAATTGTGCCTATTTATGGAATTCCACTCCTAGTTAAAGTTTTCGAGGACTAAGTGAGTCAGGAAGGTAATCTTCTGAGTATGGCGACCGACTCGCAACCGGAACTATACTTCGGTTACTGAATTTGGGTTATGGACGAGAGGTGAGGTATTTGGGGCAACCTTGATACCCCTACATTCACGAAAATTTTGAATCTATTGGCGTTGTCGTGATTCAAGGAAGTCGAGCTTGTAGCTGTATAATCACATCTCGATGGATTTGATACCACTTGACTTCTCTCTTTTGTTTCCATGACACTCTCCTTTCATTTCTTTTATTTCCAGTCTATTTATCATGCACTTATTTTATTTCCTATTCTTTTATATTCCTGCATGATTTATCGACTGTTTATTTAAATTATTGAAGTCCTGTTAAGACGCATCTGGATTTACTCATTGGAATTGTCTCCTTTTACGGTGACAATTGTAAGCTCCTCGTCTAGTAAGGGAAAAGAGCTAGTACTTGGTGAATACCTCTAAGGACTCTTTGAGTGGCCTATACTTTTGCAATACTATAGGTTTTTGTATTATATTTATCTATTTGGGGTATTATGGTTGACCTTCAATACATGCATATGCTTACTTTTGCCACCGTACTTATACATGATATATATTACAAGGTTCCACATATAAATTGTCTCGTTTTATGTGTTTTAGAGTGATTGAAATTGCTTTGTTTATTTTCTTTCAACTGCTTACTAATTTAAATCTTGCAAAGTTAATAACTCAATATTAAAACACCTAACTAATGATAAAATAGCATAAAAAGGCTGACTAGGCTTGTGTTGACCGTGTGAGGGTTGAACGGGGGTTCACATAGGTCTAGGACTAGCGAGGCTCAGTTTGTTGGAACTAGTGCCGTCATATTTGGAAGCAGAGCGCAAAGTTGATACATTAACTCTCTATAAGTCTACAATCTAACTAAAGTACGAACACAACTTTAGAGTTAGAATGATAATAAACTTAGTGTGGAGACCCTATGATCTTAACTTAGCATTTTAGTTGGGAAATGAGATGAGTTGGGAAATAATTAATTTGAACTACACTTGTTAATTTTTGATTGTAATATATTACATGCCGGTAATTATAGAGCTGATTCAGAACTCGTAATCTACATTGCAGACTAAGATTGTCGATCAAACAAAGATCAATAGCGTGAGTGGAGATATTGATCCACGATATGTGGGAGCTACAAGATTCGATTAGGTGTCCTAGTTGGTCCATATCCCACGAGAGTTAGGTTAAGGAGATACTCAAGATACTCAAGGCAAATACTACATATTCATCACCGCCATCTTCATCGACATTGCCTTTTGCTCAGGATGTGAGCGTGCCTACTATACAGGCTACTCCTGTGACTTCTACTATGCCGAAAGCATTAGAATCGATACCAGTAGAGGGAGTGCCACATCAGTTATGAGACAAAAAAGGTATGAGTTTCTGACTTTAAGACAGTTATCTAGCGAGAGTGTGATGCAGTACATGGGCAAATATTTACAGCTCTTACCATACGTTGGTGGTATAGCGAACACTAATGTAGATTAGGTACATTACTTCAATGATGGTCTTCTATGTGAAATTGGAGGCACAATGGTTACTACTAAGTTGGTTACTGTATAGATAGCTTACGAGTGGAGTCTAGCTAGATAGACTTATCTCAGTACACACCTAGAGGATTACAATACTACACCAATAGAGGCACAATCAGGGCACATATTTGAGTCAGATAGGAAGAGGAAGAGGAATAAACATTTTGTATCAAGTGACTTCAGGACTCATAGTATAGGGTCAGTGGCACCACCAACACAACTAGCTCGTACCGTTGTTCTACCTCCTACGGCATTAAGTTACGCTACTGACCACCTTTGTCAACACAATCAGTACCACTCTACTAGCATGGTGCCAAGGGTAGAAACAAGGTAAAAACTGTGGGCAACAAGGATATAGGTATGGGAAAAGACAAGCGCAAAGATCGATTCCTTCAAGACCAGGGCCGTGAAGGACTTGTTTCAAGTGTAGATAACCAGGGCACTTTAGATAAAGGTGTCCTCTGTTAGCCAGAGCTCAATCACGGCTAGAGAGAGTCCATGTTGTTGTAGAGCCATATCTAAAGGCGACATACGACCTACGATGGCATGGTTTCAATTTACTTACGTATTATGCGTGTGACGAAGGTTTGAAATGTTGTTTATACTCGTGTGAGGTATTACGTTGAGCTGTTAGTGTCAATTTGGTCAAGTCACCATTCATGATTGAGTAGTTTCAATGTTAGAGGTGTCTACAACATGGTATAGCTGATGGACCTATTCTCATGATGTTTAAAGTAACTTGGCTAAATCCACAGCTCAATGTGGAAGTCAAACTATACCCTTTAGTTTGAAGGATTAAGAATTGAACCATTTGAAGCGACTATGTGCGAGTTTGCAATTTTAGGAAGTTAAACTATCTAAAACGACTTTGTTGAGATATTAGATCGATAAAAAAGCTCTAAGCTATCTTGAACTTGTTGCGAGCCCATAATTTGGAGAGTATATAAGTCCACTTGGTCACATTTGGACGAACTTATAAAAAGAAATTACTTAACAATCAATTTCTTACATTTTCGATGCTAATGAGATTTTAACTTAGTTAACTAAATTTAGAGGATAAAATTCTTATTAGTTAGGAAGACTGTGACGACGCAAAAAAAAAAAAAAAAAAAACTAAAATTCTAATTATACGACAATTACAAGTTTTGACCCTTGATCTAATCCCCAAGTTGAAGACTCGATCAAACTTCGGGCATCGAGGCCAAAATATAGTAGTGCAACGTGTTAACTACATAGATAGTTGGGAAATTATATAGTATGAATAAAAATTAATGTGGCCTATATTTTATAAGGCTATAGTTTTAGTTAAATTTAAATGTGCCATAGTTTTAAATAAAGTGATTAATTAATATAATTTGGGAGGTTAAAGTAGTAAGGTATGATGATTTAAATGGGAGAGATATAGTGCAACCAGGGGTTGGTTAAGTGAATGAGTGGACCAGTGTGATGATGACAACTCAAACAATTCAAAATAAAAGCCAAACAAAATATATATACTCCACCAATATCTTTTTGACACCTCACACTATAACATCCCCTAACCTGATTAGGGCAATACCCGGCCTGAAACCTTAATTAAGCCCATATTACCTTTACCAAACTTAAATAGAGTATGTAGCCTTACCTCTTCACCTGATAAGCACTACCGTATATCGATTATCGAAATAAAACAATTAATATACGCAGCGAAAATTTAAAACCTTATTGATAATTAAAATATGATATACAATATTAAAACAAAACCAGAATAAACTTCGGTTATATAAATCACCCATCTAATGTGACATCACAAATCTGTAATTCAATACAAATACATAAGACCAGAGGAAATCATTACATCAAAAAGAAGTTCAAGACTCCTATAACTTCTCATCCCAAAGTTGTATCGCTCGTCGGATCTTCCAGTAATGTTAATTGGGTGAGCGCTCCAACTTGCTCAGTAAGTAGGGATTCACACTAAGCATCAACATTCCATATAATAATCAAGAATATCATGCAATAACGACATGCGCCAATGATATCTAACGAGAATATGGAAATCATATAAATTAATAAATAAACGGATGGAAAGGAAATATCTTGGACTAGTATACTGTGATCCCCATTTTTCTTTATAAACTAGGGTCAATTACCCACCGATGTCATTAATGCGATTGCTAAACCAACACATCCCACTCATGTGCTCTCAAGCCAATTGCCCAATGGTTATATCCTAAGCCCCCTAATGTGTATGTAATCCATACAACCTATCGAATTGAGCATGAGTTTTATATAGGCCTCGAAGGGAACCCATCCCTATAAACCTATTCTCAAAACTAGGAGTTATAGCATTGTCACATTACACACCATTTTCCATTTATTGAAAACCACCACAGTGTACATAATCCCCCATTCCATTCCAACAACTACATGAGTTATATATACTAAATAGCCAGGCAATATTGATATATAAGTGACTCTATACTTACTTCGGGTTAAGTCTTCGTCCAAATTTCCTAACTTTCCGGTCATCTCACGTTTCCTCAATATTCCTCAACCTATCATCAATCATTAAGGATCGATATAGATTCATTATACTACTTTTAGAAACCCTTAGACCAGTCCCCAAGTCCCCTGAAGATAACTCATAAAACACGACACCATTGCTGGTTTAAGGGGTTTGGTAGCGCGCTACCCATGTCAGTTCATCCTTCCCAGTACACATAGCGCACTATGGCTTGTGCCTAGCACGCTATGCGTACCAAACCTACAATAGAAACCCAATTTTGCTACACCAAATCAACCCAAAACACCTCCAAATTGCCCAATAAATTCACAAACTCACCAAAACTAATTGAAAACAACTCTAGTGAGGTGAGGGATTACAATTGATCGACAAACAACTCAAACAACAACAATCCTAGCATCGCCAACAATTCCAACTTTGTTAAACACTAAATCAAATCGTACCTATGTGATGCTCACGAGCTGTGTGATTAATTA
Source organism: Stephania yunnanensis (assembly GCA_039657365.1). Lineage (NCBI taxonomy): Eukaryota > Viridiplantae > Streptophyta > Magnoliopsida > Ranunculales > Menispermaceae > Stephania > Stephania yunnanensis. The sequence goes on along the minus strand of CM077584.1, from coordinate 50,562,215 downwards.
AGCTCCTCAACTTGATCGAATTTATCTCCCAGAATGATCTCCCTTCGATCTTGAATCGACCGAACCCTCCCGAACCTTATCTCGATCTAAATGAATTGATAAGCTTTGAATTTTGTTTTTATATATAGGTTTTCCTCTAGATACGCGTCGCTCTATCTTGAGACCGATCGTGTGTTCGATGTGTTAAAGTGACACGAATTTTGATGCATCAAACACTTACGCTTCCTTCGAGACGATTTGATAATCCATATATTTTCAATATTCTTTTATTTCCAATATATATTTATATGTTTAAAAAGATATATATATATATATATCACTTATTATTCACCAATAAACTTTCCAGACATGCATACAAGTGTCCTTGAGCGTGCACACTCTTGCTACTACTCCCTCGTCACACTTGGTATCCCAGTAAACCATAGTTTATTAGGTATTTTCCATTTTATAGGCTTGTTTATAATTTCTATATTATACGACAACCTATATATAAATTGATTTAACAATTCATGCAAACACAAAACGTCATGTAAACGCACGCATATGCTAATCGAGGTACACCGAACTTAACCACGAGCCTAACTCAGGTTAATTTGGATTTGGATTAGTACTGATCACCAGCTTAAGGTAACTTGTCATTACAATCTCCCCAATTTAGAGCAATTTCATCCTTGAAATTAAAGTAATCTGAAATTACCTGCAGTTTCGAAGAGAATTGGAAATTGTTTTTCATACTTCCGCTCTCAGGTTAGTTTTTTTATCTTTGTGAAATCCCCATTTCACTATAATCAAAAGAACCTATTTGGTTCTCAGCTTTTTCATCATACTATCAAGTAATCCACTTGACTATTTTTCGTAAGATAAGTCTTCTCGAAGATCACATTCATTCCAACCAATCCTTGGAATGAACTAAGTCTTCGTTTTTACATAAAATTGACACGGGTATGACGTTTTAAACTCCAACTAGCTGAGGAGGCAACTTTAACCTGTAAGTAGTAGGATTAATCCGTTCCTGTACTTTGAACGACTTAATAAACCTTAAAACTAGTTTACCTCACAATTCAAATTTATACGACTCCTTTCATAGGTGTGACTTTCAATAGAATATATTCGTCCTTAGAAAACTCCAACCACCTATGATATTTATCAACGCATCTCTTATGTTATGTTGCAGCTAAACGCTGGCGTATCTGCTGCATTTCTGTGTAGTTCTTAATTAATTCTTACTACAATAAACTTGCATCTCAACCCCTGTCCAGACACTCCGGTGAATGACATGGTTGACCATACAAAGTTTCAAAGGAGTATTCTGATACAAGCTTGACAGCTGTTTTCACAAACGAACTCATGCAATAAATGTGTCTCTTCCAGTTATTATCAAACTTCAAGAAACAAGCTCGAAGCACGTCCTCTAGTATCAAAATTAATTACTTTGGTTACCCATTGGTCTACCGATAGTATACCATATCAAGGTTAAGATCAAATCTCCAACTATTATAGTAACTCACTCTATCCTCTAGACATGAATCTCATATCTTTATTCGAAATAATTGACACTGAATCACCTTGAAATCTAACACCTTATGTATGTATACTTTATATAATCAGTCAAGATGATTTCACATAGAAACGGGCAAGAAATGCGTAAACTCTGTTAACCTGTTAACTACAATTCTTATCGTATAGTGGTTACGTGAACTTAAAGATAAACTGGAAACACAACCCACCGATTTATGTTCCTATTACCATTCAAGAGTTGGTATTAAATGCAATAAACCACCGATTTTCTGTGCTTAGCCCTAATTTGCTGACATATCTCATTATTATCTCCATAACATCATTTTTTTCATCCTAGATTAACAATAAATAAAGGTGCCTCATTTCATAATATTCCTTACTACAATCAGGATGAATGTAGTAAATAGATCTATGAGATTTTCGTAGCACTTCCTGCCTCACCTGATCCTGAAATGGAATCCATAATCTATCCCTGAACCGTAACGCACCATTATCAGAATTCAACTAATCAAGATAATCTACACTAGTCGTTAACCTCTAACGCTCCTGATTAGCTTTTTGACAACCAATCACCACTGAATTCTCTCTAATTCAGTTTGAATCTGAACTTAAAAGATCAGATTAGTAGCTTCAAAATTAGCTCTTTCAATTGATGACTTGTCAGCTAAACTTACACAAATCATCATCACCGTCACTTCCTTATGAAATCTAAACTGAGAAGCTCTATCAATAGCTACATTTCTCCGTATACCAGAATTGTAATTATATACTGATAGTTTGACACTTTTTGTGTAGTTCTATATTACTCAGGCTCTAACTAATTTATATCATTACTTCTCTTCCTACCAATTAACGACGAAGTAAAACATATAAAGTTTTAAGGTAAATACCTTAACCTCATATATAGCCTGCTAAAATTCACACCAGAGAACTCACAAAGTAAATATTTCTTCTAGTACTTCATACTTTCCAAGTCACAAGCTCGAAAACTATATTCTCTGCAAAACTATAGTCAACTTCAGATATATTGTGTTAAGATTGAGAAAGGTCCCTCCCAGCTATTATACGTTTCTTCACCCTGAGAAGCAGATTTCCTGTTCCTTACCGAAATAACAATAATGGTTCTCCACAACTCTCTACTCTTCCACACATACATATCTTGTTCACTTTTCCTCGAGAACTTAAACTATAATACTAGCAAGAATCGTTTTAAAAAAACTCTGTTAGTTTTACAATTACATCATCAATAACCTTTAGTTTTCAACACAATTTAGGTTAATTCATAATTGATTTCTGAGCATGAGCTGTCATTCATATAGGACAAGAATAATATAATCCTACAAGTTATAATATTATTCAGCTTTCACTTGCCTAGCTCTTTGTTTCAAGTTCTAAGAACTTTACTTACATGCTCAATGTTTTGATCTGAGATCATCCTTTCTAACATTAACAATTAGTAGTTATCCTTGACTTACTTAATAATCTTAATCAATCTCCCCAATTTAATTTATCACTCAATTAGTCATCATTAGTTCAGCTCCCATCTGAGCTCTAAAGAACATACTTATAGTTATCTGTCTAACCTACTCAACTAGTGATACACCTGCATTGGACTTTTATTTGGACATCGGTAAATATCTCACTTTAAAGATATCACTGAGCAGCTTTTATCATAATTATAGTCTTTGACCTTTCTTTTGTTCAAGGCATTGTCAACACAATCACCTTGATGAGTGATGTTTCAAAGTGAATTCCTAACTCTTAGGAATTTTTTAAGGTAGCTGTCTTACCTTTTATTTCTATCACTCTGACATTTTTCTACTTTTCAAACTCCCACAGTTTGAAATTCACTACTTAGACCTTACACCAATGCATCGGTGTCACATTTTCCAGTTTGTCTTCTAATGATTCCTTTAAGATTCTCATTAATCTCAAAGAATAATTAAAAGATCCTTAACAACTTTTTCTCTTCAATTTACAAGTGATGCCTTGTTATATTTGGTACAACTACCAAATAGTTTTCTCGAGATTATCAATATATAATAGTTCTTCTTTCAATTCTGGACCTATATATGTAGAAGTAATAGCTACAATTTTTCTTTCTTGTGTCACCCACGTCTTCTTATCTAAATAAGAAGTCTTAGGATAAACCTTTAACTTCTTTCAAAATTTAAGTTTCGTCAATCAAACATTGTAGTCCAACTATACTTCCACTTTCTCCCAAGGCACCCCTTGTATTCGATTTCAACTTATAACCATCACATACTTGAGTTAATTGAATAAATCACATAACGATACCCTAGATCATTATATCAATCATTGGTAATATCAAATTATTTCAAGATTACTTTCCCTTTTTTCTTTATTTAGTTAACTCAAGTTCACTCATATTTACCTTTGTGTTGAATATGGGACAACCTCATATTGTCTCAATTACAGTCAAATCCATTAATTTACTGCTAATATTCAACACTCTTACCATTAATTAACCTTTGAAACTTAGCACTAGTATTTGCAAAAATCTGGCTTAAACCAATTTACTGTTACCAATTTACAATTTTGTAGAGTAATTGGTCGTGCATTCTCTAAGGCTTCAAGATTCTATGTTATTATTGATAACATAATAACAACTTCATCACAATAGGGTTTTCCTTCACTTGAAACCCTTAATTTATAAAATAGCATGAGTTCTAGTAAGTTCTAGTGGTTTCCTCCATCCACTTAAAATGATCCAGCACCCGCCCGCAATCATCTTATAAAGATATATATATATATATATCATTGGCTTTGATTATTTCACTGTGAAAATCAGATTTCAACTACATCTTAAAAATGGCCGATTTCATTTATTTTCAGAATGAGTTGTCAATTCTGAGTAATGAATACTCATTTCGACTATTACATGTTAATCCTTGGATTCCTCAAATCCTTAGATTCATTAACCACTAATCATCCCCAATTTAAACTATATCAGTCTAATATATCAGACTATGATATCTTACCAACTCACTAATATATTTTGAATTTAACCTTTTTATTATCTGATGAACCACTTATTATTCCAATGTAGATTAACACCATAACTAGAATGTCAACTTCATAACAACCTATAAAGTGTAACTGTAGTAGTGGTTTCCTAACTTCCATTAGGCTTATATCATTTACCACTAATTTGTTTACTGAATAACTTTTATTACTTTCATACTAATCCCAATACTAGCATTAAATCATCTCTCAAAATGGTCCGCCACCATTGAGTTTTATCCTAAAATTCATTCAGTACTTCGTGATTTCATAATCTTCATTCTCCTTTTACGCACCTCAAGGTCTTGATCCAATATATACTTCTTCACTGACTATTATTTATCTAGTAATATCAGTGAGAACAAAGACCATTAAAGATGTTACTTGGAGAAAAGTTTTATTTCAGCTTTATAAGTTTTCTTATGTCTTTCCTTCTTATCTCCACGAGGTTAAGACTCTCCAGAGCTCTTACATCCAACACCTTTTCATATCATGAGAATTAGATGGACTTCAACCATCTTATTACCATTTAGGAAACATACTATCATATCTACCACGTAGATATAGTATACGTTGGGTTTCGAGGATCATGCATAGCGGAAGTTTTTGAAACCTTTTTTGAACATCCCCGAACTAAGATCTTATTGATTCAATTAAATTGATATGCCAATAAAAAAAATCTTACCTTAGCAAGAATAACTCCATGTTTACCTAGTTTCGTGTTGATCGATTCCTTTAAAACATTATCAGAGACGAGCGTCCTCTATAAGAAATCAACAAACGAACGCACGATCACAATCCGGAGTGCTAGCCTAAAAAATCCTAGGACAAATACTCTCTCAAAAATCTTAGGGCAAAAACTCTCAAAAAAATTCTCTAGAAAAATCTCTCTCGAAAATTACCAACAACAATTATGACCCTAATGTCTTATTTATAGTACACTAGGTCGAGTTGTAAAAGAACTCCATCTCCTAGTCACACTTCAAATACAGTCCGAGATAAAGCCCAACTCAAAAATAATAGAGTCATAGTTAATCTATAATTACTAATCCAATAGGAGTTGTAATTTATCTAAAACTCAAATAAGAATTAAAACCATACTATAATTCCAATTTGAGTCCTATTCAAAATTGGATTTACTAAGAGACAAAAATTTTAGTCACACTAGAAATGTAGGAGAATCTTGAGTCCTAGTTAAATGAGGACATTTAATGATAATTTTCAAAATGAATTTTATCAAATAAAATTCATAAACCTAGATAATATGAAATCGCACAAATTTGTTCTTTGTATGCGATCCAATAGGTTCATATAACGATAGCAATGAACCAAAACTATGTTGGTACACAAGTCATAAGCAGTCTCTAGCAAGACATTATGACTACCAAAGTAGCATGAAAATCAATAAATCAATACAACCTAATAGACAGTGTATATCGTATTCCTTTATCACGCGATATTTTCTGATTGAACATAAGACATGGAATGTCACCCTTATAGTTCAATCTACTAGTCTTGATCTTTGAGTAGACTAAAATTGTCAAGTGACATTGATCCAATCAATTCACTAGACATGGCCATTTATCAGTATAACATATCGAGGGGCCCAATAGATATCTCTCTCTAAAAAGAGGGACAAATCTCATCTTTATCACACAACATCCACACATTTTGCGAAAAATGACCAATCACAATCTTTATAATCATCCAGTTAAAGATAATGTTTGATTGTATCAAATCCTTGTGCTCCAAATGTTGGAGTCTCTGGTGATCTCAAGTCAAATGACTAAATGATATGACTCTCATAAGAATCACTTATGACATTGACCATGTAGTGTTCTCATAGTGGGTTGGCCCAGTATCTGTTACCAACAAATATCCATTATGTTCATCCCTATTCGTATACGCATAATCATCACATGATTATCAATCAAGACTCATACTAGTCTTAATTTATTATTATTTCCACGATAATAACTGACTAGGGACATTTAAAATAATACAATAATTATCCATGGATACTATTATACAAAAAACATGCATCTACTTATAATAGTTAAACAACGTTTACAGAATTGGCCTAGGGCACATGCCCCAACATCTCCCACTTGCACTAGGTTCAATCCTATACATATCAAATATTGAGTAACCTTTATGCATTCTTAGTGGAAGAAGTTTATTTATGTATCTGCTACATTGTTTGTTATTGATGTTCTGTAAATCTTTATGTTCCCTCTTTTGTAAGACAAAAATGCTTAAGTGATTGTTTAGATCTATAGTGTGATTTAGGTTCCATAACTTAAGCTTGTCCATTCGCATTACAATAAAAACCAACATGATTTCCAACACTTGGAACCACACCTTATTCAATCATAAACCTAACGATCTAAACATTTTCTTTGGCTGCATCAAATGTCGTTAAAAACTTAGTTTGTGTTATATGACTTGTTAGAGTGAGTTTAGAACATTTCCAACTCATTCCTACAAAGTTAACACTTATCCATATTGTGATCATTAATCTTTTATATTAATTTCAAAGTTTGCATTGTGTAACCATTTACAAGACTCATATATTTCAAACCTCTACAAATTTAATAACATCTCTCAAGTGCTTCTGAAGTATTTGAGAATGTTATTAATAAATATCCAGTGACCTTCACTAGAATCTACTAGATGTGTGTATGTTTTTCCCAAAGCATATGACATATCAAGTTGAATGCAAAGTATAACATATTTGATGATTCTCATAGTTAATGCATAAGAAATCATATTCGCATTGTCCCGCTCATTATTTGTCTTAAGACTTTGAGTCTTGCAGAGACTAATTTTATAAGACATAACTATAAATTCTTTTAAGAATCTTGTACATTGAAACCTTTTCAGTTATTTGTCTTTATAAGCATTCTTATTTAAAGTAATTAGCCTCTTAGATCTATCTCTATAAATCTATATCACAAGTATATAGGCCTAAGCGTCTAAGAATTTCATTGATAAACTTTATTCATATAAGACTTGATATTCTGCAAGGTTAGGATGTTGGTTCCAATGAATAATAAATCATCAACATGCAGATTCAGAAAGATAATTGCGCTCCCACTAACTTTTATGTATACACAAGGTTTATCTTCGATTCAATGAATGTAATTCATTAATTATTTCATCAAAACAAAGATCCCAACTCTGATAAGCTTACTATGATCCGTAAATAAATCCTTTAAGCTTGCATACCTTTCTTAAATTCTCAAGATAACAAAAAACCCTTAAGTTATGTCTTACATATCTTTAATTAGCATAGAGCAATGCTATTTTTGACATCCATTTTTCATATCTTATAGTCAAACTGTGAAGTAATGACAATAGAATTCTAGAACTTGAGCTTAGTTACCAGTGAAAAATCTTATCATAATCAACACTTTGATTTAGATTGGAATTTTTGATAACCCGTGCTTTTAAGTATGCATCTTTTCCTTTTCATGTCACTTTAACTCATTTACATCCAATGGTCATACCATCTTCAGGTAAATAATTCAAGTTCCAAACATGGATAACGTACATGAATTAAAAAATAGAGTTCATAACACTTAGTCTTTTCATCCAATCTAGACGAGACATGTCACTTGATAAGTAATGATTCATTCTGATCCAGTATCGAAAATACATCACAACTATCAATAATAAGAAATTCCAAACTTCTTTGGCCAATTTCTTATTATTCTAGATTTTCAAGAGATATATGTTACTTGTGTATACTCAACTAGTTCAAAACTTTGTTGATTTTCCTAAATTGGTTCGGTTCTCATTTGTGGCGCTTGAACATTTCAAGATTTATTTTATTTCCAATAGTGTTTTTAAAATAAACTCTTTACTTAGAAAGACATCATTTTGAGCAACAACCAATTTATTATCAATTGATAAATTAGTATCATAGTGTTCAACCACAATTAGACGCGAAAGATTTTGGCATCTTACTTTATGTGACTTAACGTCTTACACAAGTCTCGCCACCTCAAATCTCAAGAAAAGACAAACTAAGTCATTTTTATTCCATATCATATATGGACTTTTTTCAACCACTAAAATAAGGTTTAATGCAAGTGCTTTGATTTCTAATGTATAGCCTCAATAAGACATCAAAGGAAAGTCTTTGTGACACATCATAAATCAATTACATCCTATATAATTCGATTTCTCTTCTTAAAACATCATTTCTTAAATGGCGTTCCTATTGGAGTTAATTGCAAGACAGTCCCACAATTTCAAAGATGGTCATTCAAACTCTTGGCTCAAATATTATCCACCTTGATCTCATCAAAGTATGTTAATAGTTTGCCAAGTGATTTTGTTTTTCTTATACTCATTTTGAAAAGTTCGTAACAATTAAAAATTATGTCTTCTTGATAGGATTTGTAATTCATTATTAAATGAGCAATTTCATTCTTTGAAAAATAAAATCCAAGGCTTTCTTTAGAACTTGGCAAAGTCAAGCTCACAATTAAGGCTTATGTGTCCGACACAAACACCTTTTGTAGCTTTTACCTTCCCTTTATCTTTTTCTATTAAGTTCCTTTATGTCATGAACCATCAAATATATGTCAACGACCTATTTTTGATATTTTGTCTTACGGTTTTAATCATATGCAACTGTAACTACAAATTTCTCCATGTCATTCATATTATATAGTTCAAAATTATTTTGATGAATTATAGATCAAATCTATTGCCAACTTTGGAACATGAAGATTCAAGCCTTTTGAGATAATTAATACAGTTCTTTCATGTTCCAAACATAAAGACATATTAATAGGTTCTCAACCATTTTACAAGAATCTATGAATTTTGCAATCTTATGCCCTTCCCGTGTGACTTACTGTTGCAACATTTCATTCAGTATCACTGTCATGTCATTAGTTTCTACGATCCCAAATCTTTCTAAAAATTTGATTTTATATATTTGCTAACATGACATATAATCCTTGTACTAATAGATGGTAGTTTAAAATGAACCATTAATCTAAGACATACATCCTTGTTTATATGGTTGATAACATTTATCAATTTTTAATCAAAATAGGGAAATTAGTCGTAGAAATTATTTTATCCTTCTCAAGGATTGATCGCAGTTGGTATGAATTAGTGTTGCTAGGAGTTTCACATATACATTTAGAATATTATGCATAATAATTTATTAATGAGTAATTAAACTCCCACTAAATCAATAGCCCTCGTAAATATTAATTTAGTGGTCTAAGATCCATATTTTACTTAATTTTGAGACAGCTAAGGCATGACACTCAAAATCAAGTTATTTAGGTAGGTAACCATTATCAATTGCATCATATGCAACTCTTAGGTTCTTTATAAGACCTAGACATCATATGTCACAACATGTTATGTCTCATCTATGCATTAAGCCCAAAACCATTTTAATAGCTTTATTAAGTCAAACCAATTTAAGACATCCAGGTAACCGTTACCCAGATTACCTCACCAAGATAACACAATACACCCTACGAATGTAGACTCATATTGATGTGATCGAGGCCTTGACAAGTGTTTAAAATAGGTGGCATTAACTTAAAATTCCAATTGAGGAATTTTTATCAAGTTTTATGATCCATGTAGTGTTTTACATTGACTAATTCTAGCATCTATTTAATTATGGAATATTATATATATACCCAATATGCATAGAATAAAGATCATTAAAATAAAACAAGAATAAACATCTCCATATATCAACAAGGCATCATAATACAAATCAAGGAAATTAAATACCTTACAATTTTCCAAGTGCATGGAAGATTATATTTTCATTAATCTCATTAATTAAATATATCTCAATATAATTTTTATCGAACTCTATTTAATTAAAACCCCTTTTAATTAAATATTTGAATTAATATTAATAATAGTCTCGATAATTTTGATTGATGTCAATTCAATTAAAACACATTCCAATTAAATTAATTCAATCCAATTAATGAACAATAACCCCATTTAATTAATGGTAATTAGTCGATTAAAACTTCTTTCAATTAATATATATAACTTAATTAATATAAATAAAGATGTAATCCTATTACAACTTGGAACGGATAGCCTAGATGGCTAAGTCATTCCAATGAGTCGGTGGATGAGGGATTTAAACCTACTATCAACAAAAGGCAACTTATTTATTCTATTTTCGTAATCATATTACAAATAGAGTTGCTTTTAATTTTATTTTGTACTCTTGTTATAAGTTGATTTGCTTGCCAAGATGGTAAAGGCACTTTAACGAGTTGGGTAACTAGGGATCGAATCCCATCTTAGCCAAAGCTCTTTATTTATTTTTATTTTTATTTTATCAATATCATTGCCTTCATATCCCATACAACCACCAACATATTAAATTACACATATCTATGTACACAAATAGTGAGATCTTATTCGCCAAATTTGATGCGCACCCGTTTTGTGCATGTATGTGCGTGACGGTGCGACTACATCAATAACACCATGCCGATACTTTCAAACTTTTGCATATAGATTAATTCTATTAAACGCAATAATGCAACCATATATAAAATATCATAATTGACTTATATATCATGTATATCAAAAAATAAGGGACATTACAATTTAATTAAATAATGCCTACTGACTCTGATACCACTATTGGGTTTCGAGGATCATGTGCAGAGAAAGTTTTCGAAACCTTTTTCGAACATCCCTGAACCAAGATCCTATTAATTCCATTAAATTGATGTGCCAATAAAAAAACTCATACCTTAGCAAGAATAACTCCATTTCTGCCTTGTTTCGTGTTGATCGATTCCTTTAAAATGCTACCAGAGACCAACATCCTCTATTAGAAATCTACACACGAATGGACGATCACAATCCAGAGTTCTAGCCCCAAAAATCATAGGACAAAAATTCCCATAAAAATTCTCTCGGAAAAACCTCTCGAGAATTCCCTATAACAAGTGTGTCCCTAATATCTTATTAATAGTACACTAGGTCGAGTTGTAAAAGAACTCCATCTCCTAGTCACACTCTAAATAAAGTCTAGATAAAGTCCAACTTTAAAAAGAATAGAGTCATAAATAATCTACAATTATTAATCCAATAAGAGTTGTAATTTATCTAAAACTCAAATAAGAATTAAAGTCATATTATAATTCCAATTAGAGTCCTATTCAAAATAGATTTACTAAGAGACAAAATTTCTAGTCACACTAGAAATGTATGAGAATCTTGAATCCTAGTCAAACTATGACATTTATTGAGAATCTTCAAAATAAGTTTTATCAAATAAAATTTATTAACCTAGATAATATCAAATCGCACAACTCCGTTCTTTGCGTGCGACCCAATAGGTATATATAACGTTGGCAGTGAACCAAAATCATTTTACTACACAAGTCATAAGCGGTCTCTAGCAAGCATTATGACTACCCTAGTAGCATGAAGATCAATAAATCGATGCAGCCTAATAGACAGTGTATATCATATCCCTTTGTCACGCGATATCTTTTAATTGAACATAAGACATAGAATGTCACCCTTATAGTTCAATCTACTAGTCTTGATCTTTGAGTAGTCTAAAATTCTTAAGTGACATTGATCCAATCAATTCACTAGACATGACCATTTATCAGTCTAACATATCAAGGGGCCCAATAGATATCTCTCTCTAAAAAAGAGGGAAAAATTCCATCTTTATGATACAACATCCACACATTAGTCGAAAATGAACAATTACAATCTTTATAATCATCCGGTTAAAGACAATGTTTGATTGTATCAAATCATTGTGCTCATAATGTTGGAGTCTCCGGTGATCTCAAGTCAAAGGACTAAATGATATAACTCTCATGAGAATCATTTATGACATTAACCATGCAGTGTTCTCATAGTGAGTCGATCTAGCATCTGTTCCCAACAGATACCCATTATCTTCATCCGTATATGTATACGTATAATCATCACATGATTATAAGTCAAGACTCATACTAGTCTTAATTTATTATTATTCTCATAATAATAACTGACTAGGGACATTTAGAATAATACAATAATTATCCATGGATACTATTATAAAAGAAACACGCATATACTTATAATAGTTAAACAGAGTTTACATAATTGGCCTAGGGCTCATACACCAATAGTTTACACGACAAATAACATATCTCGGTCTTTTATCTTTTGGTTACCCCCTAAAATCACGTTGAAAATCGTTTATCAAACCCTTAGCTTATTCATAACTCGAGGTCATTCTCCGAGTCTATAAACTTAGGTTATGTTATTAGGGTAATCAAAATACTTTAAACTTCAAAGTAAGCTAACATTCACTTTGAACACCATCCATAAGTGAATTTAGGGTCAGAGCATTGTCCACAATACCCCAACTTTATCAGTGTAACCGCGTTATCTCTAAAAGTGATAAACCATAAACTATGGCACCCTTCTGTATCAGGCTTTAAACGTAATACTCTAAATCTTTTCTGTATCAGAGGTATTCCTTGATTCTAATAAATATCAGAATAATGAAACCAAACTAATCTTAGGCTTTAACATAGCCAAACCTAGGCTCTGATACTAAGCTGTAGCATCCCCTAACCTGATTAGGGCAATACCTAGCCTGAAACTCTAATTAAGCCTAGATTACCCTTACCAGACTTAACTAGAGCAAACAACCTTTACATTTTCACTTGATATGCACTATTGTATATCGACTATCGAAATAAAACAATTCATATACATGGCGAGAATTTAAAACCTTTTCAATAATCAAAATACAATATACAGTATTAAAACCAAATCGAAATAAACCTCGGTTATATAAATCACCTATCCCATGTGACATTACAAATATGTAATTCAATACAAATATATAAGACCAAAGGAAATCATTACATCGAAAAGAAGTTCAAGACTCCTATAACTTCTCCATCACGTAGTTGTAGCACTCATCAGATCTACCTGTAATGTTAATTATGGTGAACGCTCCAACTTGCTCGGTAAGTAGGGATTCACACTAAACATCAACATTCCATATAATAATTAAGAATATCATGCAATAACAACATGCACCAATGATTTCTAACAAGAATATGGAAATCATATAAATCAATACATAAATGGAAGCAAAGCAAATTTCTTAGCTTAGTACACTGTAATCCCCATTTTTCTTTATAAAATTAGGGTCGATTACCCACTAGCGCCATTAATGCGATTGCTAGACCAACACATAGTGCTCATGTGCTCTCTAGCTCATCCATTGATGCCCAATGGTTCCATTCTAAGCCCCTAGCTTGTATGTAATCTATAGAACCTATCGAATTAAGCAGGAGTTATATATAAGCCGAGAAAGGAATCCATCTCCTATAAACATATTCTCAAAATCATGAGTAAAAGCATAGTCACATTACACACCGTTTTTTGTTTATTGAAAACCACCACAATGTACATAATCCCCGATTCCATTTCACTAACTACATGAGTTATATATACTAAATAGCCAGATAATAGTGATAAATAAGCGAATTCGTACTTACTTCGGGGTTAAGTCTTTGTCCAAGTTTTTTAACTTTTCGACCATCTCACATTTTCTTGGTATTCCTCAACCTATCACAAATCATTTGGGATCAATATAGATTCATTATACTACTTTTAGAACCCCTAAACCAGTCTCTAAGTCCCCCAAAAATAATTCATAAAACACAACACCATTGCTGGTTTTAAGGGTTTGGTAGCGTGCTACCTGATATGGATAATGCGCTACCCATGTCATTCATCCTCCCCATTACACATAATGCATTATGGCCAGTGCCTAGTGCATTATGCGCACCAGGCCTGCAATAACAACCTAGTTCTTCTACACCAAATAAACCCAAAACACCTCCAAATCGTCCTAAACATTCACGAACTCATCGAAACTAATAAAAAACAACCTCTAGTGAGGTGAGAGACTATAATTGATCATAAAACGTCTCAAAAAACAACAGTCCTAACATCACCAATAGTTTCAACTTTGATAAACACTAAATCAAATCATACCTATGTGATGCTTACGAGCTGTGTGATCAATTAAGCTCCTCAAATTGATCGAATTCGGCTCCCAGAATGACCTCCTTTCGATCCAGAATCGACCAAACCCTCTCGAACCTTCTCTCGATCTAAACGAATTAATAAGAGACACGCATTGCGCTATCTCGAGGCCGATTGCGTGGTCGATGTGTTGACACTCCTTAAAGTGACACAAATTTTGATACATCAAGCACTTACGCTTCATTTGAGATGATCCGATAATCCATATATTTTCAATATTCTTTTATTTCCAATTTATATATTTATGTATTTAAAAACATATAAATATATATCGCTTATTATTCACCAATAAACTCACCGGACATACATACAAGTGTCATTGATCGTGAACACTCGTGCAACGCTCCTTTGTCACACTTGGTGTCCCGGTTAACCATAGTTTATTAGGTATTTTTCCTTTTTTTAGGCTTGTGTATAATTTCTTTATTATACGACAACCTATATATAAATTGATTTAACAATTCATACAAACGCGAAACGTCAAGCAAATGCAGGCATACACTAATCGAGGTACGTCGAACTAAACCATGAGCCTAACTCGGGTTAATTAGGATTTGATTAGTACTAATCACCAACTTAAGGTAATAGGTCATTACACACACACTTTCTCTTCTGTCCTAGAAAAAACCCTCTCAATCTCTCATGTGCTTTTCCTCTCACCCTCAAAATCACCTCATGCGTTTCTCTCTCTTTCACACCTTTCTCTCTCCTCACCCAAGCAAAATCTTTCTCTCTCTACTCGAGAAGCACACCTCCCCCACCCTCTCTCTCAATCGATCTCATCCTCACCACCCTCTCAACTCGTTCGGCCTCCCCATACTCGGCGTTCCTCCTTACGCACACGATCTCACCGCCACCCTCTCGGCCTCCTTGGGCACCGGTGGCCATCGTCGTCGAGGACTTTCCTCCACTACCATGGTAAGTGGTTTGTTATATTTTGGTGGGTTTGATGAAGAAGATGGCGTGAGTATTATTTTTGGGGTTAGCTTAAAGTATGTGGGAGTGTGGTTTGAAATGTGTGCATGTTGCGTGTATCTCAGGATTTGAGCAAATATGAGGCATAAAATCACATCGAGATGAGTGCACATGCATTTCGAGATTGCCTCAAGATGCGTGCTGATTTGTAAAATAAATAAAATGAATAATATATATATACACAAATAGAGATATGTATAAAATGTATATATATATATATAAATGTGGATATATATACCTATATGTATATATAATAATAATAGGATCTTTAAAATAATAATAATAATCAATTTGTTAGGAAGAAAAGAATAAAAGTCAAACTCGAGAAAATTGGTCGGTCTCGACCCGAGACTCGACGAATGTGGTCGAAATCAGAAAAAAAAATCTAATATTTTTTTGAAATTGAGGTAAATGGAGAAAAAATGTTACTATGTCAATTATTGTTTAAATTAGTTTTTGGACCAAAAAGAATTACATACCTAAAATGTCGACGAGGCTTTAATTGAATCGGTGTTAGGGTCCAACTATAAATACCCGAATCTTGATTTTTCTTGAGATCGATGCTGAAATAATTGAAAGGTGCTTCTAAGGCAATTTGCTTCGAGATCGACCTCATAATGCATGCTTAATTTGAATAAATACGAATGAGATTAAAAATTGAGTTTAATAAAGATGATGAAACAATTTAGGGAATTTCGATGCTCTAAACGCAAGACGATAGTGCGAATTTTGAGTACGTCGAGCGATTTATGTGACTTAGCGATTTGCATTATTATTCATAAGTAAACTAGTAGGATCATTATCAATAGTTCTTTTCTATTTCTTTAATTTAGTTTCTTTAATTTTGCCTATTATGGAATCCCACTCCTAGTTAGAGTGTTCGATGACTAAGTGAGTCAGGAAGGTAATCTTATGGGTATGGCGATTGACTTACAATCGGAACAACACCTCGGGTTACTGGATTTGGGTCGTGGATGGGAGGTGAGGTATACGAGTTTGATACCCCCTACGTTCACGACAATTTAGAATCTATTGGCGCTGTCGTGATTTTAGGAAGTCGAGCTTGTGGCTGTAAAATCGCAACTCGATGGATTTGAGACCACTTGGCTTTCCTTTTTTTGTTTCCATGACACTCTCTTTAATTACTTTTAGTTCAAGTATATTTATCATGCACTTACTTTATTTCTTGTTCTTTTATGATCCCGCATGATTTATCAACTATTTATTTAAATTCTTGAAGTCCTCTTAAGACTCATCTGGATTTACTCACTAGAATTGTCTCCTTTCATCGTGACAATTGTAAGCCCCTCGTCTAGTAACGACAAAGAGCCAGTACTTGGCGACTACCTCTGAGAACTCTTGGAGCGGCCTATACTTTTGTGATACTGTAGGTTTTTGTATTACATTTATCTATTTTGATGTTTTGTAAAACTTTAGGATATTGGGGTTGAACGACACTTCAATACATGCATATGCTCATTTTTTCCACCATACTTATACATGTTATATATAACAGGGTTCCGCACATAGGTTGTCCCGTTCTTCGTGTTTTAGAGTTATTGAAATTGCTTCGTTTATTTTCTTTATGCTAATTAGTAATTTAAATCTTTCAAAGTTAATAACTCAATATTAAAACACCAAACTAACGATAAAATAGTATAAGAAGGCTGACTAGGCTTGCATTGACCTTATAGGGGTTGATAGGGGGTCCACGTAGGTTTAGACTAGATGGGGCCTAGTTTGTGGGAACTAGGGCCATCACAGTTACTATCGAGCACAAAGTTGATACATTAACTCTCGATAAGCCCATAATTTAACTAAAGTACGAACACGAATTAATATTCATGAAGATAATGAACTTAGCGTGGGGACCTTATGACAATGTCTTAGTAGGGAAGTGAGATGAGTTTGGAAATAATTAATTTGAACTATACTTGTTAATTGTTGATTGTAATATATTATATGATAGTAATTATAGTGTTGAGTCAGAACTCGTAATCTACATTACAGACTGAGATGGTCGATCAGATGGAGACCGGTAACGAGAGTGGAGATCTTGATCCAGATATGTGGGAGCTACGAGATTCTATGAGGTGTCCAAAGATCCCACGGGCGTCAGCTTGAGGAGATACTCAAGATAGTGAGGGCACATACTACACTTTCATCAATGTCATATTCATCGACAGTGCCTCTTACTCAGGATGTAAGCGTGCCTATTGTACAAGTCACTTCGGTGACTTCTACTATTCTAACAACATTAGTATTGATACCAGGTAGTGCCACCTCCACCTACAGACAAGAGTATTAGGGCGACAGTCGAGGCTAGGCAGTCAAGCAAGTTCTAGAGACACAGACTGTTAAAGTTTTATGGAGCACCGATCTTGAGACAGTAGAGCATTTTTTGAAGATTCGTGAGAAGATCCATAACATTTTTGCTATTGCGGAGCATATGAGAGCGACCATATCTTCAGAGTCACTATTTGGGGAGGCAGATGATTGGTAGCGTAACATAGTAGCGACTAGTAGAGCGCCAAAAGATTAGGCAGAGTTCAAGAGGCAATTCGTTTTGAAATACTTTTTGCCTTCATTCATGAGACAAAAGAGGTCTGAGTTTCTGACTTTGAGACAGTTCTCTGGTGAGAGTATGATGCAGTATATGGGCAGATATTTATGGTTGTTGCCGTACACTAGAGGTATAGTGGGCACTGATGTAGATTAGGTACATTACTTCATATAAGGCATGCTACATGAAATTGGAGGCACATTGGTTACTACCGAGTCGGTTACTTTATAGAGAGCTTACGAGCTCAGTCTGGCTAGAGAAACTTATCTCAATACATACCCAGAGGATTACAATACTCAACCGGTAGATGCACAATCAGGGCACATATCTAAGTCAGACAGGAAGAGGAAGAGGAGCAACCATTTTGTGTCGAGTAACTTCAGGACTCATAGTGTAGGGTCTATGGCACCTACACAGCTAGCACGTACTACAGTTCCACCTCCTCTAACACCGAGTTACGCTAGCCGACCACCTTTGTCAACACAGTCAATACCACGCCAGCAACATGGTACCGAGGGTAGAAATAAAGGAATAAACAGTGGATAAAAAGACAAAGGTACAGGCAAGGACAAGCATAGAGATCGATTCCTCTAGGACTAGGGCTGCAGAGGAATTGTTTCAAGTGTAGACAACCAAGGCACTTCAGAGACAGGTGTCCTATTTTAGGCAGAGCTCTGTCATAGGCTAGAGAGATTTCATGCTGTTGTAGTGTCAAATCTAAAGGCGATGTACGGATGTACATATGACATGGTTTTGATATACTCACGTATTATGCATGTGACGATGGTTCGAAAGGTTTTTTTATACTCGTGTGAGGCATTTACGTTGAGTTGTTAGTGTCAATTTAGTCAAGACACCATTTATGATTGATTAGCTTCACTATCAGAGGTGTCAGTGACCTGCTACAGTTGATGGACCTATTCTCATGATGTTTGAAGTAACTTAGCTAAATCCACAGCTCAATGTGGATGTCAAACTATACCCAAGACCTTTAGTTTGATGGATTAAAAAATTGAACCATATGAAGTGACTCTGTGCGAGTTTGCAATTTTGGGAAGTCAAACTATCTAAAATGATTTAAGGCGTAAAATCGCATCAAGATGGGTGCACACGCATCTCGAGAATACCTCGAGATGTGTGTTGATTTGTAAAACAAATAATAATAATCAATTTGTTTGGAAGAAAAAGAATAAAGGTGAAATTCATGAAAATTGGTCGAGTCGTCCCGAGACGCGGCGAATGTGGCCGAAATCAAAAAAATCTAATATTTTTTTGAAACTGAGGTAAATGGAGAAAAAATGTAACCATATAAATTATTTTTTAAATTAGTTTTTGGACCAAAAAGAATTATGGACCTAAAATATCGATGAGACTTCGTTGAATCAGTGTTAGGATCTTGCTATAGATACCAAAATCGAGATTTTTCTTAAGATGCATTCAATGATTTAAAGGTGTTTCTAAGGCGATTCACTTCGAGATCGACCTTGTAATGCGTGCTTAATTTGAATAAATACGAATAAGATAAAAAATTTAGTTTAATAAAGATTATGAAATAATTTAGAGAATTCTGACGCGCTAAATGCGAGATGATAGTGAAGACTTCGAGTATGTCGAGCGGTTTATGTAACTTGGCGATTTGCATTGTTCTTTGTTAGTAAACCTGTAGGAGCATTATCAGTTGTTTTTTTCTACTTTTTGAATTTAATTTCTTTAATTGTACCTATTTATGGAATTCCAATCCTAGTTAGAGTGTCCGATGACTAAGTGAATCAGGAAGGTAGTCTTCTGGGTATGGCGACCGACTCGCAATTGAAACCATACCTTGGGTTGCTGGATTTAGGTCACGGATGGAAGGTAAGGTATTCGAGGCTCCGTTGATACCCCTACATTCACGAAAATTTTGAATCTGTTAGCGCTGCAGTGATTTTAGGAAGTTAAGCTTGTGGTTGTATAATCGCAACTTGATGGATTTGAGACCACTTGGTTTCTATCTTTTGTTTCCCTGACACTCTCCTTTCATTACTTTTAGTTCTAGTCTATTTATCATGCACCTACTTTATTTCCTATTCTTTTATATTCCCGCATGATTTATCGACTATTTATTAAATTTCTTGAAGTACTGTTAAGACTTATCTGGGTTCACTCACTAGAATTGTCTCCTTTTGTAGTGACAATTGCAGGCCCCTCGTCTAGCAAGGGCAAAAAGCCAGTACACTACAAGAACATGGTGGAATAGCATCAAAAAATAGTGACAGCCAGAATCTTGCTAAACAACAAAAAATCAACAACTATGCATTAGACAGTTCGTTTGACTTGGTTGACCTAAAAGCAACTATTCTGTGATAGATTTATGATAAAACGTTGTGACAAATTATATGTTAACAAATCGATCACTGATTTATCCCGCCATACATTCCCGCCTAATCTGACAACATATAGATAGAGTAAATGTGGCTGTTACAGATCTGTGATAGATTAACGACATACATAGACTTTGTTGCTAATCTGTAGCAGAGTGTAAAATAAAAAAAAAAAAAAAATAAAACCTATCATCCTCGTCCCTTCTCTGCCTAAACTATCCCCAAACCCTCTTCACGACCATCTTCGTCTTCATCGCCAACATCATCATAATCACCATCACTATCGGCATTACCATTGTCATCGTCATCCCGATCTATTTCATTACCGTCGTGGCTCTCCTCCTTCGTGACTCTGTCGTCTCTCTCATTCCCCTTCATACACCACTCGTACACACCAAAACCGTCGGCCCGAGCCTCACCCCGGTGGACTGGCACGAATGGCATAGCAGACTCTTGAAGTGCCTTGCGACCAGGAAGTTCATGCAGTGGACATTCAAATCGCAGTCCTAGCACAAGCTCGCTTGATTTGATTCCAGTACATACTCGCCAGAGCACTATTTAGCTCGCATTCCTTCATCAGTGATGATGATCATTTGCTCTAACATCAAACCCTAGCTAAGTTAAAGTCTTTTCTTCTTCTTCTTTGCGATTTTGAACTCTATTGATTCCTTATGTTTTGTTTTTCTACTACTATAATTAGGAAATCTAAGTTTTGCCTTCAATATTTCTTCTTTAATTGATAATATT
Source organism: Stephania yunnanensis (assembly GCA_039657365.1). Lineage (NCBI taxonomy): Eukaryota > Viridiplantae > Streptophyta > Magnoliopsida > Ranunculales > Menispermaceae > Stephania > Stephania yunnanensis. The sequence goes on along the minus strand of CM077584.1, from coordinate 50,540,930 downwards.
ACTAGTTGGGGTTTCTATGTAATTCGATTCAAAAATCTGGTGGGTTTCTATGAAATTTGGTTTTATTTTAAGGTTTTCTTGGTTTCCTGTTTCTCGATCTCTCCGTTATTGATAATAGATTGTTTAATGTATTGATCAATTAATGGAATATTGTGTTACAATTACTTCTTGTTTGATATCTTCCATGATTAATTTAGGGTTACTCAAATAATACATTGTCTGTTTTGGGTCGCTCTTTTTTTTTGGACTTATGTTCATCTATTTTTTTTTTTTTTTGGACTTTGAAATAACAAAACATGAATTTAGGCCGAACTAAGATCAAACCCAACTAATATTCAAGATCCACCAACACTTAGGGACCTACATCATCCTTATATTCTACTATAAATTCTTCAAATGGATCATTTATCCTTGCCTAATAGATCCATGAATTAATGAAAATGCAGTACGGTTCCCATGAGCAAGTGAACAAGTATTTGAGAAGTGAACTATGTACAGGATCAGCATCCTAATATTTCAACATCAACAAAGCTTTAAATTAATCTTAATCTCAAAAAGAAACATGATAAGTGATAACAAGTGTAATTATGTACATAAACCAAATGTTCAAACACACTAAAAAAAAGTCAAATTGTTATTAGAAATAGAAAAAAAGATTTGTAATAAAGAAAGTTTTAACTGCCAGTACAAATCACAAATTAAACATAAATAAAGGAGCAAATTGTATCCAACTAGTTCAAGGGCAACTTCCAACATATGTCTTACACTACACGACCTCTGTGTTTTCATTTCTATGAGTAAATATGAGGATAATATTGGCAAAAGCATCACAAAAAATTCTGACACATCTTGGTATTTACAAAAAAAACTTCAATTAACATATTTCTTTTCCAAAACTTTTCCATGTCATCCATTTAATTTTTTGACATATTTTAGTAAATGAATATTTTAAATTTGTACAGTATTATAGGCAAGATGTCATCGATAGCAGTATAAACACGTGTTTGGGGGGGGGGAGGGGGATAAGGCTCTAAAAGAGGCCTGCAAATTTAAAATAACCATCTTGAACACTTACTTTGAAATAACAAAACATAAATTTAGGGCGAACTAAGATCAAACCCAACTCATGTTCAGGATCCGCCAACACTTAGAGACCTACATCTTCTTTGTGTCAATTGTAGATGCCACCTCTATGTAAACATGTATATGTGAACAACATTATAAATTACCAATCTATTCCAAATTCTCCTCAAGAAAATATCAGATACTTGTTCTATTACATTTTCAAATGTTATTAGTAGTGAAGTTAAATTGCGGTAACCAAAATACAAACAAGTACTTCTAGAATTATAAAAAATGGCTATAAATTAGTAGATAGATACACTGGTAATAATATTTATGATGGTAAGATTCATCAGCTAAAAAACATATACCCGCCTTACCCTTAGCTGAGGTGTGAATTCGTGTTGTTTGGATTCGAATAGGTCTGAAAAATGATTTCTTTGGATTGGTGTTGTGATTTACTTTTTCAAATTTTGTGTTTTGTTAGGTTTATGAATTGAGGTTGTTTTGATTTATGAGGTTTCTTTGAATTCATGTTGTTTGGATTGGTATAGGAACTGGGGTTTCTGAAAAATGATTTCTTTTGATTGTTAGTGTTCTTGTTTCAAATTTTATGTTTTGTCGTGTTTTTAAATTGTGGTTCTTTTGATTCATGGACCTCATGAGTTGGAAGAGCTCTAGCAGGACCACTAGAGGTTGCAAGAAACATTGTTGAATGAGTGAATGGAAAGATAAGACCAAATGCAAAGGGACAAGATGGAGCCCAAAATGAAAATTGAGAGATGCAGGACCATTTAGTACGTATAGAGGCATTATTGATGCAACACCTTGGTATTAGGGTCCACGTGCCTCCTACACTGCGACCTCCACCATCACCAGCTACAAAGTGTTATGGTCCTCAAATTGACGACCAGCCTGGACATTTGACGACCTAGATAGATCACCTTCGAGTCCACCGGTACCTTCTTAGTCTGCTCACCTGGTTGACCACCAGCCTGGACATTGGACCGATCTACGTAAAGAGTTGCTTGAGGATAGACATCATCTTTTAGATGATCATGATGAGTTTATGTCGCAACTTATGCTGTCTCCGCGACAACCACCACGGCAAAAGTGATTTGATGTTCTATCTTTTTTATGGTGAGTTTTTAATTACGAGTCAATGCGTATCTTCACATTTTTCCTTCTAATGTAGTTGATGTGATTCTTGATTTGTAGGTATGTGTGGCGGTGGCATTTTGTATTGGTGTTGCTTACAAAGAAGGAGTTGGCAAGGCTTCTTTGTTTTTGCTTGGTAAGATATAATTACTTTACAACTCTTATGTTGAATTTTATGTTTCTTTTCAATTCATCGAATTTTATGTTTTTTGCTTTCATGGAAGCTCGAAATGCATAATTTTCTTAGTAGTTAGTAATAGATGGGGCATTAATTCAAGTGTACATTTTAGCTAGTTAGTATTGTGCAGTTAAGTGTGATGTGCTTTTTGTAAGGTCATAGTTTGAAATGGTTTAGTTCAGTTCGCTTTGTGCAAGTAAACCTACCTAGTTACAGTAGAATATATTCATTTACTTTATGAGTTGGTATTGATTATTGTACCACTCACTTTATGTGATACATACTAGATTACTAAAACAAATAAGTCCAAAATGTTTGATACTTATCTGCTTTAGAGCAAAGATGATTGTACTATGAATTGATGTTTTTAAGGCAATGAAGTTCTTAGGATCTTTGCTAGTTCACATTTGATGCATTTCTTTGTTTTGACTTATGTCCTGCTGTTTTGTTAAGTATGGGACGACGAGAATGGAAGTGAATATTGATGGGTCATTATCATACCCGAACATCCATTAAAAGAGAATGGTTCGCTTTGTTGAACTTTTTTATTACTATGATTGTTTTTCATTTTTCCCCTAATAACTTTCTTATGTATAACTCATAATCTTGGATCCCTTGCAATTTAGCTGGGAAGCATTCATCCCCAAAGCCACTCAATATTGAAGAGGAGCAATATATACGGGTGTTCTATGAGCAAAAGACTTAACAAGTATGCGGGGCTTCGGATTTCCACATAAAATCCAGGTACTTGTTCATTAAGACCCGCATGTTTTTCCTCTTTGTTCTTTTTTTTTTTTTTTTGCTGGATGATTGGAAACATGTTTCTTCTTGTGCGGGCGACTGCCATAATATATTTCAAAAGGTTTTACCTACAACGGTCTGTATGGAGCACCATTTAAAGAACATAATGTAAGATTTGGTTTCCCTTCATACCTCTTGATATTTGATGAAAAGATTTATTGCACAACAAATTTCACTAAATATGGGATGGTAATAAACATTCCCGCACTCAATAGATAAATACAAGCTATTTAATTTGTTGAGATGTTTATCTCCTACTCATGTATCTGTACATTTATATTTAATCTAAGTATTGTGAATTTATAGTATAAGACACATATTATTATAATTTGTGCCCATCTTATATTAAATTTATTTGATTTATTCATTATGATTATGTTAATCCTAAAATTCAACCAATTATTTTGATTTACCCAGGTTGACTTGCGTGTATGCGTCATGTAAGGTGGAAGAAAATCATGTCTTGGCTAAGGAGCTTAGTAAATGGATACAACAAGATCACCAAGTGATTCTCAACCATGAAATGATTGTTTTTCAGGCATGCAATTGATTTTTCCTATCCTGTTGTCTACCATTTTTTCATCATATATATATATATATATATATATATCATATGATATATAGATATATAGATTAAAGTATTCAAACAATTCTGCTGAGTATTGGATTTGATCTGATTGTATATGCATCATATCGTTTAGTCCAAGGTTTTGTTGATGATATGGAGGTGAGTTGGGGGGTTTGTTCGTGATTTTTTTGCAAAGTTATTTTCTCTATATACATTGAGAGGAGCTTGTTTTTCTCTTCCATATATTGGCTTTGCATACATTTTGTGAAATGTTGTACATCACATGGCTTACACTCTTTTCTTCATATTTTGTTGGGTATATCCAGCTGCTTGGCAATAGGATTTTATGCAAGTGAGGAATGGTCAACTTCAGATGTTGAAGGTAACATGATTTTATTCTTGATTGTGTACTGCATATTTTATTACCACTCGCAGTCTTAGACATCATTTCAAATTAACGCTGGTTATAGCTAGTGATCTTCGTGTTCTCTTTTGTTATTCATATGTTGCCTATGTTGTTCGTCGGCTTTTCTTTTTTGTTTTCTTTATATAATTTTATTTTTTAAAATATATGTATATTTATCTTTATAGGATTTGCAAGAAATCGCTAAGTCAAAAGTGGACAAAGTATTGCTTATTGATGCACCACTACTTTCCCCCATTGACAGGTGAACTCATCTTTCTAAGTTCTTATCTTGAACAATATTTTACGGAAATATGTATTCATGTAGTTTTAGGAGGCATGATAGAAAATAAATCCCAAATTTTTGATACTTATCTACTTTAGAGCAGTGATAAGTTGACATCAAGTATATGCGCTAAACATGCATAACCCTTTCATTTGTTGTCAATTATGCATCTAATGAACTTTAGATATCCTCGGGATTTTCTTGTTTTATATTGCTTACTAATGTAAGTTCTTACTAACATTACTGCCATTGGTTTAGACATAATTGTGAATGTAACTATTAAACAATTCTTCTTGTTTTGTTGTTTGATGGGATGGAATGTGCATTTATCTTACATTCTCTGCGAATTGAATCTATATGTAAATTTTTCTATCTGTGGTTTTTCTCTGAATGTATCATAATGTTATGCATACATAAATATTTGTGCTTCAATAACATTCACAAAAGTTTTTCATTGATCAGTAAAGAAGAATGACATGAATGAGTGAATGATTTGGAAATTTATAATGCATATCATATATACATGTTATGAAATATAGTTAGGTAAATCATTAATTGAATTGAAAACTCTTAAACTGGGTCCATTTGAGAGAATGTTTTCTTAGTGTTTGAGTTAACTTTAAGCAAGAGAGCCATGTGAGCAGACAAATTTAAAGTGCATGTATACAAATTTGTTCCCATCTCCATATTCAAGTCAAACTTATCTAAACTCTTTGTTTGACCTTTCATGTGTTAATATGATGTGATCGGTAATATCGATAAGCTTCGCACAAACACCTCATATTTGTGTGCTCTAAAGATTCTAGAGGTCGACTGCATAAATCCGTAGGATAAAGAAAAATAGAATGAAAATAAGATTCTATGCAACCCAATTCTTTTGGTATCGATTTTTGCATGCTTTCCATTTAAGTAGGGATGTAATTAAATAAATTGTTCATGTGTTCAATGCTTTCATTTTTGTTGCATTTTGCGTGTTCACTCATTGTTGAATATTTCAAGTTGTTAATATGAATTGGATCTAGCGTTTTAGTTCATGTTAATATGACATTGTGAATTTTGAGGAGATGTGAGTACTTCTAGGCATTCTCCCACTAATGTTTATTAGTTTCTGATATGCAAAACTAATGTTAAACTTAATGTCATATGTTGGTTGCATGTCGAATAATATTGATGCTCCTTTTAATTTTCGGGATTTGGATGGGATCACACTTTGCTAGCTAAAAACGTGGAGTGCATATCTATGCACTAGTGAAAGAATGCTATCGGAGTGTTTTGTACACATCGTATGTATGTAAATTTATGTAGCTAGATTGTTTAGTTATTTGTCGATTGTTGAATAATGTTGATCTACTACTTTATAGTATTGTACTAATTATGAAATGTTAAACTCATTCTTTTATAGACATTGTTTGTAAAATTTTGATATTTTACATGTATTTTCTAATTAAAGTAATATTGATAACTTTTAAATTGTTTTGGCAGATTTTACTGCTGGATATTTTTACTATTTATTGTTTACAATTTTTTACAAAAATCACTATTCAAAAATTAGCGACAGCTTAGCACTATTGCTAATTTATCACAAGCATATGTGCTGACTAGCACCAGTTAGTGATAAACACTAGTCTGTTGCTAAACATCAATAGATTTGCGACATATACGTATGTCCTGACTGGACTTCGATAAAAAATAGACGTGTTTCTATTGTTGTTTAGTGATAGACGTTTATCACAAATTTATCGTTAAATAGCAACATAATACCTAATATGTCGCTGAGTTGCACCAGCAACAAAGATTTTAACAATAGCCCCTATCTGTCGCTGATTTGTTGCGGAGTGGTTTAGCAATAGAACCGTACCAATTTAACATCATATTAGTTTGTTGTTGATTTGGTTCTTTCTTGTAGTGATACTTGGTGACTACCTTTGAGGAATCTCAGAGTGGCTTATACTTTTGCGATATTGTGTGTTTTTGTATTATATTTATCTATTTTGATGTTTTGTAAAGCTTTGGGGTATTAGGGTTGAGCGACACTTCAATACATGCATATGCTCATTTTTTCCACCATACTTATACATGGAATATATTACAAGGTTCCACACATAAGTTGTCCAATTTTACGTGTTTTAGAGTTATTGAAATTGCTTCGTTTATTTTCTTTCCGTTGCTTACTAATTTAAGTCTTGTGAAGTTAATAACTGAATATTAAAACACCAAACTAATGATAAAATAGTATAAGAAGGCTGACTAGGCTTGTATTGATCTTGCGGGGGTTGATCAGGGGTCTACATAGGTCTAAGTAAGGCAGGCCCAGTTTATGGGAAATGGGCCATCACAGAGGCAGTAAATGACAGCTAGAACAGGGACACACACCATCAGTAGCTTGCAATCGGCGAAGATGGGATAAGGACATATGAGCACAAATCATGGGTTGAATCCCGTGAAGACGAATGGGCCCTTCACCTCATCAAATTCTACATACATTTCGTTGTAATCAAATGCAGTGCGTCCCAAAGACTTCAGCTATTTTACTCCAAGTACCACATCCATTTCATATAACGGTAGGGCATAACAGTCCATCACAGTCAAATATGGCCCCAAATCTATCGAGACTTCCTTGTAAATTCCTAAACATCCCAGAGTTAACCCATCACCCACTGTGACTTCCAGTTCGATTGTGGGCTAGACACTGAGGCCCAAAGACTTAGTGACCCACGATTGAATGAAATTATGCAAAAAACCTCCGTCCACCAGAATTGTAATTGAACAACCTAAAATTGATCCAGGAATACGTAGTATAGTAGGCTTGACATGGTTCGCAAGCGCATAGACAAAAATTATAGGTTTCTCGAGATCAGGGGTAAGTATTGGATCAACAATATCCTCAATCACAGGAGCCACATCCACAGGGTCGCACGCCCTAGTATAAGATTCATCTTCATCCAACAAACACAGGAACTATAATTGGCACCATATTTGTGACCCGGTACAAATATAATTCTCGTCACAATTGTAACATAGACCTTTCTCACGTCGCCTCGCCATTTCAGCCTGAGGTAAGCGGTAGATTGGAATGGAAGCCCGATGCGAGGGATCGGACCACCAGGTAGTACTAGTTTAGCACCAAGATGTGGGGTAGAGGCGATTGAGGCAACGACTCTGCCTAGAATGGAACTTGGCGACTTAGAGCTCTTAACCACCTGAGCAAAAGTCTGGGAATCCACAGTCAACTTATAGGTCACCGTCTTGACCAAGCCCATCGCATCTAGGAGAGAGACAGGTTGTCGGAGAAACAACTATCGACGAAGATCCTCGTAGAGCCTAGAAAGCAAACAACCAAGGAGATTATCCTAAAATAAACCCTTATACCTAGTGGAGCATATGACGAAGTTACACATGTAGTCTTTCAAATACCTGATTTGTTGGAGTTTCTACGGGGCTGCTTCGTGGTTCTGATAGGAGGAAGGACCAGATCGGATCTCCATAGCATGCAAAATGTCTTTCCAAGTCATGAGTTGGTTGGAAGAAAAAATCCAATGAAATCATAGCAATGTCGGAACGGTCATGTAGAAGGAGGCAATGGTCAAACAATGATTAGCAGGTGTAATGTGATAAAGAAAGAATCACTCGATTTGAAAAAGCCAATTAAATGGGTCCTTACTTGTAAAGAGATGGATCTCCAATTTCGAAAGGCAAAGAAACAGGGTAGTTTCCTTTGACTGGCGTATGGATCTGGAGGCAATGGGCGAACTAGAGGCTCATAAGATGATACGAAAGCGCCCATGGGAGGAAACGATGGTGTGGGAACCAATGTCATTCGAAAGGGTGGGTAGCAGTAGTGGATGGTTGTTTCTCTACACTAGAAAGTTTAATATTCAGATATGTATTGTCTTTTAGATGTCTTTAAAGACCATCAAATTCTGGAAATGGGTATGTTCATGTTTGTAAACTAGATCCAACAACTGTGTAAGCTTATCAGGCATAGCCTCGAGAGATTTAAAACGCTCGTTGAGGCTTTGAATGACGTCTTCCTAAGAACGGTAACGCATCTGGATAGCATCATCGGTCACGATCGCAAAGAACGAAAGCACCAATGTTAAATATGTAAATGGATGAGGAGATAAGAAGAACAAATTTAGAAAGAGGAAGAGCAAAGGAGATGAAACTAAGAGAGAAGAGATTTGCCTTTATAGTTCATGCCCTCATAATGACCATCTGTGTATTTATATATTATTGATTTCATGATATTGCTCTAATGGTATTGGCAATGAATCTTCCCAAGCTAACAAATTATCTATTGACATATGTTTAGCTTTCCCCCTCACATTTGGTTACCTAACAAATTTTCCTAACAAAATTCTCTAATTTACTTGGAGTCTCCGAGGCCTATTGTTGTGCCTAACATTCCTAATCTGGCCTTGTGTAACCGTAACACTCGCCTTGTAACATCGACAGTTTGACACCCTCGAACACGAAATCACAAATTATCGAAGCCACCAAAAAACAAAACAACACAAATCACATAAAATAGCAAATCTCAAATCAACACTATGCGATTCTCAAAATTCTCCAAATAAGAGTAACCAAATAGATGAACAATCAATTAAAAATGTACCAAAAAATAACCTTACAAAGTTCCTTGGGTTTGTTGCACCTTTAGAAGTGGAGATACAATAAAAAGAAGTTGCAGAGAGAGTGAGGTTATCGATAAGACGTGGTGGTGGTGGTTGGGACTCGGCTCCGACGATGGACAAGGCGATGATGAAGCATAGAGTGGTGCCAAACAGGGAAGATGATGGAGAAGAGGGTAGTGGCGATGGACGAGAAAAGGATGAGGAAGAGAAGGAGCAAGGGTTGGGTTTAGAGGGTTTGAGGGTTTGGGTTCGATTATGAATTGGGGAAGGAAGGACAGTTGTTGTTGTTTTTTTTTGTTTTTTTTTTCAGGTTTAACAATCGAACATGTAATAGTTGATTAAGGGACATTAATAATGATAGGCATCTTAAGGATCTATCACTTATTTCAGCAACAGATATGCGACTACAATTAGTTTGTCGCAGATGTGTTGTTAATTTGTTGTTTTTTGTTCAAACGAGTTAGACTTGTTATATGTCATTGAATTGTTGTTGTATAGCAACATATTTGCATCTGTTGCTATTTTTTGTTGTTATTCAATCATTGTTTTGTAGAGATAGCGTGATGTAAACTAAGTTGAGACTTGCTAGAAACCATAGAAGAAAAGTAAAGCAATTAAGATCATCTACGAAGAACTACTACAGTAAAGAAGAGAAGAGGGAAATGAAAGAGTTGAACTACTACAGTAAAGAAGAGAAGAGGGAAATGAAAGAGTTGGAATGAGAAGTTTTTCATTCTACTTGGTGTGTGTTTACATGAGTTTTAACACCCTTTATATAAGCTATTTTGTGAAGATGAGAAAGTGTACTTAGTTAAACAGCAGGTCTGACACCATAACTCATATACACAATACAACACATTACAAGTAACCTTGAAAATATATAGAATACCGAGTATATATTGAAAAGAGATACAAGCTAGTTACATGAAGAGTGGAGAGAGACATATTTGATGTTACAATTTAATGTAAGAGCCATGCTTGACAATGCTTAATCAAATGATCGTGAATCCATTTTACAACAATATATGCCATTAATGTTACATGTACGCACTTCTAAAGAAGTACCATATTTGAATATGGGTCTAATCATTTCATGTTCCACTTTGTGACTCTTTATTTGCTCTCATTTCTTAATCTTATTATTGTCGTTATAATTGGCATTATTATTTCGAAGGGGACATATAAACCAAAAAGCAATCATCAATCCTACTAGTATTATTTTCCATCTTGTAGGTAACATCTATCCGATCATTCATTAATTTCTTCCTCTCATGCTCTCACACACCGCCCAAAGAATACTTCATCCCACACAATAATAGACCAAACTAATGCAATTATTATAATTGAGGTCATTAAGCCTCCCCTCACGCTAAACAGAGACCTTGCCATGCCTCACATGTACCACCCCCACAGTTGACTAGTTAGTATCATTTGATTCTTTTTAAGAGCCCCAATCGCTAATTAGTACCCTTCAAGCTTCAATTAGTGGAGTTTATAATATCAATAACTTTAATTAAAGTATTAAACTGTCTTGATTGTTCTCAAAAAAATAAAAATAAAAACTTTAAACTGTCTTGTTGTTCTAGAAAAGTATATTAATTAATAATATATTAACATAAATTATGTTAAAATGACATCACCAATAATTTAGGCCCCCAGGAACCATATCACAAGCAAGTCCTAACTCGATTAATTAAACCTCAATTAGTACTACTAGATCCTACAATTAATACAATTTCTGGGTGTTATGTCTATTGACGATCATGAAGTGACAATTTGTTAAGAATTTGAACTTGAGGATCGATTAAACTCTAAAAAACTAAATACATATAATTAACTAAAAATATATAATTATTTTTAGTTCGTTTATTTTACAATCTATTTTGTATTCTTTTAAAACAAAAAATAACTTTTATTGTTTCATTAATTAATTATATAATTGATTGAGTGGAATGGTAAACTCTCTTTATATTTAATAATGCATTAATATTATTTATACTCCCTTCGATCATTTTTGTAAGTTATCATATAAACAAAACTCTTTATAATAAAAAAATCCCTTAAATTTGTGTCTGTCACGTGATTTTTACTCGTGAGATCTCCAAACATAAGTTGTACTCCAAACATGTCTTGTTCTTCATTTAGAGTGGAACCCACGACCACAATTATATATCAAAGAAACTGGACTCTAAAATTATAATAAAGTTTAGGTAACTAAATGTATAAGTTGGCTATATGTATAGTATAATAAATTAATAATCATAAATAATTACGATATATAAAATAAAAGATCGTTAAGTTCTACCAGAAGGGAATCAAATTTTACAATCTCATTGAATAAAAAATATATTAAATCACTTATCAATGATTTTCCTTTTTTCTCTATTCTTTCTCTCAAAACCATAAAAATGGTTTAAAGAAACACTGAACTGGAAAAATGGAGACTAATGCAATACTCGAACGGTGAAGAAATAGCCACGAAGTACAAATAATATGTCGTTAAACGTTGCACGGGAAAAAGTTCCTGCCAATACTCGATCACTAATCCATCACTGAACCATGTGCAAAGAATTCCCCCAAAATTACTAGTCATTAGTTCGTCGCTAATTAAAATATAGCAATAGATGAATGGAGAACATCTCCGTGGCGACTGCAAAACCTCCTCCCCGGCCTTGTCAGAAGAGGAGGAAAGATCCTCAAGGAAATTTAAGAATCGGCAATAAGAAGAGGGAGGGTCGCTGGAAACGGCCAATGGGCTATATTTGTCCTTTAAAGAGTCCCTCGGAGCCAGTGAGGACTCTGCGATGGAAGAAACTATCGAATCGAGTGAAATTGAAGTGGGCTCGGATGATCCACTTCGAGGCATGAAGGACAAAATATCGTTCATTTCTTTCTCTGAGCGTGTCCGAAAACAAATGGCTCTAGCGACGGATCGAACAGTTATTGTAAGACTTCTTGGAAAGCCGATTAGTTTCCGGACGATGGTACAACGTCTTCAATCGTTGTGGAAACCAGATGGGCGTATGAGGGTAACCGATGCTGAAAATGGTTATTTTATGATACGCTTTGATATTGAGAATGATTGTCTCACAGCACTCTTAGATGGCCCATGGACTGTTGTCCTCGGCCATTATTTGTTAGTACAACTATACTCCTTAGCCTTTGATACCGGGGCAGTCAATGTATCTTCCCTAACGGCGTGGATCCGTTTCCCGGGGCTACCTTTCCATTACTATCATAAGAGCACTCTTCGATCTATCGCCAATGAGATTGGGGAATTCATTAAAATTTACTATTATAATACGGTTGATACTCAATGTGGTCATTTTGCTAGGATGGCAGTCAAACTCGACTTGAGAAAACCTTTCCCCTGGCAAATTCTGATAGATAATCAGCTCCGTACGGTCGAATATGAGGGACTCCCATTCATATGCTACAAATGTGCGAGATATGGTCATACATCCAGTGTATGTCCCTTCGAAACTATGAATGCGAAACAGGTCGCTCTGGCCGAGTCTGCGACGGATATGGTTACGAGGATTAACGCACATTCCATCACTTCTGCAAAGCTAGATGCAAATCTAACCCTCAAAACGAAACCCATTGTGAATCAGAATGGGCCAAGAGCTAGTCCCAAGCCCAATGTTAAAGACCAGCCCAGTTCCTCTTAACCAGTCTACACTGTCGGCCCACGCTCCCAAAACAAATCGATCCCTGTGCCCAGTGTGCAGAACCCGAAAGTTGAAATGATGATTGATGAGACTCCTTCCCTACCAACCCCTGAAGTTCCATTGACGGATGAGACCTCTCAGATAATGCAACATGACTCGCTTATGGAATCCACAGTTCAGCCCGGCGCGACCCCCGAATGTGTACTCAACGGCGATCTTCACTAGGTTTTTCTGGTGACTGATAAAGAGATGACGAAGCGTTTGGGTGGCGGAGCTAGCCTTTCCTAACATGCGGAGGTCCGGAGCCCTTGGTCGTCCTCCTGATGGTACCAAACTCATCAATTTACGGGGCGAACTGAAAATTAAGCGACAGGGAACGAAAGCAAAGAAAGCTCAATCGTCGTATGCTAGGAGCGAACCTTCCCTTGGGTCGAAACCAACGTCTGATGGCACTGACGTCAACTGAGGATGCAACTGCTCCTAAATAGCATTTATCCCTTTGACTCTCTTTCTTTTCTGTTCCGGTATTTCCCATCCCTCTTAATTTAATAATTTGTTTCCTTATGCTGATTTCTACGGGGTTTTTCTAAAAGTGGGATAAATTTACATTTTATTTCTTAAAATAGGAAGTTTATTTTTAATTTACAAAAATACGTGATAATTATTTTTGAAAAAGAGTTATTGGTTATAAATTGGCATCCATGGTGGCGAAGAAGCGGTGAGGTGGAAGACAATGTGTATAGATAGCTCCTTTTGAAAATGACCTATCTATATAAAACTATATACTCTACGAATGACTCATTTTGAAAAGGAGCTATTAATACAAATTCTTTTCCCCATGACCGCGACGTGCATATGGAGATGGACGACCCGCGTCACTCGCGTATCTCGAGATAGACACTAATGTAAACAACGCGCATGCATATCGACGTGGACAACTCAAGCAAACGTCACTCATGTATGCTGAGGTGGAGATTCCATGCAAATGCTAGGCACGTCTGTCGAGGTGGGTGACCCATGCAATCTCATGCAACTCATGCAAACATCACGCACGTGTCTCGAGGTGATAAAGCTAATGCTAACATCACGCAAGTATGTCGAGGTGGGTCAGGCATGCATATCCATAGTAAGCATGCAACTCGCCCTGGTTGTCCGCCTCGCGATACGTGCGTGATGTTTGCGTGGGGTCCATGGTCTGTAGTGGATATGCATGGCTCGCCCATCTCGACATACGTGCGTGGCGTTTCATGTGTTGTCAATCAAGAGATACGTGTGTGACGTTGACATTGGTTTTACTACCTCGAGACACGTGCGTGACGTTTGCATGAGTTGCACGGGGTTGCATGGGTCACCCACCTTGACAGACGTGCCTGACATTTTCATGAAATCTCCACATCGGCATACATGGGTGATGTTTGCATGGGTTTGTTCACGTCGATATGTGTGCATCTTGTTTACATTGATTGTCTACCTCGAGATACGCGAGTGGCATGGGTCGTCCATCTCCATATGCACGTGTCATTCATGGGGAAAAAAATTGTATGATAGCTCCTTTTCAAAAGGAGTCATTCATAGAGTGTATAATTTTGTATAGTTAGCTCATTTTCAAAATGAGCTATCTATACAATTGCTTCCACCTCACTGTCCACCTCACTGTCCACGTAGGACGGTCATACACTCGATAACGCCTTTTCAAAATGCGTTATCAGCGTAAGGTTGTCCTACGTGGCACGGCCATACACTGATAGTGTCTTTTGAAAAGACGCTATCAGTGTATGTCATGAAAAGACGCTATCCATGTGTCCACGTCAACAAGAATTTGCTGCCACTGTGATAACGCCTTTTGCGTAGGCGAGATTGCCTATTCCGGAAAATAAAAACATTTAAACCTCATTTTCCTCTTTTAAAGTAAAAAGCTATATACTTTTGTAATTTTTTCGATTTCTACTCTTATATGGAATTGTTTGGGTGTGGTCAGCAGAGCTTTTAAAGTAAAAATCTATGTACTTTTGAGACTTGCTTCAATTTCGAGGACGAAATTCTAATTCGTTGGGAATAATATAAAGGCCCGAAAATTTCACTTGTGCCACGTGTCAGGTCAGGGTCGTTTGCGGGATCCACTCGTCGAATGTGTATGTCCGAATCTCGGGTAGAGACTCCGAGGTAATGTGTAATATCCAATTTGAGATTATAATGTTAATTGTTGAGAAAATTATATGCGGGAAATTCGGTTAGCTGAAACATGAACGAGGTCGCGCCTCAAGTTGCGTGCCGACGTGGGACCGAGATAGTGGTTTAATGTGGCTATAGTGGATTTATGTGGTTTTAATGTGGTCACGTTAAAATCATATACATTGGATATTCCTCGTGATGCGAGTGGTGCGAGGGCTGGAGGCAGAGGTCTCGTCCTAAACCCGAGGTTTTTCCTGGTTGTCCGTCGATATTATCCGAGTCCAAGGATGTTTCATAGTCGTACGGGCTAGGGCTGGGAGACAGAGGTCTCGTCCTAGATCCGAGTCTATGGATGTCTTATAGTCGCAAGGGTTGGGGCTGGGAGGCTGGGGTCTCGTCCTAAACCCGAGTCTGCTGGGCTTTTGCCGCGACTCAACGACTTTTTGGTCGGGACTCCTTGTTATTTGACCTCACTCATTGATGGATTGTTTACAATCTTTTATATTCATGCGTTCAGTATTCCTTTCGTTCTATTTGCATGAAATTGACTGCTTTGGATATTGTGAAATGATGTGTATATGTCCTACTGGATTTACTTACCTGGGCTCGTCAATTTTGGGTTTGACTGAGTGCAGAGTCGCAGACGAGTAGCATAGGGAAAGCTCCATTGCTAGGTGAATCTTTGTATATCATGTATTACTCTCCTCTGATGATTATATATTTATGATGGGTTTCACAATTAGGTTGCCTAACTTTTTGACATTTCGGTTGAGTTATTTAATTTGTAGTAATTGATTCCGCTAAACTGTAAAACTCGACAAATAATTATAACTCAACTTAAAAATTGTGAATTTATATATAATGATGGGTTGGAAGGCTGACTAGGTCCGCGTTGACCTTGCGAGACTGGCTCGGGGGTCCACGTTGGCTTAAGCCAGGCGGGGCCCAATTTGTGAAAAAAATTGGGGCCGTCATAATTCTTATTTTGGTTGAACTCGGAATTAGTGGGGCCCGGGCAGAGAGACTAATTAAGCGGCTCCGTTTCGAGGGGTTACATCGAGTCGAGGCCCAAGGATAATCCGAGGCATATGAATAATTTGGAGGGATGAGCTTTCTATCAATAAAACTCGGGTTAATTTCATAGATGGTCACCCAAGTTTATAGTTTGTAACACTTTGGTCACTAAACTCATATTTGTCCAAAATATATCACCCAACTTTACAAAACGTTTCAACAATATAACTCGACCACTTCCGATCACAAATTCGGTCACCCTGCTTACGTGGCGCCATGTGGGATTTCATGAGAGGTCACCAAACTATTCAAGTGATGATGTGGACCCAATTGAAGTTTTTTTTTTTTGGTTCAAATGAAAGCACCCCAAATCAGTGGGGTGTATCAAAAACAAATCCACCAACAACGATCCGTCACTGCTCATCTTCTCTCCGCTGCACATCTCTTTCTTCCCTCTGTCATTTTCGTCCGTCACTACGCCTTCGCCTCCGGCTGCTCGTCGTCGCCTTCGACTACGCCACCTCCGGTTTGTTTCTTGCTCGCTCTGCATCTCCGAGGACGCCGGTGACTTCGCTTCCGCGTTGGCGCCCTCTCGCTTGCCCATTTTCCTCACCCACCCTCCCATTCTCCTCTCTCTTGCTTCCGCCTCATCATCTCTGTAAGTCTCTCTCTCTCTCTTTAGCCCACCCTTTTTTTCTTCACATTTGGGTAAGTTTTTAGGTTTAAAAAGTTGAAATATTGATCATCTTCTTTGTCGCGACAAGAACAGAACAAGCAAGAAATGGTGCATTTAATCGATTTTCATTGTTCCTTTTTTCACTTCATCGCTAAAGAACTCATTTCATGTTCGAGTTCGTAGGGGACCTAGTTTGACACTGTTGAATTTACGATTTCGAGGGCTTTGCAGTTGACATGAAGTCGATTAGCACTCTATCGCTCAAACTCGCACCAAGAACAGGGTGCCTTCAGGGCAACACTGGTTTAGATATTCAAACCGACATTTCAATGTAAGGGGTTTATTTTTGCAAATGTTAATGGTTTTAGGCCAGCACTGGATTGGATATTTAACACTATTAAAGAACAATTCCTGATAGACCCCTAGACGCAATGACACAATTTTTGCTCATTGATGATTTTCGGGTCTTATATGTTGTTGAGTGTGGAATGTCAATGTAGATGTGAAGACTTCATGTAGCCACACCTTTATGTTCAAGCTTGACTATTTTTCTAATATAGCCCAACACAAAAACATGAAATGTGAAGAAAAGCAGAGTGGCCACTTAGATAAGAAATTGAATTACCCCTATAGGCATTAAATTCTTTTAAAAAGTCATGGAAAAGAGTTCATACTTTAGGAAGATTGTGGATGAAATTAAGACTTAGCCGCATGCCTAGATCTAAGAGAATAGTTTTTTTTTCCATCCTTAGTCATAAGGTATTCTTTAGTTCTTGACTCAAAATTTATTAAATTACAAATTTTTTTAAGTTACTAAATGATCTTGCTTATGTAAAGGGACATTTTTAACATCTTTATCATTGCATGATTCATTTTGACAATGGAGATGGTGGTCAAGAGAAGTGAACCCTGATTTAGAACATAGATATTGTGAGTCACCAAATATTAGTGAGCAAGAATTAGCTGACTTAGAGGTTGGTCATCAAGAATAAATGGAACCTCTATAAAAGAACAAGACAATGGAACAATTCAACAAGAAGAACTACAAGAGAATGAAGGCAATGATTTTTTCGAGAATGACAATGATGTTGAGGACGATGATGATTATCAAGAAGTTGTTGACGAACAACTGCAAGGTAGAAAAAGAGGAAGGCCTAAGGTTAATGCTCCACCTCGTAGTAGTGCACTTGCGATTGTTGAAGTTCATGACCAAGATTCGGACTATGCAACATCGGATGGGCTCCACACAGATGATGATTTCGATGGATCCTGGGAAGATGAGGTATCTAGAATTTGATGAGTTCAAAGACATGGCAGACCCACATCTCGAATTAGGCATGAAATTCTCTTCTTTCAAGACATTTAAGATGGCCTAACACATAGTTTTTTTTCATTCATAAGGTAAATAACCACAATACAAGGTTTGCGTTAAGTTTGACACAAAATAAAAGTTCAGCTCTTATAAGACGTGCCAAACAGCAATACAACGACCACCAAGCATAACCAACATGCAATCGAAAAACCATTGAGTTTTCTTCGCCCCTTAAACTCATCTTCCAACCTCTTCTCGCTTTCGATTCGATTTAACTTCCTCAACAACATTTATAAGAATCTTTGCACGATCAGTCATTTCAGGATCAAACCAGTTAAAGTATTTGCATCCAGATCTATGCTGTAAAATAATGAAAATTCTCCTTTAATTCCCTTTATATGAATTAAATTTTACAAATTCATATAATATACAAATATACAGAAAATACAAACTTTGTATTTTCTGCATCCATAAAACCGTCGTCCTGGATTAGTGGTAGTCCACGAGGTGAACACCACTGCTGGCAGATCGCAATAACAATACTCGTGTCCTTTTACAAATTTCATGATCTTTGGCCAAGATACAAATATAACAAAGAGGTTACAAATAAACAAACTCTTGTAAAAAAAAACTTCATTCATGATATTAAGAAAAATACCAGTACAATAAGGGAAACAAAACTTCATTGTAATGATTTCACCAAACCTCCCAAGCGAAATTAATAGCAACAACTTCAAAATATTAATAGACCCCATACAATGAATATAATGCAACCTCATACAATAATGTATGATACATTATTATTACATTATTGACAAAAATGTCGGGACAACTCCAAAAATAAGTTGTTATGTTGTTGTTGTACTCTATATGTGTAAATCATCTATTGATCAAACTAAGAAATTAGAGACAAATTCTCAAATGAAACTTCCATTTCAAAGTCATTGATACAAATAGAGAAAAGATTTTTATCTCTAAAATTTTCAACATGTTGTTGGTTGACATATAACTTTACTTTCGTAAGATGATCTAGTCAATTGACTTGTTCCTTGCTTCTAATTCAAGCATTTAATAAGTACTCGATCCATGAGAGAAGAATTACATAATTCAAATAATGCAAATTAAAATATTGTCATAGACAAAGAATAAATCTTTGAGCAAGGAAGCCAGACTTAACCATCTATCCAACATGGTATTCACTTGCAAAGAATGCAAGCAAGAATTACAATTACATTATGACATCAGTTACAATGAGAACCTGAAATATAGTATTATATCTAAAGAAGTAGAATGGCATAGAGAATGTCCATTAGCATGATGCATACAAGAGAACCTAAAATATAAAATCCATAGGCATCACGAAAATCATTAGCAAAATACTGAAGCTATAAACAACTTGTTTCAAACTTAAATTGGTTCAACCATAATTTACAATGCATGTGGAAAGTAGATTCACATCTGCAACAGTAGTTCTAGAACAGTTGGCTGACAAACTATTCTGAGATTCACATCTCAATGTCAATTCAGATGGCAATGTCAATTGTTCAGCAAAGTGGTGGGCAATACCATGTCTTGTTAATAGTGGCTGATGGGCAGGTACTGTAACTTAATTTGTTCTTTATTTGTTATGGTCTTACAATTTATTTTTGAGGCTATTATATTTAGGGTACACAACACAATGACTGTATGTATTTGAATCATACTAATTATGCTGGTAGAATTTTTTTTCTTAGTAACAAAACTTTATTTATGTCACTTAAGGAAACCAACAACTTTAATTTCAATACTAGTGGAAGCTTGCCTTTGATGCTCCTCAATTTGTAATAAAAGTTTTTTTAACAAGAAACCAACAACTTTAATTACAATATGAGTGGAAGCTTGCCTTTGATGCTTCTCAATTCTCATTCATTTCACAATTAATGCTTTGACACAATAGTTGCAATTTGCAAAGTATTAAGTTTAACTAGGTCCCTATCACAACATAATCATCATGGATTCATGGCTCATCAATGGTGGTTGAAACATTAGAGAGAGATAACATGTCATAAAGATCTCTCTAATGAAAATACTTGGCCGGCTAAGCTCTCAGGAACAGATGACAATTGATGCAATTGTTAAGGCAAGGTAATTGAGCATGTATTTTAAAGCCGAAGATACTACACGTACTAAAACCCTAAAATCCACAAATCAAACTAAAACCCTAAAATCCAAAAATCAAACAATGAAAGTGCAAAAATTATTCAAAGAAATCAAACAAAATCACATTGAACCCTTCAAATTAAATAGAACTTGAGAGAGAGAGAGAGACTTACAGAGATGATGAGGCGGAAGAAAGAGAGGAGAATGGGAGGGCGGGTGAGGAGAATGGGCGAGTGAGAGGGCGCCAACGCGGAAGCGAAGCCACCGACGTCCTCGGAGATGCAGAGCGAGCAAGAAAAGACTGGAGGTGGCGTGGTTGAAGGCGACGACGAGCAGCCGGAGGCGAGGCGCAGTGACAGACCAAGATGATGGAGGGAAGAAGGAGATGAGGAGCGGAGAAAAGATGAGCAGTGACAAACCATTGTTGGTGGATTTGTTTTTGATACACCCCACTGATTTGGGGTGCTTTCATTTAAACCAAAAAAAAACTTCAATTGGGGCCACATCATCACTTGAATAGTTTGGTGACCTCTCATGAAATCCCACGTGGTGCCACATAAGCAGGGTAGCCGGATTTCTGATCGGAGAGTGTCGGAGAGTGGTCGAGTTATATTGTTGAAATGTTTTGCAACTTTGGGTGATATATTTTGGACAAGTATGAGTTCGGTGACCAAAGTGTTACAAACTATAAACTTGAGTGACCATCTATGAAATTAACCCATATAATTCAAAGCAACTGGCAATTTATCCATTTGAGGGTGCAATGGGGACTCTTTCCGGCTTTCACATTCACGGCAATTTATGGGAGCCCGGACCCTGTTATCCATCGGATGTTATGGGAAAATTTGGAAGCTATAGCCATTGCTACTCTGGATCCATGGTTGCTAGTAGGGGATCTTAATGCAATTTTGCATGCTTCGGATAATATGGGAGGCTCTCATCCGGTTCGCACATGCAAAAAATTCAACGGTTGGTTCTCTCGTGTCGGTCTTGTGGACCTTCCTTTTAGTGGCCCGTCCTTTACATGGTCAAGGGCTCTCTGCCATGAGCATTTGGATAGAGCGATAATTAATACGGCACGAAGGAAGGTCTTTAATCATCCAAGCCTAACTTATATGTCCAAAGTCTACTCTGATCATTGTCTGCTTCTATTGAACATCAATTTGGGGGCACGCCTTTACCTAAAACTAGGTTCTTTAAGACCCTGTCTGCTTGGGAGACTCACCCAGAATGAAAGAACTTTGTCACTAAGAACTACAATACCTCTAAACCTTATCAGGAAGCCTCATCTCTCTTTGCTTTAAGAGCTACACGCTGGAATAAAGAGGTGTTTGGCAACATTTTTTAGAGGAAAAAGTGATCTTAGCTCGCTGGAGGGAATTGAAAAGGCCTTCGAAACACACAAAATAGTGAATCTAATAAAAATTAACCATGTACTAAGAGATGAACTTGAGAAAGTGTTACTCCAAGAGGATTTGTTATGGCGTCGGCAAGCAAATGCTGATTGGGCCATGATAGGTGATAGAAATACAACATTTTTCCACTCTAAAGTCAGATAGCGGGTAAGGAAAAAGAAAATACTCGGCCTTTACTTCTCGTCGGGTGCTTGGCGCGAGGACCAAACGACTTTGAAGCGAGAAGCTCTCTCTTTTTTCGAAATGTATACATAGGGTCCTCGCCTTACGAGTTGTTATACGAGGTATGAAATACATTTCCTACAATCCCTATGGCCTTGATCATGGATATGGGGCAACCTATCTTAGACGAAGAAATACGGCTCACTTTGTTCGCTATGGCACCACATAAGGCACCAGGAGTTGATGGAGTGTCGGCCTTCTTCTTTCTGAAAAACTAGACGGTGGTGGGTAGTGCAATTTGTAATATGGTCAAAATGTGTTTTTCGGAGGGTGTTGTGGACAATTCCTTGAACAAATCTCTTATAACCCTCATTCTAAAGATTGATAGCCCGGAGAATTTTAATCATTTGAGGCCGATAAGTCTGTGCATTGTTTTTTTTTTTGAGTAATAGGAGGCGATACTCCTTGTATTTGTGTATATATATATATATATATATAAGAAAATGTAAAAATATACAAGTGCTACAAAAAAGGGTGACCTACACTACACAAAAAACAACCAAAATTATACAAAACAACCTGGAGCAAAACATCAGACCTAAGACCACCAATTGTTCACGCACAGAACCTGAGATGCAACTGTACTCCATCATCGTTGTTCACACACAAGGCAACCATATTTTATGCGTGTTGACTCAATCATCAAGACAAATAAAAACCCTGTTGCATAAAGACCTCTTCCAAAGCATCATGTAATTTTTGACATAAAATCGTGTTCCACTGCCTTTTGGTCCTCCAAATTGGTACGCCATCAAACCATACACCACCCACTTTGACCATATCAGAGTTCCAAATCTCACACAGGACCGAGGTTCATGACTGACCAAGAAACGCGCTCACCAGAATCCACGAGTGTGTACATAGAGAGGGCAGCGACTGTAATGGACAAAAGGTCGGGCGCACTACCTTGTTGGTACTTCAAACAAAAGTAATGCACAGTTGGCCCCCCGACCTTTTTGCCTCCACAAAAAAAACGTAAGCCTGCAAAAACCAATCCAATAAATCATAAACAAAAATCAGACCAGTTTCCTTGCCACTGTTGCCATGACCATCCTGCGAATTCTTTATGTCCATGCAAGGCCAAGCCTACATTCCTTTTCGTAGATTCCCATATCTCTTGCCAAGTGTTGTCAATCTCTTTAAAAATTCGTTGGTTTCTCTCCCCCCACAGTGCCCAAAGAAGTGCCAAAAGTCCGGCTTTGAACAACAAATTCCTTTTATTGCCGCATGAAATAGACGTCGCTTGTTCCATCCATGTTCTTAAAGATTGGGGGTTTTGCCACTCGATGCCTATCTCCCTCGACAACTCCTCCCATAACCTACACGAAAATGAACATGTCAAAAAAAGGTGATCAATGGATTCTATACGAGAAAAACACAAACAACATCTTGACGGCAAGAGGGTGATATGAGGGAGTCGTCTTTGGAGCACATCTGTCGTATTAATCTTTTCAAGCCACGCCATCCAAGCAAAAACCCTAACCTTCATAGAAGTAACAGATTTCCATATTAGATTATAAACCGAAAAATATGCCAACGAATTTTCAAGGCAAAGACCATAAAAGAAAGATTTAATAGGGTCCCACCCCCACCCATGTTTATCCTCCGTGTGTAAGGTGAGGGAAACTTCCTGGAGACGATGCGTGATTGCCGCAAATTCTATAGCTTCTGTTTCTCCTAACCTTCGCCGAAAATCATAATGCCAAGAGTGATCCCACTCGCTCCCCCCGACGAAAGAGGCCACCTCCGCCACACTTGCTTCGGGATTTCGCGAGAGAGAAAATAAACCCGAAAAGTCCTCAGCAAAAGATCGCGTCCCGTTCCATGCATCCTGCCAAAAGCGCAGCTTTCATGCCATTCCCTAGCGTGAGCTCCACACCTTTGATGAAATCATGCCTGCGGCTAGCAATAAAGCGCCATGGAGATCTGAACGAGGGCCTAAATCTTAATGACGTATCCAAGCCATTAGCTTCCTTACCATAGATACTTCCTATGACATTCGCCCAAAAAGCCTTCGGCTCCTGCTGGAAACGCCAGAGCCATTTACAAACAAAGGTCGTATTGCGCTTTACAAGATTTCCAATTCCAAGACCTCCGTGTTGTTTGGGAAGCTTTACTTGGTTCCAAGCCACGAGTGGCCACGAAGATTGGCCATCCAATCATTTCCATAGGAAATCTCGCATCATCTTTTCGGCCCTCTTGGCAATACCTATCGGGAGTCGAAAGAGTGACATGAAATATGTTGGAATGGAGTCGAGAACTGATGCGATTAATGTGACTCTACCTCCTTTGGATAAGAAGCCTCGCTTCCACCCATCCAACCTGCGCGCAATTTTCTGGAGAACCGGCTCCCAAAAATCGGCCTGAAGTGGGAACCCCGAACGGCATACCAAGGTATTTCATGGGCCAAGTCCCGACCTGACAATTGACACCCTCGGCCGCCTGTAGTACTGTATCGACCGATACGTTAATCCCCAACAAGCTGCATTTGGACAAATTTCGAGATCTTGCAGAAGGCCTGAACGAGCTGCATCGCCTTATGAACCGCCTCCTCCGAGTTTTTGATGAATAACAGCGAATCGTCGGCATACTGCAGTGTGTGACGTGAACCCCTTCTCCGCCTACCTTAAATCCTTCTACCATTTCATTGTTCTTGGCAGTGTCCATAATTCTTCCCATGACATCAACCACCAAGACGAAGAGGAAGGGAGATAATGGGTCCCCTTGTCTCAACCCCTTTGTTCTCTAAAGCTGCCTTCGGGTCGCCCATTAATGAGAATCGAATAGTGAGCTGATAAGGCACATCCTTTCATCCACAATCGCCATCGCTCGCCAAAGCTTTTCCTTTGAAGCACATAGTCCAAAAAGGTCCAGTCCACTCAGTCATAAGCTTTGGCGAAATCGAGTTTCAGAACAAAGCCTTGTAGCCCCCTTTTCCTGTCATATTCAACCACTTCGCTGGCTATAAGAACTGAATCTATCATCTGTCTATCAGGGACAAATGCAGTCTGTTCCATCGCAATTGTATGTTTGAGAACTGCCCTTAGACGGTGAGCGAGGACCTTTGCCAACAATTTGTACATAAATGTAACCAGACTGATGGGCCGGAAATCCTCGATCCTCCCAACTTGAGAGCCTTTGGGAATCAAGCATATGAATGTCTCATTCATGTTTCGACTAATCACTCCGTTACTATGAAAATCTTCAAAGAACTTCATGATGTCACATTTGATAACTCCCCAAGATCGTCTGATAAATGCGAAGGTGAATCCATCGGGGCCTGGTGCTTTATCCATTTCGCAGGAAGTAATTGTTGCCCATACCTCGTCTTCCGAGAATGATCTCTCCATATGACTCGCTTCTTCTCCCGGAATGACAGCCCAATTAATGCCATTTGATCTCCCATGTGCTATCCATTTCGTCCGTGTATAAATGTATGTAGTAATCAACAATCTCTTGCTTGATTCTACTGGTTTCCTCAGTAAGCTCATCACGAAACTTATTACAAACATAATTAAACCGGTAATGCCTTCTCTTGTTAGCCCAACCTAAACAAGTTTTGTTGAAGGTCGTCATATAGCGGATAATATATTGATCGCTCAAGAAATGCTCCACTCTATGCGTAATCTACGAGGAAAAAAGGGTTGGCCGGCAGTTAAAATCGACCTCGTGATGGCTTATGACCGTCTCTGTTGGAGTTTCATTACCGACACGTTTGATGATGCGGGGATCCCATTGTTCCTTTCTAGAATCATCATGAACAATCTCTCATCCAGCTCTTTCCAACAAGGGCATGGTGGACCTTTCTAGAATCATCATGAACATCGGATCATGCTAAGTGTTCAAATCAGAGTTATGAGGGGCACTGCAAGGTCTTCAGATGGCGTGGGAGATGGGGTTCAAGAAGGTAATTCTTGAAATGGATAACAAGGTCATGGTGAACCTTCTCAATGTAGTGAATCCCCCTAATCATCACCATCGACACTTAGTCTCATTGATCTGGGGTTTAGTGCAATAGCTTGGTTGTTCCGTATTGTCTATACGCAACGTGAAGGTAATCATTCAGCCGATTGGCTGGCCTCTTTTGCTACCCAACATTCAATTGGGAGCCACATTCTGGACCACTGTCCCCTAGAGCTTTCATCTATCCTAAGGGAGGATGTTATTGGTGTTTCTTTTCCTAGAAATTGCCCATTGTACTAGACACGTTTGTCTCTTTCTAACAAAAAAATGGAGGCTGACGTCTGGTGTAAATTATAATCTCTAAGATAGGAGGGACAAATACACTAGAACAATTTCCATATTTAATAGAGGTTTTTAAACCCATATTAAAGGAAGTGTTATTAAATAACAACTAATTGATAGGAGTTTTAAAAAACCTCTATGTAATACATGTATTAAAAATTAAAACATAACACAATTTCATATGACATTTAATAACACTCTATTTAATAGGGGTTTTAAAACCTCTATTAAAGGCAAAAAATGTTCTAGTGATAGGAAGTGATTACACACTAAACTGGAAAGACGGAGACTAACGTCTGGTGTAAATTATAATCACTAAGATCAGAGGGATTTTGTCGGTGATTGTGATGGCACCAGCTCCCCATAAACATAGCCCCGCCTAGCCTAAACCCATCTGAACCCCCGAGTCAGCCTACAAGAAGTCAAAGCAGGCCTAGTCAACCTTCCAATCCATCAACATAAGGTAACATAAGTTAATTCATAATTGTAAGTTGAGTTATTAGTATTTTATCAAGTTTTACAAATTAGCAAAAGCAATTTATACGTTAAATAACTCAATAATAAAGTAAAAGAGTCGGACAACCTAAATGTGGAACCTTGTAAACATTTTTAATCATTTATATCTTGTGTCAAGTGTAATAGACAAGCAAAATGATATAAAATTCGTGTGTATCTTTTAGCCCAAACAAGTATCCGAAGTGTGGTAAAACAACATATAAAGAATATAAAAAGTCAAAAAAAACCTACAAACTGAGTAAGGGAGGCTCTCTTCAATATCCTCAGAGTAGATCGCCAAGTATCAACACCTTGCCCTTACTCGACTGCAAATATACTCTCTGTCACACATAAGAATGTCAAGTCTAGTAAGTAAAAGCTAGCAGGATCTAAATAGTACTTCAAAATAAATAAAGTAGTTTAAAACTCAGACGGATAGAAAGAAAGTTGTAAGGAATGCATGATAATAAGACAAAAATAAAAGTACAATGAGAAATGAGTGTCAAAAGAAACGACTAGTGTAACATCCCCTATCTCGATTAAGAGAATGCCTGACCTAAAACTCTAATTAAGCCCCAGCACACCAATCATACTCAATTAGAGTAACAATACAGTCATTTTTCATACCCGATAATCATAATACAGTATATTGTATATCAAATAAATAACAAAAACCGCAGCGGAATTAAATTTTTTTATATTAAAAATTATGTACTAAACTATAATATTCAGAGTCCAAAACCGATGTCAGCCTCGATTTACAAAACAACCCCAAATCCTATGTTAATACAAAATGTATTTCAATTCAAATATATTAGACAATAAAGAAATCAATTCACTGTAGAGAAGACTATAAACTCCTAATCTTCTTTGTTATTGAGTTGAAACGCACGTTGGTATTCTCGAAATGGTAATTGGGAATCGCTCTAACTTGCTCAGTAAGTGACTCACAATTACAATATCAAGAGTCTATCTAATAATCAATGAATATGAATAACAATATGAATCTAATAATATCTGTCAAGGCATGCTAAATAATAAAACAATAGATAAATAGATGTAAACCATAGTTTCATAGCTCTTACATGTGTGACGTAAATTATAATTTATTTATAAGAGTCATCTCTTAATTACATAAGAATACCTTTGCCCGAAATTCACACATTGGTCGATGTGTGATTTCTTCAGCGTATTCAAGAATAATGGAGTCTCTACACTCTATGGGATATGAATGCCAATACTAAGCCATGGTATTCGAAATTAAAAAAGAAAGACTAATCTTTAACACCTTATAATCATTTCGTATCCAGTTAGCAAGATCCAGCTCATTCCCTAATGTTCATTACATTTTATTCACGTCACCATGCAATGCTCCCAATCCCAATCCACAACCTACGTGAACTAGATATACTATAATAAATAGCACAAGTGATATTTATAATTGAATCCCACTTATTTGTGCCGAGTTTTCCTAAATTTATACCGACTTACATAACTCTTGAAGTCCTCAATCATTTCTTAGTCAATCAAAAACGTAAAATAAAATGATCATCATCAATTTGAGTCTAATACTCATCGGTTAACACTCTAAAACTAATCCCAACGTAATTCAGACCAATTTGTCACTTTTTATATCAACACATCTATTTTACATTTTTCAAAGTAACAACCCCGATATAAAGTCTCACACATATCCCAAATTCTTCATTTTCATAGAAATTCATCAATTTCCATTTATTTGGTCAAAATATTATTTTTGTGAATTTTTTCTTTCTTCTGAGTTTTTTCCTAATTTCCAGTCTTTAGTTGAAAATGGGTTTATGGTTTGAGCCTAAACCAGGTTGAACCGGGTTCGCCTCAATCGAGTCGAGCCGGGCCGGTTCAAGGCCCAACCCATTTTCTTCATCAAGACAAAACATAGCTCTGTTTTGTTTAATTTTCATTTAAATCGGGCCATAGCAGGGGAGTTATATCTTCTTTATCGGATGAACTCTAAACCAGTTTCTCCGAGTTTCTTCCTCTCCAAATCATCATCACCATTCATAACCACCCAACAATAACAACAACGACAATCAACAACAACATCTCAACCCAACAACACTACTTACCTTCTCAAATCTCTATCTCTTCCCCTTTATTTCGGTTTCTCCCTCTCCTTCTTACATTTCAATCAATTTCGCTCCCTCTCAAAAACCAAAGTCGAAACACAGTTTAGGGACGCAGTGTTTGGGTTTTGAAGATAAAGATGAGATTCCCTCGAGATTCTCATTGCATGAGTCTCAAGCCAGATCTAATGGTTTAATTATGTTTATTTTATATTTAGATTTTTCTCGATATACATGTTGCGTATCTCGAGGTCGATCTTGTGGCTATTTGCAACCTATCACATTTCTACTTACTTACATGATATCAAATATATTAATCTACTCGATATATGTATTGCATATCTCGAGGTAGATCTTGTGTTTTTATAACTAACTATATAACATTCATGTACCACTTGATTGTCCTTGAGATGGGATGACACGCATTTCAAGGCATGAATAATCTCCTAAAATCACCAACAACCACAACATTCACATCCTCTATGCTCATGCTATCCGTATCTTGAGGCATAACAATGCCAACCACCCCACCCATACACAACTATTCATGGCCTCAACTCAAGCGTAATATTGCGTATCTCTAGGTGAATCTAATATATAATTTAATTTGATTTGAAGTTTAGGATTCATTTCTTATACATTTATATATAAACTATATATATAAATATATAGATAACTATGTATTTTTGCGCCTATAAATTCGTCAGGCATGCCAAAGTGCACTCTCGAGCATGCACACTATTATACGTTTCATACATGTCACCCTCGACCCCGCATGTCACTAGGCGCCCACCAATTATAATTCATTTATTTTCAATATATATTTATACATCCAATATATATATATGTATATATATACCCTTATATTCGTACGCCTATAATTTCATTGTGCATGCCAACAAGTACACTCGGGCCTGCATGCTACCCCATAACCCATGCGCGTCACTCTTGACCCACACATAGTATTAGGTGTCCCATAATTTCTCAATTATTCAATTATAGCCTAATTAATTTAATTATTTTTATAATTAATAATATAATCCATACAAACGCTAAACGACACACAAATCCATGCACACACTAATCGAGACAAGCTTGGCTTAACCACAAGTCTAAATCGAGTTAATTAACTTCCTAATTAACACTAATCACTTTCTTAATGTAAGGAGTCATTACAACTAGAGACGCGCCCAAGTAGTCAAAGACCACCGAGTGCAAGTGTCACAAGGTCGCGGTCATAGAGTCGCGGCAACGGCAAGTAGAATTGGGTCATGGGACACGGCAACACCTACTGTACCTAGACCGTCGCGAATGAGGGATATTAACTGTGTCCCAGATAAAACACATATCATCCTGACCAAATAATCTAGTGAATCGAGGTTATGGCTCTGGTAGCTAATTGGCAACCACTTCTTCAGAGACACCTTCTTGACTCACTTGACCCTCAAACACTCATATTGGATAGGAATTCCAAAAAAGTAAAGTAGTGCAATAGCAATAAGATATAAAACTCAATGAATTACTGCACATTTCCTAACTTGTTTTACTTCCCTCGAATCAACTTTATCATGCCCTAACGACTCTGAAATGTTCCCTAAACTGACAGTCAATACCAGACACTAATAGCATAAGTCCTTAGTAGCCATTTAGATCAATTTATATAGTGTTATAGGCTATTCGATTATTTTTAATTAATTTTTTAAAATCCCAAAACTTGTTCAAAATTGGAACGTCGTAGTGGTGGGACGCATTTTAAGAAGAGTTTTCAGTGTAAAAACCCTCAAAATCCTCAAAGCCAATGCTCCTATAATTTTCTCAATCTTTTTATTTTCGCTATTTTTTCCCTATTTTTCTTGAATTTCTCTGATTTTCTTATAATTTTCTATTGTTGATATTAATATTTTTCATTAAATAAGGTTTGGGTTGTTGGACCGAATCCGGTTCAACCACCTTGGGGTGGCCCAGCCCAAGTGGGCTGGGCTTAGGGATAGTCCAGCCCATGCCATGTGCGGCATTCCCTCCTCCCCCCCCCCTCGATTTTTCAAATGAACATAGAGCGATTTTTGCTCGTTGTTCGTTCTTTTTTTTTTTTTTTTCCTTCCCCATTCTACTTATCATCACTACCACCTCAATACCATTAACAACATAAAATCCCTAACCAAAAACCCTCTCGAAAGCCATAAAAAATTTATGAAAATAAATACTTTTTACCTCCTATCACCATTAGAAGAGGAAATGGTGAACACCTAATCGGGATAGAGTTTACAAGAGGCAAGGAGCGTCCAAGCAGAGGTTGAAATGCCCAAGAGAAATTAAGAGCGAGGAAGAAGATGAGAGACCCAAGAGATAAGAGTGGGAGGAGTAGGATGAGAGAAAAGGGGTGGTGATTTCATTGGAGAGAGTGTGTGAATTGAAGTGGTGATTTCTTTTGTTTATGAATAAAATGTTTTTTTTAACATTAGTCCACCCATTCACTTAACTAACACCTAGTTATACTATATCTCTGCCATTTAAATCATTACTCATCAAACTATAGTCTTATACCCATAAATGCACGTATTTCAAGAAGTTACCTCACTCATAAACTGGTGATCAAAATAAAATTATTAACTTGCGTGCATTTTTAATTTAGATAGGTAATATACAAACCATCGAAAAATAAAATACCTCGGTGTTGACTCCCAATGGCTGATCAAGTGTGTCACGTCACACAAGTTTAGGTCACAGTCTCGAAATGCCACGTAGCACGGGTTAGAATTAAAGGTCAGTAAAGTCTTCCTAACTAATAAGAATTTCATCCTCAAAATTAGAATGACTTGAAGTAAGATTTACCGAATCAAAATAGGTCGGGACTCTAATTCCTAAGTCAGCTCCTCATCTCTGTGATGATGCAACTTGACAAAAATTGATAGGATTTCCTTATTTCTCAATATCTTCACCTTACAATCCAATATCTGAATAGGTTGCTCCTCATATGTGATATCCTCTCTCAGGTCTATGCGACTCAAACTCACCATCAGTCGCATGTCTCTTTTCGACCTATTAAATCGAATTATAGAAATGTGAAAAACTTGAAGGATTGTGAGTAATTTTGATGGTAGCTCTCACTTATATGCAATCTTGTCGACTCTCCTCTTGATCTTGAAAGAATCAATGAACCTGGACGCAAGTTTTCCTTTGATTTTGAACCTCTTGTGACCTTTCAAAAGTTAAACCTTTAGTTAAACATAGGATCCCCCATTATACTCTAGTTTGCCATGGTACTTTTCATAGTACTTCTTCTATCTCTCATATGCACCCTTCGAACGTAGTCTAATATTCTATATCTTCCCTATGTGATCTTAAACAATCTTTGGCCCAATCACTACAACATCCTCATTCTCTACATAACATGATGGAGATCTACACTACCTGTTGTAAAGTGTCTCAAATGGTGCCATTTCGGTATTTGCCTAGTAATTGTCGTTGTAAGCGAACCTACCCAAATGAAGATACTCTTCCCATGAACCATTATACTCCAGCACACACATATGAAACATATCCTCTAATAACTGGATCAACCGCTCTTATTATTGTCCATCTGTCTGTGGGTGACAAAGTGTACTCAAATTTAATCTGGTGCCAAACAGTGCCTACATGTTTGCCAAATCCGTGATGTCAATTATGATCCTTTATCCGACACAATGGACCCGCTTGTATAAAGCAACTAACTTATCCACCCTGTGTGTTATTGATATTAATAAGAAGTGCATAGACTTAGTCAGCCTATCCATAATTACCTAGATGCTATCATGGTCCCGCTGAGATCGAAGTAATCCATTAACAAAACCCATGACAATATGTTCTCATTTCCATCGAGGAATGAGAAGTGGTTGTAATAATCCTCTAGATCTCTGATTCTTAACTTTAACTCACTGGCATATCTCACGCACTCGAACATAATCACTAACATCGGTCTTCTTCCCCGACCTCCAGAATAAATAATTCTTATCTACATACATCTTGGTCCGACTCGAATGAACCATAAAACGTGAGCGGTGAGCCTCTTGAAGTATCTCATCGTGAATCTCAGCCACTGATGGAATCCACAGTCTCTCTCTAAATCTCAGACATGAGTCTGTCAACTAATTCCAACCCCTGTGATCAAGACTTTAAGCTAACTTGCTAAACTTCTAGCACTACTCATCTACCTGCTGACTCTCAAGCACATTATGTATAGGCACTGTTCGAGTCCTCATTTGTCCACAAATCGACACTCTAGTAGTGGTATGTATATTAACTATTTCGAGTAACCCATACTATTGTGTCATGTGGCAAGTCACTATCTCTAGGTTTGCTCCTCTCCGGCTCAATGCATCTACCACGACATTAGCCTTCTTAAGGTAGTATTCCCAACTCTAACAGCTCATCTAGTTGGGTCCTCAGCTCCTCTTGCTTTTTATGAGTCATCTTATATGGAGAAGTCAATATCGGCTTGGTTTCGGGGACTAAGTCTATGATGAAGTCGATCTCTCTAGGCGGTGGTAATCTTGGTAGCTCTATGGGAAACACATCCAGAAACTCGCATGCAACATGCATCTCTTCCATCGTTGTCTAAACTGACTCTGTCGTACTCGAAATACTAGTAAAATTATCGAGATCTGAATTCGTGGCTATTCTGGCTCGGGTGATCGGTAATGTGGTCGAAGCCCCCTGAAAATTGAACAATGCCCGATTTTGAAGCCGAAATGTAACCGCCTTGCTGAAACACTCAACGTGTGCATGGTATTCGGTTA
This sequence comes from Stephania yunnanensis, assembly GCA_039657365.1. Classification (NCBI taxonomy): domain Eukaryota; kingdom Viridiplantae; phylum Streptophyta; class Magnoliopsida; order Ranunculales; family Menispermaceae; genus Stephania; species Stephania yunnanensis. The sequence continues at coordinate 50,507,599 of CM077584.1, read as the reverse complement.
AACTAATCCATGCCTAATAAGGTGTCAAACTGTAGGAACTCTAATAATTAGTTTGCGGGCATTTCCTGGTCCTCTGTCTCAGCTGGGTTGTCAACACATATTAGGTTCGGATATATTTTGTCTCCAACAACCATGCTAAGGATCAAAGGTCGCTCTAGCTGAATAGGTTTCAATGCTAACTCATCAGCCATACGACCAGAAATAAAAAATATTGTGATCCAAATCAATCATAGTATGCATAAATCGACTGCAAATATAAATGATACTTTCGATAATTTTACGAGTGGCAGTTGGATCCAGTGCAGCGATGTCATGCACCTGCTCTCTGTAGTCAAGACCCAAATTTCTAATCTTGTTTATTAACTATAATTAGGATTGCCGACCTATGACGTGGGACCTGCACTGTGATATGTACACTGACTGAGGCGAGATGGTTGAGGTATATGTTAGAGTTATTGTGGTGGATTCTTAATGTATTGTATATGTGTAGACTACTAAGTCACTCCTACTTGTGTATAGGTTTCGAGACATGAGTGGGGATGCATCTCAAGATGCTTGTTGGTGTAGGGCTGGGGGCAAATAGGGACGTAGTAAGTTAGTTTAAGCTTTGTGTAGCTTAAATAGTAGAATGAATATGGCTATAGTAGATATTATATTAAATGTAACCTAAGTTAGCAAGATAAAATAATAGCTATATGATGTTCCTCGATATATGTAAGGACACATCTAGAGAACAATAGAGTATGGATTAGTGTTAGTTAGGTAGAGTTAGTGGAGAGTTAGTGAAATTGTGTTAAGATGTAAGCTATTAGATTAGTATTATGATAAGTGTGTACATAAAGATCAATGGTTATTAATCAACCTTATCTTTATATATAAAATAGGATTGGTCAACCCATGCAATTCATTTAATTTCAATAAATTAGAAGCTAAGGAAGTTGGAGTAAATAAAATCAAAGGAATTGAGGAGGGTTTCAGCTAAGAAATTAGGGAGATCAAGGAGAGTTGAAGCTCAAATCAAAGTGTCATCAACCCTAGGTACACATCTCTCTATTTCAAATTGAAACCAATTTTGGTTTTTTGCTATTTTCAGAGATTATATGCTAAATTCTTTGTAATTATTTTATATATTTGTATTCCTCATTTCAAGCTAATAATTCAGCTATTAAGAAGTTTTTTATTTGGTTTTGAAATAAAAAATGATATTAATTTTCGAAGTTGTAATACCAAAATTAAATTCTACATGTTGTATTATAAACCAGTCTATATAATTTGGTCATAACTTGATCAATTTAAATTGAAATAAACCCAATCTAGTGGCATTTGAACGCAAACTTAAAGGGGAACAACTTTGTCCTACATAAAATTTTGTAATTCGAATGTTATCATGTCTAAAAGTGTTATACAAATAGGTGATTGAATGCATTACTAGATTTTTGAAACTAAACTTTAAAAAGGAATAATTCCCAAATTACTTATCCAAATGAGCTGATCTATTAGTAAGTTGTTATTTTATATGTTAACTGCCTTTTGACCAAAAATCATGAATTTTAAAACTATAGATTGAGATATATAAATCTTCTAAATCTACTGGTTGGATTAGATTCTAATTTGATCTATTTTTTGTAGAATTACGATCTCTTTCTTTTTGAATCGAAATTTCGCAAATCAAACCTTTTTAGAAAGCTAAGATAGAGGCCAAATACTTTGTATGAAGAAAAGGTTTTAAGATTTGGATAATGTCATGCCTAAAATTGCAATGCAATACAGGACTAAAATTTTAATGTTGTTTAGCCTTAAGTTGTTGTTTTGGGTTAAGGTTCCTAAACTCATTCAACCTTACCTAAACCCAATTTATTTAGATTAATTTGATATAAAAAACCTAAGGAAGAGTCTCAAGGGTTTAAATATGAGATTTGTTTTATTTTCATTTCATATCCATTTTATACTTGTTTGTTGTAATCTATATTGACTATGTCCAGCGTTGTACTCTCATATCATGAACTTATTTGACACTTCTCATTTTTTGAACTTGACTTTCATGATATTATGATGAATTGAATTCCTTTGAATCTATCCATGTGCTTTATGTCATTTCTTGTTGTTACACAGTGAATATAGCGTAAATAGCATGCTATTAGGAATTATGAGTTTGTGAATGACTTTATGGACTAGTACTTTATTGGGAATTATGTATTGTAGCATAACCAAGCCTTGAAATCCTTAACAAGTCATTTTCTTGGAATTATAAAGTAGTAATAGAATCTAGAGTCAATCGCACTATGTTAGAGTTGATCGGCACACAGGGTTAGAGTCCTTAGGGATGTCGACAGTCTCCATTATGACGCGACACAGAGGGTTGTAGTCCCTAGGATTATCGAAACACCAAGGTTAGAGTCCCTGGTGATACTGGGGTTAGAGTCCATAGTGGTATTAGACTGTGCAATGTCACGCACATCTTTTAATGGCGCTGATCTGGTGGACGGTGGTGGACGGTGCGGACTGGGAGCCGGTGGTGCTGTGCCAGTAGACGAAGGCGAAGGCAGAGGTGTCGGCGGTGAGCGCGAGGAAGCTGGAAGAGGCGGAGGAGGAGGCGGCGGCGCTGGGGAGGCGCGGGATGGAGCAGCGGATGCAGGAGCTGGGACAATGACCGCCGGACAGCGCGTAGCAGCCGGGCGAGTGGAGATCCGCGATGGCGAAGCGATCGAGTGGCGCGGGAGGAATCTGGGACGGGCGGCGAGAGTGCGCAGTGGCGGGAGGCGGAAGTGCTTGTGACGGGCGGCGGGAGGCCGATCTGGTGACGGTGAGACAAGCAATCATGAAGCGATCGTCGACTCGAAAGTCGACCGACCTCAAACTAGAAACCAAGCTCTGATACCAAGTTAGTTTCTGAATGGGATAAGTTTATTGTATGCTTACTTGTATACATAGTAGCCTATTTATATAGGCAAGCCTACAATACAAGAAAGGAAAGTAATCACAAAAGGGACCTACGAGATATCGGAGGATACTAGTTTCCTTAACAACTGGATACAATATTCAGTTTCCTTAACATCCACAATTTTCACCAATTTGTCAAAAAATCCCATTTTTGTGAATGTTCCCTAATTTGTAAGGATTTATTTTATTTTTTTCGACATTAAAACATTTTTTTTATATGAGACGGGGGTTAACCCCTAAACCGGTTTTACACTCATTTCCTCTCCTCATCTCTTTGTCTCAATTCGATCTACAAACAGCAGTAACAGCCTCTCCCAATTCGAACTAAAGTCAGTCCTTCAAAATTGAAAATTCCAAATTTCATTTTCCATTACATACCTTCATTGCCACAGTCCACCATAGCCTACGGCGTCTCTTCTATTCGAAACTATTAAGACAGAGAGAGGAAGAGAGAGAGAGAGACAGAGAGAAGAGAGATTAAACCAGTGAGGACGAGAAAGGAAGACGATGAAGACAATGGAGCAGTGAAGGCGGTGAACAGTGGGTTGAAGACGATCCACAGTTGCACAACCCTCTTTCGTTCGATTTCGATTTTTTATTAAAGGGGTGGCAAATTACCCATTTGCCCTTCAGTTCTAACCCAAATTAAACCGTAAAAAACACCTCATTTCGACCAAAAATTGGAAAATTTACCATTGCGCTCCAAAACTCTCGAAAGACTTATATTGCTTGCAAATCGAGGTGTAAAACCCACGTCAACTCATTAAATACATTTAAAGTCCAAAACTCAAAATTTTAAATTTTAAACCATTTTTTTGTTAAATTCAAAACGATAATTCATATCAATATTTTAATTATCTCCACACCCATCTCGAATCAAAACTCACAAAACATCAAATTCACTCAGTTAACCTGAGTTTTGCAAAATAACATATAATATAGTACACAACACTAGGCACACAACACAAAAAAATAAATTAAATATCTCAATTTCACCGGTCTTTAACTCCCGACTCGCGGCCAAAACCATAATTAGACTCTGTTAATCCTTGATTAACCATAATCACCTATTTATAATTTTTAGGATTTGACAATCTTACCAACTAATAAGAATTTCGTCCTCGAAATTAAAATTGAACCAAATTTACCTGAACTAAAAGAGATCTGGAAAATACTCTCTCATATACACCTCTCGTTCTCATGTTAACTCTTAACCACTGTGAAATTGTAACAAGTGAAGTTTCTTTATTTCAAAGCTTTCGAACCTTTTTATCAATAATCAAAATAAGTTGTTCTTCATATGAAATATCACTCTGCAAATCAAATTGATTCTATTCAATTATGTAACGCGAATCAGAATCATTTTGCATGAGCATAAACACGTGAAATACGTTATAAACTTTGACTAATTGAGACGGTCCTATAAGTCTATACACAACCTTCCCAATCCGTTTCACAATCTTGAACGGTTCTATAAACTTTGGAGAGAGCTTTCCTTTCAGTACAAAGTTGTAATGGCCTTTGCAATGGGATATTTTCAAATAAACCCAGTCTTTTTCGTTATATTCTACAAACTGATGATAGAGATCATAATCACTTTTGTACCTTTCGTGAGTAGCTTTCAATCTTAGACAAATCTGCTGAACAACCTCAGTGTGATCTCGGACTATCTATAGCCCCAACTCTGCCAAAATCCTCTGGTTCAACCCAACCATCAGAAAAACAACAAGATATCCCAAACAGAACCTCAAACAGAGCTACCTTGATACTCGATTAATAATTGTTATTATAAGAGAATCTACATAGAAGTATGTATTTTCCTATGAATCTTCAAATCCAGTACACAAGCCTTGAGTTTGTCTTCTAACCCTCGGATCAACCTTTCAATTTAACCATCCACTTGAGGATGAAATACAGTACTGAAATAAAACTGAATGTCGAACAATTCTTACATGCCCTGACATAACCCCGATGTGTACCGAGCATCAAGAGAAGAAATTATCATCAGAGACACTCCAAACCAACGAACCACCTCTCGCCCCCACAACAAGCTGAACTGTGTAAAGTATCGAAAAGCTTCATAGGAAGAAAATGAGCAGACCTCGTTCGTTCATCAACAATAATCCAGACTGTATCATGTTTCCTCTTTCGTTCGATTTCGATTTTTTATTAAAGGGTGGCAAATTACCAATTTGCCCTTCAGATTTTACCCAAATTAAAACCTAAAAAATACCTCATTTCGACCAAAAATTGGAAAATTTACCATCGCGCTCCAAAACTCTCGAAAGACTTATATTGCTTGCAAATCGAATTGTAAAACCCATATCAACTCATTAAATACATTTGAAGTCCAAAACTCGAAATTTTAAATTTAAAACCATTTTTTTGAGAAATTCAAAACGATAATTCATGTCAATATTTTAATTATCTCCACACCCATCTCGACACATATCTCGAATCAAAACTCACAAAACATCAAATTCACTCAGTTAACTTGAGTTTTGCAAAATAACATATAATATAGTACACAACACTAGGCACACAACACAAAAATAAATTAAATATCTCGATTTCACTGGTCTTTAACTCCCGACTCGTGGCCAAAACCATAATTAGACTCCGCTAATCCTTGATTAACCTTAATCACCTATTTAGAATTTTTAGGATTTGACAATCTTACTAACTAATAAGAATTTCGTCCTCGAAATTAAAATTGAACCAAATTTACCTGAACTAAAAGAGATCTAGAAAATACTCTCTCATATACACCTCTCGTTCCCATGTTAACTCTAACCACTGTGAAATTGTAACAAGTGAAGTTTCTTTATTTCAAAGCTTTCGAACCTTTTTATCAATAATCAAAATAAGTTGTTCTTCATATGAAATATCACTCCGCAAATCAAATTGATTCTATTCAATTATGTAACGCGAATCAGAATCATTTTGCATGAGCACAAACACGTGAAATACGTTATAAACTTTGACTAATTGAGACGGTCCTATAAGTCTATACACAACCTTCCCAATCCGTTTCACAATCTTGAACGGTTCTATAAACTTTGGAGAGAGCTTTCCTTTCAGTACAAAGTTGTAATGGCCTTTGCAATGGGATATTTTCAAATAAAACCAGTCTTTTTCGTTATATTCTACAAACTGATGATAGAGATCATAATCACTTTTGTACCTTTCGTGAGTAGCTTTCAATCTTAGACAAATCCGCTGAACAACCTCAGTGTGATCTCGGACTATCTATAGCCCCAACTCTGCCAAATCCTCTGGTTCAACCCAACCATCAGAAAAACAACAAGATATCCCAAACAGAACCTCAAACAGAGCAACCTTGATACTCGATTAATAATTGTTATTATAAGAGAATCTACATAGAAGTATGTATTTTCCTATGAATCTTCAAATCCAGTACACAAGCCTTGAGTTTGTCTTCTAACCCTCGGATCAACCTTTCAATTTAACCATCCACTCGAGGATGAAATACAGTACCGAAATAAAACTGAATGTCGAACAATTCTTACATGCCCTGACATAACCCCGATGTGTACTGAGCATCAAGAGAAGAAATTAGCATCAGAGACACTCTAAACCAACGAACCACCTCTCGCCCACACAACAAGCTGAACTGTGTAAAGTATCAAAAAGCTTCATAGGAAGAAAAAGAGCAGACCTCGTTCGTTCATCAACAATAATCCAGACTGTATCATGTTTCCTTTGTGAAGTAGGCAAATGAGTAACAAAGTCCATCACCATTTACCTCCAGGTTTCGGACTATCGGCCTTAACCTGTTAGCAAATCTCACATATCCTCACATAATCAACTACATCAGCTTTCTTCTCTAGCCATTAATATATTCATTCCACATCACGATACATTTTGGTTATGACAGGATGAATGCTATATCTAAAACGATGAGATTCTTTTAATATCTCATCCCAAACCTCAACCATTGATGGAATCCAAAGTCAACCTCTAAACTTCAAACTTTAATATGCAGATTCTGCTCAATCTGGATTATCATTATCAAGCGCAAACTCTTTGAACTTCATATACTCCACATCAACTTACTAAAACCTCTAATAAATTCATCACGATGACCTTTTCAAGAAAACAATACTCACTAGTTAATTACTTCTTCTATTCCCAAATGCATTCTCACATCCTTTTGATTATATAAACTCAACATTTTTCTGAGTTACTATAGCGATCGGAACAACTATATTAGAAAAATCTTTCACAAATCTATAATAATAGTCAACCAAACCCAGAAACTTCATCTTAGACAACCAAAACTCATAAACAACTGAGATTTCCTCTAGTTTAATTTCAAGTTTCACTTCGCTAAAATAGTTTCGGCAAAAAAATTTTGTTTCTTGATCAGTGGCCATCTTAACCCTTGCCAGAGGCAACTCAGATGATGTGTAACGGCCTGAATTTAATTCACCATTATTAATGACATGGTTTCAGACATGGCTGACAGCTCAGACGCTCGTAGGACCCGTAGTTAGGCTTGTGTGCGCCTGGAGCTAAGTAAATAATTATTTTGTGTGTTGATTTGTTTAATTTGCGATATTTATATTAAAATAAAAAAATGAAACTGCAATGCGTGTACTGATATTACCTTTGGCGTGCGAGATTGTGTGTTAAGTATTTGCCTCGATATGTGTGTTAGAGCGGATACCGGGTAGTTTAACCAACTTAACACTAGGCCGGGGTAAAATAATACACACATAAAATGAATAAAATGGGTTAAATAATAAAATGGAATGTATATTTGGTGGTTAGGGACATGGTATTACACGTATGTCGTGATTCGAGACGCGAGACTGGGCGTCGGAACACCCGAAATGTCACTTTTGGGGTAAATACAGGGTGAGTGTGCCATCAGTGTCAATTTCAGAGTCATAGGAGGTTGGAAAATGGTTAAATGGATGTCACTCGATTTCCTAGAGATGTGTAAGTGAGATGAGATGCCAAGTCACCTATATAAGTCAATTTGACTTCAAAACCACCACTTTTACTCTCTCCTCATCTTATAATCCAAAAATTGGAAGAGAAGAAAAAGGGTTTGGTGATCAAACTTAAAGATTCAAGGAGCTTGAAGGGGTGAAATCAACAAAAACAAGGTGAGAACCACAAACACCTCAACTTTCTCTATTGTTTGATCTCAATTTTAAAGGTGTTGGTGATGGTTTGGTGGTTGTTGGGCTGTTGTTTTGACGAGTTTGTAGTGTTATCAAGTTGAGTTGTTGATGTTATGGATGTTGTTGGGGTTGCTAAAAAACCCAGAATTTTCAGCAGTTTTGTTGTCCAAAACGCGATTAGCGCGCTAATGACATCACCTAGAGCACTAATGTTCTTCCCAATGAAGAACGCATAACTATCTGGGAATCGACGTGCTAATTCCCAGACCCAGCGCGCTAGATATTATAATTTTGACATTATTTTTGTTAAGTGACTAAAAACACATCCAAATGACTAAAAATCAACTATAAATGGAAATAGGTCATTTCGGGCGGTAATTTGGGATATCTGGGACTAGGCGGAACCGAACCGAGGGTGATCGAAGGGCCACAGAGTGCAGTTTGAGGTGTGTACTATCCCAATTGAAATTTATTATGCAGTATTTTATTTTGCTTTTGAATTCATATTATGTCCTTCATTACTCTATTCTTGGGATGGACATTGAGGGTCTCCCTCCATGCCATTTCTGTGTGTGCGTCTACTAGGCCATAGCACATGTGCCATCTCGATGAATAGGGCTACCCTAGAGTCGCGTCGAGCACGTGTAGGTGCGTCGTAGGTTCTACACCGACCACCTAGCGGATCTAGATACTGACCTTGCTTAAGTGCTACTCGCCGACAATAGTCTGTTGGGAGTCCGATGTATGGCGCTAATCTGACTCTAGGCTATAAGAACACGACTTTTATCTTCAACTATTACATATGCATGCGATGAGCACAGTTGCCTGTTTTTATTTCTGCATGTTTATTTAATAGTTTTGTTTAAATTTCAGTATTTATTTTCTGTATTGCTCACTTAATTTCCTTGGGAATACTTACTCTGGACTCGTCATCTGTCCACTTGTGATGGCTTGAGTGCAGATCCTAGTACGAGTCATGGCTAGGGCAAGCTACCTGAATATTTGTGATTTAGAGACATTTAGCCAGGCTTATACGTTTATATATATATATATATATATTGTTTTATTTTGGGGTTTTGGACTATACTGTTTATATTTTGACACATTGAGGTATATGATTAATATATAATGGTATATAGGTTTTCCACTGTAGGTATCAGAGTTAATTGCATGATTTTAATGTTTTAATATTATAGATCGTCATAATAAAAGACTTCCGCTGTGGTTATTGATCTTAGTAGATGACTTTAGTTCAGTAACAATTTAAACAGTAAATTGTTGTTTATTAAGGTTAATAATGATTGAATGGTGGACGAGATGGCACGTAAGACATAGCCAGCGCTGGTAGGCCAGGTTGTGGGCCCGTTCGGCCCCCGTGGCGGTCCATTTGGAAAATGGGCCATTACATTTTGGTATCAGAGCAAAGGTTAGTGAACCTTAAGGAATTGAAAGTTAACTCTAATACGGTTACATTTGTGGTATAATTTGAGGATAAACATGATGAATAAACTTTAGATGTGGAAACTCAAAGGAATTGCCTAGAGTCCTAGTTGGGAAAAGAGGTGAGAGGGTAGAAATCAGGGATATATGTATGTTATATTTTGGTTTTAATATATATATATACGTTACACGTATATTGGTATTGAGGCTGATTGGATACATGTTCTTCGATGTAGATACCGATGGATGGACAGCCATCAGATACCACACAGACTGAGGTCGGAGATACTTGCAATCCAATGAGACTAACCTTGACATTTGAGTCGTTAGCTCGAACTATGGATAACATGTTCGCGATGTTGATAAAGATGATGAGAGCTCGAGATGCTCGAGAGACTACGGCAGCTCTAACTACTGCTTTGGCTGCACCGATGACGACTACTTAGGCAGTCGTAGCTCCTACTACGACCGAGGCTCAGGTGCAGGCGGTAATATCTGAGACACTGGCTGAGAGGGCATGCCATCGGCATTACCAGTAGAGGCTGCAGTGGTGCTTACATCTGCTACTACCGAGCAGCCAGCAATGGCATCAAATTCTGAGAGTCAAATGACATTAGAAGGTAAGAAGATGTCACGGCCCATTTTTATAAATTGCCGACATGGACGCCAGCTCGAATCCATGTAGACGTCACGGTAGGCTAGGACACATGTGGACTTAGGTATGTTATGAAATTGTGTGTTGCATGCTTATTGCGGTACAATATATTGATACATGTGTATGTTATATAAAAATGCGTGCGATTATGCGTGTCGACGCGGGTACAAGGCAGTTGATAGGACTGAACATTAAGTTGGGGAAATACACACTTTGGTGGGATAATAAACACACAAAAGTCTTTCTCTCCAATAATTTTCGGATCAAAGTCTTCATTTCTGGATCAAAGTCCTCATTTCTCCCCTAAATTCCAGATGAAAGTCTTCATTTCTCCCCAAAATCCGGATCTCCCATCAAAAGTCTTCAATTAGTTGGAAAATGATGTGAGAGGGGTGGATTTATAAGAAGAATGAATCGGGGAGGAAAAATTGGCTCGGTTGGAGAGAAAGAGAGGGAGAGGGAACTGGTCAAGGAGGAGGAAAGGAGAACAACAAACATACCTTGGTGGTAAGGATGATGTGATGATTATTATGTTATTATGGTTGTTTCGTTGGTGATGGTGGAGCGACGGGTTCGGCCATGGTGGCCGAACCCGTTGGTCGCAGATGGAGATGGCAGGGTACCTCCCCGCCATCGGTTCCACCATGGTTGGGGTGGAGAGCCACCCCAACCTCGAGGAAGAAAAAAAAAAAAAAAAATGGGTTCGGGAAAAAAAAAAAAAAAAAAAAAAAAAAAGAAGAAGGGAGGTGAGGGAGACGACGCACACACGCGTCACGCGCGTGCGTGCGTCGCTCCTGGGCTCGCTAGGCGAGCCAGGCCCGCAGGGGCGGGCGAGCCGCAAGGCTCGGCCCCGCCTGGCTGGACCGGGCCGGTCCGGGTCCAGGGCGACTCGGACCAGCCGGACGGGTCGGTCCGACCCGACCCGGCCCAAACAGTAAAAACAGAGGAAAAAAAAAGAAGGAAAATGGAAGGAAAATTATGGAAAATTATGAAAAAATCGGAAAAATTATGGCCAAAGAAATGGGAATTGAGGATTTCTAATTTTCCTTGAAAAACGCGAAATGGACAATTTTGGCCTAACCAATTATAGGAATTAGTTGTAAATTTTCATGATAAATGACACTATTGATAATGGACATAGGGTGATCAATTGGCAACCAAAGACCCAGTGGACTTGGACTCGGGGAATTGACTACGAGCGCGTTGTGAGGTTTGTAAAACCCAAAGGAAAAACTCTCGAGTATTTATTTTGTTTCGTATATTCATTTACATTCATATTATGTTCTCTTTTGGACGGTTGGTGAGTTATTCCCACCGGATTTCCGTTGTGTGTCTACACAATCTATACCATGGCGTGTGTATCAGGAGTGCTCGGGGATAACGACCCGAGGGAATTGATACGGTTGTCGGTGCGTCGTTGGTTTATGTCGGCCACCGAGGGGGATCAGGTGATAGCTAGTTGGGTACGCCACTAGTGGAATCCCGGAAGGAAGTCCCGGGTATGGTTTAGTATGACTGGAATAGACATACACACAGGTTGCACTTTATTGTTATTTACGCATGCGATGCTCTACTTACGGTTGTCATACATTCCGCATGTTTATTTAACATATTTATTGAATTCTATTATGGATATGAATGCTCGGAGGAGTTCCTTGGGATTTTACTTGACTGGACTCGTCATCCAATTTCTTCGTGATGATTGAGTGCGATCCTAATACTCAAGATAAAGGCAAAGGAATCTTAGGCGACTACATTTGATTGCTACCTTTGAGAACTACTTGTATGTGTAATATTTTAATGTCTTTTGGAAATGTTTGGGAACTTGTAGTACAATTTGGTTACTTGGAAATATTCAGGTTTTTTCCACAGTAGGTTTCCTTACAATTGCTTAATACTTTTATAATTTACGTACAACTTCCGCTGCTTGTCACATATATATAATGTACGTACATGTACGTACGAATTTCGAGATGGAAAAGGACGGGCAGGTGGCGTACACGTGTATAGAGCCAGCTGGCTAGGGGTACATGGAGACACGTCACCCAGGGGCGGCGAGGGCCGCCACAGTTGGTATCAGAGAAAATAAAATTTAAACAACAAACTTATATGTGGAAAACCCGAAGTTAGTGCCTGACACTTTAGTTGGGAAGTGATCTGAGGCGGGTAGCGTTCGAATGTATATACATGTTATATTCTTGTTTTAATATATATTATACGTATATACCTCGTGATTGATTCGGAAAGCGTTCTCGATGCAGAACATGGATGGACAATCGGGTGTGCCATTGGAAACTGTACAGACTAGCGTTACGGTGGGGATGTGCTGACAATGGGTATGGAAGAAAGACTCTCGGCACAAGAAGCACAGATGGCCGAGGTATTGCGGCTTCTACGGGAGCAGACCGCAACGCTGACAGCACTTACGTCAGCTAGAGAGCCAATGACTGTAACTATACCAGCGGAAACAGCTGTTGTACCGGTGGTACCCCAGACACCAGTACAGGGGATAGTGGGAGAGGCAACAACAGAGACAGCTACCACAGTTGTCGCTCCTTTGGAGACGTCCACTCTCACGCCTCCACCCACGACAATGAATCAGGTTATTGCCACCCCAACAACTGAAACTCCATCAACATTCGTCTTATCACCCGAGGCGAAGTTATTAAGGGAGTTTTTGAAATTTAAGCCTGACTTCTTCCATGGAGGCGGTGATCCTGAGGTGGCTGGAAGATGGATACTGTCTCATCAGCGTTTTCATAAGTTGATGAGAAATGATGAAGAAGGTGCAAGCACGACTGTCAGAGCTGTTTGAGGGGAAGTGCGGGCCGTATGGTGGACAACATATACGGATACTCATCCTGAACCAACGACCTGGGCCGAGTTTAGGGAATTATTCTATGATCAATTCATACCTATGGAGGTTAGGCTGAGACTGAGGGAGGAGTTCCTATCATTGAAACAGGGTAGTCGGACGTTACTGCAATATATGGAGAGATATCGAATTCTGCTTCAATTCGCTTTGGATGTTGCCGGAACGGAGCGTCTGCAGATTTATTACTTTACCCGAGGGGTTGATGACAGGATTGCATCCGCAATTGTCTCATCTGGAGCCACCACACTACATGAGATCCTTGATAGGGCATTGGCTCATGAAACATACTTACTGCAGAAAGCTGGGCAACGTGTGACTGGTAGGGATATGCAATCAGGGCAGAGTTCTGAGTCAACTCAGAGACGGAAAAGGCCAATGGAGCGTACAGATAGAAGTTGGAGAAATGATAGACGAGAGGGTGGTCGACGAGATGAGACTCAAGGCAGACAGTTCCGGTATGGGGAACCACAACCAGTTCATGCTATCACTGCAGCACCGGTGGATCAATCGAAGTCACAACCACAGGAGTACCGTCAGGGTCCGAAATCTGGAGATGGACAGACGGTTAGACTGGAGACTCGTAGATGTCACCGATGTGGGCAGAAGGGGCATTTGAGGGCTGACTGTCGAATACCACTGTCGACACGACAAACGTCGGATCAGGCCAGGGAAAGAACACATGCATTAGCACAGCCTGATGGCGGGGCGACTAGGCAGCTTATTGAAGGTACATTACTTATATTTGGTCGCCACATGCATGCTATGTTTGATTCTGGTAGTACTTTATCATTTCTTGCTGGACGTATTGTCGGATTGTTAGGATTAGTTACACAAACTATAGAACCACATCTTGTCCTCAGTACGGCTGCTGGGGATAAGATATACCCTAATCGAATATGTCGAAACGTGATGATCGAGGTAGAGGGACATCAGCTACCAGCGGATCTTCGAGTATTGGAGTATCTAGAGTTTGATATACTGCTAGGAATGGATTGGTTAGCATCATATCATGCGCAAATAGATTGTTACGGCAAGAGGATAGAGTTTCATATTCCTGGAATACCGAAGTTTGTATTAATTGGATCGGCAACAGATTTACCCATCACGAGAGGTCGACTAGCTCTTCGCGAAGAGATGGAGGCGTTCGCGGCAATGATCGAGCCGAGGATCGAATCGAGTACGAATTGAGGACGTTCCGGTGGTTCGTGATTTCGTTAATGTATTTCCTGATGATTTACCCGGATTGCCACCACCGCGAGCTATTGAGTTCATGATCGAATTGATACCAGGAACGCAACCGATTGCCAGTCGACCTTATCGGATGACACCAAATGAACAGAGGAGGAGGTGAGACGACAGGTTGGATGAGTTTGTTGGAGAAGGGCTTCATTCATCCTAGTATGTCTCCTTGGGGAGCTCCAATACTGTTTGTGAAGAAGAAGGATGGTACGCTGAGGATGTGTATCGACTATAGGAAGTTGAATCAAGTAACGGTGAGGAACCGTTACCCACTTCCTAGGATCGATGATCTGTTTGATCAGTTGACGGGTGCCAGATTCTTCTCGAAGATTGACCTTCGCTCAGGATATCACCAGTTGAGGATACGAGAAGATGATATTCCGAAAACCGCTTTTAGTACGAGATACGGATTATTCGAGTTCACGGTTATGCCGTTTGGCGTGACTAACGCTCCAGCAATTTTCATGGACTTGATGCATAGGGTCATGAGACCATATTTGGATAGATTCGTCATTGTATTCATTGACGATATCTTGATTTACAAAGAAGAATCGGGTGGATCATGAGGAACATTTGAACACAGTGTTGACGACACTGAGAGAACACCGATTGTATGCTAAGTTTAGCAAGTGTGACTTTTGGCTACGTGCGGTGAAATTTTTAGGCCATGTCATCGGTGAACGGGGGTATCTCCGTAGATTCGAAAAGATTAGAGCGGTCATTGATTGGAAGACGCCTGAGTCAGAGTAGGCGATATACGGAGTTTCCTGGGATCGGCGGATACTATCGACGATTTGTGCGAGATTTTTCCTCGATCGCACTCAGATGACCAGGCTAACGAAGAAAGACGTCAAATTTTATTGACGGAGGAGTGTGAGCAAGCCTTTCTTGAATTGAAACAAAGATTAACATCTCACCAAGTATTAGCTTTGCCGGAGTCGGGCAAGCCTTTGACAGTATTTACGGATGCGTCGGGCATTGGTCTTGGAGGTGTGCTCATGCAGGATGGAAGACCTGTTGCCTACCTTTCTCGACGATTGAGGCCCCACGAGGAAAATTATCCTGTACACGACCTGGAACTTGCAGCGGTCGTCTTTGCACTAAAGGCTTGGAGGCATTATCTTTATGGCGTGCGATTTGAATTATATACAGATCACCAGAGTTTACGCTATATTTTCACTCAAAGGGAGCTGAATATGCGCCAGCGGAGATGGCTGGAGTTGCTGAAGGACTACGACTTCTCTATTGAGTATCATCCTGGCAAAGCGAACGTCGTAGCAGATGCATTGAGCAGGAGTGGACTTGACAGTCAGACTGTTCTGCAACAAATGACACATAAGCATGACTTATTACACGCAGCATCAGTTATGTGTATGACTGAGCTGTCAACGACAACTGAACGTCACATTTGTTGTCAATTAAGGATACCGACCGTATCAATTGAACGGGTTGCGGAGTGTCAGAAGGCTGATGGGCTCTATGAGCGGGTCAGTGGTCTGGCACGGGATCCGGAATGCACTGATTGGGCGGAAACCACTGATCGGTGTTTGAGGTACCGAAGGAGATTGTGGATTCCTGCGGATCAGGAGATACGGAACGGGATACTAGAGGAAGCACACCGGTCTCGTTACACAATTCATCCTGGTCGGACTAAGATGTACCATGATTTGAAACGGTTATTCTGGTGGCCAGGGATGAAAGCTGACATAGGAGCGTACGTCAGGAGTTGTCACATTTGCCAGCAAGTGAAAGCTGAGCACAAACGACCTGGTGGATTATTACAGCCATTGCCCATTCCACAGTGGAAATGGGAACATGTCACTATGGATTTTGTTAGCGGGTTGCCGCGGACATCGAAGCATCACGATGCAGTCTGGGTAGTGATTGATAGACTGACGAAGTCAGCCCACTTCATTCCAATTTCGATGAAATACTCGTTTTCCCACCTGAGCATATTGTTTGAACGAGAGATTATTAGACTTCATGGGGTGCCAGTTTCTATTGTGTCAGACAGAGATCCCAGGTTGACCTCGAAACTATGGGAAGCAATGCAAGAACAATATGGCACCAGATTGCGTTTAGTACCGTTATCATCCTCGACCGATGGTCAACGGAGCGGTTAATTCAAATTTTGGAAGATATGCTTAGGGCATGCATATTGCAGTTTGGGGGTTCGTGGGAGGATTATCTGCCTCTGTGTGAGTTTGCATACAATAACAGCTACCAGGCGAGCATTGGTATGCCACCTTTTGAGGCATTGTATGGGAGACCCTGTAAATCACCTGCTTGTTGGGCAGAACCTGAAGATACAGTGACGATAGGGCCTGAGATAGTTGTTGATCACACAGAGAAGATTCGACAGATTCGTCAGAAACTTCGAGCTGCACAGGATAGACAAAAGAAATACGCGGATAGGTATCGCAATGGTCTGAGCTATGACGAAGGCGATATGGTGTATTTGAAGGTTTCTCCTTGGAAAGGTCAACAGAGATTTGGCATTAAAGGAAAATTAGCGCCGAGATACATTGGGCCTTATCGGATTGCACAGAGAGAGTAGGCCCCTGTTGCATATCGGTTAGATTTACCTATGAGTTAGCCGGAGTGCATCCGACATTTCATATTTCTATGTTGCGACTCGCTAGGACAGGGCCGAGACCGATGGTTGAGTTGGGACAAGTGGAGGTCCAACCTGACGTGACATATGAAGAAAGACCGATAGAGATCGTTGACCGTAGAGTACAAATTCTTCAGAACAGAGAACTTCCAAAAGTCTTAGTTCGTTGGCAATATCATAAGACGGAGGGACTTACTTGGGAGCTCGAGTCGACGATGAGGGCACGATATCCTCAGCTATTCTCTAATCACAGCTAAATTTCGGGACGAAATTTTAATTAGTTGGGAAGAGTTGTCACGGCCCATTTTTATAAATTGCCGACGTGGACGCCAGCTCGAATCCATGTAGACGTCACAGTAGGCTAGGACACATGTGGACTTAGGTATGTTATGAAATTGTGTGTTGCATGCTTATTGCGGTACAATATATTGATACATGTGTATGTTATATAAAAATGCGTGCGATTATGCGTGTCGACGCGGGTACAAGGCAGTTGATAGGACTGAACATTAAGTTGGGGAAATACACACTTTGGTGGGATAATAAACACACAAAAGTCTTTCTCTCCAATAATTTTCGGATCAAAGTCTTCATTTCTGGATCAAAGTCTTCATTTCTCCCCTAAATTCCGGATGAAAGTCTTCATTTCTCCCCAAAATCCGGATCTCCCATCAAAAGTCTTCAATTAGTTGGAAAATGATGTGAGAGGGGTGGATTTATAAGAAGAATGAATCGGGAGGAAAAATTGGCTCGGTTGGAGAGAAAGAGAGGGAGAGGGAACTGGTCAAGGAGGAGGAAAGGAGAACAACAAACATACCTTGGTGGTAAGGATGATGTGATGATTATTATGTTATTATGGTTGTTTCGTTGGTGATGGTGGAGCGACGGGTTCGGCCATGGTGGCCGAACCCGTTGGTCGCAAAGTGGAGATGGCAGGGGTACCTCCCCGCCATCGGTTCCACCATGGTTGGGGTGGAGAGCCACCCCACCCGAGGAAAAAAAAAAAAAAAAAAAAAATGGGTTCGGGAAAAAAAAAAAAAAAAAAAAAAAACGAGAGAAGGAGGTGAGGGAGACGACGCACACACGCGCGTCACGCGCGTGTGCGTCGCTCCCCGGGCCTCGCCTAGGCGAGCAGGCCCAGAGGGGCGGGCCGAGCCGCAAGGCTCGCCTGCCACTGACCGGGCCGGCCGGGTCCAGGGCGACTCGGACAGTTCCGGACGGCACGGGTCCGACCCGACCCGCCCAAACGGTAAAAACAGAGGAAAAAAAAAAAAAGGAAAATGGAAGGAAAATTATGGAAAATTATGGAAAAATCGGAAAAATTATGGCCAAAGAAATGGGAATTGAGGATTTCTAATTTGCCTTGAAAAACGCGAAATGGACAATTTTGGCCTAACCAATTATAGGAATTAGTTGTAAATTTTCATGATAAATGACACTATTGATAATGGACATAGGGTGATCAATTGGCAACCAAAGACCCAAAGGGACTTGGACTCGGGAATTGACTACGAGCGCGTTGTGAGGTTTGTAAAACCCAAAGGAAAAACTCTCGAGTATTTATTTTGTTTCGTATATTCATTTACATTCATATTATGTTCTCTTTTGGACGGTTGGTGAGTTATTCCCACCGGATTTCCGTTGTGTGTCTACACAATCTATACCATGGCGTGTGTATCAGGAGCGCTCGGGGATAACGACCCGAGGGAATTGATACGGTTGTCGGTGCGTCGTTGGTTTATGTCGGCCACCGAGGGGGATCAGGTGATAGCTAGTTGGGTACGCCACTAGTGGAATCCTGGAAGGAAGTCCCGGGGTATGGTTTAGTATGACTGGAATAGACATACACACAGTTGCACTTTATTGTTATTTACGCATGCGATGCTCTACTTACAGTTGTCTGTTACATTCCGCATGTTTATTTAACAGTATTTATTGAATTCTATTATGGATATGAATGCTCGGAGGAGTTCCTTGGGATTTTACTGACTGGACTCGTCATCCAATTTCTTCTGTGATGATTGAGTGCAGATCCTAATACCAGTAAAGGCAAAGGAATCTTAGGCGACTACATTTGACTGCTACCTTTGAGAACTACTTGTATGTGTAATATTTTAATGTCTTTTGGAAATGTTTGGGAACTTGTAGTACAATTTGGTTACTTGGAAATATTCAGGTTTTTTCCACAGTAGGTTTCCTTACAATTGCTTAATACTTTTATAATTTACGTACAACTTCCGCTGCTTGTCACATATATATAATGTACGTACATGTACGTACGAATTTCGAGATGGAAAAGGACGGGCAGGTGGCGTACACGTGTATAGAGCCAGCTGGCTAGGGGTACATGGAGACACGTCACCCCGGGGCGGCGAGGGCCGCCTCAGAAGATGAAGGACTTTCTTAAGTTCTCGCTAGGATATTTTATGGGGCCGGAGATCCAGAGGTAGCCGAGAGATGGTTGTTATCCCATGAGCTGCTACACGACTTCCTTCAGGTCGAGGAGATTGATCGGTCGAGGTTATCGAGTTTCTATTTTAGAGCCAAATGCGATGATATGGTATACTGCCTACATTGCGAATCATCATGTCGTGACCACTTGGGCAGAGTTTCGAGCATTATTTATGGATTAGTACATACCTATGGAGGTCAGAGTTTGATTGAGGGAGGAGTTTTTATCCTTGGCGCAGGGTGATATCTCGGTCACGGTGTACATAGAGAGGTATCGGTATCTATCGTCTTAATCCATGGACATAGTGTTGGGTTTTGGGGTTCATACGCAGCGGAGATTACAAAACAGTTTTGACAAAAACCCCAACAGGATCCGAATCTAATTCCATTAAAAACGTTTAAACCATGAAAAACTTAATCATACCTTAATCGCAATATACCTTTCTGAAGGTTGATCGATCTCTAAGGCGCTGCCAACGACGAACGCCCTCTATCAGCAGTCCACACACGAACGGCGGCCGTGATTTGAAGTGCTAGCTTCGAGAGAATACCAAACCTTTTCGTTTCTCTCCAAAACGATCCAGAGCATACCAAAAACCCTAAGTCGTTTCTAAAACGAAAATAGAGTTTCGGCCTTTTTTCTTTCGTACGTGTATTTTAACTTAAAGCGTCTATTTATGCAACCCTTGTATATAGACGGTTAAGTAAATTACACATATACCCCTACTTAAAGAAGTATAAGTGTAATACACCACAAGGACGTTTCCGTCATGAGTTTTATCATATAAAACTCATTTTTCTGAACCATCTTAAAATCTCGCAAAACCATTCTTAGTGGGCGACCCAATAGGCTCATACAACGTTGGCAGTGTACCAAAACACATTTTGGTATACAAGTCATAAGCGGCCTCTAGCAAGACATTATGACTACCCAAGTTGTACGAATATCAAATCGATACAACCTAATCAATAGTGTATATAACATCCTTTTGTCACACGATATCCTTTTGATCAAACATAAGGCATGGAATTGTCATCCAACATATTCAATTGTACTAGTCTCGATCTCTAGGTAGACTGAAAACATCCAAGTGACATTGATCAATATCAATTCACTTAGACTAGGCCTTTTAACACTCTAACACATCGAGGGATCCACTGGATATCTCTCTTTATATGAGAGGGACAAATTCTATCTTGATTACACAACTTCATCACAATGCTCACATAGTAACCAATCACAACCTTTATAATCGTCCAGTTAAAGACAACGTTTGATAGTGTCAAATCACTATGTTCCTAATGTTGAAGTCTCTGGTAATCTCAAGTCAGAGGGCTGAAAAACATACTTGTCATGAGAAACAATTATGACTTAATCCATGTGATGTTCTCATAGCGGGTCGGTCCAGTACTTTGTTCCCTAACAAGTACTCATGATCTTGATTCGTATCCCTATACGTATAATCATCATATGATCATCAATCAAGACTCACACTAGTCTTAATTCATTATAGTTCCCAGTATATGATCGACTATGGACATTTAGGATATTTCTGTAAATACCCATGGATCTTATTATAATGTAAACATGCAAATTAATTATAATAAACAGCAAATGAAATCCTCTATTTTATTAACTAAAAGTATTCATAAAGACGGTCAATGGATTGACCTAGGGCACATGCCCCAACATCTCCCACATGCACTGGGGCCAATCATATATGCATCTAATGCCTAATGATCTAACATGACCATCATGTTTTGCTTGTGGAAGAACTTTTGTCAATGAATCCACAACGTTGTCTTCAGTAGGTACTATGCAAATCTTTACGTCTCCCCTCTCAATAATTTCTCTGATGAGATGAAAACGCCTGAGTATATGTTTGGATCTGTGGTGTGATCTAGGTTCCTTGGCCTGTGATATTGCCTCGTTATTGTCATAATACAAACAAACAGGGTTAGCAATACTTGGAACCACACCTAGTTCGAAATGAACTTTTTTATCCAAATCGCTCCTCCTTTGCCGCATCGACGCCGCAATATACTCGAACTTTCATTGTAGAATTTGCCACGCCTCTTTTCTTCGAACTTTTCCACTTTCTTTTCACCCTCGTTCAAAGTAAACACATATCCAGATCGCGATCTAAAATCATCTATATCAGTTTGAAAACTTGCATCTCGTGTAACCATTTACAACTAGATCATTTTCAAAACCTCCATAGACGAAGAACACTTCTTTAGTCCTTCTTAAGTACTTAAGGATGTTCTTTACTACTATCCGGTGACTCTCACTGGATCGACGATATCTCGCTTGTAGTGCTCAAAGCATATGATACATCGGGTCGAGTGCATAACATGGCATACATGATAGATCCATAGCCGATGCATATGGAATCTTATTCATACGGTCTCGCTCATCATTTGTCATAGGACATTGAGTCTTACTTGAGACTTATGCCATGAGACATTGGCAACAATCCTCTTTTAGAGTCTTGCAAACTCAACCTATTCAGCACCTTGTCTATGTAAGCACTCTGACTTAGACCGATTAGCCTCTTAGATCTATCCCTATAGATCCTTATCCCTAAGATATAGGCTGCATCTCCTAAGTTTTTCATTGAGAAACACTTCCCTAACCAAGACTTGACACTCTGCAATGTTGGGATGTCATTTCCAATGAGTAATATATCATCAACATACTGTACCAGAAAAATAACTACACTCCCACTGACCTTCTTGTATACACAAGGCTCATCTTCGTTCTTAATAAAACCAAAATCCTTGATTGATTCATCAAAATGAAGATTCCAACTTCGAGAAGCTTGCTTTAATCCATAAATGGATCTTTGAAGCTTGCATACCTTCCTAGAATTCTCAGGATGTACAAAACCTTCAGGTTGTGTCATATATACGTCCTCAAGCAGCTTTCCATTAAGAAATGATGTTTTTACATCCATTTGCCATATTTCATAGTTATAATATGCAGCAATGGCAATTAAAATTCTTATGGATTTAAGCATGGCTACTGTCGAAAAAGTTCCATCATAATCAACACCTTGAGTCTGCCTGAAACATTTTGCTACAAGTCTTGCTTTAAAAGTATGCATATTGCCATCCATGTCAGTTTTCTTCTTGAAAACCCATTTACATCCAATGGTCTTACCACCTTCAGGTAAATCAACCAAGTTCCAAACTTGGTTATCATACATGGATTGCATCTCGGAATTCATGGCACTTAGCCATTTATCTGAGTCTGGTCCAGACATAGCCTCTTGATAAGTGGTGGGCTCATTTTGATCCATAAGCAACACATCACGACTATCAGTAATGAGAAATCCGAATCTCTCTGGCTCATATCTTCCCTACCAAATTTACGTGGGCCTTATGTCACTTGCGGAGGTTCAACTGGTTCAAAACGTTGTTGAACTTCCAGTAGCGGTTCAGGGTTCATCCGTGATTCTTGAACTTCTTCAAGATTTATTTCTCTCCCACTAGTGTCTTTTGAAATAAACTGTTTTTCCATAAAGGCACCATACCGAGCAACAAACATTTTGTTCTCAACGGGATTATAAAAGTAATATCATTTTGTTTCCTTAGGATACCCCACAAATAAACACTTGTAAGATTTAGGTGCTAGTTTTTCTGAAACTTGTCGTTTTACGTAAGCCTCACAACCCCAAATCTTAAGAAAATACGAACTAGGTCTCTTCCCGTACCATATCTCATATGGTGTTTTATCAACCGCTTTAGAAGGAACTCGATTTAGAGTGAAAGCTGCAGTTTGTAATGCATAACCCCAAAAGGATAATGGAAAATCTGCATGACTCATCATAGATCAAACCATATCTAATAAGGTTTGATTTCTCCTTTCAGAAACTCCATTTCGTTGTGGAGTGGCTGGTGGAGTCAAGTGGGAGACAATCCCAAAATTTCTAAGATGATCATAAAATTCTTGGCTTAAATATTCACCACCTCGATCTGATCGAAGTGTTTTGATAGTTTTACCAAGTTGATTCTGCACTTCATTTTGAAACGTTCGAAACATCTCAAATGATTCATCTTTATTTTCATAAGATATACATAACCATATCTGCTGAAATCATCAGTAAGTGTAATGAAGTACTGATAACCTACTCTAGTCATTGTGTTTATAGGACCGCATACATCAGTATGTATAAGACCCAATAAATCACTTGCCCTTTCAATGTGTCCAGTAAAGGAACTTTTAGTCATCTTGCCTAGTAAACAAGATACGCATGTTTCATATATTTCTAAATCAAATGAATCTAGAAGCCCATCTTTATGGAGCTTCGTTATGCGTTTCTCGTTTATGTGTCCGAGACGACAATGCCAAAGATAGGTTTGATTACATAAATGACAATTTTCTTCCTTTTCTTTTGGGTGTTTTGAAGCAGGAACAGGTCGGGGCTTGACTTGTTCCATAGGCTTTGCGACAGGTGCAGCAACAACCTTGGCAACCTAGCCTTGCCTTTGCCTTTCTTCTTTATTCCCTTTCCCTTTTGGACCATCAACACATTACTAGAGGGTTTCTTGATATTTTGTTCAGCAGTTTTGAGCATCAAATGCAACTCTGAAATTGATTTCTCCATATTATTCATATTGTAGTTCATCATAAATTATGAGTAACTTTTCGGTAATGAATTTAGGATCAAATCCGTAGCCAACTCTTGGCTTATGGGAAATTCGAGTCTATCAAGCTGGTCAACATAGCCCTTCATCTTCAGAACATGAGGACTAATTGACGCACCCTCAGTCATCTTGCAAAAATGTAGGTTCTTGACTGTCTTGAACCTTTATTGCCTAGCTTGCTATTGGAACATTTCCTTCGACGTTACGGCCATGTCGTAGGCTTTCATTAGTTCCATGTCCTTCTGAAGTTCAGGAACCATAGTTGTTAGCATAATACATGCAACATCAGTAGAATCGTTGACATGCTTATTATGTGCATCCTTCACAGCTTTCGTAGCATTGGCTAGTGGCGTCCTCAGGGATTGGAGCATCCAGGACATACAACTTGTGTTCATGCTTAAGAACAATTCTCAAGTTTTTGAACCAGTCAAGAAAGATAATCCCAGATAGCTTATCCTTCTCAAGGATGGATCGCAGTGACAGGGGATTATTGTTACTTGAAGAGGCCATTGATCTACAATAAAGATTATGCAAAGTTTATTTTAGTATAGAGGAATAGACTCCAACTAAATTAACAACCCTCCTAAAACGTACTATTTATTTAGGGGACTAAAATCCATATTTCACCTAATTCTACGACAGCTATAGCATGAAACACATAACTAGATTATTTAGGTAGGTAACAATTACCAATTACATCTTATGTAATTTTTAGATCCTTTTTATGAGATATGGGACATCTTGTGTCTTAGCATGTTTTTATCTCATCATTTGCCTAAAGCTCAAAATTATTTTGATGGCTTTATTAAGTCGGACTATTTTAAACATTAAGGTAACTCTTACCCAACTTGTCTCACCAAGATAACACAATACACCCAGCTATGGCTGAAACTATATTAGTGTGATCGAGGCCTTGACAAGTGTTTAAAAGGGATGGCACGAGACTTAAAATTTAATAGAGGGATTTTATTCAGTTTTAGTGATTTCATGTAAACAATGAAATATCATATATTTTATTGATTTGTTCAATCACTAAACAATTGGGAAATTTTTTTTATATACTTTTCGCTAACAAAAGAATTTCCGTACGCTAGGATCAGTTAGACGACGGTCCCATTGGCCTAGTCAATGGATTTGGTACAGGCGCGCCTTAGTTTTTTTTTTTTTTAGAAGACGAATCTCAATTCCGAAAATTAAAATTCGCTATAGAAAATCATAATTTTTCGCTGATTTTATTATCATAAATTAACCCATAATTTATCCGAAATTAAGTCAATTAAAACATTTTAATTAACCCGGGCCCACATCTAACTAATCATCTTATCCTAATCCAATTAGGATTTAAGATATTTGAATCCTAGTATATCACCAATAACAAGATTCTTGATATTTATCTCCTATTCTAATTTGTTATCTATCTTTATCAAATAGAAACTTCATAACAAAATAGATATAACAAGATAAATAAATAATTTCGAAAATTAATTATTTATTTTGGATTTAAGATATTTGAATCCTAGTATATCACAAATAACAAGATTCTTGATATTTATATCCTATCCAATAGGGATAACGAAACCGATTTTGCTTAAATCTCCTAATCTAATTTGTTATCTATCTTTATCAAATAAAGACTTCATAACAAAATAGATATAACAAGATAAATAAATAATTTCGAAAATTATTTATTTATTTTGGATTTAAGATATTTGAATCCTAGTATATTACCAATAACAAGATTCTTGATATTTATCTCTTATTCTAATTTGTTATCTATCTTTATCAAATAGAAACTTCATAAGAAAATAGATATAACAAGATAAATAAATAATTTCGAAAATTATTTATTTATTTTGGATTTAAGATATTTGAATCCTAGTATATCACCAATAACAAGATTCTTGATATTTGTCTCATATTCTAATTTGTTATCTATCTTTATCAAATAGAAACTTCATAACAAAATAGATATAACAAGATAAATAAATAATTTCGAAAATTAATTATCTATAAATAAATAATTTCGAAAATTAATTATTTGCAATTTCGGTCTTCATCCAAATAATCACAAACATGTAATTGAATCATGAACTACTATCCCAATCGAACCTAATGGTGTCCTGGATCATAAAACACGAAACTCAATTCATTAAAATTATTTGAATTAACCTAACATGGTTACTAGCATGTACGAAACTAATTTCGATTAAATAACGAATATATGTATCATATACACAAAACATGATAATAAATCTCACAGAAAACTTATGTATATCACATATACATCAACTATTAACATGTTTTCAATCATATATCATGTATATATCAAAAGAAAACATGCAATGAATTTAATGGAATCGAACTCGATGGCTCTAATACCACTGTTGGGTTTTGGGGTTCATACGCAGCGGAGATTACAAAACAGTTTTGACAAAAATCCCAACAGGATCCGAATCTAATTCCATTAAAAACGTTTAAACCATGAAAAACTTAATCATACCTTAATCGCAATATACCTTTCGAAGGTTGATCGATCTCTAAGGCGCCGCTAACGACAATTAACGCCTCTATCGCAATGTCCACACACGAACGGCGGTCGTGATTTGAAGTGCTAGTTTCGAGAGAATACCAAACCTTTTTGTTTCTCTCCAAAACGATCCAGAGCATACCAAAAACCCTTAGTCGTTTCTAAAACGAAAATAGAGTTTCGGCCTTTTTTCTTTCGTACGTGTATTTTAACTTAAAGCGTCTATTTATACAACCCTTGTATATAGATGGTTAAGTAAATTACACATATACCCCTACTTAAAGAAGTATAAGTGTAATACACCACAAGGACGTTTCCGTCATGAATTTTATCATATAAAACTCATTTTTCTGAACCATCTTAAAATCTCGCAAAACCATTCTTAGTGTGCGACCCAATAGGCTCATACAACATTGGCAGTGTATCAAAACACATTTTGGTATACAAGTCATAAGCGGCCTATAGCAAGACATTATGACTACCCAAGTTGTACGACTATCAAATCGATACAACCTAATCAATAGTGTATATAACATCCTTTTGTCACACGATATCCTTTTGATCAAACATAAGGCATGGAATTGTCATCCAACATATTCAATCGTACTAGTCTCGATCTCTAGGTAGACTGAAAACATCCAAGTGACATTGATCAATATCAATTCACTTAGACTAGGCCTTTTAACACTCTAACACATCGAGGGATCCACTGGATATCTCTCTTTATATGAGAGGGACAAATTCTATCTTGATTACACAACTTCATCACATTGCTCACATAGTAACCAATCACAACCTTTATAATCGTCCGATTAAAGACAACGTTTGATAGTGTCAAATCACTATGTTCCTAATGTTGAAGTCTCTGGTAATCTCAAGTCAGAGGGCTGAAAAATATACTTATCATGAGAAACAACTATGACTTAATCCATGTGATGTTCTCATAGCGGTCGGTCCAAGATTGTTCCCTAACAAGTACTCGTGATCTTGATTCGTATCCCTATACGTATAATCATCATATGATCATCAATCAAGACTCGCACTAGTCTTAATTCATTATAGTTCCCAGGTATATGATTGACTAGGGACATTTAGGATATTTCGTAAATACCCATGGATCTTATTATAATGTAAACATGCAAATTAATTATAATAAACAGCAAATGAAATCCTCTATTTTATTAACTAAAAGTATTCATAAAGACGGTCAATGGATTGACCTATGGCACATGCCCCAATACATAGCTGGTATAGATCGACTACAGATATATTACTTTTTTTGGGGTCTGGATGAGAGGATAGCGAGCACGGTTGTATCTAGCAGAGCTCGTACTCTGGCTAAGATCTATGACATGTCCCTTGCACACGAGACATACCTGGTTTAGATGACCAGTCGACTAGCGATTCAGACTGTGCTGCAAGGCCAGCAGAGTCGGCCAGCATCAGGTTCTCGGTCTAATCAGAGATTGAGAAAATAGAGGAGAGACCAGGATCGACAAAGATAGGGCTAGAGACCTCGCCGAGGTGATTGGCAGTTTGATCATGGTCGCATAGGCGACAAAGATCGTCGTGATGACAGAGATCTATGTGATGTTCCTCAGTTGGCATATTCCACGACTTTTGTACCAGTTAATTAGCCTAGACAGCACAAGCAAGACATAGGTCAAAGAGTCTAGAGTCGAGGCCAGAGTCAGACATAGAGTCAGAGGAGTTATGGTAGATCAGAGACTCATAAATGTTATCGATGCGGTCTGGTGGAAAGTATTGTCGCAGATTTTACTAGACCAGCACCACTACCACCACAAATGGAGTAGGCCAAAGATAGGGCCCACACCGCATCTTTTACGGGTCGCATAGCCGGACAGGGAGGTGGCTAGACAACTAGTTAAAGGTATGTTATTATGGTATTCCTATGCATGTTTTGATGGGTTCTGGTAGCACATTGTATTTTATTTCTGGACGCATGGTAAGAGAGTTAGGTTACCTGCACAGACCTTAGATACACATCTTATTCTCAACACGACAGCTGGGGATTAGATCTACCCTAACTAGATATGCCGAAATTGTGTAGTGGAGATCAAGGGACATCAGCTACCGGCTAATTTGAGATTGTTAGAGTACTTGGAGTTCGACGTGATGTTTGGTATGGATTGGTTATCTTCTTATCACGCAAAGATCGATTGTTTTAGCAAGACCGTGACATTTGACATCGAGGGGATTCCAAGGTTTATATTCGCCGGAGTTGCGACCACATTACCCATCACTCGAGGTAGATTAGTGGCGTCGCAGGAGATGGAGGCGTACACAGCTATGATTGAGCCGAAACGTAAGACAGTGCTTAAGGTTGAGGATGTCCCATTGTTTGTGAGTTTCCAAACGTGCTCCCTGATGATTTGCCAAGATTGCTACCACTAGGAGCTATAGAATTTATCATTGAGCTAATTTCGGGGACTTAGCTAATCTACAACAGACCATATAGGATGTTAGCATCGAAGCACGAGGAGTTGAGGACCCAGTTAGAGGAGTTACTGCATAAGGGTTTTATTCACCCTAGCATGTCACCTTGAAGAACTCCATTTCTTTTTGTGAAAAAGAAGGACAACTCGATGCGGATGTGTGTGGACTACCAGAAGTTGAATCAGGTGACGATTCGAAATCGCTACCCACTTTCAAGGATTGATGATCTATTCAATCAGTTGGTTGTGGCCAAGTTCTTCTCGAAAATCGATTTACGATCAGAATACCGTCAGTTGAGGATTCGAGATGAGGATGTGGAGAAGACCGCTTTTAGTACTTGATACAGATTATTCAAGTTTACAGTCATGTCGTTTGGGCTGACTAACGCACCGTCAATCTTCATTGATCTGATCCACGGGGTGCTGAGGCCATTTTTGGATCGATACATCATCATGTTTATCGACGACATCCTGATATACAATAAGACTCATGTAGAGTACGAGAGGCATTTTGAGATATTTCGACAACGCTGAGAGAGCACAAACTTTATGGCAAGTTCAGCAACTGCGCATTTTGGTTGAATGAGGTGAAGTTTTTGGGTCATGTCATCAGTGAACAGGGTATATCAGTTGATTATGACAAGATTTAGATGATTATTTACTGGAAGACACCCGAGTATGTATTTGACATCCGGAGTTTCCTGGGTTTAACATGATATTACAGCGTGCTTTATGTAGGAGTTCCAGATGATTGTAGCGCCATTGACGAGGCTGACCAAGAAAGATGTTAGATTTGAATGGTCACAGGAGTGTAAGGACGCTTTCTAGGAGTTGAAGAAGAAATTGACTTCTCAAGCAATTTTAGCTTTACCAGTAGCAGGTAAAGGTTTTCAATCTATACTGATGCATCAGGCACTAGGTTAGGTGGCGTGTTGATGCAAGATGGACACCTAGTGGCCTATTTATCTCGACGCTTTAGAACTCACGAGGTGAACTATCCAGTGTATGACTTAGAGCTTGCAGCGGTCGTGTTTGCACTGAAGGCTTGGAGGCATTATTTGTATCATGAGAAGTTTGTGTTGTACACAGACCACCAAAATTTGAGGTATTTGTTCACTCAGAAGGAGTTGAACATGCGACAGCGGCGATGGCTTGAATTACTAAAGGATTATGACTTCGCCATTGAATGTCATCTGGTTAAGGCAAATATTGTAGCTGACGCGCTGAACAAGAGCGGCATCGAGAGCCAGACAATACTACGCATATGACATAAGAGCACGGGTTACTTGAGGCAATGTCAGTTTTATGTTTTACAGAGACTATTGTTGAGCTACAAATTTACTGTCAGATTAGAGTTCCTTTGGTGTCACTAGAACGGGTTGTTGAGTTGCAGAGAGCTAATGACCGATATTTGCGGATCAGTGGCCTGGCTCAGGATTCAGGGTGCACTGAGTGGTATGAGGGCTCAGACAGGTGCTTGAGGCACAAGGGTCGATTATGGATACCAGGGGTATCGGAGCTCAGGGACGTACAACATTCTCGAGGACGCACAATGATCGCGATATACAGTTCATCCTAGTCAGACCAAGATGTATCACGATATGCGGAGATTGTTTTGGTGGCCAGGGATAAAGGCTGACGTGGGTAAATACATCCGGAGTTGTCATATTTTCCGGCAGGTGAAGTCCGAGTACAGGAGACCAACTAGGTTACTACAACCGGTGCTCATTCCTCAATGGAAATGGGAACACATGACTATGGACTTCGTCAATGGCCTACATCAAACGACGAGGAGACATGATGCGATTCAGGTGGTTATCGACAAGTTGACGAAGTCAGTACACTTTATACTAATCGTGATGAGAAATTCTATTATGCAGCTGAATACTATCTTCGAGAGAAATATTGTCAGATTGCACGGTGTACCGGTCTCCATTGTTTCTGACACGAGATCTCCAAGGTTTACATCAAGACTATAGGAGAGTATGCAGGAGTAGTTTGGCACTCGATTACAGTTTAGCACTACGTACCATCCTCAGACTGACGGGCAGTCAGAGCGATAGATTTAGATTATCGAGGATATGCTCAGGGCGGGTATACTACAGTTTGGCGGATCATGGAAAGATTACCTACCGTCGTGTTAGTTTGCCTTCAACAACAGCTATTAGGCGAGTATAGGGATGCCACCGTTTGAGGCATTTTATAGTAGGCCCTGCAGGTCACCAACATGTTAGGTGGCACCAGAGGATACAACGGCTATAAGACCTGAGATTGTTGTTAATTGTATTAAGAAGGTAAGACAGATCAAACAGACACTTCAGGCGGCGCAGGATAGGTAGAAGAAATATGCGGACAAGTATCTTGAGGATCTGAGCTACGAGGTTGGAAACTTGGTGTATTTGAAAGTTTCACCCCGGAAATGTCATCAAAGGTTTGGCATTAAAGGGAAACTAGCACTAAAGTTAATTGGGCCATTCAGAGTTGAGGAACGTGTCGAAAGAGTGGCATACCATCTGGAGTTGCCACCACAGTTGGCAGGGGTACACCTAGTGTTTCATATTTCCATGTTGAGGCTGGCTAAGTCGGGACTGAGACCTATAGTTGATATACGTCAAATTGAGGTGCAACCTGACATGTCATACGAGGAACAGCCTGTGGAAATCATGGATAGGAGAACTCAAATTTTGAGAAGTAAGGAGATCCCGAAGGTTTTTGGTACGATGGCAGCATCACAGGACCGAGGGACTCACTTGGGAGCTTGAGTCTACTATGCAACGACGATATCCCCGCTTATTTGCCGATAAGTATTTTCAGTTTAATTTAAATTTTGGGACAAAATCTCACATAATTGGGAAGAATTGTAACTGCCTGAGTTTAATTCACCGTTATTAATGACATGGTTGCAAACTTGGCTGACAGCTCAGATGCTCGTGGGACCGACAGTTAGGCTTATGCGCGCCTGGAGCTAGGTAAATAG
The DNA here is from genome assembly GCA_039657365.1 of Stephania yunnanensis. Taxonomy (NCBI): domain Eukaryota; kingdom Viridiplantae; phylum Streptophyta; class Magnoliopsida; order Ranunculales; family Menispermaceae; genus Stephania; species Stephania yunnanensis. Next base: position 50,475,622 of record CM077584.1, on the reverse strand, counting down.
TTATTTTGTGTGCTGATTTGTTTAATTTATGATGTTTATATTGAAATAGAGTAAATGAAATCACAATGTGTGTATTGAGATTACCATTGACGTGTAAGATCGTATGTTAAGTATTCTCTTAAATATGCGTGTCGACGCAGGTACCGGGTGGTTTAACCAACTTAACACTAGTCTATGGGAAAATAATATACACATAAAATGAATGAAATGGGTTAAATAATAAAACAGAATGTATATTTGGTGGTTAGGGACATGGTAGTACACGTATGTCGCAGTTCGGGATGCGAAACTGGGCGTCGGAACACCAGAAATGTCACTTTTGGGGTTAAATACAAGGGCGAGTGTGCCATCAGTGTCAATTTCAGAGCCATGGGAGGTTGGAAAATGGTTAAATGGATGTCATTTGATTTCCTAGAGATGTGTAAGTGAGATGAGATGCCAAAGTCACCTATATAAGTCAATTTGACTTCAAAACCACCACCTTTTCTTTGTCCTCATCTTATAATCCGAAAATTGGAAGAGAGGTGATCAAACTTGGTGATTCAAGGAGCTTGGAAGGGTGAAATCATTAAAAGCAAGGTATAAACACCTCAGCTTTCTCTATCTTTTGATCTCAATTTTAGAGGTGTTGGTGATGGTTTGGTGGTTGTTGGGTTGTTGTTTTGACAAGTTTGTAGTGATATGAAGTTGAGTTGTTGGTGTTGTAGTTGTAACGGCCTATTTTAATAATGTCGTTAATTATCTTGAAATTGCAAACATGGACGTCGCAGGTAGGCTAGGACACACGTCGACCTAGGTACACTGGTTTAATGGTATGTTTGTTGGTTTAATCGCGGTGCAATTTATTCAATTATTGGTTAAATACATCGCATGTGTGTATGTTGAATCACGAGAGCGTGCGTGGTTGTGTGACGGGTAGCTGCCTCGAAGTGCATGCCAACGCGAGCATCGAGAGGTGAGATACGGGTACACTAGAGAAAACTCAATAAACTTACACAAATATGTATAGGTTATCAAATTGACATAATTAGTGTGACCATATGCTAATTAAATAAACTTGAACAATAGGCTGTGGCACGCCTCGAAATGCATGTCGAGACCTGGGGCGCCGGGTACGGGTAGCCAAAGGTTGGTGTGACCATGAGTTGGTTAAATTTGATAAATAAAATATTAACTATATGGTTGGATAAGGCTTAATGTAATGTGACATTAAATTGAATAATGGAAGCCTATAGTTTACATTAAATTAAAGAGGCCATGTGATGGACATCTAGATCATCATGGGGGATTAGTACTAAGAGATGAGTGGGCTATTAGAGTCACTAGGAGGTATAGGATAGCTTGGTAGTGAACCATAAGATATGCCTTAGGATATGTACGCACAATTGATTCCCATAAAACATATATATAGGAGAGTTAGTGGAATTGTTTGATCAGAATCACTTACAAATTTTTCCATGTAAAAGACCAGAGAAATTTTGAGAAAGAAGGAGGATTTCAGTTGGAATTCAACACTATAGAGATCAAACCAAGTGATCTAACCTAGGTAATCACTTTCTCCACCTTATAAGCTTGCAAATGAACCCATTTTTTGGTGTGTTTAGTTAAATTCGAGTTGATGGTTTAGCCTCTGGTTTGATGTATGAATACAATGCAATTTTATGTTTATAGATTGTATTATTAGAGGATTGATCATTGGTCTAGCCAGAATTTCTAGTTTTGGTTGAAATTGGAGAGTGTGATGAATTCATGAATTTGTGGAAATTTATGTACATTGAGGTTTATAGAGTGTTCTGATTGATCTATTGAAGTCATTTCGATGAGGAGAGGCTAATAGACCAGTTAGAATAGCTAATTGAGATGACTAAGACAAAATTCTCGAATTGAGAATTAAGAATTATGTCCCAGAAGGCAATTAGCACGCTAATTGGGAATATTAGCGCGCTAACTATCCTGAGTGTGCCACTGTTCTTCGTAATGAAGAACAATAGTGCGCTAGTTAAATTTTCTAGTGTGGTAATTCCATTTAGTACGCTAGGTACACCCCCTTAGCGTGCTAACTCAAAAATAGCGTGCTAGGTAGAAATATTAGCGTGCTAGGTAGAAATATTAGCGCGCTAATGACAGATGAAAATGGGATGACTGTTTTAGAGACTTTCCACCTAATACATATCTACACCTTTGTAAACAAACTAAACTAGTAAAAATGGGCTTCAGGGACTTAGTGGACCGAAGCTCAGTGTCGGGGAGCTTAACGGGTCAAGTACGGGAGTCCGGGGAGGTCGGAGAGCGGTGAGAGATTTGTAAAATCCAACTAAAAACTCTGAGTATTTATTATGTTTACATGTTTTTTCCATTATTCCTTGCTATTCATCTTTTTGTTCGGGTATTTGGACGTGGGTTGAGGTTACTCCCCCAGATTTCCTTGTTGTGTGTTCATGAAGCATTGGACTGTAGCACGTGTGACCCGGCCCTCAATGAATGGCGACCTGAGCTTACCTTGGTGCATGTGTCGGTAACTCAGCGGATTTGGCCAACGCCGTGAGGGACCAAGTATTTGGCCAGTTGGACGTGACCACTAGTAGGAACTTGATGACCCAAAGTACAGTCTAGTCCCTTTGGAGCGAGCACATACATTTGTTAGCCTGTCTGTTATTTATTCACGCGATGAGCCATTTATAGTTGCATATTTTACATTCCGTATGTTTACTTGCAGCATTCCTTGTATTTCCTTTATTTTATTATATGAATGCTCATAGGAGTTCCTTGAGATTTTACTCACTGTACTCGTCATTTGTCTTTTTGTGAGGATTATGTACAAATCCTAGTACCAGTATGGGCAAGGGGATCCTAAGCAACTACATCTAATTGCCCACTGTCGAGGAGCTACTTGTACGTGTTTATTTTTGATATTTTGTATATTTTGGGTATTGGGAGACTTGAATAACACAGTAGGTTTTGCCTTTAAACAAAGTTTATCATGTTAAATTATCTTGTTTAAATGGTATTAAGTAAGACTTCCGCTGAATATGTTAACCTTAAAATACAACCCATTAGTATGGTTAGGATCTCAATAAATTGTCAACTAGCTAACAGTTGAAACAGCTAAAACGCCACAGTTGGTATGGGACAAAAATATAAAGAGGACGGGCAGGTGGCAGACACATGTAGTTGGGCCAGCTAGCAAGGAGTACATGGAGACATGTCACCCTGGGGCGGCTGGGGCCGCCATATGGTTGTTGTTGGTGTTGGTGGGGTTGCTAAAAACCCAGAGTTTTCAGCAGTTTTGTTGTCCAAAAGATTAGCACGCTAATGATGTCACCTAGTGCACTAATGTTCTTCCCGATGAAGAACGTATAGATGTTTGGGAGTCGGCGCTGTAATTCCTAGAATCAACGTGCTAGATCCTGCAGTTTTGACATTATTTTTGTGAAGTTACTAAAAATACATCCAAATGACTAAAAATCAACTATAAATGGAAATAGGTCATTTCGGGCGGTAATTTGGGATATTTGGGACTAGGCGGAGCCGGATCGGGGGTGATTGACGGGACACAAAGTGCAGTTTGAGGTGTGTAGTATCCCAACTGAGATTTCTTTAGCTGTATTTTATTTTGCTTTTGAGTTCATATTTTTTCCTTCATTACTTTATTCTTTGGACGGACGTTGGGGCTCTCCCTCCGTGTCATTTCTGTGCGTGCGTTCACTAGGTCATAACACGTGTGCCATCTCGGTGAATAGCACTACCCAAGAGTCATATCAGGCATGTGTGGGTGCGTCGTAGGTTCTACGCCGACCACCTAGCGGATCCAGATCCTGGTCTTGCATGAGTGCTACTCGCCGGCAGTAGTCTGTTGGAAGTCTGAAGTATGGCGTTAGTCTGACCCTAGGCTCTAGGAACACACACTTTGAGCTTCCACTATTACATATGCATGCGATGAGCACAGTTGCATGTTTTTATTTATGCATATTTATTTAATAGTTTTGTTTAAATTCCAGTATTTACTTTTCGTATTGCTCACTTAATTTCCTTGGGAATACTCACTTTGGACTCATCATCTGTCTTCTTGTGATGGCTTGAGTGGAGATCCTAGTACGAGCCGTGGCAAGGGTGAGCTACCTGAATATTTGTGATCCAGAGACATTTAGCCAGGCTTGTACGTTTGTATATATCTATTTTGTTTGATTTTAGGATTTTGGATTGTGAGATAGCTCAGACTCTATACTATTGATATTTTGATACATTGAGGTACATGATTTATATATGATGGTATATGAGTTTTTCACTGTAGGTATCAAATTTAATTGCATGATTTTGATGTTTTAATATTATAGATTGTCATGATAAAAGACTTCCACTGTGGTTATTGATCTTAGTAGATGACTTGAGTTCAATAACAATTTAAACATCAAATTGTTGTTTATTGAGGTTAATAATGATTAAATGGTGGATGAGATGGCATGCGGGACACAGCTAGTGCTAGTAGGCCAAGTTGTGGGCCCGCTTTGGCCCTCATGGCAGTCCATTTGAAAAATGGGTCGTTACATGATGTTCCAATGTAAGTAAACATTGTACAACTCGAAATATAAAAGAACATCGTCTTATAGAAACAATCCATATATGAATAATAAACCGCTAACCAATCTCGTGTCTCTAACAACACATCAAACTCCATAAAATCCAACACACATAAATCAGCTGCCATCTCGTATCCAGAGATCTCAACAATACATTTCTCATACATAAAGTGAGGACACACATTGTAATAATCTAATGCATTGTATTTGAAGAATTAAAACAAACAATAATATCACAAGGAATCATAAATATACAAGTATGCAATCCATCTCGTTTATGTTAACCGACCACCATCAGAAGACGTTTTTCTAAAAATGGTGCGTGAACAGTAATAAAGATTCATGAATTTGAGAGGAAGTCCCTCGAGAAGCCACGCCTTGACTATCCGTAGAGTATGATCCTGGCCAGCATCAAAAAAACAACCAATCTTAAACAAGTGTCTACGACGATCAATGACTCCAGTCGCAAAGCACTACGGTGTTCATCCTACCACACATATAGTCATTGAACACAATGGAGCCCCCAAAGGCCTAATTCTTATCGTGTCCATGACCAATAAATATGCAGCAATAAGCCGTGCATGTGATTATATTCGAGAAATACTCATACAATGTAATGGGATTTACTTAAACTTACAAACGCAATACCAAGTTCATTTGCACTCTGAGTCAGTCAACTAGTCCACATGAGGTTTCAATTGCAGTCTTATAATTAATTTGTAAGTCCGGTAAGTTTCCATAATATCTATATGATTCTTTACAATTAGTTGCAATTGAATTAACTCATTCGCGTCCCGAAACCCCTAAAATACTTCCAAAATAAATTATCCGGTGCCTGGATTTCATTCGCAACTCAAAATTATTGTTCGGCATTAAAAATTATGTTGTCTAGGCTTAAATATAATCTTTTCAATTTATTATATTTTTATCAGTCCTACCTCAATCAGAAAACCTCGAAATCACTCCAAATCTTATCCTCGGATATCTGAATCCTAATTTTGACTCCAAATTGTGATTTGAAATCGAAAATTAACTTATACTAGGCTTTAAAATAATTTTTATAATTTTAGGCATTTTCAAGTATTGTAGCACGCACTATGAGGAAAATACCTAGTATAAATCCTCGAAAAATTCTAAAATCCTCATTTTCCATTAAAATCCCCAATTTTACCAATTTGTCTAAAAATCTCATTTTTGTGAATTTTTCCCCATTTTCAAGGATTTATTTTAATTTTTTCAACATTTAAAACATTTTTTATATAAGAAGGGATTTAACCCCTAAACGAACCCGGTTCAGTCTAATTTAGGGGATTAAACCCCAATCTACTTCCTCAAGCTCATTCAACAGAGCTTTTCTATTTTTTTATCGAATCATTTGGGGCGCCCAACCTGTGACGGCCCCAAATCTCAAGGCAACCTTGGGACCCGCCATGTCACATCCCACGTCACCAAGCCCTGCCACATCATGGCCTGCATACCTACGACACCCCGCGACCTAACTGTTTGCTTACACTTTTCTAGCTAACCCTAGTTTCAACAATTAATCTATATATAAGTATTAATGATTAAGTTAGCTAATTTATCAAGTTATATTACCATTTTACAGCGGAAGTCTTTAGATGAGTAAGTTATGCAATATTTTAAAAATTCTAAGTAGTGGAAAACCCGACAAAAAGATACCATATATAAATGTATATATATATATATCAAGGCGAGATAAGTACAGCAAAAGATCCATATACATGTATTCAGTGTTCTACAGTCCCCAAAACCCAACTAAAATATAAATACGCACATACTATAATCACACACGAGCTGGCGTCATTGTATCAGAGGTAGCCGTCATTGTATCAGAGGTAGCCGCCCAATACATTCTTGTCCTTTTCGTTGCTCGTCAAATGATCTGCACTTGGTCACCCAACAAATACAGTGACGAGTCCAGTGAGTAAAATCCCAAGAGAATTCTACGCAATATTCACGAAATAAAACTGATGGACTACGAGACATGCGAATATAACACTTGGCAACAGTACATCACATTCACACGAATGTAGGCAACATACGACAAACAAAAACAGTATCGATAAATAAATAGTACATATCAATTAAACATGCTCGAAAATAACGCATTAATCAGTAAACAACCGTATAATCATAAGAAAACCACGTATATAAGTATTAATGATTTAGTTAGCTAAATCCCGAATTGTGACGGGTACAAATACCGAAGCAACCTTAGGACTTTCCATGTCGCATCCCACGTCATCAAGCCCTGCCACGTCATGGCCTGCTTACCTACGACGCCCCGCGACCTAACTAGTTGCTTACACTTTTCTAGCTAACCGTAGTTTCACCAACTAATTTCTATATAAGTATTAATGATTCAGTTAACTAATTAACCAATTATCAAGTTATATTACCATTTTATAGTGAAAGTCTTTAAATGAGTAAGTTATGCAATATTTTAACAATCCTAAGTAGTGGAACACCCGGTAAAAAGATACTATGTGTATATATATATCACGGCAAGATAACTATATCAAAAGATCCATATACATGCATTCAGTGTTCTACGGTCCCAAAACCCAACCAAAATATAAATACGTACATACTATAGTCACGCCCGAACTGGCATCATTATAACAGAGGTAGTCGCCCAATACCTCCTTGCCCTTACACTTGCTCGTCGAAGGATCTGCACTTGGTCACCCAACAAATACAATGACGAGTCCAGTGAGTAAAACCCCAAGGGAAGTCTACACAATATACATGAAACAAAACTGATAGACTACAAGTATAACACATGGCAATAGTACATCACATTCCCATGAATGTATGCGGCATATAACAAACGAAAATAATATCGATAAATAAACAGTACATATCAACTAAACATTCTCAAAAATAAAACATTAATTAGTAAACAACCGTATAATCACGAGAAAACTACACCAGCCAGTAATCGATAAAACTGGACAGGAACCATGTATATACTTATATGCTTACAGTGACTAAATCCCAACTTTGGTAAACGACATGATCCCTTCCCGACGTTGTTGCACATCGGCAGCACCCTAATCCCTCCTAAGGGTCGCAAGTATATCGTACTGTCGTTGACACGAGAACTATCACAAGTAACTCGCGTAAGCGATTTAGCCATAACCAATATATGCGCAAACCGATATGGGAGTAGAAAACCGAATGTTTACCTACCAACAGTCACACATGTAATCCAATATCGATAAAACAAACCATGAATTCTGTGAGGCATTCCAATAGGTTTAGGCACCTCAAATACGTTTTTCAAAACCTTGCTCGTGAAGCTTCTAAACTGACCTCGACCTCGTTCCAGACACCCGCATATCGACTATTAAGTCTATAATGTCGATTTGATGAATATTTTGTGTTTAGATATCTATTTTATTGCATAACTGAAATAAAATTATAATCACAATTCTTATGGTTTCAAACATCCATGTAGGTACAGACGTCCCTGTGGGTATAGACGTCTCTAAAAGTACAAACGTCTCTGTGAGTACAAACGTCCTTGTAGATACAGACATTTTTGTTAGTACCGGCGTCTTTGTAGATACAAACAATGTTCATTATCTTCTCTAACAACCCATTATGCACGAAAATGACCATCGTGTAAACAAGAAATCTCAATCCAAATCATGAAATTCGCTCACCATGGGCCTATTTGACCTCAATTACTCCCAATCAACCCAAGACAACTATAATTACCATCTATATTGATATAATTAAAGGTTTTTGAAGGGGATTTTTCATGATATTGGAATTGAAGAAAGACATGAAGATTATACCTAGTAAATGTCATCGCTAGCTTGCATCCTTAGCTTGATCAATTCCTCACCAACACTCACTATTTCTTCTCTTCAGCAACTTTCTTCTTCTCCGAGATTTTTAAATGAAAATGGTTTTATTTGCATGTCTTGATCTTATATATTTAGGAGTGTTTGATTTCTAACCATTGATCTCCATGTTTTTACGTATCCCAAAGTTCATCTAATGGTCCACACCTTGCCACTTATCCCACTAACTCCATTAACTCAATCCAAGTGACACTAATTGGCTACTCACATGGCTCCTAGATGCGTTAATAGATATCTCTAGGAAAATCCTATGATTCCAATTTATTAATCAAACTATAGGCTTTGATTTATTTGATTTAATTACATTAACTTATGCCCATTATAATACGACATATGGTTAATGTTTTTATTCACCAAACCGACAAAATTTGTGATCCCATTAAACCTCGGCTACCAGCACTCGATGTCATGCGTCTCGACACACATTTCGAAGTACATCGTAGCCCATTGATTTAATTTAATCAACTTAGCTTATGGTTATATTACCCATTTTAATTGATTAACTAGTCATTTTAACGTGAATTAGTCAAGTTTTCTAGTGTACTCGTAGTTCGCATACTCGATACTCGCGTTGACATGTCTTTCGAGGCGAACACCCGTCACACCAACTCGTCCGGTAGCAACGTAAACACATGCAATGTAATACACTACTGATGATTTTAAACACCACATATACACAACCACCATCCATAAATAACATATTACATCGGTTCTTGTGTTCGAGTCAACCGAGTTATCTATGTTGCATTTGAATTACGACCATTAATCTCTGAGATTAACGCAAATCCTAATTTAATTAATTTGGGTCGTTACATGACCCCATTGAGGTTGGGCGGGGGAGCTCACGGCTTCCCTCCCTTTCCCCCTTTTCTTTCTTCTTCCCCACTGCCTTCTTCTTCTCCCTCTCGGATTCTCTCTTCTTCACCGTTTTTTTTTTAAACTCACTTCCTCTCTTCGTCTCTTTGTCTCAATTCAATCTACAAACAACAGTAATAGCCTTTCACAATTCGAACTAAAGTCAGTCCTTCAAAATTGAAAATTGAAAATTTCACTTTCCATTGCATGCCTTCATTCCCACAGTCCACCATAGCCCTCTCTTCTATTCGAAACTATGAAGACAGAGAGAGGAAGAGAGAGACAGAGAGAATAGAGAGTAAACCAGTGAGGACGAGGAAGGAAGACGATTAAAACAAAGGAGCAGTGAAGGCGGTGAACAGTGGGTTGAAGACGATCCACAGTAGCACAAACCACTTTCGTTCGATTTCGATTTTTAATTAAAAGGGTCCCAAATGACCCATTTGCCCTCGGTTTTAATCCACAACTATATAAAGCAAATACCCTTTTGGGTAATTTAGCATTTTTCTTATTATTTTCATATTTATCTCTTCAATTTTGAGTCCGAATTAAACCCTAAAAATATCTCATTTGAACTCATTAAATGCATTTAAAGTTCAAAACTAGAATTTTTAAATTTAAAACTATTATTTTTTACAAAATTCAAAACAATAATTCAAGTCAATATTTTAATTATCTCGACACCAGTCTCAACACGTATCTTGAAACAAAACCTCGTGAAACATCGAATTCATGCACTCGGTTAACTTGAATGTCGTAAAATTATATATTTTATAGTACACAACACTAGGCACACATCACAGAAAAATAAAATTAATTAAATATTTCAATTTCATCAATCTTTAATTCGAGACTCGCGGCCAAAATTATAATTAGACTCTGCTAATCTTTGATTAAACATAATTACTGATTTAGAATTTTTGAGATTTGACAGGAACATTCAGTTTCTTTGTTGCCATTATCTTAATCGTTTGGCTTCCTACCATTTATACAAGGATAAAAAACAGTATGATAACATGTCTCTAAAATGTATGGCCATGATCAATTGATTTTGGAGGAGGTCTAATCATATAATTAGAGCTACTGGACCACATGAAAATATTTGAGTATACTATAGTAGTATTATACAGTATGGCCTACGCATTTTTATACCACACATTATACGCTCGAGTACTCTCATTGTTATACATTTCGAAACATACATGCCCCAACCTCCCCACCAATACTTGACAACCATGCATTAGTTGCATACACTCTGTCACTGCCTTCTCGAATATCTTCGTTCCCCAAATTACCCTCCCAGAACCCCTAAATGACAACCAAAAATAAAAATAAAGGCCAACTTAATAGGGCCCAGGTTCAATTAAATATCCAGAAAAGCTAAATTTGTCATTTCTTACTGTACTTCTCAACCACACGTATTACGTAATTAATTCCCTTTTTTAATCTGATAAACTCCCTTTCATGTAGCAGGTCACCAATAAGAACGTTCCACGTTGGTCATTTTTTCACTTTTTATATAAGAAATTGGAAGATCCGTGTTTTTATATAGACGAGACAGTAGACATGATGGTAGAGCCACGGAGATGTTATGGTGGGGCCCGAGGTGCATTAGAGAAGCCGCATCGGTAAAGTTTGCGGTTGAATTCAGCCAACCAAACGGTGTCACGTACTCCTTTATCGGCTTCTCTAGCCTTCTTTACACGTGGCGGACGCCCAAATCATTTTAAATCATTGTGTGGGCCCACTCGGTTAAAATTAGGAATGACATTCCATGTAAACTTGTTACAAGTCATCACACCTCTAATGTAAACATGTTAATCAACTATTTATAAATCATCTTAATCGTTTTCGTTTCTAAGTGGGTGGTGTTAAATATGTTGTATATTTAACTCATTTATTAAATATTTTATTAAAACTTTTTAATTTATTTAAATTTTTTATAATTTATTTACTACTTTATTAAATACATATACATAAATAAATTTAAACAAGTATAATTAAATAATCAATAAAATATAATGTGATTGTATAGTCTTAAGTTTTACTTAACTTTTTTCATTCAAGTTTTTATTACTCTTAATAATATAGAGAAAATGACTCGTATTAATAACATTTACAAAATTATAAAAATCGTCTAAAAAAATATTTAAGTTTTACTTTGGTGAAAAGTTGTATTTTTCTTAATAAATAATTATTAATAAAATCTAAAACATAAATAATATACTAAAATTAAAATAAATATTTCCTCTAAAAAATAAAATAAAATATGATAAAAGATATCTACAAATATAAATAAATAAATCTTGTTATTATTCCAATGGGTGAATTTTGTATTTATCTATTTATTATACCGTGTTTATTATTTATACATTATTTTTATAATCGATTGTATCAGGCGAGTCATAAACGAATTAAGCAGGTTGATATATTAATGACTCGTTTATTAACCATGTATTAACTTGTTAAACTCATTACATGTTTATTACGTGTTGTGTCGTTTATGTTAATCGTGCCATGACACAAATTGTCACCCCTAAACCAAATTGTATCTCCTTCTCAGCCCGGCCCACAAGTCCACAAATCGGCCAAATAGGTAATTGGAGTCTCGTTGTGTTGGGGCATGTGCCATATGTCAATCCATTAACTTTCTTTATGAATACTTTTAGTTAATAAAATAGAGGATTTCATTTGTTGTTTATTATAATTAATTTACATGTTTACATTATAATAAGATCCATGGGTATTTGCAGAAATATCCTAAATGTCCCTAGTCGATCATTATACTGGTAACTATAATGAATTAAGACTAGTGTGAGTCTTGATTGATGATCATATGATGATTATACGTATAGGGATACGAATCAAGATCACGAGTACTTGTTAGGGAACAAAGTATTGGACCGACCAGCTATGAGAACATCACATGGATTAAGTCATAGTTGTTTTCTCATGATATGTATATTTTTCAGTCCTTTGACTTGAGATTACCAGAGACTTCAACATTATGAACATAGTGATTTGACACTATCAAACATTGTCTTTAACCGGACGATTATAAAGGTTGTGATTGGTTATTGTGTGAGCAATGTGATGAAGTTGTGTAATCAAGATAGAATTTGTCCCTCTCATATAAAGAGACATATCCAGTGGATCCCTCGATGTGTTAGACGGTTAAAAGGCCTAGTCTAAGTGAATTGATATTGATCAATGTCACTTGGATGTTTTCAGTCTACCTAGAGATCGAGACTAGTACGATTGAACATGTTGGATGACAATTCCATGCCTTATGTTTGATCAAAAGGATATCGTGTGACAAAAGGATATTATATACACTATTGAATTAGGTTGTATCGATTTGATATTCGTACAACTTGGGTAGTCATAATGTCTTGCTAGAGGCCGCTTATGACTTGTATACCAAAATATGTTTTGGTACACTGCCAATGTTGTATGAGCCTATTGGGTCGCACACCAAGAATGGTTTTGCGAGATTTTAAGATGGTTCAGAAAAATGAATTTTATATGATAAAATTCATGACAAAAACATCTTTGTGGTGTATTACACTTATACTTCTTTAAGTAGGGGTATATGTGTAATTTACTTAACCGTCTATATACAAGGGTTGTATAAATAGACGCTTTAAGTTAAAACATGTACAAAAGATTAAAGGCCAAAACTCTATTTTTTTGTTTTAGAAACGACTTAGGGTTTTTTGGTATGCTCTGGATCGTTTTGGAGAGAAACAAAAGGTTTGGTATTCTCTTGAAGCTAGCACTTCGAATCTCGGCAGCCGTTCGTGTGTGGACTACTGGTAGAGGGTGTTCGTGGTTGGCAACGCCTTAGAGATCGATCAACCTTCATAAAGGTATATTGCGACTGAGGTATGATTAAGTTTTCATGGTTTAAACGTTTTTAATGGAATTAGATTCAGATCCTGTTGGGACTTTTATCAAAATTATTTTGTAATCTTCGCTGCGTATGAACCCCAAAACCCAACAGTGGTATCAGAGCCATCAAGTTCGATTCCATTAAAAATATTGCATGTTTTCTTCTGATATATACATGATATATGATTGAAAGCATGTTAATAGTTGATGTATATGTGATATACATAAGTTTTCAGTGAAATTTATTATCATGTTTTGTGTATATGATACATATATTCATGATTTAATTGAAATCAGTTTCACACATCCAAGTAACCATGTTAGGTTAATTCGAATAATTTTAATGAATTGAATTTCGTGTTCTGTGATCCATGACACCAGTAGGTATAATTTGTATTTTTCTTGTATTAATGCATAGATGAAATCTCTGTAATTCAGTTTGCATATTTAGGTTACATTGTTTTATGTTTCTTGAATTGCATAAGTCTGAATATTAATTCGAAACTAATAAGATTAGGTTCGATTGGGATAATAGTTTATGATTCAATGACATGTTTGTGATTATTTGGATGAGGACCGAAATTGCAAATAATTGATCTTCGAAATTGTTTATTTATCTCTTTATATCTATTTTGTTATGAAATATCTATTTGATAAGAGATAGATAACAAATTAGATTAATAGATATTAGCATAATCGGTTTTGTTATCCCTGTTGGATATGAGATAAATATGGAGAATTTTGTTATTGGTGATATGCTAGGATTCAAATATCTTAAGTCCTAATTGGATTATGATAAGATGATTAGTTAGATGTGAGCCCGGGTTAATTAAAAATATTTTAATTGACTTAATTTTGGATAAATTAAGGGGTAAATTTAGGAGAATAAAATCAGCGAAAAATATGATTTTCTATAGCGAATTTTAATTTTCAGAATTGACCGGCCAGCGGGACCGCCGTCTAACTAATCCTAGCGTACGGAAATTCTTTTATTAGTGAACAGTATAAAAATCTCCAAATTGTTTAGTGATTTAACAAATCAATAAAATATTTGATATTTCATTGTTTACATAAAATCACTAAAACTGAATAAAATCCCTCTATTAAATTTTAAGTCTCACGCCATCCATTTTAAACACTTGTCAAGGCCTCGATCACACTAATACAGTTTCAACCATAGATGGGTGTATTGTGTTATCTTGGTGAGACAAGTTGGATAAGAGTTACCTAAATGTTTAAAATGGTCCGACTTAATAAAGCTATTAAAATAGTTTTGAGCTTTAGGCGCATGATGAGATAAAAACATGATAAGACATAAGATGTCCCGTATCTCATAAAAGTATCTAAAAATTACATAAGATGTAATTGGTAACTGTTACCTACCTAAATAATCTAGTTCTGTGTTTCATGCCATATGTGTCATAGAATTGGGTGAAATATGAATTTTAGCCCCCAAAATAAACAGTGTGTTTTAGGAGGGTTGTTAATTTAGTGGGAGTCTATTCCTCTATACTAAAATAAACTTTGCATAATCTTTATTGTAGATCAATGGCCTCTTCAAGTAACAATAATCCCTTGTCACTGCGATCGAGAAGGATAAACTATCTGGGACTAACTTTCTTGACTGGTTCAGAAACTTGAGAATTGTTTTTAAGCATGAACGCAAGATGTATGTCCTGGATGCTCCAATCCCTGAGGACCCACCAGCCAATGCTACGAAAGCTGTGAAGGATGCGCATAATAAGCATGTCGACGATTCTACTGATGTTGCATGTATTATGCTGGCAACTATGGTTCCTGAACTTCAGAAGGACATGGAACTAATGGAAGCCTACGTCATAGGCGTAACGCTGAAGGAAATGTTCCAACTGTAAGCTAGGCAAGAAAGGTTCGAGACAGTCAAGAACTTACATTCTTGCAAGATGACCGAGGGTGCGTCAGTTAGTCCTCATGTTTTGAAGATGAAAGGCTATGTTGACCAGCTTGATAGACTCGGATTTCCCATAAGCCAAGAGTTGGCTACGAATTTGATCCTGAATTCATTACCAGAGAGTTACTCACAATTTGTGATGAACTACAATATGAATAATATGGAGAAATCAATTTCAGAGTTGCATTTGATGCTCAAAACTGTTGAACAAAATATTAAAAAACCCTCTAGTAATGTGTTGATGGTCCAAAAGGGAAATGGAGTGAAGAAGAAAGGCAAAGGCAAGGCTAGAGTTGTCAAGGCTGTTGCTACACCTGTCGCAAAGCTTGTGGAACAAGTCAATCCCCAGCCTGTTCCTGCTTCAAAACACCCAAAAGAAAAGGAAGAAAATTTTCATTCTGTCATGCACTTGGACATTGTTTCGGAAATTGCAAACTCTATCTGGAAGATCTAAAGAAGAATAAGGGTAGTGCGACTACTAATACAAGTATTTATGTTATTGAAATTAATTTATCTACTAGTGATTCCTGGGTATTAGATATCGGATGTGGATCTCCGATTTGTATAAATGTGCAGGGACTCACCAGAAGTAGAAAGTTGAAGAAATGAGAAGTCATCCTCCGCGTAGGGAATGGAGCAAAAGTTGCTGCCCTGGCTGTTGGATCATATGACTTAGTCTTACCTAGTGAACTTATTTTAACTTTAAATAATTGTTATTTTGTGCATGCCTTGACCATAAACATCATTTCTGTTTCATGCTTGGATATGGATGGTTTTGATTTTATTATTGCGAATAATAGATGTTCCATTTCTCGTAAAATATATTTTATGCAAATGCTGATTTGTGTGATGGTCTTTATATTCTAAGTATGAAAAGGTCCACTGATACTCCAATCTTTAACATAAATACAAAGAGATTCAAGTCAAATGATTTGAATCAAACCTATCTTTGGCATTGTCATCTCGGGCACATAAATGAGAAACGCATAAAGTAGCTCCATAAAGATGGGCTTCTAGATTCATTTGATTTAGAAACATATGAAACGTGCGTATCTTGTTTACGAGGGAAGATGACTAAAAGTCCCTTTACTGGACACAGCGAAAGGGCAAGTGATTTATTGGATCTAATACATACTGATGTATGTTGTCCTATTAACACAATGGCTAGAGGAGGTTATCAGTACTTCATCACATTTATCGATGATTTCAAAGAGATATGGTTATGTATATCTAATGAAACATAAAGTGAATCATTTGAGATGTTTCGAACGTTTCAAAATGAAGTGCAGAATCAACTTGGTAAAACTATCAAAACACTTCGGTCAGATCGAGGTGGTGAATATTTGAGCCAAGAATTTGATGATCATCTTAGAAATTGTGGGATTGTCTCCCAATTGACTCCACCAGCAACTCCACAGTGGAATGGATTTTCTAAAAGGAGAAATCGAACCTTATTAGATATGATTCGATCTATGATGAGTCATGCAGATCTTCCATTATCCTTTTGGGGTTATGCATTACAAACTGCAGCTTTCACTCTAAATCGAGTTCCTTTTAAAGCGGTTGATAAAACACCATATGAGATATGGTGCGGGAAGAGACCTAGTTTGTCTTTCCTTAAGATTTGGGGTTGTGAGGCTTACGTAAAATGACAAGTCTCAGAAAAACTAGCACCTAAATCTGACAAGTGTTTATTTGTGGGGTATCCTAAGGAAACAAAAAGATATTACTTTTATAATCCCGCTGAGAACAAAGTGTTTGTTGCTCGGTATGGTGCCTTTATGGAAAAATAGTTTATTTCAAAAGACACTAGTGGGAGAGAAATAAATCTTGAAGAAGTTTAAGAATCACAGATAAACCCTGAATCGGTACTGGAAGTTCAACAACGTTCTGAACCAGTTGAACCTCTGCAAGTGACACAAGGCCCACGTAAATCTGGTAGAGTAAGACATGAGCCAGAGAGATTCAGATTTCTCATTACTGATAGTCGTGATGTGTTGCTTATGGATCAAAATGAGCCCACCACTTATCAGGAGGCTATGTCTGGACCAGACTCAGATAAATGGCTAAGTGCCATGAACTTTGAGATGCAATCCATGTATCATAACCAAGTTTGAAACTTGGTTGATTTACCTGAAGGTGGTAAGACCATTGGATATAAAAGGGTTTTCAAGAAGAAAACTGACATGGATGGCAATGTGCATATACTTTTAAAGCAAGACTTGTAGCAAAAGGTTTTAGGCAAACTCAAGGTGTTGATTATGATGAAACTTTTTCGCTAGTAGCCATGCTTAAATCCATAAGAATTTTAATTGCCATTGCTGCATATTATGACTATGAGATATGGTAAATGGATGTAAAAACAACATTTCTTAATGGAAAGTTGCTTGAGGACGTGTATATGACACAACCTGAAGGTTTTGTACATCCTGAGAATTTTAGGAAGGTATGCAAGCTTCAAAGATCCATTTATGGATTAAAGCAAGCTTCTCGGAGTTGGAGTCTTCGTTTTGATGAAGAAATCAAAGATTTTGGTTTTATTAAGAACGAAGATGAGCCTTGTGTATACAATAAGGTCAGTAGGAGTGTAGTTATTTTTTTGGCACTGTTTGTTGATGATATATTACTCATTGGAAATGACATTCCAACATTGCAGAATGTCAAGTCTTGGTTAGGAAAGTGTTTCTCAATGAAAGACTTAGAAGATGCAGCCTATATCCTAGGGATAAGAATATATAGGGATAGATCTAAGAGGCTAATCGGTCTAAGTCAGAGTGTTTACATAGACAAGGTGCTGAATAGGTTCAGTTTGCAAGACTCTAAAAGAGGATTGTTGTCAATGTCTTATGGCATAAATCTCAGCAAGAATCAATGTCCTAGGACAAATGATGAGCGAGACCGTATGAATAAGATTCTATATGCATCGGCTATTGGATCTATCATGTATGTCATGCTATGCACTCGACCTGATGTATCATATGCTTTGAGCACTACAAGAAGATATCAGTCAGATCCTGGTGAAAGTCACTGGATAGCAGTAAAGAACATCCTTAAATACTTAAGAAGGACTAAGGAAATGTTCTTGGTCTATGGAGGTTTTGAAAATGATCTAGTTTTAAATGATTACACAGATGCAAGTTTTTAAACTGATATAGATGATTTTATATCGCAATTTGGATATGTGTTTACTTTGAATGGGGGTGCGGTAAGCTAAAAAAGTTCGAAGCAAGAGACTATAGCAGATTCTACAACAGAAGCTGAGTATATTGCAGCGTCCGATGCAGCAAAGGAGGCAGTTTGGATCAAAAAGTCAATTTATGAACTATGTGTGGTTCCAAGTATTGCCAACCATATTTGTTTGTATTGTGACAATAACGGGGCAATAGCACAGGCCAAGGTACCTATATCACACCACAGATCCAAACATATACTCAGACGTTTTCATCTCATCAAAGAAATTGTTGAGAGGGGAGACGTGAAGATTTGCAGAGTACGTATTGAAGACAACGTTGCAGATCCATTGACAAAAGCTCTTCCACAAGCGAAACATGATGGTCATGTTAGATCATTAGGCATTAGATGCATGTATGATTGGCCCTAGTGCAAGCGGGAGATGTTGGGGCATGTGCCCTAGGTCAATCCATTAACCGTCTTTATAATTACTTTTAGTTAATAAAATAGAGGATTTCATTTGCTGTTTATTATAATTAATTTACATGTTTACATTATAATAAGATCCATGGGTATTTGCAGAAATATCCTAAATGTCCCTAGTCGATCATTATACTGGTAACTATAATGAATTAAGACTAGTGTGAGTCTTGATTGATGATCATATGATGATTATACGTATAGGGATACGAATCAAGATCACGAGTACTTGTTGGGGAACAAAGTACTGGACCGACCCGCTATGAGAACATCACATGAATTAAGTCATAGTTGTTTCTCATGATATGTATATTTTTCAGTCCTTTGACTTGAGATTACCAGAGACTTCAACATTAGGAACATAGTGATTTGACACTATCAAACGTTGTCTTTAACCAAACGATTATAAAGGTTGTGATTGGTTACTGTGTGAGCAACGTGATGAAGTTGTGTAATCAAGATAGAATTTGTCCCTCTCATATAAAGAGAGATATCCAGTGGATCCCTCGATGTGTTAGACTGTTAAAAGGCCTAGTCTAAGTGAATTATTATTGATCGATGTCACTTGTATGTTTTCAGTCTACTTAGAGATCGAGACTAGTACGATTGAACATGTTGGATGACAATTTCATGCCTTATGTTTGATCAAAAGGATATTGTATGACAAAAGGATATTATATACACTATTGATTAGGTTGTATCGATTTGATATTCGTACGATTTGGGTAGTCATAATGTCTTGCTAGAGGCCGCTTATGACTTGTATACCAAAATATGTTTTGGTACACTGCTAACGTTGTATGACCCTATCGGGTCGCACACCAAGAATGGTTTTGCGAGATTTTAAGATGGTTCAGAATCATGAATTTTATATGATAAAATTCGTGACAGAAACGTCCTTGTGGTGTATTACACTTATACTTCTTTAAGTAGGGGTATATGTGTAATTTACTTAACCGTCTATATACAAGGGTTGTATAAATAGACGTTTTAAGTTAAAACACGTACAAAAGATTAAAGGCCAAAACTCTATTTTTTTGTTTTAGAAACGACTTAGGGTTTTTTGGTATGCTCTGGATCGTTTTGGAGAGAAACAAAAGGTTTGGTATTCTCTCGAAGCTAGCGCTTCGAATCTCGGCCGCCATTCGTGTGTGAACTACTGGTAGAGGGCGTTCGTCGTTGGCAGCGCCTTAGAGATCGATCAACCTTCAGAAAGGTATATTGCGACCGAGGTATGATTAAGTTTTCATAGTTTAAACGTTTTTAATGGAATTAGATTCGGATCCTGTTGGGGTTTTTGTCAAAATTATTTTGTAATCTCCGCTGCTTATGAACCCTAAAACCCAACACGCTGGATACACCCATTACATCTTTTTTGTTTATATTGTAGTTTTTTTTTTTAAAAAAAAGGAAAGAAACCAACTTGGTTATGGAAACTTGAACCTCCCCCTGTTTTTTATATAAGTCACATTTTGGTTGGCGCAAGGATTAAGGTAACAATCCATTCACTATTAAATTTCATAAGAAGACTAAATTACCCTATTTAAGATGACTTTATTTATTATGTGTATTGTGTAAGAAAATGTAACTAACAGTGCCACTAACTAAATAAAATGAGGTTAGAATTTAAAATAAAGCATTTAAATGCTTTTTGATTTTTTAATGTGACGTTTATATTATTGTGGAACAAAAAACTCAGATGGGTTGGCCTAATGCTAATAGTGTAGGCAGGACTGTGTGGGTTAGACGCATAAATTCGAGTTTGATTCTCCACGACAGTCAAATGTTGGGCTAGTAGCTAGTTGTCTCTTTTCGATAATCTCATGGCTCATGAGACTAATATAGTCAAACAAATGTTTGAATACCTATGATTAATTAAAAAAAAAAAAAAAAAGAGATTGTGGGATAAAAAAATTCAAAAAATGTGACGTATATTGTGAAACAGAGTGAATATAATTAAATCACTCATGAATAAATCAATAAACTATCTTAGGTTAGATGTATTTTTTTGGTATTTGAATTATTTTGATGAATTATTTTGACTACTTTATGCGTAAGGGTTGGCAACAGTTTTCGTAAAACCACCTAAACCGTCCAAACCGCATGGTCTGCTATGATTTTTTTAAACTAGCACTTTGGGGGTGGTTTAGAAAACTTAAAAACCGCAATTCCGTAGTTTAGTGGTACGTAGTTTTCATCTATGAAAAATCGCAGCTCACCAAACTGCAAAAATCACCCCCAAACTTGGAATTGAATGAAATAGAGTTGGCGCTTTTTTCATGTTGTTTGAACTTTGAAAATGAACAACTAAGACTCATAATTTTGTTTGAGTTCATTTTTTCATTATGTTTTTGGTTGTCATGTATGAACATCTATATGTGTTGTTGCATGTTTTGTTGATGGGCATGTATGGAACGTGTGACATTTTTTATTTTTTATTTTTTGAAATGTGTCGCACGAAAACCGCAAAAACAAATCGACCAAACCGCGTAAACCGCGATCGGTTTGATTGTGATTTTGAGGGTTCGCGGTTTGATGGTAATTTGTAAAATGACCAAACTATGAACCCTCGATTTGATCATGATTTGATGATTTTCACCACCAAACCGGGGTTTGCTCATTCCTTACTATATGTCTCATCTCTCCATGGATAAGGATTAATATCTTGATGACATTTAAAGGATATAAGATGTCGGGTTTTCTTAAATCATGAAAGGGGGAGAAGCCCGATGTGTATCAATGGTGGTTAATAGTGCACTTGTGTGATATAAGTTGGCCAAAAGATGACAAACCGATCACGTGTGAGACTTTTGCTTCACTTTACTACTAGTTGATAATTATTTTTTAAGAAAGTGATATGTAATTTTTGTTGCATGAGTATCGGCGACGAACCGGCCCGATATGAAGGGACACAAAACACGGTTAAGTTATCCGCACAGACCCACGAAACGGAATCACACGTGGCAGGTGGACGTTGAATCAATCCATCTCGCGAAAAGCACAAGAGGGTGGGTCCACTTGATTAAAGTGGGGCCAAGATGGGACCCACGTGCAGAACCGACTTCCACCATCCATATTGCTAGTTTAATGATCCGAGCTTGGCCACGCCGGACCATTAGCCGCCACGAGAGGCTATAGAGTCGAGAACATAATCATATATATTTTTGTGGACCCACTAAGTATGTAAAAGCACTAAGAATTAAAAATTAAACTGAAATTATTGTAAAAGAAAAACTAAACTGAGATTATCCATTTAATCTGCATGTTTAAAAACCACCCGCCTTTGACCTCACGTCTCGAATTCATTTGAATCTTCCAAAAACTTTAAAACTCGTTACTAAAAGTGCTATATAATTAGTTTACAACAACAACAACAACAACATAGCCTCAGTCCCAAATTAACTGGGGTCGGCTACATGGATCAAACTTTTCCATTGTGCTCGATTAAGTGCAATTGATGGTGAGCTTTGCAAACCATTCAAATCCTTTTTATTAATGCATCCCATGTTAACTTTGATCTGCCCCTACCTCGTCGAATTTCTACAGTTTCTAGTGAGTCAAATTTTCTAGTTGGGGCATTTGTAGGTCGTCTTTGCAGGTGACCAAACCATCGCAACCGCCCTTCCCTAATCTTTGTATCAATTGGTGCTACTCCTACTTGTCTTTGAATTTCTATATTTCTTATTCTATATTTACGAGTTTTACCGCACATCCACCTAAGCATCCTCATTTCTGCTGCGTTCATTTTATGTAATTATTGTTGCTTTACCGCCCAACATTCACTTCCATAGAGCATAGCTGGCTTAATTGCGGTCCTATAAAATTTTCCTTTTAACTTAGTAGGAACATGTCGATATGCTATATAATTAGTTTAATGATTTTTTTTTGTTGAGAATGTATAATTAAATTGAAAGAAAATATTAGAATGACAATACTAATATCATACCACAAAATATATTGGCTCGCAAGATCCTTCCACATGCGACCTTGATCTGCATGTAATGCATCGAGATCTGTGTATATTTGCATCTCAAAGCATACATATATGACTCTTGTGAGCAATGTGTTTTATAGTGTGACATGTTGTCATTCTAGCACTTCTCTAAGTTGAAATTAATATATATATTCTCACATCAATTTATAAAGTACATAAGAAATATATTTACTTCTCATATATTATCTTTAATTTAACAACTTTTAACTTATATATAAAAAATAATTTTAATTCAAGGCTTTGGTAGTACTAATTAAAGAAAAATAATTATTTATATATTTCAATATAAAGTCACATTTATTTAATGTGACTAACTTTTGACTTAGATCTTTCCAACACTAATTTTCTAGAGTGTGGGATTCAGGGAAGAGAAATAATTACTTATATACTTTTCTAGCGTGTAGGATTAATTTTAACTCAATACCCTGTTATATAATAATAAAACAATATCTGCAAGTTTAATTTTTGGTCGGCTTGCGGCTGTTGCTCGGCTTGGGCTTTTGTTTTTATTGGAGAGGTGTCGCAATCGAAGTGCTATGGGTCGGTTGGTGGGGGCCCACCCATGAGTCCATAAGATAAAATATTAAAATAATAACCCATGAGTAGCATACCCAACTCACCAGAACGGCCTATACCCCCCCGTGCAATGGCTGGTGAGAAAGTATTGTATTATATATTAAAACATTTTGGGATTCCCAATATGCCCTGTTCAGGCCCACTCACTCACTCACTCACTCAGTCACTCACTCTTATCACCCTTAGAACGGAATGATACCTGTCATGAATAACGGGGACGGGACTCGATGGCTTGGGACCCATTGGACTCGATCTATCGCCTTTAATTTATTTTCCCTTTTTTTTTTTTTTTTGTCAAAGATCGCCTTTAATTTCTTCAGTACCGTTTTATATAATTATGCTTGTCTTATGTCTCAAATGACCCTTCTCTTTTTCAATTAAATGTGTCACAAACTCAATTTTTTTGATATACAGGACATAAATTCACAATTAGGGTTAAATATAGGGCTTATTTTTGCTCCCATACATTAAAATAATTTCGATATTTAATAGAGGTTTTTAAACCCCTATTAAAGGGGGTATTATTAAATAACACCTAATTGATATGAGTTTTAAAAAATTTATATGTAATCCATGTATTAAAAATTAAAACATAACATATTTTCACATGACATTTAATAACACTCTATTTAATATAAATTTTAAAATTTATATTAAAAGTCAAAAATATTCGATATTTGAAAACATATCTTGTACGTATCGATGGTAATAATGAGGAGAAACGAAGGGCATTTGTGTTAGAATGAAGAATGTTTTGTATATGTTTTTTGGTTGTGATTGGTGGAGCAGGAAATAAGGGGGTGGGGGACCAAAGGGATGCAACTTTTGGCGGAAACTGTTGAATTACGTCACTACCAACATTCGTTCTTATTTCATGTTTTTTTTTTAGGAAATTCCTTCTTATTTCATTGTAGACAATGCTAATTAAGGTGGCCGGTTTAGGACAACCTGAATGGACACCTTATTTTTGTTGGTGTTTATTCAATATATATTTGATTTGAGTGCACACAAACATCGATGTAAAAATCAATGGACACTAAAAATAGGGTGTCTATTCTGAGAATCTAAAAAATGATCACCAAATCATTTTCCTTTTAGGGCGTGTTTGATAGCAAAGAAAATGAAAAAAATTATAGAAAATTGTCTACTTTTTTTGTGTAACTTTTTTTTTCATTGTTTGATAGCTTTGTAACTACACCGAGAAAAAAAAAAACCACATTCATCTATTTTTCTCATTTATTTTCTCATCTTTTAGTGTGAAAAACTGAAAATCTCTCAATCTCTCTCACGAACTTATCATTTCTTCCACCCAAACAAACTTGACATCTGCTACTCTTTCGCGGATATACATTCTTTCTTTCTCTCTTCATCTCCGGCTTCGTCACCAACATCATCGTCGAGCCGCCCGATATCGACAATGATTTTGATGTGCACACGGATTGAACCATAAAAGAAAATTCTTTCTCGTGCAATCAAACAACTATGAGAAAAATTTCTTTAAAAAACTCTCTCAAGGAGATTTGCTAAAAAAATGTTTTTTCTCATTGAAGATTTTTTTTTTGCTATTAAACACACCCTTAGTATAATTACATTTTAGGGTTTTGTTTTACTTTATTTGTGGTTTGGGCCTTTGTACATTGATGTGTTCAGCTCATGCTCTTAGCTCCACTAGCTGATCTAGAGGGACCCCCTATAGTACTCCTATGTATCTTTCTGATCGTATAGCTCATTTGTCCTTCCCGCCGCTTTTATAGTCGATACACGCTCCCTATATAACAAGCTAACAAACATAACATTGTCAAAAAAAAAAAAAAAAAATGATGTATTTGCAGTGTCTTGAGTATAACATTGTCATTTTTTTTGTTATGCTTATTTTTCATATTAATATATATTATTTTGTAAGGAAAAAAAAAGTTAAGGTTTAAGTTTGCTCCCTTAACAAGATTTTTTGGTTCCGCGCTGGTTAGCTCTCTGTTAAGTCACCGTTAATTAGGTTATCTTTCTCTCTAGCAGTTCTTTTATGTGGTTTTTCCCGCGCTGCAGGTCTAGATGAGCTAGCTAGAGATGTTCAGTTGGAGGAGGTGGTCTTTTTCAGTTGCTGGTGGCGGTGCCGTTATCGTCGCCATATTCCAGTCTCTCTCTTAGGAGCTTGGGCGGCCCTTTTTTATGCCATAAAGCTTTTCCAGCAATCTAGCTTCCACTTAGAAAAGGAGAGATAATGAGAGAGACATCACAGTATGAGATGATGGGTAATTAGGGTTTTGAGTGTGCGTGAGTGTGTGCCCAGTGTAGTTTGGTCATTTACTTTTTATCTTTCTTTCTTTTTTGTTTTTGCTTCTTATTTAAACCTATCTCTTCTCTGCTCTTCCATTCCTTCCTCACCCCACCAAAACTCTCTCTCTCTCACCTTCCTCGGGATCTGCTCTTCCCTCTCTTTTTTCTTTCTAGCTAGATATATAGTTACCATCTTGGTTTCTCATCTAAATAGTTGAGAAAGTGCAAAGTAGGAGTTTCAAGTCCCGAGGAAAGCCACCACAAACTGCTTCTTTGTCTTCTTTGTCTTGTTGTTTTGTCTGGTATCAAGTTTTTTTTTTCTCTCTCTTTCCCCCTAAAGTTGGAAACTGGGAAAAGCAAACTTGTTCATCAAAGTGTCAAACCTTTTGGCTTTGCAAGGTGGTAGGTAAAAGAGATTTGAGTATATATAGACTCAGATCCAAGGAAGAATTTAAGATAGCAAGACAAACCCTAATCTAAGTTAGAGAATCGTGGGTGATCGATCTTCATAATCATCTGTGAGAGCTCACTACCTTTCATTCATTTTTCTTCTTATATATATTCTTCTATATTCTTTCTTAGTTTAGGTTGTGCATGTTTTTTGATCTTTGCATTGGCTATGCATTCAATTTCTTCGTTTGCAGATCTACAAATCTGAGATGGCCTATAACCATCTATATCGAAACTTAATTATGGAAATATTAATTAGTAGATCTACTTGCTGTGTTAAAGTCGGTTTGATTTTAATATGGTTTCAAGAATCATATAATCATATGGATATCAAAACCAAATATTTCCAAATATTTTTTCTTACATTAATTTCATATCATCTGTTATTTTATATAATAAAAACTTAATTTATGCTGTTCATATTACATGGATAAACACATAAAACTTATCTATTTGAGATCTCATATATAATAATTAATATGATGCCGTACATTTCATGTCAAAAGATTTGATCTATATAACATATATGTATCCATGATGAACTATTTTCATCAGCTTCTTCCTCAAGAAATGAAATGGAAGCAATAGCCAATGAGTAATGAAAATGGTAATTAATTTCATGGACAACTTGGTGGAGAAAATTATTAAATAAAATTTTTCATCATTGCATGTTGCTTTTCAATTTTTCAATTTTGTGATTAAATTTGTTTTGTTCTTCAATTTTGGTAAAGTAGGAAGTGAGGTACATTAATTGCTCACTTTACTTTCATAATACAAGTAACTATTAGCTTCATATGAAAATAAAAACGTGAAAACAATTTGAAAAATAAACGATAAGTTTATGTACAAGTTATGTAAGTGTTTCATATTTATAATCATATATATTGTAAGTTTCATGCTTTCCAGTTGAAGAACAAATTAATCTTATACCAACGTAGAGATCTCATCATAATCTGATGTATGTTAAGTGTTATCACTTTTCCTTCCCTTCTTTTTTTTCTCCTTTGGTCTACACCTATTCAATTTGGCCAACAAAAGATACATATCTCTTTTTTACTCATAAAATTAAGAAATACAAATAAAATACATTTTTCTTCAAATTAATCCTAATTAGAATCCCATGCATGTAATTGTTAACTGTCTTCTTCTTTTCATTTTCTGATTATTTTGTCCATGTGTAATAAGTGGATGTCATGCGATTTCATGTAAATAAAAAATGCAAATTGTTTTGAATTTAATGTCTAATGTTATCTTCAAATTAATATCTACCACGTCCCAGTTTGCTCCATATCTTACTCATTATTCTTTTTCCTTGTAGCATATACATCAAAAAATAGCAAAAGAGAAGAAATGGAATACATCATATGTGATCGCATCAGTACTTTTTACAAATTCCATCAATTAGTTTGTTCATTTATTTAGGTTTCATTTGGTTCGTTTTTACTAACTTATAATGTTAGTTGAGAGTTATCTCCTTAGGAGGGTGTATTCAATTGGATTATTTGGAAGGATTTTAAAAGAGTTTGAAGGATTTTGAAATTGAGGTGTATTCAATTTGAATTCCAAAGGATTTTAATGGACTTTTAAAATGTCAAGGGGTATTCAATTAAGATTTTGATGGATTTTAATAGATTTGTAAAAAGTCTAGGTGTATTTAATTTTTAAAGACATCATGATTTAAGTGGGTTTTAATGGATTTTGATGGATTTCTATTTAAAAAAATACATAACTAAATCCCACCTCTACCCGTGAGATTTGGATGGATTTGGTTCAAGTTCTTCCAAATCCATCAAATTTCATGAAATCCTTGAAAATCCATCATTTAAAAAAACCCATAGATTTGTCAAATTGAATACACCTCAGAGTTAAGTCCTTGGAGTTCATATTTTCGTGTTTGGTTTAACTTTAAACTTGTAGGGAAGTTTCAAATTTGTAAACAATAAAAAATATGAATTGACATAAATAGCCTTCAAACAAGAGATAGATATATAATAAATGTGTCATTAATGAAGGATAATTATGTCCACAACTCATGAGAGATAACTCCCTAGGGCGGTGGTGGGGAGATATCTCACACCCTAAGGTGTCAGTTGAGAGATGACTTATGGGCAAGTTGGGCAATCAAACAAGATTAATTATTAACTCCTAGTAAGTTATCTCTCAGGAGATAACTCTACCCCTCATCAAACAAGGCCTTCGTCCACAAAAGATAGATTAGTAAGCCTTAATTTCATTTTTGTCCCGAAAGGACACTTTGCAAACCATCAACTTTAAGAATTCTAACTAGTTAATAATGTTATATTTTAGGTTCCAATTTCCTTGATCATATATATAATACAACGAATTTAGGTTTTCATAGAACTTATTTAATTGACATATCATAAAACACTTAATATAGTCTAACTCATGTCATTTTTTTAATCATAATTAAGTTTTAAAGATTCGATAGCATTTTTCTAGATACAGTTAATTATAATTTTCTAGAGTTTATTTAGATAATGTTTGTTCTTGTTGTGTTCTTATATTGAACGTATTTAACTTTTTTCTTTGGCAAATGTATTTAATTTATTATATTGTAATAACGTTTATACAAAAAATTGCAAATATACAAGATTAATTCGATTTGCATGCTACATTTGTGTTTAAAGTGATCCTTATTAAAAGTACTATGGAACCTATAACTCATATAGAAAATATACTTTTGTGGAAAAC
This sequence comes from Stephania yunnanensis, assembly GCA_039657365.1. Taxonomy (NCBI): domain Eukaryota; kingdom Viridiplantae; phylum Streptophyta; class Magnoliopsida; order Ranunculales; family Menispermaceae; genus Stephania; species Stephania yunnanensis. Next base: position 50,446,819 of record CM077584.1, on the reverse strand, counting down.
TATTCTCTTCTATAAGAATATCTTATATATGCTTCAATATCTTTTTACAGTAAAAATAAAAATATGGTCAGTATTTAATTAATAATAATGAGTACAATGCTTGAGTTGTAGCTAGCTAGGGCTCACTACTCTATCTTCATTGATTTCTTATGTTGTGATTTAGCAAGATACTATAAATAATAAAATAAGCACTTTTAACATAATAATATTACTTGGCAGGCAATAATATATTTTCCAAACTCTAAAATAATCACTAAATTAACTAGATGTTATCAAATCTCTCTCTTTTTTTTTGAAATCATCAAAATCTCATTTTCAATTACCAGTAAATATCTAAGTGTTATTTATGCTTGTCTTCTTGGAAACCATATAAAGTTAAAATACTTTTCATTAGTTGATCGTTAGTATCTTAAAAAAAAACTAATTAATTAATGAGCGTCAAATTGGGAAAAAATAACATTATGATTAAAGATAAATAACCGCCATAAATTCAATATTCATTATCTAAAAATTGATAGTTTGTTTAGCTCAAGTCGGGAAGAGTTTATTTAAATTTTTGACATTGCTAGCTAGATATTTTGAAATCCCCTTTTTAACAAACTTTTGTTGTGCATATTTCAGGGATGATAATATTATATTTCAAAAATTTTGAGTCATCTTTCTTTCACCATATGATGACAACAGTATCCAAACTCACCACTCAAGGAGCAATTCTTAATGGTCTTAATTATTCAATTTCGATTTTGCTAAAATTTCAAATTTACAAAGTTCTTCAATTTATTTTTATTTATTTATTTATTTAATTAGGTATTTTTAATAGAAATATCCATCTAAGTTTAATTTATTTTTCTTTACAAGAATTTTCAATTTACAACTTAAAGATTGGGTTCATTAATTACAGTTTCATGAGACTTATAATTATCTTTCTTACGTTTTCGTATATTTTGTATTTCTTTTCTATTATTTTTGCTGGACTTCGAGAATTCCTCTAATCCCTTTATTAGTGGAGTTATATTCTTATATATATATACCGATAAAGAAATACAATAAAATAACATATCAAAAAAGGTATACCACTATATATATAAATCCTAATAATGGTAGTATATTTACAGTCTATTCTTGTCAATAGAATATTGACATTGTGAAAATTAAAATTCTTTTTTTTTTAATACCGGAAAATTGTAAATTCTTTGAAATTCAATTGAATATTTTGGATCATTCTTTATTTCCCCTAAGAAAAATTTTGCAGTGCATGCATGTTTTATGGATGAATATATATACCTTTGCTTCAATACTAACTGATCGAATTTCCAAAATGAAGAGTACTTTAACTTTGAAGAATACCGATTACTTTAATTAACAATTCAAAAATCATCATTCATCAGGAAGAACTTCTTTTATGCTTGTTATTTATACATGCTAATGAGAAATTAAATTGCAAGTTCAACTTATGAAAGACTGGGCCATTAGAGTTTGTCGATAATCACCCCAAGGCCCAAGTGCCTTGCTTGAGTTGTATTCTTACTTTTGGTTTAAGGAAAAAAGAAATATTTTCAAAGACTAAATGCAAATTTTAGAGTAACAATTAGGAAAGGTAAATTATAATGCATTAATATATACAAATTTATGCACGAAAAAAACAGTAAAAATGATTTGGTGAAATGAATATTGCTGATTCTTACCAAATTCAATTACCATTTAAATCTAATTAGGAAAGGTAAAAAAAAAGTAAGTGGGAACAATATCATAAGCCATTTTTACAACCTATCTATCATAAGCCATTTTCATTCTTACAACCTATATCTATCATAAGCCATTTTTATTCTTTTTTCCAAATTAAGCAAAGAATATGCATTAGCATTAATATGTACAAATTTAAACATTACTCATAAAGCATATGCATTCTGCTGATTGCTGCATGCAGTATAAGCAAGTTCGTTTCGTACATTGTATGTATCCCATATATATGTGTATTTGATACGTACAGTTTATTTGTTCCTTCACATGTCAAGGATTATAAGGTTGAAGAGAATGATGAAATATTTCATCGATGTGAATTTGTTCTAATTTAGTATATTTCTAATATGGGTTTGCAGGATTTCAATTATTCATCAGTGAGAAGACATGAATACTTTCTCACATGTACCTCCGGGTTTTCGTTTTCACCCAACTGATGAAGAACTTGTTGATTACTATCTAAGAAAGAAAATTGCATCAAGAAGGATTGACCTTGATGTTATAAAAGATGTGGATCTTTATAAAATTGAACCATGGGATCTTCAAGGTAACGCAAAACACAATATTAGTGACTTTTTTCTTCTAAGTCACTTTAATTTGTTGTCCATATATATTTTTTTATGCCTAACTTGATTGCCTTTTAACTCTCAGAAAAATGTAAGATAGGAACAGAAGAGCAGAATGAATGGTACTTTTTTAGCCACAAAGATAAGAAGTACCCGACTGGAACTCGCACTAATAGAGCGACAACAGCAGGGTTTTGGAAAGCGACCGGAAGAGACAAGGCTATTTACTCCAAACATAACTTGATTGGCATGAGAAAAACCCTAGTCTTCTACAAAGGTAGAGCTCCTAATGGCCAAAAGTCAGATTGGATCATGCATGAGTATAGGCTCGAAACAAATGAAAATGGCACTCCACAGGCAAGTTATACACATAAATTAATAAACTGTTTCATGAATTCCCTATAAATATAAAAGTTTCTCTCTTTATATATATATATATATTGTACTTTCCCAAGCATAAAAATAGGGTAATTAATTATGTTTGCGTAAATTCCACAGGAAGAGGGGTGGGTGGTGTGTAGGGTTTTTAAGAAGAGAATAACAACAATAAGAAAAACAAGTGAGCACGAGTCGCCTTGCTGGTACGACGAACAAGTCTCATTCATGCCCGAGCTTGACTCTCCAAAGAGAGTTGATCATCACATGGGGTACCACCACCATGCTTATCCCTGCAAGCAAGAGCTGGAGTTGCAGTACCAAATACCTCATGAATCCTTCCTTCAGCTCCCTCAACTAGAGAGCCCTAAACTGCCACAACACTCAACAGCCAATGTAAGTAATTGCAATTCCATCAACATCGCATATGGACTAGACATTAACCATGGAAGCACTGCTCTCCCATCGTCCTCATCAGCACTCACTCAAGATGAACAAATGCAACAAAGTCATCACCAACGCAACATCAACTCACTTTTCAACAACAAAAATGAGCAACTCGTGGATCAAGTGACGGATTGGCGGGTTCTTGATAAGTTTGTTGCATCTCAATTGAGTCAAGATGATGTTTCAAAAGAAGCCAACTTCTCCAATGCACCCAATGTCTTTGACATGTCTGAACAGATGAACATAATTGCCGGACAATCCATCAAGCAAAAAGAGATAGGGCAAGAATATGCGTCGACGTCCAACTCAAGCAGTTGCCAAATTGATATGTGGAAGTGATCATATCAGTACATAGATGCATATATTAATTTGTCATAGTAAGTACAATACATACTGATCATAGGAAGAAAAGTTCAAACTACTACAGAGGGAGAAGTACTCATGCATGATTCATCAGATTCTTGTACATAATAAAACTAAAGCGCAAACGTTTAGTGAATATGGGCGACTGTTTCTTTGCCCATATATTGTAATGTGGACTAATAGTACTTAACTAGTTAGGCTTAAAATCTCCCAATCATATTCATATATCACAATAAGATAATTATATTATTAGCGCGCTAGGTGCATGATTCATGTGGTCAAGTGTTGTTGTGAAAAACTTGGCCATTGTTGATTATATTTGCTTTGTTGAACTATATTGTCTAAATGTAATGGACAATATATTTGCATGATTCGTGAAAATTATATTTATATTATGCTGTCCATTTTTCCAACAGCAATGTCTGCTGTTGATGGTTGGTCAATTAATTGAATCTTTGCTCGATTTTAGAGCACTTTGTATTCCTGAAATAGATCGAATTTAGTATGTGTAATAAAACTCATATTATCTTCTTATAATTTGATGGTTATTCTTATGTGTGTCATAGCTTATATAGTTATTTGTTTTGTTTTTGTTTTTCGTTTTTTTTAATTGTATGAAAAAGTTCGCATACACCTAAAAAAAATAAAGGTGGATATATAAAAATTAACGTTGAGAAATTAAATTGCTATTTTATTCATGCATATTATCGTTATATTCCTAAGCAATACACATATCATTAACGATCAAAGTGAAAGGGCGCTATATATATATATATATATTGTTGTAAATTGGATGACCCTTTAACCAAGCTTATGAATGATCAAATTGTCAAGCATGACTCTCACATTGAATTGTAACATCAAACATTACTTCTACATTGAATGTAACTTGTACACTCTACGTAACTTGTATTCAACTCCAATGTATAATCACTTATCCATGTATTGTCATGTAACTTGTAATCTTGTATGACATGAGACTTTGATGTAACTTGCACACTTTGTGCAAGTACTCATTCTCATCATGACTAAGGGCCTATATAAGGGGGTTCCTCCACTTGTAAAGAACACACCATTGTATGAATGAAATCTCTACATTTTCATCTCTAGCTCTCTTTTCTATTTGTTCTAGTTGTTCTTAGTTTATGCCTTCTATGCTTAAGTCTCTGGCAAGTCCAACTTAAGTTCTAGTTGGCTTACAACTTAGTTTACAATACACACACACACACACACACACACACACACACAACTTGCACTGAACCATGCATCCTTGAAGAGAAAATGATGCGAATTACAAAACATAGTAACCAAACACATATTGACGAGTGCATATGTGTGTGTGAGAGAGATTTATCATCTTTATTTAAATTCCACATGAATACTGCAATTAGTACCTTGCATGTGTAGACTATTAATTAGATACAACCTTATAAGTAGGAATAAGCATAAAGCTAGCTAGCAAATAATAAATAGATGATATACCGTTTGCAATGACCTCTATCCATATTATTATTTGAAATGATCAATATCAAAGTTGCTTCTTTTAGCACTATGTATAAATAAAAGGTACTGTTAGTTAGGATTCAAATTTATACCAAATTCACCGTTTATCATGATAACAACTAGCCTCAAATTATAATTAAGTCGATTTCGTCCCTGCAAAATTAAAAGAAAAAGTAATCTACAAACCCTTAGTTTTACTTTAACTAGCTAGTTGTTATTTTTCTCTCTCTCTTTTGTACTATTTTATTTTTGATTTTTTGGTCAGATCTTTTGTACTATTTATATATGCATGCATGTATGTCATTGGACTATCTTGAAATATAGATTTATAAGAATAAGCCAATTACATAAGTACACATGTATACTTTCATCAATCCCACCATTTATAAATTAAGAGGAGTATCTAAAACAAAAATAATAAAGAGAAAATTATTCTAGCCATGAAGCAGAATAGAAGAGGTAACACAGAATAATGAAATATAGATTTAATACTAGCTAGAAGGATGTAATAACTAATCAAGACACGGTTTCAAATTGAATCTTCTCTAGCTAATATCTTCAAATATACCTACTATATCAAGGATTCACGCGTCCATCACTTCTCAACTGTATCAACTTAATATATAACAGCTATAGCTAGCCATGAGTGCACTACCTCAAGCATGCAGCTGATCAAGAGAATATCAGTACTGTACAAGTCCCTCAATTTCATGGAGAATATATAGCTGCTGATGAAGATACCAAATAAAAGAATTGAAACCCTGCACGAACAAATACAAACAAACATATATAACTACCTTGACTTATTATGAAGTTGAAAGCATGAACTTACTTGTGCCGAAGTCTAGCATATATATGAAGAACTCCAATGAACAATGGAACACAAAATCTCAAACGACCATCTCATTTGGGTTGGTGTCACGAGGTAACTCATGATTCACTTGTCTCATGGTCTTTGAAAGAATTGGAGACAATTAATAGTAGGGATGAATTATGTGTGGCTGTCACTAATTAACTCGTTTGACATGCAAGTTGATATATAGTAGAATTAATTAAGACATGAGAATGGCTGCATGATTAGAGTTTTAAAAATGTAAATTTTCTTAACGTTGATGCAACCAATGAGAAGGGTTCACACTGCAAAGTCAAACACGCTTATATACGCATGAATGCAAGGCAGACGTATATGAGAGTGACTGCATCATTAGAGAGTCTAAAATGTTGTTTGTGGTGGAAGATAACATGATTCATGTGTGAAACACTCATGCGACTGCAATTATATCCTTCTACTCCAAGTCCAATCTCCACAGTGCACTCCTTGCTTTATCTTTTCTATACTTATCTAGTCAAAATCTAAAGTACTTATTAATGAAAAAAAAATCTAATGTACTTCAAGCCAAGTTGCCTCTATATATATATATATATATATATATATATATTTCTTATTATTTTTTGCTTAGCAGTTATTGTTCGTGTATGCTACCCACGTGGGCATGCAATCTACTCTCGCAGAAATTAAATTTTAATTTATTCTTATTATCTAAAATTATATATTTAGAGAGTCCTTGCTTATTGTGTTACTACGCATAATGAGTTACAAGTTGTGTTACAATATATGTCAAAAAAAGTTGTATTACAATACCATGACAATGAGAAAAAAAGACTGGCTATTTTATGATAACAAGTAACAACGTATAATGTATTCTACTACATATCAAATACATCTATGTATTTGATGATTCATTTAATTAAAAAATGAAAAAAATAGTCAAAATAGTGAAAAAAGTCAAAATAGTGTTGACATCATCCCAAACTGCTATACTCATTAAAAAAAAGAATAAGTCGGATTTTCTTATGAAAAATTGCTTCGAGGGAGACAGAGAAAGACACACTAATTAGAAGTTATTATTATTTTTTTTTTCCTTTTTTCAAAGAACACAAATTAGAAGGTGAGAAAGTAAATAAATAAAAAATTTAAAGGGTAATTGAAACTTTCAAGCAACGAAGGAATATTTCATCATTGGTGCTTATTATTATACTAGTTTCAAGACGTGCTACGCACGATTCCCCCGCTCGCTTCGCTCGCGAGAATTAATTTCTAAGAATTTATTAACAAAATTTAAAATTATAATTAAAATTTAAAAATTAGAAATACAAGTACCTTTTTTTAGCTTATCAATATTCTTTATTGTGATTGAGATAAGATGTGAATGGAAAAACAAGCTAATCATGCTAAGACATTACTTCTTTAAAAAAAGTGTATTGGATTGATGAGAATGAGTTCGTGATTGATTTGGAGATAAAAAAAAAGACGTGTAGTGGATTGATAAGGAGTTAGTGTTTGATACAAAAGAAAAGGTTGATTTGGAGATAAAAAAAAGTATGGGCAAATAGGTAATGAAATTTATCTATTTGCGTGGTAATGAAATTTACCTATTTGCCCATACTTTTTTTTATCTCAAAGTCAACCTTTTCTTTTGTATCCAAATCAAACTCTAACTCCTATCAATCCACTACACATTTTTATTTATTTATCTCCAAATCAATCATGAACTCATTCTCATTAATCCAATACACTTTTTTTGAGGAACTAATGTCATAGCATGACTAGCTTGTTTTTTCATTCACATCTTATCTCAATCACATTAGAGAATATTGATAAGTTAAAAAATGTATTTGTATTTCTAATTTTTAATTTTTAATTACAATTTTAAATTTTGTTAATAAATTCTTAGAAATTAATTCCCGCGAGCGAAGTGAGTGGGAGAATCGTGCGTAGCACGTCTTGAAACTAGTATATATATATATATATATCGCTCGCGGGAGAATCGTGCGTAGCACGTCTTGAAACTAGTATATATATATATATATATATATATATATATATATATATATATATATATATATATATACACTAGCTTAATTATATACTCATTATGAAGCATGGGTTACAATGTTACATGATATATAGTATATTATACATTAATACGTACAAAGTTGTGAAACAATGAAGTGTATAAGACACTATAAGAAAAATGGTTTTTAAGGACCATAATTCCCGTCACTAAACCTTATTTTCCTATCACTAAATCTTTTTAAGGACGAAATAAACCCCGTCACCGCCGGATACTAAAGCATCCGAAACTAAAAGTATTTAGTGACTGGATAAGTGTCCCGTTACCAAATATGTTTAGTCATCAGATCATTCCCATCATAATTAATTTTTATAATGACAACAATTAGCGTCACTATACGAACTTTCCTGTCACTAAATCACAAAATTAAACCAAATACAAAGAGGCTTCTCATTGTAATTACATTTTCGGTCAGTAAATGGTTTTTTTGTTACATATTTTCTTTTTGCACAATTTTTGAAAACTACCATGAGAACATTTTTCCTGTCATAAAAAATTCCCACCAGAATGGAGTTTTTTAATTTGCGTTTGAAGTGTCATTAATTAAGAGCTTCATTTGTACCTAGAATCTTTACTTAGTACCTGTAGCTTTATGTATAAGGGAAAATTGTCGAACTTCAAAAAATGAAAACCTTCTTTCCAAACATAAAGTATTGTATTAAATAAAAAATATTTATATCCCCACAGAAAATGTTGTAGTGCGATTTAATTTTTTTACATCATATAAACATATGACACATTAATTGCCTTATGTAATTAATCCATACAACACATATTCTACCTAATACATACAAGGATCCAATGTACATTCTTTAACGTTGTCTCGTGGTCCCCTCTTTCATTTTTTATTGTTCAAATTAGCAAGTTTATCAGCAACAACATATTTGATACCCACTTGCAAAAGATACGTAAATCAATTTAATGGAATAGAATAATTTGACATGTATATGATCAAGTCTTGGGCAATAAGCTAGAACAAACAAAAAATACATGCAACCAAAATCGCAAAAAAATCTTGAAGGATATCATAATTAACAAAATAGTATACATTCAAAATAAACAAAAATACAAGCAAAATTGTACAAAAGAGAACATTTTGAAAAAACACTCTAGATTCATTACATCTCAATTGACCATAATAACAACTAAAAAAGAATGACACCCTTGTTGAATGAAACTAGCAATGTGATCTAATTATCTCGATAAAGTGAAACGTAAATTATATTTTGTAAGTCAGTAGCAATACGCAATGATATTTCAAGAAATGTCATGTATAAAACTACTTAAACAATCTTTTTTCTTTTAAATAAACATGCATGTGATGGCCCCTTCTTTTAAACATGACTTAATTACGTATTAGTCAGCCTTTCGTCCCTATATTCTTCGATACACGTGTCTAGATATTATTAGGTTTCAGAGTTAATTAAAACTTTTTATCATTTTAATATTATCACGTAGTTTAAAGGTTATGTGGAAGCTCTTATTATTAAAAAAAAAACCCTAAGTGTGCAAAACCAGGAAAACAACATCACGTGCATGTACATATCATAAAGATAATAACACAGTATGATATATGAGTCTCTAAACGAAGAACTATATGCTTAACCCAATATACAACCCAAAGTCTACAGTAAAGATATAAACATAATGATACAGTGAAAATCGAGTCATACAAAACGAGATAGGAGAGTCACCAAAATGCTCAAGGAAAATAGTAGATCTTCTCCTTTCCCGGTCTGCTACTGCTCGACAGACCTACACCCACCGTTACAAACTAGACAGTGAATATATTGATATTTAAGTAATAACTGGATAATTCTATGCCACATTTCCAAAATATAAGAAAGATATTTAAAAGCATAAAATAACGAAAGAGTTGCTGAATGAAGTAATGCAAGTAAATACCACAGTTAAAAAATGTATAGAATGACACAGGCTAAGTTGAGATGATCTACGTCCGGTCTACAGTGAGAACTATCACCTAACCTTTTCCATTACTATATGAAGCCGCACTCAACAAATTCCATATAAATAGCGGACTGTGCTCTATGCATATAAATCATCTATCTCATTCTTGTCGATCACCCCGAGTCCCATACCTCGTGCAGCGCGAAGTGTAGTAGTGAGTGCCGGAACCCCGGTAGAACCATGTCCCCGTGAACTGTGCATCTCTCATGTAATGGACACTAGATAATCCCTACTTTAGTTTTCAAAGACCAATACTTCCAAGTCTCTAGGATTTCAAAACTAGTTAAGCTACAAAGCCCAAAGAAATAGAATACAAATCTAATCAATTCCAACTTATCCCAATAGCATGTTTTTGACCAATTATCTATCAATGATATCATTAAGAGTAGAAATTGGAATCAATGAAACATTTCACAAGGCATCATGTCAACAATATTCAAACACGAATAGAAACAAGAACAACATGTGAGATTTCGAGTAGCAATGTCCACAAATAGACTATAAAACGACAAGAGTCAATGAAATGAAATCTAGAATTCTCATAGCTTTAACGACCTCTCGACACTCCAAAAAGCGTCCCCGAACTCTCGAGACCTCTTGTTAGTTCATTGGAGTTGTTCGATAGGAATTAGAGTGGGTTTGGATCTCTACTTAGAGTTTTAAAACCATTTATAGTGTTTAAGCCATTTGAGAAAATTGCTGATTTTTCTGTGGTCACAGCAATTAGCGCGCTACCTCAAATATTTAGCGCACTAATCAATATTAGCACACTAGATTTCTCACATATGTGCGCAAACCCAGAATTCTGCAATTTGAATTCTGAGTCTTCTCTACACATAGGCCTTATTAATGCTTTGGGACCCCTCATACATACTACTAGAGGTCCTTAACATCAACCCCAACGCAAAACAACAACTCACAACATCAAATTCGTGAATTAACTAATTTGACCTATGTTCATGGAATGGTGAAGTTACCTAGCTTGATGAATTTCTTCTTCTTCACCAAACCTTCGATGAATTGCTCACTTCTCCTTCACCAAGATCGCACCAGCAAACTCTCTTCTCTTTGCTCATCTTGCCCAACGATTTGATGATGATAAATGTGATCAATTGGTTTGACTTATGAGGTTTATATGGATGATTGGATATGGTTAAACCACGACCCTTGATCATTTGTGCATACACTTATTTCACAAGTCATGCTTAAGTGACTCCAATAGTTGACTCCTTTGACCTCTAGATTGATTAATACGTGTCTCAATGCACATCATGTGACTATTAATTTATTTTCACTAACTTAGGCACATTAATGTTTTATCAAACATGACCACATTAAAGCTACATATAAAACCATAGTTAGCTCAAATTAATTAAGCTTAACCCATAAGCCGCTATATTGGTCCCACGTCGACACGCAACTCAAAGTACATCTCCGCTCATCTCAATACCTATATACCTGTATAAATTGACTTAATAGTCTACACATATACAATACATTAGGCATACATCACAACAAATATAAAATATACCTCGACCCTCTTGCCTCGGCCAATGGACTTATCACGGCATGGGTCCCACAGTACGGGTTGTTGATCATGTTTAAGGAATTAAACACAATTAGAGATTTTGGACCTTTAGAATTCTTCCCAACTAATGAAAATTTCGTCCTCAAAATTAAAATTCGAACTAGGACTTATACCTGACTCGAATAGGTACAGAAATCTATCTCGCATATAGTCCCCCCGTTCCCAACTGAGCTCCGTATTATTGTGAAACTGCCACTTGACAAGTACTTTTGGGATAAACTTGTCTCTCAAGTTCTGTACCAATCGATCTAAAATCTGCACAGATTACTCCTCATATGAAATATCTTCACTCAAGTCTATCTGACTCAAATCTACAGTCAGACGATCATCTGCTCTCGACTTAGCTAATCGAAGCACAGAGATATCAAAGACTGGATGAACTCCTAACATATGTAGAGGTAGCTCAAGCTCATACGCAACCTTCCCGACCCGTTTCTTAATTCTGAAAGGTTCAATAAACCTCGGTTTAAGTTTACCTTTCACTCCAAACCTCTAAAAACCCTTACAAGGGGAAACCTTTAAATATATAAAGGTTCCCTCGGTGTACGTGAGATCACCACGATATCTGTCCGCATACTTTTGCTGTCTATCTTGGGCTCCCTTGAGTTTCTAATGAATCAGTCATACTTTCTCCGTGTGATCAACAACAATCTCAGGCCCCACGGTCTATCGATCCTTTGGCTCAACCCAACATAATGGGGAGAAACATGGTTTACCATATAAAGCCTCAAAAGACGCCATCTCGATACTGGCTTGATAGCTATTGTTATAAAGAAACTCACATAATAGTAGGTACTCATATGATCTGCCAAACTCCAAAACACAAGCCTGCAACATATCCTCGAGAACTTGAATCAATCTCTTCGTTTGCCCGTCAGTTTGAGGATGAAAAGCCGTATTAAACTGTAGGCGCGTACCATACTGCTCTTGCATACTCTATCATATCCTGGACGTATACATATCATCTTTGTCTGACGTAATAGTCATTGGTACCCGATGCAACCTAATAATCTCTTGTCAAATAGTATACTCAACTGATTAAACGTGTAATGTGCGGCCACCTGTAGAAAATAATTAGACTTCATCAGTTTGTCAACAGTAGCACAGATGGAATCATGTCTTTGGGTGGTTCTCAGCAATCCTCTCACTAAATCCATAGAAATGCCCACCTACTTCCATCGTGGAATAGGAAGAGGCTATAGCAACCCTCCAGGTTTGCAATGTTCAGCCTTCACTTGTTGACAAATCCCACTGTTCCTGATAAACTTAAACACATCCACCTTCATCGCAAGCCGCTAAAAGTGCCTCTTCATGTCGTGGTACATTTTGGTCCTACCTAGATGAATGGTGAATCAAGAATGGTGTGACTCCTGAAGAATCTCCTCTCTCAACTCTGGTAATGACGGTAGATTCTCAAACACTGGTCAGACGTCCCTGTCCAATCAACACAATCTACACTCTGCGCCAACTCACTAAACCTTGAGTACAACCTGTCGGTCCTCTAACCCTCTGACACTCTTTGTGTAGACACGATCTGTACTCTCATCTAAGCACAAATCTCAATCCGAGTTTTGGCAGTTATCTTCGCATCTCCAACTGGTATCTTACTCAGCGCATCTGCGATTACGTTCGCTTTTCCCGGATGATATCCCAAGGAAAAGTCGTAATCCTTCAGAAACTAACCATCTGCGATGTCTCATATTCAGATCCTTCTATGCGAAGAGATAATTCAGACCCTTATGATCAGTAAAAAGTGTGAATTTATCTCCATACAGGTAATATCTCCATATCGTCAGTGCAAACACTACTACTGCCAGCTCCAAATTGTGCGTCTAATAATTCTTATGTACCTTTAACTATTTGGATGTATAAGCTACTGTACCAATACCCTGCATCAACACACATCCTAGACCCCTATGAGAAACAGCAGTGTATACTAAAAATCCCTGTCCAACCTCTAGTAATACCAATACTGGCGCAGTAGTCTATAATCTCTTCAACTGAGCAAATGCTTCCTTACATTCCTTAGACCACTCAAATTTAACATCTTCTGGGTAAATCTAGTAATCATTGAAGTGATCTTCGAGAAATCCTTCACAAATCGACAATAATACCCCGCAAAACCCAAAAAACTCACGTTCTCAATCAATGAAGTCGGTGCTGGCCAATCCATAATTGCCTGAATTTTGGTTGGATCCACTGCTATCCCTGTTGCTCCGACAACATGCCCTAGAAACTTGATATTTGAGAGCCAGAAGTCACATTTGCTAAACTTATCATAAAGTCTATGCTCCATCAAGGTCTGCAGGTGTCTCCATGAGTTGCTTCTCGTGATCCTCTCTAGTCATCGAGTATATTAATATATCATCAATAAAGACTATCGCGAAACGGTCCTGAAATGGTCTAAAAACTCGATGCATCAGATCCATAAACACTGCTGGAGCATTGGTCAGCCCAAATGGCATGACTGTGAACTGAAAATGTCCATATCTTGTGCTAAAATTTGTCATGGATCTATCCTCATCCCTGATCCAAAGCTAATGATACCCTGAACGTAGGTCTATCTTGGAGAAAAATTATGCTCCTCTTAGCTGTTCAAATAAATCATCAATCCTCGGGAGTGGATATTTGTTCCTAAATGTGACTTTGTTCAACTGTCTGTTGTCGATACAAAATCTCGAAATACCATCCTTCTTCTTCATAAAAGGACGAGTGCTCCCCATGGCGACATAGAAGGTGTGATGAATCTTTTCTGTCCCAAATCCTGAAGTTGAGTCTTCAACTCCTCTAACTCTCATGGTGTCATACGGTACGGTGGTATGAAAATCGATTTAGTGCCCGGTACCAACTTAATAATAAAATCAATCTCTTGCGATGGTGGTAAATTAGGTAAATCCTCCGGAAATACATCATGAAACTCTCTAACAACTAGTATGTCCTCCAGGCTAGGTCCCTGATTCTCTGGTATAGTGTATAGTGAAAGTAATGCCTCCATCTCCTCACTAGTCGCAGGTCAACCTCTCGTACTCACTTTCCTCGCTGAACTACCTTTATAGGTGAACGTCGGATGCCCTGGGATCTCAAATATCATTGTCTTATTGAATCAATCGATATGACGATGGTATGATGCTAACTGGTCCATCCCTAAAATCGCGTCGAACTCTAAAAACTCAAGGACTCTAAAGTCAGCAGGTAACTCTACCCCATTTATCTCGACCATACATCCCTCAATAAAACTATTAGGGTAAACCCTATCCCCAAGTGCATTACTCAAAATCATATGTACGCTAAGCCTAACAGGTGTCAACTCTAGGATGTCTACCATGCGACCAACAATGAAAGATACGGTAGATCCAGAATCAAATAATATGTATAAATCTCTATCGTAAATGGAAATCATACCCTCACTGAGACCTCGTGTGGTGTCGGGGTCTGGCTGGGCTACCATATGAATATCCTCTTGTGCCTACTGTACATAGACTGGTGCTGGATACGGGCACTCCTTCACAATGTATCCGACCTATCCATTTCTGTAGCATGTAATCTGTTTGCGCCGACCTTGAGTCTAAAACTGACACTGTGCATTGTATTGAACCTGTCTCTGCGGCTATTCCTGTCCCCGCCTAGTATCTTGGCCTCGGCCTCTGCCACCCTGCGGCTGATGGAAGGTGGCAACACTGGCCTGACGGGAGGTGGCGAGAGAAGTCTGCATACTATGCTCCGCGATGGAGTAATATATGATATATGAGGCATAACCAGTGGGTGAGTAGCTGTCCTCGACCCTAGAGAACCTTTGTTCCATCCCGTCGCTCTCTTACCCCTCTGTCTCATTTTCTCAATCTCCATGGCCTACTCTATTGATACAACTGGATCAGGTGCTCTCCCATCAGCAACTCTACCCAAATAGTATGTCTCATGTGATAGGGCTCGCTCATAGATCTCGGCGCGTGTCCTACTACCTGTACTGACTATATGATAACCAATGTCTGACTTAAGTCTATCACCGAAGTGGTACACATCCTCGGAATCATTTTTCACCAAGTCTCCGACAAAGTGTCTTAGATAATCATATCTATCTATGTATTGCATAACAGGTTCCTCCGCTCCCTGTCTCAATTCCATGAATTCTCTTCTCAACCTCTTCATGACTGAAGGCGAAAAGTACTGCT
Source organism: Stephania yunnanensis (assembly GCA_039657365.1). Classification (NCBI taxonomy): domain Eukaryota; kingdom Viridiplantae; phylum Streptophyta; class Magnoliopsida; order Ranunculales; family Menispermaceae; genus Stephania; species Stephania yunnanensis. The sequence continues at coordinate 50,431,185 of CM077584.1, read as the reverse complement.
GATAGAATTTCTGCTTGAAAGCATCCCATGTCTTAAACTCTTCATGAGTAGCTATTGTCATATGCCACCAGACATTGGCGTCTCTCCCGAGAGTATAAAATGAGATCTCTACCCGAAGTCTATCCTCGATCTTCAGTATCCTATGAAGCTTCTCCTGAGAAAGAATCCATTTCTTAATCTTCTGAAAGACTCGTACTCCATTGAAGTAGGTTGGCTTGAGCCTAATGAAGTCCTTCACAAGCTGAACTTCAACTGATGTGCTAGAAGATTTGGGCGTGGGAGACGATACTACCTCAGCTGTCTCCATTACTAGTGCGGTTATAGTTGGAATAGTTTGCACCATCGACACTGCTAAATCCAAAGTAGGAAGTGCTGACGCCTGTAGAGTCGGTGTAGTAGTTATAGGAGTTGATTTTGATGCCAGTGGAGCAAAACGGATTGTCATCAAGGCGATGAAATTGGTCAACTGCTGGCCCTAAGCTGTCACTCGGTCAGACAGCCTTTGTGAATCATTCGCAATAGTAGGAGGCTGACTGCCACTAGTCTCTGCATCTCCTCCCCCTCGCGTATCAGCCATCGAGGTAAAATGAGATTGCGAACGCGAATCAGCTTCTACATGACACATCGCATAAGTATATATATACATGTATAAATTAACACGTACAAATACGCAATACCCATCTCACTTGCACTCACTTCCCAACTAAGTATTTACTGAAGTTAATTGGCGTATAATTGGTTAATTTAAAAATTATTGAGACACCTAATACCTTGTGTGGGTCAAGGGTGACGCACACGAGTCATGGGGTAGCATGCACGGACGAGTGTACTCGTTGGCATGCACAACAAAATTAGAAATGCGTGAATATATACGTCCATATATATATTTATATATAAGTGTATATATAAATATATATTTAAAATGAATAAATAATTAATAATTGGTGGGCGCCTAGTGACACACGTGGGATGTGCAATAGTGTGATACTCGACGATCGTTGTTTGCGCGCGGGATGAATTTTTAGGCATGAAATTCATGTTATTTATAAATTTATATATAGTTATATATAAATATATAATAAATTCTAAAGTTTAAATCAAATTAAATGTTAAGCTTGGATTCACCTCGAGATACGCATAATGTGAGAGTTGATGAACTTAATTATTTTTACGTTGGTGATTTGAGAGATTTTCCATGACTCGATATGCGTGATACCACATATCAAGAAAAATAAATGTGAATTTAATTTCATTTTTTGTTATTCCTCGAGATTCGTGAGTGTGAACCTAAAAAAAATCTAATTTTAACCAAACTTAAGTCGATTAAGAGGGATGAGTTAGTTGATAGCCACATGATCTGCCTTGAGATTTGTGCAATATGAATCTTGAGAAAATTCCTTATTTATCTTTTTCAATGAACTGCCTTCTCTATGGTGAATCAAAATTGAAAGAGGGGAGAAAAGAGAAACCGAGAAATGAAGGAGAAGCGTTCGAATATGGAGTAGACGATTAAGGTGAGCTGTTGGGTTGTTTGTTATTGATGCTGTTGCTATTCATGTTGTGTGGTTATTGTTATTGGTTGTTAATGGAGATGTACGTGGGAAGGTTTAGGAAAGGAGAGGAGAAGAGGGGAGTGGTCTCCTAGCTGGTATTGATCCCTGATTAAGAAAACGTTTATTGATGAAATCAAACCAGGGACAAAACGTCCATGGCTTCGATTTAAGAGGAACGAGATGCACACGCACGGGCCATGCATGTGCACCCCTTTCCTTGGGCCGGGCCAGGGGCCTGGGCTAGGCTCGGCCCAATAAGAAAAAAACTAGAAAATAGAAAAAAAAGAGAAAATAAGGGGAAAACAGAGAACAATTCTAGAAAGTTGAGGAAAAATCCCAAAAAAATCTTTGATAAAATACATAGAAATTAATGAATTTCTATGAAAAATGAAGAATTTGGGATTCGTGCCAAACTATATACAAAGATTTTACCTCGAAAAGCGTGAAATAGTCACATTGACATAAGATTTGATAAATTAGTCTCAAATTCTTTTGGGACCGATTTATAGGTTGTAAATAATGAATGTTGGATCCAAATTGATGATAATTGGATTAATTTAAGTTTTTGGTCGACGAGAAAAGGTTTATGGATCTTGGGAGTCAGGTTAATCGGTAAAAAGTAAGAAAAGCTCGGTACAGATAAGTGAGACTCGTATTTTCATCAATTATGAAATATAATTACTATAATTAGTTCATATAACATTATGTACTAGGAATGGGGCATTGTATTGTGAATCGAACTGGTTATTTATGAGAAATTATCCGAAAAGAGGTACGATGGGCGAATCGGACTGGAGTGATGATGAAGGTGATTGGTTAGCTATCGGTTATTGCTTTCCTATTTGGTTTGATAGCAACGCTACGCCTGGATACACAACATAAATCACACGTTGGTCGACGTGTGAGGTTTTATGAACTTGCATTCTGGGTACATTTATAATTGACCTGTGAACTTGCATTATGTTATCAATTGTTATATCATTTTAATATGTTAATAAATATTTTTTAGATTCATGTTGTTATTCGTTGATTCATTGATATTAGTTAATAATTGATCGATTTACGAGCATCATTTACTGAGCAAGTTGGAATGCTTTCCCAAATTAACATTTTAGGTTGTCGAAATGCACTTCGACTAGAACGAAGAAGATTAGGAGTTTATAGTCTTTTTAAGGTGAATTGATTTCCCACTATTTATAAATTGTATTGAATTACTATTTTGTAAACAGGACTGGGACATGATTTTACGATCGAGGTTTATGTTGGTTTTAGTATATCGTTTATATTATCAAAAAACTTTAATTCCGTTGTGTTTTCAATTATTTATTCGATATAAGATATATTGTATTGCAATTATTAGGTATGAAGGACAGTTGTACTGCTACTCTAATTGAATCCGACTTGTGTACTAAGGCTTAATTAGGGTTTCAGGCCGAGTATCGACCTAATCGAGATAAGGGATGCTACGGTTGGTATCCGAACCTACTTTAAAGTATAACCTTATTAATTGGAAATGAGTAATAACTCAGATATAATTTGGTATCGAAATATAAGGTTACTGGTTTTGATATACCTTGGTACCAGAACCTAGGTTTGCTAACTCTGAGAGTTGTCTCGAGTTATGAAGAAGCTTATAACATTATTAACATTTTTTATCGATGTTTGGGGAGAGGGTAATGAAAGATAGAAGATTGAGTAACGCTATGTTATTTGTTATGATATATTATATCTATGCGATAGATATAATTGTAATTTCTTTCTTATACACTATCTAGAAGGTCTTATCTCCCATCTATGTCTTTGTAATCCAATGAAGAGATGGTAAGTGTCAGCCCCTCAATAACGTGACCCAAGTAGGCTGGGCTAGGCAGCGAGAAACCTAGCAAATGACCGAGTTCTGGAGGATTTAGGTTGTTCCATGAGTTTTGGTTGCATGCGAGACGGATGAGGCAGCGCACAAGCGTGGATGAGGTCGTGCCTTGGCGCGCCAAGGCACGGTGACTGGGCACAGACGAGATTGCGCCTTGGCACATGCCTTTGCGCGTCCCTTGGCATAGGCACATGTAAGCCTCTCTAGATTCCCTCGGCACGGGCAAGAAGACACCTTGGCACAAGCAAGGTCGCGCCTTGGCAAACTCCTTTGGCATGAGCAAGGTTGAGCCTTGACAGATTCCCTTGGCACGGGCAAGGCCGCCCATTGGCACGAGCAAGGTCGCGCCTTGGCAGGTTCCTTGGGATCCAGCAAGGCGATACCTTGGCAAGTTCCTTTGGCACGAGCAAGGCCGCGCCTTGGCAGGTTCCTTGGGTCTTGGTAGATTCCTTTGGCATGAGCAAGGTCATGCCTTAGTACGAGCAAGGCCGCGCCTTGGCACGGACAAGGCATACCTTGGCAAGGGTTGACAAATCTTGACTTGGGCGTTGACCAAGTCAAAGTACGTTTGGTCTCATTTCTTGATGTTTCCCATTGGAGTTGGGGAAACGACTTAACATCTACTATAAGGAGAGTTGTGTTCTCTCCTAGGGGCAACATGGGCATAGTAGCAAGGAGGACCTCGAGCATGCCTTGGGCACCATGTCAAGGTAAGACCCACGGACCCATGGTCTGAGCCACTCGAGCTAGTGGGACTTGACCGAGCCGCGGCTAACATCCAGAGTGCCAAAGCTCACCTAGGTACCACCGAGCAGTCCCTGTCCCTAAGATAAACATGGACCAAGTCCCTTGAGGCGTGGATGGACCAAGTCAAGGTGGTTCCAGGCGATTGGGTAACTTCCTTAGTCATGGCCCCTGGCATGACTAAGGCACGTCCAAGAATGTCCCAAATACATGGAACATGCGCTAATTGACCAAGTAGTTGAGGCGGTTATGGAACCAAGTGGCAGCAAGGGAACAAGATGGTTGGGTAACTGCCTTGACCATAAAGGAGGGGTTTTACTTAGTCTATGAATCAATGTAATCAAGACAGGTGTCTTTGACGGTTATATAACTACTTGTTGGCTGATCTACAAAGCCATGGACTCTAGGCTTGGGGAAACATAGAGTACTAGAATTGTATTCCCATTAAGAGCTTAGTACAACGCTTCCTTGGTGCCATTACTTGTTGTTCATTTGATTCGAGTATTGGTAGTGTTGAACTAAGGCGTCCCTTAGGCACCACGGGTTGGGTCGAGCGAGAAAAGTTTCCTTAGGGTAAACCCCTCACTTAACAGCCCCGTGACATTTGGTATCAGAGCCCCGTTTCAGAGACGATGTCAACCATAGCATTAAGTGATCTAAGCGAGAAGGTAGCTCACTGAGAACATATGCTGGCAACGATGACTATCTCGGCACAACCGGTGGAGTCCTCAATGTTAGCACATCACATTGAAGGATTGAAGATGTTGGTGGTTTCCTTGGTGACTAGAGGAGAGTCACAAGAGGCCATGATAGCTACGTGGGAACCTAAACTTGAGGAGCTTGTAGCGGATGTATGTTATGTGGGAGAACTCACCACCGAAATAACCGCGACAATAGCTATGGAAGTGAGCTTACTCAAGTGAGCCGTTGGTGGATCCTCGAAGGTTACAGGTGTGGTAAAGCCTAGAACCAAGTTGCCGGAGCCAAAAAAATTCTCGGGTAAGCGGAGCGCGAAGGAGCTTGAGAATTTTCTTCGGGACATGGAGCAATACTTTACTACTGTCCGGACGGAGGAGAACCAAAAGGTCATTTTGAACTCTATATATCTAGAAGGTGATGCAAAACTTTGGTGGAGAACCAAAGTAGACGATGTTTCGGCTGCTGGTAGACCCAAGATAGTAGTTTCTGAGGTGCTAAAGAGGGGGTTGAAGGATAAATTCTATCCTACTAATGCTGCTTGGCAAGAGCGGGGAAGCCTTGTGCAAGCTCAAACAGACGAGATCGGTTCGAGACTACGTTAAGGAGTTTCATATCTCTTGCTGGACATCAAAACATGTTAGAGGAGGACAAACTCTTTAACTTCACTACTGGATTGCAGTCATGGGCTCGATCCGATCTAAGGAGGCAAGGGTTGAAGGACTTGCCTGGAGCAATTGATGCTGCCGATAGTTTTGTGGACGTCAAGACTAGTTCTTCCACGAGCGAAGGGAAGAACAAGGAGAAGAAGCCTTTCAAGGACCACCATAAGAAGGGCGAGAAGAAGCCCTTCCCTCAGAAGCAAGCAAGCTCGAAGCCAACCCCGAAAGCAGGCCTAAAGCCCTCAATAAGTTCCTCGTACAAGGGCTGCTTCATTTGCAATGGCCCTCACAAGGCACGAAACCGCCCAAAGAAGGAGAAAATCTCAGCCTTAATCACATAAGATTATGGCCATTCCTGGATGAACCCAGTGTAATTGTTGAATGGTATTCAACAAACCAAGGCAAGCCCTTCGGAGGGGCCGATGTACGTTGATGCAGAGGTGAATCAGAAACGAGTCTTGGCAATGGTGGATTCGGGAGCAACACATTCGTTTGTGGCGGACCACATGGTGGAAAAAGTTGGGACTGGATCTTGTCAGAATTCAAGTCGAATGAAAGCAGTAAATTAAAAAGCAAAGCAAATTTAAGGTATGACATCTAATATGAATCTTAAGGTTGGGTCTTGGGAAGGGAAGATCAACCTCATGACAGTTCCCTTAGATGATTTTGACGTCATCCTAGGGAACAACTTTCTACATTTGGGGAGCATTGCCTTGATGTCATTCTTGAGGGGATTGTTTATGATGAACAAGTCTTGTCCTTGCTTTGTTCCTACGGTTAACATGATTTCAGGGAAAAAGAGTGCAAAGCTGTCTCATCTTTTAGCCACTCAAGTGAAAGATGGATTAAGTAAGGGTGAACCAACATACCTGGCAGCCTTGGTGGAGATTAAGGCAGGCAAGACAACAAAATTCCCTGATGTAGTTGCTGAGGTACTGGAGGACTTCAATGACGTGATGTCGGCAGAGTTGCCGAAATAATTACCCCTACAAAGGGTGATTGACCACGAGATTGAGCTGATCCATGACTCAAAGCCCCCAACATAAGCACCTTACAAAATGGCTCCAAATGAGTTGGAGGAGATGAGGAAGCAGTTGCAGGAGTTGTTGGATTCATTCAGCCATCCAAGGAACCCTATGAAGCACCATTCCTGTTCCAGTGTAAGCACGATGGATCCCTTCGGATGTACGTTAACTACAAGGCACTAAATAAGCTGACGGTGAAGAACAACTACCCTATTCTACTAGTGGTAGACTCGTTCGATCGGCTATGTAGTGCGGTCTACTTCGCAAAGTTGGACTTGAGGTAGGATACTATCAAGTCCGAATTGTACCTGGTGATGTCCCTAAGACAACCATGGTGACTAGGTATGGATCATTTGAATACTTAGTCATGCCATTTGGCTTGACAAATGCCCCTTCTACATTATGTAATTTGATGAACGATGTGCTAATGGAGTTCATCGATCGGTTTATGGATGTTTATCTTAATGATATTGTAATCTATAGTCAAAACCTCCAAGATCATGTGGATCACTTACAGATGGTTTTGACTACTTTGAGGGCTAACCATTTGTATGTAAAGAGGGAAAAATGTGAGTTTGCTGCGCAAACGATCACTTTCCTTGGTCATCTTATAGGCCAGGGTAAATTATAGATGGACCCAGAGAAGGTGCGGGCGATCATGGAGTGGCCATACCCTACGAAGGTCTAGGAGTTGCGGCCATTCCTGGGTTTGGCAAACTACTATTGGCAGTTCGTGGAAGGCTACTCAAGGAGAGTGGCACCGTTCACAGATCTATTGAAGAAAGATCGAGCTTAGGCATGGACGGATCGATGGGACCAAGCCATGGCAGATCTGAGGCAAGCCATTGCCTCTGAACTCGTATTGGGATTGCCCAATCTCGACCTACATTTCGAAGTGCATACTGATGCATTAGATCAGAGCATTGGGGGCGGTACTTATCCATGAAGGACACCCCATTGCTTTCGAAAGTAGGAAGCTGAAGGAAGCGGAGCAGAGGTACCCGGTTCATGAGAAAAAATGTTGGCTGTAATCCATGCACAACATATTTGGAGGCATTACCTATTGGGAACAAGCTTCGTGGTGCGGACAGACAATGCTGCTATCACATACTTCATAAGTCAGAAGAAGCTTAACCAGAAGTAGGCGAGGTGGCTGGATTTCCTAGTAGAGTTCGATGTTCAGTTCGAACATAAGCCTGAAAGGCTTAACTCAGTCCCGGCCCACTTATTCGTAAAGTAGTGGCTAAAATGATGTTGGCTGTAGTGAGGCTGGAAAGTGAGTTCCTGCCTCGCATCAATGAGAAGATAAGCAAAGACCCTGTTTGTACAAAGATGCTAAAGCTAGTGGCTGAGGGAGTTACTTGGAGGTTTTGGTGCGAAGATGGGGTCCTCAATGCTAAAGGAGGACGTCCATATGTTCCTAATACTGGTGGACTAAGGCGATAACTTCTGAGGGAGACACACGATGCTTGGTGGGCTGAGCACCCAGGCATGGAACGCACTTATGCCCTCTTATCACGTTCGTTCTTCTGGCCTAAGATGGAGGAGGACATAGATTAATATGTGTGACTTGTCTTATGTGCCGATAAGACAAGATAGAGAGGAGGAAGGTACCAGGGTTGCTGGAGCCTTTGCATATACCAGATAGACCATTTCGAGTATATCTATGGATTTCATCATTGGTCTTCCTAAAGTGCAGGGAATGAGTAGCATGTTGGTGGTGGTAGATCGATTCTCGAAGTATTCTACGTTCATTGCTGCTCCGAAGAATTATGATGTAGACTTGACTGCGGACTTGTTCCTGAAGCATGTGGCAAAATATTGGGGGATGTCGAAGGACATTGTCAGTGATCGAGATGCTCAGTTCACTGGAAGGTTTTGGATTGCCCTATTCAATCTAGTGGGCTCGAAGTTGAAGTTTTTCACAGCAAACCATCCTCAATTGAATGGGCAGATGGAGAGAATCAATGCATTTCTGGAGGACTACCTCAGACACTATGCCAATGTAAATCAGTCAATTGGGTGGATTTACTTGATACAACCCAATTCTGCTACAATCTTCACAAAATCTCGGCTACGGAGCTGAGTCCATTGGAGGTAGTGACTGGACAACAACTGGCTCCTCCACACGAGGTAACCAAATCAAAGTTGATGGGGTCAAGCTGGCCGGCTTATCACTTTATGAGAAATAAACAGGAGCTGAGGGAGGCAGCTCAAGACAATTTGACCAAAGCTGTCCGGAGAATAGGAAGGAAACCTGGTCTTGTTGAAGCTCACTCATCAGATTTTGAAGAAGTTCAACAAGAAGGAGACGCACAAGGGTTTGGTTCAGCGATACGAATGACCATTTGAGGTGGTCGAGCTAGTTGGGAGGGTGGCTTATAGCCTTAAGCTACCTGAAAGGTTGAAGATACATCCTACATTTCATGTCAACTATCTTAAATTGGGATGGATTGGTTGTCGGCATAACTGATTCTATAATAAGGTAATCTCTTAGATCCCTAACCTTTTTGAAATTATAGTCTATAAAGTTTATAATCTTTCACAACTTACGACTCGTAGAAGGGAAAGTACTCCTCGAGAATTAGAAATTATGGTAGGAGTCATCACATTTGGAAAGCCTGGTCAAAAACTTAAGGTTGGTGAGGTACCCGTGGTTTGTGAATTTTCTGAAGTTTTTCGTCTGACTTGCCTGGACTTCCACCGCTATGTGTCATTGGTTTCATCATTGATCTTATTCCTGGTAGCAAACCTATATATATTGTAATGATCTGTTACCTTAAGCTGGTGATTAGTGTTAATCTAAATCTAATTAACTCGAGTTAGAATTATGGTTAACTCTAGTGTACCTCGCTTAGCATGTACATGTGTTTGTGTTATGAATTAGTATTTGTTTGGTATGTGTATGAGTTTTATAGGTTGTAGTATAAAGTGGAATTTATATATAAGTCTATAAACAAAAAATAAGTAATTAAATAATAAATTGCCGTTATACTAAGTGCGACGAGGGGGTTGTGAAATAAATGTGCACACCTAAGAACAATTGTAGGCATGTCCAGTGAATTTATTGGTGAGAAAATATGCAAAGTATATATATTTATATATATTTGATATATAATTATATATTAAAACTATAAGTTTGGTTTGAATTATATTGATCATTTGATCAACCTCAAGATTAGCGCAAGTGTTGATGGTGTTAAATTTTGCATCACTTTAGGGAGAGACATTTTAACACACTAACCACTTAATCAACATAGAGGCAGCGCCATGCGTATCTCGAGAAAAATCCATATATATAATTCAAAAATCTAAAACTTATCCTCATAATTCATTCAATCATTCGAGAAAGTGAGGGAGAGCAACTGAAGGTTGGATAAGGAGAGGATCAATCCAAGAGTTGATTCTACGTGAATTAAGGAGCTTAAACGGCTTAAAGTCTAGAGATCATCATGTTAGTAAGTTTGGTTTTGCAATTTTTGAAGTTCAATTCGATGGTAGTGATAATATCTATGTGAATTGTGTTTTTGATGACTAGAAATGGTTTGTTACCTCACTAAAGGCATTCCCTAATGATTTGGGAGAGTATTTGATGATGTGACGATGATTTGGTAATGGAATAGTGGTTGTTGCCCTGTTTACTATCGAAACAGTACAGAGTGGAGCATTCCCCACCTAGAAGAGGAGCGCGCTCCCTTCATCAATGTTGTCTAGCTATCTTAGTATATATATTTCATATAGTTTATGGACTGAAATAGGGGACTATGTACACTGTGATATTTTTAATTAAATAAAAAATAGTGTCTAATGTGATCCACGTAAGTAACTCCTGAGATTGAGACCAAGTTATATAGGATGTGGGGATGATCTCCCGGTCTCAGTTAGATAGATTGCGTTAGTTACATATTCACTAGATGGTTTTGGATAGAACCATTGGGCATTAATGGATTAACTAGATAGCACATTGGCCAATGTGTTGGTCTAACAATCCCTTTAATGGTGTCAATGGGTAATCGACCCTAGTTTTATAAATAAAATGAGAATCAGAGTGTAATAGTCATTGACAGTTCAATTGCATCAGTTACTTATTTAATTATATGCTTGCAATATTCTTATTAGCAATCATTAGTGCAAATTGTTATTGCATAATGTTCATGATTATTATATGGAATGTTGATGGCTTTGTGAATCTTACTTACAAATCAAGTTGGAGCACTCACCCCAAATTTAATATTTCAGAAAAATCGATGAGTGCTATGGCTATGAGATAGAAAAGATTTAGGAGTATTGATCTTCTTTTCGATGTAATGAATCTTCCATTGTCTTATATATTTTTATTGAATTATAGTTTTCTAATATCACAAGGGATGGGAGGTTTGTATAACAGAGTTTTATTTCAGTTTGATTTGGTATTGTATGTTATATTTATTATAAAAAAGCTTTAAATTTTCGCTGCATTTATTATTTGTTTTACATCAATATTTGATATACAGTGGTGTTTATCGGGTGTAGAGGAGAAGCTGCTGGCTCCGGTTAAGTCTAGCTGGATTAACGGGCTTAATTAGGGTTTCAGGTCGAGTATCGCCTTAATTGAGTTAGGGGATGCTATAGCTTTGTATCAGAGCCCACTTCAAAGTTTAAGGTTTATCACTTTTGAATATAAGTGGTAACTTAGATACAGTTTAGTATCATGGACAATGTTTTGACTTTGTTTTCACTTTCGACTTGTTTTTAAAGTAAGTGACAACATATTCCTTTCTACTGAAAACCTAAGTTTATTGACTTTGAGAGTTGTCTTGAGTTATGAATAAGCTTAGATATGAGAAACAATTTTTATCATGATTTTGGGTAGTAACCAAAACATAAAAAACTGAGATATGTTATTTGTTGTATTTTATCATATTTACGTGGTAGATATAAGAATTTTATCTTTCCTAAATGATGATTAGGTGGTTGAAGTCCATCAATTATCATGATATAAGAAATCATTAAAGGTAAGAGTTCAAGAGAACCTTAACCTTGAGGAGTTTGAAAAGGAAATACATAAATAAAACTTGTAAAAATGAAATTAAACTCTTATTCTATTAACTGTTCTTAAAGGTCTTTGCTCTAGTTGATATTATTAGATAAATAATAGTTAGTGAAGAAGTACCTATTGGATTTAAACTTTTAAACGTGTATTATGAGAATGCAATTTATGGAATAATGGAATACTGAATATTCTTAAGCGTAACTCAAAAATGGTAGGCCACATTGAGGTTTGATTTAATACTAGTATTGGGACTAGTTGAGAAATAATGAAAGTTATTCAGTAAATAACTTTGTGGTTATTGATAAAAGCCTATTTGAGGTTGGAAACCACAAATGTATTTATACTTCATAAGTTGTTATGAAGTTCAAATTTTAGTTATGGTGTGAATCCATATTGGAATGACAAACAAATTGTTGGGAAATGAAACGTGAAATTGAGAATATTAAACTGGTAAAGTTTGAAGACAATTTAATCCAGAACATAGCAGTGAGTTGGTAAGATATCATAGTCTGATGTTTTAGACTGATATAGTCTAAATTAGGAAAAATGAGTGGTCAATGAATTTAAGGATTTGAGGAATCCAAAGAATAATTCGTGATAGTGGGAATGAATATTTATTGCCTAAGATTGACAAATCATTCTATTAATAAGGTGAAATCAGTTGTTCTCAAGAGTTAGTTGAAATCTAGTCGTCATAGTGGTATAATCAGAATTAAGGATATATTTAAAGATAATTTCTGCCGGTTATTGAATCATTTTAAATGAATGGTGGAAACTATTGAAACTTACTAGAACTCATGCTATGTTCATGAATGAAGGGTGTTGAGTTTTGAAACTCTATTTTAATTAAGTTGTTATTATGTTATCAATAATAACAAGATGAAATCTTTGAAGACTTACAAGATGCATGAATATTAACATAAAAAATTACAAACGTGATGGTAAATTGGTTCATGCTAGAGTTTGCAACTGCCAGTATTAAGTTTCAAAGGTTAATTATTGTATGAGTGTTGAATATTAATAACAAATCAAAGGATTTGACTGAGACTAAGAAAATATGAGATTGTCATATATTTGACACAAAGGTAAAAGAGAAAAGTAAAATTAAAATAATTGAATATTAGAAATGGTTAATCTGAGGATCTCTAGAATCGTTGTGTAATTCATTCAGTTAACTCGAGTTTGTGAATGTTGTAAGCTAAAATTAGATACAAGGATGCCTTAGAGGAAAGTTGAAGTATAGTTTGACTGTAATATTTGCTTGATGATACTTAAATTGTGGAAAAAGTTAAAGGCTCATCCTAAGACTTCTTATTTAGGTCAGAATGTGTGGTGAAATAATAAAACAAAATGGCAGCTTATACTTCTATTTGTATATATAGTTTATAATTGTGAGAAGGACTATTGGGATTGATAATCTCAAGATAACTATTCGGTAATTATACCAAATATGGAAGACATTGCTTGTAAATAAAAGGAAATGTTTGTTGAGAATCTTTTGATCATTCTTAAAGATTATCGAGAATCTTAGGAGAATCGTTAAAAGAAAATCTGGAGTATAAAGACCAATGGATTGGTGTAAGGTGAAAGCAGTGAATTTAGAACTGTAGAAGTTTGAAAAGGGAAATTGTCAAAGTGATAGAAATATAGGGTAAAATAGATACCTTGAAATTTCCTAAATGTTAGGAATTCATTCTGAAACATCACACATTAAAGGTAATTGTGATGATAATTCCATGAACAAGAAAAAAATCTGGGGCTGTAGTTATGATAGGAGCTGCTCGGTAATATCTTTTAAATGAGATATGCAATGATGAACAATTGAGGTCCTGCACAGACATATCATCAGTTGATTTTTTTGTATTAGTAACTAAAATTTTATTCTTCGGAGCTCAAATTAGAGCGGAGCTAATGAATGATGGTTAATTGAGTGATTAATTATTAGAGAATTCGTTTGAGATTATCTAGCAGGTCAAGGGCTGACTACTAATTATTGGTATTCTATATGGATAATCTCATACCAAAAATTGAGCATTTAAAGAAATTTCTCGGAACTTGAATTAAAAAGTGAGGCATGAACATTATGAAAATCTCATGGATTTCTTTAAAATGTTCATTTAAGTGAAATCCAAAATCATTATGATAAGAATGAGTTGTTAGTGACCTGGAAAGAAAATTGACAGTGTCAATTTTATAAAGAAATATGAGATATATCAGCAGGTTGAAGCTGAGTGATATTAACCTAGAGGGTTATATTATTCTTGCCCTATATGAATGAAATTTCATGCTTAGAAATTTATGATGGATTAACCTAAGTTGTGATGACAACTGAAGGTTGTAGATGTTGTAATTATAAGACTGATAAAGTCTATAAATTTCTTGCCAGTATTGTGTTTTAACGCTCATAGAAGAGTAAGTGAGATATATGTATATAGAAAGAGTTGAGAGTTATAAAGAAACATAATTACTATTTCAGTTAGGAACCGAGATTCTTCTTCCTAGTAGGGAAGAGATGTATAATAGCTAGGATGAACCTTTCTCAATCTTAACACAATATATATACTGCTAATCTTAGTTCCATAGAATATGATTTTTGAGCTTGTGACTTGGAATATGATAATTACTGTAAGAAATATTCTATTGTGTGAGTTATCAGGTATTGATATTATCAGGCTATATATAACGTTGATGTGTTTTCCTAAAAACTTGTATGCTTTACTTCGTCGTCAACTGGTGTGGGATGAGAAGTAATGATACAAGTTAATTTGAGCCTGAGTAATTTAGAACTACACAGAAATGTGTTAATAGACTGTCAGTATGCAATTACAACTCAAATAAATGGAAGGATAAATGAGGAAGTGCAGATGGCTTGACTTTCTCAAGAACTACGACCTCACTCAAGAGTGTCACCTATGTAAAGTAAATGTGGTTAAGGATGCTTTGACTAGGAGAAGAACATGCATAGAAGATGTAGTTTTTGCCAGAGTTTTCAGTATAAAACTCTTAAGGAAGTATCTATGATGATGATTTGTATAAGTTTAGCTAACACATCATCAATGAGAGTCCTAATTTCAGAGCTACTAATCTATTCTTCTGAGCTCAAACTCAAACTTAATCGAATATGATTCAATGGGTGATTGGTTATCCGAAAGCTAATCAGGATTATATAGTGCGTTAGAGATTAGAGACTAGTGTAAGTCATCTTGATTAGTTAGTTTCTGATAATGGTGCACTACGGTTTAAAGATAAATTGTGGATTCCAGCTCATGATTAGTTGAGGCAGGAGTTGCTGCAAGAATATCATGGATCTATTTATTCTATTCATCTAGGTGACACTAAGATATATCACGATATGAGGCATATCTATTAGTACCCTACGATGAAGACTAATATTGCAAAGTTCTTAAAGAGATGTGAGATTTGTCAGCAAGTTAAGATTGAGCATAAAAAACCTGGAGGGTTATTGTATTCACTGCCTATTCCTGAGTGAAAATGAAAACATATATCGATAGATTTTGTTTCCGTTTTACCTTTAAGTCATCGTAAGCACAATGTTATATAGGTTATAGTTAACATGTTGATGAAACCTACACATATCTTTATAGTTTATATGTGAGATCCTCTTGACCAATTATGTGAGGTGTGCGTACATGAGGTGTTGAGATTTCATGGAGTCCTAGTGTCGATTATTTTGGATAGAGATCCAAGATTCACGTTTAGACTATGGAGTGAATTGTAGAGACAACTTGGAACTGTTCTTAACCTCAGTACAATATACCATCCGTAGACTGATGAGTAACCTGAGTAGTTGATTTGGTGCTAGTGTATATGCTTCGAGCTTATGTCTTAGAGTTTGATGGTAACCGAAAGAAATACATTTCTTTATGCGAGTTATTCAGAACTACACAAAAAGAACTCAACAAATTCGCTAACATTTCACCACGGCATAACTAAGACAAGAAATATAGTGATAAACATCATCGGGTGTTGGAGTTTTCAAACGATGAACTTATCATGTTGAAAGTCCCAACTATGAAAGGATTGTATAGGTTTGGATTGCAATGTTAGCTAGCTCCAAGGTACATTGGGCCGTTCAGAGTGCATGAAAAGATTTTTCTTGTTGCTTACAGGTTAGAGCCTCCTCAGCTAGCCAAAGTTCATAATGTCTTCCATGTGTCTATGATTCACAAAACATAGACTCAATACACTCTAAGAATTGATTGGAATTAATTTGATCTTCGGGAAGACTTATTTTACGATAAGCAGCCGATTCAGATACTTGATCATAGGATTATGAGATTGAGAATCAAAGAGATTTCTTGGGTAGAGATGAAATGGTAATTTCATGGAAATGAGAAACTAACCTGGGAGCGGGAATATTATATGAAGGAACAGTTTCCATTTCTTTTCAAAACTATAAGAGATTTTACATTTACTTTAATTTCGAGGATGAGATTTTATTAAATTTGGGAGATTGTAGTGACTTGTTACCTTAAGCTAGTGATTAGTGTTAATCTAAATCCTAATTAACTTGAGTTACGCTGATGGTTAAGTGTGACGTACCTCGATTAGCATGTGCGTGTGTTCGTGTGAAGAATTGGTGTTTATTTGGTATGTTTATGAATTTTATAGGTTGTAATATAAAGTGGAATTTATATACAAGCCTATAAACGAAAAATAAGTAACTAAACAGTAAATAGCTGATACATCAAATGTGACGAGGGGGTGAAATGAATGTGCACACCTGAGAACACTCGTAGGCATGTCCGATGAATTTATTCATGAGAAAACACACAAAGTATATATATATATATTATGTATTTGGTATATATATATATATATATTAAAGCTATAAGTTTGGCTTGGATTATATGGATCGTTTGATTGGCCTCGAGATGAGCGTAACTGTTCAGGTGTTAAAACTTGTGTCACTTTAGAGACTTCCAATTTAACACATTAACCACTTGATCAACCTTGAGATAGTGTGATGCGTATCTCGAAGAATATATATATATATATATATATATATAATCTTAAACTTATCCTCAAAACTCATTCGATCATTCAAAAAAGTGAGAGGGAGAGCAGCTAGGGGTTCGATCTGGAGGGAACCAATCTAAGAGTAGATTCAACATGAATTGAGGAGCTTAAACAACTTGAGATCTGGAGATCATCTTATTGGTAAGTTTGGTATTTCAGTGTTTGAAGTTTAATTCGATGGTAGTGATAATATCTATGTGAACTGTGTTTTTTAATGACTAGAAATGGTCTGTTACCTCACTAGAGAACCTCCCTGATGATTTGAGAAAGTATTTGATGATGTAGTGATGATATGGTAATGGAACAAGTGGTTGCTCCCTGTTTACTGTTGAAATAGTACAGGGAGGAGCGCGCTCCACCTAGCAGAGGAGCCCGCTCCCTTTATCAATTAGGATAAACCCAATTTATGGAGCATGCCCCGCGTGATTAGGGAGCACGCTCCCACCCCTAAAAACAGCAAGTGTGCTGTGTTTCTCTTAGAATTTCCTAAGGTCCTAGAGATAAAGTTAAAGGTTTCGAACACAGGGTATTAGACCTATATTGACCACAAATGCTTTGTGATAGGTGTTGGAACACAAGGAAAGCGTGAGTGACCCATAAACCTAGGAAGTTTGGAATGAAAACCTAACCCGAGGTAAGTATGAATTTGCTTATTTATCAATGTTGCTTGGCAATATTAATAAATATAATTCATATAGTTTATGGACTGAAATAGGGGACTATTTACACTATGTTGTTTTTAATTAAACAAAAAACAATGTCTAAACAGATCCACGAGAGTTACTCATAAGATTGAGACCAGGTTGTATAAGATGTGGAAATGATCTTTCAGGCTAGATGTAACTCTTACTCAGTTAAATAGGTTGTGTGGGTTACATATTCACTAGAGGGTTTCAGATAGAACCATTGGGCATTAATATATTGACTAGATAACACATCAGCCAATGTGTTGGTCTAGCAATTGCATTAATGACGTCAATGGGTAATCAACCTTAGTTTTATAAATAAAAAGGGAATCATTGTGTAATTTTCATTGACATTTGAATTACATTCGTGATTTGTTAAATTATATGCTTTCCATATTATTGTTAGTTAACATTAGTGCATATTGTCATTGCATAATGTTCTTGATTATTATATGGAATATTGATGGCATTATAAATATTTATTTATTGAGCAAGTTTGAGCGCTCACCCCAAATCTAATATTTTAGTAAAACCGAGGAGCACAGCGGCTATGTGATAGAGAATATTTAGGAGTATTGATCTTCTCTTCAATGTAATGAATATTTCCTTGTCTTATATATTTTTATTGAATTACAGTTTTGTAATATATATTATAACGGATAGGAGTTTTTGGTTTCTTCCAGTTTGATTTGGTATTATTTATCATATTTATTATCATTTTTCTTAATTTTCCCTACATTTACTATTTGTTTTACATTGATATTTGATGGTGTTTATCAGGTGTGAAAGGAGAAGCTATTGTCTTTAGTTAAGTTTAGTGAGATTAACGGGGCATAATTAAGATTTCAGGCTGGGTACTGTATGACACCGAAGGAATTACGTGAGTTGCAGATTCATATTATGGACTTACTACAGAAAGGGTTTATTATCCAAGTATGTTAGGGTGGGGAGCACTGGTTCCTTTTTAGAAGAAAAAGGATGAAACCCTATGTGTGCGCATTGATTATAGATAGCTTAATCTAGTGACTATTAGGAACAAATACCCATTGCCCAGGATCGATGATTTGTTTGATCAGTTGAAGGGTGCTAGACATTTCTCGAAGATTGATTTGAGGTATGTTATCATCAACTGAGGATTAGGGATGAGGATATCTCGATGAAGACTTTCAGTACTCGTCGTGGGCACATTTCGTCTCCTGCTATGTTCATGGATTTGATGCATAGGGTGTTTAAATTCTATTGAAGTGCTTTAAGGAGGTGAAGTTGTTATTGGGAGTTGGATGTGGGACTTCGAGGAGTTTGGGGCAACTCCCCCAAGCAAATAAAATTGGCTCTTGACCAATTTATCATCATGTTTTTCGATGATATTTTGATCTATTCGAAGACTCAGGAAGAGCATTCGCACCACTTCAGAGTTACATTGCTGACTCTAAAGGATAATCGGTTGTATGCCAAGTTTAGTAAGTGCGAATTATGGTCTATAGAGGTCACATTTCTTGGATGTGTAGTTAATACCAAAGTTATATATGTTGATCCAGAGAAGGTTGAGGCAATCAGGGATTGGCCTACTCATACCACGGTGTCAAAGGTTTGAAGTTTTTTAGAGTTAGAGGGTTGTTACAAATGATTTGTTGACTTTTTTAGCTAGATGAGTGCAAGGATGCCTTCAAATGCTTATACGATAGTTTGACTACAACACCTGTTCTTACATTCCCTAAATCGGGGAAGGAGCTAGTGATTTATATATATATATATATATATATATATATGTTTCTCATTCAGGCTTAGGCTATGTCCTGATGCAAGATGGCAGGGTAATATCTTATGCTTCAAGGCGACTCAAGGTTCATGAAAGTGATTCTCCAATTTATGATCTTGAGCTAGCTATAGTTGTTTTACCTTAAAGATTTTGAGCCACTACTTGTACGGTGAGAAGTTTAAAATATTTTTGGATCATAAGAGTCTGAAATACTTGTTTACTCAGATTGAATTGAATACGAGGCAACACAGATGGCTTGAGATTCTCAAGTATTTTAGTTTCACTCTAGAGTACCATCTAAGCAAAGTAAATGTGGTTGTTGATGCCTTGAGTAGTAGAAGAATAGGTAGAGAGAACTTAGCTACAGCCAGAGTTTCTTAGTTTAGACTTCTTGACGAAGGTTACTGATGATGATTCCTAAAAGTCTAATTGGAACATTAATAACTAAAAGAGCTAGTTTCAGAGCTACTAATATATTCTTTTGTCCTTAGATTTGAGCTGAACCAGAGATGAATTAATGAGTGGTTGATTATCAGAAAGTTGATCAAATCATATAGCGTGCCAAATGTTAACGGCTAGTGTAGATCATCTTGATTGGTCAACTTCTAATGATGGTGCATTACGGTTCAGGGATAAATTATAGATTTCAACTCGAGATTATATGAGGCAGCATATGTTATGGGAATCTCATAGATCTTTTTACTTTATTTATCCATATAACACTAAGATGTATCATGACATGAGGCGTGCTTATTGGTGGCCCAGGATGAAGACTGATACTGCTGAGTTTGTAAAGAGATGTCAGATATGTCAACAAGTTAAGGCTGAACATTGGAAACCCGGAGGGTTATTGCATTCGCTGCCTATTCCGAAATGGAAATGGGAACATATATCAGTGGATTTTTTTGTTCTACCTCTGAATCATCGTAAGCATGATGCGGTATGGATTGTAGTGGGCAAGTTGGCAAAGACCGCGCATTTCTTGCCATTTTCCATGCGAGATCCTTTTGACCAATTACGTGAGATGTACATACGAGTGGTGCTAAGATTTCATGGAGTTCCAATATCGATTACTTCAAATAGAGATCTAAGATTCACATCCCGATTGTAGAGTGAATTGCAAAGGCAGCTGAGAACTATTCTTAACCTCAGTACAACATAATATCTGCAAACTAATGGTCAAGCAAAATGGTTGATATTGGCGCTAGAGGATATGCTTCGAGCTTGTGTCTTGGAGTTTGGTGGTAAATGAGAGAAATGCATTCCTATATGTGAGTTCTCTTATAATAAAGCTATCAGGCTAGCATTGGAATGGCTCCTTTTGAAGCTCTATATGGTCAGCATTGTCGTTCACCTGCGTGTTGGGCAGAGGTTGGAGATATGGTCTTGTTACGACCAAAGTTAATTTAGGACTACATAAAGAGAAGTCAGCAGATTCGCCAGAGTTTGACTACAACATAACTAAAATAGAAGAGATACGTCGATAAACATTATAGGTTTTTGGAGTTTTCAAAAGACGATTTTGTCATGTTGAAAGTCTCACCTATAAAAGGATTGTATAGGTTTGGGTTGCGATGTAAGCTATCTCTAATGTATATTGGGTCATTCAAAGTACAGGAAAGGAGTGATCTTGTAGCATACATGTTAAAGTTACCTCATCAGTTAATCGGAGTTCATAATGTTTTCCACATGTCCATGCTTCACAAAAAGGAGACCCAATTCACTCTAAGGATTGATTGGAATGAATTTGTTCTTCCTAAAAACTTATCTTACGACGAACAACCGATTTAAATACTTGATCGTAAGATTCATAACTTGAGAACCTAAGAGATTTCTTTAGTTAAGGTGAAATAGCAACTTCGCGGAGATGAGGAAATAACCTGGGAGCAGGAATCATATATGAAAGAGTAATTTCTATTTCTCATCGAAAGTACATGTAATTTTACGTTTACTTTAATTTCAAGAATGAAATTGCTTTAAATTGGGTATACTGTAACAACTTGTTACCTTAAGCTAGAGATTAATGTTAATTCAAATCCTACTTAACCTAATTTAGGCGCATGGTT
The DNA here is from genome assembly GCA_039657365.1 of Stephania yunnanensis. NCBI lineage: Eukaryota > Viridiplantae > Streptophyta > Magnoliopsida > Ranunculales > Menispermaceae > Stephania > Stephania yunnanensis. The sequence continues at coordinate 50,410,052 of CM077584.1, read as the reverse complement.
AAGTTCAATGTACCTCGATTATCGTGTATGTATATTTTCCTGATGGTTTGTGTTAGTTTGGTATGTTTATAAATTTTATTGGTTGTAGTATAATAGAAGATTTATATACAAGCCTATAAACGGAAAATGCGTAAACAAGCAATAAGTAGCTGGTACACCAAATGTGGCGAGGGGGTCGTGAAATGAATGTGCACACTTGAGAATACTCGTAGGCATGTCCGGTGAATTTATTAATGAGAAAATACAAAAATTATATATATATATATATTTGTATATATTTGATATAAATATATATATTAAAAACTATAAGATTAGTTTGAATTATATGGATCGTCGAATCGCCTCAAGATAAGTGCGAGTGATGATTGTTTCAACATGTGTGTCACCTTAAAGAGTATCATGTTAGCACATCAATCATTAAATCAGTCTTGAGATAGCACGATACATATCTCGAGAAAAATTCATATATTTAAATTAAAACCCTTCATACATATATTATAATTTGATCAAGAGAGAAAGATAATTGAGGGTTTTGATCCCGATCCTTAAGAATTAGTGAGGGAGTGAATTCAGTGCGGATCGAGGAGCTTAATCAATTGGAAAGCCAAAGTTCATCACTTTGATATGTTTAGTTTCTATGTTCGTTGAAGTTCAATTCGATGGTAGTGATGATATCTCTGTGAATTGTGATGTTTGTTGACCGGAAATAGTTTGTTACGTCACTGGAGGTCCTCCCTGATGAATCATGGGAGTGTTAGTAGTTGTTTTGATGATTTGTGGATGAAACGATGACTGCTGCCCTATGTACTGTTGAGACAATACATGGTGGAGCGCGCCCCACCTAGTGAGGAAGCGCGCTCCCACCCTAGAAAATAACAATTCTACTGTAATTTTATTAATATTTCTTGAGGTTTTAGGGACCGACTTAGGGGTTCTAAATATAGGGTGTTAGACCTATAGGTGTTGGATCGTCGGGCAAGCGTGAGCGACTGGAAAGTTAAAGAATTTGAAATGGAAACCTAAACGGAGGTAAGTATGGGTTTGCTTATTTATCAATATTGTCTGGCTATCCTAGTATATATAGTTCATGTAGTTAATGCACTGAATGGGGGGACTATGCACACTATGATGGTTTTAATAAATGGAAAACAATGTTTAATGTGATTCACGAGAGTAAGTTTCTGAGATTGAGACCAGTTTATTTAGGAGACGGGTTACCTTCCTAGCCTATATTGTAACTTTCTACTCATTTAAATAGGTTGAGTGGATTGCATACTCACTAGCGGGTTTCGGATAGAACCATTGGGCATTAATGGATTGGCTAAACAACACATCAACCAATGTGTTGGTCTAGCAATCACATTAATGGCATCAATGGGTAATTGAACCTAGTTTTATAAATAAAATGGGAATCATAGTGTAATAGTCAGTGACAGTTTGATTTGCATTTGTTATTTATTTAATTATATGCTTTCCATATTATTGTTAGTTAACATTAATGCATATTGTTATTGCATAATGTTTTTGGTTATTGTATGGAATATTGATGGCTTTGTGAATCCTTACTTACTGAGTAAGTTGGAGCGCTTACCCCAAATTTAATATTTCAGGTTCATAACCTAACACTTCACCGAAGGGCAAGGAGAAGATTTAGGAGACTTATAATCTTCTCTACGATGGAATGAACCTTCTTGTACATGTATACACTGTTTGATATAATTTGTTGTATATAAACAGGGTTGGGAGGTTTATAAACGAGGGAACTATGTATTTTTACATATTATTAATTATGAAAAAAGTTTTTAACTTTTCGTTGCGTATGTTTTAAATTATTTATTCGATACCGATATACAGATCAAGTTTATCAGGTCTTAATGGCAAGGTTGTTGGTTCTAGTTAAGTTTGGCTAGGTTATCAGACTTAATTAGGGTTTCAGGCCAAGTATTGCTCTAATCGAGATATGGGATGCTACATTATGCACCCGACCTGATGTATCATATGTTTTGAGCGCAACAATCAGATATCAATCTGATCCTTGTGAGAGTCATTGGATAGTAATAAATAACATTCTTAAGTACTTAAAAAGGACTAAAGAAATGTTCTTTGTCTATGAAAGTTTGGAAGACGAGTTTGTCGTAAATGGTTACACAGATGCAAGTTTTCAAACTGATATAAATGACTTCAGATCGCATTTTGGATATGTGTTTACTTTGAATGAAGACATTGTGAGCTGGAAAAGTTTGAATCAAGAAACTATGGCAGATTCTATAACAAAAGCTAAGTATATTGCAGCGTGCAATGTAGTTAAGGAGGCAGTTTGGATTAAAAAAAAGTCCATCTCTAAACTTGGTGTGGTTCCTAGTATAACTAACCTCGTTTTCTTGAATTGTGAAAACAACAAGGTGATAGCATAGGCTAAGGAACCAAAATCACACCACCAATTCAAACATATACTTAGACGTTTTCATCTCATTCGAAAAATCATTGAGAGGAGAGACGTGAAGATTTGTAGAGTTCTTATAGAAGACGATGTTGCAGATCCTTTAACAAAGACTCTTTCGCAAGAGAAATATAATGGCCATGTTAGGTCATTAGTATTAAATACGTGAATGATTGACCCTAGTGCAAGTGAGAGATGTTAGGGAATGTGCCCTATGTCAATCTATAAACATTGTTTATCTTATAATTGTAGCTAATAAAATAGAGGTTTTCATTTGCTGTTTTATCATAAGTGATTGCATGTTTACCTTATAGTAAGATCCATGGGTATTTGTTGAAATGTCATAAATGTCCTTAGTCGATCATTATACTGGGAACTATAATGAATTAAGACAAGTCGAATCTTGATTGATGGTCATGTGATGATCATGCATAAAGGGATACGAATTGAAATCATGAGTACTTGTCAAGGAACAAGGTACTAGACCAACATACTATGACAACACCGTATGAATTAAGTTATAGGTATTACTCATGATACACTACAAGAAAAAGTGCTTTTAGCCTTCAAAAATTAGTGACCATACTAAACCCCATGGTTAAAGGCACCATTTCGTGAGGGGAATCTTTTTTGGCCCTTGAATCCTTGAGAATTAGTGATGGGATTTGTAGTTCATGGTTATTGATGCAAATCCCGTCATTAAACAATTTTGACACCAAAACCTCTAATTGGCGAACTCTCTAACTCGCCTTTACATTTCGTTTATGTCTTTTCTTTTTTTCTTTTTTTCTTGAAAATCGTCGTTGAAGAGCTCCGACACGGCGTGCTTGATCGACTGGTGGGGGTCCAAGAGATGAATCTTCTGGAAGATCTCTCCGCAGGTGGGGCAGGGGAAGATGTCGTTGCGGAGATTGAAAGATGGTAATTGACAATCTAGAGATAGATCGGTGGTCTCCGATGAGATAAAGACAATGGATCCACTGCAGTGCCTGCGATGTGTGCGGTGTGATGATGTCATGATCGTGATGGTATCTGCTTATGTGATTGCAGAGACGATGAAGTGTTGGGAGGATCTGGCGGATGCAGTTGTTAGGCTTTCGATCTCTGGTTTTGAATTGGCGGGAGTGTGGAAGCAGAAGAGGCGTTTGAGGTATGAAGACCAAGTAGGGGAGCGTGTCAATGTATCCGCCCTCGCCCTCTTGAAGATGGTCGTTCACGCGGCGGGACCATTGAAGTCATGGGCTTGATGCAGGGGAAGACAGATGGCGACGCCATTATTGTTATGGGCATTGTCGCGCTGCCCGTCGAGGGGACTAAGACTAGGTTTAATGACCAGGCCAATGCCTATGATTATATGGTGGATTACTCCCAAACCAATTTGCAAGTATACTATTCCTTTTTTGCGTTTGCTTCAATTTGGGTTGAATTTGATTACTTGGATTTGTTGTTGATGATGAATTGATGATGACTGTGTGGATTGTGTTGTGAATTGAAAAAAAAAAAAAAAAAAAATCCTTTTTTGGCTTCATATTAGTATTGATAAGTGTTGTCATCGACGACTCGTCATAGTGTCAGTAGTTTAACGGGGTGTAATCAAATTAGTTGTTTCGTTGATAGGAGTGTACATTACTATGTATTTGTTGTTGTTGTTGAAAAAATCTCCTTTTTGATTCCATATTAGTATTGCTTCATGTTGTTGTCTCCTCGGAGTGTCGGTAGTGTAAAAGAGCGTAGTTGAATTAGTTGTTTTGTTGATAGTAGTGTACATTACTATGTATTTGTTGTTGTTGTTAATGATGATGATGATGGTGAGGTGAGTGTGTAGATTGTGATGTGAATTGGAAAAAACCCTTTTTCTGGTTTCGTTTGTGCAGGGAGTTAAAGGGTAGTGATCAAGTTAGGTACTTTCGTGGTAGGACAGTTGGTTCTTTTAGGAAAAAAGAACCCTTTAAAGTTGTTTATTAATCGAAAATGGATGAATTGGTTTAACAAAAAGTTCAATTAGCTTCTTTTCCTTTCTATGTACACAGTTTCCTTGATAGCCTATTTAAATTTCTGTAGAGAAAAACATAAGGTTGATTTACATTATCATCGCAGTTGCAGTCTCTTTAACGATTCTCTTACTTGCCTTGAGTGCATTCTTCATGTGGAAGTATATAAGATAGCAGAAAGATAGTGGAAGAGAACAGAAAGGAATGGTAAAGATTATATTTTCCCTTTGAAACTCTATTATGCATTGGTATGAAATTTATAAGTTTTTTCCCATTTAACAAGTCTTACTTACAAATTTGCAACCAGTTGCTAAGATCAAAAACCAAGAAATGCCATTATTTGATGTGTTTGTATCAAGTTCGAGAGAATGCTTAGATGAAAACAAGAAAGATGACTTAGAGTTGCATTTGTTCGACTTTGATACCATAGCAAGCTCGATAAAGAACTTCTCAAAAACGAATAAGCTTGGGCAAGGTGGATTTGGCTGCCTTTATAAGGTAGATTTTCTTTTGGTTTCATCTAACTGAAATCAAATTGAAGTGTAGAGCTGGCATTTCTGATTGTAAAAAGTTTTTTTTTGATGATTCGCAGGGTATATTGGCAGCTGGACAACAAATTGGTGTTAAGAGTCTTTCAAATAATTCAGGCCAAGGAGTGGAATTTGACATTAGTTAGATAACTTAAGAGCTTAATTTAAGCTTTGGATTCCATCTTTTTGTTTTTGGAAAAACTTAATTAACATCCGTACTCTCTATTAAATTTGTTGCTCTTGTCACGTTCTACATTAGATAATTGGTGGAGTTGTCATTGATCTTGCTGTATTCGTATACTACAAAGTGCGTTTTCCATTTTTTCTTGGAATGTTTTAGTCTCATTAACTTCTAAATTGGCACTAATTTTTTTCTATTATTTATTTTACATATATTGTCGAATAAATAGTTATGTATATTGCCGAGCAAAAAAATTGGTGTCAATCGTATAAAAGAATAACACAATTGTCCATAGAAAAAATAGGCAAATATGCATTTAAAAGAATATGCATCGATATTATTTTAAAAAAAGAAAAAAAAAAACGTAAAAAGTGTGATGTCATGATGCCACATGTCAATTCGTGAGAGCTTCTCCCAAAAAATAGTTTATATATATAAATTTGAATTTGTATGTAAGAAGAACAGTACTAGTGATGGCACAAGCACCCCGCTCCCGACGCTTCTCTGTGGGCATGTAGATCTCTACCAGTACCGATATTGTCCAAACTTAACCACATTTAACTTATTAGTTTGGGATTTCAACTTAATAGTTTGGAATTTTAACTCAAAAAGTCTCGATTCTATTAGATGGAATATCATCTTCATATACTTTGTTACGAAGTTTCACATATACAATGTGGGACTAACTTTCGATCCTCGCCTCCAATACTCCACCTTGGACTGAAAATTCATCCAAAGATTTTTTTTTTACAAGTTTCAACTGAACTTTCAGCTCTTCCAATCCGTTCATGTGTACATCATCCACAAGCAGCCCGCCTACAACACTTTTCCACAAGCCTGTGGATCTTTGCCTGTACCGATAATGTTCCTAACTAAACCGCAATTAACTTATTGGTGTGAAGTTTTAACTCAAAAGACATCGATTCTATTAGATAGAAGATTGTCGCTTATATACTTGTTTCGAAGTTTCACTTATCCGACGTGGGACTAATTTTCGATCGACCTACACATTTCTAACGAATTGAATTACTATTAATTTGGGGTTAATGCGACAAGGAATTGACTAATTGTTCGCTACAAAGAAAAAGATAGATTTTTCTATCAATTAATTCGTTGGTTCCGGGAATACCAAAATTGAAGAATAACGTTTCTAACTTGTGATCGAAGAAACAAAGTTCAAGAAATCGAAACAAACAAAGAGATACTCTATCTCAAAACTCAATTTTATTCATCAAAACAATTAATCAACCTTTTTTTTAGCAACCGATATAACCTTTATATATATTAGACCTAATTAAGCTAACACACTATTTGACTCCATGTAGAATTCCTATTCTAATCATGACTTTTAACTAAACTAAAACTCTATGAAATCTATATCTAATAAATAAGAAATCATATCTAACATAAACTCTAACAATCTTATCTAATAAATAAGAAAAGCTAATCAAACAAAAACCTGATTTGTATCATTATCTCCTAGTTGATAAAACTTCATCCTCGAATTTGATGCATGAATCATTCTCTCGCATATGACCTCTATGGTCTTTATATTCATCACTCTCCCCTGGTTAGAAAAAACTTGTCCTCGAACTTTTGTACCTTATCGCACATTTCGATCCAGAATTACTTCATCTTTAAAGATAGACTTCATCGTATCAAACAAAGAAAATAAGATAAGCTTCTCTCCTTCACCCATGACCATAATGTTATCGGAATAATCAAGTAAAAATTCATCAAAGTTTTCTCTGTTCATGGCTTTGTTCAACAAACAAAAATGTTTTGTTGTGACTTTACTTCATTCATTTCAATTATCTGAACGGAACATTTTTCAGGAACTGTATCACGAACCACCTTTTCAAGCACCTAAAGGCTTTTAGAATGGGAAATCACATTGATGAAAAAACCTTCATCTCCAAAGACAAGATTGTTTTCATGAAGTCACACCAATCAATGTCAAACTTTCGTGTCTCATCATAGTTGTCTAAGTCCTCTTCAAAAAAGATTGGATCTACTTTGCTGTCTCCGTAAAGAAAAAATAATTTCATCTTCTTTTTTCTTTAATAAAAATTCCTTATCGTCGGAATAATCTTCTTCTAGTTCTTCACCAAAAATAAACTCCTTGGTAAGCATTTTTGTTGGGGCATGTTCCTTAGGTCAATCAAAAAATATTTTTATCTTATAGTTTTAGTTAATAAAATAAAGGTTTCGTTTGTTGTTTTATTATAAGTAATTGTATGTTTACCTTATGATTGACCTATGAGTATCTGTTGAAGTATTCTACATGTCCTCAGTCGGTCATTATACTGGGAACTATAATGAATTAAGACTAATATGAATTTTGATTGATGGTCTTATGATGATCGTGCATATAGAGGTACGAATCGATATCATGAGTATTTGTTAGGGAACAAGGTACTAGACTAGCCCGCTATGAGAACACCATATAGATTAAGTCATATGTGTTAATTGTGATATGTATATTATTTAGTTCTTCGTATTTAGATTACCATAGACTTCAATATTAGGAGCACGATAATTTGACACAATCAAACTTTTTCTTTAACCTGATGATTATAAATATTGTGTATGGTTATCATTTGAATAATATGTGAAGGTATGCAATCAAGATAAAATTTGTCACTCTCGTATAGAGAGTTGTATCAGTGGATCCCTCGATATGTTAGACTGTTAAATGACCAAGTCCAAGTGAATTGATATGATCAATGTCACTTGGATATTTTCAATCTACCTAAAGATCTTAGACTGTTAAGGGTGAATTTCCATGCCTTATGTTTAATGAAAGGATATCGTATGACAAAAAGATATGATATATGTTATTCATTAGGTTGTATTGATTTTAATAGTCATGCTACTTAGGTAGTTATAACACTGTGCTATATACCGCTTATGACTTTGTACTAAAATTGTTTTTGTTGACTACCAATGTCGTATGAACCTATTGAGTTGCACACAAAAAATGGTTTTATGCAATTTCAATTGGTCAAAGGTAATGATTTTTACATGATAAAATTCATGACATAAAAGCCCTTATGATTCGTTATATGATAACATATTAATAAGGTTGTTTGTGTAATTTGCTTAAATTGCCTATATAAAATATATATATTACAAATAGGTTGATTAAGTGTGCTTATCTACACATATAAATATAGGTTAAAACCTTAAAATGAAATAAGATTTTATTTTTACTATTTCGAGTTCTCTGAATTTTAAAAGAGAAAGAAAATGTTTTCCGTCTATCTTAGGGCTAACATTTCAAATTGTGGTCACCGTTCATGTGTGAATTTTTGATAGAAGAAATGTGCTTGAATGTCTTGGAGATCCAACAATCAGGAAATCACGAATTAAAATATGATTTACTTTTGTAGATATAGTTTAATGGAACTTATTTTCGATCATTTTGGTGATTTTTTAGTTGCGTATGAACCCCAAAACCTTACAATGGTATCAGAGCTTTTAGCTCAATTCTATTAAACCTTTAAATGTTTTTGCTTATGTATATAAGATATATGTATGAAAATATGATCTTGATTAATGAATATATGATGTAAATACAATTTTGATATAATTGTTATCAAGAATTGGTTTTAAAGCATATTGTTAATTCATGTATTTAATACATACGCATGATTTGATTCACTGATGAAACTCATGTTTAGCATATTTTGATTAACATTTGTTTTAATATCGAACGATGCAAGTTTTGTATGTTCACATGGTAGAAGTCATGTTTAGGTTAATCTAATTTTGGTATTGAATACATAGTTCATTTTTATTCAATAATTATGCGTGTCTCCATGATAGAATTCATGTTTATGTTAATACGATTAATTTAATATGATTTTGGTGTTGAATACATGATTAATATTTCGTTTCTCGATTCAATTTGTTTTGTATAGATAAAAATCTAAATTGGTTTTGACCATATATCTTATTGTGGTTATTTGTTAGTATATTCTTATTAGATAGGAGATAAAATTTTAATCAGATAAGAATAACAAATCCTTTAAGATATTTGAGATATATATAACAAACTCGTAATGGATAAGGATTTAAAGTATCTTAAATTCTAATTGGATTAGGATAAGATATTAAGTTAGAGGTGAGCCTGAGTTAATTAAAAATATTTTAATTGACATTTTTGAAATTAAAATAAGGGTTAGTTTTGATCAATTGGATTGACTAAAATAATGAGAGATTTTTGGAAATTTTTAATTTTCTGAACTGAAATTTGTTGTCTAAAAAAAGGGTGATGCAAGCAGAACCACCATCAGCTGACTGGCCAGTAGGATCGCCGCTAACTATTCGCAGTGCAAGGAAATTCGTACAATAGTCAATATTAGTAAAATTCCCTAGTTTAGTGAATTTACATGCATTGTAATATATGATATTTATCTTGTTTAAATTATTATCACTAAAATAAATAAAAAATCTCTCTTCCAAATTTTAAGTCAAGTGTCATTCATTCTCAAACACTTGTCAAGGCTTATATCACATAAATATGGGTCAGCCTCCGTAAAGTGTATTGTGTTATCTTGGTGAGGCAATTTTATTAATGATTACTCTATTGTTTGAAATGGTTAGAGTTGATAAAGCTATCAAAATGGTTTTGGCTTTAGGCACAAGATGAGATAAAACATGCTAAAATATAAGATGTCACAATCTCATAAAAACAACTAGAAGTTACATATGATGTAATTGGTAATAGGTACCTACCTAAATAACTTAATTAAAAGTGTTATTCCTTAGCTGTTTTGGAGTTAGGTGAAACATAGATTTTAGTCCTTTAAATTAACCTAATGTTTTTAGAAAGGTAGTTAATTTAGTGGGAGTCTATTCCTCTATACTAAAATGAACTTTTGTATAATCTTTATTGTAGATTTATGGCCTCTTCAAATCACACTAATTTCTTGTCAATGCGATCTATCCTTAATAAAGATAAGTTATCTAGGATAAATTAAACTTTTTTTGACTGGTTCAAAAACTTGAGAATTGTCTTAACCATGAGCGTAAATAGTATGCCCTGGATGATCCTATTCATCAGGAACCACCAACCAATACTTTAAGAGCCGCGAAAAATGCACATACCAATGTAAACGACTCAATTGATGTTGCATGCCTTATGTTAGCAATCATAGTTTTTGAACTTCAGACAGGCATGTAACACATGGAAGCTTATGACATGGCTATGATGCTAAAGAAAATATTCCAGCAATAGGCTATGCAAGAAAGGTTCGAGATAGTCAAGAACCTTCATTCTTGCAGAATGGTTTAGGGTGCGTTAGTTAGTCCTCATTTTTTTAAAATGAAGGGCTATATTAACCATCTTGACAACCTTGGATTTCTCACAAGTGAAGAATTGCTAAGGATTTGATCCTAAATTAATTGCTTGATAGTTATTTACAATTTGTAATGAACTATAACATGAAAATTATGGAGAAGTCTATCTTAGAGTTGCATTTGATTCTTAAGACTTCTGAGTAGAATGTCAAGAAACCTTCTGCGAATGTGTTGATAGTGAAAAAGGAAAGGCTCTGAATAAGAGGGGCAAAGGTAAGGCTAAAGTTGTCAAGGCTGTTATGACTGTCACAAAGCCTATGGAACAAGTCAAACATAAGGCTACTTCAACTTCATAATCTCAGAAGGAAAAGGAAAAAGAAGAAATTTCTCATTTATGTCATGCACGTGGGCATTGGTTCAAAAACTTCAAGCTATATCTTGAATATCTTTGGAAAAAGATTTTTCATGTTTGAATGTAGGATGCCATGCACTTGGGCATTGATTCAGAAATTTTTTACTAGTTATTCCTGAGTATGGATACAATATGGATATCACATTTACACTAATGTGTAGGGTGTCACCAGAAGTAGAAAGCTAAAGAAAGGAGAAGTCAACCTACAAGTTGAAAATAAAGCAAAGGTTGCTTCGTTGGTTGTAAGATGCTATGAGTTAATTTTATCTAGTGAACTTGTTTTAGTTTTAAATACTTTTTATTATGTCCCTGCCTTGAGCATAAACATCATTTCAGCTTCATGTTTGGATTAAGATGATTTTAATTTCATTATTGCAAATAATAAATGTTCATTTCTTGTAAAAACGTTTTTTTATGCGAATGCTGATTTGTGTGACAATTTTTATGTTCTAAACACGAAGAGTTCCACAAATACTCCAACTCTTAACATAAATAGAAGAGATTCAAGTTAAATAATTTGAATAAAACCTACCTTTGGCATTATTTTTTTGGCCACATAAATGAGAAACACATTTATAAACTCCATAAAAATGGACTTTTAAATTTATTTGATTTTGAATTATATGAAACATGTGTATCTTGTTTACTAGGCAAGATGACAAAGAGTTCCTTTACCGGACATAGTGAAAGTGCAAGTGATTTATTGGGTCTAATACATACTGATGTATGTGGTCCTATAAACACAATGGCTAGAGATGATTATAAGTACTTCATTACTTTCACTGATGATTTCGGCAAATATGGTTACGTGTATCTCATGAAACGTAAAGGTGAATCTTTTGAGGTGTTTCGAACATTCCAAAATGAAATGCAAAATCAACTTGGTAAAACTATTAAAGCACTTCGATCAGATCAAGGTGTTGAATATTTAAGCTAAAAGTTTGATATTCATCTTAGAAGCCGTGGGATTGTCTCACAGTTAACTCCTCCGTCAACTTCATGATAAAATTTTGTTTTTGAGATGAGAAATCATACTTTATTGGATATGGTTCGATCTATGATAAGTCAAGCAAATATTTCTATTTCCTTTTAGGGCTACGCCTTAAAAACCGTTGTATTTACAATAAATCGCGTTCCCTCTAAAGCAGTTGATAAAATATTATATGAGATGTAGTTTGGGAAAAGACCATGTTTGTAATTCCTTAATAATTTAGGCTTTGAGGTTTTCGTACAATGAAAAATTTGAAAAAAACTACCAGCCAAATCTACTAAGTGTGTGTTTATTAGTTATCCTAAAAAAACTTTAGAGCATACTACTTTTATAATCCTATTGAGAACAAACTATTTGTTGCTCGAAATGATGTATTTATGGAAAAAAAGTTTATTTCAAAAGACAACAATGGGAATAAACTAAGTCTTAAAGAAGTTCAAGAGCCATAAATAAACACTCAACCGCCAGTAAAAAATCAACAAAGACTTAAACTAATTGAACTTCCACAGGTATCACAAGGTCAGCATAGGTCTGATAAGGTAAGATATCAGCCTGAGAGATTTTAATTTCTTATTACTGATAGTAGCGAGGTGTTGCTTATGGATCAAAATGAGTATACTACTTATCAAGAGGTTGTGTCTAGCCCTGATGTAGATAAATGGCTTAGTGCCATGAATTTTTATATGCAATCCATGTATGATAAACAAGTTTGGAACTTAGTAGATTTACCTAAAGGTAGTAAGACCATTGGATATAAATAGGGTTTTAAAAAGAAGTTAACGTGGATGGCAACGTGCATACTTATAAAACATGGCAGTAGTAAAGGGTTTCAGGCAGACTCAAGGTGTTTATTATGTTGAGACTTTTTCTCCTGTAGCCATGCTTAAATCCATTAGAATTCTAATTGCCATGATTGCATATTATGACTATGAGATATTGCAAATGGATGACAAAAATGACTTTTCTAAACGGAAAGTTACTTGAGGAGGTGTGTATGATACATCCTGAAGGGTTTGTTCATCCCGAAAACTCTAGGAATGTGTACAAGCTTCAAAGATCTATTTATGGATTAAAGAAAGCTTCCCATAGTGGGAATGTTTGTTTTCATGAAGCAATTAAGGAACTTGGTTTCACTTAAAAACGAAGATGCGCCTTCTGTATATAGGAAGGTCAATAGGAGCGTGGTTTTTTTGGTACTGTATGTTGATATATTACTTATTGAAAATGTCATCCTAAACTTGCAGAGTGTCTAGTCTTTGTTAGGGAAGCGTTTCTCGATGAAGGACTAAGGAGATGCAGCCTACATCCTTGGGATTAAAATTTATAAGGACATATCTAAAAGGCTGATTGGTTTAAGTCAGAGCGTTTATATTGAAAAGGTACTGAATATGTTGAGTATGCAAGACTCTAAAAATGGTTCATTGCCAATGTCTCACGGTATAAGTCTCAGCAAGACTTAATGTTCAAAGACTAATGATGAGCGAGAGCGCATGAATGTGATTCCATATGCATCTGCTATTGGATCTATCATATATGCCATGTTATGCACTTGACCTGATGTATCATACGTTATAAGCGCAACAAACAGATCTCGGTTTGATCTCGGTGAGAGTCACTGGATAATAGTGAAGAACATTCTTAAGTACTTGAGAAGGACTAAAGAAATGCTCTTGGTATATGAAATTTTGAAGACGAGTTTATTGTAAATGGTTACGCATATGCAAGTTTTCAAACTGATATAGATGACTTCAGATCACAGTCTTGATATGTGTTTACTTTGAATGGAGACGTAGTGAGCTATAAAAGTTTAAAGAAAGAAACTTTGGCAGACTCTACAACATAAGCTGAGTATATTGCAGAGTCCGATGCAGCTAATGAGGCAATTTAAATAAAAATGTTTATCTATGACCTTGGTGCGGTCCCGAATAACTAACCCCATTTGTTTGTATTATGATAAGAACGAGGTGATAGCACTTGTCAAGAAACCAAGATCACACCACCGATCCAAACATATACTTAGACGTTTTCATCTCATTCAAGAACTCATTAAGAGGGGATACATGAAGATTTGCAGAGTTCATATAGAATACGATGTTGCAGTTCCTTTGATAAAGTTATTCCGCAAGTGAAACATGATGGTCATATTAGGTCGTTAGGTCTTAGATAGATTAATAATTGGCCCTAATGCAAATGGGAGATGTTGGGGCATGTGCCCTAGGTCAATCTACAAACATTGATTATCTTATAATCTTAGTTAATAAAATAGAGGTTTTCGTTTGTTGTTTTATTATAAGTGATTGCATGTTTACTTTATGATAAAATCCATAGTTATTTGTTGAAATATTCTAAATATCCATAGTTTGTCATTATACTGAGAACTATAATGAATCGAGACTAGTATGAATCATGATTGATGATCATATGATGATCATGCATATAAGGATATGAATCAAGATCATAAGTTCTTGTTAGGTTACAAGGTACTGGACTAACCCGCTACGTAAACACCACATAGATTAAGTCATAGGTGTTACTCATAATAGTTATATCTTTTAATCCTTCAACTTGAGATTACCATCACTACAAAAAAACAGCAAATCAGAAACGGAATTTTCCGTTTCGATTTATGAAAATCCGTCTCGATTGGAATCGAAACGAACAGAGACGAACGCGTTCCGCCTCTCGAAACGCGTCGCTGATACGATCGAAAAACGGAAAACGGATTCGTTTCGATTAGAGACGAATAGAGACGGAAAATATCCGTTTCGATTAGAGACTGATTTAGAGACGGAAATTAGAAACTAACGAGACGAATAAATGAAATTTATTTCGAAATGGTACATTTGTAATTGCATTCGTCTCGATTTCGCTTGTCGATTAGCAACGAAATCGAGATTTTAATTAATAAATTTATGAATTCGTCTCGATTCCGTTTCTAATCGAAACGAAGTTAGAGACGAATCGAGACGGAATCCAAAGAGTCCGTCTCGATTCCGTCTCTAATTAGAAACGGAATCAGAGACGAATTATTCCGTTTCTGATTCCGTCTCTGATTCCGTTGCTAATTAGCGACGGAATCAGAGACGGAATTCTTATTTCCGTCTCTGATCCGTTTGTGATTGATAGAAATATTTTTGGAAAATTAGAGACGGAATAGCAACTAAAATTTGAATTCGTTGCTAATCCGTCTCTAATTTTCTGTTTTGTTTAAATATGGCACAGATACATAATCCAATTGATTCTCCAACCTAAAAAATCAAAATACAACCCGATATGACATACTCCATCGCCTGCACCCCCTCCAACAACTCCTTGGGGGTGCTAACATCCCCCAAAGAAGCCAAATTGCGCATCCATACATCGAAAATATATATCAACAAAAATTCAAAAGAGAAAGAAAAAATGTGAAACTCAAAATTAGCCCAAAAATTTATATATCCACTTTAAAGTTGTCATGTATTACAAAAGCTCCAAAATTTGGAAGTATACACAAAAACCACCAATCCTATCGTTCGACAAGCAAAAAAAAAAAAAGAACACTCACAAAAGGTCCAAAATTTGGAAGTATACACAAAAAGGACTTCATCTAATAACTAAAACGCAGCTTTGAAGCATTTCTGAATCTCCATCTGAGGGCAACAACCAGTGAGTATGCACCTGAAAGAAGTAGGCAAAGGAGAGATTATTGAACTAAGGATGTACATTGGAAGCGAATGAGAAAAATGGTGGATTTCAAGAAACATAGAAATTACTAATAATCATACATAACAAGTCGGCTCCGAACCTAATTTATAATTTATTTACGATTGAGTTTGCTTTGGTCTTTTGTCCATTACGCACAATAAAAGGTAGAGAGGAGTACTAGAGGTAATAAGGAACATGAAAGAGGATAATGGTGAAGTGCAAGAATGCTAAAAGGAAAAAACTAAACTCAAATTTGATCCCCAAACTCCCATCAATGCGTAGGAAAATAGCAACATTGACCCCCAAACTCCCATCAATGCAACATTCACGGTTCAAATTTGATCCTAAACTCAAATTTCATCCCATCTAAAAATGCTTTGTGTGCTCGAAAACAAACCACCATGTGTTCCTACTTTAAAAAAAAATTCCAAATGACATTCAAGAAATGCGGTGAAGAAAAGAAATAAACCATACAATGAGGAATAAGAAAGCTTCCAAAAAATACATGAACATCAAGCAAATGCGATCAAAGGACTGAAGTTTTGTTGTTGTTGTGAGTTTGGGGGTCAATGTTGATATTTTCCTACGCATCGGAGATGGCGAACAATGTATCTATAAGATGCACCTATCATGTAAGTTGAGTTGGATTATTTATCAAGCTTTGAAAGGCTTGCATTTCAACATGCATATGATAAGTAATGGTGAAGTGCAAGAATGCTAAAAGAACTAAACTAAAATTTAAGCACAATCCTATCATGTAAGTATGATTCTAGAACTCATCCTCTCACCCCATCTAAAACAGGTGTGTGCTCCAAAGGTGACAAGCCATGTGTTCCTACTCAAGAAAAAAAAAAAACCATTGGGATTCAAGAAAAGCAAGAAGAAAAGAAAAAACCATACAATGTTGAATAAGAAAGCTTCCAAAAAAAAACATGAACATCAAGCAAATGCGATCAAGGATCGAAGTTTGGTGTCAATGTTGCTATTTTCCTACGCATAGGAGATGGCGAACAATGTTTCTATATGATGGACCTATCATGTATGGCGAACAATGTTTCTATATGATGGACCTATCATGTAAGTTGAGTTGGATTATTTATGAAGCTTTGAAATGCTTGCATTTCAACATGCATATGATAAGTAATGGTGAAGTGCAAGAATGCTAAAAGGGAAAAACTAAAAGTTAAGCACAAACCTATCATGTAAGTATGATTCTAGAACTCATCCTCATCCCTTCTAAAACTGCTATGTGCTCCAAAGGTGACCAGCCATGTGTTCCTACTCAAAAAAAAAACAAACCAAATTGGGATTCAATAAATGCGAGAGAGAAAAAAAAAAAAGAGAACAATGTATCTATTAGAAGTCATCATCTCATCCACCAACCTCTCTATTTTCCCAAATTCTCTATTTTCCCATCAATCTTGCTAGGAAGTCATCATCTCATCCACCAACACCGCCGCTTTGTGCTCTCCAAAACAAATCACCATGTGTTCCTACTCCCCAAAAAAAAAAAAAAACCAAGTGATGTCCTCTCTTTGCGGTGAAGAAAAAGAAAAACACTCACAAATAGAATAAGAAAGCTTTAAAAGAAAAGCTCACCAAAGAAGAAGCAAAACCGAGATAGGAATGAAGTTATGTTGTTGTTGTGACTTTGTGGTGTTACTTGTAGGAAGTCTTTGTGATACTTGGAACTAACTTTGTAGAACCTGCTTGCTTAACTTGCTTCTTCTTGTCACTTTGGTTAAAGGAAGAGGAAGCTGCTGATTGAAGATGTTCATTGTCTATAATTTAAACACAAAAGAAAACCAGATTAGATTTCCTTCTCTTCATGGATGACAAGTTTGATTAATTAGCTTACTAAATCACTTTACCTACCATTGCAAAAGATTAACATGTCAACAAGCATTTGATATATATATAGAGTTGTTAAGTAGACAAACTACTAAAAAAGAATCACAAGAGATTTCAAGTTAGACTAAACCTTATGGACAAAACCTCACAATCATTCAGCCTCATTAAAGCATATCCGAACGAAACATTTCATCACCAAAGAACACCAAAAGCTTACCATATCACTTCCACCATCCAACCATTTCACCAAAGAAGACCTAAAGCAAATAAGAGTGTTAAAATTAGTGCTTTGGGCCATGTGTTCCTACTCTTCCATGAAAAAAAAAAAACCAGCTGGGTTTGCTGGTAATGTCACTTAAAATTAGAGTTTTAGCCATTCTATATATATATGAAATGACAAGAGAAGAATCACTCACTATCTCAGAAGGGAACGAATCGGTGGATAAGAAGCCACATCTTGTCTCTGTAGAGTGATCATCAATGCGATTGTTGTTGGAATCAACACGGAAGACTTTGTTGCAATTGAATTTCCTTCGTTGCTAAAGAGGACACCAAATCCTTGCTAATTGCTTACCTCATATCGAATCGCTGGGAGTGTGGAACGAACATATATGATGGTTTTGGTTCATGAACAATCGACAACTCCTCGGATAAGCTTAGAACTAGCAAATCGATGCTTTTGTCTTTAAATTGCTCCAATCTGTTGATGTACCATGATCTTAGTGATCCCTCGTTGTTAAAGGAAGAGTTATCACAAGGGAGTGTTTATTGAGCATACTAACCTCGAAGGGATCATCTTGCGAATTCCTTTGGATAGGTATATAGGAAGAAACTTTCCAACATCATCTCTACCGTATCCGAATGTCATTTGTGTGAGGTCGTTGGTCCCAAATTAGAAGAACTCCACTTGTTCCGCAATCTAAAAAAAAGGAAGGGAATCAATTTTACATGGTAATAAAAAAATAATGCAAATTGATGACCTTTAATAATTAATAGTAACTTGAGCTTAACATCTTCTTGATGACTTATGAGAACATATTGAGAGATACACACCTCGTCCGCAACAAGTGCTGCTCTAGGGATCTCAATCATGGTGCCAATTTTGTATCCTATGGAGGTGCCCATCTCAGAAAAGAGTATTTTTGAGACATCACGTATCAAACTCACTTGATGTTCCAGCCTCTGTTAGAGAAAAGATTCATTCCATAAGTACTAATCCAAGAAGAAACTGATGTGCTTCTTCTTAAGTGATAAAATTCATTTAGAGGAAACGATGCAGCCTTGTTAACAAATATATATCTATACGTGGAAGTATATATGCGCGTAGAATAGATAGATTAAGATGAAGGAAAAAAACTCTTGCCTGAGGTGTTCCAACAAGAGGAACCATTATTTCAGGTAAGTAAATCTCCTCAATCTGTTCAACCCCAAGGTTCTTCAATCTCTCAAGTACCTTATATCCAGGAAAAATTAATACAAAACAGCAGCTACTTGTAAATACTGACATGAATAGCAAAGATTTATGGTGTCCTACCTACGAATTTACACAATACAAAGTAACTGGAAGGCAACGAGGAGTAGTGATAATTGTGCCATGTTCAGTTGTCTATCACTGTTTATTGATTAAATGACATACCAGCAGCTACTTGAATTATAATGTGCACTTATTTGAGCAATGAACATTTAGTAAGGTTATTACACACCAACCAAGCGGGTGGCCCAATGGTTTGGTATGTGGCATTGTTGGAAGAGGGTGAAAGTTTGAGTCCCATAGAGGCAAGAAAAGTTAGTTTCTTTCTTTTAAAATAAAAAGTAAGGTAATAGGTTGGTCCAAATTCTAGGCTCTCCAATATCTTGGAGTGTATGTATGTGCTCCTAGTTTTTGATAGAATGGAACCTAGTGGTTGTTAACTAGAGATTGCAAGTTTAATCGATATTAGGTTGGCCCAAATTAGTACGGGTTGGTTGGCACAAGATACCAAATCAGCAGACGTCCTATAAGAAAAAAATTTAAGTTTCAATTACTTCTATTGTGCTTGTCTATTCTATTTTATTAGTTCTTCTTAGCATTCAAGAAATGACCTTACTTTACTCATCTTCTATCAATGATGTGAGAGACAGAGAATGCTATATTTATAGATGATAACAATCAGTGATGTACCTCAGTGTACCGTCTCATTGAACTTAGAGTCTAGAACATTCACTCCAACTGATCCTAACTAACTCTCATTTACACAAGACTGAAAGATACTCACAAAGACACTACATTGTACACTAACATTACACTATCTCCTGTCAATGACTCATGCTTACAGTTCTTAAGACTTCCACACATGAACTGAAACAGGTAGAGGTTGAAACTTGAACACTGTTGTTGCCTCAAGAAAAAAAAAGAATGGCAAGGCATCATTCTGATCCTAGGCAAATTACCTAGGCGATGCCTTCGCAACGAGAACAACATTTATAAGAGTCTTTAAACAATCAATATTATTCATTATAAGGTGCTATAAGACGAATCGCATAATTACAACATCAAAGATGGGTGGGCTGCATGGATCAAACTCGACAACAACGAAATAGATTGATTCATTGTGCTTGATAGTGTTCTTTCAAAATCCTTAAAAATATTTTTCTAGTCAATGCATCGAAGCTATCTTAGGACTAATCATATACCACCAAATTTCTTCAAATAATGCAACTAGTTTAAACTTTTCTTTTGGAGGTTTGACCATGAAAAGACACTGCCTTCTCTAAGTAATGCACTTGGAACTCTAAGAAACCATGTATTGATTAGATAAAGAGAACAACAAGTGCCATCAATCATCACCTTCTTTTGGTCTAGTCTCTTCACCCACATGATTATCTATATCTGCCATCTTTTCCCTCAAATCATCTACGGTATCTGACTATAATAAACTAATGTTTGAAACAAACTAAACCACCAGCAATATGTAAATCAAGTAACTTAAAAATTCTACACGACAAACTATTGAAAGGAAGTGATTCAATCGCTAAATATATAATAGCCAAGAGAAGATTCACCTCGATAAGCACCTAAGCCATCGCCGCCAAAGCCTCCATAACCCCCACCAAGCTCACGCCTCCACTATACCCACCAAGCCTACCTCCGAGACACGGAGTCCTATAAGGACCAAAATCACCACCACCAAAAAAAATTGAGTTTAACATGCAAATGAAACAAATCGTCTACAACATGCTCATCGTCAAAAGCAATGAACCCAAACCCTCGAGAACGATAGGAAAAACTAAACCCCGCCTATCCGAAACCGCAAAAAAAAAAAATAAGGAACTTCATCATCGCACCCTCCACTACATCGAGCTTCAACAAACCACCATCCACCGCAGTACATTCATTGTCCATTTATCCTCTCGTATATCTTAGTTGGCTTGGACGCCCAGTTCATGCATAAGTTATCATGGATTTTATTTTTAATACATTATCCTCCCAAAATAAATTTTTTAACCTAAGTTTAAGTAAAATATACTATAAGTACCGAATGTTAGCGGAATTAATCCATGGGAAAAGAAAACATCTTGGTTTGTTGTGTGCAAATCTTATGCTTGTTGCGAGTTCTCTCGAGTGCTATGATGAAGAAAGTGGTAGAATCGACGAGGAGCAACATCTTCATGCCATAGCAAATGAATTTGGGAAATCGATAAAGGGTCGTTTCGGTCATATGTTGAGAACATGTAGGCTATTCTTCTTCTAGGGACATGCCATAATAGAAGAAGAAGAGCCTACATGTGCAAATTACGATGACCGAAAAACGAGCCTTTATCGACTTCCCAAATTCATTTGCTATTGCATGAAGATGTCGCTCCCTTTCGATTCTACCACTTTCTTCATCGTAGCACTCGAGAGAACCTGCAACGGCATAAGATTTGCACACAACAGCCAGCATGTTTTCTTCTCCCATGGATTATGCAAACATTCGGTACTTATAATATATTTTACTTAAAAACAAAAAAAAATTTGGGGGAGCAAAAGGGAAAAATATTAAAATCCACGATAAAATATGGAACATCGACCTAAAAATGCACAAAAAGTAGTGTCAATCATAAAGTAATTCGTAGAATTTCTAAAGTTGTCTACACTATAAAACGTTTAATCTAAGAATTTACACAAACAACAAGTGAAGTACCTATGTATCACCAACCTGCTCATCTCTCGAGAGCCACGCTTACGTCTCACGCCCAACATTGTCCCCTTGTTGGGGTGGATCGACTGGATCTATTTGCGGCGGCTGTTGCTGGTCATGAGGTGGCGGTGGTGGTGGCGGTGGTGGTGGTTGTTGCTGAGCTAGGCCTATTTCGTCCATGTCCATCCCAAGACGCTGATGCATGAACTCCATAACCTTTCGTAGTTGCTCCGCAACGACATCGAACTCGCCCGCGGCACCACATCCGGCGTCTGCGACGTGCTAGCACCAGGAGCTCCGTATCTCCTCTTCTTTCTCCCTACGGACCCGAGTCCGTAGACACGTCCTTTGGAAGACTCACCCGCCACATTGAGGTACACCGCCTCATCATCCACCGATTGCTCCGGTGTAGCTCAGGTCACCTCCCGACGTACGCTCTGCAGCCTATCCTGCATATATGCACAACAAACAAAATACATGATATGGGGTAAGTGAAAGACTTAATAATATTTTACATATCATTTCTATACTTACATAGAACCGCTCTGATCTAGTATCGATGAATGTCATCCTGTCGTGATTAACGGTGTGGAGATGCATATACAAGTCATTCACAAGGCGTCTCGGATGAATCACTGCGTGCGGGACCATGCATAGTGAACAAGTGTATAAATGTACAAAATATCCTAGATGTTACAAAAAACTTACCAATCTTTCTTGGGTAGTCACAAATGACACGGAACCACCACCGTGCTTCGAGGGTCCGGTCCCAGGGCCTTCGACCTCGTGTTCCTATTCTCCGTCGCTTGCCTGACCTAGCCTGGAAGTCCTCGCTCTCCCGATCTTGCAAGTATCTCCTCCATGCCTCATCTCGTAACATAAACCGGTCGCACCCGATTCTTCTTCAACTTGTACATCAACGCGGTGTACCTTGTGCTCGCAAGCTTGTCGTACGCCGATCGCACGAGATCCTCGGGAAGCGCATCATCCCATCTAAAAAATATCTACAAATTGGCGATTGCTATTGTTAGCACTTATTTGAGAAAATAGTATAAATCATAAGGCATATGGTAGTCTTGTTTACCTTCCATTGGCGCCAGTATTGGTCTTTATGATGAGGCGGTACCAACTTCCAACAATACCCTTCAGGAATCATCCATCGTTTAAAAACTTTTGTCATCCTCCGTGCACAAAAGTGCGAAGGATGCAACTCCCTGTGTGTCATGAACATGCATATCACCTTAACTACTTCTTCAATATTTGACATCCATATTGAAAATGACATTGATGTCGGAGAAGGTGTGGGGAACTGTATATTAGGCATAGTCCTTGATGACGACGATGATGGTACAGACGACCCCGACGGTATGGAAGGGGAAGGTGACGCTGCGGCTGTATCGTGCTCGAGAGACCGAGTAGTCGGAATCGATAATGCAGGTATCGAACCACGACCTCCACCGCCACGACCTGTATGGACCCCTCGTGTGGCCTGACCACGAGGGCCAGTTGGTATTTCGTCGCCAGATGTCGGTGCCGCACCTATTCCGCCTTGACGATGGCCTCCTAATGGCAAACCTCGACATCCCCTACGACCACGTCCGGCCATGATACCTAACAATATTCACGAATAAAACATTAGAGAAGGAGGGCATACAAAAAGTAGAAATTTAGTCTAAATTATTGGACTTAATAACACAGGATCCATGCAAATAAAAGTAACTACATTATTGGTCGTTGACATATCATATACATACTTTATTCGCTATCATCCGTTTCAAATTCACTCTCATGAGTAGAAGGTGAGGATTCTTCTTCTGATTCATCTCCACTATAAACTTCTTCGCTTGGACCCGCTTCAACAATGAATCGAGTCCCAGTCAATGCATCCAGATTGTTGATATCGGCGACTGCATCATCCACTACACACGTGGTGGGCATCCCATCTTGGAAAGCAATCTCTGCCGAGCCCTGGTCATTATCGTCTTTGCTAGTTTCCTCGTCGCAGAATTTTGGTGACGACAAACACGCTAGCCATTCTTGTCGATCGTTCCGCATAGAAGGGTACGAAAGGTAGTAGATTTGAGTGGCTTGCATTGCTAGTACAAATGGCTCGTAGTTGTTATATCGTCGACTTCGATGAACCTCTACCAATTGAAGTGTTGGGTGAGTCCTCACACCATGATTCGGTGTAGGGTCATACCATTCGCACTTAAACAAGACCACACGTTTGAGGCCGTATACTCAATCTCCACAACCTCTTGCGGTATCTATAATAGTTATGGGAAACATCGCGTAGTTTGAACCCTTCACCAAAACACCGTCGCTTCTGCGTCGATCTATTAACGTCATATGTTGCGGCGTGGAACTTATACCCATTAACAAGGTAACCAGGGTAGACAAGTACATGATCGACTAGGACCAACAAAAGATCAACGAGCGTCTCGTCAACTATAGAATTCCGAGCCTATTCGTCAAAATTAGAGATGCAATATGACACATTAGTTATGGGAGAAACATTTGAATCTATAACGTACAAAAGTAATGACCTTACATATGTTTGAAACCAAATGGGGAAGTTGTGCTCTAGACTACTATCAACTTGCGACTCCCCCATTGCTTGAGTGATTTCATCGACGAATATCCTAGAAGAAACGAACGTGTAAGTCGGATGTCTTACTAAAACATGAACAATGAATGTACTTGCATTATTGAAAGAAAGTGATGGACATATCGAACGTAAGGAGCGATCTCTGACAATTGAGCGGATGTACGAATGAGCGGCATTATACTCCTGCTCTCGTTAAGTACCGCTCCTTCGACTTGCCCATGGGTCGACTCCGATAAGTGAAAATTGAGAAATTGCCAACGAAGTTCGGTGTGGGCCCGAGATCGCCATCGTCGTTACGTGGCACTTTGTCATGCAACGTAAAGACGTGATCTTCGAAGTAGTAAGAACAAAAGGATGTGACCTCTTCGACCAAATAAGCATTACACATGGAGCCCTCAACCTTCGCTTTGTTTCGCACATTGTTCTTCAAATGTTTAAGGTACCTATATGAATGTTATAGGAAATGGTGATATAAAACCTATTGAATGGGAAAATAATATCAAGGGCTCAAGATAGTACCTCTCAAATGGATACATCCATCGAAATTGAACGGGACCGCCGGACGGGCCTCGTAGGCCAAGTGGATTGGTAGGTGTTCCATAGAGTCAAATAAGCTTGGAGGAAATTTTTTTCCAACTTGCAAATGATTTTTGGTATTTCGACTCTAAGACCTCCATATCTTGATACCGACACATTTCGCAGCTTAGGGACCTAAAAAAAGGCTTAATTCGCTAATTGCAACCCAAACCGGGTTTGGGAGAAGTTCTCTCAATGCAATTGGTATCAACCGTTGCATGAATATATGACAATCATGGCTCTTCATGCCGAACATTCGCAGCTTTCTTTGGATCTACACATCGACCAAGATTCGATGCGTAACTATCGAAAAACGCAACTTTTCAACCCACTCGCACAATTTTTGTCTTCTTGATGTATCAAGAGCATAGCACCCAAGGACGTAAGTATTTGTCGCCGAATCAATGTGTAGAGAAGGTCGGTGACAATATTCACGAATATCTTGCCTCGATTTTGCATTGTCCTTACTCTTGCCCTAAGTACACACATAATAGTGTTGAATATGTTGTCAAAAATATTTTTTTCGATGTGCATGACATCTAAGTTGTGGCGGATCAAGTTTGTCTTCCAATACGGCAAGTCCCGAATATGCTTTTCTTCCTCCATCCCGAATTCTTAGCTATCCGCCCATTCACGATTCGGCCGCCGATTTTTGTCACCTTCATCAAGCCAAACGATTCAATTTCTCGCCAAAATTTCTTCACCAGACCGCAAAGCGGGCGGATCATCATTTATGACCATTTTGCCTCTAATGAAATTTTTTGTCTCTTTCCTTAATGGTGATGACTTCTCCAAGAAACGACGATGACAATCGAACCACGATGTCTTACCACCATTTCGCAATTGAAATGCATATGTATCCTCCATACAATATGGACAAGCGTACTTACTGCGTGTGTGCTCCAACCAGACAACATGCTATATGCGGGGAAATCACTAACAGTCCATAAAAGGGAAACTCGCATGACAAAATTTGTCTTGGTGGAAACGTCGTATGTAACCACCCCATTGTTCCATAAATCTTGCAACTCTTTCACAAGCGGCTGAAGGAACACGTCGATTTTCTCGCTTTGGGCTTGTCGGTCCAGAACGATAACCGTTAAGAACATAAACTCGATTTCATGCACATCGACGGTGGAAGGTTGTAAGGAGTCAAAATCACGGGCCACGAAGAGTACGATTTCCCGGAAATCCCAAATACTTGAAAACCATCAGTGCACAAACCTAAACGAACATTCCGAACCTCGGCGGCAAAGTCTTTATTGACGTCATTAAAATGTCTCCAAGCAATCGAATCGTAACAACGCAGTGTTGCATAACATCTTCAGCGATGAATGATCTCCATGCCATCGCATATGTTTTGCGGTTGACTCAGACGCATACAATCGTTGCAACCGAGGGCCCAAAGGGAAGTAGTACATTCTTTTGCAAGGGCGGTTTTTTGTGTTCCGACCACGACCTCGTCGATGTGCAACGTATCGTGATTTCCCACAAAATTTACATGACGTCAACTCGTAGTCCACTCCCCAATAAATCATACATTGGTCCTCACAACAATCTATTTTCTCAACAGTAGACTAGACCTCGCATTAGTCTTTTAGTGGCATAAAAATTCTCAACCATTGAGTTGTCATTTGGCAAACAATCCTTCATGAGTTTAATGATTTCATTATACCCTCGTTCAGATATATGATGTTCAAACTTGATCGCAAGTAATCTTGCCATTGCGGACAACGTTGTCATGGTTTCGCAACCAGGCCACAATTGTTCCCTACTTGCATCAATCATGTCATATAGTTGGCGTGCTTGGGGTTTGGTGATTCTTCCACGGCATTCCAATTGAAACTTGGACCTGCCACGTTGTGTAGCATCTCGCGGTAAGGTGTCGATCGTATCCTCCCACATCAAGCATCATCAATATGGCAATCCATTTCGTGAAAATTTTGCGGCCCTTCATCTCCGTTCTCACCATGTTCGTACCAACTGTGATATCCCCGGAAAAATCCATACCTACATATGTGGTGCTCAACCGTTTCGACGTCCAGGTACGGTACAAGTCGACATTTCTTAAAATTGCACGGACATCTAATCTTCCTTTCACTTTGGTATGTAGGACAATGTTGTTTTGCAAATGATATGAATTCTTTAACCTTCGCCGCGAATTCAATTCGAACGTAACCGTTGTCGAGCCGGTTGTACATCCGAGTCTCGCTTGTAGACGACATTCCTAGTGGAACGTAACCCTTGTCGAGCCGGTTGTCTATTCAAGTAATGAAATAATAATGATTAAGATGATAAGAAATCTCACTAATTGGAGAATATTGTAAATCGGAATAGCGATCTAGACCATCTAGAAGAAATTGATAGCTAAGTGAAAGAACGAGGTTCGCACATTAAACTCATGAATAGAGAATAAATTGACAAAGTTAGGAAGTCATTAATGAGTCATCACAATCTAAAGAGAAGGAATTGATTGAGTTATGTTGTTTACGTAAGAAGCTTGGGCATTATCATAAGGATTGTTGTAAATGAAAGACATGATTCAAAAAGAAAGATAAGCCTACTACTTTTGAATGTTATTGGACCTTTTGATATTCCATCATTTACTGGTGATAAGTATTTTATCACCTTTGTCGATGATTTTTCACTTTATGGGTATGTCTACTTATTGCATGAAAAATCTCAAACGATAAATGCTTTTAATTAAGTATACATCATCGAGGTTGAAAGGTAATTAGACAAGTGAAAATTGTAAGATATAATAGAGGTGGTGAGTATTATGAAAGATATGATGGTTTACGACAATGTCCTAAACCGATTGCTAAACTCTTAAAAAAGCATGGTATTTGAACTAAAAGTTAATGCTAGGAATTCCTCAACAAAATCGTGTAGATGAATAGCGTAATTGTACTCTGATGGAAATGGTTATGAGTATGTAAGTAATTCTACATTACCCAAGTCATTATGGATGGAAGCCTTACAAATTACTGCATACTTATTGAATAGGGTTCCTAGTAAGTCGGTCCTAAAACTCCATTTGAGTTATGGACTCGTAGGAAACCTAACTTACTACATCTTCATGTTTGGGGATGTCCAGTGGAGGCTAGAATGTATAATCCACAATAAAGTAAATTGGGTTTTTGAACGATCAACGAGTTCTTTATTGGTTACCTTACAAAATCCAAAGGCTATAGAATCTATCGTCCTAATCATAGTACAAAAATTGTAGAAACTAGAAATACAGATTTTATTGAGAATGGTGAAGTCAATGAGAGTATTACGCCATAAAATGTAAATATTTGAGAAGTAAGGGATCACATCCTTATGCCCATTACTTATAAGAACAATGGCAATTCCTCTGATATAACTCACACCAATAAGACAGTTGTAGGCAAACTAAAAGAAATAGCATTAAGAAGGTGTGAAAGATCGAAAAAATTAGCTATTCTAAATGATTTTGAGGTATATATGCAAGAAAATGATTATGATATAATCATTACTAATGATCCAATATATTACAAAAAAATCCTAAATCACGTTGATTATGACAAATGGATCGATGCTATGAAAGATGGGTTGAACTCGATGGCTCAAAATGAAGTTACGGATCTCGTTGAATTGCGGAATAAACGTGACTCTAGTGGTAATATTGAGAGATATAAAGCTAGACTTATAGCCAAATATTTTACTCAGAAATATTGTATTGATTATACATAAACTTTATCTCCAGTTTCTAAGAAATACTTTGTCAGAATAATTATGGCATTAGTAGCTCATATTGACTTAGAGTTGTACCAAATTGATGTACAGACAGCTTTCCTAAATGAGAGTTTCGATGAAGAAGTTTACATCGGTTTGCCTGAAGAATTTAAGAATGTTGGTACTGAACATATTGTATGTAAACTTAAGAAATCAATATATGGACTTAAGCAAACTTCTCGACAGTGGTATCTTAAGTTTA
Organism: Stephania yunnanensis; assembly: GCA_039657365.1. NCBI lineage: Eukaryota > Viridiplantae > Streptophyta > Magnoliopsida > Ranunculales > Menispermaceae > Stephania > Stephania yunnanensis. The sequence continues at coordinate 50,381,363 of CM077584.1, read as the reverse complement.
ATGATACAATAACATGTTTTGTTTCTAAGGAAAACATCATTGATCAAGAAATATATCTTAATGTTAGTGGGAGTAAGTTCATATTTTTGATATTATATGTTGATGATATTATGATTGCCATAAATGATTTTGGTCATTTATTTGACACTAAGCATTTTCTCTCAAAAAACTTTTTTGAGTAACTGTGGTATCCAAACACTTTGTCTTACTCGTCCCACATGCCTTTAGGATTGCAAAAAGAGACCACCAGTAGCCCGACATTTAGTTGTGTGGGGAATCGAAGTTGAGGCCGTGCGCCTAACCTATATCGATATAAGAGGCATACAAATACCACATAGTATCAACGTCTCTACTACTTGTTCACTCATACCTCCTTAAGGTTATAGGTTTATTCCATTCTCTAGAAATGTAATGTGAAATAGCAACATTCACTAAAAGAGTAATCCTAGTGTTTCTAATCCTAACTAGTAGTAGAAATTAAGTAATTATAGGTACTATTCAATCGTAACCAACAACACCTAACTAATCAATCATCCATAGCAAGTGCATGAATATGAAATTACTAACAACTATAACATCAAACGACAAAGTAATTACCTCAGTACGTGATTCTAATGTATTATAATGTTGATCATGACATGCTTTACCGATAAAATAAACATGGAATAACAACCAAATACGGATGACATGCTTTACCGATAAAATAAACATGGAATAACAACCAAATACGGAATCAATATAAATCTTGAATTGCTCACTTAAAAGGTTGAAATGAAATAGTACATATTAATAAACCTAAAAATAGAACAAGCATAACCACAAAAACTATGCATGTAAGAGAAGAAAGCGAGAACAAAAACTTCTAAACCAAACAAAAGACACAACATTAACTTAATAGATCAAGTGAAGAACACCAACTAATGCACATGAAAGCCAATCCGGGGGAAAATGTGAGCAGATACAATGTGATGAGAATTCGGGTGTTAAAAATTATTTTTTGTGTTACCTTGACGAGCGGAGAGCGGAGCGGTAAGCACGAAAGCGACCGAGAGCAGAGAGCAATGAAAGAGACGGAGATTCAAGATCGAAATTCAAAAAGAATCAGAACGATGTGCACTCATTCACTGCACAATCAACCAAGGAACAAATCAAATCACTCAAGAACAGTTAAAATAAAACCTCATAAAGTAATAACAATTAAAAGAACCGAACTCTTTAAATATGTCACCTGATCAAGAGTTTGTTCCTTCACGAGCTCATAAACAATAAGGTAGTACTATAACACGGCCAATTGCCAAGACGAATTTACAAAAATAAAAAGGATTCCATGACCATAATAGCTAAGACCTTTCAAGAAAATAATTTTTTTTTTAAATCCATTTATTAGACTACTATAGTCTGAGCCGCTAAGAAAACCTAGTATACACAATGGTCACCACATTATGTTCATTTCCTATGTTTGAACATCAAGGCATATATATGATGCCTTGCCTAGCAGATATAGCTTCAGCTCAAGTGAAAATCTATAACATATTTCATTCATGAGCATAATATTTGCAATGCTAACAAGTATTACGACTTTAATATTCCTGGATGCCGCAAAAATTACGTAGGAACACCTGACACCCCGAATATTTATTGATAGATGGAAATTTATGAAGTCTGTATGCTTAATTTAAATTGGAAAATCTTTCAAGATAAAAAAGCTTCTTGCCTTCAACTCCGATCTTTACTAGAAGATCGAACTATCAAATGAACCATAGATAAACAAGGGGACTAGAATGCCAACCTGACAGATGCAAAAGTTGAGCGAAAACATTGTAGCGATTCGATTTCCTCAAAACCGTAACAAGGTGAATGATCAGCTCTTGATCATGAGTGTTGCCTGCATTATGAAGAACAATTAAAAACAAAGAGATTATATCAGAATGTAGTAAGACTCCAAAACTACAAATGCCTTGCTAACCGGAATCAGAGACCAGAGAGAGCGAGAGATATCGGCGATGACGGAGACCGGCGACGAGACCGAGAGACCGAGAGACGGCGAGACCGAGAGACAACAGAGAGACCAGTAGCACGACCAGACGGAGAAACGGAGACCACCGCGACGAGACGACAGACCAGAGACAGCAGAGAGACCAGCTAGCACGACCAGACGGAGAGACGAGACGATCGAACTAGATGGACGTTTGGGGACGAGACAATCGAATGAATTTGGACGAGACGGAGAGCCAGATTTAGGTTTTTGGGGTTTTTTCGTGAGAATGATTTAGGGATTCTGCTGTTTTGTTGGGAGGGGGGTGCGGGAAAGAGGAGAGGGTGCCATGATCCAAGAAAATACAAATCTCGAGGAATGATGAACGGTCATAAGAAAAGAAGATCTTGGCGGGAATGGTGGCGCCAAATTTCAGAGACGGAATTTAATTCCGTCTCTAATTCCGTCTCTAATTCCGTCTCTGATCCTTCTCAAATCCGTCTCTGATTTTTTCCGTGTCAATTCCGTCGCTAACTGTTAAATTTAGAAACGGAACTTATTCCGTTTCTAATTCCGTTTCTGATTTGCTGTTTTTTTGTAGTGCATAAACTTCAATATTAGGAGCATGATAATTTAACACAATCAAATGTTATCTTTAACCAGACGATTGTAAAGATTGTGATTGGTTACCATGTGAATAATATGTGAAAGTATGTAATAAGGATAAAATCTTCCCCTTTCATAAAAAGATAGACGTCAGTGGATCCCTCGATATATTATATTGTTAAATGACCAAGTCTAAGTGAATTGATATGATAAATGTCACTTGGATGTTTTCAGTCCACCTAAAGATCGAGACTAGTACGATTGAAAATTAAGGGTGACTTTCCTTGTCTTATGTTTAATCAAAGGATATTGCACAACAAATGGATATGATATATGTTATATATTAGGTTGTATCGATTTTGATATTCATGCTACTTGGTAGTCATAATGCCTTGCTAAAGACTGCTTATGACTTATGTATCAAAATAGTTTTGGTTCACTATCAACGTCGCTTGAACATATTAGGTTGCACACAAAGAATGAATTTGCACAATCTCAATTGGTACAGAGTAATGAATTTTATATGATAAAACTAAAGACATAAAAGCCATTACGATTCGTTATATGATAACTTATTAACGAAGGCATTTGTGTAATTTGTCTAAATTGTCTAAATACAATAGTTGTATTACGAATAAGTTTCTTAAGTGAGCTTATCTACACGTACAAATAGAGGTTGAAACCCTACAATGAAATAAGATTTTATTTTTGCTATTTTTCGAGTTCTCTGGATTTTGGAAGAGAAAGAAAAATGTTTTCAATCTCTCTTAGGGATAACACTCCAAATTGTAGTCATTGTTTGTGTATAGATTTCTGATAAAGGACGGGTGCTTTAACATCTTAGAGATTGAACAATTGGAGAAGGAAGTCACGGACTAAGGTATGGTTTACTTTTGTAGATCTAGTGTAACATCCCCCAACTCAATTGGGGCAATGCCCGTCCTGAAACCCTAATTAAGCCCTGGTGCATCCGTCGGACTCAATTAGAGTAACAATATAGCCGTCCTTCATACCTGATAATCACATTATAGTACGTCGTATATCGAATAAATAATTGAAGACATATCGGAATTAAAATTTTTTTGATAATGCAAATGATATACTAAAATCAACATAAATCTTGGTATAAAAACCATATCCCTACCCGTGTTATTACAAAACAATAATTCAATACGATATATAAAATAATATTAAAATCAATTCATCGTAGATAAGACTATAAACTCCTAATCTTCTCCGTTCTTGAATCGAAACGCACGTCAATGCCATGAAATGTTAATGGGGAATGAGTACTCAAACTTGCTCAGTAAATGATGTTCGTAAACCGATCAAATATCATGTAATATCAATGATTCAATGAATAGCAATGTGAATTCAAAATATATCTATTCGGGTATTAAAAATGATATAAACAGTAGATAAAAAATGCAAGTTCAAATATCGATTGCAACCGTACTCATGACTTGTAAATTTGAGTTTAACGACAGAGTCGTACATTCGCCTCACTCGAGAATACAACTGCAAAATCTGCACTCTACGGTACATATGATTCTGTTGGTTTATTCAAGCTTGATCGAGCTACCAACTATAACTAGAAAGTGTTGACTAAGGTAAAACTCCGTCTAACTGAGGATGAAAGGGCATAATCCATTTCCAGGCATACCTTTCTAACCTTAGTCCGATTCGTCTCGTCGCATGCTTCCACTACAAAAACATATTAAATTAGAAACGAAAATAGCAATAGAATCTAATTTCGTTGCTAGCTAGAAATGGTTAGTAGCGGAATTGAGACGGAAGCAGTCAGAGACGGAATAGAGACATATTACAAACGGAAATAGAGATGGAATAGAAACGAATTAAAATCCGTTGCTAAAAAAGTGGCGCCAACTTTCCCGCCAAAATTTTAGTACTTTATAACTGCCTATCACGTCTCGAGATTTGTGCAATCGATGAGAAATATTTAGAAATGAAAACGGAATGTGGTTCAAAATCATTACAGTTTTGAGAAACTATTGAACTCTCTATCTCCTCGAACTCTCTATCCCTTGCTTTCAAACCCTAAAATCTCGAATCACTCATTGTCACTCCTTAACTCATTGATCAAACTAGGGTTTTGAAGGAAGGAAATCAATGGCGCTGCCAACTCCTCTCTTCACCGCAACCATTGTTTTAGGGTTTGGGATTCGAAGCCCCGTCTTTAACATTGAGGCAAGTAATCCACGAAGCTCCCGGCATGGCTTCGGCTCGACACCCTTTCCTTTGCGAACCCTAGTTGTAATGACTTAATTTTGGACGTAAATATTTAGTAAAGAAATATATAAATAACTTCAACTCAAACTAAATTTAGTTATTATCTTATTTCAACCAAATAAGAATATCATCGGTGATGACAATTATTTGAATGGTTAAGGAAAAACAAAACATTAACGATTAAAATTATTTTTGTGCATGGCAAAACATGTTAAGACATCAATTTCAACCATTATATTATACAAATTGTATGGCTAGTTAATTATATACAACCAAACGACTAGTTAATTATAAACAACCAAACGTTTTTTCTTTTCTATTGGTTGCAAAAAAAAAATAATATTGTTAGTGACAAATTAATTTTTGTTGTAAGAATTTAATTAGTTGCAAAAAGATGCATTTTGTAGTGCACATATAATTGGATCACTATTCTTATAAGAAATGAGACATATTCATTCACAGGCAAAAATAAAAGTACTTCCATAACAATGATCAACATAGTATGTTTTTTCTAAATGGATTTGATACGTTGGTTCTTTTTTCGATAAAGAAAAAAAAACAACTTGCCCTCGCCTAGGTTTAAACCTATATATGATACCATACTCTCAAATCTCGTACCAAATCATTAGGCTACTAATTAATTGGCGATATGTCGGTTCTTGAACTTTCTTTCTTCTTTTAATTCGTTTATCTTTTTAGTATCAGAAGATCACTTCCATTAGTTCTTAGGTAAATGTCAACAAGTAGCAGCTCCATTAATTTGATATATTAAGTGTTCTAAGTCTTTATGTGTGAGAATTAGGGCAACTGGATTTCATATATATTAAATGCACGAATACCTCGAGTTTTCTTTGTACCCTAAAATATCACTCTTACCCTTCAACTGCCAATGTAGTTGGTTCCCTATCCATAATTTCATTGGTTCCATATATATAAAATTGATTTTTAACCGTGACTAGACCTGTTCAACGGGTGAGCCTGGGTGGGTTCGGGCCGAGCTAAGGTGTTTTCAAGGCCTTGACCAAGCTCGTACAAGCTCGACTTTTGATGGGACAGGCCCAAGCCCGCCTAGGCCCGGTATGGTCCGAGCTTAGGCGGGCTTAATTGGGCTTATTATTATTTTTAAAAAATTAAATATATTTATTAAGTTTCAAGAGTTAGCCAAAAAATGGGTGGTGAAGTGGTTAGAATTTATTCAAATGAACATGAGGGTGTGGGTTCAAACCTCACAAACTTACATCTAGCATTACTTTTTATATAAAGTATTAATTTTCATACAAGTTATTTATAAGAAAATACATTTCTTATTCAAAACGGGTGGGTCTGGGCCGAACCTGGGCTAAAAGCACAAACTCAGACCCGCCCATTAAATAGATGGGCTTCTATGGGCTCGAGCCCTAACCGGACCAATCTTCAATTTGTAAGACCAAGCTCAGCCCATGTCGGGCGAGCCTAGCGGCCCCTAACACAGTGAACAGATCTAACCGTGACTAAAAATTGTTTTCTTACCCTCTTCTGCCAAATTTGATTTGTTCTCTATCTATCTAACACACGTTACAATCAACAACCTTAACGACCTCCTCTTTATTTTCGATCAAATTCTTAGCACGACTCTCGCTCACAATCTCTCTTCTTCAAAGATCTCCATCTGTCCATTACCCGGTAACGTAATGAGGATCTTTCAAATTGAATGGCTCGAAAAACCATGAACAAACAACTCAGAGAATGAGAGAATAACTCCAATTCCTTAAAGAAAAGCATATGTTTTTATTAAACATCAAAAATCAACTAATTACAACCAAAAGGGTGCTTTATATAGCATAACCCTAATTTTTGCCAAAAATAGTGAAGTCTGAAACGACCTAAAACATAAATTAGACAAAATAAAAAACTCATTGCCACAAATGACATCAAAAATGAAAACTCCTACTAAAAGTTATATCTGGACTAAAAGTTTCCAAAAATAGTAAATTTGCAATTTCGAGGCTTAAACTAACAAATTTGGCCAAAAAATGTTGTTTTCACAGCTATGCTTAGAGTATTTATGATCATGTCATTTTCAATAAATCAATGTCCTTGAAACCCCAAAATTCCTTAGTCGGCCATTCTAAGACTTTCTATTTAACTATACTTCTAAATAAAATATATCCTAATTAAAACCAACTTCCCAATTAAATAATATTATAGTTGTAATTAAATGTAATTTTCTAAATCTACATTTGTTGATTTTGGTGTGTATGCCAATTTATTGTGCTGACCTACACGAAATTGATCTTCATTCATCTGCATCATACACCTCCCGTTGACAAATATTTGCCTTCGGATTTTCGTACATTCTCTTGACCTTCGATCCAAAATAAAATTCTCCTAAAAATTAGGTTCGACTGACAGGACAATATGAAATAAGACAAAGCCATCAGCCTCACTTTTAAGACCAACTAAATCAATATGATTGAGAAAGTCTGGAGAAACTTCATTGAAGTCGACATTACCCACAATCTCGATTAACAAACAAAAATGTTTTATGAATTTGACTTTTTTTTTCTTGCAACAACTTCAACAAAACATTGATTGACGGTCGTATTGTCAACCACCGCTTGTACTTGAGAACTTGTAAACAGTGGAATATTCGTGACAACACGACCTTTATCTCCAAAGACCACCACCATGTCTTCGATGAAGCCTTGGCCGTCGTCGTCAAACTTTGGCGGGTCGTCAAAGTTGAAATTATTCTTCTTGTCTTCTAATTCACTTTCCCCATCAGAATAGAGTAATTCTTCTATTTCTTCGAAAAAATAGGGTCTCTCCGACAATTCGGGATAGTGATCCAATGAATCCTTAACAACTCTGCTATCCCCATTAATAATTCATTAAGTTGCAAACATATTTGTTCCTGCAATGCAAGAAATTGAGGGAAAAACTGTTCAGTACAGACTAGGTCGTCTTGTTGATAAACATCGTCGACTCGTTAGTTTTAGTTTTCTCCAGCCTTATGATTATCTCCAAATCACGATTCATGAAGGCTCTGATACCAATTAACGCAGTAAGGATCTTCCAAATTGAATTGCTCGAAAAACTATGAACAAACAACTTAGAGCACAAGAGAATAACTCAAATTCTCTAAAGAAAAACACAAGTTTTTATTAAACATAAAAAAATCAACGAATTATAGCCAAAAGGTTTCTTTATATAGAAAAAAACTAATTTTTTTTCCAAAAATAGTAAAAGTTTTAAATGCCCTAAAACATAAACGAGAAAAAAAAATAAGAAACCCAACGCCACAAACGACGTAAAAAATCGTAACTCTTACTAAAAGTTCTAACCGAACTAAGTTTTTTTAAAATTAGTCAATCTGCAATTTCGGAGGCTTAAACTAACGAATTCGGCCAAAAAACGTCGTTAACACAGCTTTGCTGTGAGTATTGATGACCACGTCGTTTCCAATAAATCCATGTCCTTGAAACCCCAAAATTCCTTAGTCAGCCATTCCAATACTTTCTATTTAACTATACTTCTAAATAAAATATATCCTCATTAAAACCAACTTCCTAATTAAATACTAGTATAGATCTAATTAAACTTAACATTCTAAATCCACATTTCTTGATTTTGGTGTGCATGCCAACTTATCGTGCCGACTCACAAGAAATTGATCTTCATTCCTCTGCATCACCCGACCTCTCTCAAGTCTCACACAGCCCTCGTCCTAAATCTCTCTTTATCTCTCAACCATCTCTTCTTTGAAAAATGTTTGATTGTCAAATTATCTTTATTTCCTTAGTTAAAATAAGATTTGATGCGACATGTTTTCTTCATATTCAAGAGATGTTATAAATTTAACACCAAATCATATCACTTAAACTTATTACTAATAGCACTTTTCCTCCTCTAAATACCTGTGCTAATTAATCCTTTTATAGAAGTACATCAATATAAGACCAAATAGAACTTATTACTAATCTCTTGCTCCTTCAATGGTATCATAAAAAAATGTTATCAATATTATCGGTTTTATTGAAGAAGATACCTTTATAGAATTTATTACTAATCTCTTGCTCCTTTTATAGAACTTATTACTAATCCTTTTATTGAACTCGGTATTGTATCATCAGTATTGTCGGGTTTTTTTATCTCAAAAAATGTTATTTATTTTCTTAACTAAATTCCCGCGAGTGGGTTTCGTTGTGCGTAGCACGATATTAAACTAGTATGTACGTATTGTTGACCCTTAGATTAAGCTTAATTCAATGGATATATAATTGCATGTAGTTTCATGATATGATTATTAAGTGCACACATCAAAGTGTTATTAATCCTTAGATTTAGCTTAATTCAATGAATATATATTGAATGTAGTTTCCTGGTATAATTATTAAGTGCACACATCAAAGTGTTATTAATATGACTTCATATAACTTAATTTATCTATATTATTTGTAAGAAAATATGACTTCATATTAATACGACTGGATCTTAATCCAATGGTTAAGAATGCAAATCATCGAACATAATGCTCTGCATTATGTAGTAGCTCTACACCCCAAATCCCTCTTTCTACCAGGACCCTCTACATTATATATCTTAAATGTTATATTTTTGGTAGTTAGGCAAGAAATAAACTAGGAAGACGGTGTAAATAAGTAAACTAGGGTTTCTTTCGCTTTCTCAGAGAGAAATCCTAGCACTGCTCTAGACTTCTTCTGAGTGCGCCTCTCGATCTGCTGCTTTGGGTTCGTCGGCGTCGATGCCGGTCGTAGTTTTCGTCGGTGGCCCGGTGCTCATTTTCTCCTCTCGCTAGAACAATTTCGGTATTTAATAGAGGTTTTTAAACCCCTATTAAATGGGGTGTTATTAAATAACACATAATTGATAGGAGTTTTAAAAAACCTCTATGTAATACATGTATTAAAAATTAAAACATAACAAATTTTCACATGACATTTAATAACATTCTATTTAATAGAGGTTTTAAAACCTCTATTAAAGACCAAAAATGTTCTAGTGTCTCTTCGTTCCTTCTTTCCCTTTGCGGTCCCCCTATTCCCTCATTTCTTCCTTTTTACACCTAGTGACCCTTCTCTCATCCCTTCTATTCCTTTCTTGCTACTCCACTTCGTGACCCTTCTCCCTTCCCTTTTCTGTTCCTTCCATTTCATGTTTCTTTCTTCCATTCACTAGAACAATTTGGGCTTTTAATAACACTTAATAGATATAGGTTTTAATTAACCTCTATGTATTATACAATTAGGTTTTTAATAGCACCTAATTCATAGGGGATTTAAAAAACCGCTATGGAAACTTTTAAATCCGGTTAAAACAAAGTCATCTCGTAGTCTCCGTATTCAACACTCGCAGCGAACGCTACTCCGACCTCATCGTCTCCACACTCAACATTCTCCTCGTCATCTCGTAGTCTCGACCTCGCCTCCCGGAAACCGACCTCGCGGTGTTCATTCCACTCACAACACTCCATCGATTCTTACACACTGCGTATTTCTTCACCGAATCGATCGGGGAGTCTCGTTCCTCGATCAGTCCTCCGACTCCGCTGAGCATTAGCAGCGCTCCTCTTCCCCCCAACTCCAACAGACCTAAATCCGCTGCGGAAAGGGCACGACACGGGGGGAATGGTGTGCCAAGTGCGAAACCCTAACTGTCTACGCAGGTGAAGAATCTCTCTCCGCTCCCCAACACCGAATGCCACCGCTTGTAGACGGCTCTGCAGGTGGGGTGGGTGTCGATTGGGAGGCGGAGAAGGAAGTTGAGAGCGACGTCGTCGTCGGCTTGTAGACGCCTCTTCTGCTCCAGATCAGACTTCGATTTCGATTTTGCCTCGCCTCGTCTCTGCCATTTCTCAAAACCTCTACTACCGAGGTTTCTTTCACTGTACATGCATCTCTCTCAGTTCGATTTCGCACTCCTCGCATCACTCACTTCAACTTCTGTTGCTCGATTTGAGGATTCTTTCACCGTACATGCAAAGGCTTCAGATGGAGCTCCAGTAGGTTCATTCATCGTTGGAGATCTTCTCGATTGTTTGAATGAGTAGTAGACTCAGTATCCTGCCACTGATACGATTTCTGCTATAATTTCTTCGATTTTGGTGTTCATGTTTGATGTTTATGTGGATTTGATTCAATTTTTAGTTGATGTGCATGATGATGATTTTTTGTGTGCAAGGCTTGTTTTGAGTGTAATTCAGTTCAACTTCAATTCGAATTGTTTTGTGATTTCATTCCTTGAAATGAGCTCCAATGGATTTGCTTTGTCCTATTTTTTTTTTCCTTATAATTTTGCTACATCGGGTTAGATCTTCTATACATCCTCTTTTTTTAAAAAAAAATTGGAATCCAAGAAGCATAAAGGAATAGTCATTTAGCATTTTTAGTACAAACAAATATGCTCCTATATATTTAGACAAGATTTCATTCTTGTTGTTCCATTATTCAAGATTTCATAAAGGAATAGTCGTTTAGCATTTTTAGCATAAAGGCTTTGTGTTGAATTGCAATTGTGGTTGTGTTGTGTAGATCCAAATGAGTACGTGGTTAGAGATGGAGAGACCAGCGAGGGCATCTACTTCATTTGGGACTGAGAGGTAATCAAGTATTTGAAATCCTAGCTCCACTTGTTTTTGATATTGTGTTGTTGTGGTTGATGCATAACAACAATGTAATCTCAGAAACCTGCGTCGCATGACCGCATATAAAATCAGGTATAGGGTTCTCCAAAGTAAGATTTTTAGTTTTGATTCTTGGACTAAGTTTCTCTCATTTTCTAATATTTTGCTTGTTAGTTTGCACTTGCGGCTAGGAGCATAATATAAAACTTTTGGATAGTTGAAGCAATTATAATCGAAGAGGGAAAGGTACTTCATTCTGCAGTATTCTTGTAAGTAAAATCTGTTTGTTAATTAGATCCTTCACAATTCACCTAAATTGATTTGATATATATATATATATATATATATATATATATAAGCAGTCATTAATCTGCAATATTCTCTTTGATTTTCATTTCGATTATGTAGATTCGGTAGTAGTAGTTGTTGTTGTTGTATGTTGAGGTTTTGAGCGATTGCGATGGAGATTGATGACTTTATCTAGTTGTTTTGAAGAGAAAAGTATTGGCATGTGATCTACTAACCCTTAATTAATTTTACTTGACTGATTATCTTTGATTTATGGTATTTAATTACTATGTATGAGATCTATGATTCTTGATAAAGATATATTTGTTTTGTGATTTGTTTCTATGTTTAGTTTTGATAAAATGTATTCAAGACTAGTTACTTTTAATATGTCCAACATGTAAGTTGTGATCTTTTATGTAATTTGTCAAAATGAGTTATGAACTTATGTAGACAAGGCTGCCACGAGATTGATTGAATTTTTAACTTGCATGAAAGCAACAGAGAAATATAATGATAATATGAAATTAGATCCTTAAGTTTGCAAGTTTGCAAGTTGAGAAATGTCTTTGTTATTTCATAACTGTCTTTGTTAGATTCTCATTGTTTCTTTATGCTAAGAGATAATAAGGTTTTTGTTTCTTTTGAAGTCTTGAATTTCTTGATTTCTTTTTATATGATGTTCACTAGATTTATGTTGGTATAGCGGTTAAGGCTTCTCTTTACTATGACGTTCCATGCATCTTTGTTTAGTTGCTTCATTTGGTAAGGTGCATCTCTGTCATGATCTTTCCTTAAGTTATGTTTTAACTCGTTGATCTTTTTTTTTTGAGGAACTTAACTCATAACTTGTTGGATTCAACCTGAAATTCGTTATTTTACTTGCCATATATATAGTGCAAGTTACATAATTGCAAGTTACATAGTTTTTTATTTCAGAGGTGAAGATTAGGTATATTAAGTAATAAATGTCTCGTAATTATTGTTTGGCATATATAGTAAGGTTGATTAAGCATCACTTATATGACTCCACTTTTGATCTTGTTCACTATTCCAAAGTTCTTACTTTTAGTTAGAAGATTCGGTGCTCATCCTTATGAAATATGGAATCTGGGACATGGGGTTGGTTGATAACTATTTTCTTTCAATTCTCAGCCCTATAGGAGAATTTTATGTTTGATTGTCATGCTTTTCTTTATGCTTACACTATTATCTTCATGCCTTTCTCCCTTGTCCTTGTTCTCATTCCTTGCTAGTTCTCTTTGGATTGCGTATGGGCTACTAAGCAATGATCTTCTCCTCGCGGTTAGTTACTCCAACTTCATATTATAGGTATCAATTATACCGCTTGATTTCAGACATTGATTATTGAATATGAATCCTGAACATTGATCTGTTATAATTCTTAGTGCTGGGGGCCTTTAAAAGCAGTTTTTTTGTTTAAAAAACAAAGTTCTTTTTTCTGGTTGCTTTCTAGTTTTGAGTGGCTGTTTGTGCTCCTCTTTTTTGGTTGCACTGCTTTCCTTTTTGATTGATTGATGAAACCTTTCTTTTGATAAACCAAAGAACAGAAAGAAAAAGAAAAGGAAATGGAACGATGTTATCCTTGCTTTTGTAGACTAACTATAAATAACTTGACATATCTGGATGACTCCTCATTGGGACCGTTTATAATGATTATTCACAGGAAGGCTGCCACGCATATCGTGGAGGATTTTGGAACTACTTCAGCATGGGTATGAATTCACTTTGAAAAAAAAAACTCATTATGTTCATTTGCTTATTGTGTGTAAACATTAACATGATTCACTGTTCATCAATAGCTTGCATATTGTGGCCTATAATGTTGTACTGAAAATTGCATTGCCTTCAAGCCAAGTGGCAAGAACGCCCAAACAAATTGTTGCATGCAGCATTAATCATATTAACATTTTCTCCATGATTCATGAGAATTGCTCTTCAAACAATCTGCGCGTCATAGTTCTTTTATTTTCTAACTTATTTATATACTCAATTTGAGCAAAAGAGATGATGACTACATTAGCTAGAAGTTTATGCATATTTCAAATGTCAGTTGCTCTTTTTCGTTTCTTTTACATTTCTTACTCTCTTTTTTGAGGTCTAGTTTTTCTACATTTCTTGTTTCAATTGTTGCATGATTAATACCATAGGAAACATTTATATTGATTGTATGAATTGAGATTGTTGTGGTACTTAATCTGGACTTGATAATAAAGTGTCGGTCATTAATTTGAGCTTGTTCTTCTGCAGCCCTAGAGAAAAACATTGATTGCATCCATTTAACCCAGTGGTTCCTTTGATTGCCTTTACTGTTTTTTCATAGAATCACTTGGACTACATATTACAAATTTTATTCTTTTGCTTTGTGATTTACTATGTCATTAATATTTACTTATCGTTTCTCTAATTTACGAAACCACTACGCTTTCTTGTTAAATCTCAAACAATTCAAGTAGCATCAACACCTTGGCACTATCCATAACATGAAGACACAGACCAAATTCTAGTAAGTATATCTACCTAAGTTAGGCACTGCCTTCAAAGTAAATTTACATGGGGGCTTGTAAATATATTTTTGTGGACATAGTGAATTATTGCTATGATTTAGTGAATTATTCATTGGATGCTTTTAAGTTTTAACTATTTCACTTCCATAACAAGTCACATTGAATGCTTGTCTAAGGCTTAGTTGCCAAGCTGCGATTCTTCTTTCACATTGTTTTTAATTTCTCTCATATGATATATATAGGTATACTTCATATATTTGAATTCATGACCTCACATCCAGCTTACCTAACAATATATTATATATAATTTAATATATATATATAGATCCAAATGATATATATAGGTATACTTCTTAGGCTGAGCCTTTACAAGGTCTTGACTGAGGCCTCTGCTTCAAAAACACCACTTTGGCACTGTTTATAGTGTAAGGCTGCAACACCCACCAACATTTATATACTTCACATCATAATAAATTCATTAATGTAGACACCAAACAACTCGATCAAAAATAAAAATCTTTTTCAGTACTACTACTTTGGCATCTTTAATTCAATTTCAATTCAAATTCTGCACCTGAACATAGGAGCGATCGATGAGTTTACTCGAGATCATCCAACCGGACAACGTCGTGGTAAACATAGCATCTCACCTATCACATAAACATTCAAAATCAGCCAAATTCAGAAGAATTGACTACATCCAAAGCAACTTAAAAATCCATACCAGTACAATGTGCTTAAAGAAAATGCAAATGTAGAAATATTTTTTTGTCATTGAATTGAACATATATATAAATTTATAATCAGCTTCGGCTTCATAACATTAATTTTCTTTGGCTCATATTGGTCCTCCTAATTCCCAGTTTATAAAATCAGTTGATAAGAATTCATGGGATGCGAAAGATGTTCGCTGATTGTGTCTTGTCTGACAAGTCTGCTTTGGTATTTGGTTTGTTCATCCCTTTCATTGAAAAAACCTTCTAATTTTCTTCTAGCCATTCAATCGTTGCTTTTGGATTTTTAATATATCAAAGTGGATTATGATAATGAATTAGTTTAAAGGGAAATCAATTGATTGGTTGATCTCAATCTATGATATACTCAATAATCAGTGCGAAGGTGTTATCTTTAACTGGTCAAAGAGGCAATTTCACTTCATATTTCTCTAGATTTTCCGGTAGTAAATTCATTATTTTCATTTAATGAGTTATTTTTTCTCTGCAGCGTGTCACTTCAGCTCAACGATTGGCTAAGAGTTCTATTCTTGATACACACACTACCAAAGTGAGCTCCTAAAGTAATGTGCTTCTTTTATGATTTACTTCCTCCAAAAAGGATTGTGTTCTGGTTCAAAAATATTTCCCCATTGATATAATTTAAAATGTTTACAATTAATTTTTTAAGTTGTACGTTAACAGATTGATGGTGAACCTTACTGGTACTATGAATACCTTGTTCGAAAATCACCTACTAGTTATGTAAGTATTTTTATCATTACTGAAATCATGCAATGTTCTTTCCCATTATTAACAATCTAAAAACATAACTTACATTAATTCAATCTCATATGATGATGTACTTGCAACTCAACCGAAGAAAGCAATAAAGGCTGGTTTGTTATGATGGGGCTTTCTCGAGGTTTATGTCTGGGATATTTTGTGTGTTGTCTCCTTATTTTGTTTTTGTTGTTCTTGCTTGTTTGTTATGATGGGGCTTTCTCGAGGTTTATGACAATGTGAACAAAATAGTATAGAAATTTGGTTGATATGCATATTTGAAAAAGATCAATCCTACTTGGGCTGTGCTACTCTATGAGATTATAGGTTATCCTTTTTTTTTTCTATTTCTGAAATTTGTATCTATATTTCTTTAATTGCCCAGTTCTATCATGAAACTGCATTGATGTATTCACAATAGGAAATGTATATTGTCCTTTGTTGGTGGTATCTTGTCTTGTTCAGTTAATGGAATTTTGAGATTGTCCCAGTATTATTAAAGTAAATATGTTGTTGTAAAATATTGTCAATTTGATTATAGTAATTTTTGGCACGGCGTGTGACTATTATATCATAAATTTGAAGACTTGCTCTCTTGTAGCAGTGATTGCAATTGGACAATTCCATGTTGAATGAGTGACTATCTTATTTTTTACTGAATCTAATGTTCATTTTAATTTTGTAGATTGGTAAGACAAATGGAGGCCCAGTGGTCTTGCTACTTCATGGATTCCCTGAGCTTTGGTACACATGGAGGCACCAAATTGTCGCACTCGCAGCCCACGGTTCCGAGCAGTGGCGCCTGACCTTCGCGGTTATGGCGATACTGATGCACCAAATTCTATCAACAATCACACAAACTTGTCCATTGTCTGTGATCTAGTTGCTCTCATTGATGCACTAGGTGAAGACCAGGTGAACTACAAAATCATCTCATTGTGTTGCTTTGGTTTGATTTAATACTGATACAAGTTAGAGATGATGTAGGTGTTTGTGGTAGGACATGACTGGGGAGCATTCCATGCTTGGTAAACCTCAGCATCGCCTTCCGGCCACGAAATCCATCAAAGAAGCCTACCCAGAGCTTACGAGCTGCCTTTGGAGACGATTACTACGTTATCAGATTCCAGGTTTTGTAAATTCCCCTTGTCGTTCTCCTCTCCAGTCGTACCTACATAATTCATCCCTTACTGATTAGTCTTGAACTGAAACTCTAAAAAAAATGTTGCTAAGTCTGTAAGTTCTATAAGTTCATGGCATTATGATCTTATTAATTTGCATATCCTTTCATGTACTCTAGGAGCCAGGGGAGATGGAAGCAGAGTTTGCTCATGCCGGGACTGCTAATGTGCTTAAGAAAATTTTGACATATCTAAATTCAGGCCCGTTAATGATACTAAAGCATGAAAGGTTTGCAACAGATACTCAAATTGCGTTGCCTGATTGGCTTACAGAGGCAGATATTAAATACTATGTGAGCAAATATCAACATAAAGGCTTCACGAGGTGTAGACCTGTAAGTGAGATTCCAAAAGAACCTTGTTTAACTCTTCAAGATTCAACTGCATGGCATAAACTAATCGACATTCGTAGAATTTCTAACCATAAGTTCTTCTCGACTCGACAGGAACTAGGAATTCACAACGGCGTAGACAGGAGCACAGGTTAAGGTGCCTGTGAAGTTTATAGTAGGGGATCTTGACTTGACTTATAACAGCCCGGGCATAAAGGAGTTCATACATGGTGGTGGATTGAAGAAATATGTCCCCTTACCCGAGGAAGTTATCGTCATTCAAGGCGCTGGTCATTTTATCAATAAAGACAAAACATAAGTAATCAATGAACATATTTGCAATTTCCTCAAAAAGTTTTGATCTGTGAAACCACTCCATTTCTATGCAACAGCCCCTTAACACATTGTTAAATAAAGTATGCTTCTTGGACTGGTTTTTCTAGAGATTTTACTTTCATGGAATTGTAGATTTGTATATTTTCAATTGAAAATGGAAATGGAAATTAATTCTGGGCATTTTTAGCTATTATTTTTTTAAAATTACATTTGATAGGGGTTTGAAACCCCTATATAAGCCTTCGAAGATATTATAGAGGTTTCAAACCCCTACGAAATAGCCAAGATTTGATAGAGGTTCGAAACCCCTATGAAATAGCCAAGATTTGATAGAGGTTTGAAACCCCTATGTAAGCTTTGGAGATACGATAATTGATGAAGTCCAAGAATTAGCTTGCAAATTCTTGATAGGGTAATGAAGCCCAATAATTAGTTTGCAAATTCTTGATAGGATAATGATGAAGTCCAAGAATTAGTTGCAAATTCTTGGAAAAATAGGAAAAGATATGACTCGCAGTGATCCGGGGTATGGGTTTATTGGAAACGACGTGGAGATCACGACTCACGGCTATGCTTTGTGACTACGACGTTTTTCGGCGAAATTCCCTCCGAAACGGCAATTTTGCTATTTTAGGAAACTTTTGTTTCGCTTATAACTTTCATTAGGAATTTCCGTTTTTATTGCCGTTTGCGGCGTTTGTTTCTATTTTTCGTCTAGTTTTCGTTTAGGGCTTTTTAGACTTTTTACTATTTTTGGCAAATTTTAGGGTTTCGCTATTTAAGCGATCTATTGGGTGTAATTCGTAGTTTTGGTTTGAAATAAAATGATTTTTGAACTTTGGCTTAAGTTCGACCTAAATCGAGTTGTTCGTGGATTCGTTCGATCGGTTTAGAAGATCTCCGTCGCGTCGGTTGGTATCGAGCACAACCAGGCGTGATTGGAGAAATCATGCCGCCAAGAGGAACCAGAGCGTATCGAGGAGGTGTATGATCGTAACAATCGAATCGACAAATTGGCCCATTAATTGACCAACGCATGGTCGCGGTGGTAGAACAATTAACTTGTCGAAATCGATCGGTTGTTGGATCGACATATGGATCGTATCCTCCCCTTCGAGAAGACAGTTCGTAGGGTTCGCGGGGAGATGGAGGGACTCCCATCACGGATCGAGAGAGTTCGTGCGTTGGGGTTCGGAGGACTTGCGCAGACCTTCAGTCATAGTAAACGAGGCGGTTACCGCTTATCTTCGGAGGAGTCCAGATCGGGGTTTGCGCCGTCTCGTGCGGGATGAGGAGCGCGAGAAGAGAGCGATTTTAGGCCCTACGCGTTCTTCGGGAGGCGACGGGAAGTATTATGCCCGTGGCGGGCGTGCGACCAAAGGGTCTTTCAGCCAGAGAGACTGGAGAGGAGGGCACGGTTCGGAGCAAGGACGCCAACATGATGCGACTGTTCAGACGCCAATTCACGAGTTCGATGATTTTGGTTCGAAGGCGACGCCGAGGAAGAGATTGGTGAAGAAGAGTGGGGACAGAGAGAGGACGCCTGATTTTGGGATTGAAGATGAAAAACCAACGTTCATGAGAGATGAGTTTGCGAGCGAGCCGCCATCGTCGCGGAAGCGGATGGGGTCGAAGGAAGATGGGATTAGAAAGAAAGAGAAGAAATTGAAGGGGGATAAGAAGTTTGTTAAGGGAGGGAAGATGAGCTCGAAGGGTGGGAGCTTGTCGGCGATTTATCCCGCCGCGATCGCGAGATGAAGGAGCTCGGGATACTTTGTTGCGGGGCGGATTCTCGAGGATGACCAAGAAGGTGTTAGGACTATGGATGACGATAACTTCATAGATGATACTGGAGTGGATCCGATCGACCGTGCACGCGGTGACAACGAAGGCTTTATTGGGGATGCGCGACATACTGAGAAGGGCCACGGAACTAGAGAGTCTCTTGATATTTTGCTTGGCAAAGCGATCTCTTACAATCGTGAGTGAGGTTCTTTGGCCGAGGGTGCCAAAGAGAAGTGGCTCGCAGTGAGGTTGACACTTCTTAGAGCGATCCTTGGGCAAGCGTATCTTGCCATTACAAATTCAGAGGAGATTTTGCTTGCTGCAATTCAAACTGAATCAAGGCATGGTAACAAGAAGGAATCCGATATACTGATGGCAAGGCATAAGACTTTGTTCGTGGGCTGCGAGAGATTCGCCAATTTATCAAAGTTAACTTGCAGAAGGCTGCTGACAAGTACAAGGATTCAGTCAGGTGTGAAAATTAATGTCAAGCATCTTGTTCCCTATTATGGGGATACGTCTGATGATGACAATTCGAGGGCGAATTCTGTCCACCCTGGGGAGAATGATGAAGTCCAAGAATTAGCTTGCAAATTCTTGATAGGGTAATGAAGCCCAATAATTAGTTTGCAAATTCTTGATAGGATAATGATGAAGTCCAAGAATTAGTTGCAAATTCTTGGAAAAATAGGAAAAGATATGACTCATGACGATCCTGGGGGTGTGGGTTTATTGGAAACGACGTGGAGATCACGACTCACGCCTATCTTTGTGACTACGACGTTTTTCGGCGAAATTCCCTCCAAAACGGCAATTTTGCTATTTTAGGAAACTTTTGTTTCGCTTATAACTTTCATTAGGAATTTCCGTTTTTATTGCCGTTTGCGGCGTTTGTTTCTATTTTTCGTCTAGTTTTCAGTTTAGGGCTTTTTAGACTTTTTACTATTTTTGGCAAATTTTAGGGTTTCGCTATTTAAGCGATCTATTGGGTGTAATTCGTAGTTTTGGCTGAAATAAAATGATTTTTGAACTTTGGCTTAAGTTCTGACCTAAATCGAGTTGTTCGTGGATTCGTTCGACTGGTTTAGAAGATCTCCTCTGCGTCAATAATGCTTTAAAAGATAACACAATCTCCAAAATGCTTTAAAAGATAACACTTTTCATAGAGGTCAAAAACCTCTATGAAAAGTCTTTCATAGAGGTTTAAAACCTCTATCAAAAGTCAAATTTGTTCTAGTGATTTTCTCCACCTTCTCTTCTTTTTTCTCTTTTTTTGGCAACTTCCGGCCATGTGTTGTGTTGCTGATGGGTTTTTGGCGTGGCCACTGTCGATGCCCTCCTTTGCCTTGATTCTAGATCGAAAGGAGAAGTGCCAGCAAAACTAGCTTGTTGGTCTTCAACTGTTCGTTGTGGACAACGTCGACAACCGACCTTACGAGGTAGCAAGCGACGTCAAGTGGCGTGCGATCGCGAAGGCAGTGAGTTCGGCAATTTTTGTCGTTATTTCTTTCCTTGAAGCTAGAAACTCATGTGTTTTTATCCCCAATCATGGGATTTGTTGTCCCCGTTAGTAGGGGGTTGTAGAGTAGTTGTCCTTTTCGGGTTTGTTACTTCCATTATGGGAATCATGCCGCACAACGCGTTTGTGTGATGTCGAATTAGTTCCATGCTTCACTACATTTAATATTTATTATTCTCATTGTAATAGATTGTTTTACCCTTTCGAGTTAATAACATCAATGCAACTATAAAAAAAAAATTAAGCCATAAATACATAAAAAATTACAAAAGTACTAATGTTTTTAGTTTAAATCCGAAAAATAAGGTTGTGTTTTTTTTTTCTCCAGAATAGGCAATAACGCGTTTTCAAAAGGCGCTATCTGTGTAAGGGCTGTCCTACGTGGACATGGGCCGACCGAATAACGCCTATGGGTTGTACGGGTTATCCGCCTCGCAATACGTGACACGGTCCACATAGGATGACCACGTGGACATGAGCCGACCGAATAGCGCCTATACGTTGTACGGGTTGTTCGCCTCGCAATACGTGCTAACGTTTACATTAAGTCTATGGTTTGTAGTGGATATGCATGAGTTGCCCCCTCGAGATACGTGCATGATGTTTGCATAGATTGTCAATCAAGAGATATGCGTGACGTTGGCATTGGTGTTACCACCTCGAGACACGTGCATGACGTTTGCATGAGTTGCATGAATTTGCATGGATCACCAACCTCGACAGACATGTCTACATTTGCATGAAATATGCACATCGGCATACATGGGTGACGTTTGCATAGGTTGTCCACTTTGATATGCGCGTGCGTCACCGCCACCTCACCAGCCTAAAAAACTATAACGCCTTTTCAAAATGCGTTATTGCTTATTTTTGTGAATTCAAAGTACATCACCCTATTTTGTGAAAGAAATTGTAAATGTGCCTTACGTTAGAAAAACACCATAAATACACGCAGTGGCACTATTAAGTAGATTTGACAGCAACATACGGAAGAATTAATGTGAGGGCAATAAAGCAAAAACTAGAAGAGTCAATTCACTGGTCCATTGAAAACCTATGTTTAGTCCATCTCATTAAGTGAAATAACTAACAAAAATAATTAATACGGTTGGCTCCACATTTTTCAAGGGAGTGAGGAATCCAAAAGCTCAATATGTAAGACAAAAATAGGATGAACGTACGGAACATGCTTACCCTTGATGTCATTATATGACAAATGCAGCACGGATTTTAAGGCATATGTTTTGAGCACAGTGACTTAAATGTGAAATTAAACGTGGAAGTAGGACATGGATACACACTCTATTGTTATTATATATAGGAAAATTTTTTGAGAGAGAAATTAATTAAAAGCACATTATGAGCAGCAAATCAAACTAAGAAGAGCTAGCCCAGCTAGCTAGCTAGAAGCTATATACTGAAGAAACTGACTAGCTAGAAAGATGAGCTTAAACGAACCAAGGGTCTAGATACTGAAGTTTCAAAGTCAATTTTTGATCATCAGATGAGTATATTGACTCTTAAGACCTTCACATGGAGATAGGGTTATGAAGAAATGTTAGAAGACCTTAACATCACAAACAAACATATTCTTGACTACTTGAGGACGCATTCCTAACCAGCAATTCAAGAAGCCATTCAAGCCAACGAAAAGAAATGAAGACAGTCTCCTCCCCTAAGAAAGTAGTGAAAGAGAACAAAGAAACCCTAGCTTGCATTTCTTAGTAGGGTGAGATGCCCACATTGGCTGCAGCAAAAATCCCATCTTTCATGAGAACGTCCTCACCTTCCTACACAAACAAAAACATGAATATCAATGCATCCAGATGCAGTACTATAAGTCTATATGAACAAAAAAAAGAAAAAGATGCAGTACTATATGGTACGAGCAATGCAATATATGCAGTACTATCTTTAATTTCTCTACAGACTTTTTGGAGTTCTTTAAATTTGATTAAGCATTGTGATCAGTGTATGCAAATCTCAATGTCTATTGCTAAACGAACTCTCATTTCTTATTGAAGATCTAATAGGTGATTGAGTAGCATATATACTTTCGATACATATATATTTGCTAAAAAAAGTAATTTTTGGGATAATTTTTTTGAAAAACAATGAAATGTGTGCAAAAATCTCGATGCAAGATTCAAAAGTGTCCAATAACTATGAATTAAGCAAATGCATACATGTATCCAAAGTATATACATTACCGATCAATCTTTTTTCTTATTATGCGTTATAGTATGAGGTAATAGTAAGAGATACATTGATTAGGAAGGATTTAAATGATTAAAAAAGTACATCATTAAGTGAACAAAAAATCGAGTGCAATGAAAGAGTTAGGTCGATCCATGTAGCCCATTTGAATAGCAAGTGCAATGAAAGAGTTGGATCGATCCATGTAGCCCACTCCAATAACTAGCCAACTAATATGGGATCGAGGCTTTGATGTTGTAATTATTGTTGTCTTGCTTAATTAGTTGCACATGAATATGTTTAAAAAGTTTGTTTTCTATTTTTAGAAAGGAAAATATTAGAATGACAATAACAATGTCACAACTCAAGACACATCACTAGAACATTTTTGCCTTTAATAGAGGTTTTAAAACTCCTATTAAATAGAGTGTTATTAAATGTCATGTGAAAATGTGTTATGTTTTAATTTTTAATATATGTATTACATGAAGGTTTTTTAAAAACTCATATCAATTAGGTGTTATTTAATAACGCCCCCTTTAATAGAGGTTAAAAAACCTCTATTAAATATCGAAATTGTTCTAGTGCATTAGCTCACAGAAACCGTTCACGCGGCCTCGACCTGCATGTTATGCATTGAGATATGTATAAGTCCACATCCCAAGGCGTGTATAGGTTGCTCTTGTCAGCCAATATGTCTTACAATGTGGCATGCGGTTGTTTAACACTCTTCTATAATAAAGCTAGGTAGATATATACGTAGGTAGCTATCGAGATTTTTAGTTGCGCAGAATACCTGCTGGCGAACGTTTGCTTTCTTGCCGTTCTGATCAGGCATGAGACCAAAGTGAATGTGCGGAAAGTGGGCCCACTGGGTAAAAAGAGATGGATCCATAAAACAACAATTAGAAATGAAAATGAACAAACCCTAATTACCTAGAAAAAATGCAAGTAAAAAAGAAATTTTGTAGTATAGTATTTGGTAGGTCTATGCATATATATTTTTCTTTCTTGGATCTTACGTTCTTTGCAGCAGCACTGAAAGCCTCCCTGTGAGTAATATCAGGGTTTCCGGCCTTAATGCGTTGGATCTCGTCCCTGGTGAGGAAAAGAAGAGACATGCATGTGAAAGAGAAGATAATAAATACAAAAAGAAAAAAACATATGAGAAGGCTCTCTTGCAATGTAAGGTGTCTTTCATTGTAAGTACTCACTTGATGAATCGGTTGTATGCAGAGGGGACTCTCTGTCTCTTCTCCGGAGCTGCAGGGACAAAGACACATCAAAAAAAAAAAAAAAAAAAAGACTTGTGTTCTGTGTAAGCAAATACATGCAACAGCCTTTTTTTTTTCTTTTGGTTTTGTAGTATATCGCATATGAGAAAGCTCATGCCTTGTTATCTATCAATATCTATCTATCATAACTTCATCATAACCACTATCTATCTCTCAATCTATATCTATGAGCAATCTTTGTCTCTACCACTTGAGTAGAAAATGATATGGCTTTCCCTATCACACGCACAACGAGGAAAGAAAAAATCAACAGAACAAGCCCTAAAATGTTAACAAAGTAAACCAAAGTAATATCTATGTGCGGTGACTACTTATTCTCACTTTTTTGAAACTATATGTGCAGCTACTAAATCTGACCATCAAAAAATATAATCTATGATTATGTGTTACATAAAAATATATATCGTTAAACTAAATATGAGTGTAGTTTAAGAAAAGTGAAGCAACTATATATAAGGAAAAAAAACCTAATGGAATATAAAGAAAAATTAGGGCATTTCCGAGCTCGCTGGGCTGATAACTTGATGAGTTTAATTTTTGAGTTTAGATTAAGGGCTGGCCAACTTTACTAGGAATTGCATGAAAATTAGGGCATTGAACCTAAGAAAAAAAAAAACCTAATAATGGATGTTGATGAACAGTGAGAAATGGATTTCTTGTTTGTTTGTGTAATGACTACTGGTGGGGTTTCTTTGTTGCAGTACAAGGGCTGGAAATCAGGCAGATGAGAGAGGAAGGTTTTTCTGTCCAATTAATGCAATTATTGGTCTTCCTCCTCTGCACCACACAAAGGGACATTCACTACAGATGAGAAAGAAAACCTAGAGACCATATTGTCCAATTCATTTGAACAATGCTTTTTGTTAGCTCTCTCATTAATTATTAACTTGCAAGGGTAATCTTCTCCTAAAACAAAACCAGAAGATTTCATCAAAAAAAAAAAAACAAAACCAGAAGAAAGTGGACATTGTTTCATATCATGTCAATCTTTTCTTTTTCAAAACTAAGGGTTTTCCTAGACAACAAAAGCTAAGAATGACAAGGAGAGCCAAGGATCTCACGTCTGTTGACAACCGGTGGCCTCGGAAGCTCATCAGTTCCTCGAACGGGTAGCGAACAATCGTTAGGGTGAGGTTGGTCAATCAACAAGTTCGGTACTGCCGGGCTCTGAATCTCCTCCTATAAACATATAGCAAACTCATTGTTGAGAAAAGACATCAAAATCGTTTCTTGCTAATTAATTAGGACAAATGGATATTGAGAAGGAAGCATCAAATTAATGATTAACATACATGTTAGAAAAAAAAAAAAAGAACAAGAAAGATGATTTTATGCAGAAATTAATACCAGAAGATTATGGTTGGGAGAAAAGAAATTATGGCCGAGGTGAAGTTGATTCGCCGTCGGTAGGAGCAACGCACGCATGTTAACCGAGAGGAGGTTGGTGCAGTGACCGCATCGAACCGTCACGGTCTTGAACAAGCTGGTGCAAGGGACACTTACCTGTATCCATGTAAATTAACAACAAACCACCCAAAAAAGGTAAACAAAAGAGACATCTACATATGTATGGATGAGAGGAGGAGGAGAAGAATATTGGAAACCCTAACTTTGGATGAAGAAAGAAATAAGGAAATCAAGAGTGTTATAACTAGCTAGGTACGTATATAGCAGGGTGAGGATTCCGTAATAATATATGTGTAATAGATAGATGTGGTGTTGATGGGTGAGCATTTACAAAGACAGGTCAGTGGGTGAAGTGTGTGTGTGTGTGTGGGATGAATATTATTACCGCAAGAACGGTGTCGCAAAAGTTGCAATGGACGTAACAGAGCTGCTCGGAAGGAGAGAGGTGGTCCAGCGAAAAGGCAGAAGAGGATGACATCTTTGATTCTCTCTTCCTTGATTTGATTTGATGGGAAGATGATAGATCGATAAGATGGCTAGATAAGACTGCTTGACTTGATTGATTGACGAGTTGACTGATCGATTGATTGATTGATTGATTGTCCGATTGATTAATCAACAGACGACTCAACAACCACCCACCTTGGATCTGCTATAACACGCACCTTCTCTCTTAGCTCGCTTGATGTGTTGTTATTGTAGTTGGCTTATGAAGGACGACCAGAGAGAGAGAGAGAGAGAGAGAGAGAGAGAGAGAGAGTAACACACGCACGCACTAAATCCTAATACTCATCAATTAGAGCGAGAGGAAGAGAGAGTAAGTAAACATGATGAGCAGTAGATATGAGAGAATCCAATAACTCAAAAAGTTCTTGTCTTCAACACTAGCTACTTTCTTCTCTCTTCTTTAACCTTGTTGTACACTGCAGTAGATGTTCATTCATTCGTATAAATGTGTTGTATAAGGAGCTACCTATCTAGGTTACTAGCTAGGCATAGTAGGGGTGAGCAGTGGGTTCGATCTAACGTACGCCTGATGTTAAAATTAGAGTAAATGAATGGTTGGCATGCAACGTGGCATTCCCGATCATGTGTGAGCGAGCGAGCGAGCGAGCGAGTGTGTGTGTGTGTGTGGGGGGGGGGGGGTTAGTGAGAGAGTATGTGTGTGTAGGTAGAGAGAGAGAGAGAGTATGTGTGTGTGTGTGCGTGTTTTTTTTTTTTGGTTTTTTTTTTAATTAAGGTGTTATGGGATTGGGGTATGGTGTGGCAGCAGAGGCGGCAGAGGTGGGGGGAGAGCGAGAGTGGAAAGGGACGTTTGCATGGGGCGCTTAGCTTTCACTCATTCATCTGTTGTTTTCATAGTTAATAGCTAGGCCACAACACACACATAAACACACAGAGAGATCTAGAGAGAGTGAGAAACCCTTATTTTTATTTTTATTTTTTAAAAGTTATTTCAATGCATGCATGTTCTGTCTCTCTCTCTCTTTTCTCTCTCTATCTCTAACTAAATCTCTCTTGCTTGTGACTCCAGGGCAATAAGCTATGCAAGGGTCTCGGCTCCGCCTCCGTCTCCCCAGGGGAGTTTTAATCAAATTAACATTATTTTAATATCATTGCTGCTGCCTGCTGCCTCCTCTCTTTTACTTTTACCGATTTGACCACTCACTATCGATCTCACACACACTCTCTCTCTCCCTCTCTCACACACACATAAATGTCCATCTCTCCCTCTTTCCCTTGTTGCTATACATCATGACTATTGAAGTCAGTAAATACACAAGAGACAGAGATCCCACATTTTTCTCTCTTTTTGCAACCTTTGTCCTTTCCTAAAGTCTTCTCTCTTGGCCTTGCGTTTTAACCAATTTAGTTTGGTCATCGCCTCCCACATATATACTTACTTCATCTACCCGCATTTCTAGGTTACAAATCCTATTAGTTTGTCACCAATTACCCATTTCCCTTTCATGTACATGGAAATGCATGTAATTACCACATGTAAGGATGGGTGTAATTTCCTACTCCCCAAGATTTACATATATGTCCCATAGATCATATGTTTTCACCAAACCTATTTTTATAAATGGTGATATGTAACAAGAAATTAAGAGACTATTTTATTTCAAATTTAGAAGTCTTAATTGCATTGATCTATCAACCCATTAATTACACAACTTTCTCATACTCCGTACAGAGTACATCGTCAACTTACCCTTGTGTCGAATTAGTTAGGCTGAACCTACTCAAGAATAGCATTATAGCTACCATTGTCGACTTAGCTAAGCTGACCCCACAATGACATAGTGGGAATGATCAATTGCATATATTATTTTCATGCCTTGCAATGCTTTGTCTTGAAGAGAAAATTAATTCAGAATTTCATGATGACTATAGAGAAGTCACAACAAGATAGACTAGTTGAACTTGATGGATGGTATTTGAGACGTCTCCAAACCCCACAAATTGGGTCCCGCCCGACACTAGACCAATGTGGACCCTCGGTCAACTCCTATGAAGTCAACACATGCCTATAGTTGGCCTCTTATTCAAGTTAATCATCGATTAGTTGCTTATTAGGTTCATTATTAAGTTATGCAAATCTTAATATATATCACGCTGGAATTAAACAAATTTAAAGCAACTTAAATAAATAAATCGAAGTCGAGACAATCTTGGGTGTGGAAATCCTGCAATAGTCGACCTCGTGTATATATCATCAGGTGACAACAGTGAGGAAAAACATCATATACACGTATCAAATATCTCATAACCCAAAACAAACACGCAAATGCATGTGTAAAATATCAAGTACATAAGATAAATATATTCAAAATGACCAAAATTGACTTACAGAGTATCAAGAGTAGATCCAACTCTGAGGGAAGCTTAGAGGAAGTCACCAATAACAGGTTCCTTAATTACCCTAACTACTATAGGGGGTCCTGCAATTGTTACAAAAAATGGAAACAATTTCAGTGAGTAACTCTAGAAGAAGTTCAACAGTATTTATGATCAAGCAACAAACATGACAATAAATTATGCTGGAAGCAAATAAACCGGGAATAAAGCTGTAAAGTGCATGAGACTAAATAAAAACAAAAATAAAGCCAAGCGACCTGAAAACAAAGGATAGGTGTCGAAGTGGTCTTAATACCCTACACATGGGGCTTAAGGTCATTTTAATACCATATAAGTGTTTAAAACTGGCACGATGGGTGCTTCAACCGTACCATAACAAGTCGACATTGTCAGCTCACCTGAGCTGTAGCTCGAGTAAATTCCAAAAAGAGCCACAAAATTAGCTGGATGTTTAGCCGTAATGGAATCAATACCTAAGAGGACCTATACAATAGGTAATTTATGCTCACTCAGAGGATTCAGACCTAACAGGAAGCCATGAGGGTGACTCAGCTATAAAACCCACGAGGGGACAAAAAGACTTAGATTACTCGGACCCTTGATCACTCATTATGGAATTTGATGGACCAATGTGATGGATCGAATTAATTTAATAGGATTTAGCTTTAATTATAGGAATTAACTACTTGTAATTTAGGTTAATGCACAAATCTCGGTCATACTCAAGCGTGAGAGCCGAGGGATAATGTTCTGTTTGTGTGGTGCATGCTTAATTATGTGTATAAAACTAAATAAATCACGTCGCATAGGCATTTCATAGTTAGCTGTTTTGGTGACAACGAGGGGTGTTTGCCCCGGGATACACGATGGCGTGAAAATGGGGTAGCTTATGACTAACGAACATGGGATAGCTTAGTGAATATAGTATAAATTCAAAATGAAATTTGTTATCCAAAGCTAATGCAGAAATTGATTAATTTGTTGCTAGAGCATTAATATGAACAACAAATGTACCTTGGGATGCATGCATAGACGGGGCGCTGGGTAGTCGAGGATTAGAGAACACCAATTGGCTTAGTTGAATAATGGGACTTAACTTAATATAAAATTCCTATACTAAGCTAGCTTTTGGAATTAATAGCTAGCCAAAGTTATCAATATATGCTAATTTAAATTTAACCTTAGTTAGTGTAAATAATCAGGGACTTTGATCATCCGAATGATGAGTTCAACTAAGGAATCCTATAACCATTTAGTTGTCAAAACCCATTTCATTAAGTTCCTGACATTACCTAATTAATTTAATCTTCCCGGATATATCCATTAACTCTCTCCGTTATCTATAGTCCTCGAGATACATGACAATTCTTAAGTCATATTTGTGGTCTTAATCTCCAAATGTGGAGCAATTTAGGATTTCAATCCATTAAGATTTTCATATTTTACAAAAGTTTTGGCAAAGTTTCCCCTAAAAGTAGTGCTGCCAAAAAATCAAAACTTGATAAACAACAATAGGAGAAAGCCTTGAAGGACTCACATCTTCACAATATCCATAACAATTCAATAATTGTAAAAATGAACACAAAAGTCTAACTATGATTCAATCCCACAAGTTCAAACTTTAAAACGTAATTCAAGTCATAACAGCTCCACTGTTAATATTTATATCAAAAATATACATATCAAATTTTACCAGCTCACAATCATTTCCCAACTAATCACAACCTCAAATACCAAAACTTTTTTCTCATTTCCATCACTCATTATCCCATATGTCCTTCCAATCTAAGTTAACCCTTGAGCCTTGGCCCAAACTTCTCGATCAACTCAATCCTAAACTCAACCTCAATATCATTTTTTACGGTAAGGGTCAAGATTCAAGAGAAACCAAATCATGAAAATCTACAAGAATTCCGACTAAAGTACGCTTGAGAACTATTTTTAAAAATAAATAATTTACAACAATTCAATTAGCTTTCAACTAACTAATTTGAGATAACTTTTTAACCTTGAAAACCTTAAGATTTGTCATATTGACCAAAAAGGAACTTGTAGAACTCACTTTGCTTTTTGTACACTCCAAGAACATTCAAATCAGATTATAGACGAAGAAATTATGAATTTTCCAACAATGGAGTCAACAGAGTCTCGTAAAGCAATCTCCATTTTCTCATCAATCAATTACCATCTTTTCATCCCATCCTTCTTTGCATGTAAGTTATAAAGATTATATTGAAGCTTGGAAAGTCATTTTATTCTATAAAGATCCTTCAGAAGGCCATTCATGGTACATTACCTTCAAAAAATCATTACGTATTACTCTCCTAACTTGGTTTCTTATAGAATGGTGGCCAAAACTTGGCCCAATTGATCAAATCCTGCCTCCAAAAGTCAAATCTATCTATGAAAAAAAAGCTCCAAAAGTCAAATCCATCTATGAAAAAAAAGCTTTCCTTCTTTCAATTTGTCCACAAACATACCATCCTATGGATACTTAAATGGAACTATTCCACTCATAAAATCAGTCAAACAAATAACGGAACCGTTACCTATCTAGCTAAAGAAATCCACGTCAAATGGTGGGATAAATTCGATACCGATTTAGTTGGGGAAGAATCCTTTACTCCCATCCTAGAAAAACTAAATCCCATATCTCCAATCGATTTTGTCCTCAAACCACCATCTACACAAAAAACTTAAAAAATAAGCTAGCCTCTCAAAAGCTGAAGTTTCTAAAACATCAAAACAACCATCAGCCTCCACTCAACTCTCTTCAGATATTGCCACAACAATATTAAAACAACTCTAGCAAATGGATCAAAGAATGAAAGAAAAAACGGATGCTAAAATAAAGCAATTAGAAGAACTCTACTTCGCCACATCCAAAACAAATTCAAAAGGAGATGCTAGTTCGGCAGCTCCAAATTTCTTTGAGCTTTGATTTAGGGCCATGCCATTATTCCTAATTCATACCCAAGCTGTAATATAGTCTATAATTCATTCAGGCCCATGCCTCTAGGATTATGCCAGCCTTCGGGCCCATGCCAATCATCATTTCAGGCTCATGCCTCCAGGCCCATTTCCCTACCTTAACAAATCTCATTTCCCAAGCCTATTTGCCTACTTTAACAAATCTCATTTCGACAAAATCCTTAATAATGCAGCTCAATAATTCAGTCACCCGTCTCCAAATGTTCGTATCACTCAAAGTTTACAACTGTCTACTTTCGTATCAATTACTCATCCTATCATCTACAACAAGCATCAATTATTCTGTCAGCAGTTAAAGCCTCGATACAGCTATACAGCCAATCCCATTCCTACAAGTATGTATCAAGTCAACATCAAGCACATACAATCTTACAACCGTCTCTCAAGCTGTTTCTCTACTTTGTTTGTTTTTTAATCATTGAGGAATCTACTTTAGAAACATAGATGCATCGTTTTGTGGATGATCATTCACGACTCGGGCTTGTAGGATTCCACTTTCTTTCTTTTCTTCTGCATTAATAAAATATTTGTACATTAGTTGGACTATCTTTCCACGATAGTGCGTCTTTTATTTTTCACTTTTATATCTTTATTTGGGAGCCATTCCTTTTAGAAAAGGAGGTTGTTTTGGCCACAAGTGTCTTGTCTTTAAGATTCTTTAGGTTTGTATAAATGTTAGCTTCTAAGCAGAAGTTAGACATTCGAAAAATAAGAGATAGTTTTGAGTTTGTATAAGATTCAGACTTCGTACTTGCTTGCTTGCTTAACTTTAGTTTTTTGTTTCTAAATCATTGATCTTTTAAGTTCTACCATCGAAATCCATATTCTATCACTGCTCGTCAATATCGGCGTTGCCCTCGACCAATATGGTATCAGAGCCATCTTCCTTCTCCACCTTCATCCAGCAATAAAGATTCTCATGATTCTCAATCTCTCCCAATTGTAAGTACTTATAAATATTTACGGTTTTCAAAAATAAGGATTTTGAATCAAGTCGTTTGTGGTTTTTCTTTGAAAGGATTTCTTTCGTTTTTAAATTATTTCATCTCTTGTTTAAACTTAGGCTTTTAAGTGCAAACTTTCCTAATCGCATCGTAAGTCTAGCAGTATGAAAGTAAGCCTAGCAGTAAATCGTTGACCAAGTTACATTTTAAGCCCTAAAAAACAAACATGAGTGAATTAATTAAGAAAATGAAATGTGTTTTTTTCATTTAAAAATCACACCATAAAGCTCAATTCAACATCCTCTTCCACACCCTCCCTTGACCATAATTAAATTTTGAGAAATTACAGTCTAAAATAGATTTACGAAATATTAGTCAAATATCATGCAATGATATAGAACAATCACTTCAAAATTGGGATATGCTTATAATTGATCCAAAGCAAATATACACTCAAGGTTCATTTTCAAAAAATCAAGATTTTTTTTATCAAACTTGAAGAAGATACCAAATCCATATACGAAGAAGGTCAAGAAATATTCTTGATTGCTCCTGAGAAAATTAGACAATACAGTGAAAAATATAAATATTTACATATAGGACTCACCCAGTTGCCATAAAACCATTAACAACATTAGGCCTCAACACATCTGTTTTAGCCTCCGTTCGAGATAAATGACATCTAGAATTTATTGACTCTCTTTTAGGAATAATTGAAGGAAGTCGGACTGAAGGTCCAATCGTTTTCAATTGTTTTCCCAATTTCACATTAAATCTTCACGATCAATTTGCTCATGAAGCATCAACATTAAGTCTATATACTCAAGGGTTCAAAACGAAAGGACTATGTTCAAATGTTGTAGTTGTTTATAGAATTTACTACAAATTAATGCACACGATAGTTCCTGCAGTTGCATAAACAAATTTGCAAAAGTGAATTTCTACATTATTTTTAACTAATATACAAAATAAACTAATTACGAGAAAACTGTTAAATTGGAAAGATATTAATATACCTAAAACATGGCTAATTCAAGATAAAAATAAAGAAGAAAATCGTCAAAATAATACAAATGTTCAAATCCATACTATTATAACTCATAATGATGGGTTAGTCGAAATCAATTTTGTCTCTCGAAAATCTTGCTCTTTAATACCAACAACTAGTGATTATGTAACTAATACACAACTAGCTACATCATCAACTTCTGGCCTTCCAACACATGTAGCTTACCCAGTTACACCCTTCGAAGATAGCGTTAGTATAAATGATCTTATAGACTATCAAATACATATGATTCATGATGACCAAGAAGATGAGATATTTGAATGAATTATATTTTCTTAAAAGAACAATCTCTTAAACATCCATTGATCCGTATCTTCTATAAAATTTGTTCCAAATCATAACAAGCAGCCATTAGAGAAAACTATTTTGCTCATATACGAGCTATAAAGCAAAATATTCAATTTTTTGATTATTTAGCTCAATCATGTCCCAAAAAATATAAATAAGATTAATACAATATGGGAAAGATCTATAGGCAAAAAATACGTTCAATATCACCCTTCATTAGCTCCTATAAAAATTACCGAAAATATTAAATCCGTCCCATTAAAAATGAAGTTTTGATGAAAAAAACCTATATCTAGAAAAGATCAAAATCATCCTATAGAACAAAATAATTTTACAAATGTTTATCTATCAACTCTATCGAATCATTATAAGTCTATATGTTCTACTAGTAAATCATCCACCAATAGTACATCATCCATCAATGAATTAATTTTAACAAGGCCTATGATTAAAGGTTCATTAAGCTCTTTACCAATTATCAAACCTAAATACTCAGATGAATTACTCCAAGCAATAGCAGCTAAATTTGAAACACTACAGGTCGATTCTGATAGCACAAATAAAAAGGATAAATCACCATTGATAGCTACTTTAGATAATGTCGAGACTCAATCAATTACATCCCAAACCGATCAAAGTGAGTCTATAGGATTGAATCCTCTGGACATTAATTAATGTTTTAGGTTTTAAAATTGCAAATCAAACCATAACACCTATCAATCACATAATTGAATTTTTTGATATATTCCCTGATCAACTTAATGATAAAAACAATTACAACAATTTTTAGATTGCCTTAACAATTTAATAGATTTCTATAAAAATGCCGCAAAAGATAGAAGAGTCCTTCAAGATCTTCTCAAAAAATATATAAAATTTCAATGGACATCTGAACATACTAAAGTCGTTCAACTTATCAAGGCTAAAGTAAAATCTCTCCCATGTCTTCATTTAGCAAACCCTGCTTATCAAAAAATTATTCAAACCGATGCCTCTGATTTAGCCCATAGAGGTGTATTATTGCAAAAATCCATATAGGAAATGACCAATTAGTTTGTTATACCTCTAAACTATGGAATCACACTCTAAAGAATTATGCCATAGTCAAAAAGAAAATATTAGCAATAGTTTTGTGTTCAAAAGTTTCAATCTAATGTTTTAAATCAAAAGATTTTGATTCGTGTCGATTGCAAAGCTGCAAAAGAAATTCTTTTGGAATATATTAAAATTTAGTTTCAAAACAAATATTTGCCCGTTGGCAAGCTATTTTAAGTATTTTTTTATTTTGATATCAAATACAGAAAGGGAGAAAAGAATTTCCTTCCTGATTTCTTATCCCAAGAATTCCTTTTAACTCATCAAATTCATTCTGTACAAATCATGGCTAATAAAGGTAAAACCCTTCCTACTTATCAAAATTTCACCAATACCAATAAATTTTCTCCTTTATTTAATTCTTATAATAAATCTAATGATCGATCGATTTATTTTCGAAGCAATTAGAACCTTTTCATCCTCATTGAAAATTCTCTTTTTAATCAATCTTTCAAAAATCAAGTTAAAATCTTTATGCATTATTCCTATCACTTTATCCTTAATCGTCCTCAAGTTTCGATTAAGTTTTATGTAGTGTTGCTTACTCAAACACAATCTATTATAATTGAGCACTTCAAAAAATAAGGATCCAATGAAATTGCATATACTAAACTGAAGATTCAGAAAGTTATCACTACTGAAGAATGGACTCAACAGAGTCTCGTGAGCAATCTCCAATAATCAATTCATCCAAAATCCTAATATAAATCAAGTTCAACTATAAAACAACTTCAAAACAATTCTTAAATGAATTGCATCAACTTAATACATTGAAAACCTAACCCACACTAGTAAGATTTATTTCAAATTAGCGCAAATCAACCTACTACACTAATTTAATATAGTTTCTACAAATTCTTATCGAAACCTCGCGAGAGAAATAAAAAAATCATGAGAATTCAAATTTAATTGAGAAGAATGTCAAGAATTGGGAAGTAGCCCAACTTTAAGCCGAATACCTCATTTCCACCATGAAAACTTAGCCCAAACTGATCATCTCACGATGCTCTGATGATTCGTGAAGAGAAACTAGAAGGATATCAGACATAGGGAAATTGACGAACGAAAGATTGATTTGAGACGGTTTATAAACAAAAATATTATTTTTGCTTTGTGGAATGAAATACAACAACAACAACAACATAGCCTCAGTCCCAAATTAACTGGGGTCGGCTACATGGATCAAACTTTTCCATTGTGCTCGATTAAGTGCAATTGATGGTGAGCTTTGCAAACCATTCAAATCCCTCTTAATTAATGCATCCCATGTTAACTTTGGTCTGCCCCTATCTCGTTGAATTTCTACAGTTTCTATTGAGTCAAGTTTTCTAGTTGGGGCATTTGTAGGCCGTCTTTGCAGGTGACTAAACTATCGTAACCGCCTTTCCCTAATCTTTGTATCAATTGGTGCTACTCCTACTTGTCTTTGAATTTCTATATTTCTTATTCTATCTTTAAAAGTTTTACCACACATCCACCTAAGCATCCTCATTTCTGCTACGTTCATTTTATGTAATTGTTGTTGCTTTATCGCCCAATATTCACTTCCATAAAGAGCATAGCTGGCCTAATTGCGGTAATATAAAATTTTCCTTTTAACTTAGTACGAACATGTCGATCATAAATCACCCCTGTTGCACTCCGCCATTTATTCCATCAAGCTTGAATTCTATGTGTGACATCATTTTCAATGTTACCATCATTTTGTATGATTGATCCTAGGTATCTAAAGTGGTTTACCTTAGGAACTTCTACTTCCCCTGATTTTACCACTCTATCATCTCGATGTCTAGTGTTTTCAAACTCACAGTGCATGTATTCAGTTTTCGTCCTACTCAACTTAAAGCCTTTAGATTCTAATGTATTCCACCAGAGTTCTAATTTCCTGTTCACTTCATCTTTAGTTTCATCCACTAAGACAATATCATCTGCAAATAGCATACACTATGGTATATCCTCTTGAATATGTCTAGTTAGTTCATCCATAACTAAAGTAAATAGATATTGGCTTAAAGCCGATCCTTGATGTAGTCCTATCGTAATGGAAAATTCTTTGGTGGCTCCTCCAAATGTCTTTATACTCGTTACTACTCCATCATACATATACTTAATAGTGTCTATGTATCTAGCATTCACTACAAAAAAAAAGCAAATCAGAAACGGAATTTTCCGTTTCTGATTTGCAAAAATTCCGTCTCTGATTGCAATCGAAACGAACGAGAACGAGAGATCGCGTTAATGCGTCCGTCTCTCGAAAGCGTCATCGATACGATCGAAACGGAAAATGGATTCCGTTTCGATTAGAGACTAATAGAGACGGAAAATACCGTTTCGATTAGAGACGGATTTAGAGACGAAATTAGAAACGAACGAGAGACGAACAAAATGGAATTTATTTCGAAATGGTACATTTGTAAGTGCATTCCGTCTCGATTAAACGTTGCTAATTAATAAATAATGAATTCGAATCGAATCGACGATCGAATAAATTTATGAATACAAATAGTCCGTCTCGATTCCGTTTCTAATCGGAAATTTATTTTCGTCTCTCGATCCGTTTGTGATTGATACAAATATTTCTAGAAAATTAGAGATGGAATAGCAACAAAAATTTGAATTTCGTTTCTAATTCTCTAATTTTCTCGTTTTGTTTAATTATGACACTAAACATAATCCAATTGGTTCTCCAACCTAAAAACTCAAATTACAACCCGATATGACCTACTCCATCGCCCCACCCCCTCACCCTCTCCAACAACTCCTTGGGGTGCTAACATCCCACAAAAAAGCCAAATTGCACATCCATACATCGACAATATATATCAACAAAAATTCAAAAGAGAAAAAAAAATGTGAAACTCAAAATTAGCCAAAAAATTTATATATCCACGGAAAATTGTCATGTATTACAAAAGCTCCAAAATTTGGAAGTATACACAAAAACCACCAATCCTATCGTTCAACAACCAAAAAAAAAAGAACACTCACAAAAGGTCCAAAATTTGGAAGTATACACAAAAAGGACTTCATATAATAACTATAACGCAGCTTTGAAGCATTTCTGATTCTCCATTTGAGGGCAACAACCAGTGAGTATGCACCTGAAAGAAGTAGGCAAATGAGAGATTATTGAACTAAGGACGTACATTGGAAGCGAATGAGAAAAATGGTGGATTTGAAGAAACATAGAAATTACTAATAATCATACATAACAAGTCGTCTCCGAACCTAATTTATAATTTCTTTACGATTGAGTTTGCTTTGGTCTTTTGTCAATTCAACACATATGTAGGTAGAGAGCAGTACTAGAGCTAATAAGGAACATGAAAGAGGATAATGGTGAAGTGCAAGAATGCTAAAAGGAAAAAACTAAAAGTTAAGCACAAACTCCCATAAATGCAACATTCACATGCATCAAATTTGATCCTAAACTCAGATTTCATCCCATCTAAAAATGCTGTGTGCTCCAAAACAAACCAGCCATTTGTTCCTACTTAAAAAAAAAAAATTCCAGCTGACATTCAAGAAATGCGGTGAAGAAAAGAAATAAACCATACAATGAGGAATAAGAAAGCTTCCAAAAAATACATGAACATCAAGCAAATGCGATCAAGGACTGAAGTTTTGTTGTTGTTGTGAGTTTGGGGTCAATGTTGCTATTTTCCTACGCATAGGAGATGGCGAACAATGTTTCTATAAGATGGACCTATCATGTAAGTTGAGTTGGATTATTTATCAAGCTTTGAAAGGCTTGCATTTCAACATGCATATCATAATGGTGAAGTGCAAGAATGCTAAAAGGGAAAAAAACTAAAAGTTAAGCACAAACCTATCATGTAAGTATGATCCTAAACTCATCCTCTCATCCCATCTAAAACTGCTATGTGCTCCAAAGGTGACCACCATGTGTTCCTACTCAAAAAAAAAAAAAAAAAAAAAAACCAAATGGGATTCAAGAAAAGCGAGAGAAGAAACGGAAAAAAAGAAAATGTATCTATAAGAAGTCATCATCTCATCCACCAACCTATTTTCCCGGCCTCTCTATTTTCCCATCAATCTTGATAGTCATCATCTCATCCACCAACACCGATGTGTGCTCCAATAAGAAACTCCCCAAAATATAAAAAAACTTCCAAAAAGAAAAAGAAAAAAACTCACAAATGAACATCAAAAAAAAAAAAGCAAAAATGCAAATGTGGACTGAAGTTTGGTGTCAATGTTGCTATTTTCCTACGCATAGGAGATGGCGAACAATGTTTCTATAAGATGGACCTATCATGTAAGTTGAGTTGGATTATTTATCAAGCTTTGAAATGCTTGCATTTCAACGTGCATATCATAATGGTGAAGTGCAAGAATGCTAAGAATTTAAAAACTGAAAGTTAAGCACAAACCTATCATGTAAGTATGATCCTAAACTCATCCTCTCATCCCTTCTAAAACTGCTATGTGCTCCAAAGGTGACCAGCCATGTGTTCCTACTCAAAAAAAAAAAACCAACTTGGGATTGAAGAAATGCAGAGAAGAAACGGAAAAAAAGAGAACAATGTATCTATAAGAAGTCATCATCTCATCCACCAACCTCTCTATTTTCCCAGCCTCTCTATTTTCCCATCAATCTTGATAGGAAGTCATCATCTCATCCACCAACACTGCTGTGTGCTCCAAAACAAATCAGCCATGTGTTCCTACTCCCCAAAATATAAAAAAACCAGCTGATGTCCTCTCTTGAAGTGAAGAAAAAGAAAAAAACTCACAAATAGAATAAGAAAGCTTAAAAAAAAAAAGCTCACCAGCCACAAGCAAATGCGGTGGACTCGAAAGTTTGGTGTCAATGTTGCTATTTTCCTACGCATAGGAGATGGCGAACAATGTTTCTATAAGATGGACCTATCATGTAAGTTGAGTTGGATTATTTATCAAGCTTTGAAATGCTTGCATTTCAACGTGCATATCATAATGGTGAAGTGCAAGAATGCTAAGAATTTAAAAGCGAAAGTTAAGCACAAACCTATCATGTAAGTATGATCCTAAACTCATCCTCTCATCCCTTCTAAAACCGCTATGTGCTCCAAAGGTGACCACCATGTGTTCCTACTCAAAAAAAAAAAAAAAACCAGCTGGGATTGAAGAAATGCAGAGAAGAAACGGAAAAAAAAAGAGAACAATGTATCTATAAGAAGTCATCATCTCATCCACCAACCTCTCTATTTTCCCAGCCTCTCTATTTTCCCATCAATCTTGATAGGAAGTCATCATCTCATCCACCAACACTGATGTGTGCTCCAAAACAAATCAGCCATGTGTTCCT
The DNA here is from genome assembly GCA_039657365.1 of Stephania yunnanensis. Classification (NCBI taxonomy): domain Eukaryota; kingdom Viridiplantae; phylum Streptophyta; class Magnoliopsida; order Ranunculales; family Menispermaceae; genus Stephania; species Stephania yunnanensis. Next base: position 50,340,987 of record CM077584.1, on the reverse strand, counting down.
ACTCCCCAAAATATAAAAAAACCAGCTGATGTCCTCTCTTGAAGTGAAGAAAAAGAAAAAAACTCACAAATAGAATAAGAAAGCTTAAAAAAAAAAACTCACCAGCAGCAAGCAAATGCAGTGGACTGAAGTTTGGTGTCAATGTTGCTATTTTCCTACGCATAGGAGATGGCGAACAATGTTTCTATAAGATGGACCTATCATGTAAGTTGAGTTGGATTATTTATCAAGCTTTGAAATGCTTGCATTTCAACGTGCATATCATAATGGTGAAGTGCAAGAATGCTAAGAATTTAAAAACTGAAAGTTAAGCACAAACCTATCATGTAAGTATGATCCTAAACTCATCCTCTCATCCCTTCTAAAAGCGCTATGTGCTCCAAAGGTGACCACCATGTGTTCCTACTCAAAAAAAAAAAAAACCAGTTTGGGATTGAAGAAATGCGAGAAAGAAACGGAAAAAAAGAGAACAATGTATCTATAAGAAGTCATCATCTCATCCACCAACCTCTCTATTTTCCCAGCCTCTCTATTTTCCCATCAATCTTGATAGGAAGTCATCATCTCATCCACCAACACTGATGTGTGCTCCAAAACAAATCAGCCATGTGTTCCTACTCCCCAAAATATAAAAAAACCAGCTGATGTCCTCTCTTGAAGTGAAGAAAAAGAAAAAAACTCACAAATAGAATAAGAAAGCTTAAAAAAAAAAAGCTCACCAGCAGCAAGCAAATGCAGTGGACTGAAGTTTGGTGTCAATGTTGCTATTTTCCTACGCATAGGAGATGGCGAACAATGTTTCTATAAGATGGACCTATCATGTAAGTTGAGTTGGATTATTTATCAAGCTTTGAAATGCTTGCATTTCAACGTGCATATCATAATGGTGAAGTGCAAGAATGCTAAGAATTTAAAAACTGAAAGTTAAGCACAAACCTATCATGTAAGTATGATCCTAAACTCATCCTCTCATCCCTTCTAAAACTGCTATGTGCTCCAAAGGTGACCAGCCATGTGTTCCTACTCAAAAAAAAAAAAAAAAAAAAACCAGCTGGGATTGAAGAAATGCAGAGAAGAAACGGAAAAAAAAGAGAACAATGTATCTATAAGAAGTCATCATCTCATCCACCAACCTCTCTATTTTCCCAGCCTCTCTATTTTCCCATCAATCTTGATAGGAAGTCATCATCTCATCCACCAACACTGCTGTGTGCTCCAAAACAAATCAGCCATGTGTTCCTACTCCCCAAAATATAAAAAAACCAGCTGATGTCCTCTCTTGAAGTGAAGAAAAAGAAAAAAACTCACAAATAGAATAAGAAAGCTTAAAAAAAAAGCTCACCAGCAGCAAGCAGAACTGAGATAGGAATGAAGTTTTGTTGTTGTTGTGACGTTGTGGTGTCAACAAGCATTTGATATATAGAGTTCTTAAGTAGAAAAACTACTCAAAAAGAATCACAAGAGATTTCAAGTTAGACTAAACATTTTGGACAAAACCTCACAATCATTGAGCCTCATTAAAGCACATCCGAAAGAAACATTTCATCACCAAAGAACACCAAAAGCTCACCAGATCACTTCCACCATCCAACCATTTCACCAAAGAACACCAAAAGCAAATAAGAGTGTTATGATCACGTACTTTAGCCATGTGTTCCTACTAAAAAAAAAAAAACAAAAAAACCAAATTTGGATTCAAGAAATGCGAGAGAAGAAAAGAAAGAATTGAAACAACATAAACCAACGCTTGAAACAACAAAGAAAAAGAAGTCACGAGAACATGCTACTAATTATAATATGAACCAAAGAGACAATTCATCAATAGCTCAAAACAAGAGAATCCAAGAAACCAAGAATCCAACAACAACGAAAAACAACTAAAATGTGACAAATGCACACAAGAACCTTCAACAAAGCCCTAAAAAAGTTAACCAATCCCGAGAAAAAACAAGCGTATACTCCACAAGAAGACTTATAATATCCTTAATCTTTGCCTTCACATCTTAATTAATATACTATGCTATTAATGAAATGCATCTATGAATTAAAAGTCTAAAACCTCACTTCACAACTTGTGCCAGTCAACGAATGCAAATAGCACAAAAAATTACCACCCAATTCAGTTTGCTATAAGCTTGTGCCATTGAATATGTGGCCCTAAATAGCTCCAACAACAAACTACTTAATAGTTAATACATCTATCTAAAACTTACCAACACACTATTCATTTTACCTCACCAATTCAAGCAAAATCCAATAAGCTAATTATATCCAAATCCTTCACATGTTCTAACTATAATAAACTAATATGTCTAGAACAAACTAAACCACCAAAGAATATCTAAATCAAGTAACTTAAAAAGTCTACACGACAAACTATTGAAAGGAAGTGATTCAGTCGCTAAAATAGAATAGCCAAGAGAAGATTCACCTCGATAAGCACCTAAGCCACTGGCGCCAAAGCCTCCATAACCCCCACCAATCTCACTGCCTCCACTATACCCTCCGTACCCACCAAGCCTACCTCCGAGACCTGGAGTCCTATAAGGACCAAAATCACCACCACCAAAATAAGAGTCGCTATACCTACCAATACCATCACCAAAAGAACGTGTCCTAGAGTCCCTAGCAAAAGCAGTAGCAGGGGGTGGGTTTGAGGCTTTTTTTGGCTCAGCCTTCTAAAGAACATAAACCTTGCAACTCTTTCACAAGCGGCTGAAGGAACATGTCAATTTTCTGCTTTGGGCTGATCGGTCCAGGAACGATAACCGTTAAGAACATAAACTCAGATTTCATGCACATCGACGGTGGAAGGTTGTAAGGAGTCAAAATCACGGGCCACGAAGAGTACGATTTCCCGGAAAGCCCTAATACTTGAAAACCATCAGTGCACAATCCTAAACGAACATTCCGAACCTCGGCGGCGAAGTCTCTATTGACGTCATTAAAATGTCTCCAAGCAATCGAATCAGAACAGTGTTGCATAACATCTTCGAGCGATGAATGATCTCCATGCCATCGCATATGTTTTGCGGTTGACTCAGACGCATACAATCGTTGCAACCGAGGGCCCAAAGGGAAGTAGTACATTCTTTTGCAAGGGAGGTTTTTTGTGTTCCGACCACGACCTCGTCGATGTGCAACGTATCGTGATTTCCCACAAAATTTACATGACGTCAACTCAGAGTCCACTCCCCAATAAATCATACATTGGTCCTCATAACAATCTATTTTCTCAACAGGTAGACCTAGACCTCGCATTAGTCTTTTAGTGGCATAAAAATTCTCAACCATTGAGTTGTCATTTGGCAAACAATCCTTCATGAGTTTAATGATTTCATTATACCCTCGTTCGAGATATATGATGTTCGACTTGATCGCAAGTAATCTTGCCATTGCGACAACGTTGTCATGGTTTCGCAACCATGCCACAATTGTTCCCTACTTGCATCAATCATGTCATATAGTTGGCGTGCTTGGGGGTTTGGTGATTCTTCCACGGCATTCCAATTGAAACTTGAACCTGCCACGTTGTGTAGCATCTCGCGGTAAGGTGTCGGATCGTATCCTCCCACATCAGCATCATCAATATGGCTATCCATTTCGTGAAAATTTTGCGGGCCTTCATCTCCGTTCTCACCATGTTTGTACCAACTATGATATCCCGGGACAAATCCATACCTACATATGTGGTGCTCAACCTTTTCGAAGTCCAGGTACGGTAGAAGTCGACATTTCTTAAAATTGCACGGACATCTAATCTTCTTTTCACTTTGGTATGTAGGACAATGTTGTTTTGCAAATGATATGAATTCTTTAACCTTCGCCGCGAATTCAATTCGAACGTAACCGTTGTCGAGCCGGTTGTACATCCAGACTCTACTTGTAGACGACATTCCTAGTCGAACGTAATCCTTGTCGAGCCGGTTGTCTATTCAAGTAATGAAATAATAATGATTAAGATGATAAGAAATCTCACTAATTGGAGAATATTGTAAATCGGAATAGCGATCAAGACCATTTAGAAGAAATTGATAGCTAAGTGAAAGAACGAGGTTCGCACATTAAACTCATGAATAGAGAATAAATTGACAAAGTTAGGAAGTCATTAATTTTCTAACTAGTCAGCGTTACACGATGTCTCAGGTTTCATTTATGATCGTATTGTAATGTAATGTCTCTTTTCATATGATGATAGATGTAATTTGGAGGGGGTAAAGAGAAATCTCAGATTTGATTTCTCGATGATGACGGGTATAACAAAATAAAGTTTTGGCGGGAATGGTGGCCCCATTTTTTGAGAGACGAATTTAATTCCGTCTCTAATTCCGTTTCTGATCCGTCTCAAATCCGTCTCTGAATATTTCCGTCTCAATTCCGTCGCTAACTTTTAAATGTAGAAACGAAAATTATTCCGTTTCTAATTCCGTTTCTGATTTAGAAACGGAACTTATTTCTGTCTCTAATTCCGTTTCTAATTTGCTGTTTTTTTGTAGTGATAAGAGGCATAAAAATACCACATAGTATCAACGCGTCTACTACTTGTTCACTCATACCTCCTTAAGGTTATAGGTTTATTCCATTCTCTAGAAATTTTATGTGAAATAGCAACATTAACTAAAAGAGTAATCCTAGTGTTTCTAATCCTAACTAGTAGTAGAAATTAAGTAATTATAGGTACTATTCAATCGTAACCAATAACACCTAACTAATCAATCATCCATAGCAAGTGCATGAATATGAAATTACTAACAACTATAACATCAAACGACAAAGTAATTACCTCAGTACATGATTCTAATGTATTATAATGTTGATCATGACATGCTTTACCGATAAAATAAACATGGAATAACAACCAAATACGGAATCAATATAAATCTTGAATTTCTCAATTAAAAGGTTGAAATGAAATATTACATATTAATAAACCAAAAAATAGAACAAGCATAACCACGAAAACACTATGCATGTAAGAGAAGAGCGAGACAAAAACTTCTAAACCAAACAAAAGACACAACATTAACTTAATAGATCAAGTGAAGAACACCAACTAATGCACATGAAAGCCAATCCGGGGAAAATGTGAGCGAGATACAATGCGAAGAGAATTCGGGTGTTAAAAAATTTTTTTTTTTTGTTACCTTGACGAGCAGAGAGCGGAGCGATAAGCACAAGCGACCGAGAGCGCGAGAGCAATGAAAGAGACGAAGATTCAAGATCGAAAATCAAAAAGAATCGAACGATGTGCACTCATTCACCGCACAATCAACCACGTAACAAATCAAATCACTCAAGAACAGTTAAAATAAAACCTCAAAAAGTAATAACAATTAAAAGAACTGAACTCTTTAAATATGTCACACGATCAAGAGTTTGTTCCTTCACGGTTCATAGACAATAAGGTAGTACTATAACACCGCCCATTGCCAAGACAAATTTAAAAAAAAAAAGGATTCCATGAGCAGAATAGCTAAGACCTTTCAAGAAAATAATTTTTTTTTTATCCATTTAGTAGACTAGTATAGCTGAGCCGCTAAGAAAACCTAGTATACACAATGGTCAGCCACATTATGTTCATTACCTATGTTTGAACATCAAGGCATATATATGACTGCCTTGCCTAGCGAAATAGCTTCAGTTCAAGTGAAAATCTATAACATATTTCATTCATGAGCATAATATTTGCAATGCTAACAAGTATTACGACTTTAATATTTCTGGATGCCGCAGATAAGGTACGTAGGAACATCGAACACCCCGAATATTTATTGATAGATGGAAATTTATGAAGTCTGCACGCTTAATTTAAATTGGAAAATCTTTCAAGATAAAAAAAGCTTATTGCCTTCAACTCCGATCTTTACTAGAAGGTCGAACTATCAAATGAACCATAGCGGAAACTTAAATAATTCTCATGTCACCCTTGGTTTTCCATAAATTTTTCAAAATAGATAAACAAGGGGACTAGAATGCCAACCTGACAGATGCAAAAGTTGAGCAATTTGTTTGTAGCAGTTCAGTACTTCCTCAAAACCGTCACAAGGTGAATGATCTCTATGAAAGCTGAAGACCTCTTGATCATGAGTGTTGGCTGCATTATAAAGAACAATAAAAAATGAAGAGATTATATCAGAATGTAGTAAGACTCCAAAACTACAAATGCCAATAGAAACGGAATCGAGACCGAGAGAGAAGCGAGAGATGAGGGCGATGACGGAGACCGACACGACGAGACGGAGAGACCGAGAGAGACGAGCGAGACCGAGAGACAACGAGAGACCAGGTAGCACGACCGGACGGAGAGACGGAGACCAGCGCGACGAGACGGAGAGACCAGAGAGACAACGAGAGAGACCAGCTAGCACGACCGGACGGAGAGACGAGACTATCGAACGGGATGGACGTTTGGGGACGAGACGATCGAATGATTTTGGACGAGACGGAGAGGCAGATTTAGGTATTTGGGGTTTTTTCGTGAGAATGATTTAGGGATTTCGGGTGTTTTGTTGGGGGGAAGAGGAGGGGTGCCATGATCCAAGCACATACAAATCTCGAGGAATGATGAACGGTCATAAGAAATGAAAAATTTGGCGGGAATGGTGGCGCCAATTTTCAGAGACGGAATTTAATTCCGTCTCTAATTCCGTCTCTGATCCGTCTCAAATCCGTCTCTGAATTTTTCCGTCTCAATTCCGTCGCTAACTTTTAAATTTAGAAACGGAACTTATTTCGTTTCTAATTCCGTTTCTGATTTAAAACGGAACTTATTTCCGTTTCTAATTCCGTTTCTGATTTGCTGTTTTTTTGTAGTGATGCACTCGTTTTCTTTGTAGAACCCACCAAAGAACATCTATAGGGACCCATTCATATGCTTTTTCTAAATCTACGAATACCATATGAAGATCTTTTTTCTTTTCTCTATATTTTTCCGACAATCGTTTTACAAGGAAAATCGCCTCCATAGTTGACCTCCCATGCATGAAACAAAATTGGTTCTCTGATATTGTTGTTTCTCTCCTTAGCCTATTGTCAATTATACTCTCCCACAGTTTCATAGTGTGACTCATAAGTTTAATTCCCCGGTAGTTTGAGCAACTTTGAATGTCTCCTTTGTTTTTGAAGATTGGCACAAGCGTGCTTCTTCTCCAATCCATTGGCATCCATTTTGATTTTAAAATTTTATTGAAAAGTTTTGTTAACCAAGTCAATCCGATTTCTCCTAAGCATTTCCAAACCTCCATGGGTATTTCATCTGGGCCACATGCTTTCCCTATTTTCATTCTTTTCAATGCCTCTTTAACTTCTACAATTCTAATATTGTGTGTATAATTTACATTTCTTTCTTGGTGTGGGTTTTCATCTATTATAGTATCAACTTGGCCATCATTAAATAAACTATCGAAGTAACTTCTCCATCTCTCCTTAATATCCTCATCGCGTGTTAAAACATTTTGATTTTCGTCCTTAATACATGTTACATGACTTAGGTCTTGTTTCTTTTTATCTCTTAATTTGGCTAGCCTATATATATATATATATTTTTCGCCATATCTATTACCTAACCTTGTATATAGATCTTCCATGAAATTTGTTTTAGCATGACTAACTACTTTTTTAGCTTGTTTTCTAGCTTCTTTATATTGATTGTACGCATCTTCATCTTGACACTTAGGTATTTTCTTATACATCTCTCTTTTATTATTAATTGCTCGTTGGACATCCTCGTTCCACCACCAAGTTTCCTTCTTTGAAGGTCCCAAGCCCTTAGATATACCTAATATGTTTGATCCCACCCTCCTTATGCAACTACTCATTTCTAGCCACATTGTATTAGCATCTAAGTCAAGCTTCCAAACATTTTCCTTTAGTAGTTTTTCTCTAAACTATACTTGTTTACTATGTTTTAGGTTCCACCAATTTATTCTAGGGTCGCTAACTCTTTTATTCATATTATTCTATTGTGTTAGTTTAATATCAAATACTACTAACTTATGTTGGGTAGTAAGTGCTTCACCATGTATTACTTTGCAGTTTCTACATAGTTTTCTATCTATTTTTCTTGTTAAAAGAAAATCTATTTGACTCTTGTTATTACCACTACTAAAAATAATTATATGCAACTCCCTCTTCCTAAAACTGGTATTTGCTAAGACAAGATCATATCACTACAAGAAAAATGATATTTAGAGACGGAATTAGCAACGGAATTAAGTTCCGTTGCTGAGAAAAAATGGTTAGAGACGGAATTGAGATGAACTAATTCATAGACGGAAATAGAAACAGAATTAAAGATGTAATTAAATTTCGTCTCTAAATAATGGCGCCAACATTCCCACCAAAACTTTCTTTTTTAACAACCGTCCATTATGTCTCGAGATTCGTGTGTGCTAGATACCCAAAAATACCAACCACAAAACTCTTTCTCTCTCCCTAAAATATCTCTCCACTCTCTCTCTCTCTCACAAAAACCCTATTTCTCTCAACCAAGCTCTCTCTCACCGTCTCCGCTCTCACCGCCACCGCTCTCTCTCTCTCTCTCTCTCTCTCTCATCGTCGCCGCTCTCTGCTCTCTCTCTCTCCGTCGCCACTCTTTGCTCTCTCTCTCTCGCCACTCTCTGCTCTCTCTCTCTCGCAGCTCTCTGCTCTCACTCTCTAACCTTCTCTCTCAAAGAAGCGCACGCCGAAACTGTCAAACCTACTGAGGCCGGTCGCGGTTTCGCCCACTCATGGCATGTTCTACGGTTCGACGTTCCTCCACGGCGGACCAATCACTTCTACCAACAGTTCAGGAGCGTAAGAAGCCCTAACAATTTCTTCAAAGGCGTGAAATGGTAATTAGGTTTCAAGTTTCAATCTTTGCGTTTGATTTCTGTTTCAGTTAGGGTTTACTCTTTGAAACTCTCGCTGTTTTTGACTTGTTGTATTGTTAGTCTCCCGACGGTTCGTGTTTTCTTATGAGTTCAGATGATAATGCTTTTCGGTTGTTCGATCTGTAAGTTTTGTGAATGTTTGATTGAATTTTCATCAGTTGTTGATTCGGTTATTGTAAATACTGCTTGTATTGTGTTCAGACCGAGTAATGCCGATGAAATTAAGGAAGACGCGTGTTCGTCCTATGTTGATGATGGTGAGTTTTGTACTAACGTGAATGGATCAGTCGGTTGTGCTAATGTGTCAACTGTCTAGAACGAAATTGTAAACCCTAAACCCTAAACTGTAGGTTATAGTTTTCTTCTTCGTATGGTAAGGTTTCATAAACTTCCAATTTAACCAAATTTTGTATTTGTAGCTACAAATAACACGTCGGTGGTACCCGCGACTTTTCTCAAGCATTTACGAATACCTACTTTAGCTGCATATTGCATATGTGGATGTGAATTGGTTAGACAATTGGATTGGTAATAGCGAGGTGATGCCTGCAATTACTCCAGTATTTTCCTCTTATTGCATGGGTGTTTTGGTAACCATTCAAGAAAATTGCATGTTTGAAATTCCATTCCTTTAGGTCTTGAGTGATTGAATGGACTATCCATAGTGAAGTTTATTTTAAATACTTTAGGAGAATAAATGATTTAAGGTATTTCATTTAACGGAGATTTGAAGCTATTATGAATACCTGAGATATATTATGAAGACTAGGCTGATTAAGTTAGCTCACGCCCACATTATGGCTTTCTGCTGACAATCAACATCGTATAATCTTCAAACTAATAATTACTTGAATGGCTTCGATTTATCATAATCTTTTCCTATGAGATTAAGACAATTACCTACTACCCATAGCTATATTATTTTGAGCTATCTTCTGAGAATTTTTGTTTCTTTCACTGCATATTCTTATGCTGCAAATCTGGTACTTGTTGAAGGGGAGTCCGTTTATGACTATTGTTGGTACCCTTACATGACTTTATAATTGGAAGCATTGAATTCACATGTATATTTATGTTGCTGCTTCATTTGTATTTTATTTATGTTTTTATGTCAATGCAGATGGCGTTTGATTCTCACCGAAATGAGAAGGAAGTCAGGGTAGCTCTTGAGAGGACGCAAGCTTCTTTAGCAGAAGCTCTTGAAAGAACCGAGTAGGGTTTGAATCGTGCTAATCGGAAGATAATGCTGATTATGTACTTCATGTTGTCCCTGCTTTTATTTTTCTCTTATTCTTTTTGGACCATACTATATAGGGGTTAGTTTTTTCTTGGCAGATTGAGTCACTTAATGCTTCATATAAAAATGCCCTTGAGGTTTGTTGGTAACATGTTAGTCTTTTACATGTTATTATTTTCTTCAACTTCTAAGAGCACGGGATCCTGGGTTTCTTTTCTAGGTTATATGTTCTTCTCAGGACGAGCAAATACATTTGTTACAACGTAAAGTGGAGGCTGCAAATGATAAGTTGCAGATGTTGCTTTTATAAGGAGTATTTTCCATATTAAAATCATCTTACTTGAAGAACTTACTTCTAATATTGTTTATTAAATTATGTTTACCACTCCTTTTGTTTTAGATGGCTGATTTAAATACTATGGAGAGTATAACTGATTTGAAGAGCAAAAGAGACTTGCTTGGGATCTGCAAAACCGTATAGAAGATGCAAAGTTTCAAATAATGCAGGCAGATAAGCTACATAAAGATTTATACAATACCATATTAGTAAGATTCCTCGTACCTCTTATTGTGCTGGCTACATGATACATCAAGTCTAACTCGAAAGTTGACACTACATGATACTTCATTTTTCAATGGAAATTACTTGCATTTGCTTTGTTTCAGATTCTTGCCAATACATATCCTTGCTCTAATAAATTCTAAAAAGGTTTGACATTACATGTAGTAATTTTGTGCATTTTTGTAGCATAGTTATATAGCCTTTTCTAGTGAAGATTGGGAGGTTGCAAGCTTAATGTTCCAATTATGGCGAGCTTCTAATTTGAGTTACCTCATTTTTTCTACGTTTGATAATTGATGTTTATAATGCTTTAATTTATCTTCTCCCCCATAATGGATGGCCTTGAAGTTCTCTTAAAACCAAAGTCTTTGGTTTGAGTTTGAAATTATAGAAATAAGACAATTTCTTCGTGTCTTTTTTTTGGTTTCAATTATGTTTTAATGCGGAAGAGCTTGGTAATGGGCCAAAGTGTTATTGATCTTTTTATAGCAAGGTATGCTGATCAAACTGCCTAGCATTATATATTGACTTGTTTTGAGTTTGGAATTATTGATTGTTGCAGATAATATGCTTTTGGGGAATCGAAGGCATTCATTTTGCGAAATATGTAGCATTGAGCAATGGAGATTGTGGAGCTTGGAGCTTTGATGTCACTGTAACAAAGGCCCTGTGAGTTTGTTTTATGCATCCATCTATGAAAATGACAAGATTTAGTTATATTCTAGTGGTGTTGATCGAGAGTTACATTTAAAGATGTTCGTTTGAAGATTTGAGACTTTTACATTAAAAGATATTCTAGTGGTGTTGTACCCCAATTAATTTGTGACCGAGGCTATGTTGTTGTTTGTTGTTGTTGTGTTTGTTTCAATGCCATACTTTTAGCAGAAATGATAAATATATGAAGATTTTTCTTGTGATGCACAACATTATAATAGTATTAATTGGTTTACTTTTTCTTTTTGTTATTTGTAATTTTAGGTGCAAATGGAATGTAAGAGACTCGACATCATATCTTTTGTGTCATTGAAAAAAAGGGCTATGAGAAAGGTACTACTTCTGTTCTTGACACAAATAACTTGCTTTTAGATCCTACATATCTTTTGGGTGACTAAGTTTCTTAACGTTGATTTAATTATATTTTGTTTGCTAAGAAGAATATATACTAAAGTTCCTATTGAACTCATCAATGAAATAACCCTAGTAATTACTATATGGTTCTTTCATGTTTTGTAATTTTTGGGAACCCCTAGTTTTAGGAGAAACTTTGCTAAGTATTTTGTAGGAAATTAAGAGTTAGAATTTTTTTCCAGAATGCATTCATTGTAATAATGTGTTGAAGATCATGAACATAACTTGTCTCTAAAAAGAAATAGTTATTAATATTGAAGTACTTATGAAAATTGGTACTTGTCTTGTATCATTTATTTATCATACTTCCATTACACATTGTTTATCTTATTGAGTCTTTTATTTTAGTTTTCTTTACTTTTAATTTGTGTTCTATCTTTTGTTTCAGTTTACTTTAATTTCATTTTGTATAGTGTCTTCTTAATTTTTTGGAGCATCGAGGACAATTGACTCTTGTTTGTGTTAATCTAGAACTAAATTTTATGTCATTGTTTGGAGCGAGAGATAATTTGCTAATTAACACCATGTTCTTTCTAGATAATGATGAATTTCTTTTTCTTTATTACTTTATTTATGTTGTGTTTGGCTCATACACTTGTGCTTGCGATAATACGTAGTTCTCCCATAATATTGTTTATATTCCTATTATTGTTTGTATAATTTAGTGATTTTTTTCTTTTTGATCTTTTTTTAGGTGTTTTGTACGAAGTCAAGTATTATTTGAAGCACAATCAACTTTATATAATCTCGGAACACTTCTTCATTTTTTTTCATTTAGAACAATTTTTGCTTTTACTTTTGTAGAAAGATACGATATAGAAACTTTTTAGATTATTTTTGTTGTTTCGTGTACAGTCATTGAGAAAAGATAATTTTAAGGATATGTTAAGTTTATATAAACTGTGCAATATCAATATATTATTTAGCTATGATTTGTATTATATATTGGCAGGTTAAATGTGCTTGGATTGAGACCTATATATATATATATATATGAATTCAGAGACGGAATTGAGACGGATTAGCAACGGAATTCAGAGATTTCGTTGCTATTCTGTCTCTAATTTTCGAGGAATAGATGCATGAATCAGCGACGGATCAGAGACGGAATTATTGTATTCCGTATCTGATCCGTTACTAATCAGAGACGGAATTAGCAACGGAATGCAAAAATTCCGTCTCTGATCCGTTTCTGATTAGCAACGGATCAGAGACCGAAATAATGCATTCCGTCTCTGATCCGTTGCTAATCAGAGACAGATCAGAGACGGAATGCAATTACAATTGTACCATTTTGAAAAATTTCCATTTCTGTTCCGTCTTTGTTCCATTTCTTATTTCCGTCTCTAATCAGAAACGGAATTTATTCCGTCTCTAATCCGTCTCTAAATCAGAACCGAAATCATATTTCCGTTTCTGATTGAATCAGTGTCGATGATTTCAGAGACATAATTTATTCCGTCTCTGTTCCGTTGCAGATTTCAATAAGAGACGAAATTTATGCAAATTAGAGACGGAAACTTCCGTTTCTGATCTGCTATTTTTTGTAGTGATATGCTGAAGCAAATTCTAAAATTGATTATCCTTTTTCATTTCTATTATCGTAACCAAAACCTCCATGAACTCTCTCAAACCCATTGTTATTTACCCCGACATGCCCATTTAAATCTCCTCCAATAAAAACCTTTTCATCTAATGGTATATTCCGCATAAATCCATCCATATCATCCCAAAACTTGCGTTTGATGCTCTCGCTTAATCCTACTTGTGGTGCATATGCGCTAAGTATGTTAATTTTTTCGTCTCCAATAATTAATTTAACTAGAATCAATCTATCCCCTATTCTTTTAACCTCTACGACCTTATCCTTATAATCATTATCCACCACAATTCCTACTCATTGCATTTTCTATCTATACTAGTGTACCACAATTTAAACACTGTGCTTCCTATTTCTCTACTCTTCTCTCCTACCCATTTTGTCTCTTGGAGGCAAGCAATATTGACTCTCATTCTAATCATGATATCTACTAGTTCTATTGACTTCTCCGTAGGTGTTACTATGTTCCATGTTCCTAAATGAATTTTTTCTCCCCTTCGTATTTGTTTTACTTTTCTATTTCTATTTTGTCTAAAAGATCTAGTGTTCGTATCTATGATTTTGTTTTTGTTTTTGTTTTGAACTACCTTCTTTACCCACACCCGTCCTTTGTGTGGAAACCCTTGCTCATTTTCTTCACATCCGGCGACGATATGAAGGGACTAGCTTCTTTACCCACACACGTCCTATGTGTGGGAACCCTTGCTCATTTCTCTTCATACCCAGACGGCGATGTGAAACACACCCTTGCTCATTTCTCACTACACCCGGGCTCTGATGCAGTGTGTCGCTAGGTGGGAACGCCCCAATGTTTATATATGTTTGATCAATTTCATGAAAAGTGACAAACATTTTACGCTGGCTGTCAACCTATCGCAACTTTCCTCCATTTCCCAAGAATGGAAAATGAGCTTGGGGCCTCCCACCCTCACTTTTTAGGTATGAAAAGTGAGTTTGAGACCTCCCTTACCCATTTTTTGGTATGAAAAAATGGGTGTCAGAGTCCTCCTCCTTTATCCGGACTTAAGACCGGCTAAGTAACGCACATAGTGTACAACATAGGTGGAGTTCATTGTGGAACGAAATATACAACTTAATAACTTTTTCTCAAAATCTTTATCTTTGACGTGTTTATTTAGACTTATTTTCAACCTCGACCATCGCCGATCGGTAAGTTACACAAGGCAAGGTCTTACACCAATTTCTTTCACATTTTACACTATAACAACCCTAAAACTTTAATTCATGTAATGTGTCGTTTTAGGATCATGACGTGAACTAGGAGTGATGTGGCGAGCTTAGCCAACCTTAAGGAATTTGGCCAAAAAATGTTGTTTTCACGCATAGCTGTGAGTATTGATCACCACGTCGTTTCCAACAAATTCATGTCCTTAAAATTCCTTAGTTGGTCATTCCAAGAATTTCTATTTAACTATACTTCTAAATAAAAATATTCTAATCAAAACCAATTTCCTAATTAAATACTAATATAGTTCTAATTAAACCAAAGTTTCTGAATCCACATATGTTGAGTTTGGTGTGCATGCCAACTCATCGTGCCAACTAATACGAAATCGATCTTCACTACTTCGCATCACATGAAGTTCAGAATCAAGTTGTGGAATTGTTTATCTCTCAAAATGGAGTTTCAATTCCCATTTTTCAATGGCTTCTATTAATGCAAAACTAATTTGGTTTTACTTGAGGGTTTTCATGTGTTGATGTTGATGCAATGTGCTTAGATTCAAAATTTTAAGATGAATGGTGATGATGGATGGTTTATATTCGAGGTAAGATTTCAAAGCCTTTTAAAGATGGGAAAAGGCTCGAAAGTCAATGTGGAAGAAAGAGTGCAAAACCCCCATTTTCTGCCTCAACAACTATTAATGTTGCTACGCGATGCAGTGGGAATGGATTCCACGACATCGCCAGGGCGCCATCTCGGCACCGTTTTGCTTGAGTTAGTGTCACCGACATCGACGGTGCAAAACCTTAAACCATAACAATTTTATTAAGTTTTGATTAGGGACCTTTTGAACTTTTTACTGAAGTCTGGATGCGACCATTTTTTCCAGAATACATGTTTATACTATATATTTTATATCTAATGATTTTCATGACTATCCAAAATCCTCAATACGATTTTCAAGATGTAATTTGGTCTAATAACTTCACTTTACAAAATATGTTTGTACTTGAGCTGATTTTGGTCATTGAACTTGTTTTAATCGAGTATTTTCATTTCTAACATATTACAAATAGACACTTGAATTAATGAATCAAGCCTTATGAGTATTTTCCGGGCATTCCCATCGATTTTCGAGTCATTTCGAAAGTCACAAGTTAGAATGAAGTTCTTTAATACATATAAGTACTATTTTGGGGACTTAATGTTTTGAATGAATTCTAATTAGTTATATTAGGGTTTTTCTTATCAATAATACATAGTAGTGATAAGGGATTGATAGGTGAGTGGTTGAGGTCAAAATTTGGGTGTTATAACATGCCTTCGGTGTCTATTAAAAATTAAGAAAAATATAAGAAATCTAATAGATTTAATGTCATTTAGGATTGAAATAAAACATAAACGCTTAACCCAAATGAGTGAATGGCAACACACCAATAACCAAATTAACTAGATACCAGGGACTTAACAGATTTGAGACGAGTATCAGGGATCGGTTGAGAGGCATGTCGCAGCCACAAGAACGTGGTTTTGCGGTAACTAAACCAACAAGGTAACAACCATTATTTCATGCATGTCTATTTGTTCATTTAGTTTTATGTTACCTCTTTTATGGACTCCTACTCCTATTATGAGTGGTCGAGGACCAAGTGAGCCAGGAAGGAGACTCCCGAGTGTGGGACCATCTAGCTATCAAAACCAACGCCCGAGTAACAAGATTTATGTTGTGATGAAATGTAATTCATCCAAAGCACTATCAATATCCCTCATCCATGATGGTTTAGGTTCATTACATTTTGCCACATTCCTAAGTCATAAGTCTGTCTAGCTTTGTCACTGCTCAGGATTATCGAGAGGCGATTTTAGTCTCCAACAATTTTGGAACAATTGGACTCCTCTCCTTAGACTCCATTGACACTCATTCTCTTTTGTTATTGTTTCATAGTCTCAGTATCATGCATTTGCTTTATTTCCATTTTTATTTACTTCCTGCATGATCTTTAGACTGCTTATTTAATTCTTAAAGTATTTTTTATATCCTTGATGGAGATCGAGTCTCCATCAAGGTCGTCATGGCATATAAGAGAGTCGACACCATGAGTTGGCACTTGATGTTCAATGGATCTCTTTTTATGAATTGTCATTAGTTAGGCATTATTAGTGTCATTATTAGTAATTGCATTATTTATTACGAGTTAGCAGTAAAGTTTTATTGGAATAGGAAGTCTACTTTTATGGTTACTATGTAAATTAAGAAATTAAGTTTTAGTAGGAAATCTTTTAAATAGTTAGAATCAATTTGATATTTAGTATCTATTTTGGTTAGATTCAACTTTTAATCTTAGCAATTATTCATTGACTTATGAAGATTATTTTATTTATTTAGTATTTCGTTTGATGTGTAAAGCTATAAAAGCCTATATAAAGGTTCATATATTATGTAATTTGGATTATTTTGATTAATGAAAAATTAAGTTATTCTTTAAAAATTAGGGTTTAATTCTCTGTGCCTTGAATTGATTTGTTCATGGATTTCGAACATTCGATTTGGAAGACTTTCACTGCGTCAGTTCGGTATAAGAACACAGAGAATTAAACCCTAATTTTTAAAGAATAACTTAGTTTTTCATTAATCAAAATCGACCCTGTTACATAATGTGTAAGCCTTTATATAGGCTTTTAAAGCTTTACAAATCAAACGAAATGTTAAAAATAAATAAATAAATAAATAACGTTTCTAAGTCAACAACCGATTGCTAAAATTGAAAATTGAGTCTAACCAAAATAGATACATAATATTAGATTGAGTCTAACTATCTAAAAGATTTCCTAATAAAACTTAATTTCCTAATTTACTTACTAACCATAAAAGTAGACTTCCTATTCCAATAAAACTTCACTGCTAACTCATAATAAACAAATCAACTATCAATAATGATTCTAGCAATGCCTAACTAACGACACTTCATAAAGACAACTCCATTGAACACCGAGTACCAACTCATTGTTGGGTTTTGGGGTTCATACGCAGCGGAGATTACAAAACAGTTTTGACAAAAACCCCAACAGGATCCGAATCTAATTCCATTAAAAACGTTTAAACAATGAAAAACTTAATCATACCTCAATCGCAATATACCTTTCTGAAGGTTGATCGATCTCTAAGGCGTTGCCAATGATGAACGCCCTCTATCAGCAGTCCACACACGAACGGCGGCCGAGATTTGAAGAGCTAGCTTCGAGAGAATACCAAACCTTTTTGTTTCTTTCCAAAACGATCCAGAGCATACCAAAAACCCTAAGTCGTTTCCTTAAACGAAAATAGGGTTTCGGCCTTTTAATCTTTCATCCGTGTATTCTAACTTAAAGCGTCTATTTATACAGTCTAATCAATAGTGTATATAACATCCTTTTGTCACACGATATCCTTTTGATCAAACATAAGGCATGGAATTGTCATCCAACATGTTCAATCGTACTAGTCTCGATCTCTAGGTAGATCAAAACATCCAAGTGACATTGATCAATATCAATTCACTTAGACTAGGCCTTTTAACATCTAACACATCGAGGGATCTACTAGATATCTCTCTTTATATGAGAGGGACAAATTCTATCTCGATTACACAACTTCATCACATTTCTCACACAAGTAACCAATCACGACCTTTATAATCGTCCTAGGTTAAAGACAACGTTTGATTGTGTCAAATTACTGTGTTCCTAATGTTGAAGTCCCTGGCAATCTCAAGTCAGAGGACTGAAAAATATACCTATCATGAGAAACAACTATGACTTAATCCATGTGATGTTCTCATAGCGGGTCGGTCCAGTACTTTGTTCCCTAACAAGTACTCGTGATCTTGATTCATATCCCTATACGTATAATCATCATATGATCATCAATCAAGACTCACACTAATCTTAATTCATTATAGTTCCCAGTATAACGATCGACTAGGGACATTTAGGATATTTATGTAAATACCCATGGATCTTATTATAATGTAAACATGCAAATTAATTATAATAAACAACAAATGAAATCCTCTATTTTATTAACTAAAAGTATTCATAAAGACAGTTAATGGATTGACCTAGGGCACATGCCCCATCATCTCCCACTTGCACTAGGGCCAATCATACATGCATCTAATGCCTAATGATCTAACATGACCATCATGTTTTGCTTGTGGAAGAGCTTTTGTCAATGGATCCGCAACGTTGTCTTCGGTAGGTACTCTACAAATCTTTACGTCTCCCCTCTCAATAATTTCTCTGATGAGATGAAAACGCCCGAGTATATGTTTGGATCTGTGGTGTGATCTAGGTTCCTTGGCTCGTGCTATTGCCCCGTTATTGTCACAATACAAACAAACAGGGTTAGCAATACTTGAAACCACACCTAGTTCGAAAAAGAACTTTTTGATCCAAATCGCCTCCTTTCTTTGCATCGGATCTTTGCAATATACTCGGCTTCATTGTAGAATCTCGCCACGCCTCTCTTACTTCGAACCTTTCCACTTACAAAGACCCCCATTCAAAGTAAACACATATCCAGACTGCGATCTAAAATCATATATATCAGTTTGAAAACTTGCATCTGTGTAACCATTTACGACTAGATCATTTTCAAAACCTCCATAGACCAATAACACTTCCTTAGTCCTTCTTAAGTACTTAAGGATGTTCTTTACTTGCTATCCAAGTGACTCTCACTGGATCTCGACTGATATCTCGCTTGTAGTGCTCAAAGCATATGATATATCGGAATCGAGTGCATAACATGGCATACATGATAGATCCAATAGCTGATGCATATGGAATCTTATTCATACGGTCTCGCTCATCATTTGTCTTAGGACATTGAGTCTTGATGAGACTTATGCCATGAGTCATTGGCAACAATCCTCTTTTAGAGTCTTGCAAACTGAACCTATTTAGCACCTTGTCTATGTAAGCACTCTGATTTAGACCGATTAGCCTCTTAGATCTATCCCTATAGATCTTTATCCCTAGGATATAGGTGCATCTCCTAAGTCTTTCATTGAGAAACACTTCCCTAACCAAGACTTGACATTCTCGCAATGTTGGGATGTCATTTCCAATGAGTAATATATCATCAACATACGATACTTAAAAAACAACTACACTCCCACTGACCTTCTTGTATACACAAGGCTCATCTTCGTTCTTAATAAAACCAAAATCCTTGATTGCTTCATTAAAACGAAGATTCCAACTTCGAGAAGCTTGCTTTAATCCATAAATGGATCTTTGAAGCTTGCATACCTTCCTAGAATTCTCAGGATGTACAAAACCTTGAGGTTGTGTCATATACACGTCCTTAAGTAGCTTTCCATTAAGAAATGATGTTTTTACATCCATTTGCCATATTTCATAGTCATAATATGCAACAATGGCAATTAAAATTCTTATGGATTTAAGCATGGCTACTGGCGAAAAAGTTTCATCATAATCAACACCTTGAGTCCACTGAAACCTTTTGCTACAAGACTTGCTTTAAAAGTATGCACTTTGCCATCCATGTCAGTTTTCTTCTTGAAAACCCATTTACATCCAATGGTCTTACCTCCTTCAAGTAAATCAACCAAGTTCCAAACTTGGTTATCATACATGGATTGCATCTCAGAGTTCATGGCACTTAGCCATTTATCCGAGTCTGGTCCAGACATAGCCTCTTGATAAGTGGTGGGCTCATTTTGGTCTATAAGCAACATATCACGACTATCAGTAATGAGAAATCCGAATCTCTCTAGCTCATGTCTTACCCTACTAGATTTACGTGGGCCTTGTGTCATTTGTGGAGGTTCAACTGGTTCGGAACATTGTTGAAATTCCAGTAGCGGTTCAGTGTTTACCTGTGATTCTTGAACTTCTTCAAGATTTATTTCTCTCTCACTAGTGTCTTTTGAAATAAACTATTTTTCCATAAAGGCACCATACCGAGCAACAAACATTTTGTTCTCAGCAGGATTATAAAAGTAATATCTTTTGTTTCCTTAGGATACCCCACAAATAAACACTTGTCAGATTTAGGTGCTAGTTTTTCTGAGACTTGTCGCTTTACGTAAGCCTCACAACCCCCAATCTTAAGAAAAGACAAACTAGGTCTCTTCCCGTACCATATCTCATATGGTATTTTATCAACCACTTTAGAAGGAACTCGATTTAGAGTGAAAGCTGCAGTTTGTAATGCATAACCCCAAAAGGATAATGGAAGATCTGCATGACTCATCATAGATCGAACCATATCTAATAAGGTTCGATTTCGCCTTTCAAAAACTCCATTCCATTGTGGAGTTGCTGGTGGAGTCAATTGGGAGATAATCCCACAATTTCTAAGATGATCATCAAATTCTTGGCTTAAATACTCACCACCTCGATCTGATCGAAGTGTTTTGATAGTTTTACCAAGTTGATTTTGCACTTCATTTTGAAACGTTCGAAACATCTCAAATGATTCAGCTTTATGTTTCATAAGATATACATAACCATATCTGCTGAAATCATCAGTAAATGTAATGAAGTACTGATAACATCCTCTAGCCGTTGTGTTTATAGGACCGCATACATCAGTATGTATTAGACCCAATAAATCACTTGCCCTTTCACTATGTCCAGTAAAGGGACTTTTAGTCATCTTGCCCAGTAAACAAGATACACACGTTTCATATGTTTCTAAATCAAATGAATCTAGAAGTCCATCTTTATGGAGCTTCGTTATGCATTTCTCATTTATGTGCCCGAGACGACAATGCCAAAGATAGGTTTGATTCAAATCATTTGACTTCAATCTCTTTGTATTTATGTTAAAGACTGGAGTATCTGAGTGGACCTTTTCATGCTTAGAATATAAAGACCATCATACAAATCAACATTTGCATAAAATATGCCTTTACGAGAAATGGAACATCTATTATTTGCAATAATAAAATCAAAACCATCCATATCCAAACATGAAACAGAAATGATGTTTCTGCTCAAGGCAGGCACAAAATAACAATTATTTAAAGTTAAAATAAGTCCACTAGATAAAACTAAGTCATATGATCCAACAGCCAGGGCAGCAACTCTTGCTCCATTCCCTACGCGGAGGATGACTTCTCCTTTCTTCAACTTTCTACTTCTGGCGAGTCCCTGCACATTTATACAAATGTGATATCCACATCTGGTATCTAATACCCAGGAATCACTAGTAGATAAATTAATTTCAATAACATAAATACCTGTAGTGGTAGTCACACTACCCTTTTTCTTCCTTAGATCTTCTAGATAGAGTTTGCAATTTCTGAACCAATGTCCATGTGCATGACGGAAATGACAATTTCCTTTTTTTTCTTTTGGGTGTTTTGAAGCAGGAACAGGCTGGGGCTTGACTTGTTCCACAGGTTTTGCAACAGGTGCAGCAACAGCCTTGGCAACTCTAGCCTTGCCTTTGCTTTTCTTCTTCATTCCCTTTCCCTTTTGGACCAACAACACATTACTAGAGGGTTTCTTGATATTTTGTTCACCAGTTTTGAGCATCAAATGCAACTCTGAAATTGATTTCTCCATATTATTCATATTGTAGTTCATCACAAATTGTGTGTAACTCTATGGTAATGAATTCAAGATCAAATCCGTAGCCAACTCTTGGCTTATGGGGAATCCGAGTCTATCGAGCTAGTCAACATAGCCCTTCATCTTCAGAACATGAGGACTAATTGACGCACCCTCAGTCATCTTGCAAGAATGTAGGTTTTTGACTGTCTCGAACCTTTCTTGCCTAGCTTCTGTTGGAACATGTCCTTCAAGATTATAGCCATGTCGTAGGCTTCCATTAGTTCCATGTCCTTCGAAGTTCAGGGAACCATAGTTGCCGACATAATACATGCAACATCGGTAGAATCGTTGACATGCTTACTATGCGCATCATTCACAGCTTTCGTAGCATTGGCTGGTGGGTCCTCATGGATTGGAGCATCCAGGACATACAACTTGCGTTCATGCTTAAGAACAATTCTCAAGTTTCTGAACCAGTCAAGAAAGTTAGTCCCAGATAGCTTATCCTTTTCAAGGATGGATCGCAGTGACAGGGGATTATTGTTACTTTAAGAGGCCATTGATCTATAATAAAGATTATGCAAAGTTTATTTTAGTATAGAGGAATAGACTCCCACTAAATTAACAACCCTCCTAAAACATACTGTTTATTTAGGGGACTAAAATCCATATTTCACCTAATTCTATGACAGCTATGGCATGAAACACAGAACTAGATTATTTAGGTAGGTAACAGTTACCAATTACGTCTTATGTAATTTTTAGATCCTTTTATGAGATACGAGACATCTTATGTCTTAGCATGTTTTTATCTCATCATTTGCCTAAAGCTCAAAAATATTTTGATGGCTTTATTAAGTCGGACCATTTTAAACATTTAGGTAACTCTTACCCAACTTGTCTCACCAAGATAACACAATACACCCGGCTATAGGCTGAAACTATATTAGTGTGATCGAGGCCTTTGACAAGTGTTTAAAATGGATGACATGAGACTTAAAATTTAATAGAGGGATTTTATTCAGTTTTAGTGATTTTTATGTAAACAATGAAATATCATATATTCTATTGATTTTTTCAATCACTAAACAATTTGGAAATTTTTATACTATTCACTAATAAAAGAATTTCCGTGTGCTAGGATTTTTAGAAGACGAATCTCAATTCCGAAAATTGAAATTCGCTATAGAAAATCAAATTTTTTGCTGATTTTACTATACTAAATTTACCCCTTAATTTATCCAAAATTAAGTCAATTAAAATATTTTTAATTAACCTGGGTCCACATCTAACTAATCATTTTATCCTAATCCAACTAGGACTTTAGATATTTGAATCCTAGCATATCACCACAAATAAAATTCTTGATATTTATCTCCTATCCAATAGGGATAACGAAACCGATTTTGATTATATCTCCTAATCTAATTTGTTATCTATCTTTATCAAATAGAAAGTTCATAACAAAATAGATATAACGAGATAAATAAACAATTTCGAAAATTAATTATTTGAAATTTCGGTCCTCATCCAGATAATCACAAATATGTCATTGAATCATGAACTACTATCCCAATCGAACCTAATCATATTAGTTTCAAATTAATATTCAGCCTTATACAATTCAAGAAACGTAAGACAATGTAACCTAAATATGCATACTGAATTACAGAGATTTCATCCATGCATCAATACACAAAAAATAAAGATTATACCTAATGATGTCATGGATCACAGAACACGAAATTCAATTCATTGAAATTATTTGAATTAACCTAACATGGTTACTAGCATGTAAGAAACTGATTTTAATTAAATCACGAATATATGTATCATATACACAACACATGATAATAAATCTCACAGGAAACTTATGTATATCACATATACATCAACTATTAACATGATTTCAATCATATATCATGTATATATCAGAAGAAAACATGCAATGAATTTAATGGAATCAAACTCGAAGTCTCTGATACCACTATTGGGTTTTGGGGTTCATACGCAGCGAAGATTACAAAACAGTTTTGAAAAAACCCCAACAGGATCCGAATCTAATTCAATTAAAAACGTTTAAACCATGAAAAACTTAATCATACCTCAATCGCGATATACCTTTCTGAAGGTTGATCGATCTCTAAGGCGCTGCCAACGACGAACGCCCTCTATCAGCAGTCCACACAAGCGGTAGCCGAGATTTGAAGAGCTAGCTTCGAGAGAATACCAAACCATTTTGTTTCTTTCCAAAACGATCCAGAGCATACCAAAAACCCTAAGTCGTTTCCTTAAACGAAAATAGGGTTTCGGCCTTTTAATCTTTCATCCGTGTATTCTAACTTAAAGCGTCTATTTATACAACCCTTGTATATAGACGATTAAGTAAATTACACATATACCCTTACTTAAAGAAGTATAAGTGTAATACACCACAAGGACGTTTCTGTTATGAATTTTATCACATAAAATTCATTTTTCTGAATCATCTTAAAATCTCGCAAAACCATTCTTAGTGTGCGACCCAATAGGCTCATACAACGTTGGCAGTGTACCAAAACACATTTTGGTATACAAGTCATAAGCAGTCTCTAGCAAGACATTATGACTACCAAAGTTGTACGAATATCAAATCGATACAACCTAATCAATAGTGTATATAACATCCTTTTGTCACACGATATCCTTTTGATCAAACATAAGGCATGGAATTGTCATCCAACATGTTCAATCGTATTAGTCTCGATCTCTAGGTAGACTGAAAACATCCAAGTGACATTGATCAATATCAATTCACTTAGACTAGGCCTTTTAACAGTCTAACACATCGAGGGATCTACTGGATATCTCTCTTTATATGAGAGGGACAAATTCTATCTCGATTACACAACTTCATCACATTTCTCACATAGTAACCAATCACAACCTTTATAATCATCCGGTTAAAGACAACGTTTGATTGTGTCAAATTACTGTGTTCCTAATGTTGAAGTCTCTGGCAATCTCAAGTCAGAGGACTGAAAAATGTACCTATCATGAGAAACAACTATGACTTAATCCATGTGATGTTCTCATAGCGGGTCGGTCCAGTACTTTGTTCCCTAACAAGTACTCATGATCTTGATTCGTATCCCTATACGTATAATCATCATATGATCATCAATCAAGACTCACACTAATCTTAATTCATTATAGTTCCCAGTATAATGATCGACTAAGGACATTTATGATATTTATGTAAATACCCATGGATCTTATTATAATGTAAATATGCAAATTAATTATAATAAACAGCAAATGAAATCCTCTATTTTATTAACTAAAAGTATTCATAAAGACAGTTAATGGATTGACCTAGGGCACGTGCCCCATCACTCAATGTGTCGTCCCTTCCGTATGCCTTGACAACCTCGATCTCCATAAATACTTTTAGTTTTACTTAATAGAATTTTCTCATTTAGTGACAATTGTAGACCCTCATACGAGCAATTGTAAGGTGCTGATGATTGACGACTACCTCTGAGGTCATCAGAATGGCCCTTTCGTTTGCTATTTTATAGGTAATTATGTATTGTATTTACTTATATATAGACTCGTTGTTTCGATACACTAGAGTTATTATGTGTTCTGGGAGACATATTCATGTCTATTGCTTTTGTTTTCCCTATAAGTGTCACTAGATATACATGATATCTACATGATTATCTACTTTTTCAGGGTTCCACACTATAGGTTGTCCTGACTCGTTTATTCACTTGAGTTATTTAATTTGCTTAAATTTAATTCTGCTGAAAAATTCAAAACATGTTGAAACAAATAACTGAACTCTACAATGCGGAATCAATAATAATAATGGAAAAGGAAGTGTGACGGCCCAAAACTCAATCACTCGCCCCATGAGCAATTTGGTAATCACACAAACCCTACACTAATTGGTCTTAGCATGTAAACCTTATTATAAAACCAAGCCGCCTTTTTGTTAAAAAAACAAGACGTGTTGGAAAGAAATGGAGATTGGAGCATGTTAGAGTGCAAACTCAAAGAAAACTCACTTGAATGTACTATCATTTTCCCTATCTCCACTTTTAATGTTGAAATCAATTGAAAGCCTAAAATCGACTCAAAAATAGTTGAAAACCACTTTATTTTAAGTGGTTTGTAGTGTCGCTGAGGCGAGAGGCTGCCAATGCGAGCGGTGATAGCTTCACAACCGCCACTCTGGGAGAATGAGGGCGCCACCACGCCACCCCACCATCACCTGTGAAGGGGTGGTATCATGACTACCCCCATACCCCGATGGCCTCACCAGCCCTGGCCAGGGAGGGTGTACCAACGCCAGTCGGCACTGGGATTCACCGCCAGCGACCAGGGAGGGGGATCTCTCTCCCTACCTAGCAGACACAAACAAGGGGCTTTAGGCCCCTATATCCCAAAAAAAGGGCCTAGAAATCCCCTAGCATAGTCAAACAAGCAAGGGCTGACCGACCTTTGAACCCTTGATCAAGGGCCGAATTAACCCTTAGGAGATCTACAGAGACAAAATCGGTCCCTAGATCGGTTAATATCTACCAGACTAGCCCTTGGACCCTAAATTAATAATAAAAACAATATATATATATATATAAATATATGATAAATAAAATTAAATAATATATATAATAAAATCAAATACTTGCCTTCAACGGGGCGCGCTACCACGTCAATTAGGGAGACCAGCCGAGTCCCATCCCTCGACCCCTCGCACTGGGCAACGGGGAACCTGTGAGACCCACACTAGTGAGACCCTAAAGTAAATTTAATGGTAAATGAGAATTTCAAATGTGACTTTTTGATGTGACGCGTCTTAAATTATCTAGATTCCTAAAATGGTTCACATTGAACCCCGTGCGCGTAAGCACCAAGAGTGGTTATCGCGACGAGTCGAGATAAATGAGGAGTTTGCTTCATTATTAAGTATGGATTGTTATTAGTTAAATTAGATTCACGATTTGAACTAAAGACTTGGGACTAAGGGTTTCATTTTGTTTGTGGCATGAACTTACTTATATATAGGAATGTACGTGATATGAACACCTGTGTACTCGATCAAAAGCGGTGTTGCGGCAGTATGCTCATAAAAAGAGAGTGGTCCGCACCATGAGTTGTGGTGGTGTAGCTATGATCTTATCAAGAAAAGAGTGGCCATCATGAAATACCAAGTTCATAAGTGGTCATATTGGGTAATGGATTTAGAAGAACGTACTATTTTTTTTATAAGACTTGTTAGAAGGGAGCCACTTTATCCGCTAATGGTTTGCATCATTCCAAGAGTAAGGGATTCGGTCACCAGGTTCTTACCAATAGCTAGCATGCATTGAATGGAACAACAATTTATATTTATTGCTATTCCTTTATTGTATATCTCTTTTATGCCCCTTTGCATGATGAACATGTTTTAATTATGATTTTGTAAAATCTGACATTTATACTATTGTTTAATGACTTATGAATCTTACTTTAATGTCTCACGCTAATGATTCTTACTTGTCATGAATATGAGACTTGTCTTCCTTGCTTGAACTTAATGCTTATCGATTTGATTTCAACTTCATGCTAGTTATTGCTTATTTATTAAGTAGTACTCGCATAGTTGATAATGGAGCATGTTTTCCGCATTATTGAGCTATGTTGTCCTTTTTAGCTTACTCTACTTACATTTCAGGACCATCCAATTCGGTGCTAAATCGAGATAATGGAAAGTCGATTGGTTGAAACCTTCTTTTGTTGTAAGCCTTATAATGTTATCTAATTATTTAATTTTGAAATTATTAAACTTATGTTGTATTTAAATAGGTTTTCTGGGTAGAATGAACCTTACTCGTCTTTAGTCTAAACTACTTAGTAGTATTTGAATGACTTAAGTTGTTTTAAGGATTTGAAACCCAACCATAATTTCATAGTATGACATATGGGTTTTTTATATGATTTTGCAATTATTTATCCATATTGATATTTCGTAGGTTGTTTTATGCATGCCAAATTGTTTGTTCAGGCTTGATTCAGGTATTAGGCTTGGTTGGCGATCTAAGCCAGACGACCCGAACCTAGGTCAGGTGAGGGTCATCACATGAAGGCTTACTAGGCTTGCGTTCGCCTTTCAAGGGTTGACTTGGGGGTCCGCGCAGGCCTGAGTCGGACGAGGCTCACCTTGAGGTGATTGAGGCCATCACACACGCCACCGCTAATCTTGACTTACACTCGAACCAAAGCAAAAAACTCATGTGATACTTAACACTTGATTTAATAGTTTTCAAGAAACTAATCATTTTTATTTTCACTCGTACCTTTCAGACACATACTTGCCACCCAGATTACAAAAGATCATATAGTACACGGAATACTAGACATTTCTGGGTCCTAACCACGACACGTGTCCTTATTAAGACCCACTAATTTCTTAATTTGTTCCTAATAAAATTTTATTAAAATCAAGGACTTCACATTAGTAGAGCTTGATAGTGCATGGATTGAACTAATCTAAGCCTTAGAAGAATCTAGGGATGACAAGTGAGACGTGATGGGGGGCTAAGATCTAAAATAGGAAAAAAAACTATATATGCCTTTTTTGCTTTGATGAAGCTATTTTCATAAGAAGAGAAGAATCTTGAGTGCTGGGATTTTTGAAGATTCAAGAGGTATTGAAGAGCTAACTGAGTGGGGAATTCAAGCTAGGTTAACAAATTCTACTAGATCTCAAGTTGGGTAATGCTAAACTTAAACTTTCTTGTTAAAAGTTCATGAAAATGGGGTGAATGCATGCTGAAATTATGGTTTTTGGTTAGAAAAAGATTTCATGGTTAAATTAAGCTCTCACTTTGGTTTCCAACACAAACTTAGGTGATGAACACCATTGATTTTCAAACAAACCAAAATTTTAAAACTATTTTGGTATTAAGTTGATGTTCTTTTTAGAACTTGAAGAAAAACATATAAAATTGGATTCAATTGATGTATTGTGGTGTTTAAATGACTTTATATGGCTAATATTGAAAATTTCTCTATTATATTTGGGTTTTAAATTGATCAAGGAAACCTGGATTTTTGAAAGAAACGGGTCTCAAAACTGGTTTTGGATAATGTCAAGTTTTTTTATGTTGAAATGCATTGAATTTGGGAAGATGATGAATAGCAGTTATTGCTACGAGTCTTGTTGTAACACGTTGTCGCAAAAAGCGACTGCAAAAAGCTGTTGCACCAAATGGCATGATGCGACAAGAACGATTACCATAATGGCTACAACAACAACATTTATCCAAATAAGGCTTGTTACCATAAGGGATGCAGCAACACCTGTTGCAACCTTAAGTAAAACTTCAAATTTCTTATAAGAACTTTAGACACGTGTAGTTTGACGAGTATGAACCCGACGACTTAAGGAAGCATTGTTTGTAGCAGCCCATTTTCTAAATGGATCGCCACGGGGACCAATGCGGGTCCACACCATGGCCTACCAGTGCCAGTTGTGTTCCACATGCCATCGCAACCACCATTTAATCATTATTAACCTTAATGAACAATAATTTACCATTTAAGTTGTTACTGGACTCTAGTGACCTGCTAAGATCATTTCAAACCCATCATAAATAACAACAACGAGAGTTTTTTATCTTGACAATCTATAATATTAAAAATTAAAGTTATGTATTGAACTCTGATACCTAAAGGGGAAAACCTATATACCAACATAGACGAAAAATGTACCTTAATGTATCAAAATGTCAAAAATATAGAGTCCTGAGGTATTTCACAATCCCAAATCCCAAAATAAACGAAAAAGTATATATAATACAAACGTACAAGCATGGTGCAAAATCTCTGACTCACAAGTATTTCAGTAGCTTGCCCTTGCCATGCCTTATACTAGGATCTGCACTCAAGCCATCAGAAAAGGCAGACTACGAGTCCAGAGTGAGTATTCCCGATGAAATTAAGTGAGTCCTACAAAAATCAAATACTGGAACTTAAACAAAACTATTAAATTCATATGCGGAAATAAATTCAAGCAACTGTGCTCATTACATGCATAAGTAATAGTGAAAGCTCAAAGTGTGTTCCTATAGCCCAGGGTCAAACTAGCGCCATAATTTGGACTCCCGACAGACTACTGCCGACGAGTAGCACTCAAGCAAGGCCGTATATATGGATCCGCTAAGTGGTTGGCGTTGAATTAACAATGCATCCACACGTGCCCCGACGCGACTCTCAGGTTGACCTATTCACGAGATCCTTGGCACACATGTTATGGCCTGGTGGACATACACACAGAAATGGCACGGAGGGAAAGCCTGAATGTTCGTCCATTAAATCACACCAATAATAGAGTATTGAAAGACAAAATATGAATTCAAAAGCAAAATAAAGTACTTCTCAAAAAATTCCAGTTTGGATACTACACACCACAAATCGCACTTTATGTCACGTCGATAACCCACGGTCTAGCTCCGCCTAATCCCAGATACCCAAGTTACCACTCTGCATAACCTATGTCCATTTATAATTGGATTTTAGTCAATTGGATATGTTTTATGTCACTTAGCAAAAATAATGTCAAAACTGCAAGATCTAGCGCGCTTGGTTTGGGAATTAGCACGCTAGATTCCTAGACAGTTATACATTCTTCATTAGGAAGAACATTAGCGCTCTATCTTTTTGCCTAGCACGCTAATCGTCATCTAGTATGCTAAATGATGTAATTAGCGCCCTAATCGCATTTTGAAAAATAGACTTGCTGAAAATTTTGGGTTTCTAAAAACCCCACCAACATCAACAACAACCACAACACCAACCACTGAACTTCATAACACTTAAAACCTACCAAAACAAAAACTTAACAACCATTAAACAATCCTTATTGGATTCACACCAACACCTGAAAAATCGAGATCAAAAGATAAAGGAAGTTGAGGTGTTTGTGATTCTCACCTTATTTTTGATGATTTCACTACTCCAAGCTCCTCAACTCACCAAATTAGAACTTCAAAAACCTTGTTTCTTCTTCTTAAATTTTTGGATTATGAGATAAGGAGAGAGAAAAGGTGGTGGTTTGAAAGTCAATTGACTTTTTATAGTTGAATTGTGATCTCTCATCACTTACACATCTCGAGGCAATCCAATGCACTCCATTTACTCCATTTCCAACCTCTAATGACTCTGAGATTGACACCAATGGCACACTCACCCTTGTCTTTAACTCAAAAGTAACATTTCGGGTGTTCCGACACCGATTTCACATCCCGAACCGCGACATACGCATAATACCATTTCCCTAACCACCAAATATACATTACATATTATTATTTAACCCATTTTACTCATTTTATGTATGTATTGTTTCCCCGGCCTAGTATTTAGTCTTTTAAACTATCCGGTACCTTTGTCGACATGTATATCGAGGTGAATACTTAACACATAATTTCGCACGTCAAATGTAATATAAGTACATGCATTGCGATGTCATTTACTCTATTTCAATATAAACATCACAAATTAAATAATTCAACACACAAAATAACTATTTACCTAGCTCCATAAGCGCACAAGCCAAACTATGGGTCCCACGAGCGTCTGAGCTGTCAGTGACATCTGCAAACATATAATTAATAATGACGAAATAAATTCAGTTAGTTACATTGTTAGGTATTAGACGAGCATTTTGAGGTAAGCGAGGGTAATTTTAGAATGAGTTTGCGTTGCATTGAGGTGAAACCCACGAGAAAGCTCCGTGACAAGTCAATAATTAGACATGTTTTATAATGTAATTTAAGATGATTTAAGATATAAATGATGATATTACACTGGATATTCTTTTGTTTTTGAGATTTTAGGTTTTAAATAGGAAAAATGAAGAAATGGAAGAAAAAGCAAACAATCGGATTAGAAGTCCAATGAATGCTAAGCGATATAGGAATGCAATGGAAATCACCACCTAAATCAGCAGTAGAGAAATACCTTCAAATCATCAGCAAATTTGGAAATACACCAGGAATCACCAGTTGAACCGGTGGAGTACAGAGAGCTAAATCCAGTGATTAACTCAACGTTAACAAATCGCTGAGGTAGGTGATGAGTTTTTTGGATAAGAACAAGGAATTTGTATTTATTTATGATTTGTACACTTAGGGAAACTATAAATAGGACCTTAGGGCTTCGAGATTACTTCTTTTTTAGCCTTTTACCTTCATAAGTTTAGTTTTATTGAGTTTATGTTTGAAGCAACATTAGAGCTTTGATTTATTTGGAAGGTATTTATTTATTATGTCTTTCAATTATGTTATTGCATTATTTATTTTCAGTATGAGTGAGTAGTTTATTAGTCTAAAGAAACCTTATACATATATATACTTTGATTACTATATAGTTATAGAAGTAGTACCTAGGATTAATCTATAGGGCTATTTTCCCGAGTGGATGTTTCAGGTGATTGTGTTCTAAGTTATTTACTAATTAACATATTCTAATTTATATTTGATTTAGATTAGGCATGATTTTCATTGAGTGTTAATGCTATTGTATTTTTATGTTATTGCATTTTATCCTATAGGTAGATTTACAATGATAAGAATATGACTTTTCCATTGAATATAAGAGAATCGATGGCTTGCTAGATGTATCAACCTATTATGAATTAAGACTTAACGATTTTAACATTCCATGTGGTATGATTATAACTAAGTTGTGAAGTAATGTTATGTTCTAGTGTTTGAATGCAATCCAAGTATATTACATTGTTTAGTGAGGGCTTCTTTAGATGTTTGTTTAAATATTTAATTTATATTGACTTATTGATTTATATGATAATTTTTTTAAATTGCATCAGATTAGTTATTGAATTTAAATTGTTTAAAAATAAAGAAGAAAACCCTCCAAATAATACAAATAATCTAATTCATACCATAATAACTCATGATGATGAGTTAGTAGAAATAAATTTTGCATCCCGCAAATCTTGTTCAACAACACCAACTATGAATAAAGATTATATATATGAAGCAAAATCTACTAGAGCATCAACCTCTAGAATTCTAACTCATGTCGCATATCCAGTTACACTAACAAAAGATAATGTTACCATAAATGATTTTACTAATTATCTAATTAATAGGTTTCAAACTGAAAAGAAGAAACTTTTGAAATGAATTGCAAACATTTAAAAGAAGATTTTCTTAAACATCCTTTAACCCGAATATTTTGTAAATTATGTTATAAATCTCAACAAATATCCATCAGAGAAAATTACTTTGCTTACTTACAATCAACAAAACAAAACATTCAATTTTTTATTATTTGGCACAATCTTGTCCAAAAATAATTAATGATATTAACACTATATGGGAAGGATTTAAAGGAGAAAAATTTATTCAGACTCATCCACATTAGCTCCTATTAAAATAATAGAAAACATCAAAGCAAATCCATTAAACGGAAGTTTCGATGAAGTAAAACCTATATCACGTAAAGATTTAAATCATACTATTGAACAAAATAACTTTACTAATATTTATCTATCTATCCTATTAAAGCATTCGAAGAATGAAGCAACTATAAGTAAACAAACAATCAATGAACTCATTTTGAAAAAACCTATGATAAAAGATACATTAGGATTTCTACCTGGTATAAAATCAAACT
The DNA here is from genome assembly GCA_039657365.1 of Stephania yunnanensis. NCBI lineage: Eukaryota > Viridiplantae > Streptophyta > Magnoliopsida > Ranunculales > Menispermaceae > Stephania > Stephania yunnanensis. Next base: position 50,307,168 of record CM077584.1, on the reverse strand, counting down.
ACTCAGATGAATTAATACAAACAATATCATTTAAGTTAGATACATTATAATTAGATTCAGGAAAAACATACAAAAAAAAATCTCCAGTGATAGCTAATTTAGAAAATCAATATACTATCTCAGAATCTTAATCAGAACAATCAGATGATGTTTAGAGTTAAATCCTATTGAAGAAGAAATAATAAAATCTGACCAATCACCCGATTTAGAGATTCATCGTATTCATCGACGTCGAAGACATCCAACCTATAATGTAAAAAAATCAAGCACTATTATTCTTGACCATCTCCCATTGATTTATTATTAGAAGAAAATCCATCCAAACGAATTAAATTTGAAGGAAATGTAGTTTGTGAATGGAATATAGATGGGTTATCCGAATATCGCATAATAGAAGTTGTTCAACTTATGTTAATTTATGCTAAGGTACGTAGGATACTAAATCATCCAGAAACTAATATAATTGGTGAAATAGCAATTAGTTTTACTAGTCAATTACATGGCTGGTGGAATTATGCATTATCTGTTGAACAACGATTAGAAATTCTAAATTCAGTATAACGTAATGATAATAATAATCCAATTTGAAATCCGCAAAGACAAAAACAACCAAATAGTGTTTTGCGCCTAAGCACTAACATTATATGGCATTTTTTAGGAATGTTATCCACTATATATGAAAAAACTAGAGAAAAATTGCAGAGTTTAAGATGTATAACATTAACAGATTCACGATGGTATAAAGATAACTTTTTATTTAAAGTATATACATTAACCATAACAAATGCGTCATTCTGAAATAACGATTTATAGCAGAATTACTACCATCCTTTGCAGAAAATGCTAAAATATTATTACGTCAAAGAGGTGGCGGAACTATAAATTATAACAATTTTACTTATGGAGACTTGATTCAAACAATTCAAATGACTAGATTAATTATATGTAATGATATAAAGTTTAAGAAGTAATTAAATAAAGAAAATAAATATAAAAAAGATTTAGGCGATTTTTGTTATCAATTTGGACATGATGCCAAAGTACGTAAGAACATCCTCTAGAAATTCTAGAAATCAAAGACGACTTCATCGATTTTCTAATAATGTATATAAGATTAATAAACGACGAAAACACAAAACAAAATGTAATAAGAATAATGTCTATAAAAATAAAACAAATAAATGTTTTTTAAATGTGAAAATCAATTCATTACACTAATAAAAAGTCATTTAAAAATTATAAGAAAAAAGTTAATGAAATTTAAGAAACTAGTTCTTCTGAAACCTGTCAATGTTTAGATAATATACACAATACTTGTACTTCAACCTCTTAAACGGACAATGAAATAAATTTATTAACTCCACATGAAGAATTAATTCTAGAAATAGGAGAACAAATAGCAGATCCTACTTTAAAATATAAGTATTATACAGAAATTTTAAATAAACCAAACAATGAAGGGACAACATCTCAAGGATCAAAGTGTAAAATTGATTTTCAAAAACAAATAGATTTACATAGTAAATATCATACTATGCAAGATGTTTTAAATGCAGTCAACAAAAAATGAGTTTTATCAATGGAATCCAAACTAACTCTTTACAACAAGAAACACACCAATTAAAAATCGAAATAGACTCTTAAAGATAGAATGACAAAATTAGAAGATAATAATGTCAATTTTGAGAATTTCTCAATTTATAAAAATAATGTGTTTATAGAAACACTTGCATATTATACTCATCAACGATGGTTTACCCCAATCGCTTTAAAAATAAAAGATTTCAAATAAACAGGTCATGCATTAATGAATCCGGAGGAGACTTAAACTACATAAGAGAAGGTTTATTCCCACTATAATACTGTGAAAAAATAAATAGTCTAATTTCTACAACCGAAGGAAATAAATCCATTATTAACGTTAAATTCATATGGCACATATTTGTAGAAATAATATTTGTATACCCACTTCATTCATTATAGTAAAATATCTCCAGCATGATATGCTATTAGGCACTCCATTTTTACAAAAAAAATCAATCGTTTTATGTCATTACCGAAGGAATAAAAACTTTGTTAGAAAATAGAGAAATTGACTTTCCTTTCATTTCACCGCCCAAGAATAAATATCTAAATAAAATAATAAACCAAATAGAATATAAACAAAATTACATATGATTCATAAAATCGAAATTAAATATCTAAAGACATACCAAATAATTAACACCCTCTCTTTTCAATTAAAAATAAATATTTTTCAATAACATTTGGTTAAAAAATGTTGTTCAAATATCCCATCTGCATTTTGGGATCGAAGAAAGCATCAAGTATCACTACCTTATATTGATGATTTCTATGAAAATCACATTCCTACAAAAGCAAATCCATCTCAAATGAGTTATAGACTTTTAAATCTATGTGATCAGGAAATAAAAGATCTTTTGCAAAAGTTGTTAACTCCATCCAAATCTCCTTGGAGTTGTACCATTTTTTTGTCGAAAACGACGCAGAATTGGAATGTAGATCACCTAGATTAGTAATAAATTATAAGCCATTAAATAAAGTTTGAAAAATAATTAGATATCCAGTACCAAACAAAAATGATTTAATAAAATGAATAACCAAATCGATTATTTTTTACAAATTTGATCTTAAATCTGGATTTTAGCAAATACGGATTAAAAAGAAGACAGATATAAAAGTGCATGTAATCCCCTTTTTGGTCAATATCAATAAAATGTTATGCTATTCAAACTAAAAAATGCTCCATCTGAGTTTCAAAAGATGATGAATGAAAATTTTCAACCTTATCATAAATATAGTTTAGTATATACTTATGAGATACTTATTTTTTCTAAACCTCTTGATGAGCATTGGAAACATCTAAACATATTTCAACAAATAATAATAACTAATAGTTTAGCATTATCCTAATGAAAAATAAAACTTTTACAAACTTCAATAAATCTTTTAGGTTTTAAGATTACAAATCAAATCATAACCCCCATAAATTGAGTTATGGAATATTCACAAAAATTCTCAGATCAACTCACAGATAAAAGACAACTACAAATATTTATAGGATGTTTTAACTATTTAACAGATTTTTATAAAGACACAACTAAAGATCGAAAAGTATTACAAGATCTTCTAAAAAAGATGTAAAATTTCAATGGACATTAGATCATACTAAAGCCATTCAACTCATCAAGTCCAAGGTTAAGTTTCTCGCACGTCTTCATTTAGCTAATCCTGTTTATCTAAAAATCATCCAAACTGATGCCTCTGATTTAAGTTATGGTGATATTTTATTACAAAAACCCCCTTACGAAAATGAACAATTAGTCTGTTATATCTCAAAATTATGGAATGACACCTAAAAAAACTATGCAACGGTCAAAAAAGAAATATTAGCAATAGTATTAAGTGTTCAAAAATCTCAATTTGATATTTTGAATCAAAAGTTTTTGCTACGAGTTGGTTGCAAATCTGCAAAAGAAATACTTTTAAAGGATATAAAAAATCTAGTTTCAAAACTAATATTTGCCAGATGGCAAGCACTTTTATATATTTTTAATTTTGATATTGAATATATTAAGGGATAAAATAATTCTCTTCCAAAACAAATATTTACCTCGAGAATTTCTCCTAACTCCTCAAATTCATTCCATACAGATCATGGCAGATAAAAGCAAAACCCTTGTTACCTATCATAAATCATATTTTTCTAATAAATTCTCTCATTTGTTCAATCAATACAATAAACCTTATGACCGTTCTATCTATTAACAAAGTAATCACCATATACTCATCCTTTTAGGACAATCTCTTCTAGAACAATCCCTAGAAAATCAAGTCAAGGCCTTTATGCCTCCCTCCCACTTATCACTTTATCCCAAAACGACCTCAAGTCTCAATGAAGTTCTATGAAGCCTTACTTTCTCAAACGCATTTTGTAATCTTTAAGCATTTCAAAAAACCAGGGACTGAAGAAATAACATACTTAAAATAAAGATTCAAAAGGTTATGGGTTTAGCAGAGTCTTATCAAGCAATTACCCTTAACTTACTAATCAGTGACAATTCTAAAAACTCATCCACCTCTGTATGTCATCTACAATGATTATATAGAAACATGGAGAGTCATCCTTTCATGGTATATAACATTCAAAAATTCACTAAGAATTACCTTACAGGCTTTGTTCCTCCATGAATCATGGCCAAAATTTGGCCTAATAGAATAAATTTTACTATCCAAAGTCAAGACTTTATATGAAAAAGAAAATTTTCATTTTTCCAATTTATTCAGAAGTACACCATTATGTGGATCCTCAAGTGGAATTATAATACCTCAAAGATCACCAATCCAAACAAAATAACTTCCTATTATTTAATCAAAAAAATTCATGTTACGTTATGGGATAAATCTGTCGATTCTATCAAGGAAGATTCATTTAGTCCCATCGAAGATAAACCTATTCCCATAACATCAGCAGATCAACTTTTAAAACAACCAGCAGCTCCTAAAACTTATAAAGAATCCAGCCTTCAAAAGGAAGAAAAACCTGAAAACCCGTTTCAACCATCCTCCTCTAATCAATTATCTCTAGATATTGCTACCACAATACTTTAGCATCTTCAATATATACAAGAACGAATGAAAAGAGTCGAAGAAATTCAATCTGCAACATCAATAAATAACTTTGAAGATGGAGTTAGTTCTTTAGCTCCTGATTTCTTCAAACTCTAATTCAGGCTCTTACCATACTCAATCAATTCGGCCCGTGCCAAATCAATCATTCAGGCCCATGCCTCTAGGCTTATGTCTGACTACAGGCCCATGCAATAAATCATATTTAGGTGAATGCCTCTAGGCCCATCGGTCTGCCTTTTGATTCTTATCCTTAACAAATAATTTAGCTCACCTCGAGGTCACCACAACCTCAATTATTCAACTCAATAATTTATACGGGACCACCAATAATTCAGCCTACATCAACATCACTCATTCCGCTCAATAATTCATCTTCAAGCACAAGATATGACAATCGCATCATAATACAACCAATCATCATTCAACAGTCTTTAACTTATACAGATCATACAACCGTCCATCATTTCAAAGAACTCAAAAGTATTTGTATCTGAATCTACTTTTCTTAAAGTAGATACGTCATGTTATCTTTTTTTTTTTTTTAAGTAAAATAGTATGTTAAGAATATACTTTATTAAAGTAGATGCGTCGTGTTGTGTGTTGAAAATCATTTACGCCTAAAGCTAGTTGGATTTCAATCCTTGTTAATAGTCAATCTAGAATCATCGTGTCATGATTATGCGTCTTTTTCTTTATTTTTAATTGGTCAGTCAGTTGGACTATTTTCCCACGATAGTGCATCATTTGTCTTTTACTTTTATAAGTGTATGCTAGCACATTAAGTATTGTATCTTTGATTGTGAGCCATGCCTTTAACTTATTTGTCAATGGCCGAAAATTTCTTATTTGTTGTAATAATTGGTTATAAATACAAGCTTCGTTTGAGGGACTCCTCATTCGAGAGTTTAGCTTCATATTTTTTCTTTTAGTCTTTCTCTTGAAATTATTGATCCCTTTAGTTTTCATCATAGAAACCCTTGTTCAATAAATTCTCGCCATTATCGCCATCACCCACCACCAATTTTGTATTAGAGCCAAGTTCTCCCATCCTCATCAAGTAATCAATTTGTTCCTTAATCACACCTAATTGTAAGTATATATTTTTATATTTATATATATAATTTGTCAAAAGGATTTCAAAAAGGACTCTGAATCAAGAATTTAAGTTCGTGATTTCGATTTGAAAGTTTTTCTTTCATTTTTAAATTAAGTCTTCTATTGTTCACTCTTAGGGAATTAATCTTAGACTTTCCTAGTCGTGCTATAAGTCTAGCAGAAAGATGAGAGTAAGCCTATCAGTAAACCATTAATCAAGTTTGAACTTAACCCTAGGTACAAAACATGAGTCAATTAATTAAGAAATATTAAAGGTGCTCTTTCATTTAAAAACCCAACTCCAAAGTTTCAATCATCATTTTCTGAAACCTAACATGATCATAACTTGAAATCTGAGAAAATATATTCAAAAATAGATTTACGAAATATTAGTGAAATTTCTTCTAATGATATAGATCAATCTCTTCGAAATTGGGATATGCATATAATAGATCCAAAACAAATTTATACTCAAGGTTCTTTTTCAAAAAATCAAGACTTTAGATCATCATCAATTTGTAGTCTAAATATAACTTTCATTATTTTGGCTAAATGTAAAATGTTGGACAAATTACTTGGTTAATAGCCTAAGTTTATGGAATCTCATTATTTTGGTAAGCCTTGAATTAATTAAATGTCCTAGGTTGAGATTAAAAGGTATTTAATATAATTTATTTAAATAGGCATGATCTAAGTAAAATAGATGAGGATTTGTCCATGAAAGTATTTTATTTATATAACATAAGTCTCTAGATGACTTAATAGAAAAATAATTACACGGCTAGAGATGAGATAAATGAGAAACTTCATGATGATATAGTGGAGATCCGAGTTTGCATGCGTTAGATAAAAAACCATGGATTGGCCTATTGATGGTCACACATTTGGATCAAAGACTAGGATCAAAGGTTGAGCACTAGTATGTATAGGATACTTAGAGTCATGTAGTCTAGAAAATGCTCCAGGGGCTTATTCAGAGAAGAAAAAGATGGAGGAAGAAAGCTTAGAAGTGATAATGGTTGATAGAATTCTAGGAATATAAGCCAAAGAGAAGGAAATTGAAGCTAGGATGTGAAGACACTGACTCCTACAACGAAACAACTTAAGAATCCAACACTGCAAAAAAACGGCAGATCAAAAAACGAAAATTTCCATATCTGATTTGCATAAATTCCGTCTCTAATTCAATTCTGCAACGGAACAAAGATGGAATCTATTCCGTCTCTAAAATCTTTGTCGCTAATTCAATCAGCAACATAAATGTGTTTCCGTTGCTGATTAGAGATGGATTAGAGACGGAATTTAGAAACAAAACAGATACGGAATAGAAATGGAAATTCTTCTAAAGAGTACAATTGTAATTGCATTCCGTCTCTGATCCGTTGCTAATCAAAGACGGATCAGAGACGAAATTATTGTATTCCGTCTCTGATCCATCTCTAATTAGCAACGGATCAGAGACATAATTATTAGATTCCATCTCTGATCCGTCTCTGATTAGCAACGGATCAGAGACGAAATTATTGGATTCCGTCTCTGATCCGCTTTGATTAGCAACGGATCAGAGACGGAATTATTATATTCCGTCTCTGATCCATCTCTGATTAGCAATGGGTCAGAGACGGAATATGATAATTCCGTATCTGATCCGTTGCTGATTCATGCATCTATTCCTCGAAAATTAGAGACGGAATAGCAATGGAATCTCTAAATTCCGTTGCTAATTCGTCTCAATTTCGCTTTTTTAGTTTTCAAACCTAAGCTTAATCCAATTGATCTCCATAACCTCTAAACCTGAAAATACAACCATTGGACCTACTTGGGGGTGCTAACATCCCCCAAAAAAGCAGGATTTGACATACATACCCAAATCAACTATATATATCAACGAAGATTCAAATGAGAAAAAACATAAAATTCGATATTAAAAAAGATTTATATATTCACGAAACGTAGTCAAGTATAATAAATGTTTAAGATACCTAAGTATCCATAAAAAACTACAATTCTAATTGTTCTACAACAACCATAAAAATACCTAAGTATCATAAAGTTGCACATCCCTCGTTGTGCTAGCATCAAGATCTACGTATCTTCTCTTCTTTCTCCATAACGACCTGAGACTGTAGACACATCCTTTGGGACAGTCACCCGCCACCTTGTAGTACACCGCCTCATCATCCACCGGCTGGTCCGGTGTAGTCTGGGTCAGCTCCCGACGTCTCCTTTAGAGCTTAGCCTGCATGAATCAACAATAGTTTGTTAACAACATAATAGTAGCATTAAGTTGAGAAGACAACAAAATGAAGAGATAAGTAAAAAAAATAAAGTATAGAAGGCAAATCTTACATTTATCAATTAAGTTGAATAATTCTGCAATACCCAACTGTAATGAATCTCATATTCAAACACAAAATGATTCGTCAAGATTGGATCTCATGCTTTAAAAACAATTAAAAAATTCTTAATCTCTAAAACCTGCATACCATACCACAGAATTTTAAACAAAGCCTCAATCCCAAATTAGTTGGAGTTGGCTAACCTACACAATGTATCACATAATTTTTAACTCCAAACCTAAAAATCCTAAACAATTGACATAATTCCCAAAAACATTTGATTTAAACTCTTAAAAGTTCTAGAAGCCTAAATACAAGACATTGAAATCTAAACCCTAAGTAAGTCATCCACCCCTAAAACACTAAAGTTACACTCCATAATACTAAAAAAAAAGTCACACTCCATATCCTAAATTTGCAATTTCAGACACATCAAAGCAACTGAAATCCTAAACCCACAAGTATGAAAAAGAAGGCAATATTGGAAGTAAAACTAGAAACAAGAAGTGGCTTTCTCCTTGAACTGCATTAAAATAAATTAGAACGAACCTTCATATGTTGCTGGACAAAATCAACAAGCTTGATCCAAATACATGCATCCACAACATTGTTTTGTATCTCAATAAACCTGAAAAATAATGAATTCAGAGAAATAGTGAGATACACCAACGGATATTTCTAACCAACACATACCATCAAGAATCACCGTAGAAAGACAGATAATATAAAAAATTAGGCTACAATTATAATGATAATCATAGTCATCATAGAATATTACAATGTTGATTTACAATAATGGAGTATTTAGAATACTTGAGGATTTGGGGTTGCGGTAAAAATAATGAAAACCAAAATTCTAGCTGATCTACAAATTACTTCACAAAATTGCATAAATACAAAACATGGCTAAAAGTAGCCAACGTTTCCTAAAACTTTTCTGGAGATAATAAATGTAAGGAAAAAAAAACAACAACTTTACCGGGTCACAATTAAGATCAAAATCTGATCTTCAGAAAGAGGAGAATATCCTTGCTAATCAAGGCGCCCTCTAGTCAATCATCGTAGTTCATTCCATCATCATCATCAACATCCAAATTGACCTCATCAGATCCACCTAGGAGATACATGAAAACTAGAATAGCAATCTGCTGGGTAGCGACGAAGTATTTAGCCCTCCTTTTGAACGTTTTTTCTTCTTCTGTCTTCTCCCTTTTAGGTTTGCTTTTCGGCTTTGTACCTACGGATAATATAACCATATCATCATTCATTAATTCACGTCTTATTCAAAAGGGTGGCCAATGTCACATTGTAATATTTGTAAACTCTCACCCATCACTCTACGCTTCCCTAAAGAGAGAAACACACCGAAATGCCAAACTATAATTTAAAAGAGCAAACTATACGATCCAACAAGTCAACAATTACATTGAAGTGATGGTGAGAAACTAAGGCCTCAAAATGAAGGCCGAAATTGAAGTCCTTGTGAAGTTTTATAGTTTCATTTCTACTCCTCCATGCGTTTATCAGTTTATGTGTTGCACAATCCATTCTAGGACAGCATAATATAAAAGAGTTGAAATCCTTGTGATAAGCCAAGTACTTGGCAGTCACTGATAGCCACAAAAGACACGCCACTGAGTTGAAGTATATATTTTGCCCAAACTCACTTTAAAAAAGTGATTAAATAAATTTCTTGGCTAAACACAGATAACCAGCTCTAGTGATCGATATCTTACCCCAATTTGGTGGGGTTCCTCTTTTGGGCGTAAATGATGATGAGGGTTCATAAGGAGATCGAGGTATGGATGACGATGAACCTGCTTTCAAGAATTCTGCCTTAAAATTTTCAGTGTACCTAACAAGATTGCTATGTTCAAGGAGCTTTGTTCGAAGTGTTAATGCCTCCTGCCAAAAATATATAAATATTAGAAAGAATGCTTCAAATCCGTGGAGCAAGCCAAGTGTTGTTACAACTGAGATATTAATATTCATAAGAGGAATCAAAGGTTGTGTAGCAAATGAAATGTAGAAGAAGGGGGTAACCATTCATTTAGATATGAGGGTCAAGTTTATAACCATAAAGTTAGCAATAAAACTCACATGTAAAGCATGAAGCGTAAAAAGTGTGTGCCCAAGGAGTATTGCATCGAAACTTCTTGGCTTATAAACAAAGAAAGAAACAGGTATGTTAATAAGACTATGATGAGTTTTTTTTTCTAGAAAGGCGTTGCACATATTGTACTTGATCACAAAGGGATGCATAAATTAACAGTTTAACGTAAGGAGGTACCTGTTCTCTAAGAAATAATTTTGCTCCCCTAATTTATTGGATAATGCAACATATGCAAGGGAGGCCCTCCTGTATATCTGTCATGAATCAATTTTTCCATTTGTCATCAAAAAAAGTCTTGGCATGAACTAGCAATAATAATACACCATAATGTGGGAAGAGGAAGCCACGAGTATGATACCTCGGCTTCTTTTTGCTCTACGTTGACCTTTGTTATCCCAAGCAACTGCTTCACCAAACGAGCTTGCTTATAGTGGAGAATCTTTCCAATAGGCCATGGGAGATCAGAGAAATATATCTTATGTGCCGAGCTCCATCAGATCCTATCCAAAGTTCATACATTGCAGCATCTGTCAACCATGATCTTACTATTGCCCGCCATTCCACAGCATCGTAACTTGGATGTCCTGAATCCAAATCAACCAGGCCATCCTCTTTTAAGCTTTCGATAACACCACCCTTCTCATTGTTGTAGGCGACATATTCTCCATATTCAACATAAGGTATTTGATCTAACCAAAATAGCAAGACAACATATTTGATCAAAACTATAATCGTCATTGATCAGTGCATGATATGTATAAAGAATTGTTTCTATGTAACAAAAAAAAGACTATTTCCTTGCGCCAATTTTGTTTTCAACAGATTGTGTTCTTATATCATTAGTCTTCCAATATTGGTTTTGCTTTGAAATAAGTATACTCTAGAAAGTTAATACATACCGTAAAAAATCTTTCCCAAAAGAAGAGTCATTTATATCCACAACTCGAAGTTTCTGATTAGCTGCGCGTATCAATGACATAACATTTCTCGCTTCAAAACACCTAGAGATTCATTGATTATGTCAATTGCATCAACTTCATAAGACCCCATCAATGAGAAGGTCTCAATCAATGGAGGAACATCTACATCCATCAAAAGGTCTAAGAGAACCTGTAGTATAGATCGCTCAAAGCAAGATTTTTGAAGCTTAGCCTGGGTGATTAAATGAGAACAAAAAATTAGTCGTATTCAATTATCGATTAAGATTCGAATTTAATTAAATGAAAATGAGTCGGGTTCCCTTCTAACTTTCTAGACTTGTTGAAGCAGATTGGAGGTTCTAATTATCACAACAAACCTTAGAAAAGCTTGACACAATTGCATCATTTGGAAGCACTTCACGCTTTCGGCAAAAAATCAATGTACCTAGTACCAGCCCAATACAGAGTTAATACATCACCATAAACTTAAGCACAAGGACTGGACTAAAAGCAAATCCCAAATTAGTTGGGGTTGGCTTGGCTACATAGATCAAACTCTTCCATTGCGCTCAATTTAGTGCAAAATTACAATTCTCGCAAAATAATAAGAACATGTGTACAAGAAAACAAAGAGAAAGCGAGAGAGAAAATGCGTTGGAGAAGACCAATCAAACAACAAGAGAGAAACGAAATTCAATATGGTTCTCAGTTAGGGTTATAGAATTATGATCCATCTTTCATTTATTAAGATAAAGGTTCAATAACAATTCCAACAAGTGAAGTTCTCATCTCTATAACACCTAATTAGTCCAAATTATGATCCGCCTAATCCAACCCCTCTTTAATTTTAGTCTAAATTAGCTCCACAAAAACTTCAAAGCTGAATCAACCGAAACAAAAACTAGAAAAAAAAGTAGAGTAAACGGTAAGTAGTGAGGAAAGAATCTGTGAAGAGGAAGAAATTGACAAGGTTGTATACCTAGATTCCAAGGTAGGGAGATGAACGGCCATGGCCAGGGCTACTTGTTGTTTCAACAAAACTTAAATCGGGTTTAATGAGCGCAGCAGAGAGATCGAGATGGAACAACGGCGACGGCTTAGGGTGCGGCGAACAACGGCGACGGGTTAGGGTGCGGCGACGGGTTAGGGTGCGGCGAACAACGGCAACGACTTAGGGCTTCCGAGGCTCCAATCTTCGGCAGACGGCGACCATAGACCTAACGACCTCGCCGCAGCCTCAATCGCAGCGACGACAAAGATTTAGGGTTTGGGAGAGAGATTTCGGTGAGAGAGAGCGGTAAGACTTCGGTGAGAGAGCGGTGAGATAGAGAGAGCAGAGAGCGGTGAGAGAGAGGGTGAGAGAGTGAGAGCAGAGAGCTGCAAGAGAGAGAAAGCAGAGAGCGGCGACAGTGAGAGAGAGAGAGCGGTGACGGTGAGAGAGAGAGCAGAGAGCGGTGACGTTGAGATAGAGAGAGGAGAGAGCGGTGACGGTGAGAGAGAGAGGAGAGAGCGGTGGGGGAGAGAGACTTTAGGGAGAGAGAGTTTTGGTCCCCATTTTTGGGTATCTAGATCAAAGTACGCATGAATCTCAAGACGTAATGGACGGTTGTAAAAAAAAAAGTTTTGGTGGGAATGTTGACGCCATTATTTAGAGACGAAATTTAATTCAATCTCTATTTCCGTCTCTGATCTCTCTCTATTCCGTATCTAAATTAGTCTGTCTCAATTCCGTCTCTAACCACTTTTTCTTAGCAACAAAACTTAATTTTGTTGCTAATTCCGTTTCTAAATATCATTTTTCTTGTAGTGCAAATTGAATTGCTCGAAAAACCACAAACAAACAACCTTGGGCCAAAAAATCAACAAGTAAATTCTCAAAAGAAAAAAAACTCAAGTTTTTCATTAAACATAAAAAATCAACGAATTACAACCAAAAGATGCTTTAAATAGAAAAGTCTAATTTTTGCCTAAAATAGTAAAAGTCTAAAATGCACTAAACCATAAACTAAATGAAATAAGAAACTTAACGCCACAAATGACGTCAAAAATGAAAACTCCTACTGGAAGTTCTAACCGAACTAAAAGTTTCCAAAAATAGTACATCTGCAATTTTGATGGCTTAAACTAAGGAATTTGACCAAAAAAATGTCATTTTCACACATAGCAGTGAGTATTGTTCACCACGTCATTTCCAATAAATTGAAGTTCTTAAAACCCCGAAATTCCTTAGTTGGTCATCCTAAGACTTTCTATTTAACTATACTTCTAAATAAAACATATTCTAATTAAAACCAACTTCCTAATTAAATACTAATATAGTTCTAATTAAACCCAAGTTTCCGAATCCAAATTTGTTGACTCATAGTGCCGACCTACACGAAATTGATCTTCATTACTCTACATCACATAAAGTTCAGAATCAAGTTGTCAAATTGTTTATCTGTCAAAATGGAGTTACAATTCCCATTTTTCAATGGCTTTTATTAATGCAAAACTAATTTGATTTTTATTGAGGGTTTTCATGTGTTCATGTTGATGCAATGTGCTTAGTTTCAAAGTTTTAAAATGAATGGTGATGATGGATGGTTTATATTTGTTGTAAGACCCAATTGAAGAGCCTCTTTAGTTGATTTCAAAGCCTTTTAAAGGTGGGAATAGGCTCGAAAGTCGACGTGGAAGTAGGAGCGCAAAACCCCTTTTTCGCCTCAACAATGACTAACACCGCAAGGGGCGTCGTGGGCATGAATTCCACTACATCGCCAGGTGCCATCTTGGCAGTGTTCTACCTGAGTTTGTGCCACCGACACTGACGACACAAAACCTTGAAACTTAAGAAATTTTATTAAGTTTTAACCAGGACCTTTTGTACTTTTACGGAAGACTGGATGAGACCGTTTCGTCTAGAATACATGTTTATACTATGTATTTTATGTCCAATGGTTTTTGTGATATCCAAAGTTTCGTCTAAAACTTTACTTTACAAAATAAGTCCATACTTGGACTGATTTTGGGTATGGACTTATTTTGGTCATTGAAATGGTTTTTATCGAGTTTCACTTCTAACATATTACTAATAGACACCTGAATTAATGACTCGAGCCTTTTGAAGTATTTCCTGGGCATTCCCATCGCTTTTTGGATCATTTTTAAATGAATTCTATTAGTTCTATTAGGGTTTTTCTTATCAAGAATACATAGTTGCGATAAGGGATTGATAACCGAGTTATTGAGGTCAAAATTTGGGTCTTATAATTTGCTTTCGGTGTCTATTGGAAATTAAGCAAAATAAGAGAAATCTAATAGACTTAATGTCATTTAGGGCTGAAATAGAAACATAAATGCATAACCCAAATGAGTAATTGGTAACACACCAATAAACAAATTAACTAGATACTAAGGACTTAACGGACTTAATATAGGTATTAGGGATCGGTTGGGACGTGTGTCGCAGCCGCGAGAACATGGTTTTGCGGTAACCAAACTAGTAGAAACCCTCATTAGTTCATGCATGTCTATTTGTTCATTCCCTTTTATGTTACCTCTTTTACGGACTCACATTCCTATTATGAGTGTTCGAGGACCAAGTGAGCCAATAAGGTGACTCCCGAGTGTGGTGACCAAGTAGCTATCAGAACCATGCCACGAGTAACAACATTTATGTTATGGTGGCCTTGCCGCCCTGGGGTGACATGTCGCCGTGTACTCCTTGCTTGGTGGACCGAACTACATGTGTCTAACACCTGCCCGTCCTACTTATGTGTCGAAATTTATGTCCATGTGTATTTTTTCAAATTAGTTAGTGGATTATCTATATTTTCTTTAACTTATTCTCTTTAAGCATTTAAATGTTTATTAACATCAATAACTTGCAATTTATTCTAATGCCTAACTATATAAGTGGGTTGTATCTTACAAGTTGACAAAATCGGCGAAAACCTTAATTAATACAATTTGAATTAGTGATTATACATGGTAAATATTATATATAAGAGCAAATCCTACTGTGAAAAAACTCGAAAAAGTACTCGATCTACATATAAGCGACAGTACCATAAATACATTATATATACATGTATCGTGTCATCTCAAATCCCCAATACCCAAAATAATACAAAATAGCAAAATAAGCATGTACTAGTAACTCCTCGACAACGGGCAATCTAGGATCCCTTTGCCAATACAGGTACTAGGATCTGCACTAAATCATCACAAAAAGACAGATGACGAGTCTAGTAAGTAAAATCCCATATAACCTGAGCATTCACATAAATAAAGTAAGCAAATGCAAGAAGTACTACCAAATAAACATGCGGAATGTAAAGATAGACAATTGTAAATGGCTCATCGCATGAATAGATAATAGCTAAGCTAACAAATGTGTGTTATCACTCTAGATGGACTAAACTATATTTTGGGTCATCATATTCCCACCAGTGGTCTCACCCATCACTTGGTCCCTCGCGGTGCAGGTCAAATCTACTAAGTCACCAATACATGCACCAAGGGCAAGCTCAGGTTAACGTTCATTGAGGCTCGAGTCACGCTTGCTATAGTCTAATGTATCATGAACACACAACCAAGAAATCCGGGGAAGTAACCTCAACCCACGTCTAAGTAACAGAATGGAATATTAAAATCAGCAAGGAAATGATAGGAATGAAATTTTAAAAATAATCAAATACTCATAGATTTTTAGTTAGGTTTTACAAACCTCAAACCATTCTCTGAATTCCCCAGACTCCCGTATCACACTCGACAAACTCCCCAACACCGACCTACCGTCCATTAAGTCCCTGAAGTCCAATTTTATAAGTTTAGGTTGTTTACAAGTGTTTAGAAATGTATTAAGTTGAAAATCACCAAAACAACCTTTAAATTCATATTTTATCTGTCATTATAGCACGCTAGGTAGAGTTAGTGCGCTAGGGGATCTGTCTAGCACGCTACTATTCTTCATTTTGAAAAATAGTTGAAAACTTAGAACGATTAGTGTGCTAACCGTTCTAGATAGCGAGTTATCTATTCTCTGGGACAGAGTTCTCAAGTCGAGAATTTTGTCCTTTCCCTCTCAATTAGCTACCTTACTTGTTTTAGCATGCTCTCCAAACATTATTAACTCCAAAACAACAATTAAAACACTCCAGAACATCAAATTAACCCAAATTCTCTAACTTTCATGCATTCACCAAAATCTCCAATTTCATCAAGAATTTCAATTCTAGTTAAACCAGTTATAAATTCTCACTGAAAAAGATCTAATAAAATGTAATTCATCAATTTTTCGCCAAGAATTAGAGGTTTAATCATCAAACTCAAATTTTACTAAATCATACCAAAAATGGGTTCATTGAAGAGAATAGAAGTTAAGATGATGATTACCTTGGTTTGATCTCTTGAATTGGCCGCCAATATGTTGAATTCCTAGCTTGAAGTCCTTCTTCTTCTTTGGTTTTTATTGAATTGCATGAATGGTTTAAGTGGTTTGATCAACACCCCTCTAACTTCCTATATATATGTGTTCGATTAAGATCAAGTGTGCATACGTATCTCGATGATTATATTGTGGCTCATAAACATGTTGTCCCATACCACTTGATGACTCCATTGATAACTCTAATAGCACAATCCCTTCCTCATTTCTCCCATTATAATCATCTAAATGCCCATCTTATTGTCCTCTTTCTATAGTACAAACTATAGGCTTTTCTTAATTTAATTAACTCACATTATATTTAGCCTTAGCAAAATTACCTAACTCATGGTCCCTCTCAACCATTGGCTATCCCATATCCGGTGCCCCGCGTCTCGACATGCATTTCAAGGCGCCACATAGCATATTGTTTAAATTTAATTTACTTAGCCTATGGTTACATTACTCATTTCAATTGAATTATTTAGTCATATTTACGTAAGTTTGTCGAGTTTCTCTAGTGTACCCATACTTCGCCTCTCGATATTCATGCCGACATGCACTTCAAGGCGACTACCTTCACACAACCTCCACCAATACTACTATTCAACATGCACACATGTGATTTAGTTACAAATAAATTCATAAAAAGCAACGCAATTAAACAAAATAACACAAAATTTACTAGTAAACCTAGGTCAACGTGTGTCCTAGCCTACCCCAACCAAATAAAATCTCGTCCCAAGATTTAACATAACCGAATGTCATACCGTGAAATAACTGATGGTATTATTCTCACATCATCGACTCAAGCTCCGAGGTAAGTCCCTCCGTCCCATGATGCTTCAAAAAAACTAGGACCTCAGAGTGCTCCCTATTATTAATAATCTGAACTCTGCGGTCAACAATCTCTATAGGCCTTTCCTTATAAGTCATGTTAGGCTAAACCTCAATCTTCCCCAATTCAATCATCAGTCTCGGCCCTGACCTAACTAGTCTTAACATCAAAATTTGAAATGTTAGATGAACCCCAAATACCTGAATAAGTAACTCTGGGCGATATGCAACACTACCTACTCTCTCTGTGATTTTGTGATCCTGAATGGTCCAACTCAGACCCTCGTGATTTCAATATGTGTATTTCTTCTATTTATACTGTGCAACTCATAACCTTTGACGAATCTATCTGATCTTATCTGTGTTATCAACAACTATCTTAAGCCTAACAGTAGTTATATCTTCTGGCTATGCCCAACACGTAAATGATCCGCAGGGCCTCCCATACAATGCCTTAAACGGTGGCATGCCAACACTCACCTGATATCTGTTGTTATATGCAAACTCACACAAAGGCAAGTAATCATCCCATGAACCCCCCAAATCGCAATATACAAGCCTTGAGCGTATCCTTCAAAATCTATATCAGTCGATCTTACTATGCATCGGTTTGAGGATGATAAGCTGTACTAAACTGCAACCTTGTGTCAAATTGTTCCTCTATATTCTCCTAAAACCTCTAAGTCAACCTGTGATCTCTATCCGATACAATAGAAACTAACACCTCATGCCATTTAATAATCTCCCGCTCAAATAATATGCTCAGTTGCGGGAACGTGTATCATATACAAACTGAAAAGAAATGAGTAGATTACGTCAGTCTGTCAACCACAACCCAAATTGTATAGTGACGCCTCGACGTCTGTGGTAGTCCATTGATGAAATCCAAGATGATGTGCTCCAAGTTCCACTATAGAACGGGTAACGATTGTAATAGTCCCTTAGGTCTCATGTGCTCAAACTTCACCTGCTGGCAGATATGGCAACTGCTGACGTACACCCTTACGTCAGCCTTCGTCTTTGATCACCAGAGTAATCGCCTCAAGTCATGGTAAATCTTGGTACGACTTGGATGAACTATGTAGTGAGACCAGTGTGCATCCTCCATAATCCCGTCCCTACAGGTATCCACAATCTCACTCGGTGTCTCAAACATTGATCCGTGGTCTCTCCCCAATCAATGCACTTCGGGTCCCGAGCCAAAACACTGAACCGCTCATAAGGCCCATCAGCCCTCTGACACACCACAACTCGCTCAATCGATATGGTCAGAACTCTCATATGATAACAAATGTGTGGCTCAGCTGTAAACGAACCTCTATTATGCACATAACTACAGCCACATGTAAGAAGCCATGCTCGTGTGTCATATGTCGCAAAACAGTCTGACTATCAATTTTGCTCCTACTCAATGTGTTCGCTAAGACATTCATTTTTCCAAAGTGATACTCAATAACAAAGTCGTAGTCCTTCACATATTCGGGTCCCTCGGAGTTAAGATATCTCATAAACTTTGGTGATTTATATACAATATGAACATCTCTCCATATAGATAGTCCCTTCGGGACTTTAATGCAAAGACGACTACTACAAGCTCCAAGTCATGCACTATATAATTCCTCTCATGGGGTCTCAATCATTTAGAAAGGTACGTAATTGTTCTACCTTCCTGCATCAACACACATCTAAGACCAATGCCTGTCGCATCCGCAGAAACTTTCAAAGTCTTGTTTGGTTCCGGCAATATCAATACTGGTGTGGAAGTCAACCTCATTTTCAGCTCATAGAAAACCTGCTTACATTCTTTTAACCAATCAAGTCTAACATCCTTCTTAATCAGTCTCATCATCGGTGTCGCAATCGAGGAAAAGTCATGCACAAATCGCCGGTAGTATCCAGTCGTCCGAGAAAACTCCGAATATCAGCAACTGACTCAGGTGTCCTCTAGACAATGATAGCTTGAATCTTCTCGGAATCCGCCGAGATACCCTTATCACTAATAACATGTCCTAAAAATCTCACCACACTAAGCCAGAAGTCACACTTATTAAACTTGGTGTACAATTTATGTTCCCGCAGCATTGTCAAAACAGCCTTAAGGTGTCTCTCATGATCCTCACGAGTCCTGTTGTAGATTAAATGTCGTCGATGAAGACTATGAAGAATCTACCCAAATACGGTCTCGAAACGCTGAGCATCAAATCCATGAAAATTGTTGGGGCGTTAGTCAGCTCGAATAGCATGACTATGAACTCAAATAACCTATACATCAAGCTGAAAGCGGTCTTTTAGAAATTCTCCTATCGAATCCTCAACTAATGACAAGCGAAGCGAAGATCAATCTTCGAGAAGAATCTGGCGCCCGCCAACTGATTGAGCAAATCATCTATCATAAGAAGTGGGTAACGGTTCATAGCTATCACCTGATTCAGCTTCCTATAGTCTATACACATCCTCATTAAACCATCATTCTTCTTTACAAACATCACTGGAGCTCCCCAAGGTGGCATACTAGAGTGAATAAAGCCCTTCTCCAACAACTCATCCAGCTGTCGTCTAACATCTACCTACACCGATGGTGAAATCCTATAAGGTCTAATTGCGATCGTTGTATCCCTAATATCAATTCAAAGATAAGATTAATAGCTCGTGGCGGTGGTAATCCTAGTAGATCATCTGGAAATACATCGATAAATTTCTAACTCCAAAACTTCCTCAATCCTGATCTCCGTCCTAACCTCCGGCTCAACTACTGCTATAAATGCCTCTATCTCCTACACTGTGGCTAGCCGACCTCCAGTGATAGGTAAGTCAGTTGTGGATCCAACTAGTGGAAACTTCGGCATCTAAGGAATACGAAACTCAATCCTCTCACCATAACAATATATCCGTGCATAATAGGGTGACAACCAATCCATCCCAAGAAGAGCATCAAGCTCTAAGTACTCTAATACTCGAGAATTTGTCGAAAACTGATGTCCCTCAACCTCTATCATCACGTCTCTACATATCCAGTTAGGATATATCTTGTATCTATTTATCTAACCCTAACTCTCCAACAATGCGCCTAACAATAAATAATAAAGTACTACCAGAATCAAGCATAACATGCATAGGTCTAAATAAATGTATAACATACCAGCGATGAGCTGTCAAGTCGCCCCGCCATCCGGTTGCGCTACTACAGGGCTATTTTTCAAGCCGGCTTTGGCTATCGACATGGTGTCCTACAGTCTATCCTTAAAAGTCCCCTATGACCACGTTTTCAACATCTGTGGTTGTCTTGCCTACCAGCCTATCCGTCTCCAGATCTCAAACCCTGACCCCAGTCTCTCTGACCCCTATCATCTCCCCCAATCTCAATTTTGATGGTACATCCGTGGCAATGGCCTACGTTTATATGTTGGTGCTGGTGTAATGGCGTGAATCGGCTATCTCTCCTCGAACAGGAACTGACTGCCGTGGTGATCGTCTTTACGACTGTTGTCCTATTTGTCATCCCTTTAACCTTTATCTAGATGATCCTTCTGTCTCTTAAGTCTCCGATCTGGTTAAGGACTTTGCCTTATCGGTACCTCAGTCCCAGTCAGCACGTCTGTTATCTCTCTGCATCAGGTAGGTCTCCCACGCAAAAGCTCTATTAAATGTCCTACAGAGTAGGTGCCCCAATTGATACCACTACCGAAGCAATCTTATCCTCAACCCATTTGCTGAAATGGTATTTCTATAGACGCTCCATCCCAACTACGTCAATTGAGAACTGGAGTAAGTACCGAAATCTCTCCATATACTGCAACAAAGTCTTGTTACCCTGTCTTGGGGTCAGAAACTCCTTTCTCAATCTCAATCTCACCTCTATGGGAATGTATCGATCATAGAACAACTCACGAAACTCAGCCCATGTCATCGGCACTAGATGGGTATCCTAATAGGTGGTCCATCATACTACTGTGTGGCCTCTCAAGCATGCCTCAGATAATTATGCCTGAACACTTTCATCATTCCTCATCAGTATATGGAAACGCTGATGAGATATAATCCACTTCCCCACAATCTCGGGGTCACCACCCCATAAAAGGAACCTAGCCGAAACTTTAAAAACTTTCTCAGCATCTTTAACTTTAGAGCCAAGATCAATCCTGATGTAATAGAGGTAATGGTAGTAGTCATCTTATCATCTTATCCATGGTTTTGGGTGGAGGTGTAGGAGTCGGCGTCTCCAACGGAACAACTGCGATGGCTCTCTTTGTATGTGTCTCCACTACTACCTTATCAACGGGTGTCTTAGGAACAAGTGGGGCGACGGCTGTCCCCAAAGGTACAGTAACTCATACTGGCTCTCTGGGTCTGGCAACCGCTGTAACAAGTACCGTCAGTGCGGTAGTCTGATCTGTAACATGCACAATACCTCAGCCATCTAAGTCTCCTGAGCTGAGAGTTGATCCTCCATACTAGCTATAATAGGGGAAGCCCTAGCTGCATCACTAGTTTGACCAGTCTCATGGGGCGAAATCAGCTATCCGTCCATAATCTTCATCGATAACCGTGCTCCAGATTAGCCTCCATGTATATACGTATATCATATATATAATGAAAATATATCACTTATATAAACCCTATCTCTACCCACCTCACATCACTTCCCAACTAAAGTTATAAGACAGTTTATTCTAATGCCTAACCGTACTAGTGGGTTGTATATTACAAGTTGACATAAATCAGAGGAAGCCTTAATTAATATAATTAGAATAAGTAATTTAACGTGGTAAATAATATTTATAAGAGCAAATCATACTGTGGAAAACTAAGGAAAGTACTTTGTATATAAGCAATAGTATCATAAACAAGGTATATGTAAATATATTATGTCAGCTCAAGACCCCCAATACCCAAAATAATATAAAATATTAAAATAAGCACTACTAGTAGGTCCTCGATGATAGGCAATAACATGTAGTCACCTAGGACCCCCTTGCCCCTATAGGTACTAGGATCTGCACTCAATCATCACAAAAAGACAGATAATGAGTCCAGTAAGTAAAATGCAAAGGAACCCCTCCGAGCATCGCGTAAATAAAGTAAGGAAATGCAAGAAGTATTATCAAATAAACATGCAGAATGTAAAGACAGACAACTGCAAATGCCTCATCGCATAAATAGATAATAGCTAAGCTAACGAGTAACAACTGTGTGTGCACGCTCCAGATATATTAGATTGTATTTCAGGTCATCAAGTTCCCACCAGTGGTCACGCCACATCGACCCGACACTTGGTCCCTCACGGTGCTGGTCAATTCCGCTTAATCACCGACATGTGCACCAACGGCAAGCTCAGGTTAACGTTTATAGAGGGCCAGGTCATACGTGCCACAATTCAGTGCATCATGAACACACAACCAGAAAATCCGGGGGAGTATCCTCAACCCACGTCAAAGTAACAAAATGGAATGTTAAAATCAGCAATAAAATGATGGAAATGAAATTTAAAATAGAATCAAATACTCAAAGTTTTTTAGTTGGGTTTAACAAAACTCGAACCGTTCTTCGACTTATCTGGATTCCTGTATCCGACCCGACAAACTCCTTGATGCTAAGCTACGGTCCATTAAGTGCTTGAAGTCCAATTTTATAATTTCCCTCATCCATGATAGTGTAGGTTTATCACGCTTTGCCATATTCCTAAAACATGAGTCTATCCAGCTTTGTCACACTTAGGATTATCGAGAGCCAATTTTGTTTCTGTCTCACAGTCTCAGTATCATGATTTGATTTATTTCTAGCTTTATTTACTTCCTGCATGATCTTTAGACTGCTTATTTAATTCTTAAAGTATTGTTTATATCCTTAATGGAGATTGAGGTCATCTTGGTGTAAGAGAGGTTCGACACGATGAGTTGGCACTTAGTGTTCAATGGAGTTGTTTTATGAAGTGACGTTCGTTAGCCATTGTTAGTGTCATTATTAGTAATTGCTTTATTTATTATGAGTTAGCATTAAAGTTTTATTGGAATAGGAAGTCTACTTTTATGGTTACTATGTAAATTAGGAAATTAATTTTTATTAGGAAATCTTTCAAATAGTTAGACTCAATTTAATATTTAGTATCTATTTTGGTTAGACGTAACTTTCAATTTTAGCAATAAGTCATTGACTTATTAAGGTTATTTTATTTTTTTAGTATTTCGTTTGATGTGTAAAGCTATAAAGGCCTACGTAAAGACTCGCACATTATGTAATATGAATTATTTTGATTAATGAAAAATTAAGTTTTTCTTTGAAAATTAGGGTTTAATTCTCTGTGACCTGAATTGATTTGTTCGTAGATTTCAAACAATCGATTTAGAATATTTTCGCTACATTAGTTTGGTATCAGAGCACAGAGAATTAAACCTTAATTTTCAAAGAAAAACTTAATTGTTCACTAATCAAAATCACCCTTATTACATAATGTGTAAGCCCTTATATAGGCTTTTGAAACTTTATAAATCAAACGAAATATCAAATAAATAAATAAATAAATAACATTTCTAAGTCAATGATCGATTGCTAAAATTGAAAGTTGAGTCTAACTACTAAATATTAAATTGAGTTTAACTATCAAAGTGATTTCCTAATAAACCTTAATTTCCCAATGTTCTTAGTAACCATAAAAGTAGACTTCCTATTCCAATAAACCTTTACTGCTAACTCATAATAAATAAAGCAACTATTAATAATGATGCTAGCAATGCTCAACTAACGAAACTTCATAAAAATAGCTCCATTGAACACCGAGTGTCAAATCGTTGTGCCTACCCTTCTGTACGCCATGATGACCTCGATCTCCGTCAATACTTTTACTTTTACTTAATAGAATTGTCTCCTTTGGTGACAATTGTAGATCCGCATACGAGTAAGGGCAAGGCGCCGATAATTGGTGACTACCTTTGAGGACATCAGAATGGCCCTCTCGTTTGTTATTTTTTAGGTAATTATGTATTGTATTTTCTTATTTATATATTAAGACTCATTATTTTGATACACTAGAGTTATTATGAGTTTTGGAAGACGGATTCATGTATATCGCTTTTGCTTTCCCCATATGTGTCACTAGATATACTTGATATCTACATGATTATCTAATTTTTCAGGGTTCCACATTATAGGTTGTCCTAACTCGTTTATTCACTTGAGTTATTTAATTTACTTAAACTTACTTTTTCTGAAAAATTCAGAACATAATGATCCAAATAACTGAACTCTAAAATGCAAAATCAATAATAATAATGGAAAAGGAAGTGTGACAGCCTAAAAATCAAACACACGCCCTATGAGCAATTTGGTAATCATGCAAACCCTACACTAATTGGTCCTAGTATGTAAATCTTATTATAAAACCTAGCCACCTTTTTGTTCAAAAATAAGACATATTGGAAAGAAAGGGAGATTGAAGCTTGTTAAGGTGCTAACTCAAAGAAAACTCACTTGAAGGTACTATCATCGTCCATATCTCCTCTTCAAATGTCAAAATCAATTGAAAGCTTGAGATCGACAAAAAAATAATTGAAAACCAATTTATTTTAAGTGGTTTGTGGTGCTATTAAGGTGAGCATCAACCAAAACAACTAGCGGAAGCCTCACTACCATCGCTGACGGGAGAGTAGGGATGCCACCAGGCCACCTCCACCATCGCCCTTGAAGAGGTGACATCGTGACCACCCCCATCCACTATGGCCTCAACAACTCTGGCCAGGGAGGGTGCACCAGCGCTAGTTGTCACTAAGATTTACCATCGGCGGCCAGGGAGGGGGATCACCCTCCCTCTCTAGCAAACGCAAAATAAGGGCTTCTAGCCCCTGATTCCCGAACCAAGGACCTAGAAAGCCCTTGGCATAGTCAAACAAGGGTTGAATGAACCTTGAATCCTTGATTAAGGGCCAAATCAACCCTTGGGTGGTCTATAGAGACTGAACTGGCCCCTAGATCAGTTAATAGGGACCAGATCAGCCTTTGGACCCTAAACTAATAATAAAATCAAATAATATATATATATATATATATATATATGATAAATAAAATTAAATAATATATATAATAAAATGTCACACTATGAAACTTTGGAAGAGGATAATTGAAAATAGGCTAAGGAGAGAAACAACAATATTAGAGAACCAATTTGGTTTCATGCTTGGGAAGTCAACTATGGAGGTGATTTTCCTTGTAAGATGATTGTTAGAAAAATATAGAGAAAAGAAAAAAGATCTTCATATGGTATTCGTGGATTTAGAAAATGTATATGATAGGGTCCCTTGAAATGTTCTTTGGGTGGTTCTAGAAAGAAAAAGAGTCCATGTTAGATACATAAACACTATTAATAATATGTACGATGGAGTAGTAACGAGTTTAAAGACATTTGGAAGAGCTACAAAAGAATTTCTCATTACGATAGGACTACATCAAGGATCAACTTTAAGCCCATAACTATTTAGTTTAGTTATGGATGAACTAACTAGACATATTCAAGAGAATATACCATGGTGTATGCTATTTGCATATGATATTGTCTTAGTGGATGAAACAAAAGATAGAGTGAACAAGAAATTAGAACTATGGATGAATACATTAGAATCAAAAGGCTTTAAGTTGAGTAGGACAAAACTGAATACATGCATTGTGAGTTTAGAAACGGTAGACATCGAGACGACGGAGTGGTAAAATTAGAGAAAATAGAAGTTCCTAAGGTAAACCACTTTACATACCTAGGATCAATCATACAAAATGATGGTAACATTGAGAATGATGTCACACATAGAATTCAAGCTGGATGGAAGAAATAGTGGAGTGCAACAGGGGTGATTTGTGATCGAAATGTTCCTACAAAGTTAAAAGGAAAATCTTATAGGACTGCAATTAGGTCAGCTGTGCTCTATGGAAGTGAATGTTGGGCGGTCAAACAACAACAATTATATAAAATGAACGTAGCAGAAATGATGATGCTTAGGTGGATGTGTGGTAAAACTCGTAAAGATAGAATAAGAAATATAGAAATTCAAAGACAAGTAGGAGTAGCATCAATTGATACAAAGATTAGGGAAGGGCGGTTGCGGTGGTTTGGTCACCTGCAAAGACAGCCTACAAATGCCCCAACTAGAAAATTTGACTTAATAGAAACTGTAGAAATTCGATAGGGTAGGGGCAGACCAAAGCTAACTCGGGATGTATCAATTAGGAGGGATTTGAATGGTTTGAAAAGCTCACCATCAATTGCACTTAATTGTGCACAATGGAAAATTTTGATCCATGTAGCCGACCCCACTTAATTTGGGATTGAGGCTATGTTGTTGTTGTATATAATAAAATGAAATACTTTCCTTCAACGGAGCGCGCTACCACGTTCTTTAGGGAGACCAGCTGGGTCCCACCCCTTGACCCTCGCTTCGGGCGATGATGGACCTATGAGACCCACAATAGTGAGACCTTAAAGTAAATTTAATGGTAAACGGAAATTTAAAACGTGACTTGTTGTTGATGTAACGTATCTTAAATTGTCTAAATCTGTGAAACAGTTCACATAGAACCCCGTGCACGCAAGGAACATGAGTGGTTATCACAGCTAGTCGAGGTAAATGGGGAGTTTGCTTCATTATTAAGAATGACATGTTAATAGTTAAATTATGATTCACGATTTAAACTAAAGACTTAGGACTAAGGGTTTCATCTTTTTACTGGCATGAACTTGCTTATTTGTAGGAACGTATGTGTAACCGCTCAAATTAATTAAAATTAAGATTTGGGCTAATCTTGGGATTAACAGTCGTAATTCGGACGTTTTGTAGACAACTCGGTTGGTTCGGACATGAGAACAAAGGGAATATGTTATTTATGGATGATGATTGTTTATATGTGGTGTTTAAAACTATTATTATTATATTGCACTACATGTGTGTCTGTTGTTATCGGGCGAGTTGGTTTGATGAGAGTTCACCTCGAAAGGCTTGTCAACGCGGGTATTGGGTAGGCAAACTACAGGTACACTAGGAAACTCAATTAATTCAAGTTATGACTAATTAATCAACTAAAATGGGTAATGTAACCATAGGCTAATTAAATTATAAAATTTGAACAGTAAGTTATGGCACGCCTCGAAGTGTGTGTCGAGACACAAGGCAACAGGTATCGAGTAGCCAAAGGTTTGTGGAACCACAAGTTGGTTAGTTTTGATAAGTAAAACACTAAACATATGGTTTGATAAGGTTTTAAGTAAGGTTCATAAATCAAATAAATGAAAGCATAGAGTTTGAGGTAAATAATGTGGATCCTAGATAAACTTCAAGATGTTCATCATGAGACAATCTAGGATAGGAAGGTACTATTGGAGTCTAGTGGTGTGGGACAACATGAATAAAGACCACAAGATAATCCTCAAGATACGTATGCACATTTGATCAAGACCAAAGATATATATAACAAGTGACTGGGTTTTCTCCATTTCCACTAACTGAAAATTCAAGCAAAAACAAGTAAACTAAAGGAGAAGAAGGATTTCAAGCTGAGATTCAACACCTTAGAGACCAATTCAAGAGCCCAAACCAAGGTAATCATCATATTCATCTCTTCTACTCTCCAATGAACTCGTTTTTATTGAATTAAGTGAATTCGAGTTAAAGGGTTAACCCTCTAATTTTGGGTTAAAATGTGATGAATTACCTGTTATTATATCATTGTCATGGAGAATTGCCAAATGGTTAAACTAGAATTTATATCTTTGATGAATTGGAAAGTTGGTAAATGCATGAGATTTGGAGGAATTTGGGTTAAAATTGATGTTATGGAGTGTGCAAGATGATGTTTTGAAATTAATATTATATGTAAAGCCTGTTTAAACTAGTAGCGAATTGGAAAAGAAATGACAGAATTCTCGACTTGAGAATTTTATCCCAGAGGACAGATAGCGCGATACTTAGAATGGTTAGCGCGCTAATCGTTATGGGTTTTCAACTGTTCTTTAGGATGAAGAACAGTAGCGGGCTACATCTTTTCCATAGTGCACTACCATTACAAAGCGCACTACACCATTCCCACGACGTGCTAAGGATAGACATAAACTGAATTTGAAAGGTTATTTTGGGGTTGTTGACTTAATACATATCCCAAACACCTATAAAGATACTAAACATGCAAACTTTGACTTCAGGGACTTAGTGGATCATAGCTCAGGTATCGGGGAGCTAGTCGGCTCGGATTCGGGAGTTTGGGGAAGTCGAGCGCGGATTAAGGTGCACAAACCCTTTGAGAATGCTTCACAGAATTCAATTCATTTTTCTTGTGCATGTGATTAGTGTCGAACTATTTAGTTTACTAGTTTGTCTAACTGATCGATTGGTTTATGGGGGTTTTTACACCGGGATGTGTGGACGGACTTGGGTACACTATACCATAGCACGTGTGATCACGCCCTCGGTGAATCAAAAACTGGGTTGCACTCAGATGCATATGTCGGTGACTCGGTGGATTTGGCTAGTGCCATGAGGACTAAGAAAAAGGGACTGTGGAGGTTGTTGGAGAAACCCACAAGAGAGACCCTTAGCTCCGAAGTATGGTATAGTCTACTACACGCGATACATCCTTGGGTTTTCATTAAAGACATTTATGTGCATATTGACTTAGCTGTTGTATGTTTACGTTCTCGTTTATCTCGTTAACTGATACTTGATTTGATTATTGTCTGTTATGCTGTATTATTATTATTGTACGCTGCTTGAATCTTTTGTACTGCCCTACATTAATGGAAGTATGTATTTATGTTCCCAGAAAGCATACTTGCATGTCTTGTAGTTTTATTTGCTTTCTTGCTAAATATTGTGCGGACTTCTCTTGGGAATTTACTCACACGACTCGTCACTGTGTTTTTTAGGTAACCGAGTGCATATCTTTCTACGAGTAGGGGCAAAGGACAATCTTAGGTGACTATCTCTTTTTACGACAATCTTGGACATACTTGTAGGTTTTTATATTATTTTGAAGTTCTGGTATTATTTAGGATATTGATAGATTTGAGATGACATGTACATGTATATACCATGTTTTATGGTACGGTCGCTTATATACATAACACTTTTTTAGGTTTTCCACAGTAGGACTTGCTTTTATGAATAATGCTTACTTGTCATGAATATGAGACATAATTTCCATGCTTGAAATTAATGCTTATCAAATTGATTTCAACTTCATGCTAGTTATTGCTTATTTATTACGTAGTACTCACATATTTGATAATGGAGCAGGTTTTCTGCATTATTGAGCTATGTTGTCACTTTAAGCTCATCCTACTTATTTTTCTGGACCATCCACTTCAGTGCTAGATCAAGACAATGGAATGGCGATTGTTTGAAGCCTTCTCTTATTGTGAGCCTTGTAGTGTTATCCAATTATTTGATTTCGAAATTATTATACTTGGGTTGCATTTAAATAGGTTTTCTGGGTAGAATGAACCTTACTCGTTTTTAGTCTAAACTACTTAGTAGTATTCGAATGACTTAAATTTTTTAAGAATTTGAAACCAAACTATAATTTCATAGTACGACACAATGATTTTTTATTTAGTTTTGCAATTATTTATCTATATGCGCTAGTTTGATATTTCGCAGGTTGTTTATGCGTGTCAAACTATTTGTTTATGCATGATTTAGGTATTTGGCTTAGTTGGCAATCAGGGCCAGACGACCCGACCCTAGGTCAGGTGTGGGTCATAATAAGAAGGCTTATTAGGCTTGCATTGATCTTTCGAGGGTTGAATTAGGGGCCCACGTAGGCCTAAGTTGGACGAGGCCCACCTTAAGGTAATTAAGGTCTTCACATACACCACCACCAATCTCGATTTACACTCGAAGCAAAGCAAAAACCTCATGTGACACTTAACACTTAATTTACTAGTTTTCGAGCAACTAATCATTTTTATTTTCACTCATACCCTTCAGACACAAACTTGCAACCCATATCACGAAATATCATATAGTACACGTAATTCTAAGCGTTCATTAACGAAAAATAACATTGACCTAGCGATTTCTTTTTTTCACCGATTTAGGTCCTAACCTACGGCATGTCATTATTAAGACCCACTAATTTCTTAATTTGTTCCAAATAAAATTTTATTAAAATAAGAGACTTTACATTAGTAAAGCTTGATAGTGCATGTATTGAACTAATCTAAGCCTTAAATGAGTCTAGCGATGACAAGTGAGACGTGATGAGGGGCTAAGATTTAAAATAGGAAAAAAAGTATATAAGTTTTTTTGCTTTGATGAAGCTATTTTCCTGAGAAGAGAATAACCTTGAGTGCTAGGATTTCTGAAGATTCAAGAGGTATTGGAAAGCTAATTGAGTGGGGAATTCAAGCTAGGTCAACAAATTCTATAAGATCTCAAGTTGGGTAATGCTAAACTTAAACTTTCTTGTTAAGATTTCTTGAAAATGGGTTGAATGCAAGCTGAAAATTAGGGTTTTTGGTTACAACAAAATCTCATGGTTAAATTAAGCTCTCACTTTGGTTTTCAACTCGAACTTAGGTGATGAACACCATTGATATTCAAACAAACCCAAATCTCGAAACTATTTTGGTGTTAAGTTGATGTTCTTGTTAGAACTTGAAGACAAGCATACAAAATTGGATTCAAGTGATGTATTATGGTGTTTAAATGCTTTTAGATGGCTAAAATTGAAGATTTCTCTATTATATTTGGGTCTTAAATTGATCAAGGAAACCTGGATTTTTGAAAGGAACGGGTTTCAAAACTGATTTTGAATGATGTCAAGTTTTTTTATGTTGAAATGCATTGAATTTAAGGAAGATGGTGAATAGTAGTTGTTGCTACAAGTCCTGTCGTAGCACGTTGTCGCACCAAGCGGCTGCAATAAGTTGTTGCGCCAAAAAGCATAATGCAACAGGCACGATTACCATAAAGGCTATAACTACAACATTTATCTCAATAAGCCTTGTTACCATAAGGGCAGTAGCAACACCTGTTGCAACTACAAGTAAAACTTCAAATTTCTTTTAAGAACTTTAGACATGAAATTGACACGTGTAGTTCGATGTGTAGGAACCCAAGGACTTAAAGAAGCCTAGTCAAGTATTAGATGCACCTTTTGAGGTGAGCGAGGGTAGTTTTCACTAGAACAAATTTAACTTTTAATAGCACTTAATAGATAGAGGTTTTAATTAACCCCTATGAATTAGATTTAATAACACTTAATAGATAGAGGTTTTAATTAACCCCTATGAATTAGACAATTAGGCTTTTAATAGCACTAATTCATAGAGGTTAAAAAACCCTTATGGAAACTCTTGGCCAAGAAAAACAAATGCCTCAACACTCTCACTCAACACTCTCACTCGCTCACTCTCGCCAACAGCCCTCACTCGCTCACTCTCGCTCACTCTCGCCCAATAGCCCTCACTGCTCACTCTCGCCTCGCTCGCTTACTCTCGTCCAACACTCTCGCTTACTCTCACCCAACACTCTCGCACTCGCGTCCATCAACTCTGAATCAGACAATTTCGCACTCGCAATCGGACCTTGCCTCTTCATCTAGGGATTGGTCCGCCTCCACCTTGCCTCTTCTTCACCGCTCTCGGACTTTCTTCGATTTCAAGACCAGTTGTCCGATCTGCAAGGTGAGACTCAATCGATCTCAAATCCTAACGAGTCGATTCGATGAATCTGTGAGTCTTCTCTGATTGTTGGTTCTTTTGTTGTAGATTTGATAATCTGACCGATTTCGCCGTGTGTTGATTAGGTTGGCTGATATTGTTTTCTATGGTTCTATGACTAGAAGTAGCTATTCATGTAGTTGATGTTCTTAGGTTGTGTGTTGGATTGGTGTGACTATTGGTTATCGATTTGACGCCTCTCTAAATCTCTATGTTCATTAGGTTGACTGAATTTTTTTTATGGTTCTCGTGACTTGAATTAGCGATGAACGTATTTGACGTTTATAGTTTCGTGTTGAATTGGCTTTGATGATTGATTTGCTCTAGGTCGGAAGTCCAAGCCGCTTTTTGCTCTATAGATTGAACTCGTGATTGATTATTGACAAGTGAAGAGTCTCTACTTGTTAATTTAGTCATTCTTGTGTGTTATCTACGCTTTGATTCGATGAAATTTTGTTATAGAAGAATCAGAGTGTTAGTGACTTGTAGAGATTGATTCATAGGTTTGGAGGTCATGTGAGACTCGTGTAAACATAAGGTTGAGTTTGAGTCGGAGAAGAAAAGGAAGAAATGAAAGACTTTTAGTCAGTCGGGTTTGAGGCAGCTCGGCTGGTAAATTGATTCAAGATGTATACTTGTTTCCAGCTGCTCTTTCTTAACCAAAAATGTTTTGTTTACATTATATTTTGTTTTTCAATTCATTTTTTTTTATTTTTAGAAATCAAGGTCAATACTTCTTTAAATTTTACTCTTTTTATTAATGTATTCTTTGCTTGGTTTATGAACTAATGTGAGGTTTTGTATCCTATTCAATGAAAGATGTAAAATAATACTTGGTTTATGAACTAATATTTTGTTTACATTTTCTACGTTTGGTTCCAGTTATATTGTGAGTTTTAGGTGTTAAAGTGTGAAATTTGATTAGAGAGTTGATGGATTTTGATGAACTTCTCTTATTTGATATATATAAGCAGTCATTAATCCGCAATATTCTCATCGATTTTCATTTCGATTATGTAGATTCAGTAGTAGTAGTTGTTGTTGCTGTATATATGTTGAGGTTTTGAGCGATTGTGATGGAGATTGATGGCTTTATCTAGTTGTTTTGAAGAGAAAAGCATTGAAAGGTGATCATCTGACCCTTAATTAATTTTACTTGACTGATTATCTTTGATTTATGGTATTTAATTACTATGTATGAGACTTATGATTCTTGATAAAGATATATTTGTTTTGTGATTTGTTTCTATGTTTAGTTCTAAATTGCACAAATACACACCATATATATACACACACCCTTTGTATGTCGTAGTAATAAGAATTCAAAAAGCCAAATAATACCTATCTTCACTGTTATGACTGGCACTATCGGTAACATATTATTTTGGCGATGATTGTTTCAATCATGTACGCTTATTCTATATGCAAGTTACAAATACGCTTTTGTATCGTTTCTCATCCAAATGGAACAGAAGTTCCCTAGTGCCTTGTGTCTCTATATTGTGCACAATTACCACTTTTTCTTATGACGGCATGTAATGCGAAATATGTTATTCTATTCATTTCCTTCTATATGCCTTTACTAGTGTCTCGTCAGTTATTTATTTAGCTATTGTTGGCTTCTGAATGAAAATCTTATTTTTAGACCACCATGAACTTTGGGATTTGGTTATCTGTAGGTAGAAACTTGATGACTTTGGGATTTGGTTATCTGTGGGTAGAAACTTGATCAAGCTTTGTCATTCCCCTTGTTATTAAAATTAGTCCCTAGCAGATTGTGCATCAATTACAAAGTGGATTAAGTTGCATTTGGATGGTTGCGATTTCGTCATTATTGCAATACAAGGGAATTCCACCTCATTCCTGAAAATTTTACGAATCAAGATTTTACCATCGACTGGCAATTCCACTTCTAGATCAATCTCGCCTTACAATCTATCCCTGTGAGTTTGTTAACAATTGTTATTTGGTTACTTTACTACCAATAATAAGGATATCGATATGGTTGCAGGAGTTTATTGAAAAAGGTACAGTGAATAAGCAGATTTTTAACAATGACGTCCCAACTGCACCTCCGCTCAATATTTCTAGCGAGGACGCCCACAAAGATGTCGAGCGAAGCCTTACATCCAGATCAAATGTCGCATCATCCGCTGCTGATGCAAAAGTTTCATCAATCACAAAGGAGGAAGATATATTGAGAAACACTATTTCTGATGTCGGTACTCAGAGAAATAATGGAAATGAGATTAGTGAAAATCTCTTAGGTCTGTTCCATTGCATCTTTTAGTACTTGTTAACAAACCTTGAATGCATGGATGCGTTAGTGGATATAACATGACTTCTCACTTTAAAATACTTGGTAGCATCATTTTATAGCTATGCAAATTTATTGTTGCATTTGCAGGCCTAGTATTATTGTTGAATCTGTTGTATCGTTTCCAGCTAACTCCCTACCTTCCATGCAATGTAAGTTCCAAATAGATTTTTTATCATGATTGTCTTAATTAGTGATTTCTTCATGTTTAGTCTTCCCCCAGTTCTCTGCCATCTTAGAATTAATGTTATGAATGTTGTTCATGGGATGCAGAGGGCAAGGTCCTTGGTGTGCGATTATTTCATACGATGCATGTGTACGGCTATGCCTTAATTCATGGGCCATGGGATGCATGGAAGCTCTGATGTTTTTAGAGAATGAATGTGCACTATTATGCAGTGCATTTGGGTTAGTTCAATAATTTTATTTTGTTTCTTTAAAAAGAACATTACTTTGGCAATGAGTTGAACTGAAACAAAAACTTGTTTCATTGTTTTCTATAAACTATAAAGCAAGGATAATTGGGACGTATGAAGGATTGGAATGGTTGCTTGCACTGAAATAGTAATTTAGAATGATGACTTAAGGAAAGACATTTTCCATTTATGATTGATCTCTTTCAGTAAAAAAAAAAAAAACTATGCACGTAGTGAGGCAAAAAATTTAAAACTCGATGAGTTAAAATCAGCACTTCCTTTTGCTTGGAAGTTTTGTTTTGTTTTTTACCTGTTAGTTCATACCATTCTTACTAGTTATTATTATGTTATCATTTCTTCTGTAGTTTACAACAAGTTCTGCTACATTCAGAGGAGGAACTGCTAGAAAACGTACTTCACAGATTATTAGTGGAGAAGCAGCACGGAAGCCTAAAATAAGCATTGGGAAAATGAAGGTACAAGGTAATATAAAGTCTATAGCCGCTATATCATTTGTTTTTGACAAGACTTATTCTAAAGAGCTCATTTCTCGGCAAATGTGTTTGTAATTTCTGCAGTTCGCAAAATCAAAATGGCTTTTGATCCTCCTTCGGGCTGCAGTTCTTTATCTTTGAAGTTGCCAATAGTAAAAGTGGGATTTTTTCAATATCATTTTTCCGATTTACTATCAACTCTCTATTCCAGATTCAAAGGACTTCGAAATGCTCATATGATACCTGAAATTCCTGCCAAAGGGTCAGCTTATTCTCATGAAAGCACTCAATATATAAAACAGATCTCCGGGCTATTAAAATGCAGTGTGAAAACTCTGCGTAGCAGTTCATCATCATATGACATGGTTCAAGCTCAAGGTAATCTAGATTCT
The DNA here is from genome assembly GCA_039657365.1 of Stephania yunnanensis. Taxonomy (NCBI): domain Eukaryota; kingdom Viridiplantae; phylum Streptophyta; class Magnoliopsida; order Ranunculales; family Menispermaceae; genus Stephania; species Stephania yunnanensis. Next base: position 50,271,490 of record CM077584.1, on the reverse strand, counting down.
GCTTCAGATTCTTTATTCTTTCTTGTTCCTTTATCATAAAAAAATGTGATTTTTTTTCTTTTACAGAAACCGATGTTTAATTATTCCTCAAGCTGTTGAATTTCAATTCTAACAATTTAATTTCTTATTCTTCAATTCTAACAATTTAATTTCTTATTCTTCAATTCTAACAATTTAATTTCTTATTCTTCAAGTTGTTGAATTTCTTTTACAAATTAAATTGTTAGATATACTAGCAACAATCAAACCTTGACTTGTAAACTTAAAGGGTTCTTAGTTGATGTCTCAAAAAATAGCTCGTGTCTTTATTTTAGCTGGACGTCGAACTAAATTTGCGTATTGAGGAAATTTTTTTTTATTTTAATTTGGAATTGAACCTGTGTTATGTTTCTATTCTCTGTAGTGTAGCTCATTATTACACTCAACTTTATGATGCACGCCACTGCTTTTTTCTTGAATCTGCTTTTTCTCAGAAAATACATGTTTTGCAATTGTTTTTAACATGTTCCTTATTGTAGCAGGAGATCGCGGGAGGGAATCCCAGATGGATTGTTCTGCTGAGCAAGGCGAGGTAAAAAATTGAAAGTAATGTGGATAGGTTTTCAATCTGGCAGTGATATATTAAATGACCAATGGAATTGAACCTTTAATGATGTAAGGAATGGGGTCACCACAAGCTTGGACATTCAGAAAACGTTCTCCAGGCCTCACTGATAGTTTTGAGGGAACAAATTGTTGCACACAATTAGTATAAATCACTGTTGCATTTTCATACACTAGCTATTAATCATAACGTATAGTAAGATATTAAGATCCGTCTCCTTGTTCTTTTTCTTTTTTTCTTTTCTACGTTTTTTTAAACCTCCTCATGATTGATGGCACAATTGGTAGTTTGTTTAATTGTGCTTGTTGGTCCTTGCATGTCGATAATGGCAGATTTAGGTGTTATTTTTTGTAGTCCTTCGTCCTTTTCAACTCTCTCTTATGTCAATGTGAAACCAGTTTTGTCATAAGGCACTTCATTGAATTTTTAGCTTGATTAAATTACCAGATTGCTTTTCTTCAGTCAAGTTCTTTTTTAGGCCTTGGAACCCTACTAAATTATTTCAAAATTATTATAGTTTAGTTATTTAGTCTCTTGCAAATGTTGGAGAGATAAAAGACGGGGCTATCATGCATGTTTCTCTTTGGATTGCTAGGAAGCTTCTATTATTTGCTACTTGGTTTTTCTTCAGATCAAATTGAATTGTATTCATTATTATTTATCATGATTACTGAAGTATTACTTTTTTTCTCCCAAAATATAGATGAGATGCTAATAGTTTCAAAAGAATTCGTTGCGAGTTTCAGTCACACATTGGAAAATTTAGTAGGTGGATTTACTCATCTTCTGAATACTTTTTACATCCGAGATTGCAATAAAGCTTTCTCAAACATTAAATCAATGAGATGAGTTTTTAATTGTTTAATATATATATATATATATATATATATCGATGCTCATCTTTTTTTTTTGGCTACTTCCTTTAGGTAACTCAAGCTTTGACAATTCCTATGTACTAGCCCTATTTTAATATATAAGTATATATATTCCTCTTGACATTTACAGAATAAAAGAGATAGAAAACAAAATATAAATGATCAGTTCATTCACATATAATTAATTGAAACTGTGTCATGTACTTAGCAATATTTTTCTCTAAAGGCTAATTAATTTACATTGTTCAACTTTTTTTTCTTTTCTTTTAACAATAAGTGACATGCCTTGTCTGGTCTCGTGAGGGTTTATACCTCCCAGATCGCTGCTTCTTGATACATATAATAAGCGAACCATCGAAGCATCAGATCCCTCTCATATTAATAATTAAGTTGTAGTTATAGAAGCAAATCTTTCTTCTCAAAAAGGCACATGACCTTCTCATTCAACAGTTCACACTCTACCCTTTTTGTGTCTTTCACCTTGTAATGGTAGGGATTGCAATGGTCATAACTGGATAAATTGTATGATTGTCTTTAGATATTGTTGAATAATTACCTTGTTGTATGTGATTGCATATATGAAGGGGAAGGTACGGCTGTGATGGGGGTGGATTGTCAGGACATTTGATTTGGGCAATGATGAGAAGAGTATGTTTTGTAGCCTTTGTGTTGTTTGTGAAAAATCTTTTATTCTTTCTCTCATGTGGAATCTGAATGTCTTTCTATCTGTCCTTCTCTTTTAGTACTTGTGTTGTTGTGATGGATTGCAATAAATGTGTTCCAAGTCCTTCATTGGTGCGGAATTTGTATTGTTTGGGGCATAGTTGGTGTTTTACACTCGATTTACAATTCATGAACTCGTACATAATTCTTAAAAGTCTTGCTTTATTTATGTTCGTACACTGATCTAATTTGTGTTCGAATTCACAGTAGAGACTGAATTATTTTTTAAAGCTAATAAATCTTGTCTACAAATTTGTATTCCTTAATTTGTTGGGTGAGAGCATTGATGTCACCTGTACATGCTAGCTAGTGCCCCTGAATAAAGTGTTCTTCTACGCTTTATTTTGAGGGATATATAGCAGAAAAATTTACTAAAGGTTTTTGGTTCCAATGCATGCTTTCTATACCCACATTTTGTACTTCATCTTCATGTTCTGCACATTTCTTCCATGTTGTCTTGCTCTTTTCAAGCACCAATTGGCTTTTACAAATTTAATGCTATTAAAATTAATTACTCCTAACTTAATCTTATTTCTTAAGAATACCACTATACCATTAATTAAGTGTATTATATATATTAAAATTAATGGAACTCCAACTTGCCTTGCCTTGAATTGCCTTGCCTTAATTACTAATTGTCCTACACACATTAATTTACTTCTCTAATTAACTTCTTCCTGCTAATGTTTCCTACAGTTTGGCTCTTATTGAAAGCAATTGTCGATCTACTACTTCACATGCAAGCTTCAATGTTGAATTACTTTGTTGTCTGCTCCAATGTTTGATTTGTGCTAGTCAGTTAATGTCGATGCACTTGTCTCATTGATACACTTCTTTCTCTTCTTTCTGATATGTTCTAGGGGCTGATTTATCTGATGCCGATCTCAAAGGTGCTGATTTTTCTCTTGCGAATGTAACTAAGGTAATAATCTAAATTAAGACAATCTATGTTGTTGCAAGGCATTTCTTTTCCTTCTATTTTATGCCTTTTAGCTCATAATTGTTTGTAGTGGATCAATTTTCGGGTATCTTTATCCATTTCTACTTGTTTGCATGTATTGTGAATCAATTGATGGAAATCAAATCAATTGGGTTTTCAAAAAAAAAAAATCTAGCAGGACTATGTATTTCATGGGCACAGTTGAAAAATGCTAGTTCTTGATAAAAAGTTATCTACACCTTTATAGGTAAGATAATACATTGACAATGTAAAAGAGGCACAAAAGAATGAAAGGTTCTGTATCTATATGTTTCAAACGAGTAACTGAAAAATACATATTGTCATCTTTATATTCTGTTTGGCTCTCTTTGAGTTCTCTTCTTCTGACAATTTGATGTAAATCTTTGTTGTAGGCTGTCGAACGAGGCCAATTGCTAAAGCTTCCCTTTACCACCACCTTTGATTACCTTCAGGTTAGCTTAATTTCTTGATGGACAATGTCAGTATTCTTCATGTACATATCTTTGTTTCTATCCATCTCGTGTATTAACTATAGTCTTTTCTAACAGATGTTGCAGTTAATTGCACTATCAACGAAAAGTCTCAGGCCACTCGGTTCGTTTGATATGGGTTTTTATCGATACATTATCAATTCTATGTACTTTCTTGTTATGTTCTGATGTGTTTTGTTTTTTTTTTTTGTGAACAAGTTTCCATCTATAAAGCATTAATAGATCTAGAACACGAAATGTAGTTCTTGTCGCCAATCAAAATTTGAGCTTAGGCATAGAAAGAAATGGACCTGCCCTAGTTACTTCCATAGAGCATTGTGGATCTCAAGATTCATATATTCACAAACTTCAGAAACATCTTGGTTGCTTCATAAACAGGTTATTAGATTTACAAGGCTTATGCCATAATGATATGGAGCTTGCCTCCCAACTCGAGGGAGGGAGTAGGAGAGCCAAATGCGATGCACATAGAGTGTGCTAGATAGGATAAATCGATTAAAGTGGGGATGGTACCTAAGGAGTTTTTGGAAGATTACCGTCGAGCAGGTTCAATAGGGCAAGGGTGGTTGTTCTTTTTTTTTTCCTAGGATAGGAAGGATGTTTTTGGAAGGTTATTTTTTCTCTTCTTTTTGAATATAGGAAGGTTGCTTGTTCTTTATCATAAAGAAAAAGGAAAAGAGAAAAAGTTAGGCTCACAACAATACCTTGATCAAGTAATATATTTATAAAACTGATTACATTTTTGTTGTTATTGTACTGTAGAGGTTCTGCTATCTTATTTGTTTCAAGCGAAATATGGCTATGCAGGTCTCATGTATGGAGTCATTTATGCTTGTGTTTTCAAGGTCACAAGCTGATCAACAATGAGGACCATATCCTATTGTTTGGAATACGTGATGGTTGTAAGGTTTGTGCTTAGGATAAAGATAAGATCTTTAAACTTACTTGTTCAGAGGAAAACTTTTTAGTTATGAGAAGCTACATCTGTGACTTTGAAACAACAAGAAATCATAGTAACTACGCCTAATTGTTGCTTTAGGCTGCATGCTATTTTAGTCTATACTAAAGAAACTTTTGTTTATGGTCAGTTCATGCTTGCTGAATGCATGATGGTTTTGTAGTTTTTTGGAGATTTTGATTGAAAATGGGATAAGAGAGGCTATGAAGCTGAGTATAGGTACTAGTACTAGTGTTAGAATCTTATGTTGAATTACTACTATTTGGCTTCCTTTGCAATTCTATTTTTTGTATATTGTGTATTGGAATCTTATGTTGAGTTACTAATGTTGGTTTGATCGAATTGATTGAAGTGGGTAGTCTTGGTTTCATGAGAAAACGCTAAAATTCAAATCTTTTTGAGATTTTGTTGTTTTAATGAATGTGATGTTGAGTTGTTTGAATAAATGCCAATATGGATGTGTTTTGATGGATTGAATTGGGTGGTGTGTATGTGCAGATAAAGAGGTCTTCATATCACGATGTGGTGAGAGTTGCTGAAATTCCAAAAGTGCTGGACATTGTTGGAGTTTAGACTTATATCAGAACTTAAGTATATATATATAGTCATTCTATTCTCTCTTTGCATATGTGGCATGTATAATTACTGGTGGAATAACAATATTGTGAGTGGGATGTACATTTGTTATATTTTCAATTGAAAATGAAAATTAATAATTCTTGGCATTTTCAGCTATTAATTTTTTTTAAATGACATTTGAAAGGGGTCTCAAATCTCTATGAAATCACTAGTATTCATAGGGGTTTGAAACCCCTATGTAAGCTTTTGACGATAATATAGAGGTTTCAAACCCCTATGAAATCACTACAATTGATAGGGGTTTGAAACCCCTATGTAAGCCTCTAAAGATATTATAGAGGTTTCAAACCCCTATGAAATAATCAAGCTTTGATAGAGGTTTGAAACCCCTATGAAATAGTCAAGATTTGATAGAGGTTTGAAACCCCTATGTAAGCTTGGAAGATTAAGATAACACCTTAAAAGATAACACTTTTCATAGAGGTTTGACCTCTATGAAAAGTAGAATTTGTTCTAGTGTTTAGAGTGAGTTTGCGTTGCATTGAGGTGAAGCCCATGAGAAATCTCCATGACAAGTCAATAATTAGGCATGTTTTATAATGTTATTTAAGATGATTTTATACATAAATGATGATACTAAACTAGGTATTCTCTTGTTTTTGTGATTTCTAGTTTTAAATAGTAAAAATGAAGAAATGGAAGAAAAGCAAATAATCAACTCGAAAATAAGTCCAGCGAATGCTAAATGATACAGAAATGCAATTGAATTCACCACCTAAATCAGCAACAGAGAAATGCCAATGAATCATCAGGGATTGGGAAATACACTAGGAATCATTAGCTGAATCGATGGAGTACAAAGAGCTAAATCCAGTGATTAACTCAACACTAACAAATCGCTGAGGTAGGTAATGATTTTTTTAGATAAGAACAAGGAATTTTTATTTATCTATGATTTGTACATTTAGGAAAACTGTAAATATAACCTTAGGGTTTCGAAATTACTCTTTTTTTAGCCTTTTACCATCATAAGTTTAATTTTATTGAGTTTATATTTGAAGCAACATTAGAGCTCCGATTTATTTGAGAGGTATTTATTTATTATGTATTTCAATTATGGTATTGCATTATTTATTTTTAGTATGAGTGAGTAGATTATTAGTCTAAATAAACCTTAGACATGTATATACTTTGGATTGATATATAGTTATAGAAGTAGTAACTATGATTAATCTATACGACTATTTTCCCGAGTGGATGTTATAGGCGATTGTGTTCTAAGTTATTTATTAATTAGCATACATGATTTTCATTGAATGTTAATGCTATCGTATTTCTATGTTATTGCGTTTTATCCAATTGGTAGATTACAATGATAAGAATATGACTTTTCCATTGAATATAAGAGGATCGATGGCCTGCTAAATGTATCAACCTATTATGAATTAAGTTTTAATGATTTCAACATTCCATGTGGTATAATTATAATTATGTTATGAAGTAATGTTATGTTCTATTGTTTGAATGCAATCCAAATATATTTTATTGTTTAATGGGGGCTCGGTTTCTTTAGATATTTAATTTTCATTGATTTATTTGATAATTTGATTAAATTGCATTAGATTAGTTTATTGAATTTAAATTGTTTATAGTTTAATTATTGTAATTATTGATTGCTTGTTTTTAGATTTATAGTATTTGATTTCCGTTTTAATTAGATTAATTAAATTAAAGCAAGTTGAATCCAATAAAACTTTAAGGTAGCCTTAATTCATTAGAGATTTGTAAAATTCATATGAAAACGATAATTATTCGATGGTTCGTCTCAACATCGAAAGGGCATCGATCCACTGATCTTTAATTCCTTTATGTTTTTCATGCATTCATTACTCGTCGTGTCCAATTAGGTCTTCATTCTAGAGTTTTTGTGAGCGAAGCTTCGATTTCAATGTGTAATCGAATGAAAATGATAGATTGGACTCTTTGATTGGTAGAGATTGGTTAGTTGGTTTTGCATGTTGAATCTGTGTTGAGCGAGCTTGTAATGCTCAGATTTCTCTCATATTGTTGGTTTCTTTAACATTGATTATTGAAACTGGATCGATTGTTGGAATCATGGAGATTTTGTGCTTATGTGTGTGTTTCTCTCTAAAATTTGAGGTGAAAGTTGATAAAGAGGCTAGCATGCAAAGTTTCAAAAAAGGAATAAAATTAATAAAGTAGTGGATTTGCTTTGATATTTTTAATAATTATGCAAGTCTATGTGTCAATTTTTCCTTACAGAGGATACTTGTCAAAAACTAAAAGTCTATGGCTCTGTTTGGCAAGGCTAGCTGATAATCTAACTATAGCTGATAATCTACTAGCTGGTAGCGGAAAGCTGATAATCTAGCTAAACAAGTAAAAACTATTTGGAATAATAGCTGATTGATTAGCTGATAAATGCAAAATGACAATAAAGGACATATGACACAATTAAGTATATTAATTATATAATCATATAATTAATGTATTTTATTTACAAAATATAAATTAATACCATAAAATAATTTATATTATTTAGAAAACTAAACTATGTGTGTCCATAAATGCTTACATGGAAATAGCTCTATATTAATTTATAAGAATTCTTAAAAAATAAACACATGTAAATAAAATACAATAAACGACTTGGATAACTATACATATACCTAACGCATCATCCATAACTGAGAAATAATATTATTGCGAACATTCTTCATTTCTATAGAACCATCTCTATAACTTAAAAAAAAAAATTAGAAAAAAAAATTAAAAATATGTAGGATAGCCCACCACTTGAACACTACATTAAAAAACATTTTTATAACTTCTAAAAATATTGTTATACTCGACGTTGTTAAAACTTATTTAATATGTAATAAATATCTAACAAGATTATCTATAATTAAGAAATTAATGTGTAATGATTTTTAATTTTAGTGAAATTCTTTGTTTAATAATATTTAGTTAATTATTAATCACTTTTTTTATTAACAACTAGTGGTATTCATGCGCTTCGCGAAGGTGTTAATGAATGTATTAAATATATGATTTATTAAATAAACTTTCATAGTTAAAAATATGGCAATTTTTAACAAATTAGTGAAGAAACGTTGTAATGAAAATTTGTTGTTGATTAATCTTGGTTATTATTTTTTGTTAGATTGAGTTGACGATTTGGAATAGTTGTTTGTCGTGGGCAGAGGATACTTATATTATTGTAAAAAGTGTTAAAAATGCAATTATAATATTTTTCAATCGAATTAGTTTATTGATTCTTTAACATATAAGTGATTAAGATGAAGTCAATCATACGCAATAATTGTGAATATAATAATATATAATTTTTAATTAATGTAAAGATGACCACACTTTATATTCTTTTTTTTTTGAATAATTTTGAAATAATTTATGATGAAAATATTAAAATTTATTCCTTGATTTAAGTGCATAATTTATTTAATATATTATGTAGATATACGTAACAATATTTTGTATTAGTTAATGAGAAACTATGTTTAGTACATCATTAATTGATGTTGCCCTCTTTAGTAGGGTTAAAAATGGTTTTATAATTGAAGTGACATTCGTTATTAAGTGTGGATTCATGTGAAAAAAATTATTGTGTCGAGCTGCCTTTTCCAAGTTTTTGGTTTCCAATTGTTTTTATTTAATTTAGTTTTTCAGTTGTTCTTTGATTAAAGTGATGCATTTTGGGAGGCTTTTTATATTAGATATATTTGTTGCGTCTCAAATTATTTGTGGAGGTGTTGTTATTATAATGAGGGTTGAAATGAAAAAAGAAGGGAAGAAGTGAGAAAGACAGAGAGAAAAGAAGGATACACACAGAGGAAGAAAGAGGAAGTGAATAGAAGGTAATTATTAAATTCATAGAGAAGAGTATGATAAGGAGGTAAACTTGTAAATTGATACTATAATTATCTTTGTTTTGCTTCCAAAATCAAATTTCAAGACTCTCTTTGCCCTTTCAATTAAGAATAAAAACCCTAGCGTTGTGAAATTTTCATTTGATGGTCGGCTCATATTTAGAATAAGTCCTATCAAGGTACATCGATTTATTTTATTCTATCTTTTATAACATTTGGTTTAATTTTTTTTATGAATATTGTATACGTTGTTTAAAATTAGGCGTTCAAAGAGTCATAGGTATGAAGATTAATTCATGAGTTGTTTTAGTTTAAGTATTTTAATATATATTTGGTTTGTGGTAATAAGCATGTAGTATATTTAATGTAAAATATTTATCCATTAATGGTAGTTTTTGATAAATAGCGTATTCATAGTATCAAAATGTTTTTAGTTAAGAAGAATCTTTAAATAAAAATGTTTTTTTTTATATAATCTAGCGGCAATATCCAATTTAGTATAAAAAGGTTATTATGAAATGACATCATTTTAAAATATATACAACAATATATTAGTTGGTATGGTTGGTATGGAAAGTTATTATAGTGTGACAAATATTTCCTTGAATACAATATTTTTAACTAATGCTTTGTCTTCCGATTCTTCATCCGGATTCAACACTGCTAGTCCTTCACGCTGTGTAACTCGAGACATGGCGACATATAGTTGCCCATGTGTGAAAACCTGTTTAGGAAGGAATAGACCCACCTTTTTAAGGGACTGCCCTTGACTCTTGTTAATGGTCATAGCAAAGCACACAGCTAATGGAAGTTGTCTTCTCTTTAATTTGAATGGCCACTTGGACTGAGTGGGGGACATGGCGATGCGAGGTATTGTAGCTTTCACTCCAACGTATGTTCCCGATATAATTTGTGCCTCGACCACCCATTTTCCTAGATGTTTGATAACCAACCTTGTCCCATTGCATAATCCTGCATTTTGATTTAGATTTCTTGGCAACATAACTGGGACCCCTATCTTCAAACACAGTTTATGATTTGGGATGCCTGGGAATTGCAAACCATTTAAGAATTATGTATTGTATAGTGAGTCAACATCGCTGGCCGTGTTGTTAGCTTTGCAAATTGTATCCGAACTTAGATAGACAACTGGTTCTTCTTGTAGCATGTCTACGATGAAGTCATTAACCTCATGGACCGTCTCATTTTTTGGTGTTAATATTGCCCTCTCCTTCAAGTACTCGTAGCTTTTCATATTTTCTAGAACCTCAGGGTAGATTGCATTGGTTATGCACTTGATAGAATCTCCTGAGGATGAAGAAGCATATCTGAAGGAATCTTTATGAGTTCTTTGTCACAATCATAATAACATTTGCCATCTCCAATTTGGAGGAGTCATTCATCAAAAGCCATTGCAGCTTGTAATTCTGAGGGGTATGTGACTCCTTTTTGCAAGCGCATATTTTCATGTAGGTCATAAAATTTGAAGAATTTCCATCGATATGAAGAGTTGAGTGAAGCTGCAACAATATCAACTCTTGTTCCTTTAGGAATGACGGGTAGAATCTGACGATAATCACCTCCTAGGACAATTGTGATACCTCCAAATGGTATGTCACTACTATTTGCATATCTTTCTCGTAATATGTCTCTTAAAGACCTGTTTAATGCCTTGAAGCAAAATCTGTTAGCCATTGGTGCTTCGTCCCATATAATCAAAGAGGTCTTACACAACAGCTTGGCAAGTTGGGAACCATATCGAATCTATCATGTTGATTCAGCTGTGATGTGTAAGGGTATGTGGAAACGTGAGTGTGTCGTCCTCCCATTTGGCAATAATAATGCGGCTATTCCTGATGATGCAACGACCAACACGATCTTAGATTCGAATCTAACTTTTGATATTATAGTTTTCCAAAGATAAGTTTTCCCTGTTCCACCGTGGCCGTTGATAAAAAACATTTGGCTTCCATCTTCAGTTACTGAATGCAGAATTGTTTCGTATAGTCTTATTTGTCCAGAATTCAATCCGTGAAATAGTTGGTCATGAAGTTTTTTTCATTTCCGTTGTATTGTAGCTTAGCTCCTCATTCAAAAGTCTGTTATTTATATCTACAGTTAAGCTTGAGTCCGGCAGTGGCATACCATCAACTTATTTTAAACTTTTTCCCATCTTAGACAAAATTGTTTCAATCTCTAGTAATGTGTAGTTTCTCACCTGATTAGTAGATAGATGTAAATCATTGAAGCCAAGCCTTCTTCTCTGCAAGTGTGCGATATCTTCTGATAAAAGTAGAAAATTTTGTTTCCAAAATTCCATTGCATCTGAAACATCACAACGGATAAGAATCATTGCAAATAAGTTTTAGAGTTCATTTCCAGTAGTCCAAGTAGACGCTTCTTTGAGGCAGTCGTTCCATTCTCTATCATCATCCAATAAGCCTAAGGCATAACATGCCGCTTTGAAGGAATCATAAAGCATTCCGTTCACTGTTCTAATGCTTTCAAATGAGGTGTTATCTCTAACTGTATTGAGTAACATTCTGAGATAGTCTCTCTCTCCGCTTGATGGGTGGGCAAAGTATATTATTCCAATGCTGTTACCATTTTTTCTCCGTGTCCATACAGCTTCCCTTGAATTCCACACCCAATGTGTTGGAAATTCAGCATATGATAAATTTGTAGCATCATTATGATGTTTGTTAGTATCAACCCATTCTGTCAGTTTTGTCTTTTGAGCTCCTGGTATCTGCTGATGACAGAGTTAATTGATTCTTCCTCATTGAAAATTACCGTATGTTCTCCAGGCAAGTGGAAAGGTAGTCTTTCAACTGGTTCTCGAAAGTGGATATCAAATTGGAATATTCTCCAGCAAGCTTCTGTAGCTGACATATATCTGTATTCCAAGTACGTTTTTTATCTCATCTACATGAGGTGAGTCTATACCTTCCATAACAGCTGTTGTTCTGTCAGGTCCCTTGTGAACGTACTTGAATAAGTACTTAATTGATCTTGAGAAGTTGCACAGTTCAACATTGATGTGCCCAGCAAGTTTTAATGATAGATATCTGTTGTGAGAAACAACAAATCGATTATCCAATAAATTCCCATTCTTTTCAACTGTAAATGGTGATTGTCTCCTCCGGTAAATGGGGAAGCCATCACCATCTAATGTCGTCCTGTCATTGAATTTTTTTGGAAAACTCTTGGTGCATCTCCCATTTACCATACATGGCGAATGTGGATTAGATTTACCGCAAGGACCGTGCATCATAAACTTACTCACAGCGTCATAGTAGTGAGGATCAATCTCCTTGTCCGAAATTTTAGCACTGATTATTGTGTCGATATGTTCTGGAGATGGATTTTTACACTCTGGATGTAGGAACAGCAAGATGTGTGCATGAGGCAATCCTCGTTTTTGAAACTCAATTGTGTAAATAACTGGGAAGAAAGATAGGGACTGTTTAGTAAGTTGTGAGGATAAAAGTTAATATGTTTGATTAGAGAAATGTATAATCAATTGGAAAATAAATATAATGATAGTAATAGTGGGAAAGTTGTAATGATATGTCAAAAATATGTGGGTATTATATTATTTTATAATTAGTCAGTTGCAAATAAAAGTAGGGAAAACGTAAAAATTAATTGCATTAATTTAATATTTAAAGTGTATTGTACATACTTTCAGTTGTTGTACCGAATATCTTTTTGTGTTTGAAATCATGCATGAGTTCATGTAACTTTATTTGAAATACGCGGCAAGCAATGTCCACTCTGTTTTCATCAGTTCCATGTTCTATCATTTCCACCATGGAGTTGATTTCAAGCCACTTGGGGTTGCAAGTGAATGTGATGAATAAGTCTGGATACCCAACACATCTACAAATTGCCATTGCATCTTGGTAGTTTTGAACTCTATATCTTGGACCACCGGTATGTGATAAAGGCAGGATTATTGATTTTCCCAATCTACTGCAGTTTAAGTCTCAACGGTAAATAGCATCCATTAGTCTTGAATAAAGGTCAGCGCGTAGCTTTCTTTGGTTGTTTTGTATCCACCGAAACCTCTCTTCTTCGATTGCCATATATGCGTCAACAATGAACTGCTGCAGAAGTCTACCTGATTGTAAGAGAATTTTGCTACCGATTCTTCTTTGTTGCAGTGTATAGGCATAATACTCTCTCATTGAGTGAACATTACGTTTGTGACATTTGGGGCCAACATCTCTCAAGAGTATACACCTGTTATTCTTTGTAAGCCCTTAGTCTTATGTAGCCATCTTCTCCATAAGGGAAGAGTAATGGGTAAGTCATAGCCATGAAGCTAGGAAGAAGGTCATCTAGTGTATTTCGCTATTATCAAGTGTAAGCCCTTAGTCTTATGTTCAATTATGATGTCACGTTCACAAGTTTCTTAAACCGTTTTTCAAAGTTCTTCAAAAGTGGAATTTAAACACAAAGGTCATCAATTTGCATATTAAAGATCAATTAGACAAGCTACCTCGAAGGACCACCCAATTAGGGAGATTATATTGCCTTCCATCTTGAATGCATCCACTCTTCAATCTTATACTTATATCAAAAACTCAAAATCTACAAAGAGAAGAACTTTGATTTTTGTGAAGAAGCAAAAGGAGATCTTTGTGTCAGTTCTCTAATCCGTTTTGAGGCATTAGGCAATCTCTAGCTAACCAAAAAGTACGTATCGAACGTTGTCGCTTTTACACTAATATATTAAGTTTTTAAAACGATTTCACATCATCCAAGGTCATTTGCAAGGCATTTACTATTTCTGGATCCACATTACTTATTTGGGAGTTAGTTTTGAAGGTTGCCATCCTATTTGACAACTCATTTTGTGTGTCGTATATGTAAAGTTGAGCGAAAGAAGGCTTTGTATGATCTTCAGGTAATAATGATCCGAGGCGGTGGATATTTTGTCCCGACAACCTGAAAACATAGGGTCCTATTTGTTGATTTATCACAGTGTCTATTTTACCACCCATTGATGCTATAGCAAACATGGCATTGTAGCATCTAATATGTTGTCGAAAATGAGAGCCTCTTTTACCGGAGGTACGACTGAGTAGTTGAGCTAACAATGGTGGGGGATCTTTTAGGATGGGTAATTGAACACGCCCTTCCCTGCAGCAATTTGAGAATTTAGGTCTCAAGGTTCCTTTTATTTTTTGTGTCCTCTCCTCATACCACAAGATAGCACCGCAATGTTCGCAAGTACATGTAGGTTGACCAAAATTCCAAGCATCTGTTTATCGAGAAGAATATGGTATGGCATACAAATAAATTAGATTTTTTGTAAATTAACAATTAATAAATAAATTATTATAATTTATTTTAATGAACGATCTTATAATGTTTAATTACCTTTACATTCTTTAGTTGTCTTAATGTCTAATTGATGATGACAAGCCTCTTTTGAACCTGAATTTTTTGGAATTGATATTTCAGGCATTGTTTCTTTGTGACAATGAAGGTGATGTAGTTGTTATGCATTCCTGCTTGATGTTTTTTTGACATGGAGGCTTGTTAAAGGTTCAACTTCATCATTATATGCTGGTGAAACATACAGTGCATGACATGGGTAAGTAAAAATAATTTTCATTAATTGATAGAAGAAAGAGGCAGTTAAGGGAGAGATAACATATTTACAACTCCAAAGGCATGAATGATATGATACGTACCATTGTTTGAAATAATGCTGAAGTTTGTGGCAGTGTTGATGTATTTTGAATACTTTCTGGCATTGTTGTCATCTCAGTACTTCCCTTGAGAATTGACATTGAATTCACTTGGTTCCTTTTTTTGTTTAATTTAAATTTCCTACTCGTCAGAGCATACCTGCACTTTTCCTTGTTGAGTGTATGCATAGTTGTGTTTTTATCAGATACAAAAAACAAATTCTTGGAACCGAATGTTGTTCTTCCTGATCTCTTCATTCTTAATGTTAATATTCTTATCTTCCTTGCCACTGCAGACTGGAATTTGTTGTGCATGAAATCATTTGAAGCTGAGATGACAACCATGGTGTAAAATGTGTTTGTATTGATAGAAAGAAGCGTTACTTAGATGAAGACACACTGTAAAGAAAAGTGTTCCACAAAAATTTCATTCAATGTGAATATAGAAAAAAAACCAAATTACGAACCTATAAAAGATGTATGGACCTATACATTTGAAGGACCTCGATTTTGTAGTTGGAGTTGAACTGTGGTGATGAGTTATTTTCTTGAACCTATTATGTGTATTTCGTTCCTCTCTAATGTTTCTACCTTCTCATGTAGGAGGATGTTTTTTATTGAATTGGATTTGTGGTATGTAAATGAAGATCATTTAATGAATTTATTGTGAACTTATCCAATGTATATCATTACATTGAACGTAAAAATATGGATTCATACATGAATAAATAATTAATTAAAAATATGAATAAGAATATTAATGGAAGGAATATAGGAGGGTGTTGATGTATGTGCAAGATTTGTTAAGTTGTTCGTTGCACTAAATTTTATTGTTATAGTAAAAGATGTCAACAAAAAGTCTCATATTATTATAGTGGTTGTCTTATGTGTGGCTTGCACCTTTATCAAATTTGGGCGACATGAACTAACTCATTTAGCAATGAAGCATGTTTTTTATGTCATCCGCCCTCCATTTGTGACCCATTAGAAGCCTGGTAAGAGGTTCATCCATCTACTTTTCTTGGAATCTCATTAGAAAATTTATGCACTACCAATTCATTTTAACTTAGTGATAGCTCTGCCTCAACACATTTTTGGATAGGAAAGAATGTTGCCCAACTCCTAGTCTCATACATATATGTCAGAAACCAAATGCTACTTCTGTATATCAAATCTATTTGGAATTGCCATGATGAATTTGCTTTATGAGATATAGCTAACACAATGTAATCCTTGAACCTCAATCAATGTGTATGCTAATTTCTGCATCAGTTTTGGAAATGAGTGTTAAGAGCATGATATCAGTTTTGAAACACAGCCAGAAACTTGCTAATATCTTGTAGATATTCCAAATAGGTAGTCATCATATCCAGAAAACAATCCAACAACATTCAGCAATATGTAGCTGAGCACAGAACCAAACCATAAAGCCAAATGTGCTTGGCTCTCCTTGATCTCATCAACAATTAGTTCGTACTTCAATCTGATTGCAGTAGTAAGCAATTGGCGACGCATCGAATCATGACTGTGGTTACGTTCACAGGCATGAATGTGGCGCTTCAGGCAGCAGGATTAGTGTGAATGAAGAAGATGAAGAATTAGAGAAATTATTGAACTGAGGAAATAGAGGAGCATTGATAAAAACTACAACGGGAAGAGCGACATAGATATAAGAAGGAGAAGCAGTAGATAATGTATGAGAAGCGTTAAAGGGATTAAGGACTCTCACACCAAATGTTGTGGGAGAAGAGAGATAGGAAATTCTTGAAAAACTCTGATTTTAGTTTTCAGTCAATAGTGATCAAGTTACAATCTTTTTCTTGTTTTTGTGCTCTAATTAAAAGGCTAAAAGAGCTCATTTTGAACTACTCTAAATACACATCCAACTCAACCTACTCTGCGAACAATAACAAAGTAGTAATATAATCTTAATTAAGCTAAATTTTGATTTGTACAACGCTCTTTCCTAATTAATCTAAAATACTATCACTATATATACTGCATTACTCTTTCTTCATGCTCACCAAGCTTCGTGGACTTGTTAGACTGGTGGAGTGATTGGATGGCAAGTCGTGCTACCAATGTTTTAAGTTGAAACTCCCTTAGTAATCCTGGTTTATTGCATGGTCATGATCAGTTTAGAATGTTCTTACAAAAAAGGCTTAGTCTGCTTATCCTATTTCCTGATATTATTCAAGGGTGTGGACGTAATGGATAGTTCATTTTGGATCCACACTTTGTGATCTAATTACATGTTTGTCATTCCATAGCCATGGATACAGAATCCGGTGATTGCTTAATTCTGTGTGTTCTGTCTGCAATGCTTTCTATATTTCTCCCCTCTTCTCCTATTTACTTATTTAATGTTTAGTTTCCGCGAAAGTAAACACTGTGCCATGTGGTGAATTATACGTTTTTCGTTCAGGAAAGCGTCCAACAACTTATGCTAGGCTTGTACATCATAAGGGGCGACAACATGTATGTCTTCTATTTTTTTCAGATCTTGATCTTGAGTTAACCTAGCTATTTTGTTCATTAATATCCTTTTCTTGATCTGTTGCAGAAGTATTGTTGGGGAATTAGATGAAGAGCTCGATGCGATTCTGGACTTGTCGAAATTGAAAGCTCATCCTCTTAAACCTATAATCCACTGATAGTTTTAAAGGTCCAATCCTGACTTTATGGATTATAGACTTGAAACATATGTAAGAATGTATGTGATTTAGTCTGAAGGACTCAAAGGAGGCTTTAACAATTCATCCAATAACTTAATATAACTATTTATAAGCTCAATCGAGTAAGAAGAGAGGCATAACAATTGAAAGTAACATAGTATTTATGTTGTGCAATGTTTAGAAGGGAGCAACTTCTCTTTCTTATTTCCCATTCTTCGCAACTCTCCTCGTCGCTGTTGATAAATGTGAATTTGCGAACCTTTGAAGACACCTTATCATTTGCAGTAGCAGTAAAGGTATGTTGTTTTAAAAATTGTATGAATCAATAAAAGTATATTACAATGAAAGGAATGAAAAAAAAATAAATTGAAGATAATTTTAGCACATTATAGTTACCTGTACTACATGAAACTCTTTGCCATCATCATTGACCTGAAAAATAGTTGACTGAATGAAATATGGACTTGTATGACAAAATTAAAACATCTCATGATAGAATAAAGTTAAAATATTTTAGCAAATTGTAGTTACATGTTCTACATCACAATGTTTGGCATCATCATCAACCTAAAAAGTATAGTTGATTGGATCAAATATAAACGTGAATGAAAAAATAGTAATGTAAAACGTCTCATTATAAAACGAAGTTAAACTATTTGTGCATACCTTTTTTGTCAATTGCATTTTGTAAGATGATTCAATTGTTTCATTGACATGAAAGACTTTTGTGATGCAGTAATTTTTAAATCCATCCCGCAAATTTTAATCGTTCAACTTAATCTTGAAGATGAAAGTTTTGCCGCATAACTTAGATATTTGAATTGGAAGAGTTTTGTCATGTTCTCCACTCTTGGGTGATATCAATTTGTTTGCAGATGTATCAAGTAGATTTTCAGCCTGCTTGTTGAATAGGACAAATGTCGTTGTTCCAGTAGTATCTTTCACCATTAAATGGATCTTGTACCTGTAATTAGGTATTAAAATGAAGTATTATACAAATAACATGGGTTTGAGTTGTTGTTTTTACCTTGCCATAGGGTAGTTGCAGTCTTTGTTGGATGTGTCACAAACATAGATTAAATCTTTGGGGACTACTTTCTTTGAACATATATTGCAGGATATATACGACCAACCATACTTAGTATCAATGTCAATCACTTCTGCTTTGATAGTAAATTCACATTCCTGGTATAAAATACATTAAGATTGGTTAGGATATAGTTGTATGTTATTTAATGTTGAAAAGTCGTAAACCGTCAATTGATAGGTTTTCTTACTTGTTGATCATCTACCCATTCCATTTGCCAAATTTCTGTAATTCTCTTCCTATTCTTTATCATATCTTCTTCATCAGAAATGCGGATGACTTCTTTGCTTTCAATTTGTTTGGTTTTTGGGGCAAACATGGAGAATCTGTGGATGGTAATATTTGTTTAATGAAATTAAATTGTAAAAAGTGTACATATAGGTCATATGAATTGTGAAAATATAGATTATACCTATCGACAAGTGATTTCACATGAGGAACTTCAATATTAATGTAAATCCTTGTTGCGCTTGTTGATGAGAAGTACAATTCACCTGTCACAAAGAATTTTATATGTAAAGACCCTATAATAAAGAATGTGTTTTTCAAACGATGATGGTCAAAGTTAGGTTTTTTAAAAATACCTTGATATTTTTTGATAGTTGTCGAAGTAAAAATGACAATGAAAGGTCCTGCATCTCCAGTGTATGGGTTAAAATCAAAAGTCTCCGCTAGTGTGCCCCATAGTGTCACTTTCATTGTGGTGATCCTACATTAAATTGAAAATGTTAATAATATATATTTCTGTAGATGCGCTGAATGAGTAAGTAAAGTATGGTTAGTAAGTGTGTTTTTGTGCCGCCCATACTCATCTCCTAGTACTTCAATTTCTCTTTTTGGGATTTTTCTCTCAGCTCCAACATGGGTTATGTTTCCAACACCGGATAAGCAACCAATGACATCTGGGACATAAAAAAGTGAAGTAATGAGGATTTGAGTTAGTTGATGAACTTTGTGGTGGAATAATGTTAAGTATTAAGGAGAAATTAATGACAACAATGAGTAGTTACCTGTGAGTGTTGTATTGTCATTAACCCTTGCGTAGATGGCCTCCGATGAGATAAATTGGAAGCCATACTTAGGAATGACAACACTATCATTTTGAAGCCGATGGATTGCTGTTATAGCCATGAAAAAAATACGGAAACCATTCTTTATTGGCTAGTATTGATTTGCGGCAACAGTAACCTTCAAGTGCTTCATGGAAAAGATACATCCTTCTTGCAAGATATGTTTGTATTTTGAAATCTGGTTTTTTCTAACAGTTGCATGCATCATTGTTTCCTGTAGGTTTAATCATTTAAACATTATTAAAAAGGGCATGAACTTGAAGGATATTAAATATCCAAAGTATAACTCTTATTTCACTATTTTAATAAACTAGTTTGGTAAGCACAAACTAGCTTATCAGCTAGTTGATAAACTAGTTTATTTGTTAAGTTGTGTTTGGTTTGTAGCTTAATTTAAAAATAATCTAGATGATAAGCTCTCAAATGAAACGATACTCTTAGTAGCGTTTGAACCGAAAAATTCGTCGTTTGGATTTTTTCTCCCGATTAAATCTTTATTTTTACAATATTAATAAATTAATGCCCTTGCAAACACTACAAGAAAAAAAGTAAACAACAACAAACTAATCTGTTGTTGAATTGGTACGGATTTGTTGCTAAGGGACTCAACAACAGATCAGCAACATATTAGAGGTGTTGCTAAACTCTTTGTCGTAGATTGAAGTTAGCAACAGATTTTGGTTATATTGCTGTTCAATAACAGATTTGTGACAAATCAGTTGCTGAAGAGCAACAAAAAAAAATCTTTTGCAGATTGAAAAAGGAGGTTCTGTCGCAAATTCGTTGCAAATCAAGAACATATATAGTCATTGTTGATTTGCACAATCAAGACAAAGCGGTTATTGTTGCTGATCTATTGCAAATCAACGACAGACCAAGTCTTTCGCTGATTTGCACGGTTAGCAAATCCACCTTCTATCGCTGATCTGTTGCAAAACAGTGATAGATCAGCAACATATACCCTTTTGCTGACTGTGCAAATCAGCAACAGACTTGGTATGTTGCTGATTTGGAATGGTAATGTTTTAAAAAAAAATTCAATTCACTGTAAATAGTTAATGAAATTCCTGCAGCAGTAAAATTTGAAAAAAAATAATAATTTTTCCTGCCGCAATTTAAACTAAAATTGAAAAATTGTTTGTATATTATCAAAATTTGACAAAAAATATCTACAAAATGTGGAGATTAACATTTCATAATTAACTAGTAGTATACTAAATACTACTAGATAAACATTATCCAACAAAATACAAAATAATACACAAATTAATTTACATATATATCTACAATGTCAATCTCACACCCTTACCCAATTGTGTCACAATTACAAAATAGACACTATACAATTTCTGGGGCTTGGAGTGCGTGTCCCATCCAAATCCTGAAAATGAAAATGAATAACTTGAACAATATTTGAAATGCAATCAAAATATTCAAACACAAATGAAAAAATTCTAAAAGTAAGCCTTGCTCATCGACCTCATACATAAAAGATCGTCCACAGTGACACACACAAATTTCCAACTCAAAAGGGAATGAAAGAACTTCCATACGTGACATTCCATGCATTTTTTCAATTTCTTTCCTTTTGTACATTCATTCATATATATAAGAAGTTAAAAACATAAAAGAAGACACCATGCAGCCCACAAATGAACCATTCTAAAAACTCAAAATAGTAAAAAATGAAAAAATTCAATGACATGAGAACAAATCTAAGATAATTGAGCAAAACTCTAAATATGTAATTATTAATTGAAAAAAGTCAATGACATGAAAAAATTCATATTCTTCTTTTTTAATACAAATCGAAGAAGTTACTAACATCATATAGAGTTGACTCGCAGAACAATATATATTGTTCACTCAAGCATTTGCATTACAAACCGTAGCGTATTTACAAGCGTGTAAGTATAATACATATTGTTTAAACTCATTTAGAACTTGTTTAGGATAATTTAGACGATAAGGAACTGATTCACATTTCTAATATTGTCAATTAAGTCTTTCTTGACTTTAATAACCATTCCTTTAAATCAAGAACGACGATTCGAGTAAAACAAGCATGCGGTGAAGCAAAACAAAGAAAATCTCATAAACCTTGGTTGTCCAACATAATTCAAATGCGATCAATGAATCACAACCATTTTTGATAAATGCGACTTAAACACATTCAAATGATCAAAATCGATCTTTAAAGAGTCGATATTACTAACATGGTTTGAAAATTAAAAGTCAAGTCAAGATTATTTAAAATAGTGTATCTCCAACGAATAAGTATTCAAAAACCTTAACATCGACTTGAAATATGCGATGTTTCATCCTATTTAGTTATTAGGATAAAAATAGAGCGAAATAGCCAAAAGGCTCGTTTAAAACATGTAAAGCATTCTTTTTAAAACTAAATTGGCCAGCTATGAGTTGTAAAAAAATTAGAGTTCAAAGAACTCTATTTGAGTCGTACAACTCTTTTCTTAGTCGAAGAATCCATGGAAGTCAATTAGAAATCCAAGTTTACTATTTAAAATCACAATTCCTTATTTCAAAACTTGTTTGCAATGTGTAGGGCCTCTTTTGCGCATTTCAACAAACACTTGGTGTACAATAGTAAAGGTTTTCCCTTAATTAAACCTACATTAATCTCAAGTTAGGAAAATCACTTGAGTTGTTCATAAAACTATCAACAACTACTATGGATTTATAGATTGAACTTGTATTTGAATTGAATTTGGTTTAAAACCTCACCTCTAACGCGACGTCGAATTTCGTCGACGTCACGCCTCTCATCGATAGGCAGCGTGCCATCGCGTTGTTCACCACGTCGTAACCGCTGTTGTCGTTGCCGCGCGACTGCCGGCGCCTCTACCACCTCGCCACTACCGCTGCCGCACGAGCGTCACTAACGTGCCGTGCGCGCGTCGCTGCTGTGCAACGTCGGCGCTGCTGCTTCATTGCCGCCGCCACGCCCGCCGCCGGCTTGGCTGAACGCCGTCCCGCTATTTGGCCGCTGCCGATCGTCACTCCCGACCGCCGCTGCCGGACTCATTCTTCTTGTGTTGCCGCCAGCAACGGCACGGCGGCGACGACGCGTCGTCCGCGAGCCACCGCGATCGCCGCCGTCGCTGCCACATGAGAGACACCACCGCCGACAAGCGCGGCGCTAGTCCGCGTCCAGCTCTCGGAGCCGCGCCATCCGCCACCCTCGCCGACTCGATTCCGTCGTCTTATCTCTTCCCCCTCTCTCTGCCATCTCTTTCTCTCTTCTCTGGTCTTCTCTCTACCTTCTTTTCTTTTTTTTTTTCTCCATTTGGTCCGATCTCTCTCTTATCTATTCTTTTCTCTCTCAAGCGTCACAGGGAGCGGTGGATCTGGAGAAGGGGGAAGTGACGGCGGCGGATCTAGAGAAGGGGGAAGCGGCGGCGACGAACAGCGCGACGGTGGTGGCGCGCCTCGCGGTCGATCGGGCAAGCGTCCTTGAGCACGGCGACGGCTCATGAACTGAGCGGCGACGATGGCGGCAGCGATGACGGCGACGGTGGTGGCGGCGGGTCTCCGGCGAAGGTGCAGCGGGAAATGGTTTCGCAGGGAGTGACGATCGAAATGGGTTTGCAGGGAGGAAGATGAGAGAAAATGGTTTGTTAAAACCATTTAGACATTAAAGACAAATCAGCAACATATTAGTCTGTTGCTGATTTTTTGTTGCTATTTTATTGCTAATCAACAACAGATCAAAATATGTTACTGGTCAGCCTACATGGCATTTGTTAATGTTTTGTTGCCGATCATCAACAGATCAAAATATGTCGCTGATCAGCCTACGTGGACACTGACAGTCTGTTGCTAATTTGTCACTGTTTAGCGACTGATCAGCAACAAACTATATGTATATAATGCATTTGACTTGCATTTGCATTATATTTCGTCACTCCCATACGCCGCCACCACCGTCGCCGCCGCCACCACCACCACCACCACCAGCCTGCCTCTCTGTCAGTCATCCGCGACCTCGAGTCGCCGCCACCACCGTCGACACTCGGTCCATTGGGTGGGCTCATACAGGGTCAATTTTTAAAATCCTTTTAAGGTAATCTTAGCTGTGAGACCTCGACAAAAACAAATTAAGACAAACTTGGAGATTTGGAAAGGTTAATTAATTAAGACAACTTCGACAAAAAAAAATATTAAGGCAAACTTAATTAGAGGGAAATTAGATTCATTTGAAAATTAATTGATTGGAGAAGAAATAATTATATATGCGTTAAAAAACCCTTGAAAATTCACGATTTAATCAAAATCATGATTTTTCAACTTTATTTAAGGGAAACATATTGTTTCTCGCTTTGCACATATTACTTTTGTTGGCTATATAAAATAAAATCTCACTCAATATGATAATGTAAATATATCAATTTAAATTGAGAGATATCTTCAAATTAATTCAAACTATACACTATATATATATATATATTATGAGAATTGAAACTGCTATACTTACCTCTAGCCGCGACAACAATACTAATGATCATGAAGAGATTTAAAAGGAAACATCACAACAAAACGTCCTCCGGACCCTTTAAGCCTGAAAGTTGCCATGTATATGCGTGATGATATGATATTTACATGCAGCAAGGTACTTTTGATATCCACTCTATTTCTTCGTTAATTACTAATTAATTAATGGAATCTATATATATTTTGTATAAATGTTAGACATACATATATGTAAGATAATTAAGTGGACATCATGTTTTAATTAGTTCCCTGCATTGCATTGACTTAACGCTATCTAATTAAAAAGGAGTAAGTCTCACAGTTAAGATTACCTTAAAGACTCCTAAAAAAAGATTAACTTAAATATGATATATACGTTCATTCTATTCCATAAAAAATGTAATTTCTAAAATCAAATTAATAATCATTTCATGACTTAAATAAAGTAATATTTTTTGAAGAAGTTTGATATGACTGATTGATTGAGACAAAATTAATATCTCTCAAAATACCTTGAAATTATAGGGCGTCAATTTTTTTGTTTGGCTCATTGGCTCGATTTATCCCGCCCAAAAAACATATTTTGAATAGTAATTTTTAAAATTCAAATTGAAACTGGGCAAGACTGTGATATTCAAATTGAAGTTTGCGCCGGATCTAAACAAGACCCTCTAAGCCTCATACCTAGCCCAGCTTTCAAAAGATTTTACTTTTAAATATGTCGTTATACATTGTATAATTTATAAAAAAACAACAATAAAAATTATAAACTAGATAGCACATATAGAAATGTACTATATGTGAGTAAATTATTTCTTGCGAGTTAATTATTTCTTGGTCACTACATACAATATATATTATGGTTGTATGTGTTCAAATAACTGAGACTTCTTTAATGAATCTCTTAATTAAACTTGTTGCTTCATTTTACCACCCCGCTGAGTGGCAAGCTCATTTTTGTTCTCTGACATTTGCAAGTAAACAAGTCGGATAAAACAATGATTACATTCAGAGTACGTGCAAATTTTAAGGAAAAAATATTTTATTATGTTATGTCAATTTTTTTTATTTTCAAAATTTTTTTAGAAGTTGAAAATTCATGACAATGTTTTACTTTGAATAAGAAGCAAATATCGCGCAGCGGCGATGACGTCTCTCAGTCGAACGTGACGACGGTGGTGGCGGCGAATACGACGGCGACGGTGGTGGAGGCGGATTTTCGGCGACGATGCGGTGGCAAATGGAGTTTGCAGGGACGAGGAGGAGAGCCCCTGGTTTGAAAAAAATCCATTTAGAAATTAGTGACATATCAAAAATGCAGTCAGTTCTTGATTTGTTTATTGCTAATTTGTTCTTGATCAATGACGACGATCATCGCAACATATTAATCTGTTGCTGATTTGTCGCTGATCAATGATGACATTCGCGATAGACTATGTCTCGCTAATCAGAGCGATCTCTGTTATGATTTAGCTATAGATCAGCGACAAATTAGGTTCTGTTGCTGATCTCTCGCAGATCTGTCACAAAATGGGTGGGAAATTAATGGCGAGAGAAATCAGCGACAGATCAGTGACAAAATACAATTTGTCATAATTTTTGTCACATATCTTTCACTGATTTGTTGCTTTTGGTCAACCGAGTCAAACGCTCTATCTGATGCAGAACTGTTGCTGATTTATTGTTGTTTAGCAACAGATTCAGTCTGTTGCAATGTTTTGATGCTATTGGACATTTTTCTTATAGTGAAATTTATGGAAACAAAATACACAAATACTTAAACAAACCCCACGAATATTAGTACCTTGCAATTATAGTCTGGTAGAGTTGGCAGAGGTGAAACCACCATTTCAAGCTCTTCTAGGCTATACTAACAGTTTTATAATACGTTATTAAAACTTATTGAATTTAAAATTAACATATAGCTTAATATTGTTAATGAAAAAAACAATGATTAATAATTAACTAAATATTATAAAATAAAAAATTTCACTAAAATTAAAAATCATTACACATTACTTTCTTAATTATAGATAATCTTGTTAGATATTTATTACATATTAAATAAATTTTGACAACGTCATAGTATAAAAATATTTTTAGATGTTATAAAAACATTTTTTAATGTAGTGTTCGAGTGGTGGGCTATCCTACATATTTTTAGTTTTTTTTTTTTTTTTTTTTTTTTACTAATCTACTATTTTTTTAAGTTATAGAGAGACTTCTCTAGAAATGAAGAATATTCGCAATAACATTGCTTCTCAATTATGGATGATACATTAGGTATATGTATAGTTATCCAAGTCGTTTATTGTATTTTATTTACATGTGGTTATTTTTTGCGAATTCTTATAAATTAATATAGTGTTATTTTCATGTAAGCATTTATGAACACACATAATTTAGTTTTCTAAATAATATAAATTATTTTATGGTATTAATTTGTATTTTGTAAATAAAATACAGAGTTATTTATAACAATTAATTATATAATTATATAATTAATATACTTAATTGTGTCATATGTCCTTTATTGTCATTTTGCATTTATCAGCTAATCAATCAGCTATCAGCTAGTAGATTATCAGCTATCAGCTAGATCATTATCTAGCCTTGCCAAACAGAGCCTAAGTTCAATTGTAGTAGTCTCGATCTCTAGGTAGAATGAAAACATCTAAGTTATATTGATCATATTAACTCACTTGGACTTGACCATTTTTAGTCAAAGATATCGAGAGACCCACTAATATCTATCTCTAAACATGAGAGACAAATTATATTTCGATTACACACCTTCTAACATTATTCACATAGTTATCAATCACAACGTTTATAATCACCCGGTTAAAGACAACGTTTGATTATGTCAAATCACTATGATCTTAATATTGAAGTCTCTGGAAATCTCAAGTCAGAGGACTAATGGCATGTTCGATTCACCGTCTTAGGTCGGATTAGCCACGTTGGACTAGCTAATCTGGTGTTCGCTTCGAGGATTAATTGGTCCACTAGACCATTTAATGCCCAATACAGGTGACTAAACTAAACCATCTTTTTTGGTGTCACTAATTAGTCCCAATGTTTGGGCTTGAAACATTACCAAAGTACCCCTCCCTCTTAAACAAAATCATCAAAGGTGTTTTCGATTTGGGAGATAAGTTCATTGCTGGTGAAAGAGAAGTTCATCGACTTCCTTCTCCTTAAGTCCCAAAGGTTCTCAACTTCTTGTAGTGATGGCATTGCAGTGCTCTCTAGGATTATCTTCAGTGTTGCTAGGCAATTTCTCTTGAGTTCTTCCTGACATGGAATTAGCTAATTGTTCCAATTGAACTTCAACAATATAAAATGGTTGTTCCTTCACTCTTTCGAATTTAGTGACCGATTTGGTGATAAAACACCTGAGAACCTTCTAATTGGACTTGGCTTGTAGAACCTGTTTTGGCTTCTCGAAATTGCAAACTCTGTCGTCGTCGTCTACCTTGTTAGAGCTTATCAACTTTTTGCACATCTCATCTTTGCCTTGGCTGGGAAATGGGCAGCAAAGAAATGGCCAACAAGCAACTTCATCACAAAATAGATTATGATTCCTTTGTTTGGAATGAATTACAATCTCGGTTCTTCTTCTTCAAAAAAAAAGGCAACCAATCTCAATCTCAATCTATTAGGGCTAACAATGTGATGATTTTGATTAGGGCATGGAGTGAGGGGTATGTCGGTCATTCCACTAGCTCCAAAAAATATAATCCCAATATCAATACATCCAACCGAACAAGTGACCTATTCAGGACTAATCACTTAATCCAAGCAACAATCCTATGTACAAGTTAATCCCACAAACTTAGGACTATTGTATTTGTGAAGCGAATGGGCCATAAATGATATGCCTATCATGAGTAACACCTGTGATTTAATCCATGTGGTGTTCTCAATAGGTCGGTCCAGTAACTTATTCCCTAACATTTACTCATGATCTTTATTCATATCCTTATACGCATGATCGTCATATGACCATCAGTCAAGACACACATTAGCTTTAATTCATTATAATTCCTAGTATAATGATCGACTAGGGATATTTTGGATGTTTCAGTAAACATTAATGGATCATATTATACTATAAACATGAAAACCAATTATAATAGAGAACAACAAATGAAATCCTCTATTTTTTTAACCAAAATAACAATTTCAAAAGATTGACCTCGGGCACATGCTCCAACAACATCTATGCCTATAGGGGACTTTTGTGCCCATAGGGGACGTCTGTGTCCATAAAGGACGTCAATGCTCACAAGGGATTGTGATAACAAGTCTCGTAACCACAAAAGATGCAACAACATTGTTTGTTTTCAATAATGCAATAGAAAGGGTCTATAACACGCTTAAACTACTTTACATTGATACCAGGTAGCAAGTTGACTTATGTCAGGGATTAGTTTGGAGCCATGTGGGAGCTGTGAGAATAAGTATTCTTGTTGTTGAGGTAAGTAATCCAGTAAGTAAGTTTGCAATAATTTATTTATATTTATTTCATTTTTATTGTTGTTATAGCCTATTTATAGACTTCCACTCCTTGTCGAGTATCTTAAGGCTGAGTGAGTCAGGAAGTGACTCTCGGGTATGGTAATCGATTGTCTTCCGGAACCATACTCTGAGTCATTATATTAGGTTGAGATAAGATATGTATTATCGGGGACACCGGTGATATCCCTCATCCTCGATAGTCTAGGTTCATTGGGCGTCGTTGCGTTCCTGAGACTTCAGTCTTCCTAATGATGCCCCAAATCTAGGAAGTCGAGCTGTAGCACTCGCACTCGGTAGGTTTTGGACCACTTAGGCACCTCTTGTCTTGTTTCTTTAACATGCTACTTGTCGTCGTTTTACTTTCCAGTCTATTTATCTTGCACTTTATATTTATGTTAGTTATTTTACTTTCCGCATGATTACTAGATTGCTATTTATATCCTTGAAGTATTGTTAATATCTTTTTGCTTTTACTCACTGGAATTGTCTCCCACATGGTGACAATTGTAGGTCATTCGTTTACCAAGAGCAGGGAGCTGGTGCTTGGTGACTTTCTCTAAGCTTCCATCAAAGTAGGCTTCTACTTTTGCTACCGTAGGTCCTTTTGTGTATTTGTACTATACATGTTTTATAAAATAAGTTTACCAGCTACGCGCAATACTTGATGGTGGTGCTTTCACCACTTTCCACCATTAAAGGATCCAAATCATGCTTTCAACCATTAAAGAGTCAATCAAGCTTGCAAATCAATAAAAATCACCAAAAGAGGAATGTAGAGAAGATGAGGAAAATGTGGGTTTGTAATAACCCGTTTTAGTTGATCATAATTGATTGGCTAATTAAATATCCCCTAAGCTCAGACCCATGTAGACATTGCGGAAAAGTCTAAGGCACGCCTGATAAGGTAATTATAGTTATTTTTGTGTGACGCAAGTTAATTTTGTTATATTATCATTAAATAACTCATGTCACATTAAAGCTAGAATTTCATTTGATCACATTGTGCATGTGTTGCATTGAGAGCATAGGACACTACAGGGTGCGCGTATTTTTGGTTTGTCGTGTAGTGTAAGGGTTATAAAACACATAACTACCCACAATGTGACAACACATTACCTTCCCGTCACATCATCTCGTCCTTTCTCTCTCTCTCTCTCTATATATATATATATCTCTATATATATATATGTCTCTCTCTCTCTCTCTCTCTCTCTCTCTCTCTCCCTCATCTGTAAATAAAAAATCTCTCCTCTCTTTTCCCATGGTTTTTTCCCCATCCCACTCCCTTTCATTCTTCTTCTCCAAGCTGTAACGCACCAAGCTCTCCTCCCACCCTTATAGTATCAAGATTATAGTCACATATCTTGCAGAGTTCTTCCATCTTTATGGCTATCACCAGTGACTTTCTTAGATCGAGGTAAGTTGTAATTCTTGTTGATTTTTATGGAAAAAGCTTGAATTGTGATATTATGTTGTTGGTATAATGTTGAGTTGTAGATGTTATTGTTATTGAAGTTGTTAAAAACTAAAAAAATTAAAAAAAAAAAAGAACTCGTCTATGGAGAGATGATTCTGGAGGAGAGTAGCCAGGTGGGTTGGTCCTGGCTACCCCAAGTGGGTCGGGCCGAAAAGACCCAGAAAATAAGAAAAATAGGTAGAAGATTATGAACAAATTTACAAAAAAAATATTAAAACTTGAAAAAGGTTAGGAAATAGGGTTTCGAGAATTTTTTTTAAGCTTTTAGCACCCCGATATAATCTGTAAAACATCCCACAACAAAGATTTGTAATAAAATACTAATTTTTTTTATCTCACCTTATTAATCAACTCAATGTAATTTTAAATTGCTTAAGATAATATAATTGGACACTAGGGACTTGAAATGCTAATCGGGTGGTGGATGCACAGTTCAAGGAGCAAGCGGGTCATTTTGGAGTGATTTACACGAGAATTGTTGTAAGTAACCCATGAGACATTAGCTTAAAATCTTCTTATTTAACTCATAATTTGCCTGCTAATTTTACTATTACTTTGTGCTAGTTTAGGCTTGCATTGCACTCTATTCCCGTGTGTGTTTGTGTATGGTCGAAATGGCAATATGACCTAACTCGACACTCTTATTGATGATGATCCATGAGTTGTCGTGCGATATTGTCATACTTTAGACTTTGCGTGAGACTTGTCTCCGCGAATCAATGATTCAGAGAGTGCGTTCACGTGAGACTCGCCTCTATCATAGAGTTCCTCTCCTATGATATGTTAGATGGAAGTCTAACTTCTGACTAACGTACTCCCATTTTTCGACCGTGAAGAAGAAAGGGGATAAATTCGCTACTAGGGGCTTCTCGATTCACTATTTGGGTCCCAGGGTTCGATAGCTAAACACCACATTCGCATTCCATATTTTTATTGTAACGACCCTAACAATATTTTATATTTTTTTCAATGATGTGTATTATGAATTTATATTTATTGTGCAATTATATAATTTTATTGACGATCGAGCGAGCTTGATTTACATCGAGAAAAGTGCGCAGGGGCTTTTGAGTAAGGTCAATGTATTGATGAGACTTAGGCGTAATTCATGACTTAGGTGTCAACCCTAGTTTAATACAAATATCTAAGTTATGAAGTGGCGTGCTTTAGAAAATATAGCCTAAAAGGACTAAATGAATCTAAATAAACTTGGATAAAATTTATTTTACTAATCTAAGTTGATTAATAGACTAGATCAATATTATAGCCTATGGTTGTAAAAATAAAATCATGTTGATGTGCATTAATGTATCTAGTTTTGGTGGATCATTTAGAATTAAAAATATGAACTACCATAGGCTTTTAATTTTAAATTAAACCCAAAGTACGAGATTATGAACAAATCTCATGGAGCTTTGATCGGACTTAGGTAATGTAATGACCCGTTTTAATCGATCTCGATTAACTGGCAAATTACAGATTAAGATCCTAAGCTCAGACCCAAGTGGACGTCGCGACAAATTTATGGCATGCCTAATGGGTGAAATATGTTATTTTTGTGTGGCGAGTGTTTAATTATTTTACTATTATTAAATAATTCACGTCGCGTTACTTGAGAATTCCGTTTGGTCGCGTTTGGCGCGTGTAGTGACGAGAGTGTACGACGTCGCGGTGTGTGCGTAACGCGGGTGTACAGGGTAGTATGGGATTGAGTTGTCACATCGCCCATCCCATCACATCACACATCACGTCAAACTCATCCCTCATCATTCACTTTGTCCTTTCTCAAAATTTTTTCTTCAAATCGGGTAAAAAGAAAAAGGGGGAGAGAGAAAGAGAGAAGAAAGATAGTGAGAAAGAGAGACAGCAAGAGAGAGAGCGAGAAAAAGGCGACCATGGATGACGAGGTCACTGCCAGCAGGCGTGGTCAACGGGAGTGGACGACTCCGGCGAGAGCGGACACAGCGGCGCTGTGGCTGGCGCGGCTGCAGCCGACGAACGGCTCTAGCGCGATGCTTGTAGGGACAATCCGGGCAGCAGGCTGCGCGGACAGACCAGCAGGACGATGAGTCGGCGAGGGGCAGCGGCAAGGAGACGGCAGTGGCGCTCTGGCTGCTCCAGCGGCTGATAGGGCTGCGAAAAAACAGGGCAGCTCGCGGCGAAGACCAAGGCCACAGACGGCGAGATCAGCAGCGGCAGGCGCGGTGGCGCTGCCGACAGCGGCGTGGCAGGGCAGCGGCACGGCGGGACGACTGGCAGCGGCGCAGGCAAGGCGCCCGCGGTGGAGAGGTAACTGTGGCAGCGATGTCGTCGCGCAACGCAACGGCAACGACGCGGTGACCAGCGCGGTGGCGCGTTGTCGGACTTCGTCCAATCCTTTACGAGGAGTGCGATTCGACAACGAGATGGAGGTGAAGTTTACTTCACCTAATTTAGTTGTGATTTGAGTGATTTAGGTAACATAGCCCTAAATGATAAAAATTTTATAACTGGACACTAGGGACTTAGGCTACCATAGTCGGTGTCAGGTACGTATCTCGAGGCGAGTGCGGGGCGTGTTGAAGGCGTTTTGGATTTGTTGAGGTAAGTAAATCCACGAGAAATTCAGCTTAGAGTTTACTTATTTCCATTGTAAATTATCTATTTCACATTACTTTTCGGCAGTTCAATTTTCATGTTTACTCTATTCCCACATATGTCCGTGTATGGTCGAAGGGACGGTGTGACCCCTTTCCGGCTCTCTCATCGATGATGATCCGATTATTGCTACGGTGTTGGTCATACCCTAGACTACGTGTGAGATTTCTCTTAGCGAGTCGATGATTTCGA
The DNA here is from genome assembly GCA_039657365.1 of Stephania yunnanensis. Lineage (NCBI taxonomy): Eukaryota > Viridiplantae > Streptophyta > Magnoliopsida > Ranunculales > Menispermaceae > Stephania > Stephania yunnanensis. Next base: position 50,238,536 of record CM077584.1, on the reverse strand, counting down.
GAGCGAGTTGACGCGAGGTCCACCTTCGTTACAAATTTTATCTCCTTTGATTCGTCGGGCGGAAGTCTACCTTTCGACCAACATAGTTCCTCATTTCGACTGTGAAAAGGGGGTGTGGATTTCCTTACCTCCAGGGCCTTCTCGATTTAGTATTTGCGTCCCAGGGCTCGACAGCTATACACCACACTCGTGTTCCATATTTTTTACTATCTCGCGACTTATATTCATGCTTTACATTCCAGTTCAATTACTTTATATGCATGAATTGTAGCCGTTTTCTAGAATTTTTTGTGAATACTAACTGAATTTCTTTGGGATTTACGCACCTGGAACTTGTCATTGTTGTTGGTGGCAAGTTGCCGACTCTACAACGAGCCGGGGGAAGGCGGTGATTGGCGACTACCTCTGATTTGGAGCGCCTCAACTAGCTTACTCGTAGGTGATAGTATTTATGTATACATACATTTTGGGATCATTTTGGGAGACGTTTCACCTGATACATGTATATTGAAGCCTATTATACATTTTTGTCGCCTTAACTGATATACATGGTATCCTTTTGCTGGGTTTCCACCCCGTAGGTTGTTAATTAATGCATAACTTATTTACATTAATTATATGCATATTATTAGGACTTCCGCTTCTAAAATAACTTAAATAAATCATAACAAATGAATTAAGTTATAAAACTTTATAGCTTAGTATATTTTGCTAAAATAATCATTTAACCATCAAAATTTACTAAGTTGGAGTATTAGATGATAGGTTCGCAGGCCATTATAGACATGCATGCAAGTGACGTGGCAGGGCTTGGTGACGTGTCCGACGACATGGCGGTACCCGATTTGCCTCAGAATTTGGGGTCGTCACAGGTAGAGACCATTGATACACTTAGGGATATATTCAAATGAAGTTTAAAGAAATAAAACGCATCAAAGGGTGTGAATGTCTCATTAAATGAGAAGTGTAGATCTTTCTAATGATAAAAAATGGCGTAGATGCAAGATAGATATAAAGGTTCTAATGCAAAGCCCCAAACTATAAAAATAGGCCTTAACCATTCTTGGTAGTATGAAGAAAAAAAAATCAGGATTATATGAAGTGAAGAACACCAAAATACTTGATGGAGATTAGAAAATTAAAGAAGAATTGGAGCTAAGGATCAAAGAGGAGTGAAGTGCAAGCCCTAGGTACTATATTCACCACTTTTTTCTTACTTTTTGTAATGAAATTGGGGTTTTTCTTGAACAAGTGTGTGCTCGATTTTTTTTCAAAAGCTTTATTTTCTACTCTTTTGTAGAGAGTTTGATCTCAAATTAGAGAAATTGAAAGTCCTTTAGAGGACTCAATTAATTGTGTACAAATTTGGGGTGAAAATCATGCTTTGATGTTTAAGAACTATAAATTTGGGGTTTTGGGTTCATAAAATGTTACAAGACTGAATTCTAGTTGAGAATGGTTTCCAACTTTGTTTTTAATGATCATGAATCATGATTTAAGTTTCCATTACTTATGAACAAAACTGCAAGCTAGACTTCATATTTTGAGTTTATGAATTGGGGTTTTGAATTCAATTTGTGCATAGACTTAGTTTGAATGATTATGGGATGTTGAGAACTTGAGTTCTCACTCAAAAGATGAAACGTATTGATGGATTTCATATATAAACATAATTAAAATAGATTGAATGCATGCCAATGACTTTTGTTGTTATTGTTGTTCAAGTGTATGAATGATATATGTTTGATGGAACGCCACAATAAAGAATTGCAAGAGTACAAATAGAATATTAACTCCTTTAATTATTTGAACTCATTTGGATTCCTTACAAGTGAGTTTTGATGGAGAAAGGTTTGTTATGTTGATTTCATAACATGTTGGTAATGTTTTGATTCAAAAAAGCATTTTATTGTGGATTAATAATATGAATTGGTGGGAAGTGTTGAAAATTCATTGCTTTTGGTTTTTTTTTTAGTTATTTTAGTTATTTGAAGGGATCATTAGGACACAAGTAGAGTAGAAAAATTGATGAAATTGTTGTCATGAATATTTATAAATTGAAATGAGTTGAATGGATGATTCGATATCTTCGATTGAGCAAAACTAAAGTTGAAATAACAAATAACATAAATCACTCATTTCTTATTGTAATTGGCTGAAATCTTTATATGGTTTTCTTGATTATTTGGAAGAGCTTTTCATCAAAAATCATGATTTTTGGATGTGTGGTTTGAGATTTATGAGTTTTCTAATATTGTTGGTCTAAAACTTTATTAAATTAAGTTGTTTTGGTATTTTGAGTATAATTCTCTCAATTTTAATTAGATTTGAGATTACTTTACATCTTTGGAAAGCTAAGATGGAGAAAAAAAATATAAAACCATTAGTTTTCAAAGATTATGCCACCATCTTTGTCATAAATGGACTGAAATCAAAGTTTGTGTGCAGGATAGTTCTTTTAAAAGCATTTATGGTGATTTTTCTTTGCAGCCTTTTCTAGGGCATCCAATGGTCTAAATGCAACCATATTGTCCAGAATATATTAAAATACTATAAATTTAATGTCCAAGGAGTTCAGAGTCAATTCGAGTTTTCTAAACCACTTTTCTGACACGTTTTCAAATCATGAATACGAGTCCATGCTAGTGGATTGTTTTGCAAATTCAAACTTAAACTTGATCAAGTGAAATAATCTTGTATTTTTATCAATATCCAAACATTTTAGATATCTTTTATAAGTAACTAGGAACCTCAGGTATTGCTTTTAGGACAAATTGATCGAAACGAAAGATCAATTGGAGTTTAAGTGTCATAAATTCTAGTTAAGTTGAACTTAGGGATTGTTTTGGCATTAAATTAACACAACCAAGCAACATAAGCCTCTAATACACATAAAAAATAACACTAAACAATACCAATGACTTATGAGACTAATGGCGAGTATTCGAAGAGTGTTGCGAGGTATGCAGGAGTCGTTGTGGCTCAACTTTTATGGCATTTTGAGGTAAGTAAGCAAGCAAGAGCCTTCATAGTAATTCATTTCACTTATATGAATTATTTCTTTGTAAGTAAACCAATAGGATGCTCCATTTGATTTCATTACCTTTTCTAGTTATAGATTCTTGAATTAAACTTTGTTTGAGTTTTCATTCTCGTTTATGCGAATGTTTCAGGATCTAAGTGTGGTAGGAAGGTTTTCACGGGGGCGGTGTTCAACTTGCTATCGTTTACTCTCCTGTGTTTAAGGATCTTTGAGTGTGGTCGAGGGTGGGGGGTTTACGTCTACTGTTTACACTTCTGTAGAATACTCTCCATTTTGAACTCGTAGACTTAGTCAAAATTTCTAAGAAGTCAAGTTTGTGGTTGCGGGCTCGCAGCTTTATAAACACCCTTCCTCTTGTTTATTTGGCACTCATTCATCATTGTTATTCTTTAGCATGTTTATCATGCATTTACTTTATTTCATGTCTATTTATATTCCTTCATGATCTTGACCTTGCTTATTTATTGGAATTTATGAAATACTGTTGAGACTCCTTCTGTTTTACTCACTATGATTTTTTCTTTCTCTTCAACAATTACGGGTTCCTCAATTTGGCAAGGGGAAGGAGCCGATACTTGGTGACTACTTTTGAGCTACCCTTGAAGTAGGCTTCTTCTCTTGTCACTTAATAGGTTTTCTTTTTGTTGGATGTATTTACTATTATCATGATTTTGTAAAACTAATTTTATTTTGAGATTTTGAGAGATACACTGGATACATGTACATGATTTCCTTTTTTTTCACATGATATATATGAGATCACTTTTGCATGATTTCCACATTTAGGCTTGTCCGACTTTAAATTGTTTAAAACTGGTTGCTTTAATTGTTTCACTGCTTCCACTGCACCATACTAAATTAAGACATCCAAATCTTGATAAATCTAACAAGCAATCCAATAATACTCAACAAAAAAAAGGTTAACTAGGCTTGCATTGGCCCCGCGTCGGTGGAACAGGGGTCTATTTGTGAATACTAACTGAATCTCTCTTGGATTTATTCACCTGAAACTTGTTACTATTTGGTGGCAAATCTCAGATCCTATGACGAGCTGGAGGAAGGCGAAGCTTGACGACTACCTTTAATTTAGATAGCCCCTAGTAGTTTCACTCGTAAGTATTTCTATTTATGTATATACTGCTTTTTGGGATCATTTTGGAAGACGTATTACATGTATATTGATATTTACTATATGTTTTTTGCTACCTTTATGAGTATACATGATATCCTTTTGTTGGGTTTCCACCCTGTAGGTTTGTTAATCAATGCAAGACTTGTTTATATTATTTATTTACATACTATTAAGACTTTTGCAATTAAAATAACTTAAGTGAGTCATAACAAAAAAACTAAGTTGTACAACTTTATAACTTAATATATTTCGACAAAATAATCATTTAAACATCGAAATAGCTAAGTCAGGTTATTGGATGGCTAATTCGCACGCACGTGACATGGCATGACCTAGTGACATATATGGCAATGTAATAGTGTCTGATTTGCCTCAGAGTTTGCGGCCGTCATAGGATTACCTTTAAAGGACCTTTTATTGGCTATAGGACTCCAAATCCACCATTAAGCCATCACCATTTACTAGGGCTCTTCACTCTCCTCACCTTAATTGGTTTAGTTGAATCAAATGAAACAAGCATCTTTAACTTGTTAATATTGGTAGGGCTATTAGGGTAGGGTTCACAAATAACCTAAAATTACTAAAATACCCTTAGTTGTGTGTAGAACCTTCTATGTGTTCTAAATTAAATCAATCCTCTTGATTTAAAGTTAAGTTTCCACTTAATCTAAGTATATGTATCATGTATTACATACATTAGGCACACCAACTCGCAAATTAGATGTTAAATTAACAAAATGCCCTCGATGTGGATCATTTGGATTTTTGGGTTGTTACATATGGAAAGAGAATTAGTCTATAAAGATTTGGCATGTCGTGGACAAAATTAAGATTTTTGGAGTTTAGTTTGGTGTGACCGAAATCAGTATTATGGATGTTTTATAAAGTTCAACTGTTTCGTCGAGATTTTGACTTGGTTTGACGAAACAATGAACCTAAAAAAGAGCTCAGAAAATCAAAATAGAGACTCTTGAAAATGAATAAATAAAGCAGGCAACATATATAACAAATCATTTATGTTTCAATAGAAACAAAAAATGTTTCGTTTTCTAATCCTCTCAATTTGCTCTATCGCTCCTTAATCTCCTGATACCAGATTCTTCATTTGGTTTCTATATGGAACACAACAGAGCATCGCGAGACGGTCAATGTAATGTCCGGAGTTTTTAGTCCTTGTTTTATTCGTAATCATGAACGTTGACCCATGATGTGGCACATGTTGACAAATACGTGGTCTGACCTTAGCGTGCGATCGAGGTATATTTTATATTTGTCAAGTAGTTTCTTAATGTGTGTATATTTATATGTAGATTATTAAATCGCATTTAATTATTAAGTTTAGGCGTTGTGACAGGAGCATGAAAAAACATTGAGATGCGTGCAGGTGCGGGACCTAGGTAGAGAGTGATTGGTGAGTTTTTGATTAAATTATATAAATATAAATGTATCCAAGTTTTATGTATTAATTTATTTGGACTATAGTTTAAGAATCAAGTTAAATCAAGTACTTAAGTTTATGTGAATTAACATGGATCTTGAATATGCCTTGAGATACGTGTTGATATGAAATCCATGAGATTTGAGTTAAGATTTGTGTTAGTGTGCATGTGTAAGTGGAAATGGAGTGATTAGGAGCTTTAGATTCTCCTTGAGATGGAGAGGAAAAAGAAAGGTGAAGGGTTAAGATCGTCACATAGGATGATATATAACTTATGAACTTCATTTTCATGCAAACAATTAAATTCTGAAGGTAGAGAATTGGAAATTCACTAGAGAATTTGAGGTGGAGAGATCAATAGATCAACTTAGAGAAGGAAATCATGCTAGGAGTTCATCATCATTTTAAGTAAAGAATGCCAAATCTTTTTTGTTAAAATTAATGGAATTTTGTAGATGAACCTGTTAAACCCCACCTAAAATGGCATCTGACCAGCCTAATTTACCTTAATCTCTTGATAATCTAGCAGCCTTAACCTCTCCATCAATAAATAAATAAGGCCAAGATCTTATAATAAACAACTATAAAACCTTATTAACCACAAAGGATTCTAAAAGTAAATCTCAAACCTTAAAGTCCATTTTGATGGATTAAATTATCTTAAAATTATGTAAAAGTTTTTCGACAACACCACCTCTATTTTTAAGCCTACACCGAAAAACTCGACATTCTAAAATCTTCAAAAAACATGTTTAGTTTGGTGGAAATGCCGAAGGACTCGCAATCCATCCATACCAATATATTTTGCATTAACAGATATATTATACATTCATTCTAACCCATTTCAGGTTTTCAAAATCCTTAAACTAACATTACCTTAGCTCCACAATATTCCAATTCATCCCAAGATATTTACAATCATTCCAAAGGATATCCTAACCATACACGAACCCAAAAACCAATTAATACAATATAGTTTATAAAAAATAATACATATATAAAGAGAAAGGAACTGAGCAAGTTAAAAACAGTCAGAAAGCTTTCTCTTTCCCTTGTCGCCGCCAGAACCTATCATTACCCGATTATAAAATTCAATAATATTATGTAAGTAAATCCCAAACTATCTAATACACATGTAATAATCAAATGCATAATAATCCAAGAGATTAACGAACAATATAAACCGAAGAATTTAAATACAATCGTGAATCCAACCCGTTTTTGTTTTTCGACCACAATAAGATAATGTCATTTAAAAATAAAAAGTAAAAAGTGATAAGGCCTCATGCCCAAAGAGGATAACCAAACGAATTTCCTTCCTCGAGACTATGGGAATAAGATTTGGTTCAATGTGATCTCATGATAACCATGTGATGCGAAGAATAACTGACTCCAACCCCTCAAGAATAATATAGTATTCTCCCTTATAACTACGGTATAGTAAACACAATAAGGAGACTCGAATCGCCCTTATCCTTCCCAACCACGTATGCATGTACAACAAAAATGTAATATAAAAGATCAATGCAATTTTGTACAAAATTATAATCATACAATATAAAGGTTACTATGAGATTTACTTAATCTTACAAATGTGATACCGTAACTCCTTGTGCTTCATGTCAGTAAAATAGTCTACACGAGGTTCCAATTACGATCCTACAAATCAGTTATAAAATCGGTAAGATTCTATAAGTGTTCTATGATTTTGTCTATTAGTTGCAGTTTAATTAACCCAATTGCGTCCTGAAATTATGTTGTCTAGGCTTGAATTTTTTTTTCAATTTATTATATTTCAATTAGCCGCGCCTCGACTCAAAAACCTCGAAATCAATCCAAACTAAATACTTGGATGTCTGGATTCCAATGTTGACTGAAATTTGTGGCCCGAAATAAAAAATTGACATAGACTAGGCATTAAAATAATTTTTACTATTTTTGGCATTTTTGATGTCATAACACATACTACGAGGTAAAATCTTGGATATAGGGAATAAGGGAACCAGTAAGCACACACACCCCCTATGATTTCGATCCCAAATAAAAGAAAAAAACCAAATGACCTTTATGCCCCTCAATATTTATACTCCACTATACAAGTGTAATACCCTTTTGGGTCAATTAGACTTTCTATATTTATTTCATAATTATCTCTTAAATATTCGTCCTAATGAAACCCTAAAAAATACCCCAATTCCGCCAAAAATTTGAGAATTTACCAAAGCATTTAAAAACTCTTAAAAAACCCATTTCGCGCGCAATACGAAGTGTGGGGACCCAAATCGACTCCATTTAAAGTCCAAATTCGAACTTTCAAACTTAATTGCAAATATTTTTCGTGAAACTCGAACCAATAGCTTGGGTCAACATTTTAACTTTCATGTAACTCATTTCGATATGCATCTCGAGATAAAACTTGACAAAATATTGAATTTATTCAATCGATTGAAATTTTGCAAAATAACATAGTATATAGTACACGGCACTACACACACATCACACAATAATAAAATTACACATAAACCTCATTTTACTGGTCTTTAGCTCCCAACTCGCACCCTAAACTATAATTAGTCACCATTAATCCCTGATTAGCCGTGATTATAGGTTTTAAAAAATTTGGGATTTGAAAAACCAAAAGGTGTTTAATGAAAACAAAATTAATAAACTTCTTTACTGTTTTCATGAGTAATTTGAAGATTTAGTTGAGCTCCTAAGTCCTAAATTTTGAAATTTGAAGTTTTGTCAAAAATGAATTTTTTGTCATTGTTTTGGTTTTAGTTGAATTCCAATGAGCAAATGAACTTGATTTTAAAACATGACATTACTACTAGACTTCCTATGAAATTCCACAAAATTTGCTATAAAGAAGTTCTGGATTCGGTATCGTTTAGACAAAGTTATGATCAATCAAAGTTTTAAATGTTTTTGAAACAAAAATTGTAGTTTTCAAATAATTAACTTGTTTAATTTGATAATTATTGATATAAAATATGTTTTTGATATGTAGAGGATGTTTGAGACCCTTGGTGAAGGGAACAAGGGTCCCTTCCCTGACGTCAAATTAAGGAGATTCCCATGGTGAGAAACCAAAATCCCGTCGCGGAATTATGAGCTCAACCGCGCCTAACGCGCAAATTCTGAAATGTTAGTGCACTACTTTCGAGTATTGCACTAATAAATTAATCTTGATAAGCCCAAATCTGCGCGCCAATGACCCTGAACAACAAAAAATCTACAATTTTTTCTAAATATCTAAAACATGAAAATCTAGTATAAACCCCTATTAAGCCATTTGAATACACTCTACAACTTACACAAACACCTCGTGAGTATATGGAGTTGACACCGGGGTGTAGGACGTGAGTTTGGAGTGGTCGAGAGCCAGTTAAGGCTAAGAATTACGTGCATTTAAAGTAAATAAACCTGTCAGGCATTCCTTTCCATTTCAATTCCATTTTAACTTCAAAATACTGTCACTTGGACTGTTTTTGCTGGTTTTTGAACTTCCTATTTTCATGACGTGTATGTGTGTGATGCCTATGTTTATTTAAATAACTAAAATCATAGTATAACTTGATTCATGGCAACACGTTCTATTCTGCCTCATATTTATGACTTGGACTCTTTATTATTATTGACCTCTGAGCTAGTGTGATCGGAAAAGCATGCTATTATATTGTATTATCTGCTTCATTTGTTGTCGTTCACCTATATGTGTATATTTTGTATGTTGGTCTTATTTTGGTTCATGAAAAATGATGGTTTATAGTGTTTGTAAGGTAGTCGACACGATTGGGTTCCTTGATTTTATGAGTTTAACGCGGCATACTAAATGAGTGTCCTTATAGATGTCGGCACTCCACTTAACTAATGTAATGTAGCACACAACTCACTGACGAAGACTCTTATTGGCTGATGTGACTTAGCTCACGGCCAGGTATACAAGCTGATGTAATGAAGCTCATAGCTGAACAAACCTCAATTTATCTGAGTACCTTGTGTAATCCTTTTGGTGTAATTGGAACATGTTTGCATATATTCCTTTTATCTTTTGTTTTAGCTATCGTATATTTTCAGCTATCGTTTCTTGTATATTTGAAAATGTGATTGAATGGTCATAGGATTTACTCACTAGAATTGTCATCTTTGGTGACAATCGGAGATCCATCAAGTAGTAGATCGGGAAAAGAAATGATCGGCGGCTAGCTTTGAGCCCTCGACAATTATCTGCTACCCTCTTTTGTAGGTTTCACTTGTTTATATTTATAATATATGTCTTTTATAGATTTTAGTTTGTATTTATGGGTTGAAAGACTAGACTCCTCGACTAACTCATGTTATTACACGGTTTATCACCGTTTTTTATATATATACATATGATTTATTTCCTAGCTTCCACATATATATGTTTTATGATTGCTTCTACAATATTAAGATTTCCACTAAATTACTAAAATTGTGTAAAAAAATGTCAATTAACTCTAAAAATTATGAATGATGAGAAATGTGAAATACTTATCGTGAACATAAGTTACAAGGAGAATAAGACAAAAAGACTGACTAATACATTATTAGTTCCAATGCGGATGAGATTAAGGCTTAATAATACAATTAGGCCAAGCGGTGGGCTGATTAGAGCTCCATACCATCATAGTCAATGCACGGTAAGTTTCCGCAGTGAAAATGAGGTATTTGACTCGAAATTTGATAAAATCTCAATTCTTGACATTTCTCTCTATTGAATTAGAATTCTTATGGTTTCTCAATCTCTCTCGCCGTGTTTTGATAGGAATAAGTAGAAATTTTTGTAAATCGATTTTTTGATCGATTTATACTAATTTGGAATAAATTCCATCGATGTTGGTTAGGGCTTCGGATAATCGAGTTGATGCGACATAGTTTAGAACTACTTTGAAAATGTTTTTATAGTTAAAATTGAATATTAGTTTTGACCCAAATTGACTCCATGGGCACTTGAAACATTTCGAAATTGGTATCGAGCTGGCATCTTATAAAGGAAGGAATTAATGAGAAGGAAATTGAAGATTGGTTTGGAGAAGAAGAAACTAGGCAAAAACACTAAATTTGCTTTATTTTCATCTAAATTGAGATTTTGGGGATTAATGCATGAGTCCATAGGTGAGATAATTGATTCGGGAATTTGTGGTTAAGCTAATGGTCTCTAACTCCATGAAAGATTCAAATTAAAATATCACATATCTAGTTTTTCATGAATCAAATTAAACCCTTCTCATCAGATTTGGGATTTTCAATTGTTCAAAATTGGGTTTCTTTGTAAAAATTGGTTTTTCTAATGTAGTAACTTATTTGGTAATACAATTGAATGGTATTCTAGAGTAGGGATGAGTCTTAATCACTGAAATTAAAGTATTTGGTTACCTTGAATTAATTCATTAATTAAGTGAATGTTACTTCAATTGGCTAATGTCATGTTGATGTTCATGAATAGTTTATGATGATTAATTTTGATATATGAAGTTTAAAATTTTTTTTAAACCTCCCCCAACCCCCCAAAGTCTCGGGCTTTGGAGGAGGCCAATGGATGGTGATGGTTTAGGGGAAGATAGTCTCCCGACACTGGAGCGCGCTCCCCAGCCTAGAAACTCAAAATTTACGGGTTTCTTAAAGAGCTATATTGGGGTTTTTCAGGGGCCTCTATAGGAGTTTCCTCACACCAAAACCTTCCTACTACAGTATCAGGCGAGTAGGGCGGGGAATCCCCGGTCCCCACGATGCCCCACCCCGGTGGGGCAAGGCAGGGACAATAATTGTTCTTATCCCGCGGGGATTCCTCGTCTCGCATCTATTGCATTGAATTCTCCATTTTTTATGTTTTTACAAATAAATTATACAACCTTTTTACTTAAAACATTTGTAATATATGGAATGAAACTCAAGATCTCCAACAATAAAATTTATTTTTACCATTAAATTAATTCTGTAATATATATATGTTATATCATAAAGATATATAAAATTATATTTAGAACATCATTGAAATATATTTGTTGTATTAAATTTTGAAAATCTTATATATTTAATTAAGTATGATAACTTGTAATTCAATCAATAAAACAAATCCACATTAATCCTTCAATTTGAGAAAAAAACGTTTCTTGAGAAAATTGAGAAAATTGTACTTAAATGCCAAAATGACCAAAGAATGAAGATCAAAATAAATATTTTTTACAAAATCGATGGGGAACTGCAAGGACTCCCTGCCCTGCAAGGATCCCGGTGGGGTGGGGCAGCAAAGTTCGCCCTGCAGAAAATTTGCGGGAATAAATCCTTACCCCGCACTGCGCTGAGACAGAGAAAGTATTTACAATCTCCGGCCCGCCCCTACCCCATCTGCAACCTTACTACCACTTAAAAGTAGCGACCAAGAGTCGCGAGGGAAATTTTCGGGCCCTTAAGGCGTGTCTAAATGACGGAAGCACAGCTAAAAAAAACTAAGTTTTCATAGAACGAAATGTCTACTTGGGCAGTTTTGAAAACTCAACCTAAAACCCAGTCAAAAAGAGTTTTTTTTAGTATTATTCTATGCACCAAATCTAACAACATAATAGGATTTAATGACGCCAACTTAGGAGAAATGATTCTAGTGGACTTTAAGGGGTTTTGAGACAAAACTTGGAGTTAAATTATATGAATGTAAAGCTATGCAATAATTGAGCTCAAATGAAATTTAACCATTAAAACTAAACCAAATAGGTTCTAACACATTTTAAAGAAACTCGAGATGAAGCAAGGAGCCTAAGGAGTTAGTGGTGAGCGTCAATAGTGTAGTTCGAGCGTGCACGAGCCACTTTTAGTTGGATTTTAATTTTGTTGTTTTTTAAGGTAAGTGAGCCTATGAGAAACTCAATATTATTATTTTTTTCGGATTCTTTGGTAAATCTTTTTATAAATGTATGCTAGACTTGCACTCCACTTCCATGTTATGGCCCCGGATTGCAATGCAAACTGAGCACCGTCACGTCGCCAGACATGTCACTAATACTGTCATGTAATCGCACGCTTATCGACGATGGCCCGTGATTTAACCTTATTGTATTCTATTTGTCAACCTATTTAGTCATTTTCAAGCCTTTATGGTGTTATTTACAAGAAACTTTACTAAGTTATGTAGTTTCAACGAATTATTATTCAATTTAAGTTGAATAAGTATAGCTAAAGACTTCAATCATTAACGAAAGTGAATGAGATGACCTTCCCCGACCTAGGGTCAGGTCGCCCGACCCCAAACTTTTGGGTTTTGGGGTTCATACGCAACAGATATTACAAAACAATTTTGACAAAAACTCCAACATGATCTGAATCTAATTCCATTAAAATGTTTAAACCAAGAAAGTTTAATCATACTTCGGTCGCAAAATACCTTTCTGAAGGTTGATCGATCTCTAAGGTGCTACCAACGACGAACGCCCTCTACCAGCAGTCCACACGTGAACGATGGCCTAGATTCGAAGTGCTAGCTTCAAGAGAATACCAAACCTCTTTGTTTCTCTCCAAAACAATCCAAAGCATACCAAAAAACCCTAACTCGTTTCTGAAACAAAAATAGAGTTTCGACCCTTAATCTTTCGTGTGTGTGTTCTAACTTAAAGTGTCTATTTATACAACCCTTGTATATAGACGGTTAAGTAAATTACACATATACCCCTACTTAAAGAATTATAAGTGTAATACACCACAAGGACGTTTATGTCATGAACTTTATCATATAAAATTCATTTTTCGAAACAATCTTAAAATCTCGCAAAACCATTCTTAGTGTGCGACCCAATAGGCTCATACAATGTTGGCAATGAACTAAAACACATTTTGGTATACAAGTCATAAGCGGCCTCTAGCAAGACATTATGACTACCCAAGTCGTACGAATATCAAATCGATACAACCTAATCAATAGTGTATATAACATCCTTTTGTCACACGATATCTTTTTGATCAAACATAAGGCATGGAATTGTCATCCAACATGTTCAATCGTAGTAGTCTCGATCTCTAGGTAGACTAAAAACATCAAGTGACATTGATCAATATCAATTCACTTAGACTAGGCCTTTTAATAGTCTAACACATCGAGGGATCCACTGGATATCACTTTTTCAATAAGAGGGACAAATTATATCTTGATTACACAACTTCATCACATTGCTCACACAGTAACCAATCACAACCTTATAATCATCTGGTTAAAGACAATGTTTGATAGTTTCAAATCACTATGTTCTAATGTTGAAGTCTCTGGTAATCTCAAGTCAGATGACTGAAAAATATACCTATCATGAGAAACAACTATGACTTAATCCATATGATGTTCTCATAGCGGGTCAGTCCAATACTTTGTTCCCTAACAAGTACTCGTGATCTTGATTCCTATCCCTATACGTATAATAATCATATGATCATCAATCAAGACTTACACTAGTCTTAATTCATTATAGTTCCCAGTATAATGATCGACTAGGGACATTTATGATATTTCTGCAAATACCCATGGATCTTATTATAATGTAAACATGTAAATTAATTATAATAAACAGCAAATGAAATCCTCTATTTTATATACTAAAAGTATTCATAAAGACAGTTAATGGATTGACTTAGGGCACATGCCCCAACATCTCCCACTTGCACTAGGGCCAATCATACATGCATCTAATGCCTAATGATCTAACATGACCATCATGTTTTGTTTGTGGAAGAGCTTTTGTCTATGGATCTGCAACGTTGTCTTCAGTAGGTACTCTACAAATCTTCACGTCTCTCCTCTCAATAATTTCTCTGTTGAGATGAAAACGCCTGAGTATATGTTTGGATGTGTGGTGTGATCTAGGTTTCTTGGCATGTGTTATTGCCCCGTTATTGTCACAATACAAACAAACAGGGTTAGCAATACTTGGAACCACAACAAGTTCAAAATTGACTTTTAGATCCAAACCGCCTCTTTACTGCATCGACGCTGCAATATACTAAGCTTTCGTTGTAGAATCTGCCATAGTCTCTTGCCTCGTACTTTTTCGGCTTACTGCACCCCCATTCAAAGTAAACACATATCCAGACTACGATCTAAAATCATCTATATCAGTTTGAAAACTTGCATCTGTGTAACCATTTACAACTAGATCATTTACAAAACCTCCATAGACCAAGAGCACTTCCTTAGTCCTTCTTAAGTATTAAAGGATGTTCTTTACTGCTATCCAGTGACTCTCAACAAGATCTGACTGATATCTGCTTGCGTGCTCAAAGCATATGATACATCAAGTCGAGTGCATAGCATGGCATACATGATAGATCCAATAGTTGATGCATATGAAATCTTATTCATACGATCTCGCTCATCATTTATCTTAGGACATTAAATCTTGCTGAGACTTATGCCATGAGACATTGGCAACAATCCTCTTTTAGAGTCTTGCAAACCGAACCTATTTAGCATCTTGTCTATGTAAGCATTGTGACTTAAACTGATAAGCCTCTTAGATCTATCCCTATAGATCATTATCCCTAGAATATAGGCTGCATCTCCTAAGTCTTTCACTAAGAAACACTTCCCTAATCAAGACTTGACATTCTGCATTGTTGGGATGTTATTTCCAATGAGTAATATATCAACAGCATACGGTACCAGAAAAACAACTGCACTCCCACTGACCTTCTTGTATACACAAGGCGCATCTTCGTTCTTAATAAAACTAAAATCCTTTATAGCTTCATCAAAACAAAAATTCCAACTACGAGAAGCTTTGTTTAATCCATAAATGGATATTTGAAGCTTGCATACCTTCCTAGAATTCTCAGGATGTACAAAACCATTAGGTTGTGTCATATACACGTCCTCAAGCAGCTTTCCGTTAAGAAATGATGTTTTTACATCCATCTGCCATATCTCATAGTCATAATATGCAACAATGGCAATTAAAATCCATATGGATTTAAGCATGGCTACTGGCGAAAAAGTTTCATCAAAATCAACACCTTAAGTCTGCCTAAAACCTTTTGCTACAAGTCTTGCTTTAAAAGTATGCACTTTGCCATCCATGTCAGTTTTCTTCTTGAAAGCCCATTTACATCCAATTGTCTTACCACCTTCAGGTAAATCAACCAAGTTCCAAACTTGGTTATCATACATGGATTGCATCTCAGAGTTCATGGCACTTAGCCATTTATCTGAGTATGGTCCAGACATAGACTCATGCTAAGTGGTGGGATCAATTTGATCCATAAGCAACACATCACGACTATCAGTAATGAGAAATCTGAATCTATCTGGCTCATGTCTTACCCTACCAGATTTACGTGGGCCTTGTGTCACTTGTGGAGGATCAACTGGTTCAGAACGTTGTTGAATGTCCAGTAGCGGTTCAGGGTTTATCTGTGATTCTTGAACTTCTTTAACATTTATTTCTCTCCTACTAGTGTCTTTGGAAATAAATTATTTTTCTATAAAGGCACCATACCGGCAACGAACACTTTGTTCTCAATGGGATTATAAATGTAATATCTTTTTGTTTCCTTAGGATACCCCACAAATAAACACTTATCAGATTTAGGTGCTAGTTTTTCTGAGACTTGTCGTTTTACGTAAGCCTCACAACCCCAAATCTTAAAAAAAAACAGACTTGGTCTCTTCCCGTACCATATCTCATATGGTGTTTTATCAACCGCTTTAGAAGGAACTCGATTTAAAGTGAAAGCTGCAGTTTGTAATGCATAACCCCAATAGGATAATGGATGATCTGCATGACTCATCATAGATCAAACCATATCTAATAAGGTTCGATTTCTCCTTTCAGAAACTTCATTCCACTGTGGAGTTGCTGGTGAAGTCAATTGGGAGACAATCCCACAATTTCTAAGATGATCATCAAATTCTTGGCTTAAATATTCACCACCTCGATCTGACCAAAGTGTTTTGATAGTTTTACCAAGTTGATTCTGCACTTCATTTTGAAACATTCGAAACATTTCAAATGATTCAGCTTTATGTTTCGTTAGATATACATAACCATATCTGCAAAAATCATCAATAAATGTAATGAAGTACTGATAACCTCCTCTAGCCTTTGTGTTTATAGGACTGCATACATCAGTATGTATTAGACCTAATAAATCACTTGCCCTTTCACATTGTCCAGTAAAGGGACTTTTAGTCATCTTGCTTAGTAAACAAGATACGCACTTTTCATATGTTTCTAAATCAAATGAATCTAGAAGTCCATCTTTATGGAGCTTCGTTATGCGTTTCTGGTTTATGTGCCCGAGACGACAATGCCAAAGATAGGTTTGATTCAAATTATTTGACTTGAATCTCTTTGTATTTATGTTAAAGACTGGAGTATCAATGGACCTTTTCATGTTTATAATATAAAGACCATCACACAAATCAACATTTGTATAAAATATACCTTTACGAGAAATGGAACATCTATTATTCGTAATAATAAAATCAAAACCATCCATATCCAAGCATGAAATAGAAATGTTGTTTCTGCTCAAGGCAGGCACAAAATAACAATTATTTAAAGTTAAAATAAGTTCACTAGGTAAGACTAAGTCATATGATCCAACAGTCAGGGCAGCAACTCTTGCTCCATTCCCTACGCGGAGGATGACTTCTCCTTTCTTCAACTTTCTACTTCTCGTGAGTCCCCGCACATTTATACAAATGTGAAATCCACATCCGGTATCTAATACCCAGCAATCACTAGTAGATAAATGAAATTCAATAACATAAATACATGTAGTAGTAGTCGCACTAACCTTTTTCTTCTTTAGATCTTCCGGATAGAGTTTGCAATTTCTGAACCAATGTCCAGGTGTATGACAGAGATGACAATTTCCTTCCTTTTCTTTTGGGTGTTTTGAAGTAGGAACAAGCTGGGGCTTGACTTGTTCCACAGGCTTTGCGACAGGTGCAGCAGCAGCATTGACAACCTTGCCTTTGCCTTTCTTCTTCATTCCCTTTCCCTTTAAGACCATCCAGACATTACTATAGGGTTTCTTAAAATTTTGTTCAACAGTTTTGAGCATCAATTGCAACTCTGAAATTGATTTCTCCCTATTATTCATATTGTAGTTCATCACAAAATGTGAGTAACTTTCTGGTAATGAATTCATGATCAAATTTGTAGCCAACTCATGGCTTATAGGAAATCCGAGTCTATCAAGCTGGTCAGCATAGCCCTTCATCTTCAGAACATGAGGACTAACTGACGCACCCTCAGTCATCTTGCAAGAATGTAGGTTTTTGACTGTCTCAACCTTTCTTTCCTAGCTTCTTTCGTTGGAACATTTCCTTCAGCGTTATAGCCATGTCGTAGGCTTCCATCGGTTCCATGTCCTTATGAAGTTCGGGAACCATAGTTGCCGGCATAATACATGCAACATCAGTAGAATCTTTGACATGCTTATTATGCGCATCCTTCACAGCTTTCGTAGCATTGGCTGGTGGGTCCTCAGGGATTGGAGCATCTAAGACATACAACTTGCGTTCATGCTTAAGAACAATTCTCAACTTTCTGAACCAGTCAAGAAAGTTAGTCTGAATAGCTTATCCTTCTCAAGGATGGATGGCAGTGACAAGGGATTATTGTTACTTGAAGAGGCCATTGATCTACAATAAAGATTATGCAAAGTTTATTTTAGTATAGAGGAATAGACTCTCACTAATTTAACAACCCTCCTAAAACACACTGTTTATTTAGGGGACTAAAATTCATATTTCACCTAATTCTATGACAGTTATGGCATGAAACACATAACTAGATTATTTAGGTAGGTAACAGTTACCAATTACATCTTATTTAATTTTAGATACTTTTATGAGATACGGGACATCTTATGTCTTATCATGTTTTATCTCATCATGTGCCTAAAGCTCAAAACTATTTTGATAGCTTTATTAAGTCGGACCATTTTAAACATTTAGGTAACTCTTATCCAACTTGTCTCACCAAGATAACACAATACACCCAGCTATGGCTCAAACTGTATTAGTGTGATCGAGGCCTTGACAAGTGTTTAAAATTGATGGCATGAGACTTAAAATTTAATAAAAGGATTTTATTCAGTTTTAGTGATTTTTGTAAATAATGAAATATCATATATTTTTATTGATTTCTTAAATCACCAAAAATTAAAATTTGCTATAGAAAATCATATTTTTTGCTGATTTTGTTATCCTAAATTTACCCCTTAATTTATCCAAAATTAAATCAATTAAAACATTTTTAATTAACCTAGGCACACATCTAACGAATCACCTTATCCTAATCCAATTAGGACTTAAGATATTTGAATCCTAGCATATCACCAATAACAAAATTCTCCATATTTATCTCTTATCCAATAGGGATAACGAAAGCGATTTTGCTAATATCTATTAATCTAATTTGTTATCTATCTCTTATCAAATAGAAATTTCACAACAAAATAGATATAAAGAGATAAATAAATAATTTCGAAGATTAATTATTTGCAATTTCGATCCTCATCCAAATAATCACAAACATGTCATTGAATCATTAACTACTATCCCAATCGAACCTAATCATATTAGTTTCGAATTAATATTCCGACTTATACAATTTAAGAAACGTAAAACAATGTAACCTAAATATGCTAACTGAATTACAGAGATTTCATCCATTCATCAATATACGAAAAATAAAGATTATACCTAATGGTGTCATGGATCACAGAACACGAAATTCAATTCATTAAAATTATTCGAATTAACCTAACATGGTTACTAGTATGTACAAAACTGATTTCAATTTAATCACGAATATATGTATCATATACACAAAACATGATAATAAATCTCACATAAAACTTATGTATATCACATATATATCAACTATTAACATGCTTTCAATCATATATCATGTATATATCAGAAGAAAACATGCAATGTTTTTAATGGAATCGAACTCGAAGGCTCTGATACCACTGTTGGGTTTCGGGGTTCTTACGCAGCGGAGATTACAAAATAATTTTGACAAAAACCCCAACAGGATCCGAATCTAATTCCATTAAAACGTTTAAACCAAAAAAAGTTTAATCATACCTCGGTCACAAAATACCTTTCCGAAGGTTGATCGATCTCTAAGGCACTGCTAACGACGAACGCCCTATACCAGCAGTCCACACACTAACGGCGGCCGAGATTCAAAGTGCTAGCTTCAAGAGAATACCAAACCTTTTTGTTTCTCTCCAAAATGATCCAGAGCATACCAGAAAACTCTAAGTCATTTCTGAAATAAAAATAGAGTTTCGGCCCTTAATCTTTCGTGTGAGTGTTCTAACTTAAAGCGTCTATTTATACAACCCTTGTATATAGAAGTTTAAGTAAATTACACATATACACTTACTTAAAGAATTATAAGTGTAATACAACACAAGGACGTTTCAGTCATGAATTTTATCATATAAAATTTATTTTTCTGAACCATCTTAAAATCTCGCAAAACCATTCTTAGTGTGCGACCCAATAGGCTCATACAAAGTTGGCAGTGAACCAAAACACATTTTGGTATACAAGTCATAAGCGGCCTCTAGCAAGACATTATGACTACACAAGTCGTACGAATATCAAATCGATACAACCTAATCAATAGTGTATATAACATCCTTTTGTCACACGATATCCTTTTGATCAAACATAACGCATGGAATTGTCATCCAACATGTTCAATCGTACTAGTCTCGATCTCTAGGTAGACCGAAAACATCCAAGTGACATTGATCAATATCAATTCACTTAGACTATGCCTTTTAACGCTCTAAGACATCGAGGGATCCACTGGATATCTCTCTTTATATGAGAGGGATAAATTCTATATTGATTACACAACTTCATCACATTGCTCACATAGTAACAAATCACAACCTTCATAATCATCCGATTAAAGACAACGTTTGATAGTGTCAAATCACTATGTTCCTAATGTGGAAGTCTCTGGTAATCTCAAGTCAGATGACTAGAAAATAGACCTATCATGAGAAACAACTATGACTTAATCCATGTGATGTTCTCATAGCGGGCCAGTCCAGTACTTTGTTCCCTAATAAGTACTCATGATCTTGATTTGTATCCCTATACGTATAATCATCGTATGATCATCAATCAAGACTCACACTAGTCTTAATTCATTATAGTTCCCAGTATAATGATCGACTAGGGACATTTAGGATATTTTTGCAAATACCCATGGATCTTATTATAATATAAACATGTAAATTAATTATAACAAACAGCAAATGAAATCCTCTATTTTATTAACTAAAAGTATTCATAAAGACAGTTAATGGATTGACCTAGGACACATGCCCCAACACAAACCATTACCCAAGCCCGATACCTGAACCAAGCTCAAATAACGGCTTGCCACCCCTAATTCAACCTGCGAAAGTACACAATTGTACATATGAAACAATAATTACGGAATTTAAAACTAAAAGGTTTCATATGTTAAACAAATAATTCTAAACAAATGTGATCAAGTATCCTTAAGTGACTGCAAACCGATAGTACTAAGGTATTAAGTCAACAAGTCTCAGGGATTAGAATCTACCCCATTAAGTACTTAATATAATCCATATTTAGATGTTTTGAATACCAATAATATAAATAGCATGCAAAGCTCACTTTAAAGGCAAAGCTCTACGCGTTGGTATCTCTGAAGACGGACTTGGAGAGTAAGTGGGGTGAGCTAAAAGAACCAACTAAGCATAGTAATGCGAAAAACCCACTCAACCTTCAAACATACAAGTAATACATACTAATCATGTGAGTCTATCATGAATTGAAAGTAAAGACAGAAAAAAGAATAATCCAAAGTGTCCATGGTCAAACTTCACAAAGCATCGCATAGGGAACATAAAAGCATTTATAGATCAAATCATCATGCAAGGGCGAATTCAAGATAGATATCAATAAATCATAGTAATCTAATAAGTCGAGTTCCATTCAATGAATACATGTTATTGACAACAATCTGATGACCGATTCTCTTCTCGAAGTGATGTAATCCATTAGTTGACATAAAGGCTTTATGCCCCCTAACTAGCCCCATCAAGTCCATGGTATGTTCATCCAAAGTCATCACCGATGTGTGCACCAATCTCATATATCGATCTCAAGGTACAACTCGAATAATGGCGACGACCATAAAATAATCAAGTAGTGGCGACAACCACCAAATTATAAAATAGTGGCGACGACCATAAAATAGTCAAATAGTGGCGACAACCATGAATATGAGATAAAGATAACATGAGCAAAGGGCAACATACTCACAATCCATAGAGAGTCACATTTAAGTCAATAATAAGTAGCAGCCCATTCCCCAAGTCTTGAATTAAAATCATGAGACCTAATAATATCTAATAGCAAGTCGTGTTTAATAATTGAGCAAGCTCGCCACTTACCTCGACTCGTCGTCATATCCACTCACAGTCCTTGTGTGCTTAGGGTTCTATGTGAACTGTCTCACGAATCTAAACAATTAATATATATCACATCAATGACAAGTCGCATTTTAAATTTCAATTTTCCATTAAATTTATTTTGGGCCCCACTAGTGTGGATCCCGCGGGTCCCTCGTCGCTCGGCGCGATGGTTGAGGGATGGGACTTCATTAGTCTCCCTTGGGGACGCGATAATGCCTATTTGGAGGCAATGATTTGTTTTTGTTTTACTTATATTCTATTTCATTTTACTATGTATATATTATTTATTATTTTAATATATTTTATTTTATTTTATATTTTATTGTTTTTGTACAAGGGCCAACTTGTCCACTGTCTAAAGTGGACCAGGGGTCTAATCGACCCCTGGTTTAAGGACCAGGGACCAATCGACCCCTAGTGGGAGTGGAGGGGGATGTCCCCCCTCCTCCCATCACTCCCCCGAGGGTTGCGATGGGCTGGTGGCCTCCCGTCCCATTATGGAGCGTCCAAATGGAGGCTCTTTTGGCGCAGCGGTCGTGGTCTGCTACCACCGGCCAACAACGGTGACAGCGAATTATCGTCACCCTCACAGACGATGTCTTGTCAACATCGCCCCTCTGTGGGGTTCTCCAACAACAACTTTAATACAAAAACAAGAACAAAACAAATAAGGAAATGACTTGTACCTTCCAACACCACTTTGTGCCTCCAACACCACCTACGCTCTCTTCTCCTTTTTTTGTTTTTCATGGATTTTAAACTAAAGTGGTGGTTAGGGTTTGTGTTGGATTTTTATAATTTGGATTTCACACTATAAAATTTGTGAATTTACCAAAATTCCCATAATATGAGTTTTTTAGGTTTTCAGGTCATGCCAATATCCCCAATTTTTAAGAACTTTCCTCCTCGAAAGTAAAAAGAATGGTATGCTCGTAGATCTAGATGTAAGAATGTTGACTAATATTTTTTTAGTGTTAGTGACTAACCTCGATGGCATGGATGGATCAAGACTCTCGCCATCACTCCCGCGACGACAGGTGTCTTGTCCTCGTGCCCCAACAACCAATGTAGCTCTCCAAGTACATCGAGCCTTATATTCACATTCATTCATGTATCTCAATGGAGTATCCTTTACTCTTGTGGTATTAGCAACTACCAATACCTTAATCTTAATGTTTTGATACCTCAATATGATTATGTTTTCGTTTAAAGTTCAACGTGGTCTTTCTCTCTAACCCAAACCAACCCTTTCGTACCACTAAAAATAGTCAAAAATTACATGTCCAAGTTCGGATAATAATTCTATAGACATTCCTTTATTTGTGTGTCCCCGATGCAAATGGTTTTCATATTATTTGATTCATTATGATATCACTAACTCTAAAGAACTTTTCAAACTATATAAGTTTGACTTATGTTTAGTGTTTAATGTGAGACATTCATTTGTTTCGTACAAAGATTTCTATTTTCGTATCCCCAATTTTTATAAAATAGCCATCACATGTAAAAGGATCAGTAAGTTTGATCGCGACTACGAAATGTAAAGGTTACCTGCTACAAACCCTCTATTGGGTCTCAAATCCAGTTCAATAGCCGCGTGTTCTCCACTCCTCATTGTCTGGGTCACTCTATCCTTAAGTCATGCTCGTAACGCCGGGCACTTCCTTTCAAAATGGCCCACCCGCCTGCAATTAAAACATGTTGGTTGTAGTATCTGAGATGCTGTGCTGACTGTTGTAGCGGAGGTGGCAGTCCATATGCGACACTATATATAGTCAAGGGTGGATGGACATTTGAGTATGTGGTGGTCCCTATCAAGGTATCTGGTGCCCTCGGTGTTGCGTAAGATAGTGCATCACCACCCGAAGATTTTACAAATTGGTGTTTCTTGAAATTGCTGCTCTAACTCTTTTGGTAACCTCAAAGGTGCACTTTTCATAACCATACTAATTAGATCCTTACTGAAACTTCATCCTCTTATCCGTGTTTACTATCCACGCCTCAGCCTCAATGGGATCCGGCTCCTCGTAAAAGTGTGGTACGTCGTATTTCATAAATTGTTTCTGTATCTTGCCCATTCGACAAGCCTCTGGATCTCTGTCCACCACAGGTACAACTGCTGCAGCTGTATCCGTAGAGAAACCAGGACCCTCCTCCATAGGATGATCCTCGCATATAGGTGCCAAGGAAAGGTTAGGCCTTTGCCTCATGGGTGCTCGCTCTACTACTCTTATTTTTCCTTATTGTATAAGTTCTAGTATGCGGGCCATGTTCCTCTCTTACGATTGCATCGGGTCTGCCATTCTCTGATCTTGAGCATAATTCATATCATGAATGGCCTTCTTTTACATCTCGGCCATATTAGTATTTCGTTGTTCAATTTGAGCGCGCCAGTTTCTCTCCTCTCTCTCCTAATTTTACTCAAATTGTTGGAGTTTCCACCCTTATTGCTCATAATGCAACTACGGAGCAAACAAGAAAAAATTAGACCTACAAATTAAGAGAGTAAATACAATATCTAAACATGATAGATATCATAACATAAAATAAATAACATTATTCAAGTATTTTATTCAAGTTTTCAATCCCTTCCCATCCTAGGATTGGTCATTTATGCTCATTAAGCCAACTTGAACCAATGTTTAATAACAATGATTTGTTTAACTTAAACTTGACCTTTAACTTAAAGGCTGTACAACTAAGGTTTCACTAATCTAACTATTTTCCCTAAGTTCCAATACATATGCTTTGATACCAACTGAGACGACCCTCCCCCGACATAAGGTCGGGTCGCCTGGCCCAAACAATTACCCAAGCCTAATACCTAAATCAGACTCAAATAACGGCTTAGCATGCCTAATTCAATTTGTGGAAGTACACAATTGTACATATGAAATAATAATTGCGAAATTTACAACAAAAAGGTCTCATATGTTAAACAAAGGTGTTCAAGTATCCCTAAGTGAATGCAAACGTATATTACCAAGGTATTAAATCAGCGAGTCTTGGGGATTAGAATCTACCCCATTAAGGACTTAATACAACTCATATTTAGATGTTTTTAATATCAATAATATAAATAAAATTTAATGTTCACATCAAAGGCAAAGCTCTACGCGCTGGTAATGTTAAAGACGGACATGGAGTGTAAGTGGGGTGAGCTAAAAGAACCAACAGAGCTTAGTAATACGGAAAACCCACTCAATCATCAAACATACGTGTAATACCTACTAATCATGCGAGTTTATCATGAATTGAAAGTAAAGACAAAGAAAACGAATAATCCACAAGTATCCATGGTCAACTTCATAAAGCATCGCATAGGGAACATAAAAGCATTTATAGATCATATCATCATGCAAGGGTGAATTCAAGAGAGATATCATAAAAGCATAATAATATAATAAGTCGGATTCCATTCAATGCGTACTAGTTATGGACAAGAATCTGGTGACTGATTCCACTACTCTCGAAGTGATGTAAACCATTAGTTGACAAAAAAACCTTTATGCCCCTTAACTAGCCCCATCAAGTCCACAATAGGTTTGTCCAAAGCCATCACCGATGTGTACACTAATCTCATGTATCAATCTTAAGGTACAACTCAAATAATGGCGACAACCATAAAATACTCAAGTAGTGGCGACAACCACGAAATAGTCAAATAGTGGCAACAACTACGAATATGAGATAAAGACAATATGAGCAAAGGGCAACACATTCATAATCCATAAATAGTCACATCCAAGTCAATAATAAGTCTCAAACCATTCCCTAAGTCTTGAGTTAAAATCATTAGACCTAATAATATCTAATAGCAAGTCATGTTTGATAATTAAGCAAGCTCCCCGCTTACCTCGACATGTTGTGATATCCACTCCCGGTCCTTGTGCTCTTGGGGTTCTATGTGAATCGTCACGTGAATCTAAACAATTAATACACGTCACATCAATGAAAAGTCACATTTTAAATTCTAATTTTCCATTAAATTTACTTTGGGTCCATTATTGTTCGTCTCGTGGGTCCCTCGTAGCCTAGTGCGACGGTCAAAGGGTAGAACCCGATCAGTCTCTCTCAGGGATGCGGTAGTGCCTCGTTTGAACGCAATGATTTATTTTTGTTTTATTTATATTCTATTTCATTTTAATTTTTATATATATTATTTTAATTTTAATATAGTTTTATTTTATTATATATATTTTTATTTTATTTTTGTACAGGGGCCAAGAGGTGTGGAGGGGGATGTCCCCCATCTTCCCATCACTCCCTTGAGTTTCGGCCTGAGGGTTGTGATGGGCTGGGGGGTGGCCCTATAGCAACCCCCTCCCATCCCATTATGGGGCCTCTCAATGGAGGCCCCTCCGGCGACGACGGTCCACTGCCCCTCACTGGAGATGGCTACAGCAGATTGTCGTGGCCTTGCCGATGATGCGTGGTAGTGTCGCCCCTCTGCGAGGTTCTCCAACACCATCTTAAATACAAAAATAAGAACAAAACAAATAAGGAAATTATTTGTACCTTCCACCACCGCTTTGTGTCACCAACACCACCCACGCTATCCTCTTTTTTTTTCTTGGAATTTGAACCAAAGTAATGGCTAGAGTTTATGGTGGATTTTTATAATTTAGGTTTTCACACTAATAAAATTTGTGAATTTACCAAAATAGCCCAATGTGGTTATTTTAAGTTTTCGGGTCGTGACAATAAATAAGCAAGTTTTTCATTAATATGGTTCAACTTATGGGGTGGAAACCCGGTATATCAATACCATGTATATAAAATACGGCTATAAGTATCAATGATGCAATATATATGTATCAGTGTTCTACAAGTCCATGAACTCGACAAAAGCGTATAATATATAAATAAAAACACCTACGATTATGTGAAACCATAAATCCAAGCTCAGAGGTAGTATCGTCAAAAATCCTCTTGCCCTCAACGTAGAAGGATATGCAATTTTTTATCAAAATAGTAAGAAATTCTAGTGAATAATTAGCAAAAAAATCCCCATAGCGTTTAAGAAGATTCGCTAAACAACATCTACATTTCATGCAATTAAATAAAATAAATAAGAAATAAACAAGGCAAGACAATATAAGTCATGAACAATAAGTGGTTTTAGCAACGTAAGCTTTATTTGCTAAAGGCTTTAATTTCATTGCTGAAATATTTTAGTAACAAAATTATTTTGTTGTTTAGTTTGTTGTTGATAATCCGTACCTAATAGTTCTCAACAATAGGTATTTGTTGCTGAAGAAGTTTTCAACAACAAATTCATTCGTTGTTGAAACTGCTTACAACAACAAAAATATTTAATACTAGAATACTTTACTGCAACCAATTCAGGACATGTTGCAACAAATAATTTTGTTGCTAAATTATACTGAAGCATAAAAAAATATAAATATATACATGGAACCTTGCTCACATATGATATTTTGATAGTCTCCAAGAAATTGAAGCTTAATTTTTTTATCAATGTTAACCATAACAGTTTTCAAGTTCTACCAGTATCACGTAAATCACTTCAAAGTTATAAGAACAAGACGCAAATAATTATCTAGTAACTATATTCAAGAGAATGATATATACAAAGACCAGACATGAAATAGCTAGCAAAGGCAGTTCATATCAAGTCCCGTTATCTATAGATGTAGTAAAATGGTAATTTTATGATCATATCGCCAAAGAAAGTGAAGCATAATCCATTCCATATGCATTGCATACGTCTAAAGTTCCAAAGGGCTGCCTCTTACAAATCGCAGGGATGATGATAAGGAATATATTCCCGAAATTCCCTATCCACCGCAACAGAAAGCCATAATTTATGAAGTTTGTGCAACAAGTTTACCTGTCTTAACAAGTAAGGTGGGTTGCTCTCAATCAGTTTCTCATGGGCCTCATAACCTAATCATTTTAATTAGTCCCTTAAAATTCAACCTGCCTAGTGGCCACGAGTGATACTCGATGAAGAAATAACAATGATCACTGCTGTAAAAAGACCAAACAAATATATATCACTAGAACAAATTCAGTTTTTAATAACATTTAATTAATAAGGGTTTTATTAAACCTCTATGTTTGAGGGACTAAACCACGCTCAATTGAAGACACGTCTCACAACACATGATATTAATCATTAACCAGAGTAATACCTTCAACTTGCTAGTTTCTCCTTTATCTCCTCTCAATTTTTGATTTCTCGACAATGTGTGAAATCAACATATTGAATGTGTTGTGTTGAAGATTGTGAGATTGAGCGACGAGACCCTAGATTTTTGTTTATTTGATTGGTTGAAGTTTGAAGCGGACGAGGAGGTTGTGTGGTTGTGGTTTGTGAAATGGGTTTGTGACTGTCGATCAAAGATTGTGAAATTGGTCCTTCCTCTCCTCTCGATCTCTGATTTCTCAGTCTGTCTCTCGCTTTATCTATGATTCCTCATTCTCTATCTCACAACAATTCTTTGTCATCTCAGTCTCACTCTCGATCCGTACCCTCTCTTCATCTTGATCTCTATAGAGTTAGTGAAACCCTAACGATCAATCTCTTCTGCAGTTTGCATATTCGTAAATGGCATCCGAAATCTCAACGCTCTGTTCTCATGCTTCAGATTTCATTACTATAAGCGCTAGTTTTGACTCTTAATTAGGTTAAGAAGGTCAATTTTCCTCTTTTTATGACTAATTTGACGATTCCATGACCGATTAAGGTTTAATTCAGTGATTCCTCTACGTTTAGTTTGCGGATATAGGTTTCCTGAAACCGATCAGTTCGATGTGCAAATCTTTGAACAGTAACACCATTTTTGTTGATTTTGTGTGATTTTTAGACCTACCAGGTTGATTCCAAGTGTCAGGCTTCGCATTCAATCCGAAGAACAAAAGGTTCGATTTTTTTAAAACTTATAGGAGTATTGGTTTTCTAGGTTTGAGACATTAGTGCTTGTGTTATTTTGATGGATTGCAATAAATGTGTTCCAAGTCCTTCACTGGTGCAATAATTTGTATTTTTTGGGGCATAGTTGGTGTTTTACACTGATTTACAATTCATGAACTCTGTACATAATTCTTAAAAGTCTTATTTTATTTATGTTGGTACACTGATCTAATTTGTGTTCAAATTCACAGTAGAGACTGAATTATTTTGTAAAGCCAATAAATCTTATCTACAAATTTGTATTCCTTGATTTGTTAGGTGAGAGCATTAATGTCACTTGTACATGCTAGCTAGTGCCCTGAATAAAGTGTTCTTCTAAAGTTTTATTTTGAGGGATATATAGCTGACAAATTCACTAAAGGTTTTTTGTTCCAATGCATGCTTTTTATGCCCACATTTTGTACTTCATCTTCATGCTCTGCACATTTCTTCCATGTTGTCTTGCTCTTTTCAAGCACCAATTGGCTTTTACAAATTATTTTCCAAGGTTGTAATTATAAAGTTCAAACAAAATCAAGCAAAATATTTGCTTCACCCTATGCTTCTTTATATCTTGTTTAGCATAGATATGAAGATATTTAACACTCACCAATGGTGCTTGGGCCTTTTTGCAGCTTCATAAAATCAATGAAGGAAAAGAATATGGAGAGTTCCTTCATCCCCCAAGAAAGAAGTTCACTGATTTTGGTAACTTTTCTTGTCTGCAAGATTATATGGCCAATTATTTCATTTTCTTTTGCAGGGCCAAATCTATTTTTTTATTGTTTTACTAATTAAGTTCTCGTCTTTAAAAGTATTTTCTTGTCCATTGTTTTGTAATCTTAATTTTTACCTCAGTTGACATTTTCTATTGGCAATTATGTAGCTGCTGTGAGGAAGGAGATCTTAGATGAAACTGATCGAGAGACAAGCTGCACCAAACAGATATCAACGGTACCAATTCATCTTAGTATTTATTCTCCTAATGGTAATTCTAGTTTTTTTTTACCAATTTCCTTCTCATGCTTTTGTGTAAAAATAAAATTTCAACTCTTTTGTTTTTATTCTATTATTAGTGAAGTTGGTTCTTGAATTACAGGTATATTCTTGTTTGGAAATTAGGAAAATTAGTCATTACTGAACCTTTATATTATCATCCAAGCATCCGCTATTTGGGGGTCATGTTGTACTTTCCTCCAGTACTTTACTTCTTTCAATTATACATTTTAAAATGGGCTAATATAATTTATAAACACATATGCCAATGTTGCTATCTTTATCTATTACTTTTAACTGTTGAAAATGGCATTTATGTATAGACATCATTCTTACCTAGAGTTTACTGTGGAATTATCCACCACCGATTATGAAAGTTGTCTAGTTGATGATCTGAGAAGTAAATGTACATGTTATCCACAATTACAGTTCTTAATTTATCAAAAGATCACATTTATGGTACATTGACTTGATCTTTCAATATACTGGAATCTTGTTTAAAGAATAAATTAACATATTCTTTGTTGAATTCTCGAAGTTTTTTTTCGGATAAGTGAATTCTTGAAGTTTTAATCAGTTGCAAACTGGTTTATCACTTGCTTATGAATCCTGCCATTATCATCTTTATTTGACACTTGACTCAAATGAGCATTGTCACCATTACCCTTCTCTTCTATCCATGAAATACATATTTTATACTGCGACCAATTGTGAATTATACGCAAGATCAAATAATTTATACTGCCATTATCACTTGCTTATCGTGTAATTAAGTTATAGTGTAACTTTCATTAGGAAGATCAAATAATTTATTTGCTTAGTTATAAGCAATATTTTTGCCTTCTAACAATAACTTTTTCACCAAAGCAAGAAAAAGCACGAAAAAGTGGATTATACTGTGGCTTGCATCTTAATTAGTAGTACTAGAAAACATGTTGAATGTATATAATTTTCAGATTAAATAGTATATGCATGGTAATGATCAATGAGACTTTATATGTTTCAATTATTTGTGTAGTAGATGAAAAAGAAAAATATGAAGATGTAAACATGCTTTTCAATTTGGCATGTTTCATCAGACATAATTAATATATAGAGGTAGACAGGATGATTGCCAATTGACAGCATCTATGAATGAGTTAATTTATGGTAGTTTCAGAGTGGGCTCTCCGATTTATAGGCTTTTTTCTCTCCTTAGTGACGTTGACATATATGCTACATAAATATTACATCTATACATAAAATTGAAAGTGTATTTATACTAGCTAGATTTGAATGTTTAACTTATCTATTGCTCTAATATTCAATATATAAGCTATTTGATGTGTTCATATAATAGAGTGAATTGAATCCCTGCTTGTGCAAGTTTGGATCTCTTACAACAAGTTATGACCTAATGGGGATTCAACGGGTATATATGTTGGAATTAATCGAGACCTAGAACTCAATTTTTTGACCAAACGCTCTCATTGATATAGTTAATTTTCATTCCTGATATGTTGTATGACATATATATTACATCTGATTGTGATGTTGTGGCAACTATATTTGAGTACCAGGGGTATGCGCAGTCCCTAGAAAAAGCGGTTGTTATTGCTTTCAACTAGGCTAAGCTACTTGTGCTTGCTTGATCGATAATCTCTTATAGCTATAAGACTTCAGTTGATTCATGATTTAAAGACTTGTTGGATCATTGAGCAGGAATGGATATTAACTGGGGTTTATGCATTGACGACGACATTGTTGGGCTTTGATCGTTGAAACTTGAAATGGTAATGTAACTAATGTTGGTTTGATCGAATTGATTGAATTCATCTACTACAAACTAGTCTTTAGATACCCTTTTGAGGGTCGATAGAGATTTCATGTTTTTGAGATTATTTGATTGATTCTGCTGAAGGATTCTTCAATGTTGGTGCCCTGTTAGTTAGAGCCACTATTGTTAACTGGGTTCTTCTTTATTTGCAGAACTCATGGTGATTCCACGAGGAGCGAATGCAATCTCTACTGCCTTGACTGCAAACGGGACGCCTTCTGCTTCTACTATTGGTCTTCTAGGCACAAGGATCACTGTATGATTCAAGTGGGTAGTCTTGGTTTCATGAGAAAACGCTAAAGTTCACATCTTTTTAAGATTTTGTTGTTTTAATGAATGAGATGTTGAGTTGTTTGAATAAATGCCGATATGGTTGTGTTTTGATGGATTGGATTGGGTGGTGTGTATATGCAGATAAGGAAGTCTTGATCATGGTGAGAGTTGTTGAGATTCAAAAGGTGTTGGACATTGTTGGAGTTTAGACTTATATCAGAACTTATGCGTATATGGATTGTCATTCTATTCTCTATTTGCATATATTGCATGTATAATTACTGGTGGAATAACAATATTGTGAGTGGGATGTACATTTGTTATATTTTCAATTGGAAATGAAAATTAATAATTCTAGGCATTTTCAGCTATTAACTTTTTTTAAATGACATTTTAAAGGGGTCTCAAATCTCTATGAAATCGCTAGTATTCAAAGGGGTTTGAAACCCCTATATAAACCTCCGACGATATTATAGAGGTTTCAAACCCCTATAAAATTGCTATAATTGATAGGGGTTTGAAACCACTATGTAAGCCTTTGAAGATATTATAGAGGTTTCGAACCCGTATGAAATAGCCAGAATCGATAGAGGTATGAAACCCCTATGTAAGCTTTGAAGATAAGAAAACGTCTTAAAAGATAACACTTTTCATAGAGGTCAAAATAATCAATAAAAAGTCTTTCATAGAGATTTAAAACCTCTATCAAAAGCCAAACTTGTTCTACTGTACATATATATATATATATATATATGTATGTATATATATGGAGATGTACCTGCAGAACCGTAGCCCAAAACGAGGGCCATGAGGCACTATGGAGGTTTTGTGATTTGAATAACCAACCATGCTAGAATTGAGCCCATTATAGATGCAAGTAAGATGTTCAATGGCATAAACCTGTTGAATTGAAACAGTAAAAAAGTTAATAACATTTTGATCAACATTAATCATCGACTAAGATTGATTGGTTGGGAAGAAGAAACTCACAGGTAGCAATGGTTTTAGACTTCAAAGTCTTGGCAAGGTAAGTTGATATGAGAGCCAGATTGAACACATAAAATGTGACATGCAATTCATTATAAAACGCATTACTCGTAACTCAAGAAGACTTGTGGGCTTTTTTTGTTTCATTTCTTTCAAAGAAGGATATCACCTCAAGCCTATTTGGTCTGTGACTTGTAGCTCATTATAGAAAGCATTACTTATAAGGTAGCAACTGTTTTGGACGTAATTCTTCCAATTTCTCGAAATATGAGCCTAGAGATATCATTGCTTGCCTATTTGGTCTATGATGACCTCCATCCTCTGGAACTTTCCATGTGTTTATCCAATGTCCAAGAAGTACAGGAACATGCTGATTACAAGGACTGGAAAGGTGCAATGTATAAAAAAATAGTTCGTGTTAAGACATAAATTCCCAAGAAGTTTTCATTATGTGTCACACCTTAAATGTAGCTTTGAAATGGAACATATTGCATCACTAATGGTCCGTTTAGTTATTTCCTTATATAACTTTGCCCAGGACATCACCACGTGGGAGAATATATGCACAACTCACCGAATCTTTGGATATCATTAAGAACATCGCCACGTAGGCTGGAAGAATATATGCACAACTCACCAGATCTTTGGAGATTACGAAAATATTCTCCAAGTATCTCATATATCTTCAAAGTATGGCAAGTACTTACAAGACAAGGAAAGTAGACCCAAGCTTTAATTGCGTATTTCAAGCAAGATAGAAGATAAGGAAACTCGAAACTCAAGGAATCAATTATTTCCTAAGTCAACAAAAGGAAAGAAAGATATTGGGCAGATTCATTGAAGGGAAGGAAAACCAAATCCAATTTATCGTGAACCTTTCTTTATAAATAGTAAGGTAATCACAAATGCAAAGTAACTTTTGAGAAATCAATTGTTCATTGCATTCAAAGTGAGATAAGAGAAAACATTCTCTTTAATTTTTTTTTACACATACTAGGCTAAGGGGAATTAGCTAAAACATAATCGAGGGGATTTCATACACCAAGGACACTTGGGATTTCGTGTAAGCGCAAAGTGTAAGGGGGAGTGATTAGTGTAATAAACCTTGGTGGGGGAACACTAGCTAGGTGAGGGAACACTAGTTAGGAGTTCTATGTAAATCTACAATTATTTTCTTAGAGCATTTACACTTGGGCGTGAACCCGCAGACGTAAAATGGGGTGTCCAAAATGTGTAAACAGTTCTCGTGTTATTTCCTGCAAATTATTTTTCTCGTTTTTATTTACGCCAAGACTGGCAGCCCATATATGTGCCCACAACACTTATACATACAGGTTATTGTTTGTGGCTACAACAAAATTTGTTGGACAGATTGTACATTTATGCCAAGACAAGCAGCTTGTATTTGTGCCCACAGCACTTATATGTACAAGCTACTATCTATGTCCATAGTAGAATTTGTCGGACTAAGAAATTGTGTTTTTACATTTGGTATCAGAGTCAAACGCCTATACCCTTCGTTGTGTCAAAGAAGGAAGATCCTATTGGCCGCAATATCTCAGCCTCTTTGATCAGATCATCTTGAAGAAGTGTCAACCAACAGACCTCTATTGCTCAAAACTATCTCATGCTACAACTATTTTATAGAATTTGTTTCTCCACTGCTTTTACTACTGATGCAAAGTTTATAGCTTTTAATATGATAGTTGTCCAACATATAGGTTATTTTTTGCCTGTTTGGTTGTATCGATTGATGAGTCAATTGTTTTTCTCGTCTCGAGTTTTTAGTTAGTTGTTTTTCTCCTTTTGACATCTCCTCATGCCACCCTTTATTTTCCTGTGTCCACAAAGGGGAAGACTATGCTTAGATATAAGGTAGCAACATTTCTTAGAACCACATACACTTTTGATCTATTTTATGATTCAATATATTTCCTGCTGAACTTCAATTGTTTTATGTTAAACTCATACATGATTTATGTTATTTTTAAACGCATGCCTCTCATTCGTGTTGCATGATTGTTTTTGTTTAACGTAACATTTGCACATTCTCTTGTTGCATATCTAATCCATTTACTAAGTTGTGACACACAGATAACAAAAGGGGAAATTATTAAGGCATAAATTCCCTAGAGTCATCATTGTGTGTCACACCTTAAGTATAGCTTTTAAATGGAACATATTGCATCACTAATAGTCCATTTAGTTGTTTCCTTGTATAGTTTTGCCCAGGACATCGCTACGTAGGCCTAGAGAATATATGCACAACTCACCGAATCTTTTGAGATCACTAAGGACATCGCCACGTAGGTCCGAAGAATAAATGCGCAACTTACCGAATCTTTGGAGATTACGAAAATACTCTCCAAGTATTTCCTATATCTACAAAGGATGACAAGTATTTACAAGACAAGAAAAGTAGGCTCATGCTTTGATAACGTATTTCCAAGTGGGATAAAATATAAGGAAACTCAGAATTCAAGCAATCGGTTCTTTCCTAAGTGAACAAAAAGAACGAAAGATATTGGGCAGATTCAATGAAGGGAAGGAAAACCAAATCCAATGTATCGTGAACCTTTCTTTATAAAAATTAATGTAATCACAAATGCAAAGTAACTTTTGAGAAATCATTTGTTCATTGCATTCAAAGTGAGATAAGAGAAAACATTCACTTTAACTTTTTTACACACACTTGGCTAAGGGGACTTAGCCGAAACACCAAGGGGATCTCAAACACTAAGGAGACATGGGATTTCGTGTAAGTGCAAAGTGTAAGGGGGAGTGATTAGTGTAATAGAACTTGGTGAGGGATCACTAGCTAGGTGAGGGATCACTAGTTAGGAGTTCTATGTAAATCTGTAATCATCTTTCTTATTGCATTTACACTTGGACGTGGGAGGTCCCAATTACGTAAACAATTCTCGTGTGCCATTTATTTCCTGCAAATTATTTTTCTCTTTATTTTTCATTTATGTCAAGACATGCAGCCCGTATCTATGCCCACAACACCTATATATACAGGGTTAATGTCTATGGCTACAGCAAAATCTGTAGGACAGATTGTACATTTGTGTCAAGACAAGCAGCTTGCATTTATGCCCACAACACCTATATGTACAGAGCTATTGTCTATGCCCACAGCAAAATCTGTCGAATAAAGATATTGTGTTTTTACGGTTCCAGACATAACAAAAAAGATAAAGCAAAATTATGATAGATGACCTTCAAATAGATTGCAGAGTATATAAGAGCCTCAAAACAATCTACACTTTCCAGACTTCCAACAAGCAGTTCCCTTACAAGATCTAACTGCACAACAAAAGGGTGCAAAGGCAAAAGAGAAATGGAACATACGAAGAAAATATTAAAACTCAAAAAGATAAATACATTTCTAAATTTTTAAGGAAATCACCATGAAATAAATGGCTTTTCTTGAATGAAATGGAATACTAGATTCAAATCAACCGCATAAAATTAATTAGAAAATCATAACCAGGTATCCCAAATAATCAAAACCATGTCGACATAAGTAAAAAACAAATCAACTGCATAGCGGTAATGCCGAGTTAGTATGCATGATTCCATATTCTTTTCCACTTGAATTAGAAAAGGACCCTATTTCACCTCTTTCTTTAGATAATGTTCAATCAACCATAAACAAGATATAAAACACT
Organism: Stephania yunnanensis; assembly: GCA_039657365.1. Lineage (NCBI taxonomy): Eukaryota > Viridiplantae > Streptophyta > Magnoliopsida > Ranunculales > Menispermaceae > Stephania > Stephania yunnanensis. The sequence continues at coordinate 50,201,767 of CM077584.1, read as the reverse complement.
TCACTAGAATTAAAGTATAGCACATTCAGTCTATTTAATTCCCTATAGAACTTAATGGCAATCACAACCATGATAAAAAAGAATTTGGCGGGTTTTACTAACTAAGACTACAAACATGAATAATAAAAGTCCAAACACACAAAAATAGGAAAATCTCACAATAGGTATGTTTGAAATGTATAAGAGAATGAAAAGCACACTCAGACAGACATGAAAAAGAACAAAAAATGGGGGAATCTCTAAATGGGAGAGTCATTGATGCTAAGATGGGGGAGGGGATCAGCAGCGCAGACATGGACAGGAGAGAGGGGCGCCCATGACTTTCAACAATTAAATACACTCAATTCAAGGAACGTGTTTTTACAGAGCTTAATCAACTCAATTCGACCAAATATAAGTAATTAGAATATGAAAAAATAGGAAGAGTTAATTACTATGCTTGATCAAGGAACATGTTTCTTGGATAAAGGCTTATACCATGAATGTTTTTTTTATTTTTGTATGAAGTTACTTGAATATAAAAATAAAATCTCATAGGCATAGAGGTATTACGCTAAAACTTGAACTGGCAAGCCAACCGTGCCATTTTTTAAGGGTCTTAGCATAGGAATCCGAGCAAGCTTGAGACATGGGCCACTCTAGATGGGCCAGTAATTACGAAATAGTTCAACCAAGAACTCCATGGCCCTGAAGGATTGGAAGAATTTACAAGGCCATGGACCACTCTGCATGTGATATATTGAAGGTGTCTGTGATGTGTTATGTTTATTTATTGAAGGTAATGCATACTTTATCTATTTAATTAGTTTTAAGTTTGAAAGTAGTATTTGTTTTTATTTTTCTTATATTTGTTGTTTATCTTTTTTATGTTATAGGAATTTGATTATTTGGACTCCAATGACTTTTCTCCTTCAATGATTCATTTGAATATTTATCTCAATGAACTAAAGATGGATAGAACAATTGAGCTAGATGTGTTAGCATATTAGAAAGGAAACCAATATAGGTATCCTCAAGTTGTTACATTAGCTCGTGATATCCTATATATTCCTGTGACAACTATGGCTTCTGAGAGTGCATTTAGCAACAATGGAAAACTCATTGACCAATATAGGAGTGCGTTGAAACTTGATGTGGTTGAAGCCTTGGTGTGTACTAGAGATTGGTTATTTTGAGGTCAATGTATGGTTAAAATTTTAAATGAAGCTTTACTTTTGTTGGGGTTGAAACTTGAAAGAAGCTTTACTTTTATTGGGGTTGAAACTTGAAAGAAGCTTTATTTTTACATATGTTTTTCAATCATTTTATTATAGTTTTTAACAACTATTTATTACTTTGTTTTTCATATGCAAAGAAAAAGGAATTAGAACAAGTTTCCAATGACATCACGAATCTAGTTTTGGAATCTTTAGAAACTAATGAAGATACTTCTTAGGAGCGAATGGAAGCCTTAGTGTGTAGGAGTGTGTTGAAACCTGATGTGGTTAAAACCTTTGTGTGTAGTAAAGATTGGTTATTTAGAGATCAAGGTATAGTTAAAGTTGTAAATGAAGCTTTATTTTTTTGGATTGAGACTTATAAGAAGCTTTATTTTTACATGTTTTTTATTATTTTATTACAGTTTTTAACAACTTTCTTACATTGTTTTTCATATGCAAAGAAAAAGGGATTATAAGAAGTTTTGGGATTCTTGGAAGCTAATGAAATACTTCTTAGCCAATTTTTACTTTTTATGACTTTCATACGCTGTTATATATTTATCAAACTTACCTGATTGGTACTATTTGGTATTTATCATGAATTTTTTTGTTAGGTTAACTTGCTTATTTATCTTAAATCATGTTAGTGAAAGATTTGTGTTTTAATTTTTTTTTCAAGTTTAGTCTTTTAAAATTTTATTAATCATGCATGATTGTCTTACATTCGTTTTCAAGAAAAAGGTATATTAACGGGTTAAATATAGTAAATGCGTCACGTTGGGTAAAAAAATGTGTTTGTTATGTTAAATGGGTTTAATGGGTCGTATTGAATTTTAAACTTCATACGACCCGTTTAACTTAATGTGTTAAACATATCGTGTTGTGTTAACCTGTTTGAATTTATGTCATGTCAACCCATTTAATAAATGGGTAGTGTTTCTGTTAACCTTAATCGTGTCACTTGAGTAGGTCAACACGACACGCGAACTCATTTTGTCATCCCTACAAAAGACCTCTTATGACTCGTGTATTAAAATGGTTTTAGTTCACCGTCAACGTTGCATGAACCTATTGGGTCGCACACAAAGAATGATTTCGCGGGATTTTAAATGACTCAGAATAATGAATCTTATATGATAAAATTTGTAATATAAACTTCCTTATGATGTTTCATATTAATAACACTTTAAGTAGGGGTATAATGGTTATTCTCGCACTCGACTTTATATAAGGGTTGTATAAGTAGGCGTGTTAAGTAAATTTACATTATAGGAGAAATTAGGGTTGGAATCTAATTTTGGTTTTAGAAGACTACTTAGGTTTCTCAACCGTTCTAGAGTTTTTAGGGATAGTAGAAAGTTGTTTTCTTGTTATCTCTCAGGTTGGCACTTAGAATCTCGATCGTCATTCATGTGTGAATTTTGGATAGAGGACGTTCGTCTCTGGCAGCATTTTAAACATTGATCAACACTAAGAAGAAAACTAGCGATTGAGGTATGGTTTACTTTTATAATCAGTTCAATGGAATACAAATTAGATTCGATTGGGGTTTTGAAAATAAAAGTCTTAAAATTCCCGCTGCATTTTGAACTACAAATCTAATTGAAGTCCCTAATAGGCACAAACGTCCCATATGGGCATAGACATTGTGGCGGCCCCAGCTGCCCCAAGGTGACTTGTCTCTGTGTACTCCTTGTCGACCAGCCCAACTACACGTGTTTGGTACCAGCCCGTCCTCTTTATGTCTCTTAACTCGTGTCCACAAGTGTAATATTAGATAAACTAGTAAATCATCCTTATATTCTTTGTCTTATACCAACTGTGGCATTTTAACTATTTCAACTGTTACCTAGTTGACAATTTATTAAGATCATAACCATACTAATGGGTTGTATTTTAAGGTTAACATATTCAGTGAAAGGCTCACTTAATACCATTTAAACAATATAATTTAGCATGATAAACATTGTTCAAAGGCAAAACCTACAGTGGAGAACCCTAGAAAGTACTCTTTATATAAGCGACATTACCATAACAAGTATATATACATGTATTGTGTTATCTCAAGCCTCCAATACCCAAAATATACAAAATATCAAAAATAAACATGTACAAGTAGGTCCTCGATAGTGCACAATCAGATGTAGTCGCCTAGGATCCCCTTCCCCTAATGGTACTAGGATCTGCACATAATCATTACAAAAAGACAGATGACGAGTATAGTAAGTAAAATCCCAAGGAACTCCTCTAAGCATTCATATAATAAAATAAAGTAAATACAATGAACGATGTCAAGTAAACATTCGAAATGTATAATAAGCAACTGTAAATGGCTCATCGTATTAATAAACAACAGACAAGTTAACAAATGTGTGTGCCCACTCTCGAGGGACTAAACTGTACTTCGGGTCATTAAGTTCCCACTAGAGGTCACGTCCAACTGGCCCAACACTTGGTCCATAGTGGCGCTAGCCAGATCCGCTGAGTCAACGACACGTGCACCAAGGTAAGCCTAGGTCGCAATTCACTGTGGGTCGGGTCATACGTGCTACAGTTCAGTGCTTCATGAACACGCAACAAGGAAATACGAAGGAGTAATCTCAACCCACGTCCAAATATTTGAACAAAAAGATAAACAACTAGGAAAAATATAAACATATAAATATATAGAATAAACACTAAGAGTTTTTCAGTTGGGTTTAACAAACCTCACACCGCTCTCCGACCTCCCCGGACTCCCGTACCCGACCCGTCAAGCTCCCCTACACTGAGCTTCGGTCCACTAAGTCCCTGAAGTCAATTTTTACTAGTTTAGTTTGTTTACAAAGCTGTAGATATGTATTAGGTGGAAAATCTCTAAAATAGTCCTAAATTCTCATTTTCATCTGTCATTAGCGCACTAATTTGTATACCTAGCACGCTAGTTTTGAGTTAGCGCGCTAAGGGGGTGTACCTAATGCACTAGATGAAATTAGCGCGCTTGAAATTTTAATTAGCGTGCTATTGTTCTTTATTGCGAAGAGCAGCAGCACACTCAGGACAGTTAACGCGCTAATAGTTCCAATTAGTGCGCTAATTTCCTTTTGGGACAGAATTCTCAATTCGAGAATTCTTTCCTAGCCCTCTCAATTAGCTATTATAACTGGTCGATTACCCTCTCCTCATCAAAATGACTTTAATACATCAATTAGAACACTCCAGATCATTCAATTAACCTACATTCTTCAAATTCATGCATTCACCATAACCCCATTAACAATCAAATTCATCAAGTCTATCTAAACCAGTATAAATTCCCCCTATATATGATTTAACAGCATGCAATTGATCAGCTTTTTATCAAAATTCAGAGCATGCATCATAAATTTTGAAATTCCACCAAGAATATCAAAATTGGGTTCATTTGCAAGCTTAGAAGGTGGAGAATATGTTTACCTAGATTAGATTACTTGGTTTGGTCTCTATAGTATTGAATTCCAGTTGGAAATCTTTCTTCTTTCTCTGAATTTCTCTGGTTTTCTCTGGTTTTTTGCATGAATTTTTGAGTGTTGTGATCAAACACTCCACTAAGCCCTCTATTTATATGTTTTGTGGGAATCAATTATGCGTACGTATCCCGAGGAATATCTTGTGGTTCACAAGCAGACTGCATATACCTCCTAGTGACTCCAATATCACTCTCATCATCTAGTACCATTCACTATGTTAATCTAGATGTCCATCTTATAGCCCCTTTTATTTAATGTAAACTATTGGCTTTCATTTATTCTATTAATGTCACATTACATTAAGCCTTATCCAACTATATGGTTAGTATTTTCTTCATCATATTTAACCAACTCATGGTCACACTAACCCTCGGCTAGCCATACCAGGTGCCCCGCATCTTGACACATATTTCGAGGCGCGCCATAGCCTATTGTTTGAGCTAATTCAATAAGCCTATTGTTACATTAATTATCTCAATTTGATAACCTATGGTTACATTCATTATGCCAAATTGATAACCTTGACATTGTTTATGTAAGTTTATTGAGTTTTCTCTCGTGTACCCGTATCTCACCTCTCGATACCCGCATTAGCATTCACTTCGAGGCAGCTACCCGTCACACAACCTCGCACGCTCTCATGATTCAACATACACACATGCGATGTATTTAACCAATAATTGAATAAATACCACCGCAATTAAGCCATCCAACACACAATTAAACCAGTGTACGTAGGTCGACGTGTATCCTAGCCTACACGCAGTGTCCACATGGATCTGAGCTGGCGTCCATATCTGCAATTTTGAGATAATTAATGGCATTATTAAAATGGGTCATTACAGATGTCCTCTGTAAGCACAAACGTTTCCTGTGGTAATATGTGTCCCCTCAGGACACAAGCGTCCCCTATGGCCACATACTTCCGTTGTAGGCAAATACGTCTCTTTTGGGCACATGCGTCCCCCGTGGGCATAAACGTCCCTTATGGGAACAGATGCATGTTATAGAGAACATGTAGTTTATAAATAAAGGAGTTTAAATCAAAGTCCTCTGATCCTTTTCATATCACACACAGTCTTAGATCTCTAAGCTAATCTAGGAACCTTATTCATTAAGACATGCATGTTATAGATAACCACTAATTTATCCTAGGATCTCATAAATTTTGGATTTATCCTTGTTAACCTAGGTTTATTCTCATAACTTACCCAAGTTAAGTTAGTCCAATTCAAGGTATTTGTTCATGAACTAACTTTGGGAAATAAATAGACATAGGTTTATTAATGCAATTTATGCTAAATAAACTAACTTGGGTCACTTAAATTTTATTTTCCACTTATGCATATACATATAAATATGATGACTAGGTTAGTTCAATTTAAATTTGTTTCACTATATAACTTAAGTATATCAGTTAATTAAAATAGAATTTAAGTTATGAACTAGCCCCAAGTCTCGCTCTACCCCCATCACCACACTCACACCCATCTCCATGCAACTCTCATTGCAAGTTCGACAAACGAGTTTTAATAAATTATGTACAGATATCTAGATAAGCATAAAACATGCATCAACACAACTAAAATAAATAAATATTATCTTGGTGTCAACACCAGAGTTCTTACCGAGATTGTCACGCAGGACTAGCCGATAAGTCAAGGTCATATAAGCCAGATAATCGGGATTAAATTATTTAGGTTGTTGCAACGGTGATCTACTGCCGCTATTGGTGGAACCAAGGGGTGCTACAAGGGCACCCCTACCCCTTGCTCAATGTATGTAAGGGCATCTCAGCGCCCCCTGCATCAGTGTCGCACATCCCTCGAGTAAAGGCAGGGAAGCAATTATCCTCCTTCCTTGGCATTTAAAAGTCAGGGGCCTTCTGGCCCTTGGTTTCAAAACCATGGGATAGACCGACCCCTGGACCGTCCAACCTAGGGCCAAACCGATCCATGGACCAACCAGTTAGAGGCTAGACCAGCCTTGGGACTGCTGAATAAGGTCCAGATCGGCCCCTAAACTAAAAACTAGGGGTCGATTTGTATTTGGACCCCAAAATAAGGCAGAATTTGCCTCTGCACTCGAACGAGGCATACTCCGTGCCCATAAAGAAAGAACCGACTAGGTTACACCCCTCGACCGTCACATTAGGTAACGAGGGACCCATACTAATGAACTCCAAAGTAAATTTAAAATGGCAAATTAGAATTTAAAATGCAACTTATCAATTGATGTGATTGTGTCTTAAATTGTCTACAATTGCGAGGCGGCCCACATCGAGCCCTGGGCATGTAAAGATTGAGAGTGGATACTGCGACAAGTGGAGGTAAGTGGTGAGCTTGCTCAATTAACAAATATGGCTTGTTATTAGTTAAGTTAGGTCTCATGATTTATATTAAAGGCTTGCAAAATGTGTTGCATCTTATTATTGACTTGATCTGACTTATCTATGGAATGTATGTGTGTTGCGCTAAACTTATGATATGGTGATCCTATTATTTATATATGGAGGTATGTTGGAAAGGAGCTACTATAGCATCCCCTAATCCAATTAGGGTGATAACGGCCTGAAGCCTTAATTAAGCCCCATTAATCCCGTTAGACTTAACTATAGCCAGCAGCCTCTCCTTTTATCTCACGAAAAACATAATCGTATATTGAATATCGATGTAAAAACATATATTAAGAACAACGAAAGCTAAGACTTTTTCGATATTTAAACTCGATATACAAAATAAATTCAAACTAGAATGAATCTCGGTTATACAATACCTCATATCCCCTGTGATATTACAAAGCTGTAATTCAGAACGAATATATAAGACAAAGGAAGATTCATTTCATCAAAGAGAATATCAAGACTCATAAATCCTCTCTATCCCATACTCGTAGTGCTCGTCGATTTTCTTCAAATTTTAATTGGGATTAGCACTCCAACTTACTCAGTAAGTAAGGACTCACAAAGCCATCAACATTCCATATAATAATCAAGAACAATATGCAATAATAATATGCACCAATGTTAACTATCATGATTATGAAAAGCATATAATTCAATAAATAACAGATGCAAGTTCGTCTGACAATGACTATCACACTTTGATTCCTATTTTATTTATAAAACTAGAGTCGATTACCCACTAACCCCATTAATGAAATTGCTATACCAACACATTGGCCGATGTGATATTTAGCCAATCTATTAATGTCTAATGGTTCTATCAAAAACCCTCTAATAAATATGTAATCCACATAACCTATCTAACTGAGTAGGAAGTTACATATAAGCCAGGAGATCACCTTGCATCCTATATAACTAGGTTTTAGTATCAAGAACTTACTCTCATGAATCACATTAAAAACCATTTTTTATTTTTATTTAAAACATCATAGTGTACATTGTAATGGCCCATTTTATTAACGTCGTTATTTATTTTTTAATTTCAGACAAGGACTCCAACGCAGATCCACTTGGACGACGCAGGTATGCTAGGACACACGTCGACCTAGTTACACTAGTTACCTGTATGTTGTATTGTTTATTTGCGATGAATTTTATGAATTTATTTGCTAATACATCGCATGTGTGTATGTTGTATGATTATATTATGCGAGGTTGCATGATGGGTATTCGCATTGAAATGCGTGTCGACACGAGTATCGAGGGACAAATTATGGGTACACTAGGAAACTCGAAAAATTCACATTAATATGACCAAGTAATCAAATGAAAAGGGTAATGTAACCATGGGCCAAGTCAATTAAGTTAGAACAATAAGCTATGGCGTGCCTCAAAATACGTGTCGAGACGCGAGACGCCAGGTACCAAGTAACCGAACATTGAACTATAAGTTGGTTAATTTTGGTCAATAGAAACACTAACCCCATGACTAAATGAGCCTGAGAAAATGTAGTTAAATCACATGATATTAAGCCTATAGTTGGATTAAATTAATGTGGACCCTAAATGGGCATAAAGATTATCTTAGTTAACCAGAACTAGGACAGATGAAGTCAGATAAGTGTGTTATCAATGTGTGGACAACATGTTAAAGGACCACAGATAATTCTCGAGATACGCATAGCATACTTGATCAATGCCAAACTTATATAAAGCAAGTTAGTGGGATTTTTCATATCCACTAACACAAAACTCATGCAACTCAAAGAAAAACAAAGAATTTATAGGAGAGTCAAGCTGGAAATTCAACACCTAAGGGATCAAATTTGAGGATCAAACTTATGTAATCTTTATCTTCATATTATACTCTATCAAATGAACCCAATTTTGTGTGTTTTTTGTGTGATTCAAATTTGAGGATTAGATCCATGGTTGTTTATGGAAACTTGATGAATTATATGTGTAATGATCATTTCTATTGAGGATTTTTCATTGGTGTTGCATGAATTTGGATTTTTGGTGAATTTGGGGAAAACTAGCTAATACATGGATTTGAATGATTTTGGTCTAATTGATATTCTGAGATTGGCTTAAATGATGTTTCTGGAGTTCCTAATAAATGGAGAGTGAGTAAACCAGGTTAGGATAGCTAATTGGGATAAGAATAACAGAATTCTCGATTTGAGAATTCTGTCACGGAGGACAATTAGCACGCTAACTAGGCTAGTTAGTGCCATAATCATTATGGGCTCTCAACTATTTTTTCAAAATGAAGACCAGTAGTGTGCTAGATCGATTCCCTAGTGCGCTAACTCCACCTAGCGTGCTAGGTCGACCCATTAGCGCGCTAATTACAGTTGAAACTTGAACATTAATGGCTCTTTTGATGATTGCCAACTTAAAACATATCTAAACATTTGTAAGCAACCCAAACTCATAAAATTGGACTTCAGGGACTTAGTGGACCGTAGCTCGGTGTAAGGGACCTTGTCGGATCGGATATGGGAGTCCGAGGAGGTCAAAGAGCTCGTTTGAGGTTTATAAAACCCAATAGAAAAACTTTAAGTATTTGATTCTATTTTTAATTCTATTTTTATCATTTCCTATTATTTCTACTATTCCATTCTGTTACTTGGACGTGGGTTGAGTTTACTCCCCCGAATTCTCTATTATATGTTCATGATGCGCTAGATTGTAGCACGTATGACCCGACCCTCAGTGAATGGCAACCCGAGCTTCCCTTGGTGCACGTGTTGGAGACTCAATGAATTTGGCCAGCACCGCGAGGGACCAGGTGTTGGACTGGTTAGCGCATCCACTGGTGGAAACTTATTGACCAGAAGTACAGTCTAGTCCATCTGGAGTGAACACATACATTTTTTTAGCTTATATGTTAACTATTCATGTGATGAGTCAATTACAATTGCCTGTCTTTACATTCTGCATATTTACTTAACTGTATTTCTTACATTTCCTTACTTTGTTATGTGAATGCTAAGAGGGTTCCTTGGGATTTTGCTTATTGGATTCGTCACTGTCTTTTTAAGATGATTGAGTGCAGATCCTAATACCAATAGGGGGAAAGGGATCCTAAGCGACTGCATTTGATTGCCCGCCGTCGAGGACCTGCTAGTACATGTTTATTTTGATATTTTATATTATTTAAGGTATTAGAAGACAAGAGTGACATTGTACTTATATATACATTGTTTTATGGTATGGTTGCTTTTATATTGAGTACTTTACCAGGATTTCCACAGTAGGACATGCTCTTATGAATAATGCTTATCATGTTAATTTAATAGTTTACTTGCATCAAATTAAGGTTTCTACTAACTTAATGTTAACTTGTAAGATACAAACCACTAACATAGCTAGAACTCGAATAAACTACGAATAGTTGAACTTAAGGAACTTTAAATAATTAAGAAAATAACTCAAAAAATATGAATAATCCACTAACTACATTGATAACACACACGTGGACACAATAATCGAGATAAGAGGTGGATGGTCTGGTGTCATACATGTGTAGCTGGCCCCATCAGGCGAGGACTGCACGACACGATCATACCTTGGGGCGACCCCAAGGCCTGGGGCTGCCACAGTTGGTATCGGAGGGAGAGTTCTAGGTGTTGGGGCATGTGCCCTAGGTCAATCCATTAACTGTCTTTATGAATACTTTTAGTTAATAAAATAGAGGATTTAATTTGATGTTTATTATAATTAATTTGCATGTTTACATTATAATAAGATATATGGGTATTTGCAAAAATATCATAAATGTCCCTAGTCGATCATTATACTGGGAACTATAATGAATTAAGACTAGTGTGAGTCTTGATTGATGATCATATGATGATTATACGTATAGGGATACGAATCAAGATCGCGAGTACTTGTTGGGGAACAAAGAACTGGAACGATCCGCTATGAGAACATCACATGGATTAAGTCATAGTTGTTTCTCATGATAGGTATATTTTTCGGTCCTCGAACTTGAGATTACCAGAGACTTCAACATAAAGAACAAAGTGATTTGACACAATCAAATGTTATCTTTAATCGGACGATTATAAAGGTTGTGATTGGTTACTGTGTGAGCAATGTGATGAAGTTGTGTAATCGAGATATAATTTGTCCCTCTCATATAAAGAGTGATATCCAGTGGATCCCTCGATGTGTTGGACTGTTAAAAGCCTAGTCTAAGTGAATTGATATTGATCAATGTCACTTAGATATTTCAGTCTACCTAGAGATTGAGACTAGTACAATTAAACATGTTGGATGACAATTCCATGCCTTATGTTTGATCAAAAGGATATCGAGTGACAAAAGGATGTTATATATACTATTGATTAGGTTATATCGATTTGATATTCGTACAACTTGGGTAGTCATAAAGTCTTACTAGAGGTTGCTTATGACTTGTATACCAAAATGTGTTTCGGTACACTGCCAACGTTGTATGAGCCTATTGGGTCGCACACTAAGAATGGTTTTATGAGATTTTAAGATGGTTCAGAAAAACGAGTTTTACATGATAAAATTCATGACATAAACGTCATTGTGGTGTATTACACTTATACTTCTTTAAGTAGGGATATATGTGTAATTTACTTAAACGTCTATATACAAGGGTTGTATAAATAAACGTTTTAAGTTAGAACACACGGATGAAAATTTTAGGGCCGAAACTCTATTTTCGTTTAAAAAACGAATTAAGGTTTTCTAGTACGCTCTGGATCGTTTTGGAGAGAAACAAAAAGGTTTGGTATTCTCTTAAAACTAGCACTTCGAATCTCAACCGTCGTTCGTGTGTGGACTGCTGGTAAAGGGGTTCATCATTGGCAGCGCCTTAGAGATCGATCAACTTTCAGAAAGGTATTTTGCGATCGAAGTATGATTAAGTTTTCTTGGTTTAAACATTTTTAATGGAATTAGATTCAGATCTTGTTGGGGTTTTTGTCAAAATTGTTTTGTAATCTCCGCTGTGTATGAACCCCAAAAACCCAACACTAGGAACTTGGGAAATTTAAATAAAATAGCATAAAACTTAATAAATGAACTTTAGATGTGCAAGCCTGATGATATTTCCTTAGAACTTTAGTTGGCAAGGGATGTGAGACGAGTAGAGTTAGAGGTTATATACGTGTTATATTTTGTTATAAATATGATATACGTACATACCAAGGTTAATCCAGAGCACGCTTCTTGATGCAGATCATGGAAGGATAGTCGACTACACCTTATGAGACTAGACAGACTAGCGATGTAGGTAGAGATCCCCCTGGTACAGTGAGTATGGAGGATCGACTATCGGCCTAGGAGACTTAGATGGCCGAGGTATTAGGGTTACTACAGGATCAGGTAGTCACACTTACGGCGCTTGCTACAACAGTTACAGCACTCCGAGACCCAATGGTAGTTACAACACCCACGAGGATAGTCGTCGCCCCGGTTGTTCCCCAGACACAAGTTGGGAGAGTAGCTACTGAGACACAGGCAAAGCGTTACAGCGGTTGTCGTTCCACTGGAGACACGAACTCCTACGTTTCCACCTTCGATTATGGAGTAGTAGAAAAATACCACTGCTCCTGCTACTGCTACTATATCAAGACTTGTTTTGGCTCCAGAGGCAAAGATGTTAAGAGAGTTCCTGAAGTTCCAGCCAAGCTTCTTTTTCGGAGGCGGTGACCCAAAGGCGGCATAGAAGTGGATTACGTCCCATCAGCGTTTCCATAAGCTGATGAGGAACGATGAGAGCGTTCAGGAGTGTATTTCTAGACATGTTTAAGAGGCCACGCAGTAGTTTGGTGGACTATCTATTAGGACATCCACCTAGAATCGACGACATGGGCTGAGTTTAGAGAGTTGTTCTATTATCAGTACATACCAATGGAGGTGAGGTTGCGACTGTGGGTTGAGTTTCTAACCATGAGACATGATAACCGGACACTGATACAATATAAGGACCGATTTCGGTACCTACTTCAGTTTCTATGGATGTATCAGGGACAGAGCAGCTACAGATATATTACTTCACCCGAAGACTTAGTGATAGAATTGTTGCGGCAGTGGTATCATCTAGGGCACCTACACTACTGGATATATTCGACTAAGCTTTGGCACATAAGACCTATTTAACGTAGAGAGATGGTAGACATGTGACTGGGACTATGGTACAGACTAGGCCGAGTTCTCAGCTGGATCAAAGGCCAAAGAGATAGAGGGATCATCTGGATAGAGGTTGGAGGGATGACAGATGAAACAGGGGCTGCAAGGATGATCATTAGGACAATCATTTCTAGTATGAGGAGAGACGACCGGCACATGCCATCAGCTGGATCAAAGTAGGCCGCAGCAGTAGATGTACCGTCTAGGTCGGGATCGGGAGGACATGACGAATAGACCGGGGTTAGGGTTCGAGATCATGTGACGACTAGGAAAACAGGCAAGACAAACGTAGTTTTCATAGCTATAGTCAACAAGGACACTTGAGGATAGATAGCAGAACACCACCGTCACCATGACGAGTGTCAAATCAGGCCAAAGAGGGCACATGTGTACCGCAGTCAGATAACGGAGGGACTAGACAACTCGTCAAGGGTATGCTACATACTTATGGTAAACTTATATATGCTATGTTTGATTTTGGTAGTATGTTATCATTTATTGCTAGACAAATTATTGGAGAGTTAAGGTTAGTTGCACAGACACTAGATACACACCTTGTTCTCGGTACGACTGCCTAACCGGATATGTAGAGATGTGATGATCGAGGTTGAACATCATTAGCTACCAGTAGATCTTTGAGTATTAGAGTACCTAGAGTTTGATGTACTTCTCGGGATGGATTGGTTGTCACCTTATCATGCATAAATATAATGTTTTAGTAAGAGAATTGAGTTTCACATTCTTGGGATACCAGAGTTCTCACTAGTTAGATATGTCACTAACTTGCCTATCATTAGGGGTCGACTAGCTACAGCACAGACAATGGAGGGATTTGCAGCCATAGTGGAGCCAAAGGTTAAGACTAAGGTCAGGATTGATGATGTTTTGGTAATTAGAGATTATCGACGTATTTCTGAATGATCTACTATGATTGCCACCGCTACGAGCGATTGAATGTATCATCAAGTTGATACCAAGGACTCAATCAATCGCCAGTAGACCTTAAAAGATGTAACCATCGGAGCAAGAGGAGGTTAGGTGATAGTTGGATGATTTATTGGAGAAGAGTTTCATCCACCCTAGTGTGTCATCCTGGGAAGCTCCAGTATTATTTGTGAAGAATAAGGATGGTTCGATGAGGACGTGCATAGACTACAGGAAGTTGAATCAAGTGACGGTTAGGAACCACTACCCATTTCCTAGGATAGACGATTTGTTTAACCAGTAGCAAGCACCAGATTCTTCTCGAAGATCAACCTTTGTTCAGGATACTATCAGTTGAGGTTTCGAGATGAGGACATCTAGAATATCGCTTTTAGCATGAGATACGAGTTGTTTGAGTTCACGGTCATGCCATTTGGGCTGGCTAATGCCCCAACGATCTTCATGGATTTGATGCATAAGGTCTTGAGACCATATTTGGAAAGATTTTTTATAGTCTTCATCAATGATATTTTGATCTACGGCAGGACTCGTGAGGAGTACGAGGGGCAACTTTGAGTAGTTTTGATGATACTGAGAGAGCATAGGTTGTATGCCAAGTTCAGTAAGTGTGACTTATGGCCGAGTGCAGTGATATTTTTGGGACACGTTATCAGCAATCAAGGTATCTCTGTAGATTTAGAGAAGATTCAGGCTATCATTGACCGAAGGACGTTTGAGTTTGTTGTTGATATTCGAGTTTTTGGGAGTGGCAGGATACTACTGGTGCTTCGTACAAGAATTTTCCTTGATTTCAACGCTGATGACGAGACTGACCAAGAAGGATGTTAGATTTGATTAGTTAGAGGAGCGTGAGCTGAAAATGAGGTTGACTTCTACACTAGCGTGAATTTGTCAGAGTTAGGCAAGAGTTTGTTAATTTATACAAATTCATCAGGCATTGGTCTTGGATGCATGTTGATACAGAAGGGTAGACCAGTTGTGTATCTTTTCAAATGATTCAGGCCCCAAGAGGGGAACTATCCAATGCAAAACTTGGAGCTTGCAACAGTCGTCTTTGCACTGAAAGCCCGAATGCATTATCTCTACATAGAGAGGTTCACTTTGTGCATTGATCACCAAAGTCTATGCTACATTCTCACTCGGATAGATATGAATATGGGTCAGAGGAGATGGCTTGAGCTACTAAAGGACTACAACTTCGCTATTGAGTATCACCCTGGGAAAGCGAACATCATATCAGACATATTGAGTTGCAGTAGGATTGATAGCCAAACAGTTTTACGACAAATGACACACGAGCATAGTTTGTTACTGGTGACATCAATTATGTAAATGATAGAGGTATCTATTATGGCTAAGCATCACATTTTTAGTCAAATGAGAGTTCCGACCAAATCAATTAAGCATATTGTCGAGTGTCAGAGGGCAGATGTGCTTTATAAGCAGTTCGATTGTCTGGCTCAGGATCTGGAGTACACTGATCAGGTAGTGATAATAGATCGGTGTTTGAGACACCGAGGGAAGTTGTAGATACCTGTGGATCATGAGATATGGGATAAGATTCTGATGGATGCACGTCGGTCTTGCTACATAATTCATCCTACTCAGACCAAAGTGTATCATGATTTAAGGAAATTATTTTAGTGGTCAGGGATGAAGGCTGACGTGGGAGCATATGTCAAGAGTTGTCATATTTGCCAATAGGTGAAGGCTAAGTACAGGAGACCTGCTGGATTACTACAGCCATTACCCATTCTACAGTTAAAATGGGAGCACATCTCAACGGATTTCGTCAGTGGACTACCGTAGACATGGAGGCATCGTGATGTAGTTTTGGGCTGTGATTGACAGGCTGATAAAATCAGCTCACTTCATTCCAATGTCAATGGGATACGCTTTCCCATAGCTGAGCATATTGTTTAAGTTGGAGATTATTAGATTGCATGAGGTGTTAGTCTCATTATGTCAAACAGTAAATTAGGTAGATTCATCATAGACTACGAATCGCACAGGATAAGCAGAAGAAATACGCAGATATTTATCATAAGGGTCTGAGCTATGAGGAGGGCGAAATGGTATATTTGAAGGTTTCCCCTTATAAGGGTTAGTAGAGATTTGGGATTAGGGGAAGATTAGTGTCGAGGTTTATTGGACCCTTTAGAGTCGCGGCAGGGATTTGAGTGTCACGTATCGGTTAGAGTTACCTACTGAGTTAGCTAGGGTTCATCCGATATTTCATATTTCTATGTTAAGATTAGCTAAGCAGGATCGAGACTAATAGTTGACTTGGGACAGATTGAGGTTCGGCCTCACATGACTTACGAGGAGTAGCCAATAGCGATACTTGACCGCGGTTCAGGTTCTTATGAATAGGGATTTATCTAAGGTCCTAGTTCATTGGCAGTATTATGGGACAAAGGGATTCACCTGGAACCTCGAGTCGACTATGCAAGAGCGATACCCTCAACTATTTCATGGTATGATGTGTTATATTTAAATTTCGGGTCAAAATTTCTCTCAGTTAGGAAGAGCTATAACAACCCGTTTTATTAACATCGTTATTTATTTCGTAATTTTGGACATGAACGCCAGCTCAAATCTACGTAGACATCGCGGTTAGGCTAGGACACACATCAACTTAAGTACACTAGTTTATTGTGTGTTGTATTGCTTATTTGCGATGCATTTTATGAGTTTATTTGCTAATACATCGCAGATGTGTATGATGTATGGTTATATCGTGCGAGGTTGCGTGACAAGTAGTTGCCTCGAAATACATGTCAACGCGGGTATCGAGAGGCGAATTACGGACACACTAGGAAACTCAACAAATTCATGTTAATATGACTAAGTAATCAAATGAAATGGGTAATGTAACCATTTGCTAAGTCAATTAAGTTAGAGCAATAAGCTATATCATGCCTTGGAATGCGTATCAAGACTCGAGGCACCGAGTACTGAGTAACCAAAGGTTAATGGAACCATAAGTTGGTAAATTTTGGTTAATAGAAACACCAACCATATGACTAAATGAGCCTAAAGAAATGTAGTTAAATCACATGATATTAAGCTCGTAGTTGTATTAAATTAATGTGGATCCTAAATGGGCATAAAGATGATCTTAGTTAAGCGGAACAAGGATAGATGAAGTCATGTAAGTGTGTCACCAATGTGTGGATAGCATGTTTAAGGACTACAAGATAATCCTCAAGATACGCACAGAATACTTGGTCAATGCCAAACTTATATAAAGCAAGTTAGTGGGAGTTTACATCTCCACTAACACAAAACTCATGCAATTCAGAGAAAAACTAGAAATTTAAAGGAGATTCAAGCTAGAAATTCGACACCTTGGAGATCAAATCTGAGAATCAAACGTAGGTAATCTTCATCTTCATCTTCTACTCTATCAAATGAACCTGATTTTGCATGTTTTTGGTGTGATTCAAATTTAAGGGTTAGATCCCTAGTTTTTTATGGAAACTTGATGAGTTATATGTATAATGATCATTTCTATTAAGGATTTTATCACTGGTGTTGCATGAATTGGGTTTTTTTGTGAATTTGGGAAAAACTAGTTAATACTTGGATTTGAATGATTTTGGTCTAATTGATGTTCTAATATTGGTTTAAATGATGTTTTGGACTCCCTAATGAATGGAGAGTGAGTAAACCAAGTTAGGTAGCTAATAGGGATAAGAATAACAGAATTCTCGATTTGAGAATTCTGTCACAGAGGGCAATTAGCACGCTAACTAGGCTAGTTAGTGTCATAATCATTATGGGCTCTCAACTATTTTTTTCAAAATGAAGAACAGTAGTGTGCTAGATCGATTCCCAAGTGCGCTAACTCCACCTAGCGTCCTAGGTCGACCCATCAGCGCGCTAATTACAGTTGAAACTTGAACATTAATGGCTCTTTTGATGATTTCCAACTTAAAACATATCTAAACATTTGTAAACAACCTAAACTCATAAAATTGGACTTCAGGGACTTAGTGGACCGTAGCTCTGTGTCAGGGACCTTGTCGGGTTGGATATGAGAGTCCGAAGAGGTCAGAGAGTTGTTTGAGGTTTCTAAAACCCAATTGAAAAATTTTAAGTGTTTGGTTCTGTTTTTAATTCCATTTTTTATCATTTCCTGTTATTTCTACTATTCCATTCCGTTACTTGGACGTGGGTTGAGTTTACTCCCCGGATTCTCTATTTGTGTGTTCATGATGCGCTAGATTGTAGTACGTGTGACCCAGCCCTTCGTGAATGGCATCCTGAGCTTACCCATGGTGCACGTGTCGATGACTTAGAGAATTTGGCCAGCACCACGAGGGACCAGGTGTTAGGCCAGTTGGGCGCATCCACTAGTGGGAACGTAGTAACATGAAGTATAGTTTAGTCCATCTGGAGTGTACACACATTTTATTTAGCTTATATGTTAATTATTGATGTGATAAGCCAATTACAAGTGTCTGTCTTTACATTCTACGTGTTTACTTAACAGTACTTCTTGCATTTCCTTACTTTATTATGCGAATTCTTAGAGGGGTTCCTTGGGATTTTACTTACTGAACTCGTTATCTATCATTTGCGATGATTGAGTGCAAATCCTAGTGCTAGTAGGGGAAAGGGGATCCTAAGCGATTGCATATGATTGCCCGTCATCGAAGACCTACTAGTACATGCTTATTTTGGTATTTATTTTGGGTATTAGGAGACTGGAGTGACATTGGACTTGTATATATACACTGTTTATGGTATGATCACCTATATGCAGAGTACTTTGCCAGGTTTTCCACATTAGAACATGCTCTTATGAATAATGCTTGTCATGCTAATTTAATACTTTACTTGCATCAAATTAAGGCTTCAACTGACTTAATGTTAACTTGTAAAATATAAACCTGAAACATGGCTAAGAATCGAATAGACTACGAATAGTTGAACTTAAGGAACTTTAAATACTTAAGGAAATAACTCAAGAAAATATGAGTCATCCACTAACTGCATTAATAACAGACATGCGGACGCAATAATCGAGACATGAGGTGGACGGGCAGGTGTCAGATGCGTGTAGTTGGGCCCACTGGACGAGGAATGAACAACACAACGATGCCCTGGGGCGGCCTCGAGGCCTAAGGACGCCATGTACATAGTATCCCATTTCATTCCATAAACTATATGAACTACATATACTAACATATCCAAGCAATATTGATAAATAAGTGAATCCATACTTACCTCAGTTCAAGTTTCTATTACAAAATCCCTAACTTTTCGGGTCACTCACGCTTTCCCTGAGATAGGTCTAATACCTTATGCTAAGAACCCCTAAATCAGTCCCCATGACCTCACGAAATTATAACTGAAATTCAGCATAATCGTTGTTTTCGAGCGCGCTCACTCAATTGGTGGGACATGCTCCACCAACTAAGTTCATCCCAATTGATGAAGGGAGCGCGCTCTTTTGTTGCCTGGAGCGCGCTCCACCGTACACTGTTCCAATACCAAATCATCACAACAACCTTAAACATTCTCCCAAATCATTAGGGTGTACCTCCAGTGAGGTGTAAACTCATTTCCCATTATTAATAACAATAATTCACATAGAAATCATCACTAAAAATTCAATTGAACTTAAAAGTCAAAACTAAAAACTCAACAATTCACATTAGATTCAACCAAGGTTTGATCACCTTAACTTCACTGGAAATCACTCCTGAATTGATCCCCTCCGGATTAAACTCTCATCTGCTTGGTTCCTCTCACTCTCTCGATTGATCGATACAACGGTGAGGATAAGTTTAAATGTTTTGGATTTATATATATATATAGATTTTCTCGAGATACACATCGTGCTATCTCGGGGTTGATCAAGTAATTGATGAGTTAACATAACAATCCTTAAAGTGACACACATTTTGACATCATCAACACTCCCGCTCATCTCGAGGCGATTTGACGATCCATATGATTCAAACCAAACTTATAGTTTTGATATATATATATATTTTACATATCAACTATATATATATTTCGAGTATTTTCTCGCTAATAAATTCACCGGACATTCCTACGAGTGTTTTCGGATGTGCACATTCATTTCACGACCCTCTCATCGCACTTGGTGTACCAACAATTTATTGTTTAATTACTTTTTCGATTATAGGCTTATATATAAGTTCTTTTTTATACTACAACCTAGAAATTCAATAATGCATTCAAAACAAACAAATATCATCACACAAACCTATGTACATGCTAATCAAGGTGGGCCGAACTTAACCATGAACCTAACTCAGTTTAATTAAGATTTGAATTAGCACTAATCACCAGCTTAAGGTAACAAGTTGTTACAGCACGATCCACCACTTGAATTTTCCTCTAATAACCAACATGTAAGTTGTCACAAGAGAATGAGTCGGGGTTACCTTCTGTAATGGCCTGAAAATATTTTATTTGTAAGTGATGACATGTACTACCTGTATAGATACTTGTGTGCAAATTTTATGATTTTATAGTCAAGTGCGCGAGTGGATTCACACCTCAAGATGCGTACATGCATGAGACCTGGTAGTAAATGTGTGGTAAGTACCTTAGTATATTTCAAATATATAAAAAATACTTGTACTTAGGTTACTAAATTTGCTTAGGCAATTGATTTATTTAGTAAGTCTAATCAAATAAGCCTAAGTTTACAATGAATAAAACAAGAACCATAGATCTTGCCTCTTGATTTGCATACTACTAATCCTATGATATCAAATGTACTTTTTTAGTGGTTAGAGAGAGTTAACGAAAAATTATGGGGCAAATTAGGGCCTTTGATACAACTCTAAATGGACATAATGAAACAAGTTGTGGGGCTATGATTTGAATAGGTAAGCAAAATAGATATCAACTCTTAGTCATTTTCATTAATAAACCATTAAAGAATAAAGAAAAATAGGGTTGGAGCACCCAAAACAATTTTTAGATTTAGGGAAGATTGGATGCATGTTGGTGATTAATAAACTAAGGAGATAAGCCAATTCAAGAACCTAACTTGAGTAAGAAACATATCTCTTTTGTTCATGTTTTACATGGTGTAATTAGGGGTTTTATTGTGCTAAGAAATTTTTGAATTTAGATTTGTTTTCGCTCTTAAAATAGTTTGTTTATTCCACTACAAAAAAACAGCAAATCAGAAACGGAATTAGAAACGGAAATAAGTTCCGTTTCTAAATCAGAAACGGAATTAGAAACGGAATAATTTCCGTTTCTAAATTAAAAAGTTAGCGACGGAATTGAGACGGAAACATTCAGAGACGGATTAGAGACGGATCAGAGACGGAATTAGAGACGGAATTAGAGACGGAATTAAATTCCGTCTCTGAAAATTGGCGCCACCATTCCCGCCAAAACTTTATTTTGTTATACCCGTTCATCAAATCTCGAGATTTGTGCATCTTTCGATCTCGATGATTCAAAAATAAAACTCCCTCTCTCTCCCCGATTCTCTCTCCCAAAACCCTTCGACCTCTCTCTCCCGATTCTCTCTCTCTCCCCCAAAACCCCTCTCTCTCGACGGCGATCTCTCTCTCTCTCTCTCTCGACGCAACGGCGAGATCTCTCTCTCTCTCTCTCCGGCAGATCTCTCTCTCTCTCTCTCGACGGCAGATCTCTCTCTCTCTGTCTCTCACCGCTCTCTCTCCCGATTCTCTGTCTCTCTCCCCAAAAACCCCTCTCTCTCGACGGCAGATCTCTCTCTCTCTCTCTCGACGGCAACGGCAGATCTCTCTCTCTCTCTCGACGGCAACGGCAGATCTCTCTCTCTCTCTCTCTCGACGGCAGATCTCTCTCTCTCTCTCTCACCGCTCTCTCTCCCGATTCTCTGTCTCTCCGGAAAACCCTATCTCCCCAAAAATCCCTCTCTCTCGACGCAGAGATCTCTCTCTCTCTCTCTCACCGCTCTCTCTGTCACCGCTCTCTCTCGCGGACCGTCGACCGCTCTCTCCCCCTCAAACCCTCCCCCTCTTCAAACCTCACTCCAAAACCCTAAAACTAAGGGCGCTTACTCGACAAGCCCGTCGCGCCGCCACCGCCACCACCGCAAACAAATTCCACCACTCGCTTCACCAAGTCGACGACGACGGGTTTCTTCGCCATTGCGAGGGCGATCTTTGGCGCTCTGTTTACTTGGCACCGTGCTTGAATACTTGGCCGCCGAGGTATTTCGATTTTTGGTTGTCTATTGAATTTCAATCTCTACCTTTTTAGCTCTTTTTTTTTCTGTTTTTTTTGTGATTCTATTTGTCTTGGAAATTTGAATGTCTAGGGCAAGTTTGGGATTTTGTTATGGTTAGTTGCATTCCATGAAAAAAAATTTATATGATATTGATGATTTGGGCTAGTATTCAAAAGTGATCATGCCTTGTAAAAGGTATTGGTGGATAATGTGCTCTTTTGTTTGATGAAATTGTCAAAAGAGACCTTAACTTGTTCTTTTAACGAAGTGCATGGAAAGCATGATTCTAAAGTCTCATGGATTCTTTATTGAGCTTTGTTTCTATGATATGATTTAATCGAGCAATCATTAGTATGATTTTTCATGTCTCGAAAGGATTGTAGCTAATTTGCATTGATTTGGGTAAAATCCTTTTAAAACGCTTCAAGGAGAGCTCATTCATTTTTTTCCCAAGTCTTGAAATATGTTCAATCCAACTTTATTGAATGTAGTTAGTAATCATCATTTTGGGTGAGACTTGAAGCTAAGTTGAGATGCGGAAGAGACTTTGTTTTATCCATTGAAAAAAAGACTTCGATTAAATCATGGATTTTCGACTAAATGCTATGATTTGAGAATTTTAAGTCGAACTTGACTCTAATGAGTTGATTTGAATCTTTTTAGTTGTGATTAGTCGATCGCATTCAATTTATATTGGATAACTAAGTTTATGAGATTTTTCTTGTTTTGCTTCACCGCATACTTGTTTTACTCGAATCGTCGATTTTGATTTGAAAGAATGGTTTAAAAGTCGGGAATGACTTAAGTCGATAACTAGGAATGAGGTTTGAGTCCTTAAATGATTTAAGTTAGTCTAAATAAATTCAGTAAATACTACTTTAAGAATCCATGAAAAACATATTTAAAATTGGTTTTGGTTCATTCATTTTTTGATTGAAATATTCGATTAAGTGGTTTAATGCATAAATTTTACTTGAATATGATCTATAATTTGCATTGTTGTTTGAATAAGGATATGTCTTCTTTAAATTTAGGCAATAACAAGTCCATATCATTTTTTTTGGTGTGATCAATAGTTTGATACTCATTAAGTTCGATCTTTATGAAATGGATTAAACAGGTTTATTGTTTGGTTCTTGAAAGTTAAAAAAGCTCGGTTTGAAATGAGATGAGTGAGCTTATGATAAATTTTGTAGCTTGTGAAAGTGGATTGATTGAAAATAGTCTTATGAGTTTTTTGGTCTATCTATGAGGTAGCATATTTTTGTTTTCTTATATGTTTTTAGAAAATGAAGATAAAAGTGAAAATGACAAACATTGCTATCTTCCTCCTACTGGATTGGTAAGAATTTAATTTACTTAAATCAAGATATGCAAGTGTTTATCATCGTTTGTGGATTCTTAAATCTCAAATGAATTAATGTTAATCTTTTTGCTTGTTTGTAGACTTTGATGGTCGAGTGCAGGGATCGTCACTATAAGTTCGATGTGAGTCATTGCTCTTCTACCTTAGCTCTATCTCCTATGATGCTTATGTCCCTGAAAAATTTAAGTTCAACTATTCAATTATTAAGTTGTTTCAAATGTCCCTTGGTCATGCGGAGGTGGTGTTGAAGAACATCTCAAGACTTTTCGATTGATAATTCTTTTTGTGCATATTTATAGGATTGTAAGTTTTGTTTTTTTTTTTTGTGGTTGTTGAACAATAGGATTGGTGGTTTTGTGAATACTTAGAAATTTGGAGCATTTGTAATACTATACAATTTTTTTTGGATATATATCTTTTTCAATTTTTGATTTTTACATTTTTGTTCTCTCAATTGAATATGTTGATATATATTGTCGATGTATGAATGTCAATTTATTATATATTGGCAGGTTAAATGTGCTTGGATTGAGACCTATATATGTAAGACTTTAAAAACTAAACAAAAATGAAAATTAGAGACGGAAATAGCAACGGAATCTTTGGATTCCGTTGCTATTTCCATCTCTAATTTTTTTTTTTTTAGATATGAATCAGAAACGGATCAAATTCCGTCTCTGATCCGTCTCTGATTAGCAACGGATCAGAGACGGAAATAATCAGAAACGGAATTTATTCCGTCTCTAATCGAACGGAATTAGAGACGGAATAAATTCGTTTCTAATCAGAAACGGAATTTATTCCGTTTCTGATCCATCTCTAAATCAGAAACGGAATCCATTTTCCGTTTCTGATCCAATCAGCGACGACGTTTTCAGAGACGGAACGCATTCCGTCTCTGTTCCGTTTCTGAATCCAATCAGAGACGGAATTTTTGCAAATCAGAAACGGAAAATTCCGTTTCTGATTTGCTTTTTTTTGTAGTGTTCTTATTTCCAATGGTAAATTTGATTTTCAAGTAGACTTCAAGTTATGTTTTTAAACTTGAGTTTCAGTTCATGCTTTATGGGTTCATAAGTATAAATTTTGATTTAATTCGATAGATTAAAGTAGAGGTTGTTGTATCAATGTTGTTTGGTTGCCTATTACAAAAGTTTATCAATTTTTAGTGATTGGGTATGACTTGGGAACATTTAAAATAATTTTTGGGTGATTTGGGAGTGTAGAACTACATTTCTACAGTTTTGCCCAATCCTTGAGTGTGCTCCATCAAAATGTGGAGCACGCTCCATCAAAATGTGGAGCGCACTCCACGTTTTGGGCAGCATCAGGACCATTTTGAGTGACTTTCATAAAATGGTCATAACTCACTCGTTTTAACTCAGATTTTAATGCTCAATATACCATTGGAAAGCTTAGAGAGAGACCAACAACTTAGGGTTATTAGATTTCAAAAATAAAGTCATTAGCTTGTCACAAATGGGCTAGAAATTAGGGTTTATTCATGAGGATAACACTTTTATAACTTTTTGGGTTGATTTTTATTTGAGGATTGTTTGGGGACTTTTCACTCATCTTATTTAGCCCAGTTTTCTAAGGGCGAGTTTCTTTTATGTGATTTCGTTGCTCATCGATTTTCATGTCATTTCGAGATTATTAACATGGTTTTTGAGATGCATTTTGACTCGAAGATGATATTACTTCAAACAAGTCCATATATGGGCTGAATTTCAAAAACTTTATTTTAAACCATCCAAATGAGTTTTAACTGAGCTTTTATCGTTAAGTTTCATTCAATATTATTAGAATTGAGAATCGAGCCTATCTGAAGTCTTTTCTAGGCATTTTAGCATCATTTTTGGGTCATTGAAATAAAATTGGTAAGAAGGTAGCTATGAATCAATATATGATTGAGATTATGTTAATAGATGTAAACAAGTTAAATAGACTCTAACAGACATAAACTGATCCAAATGGATACCAGGAGCCTAGTCGTATAGTGTCGGGTGTCGAAATCGCTTGGAGGCGTGTGTGAGCTATGAAAGTTTGGATTTCGCGTAGGTTTGAGGTAAGTAAGCTAACAGGGGCCTCAATACTAATTTCATCAATTTTCTTGTTATCATATTTGGTAATTCATTTTATGTGAACTTTCTTGTCATGTTATCGTCGATGTTAATGCTCTCTTTATGATTCTTATTCCATATCTTGGCGATATGTTTTCATTATAAATTCATTATCTATAATTTATCTATGTGATTCATTGTTGATCTTCATAACTTACTTTTGAAATGCATGCATTATTTGCGAATCTAAATTCAATTTATTGTCTATGATAATATGTATGGTTCATATTGATTATCTTCGTGACATACTTTTGTATCGAGCAGATTAAGGCCTAAGTGGTCAAATGGTAGTCACGGGTGCGGTACACGTGTCGTGTGATCATATGTACCACCATGACTACACAGATTGTAGACTATGCTAAGTTTGCAGTTTAGGATTAGAAAGTCAAGCTGGTAAAGGTGAATGTGTATCTGCTACAGTTGATGGAACTAATATAAACTATTGGAGACTTAGTTAAGTCTACAACTCGGCTTGGAAGTTAGGTTGTGTGTTTTATGTTACAACCGGATGGACTTGGACCACTTAGAAACTCATTTATGTGTGATATTGTCTCTTAATTCTCTTTGAATTCCTTATTAGCTTATTTATCATGCAGTTTCTAATTCATTTCTTTGTGATTACTTGCATGAACTATCAGCTAACCTTTTATTGGATTCTAGAATTAATGTTGAGACTCTTTTGGCTTTACTCATTAGAATTGTCTCCTGTGTGGTGACAATTTTCAGGTCCATCGTCTAGCAAGGGAAAGGAGCCAGTTCTTGGTGACTTACTCTAAGCTTTCCTCAGAGTCAGCTTCCACTTTTACTACGCGTAGGTCATTTTGGTGTATTTATTATATAAATATATACTGTAAACTGATTATATGAGCTGAGTGCGTTTTGATAC
The DNA here is from genome assembly GCA_039657365.1 of Stephania yunnanensis. Lineage (NCBI taxonomy): Eukaryota > Viridiplantae > Streptophyta > Magnoliopsida > Ranunculales > Menispermaceae > Stephania > Stephania yunnanensis. The sequence goes on along the minus strand of CM077584.1, from coordinate 50,174,958 downwards.
ATGTATATTTCTAGTATTATCACCTTATATGCATGACATCATATTTGTTTGGGTTTTCACACCATAGGTTGTTCCAATTTTTCATTTGTTAAGTTATTTAAATGGCTTAAGTTTAGTTCCGCTGCTTTAATTGTAAAACTTGCAAAAATGTAATAACTCAACCTCAAAACACTAAGTTTTTAATAATAATGGGAACGGAGGCTGACTAGGCTTGCATTGACCTTGCGAGGGCCGACTCGGGGGTCCACGTAAGTCTAGGCCAGGCGGGGCCCAGTTTATGGGGATTGGGGCTGTCACACCTCTCATACAGCCTTGTGACCGGTCACTTAGGTAATGAGTCAAGGTTACCTTTTCATGGAACTTAAGTGATTTTGGTGCACATATTGGTGATGGCTTTGGATGAACCTACTATATTATTTTGATGGGATTTACGAGAGGGCACATAAGGCATGTGTATCGCTTAATAGCTGCCATCACCTTGAGGATAGGGGAATCGGTCACCGATTTTAAGTCAACTAGTATGCATTAGATGGAACCTCGACTTTATATATTATTATATCTTATGGTATATCTCTTGTGAACCTCTTTGCATGTTAAATTTGGTTTATATATACTTTATGAATCTTACTTCCATGCTACAACTTAATGCATCTACTTGATTTCAATTCATGCTAGCTTTTGCATGCTTATTAAGTATTACTGGCGCATTTAATGGTTGAACGGGTTTTTCGATTACTGAGGTACGTTTTCTCTTGTAGCTCAACCCACTTACATTTCAAGACCATCTACATTGTCGTTAGATCAATACAAGGAAAAGACGATTGCTTGGAGCCATCTCTCTTTATGTGAGCCTTGCATGCTAACTAGTAACTATATTTGATTTTTAGAACTATTAATCATGGGTTGTATTAAAATAGGTCTGTCAGGTAGATTGAACTTTACTTTCTTTTAGTCGAAATACTCGATAGTCTTTGAATGACTTTATTTATATTAAGGGTATTGGAGGACCCACTTTTAGCTCAAGGTAGGTAATATGGTAGTTCTTTTACTTTATTCCGCACATTTACTTCCATATGTACTTACCGTATTATTCCACAGGTAGTTTTAGGCGAGTCAGACCGTCTACTTCGTCCCGGTTTAGGTATTGGGGCCTAGGTGGCGGTCTGGGCCAGGCGACTCGACCCTAGCTAAGGTGAGCTTGTCACACCATACATAACCACATTTGCACCAATTTGTACTTAATCTCTTCGACCACCACCAATTGGCATGCAACTCGAGGTAAATTCTCGTGCCAACTTCATTCTCATTTTACATTACCTCCAATCTCGACTTGCATGCAAATCGAGATAAAGGTTTCATGTGATACCTAACACTTGCTTACTATAGTAACTAATAATTTTATTTTTTCATCTGTGTCCTTCAGACACGCACTTGCAACCCCGATTATGACAAAAATTGAGGATACACCTCAACACACTCCAATAGTCTTAGACGACGCTATACCATATAATACACACACTATGCATTCACCAACGAAAAATAGCATTAACTTGGTGATTTCCTTTTTCACTAATCTGAGTCCTAATCCACAACACCTGTCGTTATTAAGACTCACTAATCTCGTAATTAGATCCTAATACAAATTTATTGAAATAAAGAATTTCACACTTTCCTTGTTTATGTATTGTAAGGCTCTATAAATAAGAGCATTCTATTGTATTCAATTTGCCCTAATTAATAAATTTGATCACATTAACATTCGGAGTTTGGAGCTCCGACTAGCTTGCCTTAGCGTTTCAGTGAAACTGCCTTTCCAAATCATATATAAGCCCGCACACACTCTCAAAAACTTGAACTTGGGCTAGCTCTTACAAGAGTTAAGAATAATATATTCGTTTAAAATCTGATTATAATTTTCTTGTGCATTCTTTTCTAGCCTCATTGCGTTAAATGTCGTTTCCTCCTTGCTCTCAAGAAAAGAAAGAAAGATTATTCACGTGTTTCAAGTATACATATCTATTTTCAATTCCATGATATATTCTTTTGAAATAGATAAAGATGTTTATGAAAGACGAGCAAAAACAATTGGCCAACTATCTATGTATTAACTAAAACATTTTTGGTCTTTAATAGAGGTTTTAAAACTCCTATTAAAATGAGTATTATTAAATGTTATGTGAGAATGTGTTATATTTTAATTTTTAATACATGTATTACATAAAGTTTTTTTAAAACCCCTATCAATTAGGTGTTATTTAATAACAACCCTCTTTAATTGGGATTTTTTATATAATTAGAATTAGATTTTCCTACCCTCAAATTGGTTGAAAGGTTCTCTATTTTTTTTGTTCAATAAATCTACTTGGACTCATGAGTCCGGACTCATAGTGAGATTTTTTAGATTTTTGTAAATATTTAAGAATATCAAAGGAATTTTATAAGTGATTATGGTTGCTTCATTAATTGTTTTAGGATGTATTTGAAATTAAAAAAAATTTGAGTCCAGACTCACGAGTCTAAATAGCACTACTTTTTTTGTTGGTACAATAGAAGGCCTTACTTACATATGGGCCACAGCTTTATAACTAGCTAGAGACCACATCACAAGTACCAAGAAATATAAATAGCTAGATTGAGATTCTATAGCTAATTAAAGGAGTAGATGACTTGAGAATCAGAGATGTGTGAAGTCATCAAAATGTCATTTTTTCCTGAAGGCATATACAGGATTGCAATTGCCTTTTTTTTCTTTTCTTTTTTTCTTTGAAGGCTTGTAATTGCCATATGACGATACCCTTCAAGGCTACAATTCGAAATTGTCCATCTTTATCAGCAAAGAAAAATAACGACGTTAATTCTTTTCACCAAAAAAATAACGTTTCCAGTTTTTCTCTAACTAATATAATTATGATTTTCTAAATCGATAGCTAGCTTTTATGTACCTATACATCTCTGCCTTCTTCACTAAGCGAAATAAAATAGTTAGATCGATAGCTAACAATCATTGGTTCTATATAGACTATAAATGTCAGTGTTGATACACATGATGTATTTGAAATATTTTTGGTGGATACTTTGTCATTTGAATTATGTATGTATAATGAAAATCGAAAATCCTGACTACTAAATTAATAATAAAAAATAATAATAATAATAATGGTTTTAACCTTAAAAATAATAATAATAATAGTTTAATTGCTACAAAAATAAAATGATTGCACTAGAGTCAGGTAATAAAACTTGACCCACTTTACGTGGACTTAGGCAATTAAGTACGTACGTAGTCAAGCTCATAAGATTAATCTTGTTGAAATAGTTTCATATATATATATAATTATATTATAGTGATAAGAATAAATCATGATGAATGGAAATTTTTATTTTTGTCAAAAAAAGCTTCTTCGTGTTAGTACACATATTTAAGAGTCGTTATTATAATAGCCAAATTGGCTATGGAATCATACTCCAAGGGGTAGGGGCACACACTAACCAATCACACATTGGTGGATCGAGGTTCAACATGCACCAAGGCTATAGCCCACCCCAAGTTGAAAATATCTCATGAATATCATAATTACCTATGTTTTAAAAAAAAGCATCATATATCTTATATTAGTTTACCCTAATGTGTCACAAATATATATATATATATATATTTAGCCCACCCCATCTAAAAAATGACTAATCAACTTCAATAAAACTTGAAAGGAAACAATCAAAAAGTTTGTCTATTCAGTTTTTTATGAATTTATATATATGTTGATCATTGTTAATATTATCACTAGAACATTTTCGACTTTTAATAGAGGTTTTAAAACCTCTATTAAATAGAGTGTTATTAAATGTCATGTGAAAATGTGTTATGTTTTAATTTTTAATACATGTATTACATAGAGGTTTTTTAAAATTCCTATCAATTAGGTGTTATTTAATAACACCCCCCTTTAATAGGGGTTTAAAAACCTCTATTAAATATCGAAATTGTTCTAGTGTATCTATTTCTTCTTTCCTAATTAAATTTTCTTAACGAGTTGAAAGACAACTCAAATTTGATTTTATGTTTTCTAAATTAATATATATGTGTGTGTATTATATTTATAAAAAAAATATAAGCTTCTAATTTTACTAATTTCTTGTAAATGTCTTTGTTGTATATTTTAGCATCTTTGTTGAGTTTAATTTGTTAATATTAACCAGTTGGTACTTAATTAATTAGGTTTTAATTTAATTTCGTTACCGCTTCCCTTATTATTTTTGTAAGTTTTTTTCCTTGGTCTCTCATGTAGTGTCTGTTCGCCCACGTCATCAATTAATTCACGCTCGGGCACTGTCAAACCTTATATGTATGAGAGAAGAAATGTGCATTAGTTTATGAAGTAAACGATAGGTGTGCGTTTAATTTTCTTGAATAATTATTGAACTACAAATATAACATAGAAAAAAAAAAATTAATTTTAGTCGTTGCTTGTATCTTGGTCTAACTTCACAAATTAAATTTTCCAATAAAAACAATCAAGCCATGCTTCATTTCATAACTCATTGCACTTGGAAGCTTCATTATAAAAATAGACTAGGAAGTTAACTTAACAATATGCATTACTATTTAACTCTTACATTGAAAATTTAGTTAATAACATTAAAATACAATGAATCGACTATAGCCAGTGCACTTCATAATCCTGGGGGCCGCCCTTGACACACATCAGGGGGCTTGGATCAACGAGATTGTCAATCTCGGGGTGCCTTCGAATGGAGATCAATTTGAAGGTTTTGATCTAAATAGGAATTAAAAAGCATTGGCGGAAGCGTACCTTTGTCTTATTTCATTTGCAAGTTATCTCACGGTCGCACGGCCCGTTAGTTACAATGAAACACTTTCAATTGTGAACTGAATATTTTTTCCACACACAATGTGCAAGTGGGAGATATATCTATGTTTTCAAAATACGGACCGCCCATGTGTGTGATCGACCCGACCCGACAAGAAAAGTCTACACACAATGTGCGAGTGGGAGATGTTGGGCCATGTTTAGCATGTGTAAAACAGATAAAGTTTTTGATAACTAACAATATGTCTCATATCTAAACCATCCTAATCTTTTGGAAAGTCCCAAAAATAATAAGATAATAAAATCACGTAATGTGTTTTGATTTAAAGCTTTTGGCATTCTTGTGTGGGGTGAAGAGTTCTCTAAAAGTGTTTTTCAAACTTTTGGGTTGTGGAAAAGACCGAAATTTCGTACAAATGAAATAGGACAAATGTATGTTTCCGTCAATACTTTTTAATTCATATTTAGATCAAAACCTTCACAATTTAATTATTTATACTCTCGATCAGATCTCCTATGATGAAATAAAATTGGCTTATTGTTTCGACTTTTGCAAAAAAAAACAAAAACAAAAAAAAACAAAATCACGTACTCTTCTTAAAAGATAAATTGTCCATCATAATTAGAGCATCTCTAATGGTAATGTGGATTTAGTCCATGAATTGATGCAACATGTGGAGATGATGTCTATCTTATCTGACACTAAATAGACATTTACCTCTTAAAATGATCTCCACTTGTATTATAGATTTAGGCCATAGATTGATGAGTTGACACTTTTGTTTTTTATTTTTATAATATTAATAAAAGCTTAAAAAATTAAAAAACTTTAAAAAAATTAATAATAATGACGTGGCATAAATACATTTTACTTTAATTTTATACTACATAAAATAAACATTATAAATTTATAATTTTATTGAAGAACATTTTTTGAATTGAAGGTAAATTTTATGTTTTAAGTGGAGCCATTTCCACTTATTATATGGTCCCAATGTTGGAGATGCTCTTAGAAGAATATAAGTGTAGTTAATTAATGGTTAGCTTGACGATCATGCATGGGCAACGTACGGACTTGGGAAAGCCATATCTCTGCAAAAGCTGTAGTGAGAGATAGGTATTGTTGCTGTTCGGAGGATATGGAGGATCTCTCTCTCTCTCTCCCTCCCTCTCTCGCTGTGAAGCCTGTGATGTTGTTTCTGCTAAATCTGCGCGGTGATATATGTGCGTGTGGGGGGTATGTAGAAACCGATAAAGGTTATATTTAATGCCCTGTGTGTTTCTGATACGTACTTACTTTAGCCTCCAAGCCTGCAGGTCGGTCGCCTGCCTAGCTAATCAGCTACTCCTATATATATGTAGCACCCACCTCTCCAAGTACGCTTAATTTGCTTGTAGTTACAGCTTTGATTGACCCTAGAGATTAGATCTAGCTAGCATAGTGCGTCTATTAGTTCCTTTTGAAATATATACCAGTAAAATATATATACTTCAATCTTTTATGGTAAACCCTACCTAGCAGGGTGACCCAATTAATAGTAGGGACGCAAAATAGACATGAGGGGCGCTATGTGCCCCTCAATTATTTATGAGGGCACCTCAAAAGTGTATCAATTTATATTAGGGCTGGCAATTTGGGTGATGAAACGTTTAACACGACACGACACGACACGACCTTAAACATGTCGTGGGTTTGACAAAAATGTATGTGGGTCATAAACAGGTTAACCTGTTTATACACGGTTAATAAACGAGTCGCTAACGTGTTAACCCATGTGACTCGTTTATGACTCGCATAACTTTCACATATAAATACAAATTTTTCATTTCCAACCCTAAAAACCAAAAGCTTCAAACTTCAAAACTCTCAGCCTCTCAGCCTCTCACAACTTTCACTCGGCAGTCGGCAGCTCTTCTTCCACCTAGGGTCGACGGCAACGATGACGACGCGGAAGAGCCAACAAGGAAGAAGGAGATTGCCTCACCTTCAACCTCAGGTAACAAAATCTCTCTCACCCCCTCTCTCTCTCTTTCTCTCTGTCTCAAAACACAAAACCTGGGTCGGGCGCGCTTTGTCGCGTGCAAGCAGCGGTGCCGGGGGGGGTCGCGTGCACGCAGCGGCGCCGGGGAGGGGGGCCGCGTGCACGCAGCGGCGCCGGGGGTGGATCTCTGATTCTCTATCAACTGCGCGCGTGCAGGCGGCGGGGGGGACGCATTCTCACGGCCTGGGGGTGAGTGCAGGCGGCGGGGGGGGGAGCGCGCGTGCAGGCGCCGGGGGGGGGGGGGGGTGGGGGGGGCGAGTGCAGGACGCGTGGGGGTGGGGGGCGTGCAGGACGCGTGGGGGGGGGCGTGCAGGCCGCGTGGGGGGGGGGGGGGGGGGGGTGCAGGACGCGTTGGGGGGACGCGTGCAGGACGCGTGGGGGGGGGGGGGGGATCTCTAATGCGCGGGTGCACACGGCGGGGGGGGATTCACGGCGCCGGGGGGGGGGGGGGGGGGGGCATCAGCCCATTTCATCTCCGTTTTTTTAATTCTTCTATCCCGCCCATTTCATCTCTGTTTGTTTTTACATACATCATATATATTGTTTGTTTTTACATACATGAATACATGATACATCATAATTTCTCTGTTTTTTTAATGTGTTGCAGTTGAACAACATCAATGATGATGAGTTTGACACCAACAGTATTGATGATATTGAAGTTGAACACACTAATGATGATGATGATGATGCTTTGAGAACTTGTATTTTTAATTTTTCTTTGTATTAGATGCGTTTATAATTTTATATTTTATGTTGTTTGTATTGATTTTGTAGTGAGATATCATTAATCTAGTAGTATGTTTAACAGGTTGATAAACAGGTACACAAACGAGTCGAATTAAACAGGTTAAACATGATCTGTTTAATAAACGTGTTAAACAGGTACACAAACGAGTCGAGTTAAACAGGTTAAAATATGATCTGTTTAATAAACGTGTTAAACGTGTCATAAACAGGTTACCTGTTTATTAAACGTGTCGTGTGTCGTGTTTACAAATAGTGACTCGTTTAATAAACGTGTCGTGTGCGGGTTTAGGATAATTATGACACGACACGTTTACGACACGACACGTTTACGACTCGCTGACACGAATTGCCAGCCCTAATTTATATGCATTTTTGGGTGTTCTCATAAATAATTGAGGTGTACATAGCGGTGCTCAATAGACATGCACACGTGGGTTTGCATTAGGTACATGTCGATTTTTGTCGATTGATGCATAAATTGTTAATAACCACCCACAAGTTCGTGTATAAATTGCGTGCTCATATCGGTCAACTTATAGTATTTTCCTTCTTTTATTCTTTTTGATTTTTTATAAGGAGTCAACCTGTTACTCTACAAATTAATACACGGATGGAAACCCCGATCTCCCTAATCTCTTGCTCAAGTAACCACATATCAAATATTTGACCTACCCTTTTGTGAAGAATTGGTAAATTAATTTTTGGGTGTATATATATAATGTTTCTTTAAATCATAGCAAAAGTCAACACTCCCTTTTTTATTATATTTTTTTGATTATGGTTGAAGCCCGGATTATACCTCAGCCCCCCCTGATTAAGGCCTAATTAATTCCACGGGGATAGGAGAGCGCCCTTAGCCACCACTATTTCAAAAGTCGAAATAAAAAATAGTGCAGTGGCTATGTATCGAACATGTCACTTATGCGTTAGTTAGAGTATTAAGGCCTTCTTTGAAATTACTATACCACACCCCTTGAGATGTCACACTCCCCTATTAGAAAAAGTGTGTTAATCAATATGTTTTTTTACTGATAATTAAATTGGTTTCTTAATTTTTTATTATTTATTGATAGTTAAAACACTAACGACAAATGACTCCAAGGTTACTTCCCTCAACTTTGGCTCTTTACGAGCGATGTATCATCGATCTCATTAGAGATGCTTTAGCACATGCTAATCAACATACCGACATTTACGCAAACACATTTTAATCCTCAAGGTAATTATATGATGAGCAATGGAGAGTTTAGAAACAAGTTTCCGCAAAATTACTTTCGCTAGCTCCATACGAAAGACTCCGTAATTACTTCGATTTCTTCATTCAAAGAATTAATCCCCCAAATTAATAAAGAATAAAATATACACGTTGTTTTATTAATATATAAGGAAAATCGGGAAACCCGCATATGCCACCGACTCAATCTGTTAATGTCGCGCAATACACATCGCATCGCGCACGCACATCTCGAGGATCATTGATGCATAGCAACATTAACGCAATGAGGATCTTACAAATTGAATTGCTCGAAAAACCACGAACAAACAATCTAAGGCAAGAACTTAATCAAAGTTCGAAATTTTATTAGTTTATCAAAAAAATAACAAATTACAGCTAAAAAATTGTTTTATATAGCAAACCCTAATTTTTTGCCAAAAATAGTAAAAGTCTAAAACGCCCAAAACCATAAACTAGACGAGATAACAAACCTAACGCCACAAACGACGTCAAAAATGGAAACTCCTACTAAAAGTTATAACCGAACTAAAACTTTTCAAAAACAATAAATTTGCGATTTCAGAGAACTAAACGAATGAATTTGACCAAAAAACATCGTTTTCAATAAATCACGTCCTCGAAACCTCAAAATTCCTTAGTTGGTCATTCCAAGACTTTATATTTAACCTATACTTCTAAATAAAACATGTTATAATTAAAATCAACTTCCTAATTAAATACTAATATAGTTCTAATTAAACTCAAATTTCTAAATCCACATCCACATTTCTTGAGTTTGTTGAGTTCCGTGTGCATGCCAATTTATAGTGCCGACCCACACGAAACTTATCTTATTGCTCTGCATCATACTCCCGCCATTGACAAAAATTAGCCATTGAATTTTCGTACCTTCTTGTGATTTTCGATCCGAACTATATTTCTCTTCAAAACTCAACTTGGCAGGCGAGACAATATAAAATAAGACAAAAGGGTCAGTCCCACTTTAAAGATCCACCAAATCAATGTGATCGCAGCAACCAACCGACTCCATGTCTAAAGCGGCTAACATTTTCCTTTATATAAGTATCTGTCTTTTCTATAAACACTCATGTAAATATAAGAAATAAAAATAGAAAAAGAGAGAACCATATATGTACCGATATTTCTCAAAACTAAATTTTCATAATTAAAAATAGAAAACTTAAAAGAATAGAAAGATTGCCTTTACACTAGAATATTTTTGACATTTAATAGAGGTTTTAAAACTCTTATTAAATAGAGTGTTATTAAATATCATGTGAAAATGTGTTATGTTTTAATTTTTAATACATGTATTACATAGAAGTTTTTTTTAAAACTCCTATCAATTAAGTGTTATTTAATAACACCCTCCTTTAATAAGGGTTTAAAAACCTTTGTTGAATACTGAAATTATTCTAGTGTTATATAGTATTATATATAACTAATTGAATAATAATATAGTTAATTGAATAACTAATTGTCATTCGTCAAGCTTGAGTTCGAGCCACAATTTAAAAGACACAAGCGAAGCACTCAAACATTAGAGGTGGTTAATATTGTTTACTCAACTCAATTTTTAACTCCTAATATAATGACCATATATATAAGAACTATTTTTGTGAAAAGTTCTCGCGGCGTGACACGTAGCTTTTGAGAAGCTCTTCTAACATGATATATGACATGATGATATCATAATTAAGATTTATAACAAAAAATAAAAAAACACAAGCCATTGATATTTCTTGCACTTAAATAAGGGTGGGATGGTAAAACATAAATTAAGATTTTAACTATGACATGGTGACATTATTAATTAAATTATAATTTCTACTTTCGTTTTTTTTGCTATTTTTTAGGTTACGTTTTAAATTGATGTACAAATAGGATTTTTTTATTTTTAAGTTTTTTTCGTAATTTTTTATTTTATTTTTTTATTTTTGCTATTTTTAGGTTATGTTTTTAATTTTTATACAAATAGGATTTCTGGTTTTTGAATTTTATTTTTAAAATTTTCGTTTTTCTTTGCTATTTTTTAGGTTATGTTTTTAATTGTTATACAAATAGGGTTTTTGGTTTTAAATTTTGATTTTCTAATTTTCGTTTTTTTTTTTTGCTATTTTTTAGGTTATGTTATTAGTTGCCATACAAATAAGATTTTTGGTTTTTGAGTTTTAATTTTTAATTTTAAATTTTTTTGCTATTTTTTAGGTTATGTTTTTAATTGCTATACGAAAATGGATTTTTGGTTTTGAAATTTTAATTTTTTAATTTTCTTTTTCTTTTTTGCTATTTTTTAGGTAGTTTATGTTTTTAATTGTTATACAAATAAGATTTTTGGTTTTTAAGTTTTTTTTCAAAATTTTTTATTTATTAAATACTACATACTACGTACATAATATATTAGATTATTTAAAAAGAAATTAAGTTATACATATTTTTTAGGTTATGTTTTTAATTGTTATACAAATAGGGTTTTTAGTTTTTAATTTTTTTTCAGAATTGTTTCTGTGAGAAGCTCTCACAACGCGACATGTAGCGTGTGAGAAGCTCTCACAACTTAACATGTGACATGATGATATCATAAATGGTTGGATGACACAATGGTATGGTATTAGATTTAGGAGTACGTAGTCATGAGTTCAAACCTGGCTATTTCTATGTAATATAGTAAATACTTAATATTTTGTGTTGATTTAAAAATATGCATAGTGTTTGCAAGTATTTTTTTTATTAATTATCGAGACCTAAAAAGAGAGACTTTGAGTTCGTATCAGAAATTACATAATAATTATTTTTACGTTTTCTTCAACTTTTTATATATAATATTTTGATACTTAGTTTTGCCCGCTCGCGAAGCGCAGGATGTCGACTAGTTTAAAATATATAAAACTCCTAAAATAAGAATAAAACTTCTAATATGATCATATTAATTAGACTAATAAAACGAATTAATTCAATATTAATTGAATTACATTTAAAATAGAAACTAACAAAAAAATTATTAAAACCTCTTGTGTTTTGCATCAGAATTGAATGATGTGCTGTTTTTTTTTTCAACTGTTGTGTCGTGTCATTATAATTTTCTCTCAGGTGGATGGCAAACTGCATTCATTTTAACTACTTAGGCTTTGTTTGACTGATGGAAATTAAAGGAAACTTTATTAAGAAAAATAATGATTTTCTGAAAAAGGAAATATGGCATTTCCCCTACATTTTATGTGATAACCTAATTTTTTCTTTAAATTTTTTTTTTCTTGTAGTGATTGTCAATTTTCCGTCCAATTAGCCCCATATATTTTAATCCTACCTATATATTAGGGTGAAAACATTTAATTTTCTCTATTTTGAAAATTTGATTATCAAATACTCGATCTTCACATATTAAAATTATTTGCATACCTTCATTAATAGATGGTGCGCAAATAATGTAATTTAAGAATTTACCCAATGCCCTAGCCAGTTATATAAAGTTACTATTTAAATATTAAATTACTGAAGTGCCCTTAACTTTAAAAAAATTATATTTTCGTCTTATCAAAATTATTAAAATTACTAAAGTGTCAAAATCACATTTTTTTTTTCCAGATCTTCTATAAAATTTTAATTTTACCATTTTTTTTTTTTAATTTTGATGGATCATCACTACAAGTGAATGTGCATCAATAGAACTTATACTATATAGGCAGGTGAATCAGTGAAAACAATAAGAGGGCAAGATAGTTATAATTTTTAAGAAAAACGGATAAAAATGTAATTTTATATAATCAAGACATTTTATTTAAGTTTTGTATTTTTAGTGTGAGAAACTGAGAATCAAGTTGTCTTATTTCTTTTACATAAACATGAAATACCCATCATCTATTTGGAATACTGTTATAATTAAGAGACTTATAAAGGAGAAAAATTTTCATTTGCAATTAAGTTTTTGACAACCAGCTACATAATCAAATGAGCATTGAGAATTTTTCTTATGAGGATTTAATGTTCTTTTCCTCGTAAAAAAAAAAAAGTTTTTTCTTTGCCATAAAATTAAGAAGCGGCTAAATAGACCCCACTTGCTGCTCAACGTATCACATGACTCAAGTATACCTCGATTTTGAGTTTCAAATTGCTAATGGCGTACTCTACTTTTTTTAAATCCCCAAAATACCCTTACTTTCCTCATTACCCTCATCCTCACCCCAACACCCATCAATCCTCTCCATTCTCAGTTCTGGCTATTGTAAAACATTTGTACTAGGTCGAAAGTGTCGTATGAGTGTTTTTATTTTCGTCGAACAAGGTCGGATTTGGTCTCGTCATGCCCTATAAGTGAGGAAGTGTCACCCGTGGGTTTTGGACGCACAGGGTTGAGACCTCTTTAGAGTTTTCAGTTCACTCCCACCGAGACCTCTTAATTAAAGGTCTCGACCAACTCCCATCGAGACCTTTTAAGAGGTCTCGCTCACCTCCCACCAAGACAGTGAAGAGGCTTCGGTCTTAGTGGGAGACGGAAGGAGCCGACTGAGACCCTTAAAGAGGTATCGGTGGGAGTTAGCTAAGACCTATCGGTGGGAGTTAGTCAAAACCTTTTTATAGGTCTCGGCCTTGTGTATGCGAAACCCGTGAGCGACAAGAACGAACGAAATATTTTCAAAACTCCAAAAAAATATTAGAAAATGACAAAAAAAAAATGGGTTTTGCTCGGAATCGCTTGATATTCTCGATTCCATCAACTTTTGTGCCTAAAATGCAAGATTTAAGCCTTGAATCAAGCCTTAAACCCAACAAAAAACTAACTCAAAACAAGAAAAAAACTCGAGAAGACCTAGAAATCGACATGAAAAGATGTGAGTAATGCACTCATGACGTTAAACCGATGTGGTTTAGACAAGATTTCGTCGAATTTGAGTTGGGGTGAGAGTGCGATTTGAGAGTGGGGTTCGGTTGAGTGACTGGGATATGGGTGAGGGAGGGTGTCACGACCCTAATTATTAATCCTAGTTTATTTCCTTAAGTAGGATCATTGACCCGTGACGTGGGACTCGCATCAAGATACGTGCACTGACCAAGGCGATGTAGCCGAGGTATATGATAGATTTATTGTGATGTATGCCTAGTACATTGTATATATGTTGGCTATTAAGTCACTTCTACTCGTATTTATATGTCGAGACATGAGTGAAGATGTGTCTCGAGATGCGAGCCGACGTGAGACTGAGGTAAAAAGTGATGTGGTAAGTTAATTTAAGCTTAGTGTAGCTTAAATAGTAGTATTAATGTGGCTGACGGGTGTTGAATGAGTCAAAATATAAAATCCTATTAATATTACCAAACACTATAAGAACTGCAGCAGTGGCAAGCACGAGGTCAATCCACGAAGACCAAGATATGTAACTTAAGCTAATGAACTAGAAAGTAAATCGGGGGATTTGCAAAATTTGTTGTCAAGAGTTTACTGAAAACAGGGAATAAAAATACTTTGTAAATAAATTAATAAAAAGTGTAACCTAAACCCTTGGTATCACAAACTTCCTCAATTGACATAATCAATCATATGGTAGTGGATCTATATAAAAATGCAACTGAAATGTATTCTAGAATATCTATAAACCCGGTAACGTACGCAAGTCCTCGTACTTTCCAATCTCGGTAGTCAAGATACAACAATGACTACTATTTAGCCAAACATATAATCTTATACTCAAGAAAATTGAGTTTAATATGATGATCGCAATGCGTTTTGTGAAGGTACTTCACCTAGATAACTAGATCACTAGTGCATCGGATTTAGCCTAGATCCTTAAGGTATTTAACCGGTCCCAAAAAGAGCGAATCAATTAGCATAGTCAATTGCCACTAGTATGGTCGTATTACATAAAGATAGATGCATACGACTCATTATCGATGTAATCAAGGTTTAAATCTAAGTTTAACCCTAATAAATCAATCAATAACAAATGGAGTAAAACATAAATAAAAAGTAATTAAATTAAATTAAATTAGATCTCACATAGATTTGATGCCAAAAGAGTTATTTGCTCCACCTCCGGTCTATATTGATTAGATTAGTCGGACATAATCAAAGAGAAAATAATTGTTTGTAAGAGGAAGAGAGAATAAAATAATGCGTAGAAGAGATTTCTCCCTAAAAGCCCTAAGTCATATTATTAAAAAAAACCATCTAATTTTGTCTCCAGAAAATAGAGAAGTCAATTTTGGTGGGTTGTAGAGTGACACCACTAGAACAAAGTAAACTTTTTATAGCACCTAATTCATAGAGGTTTTCAATAACCCCTATTATTACTTTTTATAACACCTAATTCATAGAGGTTTTTAAGTAACCTCTATGTATTAGGTGATTAGGATTTTTATAACACCACATCCATAGGGGTTTTTAGAAACCCCTATGTATTAGGCTATTCAAATCACACCATTCACGAATTCTTATTTGGTCAGCTCCCATTCTCTCACTCTCTCTGAGACATTTATTCAGATTCTTCAGATTTTCGCTACGTCTCTTCCATGCACCATCACCTCATCGGTCTCAACGCGATCTCTGTGTTTCAATTTTGTTCGCTCTGTGAGCGGTTTTGCTTGATTTCTCGCGCGAACGAAGTTCAGCTTCTTCTAGGGTAAGGTATCCAATCCTCTCTCACGTCGTTGTGTTCGGAATCTTCGTTTCTCTGGCTAACGAACGACCTCATTCATGCTTGTGCGAGGCTTTGACAGATCCACGAGATCGTCGACATTTTGGTTTCGGTTAAGTGGATTCAACTTCTTAGTTTTTTTGTGTAATTTGATGGTTCTAGTATGTTGATGAATTCGATTCGTTGTGTGGATATTTTTGTGAAATTGCTCATTTGAATGTAGGTTTTGTGGATTTGATGAAGTGGATGATTAATTGATGATGTTGAATCATTGCAAAGTGTTCGAAAAAGTAGGAAAGTGAAATCTCATTTTGATTTTTCAGAACCTTTGAAATGAAGCTATGTTTAGGTAAATCTAGGGTTGATTTTGACCTAGGAAAGGTAGATTTGAGTTTAAATAATGAGAATCCCCTGATGTTAGGAAAGTGAAATCTCATTTTTTTTTCTCATCCCCAGTCAATGCAGTGCTGGTATTATTTTCTGAAAAGGATTAGCGGATGCTGGTTCTGTCATTTGGTTGGAAGTTGGAGAACATGATTGTCTCTCTTTTTTCAATGGTTTCCATGAAGAAAGTTGTGGCTTAATCTAGTCTTACTGAACTTAGTGTTTTTCTTTCTTTGCAACTTCCCCCTTATGTTGGAGTGTTTAGTTCCATTGCACTCTTATTGTGCTGTTTGAATTTGGTTTCCAGGTGAGAGATTTTACAAGTCTTTTTCTTTTAAAAAGATCTCCATTCCCAAACATCCACACACATGTTTTTTAGTCCCGAGTCTTTTTGTTGACTAATTTGATCTTTAGTTGGATCATCTAAATCTTTGATATAAATAGTCACAGTATGTTCCATTTTCCGCCAAATGGCCTACAAATCTATGGTTGTGAATTTTGTGATAGATAGTGATCATTTTTTACATTATCACATTCCTATCTAGGATGGCTTATGGCATTCTCCCGTGGTTGGCGATGAGGAACCTAATGTCCCAATGTGGAATCCTGTATTATTTAAGGTTTCATCATCTGAGTTGCTTCTCTTTTACAAAATCGGGCAAGAGGTTCAAAAGTAAGTGTTCTTCAAATTTCATTGTGCTTCAAAACAGTTAATTGTAATTCTTTATATCTTCCAATGCAAAAGCAAAACATCGTTCATTTATTTGAAGTCTTAATTTTAATAGTACTTATGCTATATATTTATGCTAGGATTCTAACTTTAGATTTCAAATTAATCAGTATTTGTGGGTGGCAATTAATATTAATGTTGAACATATGTTTTTTTTATCAAATAATTTGAATTTCAGTATTCAGTCTTGGTATCTCTCATGTTGTTATTGGTATCTCTCATGTTGTTATTTTTCTTTTCCCTTCTTTCTTTTAATCTCTTTTTCATCTGTATCATCCAAGAAAAGTTTTATAACAATGATCATATTAATATTATAGTAATAGTGTTTGCATTACGAAGAGTATGATGGCTCTTTGGTATCCTGTAAAACCTGTACCTGTTTGGCAGTTTTGTGGCATGATTTAAATCATAGGAAATGCATATGCCATCACAGAGAGTTGGGACATGTACGTTATACAACTCTATTCAATGATGCGGCTGCCAAGATTCTATGAATTACTCTTTGGAAGATTGGATGCGGAAATGCCAACGCAGTATGCAGTAATTTGTTCTGTTAAAGTAACAACTAAGTGAAGTCATTTTATTTTGGCAGAAAACTCAGTAAGACATTCGAAAGGTACTTCTTTGGCTAAGAAGAAACTGATGCTTCTTTGTGTGCTAACCGTTGTCGGGTTGCTCATCTTCATCACTACTGTTTATTATTTGATTAAGAGAGCAAGAAGAGGTAATAGAAGAAGCCTATATCATTCCGATGTGTTGAAGAAAAACAATTTATCTAAGTAATAATTGTTTGTCAAGTATACTCTGCACATAATTGAAGGGGTGTTACAATATACTTAATGTAAGACATCAACCATATCCTATATCTGTGTCTTTTATTTCTTGCTACATTTCTCTATAATTACAAGAAAATCCATGAAGCACTGCTTCAAATTCCAAAATATGCTACTTTCTGCTCTCTGTCTTTGTTCTACTTTGTCTAGATGAATGCCCAACAAGCACGTGCAAACCCTTTCCTTTTGTTCTGCTTTGCACGAAACACGCATTGAAAGTCTCAAAGAGAATTTCAAGAAACTACTGATCCGAGCAACTATCCTAACAGACTACACAAAATGGTAAGTTTTAACTTTTAAGCTCCCCCATTTGATCTAATTATGCATTAATAATTGTGGGAATTACTCAATTCAGTAAAATTTTGTTATAGACTGAAATTTCAATGCAGTTTGAAGGGAAGAAATTAAAGTTTTTAGTTTTTCTTTGATGAAAATAATTTTTTTTTACCTGCTTGTGCTACTGTTGTTTATGCTCCCACCACCACTTCTTCTTTACTCCCCAGATCTGCTACTTCCATACTCTCCAACTACGACGACCTCTTCTTCCACCAATCCTTCTCACTCTTCTCCCCCTCCGCCATCGGCCTCGCCGACACTTTCGAGCAAGTACCGTCGCCGGGAGCTCTTCTTCTTCCACCCCAATGATATAGGAAAGAACATCTTGAGCAGAAAAGGCCCATTACTACAGAGCCGTTATTACCAATATCCAAAAGGGAATCTAAAAGTTTGTATTGCATAACTATTACAAAAAGCTCTCATTGGAACTCACAGTCTTGCATAAGATTGTTACATATCATAATTTTCTCTTCTTTCAATAAATTGCTTGAACTTAGTATTGAACCGATGGTTGCATGTTATCGTTTTTCTTTTTCGAAAAAGCCTTATGAGGGAATCATGTCATGCAATCTTTGCAGTTGTTTGTGTTTGGACCAAAGAACTATGAGCTCTTTCTAGAAGGTAAATTAACCTGATTACTTTATTTTTCCAATTCGCTTCAGCCTTCGCGTTTGAATTTTGATAAATATTCTCATCTGCATTTCAAAATGTGAATCAGCTTATATGTAAATCAATGCAGACTTTAGAGTTGATAACTACGCTGTTGGTGGGTTTGGGGGATTAATTAGGCGAAAGAAAGGAGTCGTTGCCGTCCGTATTGGCTTCAAGGGAGTCAATATGTTGTTCATATGTTGCCATCTCTCAGGTTAGTTCTGTCTGAATGCAAGAATATTAGACTCCTACTTGGAAATGGAAATTAATTTTGAGCATGTTTGCTCTGCCTTTGCCACTGCACTTTCTCCAACACTCTCTCTTTCTGCATCTCTCTGTTACACTAGAATCATCACTCCCTCACTCACTACTTTCGAGAGCTTTCACTTGACAGACATGTCCACCACAGATAACAACACTTCCCAATCCTCATCATCTCTAAACAACAACAACAACAACAGAGATGATGAGAACAAAGAAGTGAAGCGACAGAGTGACCACTACTTAAAGCAGCTCAACGGGGCATCTCACAAGATTTCCAAGCCCATCCGAAGACCCCCACCTCCCCCACTTGAACCCCATCATCAACAACAACAACAAGACCCTCAACAACAACAACAACAACAACAACAACAACAACAACACCAACCACCAGTGTACAACATCAACAAGAGCGACTTCAGAGACGTGGTACAAAAACTCACAGGTTCCCCCTTATCATCAACATCAACAAGATTGATGTTCATATGTTGCCATCTCTCAGGCGGAGTTCCATTTTTGGGAAGAACAATATCCCTCTCTTTGGGAAAAGCTAAATGTTTCTTTTAATATAAGTTACTTTGTTTCTTGATTGAATAATAATATTGCGAGTGGAATGTAGATTTGTATATTTTCAATTGAAAATGGAAATGGAAATTAATTTTGAGCATTTTCAGCTTTTTTTTTTTAACATTTGATAGGGGTTTGAAACACTATGTAATCCTTTGATGATAATATAGAGGTTTCAAACCCCTATGAAATCACTACAATTGATAGGGGTTTGAAACCCCTATGTAAGCCTTTGAAGATATTATAGAGGTTTCAAACCCCTATGAAATAGTCAAGATTTGATAGAGGTTTGAAACCCCTATGAAATAGTTAAGATTTGATAGAGGTTTGAAACCCCTATATAAGCTTGGAAGATAAGATAACACCTTAAAAGATAACACTTTTCATAGAGGTCAAAAACCTCTATGAAAAGTAGAATTTGTTCTAATGCACGTACGTCGAGGCAAATTTGGTGGTAGTTGTGAGTTTGTTGCAAGTTCTAGATACATGTCACGCACTGATTGGCTGAGTTGTTGTTGCATGCTGATGTGGTAGGCTCCCATTGGAGGAAAGAAGAGCTGTTGTGACGTGTTGGCCGAGTGGGAAAAGGATACGTGGTAGGTGCCGACGGACAAAAGGCGTATAATAGAGACGTGCAAAGAATAGGGAGACGGTGCAGGTATGTATCTAAAGACAAATCAATGGGTCATATTGATGAAGAAAACATGCATATGATATGGCGAATTGTTGGGAGTTTGTGCTCGCACAAATCCCGAGGAAGCTCGTTCCTTCATCTGTTCATCTAATTCTATCTTTATGTCGAATCTCAAAGCTTGATCGAATGGCTTTAATGTTACTGTGGCTCAATTGTGTTTTCTTCCTGCATTATTCAATTGCTCATCTTTCTGGATTAGCTGTGCAATGCATATCTCGAGATAAATCTGAGGGTAGCTTTAGCATTCCCTAACCTGATTAGGGCTATACCCGGCCTGAAACCTTAATTAAACTCAGATTACCCTTACCAGACTTAACTAGAGCCAGCAGCCTTACCACCTTTACTTGATAAACACTATGGTATATCGATTATCAAAATAAAACAAATCATATACGCAGCAAAAATCTAAAACCTTTTTCGATAATCAAAATAAGATATACAATATAAAAAAACAAACCAGAATAAACATCGGTTATATAATCACCATCCCATTTGATATTACAAAACTGTAATTCAATACAAATATATAAGACCAGAGAAAGTCATTACATCGAAGAGAAGTTCAAGACTCCTATAAATTCTCCATCCCGTAGTTGTAGCGCTTGTTGTATATACCTATAATGTTAATTGGGGTGAGCACTCCAACTTGCTCAGTAAGTAGAGATTCACACTAATCATCAACATTCCATATAATATTCAAAATACCATGCAATAACAACATGCACCAATGATATTTAACAAGAATATGGAAAACATATAGATTCAATACATAATAAGATTCAAAGTAAGTAATTTGGACTATTACACTGTGATCCTTTTTATTTTATAAAATTAGGGTTGATTACCCACTGATGCCATTAATGCGATCGCTAGACCAACATATTGGCTAATATTGTTGGGTTTTGGGGTTCATACGCAGCGGAGATTGCTAAACAGTTTTGACAAAAACCCAACAGGATCCGAATCTAATTCCATTAAAACGTTTAAACTAAGAAAATTTAATCATACCTCGTCGCAAAATACCTTTCTGAAGGTTGATCGATCTCTAAGGCGCTACCAACGACGAACACCCTCTACCAACAGTCCACACACGAACGGCGGCCGAGATTCGAAGTGCTAGCTTCAAGAGAATACCAAACCTTTTTGTTTCTCTCCAAAACGATCAGGAGTGTACCAGAAAACCCTAAGTCATTTCTAAAACGAAAATAGAGTTTCGGCCCTTAATCTTTCGTTCGTGTGTTCTAACTTAAAACGTCTATTTATACAACCCTTGTATATAGACGGTTACGTAAATTACACATATACCCCTACTTAAAGAAGTATAAGTGTAATACACCACAAGGATGTTTCTGTCATGAATTTTATCATATAAAATTTATTTTTCTGAACCATCTTAAAATCTCGCAAAATCATTCTTAGTGTGCGACCTAATAGGCTCATACAACGTTGATAGTGAACCAAAACACATTTTGGTAAACAAGTCATAAGCGGCCTCTAGCAAGACATTATGACTACCCAAGTCGTACGATGAATCAAATCGATACAACCTAATCAATAGTGTATATAACATCCTTTTTCACACGATATCCTTTTGATCAAACATAAGGCATGGAATTGTCATCCAACATGTTCAATCGTACTTGTCTCGATCTCTAGGTAGACTGAAAACA
This sequence comes from Stephania yunnanensis, assembly GCA_039657365.1. NCBI lineage: Eukaryota > Viridiplantae > Streptophyta > Magnoliopsida > Ranunculales > Menispermaceae > Stephania > Stephania yunnanensis. The sequence continues at coordinate 50,153,345 of CM077584.1, read as the reverse complement.
TCCAAGTGACATTGATCAATATCAATTCACTTAGACTAGGCCTTTTAACGGTCTAACACATCGAGGGATCCACTAGATATCTCTTTTTATATGAGAGGGACAAATTCTATCTCAATTACACAACTTCATCACATTGCTCACACAGTAACCAACCACAACCTTTATAATCGTCTGGTTAAAGACAACGTTTGATAGTGTCAAATCACTATGTTCCTAATGTTGAAGTCTCTGGTAATCTCAAGTCAGATGACTGAAAATATACCTATCATGAGAAATAACTATGACTTAATGCATGTGATGTTCTCATAGCGGGTCGGTCCAGTACTATGTTCCCTAACAAGTACTCGTGATCTTGATTCGTATCCCTATACGTATAATCATCATATGATCATCAATCAAGACTCACACTAGTCTTAATTCATTATAGTTCCCAGTATAATGATCGACTAGGGACATTTATGATATTTTTGCAAATACCCATGGATCTTATTGTAATGTAAACATGCAAATTAATTATAATAAATAGCAAATGAAATCCTCTATTTTATATACTAAAAGTATTCATAAAGACATTTAATGGATTGACTTAGGGCACACGCCCCAACATCTCCAACTTGCACTAGGGCCAATCATACATGCATCTAATGCCTAATGATCTAACATGACCATCAAGTTTTGTTTGAGGAAGAGCTTTTGTCAATGGATCCACAACGTTGTCTTCAGTAGGTACTCTGCAAATCTTCACGTCTCCCATCTCAATAATTTCTTTGATGAAATGAAAACGCCTGAGTATATGTTTGGATGCGTGGTGTGATCTAGGTTTCTTGGCGTGTGCTATTGCCCCCTTATTGTCACAATACAAACAAACAAGGTTAGCAATACTTGGAACCATACCTAGTTCAGAAATGGACTTTTTGATCCAAACCGCCTCCTTTGTTGCGCCGTGCGCTGCAATATACTCGACTTTCACATGTTGTAGAATCTGCCACAGTCTCTTGCTTCGAACTTTTCTAGCTTACTGCGCCCCCATTCAAAGTAAACACATATCCAGACTGCGATCTAAAATCATCTATATTATTTTGAAAACTTGCATCTGTGTAACGATATACAACTAGATCATTTTCAAAACCTCCATAGACCAATAGCACTTCTTTAGTCCTTCTTAAGTATTTAAGGATGTTCTTTACCGCTATCCAGTGACTCTCACCAGGATCTGACTGATATCTACTTGTAGTGCTCAAAGCATATGATACATCAGGTCAAGTGCATAGCATGGCATACATGACAGATCCAATAACCGATGCATATGGAATCTTATTCATACGGTCTCGCTCATCATTTGTCTTAGGACATTGAATCTTGCTGAGACTTATGCCATGCGACATTGGCAACAATCCTCTTTTAGAGTCTTGTAAACTGAACCTATTTAGCACCTTGTCTATGTAAGCATTCTGACTTAGACCTATTAGCCTCTTAGATCTATCCCTATAGATCCTTATCCTTAGGATATAAGCTTCATCTCCTAAGTCTTTCATTGAGAAACACTTCCCTAACCAAGACTTGACATTCTGCAATGTTGGGATGTCATTTCCAATGAGTAATATATCATCAACATACAGTACCAGAAAAACAACTACACTCCCACTGGCCTTCTTGTATACACAAGGCTCATCTTCATTCTTAATAAAACCAAAATCCTCGATTGCCTCATCAAAACAAAGATTCCAACTCCGAGAAGCTTGCTTTAATCCATAAATGGATCTTTGAAGCTTACATACCTTCCTAGAATTCGCAGGATGTACAAAACCTTTAGGTTATGTCATATACACGTCCTCAAGCAGCTTTCCGTTAAGAAATGTTGTTTTTACATCTATTTGCCATATCTCATAGTCATAATATGCAGCAATGACAATTAAAATTCTTATGGATTTAAGTATGGCTACTGGCGAAAAAGTTTCATCATAATCAACACCTTGAGTCCGCCAGAAGCCTTTTACTATAAGTCTTGCTTTAAAAGTATGCACTTTTCCATCCATGTCAATTTTCTTCTTGAAAACCCATTTACATCCAATGGTCTTATCACCTTCAAGTAAATCAACCAAGTTCCAAACTTGGTTATCATACATGGATTGCATCTCAGAGTTCATGGCACTTAGCCATTTATCTGAGTCTGGTCCAGACATAGCCTCCTGATAAATGGTGGGCTCATTTTGATCCATAAGCAACACATCACGACTATCAGTAGTGAGAAATCTGAATCTCTCTGGCTCATGTCTTACCTACAAGATTTGTGTGGGCCTTGTGTCACTGCTGGAGGTTCAACTGGTTCAGAACGTTGTTGAACTTACCAATAGCGGTTCAGGGTTTATCTGTGATTCTTGAACTTCTTCAAGATTTATTTCTCTCCCACTAGTGTCTTTCGAAATAAACTATTTTTTCATAAAGGCATTATACTGAGCAACAAACACTTTGTTCTCAACGGGATTATAAAAGTAATATCCTTTTGTTTCCTTTAGATACCCCACAAATAAACACTTGTCAAATTTATGTGCTAGTTTTTCTAAGACTTGTCATTTTACGTAAGCCTCACAACCCCAAATCTTAAGGAAAGACAGACTAGGTCTCTTCTCGTACCATATCTCATATGGTGTTTTATCAACCGCTTTAGAAGGAACTCGATTTAGAGTGAAAGCTGCAGTTTGTAATGCATAACCCCAAAAGGATAATGGAAGATCTGCATGACTCATCATAGATCGAACAATATCTAATAAGTTTTGATTTCTCATTTCAGAAACTCCATTCCACTGTGGAGTTGCTGGTGGAGTCAATTAGGAGACAATCCCACAATTTCTAAGATGATCATCACATTCTTGGCTCAAATATTCACCACCTCGATCTGACCGAAGTGTTTTGATAGTTTTACAAGTTGATTTTGCACTTCATTTTGAGACGTTCGAAACATCTCAAATGATTCAGCTTTACGTTTCATTAGATATACATAACCATATCTACTGAAATCATCAATAAATGTAATGAAGTACTGATAACCTCCTCTAGCCATTGTGTTTATAGGACCGCATACATCAGTATGTATTAGACCCAATAAATCACTTCCCCTTTCACCGTGTCGAGTAAAGGTACTTTTAGTCATCTTGCCTAGTAAAGAAGATACGCACGTTTCATATGTTTCTAAATCAAATGAATCTAGAAGTCCATCTTTATGGAGCTTCGTTATGCGTTTGTCGTTTATGTGCCCGAGATGACAATGCCTAAGATAGGTATGATTCAAATCTTTTGACTTCAATCTCTTTGTATTTATGTTAAAGACTGGAGTATCAGTGGACCTTTTCATGTTTATAATATAAAGACCATCACACAAATCAACATTTACATAAAATATACCTTTACGAGAAATGGAACATCTATTATTCGCAATAATAAAATCAAAACCATCCATATCCAAGCATGAAACAGAAATGATATTTCTACTCAAGGCAGGCCCAAGAATAACAATTATTTAAAGTTAAAATAAGTCCACTAGGTAATACTAAGTCATATGATCCAACAGCTAGGGCAACAATTCTTGCTCCATTCCCTACGCGGAGGATGACTTCTCTTTTCTTCAACTTTCTACTTCTGGTGAGTCCCCGCACATTTATACAAATGTGAGATCCACATCCGGTATCTAATACCCAGGAATCACTAGTAGATAAATTAATTTCAATAATATAAATACCTGTAGTAGTAGTCACACTACCCTTTTTCTTCTTTAGATCTTCCAGATAGAATTTGCAATTTCTGAACCAATGTCCAGGTGCATGGCAGAAATGACAATTTCCTTCCTTTTATTTTGGGTGTTTTGAAGCAGGAACAGGGTGGGGCTTGACTTGTTCCAGAGGCTTTGCGACAAGTGCAACAGCAGCCTTGACAACTTTAGCCTTGTCTTTGCCTTTCTTCTTCATTCCTTTTCCCTTTTGGACCATCAACACATTACTAGAAGGTTTCTTGGTATTTTGTTTAGCAGTTTTAAGCATCAAATGCAACTCTGAAATTGATTTCTCCATATTATTCATATTGTAGTTCATCACGAATTGTGAGTAACTTTATGGTAATGAATTCAGGATCAAATCCGTAGCCAACTCTTGGCTTATAGGAAATCCGAGTCTATCAAGTTGGTCAACATAGCCTTTCATTTTCAGAACATGAGGACTAATTGACGCACCATCAGTCATCTTGCAAGAACGTAGGTTTTTGACTGTCTCAAACCTTTCTTGCCTAGCTTGCTGTTGGAACATTTCCTTCAAATTATAGCCATGTCGTAGGCTTCCATTAGTTCCATGTCCTTCGAAGTTCAGAACCATAGTTGCCGACATAATACATGCAACATCGGTAGAATCGTTGACATGCTTATTATGCGCATCCTTCACGGCTTTCATAGCATTGGCTGGTGGGTCCTCAAGGATTGGAGCATCCAGTACATACAACTTGCATTCATGCTTAAGAACAATTCTCAAGTTTCTGAACCAGTCAAGAAAGTTAGTCCCAGATAGCTTATCCTTCTCAAGGATGGATTGCAGTGACAGGGGGTTATTGTTACTTGAAGAGGCCATTGATCTACAATAAAGATTATGCAAAGTTAATTTTAGTATAGAGGAATAGACTCCCACTAAATTAACAACCCTCCTAAAACACACTATTTATTTAGGGGACTAAAATCCATATTTCACCTAATTCTATGACAGCTATGGCATGAAACACATAACTAGATTATTTAGGTAGGTAACAGTTACCAATTACATCTTATGTAATTTTAGATACTTTTTATGAGATACATGACATCTTATGTCTTATCATGTTTTTATCTCATCATGTGCCTAAAGCTCAAAACTATTTTGATAGCTTTATTAAGTTGGACCATTTTAAACATTTAGGTAACTCTTATCCAACTTGTCTCACCAAGATAACACAATGCACCCAGCTATGGCTGAAACTGTATTAGTGTGATCGAGGCTTGACAAGTGTTTAAAATGAATAGCATGAGTCTTAAAATTTAACGGAGGGATTTTATTTAGTTTTAGTGATTTTATGTAAACAATGAAATATCATATATTTTTTATTGATTTGTTAAATTACTAAACAATTTGGAGATTTTTATACTATTCACTAATAAAAGAATTTCCATGCGCTAGGAATTCAAAGAATTCGTTGCTGATCCGTTGCTAATCAGCAACGGAAAAGAAATAGATTTAATATTACTCCGTGGCTGATCCGTTGCTGATTAGCAACGGATTAGACACGGACTGCTTTAGTCCGTTTCTGATCCGTCTCTAACTTTCGTAATAATATCAGTTTCATGGACTATTTTCTTTGCTATTTAGAGACGGAATAGCCATGGAATCTTTGAATTCCATTGCTAATCCATCTCTATTCCGTTTGTAATCTTGTCACGCCCCTCACTGCCAGCAACACACTGCAATTGGTCCTCCATAACCTGTACACCTAAAAAGATCACCTACTGCATCACCTACACCCCCTCCAACAACTCCTTGGGGGTGTTAACATTCCCTAAAAAACCAGATTTCTCCATACATACATCAACAATGTATATCAACACCAAAGATAGAAATAAGGGAAAAAAGTGCAATTCGACATTGAAAAAAACATTTTGTACCCACGAAAGCTTCTCAAGTATAGTAAATGTTGAAAAAACTTGAGTATTCACAAAATCACCAATCCTATTGTTCAACATCAACCACAAAAAGCTTCTAATCTTGTAAATATTCACAACAAGGACTATCACTGTAAAAGTTATGTAAACAACTGTAAAAGATATGTACAAAAGCAAAATTATCATCTCAAAAGTAACACAAACAACGAAAAAAATACCTAAGTATCACCAAGCTGCTCAACTCTCGTCAGCCATTCTTGCGTATCACGATCAACATTGTCTTGTTGTTGTGGTGGATCAGCGGGATCTACTTGCGGTGGCTATTGCTGCTCATGAGGTGGTGGTGGTGTTGGTGGCGGTTGTGGTTGTGGCAGAGATAGGCCTGCTCCGTCTATGGTCATCCCAAATTGCCTCTGCATAAACGCCACAACTTTCCGTAATTGCTCGGTAACACTATCGAACTTTGAACATGGGACCATCTCTGGCAACTGGGATGTGCTAGCGCCAGAATTTGCATATCTTCTCTTCTTTCTCCCTAATGACCCGAGACCATAGACACGTCCTTTGGGACACTCACCCGTCACATTGTAGTACACCGCCTCATCATCCTCCGGCTGGTCCGGTGTAGCCTGGGTTAGCTCCTGACGTCTCTGCTGGAGCTTAGCCTGCATGGATCAACAATAAACAAATTAAATGATATGCTTGTAAAATAAACTTCCTACTATTTCACTCGTATTTATATACTTACATAGAACCGCTCCGATCTAGTATCGATGAATGTCACCCCATCGTGATTTACGGTATGGAAATGCAAATACAATTCATTCACGTGAGGTGGCGTCTCGGATGTATTAGTCTGCATACAAGAGTTACACAAATTTTTAAAAATGTCACTTACTAGTTGGTTGGCGCACTTATATTCGCCAATCACAGAGCAATTGCATAGAGGTTAAATGAACTTAACATTAATGAAAAATGCAATTAAGTTAAACTAGCATCAATGTGTTAGAATTATAAAAAAACCAAATTACCAACAAACACAGGCATAGTGAACAAGTGTAAAAAATGAATAAAATAAACAAGAGTGTAAAAACACTTACCAATCTTTCATGTGTAGTCACAAAAGACACCGAGCCACGACTGTGCTTCGAGGCTCCAGTCCCAGGTCCTCCAGACTCAGTGTTCCTATTTATAGACGCTTGCCTAGACCTGGCAAGAAAGTCCTCGCTCTCCCAGTACTCCAAGTATCTCTTTTATGCCTTATCCGTAATGTAGTTTGACTGCACACGTTTCTTCTTCAACTTGTGCATCAATGCGGTGTACCTTGTGCCTGCATGCATGTCGTACGCCGCACGAATGAGGTCCTCGTGAATCTTGTCATCCCATCTAAAATATACCTATACAATGACAAGTGCAATAGTTACGAGACATTGAGTAACTAGTATAGATCCTAATACATTTGTTATTCCTGCGCACTGCTTGCCATGGCGCCCAGTGTGGTTTTTATGATGATTCGGTACCGACTTCCAACAGTACCCTTCTGGAATCATCCATCGCTTGAAAACTTTTGTCATCCTCCGAGCACAAGAATGAGAAGGATGCAATTCTCTGTGTTTCATTAAATTACATAACATCGTCAAAACTTTCAAATAATTTACATCGACAATTAGAAATCCATATATGAATCAAATAGAAACTTACGTATTATTCGCAATCAGTGTGATCGAAATCCTATGCACGCGAGGGGGCTCGGTCCCTGTCCTCTGAGGTACCCGTGGAGGGCCCGTAACCTGCATCCCCGCTCTGCCATCATAAGATGAGGATGCTGATGGTGATGCGGCGGCCGGAGGTGCAGGGATCGTCGGTACAGGAGTGTTATGTGTCGATGTCGCCGATGGTGATTCCAATGGTCGATTTTGTATGGTTCTAGATGACGATGTCGATGGTACAAGTGACGCAGATGGTATGGAAGGTGAAGGTGATGCTGATTGTAACTCATGATCGAATGAGCGAGAAGTCGGAATCGATAAGGGAGGAATCGAACCACGGCCTCGACCGCCACGATCTCCTCGACCCTCTCGCGTGGCCGGACCATGAGGTCCAGTTGGTATATCAGTTCCAAAGGTCTGCACTGTACCTCATACGACTAGACGAGGTCCCCCTAAAGGTAGCCCTCGACCGCCATGAGGTAATGTGTGACCTCGAAGTGGGGGTGATCACTGCGACCCATGAAACCTAAAAAATAGCAATCGTAAACTATTGTGAATGAAGATTTTAAAAACTCACGTAACGTCAATCGAACAATGACATAACATAGACATACATTACTCGTTGTCATCCATTTCAAATTCACTCTCATGACTAGAAGTTGATGATTCTTCCTCGGAATCATCTCCACTATCGACAATGAAGTCGTGTTCTTCTTTACTTCGACCCACTTCCACTATAACGCGAGTCCCATTTGGGTAATCCAAATTGTTTAAATCCTGAGTTGCATCGTCGACTACACATGTGGTGGGGTCGCCATCTTGGAATGCAATCTTTGCCAATGTAGCGTCATTATCGTCTTTGCTCGTTGCCTCCTTGGTGATTTTTGGTTGACAGCAACAAACTGCTAGCCATTCTTGTCGCTCGTTCCTTAAAGAAGGGTACGAAAGGTAGTACACTTGATTGGCTTGCATTGCAAGGACAAATGGCTCGTACTTGTTATATCGTTGATTTCGATGAACCTCTACCAATTAAAGTGTTGGGTGAGTCCTCACGCCAAGATTCGGTGTAGGGTCATACCATTCACACTTAAACAACACCATATGCTTGAGGCCATTATATTCAATCTCTACAACCTCTTTCAGTACTCCATGATTGAGGACATCTAATCTTCCTTTCACTTTGGTATGTAAGACAATGTTGTTTAGCAAATGCTATGAATTCTTTAACCCTCGTCGCGAATTCAATTCGAATGAAGCCATTGTCGAGACGGTTGTACATCCACTTTCGACTAGTACACGACATTCCTATCGTGATTGTTCAAAAAAATTAGTTAACTATTTAAATTCTTTTCGACGGTATAGGTCTACTTAGGTCTCCACCTTACACAATTTATTAGAAGGGGGAATGTGAGAACCTCCCTAACTATATGAACAAAAAGCTTTATTTGTATGCATTGAATACATATGGTTTGAAACGAATAACATAAAACAAAACAAACTTTACATTTGTTGAGTTCCAACTTCATGTTAGTTTTTGGATTGAATGTAGGACTCGTAATCTCGGGAACAATATTTCTAAATTCATGTGTGTTTGTGGCTTATGTTCCTTATGATGATTTCAACTTCCTTAAGGTTGAGCACCCATTATTTCATTCCTAACAAATTCATGAATAGATGTACCTAAATTACTGTCAGCCATAACACACTGCAACTCATTATGTAAGGGCAAGTACAAAGGTTGGCTCCATACATCATTCTGATCGAAGACTTCATGTTTTATAATGTACAAACCCATATCAAACCATAAACATATTGACATATGTGCATACGTCAACCAATAAATACAGTAACACAAATCATAGTATGTTATTTAGAAAGAAATTCAATATCTCATAGGTCAACGACATTAACGGAATTCAATCATAGAACGAAGTCAATACAAAGAATGCTATGCGACAATTATTAACAGGATTATTTTAGCCAAATAAATCATAGACACTAATACACAAGAAATTCAACATTACCAATATAAGATCGGTAGTACAAAAATCCAAATGATTTAATGTTAACTCATAAATGGAAATGAAATAAGGAGAATTGCCTCAAAGGGTTTACATACCTCAAATGCACGTAATTCGTAGCCTATACCTGCTCTCGGCCACTCCAAACTCGCGTTTCACATCTTGTTGCGCTGACCATGAATTTAAAATGAGGTTTAGTTTAGGACATTGAATGGTTAACCAGATATTACAATGATTGATCTTATTCAGTTGCTTTCAAATCAACAATGACAGTTAATGAATCAAAATAAACAACTCAACAAATGGAAAACAAAAAAAACAATAACCAGAATCGATCATCGTACTTAAGAAACACAAACAACCAGAAATCATTGCTACAATTATTTATACTTATGTAATTCCTATGAAATCATAAAGTTCACATTTTAGAATTACGATTTCATTTTAACACTTCAAATTCTATTTTCAAGTCATAATGAAGTGAAATCACTTCGAAACTCTTCACATTGATAATTAGGTGGTAGTACTTTAACTAGCTGAAAATGTTGTTATTTATGCTAATTAGAGCCATAATGCTCCAGCTTACTTGAGCATTGGAACCAAATACCCTCCAAGGTGAAGAGACATCATTGTGTTAGTCACTTGATCCATCTCTAATCGATCCAAGAAGTTGAACCAAATATTGCACTTTATCGATGATAAAATTAATGTAGCTAGGAATGTATGCTGCAAATAAAATAACTTGTGATGTATATTTGACTAGTGTAAGAAATGGGCTTGAAGTGAGCACTAACTAGCTAGTTAAACAATTATATGAATGTGAAAGTATTAACCTTCAAGGTGTTTGTGTTCAATGTCGGATTTATCATGTTAAGAGAGAAAAAAATCATATTATATCAGAATTAATGTTATTTTTCTTTCAAGTTTTTTTCTTCACCTTCTTTTGTGTTCTATTTCCGATCAGTGCATGTGGGTCATTTCTTATCTATCCTTCAGTTGTCAAGTAGGCCAGGCTGCTCGACACTTTTAACAGGAGTTGAGACTCAACGCAACAAAAGCTGCATTTAGAATTGCTCTTCAAAAGCAATACATACTTTCTGGGAAAATCCAAGGAGATGTTGATCTTATATACTATTTTATCATGCAAGACATATATAGCTTTGAACAGTCACATACCAAGTGTAGCCAATTTTAGGACAATAATAAAACCATTCTAAGAGCATTTTGTCAATGATAAAAATAAAATAAAATAAAAAATTGGCCAGATAAACAACTGTGGAGACTATATAAGAACACTCCTATAAATAAAAGATAAATATATTCATGAATAGTATTGTAAAATAACCATAGTTCTGCCACATTCGGAAGTTGTTAACTCAAGACCAAAAGAAAAGCTAGATATGGCTTGTTGGGTTAAGGCACTAAAATTACTATTGAGGAAAAACATGGACATAAATGTGATATAATTAATGTTTGTATACATATATACGTATCAATTGTATTAATGTTTGTATACATATATAGCTAGTTGTATAGAAGAAATTAAAATTAATCTTTCAAGGCTCTATGGGACATAATTCATGATACATATATAAAAATGTGGAAGTACGGCTGAACAATCTGGAATGTCAAATTAAAGCTTATATATATGGGTACGAGTTGCTGCAAAAATAAAAGGAATAAAGGGTAGTGGCATGCATGGTGACATAAGGAATAATATCTCAGTCGGTCGCATATGTAGAAAAGGATTTCCATTAATTAATTATATGCTTCGTTTTATCATATATACACCACAAATTGATCCCTTATATTTATCCTTTTTTTTTTGATAAACGAATCCAACATAAGTCAAATCTGAGACCTCCCCCAAATTCATATATCTTGTAGCAAGTGACGCTTCATTCATTTCATAAAAAATACATTAGTTACTTATCTTGATCCTTCTTGTTAATTTCTTGCTTTTCTATATCTGGTCATCGATTGTTCAAATTAGGATTTTGCCTAAAAACTCAATTAGAAACTCTTAATGAGTCTCAATTTGACTTGTTTCAACAACAATATCATTCACCATGGTTTAGCAAAATCATTATTCATTCTAACTCAATTGAAACTCGTACAAGTCCCTATTTCATCAAGGAACAAATATTTGTCTAACTATATCAACAAGCAATGACATAAATTTTTTCAAATTCTGGTAACAAACACTTGAAACAAATTTAAAAGTAGGATCTCATCATTAGAACCCCTTCATTCTTATCAATTTAAAACAAGTTAGCTCCTAGTTTTGTTATAAATAAATTTATGAATACAATATCGAATGGCATGATATTCGATGTTCTACCATATTCGTTGTTCTACATCAACATGATGAACTAAATAAATTAGAGAATATACGCCCAAAATCCAAATAAACAACTCAACAAATGAAAGCTAAAAAAAAACCCAAAATCCTCCACTTTTACATCAACAATGATAGAAATACCGAATCGAAATAAACAACTCAACATATGACAAAAAGTAGCAAAAAAAAACAGAATCAATCATCAAACAAAAACCCTAATAATTAACGACAAAAAACCACAATTAACAAAAACACCAAAAACAACCACAAATCACAATTCACGAAAAAATAAAATTCATATTTCACAAACGACTGCAATCAACAGCTAACGACCACAAATCACACCAATGCCGTCTCTAAAGTCTCAATGAAACCCCAAAACCCTCAACAGCCGAAGCGTACCTCTACTCAAGTCCAACACCCTCTCTGTCCTTCCTTCTTCAAAGTCGAAGGCTTAGGGTCCGACGAGGGCAGACGGCGAGGGCTTCGGAGAAGGCGAGGTACAATGAAATGACGGTGAACAGCGGCAACGGCTTAGGGTGCGGCGAGGGCATACGGGGAGGGCTTCGGAGGCTCCAATCTCCGACGACGGCTACGGTAGACACGACGGCCTCGTCGCAGCCTCAATCACAGCGACGACATATTTCGGTGAGAGAGTGAGAGTTGACGATGAGTGAGATTCCGGTGAGAAAGAACCGAGAGAGAGAGAGCGGTGGATGGTGAGTGAGATTTTCGTGAGAGATAGCAGTGACAGAGAGAGCGGTGAAAGAGATATATATATCGGTGAGAGAGAGAGAGAGATTTCGGTGAGACAGTGAGCGTTTTCGGAGAGACAGAGAGGGTTGATGGTGAAATCGGGAGAGTGAGAGGGAGAGTTCTGTGGTTGGTTTTTTATTTTTCAATCATCGAGATCGAAGCACGAATCTTGAGACGTAACGGACGGTTGCAAAAAATTAAAGTTTTGGTGGGAATATTGCCGCCATTTTTTGAGACGGAATTTAATTTCGTCTCCAATCCGTCTCTATTTCCTCTCTGATCTCTCTATATTCCGTCTCTGAATTAGTCCGTCTCAATTCCGTGTCTAACCATTTTTTCTTAGCAATGAAACTTAATTCCGTTGCTAATTCCATTTGTAAATATCCATTTTCTTGTAGTGCTTCGATTCGAAATCAACCGAACCATCCTCATCTTCTCGATTGTTCGAATGAATTGGATAGGAATGAGTTTTTTTTTATATATATATGGGTTTTCTCGAGATACGCGTCGTGCTATCTCGAGACCGACCGCGTTGTTGATTTGTTAAAATGGCATAGCTTAATGTGACACGAAATTTGACACATCAAGCACTTACGCTTCATTCAAAATGATATGATAATCCATATATTTCCAATATTCTTTTATTTTTCAATATATGTTTTTATATATTTAAAAACATGTAAATATATATAACGTGTTATTCACCAATAAACTCATTGGACATGCTACAAGTGTCCTTGAGTGTGCACACTCTTGCCACGACTTCCTTGTCACACTTGGTGTCTCGGTAAACCATTGTTTATTGGGTATCTTCCGTTTTATAGGCTTATGTATAATTTTTGTATTATACAACAACCTATATATAAATTGATTTAACAATTCAAACAAACATCATACATCATGCGAAAGCACGCACATGCTATTCGAAGTATGCCAAACTTAATCACAACTCTAACTCGGATTAATTAGAATTTAGACTAGTACTAATCATCAACTTAAGGTAACATGTCGTTACAGTAGCTGAACACACTGTATATAAATATTCTATCTTGTGTAGTTTTTTGCTCCAAATTCAACCGCGCACTCCATTGAACTTAAAAATAATAAATAAAGACAATTAGGCTAATATTTTGGAGACTCGACCATAAAAAAATATAAATAACCTATATAATACTACATAATTAACGACTTATCAGTGGCTATAGTTAATTTTATATTAAATGTAAACTAAGTTAGTAAGTTAAAACATTAGCTATTTAATGAATCTTGAGATACGTGTTGACACATCATGAGACCAATTGAGTTTGATATTGGTGTTAGTTAAAAGGAGTAAGTGGTGAGTTAGTGAAAAATATGTCAAGGTGTAGGCTATAATATTAGTCTCGAGATACGTGTGTAGTTTAAGATCAATGACTATTAATCAAATTTATCCTAATATATAAGATTGGATAAGATCAACCTATGCAATTCATTTCATTTGAAAGCTTGGTTGAGAAGTTGTGGTTGCTCGAGAAGTTCAAGGAGGGAGAGATTAAGAGAGAGAGATAGGGGAGAGAGATATGTTACTTTGGAGGAAATCTTGTAGGTTTAGGAGTTAATTGATCAAGTTGTTGGTGTTCATCAATTAGGTAATCTACTTACACCATTAATTTAGTTTAATTTGATGAGTTTGTGAGAAATATGTGGTGTGGCTGATCTTGTGTTGTTATTGGGTATCTTGGGGTTTCTGGTAGGTGAGAAAGGATATCCCAAGGTGTTGGAGTGGTCTATGTGTGACGAGAAATCAAAATTCTAAGTGCAAAATCTTGAGTTTTCCTGTACATAATGCGCTAGATGAGCTAGCTAACGCTCTACATGTGTGTAGCATGCAAATAAATTTGACTAGGGCATTAATGAGGTCACTAGCGCACTAGACCGCGTTAGGTGCTCTGACAGCACAAAAATAGAAACTTCTTAATTTCGATTTAAACATTTTAAATAAGTATAATACCATAATTAAAGGTCTAAACACACTCAAAACACGTTAAATGCTATCGAGAACCTAAAAGAAAGTCTCGAGGTTTCGGATATGAGTTTTGAGGTGTCGAGAGGCCCGATTAGCTAAGAAATTTGCGTGGATTGTAAGTTAACTAATTGATATATTTATTTACATTTCATTCCTATTTTGCTATTCATTCTCAATTATTTGAACTAAATTATCCTTTGTACTCTACATGTCATGACTTGTTGTCTCTTGTCATTTTATGATTTTACTATTATGGCATTAGTTTTTGATTAAATTGTTTCGTTAACTATAAATCATGTGTTATGTCAGTCTCGATCGTGGAGATATCTAGTCCAATAAAATAGCATGCTATTAGGTAGGTGTATGATGGTATCATAATATGTTTTCCTTTGTGCATTAGATATGCAATTACATTTGTAAGATTCCTAAACCATGTCATTTATTGGGTGATGAAAATAGTTGTTATTTGGGCCATAGTATGATAGAAATGTGTGCGACACATGAGGTCACTAGACTTCCATAGTTGTCGGGATCTCACAACTAGCTTGTGCAGCACTCGGAGTATGGGACCCAGAGTTGTTGGCAAGTATACATCACATGTGAGGGGCACTTGTGAGTATTTATATATACAAAGGGCATTTATAATGATGTGAAGACATCTTAAAAGAATTTATTATGCCATAAATAGTGAAAAAAATGTTGATGTAATTAACTCACGGCCGACCATCCCTAGATTATTACTGATTAGCCGAGTGTCAGTTTTATTTTACTTAACTGAAGTATCTTATAACATGATTTCCTTTCAGTATAGTTGTTAATGCTATGTTTTTAGATACTTGTTGTATATTTAGAAATGTGAACAAATGTCTCCCAGTGTTACTTTTTACTTTCCTATACTCAGCGTCCTTTTTATGACGGTGGGTGCAGATCAATCAAGTAGTAGACTGGGTGTGACGACCCAAAAATCAAAAGCACCCATCTCATGGGTGATTTAGGTATTTTCATAAACCTTAAACTAAATTGGTCCCACTATACAAATTTATTATAAACCCTAGCCTCCGTTGGTGCGCACACAAAAAGTTAGATAGAAAATGAGAGGGGACTTGTTTGGGGGAAGTGCGATGCTTTGAAGCTAAGGAGACCTCCATTGAAGGTAAAACATTTTTTTTATTGTCTAAAAGAATCACAAGCTTGTGATTGTCTCAATAATAGTGAAAAACACATTATGTTCTCCTTTTTATTTTAAGTTTGTGAAACTTTAGTGGAGAACCCCCAAAAAGGCGACACCATCGACAACGCCGGGGAAGGGCGGCAGCCTTGACAACACCGTTGTTGGTCTCGAGCGCGGGCCCACCACCAGGAAGTAGTGGCAGTGGGCCTCCGCCGCCACAACTCAACAGGGCAAAAAAGGCACCCGTGTATATATAATATATAATAATAAATAATAAACTATAACATTCTATATATATGATATAAGATTATATACATATATATATATAATAGAAATAGTTATAATAAAATAAATAGAAACAAAATTATGGACTTCGAGACGCACAACTGCACCCTGACGAGGGTTTTTGAGAACACGAAACCTGCGAGACCCGTACTAGTGAGCCTAAAGTAACTTGATAATAAATTGGAAATTAAGTAATTTTGAAATGAGAGTTTGCGAGTTAAAGCGAATGAGTCTTAAATTGTATAGATTCATGAAACGGTTCATATAGAACCCCGTATGGGCAAGGATCGGGAGATGATATCGCGGCGACCCGAGGTAAGTGGGGAACTTTGCTCAAGTATCAAATATGACATGTTATTAGATAATTAAGATTCATGATTTGAACTCAAGACTTAGGAATTGGTTGCATTATGCTATTGAATTGATTTACTTATCTATGGTTGTATATGTGTTACACCAAAAAAAATTGGGATTTCTTCTCCTGTGCAAGGAGATGGAATTACCTATTCCTGGGTAAGGAGTTGGAATTATCCATCATGGCTAAGGAGATGGGGCTAAATTATCAAGGACTTGAGCAGTGGTAAACTTCTCATGAAAACTCTAAGTGATCTTGGTGCACATATCGGCGACGGTTTAGATGAACATACTGTCGATTTGATGGGACCATTGAGGGGACACAACGACCATTGTGTTCACTAGTGATCTTCATCACCTCGAGAGTAAGGGAATCGATCACCTGAATCAAATCAATAACTAGTATGCATTGAATGGACCAATGACTTATAAACATTATTATCCTTTATGGTATATCTCTTGTGGGCCCCTATGCGTGAATGCTTTAATTTTATTCATGATTTTCAAACCTTTTGCTAGTATGGTTTAAATGCATCATGGAACTTGTCTTAAACGAGTAAAATGGATGGTTTACATTTAATTATGCATATGAATCTTGTTTCCATGCTTACTACTAATTGTTTGATGATTTGATTTCAATTCCATGTTAGATCTTGCATCTTTATTAAGCAGTACTTGCATGTTTAATGTTTGAAAGGGTTTTCCGCATTTAATAAGCTCCATTAGTTCTTTTAGCTCACCCCACTTACTTTTCAGGTCCGTCTTTATCAATACCAGCGCGGGATAAATGGAAAGCGATAGCGTAGAGTTTTGCTTTTGATGTAAGCTTTGCATGTTATTTATATTATCGATATTCAAAACATCTAAACATGGGTTGTATTAAATACTCAATGAGGTAGATTATACACCTCGAGACTTGTTGACTTAGTACCATGGTAGTATACGTTTACGGTTACTTAGGGATACCTGAACACCTTTGTTTGAAATTATTTGCTTAACATATGGAACCTTTTTAGTTTTAAATTCCTCAATCATTGTTTCATATGTACAGTTGTGTAGTTCTGCAGGTTGAATTAGGCATGCCAAGCCATTATTTGGGCCTGGTTCAGGTGTCAGGCTTAGGTAACGGTTTGGGCCGAGTGACCCAAACCTAGGTCGGAAGAAAGTCATTTCAATTGGTATTAGAGCATAGGGATTAGAACCTAGGGAAAATGTTAGGTTAGTGAGACTTAAGTATGTAGAGCCTTTAAGTGTAGATGTCAAGTTTAAGTCGAACAAATCAATGGTATGGGACATTGATTCAAGTCGACTTAATGTGCACAAACGACCAATCATAGGATGGAAGGGATTGAATACTTGAACAAAACACTCGAATAATGTTATTTGCTTGGTATTATAATATATATTGCATTTAGATATTCTACATATTCTCTTGATTTATAGGACTAATTCTCTCTTGTTTGCTCCGCAGTCGCATCATGAGCAATCAAGGTGGAAACTCCTACAATTTTAGGGAAACAGTGGATATGGATGAGAGAAATTAGCGCACTCAAATGGAGCAGCGCACGACTACTATGGCCAAAACATATCAAAAAGCCATCCATGACATGAGATATGTTCAAGACCAGAGGTTGGCAGACTTGGCGCAATCACATGAAATGAATATGGCCCGCATACTAGAGATGATGCAGCAGGAAAATATAGGGGTAGTGGAGCGAGAATCCGTGAGGCATGGACTTAACCCTTCCTTGGCACCTATACATGAAGATCACCCGATCGATGAGGGGTTGATTCTACTACGGCCGCAGCCGCAGCCGCAGTGACCGTACCTGTAGTGAACAAAGACCTAGAGGCTTGTCAGATGGGAAAAATACAAAAGGAATTTATGAAATATGATGTCCTGGACTTTTATGAAAATCATGATCCCATTGAGGCTGAGGCATGGATACTAAATATGGATAAGAGGATGAAGACGCTGAATATTGATGAGTGGACCATGGTACCGTTGGTGGCATTTTTATTAAAACACAAGGCACACAAATGGTGGATGAATATCAAGGGGACACAAGGAACTAATATGAATTAGCCCCAGTTCAAGCATTTGTTTTACGAAGAATGGTTCCCAGAGCTAGTGAAGGATGCGAAGATTCGAGAGTTTCTTATCTTAGTACAGGGCGATATTTTAGTGGCTGAATATGCATCAAAGTACAACGAGTTGCTAGAGTTCGCACATGAGTATGTCCCGACAGATAGGATTCGTAAAAGGAGGTTTAGTGATGGATTAAGGCCAGATATTAATGCTATGGTAGCGGCGTCTGGATTTGAGACTTATCACCAGGCACACCAACGAGCCTTTGAGTGTGAGGCATCACTTCATGTAGTTTCAACCAGGATCTAATCAGTATTGGTATGGGAAACGTAGCTTTGGGGGTTATCAGAACAGTCAGGACGACAATTTTCGGAAATTAAAATTTAGAGGGTTTTTTGTTGGACATACACGTTCAGTTACAACTTCAAGGGCGCCGCACATTCCTATTGCAACTGTTGCACATACGGATGTCCCTGTGCCTTTGGCTACTCAAAGTGTAACATTTAGGCCATCACGTCCATCGTAGCAACTGCAATAAAGTGAGGGCAGAGGGCTGAGATAGAGTGCATCCGCGAGTGTCGCGCAACCACCTCCAAATAATTAGAAATCGCATATAATATGTTTTTAGTGTGGAGAAGCAGGACATTATAAGAGTAGATGCCCCAACCTATTGCCATCTGAGAGGAGCATAGCTCCAGATGCCCGAGGTGGAGTCCATGTAGTAGCTGAGCATGACCAGGAGACCCCGCAATGGGTAGTTGCAGGTACGGGCTTTGATTTTTATAATGAAACCAACATGCATTATTTTAATTTGAAATCCATCATGTTACCATTATTGGGAAATCAAAAGTTGGTACGATAGGGTCGAAAAGGCCAGAGCAAAACTCGATAAAAAAAAATAAAATAAAATAAAAAATAATACTATCATTGACAAAATTGTATGATCTCATAGATGGTAGGATACAAAATCGGGGATTCTCCAAACTAAGAATACGTTAAAAAATGAGCATTAATTGCATGATTCATCAATATTAGTAGATCTATTGATTTTGACTTATAAAAATACACATCATGGAGGGTAGTGCATCGAGGATAACCAAGTTACTAAAATTGGGGATACCAAAACATTACACCTTCTTTCGAAATAAGTATGGTTTACTTGACTATACTACAAAATATAAATGAACCAATTTAGTACGACTTGGATAGCATACCTTACAACTAGTAATATAAGTCCAACGACAATGAACTCAATGATAGACAGATTACATAAATTGAGGATACTCAGTAGAAAAAATGTAGTCTTGGTATGATTGTACGATGTTAGACAAGAGGATTGACAACCGTCAAGTCATATGGAACCTAATCCGGTTCATAAAGGGACAGTTGAACAAAATAAATGAAGTCGATATATAAATAATTAATATAACTAGTACCACTTAATCTAAGTCATGATGACATAATCCTTAAAAATCAGGGATCCTAATATAAGATCGATTTTTGGAAATGATGAATAAGTAAATAGGTGGTATAATGGATTGCGAATTCAAAAGAAACAATGAACATTACAATAGCCCTTAGTAGCCATCGGATTCGTAAAATGAGTAACCCACTCGAAAGCCTAAATTTTAATGATGTTGATAACATCACGAGAAATAATAATAATTGCTCATAGTAAGTGACTTGAGAATTTCTAGATAGGAGTGACCGTTATTTTAACACAAAAAACACAAAAGTTATGACACTTTATTTCTTAGTAAGAGGAAGTTTTTAAACAAGTTGTAAAAGTTTAAAATTAGTTCTGACGGGTAACAAAAGGCGTTTGATTCACCGAATGTAAACATGACTAATCCAAATGAATTTAAAATAGTCGCTCGGGATCGTGAGAGTTGACCGAAACTATATAAATATATAAAAAAACAAAAAAAAAACCTACAACAACAAATGTTGATAAATGTATGTTAAAATTTATGTTAAGTATTATTCTCGAGAGGAATACTTGACATGCTCATTTGTAGACTCCATAAATAAGTCGCAAAGGACATGAAAAGTCATTCATTGATATGTAACCGAGATGGCGATATAGTTGGTGTGCTAGTGCTCATACTATAGCGGGCAGCTATTATCGTCATTACTCCCATTTGGCAGTATGGTTTTGTTGTCGGATAGGCAGAGATATTTATGACACAGATAGACACCTAATCACATCTCAGTAGGTTATAACATACTTTCTTGTTGCACGACTTAGGCGTCCATTGCGATTTCAGTGGAGTGTACAAGGAAATCTCAAATACGTGTTATACGCGTTATGATACGAAGACTTGGCGGGTAGCTAAGATTTAATGACTTTGCTAATATATATACGAGGTAAGCCACATGAATTCCACCATGTGGGAGAGAAATAAGGGTGTTGGGATGATGCAGTCAAGAGTAGATTTTATTTAACGCGAGGTCAGATAAATTTCGTAGGTGCAGATTTGCATCAGTAATAAAAAAAATGTGTCTTAAAGAAATCGTTAAGAAGGGACACGTCGGGATACGAGTATACTTTACTTTTACTTTGAAGACGAAAGTTCTTAAAATTGGGGATGTTGTGACGTCCCAAAAATCAAAAACACCCATCTCGGGGGTGATTTAGGTATTTTTATAAACCCTAAACTAAATTGGTCCCACTATATAAATTTACTGTAAACCCTAGTCTCCATTGGTGTGCACACAAAAAGTTAGAGAAAAAACGATAGGGAACTTGTTTGGGGGAAGTGTGATGCTTTGAAGCCAATGAGACCTCTATTGAAGGTAAACACATTTTCTTTTATTGTCTAAAAGAATCAAAAGCGTGTGATTGTTTCAATAATGGTGAAAAATGCATTATGTTCTTCTTTTGATTTTAAGTTTGTGAAGTTTTAGTGGAGAACCCCCAAAAAGGCGGCACCATCGGCAACACCGAGGAAGGGTGGCGGCCTCGCCACTGCCGCCGTTGGTCTCGAGCGGCGGACTCACCGCCGCCGGAGTAGTGGCGGCGTTGGCTTGCTGCCACCAATGGGAAGGAGGGGCATCCACTAGGAGGGCCCCTCAATGTGAGTCGTGCTCACTGCCATTTGGCAATGAGCACGGGAGGGGGAGGTCGGGGGTCATTTTGATCGCTGGCCACCCCTCAATCTCAACAGGGGCCAAAAATGACCCCTGTATATATAATAAATAATAAAATATAACATTCTATATATATGATATAAGATTATATAGATACATATGATAGAAATAGTTATAATTAAATAAATAAAAATGAAATCGTGGACTTTGGGGCGCACAACCGCACCCCGATGAGGGTTTTCGAGAACACGAGACCTGCAAGACCCGCATTAACGGACCCAAAGTAATTTGATAATAAATTAGAAATTAAGTAATTTTGAAATCAGAGTTTGCAAATTAATGCGAATGAGTCTTAAATTGTATAGATTCGCGAAACGATTCATGTAGAACCCCGTACGCGCAAGGATCGGGAAAGGATATCGCGGCGAGTCGAGGTAAGTGGGGAGCTTTGCTCAAATATCAAATATGGCATGTTATTAGATAATTAAGATTCATGATTTGAACTCAAGACTTGTGAATGGGCTGCATTATGCTATTGACTTGATTTACTTATCTATGGTTGTATATGTGTTGCACCAAAAAAAATTGGGATTACTTCTCCTGGACAAGGAGATGGAATTACTTATTCATGGGTAAGGAGTTGGAATTACCCCTATTGACTAAGGAGATAAGGCTAAATTATCAAGGACTTGAGCGGTGGTAAACTTCTCATGAAAACTCTAAGTGATTTTGGTGCACATATCGACGACGGCTCGGATGAACATACTATTAATTTGATGGGACCATTGAGGGGACACAACGGCCATTGTGTTCACTAGTGATCTTCATCACCTCGAGAGTAAGGGAATCGGTCACTGGAATTAAGTCAATAACTAGTATGCATTGAATGGAGCAATGACTTATAAATATTATTATCCTTTATGGTATATCTCTTGTGGGCCCCTATGCATGAATGCTTTAATTTTATTTATAATTTTCAAAACTTTTGCTAGTATGGTTTAAACTCATCTTGGAACTTATCTTAAACGATTAAAATGGATGGTTTACATTTAATTATGCATATGAATCTTATTTCCATACTTTCTACTAATTGCTTGATGATCTGATTTCAATTCCATGTTAGATCTTGCATCTTTATTAAGTAGTACTTGCATGTTTGATGTTTGATCGGGTTTTTTGCATTTACTGAGCTCTGTTGGTTCTTTTAGCTCACCTCACTTACTCTCCATGTCCGTCTTCATCAATACCACCGTGGGATAAAGGGAATGCGATAGCATAGAGTTTTTATTTTGATGTGAACTTTGCATGTAATCTATATTATCGATATTCAAAAAATCTAAACATGGGTTGTATTAAATACTCAATGGGGTAGATTCTACATCTCGAAACTTATTGACTTAGTACCATGGTAGTATACATTTGCAGTTACTTAGGTATACTTGGACACCTTTGTTTGGGATTATTTGCTTAACATATGGAACCTTTTTAGTTTTAAATTCCACAATTATAGTTTCATATGTACAGTTGTGTAGTTCTACAGTTGAATTAGGTTTGCCAAGCTGTCATTTGGGCCTAGTTCAGGTATCAGGCTTGGGTAACGATTTGGGCCGGGCGACCCGACCCTAGGTCGGAGGAGGGTCGTTTCACTGGGCAAGGAGAAGATCAACAACTACCTTTGAGCCAGTGGAGTGCTGCTACTTCTGATTTTGTAAGTTTTTTATTTTGTTGTATGACTGTTATATATGTCTTTATATACTCTTGGGGATGTATACTACGGGTTGAGAGACAGTTACCCAACCAGACAGTTGTTTATATATAGTTATCGTCGTTTGTTATATATATGCATTTGATCTTTGTTTCCTAGTTTTCCAGATACTTAGGATTTATATGAATGCTTCCGCTAATTTGACAAGACTTACGATGAATAATCTTTAAATTATGTAAAATTTTAATTATTCTGAGATACTATTAAGTTTAAGAATGGTGTAAGGTTTATTAGAAAAGTAGCTAATATGGTAAGTGTATTAGAAAGGCTAACTAACATGTTGTTAAGTCCTACGTGGTGGAAGTCAAGGGCTTAATGACGGGATTAGGCCAGATGATGCCCTAATTTGAGAAGGGGTCGTTACAAAGGGTGAGTGACACATGAGTGAGAAAAACCCTTTTATATGGAGGGGCAACATTGTCATTTCCCTAAAAGGCAAAAATGAAAATTGAAAACGAGGTTCGTTCAGCAAGAACTAGGGTTTATTTAACCGGTTCTTAAAATTAATAAGACCTTGGCTCTCCATGAATAATTCTGAGATTGAGATTTTTTTTATGAGAAAGAAACCAACTTATATTTGCCTTCTATAACACTCAATCGAATCGCCACCTTTTTCCAACAATATTATATATCAAACCATTGGGTCATCTACTTGGTTGGTATTATAAATTTCTAACAACAGTACGTACTATGGCAATGGATATCTATCTATATGTTTAGGTAGCTCACTAGTTTGGAATGGTATCACTTGTGAAAGAGGTTGAGGTTTGAGTCTTGACAGAGGCCAGGTTGGTTTCTTTCTTATCAAAAAAAATCTGCATAAGTTAATTATATTTTTCCTTGATTTCTTAATTATTATTTTTCAAAAATAATTTTCTTGATTATTTAATTTATTGAGTCGCCTAAAAATATCAACAGTTGATCCCACATAATTATGAAAGTACAAGTATATTGGCGTACTAAATCAAAAAGTAATGTGGTTTTACTTTAAAAGTCAATAAATAGGGATGATTTCTTTTAAATCACAAAAATAATGTATTCTGTGCTTGGGGAAGGCATCATTGGGTAATGCCCAATTTTCTTATTCCATAAATGGTGCATTTTGGAAAACCGGAATTGTGGAATATCCTCAATTGCATAAATTACTCCTTTTCAAAAGAAGTAATTTGTTCAAAACATAAATTGCATGAATTACTCGTTTTGAAAAGGAGTAATTTGTTTAAAACATAAATTACATGGTTTGCTAGTTTTCAAAAGGAGTAATTTATGCAATCGTAAACCCATGCAACCCCTACCCCTACCCCTACCCCATGCAAACCTATGCCCCTACCACATGCAAACTCATGCCCCTACCACATGCAAACTCATGCAAACCCCATGCCCCTACCACATGCAAACCCCATGCAAACTGTACAAATTGAGAACACCGAGATAGAAATAGATATATGGAGACCGATGAGATGAGGAATGAAAACTAAAATCACTATTATTGCATTAATCTGAAACTCTTATGATCAATTTAGGCTATATAGATAAATACTAGTATTTCAATAAACTCGAAAGAAAATGGTTCTTAGTTATTGACTTAATAATGAAAAAAAAAAGAAAAATTCATTAGTATAATATCCTATAGATGGTAAGATAACAAAAGCAACAAATGCCCACCTTGGTTCTCAAATTTAAAAATTAAAAATTAAAAAAATTAAAAATTGACTTTTCCATTTAAAATACCAATTTATAGTAGCTATTTTATGATTTTTATGATTTTTTATTTGTTCAATTTTAATCGTTTTATATTAGCTATTTTGCTTAACTTATTCAACTATTTCAATGGTTGTCCACTATTTTTTATCCTACAAAATTAATAAAGCACAAACATAATTTGTTTTTGGTTAAAAAGCACAGGCATTAATTAGCTAAAGCAAACACTAATTAGAATTTTAATTAGCTACAAACACTTATTATACTAATTAAAATTGGCTAAACCGAATTTAATTTTAATAGAATTATCTTCAAATAATAATCCAATTCTAAACAAAATTATAAATTGATAGAATGAACAACTACTACTTTGATCATACAATGACAATTTTCAAGTTATACACCTTATTTAATTAAAATTTAAATATTTTAAGTTGAGTAGTACAATTTTTGTGTTATATACTTTGAGCCCTTTAATGTACTCTATCAAAGAGTTCTTAATTAAGGTGACACATACTAAATACTAACTGATTTATGTATTTTTCGATTTTACTTTTTGCAAATCTATATATATTTATATATATAAAGGATAAGATGTCACAATATTTTTTCGATTTATAGATTATTTATCGGATAAAATATTGTTGAATGTTGTAAATGATATATGGTGCATCCATGTCATGGATGTTTTTTCAATATATATATATATATATATATATATTGTTTTAAATGAAATGGGATGTGTTCATGTGGATGACTCATCATATTCAATCATTGCATTCTACCATTGGTTACACATTTTAATGTAATATATTTTTGTAATTGTAAGTTATGATCTTTGATATTCTTGTAAGCCTATACAAATAGTTCATATCTAGGTAATGGACACGTATGTTTGAATAAAGTTCTTTTATTTCTCCCTCATTTCTTCTATTGTTCTATTTTCTAATTCTTTGATTACTTTCCTAGCTTTGTTCAAAGTAATTTTACAACATGTTATCAGCTTATTTTGCCAAAGTATAACAAACTATTGATCTGCTTATTTTCTGCTTTAAAAGAAAAATAACGGAAAAATCACAAGCATATTGACTTGCTTATTTTTTTTTTAATATATCATGTCTAGTCGTGGATCAAATGAAGTAGAAGCAAAATGTTCAATGCATGGGTGCTTAATATAAGTGTATATACATGATACATGTAACACTAGTAGAGATTAGAAATTTTCAAATGGAAGATGATAATTTAACATTTTAGGAGATATACATTTGCTACACAATGATGTTGATTTGATTGAGATGTATGAACCCTACAAATTTTAAGAGAATCTACGTCATTTTGTAGCAAATGTATGTAACAAAAAAAATGTCAAAAAACCAATTTCCTTTCCAAATATATGCTTCTTAATCAATTAAAACATAACTTTGACTCAGTGCATCCGCTGAGATACATAGTGTGAAACGACTTTTAATTTAAAACAGTAAATCAAGTGGTACTAGTCCAACAAATTAATACTGCACGTATGAAGTGTAATTTTTGGCTTTGTAAGAACTACTTGAATATATTACATTGATCAATATATATTTTTAATTTATTATTGTGTGTGTTTGACAAGCGCAAAATATTTTTCAACTAGATTAAAAGCTAGATTAGTTTTCTTAATATATAATTCATTAAAAAAATTGCTTATAATTTTCTTGCTTGCGTACGTGGGAGAAATGAAACTATGACTTTGAATAGTTGCAAATCTTGGTGTGATTTATTGACATATAAAGAACTGTAAGTGATTAATTAGAAATTCTCACGCATTTTATTTTGCGCGACCTACTTTGCCATTAATTAAAGGCAATTCCTATGATCTAATGAGTTTATATATTAGTTTTTCTCATAAAATTATTAACGATTAATTATGTTTTATTCTTAATTTTAATAATACAAATAATACTATAAATTTGAGTTTATAGTGGGTAAGCCTTGTCCCTGGTAAAGCTAAACATTAAAAGGAAGACGGATTATCCCATTCGAAGATGCATGGTTGTTAAGTAGACTTTCATCTCGTCACTCAACCTGAAGGTTGTCTTGCCAACTCTTACAAGTGGTATATTTTGTATCTAAAATAATCCAAGTCGTGAACATGTCTTTAATCGTATCTTATGTATTTTACATAAAAAAAAATGAGAAAATTATTGACATCGTATTAGTTTTTCAAACATATTATTTTTTATCAAATTTGTTGTCATAATATTATTAGCAAAAATTACTTGTCAAGGTAAATTGGATGCTAAAATTATGAATAAAACATCTACGCAAGGTTGTGCGCATGGCGCTAGTATTTATTCGCCTATATCTCTATACAGATCTTGAAAAGTGAATATTTCTCTTCATAATATTCTTTCATCTCATGGAGCTATGAATATAAAAATCAATATTGGTGATGCCCCCAAAGCTCTAAATGAGCAGCTAAGTCTCATGCTATAATACTCAAATCAGTCAAATATGAGTTATTATTCCGCAATTATTTTCTTACCTCTTAGTTAAGGCCATATGCGTAAATATGACTGATGAGGCAATGATAGAAAAGTCCACGTGGTACGCCTCGATAAATATTATCGCAACAAAATATTGAGCGCATATATCAATTCAATTTGAATATATATTATGATTTGATTTCTTGCCTCATGGTAGCTGAGTAAAATAATGAGATATTATATATATAATATCACTCCCGTCCAATTTGTCTAGATTTATGAAGCATATGTTGCGTTATAAAATGACTAAGGTTGCAATGATAAAATTATGGATGTAGAAAATGGGAAAGGATCTGGTAAAGGTCGTACTAATAATTCCACCAAAAGTAAAAAACAAATTGGTGCACCATATGAAATATAAAGGGCACAATTATTGACAAATGAGCATGCTCAAAATTATGACAAGCAATAATGTCACATATGAAAAGGTCATTACGCCATACCGATTATATATATTGTTATATATACTTCAATATTTTGATTACATTTACCATGCTAGTCAAAGGCCGAATTATGAATTTTATGGCTCATTAAAATTGATACATTGAGATGTGTTCAAATCATGAGCTAAATAAAGACGATGAATTTATGTCTTGCTTATTGTGCTACATAATGCACAATATAATATAAAGTTAGTATTTCTCGAATTTGAACTTAGCAGGCATTATCGTTCATACAATATTCAGTATAACAATTATATCGTTAATGCCTTGTTCAGAAGGAATTTACTCAAAATAATAGAGAATTTCTTTATATGATTATAATTTAATCTGATAATAATATTTTCAGTCTTTAAATTCTGAAATATATAAAGCATATTAAAACTAATGTCTTCATAAATCAGATGATCTAATGACATTCAAAATGTGGAATGATCTTTTTGATCGCCCATAATTATCAATCATGCGAAAATATTATACATTTGCATGGACATCCTTTATAGAACCGCATCTTATCAGCTGGTGATTATCTCAATGCAAATCAATAAGAAACTTATATTGTTTTAACTCTCCATCAATCATATTATAAGATGCATTGGGCCCCTGATAGGGAATATATTTATAGCAAATTTTGCTGACTGTCACTTTGATGAAGCAATTTTCCCACTATTAGAAGGAGATATATAAAGTCAATTCAAAAGGAATAAATTGCTTGAAACACATCAAATTTGTTGTATTATGATCCATGTACAAATTAATATGAACTTGAAGTTTAAATAATCATTCATTAGCAACAAGTTACGAATCAATTACTTGATGCTAGTAGTAATATAAAAAAGTGAAAAAATCATATGTTCCAGTATTAAATGTTCATATAGGAAATGATGTCCCTGTGCAACAAAATGCTTAAAGCATAAAAGACTAGATATTACATTCTTAATTAGCTTACTTGCAAGATGTAGCTTTTCACCTACTCGAAGAAATTGAAATAGTGTTATATACACTTTTTGTCATCTTCGAGTTAATCATAAGTGACATGAGCTGGTTTTACTCAAAAGGGTAAATCCAAGTTTTGCAAAGATCTGTTGCAAAATAATATAAAATGTCTCACTCGTGTGAGAATTAGGGGGAGAATCAAAAGAGTCATTGATTAGTGCATTGCAATTTTTCCGTTAGCTATGGTTTTATCCCACTGGATTTTCCATGTAAGGTTTTTAACGAGGCGATCCTAACAATATTAATACTCCATTATCAAAATTGATTAGTATATTGTACTTTTTTCCCTTAGCGATGATTTTATCCCACTGGGTTTTCCTTGCATAGTTTTTAATGAGACAATCCTATCAATATTATACTCCATATCAAGATTAATGAGAACAATGTACTGTTTTTCCTTTGTTAAATTTTTCCCACTAGGTTTTTGCTAGTAGAGGTTTTAACAAGACATATTTTCTGAAAAAGTGTTATCCAAGGGGAGTGTTGTAAATGAAATGGGATGTGGGTGACTCTTTATATTCAACCATTTGTATTTCACCAATGGTTACACATTTAAATATAATTTATTCTTATAATTATAAATTATAATCTTTGGTATTCTTGTAATGGCCTATATAAATGGTCCATATCTATGTAATGGACACTCAATGTTTGAATGAAAGTTCTCTCATATTTCTCCCTCATTTCTTCTCTCGTTCTATTTTTTAGTTCCTTATTACTTTTTCTAACTTTGTTCAAAATTATTTTACAACATATATAAATATATTGCAAGAATGACGCATTCACTGAATGTGCCATTCTTGCAATAATGGCCTAATTGGATCATTTACCTGATGACGCATTATATGAGGTGGCAAAGCCACGTGGTCAATAATTTCACATTCTTAAAAGACGGAATACCTTATTTAACAAATAAAAAAAAATTATAATATTTTAAAATTTTAAAAGTAAAGAGGCATTACGACTGTGATTTTTCTATATAATGAATCTAAACATTAATTGCATTAGCAAAAAGGACTAACTAATTTGCAGGGTTTTTTTAAAAAAAATATTAGAATGACAACAACGATGTCACACTACGAGACACATTGGCTTAGGGCATTTCCAACATAATAACACTAAAATAGTATAACGCTAACACTATTCATATCAATTTTGATATAAACAGTGACATTAACACTATTTACATCTCCAACTCATCAACACTATCTTTTACACTGTTTACTTTTTATCATTTTTTAATTCAATTTGATTTACAATCTCAAAATAATACAATTATATATAAAGATGATTTAAAAAAAATACAAAATAAATAAAAAATAAATAATGAATAGTAATATAATATGTGAATAGTGTCACACCATATTCATTCAACGCCATCCCTCCGAGATTTTGGTACTCCATTAATTGGAGTGCCAATGGAGTACCAAAATTACATCACTGTAACTCCACCACCGCCATTTTGGCGCTGGTTGGAGTTGATCTTACAAAAACCTTTTATGCGATCTTGACCCGTATATTATACATCAAAATTTATATAAACTCGCATCGCGAAGCGCATATGAATGACTTTCGTGAGTTAATATATCTTATAGTGTGATATAATGTTGTCATTCAAGCACTTCACTTTTTTTATTTATTTCCGTGAGTTCCAAAATTGCTAGTTGCATCGCACAGTTGATGAGGTGGGGGCAGCACGTACATGTACCAATTTGATCATGAAGCCACATGGGCATGTAGATCGTACCTGAGAAAGTCGCAGATGGTTGTGATCTCAAGAAGATCGATGGTGCATTGGAATGAGTTATAAAAAAAGCACATCAATTTTTATGACATGCTTTCAATTCCACACGCAATGGCCCAACATGCCTCGCTCTTCTTTTTGTTCTATCTTCCTATTCATGACAGCTTTTCATGTAAATAATTCAGGCTAAAACTCAGAACTGTATGTATCGCGAGAGCTGCTCATGTACATAACTGACAATAATTAATTAATAATTACCAAATTACAAAAAATATATCTATCATTGTCAATAATATTTTTCTCCAGCTAATAGTATACTATTATTATGGTTTATATAAACGTTTAATAGTTTAATCGATAAGTTTAATTTTATTTTTATTTTACGATAAAGGTAATTTTTATTAAAAACCAGTAATTAATGATTTGACTTCCACATTTTACGAAAATTGATGAGGGTAACCTTTTTTTTTTTTGATAAGGATAACTTTGCTAACGTGGCTTATAAGAGATACAAATTTTAACTAATTTTTTTTTAGACAATTTAAATTATGACTCATAAACACAAACACTTTTTTTTTCTTTAAAATAACCTTTAGAAAGTAGGTAGCAAGCACGCAAAACTTAAAACCATTAGGTTAAAATCAAAGTTCCGAATTTAACAATCTATCTATTTTGAATCGTTAACACTACATTACAACTTCGAAAAAGAAAAAAGATATGAATTTGTTTGCCAATTAAGCTTAGTTGTAGGAACTTTTCCACCATCTCCAATAAAGATTTATTGCGAGTGGCAGGCCCTTATATTGTACATAATACATCCAACTTTGCCACAGCGCCAACGCCAACTTATTTTGTTTTGGCAACACAACGCCAACTTGTTTACTTTATTTGTTGAAAGCACGGTGGAGGCCCATTGGAAAAGTTAGTAGAATTTGTCTTTCTTTGTATGGGAGTTCCTTTTTTGTCTTCCCGAATTACAGTGGGCCATGGGCCCCAGTTGTCCAAAGTTTTGTAACTGAACTCAAACAAACATACCAAAACAGTGGCTCCCATTGATTATTTGTGCTAATAGCGTACAGTACACACAGTTGGCAGTAGAGTTGCACGCGTGGGCCTGTAACTAAGAGCAAGTGGTCGAGAGGAATTACTAGCTAAAGTCGAATGGAATACAATACGAAAGCTCGCGTGGGCTGTAACTAAGAGCAACTGGTCGAAGAGGAATTACTAGCTAAAGCCGAAAGGGATACAAATAAGAAAGCTCTCCAACCATTAATTATTATTATTATTATTATTAATATTGATAAGTTTGAGCAGATCGTTGTCCTCACAACTTATCCACGTTTCAACTTATAAGTGTGGCTTTTTATCTTAAAAGACCTTAATGTTATTAAGAGAAAGATAATCACTTATATACTTCTTTATAAAGTCATATTTAATCGATATGGGACTAAACCTTTTTGTCCACCCATCTTCAACGCTCCACCTTGTATCAAAAGTCATAATCCAAAGAGGTTTTTCTATTAGGTTCCATCCGAATCATGAGCTTTAATACGATATGTAAGCGTTCTTTTAACATAATAAATATAGATCAGTTAGAGAATTACCTGCGGAAGCTTTTAGTCTCTTAGAACAACCAAGATCTCATCGCCCTCATGAACCTCAAACATTCAAAATCTTACTTATGGCACAAAGTGTGCTCTTATAGGCTCTTATAGGCTTGAAGGAGAATCTTTAAGATTCCCACGTTAATATCAATTTCCATTAAATTGATAACCTAAATGAAGCTTAATGGACATAATGTTGATTTAAAACATATGTTACATATACATGTTATAATATAAACAACACAACAACAACAACAACAACAACAACAAACATAGCCTCAATCCCAAATTAAGGTTATAATATAAACATAAAATAAAATTATAAGGCACATAATGGTCTAACACAGTACACAAAAACTAATTCACTTTTTACTTTAGCGGAATAAGAGTTGAATCCACAACCTCCCCAACCTCAAAGCTTGCCTTTTGACAAATGATGTTTCTACCATCTCATCGGAGATGCTTTGACTACACATAAAAACTAATTAATTACAGCGGAAGCGGAAGTTCGATAGATTTAATGGTATGGGCCTATGGGTTAATGCATATGCATCCCAAGTGTGCAAGCCTGCAAGGGGTAGCCATTTCTTCCTTATAGGCTTGATCTGAATTCTGGGACGATGAGAATTACCTTCCACATCAGATGGACTTGGACCAAGTGAATCTTATGTAAACATTGATGAAAAAGAGAGTTTTCACAATGATAAAAGGGTATCATGACTCGTGATGAGGTTTTTAACCAAAAAAAAAAAAAAAAAAAAAAAAGCATGATCTTGTTTAGGTTTTGTCCCTAAGGTTCAAGTCAATCACTTGCAGGTGTTGAGGCCTCGAGATATGAATCCCACCCTTCAAAATGTGAATCCAACAGACCACAAATGTTGAGCCTTGAAGAGCATTAATCAAATAAGAGTTCATCTACTCATTAGGGCTAGCAAAATGTGCCGGTCCCGTTTGTTCCGTTTTGTTCAGTCTCATTTTAAACGAGTCCGGGCAATATTATTTTGACAAACATACGAGTCTGAACAATGTTTTATATCCGTTTAAAAATACGGGACCGAGTCTGGGCAAATTTTTTAAAAAACGGGTACCCGTTTAGTGATTAATTTGAAGGGCATATATGTAATTTCACACTCCATAACCTAATTCTCACACTCTCACTCACACTCACTGTCTCAAGGTCTCACCATCTGCTCTCCATCTGATCTCACGCGGCGATCTCACCATCTGCTCTCACGGTCTCACCATCTCGCTCTCACGGTCTCACCATCCGCCTCTCCCTCCGGTCCGCCACCATCTCCATCTCGTCTCCCACCGTCGCCTCCATCTCACCACCATCTCAATCTCGCCTCTCCCTCCGGGGCCGCCACCATCTCGCCGCCACCGTCACCATCTCGTCGTCGTCGCCACCATCTCGTCGTCTCGCACTCGCCAGTCGCCACCATCTGGATCTACCTCTCCCTCTAGCTCTCGTCGTCTCGCGCTCGCCAGCCGCCGCTCTCGCCGTCTTGCGCTCGCCAGTCCCACCATCTGGATCTGCCTCTCCCTCCAGCTCTCGTTGTCTCGCGCTCGCCAGTCGCCACCGCGGCATCGCCTGTGCGGCCTCGACCTCACCGACCGTGCGGCCTCTCCCTCAAAGCGTCCGGCTCTCGCCGTCTCGCGCGCGCGCATTGGTTAGGGCGTCGGCGGCCTTCGCCGGCGATCGTCGTCACCCTCGCCGATCGAGTCATCTATAGCTCTAGAAATAGGACAAAACGGACAAAACGGGAGCCGTATGTTTGTAAAACATACGGAACTAGACAAAAAAAAAGTGCCCGTTTTAAAAACGGGACCGGATCTGGACACCAAATTTAATCATTATAAAAATGAGTGTCCAGTCCCGTTTATGTTTGTTCCCGTATTTTTGCCAGCCCTACTACTCATCACCAACTACACTTTTAATTAAGTCTGCAATATAACGAGCACACAGCCGAAAGTGAAGACCATAATGCACAACAATAGATCATGGCTATGGTTCCCACCATGAAAATATGGCCATAAAAGAAATTTTACATAGGATCCATTGCTCTAAGAATACCATCAGATTCTTTTCAGGAAATCAAACCTAAAATTGCTGAGCAGGAAATAACACAGCAATTGCTCATGCTAGACCATTCAAGAGAAAGCTTCCTCCTAATGAGTAAATGGGGACCAGGTCCTGGTTGCAGGGCTAAAAACAAGAAAAGATTTTAGATTATGTTTGGGTTACAATACTAAATTGTTCTCCATGAACTTTTGTTATCAATGATGGATATAGATGAATCATCAAAATTTTTGAAAGAAACAACTTGTTTTCAGAACACATAAATTTCCATTTTCCTAATAGATATTGGTTTCTGACTCCAATTTCTGAATTGAAGAGCAAATGAAAAATTCCCTACTTGTTTTTAAATTTATTTTGTTTTTTAATTAAGGGGGTAACAGGGGATATGCAAGTAGGAAAAACATTATAAAAGCTAAATGTGGGTGTCTTGTGGCTTGTGGAATTAAAGAACTTTTAGGCCCGCATGAAAAAAGTGTGGAAGTGCAAAATTGGTTTGCACTTTATAATTGAAAGTAAGTCAGCTCTCTTGTCTTTTAAAGAGACAATTGAAAACTTCATGTGAAGCTTTTGACCAGCACAAACAAATGAATTAAAGTGCGATTAGGTGAGTTGAAGAGCACTTCAATGAGCTTCAAATTTTGGTACTCTTTAATTTACTATTAAAAAATGTCACTTTTGATGAAATGGATCAAACATATATAAACGTTAGGGCGTTCCCACCTAGCGACGCGATGCATCGGAGCCCGGGTGTAGTGAGAAATGAGCAAGGGTATGTTTCACATCGCCGCCTGGGTGTGAAGAAAAATGAGCAAGGGTTCCCACACATAGGACGTGTGTGGGTAAAGAAGCTAGTCCTTTCACATCGTCGTCCGGATGTGAAGAAAAATGAGCAAGGGTTCCCACACAAAGGACGGGTGTGGGTAAAGAAGCTAGTTCAAAACAAAAACAAAAACAAAAACAAAAACAAAAACAAAAACAAAATCATAGATACGAACACTAGATCTTTTAGACAAAATAGAAATAGAAAAGAAAAACAAATACAAAGGGGAGAAAAATTCGTTTAGGAACATGGAACATAGGAACACTTACTTGGGAAGTCAATAGAACTAGTAGATACCATGATTAAAAGGAGAGTCAATATTGCTTGCCTCCAAGAGACAAAATGGGTAGGAGAAAAGAGTAGAGAAATAGGAAGCACAGGGTTTAAATTGTGGTACACTGGTATAGATAGAAAATGCAATGGAGTAGGAATTGTGGTGGATAATGATTATAAGGATAAGGTCGTAGAGGTTAAAAGTATGGGAGATAGATTGATTCTAGTTAAATTAATTATTGGAGACGAAAAAATTAATATACTTAGCGCATATGCACCACAAGTAGGATTAAGCGAGAGCATCAAACGCAAGTTTTGAGATGATATGGATGGATTTATACAGAGTATACCATTAGATGAAAAAGTTTTTATTGGAGGAGATTTTAATGGGCATGTCGGGGTAAGTAACGATGAGTTGAGAGAGTTCATGGAGGTTTTGGTTACGGTAATAGAAATGAAGAAGGAGAATCAATTTGAGAATTTGCTTCAACATATGATCTTGTCTTAGCAAATACTAGTTTTAGGAAGAGGGAGTCGCATATAATTACTTTTAGTAGTGGTCATAACAAGAGTCAAATAGATTTTCTTTTAACAAGAAAAATAGATAGAAAACTATGTAGAGACTGCAAAGTAATACCTGGTGAAGCACTTACTACCCAACATAAGTTAGTAGTACTTGATATTATGCTAACACAACGAAAAAATATGAATAAAAGAGTTAGCGACCCTAGAATAAAGTGGTGAAACCTAAAACATAGTAAACAAGTAGAGTTTAGAGAAAAACTACTAAAGGAAAATGTTTGGAATCTTGACTTAGATGTTAATACAATGTGGCTAGAAATGAGTAGTTGCATAAGGAGGGTGGGAGCAAACATATTAGGTATATCTAAGGGCTTGGGACCTCCAAAGAAGGAAACATGGTGGTGGAACGAGGATGTCCAACGAGCAATTAAGACTAAAAGAGATATGTATAGGAAAATACATAAGTGTCAAGATGAAGATGCGTACAATCAATATAGAGAAGCTAAAAAACAAGCTAAAAAAGTAGTTAGTCAAGCTAAAACAAATTTCATGGAAGATTTATATACAAGGTTAGGTAATAGAGATGGCGAAAAATATATATATAGGCTAGCCAAATTAAGAGATAAAAAAAACAAGGCCTAAGTCATGTAAGATGTATTAAGGACGAAAATCAAAATGTTTTAGCGCGCGAGGAAGATATTAAGGAGAGATGGAGAAGTTACTTCGATAATTTATTTAATGATGGCCAAGTTGATACTATAATAGATGAAAACCCATACCAAGAAAGAAATGTAAACTATACACGCAATATTAGAATTGTAGAAGTTAAAGAGGCATTGAAAAGAATGAAAATAGAGAAAGCATGTGGCCCAGAAGAAATATCCATAGAGGTTTGAAAATGCTTAAGAGAAATCGGATTAACTTGGTTGACAAAACTTTTCAATAAAATTTTAAAACCAAAACGGATGCCAATGGATTGGAGAAGAAGCACGCTTGTGTCAATCTTCAAAAACAAAGGAGACATTCAAAGTTGCTCAAACTACCGGGGAATTAAACTCATGAGTCACACTATGAAACTGTGGGAGAGGATAATTGACAATAGGCTAAGGAGAGAAACAACAATATCGAGAACCAATTTGGTTTCATGCCTGGGGAGGTCAACTATGGAGGCGATTTTCCTTGTAAGGCGATTGTTAGAAAAATATAGAGAAAAGAAAAAAGATCTTCATATGGTATTCGTAGATTTAGAAAAAGTATATGATAGGGTCCCTAAAGATGTTCTTTGGTGGGTTCTAGAAAGAAAAAGAGTGCACGCTAGATACATAGACACTATTAAAGATATGTACGATAGAGTAATAACGAGTATAAAGACATTTGGAGGAGCTACAAAAGAATTTCTCATTATGATAGGACTACATCAAGGATCGGCTTTAAGCCCATATCTTTTTACTTTAGTTATAGAGGAATTAACTAGACATATTCAAGATGATATACCATGGTGTATGCTATTTGCAGATGATACTGTCTTAGTGAATGAAACTAAGGATGGAGTGAATAGGAAATTAGAACTTTGGAGAAATACATTAGAATCTAAAGGCTTTAAGTTGAGTAGGACGAAAACTGAATACATGCACTGTGAGTTTGGAAGCACTAGACATCGAGATGACGGAGTGGTAAAATTAGGGGAAGTAAAAGTTCCTAGGGTAAACCAATTTAGATACCTAGGATCAATCATACAAAATGATGGTAACATTGAAAATGATGTCACACATAGAATTCAAGCTGGATGGAAGAAATGACGGAGTGCAACAGGGGTGATTTGTGATCGACATGTTCCTACTAAGTTAAAAGGAAAATTTTATAGACCGCAATTAAGCCACCTATGCTCTATGGAAGTGAATGTTGGGCGGTAAAGCAACAACAATTACATAAAGTGAATGTAGCAGAAAATGAGGATGCTTAGGTGGATGTGTGGTAAAACTCGTAAAGATAGAATAAGAAATATAGAAATTCAAAGACAAGTAGGGGTAGCACCAATTGATACAAAGATTAGGGAAGGGCGGTTGCGATGGTTTGGTCACCTGCAAAGACGGCCTACAAATGCGCCAACTAGAAAACTTGACTCAATAGAAACTGTAGAAATTCGACGAGGTAGGGGCACACCAAAGTTAACATGGGATGCATTAATTAAGAGAGATTTGAATGGTTTGCAAAGCTCACCATCAATTGCACTTAATCGAGCACAATGGAAAAGTTTGATCCATGTAGCCGACCCCAGTTAATTTGGGAGTGAGACTATGTTGTTGTTGTTGTTGTTGTTGACTCAACTATCCTCCATATAAAAGTGTTTTTTCTCACCACATACCGCATTCACCCATCCATCAGTACCCTAGTCCCACCAAATGCCATCGTCTCTCCTTCTCTCAAACCGCACTCACCTCCGACCCAAATTTGACGAAATTCGAGCAAGACTACATCGATTTGAAGCTGTAAGTGCATCCTCCACCTCTTTTGTGTCGATTTTTGGGTTTTCTTGGCTATTTTTTAGTCAATTTTTGTGTTGTTAGGTTTGTTAGATCAGAAGAATCAACAATGACTTCAAAGCGTGTATCTATACCACTTTCCTAAAGGAAATTTTTGCTCTCAACTTTGCAAGAGTCAACCAAAATCTTAAAGGATAGTATGAAAACCCAATTTGCATTCGCAGAAGTGAAAACTAATATGAAGCTTTTGCTGTGATTTTTTTACGTCTTTCTTCCTTACATGACTCTTTTTATAATAATTCCAGTTAAAGGGGTTGGAGAAAAGAGTGGGGTAGTGGGCAGTTTCAACTGTTTGGTCAATTAAAACTGCCCCACTATCTGTTGAATAGGTTCATTAACTGCCCATTTTCTTGTTTAGTGGATCTACTAACCACCAACTTGCAGTGTATTCTCAAAAATGGCAAAAAAATGTAAACATGGTTAACCGCCCACACACACGCGCACTTGCCTCGTGCTAAGTGCGCCTAAAATGCGTCGCACTGCCTCGTGCTAAGTGCGCCTAACTTGGCATAGCTCCAGTGGAACTTCTTTTGACACTTAAAGAAGTGTAAAACATTTTATATTGTTTTTGTGGACCCAAACTTTCCACGTTGAACTAAACATTTTGTTTTGAAAATGTTCAACAGGGTTTATGACTTCGATTTGGGGCTTCAATTTCGCATTTCGGGCACAAAATGTTGATGGAATCAAGCATATCTAGCGATTCCAAACAAAACCCACTAATTTTTTGATTGTTTTCATGTATATTTAGGAGTTTTAAAATTTTTGGTTCATTCTTGTCCCCCGAGGGTTTCGAACACACAGGGCAAAAACCTCTAAAGAGGTATTGGTCATCTTAGGTCGGCTCCCATTGAGAACTCTTTATAGGTCTCAGTAACCTTCCGCCGAGACCAACACCTCTTTACAGGTCTCAGTGAGAGTTGGATGAAGCCAATCGAGACCTCAAGCCGGAATGTTTGAGGAATGAGGTATTTAGCAAAAAGTAGGGTACATTTAGTTAGGGTATTTTGGGGATTTTAGAAAAGAAAAAGTGGGGTATATTCAGCAATTAAAATTCAAAAATCATATGATGAATAACCAGGGTAAACTCAACAAAAACAAGGATCCGTTTAGCCGCTCCCTCATTAAAAATGATGTTTTTCTGGGCTCAATTCTAGGGTCCAGGTTAACAGGTACTATGACAATTCAACTTTCGATATATCTCCCAAGAATCCAATCTAAACAGTTCAAATTACGCAACGACAACACACGTCTGATCATTCTTTAAACTTGAATACTTATCATCTTGGTGTCTCTCGAGTAACACGGTGGTTAGCACAGTTATCTTCAAATAGATTGTTGGGCTTGTCCACACCTGTATCCACGAGCATGTGCATCTCTACTAGTACTGTATTATGCCCCAACTAAATCACCTTTGGCTCATAAGTGTGGGATTTTACTCCAAAAGGGCTTTAGAAGTATTTGGATAAAAGATCCATACTTTAAATACCTTCGTGACGAAGCCTTACTTAACCATTGTGGGACTATATTTTAGTCCACAAATCCCCAATATAAACCATTAAAATCTAATACAACTCATTAATGATCATAGTCCAAAAAAACACAACTCATCAATGATCTAGATATCACTCAATCACAAACTCCATATGCTCCCTGGTTTTGAAAATTTAATACTATCAAGCTCCTCATAAAGAACTAGTTCATAAGTCACTACGACACATAAATTGCTAGCATTTGTAAATTTTAGTCGCACAATAAAGAGCAGAGTATGATTTGAACTATAATTTCAAACACCCCAGCGAGTGCTACACTATAAATTACTAGAAAAGAATAAATAAGGATCAAAAAACCAAATTCACCTACGGCTTTAGTCTCTTAAATTAGGAAATAATTCGAGGAAGTCTAATT
Source organism: Stephania yunnanensis (assembly GCA_039657365.1). Classification (NCBI taxonomy): domain Eukaryota; kingdom Viridiplantae; phylum Streptophyta; class Magnoliopsida; order Ranunculales; family Menispermaceae; genus Stephania; species Stephania yunnanensis. The sequence goes on along the minus strand of CM077584.1, from coordinate 50,112,935 downwards.
CGATGTAGCGAGTTTTTGCAATCTCGACACTAAGTAGTAAGTGCTAGCAAGACTCTAATCTTGTCAGACCACATAAAAGAAGTATGCCGTTTATAATATTTCTAGTCCTTTCTCTTTTTATACCTAATATAAAGTTTTTTAAGTTCCATTTTAATAGTTTGCATCCTTTCAAATACAAATCTTATCGCTCTTTTGGGCAATAAGTTAGAATTCATTCATCATACTTTACGTTATTTCCTAGTTCTGTATCATCTAATGTGCTCCTATTAAGTAGGAATATCTTTTGAAAAAATAGAATCAGTAATAATATTTTTCTCTTGCAAGTTATCGTTAAAATTTATAAGTCATGTCTTTTTACCATTAATTCATAAAATTTTGTTGTGTGTATTTTTTTAATTCAGTGTTTGAAAAAAAAACTAAATAATTTGGTGAAGTTTCAGAGAAGTTCCGGGAATACCATGGAAATAAGAAAGCCATTCAGATAGCTTAGCTTAACACTACTATATTGAGTTAGCAGTCTACAACACAAAGGCCATAAGCCACCAAATTTTCGCAGAGGTGAACTTGAAAAGAAACCTCCGTTGGTTTTTATTAAAGTTTCTTCAGAAGCTTATGCATAATAATAGAGCTGCTGATAAACTCTACAAAATGAAGAAGAATATATAGTGGTATTAAGTTTGAGGATTTCTTTCAATAACCTGATATATTTTCACAGATCTAGATGGCAATGATGATTAGCTCTTCTATCACGATGGTGTTGACAAATTTGGAAATCCCAAGCTCATGGCAGAGTTTCTAAATAGTTTATACTCAACCATAATAGAAATCACAAGAACAATAAATTTATCAAACCATAAGATAAATTATAAGACAATAAGTAATCAATCATGCTCGTGCAAACCACTCGAGGATATATGACAAATTTAGCTGCAAAAATCAGCTCCACATGGAATAGCTTCACAAGGTTCTGATTTCAACTTCTTCACCAGATTAAAAGATAATGTTTCTACCATCAAACTCATAGAGTTGATCTTCCACATATGTAAAGTAAAATAAACATGCAAAATCATCGACAGAATGATCACAACCTTGATGAATTGTACTTTTCGTTATATGAAACAGATGTTACTCGATACATATTGATACAGTATAATCCGTCTATAAAAGCCTTTCATGTACAACTCTACACTTAACACTCAATATAAAATGGAAAACATACAAATAAATCATAAACAGCACCACATAGAGAATTAAGGGTCCAAATGATTTTTCATTTGGACTGCAACTGTAATGTGAAAATTCAAAACATATGTAGAATGTGTATCTTACAGATTTCCTTGTCGAGGCTTGAACAGAGACATCCTTTTGGACGCCAAATCCTGCAATGAAATTCAGCGAGCGTAAGTTGGTCTAATATTAACATTGCTGTTTAGAAATTTAACCAATTCAGTACAAAGAAGAATTGGCATAAACCGCAAAGCAAGAGAAGAACTGTACCTGTCCTATCCAAATATTAAGGTTTTACTCCCAACTTCAAAATTGGCCGATGAAACAGTACCTCGCTGTCTATTTATTTCAGAAATGCTTATGTTGTCAACCTAGAAGTTAGTCATCAGACTATGCTCCCATTAGATAAACCTGACACTGAATGACTGTTCTTCCTATATTAAATCCCGGAATCACGGTAAATCCCACTTTCTCCCTAGTTTTACTAGATGATACCGATACACCACCTCTCTCTACAATACTTTCCATGTAAACCATGGAGAAATCGACGCCATTCTCCACCTGAAAAATCTCAACTTTCGGATCAAACGACAGCGCCAACTTATGCAACATCCATATCGAGCTAGCCATGTTCACGAAAAGCTCGTAGAATGCAGCAGATGACCTCCAAGAACTAAGAACAACATCATTTTGATCCAAACCTTTAAATAGGGAGGACTCCATTGTCGGGTGAATGAGCTGCTGATACTTTGTTTCGCAGAATCTCGCAAAACTCCCATTTGGTTCCTTACTCAACAAGTCCATCGCATCACCCGTGCAATGCTCAAAGAATTGCCTCAATGAATTATTCTTTCTAACATCAACACCATTGCACTTAATTCCATCCCCCATTTCCACACCAAACCCCTCTGAATCGAAACCCATAAACATCCCAAAACAAACATAAGAAAGAAAAGCATATCGATTATGCCCCATTTTTGCATACTCGACATCGGGATGAACAGAATTCGCCGCCAAATCCAAATCCCACCCAACTTTCCTCATCAAATGAATCAAAAGCTTACTAAATCTATGCACCCATTTACAGGCATACCTCAAAACCAATTCAAAACCCTTCAAAGACAACAAAAACTCACCACGCGCCGACGACGAACAACACCCCTTCGAACCGCCCAATCGCTTCGCCAACCGCGAATTCGCCTCCTCAATCTTCCCCAACTTCTGCCTCATCACCAACACCTCCGCGTCCCTCACATCAATCTCGCTCTGCAACCGATTCACCAACAAGTCCAGAGTCCTCAACAAGCTCTGATTCTCCTGAACCTGCGCTTCCACATGAGACCCAATTCCGAGATTGGGGGGAAAATTAGGGTTAGGGTTTTGAACAGAATTTCTGTACCAATTCCTCATCTCCGATAGTTTCTGGAGCTGAGAAACATTGGCTTTATCAGCTGCTTCGATGGAGTCGGCATCGAACGGCGAGTGAGCGGTCTGTAGTTGGAGATAGGATGCCTCGAAAGACGAGATTGTGGCGAACAGAGACGAGATTAGCGGCTGGTGGAGATCGTGGACGGGTTGTTGTGGTGATGGGGAGGGCTTGTGAGGGGCTGAGTCGGGCTTGATGACCACGACGCGTTGGTCAGTGATAAACTCTTCGGCTGAGTCGAGAAGTGCTAGCGGGTCCGATTCGTCCTCTTCGTCTTCCGCGAAGAATTCGATGGTTTTGGTCTTGAATGCGAGGGCGAATTTCTGGAACATTTGGGAGATTTGGGGGGGCTTATTTGATCCCTCCACGTCGGTCATCTTCAATTTCTCCTTCTCTTTTTAGCTGTAAAGGAGAAGAAGAAATTGAACCCAAAAAACACAGAGAAAGACGTATTTGTGTTGTGTTGTGTTGTGTTGTTGTTCGTTGGTGTTGGTGTTGGTTTTAGGAATGGAGTGAAGGGGCGAAAATGGATCTTTGTTTGATTTTGGGTTTGGGTTTGGAATTTTGGATTTGCTTGTCTTTTGAATCTCGCTTTTTGTGTCTTTTGATGCTGAACGAATTTTCTGATTTGATTTTTGGGGTTTGTTTACCGATGTGTTTTCTTAAACAGCTTTTAATGGTAACGGCTTATCCTTTCCTTTATTTACTATTGTAGCTTAAGCTTTCTTTATTATTATTGTTCAACTTTTGAGACCAAACCATACATATAATGACTTACGATTGTTGAGGAACAAGTGCTATGGATGTGTGTTCTCTCTTTTAAATTAATGTCACAGGATACTTTTTTTTGAAGTAGAGGAAGAGGACATTACATAACATTTGAGCCTTGAGGAACTGAATCATTATACCAAACACATATGTATTTATTTGTTATTGTTGTTAATTCCTTTCTTGCTGTTTAAGATAAGATTGAATCATAGCATGTTTTTGTGTTACTTTTTTTTTTTTTTTTTTTGCAAAATGTTTTTGTGTTACTTAGCATGCAAAATTTAGACTATATGGTGTACTTGTATATTGTCTTTTATACACTTTTTTTGTCAAAGATATTGTCTTTAATAGATTAATCAATAAGAATATTGTGTCGCAGATATGTGGTTGTTATCAGTTTTTTTTTTTTTTCAAGAATATGTGGTTGTTATTAGTTAGATATAGGAGGAATACATTAGTTGTTAGAGTTAATCATGTAGTATAAGTTTGTTTCAATTTGTGGCCTACGGTGATTTTAGAAATCTATTAATGCATTTGAACAAGAACAATGGCTCTGTTTGGTAACACTAGCTGATAGCAGATAATTTAACTGAAAGCTGATAGTCTAGCTAATAATTTAAAAGTAAGAATCGATAAATGATAATGATCAATTAAAATTATTTAAAAGAAATAGCTCATCAAGTAGCTGATAAATACAAAATGACACAAAAGGACTTTCTTTTTAGTTCTTAAAAAAGACATATTTATGTAAAATATTATTTACATTGCATATACAAATAAATTTATTATTATATATGTAGAATAACGTAATATTAATGTTTTTAGATAGTAAGCATATCATGTTATGTCCATATGTTTATATTAAACATTTTTTTGGAATAATAATGTTCAAAATTCCATTTGTAGTAAATTAGTAATATTAATTGATGTTACTTGAATGAGTATTTATATATTATTTTGGCCTATAAATACTAATAATATTGTAAACCATAATATTGTTAAGGGATGTTATTGTGTAAATGTAATTACCATATTTTTTAACATAAATGTATTTATCATGTTACGTTGTATATAGGGTATTGTCATTATTATGTTATCATCGTTGCATAGTCGCACTTGCACATTACACGAGTTTTTTTATTATATATATTCGCTAATTTGTTTCCAAAAGAATAAATGAAAATCCGTTATTTTTTAGTCAATAATTGGCTATTTACATGGGCAGAAAAAAATGAGCAAAATTGGAACAAAAAACTAAAATGACATTTTAAAAATGAAACGCTAGTGGGAATAGCGTTTATGATTGGAGCTTATCATCTAGCTTATTTTGAAAATAAGTTGTTAACCAAACACAACTTATTTATTTAAGTAGATTATAAGCTAGTTGATAAGCTAGCTGATAAGCTAGTTTGTGCATGTCAAACAGAGCCTATATCATCGATTTCCCTTTTAAATAACGCCTTAATTTTGAGTTTGAGAGATAGAAAATTGGATTCGGGGCCATCCCCCATCCCCCAGGAGGCCCAACAATACTCAAACTTAGATTAATCACCACTATTAGCATCTGGTTTTGTATTCTTTCCTCCTTTTTTTTCTAGTCACTTAATATGTCTCTTTCCACTAATCATGAAGTGGCTAAATAGACCTCACTTATTGCTCAACAACCCCTGTTGCTCCTTTGTACCTCGATTTTGAAAATTTTTTTTACTGAAAATACTCCATTTTTTTTTTAAATTCCAATAATAGCTTTCTCTACCAACGTTCAAACACCATCACCCTCACCTTCACCTTCACCCTCACCCTCATCCCAACACCTCCTCAATCTTCTCCATTTCTCACTTTTAGTCATTTGTAAAGCATTGCTTATACTAGATCGGAAGTGTCGTATGAGTTTTTTTTCGTCGAACAAAGACGAATCTAGTCCCGTCGTGTCCTAGAAGTGAGGAAGTTTCGTTTGAGGGTTTCGAGCACATAAGTTTGAGACCTCTTTAGAGTTTTCAGTTGATTCCCATTGAGACCTTTGAAGAGGTCTTGGTCGCCTCCCACCGAGATCGTGAAGGGGTCTCGGTCTCGGTCTCGATGGAAGACGGAGGGAACTAGTCGAGTCTTTCACCTGAGTCATCTTTAGATGTCTCGGTGGAAGTCAAGCGAGACTTCTTTCAAGGCCTCGGCTTTGTGTGTCCGAAAACTGCGAGCGACAACAATGAACAAATGATTTTAAAACTCCTAAGAAAATACATGAAAATGACCAAAAAAAAAGTAGATTTTGTTTGGAACCGTTAGATATTCTTAATTCCATCGAAATCTTGTGCCCAAAATGTGAGATTCAAGCTCCAAATCAAAGCCATTAACTCGCCACCAACAACAACAACCAAAAACTGACTCAAAAATAATAAAAAACTCAAGAAAACCAATAAATCAAAACCAAAGAAGTAGAGAATGCACTTACGGTGTCAAATCGATGTGTTTTTACTCGAATTTCGTTAAATTTGTGTCGAATGTGAGGGTGTGATTCAAGATTAGGGCTCATTTGAGTGACCGGCATGGATGAGTCGGGGTAAGAGGGGTTATGAGTGACCAAAAACCTTTTTTATATGAAGGGGCATTAATGTTATTTCGCGCAGGGGCAAAAACAAAAATTTAAATTGAGATTCATTGAGCAACAAGTAGGATCAGTTTAGCCGCTTCTTCTTTCAATCTTCCTCTATTAACCCTTTAGCTCACAAAAGGTTGTTGACCTTAACCAGGGTATAGATGTATCAACCGATGGGACAACCTTTTCAATAGATGCATATGCCCGTGTGATTAAGTCTTACGTTCTTTCAAACCAAACCGGCTGAAAAGGTTAATTGGAATATTGGATCTTCACCAAAAAAAGATGTATTCATTCGGCTAACTGCCAGTAGGTTTCATGTTCATAGTTGGGCCTTAAGCCAACTCCATCCTAAAGAGTTTATATAACTTGTCTAAAAATCAAAACGTTTTTTTTTTCTTCTTTTTTCTTTTTTTATCTCAAGCCTTTTTTATGGAAGATTTTAGGCTTACATTGCAAATGCACGCGTACATTGTAAACGCACATCAGAATGCAACTTAACTTATAAGAACTCCTTTTTTTTTATAAGAACTCAATTTATAAAAACATGTTATGATATGGATGAATAATAGACCAAATTTTGGATAACCACATTGTCGAGCATGACTTTTTCATTGAGTTGTAATATCAAGCATTGCTCTTACTTGTATTCATATCCAATGTACTTACTATTCCATGTATTGTCAATGTTGCTTAGGAAGAGTTGTATGACATGTGATGTATGTGTTACTTGTAAACATTTTCTAAGTATATTTATCATCATCATCAACAAATGGCTTATTTAAAGGGTGCAAGCCTTATTGTAAAAACACACCAAGTTGAATGAAAATTTCTCATTCTAACTATCTCATTTCTTCTCTTCTCCTTTGTGTAGTAGTTTCTAGTAATAGAAGTTCTTAATCTTCTATTTTCCTTCTCTTGTTCTTAGCAAGTTCTAACTCAATTTACAACACGTTATCAGCACGAACTTTCTCTTGCACAAAGGGGAGATCTTGAAGTTCAAGAAGACTTGCTGAGGAAACAAAGCTAAGAAAGTATAACTTTTGTTAATTTAAATAAGTTCAATTTATCCCATGTTATCATAGTTGCTTTCTTTTATTACACACATCACTTACATATGCATAATTTATTCATACATTATGTATTATAATGTTATCAACTGTGAAAGTATGCTCTGTAGTTGCGTCTTGTACGATCTTCTACTTCAGAAATCAAAAGTCAATATGTGACATAACTAGTTTTCTCGTTATACTATAAACGATTAGATATGTTCTATTCTTGATTTTTATATTGCAAATAGTGCTATGAGTTTGGGTTGATAGTGGGTAAGCCTTTTCCCCGATAAAGTTAAACATTGAAAGGGAGACGGGTTATCCCGTTCGATGAGGCATGGTTTTAAGTAGACTTCGTCTCGCCACCCAACCTGGAGGTTGTCCCACCAACTCATACGAATAGTACATTTTGTATATTAATAATCAAGTTGTGAACATATATTTAATCGCATATTATTTATTTTATATAAAAGAGAAAAACTATTTACCTAATTTCTTGACAAATTTTCACGCTATGACAAACCTTCGAAAACTTGAATTTGTTGCCCTTGATATCACTGGCAATAATTATTTTTCATGACAACTGGATGCCGAGATACATCTTCAAGCTAAAGACTTGGGAGAAACTATTATAGAAGGAAATGAAACATCAATGCAAGACCTTTCGAAAGCACTGATATTCCTTCGTCATCATCTTCATGAACGTTTGAAAAGTGAGTATCTCACTATAAAATATCCTCTCACCTTGTGGTTAAGCTTGAAAGAGCAATATGATCGCCAAAAGACTGTGATATTTTCAAAAGCTCAAAACGACTGGCTGAATCTTAGGCTACAAGATTTTAAAACAGTCAGTGAGTATAACTCCACCATGTTTAATATTACCTCTCGTTTGAGTCTATGTGGAGAGAATATATATGATAAGGCAACGATGGAAAAAACATTCAGTATTTTTCATGCCTCGAATCTGTTGTTGCAAAAACAATATCGAGCGTGTCAATTTAAAAAGTACTTGAAATCAATTTCTCGTCTCATGGTGGCTGAACAAAATAATGAGCTTCTATTGAAGAACCACAACTCTCGTCCAACTGGTTCAGCTTCAATTAATGAAGCAAATGTTGCCTCTTATAATGACCATAAAAACTAGGGGTGGGCAGCAGTTTTCGAAAAACCGCCCAAACCGACCAAACCGCACGGTTTGGTTTGGTTTGGTTTTTAAAACTCGCGGTTTGGTCGCGGTTTGGAAAATGACCAAACCGCGATTCTGCGGTTTGGTCGCGGTTTTCGTTTGAGAAAACTGCGGTTTAACCAAACCGAGGGCATTTTGGTAATATAAACCAAAAACCCTAAAAGTTAACTATAAAACCAAATCTTCTTCACTCTCTCATCACAGCACAACCCTCTCCCTCTCCCACACCCGCACAACCCTCTCCCGCACAACCCTCTCCCGCACAACCCTCTCCCCACCAACGCACAACCCTCTCCCTCTCCGCACAACCCTCTCCCTCTCCCTCTCCCTCTCCCTCTCCCATTGTACCCGCACAACCCTTTCCCACGCCCGCACAACCCTCTCCTCTCCCTCTCACTCCCGTCGCCGCCACCTCCTCACTCTCGCGGTCACCTCCTCACTCTCGCCGCCATCACCTTTCGCTCACGCCCGCCGCCATCACCTCCCGCTCACGCCGCGCGCCATCACCTCCCGCTCACAAAATCGCTCTTCGATCCCGCCTCGCGCCTCTGCGCCTGCGCCTGCGCCGTCCGTCACCTCCTCTCTCTCTCACATACCGCCGCCATCGTCGCCACCTTCCACCGCGCGAACATTCACCGCCGCCTCGCCCCGCTGCCTCACACCAAAACCGCAACCAAACCGACCAAACCGCGCAAACCGCGGTTCGGTTTGGTTGCAGTTTTGGTGGTTCGCGGTTTGGTCTCGGTTTGGTAAATCACTAAACCGCAGCCATTCAGTTTGGTCGCGGTTTGGTGGTTTTCACCACCAAACCGCGGTTTGCCCACCCCTAATAAAAACAGTCAAAGAAAGAAGAACCATGAACATGGAAAAGAGAAAGGATCAATTGGCAAAGATCATGGCAAGCCCTATCTTAAATTCTGTGGCGATAAGTTCCAAAAATAAATGGAATAGAAATGACGCTGCTCAGAATAAGGGAAAGAATGTTGTTGAAAATGGGCATGCTCGTAATCATGAGCAACCATGCCACAGGTGTGGTTTAAAAGGCCATTGGCTCGTGTATGCCGCACGCCTAAACATTTTATTGATCTTTATTAAGCCTTCTTAAAGGTGAAAGACAAAATAATTGAGATGAACTTCAATGTCGGAGATGGCTCATCGAACATTAGTTATATAGATGCCCCAATTTTTTAAAATGATCCAAACACTAATCTCGATATTTTAATGATCATATGTAATGCTTTTCAATAATTCTATGCACTAGTTTTTGTTATGTTTTTTAGTTTATATGGACTAGCTTCTTATTTTGAATAAAATATGAATCTTTTTTTAATTTGTCAAACATTATTTGTATAGATGGGTCATCGAATCATGTGTTCAAATCGTGAATCAAATAAGAGCGATGTATGTCTTGCCGATTGTGATACAACTCACACAATCCTTAAAAAGAAAATATTTCTCCAATTTGAACTTACCTGAGGCTAATGTTCAAACAATATTTGGCATCTCCAATTTGATTAATGGCTCTGGAAGAGCAAATGTTATGTTGCATGGGAAAACAACAATTCATGTTGACAATGCCTTATACTTTGAAAAATCTTAAAGGAATTTACTTAGCTTTAAAGATATTCGACAAAATGGATATCACGTTGAAACCATGAACGAGAATAATATAGAGTTTTTCTATGTCACACTGGTTTTAAATGAGAAAAAAGAAGTATTAGAAGAATTCTCAGCTTTATCCTTTGGATTATATTTTACTCATATAAGGCATGTCGAAACGAATGTCGTCTTAAATAAGAAAATTAATGATCCAAAGACATTCATTTTATGGAATGACCGACTTGGTAATCCAGGATCATCAATGATGCAAAGAATAATTGATGATTCGCATGGACATATTTTAAGGAGTCGCAAAATATTTTCAGCTAGTATTTATAATTGTACTAGTTGTTCTCAAGGTAAATTCATAGTTAAACCATCCCTAAGTAAAATTGTTGTCCAATCTCTAGTTTTCTTAGAACACATTCAGGGAGCATATGTGGACTTATTCATCCTCACTGTGGACCATTTAGATATTTTATGGTTTTAATAGATGCGTCAACTAGGTGGTCACATGTTTGTTTGCTTTTGACCTGTAATGTTGCATTTGCTAGACTTTTATCACAAATCATTAAGTTAAGAGCACAATTCTCTGACAACCCGATCAAGAATATCCGTCTTGATAATACTGGAGAGTTTCAATCTCAAGCATTTAAAGATTATTGCATGTTTATAGGAATTACCATTGAACATTTTGTTTCACATGTGCATGCCCAGAATGGTTTGGCAGAATCTTTGATTAAACGCATTCAATTAATTGTTAGGCATTTAATCATGATAACTAAGTTACCAACTTTAGTTTGGGGACATGCAGTCCTTCATACAACATCTATCATTCGTTATAGGTTTACTGCATACCATGAACATTCCCCCATGCAACTCATTTTAGGTCAACAACCAAATATTTCACATTTGAAAATTTTTGGTTGTGCAATGTATATTTCTATACCACCTCCCAATATAACTAAGATGGGTCCACAACAAAAACTTAAGATTTATGTTGGATTTAATTCATCGTCCATTATAAGATACCTTAAGCCCCAAACAGGGGATTTATTTACTGCACGTTTTGCTGATTGTCACTTTGATGAAGCAATTTTTCCATCATTAGGGGGAGAAAAGAAGCCAATTCAAAAGGAATGACGCGAAATTGCTTGGAATGCATTAACTTTATCACATTGTGATCCACGCACAAATCAGTGTGAACTTGAAGTTCAAAAGATCATTCATCTGCAACAAATTGCAAATCAATTACTCGATGTATTTACTAATGCAAAACGAGTGACAAAATTACATATTCCAGCTGTAAATGCTCCTGCAAGAATCGATGTCTCTGACAACAAAATGCACAAGAACTATTACAACGCTTAAAGCGTGGAAGACCCGTTGGTTCAAAGGATACTGTGACGACCCAAAACTAAATAAACATACCCTATTGGCAAATTAGTAAATTCAAAAACCTTAAACCAATGTAGCCCTAATATAAATTGGTTTTAAAAACCTAACCTTTTTTTTGTGTTCAAAACCCCGAGTTGAGGAGAAAGTGGAGGAGGAGACAACAACTACACAGATCTCAAAAAAATATGTAATCTCTAATTCAAGTTCTCTTTGTTTGAAGTTTTGGTGAAGAATGTACACAAAATGGAGGAAGGTGGAGTAACGTCGTCGCCACCGAAAAGGACGGCGATGAGTCGCGGGCACTGATGGAGAAAAGCGACAGCGGCATCACTGCCACTGCCGCCGTCGTCACCCATGGTGGGGCCTCCACTAAAAGGCCCCATGAGAGGAAGCACGAAGAGGGAGGCGGCTCACTGCCACCCCCATCACACTCCACCGCGAGGGCCCTAATGCGCCCCCGATTTAAGGGAAGTGGGGGAGCAACAACAGGCACAGATCGGGTTTGGTTCGACCCCTGGACCGAGACCAGGGGCTGAACGGGGACCAGGGGCTGAACTGGCCCCTAAACCCAAAAAAAAAATTAATAAAAATAAAATATATTAATATATATATATATATATATATGTATATTTATTTATATATATAACAAATAAAAGCAAGTATTTGTAATGGCCCAAAAATTTGACTTGAGTCACGTGTCAAGTCAAGGTCGTATGTGGGACCCACTCGTCGAAATACGTATGTCCGAATTCAATTTGAGATGATAGTTATGCGAGAAAAATTCGGTGAGCCGAAACACGAAGAAGGACGCGCCTCGAGTCGCGTGCCGACGTGGGACCGAAATGTGGCTATAGTAGATTTATGTGATTTTAAAATGTACATTGGATATGTCTCGTGATGCGCGTAGCGCGAGTATCAAGATTGTGAATTGAGGCGGGTTGGTGCCTCGAGCTGCGCATTGCACGAATCTCGAGGACATTTTGATTTGAAATAAAAAAGAAAAGAAAAAAAAATGTATATTATATATATATATATAGTGATGGGGCATGTGCCCTAGGTCAATCCATTAACTGTCTTTATGAATACTTTTAGTTAATAAAATAGAGGATTTCATTTGCTGTTTATTATAATTAATTTGCATGTTTACATTATAATAAGATCCATGGGTATTTACATAAATATCCTAAATGTCCCTAGTCGATCATTATACTGGGAACTATAATGAATTAAGACTAGTGTGAGTCTTGATTGATGATCATATGATGATTATACGTATAGGGATACGAATCAAGATCACGAGTACTTGTTAGGGAACAAAGTACTCGACCGACCACTATGAGAGCATCACATGGATTAAGTCATAGTTGTTTCTCATGATAGGTATATATTCCAGTCCTTCGACTTGAGATTACCGTAGACTTCAATATTAGGAACACAAGTGATTTGACACAATCAAACGTTGTCTTTAACCTGACGATTATAAAGGTTGTGATTGGTTACTTGTGTGAGCAATGTGATGAAGTTGTGTAATCGAGATAGAATTTGTCCCTCTCATATAAAGAGAGATATCTAGTGGATCCTCGATGTGTTAGACTCAAGTTAAAAGGCCTAGTCTAAGTGAATTGATATTTATCAATGTCACTTGGATGTTTTCGACTACCTAGAGATCGAGACTAGTACGATCGAACATGTTGGATGACAATTTCATGCCTTATGTTTGATCAAAAGGATATCGTGTGACAAAAGGATGTTATATACACTATTGATTAGGTTGTATCGATTTGATATTCGTACGACTTGGGTAGTCATAATGTCTTGCTAGAGGCCGCTTATGACTTGTATACCAAAATATGTTTTCGTATACCGCCAACGTTGTATGAGCCTATTGGGTCGCACACTAAGAATGGTTTTGCGAGATTTTAAGATGATTCGTAAAAATGAATTTTATGTGATAAAATTCATGACGAAACGTCCTTGTGGTGTATTACACTTATACTTCTTTAAGTAAGGGTATATGTGTAATTTACTTAACCGTCTATATACAAGGGTTGTATAAATAGACGCTTTAAGTTAGAACACACAACGAAAGATTAATAGGCCGAAACTCTATTTTCGTTTTAGAAACGACTTAGGGTTTTTGGTATGCTCGATCGTTTTGGAGAGAAACAAAAAGATTTGGTATTCTCTCGAAGCTAGCACTTCGAATCTCGCCACCGTTCGTGTTGACTACTAGTAGAGGCGTTCGTCGTTGGCGCGCTTAGAGATCGATCAACCTTCGAAAGGTATATTGCGACGAGGTATGATTAAGTTTTTCATGGTTTAAACGTTTTTAATGGAATTAGATTCGGATCTTGTTGGGGTTTTTGTCAAAATTGTTTTGTAATTTCCGCTGCGTATGAACCCCAAAACCCAACAGTGGATAAGATTAGTCCTAATTGGATTAGGATAAGATGATTAGTTAGATGTGGGCCCGAGTTAATTAAAATGTTTTAATTGACTTAATTTCGGATAAATTAAGGGGTTAATTTATGATAATAAAATCAGCGAAAATTATGATTTTCTATAGCGAATTTTAATTTTCGGAATTGAGATTCGTCTTCTAAAAAAAAATAAAAAATCTCCAAATTGTTTAGTGATTGAACAAATCAATAAAATATATGATATTTCATTGTTTACATAAAATCACTAAAACTGAATAAAATCTCTCTATTAAATTTTAAGTCTCATGTCATCCATTTTAAACACTTGTCAAGGCCTCGATCACACTAATATAGTTTCAGCCATAGCTGGGTGTATTGTGTTATCTTGGTGAGACAAGTTGGGTAAGAGTTACCTAAATGTTTAAAATGGTGCGACTTAATAAAGCCATCAAAATAGTTTTGAGCTTTAGGCAAATGATGAGATAAAAACATGCTAAGACATAAGATGTCGCGTATCTCATAAAATGATCTAAAAATTACATAAGATGTAATTGGTAACTGTTACCTACCTAAATAATCTAGTTCTGTGTTTCATGTCATAGTTGTCATAGAATTAGGTGAAATATGGATTTTAGTCCCCTAAATAAATAGTACGTTTTAGGAGGGTTGTTAATTTAGTGGGAGTCTTTTCCTCTATACTAAAATAAACTTTGCATAATCTTTATTGTAGATCAATGGCCTCTTCAAGTAACAATAATCCCCTGTCACTGCGATCCATCCTTGAGAAGGATCACTATATGGGACTAACTTTCTTGATCGGTTCGAAACTTGATAATTGTTCTAAAGCATGAACGCAAGTTGTATGTCCCGGATGCTCCAATCCCCGAGGACCCACTGACCAATGCCGCGAAAGTCGTGAAGGATGCGCATAGTAAGCATGTCAACGATTCTACCGATGTTGCATGTATTATGTCGGCAACTATGGTTCATGAACTTCGAAGGACATGGAACTAATGGAAGCCTACGACATGGCTATAACGCTCAAGGAAATGTTCCAACAAGAAGCTAGGCAAGAAAGGTTTGAGACAGTCAAAAACCTACATTCTTGCAAGATGACCGAGGTGCGTCGCTTAGTCCTCATGTTCTCAAGATGAAGGGCTATGTTGACCACTTGATAGACTTGGATTCCCCGTAAGCCAAGAGTTGGCTACGGATTTGATCTTGAATTCATTACCGAGAGTTACTCACAATTTGTGATGAACTACAATATGAATAATATGGAGAAATCAATTTCGAGTTGCATTTGATGCTCAAAACTCGCGAACAAAATATCAAGAAACCTCTAGTAATGTGTTGATGGTCCAAAAGGGAAAGGGAATGAAGAAGAAAGGCAAAGGCAAGGCTAGAGTTGTCAAGGTCAAATTGTTGCACACTGTCGCAAAGCCTCGTGGAACAAGTCAAGCCCCACTGCTCTCGCTTCAAAACACCCAAAAGAAAAAGAAGGAAATTTTCATTTCTCGTCATGCACTGGACATTGGTTCGAAATTGCAAACTCTATCTCGGAAGATCTAAGGAAGAAAAAGGGTAGTGCGACTACCACTACGGGTATTTATGTTATTGAAATTAATTTATCTACTAGTGATTCCCGGGTATTAGATACCGGATGTGGATCTCACATTTGTATAAATGTGCAGGGACTCGCCAGAAGTAGAAAGTTGAAGAAAGGAGAAGTCATCATCCGCGTAGGGAATGGAGCAAGAGTTGCTGCCCTGGCTGTTGGATCATATGACTTAGTTTTATCTAGTGGACTTATTTTAACTTTAAATAATTGTTATTTTGTGCTCACTTGAGCGTAAAACATCATTTCTGTTTCATGTTTGGATATGGATGGTTTTGATTTTATTATTGCAAATAATAGATGTTCTATTTCTCGTAAAGGCATATTTTATGCAAATGTTGATTTGTATGATGGTCTTTATATTCTAAGCATGAAAAGGTCCACTGATACTCCAGTCTTTAACATAAATACAAAGAGATTCAAGTCAAATGATTTGAATCAAACCTATCTTTGGCATTGTCGTCTCGGGCACATAAATGAGAAACGCATAACGAAGCTCCATAAAGATGGACTTCTAGATTCATTTGATTTAGAAACATATGAAACATGCGTATCTTGTTTATTGGACAAGATGACTAAAAGTCCCTTTACTGGACACAGTGAAAGGGCAAGTGATTTATTGGGTCTAATACATACTGATGTATGCGGTCCTATAAACACAATGGCTAGAGGAAGTTATCGATTTCATTACATTTACGATGATTTCAGCAGATATGGTTATGTATATCTTATGAAACATAAAGTGAATCATTTGAAATGTTTCGAACGTTTCAAAATGAAGTGCGAATCAACTTGGTAAAACTATCAAAACACTTCGATCAGATCGAGGTGGTGAGTATTTAAGCCAAGAATTTGATGATCATCTTAGAAATTGTGGGATTGTCTCCCAATTGACTCCACCAAAGAACTCCACAATGGAATGGAGTTTCGAAAGGAGAAATCGAACCTTATTAGATATGGTTCGATCTATGATGAGTCATGCAGATCTTCCATTATCCGTTTGGGGTTATGCATTACAAATCTGCAGCTTTCACTCTAAATCGAGTTCCTTCTAAAGCGGTTGATAAAACACCATATGAGATATGGTACGGGAAGAGACCTAGTTTGTCTTTTCTTAAGATTTGGGGTTGTGAGGCTTACGTAAAGCGACAAGTCTCGAAAAACTAGCACCTAAATCTGATAAGTGTTTATTTGTGGGGTATCCTAAGGAAACAAAGGGATATTACTTTTATAATCCCACTGAGAACAAAGTGTTTGTTGCTCGGTATGGTGCCTTTATGGAAAAACAGTTTATTTCAAAAGACACTAGTGGGAGAGAAATAAATCTTGAAGAAGTTCAAGAATCACAGGTAAACACTGAACCGCTACTGGAAGTTCAATAATGTTCTGAACCAGTTGAACCTCCGCAAGTGACACAATGCCCATGTAAATCTAGTAGGGTAAGACATGAGCCAGAGATATTCGGATTTCTCATTACTGATAGTCGTGATGTGTTGCTTATAGACCAAAATGAGCCCACCACTTATCGAGAGGCTATGTCCGGACCAGACTCGACAAATTGCTAAGTGCCATGAACTCTGAGATGCAATCCATGTATGATAACCAAGTTTGGAACTTAGTTGATTTACCCGAAGGTGGTAAGACCATTGGATGTAAATGGGTTTTCAAGAAGAAAACTGACATGGATGGCAAAGTGCATACTTTTAAAGCAAGACTAGTAGCAAAAGGTTTCAGGCAGACTCAAGGTGTTGATTATGATGAAACATTTTCGCCAGTCGCCATGCTTAAATCCATAAGAATTTTAATTGCCATTGCTGCATATTATGACTATGAAATATGGCAAATGGATGTAAAAACAACATTTCTTAATGGAAAGTTCCTGAGGACGTGTATATGACACAACCTGAAGGTTTTGTACATCCCGAGAATTCTAGGAAGGTATGCAAGCTTCAAAGATCCATTTATGGATTAAAGCAAGCTTCTCGGAGTTGGAATCTTCGTTTTGATGAAGCAATCAAGGATTTTGGTTTTATTAAGAACGAAGATGAGCCTTGTGTATACAAGAAGGTCAAATGGAGTGTAGTTGTTTTTCTCGGTAATCGTATGTTGATGATATATTACTCATTGGAAATGACATCCCAACATTGCGAATGTCAAGTCTTGGTTAGGGAAGTGTTTCTCAATGAAAGACTTAGGAGATGCGACTTTATATCCTAAGGATAAAGATCTATAGGGATAGATCTAAGAGGCTAATCTGGCCTAAGTCGAGTGCTTACATAGACAAGGTGCTTTGAATAGGTTCAATTTGCAAGACTCTAAAAGATGATTGTTGCCAATGTCTCATGGGATAAGTCTCAAGAAGACTCAATGTCCTAAGACAAATGATGAGCGAGACCGTATGAATAAGATTCCATATGCATCGGCTATTGGATCTATCATGTAAGCCATGTTATGCACTCGACTGATGTATCATATGCTTTGAGCACTACAAGCGAGATATCGATCGATCCAGGTGAGAATCACTCGGATAGCAAGAAAGAACATCCTTAAGTACTTAAGAAGGACTAAGGAAGTGTTCTTGGTCTATGGAGGTTTTGAAAATGATCTAGTTGTAAATGGTTACACGATGCAAGTTTTCAAACTGATATAGATGATTTTAGATCGCATCTGGATATGTGTTTACTTTGAATGGGGGTGCAAGATGGTGGAAAAGTTCGAAGCAAGAGATCGCATGCGATTCTACAACAAGTAAGCCGAGTATATTGCGTCGTCCGATGCAAAGAAAGGAGGCGCTTTGGATCAAAAAGTTCATTTCTAAACTAGGTGTGGTTCCGAGTATTACTAACCCTCGTTTGTTTGTATTGTGACAATAACGGGGCAATAGTATAGGCCAAGGAACCTAGATCACACCACAGATCCAAACATATACTCAGTGCGTTTTCATCTCATCGAGAGAAATTATTGAGAGGGAGACGTAAAGATTTGCGGAGTACCTATCAAGACAACGTTGCGGATCCATTGACAAAAGCTCTTCCACAAGCAAAACATGATGGTCATGTTAGATCATTAGGCATTAGATGCATGTATGATTGGCCCTAGTGCAAGTGGGAGATGATGGGGCATGTGCCCTAGGTCAATCCATTAACTGTCTTTATGAATACTTTTAGTTAATAAAATAGAGGATTTCATTTGCTGTTTATTATAATTAATTTGCATGTTTACATTATAATAAGATTCATGAGTATTTACATAAATATCCTAAATGTCCCTAGTCGATCATTATACTGGGAACTATAATGAATTAAGACTAGTGTGAGTCTTGATTGATGATCATATGATGATTATACGTATAGGGATACGAATCAAGATCACGAGTACTTGTTAGGGAACAAAGTAATCTTTGACCGACCGACCATGAGAGCATCACATGGATTAAGTCATAGTTGTTTCTCATGATAGGTATATATTCCAGTCCTCGACTTGAGATTACCAGAGACTTCAATATTAGGAACACAAGTGATTTGACACAATCAAACGTTGTCTTTAACCTGACGATTATAAAGGTTGTGATTGGTTATCAAAGTGAGCAATGTGATGAAGTTGTGTAATCGAGATAGAATTTGTCCCTCTCATATAAAGAGAGATATCTAGTGGATCCCTCGATGTGTTAGACTGTTAAAAGGCCTAGTCTAAGTGAATTGATATTTATCAATGTCACTTGGATGTTTTCAGTCTACCTAGAGATCGAGACTAGTACGATCGAACATGTTGGATGACAATTTCATGCCTTATGTTTGATCAAAAGGATATCGTGTGACAAAAGGATGTTATATACACTATTGATTAGGTTGTATCGATTTGATATTCGTACGACTTGGGTAGTCATAATGTCTTGCTAGAGGCCGCTTATGACTTGTATACCAAAATATGTTTTCGTACACTGCCAACGTTGTATGAGCCTATTGGGTCGCACACTAAGAATGGTTTTGCGAGATTTTAAGATGATTCAGAAAAATGAATTTTACGTGATAAAATTCATGACAGAAACGTCCTTGTGGTGTATTACACTTATACTTCTTTAAGTAAGGGTATATGTGTAATTTACTTAACCGTCTATATACAAGGGTTGTATAAATAGACGCTTTAAGTTAGAACACACAACGAAAGATTAATAGGCCGAAACTCTATTTTCGTTTTAGAAACGACTTAGGGTTTTTGGTATGCTCTGGATCGTTTTGGAGAGAAACAAAAAGATTTGGTATTCTCTCGAAGCTAGCACTTCGAATCTCGGCCACCGTTCGTGTGTGGACTACTAGTAGAGGGCGTCGTTGTCGTTGCGCGCGCTTAGAGATCGATCAACCTTCAGAAAGATATATTGCGACTGAGGTATGATTAAGTTTTTCATGGTTTAAACGTTTTTAATGGAATTAGATTCGGATCCTGTTGGGATTTTTGTCAAAATTGTTTTGTAATTACCGCTGCGTATGAACCCCAAAACCCAACATATAGGAAGGAGATAAGGATTGAAAAGGAGAAAAAAAAAACGACAGAGGAGAAAAAAAAAAGGAGATCGGGAGGACGATGACGACGGGAGAGTGATGGCGGAGGGCGCCAGCGCGGAGGGACGGCGTTGGCGACGGCGGCTCCCGGCGCGGCGAGATCGACGTAGTCACGGTGGTGGTCCACGCGGAGGCCGCGAGAGATGAGCAGGGGCGGACCAGCTGGTGGGGTGGCTACGCGGGAAGCTTGACGGCGGCTCCGGGAGCTGGACGCGGACGCCGGCGGGCTCGTTAGTAGCTGGACAGTGGCGGCGGCAGGCTTGCGGACTGGCGGATCGGCGGGCTCGGCTACGAAGGCCAGAGATGCAGCGAGGTGTGGCGGATCGGCGGCGAGAAAGGAAGCCAGCGGAGATCGACAGTGACGACGCGACGCGACGCAATTCCGGCGAGGGACGGCGGCTAGCGGGCGGTGGCGCCGGCGACCGGAGAGCGGCGGCGTGCCGGCGAGGCAACGACAGCGACGCGGTGAACGGCGCGTTGGCGCGTAATCGACCGGTCGGATGCGCGATTTCGTCGAAATCGCGACGAAGCGGTGGAGGTGAGATTTATTTCACCAAATTTCAGTTTTATGTGAATAATTTGAAATAAAATGGGTTTAAACTGTCGAAATTGACACCAGGGACTAGGAGTCGGGTGTCGGATGCGCAAATCGAGACCTGAGTGAGACGTCTTGATTTCGAGTTCGCGATTTCTCAAGGTAAGTAAACCAGCTAGGGACCCATACAATATTTCATGTTTATCCATTGACTGTTGTTATTTACTGTTTTGTGATAACTTATTGTTGTTCACTGCAAAACTATGCCCATATGTGTAGTTCGCTGGGGTTAACTCGCTCGCACGCACATATGGGAGAAACATAGAAGATGTATATGTCTTTCAGAGTAATTGGGGAGGCATATACATCTACATTGGGAGTGAAAGTACTATGCCCATATGTGTAGTTCGCTGGGGTTAACTCGCTCGCACGCACATATAGGGGAAACATAGAAGATGTATATGTCTTTCAGAGTAATTGGGGAGGCATATACATCTACCTTGGGAGTGAAAGTACTATGCCCATATGTGTAGTTCGCTATAGGGGAAACATAGAAGATGTATATGTCTTTCAGAGTAATTGGGGAGGCATATACATCTACCTTGGGAGTGAAAGTACTATGCCCATATGTGTAGTTCGCTGGGGTTAACTCGCTCGCACGCACATATGGGGGAAACATAGAAGATGTATATGTCTTTCAGAGTAATTGGGGAGGCATATACATCTACCTTGGGAGTATCACTCATTGATGGATTGTTTACAGTCTTGTATATTCATGTGTTCATTATTCATTTCGTTCTATTTGCATGAATTCGACTATTTTGAATATCGTGAACTGTTGTTTTGGATATTGTGAAATGTTGTGTACATATCCTACTGGATTTACTTACCTGGGCTCGTCATTCTTATGTTTGACTGAATGCGCGCCGCGGACGAGTAGCGAAGGGAAGGCTTCATAGCTAGGTGATTTTTTTGTATATTTTATAATTATTCTCCTCTGATGATATTTACTGGGTTCCACAATTAGGTTGCCTAACTCCTTGAAATTAAGGTTGAGTTATTTTATTTGTAGTAATTGCTTCCGCTAAAATTGTAAATCTCGAAAAACATATTAATAACTCAACTGTAAAATGTTGAATGTACTGATAATGATGGATTGGAAGGCTGACTAGGCTCTCGTTGACCTTGCGAGACTGGCTCGGGGGTCCACGTGGGCTTAGGCCGGGTGGGGCCCAATTTGTGGAAATTGGGGCCGTCACATAATTACTTTTGAACGAAGCGCTATCACGTCTTCGAGGGAGACCGATCGGGTCCCACCCATCGACCTTCACATCGAACGACGAGGGACCCAGCGAGACCCATGGATCCCAACGACCAATTAATGAAAGATTTAAATAACTTAAATCAAAGTATTTATTGATGAGATGCATTATGGTTGTATAGTGTCGAATGAAGGTCTGCATCGGATCCCAAGCGTACCAGGAGTTGTTATAGGCGTCGCTGCGACTCGAGGTAAGTGGGGAGCTCTGCTCATTTATTAAATATTGCATGCTATTAGTATAATTAGAAATTCATGATTTTAACAACAATGACTTGGGATGGGGTCGTTACCTACCTTGGTTGATTTCATGTAAGGCCTCTTGGGGAGCCATACTCATATGATGGAACCAAATCACCTTACATGCCTAAGGGCCTCTTGAGGAGCTATAGTAATACGGTGGAACCAAGTCACCCATTTCTGCAAGGGCCTCTTGGGGAGTCATGGATGCACGATGGAACCACGTCACCCGGGCTTATTGAGGAGTCGTGGACACACGGTGGATTCAAATCACCCACGCATATTTATTATATTATGATGTTTGGTCAACAAGGGAAGGTAATGACAAATATGACCACGAACTTGCATTTATATCTATTACATTCTATGTATATCTCTTGGAACCCATTTGCATGCAAAAAAAAAGTTGAATTTCTTATGTTTTTACAATCCTTGATATTCCATATATCTGTTCAAATTGTTCTATGATTATGATATGCTTACTCTATATGAAATTAATGTCATGCTACATATTTCAATGTATCTTGATTTTAAATGCATGCTAGTTTTATTTTGATTTATAGGTATTACTTGCATATTTAATATTTGAGCGTAATTCTTCTCTTATTGGGCTGCATTGGTTCATTAGCTCACCCCACTTACAATACAGGTCCATCTACGAGTGCGAATGATCTTGGCAAGGGGAAGGCCGTAGCTTGAAGTCTCCTTGCTTTGTGAGAATTTGCATGATATCTATTTAGGCCTGGTTCAGGTATCGAGCTTCAGTAACGATCTGGGCCGGGCGACCCAACCTTAAGTCGAGAGAAGGTCGTTTTAGTTAGTATCAAAGAATAGGGATTAGAACCTAGGGAAACAATAAGTTAGAAAAAAAAGGAGTTTGTAGAGCCTTTGTATTTCGAGGTCAAAGATAAGTTGAACAAACCAATGGTATGGGACATTGGTTTAAGTTGAATTAATGAAAATAAATTATCAATCTTAGGATGGGAAGAGATTGATAAACTTGAATAATTAAAACGCTTGAACAATGTTATTTACTTTGTATTATAATATCTATCGCGTTTAGATATTTCACATACTCTATTGGTATATAGGACTAATTCACTCTTGTTTGCTCCACAGCTGCATCATGAGCAATCAAGGCGGAAACTCCTACAATTTAAGGGAAACAGCGGATAGGGATGAGAGAAATTGGCGCACTCAAATAGAGCAGCGCATGACTGTTATGACCGAAATGTATCTGAAGGCCATTCACGACATGAGATCTGCTTAAGACCAAAGGTTGGCAGACATGACGCAATCACATGAAAAGAATATGACACGTATACTGTAGTTGATGCAGCAAGGAAACAATTGGGCGGCAGAGCAGGCACCTGAGAGGCATGGACCTAATCCTTCCTTGGCGCCTATACATGAAGATCATCTTGTGGAAGAAGAGGTTGATTCTCTACGGCTGCAGCCGCAGATGCTGTACCTGTAGTGAAGGAGATCCAGAGGCGTGTCGGAAGGGCAAGATACAGAAAGAGTTTATGAAATATGATGTGCCGCACTTTTATGGAGAGCAGGATCCTATTGAAGCAGAGGCATGGATATAAAATATGTAGAAGAGAATGAGAACTCTGAATATTGATAAATGGACCATAGAACCGTTGGTGACATTTCTGTTAGAACACAAGGCACACAAATGGTGGATAACTATAGAGAGACACAGGGAACTATATGAATTGGCTCCAGTTCAAGCGTCTATTCTACGAAGAATGATTTCCAGAGCCAATGAAGGATGCGAAAATTCGAAAGTTCATTACCTTAATACAGGGCGATATGTCATTGGCTGAATAAGCATCGAAGTTCAACGAGTTGCTAGAGTTTGCACACGAGTATGTCTCGACAGACAAGATTCGTAGGAAAAGATTTATTGATGGATTGAGGTCGGATATTAGTGCTATGGTAATGGCGTCTGGGTCTAAGACTTATCACCAGGCACACCAACGAGCACTTGAATGTGAGGCATCACTTTGTGGGGGTTTCAGGCAATTTCGGGCAAGATCTAATCAGTATGGTCATGGTAAACGTAGCTTCGGGGATTACCTGAACAATCAAGACGACATTTTCAAGAAACCAAAGTTTGAAGGGTTTTTTGGTGAACATGCACGTTCAGGTACAGCTTCAAGGGCGACACACACTCCTTTTGTGACTGCTGCACAAGCACATCGATAGTCTCAACAGAGTGGGAGTAAGGATCAGGGACCGATCAGGCCAAAGTCAAGTGCATCAGGGAGTGTCGTTCAGCCACCTCCGACATACTAGAGACCACAGTTGATTTGTTATCGGTGTGGGACTCTAGGACACATCCATAGCAAATGTCCTAACCCGCCACCATCTAAGGGGAGTACGGCCCCAATTTCTCGAGGAAGAGTTAATGAAGTTGTTGGGCATGATGGAGAGGCCTCGTGTCAGCTGGTCGTAGGTACGATTTCCATTAATGGCCGAGATATGCATACCTTGTTTGATTCTAGTTCCACTGTTTCACTTATATCGAGGAATATAGTTCATGCTTTGGTATTGACACCGATTAGAGCACATACTTCCTTGATTCTTAGCACAGTTTCTACTAAACGAATTTATCCTAATATGGTATGTGAGGGGTGCAAGATTAAAATTGGGGATCACACGATAACGATTGATTTACGAGTTTTAGAGTGTCTTGAGTTTGATGTATTACTAGGTATGGACTGGTTAGCGGCGTATCACGCCAAGATAGATTGTTTTCATAAAACTGTAGTCTTCCAAATCCGGGGCATACCCCGTTTGAGTTTAAGGGTTGTTATCGGTGTGGGACTCTAGGACACATCCGGAGCAAACGTCCTAACCCGCCACCACCTAAGGGGAGTACGACCCCAATTTCTCGAGGAAGAGTTAATGAAATTGTTGGGCAGGATGGAGAGGCCTCGCGTCAGCTGGTCGTAGGTACGATTTCCATTAATGGCCGAGATATGCATACCTTGTTTGATTCTGGTTCCACTGTTTCACTTATATCGAGGAATATAGTTCATGCTTTGGTATTGACACCGGTTAGAGCACATACTTCCTTGATTCTTAGCACAGTTTCTACTGAACGAATTTATCCTAATATGGTATGTGAGGGGTGCAAAATTAAAATTGGGGATCACACGATAACGATTGATTTACGAGTTTTAGAGTGTCTTGAATTTGATGTATTACTAGATATGGACTGGTTAGCGGCGTATCGCGCCAAGATAGATTGTTTTCATAAAACTGTAGTCTTCCAAATCCCGAGCATACCCCATTTGAGTTTAAGGGTTGCACACCGACCAACGCCACCCCACGTAGTAAGGTTGCAAGTTTGGCTGATATAGAGACCATTGCGAGCTTGAATTCTCTAGGGGAGGAAGGACAAGAAGTTTTGATTGAGAAGATCCCAGTAGTTAGAAATTTTCCGGATGTGAATTATTCCACTCTAACCCGGATATTATTTGGTCGACCAATCTATTTCTAATTACAACAAAGATCAACAGTTAAGACAAGTATAAAATAGTAAACAAAAGAAGCAGAAGAAAAAGAAAAGATGGGCTGTTACATCATTTCCACCAAACCCTCCATGCATCCTGGTGGACTGAGGGGGGGACCTGTAGCCAGATCATATGTGCCTGTAAAAAGCCTTATTTGTGTAGTGAGAACGCAAGCAAAGCCACTGATTCTCAAAAGAAGATTAAATTGAGGGACACAGACAACTCATCACATCTCACAAGATTTAATCTTTTTTTCAGTTTCACATGGAAAGCAACTTTTCCATCATGGGTTATGTACTGATCCATCAGAACTAATGTGAAGCCAGATCTTACACAGATAAAATAGTATCTTAATACATGAAAACAGTCACCTGTGAAGATTCTAGCTAGAGAGAGTTCATTGAGAGAATTGTATGTGAAGCAAATTGGTGTAATAGAGGAAGAGAAAACTAATAGGGTTTGAGTAAAATGGTATTGCAAATGGAAGAATCCAGTACATAAATAATAGGGAGAAAAGAATGACCTACAATTACAAACAAGAGAGCATCCTGCAACAATAAGATCCAAAATGCTCAAAAACCAAAACGAATAAAAAACCAACGCAAAAAATTCACTATCGACAAGACTAACTAAACACTTACAAACCACCGGAAACAGTCGAGAAAGCCAAGTTGTTGCATCTTGCAACTAACATGAAATCCACCAAAGAAAACCAAACTTGGTCACCACCGCATGCAACAAAGACAATAAAAAGTTGCTGCTACCATGATAAACCTTAGCGGAACAAGGAAATTACAGCGAAAAGCAGCATCAGCAGGTTGAAGAATTGCCTTGATAATCTTCTGTCACTAACAGATGGTGAAGACGACTTTACAGTATTATGGGCAGGCCTATATTGAAGAAGGAGAAGTTAATTACTGGACATCGGCTAAAGCATACAGAGTTCACATAGTTTAAAAGAACAAGGATACTTACTGCTTCCTGTCTTTGAGTTGACCGCAAAAGATGGCATTGTCTGGTATCGGTAACTCCGTTTTGTTTGTTGCTTCAGGGTTAACAATCCTTACATACACTTCCTGACCAAGATACCATGAGTCGAGATTTTGTGTCCTCAGGTTCCACACACCAACATTGTCAAGAGAAACTAAGATTGCAGTCCATGCTCCAGGGAAAACCTAAAGAGAAATAATCAAAAACATTACTTACAAATGGCCAATACTAACATCCTAGAACTCTAAATAGGAAAAGAAAAAATCGAAGAAAAGTACTTCCCAAAAGCCATTGAGCATACTGCAAGGACAATTCAACTTGAAGACGTTCGCTTAAAAACAATTTAATTATAAGCCTTGCTGGAAAGGATGTAACTACAACTGATAGACTAAACTGTAGATCATTTTTAGACCCTTGAGACTCCATGGACTGGTTTAAACAAGAATATTTTAATATAATAAACACATTTTTTTCTTCTGTAAATACAATGTTCAACCATGGATTTTAGGTAAAAAAAATGTAAAGGAATTAAGATATATAACTAACAATTTGACCTGCTTCCTAAAAACATCCTAATAAATGATTTAGGGCACAAATTCAATTTTGAAATATCAACAACCACTACTACTACCAAAGCTGACTGTTTTACCACAAGGTCAAGACATGCATCATACATTGCAATGAGATAATTTCAACATGTTGAGAACTTCACAAAACTTTGAAATTAGCAAAAACTTACTGGGCCCAAACACATGAACGAGGCACAAAGCACAAAGAATTTTTATTGGCACGAATACAGATTCCGCAAATGACAGTAACATACTTGTGCATATCAATTGATATCAAAATAGCAAAAAATTATGAGAACAGAAGAATTACGTCCCATTATCAAGGCATGAAGAAACATAAAAAACATCGAAAAAGGAATTTGTATGAAAATAAAATGAAATGACATCCATTGAGTAGCAATTAACATAGGTACGTACTATTACAGTGCAAACACCCATTCCCTAAAACAAATTTAACAACTCGATGCCACTTAAAAGAGATCAAAACTTACTAAACCTTCAATAGAACAAAGAAGAAAATATCACACAAACATCATGCATAGTGGGAACACTAAATGAGAGATCGGACCAGAGTATAATTTTACCAAAACAACAAAAATCAAAATATAACAGTAACAGAAATAAGGAAAAAAATCTAAGCAATAAATACCTGTGTCGTGCAGCGAGAGACACCATCCCACTTGTTATATGTTGATCTACTATTTTCTGTCCATTCTCCAAAATCCATCCTGGAACCAATGTTGCAATGTCTTAATACTGAATAAGCATGATCAAAATGCTAAAATTCATAAACTGCATGAGAAGATATGGCACACGCACCCGACAACAAAGAATGCATATCCATCCATATGATATGTTTGGATTGTTGTGTCATTGTTTTGAAGTATAACTTCCATAAATCCCTTGTATGTACCATCAATCACAGAACTTGACATCCTTGGTGATCCTGTAAGTGGCCGATTAGGGAAATCCAATGTATACACTCCCTTCAAACGAAACCAATCTGCAAGCCTGATTGGAGTGTCAGGATTGACATATGATATGCCACTGAGTATGGTACGGCGTTTGCCATTGATCATTACTGGTGGCTCGTTCTTCAATACGTAGACATCAGTTACATTGATTGAGCCATACTTGAAGGAACCCTGTGGATTTGGACGGGCTGCACCAGCTGATGTGTTTGTCCTGGTCAATTTCAACAAGTACAACTAAATTAGAAAAAAGAAGAAAAGAGATATAGGTTATGACAAACTAACCAATTAAAGAGAGAGAAACAATACCAAGTTGCGTACTTACACAACTAATCCAAGATTTCGAGCACAAACCTGATAGATCTCGCCTGATTCATTGAAAAAGTTTTGTCATAAAAATCGTTTGGCGAGTCTGGGAGAGGACCAGCTGCCTTGCCCTTGGAATTGGAATAGTGCAGGATGCCAACACCAGTTACTCTTTCCCACAATGATTCGTTCACAAATCTAGCACTTGCAACAACATAGTAATCCGTACTTGCATTTTGATCCATGGTAACTAAGAAAGAATAAGACTGTCCAACATGAATATCTAAATTAGTGTAATTCTGTTGCACTGTATACGTTCCCTCTGTCTCTACAAGAAGCAGGTTATGCCCCTGAATTCTGAAATTCAAGCTAGTACTGATTCCAACATTGTGAATGCGGATACGGTATGTTTTGCCTGTGCCGTCCAGATAGTATGTCAATAGAAAGTAAAAGGAAAATTCTAATATAAACAAACAAATAATAAAAAATCTTTGAATAGCATGGCAAAACTCATAACCCAGAATTAGCAGCACATACAAATATAGACAAATGATTGGTATTTTCCCCAACCTCAAACACCACTCTTATGAAATTTATTAAGTGGAGGCAAGTTGTTTCTTTCTAATAAAAAAATAATAATATTTAGGTAAGGATGAGCAAGAGTAGCAAATATTACCACAGCAGCAACAAATATGTCACGCAAAACCGTTGAATCTAGAAAAGTATCAACAAAATCAAGGGCAGATCTTTCAATACTAGGTACAAAGTCTGATCTGTCACTGGTTGAATCTACAAGTGTGTCAACAAAATCAAGGGAAAATCATTTAATACTAGGCACAAAGTCTGACTTGTCATTGGTTGAATCTAGAAGTGTATCAACAAAATCAAGGGCAGATCCTTTAATACTAGGTACGAATTCTGATTTGTCACTGATTGAATCTAGAAGTGTAGCGACAAAATCAAAGTCAAATCATTTAATGCTAGGTACAAAGTCTGATTTGTCACAGGTTGAATCATATAAGATGTAACCAAATTATTAATGCATACAGAGTAATTAGGATTGCAAACCCTTCATGAGAATTGTGAAAAGCGAAACAAGGATTACAAATTCAATTTGCAACAGGAGAATTTGTGCTGAATGATCACTGAAAATAGATCTAGACGCGAAGCCATTTTTCACGGCAGACAACATAATTAAAATATATGAAACGGCAAGGGATTTTTCTCATACTAATCACAATTTTATAGATCATAATAGTTTGCTCGAAATGGATTTTCTCAAACAATTACCTGCTTCGACATTAAAAGTCTCATAATCAATTCCATCAGGAACAAGGGTTCTGTTGTATTGGTAAGGACCCTTTCCATTGATTAGAACACCATCGGGCATACCGAGATCTTTACCAGCACTTAGCGCTCTTCTTAAAGCCTACAACACCAAGTAACACATAAGAATAAAAATCAAACTTCAAACCCAAACGAAATAAGCTGAGATTTTTTCTCAAAATCTAAAGGAATTCGTACACTAACCGTGTGGTTTTGGGTGTACCAGTCACCAATAAGAATGGTAATATCACCGTCTGGCGGCCCAAAAGGGACAGCAATCACAGCCCTATTATTTACAATTATGCCACCATAACCACCTGAAGCTCTCTGAAACTTAATGGATGGGAAGTAAAAGAAACTCCCAATCTGATCCTTAACTTGGAACTGGTAAGTAAAATTCCAACCAACGGGAATCGGGCAAGTCGTGCCCAAAACACCATCTTGCCAGGAGTTCCTCCTGTGTTGGATGCCATTCCTGTGGAACAAAATCTTCGAATTAGACTCACATTAACTATTACAATCCATCAATCTATTACCAAGTAAGTATTCTAATTAAGAGAATGTACACTCACCAAGTAATGAGAAGTTCTTCATCCAAAGCATTGCTGACATTGACAACCAGATTGTTGTTTGTAGTCACATTGACAATGGGACCAGGAAACTTCTTGTTTATCGCTATAACCTGTGCCCCGACGCAATGCGGATTAACAACAAAATCAAACACCATAATTTGAAACAAAACCTAAATCTCAGTATTATCTTATATTGTAAAAATCAAAACATTCCAATCAAACAACCACTAAACAATGAAATGCAGCATAATCAACAAAACCCAGACTAAAAAACAATAACAAAAAATGCACACATAGTCAACAAGCAATCACACATTGAGATACTACTTCAAATCCCAAGAAAAAAAAAACCAGTTCAATAGAGGAGAAAATCAAACTGCCCGGAAAAAAATACTCCCCAAATCCATCAAAAAATTAGCATTATCAACCAGAATGGAGCAAAAAGAGCCAAAAATCAACAGAAAAAACAGAGCATTCACACAAAACACTGTTCACAAATAACACCAAATCGAAGATCTAGAAGGTCTAGCAAAGGCAGAGAAGATCTGGGCAGAGAGAACCGAACCTGCTGAGGAACCCCAAGAGGAGAAGCGGTGATATACGAGACCTCCCAGTCGTAGTACACAAAGGGGTCACCAGCAAGGCAGAGTGTGAAGAAAACGCAAATGCAGATTAAAACGAGCGCGAAAAGCTGGATTGAAGCCATGAATCGAAGAATCGAAGGTCTGTGTATAATCTGAAGCCGATTTAACGAAGTTCCGACGCTTACATTATCAGAAGAACAGCAGAGAAGAAGCGAAGGAGACGAAGAAGAAGCACTAGTAGAAAACAGAGGAAGTAAAAGCAGAGTTGTGAGAAACAGAGTGGCTTTTAACGCCGCAC
Source organism: Stephania yunnanensis (assembly GCA_039657365.1). Lineage (NCBI taxonomy): Eukaryota > Viridiplantae > Streptophyta > Magnoliopsida > Ranunculales > Menispermaceae > Stephania > Stephania yunnanensis. The sequence goes on along the minus strand of CM077584.1, from coordinate 50,081,853 downwards.
TCTCTTGCCCTAATTGCCCTCAAAAGCGACACGTTCACGCCTCGGGTCTTGCTGACGCGCATATGGAGGAGTGTCGGGGGTTTCGTAGATGAGGAGTGTGTGGTGCTGAGGAGGACAGTGTGTTCGAGATCTGCGCTCATGGTGTCGGCCAGACGAGCTGGACGTCGACCCCAGCACCTCCAACGTTCCGATTTTCCGCTTCAAGCGGCGCCGGGTGCACCCAGGAGTAGGTCGTCCGCAGATCAGGGCCGTTGATGGGAGTGGAGATTTGGAATGTTTTTTTAATAAAAGGAAACGCAGGAGAGACGGCGTTATCTTGTTTGCTATACATTCGTGTAGGTGTGGGTCCCACGGGGAGTACGCGGTTTCTGAGACGTGTATTTACAACTCAGCGTGGGCCCCAGACCTTGTGAGAGAGTGTTTATTGCGATGGGTAAAGGCGATGATCACGTGCGTGCGCCTGCATTTGGAGTGAGTTGTGTAGTTTTTAAAGAGTTTTTCTTTTTCTTTTTTTAACTTTTAAGGACTGAACAAATTCAAACACTAACAGTGAATCAATGACCAAAATAGATCAAATTGATCAATGTAACAGTACACAATGAATTAGTAAAGAACAAGAAGAATTCTCAATCTCTTATTCAATACACTTCGAAATTACATTGTACATTGTATATATACAAACTAATATGGTGTACATTGTACACCCCAGTTACAACTGCCTAGAACAAGCTAAGATAAACCTGTAGTACATTACACCACATACATCAGTGTACATAAAACAGTTACATAAACAACTACATACATAAACAGCTCTGGTACATGATATAACTCTACATCCCCCCTCAAGATGAAAGTCTATGCCAATCACATAAACCCATCTTGGACAATAAATCAGAGAACAAAGGAGCTGGTAAAGACTTGGTAAATAAATCAGCCAACTGTAACCGAGTGGAAATATACTTTGGAAGAACAAAACCAAACTTGAATTGATGTCTAACCAAGTGACAATCAATTTCCAAATGCTTGGTACGTTCATGAAAAACAGGATTGGCAGATAGGTGTATTGCATCTTGATTATCACACCAAAGAGGTATTGGAAGAGAAGTAGGAATATGTAAGTCCTTAAGGATATAGGAAATCCATAATAATTCACAAACTGTGGAAGACAAACTACGATATTCAGCTTCAGCAGAGGACTTGGACACAGTAGCTTATTTTTTTGTTTTCCAAGAGATCAAAGATGATCCCATGAACACACAATAACCAGTAAGAGATTTCCGAGAAAGAGGACAAGCTGCCCAATCTGAATCACAGTAAGCAACAACAGAGAGATCCATTTGAACAGGGAAAAATAGACCCTGTGAAGGAGTACCCTTAAGATATCGTAAAACATGAAGTGCACCAGACCAATGTTGCTCTGTAGGGGCTTGAACAAACTGACTTAATTGCTGTGTAGCATAAGTAATGTCAGGACGAGTAAATCCCAGGTAAAGAAGACGACCAATGAGTCTTCTATATCTATCAACTTCAATGAACAAAGGTGAATCAACATCAGTAAACTTGCAGTCACGAGGGAGTGGAGTAGCAGCTGGTTTAGCCATGGTAAGACCAACATCATTAAGTAAATCTAGAACATACTTGCGTTGATGAACATAAAGATCTGAGGAAGATCGAACCAATTCCAAACCCAAGAAGTAACGAGCTTGACCAAGATCCTTGATGGTGAACAATGTATGTAAAAACGTCTTAACTTAATTAATCAACTCAAGTGAAGTACCAGTAAGAAGGACATCATCAACATAAACCAGCAACACCAAAAATTGACCAGCAGTGTTGTAAGTAAACAAGCAGGGATCATGAGCAGACTGAATAAAACCAAAAGATTGAAGTTTAGATGTAAGCTCATGATTCCATTGTCGAGAGGCTTGCTTTAAACCATACAAGGATCTTTGAAGTTTGCAGACTTGATTAGGTGAAGCCAACTTATAACCATCAGGAGGTTTCATGTAAACATCTTCATCTATATAGCCATGTAAGAAGGCATTGTTAACATCTAATTGATGTAAAGGCCAATCTCGAGCAGCTGCTAAGGATAAAACAATCCTAACAGTGACATTCTTGGCAACAGGGGAGAAAGAATCAGTATAATCAACACCTTCAATTTGGTTAAATCCCTTTGTAACCAAACGAGCCTTACACCTATCCAAGGAACCATCAGGATGAAGTTTAACCTTGTAAACCAACTTAGAACCAATGGCCTTTTTACCAGGTGGTAGGGTAGTAAGACCCCAAGTACCATTGGCTTCCAAAGCCTGTAATTCCTTATTCATTGCTTCTATCCAAACAGGATCATGTTGAGCTTGAATATAAGTAGTAGGCTCCTTTATGTTTGAAACATCATCTAAGAAACACTTGTAATCAACAGTAATGTTTGGAGAATTAATAAAAGGAAATGTAGGAGGGGTACCAGTAGACAAAGGAATCATTGCATGAGGAAAAACTGATGTTTGTACATTGTTTAGAACAAAATCATTCATCCAAAGAGGCTTGTGAACAGCACGAGTACTTTTCCTAGTAATAACAGCAGTAAGAGGCAAGACATTTTCATGTAAGTCATCATTAGTAGGAGGCACTAATGTAGCATTAGTAGGCATAGATGAGACAGCTTCGGGGACATCAAAAAATGTTTCATCAGTAGATAATTCTTGAGAATGAGGTACAATAGCTGATGTAGGAGCAACAGGAGCTGAAATATCTCTCAAGTAATCAGAATTATCACCACAAGGGATAGGCACATGACATCTTGAACTTGCAGTATCTTTATGAAAAGGAAACTGTTTTTCAAAGAAAATCACATCTCTTGAAACAAAACATGTATGTGTGGCCATGTTGTACAATCTATAAGCCTTTTGACCAGGAGAATAACTAAGGAAGACACACTTAAGAGCTCGTGAATCCAACTTGGTTTTACTTGGTGAAATATTGGTAGCAAAACACAAGCAACCAAAAGTCTTCAAAGATGAATAATTTGGTATCCTTCCAAACAAAAGATGATAAGGAGACTTCCACTTCAATAACTGAGAAGGTAATCTGTTTATGATGTATGTGGCGGTAAGAACAACATCACCCCAAAATTTTATGGACAAATTAGACTGAAAAATCAAGGCTCTTGTAACTTGCAACAAATGTTTATGCTTTCTTTCAACCACACCATTTTGCTGAGGTGTATATGGTGTTGATCTTTTATGAACAATTCCCAAGCCAGAGAACAAAGCATGACAATCTTTATTACAAAACTCAGTACCATTATCAGTCCTAATGGTTTGAACTGAGGCCTTGAAATGAGTTTGAATGAAAACTATAAACTGTTTGATGATGTTACCTGTCAAGGACTTATGTTTCATCAAAAATGTCCATGTGAATCGACTAAAATCATCCACAATAGTAAAAAAATAATGAGCTCCTTGAATAGAAGACTGCTTATATGGTCCCCAGATATCCATATGTAACAACTGAAAAGGATAAGCAGTTTGAATAGAGCTCAATGGAAAAACCATTCTGCATTGTTTGGACATCCGACAAACATCACAAGGTACATTATGTCTTACATTTGAATGACTGTTAAGTAACAAATCAAGTTATCTCGTTACATTAACAGAGGGGTGCCCCAATCGACAATGCCATGAAAAATTATCGGTAGCATTATTACAGTAAGCTAGTGATAATTCTGTTGGAGACACAAATGAAGCAATGACATCTTTATGAAAAGAACTGGAATCCAGTATGTATAGTCCTCCAATCATCCTTCCCACAAACTAGAACTTGAGAACTCTCAATGTTCTCGTATAGCACAAAACGATGGATAAAACTTAATTGTCGCTTTAGTAGATGAGAGTAACTTACTAACGACAAAAGATTATACTTGAATGTGTTTATATGTAAACAGGAAGAAAGAACTAAGTCTCGAACTCGACCTTCACATCTCCAATGCAATTAACTTCTTTAGTATGTCCATCGTGTAAACAAACCATAATCGGTTTAGTTAAGACAATGACATTAGCAAGCAAATCATAGCTAGTACACATATGATTTGTTGCTCCACTATCCACAATCCAAGCATCTCGAATTAAAAGAGGAACAAGAACTAGAAAGTCTTTTATATGAGCTACACCAGTAAAATCGATATAACTGAATTCACATGTGTAGAAGCTCCTTCAAATTTAAACAGACTTTCCTTTCGTGAAATTCTCAATCCCTTGCTGTATCATTGCTTCTATATTAGACTGAAAATCTTCAAATTGAGGAGATCCTGCATCTTGTATATCCAGAGGTGATTCCATCAAATTCACAAAAGATTTTGAATTATTTGACATTTGCTTCTTGTCAGGGTCTTTCTTGTACCAATCTGGAAATCCATGAAGTTTGAAACAAGTCTCTTTTGTATGCCTTTTTGCCTTACAATGATCACAAAACAGATCATCTTTATTGACAAATTTCTTTTGATTTCCTTTTCCAGCAAACCTATGAACATTGGTTGAACCACCTGAATTCATCTTGGTAATTTTCATCATCATGGTTGTATCTATCATAGGTGAATAGCTAACATGTACCTCCTTTTGCTTTTCAACTCTAATAACCATAGAGTAAGCTTTTTTTATACTTGGCAATGGATCCATCACCAATATTTGATTACGAATATGATCATACATATCATTCAAGCCCATCAAAAATTGCATCAGCCTATCATTAGACTCCAGAACAGCCAATACTGCTGAAGCTCCACATTCACACACATGTAAAGGGAGTAAACAGCTCAGTTCATCCCAAAGTTTCTTAAGTTTTGTATAATACTGTGAAAGTGATAGATCTCCTTGACTGATAGAAGCAATATCTTGTTTCAATTGATACAAAAGAGGACCATTACATTCTCCAAACCTTTCTTTCAATTCATTCCATAGATCAAAAGAAGAAGTTGTATAAAGGAAAGCTTCAACAATATCCTTTGAAATAGAATTCAAGATCCGAGAAGTGGCCATATAATCCACTTTGATCCATCGATCCAGATTAGGATCAACAGAATCTGATTTTAAAAATCTACCATCGATGAAACCAATCTTTGTTTTCGCACCTAATGCAATCATCATAGCTCGACTCCAAGACAAGTAATTTGAACCAGTAAGAGAATTGGAGACAAGTACCATACCAGGATGATCAGAACCTTGAAGAAGATAAGGACTTTCAATTCCAATATCACCTGCTTCAGGAGCTCTCCCTGCTCCATTTCGAATTGAAGAACTTGAAGAACCATGAACAGATGTCATGATCAGACACTCAATTCAGCCAGAAACAACACAAATCAAGAACAGTATAACCTTCTCTAATACCATGAACAAATTCAAACACTAACGGTGAATCAATGACCAAAACAGATCAAATTGATCAATGTAACAGTACACAATGAATTAGTGAAGAACAAGAAGAATTTTCAATCTCTTACTCAATACACTTTGAAATTACATTGTACATTGTATATATACAAACTAATATGGTGTACATTGTACACCCCAGTTACAACTGCCTAGAACAAGCTAAGATAAACCTGTAGTACATTACACCACATACATCAGTGTACATAAAACAATTACATAAACAGCTACATACATAAACAGCTCTGGTACATGATATAACTCTACAAGGACAATTATGTTGTAACTTGGCATAGTTCGATGGGGAAAAAATTTGAGATGTACTGCAAAAATTAATATTAATATAAATGAGTAAAATAAGTTATATTTTTTATTTTAAAAGTAAGGTAAAATGTCTTTTGAAAATGCGTTATTAGTTGGAGAAAATTCAGATTGCTCAAAATAGACGAATGTATTTTGAGCCGTGACCGTCCTCTTCCTCAAGAACGCAGGGAATATATTCCCTGCGTTCTTGAGGATACGGGCTACGATTTAGGGATAGGCAGGAGGTCAGACATTGAATGAGGTTTTATTTAATGGTGGTTGTTGGTGGGGTGTTGTTGACGGGTGTAGAAGCAAAGAGAGAGAGATAGAGAGAGAGAGAGAGAGAGAGAGAGAGAGAGAGAGAGAGAGACCGAGATAAAGGAGCAAAGAGACCAAGAGAGAGGAGCCTGGAGAGATCGAGATGGGGGAAGAGGGAGACCATGAGAGAGAGAGAGAGAGGAGCAAAGAGACCGAGAGAGAAGAGCAAGAGAGAGAGACCGAGTGAGAGGACCCGAAAGAGACGAGAGGGGGGAAGAGGGAGACCGAGCGAGAGAGAGAAGATCTCGAGAGACCGAGATGGGGAAGGAGACTCTGTGTGTGTGTGTGTGTGTGTGTGTGTGTGTGTGTGTGTGTGTGTGTGTGTGTGTGTGTGTGTGTGTGTGTGTGTGTGTGTGTGTGTGTGTGTGTGTGTGTGTGTGTGTGTGTGTATGTGTGTGTGAAAATCGCGAGAGATCGTGCGAGAGAGGGGGAGGGAGTAATCGCGCGAGAGAGTGTGTGTGTGGTAAGAGAGAAAGAAAATAGAGAGAGGCTTGGTGGTGGTTGTGGGTGGCCAGAGAGAGAGAGAGAGGGGGGGGTTGGGTTGGGTTGTGGGTTGGGTCATTTTTTTGTCAAATACTAATAGAGTTAATTGGGTTGAGTAGTGATAAAGTTGGGTGAGTTGTGGGTTTGGTAGTGATAGAGTTGAGTCATTGAGTTGTGAGAGAGTTAGATTTGTTGAGATTATTTGTTGAGATTTTTTGTTGAGATTTTTTATGGTTGAACAGGTTGTTAAAACTAAAGAGGTTCAGATTTTTTTATTTTTTTTATTAAAGAATAGCATTGTAGTTAGTAATATTTATTTAAGTAAAAGGTAACTCTAGTTTTTTTTAGAGAATATCAAATAGAATATCAACATAAGTGAGTTTTTTTGTGGTTGATGAGGTTGTTAAAAATTAAAAGATTCTGATTTTGTTATTTAATTTTTAAATAATAGCATTGTAGTTAGTAATATTTATATAAATAAAAGCTAACTTATTATTTTTCAGGGATTATCAAATTGAAGATAAAGGAAAAAAAAGAAGGAAATTAGTAAGTACAAAAAATTATTTATTTAAGTTTGATTATGTTTGACTTTGTATTTTAGTAAAAAATAATAATAATTTTATGTGGAGTTTGTTTGTTAAAAAAAATAATATGTGGAGTTTGTTAGTTAAAACAAAATTTTTTTATGCTGAGTTGGTTTTTTTTTACATATGCCCTAATTTGATTGTGATTTAAATATGAGTTATTAATTGATACTTCATGCAGATAAATGCGTATGCTCTGTAGTTGCGATATTAAGGCGATCCTCTACATCAGAAAGTTTGCTTGCGATTTAAATTCTCAATTTGATCAACGAATGACATTTGATATATATGCAATTTTTTACGTTATCATTGTTCAATAAATTATGTAGGTCATAGAACATAGGAACATCTCATTTCTCTTTTATGCGACGGTGAAATTGTAAATAGTATGAATGACATTAAGTACAACGCACCCTCAGCAGTGTTGATGTTTAAGTTTGGGACAAGTAGATAACAATTGATGGATCATGTGTGTAACGCATTTTATATCTCATCTACGAAAACTATAGTAAGGATGACTTATCGCCATACGATAATCCTTCCCGAGGGTTCACAGTATTTTGTCCCCGCATTGCTGGAAGGGCGATAATGGTCAATCTACCATTAACTTCAAGGGTAGATATTTATTTAACATTCGAGCCAATCGACTATTTTCAAAATCATACAGTTCATTCGCACTTAGTAGATGAAGATATCAGCACGTCAGACACTACATCGATTATCGAAAGGTTGCTTATGCAATCACCACAAGGTGATGATGAACCCAATAATGATGATGACATTAATGATGCGGACGAGGACGTGAATCCCCCCGAGGATGATGCACCATCTGTCAATTGGGAAAATCTAAATGTTGTTCTGGATGATCCAAGGTATGAACCTCAAGAGGCGGAAAACGTGCAAGATGATGATCAGTTTGCTATCGATGAAGAAAATTTCATGGAGGAAGCAATTGATGATGAAGTTCACAAACCATTGCCGGTGTATAATGAAATCGATTGGGAGGTGGCTAACTCCACAGCGACCCAACATTCTCATCAACAGACTGGGGGTACATGTCTAATTTTGATTTAGAAATAAGGATGTGATTTGACAACAAAAAAAACTTACAACATACCGTCAAAGTGTGGCATATTAACAAACATTATCAATTTCATGTGATGAAATCGACTACAACTTTTTGGGCGATCAAGTGCAAAAGTGCGCAAGACGGGTGCATGTGACGTCTTCAAGCTTATTTGCAATTTTATTTTCTTTGATTACAATAAAGTACTACACAATTAAACGGATTTTTTTCTTATATGTTAGGCTAGGATGGGTTCACTTTACTAACTTCGAAAAGAAATTTTCTTCAAAAATTATATCTTCCCTGGAAAGTCAACCTCTTTGTAAATAAATGAAGTTGTATATTTAAAAATTAATAAAATATTGTAATTAACAGCAATATTTTTTAAATGTTTTTTGAGTTAAAAATGTGGGTGAACGATGATAAAATAGGGAATTGCAATTGTAATTTTTCACTTTCCCTTTAGAAGATAACCCCTTATAGGGCACTTAATTAAGGGAGTCAGTTTTTTTTCATGTGATAAAAGTCGAAGATGTTAATTAACTTTAGCAAAGTTCACACTAGACACCAACCAAACAAGACAAATACCAAACTTTCCTGGAAGCTAATTTATATTTACTTACCTCTGCTTTTCCAAATGAGGCTCAGTGTAGTTTTTTTTATGCATTTTTTTAGGGCCACTAAGGGCACCCCACCATTTCATGAAGGCCCCCTCTTATTGAGGGCACAAATCAAATTATCAAGGGCACCAAAAAATTAGGCCCGAAATCCCGAAAATACCCTCGTGCAAAACAGAGGCACCCCACTACCCCACCACCGTCCTCTTGAGGCACCCCACCACCCCACCACCGCCCTCTTGCTTGTCTTCGTTCCTCTCTCTCCGCTGTTGTAGGACATTTTTCGAGTTTGAAGGCTCTGAGTTTTGGTCGATTTCGTCTCCACATTAGGGCTCGGTTCAAGTTTTTCGTTCAGACACTCAAGTCGTGAAATCGATCGTTTGAAAGTACGTTGATAGTCTAATTAAGTCGCATTTGGTAGAGTAGTTGTTATGTTTGTGTGGCGCTGCATTCAATTGTGCATTTATTGGAAAGTCGTGGTTCTCGGCCACACAAGCCAGAGATTTTGTTTACAGTCTCGGCCAAGCATGGCCGAGACTGCTGGGGAAACTTTTGGGAACTCGTGGTTCTCGGCCATACAGGCTAATATAGTTTACACAGTCTCGGCAACGAATGGTCGAGAGTTATATTGTTATCTCGGTCACCACTTCACGAGAGCAACCATTAGTGTATAGTTTATGTTCTGTCGGTGTTGTACAATCGAGAGTGTAAGATAGATCTCGGTTGTCCATGACCGAGACTTTTATTGTCGTCTCGGTTACCACATCACGAGAGTAAGTCGAAGTGTATAGTTTATGTCCTGTCGGTGATGTACAACCGAGAACGTAGCATTTCTCTCGGTTGTCCATTACCGAGACTTTTATTTATTTCTCGGTGGATGTTGACCGAGACGTTTACATAACTCTCGGTCCTGCGAGGCCGAATCAATCGCGTCCATAAGAAACCCTATGTTGACAAACAAAATCATCAATTTCACAGTATTTGATCCAAAAATAGTTCTTTCAAAGCTTCATATGGTTGTCAAACATTGTTACTTCGCTGTCGGATGATGTCAAGACGCAAGAATCGATGCACGCTCGACAAACACAATTGTGGCTTTATGGTTCACTTCTTCTTCAAGGTGGTGGGGTGCCCCAGTTTTGAGTTGCAAATGGTTTATGGGGTTTAGGTGTGTATATATGACGGGGCAAAATAGTCTTTTACATTTTAGATTGGGAAATGAGAAAATAATGGGTGCCTTCATGAAATGGTGGGTTGCCCATAGCGGACCTAATTTTTTTTTGAAGAATTTATGCATGTTTTTTTTTGTTAAAGGGAAAGTAGTTGTTATCATGGTCATAAAACCATAATCCTAATACTTGATAATGGAATTTGAAACTCTTAATTATTGTGAAAGTTTTCTTTTTTTATATTGAGGTAGTATTCAAAATTAATTTTGATTATTTCAAAGAAGACACTTTATTCTATAAAAACTAGATATGACTTAAAAAATTAAGATAATTTAATTCGATACTTAAGTAAATAGATAGTAGGTCTCAACCGCTATACATCAAGAAACTTATAACGAAAAAACACGTTATTCTATAAGAGATATGCTTTAAAAGATTAAGAGATTTAAATCTGGCCCAAAAAAATTTTGAGATCTGTAATTATAGCAATACCTCTTTATCAAAATTTTGTGAATTTTATTTTTATTAAATTTGTGAATGCAACTCATTATTAAAATAAAAAAGGAAAAAAATCATTTCCTTTTTTTAAATTGATTTGAAAAGAAAAAGTTAATAGCACTAAAAAAAAAAAGTTCTGTTGCATGGATTGCGGATGGGATTGAATAGAGTGTCCCCTAACCTGAATTACTAAATTGGAGAAATCATGGTAGTTAAAAGAAAAAAGAAATCATTGCCTCGATAAAATATCATCATAAAGTTTTTTATTGCTTTTATTATTACGTTGATTTAAATATTTAATATGGCAAAATGGAATGACTAGAATGCCCTTTAAAGACCGTTGAAAGGAGCGGAAGAACTGAAGAAGGTTGTGTCCAGCAACGCCCACTTAAAAAGCTGCAGCTTTGGCAGGTCGTTCCCGCGCATCGTCCTTCGTGTCTCAAACGGTTCCAAGCCATATACACAACAATTAGACCTTGTTTGGTTTGTTGTGTCATTGTGTGTGTGAAACACTCCAATTAGTTCATGAATGGTAGCAAACAAATCATGTAAATGGTTTTATGAGATTCGGTCATTCACACTTTTTTAATTTGGTCAAAATATAAGAATGATTTTCTAGACACATGACATATTATAAATAAATAGCTTTGAGTGCAAAGATTGTTCCTTTATGTGTGGCTCATATTGAACAATGTACCTTGTGTAAGGCTTTTTTCCTAACAAGGTGAGATACTTTTTTGCCAAGGAAAAATATGATAGATTGATAGTATATATCTTTTTTTGAATTGGAGATCTTACGTATCTAGAATTATCTATTTACACCTTTAAAAATCCAAAATTCAATGTTGTTAGGAGGATCTTCTTCCTATTTATAATTTAGAAAGCATGCATGCTTACTGATCACTCGATATTGTTTGATACTATCAGATTCTCATAATATTTTTCTCTTACTAATATAGTATTAATAATTAGAAGATCCACGTCCCTAACTAATCTTTTATTTTCTTTGTTATTTATCGACAAAGGATGCAAATGAAGGTGTGTGCATCAATCTTTTTGTACACCAATGATATACATAACATGTGTGAATTATGGCTACTCTTTATTGATTAAACATTTTTCTATTTTGTTTAATTTTTTTAAAAAAAGTCCCCCCCCCCCCCCCCCCCCTAGTAGTTCCAATTTACTCAGAAACTATCAACATTCACAATAGACACAAATTATTCTATCAAGATCCACAATGAACTTAAACTAAATATCAATTATGTTTTACAAAAAAAAAAAAAAAAAAAAAAAGCTAAACATCTACCATCATAAAATTCGTAGTTTTTAGCTTTATCAACTATAGATCTAGGAATAAGACCTTGTATGGTTAAAGGTGAAGTTAACTCTTTAGAGATAATTTGGAATAGAGTTGGAACTAATCTTATTTGGTTACCCTACTTCCCTCCAAGGGTGAGAGATATTTCATTGGAGTTTGTGGATACAATTACCCATCATTAATTACCTTTTATTACCCACATCCATATCTTTTGTTTGAAGGATAATTATGTTAATTCATTCATTTTATTCCCTCGTTAACTTCGGTCACACTGTAAGTTGACAAAAACGAACCAAACGAGGCCTAAATGACTCGACAATTTACCTAACTTTTTTTTAAAATTTTTTGTATGAGGTCATTGACATGACCGTTTTCTCATTCGACATTTTCATACCTAAACCTTTAAAAATTAAACTACAATCGTATAATTAATTGTAAAGCATAGACTTGCTAAATTAATTTAAGGAAAATACTTGGTAGGAAATTATAATTAAAATACTTTATTCAAATAGTACTTCTCTTAGGAATGGCTAAATAAACCTTACTTTTTGCTAAATATACCTCACTACTCGAGCATACCTCGATTTTGCTAAACTAACTCTACCTTTTTTTTCTGTACTTTTAAACATACCTTTACTCACCTCCACCCCACCCTCATCCTCACCTCATCACCTTTCAATCCTCTACATTTCTCGATTTTTGCTACTGTAGAACACCTATATTAGATCGAAAGTGACGTAGAAGTGTGTTTTTTTTTGCTCCCGTTAAACAAGGTCATATCTGGTCTCGTCGGTGTCCTAGAAGTGATGAATTGTCATATGTCGATTTTGGACACACATGACTGATACATCTTTAAATGTTTTGACTTATCGACTCCCATCGAGACTTTTGAAAAGGTCTCGGTCGCCTTATGTCGATACTGAGATCACCTCTTCAAAAGCCTCAGTGGGAGATGGAGAAAATTGGTTGAGACCTCTAAAGAGATCTAGGCGGGAGTCACTAAAAACTTTTAAAAAGATCTTGATCTTGCGTGTCTGAAACCTATGGGTGACAAGAATGGACAAAAAATTCTCAAAACTCTAAAAAAAACACATGAAAATGATCTTTTTATTAACTAGTGAGTTTTACTCGGAACCGCTATATATTGTCGATTACATCATTATTTTTGCCTAAAATACGAGATTCAAGCTCCAAATTGAATTAGCCGTAAACGCAACAACAACATCATAAAAATCAACTAAAAAATAGCAAAAAAAAACTAAAATTCAAAATTCAAAAATCTTCACGAAAAGATGTGAGGAGCGCATTCGCGGAATTGAATCGATGTGGTTTCGCTCGGATTTCATCGAAGGTGAGAATGTGATTTGAGATAGGGAGTCGGTTGAGTGACTAGGGTATGAGTGAGCGCGATATGAGTGAGCAAAAACCCTTTTATATGGAAGGTAGTCAGGACATTTTATGCATGGATTAAATTTTTTAAAAAAATAGAGTATGGTTAATAAAAAGCGGGGTCCACTTACTTGCTCCCAAATTATTATTACTTCCTTTAAAACTTCATAAAATTACTATTTTTTAATTATTATTTTGTTTCCTAGCTTCGTAAGGGACTTATCAAGGCTAGCTCCTAAAGCAAATGGTAACATAAATGCTCGATCCATACAGACCATACACACCCACAAATAAACAAAGAACGAAACTCCTTATAATATATCGAAAGTGCAGACTCCCTATATATTATATCTACTTATCAATTTGTGGATAAACAAACCACTAAGTTGCCCTCTCTCAAGATGTTCTTTTTTTTTTCGTCCATTAGAGCTTCTCTTCCAATTACAAATTTTTTTTTCAACAAATTTGTGATCTGCTTTTTCCCTCGATCTTCCAAGGAAAAGGTGTGTGATCTTGTTCTTGTTTCCCACCTTTACCCTCCTTCCCACCTGTCTACCGCACCATTCACCACCCTTCCCCATATTCGCTCCCATGCCCACATCTTCACCACCGGCAATCCCTACCAAACTCTTTACTCCCCACCCACTTTCATTCACCCCGTGACCATTGATCCCCACCCACTTCCTCTTATCACCGAGACCCCCCCAATCACCACCAAACTACACACACATACACACCTATAGGCAAGTGATACTCCCTTTTTCCTCAAACCTACCCCAACCCCTCCTCCATCTTTAGAAGGCCGTAAATGAAACCACCCATTCCTTTACAACCTAATCGCCTCGATGGTGGACCAGATAGCCCAAGAACTAGAGAGATTCTCCCTTACTGAGAGAGAAACCAAACCCTTAAATATCAAGGTAAACCCCAACTCTGCCACCAGGAGAAAATGCAACCTAAGTATCATTAACTACCTCCTCACCCACAAGAAATTCAACAAAAAATGCCTTAAAGAGGCACTCTCCAAAGCATGGTACCAATATACTGAAAATGAAGCTCAATCCATGGAAGTTGAAACCAATATCTACCAAATTTTTGTGACGGTCCCAACCCTACAAAATGGGCACCGCCCGACGCTATGCCTCCATTAACTCTCGGTAAACCAGTTCAGAGTTAATAAATGCCTAGTCAGCCTCACAAACCGGTCTTCAGTACCTGATAGTCTACGCAACAAAGTATATATGAAATCATATGCAACAGAATTTAAATGCGGAGAAAACGCGATAACAAATAAATTAAACACACAACGAGTTCTAGGTGTGCAAGCTAGTATATGGAAACCTCGTACAACATATACAATGTATAAACCATAGTGGCGAGGGGAAATGCACGTATCTCTCAACCCGAATACCCATTTATAAAATATAATATATGTGATATAAATACACCAAATAACCTACGTATACCACACATTAATGCTCTCGAGCTCGGAGATTATGTCTGCAATTGTCACCAAAAGCGGAGACAACTCCAGTGAGTAAATCTATAAGAAGTTCAACAGTAATTCGGATTAAACGATAAATAAATTTATAAATCATGCAGGAAAGGAAACGAAGCTGAAAAGAACAATAAAGTGCATGATAAACAGACTACAATGGTCAACGATAGAGACCAAGTGACCCTGAAGCAAATGATAGGTGCCTAAGTGGTCGTGACACTCTACACGTGGGCTCAAAGCCGCTTAAAACATATAAATGCCAAATAATAGTACAACGGGATCGAGTCCGCTTCAACTGCACCAAATCCATTCGGCATTGCCAGCTCACTTGAGCCGTAGCCCGAGAAAACGTTCCAAAGGGAGCTACAATTGCAACTGGATGCTCGATCGCAATGGAGTCCTTGAAGTCCTGTGAGGAGCCACGACGTATGGCGGATGCTCACTCAGAGGATTCAGTCTCGTCTAGAAGCCACGAAAGCGACTCGGATGCTCAACTCACGAGTAAACAATGAATCAACTCGACCACTTAGTCCCTTAGGCACTAGGTAGGGAAGTAGAGTCTAACAATAGGTATCATTTCTATCAAAATATGCAAGGAAAGGAAAAGAATTAATATTGAATTTCTTACTGGTTTACTTACAAATACCCATGTAACTCGCCAAATCGAATCGATCCTTCGAATAACCTAGTTGAACCCTCCACGCATATCTCGATCAAACAATGTAAAATACAATTGTTTTAAGGATTGTTTGCTAAATTGAGGTTTAGTAATAACTTAAAGGGAATAATTCATCCACTAGCTCTTTTCGAGATTTAACTCCTTATATTAGGGACTTAATCCGCTAAGATGATCTTAAATGAGTTTTTGTAGTGGCCAATTTTTCAAATGAACCGCCACGGGGGCTAATGTGAGCCCACAACCTGGCCTACCAGCGCCAGCTGTGTCCCCATGCAACCTCCTCCACCATTTAATTATTATTAACCTCAATAAACAACAATTTTCTGTTTAATTAGTTAATCAACTCAAGTCATATGTTATAATATCGTTTGAAACCTTAATAAAGCACACATGACAAATCAAATATTAAAACATCAAAGTCATGCATCTAACCCTGATACCTAATATTGAAAACCCATAAGTTATCATAGATAAAAAAAAAATACACCTCAAAGGTTTTAAAATATAAAAAATATAGGGTCCTGAAGTGTCTCACAATTCCCAAATTCCCAAAATAAAAATAAAGTACATATAATACAAACGTACAAGTCTGGCTCAATATATCTAAATTAAAGGTACTTTATAAGTTTACCATTTCCACGACTCGTACTCGGATCTGCACTCAAGCCATCACAAAAAGGCAGATGACGAGTCCAGAGTGAGTATTCCCAAAGAAATTAAGTGAGTAATACTGAAAGTAAATACTGAAATTTAAACAAAACTATTAAATAAACATGTGGAAATAAATACATGCAATTGTAATCATCACATGAATAAGTAATAGTGCAAGCTCAAAGTATGTTCCTAGAGCTTAGGGTCAGGCTAGTGTCATACTTCAGACTCTCCACTGAATACTGCCGTCGAGTATTACTCAAGCAAGGCCAATATCTGGATCCGCTAGATGGTTGGAGTAGAACCAACGACGCACCTACATGTGCCCCGACGCGACTCTCGGGTAGAACTATTAATCGGGATCCCTAACACACGTGCTATAACCTATTAGACATACATACAAGAATGGTACGGAGGAAAAGCCTCAACATCCGTCCATTTATACTAAAACCAAAAATAGAGTATTGAAGGATATAATTTGAATTCAAAAGCAAAAATAAGGTAATGCTAAAGAAATTTTAGTTGGGATACTACACACATCAACCCTCAGTCCGTGTCCCGAAAAATAACCCCCGGTCCGGCTCCGCTGAATCCCCAATATCCAAATTACAGCCCGAAATGACCTATTTTCATTTATAATTGATTTTCAGTCAATTGGATGTACTTCGTGTTACTTATCAAAAATATTCTGAAATTTGCAATATCTAGCGTACTAGGTCTTAGGATTAGTGCACTAGATTTCTGGGTAGTTAAATGTTCTTCGACAGAAAGAACATTAGCGCGCTATATTTTTCATCTAACGCGCTAATCATCATCTAACGCGCTAGGTGACCTCATTAGCATGCTAATGAGGTTCTGGACAACAGTTTGGTTGAAAATCTTGGTTTTAAAACATAACTACCAACAACAACAACCACAACAACATATATTACTTAACTTCATACCACTTGAAACCCAATAAAACAACCACATAACAACCACTTAACAATACATATTGGATTCACTTAAACACCTCAAAATGGTACCAAAAGATGAAGAAAGTTAAGGTGATAATGAATCTTACATTGTTTTGATGAAGCAACCACTCCAAGTTCCTCAAATCACCAAGTTTGAAACTCCAAAACCCTTGTTTCTTGGTCTCAATTTTCGAATTTCTTGATAAGGAGAGAGAAAAGGTGGTGGAACAAAGTCAAGATGATTTTTTATACACTTATGTGATCTCTTCTCACTTGTGCATCTCAATGCAATCCAATGAGCACTATTTGCTCCATTTTCCAACCCCTAGTGACTCATAAAGTGACAGCTATGGCACACTTTCCCTCGTTCTTAACCCAAAAAGTTGTGTTTCGGGTGTTCCGGCGCCCAATTTCGGGTCCCGAAACGCGACATATGCATACTCCCATGACCTTAACCACCAAATATGCATTACATACTATTATTTTTAACTCATTTTATTCATTTCATGCGTGTATTATTTCGTTCGACCTAATATTTAGTCTTTTAGCCTACCCAGTACCCACGTCGAGATGCATATCAAGACGAATACTTAACACGCAGTCTCGTACGTCAAACGTAATACAAATATACACATTGCGATGTCGTTTAATCTATTTGAATATAAACATTGCAAATTAGATAAATCAGCACACAAAATAACTATTTACCTAGCTCTAGGCGCACATTAGTCTAACTACAAGTCCCACAAGCGTCTGAGCTTTTAGCCACGTCTGCAACCACATCATTAATAACGGTGAATTAAATTCAGACCATTATAGTTTCGATCTTAACTTAATGAATATAAATCTCAGAATCCCAAGTTCATAAAATCATTGTTCTAGTAATTTAAACCCAAACAATACATTTGTTCAAGCATGTGATTATATATGAAAGTATATTTAAAGGCGTTGGGTTTTCTTGGATTCATATAACTACCAAATATAGCTTTAATGCTAGCATTAATATTAAGTAGTTCTTTTAAATATGCAAGCCAACTTCCATGTGCTAGTAAAATGAATTTATAAGTTATTCTCATATGCATTTACACCTAAACCTTTTCTAAGTTTGATTAGGCTCAAACAAGTGATTTTAAATGGTTCAACTCAACAAAACCATTACTACTTCATTTTATGAAAGTCAAAACCTCTTCTAATATCAATTTATAAGTAGTTTACTTCAACTAGCTAAGTGTCGATTATTATATCCTTAAAAATACTTGCATATGATGAAATTCATCATGTCAATCTAATTACTCTTTTATCCATGTAAATTTCTACTCTTAAACTTGAAAAAAGAAGACAAGTTTCCTATCATACATTATGTCAAACACTTGGAGTGCGTTCATTTAATGAACTATTTTAACTTTAAGATTTTCTTCGTAATTGTGTCTACAATCGATAACTCACACAAATCAAGTATTTCAAAGCATCAATGCAAATTTAGAATGAAGTCTAACTATTGAGATTTTGAATATTCACTTCAATAGTTTAAGTTGAAGTTAATTCATGAACTTTAGTAAAAACCTAATTTGAGACCTAATTTTTGTAAGTTCAAATGCATATTATTTTAAATCAATCAAACCATGCTCAAAACTTGGAATGAATAAGTAAACCTTATTTGAGTCATCAAACATTTGTTGTGCATGTTCTACATACCAACTAGATTGATTATTAATTTAGAAAAACAACTTCAAGAACTACAATAACTCATTCAAGGCTATCAAAAACTAAATCTAACTAACAACGACTCTTGGTTCATGATTTTGATCTTACAAGGGTGTATTCAATTGAGATTTTAATAAACTTTTGGTTACTTTTATAAGCGGGTGACTTTTCCGAAGTTTATAGATTTTGGTAGACTTTTATAGACTTTGATAAGCTTTTATGCAAACTTCATTTCGATGACTTTTATTAATATTTAAAATTTTTAGTGACTTTTCTGAACTTCTTAAACATGATTTTGATTGATATTAGCAAAACTTTGTGATTTTTTATAATGAAACAAATATTTTGCACTTTATTATAAAAATTAGATAAATAATTATATTTCTTTTTCTTAAAAACTATTACGAATTTCTTTTAATAAAAAAACATATATATATATATATATATTAATGAATTACGATCAAGGTAGTAGGATAAAAAATAAGTAAATAAATATCAACATAATAAATAGGTAAGTAAATTATCTTATAGTGGCAGAAAAGAACCAAATAAGATCATAGTAAATGTTAGTGTAAAAACTTTGCACTTTAGGAAAAAAAACATTATATTTTTTCCTTAAGAATGATAGTTTAAGTTTTTTTTAAAATGCGCTTTTCGCATTTAAAAAAAATACAATTATTTTCTCCAAAAAGAATAATATTACACCTTTTGAGATTATAATAATACACTAATAAATGAAATTTCATCGTAAAAAAAAACTCATAAAAAATGCACAGAGATGCAAGAATGAGATCTTCTTAATAATGTCATCATTTTCATTTTCATCAACATAGAAATTAGAGTATAATGAGTGAGCAATGAAATCCATGAGTTGTGAAGTGATTGGAGAAGTTGATGAAAACAATTGATTAGAAAAGATCTTTTGAACAATGAAGTCCTTTTTGAAGAATTGAACTAACAAAAATTAGAAGTCCCTAAAAGTTTCTAGGTTGAGGTGAGGAGAAGTTGAAGATTTCTTTATGTGTATTTTTATACAAAAAGTCTGTAAGAGTCGAGATTTGTAACCAATCCACAAAAGTCACCTAAAAATTGAATACACCTTACTTTTATAAACTTTCTAAAAGTTTAAATTGAATACCCCAAAACTTTTATAGACTTTTTAAAAGTCTACAAAAGTTCACATTGAATACACTTTACTTTTATAATCTTTTTAAAAGTTTTAATTGAATACACCTAAAATTTTTTAGTCATTAAAAGTAATCGAAAGTCCATTAAAATCTCAATCGAATACACATACGTTAATTTAAACTTAAAAAGAGAGTTAGATCTTACCAAAACTTTTTAATGGAGTTCCAACTTCAAACTTTAGATCTATGTCTTCTCCATGATTTCAAGCAAGATCTCACCTCCTTCAAAGCTCTTGAGCAATTAATCCCTCTAGTTCAATCTTTCTTCCCCTTCCTTTTTATGTTTTTTTTTTCTTCTTTTTGCGAACAATGTCGCCGCCTCGCTGGAGTCTCGTCGTCGCACCACGCCATTCATCGCGTCGCTGTCGTTAGTGATTCACCGCTCCGCTGGCCATCCCTTATCGGAGTCACTGCTCCTCGCCTGCGTTGAGTCCTCCACGTCTCGCTGGCCATCTACGCGAGCCGTTGTCCACACGTCTGCTGGCGGGCATCTGCGCCTGCTGTCCCACCAACCTATTGGTCCGCAGCCACCATGCTGCTCTCGCCGGAGCCGTGAGCTCCTCCTCCATGGTCGCATCTCTCTCTCTCTCTTGTATTGTGAGTGTGAGTGAAATGGGTTTAGAAACCTTTTTTTTTTTTGTTTGCGCATTCTTGAGTTCTGTGTTTTTTTTTCTTTCTTATTTGAGAATCACCTCATTTCTCCATTTCTTTCTCGATTGAAGCAACACTTAGATTTAAGGTTGATATAACTCACTTATGGCTGGATCTAAGGGTTGAGACTGTTCCATGTCACTTTGTGACCCCAAAATTGACATGCCTAGTGCACACAAATATTGTCTAGACTTTAATTTAGCCAATTTTTAATAATTAATAGTCTAAAGCCTCATTGCCGTACAAATTCAATTTAATTAACTCCAACCATTCGCGATACCATATACTACACGCAGTAGCATGCGAGACAAAATTAAATCATATTATTTATTTTATTTTATAAATATTTGAGCACTTCGACTACCGTGACTCTCGATTGGGTATTAGATCACTAATAATTCATAATTTGTGATTAAATTACGAATTAAAAATACGGGTCCTTACAATTTCCTTCGAAGAC
Source organism: Stephania yunnanensis (assembly GCA_039657365.1). Taxonomy (NCBI): domain Eukaryota; kingdom Viridiplantae; phylum Streptophyta; class Magnoliopsida; order Ranunculales; family Menispermaceae; genus Stephania; species Stephania yunnanensis. The sequence continues at coordinate 50,060,893 of CM077584.1, read as the reverse complement.
GAAGCCACACGTATTCAAGTCCTCAACAATGGGCCTTAGTTATTTGAAAGAAGTTTGTTCTTAGTCCTATAATGGCATGAAAAGTTTCTATTGAAATTGGAGACATTTAACACAGTACCAATGTGGGCTCAGGTCTTTAAGCTACCCCTCCAATACAGGGATCTTGAGGTGGTTGAGCAAATTGGAGAGCAGATTAGCGAATTTATTTCTTTAGAGGAAGGCTTAGTCTATGAAGGGATTACTCCACGACGTTTCATGAGAGTCAAGGTCGAAATCCCGTTCATTCATCACTCATGTGTGGGCTTTGCATCGAAAATGACACAAACACAACCAGTTGGGCTCTATTTAAGTATGAATGCCTTCCATCCTTTTGCTTCTACTGTAGGGTGCTCGATCATGAGGAAATGTATTGTTCAACTAAAGCAAATGATCGGCTAGCGGGAATTAAGAAGTCGTATCGCTACGGAGTTTGACTGAATGGCGAAACCCCGTTATCTACGTTTGATGTTCAATTCCCAGAATTCTCCTATGAAGAACAAGACAAGTCGGATAAACCATTACTTGCACTTCAGGAGCCTAACCACTCATCGAAGACGGAGATGGCAGGGCAGAGAACATGCACAGACAATAATCCCTAGTGGGCCCACCTCTGTCAGATGACCATGTGAAAAGGACGAATGTAATGATGGATGAGGAACCAAGGTCGATGCCTTACGTCAATTCAGCCTCCATGACGCCTCACCGACTCCCTCTCACCGAAGTATGATTATTTGATGTGGAGATCTTGGAAGCCGAGAATATCTAGCCAAGTGATATGGACCCTAACAAACATCCAATCCACCAAATCCCTCTACAACAAACTATACAGCCAAGCCTATCCATACCCATGAACCCATACCATTTGGCCCGTAACTTATCAATAATCAAGATCCATTCTCCTTGGGTCTGATTATCATTTGAATCAACCCCCAGTCCAAGAAACACAAACGCAAAGCCTCATGCCCACATCTATAGGCCCAATATCCCAAAACCCATACGTCTAGCTTATTATCCAAACAACCTCGACATCAAAGCCTAAAATGAAAACATCAAGACCCAAACCTAAACCCAAATCCACTAGTCTCAACTCCAACATCCATTCCCCCTCATGCCCAACCCAACCACCCACAACTAGAACAATAATTAATCCTTAACACCCAAAAAAAAAAATTAAACATAAGCTCCGAGAACGTAAAGAATTCTTTCCAAAGGTGGTGGCAGCCGACCTTGACGGGGCCCAATACCATCCATAATGTTGTGTTGGAATTGTCAGGGAGTCGAGAGTCTCCTAAAAATCTGAATACTCAAGGAGCTCATTTGCCTTCACTCCCCCTGAGGTGTTGTTCCTCCTCGAAACCAAAAATGCAAAAAAGAAAATTAAACATCTCCGAATAAAGCTAAGGTATAAATGTGCATTAGCAGTGGAACCGAATGGCTAAGCTTGGGGCATAGCAATATTGTGGTAAGACTCGACGAATGTTGAGGTATTGTTATATGGTTCTTTCTTTATAGAATTGTTGATTAAAGAAAAAGCAAAAACCAAGTATGGAGAATGATTGGAGTATACATGCACTCGAGAGCCAATATTTGAGACACTCAATTCAGTCAACTGGAAGAAATAATATTGCATATTTCTGAACCATATATATTAATTAACGAATTTAATAGCACACTGAGTAGTGAAGAGAAAATAGGGGCAAGCCATGGCATTCATTGGTCAATAAGGCATTTAGGACTTTCATCAATAACACCAACTCAGTTGATCTAGGACTTGTGAGACCAAAGTATACCTAGTCTAATCACCGAAATGGCAACGCCCACATTACAGAACAACTAGAGAGAGGTCATGGATCCATATCATGGCTGAACATGTTTCCGCATGCCACTATTCAACATCTCCCAATTGGAGGTTTTGATCATTCGACTCTTTTGTTAAAAACACATTGAAGTTGGCGAAAACCCAAACCACTCTTCCGTTTTGACCATCGATGGGTCAAATTTGAGGAATATTTAAACCACATTGAAGGCGTTTGGGATAGGAAACAAAATGAGAAGATTAACAACAATGTTCCATACTTGTTGAGACAAATTAGGAGGAAGTTGCTCCAATGGAGGGCAACCGCACCTATGTCCAACTCGGATAGACAAATTAAAGCCCTAGAAAACATTATTCACTGGACACTAGAACAAGAAAGGTCAGATTAGAAATAAGTCAAATCATTGAAACTCCAATTATCACAAGCACATTATGGAAGAAGAGTATTAGCAGGCAAGAGCAAGAACAAATTGGCTTTCTTGAGGTGACAAGAACACAAGGTTTTTCCACAAAAAAACTAAAAGTTGGAGGCGTCAACCAGATCACTCAACTCTAAAGTTAATATGGGCAATGGGTTATTAACCAATCAGAGCTACAATAAATGATAGAAGATATATTTACACATCTATTTCTCTCCCAAGGCAGTCATACAAATGATGAGCTCCTAGGTTTTATTCAACCAAAAATAAATGATGAAGCCAAAACCCTTATCTCACCTTTCTCGAAAATGAGATTAGGAATGCCGTCTTCAGCATTTATCTTATTAAATGTCCCTGCCCAGATGGATTATCAGCCTTCTTCTTCCAAAAGTCTTGGACTAAAATCCGCTAACCAATTACATCGATGCTTACCTAACACTTTAAAATGAGCAATCTCCCCCCAAACCTAAACCAAACACTCATCACCTTCATCCCTAAAACCCAAAACCCCCAAACCATCCATGATCTCTGGCCAATCAGCTTATGTGATGTAGCCTATAAGATCATATTTAAAATCCTAGTTAACCGGCTAAACATGATCATCCACCTTCTCATTTGTGAAGAACAAGGTGCATTCATTTCAAGACGGCAAATCACAGATAATATTTTGCTGGCTCAATAAGTCATTCACTCTATTAAAAAAGTATGATCCAATGGTACATCAATGATAATTAAAATATATATTAGTAAAGCTTCTAATAGGATTAAATGACATTTTTTGCTCGCCGTTATGATGCGTTTGGGACTTCCTACTGTCATTTCTTGTATATCCTCAGTTACATACAAAATGTTCATTAATGGAAGGAGTTCGCAGACAATTAAACAATCGCGAGGATTACATTAGGGTGATCCCCTCTCACATTTGCTATTTTTTATTATCTCCGAGGGCCTTTCACTTTTGCTCCACCATTATGTTTATAGCAGATGTCTCCATGGCATTTGGTTCTCTCCTATTTCCCTTCCCTTTTCTCACCTAGTTTTTTGCAGATAATGCTCTTCTATTTGGGCAAGGTTCCTTGCAAGAACCCCAAGTATGGAAGCCCAAGTTTTTTTGCAGGTTCTTAATAGGTATTGCCAAGCCTTGGGTTGACTAGTCAGTGGAAGAAAAAATAGGATTGTGTTTGGTCACCTTGTGGACGCCTATACCAGAATGGCTATAAGTTACACTCTCCAAATCCAAGAAGCTCAGAATCTTGGAAAATATCTAGGTGCTATGGTGGGTTTTGGGTCCTCTAAAAGAATTTTGACTAACACTATTAAGGAAACCATTAGCAACCGTGTAGAAGGGTGGGCAAAATGACTGGTATCGCAAGGAGGGAAGATAGTTCTTATTAAATCTATCTCACTAGCAGCCCCAATCTATCAAATGTCGTGCTTCAAGGTTAACAAAGGTTTTTGTTGAAAAATTCAAAATTTGTGAGCCCAATATTAGTGGAAAGGTAGCAGGAACAACGAAGGGAAAAATTGGCTTAAGAAAAAAAAAGGTGGACTTAGATTCTGTAACCTAGAACTCATGAATATTGCCCTATTAGCGAAGCGGTGTTGGTGGATTCTATCTAATCCTAATTTTATCCTCACATGTGTCTTCAAGCCAAGTATTTTGTAGGACAACATATGCTCAATGCCCAACTTCGACGACGACCATCATGGGGATGGCGAGGTATTTTAACTGGTCGGACACTTCTACAAAAAAGTATGCATTGGTAAATCGACAATGGGCGCAATATATCCATCCATAACGATCCACGACTCCCTCATCCCTTCTCTTTCAAAGTGATATTGATAAGACCAGGATATCATGCCTCCCGTAAGTACATGACCTCATTGATAGTCTGGCATATGGAACCAACATCTACTGTATATATTCTTCACCCTATAGGATTTTTAAATCATAAATTCTATCCCACTTCACTATTCCAATAGATCAAATAAACTAATTTGGCACTTCACAACGCCAGGCAGTTACACGATAAAATTTGGCTATCGCTTTGCCTGTGATTTGGAGAAGAATAGTAAGCCCGAATCCTCATGCCCTGAAGAGAAAACAAAATTGGAGGCTGCTAAGCGAAGTTGGGAAACTATGTGGAAGCTCAATTGCCAACCCAAAATCAAATTGTTCATATGGAAATGTATCCATGGATTGGTCCTTACCAATGAATTCTGATTTTGAAGAAAAATTGCACCTGATCCTTTATGCCATTTTTTGTCAATAATATAATGAAGATATGCTCCATTTTTTGTTTTCTTGCCACCATGTCCAACGATTCTGAGCAGCAAGTCTACCGAGTCTTCGCCCCTCGAAACTTCACAAAACAACTTTCTAAGAAACATGGACATGCTTTTCAGTCATCTAAACAAGCATAATGGGGATACGTGCATTCAAACATGGCTGGTAATGGGCCTTTGGTATGTATGGAAGCGAAGAAATAGGATGGATTTTTAAGGCATTGAAGATTCGATACTAGACACACTAACTCTAACTCATGACCGCCACAAAAAATGGTTTGCATCAAAGGAACACAACCGTCTGCAACTATAGGTGAATGATTTGGAGGCAGCTACACATTTCTTCAGTGGTAATATCCTATGTGTTGATGCAGCGCGAGATCCAACAACAGGCGAAACGAGTGTTGGCTGGGTAATGTGAAATACACAGGGCACAGTTTAAATGGTGGGATTTTTTTTGCAGAATTCATATTAGATGTTGATTGGGTAGAAGTGTTGGAAATGGAGAAAGCATTACATTGAAATTACAAGCGTCTAGCAGGACAACCTTTGTCTCTTTTTAGATTCTATGAATGCCGTGTCACTGGTACACAAATGTGGCACGTCGAGTGACCATGAACGCTTAGCTCAAAGAGTTTGTCAAAGAGGATGCTAACTGGGTATATCCCACTTCCACCAGTTGACTTTCTTTTAATGTAATAACACATGTAATGGCCAAAAGGACATTGAACTCTCAGCTTTGACTGACTGTATACCAATTGAGGTTGGATCTCTTGTGATTAATATATTTGGCTAATACAACCATTTGACAAAAAAGCACAGACTCCCTCTCTATTCCTAATTGCCACATAAGTATTAAATGATCATGCATAATTCCCAGTATATATGTTAAGTCCGCGTCATTGCCATTGCAGGGACAAATTTTCAAACTAAATAAATATGTATTGTCTTACCATCAACAAATTTGTTTGACAAAGAAGAATGTTTCAAGCGTGGTCAATCAAAGCGTTTAGATGTGTCTTGCTTCTCCAATTAGTGGAGATTTAAATTAGGTCTACATCTGAGCTTGGATCAAACAGGTCTACCTCTGAGCCCTCTATTTTATTAAATGTCTTATCAGTTTCTAAAATTCCAGAAAAAATAATCAGTTTATAGAAGAAATTAAAATGAGTCATTATTATTAATTGATTTATTTATTAGAAGTAACATTTACATATTAACTAAAAAGGGTAAACTTGCAAGTGGTAGCTCCAATAATGCAATAATGCATATGGTAGCTTCAATAATTCTGATATATGGTTACCTACGGCGAGTTGAGAATTTAATTCCTGTATGTAAGGTTGATTGATAAAATGAGTAATCGCTTTATCTACCACCAGGGCCAATCCTTAATAGGGGCCCATTTTATATTAATTTTATTTGCAAAGATATATAATATAAATATCCATAAAAAAGAGCTAGCTATTGTACACTAAGTTGGACTTGCTAGAAACTTAAGCATGGAAGATATAAACTAAGAACTATTAGAACAATTAGAAAAATGAGACAACAGAGAAGAGGGCTAGAGTTGAGAAATGTAGAGATTCTAACCCAGCGAGGATCTATTGAATTGCTCGAAAAACCACAAATAAACAACTTTGGGCACAAGAGAATAGCTCCAATTCTCTTAAAAGAAAACTAAATTTCTAATAATAATTATCAAAATCACTATTACATTAATGATAGCCATATATATACATATATATGGGCTTTCCAAATAAAATAAATAAAACGTATATAAGATGTTTTCTAAAATCCCTAAAACTTACTAAATAATGAAAAAAAAAAGAAAAAACCCTAACTAATTAACTAGCTGTGCTAAACTATTACTAATTAAACTACCTAATAGAACATATACTAATAAAAAGAACTCTCAAAACCAATGACTTCTAATTAGCATGACCTTCTATATTCAACTAAAGACAAACTTACTGACACAATGACATTATAATCACTACTTACTAGTATAATTAAAAAAATATCACAAACCTATTAATCTTCATTATGACTTCGCTAAATATAGGACTCCAAAGAACGCATATATCTCACAATTATCATATGAATCTTCATCACTCTTTCACAATGGTTGCGTATGCGACGGCCTTCCATGCCAACACATCAATTGTCTCGAGATACACATCACTTCAAACTCGATCTGCATCATACTCTCCCCGTTGACAAAAACTCGTCATCGAATGTTCGTAACTTCTTGTGACTTTTGACCCAAATAATCTTCTCCTCCAAAGTAGTCTTGACTGATTCGATAATAGGAAATAAGATAAAGTCGTTGGTCTCAATTTCAAGACCCTCCGAATCAATGTGACCGAGAAATCTTGAGGAAAATCATTGAAATTGGTGTCGTTCGCGACCTCAATCAATGAACAAAAGTGTTTTGTAAATTTTACTTCTTGTTTTACAGCAACTTTAACGAAACACTGATTGTCGATCACCATGTCAATCACTACTTGCACTTGAGAACTTGTAGACATAGGAATAACCATGACAATACGACTTTCATCTCCAAAGATCACCACCGTGTCTTCTATGAAGCCTTGGTCGTTATCGTCAAACTTTGGCAGCTTGTCAAAGTTGACATAATTCTCCTCTTCTTCAAATTCACTTTTCCTATCAGAAGAAAGACTTCCTTTTGTTTCTTCAAAAATAATAGGGTCTCTTCGGCAGTTTGGGATAGGGATCCTATGAATCCTTAACAACTTTGTCATCCATGCAGATAACTCATTAAGTTATACACGCATTTTTCCTGCGACATAAAACTCTGAGTGAACAACTGCTCGGTTCGGACTTAGTCGTCTCGGTAATAAACATCGCCGACTCGTTATTGGTTCTAATTCTTCTTTTAATCCATGATTATCTACAAATTAAGGTTAACGACTGCTCAGACACCAATTAATGCAACGAGGATCTTCGAAATTGAATTGCTCAAAAAACCATGGACAAACAACTTAGGGCACAAGAGAATAACTCCAACTCTCTTAAAAAGAAAATTCAATTTCTATCAATAATTATCAAAATCACTATTACATCAATAATAGCCATATATATAAACTTTATAAATAAAATAAATAAAGATATATATATAAGATTTACATGCACTATGAGTTTAGAAACACTAGACATTGAGAAGATGGAGTGGTAAAATTAGGGGAAATAGAAGTTCCTAAGGTGAAATACTTTAGATACCTAGGATCAATCAAATAAAATGATGGTAATATTAAGAATGATGTCACACATAGAATTCAAGCTGGATGGAAGAAATGACAGAGTGCAACAAGGGTGATTTGTAATCGAAATGTTCCTACTAAGTTAAAAGGAAAATTTTATAGGACCGCAATTAGGCCAACTATGCTCTATGGAAGTGAATGTTGGGTGGTAAAGCAACAACAATTACATAAAATGAATGTAGCAGAAATGAGGATGCTTAGATGGATGTGTGGTAAAACACGTAAAAATAGAATAAGAACTATAGAAATTCAAAGACAAGTAGAAGTAGCACCAATTGATACAAAGATTAGGAAAGGGTGGTTGTGGTGGTTTGGTCACCTACAAAGATAGCATACAAATACCCTCACTTGAAAACTTAACTCAATAGAAACTGTAGAATTTCGACGAGGTAGGGTAGACTAAAGTTAACATGGGATGCATTAATTAGGAGGGATTTGAATGGTTTGGAACTATCAATTGCACTTAATCGAGCACAATGGAAAAGTTTGATCAATGCAGCCGATCTTAATTAATTTGGGACTGAGGCTATGTTGTTGTATAAGATATTTTCTAAAATCCCTAAAACTTACTAAATAATGAAAAAAAAAACCATAACTAACTACCTATAATTACATGTTGAACTATTACTAATTAAACCACCTTATAGAACGTATACTAATAAAAAGGAACTCTTAAAACCAATGACTTCTAATTAGCATGACCTTCTATATTCAACTAAAGACAAACTTACTAACACAAGGACATTATAATCACTACCTACTAGTATAATTAAAAAAATATCACAAACCTATTAATCTTCATTAGGACTTCACTAAATATAAGACTCCAAATAATGTATGTATCTCACAATTATCATATGAATATTCATCACTATCTTACAATGGTCGCGTATGCGGCCACTTTCCATGCCAATACATCAATTGCCTCAGGATGCGCATCACTTCAAACTCTATCTACATTAGATTTCCATTTTAACATTGGTGTGTTCTTTACAAGTGAAGGAGCCCTCTTATATAAGCCCTTAGTCATAATGAGAACAAGTACTTGCACAAAGTGTGCACTTTACACCAAAGTCTCATGTCATACAATATTACAAGTTATATGACAATACATGGACATGCAATTGTACATTGGAGATGAATACAAGTTATATGGAGTTTACAAGCTACATTAAATGTGGAAGTCATGCTTGATGTTACAATTCAATGTGAGAGTCGTGCTTAGCAATATGATCATTCATAAGCTTCGTTAAAAGGTCATCCAATTTACAACACTCTTACTTGGATGACACTTTCTAAGAAAATATGTCTCATTAAAACCTTTACTAGAAAAACCCTATGGAAAAAAAATTCAGTATAGGAAAAAGAGTACAATGTTCTCGTCAATATTGCTTTGTAGTTTGTATACTACAAAAAATGCACAAAATAATGACAGGGAATAGTGATGGGCTACTTCCTGTCGCTATTTAGCTACAGATTGGCGACCGGGGGCATTGTTGACCATTTGACTGATTTAGCGACGGGGTAGCAATGACTCACTTCGCTAAATTTTGGAGGGAAATTTTTCGCTCAATGGGGATTTCCCCCGTCCACGTGGCTTTTCTCTCACCCGCATGGCGGGGAACTAGCCACGTACGTAGCAACGAAGGGGCGTGCCACGTGTAGGATTAGTGAAGCGCTAACCCCTTCTCTAATCGCGTCACTATTGTGGAATTCGAATCATTCACCAGATCCTCTCCCTCTTCACATTTTCGTCCCCTGTGTTGCTGCCCTAGACTCTCTCCTACTCTCTTACACCTCCTCTCTGTTTTCACTTTATCATCTCTCTCTTTCTCGTGCGTGTAAACCCCTATCTCTCTCTCTCACTCTCTTAAAACCCAAACATAATAGCTACCCATGCGCCCCTCCCCCAAGCCCTAATTGGTGTCACCACCGGCGTTGTCCCCTCCTCAAAACCCTCATCGTTGCCCCCTCGATCCTCACCAAAACCCTAAGCCTAACCCCTTAATATATCTACCTATATCTCTCTTTCTCTCGACACCATCGTGCTCCTGCTGTTGCCACCCCACTGTCCACCGTCCGCCTCGTCGTCCACCTCGCCACGGCGCTGCTCGCAACCCTACCCCACTCTGTCGATTCTAGTGTCGCGTTCTGCTGATGTCGTAGGTATAATTTTTTAATATGATTTTTAGTTTGTGCTTCTTTTAATTTATTTTATTTTAATTGAAATAAATGGTTATGGTTATGATTTTTAATTTAAAATAAAAAATAAAATTGTTTGAAAAAAATCTTATAATAAGTTTTTAAGTTGATATGTATGATTTTTTATATTTGTGAAAAATAAAATTAATGCCTGTATAATCTTAATTTAGTTTTTGTGTATATTTGCGTGTGATGTTTGTATATAATTTTCATATTGATATGTATTTTTTTATAATGTGTTATAATTTTGTTGAAAAAAGTAAAATAATGTGTATAGTGTATATGTTGAGTTGAATTAAAATTATTGTTAAAAAAGAAAAAAAAATAATGATGCACACTTTACTGATAAAAATTTGTTTAAAGGAAAAAAATTAATTAAACAAATTACATTTCAATTAGGACACAAATAAAGAAGTAATAAAGCATATATGTATATATAGAACTTATATATATAATTAGCTAGGGCACCGCCCCGCCTAATCTCATCAATAAGCCCTAACTTCCACCACGTAGGACTTAACAAGGTATTAGTCAGCCTTTCCAATACACTCATTACATTAGCAACTTTTCTAATAAACCTGACGCCGTTAGTTAAATTTAATAGTATTTCAAAATAAATTAAAATTTTATACAATTTAAAGTTCATTCAGTAGAGGTCTTGACAAATTAGCCGAAGTCATTCATATAAAACTTAAGTATTTAAAAAATCTGGAAACAAAAATCACATGCATACACATAACAAAACGACGATAACTATATATCAATACGTGTCAGGTCGGGTAACTATCTCATAACCTCATATACAACCCCATAAGTATATATAATATATATATATATATAAGTCATACAACAAAATCAAAAACCTATAAAATCAGATGTAGCAGCACTCCACTAGATCAGAGGTAGTCACCGATTTTCTTCTTACCCGGTCTACTATTTGATGGATCTGCACCCACCATCATAAAAAGGACGGGGAGTACAGGAAAGTAGAAAGTAACACTGAAAGACATTTGTTCACATTTTCAAATATACAACAAGTATCTGAAAGCATAACAATAGCAACTATACTGGAAAAAAAAAATCATACTATAAGATACTTTAGTTAAACAAAATGAAACTGACACTGGTTTAAGTAGTAATGATTTAGGGCTGGTCGGCCGCATCACATCAACCTTATTCTACTATTGAGGGTGTAAACAGTATCATGAATAACTTCACATCCTTACAAATGCTCGTCTCATATATAAATACTCACAAGTGCCCCTCGCATGTGACGTATACTTGTCAACAACCCTGGTCCCATACCCTGTTTGCTGCACGAGTTTGTGGTGAGATCCCAACGTCCTCGAGCATCAAGTGACTCCGTCTGCTACGACTATCTATATATATATATATATATTGGTCCTAGATACAAGAACTACTTTCATAACTCAAGAAATGACATGATTTAGGAATTCAATAATGTATTTGCATATCTAATGCACAAAGGATATTATATGTACAATATAATCAAACACCTACCTAATAACATGTTATTTCATCTGACTAGGTATCTCAACAATCAAGAATGACATAGCATATGATTTAGAGTCAATAAAACCATTTAATCAAAAATAATGTCATGATAGTAAACTCTTAAGATGAGAAAAAACAACAAGTCATGACATGTATAGTACAAAGGAAATTTCAGTTCAACTAACTGAAAATGAATAGCAAAACAAGAATGAAATGTAAATAAATATCTCAATCAGTTTACTTACAATCCATGCAAATCCCTAGCTAATCCAGTCTCTCGACACCTCAAAATACGTACTCAAACCCTCGAGTCACTTTCTTAGGCTCCTGGTATCATTTCATATGTTTTAGAGTGTGTTTAGACCTTTAATTAAGGTTTTTGACTTGTTTAAAGTGTTTAATTTATAATTAGGAAATTGCAGATTTTGTGATGTCAGAGCACCTAGCGCACTAATGACCTCGTTAGCTCACTAGTCAACCACGCAGGTAGAGCGCTAGCTAGAACACCTAGCATGTTGTGCATGAGAATTTTGCACTTTGAATTTTGAGTTTTCTCCATACATGGCTAGCTCCAACACCTTGGGATCCCTATTTTAACCTACCAGAGACCCAAGACACCTACCAACAGCATAATAACATCCATAATAACATCCATACTTCAATTATATGAGAAATTCATCGAATAAACTAAGTTAATGGTGTAAGTAGAATTACCTAGTTATACACCACACCTAGCTTGATCAATTCCTTCCCAAACCAACAAGTCATCTCTTCCACTCCCTTGCTGATCTTTCTGATCTTCTTCTACTACTTTTCTTGCCTTCTGAGTTAATGAATGAGAATGAAATGGTTTGCATGAGTTTATCAATTCAATATCTTATATATATATATATATATAAGATTGGTTAATAGCCATTGATCTTTAAGTACAAACATATTCCGAAACTAATTTAATGGCCTACGGATTGACACAATTTCATTAACTCTCTACTAACTCTATCTAACTAACACCAGTTAAAAACTCGATTGGTCTCTTGATTTGTCAACACGTATCTCGAGAAATATCAATGACTAATGTTTTAACTTGATAATTTATGCACATTTAATGTAAATCACATCATAGCCACATCTAACTTAATTATTTAAGCTTCATTAACTCAAATTAACTTACCACATTACTATCTACTCTAATCCCACACTGCCACGCATCCTGAGGTGCGTCCCTGCTCACGTCTCGACACCTAAATATAAGTAGGAGTGACTTAAAAGTCTATACATATACAATACACTATGCATACATCACAACAAATCTAACATATACCTCAGCCACATCGCCTCCGTCAGTGCATTTATATCGATGCGAGTCCCACGTCATGGGTCTATAATCCTGATTAAAGAATTAAACTAGGATTAGGAATTCGGGCCATGACTTATATATATATATATATATATAAATATTTGTAAAAAATCATTTAAAAATTAATAATTACACTATGTATACGAATATATAACAACGCTATTATATTAAAACAAAATAGATTACTTCAATTTTTGAAAAAAAAAATGGCTAGTATATATATATTGAAAGAAAGTCATAATAATTTATGTACTTAAACCGTCGACCGTGACCAATTGCAAGAGATGCAAGAACGGTTAGGTCGCATGGAGTAGGCTCTGATAGATAGACTTGAGATTTTATTCGCTCCTCCAGCAGATCCTGATGATGACTCATAGACCAACCACGATCTTGATGATCGACTTCTCTAATGTATGCACTTACTTAGACTTTAAGTTTTTTTTTCATATTTTGAAGTCATACATGTACATTTTTATACTTGTCAACTTTCTTTAATTAAATTTATTTCATTTATTTCTTCATTTACTTTAATTATTTAATTTAATTTGTTTATATTTATTTATTCTTAAAAAAATTAGTTTTTCGAAAAATATTGTTTTTCGCCAAATAAAAAACAAAGACTGTTATTTGTAATTAAAATTGTTATGTTTTCAAAAAAATTGTTTTATAATTAAAATTTTTATAATGTATTAAAATAAAAAAAAATTTAATTTCAATATTAATTTTAATAAAAATAAAATAGTTATTTTTTAATAATTAAAATGTTTTAAAATAAAAACTTAATTTTTTTTATTAATTTTAATAAAAATAAATCCTGAATTCAATTTTGAAAAACAAAAAATAATTTTTTTTTAAATATCTTTTTTTTTTCGGATTAGCAACAAGAACAACAACAGGCTCCCGTCGCCTTTCTTGTCTTACGTGGTTGTTAGACAAGCCACGTGGCAGGTATTTGCAACAAGATTTGTGGCGGCTCATGTTGGGTTTTGGGGTTCATATACAGCGAAAATTACAAAACAATTTTGACAAAAACCCCAACAGGATCCAAATCTAATTCCATTAAAAACGTTTAAACCATGAAAACTTAATCATACCTCGGTCACAATATACCTTTCTGAAGGTTGATGGATCTCTAAGGCGCTGCCAACGACGAATGCCCTCTACCAGCAGTCCACACACGAACGACGTCCGAGATTCGAAGAGCTAGCTTCGAGAGAATACCAAACCTTTTTGTTTCTCTCCAAAACGATCCAGAGCGTACTAGAAAACCCTAATTCGTTTCTAAAACGAAACAAAAGTTTCGGCCCTTAATTTTCATACGTGTGTTCTAACTTAAAGCGTCTATTTATACAACCCTTGTATATATACGGTTAAGTAAATTACACATATACCTCTATTTAACGAAGTATAAGTGTAATACACCACAAAGACATTTCTGTCATGAATTTTATCATATAAAATTCTTTTTCTGAACCATCTTAAAATCTCGCAAAACCATTCTTAGTGCGACCTAATAGGCTCATACAACGTTGGCAGTGTACCAAAACACATTTTGGTATACAAGTCATAAGCGGCCTCTAGCAAGACATTATGACTACCCAAGTTGTACGAATATCAAATTGATACAACCTAATCAATAGTGTATATAACATCCTTTTGTCACACGATATCCTTTTGTCAAACATAAAGCATGAAATTGTCATCCAACATGTTCAATCGTATTAGTCTCGATCTCTAGGTAGATTGAAAACATCTACGTGACATTGATCAATATCAATTCACTTAGACTAGGCCTTTAACAGTCTAACACATCGAGGGATCCCCTGGATATCTCTCTTTATACGAGAGAGACAAATTCTATCTCGATTACACAACTTCATCACATTGCTCACATAGTAACCAATCACAACCTTTATAATTGTTCGGTTAAAGACAACGTTTGATTGTGTCAAATCACTGCGTTCCTAATGTTGAAGTCTTTGGTAATTTCAAGTCAGGGGACTGAAAAATATACCTATCACGAGAAACAACTACAACTTAATCCATGCGATGTTCTCATAGTGGGTTGGTCCAGTACTTTGTTCCTTTACAAGTACTCGTGATCTTGATTCGTATCCCTATACGTATAATCATCAATCAAGACTCACAATAGTCTTAACTCATTATAGTTCCTAATATAATGATCGACTATGGACATTTAAGATATTTCTATAAATATCGTGGATCTTATTATAATGTAAGCATGCAAATTAATTATAATAAACAACAAATGAAATCCTCTATTTTATTAACTAAAAGTATTCATAACGACAGTTAATGGATTGACCTAGGGCACATGCCCCAACATCTCCCACTTGCACTAGGGCCTATCATACATGCATCTAATGCCTAATGATCTAACATGACCATCATGTTTTGCTTATGGAAGAGCTTTTGTCAATGGATCCGCGACGTTGTCTTCAGTAGGTACTCTACAAATCTTTACGTCTCCCCTCTCAATAATCTCTCTGATGAGATGAAAACGCCTGAGTATACGTTTGGATCTGTGGTGTGATCTAGGTTCTTTGGCCTGTGCTATTGCCCCGTTATTGTCACAATACAAACAAACATGGTTAGCAATACTTGGAACCACACCTAGTTCAGAAAAGAACTTTTTGATCCAAACCGCCTTTTTCTTTGCATTGACGCCGCAATATACTAAGTTTCGTGGAGAATCCGCGCTCTTGCTTCAAACTTTTCCAGCTTACTATACCCCCATTCAAAGTAAACACATATCCAGACTGCGATCTAAAATCATCTATATCAGTTTGAAAACTTGCATCTCCGTACACATTTACAACTAGATCATTTTCAAAACCTCCATAGACCAAGAACACTTCCTTAGTCCTTCTTAAGTATTTAAAGATATTCTTTACTGCAATCCAATGACTCTCACCAGGATCTGACTGATATCTTCTTGTAGTGCTCATAGCATATGATGCATCAGGTCGAGTGGATAGCATGACATACATGATAGACCCAATAGCTGATGCATATATAATCTTATTCATACGGTCTCGCTCATCAGTTGTTTTAGGACATCGAATCTTGCTGAGACTTATGCCATGAGATATTGACAACAATCCTCTTTTAGAGTCTTGTAAACTGAACCTATTCAACACCTTGTCTATGTAAGCACTATGACTTAGACTGATTAGCCTCTTAGATCTATCCCTATATATCCTTATCCCTAGGATATGGACTGCATCTCCTAAGTCTTTCATTGAGAAACACTTCCCTAACCAAGACTTGACATTCTGTAATATTGGGATGTCATTTCCAATGAGTAATATATCATCAACATACAGTACCTGAAAAATAACTACACTCCCATTGACCTTCTTGTATACACAAGGCTTATCTTCATTCTTAATAAAACCAAAATCCTTGATTGCTTCATCAAAACGAAGATTCCAACTCCGAGAAGCTTGCTTTAATCCATAAATGGATCTTTGAAGCTTGCATACCATCCTCGAATTCTCAGGATGTACAAAACCTTCAAGTTGTGTCATATACACGTCCTTAAGCAGCTTTCCAATAAGAAATGATATTTTTACATCCATTTGACATATCTCATAGTCATAATATGCAGCAATGGCAATTAAGATTCTAATGGATTTAAGCATGGCTACTGACGAAAAAGTTTTATCATAATCAACACCTTGAGTCTGCTTGAAACCTTTTGCTACAAGTCTTGCTTTAAAAGTATGCACTTTGCCATCCATGTCAGTTTTCTTCTTGAAAACCCATTTACATCCAATGGTCTTACTACCTTCAGGTAAATCAACCAAGTTCCAAACTTGGTTATCATACATGGATTGCATCATAGAGTTTGTGGCACTTAGCCATTTATCTGATTTTGGTCCATACATAGCCTCCTGATAAGTGGTGGGCTCATTTTGATCCATAAGCACAACATCACGACTATTAGTAATGAGAAATCCAAATCTCTCTGGCTCATGTCTTACCCTACTAGATTTACGTGGGCCTCGTGTCACTTGTAAATGTTCAACTGGTTCAGAACGTTGTTGAACTTCCAGTAGCGGTTCAGTGTTTATCTGTGATTCTTGAACTTCTTCAAGATTTATTTCTCTCCCAGTAGTGTCTTCTAAAATAAATTGTTTTTCCATAAATGAACCATACCAAGCAACAAACAACTTGTTCTCAACGGGATTATAAAAGTAATATCCTTTTGTTTCCTTGGGATACCCCACAAATAAACACTTGTCAGATTTAGGTACTAGTTTTTCTAAGACTTGTCGCTTTACGTAAGCCTCACAACCCAAATCTGAAGGAAAGACAAACTAGGTCTTTTCCCGTACCATATTTCATATGATGTTTTATCAACCGCTTTAGAAGGAACTCGATTTAGAGTGAAAGCTACAGTCTGTAATGCATAACCTCAAAAGGATAATGGAAGATCTGCATGACTCATCATAGATCGAACCATATCTAATAAGGTTCGATTTCTCCTTTCATAAACTCCATTTCATTGTGGAGTTGCTTGTGGAGTCAATTGGGAGACAATCCCACAATTTCTAAGATGATCATCAAATTCTTGGCTCAAATATTCACCACCTCGATCTGATCGAAGTGTTTTGATAGTTTTACCAAGTTGATTCCGCACTTCATTTTGAAACGTTCGAAACATCTCAAATGATTCAGCTTTATGTTTCATAAGATAAAGATAATCATATCTCACAAATCATCGAGAAATGTAATGAAGTACCGATAACCTCCTGTAGTCATTATGTTTATAGGACCGCATACATCAGTATGTAGACCCAATAAATAACTTGCCCTTTCACAGTGTCCAGTAAAGGGACTTTTAGTTATCCTGCCTAGTAAATAAGATACGCACGTTTCATATGTTTCTAAATCAAATGAATCTAGAAGTCCATCTTTATGGAGCTTCGTTATGCGTTTCTAATTTATGTGCCCGAGACGACAATGCCAAAGATAAGTTTGATTCAAATCATTTGACTTGAATCTCTTTGTATTTATGTTAAAAACTGGAGTATCAATGAACCTTTTCATGCTTAGAATATAAAGACCATCACATAAATCAGCATTTGCATAAAATATGCCTTTACGAGAAATGGAACATCTATTATTCGCAATAATAAAATCAAAACCATCCATAACCAAGCATGAAACATAAATGATGTTTCAGTTTAAGGTAGACACAAACTAAGAATTATTTAAAGTTAAAATAAGTCAACTAGGTAAGACTAAGTCATATGATCCAACAGCCGGGGCAACAACTCTTGCTCAATTCCCTACGCGGAGGATGGCTTCTCATTTCTTCAACTTTCTACTTCTGGTGAGTCCCTGCACATTTATACAAATGTTAGATCCACATCCGGTATCTAATACCCTGGAATCACTACACTACAAGAAAAATGATATTTAAAAACGGAATTAGCAACTGAATTAAGTTCCGTTGCTAAGAAAAAGTGATTAGAGATGGAATTGAGACGGACTAATTCAAAGACGGAATAGAGAAAGATCAGAGACGGAAATAGAGGCGGAAATAGAGACATAATTAAATTCTGTTTCAAAATATTGGCGCCAACATTCCCACCAAAACTTATTTTTTTACAACCGTCCATTATGTCTCGAGATTCGTGCGTGCGTTAACCTAGATACCAAAAAATGGGACCAACCACAAAACACTTTCTCTCCCTAAAATCTCTCTCCGCTCTCTCTCTCAACAAGCCTCTCATCCACACCGCTCTCTCCGCTCTCTCTCACCGTCACCGCTCTCTCCGCTCTCTCTCACCGTCACCGTCACCGTCACTCTCTCTCCTCTCTCTCTCACCGTCACCGCTCTCTCCTCTCTCTCTCACCGTCACCGCTCTCTCTCTCTCACCGTTGCGGCTCTCTGCCCTTTCTCTCTCACCGTTGCCGCTCTCTGCTCTCTCTCTCTCGCACCTCTCTGCTCTCGCTCTTACCAATAGCCATGTTGTTCGCCTAATTTCGTGTACCAAACCCTAGATTTAGTCCCCTCCGATTCTGTCTTGGTTTCTAGGGTTTTTTTTCGTTCTAGGGTTTCTTTGATGAGGCGTGGAGTCTAAAATCGAGTTCGTGATCGATAGGGTTTTGAAGGGTCTGTTGGGTTTTGGGGTTCATACACAGCGAATATTACAAAATAGTTTTGACAAAAACCTCAATAGGATCCGAATCTAATTCCATTAAAAACGTTTAAACCATGAAAAACTTAATCATACATCAATCGTAATATACCTTTTTGAAGGTTGATCGATCTCTAAGGCACTGCCAGCGACGAATGCCCTCTACCAGTAGTCCATACACGAACGGCGACCGAGATTCTAAGTGCTAGCTTCGAGAGAATACCAAACCTTTTTGTTTCTCTCCAAAACGATTCAGAGCATACCAAAACCCTAAGTCGTTTCTAAAACGAAAATAGAGTTTCGACCTTTTTTCTTTCGTACCTGTGTTCTAACTTAAAGCGTCTATTTATACAACCCTTATATATAGACGGTTAAGTAAATTACACATATACCCTTACTTAAAGAAGTATAAGCGTAATACACCACAAGGACATTTCTGTCATGAATTTTATCACATAAAATTCATTTTTCTGAATCATCTTAAAATCTCGCAAAACCATTCTTAGGGTGTGTTTGATAGCAGGGAAAATGAAAAAAATCATGGAAATTTGTTTTATTTTTTAGTATAACTATTTTTTTGGGTGTTTGATATATTTGTAACCGCACAGAGAAAAAAAATCCACCCCCCTAATTTTCCTCATTTATTTTCTCTTATTTCAATATGGAAATTGGAGATTTTCTCTCACGCAATACCCAAACTCGGACTCCAAGTTCCTCTTATCCTGTCTCGGATGGACCGTATTTCGTCGGGGATTGTATGATTGTGGTCTTTCTATTTCTGGCAGTTTCTTTTTTCATCTTTCTGTTTTGGTTGTAGGTTATCACTTCATGCAACAATACTAAAGATGAATTGGTGTAAGAGGTGGAGAGCTTCGACCAAAGAAGCATCAGTACTTCCTCATAAGTAGAGGCAGCGAAGGATCAAGAAGTGCAAACCAATGTCCCTCCATTTAGATATCTCAGACATGTACGCACTTATCCGACATTCATGTTTGGAGGATCAGAAGGATCACGAGTAGCAACCGTTACATTCCTTCGGAACTAGAAACGTTTTGGCTAGTTGCTCTTTTTTGCGATTTTTTTATTTGTTCCTTCTCTTTGTTTTCCCTCTTCTGAAAGTGCAAAAAGTTTTTAATGTGGAGATTTGTCTCTCGCTTCAATCTGCGTGAGTATAAACAGCTGATAATTATCACTGGAGGGTCGTTAATTGGTATGTTTCGTTTTTTCAGAATATTAATTGGTATGTTGTGTTGAGTCATTCCTAAACTTAAAAAATGAGCTCTAGACAGTTTTAGAGAATCTATGCACTATTTGTAGTCATTCAGTAGTCTTTGTTTAATGGTAAGTCGCGTTAATTCTTAATCAATTAGTCATAGCTTCGAAAAGTTAAGGCATCATCCTTGTAAGTAATGAGGTTTGTTGCGTATTTTCTCTTATTTCCTCATTTATTTTCTCTTATTTCAACGACTTTGGGTGTGTTTGAATGGGGTTATTATTTCGATTATCGAAACTAGGTCGAATATAGTCGAATATAGTGGTCAATTCGTGGTACTCGCAAAAAAAATGAAAAAAAAATACATTAGTTATCAAACTGCACAAAATTGAAAAAAAAATTCTTACGTACAATCAAACAGCAATGAGAAAATTCTTTTAAGAAAATTTTCTATAGAAAATTTGCCAAAGTAAATATTTTTTCTCATTGAAAATTTTCTTTGCTATCAAACGCACCCTTAGTGTGCGACCCAATAGGCTCATACAACGTTGGCAGTGTACCAAAACACATTTTGGTATACAAGTCATAAGCAGTCTTTAGCAAGAAATTATGACTACCCAAGTTGTACGAATATCAAATCGATACAACCTAATCAATACTGTATATAACATCATTTTGTCACACGATATCCTTTTGATCAAACATAAGGCATGGAATTGTCATTTAACATGTTCAATCGTACTAGTCTCGATCTCTAGGTAGACTGAAAACATCCAAGTGACATTGATCAATATAAATTCACTTAGACTAGGTCTTTTAACAGCTAACACATCGAGGATCCACTAGATATCTCTTTTATATGAGAGGGACAAATTCTATCTCGATTACACAACTTCATCACATTGCTCACACAAGAACCAATCACAACCTTTATAATCGTCCGGTTAAAGACAACGTTTGATCGTGTCAAATTACTGTGTTCCTAATGTTGAAGTCTCTAGCAATCTCAAGTCAGAGGACTGAAAGATATACATATCATGAGAAACAACTATGACTTAATCCATGTGATGTTCTCATAGCGGGTCGGTCCAGTACTTTGTTCCCTAACAAGTACTCGTGATCTTGATTCGTATCCCTATACGTATAATCATCATATGATCGTCAATCAAGACTCACACTAGTCTAAATTCATTATAGTTCCCAGTATAATGATCGACTAGGGACATTTATGATATTTATGTAAATACCTATGGATCTTATTATAATGTAAACATGCAAATTAATTATAATAAAAATCAAATGAAATCCTCTATTTTATTCACTAAAAGTATTCATAAAGACAGTTAATGGATTGACCTAGGGCACATGCCCCATCAGGGTCTGCGGGGATTTGGAGAAATGACGGACCAGGATTTGGAGCTCGAGCTCAACGAAGTCGGGACGCGCCTCGGCGACCCCCCCAACTCGGTCGACGACTTGCTGGGGATTCTCGATGTGAGTTTTGTTTTTGGTTTCTAGGGTTTCGATTTTGGATTTTTTTTTATTGTTTGGTTTCTCGAAGATTGCATGTGAGTTTCTTGGGGTTTTGTGGTGTCTAGGGTTTGTTTTTGCGTTTTTGGTAAAGGGGTTTTGGTGGAGTTTTGTTTGGTCTTGAAAGCTTTGATCTTTCGTGTTTTGTTCGACTAGGGTTTGATGGATAGGTTGAAAGACCTGTTCTTCGATGCTTTACCGTGTTTTATTCTGAAAAAATGGAGATCAGTCAACTCTCATGTTCACGCACTGGTTGCGATAAAACCAAATTAGGGTTCTTGACGTGTTATATATGTAGAAACAATCGTTTAAGCGATGCGTGTGGATTGTTTGTCCTTGTGGTTTAATGCACTAAAGGTTTGACCTAGTGATGTTGAATAAAGTAATAGCCCCTTGTATATGTATATGTATTTGTGTTCAACATTCCCATTGTCGTCTAATTGCTGAATGTGTAAATCCATTTTTTTTTCTTTCTCTTTTTATGTCAAAAAAAAGTGTTTAATTAGCGGTCACTGGTATGGAAGATGGATCTTATCAAGCTATTGGCTTCTGACTTCACCTGATGCTCCCTTTGAAGATGAACAAATGAGGGTGGGTACCTGATTTTTTTTCTGCCATTCCCATGTTAGTCATCACTCAATTTTTTCATTTTTAACACATTCTGCTTTGCGAATTTCTGTAATGCAGGAATTCGTTAAATATATTGTAGTCGCATTTGATAAGTTTGTGGAAATGTTAACCACATTTCACTTCTCTTCCTTGCCATTTACTTCATCTTTTCTTACGTTCTTTAGATGCTTGAAACTTAACATGTCCACATGTTGAGAATGAAAGAAGTTTGTTGATATTATTTTACTGGCTTGGAAAGTCTTATTTTCAAAGTTATTTATCTGTTATAGATTTCAGGATATCCAATTTAAAATCATTCCGTGATAGCTACTTTGACTAATTCATGGCTCTAGATCTTGGACTTCTAACTGGAGGAATTAGATTTCTCTTGCATTTATGTTATTTGTTATTATTGTGTTACTGCTTTATGATATTAAGTGCAATTATACATTGATGCTTACAGGATCTTGCAAAGGAGCTTCTTGATACATTTACAGCTAGACAAATGGGGAAGGTTTTCTTTACAAAATAGTGGTTCTGAGGCAAATGATTCTTAGGTACGTTCCCTCTGGCAATGGGATTTTCACTTCTTTAACACATTCTACTTTGAATTACTTAATGAGGTTAACTGTTGAATGACATGTTTCTAGAAGTAAATAAGGTATGAAAATGCTTAATATCTTTCTCTTTCTTTCTTTGTTATCTTGGTGGGTCTCTCTTTCTTTCATTGTCTTAATTAATATTCTGTGACAAAGTTAAGGTGTTTAATTTCTGAAATGGTATGTAAATCTTTGAAGTTGAATCTGGTGCTTATGAATTAATGTCATATATATGGTTGGTTCCTGGTGCTTATGAATTAATGGTATGTATGGAGTCTTTTTTTCAAGTTTTCCATTAATGGCGAAACTAAGAATTTCCAATAAGGTCGGTTTATTTTTGGTACTTCAGGTTTTGTACTTAATTTTCCTTTCCTTTCTTCTTTATTTTTTTTTATGAATCTGGTGCTTATGAATTAATGTCATATATATGGCTGTTCTCCTCCACCATGATGGCTGAAACTGAATATGGCATTGTTAACTTTAGTGCCTTAACCAAGCATGATTTTTTTTCATGTTTTCTTCTTGTTTATCCTATGTATAGATAAAAAAAAAACGTCATTCTAAGTTAGATTATCAAGTGAAACTCATAGAGTACTCATAAGGGACAAGTTGAGATAATGGATTCTGCAACTGTAGATTACTTTCTTCCTTTGCAAAATATAACTAATGTAGCAGCTAGGTTTTTTTGTCGATGTCGTGAAGTTAATGTAGACTTTTTGTTACCTAAAGATAGGGGGAGGTGTGTCTTTTGGTGAGGAGTTTGAGTGTTTAGGTAAGACCAAGTGCTAGCTAAAACCCAAACCAAACACCATTCTTAAAGTTAAGCCAAGGCTTAGCTATGGTAACACTTGAAGCAAACAGGCCTAGTCCTCATTAGTTTACTTTAAGGATTGCTAGGCCACATCTAGCATGCAGAATTGTCACTCTCTTTCTGTGATGGTGGCTTCATCTTGGGCACTTGGTTTTGATTATTTTGGTTGCTTGTTGCTTTTTGGATGTTAGTGATTAAATGGATAGCTTTGGCAAGATTTCAGATCTTTGTGGCAAATTATATTATAGTAATCAAGTTGTGAAGAGTTTCAATAAACCAATCTTCTAAATGCTTATTAGTTGTTGTAGTAGTACACCATAAGGATTATTTTGGTAGTAGTAGTAGTAGTAGTAGTAGTAGTAGTAGTAGTAGTAGTAGTAGTAGTAGTAGTAGTTCTCCATTGCAAATTTTCATTTCCTTGTTTTTTATTGTTAAATGCTTGTTTTTTCATTGTTAAGAAGTTTTTTGACTTGTTTATTCGTAAAGCACTTGTGATTCTGACTAAAAGACTTGCAAATCATGACATGCTCATACTATCTCCATTTAGATCAAATCTACTAGTGTTTTTCTATCTGTTTTAGGCTTTCTCATTTCTATAATTGCCTACTGTTATTAGCTCAACCAAAGATTTAGAACATACTTTTGCCATAAATTTTCGGGTAATGTTCATCTTGACAACTGTGGTGAACCTATGGGCAATGTATTGGGTGATCCATTTTGAGTATTCATCCATTACGAAAAGTTGTTTTTCATTGTTAAGAAGTTTTTTGACTTGTCTATGTAATATGAGTGCTAATTTTTGTTTTCTATTGGAGCTTTGAATTATGAAAGCAATAATAGTAGTAACTAATCATGGTTACCTAATTAGCTCATAGTTGATGTTGTTTATGGGTTTGTGTGTGGATTCGTGTGACAACTACAACCACTTGTACAAGCCTTCTTTCACGTAATTCTGTTGTTGTGTTTCAGGAATTAGGGGAAGCTTATCTTTCTCTGTGAATGAGGTATTAATTCCTATCTTTTTCCTTTTATTTTTATGGGCCCGTTTGCTTACCAAGTATTGATATCAACGGGCATAAGATTTAATTCTCCCATAATATTGTTTATATTCCTATTATTGTTTGTATAATTTAGTGATTTTTTTTCATTTTGATCTTTTTTCAGGTGTTTTGTACGAAGTCAAGTATTTTTTGAAGCACAATCAACTTTATATAATCTCGGAACACTTCTTCATCTGCTGTTTTTTTTTTCATTTAGAACAATTTTTGCTTTTACTTTTGTAGAAAGATACGAAATGAAAACTTTTTAGATTGTTTTTGTTGTTTCGTGTACAGTACATTGAGAAAAGATAATTTTATGGATATGTTAAGTTTATATAAACTGTGTAATATCAATATATTATTTAGCTATGATTTGTATTATATATTGGCAGGTTAAATGTGCTTGGATTGAGACCTATATATATATATATATATATTGAGACGGATTGAGACCTAAACAAAGCGGAATTGAGACGGATTAGCAACGGAATTCAGAGATTCCGTTGCTATTCCGTCTCTAATTTTCGAGGAATATATGCATGAATCAGCAACGAATCAGAGACGGAATAGCAACGGAAAAATATACCATCAAATTTTCGAGGAATATTTGCATGAATCGGCAACGCGGTTAAAGACAACGTTTGATTATGTCAAATCACTGTGTTCCTAATGTTGAAGTCTCTGGTAATCTCAAGTCAGAGGACTGAAAAATATACCTATCATGAGAAACAACTATGACTTAATCCATGTGATGTTCTCATAGCGGGTCATTCCAGTACTTTGTTCCCTAACAAGTACTCGTGATCTTGATTCGTATCTCTATACGTATAATCATCATATGATCATCAATCAAGACTCACACTAGTCTTAATTCATTATAGTTCCAAGTATAATGATCGACTGGGGACATTTATGATGTTTCTGTAAATACCAATGGATCTTATTATAATCTAAGCATGCAAATTAATTATAATAAACAACAAATGAAATCCTCTATTTTATTAACTAAAAGTATTAATAAAGATAGTTAATGGATTGACCTAGGGCACATGCCCTAACAGCTCCAAGCCTCGAAGCTCGCCGGGTGTGATACTATATAGGACCTGCGATCCTACCAATGTCTATCGCCACGTCAACATTCCTCGATGTGCGTGTTAGTCGTCATATTCTCTATATTATTTGCCACTTATTCAAGATATTCATTAAGTTACAAGTATGAATTGTGTCTTACAGAGTTGCAAATAGGTAACCATTAATTTACGGCGGAAGTTTTATCATAACATAACCATAGTTTTTAATAACTTTCAAGTCACGTAGAGCATTAGTCCTATTATGGAAAATTCAAAATCAAGTACATTGTATATTAGGCGACAACATTCAATAAAAACTAAATATATACATGTATCGTGTCCATCAAGTCTCCCATACCCCCAAAAGTAAAACTAAATATCAAAATGAACACGTACTAGTAAGTCTTGGACTGTAGGCAATCATAGATAGTTGCTTAAGACCTCCTTTCCCTTACTGGTACTAAGATATGTACTCAGTCATCACAACTAAACAGATGACGAGTCTAGTAAGTAAGATCCCAAAAGAAAACCACCGAGCATTCATTAATAGAGAACCCGAGAATAATGTTAAATAAACATACGAAAATAAACAAGCAATTGTAAGATAATCGCATGCATAACTAAGACCAATAAAAACCAAATAATTGTGTCATACATAGCAAACTAGACCATACTTCGTCAATCTGGATGATCTCAGCAGTCCATATCACGTTGGCTCACATCCGAATTACTAGCGGAGGATCAGTCCATATCACAACCAGCCGAACACGTGCACCGATGAGGTCAACAACTCGACTTTCCATTCACCGAGGGTTGGCACGTGCTACGGTGTAGTGTACTAGAGCCTGTACAACACAATATCCGAATAAACCCCGGCGACGAACAAAACTACCGACCGTTATACCAAATCAAGGCAATGATATAACATGGATAAATAAAAACAAAGAATACAAGATAGCACAATTGAAACAATTAAATACTAAATATGTGCTTCTTAAGAGATTTACACACATCGAATCACACTCCAAAATCCCGAAAACATCCCGGTCTGACCCTATTATGCTCCCAACTATCGTACCATAGCCTTTGAGTCCCTTGAGATCTTTTCGGCGTTTGAAAGTGACTTAAGGTATTTAAATTAGGTTTAGAGTTCTATTCCCAAATAGTCCCATAAAGACTAAATAAAATTTCAACTTTCAATTTGGGATCATATGTTGCAGCGCAATTTTATGCATGAACTTATCCAAATCTTAAAATCTTCCCTTAGATCGAAGTTTTTGGTTTCTTTCTTAGCCTCTTAAAGAGGTTTGGCTTTCAAAATTCTAGTTTAAAATGAAAGAGATATCACAATTTTACCAAAAACAACTCAAATCGGAACTTAATCTGACCAACAGATTTAGAAAATTCATTTCTCCAAATCTATAGTTTCAAAAATCGTGATTTTTGGCAGTTAACATACTGAATAACAACATACTAAAAGATTATATCATTTGGATAATTAAGTAGGGAGTTATTCATTTGAAAAGTTTAGTTTCAAAAATCTCGTGATGCATTCAATCACCTATTTGTAGAGCACTTTTAGACATGAAAACATTTGAATTACAAAACTTCTAGTATGAGAAAGTTGTTCCCCTTTGAGTTAGCTTTCAAATGCCACCAGATTGGGTCCATTTCGATTTAAAATGAGGAATTTATAACCAAATTACATGGGCCGGTTCATAATACAACATGCAGAATCTCAATTTTGGTCTTACAATTTGAGAATTCTTATTTTTTTATTTCAAAACCTAATTAAGAACTTCATAATAGTTGGATTATGAGCTTGAGATGAGGAATCCAAATATATAAATCAATTTCAAAGATTCAAACATTTACTTTCTGAAAATGATCAAAACCCAAAACTGATTTCAAACTTGAAATAGAAAAATTTGTACCTAGGGTTTATGACACTTTGGTTTGAGCTATAACTCTCCTTGATCACCCTAAAATTTTCAGCCAATACCCTCCTTAATTCCTCTAATTTTCAGCTCAAATGTATATGTTGAGCTCCTCCACTAAGTATAAGCCTTATATATTTATATTAGTAAGTGGATTAATAAGCCAAATCTTTGATTTACTATTAGTTAATTACTAGGACATGTGTCCTCCCTTAATGTCACTTGTCCCACATAAAGCCACTTGTCCAACGTAAAAGCCAATTATCTTTTGCCTTGTTATATGTATTCTATGTTCATCACTAGGTTGATCAAGGGTTCTGTTAATTCCTATCCAACTATAGGACTTTATTTTATCTTAAATCAAATTAATTCACGTAGGCACATAATTACATATGTTTAGTGTGTTTAGTTATATATTTAACATATTTGCGGTCATACCAACCCTTATTAGCTGGCATCTGGTGCCTCGCGTTTCACTACGCATCTCAAGGTACGTCAATCCTTTATGTACCAGATTATTATGACTTAGTATAGATTTTTATTCTCCATTTTATGCCATATTCACCTTGATTCTCAGTCATTTTTTTCAAGTTAGTATTATAAAACTTAGTGCACTAGTACTATGTCTATCTGATACCCGCGTCCACATGCTTGACAAGGTTTTTACCTGTAACACTCTCACATAGTATGGCAATATAAATACACACATGCGATGAGTTATGAAATAAATAATAATTAACATCGCAATTATGCAATCAACATACACAAATAACGATTTAAGCCTAGACAGACGTGTTTTAGCATATTTGGGGCGTTGATGTGGGTCTGAATTGACATCCAAATCTGAAAATAAACTCATTAAAGACGTCAATAAATATTAGGCCATTATAGGATTAACGACGGGTCCCCGTCGCTAATTTTGGTGACGTGGTGGTTACGTGTTATTGACCAGTTACATGTGTTAAAACAACGATAGGTCTTAGTGACGGGTACCCCTCACTATTTCTGACACCCATCGCCATAAAAAAAACGAGTTTGCCCGTCGCTATTCTGGTACATTTTGTAGTGGAAGTATAATATTGTCGATTGCCTCATTAAAAACCTTGCTAGAAAAATCCAGTGGGACAAAACTATAACTAAGAAAAAGAGTGCAATACATTGATACACTTTGATACAATTTGTGCAATACATTGATACACTTTGAGAAAATATATATGCCTCATGAATACCTCTACTAGAAAAAATCCAGTGGGAAAAAATCTAGTGTAGGAAAAAGAGTACATTGATCTCATAAGTTTTTATATGGAGTATAATATTGTTATAATTGCCTCATTAAAAATCTTGCTAGAAAAATGCAGTGGAATAAAACCGTAGTTAAGGGAAAAAGAGTACAATATACTAATCAATATAACTCATTTTTATTCTTCCCGTCATGTTGACATGACTGAATGACACGCATCAAAGGTGTCAATAAAATAATGTTCCCAAACCAACTATTTTGTAGATAGTGGTAAATGGTCGATCCCACATGGATTGATATTTTTGTAAGGTCAAAAAGAAAAGAAAAGAAAAGAGAAAAACATGAGTTTTGAGAGAATGAATAAATTAAATAATCTAAATAACAAGGAGTTACATAAAGCAATTAATGAAAAATACCTAGGTCCGGGGGTGCACCAATGCCTTCGGTGCTCATCAAACATTCATTACACCTGCAAAAATCCAAGAAACTAAGTTAGAGCATTATTAAATAATAAATAAAAAACTAAAACATAAATTATACTAAAATAAATGTGGGAAATAAAAAAATAAAAATAAAACTGGACGACCTCCCGACAAGCGTCTTTATTTTAAGTCTTTGGCAAGACTTGCCGTGATTTATCACGTAATGCCCTCTTTTTTTGAAATATTAACAACAAATGGTACATCTATAACTTTGGGCAATGAAGCATGCACTCCCTCCTTCGGACTTAAGAGCGCATTCAGGACTTCTAACACAAAGATTATGTTGCATCATGATTATCTAACACAAAGGTGTCAGCAATATAGAAGATCTGTGAATGCTCCTTTACTTCCACCCCTCGTAAGGTTTAACAAATATGCATGGGAGGGTTGGTGGTTTTACCAGCACCAGAGGTTGGTCTTCCTTGCTCTATTTCTGCGGCTCCCCCGACCTTTCTGAAATGACTTCAATTTTCATCATGTTTTCCTCTTCTTCATCTTGTGTACTCAATTTGAAAGACTTCAAGTCATTCCGTTGTTTTTCTCCAATAGCCTCCACTTGTGTAACCTCATTCACTTCAACATTCTTCTATGTATCAACGTTCACATTCTCCTATGAGTAAGAAATTGGTTGTGTACTACACAACTCTTTCTTGTCAAACATATTCTGAAGTGTGGTATTCACTTGAATAAGTTGGGTTTTCAAGTTCTGCAAGCTTAGAATCACAATCTAAAATTTTTGATGCTCTTCATGAAACCGTTGTTGATCATCTATTAATTGCTTCATCATATCTTCCAAGGTGGGGCTTTGTTGAAACTGTTGGTTCTCTTCATAACACTGTTGATGACTTTGTTGAAAAGGTAGTTCTCTGAAGATCGAGTCATTCATCATGTCTTGTATAGGCCTCTCTTCATGTTGAGGAATTTGTGGACTTGGCATGAGCCCAAAGAAGTCGGGTTGTGGCGATGCATAGCCAGAATAATGATGATTCTCATACTTTAGATAGTAAGGACAATCATATGTAGAATGAGAATAATCTTCACAAATTTTGCAAACCCTGACCTGTTGCACAAAAAAATACATGTTAGAAAATTGATGTCCATTGTGTGACATATATGCCCTATTCACATTATAATAATATGAGTCTTCGAATTGATTATAATTGTGGAAGTATGAGGCCATCGCGGAGTTACTTGCATACATGTTAAGAACAAGGGACTAGATAGACAAAATAAAAAGTACAATAAATAAACAAATAAATAAAAGAACACCAAAGAAAGAAAAAAATCAATCCCCGACAACGGTGCAAAAATTGACGCGCGCTGTGTAACGACCCATTCTCCTTTTCAGGGTTTTTCTACAATAGGTTTTGTTTAATTGATTAATATTTCTTGCATTTACGTACAACTTCCACTGCATATGTCATTTATACACCGTACACACACACAAGTGGATACATTTTGAGACAGAGAAAAGACGGGCAGGTGTCGTACACGTGTAGTTGGGCCAGCTGGCAATGAGTACACGGAGACACGTCACCCCGAGGCGGGGAGGGCCGCCACACGCCGAACGCGTCAATAAAATAATATTTCTAAACCAACTATATTGTAGATAGTGGTAAAGGGTCGATCCCACATGAATTGATATTTTTCTAAGGTCAAAAAGAAAAGAAAAGAGAAAAATAGGGGTTTTGAGAGAATGAATAAATTAAATAATCTAAATAACAAGGAATTAAATAAAGCAATTAATGAAAAATATCTAGGTCAAGACATATAATATCGGTTCGATAAAAGATTGGATTTGGTCATCAATTTATGTAAAATATGCAAATCAAAAGTATCTTAGTATAATTATGAACACAGTAAAGTATGCGGTTCCTCATACTTCATAATCTTGATAGCCAAGGTACGACAGTGACTATTTTTCTTGTCAAACACACAACCCTAGACTCAAGTGAATTGATTTAATGCGTTAAGACGCTGCACTTAGACAACCGGATCATTAGTATGCCCAATTTAAGGTATTTAACCGGTCCCAAAAGAGGCGAATCAATTGGTAGGGTCAATTGCCACTAGTGTGATCTTATTGCGTAAGGATGAATGCTTATGACTTACTATCAAAATAATCAAGGTTTAAATATAAATTTAACCCTAATTAATCAATCAATACCAAAAGAAATAACATATCAATAAAAAAAGCAATGAAATTAAAATAAATAAACCTCACAAATCCATAGATGAGAACGCGCGAACTTTACTCGTAATCTTGCCTAGGCCATGCGATTAGTGTCTCATGTTTGAAAAATACAAAGTAAAAAATAATGGAACAGAGGTGATGGAGAGAATGCGAGAGAAATAAAAGTCGAGAGAGAGTAATCAAAACGGCCGAGACTGAAAACAACTCTCTATTTTTACTTCAGTCAATTAGGTTTCTTGATGCTGACCGCACATCGAGACTGATCAAGGATTAGGAAAAGTTGAACAGTTGATCAAGATCCAAAGCAATACCGTGTGTCACTGCACTTCTATTTAAACAACTTATCTTTCCATAATGTTGCTCCATCTCTTGTTGACACGTCTATCAAGACGTATCGAAAAGCTTTCATGACATGAGCATCAACCTTAATAGATCTATCTCATACATAATTGTTCTTTCAAAATAGAAAGCACTACATATGCTATCTTAATTCATGAAAGTATATCACATTAACCATATGTCATCATCATGATTTCATCTTCCACTATATAACTTCCATGCATCCATGTAAACCATATATATATATATATATATATATATATATATCTTGCTAGCACCAACGTCTTTATGCACCTTAAATTTTGCCTCGAGATACGTGCAATGTACTTTTTATGCAACTCGCTACGGATCTCCAAAATACTTTTCGCCCCCCATTTCGATCGTGCACCCTATAAACCTATAAGTGATAAATAAAGACAATTAAGCTAATGCTTTGAAGACTTAACCATAAAAAATATATAAAATATCTTATATAATATTACATAATTAACGACTTATAAGTGAAACATCTTATTACTTTTCAACAAACCTTTGCAAACCCAAATTTACTTTTTGAGTAAAATAAATTAATTGATGGACAACAATTTTACTTGAAAAATGATTGATTTTCAAATCAAGGCTAAATCTTTTTTTTTTTTTTTTTTTTTTTTTTTTCAGGATCTTCCATCTTGAATTCCTTTTTTAGGGATTCGAATGATATAATGATGTCGTCGTGATTTCTCATAATATTATATCATCAACATATGATGATATTATAATAAAGCATAAACCTAAAGGATACATTGAGTCCTTACCAAAAAACTCTTATATCATGAGTATTTTATTTATTTTTACCCTTACCTTATTGGTTTGTATCTTTTGAACCAACTTGTCTTTGATGCTTTAAGGGGTTTGTTGGTTCTTCTACATTTGTTGCACTAGGGCATCATTTTCTATATGAACCTTTAATACTGAAATATATGATTTTGCAACTCTTTTATATATAGTAATTGCTTCAAGTAATTAATTCATATCTTGTTGCTAATTAAGGATCATTTGAACTTCAAGTTCACATTAGTTTACATATTGATCATAATGCAATAAATTTGATACAATTTGATGCGTTTCAAGTAGGGCTGGCAATTTGGGTCATGAAACGATTAACACGACACAACACGTAATAAACATGTCGTGGGTTTGGCTTAAGTGGGTGTAGGTCATAAACATGTTAACACGTTTATACACGGTTAATAAACGAGTCTTTAACATGTCAACTTGCTTAACTCGTTTATGACTCGCTTAACACGACTAAAGAATAATGTATAAATAATAAATATGGTATAATAAATAGATTGGTAAAAAATTCACCCATTTGAATGCATGTTAATAGCATGATTTATTTATTTTATTTATAGACATCTTTTATCATATTTTATTTTATATTTGAGAGGAAATATTCATTTTACTTTTAATATATTATTCATGTTTTAGATTTTATTAATAATTATTTATTAAGAAAAATAAAACTTTTCACCAAAGTAAAATTTAGATATTTTTAGATGATTCTTATAATTTTGTTTATGTTATTATTATGAGTCATTTTTGCTTTATTATTAAAAGTAATAAAGATTTGAATGAAAAAGTAAAGTAAAGCTAACGATTATATACAACCACATTAAAATTTATTGGCTATTTTAGTATGTTTGTTCGAATTTAATCATTTAGATATATTTTAAAAAGTAGTAACCAAATTATAAAAGTTTAAATAAGATAAAAATTTTAAATACAATATTTAATAAATGGGTGACACGAATACACGACATGTTTAACACGACCCACTTAGAAACGAAAACGATTAACACGATTAATATACATGTCATGTAATGGGTTTGCATTATACGGGTCATGACCTGTTTATGACACGACACGTTTACGACTCACCGACACGAATTGTCACCCCTAGTTTCAAGCAATTTCGTGTCATTTCTTTTGAATTGGCTTATATCCCTGTAATGGTGGAAAAGTTGCTTCATCAAAGTGACAATGAACAAAACCTGTTATAAATAAATACCTTATTAGAGACCCAGGGCATCTTATTAATGGAGAGTTAAGTCAATATAAGTCTCATATTAATTTGCATTAAAATAATCACCAGCAGATAAGAAAATGCAGTTACATAATGAATGTCCATGTGAATTTACAATAGTTTTGCATTATTGATGATTATGGACGATCAAAAAGATCATTCCACATGTCATTAGATCATTTGTTTTATGACGACATTCATTTTTAATGTGTCGTATATATTCTAGAAGTTAAAGTCGAGAACTTTATTCTCAAATTAAATCATAATCATATAGAGAAACTATCTATTATTCCGAGTAAACTTTTTCCAAATAAGACACTAACAATATAACTGTTGTACCAGATATTGCCTAAACGTTAGCCTCCGCTAAGTTCAAATTTGAGAAATATTCTCTTTTATATTATAATGTACATGCATGTAGCACAATATACAAAACATAAATTCATCATTTATATTTAGCTCATGAGTTTAACATATCTCGATGTGCCAATTTTATCGAACCATTTTCAATGATAAACTCATAATTTTGCCTTTCATTTTGAAGACATGGTAAATGTCACAAAAATATTCGGGTATATATATGACAATATTTTGGCAAAATAGCTTTTCATATACGATGAAAAACATAACAATTATGAGCGCTCATTGTCAATAGTTTTCTAGTGGTGCATCACTTTATTCCAACTTTTGGAGTAATTGTCAATATAACTTTACCTGATCTTTTTACCATTTCCATAAATTTGTTATTGTGACTATAGTCATCATCAAGACATACGCTTCTTAATTTAAAGTTGAAGCAATTGGACGTGTGCGATATTATATTTATAATATCTCATTATTTTATTCAGCTACCATGAGACAAGAAATCAATCTTTAATATTTATTGGATTGATGTGCGCACTTGATATTTGTTGCAGTATTAAATCAAGGCAGGCCACGTGACCTTCTTATTATTGTCTCATCGGTCATATTTCCACATAGCATCAACATAGAGGTAATTAAAATTGCAGAACTATAATCAATATTTGATTGATTAAATTTTGTAGCTTGAGACCCAACCACTCATTTTGAGCATTTTGGAGCATTACATTTTTTTGTTATTTTTATATATAACTCTATAAGGTGAAAGATATAGAAAGCGAAATATTCACTTTTCAAATCTCTAAAGAGATATTGACGAATAATTGTGTATAACACATAGTCTTGCATATGTGCTTTATTCATAAATTGTGGTATCTAATTGTTATAACAAATAATTCTTATCATTAATATGATAAGGTAACAAATTCAACTATAATTGAATAATATTTTGAAAATAAATGTAATATAAAATAGTTTTCTCTTTTTTATGTAAAAAAACAAAATATATGATTAAACATATGTTCAAAACTTGATTCATTAGTAAATATAATGTATTATTCGTATGAGTTTGTGGGAGAACCTTCAAGTTTGGATGGCGAGACAAATAAGTCTATTTAATACCACGCCTCTTCTAATAGGATAATTGTCTCTATTTCAATTTTTAGTTTTACCGGGAACAAGGCTTACCTATTATCAACCCAGATTCATAGTACTATTTGCATTATGAAATCAAGAATAGAGCACAACTAATCGTTTATAGTATAGAGAAAAAAACTATTTATGTCACGTTAACTTTTGATTTCTGACGTATAAGTACAAATCATACTTTCGAAGTCAGTGACGTTACAATACATATATAGTGTATGAATAAAGTACATATACTTAAATAATGCATGTAACAGAAAAGAAATCAACTATGATAACATGGAAATAAATTAAACTTATTTAAATTAACAAAAAATTTTGTCTTCTTAGCTTTGTCTCCTTCAAAAGTTTCTTGATCTTCAAGGCCTCCTCTTGTACAACAACTTCGCGTTGATAACATGTTATAAACTAAGTTGGACTTACTAGAGACTTCAACATGGAATACATAAACTAGGAACTATTAAAACAAGTAGAGAAGAGGAAACAAGAGAAAAGAGAGCTAAAGTTGAGAAATGTAGAGATTTTAATTAATTCCAACATTGGTGTGTTCTTTACAAGTGAAGGAATTCCCTTATATAGACCCTTAATCACAACGAGAATGAATACTTGCACAAAGGCAAGTTACATCAAAGTCTCGTGTCATACAAGATTCACTACAAAAAAAAGCAAATCAGAAACGGAATTTTCCGTCTCTGATTTGCAAAAATTCCGTCTCTAATTGCGATCGAAAGCGAACGAGAGACGGAATCAATTCCGTCTCTGAAAACGTCGTTACTAATTCAATCAAAAACGGAATCGCATTCCGTTTCTGATTTAGAGACGGATCAGAAACGGAATAAATTCCGTTTCTGATCAGAGACGGAATTTATTCCGTCTCTAATTCCGTTTCTGATTAGAGACGGAATAAATTCCGTTTCTGATTATTTCCGTCTCTGATCCGTTGCTAATCTGAGACGGATCTGAGACGGAATTTGATCCGTTTCTGATTCATTAAACTGTATTCCATTCCTATTTCCGTCTCTAATTTTCATTTTTGTTTAGTTTTTAAAGTCTCTAATTACGGATCATATATATATATATATCATATATATATATATATATATATAGGTCTCAATCCAAGCACATTTAACCTGCCAATATATAATAAAAATCATAGCTAAATAATATATTGATATTGCACAATTTATATAAACTTAACATATCCTTAACATTATCTTTTCTCAATGTACTGTACACGAAACAACAAAAACAATCTAAAAAGTTTCTATATCGTATCTTTCTACAAAAGTAAAAGCAAAAATTGTTCTAAATGAAAAATAAAATAAAAAATGAAGTGTTCCGAGATTATATAAAGTTGATTGTTCTTCAAATAATACTTGACTTCGTACAAATCACCTGAAAAAAATCAAAAAGAAAAAAATCACTAAATTATACAAACAATAATAGGAATATAAACAATATTATGGGAGAACTACGTATCATCGCAAGCACAAGTGTATGAGCCAAACACAACATAAATAAGGTAATAAAGAAAAAGAAATTCATCATTATGGGAGAACTACGTATCATCGCAAGCACAAGTGCTTGAGTGGTATTGAACCATTGGAACCATGCTTCAAGACGAATAAATGCTCTATCCAAGAATTATAAGATTTCGCTACTTTCACTAGCTGAAAACTCATTCCGTTTGGTTATACGAACAAGATCTAAGAATATAGGTAGATAAACGCAATTCTTTGGTCCAAGTCAAAAAAGAGAATGAAGGAACTCAATACAAAGAAAAACTTTACATTGTAGGCTGTGAAAAATAGGAATGACTTTCATTAACCTATTTTAAACACACAGATATGCACACAACAAAAATATGTTCTACAACTTTTTTAAGTTTGAAAACTTTACATTACTGCAGTTTGTGAAAAAAAGCTTAGAAGGTCCGATTTGGTTCCTTCTCATATCAAACAACTAGAATCATTCCGCATAAAGTTAATTTCTAGCAGTGAGAAGTGCAATCATATAGATGCTATTAGAAAGTTAATTTCTAGCAGTGAGTCATCCATGCAAACTAAAGGGTGAAACCGAAATTAATAAAACCATAAAAATGCAAGGAGAAGGAAACAAACGAAAGAATCGGTGTTAAACTTACTCATGAATGGTACCCAATCATTACTATGTTTGGGAATGGTTCAATGTATCGAGTCTTGTTCGTTGTTGAGAGGTGCTTCTAGATATGAACGCATACCTACAAGCCATGAACCTGGATCCCAACAAGCGCAAAAAGAATGAGAAGGAAAAACAGTGAGAAAAGTGCGATAAATAGAACCATTTTCAAGTCCCTAAAAGGAAAAATAATGATTCAAATTCACATCAATAGTTAGTCTAAAAAACAACCAAAGAGAAACATCTAACATACCATTGCCACTTTGAATTCTCTAAACCGGCACTAATACCAAAATCTGTGATCTTCGGAATGTGGATATTTAAGAGAATAGGAATGTGGGCTCATAAACTATGAAAATCCATTATGCATCAAACAAAGAATCCATAAAATGATCAATTTGGGTCATAAGAAGATTCAATTAAAAATTAAAAAAAGTCACTGATGATCAATGTGGGCTCCTAGTGGACAAATCCCATAAGGAGAGATAACCACTTTAACCTCTTTTGCACATTTGCCACTCATTTCGGCCACCTTATTCATTATTTCATCCAACTGCAAGAGGAACTAAAAAACTTCAGCAGGAAAGAGTTTAACAACAGTAAGCATATTAAAAGTTAAAAGAGCAAAACTAAACGAAAAATAGTATTCATACAAGGGAGAAACAAATGGAGCCAAGCAGCCATTAAATCTTTCAAACAACTACCATGGGAATGTCATATATACATGCCAAACCAATCAAAAGAAATAGAATTAAATAACAAAGCAATAAAGTCTAAAAAAACTTAATGACCATTTGTAGAGAAATTTCAACGTTTAGTATTTTCCTCTCTGAATTCTTTCTGTATGGTACGTTTTAATGATTAATCAATAAATCAAAAAGAATAAAAAAAGAATAAAAAAACCATAGTCAAATTTGGATGTTCGATTGGTTCTTTCTAGTTCAAAAGGAATCTAATCTGTTTTATTTCTGCAACACACCATTAAAGCCTCATGCCCTTCACGCCTCCTCTTTTATTTTATTTCCCTATTTTGAAACTAGTGCAACAAATATTGTTATATAGTACTATAGTTTTCCCAGAGGAAGCTGCAACTTGTATGCTTTTAGTACAATGCTCCCATTACAAATTGAGTTTATTTGAGCACTAAAGAAATAAAAAGTGAGAACTCATTTTCACATGTAACATGAAGAAAGACAAGTTAGACAACAGTGTAGGAACATGATATCAATTTGTTTGATCCATCGTGAAAGTTTACCCAATGTGTAATTGTAAATTAACAAAATTATTGAGAACAAAAAGACTTTTTCCTTACAAGATTCGGTTTTTAATAAAAAACTCACCTAGACAAATTAAAGGAGTCAGTCTGTCTTTATCGAGTTAACATACTTTAATTAGGTCAATTGATTCTATATCTAGTCATGTATCGAGCCATTGATAGATTAATAAAATTCCTATTTCACTTCAAAAACAAAAAAACATAAAATAGGTTGAAGATGCAACATACATACTTGAAAC
Organism: Stephania yunnanensis; assembly: GCA_039657365.1. Classification (NCBI taxonomy): domain Eukaryota; kingdom Viridiplantae; phylum Streptophyta; class Magnoliopsida; order Ranunculales; family Menispermaceae; genus Stephania; species Stephania yunnanensis. The sequence goes on along the minus strand of CM077584.1, from coordinate 50,021,498 downwards.
TTATAAAGTTTTACGCGGTGATCCACTTGATTCGATTTAGATATCTCCTCAACATCGCATGGATCCAAACTCGCAATCCGACCTAATCTTATTATCGATCCAACGGAGGACATGCTTTGGACGTCGAGGTTTCTTCAAACTGAGAAGACTAACACTGTTAGCGGATTGAAAATAAGGATAATAGGAATTGTTTGAGTTTATTTCCTTGAGATTCAATCTCGGTGACTGCACTAGTTTGAGGAGGCTTATCAGAGGAGTAATTTTATGTACTTCAACTTTTACATACGTATTAAAGGTTTGGAATCACAAACAATTCTTCAAACAAACACTAGTCAATCAACAAGCTAAAAATCAAACGAGCGCACACAATGCGACAACCACATCCAAATCCACATTAGAAAAAATACAACAAAATTGTCCATCTCCAGATCAAACCAGCTAATTCTGCGATGAATTTCTCCAATCAAGACAAGAACAACATCAAAATCAATAGTTTATCAACTCGGACCCTCACAATTCAGATCAGAAACAACAAAATTTCATCCTTAGCAATAACTACCATAAATCAAAATCGAGATCGAAACAGGGTGAAATTGATTACCTCGCTTTCGAAGGCCAAGACGAACCTCGTCCCCATCGCCGCGCCCACCATGAAATCCCCATCGGCCCCAACGACGGCAGCGGCCCGAGCTTCGAAAACCCCCGAATCCTCTCCACATCTTTCGCACTGAACACATCCACCACCTCCCCATCCTCCCCGCTCACCAACGGCGCCTAATCCACCACGTTTCGCGCCAGAAAGCTCGCCGCTTTATCAAAATCGTACCGCGAAGACCCCGCCGCCGCCGCCGCCTCCATACAATCCCCAACCCTAACCCCAATACGACCTCGAAACAAGCCCTAGAAGCTCGGACTTGGAGTCCCCGTTCTGGGTGACGAAAACGCAGGGGGAGGAGGCGAAATCGTCACCGAATCGACGAAATCCGAGGAGATTTGAAGATGGTGTCGGATGCGAAGGGGATGCGGCGGGAAGCGGATAATGGAGTGCTTGGTCGAACGGGGTGTTGTTGTAGTGGACGATGGCAATGCCTCCGAGGCCGAGGCGGCCATGGAGGACTCGAGACGGTGTCCATCGGAGAGGCGACGCAGGGGATGGAGAGGTCGACGTTGAGAGAGAGAGAAGAACGCAAGCAGAGGAGAGAAAGAGAGTTGTGAGAGACGGTTTTTTTTTTTTTAATTTGGACAATCAATTTTTGGGCGGCCTTGGTCCAAGTGTACACAAATCCCGAGATTTGATGAACGGTCATAAGAAACACAATTTTTGGCGGGAATAGTGGCATCATTTTTCAGAGACGGAATTTAATTCCGTCTCTAATTCCGTCTCTAATTCCGTCTCGATCCGTCTCAAATCCGTCTCTGAATGTTTATAAGTTACATAACAATATTCGTTTCTAATTCCGGACAAGTGATTGTACATTAAAGATGAATACAAGTTACATGGAATGTACAAGTTACATTCAATGTAGAAGTCATGATTGATGTTACAATTCAATGTAAGAGTCATGTTTGACAATGTGATCATTCATAAGCTTTGTTAAAAGGTCATCCAATTCACAACACACTCCCTTGGATGACACTTTGCCGATAATATGCCTCGTTAAAACCTCTACTAAAAAAACCTGTAGAAAAATTGTACATGTTTTAGGAGAGATTTCAGCTACTAATTTATGTATATGTACATATTTATAATAATGCACAACATGCATGACTTCCTAAAAATGTGTTATTTCTTCTTGTAAAAGAAAAAGTTGTTTCTTTCCTTTTTTGTTTTGATAAATTTTATAATTTTATTCTTTCTTTAGAAGATATTTGTCCAAACGTATATTAAAATTCGCATTGCTCAACTGTTGGTGCCCTATTCATCTAAGTTTTGACCATTTTTTACCAATAAATGTGGGTTTTGACAAAATCGTTCTAATCTTAAAATTTGATGATTTTATTTTCACCTCTAATCTCGATTCTTCAATTGTTGGTACCATATTCATTTAGTTTTTTTAGCATTAGTTATTTAACTTGTATTATTTTACCTTTATTTTGTGGTTAACATTATTTTATTTTTTGAGGTGTTTTTTTTAAGGTGGACAACATTAATTTGTGTGTTTTCAGATATTTTTATTTTTTATTTAGAAGTTTTGTGAGATCAATCGTGTTGCTAGCCAATTAAAATTTTAAAATTATTTTAAAATTTTATTTTATTTATCAAACAACTAACTCGTTATGTTTTTATGGAAAAAAATGTTTCACTTGCAATGCACTATGTTATGATTACTATATAAAAATTAAGGACTCTGTATTTGAGTTTCATCTCAGGCCCCCAAATACTTAAGACCGACCATGTCTACCACATACATCTATTATTCTATACAATGATATAGATTCTTTTAAAATTCGTAGTGCACACATTGCAATTAAATCTACTATATTATGTAGCAAATATATGTCTTCTAAAATGTTAGATTATTGTTTTTCATTCCTTTTAGCTTCCAGTTAGGAGCAGAGCTAGGTTTTTTCTCGAAGCCCTGAGCTAGAATTAATATACGTTTTTATATTAATAATTTTTGAGTCGCGCTTAAGGCACCTCGGCTATGCATAAAAGCAACCTAGCGATTTAAATTTTTTAAACTTTCTTTGAAAATGACTCTTATGCACTTCACTTAAATATGTATGTTAATGTGCCTTTATACACAATTTGAAGTGCCTGTAGCGCGTCTCTAATATTTTAATAATTTTTATTCGAATTAAACAATTATGTATGTCTATACTTTATTTATACACTACAATAGCCAAAGCATTTCAGATGAGATGGATTGAGGATGTTGTGGGTTCGACTTTGTTGAAGTTAAAAAATAAATACTAGAATTATCAACTTAGCATTTTTTGATGCACAATTTTGTTTAAAAAAAAACTACACAAATTAAACTGCAAAATCATTCAATGAAAATTAAACACTCTTTAAAGTCATGACAATTATAATAAATCAAACTAAGTTTTAGATTGCACATGGCCCCGATCAATCATTCAACTCTACGTCTCAATCTACTCTTTGTGTGGATTTGCACGTGCAGTTATTTGACTGATACTTTTCATTTGATATTTTTTATTAAATAAGTAGTTTTCTTTCCATTATTGGAAGTTATAGACTTTTTTCCTTATTAGAAGTTTCTCTCTTTCTTTCTTTTTTTCTTTTTTTTTTTTCGGAGGTTTAAAGTTTATACTTTGTAGGCAAGTAAATGGAGTTAATTTCTCTGACGGTCATCTAACTTTATAAATTGTAACATTTTGGTCACAAAAGTTACCTTTGTAACACAAAAATCACAAGATTTTTTAAAATCTTGCAACGGTGGTCACTCAAGCTTTTGTTTTCAGTCCTTTTCTGTCAAATTCGTTAACGTAGCAATGATGTGGCGCCATGTTGGTAATTAAAGGTGAAAAATACTCCTCACTCTAAATTAGTCAACTTGTTTGATTTTATTTAAAAAATTGGGAAATCTTAACCAAAAAAATAAATCCCGAAATTTACACCTAAAAATCTTAAAATTTATATATTTTCAATCTCTAGAAATTAAACCTCCTAAAAATAGTCTCATTTCTACAGAGTGAATATTTTACATTTGATGTTTTAAAACTAACTAATCATTTTGTTTATAATCGATATTTGTTTGCATTAGATTGCAATTTTTTTAAACGTTGTAGGTGATGCGTCGCTGCAAATTAATTTGTAAGATTTGTTATTCCAAGTGAAAATGTGTTTATCTACATTTGTTAATTGTAATTTTTCATACTCTTCTACAAAGTTTATGTTGCACAATAATATTTAGAATGATCTAGAGATAATTCAGCACCAAAGCTAAAATGTCATTTTTTTTTTCTTGAGTTCTTTAATTTTTTTTTTAGGTGAATAATGTTTTGAGATTGTGGGGATTGTGAAATAAAAAAAATTAGTTACATGATTTAGAGTGAGGGATATTTTGACCCTTAATTGCCAACGTGGCATCACATCATTGCAACGTTGACAATTTTGTTAGAAAATTATCAAAAAAAAGCTTGAGTGACCATCGTTATAAGATTTTTAAAAGGTTTGTGAATTTTATGTTACAAAGATAACTTTTGTGACTAAAATGTTATAATTAATAAAGTTGGATGACTGTCAGAGAAATTAAGCCCAAGTAAATGTGATTGTTCATGAATTAACGCTAGGGGTGTACACGGATTGAATATGACCCATTTAAGGTAAAATCGTAACTCGATCCAATTATTGTGGATTAGAAATTTAATTCGATTTAGTTCATTAAATTATCAAACCAGTTAGATCCAATTAATAAAATGATGATTAGACCGAATCAAGTTCTTGGATTGTCATCATATATAGTTCTTCGTAATTAAGACTACACTTTTGTTTTTTTTTCTTAAAAAATATATATATATATATATATCAAATATATAAAAGAGCGAATCTTCAAATTTTGAGTCGTAAGCAAAACGAAGTTTTTGCCCTCCTTTCTTTTCATCTCCGAATCAAACTCTTCATCTCCAATTTTTTTTCACTAACTCGAACCTGTAGTGCGTTCACTTCATCTCCAATTCCTTTTCACCGACTCGAACTCGCTTTCTTCTTGCGTTCTCTTCATCTCCAAGTCGACCTCTTCATACCCAAATCGTTTTCACCAACTTGAACTCGAGTTTTCGTCCAACTTTGTCGATAACAAACACAACCCAATTTGAGAAATTTGAAGTGCAGATCATATAGAAGAGTTGTGTGTGATTCCTTAAATCAATCATCAATAGCAATAGTTTACTCTTTAACTTATGGTCTTGCTATAAGGTACGAGTACTCTTAACTCTTTATTTATTATTTTTGTTGTAATCTATACTTTCTTTTTCATTGATAGTATTGTTATACATTCTGATTTTGGTTATTTAGCACTCTCCAACTCCATTAAGCTATAAAAAAACTTTATTTTTTTAGCACTTATCTGTGCCAGCATACTTGGTATTTTTTGTTGTTTTGATTGTTTGAGCAATCCCAAATTGGTACTGAAGCATCAAACTACTGGTTCTTTTGATTTGATTAATGTTGATAGTATGGGATTAGGTCATCATCTGAGAAGGCCAAATAGGAAGAACTTATTGCTTGAATCGTGTTTGATGAAATGCCTGTGAGGGAGTGCTCGAGCCCAACTCTTTGTATTCACCAAGAAGCACTTGTACACTTTTAAGTACTCTAAAAACCTTACTCTTGTGCTACAAATCAACAAACGTTCATTGATTTGCAAAAGCAAATCAAAGTTGTCATGATTCCCTTGGTATTAATTGTTACATACATGTCTTTAGCACTAATGTAGCTATCCCTTTTTTCAATATTCCATGTTGATGAAAGCACTGTTTAACAATCTTGAACTTCCTTCCTCTTGCACTTCACTCATGCATAAGCTACAAAATATACACACTGACATTAGTTACAAAGAAACTTATCAATATCATGATATTATCATAGACTTTGAGCTTTTCCTAAACGTTTCCAATGAAATATTTCAGATTTTGTGATCGACCTCCAGTATATTTGATAAAGGATTTTGCAATTTTGTGTTATTGCAGTTGGTTTGTTTGGTTCTATTAGTTGGGATGGGTTGGTTTGAAGTTGTATTATTGTTTCATTGGTCTTCTATTAGCTGGGATGGGTTGGTTTGAAGTTGAATTATTGTTTCATTGGTCTTCTTGTCTGGAGCGCATATGAATTGTTTGACTTAATCCTTGAGAGAAATGATCAATGTCAAGATTGCTATTTTCAATCATTTGCTTTAGTTTTGGTCTTTCTCACACATGATGTGGGAATTCTTATACACATGCATTGATTGTTTTCTTTGTTCTTAACGCAAGTGGAGTGGTTTCATTTGTGTTAGTGTTTGTTTTCTGTTGTGGTTCATGACACTATTATCTTCATTGAGTAACTCATAGGAAAATGGTTGGTCATGAAACAGTGAGATAAAAATAAAAAAGTATGGAGTTGTTTTGTCTGGAATAATGAGCTTCAGAATGTGAATTATTATCATTAGAAGGTGTGCAAGGTTTTTTCTTTCAAAACTTATAGCTTTAATTTAAGTATTTCAAATCCAAGTGTATTTTCTATTATACTTTCTTGCCTATTTGAATTTCTTATTATGCTTATTAGATTATCATGTCAAGACCTTTCTATTTATATTTTTGAATCCATAATATATGAACAATGTATTCTTTTAGGAAACATGATAAATATACGTACGTATAGTCTCTATTTCTTGCTAATAGATATTATAAATCAAATTTTCCTATTAAGAGAAATTACATGTCATCGTTTTGGTTATTGTGTTGGTCGCCCTCGGAGATGATTGTTCTGATATGTTTTGGTACAAGTTTAAGTAACCTAGCTTCTTCGATTGTCATAATGATGGTGTTGAAGGAAAAGTGATTGTTGAGATGGTGAAAGCAACGAAAAATAAATTTGGGAACTTAATTGAAGCTTATGTAATTGACCTTGCCTATGTCACAAGATGTGGTTTGCAAAACTTTGCTTTATTGGTTGGAATGGTCTTTACAACACAAGCCATTTTGGTCGAAAATCCTAAACCCAAGGCACCAGTGGTTGCATAACCTCATGGCCTTAATGGTGGAGTTATATCTTAATAAGTTGTGTTGTAGTCTATTTATAGAGACACTAAGATATATATAATTTGTTAGTGAATAGTAAAGCTCGGGTCATTAGAGTTTGTGTTTTTAAGAATCTATTTTTTTGTGCCTTATTGTTATAAGCCATTCATGTCATGTTGTGATTGAGGAAGTAGAAGTAGATCTCTTTAGGTATCTTCTTGTAATGGATCTTGATTATTAAAATTGTGACATGATTTTTTTGTTCTTTCTATTAGTCAAATTGAGTTCTTTTTTTATTTAATAAGACTAATTGAGTTATTCATAATGGGTATCTTTATTTATGATAAAAAAAACTCTTATAATTCTTAAAGGGTTAGTCTTAATTTCATCATTAATTTTTGGAGGTAATTTTGAAAGTCAACACCGTGTTCTGCATTATAGGCTGAAATAATATGATATGTTTAACTAACATTTGATTATGAGAGTTTTTTTTACATTAATTTTGATTTGTGACTTTTTTTTGACTCAAAGTTTTGTTATTCTTACATGTTGAGTTGAATGTATTATATTTCTGAGGAGGAAATGCTTATGCTTATTTTTTTGTCATATTACCATATGAGTTTTGTTTTAATTCCTCACACCTTTGATGCTTTGTCGTTGGCAAATAAGATGCTTCAAGAATTTTGGTGCTATTAGAATAGTGAGTGAGCTGATTTCAAGAAAATAACTATTTTGTCGAATTCGGAAAAAAAAAATTACTTTGTCGCTCTTCCAAATAAAGTACGATTATAAAGCACTAAATCATCCTTCTATAGCAATCCCATCTTTTTATTGAGTATACATTCCTATGGATCAAACGGTAGAATAATATATATTGTGACCATCAATTCATAGAACTTTGGGACCTTAGCTATTCTCAACAGTTGTAAGTGTATTCAACTAAAATTGAGAGATAAACTCAAAAAGACTCAAGTAATCAATATTAGTGGAGTGGAAATATTCCTTTGATATGCAACTATTTTTTTTTCCAGTTCAACAATTTTTTGGAAGTCTTCCGTTTAGCAATTTTATTTTCTCTTTCGATACTTTCCATAGGGAGAACTCTAGAAGACAAAATGCTCACTGCTTCATCTGGAAGAAAAACATAGAGTGGCGCAAAAGGAGTTTCGACCTCCAAACTCCTCAAATCACATGAATCACAATGAAGTCTTTTTCTTACGAGTAATGATATGGTGACATCTTTTTTTCAACCTCCTAGCTTTTTAATCTTTGATGCTAAAGCCGCCTGTTACAAAAATAAGAATTGTTCTTGTACTGATTTGTGTTTTCAGCCTCCTATCTTTACCTAATATTTTCAAGTGGTTCATGGTCTTTGTCACTTGTAATTAGTTGGGCCATAATCATAAGGATAATGGCTACTAACTTCCACAGTCAATGTATTTTATTGATTGTTGATTAATATCGTAAACAAGTAGTATACATTAACACACGGTGGATATAGTTAACTGAATAAGTATCAAAATGATTTACGCACAAGTTTGTTTTTGTTTGAAGTGCATGTATATATACTATTATTGTGTTAATCATCAGCAACAACAAGCACTTCATACAATAAATACATCAACAAGCGCTCATCCTTGATTCGTACTTGATTCATATTGGCATGTCTTAGTTTTTTATTGGGTGCTTTTATCACTGTGACACTGGTTTTTTATTAAGTGTTTTTATCAATATGACACCAGCCAAGTGAAATTTATTACTAACCTTTTGCCCCTTCTTTATAATAGTTATTTTTTAGGAACTTCTTTAATAGTTTTGCATATATTTATTTTATTTTTTTGTCAAAAAAAAGTTCTTTATTTATTTTTTTAATTTAATCCCCGCAAGCGAAGCGAGCGGGTTCAGTCGTGCGTAGCACGATCATGAAACTAGTATATATATATATATATCGGGTTCAGTCGTGCGTAGCACGATCATGAAACTAGTATATATATATATATATATATATGCACTTTGGCTAAGAACAATTACATGATATCAAATAAACATAACATTCAAATATGTCATAACAAACCTTAATTATACTACAAATTATTTGAACAAACCAAAAGTTGGAGCAAAAAAAATTAAGAGTTGAACTTCAAAAACTAATACCAATACAACAAAGTAGAAATCAAATATTGGTTGACAAAGCAGCCACTGAGCTTGATTGTCCTCTTTCTTCAAATCCTCATGATTTATGAAGTTCAAATCTTTGCGGATCTGAAAATTAGAAGTATCTGTAAGACACTATATATAATGTTGTGGATCAAATTGGATTGGAACCATGGATTCTACATGTGTAAAATTGTATCAAATCTTTGCAGATTCACATTTTTGCAATTCAATATGGTCTAATTAGTTATAGAATTCGATCTGATTTGCAATAATTAGACCAAATTGAATTGGATCTACGCATTACTGAATTACACCTCTAATTGATGCAACTTTTCCATACAAATGCCAGCCAAATGACTAAATGTATGAAATAAGTATTTTGATGAGGTAACTTTAATTGTACTAAAGTAATCTCGATATTTTAATGAAATATGAATGCAACAACCTTTCCATCAAAAATTGCAAAAGCTAATTAGGCTCTGTTTGATATAACGGAAAAGGAAAATGTTCCAATAAAAATGGTAATTTTTTTGGAGAAATTACATTTTCTTGCGTTTGATTGACAAAACTTTCTCGCAGAATATTTTCTTACTATTTCCCGGTTTTATATTAAGACCAATATATTTTCTCACCCCATACCAAACAAAGCCTTATATGTGCAATCAAACTTATGTAAGAAAAAAAATTTACGAGCATTTACTCGAGAAAACATTTTTAATCGAGAAAACATTTTTAAGAAAACGTTATTTTTCTATTAAATATTTTATTTGCAATCAAATAGAGTTTTAATGGTGTGCAAAGAAAAAGTGTGAGCACAAAAGAGGATGTAATGCGTTGACGAGTGATGGAGTGGGATGTCGAGCTACGTACACAGAATGCTTATATAAGTGTGAGGAACATGGACATCATGGAAAGGGCGGGTCAAGTGGTTCTGGGACTCCGCGATCATCGTTGAGCACAAGTCAAAGGCGCGGATTAAGCAGTAATTCGCTCAACCACGTCAGTCGTCACCAACTCCTTCTCATGTTAATGGGTTGGTCCAACGCACTAATTTAATTTCTTCTCTTCGAAATTAGTAGTAATATACACAAAACTGCAAGACCAAGGCACCCAAATATTGCAATTCATGCTCCATTGGGAAGCTCTCCAGTTACCTTACCAGTCCAGTTATTATATACAAATTTTAATTCAAGACTTCAAATTAGGCTATTGATTTTGGACACTGGAAAGGAATATGCTGTTGTGCCCAGATAAAACACGCAAGTACGACATATACCTGCTCATCCACTTGATTCACGGGGAGCACACACATTTTGAGGCGTGTGGAACATCGACGAGCAAGCGAGTGTCCCATCTCAGTAGCACTCTCCTCAGTTAAAATAAGTTTTTTTTGAAATACCAAGTTCAAATAGGGGCACGGATTGAATTCAATTCAATTAATCATAATTAAGAAAAAAAAAATGGATCGAATAAAATTTTAGAAAAATCACACAGAAAGGAATACCTACCTTGAAATAGAGAGATTTACTATCAATTAGTCATAAAAGCTATTTGTTCAAATAAAATAAAGTTAAGATTGATTATCAGTGAGAAAAATATTATATGGATGATTTAATAAGTCGATTAATACTGAGGGCTGTCGTTTCAACCCTTCCTAACTATCTCCCCACCCATTTACTTTTCTTCAAATACTCTTGCGCACTCTTCCAAACATGACTGATTAAATCAACCATGACGACTTGTTTAATATGTTGTGAAACGAGGGTTTGATGACGCCGTGTGAAAATAGTTCCATGTTTAGCTTTGACATGATCTCTTCACGACTTGCTTTGTATATTACTAAATGATCCTATAATTTGATCTTGGCATGTTAATTAATGTAATCCATGGCTATAGAGAATGCAATATAGCGTACTACTGGACTGGATGGGTGTAGGGTTGCAAGTGGGATGGGGATTGAAGTCACCTCCCCCTTCCTATGGGGCGCGGGGTGGGAATTCATTTTCAAAAATTGCCATTCGAAGAATTTCCGAGCCTCATCAAATTTTTCAAAATGTCTATTTTGCTCTTCACTATTTTTTTTTTTTTTTTTTTTTTTGGCAAATTTGCTTTTTACTACTTGATTAGTTGTTTTGCCTTAACTACTTTCTCGTTCGAAAAAAAAAAAAAAAAAAACTACTTTCTCAATTTATTTGAAAATTTATTTATCTCAAATAGAAGGATTAATTTAAATTTGTTTTTTGATATTATTACGAATTATCATACCTAATTTTATATATCCTTATGTAGTAGGATTGATCTAATGGTAAAAATGAGTTTTTATGGTTGAAGATCTGGAGTTCCATTCTCAACATTACATATGTTTTTTTTTTGTATAAAAAAAAAACAAACAAACTTTAATAAAAACATAAAAAAATACATGATTTATCCATGGAATGGGCAGGAGGCGGGGAACCCTTGCAGCTACTTTTGTGGGGCGCGGGGCGGGGAATCCCTAGAAAGCCAAAATAATCTCTGTCTCCACCTTGCCTCATGTGGCAGGGCATGATTTTGCCCTGCGTCCCACTACGCGAGAAGCAAAAAGCAGAGAATCTCCGATCAATTGGGGCGGTGCCCCACGAAAAATGAAGATTAATTCCTCGCCCCATTGAGGTTGGGCCTCACGCAAAACGGAGATTCTTCGCCCTACTTGCAAACCTAAATGGATGGAAGACCATCCTTTTGATTTTCTTTTGGACACTCACATCATTAAGAATATACCCCTTGGTTTGCATACCATAGGTAGATGAACTATCTATGTCAAATTTCCTAGACTCAGCAGTTTGTAAACTTTTGTAGCCATTCGGCTATATATTGCTCCCCTTCAGTTTTTTATTTTTATTTTTTAAATGATCCTTTAATTTTAGCAACCACATAGAAATGCTTTGGAGCTTTTAGTTAGCCAGCTATACATAGACTAGGGACCACCCCAAAAAAAAAACACCATACATAGTGATTTTTATTTTTGATCATTGAATTTAAATCGAATAGATAACATAGTTTCTTGGTACTGGTGCACACATTGAAGTGTCATTAATATAGTTATCAAATTGACCATTAGATTTAAATCCAATGGTCTAAAAGTTAAATCACTATATATGTATAAGATTTAAAAAAATCACCATAGTAAAATTTTCTAATATATATATATATAAATTAATTCTACAATTTTGATTTTAAATTTTCACCATTGAATTTAGATTCAATGGTGAATATGAAAACTACATTTATGACTCTTAAATGTGTACACAAGTGTAAGCACCCTTCGGATACAACTAATCTCATAGGGTTAAGTCGGTCTCACCACATCTGTTGACCAGGAGAAACCACCAAAAATGATTATATTGTCTAACTGTTCTCTAACACAGACACACATGTTGTGCGATCTGTTTGCTTTGTCAGTCAAACATTGAAAAAGGCCGACCCCAACATTTTTGGGGCCTATAGTGACATGATAAATGAGGCTATTTTTATTTTTATTTTTTACAAAAAAATATTCAACTTAGTGAAATTATTTTTCATATGCTCACACTATTATTAAATTTATATAATTTTATAATTTTATGATCATATGAACGACATATTTTCTTTTTATATAGAGAGATTTTTTTGAAAAAAATGGTGTTTTTTAAATAAAATTAATATGTAAAAAGTACAATATGTATTTAAAGATATGATCAATACACATTATGGAAAAAGTTAAGCAAAAAGTTAATTTTTTTTTTTTTTACTTTTAAAAAAATTGTTTTGACTTAAGTGCGAGTCGAACTTACGACATTCTCAAAATTTATTTTTTGGCAAATGATGCCTCTACCATTGTAACGACTCTTAAATTATACGTGTCATGTGTCATGTGTCAGGACCGTGGACTGGACCGTCGTGACTTGACATACTTGTTGAAACCTCTGGAATTGACACTGAGGTAAATATTATTTTTCCATGGTGTATGTATTATTTATTTATACCCAAAAATGTGAATGTCTAATGTCCAAGTATATGTTTATTATTTGCGAGTAAGGTATACGCGGGGCATTTGATGAGTCGAGACATTTAGTGGGAATGTACCTCGAGTCGCGTATCGACGTGGGACCAAGGTAGTTGCGCGTGAGGTAAGTGCAATGTGAATTATCTTAAATGGTGTAAAGGCTTTAGTTTGGTCACATTAAAGTTTAATTAGCAAGCCTAAAGTAGTGAAATTAAAACAAAGGCCTTATGATATGCATCGAGACACGTATTGCACTATCTAGAGACCAAGTGAGTCCATCATTGGAGTCACTCAAATATGACTCGAGGGACAAGTGTGTGTAGGAGGTCCACGAGATAAGCATCAAGATACATGGGTGCACATAGATGTGCGGTACATGTTTAATCACTTTCAAACATATATATCACATTGGTCAAACCAACTTAACACTTCATCATTTTCATCTTCTACGATTTTGCAAGCAAGAAGAGAAGAAGAGGGATTGCTGGAGTGCTCCATAGGTGGAAAGAAAGTTCATGAATCCATTGAAGTGAAGAAAAAGACCAAGCTAGGTATTCCATTAACATAGCTTGGTCAATTCATTCAATTCTTGTATTTGGAGGAGTTGTTGCTGTTTTTGTGTTTTGGTTGATGTTGACCCAAACAATAAACAAGGCCTATGTGTCATGGAAACCCCGGATTTTGAACTGCAGAAATCTTGGCTCTGCTGCACATAACGTGCTAGGTGAGAAATCTAGCACGCTCATATATATTAGCGCACTAGATATCAGAATTAGCGCACTAGATATCAGAATTCACGTGCTAATGTATGAATTATCACGCTAATATCAGAATTAGCGCGCTAATTCCCCTGGTAGTACCAAAAATTGAAAATTGTCAAAATCTCCAAAACACTATAATTTGGTCTAAAAACATGTTTTAGGATCTCACGAACCTAAGAGAGGTCTCAAGAGTTCGGGTATTCGTTTTGGGAGCGTGTTCAAGTCATGAGGGTGAATTAACGCGAGTCCGAGGTATGTAAGTAAACCAGTGAAAGAAATGCATAGTAATTCATATTTCATAGTTATTGTCTTAATTGATAAATGCCCTTGTTTAGAAGTCCATTCTTTATTCCTTGGTTGAGTGTCTATGACTTAAGTGTGTCGAGAAGGTACTCTTGGGATTATAGCTAGTTAGGCTAACGTGAACACTACCTGCGGGGGTGCAGCTACCCAACCAAACGTGAGTTTTTCAAGAGTACTAGATTGTTGTGGATAATTGTGGATTTTAAACTACTTAGTATGCCTCGTTTGATTCTTAGGCACTCATTTTTTGTTATGAATATCTGGTAGTCTGTTTATCATGCACTTCTACATACCCGCATGATATTTAGACTGTTTTTAATGATTCATGAATTACTGTTTATATCAGTCTGGTTATTACTTTCCACTTTACTGTACTCACCATCTAGTTTGTGACGGTGGGTGCAGAGCGGGCAGAGACGGGTAAGGGGAAAGGACCGGTGATCGGTGATTTTCTTTGAGGACTTTGTGGAGCGGTTCCTTCCTTGCACGACTGTATGTTTTGTCATTTTGTTGTAATTATTGTATATTATTGTTTTTTTAAGACATTGGGATAGAATGAGACTGAGTGATATAGGATAACCATGTTTATATGCTGGTGTTCAGGGTTTCCACACTGTTGGTTCTTTCATTTTTAATGAAATTTGCATTATTTAATCTTGTCATAAGTTTAATTTCATGGGAAAATACAAATTTAATGAGAATGTAATTATTTGAGACCGACTAGGCCTGCGTTGACTTTGCAAGGATTGATTCGGGGGTCCATGAAGGTTTTGGCCGAGCGGAGTCAGTTTCGTGGGGAACCGGGGTCGTTACGACCACAATGCTAATCTTTTTTTGGGTGATCATTAAATTTTTAGTCGAAACGTCAATTAACTTCTAGTAAAAGAAAATGTTAGCTTTGTTAATTTATTACAATTGCATAAATAATCATAATGTTAAGTCTATGTATATTACTAATGTTTTTTTAATCAATACAATCGTTGATTATTAAAAGAAAAAGTACATGTTTTATTAATTTATTACATAGTGAATAGCGGTGTAATATTGAGATTTAAGGGGTAGTTCTTAGAAAAAGAGAGAGAGAGAGAGAGAGAGAGAGAGAGAAATCTGAGGAGGGGCCCTCACAATGCCACATAATTATCGAGCAAACCGCGCACACCAACAGATAAACTTAATAAAAAACCATAAATACGCATATACTAGTACTGCATTAGACAATATTGGGGCCTATCATGGGGGTGGGGGACTGGGGCAGTCGCCCGCCTTGCCCACCCCCAAAACCGGGCCTGACATTGAAGGCGAATAGTATCATTTAGTCCTTGAACTTTCACGTTTTTCTTGATTTGGTCTTCAAACTTTCATCAGTTCACTTTTGGTCCCTAAACTATTGTCAAGTTTGAAGAGAAACGGTTACTAACAAAACGATTCATAATCAATTTTTTGGGTTGATGAATTAGTTGTGAATTGGTCGTAAATTGCTCTTAAGTGATTTGTTAGCAATCGTTATCCTCCAAACTTAACAAAAAGACCAAAAGTAGAGAGAAATGAAAATTCAGGAACCAAAAGGGAACTGATGAAAACTTGAGGACCAAATCAAAAAAAGCTTGAAAGTTTAGGACCAAATAATACTTTATCCCAACGTTAAAATGTTACATGGAGTGCCTAGATAACATTTTTAATGTCCTATCCTAACAAATTCAGAGTCACTGCTTTCATTATTTTGTTTCAAAATTCCAATACCAAATTATTATAGTAATTGTATCTAGTTCTCCTATTATTCATACTAAAATGTACAAATACTAAGAAAAGAAACTAAAGAAAATAATCCCTAATTGGTTTACTTTGTATCTTAAGAGAAATCTAAAGGCAAACCTGTCTTGCTCTTTTATTAAAAGTTTGAAGAATGTTTCATGCCTCTTATCATAACTGACTTCATTATAGGGATAATGGATAAATCGGAAGATTCACATTGATTCTCTCATGAGACTATGTTACATATCATTCAACATCTTTGTCAAAAGGGTACCACCGAATGAATGAAGAGTTCATTTGCCATATTTGTAGTGAAGTAACTTTCACACTGTTTTCAGTGGCGTTGTTGAAGACGAACAGCTTTGCCGCTTCGTAGATGGCTTTCGTTGGATAAACCCGAGACGTTATGCATGTCCTTCCACCTTGAGCAAAGGCTTCAACTATGGAATGATCAACCTGATGATGATCATCAATAATCAAATTAACAGTTCCAATTATGTTCAGTTTGAGGTTTGTGGTGTATTGATTGATTATATATACAATTATGAGCTAAAAAATGGTTAAATGGAACATACTGTTGTCTTACCAGTATCCTCATTGTGAATTTTTCATCATCGAGCACAGGAACTATGCTTCCATAAATCTGTTTGCCCACATCATTGGCTAAAGAAGATCTGCAAAAAATTCATGATGTTAATTAATGAGCACAGAAAATCTAAGAAATTAAATTAGTATAGCACAAGCTTCTCCACGTATAAGGAAATTTCACAATGCTATGTTATATTGGAGTGGATTATGCTTTCTAGCCTAACTAATTATTTAGTATAGTTACCTTGATTGATCAGTGCAGAAGAAACTCTTGAGATTGCCGTCGGTGCCCTTTGCGACATAAAAGTAGATCGCAGTTTGTTCTAAACAACTCTTATCTGCAAGAACCAGCAGGCCAAATGGCCCCAAGACCCCTCGTCCGGCAGCACCATTGCTAGTGCTACAGTTGTACAAAACATCTGCTTCCATGGTTCTCTCCAATGCATTACTTTCTACTTCAAACTCTGCCACTATGTCTAACTGCCAGCATTGCCATTAACAATGTAAGATAACAGAGGCTGTACTTATCAATAAATTAGTCATCGGTCATAAAACTTATAACCTGCGTCGCAGCGCCTATCTCAAGTGGGAGAACTGATCCAGCTTTAACATCCAACGCTTTAAATTCCTTTTTGACCAGTCTCAAGCTCTCTACCTCCTCCACTGGCCATTGAATCAAATTGCTCTTGGTCTTTTTATCAAACACCACCTCCCTCGGAATGCTCTGTTAGGCATAAAATCAAATTGTATTCATCATCTACTACCAAGTCCCCTGCACTGCAAATTAATCCAATAAGAACTTAACATACATGTATAAATGTTAGCATGTTGTGATTACCTGAAGACCTGCCCAATCTTTCTTTATGTCTGCATTTTCACTGTCAGTCTCCCCAATCCATCCCCACAAGACCCTTCTCTCCTTCTTCGGATCATAAAACGACTTCGATGCATAGTATTTCCCATAGTCATATCGAATTCCAATACCAACATCCATTTCAGGATCATCCGGAGTCCATGAATCGCTCTCCAAAGCATAAGTTCCAATCGCGTAGTAATCATGCTTATTATCATCGAGACTAGCCTTAAGCACATGCTTCACTCCTGGCCCGTTCGCCGACGTATCAAGGCCATTATCTCCAGTCGTCGAGACCGGATAAAAATCGACACACTCCCACATTCCGGTCGTAGGAACCGCATGTAGCCAACCATCCAGGAGCTTGTACTCTAGGAAGTCTAAAGTCTCGTAAACAAGTGCAATGCCGGTTGTGTTCACCTTCGAACCGATGGCCAATCGCCATTTTCCATTCACAAACCACGCAGTGGTAGGATCACGAAAGTCCTTCAATTGAATCTCTGGCGGGGGGAATAGCACTGGATTGCCAGAGTACTTCACCCAGTGGAGTAGGAGAGGGTCAGAAAGGTTGGCAGGGAATGCTACATTTTGTACTTGAACTGACTTGTCGGTTGATCCGGTATAGATCATAACGATGGAGCCATTGGTGAGGAGGGTGGCGGAGCCGGTCCAGACGCCGTTAAAGTCGTACCAGTGATCGGGGACCATGGCGAGGGGAAGGTATAGCCAATGAATGAGGTCAGTTGAGACCGCATGGCCCCATGTTATGTTGCCCCAAATAGCTGAGTCCGGGTTCCACTGGTAGAAGAGATGGTACCATCCTTTGTAGAACAATGGGCCTAAACTAAGCAAATCCATCAACTAATCATTAGCCATGTTATGTGCGAGTCTTTGAATCCAATACTTTTTCGGAAAAGCTCAAATGCATTGCAAAAACATCAATGGGCCCATGTGAGCAGAATCGATGCACCCTGAACTTGCGGTGGATGACAACTAGAGTTCAAGTCCTGGAAATGCACCACACACCAACATTGGGGGCTTTCTTAAGTGACTCATGACAAATTCGGAGTAGTCTTTTTTTTTTTTCATAGATAAACTCAGAGTAGTTGAAAAGTCTGGATATTAAATAGTTTAAAAAAAAATTACACTACCCGTGGTGCATAGCAATTACCAAGATTGTGAAAGTTATAATTTTCTCAAGGAAAAAAAACTATCTTGTCAAGTTTCAAAAAAAATTTAATATACGTCAAATACTACCATATATTAAAAAAAATGTCAAAAAGTAAGTGTCAGCTATATATTCGTTGGCATCATTAATGATAATTGTAAACTAGATTACCCTTTAACAAAGCTTATGAATGATCACATTATCAAGCATGATTCTCACATTGAATTGTAACATCAAGCATGACTTCTACATTGAATGTAACTTGTACACTCTACATAACTTGTATTAAACTCCAATGTATAATCACTTATCCATGTATTGTCATGTAACTTGTAATCCTCTCCAATGTACACCAACTCTTCCATGTATTATCTATGTTGCTTGTGGTGTATGTATAACTTGTACACATTGTATAAGTACAATTATCATTATCACCAAATGACTTATATAAAGGGTGCCAACCCCATTGTAATTCACACACAATGTATGAATGAAATCTCTACATTTTTATCTCTAGCTCTCTTCTCTTTTGTCTCCTCTTATCTACTTGTTCTAGTAGTTTTTAGTTTATGTCTTCTATGCTTAAGTCTCTAGCAAGTCCAACTTAAGTTCTAGTTGACTTATAACTTAGTTTATAAAAACTATTTGTCCATTTTATAATTTACTTAATTCGAAGTTGATGGGCATAAAGATGAAGTGCCTCCTTATTTTAAAAAAAATTAGAAATACTTTTGTGGACAATCAGTGTTTTGTAGTATTTAATTAACTATTCTTTTATTAGAAAATAAATCTATGGATAGCTAATTAAGAAACTATTTTAGGGTTGAACTCATGTTATTTGGTTAGGGTTGCAAGTGGGACGAGGAATACCCTTTTCCTTCGGGCCTCGCCCTGAGAGGGGCAGATATTCCTTATTTTTTGCTCCCTGTAGGGCGGGGCACAAGTTAAGGCGGGGACACGAATTGTTCTCGTTCCGTGGGGATTCCCCACCCCGCACTGCTCTTGCATAAAATTCTCTATTTTTTATATTTTTACTAAAAAATTATACAATTTTTTTACTTAAAACATACATACATAATATAAGGAATGAAACTCAAGATCTCCAACAATCAAATCTATTTTTATCATTAAATCAATTCTATGATATTAAAATTAAGTATGATAACTTGTAACTCAATCAACAAAATAATATAAAAAACAAAATGATATTAATCCTTCAATTTCAGAAAAATAGTTTCTAAAAAAAATTGAGAAAGTAGTACTTAAGTGTCAAAATGACCAAAGAATGAAGATCAAAATAGATATTTGTTACAAAATTGATGGGGTACGAGGATTCCTCGCCCCGCGAGGTGGGGTGTGGGACGACAAAGTTCGCCCCACGGGAATTTGTGAGAATAAATGTCCGCCTTGCAGGGACGGTGATTTTGATCCCCACCCCCACCCTGCCCCTTTCGCAACTCTATGCGTAGCTTCCAAACTTTCTTACAAGTTATCTCTCAACTCACACTAAAAGTGAGAGCATCCTACGAGACTTATCTCCCAGGAGTTTGAAGGTACCCCTCATCAATTACCTTTTTATTACGCACCCCTCATCAATTACCTTTTTATTACGCACATTATCTCTTTTGTTTAAAGGGTATTTAATTCTATTCATATATTTTATTATTTAAAAATTAACAACTTTTTGCAAGTTTAAAGTTGAACTAAATATAAAAATATAATTTTACATTATAAGTTAACTTCACTCAGCACTATAAATTAACAAAAATGAACCAAACTTGTCTTTTGTTTTGGAGTTGAAGTACTTGTCTATTATCGGACTCCTTCATGTCCAAACGTGGCCATTATAATTGAAAATGAGGCAGTAATACTGGGGGCCACAATTTGGGATATTAATTAATTAGAAACATGTTAATAGTAGCATCCCCTTCAAGAAAAATCAAAACCGCAGCCAAGGATTATGCGATGCACCTCGAGATTTCAGCGTGGGCCACTTAATCTATGTCATACAGTTTTGGTCTAAGTCGTGACTTTTGTTGTGTGCCAAGTGTTGTTTTTCTAGCTTAGCCATCAATTTCAGACAACAAAATTTCCTATATTGTATTATACTATATGATTACTCCCAGTAATATGTCGTAAATCTTAATTTATACTACAATGCAATAATGGAGCTGACGAGCAAGGAAGCCTACTAGCAAACACATGGGAGCCGAGGTGAACATTGAGATATGTTTTATGTTTCTATCACATCCCGAGGTGAGCCAGAGAATAGTTGGGGTGTCATTGTTTCACTTGCCATATAAAAAATTAAGAAAAAAAAAGGTAATTAAACTAAGAAAAGGGCTTAGAATGACAAATATGTTACATCCTAAGACATATTGATTTATTAGAATAGTTCATGTATACCTTGAGATATGAGCATACATAAATTTTAATATGTAACACACGGATCGAAGCATGAATGACTCTTGTGAGTCAATATATATTAGGGTGTCATATCTTTTGTTACTCTATCATTGTTCTTAATTAAGCAATTACGCAAGGAAAGTCAATGTTTGAAAATTATTTGATGACTTACCGTCAGGATCTGAAGCCATCACAGAAGCACGTTTAATGATCGGACGAATCAGAACCCGGGAGACGAACAAACAAAAAATAAACGTAAGTACATAATCATAAATTAAATAAAATAAAAAGTGAAATAAAAAACACCGGGACTGATGATTAGGGGGGAAGTGATTGATCACTGACCGTTCATCCAATTGTTTGGTGGTTGGAAATGGTAGGCACTTCTCTGCCAAGCCAGCATGGAATTGGTCCACGGGAAGACCAAGTCAGCACCGATGTCCATCGGCGGCAACCGGAAGCACTTCTCGGAGACGCCTTCTCTCACTCCTCTGCCCAACAATGTCTCCGGGGGTGAGTCCGTATCGATGATGATCGGGGCAGTAGGAGTACTACTAGAAGTATTCATCATGATATTGTAATCATCATTCTTATCATATGTAACACAAAAGACGACGATCAGGAAGAAGATGGCACCAAAAGTAGTGCATAATAATAATAATAAGATAGGCTTCTTAAATGGTCTTTTATTAATCCACCCAGCAGTTTTCTCATCTATTGATGAAGAGGAGTGATTACGATTTTGAGATGTTGATGCGTGGTATATGTGGTCTTGTGACGATGAAGAGGAGAGGATCAACAAGGGGTTGGTGTCAACCATATTGTTGAGAGATCGATAATGGAGGGGGCAAACAATAATAAGAATTAACTAGCTAGTTAGCTAGCAAGGAATGACTTTGTTGTAGATGTATATAATTTTGAGAGGCATGGGCGTATGCGTATAAAATATGTATAAAAAATGAAATACTGGAGACCAATAGGCAATAATTGATTTATATATAATCTAGACACGTGCGGCTTAGTGATAAGGATGAAGACATGAGTTGTGTGAATTAGGCACACGATCTTGATTTTAATTTTTCTATCTACGATAGTCAAATGTTGGGTCATTTATATATTTTTTTTTTTGCTAATCTCAAGACTTGTAAGGTTAGTCAGACACAATATTTGAATACCTAAAATTACTCAAATAAAAATAATTGATTTATATATTACTATAGTACTGGATGGGATTATATATGGGAATAGTTGAGATCGAGATTGTGTGTTGTAGAGAGAGGTCCAAGAATTGAGGGGATTGGAGCTAGAGAAACGAGTGGCTGTGAGAGAGAGTACGTGTGTAGAATGGAATGGCAGCTGCATCAACATTGGTGGGTGTGGGCCCGTAGTAAATTTAATCTAATATATGTCACGTGACGGCATATATGGGTTACCTGTGCCATTTTATACAATATTTGTTGATTTTGGTTTTTTTTTATTGAAATATATATTTTTTTAAGAGATAACAGTATAATTATTGACAATTTCTAAAGGAAATAATCTTTATTCGATGATTAATGAGTTACATTACACATGTATATATACACTTAAAGTTAATTGCAACCAAATATATGAATTCAATTGTGTCGATCGTATCAGTTACGATAAGGTGTAGGTAGTGGTTTCCATAAAATCGCCCAAACCGTCCAAACCGCGTCGTTTGGTGTGACTTTTAAAAATCGCGATTTGGAGGTGGTTTAGAAAACTTGAAAACCACGATTTCGCAGTTTGATAGGTGGTTTTCATTTATGAAAAACTGCGGTTCACCAAACCGCAAAACTACCCCCAAACTTGGAATTGAGTTAAAGATTTTTAATGTTGTTTCAAATTTGAAAATGAAGTAAAACTTGTAATTTTAATTGAGTTAATATGTTTCATTGTGTTTTTGGTGGTTATGTATTGACATCTATGTGTTTTTGTTGCATGTTTTGTTAATGGACATGTATGGAATGTGTGGCATTCTTTATTTTTTATTTTTTAAATGCGTCATAGGAAAACCGTAAAACAAACCAACCAAACCGCGTAAACCGCAGTGGTTGTGGTTTTAAGGGTTCGCAGTTTGGTGATGATTTGCAAAACGACTAAACCGCGAGCCCTCGGTTTGGTCGCGGTTTGATGGTTTTCACCGCCAAACCGCGATTTGCCCACCCATAGTTACGATTGTGTCAATCATGTACAAATCTTAACAAAGTATAACACCCTCTTTCAAATTCAAGATGATTTTGTGGATACCAACTTGAGTGTGCCAAAGAGGTCATAAAACCGCCCTAAAAATGAGCTTTGGTGAAAATGTCGAACGTCTGATCAGAAGAAGAAACTACATGAAGCTTAAGTGTGCCTCGGAGGAAATGTTGAAGGGCAAAGTGACAATCATTCTTTTTGTGTTTTGCGCGCTCATGAAACACATCATTATAAGCAATATGAATTGTACTACGATTGTCACAATGTGGGAGAGCAGCAGAAAAATGAGTGACTTACATGTATCCTTAAGTAACAATTGGAGCCAAAGTAGTTTAGAAGTGGCGTCAGCAAGTGCACGATATTCGATTCTGTACTGGAGCACAGAGTGGTTGTTTGTTTTTTGTTTTGCCATGATTTGAGTGAATTACCTAGAAAAAATAGTAACCCATTGTGGTTCTTCGATCAGTCGGATCACCAACTCAATCGACATTTGAATAACTAGACAAAATAAGAGAAGAGGCAGCAGAGAAGTGTAAACCATGAAACATACGGCCCTTGAAATATCAAAGAATACGAAGAACAACAATGAAGTGAGCAGTACAGGGAGCAACCATGAATTGGCTCACGATATGAACAACATATGCAATATCTGGTCGACTAACTGTAAGATAAACCAAACTACCAACAAATTATTGATAGAGAGTTGCATCCAGAAGAAATGTGTTGTCAGATAGAGTCAACTTAACATTCACATATAAAGGAGTGGATGCAATAGTTGCATCAGTAACCACAAACCGAGATATCAAATTAGATTCATATTTAGCCTGTGATAAATAATATCCATTTGAAGATATGACTTCAAGTCCCCAGAAAATAACTTAAGAGTCATAAATCTTCAACTTAAAGTTATGTAGAATGTAGTCTTGTAGCTCAAAAGTCCAAGTGGAACCATCCCCAATAATAATCATGTCATCAACGTAGGAGGAGGGAACATATAGACTTCTTCCTCGAGATTACCATTAACAAAAACATTCTTAACATCCATCTGAAAGAGATATCGGTGTTTGATAAGCTGCAACAACTAGCAAACTCTGAATAGAGGTTAATGGAGCCACATGAGCAAACGTCTTTTCATAGTCAATGTCACACTCATATGCATAACCTTTTGCAGCTAGACGAGCTTTATGTCGCTCAACCAAATCATCAGAATGAGTTTTAATCTTATAAACTCATTTGCATCAAATAAAGTCTTATCGGTTGGAAGATCCACCGAGTTTCAAGTGTACGTCTTCTCCTCGGCGCACAATTCTTTTGTCATTGCTTGTTGTCAATTAGGGTCAGTGCTAGCTTCCCGATATGAGGAAGGCTCATGCAAGGAAGATGTAACAGAGAAACAATGATAATATTTAATTTAAGAACGAGGTTATGTTACTCTTTCAGACCGACGAGGAGGAGGAACATGATCATTAGAAGAAGCAGATTCTTTGGAAACGTGTGTTGAAGTAAGGATGCCATTATTGAACTCAGCAGAAGTACCTATATCACAAGAGGAAGAGAGCTCAACAGATGAATAAATGAAGAAAGGTTGAGAACTAGAAAAGAAAGCATCAAATTTGGATAAAGTGGAAAACATAGTGTGTTCCAAAAAGTGACATGCGTGGAGATTCACAATCTCAAGAAATCAGATCCTAACACCAATAGCCTTTATGTTCAACTTCATACCCTAGAAAATAACAAAGATGAGCTCGTGGTTCAAGCTTAGTATGCTCAGGGGGATTGAGAAGAACGAAAAAAAGACTACCAAAGAAGCGAATATTAGCATAATCAAGTGCTTTATCATATAAACATTTAAATGGAGAGGTGTTTTGGAGCGTTAGGGTAGGAAGGCGATTTATGATACAAATACAAGTTAGGACAGCCTTTCCCCAAAACTCTTCTTGACATGATGTTGAAAGAAGTGGGGCGCAAATGGAATATAAGATATGGCAATGTTTTCTTTATGTTCTTGTAATACCCATTATCCTAATTAAGAGAATGTCCGGCCTGAAACCTTAAATAAGCCTCGATACACCAATCAGACTCAATCAGAGTAACAACACATCTGTCATTTATACCTGATAATCACAATACAATATATCGTGTATTGAATAAACAATTGAAAACTCAACGGCGTTAAACTTTTTTTTCGATAAGAAAAATGATATATTATAATATAATATTCAGAGTCCAAAACCAGTATCAAACTTAGTTTACAAAACAACCCAAACCCTGTGTTAATACAAATGTATTTCAATTTAAATATATAAGACAATAGAGTAATCAATTCACTGTAGAGAAGACTATAAACTCTTAACTTTTTCCGTTCCTGAGTCGAAACGCATGTCGATATTCCTAAAATATTAATTGAGATTAGCGTTCCAACTTGCTTAGTAAGTGACTTACAATTACAATATCAAGAGTCTATCAAATAACCCAGATAAATGCATAACAATATCAACTATCTATTAGGGCATAACGAAAAGATAAAACAATAAATATTAAAATTCAAATCTCATAGTTCACAGCCCCTGCACACAAGTGACTTTAATTACAATTTGATACACGAGTCTTCTCTCAGTTATCCAAGAATACATGTAACGCAAATCCACACACTGGTCGATGTGTGATTTTGTTAGTGTATTCATGCACTTATGAGTCTCCGCACTCTTAGGACAATGAGTAGTACATATATCGGTCGACGACCGTATGAGGAGACAAGGAAGGCATGGCCTAGCTACCACCTGTCATCACAGGGATAGGTACCATCTTGGGTCACCTATCGCACTATACCTGGAGACATAAGTCTACTCATTTCCTCATTTATTTTTAGTATGTTATGTTTGTCACTGTGCAGTGCTCCCATTCCCAGTCCATAAAAATGTTAACTAGATATAATACGATATATAGCACAAATGATAAATGTGATTGAGTCCCACTTACCTATGTTGAGCTTTCCTAACTTTATACCGACTTACACAACTCTTGAAATCCATATACCTTTCCTATCGACCAAGAACCTAAAATAGATTGATCACCATCAATTTGAGTCTAATACTCATTAGTTAGAACCCCTAAATCGATCCCATTTAAATATGAAATCTCGTGACCACACAAAAACTGCAACCAAAGTACGCTCGAGAGCTATTTACAAAAAATAATACTTTATAACAATTTCAAAGTGCTATGAACTAGCCACCTAGAATTAACTTTTTAACCTTGAAAACCTTTATATTTTTCATAATGACTAAAAAGAAAGTTGTAGTACTCATATCTTACTTTTCATAAACACCAAGAACACTCAAATCAAATCAGAAGCGGAGAAGTTATGAATTTTCCACTATATCATGTTGAATAGACAAACTTTTTAATATAGAACTAACAAAAGTTCTTCAAATCAATATTTTTGCAATTATATCATCACAATTCAACACCAAATATCAGGAAATCGCTCAATACAACATTTTAATTATTTCCACAGCTCGTGGAGTTAATTTGGACAAAAATCAATAATTCAATTTATCCAAAATCCTAATGTAAATTAGTATCAACTATAAAAACATTTTCGAAATAGTTACCAACTTTGTCGCATCAATTCATGTGATGGCCCCAACTTCTAAACAGGACACCACCCGGCCTAATCTCGTAATCAATCATTAATCCTAACCACATAAGATTTAAGTATGTATTAGTCAGCTTTTCGTCCCTATATTCCTCTAAATCCATGTACCGATATATTATTCAATTTAAAGTTAATTCAAATTCCATTATCATTTTCATGTGATTTCATATTATTATGTAATTGAAAGATTATGCGGAAGTTGTTATAATTCAAAATTCATAAGTGTGGAAAACCAGGAAAATACATCATCACTTGCACGTATTTATATGAAACTCTTCACTTAATCCAAAATGTACATAAAAGACATAAACAATATAATACAACAAAAGTCGAGTCGTACAAAATGAGTTAAGAGAGTTGTTGAACTGTTCAGAGGAAGTCACCGATCTTCTCCTTCCCTAATTGGCTGTTGCTCGACAAATCTACACCTATCGTCACAAATTAGACGGTGAGTATAGTGATATTCAAGTAATAACTGGAGAATTATATGCCACATTTTCAAAATAAATGGATGGTATTTAAAAGCATAGAGTAGCGAAAGAAATTGTTGAAACAAGTAATACAAGTAAATACCACGGTTAAAAATGTAGGTACAGATAGAGGCTAAGTCAATATGATCTACGTCGGCCAAGTGGTGAGAACTATCACCTAACCTTTCCCACTACTATATGGAGCTGCGCTCAACATATCTCACACAAATAGCGGAGCTGCGCTGTACGCTTGTACAACATCAATCTCATGCTTGCCGATCACCCCAAGTCTCACAACTCGTGTGTCGTGCAAGTGTAGTGGTGTGTGCCAAAACCTCGGTAGACCCATGTCCCTGTGAATTATGCATCTCTCGTGTAATAGACACTAGATAATCCCTACTTTAATTTCAAAGACAAATAATGTCAATGTTCTAGGAATCAAAAACAAGTTATGCTACAAAGCCCAAATGAAATCAAATACAAGTCCAAGTAAATCCAAATTATCTCATTAGCATGCTTATCATCCATTCTTTTCAAAAATGACATCAAGTGTAGGAATCAGAGTCAATGAAACAATTCACAAGGCATCATGTCACAATATTGACTCATGAATAGATATAAGAACAACACGATGTGAGATTTCAAGTAGCAATGTCTACCAATATACCAATAAATCAATAAAGGTAAATGAAATGAAATCAAAATTTTCACAGTTGTCCTTACAATTCACACGCTTGTCCTAGTCTATTCGATCCCTCGACATTTCAAAATGCGTGCCCAAACTCCAGAGTTCTCCCCTTAGTTCCCTAACATTCAATAATGTATCAATTTATGCCAAATCGAATTCAAAACCAATTTCTAAATTTTAAGGCCAATCCGCCTATTTCGCACTTTTCGAGGTAAAACCTCCGTAAAAGTCTTGTCCAACATTTCAAATATTTATTTTTCATAAAAATTCTTTACTTTCTATTTATTTTGTCAAAATATATTTTTTAGAGTTTTTCCCTAGTTTTTTAGAATTTTTTCAATTTTTTCTCCTCTTTTTTTTTTATTTGGGTCGAGCTCCCTAGCTCGACCCAACAAGGGAAGGGGTGCACACGCACGTCTTCCTCAACGAACCAGGGAGTCTCTGGTTCATTGATGGAAAAAAATTTTCTTCAAGAGCTGGGGTAAGAGATCCAACCCTAGCTCGTTCGGGGAGGGGTCATATCCTTCCTCGATGAACTGCGTTGGCAGTTCGTCCGAGCTCTAGAGCTCCCTCCTCGCAATAACAAACCACAAACAACATCAACTGAACAACACCACACTCACCTTGATCTTCTCTGGTTTCTCTCCTTCTCCATCAAATCTTAAATCCTCAACGACTCCTTCTCACTAAAGAAAACGTTGATGATGAAGAGAAGAGAAAATGAGGTGTTTTGAATGAATTGATTTACATGATTTATATGGTTTGGATAAACATTTATGATAACCCATCATTTCTACACACACACGCATCTCGAGGCACATCTTGTGTTCCTCCTTACCACATGTCCCACTATCACATGACTTGATGACACCAATTTGTACATCTCTTGCATTGAACCATGTTGATGCGTGTCTCGAAGTTTATTCGGTGGCTCTTGTTTTATTCTACAAACTTTAGTACATTTAATACTTAGCCAAATGTGGTCACATTAAAGCCACTTATTACCCAAATAAATCCAAATTTTATTCAAATAACTTAAACTTACCCCAATATGCCACTACTTCGGTCCCACGGCGACATGCTACTCGAGGTACGTCCCCGCTCGTCAGTACATATACACCCATATAAAATTGACTTAATAGTCTACACATATACAATACACTAGCCATACATCACAACAAATATAAAATGTACCTCGACCCTTGCCTCGGTCAATATACATATCAAGGTGTGAGTCCCACGATATGCGTCGTTGAGCCTATTTAAGGAAGCAAACGCGGTTAGAAATTTTAGGCCGTTACAATTTTTCCCAACTAATGAAAACTTCGTCCTCGAAATTTAAAAGTCGAACTACCATGTATACCTTACTCAAATAGGTATGAAAATCGATCTCGCATATAGTCCTCCCGTTCCCAAGTGAGTTTCGTATCATCGTGAAATTATCACTTAACGAGTACTTTTGGGATAGACTTGTTCCTCAACTGTTGTACCCTTCGATCTAGGATCTAAACAGGCTGCTCCTCGTATGAAATATAGTCACTCAGGTCTATCTAGCTCAAATCTACAGTCGGACGATCACTTGCTCTCGACTTAGCTAATCAAAGCATGGATATATATATAAAAATTGGATGAACTCTTGGCATCTGTGGAGGTAGCTCAAGCTCATACGCAACCTTTCCGACCCGTTTCTTAATTCTGAAAGGTTCGATAAATCTCGGTGCAAGTTTGTCTTTCACTCCAAACCTCTGAAGACCCTTCCGATGGGAAACCTTTAAATAGACAAAGGATCGCTCGGTGTACGTGAGATCACCGCGATATCAGTCTGCATACTTCTTTTGTCGATCCTGAGCTCCCTTGAGTAGCCGACAAATCAGTCGTACCTTCTACGTGTAATCGACAACAATCTTAGGCCTCACGGTCTCCTAGTCCTCTAACTCAGCCCAACACGACGACAAGCGACACGGTCTACCATACAAAGCCACAAAAGGTGTCATCTCAAACTGGTCTGATAACTGTTGTTATATGCAAACTCACACAACGGTAGATACTCCTCCTATGATCCACCAAACTCCAAGACGCATGCCTGTAACATATCCTCGAGAACCTGTATCAATCTCTCAGTCTGAGGATGAAAAGTTGTATTAAACTGTAAGTGCGTACTATACTGCTCTTGCATACTCCGCCACATCCTGGATGTATACATAGCATCTCTGCCTGACGTAATAGTCAGTAGTACCCCATGCAGTCTAATAATCTCTCGCTCGAATAATATACTCAACTGATCAAACGTATAATGTGTGACCACTGGTAGAAAATGAGCAGACTTTGTCAGTCTATCAACAATGACCAAGATGGAATCATGACTCCAGGCGATTCTCGGCAATCCTTTCACAAAATTCATAGCAATGTCTTCCCACTTCCACCGTGGGATAGGAAGAGGCTGTAGCAATCCTCAGTTCTGCAATGTTCAGTCTTCACTTGTTGACAGATCCCACAATGCCTAATAAACTTTGACACATCTGCTTTCATCTCATGCCTCCAAAAATGTCTCTTCATATCGTAGTACATCTTGGTTTTGCCCGGATAAATGATGAATCGAGAACGGTATAATTCCTGAAGAATCGCCTCTCGCAGCTCTGGTAATGATGGTATCTACTGTCTGCCCCTAAATGGCAAACACCGGTCAGACGTCTCTGTCCAATCAACACAATATGCACTCTGCACTAACTCATTAAACCTCGAGTACAACTTGTCGGTCCTCTGACCCTTTGACACTCTCTGTGTAGATACGGTTTGTACTCTCATATGTGTGCAGATCTCAACTCGAGTTTCGGTAGGAACCTCCACATCTCCAATAGGTATCCTACTCAGCGCATCGGCGACTACATTCGTTTTTCCCGGATGATAATTTAAGGAAAAGTCGTAATCCTTCAAGAACTCTATCCATATGCGCAGTCTCATATTCAAATCCTTCTGTGTGAAGAGATAATTCAGACTCTTATGATCAGTAAAGAGTGCAAATATCTCTCCATACAGATAATGTCCCCATATATTTAATGCAAACACTACTGCGGATAGCTCAAAATCATGCGTTGGATATTCTACTCATGTACCTTCAATTGTCTGGATGCATATGCTACTCCAAGTACCCTACATCAACACATATCCCAGACCTTTATGAGAAGCATCAGTATAGACGGAGAATCCCTGTCCAACCTTTAGTAACACTTATACTGGCGCGGTAGTCAATAACCTCTTCAACTGAGCGAATACCTCCTCAAATTCTTCAAACCAATGAAATCTAACGTCTTTTTAAGTCAATTTAGTAATCCATGAAGCGATTTTCAAAAATCCTTCACGAATCAACGATAATACCCCGCCAAACCCAAAAAACTTTTGATCTCAGTCATTTAAGTAAATGCTGGCCAATGTATAATTGCTTGAATCTTGGCTGGATCTAGTGATATCCTTGCTGCTCCGATAACATGCTCAAAAATTTAACATCCGACAGCCATAATTCACATGTACAGAATTTGGCATAAAGTATATGCTCCCTCAAAGTCAGCAACGTTTCTATGAGGTGTTGTTCGTGATCCTCCCTCGTCTTCGAGTATACCAATATATCATTGATGAAGACTATCACGAATCGATCAAGAAACGGTCTGAAAACATGATGCACCAGATTCATAAATATTGTTGGAGCATTGGTCAGCCCAAATGGCATGACTGTGAACTGAAAATGTCCATATCTCGTGCTAAAAGCTGTAATCGAACTATCCTCATCCCTGATCCTAAGCTGATGATACCCTGATCACAGTTCTATCTTGGAAAAAATTGTGCTCCTTTCAGCTGATCAAATAAATCATTTATCCTCGGGAGCGGGTATTTGTTCCTAATTGTGACTTTGTTCAACTATCGGTAGTCGATACAAAGTCTCAAAGTACCATCCTTTTTCTTCACAAAAAGGACGGGTGCTCCCCATAGCGACATAGAAGGTGTGATGTATCCCTTCTGTCCCAAATCTTGAAGTTGAGTCTTCAACTCTTCTAGCTCTCATGGTGCCATCCAATTTAGTGGTACGGAAATTGGTTTCGTACATAGTACTAACTCAATAAGGAAATCAATATCCCGTAGTGGCAGTAAACTTGGTAAATCCTCTGAAAAACATTAGAATACTCTCTAACAACTGGTATATCTTCCAACATAGGTCCCCGAATCTCTGGTACAGTGTACAACGAAATCAATGCTTCCATCTCCTAACTATTCACAGGTCAACCTCACGTTCATATTGTCCTCGTTGTACTACCTCTATAAGTGAATGGCGGACGTCCTGGGATCTCAAATATCACCGTGTTACTGAAACATTCGATATGAGCGTGGTATGCACTAACCGGTCCATCCCTAAAATCGCGTCGAACTCCAAAAACTCGAGGACTCTAAAGTCAGAAGGTAGCTTTACTCCATCTATCTCGACGAGACATCTCTCAACAATACTATTAGGGTAAGATCTATCCCCGACTGCAGTACTCAAGATCAAATGTACGCTAAGCCTAACAAGTTTCAACCTTAAGATGTCTACCACGCGATCAACAATAAAAGATACAATAGATCCTAAATCAAATAAAACATATAAATCTCGATAGTAAGTAGAAATCGTACCCTCAATAAGACCTCGTGTAGTGTCATCGGTCGGATAGGCTGTCATGTGAACCTCCTCTCGGGTTTGTTGTACGTACACTGCTGTTGGATGTGGGCACCCTCTCACGATGTGTCCTATCTGTCCACATCTGTAACATGTCAACTGTCTCACCGACCCTGAGGCTGAGACTGGCCTTGTGCCTGATACTAACCTTGTATTTGCGGTTGTTCTGGTATCTATCTAAGATCCCAGCCTCTGCTTCTGCTTCTGCCTCTGCCTCGGCCTCAGCCTCTGCCACCCTACGACTACTGTCGTAAAGTCTGTAGGGGCGGGAAGTAGAGGAACAATAGGAACTGGTACGGCTGGTCTGATGGGAGGTGGCTAGGAAAGTCTCTCCACAATGCTCTAGGTGGCTAGGGAAGTCTGTCCACAATGCTCTATGCTGGAGTAATGGATGACACAAGAGGCATAACCAACGGGTGAGTAGTTATCCCCGAGCCCTGAGCACCTTTGTTCCATCCTCTTGCTCCTTTACCCCTCCGTCTACTCCTCTCATACTCTATGACGTGCTCTACAAACAAAAATGGACCTGGTGCTCTACCATCAACAACTCTACCCATATAGTATGTCTCATGCGCTAGGGCTCGCTCATAGATCTCGGTGAGTGTCCTCGCGCTTGAACTGACGAAGTAATACCCATATCGGGTCTGAGTCCATCACTGAAGTGATATACATCCTCGGACTCATCTCTCACCAAGTCCCATCAAACTGGCGCAAATAATCGTATCGATCCATGTACTGCATCACAGGCTCCTCTAGCCACTGTCTCAAATCCATGAACTCTCTCCTCAATCTCTTCATGACTGAAGGCGAAATATACTGCTGATAGAACTTTTGCTTGAAAGCATCTCATGTTTCGAACTCTCCGTGAGTGGCCATTGTCAAACGCCACCACATGTCGGCGTCTCTCTTAGAGTATACGATGAAATCTCAGCTCGAGTTATATCATCAATCCTCAGTACCCAATGAAGCTTCTCCTGAGACAGGATCCATTTCTCAATATTCTGAAAATCCCTGACTCCATCGAAATAAGCTGGTTTGAGTCTGATGAAGTCTTTCACCAGCTGAACTTCCATTGAAGTGTTGGAAGATGCAGGCATGAGAGACGATACTGCCTCAACTGTTTTCACCACTGGTGCAGTCATGACTATTGGCATTGGTAAGGCTGCAATAGGAAGTGTTGGCGCCTGGAAAATCGGTGTAGCAGTCGTAGGAGTCAATGTCGATGCCGATGGAACAAAATAGGCAGTCATCATAGCGATGAAATCAATCAACTGCTGGCCCTGAGCTGTCACTCGATCAGACAGTCGTTGTAAATCCTTTGCAAAAGTAGGAGGCTGACTGCCACTAGGCTCTGCATCTCCTCCCCCCGCGTGTATCAACCATCGGGGTCTACAATGGATAGCGAATGTGAATCAGCTTCTACATGACATAACTCATAAGTGTATATATACATATAGCAATTAAAAACTACATATAAGAAATCCCACATCTCATTGTCACTCACTTCCCAACTAATGAGTTCTAGGCAAAAGTCATATGGTTTCCACAACTACGGTTTGTGTTTTATTCATCTTGTTCTCTAAACCTAGGGCTCTGATACAAACTGTGACGGCTCCAACTTCTAAACAGGGCACCGCCCGTCTCGATCCTGTAATCAAGCTTTAATCCTAACCACATAAGACTTAAGTACGTATCAGTCAGCCTTTCGTCCTTATATTCCTTCAAATACATGTACTGATATATTATTCAATTTAAAGTTAATTCAATTCCATTATCATTTTCATGTGATTTCATATTAATATGTAATTGAAAGATTATGCGAAGTTGTTATGATTCAAGATTCCAAAGTATGGAAAACCAAGAAAATACAGCATCACATGTATGTATATATATATATATATATATATATATATGAAACTCTTCACTCAACCCAAAATGTACAGTAAAGACATAAACAGTATAATAGAACAAAAGTCGAGTCATACAAAATGAGTGAGGAGAGTAGCCGAACTGCTCAGAGGAAGTCGCCGATCTTCTCCTTCCATGGTCTGCTGCTGCTCGACAGACCTACACCCACCGTCACAAACTAAACGATGAGTATAGTGATATTTAATTAATAACTAGAGAATTCTATACCCATTTTCAAAATAAACGAATGGTATTAAAAAGCATAAAGTGGCAAAATAAATTGTTGAAACAAGTAAAACAAGTAAAAACCGCAATTAAAAATGTAGAGACAAGCACAGGCTAAGTCGAGATGATCTACGTCCGATCGGCGGTGAGAACTATCACCTAACCTTTCCCACTACTATATGGAGTTGCGTTCAACATATCTTACGCAAATAGCGGAGCTGTGTTCTACGCTTATACAACATGAACCTCATGCTCGCCGACTAGCCCGAGTCCCATAACTCGTGTGTCGCGCAAGTGTAATGGACAGTGTCGGAACCCAATAGACTCATGCCCTCGTGAATCGCCCATCTCTCATGCAATGGACACTAGATAATCCCTACTTTAATTTCAAAGACAAATAATGTCAATGTTCTAGGAATCCAAAACAAGTTAGGCTACAAAGCCCAAAGGAAATCAAATACAAGTCCATGTAAATCCAAATTATCTCATTAGCATGCTTCTCATCCATTCTTTTCAAAAATGACATCAAGTGTAGGAATCGAGTCAATGAAACAATTCACAAGGCGAATAGATACAAAAATAACATGATGTGAGATTTCAAGTAGCAATGTCTACCAATGACCAATGACCAATAAATCAATAATGGTAAATAAAATGAAATATAAAATTCTCACAGTTGTACTTACAATTCACATGCTTGTCCAAGTCTACTCGATCCCTCGACACTTCGAAATGCATTCCCAAACTCCTGAGTTCTCCCCTTAGTTTCCTAACATTCAATAATGTGTCAATTTAGGCCAAATCGAATTCGAGACCAATTTCTAAATTTTTAGGTCAATCCGCATATTTTGCGCTTTTCGAGGTAAAAGTCTTGTCTGACATTCTAAATATTTTTATTTTTCATAGAAATTCATTACTTTCTATTTATTTTGTAGAAATATAATTTTTTGAAATTTTTCCCTAATTTTTTGAAATTTTTTCAATTTTTTTCTTTTTTTTTTTTCTTTTTTTCTTTTTTTTCTTCTCTTTTTTTATTTGGGTTGGGTGGACCCAAACGAGTCGAACCCGACCCTGACCAGGGCGTTGGGCCTGGCTCACTCCACGGGTCGAGCCTGGCCCAAGTCCCTGGCCTAGCTCAACAAGGGAACGGGTGCACGCGCATGGCCCGTGCGTCTGCCCCCTTCTTCCTCAATGAACCAGGGAGTCCCTGGTTCGTTGATGTAAAAAAAGCTTTCTTCGTGAGCTGGGGTCGAGACCCAACCCCAGCTCGTTTGGGGATGGGAGACGACTCTTCCTTCGTCGAACGAACTGTGTTGGCAGTTCGTCCGAGCTCCCGAGCTCCCTCCTCGCAATAACAAACCACAAACAACATCAACTGAACAACACCACACTCACCTTGATCTTCTTTGGTTTCTCTCCTTCTCCAGAAAATTCTTAAATCCTCTACGACTCCTTCTCACTGAAGAAAACGTTAATGAGGAAGAGAAGAGAAAATGAGGTGTTTTGAATGAATTGATTTACATGATTCATATGGTTTGGATAAACATTGATGATATCACATCATCTCTACACACACGCGCATCCCGATGCACATCTTATGTTCCTCCTCACCACATGTCCCACTATCACATGACTTGATGTGCCAATTTGTACATCTCTTGCATTGAAACATGTTAATGCGTGTCTAGAAGTTTATCCAGTGGCTATTGTTTTATTTTACAAACTTTAGTACATTTAATACTTAGCTAAATGTAGCCACCTTAAAGCTACTCATTACCCAATATAAATCCACATTTTATTCAAATAACTTAAACTTACCTCAATATGTCGCTACCTCGATTCCACTTCGACACGCGACTCGAGGTACGTCCACACTCGTCTCAATACCTATACACCCATATAAAATTCATTTAATAGTCTACACATATACAATACATTAGGCATACATCACAACAAATATAAAATGTACCTCGGCCCTTGCCTCGGTCAAAGTACATATCACGGTGTAGG
Organism: Stephania yunnanensis; assembly: GCA_039657365.1. Taxonomy (NCBI): domain Eukaryota; kingdom Viridiplantae; phylum Streptophyta; class Magnoliopsida; order Ranunculales; family Menispermaceae; genus Stephania; species Stephania yunnanensis. Next base: position 49,984,921 of record CM077584.1, on the reverse strand, counting down.
TCCCACGGAATGGGTCGTTGAGCCTGTTTAAGGAAGTAAACACAGTTATAGATTTTGGGCGGTTACAATTCAACTTACAAAAACCCTAACCTACGGCGATGGAGATTATCTCAAATTGGTGCAAATCAACTCGATACATCAATTCACTGCAAATTCTACTAATTTCAATTAAACCTCGCAAATGAAATTAAGAAATCGCGAGAATTCAAATTGAATGAAAGAAATTGCCCTGAATATAGTATTTACCAAATTGTGGACTGAATTAACTCGTTTTCACCGCATAAACTTTGCTCTAACTGACCGTTACGCTATGCTTTACAATTTTGTAAAAAGAGATTTAGTGAAAATCATACGTTGGGAGCTCGCGGAGCAAAAGAACAAATCGAGTATAAACCCTCAGCTGCTTATCAGCAACTTAATTTTTTATCTATTAATTCTCAAAATCCCTATTTTGACGTGCTTTCGCTTTTTATGCTCGTTTTTATCCGATTTTTCACCAAATTGAGTCAAACTCTTGGCAAAATAGTCCATCTTCATAAAACATCCATAACAATGATTTTGACCATACGTAAACCCCAAAAATAATAACTTCATTCATGACTTATCAAACTTTCATAGACCAACTCTCTTTCCATATTTAACCAATCTTGCACCAAATTAGACACAATCTCAAACTCGATTACTGCCTAGTGATACGAAACTCAGGCAAGGTCTTGCACAAACATCGTTCTCATTTTGCCGCTAAACCCAACTTCCATGCGAATCCAAGCAAAATCTTCACATGATACTTAACACTTGATTTACGAGGTTTCGAGCAACTAATTATTTATTTATTTCACCATTATAGGTCTTATATTAATACATATTAGTTGCCTATAATACAATTAATCAATTTTCACACCAAACAAACACCATACATTATTCAAGACAAGTCGAGCTTAACTACTTGTCTTGAATAGGCAAAATCTTCACATCAATGAACTCACACATTATTTAAGACAAGTCGAGCTTAACCTCGAGCCTAACTAGAATTAATTATAATTCAGATTAAAATTAATCACCTACTTAATGTAACAGGTCGCTACAACTCTGCCATTTTGTTGAGAGGTATAGGGACAAGAACGTTGGACAACAGTACATTGCTGCTTTATAAACTCTAGAAGAATAGAATTTTGATACTATAAAGCATTATCAATACGAAACATTTTGATTGTACATGAGACTTGAGTTTAATCATGTCAGCAAATTCAATATATATATGTGATATCTCATACCTATTTCTTAAAAAATATATCCAAGTGAATCGTGAAAAGTCATTGATAAATAACACATAATAGCTATGACGACCCTTTCTTTAATCCAGGGCACCGCCTAGCCTAATCTCGTAATTAAGCTCAAATCCTAACCACATAGGACTTAACTACGTATTAATTAGCCTTTCTATCCAAATCTCCTCAACTACTTGTGTTTAAGATAAGCAAAATACATCTCATTTTACGAGTGAGTTTTAGTGTTATTAAAAACTTATTAAAAGTTATAAAACTTTGCGGAAGTCATATCAAATTATGCGGAAGCATTTATTATAAATCTTAAGTATGTGTAAATTAGGAAACAACGATCGCATGCATATATAACAAAGCGACGAATATAAACAATGTGATGTCATCAAAAGTCAGGGAACTAAATGCTTAACCCAAATCTACAACCCTAAAATGTATCAAAACATAATTGTATAATACATAGAATACCAACACCTACAAAATGTCAATGTAGAATTACGCCGCTGGCTCAGAGGTAGACGCAAATCTTATCCTTGCCCGGCTCGGCGACGATGCTAAACCCACCGTTATAAAAAAAAAACGGTGATAAATTTAGATAAATTCATTCACATTTCCAAAATGAACTAAATGGTATTTAAAAGCATAAGTTCAATAAAGAAAGACTAGTAACACAATTATGTCAAGAAATACTAAAGTTAAACAAGTGAAACTGACACAAAGCAAAATAGTTATAATCTAATTACGATCGGCTGTAACGTACGCCAGTGAAGCCTTAACCACTATAGGATGTGTGTGGTGTCGCACACTCTAATATCATTAGGGACTCTAACTCCAGCTTCATCAGGGACTCTAACCCCGGTATCATCAAGGACTCTAACCCTCTATATGGGCAACCCTATGGACTCTAACCCCGTGTGCCTCATTATAGTGGTGAGTGCCAACATCCCCAGGGACTCGAACCTCGTGTGCCAATCAACTCATAGTAAAATGGACTCTAGATTCTATAACTATTTTATAATTTCAAGAAATTGACTCATTAAGGATTTCCAAAAATTGGCTAGCTGCAAAGCACAAATTTTCCAAAAATACAAGTCCATAAAACCAATCATAATTTCATAATTCCTAATAGCATGCAATTTGTAATACATTTACTGTAAAATAACAAAAAATGACATATACCACATGGATGGATTCAAAAAAATCCAATGTATCAAAATATCATGGAAACCAAGCTTAAAAAGTGAGGCATAACAAATAAGTCCATGATATGAGAGTACAATACTGGACATAGTCAAGATAGACTACAACAAACAAATTAAAAATGGAAATGAAATGTAAATAAACAATCAACGGGTATACTCACATCAAGCAAATGTAAAGTCTTAGCTATACCGGTCTCCCCACACCTCAAATCACGTATTTGCACCCCTGAAACCCTTTCCTAGGTTTCTAATGTCATATAACATATTTTTGGATGTGTTAAGACTTTAAATTAGGGATTTGGGCTTTGATTAGCGCGCTAACCATTGTATATAGCGCGCTAAACCGAAATTAGTGCGCTAGCTGATCTACTTAGCGCACTATGTGCAAGAAAACTCAAAATTCTACAACCAGAATTTCGAGTTTTCTCCATACATAAGCAACTCAAATGCCTTGGGGACCTTCATAAACACCTCCAAAACCCCAAGACATCACCAACAACATAAAAACAGCCACACATAACATCAAATTCATGAATTCATCAAATTAAGCTAACTAAACTAATGTAAGTGCATTACCTAGTTAATGTACATTAGCTTGATCAACTTACCTAACACCAAATCCTCCAAATCAACTGATTTCTTCAATTTCCTTTCTTCTTTAGAATGATTTCTTAGCTCGTGAGAATGAAAATGTGGTTTGCATTAATTGATCTCTAACTATATGTATGAAATGGATATGGTTGAATAACAACCATTGATCTAATCACACACATATCTCGAGACCTATCTAATGATACACCACTTAACACATGTCTCACTTACCTCTATTAACTTAATGAGTTTTCTAGATGTGCTAATACATTTCTCGATGCAAATCACATGGCTATTATTTTAAAATGTTAACTTAGGTTACATTTATTAAAAATCCAATATAGCCACACTAAAGCCACTATATAAACATATATTAAGCTTAAAATAGACTTGCCACATCACTCTGTACTCCGGTCCCACGTCGGCACACCACTCAAGGCACGTCCCCAATCATGTCTAAACACATATATACAAGTGGGAGTGACTTAATAGTCTACACATATACAATACACTAGGCATACACCACAACAAATCTAACATATACCTCGGCTATCTTTCCTTAGTCAATGTACATATCACACCTACGTCACGGGTCTGTAATCCTGATTACGGATAATAAACGAGATTAGAAATTCGGATCGTGACAATAGCAATAACCATATAAAGGAAGTAGGTGCGAGACCTCAAACATCAGAATGAATTAAACCAAATGGAGTAGCATCGATAGAATCACTAAGACTAAAAGATGAAGCAAGTTATTTTGCTAGTTGACAGTGCATACAATCAAAAGACTGAAGTTTTGAAACACCTAATAAACCACTATAAAGAAGAGTTCAAAGTTTACTGGTAGAGGCATGACCAATACGAGATCCCACTAATATAATGAAGGAGGTGAAACGAAACAATGGCAGAGATTTTTTGGGAAACTGGTAAATGCAGCGATGGAATCTCAAATAATCATTCCACTTTGCGTTTCGTTCAGAGGATCTGACCCGTCTGAAGATCCTGAACCTGACAACCAAAAAGAGAAAAAGAAATAGGTAAGTCAAGTTCACATAATTGACTAGATAAAACCAAATTTAAGGCAAGATCAGGAACACAATAAGTGTTAGGAAGAGTAAGGATAGTGGTAGAGACAGTTCTTGTATAAGTAATGGACATACAACTTCTATTTGCAGCATGAATAAAGAAAAAAGACTGAGTGTGGTTGCTATTAGAGAGGATAGACAACTGAGAAGTCATATGATTACTACATCCAAAATCAAGAAACCAAATTTTATCTGGGGTAACAAATAAGGCGGTCGCTTTAAGAGATATCACATGTTTGAGAAGTGATGTAACGACCCAAAATTTACTAATAATAAATTAGTTCCTAATCAGGGTTATTGACTCGTAACGGGCCCAAGAACGGGTACACGGTTCGAATACTCATAGTGAAGACTGAGTAATATAATATTTTTGAGTGATGGATGCGTAGTGTGATGTATATGTGTAGAATACCAAGTCACTCCTACTAATATATACATGTCGAGACATAAGTGGGGACACGCCTTAAGATGCGTACCCGGTGCGGTACCTGAGTAGAGAGTGATGTGGTAAATTGATTTAAGCTTAGTGTAGCTTAAATAGTAGCATTAATGTGACTATAATTGATTTTATATTAATATAACCTAAGTAAGCAAATTAAAAAAATATATACATTTGATAATATTCGAGATATGTGTTGGCACATCAAGAAACCAATTAAGTATATAATTGGTGTCAATAAGATAAAGATAGTGGAGAGTTAGTGAAATTATGCTCCATTAGATTAGTCTCGAGATACGTATGTACATAGAGATCAATGGCTATTAAACAATCTTATCTAAATATTTAAGATTGGAAAGATCAACTCATGCAAACCATTTATTTTCATTTCAATTGAAAACTTACTAGAGAAGTAAAGCTGGAGAGGAAGAGCTGAAGTAGAAGAAAACCAGTGAAGAAGGATATTCTGGTGTATAGGAGGTGTTGATCAAGCTAGGTGATGGTGTTCATCAGCTAGGTAATTCTATTTACACTAGTAACTTAGTTAATTTGATGAATTTATAAATAAATTATGTATGGCTGATCTTATGGTTGTGATAAGTTTTTTGGGTTCTCTGGTAGGTTAGACAAGGAACCCTAAGAAGTTGGAGTGGTCTATGTGTGGAGAGAACCCAACATTCTAAATGCAGAATTTTGGGTTTTCCAGCACATAGCGCGCTAGATGATCTAGTTACCACGCTATCCGCAAGTAACATGCTAATAAAGTTGACTAGCGCGCTAATGAGGTCACTAGCGCACTAGACAAGTCACCCAGCGCGCTGGTGCCCTGACAGCACAAAAACATGCAATTTCTAAATTAAAACTTAAACACCTTAAACAAGCTTAACACCCTAATTAAGGGTCTAAACACATTATAAAACATGTTTAATGGTACCATGAGCCTAGGGATGAGTCTCAAAGGTTCGAGTATGAGTTAAAGGTGCCGGGAGGCTGGATTAGCATAAAAGCTTGGCGTAGTTTGTAAGTAAACCTATTGAGACATTATTTATATTTCTTTCCATTATGCTTCTTGTTTATAGTCATTTGGACTGATGCGCTATTGTACTCTAGATGCCATGACTTTGTTGACTTCTCTCATTTCATGAATTTGTTATCATGGCATTGGTTATTGTTTAAATGGTATTCATTGACTCTTAATCAGGTGTTATGTCAATCTTAATTGTTCGAGTGTTAATAGAAAAGCATGTTATTGGGTTAATGAGTTATGGTGTTGTAAACCATATTCCTTTGTGATAGTTTGAGTTATTCTATTTTGGATTCCTTATTATGATATTTCTTGAGTTGTGAAAGTAGGTGGTGTATCTAGGACCATTATAGAGACAGGTTGCGACATACAATGGCACTAGATTTTTTGGGATGTCGGGATCTCACCACTAGCTTGGGCGGCATCTCTGACGGTCCATCTCCTAAATCTAGGGCACCGCTCGGCCTAATCCCATAATTAAGCCCTAATCATATCCACGCAGGACTTAACTACGTATTAGTCAGCCTTTACAACCTAGACGCCTCTTTTCTCGTGTTCATATAAGTAATACACTAGTCCTACCAGTTTATAAAATTTAGATTTAATTAAAACTTTTATTAAATTAATTAATTAGCGGAAGTCTTATTGGTTATGCGGAAGCAACTAGTAGTTTATGCGGAAGCCATTTATAAAACCCTAAGTATGGAAAACCAGGAAATGACATCATATATATATAAAAAGTCCTCAAAATGCAGTGAACTAGTAAAATAGTCTAAGTCAAGTCGGGGAAACTAACACTCAACCCAATATACAACCCAAACAATATTTGAAAGACATATATAACATATACAATCAAAATACCAAAAGAAGACCTACAATCGATGCGGTGACGCGCCGCGGGCTCATGGATAATCGCCGATCTTCTCCTTGCCCGGCCTGCTGGTAGACGGCTATGCACCCACCGTCATAAAAAGAAGATGAGTACAAGAATAAAACAGTAATCCCCGATGACAAGTTTAATTTGCATTTCCAAATATTCAAATGGTATTTAAAAGCATATAAATGGGAAAACTGGAAAATAAATCATATGCGAATAAATACCAGAGTTAAACAAGTGATACTGACACTAGGCTAAGTAGTGGTGATTTAGGTCCAGTCGGCAGTGAAACGTGTCACTCCGACTCAATAATCAAATAGCACAAGGAACTCTAACCGAAGTGTTACAAGGGACTCTAACCCCGGTGTGTAGACCACCTCATGGACTCTAACCCCAAGTTTCATACAGTGTCAGGTAACATGTGCCGACATCTCCGGGGACTCTAACCCCGTGAGTCGCGCACACCTTGATCGAGTACGGGACCTAAATGCGAAAACTACTTTTTAAATTTCAAGAAATACCAAGTATGGATTGTCAAGGCATAGGCACATCTACACACCTAAACAAATAAGGAATACAAGTCATCTTAAACATTTATAAGATATTCACTAGCTTAATAGCATGTTATTTATCATTCAATTCACATTTAAAACAACAAGAATAGACATAGCATGGGATATAATCAATGAATCAAATCAAATGAATGGATATCATGCAAACTAGACTCATCAAGTGAGCATACACAAAGAGCACATGATATAAGAATACAAAAGCAAAATAGTCAAAAGGACTAAGCAAGGACAGCAATTAATAGAAGTGAAATGTCAAGTAAAGTTGTCATTGGGTATACTCACAACAACAAAGTAAAGTCCTAGCTTTACCGGCGTCCCGATACTTCAAATCTTGTATTCGCTCTCTCGTACCCTTTTCCTAGGTTCCTGAGTTTGGTGTCTCATTAGTTCAAATATAGTGGGTTTAAGCTCAATTTAGTGGTGTTTATTGTGTATTTAAATTGGTTCAATAGACTTTAAATCAATCTCCCTAAATCAGTCCCTAAAGACTAAATTAAGTTTCAATTTCAGTCCTACACTTTAACGCAGTTTTTAGGCATGAAATGGTCAAAATATCGAAATCTTCCACCAGCACAATTATTGTTGGTCTCTCTCTTAGCTTTCCATAAAGGTTTAGTTTGCAAAATTCTGATTTAAAATGAAGGAGATATCATGATTTTACTAGACATAGGTCTAATTGAATTTAATCCGACCAGCTGATTTAGAAAACCTATTTCTCCCAATCTATAGTTCCTAAAAATGTGATTTTTGGTCACAAGGCAGAAAATATATCCAAATACAACATATTAAAAGTTCAGCTCATTTGGATAAGTAGTTAGGGAGTTATGCCCTTAACATGTTCAGTTTCAAAACTTTCCTTTTTAATTCTAGTACCTACTTGTAGAGCATGTTTGGACATAGGAACATTTGATTCTAAATACCTTCAGTTAAGCAAATTTATTCTTCTTTAAATAAGCTTTCAAGTGCCACTGGTTTGGATCAATTTGAATCTAAAATGGGTAGATTATGACCAAATTACCCAGGTTGATTCCTAATACAACATGCAGAATTCTAGTTTTGGTGTTGTAACTTCAAAAATTCATATCTTTATGATTTCAAAACCAAATTAAGAACTTCAATATAGCTGGATTATCAGCTTGAAATAAGGAATCCAAATATATAAATTAATTGCAAATACTCAATCATCTACTATCTGAAATTAGCCTAAAACCAGAACTTGTTCTAATTTCAACTAAAAAGATGTGTACCTAGTTGATGTAGTACCCTAGCTTGAGAATTTCTCACCAACTCTAATGGATTTCTTCAACACCTTGATGATTCACTCCTCTCCAGCAATTCCTTCTTCTTCTCAAGCAAAAATGAATGAGTGATTTGGTTTGCATGTTGTTTGATCGCTAATAATATATATTAAGGTGAAGTTCCTTCCTAGCCTTTAATCTTCATGGATTTATGTATCCCTAGGAATATCTAATGGTCCACCTTTGTCATTTATCCCACTAACTCCCACTAACTCAACCTCAAGTGACATCATTTCATTACTCACCTAGTTCCTAGATGTGTCAATGTGCATCTCTAGACCAATCTTATGCTTTCCATTTAATTTACTCAACTATAGGCCTTTAATTTGATTTACATCAACAAACACGACCATAGGCTTATAAGTAATTCCTTATTTCATATTAATATTAAATAAGACTTACCAAAATGCTAACTACCCGGTTCCCCGGCTAGCACGCTACTCGAGGCATGTCCTCGCTCTCGTCTCGACGCCTGCAACTGTACAAACCGACTTAGTAAGTCTACACAATACATAACACTATGCACACATCAATACAAAAATACGATATACATTGGCCACGTGTCTCGATCGGTGCACGTATCATGGTGTAGGTCCCACGTCAAGGGTCGATGATCCTGATTAAGGAATTAAAACGGGTTAAAGATTTAGGCCATGACAGCATCACGGGGATGGTATCCGGGGTTGTCGACAAGTATTTATATATATCAAAAAGGCATTGGAATGATGTGAAGGAATCTAAAAATAATAATGATTACACCCTATGTAGTAGAATAGAGTTAATGTGATGTAATTTCATAGTCAACCAACCCTAGATCATTATTGTTTAGCCAAGTGTCAGTTTCATATTGTTTAACTGAAATATCTTATAGCATGATTCTTGTTTCAGCTCCATTCGTTATTGTTATGCTTTCAGATACTTGTTGTATATTTGAAAATGTGGATAAACATCTCTCAATGTTACTTTCTACATTATTGTACTCACCGTCCTTTTTATGACGATATGTGTTGATACTTTGAGTAGCAGACATGGGAAAGAGAGGTTTGACGAGTAGTTTTGATCCGTCGACGGATAGTTCTTGCTACTTTTTTAGGTAATCATTTTGTGTATCTATTATTTACGCATTTTTTTATAACTTTAGGTTATATATAGGTTTGAGAGACTAGATTTCCCTACTGTTTCATGTATTACTTTTGGATGCTATTATATGATCGTTTGTTTACCAGATTTCCATAGTATGTCTTTTATAAATGCTTTCGCTAATTTTATTAAGTCTTCCACTGATAATTAAAGTAATGATAATAATATCCTAATTAACTCGGATGATATTGAAATGGATAGTAACTAGGTTAATCATGAGTAACAAGGTGAATAAAATGTAAAGGCTGACTAATACGTTGTTAAGTCTTACGTGGCATGGGTTAGGGCTTAATAACCTGATTAGGCTGGGTGATTCCTGGTTTGGGGAACCGAGTCGTCACAAGTGTTTCTATTTCACTCAAATGAATAGTAGGAGAGGAAGGTAACATATCATCAATAACAACAACAATAAAAGAATTGGTTTTGGATGCAGACTTAGCCACACATTTGGAACGAAGTGGATGAGTTGGACAATTTGGCACCATATAAACACGTTCATGACAATGTCAACACTCAATAGTAGGACAATTTGCAAACACACACCCTATGTTTTTGCAATTCCTACAAAATGAGGATCCAAACTTCAACCGTGATGGAGTGAGTGCAAGAGCAACATTAGAAGAAGATAATGGTTTAACCAAATGAAGCCTGCTTTCCTCAAACAAAATCTCAATAACAACTACATCAAAAAAATCTTGATGCAATAAAGCTACGCGGACTGATTTGAACTAAGGGCGATGAGAACTTGAATGAGATGGAAATGGTCCTGAGTGATTTGAACTTACTAAAATTAGTTCCATATAGGTCAAATGAAGGCTAGAAAATCATTAACTAACTCGCCAAGTTCTTCCTTCAAACTTTTGAGGTTAGTGAACAATTGATAATATTCAGAAACTTTGTATCTATCAGACAAAAAATGTCAAATTTTTTTTGCAGTATTAAACTCAGCAAATTGAATGTGAATAGATGGAGAAATGGTATTACTAAACCAAGTGATGATCTTATGATTTTTACTCTCCTATTCTTCAATTTGGTCAAAAAATTTGGTGGTAAATTCATTTTCATTTTGTTCTGGCTTAACGACGTCTCCTCGTTACAATGCGTCAAAGTTTGGGCCAATCAAAAAGCTTTTGATCGGTTGAGACCATAATGGATAGTTTGAACCATCAAGAATTTATGAGATCAGGCAAGATACTTCTTTTTCTCCTCCATTAGATGAATGAATCAAGGGAGGAAATCGACTGGAGCAGAGAAGCACACGAACGGGCTGAAGGTCATACGAATGAGGGAAAGAACTCACGAACCGAAGCTATTGTGCGGGCACACGAGCTTGCTTGAAGAACGCACGTACACACGACTAAATAACGAACAGAGTAGAGACGAAGGGGAGGTCGGTGCGCACGGCCGAAGAACGAATTGGGCTGGTTCGCACGGGCTAAAATTCGATGTTCGTGATTCAAGTACTTGGCTGGTGTGAACAAGACACACAGGCAGTGTAACGGCCTATTTTATTAACACCTTTATTTATTTTGTAATTTCATACATAGACATCAGCTCAGATCCACGTGGACGCCACGGGTAGGCTAGGACACACTTCGACCTAGGTACACTAGTTAATTGTGAGTTGTATTGCTTATTTGCGATGCATTTTATGAATTTAATTTGTAGTACATCACATGTGTGTATGTTGTAAGGTTATATCGTGCAAGGGTGTGACGGGTAGTTGGCTCGAAATACGTGTCAACTCGGGTATCGAGATGCGAATTACCGGTGCACTAGAAAACTTGACAAATTCATGATAAGATTACTAAATAATCAAATAAGATGGGTAATGTAACCATGGGCTAAGTTGATTAAGTTAGAACAAAAGGCTATAACGTGCCTCGAAATGCGCGTCGAGACACGATGCATCGGGTACCGGGTAGTCGAAGGCTAGTGGGACCATAAGTGGATTAATTTTTGTAAATAAAAACACTAAACATATGGTTTAATGAGGCTTAATGTAATGTAACTAAATCAAATGATAATAAGCCTAAAGTTTAATGTAAATATTGTGGACCCTAGATGGGCATCAAGATGATCCTAATGAATGAAACCAAGATAATTAGCGGGCTATTGTAGTCATTAAGTTGTGCGTGATAGCATAAATAGAGACCACAAGATAATTCTCGGGATACGCATAGCACACATGATCAAGACAAACATATATATAGTGAGTTAGTGGGATCTTAATCAAACCACTAACACAAAACTCATGCAAATCTATGAAAACCTGATAAGGAGAGATCATTGAGGAGCTGAGATCCAACATTAAAGGTTGCTTTTGTGATTTCTAACTTAATACATATCTAAACACTTGTAAACAACCTAAACTTATAAAATTGGACTTCAGGGAGTTAGTGAATTGTAGCTCGGTATCAAGGAGCTTGTCGGGTTGGATACGGGAGTCCAGGAAAATTGGAAAGCGGTTTGAGATTTGTAAAACCTATTTGAAGAACTCTGAGTATTTGATTCTGATTTTCATTCCATATTTATCATTTCATGTTGTTTATTTACTCCATTCCGTTACTTAGACATGGGTTGAGTTTACTCCCCTGAATTTCCTCGTTGTGTGTTCATAATACGCTAGATTGTAGCAAGTGTGACCAGACTCTCGGTGAATGGAAACCCAAGCTTGCCCTGGTGCACATGTCGGTGACAGCGGATTTGGACAGCACATCAATGGACCAAGTGTTGGGCTAATTGGGCGCGTCCACTAGTGGGAACTTGGTGACCAGAAGTACAATCTACTCCATCCGGAACGAGCACACACATTTTGTTTAGCTTATATGTTATCTATGCATGCGATAAGTCAATTACGGTTGCATGTCTTACATTTCGCATGTTTATTTAGCAATATTTCTTTCATTTCCTTACTTTATCATGCGAATGCTCAGAGGGATTCCTTGGGATTTTACTCACCGAACTCACATCTATATTTTTGTGATGATTAAGTGCAAATCATAATACCAATAAGGGCAAGGGGATCCTAGGCGACTACATCTGATTGTCTGTTGTCGAGGCCCTACTAGCACGTGCTTATTTTGATATTTTGTATTATTTTAATATTGGGATACTGTGTTTTCCACAATAGGACATGCTCTTATGAATAATGTTTACCATGCTAATTTAATATTTTATTTGCATCAATTAAGACTTCCATTTATTATTGTTAACTTGCAAACTGCAAACCACTAGCACGGCTAGGACTTAAATAAAGTTTAAATAGTTGAACTTAAGAAAATCTAAATATATAAGGAGATAACTCAAGAAAGTAAGGATATTCAACTAACCACATCGATAGCACACACGTGGACATGATAATCGAGACATAAAGTGGACGGGAAGGTGCCGGACATGTGTAGCTAGGCCCTGTTGGGTTTTGGGGTTCATACGCAGTGAAAATTACAAAACAATTTTGACAAAAACCCCAACAGGATCCGAATCTAATTCCATTAAAAATGTTTAAACCATGAAAACTTAATCATACTTCAGTCGCAATATATATTTCTTAAGGTTGATCGATCTCTAAGGCGCTACCAATGACGAACGTCCTCTACCAGCAGTCCAGACACGAACGGCGGCCGAGATTCGAAGTGCTAGCTTCGAGAGAATACCAAACTTTTTATTTCTTTTCAAAACGATCCAGAGGGTACCAGAAAACCCTGATTCGTTTCTAAAACGAAAATAGAGTTTCGGCCCATAATTTTTTGTATGTGTGTTCTAACTTAAAGCGTCTATTTATACAACCCTTGTATATAGACGGTTAAGTAAATTACACATATACCCCTACTTAAAGAAGTATAAGTGTAATACACCACAAGGACGTTTTGTCATGAATTTTATCCAGATAAAATTCATTTTTCTGAACCATCTTAAAATCTCGCAAAACCATTCTTAGTGTGCTACCCAATAGGCTCATACAACGTTGGCAGTGTACCAAAACACATTTTGGTATACAAGTCATAAGCAGCCTCTAGCAAGACATTATGACTACCCAAGTTGTACGAATATCAAATCGATACAACCTAATCAATAGCGTATATAACATCCTTTTGTCACACGATATCCTTTTGATCAAACATAAGGCATGGAATTGTTATCCAACATGTTCAATCGTACTAGTCTCGATCTCTAGGTAGACTGAAAACGTCCAAATGACATTGATCAATATCAATTCACTTAGACTAGGCCTTTTAACAGTCTAACACATCGAGGGATCCACTGGATATCTCTCTTTATGTGAGATGGACAAATTCTATCTTGATTACATAACTTCATCACATTGCTCACACGGTAACCAATCACAACCTTTACAATCGTCCGGTTAAAGACAATGTTTGATTGTGTTAAATCATTGTGTTCCTAATGTTAAAGTCACTGGTAATCTCAAGTCAGATGACTGAAATAATATATCTATCATGAGAAACAACTATGACTTAATCCATGTGATGTTCTCATAGCGGGTCGATCCAGCACTTTGTTCCCTGACAAGTACTCATGATCTTGATTCGTATCCCTATACGTATAATCATCATATGATCATCGATCAAGACTCACACTAGTATTAATTCATTATAGTTCCCAGTATAATGATCAACTAGGGACATTTAGGATATTTCTGTAAATACTCATGGATCTTATTATATTGTAAACATGCAAATTAATTATAATAAACAACAAATGAGATCCTCTATTTTATTAACTAAAAGTATTCATAAAGACAATTAATGGATTGACCTAGGGCACATGCCCCAACAGGCCCACCGGGCGAGGAGTGCACCGAAAGACGACACCCCGGGATGGCCTTGGGGCGTGAGGCCACCACGGGTAGCCTAGGGCGACGAACGAAGATGCATGTAAAATGTGGTGTGAGCAAGATACACGAACCGAAGCAAAAGATAAACGAATCAGGCAACGACTGAAGCAAATGCACGAACAAGATGCGCGCACGGGATTAAATGCACACTGGCATATGAACGAAACAGATAGCAAGCACCATATGGGCAAAGGCGAGACATGAACGCACAGGTAGACTAGTGCTCTCATACCACGACAATTTCTAAAGGAAATGATCTTTATTCGATGATTAATGAGTTACATCACACATGTATTTATACACCTAAAGGTAGTTACAACTAAAGATACAAATCCAATCGTGTCGATTATGTCAGTTACGATTGTGTCGATCGTGTACAAATCTTAACAATTGTGACATCAATAACAAGAATATATAATAACTAGTTGATTCAAGTAGGGAAAAAGGACTATTTCTTTTTAAACGAATTTTCAAAAATCCGAGTATCAAAAAATTGAAATTAGGAGGGTCGTGTTCTATATGCATTGACCTCATTTAATTGGTTCATTTTTTCCAACTTACGAGGGAGAGTTTTTACGGCACAATAAACTCCTTAGAGTTAACTCGTAGTGAATATCATATAATTTTCATGTTTGGTTCAACTTTGAAATTACAAGAAAGTTGCAAATTTGTAAAAAATAAAATATATAGATTGGCATAAATACCCTTCAAATAAAAAAAAAGAGCGATCTGGATTAGGGTAGCAAAAATTTGGGACCAAACGGGTCCGAGTCTAGACAACCCCTACTATAAAGAAGTATATTCATTGTTGGGACCAGACCCGATTTTAAATTGGGACAAAACTAGCTAGTCCATTCCCATTTTGATTCAAATCCAAGTTATCCAATTGTCCAGATTAGTCACAATCTTGAAAACATATTTCTTATTTTAAAATTCTCTTCAATGTTAAAATATATTTGCATATATTATTATCTCATATGATGTAATTTGAGAAACTAAATTCAAAGTCTAAACAAATATAAGAAACTATAAACCATTGTAATATTACTGCAAATAATTCGTGTAACTAAACATATGTCAAAAACAAATGTTTAAGTATAGAAAAACTAAAAATTTAATTCATTTTAAAATCAAAGATATATTTATTACATTAATTTCTAAGTGTATTAGAATAGATCGATGTTTGTTAATCTATTTAATATGTATTAAGTGTCCAATATACTTTTTTATCAAAGATATTTTAATTATATTTAAAATTTGATTCGATTTCGGGCCGGATCTAGAGTTCCAGGGCCTTATCCAGACTCGACCCGATTTTAAATTCAGACAAGCGATCTTTGTCCATACTCAGCTCGAATTTGTTAAGACATTGTCTAAACTCTTTTTATTCCGAACCGGACAAAATCAAACTGGCGAGTTCGGATACTAAATTATCACCACTAGATCTAGGTAATAAAGATGTAATTAATGAAGGGCAATTGTGTTACAAATCCCTATAAGATAACTCTCCTAAGGGGTGGCGAATAATAACTTGAGTTTCCATAAAAACTCCTAGAACTAATGATCAAACACATCATAACAAATTTCTAGTCGTATCAATCACGTTATAATGTTATAAAATTATCGATTATATCTTAATCTCTTAATTTTAGTTCCAATTTTTTATATCTTAAGACTCACCTGTCTCACTACGTATATAATCTCTCCCACAAGTGAAGATCACATTAGGTTCCAAATCGATTAATGTTAATTTAAATTTACAAGATTACATAATACACACGGCATGAAACCCCATTGAAAAAAGCGAAAAATTAAAGAAACATAGAAGTATTGGCTTTTATTGAATCTTTTATCAAATGGATTTAATATTTACAAGGAAACATAGAATATTGGCTTATAGAATCTTTTATCAAATGGATTTTATATTTACAAGATTCAGGAGGCCTAGTGTGGTTAAGTAAATAACATGAGAAAGAAGTAGTGAGAAAAGTAAGTTATATTTTGGCTCTTTAAAAGTGGCACGTGTACGAAATTTGCTTGAGGATAAAATTAAAACTAAAACTTAAAAGTTAGGATAAATTGATAATTTTAGAAGGTTATAATATATTTGATCATTTGAAAATATTTCATCAACCCACTTTGAACGCATAGCTGATGTGACTTGATAGGGGACCCACTTTGTTGATCTTGTCATTAACTGCACGTTGTCAGTCGATTAGTAACTATTGAGTGCAAGAGAGGAGGCCAACATTTTGGATTGAAATTTGAGTTTTTAAATGGAAAACGCACAATGCCCCTACCCCAACACTTCCCTTTCGGTTGACATACTGACTAGTTGATTGACTAGCGCACTGAAAAAGAGGAACAACACATAAGCTATGGACCTGTGTCAGTGCCACATCTGCTAGGTGCACAATCTAAGTGCTCAAAGTGGGTTAATTTAGCAAATGTCCAATAAGTAACCAACCTACGAATTTCTTGTCACTCGAAGATTCAGAAGTGTCAGAACCCACTTAATTAGGCATCTGACCGGCCTAGATTACCTTAATCCACTAATAAACTAACAGCCTTAACCTCATCATCAATAAATAATTAAAATTTTATCAGAGTATTTATCAAATATTATTCTAACTTAGCCACAAAATGATTTTAAAACGAATCTTGTACCTCAAGTCAGTAAAAATTGATTATATAATCCATAAAAATTTGTAAAAACTTTTCGCCAGCATCTCCTCTATTTCTAAGCCTACAAAGAAAATCTCAACCTTCATAAACCTTCAGCAAACCTGCTCAGCTTGGTGGAAATGCGGAATGACTCACAATCCACCCCATAACAATATATATTGCATTTATAAAATTATTTAATCATTCTAACTTATCTCGAGTTCTCAAAATCTTTAAACCATCATTACCTTATCTCCACGGCATTCTAATCCGTCTTAAAACCATAAATTCCTCCAATCCTTCTCAAAATCATTTTAACAGTTTCAAAAGGTATCCTAATCTCACGCGAACCCAAAAACTCATTTGTACAATATTTTATATTAAAAAAATAATGCATACATAGAGAAAGAAACTGAACAAACCACAATAATCAGAAAGCTCTTCCTTTCCCTTGTCGTTGCTAAAATCTGTCATTACCCAATTATAAAAATTCGATAATGCCAGATTAAGTAAATCCCACCCTATCAAGTACACCTACGGTAACCAAATGCATAATAATCCAAGGAATTTAAACAAGAATATAATCCAAAGAATTTAAATACTACCGTGAATTCATCCCGTTTTTGTTATTCGACCACAATCAGACGACGTCTCCAAAAGTGGTAAGTAAACAGTAATAGAGACTCATGCGCGAAGAGAATAACCAAACGAGTCTCGTTCCTCTAGACTATGGGAGTATGATCTGGTTCAACGTAATCTCATGATAACCACGTGACGCAAAATATCAGTGACTCCAGCCCCTCAAGCATAATATAGTGTTCTATAAACTCGATATAGACACTATAAGGAGACTCGTAACCCTTACCCTCTCAAACCGTGTATGCGTGTACAACGAAAATGCAATTCAAGGATTAATGCAATACATACGAAATTATCTTCATACAATGTAAAGGTTACTATGGGATTTACTTAACCTTATAACAGCGATACCAACACCCCCTTGCGCTCCCAATTGGTCAACTAGTCCATACGAAATTTCAACCGCAGCCCTACGATTTATTCATAAGTCATGTAAGCTTCTATAACAATTTCACAACTATTTCCCAATTAATTTCAATTAAACTGTCTGAATCACGTCCCGAAACCCCACAAATATTTCCAAAATAAATTATCCGATGGTCGAATTCCATTTTTGACTCAAAATTATTGTCCGACATCAAAAATTACGTTGTCCAGGCTTAAATATCAATTTTCCAATTTTATTGTATTTTTCGATCCAATCTCACCCGAAAACCTCGAAATCTCTCCAAACCATGTCCTCGGATGTCTAGATCCCAATTATGACTCCAAATTGTGATTCGAATTAAAAATTACCCTAAACTAGGCCATAAAATGATTTTTCAAATTATGAACATTTTCGAGTATCGTAACTCACATTCTGAGAAATATATCAGATAAAAATCCCTAAGAAAATCTCAAAAATTCTCATTTTTCACAAACGT
This sequence comes from Stephania yunnanensis, assembly GCA_039657365.1. Lineage (NCBI taxonomy): Eukaryota > Viridiplantae > Streptophyta > Magnoliopsida > Ranunculales > Menispermaceae > Stephania > Stephania yunnanensis. The sequence goes on along the minus strand of CM077584.1, from coordinate 49,966,386 downwards.
CCTCAATTTTAATTAATTTGTCCAAAAATCAATTTTTCATAATTTTCTTAATTTTTCAGGGATGTATCCCATTTTTTTTAATTTTTAACTTTTTCGAACGTCGTAGCATGCTTTACAAGACAACACTCCACGTACCGATCCTGGAAACTCCCATTTCCCTTCTATTATCAAAATTAAATTATTTTGATCAATTCCTTATTTTTTCATTATTTTTTCAGGGGTTTATTTACTTGTTTTTTTCCTATTTTTAAACTATTATTATTATGTTTTGTAAAAGGGAAAGGCAGTCGTCCCCTTCCTCCCTCACGTCTCTGTTAACAACAGAGAGTGTTGAAGCTCAAGGAGAGCTTCAATGAAGAAGAGACATTAGAACAGCAAAGGAGGAAAAACAAAGCTTCAACTACTCCGTTGAATGCTTTGCACACTTTATTTATAGTCAAAACAAACTTTACATCTCAAATTGTTGATGTAAATACATCTCACCGTTGGATTACAACACACAACACACACACAAAATTCACTTACTGCTTATTACAACAGAAGATATACCTCGAGATACACACCAATTACAAAATCAATGGTTCACTCTAACATCCCCCCTCAAACTAAGGGGAAGAGAAGTGAGACTTAGTTTGTCCCTTAAAAACAAAAACCTAGAGACAAGAAATGATTTAGTAAAATATCAACATTATCAATCAAGGAACATGATGAATCTGAAGACAACCTGCCAACACTTTATCTCTGACATAATGAATATCTAACTCAATATGTTTAGTGCGAGAGTGATAAACTGGATTCTTTGCTAATGCAGCAGCACTCATATTATCACACCAAACAGTAGGACTAGTACCAAGAGAAATTTTCAATTCTGAAAATAAGGACCGAATCCAACTTAATTCAACATTTACTGCGCAAGAGAGCACGATATTCGGATTCCGTACTAGACCGAGCAACTACCTGCTGTTTCTTAGATCGCCAAGAGATCAAATTAGGGCCCAAAATACAAAGATAACCTCGCCATAGATTTCCTATCATCCACCGAGGCAGCCCAATCAAGATCGAGAATACCCAAAGTGAGAAATAAATCAGCACTCGGTTTAAACAACAAACCCAAATCAACAGTACCTTTAAGATAGCGCAACACTCTCTTAAGAGCTTGCCAATGCAAAACCGTAGGAGACTGCTGGAATTGACTTAAAGTATTGACAATATAAGCAATGTCTGGCCTAGTATTAACAAGATATTGGAGACCACCAAGCAAACTCCGATAAAGAGTTTTATCCCGAAACAAAGCACTGCCATCCTTGTACAACAGCTTACCAACAACAAAGGGAGTAGCAATGGGCTTTGCATGAGACATACCGCCCTTTTTTAAAAGCTGATGAATATAAGTTGTTTGAGTTAAGAACAGTCCTTTGGCAGACCTATGAACTTCCATTCCCAAAAACAAATTCAAATCTCCAATATCTTTTAAGGCAAACTTACCATTCAACTTATTAATGAAAGATTGAATGGAAGATTGATTAGAACCAGTAATTATAATGTCATCCACATAAACCAGCACATACAACACAACTTGCTCATGATGATAGATGAACAAAGAGCTGTCAGCTTTGGAATTATGGAAGCCCCAAGACAACAAAGTGAATTTCAACTGATCAAACCATGCACGAGGAGCTTGACGAAGACCATACAAAGCTTTATGCAAACGACACACATCATTAGGATGAGAAGGATCCACAAACCCCATAGGTTGATTTGTGTAAACCTCCTCAACTAACTGACCATTTAAAAATGCATTATTTATATCAATATGTCGCAACGACCAACCAAAATGAACAGCCAACGACAAAATAACTCGAATAGTAGAAGCCTTAACAACAGGACTATATGTCTCATCAAAATCAATATCGGGTACTTGTTTAAACCCTTTGGCCACTAATCTAGCCTTGTATCGATTTATAGATCCATCAGAATTCCTCTTAACAAAAAAAATCCACTTATTGCCAACAACATTTTGACTAGGAGCGATGGAACAAGAGACCAAGTACCATTTTTCATGAGAGCATGATACTCCGATCCATTCTTTGCGCTTCCAATGAGGAATCAAGAAGAAGCAAGCAGACATGAGATGCAGGAATATCATGTTCATGAGTGGATGTAGTAGACACAAACACTTTTCTTAAACTGATTCCATCCTTGGCTCGAGTAATCATTGGATGTATGTTTTGAGGATCCACACCAGTCCTTGAATCCTCAGCAACATGAGGTGTAACCTCAACTGAAGCAGGGACACCATTCAAATCAGATGAAGAAGATGAAGATCCTGATGGAAGCAAGGGCTGATGTGGAACCAACAAAGGAAAACTGGTAGGCAACTCGGGCGAGGTAGAAGTTGTTGTATGAATCTTATCAGCAAATAAAGAATGATAAGGAAATTCATTCTCATGAAACACAACGTTTCTAGTGATGTAAATTTTCCCAGATGGACTCAAACACTTGTAGCCCTTATGCTGACTGCTATACCCAAAAAATATGCACTTTTCAGATCTAAACTGGTACTTATGAGCATTATAAGGACGCAAATATGGAAAGCATGCACATCCAAAAACTCGAAGTAGAGTGTAATCAGGTGATTCATGAAATAATTTCTCAAAAGGTGACACACCATGCAGTACTTTAGTAGGAAGACGATTAATCGAAATGCAAAGAAGTAGAACAAGCATCCCACCAAGATTTCGAGGTACTTTACTATGAGCAAGCAATGCAAGACTCATTTCAACTATATGTCTATGCTTACGTTCACTTTCGACCATTCTCATGCATGTGTATGAGGACATGGATGCTGAAAAATAATTCCACATTCATCAAGTACAGATTTAAAAGATCTATACTCACCACCCCAGTCAGATTGAACTTTCTTGATAGTAGACTTAAACTGATTCTCCACCATTTTCTTAAAATGCATAAAAGCATTCAAAGCATCTCGATTTCGCCAAAGGATATAACCATGTAAATCTAGTGGAATCATCAATAAAATGAATGTAATAGTTGAAACCACTCGGAGAAGTAATCGGTGCAGACCCCACAAATCGGTATGTGTATCAAATCCAAAACATTATTTGACATTCGATTGGATGAATGAAATGGTAATGCATGACTCTTGCCCGATGACAAGATCGACAAAGATCGGTGATTGAACTGAATGGTAGATGAAGTTTTTGATGCATAACCTTTGTTGAAGTGTCTTTTGTGGCCGGGATGACCAAGTTTGGAATGCCACAAAGGAAGACAAACTTTTATTGGACACAAACAAAGCGAAGATGTGAAGAAGGTAACGTGCGGTGGACCGAGAGATGCGATATAGACCATTTTATATTGTTCCGTGAAGAAGAATCTCATTGGTTTGAAGGTCCTTCACGAAACATACATGAGGATGAAACTCAATCAACACATTGTTGTCTCTAGTTAATCGGGAGACACTCAACAAATTCTTTTGATGCTAGGTACACACAAAGTGTTATGAAATGATAACGCAGAACCAACAAATGGAATGCAAGCAGACCCAAGATCGATAATTTTCAAAGAATCGACCATTACCAACCATTAAAGATTGATTACCCGAGTATGTGGAGGTGTTAAGATTTGAGAAGGATCCCCAATAACATGAGATGTAGCACCACCGTCCATGTACCACGATCCATTATGACCAGCTTCTGATGCAGTAAAGAAAGACGAAGGTATATGAGATTGATGAGTGAAAGGCTTCATCTGTGACAGAGGAGAACTCCCTGTTTGAGAGCCCATGTACTTCATGTCTGCCCTATAGTAACATACAGCTGCTGAATGTCCAAACTTCCCACAAATTTGACATGTGGGTTTGATGTTGCTGCTTGATGACTTGAAGCCTCCTCTGCCTCGAAACTTTCCATTACCACGACCTCTGAAACCACCATTGGCTCTATTCCCATTGGAATTCCAATTCTGAACATTCGACTTAGTGGTACTGGTTTTAATTTCAAGCAAAGATTAACGAGATGGAGAATCTGCCGCAACACCAAAGTATTCACATTATACTTGATCCAGGTTTCTTCAAACCCGATCAAGTAGAGTATAGTTCCTGCCATTGTAAATCACACCTTCCCTGCAAGAAGGTAGTAATAGGTAGATATTCCCTGTCTAAACCAATCAATACACTGGAAATCAAATCATCTGTGTTAACCACTGATCCTGCAATAGCCAGATTATCAGAAATACTTTTCATCTTAGACAAATATTCTTTCATTTTCATAGCACCCTTACGAGTTGTATGAAGTGCTTTCTTGAGAGACTGAACATGAACTCTATTATTAGAGCCATAATATATTTCGATTTCTTTCCACAATTCACTTGTTGTTTGTTTCGGTGTATTCCCTATAATCTGCATTACAAGATATCGTGCATCATCGCATTTATCAACCAACCCAACAAAAATCGATCTCTATCAACCAAATCTTGTACTCTGGATTTGGTAATCCATCGATCAAGAATTTTTCTAGTATTTCCAGAGACCCAAACAAATGACCATCAAGATCAAAACCTTGAATAAATTAACAACAATCGATTTCCACAATAGAAAATTTGTTCCATCAAGCTTGATAGTAACAAATTGACTCAGAGAACTACCAAATGGAGTACCAGAATTCAAACCTGAGGTACCTCCAGATACAAAACCTGAAGATGGAGATCCCTGTTCCATGACTCCTGACCTGTTCGTCATTCACACCAGCTTCAAGATCTTATGAACTTTACCTCAGATCTGTATGTTTTACACCCAGATCTCACAATTTCTTCACCAGATCCAGTTGTTTTACAACCAGATCTCGTAACTGCAACGCTAGATCTTGCTTGTTCTTCGCCAGATTTCTCAGATCCGACTCTTTCTTCACCGGATCTAGTTGTTGCACAACCAGATCTCGTAACTGCTCCACCAGATCTAGCTTGCGCGGGTTCAGATTCTTCAGATCCGACCCGATCTAGCTTGTTCTTCGTCAGATTCTTCAAATCCGACTCCTTTTTCACCAGATCCAGTCGTTTGACTACTAGATCTTGCACGTTCTTGGCTAGATCTAGCTATGCCATCACCCGATCCATGTCCAGAGAGTAAGTAACTCACCAGATCAGCGGAGAGCGGAGGAGGATGCCGAAGCAGGAGGCGGCGCCGGTGTCGAAAGCGGCGGAATAGACACCGCAGCACGGCTTCGAAGGAGCCGAGCGAGGAGGTCGAGCCGTCGCCGATCAGGAGAAGTCGAGCGAGAAGGCCGAGAAGACCCCCGCCGTCGCCGATCTGAAAAAGCCGAGCCCCGCCGTCGTCGAAAGAAAAATCAGAAATACACCCGAGAGATCTCGTTTTTCTCCCTCTCGATCCTCAGCGCTAGCCACTCAACGCTCTGATACCATGTTGAAGCTCAAGGAGAGCTTCAATGAAGAAGAGACATTAGAACAACAAAGGAGGAAAAACAAAGCTTCAACTACTCCGTTGAATGCTTTGCACACTTTATTTATAGTCAAAACAAACTTTACATCTCACCGTTGATGTAAATACATCTCACCGTTGGATTACAACACACAACACACAAAATTCACTTACTGCTTATTACAACAGAAAATATACCTCGAGATACACACCAATTACAAAATCAATGGTTCACTCTAACAGAGAGAAATAAAAATAAAAATAAAAATTAATAGGGTCTGGCAATAGCGAGACCCCATAATCAACAGGGGATTGATCACAAGAGTTTCCCCCCTGCTTCTTCTTCCTTTTGACTTCCATAATCAATCAAAACAACAACAACAACAACGCCCAAAAAAAGATTTGCCATTAAAACAACCAACAACAACAACAAACAACGACCTACAACAACCCAAAAGCTCACCTTGGTTTCCTTCTCCTTCTCCCTCTCGATCTCGATCATCTCTCTCTCTCATTTCTCCTCTCTCCCTCTGCGCTTTTTTTTTCTTCTCCGCCTGTTCGAACAGAAAGCCTGAGAAGATATACATAATTTCCTCGCACGAATCTCGAGACAGATCCAATGTTTTACAATTCAATTTCCTCGAGACACGTCCTTTCGTATCTCAAGACCAATCCAACAACTACCGCTAACCTATGAACTTAACCGCCTTAATTTGGTTAATAATAAAAGTTTCTCGAGATCTGTAAGAATGAAACTCGAGGCACACCAAAATTATAATTTAAATCAAATGCTTTCCTTGAAAACGGGGAAACGGGCATCTCGAGGCATCACAAACATTCACCTCATTTCACATTCTCGATACTCGCACCATACGCATCACGAGGCACATCTAATGTACATTCTTATTTACTCCACAACTATAGGATCCATTTATATTTATATTTATATATATATATATATATATATATATATATATATTATATATATTTTATTTATTTATTTATTTATTTATTTATTTTTTTCCTACTTAAAAAATTCTTCGATTGCTTGCACGACAACGATAGTCGATCATGCACACTATTGTACGTCCACGCGTGTCACCCTTGATCCCGCATGTCACTAAACGTTCACTAATTTATTAATCATTTTATTTAATTTTGTGTTTATATTTTTAATTTATATCCAAATAAATTCCTAAAAAATATCACAATTTCGCTAAAAATTGGCAAATTTACTCAATCACTCCAAAACCCTCGAACAACCCATCTTGGCATGCATTTCGAGACATGGGGCCCACGTCACCTCGTTAAATCCAATAAATGTTCAAAACTCTAATTTTTAAATTTAAATTCAACTATTCATTGTGAAACTCGACACAAATATTCAACTCAACATTTAAAGTATCTCGACACTCGTCTCGACACGTATTTCGAGATAAAACCCGCTAAACACCAAATTCACTCAACTGACTTGAATTTCGCAAAATAACATAATATATAATACGCAACACTAGGCAAACACCACAAAATACTTAAATTAATTATAAATCTCTAATTCACCGATATTTTAACTCCCAACTCGAGGTCAAAATCATAATTAGGCTTCCTTAATCTCGGATTAGCCGTAATTTTCAGTTTAAAATTTTCCGAATTTGACAAAAAGACATTTTGGGTTTTTGGGTTTGGAATTTATGAATTCAAATTTAAAAGTTTTGTATCATAATTTGTTCATTTTCTCAATATAATTTCTCAATGCTCATGTATATGAGGCTTTGCCCAACTAGTCCCACCAGACTTGTGTTTGTAGGACCACTACGTAGCAACGCATGTAGCTTGGAATTTTAAATGGATTCCATTCCCTGAACTATAGTTACTTTTAATTAAATGGATTCCTTTTCTTAATATAATTTCTCTTGTTCCTTTTTCTCAATATAATTTACTGACTTATAACATAGAAAGATCATACATCTCACAAGTACATTTATTTAAAAAAAATGCAAATTATATAGAGGACTGCTAATTCAACCATTCTTGCCTATCTTTCCACCCAACTTAATTAAGCACCCAATTAATTTTCAAAACCCTCTAAATCCACCTAACATTAATATTGAAATTCCTTATCCAACCCTCACTAGTAATCGATCCACCAACTCTCCATTTTCGTTTGATTCATCCCGACAACCTCTCTCATCGTAGTTATCTAGGAATATAAATATGGTTCTGTTTTGGGCGCTTAGTGGACACTCGATGCGCCTGCACCAAGCACCAAAAAATGAACGTTTTTCAGTTTTGTTTTAGGCGTCTAGTGTGTGCTCGGTGCGTCTAGTGGGTGCTCGGTGCATCTAGCGCCCAACACAGAACATGATTTTCATTCATTTTCAGTCGCTTTCTTGCATCCATGGGCACCAAAAGTCACCTATTTGTGGATAGATACTATGACCTTTAGTTTTCTATAAAATATAGTCCAATAATGTTTTAAACACATTGAAACACATAGAAACATAAAAGGTTTTTGAATCAAAGTGCATTCTCGTTTTTTAATATCATTCTCTCAAAAGTTCTTCTAAAAGCGTTTTTGGTTGGAGTTGTGTTACACACACATCATCCAACAACCATTATAAATTTGATTGTATCCTAAAAGAAAGTTTCGATTTTCTCATAGTGTTTTCACGGTTTCGGCCGAAAGAGAGAAATCTTGTTTAAAATAGAGCGATTACGTGCCTTTAGTCTTTGTTTAGTTCTTCATTCTCAACTTGTATTTTATATCCAAAGAAATTTGTTCCAACAACTTTTAGACAAGAGTCTCATCAATGGCTTCTCGACTTCAGACGAAATTACACAAATGAATGGGAATGGTGGTTCTTCGTTGTTCTTCAAACTCCATTCTAGTGGCGGGCTCGTTCCTCAATCAATACAAACCATTAATCATGATTTGACCTGCCTAAAAAGGTTCGACAACAATTTACTTGATGGCAAGAGAAAATGATGTTCTTTCTCATATCTCACATGTTGGAGTACATCCTTGATGATGCGCTCGAAGCCCTCCCTAACCAACTCTGAATGATTCAAACGAAGTGGTAGATCGATGTGAAGGCGAATGACTATCTATGTCGGAGCTACATCCTTAATGCGCCATTCGACAATGTTTATGTGGCGCATCGAAACATTGAATCGACGAAGGAGTTGTAGACTGTGCTAGACACCAAATACCAAATCGAGGAGTCTAGCAATCTTAAGTTTCTAATTTCAAATTATCTAGATTTTAAGATATGGTCAACGACAAGTCTCTACTTACTCAAATTCATGACTTGCAAACGATAGTTAGTGATCTTAAGACGATTGAATTTCTCTTGAAGAAAAATTCAAGTGGGTGTAATTATTTTCAAGTTACTTACAAATTTGAATAATTACAAAAAGAAACTCATTCATGAGGAAGAATCTCAAAAGAGAGGGGGCTGGGGATGACTTAAAATTTTGAAGCTGGTTCAAAGGTAAATTTAGTGGAATCTCACCATTTTAAGGAATTTAAAGCCAAGAATGATTCAAAATTCAACGGCATTGCCAATGAAAACACTTCAAGCAAGAAAAAAAATGCTACTATTGTGACAAATCGGGACATTATGCACGAGATTGTCGTTCCAAGAAGAAATTCATGAAGAAAGAAAGTGGTCAAGGAGAGTCACAATGTGGAGAATATGGAACTCATAGGAACAGTTTGCATAGCTAATTCGGTTGCAAATGAAGTTGGGTGATGGTTGGATACCGACGCAGCCATACACATTTGAAAGAATCATAGTCTTTTCAAGACATATGAAGATCTTGCCATTAGTGAATAAGTGTACATGGCGAACAACAATTGCACCAAGGTAGTTGGCAAATGAACAGTGGATATCAAGCTTACTTTGAAAAAAAGTTTTACATTTGATTAATGTTTATTATGTACCCGAAATGTATAAGAATCTTGTATCTAGTGACCTCCTTAATAAAAGAGATTTTCGTCTTGTCTATGAATCAAATAGGTTTATTTTGTTTCAAGAGAGGTGTTCCCATTTGTAAAAGGTACTCAAGTAATGATATGATTAAGTTGAATGCAATAATAATTAATTATTCTTCTTATATGGTTGACTCGTGTTCTTTATGGCATGGTAGATTAAACCATGTCAATTTTTGTTGTATTAGAAATATGCATAACTTAAGCCTAATTACTAATTTTAAAATTGATCGTGATATTAAGTGTGAGATATGTGCACAAACAAAGATCACATGAAAATCATACAAATTGATTCAAAGGTCTTTTGAAATTTTTGATTTGATACATAGTAACATATATGATTTAAAAAGTAATGTCACATTATGAGGAAACAAATATTTTCTCGTTTTTATCAATGATTTATTAAAATATTCTTATATTCTTTAAAAAATAAAGATGAGTTTTATGAAAATTTTCTTGTTTTCAAATCAGAAGTTGAAAATCAACATAACAAAAAAAATCAAGGCTTTAAAATATGATAGAGATGATGAGTATTGTTCAAAGGAGTTCACGAAATTTCATGAGATTACTGTAATTATACATCAAGTCAACAACAACAACATAGCCTCACTCCCAAATTAACTTGGGTCGGCTACATGGATCAAACTTTTTCATTGTGTTCGATTAAGTGTAATTATACATCAAGTCACGACACTTTATACACCATAACAAAATGGTGTGGCAGAAAGGAAGAATATAATTTTGGTAGAAATGGTTAATTCCATGCAACTAAATTCTAACTTACCTTCGAATTTATTGGGGAACTTATTCCTTCGGCTTATTTTATTTTGAATAAGGTTCTATCAAAAAACAATAATGTTACCCCATAAGAGCTATAGTTTAAGCAACAACCCAATTTTAAGAGACTTACACTTTGTGGTTGTTTAGCTTAAGTAAGGAAACCAGATGTAAAGAGGCCCAAATTAAGAAATATAACTTATAAATGTGCTTTTATTAGTTATTCAAAGCATAGTGTGACATATAGATTATTGAATTTGGAAACTAATGATATAATTGAATCTATAGACATACAATTATTTGAACATTTAAATAAATCACATGATATGTTTTTGCATCCAAATTTTGAAAATCTAGAAGAGTTGTCTCAAAACTTTTTTAATGAACAAAATCATTGGAATCTAGAAAATTTACCTTCAAACTTTTCTAATGGACAAGGGATCCTCCTACTACCGATGGTGCAAACATTGAAGTAATGAGAAGTAAAAGGCAAAGCATTGATATATCTTTTTGCTCAAATTTCATAACCTACTTGGTTGAAGGAAATAGATGAAAAATTAAGAAACAAACAAAAATTGTCCTTAATGTAGATGATTATCTTATTTCGTTTCAACAAGCAATTACATTAAGGGATACTTCATTTTGGAAAGATGAGATCAATGATGAAATGAATTCAATCTTATCAAATTAAACTTGGGTCACTACAAGAAATTTGAGCTTTACTACGAATTTGACGAATCATTGGTTACGGACTAAAATAAGCGTATCCAATAGGTGTTTTAGTGATAGTACATTAATCGTAGGCAAAACTTTTATACATTATCACTTTGTTTTGTCACGATTTAGACTCTCCGTGATAAAAAAAAAAAAAAGCTTTAGAGAAGAAAATGTTTCCATCACAAAAATGTAAAAAGTTTTTGTCATGTGAAGTGTGTTTACTCACAGCCATTCTACCATAACAAAAGAAAACACAATTTTTTTTGGAGGACAAGAAAACACAAATTAATCAGTTAAAAAAATCGATTTAACAAAATCGGTTTACAATATTGTTTTCCTCAACAAGCGTAACCCGCGATCTCGTAATTTTTTTCCCTAAATTACACAATCCCGCGCTTCTCGTCCCACCCCTCCACCTCCTTCACCCAAGCCGTGCCCTATTAGATCCTCTTCACCAAGCAATTGCCTATTCGATCCTTTTCACCAAGTCGTGCCCCACTTGCGCTCCTCTACTTTCTGACCTATCGTTGTCCTCGCGCCTCTGATGTAGTCCTCGCGCCTCTGCTCTGGCGTCTTCCTCTCGCCTCTGCTCCTAGCCGTCCAAGCGCCTCTGCTCTGTCGTCGTCCTAGCCCTTGCGCCTCTGTTCCCTAGTCGTCCTCGTACTCCTCTGCTCCCTGGTAGCGCTGCCCTGCTCTGGTCATCCTTGCATTGCTCTGCTTCGGTCGTCGTCTTTACCTCTTCGTCCTCGCCTTGCTTTGATGTGCTCTCATCCCTCGCGTCTCTACTTCTTCGACCTCTCGACTCTCTCATCGTGCTCTCATTCAGTCCCCTCTTCAACCTCTCTGCTCTCTCATCATGCTCTCATTCAGTCTGTGCCTTGATGTGTCTTATTGGTGAGTTCTCCCTTTTTCCTCTCAAAACATATTTTTGTTTGCTTGTTGGTTAATCGGCGGTGAGATGTTTTGTTTGTTCTTACAATGATTTGTGATTTTTATGCAGGCTTGAGATTTTATTATTTCATGTATTTAGTTGTTTGTATGCTTCTTTATTATATATAACCGCTTCTCTCTCAGCTTTTTTTTTTTTTTTTTAGTGTAATGTATTTGTGAAGGTGATGAGACAAAAGGTTGGTGTTCTAAAGTTGAGCTGATTTCATCTTGTTAATTTTCTTCAATAGGTAAACTTAAATTTGGATGATATGGCGGGTTATTTTTATGCTTGTCATGCTGCTTGTTTTTGTTGGGTTCGTTATCCCTGGCTTTTGCTTGGGGTTTTTGATGGGTGCCTTGTTTTTGGACCCGATATGAGGATCTTATTGTTGCATAGCCCACGATTTTTTTTTAAATTATTACTTTATTATATTTATATAATAAAGAAGTACCACCTCCATATTCACCCAAAAAAAACTTAGATGATATGGGGTTTTGTAGTTCATGCTAGCTAGCATTTGTTTTAGTTCTTCTAGTGTTTTCATGCGAAGGCACTTTCCAATCTAGTTGGAATTCAACTAATCAAACACATACTTCCATATATCACCTAACCTTTAGTAATACTTTGAGATCAAATTGGGTGATTAAATTACAAAATAATCAATCAAGTCTTCATAGTAATACTTTGAGATCAAATTATTCAATCAAAAAAGAATCCTTAAATGAATCTCAATATTGGTAAGGTAAATGCATTATAATGCATTAGAATCATGTATTGAGATAATTGATTAATTTTTGATGTTATAGTTGTTTGTAATTTCATGTTCGTACACTTGTTATGGATGATTAATATATTCTATTGTAATAATCTTAATTTATTTGTTTTAATGTCATGTTTGATAATCCCAATGCAGAAATAATGGATAAGAGTTGGATATCTTTAGTTGATCGAAATTCTCAAGAATGTATGGATGGGTATGAACAATTTTTAGATTTCGCTTATGCCAATAACGGGACCAGGGAAAAAATTTATTGCCCATGCAAGGAGTGTTGCAATTCGATGAAGGTAAAATTTTGAATTTTGATATCAAATATTTCTTATATTACAAACACTATTTCTAATTAATTTTGCATACACAGATGAACAATCAATTACATCAACGAAGAAAGGTAAAGGTCCAGCTCGTCCAATTCGTATTTGGAGGTCTGAAATAGGTCGAAGCTGCAATTTAATGACTTTATGCAACCCATCGGAAAAACCTCAATTAAATTCTCAACGCAACTAGGCATCATGGCTAGAAATGGGTCTTTAGTACCATTAACGTATGAATCATGGAATGATGTGCCTGAAGAAAATAAGAATGTCATTTGGCGTGAGGTACAGGTAAGAAGATAACTATACAAATGAAAATAATATATTATTTGTATAATTGGTTTGAGTTTGAGTTTCATAATGTTTAAGTACAGGATAATACCGATGCCCCACTTGAGTTTCGTGAAAATTGTTTAGAGAAAGTTGACAATACCTGGAGATCGTGGAAGCATACATTAAAAGTGCATTACGAGAAGCACAAAGATGATGAAGATATTCTTACTCGAGTGCCTGATGAGCGCGTACAAGATGAGCAATGGCCAATACTTGTGAGGTATTGGAACTAAGATGAAGTTAAGGTACAAATCAAAATTCTTAGTCTTGCGTTTGATTTCAGCTCATTAAAATAATTACATCCCATTGGATACAATGCTTCCTTTTATTGCCTTGAAATGTTGTAGATCTTTAAGTTAGTTTTTTAGAAATGAATAATAAGTTGGATTTAGATTTAATTCATTTTTATATGTGTGATAAGTATTTTAATATTGTTGCGGAAAATTGCTAAAACAAATGCCGAAAATAAAAAGCAAAGACTATTTGCATCGAACATGTCGCAAGTCTTTCGCGAACTTACGTCATAAGGTAATCGAGTAGGTTTTAAAAAAAAAATTGAGTGTTCTCTATTTTTTAAAGATATTCATTTCTTACTTGACAATTTTACCTTTAAGAGAGAAAATAAGGGTCTACCCACAGACCGTGCTTCAGTATGGTTGACAGCTTTTTATAAAAGGGCAGGAGCTAGATCGAATGAAGATACAGAAGAATTCGCGGTAAGAAAAGATTTATTTCTTCATAACTAGTAATACATATTTAGTTTACATCATAACAATTCCTTTTTATGTTAATATCAAATTTTATGTTTAGTTGCGATTGCAAAATGAACTTTCACAAATTCCCGAGTCAAAGCAAACGGCGGAAATTCGAGAGAAATTTTTTAAAAAGGTAATAGGATATGAAAAATGCGCGGCGTGTTCTAACTTATGGTCATTGACCCTCATTTAAAGATGTTTTTGGCAAAGATTCCGAATGTCCGGCAGATATTGCAATACGGATAACACAAGAAAAGGCAAATGATACAAATGAGCTCCTTCGCGAGGAACTTGCTGCGACGAAAATAAATATTTCATCAATTTCGTTGTTTTTTTATCATTTCTTTCATGAATCTAATACAACAATCTATTCCAAATTTATTGTTTATAGACAAACATGCAGTCACAAATAGATAACATATATGCATGTTTGGAGAAAGTTGGAATTCAACTGCCTAGCAACGTCAATCAAGTAATTCATCGACATTATTGTTGATAATTGAAGTTTATTAATTATGTTCAAATTACAAATGAGACAATTAATTGATATTTTTTATTACATGGCAGACATCAGATGTTGGAAGCTCACATAGGCCTCATGTTCAAACATCTTCTCATGATGGATGTTCTCATGCTCGTTGATTATTCAAAAGTGAACAATCAAAAAGGTAATAATTTAAGTTTTGCTAGAATATCTTAAGTTACCTCCACGTGACCAACTTAATTAAAAGCATCCACCTTCATGATTGTTAATGCTTTTAGTATATGTTGACCCTCTAACTTGACAATTTATTCTATCATTGAGTTGAATGACATTTGCTAGCTAAACTACTATTTCAAGAATTGTTAATGCTTTTAGTATATGTTGACCCTCTAACTTTTGATGATTTTTTGAGCTTTTTACTATTTTATGTTCTATACAAATGAAACTCATAAATTTGTACCAATAATTTAAGCACTATGGTTTGAATATATTTGAGTTAGATGATTATTTGATGCATGTTGAAGTTTGTAAAATGTTTAAACATTTTTGTGAATCTTTAATTTAAGGGCAGGTTCTGCTAAAATTTTGGTAATACATTATGATTCACTAAAGAAGAATGTATTTGACTTGTAGAATTATTTGATGCAAGTGGAATTTTTCAAATGTTTTGAAATTTTTAAGAATCTTAAATTTAAAGAGAGGTTTTGTTGAAATTTTTGTAATACATTATGATTCATGAAGGTGATTACATTTGACTTGTAGAATTATTTGATGCATGCGGAAGTTTGCAAAATGTTTAAAATTTTTGCTAATCTTTAATTTAAGTGGAGGTTATGTTGAAATTTTATTACTACGTTATGATTTATTAAAGATTTTTTTTATTTATGTAAGTGTTTAAGTGCAATTACTTATATTTATAACTTTGAAATTTTAGATGCGCAATTGGATGAGACTTCAAAGGGTAAAGATGATGAACTGGAAGAAAGCTTCACACGAAGAAGAAATTGAAGAAGCATGGAGTGAAAGCATTTAAGAAAACACGGATTTATTTTATTTTGCTATGTTAGACTTAAGCCATGAAGAAACCTGTCAAAGTTTTATTTTATTTTGCTATGTTAGACTTCTAAATTAAGTATTATCATTTTTTTCGTGCTTTGGATTCAAAATCACAAAAATTAAACTTTGAATAGATTGATAATGTTGGCCTTGTAATGCAAGTAAAGTAAATTCTTAATATTTTAATAGATGCAATATTTTTATATTGACATATTCGAGATAGTTACAACAACTTTTATATAAAAACTTTTTTGTTGTGACGGAGCAATGTACATATAAAATATTATTATTTTTTGTCACCAGTACAAAGTCGTAACTACATGTATTTGTGACGGACAAAGTCTTGTGACGTAAAACATTTTTCTTCGTTGTTTAATGAAACGTTTGTCACGCAAATACAGTCGTAACAAAAATGTGTTTTTTATGACGTGCAATAATCTCGTAAGTAATATGTCAGAGATCCGTCATAAAAGGTATTTGTCACGCTAATTTCCATGACAAAAATGTTTTTGCAACAGAGTATACGCAACTTTAGTTTTTGCGTGACAATACCGTGACAAAAACTATATGACGAAAAACAACTTGTCCCTACGAAATCGAAGCTGTTACAAAAACTATAATTTTTTGTAGTGGGTAATTCATAATCTTCCATCGAGATCAAAGGCAATTGTGCGCAAGTGTGTGTTCAAAAGGAAAATAAATGTCGATGGTACTATAAACAAATTCAAGGCTCGTCTAGTAGCTAAGGGCTATAGACAAAAGCATGACATTGATTATTTTGACATATATGCACCGGTGGCAAAAATAACATCTATTCGGGGTGTTGATATTTTTGTTTTTATTCACTACTTAGTAATTAATCAAATGGATGTAAAAGCAACCTTTTTAAATGGTGATCTAGAGGAAGAAATATATATAGAAAAATCGAAAGGTTTTGTAACGTCGTGTCAAGATAAGGAAGTTTGCAAATTGGTGAAATCTCTATATGGTATAAAGCAAGCTCATATACAATGACATGAAAAGTTTGACACGGTTGTGCAATCATCTGGATTCAAAATCATTGATGTTGACAAATGTATTTACAGCAAATTTGACAATGATGTCAATGTCATCATATGTTTATATGTGAGTGAAATGCTTATATTTGGGACTCTACTAGCTTATATTTGGGACTCTAGTAGTCTTAGTTGAAGAAACTAAGTGATTTTTATCTACTAGTTTTGACATGAAGAACTTATGAAAAGCTTACTTAATTTACGGGAGACTTTGGTCTTTAGTTTGTTATAAAATAAACAGTTCAAAAACGATTTAAACGCAATGAAACACATAAAAACACAAAAGGCTTTTGAATAAAAAAATGTTTTTTTGATTTCTTAGCATCATTCTCTCAAAAGTTTTTTTTGATTTCTTAGCATCATTCTCTCAAAAGTTCTTCAAATAGTGTTCTTTGTTGTAGTTACATATACATCACCCAACAACCATTAGATACTTGATTGTTTCCTGAAGGCAAGTTTCGATTTTCACATTGTGCATTCGTGGTTTCAATCGAAAGGAAAAAATCTTATCTAAAAAATAGTGATTACGCACCTCAAGGCTTTATTTAGTTCTTTCATTCTATCTTGTATTCTATGTCCCAAGAAATTTGTTCCAAGAAGTTATACTAAAACGACTTGGATGGCTACACTAATCATACTTATAATTAACTGACACCAAATTCCAAAAGACAACTTAAGCATAATTTTTTTGAAAAAAATGAAGTATCGTTTCCAGTTGATTCTTTTCGTTTCTTTAGGTTACTTCAATTTCAAAAATTCATCTGAGGTTAATCCAGTTTTCAGATTTTTTTTTGTTAATCCACCAAAAAATGAGAACAAAAAAATTGGCATTATTAAAATTATAAGAAATTGAAATAAAACTATATACTGAATTGAAAGAAAAAAAAAATCAGTTGAAAACCAACGGATGGCCTGGAAAGACAACTCTTGCTATACCTCCTAAATACTGGTGTCAAAAATTAGAATAAATTACATGAACTCTTATTCAACCAACAACAACAACAACAACAACATAGCCTCAGTCCCAAATTAACTGAGTTCGACTACATGGATCAAACTTTTCTATTGTGCTCGATTAAGTGCAATTTATTCAACCAAAAAAAAAAGAAAAAAAAATCATGAACATGTAAATTACATTTAATTTATTCAAAGCTTAGTGGTAGGACTATGGTGCATTCAATGTTTCAACTTGGCATTCTCTTGGAGATGACAAACCTTTGAAGTAAATATGCAAAAATGTTCCTCAACAGAGCAGAAAGACGAGGAGAAAGCAAGTCGAGAGAGGGACATTATTACCGTTGTTCTTCCATACTTCTCAGACGTTGGGAGGTGGCCATATCTTACCAAACAACTCTTCCACACGCTTTGCTTGATTAATGTATCCATCCAATCCAGCACTCAGTAACTCTTCTGCCGCAGGTCCCATAGCTTTTGCGAAGCTCAACTGATCCCACTTCACTAGCTGCGAAATTCAAAAATTTAATTAACAAATCAGAGTTGGACAGTGATAAGGATGCACATATAATACTTTCAGTACATCTCGATGTGCAAACCAAGGGATTCAAAAACAACATAAGTATTTCACACAATCTTAGTCCATCAGGATTTGTTACGAACTCCAAACTTATAAGTTTGGACAATAGTTGCTGATCCAACCATCATGTTAGAGCACTTAGATTACCAAAGACAATTTCCTAATAGCATATGGAGAATGTCCGTGTAACTTTGATGTGACACGCAAGTTGGACACGCACTTGTGTGGCCCTTCAATGCGCCTCATGATGCATACACGCACGCAAATCGGTGAAAATCAAGGCACACGCACATGCATGCCCAACCTGCGTGTCGCATCAAAGTTACACTAACATTTTCCGTACTACATAGCACTCAGAAATTCACAAATTGAGAGCAATGAAGTAAATTGTTGAATATAGAAGGCTAGGCACTGACATTAGTTATAGATACAGTGAGGGTGCCCAAAACTCAATGACATGGGAGAGCGAACAATTACTAAGCCTCTTCTACAAATCCAAAGGTATGACATTGCAAAATGGAGTCTCAAAAATCAAGCTTAAATTTACAAGAGCATCATACCTCTTCTTCACTGAAATAATATCCCATTGCAGAGGTAGGAGACAGCTTCCTTACAAAAGCATATTTCTCTTCAGGTGATGTAATGGATTCTTTCAGTGATTGCATAACCTTCAACGATGCAATTATATAATCAACCCTATACATTGGGAGAAAAAACAGTTATTGGCAGTGGAATCAACAAATTAAAATTAATTTCCTACAACTATCATTATTAACAAAAGTTAGAATAGGAGCACATGTTGTTTACCCCAAGAGGCTGAATAAGTCTTGCTTGTTTCGAACAGCTGCTGCCATCAACCTTGACTTGTGTCCATATTTGTGGATGTAATTGTATGCCTTGGTAACCTGCAATAAATAGAAAAAGCAGAACATGCTGAAATAATGGTCACTCCTACTTTCCCTAAAGGAAACAGAAATCCTTAGACGGATTTTCACTTTCTCAATACGGAGAGCATAATAACGATAAATTAACTATTCTTATAAAAAAAGTAAAAAATAAATCAACTAGTTAGGCTGGATCTGTTCAGATAAATGCAAGTTTCATAATCCTTATTCTAAAAGTAGATCTTACCCATCCACTAGAAATTGTCTGACCAAGAAATTTTCCCATTAAAGGCTACGTAATGGTTTAGCTGTAATGAGGCTAGATCAAGGATCAAAATACTGATCTTATCCATCATAGCCTGTCATGCTCATCCTTTAAAACTGGAATTCAAGGAGACAGTTTCTTACAATTGATACGTGGCACATCCAGCAGTACCCAGGCAATATGTTAGGTCACGCCAACAGCCCCCTCTTAAAGAATGGCTAGACTACTACTAAACATCATCCTCCATATATGAATAAAGTTTCAAACACAATCCAGCCCACCAATAACCTGCTCTACTTCCATGACAAAGTCTGACAACATCTATGGACATAAATCACCCTCGAAACTAGTTTGAACCAGCCTACAGCTACTACACGACTACTCTGATACCAGAATGAACCAATTGGGCACGCTAGTCTTTGAAAATCAGCTTGCAAGGTTTTTCCACAACTTAGATGTTGCATTTTCTTTTATTGAGACTTTCATATTTGTTCACTTTCGGTATTATTATCTCACTCATCATAAAGGTATTTGTTAACTCCATTCGGCATATTTGACATCTCTCTCTTCTATCACTCTACATACAAAATTAGTTTGCACATGTAGGAAAATGTAAGACTAATTTGATGTTCAAATCTAGGTCTGTACATAAGTCAGTTATAACTACGATAGAATTTATTTTCCCAGGTTAAGGGGTTGGTGCGAATGACTCTTGTGGAAATAGTCGATCCTAAGTAGAGAGGGGGCCAAAAAAAGCTCCGACACCCATGAGTCCACGACCATCTCAAGAAAAAGAAAAAAAAATGATAGCATTTGTTTATTGGAGGACTTAGATGTTGGCGTTTGTTATATCCATTTGCATTCTCGTCTCTTTTTGATACCCTTCAGCATGATGAGGCCAGGGGCGAAACTAGAGGGCCCCTTAATTTATATTGCAAATCTTATTAATTTAGGACCCCTTAATTTATATTGCAAATCTTATAATTATTAGTTTATTATCATATTTAAAATTTTTAATATAATTTGTTTTTATTTGATGCAAATCTTATTTTATGCAGTCTACCTAAGCCCGATACAAGTCAAGCTTAGTTGGGTCTAAGGAGGCTTAATTCAAACCTTGTTTTCAATAATTCATTTTTTTAAGTCTAACAACTCCCTTTTAAGCAAAAATACCAAAATATTTTGTAAATTTCATGAGGGCGGCCTGAGGTAGTAAATGCAAATTAACTTAGGCGACCTATGCATTAAATTATCGCATTAAGTGTTCTTGGATAGGATCAGATCTATATACGCAAGTGAGATGTACGATATGGGGTGCGTGTGTCAGTCGAGTATCCAAACATACGAATAGGTTTAGGTGAAGTGCCACCCCCCCCCCCCCCCCCCCCCCCCCCCCAAAATTAAATTTTTTGGTTCCGCCACACTAGATGAGGCTGCATAGGAAATTAATATACTGGAATAGCTTCATATTTATTGTTGGACACTTAGGTTAATCAGTGATTTAACTTAAAGTTAAATCAACAACATAGCCTCAATCCCAAAATTAGTTGGGGTCGTCTACATGGATCAAACTCTTCCATTGCGCTCGATTTAGTGCAATTGATAGTTTGCATTCCAAATCATTTAAGTTTAATTGTAAAGTATATTCAAATGGGAAAAGGAAATATATGATGGTTCCACTTTGATCCGATGAAGTTAAAAGCCTTAAATCTTTACACCAAATTTAAGACTTAGGCTCAAAAATGCGAAAAATGATTTTAAGACCACAAACTGTTAGGAAAAACTGAAGGGACATGGATGCAAAAACCAAGAAATTGCTAGTAAGTAATATGCAAAACAATGTTCTTTAACAAACCTGAGCTTTCACACTACAATAGAAACCTCTAGACCAATACTCTAACCATTTGACTAAAAACCTAAGCCCATGTATCAAGCGAATTCCATAAAGAAAATAAATAAATAAATAATAATTAATAACATGTATCAAGCAATCAATGAGTTTAAACACAAGTTAAAATGTCTTTAAAAAAACCATGTGGAGACAGAATGTACCACTTGGTAATAACGAAGAGGGTTCTTCTATGTAAATAACACCAGAGAGGAGACCAAAAAAAAAAAAAACCACACCAGATAAATTATGTTATCCTACATTTTAGAAAAGCTAAAAGTTACCTACATATGAATCATTAAAAAATATAACTTAAATTGTATTCAAAGCATGCAAGAAGGCTTTAGAAAACTCAATACTAACCAAAGCCAGCCCAGGATCCTCCCCCCTGTTGCAAGCTGCTTCTATCTCAGGATCACCGGAGTGATTGCGAGCCCAATCCTTAAGGACCAAAATGCATCATTAAGTAAAATGCAACACAAAAGGGAAATAGATATTGACAAAAAAATTACCCTAAGGCGACCGACAAATATCTGGATCACAGAAGCACCAGCTCGTGCGGCTGCTGCTGCTTGGCAAAAGCTGTAGATGGGGTAACAAGTAATAACATCATCAAGAAAAAGTAAATGGAAGCATATTGCTAAGAACCCATCAATTGGTACTTGGGGACCACCAATGCAATGCTAGAAGTGTTGAGTTAGCTGTTTTGGCTTTTACGGGAAAATAGCATGTGTAAGTGTTTCCATTTTGGGGGGAAAAGTAGGAAGATATATATAGATTGTGAAAGATGAAATAGATATCCAGAAAATTGTAATTGAATAGGTGAACTCTTTTGAGTTTGGGTTGAGACTTGAGAGACAAGTCTCTATGGGTTCTTATAGTTTGTTCTTGTTGTTTTGATTGCCAATCGAGCAATAGAATTCAAGAATTCTATCACATATAACTTTAGTTGATTCACATATTATGAAGATCACAAAAAAATGGGAGCACCAAGAAGACCACTAGTCAAAATTGTGATTCACAAGTAAATACTAAAGATTACCAAATAAAATAAAGGAATCAATATTTAGCATTAAAGTGCTCTCCCTTGTAAGTGAATCCAAGCAATATTTTCAAGAAAGAGTGATTTTTTTTTTTTGTCAAAGCTTTTCAAACGAAGAGTTTGCTTAAGCAATTTATTTCAGTTCCTTGGCTTCAAACGTATTTTATCCAATCTTACATTGTGAAACAGAAAGCAAATCAGAAATTCCAGACTCATTGTTGGTTATAGAGGAGATTTGGTGATTTGGGCATTGATGAAGCCTACACCTGGGTATCATAATCTCCTCTACCACAAGAAAGAATGAAATTTAGTTCGTCTAACACTTAATTAGATTTTTTAGATGGAACATAGTTACTTCCGTAAGTTTCAAGAAAAACGTATAAAAGAAGTTAATTTTTCCCATTGTTGTCCAAGTAAGTTTATTTTGAGCTTGAAATGCTAAGAAGGCACATGGCGTATAGGAGATGTAGAAGAAGAAAGCTAACAACATGTATCAAGATACTGCTAATATTCCCTTTCATGTTCAGACCTGTTGAAATACAAAGTCCCTTAATGTTGTTATTGTGTGTCACACTTTAAGTGTCACAGGCTATTGAATTATCTTATGCTACTAACAAATCAATTGAGGTGTTCCTTGTTTAGTTCTACCATGTAAGCTGCCACATATGCAATCATCATATATGCAAGATCTTTAGATATTCTATGTATCTTTATGGAAAGGCAAGAATTTGCAAACAAGGAAGAACAGCCCGTCGCATCGCAATCAAATCTAAGAACAAGGAAACTCGAGATTTCAATCAAAGATGTCAATCAAAGAAGTTTCCTAAAACACATTGGTGCCGATTCATTGAATGAGAAGGAACGTGAAGTCAAAGACACTACAAGCCTTCTCCATATATAGTTCAATGCTCATTAGTCTTTGCACCTATTAATTATTCTGATTAATTCAGTTGTTTTGTCATAGCATAAGAGCACCATTTCACGAGTCTTATTCACACACACACTTGGCTAAGGAGACTTAGCCTAAACACCGAGGAGATCTTGGAGATTCTTGTGTAAGAGCTAAGAGATAGGGGGAGTGATTAGTACAGTAGGACTTGGTGAGGGATCACCAACTTGAGAGAAAACAAGTGCGGAGTCCTTTTGTAAAAGTTGTAATCATTCTTTACTACTTTGTGGATCTTACACTTGGGCGTGGCCCCGAAGACGTAGGCCTAGGTCTGAACTGCGTAAACAATTTATGCACGTTATTTACTTCACTGCAAAATTGTTTTTACTTGTTGTTGCATTCAGTGTGCAAGAACAAAAACTTATACATTACATTTTCATTTGGTATCAGAGCCTAACGCTTATATCATTTGTTGTGTCAAAGAAGGCAGGTCCTAATTACAAGTAATGTCTCATCATCATCAATCTGATAAACCAGAAGGTGTCTCTACAACAAAGCCACCACTCCTTACAAGCACAAATTACACATACTGGAAATCTCAGATGGAAGGATTCATTCTATTCATTGATGTGAAAGCATGGAAGACCATCGAAAAAGGGTACTCCTTCCCTGAACAAGACGGAAAACCAAAGAGCATGGATGATTAGACAGATGCCGAGGAAAGGTTGCTGCTTGCGATCACCAAAGCTTTGAACGCTATATTCAATGGAGTGAATCAAGAACATCTAAAGCTTATATCTTAATGCAAAGTTGCACGAGATGCTTGGAAAATCCTTCAAAACGTGTTTGAAGGAAGTGACGACGTACGTGACTCTAAGAAAGTGTTGATGTCCTTACGGTTTGAAGCGTTGCGAATGAGCGATGATGAGACTATTGCCGAATATACAGCGAAGCTGAAAGATATCGCAAATCAGACTGAACAACTCGAAAAAACTTACAAGTATAGAAAGATGGTTGAGAAGGCCATTCGATCTCTTCCCTCCAAGTTTGATGTAAAAGTTGCAGGAATTCAAGAAACCAAGGGGCTCAAAAATATTCAATTTGATGAGTTGATGGGGTCTCTCACAGCATATGAAATGCATCTAAATCAAAGCCGAAAGCAGCGAGAAATTGCACGCAGAGCTGCTTCACCACATTCCAGGGAAGATCAAGTCGAGGAAAGTGACCTTGCCTTCCTCACTAAAAAAATACAACAAATTGTTCAAGAAGGTACATGGCAGCAAGTTCAGTAGTGTCAACAAAACATAGCTGGTGAAGGGAAAAACAAGATAATTCAATGCCGAGAATGTGATGGGTTTGGACATTATCAATATGAATGTCCGAACTTCATAAAGAAAATGGGGAAGTCTCTCAATACTGCATTGAGTGATTCGAATCAAATGATGAAAGCAATCATGTTGCATTCAGCTCCATATCAGATATCGGCATTTCAGAAAAACAATCAGCTGAATCGATTGCCTATACGGCCCAGATTACCCATTCAACAGCTGTGCCCACAGACATAGAAAACATCCAACTTGTCCTTACAGAAGAGGTAATGCTTCTTGATTATGAATATGATTTAGATTCTATTGATTCCATTAGTATTGCAGATATAAAGGAAGCATTTAAGGAGATGTACGAGAAGTGGTCAGGGGTAGTTAACAAAAACATTTTGTTGTCTAAAGAAGTTATCAATCTTCAACAACAACTTGACGCGGCTGAAAAGGAGTTGCAAAGTGTACAAAAGACACTCAAAAATTCAAAAGATACACTAAAGCAACTTAATAGAGGAAAAGTCAAATTAGATGACATACTCAATATGGGGAAAGGCTCAAGTGATCACAGAGGGCTCGAATTCAAAAATGAAGCATCTACCTCCACACAACAAAAGAAAGCAGTTCCTTTTACCAAAGGAAACGACATCAGAGAAAGGGATGAAAATCCTCTACGTCAATTTAGGCCAATATGCTATTTCTGCGGAGTAAAAGGGCATATACGGCCACGGTGCTTCAAAATGCACCGAGATCTAGCAAGACGACAAAAGTCAATCACTAAGAGGAGTGATGTTCCAAGGAAACAACAACAACAACAACAACAACAACATAGCCTCAGTCCCAAATTAACTGGGGTCGGCTACATGGATCAAACTTTTCCACTGTGCTCGATTAAGTGCAATGATGTTCCAAGGAAAGGTGATACAAAATCATATGATCAGCAAAAGTGGGTTCCTAAGGCACAACATCAATGCAATGGCACAAATCCTTCCATTGAATTCATGTTTCACATCTTAAGGCAACACCATATGTACCGGAAAGGTATAATGCTAAACCTCAGTTATTTTCTTTATTTTTGTAATTTGTTATGTTTTGTTTTGTGCTAAGGAACAGGTTGAAAAGGTTGGATAAAAATAAACCTCCTTAGAATGCCACAGCATCTGTGTCCACAAACAGTCAGCTCGCATATGCACAACCTTATGTCTGCATCTGTGCTCACAGACTATTGTCTACATCTGTTATTCCAGAGCCACTTTCTGTCCCCACAATTGATTTCCTTGAAGGTAATAATGAATTTAGGGGGAGTAATTTTAAGTATAAGGCTCTATATGTATCCCTTACTGCTTAGAAACTATCTCATGCTACAACTACTATATAGCATTTGTTTTTCCGTTGCTCTTCGTACTGATGTGAGGTTTGTAGCTTTTAATATGATAGTTGTCCAACATATAGGGTGTTTTTTGCTTGTTGGGTTATACCGATTGATTAATTGTTCTCCTTGTGTCGAGTCTTTGGTTGGTTGTTGTTTCCTCATTTGTAAAGTCAATTTTTTCCACATGGAGGAGATAATGCAAAATGAAGGAGGAGTCTATTTCTTTTTCTTGCTCAGTTGATAGATGGTACCTCTTCGAGCTTGTTTGTCAATTTTTGTGACAAAAGGCGAGAGTAAGTATCTTAGTCCTAATTTTAGGGAGAGCATACCACTTTTTTGACACATTTGTTTTGCATTATTTTATTTCCTGCTCATGTTGATTACACTCGTAAATGTTTTACTGCAGAATTTCTATTATGTTTAAATGCATGCTTACTTTTGCTTGTCATTGCATGCCTTTTAAATTTATCTTGCAATATATATTGTTTGTTTGTTTTATATACACTAGTTGTGACATATAAATGACAAAGGGGGGAGAACGTTAAGGTAAAATTATGTGATTGTCAATATTTGTTACAACTCAGATATGGTAAGCAAAGGAAATAAACTAAAATGTGTACACCTATATGTTTCCTAAGCTCTTGCATAGGTTGTGCCCACAGAACAATCAGTATGTGGTCACAGACAACTATCATTGACAGAACGGCAGAAGTTCTCGCGAGATCGAAAGAATGCTAGCTAGACCTATTCCATATCCAACATACATTTATCATGCATTCATTATTCCAACAAGGAGAGCGAGAATGGAAAGCGTGGGATGTCAAAGGATATATGATTGGAAGATCTTTCCATATATATGAAAAATCTTGATTGAAGAAAAAATGGAAAGACAGACAAATCATAGCTACAAATTAAAGAAAGAAAGATATATCACAGCTATACTTGAAAACTAATTAGAGAACTTCCATGTTTATATAATCTTTGGTTTTCTATATAAATGGGTAATCACTAATATGAAAAACACCTCTTAGAGATTAATTTTCATATTCATAGCAAGGTAGAGGAAGCACTAGCTAACTCTCTTTTTAGTTAGTTATTTTTCTCCTTTTGATGTCGCCCATAGCACCCTTTGTTTTTCTGTGTCCACAAAGGGGGAGAACTAAGATTAGATACAGAGTAAGGGGAAGTAACAAAACTAGTTTAAAGTTTTTGTTTGGTTAGTTACTTAATATTTCCTGGTTGAACTTCACTGATATTTTAATTTTGAAATTTAGGATTTATGTTTGATCTTTACACTAATGCTTGGCATGACTGTGTTTACAATAACATTATTTTTTCACACGTTTTGCATATCTAATCTATACACTAAGTTGTGACACACGATAATAAAGGAGGAGATTGTTGAAATACAAAGTCCCTTAATGTTGTTATTATGTGTCACACTTTAAGTATCACAAGCTATTGAACTATCTTATGCTACTAACAAATCAATTGAGGTGTTCCTTGTGTAGTTCTGCCATGTAAGTTGTCACATATGCAATCATCATATATGCAAGATCTTTAGATATTCTATGTATCTTTATGGAAAGGCAAGAATCTGCAAATAAGGAAGGACAGCCCGTCGCATCGCAATCAAATCTAAGAACAAGGAAACTCGAGATTTCAATCAAAGATGTCAATCAAAGAAGTTTCCTAAAACACCTTGGTGTCGATTCATTGAATGAGAAGGAACGTGAAGTCAAAGACACTACAAGCCTTCTCTATATATAGTTCAATGCTTATTAGTCTTTGCATCTATTTAATAATTCTCATTAATTCAGTTGTTTTATAAGAGCAAAGTGAGCATAAGAGCACCATTTCACGAGTCTTATTCACAAACACACTTGGCTAAGGGGACTTAGCCTAAACACCGAGGGGATCTCGGACTCCAAGGGGATCTTGGAGATTCTTGTGTAAGAGCTAAGAGATAGGGGGAGTGATTAGTACAGTAGGACTTTGTGAGGGATCACCAACTTGAGAGAAAACAAGTGCGGAGTCGTTTTGTAAAAGTTGTAATCATTCTTTACTACTTAGTGGATCTTACACTTGGGCGTGGCCCCGAAGACGTAGGACTAGGTCCGAACTGCGTAAACAATTTATGCGCGTTATTTACTTCACTGCAAAATTGTTTTTACTGGTTGATGCATTCAGTGTGCAAGAACGGAAACTTATATCTATGCCCACAGAGACATTCTGTGTGAACAGAGATTACATTTTCATTCAGAAACTTATATCTGTGCTCACAATGCTCATAGATACTAAGTTACTGTCTATGCCCGCAGAGACATTTTGTGTGAACAGAGACATTACATTTTCAAGACCCATCCAGAATGTGCAGAGAGAAAAGCTTCAAAGAATATGCAAATTCCAATCAGACAAATAAAGAATATAAAAGCAGAAAAGCTCTCACAAACCACAGCTCAAGTACCTTGTTAGACAACCAATGAACCCAATAGTTTGGAAACTCAACACTGCAATCATCATGAACCCACCTCGAAAAGTGCACCTCAGATTATCAGTAAGCCAAGAATGACCAGATGGTGATTCTTAAAACTGGCATCATTTTGGGAAAATAAAAACATATTTGCTCATCTAACCAAGGTCTGAAGGATATCAAAAAAATGTTCAAGAAACTAATGCAAGAAAGTAAAGAAGGAAAATAAAACCCATCAAAAGAACACTATAACTTGGGTAAAAAGAAATCTCCCCATTATTGATTTAGATGGATAGGGTGAGGGCTAAAAAAGGGAATGAGAAGGAAATAGCTTAACATACAAAAGAGTGAAAAGAAAAGGCACACCGATGTTGTAATCAAGGATTCCAAGGCACAGAGAGGTCATGCTTAAGGGCCTCTAAGGCGAGGCCAAGCCTGGTGGGCACCAAGGCTGAAAAAACAAAAACGAAAAAAAAAAAAAAAAAAAGAGCACGCACATTTATTCAGAGTTCTTTGAACAGTTGTATTTTAGGGAAATGCTACATTGACACACCAGATTTTACACACCTAGCTTCTGCTGATATGGAGACACGAGACCCACTGCCAAGATGGCTGAACGTTTAAGTTCCCTGCTTCCTAGCCTGACGAGCGGTCATAGCATGACCTTGTTGCACTTGATTAGCTGTTCTGCTGCTGTTTGCTGCCTGCAATCTGTGTTTTGCTTCTTGTTCTGCTGCATTACTGCTTGTTAGTGTTGCTGTTTCACTGCTGCTGTTTGGCGCTGCTGCTGCTGCTGTCTTGCAGTTTTGGCTGTTTTTGGTGCAGATTTGATGTTGTTTGCCACTGCTACAGCGTGCTGTTTTGCTACTGTCTCACTGAAATTTTTGGTACAGCCACACCTAACTTGCTTGCTTAACAAGTGACCTAGTAAGGTATAATTTCTTCATTTTAAAACTGAATTTTTGCATCTTTGGTGGCTACGTCAAGGCTTTAAACCAGTCCATATTACTTTCTTGAACCAACAAACCAAGCCTTCGCCCATAGCCTTCTTTCATTAGTTGGCATAACCATTATCTTCGCATCATCACTTTTGTGCATTTTTCTTCTTGCATACACGTAGTGTAATTTTTTAAGTTCATTACATTTTGCATTCAGTTATATATCAGCAAAAAGAAATAAAAATCATTTCTCATATTCAAGCCTTTCACAATAATACCCATATCATGCCCCAAGCCCGAAAGAATTTAATAGCCGAGTTAGAAAAAATCCAGGAGCATATTGATGGTCAATTTAAAAAGCTTAAACTGGGAATAAGAGATGCTAAAGACCGATTCACTACTTCGGTAGGTCAACATCTGGCAGATGAAACTAGTGCTACCCCTAGTAACCCTAAAGTTGATCACTATCCCCCACTTTGAATCAATCTCATATTCCCCAAGATTTAGAAAAATCACACACTGATTTAAATGAATCACGTGATGTAAAGGATGATGAACAACTCATTATGCCGGTAGATAATTCACACTGAAGTGATGAACTTGAGGAGGAATGGATCATCCAAATGAATCTTTGAATGTTATGAGATGCATTTTGTCTTCTCTCGTCCACGCTGACGAGTGTAAGCGTACAAGCACTTTCTTCACAAACATTAAATGTGGAGATAAAGTATGCAAAATTGTAATTGATGGTGGGAGTTCTATGAATGTCGTGTTTACTTCAAGAGTTTCTAGGATGAAACTAAAGCCTGAACCACATCCCCAACCTTAAAGGGTTGTTTGGTCGATAAGACTCCATTACCAGTGACTGAAAGGTGTTTGGTGCCACTTACGTTAGGTGATTATAGTAATCGCATTTGATGTGATATTCTACCTATGGATGTTGTACATATTTTGCCAAGGCATCCTTGGTTATATGATCTTAATGTCACCCACAATGGTAGAGAAAACACATATCTTCTCAAACATAAGGGCTAAGCTATTAAGTTACTTCTTGCAATAGTTACTTCCTGCTAAGCAAGACAGTAAGCCTAACCATAACTTAGTGTCTCAGTCTCCTTGTCCAGCATCTATCATTAAGCCATTGCATATTTGATCCATGGCGAGTTTTTTCCTACTAAGTTTGCCTATAATAGTAATGTTAACCGACCTACAAGATTGTCCCCGTTTGCGGTTGTCCTTGGTCATCGACCTCGTCAGCCTGTGGATCTTTTTCCATTACCACCAGATTGCCACACCTTTTTCTGCCGAGTCTTTTGTCCAACACATACATGGCCTTCATGCTAATATTTGACGAAAGCTTGCCATTTCTAATGAAAATTATAAAATTAATGTTGATGTGCATCGTAGGAATGTAGAATTTAATGAAAGTGATTATGTAATGGTACACATTCGTCCTGAGCGACATCCTCCACATTCATACAAGAAACAATATCCCCGTGCTTTTATCCCATTTCGTATCCTTCGAAAACTTTAGCCAAATGCCTATGTGCTTGACTTACCATCTGATATGCATATTAATCCAGTTTTCAATGTTGAGGACTTATATCCTTATAGAGGTACTTTTGAGCTTCCTTTGCAAGTTTTTGTTCCAACAGGTTCATCTTCTGTAGCTTCAGAGCCACGCCTTCCACCTACTTTAGCGTCTTTTGAGCATATTGCTAATGTATTAGATGATGAGATAGTGTCTTCTTATGATAGTGGACATCGTCGATATTTGGTGACTTGTAGAAATCGTCCAACTTCTTATGCTTCATGGATTTCTGAAGATGAGTTCAAATGTCTTGATCGTGATCTTTTGGAGAACTACCTTGATGTTAACTCGTAGGAGTCGAGTTCTTTCAAGCCGAGGAGAATTGATGTAGGACATGTGAAGCATTATCCAAGATTGATTTAGATTAGGAGTTTAATTGTTGGAGTCCTTGTAAGATTAGAAGTTTAGTTTATATTTTGATTAGGATTAAAAGTTACTATTTTATTAGAAGTTTTGTGTAATTAGAATTATTAAGTTTTAATTATTTTCGTCACTTT
Organism: Stephania yunnanensis; assembly: GCA_039657365.1. NCBI lineage: Eukaryota > Viridiplantae > Streptophyta > Magnoliopsida > Ranunculales > Menispermaceae > Stephania > Stephania yunnanensis. The sequence goes on along the minus strand of CM077584.1, from coordinate 49,935,051 downwards.
ATCTAATGTAAGTTTAGAAGGTCATTAGAACTTCAAATTCCTAATTGTATTAGAAGTTTTAGGACCTTAGCCATATATATAGGTGTTTAGGTTAAATTTTTTGATATAGAACATTGAATAAGATTTATATTTGCTAAAATTCATTCTATCTACTTCTACTTGATTTCTTTCCTCTAATCCTCCATTAACGAGACTGCTCGTCAGGTTTGAATTTGAGCACCACATTGGTTCGTTCAATTGTCCTTGACTTGTATTCGATTAAAGCTTTTTAGGGAAAGTAAAAACAAGTCTTTGTCTACTTCTACTTCATCTTGTATGGTTAGGGTAGGGAACTCTTCCATAAATCGAGAAGCGAAAAAAAATATGGAGGGTCCCAAACAATTTATGCACGATTCTTGGCATTTCCCGTTACCCTTGACACTTAGAAAAAGAACAAGAAAAACACGTGAAAATGTTACATTTGAGATCAATAATGTGTTGGATCTTAGAGATAGGACAATTAACGATGTAGTTGATACTATGGGTCGATAGTAATACATGTGTATCCGATAAAACCCTAAATTTAATTGGACTGAATTAACAAAGAAAAGATAAAACAAGAGAATTGTGAGCGAAGAAGATTTATTGCTAAACTGAACCACCGAACAAGCAATCTCGCAGCATTCAAAAGGCTAGACTCTCCAAGAACTCAAAGAGTTCACCAATTACGATTCCAAGAACTCAAAAAGTTCACCAATTACGATCAAGATGACAAAAGATCCCTTTCTCTCCCTCTCCACATCTATTTATCCACTCATTATTCCCGCCCAAACTAGCTAACTCACTAAAGTCACGCCTGTAATGTTGTGGTCCCTTCCCAATTTGATGTGTTAGCTTGAGCATGGTTCATATCATTGCTCCCCCTTTAAAATCCACCTTGACCTTAAGGTGGCGAATGAGAATAAGAGCTTGCCAACCATGTAACCTTGTGAATCTCGCAATTGACCATGCCAAGGTCCAAACAAACATCGCAACCAGTGAAAGAATGACATGCCACCATAAAGTTGCCCTCCAAAAAGTGAGGAATCATGCACCAGCGCCACAAAGCCAAACGAAGGCAAGCAATAAGCCCCACATATCAAATTGCTCCATATTATGACATCAAATACTTTGCAACCCCAAAACACCCACTTGGTACATGTATTCCCACCAAAATGGGAGTCCAACCACAAACCCGTAAAGCAAGAGCTAGAGAATCTAAATAGATAATTCAAAGGCCGAACATTCCAAGCCAGGATCGAAACAAATCTTGTAAAGGAAGGTGAGAGAACATCAGCCACCCTCAACAGCTTGAATGCAACAGTGAAGAAGGTGCCCATAAGAGCCACATGAGCGTTAGAGGGCACCACCCAATTAATGTACACCAATAGGACCCCGTGATTGGCAATTAAAGCAACTTGAAAAAAAATAGAGGACGAAGGATGTTACCTTCGAAATCCTCTCACCAGCACAAACCGATGTTGGGTTGATCCAATTGGCAAACTAGTTCACAACAAAGTCATATGGACCCTGGATCAAGAAGTTATAACCTATAGATGCGTTGATGTGGTAAACATAGCCATTTAAGTTCTCGAAGAAGATCAGCTTAACCAACTGTCCCATAAGAGAAATAGCATCAATGATTGCAACTAAGCCATGCTCTTTATCATCATTAAGGTGGAACAAGAAATGATCAACACCCATAAAGACATGCTCCACAAAAATTGCAATGCCCACACTCATGACAACCACATTGATACTCTCGCATCGTTGAACTGAACTCCCAAAAGTGGAAAAGGATACAAACAAATTATGATGATCCTCAAGCAGCACACGACCAAAGTGGGCCCACAGCTTAAAGCTCGATGAAGAGTGCGTATGTCGAAGATAATCTAACAAAAGTGGAACAAACTTGGGAATCATATAGTTGGGACACCAACAGACAACTTGTGGGTTAACACTCACCATTAGACATCCTCGATTGGTGTGGTGGATCAACATTGTCTCCTTCCCCAATTGCACCGGAAAGATTTCCAAAAAAAAAAAAAAAAGTAGATCCGCGAATGCTGAATGCATATGTGACGACCATGATCGTTGATTGTAGTGAAGACGACGGCGGCCAAGACAGTGGAGCAATCATGTCAACAAAGTCTCCTATGGTGGCCAATCTTGAATATGTGACAGTGCGTATGGAACATTCAGTCGCAAAGAGTTTGCCGGAACTCAACGTCTCGTCCATAAGTTCAAACAAACATTCACGATCCCATAGCACACCTGTGCATACAATGAATGAGTACCAAGAAGCTCCTAGGTTGGTCGTAATTACCAACAAATCGAAGCACTTGTTAGGAGTCATGAGAGTATCCAACCGATCTAATCCATCAACCGCACTGTGCCGATCTTGGTTCCTTATGTCGCTCTGGTCCATTCCCACACCTAAAGATAAGCGACGGCGTTAATATGGTTCCCCAGCGGTCAGAAACGCCACAGACAACTCTGGATCAGGTGAATCTAAGGTTGGCAACCCGCGCACATTCTGGATCTGGGATCCCAACGCCCCAATTGGTGGATCTAGGATCTGCACCAAGAGTTGAACCCGACGCTCGAGTTTGAGGGAAGGTGGCCTCCTCCATCTTCTACGTCAACCTTCTAATCTCATATATGGCCTCTGAGATCTCAGATTTGAACTCGTCCACCTTCAATGTCAACCTAGAGATCATTTCCACCATCAATTGGACCTTGCAAAGCTCTACGTCCGTGGATTCGATTAGCTGAACAACTTTTGGTGACATGATCGAAGAAAATATATGATACCAACGATAGAACCCTGAAATTTAATTGGACTGAATTAACAAAGAAAAGATAGGAACAAGAGAATTGAGAGCGAAGAAGAAGATTTATTGTTGAACTGAACCACAGAAGTAATCCCATAGTATTCAAGAGGTTGGACTCTCCAAGAACTCAAAAAGTTTACTAATTACAATCAAGATGACAAAAGATATCTTTCTCTCCCTCTCCACATCTACTTATCCTCTCATTATTCCTGCCCAAACTAACTAACTCACTAAAGTCACACCTGAAATGTTGTTGTGGTCCCTTCCTTATTTGATGTGTTAGCTTGAGCATGGATCTTATCAGTATCGTTCCTATTTGTTAAGCTATTTTGTTGTCTTGCTAAGTTTTTTTTGGCAATATCTTTTTCTTATTTATTGAACTATTAACTACCTATGTTGGCATGTTTTGTTGTTTATAATCAATGGCATCAACTCTTTCAAAATGTAGTTTTATCTTGAAGCTCTTAAATGACATATAACATAAAACATATTATTTGTCTAATGTAAGCACTTATTTTCTTCTGACTATTTTTTCTCAAAATAATTCTCATTGTTTTTTGTTTGTTAGAGGTTATTGTCTATCTCCAATAAGTGGAAGAAGTTATTTGTTTATGCTTACTGGCATAATAATGTCGAATCACCTCCCCTCTCTTTCACCAAATCTCAATCTTCTAAACGCATCAACGACATTCCTATAATCTTTCTTATTAAGCATCATCCAACTAACACTTCCCTCCGTTTCTGTGGCGAGGCACATAAAGGTATTTGGCACTAGTATTCCCACCTCATCATTCATTGCTAGCTTCTTCACACAATCACTCAACTTTTTATGATTGAAGAAATGTCTAATGTTGCTTGGGCTAACAACATGGTTGTACTCAAGCTTGCAGTGGAGTAACACCATAAACCATCTATATGACTATATGTAATCTTACGAATCTAGCATGCATAAACTAATTGGTACCTCCCTAATTTTCCTCGCTTCTCGATCTATGGAAGAATCCCCAAACCCAACCAAACAAGATGAGGTAGAAGAAGACGAAAACTAGCTTTTTTACTTTCCCTCTAAAGCTTTGATTGAATATGCAAGTCAAGGACAATTGAACGAACCAAGATGGGGCTCAAATTCAAACTTAACGATCGGTCACGTCATGCTCTGATCGCTCATCACGCTAGGGAGCAAGGAGCAACTTAAAATTTCAGCTTGGTGTGTCACCTCTAGCGTGAGACTTGTGTCAATGTAGCATATCCCTTTATTTTATTATGGGGATTGCTACTTGCATGCACCTAATGCCCTTACACACACTTCTTTTTATTTTTAGGTCAAAAATTGTAAAACGTTATGTGTGTGGTTTAGGTGGCGGTGTGTGCGAATAGCAAAGCACCTTTATTGTTATGTCCCTCTACCGCTATGCAACATTAATAGTTTACTACTCATTTTTATCCCCGTTCAATGTATTTTTTAGATATAGTACTAATAAGACTTACAAAAAGTATCTAGAAATGCTTCATGAAAATATATTGTTGGTTGACAATCAGCGGAGTTGTCTTATCATAGAAAAAATTCATTGGAATTGCCTCAAATCGGTAAAGGGCGGCAAGTTGAATGGTTGGATTATGAGAGAAACATGATAGGTGGAGGAGTGTTTATGTTAAGTAATTTGATAATAGTGGCCCCATCGAATTTTGTAAAAATTGATTAGAAGCCCACCCCACCGCCCACCTAGGGGACATTTGTTTGGGTAGTTTCTACACAAAATGCCAAGGTGTTGCCTAGCAATCAATAGTTGTACTACCATGAAATAAGCCTAACATACATTACATCCTTAACAACTGAATCTTAGGGAGAGGATTTCTCATAATTTATATCTCCGACATACTAATTTTACCCCAATGATGTGGGATTATTTTAATACTCTCCATCTAGTTTGGGTTGGAGTCACTTTATACTCCTTCCAACAACACCAAGTCACAACCCCAATATATCCGTGGCATACTAGCTCTGATACCATAATAAAACTTGTACTTGATTACATTTAACTCAAATATATTACAAATTTACAACGCAAATCAAATAGCATATTAGTAGTCTCCCCTAACAAAATACAATTAGTGCTATATTAACTACTTAGAAGCTAATGAAGAATCATAATTTGACGCAAACATACAAAATGTGTTGCTTCCTAATCTTAAGAGTTCATGCATCAACTTAAAGAAAAATATTCCCCCATAGCCTAATACAAATGAAAGTTTCTAACTGATCACTACTTAAGCACCAAATCCAAACTAGACTAGGACAAATTATGTGAATTGTGAGATAGACACAATCAATCACAAATCTCGTTTTTAAGGATTTTAGTCTAATTAAGACTCTTTGCTAGTCGGTAAGTTAGGGTCAACTTTATAGTTTATATATTTTCTTGTGAGGATATTAACAACTAGATTGTAAATTGAAATCAATTTGAGTTTTAAATAAAACTAATCTTTCAAATTTTATTATCGTATCAGAGCAAGTATGTCAAGGATGGGTTTGGTTCGTTGCTCACCTTTTATGGAATAAGAGAATTGGCTTTCAATTTAGCATTGAGAGTCGATTCGAATAGTTCCATATCTCTAGGGAAAAATTAGAATATTTAAGATCCAAGTTATGGCAACCATCACCACAATGCTAATATTCAAGGATGAGTGCCTAAGGTTGTAACCAAGCAATAAAAGTCTGTTAGAGTAGTCCCACATCTCTAGAGCAAAATTAGAATGTTTAGACCTAAGTTATGACAACACCCTCTTTACAAGCTGGTATTCAAGGATGAGTCAAGCTTAAGATTTCATCAGTTATGACAGTTCAATTAGGAAAGAAGTGATCCATTTTTACGAAGTCTGAAACAGAGTAATAATATTCATACGGAAACTAAAGGTCTCTGATGTTGAAGAGGTGGTTAGAAATTCTCTAGATCTGCTTATAATAAAGGGGGTTGCAGTATCAGGCACAGCTGTCCTAACCCTGCTTTCCATTGGTTCTTTGATGTTTTATTGTTGTTTTTTCTTATTTTCTTAGTCAAGTAACCTGGAAATACTTATTTTGTATGCTCTCTCAGTTCAAATTAATTTAGTGCTACTTTACATGTCAAATTAATGAAAAAGATATAAGACATTGATTTATGCACCCAAACGACGCATCTCAACTTTATGCAAAAAGAAAAAGAAAAACTTTAAAAGTAATAAATAACCTGTAAACAAATGTCATATGTGTCTGTATCCCTTCAGATTCCAGCAGTTTAGAGGCCTCTATTCCCTGAATAGTAGAGCAAGAGCTAATGAGCAAAAAGAAATTAAAAAAAAAAAAAAAAAAAAAATCAGGCTACATGTACCAGCCTTTGATTAATTTATTCAGGGGAAGAAGTATAATTCAGTGTTCTTCCTCACATACTTACTTGCCATGTAGCAGGGATTTTGAACAACAGGCGCTCTGGAGGTACCTCAATTTCATTGTACAACTTCAGCAATTCATGAACCTTGAACCGTACGACTAAAGCTAAGTCACTGAACGAACTCAAGAAATTACATTATGCATAAATATGAAAACAAATTTATGCACTCCACATGTTAAATTATTAAACTAATTCCCTTTTGTTGTTAAACGCCATTCTATAAGTTCAACTAATTTTGATTTTTAAGCATGTCATATCACTATGTTTGAAAAGCTATTCCAGAAGCAATAAAAAAATAGTATAAGCTTACATCCAAAACAAAGAAAAGGGAAGAATCTTCTTGGTTCATTAGCAAAAGTCATAATTGTTTATTAGAACCTTGCTTAGACCTTTAGCCATATCGATATAAAGAAACCTGAGTAAATCCTGTCTCAAACAATGCCACAGACATTGTTAACATGAATCCGGACACCACAAATTTGTTCACCAACTCTGTGTTTTTCCCTTTTCCCCTCTTTTTACTCCACATTTAGGAACCGCTGCCTATATATCCCCTTTGGTAAGGGTTTTGTCAGATATTGCCACTACACACATCAAATACCCAGAGATACTCCACATTGATAAATATTTTTGGCAATTTTAAAAAATTCCTGCTATTTATCATTCTCTTGATTTCAAAACTTAAAAGATACGTTATAGAAACTACGTCATCATTTGATACATGAAATGATGACATATCCTCTGTGCCATTGACATGAAACTTTATGTCTCCCCAAAGTAAAAACATTAAGCTATGAAAGGTAAAGCATTGAATTGAACCCCAAATTAAATGATCAGTCACTAACATTTATCTTACACAATAAACCTAATCCTCTGCAAAAATTTCTTAACTCCTATATAACTTTTCTAAGCTAGAATTTCAAACTCGTCTTCCGCACTCCTTCACATCATTTGCAATAAGAATAGCGAGTTGATGAGTTTCATGAAAGGAATGGGAGAAGCAGAACCATTTGATGACCTCAACATAGGTGAGATCAGATTTCTAACAATCTAGTCATTCACCAACATGTTGCAAAAGGCATGTTTCATACAGCTTATCCTTTGACTTCCATATCACTTACATAGTTTCATAAAGTGGTTTTGTAAGACCTAACACAAACTCATGCAAATGATGTTGTTTTTTGCACCAAAATGCACCATTTTACCTGTTAGCTTTTAGTCAAATGAAGATTCTAACCAGGACCACATAAATGCCAAAGTACAACAAGGATAACATGGAAATGAGGGGAGAAGTCAACCTATAAATAAAAGGTGGTTCAAAAATTACCAACGACCATTCTCTCATAGCCGGAATTGACCTAACAAAGACACAAAACCAGTATTTGGTTTGAACTTCAAAGTAGAGGCTGCTTTTTGGCTGCAACAAACAAGTTGAACAGTAAAAAAGATACTTTGTGAACTTATTTGCTTTCTCATTCGTAAGGCTGTCTGATTTTTTCCTCAATCAACTCGAGACTCTAAGAAGGTTATCAAACTACTAAACGGAAATTTCAAGTGCTTAGACCTGAGTTTTTCCAAGTATTATGTGCAGCATGATAGGATTATGATTGAACAGCTCAACAAGTTGATTTTTTTAGGCCCAAACAGGCCACAACAAGTTGATTGAAAGAACTGAAGATCAACAACTTTATTGATCAAAAGATGGACAAAACTGAATACAGAGAGAGAAGTAACAAAAATCAATCACACAATAGACATTCGAAAGGTCTATTAGCTCTCCAACTCTCCAACAAGAGACTTCACAGCTAATTCTTCACACGCTAAACTTCTCTCCAATCATATTTACACACTTCAATCTGTATCTTCCTGCAAAAGTCTTCTACTCTGCACTTCAGGTGTTGCCACGTGCCCATTTATTCTTACTGTGATTTATTGAGTGCCTATCATGGCACTCCAATGTTGTTAATGTGATGAGGTAGTTCTTAGGCAATCTACTCTAGATGAGGAGCACCTAAGCAGCAACAGCGACAACAAAGCCTCAATCCAAAATTATTTGGGATCGGCTACATGAATACAACATTTCCATTAAGTCAACTTCATGCAATTATTAATGTAATTTGACAATCTTTTAAATTAATGCATCCTATGTTATATTAGGAATATCCATATACCATTGAATTACTTCGTTTTCTAACTGGGACATTTGTAGGTTATCTTTAGATATGTCCAAACAAGTGCAACCGTCGTTCTCTTGCTTTTATCTCAATTGGAGCTAGTTCATAAAGTGTAGATGGTCTAATTGTCGTTCTATATAATTTTTCTATTAGTTTAGCAGGATATTTTAGGAGCATGTCCATCTAGTATGCAAATTAAAAATTTATTCAAAGGCACTAAAAACTGATATAATTAATTAAAGGGCCTTCAACATGGAATTAATGTTCTACATATATATAGGGAAATTCTACAATTGAGCCAAAATATATACCCATGCCATGGTGCCATGGGAACCTCTCAAAATGTGTTGTGCATTAAACGTTTTGTGCATTTATGACTCATAAATTAATGTGTTGGATTAGAATCCAATGGTTGTAAATGTGGTTCTCAGGCATGAGTATTTTTGTGGTTCCCATGGCATGAGTTTTTTTGTGGTTCCCATGGTAGTAGTACCCTATATATAAGTTAAGATGATGATGAATTGCATTATCATAATTATATTTGAGCAAAAAGAAATATTCACACGACAATGTTCCAAAATTTTCATTGTCCAACCAAGAAGACATCATCAATATGAAAATCGATTCAACATGGCTCATTTGTCCCATCCACCACTCAAAGAGAGAGTGAGGAGGGGGAAAAGAAGAAGAATCCATTGAAGGTCATCAAGATTCCCAACGTCATCACTAGTCCCTAATGCTTAAAAAAATCGCTGGAACTAGCATCAAAGCTTAGCAAAGTAGTACGTTGTGGTGCAAGTTGAGAATTGCGGATTTAGACTTTGAGATTTAGGTTTTGAAAGAGAGGAAGTTACAAATTTTATACGATAACATTTTTTATTTTCATACTATCTTTTAAACTTTTTATTTGATTATTTAAACATTCAATGCCCTGCCTAATACATGGCTTAGACTACGCAAATGTATAACGCCAATGGCACCACCTTAAAAAAACTATTCCACAGTCTGTTAGTTACTATTAAATAGCCTACCCCAAAAACACAGTACCACAGAGATTTCTAACAGAATAAACAAACAGTTCAGCAAACAAATTCCGTAGAATTGTACCTTCCTAACAATTCCATGCGTGTCATACGCCAAACGAGCATCAACTTCAGTCGACACCCGGCCAGGAACCAATTTCGCCAAATCACTCCCAACATTAACCAAAGCCTACAAAGCAATTCAATTTTTTTCAACAAACACATATTCCTACACACTACATTATTTCAGGATCATTTCAAGGTGATGAAATATCCAAACCTTGTTAAAGAAACAGGACAGCCTAACACCGGAATCGCCATGCACGTAGCATTCCGAATCAGCCAGAGCCGTGTCGACGGCGCTCTAAATCCAACAAACCAAGAGAGGGAAAATCTCAAAACTCAAACTTTCGAAATCAAACATATCGAGAAAACAGAAACACGTCAAAATCTTCCCCAAAAAGTAAAAACCGACCAATTCACCTTAAATTTGGTATCTGGAAGACTGAGTATCCCGAGTAGGAGCGAAGAGCTAACAGTCGCAGCTGTTGGGGGAAACCTGCGCAGTGTCCCAAACACCAAAGAAATTAGGGTTTTCGATTTCTCAATCAAATCGAAGAAATCGAAGAAATCGTAGAAATCGTAGAAATCGAGAAATGTACCTCTCGAAATCGTCGAAAATGACGGTATCGGGGACGATCTCGCTGAAACTGGAGACCAAGTCCAATTCAGTGCTCAAGCCTGAAACATAGAAAATCGAGATGAAAACCTAGAATCAAGAAAAAACGAATCACGAGAGAGAACTTAGAGAGAGACCAGTGTCGAGAGACGAGGAGGCGTTGTTGGAAGAAGCGCGGATTCGAGGGAGCGGTCTCTGTGGATTTGAGAAGGAGAGATTGGGAACAGATGATTGAACTTGAGATCTGAGTTTTCCGGGTTTCAGGAGCGATGGAGATGAAGGGGTAGATGAGAGCGAGATCGACATTGCTTTTGTGAGCTTGTCGGAGTGGGAGGGAAAGGGAACTAGGAAGTTGTGGGTTCAACTGAAATGGCTATTGAGGATAATTGACGTTTCATTGACGCTATTACCCTTGCAAAAAGATGGGAATTACGGGAGACTTGTTGGGGGGAGAGTGAAAATATGACCAACTCCTTGGGCTAATTATCGGAGAATGCGAAGAGAAAACGGGAATCTTACGTCGACGTCGTTTCTCGTGTGCATCACCGCTGCCGAGCGCAGCTGTCCAAAAACTCCAAATGGACAAGCCAATGATTACTCGTACAAATGTGCACCTGTACTTTGATTATTTTCTTGTGCAATGACATGTGTTTTTAAAAAATAAAAATAAAATAGAGGTAGAGATTTTTTAAAGCATTAGAAACGGTTAGATACAAGATTAATGGTGTGTTTGATAACAGGGAAAATAAAAAAAATCATGGAAATTTGTTTATTTTTTTGTATAATCATTTTTTTGGGTGTTTGATACACTTGTAACCGCATAGAGAAAAAAAATCCACCCTCTAATTTTCTCATTTACTTTCTTTTATTTTGAGATGAAAATTCGAAATTTTTGAGGTCTAACGAATTTATTTTTGACCGAAACTTGACTCCTTCTACAAGAACTCTTCCACAGTAGATGGAACTCTCTGCAAATACGTCTCTGTGATCGTCTCTCTGATCGTCTCTCTGATCTCTTTGAAATCTCTTCTTTCGTCTCCGCGATCTCTCCGTTCTCTCCTCTTTCGTCATGAATCATTTCGTCTCTGCGATCTTTTCGATTTCGTCTCTGCGATCTCTCTGATCTCTCCGATCTCTCCTCTTTCGGCGTCTCTGTGATCTCTCCGATCTCTCCTATTTCGGCGTCTCTGCAATCTCTTCGATCTCTTTCGACGTCTCTTTCGTCTCGATCTCTCCTCTCCTCCTTTGTCTCTGCGATCTCTCCTCTCTGGAACCCACCACGATCTCTTCATACGGCACGACAAGCCCTAAGAGCTTTGTGAGGTTAGCTATGCAGTTTATTTATTTTTTGGGTACATCTTTGGTTGATTCTTGTTGTCGTCGATGTTGTTGTTGTTGTTTATTAAGCTTTGACGAATGTGTGAAGGCTTTTGTTGAGCACAGTTAAATGAGATCCATTGGAGCACAATTTTGATTCTTAGAGCAAAAAAACTGATTATTAACTACAAGTAAACAAAGCTCGGAATCAGCTTTTGAGCCTCTGAACAACCACCAAATTTTCCTGGTTGTCCAATCTTTGTGCTTCTTCACTACTGAACCCATCAAAAGAGGAGAAAATTTTATGGAAGAAAACCCAATACATAAGTAATGAAAGCCAATCAAGACAAGAAATCAGAAACCCATCTCAGCCTCTCAAAAACAAAACTTCATTTAGAAGAACAAATGTTGTACTAATATTGTTTGTTCATCTATACGAGAAAAGATTAGAGAACATAAGAGAAATGAAAGTTAGACAATTTCACTGTTGTTGTTGCTGTTGTTGTTCTTGTTTGCTGAACTTTGCTCCTCTGATAGATAACCAAACATACATAAATCTTAGCTTCAAACGTAACATAATGAGAAACATAGAACAATACCTACTAAAGAAAATCACAAAAGATATGCTAATTAAGCATTGAAAACAAGTTTCACAACATGGGTATTGCAAATTCATGATGACAACTTGACAGTATCTTTGAATTGAATTGAGGTTCAAAAGTATGCTAATGATCTAGTTGTTTTCTTCTCTCTACCTGATTGACAGATGGGGATCAGACTACTTTGAGAGTTTGAGCTACCAAGAGTCCTCTTCATGACTGAGATAAGCCCACTTTAGATTAAGATCAATAAGAGGTGTTCTTGTTGTTATCGATAATGTTCTTGTTGTTGTTGTTTATTAAGCTTTGACGAGTGTGTGAAGGCTTTTGTCGAGCACAGTCTGAATCGTCACTCTCTAGCTCTCTCACTTTAAATAAAATACTCACTTGGGTTAGATGTGGGTTAAAACTTGACTATGGTTTCCTTACTGAAATGAGACTCAAATTCGCCTTAAACGCATGAAATTTGTACACTGTTGTTGTTGTTGTTCTTGTTTGCTGAACTTTGCTCCTCTGATAGATAACCAAACATACATAAATCTTAGCTTCAGATCTAACATAATGAGAAACATAGAACAATACCCACTAAAGAAAATCACAAAAGAGATGCTAATTAAGCATTGAAAACAAGTTTCACAACATGGGTATTGCAGATTCATGATGACAACTTGAAAGTATCTTTGAATTGAATTGAGGTTCAAAATATGCTAATGATCTAGTTGTTTTATCAACTTTTAAGTATGTATTTGTTTTATAAAAATTGATTTACTATCATTCACTCTATTGAATTCTGGTTACATGCATTTACTTAGATGCCTACTGAATAAGATAGAAAAAAAATAGCATCTATAATGATGATGATCGTATTTGCTCGATTACGTACAACGTCGCAACTCATTTAACATACAACCTCGAGTTAATAGAAATGAAGAAAGGAAACTAATATTAAAGCGTTTTTACAAAGAATCTGACAAAAACTGTAAGGAACAATTACGATTGAAACGAGGTCCATTCAAAGAGCTTTGCAGAATTCTTCGTACGCATGGGCTAGTTGACGGCGCAGTGTAAAAGTAAAAGAACAAGTAGCTATGTTTTTGCTGATAGTTGGACACGATAATCGAAATAGACGAACAAATTTTGAATTTATTTGTTCCGGTGAGACGTTAGCCGCTACTTCCACGTTGTTACAAGAGCTCTAATCAGTATGTACAAAGGCGTAGTAAAGCCTGCAAATATAAATAATTCTCCACAAGACAAAGAATCGAACCCAAGTGTTTGGTATCACTATTTTGAGGTAATGGATTTATTTAAGATATTTTTAAAGTTTGTCCTGTAAATAGCATAATAATGCATTCCCTAATGTTCCTGGATATAAACTATACAAATATTAAATATTAGGATGCGGTCGGAGCATTAGATGGAACTCATTTCTCATGCACGCATGACCGATTGAAGAGCGACGAAATACTGTACATAAACAATGAAAAGGTTTTACTTCCCAAAATGTCTTAGTGGCATGTACATTCGATATGAGATTTACATACGTACTTGCCGGTTGGGAGGGCTCGGCTCACGATGGTCGTATATTAAGAGATGTTGTTAGGCCAAATCGAGTGGATAGACTAATTATACCACCAGGTTAGAAACATTTTGTTTAACATTTGTATAAGTACTATTGTTATTTTTTTGTTGTGATTATTATAACTAATTACAACTACTATGATATCATTTTAATGTAGGAAAGTATTATTTGGTTGATGCTGGGTTCCCTAATGTTCCTGGATTTTTAGCACCTTATCGCGGTACAAAGTATCACTTAAAAGATCAAGTTGGTCGTACACCTAGAAATGGAAGAGAGTTGTTCAACTTTCGACATTCGTCCTTGCGTAACGTAGTAGAAAGAACAATAGGGCTTCTAAAGAAACGATTTGCATTTTTGCGGCACGAACCATTTTATGACGTTAAAACTCAATCAAATGTCATTTTAGCATGTTGTGTGATACACAATTTTTTGAGAGAAGAAGATCCCGAAGATCTATGTGAAGATGATGAAGATATTTATGAAGATGAAGAAGATGATGATAGCCTACAAGAAGATAATATTTCCATACATCAATCTCCAATTTGGATAGCTAAGCGAGATGCATTGGCCGAGTTAATGTGGAATGAGTACAACTAGGTTAGACAAGCTTACTGACTATTTTTAGATGAAATGTTCCATAATGTTGAGCATATGATTGGTACCTTGTTTGTATGAATTTTTTTATCACTTTAAATTTGATTTCTTTCAAATTTTCCTTAATTTGTGCATTGTCATATGTAGTCTTATGTTAAATATATAGTTTTTCATTTTTTCGTTAAAAATATATACAACTTTAGTATCATGTAAAACAGAGATGGAAGAATCAATTGGGAGCGTGAAAGTAGTATCAAAGGGGCAAGTGAGATGGAATGACCGCATGGATAAGATCATGATTTAAATTATTTTGGAAGAGTACGGATTTGGCAATGCTTCAGGTAATTCATGGAAACCTGAGGTATATACTCGAGTTTGCCTAGAGTTGCTAAAGCAATTAAAACAACAAGTACACCCAGCTAATGTGAAGGCTAGAATCAAAACATTGAAAATCAATTACTTCTCTGCAAGGGAGGTAATATCTCAAAGTGGTTTCGGATGGGATCCAGATACACAGCTTGTCACTGCAGATGTTTTGACATGGAAAGAATATCTTCAGGTACATTTTAGGTTTTGTTGGAATATACAATTGTATTAGTGATGTATATTAACTAACTATATTTCTTTGTGTGTTGGTGTGTATGTTTATATGTAACAAAAATCCAGAGAAGGAATCATATCGCAGGAAGTGTGTGCCTCACTACGATGAGCTATATGTCATATTTGGAGATGATCGAGCTACTGGAGGGAATGCAATTACTGGTAACGAGGCAAACATAGAATTACCTTATTTGGAAGAAATGTGTGAGTAAATTTTGTAGAATAAGTAATTGATTATTTAATTTTACAATTTTTTTTTGTACATTTTTTTCATTGACTTTGAATGGTCAATTCTTTTGTAGAGTTTGATGTAAACGATTAGGTCCAATTTGAAAGAAATGCAATATAAGAAACTCAACTGTTCTGCTATTGAATTTTGGTTACTATCATGCCCAATTTGTGAAATTGTAGTAGAAATAATCCATGTCTTATAAGTAATTTTATTATTTTTTGTAGGCAATGCAGAGAAGTCACTCCCAATTAAAGAAGAAAAAGATGAGGTCGATCACTCGTCATCTAGTGCAACTCGTACGGGATCAAATGGTCAGAGAACTAAAAGGAAAATAGTAGTAACATTGATGCTACCGAGCAAGGACTAACAGCAGCTGCCAATAGACTAGCGGATGCATTTGCGCATACAGACTGTGCACGTCTTCAGAAAGAGCTTCATAACATTCCTGAACTAAGTCGAGAAGATGTAATGCGTGCCATGCTTTTATTGGGAGGTGAAGTTAAGGATGCGAATATATTTTTTCACTTGGATGAAGACTTGAAGAAAGATTGGGTGATTTTATATTTGCAGAGGAAATTTTAGTACATTGTTTATTTTCTTTCGTTTATGTTACTTATCAATTAATTATTGAATGATTTTTTTTAGTTCATTAATGGTTGTGAAGATAGTTGTTGCCGATTCAATTTCGGTGCGTAACCTTGATTAATTGTCCACTTGATTTCATTTTAGTATGAATTCGGGATACTGCAAAAAAATGAAAAAAATTTACATTAGTTATCAAACAGCAGAAAATTGAAAAAAAAATTTCTCACGTGCAATCAAATAGCAATGAGAAAATTCTTTTAAAAAAAATTTTCTACAGAAAATTTACCAAAGTAAATATTTTTTCTCATTAAAAATTCTCTTTGCTATCAAACACACCCTAAATATAAAATTAATTTTTTTAATTAAAATACATTAATTCATTAATCATATTAATTCAAAAGAATTATTATCCATTTAGATGTAAATTAAACCATGATATTAAAATCAGTGACGTATAACATCCCAAATTAACTTAAACCCAGCCAGGAACTCTCCCAACTATAATATTTAAAAACGCGAAACACTAAAAATCTATAATAATAATGTATTATGTTTTAAGGGGGTTTGAGAACTTGCAGCTAGTGCAGGTTACGTTAATGTCTGTAAATATCAGAAAATCTGTTATGCATGCATCGCAAATTCCAAACGGCCCCTCGTATCCATCAACGTAAAATGAAAATATGGAAGGACCTCGCCTGGTACTAGGATCTTCGCCTCATCATGAATTGAGATTTGTTCTGTTTAAATGCGTGTTCATCTTAATTTGTTATTTATAAATACCATATATACGTGTTAATGTTATAAATAAATGAATATCCACCATACACATCAATATAGGGAACAAAATTGAAACATTATGAAAAAAAATACAAATGAACAAATCAAAATACATTCTGTAAACGAATAATGACATTATATTTATATCATATTTGGCCAAGATTGGGGAGGGAAGGCTACTTCGCAAGGAACCAAGGCGACTTCTTTAACCAGACCAAACTTCTATACCACAATTTCACATCCACAGTGCTCCAAAACAAATTCCTTGAGAAAAAAGGTCCCCCACCTTGACTTATTATACTTCCGGAACTTCCGAGACCATACATCTAAGTACAAGCAAAAACGGATCAAAATGTGCCCCTCTTTATACCTTCCTTTATTTATTTATACTGCAGTCAGCTTATAGAAATTCACCAGTTGCTTCAGAAATTGCATGACCTGTTGATTCAGCTATCGAAAGTTATTTTCTCGTTCACAAGAGCAGAGCATCTATCAAAGCGTTGAGTTACAAAAGAGCATATGCAGAATTCATACCTCCGATGGATCTCTAAGAGAGTAAAAGGCGCTACTTTCCTTCAGCACCGAAGAGACCAAAATGCCAAAGCCTTGATTTCTCTCTCGCAAAACCTGGTAAATATCAAGAACATGACTCGCATCGTTAAAAAAATTACCGAAACATCTACAATGCAGTCACAACATTCAGAAAGTGGTTAAATATACCACCCATAAGACTTGAAGTTTACCTTGAAGGCATCTTCATCAGTCCGGTCATCTCCAAAATATATGGGGAGCACATTGTCGCCATTCAATCCTGCACAACAATGGGTTGAAGCAAAAGATGGAAGGATGTGAGATGCCAACTCGTGAGAGGATAAATTTTCAAAGCACAACGAGGCTAAGCTCAACAACTCACCAAGTGACTCCAAAAGGAACTCCACAGCTTTCCCTTTGTTCCAGTCAATCACAGGTCGAACCTCTAAAACCTTCACCCATAAGAAATGAATTGTCATACACAAAAGTCAAGACAAAATATAAGGTCAACAAACAAAATAGATAAGCAATTGGCAAGTAAAAGTACCTTTCGACCATGAGTTAACCGCAATCGTGGGTAACCTTTAAGGACGTCGTGAACAGACTGTGCAACCACTGGCCAACTCTGAAAGTCAACCAAGTGAACAAGTTTGTTAGGTATAACAACTAGCAGTGGATACATAAAATTGATTTCCAAAGCTGGACTCAAAATAAACAAAGCTAAAGCAAGGAAGTACCTTCTCGTCTACATTGCGGTAATGAACAGAGGCACAAAATTTATTGTTTTCAACCTTGACACCTTTAATTTCTTTAGTATTCTCAATGAGGGATCTAAAAACCTGTGATGAAGCATAACAAAAATCAGCGCAAAGAAAAAAATATATTGCTCTTCTTTCTTTCTAGTTTCTACATTCCACTGGGTAATGCCACAAAAGGAAAGTTTTGTACCTCATTGATCATTGGTAAGAATTCGCTTGCAGGTTGGAATAGGTTTACTTCCTTACCCTACATCAGGAACAAAAAGATTAGCACCTTCCAGTGTTCAGACAACAAAAATCTGTTTAAGCTATTCAACGAGAAAAAGTATTCCAAGATTCATACCTGCTTGTCAGTAGATCTGATACAGTTTGGATGGTCCTCGCCAGTCATGATTGGTCTAACTGGACCCATGATGTCCATCCCATGGCTGCCGGCATAATATAGTTCTGTCAGTCCTACAAACTCATATACCTGAATTTGAAAAATATTGAAAATGAGAAACATTAGACATGGACGGCTAGTCAGTTGAATACAAGTGAAGGTGCAAAACGTAATTCAGCCAATATCAAGCGCAAAGGATCATGCACCTTGTCACGGCTTCTTCCACTAATAATTGCTGTTGGAAAATACTTCGCTGCATTTCGCACAGCAGCACGCATCTAATGAAAAATTAATTCAACATCAACGAGGGAGCAGATAAGAAGATTGATGAGCAAATATTTGCATCAATATATGAGATACTAAAAAAGTGCACACTTACAGCATTAGACATGAAAGCACGTTCAGGGTCATCTACAATTGGTGACAGTGTCCCGTCGTAGTCCATAAACAATGCAATTCTCTTGCCCTTGGCACTATTCATGATTTGCTCGAAAGAAGTGAGTGCTGATGGATACTTGAGCTGCAAAAAGAACAAAAAAAATCAAATTATATAACAAATAAAAATGCACCAAACTTAGTAAAACACATGAAGCAACACTTACTATCCATGAACTGTAAATGTGATCATCATCAGAGGTAACCTCAATGTTCAAATCCTTACTCAGCTTCTTACGAGGAGGTGAGGACGATTTCATAGCATCCAACCAACCAGCAGAACGTATATCATCAAGTACGCTTGTTATGGGTTTCTTTCTAGGAATTGTTACACACAAACCAGAAGAAAACGCTGCTCCTGGTCCCGAGTAAGTCATAAGACTGGAATGGATGCCTAATCTTGACTTATTTATTGGCACAGGATCAGTAAGAACAGGGGCAGCATGATTTGATTTCAAATCCATTAGATCCAGGTTAGTATGCTACTTTTTGAACGCTTAAAAAGGGTAATCTGGCAATTGACTAGGCTTTGTTTTGAATATCAAACTTAAGATCAACTTCCAAACTTCTAAAGCTATTTATCCAACCCTTTTGTCTATGAAAAACCAGCTCTTCAATGTTTCCTTGTCACTGCTGTGATGTGTCCGATCCATTAAGAACAAAATTGCTGAAAACTGGCAAACGCACAGAAATGGACCAAATTAACAACATACTAGTTTAAAATTCAGGAAGAATCAAGGCCCCGAAATATTATAAGAAATGTACCTTTTCATCTCCGAAACCACAATGCATTTATACCAGGCAATGGAACATTCTATATCTGGTAAATCTTTCAAAGGAGAGATAGAGCCACTCAAGTTCTTAAAGCTAAGCTTCTGCATGGAACAAATGCGAAAGAAACTCCTTAGCATATATCTAAAGAATTTCCAAATCAACCTACTAAATAAACAACGAGCTCAAACTTAAGAAAACACACCCATATGATTCATTGTAAGATTCATAACACATCACTAAGACCTAGACAACTGCTATAAATTACAAAAAGTGGAAACATTGTCCTCAATAAATAAATAATGAGCTGAAACTACAAAATATAAATAAATCGTTACATTCAAATCCATAGATTAGTTTCAGTTTCAGATAACCGAACTCCGAGGCCACATTTAAATGTACACAAACAAATAAATAAAGTGTTTTCTGCCCGTTTTCACTAGAAGATTCATTTTTATTTATAGGAAAGCACAAAAAAGTTCATGGTTGCCATTAAAACAAAACAAAAAGAAGAGATAAAAGAAAACGTTTGTGAGTACAAACGACTAAATACCTGTATGGAAAATTTTAAAACTCTAAACTTGCTATATAATGTCCCTCGTTATGAATAATGTTTCTGAACTCCAAATGCCTCGAATCTTTTTAGATCAATTACTACCACTCGATTAGCACAAAAGCTCAAGTTCTCTATGGCAACCACATAGCCTCAACCCCAAAATTAATTGAGGTCAACTATATAGATCACACTCTTCAATTTCTCTCTGGCAAAACATTTTAATTAACTCGGCCCGAAAATGAAGCTTCGCGGTATCTAGTAGTAGTCAAAAGTACCACGAATCATCTCATTGCTCTAATTTCTAGTTTCCCTTGAAGAATCTGCTAACGATTAAAAACATTTTAGGGAAGAAACGATAGGCAAAACAATCAACAAGTCCTCTTTAATTTTGGTCAAAACATTGTAAATAAATATAAAAGTTTATATATAAGCAGAAATGCACAACCACCAAATTTGACAATAACAGTTAAAGATATGTCAAGAATCGGAGTAAAATTTTTATGGTGTGAGGTGGAACAATAAGGAAAGTAAACTGTTTTTGGGTAACTTTATGCCCTTTCTTGAAAAGGGCACAACGCGTTCGGTGAGGCTACCTAACAGCCAGTTTTGATTATGATTGGGCGAGAAAGTTTGACAATCATACATCACTTTCAACAGAGCCGAACATTTCTTTACAGTAAAAGCAAAGCACAAGTCATTCATGAACACGAACTTCTCCAAACAAACAATCAACAGTGAAGAAAAGAAAGTAAAAACACAAGATCCCTAAAAGGAGATCGAAAACCGACTCACGATGAGTCGATTCGCCAGAAACAGCAAAGCAAAACATGAGAGACGCCGAACGTGGCGTGCACGCATAAGATTGAAATCACACAACATTTCTGTTCAATTAAACGGACTAGCATTGCTTCCGAAGCAAGAACTCTAAAGAATCTCAAACAGAGACGAAACCGAAACCAACCTCGGCGGGACGCAATTGACGAGAAGAGAAATGCAGATTCCAGATCCGGAAATCCGAAATCAGAGAAGGCGAAGAGCGATTCCTTCAATTGAATAGCAAGAAGAGATGGAGAGAAGGAAATGAGAGTGCTTAGGTGCGTAACAAGTAGAGAAAGAAAACGGAGAGCGAGAGATGCGGGAACGGAAGAGAGAAATCCGCGAAAATGAGAAGAGAAGAGAAGAGAAAGGGAAGAGAAGAGGGAGCGAGAGGGGTGGGTTACTTATAGCGTTTGATGAGACGTGCTCGGCAAGGCAACTCGGTTGTTGAATCGGGAAACACCACCACATATTACAAAATCTTTATTTATTTCGTTTTTTATTTATTTATTTTGTTTAAAAAAAAAACATTTTTTTGCGGCCTTTATATCGCCCGCCCCCATTTCTGTTACTCCAGGTTTAATAGAGTAAGTTGGAAAATAAAAAAGGAGCACTTGGTTTTACTATTTTTAACCTTTTTTTTATAACAACTTTTTGAAAAGTGGATTTCTTGTTGAGTAGATTTTTCAAGGGAAAATACTAGCCTAACTTTTATACTGACCCTTGGATAGATGTAGTGTCCCTTAATTTTCACAAACATGTGTGCAAGTACAAGTGTGTATCCACTTCGAAAGTTATTACGTATCCAATTCGGGAGTCATATAGAAGTGGCCCTTTATAACATTCTCATTTTTCAAAATATTAAGTCGTTTTAGTTTGAGAAAGTGTTAAGGATAAAATGTGTTTTTTGAATATTTGTCACTATTTGTATTTAATTTGCTCGCGGCCAACTTTTTGGAAGCAAGGGCGCGACTTTTACATGTAAAGAAATTGCACTTATTAAGAGTACGAAGTGCAAGCTCCCAACTTATACGAGTGTTCATTTGACAAATATAATATTTATATAAATTAATTTTAGAATTTTTTTAATAAAGTATTATACTGTATCATTGTAAGCCTAAAAAACATTGTAAATTTATAAATTATTTTATTTTTGAATATGTAACTTCAAAAAAATATGTATTAAAATATCTCTAATGAGGTAGATGAGGCATCACTCTCTAAAAGTAAGGTTGGGGAGGTCTTAGCTTCGACTCACTCATGTTGGAGTCCTAATAAAAAATATAAATATATATAATTTTTATGTGTTTTTTATTTTAATTTTTTGGTGAAGGAGCCTAAATTTTGCTTGTGTTTTATTGAGCTTTTTTAGTTTCGATAATTTAAAATAAATTTTATGTGTTTTTTATATTATTGTCGGGGTATTGAAGACAAAACCTCGAGACCTCCAACTAATATGAGACTAGTAATGTAGAACCATATATGTCTTTTTTTAAAGAAAAAATGATACTTTCTTAGAAAGTGGTCCAAAATTATCCACTTAATAAGGAAAGTGGTCCTTAAGGCTCTATTTGACACGTACAAACTAGCATTTCAGGTAGCTGATAAGATAGATTATAAGCTACTTCAGAAAATAAACTATGTTTGATTAGTACCTTATTTTGAAAATAAATTAGATGAAACTCTAAAATCTTGTATGTTATCTCAAGTAACGTTTAGTTAAAAAAACGTCGGATCTAATTTATTTTCTCTTTCAACCCTCAAGTTAATGCGGAAATGCATGTGTTTTTTATTTTTTATTTTTCATGTTATTTGTTTTTTTTTTAAATATTTTCGTTTTTCACCAGGCACATAAGAGTTGCAGTGCATGTTATGTTAAACATAAAAAAGTTGAAAATACTAAATTATAAATATATTATTAATATTTAATATTTTTTAAAAGGATTAAATAAAAATTATTAAATAATAAATATATATAATTAAATAAATAAATGTTTATAAGTACTATATTTATAATATATATCATGACTTTTTATGTCATTTTGTGTTTCTCTATTATTAGATCAGCTATTTCTTCCGAATAGTTTTAAATGATCAGCTAGATGATCAATTTTCATCTATCAGCAAGTAACTTTTTTATATGTTAGCTAGATTATCAGCCAGTGTTACCTAACAAAGCCATAGCATATCCTTTTTATGTCATTTTGCATTTCCCTGCTACTCGATCATCTATTTTTTCCAAACAGTTTTAAATGATCAGCTAGATTATCAATTTTCAACTATCAAGTAGTAGCTTTTCAGCTGTCAGTTAAATTATCAGTTATCAATTAGATTATCAGCTAGTCTTACCAAATAGAGCCTAAAACACACTTGCGAATGATGAATGCGAACACATTTTGATGTAAAACTCAAAAAAAAAAAAAAAAAAAAAACTTAATCAATTAAATAACCAATGGCCAATGAGGTAACAACAACACAGGAGATCATATTGATTCAGCAAACACTCAATGAGTTTTAATAAACGGATAAATATAATAAATTTAGGAAAATGCTACAATGACACCATAATTAATACCCTAAGTGATACTCATGGGACGTAGTGTGCGGGCCTAACAAAAAAATAAATGTACTTTGATGCATAACACGCGTGGTATGTATTTCAAGACGCACTCGGATGACTCTCATAGATGGACTCGCGAGCCACATCACAACGGTATCATATATCAATTAAGTTATCATTCTAGCATTTTCCATAAATTTATGTTTTTAATCAAATAGCTCATTGAAATGGAAGTCGCGCCATCTGGGACAAATAGTCTCGTAGTGATTGTCCAAGAATATATACATACTAGTTTCAAGACGTGCTACGCACGATTCTCCTGCTCGCTCTGCTCGCGGGAATTAGTTTCTAAGAATTTATTAACAAAATTTAAAATTGTAATTAAAATTTTAAAATTAGAAATACAAGTACATTTTTTAGCTTATCAATATTCTCTAATGTGATTGAGATAAGATGTGAATGAAAAAATAAGCTAATCATTTTAGTACATTACTTCCTCAAAAAAAGTGTATTAGATTGATGAGAATGAGTTCATGATTGATTTGGAGATTAAAAAAAAAAAAAAAAAAAAAAAAAAAATGTAGTGAATTGATAAAGAGTTAGAGTTTGATTTTGATAAAAAGAAAATGTTGATTTGGAGATAAAAAAAAAATATGAGCAAATAGGTAAATTTTATTACCACTCAAAAATTTGTGATTCGTGCTTTTATATATATATATATATCACCTAAGTTATATAAGGAAATAGTGTAAAAAATAAGTTACTTGAAACTTTTCCTTGTCCATTACCATTTGTGAGCTAAGACAATCTTTTTTACTCGTTTTTGCACGATTACACGCATTATAATATGCCAATGAACTTAGAAGAAAATATTGTATTTCATGTTTCTTTAGAAAACGACACACCTGAACTAATGAAGATGGCCTTTCTTTTCGTTGCTTGACTTGAGAAAATGACAAAGTGTGTTCGGAGAGGAGGGTGGCTATCCTGTGCTCCACGCGCAAGTAACCAAAGCCTGATCGGGCTCAGTATGGCGATCTAGTACGTGTCGGCTTACTGATATGGCACGCCAAATGTCGACACCTGTGATCGTATCAACTCTGACGCGGACCACGTGTCCCGCGGGCCCCAACCGCGTCGCTTTCTCGTCGAGCTGGCGTTAGGCGACGACATAAATTATTTATTTTTTAATTATTTTGTTAAATTTTAATTATTGTTTAATTAATGAAAGAGGAAATAATAGAAGCAGAGACGGATCCACGTGGCAACTGGTGGGTCGAAGGCCACGTGCGTGAAATCGGTCTGGTATCCACTCGGCCGTAAAGCGGTTCTGCCTTTTGAACTGTGTCGACTCGGGACTCACTAGCCCTCGTGAATCGTGCGAGCGTGTGGGCCTTCACGTGGCCCAGTCTGAGTTGGCGGCATGGCTTTTTCTAAGGTCAAATTTGGACCCACTAGAAGCCCAAAATAGTAAACAAACGGTTAATAAATATGTGGGAATCAACGGTCGAGATATGATGAGTCGAAAGAATCTGATCGGGCGGCAGGCAGGGGGCTGCCACTGTTTTTCTGCAGAGATTGAAACCCCAAACGTCGAGTCAAATGCTTTTTTTATCGAGTTTGGCAAACTGTCACCAAGCTCTGTTCATACTTTGACTATCAACCGTGTTGTGTAAATCGAGGTCGTTGTAGACTTTCGGTAATTTTGAACTTCGATCTATTAAACCATCAACTCCGTCCCAAATTAATTGAGCCAACTTCGGTTTATTATTTCAATAAATTTATATACGTGAAATTTTTTTTTTAAAAATTTTTTATAAATATTTAAAAAACATCAAAACAAATTTATAAGTTATTATATTTATTTATTTATTGCTTAAATATAATTTTAAAAATAATAATACTTTTAATTCTAGATTAATAAATTTAAATAATATTATTGAACTCATGAGTTTAGACTTATTTTTATTTTTCAAATTGACCTCTAAAAATTATTTTATCATTTAAACAACCTCTACACTGATCAAATCATTACATTAATTTATTGATAATTATATATAATTCAATTAAGATATTGTATGGAATTCAATTCTTATTTGAAATTTGAAAATGGAAGAATCCTTATCTTTGATTGGGTGAGTCGAAGAAAAAGCGGTATTTAATTTTTTAGTCTACTTTACTTTCTTCATTTTTCTTATATCAATAACTCAAACAAAATACAATTATCTCCACGAATGAAATATTTGTTATGTTTAATATCTTTAGTTTAATTAGTATCCGACTTAATTTCATCATTGGTTTTGTCTTTGCCAAATTGTCTAAGGCATATGCTATTTTCAATCCAATCATAGATATTATGCCAGTCATACTTGTGTTCTTTTTTTTTTTTTAGCCCTTGTTTGGAAAGCTGCTGTAAGTTTTCGAGAGAATTTAAATTTTCATTGTTAAATTTTTAATTTTTTAATTAAGGCTCTCTAAAAATACAATAATTTGTGAAAAGTTAAAAAAAATATTTAAGTGTCCGGACTCTTAACTCCACATATTTATTGTATTTTATTTTTGTGAATTTGTTATTGAGATCAAAAATGAAAAAGGGGAAAATTAGGGCAAAAGGGACTTTTAAATGTTCACATTAAATAAGCTTCTATTCTTGGTTCTTTATTGCTTTCCTTTCACCGGGTGTTCTTCCTTTATTTCATGCTTTTCACATTTTGCTTACTTTTTGACTTGAATCACATGCCTGTATATATTAACTGTAATTTAATGTCTATTCAACTTAATCAGTTCTAGAAACGTAATATTTAAACTTATAATAAAGTTTGAGCCTTTAGACTGCGACCATTAGGTGTTTGTTATAATATTTTCTTTGATGAAATGTCCCCAATTAAGTTACGAGAAATATGTTTCATTTTGAGATATTCTTTTGTAACCTAGTAACTTAACCTGTAAAAGACACAATAACTTAACCTGTAAAAGACACGTGCAAATGCATTGAGCGATACACCTCGAGATATGTGCACGTTCAAATGGACAACATGCATGTTGTTTATGCCTTACAAAGCATTTTCCTTCCGTTTTCACTTTAGCATTTGAATTTTTTGACTATTGCAAAATCAAATTAATATTGTCAAACGCATACACCTACAGGCGACCCTCCCAAAGAAAAACCAATGTACACGATCTTACTAATAACCCGAACCGTACATTGGAGACGTTAACACATTTCAAATCAATCAACTATGTTTTCAATAATAACAACAAAGCTCAATTTCAAATTACTTTGGGTCAACCTGAAAGAGTTAACTTAATGATAAGGGCAAATTTGAGATTGTGTGTGTTACTAGTGCACATGGATTAGCTCCGATTCAATTAGAGTCATTTTGTAATCCAATTCAATTATCACAGATTGAAAAATTACAATATAGTTTAATCCATTTATTTCGCTAATCCAACATGATCCAATTTACTAAATGCAAATCGGAGTAAATCAACTTATGCGAAATGACAATTACAAAATTAATATTTTATATTAAAATTTAGGCAAATCTCAATAAGTAACAAACAAAGTTATGATTAGTAAAAAAATATTGAATATGACTTTTAATTCAAACATATTAGTTTTAACATTTTTTTATATATTTGATTGATTAGATAGCTTAATGTGTACTTGAATATGAAAATAATTAACTAAAATTACAAAATTTTTCAATTTTTTAGTGCATATGAATAAATAGTACACAATTAGTTGCATAAAAAAATGTTAATTCCATTTAAATATAGTTCAAGATTTTATGAGTATATATAATGTAATGTATATTAAAGTTAAGATTGTGGATTGGGTCCACGGATTAAGGTGCACATGCAATCTGTAATCCAGTCCAATCTACACAGACTGCAATTTTTGCAAAGGAATTCAACTTAGCAAACTCAAATTATGAACCAATTAGAGTTAAATAAACTTAACTGAACTTGATTCGTGGATTTGCGATTTTCTCGAACACCCCTACATATGTGTTAGGTGCACGAACCCATGTTGATTCCCTGCTGCATGAAGATTGTCCAGACCACTGTGGTACGCTCAGGTTGACATTTTGTGCTATGGCCTTGTGAAAATAGTTAGGCCCGATTAGATACCAACTCGGATTGGATCCAGTCCAATAGGGTCAATCTGTAATCCAATCCAATTATTACAGATTGAGGAATTGCAATCCAGTATTGTCCAACTTTCTTTATTAAATTTTCTACATTCGGTATGCATTTAGTAAATTTCACTAAAATAAATTAAGGAATTACAATCCAATCCAACTTTCTTTATTAAATTTTCTTCTTGTATTCAATTGGATGATTTGAAATGATTTTTAAAAAGTTTGGAGGATTTCAAAATCGAGGTGTATTTGATTTGGATTTTAAAAGATTTCAATGGACTTTTGAAAAGTCATGGAGTATTCAATTAAGATTTTAATAGATTTTAGTGATTTCTAAAAAGTATAGGTGTATTCAATTTTAAACTACATTATGATTTTGGTAGATTTTAATAAATTTTGATGAATCTTTGTTCAAAAAAATACACATGACTAAATCCATCAAATTCTATAAAATCTATGAAAATTCATCATTTAAAAAAATTCATGAATTTGTCAAATTAATACACCCCTTGGTAAAAAAATTATAGATCAATCACACATGCGTGTGGGGCTATTTCATTTCTTTCATCTGCATTGAATTATACAAGTTTCTTAATACAAAATTAACTAATACATTGATTCGAATACAAATCAAACCTCGTCGCCCCCGTTTGTCTTTTACAAGTAATACCTAAACTCTAAATCGCTATAGACACGGGTCAGCCATCGCTCAATTGACAATTAATTTCCTGGCATTTCCGTAGTATATTAGTAATTTCTAATAATTAATAACCAGTCGCTTTCCTACTATTATTTATGTAGAAGAAATAAATAGACCTGTCCATTGTAGTGGGGGACCACGTAGGTCTATATGCATAAAAAGATGGTAATTGGTGGACATCATAAAATACTAAACATGTGTGGCATAAAACCACCGCCAAATTAATTAAATTAACAAAATTAACTAAATAATTATGTGAACGTTGGAATTATGTGGCATCAGTTATGTTTTTTTTTAAGATTGTTTGTATTTTCCTATTACTTGTATCTTCTTCAACTAATAATTAATATGATTTATATAATTTACAGAAAGAGTGATAATTTATATATGTACCAGTGGCCTTCCGATTACTCAGAGATATTATGATTATCGAATTAGATTAAAGTATCATCCAATATGATTAATAGCACATTATTAGTATTCATATAAATATATATCTATCATATCTATCATAAATATAAAAGCACGAATCATAAATTTTTGAGTGGTAATGAAATTTACTTTTTTGCCCATATTCTATTTGAGTGCTAATAAAATTTACCTATTTGCTCATACTTCTCGTGCCTTCCCTTAAAATTAAAAATTAATTCAACCTAATCCAAATTGCACAAATTTGTATCCAAATCAAACTCTAACTCCTTATAAATCCACTGCACGTTTTTTTTTTATCTCCAAATCAATCATGAACTCATTCTCATAAATCCAATACATTTTTTTTTTGAAGAAGTAGTGTCCTATCATGACTAGTTTGTTTTTTCATTCATATCCTATCTCAATCACATTAGAGAATATTGATAAGTTAAAAATATACTTGTATTTTTAATTTTTAGATTTTAATTACAATTTAAAATTTTGTTAATAAATTCTTAGAAATTAATTCCCGCTCGCTTCGCTCGCGGGAGAATCGTGCGTAGCACGTCTTGAAACTAATATATATAAAAGCACAAATTACAAATTCTTGAGTGGTAATGAAATTTACTTATTTGCCCATACTTCTTTTTTTTCATCTTCAAATCAACATTTTCTTTTGTATCAAAATCAAACTCTAACTCCTTATCAAACCACTACACATTTTTTTATTTATTTATCTCCAAATCAATCATGAACTCATTCTCATCATCCAATACACTTTTTTTGAGGAAGTAATGTCCTAGCATGATTAGCTTGTTTTTTTATTCACATCTTATCTCAATTACATTATAAAATATTGATAAGCTAAAAAATGTACTTATATTTCTAATTTTTAAATTTTAATTACAATTTTGAATTTCGAATTATAATATATAT
Source organism: Stephania yunnanensis (assembly GCA_039657365.1). Classification (NCBI taxonomy): domain Eukaryota; kingdom Viridiplantae; phylum Streptophyta; class Magnoliopsida; order Ranunculales; family Menispermaceae; genus Stephania; species Stephania yunnanensis. Next base: position 49,905,609 of record CM077584.1, on the reverse strand, counting down.
ATATATATATAAAGCACGAATCACAAATTTTTGAGTGGTAATGAAATCTACATATTTGCTCATAATTCTCATGCGCTTGCGCTGATCCAAATTTTTGAGTGGTAATGAAATTTACTTATTTGCCCATACTTCTCGTGCATTCCCTGAACTTTTAAAATATCACTTTTATCCTTCAACTCCTCTATTTCGTTGGTTCGTTGGTTATCTTTCGTTGGATTGTTGGTTCTCAATTCTTCAACTCTCCGATTTCGTTAGTTCTCGATTCAATACAAATACCTCTAATTAATTTCTTTGTCACCTAAAAAATCATTTTTACCCTTCAACTCTCTGATTTCCTATTCGATTGATGGTGGCTCTCCCTTACCTACTATTCGCTTTCTTTCTCTCATTGTACTGTTGCGATCTCTTGCTCCTAATACACTTCTTTGCTGCATTCTAGGTTTTCATTCCTAATCATGAGTACGAATCAGATTTTAAAATTTTCTACATCTGCAATTGATTTGGCTTGCTTGCATCTCTTACCTAACACTGATTCGAGTATGTGACTATTTGTGTGTCTTATATAAACACTGTTTCTCCATATATGTGAAAAAGAGGGAACCGTGATCCTATTTTGGTCCGAGAAGGAGTTGGCTTCATTAATTATATTGTTCATTGGTAATAAATGTTTTAATGTTGAGGTTTCCATCTCTTTCACCTGCTTTCTTTCACTTATAGATGATTTTTTTATTTCTTGGTTTCAATCACCCATCTATGTTTTAAGTATGCCAGTCATAATTGGATGCCAATGTTTTTGCTTACTGATGTACGATGTTATGTTGAACCTTTTGTTTTAATACAGAAAGCAACTTGATAACATCAACGTGAGACTTTATCCCCATTGCTTGAATTTTGCTTTTCTTTTCACTCAAAGTAAATTAAAATTGGTTATGCATCATGAGAGATAATCATTACTGTGTTGATTAGATTTGGCATTGGAAATTCTTAGATACCCATGATCGAAATTCTATGTAGTACTATCTAATTATTTGATTTTTCTGTTTTGTTTTGAATTTCAGCGTTTATGCATTCTATGTGTTTTATAAATTGTCTGAACCAGTTTTTAAACAAAGTTAAGTGTTAGATGATGAATAGGGGAATGGAGGTGTAATGTGAGCCTTGAGAAAATTGGGTGGGTAATATAATTGTTTATCAAAATCACTGAGAGTGTTTGAGGGCTTTTCATATGGGCTTGTCCTTGACATTCGTAAGTTTAAGATTTTAATGCGGTTAGTTGTACTCGGGTTATCAATCATTGATCCTCCTCCGATGCAAGTAGGTAGTTTAGTTTAGTTTCCAAATGCAAGCCTACTACTTACTAGGGAAGCATTAATATAGTGATTGAACTTTTATACTTGTGCGTCGAATAAAATTATACTAGCCCATGTGATTTTTCTTGGCGGACAATTAACTAATTTTTAGCAACGTGTAATTTTATCACAATAGTCATAAGTCGTTTCTACATAAAATTTAGCATAGAGATAACTAGGGCTAGCAAAATGTGCCCGGTCCCGTTTGTCCGGTTTTGTCCGGACCCGTTTTAAACGGGAACCATACAATATTTTTATGAAAAACATACGGGTCTGGATAATGTTTTTTGTCCGTTTAAAAATACGGGACCGAGACTGGACAAAAATTCTTAAAAAACATGTACCCGTTTATTGATTAATTTGAATGGCATATAGGTAATTTCACACTCCATAACCTAATTTCACACACACTCTCACTCTCGCTCTCACTCTCACGCTCACAGTCTCACTGGGTCCGTCTCTCTCACCAAACCATTTGCTCTACCTCTCCCGCCCTCTGCCATCGCCGCCAGCCGGCAGCCAGTCGCTAGACTCGACGTCGCCACCATCTCGCCGTCTCGCGCTCGCCAGTTGCCGCTCTCGCCGTCTCGCGCTCGCCGATCGCCGCTCTCGCCGATCGCCACATGCGCACGCTGTCAGTGCAACCTCGGCCTCGCCGGATGCGGGCCTCACCGCCTCACCCAGTGTCGTCGACGGTCGACCCGTCACCCTCTCCCTTCCCGCCTCTCGCTCGCCGGTCCGCTTTGTGTGGCCTCGGTCTCCTCACCGCCACCTCACCGTGCTTGGTTGGCGGTCGGCCGTCACCTTCTCCTCCAGGGTCTCTCTCTCTCTCTCTACCTACCTTCCTAGCTCACAGCGCGCCTGCTTGCCCCTCAACCTCACCCGCCCCCACTCACCCAAATCCCTAACCGCCACCACACCTCACCCGCCTCCGCCTCTGACCTAACCTCTATCTTTCCGACCGTCCTCATTTCCTCTCTTTCTTTCGGCTCGATCCGCCAGCCCCTTCTCGACTTCACTGCCATCCTCGCCATCGCTCGCTTACCCTTCGTCGCCTTCGCTTGCGCCGTGCTGCCTCCCATACTCGCCCATTTCGATGCTGCATTTCTTAGTGCCTTAAGCATTATTTTTTAATTTTAATGTGATTTTTAATTTGTGAATTGATTTTAATTTGTTTATTTAAATTAAAATTAATGTGTAATTATGATGTTTTATATGAAAAATGTGCAATTGTATAATTTTTTTGGTGAAACATTAAATTGTTTGAATAAAATTTTATAATAGTTTTTTTATGTTGATACGTATTATTTTTTTATATTTTTGAAAAATAAAATACATGTATGATTGTAATTTAGTTTTTATTGTGGTTATTTGTGATGATTGTTCATAATATATTTAATATTTATTTTTTGGTAATTGGTGACTTGTAGACTTGTAAGTTGTAGTTGAAGGTTTTTTTTTTAAATAATTGATAAATAAAATATTTAATCATATTTAAAAATAAAAAGCGGACAAAACGGGAGTCGTATGTTTTACAAACATACGGGACTGGACAAAAAAATTGTCTGTTTCAAAAAGGGGATCGGGTCCGGTACCAAATTTAATCATTATAGAAATGGGTGTCCGGTCTCGTTTATGACCGGTCCCGAATTTTTGCCAGCCCTAGAGATAACACTCGTTTACTTTTAACTAGCGATTTGGTGTCATAACAAAATTTTTATGTTCTCAATTATCCATAACAACATTTTGGATTTAATTTTTTCTGATAATTCATTAATGGGCTTCATTTACTTAATCATCTTATCTTAGGATGTTTTCTCAATTGCCCATATTATTTAAAAGATATTAAACTTCTTTGTAGGTTAATCCTTTTGAAAATAGGGAATCCATCTCAGTGATTGTATTCAAGTAGTTCTAACAAGTCATAGTTCTAACAAATCATAGCTTAGTGTATTTATTCAAACTTTCTAGGATTTAAACAAGTCAATCCCTTTCAATTACTTAACTTAGAGTAAAGATTTATGACATTACAACGAAGCTTTTGAGAAACTAAGTCGTTAATTTGAGTTCATGAAGTTAGGTAGTAGAATTCAAATATCTTTTAGATAGGTCATTAACACAATTGTAACTTTATTCATCTCCTTTGTATTTGATTAGCTCCCATTTTACATTATACACTCGAAAACTGGTGCAAATACGAAACAAAATTTGGTGATTGTCACCAAAATTAATTTAATTTGGATGTTAGAGGGAAGGTGTTATGTGTAGTAATTTACTTTCACAAGTTAATCAATTTTTTTTCTTTGTTTTGGTGTTGATGATCGATCTATTGCCTACATACTTATAAATTTATTATTGTTGCAAAATTTGCACTAATGCGTGCATATATTTGACTTGCTTATTGATTGGTTGTTATTTTGTATGCTCAAGACTAATGGTTATTTTTCATTAAAGTGCATGAATCAATGTTCATAAGAGGTTCTTATATATATATTACTAATAAATAAATAAATATTATTTTAGCTTATTGATTAGCCACCCACTTCATACCAAAAAAAAAAAATCTCTTATACAATGCATGACCCTCTTATGTCATATTTCAAAATAATCTTATTTAAGATCTCCTTTATAACTTTCTATGTCATATCAACATTAAGGATTGCATTGTTCTTCCTTTATTTCAACCAGATTTCTCCTTTGTTGGAAGAACTTCATGCCTTTGGTTGTATACTTCCCTAACAAATATGGATATTGTGCCGGACAAAATTGTTAAATGGACAAGAAGATAGATTGTTCTTAAAGTTTTTAGCATAATTCTTGTTTGTTTCAATTATTGCCCTTAGTTGATGTATTGAAGAAACTGTAATCGCAAAAAATTAGATAACAATGTATGAATGTGATCACATTCGTTTACAATTTATTCAACTTTTTTTTTTTCTAATATTTAAACTTTAATTACAACTTTGAATTTTAGATACCAATGTATGAATGTGATCACATTCGTTTGCCCATACTTTTTTTTCATCTCCAAATCAACCTTTTCTTTTGTCTCTAAATCAAACTCTAACTCCTTATCAATCCACCACACATTTTTTTCTCTTTATCTCCAAATCAATCCCAAACTCCTTCTCATCAATCCAATACACGGTTTTCTCTTTCTCTCAGTCTTCAACCGATCACACACTCATGCTCTGGACAAAATCATTCTCATCAATCCAATACACAAACTCATTCTCATTAATCCAATACACGATTTTCCCTTCTCTCAGTCTTCAATCGATCACTCACTCATGCTCTGGACGAACTCCTTCTCATCAATCCAATACACAAACTCCTTCTCATCAATCCAATACACGGAGATGGAGAGGTTGATAAATTGATGGAGACTTCTAAATTGGAGCGTGCACTTGTTTCTGGGGCAAATCAGTTTATATGAACATTGTATCTGTTGAAAGCTTGAATTGCATGCTACCATTTGATACGTTTTAAGGGGGTGCATAGCACTGGTCATCGTCTTCATTATTCTTACCCAAACCCTCATTGTTGTTCCTCATATCTCTCTCTATCTCTCTCTCCTCCTCACATATCTTTCTCTATGAATTCAAAATTGGAATTGGGAGGTGTTGTTGTGGTTGGTTGTTGATTGTGTGATGAAGAGAGGAGGAGGTTCGGTTTTATATATGCATATATATAACAGTGAAGAAGAGAGAATCCAAGAAGGAAGAAGAAACAAACCCAAGTGAATGAAGGGTTGGAAGAAGGTGGGGGTTGAAGAAGAAGGTGGTTTGAAGAAGGTGTTGGGAGAGGGAACAAACCCAAGACCCAACAGAAATTTGAATGAAAAAAAATTTTGATTAATATGTAAAAAAAAAGAAGGTGTCTAAAGCTTTAATCTCAACTAATTCAATTATTTACATTCATAACTTCAAATTTATCTTTTCTATCTATTGAGTTTGAGGTAAAGATTGAACTTTATGTACAATTCTACGGAATCTCGACAAGCAAGTGTTCACAAATTGATGGGTCAAACCACTTGTGTTTTTTTTCCTTGTTTCCTTTTTTTTGAGGAAGTAATGTTCTAGCATGACTAGCTTGTTTTTTTCATTCACATCTTATCTCAGTCACATTAGAGAATATTGATAAGCTAAAAAATGTACTTGCATTTCTAATTTTTAAATTTTAATTACAATTTTAAATTTTGTTAATAAATTCTTAGAAATTAATTCCCGCGAGCGAAGAGCGAGGGGGAATCGTCAATATTTACGTAGCATGTCTTGAAACTAGTATAGATATATATATATATATATATATATATATATATATATTTTTTTTTTTTAAAATTTAAAAAACTTTGTTAACAATTTCTTTTTTTTTTCTTGGTCAGGGTGTCTAAAGCTTTAATCCCAACTAATTCAATTATTTACATTCATAATTTCAAAGTTATCCTTTCTTTGTAAAGAGTTTGAGGTAGATTGAACTCAATTCTACTTTCGACAAGCAGTGTTCACAAATTGATGGGTCAGGTGTTTAGATGACTAGCTTATTTTTTTATTCACATCTTATCTCAGTCACATTAGAGAATATTGATAAGCTAAAAAATGTACTTAATTCCCGCGAGCAAAGCGAATCTCATGTCTTGAAACTAGTATATATATATATTTAAAATTTAAAAAACTTTGTTAACAATTTCTTTTTTTTTTTTTTCTTCGTGTGTCAAGCTTTAATCCCAACTAATTCAATGTTATCCTTTCTTTGTAAAGAGTTTGAGGTAGATTGAACTTTACGTACAATTATACGGAATCTCCACAAGCAAGTGTTCACAAATTAATGGATCAAATCACATGTTTTTTTTTCCTTACTTTCTTTTTTTTGAGGAAGTAATGACCTAACATGACTAGCTTATTTTTTCATTCACATCTTATCTCAATCACATTAGAGAATATTGATAAGTTAAAAGGGTACTTGTATTTCTAATTTTTAAATTTTAATTACAATTTTGAATTTAAATTAATAAATTCTTAGAAATTAATTCCCGCGAGTGAAGCGAGCGGGCAATCGTGCGTAGCACGTCCTGAAACTAGTATATATATATATAAATTCTATGCACGATTGACCCGTTCGCTTCGCTCGCGGGACTTAACTTCTAGTTAATTAACCAAAATTTAAAAGAACCACTACAATTAATAGAAAACATGAAAAATAATAAGTAGAAGGCGACTAACACTTAAACTAATTAAACAACATGATCTTCTAAATCTTTCTTATTTTGTAAAGTGCGGAAAAAACTTGCATATGGATTTTTCGCAAGCATACTAATTAACCTTGCCAAAATTGTCTCTTTCATCTTATTAGAGCAATGCATTCGGTTTTGCACTTCATGATCAATATCATAAAAGTACAGTTGCAAAAAAGATGGATGCTCCTTGTCATGAAGTAAATTATTTATAAAATGATGATGAATTTGGCATTGCACTCTAAATGTATATACACCCACATTACTTTTGACATACTCTCTCTCGCGCTTTACACCAAAAGATGTAAAATCAAAATTGGTGTTATAAGTACGGATGTACATAAAAAACTCATGTGTCTCTTCAGTGTTTGAAGTGAATAGGTCGAACATTTCTTCAGGGACAACATTAGGAACGAGTGTTACTTGACCGTTTGAACAATATAAACCATTAGATTCATGAAAAACCTCTTCGCGCTACAATTTCGACAAGAGCTTGCAGATGGTAACACATCTGCTGAACTTGCAACATGCTCAAAACCCATAGCAACATAACATGGTTTTGCATTCCGAGGACCTATACATAAAAAAGAAATAAAGGCAACTTAATTTCTAAATTGTTAATTAAAATCATTCATTTTGCTTCATAGCATTTACCCTACTCAATATTTCATAGAATATTTTGTGAAGTTTCAAATTCATACTGTGATCATTCAACTCTTTCTTTTCACTCCTTAGTTATCTTTGGTGAGCCCGCTTCATTTCTTTTTCTTCCTCCATTGCAAATTTACGTTTCAAATTATCCACCTCCCTACTATTAGTATTTATTGCTTTTCTTACAGCGTATTCACTATTGTTGATAACTCCTAAGTTTTTAACCATGGCAACTCGCTAATGCAAGGTAAAATGGTTATACTCAATGAATTTTTAGATGAGATTGTTAAACTACAATCTAATGAAACAAACATTAGAGTAGTAATTAAAAAAATAAATAATGTTAATTTAATATGCAACTAAATATAAAATTTAATTTAAATAATATGTATGAGTTTGAACAAACTATGTAATATAAAACCCAAACGTACATAATTTGAATACGTAAGAAGTAAAAGTGCAATTCAAGAAGCATCATTTAGCAAAGAAAAAAATAGAATGGAAAAAAAGGATCCATAGGAACGTAAATATCAAAGCAAAAGACGTGACAAAATTGACAATTCACACATATACTATAAACATTTTTAAACATTACATGAAATATAATGACGACATAAACCGCTCATCTAAATATTATCTTTTCTTGAAAAAAATAGAACTATACATCAATATTTAGCCCTGAGGTTAATGACTTTTGACTGTTAGTCCTCCCTAGTCTTCCAAAAGATTAGCACACAACTCGCAAATATCTTCTTTTGAAAAAAATATAACTATACAATAGACTTTTGATCAACTCGCAAATATGTCTTGTTAATTTTTATAATGTTTAATTATTTGTTCTAGAAAATAAAAAAGAAACAACAACCTAAAATTTGAAAGATGACCAACTTTACAAATTGACTTCTAATTGCGATCGAAAGCGAACGAAACGGAACTAATTCCGTCTCTAAAAACGTCGTCGCTAATTCAATCAGAAACGGAATTCGATTCCGTTTCTGATCAGAAACGAAATTTATTCCGTCTCTAATTCCGTTTCTGATTAGAGACGGAATAAATTCCGTTTCTGATTATTTCCGTCTCTGATCCGTTGCTAATCAGAGACGGATCAGAGACGGAATTTGATCCGTTTCTGATTTATGTATCTTACATAAACGAAAATTAGAGACGGAAATAGCAACGAGATTCCGTTGCTATTTCCGTCTCTAATTTTCATTTTTGTTTAGTTTTTAAAGTCTTACATATATAGGTCTTAATCCAAGCACATTTAACCTTGCCAATATATAATAAAAATCATAGCTAAATAATATATTGATATTACACAATTTATATAAACTTATCATATCCTTAACATTATCTTTTCTCAATGTCTTGTACACGAAACAACAAAAACAATCTAAAAAGTTTCTATATCGTATCTTTCTACAAAAGTAAAAGCAAAAATTGTTCTAAATAAAAAAAAATAAAAAAATGAAGTGTTCCGTTATATAAAGTTGATTGTGCTTCAAATAATACTTGACTTCGTACAAAACACACGAAAAAGATCAAAAAGAAAAAAATCGCTAAATTATACAAACAATAATAGGAATATAAACAATATTATGGAATATAAACACAAAGATAAATAAAGTAATAAAGAAAAAGAAATTCATCATTATCCGAAGGAACATGGTGTTATTTTGCAAATTATCTCTCGCTCCAAACTATAACATAGCAATGGTTTGTGATGCTTATATATATAGTCTTGATGTTTCATGATCAATATTTAAAACTGCAACAAACACAAGCTATCATGCATGATTACGTTTAAGAATTAAAATTAAAAGAAAAATATTTATGCTCGACAACAAAGAAAATAAAACCTAAATTGCAAATTAATTAATTAGAGTCGACTAGTTTATTCTTATAAAAATAAAATAAAATTAAGACTTGTTTACAACTTTTAGAAATCACAGCCAAAACCATGGATGTTGATGTATCACTAGAGACCTTGTTTTCACAAGATGTGGTTTAAAACCTCAAATAGAACTAGGAACAATTGGAAACAAGCTTTCATTAACCTATTTTAAACACACAGATATGCACACAACAAAAATATGTTTTACAACTTTTTTAAGTTTGAAAACTTTACATTGCAGGCTGTGAAAAAAAACTTAGAAGGTCCGATTTGGTTCCTTCTCATATCAAACAACTAGAATCATTCCGCATAAAGTTAATTTCTAGCGGTGAGAGTGCAATCATATAGATGCTATTAGAAAGTTAATTTCTAGCGAGTGAGTCATCCATGCAAACTAAAGGGTGAAACCGAAATTAATAAAACCATAAAAATGCAAGGAGAAGGAAACAAACAGAAAGAATCGGTGTTAAACTTACTCAATGAATGGTACCCAATCATTACTATGTTTGGGAATGGTTCAATGTATCGAGTCTTGTTCCATTGTTGAGAGGTCGCTTCTAGATATGAACGCATACCTACAAGCTATGAACCTGGATCCCAACAACTGCAAAAAGAATGAGAAGGAAAAACAGTGAGAAAAGTGCGGTAAATAGAACCATTTTCAAGTCCCTAAAAGGAAAAAGAATGATTCAAATTCACATCAATAGTTAGTCTAAAAAACAACCAAAGAGAAACATCTAACATACCATTGCCACTTGAATTCTCTAAACCGGCACTAATACCAAAATCTGTGATCTTCGAATGTGGATATTTAAGAGAATAGGAATGTGGGCTCATAAACTATGAAAATCCATTATGCATCAAACAAAGAATCCATAAAATGATCAATTTGGGTCATAAGAAGATTCAATTAAAAATTAAAAAAAGTCACCCGATGATCAATGTGGGCTCCTAGTGGACAAATCCCATAAGGAGAGATAACCACTTTAACCTCTTTTGCACATTTGCCACTCATTTCGGCCACCTTATTCATTATTTCATCCAACTGCAAGAGGAACTAAAAAACTTCAGCAGGAAAGAGTTTAACAACAGTAAGCATATTAAAAGTTAAAAGAGCAAAACTAAACGAAAAATAGTATTCATACAAGGGAGAAACAAATGGAGCCAAGCGACCATTAAATCTTTCAAACAACTACCATGGGAATGTCATATATACATGCCAAACTAATCAAAAGAAATAGGTACTATTCAATCGTAACCAACAACACCTAACTAATCAATCATCCATAGCAAGTGCATGAATATGAAATTACTAACAACTATAACATCAAACGACAAAGTAATTACCTCAATACATGATTCTAATGTATTATAATGTTGATCATGACATGCTTTACCGATAAAATAAACATGGAATAACTAATCAATCATCCATAGCAAGTGCATGAATATGAAATTACTAACAACACATGTCCCTCCTCAATCTAAGAAGAAATAAACAAAAATGTATTAAACTAAAGGAAACTTAAACACAAACATGCACAATCATGAGAAGAAATAAACAACAATGTATTATCTATAATATGGGAAGAAACACACATGACACAAACCTTTGATGAATTGGCGTGCTTCCTCTTTCTTTGGAAGGTTTTCTCTCGATTTTCCCTTCATAAACGACCACCTAAAAACAAATAATTAAGCGAGAAAGTTATAAATTCAACTAAGTTACAAAAGGTTACATCGATTCAAGCATGATGATTCAAACAAGAAAATGGAGAGGAAGGAGAATTCGGCAAGTTCTACTTTGCATGGAAAGAAGTAACGCTTCCAAGTATTACCATACTTACTTGGAATGAAGATAATTCATCCCGCAACATGCCATATTTTCCACTGCAACATTGCGAGGCTCTCTATCATTACGAGACTTTTCTTGTTCAAGATGTTCAAGGCTTGCTTGTATGAATCGCTATCTCACTTGAAGTTTGCTATTGTATTGTTGTAAACCGTGTTGTAATCTTGCGAATTTTTATATGAAGCATTAAGTGACTCAAATATGTAAAGCAATTTTGAAAATAACTTCATTTACCCTATAAGTCAAAGAAAAACAAAAACTGAACCTCTAATTTTAAACAAAACTTTGCAAACTAATTGTGTAGATCTACTTACCAACTTGTACACCACCCCTAGCTTGATCATCTCCTTAAAAATTCTCCAAAATCTCTCTACCTCTAATATATAAATATGTATGTCATACTTACATGCGCTGCGCTTGTCCATAAAACTTTCCTAGGCGATCCGAATAAGCGCAAGTTCATATTTCCAAGTTCCAATTGCAAAATTTCACAAGCCATGTTGAGAGCACAGTTGCTAACTAGCAAGGCAGCATAAGCAATGGTAGAAATAAAATTGTCGAAAAAGAACATACAGAACTAACATTATGCGTCCACTCAAAACATACCTAAATGCAATGTCTTCTACAAACATTCAGTAAGTACCTACAAGAAAATTGTTTAACAACAAAAATGGGAGGGAAGAAAATTGAACAAATTGAAACAAAAACTGAAAAACACAAAACCAAACACGAAAGATCGAAGCTTTCAAGACCAAACAAAACTCTACCAAAACCCCATTACCGAAAACACAAAAACAAACCCTAGACACCACAAAACCCCAAGAAACTCACATGCAATCTTCGAGAAACCAAACAATAAAAAAAATCTAAAATCGAAACCCTAGAAACCAAAAACAGAACTCACATCGAGAATCCCCAAAGTCGTCGACCGAGCCGGGGGGTCGCCGAGCGCGTCCGACTTCGTTGAGCTCGAGCTCCGGTTCTGGTCCGTCATTTCTCCGAATCTCCGCAGACCCTTCAAAACCCTATCGATCACGAACTCGATTTTAGACTCCACGCCTCATCAAAGAAACCCTAGAACGAACCCTAGAAACCAAGACGGAATCGGAGGGGACTAAATCTAGGGTTTGGTACGCGAAATCGATTCAGACGAACAACATGGCTATTGGTGAGAGTGAGAGTAGAGAGGTGCGAGAGAGAGAGAGAGCAGAGAGCGGCAGAGAGAGAGAGAGTGCGGTGCGGTGAGAAAGAGAGCAGAGAGCGGCGACGGTGAGAGAGAGAGAGAGAGAGCGGTGACGGTGAGAGAGAGCGGTGAGAGCGGTGAGGAGAGGTTTGTTGAGAGAGAGAGAGCGGTGAGGAGAGGTTTGTTGAGACAGAGGTTTTGAGAGGTTTTGAGAGACAGAGAGACAGAGAGAGGTTTTGAGAGACAGAGAGAGAGAGTGATTTTAGGGAGAGACGGACTGTTGTGGGTATTTAGATCAAGCATGCACGAATCTCGAGACATAATGAACGGTTGAAAAAAAATAAAGTTTTGGTGGGAATGTTGGCGCCATTTTTTAGAGACGGAATTTAATTCCGTCTCTAATTCCGTCTCTGATCCGTCTCAAATCCGTCTCTGAATATTTCCGTCTCAATTCCGTCGCTAACTTTTTAATTTAGAGACGAAACTTATTCCGTTTCTGATTTAGAAACGGAACTTATTTCCGTTTCTAATTCCGTTTCTGATTTGCTTTTTTTTTGTAGTGCTTGTTTGATGAATAAAGTGGAAAGCAAGAAGGAAAGATTAGAGAGTTATGCCAAAGCATCTCTAATTAAATGAATTAATATTGATGCAGATGTCAAAGGAAAGGTTGGGGGTTGACTCATTTTGGAGTCAAGTATGTTGTATCTAATTAAGTTGGCTTCTTATCAAAACAATAGATTATGGAATTATTGTTTATGAGTTAACTCAATCTAGAAGAAACTCTTTCAATTTTTCGATGTTAAGTTATAACTACCGCCACCAAATGCAAGTAGTTTAAGCCACCCATTGGAGGATTGAACTTCTTATGTGTAACTTTACATTAATTAGACCTTTAAAACTTAAATACATTAAATACATTAAAACTTAATTAGATATTTAAAACTTCACCAAATGGAAGTAGGTTTATATAAAGAGCAAATTATAAGTTCGAGTTCATATTACCTATTAAAAAAGATTTATCACAAGTTTTTCGAAGTCGGATTACTAAGAAGAATTGCTTATGAACACATTTTCAAAATATAAATCGGGTGAAAAGATGGATGAGAACTCTAGGAATAGAAAAGCTTTAAAACTCTTGCAAATTATTGTAGTCCTACATTCTTCAAGTCCAAAATTGACAGGGGCAAATCCTAGGATACCTCGAGAATAATCTAGAAAAAATGGAAAGAGGGATGACAACTGCCTCAATAAGGGGCTCTCTCATTATACTTCAATTGATGTTACAGATTATTCTTATTTTATTATTCCTTTATCCGCTTTATTGTCAAGACCTACTTTGAAGAAACTAACTGAAACATAAAACCAAAGAAGAACGTGTCAATCATAATTGTAAAATTAAGATGGTAGACAAACATAATTGTAAAATTAAGATAGTAGACAAACATAATTGTAAAACTAAGATGTTCCATCGTTTCGTCTTAACTATGAATTAAGATGGTATTTCTGCACATATGAAAATTAACCGATCGGTTGAAAACTGCAATCAAATAATGTATGCATACGAGAGTGTCGAACATATATCATAATGTTTCATGATCGAGCAAATGCAATAAGCTTTTCTCATCGATATCAAATTATAATATGATAAACCACAATTATTGAAAATATAATTTGGAGACAGTTTGTGTTTTTAGTTCAACTTCAGTTCCAAGTTATAATAGGATAAGCATGTATTGTGGTTGTGACCTCTCAAAATAATTCTACACCATAAATTATGTATCACAAAGATTACTTCGAAGAGCTTGTTCAACAAAACATAAAAGACATAATTTAGCAAAAAAACTAAAAAATATCGACCGCAAGTTCGATATAGATAAAAAGACACAAGAATTTCATTTATCTCAAATGAGCACAAAAACTTTACATTCATTTGTGTAGGAATTAATGAACCAAGAGATTAGTTCGTTGCCAACAACACAACAAGTTCAACAAACAAAGATTCAAATTACTTCATGTCCTTTTTTTTCCAAGAATGCTAATATAAAAGATGCGATTTTTTAATTCCAACTTGTAAAAAGACAGACAAATCAAACATCTATATATTTCTTATATAAATGAAGAAGATGAAGATTATTTTGGTATTTCAACAAACACCTAGTATTCAAGATCTTAAAGCCTAATTCAGTTTCGTCTTAGTGTCTTCAAGAAATCGCTCACTACAAATAGTCAAACATATATGTATCCCATGAATTCTAATAACCATACAATGAATGAGGGGTTGATCATATTAGCTTCCAAGGTTTGTTTTCAAAAACCATGAATCAAATTGAACCATATATACCAGATGAAAGATGGTTTTTTGTGTTAAATTCAACATTGAATCAAGGTGGATTAGACCCAAATTTCTTTCAAAAACCATGAATCAAATTGAACCATATAGACCAAATGATTAACTTACCTTTGAATCGAACCTCTCCGAAAAAAAAGAATTGAAGAAGAAATGTGGATTAACTCACATTTGAATCGAAGAGCAAAGGAAAACAACGAATGAGTCGATGAAGGAAAATAGAGAATGAATGATTTGAAGAGGAAGGAAAGTCGTTGATCAGTTGAGTTGTTGATCAATTTGAAGAGGTAGGAGAGTCGAGTTGTTGATCGATTTGAAGAGGCAGTGTTCAAGATGTTGAAGAGGTAGCGTATATAGATAGATATATAGTTGCTTTTATATATATCATAGATATATATGTGGAAAGAAGTAAATATGATATATATATATATATATAGTTGATTTCATATAAATATATATATATATATATATATATATATGGTATTCGTACCAACTAATTATGTGACCCGATAATTTGGTATGAAATTTAAAAGTAAGAGGTCATGGTTTCAAACCTTGATAGATGCAAAACTTGTTTCTTTACTATATATATTATGATAATACCTAACAATTTTTTTCTTTTTACAAAAAATATTTCCTTTCATTGAAATTGTTCACTATTATATCTAATTTAACAATGAAATTACATCAATAGCAACGTTTTTCCACACCTCGAGATTAAATCAAATTTACAAAAGAATACAAACTAATGTGCAAGTTATACGCTTGTCTTTTGAGTCATAACTGAAAATAAACTTCCAACAAGGGAAGACGAATAAAAACTTCCAAAGGGAAGAAAGACACAAACTTCCAATAAGGGAAGACAACTACTTAAAAAGAAAACCTAACAATTAGTATCAGTTTAATTTGTAGATTCATGTACAACATTATTAGTTTGTCTAATGCCGCATATGTCTAATTAAGCACCTCCTTTTTAATTAATTACAATAAAGTTAGGTCGTAGGACTTGTTTGTTTTTAAACAATAAAAGATATGAATTGACATAAAATACCTTTCAAATAAGAGAAATTGATGTGGCCTATGTGGGTAATAAAAACGTAATTAATGAAGGATAATTATGTCTACAAACTTCTAAGAGATTACTGTCGTGGGGGAGATGCGGAAGATATATATATATATATATCTATCATCACTTTGAGTGTGAGTTGAGAACAAGGGCGAGTTCGGATTTCAACCTTCACCGGGCTAAACCAATGATAACTTAGACATTTGTTTGAGGGGTGTACTAGCTTATGTATTTTTTTATAGATTTTCTTAGTGAGCAAATATAATTAAGCATTAGAGGGCATATATATAGCTGCCCGAGCTACAAACTAGGGCAGTCATATATGTTGCTTTGTCCCTAGTTATGAGATAACTTGCAGAAAAGTTGAACAATCAAATAAGATTAGTTCCAACTCCCATATAAGTTATATTTAAAAAGTTAACTCTGCCTATAATCAAACAATGATTAAGTTTGTTCTCAAAAGATAGTTTTTGCGTCATTTGGTACGTAATGTTGGAGTTTGTCAGATGCTGGTGCAACATAACAAAATATCTAAATAAAACTACTAAATGAGTTAATAATTATTTATAAACATTTCTTCACTTTTTGCTTGTTCTTGCCCACATAAACAAAACATAATTAAGTAACAACTAAAAGTTATACCAAACATGCTCAATATCAGGATCGCTAAAACAAAAGTACATGGTTGCATGAACAACGCTTGAAATATCAATCAAGTGCAGAGTGCGTGCGCATTCTTAAATGCATGTTGAATTATGCACAACACACATTTAGAGACGCATCTAACATGTATGAGTAATTTAAATTGATGTCTTTAAAATCTGGATGGGTTGGTCCAATGATAAGAGCAAACTTTGAGATTGTACGGGCTAAGCACACAGTCTTAAATCCGATTTCCTGTTGGATCACGATTGTTCGAGCTACTAAAGTATACTCAGGCTGATTGCATCATGGTCTCGTAAAAATAGTTAGACTCACCTGAATACCTATAGTCTATAGGTATCAAAAAATGATGTCTCTAATCGATGCCAATCTAAACATTTTTGAAAAGAGGAAACATATATTGTTAGGTTTTACACCATTAGAGTATCTCCAATGGTAATGTGGATTTAAAGCACGGATTGATGCATTGTCGTTGATGTGGGGATGATGTCTATCATATGTGGTATTGATAGACATTTAAATTTCAAAATGATCTTCAATGGTAATGTAGATTTAGACTATAAATTGTGACTTTTTTGACTTTCTATAACAAATAATAATGTGACAATTGACTACAATGTCTAAAAGTAGTCATTGTTATAGACACTTTTCACTTTAATTCTTTGCCACATCAATTAAACATTCACAATTTATGATTCCATTATATAACATTTTTTCTATTGAATATAAATTGTGTCATAGATAAATTTATTTTTACTTCAATTCATGACACCATTAAAGATGCTCTTAGGTCACCCACCTATCTCAATTAAAGTGAATGGATGGTGTGGGAAGTAAATAAATTTTTTTTTCAAGGAAGCTACAGAAGAGCTAAGTACGGTCCAATGTCCACCTCGGACACACGGAGCGAAATCGCGTTGTTAGCGCATACGACAAATCCCGGACGGGCCCACCACACAACACCGTCAAAAGATCTCAATCATTGATCCCCTCGTCGATGTCCAATGCTGACGTGTCCGTACGTGGGACGCGTTGGGCCCACCTCTACCCTTTCGCGGAAGGCGCGTTGTCGACGTGGCAGAAGGAAAAGCCATCACCAAGTGACGCGAAGCTGACGCGGACAGGTTTCGCTGTAAAAAAAAAAAAAAAAACTTTAATTCCCCAACCGACATTTGCCTTTTTTTTTTTTTTTTAAATTGGAGTGACAAAAGTAGATTTGGTCCACCTTTTTGGTTTGACTTGAACATCAAATCAGACGTGTCTCCAATTAAATGACTCACTCGGCAGCACCTTGGACCACTGAATCTCAAAGCGACTCCGTCTCGAGTGAAGGGCCGTTTCTTTCTTGCACGATAAATTTTAGCGAGGGAGATGATGAGAAATGTAGGGAGACAAGTGAGGCGAAGAATCTCCATACAAAAACGAGGATTCTTTATAATGGAAATAAGAATAAAGAATTTAAATTGAGATGAAGGTGAAGACGCGGATAAAATCTTATATTATGGGTATGGGTATGGGTATGGGTATGGGTACGGGATGAGAAAAAAAATATATTTGCAGGGATCCCCGCGAGAAATTTTCATTAATAATATCTGTGGGGATCTCTGTGGGTATCCCTATTGAGTATCCTCATGGGGATTACCCATGATGATCCCTGTGAAGATCCTCGTATATATCAAAAACAATATACATTGTATATAATAATTTTATATAATATTACAATGTTTTCACCAAAAATACTAAGGATAAACAAACTCTAATGTGATTTATAATTTTAATTTGTTTGGTTAAGTATATGGTTTGTTTTGAATTGTTTGCAACTATATTTATATTTTGTACTTTATTTGGTTGAGATTCTCAACAATTGTGATTCTATATATGTGTACCATACTTTTTATAAGTTTTTTTTTAAAATTAAATAGAAAAAATATTTCCCCACGGTGATTCTTGGCAAATTCCCCTCAAGAATCCTCACGAGGATCTTCAATGAGGAATGAAATGAAGAAATTTTTTTCTCCATGAGGATTCTCATCTCCGCAGGGATTAGGCGGGGATGAGAATGAGGATGAAAGTTCATCCCTGCATGAAGATGGGGGGATGAATTCTTAAGCGGAGATAAGGATAGATAAGGTCTCATCCCCTACCCTCTCCATTTGCATCCTTATGTGAAAGGGATCTATTAGTCAGTAAGGTTGACAAATTTGTCTTCATGTTTTTTTTTAACACAAAAAAATGTGCTATTTAGACTCATGAATTTAGACTCAAAAATATTTTTAATTTCAAGATCATCCTTAACAAGGCCGACCCTGACATTTTTGGGCCTAAAGCGACATGAGAACTGATGCAATTTTATATTCTTGTTTTCTATAAAAAAACGTTTGGCTTCGTCAATTATTTTTCATATGCTTACGCTTTTATTAGATTTATATAATTTTATGAACTGCACAATTTTTTATATATAAAGTTTTCATTTTTGAAAAAATGGTGTTTTTTAAATAAAATTAATATATAAAAAATACTGTATGTATTTAAATATATGATAAACACGTGTAATAGAAAAAGTTAAGCAAAAAGTTAATTATTTTTTCTTCCTTAAAAAAATTGTTTTGACTTAAGTGGGAGTCGATTCACTACATCCTTAAACTTGTATTTTGGCAAGTGATGCATCTACTATTACATAATGCTAATATTTTCTTGAATAATTGTTAAATTTTTAATCAAAACATCAATTAATATCTAGATTTTTTTTTTAGCTTTGTTAATTTATGTATATTACTATTTTTTTAATCAATATAACAATTTATTACTAAAAGAAAAAAAATTAAGTTTTATTAATTTATTACATATAGGGTAATGTTGAAATTTAAGATATATATAAGTGGGGCCCCCGCACACACACACACACATATATATATATATATATATATATATATATATATATATATATATATATATATATATATATATATATATATATATATATATATATATATATATATATATCTATTGAGTCGAATTACAATAGCCATGTATGGTGAGATTCATTAAAGTGGGGCTCCCCCACAACATCACATAATTATCGAGTCAACCACACAAACTAAAAATAAAATTTAAAAAATTTATATATATTAGAAAATTTAGGGGCCTATTTGGGGGTGGGGCTTGGGGCGCCCGCCCGCCCGCCCCTCCACCCTCAAAACCGACCCTAATCCTTAAGCAATAAATGATGCAAACCCTTGTAAATTTCTTTGATGCTGCTTGAATATTTGTAAAATTTAAAACCACCTATGAGTCTCCAAATAGATTTATTATTATTTTTTGTTGGATACTCTTTACTTATACTTGAGTAATCTTGTTAGAATCAATTAGACACCCCAGCTTATTATGCTGGAAAAACTAATACATAAGTTTGGAGTTGAAATATATGATTTGATTACATAACAATAGTCACTAAGTGTATCTTAGCAACATTATCACTGCGTAAATTCTATTGGGGGCACAAAGATCGATCTGCCTGTATATAGCAATGAATATATTTATATTATATTTTTGAATTAAAACTGAAATAATCAAAAGTAGTTACAACCAAATACAAAAGTGGTTGTAACATGAAAATAATAATCAAAGCAAATACTTAAAAATAAAGTATGTAAAAAAGTAAATCAAACTAGCACACCAAAAAACTTTTTATCGCAGTTCGGTCTACGACTTATATCTACGGGCCATGCCCAGATGTAATCTCCACTAAGTATCAAGAAATCGAACTACATGACTCTTCTTGCGACTCCCTCACTAAGCTCCTTCTAGTCGTACCTTCTTATACTTCTCTCTGTGGAACTTACATGCACAAGACTTCTCGTGTGTGTGAGTCTCCCCCTCATTGAAATGCCTGTAACAACCCAAATTAATTAAACTAGGATTGACGTTAATATCAAGGATTAATAGTTGTAATTTGGGCATTACGTGGATAATTCGGTTGACTCAAACACGAGAACCAAAGGAATATGTTATTTATGGATGATGGTTGTTTATATGCGATGTTAAAAAAATATTATTTTTTATTACATCTCATGTGTGTACGTTACTATCTGGTGAGTTAGTGAGGTCGATAGTTACATTGGAAAAACATGTCGACACGGGTTTCGGGTAAGAGTTACCCGGGGATGCTAGACTAGGCTAACTATAGTAAATAGTGGATAATTGAACCATAACCTAAGTTAGTTAATTAAATAAAGTAAAATATGACGTACCTCAAGATGTGTGTCGGGGTGCAGGGCAGGGCACCGGGTAGTTGGGGGTTAATGGGACTGCAAATATATCAAGTATGTAACCAATTACGCTAACCTTATGATAATTAATATTGTACCTAAGTCAAGTAAATTAAATTAATTTGAAAACATATGCCTATGGTTTGATTGTAAATATAGCGAGATCCAAGGGCAACTATAAAGTGAGTGAAACTAAACTTACATGTAATTATTTTAAAAGATAATGTGCAAAATGGGAAATGTACTATGCGTTGAGTATGTGGACCAACTGGAGACTAGGTTCATGCTAAGTGTCACATTTAAAAATGACAAGTGGTTGCTAGTAGAGATGTAGTGTGTTATGTGTTGGAAAGATATTAATCTTAGATGTGTCTTGAGATACCATTTGAGGACCCAAATAAGGGATGATTACTCAAACCTCAAGTTTCCCATTTCTCTCTCATTTGAACAAAAAAAGTAGAGAGGAGAGAGAATGTGGTACTAGGAGGAGAAAGAGAAGAAATGTGAAGGACTTGGTGACTTTGTAAATGAAATTGTTGAAACTTTTTGGGATCCAAGAGAGGTAGAACAAGAGTGACGACTTTATTAAAGCCATAGGTATGTTCTTCACCAAATCTTGATAATGCATGTTCTAAGATTGTTTCTCTTCATGGCTTTTGGTGTACAGATGGTCTATAAGAGTAGATCGAGCCTCAATGAGTAAGGATCCTTTGTTGGGAAATCATTTTTGAACTTATTGTTGTTGTTGGGTAGTGATTATATGAGGAAGAAGATGAATAGTAACTTTATGGGAAAGTTGATTTGGTGTCTTTTGTTTATGTTTTAGTCCATTTTATTGCATAATAATGAAAAATGAAGTACAAACTAATTTTAAGAGGATTGTATAAGTTCGAAGGCCGAAAGAGCCGAGACTTTAAGGTGAACCATGAGATCTTACGAGTTTTTAACATATAGTGCGTTCAACCCAGAAAGCATGCTCAAAGTTATGAGCATACTCTAAGTCTGGAGTATGCTCAAACATTAAGCAAGCTCAAACTTTCAGTAAGCTCAAACATTGAGTAGGCTCAAACTTTCAGTAGACTCAACTTTTAGCTTGCTCAAACCTTCAGCATGCTTAATTCTTACTGATTAGGTTAAATTACTTGAGCTAGCTTGTAACTAATCTAAAAACACTATAAACACCCTCTAATGACCTTAGGAGGCCTAAGGGGCTAAGGGATTGTATTACGATTGTCTGGAGCAAGTAGGGGGCACATCTGAGGCATGTTTGGAAGAGTTGAAACGCGAGGTTTGAGGTGCGTAAACCCGTTGGAATGCATCATAGAATTCATGGTTTTGTTTTATCGATATCAGGTTATATATGTGACCATTGGTGGGCACATACGAGTTTTCTACTCCTATCTCGATTTGCATATATATTGGTTGTGGCTAAATCACTTGCATGGGTTACTTGTGTTTAGTGCTCGTGCCGATGATAGTAGAATATATCTACGATCGTCAGGAAGGATGTAAGGTGTTCCCTTGACTTGAAATAGCTCGCATTTAGAGGGGTTTATCCATTAATCATAGTTGAGATTAGTCATTGTAAGCCTATAAGTATATACGTGGTTCCTATTCTGTTTTATTGATTAGTGGCTGTTTAGGTCGGGGTTTTCTCGTAATTATGTGGTGGCCATGCCGCCTTGAGGTGATGTGTCTTCATGTACTTCTTACTCGGTAGGCCCAACTACACGTGTCTGGCACCTGCCTGTCGACCTCTTGCCTCGGACTTCGTGTCCATGTGCGTTTTATCAAATTAGTTTACGGATTATTAGTATTTTCTTAACTTATTCTCTTTAAGTACTTAAATGTTTATTCTAATGCCTAACTATATTAGTGGGTTGTATCTTACCAATTAACATATATCAGCGGAAGCCTCAATTGATACAATTTTAAAAAGTAACTAGCATGGTAAACATTATACATATGAGCAAGTCCTACCGTGGAAAACCTGGAAGAATACTCTGTATATAAGCGACAATACCATAAACAAGGTATATATACATGTTCCGTGTCATCTCAAGTTCATCAATACCCAAAATAATACAAATATCAAAATAAGCAAGTACTAGTAGGTCCTCGATGACGAGCAATTATATGTAGTCGCCAAGGATCCATTGCCTCTAATGGTACTAGGATATGCACTCAATCATCACAAAAGACAGATGAAGAGTATAGTAAGTAAAATCCCAAGGAACCCCTTTGAGCATTCGCATAAATAAAGTAAGGAAATGCAAGAAGTATTGTCAAATAAACATGCGGAATGTAAATACAGACAACTGTAAATGGCTCATCGCATGAATAGATAACAACTAAGCTAACAAATGTGTGTGCTCGCTCTAGATGGACTAGACTGTACTTCGGGTCACCAAGTTTCCACAAGTGGTCGCGCCCAACTGGTCCGACACTTGGTCCCTCATAGTGCTAGCTAAATCCTCCGAGTCACCGACACATGCCCCAAAGGCAAACTTAGGTTGACATTCACTGAGGGCCGGGTCACACGTGCTACAGTCTAGAGCATTATGAACACATAACCAAGAAATCCGAGGGGAATAATGTAACGACCCTAAAAACTTAACTCGTGCCACGTGACATCTCAGGTTGGTGACCTGGACCTATCGTGATGTGGCGCACTCGGTCAACTATCGGGAGTCGACACCGAGATTATGATCCGTAGCTCGGACCTAAGTAGACACATTCGATAAGTCCATGGTACGCCAATCGAGGTATAAATAGTTATTTTTGGTGTGATGCATGTGTGTTAAATTGTCGTATTATTAATTAATTCGCATCGCACCAATTAATATTTTTATTGGTCGTAATGTGCGCGCGTAGTGACGAGAGTGTACGACGTCGTGGTGTGCGCGTAACTCGGGTGTATGGGGTAGTCCGGGACTTAATTGTCACATCACACGTCCCATCCCACCACTAATCAAATCACCATACTTTAACTCATCCCTCACTTTTTTCTCTCTCATCCCCAAACAAAACAAAATTTTTTTCTCTCCCTCTCTATCTCCAATGATTTCATCTTCTTTCGCACACCCTCCACCCTCATTTTCTCCCTCACCAAGTCTCCACCATCAAGCTCTCCTCACACCTCCACGATCTCGCCATCTCACTCTCAAAGTCTCTCCTTCGTGGCGACTTTCCTAGATCGAGGTGGGTGGTTATTTTGTTGAAATTTTAGGAGAATTTTTGGAAATTTAATGGTGGTGGGTTGGTGTTGGGTTATCGATGTTGTTGTTAAGAAGTTGTAGATAATGTTGTTGTTGTTGTTGTTGTTGTTGTTGATGTTTTTTTTTTTAAATCTGTTGAACAAACATGGGGGAAAGGGGTAGCCAGGCGGGTTTGGTCGACCCTGACCCAGGGTCGACCGAGGTAGAACGGGTCGCGTCGACCCGTGCCCGCCACATTAATAAAATAATAATTAAAACTTAATTAAATTAAACTGGTTTTTAATAAAATAAATTACAGATAATAGATAAAAAGATAAAAAAATATGGAAAAATTTAGAAAATTCCAAAAAAATATTAAAAATCAGAAAAAAGCTAGAGAAACAAGTTCAAGGCTTTTTTGGGCATGTGACACCCTGGTATAATTCGAAAAGTGTGTTAAAAATCAAACTTTTTTGAGATAAAATTACAAATTGCGGTCCCATATTATAAACTCACTTAATGTAACTCTAAAATAATTAAAATGGTATAATTGGACCCCAGGGACTTATGAGGCCATAGTCGGGTGTCAGATGAGCATATCGAGGCGTGCGCGAAACGTTTTGAGGGAAATTTGCAATTGCTTGAGGTAAGTAAAACTAGTTAGAAAATACACAATAGTTCATTTAAGCTTATATTTTATTGATATTATATTGTGTCCCTTTCTTGGAATTCCCACCCACCTATGAGTGTCCGAGGGCCAAGTGAGTCATGTGAGTGTCTCTGATTGGAGTGGTTACTGGCTTGCAACCGGAGCCATAACCTCGAGTCACTTGAGTATTTGGTCGGAATGAGATGTGTTTTATCCGAGGCATCGTTGATATCCCTCATTCGCGATGGTCTAGGTATAGTAGGCGACGCCACATCCTAAGACCCGAGTCTGCTTAGCGTTGCTGTGACTCTATGACTCCGACCTTGTGGCACCTGTACTCGGTGGTCTTAGACTACTTGGGCAACTCTCTATTATTTCCTTTGACACTCGTTTCTCGTTGTACTTTCATTTTTACAATCTTATCATGCATTCCATATAGTTTTCTTTCCATCCACATCACTTTTAGACTGCTTTATTTATTTTGAATTACTCTTTAGATCCTACTAACTTTTTCTTACTGGACTCGACATTCTTGTATTTGACCGAGTGCAAATCTGCAACCGAGCAAGGGCAAGACACCGACACTTGGTGATTTACTATGAGGATATCGAGTGGCCCTCCTTCACACACTTTTGTAGGTTTTTGACTTTTTGTATTACTTATATATGTTGTTATCACACTTGGGATAGTTGTTTGGGTTGAGAGATACACATGACTTGTATATCATTTTTGCTTAGTTATAACACTTGACACAAGATATACATGAATATTAGGGGTGGGCGAACCGCGGTTTGGTGGTGAAACCACCAAACCGCGACCAAAGCGAGGGTTTGCGGTTTGGTCATTTCGCAAACCACCACCAAACCATGTACTACCAAAACCGCAACTAAATCCGAACAGCGGTTTGGTCGGTTTGGTTTCGCGTTTTTCTTGTAAAAAAAAAAGTGGTGGGAGGAGGTAGTGAGAGATCACTGGTAGGAGATGGCGATGGGAGGGATGGAATTGCGGGAGGCGGTGGTGGGAAACAACTGTGAGAGGACGTGATCAATAGGAAGCAGTGGAGGAGCCGTAGAACTGTAGGAGCCTAGGAGGCGGTGGTGAGAGGTGGCTGTGGGACGCGGTGGGAGGCGGTGCTGAGAGGAGGTAGAGTGGGAGGCGTCGAGTGGCGCGGTGGAAGGAGGCAACTGGTGAGAGACGGCGGCGACGATGGCCGGGCAGTAGCGACGCCGACGGCAGCGACGGTGTGGCGGTGGGAAGCGTCAGTGACGACGACTAGTGGAAGGCAGCAACAGATGGCCTCAACTGGTGGAGACGAATATGTTTAGGATCTTGAGATGGAGATGAAAAAACGAAACGACTGTTGTTTATATTGGTTAAGGTTTTAAAATGTGAATTAAATAAATTTACTAAGCAAACCGCGAGTTTTAAAAATCAGACTAAACCATACGGTTTGGGCGGTTTTAGGGAAATCGATGCCCACCCCTAATAAATATACATGTTTACAGGGTTCCATATTTAGGATGTCCAATTCTTTTACTTTATTCTGAGTTATTTAACGTATTAATTGCTTATGCTAACTTGTAAAACTTGTAAAAATACAAATAACTTGACTTAAAATTATGAATTTACTTATATGGATGGATCTGACTAGGCTTGCGTTGTCCTTGCGAGATTGGCAAGGGGGGCCATGGGGGCTTAGGCCGGGCGGGGCATTGTTTATTGGAAACGGGGGCCGTCACAATTAACCTCAACCCACGTCCAAGTAACATAATAGAATAGTAAAACAACAATGAAATGATAAGACTGAATTTAAAACAAAATCAAATACTCAGAGTTTTTCGGTTGGGCTTGACAAACCTTAAACCGCTCTCCGGCCTCCCCGGACTCCCCTATCCGACTCGTTCTCCCCGACACAGAGCTACGGTCCACTAAGTCCCTGAAGTTCGATTTTACAAATTTTGGTTGTTTATAAGTGTTTAGACATGTATTAAGTTGAAAATCACCAAAATAGCCCTTAAATTTATATTTTATCAGTCATTAGCACGCTAATAGGTCTACCTAGTGCGGTAAGTGGAGTTAGCGCGCTAATGGATTTATCTAGCGCGCTAAGTGAAGTTAGTTCGCTAGGGGATCTGTCTAGCGCGCTACTGTTCGTCATTTTGAAAAACAGTTGGAAACCCAAAATGATTAGCGCGCTAACCGTTCAAGGTAGCGCGCCATCTGTCATTTGGGACATAATTCTCAAGTTGAGAATTTTGTCATTCCCATCTCAATTGGCTACCTCACTTGTTTTAACATACTCTCCACATGTAAATAACTTCAAAACAACAACTAGAACATTCCAGAACATCAAATTAACCCAAATTCTCTACTTTCATGCATTCACCAAACTTTTCAATTTCATCAAAAACTTCAATTCTAGTTAAACCAGTTGTACATTCTATATGAAAATGATCTAATAACATGTAATTCATTAAGTTTTCTCAAAAAATCAGAGGTCTAATCATCAAACCTAAATTTCACTAAAACATACCAAAAAATGGGTTCATTGAAGAGTGTAAGAGATGAGGAAGATGATTACCTAGGTTGGATCACTTGAATTAATCTCCAAGTACTCAGTTCACCTGGAATTTCCTCTTCTTCTTTGGTATTTTCTCTGAATTTGCATGAGTTTGGAGTTAGTGGAGATGGCACTCCTACTAACTTACTACATATATATGTTTGATTAAGCATGCCGTCCCATACCACCTGATGACTCCATTGATAACTCCAATAGCACACTCCCTTCCTTGATTCTCTCATTTGAAATCATCTAGATGTCTAACAATGGTTTACATTATTTAATTCATACATAGGCTTTTAATTTATTTGATTTATGTACCTTACATTAATCCTTATTAAAACATATTGTTAGTTTTATTTATAAAAATTAACCAATTTATGGTCCCACTAACTTCGACTACTCGATATCCGGTGCCCCGCGTCTCGATATGCATTGTGATGACTCTAATCTCCTATAAAATTGGGTCCCGCCCAGCCTAAACCCACATAGACTCTGAGTCATTCCTCGCAAAGTCAACGTAGGCCTAGTCAGCCTTTAATAGTTATTTCCTCATTAACTTCATATTTTAACATTGAGTTATTATGTTATGTCTTTTACAGAATAATTTGCAGCAGAATTAAAATTAAGACAAGGTTAAATAACTCATATTAAATAAAGGTGGAACAACCTACAGTGTGGAGCCCTAAAATCAACGGATAAACATGCATATCTGGTGACCAACAGTATACAAAACGATAATACATGATATCTCATCTCACTCGATCTCAATATGTCCCAATGTAATAAAAAACAGTAATATACAATAATAACAACAAAAATGGCAAAATATACAATCGGTCAAAGGAAGGAACCGCTCCAAAAGTCCTCAAAGAAAGTCACTAATCATCGGCCTTTTCCCCTTGCTCGTCCCCGTCCGATCTGCACCCACCATCACAAACTAGACGACGAGTACAATAAAGTAGAAAGTAATAACCAGAAGGATATAAACAGTAATTCATGAAACATTTAAAAATAGTCCAAATATCATGTGGGTATTTATAGACAAATAAAAAGAAAGAAAGTCAATGATAAACAGACTGACATATATTCACAACGAAAATGAGTTCCTATGAATCAAAAGAGGCATACTAAGTGATCTTAAATCCATAATAATCTATAACAATCCACAACAATCCACGATAATCCAGTACTTAGGGAGAATTCACGTTTGGTTGGGTTTTTGCACCCCCGCAGGTAGTGTTCACGTTTGCCCAACTAGGTATAATCCAGGAGTACCTTCACAACACATTTAGGCCATAGACACTCAACCAAGGCATGAAGAATATAACTCCAAGAAAAGGCATTTATCAATAAAGACAATAAATACGAAATATGAATTACTATGCATCCCCTTAACTGGTTTGCTTACTTCGGACCCACGTTATCCCACGCTCGCGGCTCGAAAACGCTACCTAAAACGAACACCCGAACTCCCGAGACCTCCCTTTAGGTTCGTAAGGACTTATAACATGTTTTAGACTTAATTATAGTGTTTTAGAGATTTTTGAAAAATTTCATATTTTTGTGCTATCGGGGCAAGTAGCTTGCTAATTCTAACATTAGTGCGCTACCTAGAATATCTAGCGCGCTAATTTCAACATTAACGCGCTACCTTAAATATCTAGCGCGTTAGATTTCTATCTAGCGCTCTAAGTGCAGCAGAACCCAGAATTTTGCATTTCGGATTTTGAGTTTTCTTTACACATATGCCATGTTAATGCATTGGGGACCCTCATACACACTACTAAAGGCCCCTAACATCAACCACAACACAAAACAACAACCCGCAACATCAAATTCGTGACTTCATCATGTTGAATTGAAATGAGCTTTATATAGGAAACTTACTAAGTTGATGCACACACCAAGCTTGATCTTCATTGGATTCTTGAGTCTCCCATCCTCTTGATCACTCAAGAAGTCCCTTCTATCCCTTTCCTTGCC
This sequence comes from Stephania yunnanensis, assembly GCA_039657365.1. Classification (NCBI taxonomy): domain Eukaryota; kingdom Viridiplantae; phylum Streptophyta; class Magnoliopsida; order Ranunculales; family Menispermaceae; genus Stephania; species Stephania yunnanensis. Next base: position 49,876,711 of record CM077584.1, on the reverse strand, counting down.
AAATCGATGAGAAATCAAAACTTAAATGATAAGTTTGGCTGACTTATGTAATATATATGATTAGAGATGGTTACACATTAGCCACACATCCATTTACACTTACGCATCCCAAGGCTTATCTTATGGATTACCTTCACACATTTATCCCACAAGTTATGTTTAAGTGACTCCAATAATGTACTCATTTGGTTTTTAGATTGATAATACGTGTCTCGATGTACATCATATGGCCATTTAAATGAGCACCCTAACTTAGGCCACTAATTTAGTATCAAACATGATCACATTAATGCATACTATACCATTATAGTTAATTCAAATTAAACTTGCCCCATAAGCCGCTACCTCGGTCCCACGTCGACATGTAACATGAGGTATGCCCCCGCTCATGTCTCGACTCTTTGAATGCCTCGCGTATACCTTAGTTGCAAATTTGACACGACAAATAAACATACACTTGGACATTAGAAAATCACATTTGGGTATAAATAAATAATACACATCACAGAAAATAAAATTTACCTCGGTGTCGACTCTAGAGGTTCCGACAAGTACATCAATTCACGATGGTCTAGTCAACGGTCCTTAAATGTGACACATGACATGTTTAAATTTGATAGTCATTTTAGCCTTCCCACCTTATTAGAACTTTGTCCTTGAAACTTAAACTAAGAGGAAACTCCAATATTAAACCTTAACGAATCAAAATAGGTAGGGAAAGTGTCCGCGCATATATGACTCCAACTCCTAGATTAGTTCCTCGTCCACGTGATGTTGCCATTTGATGAGAACTGAAGGTATTTCCTTGCTCCTCAATACCTTCACCTTTTGGTCCAAAATCCGAATCAGCTGCTCCCTATATGTAACATCATCTCTCAAGTCAATATGAATCAAGTCTATTGTCGGTCGCCGTCCTTCCTTCGACTTATCAAGTCGAAGTATAGAGAAGTGAAACACTGGATGAACTCCGGCGAGCTGAGGCGCTAACTCTAACTCATAAGCAACCTTACTGATTCTCCTCATAACTCTATACATACCAATAAACCTAGGCCCAAGCTTTCCTTTGATTATGAGCCATTTGTGACCCTTCAGAGGCAGAACTTTCAAATATACATAGTCTCCTTGGCGTACTGCAACTCGTCATGATACTTGTCTTAATACTTCTTGTCTTTCTTGTGCACCCTTTAACTGCTGACGGATCTACTGTACTTTTTCAGTATGATTCCAACAATCTTCGGCCCAACAGTTACCGCATCCTCGGGCTCTGCCCAACACGATGACAATCTATATGGCCTACCATATAACACCTCGAATGGTGCCATCCTATATTGGCTTGAAAACCGTTGTAATAAGCAAACTTACACAAATGAATGTACTCTTCCCAAGACTCTCTGTACTTTAATACACATCCTGAACATGTCCTCTAACACTTGAATCAGCCTCTCGGACTGCTCGTCTATCCGTGGATGTTACGCCGTACTCATGTCAAGCCTAGTACCAAGCTGTGCCCGCATGCTTTGCCATAATAGTGAAGTAAACTGCGGTTATCTGTCTGATATTATAGATAACGGTACTCCATGCAATCTGACTATATCTCGCTCGTAGAGACTGCTCAATCTATCAACTCTGTGCGTAGTGGAAATCGGTAAAATGTGCAAATTTTGTCAACCTGTCCACAATCATCCAAATATCGTCATGTCTGCAAGGAGATCGAGGTAGACCACTAAAAAAATCCATAGCAATGTGCTCCCATTTCCACTATGGAATGGGAAATGGCTGCAATAAACCTTCAGGTTTTCTATGCTCGGCCTTAACATGTTGGCATATCTCACACGCTCGAATAAACTCTAAAACATCGATTTTCATCCCCGGCCACTAAAAGAGACATCGCATGTCCGTGTACATCTTGGTCCGACTTGGATGAACAAAAATCATGAACGACGAGCCTCATGCAATATCTCAGTGTGCATCTCAACCACTAATGGAATCTACACTCGTCTTTGAAAGCTCAAACATAAATATGTCGATCGACTCCAATCCGGATGATCTGAACTCTCGGTCATATCACTGAATCGCTAGTACAACTCGTTATCCTGCTGTCCGTTAAGTACGGCCTAAATCGAAATATTTTGCATCCTCATCTTACTACAAATCTATGTCTTAGTAGTAGCCAGTATATCATTTAAACTCATCACCAAGAATTCCTCGAGTAATGCATAATCGTGAGTCATATGACATACTACGACGTCAACATTGGACTTTCTTCTCAAAGTATCAACAATGTCGTGGGCTTTCCCCGGATGATACTCAAGCGCAAAGCCATAATCCATCAGGAACTCCAACCAACATCTCTGTCACAGATTCAATTCTTTTTGTGAGAATAGCTACTTCAAGCTTTTGTGATCAGTGAACAAAGTGAACCGTACACCATACAAGTAATGTTACCAAATCTTTAATGCAAACACCATAGAGGCTAACTCTAAATCATGCATCGGATAGTTCTTTTCATGAATCTTGAGCTGTTGAGATACGTATGCAATCACTTTGCTCTCCTGCATCAATAAACAACCCAAACCAACCTTCGACGCATCTGCATAAACAACCAAATCTTTCCTTGACTCAGGTAACACCAACACTGGTCACTCGTCAGCTTCTCTTTCAAAGTAGAAAAATGCCTGCTCGCAACTCTCATTCTAGTCAAATTTTAGGTTTTTTTGAGTTAATCGAGTCCATTGGTACAACAACTAGGGAAAAACCTTGCACAAAACGATGATAATAACCAACCAATCCTTAAAAACTACGTATCTCGGTCACTATAGTCGGTGTAGGCCAATTGATCACTGCTATAATCCTAGCGGGATCCACATATACTTCGCTGGCTCCAACTACATATCCCAAAAACCTGACTTCTTGAAGCCAAAACTCACATTTACTGAACTTGGCATGTAACCGATGTTCCCTCGAAGTTTACAAAACTGCCCAGAGATGTTCCTCGTGATCCTCACGAGTCACGGAATAGATGAGAATATCATCCTGAATACAATCACAAATCTATCTAGATAAGTCCTCGGTACTCTATGCATGAGATCTATAAACATAGCTAGGGCATTAGTCAAACAACACGACATGATTGTAAACTGATAATGGCCGTATCTCGTACTGAACACAGTCTTCTCCCTGTCTTCAGCTCTAATTCTGAGCTAATGATAGCCTGATCGCAAATCAATCTTGGAGAACCACTGAGCTCTCGTCAGCTGATCAAACAAATCATCAATACGAGGAAGCATATACTTGTTCTTCATAGTTACTCGATTCAGCTGCCTATAGTCGATGCACAATCTCAGGCTGCCATATTTCTTATTCACAAATAAGATCGGTGCACCCCATAGTGACATGCTCGGTTGAATGAACCCCTAACTTCAACAACTCGTCCAACTGAGTCCTCAGTTCCTCCTACTATCGAGGAGCCATCCTATACGACAATATAGAAATAGGTTTAACCTAGGGACTAAGTCGATGATGAAGTCTATCTCTCGCGATGGTGGTAATCTCGGTAGATCCTCTGAAAATACGTCAATGAACTCGCACACTACCGACACGTTTCCAATACAGATCTCCAATTTCTCAGTTGTACACATGACACTCGCAAGTGTCTCAATCTCACTACTGGTGGCTATCATTCATCTGGTGATCCGAAGTAAAACAGTTGTCCCCTTGAAATTGATCTTAATACTATCTAACTATGGAATCGTGATTGACTTGCCATAGTAATCAATATGAGCATGACCAATACCCATCTAGTCCATACCAAGCAAAGCATAAAACTCAAGAAACTCTAAGACTCTCAAATTAGCAGGCAAATCATGACCCTCTTATCTCTACCAAATAGTCGACACATAACAAGTTTGGGTACATCTTATGTGATGGCCCCAATTTTCCACAAATTGCGCCCCGCCCGGCCTAAGCCCACGTGGACCCCCGAGCCAGTCTCACAAGGTCAACGCGGGCTTAGTCAGCCTTCCAACCTCTCTCATCATACGTAAATTCAAAAGTTTTAAGTTGAGTTATTAATGTTTTGCAAGTTTTAAAATTTAGCGGAAACTTTACTCCAAATAAATAACTAAACCGTAATGTCAAAAAATTAGGCAACCTAATTGTGGAACCCATCATTAGATATATCATCATTGGAGGAGAGTAAATAAAAGATATGCAAAAATCACCTAGCTACGGAGCTTTCCCCCTGCTACTCGTCTGCGGTTATGCACTCAGTCAAATATAAGAATGACGAGCACATGTATGTAAAGCCAGTAGGACATATACATCATTTCAAAATAACCAAAGCAGTCGAATTCATGCAATTTGAAAGAAATGAACGGTAACGCATGAACATAAAATACTGTAAATAATCCATCGATGAGTGATGCTAAGTAAACAAGGAGTCCCGACTAGAAGGTCGTTGAGTCGAGACAAAAGCCCAGCAGACTCGGGTTTAGGACGATACACCTGCCTCCCAGCCCTAACGCTTGCGACTATGAGATATCCACGGACCCGGATAAGTGCCCCCAACATATACTCAATTGGGAGATATCGACGGCGTCCGGATAAGAGCTCGTATCGCAGATAAATAGTAACCATGACTCATGCCAATGGACCCCTCAACTGATAACAATTTCAAAGATAGCTATCTCAAAGCAGTAATCAACAATAGTGAAAGGAAGCTATTACAAAGTAGTAAACAATAGCCAATGGATCACTCCACGCAATAGTACTTTCAAAGATACTATCCAAGTAATGAATAACAATATCAAAGCAATGATCAACAATATCAAAGCAATGAAATTACTGTACAGTTCCTCACTGGTTTACTTACCTCGAGAAATCGCGAACCTCAAAACGTCTCGCTCACATCCCGATTTGCGCACCCGACACCCGACTCCTAAGTCCTTGGTGTCCATTTAGACATTTTAGGGCTAATTTACTAAAATCATTCTAATCGCACTGAAATTAGGCGAAGTACACCTCGCCTCCATCGCGTCGTCGACATTCGTCGATTCGCACCCCTCATCGAGGAGCGATCGGTCCAACAACGCCATCGCGTCGTTCACCGCGCCGATGTCGAAACCGCGCCACCGCCGTCACTACGTCGCTGCTGACACCACCGTTGCACCACCAGCCGCCGCCGCCGTGTCACCGAGCCATCGCCGGCGTCATCGCTGGAGGCGCGCGCCACCTCGCTATCCAGCTCCTCGTCGGCGTCCGCGTCGCCCCCCACCTGCTTCCGCTGCACCGCCGCCAGCCGCCGCTGGTTCGCCCATATCGCCGCGCTCACTGCCGCTTCGCCGACGTCATGCTGCCAACCGTCGTAGCCGCACCACCGCTGTCCCTCGTTACTGGTCAGGTTTGTCGCCGCGAGCCGCGCCGCTACTGATCCCCTGCGTCGTAGGTTTGTCGGAGCAGCCGCCAGCATCCGCGCTGTTGGTTCGTCGTCTCCACAGCCGCTGCGCCGCACCGATTTCCTCCACGCTGGCGCTCCGCCACTACCGATCGTCTCTCTTCCTGATCTCCTGCTCTTCCCTCTCTCTTCTTCTCTCTCTCTGATCTTATTTTTTTTCTTATCCTATTTATATATCTATCTTTCTTATTAATTTTTTTTAAATCAAAAGCGCCATCGAGATTCGCGTGGAACGGAACTCGAGGCACATCAAAACATATTTATTTAATGCTTTCCTTATAAATTGAGCAGTGTGCATCTCGAGGCACCAACCCGCCTCATTTCACCAATCTCGATACTCGCGCCACTCGCATCACGATATCCAACGTATATGATTTTAACGTTAAAATCACCACGCCACTCCACTATCTCGATCCCATGTCGGCACGTGACTCGAGGCGCGTCCCCGTTTGTGTTTCGGCTCACCGAATTCCCCGCATATAATTTTCTCAACAATTAACATTAAAATCTCAAATTGGATATTACACAACACCTCAGAGTCTCCACCTGAGATTTGGTCATACGCGTCTCGACGCGTGGATCCCACAAATGACCCTGACCTGACACGTGGCACAAGTCAAATCTTCGGTCGTTACATCTTATCCCTAGTTGCTGTGCTAAGAATCAAGGGTCTACTAAGCCTAGTGGGTCTCAACCCTAATGCATCTACCATACGCTAAAATACCACAAATCAAAATCATTCCCTCAGTGAGATTACGAGAAGCTCCTTGATCAGGCTTAACAACAACATGGACTCTCTCCCTCTTTTGCCGATGATGCTGCGTTTGCACTTGACCTATGCGTGGACACTAACTCTGAAGATGACCTATCTGACCGCATTTGAAACATGTATGTTGCTCATTCGGTCCAGAAGATATTCCCTGTGTCTGACCCTGTCCATGTCCCTATGCAGGTCTCTAAGTATGTATCTGTGCTTGTCTGACCTTTATTTTTGTCCACTACCTCTACTCCACATCCCTACTTTTAGAATGCTGCCTTTGTTATTGCTATATGGATCAGGTAGCCTGTTGTGGCCTGCTAGCAAAACTTGGCGCTGGTATAGGTAAAACATAAGTGGTCTGAGTAAGTCATGATGGTACTATAAAAGACCCAACACTCTGGGCTCTATTATCTCTAAAGCCCTGTCTATTCTTTTTCCTCTTCCTGTCCTTATCAGATCGACTATCTAACTGTGTCTCTAATCGAGTAGGTCTAGCCTCTTCGGGATGTGTTTGCAAATAAATTTCCCTGGCTAAACTCCTCTCATAAGCCATCTGCAATGTATCTGGCTTAGTGGAGACAATGACACCTCCAATCTCAGGTAGCAATCCCTCGGTGAAATAGTACACCTAATCAGCGTCTAAATCTGCCACACCTTCGGTGTATGGAAGTAGGTGTAGATACCGTCCCATGTAACCCGTAACAGACTAATCGGCATACCTTTGTCTCAATGTGGTGAACTCATTCCTCTTCTCCCTCAGTACGGTAGGAAGAAAATACTTCAAGTTGAACTACTTCTTTAAGTCTGCCCAATCTTAGGTACTCCTCTAGTATCAACCATCGTAGTCCACTAGTTGTTTGCCTCTCCCAGAACCATCGATGGAGAAATAGAGGCTCTCATGTGTTCCTCGGTAGCAATGATTATGCACCTTCCCATGGCTCTTCAAGAACTTCTATGCGGCTACTAAATCTATACAACTGAAAAAGTTATGTAGGATTATGCCTCTTAAACTATCGTAACTGCCTAGCTTCTACAGTCGACTTAGTGCCTTACTCTACTGATGTACCAGACACTGTCTCAGTTTGTTCAGGAGGTACAACAATCGTCTTTGGTACGACTGCTATAACAGTAGTAGCTGCGGAAGTAGTCACCGCAATCGGTGTATCTTTATTCTGAGTAGCGGGCAATGTCGATGAAGCTGGTGGTGACGATGTAGCCGTAGTCGATGCCCTAAGTATCCTCAAAATCTCCTCCAATCGCAGATCTTGGGACACGACTCTCTCTAGCAAAGTACGAAACTCATCGGCACTCGCAAATAGAGGACTCATAGTCCCACTATCATCTCTGGTTCCGGTCTGATCCGTTATCGCAATCTACAATAGAAAATGAATCCCCGAATCCGTGGATAGTTACCGATATAGTATATTACAACACAACAAATATAACATATAAGATCAAGTTTTACTTCTTCCCAACTCTCCTCACTTCCTAAAGAAGATTCTAAGTCAGGATCATAGGGTACCACTCTCAGTTCCAATTGTATCATATGCTACATATATTTAAACGACTTTGATACCAACTGTGATGGCCCTGTTTCCCATAAAATTGGGCTTTGCCTGGCCTAAACCCACGTAGACCCTTGAGTCGTTCCTCGCGAAGTTAACGTAGTCAACCTCCAATAATTATTTTCTCATTAACTTTGTATTTTAACGTTGAATTATTATTTTACGTCTTTTATAGAATAGTTTATAGCGGAATTAAACTTAAGTCAAGGTTAAATAACTCAGATTAGACAAAGGTGGAACAACCTACAGTGTGGAACCCTGAAATCAACGGATAAACATGCATATCTTGTGACCAACAGTATACAAAACGATAATACATGATATCCCATCTTACTCGATCCCAATATGTCCCAATGTAATAAAAAAAGTAATATACAATAATAACAACAAAAATGGCAAAACATACAATCATGCAAGGGAAGGAACCGCTCCAAAAGTCCTCAAATGAAGTCACCAATCATCGGCCTTTTCCCCTTGCTCGTCTCTATCCGATCTGCACCCACCGTCACAAACTAGACGGTGAGTACATTAAAGTAGAAATTAATAACTAGAAGGATATAAATAGTGAAACATTTAAAAGTAGTCCAAATATCATGCGAGTATTTACAAATAGATAAAAAGAAAGAAAGTGCATGATAAACAAACTGACAGATATTCACAACGAAAATGAGTGCCTAGGAATCAAAAGAGGCATACTAATTGATCTTAAATCGATAACAATCCACAACAATCCAATACTCAGGGACCGTTTGGTTGGGTGGCTGTACCCCCGCAGGCAGTGTTCACTTTTGCCCAACTAGCTATAATCCGAAGTGCTTTCTCGAAACACTTAGGCTATAGACACTCGAACCAAGGCATGGAAGAATAGAATTCCAAGAAAGGCATTTATCAATACAACAACAACATTGCCTCAGTCCCAAATTAACTGGGGTTGGCTACATGATCAAACTTTTTCATTGTGCTCGATTAAGTGCAAAGGCATTTATCAATAAAGATAATAAATACAAAATACAAAATACGAATTACTATGCATTCCTTTAACTGGTTTACTTACTTACTTTGAAGCCATGCAATCCCGCGCTTGCTGTTCGGTCTCGCTCCCTAAAACGAACACCCGAACTATCGAGACCTCCCTTTAGGTTCGTGAGGACCTATAACATGTTTTAAATTAAATTATAATGTTTTGAAGATATTTGGAAAATTTCATATTTTTGTGCTGCCAGGGTAATTAGCTCGCTAATTCTAACATTACCGCACTACCTTGAATATTTAGCGCGCTAATTTCAACATTAACACGCTACCTCGAATATCTTGCGCACAAGATTTCCTACCTAGCGCTCTAAGTGCAGCGGAACCCAAAATTCTGCATTTTAGGTTTTGAGTTTTCTCTACACATATGCCATGTTGATGCATTAGGGACCCTTATACACACTACTAAAGGTCCCTAACATCAACCACAACACAAAACAACAACCCACAACATCAAATTCGTGACTTCATCATGTTGAATTGAAATGAGCTTTGTCTAGGAAACTTACTAAGTTGATGCACACACCAACCTTGATCTTCACAACTTCACCAACTTCATTGGATTCTTGAGTCTCTCCTTATCTTGATCACTCCAGTAGACCCTTCTTTTTTTTTCCTTGACAAATCAATGAAAAATCAAAACTTAAGTGATAAGTTTGGTTGACTTATGTTATATATATGATTAGAGATGGTTACACCTTAGCCACACATCCATTTGCACTTATGTATCCCGAGGCTTATCTTGTGGACCACCTTCACACACTTATCCCACAAGTCATGCTTAAGTGACTCCAATTATGTACTTATTTGGTCTCTAAATTGATAATACGTGTCTCGATGCACATCATATGACCATTTCTATGAGCACACTAACTTAGGCCACTAATTTAATATCAAACATGATCACATTAAAGCATACTATACCACTATAGTTAATTCAAATTAAGCTTACCCCATAAGACGCTACCTCGGTCCCACGTCGACCTGCGACTCGAGGTATGTCCCTGCTCATGTCTCGACTCTCTGAATGCCCCGCGTATACCTTACTCACAAATTTGGCACGACAAATAAACATACACTTGGACATTAGTAAGTCACATTTGGGTAAAAACAAATAATACACACACCACGGAAAAATAAAATTTACCTATGTGTCGACTCTAGAGGTTTCGACAAATACGACAAGTCACGATGCTCCAGTTAACGGTCCTGAAACGTGACATTGACACATTTAAATTTGAGGGTTATTACATGCATTTCGAGGCGCGCCATACCCTATTATTCAATTTTTAATTTAATTAGTCTATGGTTACATTACCTATTTCAATTGAATTACTTAGTCATATTTACGTGAGTTTGTCGAGTTTTTCTAGTGTACCCGTACTTTGCCTCTCAATATCAACGTTGGCATGCACTTCGAGTTGACTACCGTTTACACAACCTTGCACGATATCGCTATTCAACATACGCACGTGCGATGTATTTACAAGTAAATTCATAAAGTGCATCACAATTTAAACAACATGTCATACAATTTACTAGTGTACCTAGGTCGACGTGTGTCCTAGCCTACCCGTAGCGTCACGTGGATCTGAGTTGACCTCCCTGTCTGAATTGCAAAATAAATAATGTCGTTAATGAAATGGTCCGTTATAGATTATACAGTTGTTTATTTATTAATGGTTTATTTCTAAGCTTGTTTATTTAGTATGTGCTGTTTATTAATCGCTACAATTTTTGTTTGTCGTATGCTCCTTCATTCATGGGAGTATGACTTACTGTTGCCAGAGATCATATTTGCACATCTAGTAATTTATCAGTTTTATTTCAAGAATATCGTGTGGACTTCTTTTGAGATTTTACTTACTGGACTAGTCATCCGTCTTATTGTGATGGCTGAGTGTAAATCATTCTACGAGTAAGGGTAAGGGGATTCTTGACAACTATCTCAGAGCTTGCCCGTTGTTCGACACATTACTCATAGGTGTATATTTACCTATTTTTTATATATTTTTAAGTTTATGAGAGACTTTTGAGACACTTGTACTTGTATATATTTATATTTCACAGTATGTTGTCGCCTTATATACAGTGTACCATATTTCGGGTTTTCACAGTATGACTTGCTCATACGAATGATCCTATAAATTATGATGAACTTAATTCTTTACTTACACTAATTAAGACTTCCACTATTTTATTGTCAAATGTGATTAACTGTTAACTTAAGAAAAATATGAATAATCGATTAATTAAACTAATAACACACAAGTGAACACGAATATTGAGACATGAAATGGACGGGTAGTGCGCCGGACGCGTGTAGCTGGGCCCACTAGGCGAGGAGTACACGACACGACGACACCTCGGGACGGCTTCAGGGTGCAGAGCCGCCACAACGTCCAAGTCCCTTCGGGGTTTTACAACTCATTAAAGAATGTGAACAAAACAAGTTCACAATTACAAAGTAAATGAATCGACTAATGTACAGACTCCATAACTTTGATACAATATATTAGGGGTGGGTAAACCGTGGTTTGGTGGTGAAAACCACCAAACCGCGACCAAACCGAGGGTTTACGGTTTGGTCATTTTGCAAACCACCACCAGACAACGAACCACCAGAACCGCAACCAAATCGAATCGCGGTTTGCGCGGTTTGGTTTCACGGTTTTTCTTGTTACATGTTTTCCAAAAAAAAAAAAAAAAGTGGTGGGAGGCGGCAGTGAGAGATCACTGGTAGGAGATGGCGATGACGGCGACTGGTGGGAAGCGGTAGTGACGACGACTAGTGGAAGGCAGCAACGGATGGCCTCAACTGGTGGATGCGAATATGTTTAGGATCTTGAGATGGTGATGAAAAAATGAAATGGCTGTTGTTTATATTGGTTAAGGTTAAGTTGTTTATATTAGTTAAGGTTTTAAAATGTGAATTAAATAAATTTACTAAATTACCCTCGGTTTGGTTTGGTGAACCGCGGTTTTTCAGAATTGAAAACCACCACCAAACCGCGATTTTGCGATTTTCAAGTTTTTCAAACCGCCCCAAACCGCGAGTTTTAAAAACCAGACGAAACCATACGATTTGGGCGGTTTTAGGGAAACCGATGCCCACCCCTACAATATATAGACTAATGAGGGACACATAACCTTAACTGAATCTTTAAGATTTTCCCATCTTCATTTTCAAATAACCACATCCTTGCACGTGAAACATGTGGTAAGCATGTCTCTGAACCTCAAATCTAACTTCCATAAGATCTTCAATTAGTTTGCAGTTGGTTGTAGATAAGATCAAATCCTTAACAAACTGATTCGGAGATCCTGTTGCAATCACTTCGAGATTCTGTTGCAACCTCGTATCTTCATCAAACCAACCAAAGTCTATCTTTTGATTTGAGCACGTGAATCATGCTTTGGGTTAGTCATTTACCAAACAAACAATCTGAACAACATGATGACAATCCAAACGGTCCATCACAACACTAACGAAAACTATTGTTTTTAATTTTAATTTTTTTATATAGATACATGTGGTATATTCTTTTTTAGGAGTATTAAAAATGTGTATTTAGAATTTAAAATATTCTTATATAGTAAATTTAATAACCATGCATGGAGGGAAATCTAGAGCTAATAATCGTAACTACTAGTTAACTTGGTCAATTTAATATATACTCTATAGATGAAAGCAATATTGCAAGTTGAAAAAAGTTACATGACTTTATTTTATTAATTTAATAATATTAATGTTTTCTTTTGTCAAAGTTCGCACACATCATGCCTTAAACTCTAAGTTAAGCCTCATTGTCATACCCTTCCTCCTTGGAGAAAAATAAGATCGAAGAAACATGTGTCATGAAAAAAATTAACTGACCAACTGTGGCGGTAACTTTCCATCAAAATTGTTTCAGCTTAGCTTAGTTTAGTTAATTTTTTTGTTTTTTTTTGGGTGTGATGAAAGCAGTATTGCAAGTTATATCTATAAACATGATTTAGTAGGGAAATTAGTTTTTCGTTTGATTAAAATTAATTAATTTTTTTATTCCTAATAAGCCGTTTTAAAGAAAAAAAAACGATTCAAATCAAACAGATATAAAAACAAATAAGAAGTAAGCACATGATTTATTATAACTATTTTAAATATGTATAAAGATCAACTATTTTTTTAGGTAATAAATATAGGTAACCAAACAAAAAACCAAAAAAGAACTAAGTAGCTAATTGTTTTTGATGAGAAAAAAACATTTGCCCCCATAAAGTTTGAACCATGACCTCTTACTTTTAACCACTATACCAAACCATTAGACAAATCAATTAATTAGTAAAAACTAAATAGCTAATTAATAGATAGTCAATTAAAGAGTACGTAAAAACGACCATTCGAGTGATGAAGGAATCTTTAACGTTGGTACTGATTTTATAATAATTATATATATTATATATTTTCCAATACATTTATATATAATACACGTGATAGTAGCGTTGGGCCTACTCTACTGATTTGTGATTATATATATGTTATTACATAACAATCTATAATGTTGACCAATTTATATAAATAAAATAAAATTACAACAATCAATAATAGAATTGTAAAATAAAATTACAACAATCAATAATAGAAATGAATAACAATTAAATTTAATAAAATTATCTAACCAGAGGCTTGCACAGAAGCAATGTCTTAAGACATAAATTTCTCTAAATTCGATGATTGGATTATCCCAAAGAGATCTGCCCCATGATACAACTGGTGCCCTTCCAAAACAAAGTTCATCAATTTCGAAAGTCCACCAAACTGTGATTTGATTCTCTTTAAAAAATTATGTATTCGAAAATCAAGTGAGTCTTCAATATTTCAATTCTACTTAAATAGAATTTGATTCACTGTTTCAAAGCTTTGCGAATCTTTAATTCTAAAGCTAATACCCATTGGCGTTATTAATAGTTGCTCCTCTTAACAAAATAACTGAAATTAATCGTCACAATAGTTAATTTCGAGATTACGAAATCAAAGAAATTAAATTAAAAAACAAAAAAAAATTGATTTTTATAAGGCCAAACAATCTAAGCCCATGGCACAAGGCCTTATATGTCTTTGACTTTAACTACTAAATATTATATATATATATATTACTCTTTCCATTTCTTTATAAGTGACTTTTTAGCCACTTTGAAATATTTCACAATATTTGTCATTTGATAGTTTCAATACACATTAATTACTTAATTAACTTTTGTACCTTTCACAGAAAAAGAAAATATATTAATTACACATTAATAACTAGCGTATATAGAAGAGTGGGGTTAGAAGAGATAGATGGTGATTTAGTCATTTGACTGCTACTTTCTCCTCATTCAAGATAATTAAATGAATTTTTAAAAAATGTGAACAACCTTAAAACGACACTTAAATAGAAACGAGGGAGTATATACATCCTATTACCTAGAGGTGGGCAACGGTCTTTGAAAAACTGCTCAAACTACTAAAATCGTCAAAATCGCACGGTTTAGTCTGATTTTTAGAACTTGTGGTTTGGAGTTGGTTTGAAAAACTTAAAAACTGCAGAATCGCAGTTTTGTCGCGGTTAAAAAAATCGCGATTCACTAAATCGAGGGTATTTTAGTAAATACCTAAAATTTATAACTCAAAATCCTAAAACTTAAAACTGTTGTAAACTAAGTTGAACTTACTAGAGACTTAAACATGGAAGACATAAACTAAGAACTACTAAAATAAGTAGAGTAGAGGAGACAAGAGAGAAGAGAGCGAGAGATGAAAATGTAGAGATTTCATTCATACATTGGTGTGTGTTTACAAGAGAATGAGCCTTTTTATAGGCCTTTGATCATGATGACTATATGTACCTTGAACAAAGATTAAAAACAATACAATGTGTACAAGTTACACCAAAATCTTAAGCCTTATAAGAAATACATAGTGTACAAGATACATAAAAGAGTACACATAGTGAAACAAGCTACATAATGGAGTGCAAGTAAATACATATTTGATGTTACATGTCCAATGTGAATAGTCATTCACATATTTACAACACTCCCCATTGGATGACACTTACTGAGGGAATATGCCTCGTCAAAACCTCTACTAGAAAAACCTTATGGAAAAAATCTAGTATAGGAAAAAGAGTACAATGTCCTCGTCAATCTTGCTATGTAGTATAATATTGTTGATTATCTCATTAAAAACCTTGTCAGGAAAACTTAGTAGGATAAAATCATAGCTAAGGAAAAGAGTGCAATACATTGATACGCTTTGAGAGAATATATATGTCTCATTAAAACCTATACTAGAAAACCCCGTGGGAAAAAAATCTAGTATAGGAAAAAGAGTACATTAGTTGCTTTCATAATTTTTCTTTTTATATGGAGTATAATAATGTTAGGATTGCCTCATTAAAAACCTTGCTAGGAAAACCCAGTAGGATAAAACCATAGCTAAGGGAAAAAGAATGCAATGCACTAATCAATAACTCATTTTGATTCTCCCCCTCATTTTGACATGAGTGAAACATCTTATTTGCAACAAATCTTTGCAAACCCAAATTTTCTTTTTTGAATAAAATAAATTATATGATGGACAACTATTTTACTTGGAAAATACGTGATTTCCAAATCAAAGATAAATCTTATTTTTCCAAAAATCTTTCATCATGAATTCTTTTTTCATGGATTCGAATGATATAACGATGTCGCCGTGATTTCTCATAATATTTAAATCATCATTATACAACGATATTATAATGAAGACATAACTTCAAAAGATACATTGAATCCTTACCAAAGAATCCTTATCATCAATATTTTATTTATTTTTACTCCTACCTTATTTTTCAAGGGTTTGTGTCATTTAAACTAGGTTGTCTTTAAGTGTTTTGTTGGTTGTTGTACATTTAGTTGCACATGGACATCATTTTATCGTGAACTTTTAATGCTGAAACATACGATTGTCACTTTTTTATATATAGTACTTGCATCAAGTAATTGATTCATAACTTGTTACTGATGAATGATCCATTGAACTTGAAGTTCATATTAATTTATAATGGATCATATATAATACAACATATTTGATGCAATTTAATGTGTTTCAAGCAACTTCACACCATTCTTTTGGAATTGGCTTATATCTCCCATAATGGTGGAAAAATTGTTTCATCAAAGTGACAATTAGCAAAACTTGCTATAAATAAATTCTCTGTTAGGGACCCAAGACATCTTATAATATAATTGATGGAGAGTTAAATAAATATAAGTCTCATATTGATTTGCCTTGAGATAATCTCCAACTGATAAACAAATCAGTTTGATAAAGGATGTCCGTGCGAATTTATGATATTTTCACATTATTGATGATTCTGGACGATCACATAGATTTTTCCACATTATGAATGTTATTTGATTTATGACGAAATTTTTTTAATGTGCCTTATTTATTCCATAAGTTAAAGCCGAGAATTTTATACTTAGATTAAATCATAATCATATAGAAAAATTTTCTATTAATCTGAGTAAACTTCTTTTGAACAAAACATTAACAATTATACAAGATATTTCCTAAATGTTAAGTTTAAGTTCGAGAAATATTCTCTTTTATATTATAATATATATGCATGTAGCATAATGCACAAGCAATAAACTCATCGCCTATATTTAACTCATGATTTGAACACATCTACATGTGCCTATTTTATTGAGCCATTTTCAATGATAAAATTCATAATTTTGCCTTTGATTGTGAAGGCATAGTAAAAGTCATAAAAATATTCGAGTATATATATGAAAATATTTTGGCAAAATAGCCTTTCATATGTGACAAAAAATATCATAATTATGAGCGCTTATTGTCAATAATTATTTGCCCTTTTTAGTGGTGCACCACTTTTATTCATACTTTTAGTGGAATTGTCAATACGCCATTTATCGGATCTTTTCATCTTTTCCACTTCCATAAATTTGTTATTGTAATCATGATCATAATATGCAACATATGATTCTTAATTTGAAGTTGAACCAATTGGACGGGAGCGATATTATATTTTATCTCATTATTTTACTTAGTTGTCATGAGACAAAAAATCAATCCTTAATATTTATTGGATTGACGTCCGCACTCGATATTTATTACAACAATAAATCGAGGCGGGTCACGTGATCTTTTTATTGTCTCATCAGTCATATTTTCACAAAGCCTCAACATAGAGGTAATTAAAATCACGAAATTATAGTTAATATTTGACTTATTAAATTTTGTAGCTTGAGACCCAGCCGTTCATTTTGAGCTTTTGGAGCATTACCTTTTTGGTATGTATATATATAACTCTACAAGGTGAAAAGATATATAAAGTGAAATATTCACTTTTAAAATCTCTAAACAGAAATTGACAAATGATTGTGTATAACAAACAGTTTTGCATATATGCTTTATTCACAAATTGTAGTATCTAATTGTCATGACAAGTAATTCTTGTCGATAATATAATAAAGCAACAAATTCAACTATGGTTGACTAATATTTTGAACGTAAATGTAATATAAAATAATTCTCTTTTTATGTAAAAAACATAACATATGATTAAATATATGTTCACAACTTGATTCATTAATAAACAAAATGTACTATTCGTATGAGTTGGTGGGACAACCTTCAGGTTGGATGGTGAGCAAAGTCTACTTAATACTATGCCTCTTCGAACGGGATAACCCCGTCTCCCTTTTAATGTTTATCTTTACCGAGGATAAGGCTTACCTGCTATCAACTCAAATTCATAGTACTATTTGTATCATAAAATCAAGGATAGAGCATATCTAATCATTTGTATTATAGCGAGAAAACTAGTTATGTCACATATTGACCTTTGGTTTATGATGTAGAAGATCGTACCAGACGCAACTACAGAGCATACTTTTACAGTCGGTGACGTTATAATGCATAGTGTATGAATAAAGTATACATATATAAGTGGTGCATGTAATAAAAGAAAGCAACCATGATAACATGAAAATGAAATTGAACTTGTTTAAATTAACAAAAGTTATACTTTCCTAGTTTCGTTTTCTTAGCAAGCCTTCTTGAACTTTAAGATCTCCTTTATGCTAGAGCAAGGTCAAGCCGATAACGTGTTGTAAACTAAGTTGAACTTGCTAGAGACTTAAGCATGGAATACATAAACTAAGAACTAAAATAAGTAGAGAAGATGAGATGAGAGAGAAAAGAGCTAGAGATGAAAATGTAGATATTTCATTCATACATTGATGTGTGTTTACAAAAGAATGATCCCCTTTTATGGGTCTTTGATCATGATGACTATATGTACCATGAACAATCATGATGACTATATGTACCATGAACAAGGACGAGAAGTAATACAATGTGTACAAGTTACACCAAAATCTTAAGCCTTATAAGAAATAAATAGTGTACAAGATACATAAAATAGTACACATAGTGAAAAAAGCTACATAATGGAGTGCAAGTTAATACATATTTGATGTTACATGTCCAATATAAATACTCATCCACATATTTACAACAAAAACAAACTTTTTGCTCTCCACACTTAGCCGTCCCTCTCCTCGACATCTCAAATCTCACTCGCTGGCTCACCAAACCATTTGCTCTCCCATTACCGCCTATCACCGTCGCCTCTTACCAGTTGCTGTTGCCTCCTATAGCGCCAACAATCGACCCCTCCTGAGTCTCCCACCAACCTCACCAACATTCCATGCCTCCACTGCTGCGTCTCCCTCCTCCTATTCGTGCCTCCAACCAGTCTCGCCTCCATTGCCGCCTTGCACCAATCATGCCTCGCACCGCTACGACTCCTACCACCACCTCCTACTAATAGTGGTCACTTTTCACGCCGCATCCCACCACCAGTGACTAATAGCATCGCAAGAGAGGTAATTATCAATTAATGTTCCATAGTGAGCATTAGGGTCTTTGCCCTTGAGCGCTCAATTCTATTTTCTTTATAAAAGAAGTGTTGGAACTTGACAATTCAACAATAGCTTTGAATACCAAATAATTAGTCTCACTTGACAAATTTTTGGGTTTCTGGCCTTAATAAGAATGTTTTCCTTCTAGTAATGGCTTAGAATATTGAATGGTCTTGTTTGTGACATCTCGTATAGATTTGTTGTGCCCATGTGATGGCTAAGTATCTAATAAGCTTAAAGAGTATTTAACTAATTACTAACCAATGGTTAGAGGCCGAGTGTCTACCATATTAGCTGTAAACACCTTCTTTGCCTTTCTTGACTTAACGTATATAATAGCTTGTTGGATGCCTTTTTAGCATTGGAGTCATTAAATATTACAAGAGTTATAATGATGGGGGACACCTGGTATGCTGCTTATATTTTTCTTTTTCTTTTACTTGTATTTGTATACACGCATTGCAGTGTTTGAACATGGATTGTTGCTTGACATGGCAGCCAATGTTGTTGTACAAATATGAGCCATTTTTTTGAGGATGAAAGTTTGATTAAAGTTTTTAAGGAAGCAATGTATCGATCGTTCTTTTGGTTTGGGAAGGGGCCCTTAAATCAATTTGTATTTATATGAATTTTTTTTTTGAAATTGTGTCGCAGGAAAACTGCAAAATCAAACAAACCAAACTATGTAAACTGCGCGCGGTTTGGGTGAGATTTTGATGGTTCACAGTTTGGTGGTGGTTTGCAAAGTGGCAAAACCACGAACCCTTGGTTTGGTCGTAGTTTGATGGTTTCCACTACCAAACCGTGGTTTGCCTTCCCTACTACTACCCAAATGCCAATTGGGCTCCATCCATTGAGTTCTGTAAAGCAAAGCTTTAGAAATGGTGTTTGTATTTGAACGGTTTCCACGCCTTTAAGTATCCAATAGGGGTGGGCAGCGGTTTCCGAAAAATCACCCAAATTGCCCAAACCGTGTAAACCACATGGTTTGGTCTGGTTTTTAGAACTTGCATTTTGGGGTCGGTTTAAAAAACTTAAAAATCGCGAATCGCGGTTTGGTCGCGGTTTTCATTTTAAAAAAACGCGGTTTCACCAAACCGAGGGTATTTTTGTAAATACCCAACATTTATTTGTTCTAATCTATTTGTTTTTGTTGTAACTTTTGAGATGAACTTGGATTTCTAACTTTGATTGAGTTCTTTTTGGTGAATGATTGATTATATATGATTTGTTGTATCTTATGTTGAATTTTCGATGAACAATTGAACATTAAACATGTATGGACTTTATGGTATGTAATATGTATGATTGTTTTTTTTTTTTTTTTTTTTGAAAATGGGTCGCATGAAAACCGCAAAAACAAATCGACCAAACCGCGCAAACCGCGGGTGGTTTGGGTGCGGTTTTGATGGTTCGTGGTTTGGTGGTGGTTTGCAAATGGCCAAATCGTGAACCACCTCGGTTTGGTCGCGGTTTGATGGTTTTCACCACCAAACCGCGGTTTGCCCACCCCTAGTTTCCAACATGGGACTAAAGAGTTTTCTATTCAAACTTATTTGAGACTTTGTCTAAAGTTCCAATAATACCCCACATTTGAATAGAAAAATCACCCCATTTGAATAGAAAACATCATGTTACTCCACATTTCTATTCAAATTTGGTTTTTTTTTTTTAAATATTAAAAAAGAGAAGTATTATGTTATGTTATCAGGAAAAGTATCTAAAAGACTTGAACTATGACGGCCCCAAACTCCAAGGCAAACCAGGTACCGCCACATCGCCAGACAAGTCACTAAGCATGCCACGTCACCGCACACTTAATTTTGACTGCTGCGACCTACACCTTTATACGTACCCTATTCGTCTTAACTTAGTATTTATGGAAAATTTTATGGATGTTCACCTTAAATTGACTAAGTTAAGTTGTTCACGATTTATCAAATTATTATAAATTAACATTTAAGCGGAAGTCTTTGAAGCATGCAAACACGGTAGAAATACAAAAGTTTGCATGGTATGATTAACCCTATAGTGTGGAAACCCGACATTTGATACCATGTATATCAAGAGCAACAAAAGTACAAAAGGTGAGCATATACATGTATCAGGTGTACAAGTCCTTCCCAAAAACTTCATAAAACAGTAAATAGATACATATAACCACTTACGCAAAAAGTGACGACTCTCCTAACTTAGACGTAGTCGCCTAAGACGCCCTTGCCTCGACTTGTCGCAGGTTCTGCGATTTGTCACAAAAAACAATGACAAATCCCAGGTGAGTAAATCCCAGAGAACGTTAGCTAATATTCACGAATTCCAATGAAACGGCTACAGTCCATGCATTTTAAATAAAGGACAAGAATAAAATAATTGCATGAAAATAAGTCGTTAAGAAGTCAAATTTGGACGCGTGTGTAGCGTGACAGAGAACCCTGGTCGACATTCGGGAATCGTCGTAGCTAAACCGAGAGGAACCATTGACGACCACCTCGCCAAACATCTCACGGTCGAATGAGAGGAATCATTAAACGGAAGAAACCCCATCCAAACATCTCTCGAGAGGAACCATTGACGTTGATTTAGGTCTTCGTCAAACATCTCTTAACCTACGGGTTTCACGAAGAATAGTCACCGCTTAGCCCTAACATGGCCAAGGCCAATTACTCGAACAGCGCGGGGTAGCTAGCCCCGGGGTGTGAGTCCGTGCCATGCCCGACCCCGTCGACAAACACACATACACACGTGGGAGTGGATGAACAATAAATGAACAGCAATGGAAAACACAATAGAATAACTTAGAATGCAAAATAAAGCAAGTGCATAAAAGAATCTTAACCAAATTTTCTCGTGGGTTTACTTACCTCAAACAAATCGCAAAACACCTTTAAAGTGTCCGCACTTGCCTCGAGATACGTACTCGACATCCGATTATGGTAGCCTAAGTCCCTGATGTCCAATTATACAATTTTCATTATTTTAGAGTCTCATTAAATGAATTTATAATGTGAAACTAAACTTTTGATATTTTATTTCAAAAAGTTTAATTTCGGCACACTTTTCGAGTTATATCGGGGTGCCGACGCCCCAAATGTCCTCAACACTATTTTTTATATTTTTTTCCCATTTTGTTATATTTTCTTGATTTTTTTGGATTTTTTTTATCTAGGTTTTGGGTTGGGGTTGCTCACCACCCTAACCCCGGTGGAATCGATGGCAGGGGAGACACCCTTGCCATCACCACCTCGACCTGGTTCGGCCTTCATGGCCGAACCTCCTCTCGGCCACCATGGCCGACGCACCAAACCCACAACAAAAGCATATGACTCACCTCCTTCCCGACTTCTCCGCCCTCTCTTCTCTCTTTCCCGCTTTTTCTTCTTCCTCTTGGCCCGTGTGTGGGGAATGAAGAGGAGGTGAATATCGGTTGATGGGGGAAGGAGAAAATAAAAAGAATTTTTTTGGAGGCGAGAGAGGAAGGAGGAGAGAGAAAGGTGAGGGGTGGTATGGGGTGATGTGATTGGTCGGTATGATGTGACATGTGATGTATGATGTGATGGGATGGGTGATGTGATAACTAAATCCCAAACTACCCCGTACACCCGCGTTACGCGCATACTGCGACGTTGCACACTCTCGTCACTACATGCGCATAACGCGACTAATAAAATGTCAAATAATGCGATGCTAATTATTTAATATTAGTAAAATAAATAAACACTCACATACAAAAAGAACAATTTTACCTCGTTTGGCGTGCCCTGGACTTTTTTGCGACGTCCTTGGGAGTCTGAGCTAAGATCTTAATCTGTAATTTGTCAGTTAATCGGGATTAATTAGAGCGGGCCGTTACTTGAACTTACCATAGTAAAATATATCGAATTTACTTTGTGTTGCAATTGATATAGAAGATCTTGAACTATTCATTTTTATTGTAAACCAAGACAATACGCCTTACGCGTGACATAATAATCAAAACTCATTTTATACGTTTTTGTCCATTTTGGTCCTGGATAGATCCTGGTTTCATGATAGATTTAGAGAATTTAGTTTGTCTCGTTCTCATAAATAGGAACCATATTTACTATCATATAAGTGACATTTTAATTTGTCATTAAATGCTTAGCATATCCTTAAAATTTTCTAAACACATTTTAATTTTAGGAATGAGTGAGTATGTGTTCTTCTCTCGAGTTTCATCTAACATGCAGTTTGCCTTTTGAACCTAGTACATAGGATCTCCTGTGACGATCCCAATTCCTACACTTAGGGCCGTCCAGCCTAAACCATTGCCAAACCCCTCGAGATGACCCAACGAGTCGGGTCATGATCTAGTAAGCCTTAACTTGCAGAATTACAACAAGACAATTTACAAATAAACTACTAAGACATATAATAGGTGCAGAATAAAAATTTTTGAGTCTATTAGGTGCGAAAATAAAGTAGAAAGTCTTACAAAAGTTAAACAACTAGGCTATGGGTTTCACTAGTCTACCAATGATGAAACTCCTTGTTTATTACATAAAAAGTTTCAAAATCAAATAAATATAAATAAACAACCTTGCTAAGAAGAAAAAAGGTTATATGCTATGAACTTGCTATTTCCTTTGTCCTGAGCAGCAATTGAGGACTTAGAGGGGAAAAATAGTGCGATGAGCAATATTTCAACGGGCTCTGTAATGCAGAACCCTGCTTTACCCTCAATCATCCAAGTAATATCTAATGCATAATTACTAGTGTGAACAAGGTTATTGACCGATTCTACTATCATTACGGGCATGAAAAGATAACATAAACAAACATAATATATAATGCAAGATACAACAAAACAAAGCCCGAACAAGATAGTTAACAATGCAACAATGATAACATGAATGCCATAGAGTCAACAAAGTGGAAACCAAATATAAATTGTGTAATGTGACATCTAACTAGCCTCAAGATATCAAACGTGATCTTGCCTCATAGATTGGTGTCTAAGCATCATTATGAGTCTGCCTACCATAGATTGGCCCTCAAAGGTATCATTTAATAGCGAAAGGGAGATGATCGGTGGTTGTCGACTCTCTAGTCCGAGGCACCATTTTCGGTTATTCATTCGAGCATATCAGTTTGATATACATTCATAAATAGAGAGCTTAGAGGACAAGATAAAACATAACAAAAAAATATATTCATTTTGATTCCAAGCGAGAGATTAACCATTCACGATATCGTGAATCTTAGCATGACATGATTGAAGATAAAATAAACCCCATTTACTTTGAAGTGTTGCTATCATATCCAATCCTAAGTTGGGAGTTCCTATTCGATTCTCTTCATGTTTACATTGGTACAACTTCATGTATATATTATTCACATGTTTTATTTGATGTAAGTTTAACCAATTCGTATAATATCTTGAAAGCGATATAAATTCCTTTTTGAATCAATGTCATGCCTTCACCGTGATGATAAAAGTTTTCGGGGTTAGTTACCATTACCCGATCCCTATAGGTAGACCCTACATCTCTGAGGCAAAACACCGGACTTCGAATCGACAAGTCAGAAATAAGTTCAGTGATCTGCCAGTGTCGTATGTCATACGCCATGGTGTTGGGGATCGATGTATCGAATCCTAAAATTCTTAGTAGCGTCATGGCCAGCGCCGTACCACCTATAAGCGATGTGCTGAGCATGAACTCGAGATTTCGATATGAAATCAATTTTCTAAATTCTCCATAACTCATGCTGACCCCTAAGGGTCCAAATCCAATCAAAACAGTAAAGAATAACTCGTTTGAAACCACAAGATCATCCACATATCATCAAAGAATGCATCCAAACTACAAATTCACTATTAAAACATAGATTTTGTAATTCCTTTTGAAAAACCTAAAGTGGATGAGATAAAGATAACCCGAATCACAAATCAAAGCATATGAGTTCATCTTCCATCTTAAAACTCCTAGAGAAACCATGATATCAAAATCGAATATGTGAATCAAATAGAGAAAATGGGGGAAGATGAGATAAGTATTTACCTTGCTTTGTGTAATGTTGATAAGATTTCCCTCTCCTCCACTAGATCTACCAAATAAGTGTTCTAGGGTTCCCTTCTCAATTTCTCTCTATTGTTATTCCAACCAAAAATGGCTTGAACCCCAATTATGATTTAAATAATTAGTTAATGATATTAGGGTTAATTTGGTTGACAAAATCAAAACCCCACATCTCATCTTAATGCATTTATGTACTAGAATGATCTTAGAGTCCACATTAAGTCAATCATTTCTTGTATTTTACATAAATACCCTTATGTGTGTTTATTTACCAATTTTGCCTTTATTCTTTGTTTGATTTATTTAACCTTTTATCCAAGTTTATTTCCTTAACTTAGGTTTAATTTCGCGCTTAAGTCAACTAAGTAGTATATGGTACACACATTACTTACACCATTACATGCGTACCATGTATATCTACCAAATTAACCTTAATAAAGGGACAACGTATCCAAATAGAAATTGGGGGCGTTACATCTTCAATTAGCTAGGTTAGGTTTCTGCCAGACTTAACTCATTTTATAGGTTTTAAACCCATTCCCCTCGATAACAACATGACTTGATCTCTAGATAAGCCTTTTATCATAAGATCTACAATATTTTCCTTTGGCTTTACATAATATATACTTATTACTCCACGTGATAGTAATTGTCTTATAGTATTAGGGTGACACTTTATATGTCTTGACTTACCATTGTATACATTATTTTTGGCTTTAGCTTGTGCTGCAAACTATTGCAATGTGTACATATTTTTGGCACTGGTTTTGTCCAAAATGGAATATCTTTTTGGAAGTTTCTATAATGACCTTAAAATTCTAACCTGTACCATGTGCCATTTTAGGATTTTGACATGGACCTGTCGTGACGTGGCACACTCAGTCAACTCTCTGGAGTTGACACCGAGGTATTTGATTTTTTGATGATTTGTGTATTACCTAACAAAAATAAAAATGCTAGCAATTTAATTATTTTATTTTGATCACCGGTTTTCGAGTGAGGTAACTTCTCGAGATGCGTATGTTCATGAGTATATGACTATAGTTTGATTAATAAATCAAAAAGGCACCCAAGGTTTACAATCGTGTTCAATGGTTTGAGTAAATTAATTATTTAATTATTGAGGAAAATAGATAAGGGAGAGAGAAATTAATGGGTGTGTAGTATATTTGGAGTTTGGGGTTTTCTTTGGAGAAGAGAAGAAGAATAAGAGAAAGAAAACTCCAAAGTAAATTATTCTCATCTTCAACCTCTACATTTCTTTAATTTTAGGCAGCCGATGTGTATGGATTTGAGGCTTTTAATATCAAATAAATGAGATCAACTCATTATGGTATAGATCTTTGTATTGGAAACAAAATTCATGTTTAATCCATTTTTAAGGTTATTATTGTTAGTTCTCTAATGGTGATGGGAGACTTGATAATGGAAAGAAAGATATAAGAAGAAAAAGAAGGAAAAAAAATGAAAATCAACGACAAAAATTGCTTTCTGTTTGTTTGAAGAAGAGGGAGTGCTGGGTGGGCGTGTGTAGCACTTGCCCAGCCACTTGGGCTGGGCCATCCCTAAGCCCAACCCGGTTGGGCCGGGCCACCCTAGGGTAGCTAGACGGAATCGGTTTAGTCGAATTGGGCTGAATCGGACCCGGTCCAACAACCCAAACCAAATAATTAGTAAAAAATAATATAAATAACATAAAATTATAAAGAAATTTGGAGAAACTAAAGAAAAATAGGAAAAAATTAGGAAAAAATAGAAAAAAGGTTGAGAAAATTATAAGAAAGTTAGCTTTGAAGATTTCGAGGGGGTTTTGCATTGAAATTCTCCTCGAAAAATGTGCCACTGTTATGATTTTTCTATTTTGAATAATTTTAGAATTCAAAAATCTAAACTCTATAAAATAGGCTCAAACACACATAATTTATTGTAAATTGTCACTAAGAGCCTATGAGACTAGTATCGGGTATCAGGTGTTAGTTTGGGAGCGTATCAGAATAGCGAGGGCGTAATAACGTGGATCCGAGGTAAGTAAAACTAATTAGAAAATGTGTTGTGGTTCATCTAAGCTTATATTTTATTGTTATAGTATTATGTCCCTTTCTTGGAATTCCCACCTTTATATGAGTGTTTGATGGCCGAACGAGTTATGAAAATATCTCTGATGGAATGGTCGTCGACTTGCAACCGGGGGTATGAGCTCGGGTCACTAGATTGTTTGGTAGGAATGAGATGTGTTTTATCTGGGTCACCATTGATATCCCTTATTCGCGATAGTCAAGGTATAGCAGGCGCTGCTACGCGTACTAGGACATGAGTGTGCTTGGCGCTGCTGCAACTTTATGACTCCAACCTTTTGGCACCAGCATTTGGTGGTCTTAGAATTTTTCGCGCCTCTCTATTTGTTTCTTTGACACTCATTTCTCGTTGTACTTTCATTTCTAGTATTGTAATCATGCATTCTTTATAGTTTTCTTTCTAACCGCATGAATTTTAGACTGCTTTATTTATTTTCAAGTATTGATTAGATCTTATTGACTTTTATTTACTAAACTCATTATTTTTGTGTTTGAACGAGTGCAGATCCACAATCAAGCAAGGGCAAGGCTTTGATACTAGACGATTTACTCTGAGGACATCAGAGCAACTATGATAACCTGATTCCCTAAATTGGGTACCGCTAGGCCTAATCCCGTCATTAAGCATTAACCCATACCACATAGAACTGAACAACGTATTAGTCAACCTTTTCATCTTATCTACCTCATTACACATAATCAACATAATTACTATTTATTTTAATATCATCAAAGTTAATTAAGAGATCATTATCATTACCTTAATTATCAGCGAAAGACTTAATAAAATTAGCTGAAGCATTAATAAAACACATACTGTGGAAACCAGGGAAACATACGATCTTATAAACCAACCAAAGTAATACTTGAAATAGTAGGGAAATTTAGTCTCTCAACCCGATATGCATCCCAAATTTATGCAAAAGATGTAAATAATAGATATACAAAATGATCACCTACCAAAGTAGCAAAACTATACTTTGATGGCTCAAAACTATTCGTGATTCTGTCATGTCCTGGTCTGCTACTTGAAGTATCTGAACCTACCATCATAAAAAGGACGGGAAGTACCGTAATATAGAAAGTAACACCGAGAGACATTTATCCACATTTCCAAATATACAACAAGTATCTGAAAGCATAATAATAGCAAAGAAAGCTGAAACATGAATCATGCTATAAGATACTTGATTTAAAAAATATTAAACTGACACTTAGCTAAGCAGTAATGATCTACGACCGGTTGACTACGAGATTACATCACATCAACTCCATTCCATTATCTCGAGATGGAATTGTGCTCTACATCTTTGCTAAAAGTCGAAGCTGAGCTCTACGCCTCCATAATTAGTAGTTAATATATTTACTTGTCGACAACCTTGGGTCCCATACTGCGTGTGCCATACAAGCTAGTGTTGAGATCTTAACATCATCAAAAATCTAGTGACCCCGTGTGCCACGCCCATCTCTATAATTATCCTAGATACAAGAACTACTTTCACAACTCTAGAAGTGACACAATAAGGAATCCATAACGGAATAGCTCGAAACGAACACAAAGAAATGTGACATAGAACACCACTAATTATTCACCTAATTACATGCTTTTTTTATTAACATTTCGAATAACCATGAAATGACATTACACATGATTTGAAGTCAGTGAACACCAATTAGACAAAACCAATGCCATGATAAGAAACTCATATAATGAGAGAGGATAACAAAGTCATGACATTTAGAGTATAATAGCACATCAGTTCAAATGATTGTAAACAAGAAGTGTAATGGAAAAAAACATAAATAAATATCTTAATTAGTTTACTTACAAACCACGCCAAGTTCCTTTGCTAATCCTATATCTCGACACCTTAGAACACGTACCCAAACCTTCGAGACTATTCACTAGGCTCCTGATACCATTAGACAAGTTTTATAATGTGTTTAGACTTTTAGTTAGGGTGTTAAGCTTGTTTAAGGTATTTAGGTTTTAGTTAAGAAATTTTAGATTTTGTGCTGTCAAAGCACCTATCGCGCTGGATAGTATGACCAGCATGCTAATAACCTCATTTATGTGTTACTAAACTTTACTAGCACGCTATACGCATGTAATGTGCTAGCTAGCAGGTCTAGCGTGCTCTGTGCATGGAAATTTGAAATTCTGCACTTTGAATTCTGAGTTTTCTCTACACATGGCTAACTCCAACACATTGTGATCCTTGTTCTAGCTTACCAGAGACCCAAGACACCATCAACAATATAAAACCAGCCATACTTTAATAATATCATTAACTCATCAAATTAAACCAAGTTAATGGTGTAAATAAAATTGCCTAGTTATAGTCCACACCTAACTTAATCAACTCCTATTCCAAATCCATAAGATTTCCTCAACAATTCTTACTGATTTCCCTAATCTTTTTCTCTAAGTTTTCTTAACTCCTAAGTTTATGAAATGAGAATGAAATGTTTGGATGAGTTGATCTATTCAATCTTATATATATATGATAAGATTTATTCATAGCCATTGATCGTAATGTACATACGTATCCCAGAGACTAATCTAATGGCCTACCTCTTGACATAATTTCACTAAATCTCCACTAACTTCCTTTAACTAACATCAATTGAAACTCAAGAGGTCACTTGATGTTTCAACACGTATCTCGAGAAATATCAATGACTAATGTGTTAACTTGCTAACTTAAATTAAATTTAATGTAAATCAAAATATAGCCACATTGATTTCATTATTTAAGTTACACTAACTTAAATTGACTTACCTACCGCACCACTTTCTACCTCGGTTCTACACTGGAATGCATCTCGAGGTGCATCCCCGCTAACGTCTCGACAATTATATACTAGTAGGAGTGACATTATAAGTCTACACATATACATCACACTTAAAAATACTATATTACTCATCCTTACATTGAGCATTAGAATCGCGTACCCGCTTTCGGGACACTTCTTGGGTCAATAACCCTGATAAGGAACTAATTTACTATTAGTAAATTTTAGGCCATTACAACGGCTCTCCCTTACTCACTTTTGTAGGTTTTATACTTTTGCATTACTTAATTATATACGTCATTTTATCACGCTTGCGATAATTATTTGGGGTTGAGAGATGGTTATGAATTGTATATTTCTTTTGCAACAATTTAGACTTGTCACTTGATATACATGCTTGTTTATATACAGGGTTCCACAAAGTGGTTGTCTAACTCTTTATTTTCATACATGTTGAGTTATTTAAGTTATTAATTGCTTCCGCTAACTTGTGAAACTTGCAAAATACTAATTACTCAACTTAAAATTATGAATTCACTTATATTGATGGATAGGAAAGTCGACTAGGCCTGCGTTGACCTTGCGAGGTCGACTCAGGGGTCTACGTAGGCTTAGGCTGGACAAGGCCCAGTGGGGAATTGTGCCCGTTATAGTTTCTTAGCCATTTTGCTTCCTTAGCAGTTTTATCTAAGGCTACAAATTTCGATTCCCTTGTTGAGGGTACTATACATGTCTGCTTTGTTGATTCTTAAGAAACTGTAGCTCCTCCCAAAGTAAAAACATATACACTAGTTGACTTAGTTTCAATATTATTAGAAATTCAGTTGGCATCACTATACCTTTCAAGTATTGGAGGATATTTTGTATAATATAAGCGATAGTCTAAAGTATGTTGTAAATACCTTAACACTCTTATTAGTGCTTCTCAATGGTCATTATTTGATTACTTGTATATTTACTAAGTCTGCTCACTGCATAAGAAATGTTTGGTCTTGTTGAATCTCTGTAACGGCCCAGAATTTACTAATAGTAAATTAGTCTCTAATCAGGGTTACCGACTTGTGACATGTTCGAGAGTGGGTACTCAGTCTTAATACTCAGCATGAGGACAAAAAAATGTTAGATTTGATGTGACACATTCCTAGTATAATGTAGTTGTATAGACATATTAAGTCACTCCTACTTATATATAGTTGTCGAGACGTGAGTGAGGACACACCTCGATATGCGTGTCAATGTGGGATGGGGGTAGAAAGTGATGGGTAAGTTTAGATTAAATAGATAATGTGATGTGGCTATAATTCAATTTACATTAAATATAACCTAAGTTAGCTAAATAAAACATTAGTCATTGATATTATTCGAGATACGTGTGGACACATTACAAGACTAATTGAGTTGCGATTGGTGTTATTAAGAGTGACTTAGTGGATTTGAAATCAAGATCTGAGCCATTAGATTAGCCTTGAGATGCGTATATTCACTAAGATCAATGAATATGAATCAATCTTATCTTATATGCAAAAACGGGATTCGATACAACATGCAAATCATTTGCAAACTATAAATTATGAAAGAAGGAATCTGGAGAAGGGAAATTTGGAGAAGAAGGTCAATATAAGTGAAGTAATTCTAGTGGATTTGAAGGCATGAATCAAGCTAGGGGTGTTCTACAACTAGGTAAGCTAGTGCACACCATCAATTTGTAAAAGTTTGTTAAAAAACTTAGAATTTTACTTCAATTCTAGTTTTTGCTTTAGAAAGTAAATGAAATCATTTTCAAAATTGGTTGATAGATTTGGATTTCTCGCAAAAACCAATAAATTGCCTTAAAGAAAATTTGGTTTCGATTTAAATTGACAAAGTTATGGGGTTTTGAAGTTATAGGCGTTCATGAAATAACTCTAAAGCTATGAGTTTAGTGTTTTTTTAATTAACTCAATCCAACTTTGATAGTTTGTATGAGTCCTAAAACACCCTAACTAACCTAAAAAAACTAGGGAAAAGTCTTGAGAGGTTGTTGGCTAGATACAGGTGTCGGGAGGCCGGATTAGCCTAGAAAACTGTGTGGATGGTAAGTAAGCTGATTGAGATATTTCTCTCAATCTCGTTCATTAATGTTGCTTCATGTATATAATGATTGTATTGCTATGCATGATGTACTCTTAGTAGCATTAATTATGTGTTTTATCTTGATATATGATTGTTGATAAGTTAGAACATGTGCTTAAAACTCATGATTTGTTTTTAGGTGTACAGGGTACACGAGGTATGAGACTCGAAGATGTCGGTATGTTGATTAGTTAGTGTCACATACCTACTATATGTGGTTGATGAAATGATTAAGCGGTGATCAATTTGGGTAATACTGTAGTACTATATGTGCTGAGCTAAATATTACATGAGGTCGATAAGTCGTGTTTCAGAACTAATAAGGATAATACCTAAGTGACTACCGAAAAAGTGACTACTTAAAGTGTATGTGGCCAATAGGGTAATATTGGAGCTAAAGGGTTAGAGACAAAATTTAATGAATTTTGTTCATGCTTA
Organism: Stephania yunnanensis; assembly: GCA_039657365.1. Lineage (NCBI taxonomy): Eukaryota > Viridiplantae > Streptophyta > Magnoliopsida > Ranunculales > Menispermaceae > Stephania > Stephania yunnanensis. Next base: position 49,844,483 of record CM077584.1, on the reverse strand, counting down.
ATGGTTCTATTTATGTTACATTGTTTAGCTGTAATGTTTGGAAATGTGTTTGTGTTTCAATATTGTATATGTGAAGTGAATATAGGTATTGTTAGGTTTATTTTCAGTTGTGTTTAGAAATGTGGATAAATGTCTCTCAGTGTTACTTTCTACATTACTTTATTCACAGTCCTTTTTTATGACGGTGGTTGCAGATCCATCAAGTATCAAACCTTGCTAAGAGAAGAACGGTGACTACCTCTGAGCCATTGGAGTGTCGTTACTTTAGATTTTGTATTGTATGACTTAATTTTTTTGTTTATATACTTTTGAGTTGTATATATTTGGTTGAGTGCTAGTTTCCTGACCAGACACATGTTATTTTATCGTTTATCACCGTTATATTGTTTATATACATGTGATCGTTGTTTCCTGGTTCTGCAGTAGGTGTTTTTGTCAAGTCTTCCGCCGATAAACTTAAAATGATGACTTAATAAATAACTTTGAAATAAAAGGAATTGTAAAATGATTATTTTGCACGAATAACATGGAGAATAGGGTGAAAAAGCTAATTAATACGTTGTTAAAGTCTACGTGGTTGGGATTAGGCCAGTTGGTGCCTTAGATTAAGGGATGAGATGTCGCAAATTCATTAAGTATATCGAACTTTCAATTATTTGGGATGATTCCAATTGAGAAATTGCATTTTCAATATTTTTATTAAGTTAGCAATTTGCTTCAAATGGAGTTGAAATAGGTTTACAATTACATTGATTGAACCTCTTCACTATTTTCTCCATATAATATGATTGGGTAAAAACATATCCATAATCATTTCTTTTAATTTGAATACGTAAAATGACATTCTATTGACCAAAGTCTTCCATGTCAAAATTAGAATTCAACAACTTCTTAGTTGAAATGATTATATTCTTATTAGTTCCCATATTCAACATATCATCAAAATATAAACATATTATGACACATGAATTTTTCTTTATTCTATTCGATGTAAGTACATTTGTCACATTCATTTATTTCAAATTCATTTGTAATCATAATATGGTCAAATTTCTCATGCCATTATTTCGGTGCTTGCTTGTGATGACCCCTTCTCAAATTAAGGCACCGCCCGGCCTAATCTCGTCATTAAGCCTTAATCTCTACTTAAGTGGGACTTAACAATGTATTAGTTCGCCTTTCCAATACTCTCACCTCATTGGCTACTTTTCTAATAAACATTACAACATTCTCATACTTAATAGTATTTCAGAGCCAATAAATTTTACACAAATCGAAGATTATTTGGTGGAAGTCTTGAAAGACCATTCATATAAAACCTAAGTATGTGAAAAACTAGGTAACATAGTGTTGGGTTTTGGGGTTCATACGCAGTGGAAAACTCAAAACACTTTTGAAAAACCTTTAATAGGATTAAAAAAGGTTCCATTAAACTAGATCTACAAAAGTAAACCATAACTTAATCCATGATTTCCTTTTCTAATTGTTTGTTCTCTAAGACGTTCAAGCGCCCATCCTCTATTAAAAATTCACACACGAACGGTGACCACAATTTGAAGTGCTAGCCTCAAGAGATAGAAAACGTTTTCTTTCTCTCCCAAAATCCGGAGAACTCAAAAATAGCAAAAAATGAAAATCTTATTTCGTTTTAGGGTTTGACCCTTTATTTATATGTGTAGATAATCCCCCACTTAAAATCCTATTCGTAATACAACTATTGTATTTAGGCAGTTTAAGTGAATTACACATACACCCCTATTAATAAGTTATCATAGAACAAATCGTAAGGGCTTTCATGCCACGAATTTTATCGTATAAAACTCATTAATCTGGAGTAATTAAATTGGCCAAAGCCATTCTTTGTAATGCAACCCAATAGGTTAATGCAACATTGGCAGTGAACCAAAATCATTTTGGTACATAAGTCATAGCGGTCTCTAGCAAGGCCTTATGGCTACCCAAGTAGCATGAATATCAAAATCGATACAACCTAATGAATAACATATATCATATCATTTTGTCATGCGATATCCTTTGATTAAACATAAGCCATGGAAAGTCACCTTTAGTGTTCAATCATACCAGTCTCGATCTTCATGTAAACTGAAAACATCCAAGGACATTGATCATATCAATTCACATGGACTTGGCCATTATTAGTCTATCATATCGAAGGATCCACTGATATCACTCTCTATATGAGAGTGAAAAATTCTATCTTAATTATACACCTTCACATAATATTCATATGGTAACCAATCACAATCTTTATAATTGTTCGGTTAAAGACAACGTTTGATTGTGTCAAATTACCATGCTCATAATATTGAAGTCTATGGAAATCTCAAGTCGAAGGAATAAATGATGTATCTATCATGAAACACCTATGACTTAATCTATGTGGTGTCATAACGGGTCACCATTCCTTAACAATTACTCATGATCTCGATTCGTATCTCTATACGCATAATCATCACATGACCATCAATCAAGATTCACACTAGTTTTAATTCATTATAGTTCCTAGTATAATGATTGACCGGGGACATTTATGATATGTCAACAACTACACATGGATCTTGCTATAAGGTAAACATGCAATTACTTATAATGAAAAAACACATAAAAAACTCAATTTTATTAACTAAAAATTATAAGATAAACAATGCTTGTAGATTGACCTAGGACACATGCCCCGACATCTCCCAGTTGCATTGAGGCCAATAATTCATGTATCTAATACCCAATGACCTAACATGACTATCATGTTTCGCTTGTGGATGAGCCTTCGTCAAAGAATCTGCAACATTGTCTTCTGTAGGAACTCTGCAAATCTTCACGACTCCCATCTCAATGATTTCTCGAATGAGATAAAAACGTCTAAGTATATGTTTAGATCGATGGTGTGATCTTGGTTCCTTGGCCTGTGCTATCGCTTCGTTGTTGTCACAATACAAGCAAATGAGGTAAACTATACTAGGAACCACACCAAGTTCAGAGATGAACTTTTTGATCCAAACTGCCTCCTTAGCTGCATCAGACATTGCAATATACTTAGCTTGTAGAATTTGCTACAGTGTTTTGCTTTGAACGTTTCTAGCTCATTGCGCCTCCATTCAAAATAAACACATATTTAGATTGCGATATGAAGTCATCCATATTAGTTTGAAAACTTGCATCAGTGTGACCATTTACAACAAGCTCATATTCCAAACTTCCATAGATCAAGAACACTTCTTTAGTCATTCTCAAGTACTTAAGAATGATCTTTATTGCTATCTAGTGACTCTTATCAGGATCAGATTGATATCTTCTTGTTGCGCTTAAAGCATATGATACATTAGGTCGGGTGCATAACATGACATATGTTATAGATCCAATAGCTAATGCATATGGAATCGTATTCATGTGCTCTCGCTCATCATTAGTCTTTGGACATTGAGTCTTGCTGAGACTTTTAGCATGAGACATTGACAACGACCCTCTTTTAGAGTCTTACATACTGAACCGATTTGGTACCTTGTCTATGTAAGCAATATGAATTACACCGATCAGCTCTTTAGATCTATCCCTATATATATTAATCACAAGGATGTAGGCTGCATCTCCTAAGTCTTTCCTTGAGAAACACTTCCCTAACCAAGTTTTGATACTATGTAAGGTTGGGATGTCATTTCCAATTAGTAATATATCATCAACATAAAATACCAGGAAAATAACCACACTCCCATTGACCTTCTTGTGTACTCAAGGCTCATCTTCATTTTTAATGAAACGAAATTCCTTAATTGCTTCATCAAATCAAAGGTTCCCAATTTCGAGAAGCTTGCTTTAATCTATAAATGGATTGTTGAAGCTTGCATACCTTCCTAGAATTCTCTGGATGAATAAACCCTTCATGCTGTATCATATACATGTTCTCGATTAACTTTCCATTTATGAAAGCTATTTTGACATCCATTTGCCATATCTCATAGTTATAATATGCAACTATGACAATTAGAATTCTAATAGTGTTAAGCATGGCTACAGGAGAAAAAGTCTCATCATAATCAACACATTGAGTCTGTCTGAAACCTTTTGCTACTAGCCGTGCTTTATAAGTATGCATATTCCCATCCATGTTAGTTTTCTTCTTGAAAACCCATTTACATCCAATGGTATTGCCACCTTCAGGTAAATCAACTGGGTCCCAAACTTGGTTATTATACATGGATTGCATATAAGAATTCATGGCACTAAGCCATTTATCTGCCTCAGTGCTAGACACAACCTCTTGATAAGTAGTAGGTTCATTTTGATCCATAAGCAACACCTCATTACTATTAGTAATAAGAAATCCAAACCTCTCAGGCTGACGTCTTACCCTATAATACCTACGTGGGACTTGTGATACCTATAGAGGTTCAACTATTTCAAGACTTTGTTGATCTCCCTCCGACATTTGAGTGTTTATTCATGGTTCTTGAACTTGTTGAAGACTTACTTTATTCCTATGGTTATCTTTTGAAATAAACTCTTTTTCATAAATACACCATTCCAAGCCATAATGGGGTTATAAAATTAGTATCTTCTAGTTTCAATAGGATAACCAACAAATACACACTTAGTAGATTTGGCTGATGATTTTTTTGAGATTTGTCATTGTATGAAAACCTCATAGCCCCAAATCTTAAGGAAAGACAAACTCGGTCTTTTCCCAAACCATATCTCATATGGTGTTTTATTAACCGCTTTAAAAGAAATGTGATTTTGTGTAAACACAATAGTTGCTAAGGCATAACCGCAAAAAGAAATAGGAAGATCTATATGACTCATCATAGATTGAACCATATCCAATAAAGTTTGATTTCTCCTCTCAGAAATAAAACTTCATTGTGGAGTTTTTGGGGGAGTTAAATGTGAGACAATCCCATAGTTTCTAAGATGATCATCAAACTTTTGGATCAAATATTCACCACCTAGATCTGATCGAAGTGCTTCAAAAGTTTTGCCAAGTTGATTTTGCACTTTATTCTGAAATGTCCGAAACATCTCAAAAGATTCACCTTTATGTTTCATGAGATATGCGTAAGCATATCTGCTAAATCATCAGTGAATGTAATGAAGTATTGATAACCACTTTTAGCCATTGTGTTTATAGGACCACATACATCAGTACGTATTAGACTCAATAAATTACTTACCCCTTCACCGTGTCCAATAAATGGACTTTTTGTCATCTTACCTAGTAAACAAGATACACATATTTCGTATGATTCAAAATCAAATGAATGTAAAACCTATCTTTATGGAGTTTAGAAATATGTTTCTCACTTATGTGGCTTAAGACGACAATGCTAAAGGCAAGTTTGACTCAAATTGTTTGATTTGAATCTTTTTGTATTTACATTAGGAATAAGAGTGTATGTAGACTTTTTCATGTTTAGAATATAAAGACCATTACAAAATTAGCATTCGCATATAAAACTTCTTTACGAGAAATGAAACATTTACTATTCTTAAAAATGAAATTAAAACCATTCAAATCCAAACATGAAATTGAAATGATGTTTCTGTTCAAGGAAGGGACATAGTAACAATTATTTAAAACTAAATTAAGTCCATTAGGTAAAATTAACTCATAGCATCCTACAGCCAATGCATCAACCTTTGCTCTATTTCCAACTCGTATGATGACTTCTAATTTCTTTAGCTTTCTACTTTTGATGAGACCCCACACATTAATACAAATGTGAGATCCACATCTGGTGTCCAATACCCAGAATCACTAGAAGACAAGTTAACTTCTATAACGTAAATAGCTGAAGCAATAGTCGCACTACTCTTATTTTTCTTTAGATCTTCAAGATAGAGCTTGCAATTTTCGAAAAATGCCTAGGTGCATGGCAGAAATGACAATTTCCTTCTTTTTCCTTTTCTTTTTGGGACTGTGATGTAGAAACAACATGAGGATTGACTTGTTCCATAGGCCTTGTGACAAACATAACAGCCTTGGCAATTTTATCCTTGCATTTGCCTTTTTTCTTTAGAGCATTTCCTTTCCGAACCATCAACACATTAGCAATGAGTTTCTTAACATTCTACTTAGCAGTTTTAAGCATGAGATGCAACTCTGAGATAGACTTCTCTATAGTATTCATGTTACAGTTCATCATAAATTGTAATAACTATCAGACAATGAATTCATGATCAAATCCATTGCCAACTCTTGGTTGATGGAAAATCTAAGTCTGTCAAGATGGTCAGTATAGCTCTTCATTTTTAGAACATGAGGACTAATTGACGCACCCTCAACCATTTTGCAAGAATAAAGGTTCTTGGCTATCTCGAACTTTTCTTGTTTAGCTTGTTATTGGAACATTTTCTTCAGCATTGTAGTCATGTCATAAGCTTACAAGTGTTCATGTCCTTTTGAAGTTTAAGAACCATAGTTGCCAACATAATGCATGCAACATCAGTTGAATCGTTGAAATGCTTAGTATGTGCATCCTTTACAGCTCTTAAAGCATTAGCTAGTGGTTCCTTAGGAATAAGATTATCTAGGACATACAACTTGCGTTCATGCTAAAGAACAATTCTCAAGTTTCTGAACAAGTCAAGAATGTTTGTCTTGGACAACTTATCATTCTCAAGGATAAATCGCAATTGCAATGATTAGTGTGGTTTGAAGAGGCCATAGATCTATAACAAAGATTATGAAAATTTTTATTTTAGTATAAAGGAATAGACTCCCACTAAATAACAACCCTTCTTAAAAATGCTATATTAATTTAAGGGACTAAAACTCATGTTTCACCTAGTTCTAAGACAGCTAAGACATGACACTTATTTAAGTAGGTACTAATTGTCAATTACATTATATGTAACTTTTTGTTATTTTTGAGATTATGACATCATATGTCTTAGCATGTTTTATCTCATTTAATGCTTAAATCCCAAAACCGTTTTGATAGCTGTATCAAGTTTAACTATTTCAAACAATAGAGTAACCGTTACTCAACTTGCATCACCAAGATAACACAATACACTCTGCGAAGGTAGACCCATAATGATGTGATCAAAGCCTTGACAAGTGTTTGAGAATTGATGACACTTGACTTAAAATTTGGATGATGAATTTTTATTTGTCTCGGTGATCATAATTAAATAAAATAAATATCATAAATTACAATGCATGAATAATCATTAAACAAGTTATGAAATTTTACTAATATTGACTATTATACGAATTTCCTTGTGCTACGAATAGTTAACGTCGGTCTCACTGGTTGGTCAGCAGACGCTGATTCCGCTAACCAGTCAGTGAGACGGGGGTACAGTAGGCAGTGCCCATTTTTTTCTTTTTTTTTCGATGACAAATTCCAGTTTTGAAAATCGAAATTCGCCTAAAATTCTTCATTATTTAGTCAATCCAATTGACCAAAACCGCCCTTTATTTTAATTCTCGAAAAATATTAATTAAAATATTTTTAAATTAACTCGGGCCCACCTTTAACTTAATATTTTATCCTATCTAAATAGGAATATACTAAGGATAAGCACAATGAGATATATGATCAAAATCAATTTCAGAATATTAATCATGCATTCAACACCAGAATCATATTAAATTAATTATATTAACCTAATCATGACTTCTATCAGGGAGACATACATAATTATTGAACAAAAACGAAATATGCATTCAACACCCGAATCACATTAACCTAAACATAACTTCTACCATGAACATACAAAATTCGCATCATTCAATATTAAAAACATATGTTAATCAAGATATTCTAAACATGAATTCTATCATGGAATTAAATCATGCGTATATATCAATATACATGAATTAACAACATGCTTTAAAACCAATTCTTGATAAAAATTATCATAGAATTTACATGTATATCATATATACATTATTCAAGATCATTTTTTCACATATATATATATATATATATATATATATATACATCAGATTAACATGCAAACGTTTAATAGAATCGAGCCTAAGGCTTTGATACCATTGTTGGGTTTTAGTGTTCCTACGCAGCGAAAAATTCAAAACAATTTTTGAAAAATCCTAACAAGATCGAAAATAGGTTCCATTAAACTAGATATACAAAAGTAAACTATACCTTAATCCGTGATTTCCTTCTCTGATTGTTTGATCTCTAAATCGTTCAAGCGTCAGTCCTCTATCAGAAATCCACACATGAATGATGACCACAATTTGAAGTGCTAGCTCTAAGAGAGATATAAAACATTTTTCTTTCTCTCTCAAAATCTAGAAACTTTAAAATAACAAAAATCAAAAATCTTATTTCGTTTTAGGGTTCTACCATCTATTTATATGTGTAGATAAGTGCTCACTTAAAATCCTATTTGTAATACAACTATTGTATTTAGGTAGTTTAAGAAAATTACACATACAACTCTATTAATAAGTTATCATATAACAAATTGTAAGAGTTTTTATTTTATAAATTTTATCATATGAAACTCATTACTCCGGAACAATTGAAATTGCGCAAAGGCATTCTTTGTTTGCGAACCAATAGGTTCAAGCGACTTTGGTAGTGAAACAAAACCATTTTGGTACATAAGTCATAAGCGGTCTCTAGCAAGACATTATGACTACCCAAGTAGTATGAATATCAAAATCGATACAACCTAATGAATAACATATATCAAATCTTTTTTCTCGTGCGATATCATTTGATTAAACATAAGGCATGGAAAGTCACCTTTAATGTTCAATCATACTATTCTTGATCTTCAGGTAAACTAAAAACATCCAAGTGACATTAATCATATCAATTCACATGGACTTGGCCATTATTAGTCTATCATATCAAGGGATTCACTGATATCTCTATATGAAAGTGACAAATTCTATCTTGATTACACACTTTCACATATTATTCACTTGGTAACCAATATCAATCTTTACACTTGTCTAGTTAAAGACAACGTTTGATTGTGTCAAATTACCATGCTTTTAATATTTAAGTCAATGGTAATCTCAAGTTGAAGGACTAAATAATATATCTATCATGATAACACTTATGACTTAATCCATATGGTGTTCTCATAGTGGGTCGGTCCAACACCTTGTTCCATAACAAGTACTCATGATCTTGATTCGTATCCCTATACACCTGATCATCACATGACCATCAATCAAGATTCACACTAGTCTTAATTCATTATTGTTCCAAAATAATGATCGATTAGAGACATTAAGGATATTTAAATGAGGCGGGTTGGTGTCTCGAAATGCGCGTTGCGCGGTTTTCGATGACACTTTTGATTTTGAAATCAAAAAGAAAATGTATATATGTATATATATATATATTAATGTATATATATAGATATATAATAAATGAAGAGAGAGAAAAGAAAAGAAAAGTAAGAGAGAGAAAAACCGAGTGAAGAAAAGAGGGAGAAAGAGAAATCGTGAGGTGAGGAGCGGAGAAGAAAGGGAGGGACGAACGAGAGGTGGCGGATCGGCGAGATCGGAGCAGCCAGCAGCGGCGCGGTGAGCGGAGGAGGCGGCGCGCGCCGGGAGGTCGCGAACCGCGCAGCGGTAGCGCTACAAGGAGGCTCGGTGGCGGCGCGCGCAGAACCAACGGCGGCGATCGGCGCGCAAGGAGGTCGTGGATGGCGGCTCACGGCCGATCGGCAGCGAGGTGGGCGGAGACAATGGACGGCGGAGAGCTCCAGCGACCAGCGGCGACGCGCGGAGGGGAGCTCGCGGAGGCGGCTATCGCGCGAAGGCGCGCGGCGAGGCTGGCTGGACGCGGCGGCGCGCGAGGAGCGCAGAGCAAAGAGCGGCCAGCGCGCACGAGCGGTGGCCGGCGCGGAAACAGCGGCGGCAAATGGCGGAGATAAGCGGCGCCGGCGAGTGGTGACGGTGGCGACGACAATGCATACTGATGGCACGCGTCGACGCGCCAGCGACAATCGGCTCGGCTAAGTAGCCTCGCAACGCGCGGAGGCGCGTTATCGATCGGTCGGATGCGCGAATCGACGAATGTCGACGACGCTATTAAGGTGTGGTATATTCACCTAATTTTATTTGCGACTTGCATGATTTAGTAACTGAAATGGTATAAATGGACACCAGGGACTTAGGATGATATAGTCAGGTGTTGGGTGTGTTGGGTTTTGGGGTTCATACGCAGCGGAATTTACAAAACAATTTTGACAAAAACCCCAACAGGATCCGAATCTAATTCCATTAAATAAGTTTAAACCATGAAAAACTTAATCATACCTCAGTCGCAATATACCTTTCTGAAGGTTGATCGATCTCTAAGGCGCTGCTAACGACGAACGCCCTCGACCAGTAGTCCACACACGAACGGTGGCCGAGATTCGAAGTGCTAGCTTCGAGAGAATATCAAATCCTTTTGTTTCTCTCCAAAACGATCCAGAGCATACCAAAAACCCTAAGTCGTTTCTAAAACGAAAATAGAGTTTCGGCCTATTAATCTTTCGTATGTGTGTTCTAACTTAAAGCGTCTATTTATACAACCCTTGTATATAGACGGTTAAGTAAATTACACATATACCCTTACTTAACGAAGTATAAGTGTAATACACCACAAGGACGTTTCTGTCATGAATTTTATCACATAAAATTCGTTTTTCTAAATCATCTTAAAATCTCGCAAAACCATTCTTAGTGTGCGACCAAATAGGCTCATACAACGTTGGCAGTGTACCAAAACACATTTTGGTATACAAGTCATAAGCGGTCTCTAGCAAGACATTATGACTACCCAAGTTGTACGAATATCAAATCGATACAACCTAATCAATAGTGTATATAACATCCTTTTGTCACACGATATCCTTTTGATCAAACATAAGGCATGGAATTGTCATCCAACATGTTCAATCGTACTAGTCTTGATCTCTAGGTAGACCGAAAACATCCAAGTGACATTGATCAATATCAATTCACTTAGACTAGGCCTTTTGACAGTCTAACATATCGAGGGATCCACTAGATATCTCTCTTTATATGAGAGGGACAAATTCTATCTCAATTACACAACTTCATCACATTGCTCACACAGTAACCAATCACAACCTTTATAATCGTCCGGTTAAAGACAACGTTTGATTGTGTCAAATCACCGCGTTCCTAATGTTGAAGTCTCTGGTAATCTCAAGTCAGAGGACTGGAATATATACTTATCATGAGAAACAACTATGACTTAATCCATGTGATGCTCTCATAGCGGGTCGGTCCAGTACTTTGTTCCCTAACAAGTACTCGTGATCTTGATTTGTATCCCTATACATATAATCATCATATGATCATCAATCAAGACTCACACTAGTCTTAATTCATTATAGTTCCCAGTATAATGATCGACTAGGGACATTTAAGATATTTATGTAAATACCCATGGATCTTATTATAATGTAAACATGCAAATTAATTATAACAAACAGCAAATGAAATCCTCTATTTTATTAACTAAAAGTATTCATAAAGACAGTTAATGGATTGACTTAGGGCACATGCCCCATCATCTCCCACTTGCACTAGGGCCAATCATACATGCATCTAATGCCTAATGATCTAACATGACCATCATGTTTTGCTTGTGGAAGAGCTTTTGTCAATGGATCCGCAACGTTGTCTTCGGTAGGTACTCTACAAATCTTTACGTATCCCCTCTCGATAATTTCTCTAATGAGATGAAAACGCCCGAGTATATGTTTGGATCTGTGGTGTGATCTAGGTTCCTTGGCCTGTGCTATTGCCCCGTTATTGTCACAATACAAACAAACATGGTTAGCAATACTTGGAACCACACCTAGTTCGAAAATGAACTTTTTGATCCAAAGCCTCCTTTGCTTTGCATCGGACGCCGCAATATACTCGAGCCTTCGTAGTAGAATCTGCTACGAGCTTTCTTTGCTTCGAACTTTTCCACTTCTTTATGCCCCCATTCAAAGTAAACGCATATCCAGATGCGATCTAAAATCATCTATATCGGTTTGAAAACTTGCATCCGTGTAACCATTTACAACTAGATCATTTTCAAAACCTCCATAGACCAAGAACACTTCCTTAGTCCTTCTTAAGTACTTAAGGATGTTCTTTACCGCTATCCAGGTGACTCTCACCCGGATTCGGATCGGCGATATCTGCTTGTAGTGCTCAAAGCATATGATACATAAGGTCGAGTGCATAACATGGCATACATGATAGATCCAATAGCCGATGCATATAGAATCTTATTCATACGGTATCGCTCATCATTTGTCTTAGGACATTGAGTCTTCTTTGAGACTTATCCCATGAGACATTGGCAACAATCCTCTTTTAGAGTCTTGCAAATGAACCTATTCAAGACCTTGTCTATGTAAGCACTCGACTTAGACCGATTAGCCTCTTAGATCTATCCCTATAGATCTTTATCCCTAGGATATAGGTGCATCTCCTAAGTCTTTCATTGAGAAACACTTCCTTAACCAAGACTTGACATTCTGCAATGTTGGGATGTCATTTCCAATGCGTAATATATCATCAACATACAGTACCAAAAAAACAACTACACTCCCACCGACCTTCTTGTATACACAAGGCTCATCTTCGTTCTTAATAAAATCAAAATCCTTGATTGCTTCATCAAAACGAAGATTCCAACTCCGAGAAGCTTGCTTTAATCCATAAATGGATCTTTGAAGCTTGCATACCTTCCTAGAATTCTCAGGATGTACGAAACCTTCAGGTTGTGTCATATACACGTGCTCAAGAAGCTTTCCATTAAGAAATGCTATTTTTCATGCATTTGCCATATTTCATAGTCATAATATGCAGCAATGGCAATTAAAATTCTTATGGATTTAAGCATGACTACTGGCGAAAAAGTTTCATCATAATCAACACCTCGAGTCTGCCTGAAACCTTTTGCTACAAGTCTTGCTTTAAAAGTATGCACTTTGCCATCCATGTCGGTTTTCTTCTTGAAAACCCATTTACATCCAATGGTTTTACCACCTTCAGGTAAATCAACCAAGTTCCAAACTTGGTTATCATTCATGGATTGCATCTCAGAGTTCATGGCACTTAGCCATTTATCTGACTCTGGTCCAGACATAGCCTCCTGATAAGTGGTGGGCTCATTTTGGTCTATAAGCAACACATCACGACTATCAGTAATGAGAAATCCGAATCTCTCTGGCTCGTGTCTTACCCTACTAGATTTAAGTGGGCCTTGTGTCACTTGTGGAGGTTCAGCTGGTTCGGAACGTTGTTGAACTTCCAGTAGCGGTTCAGTGTTTACCCGTGATTATTGAACTTCTTCAAGATTTATTTCTCTCCCACTAGTGTCTTTTGAAAGAAACTGTTTTTCCATAAAGGCACCATACCGAGCAACAAACACTTTGTTTGCAGTGGGATTATAAAAGTAATATCCTTTTGTTTCCTTAGGATACCCCACAAATAAACACTTGTCAGATTTAGGTGCTAGTTTTTCTGAGACTTGTCGCTTTACGTAAGCCTCACAACCCCAAATTTTAATAAAAGACAAACTAGGTCTCTTCCCGGACCATATCTCATATGGTGTTTTATCAACCACTTTAGAAGGAACTCGATTTAGAGTGAAAGCTGCAGTTTGTAATGCATAACCCTAAAAGGCTAATTGAAGATCTGCATGAATCATCATAGATCGAACCATATCTAATAAGGTTCGATTTCTCCTTTCAGAAACTCCATTCTATTGTGGAGTCAATTGGGAGACAATCCCACAATTTCTAAGATGATCATCAAATTCTTGGCTTAAATACTCACCACCTCGATCTGATCGAAGTGTTTTGATAGTTTTACCAAGTTGATTCTGCACTTCATTTTGAAACGTTCGAAACATCTCAAATGATTCAGCTTTATGTTTCATAAGATATACATAGCCATATCCGCTTTGAAATCATCAATAAATGTAATGAAGTCTTGATAACCTCCTCAGCCATTGTGTTTATAGGACCGCATACATCAGTATGTATTAGATCCAATAAATCACTTGCCCTTTCACTGTGTCCAGTAAAGGGAATTTTAGTCATCTTGCCCAATAAACAAGATACGCATGCTTCATATGTTTCTAAATCAAATTAATCTAGAAGTCCATCTTTATGGAGCTTCGTTATGCGTTTCTCATTTATGTGCCCGAGACGACAATGCCAAAGATAGGTTTGATTCAAATCATTTGACTTGAATCTCTTTGTATTTATGTTATAGAATGTAGTATCAGTGGACCTTTTCATGCTTAGAATATAAAGACCATATTACAAATCAGCATTTGCATAAAATATGCCTTTACGAGAAATGGAACATCTATTATTTGCAATAATAAAATCAAAACCATCTATATCCAAACATGAAACGGAAATGATGTTTCTGCTCAAGGCAGGCACAAATTAACAATTATTTAAAGTTAAAATAAGTCCACTAGATAAAACTAAGTCAAATGATCCAACAGCAAGGGCAGCAACTCTTGCTCCATTCCCTACGCGGAGGATGACTTCTCCTTTCTTCAACTTTCTACTTCTGGTGAGTCCTGCACATTTATACAAATGTGAGATCCACATCCGGTATCTAATACCCAGGAATCACTAGTAGATAAATTAATTTCAATAACATAAATACCCAGTGGTAGTCGCACTACCCTTTTTCTTCTTTAGATCTTCCAGATAGAGTTTGCAATTTCTGAACCAATGTCCAGGTGCATGACAGAAATGAAAATTTCCTTCTTTTTCTTTTGAGTGTTTTGAAGCAGGAACAGGCTGGGGCTTGACTTGTTCCATAGGCTTTGCGATAGGTGCAGCAATAGCCTTGGCAACTCTAGCCTTGCCTTTGCCTTTCTTCTTCATTCCCTTTCCCTTTTGGACCATCAACACATTACTAGAGGGTTTCTTGATATTTTGTTCAGCAGTTTTGAGCATCAAAAGCAACTCTGAAATTGATTTCTCCATATTATTCATATTGTAGTTCATCAAAAATTGTGAGTAACTCTTTGGTAATGAATTCAAGATCAAATCCGTAGCCAACTCTTGGCTTATGGGGAATCCAAGTCTATCAAGCTGGTCAACATAACCCTTCATCTTCAGAACATGAGGATTAACTGACGCACCCTCAGTCATTTTTCAAGAATGTAGGTTTTTGACTGTCTCGAACCTTTCTTGCCTAGCTTGCTGTTGGAACATTTCGTTCAGCGTTATAGCCATGTCGTAGGCTTCCATTAGTTCCGTGTCCTTCTCGAAGTTCGGGAACCATAGTTGCCGACATAATACATGCAACATCGGTAGAATCGTTGACATGCTTACTATGCGCATCCTTCACGACTTTTCGTAGCATTGGTGGTGGGTTCTCGGGGATTGGAGCATCCAGGACATACAACTTGCGTTCATGCTTAAGAACAATTCTCAAATTTACGAACCAAGTCAAGAAAGTTAGTCCCGATAGCTTATCCTTCTCAAGGATGGATCGCGATGAGAGGGGACTATTGTTACTTGAAGAGGCCATTGATCTACAATAAAGATTATGCAAAGTTTATTTTAGTATAGAGGAATAGACTCCCACTAAATTAACAACCCTCCTAAAACGTCTTGTTTATTTAGGGGACTAAAATCCATATTTCACCTAATTCTATGACAGCTATGGCATGAAACACAGAAATAGATTATTTAGGTAGGTAACAGTTACCAATTACATCTTTTGTAATTTTTAGATCATTTTATGAGATACGGGACATCTTATGTCTTAGCATGTTTTTATCTCATCATTTGCCTAAAGCTCAAAACTATTTTGATGGCTTTATTAAGTCGGACCATTTTAAACATTTAGGTAACTCTTACCCAACTTGTCTCACCAAGATAACACAATACACCCAGCTATGGCTGAAACTATATTAGTGTGATCGAGGCCTTTGACAAGCGTTTAAAATGGATGACATGAGACTTAAAATTTAATAGAGGGATTTTATTCAATTTTAGTGATTTTTATGTAAACAATGAAATATCATATATTATATTGATTTTTTCAATCACTAAACAATTTGGAAATTTTTATACTATTCACTAATAAAAGAATTTCCGTGCGTTAGGATTAGTTAGACGGCGGTCCCGCCCATTGGCCGATCATTAAGCGGTGGTTCCATTGGCCGACAATGAGACAAATCTGAGGGGTAGCGCCCCGGTTTTTTTTTTTTTTTAGAAGACGAATCTCATTTCCGAAAATTGAAATTCTCTATAGAAAATCATATTTTTCGCTGATTTTACTATACTAAATTTACCCCTTAATTTATCCAAAATTAAGTCGATTAAAACATTTTTAATTAACCCGGGCCCACATCTAATTAATCATCTTATCCTAATCCAATTAGGACTTTAGATATTTGAATCCTAGCATATCACCAATAACAAAATTCTTGATATTTATCTCCTATCCAATAGGGATAACGAAACCGATTTTGATTATATCTCCTAATCTAATTTGTTATCTATCTTTATCAAAATAGAAAGTTCATAACAAAATAGATATAACGAGATAAATAAACAATTTCGAAAATTAATTATTTGCAATTTCGGTCCTCATCCAGATAATCACAAATATGTCATTGAATCATGAACTACTATCCCAATCGAACCTAATCATATTAGTTTCGAATTAATATTCAATAATTTTATTTGCGACTTGCATGATTTAGTAACTGAAATGGTATAAATGGACACCAGGGACTTAGGATGCTATAGTCAGGTGTCGGGTGTGTTGGGTTTTGGGGTTCATACGCAGCGAAAATTACAAAACAATTTTGACAAAAACCCCAACAGGATCCGAATCTAATTCCATTAAATAAGTTTAAACCATGAAAAACTTAATCATACCTCAGTCGCAATATACATTTCTGAAGGTTGATCGATCTCTAAGGCGCTGCCAACGACGAACGCCCTCTACTAGAGTCCACACACGAACGGCGGCCGAGATTCGAAGTGCTAGCTTCGAGAGAATACCAAATCCTTTCGTTTCTCTCCAAAACGATCCAGAGCATCCCAAAAACCCTAAGTCGTTTCTAAAACGAAAATAGAGTTTCAGCCTATTAATCTTTCGTATGTGTGTTCTAACTTAAAGCGTCTATTTATACAACCATTGTATATAGACGGTTAAGTAAATTACACATATACCCTTACTTAACGAAGTATAAATGTAATACACCACAAGGACGTTTCTGTCATGAATTTTATCACATAAAATTCGTTTTTCTAAATCATCTTAAAATCTCGCAAAACCATTCTTAGTGTGCGACCAAATAGGCTCATACAACGTTGGCAGTGTACCAAAACACATTTTGGTATACAAGTCATAAGCGGTCTCTAGCAAGACATTATGACTACCCAAGTTGTACGAATATCAAATCGATACAACCTAATCAATAGTGTATATAACATCCTTTTGTCACACGATATCCTTTTGATCAAACATAAGGCATGGAATTGTCATCCAACATGTTCAATCGTACTAGTCTCGATCTCTAGGTAGACCGAAAACATCCAAGTGACATTGATCAATATCAATTCACTTAGACTAGGCCTTTTGACAGTCTAACACATCGAGGATCCACTAGATATCTCTTTATATGAGAGGGACAAATTCTATCTCAATTACACAACTTCATCACATTGCTCACACAATAACCAATCACAACCTTTATAATCGTCCGGTTAAAGACAACGTTTGATTGTGTCAAATCACTGTGTTCCTAATGTCGAAGTCTGTGGTAATCTCAAGTCAGAGGACTGGAATATATACTTATCATGAGAAAAAACTATGACTTAATCCATGTGATGCTCTCATAGCGGGTCGGTCAAGTACTTTGTTCCCTAACAAGTACTCATGATCTTGATTGGTATCCCTATACATATAATCATCATATGATCATCAATCAAGACTCACACTAGTCTTAATTCATTATAGTTCCCAGTATAATGATCGACTAGGGACATTTATGATATTTATTTAAATACCCATGGATCTTATTATAATGTAAACATGCAAATTAATTATAATAAACAACAAATGAAATCCTCTATTTTATTAATTAAAAGTATTCATAAAGACGGTTAATGGATTGACCTAGGGCACATGCCCCATCAGGGTGCGCATATCGAGATGCGTGCGAGTGCGTTTTGAGGTACGTAAGATTCCTTCTAAAAGTCACTGAGGGTTTACTTTTCTATCATTGATTGCCTATTTGTGGTTGTTGGATGTTATTTCCCCCCTATTCCTTGTTATTGATTTCCGTGACGCATTTGGGTTGGGGGTCGAGACTTTTGCTATTCGTGTTGTACTTATGGCACACTAGGCTGTACGCGGGTAATCAGGTGAAAGGAAGTGGGTGCTTCACTGAAAGGATCCTGCACGCCCCAGTTCAGGGTGGTTTCGGGGCCTGTGGGTACCCGTCGCTGGGCTGGGCCGTTACCAGGTGAAAGGAAGTGAGGCATTCACTGAAAGGATCCTGGGAGTTTGTCGTACAGTTTAGTGTGACCGGGAGGAGTACACGGTTTGTTTCTCATGTTATTTATTCATGTGATGATCTTAACACAGTTGCCTATTTAGTTCGCATGATTAATTGACATGTTTATTGATATCGTCTATATTTCTCATAAATGCTCGGTGTACTTTGTTGGAATCTTACTAACTTGTACTCCCATCTTCCTTTTTGTGATGGGCGAGTGCGGACCCCGCTAGCAGCGTGGCGACCTCGGGTTTTGGGGCCGTTACAATATTTCAACAAATACCCATGGATCTTACTATAAGGTAAACATGCAATCACTTATAATAAAACAACACATGAAAACCTCAATTTTATTAATTAAAATTATAAGATAAACAATGTTTGTAGATTGACCAAGGGCACATGCCCAACACGTAGATCACATGCATATATATATATATATATATATATATATATATAATAAAATAGTGAGAACCATATATAAACACGTGTCTGGTCGGGTAACTATCTCTAAACCCATATATATAATCCAAAAGATATACAAAAGACATATATTTATGTCATACATTAAAACCAAAAACCTCTAATATCGAAAGTAATTACACTCAAGTAGCTTAGAGGTAGTCGCCGATCTATTCCTTGCCTGGTCTGCTACTCGATAGATCTGCACCCCCATCATAAAAAGGATGGTGAGTACAGAAAAGTGGAAAGTAATACTGAGAGATATTTATCCACATTTTCAAATGTACAAGTATTTGAAAGCATAACAATAACAACTATGGTGAAAAAGAATCATGATATGAGATACTTCAGCTGAATAATATGAAATTGACACTCGGCTAAACAATAATCATCTTGGGCCGGTCGACTGTAAGTTACTTCACTTCAGCCTATTTCCACTATATAGGGCATAAAAAATTTCAATGATGCCTTCACATCCTCACAAAATCCCTTCACATATATAAATACTCACAAGTGCTTTCACATTTGATGTATACTTGCCAATAACCCCGAGTCCCTCATAGTTGTAAATTTATGCCCCCATTTAGTGTGTAAATATCATATTTTGATGCACCAAAGTCTCCAATTTTATTTAATAAATACTATTTTTTTGTGTTTTAGGTTATTCGATGAAAAAGAATAAAAGCGGGAAATCTTGGACTTGTTTTAATGATCCGTCTCAAAGAACTTGTCTACACGTATTACAAAGCACTCGTATGGGACCTGAGTCAGGACATGGCAATGGTCAGATGATTGACAAGTGTGTTGGAGCTTCAAAGTTAAAGAAAGTCACCAAAATTGGCTAAGTACATAAAGAAAATCAAGTTTGGTTCAACAGCCTTCAGATCGGCCTAAAAATACGTGCTTTATCTAATCAGAATTGATGAAGCAGGTTGAGCGATGCAAATAATGACACACTTGATAATAATAGTTCCAAGAACCATATAGATTATCCTTGAGAAAAGTATCAACTCTTCCTCATCAACTCCCGTGTGCTTTTGCTACCCCTTGGATCTTGCTCGAGCAACTCATAAGGTGCAGTTCCAGCAAACATGGGCATTGGATAGTCATCGACGCTCTCATCAGTCCTTCATGCATTCGTGCGCTCTCTCTTCATCAATGATTCCTACTTAGCTCCCCTAAGATATGCCTCGACTCACGCATAAGCTTCCTTTTCATCCATCACCTACCATAGATGATCCTCGGTGCATGTGTCGTATTTGAGTTTTCCCATAGAAATGAAATAGAAATGCTTCCTCCCTTGACATGCGGCATGCTCCCCTCATTTTTCATCTACTCCTTCTTTCTCCCCCATTTTTCACAATTTCCTCACAAAATTCTTTCTCTTTTTTTATTATCTTTGTAATTTGGTTTAGCAAGACAAACAAGACTTGGATTTTAGAGCCATGAGAGGCTAAAAGATTCTTCTAACCTTGGTTAGGGGAGGAGCAAGGGAGACTCAAATACAACAAAGCAATGTGAGGTTTTATTGATTTTATACAAATATTTAATGATTTCTTTTATTCTTTTTGTTATTGTGTTGATTCACATGGTTTGAGCTAGGGTTTTTTTTTGTAGTCATGAATACACTTGCCTTTGTTAGAACCTATTGCTAGTTCATCGATTTGCATTTGTAATTGTGTAGATCGTTAAGCAACATGTAACAAGCGGATAACCCAATTGGTTCGCTCCCTTTTGGTCTATATCTCATAACAAGAATATTTAGATTAAATCAAACATGTTCATTGTTTTGATTGTATAGGGATAGTGATTCCATTAAGCTTAATGCAGAAAATGTGATGAACTTTTGGTTACTCTACCTAGGTTCACATGTTTGTTAGAGTCTTTTTACCAAATTTAGCAAATCGAGGAGTGTTAATTGCTCTCCGAAGTTATATAGCTAGCCTAAAAGAATGCATTTGGAATATATTTTTTGTGGAAATTGATGATCATTACGCGTTTATTTCAAGTTGATCTTTTGAATCTTCGTGGCCTAAGTTAGTATTTTATAACTGATTTCATCACTACATTTACATTCCTTTATTGGCATACTTACTTGTTTTTGTTGCTTATTTGTGTTTAATTTGCATACCTTAATTTAGGTCGATACATTCATATTGTAATCGACTTTTGCATATTTTTTGTCACATATAGTAACCCAATTCCTTGTGGTTCAACCCCTTGACTTACCACTACTACGAAATAATGTAAAAAATGGTAGCCTAATAAGGGTTATGTTATTTTTGTTGCTCTCAGCTAGCCTCACTTCCATACCCTGCATGCTGCACAAGCTAGTGGTGAGATCAAGACAACCTCGAAAATCTAGTGACCACGTGTACTGCGCACATCTCTATCATGTAATGGTCATAGATACTAAAACTTTCATATATTCAAGGAAAAACATAGTTTAGGAATCAAACAAAATAATTCCATAACTAATGTGTAAAAGGAAATGGATTTGCAATACCATAAATCATCTACCTAATAGCATGATATTTCATTTGACTAATTACTTTAATAAATAAGAATGACATAGCATATAATTTAGAGTCGATGAGCTATTTAACCAACAACCAATGCCATGATAGCAACCTCATTACGTGAGATGAAACAACAAGTCATGAATTTTAGAGTATAAATGAGACTTCAGTCCAAATGACCGAGAATAAATAGCAAAAATGGAATGAAATGTAAATAAGTATCTCAATTAGTTTACTTACAATCCACGCAATTTTCTAGCTAATCCGACCTCCCGACTCGAAACATGTATGCAAACCCCCCGAGACTCTTCCCTAGGCTCTTGGTACTATTATATGTATTTAAGGCGAATTTACATGATTTTGTATAGGTTTAAGCTTAGTTTAAAGTTTTTGAAGTCCTTAACCAACATATATAAATTGTTTCAATCATAGACCCCTAGCATTCTAGGAATGCTGCCTAGCATGCCATATACCCCTAGCATTCTAGGAATGATGCCTAGCGTGCTACTGTTCTTCAGATGAAGAATAGTTGTACGCCCTGGTTGGATAACAAGCTATCGAACCTGGATAGCGCGTTATCCAGAGCTGGGACAAAATCTCGATTCGAAAGTTTTGTCACGTTGTCCATTAACAACACATTTAACACCTTGGATCTTGATTCTCATCACCTGGAACCTTAGATGTCATCTCAGATCAACAACAACAACAACTTATACAATATGAATCAACCATCAAATTCATCAATTCACTTAAACTTTTTCAAAACCAAAATAAAACTAAAAATTACCTATCTGTGTATCTTCCTTGCCTTGCTAATCACCTCATAAATTCACTACCAATTCCTTTACAAATCACTGATCTATCTATCTATCTATCTCTTTCTCTCTCTTTTTTTTTTATTTCTCTTTCTTTTTTTTTTTTCTCTTCTTTTTTTTTTTTTTTTTTTTTTTTTTTTTTCAGATTCCTTCAATTCAAAGTCACAAAATGAAATGATTTGCATGAGTTATCTTATCCATTATATACATATGTTGATAAGATTTGTTAATAGCCATTGATCTTGATGTGTACATGTATCTCGAAACTAGTTTAAAGGCTTTCACTTGACCTCACAAGCCACTAACTCTCCACTTCCACTACCTTAGTGACACCAATTTCAACTCAACTTGTCTCTTGATGTGTCTACATGTATATCGAGGAACATCAAATGACTAATATTTTATTTTTAACTTAGGTTTCATTAATGTAAATCAAACTATAGCATCATCAAATCAACTATTTAAAGACACATCAAATTAATGTACACTTACCTCTTCATTTACTACCCCGGTCCCACGTCGGAATGCATCTCAAGGCGCGTCCTCACCCACTTCTCGACATCTTAACACAAATAGGAGTGACTTAGTATTCTATACATATACAATACACTAAGCATATACCACAACAAATTTAACATATACCTCAACCACATCGCCTCGGTCAATGCATGTATCTCGATGCGGGCCCCACGTCACGGGTTAATGATCATGATTAAGGAATTAAACTAGAATTAGTAATTTGAGCCATGACATTGCTTAATTCTATATAGAGACTTAACAAGTTTACATGCTTTAGTTTCTTAACCTTTGACCATAAATCCTTCAGGTTGTTCCATATAAATCTCTTCATCTAATTCTTTATTTAAAAATACTATTTCTACATCCATTTGATGTTTGTCCATATTATAAATGGAAACAACTAAAGTTAGCATCCTAATAGATGTAATTCTTGAAACTGGAGAATAAATATCCTAATAGATGTAATCCTTCTTTTTGACGATATCCTTTAGCCACTAAACAAGCTTTATACTTATCAACTGATCCATCGGCTTTCAAATTTCATTTAAAATCCATTTGTAACCTATTGGTTTACTAACAGGAGGTAAATCAACCAATTCCTATGTGTGGTTACTTAAAATGGATTCTATTTTACTATTTATAGCTTCTTTCCATAAAATAGCCTCACTAGAAGTCAATGCTTCTTTATATGTCTGTGGTTCGACTTCAATTTAAAACTTGTAAAATATGGTCCAAAACTCATTTGAATTCATGATTTTTTTCCTTTCTTAGTTTTTCATCTGATGCTGGAACATTAGAAGTGGACGGTTCATCTCTAATTCTCTCATTCGATGAACTTATTATTTCTTCTTTATAAGGAAAAACTCCTTTAAGGAAATGCACATCCACATATTCAATAATTGTGTTAGCATGAATATCATTAATCTCAAAATTAATTACCAAAAATCTATATGGAGCACTATTTTAGCAAACCCAATAAATAAACAATCTATAGTTTTATGTCCTAACTTATTTCTTTTAGTGACATGAACTTGTATCTTTGCTAGACACCCCACATTTTTAAAATTTTAAAAGTTGGAATTCTACCTTTTCATATTTCATAAGGTGACTTATTTGTCTTCTTAATTGTGATTTTATTTAGGATATGATTTGATGTAAGTAGCGCCTTACCCCACATATTATATGGAAGCCCCGAACTATTTAACATGGAGTTTATCATGTCTTTGTAAGTTCTATTCTTCCTCTTCCCGACACGGTTCTATTAAGGTGTGTATGGTGCTGTAGTTTGATGTGTAATTTTATGATCACTAACAAAATTCAGCAAATTCAGAGGATTTATATTTTCCACCTCTATCGATTCTTATTGCTTTAATCCTTTTGTCTAATTGGTTCTCCACTTTTGGCTTATATGTTTTAAACATATTAAAGGCTTCATCTTTAGTTTTGATCAAATAGAGTAGCAAAATTTACTACAATTATTTACAAAAGTGATGTAGTAATTTTTCCCACCTTGTATAGGGGTTAATTTATAGTCACAAAGGTCACTACGAATTAAATTCAACAATTCATTTGGCCTTCCCTGGATTGTTTTGAAAGTTTGCGCAACAAACTTATATTCATTGCAAGTTTATCATTTGTGCTTTAAATCAATATTAAATTTAGGTAATAAATTAAGATGAACCATTCTATTGATAGACCTACTATTTATATGACCTAATCTAACATGCCGGACATCATAAGAATCTAGGATATAAATAGAAGCATTCACTTTATTCATAGGATTAGTAACCATTACATTTAGTTTGAACATTCCATCAACTAAGTACCTTATTCTTATATATTCCTTAACATTATGTAACATAAACTTGTTAGACTCAAACACTAGTTTGAATCAATTTTTGGTAAGGAAAATACCAAAAACTAGGTTTTTCCAAATTTCAGGGACATAAAGCACATCAATTAAAGGAAGAGTTTTTCCTGAAGTGAATTTCAACAACACTTTTCCTTTATGTTTGACACATAGAGTGGATGAACTCCCCATGTAGAGTTTTTCGTCATTAAATACATATTCAAAGGTTGAAAACAGTGCCTTGTCACCACAAATGTGCCTAGTGACTCTTGTGAAATCCACCAACCTGTAACATTGTCAATCATATTGACTTCAAAAATTACAACAATAAATCTTCATCAACAGTTGTGACGTTGGCCTGATTATTTTGAATAAAATTTCTAGCACGTTGATCTTTGTGGCGACGACATTCTTGAGCCTTATGTTCAAGCTTTTTGTACACCTAATTATTGCTTTTAAAGGCTTGACTTTTGGTGCAAGAGCGTAGAAACTTTTGTAGAAAACTTCTTTTCCTTGTTTTCTAAAATTCAGATTTTGAAGAAACTATTTTAACCATGTTTGCCTTGGCAGCTAAGATAGGTACTTCAACTCTGTTCCCTTTTTGATAGTTTTCTTCAACTTAAAGCCTCAGAATCAAGTCTTCCAAAGTCATCTCTTTCCTTTTGAGCTTTAAATAGATTTTAAAATCATTCCACGAAGGAGGTATCTTCTCAATAATCGCACCAACTTGGAAGTGTTCATCGATATAAGATCCCTCAACATCCAATTCACGAATCAAAAATTGAATCTCTTCTACTTGCTTGATCACTATTTTGGAGTCCACCATGACATAGTTGAGGAATTTACTAATTATGAATTTCTTCGCACCGACATCTTTTGGTTTATATTTCTTCTCAAGCATATTCCATACTTCCTTTTCTGTGTTATATGATGATTACATGCCATATAAATTATCATCCAAGCAATTGAGGATGTATTTTCGGCAAGGAAAATTAGAATTTCTCTAATTTTCTATAGATATAAGTGTCCCCCTCGAGAGATGATCCTCATATGTTTTAAGCTCTTCCTCCCTTAAAACATTTGTAAGGTTAAAGGATTGTCAAAGTAGAACAACAATTGTGACGGGCTTGCACCCTGAGGCAACCCTAGCACCACCATGTCACATCACATATCACCAAGTCCTGTTATGTCTTGACCTACTTATCTATGACCCATAACGACCTAACTGGTTGTTCACACGTTTCTAACTAACACTAGCTTAACCAATTATTCTTCATATAATTACTAATAAATTTGTTTAGCTAGTTTGTTAACTTATTAGGTTTTATTATCATTTTACATCAGAAGACTTCAAATATATGAGTATTTTATGCACATTATCAAAATTCTTTAGCGAAAAATCTGAAAATAAAGTACCATGCATATAAGGCGACAAGATACACAAAAGTAGTTATATACATTTATAGTGTCTCTCATAGTCCCCTGATACCCATAATATAGCAAAATGTATCAAAATATAAACACCTACTAGTATGCCTAAGACCGTCAGCAGAAAGAGATAGTCGCCTAAGATTCCCTTTTGACGCTTTTCATAAAAGGAACTGCACTTGGTCACCCAACAAATGCAGTGACGAGTTTAGTGAGTAAAACCCAAGCGAATTCCACACGATACTCGACAAGATATCAAGTAACACTACAAGGCAAATAAGTATGCTATTTGGTGACATTAATAAATACTCCCATGAATGTAGGGCAATACAAAACTAAAGCAATAGATAAATAATAGGAAAACAAAACAACAATTATATAAGTTAGCAGAGATATAAACACAAATTACCCGGGTGAACCACTCAATCGATTAATCAATCATTCCTATATCATGACTTCTAAAGCCTCAATGAACCACTTGACTGGTAAAATATTCTGTCTCGCACAACAACACAACATAACCCTGGTGAATTCACTCAAATGACCTTTATAGCAATCTTAAAATGTAAGCATAAAACATGGTTATTCAACTTGAACAAAACAACAATAAATCATGATAACACAATATAGTTTGCAATTGAATAAAATTGCGAAATAAAATAGTCGACAACCGGAAAACAAATGTTAAAAGCGAATTGAATTTTGCAAAGCTTTCTCATGGGTTTTTCGCACCTTAAATACGCGCTCTTGGTACCTGATTTATGATCCTTGAGTCCGGTGTCTTATTAGTTCAAATATAATGGGTTTAAGGTCAATTTAGTGTCTATCAACTCCTAAAATCGATATCCATTACAAAACCCCAAAAATTATTAAATACTTTTTCATCGGTTTAATAAGTCAAAAACTCGTAAATCGAAGAATCAGTGTGTCAAAAGTAGGTTTTAGCTAACTATATTATTAAAACATATTTTTTATCAAAATTTTGGTGTCTTGTTAGTGTGTTAACCACGCAACTAAATCAGAGTTTATGCCCAGAATCGTTAGCGCACTAATTAGCCTCATTAACGCGCTAACAAGGTCAAAACCCAAAACTCCCAACTCAAAAATCCCATGATTTCTTCCCCCTTTACCTTCACCCAAGCTGTTGATCATACCCTATCTTCTTAGGGGCCTTCCAACCACAAAAACAAATAGTGACCTTATCATGTAAAATGATTTACATCGATTTATATGAATTGAACGTGCATTGAAGAAGAAAACTCAAGAACACATATTTTCTTAAAATTAGTTTGAAAAGTCAAATAAACTTGAAACCTGTGGTTCTAAGTTATGCTTTGGAGAGCCTAAAATAGTAGAAAATTCTTCTTTATAATCTTTAAATTTGTTTAGAGTAGGAAGCCCAAATCTTATTTGCATTAAAAACTCATTTTGATGAATTGAAGCTTGAAGATGGAGAAGAAGTCATTACCTAACTTGAATGCCTTTTAATTTCCACTCAAGCTTGAATCTCCAGCAAGAATTTAGCTCCAAATGCTCCTATAGTTCTTCCAAAATCCTGAGTTTTTCTTGCATGAAACAAGCCAAGTGTAGCTTATATAGTCTTTACAAAATTACATCTTGACCTCTCATCAACTTATTGTCCTAAATGTCTTTGTGCATTAAGGGACACCATTCATACAATCCACGTGCCCTTGCGACCCACTCAATTAGCCTATATTCTAGTAATACCCCATCATCACAAGGTCCATCTAGGGCTTTTGTTTTGGCAGTTTTTGAACTTTAGGCTTAGTTTAATTAATTTGGTTTATTTTAGCCTAGCTTAATAACTTAGTCACACACACATACACACACACACACACACACACACACACACACACACACACACACATATATATATATATATATATATATATATATATATATATATATATTGGACTAGTCTATTTAATGGTTCTTTCATCTATATATTCAAAACCCACACTAGTCCCGAAATTGGCACCT
The DNA here is from genome assembly GCA_039657365.1 of Stephania yunnanensis. NCBI lineage: Eukaryota > Viridiplantae > Streptophyta > Magnoliopsida > Ranunculales > Menispermaceae > Stephania > Stephania yunnanensis. The sequence goes on along the minus strand of CM077584.1, from coordinate 49,816,366 downwards.
AGTGCCCAACGTCTCGCACTTCGGCATGCATTTTGAGGCGCATCATAGTTCGCCTATCCGATAGGTTCGACTTAACATATGGTTTTATTGATCATTTCCTTAACTAATGAACATTTTAAATGAGTTAATCATATTTCCTTAATGTACCTATACTTTGCCTACCCGATTCCCCGCGTCGACTCATTTTTGTTGGTGAATACCCGTCGCACAACATCGCTCGACAAATTAATAACTTAGTAAACACATGCGATGCAATATGACAGTTAACAATTTGAACACTGCAATATAACAACCATCATGCAAAGAACTATGTTTTCTAGTTAGACATGTCCTAACCCTATCCACAGTGTCCACGTGGATCTAAGCTGGCGTCATAGTCCAAAATTTCTGAATATATGCGATTAATAAATATTGGGCCCTTACAACAAATTCTTTGCCACCTTTTGAAACCCACTCCTTTGAATTTCTCAGGCTTTTCTTCACGCCTCTTGAAATCAACTCCTTTGAATTTCTTAGCCTTTTCTTCATGCTTTTTCGAGTTGTTGTTCACACTCGATTTATGATGACCCTAACCTTAAAAGGGCACCGCTCGATCTAATCCTATCATTAAGCCCTAATTTAAGCCACGTAGGACTTAACGATGTATTAGTCATCCTTTTTGTCCAACTTGTCTCGTTACTTATGTTCAGTATAAATATTTCTAATTTCTCGTAATTCATGATTTTTAGAGTTTATTAAAATATTTTAACATTTTAATATTATTAGCAGAAGACTTATTAAATTTGCTATGGAATTTAAATTAAATACCAGATTATGGAAATTAAGGATATAGATCACATGCATATCCAATTAGGCAAATAAGTAATGAGTACATGTATCAAGTTGTGGAATAGTCTCACAACCTGATATAGAACCTAAAAGTACTTAAAAGATGTAAATAAGTAAATATAACATAAATTACTTACAAAAGTAGTAAAATGGGCTTGCTGCATGCTAAGAGGTAGTTACCGATCTTCTCTTTTCCTGACCTGCTACTAGTCAGATCTGCAATTGTCACTAAAAATGATAATTCCAGTGAATAAGTCTCGAGGCTACTTATCAACATTTCCATGAATAGAAAAAAATTAACTAAAAGCATGTTAAAAGGAAAACACATGCAAGAAGTTACCATGGGAAACTAGTAAGGCTGTAAGTAAGGTAATCAATAAACTATAGTGCAATAGGAGTGATATTAAGTTTGAGCAGTTAGGAGTGATAAGGGTCTTCCAGCCAAAATGAGCGAAACATGGCTCGAATTAACATAGGTCATCGGGCCATAGGGAAAAACATAACCCTATCTCTATAAGGTTTCCCCGATATATTCGTAAGAAATACAAACCTATAGTGAGCCCCAAATTTGATAAGGGTCCCTCTGATGTACTATGGTAACATGACAAAATCCATGATGGGTACAACTAGGAACACAACTCCTATAGTGTTCGTGGAACATGCCCAGTTGAGCCAATCAATTGGGACCCTGTCCTTCTCAGATCACAATATCACACATGTCACACTCAACTAATACTTGGAAACATAAACTTATCAAGATTTCATTTACTACAATATGATAAGAAATGTATTTATCAACATATATGTGACTAGGGGTGCACACGGATTGGATCCTATCCAATTAAATTCAATCCACAATTTAATCCAATTATTGTTGATTGAAAAATTATAGTCCAATCCAGTCCAAATAATTCATCAATCCAACACAATCTGATTTGCATAATATGGTCCTGGACTAGATTAAGTTCTAAAGATTAACCTTTTTCTATCGAAAAGTTCATGAAATTAAACTTAATCAAATGAACCACAAAAATTTGTACCATACATACATCTCATAAATGAAGAATTTGTAGCACACATTTGATAAATCTATACCATATTTCCAACAAATCAAACCAAATTATAAAACTCAAAAATGATGAGAAGAAATAAAATACGAGGATCAAGGTAGATATGAAAGATTGATTCGTAACTAAACAAATATCATTTTTTGATGCGATTGCTATCATTGATTGTGACTATTAAGTGGATTTGAAAAAAAATTGGAGCTCTGTATAGTGTATTAAGATGGGAGAAAAGATTCGTCGAAGCTCTTGAATGAAAAAGAAGGAGCAAGGGTTGATAGATTCTCAGACAAGATGGGGAAGTAGTCCCGCGAATGAGACGGGGGCGGGAATATAAGCTGCTAGGGTTAAGTAAATCAAGGTTCTAATTTAGAGTTGATAGTTGTGGTTGATACTCTTAATGATATTAAGTATATATAATCATATGTAGATATATGTGTTTATGTTGTAAATGGATTGGATCGGACTGGATCCGTGGTTTTTATTGTAGGATCCGTAATTCGATCCAATCCATACGTATGATTGATTTTTCAATCCAATCCAGTCCAATGGATCAAGAAATTGATTCAATTAGCGATAATTGGTTCAAATTGGATTGTATCCGTGGATTATGGCAATCCGTGTGCACCCTTGTATAAGACCATAAAAAAGATATATATATATATATATTGAAATATATATATATTTCAACAACGATTAATTGAATGCTATTTTGGCATTCATGAGAATTAAATCAACAAATAGGTGATTACCTTTTCAAGCATGGATATGGATTATTTAGGTATTAAATGAAGCTTGCTTGATTTATTAAAAGGAATAATTCAATGAACTCTATAAACAACATCATAAAAAGGGGAACATAAGAATCATGGTAAGATTAATAATCTCAGTAGTGACAACTTGAATAGCTGTAAATAAATCTGAACATAAGGAAAGAAATGGTGATAATTACCTTGCAAGTTTACTTACTTCAAGCCACACTAAATCCTAAGTTAGATTGGCTATCGCTCACCCAGAGTCTCTTGTCCCACACCCATCATTGTTTCATATGTTCTTAGTATCAACTTAAGTTGTACAAGGTGTGTTTTAGTCCCTTATTAATTATTTAGACCAATCAAAACCAAAACAACTCCAAACACTAGTAAAAAACACTCCCTATGCAAAAACCCTGACTTTCAGCTCATTTTCAACCAAGAAGATGACTTAGTTTTTAAAAACTACTGGTTCTCGATTGTTCATCTCTTTCTCTCTCATAAATTTTTCTAAGATATGCAGAATGTCAAAAATAGTGTTAAATATACGACCATTTTAATAAAACTATTCAAACTGCCCTACGTGCTACCATATTAGCATGCTAATCAAACTTATTAGAACGCCAAGTGAGCTGACATTTGCATTTCTGCAGGTTGGAATTTGAGGTTTTTGACCCCCAAATCCCATAAAGGCCGTCCTTATCTTTCAAAACTCTTTCAATAAGGTAAAACCACTTAAAAAATAATAGGTATGAATAATTTTATCAATAATCTACATCATACCATTAAAATTAAACATGCATTTAACATGAAAACCAAAATCTTTTCAAAAACACCTTGAACTTTCAAATCCTATAACTTGCTCAAAACTCCACGTAGAACTTCTTTATATCAAATTGAGTGAATCATCACCATGATTTCAAATATGAAATTAGATTTTAACAGTAAACTCATTCTCAAGTCAAAATTTGGCAAAAACCAGAATCATTATGAAACCTTATTTTGCTCAAAACTTGAAATTTCAAAAGCTGGGACTTGGGAAATCATTTGGGTCTTTAATTTGGTTCAAACACAATTAAAAGAGACCCCCATTTCACTTAGATAAAAAAGCCCTATGATTTGGGACCCATTACATCATGAATTGAAACATTAAAGATGAACATTCTCACATAGGTTTTTGTTTTATCTCTTAACATTTGATTCCTTTCCATGTGATGAATTAGTTGTCTTCTAAGCCCAATTGGATGAATTCCAGCAAAAATTCATCCAAGCCCTATTATTTTCTATCTTGCTTTATAATGCATATCCATGAAACCAACTAAGTGTTTATATATATAGTTCCTTGAAAACTTTATGCTAGCCATTCTTCTTATCTTCTTTTTCCACATTTCAAGACAAATCAAGAGATCATGTGCACTCCATTATTTTCACTAATACAATCATTCTAAAACTACAAATACACTTGATCTCATGAAATCTATCATAACACAAATCTCGAGGAATATCTATGGTGCTTGTACTATTTATGTAACTTAGGTCCTTTAGTTTGATTAATCAGTTTAATACTTAATCAACCTAAGTAAAGATATTCACAATATGTTTAAAACTCATTTAGACATTCACCTTGCCATTTACCATCTGGGTCATGCCTTCATGCATCTCGAGGTGTGAGTGCATTCACTACTTGATGCTTATCTCTCTCATTGAATAATCGAAGTAATATAACTAATGAACCTCTAAAATATAATACAACTTGACCTCCGTGCCGAATGTCAGATTGCATTTGTTACAGCCTAAACATCTAGTCAATGCTTTTCCGGGCCTAATCCTATCATTAATCCATAATCCCATCCATTTAGGACTTAACTATATATTAGTTAGCTTTTTTGTCTTATTCTCCTCGTAACCTGTATTCAGGATAAGTAATTCTCATATCTCATTATTCATAATTTTTTGAGTTAATTAAAGCTTTTTAAGTATTTTTAATAATTTAGTGGAAGTCTTAAACAATATTGCAGAAGCATTCACAAAACACCTATATGTGGTAATCAAAAAATGGATCTCAAGTATGTAAATCAAAAGTTGCGAGAATCAGAGTAACATCATGCATCTGTTGGGGAGTCTAGTATCTTAATCCAATATAAATCCTAACAAAAATAAAAGATATATGTAATAAATATAATCAAGTAAATCGTGCAAAAGAAAGTGGTAGACAATCGCTAAGGACTCAGAGGTAGTCGCCGATCTTCTCCTTCCCCGGTTTACTACTCGATGGATATGCAATTGTCACTAAAGATGACCATTCCAGTGAGTAAATTTTAATGATCTATTACCTTAAGCTGTTGATTAGTGTTAATTCAAATCCTAATTAATGGTTAAGTTCGATGTACCATGATTAGCGTGTGCGTGAGTTTGTATGATGGTTTATGTTTGTTTGAAATGCTTTTGAATTTTATAGATTGTAGTATAAAAGAGAGTTTATATACAAGCCTTTAATCAGAAAATACTTACATAAACAATAAATAGCTGGTACACTAAGTGTGACGAGGAGGTCTTGAAATGAATGTGCACACCCAAAAATACCCCTAGACATGTATGATGAATTTATTGGCGAGAAAATATACATTATATATATTTGATATATAAACATATATATTGAAAACTATAAGTTTAATTTGAATAATATGGATTGTTGGATCACTTCAAGATGAGTGTAAGTGTTGATGGTGTCAACATGTGTGTCGCTTTAAGGGCATCATGTTAGCACATCAATTACTTGATCACCCTCGAGATAGCGTGATATGTATCACGAAGAAAATCCATATATTTAAATAAAAACCTTCATGTTTATCCTCATAATTCGATCGATTGAGAAAGGAAATGAGAGAGCGCAACTGAGGGTTTAATGTATGATATTTGGGAATCAATTAGGGAGTTGTTTCAACGTGTATTGAGGAGCTTAAACAACTAGAAGGTCTGGTTCAAAAGGCAAGGGGCGAAGTGGCTCCGCTCGGGACTCTCTTAGGAGCTAGGTAAGATAGTCAGGCCTATTTTTTTGAATATCCTTTACTGTTTTCCTTTATCAGACTAGACAGTTCAAAGAGGGTAAGGGAGACGGGTTAGCGTAACGGATTTCACGCAGCTCATCCCTTGCTTGTTCCCTCACTGCACACTATCTCTTTATTTTCTTTTTTGGCGGGGAAGATTTTTATGGTAAGCCCATCATCACTCTCTCCCCTCAATGGATTTTCCATTTTCATGGATGAAGAGGCGGGGCCGGAGTTTGCTTTGTGGAGCTAACGTACATTCATTTTTTTTGCCTTTGGTGCAATATAGATGCGCTAACGTGCACCAGAACTCACAAATAGAGGGTTCCAAAAAGCAACGGTTGAAATCTAGAGATAATCATTTTGGTAAGTTTGGTTTTGATATTTTTGAAGTTTAATTTGATAGTGGATGATGATTTCTCCATGAGTTGTGGAAATAGATTGTTACCTCACTAGAGGTCTTCCATAATGTATTTTGAGAGTGTTTAATGTTGTTGTGTGGATTTTTGGATGGAACAGCGGCTGCTACCCCGTTTACTGTCGAGACAGTACAAGACAGAGCGTTCTCCACTTAGAAGAGGAGCACATTCCCTTCATCAATTGGGACGAACCCAGTTGGTGGAGTGGGCTCCCACCCCTAGGTAACAACAATTCAGCTATAATTTAGTTAGAATTTCATAAGGTCCTAGGGAGTAGATTAGGGGTTCTAAACATAGGGTATTATACCTATATTGATCACAAATGGTTTGTGATAGGTGTTGGATCACCGGGCTTGAGTGAACCGAAAAGTTAGGGAATCTCTCAACGAAAACCTGAACCGTGGTAAGTATAAATTTGCTTATCTATCAATATTGGTTTACTATTTTAGTATATGTAGTTCATGTAGTTTATGGACTAAATAGGGGGCTATGTACACTATAATGTTTTTACTAAATGGAAAACGATGTGTGATGTGATTCACGGAGTAATTTCTGAGATTGAGATTAGGTTGTATAGTATGCGGGGTTGATCTCCTAGCCTATATGTAAATCCTACTTAGTTAATAGGTTGCGTGGGTTACATATTCACTAAAGGGTTTATGATAGAACTATTAGACATTATTGGATTGGCTAGACAACACATCGACCAATGTGTTGGTCTAAGAATCGTATTATTGGGGTCAGTGGGTAATCGACCCTAGTTTTACAAATAAAATGGGAATCACAGTGTAATAGTCATTGACAGTTTGACTTGCATCCATTATTTATTGAATTATATGCTTTCCATAATCTTGTTAGTTTACATTGGTGCGTAGTATTATTACATAATGTTCCTGATTATTATATGGAATGCTGATGGCTTTATGAATCTTTACTTACTGAGCAAGTTGGAGAACTCACCCTAAATTAAATATTTTAGGTTCATGACTTAGCACTTCAACGAAGGGAAATGTGAAGATTTAAGAGTTTTGTTATCTTCTCTTGATGTAATGAGCATTCGTGTATATATATACACTATTTAAGTTATTTTGTTGTATATGAACCAGGTTGGGAGGTTTATAAACGGGGTTTTAGTTTTTGATAAACTTGTATTTATCTATATTGTTTAATTATCAATTTTTTTAATTTCTTCACTACGTATATTTTGAATTATTTATTCGATATCGATATATAGGTTAAGTTTATCAGGTACAAACAAAGAGGTTGCTAGCTCTAATTAAGTCTGCCGGGTTACTGGGGCTTAATTAGTGTTTTAGGCCGAGTATCTCCCTAATCGGGATAGGGGATGCTACAGCTTGGTATTAGAGCCCATGGTTTATCACGTTTGAATTAAGTGGTAACTTTGATACAATTTGGTATCATAAAAAAGGCTCTGACCTCAAGTTCATTTTTGAATTTTTTTCGAAGTGAGTGATAGCACATTCCTTCCTACTGGAACCTAAGCTTATTGACTCTGAGAGTTATCTTGTATTATGAATGGGCTTAGGGTATGATTAACGATTTTTATCATGTTTTGGGGGGAAATGAAAAATGAAAATATTATTATACGTTATTTGCTGCACTTACTGTTATTTATTGTATAGATATGATATCATTATCTTCTTAAAATGTTACCCTAATGATCTTATCTCTCATTTGTCTTCATAATCTAATGGCGGATCAGGGAGAGGGTTCACAAAATCGTGGATCTTAGGTTAAGAGGGAGACTAAGGAGCAATGGAAATATAAAATGGAGCAACAAGTAAGGGAACTTATGGAATCTCAAGCAAAACTTTTGGCTATGTCGATGGCTTAGATGGGACCACTAATACGGTGACCTGAAGCATAGTCCCGCAACCATTCTCGAGGTTAGTAGAGCTAAAAAAAGAGCTGAGACAGTGGCAACTCTATCTCAACCAGTATTAGCGCATATTCAGGGTCTGGAGACAACTGTTATAGTGCCAGTGGATTCTGAGAAGGTTACATTTCTCAGAAACCATAAGGAATTTCTGAAATACAACACTTTGAGATTTAATGACACAATGGAGGAAGGCGTAGCTGAGACCTGAATAGTAGAGATGGAGCAACGATTCATTGTTGTGGATGTCGAACACCGGTTTAAGGTTAAACTGGTCACATTTTTTAATGATCGACTCTTTTTGAAAGTAGTAGAATTCCCTAGAGATAGAGGAAGACTTTCACCACCTGGCCACATTTGAGGTCCGTATTTTACAAGCAGTATTTCAGGAAATCAGTCGGGAACATGAAGAAGACTGAGTTTATTCAGCTCAAACTGGGAGCCATATCTATTCGGGAATATGATCGAAGGCTCATTGAGTTGAGTGAATCCACTCATGAGATGGAGGAGTCGGAAGAGAACACAATAGATTTGTTTCTTGGTGGGCTGAATTATGGGACTCGAGTTGTGGTTTCCTTTCATCCTCGCATTACTTATACTTTTATATTCGAGAGTGCGATGGAGGTGGAAGCAACTATTTTAGCCAGACATTCCGGAGTAATACTTATGCCATCACTAGTAACACAGTTCTTTAGGAGTCATAGAATCCAGGAATTTGGTTTTTTTTGTCCAAAGAACAAGCAGATGAGTGTAGCTAAAGTTGCTACAAAGTCAAGGTTTGTAGGGACGACATTTGTTATTGCACCATTTCCACTAGTTTCTTAAGCCTCGGTAGCAAAACCACTTTTACCACCATCTTAGTCCGAAAGTAAGAGCAAGACCAGAGCATACTTATCATAGAAACTGAGTGGATCTGTGCAAGTTTCTCAGGCCAGTGGTTGTTCAAGAGGGCTTCCACAATATGCTATTGGTATGGACATACGGGGCATATTCAGAGAAAGTGTTATATGCCACCAGCCACATTGGTAGGTAGACCTAGAGGGCAAACTAATGCGGTGGTTGAGGCAGACCTAATGGCTAATTGGAGGCTTATGGAAGGTATATTAGACATTTTTGATCGAGATATGCATGTTTTGATTGATGCTAGTTCTACGTTTTCTTTATTGCAAGTGCAATAGTTGATGAGTTGAAATTGAAACTTGTTAGAGCTATATCTTGTTGATTTTGAGCATAATAGTAAGTGAAAAGGTTTAGCCTAACCTGATCTACGAGGGATGTGCAACCAAAACTGGGGGGAATGAACTCCCAATTGCTATGAGGGTAATGAAATTCTTAGAGTATGATGCACTACTAGGGATGGATTGATTATCGGCATACCATACTAGTATTAACTGTCTCCATAAGAGGGCAATCTTTCAGATCTCTAACATTTCTAAAATTATAATCTATAGAGGCTATCATCCTTTACGACTTGCAAATCGTAGAAGGGATGCAAATCCTCGAGATTTAGAAGTTACGACGAGAGTTGTTACACTTGGAGAGCTTGGTCAGGAACGTAAAATTAATGAAATACCAATGGTTTGTGAATTTCTGGAAGTCTTTCTATTTGACTTGTTTGAACCTCCAACGACATGTGTCATTGACTTTATCATTGATCTTATTTTTAGTACCAAAACTATATCTATTCCTACGTCTCGTTATGGCACCGAAGGAATTACGTGAGTTGCAGACTCATCTTGAGGAGTTGTTACAGAAAACGCTTATTTATCATAGTTTGTCACCATAGGGAGCATTGGTTCTTTTTGTGATGAAAAAGGATGGAACCCTACGTATGTGCATTTATTATAGACAGCTTAATCGAGTGACTACTAGGAACAAATACCCATTGCCTAAGATCGATGATTTGTTTGATCAGTTGAAGGGTGCCAGATATTTCTTGAAATTGATTTGAGGTGTCGTTATCATTAACTGTGGATAAAGGACGAGGATATCTTGAAGATGACTTTCAGTACTCGTTATGGGCATTTCGAGTTGATCGTGATGCCATTTGAGCTCATTAATGTTCCCGCTATGTTTATGGACTTGATGCATAGGGTGTTTAAACCCTATCTTGACCAATTTTTCATCGTTTCTATCAATGATATTTTGATCTCTTTGAAGACACGAGAAGAATATTTGTTTCACCTTAGAGTTAGATTGCAATCTCTGAAGGATAATCGGCTGTATGCCAAGTTTAGTAAGTGCGAATTCTAGTCTTCAAAGATCAAATTTCTTGGACATGCGGTTAATGCTGAGGGTATATCTATTGATCCAACGAAGTTTAAGGCAATCCAATATTGGCCTATTCCTACCATGATGTCATACATTCAGAGCTTTTTAGGTTAATAGGTTATCACAAACATTTGTTGAGGGTTTCATTCGTATTGCTCTGCCAATGACTCGACTAACATAGAATGGCGTTGACTTTATTTGGTCCGATGAGTGCAAGGTTGCCTTTAAAGATTTGAAGAATAGTTTGACTATGACTCCTATTCTTACATTACTTAAATTGGGAAAGGAGCTAGTGATTTATACAGATGATTCTCATTCAGGCATGGGCTGTGTGCTAATGGAGGAATGTAGGGTTGTAGTTTATGCTTTAAGGCAACTTCAGGTTCATGAAATGAATTACTTAGCTCATGATCTTGAGATAGCTGCGGTTGCTTTTACCTTAAAGATTTAGAGGCATTACTTGTATGGTGAGGAGTTTACATTATTTTCAGATCATAAAAGTCTGAAGTACTTATTTACTCAAGTGAATTGAATATGAGATAACGAAGATGGCTTGAGTTCCTCAAGGATTATGATTTCACTTTGGAGTACCATTCAGGCAAGGCAAATGTGGTTGCTACTGCTAGAGCTTCTTAGTTTATACTTCTTGAGGAAACTTTAGTAATGATTATTCATGAAAGTCCAACTAGCACATCATCAATTGAGAGAGCTATTCCAGAGCTACTAATTTGTTATTTTGTGCTCTGATTTGGGTTGAACTGGAGATGATTTAGCGGGCGATTGATTATCAAAAAGTTGATTCGTATTATAGAACGCGTCAGAGGTTAGCAGCTAGTGTATAACATCCTGATTGGTTAGTTTCTGATGATGGTGCATTACGGTTTAGGGATATATTGTGGATTAATGTCTAGGATCAGTTGAGGCAGAAGTTCCTACGGGAATCTCATAAATCTTTTACTTTATTTATCCAGGTAACACTAAGATGTATCGCGATATGAGGGGTATTTATTGGCGGCCTAGGATGAAGGCTGATATTGTTAAGTTTGTAAAGAGATGAGAGATATGTCGGCAAGTTAAGGCTAAACATAGGAAACATAGAGAATTAATACATTCTCTACCGATTCCTGAGTTGAAATGAAAACTTGTATCGATGGATTTTGTTTCTGGTCTACCTTTGAGTCAACGCAAGCATGATGCAGTGGTTGTAGTTGACAGGTAGACAAAGTTTGTGCATTTCTTGCCTATTTCCATGCGAGATTCTTTTGACAAATTATGTGAGGTATACGTATGTGAGATGTTGAGATTACATGAGGTTCTAGTTTCGATTACTTCAGATAAAGATCCGATATTCATGTCCGGATCGTGAAGTGAATTGCAGAGTAAGCTGGGAGCTATTCTTAACCTTAGTTTGATATACCAACTGTAGACTGATGGACATACTAAACTGTTGATATTGGTACTAGAGGATATGGTTCGAGCTTGTGTTTTGGAGTTTGGTGGTAATCGAAAAAGGCATATTCATCCGTGTAAGTTCTCTTATATAATATCTATTAGGCTAGCGTTGGAATAATTCATTTTGAAGCTCTGTATGGTCGCGCTTGTCAGTCATATGCATATTAGGCAGAGGTTGGAGATAAAGTTTTGTTGGGGCCGAAATTAATTTAGGACTATATAGAAAGAATTTAACAGATTTGCCAATATTTGACTAAGACACAACTAAAACAAAAGAGATACGTCGATAAACATCATAAGTCTTTAGAGTTTTCAAAGGATGATCTTGTCCTATTGAAAATCTCACCTATGAAAGGATTATATAGTTTTGGGTTGTAGGGTAAAGTAGCTCCAAGGCATATTGGTCCATTTAGAGTACATGAACAAATAGGTCCCATTGCTTATAGGCTAGAGTTACCGCCTTAACTAGCTGGAGTTCATAATGTCTTCTACGTATCTATGGTTCTCGAGACGGAGACTCAGTTCCCTCCAAGTACTGATTGGAATGAACTTGGTCTTTAGGAAGACTTATCTTACGACGAGCAACCAATTTCAGATACTTGATTGTACGACTTAGAGGTTGAGAACCAAAAAGTCACTTTGGTTAAAGTGAAATGGCAGTTTGACAAAGATGTGGAACTAACCTAGAGTGGGAGTCCTATATGAAGGAGCAGTTTCCATTTCTCTTCAAAACTACATGTAATTTTACGTTTACTTCAATTTTGAGGATGGAATTGCTTTACATTAGGGAGACCGTAATGACCTATTACCTTAAGCTGGCTATTAGTGTTAATCTGAATCCTAATTAACTAGAGTTAGGCTCGTGGTTAAGTTTGGCGTAACTCTATTAGCGCGTGCGTGGGTTTGTATGATAGTTTATGTTTGTTTGAAATGTTTATGAGTTTTATAGGTTGTAGTAATAAAGAGAGTTTATATACAGGCCTATAATTGAAAAATACATAAATAAACAATAAATAGCCGGTACACCAAGTGCGATGAACGGTCAAAAAATGAGTGTGCACACCCGAGAATACCCGTAGGCATGTCTGGTGAATTTATTGGTGAGAAAATACATAAGTATATATATTTATATATATTTGATACATATATATATAATATATATTAAAAACTATAAGTTTAGTTTGAATAATATAGATCATTGAATCGATTCGGAATGAGCATAAATGTTGATGGTGTCAACATATGTGTCACTTTAAGGGTGTCATGTTAGCACATCAATTACTCGATCAGCCTTGAGATAGTGATGCATATCCGAAGAAGAGTCCATATATTTAAATTAAAAACATTCATGTTTATCCTTATAATTCGATTGATTGAGAGAGGAAATAAGAGAAAGCACGTGAATGTTTAGTGTATGACCTTGAGGAATCAATTAGGGAGCTATTTCAACGTGAATTGAGGAGCTTAAGCAACTAGAAATCCAGAGATCATCGTTGTGGTAAGTTTGATTTTGATATTTTTGAATTTTAATTTGATAGTGGAAAATGATTTCTCTATGAATTATGGTGTTTGATAACTGAATTAGGTTGTTGCCTCACTAGAGGTCCACCTAGTAGAGGAGCGTGCTTCACCTAGCAGAGGAATGCACTCCCTTTAACAATTAGGGCGAACCCAGTTGGTTGAGCTCGTCCCACCAATTAACGGTGTGTGCTCCCACCCCAGAAAACAACAAGTATGCTGTAATTTAGTTGGAAACTCCTAAGATCTTAGGGACTAGATTAGAGGTTCTAAACATAGGGTATTAGACCTATATTGATCACAAATGGTTTTTAATAGGTGTTGAATCAATGGGTAAACATGAGTGAACCGAAAAGTCCGAGAATTTTTAAACAGAAACCTGAACTGAGGTAAATATGGATTGGCTTATTCATTAATGTTGCCAGACTATTTTAGTATCTGTAGTTCATGTAGTTTTTAGACTGAATAGGGTACTATGTACACTGTGTTGTTTTTACTAAATGGAAAACAATGTCTAATGTGATCTATAAGAGTAACTCCTGAGACTGAGACCAGGTTATATGAGATGCAGGGTTGATCACGTGGCCTATATGTAACTCCTACTCTATTAGATAGGTTGCGTGGTTTCATATTCATTAAAGGGTTTAGGATAGAACCATTAAACATTAATGGGTTGGCTAGACAACACATCGACCAATGCGTTAGTCTAGAAATCACATTAATAGAGTTAATGGGTAATTGACCATAATTTTACAAATAAAATGGGAATCGCAGTGTAATAGTCATTGAAAGGTTGACTTCCGTCCGTTATTTATTAAATTATATGTTTTCCATAATCTTGTTAGTTAACATTGGTGCATATTGTTATTGCATAATGTTCTTGATTATTATATGAAATGCTGATGACTTTGTGAATCCTTACTTACCGAGAAAGTTGGAGCGCTCACCCCAAATTTAATATTTCAGGTTCACAACCTAGTGTTTCAGAAAGGGAAATATTTATGAGTTTTGTTATCTTTTTTTAATGTAATATATATATACACACTATTTGAGTTGTTTTTTGTATATCAATAGGGTTGGGAGGTTTACAAATGAGGTTTCAATTTTTGATAAACTCTGTTTTTATGTATATCGTTTAATTATCGAAAATGTTTTAATTTTTCTTTGCTTTATTTTGAATTATTTATTCAAAATTGATATATAGGTTGAGTTTATCAGGTATAGACGGAGAGGCTGTTGGCTCTAGTTAAGTCTGGTTGGGTTACCGAGGCTTAATTAGGGTTTCAGGCCGAGTATTGCCCTAATCGGGATATGGGATGCTACAAGCGTAACTCATGCGACCATTCATTTGCATTTCTAAATATACAATAAACACTAATTGAAAGTGTACGATTAGCATTAAAAGAAAAGCTGAAAGAAATGTATGTAAACACGTACCAAATGCACCAAAAGGAACATATTGAGTAATCACACAAATTGAGGTTCGGTTAGCTCTGAGCTTTGACATATCAGCTTATATACATGGTTGTGAGTTACGTCACATCATCCTATAAGGATTGCAAACATCCCCATGGAATCTAACCCCTATGTGACGCTCTAACTCACAAAACCGGGGAACCCAAACATGTGGACTACTTCACAAACACAATACACAATCCTATAACATGAACCCAAATAAGAACAACACACAAACATATGAACATGTAGGTGAGCAACACCCGATGATAATACAATAACATGCTAGTTGAAAACCTACAAGTCAGAAGATCAACAACAATAAAGAGTCCTAACTATGATAAGAAAATGAATGGAATGAAACACCATGAAACAATTCAAAACTATGAATTCAATACTTATATTAAACATAGATAGTACACCGATAGATTTCATGGCATTGGGAGATTCAAAATAGTAAAAATATTCTAAGTGACCGTATTCCAACAATAAAAGGGAATTGAAATGGAAATGAATGCTCGATAGGTTTACTTAACTTAAATGCACGCAATGTCCTAGCCTAAATTAACTCCCGTCACTCTAAAACATGCGTTCTACATCTCGTAAGTCCTTTCTAAGCTCCTGAGGTGTCCTAACAAATTGATATTAACATGTTTTAGGTTGGTTATGTAGTTTTAAATTCTATTTTTTAAATCAACCACCTCTTAATAATTTGTTTATATTGAAATCTACTTTATTAAAATAAAGGTAGCTTTGGTCTAACAATTTATGAGTTGATTTCAATTACCAAAATGTTTAAATTATGTGCTATAGTCCAAAGAGAAGTTGTAGAGCTTTGTCTTAACTTTCCCAAACTATAAGGTTTGTGCAATTTTGATAAGAAATGATGGAGATGTGAAGATTTTACCATAATGACCCAAAACAGTTTCATTTTATGACCAACAAACTTGAGAAATTCTTTTCCCTAAACTGTAGCTTAAAAAAACCATGATTTTTTTATTAAAGACTAATAACATATCCAAGAACGTCATACTAAAAGTTAAGCTCACTCCAATAAAAAATAATGGACTTATGCTTAAAATATCGGGACATCATTAAAACTGTGAAACCCATAAATCTCAAATTTATAATCAAAGTTGCAAAGCATTTTTGAATAGGAAGGAGTTCAAATCTTCAAAAGGTGCGTAAGATCAAAGTTTTGGATTTATTGCTAAGTTTTCCAATGTAACCAAAATGAGTCAATTTGGATTGAAAAGGAGAAAGTCATGGACAAAAAAACTTAATATAATAGATTGAGTGAAATCTCATAAGGACTCTAAATATGAAATTAGTTTATGAAAACAAGGACTTTATTTAGATAAGGATTTTAGATATTCAAGTCAAGTAGAAACCCCAACTTTACCAAAATTTTAAAAATCGAAAATTGAAACTTGAAACTTCAATTGTATCTTCAAATTGATAAAAACTAAAATTAAATTATTTCAATTTCCCTTTCTTATCAAAACCTCTATGACTCCCGACTTAAATCTCTCATGCATGAATGAAAATGAGGGCACAATAGTGAGTTTGCTCACCTAGGTTCTTGATCTTCAAGTCTTGTTACAGTAGATCATATTGTTGATGAATGTAGCTATCTTAAACCCTTGAATTCTCGAATCTCAACAAGTATTTTATCTCAGAATTTTTGTTGTTTCATTGCTTGATTTTGCACGTTTTGTAAACCAGGCATATAGTTATAGGTTCAAACTTAACATCTTAACCTTAAATTTCTACTTAATGGTTTATCTCAATGTAAATCTAGTGCCCATAATCAACCCATTATCTCCATTAACATACACATACTAACACAAATCTCAATACAAATCTCATGAGTTTCATTCAAACATGTATCCCGAGGCTTATCTATGGTTTATGTTTATTTTCATGAACTTAGGTGTTTTGATTTAATTGATTTACCTACTATAATCCAATTCAAATTAATATACATACTTGGATTTCAATAATGTGTGTATATTTTAATAAAAACTCACCAGTCACTCTCTGCCCGATTTCCAAACTAACACGCATCTCGAGGAGTGTCCCTTTCGCGTCTCGACACATATAACTAGTATTTGCAAGTGATTTAATAATCTATATTTATATATGCACTAGGCATCCATTACACAAATATAAAATACATATCGGCCTTCTAGTATTTGCAACGATTTGGGATTGTTCCCAACTAACTTTTCAAAATTAAACTTAACGTAATTGCTAAGTTTACCCTCTTAAAACGTACTATCACTATAACTGAGTCGTTGGCCAGTTAAACCAAAACATAGAACACATCACCATAAGCAACGTCTTAGACTATATACAATCTAAGGTATACAACATTTTAGGTAATTTTCATTTTAAATACAATTATTTCAGTAAAGATTTCAAATGATACTAGCCCCAAACCTCATATTTCTCAACTACCTCAGGTGGATCATCTAACCACTTCAACTTGGGCTCAAATGACTACATATATATATATTTTGATAAGTTAATAACTAGGCACATTTTTAGTACATTTTAGGATGGTCTTAGATGTAAAAGACTATATTTCACATGATTTTCGTTTTTTTGTTATTTTAGGCGATAATTTAAATATATGAAGAAATTTAGTAAAAATGGAAGATTATGAAGGAATTGATGATGTTGAAATAGTATGCAAAGAATTATCAACAATTGATGGAAAAATTTGAATTCAAGTCCAGAATTCATGAACAATTCCCATATACACATGAATCACTACTCAAATTGGTGGAAACTGCGACTACTTTTCCAAGAATTTTCCTAATGATTCCACTTAAACTGAATCGGTGAGGAATGACAGGGTATGATATCAAGAATTTTAGATAACCACAAGACGTTTGAGTTAGTTTAAGATGTGTATAACCTATAATACTATATATAACCCAAGGGCTACGAAACAGTTGCCCTTGAGTACTTAGATCAATATTTCATTGCTTTAGGAGCTATAGTTTATTGTTTTAGTTTATTGCTTTATTGTTCATTACTTTTGAAGAAAATTTAAAGTATTTATTCCAAAGGTATTTATTTGTCTTTTATTTATATTATTGTGGTGTTTTTTATGAATATGAGTGAGTAGTTTATCAATCTAAATAAAGTCCGAACATGAACTAGATCCATTTGACAATGCAGTTATGATGAGCTGATTATGTGCTTAATGCTTTAAAATAATCTTATTCTTTGATTCACTGATTTAATAGATTATTATTTAAGGATTTTAATCATGAACTTTGTATTCTATGCATAATCTTGAATGTGTATTGTGATATTTAGATTCATTTTTTTGTTTAAAGTACTAACTAGGATTGTTTGAAAGGTGATACCGTTTAGATGTCCTAAGTGAATTTACTATCTAAATCAAATGATGAAGTGACTTTCCGAAGGTGTTAGATTTAGTAGTTCGAAGTTTTCACGAAGTGTAATGCGGTTTTATTGCGTGAAAATAATTTCGTTGTGTATTTAAAAGGGTTAGCTCAATAAAATTAGAACGTGACTTTTCCACCAGTATAAGGAGAACTAATGGCTGGCCAAAGGCTATTTACTTACTTATAATTAGATTGTAATGATCTATGATACTTTCTAAATTATGCTCATGACTATAATATTGAAGTAACTTGTTTGAATGGAAAATGGATTGATGTTTCATTGTTCTGGATGTTTGTTTAGATATTTATTTATTAATGAATTGAATTGATTTGAATATTAATTAATTTGAGTGGCGGTAGTTAAGTTAGTTTAATTAATATAGTTAATTATTATAATATTATAGATTGAATTAGTGATTTTTAATTCCTATTTCAATTAAATTAAAGTAAAAACGATAAAAACCATTAAAAGACCTTTTTCCTTGAGAAGTTTGATAAATCCCTGTGGAATGGATCCCATTTATCACTACTACAAATGGTAAAGATATACGTTAAACTTGTTGTACACACTAGACAAGTATCAGATTTTGGCGCTGTTGCTGGGGATTTAAACATAATTTCTTAGGAGTTTTAGACATTGTATGATTTACCTACTTCATTGTTCTAATTCCACGGGAACCTTACTTTCGTTTGATCTTGAGATATGACTTTTAATTGTAATTTAAGACAACAACAATGTAGAGAACACTAACCTATAATAATGGAAGCCAATAATAACTTTAATATTAATAAAATATCACTGCTTATGAACCAATATGAATTGCCTATCTTGAGGAATTTTTTGAATTTGAACTTAGATCTGGATTCATTAGTGCTTTACCTAACTTTTAAAGTAAGGACAATGAAGACCCATAAAAATTTATGTAGGAATACCTACACAATGTCAAAGGGATGAACCCTAAAGACTATACGTTAAAACACATCAAACTTAAAGCTTTTCATTTTGTATTGAAAGATCAACCTTAAGATTGGTTATTTTATCTTCCTAAAGATTTTATAACTACATGGGCTCAAATGTCAGAAGCTTTCCCAGATCAATATATGTCTACAAGAAAAATTAGTACTTGTAAAAGACAAATGACAGTAGTAAAATGAAAGATGATAAAAATTTTAATGAATTTTGGGATTGATTTTATAGATTTATTTCATCTTTTTCACAACACGGATGCACCCAAAAAACTTTATTAGAATACTTCGACGAAGGACTAAACCATTTTGAACAAAAACTATTAGATACCATATGTGGTGGATTATTATTCGATGTTGCGCCAACTCTAGCAAAAAAAGTATTAATAAGATAACCAAACAATCTAAACAATATGGTGAAAAGATCAACACATCAAGAAAGAAACTTTATGAAGTAAATGATAAAACAAGTAATAAGTTTGATGAAGAAGTTGATGAATTATCTAACATGGTTAAACTACTATTAAAAGATAGGTTAAATCAAGTGAAATCATGTGGATTTGGTAATGAAGTTACACATCCTATAGTTGTGTGTCCTATTTTACAAGTAGATAATATTGAAGAAGTCAACGCGGTTATGAAACAATCTTATGGTCCTCCTAGAAATCTATATAATAACAACAATTATTATACCAAAAAGCCAAATTAAAATCTTACCTACAATCCACAAAATCAAGACTAGGCCATTTATAGACCGAGAGCACCTATACAACCTACATCAATTCAACAACTTCAACAAACTATTTAATTTACTCAACCAAATTTAGAACAACATTACATAATTTTATGACCTACAGTCATAAAACTTTATGCAAATTTCTCAAAATAAAATTAAAACTAATAAAGCCATTAATGAGTTGAAAAACTAATTAAATCAAATGACTTTACAAATTAATAAGTTAAGTAATCGAACTAAAGTACCAACTCACCTATAAACACTACTAATCAAGCACAAGTTAATGCTATGAAAAAGAAACTAATATGCAAGAAAAGACACCAAACATAGGTAAAAAGAAAAATAAAATACCTAAAAAAATAGATCAAGAAGAAGAAGAGATGATGGCTAATATCATTCCCATTAGGGAATGGATGGCTGAATAATTGAAATATACACATTTTCTTGAAAGTCTATACTCATGGTATTTAGCCAAAGTTGAAGCTTATAAGAAATATTTACAAAATCCTGAATAAGTTAACCAAGACAAATTAAACAATATTTATGAATCGAATGAAGGTATGCATTCTAATTCTATCGTTCCATAATGATTAGCAAATGCTAGGGAGGAAGAAACTAAAGAAAACATATCCGAATCATTTAAAAAAATAAAAATTTAAAAATTTAACGGAATCAAATCATAATAAAGTAACTAAAGAATTCTATGAATATAATGACAATTTTTTTAAAAACATCTAATGGAAATTTAGGAAAAAGATTTCATCTTTAAAGAAGAAAATGCTTGAGAAATTTTCCGACCTAGGAATGTTTGTTATACCAATCACGATAGGAAATTATTCTATTGAATTTGCTATGTGTGATCTCGGAGCATCAATTAATGTTATGTCACTTAAACTTATGAATCAAATAGGATCGTTAACTAATACGCCTATTAATCGTATTTTGTAGATAATATAATTATTAAACAATATGAATTATTAGAAGACATCTTAGTACAAGTACATGATGTAACAACCCTTTTTATTAATTCTGTTATTTATTTCATAATTTTAGATTAGGACACTAGCTCAAATCCATATAGACGCCACATATAGGCTAGGACACATGTCGACCTAGGTACACTAGCTATTTATCTGTTGATTGCTTATTTGCAATGCATATTCGTGAGTTTATTCATGAATACATCACATGTATGTGTTTGTATTGTTATATCGTGCGAGATTGTGTGATGGGTATTCGCTTTGTAATGCGTGTCAACACGGGTATCGGGTAGGCGAACCGCAAATACACTAGAAAACACGACTAGTTCATGTTAATGACTAGTTAGTCAATTAAATCGGGTAATTCAACTATAAACTAAGTCAATTTAATCAGAACAATAGGCTATGGAGTGCCTTGAGATGCATGCCGAGACGTGAGACACCGGGTACTAGGTAGCCGAGGGTTAGGGAGATCACAAATTTGTTAATAAAGGAGTCTAAGTGTACCAACCATAATTAATTGTATGCCCAAGTTAACTATTTTAATAGTTGAATTTAATTTTGCTAGAGTTAGAAGGAAATATTCTAAGCCATGGACAAACATTGAGATGATCCTAGATTGAAGAAACTAAGCAACATGTGTCATTTATTTGTTTCATTGGAGAGTTGGACAACATAATAGAGTTCCACTAGATTGACCTCGTGATACGTGAATACAATTGAACATAACATAATATATAAATAGCAAATGAGTGGAACTTTCTCATCTCCACTATCATAAACTCATGCAAATTTGAAATGCTAAAGAGAATTTATTGGTGAATTTAGATGGAATTGGATATCTAGGAGATCAAATTGAGGGATTAAACTCAAGGTAATCGTTTTCTTCACCTTCTACAAATGAAAATGAGCTCAATTTGGTATGTTTTGGTGTCAATTCAAATTTAAGGACTAGATCACTATTTTTGATGAATCCTTGATACTTTACAAGTTTAATTAACATTGCCATTAAGATTTGTAAACTAATTTTGATGGAAATTGGATTTTTTGTGAAATTGGGTAAGACTGGTGAATGCATGAATTTGATAATTATGGTTTTGACCGTTGTTAATGGTTTTTTGAAGTCCCCATTTAGTGAGAATGGATTGACACGGCTAGGAAAACCATATGGAGGAGTTAGGGACAAAATTCTCGAGTTGAGAATTCTACCTTTTGGCGCAGATAGCGCGTAAGACAGGGCAACTAGCGCGATATCCATGCTTGGTATGTGGTGTTCTTCATACTGAAGAACTCTAGCATATTAGGGGTTTTCTCCAGCGCACTATCTGTACATAGCGCGCTAGGGGCCCAACCTAGAGTGCTAATTATAGATGTCAACTGAACTTAAAGGGCTATTTTGAAGACTCGACCTACACACTTAACTTTAAATACTTATAATCAATTTAAAACACTTGAAATTGATCCTAGAGGACTCAAGGGCTATAGTACACTAGCCGATAACGTGATGAAGTCAGATTAGGGTGTTTTCGGGGATCAGAGCGCGTGTTTGAGGTTTGTAAAACCTAATTGAAAAACTCTGAGTATTTATTTTGTTTTGACTTTCATATTTATCAGTTATGCTTACTTTCATTACTCCATTGTTTTATCTAAACGTGGGTTAAGTTTACTCCCCTAAATTTGTAGTTGTGTGTTCATGATGTGTTAGATTGTAGCACTTATGACCTGACCCTCGGTGAATGGCAACCCGAGCTTGCTTCTGGTGCATGTATTGGTGACTCAGCGGATATGGACAGAACAACGAGGGCACCAGTGAAAGAGTATTGGGGGCACCCAAGAAAGGGATCCTGGGACCCGACGTACAATCTAGCCCACCTGGAATGAGCACACACTTTGTTTAGCTTATTTGGTACTTATTTATGTGATGAGCCAATTACAGTTGCATATCTTTTACATTCTGCATGTGTATTTAATAATATTTATTATATTTCCTTTACTTTATCATATGAATATTCAGAGGAGTTCCTTAGGGATTTTACTAATTGGACTCGTCATCTGTCTTTTATGATATCGAGTGCAGATCCTAGTACCAGTAGGGGCAAGGGGATCCTAGGTGATTACATTTGATTGCCTACTTTTAAGGACCTACTCATACATGTTTATCTTGATATTTTGTTTTATTTTGAGTATTCGGGAGGGTGGAGTGACATTGTACATGTATATATATTGCCTTATGGTATTATCACCTATATATATATATAGTACTTTTTCAAGTTTTCCACATTAAGGCATGCTCATATGAATGATGTTATATATTATGATGAGATTTATGTATTACTTACTCCAATAAAGACTTATGCTGGTTTATTATTAAGAATGATTAACTATTAACTTGTAAAACACAAATCACTAGCACGGTTAAAACTTGAATAAGCTACAAGCAATCAAAATTTAGGAAATAACTTTAGAAAAATATGAATAATTGATTAACTAAATTGATAACACGCAAATGGATATGAATATCGAGACATGAGATGGATGAGTAGGTGTGAACACGTGCACTGGGCCCACCTGGCGAGGAGTACATGACTTTAAGACACCCCGGGGTGGCCTCGGGGTGAGGGGCTACCACACATGACTTAGTATTTTCAACTAATTTCTATGTCATAGAAATGGGAGATTTAACATCACCCAATCCATTGCCTATACTATTAGATAGACATTTTCTTAAGACGACTTGAACGAAGTTAGATATTGCTGAAAGAATAATGTCTATGGAGTTTGAAGATAAGATTATTAAATTTAAAATTAATAATGAACACAACTATGATACCTATGAAGAATATGATAAATTATTTGATAATGAAATAGATGATAATGAGTTTCTAGACTTCAACTATTATACAATTAATGCAGTAACAATGAAAAATGCAAAAGAGATTCTACATAAAGAACAAGTTGAACACACTTCAAAAGAAAAAAAAGTAATCCAAGAATGGAGAGTCAAGCAACCGAAGAATGGAAAAAATATTAACAAGATGGAAACTTTTAAATCCATGTACAATAAGAAAAAGAAAAAAGTTAGATTTAAGCCTTGTAAAGCTTAATGATACTGGAGGTATACATTTGCACATTAAAATCAAACGGGCTTGGTGCTTCGAGAGCTCAGTGTGATATGAGTTCTAATGCATATCTCATGCCCATATATTTCTTTCTACACACTCAATTGGAGTTGAATTCACTTGCTTCTGAACGATTCTTTTTACCGGATGGTACTTTAATTCAACTAATAGTAGTGGTCATAAATGTGTCAGTTCACGTGAACAACTACATCATATCCGCAGACTATTTGGTTATGCCACACTTTATTAATAAATATCCTCCTTTAATTTTAGGGCGACCTTTCTTAGCCACTACTAAAGCTGTTATGGATATTCTGAACAAAACAATTACTTTGACGCTTAATGGTCAAGCACTAACTTTCTGGAATGGTACTAGAGTGGATAATTCGAAATTCAAGTTGAGAGATCTAACCTAATTCTAGAAGGGTTCAATCAAAACAACCATAGTAAACAAAACGATTTATAGGAGGCAACCATATTCCATGTTTATTCTATGTTTATTTAATTTTATTAGGGATTTAGTTTAGTTTAGCTTAGTGTAGTCTATTATGTTTTTATTCTCTCACTTTTTGACTTTTGTATTATAAAATTCTTGAAATTTAAATACCAAGGTAATTTCAATTAAAGGGGAGTGATCAAGTTGTTTTTGCTTATATGGTTTTTATGCAAGTTGCATTGCTTATTTATATCTTTGTTTATTTATCTGATTAATAAAATTATTTAGTTTGTTACATATCTTGATCAAACTTTCAAAATTCAGTCAATTCTACTTTAACATAAGTTTTATGAATGATATATAAGTTAATAATGGAATAAATTGGAAAAATAGTAACTTAGGCCTAACGATTCCCTAGCGAATCAAAATAACGTTCGGAATTGCCGACAAAATCGGTAGAACTATACAACAAGTTTAGTGAGAATTTGGAGTTTGGAAAATCCCCAGTGATTCACCTTACAAAGGAATCACTGCTCAAATCGGTGGGTCACTACAGTCATAACCTACGGATTCATTTAGCAATTTCTCAGCGATTTCACTTAATACAGAATCGCTAGGCACGATTTTTGATTTTTTAAAAACCTCAAATCGCTATACAAGAACTCATTCACACACCAAAGTGTTGTACCCTTCTCCAAGATCTCAATATCTTGCCTAGATTCAACCACTATAAGCCCAATCCCATAGTATTCAAGTGATTCTCACCTCAACTCCATTCAATCCAAAACTTTCGGTTTTGGATGTGTTGAAGCAAACTAGACTTTTAGAGAATTCATCGTAGAGCTTGGAAGAACGGTCTACAGGAGTTCAAGAGCTTAAATCTTGAGAGACCTACTCCCAAGAAGGTAATTACATCAACCCTAATTCTTTGCTTTAACAAAATTTTGATTCGAAGGATTTTTGCCAATTTTTCAATGCTTTTTGAAAATGTTTTATTGGAATTTATCCAATTATCTTGAACAAATGATTTCATTGATCCTAATAGACTAGGCATGGTGATTACATTGATCACCGATTTACAAATTCAACAATTTGAAATTTTGCTATACTTAAACATATTTGCAGATTGTTTGAAAAATCGAGTTTAAAATGAGTTTGAGAATTTGGTTATGGTTTTGTTTTAATTTAATTTGCTTTGTTTTGAAAAAGACATAAGATTTATATAAAATTGCCTTATAATATTTAGAAAATTGATTTTAAAGTTTATAATTGAGTTAACACTTCGATGCCAATTTTATTTAAATTCTTTGATGAATTTCAAGCTAGTTTTCCAAATGGGTTTTCCCTTTTAAAATAAAAATTCTTGAATTTTACCGAATTATTTTTGACAAACTTTATTTTTATTTGTTTTTGGACTTATGAATTTTTGAAATCTTGAAAATTGCAGGAGGAGATAGAGGTAGAAGCTCACGAGGGGAAAAGGGGAAGGCACCATTAGTTGAGAAACCTAAACAAAAACCCAAAGTTCCATCCACACCCATTAAGCCAACAAGGATTTTGATGAATAACCACCGAACTAGAGTTCCAAGAGAACCTTCTCCGCATTTAAGTTTTTCGATGAGTCGAAGGTGTTGGGGCATGTGCCCTAGGTCAATCCATTAACTGTCTTTATGAAAACTTTTAGTTAATAAAATAAAGGATTTCATTTGCTGTTTATTATAATTAATTTGCATGTTTACATTATAATAAGATCCATGGGTATTTACGAAATATCCTAATTGTCCCTAGTCGATCATTATACTTGAGAACTATAATGAATTAAGACTAGTGTGAGTCTTGATTGATGATCATATGATGATTATACGTATAGGGATACGAATCAAGATCACGAGTACTTGTTAGGGAAGAAAGTACTGAACCGACCCGCTATGAGAACATCACATGGATTAAGTCATAGTTGTTTCTCATGATAGGTATATTTTTCAGTCATCTGACTTGAGATTACCAGAGACTTCAACATTAGGAATATAGTTGTCTTTAACCGGACGATTATAAAGGTTGTGATTGGTTACTGTGTGAGCAATGTGATGAAGTTGTGTAATCGAGATAGAATTTGTCCCTCTCATATAAAGAGAGATATCTAGTGGATCCCTCGATGTGTTAGACTGTTAAAAGGCCTAGTCTAAGTGAATTGATATTGGAAAAATGTCACTTGGATGTTTTCAGTCTACCTAGAGACCGAGACTAGTACGATTGAACATATTGGATGACAATTCCATGCCTTATGTTTGATCAAAAGGATATCGTGTGGCAAAAGGATGTTATATACACTATTGATTAGGTTATGTCGATTTGATATTCATACAACTTCTGTAGTCATCATGTCTTGCTAGAGGCCGCTTATGACTTGTATACCAAAATGTGTTTTGGTATACTGCTAACGTTGTATGAGCCTATTGGGTCGCACACTAAGAATGGTTTTGCGAGATTTTAAGATGGTTCAGAAAAATGAATTTTATATGATAAAATTCATGACATAAATGTCATTGTGGTGTATTACACTTATATTTCTTTAAGTAGGGGTATATGTGTAATTTACTTAACCGCTTATATACAAGGGTTGTATAAATAGACGCTTTAAGTTAGAATACACGAAAGATTAAAAGGCCGAAACTCTATTTTCATTTTAGAAACGACTTAGGTTTTTTGGTATGCTCTGGATCCTTTTGGAGAGAAACAAAAGGTTTGGTATTCTTCGAAGATAGCACTTCAAATCTCGGCCGCCGTTCGTATCTGGACTATTGGTAGAGGGCGTTCGTCGTTGGCAGCGCCTTAGAGATCGATCAACCTTCAGAAAGGTATATTGCGACTAAGGTATGATTAAGTTTTTCATGGTTTAAACGTTTTTAATGGAATTAGATTTGGATCCTGTTGGGGTTTTGTCAAAATTGTTTTGTAATTTCCACTACTCATGAACACCAAAAGCCAACAGAAGGGAGAAGGAGAGATTATGAAGACACCAAGAATTCATTTCTTACCCCACAACATTATAAACACCAAGGCTATTGATAGAATCAAAAGAGACATTAGTAAGAATAGGAAAATCATACCAGAAAGGGGTTTCAACATTAAAAATGAAGTTAAGTATGGGTCTGGAATCATGAAAATAATAAGAGAGCGGAATTAGGAGTTGTCAACTAGGGACTATTACACCGATAATGATGCAGGGTCCTCAATTGAGATGTGTTATGAAATTCTAGTGAGAGAGTTTTATGCAAATGAGCACGGAGACGAAAATATAATAATAGCCACGTTATAAGGAAAACTAGGGGACTAATCACCTGCTAGAGTAAAACAGTATTATGGTTTACCATAATCTCATACAAGACAAGCCATGGAGTACCCAAAACCCGAGTGTGAATTTAGACACAAATTTCCCTACTTGACCATTAGAAATAGTTTAGAAGCAATTTCAGGGGATGAATTTCTTTGTGACAAGGATGAGTACCTATAACACATACAAACCAAAAACTTTTGAAAAACTACCAAAGCTTGGAGCTTTTTTGTTAATGCAAGCCTATAACCTAATTTGCAACACTATGAGATAGTGAACTACAAGG
Source organism: Stephania yunnanensis (assembly GCA_039657365.1). NCBI lineage: Eukaryota > Viridiplantae > Streptophyta > Magnoliopsida > Ranunculales > Menispermaceae > Stephania > Stephania yunnanensis. Next base: position 49,788,384 of record CM077584.1, on the reverse strand, counting down.
CGACTCCTTTATGCCACATAGTTCAAGGGATCAACTATATTAATGTTGGCAAGATAAATTATGATTAAATTATGAATGCCATGACCACTAAGAAAAATGAAAGATTGTCTTTTCCCTTAATGATTGCAGAGTTTTGCAAGTAAGACCAAGTTCTAATGAGAGTTCTAGGGCTAGATGTTTACCTTGATAAGACCATCATTGATGAAGTCATTGAAAGCACTAACAAGGCACTAGGATATTAAGATTCGAAGGGAAAAAATGAAAGAAATGAAACACACAGGAGAGAGACCACGGAGAGAAGAAGAATATAGTAAGAGAACTGAAGAAATTTGGAATAGATGTAGACTGCCGCGTATCGTGTAAAAATGAACCAGAGGCCAAAGCCACTTATAGAGATTTTCACTAGCATGATTACGGATAAGACATAAATAGCCATGATGGGTCAATCTTGCGGAACCAGATGAGAATTCCAAGACATCAAGAGTTAATGTTCCGAATTAATGCGAGATTGCTAAGAGCATATATATGTTCGAACGACGCACAACCAGGAGGATGCAAGGTGAAGGAGCTAACATTCAAATCCTATCCACCAACTAAGAATGCCCAACCAGGGAATCTTTTAAGAAGATAATACATTGGCGGGAGTGGACTACTATTTTATGATCCTGTAATGAGCTTCTAATCATTATAGCCAGACCAAGGAGATGGTGGTGATGATGCAACTTCTTGACATCAGTTATGATCTTTCATTTTTCTCTTTGTAATTCTTTTATGAGTAATATTGTGAGAGGTCTTTATTTGTAATCATTTGATATATTTGATGTGGTGCGTTACTATGATACATTTGCTATAGTATGTTCATTTGATACAATGGTTTGATATGCTCAATTCTATCATATGATGTTTGGAATTTATCAATTTTTTTACTTAAGCAATTCATTCTTGTGTTTGTTAGTTAATTATTTAATTTATTCTTTTATGCTTCAAGAGGTATTTTTATTTTTGTTGGAAACTAGACTTTACTTTTAAACATTGAGGATAAGGTTTGAAATGCATTTGGGGTATTAGGTGAAGTGAAATATGAAGATGCAAAGTATGGAAGAAAAGAGAGGTAGAATCTATTTAAATGTTGAACATTGTGAATTTTTCAAAATTTTTCACAATACATGTAATATTTTTCCATTTCATTTTAATTTATTTAGTTAGGAACATGGAATTGAATATAATTTGGATTTAAATGGAAGTGATATATTATTATTACTTATGAAAATAGAAATTTATGATGGAAATGAATTGCTATACCTATTTAAATTAACCTACATATTGTATACACTAGAGGAGCTTAAAGGGGATTGATTGCTTTGTGTTAGACATTATAAATGGTAGAATATCGAAACAATTGTGCAAGATAAATAGGAAAGATTTTTAAAAATCTTATTATTCAAAGATTATAGATCAAGTATTATATATATGTATAGAAAAGAGTTTTTGCCATGGTTTAAGAGAAAATAAGAAATAGCCAATAACCATTACTTAGTTGGAAAGAATGCTTCTTTGACTATAGTAAAGTGAGTAGAGCTAATAAGAGTTTTTTAATGAAAAAATGGAGAGACCCATAGATTCCAAAGGAAATAGAGCAGGGAGTCTAGTGGTGGAAAATGAGAGGAAGAATTCTTATAAAAAAAGAATAACAAATTCCAAAGGAAATAGAGCAGGGAACTGTAGGAATACAATATAGAGAAGAAAATGAATATATAATTGAAGAAGAAGGAAAGAGAAATAAAAGAAAACTCTTCAAATAAAGATTTAAATAGAGTGCTTATAGAAAAGTTAAGTGAAGTATATCTTTTTATTCCAACAAATGAATATAAAATGATGATTATTAATGAATAAAAATTCCTATCGACTTTGATTGTGGTGATATTTTAAATATTATTTGAAAATGAGATTAACTTAGTGATTTTTATATCTTGAGATTCTATATTAGTTATTGTAAGCTCGATGCTTGTTAGAGGAGATTGAGAAAACTTATATACTGGCTTGATTTTGGTGATCGATTTAACTTTGAATTCAGAGGTGTATTGCATAATTAAAGGTTGAGTTGTCAAATAAATGGGTTGTTCTATGATTCTTTCTATTCTATCATAATTCTTATTTTTATGAGGGCTATCTATTTCTATTTAAAGATCATTTCTGTTTGAGAGTAAATTACATAGTTATGAAATCAAAACGAGAGAAGAAAAAATAATATGATTGAGAGTATTTCTTTACTCGGATAACACAATGCTGAGTTGGGGATATTTGATAAGTCAATAATTAGACGTATTTTATGGTACATTTTAGGATGATTTTAGATGTAAAAGATTATATTACACATGATTTTTTCTTGTTTTTGTTATTTCAAGCAATAATTAAAATATATGAAGAAATGAAGTAAAAAAGGAATATTATGAAGGAAATGGAAGATTATGAAGGAATTGATCAAGTGGAAAAGTATGCAAAGAATCATCAATAAGTGTAGGAAAAAATAGGAATTCAAGTCCAACGATTCTTGATAGATTCCCATATACACAAGAATCGCTATTTAGATCGGCAAAACTAAGACTATTTTTCCAAGGATTTTCCTAGTGATTCCACTTAAACTTGAATCATTGAGGAATTGCTAGGTACGATATCGAGAATTTTAGATAACCATAAGATATTTGAGCTAGTTTGGGATGTGTACTACGTAGAATACTATATACAACCCTTGGGCTACTAAATCAGTTGCCTTTAAGTTCTTAGATCAATATTTCATTACTTTAATAGCCATAGTTTATTGCTTTAGGAGAAGATTTGAAGATTTGAAGTATTTATTCCAGAAGTATTTGTCTATGATTTTTATTTATATTATTGCGATGTTATTTATGATATGAGTGAGTGGTTTATCAATTTAAATAAAACCCAAACGTGAACTAGATCCATTTTGCAATGTAGTTATGATGAGATGATTATGTGCTTAATGCTATAAACCAATCATATTCTTTGATTCATTGATTTAATAGATTATTATTTGAAGATTCTAATCATAAACTTTCTATTGCATGCATAGTTTAGAATGTGTATTGAGATATTTGGATTAATTATCTAGTTTAAATAGTAATTAGGATTTTTGAAAGGTGTTACTGTTTAGATGTCTTAGGTGAATTTGAGATATAAATCTAATGTTGAAGCGTCGTTTCGAAGGTGTTAAATTTAGTAGTTCAAAGTTTTCGCAAAGTGTAATGTAGTTTTAATACGTGAAGTTAATGTCTTGTTTGTTCAAAGGGGTTAGCTAAATAAAATTAGAACATGATTTTCCACCGGTATAAGGAGAACTAATGGCTAGCTAAAGGCTGTTTACTTATGATTAGAGTTTAGTAATTTATGATACTTTATAAAATATGCACATGATTATATGATTGAATTAACATGTTTGAATGCAAAGCAGATTGGTGTTTCGTTGTTCTGGATGTTTGTTTTAAATATTTATTTATTATTGAATTGAATTGATTTGAATATTAGTGAGTTTGAATTAAAATATTTAAGTTAGTTTAATTAGTTTAGTTAATTATTATAATATTATAAACTGAATTAGTGATTTTTGATTCTCGTTTAAATCATACTAATTAAATTAAAGTACAAATAATAAAGACTATTAAAAAACCTTTTTCATTGAGAAGTTTGATAAATCATATAGAGAGGATATCGCTTATCACTACTAAGGATATAAGGGATAATTATTGTACACGCTTGACACATGTCATATATATATTTATTCAACAACCACATGAGAATTTCCACTACATACAAGACTTTAGACATAGTACTCAGGGGAAGTTTTTTAAGCATTATGAACTTTTTTGGAAGTTAAGAGTGTGATTATTTAGGCAACACCACTTCCATTATCTTACTACTATCTCCACATCAGGAGTTATGCATTTAGGCGAGTCACTATCGCTAGTCCTGTTATCAGCTTTATCTCTTAACAAGTTGTGCAACTAGTGTTGCATTTAGCTCTAATGGAGCAAGCATAACGCAAGAGTAATTAAAAGCGTACCCTTACCATTGTCGCGTGTCACCTGTAGGTTTGACTCTGCCACAACACAGACTCTTTCTATACCCTGTGGCTGTGATGTTGATCGTAGATAGCTCATGGGTTGCGGAAAAATACAAGAAATGTGTTCGATTTGACAACATATGAAACACATCGGTTGCCTCCCTTGCTTTATTAACCCAATCTGACTCAGTTCCTACTTCTGTGCATATCAACCTCGACCACCTGATGCCCATTGAATCTACGAAAGCGGTAATGCTAGATGTGGCAAAGAAGATCTACTTGATGGCTGTGGGCAGTTACATACGATGTGTTCGTCATTGCAACATCTGTAACAAGCTGACGAAGCGCTACGTGATGTTGAAGCAACATGGCCTTGTGTTGACCTATGTCTCTATGTCGGCATGTCTATATTTCTGCCGCTTCTTTGTCACTGTGGACTTGTAACGACCCAAATCACTAATGGTAGATTTGTCCATCATTAAGGTTCATTGACCCATGACGTGGTTTGACGGTGGGTACATCGTCCAACACTCAGCGCGGAGGCTGAGATGTATTTTATATTTATGTGATGGATCCCTAGTGTGTGTGTATGTGTAGATTATTAAATCACTTTTAGATACTTGTTATAGGCATCGAGATGCGAGTGGGGACATGCCTCGAGATGCGTGCAGGTGTGGGAACTGGGTAGAGAGTGATTGATGAGTTTCAATTTAGTCAAATACACATTAATGAAACCAAATTAGGCATATTTGATTATTTGGACTATAATTTACAAATTAAATTATATTAAAGCACATAAGTTCATGTAAATAAACATAGACCATAGATATGCCTCGAGATATATGTTGGAATAAAATCCATGAGATTTGTGTTAGTATGTGAGTAAGTGGAGATAATGAGATGATTATGGGCATTAAATTTACATAGAGATGAACCATCAAGTAGAGATGTTAAGTTCAAGCCTATAAATGCATACCTTGTTTAGAAAACATGAAAAATTAAGTAATGAAATATCTAAAATTCTGAGGTGAAACATTTTATGAGATTTGAGAACTCAAGGGTTCAAGAGAGCTAAATTCGTCAACATTAGGTTCTATAACAACAAGAATTTAAGATCAAGAACTTAGGTGAGCAAACTGACTACTATACCCTCATTTTCATTCGTGCATGTAAAGTATAAGTAATAAATCATAGGTACTTTGATAAGAAAAAGAAATTGAAGTCATTCTGTTTTAGTTTTTTTTTTATCAATTTGAAGACACAATTGAAGTCTTAATTTTTAAATTTTAAGCTTTTAAGATTTTGGACAAAATTGTGGTTTCTCTATGACTTGAAGATCTGAAATTTTGATCTAATTAAAATCCTTGTTTTCATAAATTATTTGTTATTTGCATTTCTCATGAAATCTCACTCAATTTACTATATTATATTTTTATTTTTGGGTAAGGAATGGATTTGTTATGAATTTCTCAAGTCCATGAAGTTCTCGAAAACAAAAAACTAGAATTTTGCATGTTCTTATTTCGAAGTTGTCTTTGTAATTAGGCCATAGCTTTAAAAAAAAAAACCAAACTGACTCATTCTGGTGGCATTGGAAAGCTTAGCCATAATGCTAAAACTTTGATCTTACGCGCCATTTGAAGATTTGGACTTCCCATTAAAAAATGTTCTGTAACTTTGATAATGAATCTGAAATTTTTGGATTTCTTGGTTTTAATAACTCTTGATATTTTAAACATACTCTTTCATTTGCTATTGGATTGAGCTCATCTTTTAGTATGAAGTTTTAGGATATGTTTTTAGTCTTCAGTAAAAAAATTATAATTTTTGAAGCAATTGTTTAGGAGAAATGAATTTTTTGCATTTGTTGGTCAAATATAAAATTGTTTTAAGTAATTGTGGAAAAATTCCCATATCTCCCTCGTATCTTATCGAAATTGCACAAACCTTATACTTTTGGAAAGTTAAGACATATCCCTAAAACTTTTCTTTAGACTATAATACATAATTTAAATGTTTTGGCAATTGAAATCAACTCAGAAATTGCTGCACCAAAACTGTCTTTATTTTAATAAAGTAGATTTCGACATAAACAAATTATTGAAGAGGCTGATTATAAAAATCCAAATTTAAAACTACTTAACCAACCTTAAACACGTTAGTATCAATTCGTTAGGATACCTCATGAGCTTAGGGATGAGTTACAGGGTGTGAAACGCGAGTTTTGAAGTGTCGAGAGCCAGTTTAGGCTAGGACATTGCGTGCATTTGAGGTAAGTAAACATGTTGGACATTTATTTTCATTTCAGTTCCTTTTTATTGTTGGAATATAGTCACTTGGACTATTTTTACTGTTTACTATTTTGAATCTCCCAATGCCATGACATGTATAGGTTCACTATCTATGTTTAGTATAAGAATTGAATTCACAATTTTGAATTGTTTCATGACGTTTCGTTCTATTCATTTTCATATCATAGTTTGGACTCTTTATTTTTGTTAATCTCTTGACTTGTGTGTTGTGAACTAGCATGCTATTATATTATCATTTGGTGTGGCTCACCTACATGCTCATATGCCTATGCGTTGGTCTTATTTGGGTTCATGTTATAGCATGGTGTATAATGTTTGAGAGGTAGTTCACACGTTTGGGTTCCGTAATTTTATGAGTTAGCACGGCACACGGGGTTAGAGTCCTTTTTGGCTGATGTGACATAGCTCACAACTAAGTATATACGTTGATGCGACGAAACTCACGACTGACTGAGGCTCGATTTATGTGATTAACCAATATATTCCTTTTAGTGTATTTGGTACCTATTTGCATACATTTCTTTTAGCTTTTCTTTTGTTGCTAATCGTATGATTTATGTTACGTTTCTTGTATATTTGGATATGTGAATGAATGGCTACAAGATTTACTCACTGGAACTGTCATCTTTGGTAACAATTGCAGATCCATTGAGTAGCAGACTAGGGAAGGAGAAGATCGACAACTACATCTGAGTCCTCAGCGACTGTCTGCTACTTTCTTTTCTAGGTCTTAATTGTTTATATTTATTACATTTGTGTTTTACTTGTTTTTGATTTTTTATTGGATTGAGAGACAAGACTCATCGACAGATGCATAATGTTACCCTGATTCTTGCCTTTTTTGATATACATACATGTGGTCTATTTTTTGATTTCCACATATAGGTGTTTTATAATTTCTTCTGCAATATTATTAAGTCTTTTGCTAATTTGTTAAAATGTAGTAAAATTTTAATTAACTATTTAAAATTATGAAGAAAAAGAAACGACAAATACTTATCTTGTGTACGATTTACGAAGAGAATGAGAAGACCGGGGCATCACAGGACTAACGTTACTACCTCTGACTTAGTTCTTGGTACCATGTTGTTACTGATGCAATGGATGCAATATTTGAGGTGGCCGACTAGAAAAAGTGCGCATTATGGTAGACGGAACCATGATGGTCGGTGATAGGAATGGAATTCTACTTGCTGCATTAGGTGTTGGTGGAGGAACATTGTCACGACATAAATTCCTATTCCTAGATTAATTTCTTTAAACAAGATTATCGACACATGTTGTGGGACGTGCATCGAGATACAAGCACCAACCTAGGCAATGTTGCCGAGGTATATGTTAAATTTATCATGATGTATGCCTAGTGTATTGTATATGTGTAGACTACGAAGTCACTCGTGCTTGTGTTTGGATGTCGAGAGGTGAGTGAGGACGCGCTTAGAGATGCGTACCGGCGTGGGATCAATGTATTAAGTGATGTGGTAAGTTTAATTTAAGATTAGCGTGGCTTAGATAGTTAATTTAAGGTGCCTATAATTTAATTTGTATAAATAAAACCTAAGTTAGCAAGATAAAATAGTTGTCATTAATATTCCTCGAGATAAGTGAAGGCACATCACAAGACCAATTAGTTAAGATTGTTGTTATCAAGGAAAAGTTAGTGGAGAGATAATGGATTATATGGTCATAATTAAGGCCATTAGATTGATCTAGAGATATATGATTTACATAATATCAAGGGCTAAAAATCCATTTTAACTATACACATATAGATATATACATACATATATATTAGATTGAATGGGATAAACATGCAAACATCTCATTTGATCTAAAGGGGTGAAAAAATATTTGGAGAAGAAATTAATGGATGATGAGGAGATTTTGGTGAAATTGAGAGGGATTGATCAAGTTGGTGTTGTTCTACAACTAGGTAAGCTAGTTACACTATCATTTTGAAAGAGAGAGTTTTAGTTCAGTTATGATTTTTGCTTAATTTCAGAGGGTAAATGTAATCATTTAAAAATTGTTTTATAGATTTAGATTCGAAACCAATATATTTGCTATCAAGAAAATCAAATTTTGATTTGAAATGACAAAGTTATGACATTTTGAGGTTGTAGGTATTCTTGGTGGTTTTTTTTTAGCAAAAGCTATGAGTTTGGGGTTTCTCTAATTGATTTAATCTAACTTTGATAGTTTGTAAGAGTCCTAAAACATCCTAATTAACCTCATGAAACTAGGGAGGTGTCTTGAGAGGTTGTTGGCGAGATATGGGGTGTCGGGAGACCGGATTGGCCTAGGAACTTTGCGTAGATTGTAAGTAAGCCGATTGTAATATTTATTTCCATTTCTTTTCCATTATGCTTTTCATTTAGAGTCACTTGGACTAATTTACCTATTGTACTATAGATATCGCGACTTGGTTGCTCTTTCTCATTATATGAGTTTGTTAGCATGATATTGTGATCACGTGTCGTGCGTGCCAAATATAACCCGCGATCGAGTTACCAACCACAAGGTGTATTAGTGGTAAATACGAGGTCGAATCTACAGGACTTGAGTTTTACTCCAACTTAACTAAAAATGGGGGGTTTTCAGAAAGTTCAATGAAATAATTAATTAAACTAGCACAAATAAAAAGTTCGCAAAAATAATATCAATGAGAAGAAATCACCTAAGTCCACGGTTCCACAAGCAAGAATCAAGATTCAATGACATTTAATGGCCCTCAATCATCCCAAAAAGTTATTAATTCAATTTCTCCTAGATTAGCTATGGAAAATCGAAGTCCGCCAGAAATTCCTAATTCCTTTAATCTCGATAGCTAGGACATCTGCCACTAACTATTTACCTAATTAATATATAACTCTAGACATCCACCAATTGGGTTTAACACACTAACCGCAATAATATGGATATGTGGGAACACTAATCCTAAATAACCGGATCGCATCCGCTCCCGATTTAACCTAGATTCAATTGTTGCACACTCAAGAATCGAAAGGGTTTGACGACAAACAGGTGAGTGTTTGTCACTTTATTGGTCTAAAAGCATAATTACACTGATACTAATAGTCCAAATAACTATAGATTGTCCACCTAAAAGCATACACTAGCCATATACATACCTTATATCTAAATCGTAATCATTAAAATCAACAACAATGAAATAAGATAATTTAAATTAAATTAAATAATAAAATAAAAGATCTCACATAATATGCCATGAATCCATGATCCCGACTTGCTTCCCCTTCGACCTAAGCAAGGAGTTGATTAGCCGAATATCCTCGAGAGAAGTCGATAACCAAAATAATAATAATCAGTGTTCCAAAAAATAAAACCTAAGTTCCTAATATATAAAAATACTAAAAATTGGTCCCGAGAGGTGAGAGAAAATAATTTTGGTGGTTAGGGATGTGACTCGTGCAACGAGGAGCATCGTACCACGTGTCGCAACGCCATTGGTTCACCCGGTGTCGTCGCGCTAGAGGTGGCAGCGTTTGATTAGCTGAGAGAGGTGTTAATGACGCGCTGAGCTGTGAGAGAGCGCCACGTGTCACCGTCTGATTGGAGAAAATCGAAGCTAATACGTGGTGTTTGGGTGAGAACGTGCCATGTGGCGTTCAAGAGGTGGTGGGAAAAGTCGCAGGATAAGGCGCGAGAATTTAGGAGTTTGTGCAGACGCGCATCCCGAGGCAAATCAATGAAGGCTGAAGCAAGGAAAAATGTTGGTGTGTGACGTGTACTGCAAATGCTGATGTGGCAACATGTGGCGGCTTCTAATTGGTGGAATTAAATGGAGACGCCGACATGGTGAGACGTGATTGGAGGAGAGAATATGAGTGACGTGCTGGTATCCGATGAAAACGCACCACGTGGTTGGCATTACTTGGTATGTTGTCTCCAATTTTACCCACTGAGCAACACGTTACTCGAGGCAAACTGCTCGACATTCGATCACTGCATGTAAATGCTCCATTTTGAATATTTTTCCACCATGAATTCAACCGCGCACTTCATTTCACCTAAAAATAACAAAAATATAATTAAATATATATTTTAGATACTTTGCATAATTAAATATACTAAAATAAACTACTAAATACATATAAATATTGACTTATCACGTTGTTTGTTGAATAAGTGGTTTCGTTGATTCTAAATCATGTGCTATGTCTTTCTTAGTTGTTGAGGGTTTTTATCAAGTTAGATAGCATGTTATAAGGTAGGTGATTTATGGTATTGTAATGGGTTGAGATATAGTTTCTAAACCGGGCAAGGAGAAGATAGGTGACTATTGCCGAGCCACATAAGTGATGCGACCTATGATCTTGTAGGGTATAGGTTTGTTGTATGACTTATATATGTCTTTGATATATTTTGGGGTTTATATTAATGGGTTGAGATATAGTTTCTAGACTAGACACATGTCTGTTATACTGATATCGTCGTTTTATCATATGTTGGCATATGATCATTGTTTCCTAGTTTCCACATATACTTGGGATTTATATTAATTGCTTCCACTAATTTATTTAGACTTCCACTGAATTATGTTAACTTATCAAAATTTTAATTGACTTCGAAATATTAATTGATAAGAGAACAATATATTGCTTATTTTAAAGTTAGCTAGTTTGGAGAAAAGTTTGAAAAGGTTGACTAATACATTTTTAAGTCTTATGTGACCGAGATTAAGGCTTAATGACGAGATTAGGTTGGGCGGTACCTTAATTTGAGAAGGTCGTTTAAAACATATAAGTGAGGCACAATCATGGTGACTAGTGCGACTGGTTGGGATCCCTAGGGCACCTCATTCATTCTTTTATGTCCTTTGCCTCTTTTCCTATTCCTCTATTTTTCTATTAGAGCTGGTGTAGCAAAATGTGCTCGCATCAAAACGATGAGCTCGATCAACTATTATCCCATAATCATGATGATATTAGTCCAATGTTGTATGTAATCTGCAGTGAAAAAGTGTTGAATGCCACTGGTGCTACCATCTCCACCCTCACGTGGTTTGCCATTGATGTCAGAAAGTTGATCACGACGATAAATTAGCTACTACGCGAATATCGTATACATATACATATGTAATCATAACATGTACATATAATCATCCCCAGCTCACATTGCTCATTTCCCAACAAATAGTTTATAAGTCAGGATCATGTAGGTTTCATTCCAAGGTTTGTGTTTTATTCAAGTTTATTTCGATACTTATCATGAACAGAGTATTTGATACCAACTGTGATGGCTTGAACCTCTAATCAATGGTCCACCATGCTTAATCTCGTCATTATTCCATAATCCCATCCATTTAGGACTTAACTATATATAAGTCAGCCTTTTTGTCTTATTCTCCTCATAACTTGTGTTCAGGATAAGTAATCCTCGTTTCTCATTATTCATAATTTTTAGAGTTAATTAAAGCTTTTTAGATATTTTAATAATTTAGCGAAAGTCTTAAATAACATTGTGAAAGTATTCATAAAACACCTATATGTAGAAGCCAGGAAATATATCACATGTATGTATATCAAAAGTGGCGAGAATCAAAGTAACATCATGCATCTCTCATGGATTTTAGTCACTCAATCCAATATAAAACCAAAAACAAGTAGAAGACATATGTAATAAATATAAACAAGTAAGACATACAAAAAAAGTACAATATAGTCATTGAAAACTCAGAGGTGGTCGCTGATCTTCTCATTCCCTAGCCTGCTACTCGATGGATATGTAATTGTCACCAAAGATGACAATTCCAGTGAGTAAATCCTATGGCCATTCTTTCACATTTCCAAATATACAAGAAACGATAACTAAAAGCATACGATTAGCTACAATAGAAAAGGTGAAAGAAATGTATGCAAACATATACCAAATACGCTAAAAGGAATATACCAGATAATCACACAAATCGAGGTTCGGTCAATCATGAGCTTCACCGCATTAGCTTATATACTTGGACTTGAGTTACGTCACATCAGCCAATAAAGAGTGCTGACATGCCCAGGGGCTCTAACCTTGTGTGTTGCCCTAACTCATAAAATTAAGGAACCAAAACGTGTGGACTACCACACGAACAATACACACCATGCTATAACATGAACCCAAATAAGACCAACACACAAACATATGAACATATATGTGAACAACACTAAATAATAATAAAATAGCATGCTATTTTGCAACACATAAGTTAGGTGATCAACAACAATAAAAATTCCAAATTGACTATGATATGAAAGTGAATGGAATGAAACTCCATGAAACAATTCAAAACTATGAATTCAATACTTATACTAAACATAGACAATACAATAATATATGTCATGGTAGTAGGAGATTGAAAAAAGTAAAAATAGCCCAAGTGATTGTATTCCAACAATACAAGGCTACTGAAATGGAAATGAATTCTGACAGGTTTACTTACTTCAAATGCCCGCAATGTCCTAATCTAAACTGGCTCCCGACACTCCAAGACTCGCGTTCTATACCCCATTAATCCTCTTTAAGAACCTGAGGTGTCATAACAAATTGATATTAACATGCTTTAGGTTGGTTAAGTGGTTTTGAATTCTGATTTTTTAAAATCAGCCTTTTGGTAGTTGGTTTATATTGAAATCTAGTTTATTAAAATAAAGATAGTTTTGGTCCAGCAACTTGTGAGTTGATTTTAATTATCAAAACGTTTAAATTATATATTATAGTCCAAAGAGATGTAGAGCTATGTCTTAACTTTCTATAACTATAAGGTTTGCCTAATTTTTATAAGAAAAGAGGGAAATATGAAAATTTTTCTCATAATGACTCAAAACAAATTTCATATTCCGACCAACAAACTTGAGAAATTCATTTATCCTAAACCATAGCTTCAAAAATAATGATTTTTTCTGAAGACTAATAACATATTAAAGATAACATCATATTAAAGATGAACTCAATCCAATAAGAAATAATGCAGCTATACTCAAAACATCACTACATTATCAAAACTGTGAGACTTAAAAATTTCATGTTCATCATCAAAGTTGCATAGCATTTTTGAATAGGAAAGAGTTTAAATCTTTAAATGGTGCGCAAGTTTGAAGTTTTAGCATTATGGCTAAGCTTTCCAATGTCATCAGAATGAGCCAATTTGGATTTAAAATGAGAAAGTTATGACCAAAAATAAAAATTCAATATAGTACGTTGAGTGAAATTTCATGAAGAATCTAAATATCAAATTAGTATATGAAAACAAGGACTTTAATTAGATCGAATTTCAGATCTTCAAGTCATGTAGAAACCCCAATTTCCTTTTCATATCAAAAGTCCTATGATTAATGACTTAAATCTCGCATGCATGAATGAAAATGAGGGCATAATAGTGGGTTTGCTAGCCTAGGTTCTTGATCTTTAAATCTTGTTGTTGTAGATCCGAATGTTAAAGAATTTAGCTATCTTGAACACTTGAATTCTTAAATCACAGCAAGTATCTCACCTCAGGAATTTAGTTGTTTTATTGCTTGATTTTGCATATTTTGTGAACATGGCATGTTTTTATAGGTTTGAACTTAATATCTCAACCTTACATCTCTACTTGAAGGTTCATCTCTATGTAAATATAGTTCCCATAATCACCCCATTATCTTCATTTACATACACACACTAACATAAATCATGGCACAAATCTCATGGATGTCATTCCAATATGTATCTCGAGGCTTATCCTTGGTTTATGTTTCTATTCATGAACTTAAGTGTTTTGATTTGATTGATCTCCACACGATAGTCCAATCTAAATTAACATACATACGTGGGTTTCAATAATGTGTGTACATCTTAATCTAGACTAACAAATCTCTCTCTACTCAGCTCCCATGATTACACGCATCTCGATGCATCTCTGCTCACTTATCAGTGTTTATAACTAATATTTGAAAGTGATTTGACAATCCACACATACACACACTAAGCATCCATCACACAAATATAAACTTGATCTCGGCTTCTACGCAGAGTTTCGAGTGGTGTACCCACCGTCGAGTCACGTTATGGATCAGTGACCCTCGATTAATGACAAATGCACTATTAGCGTTTCAGGCCGTTATTGTGTACCTCCCGTCGGGCCTCAATTAAGGACAAATCCATTATTAGTGATTTTGGTCATTACACAATTGTTCCGCCATTTTTCAGAGTTTCAAAAATGCACAACATAACAAAACTATATCTTTGAAATTCTAAAAAACTTTATGTCTTAAATTTTTATTATAGAAAAATTTATAATGATTGCCGCAATGACCCAAAACTAACAAATAGCAAATTAGTCCCTAATCAGGGTTACCAACCCGTAACGTGACCCCGGGAGTAGGTACACGGCCCCAATACTTGGTGTGAGGATTGAGAAATATATTACTTTTAAGTAATGGATGCCTAGTGTGATGTATGTGTTTACACTATACCCGAGAATATTTATTTAGTGTTGTATTTTTTAAGTTTGGGATGCGAGTGGAAAGACGCCTCGAGATACATATCGTGTGGCGGTCCTAGTCTTTATGGCTACCCCCTGAAGTCATCGTGTTGTATGCTCCTTGCCTAGCGGGCCCTGCTACACATGTCCAGGACCTGCCCGTCCACCTCATGTCTTGATATTTGTGTCCACTTGTGTGTTAATCGATTATTCATATTTTTCTTTAGGTATTTCCATAAGTCTTTCAATTCCTTAAGTTCAACTGTTTGTAGCTTATTCAAGTCCTAGCCGTGCTAGTGGTTTATGTTTTACAAGTTAATAGTTAATCATGTTTAATAATAAAACAATGAAAGTCTTAATTGGAGTAAGTAAAACATAAAAGTTCACCATAATATATAGCATCATTCATATTAGCATGTCCTATTGTAGACAACGCAGAAAAGTACTTTGTATATAGGCGATAATACCATAAGACAATATATATACATATACAGTGTTACTCTAGTCTCCCAAATACCCAAAATAAAGCAAAATATCAAAATAAACACGTACTAGTAGGTCTTCAACAGCGAGCAATCAGATGTAGTCGCCTAGGATCTCCTTGCCCCTACTGGTACTAGGATATGCACTCAAAGGCAGATCATGAGTTTAGTGAGTAAAATTCCAAAGAAACTCACTGAGCATTTAAGTAAATAAGAAGCCAAAGAAAATAAATAAACATGCGAAAATATAAACTGGCAATTGTAAATGGATCATCGCATGCATATATAACAAGTGGATAACAAAGTGTGTGCTCATCCCAGTCAGATTATATTATACTTTAGATTATATCATCGCATGCATACTTCAGTGGGTGCCCCCACTACTTTTTCACCTAGTTCTTAGTGGTGACTGGCCTAAACCTACGCTTCACCGACATGTGCATAGTCAGTAGCTCGGGTCGCAATTCACCGAGGGCTAGGTCACACGTGCTACAACCTAGCGTGCCCTAAACATACAACGAATATACTGATAGGAGTTACATCAATCGATAGTATGAAATAGTGAAGAATAGAATGATATGCAAAAATGGATAGAAACAACATAAGAAAAAAATTGAATACCCAAACGATGTCCCTATAGGTTTTACATACCTCAAACACATGTTTTGATCCCCGAAAACACCTTGATTTTCCTTGTCACGTCTTTGACTATTGTAATATAGTCCCTGAGTCTACTGAGATCAACATGAAGTGCTTTCAATCGATTTTACGTGTTTAAAATTAAGTGTATAGGTCAAGTCTTCAAAATAACCCTTTAAGCTTAGTTAATATATGTCGTTAGTGCGTTAAGTTGGGCCCCTTGTGTGCTATGTAGAGGTAGCGTGTCACGAAAAACCCTCAGCGCGCTAATGTTCTTCAGTATTAATAAAATCATCATGCCCAACAAGGATAGTGCGCTAGCCACCCTGTCTAGCGTGCTATCTGTATTGAAAGACATAATCCTCAACTAGACAATTCCATCCCCTACTCCCCAAATAGCTTTACCAGCCTTGTCGACCTATTCTCCACTCAAAGGGGACGTAGAAAACACCACTACAATATTAGAAGAGCAAAAATTAGATGAAAACAATCAAATTCATGCATTCACTAGTTTTTTTTCCAATTTCATCAAAAACTTAATTTCCATCAAAATCCGTTTACAAATCTAGTCCTCAAGTTTGAATTGACATCCAAACATCCCATATTGAGTTCATTTTGATGAATTTAGTGAGATTGTGATGATAACCTAATGTTTTAATCTCTCAATTTGATCTTCAACCCTCATTTCCAACTCTCCAAATCATCAAATGTTGTTGTTGTTCTACCCAAAATTTGATTCGCACGAGAAAGTGATAGTGGAGATGAGAAAATCCTACTAAGTCAAGTATTTATATATTGTGTTGCAATCTAATATGCTATACGTATCTTGAGGACTATCCTAGAGCCCGCATTAAAACTGTCAATATAACATTATGACTCTAATTTGTCACATATTAGTGACACATCATGCTTAGTTTCTTCAATATAAGATCATCAATAGGTTGATAAAAGGTGTAAATAATTCATATCCAAACTATAGGACAACCATTTATTTGATTAATAATTCAAATAGTTAACTTTGGTATATAATTAATTATGGTTGGTGTACTTAGAATCCTTTATTAACAAATTTGTGGTATCACCAAATCTCTGCTACCCGATACTTGGTGGCTCGCGTCTTGACACGTATCTTGAGGTGCGTCATAGCCTATAGTTTCAATTAAATTGACTTAATTTATGGTTATATTACCCGATTTAATTACTTAACTGGTCATCTTAATGTGAATTAGTCGTGTTTTCTAGTGTATTCGTAATTCGTCTACCCAATACCCACGTTAACAAGCATTACGAAGCGAATACCCGTCACACAATCTCACACGATATAACAATACAAACACAAATATGCGATGTATTAATGAATAAACTAATAATCAATAGAAAAATAGCTTGTGGACCTAGATCGACGTGTATCATAGCCTGTCCGCGGAGTCTCCATGGAACTAAGCTAGCGTCCTTATCTAAAATTACGCATTAAATAACAATGTTAATAAAATGGGCTATTACAATTCTTCCTAACTAGGGAAAGTTTTGTCTTGAAATTTAAGTAAAACTAAATGTCGTACTATAAAATATATAAGGGTATCACTCTCGCATAGTCGGCTAGAGCTCCCAAGTGAGTCCTTCTTTCCTATAATGGTGCTAACAAACTAGAATCTTAGGGAACTCCCTACTCACGAGTATCTAAACCCTCCGATCAATGATCGTTATCAGACACTCCTCGTAAGTCGCGTAAGGTTGAACCTTAATCTTTCTCAAGTCAACCACTGGTTGCGGTCCTGACCTACCTAGTCTTAACATAGATATTTGAGATGTTAGATGAACTTTAGCTAACTCAGCAGGTAACTTTAAATGATATGCAATGCTTGAAATGCGCACCACGATTATGAACAGTTTAATAAATCTCGACACCAGTTTCTCTTTAATCCCAAATCTCTGTTGACCCTATCAAGGGGAAACCTTCAGGTAAACCATGTCACCCTCCACGTAGCTCATACCTTCGTGATACTTATCTGTATATTTTCTATCTATCTTGTGATGCTCGAAGTCTCTACCAAATCTGTTTAATGTTCTATGTACGATTAAGAAATATCTCTGGCCTAACAATAACTGTATCCCCTGGATCTGCCTAACACGTAGGTGATCTGCATGGGCTCCCATACAGTGCCTCAAATGGTGGCATCACGATACTCACTTGATAGTTGTTGTATGCAAAATTACACAAAGTAGATAATCTTCCCACGAATCTCGAAACTGCAAGATTTAAGCTATGAGCATGTCTTCTAAAACCTGCATCAATCTCTCCTACTGACTATTGGTCTGAGGGTGGTAAGGCGTATTAAACTGCAACCTAGTGCCAAACTGCTCATATATAACCTCCCAGAATCTTGAAGTCAACCTGGGATATCTATTTGATAAAATAAAGACTAGCACCCCATGTAATCTAATAACCTCCCACTTAAACAATATGCTCGGTTATGGGAACGTGTATTTCATCAAAATATGAATAAAGCGAGCTGATTTCATCAACCTATCGATCACAACCTGAACTACATCGTGTCACCTCGACATCTGCAATAGTTCATTGACGAAACCCATAGTGTTGTGCTCCCATTTTCACTATAGAATGGGTAGTGGCTATAGTAGTTCACCAAGCCTCCTGTGCTCAGCTTTTACCGGCTAGCAGATGTGACAACTCTCGACATATGCTCCCACGTTATCCTTCATCCTCGGCCACCAGAAAAACCACCTTAAGTTATGATACATCTTAATCTGATCGGGATGAACTGTGTAGCTAGACGTGTGTGCATCTTTAAGAATCTTGTCCCGTAGCTCCTAATCAGCAGGTATCCAACTTCCCTCGGTGTCTCAAACATTGATATGTCGAATCTGCCCAATCAGTACACTTTAGATCCCGCGCTAGACCACTAAACTGCTCATAGAGCCCATTAGCCCTTTGACACTCAATAACCCACCTTATCAATACAGTCAAAACACTCATCTAACGACAAATGTGTAGTTCGACTGTAGTAAATACCTTTGTCATTTATATAACTGATGTTGCCTGTAATATGTCATGCTCATGTATCAAACGTCGCACAACTTTCTAACTATTAATCTCACTCCAGCTCAATGCATCAGCTACGACGTTCACTTTCCCAAGGTGATACTAAATAGCAAAGTTGTAGTCTTTTAGAAACTCAAGCCATTTCCTTTCATAATGACCAGATCTCTATAAGTGAAGATATATCGCAAACTCTGGTGATCTGTGTACAAAGTGAACCTATCTCCGTAGAGATAATGCCTTTAAGCCTTAAGTGCAAAGGCGACTGCTGCAAGCTCCAAGTCATGCATTGGATAATTCCCTTATGAGGTCTCATCTGTCTAGAAAAATAAGCAACTAATCTACCCTCTTGCATTAATACAAATCCAAGACCAATACCTGAGTCGTGCATTAGATAGCTCCAAGTTGAATCTTGTAATCAAGCCCATAAAGGAATAAATCTATTTTATTCTCTTCCAACTCTACCTTCTCTGGAGTGAATTCGCTCAATTTAGTGAACCTCATCTCATACTTTCATATAGACGTGGCTTCCTTGTTTTAGCTGAATAAACTCTATCTTCTTCCTATTCTGACTGATTTTGAGAAATATTGCCCGTAGAACATGGTCCTAAATCGTAGACAAGTGGTGATAATATTATCTTCTACCTCTAGGGAATTCCACCACTTTTGGGCACAATCAATCAATACATATGTGACTAGTTTGACCTTAAACTAGTCCACTATATCTACACCAACAAATCATTACTCCATCTCTAATGCCCATGTCTCAGCTACCCCTTCCTCCATTATGCTATCGAATCTTATAATGTCGTGTTTCATGAACTCCTTGTGGGTTTTGAGAAATGTGTCCTTCTCAGAATCCACTCACACCCTAGCAGTTATCTCTACCACCTGAATGTGTGCTAAAACTAGTCTGGCTAGATTTGCTACTATCTCAGCTTCTCCCTCAGATCCCTGTCCTCCGAACTGGTTGTAGGTGTGCCTCAAGTCGCTATACTGGTGGTCCCATATGAGCCATCAACATAGCCATAAGTTTTGTATGGGACTCTATAAGTTCTATCATTTGCTACTCCATTATAGATTTCCATTAGTCCTCAGTTTCACCCTAAGGTCCAAGCATCTGTGAACCCTCTTCTTGATCCGCCATTAGATTTTAAAGTCAAAGGAGAGACAACATGATTATGTAACATTCAGATAGAACAAGGAAATCATATCTATACAATAAAAAATAATAAGTGCAACAAATAGCGTATAATAATGTTTTCACTTTCATTTTCCCTCCAAAACATGATGAGATCTGTTTATCATACCCTAAGCTTATTCATAACTCATGTTAACTCTCAGAGTCAATAAACTTAGGTTCCAATACATAGGAGTATGCCATCACTTATTTCGAAAATAACTCGAGAGTGAAATCAAGTTCAGAGCTTTGTCTATGATATCGTATCATTGTATCAAAGTTTTAGATTCCACTAAGTCTTACAATCATACAAATACAATAAGTTGCTTTGAAAAATAATGAGATACACTTTACAACACAAAGTGGTATCAAATTCAAACACTAGCAAGCCTCCTAGAGCCTAACAACTCTTATGCATGCAAGTATGAGAATAAATGGAATATGCAAATATGTCACTGATTTTGTTGCAAATCCCAAATGTGAAATCGTTTTAAAAACTTAATATATTAGTGTAAAACCGATTTCAAGTCTAAGAACAATAGTTTAACAAAAATCAAGTTTAAGTGCAAAACTTTTGTTCAAATCAATCTTAGGGTTTGATAAAATAAATTTAAGTGCAAAACTCAAGAAGAAGGTGTTCAAACACACAACAAAATGATTTTCAAATCAAATACACAAAACTATGTAGATTAAGCACAAGCAAGATTTTAGATCTAGGACTTTCTTACAAACAAGAGAATGACAAAAGAGATCAGCTTTGAAGAGATTCTTGTACTCCTTTGAAAGCCTCAAAAGTGCTGGATTAGAGAACTAAAGAACAGCCACAAAGATCTCCTTTTGCTTCTTCACAAAAATCAAAGTTCTTCTTTTTGTAGATTTTTGAGTTTTTGAGTGTGTTTCTTCCTTCTTATTAACAAAACCATGTTCTTGGTGGTTTTATAATGTTAGGTATTCCATCTTGACAGTTTATGACCGTTCTAGGGATCCAAGGGTCCAAAATAGATCAAGAATTCAAATTAAAGTGTGTTTTCCAAATTTGTCAAAAAGCATCGATATATGCAATTAGCGCGCTAATGCCGAGACCTAGCGCGCTAACTCTGCACTTAGCGCGCTAATGAAATCATTAGCGCGCTAACTGCAGGGACCTCAAACCAATTATTTTGTCTTAAACTCGTCCGGGACCTAACCAACCCTTATATAACATGTTATACACGTTTAATATGAGTCATTAAGCCTAATTGGGTGGTCCGGATATTTTTACAAATCCCAAAAACGGAAATTCACGATTTCATAATGTATTAGGGGCTTTTCTACAAATTTACAATTTTCTTTTCGAAGACCTTTCAAAAACGAGTTTTTCTTTTTCGAAAACATTTACAATGATCTCTAATATGCAAATGACCATCCACACAAAGTTTCACATTGTTTAAACTCATAGACCTAGTTATGTGTTTAAATTCCACTTTGAAACTTGAAGTAAACTTATAACTTTGAAAAATGGTTTAAGAAACTTGATATGCATGGACTAATGCATTTGGCTTGCGTGAAAGAATTTGTATACCTTACATTGAAATTACAAATTGCGGTTTGAACTTTCATCTTCATTTCTTCATTAATGCCGAGTCTTGAACTTGTATTTCTTGAGTACCCTTGATATGTTGTTTTGCATCCTTTAACAAAAACCGAAATACACTAGATGTTTATTAGTACATTTTCACCTTGTTTGTTTCCATCAAAATCTCGGTCGGAGTGTGAGTGACTAACCACTTAGTCCAACAATCTCCCCCTTTTTGATGATAACAAACAATGTGAACTTTAAAGGTGTAAAACGTAATCTAAATGTATATCGCATTCATGATTTTATATTTCATATATGCAAGTTCAAAACACATCAACCTTTTCAAGTTCAACCACATTTTTCTCCCCCGTTTGATACCATCAAAAAGTGGGGCCAAGCATCCCCATAAATAAACACAATAGAAACAATACGAGAGAAATATACTCTCCCCCTCGCTTTATGCATATCAAGAAACAATAGACGGTAGCGATACAAATGCATAGACGATAAAACATAGTGAAGCAAGAAATATCCATATAGAAAACTCAGAGATACGCAAAAAAAATTCATGATATAGATAGCATAAAGCAATGAGAGCATAGTTGTGGCTTAAACATGAGTTTGACAAAAAAATCGAAACATCTAAGACTGACATATTGGAGCCTAATGCTCATCTAGTGGTGGTGTGTCTAAACACTCCTCCTCGAGGATGGTGGTGGACGTGCAGAGCTGGAGGCATGATTATTAGCGCGCTAAGGGTCGATTCATATTCTGGGCCAGTACGCTATTAGCGCGCTAATGGGTGTTATTAGCGCGCTAATTCCCCTCTGGAAATTTTTGGTCGAAGACATCATTAGCACGCTAATTTTAACTATTAGCGCGCTAATTCCTCTCTCGGAATTTTTTGACAAAAATTTTGGATTTTTGCAATATAGCTCCGATTCTCCTCAAACTTCATGGACACTTTACTAACACCATATAAAAAGGTTTGGAATAGCTAAAACATATGTAGAAGGTCCGATTCTCGAAACATGCCTAACTCGCGCCGAATTTTAGAAAATTGTTCTCTAGGCAAAGGCTTAGTGAATATATCGGCTAGTTGATCCTCTGTGGGCACATGGATGAGTTTAACATCGCCCTTTTGGACGTGATCACGAAGAAAATGGTGTCTAATCTCAATATGTTTTGTTTTTGAGTGTAACACCGGATTTTTCGATATGTTTATCGCACTTGTGTTATCACAATAAATTTCAGCACACCCAACTAGGATTTGATAATCCTTAAGTTGTTGTTTCATTTATAGAACTTGAGCACAACAACTCCCGGCAGACACATATTCGGCTTCCGCCGTAGATAAAGCAACGGAATTTTGCTTTTTGCTGAACCATGAGATAAGTGAATTTCCTAGCAAATGACAAAATCCGGAAGTACTTTTCCTATCGACTAGACTTACCGCATAATCGTAGTCAACAAAATCGCGGAGTTCGAAACTCTTAGTTTTGTTGAACCACAATCCTAAGTCTTGTGTTCCACTTAGATATCGAAATATGCGCTTTACACATTTTAAGTGGGACTCCTTGGGATCGGATTGAAATCTAGCACATAAGCACACACCGAACATAATGTCGGGTCTACTAGCGGTCAAGTATAGGAGGCTACCTATCATTCCACGATAAAGTTTAGGATCTATGGGTTTTCCTAGTTGGTCTTTATCCATTTTGATGGTGGAACTACTAGGAGTGTCACATGCTTTCGATTTTTGAATTTGAATTTCTTTAACATGTCCCCGACATACTTTGCTTGATTTATAAAAATGCCATGTTTGGATTGCTTTATTTGCAAGCCTAGAAAGTATGTTAGTTCTCCCATCATGCTCATTTCAAATTCATTTGTCATTAATGATGAGAATTCATTACATAGACTTGTGTTGGATGACCCAAAAATGATATCATCAACATAAATTTGAACAAGTAACATATCATGTTTTTCGATCAAAATGAACAAAGTGGGATCTAGCGTTCCTTTCTTGAATCCTTTTTCAAGTAGGAATGCACTAAGTCTGTCATACCAAGCTCTAGGAGCTTGTCTTAGTCCATACAAGGCTTTTTGAAGATGATATACATGACCCGGTGTTCATGATCTTCAAAACCCTGGTTGTTCTACATATACCTCTTCATTAATGAAGCCATTTAAGAATGCGCTTTTAACATCCATTTGATATAGTAAAAACCCATTGTAGCAAGCATAAGCAAGTAACATTCGAATTGCTTCTAGTCTTGCTACGGGTGCAAAGGCTTCCTCATAATCAATTCCTTCTTCTTGATTGTAGCCTTGTGCAACCAACCTAGCCTTGTTTCTTACAATTTCACCTTTTTCATTCTTTTTGTTTCTAAAAACCCATTTGGTGCCTATGGTTGTGTGGTCCTTGGGTCTAGGTACTAAAGTCCATACCTTGTTCCTAACAAAGTGGCTTAGCTCCTCTTGCATAGCCATTACCCAAAATTCATCTCCTAAGGCATCATCTATCTTAGTGGGCTCGGTTTGTGATACAAAAGCTATATGTCCTTCATCTCAATGTAATGTGGACCTAGTGATTACTCCTTTGTTTGGATCACCTATTATTTGTTGGGATGAATGGCCGATTAGAAGTCTTGAATTCTTAGGCGCACTTGTGTCGGATTCTTTACATGCCTCAACTTCTTGACTATTTGAAGTTTGTCCTAGGGTGCCATCATCTTCATCATCGATCCTCAATTTCTCCAAGTTTTGCATCATCTTAACTTTGGGATCCACTTCATCAAATTTCACATGGATAGACTCTTCTATGGTTTTGGTTGATCTATTAAACACCCTATATGCTTTGCTGTGCATAGAGTAGCCAAGGAAAGTACATACCTTTGACTTTGGGTCAAATTTGTCTAATTGATCCTTATCATTTAGAACATAGCAAGTACAACCGAACACCTTAAAGTAACTTATGTTGGGCTTTCGGCCTTTCCATAGTTCATAAGGAGTCTTTTTCACTTGCTTTTGGACATTTACTTTATTTATAACATAGCATGCCGTGTTAATGGCTTCTACCCAAAAGTGCTTAGCTATGTTGTACTCATTTAGCATAGTCCTACACATCTCTTGGAGTGTCCTGTTTTTTCTTTCAACAACTCCATTTTGTTGGGGTGTTCTAGGAGAGGATAATTGGTGTGTATAACCTTGTTTAGCACAAAAATCCTCCAAGTTTCTATTTACAAACTCACCACCTCTATCACTTCTAATGATGGTGATTTTGTATCCCTTTTCATTCTCAACTAAAGCACAAAATTTTACGAACACATCAAACACTTCATGCTTATGAGAGAGAAAATACACCCATGTATATCTAGTAAAATCATCAACAATGACAAAGCAATATGATTTACCTCCTAGGCTTTGTGTTTGGGTGGGTCCGAACAAATCCATATGGATAAGTTCTAAGGCTCGAGTCACATCACTTGTTACTTTCGTCTTAAATGACGATTTCACTTGTTTACCGAGGATACAAGGTTCACACTCCTTGTCTTTCTTAAACGTGCATTTGGGTAGACCCTTAACTAGATCATGCTTAGTCAATTTTGACAAGTTCTCCATGCTAGAATGTCCTAATCTACGGTGCCACAACCATGCATCACATTCACTTTGTGCACTCAAACATGAGACATTTTGCATATTCATCTCATCAAAGTTAATGGCATAAACATTTTTATCTCTATATGCAATAAATAAGGTTTCATGCTTCTCATTCCTAACAATGCATTTCGATGATTCAAACATAACATGAAATCATTTGTCACACAATTGACTAATACTGAGCAAATTATGTTTCAATCCATCAACAAGATAAACGTTAGAAATAGAAAGTGAATTGTTATCGACGGTTCCGAGACCAATAACTCTTCCTTTGTTGTTGTCTCCAAATGTAACCTTTCCACCATCATGCCGCTTTAGTTCAATAAATTGATGTGCATCTCCGGTCATGTGTCTTGAGCACCCACTATCCAAGTACCATGGGGTGCTCTTCCTCGCATCCTACACAATGGGAAACACACTAGATTTTGGTACCCAAACACCTTTGGGTCCGAGAATGTTAGTGTAGTAAACGTTTTTAACTACCCATGCTAGTCTACCCACTTTGGCCTTTTGTAATGCACATTTCCCGACCACATGAGTCTTGTTGCATTTAGAGCATCTACGATCATCATTTAGCAATTTCTTGTAACTTAACAAGTTTGCTCCATAACCTATGCCTCTTTTGTTGAGTGCACGTCGTTGTGCTCCCAACATCATGTCAAACATTTCTTTACCATTTGTAAACTTATGCACCGTGCTAGTCAAGTCCTCTACTTCCTTGACTAAAGCATCTCTCTCCTCTATGACTTCATTTAAGTCACTTTGGAGATCATTAATGGTCTCATTTTGTGACTCTATTTCACTAATTGCAATGGTCAAGCTCTTTTTGAGTTGTTTGGTCTTTTTGACCTCCTTTTCCAACTCTTTCCTAAGCTCATCAAGATTTGGAACATCATCCAAATCATCAACATTATCAAAGTTAAAAGAGTTAGAATTTACCTCGCCTTGTGCCATGAGACAAAGTATTGCCTTCTCACTTTCCGATTCGGATTCCGAACTTGATGATGATGAGTCATCCCAAGTTGCTTTGAAACTCTTCTTTCCTTTCTTCTTGTCAAACACCTTCTTGGATTTGCAATCCGCCTTGATGTGACCCGGTTTGCCGCAACCGAAGCATATGGTTTCATTCGATTTTCCTCCCTTGCTTCCACTTCGAAACTTCTTCTTATACTTGTCTCGCTTGTACATGGCCCTGTTGAGCTTTCTTGAGAGCATAGCTACTTCCTCCTCAAGATCATTGTCATCACATGATTTTTCATTTTCAATGATCTCTACCGATGCACTAGGGGAGCTATTTGCCTTCAAGGCGATATCTTTTCTTGAACTCTTAGTACCTCCACTTAATGCTTCCAATCTTGCTCGGTCTTTAAGTTCAAATTCATGGACTCGTTAGCTCTCCACACAATGCATCAAATGTGTAATCTCCAAGATTTTGTGCCGATTGGATAGCATACTTCTTGGCATCCCATTCCTTAGGCAAGCCTCTAAGGAATTTATACACCGAGGTTTCTTGATCATAATTCTTTCCAAGATTCTTGATCTCATTCAATAGTTTAGTGAATCGAGTGATGGCGGTGGCTATGTCTTCATCGGACCCAACTCGAAAAGTTTCATAGTGCTCCTCAAGAATTCTTAACTTGGTCTTCTTCACTTGCATGGTACCTTCATAGTGTACCCCAAGCTTCTCCCATACTTCCTTAGCCGTTTGACAAGCACTTACTCGGTTAAATTCATTTTCACTTAGCGCACAAAACAAGCGATTCATGGCTTGATCATTTGAGAGCTCAATCTTTATCTCCTCGGCGGTGTACTCTTTCAAGGGCTTATCCGGTGGAGTGTAGCCACTTTCAATTGCATCCCATAAGAATCTATTTTGTGCGCTAATGTAGAATTTCATTCTCACTTTCCAATGAGCATAGTTAGTTCCATCAAAATACGGAGGCCTACTCGAAGAGTTGCCTTCCCGAAGCGAGCCGGATCTAAGGTTTGCATCCTTGCACAAAAAGAACACTCAAAGATACGTTAGTAATACTTTGAGCAATAACCCGCTCGATACCAATTGAAGGTCACCCAAGAGGGGGTGAATTGGGTTACCGAGTAGTTATTGCTCTTTTAAAACTTTATGCGCAAATTACAACTATAATGCATACACTATCAATGAATATATATATGCTATGCAAGTGAATGGAATGGAAGAGATGGAAAGTGACACACAATTTATAGTGGTTCGATACAACGATCTACGTCCACTACCTAACCTCCCCGGTTAGGATTTTTAACCCCCACTTATATTGCAAATAAGTGTTACAACCTAAGCATACAAGCCTGGAGTGCCTAATTACAATTAGGACTTCCCGCCTAGCCGCAACTAGGATTTGTACCTAGTCTCAACTAGGTCTTCCCCTTTGACTTAGATTCCACTAAGTCTTACAATCATACAAATACAATAAGTTGCTGAAAAATAATGAGATACACTTTACAACACAAAGTGGTATCAAATTCAAACACTAGCAAGCCTCCTAGAGCCTAACAACTCTTATGCATGCAAGTATGAGAATAAATGGAATATGCAAATATGTCACTGATTTTGTTGCAAATCCCAAATGTGAAATCGTTTTAAAAACTTAATATATTAGTGTAAAACCGATTTCAAGTCTAAGAACAATAGTTTAATAAAAATCAAGTTTAAGTGCAAAACTTTTGTTCAAATCAATCTTAGGGTTTGATAAAATAAATTTAAGTGCAAAACCCAAGAAGAAGGTGTTCAAACACACAACAAAATGATTTTCAAATCAAATACACAAAACTATGTAGATTAAGCACAAGCAAGATTTTAGATCTAGGACTTTCTTACAAACAAGAGAATGACAAAAGAGATCAGCTTTGAAGAGATTCTTGTACTCCTTTGAAAGCCTCAAAAGTCTTGGATTAGAGAACTAAAGAACACGACCACAAAGATCTCCTTTTGCTTCTTCACAAAAATCAAAGTTCTTCTTTTTGTAGATTTTTGAGTTTTTGAGTGTGTTTCTTCCTTCTTATTAACAAAACCATGTTCTTGGTGGTTTTATAATGTTAGGTATTCCATCTTGACAGCTTTATGACCGTTCTAGGGATCCAAGGGTCCAAAATAGATCAAGAATTCAAATTAAAGTGTGTTTTCCAAATTTGTCAAAAAAGTCGTCGATATGCAATTAGCGCGCTAATGCTGAGACCTAGCACGCTAACTCTGCACTTAGCGCGCTAATGAAATCATTAGCGCGCTAACTGCAGGGACCTCAAACCGATTATTTTGTCCCTTTGTGTTAGCGACCCTTAAACTCGTCCGGGACCTAACCAACCCTTATATAACATGTTATACACGTTTAATATGAGTCATTAAGCCTAATTGGGTGGTCCGGATATTTTTACAAATCCCAAAAATGGAAATTCACGATTTCATAATGTATTAGGGGCTTTTCTACAAATTTACAATTTTCTTTTCGAAGACCTTTCAAAAACGAGTTTTTCTTTTTCGAAAACATTTACAATGATCTCTAATATGCAAATGACCATCCACACAAAGTTTCACATTGTTTAAACTCATAGACCTAGTTATGTGTTTAAATTCCACTTTGAAACTTGAAGTAAACTTATAACTTTGAAAAATGGTTTAAGAAACTTGATATGCATGGACTAATGCATTTGGCTTGCGTGAAAGAATTTGTATACCTTACATTGAAATTACAAATTGCGGTTTGAACTTTCATCTTCATTTCTTCATTAATGCCGAGTCTTGAACTTGTATTTCTTGAGTACCCTTGATATGTTGTTTTGCATCCTTTAACAAAAACTGAAATACACTAGATGTTTATTAGTACATTTTCACCTTGTTTGTTTCCATCAAAATCTCGGTCGGAGTGTGAGTGACTAACCACTTAGTCCAACAAAGTTATCATTTATTCAAAAGTGATAAACTTTAGGCATTGATACCAAGCCGTATCAAAGCTAATATCCTAAAGCTCCGAAGTAAGCTCTAATACGAAGCTGTAGCATCCCCCATCCCGATCAGGGTGGTACTCAGCCTAAAACACTAACTAAGCCCCGGTAACTTAGCCTACCTTAACTAGAGCTAGTTGCCTCACCGTTATTTCCTGGTAAACTTAACCAATATATTGATATCAAATAAATAATACAAAGTAAATGTAACAAAAAATTAAAAAAATTTCAATAATTATTAATATACATAAATACATAGTTTACCAAAACTCAAAACCTTGTTTATAAACCACATAACCCTGTTTATATATAACAAAATATCTCAAACTTTGTATATATGTACAAGAAGGTTCATTAAATTGTATATAAGATTATAAGACTCCTAAGTCTTCTCCTTGCCCTTCGCTGAAGCTCTAGGTTGAAAACTTGAAATATTAAATTTGGGGTGAGCGCTCCAACTTGCTCAGTAAGTAAGGATTCACAAAGCCATTTACATACCATATAATAGTCATGAACATTGTGCAATAGCAATATGCACTAATGTTAACTAAAAGGAATGTAAAAAGCATATAATTCAATAAATAACATATGCAATTCAAAATGTCAATGACTATTAGATTGTGATTCTTAATTTATTTATAAAACTAGGGTCGATTACATTCTTACCCATTAATGAGATTGCTAGACCAACACATTGGCTTATGCATTGTCTAGCCAATCCATTAATGTCTAATGGTTTTATCCAAAACCCTCTAGTGAATATGAAACCCACACAACCTATCTAACTAAGTAGGAGTTACTTATAGACCGAGAAATCATCCCTCCATCCTATATAACCTGGTCTTAGTCCCAAAAGTTACTGTCGTAGATCACATTAGACACTATTTCTCGTTTATTAAAAAAAATCACCGTGTACATAATCCCCCATTTCAGTCCATAAACTGCATGAACAATATATACTAAGATAACCAGACAACATTGATAAATAAGCGAATCTATACGTACCTCGATTTAGGTTTTCTATCTAAATTCGTAACTATTTAGGCACTCAAGCTTTCCTGGGGATCCAACACTTACGACAAACCATTTGTGATCAATATAGGTTTAACATTATGTGTTTAGAGCCTTTAGTTTAGTCTCTAAGACCTCAGAAAACCCTAATAAAACTTAGCATTATTGTTATTTTTTGGGGTTGAAGAACGCTCCCTCAATTAATGGGGTGTGTTCCTCTAACTGGGTTCGTACAAATTGATGAAGGGATCGTGATCCTCTTCTAGGTGGAGCGCACTCCACCCTATACTGTCTCAATAGTGCACAAGGCAACATCCATTATTCCATCCACAAATCCACATAACAACCATAAACAACAACCATAAACACTTTTAAAATACATCAGGGAGGACCTTTAATGAGGTAACAAAACATTTCCAGTCAACAACATCAACAATTCACAAAGATATCAACATCCACTATTAATTTGAACTTTAAAAATATGAAAACAGAACTTGCCGATAATGATGATCTCTCATTTCTAGTTGTTGAAGCTCCTCAACTCATATTGAATTAACTCCCTGATTGATTCCTTCGTATTAGCGCCGAAACCCTCAGCTCTCTCACACTCTCTCAATTGATCAAATTATGGAGATAAGTCTGAAGGCTTTAATTTAAATATATGGTTTTTCTCCAAATACGCATCACACTATCTCGAGACTAATTGAACGATTGATGTGTTAACATGACACCTTAAAGTGACACACGTGTAATACTCATCTCGAGGCGATCCGACGATCCATATTATTCAAACTAAACTTATAGGTTTCAATATATATATTTATATATCAAAGATATATAAATATATAAACATATATGTAATTATATTTTGTGTATTTTCTTGCCAATAAATTCACCGGACATGCCTATGAGTATTCTTGGGTGTGCACATTCATTTTACAACCCCTTCGTCGCACTTGGTGTACCGACTATTTGTTGTTTATAATGTATTCTTCAATTATAGGCTTGTATATAAATTCTCTATTATACTAAAACCTGTAAAATTCATTAAATATTCCTAACAAACACAAACCAATATACAAACTCATGCACATGCTAATCGAGGTACACTAGACTTAACCACGAGTCTAACTTAAGTTAATTAGGATTTGGATTACACTAATCCCCAGTTTAAATTAACATGTCGTTACATGGCGTGCAACCTATGCTCTCTTAGTGTCGTCAGAAATGCCCTGAGATGTGTCTCGTGCTCCTCACGAGTCCAGCTGTATATCAAGATATCGTCGATGAAAAGTATAACAAAGCAGTCCACATATGGTCTTAAGACACTGTGCATTTGATCCTTAAAGATCGTTGGGGGCATTAGTAAGACTGAACGACATGTAATGACCCTAATAAATCTAATCCTAGTCAATTGCCTAATAGCCCGTGATTAACCCTTTTAAAACTGTTTAATAATTCAATAATTCTTATTTGTGTGTGATGCCTTGATTATTTTATGTTTATCTATGTGTGCACGCGCAACTTCATTGATCTTGTTGTCGAATTAGCGAGTAAGTATAATCCTCGAGATGTATGCGTATACGAGTATTCGGGTAGATCAACGATATTAATTTAAGTTGGTCTAATGGAACTTATTTAATTGAAATGCCTAAGTCATAAGGTGCATTTTAATCATTTCACAAATTAAGATTTTTAAAAATTAAATTAGAATTATGAGGTGTCAATTTCTTATGGTTTATGGAGTGATTATGAAAAACTTAATAAAAACTAAATAAAGAAAATTGTGTGGCGGTAGTTCACCTACTTAAGGATAGTATAAAAAAAGAGATATGGGGTGAGGGTTTTATTTAAGTTAGAAGCGGTGGCGAGGAAGGAGAAGACCAATTTCTTTGGAGATCTTAATTAAACCAAGTAAGTTAACATTTACTTTCATTTAATTTTGATGTTATGGATTTAATACATAGTATAATTGATTAATTCATTGTTGGTAAGTTGATTTTAGTGGAGTTGATTTACTTAGATTGATTTAAAAGACAAAAAAAGAAAGTTGTTCGATCGTTTTAAAGAAGAAAAGAAGAAAGGAAAGGAGAAAGAAATAAAGTATGAGATTAATGAGGGAAGAAAGAAACAAAATGAAAAAAAAGGGGCAACTTGCGTTCTGGCCACCCCTATCTCTTTCGTTTTCACGAAAATGAAAGAGAGGAGGGGGATCGAACCCACAACAAGGGCTAAACCCGGTCTAGTTCAGCCTAGACCCGGTTCAAGCGTGAAAAACCCCCTATTTTATTAAACATTTATATTTTCATATATTAACTAATAAAAAATAATAAAAATAACAGAAGACTCAAAAAAAATTCAAGAAAAATAGGGAAAATTAGAAAAATAAGAAAAGTGAGAAAATTTGTAGAAAATTGGGTTTTAGGGATTTTTGAGGATTCTTACATCGAGATTCTCATCGGAAAACGTGCCAACACTATAATTTTTCTATTTTTGAATTATTTTGGGAATTGAAAATCTAAATTATGTCAAATAGCCTCAAACACACCCAATTTATTTTAAATTGATATCAGAAACCCAAGAGACAAGTGTCGAGTATCGATACATATTTCGAGGCTTGTGGGCGCCTCGATTTTGTTTGGTGTTTACGTATTGAGGTAAGTAAACTAGTAAAAATTTCAATATTAATTCTTTTCATTTCCTTGTTCTATTTGATGTAATTACTGCTATTATTGGACTATACATCCCTACCGAGTGACCTAGAGTCTAAGTGGTCTGGTCTAGTTGTGTCCACTTATGGGTTGAGCTGCCGACTAGCTCTCGTGGCTCCCCGACAGGTCTGAATCCTTCGAGTGAGCATCTGCCATATGTCATGAATCCTCTAAAGTATTCGAGTTCCATTATGGTTGAGCATCCGACTTAGTCCATAGCTCATTTTGGAATGTTTTCTCGGGCTGCGGCTCAAGCGAGCTGACTGTGCCTAATGAATTAGGTGCGACTGAAACGACTTTGACCTGCCCCACCAGTGTTAGACACTTACAAGTCTTAAGTGGCCTTGAGCCCACGTGTAAAGTTTCAGGACCACTTACTCATATCCTTTGCTTACTGGTCACTTGTTCCCTACCGTTAATCATTGTAGTCTGTCTATCATGTGTTCTCGGGCTGCGGCTCAAGCATCTGACTTAGTCCATAGCTCATTTTGGAATGTTTTCTCGGGCTGCGGCTCAAGCGAGCTGACTGTGCCTAATGAATTAGGTGCGACCGAAACGACTTTGACCTGCCCCACCAGTGTTAGACACTTACAAGTCTTAAGTGGCCTTTGAGCCCACGTGTAAAGTTTCAGGACCACTTACTCATATCCTTTGCTTACTGGTCACTTGTTCCCTACCGTTAATCATTGTAGTCTGTCTGTCTATCATGTGTTCTATTGTACTTTCTCAGCATTTTATTTCTTTCCAGGAAGATTTATGGAATTGTTTATTGTTTAACCTAAATTACTATTGAACTTCTTCTAGATTTACTCATTGGGATTGTCTCCACTTTGGTGACAATTATAGGTCCTTCAGTAGTTAGGGCAAAGAGCTTGTGATCGGTGATTTCCACCGAGCTTCCTTCAGAGCTAGCTCCTCTTTACTACAGTAGATTTATTTTGATATTTTGGACTATACATATGATATATAATTATGTTTTTTTTTACCTTGGGATTTATTTTGGGTTGTGAGACATTTGACAGATGTCTACTACATTTCTTTACACTATTTGCCACCATATATATAAATAAGATCTACTTTTGCAGGATTTCCACACCAAGGCATTTTTTGACTACCATTTACCTATTTAATTTGCTTTGAATATCTTGAATTCCGCTACGTAAACATTATGAGTTTTTAAACTAAATAACAAATTAAATAAGCAACTAATGATTGAATAACTTGGAAAAAAGGCTGAACAGGTATGCGTTGACTCTACGGGAGTTGACCAGGGGTCCACGTAGGTTTAGGTAGGGCGGGTCCTAGTTTATGGTGTCTGGGGCCATCACATGGGATGACTGTAAATTGACGATAACTTGAGCGAAGATCAATATTCGAGAAGAATTTGGCGCCTGCTAACTGTTCGAACAAATCATCAATCTTAGGGAATGGGTAACGATTCCTAACTATCACTTGATTAAGCTTGCTATAGTATATGCACATCCTCATCGAACCATTTTTCTTCTTCATCAACAACACTGGAGCTCCCCAAGGTGACATACTAGGGTGGATGAAACCCTTCTCCAACAAATGATCAAGATGTCTCCTAACCTACTCCTACTCCGATGGTGACATCTTGTAAGGTCTGCTGGCTATCGGCTGAGTCCCTAATATCAGTTTGATGATAAACTCAATCGTTCGTGGTGATGGCAATCCTGTGTTGTAACTAGTCGACGATCCCTCGTTGACCCAACTCGTAAGAACTTTGGTATCATTGTAATGCGAAACTCTATATATTCTAACACTCGGAGATCTGTTGGTAATTGATGCCCCTCAACCTCTGTTATCACATTTCTACATATCCAGTTAGGGTATATCTTATCCCCATCAACCGTACTGAGAACAAGGTGCGTGTCTAATGTCCATGCAACTAACCCTAACTCTCCAACAATTCGTCCAACAATAAATGATAAAGTACGACCATAATCAAACATAGTATCCATAGGTCTACTATAGATATGTAAAATACTTTCGACGATCTGTCCGGCCGCTCTTCCATCTAGCTATGCTACTGTGTGGGCCCTATCTCTGGCTTGATATTGTTTTCGTTGCGGTAATGGCGGTGCTCTGTAGTTTGCCCTCGAAAGTCCCCTCTATCCACACCTACGACATCTATGTTTCCCTTGCATGTCGGCCTGTCCATTTCTAAATCTCTAACCCTGATCCTAGTCTCTTTGACCTTTGTCATCTCCTCCTTGATCTCTACCCACATGATGTTGTTTTGGCTGCTGCCTAAGCTGCTCAATATATATTGGTGCCATTGCGTGCACCTTCATATTGAAAGTGATTGTCCCGACGATCATCCCTATGGTCCCTGTCCCATTTATCGTCCCTGTGACCCCTCTATCTATTCGCCCCCGGTCAATTGAGAGCTCTGTCCTGTTTGTACCTCAGTCCCAGTAATACACATGCCTATCTTTGCATTAGGAATGTCTCATGTACTAATGCTCTATCATAGATCTTTTGCAGAGTAGGAGCCCCACATAACACCATTGCCTCAACAATCCTCTCATCCACACCTCGTGTGGCGGCCCCACGCCTCAAGGTCGCCTTGAGTGTCATTGTGTCGTGTGCTCCTTAATTGGTGGGCCCAACAACACATGTCTAGCACCTGTCTTGTACACCTCATGTATTGATGTTCATGTCCACATATGTGCAAATGGTTTAATTAGTTTATTATTCATGTTTTCTTAAGTTATTTCCTTAAGTGTTCAAATTTTTTAAGTCCAACCATTTGTAGTTTATTTGGGTCCTAGTCGTGCTTGTGGTTTATATTTTACAAGTTAACAATGATTCAATAGAATTAACATTATCCATATGAACATTATCCATATGAGCATATCCTAATGTGGAAAATCGAAAAATCACTCTGTATATAGGCGACAATACCATAAAATAATGTATATATACATGTATAATGTCACTCCAGTCTCCCAATACCTAAAATAGTACAAAATATCAAAAGAAACACATACTGAAAAGTCCTCGACAATGGGCAATCAGATATAGTCACCTAGGATCCCTTTGCCCCTACTGGTATTAGGACTTGCACTTAATCATCATAAAAGACAGATGACGAGTCTAGTAAGTAAAATCCCAAGGAACCCCTTTAAGCATTCATATAATAAAGTAAGGCAATGCAAGGAATATTGGTAAATAAACATGCAAAATGTAAAAGATATGCAACTGTATTTGGCTCATCACATGAATAATTAACATATAAGTTAAAAAAATGTGTGTGTTCGCTCCAGAGGGACTAGACTTTACGTCGGGTCACCAGGATCCCACCAGTGGATGCACCCAACTGGCCCAATGCTGGTCCTCGTGGTGTTGGCCAAATCCGCTGAGTCACTGACACGTGCACTAAGGGCAAGTTTGGGTTACCATTCACTGAAAGTCAGGTCATACGTGCTACAATCAAGTGCATCATGAACACATAACCAAGAATCTTGGGGAGTAAACTCAACCCATGTCTAAGTAATGAAATGGAATAGTAGAAATGACAGGAAATGATAAAAACAGAATTAAAAAAATAGAATCAAATACTCAAAGTTCTTCAATTGGGTTTTACAAACATCAAACCACTCTCCAATCTCCCCAAACTCCCATATCTGATCCGCTAATCTCCCCGACACTGAGCTACGATCCACTAAGTCCCTGAAGTCCAATTTATAAGTTTAGGTTGATTACAAGTGTTTAGAAATGTATTATGTTGGAAATCATCAAAACAACCCTTAATGTTCATGTTTTTTATGTCATTAGAGCACTAATAGGTCAACATAGTGCACTAGGTGGAGTTACTATTCTTCATTTTGAAAACTAGTTAAGAGCCCAGATTGGTTAACGCGTTTACGAGCCTAGTTAGTGCACTAATTGCTCTACGTGATAGAATTCTCAAGTCAAGAATTCTATCCTTCCCATCCCAATTAGCTACGTAACCTAGTTTACACACACGTGACACAATGATGACTCCAAAACATAAGTTAAATCGATATCAGAACATGAAATAAATCAAAATTATCAAATCTCATAAATTTATTAGTTTTTCCTAAATTCATCAAAACACCAATTCATGCAAAACCAGTTGTAAGTTTTCATTGGAAATAATCACTAAACATATAATTAATCATTTTTTCATAAAAAAAAACCAGGGATTTAATCCTCAAATTCAAATTATACCAAAAACGCTCCAAATCGGGTAGAAGATGAAGATGAAGATTATCTTAGTTGAATCACTTGAATTTGATCTTTAAGTACTGGATTTAAGTTTCAAATCCCTCTCCTTCTCTGGTTTCTCAAGTTTGCATGGATTTTAGTTTAGTGGTTTGAAAAAAACCAACTGACAATGCTATTTATATCTTTTGTCTTGATTTAGTGTGCTATGCGCGTCTCGAGGATTATCTTATGGTCTCTATTCATACTGTAACACATTACTTAATGACTCCAATAGCCCAGTACTATCCTAGATTTACTCACCAGGATCATCTAGATACCTATTAAAGGCCCACATTATTTAAATCAAACTATAGGCTTCTTGTTATTTGGTTTAAATTACATTACATTAAGCCTCATTAAATCATAAGGTTAATGTTTCTATTTACCAAAGTTAATCCACTTCTGATCCCACTAACCTTAGGCAATCCGATACCCGGTGCCTCGCGTCCTGACACGCATCCCGAGTCTTGCCATAGCTTATTATTCTAACTTAAATCTACTTAGCCTATTGTTACATTACCATTTCATTTGATTACTTAGTCATATTAATGTGAATTAGTCGAGTTTTCTAGTATACTTGTAATTCTCCTCTCCGATACCCACATTGACACATATTTTGAGGCAATATAATCATCAAATATACACATATGCGATGTATTAGTAAATAAATTCATAAAACTCAATGAAAATAAAAAATACAACACATAATTAACTAGTATACTTAGGTTGACATGTGTTTTAGCCTACCCATGGTGTCCATGTGTATTTGAGCTAGTATCCAAGTTTGAAAGTATGAAATAAAGAATGACATTAATAAAATGGGTCGTTACACCTCGAGTGAACTAATATATTTGTAGTCGCTCTGACCTCGCCATATCCATTGAGAACTATAACAAGTACTGAAAACACTCCATATATTGCATTAGTGAACAGTTACCCCGTTGCAAGGCCAGAAAATCCTCTCTCATCAACCATAACCTCTTTTCCATGGGAATATATTGATCATAAAATACTTTTATGAACTTTTCCCACGTCATCGGCTCTGGGAATGTATCCTGATATGTTGTCCACCTAAGTGTTGCTTGACCTCTCAGTCATGCTTCAATAGACGTGCCTGCACCCTCTAGTTATTCATCATTAGCTTATGCCCCTGATGAGTAACTATCCATTTCCCTGTTGTCTCAAGCTCACCACCTCCATAAAAGAAACCTGGTTGAAACTTCATAAACTTTCTCAAAAGCTTCACTTTTGGGGCATAAATCTTGATGTAGCAACATTAGTAGTGGTAGTTAACTGCTCTGTAGTCATGGATGAGGGCATAGGAGTCAAAGTCTCCAGTGATATGACAACTGGTGTAGCTCCCTTTGCTCGTGTCTCCGCATTTGCTCCATCAATTAGTGACTATGGGACAACCGAAGCGACGACTATCCCTGTAGGTGTTATTACTACCACTAGGTCTCGAGGTGTTGTAGCCGTAGTCGTAGTTGTAGCGAGTGCCATAAGTGTGGTAGTCTGATCCCATAATAGTCAGAGCACCTTAGCTATTTAAGTCTTCTAGGCTGTGAGCTGGTCCTCCACACTCGTTGTGATAAGTGGATCCCTAGCTACGTCGCTATTCCATGCAGTCTCTTGAGGTGTAGTCCATTGTCTGTCCATGATTTGCATTAAGAAGGGTATGACGGATCAGCCTCATTATACATACGTGTATATAATATATATAAAATAACACATACATATAACTATACCCACCTAACATCACTTCTCAAGTAAGGTTCTAAGGCAATATCATCGGGTTTCCACATCTAAGGCTTGTTTATTAAATGTTCTGCTCTTTCATTTATGTTTCCTAATTTACTAGAACTTGGCTTTGATATCAACTATGGCAACCCCGATCCTCGAGGCCGCCTCGGGGTGTTGTCGTGTAATGTGCTCCTCGCCAGATAGGCCCAGCTAAACGTGTTCGACACCTACATGTCCATCTCATGTTTCGATATTCGTGTGCACTTGTGTGTTATTAGTTTAGTTAATCGGTTATTTGTATTTTTCTTAAGTTATTTCCTTAAGTCTTCGAATTCCTTAAGTTCAACCGTTAGTAGCTTATTTAAGTCTTAGCCGCGCTAGTGGTTTGTGTTTTAAAGTTAATAGTCAATCACGTTTAACAATGAAGTAGCAAAAATCTTAATTAAAGTAAGTAAAACATAAAAGTTCACCATAATATATAACATCATTCATATGAGCATGTCATACTGTGTAAAACCCGAAAAAATACTCGATATATAGGTGACAGTGCCATAAAACAATATATATATACACATGTAGTGTCACTCCAGTCTCCTAAATTCCTAAAATAAAGCAAAATATCAAAATAAACACGTACTAGTAGGTCCTCGACGATAGGCAATCAGATGTAGTCTAGTGAGTAAAATTCCAAGGAAATTCACTGAGCGTATAAGTAAATAGGAAACCAAAGAAAATGTAAATAAACATACATAAATATAAACAGGTAACTGTAAATGGATCATTGCATGCATATATAACAAGTATATTACAAAGTGTATGCTCGTCTTGGGTCAGACTAGACTATACTTTGGATCCCCATGATCATTTCATTGGCCCCACTACTCTTTCACCTGGTTCTTCACGGTGATTGGCCTAAACCTACGCTTCATCGACATGTGTACTAGTCAACATCTTGTGTTGCAATTCACTGAGGGCTTGGTCACAAGTTTTACAACCTAGTATGCCCTAAACACATAATGAATACACCGGTGGGTGTAACCTCAACCGACCATCCAAAATAATGTGGAATATAATGATATGCAAAAATGTATAAAAGAAACATAAGAACAACAATTAAATACTAAAGTGATGTCCCTATGGATTTTACAAACCTCAAACATGCGCTTTGATTCCCGATAACACCCCGATCCAACCCCTCACGTCCTCGATTGTCGTACTATAGTCCTTGAGTCCCCTGTGACCAATTTCAAGTGTTTTAGATCGATTTTACATATTTAAAGTAAAGTGTATAGGTCAGGTCTTCAAAACAACCCTTTAGGTTTAGTAGATATATGCCATTAACATGCTAAGTTGGGCCCCTAGTGTGCTATGTAGAGATAGTTCACTGGGAAAAACCCCTAGCGCACTACACCATCATGTCCAGCAAGGATAACGCGCTAGCCACCCTTTCTACCTCGCTATCTGCGTTGAACGTCATAATTCTCAACCCGAGAATAATGTCCCCAAGTCCCCAAATAGCTTTCATAGCCTCATCGACCATTCTCCACTCAGTAGAGACTCAAAAAATGCCATTACAACATCAGAAGACAAACAATTAGGTCAAAATTATCAAATTTATGCATTCATTAGTTTTTTTTTTTTTTTTTTTTTCAGATTTCACCAAAAACCCAATTTCAATAAAAATCAATTTACAAATCCTAATGGTGATATTAATTAGACTTGCAAATCATCAAAGATTAATTAAAAATAGTGATCTAGTCATCAAACTCGAATTGACACCAAAACATCTCAAATTGAGCTCATTTTGATGAATTTAGTGAGATAAAGATATTACCTTGTGCTTTAATATCTCAATTTGGTCTCCAACCCTTAACTCCAGCTCCCCAAATCATCAAATGTTGTTGTTGTTCTTCCCAGATTTCTGATTTGCATGAGAAAGTAATAGTGGAGAAGAGAAAATCCCATTAAGTCAAGTATTTATATGTTGTGTTGTAATCTAATTTGCTATGCATATCTCGAGGACTATCCTAGAGCTCTTATTCAAAGCATCCACATAACATTATGACTCTAATATGACATAAATCAGTGACACATCACACTAAGTTTCTTCAATCTATGACCATCGTTAGGTTGATAAAAGGTTTAAATATTTCATATGCAAACTATAGTAAAACCATTTATTTGATTAATAATTCAAATAGTTAACTTTGGCATACAATTAATTCACATCTCAGCACACATCCCAAGGCGTATCATAGCCTATAGTTCTAATTAAATTGACTTAGTTTATGATTATATTACCTAGTTTAATTGATCAACTAGTCATCTTAATGTAAATTAGTTGTATTTTCTAGTGTATCCATAGTTTGCCTTCCCGATACCCGCGCTGACATGCACAAAGCCAATACCCGTCACATAATCTCACACGATATAACAATACAAACACAAACATGTGATGTATTAACAAATAAACCTATAAACTCGTATTGCAAATAAGCAATCAATAGACAAATAGCTAGTGCACTTTGGTCGACGTGTGTCCTACCCTGTCCGCTGGATCCTCTTGGATCTGAGCTGGCGTCCTTATATGAAATTATTCAATAAATAACGGTGTTAATAAAATATGTCGTTACATGTCGACGTGAGATCGGAGTAGAGAGTGATGTGATAAATTCTAATTTAGTTTAATATGATTCATTTAACTAATCTAATGTGCTTATAGTTGAATTTATGTAAATGAGACGTAAGATAAGAAAATTAAACAACATCCATAAAAATGCCTCGGGATGTGTACTATAACCATCTCTACGTAACTTGGAGTAAATAAAGTGTGTTAGCATAAATGAATAAGTGGATTGTGGGACCAAGTAATAAGCCATTAGATTTTCCTAAAGATGAGTGTGTAATACAAGATCAAGGGCTAAAATTAGATCCTACCACTATATAAATAGTTGGTAGTTGGATTTTTATGCAAATCATCCCATTTTCATTTGCACAAAAAGATGGAGAGTTCCGGAGAGATGAATTTAGCGACTTTAAGATAATTCTGGTGAATTGAAGGGAGTTTAATCAAATTAAGGAATCTTCACAACTAGGTA
This sequence comes from Stephania yunnanensis, assembly GCA_039657365.1. Classification (NCBI taxonomy): domain Eukaryota; kingdom Viridiplantae; phylum Streptophyta; class Magnoliopsida; order Ranunculales; family Menispermaceae; genus Stephania; species Stephania yunnanensis. The sequence continues at coordinate 49,746,158 of CM077584.1, read as the reverse complement.
AGCTAATCTACAACTACACTTTGTAAAATTTAAATAAAGAATTGTAAGTTTTAGTTCAATTTTGATTTTTTAACGATTTCAATAAGCAAATGAATTTGTTTTCAAAATCTAATTTTGTATTTGGATTTCTTGTGAAATTTCACTACTATAAAGAAGTTATGGATTTGAAATTGTTTTCATAAAGTTATGAATTTTTGAAGTTGTAAGACAAAATTGTAAATCTTGGATGTTGTTATTAGAAACTAGCCTTTGTAAATTTGTCATGACTTTCTCATTTTAAATTGAGATAGATTCACTCTGGTGGCATTCAAAAGATAACTCTAAGTGGAACAAGTTTTGCCTACTGAAATATTTTGGAATTCGAATATTTTCAAGTCTAAAAATCCTTTGCAACTTTGATGAAGAATCTGAAATTTTTGGGTTCACAATTTTGCTAATGTCTTACTGTTTTGAGCATAACTCACTCATTTCTTATTGGATTGACCTCATCTTTTAGCATGATGTTCTAAAATATATTTTTTGGCTTCAGTAAAAAATCATGAATTTTGAAGCTATGGTTTAGGAGAAATGAGATTTACAAAGTTGTTGGTCAGAATCAAAACTATTTTGGGTCATTGTGGTAAAACTTCCATATCTCCTTTGATGCTTATCGAAATTGCACAAACATTATAGTTCTGGAAAACTAAAACGTAGCTCTAAAAATTTCTTTTTGTACTACAATACTTAATTTTAACATTTTGGTAATTGAAATCAACTCATAAGCTATTGCACCAAAACTATTTTTATTTATTAAAGTAGATTTCAATATAAACAAAGTATTAATGGGGTTAATTGTGAAACATTAATATTTGAAACCACTTAACCAACCTAAAACAAGTTAAATTAAGTTTTTTATGACATCTTAGGAGCTTAGAGAGGACTTACAGGGTGTGGAACACGAGCTTGAAGTGGTAGAGAGCCGGTATGGGCTAAAAATTATGTGCATTTAAGGTAAGGAAACTTGTTGATGGAATTTTCTCCATTTCATTTCATTTCATTATTTAGTTAATATACAGTCATTTGGAATATTTTAATGCTAATCTTATATTCCTAATCACATGCCTTGTATATACTTTCATGTCTATGATTTCTTTGGGTGTAATCGTTGTGTAATGACTTGTCACATGACATTCCTTGTTTTGGATTCGTTTTATGATTGGATTCTTCAATTGTTGTTGATCTGAGAGCTATTGAAATGTATTCTTAATAGCATGCTATGATTTGTTTGACTCTCTTATTGATGTACGTATACACTTATGCCAATGTATTTGTTGTATGATACTTGTTTGTACAATCTTCAAACATGAACTCCTCGATAGGCATGATTTGAGGAGCCCATCTTTGTAGATGCCCTGATTTTATGAGTTGCATGATACATGGGGTAGAGTCTCTAGAGATGTCAGCACTCCACACAGCTGATGCTTTACTTAATTCATAAGTAACGTGACTTACAAGGTTAGAGTTCATGGGGATGTTAAAACTCCACACAACTGATGTTATTAAAGTGTAATACGGGGTTAGAGTCCATGGGGATGTCGGCTGACCAAACTTAGATTTGCATGATTATTTTGTTTGTCATTCATTGTAGAAGCTTGGCAACTATTTGCATACTTTCCTTTCAAATTATTCTTATTCATAGCTATTGTATGTTTTTAGTTACCATTCTTTGTATATTTTAGAAATGTAGATGAATAGCCTTCAAGTTTTACTTTTTACTTTACTGTAGTCACCATTTTTTTTATGATGGTTGGTGCAGATTTATCAAGTAGCGGATAAGATAAGGAAAGATCAATGACTACCTCTGAACCCTCGACGTGTAATTTAACTACGAGCTGGCACATTTACTAATTGATATAAATAAAATGAAATTACAAAAATCAATAGTAGAATTGAATAACAAGTAAGTTTCATAAAATTATCTAACCGGAGGCTTACATGTAAGTAATGTCCTTAAAAAGAGATTTCTCTGAATTTGGTTGTTGAATTTTTCCACAAAGACCTGCCACCAGGATGCAACTGAATGCCTTTCCGAAATAAAGTTCACTAGTTTCCAAAGTCTACCCAAACTGTGATTTGATTCTCTTTAAAAAATGTATTTCAAAAATCAAGTGAGTCTTAAGTATTTCAATTTTATTTGAATAGAATTTGACGTATTGTTCCAAAGCTTTGCGACTCTTTAATTCCGAAGCTAATACATATTGGCGTCATTAACAGTCGCACATGTTCACAACATAACCAACATTAACTATCACATTAATTAATTTCAAAATTATGAAATTAAAGAAAAAACTAAATTAGAGAACAAAAAAATTGGTTTTTATAAGGCCAAATAATCTAAGCCCAAGGCCTAAGGCCCTATTTTTGACTTTAAATATAAAATATTATATATACACCTTACTACCGATGCCATTTGGGCTTTATCTATTGGGTTTTCTAAAACAAAGTTTTAGAGATGGTGTTTGTATTTGACGAGTTTCCATTTTTTAAGTTCCAATGTGGGACTAAAGAGTTTTCTATTCAAACCTATTTGAGACTTTGTCTCAAGTTCCAACAATATACTAGATCTTGTTAGTACATACTATTAGTAGTCAAATGCCTTGTTTGGTTAGGGGTGAAGTTAACTCTTGGGAGATAATTTGGAGGGGTGTTTCAAACTAATATTGTTTAGTTGCCTAATTTTCCTGCAAGTTATCTTCCAACTCACACCCAAGGGCGAGAGGTATCTTCCCTACCTCCTTTATGGGAGTCATCTCCCAAGAGTTTGTGGACACAATTACTCCTCATTAATTATTTATTATTACCCATTTACATCTCTTTTGTTTGAATGGTATTTATATCAATTTATATCTTTTATTATTTAAAAAATTGCAACATCCCTGCAAGTTTAAAGTTGAACCAAACATGAAAATATGATCTTTTACTATGAGTTAACTCTTTGGTGTTAACTTTGCTCGCATTGTAAGTTAGCAAAAACAAACCAAACGAGACCAAACACTTTAAAGTGATTGAACAAATTAAACTTAACCAACCATGTGGGTGGCCTAATGGTTAAGTTTGGGGTTATTGGTGAAACGATTGGGAGTTCGATTCCTATCGGGAGTTAGTTTCTCTCTTATCAAAAAAAAAGAACAACTAATTAATCGAAATTAAAACTCAAAAAAATAGGTGGGATTAAAGTGAACTAAGATGTTGTTTGCTCTAGAATGTGTAGAGCGCTCAATTAAATTAGGCGGCGACTAAAAGGACCCCAGTTTTTAGCTAAACGGATCCCATTACTTAAGCATACCCCAATTTTGCTAGTACCCCGCCTTTATTTTCATAAATTCCAAAAATGCCATTGCTTACCTCATGCCCAAGAAGTGAAGAAGTGTCGCCCGCGAGTTTCGATCACACATGGCCGAGGTCACCTCTTTAGAGGTCTCTTTCGTCTTACACTTAGACATCTTTAGAGGTCTCGGCCGACTCCTGACAAGGCCTTTGAAGAGGTGTCACTCTTATGTTGGTCTCGGTAGGAGCCGACCGAAACCTTTAAAGGGGTCTCAGACTTGTGTAACAGAGAATTTCAAAGCAGTCTCATACTTGTGACAGAGACTTCCAAAATGGTCTCGGCCATGTGTGTTTGAAACCTACAGGTGACAAAGAACGAACAAAAAAAATTTAAAACTCTAAAGAAATATGTGAAATCGACTAAGATTTTAGTGGGTTTTGCTTGGAATCGCTATATATTCTCGATATCATCGATATTTTGTGTCAAAAACACGAGATTCGAGCTCTAAATCAAAACCCTTAAACCCAACAACAAAACCACAAACATCATTACCGACTCAAAAATCTTTTTTAAAAAAACTCCAGAATACCCATAAATTGATATGAAAATAGGTGGGAAATACACTCACGGCGTCGAATCGATGTGGTTTCGCTCGGATTTCGTCGGATATGGGTGGAAGTGAAAACGCGACTCAAGAGAGGGGTGAGGGGGTATGGGTGAGTGGGTATGAGTGAGGTGTGGGTAAACAAAAACCCATTTATATGGAGGGGCGGTTGGGTCATTTCACACATACATTAAATTTCTTAAACAACTGGGGTTCGTTTAGCAAAACCTAGGGTCCGATCCTTTTACCTCCTGCCTTAAATTATGAAGCAGTAGTACTACTGGCTAGCAATCTTGCTTACTAGCACCAATTAATGACTTTCAATATGTGACAACCGGACAATTAAGAAGCGTGTTGTGTTCACATGCTCTCTTTCCAACATTTCATTTTTAGGATTTTCTCAATTTTCTATTTTAAGATATTTATTTATTTGTGATATTTATTGTTTTAAGATATATTCATACCCCATGTTTTTGAACAACGAAAAACTCAACGTTCGATGGTCTAATTAATGAAGAGTTCATTCAATGCATTAAGTCCTTGTTTCGAATCTTGCACCATCTCTTTGGTCACCTCAACATCATCATACATAGAATGGAGACGGTCTAATTAATGAAAAATTTATTCAATGCATTAAGTCTCTGTTTCAAATCTTACATCATCCCTTTGGTCACCGCAACATCATTATACATGGAATGGAGTGTAGTGCAAGTTCTATAAATTTTACATCTCATCCATACTTCTTGCAATCCACTTGGTTTTTTTCTTTCTCCCTTCAAAGAATCATAAGGAAAAAACCACAGTACTATATAAGTAAGAAACCTTTGCAATTAAATGGTAGTGGATGCAATGTGGCAGTTCTGCTGTTTAAATTATTTCCTCTCCTATGGACGATTTTTGGTGGTTATGTTAGTTTTGCTGGATTAGGGAAATGGGATTGTGAATCTCCCATTTGATTATATCATGGATAGCACACAGTTTGACTCTACTACTTTTGTTTAAATTTGCTTTCTTTTTGTAACTTTGTACATTCACAAAGATATGTATACATATAATTTTTCATTTTAGCAGTGTAAAATAATTTAATAAATATTTTGTTGTATAATTTCACTAACACCTGCGCGGAGTGCAAGGAAATGACTAGTATATATATAAAAGAATTGTTTATGTTAGAAGCTCTCACAATGCGACACATGGAATTGAGAAGCTCTCACAACATTACATTTAACATTTCATAATTAATATTTTATAAGAAAAAATAAAAAACAAGAGCCATTAATATTTCTAGCACTTAAGTGAGAGTTATGATGGTAATATTTAATTTTTTTCAGTTTTTTAATAATTTTCATTTTTTTTTTGTGGTTTTTAGAGAGTTTTTTTTTCGATCTTTTTTGGAGAGTTTTTATTTTCGGTTTCGATTTTTCTAATAATTTCTCTTTTGTTTTTCTATCTTTTTTGGAGAGTTTCTAATTGTAACACAAGTATTTCACAAAAAAAATTGTAACACAAATATCACAAGTTTTTTTTATCCATTACAACACAAATTTAATTAGTATTTACTATAAAAGATAAGATTTTTTTTTAGTGATGTCAGAATGGGAAATGAAGCAATTAATGCTTAATTTTTTGATTTCCCAAAGTTACAGTTGAAACAAGAAATTCTCAAAACGTGATAAACATTTGGGAAGGGGGAGAACATTATAAATTTTTTCCATTTCTTTTCCTCATCAAAATTATTTTATCCAATATGTAGATACTTATTTTTGCCCGTGCACGAAGCTCGGGATGCCAACTAGTTTCTTAATAAAGGATATGTCTCATCATTGTAAGAATTGAGACAAATCTTAATTAAGGTTGCCGCTAGGTGGGAATCATTTTAGTGTTAAAGCTAAGGTATATGCGTGAGATGTAGTTTAATCATGATATGTTATTACTAATACACAAGTTAGCCGCTTGACCAGGTCACGATAATAAATAAGTCTTGTAAATTTGTAGCAAGTTAATGCATGTATACCCATGAATAACATCCTATCTCTCTCTTTACTTTTCCATTTAGATAGGATAGGTGGGGTGATATGAACCTTTTTGTCATGCCTCCTATTTTTGTTGATGGGTAGAAACATTTTCGCGGTGGGCTGAAGCACGAATGCATTGAGTTTGCTTGGATTAGCGCTGGGCTTAAATAAATATTTTATAATTTTTGTTATGATAAATCATATGTACATAGTGGACTCCAATATATGAGCTTGTCTTGGGCTATAGCCTATGGCAGCTAACACTTGGGTCGCTGATTGCAAGTAATTAGGTTGATTTTTTATTACCAAAAAAGAATTCCAAATACGCTATAAGAGACTCAAACTTCCAACCTGATTTAACAAATTCAAGTTAAAATATGTCGAATCAATATCTAAAATGATCGTGTATAATTGGTTGTAAGTGGGGTGGCAAAATGGGTCGACGTGTCATATTCGTGTCAACCCGTTTATAACACTAATTAACCCGCATAAGCTTAACCTTAACACTAACTCGTTGATTTTCCGTGTTATTGTGTCAACTCAACTAAACCATTTACATGATATATTATTCAATTTATTATTTTATAATTTGATATATGTAACATTAAATACAAAATTCTTTTCAAAATAATGTCTTATTCTTAAAATTTAATTCAAATGACCATTGAAACTATACATATTATTATTCTAATAATACTTTACTTTGTTATATGAACTTTTAAGATTGTAATTCAACCATTAATATAATGAAATAATAACACATATATATTATGTTATTATTTTAAACGAGTTAAATGGGTCATAAATGGGTTATAGTGTTTAGTCGTGTCAAATCTGTTTATAACACTAACCCGCATAAGCTCAACACTAACCCCTTAAAACTTCGCGTTAGCTAGCCGTGTCGTATTATAGTGTCTTGATCCATTTTGCCACATTGCAACTTGCAAGTTATTAGTCATTGAAGTAGATGATACATTAATATTATGAAAGGAAAAATTACTTAAAAATGAAATCAGTTGTTTACTAAGCTAAAAGAAATCGAGATCGATGATTGCTTTATTTAAAATCGAAATATATATATATATATATATATAATTATTATTATTATTATCCAAATTATGTACAATGTCAAGTTGATGGACATGAAGATGCTTCAAGCACGTTGTTTCAATGCATGGCCACTAGTTCTGAAACATGTCATAGTTAATTTGTTCATTGAGTTGGCAAAGCAATGGGATCCCTGCTTAGAAGACGAGCAAACGATAACTCTCTTAATCAGTAGAGTTTGATAATCGAATAAAATGTTATATCATGACAAAAAAGAGGCATGTAGAAACCATAGTGCCACCACCTCCAAATCCCAAATCCCAAAATCCATTTTTCCTCCTTTGATTTTGTTGTGATTTATATGCATTTGAACCACCGTTGATCTTCTCTTTTGATCGGCGGCGGTTCAAATAACAATGTTTATTGCATGAGATAACCTTAAGCGCATCTCCTAATTGAGCTTTGGATTCCTGATCATGTACCTTTAATTAGGCTTATCCACAATCTGCTAGAAATATTCCTCAAAGGATCGAGTCTGATAGTGTTAGTGAAGCTGTACTCGGAAATGCTCACTTGGATATTAATTATTACATGGTATTACATAAAAATTAAATGATGAGCAGATCTATCAATCTTGAGCTTGGTGCATAATTAATTAGCTAGGGCCGGCCGCATGTACTTTAATTAGTAGAACAATAAGTCGGACTATATAATCTATTGCACTTACATATAATGTATACGGTTTAGATTCATGCATGCACTCTATTATTGAGGCAAATTAGATAATTCTAATAATTGTCAACATTTCATCAATTCAAACACATGCCCCCCACCTGAATAACTTATGTTCTGCGCTCTGCAGACAGCAATGCTAAATAGTTTTTCATCACTAGCTACTTGCTTTATCAATATGTTAATTATTAATTTCAATATTTTATATAAGTACATAATAAAATATTCCTTACTTTTTCCTTAAAAAAATAAGATAAAATGTGGTAGGCGCGCATTAATCATATCATTGAATTAACAATTGAAAGAAAGAAAAGAGAGTAATAATTTCAATAAATATTGATTATGCATGGCATGCATACTATGTTGTGAGTTGATATATGTACGTACGGTGTTTGCAGTTCTGCATGTATTTATATGAGAACCACCTTGTTGGCTACATGAGCACTGTAAACTAAATTAATGATCATCAGGTGTTTCATGTTAATGGAAATTGACCTACCAACCAAATATATCTTAAGATTCTCTCAAAGCAAGCCCAAATTAAATTTAGTTGCATTTTATGTAAAACAACACAAGGAGTGTACTTGATGAATACGATCATTTTTTTTTTTTTTTGATAGGAATGAAAGAAGATCATTAATTAATTTGGACTACGAAATCATGAGAAACGACTTGTCGTCTTGTCCTCATGAGTGCTATATAGTTAACTTTGTTTTCAGTTGCAATGCATTTTCAATGGATAAGGAAATGCTACTTGTCTTAAACAACATTTAAAAACAAATAGTGGGCGCTTATCACTTGAGAAACTTCAGTCTCATCGCGTTATACATGTGACACCCACCTGAAGTTTTGTCTTGAAGTGTGTAGATAACCTTGTTTATCAAAAACTAATTAATTATTAAATTGTGACCATATAACATGAAAAGGGCTTCTCGAAATCTCTAGGAAGGCAAAGATAATGAAGTGACACATAAACAGTTTCTGGTCAAGATATTAGTGCTTGTGGAAGGCCAAACTTTAGTACATTTTCCAATTATCATGACGTTTTGGTCCTTGAAGTGTCACTGCAACTCATGTAATTATTAAGCACTACTTGCATGTTATATTTATACGTTCACTCAATCAAGGGCATGCATGCATGTTCGTATGTGATCATTTTTTTTTTTTTAAGTTTCCTATAGTTTTGATAGCATAAATATATACAACAAAGTAGTCACGAGTACTACTGCTCGATCACCTGTAATTCGTGAGAGATAAAAACCGAATCATCTTAGGTCGACATTTCGGTACAATTCAAGCACGCTCTAAATGAAATCGGTTGCATACCGTCGATGGGCATGGATAGCTCAATAGTTTGGTATGTGGTTAATTTATGTAAGAAGTTAGTGTTAGATTATATTTTCTTAATTAATCTCTATTATATGTGACCCATATTATATTGTTACGTACTTCATGTTTTGGGCCCACAACTTGATGGTAGTTAGGGCATAAATGTTTTGAGTATGGGTTTTAATTCCCTCCCCTCTCTCTTCAAAATAAACGGACCCAATAACTCTAAAACATTTATTGGGATATGATTTGTTTAAAACCGCATTGAGATCTCGCCATCAACAACGACGGTATTCGGAAGAAGGCAGAGAGGGGAAAAATATTCTTAAACTTATTGGCGATGGAAGGATGTATGTTTATATTTTGTGATTTATAATTGAATCAAAAGTGTTGTGTAGATCAAAATAAACAACATTGGTATCAGAGCATGGTTAAACACTTTTCATTCAACAAAGTGGTTTAAGTCGATGTTTAATTTCCGCATTATAGATCAATACTTTGACTTAACTTTGCATTTTGGGTATATTGCGTTTTTTGGGTATATTGTATTTTACTATTTCGATTCCGATATATTTGGCGTTAAAGAATTCGGATATATAATAAATTAATATATATACCGTTGGATAATAAATTCTCGGATGAACTAAAATTTGGATTTTATTGATATACATGGATTGTGTACGGTCTTATGTATAAATCTAATTGCTATCATTACGTTAGTTTAATTATTCGTTTCTTTTGGTACAAATTATTTTCTACAAAGTAGGTGCATGGCTTAATCTTACCTATTTGTTAGGATTGATTAACATAAAAAAAAAAAACGTGGCTGATTTGCCACGTTTGACTTTTGGGTGTGATTTGCATATTATCATGAAAATGTAATATATATGGATTTGAATACATAAAAATAATGTATTGATTAATTGATCAACTACCATGAACACTACAAAGCAGATCAGAAACGGAAATTTCCGTATCTGATTTGCATAAATTCCGTCTCTAATTGAAATCTGCAACGGAATAGAGACGGAGTTTATTCCGTCTCTAAAATCGTCGTCGCTGATTCAATCAGAAACGGAAATGTGATTCCGTTTCTGATTTAGAGACGGATCGGAGACGGAATAAATTTCGTTTCTGATCACAGACGGAATTTATTCCGTTTCTGATTATTTCCGTCTCTGATCTGTTGCTAATCAGAGACGAATCAGAGACGGAATTTGATCCGTTTCTGATTCATGTATCTGTTCCTCAAAAATTAGAGACGGAAATAGCAACGGAATCTCTGAATTACGTTGCTAATTCCGTCTCTGAATTCAAATCCATCTCAATTCCGTTTATGAATTCATATATATATATATAGGTCTCAATCCAAGCACATTTAACCTGCCAATATACAATACAAATCATAGCTAAATAATATATTGATATTTCACAGTTTATATAAACTTAACATATCCTTAAAATTATCTTTTCTCAATGTACTGTACACGAAACAACAAAAACAATCTAAAAAGTTTCTATATCGTATCTTTCTACAAAAGTAAAAGCAAAAATTGTTCTAAATGAAAAAAAATGAAGAAGTGTTCCGAGATTATATATAGTTGATTGTGCTTCAAATAATACTTGACTTCGTACAAAACACCTGAAAAAAGATCAAAAAGAAAAAAAAATCACTAAATTATACAAACAATAATAGGAATATAAGCAATATTATGGGAGAACTACGTATCATCGCAAGCACAAGTGTATGAGTCAAACACAACATAAATAAAGTAATAAAGAAAAATAAATTCATCATTATCCAGAAGGAACATGGTGTTAATTAGCAAATTATCTCTCGCTCCAAACAATGACACAAAATTTAGTTCTAGATTAACACAAACAAGAGTCAATTGTCCTCGATGCTCCAAAAAATTAAGAAGACACTATACAAAATGAAATTAAAGTAAAATGAAACAAAGGATAGAACACAAATTAAAAGTTAAGAAAACTAAAATAAAAGACTCAATAAGATAAACAATGTGTAATGGAAGTATGATAAATAAATGATACAAGACAAGTACCAATTTTCATAAGTACTTCAATATTAATAACTATTTCTTTTTAGAGACAAGTGATGTTCATGATCTTCAACACATTATTACAATGAATGCATTCTGAAAAAAAATTCTAACTCTTAATTTCCTACAAAATACTTAGCAAAGTTTCTCCTAAAACTAGGGGTTCCCAAAAATTACAAAACATGAAAGAACCTTATAGTAATTACTAGGGTTCTTTCATTGATGAGTTCAATAGGATTTTTAGTATATATTCTTCTAAAAAGAAAACTATAATTTACGAGGGTTCAGTTAAAAACCATCATTAGATTCATTGGCTATAATGCAAAGCTAATTTTATAATTTGATAAAATAAAACAAAACAAATCAATTAACGTCATTCCGGAATTCATCATTTAATTTCACATCACTAGAGTTTAATACTATTTTTTTCTAATTGTATAATGAAGAATGGTTGATGATGGTAGTAATGCAACAAAAAACATTCAAGAGAATCAATAGCTAATTTATGTCAACATAAAACAAAACATTCTTAGCAAACAAAATATAATTAAATCAACGTTAAGAAACTTAGTCACCCAAAAGATATGTAGGATCTAAAAGCAAGTTATTTGTGTCAAGAAATGAAGTAGTACCTTTCTCATAGCCCTTTTTTTCAATGACACAAAAGATATGATGTCGAATCTCTTACATTCCATTTGCACCTAAAATTACAAATAACAAAAAGAAAAAGTAAACCAATTAATACTATTATAATGTTGTGCATCACGAGAAAAATCTTCATATATTCATCATCATTATTGATATTGAACCATCAGAAAGTAACACGAAGTTTGGAATACGATAGAAAATTTCCAAGCAATTGCGCTTTTCTTGCTTGAAGTGGTAAGTGTCAAATTCTCCTCAACCTTCTCTGATTTACTTCAATGTAAGAGCATGTAATTTACGAAGATTAACATGACAGGCTAATCTTTTCAATCTTTATCCCCTAGTAGTCATACTAACTATTACTACTAGTATGGAGTTTTTCGAAATTCAGAGAAGGAATGAAAATCCATGTCATGACATGCTAATCTTTTCAATCTTGATGCACTATTAGTCTAGTATGACTCTTTCTTTCTGCCACTTTCCGTTAAACATTCACATGGCACGAATTTCATGTTTCTTACTGAAGATGGTATGATTGTAACTATAGAAGGCAGGTACATGACCAACAACACAATAAGCTTTGCTTTGATAAAAAAATGAATAAACAGTTTGAAATCAGCAAAACTGAAAAAGATAAGCTAAAAAAAAAAAAAACTAAAGATTTAGAAAATGATTGAATGCCAAGGCTTTCACTTGCTCATTGACTTCACAGTTATTAAGAAACGAAAGGTTTAATAAATACATAACTGCAAAGGCATGAAAAGTTAGCTTTTGTACTTATGTAAATACAAAGAAAAAGAATAAAGATAAAGAAAACGAAGACAAAAACAGAGAACTTTTTGTTTTTGTTAATGCATTAGTAACCTAAAAATGTAACTGGAGTAGACTGTCTCATCACAATAATGGTCATGCATTGAACGATTTAATCAACAAACAAGTGTCAGTCTTATCATGTTTTTTTTTTTTTTTGGAGAAAAAACTCACCATTGCACCAGATGAGGCAAGATACCATATAGAGCAAATATGACAATGCAATAGGCAGCGTTTGAACCAGTGTCTTAAATGGAACAAGATCTGTTGAATCGTCAGATTCGTTCAAAGAATAAGCAGCTGAAAAAGATATGATCTTCCAACGTCTCAATATATATATATAGAAATGTGCAAGAACATATTATCTGCAACAAATGCATAAGAAAAGTGCTTAAGTTAATAATATTAACCTTACTTTCCAACTTAATTCCTAAGAAGGGACATACAAAATGAGAAAGAAAGATAAAATTAAAAAGAAAATGAAAATGAAAACCCAAAAATACAGTGCACAGCCGCAGTAGCAACTTGGCTGCAGAGGAATTGCATTTAAAATCCTTCCACTACCAATATATATTTTTTTAAAAGAGTTCCACTACCAATATTGGATATATTAATTGAGAGCACACGCCCATATGTATATTTTAACAATGTAAATCATCGCCAGTGCTAATGTACATAAAAAACTCACCATTGCACCAGATAAGGCCAAAGCTATTAAGTCCTAAGGATTTCCCTGTAAAGATACCAAAATCAGAGAGGAAAATAATCTAGAACCACCACAATCTGAGATGAAGGAATAAATGAAAGTTGAAGATCATCCAAATGTAAGCATTGCGGAACAATCATCTCAGGTGAAGAATGTCGCATCGTATCGGATGAGTAACAATGAATCAGTCTCCCGAATAATTGGTGGCAACGAAATGAATACATATTAGACTTAACAAAATGAACAGATCACAGATGTATGAAGTCATAATTTAAGAGGATTTCTTCTCTCGATCTGTTTCATTATTAATGACAACATATAAGAAAATCTAGCATTGAAAGAGCTCAAATACACTGATGTAGCTCAAAAACTAAAAGAAAGATCTAATTCATACAAAATAGTAGTACTTTAATAATCAATATGTTAATATACTTGTGTTTCAGTCTTTGTATATTTGGCAATGGTTGAAAAACTCAAGTTCACCTTATACTTTCCTAGTGAAGATACATAATTAAAATAGAATAATCCAACATGAGAAATTCAATATTAAATTTCTAACTTACAGAGGTTCAGAGAACTTCACTTTAATATTAAGATTGTTCATAGGTTATTAAATAGATAAAAAAACATGTTTCGATATAATGATGATTCCAAAACATATACAGTACCTGGTAAGCAACTCCAAGCGATCTAAGTCCACCACCCGAAGCGTACCTCTACTCAAATCCAACGCCCTCTCTGTTCTTCCTTCTTCAAACCTAATGCCTAATCTGTCATTCCTTCTTCAAAGTCGAAGGCTTAAGGTCCGACGAGGGCTTCGGAGATGGCGAGGTACAGCAACGAACGACGGCGAACGACCCGACGGCAGACCCGGCAGACGGTGACGGCAGACAAAGAGAGAGAGCGGTGATATCTACCATCGAGAGAGAGGGATTCTTGGGGAGATAGGGTTTTCGGAGAGACAGAGAATCGGGAGAGAGAAGGATTTTTGGGGAGATAGGGTTTTCGGAGAGACAGAGAATCGGGAGAGAGAGGGAGCGTTGTGTTTTGGGGAGATAGGGTTTTCATGAGAGAGAATTGAGAGAGAGAGGGAGCATTGTGTGGTAGCTATTTTTATTTTGAATCATCGAGATCGAAGCATGCGCGAATCTCGAGACATAATGGATGGTTGTAAAAAAAGAAAGTTTTGGTGGGAACGTTGGCGCCATTATTTAGAGACGGAATTTAATTCCGTCTCTATTTCCGTCTCTTATCTCTCTCTATTCCGTCTCTGAATTATCCGTCTCAATTCCGTCTGTAACCACTTTTTCTTAGCAATGGAACTTAATTTCGTTGCTAATTCCGTTTCTAAATATCATTTTTCTTGTAGTGGAATACATACCAATAATTTTGTATATCATTTCCAATATGTCTTAATAGTTGCATGTTAACATACCGTCTTAATTAATTACATGCAGTATATTTTTTTTAAAATTAGAATTAAAGTATGCTTAATTAAATATTTATTTAATGAAAAGCTTGTTAGTCACCAAAGTGGCTAGCTTGAATATATGTTAAATATTTAATTAAGACCAATTAATTATAGCGCTAGGAGGTCACCCAAAGGTGGACCATTGCTTATAATTAATGAAACTTAAGAGATTTATCTTCATACTTAATTAAAATAGGTATGTTTTATCCAAAGATATCTTACTTATTTTCCTAAATATGATTGATTTTCTATGAAAGTATGCTTATTAAGAATTTCATATAGCATGAATTATGTATTAAAGTATCACCCAAAGGTGACCTTAAACACATAATAAAAGTATTGTATGTCTGAATCTATTAGATTTAACTCAAAGCATTAATGTGAATAATTTCGTTATATTTGCAGAGTCCTCTAATATGTTTGCCTTGGGTAATATGATGGTTAAGTTCAATGGGCTTAACTATAATGATTGGTCTGAACAGATCCAGTTCTAACTGGGTGTAATGAACCTTGACTTGGCAATCATTGTAGACGAAAAGCTTGCGGCCATTACTGAGGCTAGCTCCGAAGAGGAAAAGTCTTTATATGAGGCTTGGGAGCGGTCTAATAGGCTAAGTTTTAATTTGATGCGACTGACGATTGCAGAAAATATCAAACCATCTATGCCTAAGACAAGCGGTGCAAAGGAATTCATGATCCAGCTGAAAGAGTACTCAAAATCGGACATTGCTGACAAGTCCATTGTGGGAAACTTGATGAGTGAGTTGGCCACTAAGAAATTTGAGTGGTCACAGCCCATCCATGATCATGTGACTAGTATGTCTAACTTGGCAGCGAAGCTAAAAGCAATGGGTATGGACGTGAGCGAATCATTTCCGGTTCAGTTCATTATTAATTCTCTTTCCTCTGAGTTTGGTCAGTTCCATGTGAATTACAACACCATAAAAGAAAAATGGAACTTGCAAGAAATCAAGACCATGCTCGTACAGGAGGAAGGGAGATTAAGGAAACTGAAGGGTCACTCAGTTCATCTCACTATACATGATGGAGCTAGCAGTAGCAAAGCGATACCAGGAGGGAAGGACATAAAAAGGAAAAAGCCCCAATGAAAGTTCATGAGGGTCGAATCCATAAGGAGCGAGGTGTCACTTCTGTAGGAAGAGTGAACATTTCAAGAAAGACTATCCAAAACCTAAGGCATGGTTTGAGAATAAAGGTATACATTACATTTCTGTATGTTTTGAATCAAACTTAATTGAAGTGCCTAATAATACCTGGTGGCTTGATACTGGTGCAACTACTCATGTTTCACATATTATGCGAGGATTCATTTCAATCCATCCCATAAGCGAAATGGAAAGTTCAAATTTATGGGGAACAGAATGAAGGCACGCATAGAAGGGATCGGGACTTACAGATTAATCCTGGATACCAGATACTTTTTGGATTTAGAAAAGTGTCTTTATGTTCCTGAATGTTCAAGGAACCTTGTTTTCGTATCAAGATTGGATTGTGTAGGCTTTAATTTACAGATTGGAAACAGTTGTTTTAGTTTATTTAAACAAAAATACTATTATGGTTCTGGTATTTTAATAGACAACTTATATTGTTTCAATCTTGATAGTATGTTTGTTGAATCATTGTTTAATGTTGAGCATGTTATTGGAAATAAACGTAGTGCACATGATGAGTGCTATGCTTTTCTTTGGCATCAAATATTAGGTCACATATCCAAATAAAGAGTAAAGAGGTTAGTGAAAAGTAATATCTTACCTCAATTGGATTTTGTTGACTGGGATGTATGTGTGGATTGCATTAAGGGAAAACAAACCAAACATATATCAAAACATCCTGCCACAAGAAGCAGTAAGCCTCTTGAATTGATACACACCAATATTTGTGGTCTTTTTGATTGTCCATCTTGGGGTGGTCAAAAGTAATTTATCACCTTTATTGATGATTACTCACGATATTGTCATCTATACTTGTTGCATGAAAAGTCTCGGTCAGTGGACATTTTAAAAGTGTTCATTAATGAGGTAGAAAGACAACTTGATAGAAAGGTAAAAGTGGTAAGATCTGATAGAGGTAGTGAATACTTTGGAAAGTATGATGAAAGTGGACAGTATCCAGGTCCATTTGCAAATTTCCTTAAAAGTCGATGTATTTGTGCATAATACAGAATGCCTGGTACACCTCAACAAAATGGTGTAGCTGAAAGGCGAAACCATACTCTTATGAATATGATTAGGAGTATGTTAAGTTGTAACACTATACCTTCATCATTGTGGATGCATGCATTAAAAAACGATGCATATCTGCTGAATAGGGTTCCTAGTAAATCAGTTCCCAAGACTCCTTATGATCTTTGGACTGGTAGGAAACCTAGTTTGAGACATCTTCATGTTTGGGGATGTCAAGCAGAAGTACAGATATATAATCTTCATGAAAAGAAACTTGATGCAAGGACTATTAGTGGTTACTTCATTGGTTATCCTAAAAAGTCTAAAGGGTACATATTTTATTGTCCTAACCATAGTACGAGAATAGTTGAGTCTGGTAATGCTCGGTTCATTGAGAATGGCCAAAAAAATGGGAGTGAAGAATCACGAAATGTGGATATTCATGAAATTCAATTGAAAACTCCTACATCTAACATCTCTCCTCAAATTGTTGTTCCTCTTATTGTATCACGGTTACGCAATAAACCCGAACAACAAATCATTGTTCCAAATGAGGAAAATGAACTTATTGTTAATGAACCACCTAATGATGCACAAATTGTAAATGATCAAGTAGAACCACAAGAAATAGCGTTACGAAGGTCTATAAGGACAAGAAGACCAGCAGTTTCAAATGACCATGTGGTTTATTCACTTGAACATGAATGTGATTTGAGCTTTGACAATGATCCAGTCTCGTTCAAACAAGCCATGAAATGTGATGATTCTGAAAAATAGTTTAATGCCATGATAGCAAGTTGAAATCAATGGATGACGACAAAGTCTGGGAATTAGTCGAGTTGCTTGAAGGTGTAAAACAAGTTGGTTGCAAATGGGTCTTCAAAACAAAACGAGAATCGCATGGCAACATTGAAAGACATAAAGCCAGACTTGTCGCCAAAGGTTATAATCAAAAGGATGGCATTGACTATAAGGAGACCTTCTCTCCAGTTTCAAAGAAGGACTCTTTATGAATTGTAATGGCTTTAGTAGCTCATTATGATCTCGAGCTTCACCAAATGGATGTGAAAACCGCCTTTCTGAATGGAGAGTTAGAAGAGGATGTTTACATGGACCAACCTGAAGGTTTCTTGATCACGGAAAAAGAAAACTTGGTGTGTAAATTGAAGAAGTCAATATATGGATTGAAACAAGCTTCCAGATAGGGCTGGCAAAAATATGGGAACAGACAAAAAGGGGACCGGACACCCATTTCGAAAATGATTAAATTTGGTGTCCGGTCCAGGTCCCGTTTTTAAAACAGACACTATTTTTTTGTCCAGTCCCGTATGTTTGTAAAACATACGACTCCCGTTTTGCCCGATTTTTTTTAAATATGATTAAATATTTATTTATCAATTATCTAAAAAAAAACAGATCTGAATCCAAGTAGATCACTCTGCTCACTCACGGCTCCAGAAGGTCTCCCAAGTAGTTCCTCGCGTAGTTGAGCGGTTGCTCGAGCGCTTGACGGACGGATCGATATCAGTCGCGAACGATCTCCGGATCGAAGAAGTAGAACTTGGATTTGAGTTTGGGGAAGGTGGATTGGACGAGCGCCTCGAGATCCACGTCGAAGACGAGGAAGTCGAAGAAAACGTGCTCCAGATAGAGAGAGTGTCGGAGAACAGAATGGATGGCGACGATCCATCCTCAGAGGTACTCGACGTCGAGAGTAATGGCGATGTGGACGGACGGTCCGGACGGACTGCGATATCAGGTCGCGAACGATCTCCGGATCGAAGAAGTAGAACTTGAATTTGAGTTTGGGGAAGGTGGATCGGACGAGCGTGTGGTCGTGAAACGCAGGCGATGAGCGACGACCGTGAGGAGGAGTGAGGCGGTGAGATGTCGAGAGTCGAGACGGTGAGAGAGGGTGAGAGGCGGTGAGAGGCGGAGTGAGGCGTTAGGGTTTGTTTGTTGAGTGAGGAGATGGGGGACGAGCCGTTGAGGGAGGAGAATAGGAAATGACAGTTGACAGATCACAGTCTCACAGATGAGATAAAAATCATAAAATTGATAAATCATAAATCTCATAAAAGTTAAAAACTTTAAATACATTGTGAAATTACTTATATGCCTTTCAAATTAATCACAAACGGGTACCCATTTTTTTGAAATTTCTGCCCAAACCCGGTCCCGTATTTTTAAACGGACATAAAACATTGTCCGGACCCGTATGTTTGTCAAAAAAATATTGTCCGGTCCCGTTTAAAACGGGACCGGACAAAAAACGGGCCAAATGGGACCGGGCACATTTTGCTAGCCCTACTTCCAGACAATGGTATATTAAGTTCAATAATACCATTACATCATATGGTTTTGTAGAAAACACCGTTGATCGGTGTATATACATGAAGATTAGTGGGAGCAAGTTTATTATATTGGTCCTATATATTGATGATATTCTTCTTGTTGCGAATGATGTTGCTATGTTACATGATGTAAAGAGATTTCTCACTATAAACTTTGAAATAAAAGATATGGGTGAGGCATCATATGTGATAGGAATAGAGATATTTCGTGATAGATCGCAATGATTTTTAGGTTTGTCTCAAAAATGATATATCAATAAAGTATTAGAGTGATTTCAAATGGACAAATGCTCTGCAAGAATAGTTCCAATTCAGAAAGGGGACAAATTCAATTTAATGTAATGTCTTCATAATGATTTGGAACGTCAGTAGATGAAATGTATTCCTTATGCGTCATTAGTTGGGAGTTTAATGTATGACCAGACTTGTACTCGACCAGATATCAGTTTTGCTGTTGGGATGTTAAGTCGATATCAAAGTAATCTTGGAATGGATCATTGGAAAGCCGCAAAGAAAGTACTTGGTACTTACAAGGCACCAAAGATTACATGTTGATCTACAAACGGTCGAGTCATCTCGAAGTGATTGGGTATTCTGATTTAGACTATGTCGGATGTGTGGACTCGAGGAAATCTACATTCGGTTACTTGTTCCTAATGGCTGGAGGAGCTGTTTCTTGGAAGAGTGCGAACCAGACTGTAATTGCTACTTCCACTACGGAAGCTGAATTCGTGGCATGCTTTAAGGCCACTATTCATGCATTATGGTTGCGAAATTTTATGTCGGGACTTGCTATTATTGATAGTATAGCTAGACCTATAAGGCTATATTGTGATAATTCCGCAAAGAGTTTTCTTTTCGAACAATGACAAGTATTCAAAAGGTGCAAAACAAATGGATTTGAAGTACTTGTCTGTCAAAGAAGAAGTGCAAAAACAAAGAGTGTCAATTGAGCATATTGGTACTGATTTGATGATAACGATCCGTTAACTAAGGGATTACCGCCCAAAACGTTTATTGGCCATGTTGAATGTATGGTCATTATAGACAAGTCCTTATTAACATAATATTATGGTATGTATACATACATTTATAATTGTATGCTCATATTATTGTCGTGACACTTGAGAATTCTATTAGAGCTTTGTCTTTGCTTATGTACTTGTTATCTTCATTATATTTCAGTGAGATAACATTATAGTTAGAGGAGTGAATTATCCTTATTAAAGTTATACTGGTTAAGTTGATTGTGATACATGGAAGGAATCGTGTCGATTAAATGACTTGTGACCGCCATGATCTGATCATTTTAATTCAGTGAAAAGTTATATGATGGATTCAATAAAAGTGCGCAATTATATTTTATTTAGAATCATCAAGTCATAACATGGGTCAAGTGGGAGATTGTTAGATTATCTTTTCCTAATTAATCTATATTATCTCTCTTCAAAATAAACGGACTCAATAACTGTAAAACAATTATTGGGATATGATTTGTTTAAAACCGCATTGAGATCTCGCCATCAACAACGACAGTATTATGGAAGTAGACAGAGACGGGAAAAAATTCTTAAACTTATTGGCAATGGAATGAGGTATGTTTATATTTTATGATTTATAATTGAATCAAAAGTGTTGTGTAGATCAGAATAGACAACAGTTATGAGTTTTAGTCATAATGGAAACAAATTAAAGGGTGATTGATAAGTTAGTTTTCTTATCAAAAAGAAAAAATATGTCCATTGGAATTAAACTAATAAGATCATCCTGAAACCTCTTATATAATATTTGTCACACCCCGATCTCAGAATATTCACAAGATTTGGATGGACTGCCCATAGGGCCAATATCATGAATAACTGAGGGTTGAAAAAATACATAATAAAACTTATATATATAATGAGTTTACACTATTTCTTAATATCACATAACACATTTTCCCCTTGTAAATAAAACTTTGTCCTCGAAATTTAATTGAGTAAATGTACCTGTAATAGTTGACTAGTTGCTACCAGCACTAGAGTCTCCACTACTTGATGTACTTTCTTCTCGAGCCTCATCATCTGCTTTGTAACATGCAAAGATTCTCTCATCAGTAGTGGGAAGACTATCCATGATATATTCTTCAAATTTTACTATGTTTTCTTGCAAAATTTATGGCTCGAGCACTAGTAGAAATAGTTCGATCACTGGAACTCTGTATAGGTAGAAGAAGTTAGCATATTCATGTTCTAAATCTCCTATAGAAAGTATGTTTTCCTCGAATTGTTGATTTATTTCATGATCTTTGGGGTTGTATGCTCCATAATCGATCCATGAACCGAGGTCATATGTTGACATGTTTGCCTAATTCTAAGGATATTGGGGTGCGGTCATCGATTCATCGGATTCAACTATGTTGTATGTTCCATAATTTAGCCATGTGGCAAGATCATATGATGGTGTTTGTTCTTGATTTCCCAAATACTATAGGGCAGTGGCTAATGTTCCAAAATCAATGTTGTTATGTGCTGGTGGAATTTCTTCCTTATTGCCCTGACTTCCCTTGTTGTTATTTATGTATATTGGTTATGAGGAGCTTTTTGAGCTTTGAGGGGATGTGTTACTAGGTCCTCCAATATAGTAATCTTTATTGCCTGGAGAGAGTTTTGCATTTTTTTTCTTTCCCATTGGTATGTATCTATACATATACTTTATTTAATAATATATTCAGATGCATGAGGTGATGTAGTTGCCTAGATGAATAGATGTGGGTAGGAGTTTTGCATTTCAGAATTTAATTTCCTATCGTTGAATGATGTTGCCAAAGAAATTTTATCAATTCTATTCAACGATTACGTAACAGTTAAACCTTGTCGTCTAATATACGAAGTGGCTATTCTTGATAGGATGAGTCTAGTTCTATATATAGATTCTTCCATCGAATAATGTACGAGGAATTGGGCTTATATTTCTTCAACATTGACACATGAAAGACGTCATGTATTTTACCCAGTGCTAGAGGTAGATCAATTTTATAGGCTGTTTCTCTGATTCGTTAAGCGACGGGAAAGGACCAAGGAAACGGAGTGCTAACTTTCCTTTTTTCTAAAGCGTTGAATTCTTTTCATCAAACTTACTTTTAGAAGGATGAGTTCGTTAGCTTAAAATTTTGTTGATTTTTGGCCTGAGTTTGCATAAGTCTTTTGACGACTCTAAGTTATTTTTAGTCAATTCTGTATTATTTGAATTTTCTCATTGGTCTAAGCTATTATTTTAGGTCCTAACCATACCTTATCTTTTTTATCTAGCCGACATGTTGGGGATCGACATGGTCTACCATATAATGCTTCACATGGAGCAATTCTAATACTTGTTTGGTAACTATTATTATATGCAAACTCAGCTAAGTGAAGATATTTGCTCCATCCATCTTGAAAATTGATTATACAAGCTCGAAGCATATCTTCCAAAATTTGAATAGCTCGTTCACTTTATCCATCTGTTTGTGGGTGATAAGAAAAGCTTATAGCAAGTTTCATTCCTATATGTTTTTGAAAGGATTTCCATATTTTTTATGTAAGTCTAGTGTTTTGGTTAAAGATGATGGTTAGAGGAATACCATAGAATCAGACGATTTCTGTCATATAAATCTGCTAGACTAGCTGGCGTGTCAAAGGATTTTATGGGTAAGAATCTAGCTGTTTTCATGAGTTCTGCTGAATATGTCATTTATACGTTAAATACACAAGTGGATACAAATTTCGAGACAGAAAAAGGACAGACATGTGTCGTACACGTGTAATAGGGCCAACTGGTAAGGAGTACATGAAGACACGTCACTCCGGGGCGGCGAGGGCCGCCACAAATCCACTATTACCCATACTGTATCTTATCCTATGTAATTTTTTGGGAGTGCAGTGAAGAAGTCCATTATTATATTATCCCATTTCCATTTTCCTATTGGTAAAAGTTGTAAGAATCCGGTTGGTTGACTATGTTCAGCTTTAACTTATTGACCGTTAAGATATTTTGAAACATACTCAGCTATTTCTCGGTTCATACCTTTAAACCAATATTGTCATTTAAGATCATGATACATTTTATCGCACCCTGGATGTATTGAAAACTTTGATTGATGAGCTTCAATCAACAATAGAGTTTTATTAGGGAGGTGTTCATGTACTACTATTCTATTTTTGAAGAGTAATGTATCTTCGGGGGATATAGAATACTTTGGTAATGTATTTCCAGTTTGTAATTGATCCTTAACTTGTGTCAGTTTTAGGTCATTTTGTTTAGCTAATTTTACTTGTAATCTAGTGCTATAATCTAACACTATGTTTATAAGAATGACTTAGGTAGTACATTCCTTAATGATTAAGTCATTTTGCTCAACAGTTTGATGCATATATAACATGTAAAGTTTAATATGATTTATCTGTGGATTTGATTTACTTACGGCATCTGCTACCACGTTAGGTTTTCCTGAGTGATATTAGATGGCAAAGTCATAATCTTTTAGGAGTTTTAACCATCTTCTTTGCCTAAGATTTAGGTCCCGTTGAGTATAGATGTATTGTAAACTTTTATATGAGTAAATCATAATTTTTTCTCCATAAACATAGTGTCTCCAGATTTTTAGAGCAAAGACTACTGCTTCTAATTCTAGGTCATGGGTTGGATTATTCTTTTTGTGGACATTTAATTGTCTAGATGCGTATGCCTCTACTTTTCCAGATTGTATTAAAATAACTCCTTGTCTATTATGGGATGCGTCTGTATAAATGAAAAACTCAACACCAATGACAACGGGTGGTCATTACGGATGCAATTATTAGTTATTTTTTGAGTTCCCTAAAAGCGTTCTCACAATTTTTGTCCCACAAAAACGTGATATTTTTCCCTGGTCAATCTAATCATAGGTTCCGCTAGTTTGGAAAAATCCAGAATGAATCTTCGGTAATATCCTGCTAAATCTATGAAACTTCTAATTTCCATGGTTGAGGTAGGTTGTTTCCATTTGAGAATTAATTCTATTTTTTTGTCCACCTCAATTTTTTTTTCTCAGAAATCACATGGCCTAAAAACTTGACATTTTTCATCAAAAACTCACATTTGCTCGATTTTGCATATAATTGATAATTGATGATAATTTGGAGAGTGATTTGAAGATGTTTCTCATGGTCCTTGATTAATCAATGAATATGATAATGAATTTATCAAGATGAGCTCGAAAAGTATGAGTCATTAGATCCATGAATGTTGCTAGTGCATTGGTTAATCCAAAGGGCATTACTAATGATCACGTGTCGTGCATGCCAAATATAACCCGCAATCAAGTTGTCAACCACAAGGGTGTAGTAGTGGTAAATACAGGGTCGCATCCACAAGACTTGAGTTTTACTCCAAGTTAACTAAAAAATGGGGGTTTTCAGAAAGTTCAATGAAATAATTAACTAGAGTAGCATAAATAAAAAGTTTGCAAAAATAATATCAATGAGAAGAAATCACCTAAGCCTACGGTTCCACAAGCAAGAATCAAGATTCAACGACATTTAACGGTCCTTAATCATTCCAAAAAGTTATTAATTCAATTTCTTCTAGATTAGCTATGAAAAATTGACATCCGCCAGAAATTCCTAGTTCCCCCAATCTCGATTGCTAGGACGTCCGCCACTAACTATTTCCCCAATGAGTGTATAACCCTAGACATTTTCCAATCGGGTTTAACACATTAACCGCAATAATTTGGGTCTGTGGGAACATTAATCCCAAATAACTAGATCGCATCCGCTCCCGGTTTAACTTAGATTCAATTGTTGCACACTCAAGAATCGAAAGGGTTTTACGGTAAATGGGTGAGTGTTTGTCACTTTATTGATCCAAAAGCACAATTACATGGATACTAATGGTCCAAATAACTATAGGTTGTCCCTTTAAAAGCATGCATTGGCCATATACACACCTTAGATCTAAACCATATACTTTAAAATCAACAAAAATGAAATAGTAGAATTTAAACTAAATTAGAATAATAAATTAAAAGATCTCACATAATATTTGTCATGAATCATGAATCTTGCTTGTTTCCCCTTCGACCTAAGCGAAGATTGGTCTAGCCGGACATCATCTCTACAATCTCCAAGTATGAAAAGTTGTGTGTGCGGCTCCAATGTGTTCTCTTCGTTTGAATACCCTAGTTTCTAATATGAAAAACCACTAAAAATTGCTCTATGGAGGTGAGAGAAACTAATTTGGGGGTTGATCTCGTAACACGTGCGCCGATGAGCATTTAATTTTAGGGACTTTTTGAGCTAAAAACGGGTTCTGCCATTTGTCTGCAACGCATTGGTCAAGAGAGCTACCGCGTGTTATGTGTTGGCGTTTGATTGGAGAAGATCACTACTAATGATGTCCCGGGTGGTTGAGAGCGCGCCACGTGGCAACCTGAGGCGGTGTTTGGTTTACGTGAGTTCGCTATTTGTGTCTCGAGGAGTATCTATTGGCAGCTGAAGCGAGACAAAACTTTTTGCATGTGCTTTATGTGAAGTTGTGGATGATGAGGTGTCATGCAGTGATTGGTTTCTGCAAACAATTGTGAATGCTTGGAGTGTGACAAGGTGAAACTTGGTAGCTACTGCGATGAGAACCACTAACGTGGCGAGTTTCTATTGGTGGAGAGTTGCTGGTCTATCTACTTGGTCCGCAATCTCCTTTTCTACCCACTGCGCAACACGTAACTCGAAGCAAATTGTTTGGCGTTCGATCACTGCGAGTAAATACTCCATTTTGAGTATTTTTCCACCACGAATTCAAGTGCGCACTCCATTTCACCTGAAAATGACCAAAAAATACTCAAAATGGAAGCGCCAAGGTCCTACATTGCCCTCTGAATGCTTACATCACCTATAACACAAGGTACAAAGAACATCCTAGGATCCTTGCATTTAGGAGGCAACTTCTTCTGTAGGATAGCCGTGACGATTTCTCCCATAGGGACTTTTTAGTTGCCTTTGAGTTTCCTTTTGTAAGTGCATAGTTCCTTAAGAAACTTTGCGTACCTAGGGACTTGCTTTAAAGCATCGAGGAGTGGAATATTGATTTCCACTCACCTAAAGGTCTCAAGAATTTCTTTCTCTTCCTCTTTTTTTCTTATCTAAAATGAGTAGTTGTGGAAAAGGAGGTTTGACCTTAAATGTGGGTGGTGCTTCCTTTTGAGTAGTTACCATTTATTTAGGGACAAATGGAGTCACTACTAACTCGTGTTCTTCCTCATTCTCCTGGTCTTTGGCATCATATGACCTATTATTCATTTTGGGTCCCTCCAGCTCTTTACCATTTGGAGTGTAACTGCATTAGTACTCGCGTTAGGATTCGGGTAAGGTTCTGAAAGCAACTTTCCCTTATCCTCAAAACGTACATTCTGCTGTGTCATTTGGTCCATTTGAACTTGAAGAGTTCGAATCGCTGATTTGGTCTTGCAGATGGATTTCTCGGTAGTAGCCTTGAATTAGGACATTTCACTCATTAATTGGCTTTATTGACCCATAAATGCTTTCAACATATCCTCAAATGAAGAGAAATTATTGGAGGGTGTAGACAACGGTTGACCACTAGGGATGAAAGTCTGATAGTTCTGATTTTGAGGCCCGTAACTAAAGTTTGGGTTGCTCCTCACCATTGCATGATTATATGTATTCCCAAATGGAACTCTAGATTACCCATGACATTGGCCTATTGATTGTCCTCAAAGAGAGTAGGACATTCATCATTTGCATGATTTGTTGCAGTACAAAAGCCACAAGCTTTGACTTGCACTTTGCCAGATGAGAGGAAATGTTCCATCATGGAGGTTAGTTGGTCAATTTTCTGGTCAGTGAAACTCGAGACACCGCCTGTAGTCAAACTTTGGTAAGTAGTAGTATCAAGATCACCATAAAGGCATGACTGCTGTGCAATCATACGATTGCTTCTTTTAGGCTTGAGTTTTGTCTCAAATGTGACCTCCACACGCATTATCAATCATGCGTCATTCTATGGGCGACATGCCAACATAGAAGAATCGAGCTATGGCATTCTCAAACTAGCCATACTGCGAGCAACTAGCAATCAATCGCTTATAGCGATCCCAAATGCGCTAAATGATTCACCCGAGTTCATTTTGATGTTGCATATATCCTTGATGAGCTAAGAAACTCTATTATTAGGGAAGTATTCATTTAAAAACACGGTTGTCATCTTATTCCAGGAGGTAATGCAGCCATGCGGAAGGTAGAAAGCCATTCCTTGCTTTGTCTTTAAGGCAAAATGGAAAAGACTTGAGCTTAATCGTTTCCTCGTCCGCATTGGAGGGTTTCATTGACTTGCAGTTAGTATGAAATTCTTTCGGGAAAGTGATAGGATCTTCATTCTCACCACAATGGAAGGATGGTAGGAGATGAATGAACCCAAATATCAATTCAAAGTCTCCGAAATTATCTGGATAGTTGATGCAGAGGGGTTGTTGCGCCAAAAGAGCTTGAAGCTTTTGATTGGCATGACCCATTGTGATTTGGCGATTTGCAGCTATGTTCAAGGGATTTTGCCTTCTTGTTGCCTTAGTTGGCTCTCTCTAATCCACCTATAAAATGTTCTCACTTGTTTAGGATCGAAAGGTAACAATGAACCAACCTATTTTGACAGAGTGAGGTGTGGTAGCATAAAACTAAGAAAAAGAAAAGAAAAGAAACCTAAACTCAGAGTAAGGACTAAGACCCCGACAACGGCGCCAAAATTTGGTCATGTGTCATATGTGACAAATATAATCCGCAATCGAGTTACCAACCACAAGGGTGTAGTAGTGGTAAATACGGGGTCGAATCCACATGACTTGAGTTTTACTCCAAGTTAACTAAAAATGAGGGGTTTCAGAAAGTTCAATGAAATAATTAACTAGACTAGCACAAATAAAAAGTTCGCAAAAATAATATCAATGAGAAGAAATAAGCTAAGTCTACTGTTCCACAAGCGAGAATCAAGATTCAACGACATTTAATGGTCCTCAATCATTTCAAAAAGTTATTAATTCAATTTCTCTTAGATTAGCTATGAAAAATTGACGTCTGCCAGAAATTCCTAGTTCCCCTAATCTCGATAGCTAGGACGTCCGCCACTAACTACTTCCCTAATCAATGTATAACCCTAGACATCCACCCATCAGGTTTAACACACTAACTACATTAATTTGGGTATTTGGGAACACTAATCCTAAATAACTGGATCGCATCCGCTCCCGGTTTAGCCTAGATCCAATTGTTGTACAGTCGAGAATCGAAAGGGTTTTACGGCAAACAAGTGAGTGTTCGTCACTTTATTGGTCGAAAAACACAATTACATGGATACCAATGATCTAAATAACTATAGGTTGTCCCCTAAAAGCATGCATTGGTCACATACACACCATAAATCTAAACCATATACTTTAAAATCAATAACAATGAAATAGTAGAATTTAAACTAAATTAGAATAATAAATTAAAAGATCTTACATAATATTTGTCATGAATCATGAATCCCACTTGTTTCCCCTTCGATCTAGGTGAAGATTGGTCTAGCCGGACATCATCTTTACAATCTCCAAGTGTGAAAAGTTGTGTATGGCGGCTCCACTATGTTCTCCCCGTATGAATACCCTAGTTCATAATATTAAAAACCACTAAAAATCGCTCTTCGAATGTGAGAGAAACTAATTTTTGGGGTTTGTCTCATAACACGTGCGCCGAGGAGCATCTAGGGACTATTTTTGGGCTGAAAATTGGTTCCTGCCACGTGTCTGCACCGCATTGTCGATGGTGCTATCACGCGCCACGTGTCGGTGATTGGAGAATACCACTACTAATGACGTCCGGGTGGTTGAGAGTGCGCTACGTGGTAGCCCGAGGTGATGTTTGGTTCACGCGAGTTCGTTGTTTGTATCTCGAGGAGTATCTATTAGCAGTTGAAGCGAGACAAAACTGTTTTTATGTGCTGTTGCGTAAAGTTGTGGATGATGAGGTGTCATCCTGTAATTGGTTTCTGCAAATAATTGTGACATGCTTGGAGTGTGAGAAGCTGACACTTTGCAGCTGATGTAATGAGAACCGCTGATGTGGCGAGTTTCTATTGGTGGAGAGCTGTTGGTCTGTCTACTTGGTCTGTTGTCTCATTTTCTACCACTGCGCAACACGTAACTCGATGCAAATTGTACGGCGTCCGATCACTACGAGTAAATACTCCATTTTGAATATTTTTCCACTACGAATTCAACCGCGCTCCATTTCACCTGAAAACGACCAAAAATATAATTAAATATATATTTTAGAGACTTTACATAATTAAATATATTAATATAAATTATTAAATACATATAAATGCCATCTTATCAACTAAAAATTTATAGTGTCTGCAACGTGTTCAGAAAGTAGTCTTAGGTACATCCGAGGGTTTAATCCTTAATTGGTGATATCCTGATCTAAGATCAATTTTTGAGAAATATTTGGCTCCTTTTAATTAGTCAAAGAGCTCATCGATTCTTGGAAGTGAGTAACGATTCTTTATGGTCAAAGCATTCAATTTCCTATAATCTACAAAAAGTCTTAAAGCTCCATATTTCTTTTTGATAAATAAGACAGGAGTGCCCTAAAGAGATGTATTTTTTTGCATTAATCCTTTCTCTTCTAATTCTCGAAGTTGTTTATCTAATTCCTGCATCTCTTTATAAGACATCTATATATCGTGTAATGGTGACGAGATTTGTTTCAGGAATAAGGTTAATTTGAAAATCAAAGTTTCCAACTGGAGGAAATCCTAGTAACCATCTATAAATACCTCCTTAAAATCTCATACTATTGGAATGTTAAGGTTATCATTTTCAACTTCTGGGTTGAAAAATATTTTTGGGTTTTTCTTATCCTCAGGGAAAGTTTTAAAAGTGGCCATTATAGTTATATGGATCTTTTGGATTTGACCATTTATTATAAGAGTATCTCCAGTTGAAGGGTTAGATATACCTTTTTCTTTTTACAATTAATTTGAGCATGATATTAAGCTAACCAATCCATTCCTGAAGGGTTAGATATACCTTTTTCTTTTTACAATTAATTTGAGCATGATATTAAGCTAACCAATCCATTCCTAAAATTAGGTCATATCCTGTTATATTCATCACCATAGGGTCAATTAAGAATATTTATCATGCCGTCTAAGTTCACATGAATTGCATAATTTTTCGTTTATTGTAGTGCTTCCAAGCGTTGTGTGAATCCTAAGAGTATCTTCTAAATTTTCTATTGGTAATTCCAAGTTTTTTGCTATTTCTTTAGAGATAATAGAATGAGTAGCACAAAAGTTAAATAATACTTTAATCTATGTATTAAAAGAGGAAATGTACTTTCGACTACTACGTTAGGTGGTAATACTTCTACCGAAGTGGTGTTGACTCGTCCAAAGTTCTTGGCTAGTTGGCGATTTTTTGATTACCCTAGAAGTTGACTAGGGCGAGGTAGAACACTATTTGGATTTTGAGGACAGTGACAGGCTATATGTCTTAGCTGATTACACATAAAACATGTTCGCGTTGGTGTTTGTACCAGTTGTCCTTGTTGGATCGCATATGATGGGTGAGTTAATTTCAAGATTCTTCCGCCACGAAGATTGTTCATTTTTCTTGTCTACCAAACTTATTTTGAGTTTCATTTTTTTTTCAACCCTAGCGTATGACTTTTCAGCTAATGGATATTTTCTTTTGGAGTTTATTTGGTTTCAATTTCCCTTCCCATTTTTTCCTAACTTCTTATTTTGAAATTTTTTGTCTTGCTGAATTTTTGCCTAGACTACTAAAGCTCCCTCAACCATTGCTCTACATTTTTATGCTGAAACGGTGCTAATGCCAATCGAATGTCATACCTTAGCCTAAAGAATAATTTTTTTGCCTATTTTTTTGCCTAGAACATAATTCGGTGAACTTGGCCTTATATTCTTGTACTGTCATTCCCTTTTGAGTTAACCGACCAAACTCATCTTTGAAATGTGGCCTCAAGGTTTCAGGAAAATATTGTTAGACGAATAAAGCCTCAAAATCTTCCCACTTCATCATTTTCATATAAATATTAGGATCATTTAGTATCATTTCCCACCAATAAGTTGCATGACTAATCAATTGATAAAAGGCTACAAATACCTTAACTTCTTCTGGCATTCATGTAACATATAAGGCATTTTTGTTTCTTTAAACCATTTATTAACATCTTTAACATCGGGTGCCTGATCATAAGTGTTTGGACTTAATCGCTTAAAGTCACGGATTAATGTCATTAGGTTTGTGGCTTCATTGGTAGTGTTATGACAAGGCACTACTGGATGGTCTTCAAATAATTTTATAGTTGCATGTTGCCGACTTATATATCTTAGAAAAATTTGAAACAATTGGTCCATAGTTGGTTCTTGCGTTTGTTTTATTGGTTCAGTTTCTGAATGTTGATTATTTATATGGGTGTCCTCAATTGGGTTTTCAATTATAGTAGGATTTTCACTAGTTATCATAGGTGACGACTTCTGCATAAATAGAAGTTATCTTAGTGCATATATATTATTTTATTATTATAGATATATATATATATATATATATATATCTATATATATTTTTTGTTTCATAGGTACATGTAACAATATTATCTAGGCTATTGGAATTGATGTTTTATTAGTTTCCAATTTATTTCATTTAATGGTGGAAAAATCAGAACAAGTGCCTCCCTCTTATTTGTTGAGTTTATATGTCTCATACCATCTTAACTTAATAATAAAAAGTTACAGTCAAGTTTTAATTTTTCTACCCAACCAGTGTTATTATACATATTTTTTTTTCAGATATAATCATAGTCATTTGTAAATTTAGATGCCCCAACGCGTCTAAATGTACCAGTATTATTTTTATAGTCGGTTCTAATTATCTATCACACCAGGGCCATAATAATTAGTATAATGCATATACTACTATTTCTATTAAGTTGCACTTAAATTTTGTAGATATATTTATATATATTTTATATCCTCACACGTAATTTGACATCAAGCAACAATGTAACTGAAATTAAATTAATTAGATTTTTTATAAAATCAAATTTACAACTTTTCCTTTTTTATTATAAAATATGTCACCTATACAACTATTTTACTAATTACATTTGTCATGGCTCAAGATATGGTTGGTCTAGTTATACCTTTTAATCTATATTTTTTTAGCAAGGCTAACAAATTCATAGGTTTTAATTCGTAGTTCCTAATTATTTTCTTTTTTTTGTGTATAATATTGATTGTGACATAAAGAAAACTAATTAAACATTTATACTAGTTTGACGTTTTCCCCCAATTTGAGTTTTTCCTATGATAATCTAATGACTATTGGACTCTAACTGGTAGGACCGAAAATGGACAAAAGAGTGGAAAGCTAGTTGACAAAGAATCCAATAATTAGTTGAGTTCGATACTTAAATGTGTATATGACCTCGTTAAAAAATGAAAATGGCGACTAGTTTATATGATTTGGATTCAATGCTACTTACAATATTAATGACAAAAGTGCATGAAAATATTATATAGAATTTAAATATGTGGTGTAATAATAACCGGAGTGAAAATGACCCATTTAGTACGATTTGCGTGAACATGTACTGATGAAAAAGGTGGTACGTAATTGGCTACAGAGAAAAATAGCACAAAAAATGTCACAACCTTTCGATGAATGCATTAATTGAAATAAGATATTGTAAATAAGATTTACCTTAGGTATGCCTTGTTGTATCAAAAGCTTGCTTGCAAAAGTGGGATAGACTAATTAGCTAAATTATTAAGTTAAGGTGGGGTCGAGGCTCATGCAAATACTTATACTACAAGAAGGTTATAATTATTGGATAGTAAGATGTAAAATGAAAGGTGGTGAGACAGAGACATCAGTTTTGAGTTCAATAAAATTTCGGTTTGTAACATGTATGGAATTCTTGTTCCTGATTTATAGCTAGGAAAAGCATTCTCATCATGAACTTGTAGAGGTGTAGCTACATCGAGCTCATAATGAATTTGTAGAGATGTAACTACATCTAGCTAATAGGTAGTAGGTGTAAAGATGGGCCCTTATGATTATCCTTTTTTTAACCCATAAATTTCCTAAAGGTTTTATCTGTGTACACATTGCATCTTCTTCTAAAAGCTTTATCCATTTGTAAGCTTAGTAAGCTTATGCATGCATGATCTGGTGTATAATACTTTTACATAATACTTTTACATGCAATTTACTAGTAGTATGTTACTTTTACATGCAAAATATCTTTGGTTAAGATAAAGTTCATAATAATCATATTTTTATACGTCTATTATTTGCCATTATTATGTATTTTCTCAAGTTATACAATGGCTCTAAATACCAAATTTATCACACCCCGATCTCGAAATACTCACAAGATCTAGATCCACTGCCCACAGGGCCGTATCATGTATAATTGAGGGTTGAAAAAATAAATAATAAAACTTATTTATTTATATACATAATGAGCTTACACTATTTCTTAATATTACATAGCACACTCACGCTTTCCACATCATTACTGGTATTTTACATTATTTATCCAACACGGTCATCCTTGACCATTATACATTATTTATCTAACATAGTCATCTTATGATTTCATTGAGATTCATCATTCTTGACTGGTTTGGGTGGTACCTAAAATTGTTTGATTTAATGAGCCAACGCCTAGTAATTCTCTAACTACACCCAATTAATGCAAAATATATAGCAAAACAATAATAACAACATATATCACCAATTGCAAACAATATTAGTTAGTAACCACATCGGTAGACTTCTTTATTTTGCCTTAAGGCCAAAATCCACACCATAGTCATTAATATCATACAAAGTGTCCGTCGACACATGACCAAATTTGATGGACCACAACAATCACACCGGTGGACAATCATAGCCTGTCAACTTGAATATCACATGTGGATTGTTAGAACAATAGCAAGGTAATAAGAGTGTCAGGGTTAAGACATATATAAAGAATTAACAACATGTAATAAGAAAATTACCTCGACACATCTCAAAACAAGAATTTTGCAGGGTTCCTTATCTTCTTAATAACAAAAGAAACAAGATTGCAAAAATGCTTTAATATTGAATCTATCATATTATTTATAGTACTTAGAGTGATTAAAATAATCTGAAAGTCATTTTATATCATAATAACAAAGATAAAATAATAATAAATATGTTAAATGTCGTTATTGATCATAATAATCTGATAAAGATGAACGATTTGTTTAGTTATAATGAATTCATTTATGTTAAAGAGTCGTTGTCAGTCATAATGACAAATAATTTTTTTATTTATTTCCTAAAGATTGAAAAGTCGTTTTCAATAATAAATTCTAAGGTAAGGATTGACGAACTTTCTATTCTTTTCTTGACGAAGAATTTAAGATGTTACGGGTCGTTAACAATCAGATCGAGGCATATTCTCTTCAATAAATAGGGAGATGTTTTAATTAATTTGCAATAATTGATATTTTAAATTAATGTGAAGCCTTTTTGGCTAACACTGCAAAAAATTGAATGGAATAGAGATGGGGAAAAGCTATCGGTCAGCGACGGGACCTATCGTTGATCCATTGACGTGTTTAGCGACAGAGGTAGCGAAGCCCCGTCGTCATTTGTTGGACAAGAAAGTTCTCACTTAGGGGAATTTTCTCCGTCCACGTGGTGATGGAGCCCATCACGTGGCAGCAGGTGGCTGGGTCCACATATGGGATTAGCGATGGGGAGAACCTCATCGCTAAATATGAGGCCCACCTCCTTGAAATCATTTCCTCTCCCTTCCCTCCTTTTGGTCTTCTCCCAACGATCTCCAACTCCGCTCTCTGCCCTCTCTCATTGCCGTCTCTGCCCTCCCTCCTCGCCGTCCTTCTCGATCTCCTCCTCACAGTCTCTGCCCTCTCTCCTCCCTCTGTCTCTACTCCCTCCCTTTCGGCTCTCGGTCTCTCCTGTGGAGCCCGACCCCAAAACCATAACCCTGTACATATCGCTCGGTCCCCGTTGACCCTCATCGTTTCGGCCTCTCTCTCCTCTCGTTGGCCCTGACCCTCGTTTCCATTCTGTAAGCCTCCTTCGCGGCCTCGCCGTCCGCCCCGCTTGCCAGCCTCCACTCTACCGTCGTCTGCCCCGCCCCTTCCGTCCGCATTCCGTATTGCCTTAAGTATTAATTTCTTTTATTTTAATCTAATTATTAATTTGTGAATTGATTTAATATATATTAATTAAAAGAAAATTTTAATTGTGATATTTTTAATAAAATTGTTTCAAAAAATTTGTAATTGTGATGTTTTAATAAATTTTTATGAATAAAATTGTTTTGTATATTTTTTTGGTGAAATTTTTTGAATAAAATTGTTTGAAAAATTAATTTGTTTGAATAAAATCTTATAGTTGTGTAATCTTTTGGTTAGAAATATGTAATTGTGATGTTTCGGATGTTTTTTTATATTAGTGAAAAATAAAATGCATGAGTGATTGTAATTTAATTATTTTTTATTGTGATTATTTGTGATATTTGTATATAATTTTTTAATATTGATATGTAATTGTTTTTGTAATATGTTATAATTTAGTTGAGAAAAAGTGTTTGTTGAGTTGAATTAAAATTATTATTAAATAAATAAAATAAAATATTAATGATGTACTTTTTACTAATAAAATTTTATTTAAATGATAAAAATTAATTGGACAAATTAGATTTCATATGAGACAAAAATAAAAGACTATATGTAACAATGCTTGTATACTATATGAAATATATAATTGATTGAAAAAATAGAGGACTATATGTACAAACATAAAGCACTTAAAAATAATTAACGAAATTGTATATTAAAAATAAAATATAGGAAATACATAATTGATTGAACAAAAAAAAATATAACACTTGTATACTATATATAAATAGAACTTATACTTTATGTAACGAAAAAAAAGCTTAATTAGACCAAAAAGTATTAAAACAAAATAAAGCACTTAAAATAATGTCATGTATTATATGGATGTACAAATTCTACTAGATATAGAACTTATACTATATGTAATGAAAAAACAAGTAATTAAACCAGAAAGTTTAAAAACAAAATACAACACTTAAAATAATGTTATGTACTATATAGATGTACAAATTATATTAGATATAGAACTTATACTATATGTAATGAAAAAAATCTTAATTAGACCATAACATTTTGAAATAAAATAAAGTACTTAAAATAATGTTATGTACTATATGGATGTACAAATTATACTAGATATAGAACTTATACTATATTTTTGTAAAATGGAACCACTTAAAATTACTAATTATACTATATATATATATTGAAAGAAAATTATAATTATTTCCACTATATGCGCAATTATATTAATGTACTTTAAAGCTTAATTAATGAGAAAATAGCTTATAGTATATATATATAAAAAAGAAGACATAAGTAAGCAAAATAAATTGAAACAAAATAAAACACATAAAATTTTCATAATCATGGTAGTTGTATATTGAAATAAAACTATAATAATTTATAATAACGTCAGAAACAAAATATAAATTACGCAAAGTAAGTGCAAATTAATGCAATTAATTTGACTAACTACAGTTAACATTCGACTAAAATGCATATAATAATTGGTGTGTACATGCATTTAATGAGGGTTCTTTAGGTCTTTCAAAATGTTTGTGTCTCGAGATTGGATGTACAACCGCATTGAAGGGGATTACACTCGATTAGATTTGATGGATGGCTTGAAGGGTTTCATCAAATTTGTCACGCAACACTGCACGACTTTCCTCAACAAAGAGAGAATTTGATGTCCTTGCCGAAAATGTCACAACGAGAAATACTATGATGTAAACACGGTAGAGTTTCATCTAGTAAGTTGAGGATTCATTCCCGAATATTATTGTTGGACCGAGCATGGGGAGGAAGAATTATTAAACGATATAGATGATGAAGATGATGATTCGATGAACGAATATCCGATGTCATATCATCATATGATACACGACCACGCGGGTTCGAGTTTTGATTGAAACCGTGACGAGGAACCGAACCCTGAAGCCAAAAATTTATTCGAAATAATAGACGTAACAAATTAACCGCTTTGGCCGAGTTGCGAGAAGATGACAAAATTCTCAACAATGGCGCATTTGAAAAATGATAAAGTCGAATCACCATGTTTTGGAGCAAGCATTCGACAAAATCTTGTAGGTCTGTAAAGACATGTTGCCTTAAGAGAACTATTTTGTAGATAACTTTTACAAATATAAAAGTTTAATGCACTGGTTGGGTCTGCCATATGAGCGAATCAATTGTCGTCCCCAATTATGCATGATTTATTAGGGGCCCAACTTCAACCATATGTCTTGTAAGTTTTGCGGAGAAGTTAGGTTCAACTCCGACAAACATCCACATAATACAATGCTTTACTTTCCTTTGACGCCTCATTTACAACGTTTGTTTGCATCGAAAGCAATAACAAAACACATGCGATGACATGCAGAACACATTAGAGATGAGGACAATATGCATCATTGCTTCGATTCATTTTTAGGGAACCACTTCAATTTAAGTGAACCTTACCTTTAGCTCTGAGGTTCGTAACGTCCCACTTTGGTTATGCACTAGTGGTTCCAACCTTTAAGAATGACCGACAAATCATACTCCTCGTGGCCGGTGATTTTAACCCCGTATATCCGTTGATGTGTATGAAGAAAGAAATGATGTTCTTAATAATGATCATATCTGGACCGACCAATTCGTCACAAAAGATTGACATGTTTTCCAACCATTGGTGAAAGAATTGTAGGATTTGTGCTATGACAGAGTGTCTACCTACGATGTATCGAATAAGATGAACTTTTAAATGCGTCGCTGCACTTATGTGGACTGTTAGTGACTTTTCAGTCTATACCATGTTGTCAGGATGGAACATGCATGGAAGGACAACTTGTCCTTATTGTATGGAAGATACAGACGCTTTCCAGTTGAGGATTGAGGGGAAATCGACTTGGTTCGATTGTCACCTACATTTCTTGTCGCGATATTCGAAGGAGTGAAAAATTAAGTCTAGTTTCAGTAGAGATAGAATGGTATCAGACAAGCCATCAGCTAATAAATTAGGTAAAGATATCTTGCGTGAAATTAAAGCTTTAGGGTTGATGAAGGTCATTGAATTGACAGCTGATGCTATAAACAACGAAGTCTCGAGGACTAGCATGTGGAGAAAACGAAGCATACTGTGGGACTTACCGTATTGGAAAATGAATATTATCAGACACAACCTAGATGTAATGCACATCGAGAAAAAAGTTTTTGACAATTTTTCAACATAATCATGAGTCTATAAGGGAAGAGGAAAGATAACGCAAAACCTAGGAAGGACTTAAAGGATATTTTTTTATCATCTAGAGCTTCATTAAGATTCAGTTTTTAAGAAATATCCGAAGGCACATTACGTGCTTGACAAGCTGAGAAAACAAGTGTTATGTAAGTTGATTAAGGAATTGCACCTCCCATGCATCTACCATTGGCATTTGTGTAGACTTTAGGAAGTTGAAGATGTTTGGAATGAAAAGCAACGATTGCATGTATTAATGCAACGAATTTTGCCGATTGCATTTCGATTTCTCTTAGAGGAGGACATATGGATTGCAATCAGCGAGTTGAGCATTTTCTTTAAAGATTTAACTGCTAGAAATTTAAATGTTGAGAATCAACGGCTTTTGCATGAAAACATTCCAAAAATATTGTGTAAACTGGAAAAAATCTTTCCACTAAGTCTTTTCGACTCAATGGAGCATCTCCCTATCTATCTAGCGCATAAGGCTATCATTACCGGCCCAATACAATTTCGATGGACGTATCATTTTGAGAAGTAATAAATTATACTTGTTGCCCATCTACTTTTATTGTACACAGTTAAAATCAGTTGAAATATTCGTTTAACTAATTTCAATCTATAAATGTAGATATTTAAAACATTTGAGAAATAATGTTAGCATCATGGCTTGTTTCGTTAAATCCGACATAGTCTAATTCCACTAATTAGGCTTCTAATCCATTCAATTAACTTCAACATCAAAATAGTTTTTATTTCAATCCTCGATAATGCTTCAAAAGTAAATTTATATCCACAATCAAACTCAAATCGTGATTTGTAAAAATTCCGATAGCATTTCCCCAAAAAGTGGTCTGCCGAGAAATTCACCTAATAAACAATAGAATGGGAGAAGCCTAAAAGGACCCATAACTCCCTGCAATTCATAATATATATTAATTTAAAACAATTAAACCAAATTAAAGCCTCTGATACCTTATTTAAAGCTTTACAAACCCAAAATAAATTAAAACTGGATAAAAAACTTGTCTACTTATTTCACACTAATTGAAAAGACTCACATAACCTATTTGAAAGTATTTTACGAATGACGCTCACCCCAGAACCTAAAAAATTATTTATAACATGAGTACAACATGAATTAAACTTTAAAACTTAAAACATATCACCCAGATCTTTGAGTCATGCCCATTCTTTCTTATATTCACTTAGAATATGTCGTCATCAAAAACAACTTGAAGATGTCATGTAAGTAAACTCCTACATTTCTCTGTACTTCAGTATATGTTAATCGAAATACATGGAGATATGTAATTACATTTTCAAATAAAAACAAATTTATATAACAACATGGATCCCTCATTTCTTGTTTTAAGCTCATAACAAGTAGGCTTACTCACGATGGACCTAGAATAGTCCTATGAGTTCAAAGGTTTCTACCCCGGAGTCAACATTACCTACCTTAGACGCCTACAGTACATCTAGTTTGGAGTGGAACACCTCGCACTCTTATGACCGAAACAGGGGCAACTATATCCGGATGTCATGCATGCATGACCAAGAATGATGCGAAATACAATGCAAACTAAACCTAAATGCACGTACAAAGATAAATTCCATAAATATAATTACGACCAACCAACTTTGAACCTAATTTTTGAGGTTCCCGAAGCATCGGATAACCTTGAAAATGGTTCCAATAGCTTCCATGCATACCCGATTATATTATGGGTTAAGCTTCAAATGAAACCAAATCACGAAACTCAATAATAACTGCAGCCAAAGTATGCTTGATAATAGTTCCCAAAATATTAATTAATATAACCGTTTCAACTCGCTTTCAGCTAGCCAACTTGGGGTAACTTTTTAAAATGAAAACCTCAATATTTGTAATAATGACTTAAAAGGAACTTATAGTACTCATGTCTTACTTTCCATTGACTCCAAAGACACTCAAAATAGATCACCATGAAGAAATTATGAATTTTCCAATATGGCATGTCAACTAGGCAAACTTTATTTATGTAGAACTAAAAAACTTCTCCAAATCAGTATATTCGCAATTAAATCCAAACTCAACAACAAACACCGCAAAACTCGATACCAACATCAAAATATTTTCACACCCTGATGAGTCAAATTGAATCAACTCCAATAAACGATTCATCAAGAAACTCAAAGTAAATCAATATCAACTATAAAACCATCTCCAAAATAGTTATCAACCGAAAAACATTAGTTTAGTTCATCTAAACCCTAATAGTAACGACCCAATTTTGATTTCGCCGTTATTATTGACTATTTTTAGACTCGGATGTCAGCTCAGATCTGCGTGGCTACCGCGGATAGGTCAGGGTACCCCTATTATTATTGTTGGAGGTAAATAATGATTTTTGTGTGATGTTTACCTATTTGCGATGTCATATATTAAATTATTTTACCTAAAGTCGCATGTGTATATTTATATTGTTCAATTGAGAGAGAAAGTGTAATGGGTAGTCGCTTCAAAAAACATATCAATACGGGTACTTAGCGAGCGAAATGTTGGTACACTGGGTCGGGAAAATAAATTAGATAATCAAATAAATTAAATGTGAAAAATATTAATGGTAAATACAGTCTAGGCCAATTGATCGAAACCGGCGACTATGGCGTGCCTCGCCATGCGTGCCGAGGTGCGTGACACCGAGTGACCGAAAGTAATTGAACAAGAATAAGAATTTGGTGTCTAATGAGAAGCAAATGAGAACATGCCACCTATACACTTAACACCCCAAAATGAGGTTCACCACTCATTCTCATTCACTCTCACACTTCCTCTCTTTCGCTCTCTTCAACACAAAAATAGTAAAAGTTCTTGGAGGAGTTGATTGATTCGAGAGTGAGAGATTTTATGACATCCTTGGAGTCTTTGGAAGTGATTTGATCAAGCAAACAAGTGATCAAGGTGAGCATATCTAATTTCCTTCAATTTCCTATTAAAATGAAGCTTCAATGAGGTTTTAATGGTGATAGCTGATTGTGGTTGAATGTTGGAGAAATTAGGTATTAATGGTGTTAGGTTGTTCATGATGTAATTGTGCTGATGTCGTTTTAGTTGTTGAAGTATTATTGTTGTTTGATTTGTTGAAAACAAAAAACCAGTGACACCTCTCTATGGTTGAAGAAGAAATATATAGGGAGGGGAGGGGAAGGGCAGAACGCACGCGTGTGCATGCGTGCGACCCCTGGACTAGGCTGGGCCGGGGCTGGGTCAAGCCGACCCGGTTGGATCGGGTCAAACCTGGTCCAAGGACCCACCCCTTTAATTAAATAATATAATATTAAAAATTATTTCAAAAATAGTTTTAAATAAAATAAATTACAAAAAGTAAGGAAAATAGGTAGAAATTTATGAAAAAACCCAGAAAAAACAATAAAAATATAAAAATGAGAAGAAGATAAAAAGAAAATGGTATTCGAGAGTTCTTTGGGCGTTTGGCACCTAGTATAACTCAAAAAGTGTGGTAAAACTAATTTTTTAGAGT
The DNA here is from genome assembly GCA_039657365.1 of Stephania yunnanensis. Taxonomy (NCBI): domain Eukaryota; kingdom Viridiplantae; phylum Streptophyta; class Magnoliopsida; order Ranunculales; family Menispermaceae; genus Stephania; species Stephania yunnanensis. The sequence goes on along the minus strand of CM077584.1, from coordinate 49,703,942 downwards.
AAAACTTCAATATTCTTTGCCACACATTATAAATTAACGTAATTTGACTCTAAACTAGTTGAAATGGTTTAATTGGACACCAGAACTTATGAAACTATAGTCGAGAGTCGGACGCGTATCTCGATATGTGAGCGAGACTTCGGAGTGCCTTTTGATGTACGTAAGAATCCATTTGAAAGTCACTGAGGGTTTCGTTTCCATTGTAGATTTTCAATTCCTTGTTATCGACTCTATTCCATGATACATTTGAGTTGGTGGTTGAGTTAGTCCCACCAGATATTCGTAGTGTACTAATGGCACACCAGGCTATAACATGTGTGATCAAAAACACTCAGTGAATTGCAACCCGAGTTGCATTAAAGGTGCACGTGTCGGAAATGCACCGCGATGAACTAGGTGAAAGGAAGTGGGGGCACCCACCGAAAGGATCCTGGGGTCCAAAGTACAGTTTAGTATGACCGGGATGAGTACAAGCTTTGTTTCTCTCGTGTTATCTATTCATGTGATGATTGGAGCACAGTTGTCTGTTTAGCATCCACATGATTATTTAACATGATTATTAATATCTATTTACTTTCTTATAAATGCTTGATGTACTTCGTTTGGATTTTTACTGACTTTACTCTCTATCTGGCTTTTTGTGATGGTCGAGCGCAGATCCCAATACTTGTAGGGGCAAGGGGATTCTTAGCGACTTCATCTGATTGCCCGCGGTTGAGGACCCACTAGTATGTATTATTTTGATATTTTGCTTTACTTTTAGGTATTGGGACACTTGATAGACATTGTTCTTGTATATATTACTTCCTATTAGTATTGTCGCCTATATACATAATACTTTCTCGGGTTTTCCATAGTATGACTTGCTTTTATAATGATGCTTTATATGATGATGAATTTAATTGTTTTACTTACTTTGAATTTAAGACTTCCGTTGTTTTAAGGCTAAAAGTGATTCAATTGTCTAACTAAACTAATTAACCAAATGTGTTAACACGTATATCGAGGAGTCGTTACGTAGCGATGGACGTCAGTGGCGCATGGGACCTAGTGGGTTAATGTTCTGACAAGATCGCGGGGCCGCGACACTCTACGTGGCAACCTCGAGATTTAGGGCCGCCACACTAACCAACGTCGGTGGAATTTATTCCAAATCGATGCACATTAACCCAATACATCAATTCACAACTACCAATTTTTATCAAACCCCGCAAAAAAAATCAAAAAATTGCGATAATACAAATTTAATTGTCAAAAAATGTCCTAGATTGACAATTTACCAAATCGCAGGCCAAATACCACATTTCCATCATGGAGATTTAGCTCAAATTGACCATCTCGTGATGCTTTACAGTGTTGCCAAAAGAAAAGAATCGGATATAGGGAGTTTCACGAGTGAAAGAATCGATGGAGAAGGTTTAATTTTCAATGAACAAAATGTTCTATGTTGAAAATGATTGAAATGAAAACTTGGTTTTCGTTTCATTTTTATTTTATTTATATATATAAACTTTTAGCTGCTTATCAGCAGCTTAATTTCTTTTTATTTATTAATTCATGAAATCTTTATTTTTATGTGCTTTAACTTTCAACGCTCATTTTTATCTGATTTTTCACCAAATTGAACCAAACTCTCAACAAATTGTCCATCTTCATAAAAGAAAATGATATTTTGACATACTTTTGGTTCATACATTTAATACACATGGTCCAAACTTTTTTAAGATGTGTGTGACACATATCCCAATAAATTTTGGACCATTATTTATCCAATGTATGTATCGAAAGTATGTCAAAATATCATTATCCCTTCGTAAAACGTCTAGTATACTAGTTTTGGTCACACAAAAACCTTAAAAATCTTAACTTTGTCTACGATATACTGAACCATTATTAACCAATTCTCTTGTCATGCTAAACCAAACTTCCAAAATTTGGACTCAATATTAACCTCGACCACCATTATCGGCATAAAGCTCGAGGTAAGGTCTTGCACCAATTTCGTTCTCGTTTTATAATACCACTAATTTCGACTTATACGTAAATTGAGGCAAAATCATCACGTAAGGATTTACACTTTGCTAATTATTTTTCAAGCAAATAACAATTAATTTTCACTCGTGCCCTTCAAACACTCACTTGCAACCTCAAAGTAGACAAACTGAGGATACATCTTAACACACTCTGACTTCGCGACAAAATAACATATAATACACACACTAAGCATCATACAATGCACAAAAATAAAATAAACCATATGATCTCTGGTCCATAATGCGTGCCTCCCACCTTGGATACTTTAACACCATATAAAATCCGAAAATACTTAATTAGTTGCCTAATCAAGTTTACAAAATTCTCGAATTTCACAATTCTTTCAACTAATTAGAAATTTAATCTTCGAAATTTAAACTTACAGGTTACTGAACCAAATGAGATATGCTAATATGATCCTTCATATACAATTATATAGTCCAAACTTGTAAAAAACCATTTTCAAGATTAAACCGTTAAGGAAACCTAATAACTTTCATTGTATTTAACAACTGAGTGGTAGAGATGATTAACATTTTAACTTTTCATTTCCAAATTCTTGATTTAATGAAAAGTTTTGTTTGTTACTTTGCTAATTCTGGCATTTTGTGGATTTCTAACGAGTTAAATAATGAACTTTGTAGAATATCAATAACCTTACTTTACTTCACATTTCATGCCTTTAATCCTATTTAAGCATTAATTCATCTTGCTTTTCATAACACCACTTTCATTCTTAATTGATAACAATTCCACAAACTCTGGTACACATCTCAGTTTGCTTTCTCGTCACTAATCTTTTTATCGAATTTTTGATTGACCAATTTTTAGACTATCATTAGTCTAAATTTATAAATGATGTAAATAATATTTAAGCATGACATTAAATACAAAGTAGAGTTGATTTTATATTTGATCCATCACTATTCTAGTTTTTCTCAACAGATGCCTGAAATTACACAAGTCATCCCATGACTATAGATCTCTAATACATCTATCATCTTATGACAATAGATCTCGAATATTAATCCAATTAGAAAATGAAATCGAACACATCGTGCAACTCTCAATCATTCTCTATAGGTGTACTCATAATATCATTTAAATTTGTGGATTAGAAAGCAATTGTCAATTTCATCTCTTCAACCCATTCACTTAACATTTCCTTCGATCGGTTAAAAATTAATGACATTTCTAACTTCATCACACCATTATCTTTTCATGAGTTCACTAAGAACCTCATCTTATTCACTTAACTACCAATCGGTTTAAGATTTTCTTTTTCACTGCTACTCGTTTATACATTACCAACATACTCATATTGGTTTCTATGTTTTTCCAATTACTTAAATTTTCATCATCCCGATCTCAATCACTTACTGTTCACCAAACTTCTTTCACTACTTGAATAGATACGATTATCCTTAACTTGAGTGGATATAAGTTTTTAACAGAGATCAACATATTCATTTATTATACTCACATAGTATAATTTTAATGTGTATCACCTACAAGTTATAAATATGTTATTTTTTTTCATATCTATTCAATACATATTTCTGACTTTCTCAATTTACAATGGAAGAACATTCAGTTCTTCAAACATATTAAGTTAAATAATCATCTATTCAACATTTTCAACCAATACGGATAATACTTACTAACTGAGTTGTAAGTTGTACAATTTTCATTTCATTTGTATATTCACTGTCATTCAAGTATCTTACATAAACTTTAATTTACAATAAATAATGCTTTAAACTTAGCCACTGACTGATCACTTGATGTAGCACTACATTTGAGCCAATATACAACAACTTTATTGATATTAGTTGCATATTACTTTGGTTCAAAACTTTCAACATTTGGAGTCTGACTTCTTGTAAGATCTTTATGAAGATATATCACGTTTCATCAAACTTATAGTTTGACATCCAAAGTCTTATCGAAACTCATTCACTTGAAATTTCTACATTCAAATATATGTGAGAATCCATTGATCATTTATTTGCCTATACTTAAGCATCCAATTGACTCCAACAAAATATCATAAACACTTTTATCGGGTCTCACAAAATCATTTAATTATTCAAATATGTGTGGGGCCCTCACACCAGTCTTCTACGCTATGAATGAAACACGATTACGATACAGAGTCTACTCAGCTTTCATTTTTGTCAATCTTAGCTATTCTCACATTTATCTCATTCTTAGTCCTTTTACAAACTTATCACAACTTTCAACACACAAAACCACTTACAACTACTTAGTCTTACTTACAATAGGAATTTATATCTTTTCTTTTTTTCGAAATACATAACTAAGGATGATGCAACTTCTTATCACTTTTGATAACTTGAATTGTTCTTTAACTAATCTTCATTCAAAATAGAGAAACTTTTGTCACTCAAACAGACTAACTATTTATTATTGCCTTAGTTGTTTCTATTGTTGGGGCATGCGCCCTAAGTCAATCCATTAACTGTCTTTATGAATACTTTTAGTTAATAAAATAGAGAATTTCATTTGTTGTTTATTATAATTAATTTGCATGTTTACATTATAAATAAGATCCATGGGTATTTACAGAAATATCATAAATGTCCCTAGTCGGTCATTATATTGGGAACTATAATGAATTAAGACTAGTGTGAGTATTAATTGATGATCATATGATGATTATACATATAAGGATACAAATCAAGATCACGAGTACTTGTTAGGGAACAAAGTACTGGAACGACCCTCTATGAGAACATCACATGGATTAAATCGTAGTTGTTTCTCATGATAGGTATCTTTTTCAGTCCTCTGACTTGAGATTACCGGAGACTTCAACATTAGGAATACAGTGATTTGACATAATCAAACGTTGTCTTTAATCGGATGATTATAAAGGTTGTGATTGGTTACTATGTGAGCAATGTAATGAAGTTATGTAATCAAGATATAATTTGTCCCTCTAATATAAAGAGAGATATCCAGTGATCCCTCGATATGTTAGACTATTAAAAGGCCTATTCTAAGTGAATTGATATTGATCAATGTCACTTGGATGTTTTCACTCTACCTAGAGATCGAGACTAGTACGATTGAACATGTTGGATGACAATTTCATGCCTTATGTTTGATCAAAAGGATATCGTGTGACAAGATGATGTTATATACACTATTGATTAGGTTGTATCGATTTGATATTCATACAACTTTTGTAGTCATAATGTCTTGGTGGAGGCCGCTTATGACTTGTATACCAAAATGTGTTTTGGTACACTGCCAACATTGTATGAGCCTATTGGGTCGCACACTAAGAATGGTTTTGCGAGATTTAAGATGGTTCGGAAAAATGGATTTTATATGATAAAATTCATGACAAAAATGTCCTTGTGGTGTATTACATTTATACTTCTTTGAGTAGGGATATATGTGTAATTTACTTAACCGTCTATATACAAGGGTTGTATAAATAGACGCTTTAAGTTAGAACACATGTATGAAATATTAAGTGCTGAAACTTTATTTTCGTTTCAGAAACGAATTAGGGTTTTCTGGTATGCTCTGGATCATTTGGAGATAAAAAAAAGGTTTAGTATTCTCTCTAAGCTAGCACTTCGAATCTTAGTCGTCGTTCGTATGTGGACTGGTGGTAAAGGCGTTCATCGTTGGCAGCACCTTAGAGATTGATCAACCTTCCGAAAGGTATATTGCGACCGATGTATGATTAAGTTTTCATGGTTTAAACATTTTTAATGGAATTAGATTCGGATCCAGTTGGGGTTTTTGTCAAAATTGTTTTGTAATTTTCGTTGCGTATGAACCCCAAAACCCAACATCTATTAGTCACAAATTTTCTAGACTTTTATTTTTCTCCAAAAGGAATTCAATATTTTTCAAGAGATTGTGTAATATAACTTTGTATCTTACCGTGCATCAATTTTATTTTTTTATGACTTTACTTATTCGTTGTATTCAACTGATGAGATAGAAGAATTAGAATTTTCAAGCTTTTTTGACTTACTTAGCGACTAATCAAATTCTTAAAGGATGCTATTTCAATCCTTTAAGTCTCATAAATTAATATTCTCGCAATATTGAAGCTATTACTGACGTTTTATATAAATGACTTACTAATTCGCAATCAGTATGTCTATCTTTTCCATTATTATAATTTAAGTTGTAGTGATCAGCTTCGTAAATTAATTTGGATAGAAGTGACTATTGATTCTTTGAATTTCAAAACACAACTACTTATATTTTTTAAATAGCTAATCCTAGCTTTTTTTCCAATTTCAACTTCTAACACATTGATCTTATCACTACACCTTTCATTTTTAAGTGAGAAATTTCATTGATTTTTGTTTTGTAACAACATCTAATCCAGTGTTAACAAAGACTACAACTAACTCGTTGATTTCCATTTGTTTTATTATTTCTTTATTCGACTCATAGAACCATTATACTCAATGTTGCTTAAGATTAAGCAACTTAAGTGAGAAACAATCAAAAAAAAAAAAATTTAGTACTTCTTTTAAAAGTTATTTGATTGTTTTGAATCATGGTTCCATTTTTCAAAATGACAACATTGAATATATAAATCGAAATAGAAATATATACACGGTCACGGTTATCACATACTGCATTCTAAAAAAAATGGCCTACTTGAAAGAAAGGGCATGCACTCGTGTGTTTCAACCCCACTATACTACTCATATTCATAGTTGTGGGGCAATGTGTACTTACAGCCTATATGATAAACAAGTGCATGAGGCGGGTGCGTGGCGAACGAAACAGTTCATTGAGCTATTGCTTACCTTTTGTACTTTCCTAAGCATTTTATAAATTGCAGTAGTTTGATACTTTCAATTTCCAAGAAATTCATGTTTAGTACTTACGTACTTGAGTCATTTGGACTTCACTTTCAACCAATTTTTCATTGATTTTTATAATTGATGTTTTTATTAGTTATATTGGTATTGAAACTAGTAACAACACTCTTGTGAATCTGAACTTTACAAGTCCATTTCACATCCAATCACGCTCAGTTTCATTTCATAAGTTTATTCTCACTTATAATTATATGTTCTTAACCTTACTCATCATATCTCGCGAGTTAAGTATTAACAAGACCATGAGAATAAATTGTTTATCCCATATCTAGTGATAATATAATAATATAGAACAAACATATTATAATAATGAAGTATCCCCAGCTCACAGTCACTTCCCAACTAATTGCAACCTCATTACTGAGCCTTGTTCCTCAAGACCATCACTTAGGTTCTAGTAACTTGATGTAATCCAAGAGCCTTAGCCATAACTTTACGATCGACTCAATCTTAAACTCATCATCATTATCCTTTATTACATTTCCTTGAATGAGCTTAGTCATAGCTCTTAGACCAACTCTGTTAGGGCCCATTTCACTAAGTTCTGACTTAGCCTAATTCCCCTAATTAGGCATTTATTCCATTCAATTAACTTCAACCTCAAAATAATTTTTATTACTATCCTTCATAATGCTCCAAAACTAAATTTATATCCTCAATCAAACTTAATTCATGATTTGTTTAATTAAAGCAAATATCCATATTTTGTAAAAACTTCAGCATCACCTACCCTAAAAGTAGTCTGCTGAAAAACTCACCTAGTAGATAATAGAATGGGGAGAAACCAATAAGTACTTACAACTCCTCGCGATTCACAATATACATAAATTTAAAATAATTAAAATAACTCAAAGTCTCCGATACCTTATTTGTAGCTTTACAAATCCAAAAGAAACTGAAACTAAATAAAAAAAACCTCTCGAATTACTTTACACTAATTTAGGAAACACACATAACCTATTTGAAAGTATTTTACGACCTACTCATAACAAGTGGAAACTTTAAGTTAACATGATTACAACAACAATTAAAATTTTTAAAAACTTAAACTTATCACTAAGATCTTCGAGTCTTACCCATTCTTTCTTGTCTTCACCGAGAATCTGACATCAACAAAAACAACCCGAAGATGTCAGCTAAGTAAACTCCTAGATTGCTTTGTACTCCTGCAAATGATAATCAGAATACATGGAGACATGTAATTGCATTTTTAAATAACAACAAATTTATATAACAACATGGATCCCTTATTTCCTATTTTAAGCTCATAAAAAGCAGACCAACTCACGATGAACCTAGAACAGTTCTATGAGTTTAATGCATTCTACCCCGGAGTCGACATTACTCGCCTTAGACGCCTGCAGTATGTCTAGTTTGGAGTGGTGCACCTTACATTCTTACGATCGAAGCAAGGGCAACTCTATCCAGATGTCATGTATGCATAACCTAGAATGATACAAAATGCAATGCAAACTAAACACAAATGCAGGTATAAAGATAAATTCCATAAATAGCAAAGACCACTATACGATTTACTTACATAACCAACTTTAAGCTTAATTTTCAGGGTTCCAGGATCATCGGATCACCTTGAAAATGGTTTCAATAGCTTCCCTACAAACCCAGTTATATTATGGTTCAAGCTTCAAGTGAAGCCAAATCACGAAACCAAATAAAAATCGCAGCCAAAGTACGCTTGAGAACAGTTTCCAAAAATATTAATTTATGTAATTGTTTCAACTGACTTTCAACTAGCCAACTCTAGGTAACTTTTTAAACTTGAAAACCTCAATATTTATCATGATGACCTAAAAGGAACTTGTAGTACACATGTCCTACTTTCCATAGACTCCAAGAACACTCAAAATGGATCACCAACGAAATTATAGATTTTCCAATATGGCATGTCAACTAGTCATACTTTATTTATTTTGAACTGAAAAACTTCCCCAAATCAATATTTTCACAATTAAATCCTTAAAAATCAACAAAAACACCAAGAAACCACACGATAGCAACATCAAAATATTTTCACACCGTATGAGTCAAATTAAATCAAAACCAATAATCGATTCATCTAGAAACCCAAAGTAAATCAATATCAACTATACAAAAATCTCCAAAATAGTAATCAACTAAATCACATTAACTCAATTCATCAAAATCCTAACCCACATTGGTGGAATTTGTTTCAAATCGGTGCATATCTACTAAATACATCAATTCACAACTATCCATATCAATCCGCAAAAGAAATCAAAAATTGCAAGAATTCAAATTTAATTATGGAAAAAGCCTTCAATTGACAATTTACTAAATTGCGGGCCAAATACCTCATTTCTTCCAAAAAAAAAATTAGCTAGAATTGTCTGTCTCGTGATGCTCTACAGTGTTGCAGAAACAAATCGGGTAAAAACTGAATGTAGAGAACTCTACGAGCGAAAGAATCGAGGTGAGGGTTTAAGTTTCAATGAACAAAACGTTCTCTATTGAGAATGATTTTCATTTCATGTTTTATTTATATATAAACCCTCGACTGCTTGTCAATAGCTTAATTATTTTTATTTATTAGTTCTCAAAATTTCTATTTTGACATGCTTTAACTTTCAATGCTCATTTTCAATCTGGTTTTTCACCAAATTGAGCCAAACTCTCGACAAAATAGTCCATCTTCATAAAACATTCATAACACTAGTTTTATTCACACCAAAATCCCAAAAAATTTTATCTTTGTCTACGACATACTGAACCCTTATGGATCAGTTCTTTTGTCATGCTAAACCAAACTTACACCAATTTGGACCTAATCTCAACCTTGACCACCTCTAACCAACATAAAACTCAAGGTAAGGTCTTGCACCAATTTTATTCTCTTATTATAATACCATTGATCCCAATTTACACACAAATCGAGGCAAAATTATCACGTTAGGATTAAAACTTGGTTAATTAGTTTTTGAGCAACTAACAATTAATCTTCATTCGTACCCTCTAGGCGCTCACTTGCAACCCCAAGTAAGACAAACTGAGAATACATCTCAACACACTCTACTTCGCGACAAAATATCATATAATACACGCACTAAACACACGACACATAAAAATAAATAAACCTTATGATCTCTTGTCCACAATGCGTGGGTCCTACCTCAGATACTTTAACTCCAAATCAAACCTGAAAATATTGAACTAGATGTCTAATCAAGTTTACAAAATTCTTGAGTTTCACAGTTAGGAATAAGGCAAGGGTTGAGGCTCGATATGCAATGCTTATTTAGTGGAAGAGGCAATAAAGTTTTGTTTTAGAAGAACACGTATCCACATCGCACAATCGCACGCCCCGCAATCATGATGGTGAAGTTGGTCCAACTCAAAGTTTTAATGACACCTTCTCAATATTCACTACCCAGGTCAGGCCTTTGGAAAATCAAAGAAGCATTATATCACGGATGATGAGTGTAACACCACACACGCTTATGTATTGTTAAATTGTTCTAAAGTCGTTCCTTTTGTGAGGTATACATAAACACGTTACAATACATAGTTTTCATGACAATTGCGTAATAGCCTTATTCTATTCAATCGTAATCCTTGATTTCTTTCATCTCCTGTAAGGATGTACGTATCAGAGTTACGTTCCAAACAATTAAATATCACACAAAGTGCAATCGATGAGCGTTTGGAGAAAAACTCTCAACTCAGTTGCAACATTTTGTAAGTCATTAATAAATACATATTGACACAATTCTTCTTGTTTTGTTATTTGATTGAAAATGAAGTTTATCATACAATATTGTTTCGATTGTAGGCATCATTGTATATTCAAGATTCAACACTTCTAATGCTTTCGTATCCCCTAAGTCGACTTTGCATCGTATACCATGAATATTGTGACAACCCCTTCTCCAAATAAGGGCACCGCTCGGCCTAATCCCTAATTAAGCCCTAATCTCCCACATAGGACCTAACAAGGAACTAGTCAGTCTTATTTAAACACCTAAAAACCTACCAATTATTCAATATTAAAAAAAAACACGATACCACCTACAATCAACTAGATAGTTCAAATACCTAACAACTCAAAGTTAATTTAAATTTTCTATCTAACAAGTTATTCAACATAAGTCTTCTTAAGTTACTGGTGCAAATTATAACATAAGACCTAACCTAATATGGAAAAATCAGGAAATAGAGATCACATGCATATATAAAACATGTGTATGGTCAAGGTTCCTATTACTTAACCCAAAAGTAAAATATCAAGTACATAAAAAATGTAATACAAAAGAATGCAAAACGTACAAAATATGTCGTAGCAATCCTTCACTGGCTCAGAGGTAGTCACCAATCTTCTCTTTGCCTAGTCTGCTACTCGGCTGATCTACACCCACCGTTACAAACTAGACGGTGAGTACATGAAATTATTTAAGTAATACTGAGATAAATTGATCCACATTCCCAAATAGGCAAAAATTATCAAATGACATTAATTTAAATAGCAACTATGTTGAAAGAAACATCATGCAAAGATATACTTCAGTTAACCAAATATGAAACTGACTCAAGGCTAAGTAGTAATGGATTAGGGTCGGTCGGCCGTGAGCTACCTCACATCACTCTTTCTACTACAATTTGAGCTATGCTCTATATCATTTCATTACAAATTGAGCTCCATATCATAATATCAAAAGGTTGTACTTACGATTACGCCTTTTCTACAACAACAACAACAACAACAACAACAATATAACCTCAGTCCCAAATTAACTGGGTAGTGACAAAAATTTTACGCTGGCTGTCAATCAACCTATCGCAACGATTATGCCTTTTCTATTCCAAGTAAATTAGTCGTCACTAGGATGTATACTTGCTAACATACCCTAGTTTTAAAACGTCATGCTAGCCTAAGTTATTCTTGCACCAACAAACCCCGAGGTCCGGTTATCCCATTCGAGGCACGTTACCCCATGTGTCATGCAAGGTAGTAGAGAAATCCCATAACATCCCAGAAAGTCTAGTAACCCCGTATGAAAGCTGAGTTTATATCATCAAATGACCTTAACCACAAGAACCATTTTCGCTTTCAATAATGACTCGGTAATAGAATCTAAGATATGTAATTGCATACGAATGCACAAAGGACTAGAGTCAAAATAAACAAACTAACCTAATAGCATGCTATGTAAATGACTTCCAAACACAATAATCAACATGACGAAGTATAGGAATTGGAATTAATGATAGTATATAAACAACAGAGTATGCTATGAGCAACATCATAAAATGAGAAATAAACAAGTCATAACATATGGATTTTAAAGGTAAACTAAGTTTGAATAACTGAGAATGAATAAATAAATGGAATGAAATGTAAATAAATGTCTCACTCAGTTTACTTACAGTCCACAACAATTTCTAAGCTATCCGGCTTTTTGTTGCGTCCATGTACGCACCTAACACCCCATAATATCTCCTTTATGGTCCTAACATTTGACAATTTCTTAATTTAGATTCAAGATTCATTATTTAAAATTTCTAAATTGGTCAAATCGAATTTGAGACAAATTTGACAATTTTGCTCTTTTCGAGGTAAAAAAAACCCGTAAAAGTCTCGTCCGAAATCTCAAATATTTTATTTTTCTTAGAAATATATCAATTTCTATTTATTTTGTCAAAATATAATATTTTTACTATTTTTTTTTGGAATTTTCCCCAATTTTCTTCATTTTTTCTCCTTTTTTCCTATAGGTTTGGGTTGAACCAGGACGAACCGGTTTCAAACCAACCCGGTTCACGCAACCCGGTTCCTCCTCTTCTGTTTGTATTTTTTCTTTGGGCTTGAACCGGGGTGAACCGAGTTCGACTCACCCGAGCCGAACCGCCCGATTCAGGACATCGCCTCATCCTCTTGACACAGAGCAGCTGCTCTGTTTTGATTTTTTTTCTTCTTCGCTACTAGGGGTTGGGCTTCCATTCCCAACCGCAGGTGGTTTGATATGCAGGGGAGACTACTCCCTTGCCTTCCTTGATCTCGGACGAATTGCCATACCAGTTCGTCCGAGGTCCCCAACTCGAACAACAACAACGACCAACTTTAACAACAACAAACCACACAACAATAATGACAATCAAGTCACCTTACGCCTCTTCGAGCTCTCGGTCCTCTCTCTCTCGCTCTTTTTATCTCTTTCATTCCTTCGGTTTCTTCCTCTCCTCGGTTTCGGTTTTTTTTCTTCTCTATTTGTTTGAGATCAAAATGTGATTACTTTAGACTTTGGGGTTAATTTGACCTATATATATGATTTGGGTTGGCTTGAATATGAGCCATACATCTCAAACCACACACGTGTCTCGAGGCATATCGTGTGATCTTGCTCACATCACTTGCCCCTTGTGTCACTCTCAAGTGACACTAATGTGTGACACTCTTCCTAGAGATAAGCGTTTGTGTATCTCCATGCCTATATAATGGTGTATATTTTAATTCTTTACTTTAGGCCCTTTATATATATATATATATATATATATATATATATATATATATATATATATATATATATATATATATTAATATAGGTGGCCACATATATTATTTTTAATGCAATATAATTGAACTAGTTACACTTACCCCATGAGCTGCTACCTCGGGCCCATGTCGATACGCGACTCGAGGCACATCTTCGCTCATCTCGGTATCTGCATACCTATAGAATTGACTTAGTAGTATACATATATACAGTACACTAGACATACAACACACAAATATAATATTTACTTCGGGCAATGTGCCTCGGTAACGACACTTATCTCGTTGCGGGTCCTACATCATGGGTCATTTTTGTCTTGATTAATGAATTAAACTCGTATTAATTATTTGGGTTGTGACAAGTATCTTGTTAATGGCTACAAGTTTCACATAGAGTTAACATAGCGCCAAATAACGATACGCATAATAGCAGGGTGTGTGTAAAAGGCATAAATTACAGAATGTGATAACGACTTCTACGGGCAATTGCAAGAAGTGATACAAATCGAATATGGTGAGTTTTTATGAATGGTATTGTTCAAGTGTGAATGGTACGATCCCATGCCCAACGTGGGGCTAAGAGTTCCCCGCTCCTTAATACTTGTCGATGTACATCAAAATCTGCGAACTAAATAAGTACCAACCTTTTATACTAGCCATGCAAGCTAGTCAAGTGTACTTTCTTTCCTACTAGAGTGTAAAAAGTGCACAAAACAATTGGCAAGCCACGTACAAAGCTTAGCCAAAGCTCATCGATGAACACAACTTAGTCCAGAACGTCGACAGTGTTCCTACCTAATAAGACATTTTTCTAGAGCAGCAACATGAACATGATATTGAGGTTGATATTAGTAACAATATTGTGATTTCGCTAGCCGATCCTAGTGGCACACACATGTCAGACGTCGACAAAAAAGAAGATGAAAAGAAGATGAAAATGATAATCCCGAGTTTTCATAAGATGATAGGAGCGATGACAACGAACCATGATACAACTATTTATGTAGGTAAAGGAATATGAAACCTAGTCTTATATTTGTTGGCTTGTTACATGATATTTAAAATGTAGGATATTTATATGTAGCTATTTCTAAATTAGTTTTAATTTTTCAAAAAATTCATGTCAGACAGAGGGATAGTCCATCACGTGTTGAGAGTTCTAGTGGATAAATCGGTGGGCGATTTGTTGGCAATAGAGATAGCCGATCTCGCCATTTGGATCGTTTAGACTTATGACCTCGTGATGATGTTGTTCCACAGTCTAATCAAAGGCAGCAGCTTCAACAGCATCACCCCCGAGAGGCCCCCTTATATTTTCCATACCCATTTCCATCTTCTCAGCAGGCCCCTTCTTCCATCAGACACCCCCTTCTTATTTACATCCACCACCTCCCCCTTTAGCATATGACATGTCTTTGCCATATGTATTTGTCGATGACCCGTCCTCTGCGGAGATGTCCTCTACACTCCTTTTATCGCTACCCACACACCTATCACCAGTCACGTTACCACGCGACCATACTGTGGGCCTACTTTTTCATCGGGGGATCGACATCTCCATCGCATGAGCACGAACCCTTGACGACCGCACGTCCAGGCCCATCTGATTTATGTCCCTCACAGTCCTCGAGTTCTTTGACACACCCTTCTAGTGACTCATCCATCAACATCGGCATATCCACCCTCTTAGCAGGTCATCAGATCCTCTAACGACAACATTGCTACCCAAGCCTGCAAGAAAATATTCTTATTTATCAAGGATGAGAGATAGTAAATATACATAATTTAATTAAGTATATCTATGTTTTGTTAATTTATCAAAATTAAGGTTTAACATAAATTTACAATTTAGTGGACACAAGTTGCACATGTCGGACAGAGCTGCACTAGAGATGACTAGGGCATACAAGTACTCTTTACACAACGAGGATGGCTATTCTTGGGAACATATTCCCTAGCACATTCGAGAGGTATAATTGAATCAACGGAAGGTAAAAAAACCTTTAGGTCAAATTTGTTTCTTTTACTTAGGACATATAGACTAAAATATAATATTTTTGTATATAGTCGTCTTTCGACTGGGATCCATCAGATATGGGGCTATTTGAGAAGCGTACGATAGGCAGATCGCTACTCGATACGTTGATTTCATCAGCAACAAGTGTTCGAAAAATATAACAAGTCGGGACATGTATCTACTAAGACTTTTAAACACTACAAGAAAATGCAGTACACCTCTGAATTTAAAAAGAAGTCAAAGCAAGAAAGCAAGAATCGGCAGACAAAGATAGGGTGACCTTATAGGGTGTAGTTGTGCATATAGATAGTTCCATATCCATCTATCAGCACATAGAGAGACTGGTAGGTCATGCTATAATAATTAAGTTTATATATATTACAAGTTTCAAACTTAATTAAAGTTAAACATGTTTTATAGGAGGAGAAATTAGGTTGACCCCCGACCGCTTTGGGGTTGTGCTTAAAATTCCACACCAAGGATCATGACGACGTTACTTTCTGAATCAAAGAGTAGAGATGATTGTCATAAAAAAATAGTTTTGTAGTAATTTTTGTTTAATTAATTATGTGATAATGACTTATATATATATATATATATATATATATATATATATATATATATATATATGATTTGTGAACGTTTAAGTCCTTAATTCAGACGATGATATGTAGCAAATGCAATGAGCTTACACAGTTACAACTTGACACGCCGAATGATGAGACTGAGTTGTATTTAAGCGTGATGACAAAGGTCGAACATATGGACTTCGATGGACACCATCGGGCTCGAGGCATAGACATGCTGGAGCAGGATCTTCTCGGCTTATATCTGCTAATGATGAGCCCATTAAGCAGTTGAAGGGGACATTAAGGAGATGCAGAGAAGTTTTTTAAGGGTTATTAATGATAAAACCCTCGACCGAGACAATTACAAGATATGCAGGGACGATTAAGTCGCATAGAGCATGCTCTGATGGACAGAGTTAGAATTTCATTCGCGCCTCCAGCAAATCCTGATAATGACTCAGAGACTGACCACGATCTCTATGATTGAGTCTTCAGTTGTATACACTTAGATTTTAGATTTTTTTCATATTTTTTAGTCATTCATGTACATTTTTATACTTGTAAACTTTTTTGTTATATTTATTTAATTTATTTCTTCATTTATTTCAATTATTAAATTTAGATTGTTTATATTTATTTATTATCTGAAAATTATTGTTTTCACCAAATAAAAAAATTGTTATTTGTAATAAATACTGTTATTCTTTTACAAAATTATTTATAATTAAAAAATTTTATAATGTTTTAAATTAAAAAATAATTTCAATATTAATTTTAATAAAAAGTAGTTATTTTTAATAATAAAATAGTTTTATAATGTGTTAAAGTAATTTTAATATAAATTAATTCTGAAATCTATTTTAAAAACAAAGATTAAAAAAAACAGTAATTTTATTATTAATTTTAATTAAAATAAATTCTAAAATCTATTTTGAAAAAGAAAAAAATTAAAAAGATAAACGTTTTTAAAAAAATTATTTTTCCCATATAATAGCGACGGGCTCGGCGACGGGTTCCCGTTACTATTGAAGTCTATGTGGTTTTCAGGCAAGCCACGTGGTAGGCATTGGTGACAGGATTAGCGACGAGTGCCCCTCGCTAACACTACAAGAAAAAAAGCAAACAACAACAAACTAATTTGTTGTTGAATTGGTACGAATTTGTTGCTAAGGGACTCAACAACAGATTAGAGGTGTTGCTAAACTTTTTGTCGCAGATTGAAGTTAGCAACAGATTTTTCTCATGTTATTCTTTGTTAAGAAGCAGATTTGTGATTGTAAATCATTCTTTGAACGAAAAAAAAAATATGTTGCGATTGAAAAAGGAGGTTCTCATTGCAAATCTGTTGCAAATCGAAGAATAACAGACAAAAAGTCTCGTCTTGATTTGCACATCAAGACATAGCGGTGGATGTTCTTGATCTGTTGCAAAAACAATGACAGATCAACAATAATATATTTTTTTGATCAGGTAAATCAAGAATATAAATGGTATGTTGTTTGATTTGCACTGATCAAGAAAAACCGATGTTTGTTGCTAATATGTTGCAAAACATAGACAGATCAGCAACAAACAGCTTTTTGCTGACGGTGCAAATCAGCAACAGACCATTTATGTTGTTGTTTTGGAAATGTTTTTTTTTTTAAAATTATAGTTCATTGTAAATAGTAAATGGAATTCCTGCAGTAAAATCTGAAAAAAAAAATAATTTTTCCTGCTGCAATTAAAACTAAAATTGAAAAATTGATTGTATATTATCAATATTTGACAAAAAATATTTACAAAATGTGGAGATTAACATTTCATAACTAACTAGTAGTAGTATACTACTAGATGAACATTATCCAACAAAATACAAAATAGTACAAAAATTTAGATGGCAACACAAATTAAGTTACATATATATCTACAATGTCAATCCCACACCCTTACCCAATTGTGTCATCGATACAAGATAGACACTATACAATTTCTGGGGCTAGGAGTGTGTGTCACATCCAAATCCTGAAAATGAAAAGGAACAACTTGAACAATATTCGAAATGCTCTCAAAATATTCAGACACAAATGAAAAAATCCTAAAATTAAGCTTTGCTCATCGACCTCATACATAAAAGATTGTCCACAATGACACACACAAAAATTTCCAACTTAAAGCATTAAGTTGTGACATTAAGTAGCAAACATACGAAGAATAGTACCGTGAGGGTCATAACCATGTGCAGGTAGAAAAGAACATCATCAACGAAATTTCTACATAGATAATGGCATGAAACAGATATAAGATCAAAATGAAACAACATTCAATACTGACACGATGAATGAAAAATAGGACACAACATTAAATTGTGACACACTTAAACAAGAACAAGAAAATTAGAGACCAATTTGGATGCAAGGAAAGAATGGTTAACTCTTGCACGAACATCACGCTTAGACAAACAAAAAGCATAATTTAGAGAAGATAAGACAACCCATACATGATACATGTAGCAAAAACCATAATGCTTAGAAAATAAATTATTGGGAGTTCAGTGATAAAAAAACTGCACAGTAACCAACTTAGAGGCAATCGAATTAAGGTTAAGTTCTTAAAAAAAAAAAAACAAATTACGGGTAAGTTTTTTACCACTAATAATGCAAGAACATGAATGGAATTTATAAGAACAGTAAACAGGGGAATAATTGATAGAGCTGCCACCACCAACAACAACAACAACATAGCGTCAATCCCAATAGTGCCTACAAGAAACTTGTCTTAAACAATATATAAAGCATTTGTTGCTAACAATTATGGCAAAAGTATCTTAACAAAGATGATTAATTGTTTCACTGAATCTCGGGCTTGCTTGGTTGCACAAGGGTTTCCTAAAAGAAGAAGTAACTAACATCATATAGACCTGACTAGCAGAACAATCTATATTTGGTAGATAATCTTATATTGTTATGTTTGTTGTGAGGTGTCCGCTTACTCCAACAAACATTGAATCCCATGCCAAGTATTTTCTCATTTTTTCAACAGAATCAGAGAGACTTATTAACATGTTATATGTGGGCATTGACGATGCATTCACAACCATAGAGCCAAAACTTACAATAAAATGCAACAAGAAACTACACATTGGCGAACCCATCTAATTTATATGAACCACAAGCACATAGTATAAGAATTCGAAATGAAATATAGAGAGCAATGTGAAAAGAAAATTTACCTTTAACCTGTGATCCCCTCCAACAATTCTAATTCCAAGAATGTGTTTTCCTCATTAAGAAGCTCCAACCTTCCAGTGCTAGTCGTCGCAGGCAACCCAATTTAACACTTACTTCTTTGACACTCCCAATATTAACCCCCCTTGCTCTACACATCTGCTAACAAAAAGCTTGTACCTCTGAGGTTGATCAAATCTCCTCATTAAAGACCAAACCTGAACCACAAAATTAAACCACTTGAATTCAAGAATTTCCATCAACTAATCACAAATCACCAATTCGGTCCTCCTAATCTGTTATTAATAAACAAGAATTAACTGAATCAACAAAAATCAACAAAATCATAGACCGAATTCCTCGAAATTACACCTTAAATAATGATCTTCCGAAACTCTACGAATGCCAAGTGAACAAACTACATTCAGATCCGCAGAATCTTAAACCGAGGCATCATATCGAGTATACACCACGCGGATCACACGGATCGACTAACTATTCAATCTAAAACCTACTTCCAGTACTGACTCACGACGGATAGATCGAACATCGATTCATTCACAAGTAATTCGCGGCTTTCAAACTATTCATCACTTATAAACATAACTAGATCGAATCAGAGTTAAATCAAACGCTGAATTTCACCTGAAAAAACTTGGGAGTTCCGCAACGGAGAAGGACTCGGAGGAGGCTTGGTCGACTTCTGGTGGTCTCCATTCGGCGCCATTGCTGGAATCTCAACCTGCAACCACAACAACAACAACAACAACAACAACAACAACAGCGTTCCAGATCTATCAATACCAAATCAACGCAAACACAAACAATCACACCATAAACGAAGACCAACCGATCGATCGATCAACAAAGCCAAAAAAACCCTAACTGCGATGCAAACCAAGCGAAGAACCAACACCGTAAGAATAGAGCGCTTGTGAGATCGTCCAACCAGCGGCTCAGGGGCGTCCAACCAGCGGCTCAGGGACGGCGTCCAACCAGCGGCTCAGGGGCGTCCAACCAGCGGTTCAGGGACGACCAGCGACGGTGCGGCGACGGCTTGCCTCGGCTTGGCGGATCCCGGCGTCAAAGGGAGCGGCGGATCTGGAGAAGGGGGACGCGACGGCGGCGGATCTAGAGAAGGGGAAGCCTCGCGGTCGAGCTGGCGGTGAACTTGAGCGCGACGACGGTGCGGCGACGGCTCACGGACTGATCGGCGACGGTGGTGGTGGCGGCAATGAAGACTGCGACGATGGTGGCGGCGGGTCTCCGGCAACGGTGGTGGCGGCGGGAAATGGCTTTGCAGGGACGTTGTAAATGGGTTTGGAGGGAGAAAATGGTTTGTTAAAACCATTTAGAAAATTGTTTGTAAATGGTTTGTTGCTGATAAGCCTACGTGGCATTTGTTGCTATTTTGTTGATGTTCAGCAACAGATCAAAATCTGTTGCTGATCAGCCTACGTGGAAACTGACAGTCTGTTGCTGATTTGTTGCTGAACAGCAACAAATCAGCAACAAACTATATGTATATAATGCATTTGGCTTGCATTTGCATTATATTACATCACTCCCATACGCCACCACCACCGTCGGCGCTCGGTGGCTATCTATTCCTGGCAACGACGCCAATTTTTTTTCATAAGAAAAATGTGAGATATTTTTTATGTATTTTCATTAAACCTTACCCAAGCCCCAATATAGTTGCATAATGAAGATTGTTCATCATCATTAAACCAAATTTATGAAAAAACCTAAATTACCAAATGTATACACATTATTTTTTTTTCTCAAGTTATATATTCTTTATTTAAATGGTTTCAAATCAATTAGAAAGGAAAAAAATTTAAGGGCAAGTATATGACTATCACAAGGGAAAGTTACGACTGCAATTCTCACCATGAATTGAGTTGCCAAAAAAAATACTTAATTTTGCCCTTTTCGTCACAAATACATCATTGTTGTTTGTAAATGTTGACTAAAAATAAAATTTACTTTTAATCTTCTTCAAAGTTCAATGTTTACTCTAAAGAAACAACAATAAAAAAATATCTACGCCCGTCCCCGTCCATTGACACTAGATCAAAAATAGAGCCTAATTGACATATTGATTCGATCACTGAACAATGAACATCCCATACTTTCTTGTGTAACTCGCATATCATGATTTAACAATAGATCTTAATTAACCATTTTAAGTCTTTGTTAATCAACTAATCCCACACACTATATCGAAGGCAAATTTCATGTCGTTCCTATATTTTTTTTTAAGACATTGTTCTTCCTATATTTGTCAGCAACATACCCTACAATAATTAAAAAAACCTTATTAATAAACCAAAATCACAATAGAGATTTGCAGAGCAATTAGAAAGATCCAAAAAAGGGCAAGAAAGGATGAAAGAAAAATAAAAACCTAACTGTGAAGTTCCATGCAAATGTTTATAGAGAGATAAAAGGCAAGCCTTTCCTCTTTTATGAGAGAGAGAATACGTGTTTGCAGAGACGGTGAGAGAGGTGAATGAGTTTTTTGGGGAAGAAAAAGGAGTCCTTTTGGGGTAAAAAGTTTGTAAAAACTATAGAAGATAAACATGATCAAGGAAGTGATATATAATCGTGAATTTATGAGTTTTCACTTGTTTAGAATTTTAAAATGTGTCATTGACATTTTCATTTAAAAGACATCTTTTTAGGATAGTTTTATTAACTACCCAAATACGTTTAAGTTTTCATGTACAATCGAGATATATCTTTTAATTAAAAATGGGGTTTTCCTAAACTAGCTTCAAAGTATTTTTTTTTGTTGCTCTAGCCAATGACAAAATTGAAAGTAGGGGCACATTAGGAAATTAAGCAATTTTGCCATTAATATTGAATAGATAGATAGATATATAGATATAGTATACATATAGATATAGATCTTGAAAAATATAATTTTTGGGTTCAAAAATTTTTTAAACGTGGTTTTTATTTTATTTATGTAAAGGTGTTGTTTTCAAGTAAAAATAGAATCCTTGATTTTAGGAAACCGCCTATTTATCAATGGTTCTGCACTTACTGAAAACTGTTAATTAATCAATTCGCAAGTTTTTTCTAAGTGCAATTTGCAACAAAAAGCACCAATATAAAAGGGATTTTTGTTAAATTACTACATTACCTTAAAATTAAACAATTTGGATTGGTTACTTAAGAGCACTATTGGATTTTTTATCCAAATAGGAGAGCCCCTGGTTTGAAAAAAACCATTTAAAAATTAGTGACATATCAGCAACAGACTTGTCTGTTGCTGATTTGTTTGTTGCTAATTTGTCGTTAATCGATGACATATCAAACAATGATTATTCTCGTCGATGACAATCTGTTGTCGTTTTGTCGCTAATCAAGAATGAATTGAATTGTCGCGATCAATGATCAAAACAAACTATGTCTGTCGCTGATCTAGAGCGATCTGTCATAGATTTAGCTACAGATCAAATCGACAAACTAAGTTAAGTGATCCGTCGCAGAAATCTGTCACAAAATGGGCGAAAATTATTGGCGGGAGAAATCGAACAATGATCGCTGACAAAATAAAATTTGTCACAATTTTTTTCACAAATCTGTCACTGATTTGTTGTTTTTTGGTCAACCGAGTCAAACGCTCTATCTGATGCAAAATTGTTGCTGATTCGTTGTTGTTTAGCAACAGATTCAATCTGTTGCAATGTTTTGATGTTATTCCACATTTTTCTTGTAGTGTAATTGTGGTAACGTGGCCAAATAATAGTTGACTTGTTCAACGTGTCGCAAAAAGCGATGGGCTTTGGCGACGGGAATAGCGACAGGTGCTCGTCACTATTTCTAACACCCGTCGCCAAAAAAATAGCAATGAGCAACCTAGTGACGGGTTACCCTTTGCTACTCCCATCACTAAACCCTATTAACGAATGGACGTACCAGAATAGCGACGGGTCTGGTACATTTTTGTAGTGTAAAACTCCCATAAATGCCCTCCAATATATTTTTTTGGTCATTGAAGTCAAGGGTAATTACGGAATTGCGTTTACCATACACATATATTGAGAAGTTCAAATTTTAAAACTCTTTTAACGTGTCATCCTCATATTTAGTTTTTCTTATAGGGTGTGTTTGATAGCAAAGAGAATTTTCAATGAGAAAAAAGTATTTACTTTGACAAATTTTTTGTAGAAATTTTTTTTAAAAGAATTTTCTCATTGCTGTTTGATTGCACGTGAGAATTTTTTTTTTCAATTTTCTGCTGTTTGATAACTAATGTAATTTTTTTTTTCATTTTTTGCAGTACCACAAATTGACCACTATATTCGACCTAGTTTCGATAATCAAAATAATAACCCCATTCAAATCCGACCATACACCACAACAAACACATACCAACCACTATATCTACCAATAAAAAATACAAATTTGAACGAAAACCAAACTAAATCTTTCCTTACAAACTCGACTTAAGTGAAGATGAAGCTGGTTGCGACGAACTTCGACACCACAAACACCTCTAACCACCGCCTAGAAGGAAAATCTAGGGGGAAAGGAGAGAACAAAG
This sequence comes from Stephania yunnanensis, assembly GCA_039657365.1. Classification (NCBI taxonomy): domain Eukaryota; kingdom Viridiplantae; phylum Streptophyta; class Magnoliopsida; order Ranunculales; family Menispermaceae; genus Stephania; species Stephania yunnanensis. The sequence goes on along the minus strand of CM077584.1, from coordinate 49,680,146 downwards.
ATTGACCGAGTGGATGTGAAGATGACGACCAACATGGCTGTTTTGGAGCGGGCTTGCGATTTCTTTTATCAGTCATCCAGTTGACATTTTCCATCAACATCAAGAACCCATCCACCTTTGTTTTAAGCATCCCAGAAAGTGTCTGTTCAGCGGCATCGCGGGCATTCTTCAATGGAAACTGTCTCTTACTCCTCTCCACCATTCTCAAAGGAACACCCGAAAGCTGTGCTGCATCGGTGTCGCCGGCAGCGAGCTCCGCTGCCACCGAAATCATGCCGCCGCCATCGTCCAGCTGCTGAGGATCCCGGCGTCCTCCGCTGGCCGCCGTCCCGCTGTCCGGCCGCCGATCGTTGCCATCGCAGGAGTCGCGCCGCTGCTGCACCACCGCGCATCACCACGGCCCTGCGCGAGCTCCTCCCCTCTCCTCTGTTTCATTCTCTTCCTCACGATCTCTCCTGATCACTCTTTTATTGGGGCCGTCACATATACCGCTTTCGATTTTCGGAGACGAGGAGGAGGAGGAGGTGGTGGCGGAGATGGAGAAGCCTTGTTTCGGTGTTGGTGGTGATGATCAGAGGAACTTGGATAGTTATCTTAACCACTCCCATATTATTCTCCTTCTTCATCTCTTTCACGTTTCATTTACTGCTCGATTGAGAACAAAACAACCTCAAAAATAAGTAGATAGAAGACACTAGCGTGCACATTCAAAGACTTTTACTAGTCTCAATTTGATCTTGACAATTTCACAAGTCATTAGGTAAATCTTATTGTTTTGATACATTTTCTCTAATGGTTATTTGATGTATGTTGCAATGTGATTGATTCAGATTATTAAGAAATATGACAATAACAAAGGTATGTGATTGGGATAACATAATAATGGAAGAGGATTTAACATAATTTACAACTTGCAAGGTCTGAAATGGTAGTATTGGTAAATTCTCACAATTAATTATCTAATGCATGTATTCCTCAAAAAATTTTCTAATGCATGTGATGATACTTTTAGATCTGGTAAATCTTCAAAATTAATTATCTAATGCATGTGTTGATACTTCTAGGTCGTAAATCTTATTATTTTAATTTGCACTTAAAATGAGCTTCAAATGATTTGGGTGCAATCTTATTATTTTTGTGTTTAAAATAGGTTTCAGACTAACTAATTGGATGGCTCAATGATTTAGGTGTTTGAGAGTAAGAGGTCATGTGTTTTTTTTCTTATAAAAAATGTGCTTGGGACTTGGGCGTAATTGAAAGGAGATATAAATGCCAAATTAGAGATTGACAAATCTCGCTTAGGCGTGTTGGTTGCATTGAAAGAGATTAATTATTTCTACCAAAATAATTAAGAGATTAATTATTAGTATTATATTTAAGCCTCGTTTAGATTTCAATACAAAGTTCAAGATTTCAATACTAGTCCAAGATACCTAACCAAAAAAAGCCAGGTTGATTCTAGATTTTTTTTGAAACGAGTAATTCAAGATTTGAGAGCAACACACCTTCTCTACTTAATCCTCCTTACACAGAACCTCATTAATTTAGATGCATAAATGCCACATAAATTACACTGTTGTGCCTTCATGGAACCCTTTGCTCTATTTTTACATATTTTAATTTTAGTTTATTAACTAATTGAAAGCTATTTGATTTTTTTTTACAAATTAAACACTGCTATAAGTGTACCACATGGACCAGGACGATTATCAGAGACATCTACGAGGTTATGGATGAAGTTTTTTTTTGTTGGTAGAATTATGAGCGGCATCGCTAACGATCAGATGGGAATATGTGATAGGCTTAGCGGTTTGTGTAGTTTGACTCGACATGTACTCCGTGAAGATGGTGGGATTGATGAAAGACAGAATTAATATAAATGGGCAAGGCCAGACAAGGCCAGTAACGTTGTGATATCGATGAAAGAAACTAACGAATATTTTGACAAGCATAAATCGTGAAGCTCAATTATGTCCTTCATGATTTGGTGAACTATTATATTAAGTTAGAATCTTATATGGTCAAAGCATCTCTTGTAAAATAGTAAAGACATCGCTTGCAATAAAGGCAAGACCTCGGGAGGTCATGGTTGGACTCCCACTAAAGTCAAAAAAAAAAAAAAAAATCTTATATGTATTCTATGTATTGGACAATTGTTGTCTCAAATTTACTTATTCGGATGTAGTGATGAACTATTGTATTAAGTTAGAATCTTACACGTAATAGATCTTCTTTGTTAAAAAAATAAAAAATAAAAAATAAAAAATAAAAAAATACATGTTTCAAGTAGATTAAATAACTCTGAGATCAAACAAGAAAAATTGGAAGTAGATGACACAACTCTCTCTCTCTCAAAAAGGCCATATTCTATCTCTAACTAAGGATCTCTCACCACGTTTCTCCTATCCCTTTTAACTCAATTTGCAAAAGTTCATACCTACACACGAAATTTGGTTTACTGTGATGTTATAATCAACTATGATGAGACATAATCACTTAAATAATATTGTTGTTGACTAATTATTATGGTAGACAATTAATAATTAATTGGGTGATCCAATAATTTGATATGAGATTTGTAAGTAAAAGGTCATGAGTTCAAACTTTAATACGTGCAAAAATTATTTCTTTCCTATAAAAAAAAAATATCATGGTAGACATTCTTAAAAAAAAAAAAATTATTGTAAAAATTTCTAAGTTTTTATTAGTATAGATATGAACACTTATTTCTTTTTTCATATTATTACATTCTTTTTTTTTAATATTGCATCTGTAATAGGCAATTTATCTTAACATTTACGCTTTCTAAAGAACATGATATTTTCACGCCGTATTTCCACCAGCTAATTAAGCGCATATGTTAGACCTTTGCATCACATTATTTAACTTTACTATTGGGATAGATTTGCAAAAAAAAAAAATTATATATTAAGAATGTTTGTCTACTATAATACTCTATATATTGTGAAAAGAATATATTCGCCACACGTGCGGAGTGAGTGCTTGCTAACTGGTATGTATATGTGTGTATATATATATAACTAGATGACTTATATCATATAAAAAACATATGGAAAATGTTAGAATGATGCCCCAAATGACACCTCAAGTGACACCCCTATTATGTGGCGTGCGAGCCCCACATTAAAATGAGTGTGCGCAAATAGTTCATGATGCATAACACGCGCGGCGTGTATCTCGAGGGACACATGACGGTTCCCATAGATGTGCGATCAGCACGTCATATCACATTTTTACGTGGGACCCGCATATCAGGGGTGTCATTTGGGATGTCATTCTATCCTTATATATAGAATTATAGTGAATGGTTGTTTACTCCACGTTGGGATTGATAAATATCATCAAAGAAAAATTTTGGTTTTTTTAGTTTTCCACATGAAGTAAGATCTGGTTTTTTTTTTTTTTTAATAGTATAGGCCCTGTTTGGCATGCACGAACTAGTTTATAATCTACTTATATAAATAAGTTGTGTTTAGTTAGCAATTTATTTTCAAAATGAGCTAGATGATGATCAGCTACCATCATAAACGCTAATACATCATTTTAATTTTTTGTTTCAATTTTGCCCATGTAAATAACCGATTCATAACTAAAAAATAACAGATGTTTATTTATTCTTTTGGAAACAAAATAGCGAATATATATAAACAAAAAATTAGTGTAATGTGCAATTGTGACGGTGCAACGATGATAACATAATAGTGACAATACTCTATATGCAACGTAACATGATTAATATATTTCTGTTAAAAAAAACAAAATATGGTAAATACATTTTTACAATTAACATCATTTAACATTATTATGGTTTACAATATTATTAGTAATAGATATTTTATTGACCAAAACAATATACAAATACTTATTCAAATAACATCACTTAATATTACTAATTTACTACATATGAAATTTAGAATATTATTATTAAAAAATTGTTTAATATAAACATATGAGACATGACATGTTATGATTACTATCTAAAACATTAATATTACGTTATTCTACATATATAATAATAAATTTATTGTATATGTGATGTAAATAATAGTTTGTCTAAATATGTATTTTTTAAAAACGAAAAAGAAAGTTCTCTTATATCATTTTACATTTATCGATCATCTACTTGATCAGTTATTTCTTTCAAATAATTTTAATTGAACAGCTAGATTATTAGCTATCAGTTACTAGCTTTTCAGTTATCAGCTAGACTATCAGCTTTCAGCTTGGATTAATCGCTATCAGCTAGATTATCAGTTAGTATTGCCAAACAAAGCCTATATTTAGTGGTCTTTAAGTAGGTGCTAACGTGTACTTAAAATTTTTATTTTATTTTTGGATAGGAAATAGACTGTTTAATATATGTAGACTTGATCAAATCATTTCCAAGGTTAATTTAGTGCCTAAATTCGTTTTCTTGAATGACTGGCCTGTGTTGTTGTTGTTGTTGTTGTGTTGTTGTTATTTTTTATATATATAGTTTTTTATATATTTTGAACTATCTTATTGGGGGCAAATATAATTAAGTTAGGGGAAAAGTTTGCTACAAAGGTGTTTAGAACATGAATTAATTTATTGCGGGCTCTAAATAACATTAAATTAAATGGGGCCTCATATATGTTATATGTGTTGGAACAATTAATTATATTATTTAATTGTTTATAATTTGAATGGAAGTTATGTGAAATGTGTGTATCTTATTGAACGAGATGAGATACTAAAAGGCATATCTATTCACTAAATGACATGTATTTCTTAACAAAAACATGAAAGTCTATATATATTGACTAGATGGATCATTTTTATATGATTACAATATAGAGTTAGATGTTTAGGAAAATGAGTCAAAATCAAGTTTCCTTCTCTTTTTATGGTTTTGAGTTAGAGAGAGTGTTGAATCATTATATTGGTTCATAAATTAATGATTTGGAGTACTAAAATCATTAGTTTGATCATTGTATCTTGAGAGACTATCATCATCAGACTGTAAGTATTATAGTGAGGCATAATATTCTTCAAGATATTAAGTATAACTCAAGCCTCGATCGATTGTACTAGATTTTTCTTCTATTACGCATCAAGTTTTTTAAAATCCTACCAACAATTGAAAGAATATTATGTTTTAATTTACGGTTTCGATTTTGGTCAACTATTCATAGAGACTATGGTGTTTATATCTATTATTGCAAATGAGTAGAAGATCCAGAATTACTTAGATGTGCATTGATGACATCAGGCATGTATATTTATTATTCGTATGAGAAGTGTTAGAATGACAACAATAGAGTTACACTATAAAATATATTAATTTAAAGGAGCTATCTATATCGATCTCGAGGTGCGGACATTCATAAATTTCGATGCATAATATACGGGTCGAGATCGCATAAATCGCTCTTGTGAGCCAATATATGTAACTTGTGGTATAACTTTGTTGTTGGCATTCAAGCATTTTTCTACTCATATTTATCTCTTTTGTTTTTAGAGATTCTTGTAAAAGTGAGATACTCATTGAAAATCGTTTACTGAAGACATGCTAATGGATCAGTGGATATGTAGAATTATATAGAGATGTACAGAGCTGTTGATGTGTTACACGTAATTGGTGTCACAGTTGTCTTGGTATAGACAGTAGTATATAGACAGCAGAATGCTTTGTGTTACATAAGGGAGGTGTTGTTTATGTTAGTTGATAACTATGTATTGAATCATGTATTCAGTGTAATGTACTACAGTTCATGTTAGTTTGTACTAGGCGCTTGTAACAAGGGGTACAATGTACACCATGTAAATTTTATATATAAACAAGACAATGTAATACACAGATTTTTTTTTTTTTTTTTTGATGAAATAAGATCAGATTACATTGATTCATCGTGTTCATTGAATACTGTTACATTGATCAATGATCTTTGTTGATCATTGATCTGTCGTTATTGTTCTGTATTTGTACATGGTATCAGAGCAGGTTCTACTATTCTTGATTTGTGTTGTTTTGTGATTGAATTGACGGACTGAACATGGCATCTGTTCATGGTTCTGTGAGTTCTTCAGATTCGAAATGGAGCAGAAGAGCTCCCAAACAGTGATCTTGGAGCTGAGAATCCTTTACTTCTTCAAGGATCTGATCATCCTGGTATGGTATTTTTCTCTAATTCTCTTACTGGTTCAAATTACCTGTCTTGGAGTAGAGCTATGATGATTGCATTGGGAGCAAAAACAAAGATTGGTTTTATTGATGGTAGATGTGTAAAACCAGAATCTACTGATCCTAATCTTGATCGATGGATCAAGGTGGATTATATGGTCACTTCTTGGATCTTGAATTCTATTTCAAAGGAGATTGTCGAAGCTTTTCTTTATACAACCTCTTCCTTTGATCTATGGAATGAATTAAAAGAAAGGTTTGGAGAATGTAATGGTCCTCTTCAGTACCAGTTGAAACGTGACATAGCTTCTATAAATCAAGGAGATCTGTCACTTTCACAGTACTATACCAAACTTAAAAAACTTTGGGATGAACTGAGTTGTTTAGCTCCTTTACCTGTATGTGAATGCGCGAGCATCTCATTTAATGGTTGTTCTAGAGTCTAATGATAGGCTGATGCAGCTTTTTGATGGGATTGAATGATATGTATGATCATATTCGCAATCAAATATTGGTGATGGATCCATTGCCAAGTATAAACAAAGCTTACTCTATGGTTCTTAGAGTTGAAAAGCAAAAGGAAGTACATGTTAGTTATTCACCTATGATGGATACAAACCATGCCGATGAAAGTTAACAAGATGAATTCAGTGTTTCAACTAATGTTCATAGGTTTGCTTTGGAAAAGGAAATCAAAAGAAATCATGAGTAAAGATGATCTGTTTTGTGATCATTGTAAGGCAAAAAGGCATACAAAAGATACTTGTTTCAAACTTCATGGATTTCCAGATTGGTACAAGAAAGACTATGATAAGAAGCAGATATCAAATAATTCAAATCCTTTGTGAATTTAATGGAATCACCTCTCGACATACAAGATGCGAATCATCTCGGTTTGAAAATTTTCATCGAATATAGCAAAGAATGATACAAATAGGATTGAGAATTTTATGAAAGGAAAGTCTGTTTGAGAGCGGGAGAGCTTCTCCTCATGTGAATTCAAAGATCGATTTTACAGTAGCTCTACAAAAGATCTTTCAAGACTTGTTCTTCTTTTACTTCGAGATGCTTGGATTGTGGATAGTGGAGCAACAAATCATATGTGTACTAGCTATGATTTACTTGCTAATGTCAATGTTTTACCTAAGCTCGTTATGGTTTGCTTACCGATGGACATACTAAAGAAGTAAATTGCACTGAGATGTGAAGTTTCGAGTTCGACTTAGTGTTTTCTTCTTGTTTACATATAAAATCATTCAAGTATAATCTTTTGTCAATTAGTAAGTTACTCTCATCTACTAAACTGACAATTGAATTTTATCCATCATTTTGTGCTTTGTATGTAACATTGAGAGTTCTCAAGTTCTAGCTGTGGGAAGGATGGTTGGAGGACTATACATACTGGATTCAAGTTCCTTCCATAAGGATGTCATTGCTTCTTTTGTATCACCTTCAGAATTGTCATTAGCTTACTGTAATAATGCTACTGATAAGTTTTCATGGCATTGTAGATTGGGGCATCCTTCTGTTCATGTAACAAGACAGCTTGATATGTTACTTAATAATCGATCAAGTGTAAAACATACTGAATCTTGTGATGTTTGTCAGATGTCCAAACAATGCAGATTGGTTTTTCCAGTGAGTTATATTCAAACATCTAGTACTTTTCAGTTGTTACATATGGATATATGGGGACCATATAAGCAGTCTTCCATTCAAGGAGCTCATTATTTTTTGACCATTGTGGATGATTTTAGTCGGTTTACATGGACATTTTTGATGAAACATAAGTCCTTGACAGCAACATCATCAAACAGCTTTTTAGCTTTCATTCAAACTCATTTCAAGGTCTCAGCTCAAACCATTAGACCGATAATGGAACTGAGTTTTGTAATAAAGATTGTCATGCTTTATTCTCTCGATTTGGGAATTGTTCATCAAAGATCAACACCATATACACCTCAAGAAAATGGTGTTGTTGAAAGGAAGCATAGACATTTACCGCAAGTTACAAGAGCTTTGATTTTTCAAATAAATTTGTCCACAAAATTCAGGGGAGATGCTGTTCTCACTGCTACATACATCATCAACAGATTACCTACTCAATTACCGAAGTGGAAATCTCCTTATTGTCTTTTATTTGGAAGAACACCAAATTATTCTTCTTTAAAGACTTTTGGTTGTTTATGCTTTGCTACAAATGTTTCACCAAGCAAATCTAAGTTGGATTCAAGAGCTGTTAAAAGTATATTCATTGGTTATTCTCCAGGACAAAAGGCATATAAACTGTATAACATGGCCACACATACATGTTTTGTTTCAAGAGAGGTGATTTTCTTTGAACATCAGTTTCCTTTTCATAAAGATTCTGAAAGTTCAAAGTGTCCTCTGCCTATTCCTTCTGAAGATAATTCTGATTATTTGAGAGACATTTCAGATCTTAATGCTCCTACATCAGCTACTCTACCTTCTTCTCAAAATTTACCTATTAATGAAGCAGGTTTTGATATTCCTGAAGATGTCTCCTCTGTACCTCCTACTGATGCATTAATACCTCATACTAATGATGATTTACATGAAGATGTCCTGCCTCCTAATGCTGTTGTTACTAGGAAAAGTACTCGTGCAGTTCATAAGCCTCTTTGGCTGAATGATTTTGTTCTAAATAATGTAGAGACGTCTATTCTGCCTTATACACCAATTTCTCTATCTACTGGTAACCCTCCTACATTTCCTTTTATACATTCTCCAAACATCACTGCTAGCTACAAATGCTTCCTAGCTGCTGTTTCAAATATAAAGGAACCTACCAGTTATGTTCAAGCTCAACATGATCCTGTTTGGATTGAAGCAATGGACAAAGAGTTACAGGCTTTGGAAACTAATGGAACTTGGAGTCTTACTACTCTACCACCTGGTAAGAAAGCCATTGGTTCTAAGTGGATCTACAAGGTTAAACTTCATCCTGATGGTTCCTTGGATAGGTGTAAGGCTCGATTGGTTGCAAAAGGTTTTAATCAAATTGAAGGTGTTGATTATACTGATTCTTTTTCTCCAGTTGCCAAGAATGTCACTGTTAGAATTGTATTATCTTTAGCAACTGCTCGAGATTGGCCCTTACATCAATTGGATGTTAACAATGCTTTCTTACATGGATACATAGATGAAGATGTGTACATGAAGCCACCTGATGGTTATAATGTGGTTTCACCTAATCAAGTCTCAGCAAACTTCATAGATCTCTCGTATGGTTTGAAACAAAGCTTCGCCAATGGAATCATGAGCTTACAACCAAACTTCAATCTTTTGGTTTTACTCAATCTGCTCATGATCCCTGCTTGTTTACTTACAACAATGCTGGTCATTTTTTGGTGCTGTTGGTTTATGTTGATGATGTTCTTCTTACTGGTACTTCACTTGACTTAATTGATCAAGTCAAGACCTTTTTACATACATTGTTTACCATTAAGGATCTTGGTCAAGCTCGTTATATCCTGGGTTTGGAATTGGTTCGATCTTCTTCAGGTCTCTATGTTCATCAACGCAAGTATGTTCTTGATCTACTTACTGATGCTGGTCTTCTCATGGCTAAACCAGCCGCTACTCCACTCCCTCGTGACTGCAAATTTGCAGATCCTGATTCACCTTTGTTACTTGAAGTTGATGAGATATAGAAGACTTATCGGTCGTGCTTCTTTACCTAGGATTCACTCGTCCCGATATTACCTTTGCCACACAACAATTAAGTCGCATGTTCAAGCCCCTACAGAGCAACATTGGTCCGGTGCCCTTCATGTTTTAAGATATCTTAAGGGTACTCCTTCCAAGTGGTCTCTGTTCTTCCCTCGTCCAAAGAAGATCTTTCTATGGTTGCTTATTGTGATTCAGACCGGGTCGCTTGTCCCGTTTCAAGGAAATCTATCACTCGGCTATTGTGTGTTCATGGGATCTTCTTTGGTTTCTTGAAAGCTAAGAAACAAGCTACTGGTATCAAGTCCTCTCATTTGCTCGAATATCGCAGCTTGTCTTCCACAGCCATGTGAGTGTTGTGGATTTCATATATCCTTAAGGATTTACATGTTCCTACTTCACTTCCAATTCCTCTTTGGTGTGATAACCAAGTTGTAATACATCTATCTCGCTAATCCAGCTTTTTCATGAACGTACTAAGCATTTAGAAATTGATTGCCACTTGGTTAGACATCGCTTTAAGTGTGGATTTGTTCTTCCTCAAGACATTTCTACTCGGTTACAATTGGCTGATTTATTTACAAAATCTTTGTCAGCTCCTTTGTTTTCTGATTTATTGTCCAAGATGGGTCTATGTGATTGGCATAGACTTCCATCTTGAAGGGGGGATGTAGAATTATATAAAGATGTACAGAGCTGTTGATGTGTTACACATAATTGGTGCTGTTGGTGCTGGTATAGACAGAGCTGGTATAGACAGAGCTGTTGCTATGTTACATAAGGGAGGTGTTGTTTATGTTAGTTGATAACTATGTATTGAATCATGTATTCAAGTGTAATGTACTACGTTTCATGTTAGTTTGTACTAGGCAGCTTGTAACAAGGGGTACAATGTACACCATGTAAATTTTATATATAAACAAGACAATGTAATACACAGATTTTTTTTTTTTTTTTTTTTTTTTTTTGATGAAATAAGATCAGATTACATTGATTCATCGTGTTCATTGAATACTGTTACATTGATCAATGATCTTTGTTGATCATTGATCTGTTGTTATTGTTCTGTATTTGTACAGGATATCATGGTCATATCATCATCATGACTATGCAAAGTTAGAACTTATCAGATATACATTAATTCAGTTTTAATTATCTTCTGATCAGACCAAAAAAAAATCATTTTGGTCTGTTATTTTACTGAAATAGATGAATTTGTCTATAAAGATTAGTAAACAAGCACGCGCTTCCCACGTCGGCACAATTAAAGGTGTGTTCAGTTAGAAAACAATTAATTTTAATATTAAGGATTCGTAAATAAGGAGCATTGAATAGCAGAAGGATTAATTTCTTTGAAGATCATCTAATTTTATAAATTATAACATTTTGGTCACAAAAGTTATGTTTGTCTAATACAAAAATCACAAACTTACAAAAATCTTACAACGACGGTTATCCAAGCTTTTTTCTAATCATTTTCTAGCAAAATTAGTAACGTGGCAATGATGTGGAGCCACATTGACAATTATGGGTCAAAAATACCCCTCACTCTAAATCAAGCAACTAATTTTTTATTTCACAATTCACACAATCTCAAAACATAATTCACCCCAAAAGAAAATTAAAGAACTCAAGAAAAAAAGACAACATTGTAGTTTTGATGCTAAACTATCTCTACATTATCCTAAACATTAATTTTATTTTATACGAATGTGATCTATCTATGCGGGTTTTTTGTGCAACATCGTTAAATTCTTAAAAGAGTATGAAAATTTATAATTAACAAATATAGATAAAACCTTTTAACTTGGAACGATAAATCCTACAAATTAATTTGCAACAACACATTACCTACAAAGTTTCAAAAAAAAAGAAAAAAATTGCAATCCAATAAATGAAAACGAATATCAATTATAAACAAAATGATTAATTAATTTCAAAGCATCAAATGTAAATTATTCACACCATGGAAATTAAATTATTTTTTAGGAGGTTTAATTACTAAAGATTGGAAATATATAAATTTTAAGATTTTTTTAGGTGTAAATTTTGTGATTTATTTTTTACTCTTAATTGTCAACGTGGCGCCACATCATTGCCACGTTGGCGAATTTTCCAGAAAATAATTGAAAAAAGCTTGGGTGACTACTGTTGTAAGATTTTAAAAAGGTTTGTGATTCTTGTGTTGCAAAAGTAACTTTTGTGACCAAAATATTTTAATTTATAAAATTGGGTGATCGTAAGAGAAATTAACACAGTTGTGGAATAGTGTGTGATTTTTGACAATAATTGTGGCGGCCCCAAATTTCGAGGTCGCCACGTGGGGAGGCGCGACCCCGCGATCTTGTCAGATCATTGACCCACTGGGTTCCACGCGCCACTAACGTCCTTTGTTACATCATTACTACTCATTATCTGTGTTAAACTCATTTCGTTGATCAGTTAGATCATTTAACAGCGGAAGTCTTAATTTAAAGCAAGTAAAACCATTAAATTTATCATCGTAATAAGCATCATTTTAAGAGCAACACCTATTATGGAAAACCCGGGAAAGTACTCTGTATATAGACAACAATACTAAGCAGTAATATATATAAGTACAGTGTTTATCCAGTCTCACAATACCCAAAAGTAAAGCAAAATATCAAAATCGCACGTACTAGTAGGTCCTCGACCGCGGGCAATCAGATAAAGTCGCCCAAAATCCCCTTGCCCCTACTAGCACTAGGATCTGCACTCGACCATCATAAAAAGCAAGATGGAGAGTACAGTTAGTAAGATTCCAACGAAGTACACCGATCATTTATAAGAAAATAAACAGATACCAATAAACATGTCAAATAATCATGCGGAAACTAAACAAGCAACTGTGCTAAGATCATCACATGAATAAATAACACGAGAGAAACAAAGTGTGTACTTGTCCCGGTCAGACTAAACTGTACTTCGGACCCCAAGGATCCTTTCGGTAGGTGCCCCCACTTCCTTCCACCTAGTTCATCGCGGGGCTTGCCCGACACGTGCACCCTTGCAACTCGGATTGCAATTCACCGAATGTCTGATCACACGTGCTACAGCACAGTGAGCCATAAGTACACAACGAATATCAGGTGGGAGTAACTCGACCACCAACCCAAATGTATCAAGGAATAGGAAATCAACGATGGAAAATTAAACCCTCAGTGACTTTCAGATGAAATCTTACGTACCTAAGAAACGCACTCCAAAGTTCCACTCACGTCTCGAGATACGTGCCTGACTCTCGATTGTGGTCTCCTAAGTTCCCGGAGTCCAATTAAACCATTTAGCTAGTTAAATCATGCAAATCACAATTAAAATTATGTGAAGTGTGTCTCACCTCCATCGCGTCGTCAAAATTCGTCGATTCGCACCCCTCGTCGAGGAGTGATTGGTCCAACAACGCCATCGCGTCGTTCATCGCGCCACCGCCGTCATCGCGTCGTTGCCAGCGTCGCTATCGCACCACCGCGTCATCACGCATTGCTGCTGCTGCCGCACTCTGCGCTGGCTGGCGGTCCACCATCGGCCGCCGCGCTGTCCATCCCCTCGCCGGCGCCGCCGCTGCTGCCATGCGACCCTGCGCTGGCTTGCCGCGTCGTCGCGGATCTGAGGTCGCTGCATGCTCATTGTTTACACCATCATACGCGCTGCATGGCAGCTGCCGCGTCCGTCATGATCTTGGTGCGGTGTCGCCGCGCCTCTACCCGCGCTGATATGTCCGCCACCGCCGCTGCCGCTGCCGCTGCATCTCCTCGTCGCGTCGATCTGTCTGCCATCGCCGCCGCATCATCTCCCATTGCCGTCGCGCGCCTTTCAACAAATAATGTCCGCGCCTCGCGCCGATGCGCTGTCGCCGCTTTCTTGCGCTACCGACTATTGCTACGCGCCGCATGGTCGCTCTCGCCACCATCGTCCTCGGCCTCGTAGGCCGCGCCGCGACCTCCCTGCGCGCACCGCCGCTGGTCTCTGATCTCCTGTCTCTCTCCGATCTCTTCCTTCTTCCTTTCCATTTTTCTCTTCTTCAGATCTCTCTTTTCTCTCTCTCTCTCTCTCACTTTTCTTTTCTTTTTCTCTCATATATATATATATATTTTTATATATACATTTTCTTTTTTATTGCAAATCAAAAGTGTACTTTAAAAACCGAGCAGTGCGCATCTCGAGGCACCGATCTGCCTCATTTCAAAATTTTGATACTCGCACTACACGCATCATGAGGCGTATCCAATGTACACATTAAAACCACATAAAAGGAATATCTTGGTCCCACGTTGGCACGCAACTCGAGATGTGTCCCCGTTCGTGTTTCGGCTCCCCGAATTCTCTCGCGTATCTATACGTTTCTCAACAAGTAGCATCTCCACTCGAGATTTGAACATACGTATTCCAGCAAGTAGGTCCCACATACGACCCTAAAATGACACGTGGCACGAGTCGAATTTTCAGGTCTTTACGGTTTCCCAACTAAAAGAAAATTTTGTCCCGAAATTTAACCGTAATCCAAATCTCATACCAGAGAATAGCTGAGGGTAATGGTTCCTTATCGTCGACTCAAGCTCCCAGGTGAGTCCCTCCTTAATACGATGCTGCCAACGAATTTAAGTCCTTCGCGAGTTCCCTATTCCGGAGAAATCCGTACCCGACGGTCAACAATCTCTATCAGTCTCTCCTCATAGATTACATCAAGCTGTATTTTCACCTGTCCCAACTCAATCTTCGATCTCGTCCCTGACCTAGCGAGTCTCAACATGGAAATGTGAATGTCGGATGAACCCCACTCTCCGTGCAATCCAGTATGACCCAATGTATCTCGGTGTCATTTTCACCCTCGTCGTAGCTCAGATCCTCGCGATACTTATCCACATATTTTTTTCTTTCCGTCTTATCTTGTGCAGCTCGCAGCTTCTGACGAGTTTGTCGGATTTTCTCTATGTGATCAACAACTATCTCATACCCTACTTGTTAAAGAGTTTATGAAGTTTCAACCTGGATTCTTTTACGGCAGCGGTGACCCCGAGGCTGTAGGGAGATGGATAGTGTCCCATCAGCGTTTCCATAAGCTGATGAGGAACGATGAGACAGTACAGGCACGACTTTCGGGAGCTTGTTTGAGAGGACATGCGGCAGTTTGGTGAATGACATATACGGATACTCATCCGAAACCGACGACATGGGCTGAGTTTAAGGAGCTATTCTACGATCAGTACATACCTATGGAGGTTAGGTTGAGGCTGAGGGAGGAGTTCCTAGCCTTGAGACAGGGTAGTCGGACCTTGAACCAGTATATATAGAGGTTCCGATATCTGCTTCAGTTCTCTCTGGATATCGCCGGGACAGAGCGTTTACAGATTTATTATTTCACCCGATGGGTTGATGACATGATTGCGTCAGCAGTTGTCTCGACCGGAGCCACGACACTGCAGGAGATCTTTGATAGGGCATTGGCTCATGAGACATACCTACTGCAGAGGGCTGGCCGACGTGCGACTGGTAGGGAGGTACAGTCAGGGTAGATTCTCAGTCTAGTCAGAGGTAGAAGAGACCGATGGATCATCCGGATAGAGACTGGAGAGATGATAGACGGGAGAGGGGCCGTCGGGACGAGTTGCATGGCAGTCAGTTCCGATATGGGGGGCACCCACTGGAAGGATCCTGGGGATATGGAAACCAGGTGAAACTTCAAAAACTCCCTCAATAGCTTCGCCTTTGGTGCCAGGACGAATGCGGATGTAGTAGGCATATCTGCACTAGGGGTGGCAGTAACCTATTCCATAGTCGTGGGTGGAGGTGTAAGAGTCGATGTCTCTAAAGGAACGACAACGCGGTAGCTATCTCTGTGGGTGCCTCTACCGCTACCCCCTGAACTGGCAACTGAGGTACCACCGGAACAATAGTTGTCCCCGCCGGTATGATCACAGCTACTGGCTCTCTAGCCGAAGTAAATGCCGCCATTGCTGCGGTATGCTCTCGTAGTAGCTGCAATACCTCGGCCATCTATGTCTCCTGTGCCAAGAGTCTATCTTCCATACTCGTCCTAACCGAGACATCCCTAGATGCATCGCTCGTCTGTCGAGTCTAAAAAATCGTACCAGACTGTCCGTCCATAATCTTGATCGAGAATGTGCTTCGGATCGGTCTCGAAGTATATACGTATATCATATATATAAATTGAAAATATAACACGTATATAAGTTCTAACTCTACCCGCCTCACATCACTTCCCAACTAAAGTTCTAAGGCACTAACTTCGGGTTTCCACATCTAAGTTTTAAATTTTTAAGTCTTATGCACTTTCAGTTAATTTCCCGAGGTTCCTCGAATCTCGCTCTGATACCACCTGTGACGTGGTATCAGTTTAAGGACACCTACGCTCCTCCAACGGAGTCGACCTTGCTTTGATAACACTTTTGGCGGCCCCAAATTTCGAGGTCGCCACGTGGGGAGGTGCGACCCCGCGGTCTTGTCAGATCATTGACCCACCGGGTCCCACGCGCCACTAACGTCCTTTGTTACATCATTACTACTCATTATGCGTGTTAAACTCATTTCGTTGATCAGTTAGATCATTTAACAGCGGAAGTCTTAATTTAAAGCAAGTAAAACCATTAAATTTATCATCGTAATAAGCATCATTTTAATTGCAACATCTATTGTGGAAAACCCGGGGAAAGACAATAGACTACAATACTAAGCAGTAATATATACGAGTACAGTGTTTATCCAGTCTCCCAATACCCAAAAGTAAAGCAAAATATCAAAATCGCACGTACTAGTAGGTCCTCGAACGCTGCAATCAGATAAAGTCGCCCAAAATCCCCTTGCCACTAGTATCACTAGGATCTGCACTCGACCATCACAAAAAGCAAGATGGAGAGTACAGTTAGTAAGATTCCAACGAAGTACACCGAGCATTTATAAGAAAATAAACAGATACCAATAAACATGTCAAATAATCATGCAAACACTAAACATGCAACTGTTGTAAGATCATCACATCAACAAATAACACGAGAGAACAAAGTGTGTACTCGTCCCGGTCAGACTAAACTGTACTTCGGACCCCAGGATCCTTTCGGTGGCCCCCACTTCCTTTCACCTGGTTCCTCGTGGGGCTTGCCAGACACGTGCACCCTTGCAACTCGGGTTGCAATTCACCAAATGCCCGATCATACGTGCTACGGCATAGTGTGTCATAAGTACACAATGAATATCAGATGGGAGTAACTCGACCACCAACTCAAATGTATCACGGAATAGAGTACAATAACAAGGAATAGGAAATCAACGATGGAAAAGTAAAACCTCAGTGACTTTCAAATGAAATCTTACGTACCAAAAAAATGCACTCCAAAGTTCCACTCACGTCTCGAGATACATGCCCGACTCCCGATTGTGGTCTCCTAATTTCCTGGTGTCCAATTAAACCATTTAGCTAGTTAAATCATGTAAATCACAATTAAAATTAGGTGAAGTGTACCTTACCTCCATCGCGTCGTCGAAATTCGTCGATTCGCACCCCTCGTCGAGGAGTGATCGATCCAACAACACCATCGCGTCTTTCATCGCGCCACCGCTATCACCGCGCCGCTGCCGGCGTCGCTGCCGCACCATCGCCGTCACCGCGCCGCTGCCGGCGTCGCACCATTGCCGCGCCACGCTGCCGCTTGGCGGTCAAGCCGTCGGCCGCCGCTCTGCCACGACCCATTGCCGCGTCGTCGCGCAGATCCGATCGCGCCGCTGCTCATTGTCTACACCATCATAGCCGCCGTCCATGGTCTTGGTGTCGTCGCGCGCATCATGCGCGCGCCCGGCCGATATGTCGCGCCGCCACCGCTGCTTACCGTTGCATCATCTCCTCGCCGCTGATCGTCCGCCACCGCTGCGCCGCTTGCTGTTGTCTCCCCGCGTGTCGCGGCGCGATGGAGCCAATAGCCGCGTCCGCGCCTCTCGCCGCATTCTCCGCGCCTGTTGCGCTTGCCGACTTGTTGTTGCGCCGCCGCGCGGCTTTCGCCACCATCGTCCTCGGCCTCGCTGGCCCCGCCGCGACCATCATTGCGCGCACCGCCGCTGGTCTCCGATTTGCCGTCTCTCTCCTCCGATCTCTTCCTTTTTCCTTTCCCTCTTTTCTCTCTTTTGATCTCTCTTTTCTTCTCTCTCTCTCTCTCACTTTTCTTTTCTTTCTCTCTCTCATATTTATATATTTGTATATATATATATATATACATTTCCTTTTTTATTGCAAATCAAAAGTGTCCTCGAAAACTTAGCAACGCGCATCTCGAGGCATTAACCCGCCTCATTTTCAAAATTTTAATACTCGCGCTACACGCATCACGAGGCGTATCCAATGTACACATTAAAACCACATAAAGGGACTATCTCGGTCTCATGTTGGCATGCAACTCGAGGTGCGTCCCCGTTCGTGTTTCGGCTCCCCGAATTCTCCGCGTAAACGTTTCTCAACAAGTAGCATCTCTACTCGAGATTTGGACATACGTATTTCAGCAAGTAGCTAGGTCCCACATACGACCCCAAAATGACACGTGGCACGAGTCAAGTTTTCGGGCCGTTACAATAATGATTTGAGGAACATCATTTAATGAGTCCAATTTAATCTTTTGAGTGGATATTAAAGTCAAATTTAGTAAGGATCATGTTCGTAATTAAAATGCTTGGAATCGGTTATGGATATTAGCATTTCATTGAGGAAGTTAGTGTGTCATCTTTAAAAATGATCAACTATATAACTGCAACATTAATGTCAAACTTTTTAAAAAGTTAATGGGCCATCTTGATATAACTACAACATTAATGACATAATTTAATAATGTAAAGTGAACGACATAGCACTTTTTATGTATTACATATGATTAGCGATGAATTTCCAATAAATCGATGTTTAGATGTTTAATTAACTCGCATCTCGTTGTTCAAATAAAAAACTTCTTAGGGGAATGTTTTGATGATAATCTTTTGTTAAATTTGTAAAATGGTGACACCATGTCATTACTCATATTATTTGTATTTAATCCACACTTAAAACTAAACACAGTTAAAATTATGACCACGTACTTCGCATGTGAAGCATAGATGATAATTGATTTATTATTTTTTTAGAAAAAAGAATGGATAGATTTTGATGATTTTTGTTTGATCCTTTAAACTTATATTATCATAAGAATGTTGTTAATGGATATATTTTGTGCATGCCATGGTTATGTAATTGATTAAAACTGAAGAACTAACTCAAAGAAAAATAAAATAAAACTCAAATAATTTGTCAAATAGCTAATTTTATAGTGTTTGTCCTAATATGTGATTCGCTTAAGATTTTTATGTTGAATAATTAGTGGCAACGTGTCTTGCTATATGCATTCATGCAAGAGGGCATGTTGGTATATAAATGAAGAATAAAATAATGTTACACTACAAAATATTGTGTGTTTAACGACATTAATTTAGTCATTTAACGACATTAATTAGTGTCTCTAAAAAATTTACTCACGCATCATAAAGTGTTGCCACTTGTGTTGGTAAAAGTGATGTCTCCCCATTTTTTTGCGACGCAAAATGTATGTGTTGGTAATATTTATTTAAGACACTTTTGAAATAAGTGTCTTTAACGTGAGGACGTTTTTTTATTTATATGTCTTTAATTTTAGGACATTTATTTCTTATGCGTCTCTAATTTAAGGACACTATTTATTTATGCATCCCTAAATTAGGAACATTTGTAAGCTTAGCGTCTTTAACTTGACAACACTTGTTCACTTAATGTCTCCAATTAGCAACTCTTACACACTTAATGTCCTTAAATTAACAACACTTGTGCACTTAATGTCTCCAAATTAGCAACCCTTAAACACTTATGGCATGTTTGGTTCGTGGGATTAGCCCGGATTAGCTACACTGGACTAGTTAATCCGCCGTTTGGTTGGAAGATTAACTAGGCCAGCGGATTAGTTAAGAGGCATGGGAGTGGATTAAACAATACCACCATTTTTGGTGGGATTAGCTAATCCATTGTAAGTGAAAGAGGAGATTACCACTTTACCCCTCACATTAACCAAATCACAATTCTCTCTCGCCAAGTCCCTGTTTTTCATGGCTTCGGTGCTCGATTCGGTCCCTGCCTTCGCAGGGCTTCGGTGCTCGTCAAACTCGTCGAACTCGTCACTTCACGCGCTTCGGTGCGATGGAGTGAGTGGCTTGAGTCGGAGGAGAAGAGGCGGACCTTGCAGAGCGATGGTTCAGCAAGCCGTGCAAGGAGCATCGACGAACTACGCGAAGGAGATGGAGAGGCTCTCGGCCAAGGAATCGCTCCTGCTCGTTGTGAGTCCGTTCGATCGGTTCGAAATTGATGTTTTTGGAGTTTTTTCAATGTTGGTTTGTTTGAATTGGTACTGAGAATTGTTTGAACACCAGAGCGTTGTTGTTAGGGTTCTTGAGGATTGTAAAAATTGAATCTTAACAGCTACATTTTGAACATTGATCAATTGACGTGTCTGTTCAATTCGATCTCGCCATGGTGAGGCAGAGCATGGCATGGTTGCTGTTGTTGGGAGTTGATTTGGGATCGATGAAGAGGGAGGAACAACGAAGTGGTTCTTGTAGGTGTTGTGGTCACAACGAAGGGGATGAAGATGTGAAAATGAGGTCAAATTTATGTAAGGGTATTTTGGTAAATGTACATGTACAACCTCACTTAATCCAAACCTTAAAACTACCAACCAAACAAGATACACAAATGAGACTAAACTATCTAAACCCATGTGTTAGTCCCATCACTAATTAATCACATATGTTAGGATTCACTAAAATGTGAACCAAACAGGCCATTAGTGTCCTTAAATTGATAACACTTGTGCACTTAATGTCTCTAAATTAGCAACTATTACACACTTAGTATCTTTAAATTGACAACATTTGTGCACTTAATGTCTCCAAATTAGCAACCCTTAAACACTTAGTGTCCTTAAATTGACAACACTTGTGCACTTAATGTCTTTAAATTAACAACCTTTATACACTTAATGTCCTTAAATTGACAACACTTGTGCACTTAATGTCTCCAAATTAGCAACATTTACACACTTAATGTCCTTAAATTGACAACACTTGTGTACTTAATGTCTCCAAATTAACAATTTTATTATTATTATTATTATTATTATTATTATTATTATTTGTAGATATAAAAACAAACATAAAGAAAGACAAATGAAAACAATTTATATACTTTTCAATTATTTTTCAATTCAAAAGAGAACTACAATACATTCTCAAAAATATACTTTTACTTACAATGATATCAACATGTATACTAAAAAGATAGAAACTTCCAACTATGCAAAGCAAAAGTATAAGATGATCTTTTTGAATTGATATGCTCCTATTTCTCAGCATTACCACCGCGCCAAAAACCTCTTGTTCAACACTTTTCTATAACTGCAAAACAAACAAAATCAACCCAAACACAATTAAATCAACATATTATTAATTTGCTTGACATGAAACTGATTATTTTAGATTAACAATTGGTTCAAGTCAATTGCAGGAGATAAAAAAAAACTACTGGCTATTTTAATAAGCATGAAAGTTTAATAAGAAAAATTAAGAAATTTAAGAAATTTAAGAAATTCACAAACCTGGTCATCAATGGAAATGACATTGTTTTCAGGTGTTGGAGAAAGATCACCCACAAACCCCCTAATAGTTCACAAAAGAGAGTTAAGAATCATATAATATTTACTAACATTGGCATACCAAATATCATAGTGTCATAAACAACAACAAGACAACAAACAATTGATATTTTCCTCTTACTTCTACATTATCATATAAGTCATATTCGACTTCATCTTGTGTTTCATTGTCATTGCGTTGATCTTCACTTGGTGGTTAAGTCTCATCATTGTCAAAGCTTTGTAGATCTTCATCATTGTTTGTTAAAACACAATCTACAAGGCGCTTTTTAGTCATATCTAACAACCTACACACAAGTCGCAAATCAATTTGATAAATTAATTCATAATAGCAATTGAAAAACAAATGGTAATAGTAAAAAATAATAAATGTTAGATCGCGACCTGCAAGAACTTCCTCTATTAACAGCTTCTTCATAGCGGTCAATTTCCTAATGAAAGTCTTAGGTCAACAAGTGCTATCTGTAGCAGATTATGTACATATTTGAGATCAAACAACAAATCAACACTAAGACAAGTTAAAAACAACAATTGAGAGTATGAGACAGTAACCAGTTACCACATAGATGGCAAAATACATATAGAGAACATCAGACTCAATAGAGAAAGACATGGATTTCAATCAACTTAAAGTTCATGTAACACAACGATATGCATTGAAATGTGAAATATTTCACAAATATGTACCTTTGTTTGAGAACCAAAACTTGAAGACAATTCAAAATCCAAAGTAGCCCTTCTTCAATGTAAATGTAAAAGCTATATATAGTAAAAAAACATGCGTTTCCAAACAAAATAATAATAATAATAATAATAATAATAACATGTGGTTCCTTTTCTTTTCTTACTCTCATTTTTCAACAACTTTTTATTTCTGAAAAGAGAAAAGAAGAATTCTTAAAACTATACCGAACTCAGGCCACACAAGATTACAATCTTCAGAAGTTGAAGTGCCATATTCAAATTAAAAGCTCAAAACAATCATTTCGAGTCTCATTTTCAATAGCAACGAATGAAACTCAGTCACGTACTAATCAAGATAAAAGAAAAACAACTACTACAACTACTACATTAGAGACTTTTGTTTATTTCATCAAGTTTGGCAATGGTGGCAAAGTGAACAAAGAAAACGTTAATGCATTTCTCATGATTTCTCATAGCCATTCAATTATTAGCTTAATTACAATCAAAATCATTCAATCATCTAAATCATGACATAATTGAATGAATTCATGAATCATGACATACCAAATTGAAACACAAAACCTCAATTAATCAAACAAACAAACCAATTGTAAAACACTCACAAACCTTAACTAAAATACTAACTAACTAATGGTGATCTCTGATGGAACCACCGCGGCGTACCTTAGCGAGAGAGAGAGAGAGAGAGAGAGAGAGAGAGAGAGAGAGAGAGAGAGAAATTGCTCAAATTTGAGCAATTGTCTCCAGAGCAATTGTCTCAGAGAAGCATGGAGAGGAAGCTAACTGAAATTGTATTCTTCTCCCTAGAAAGAAGGCTTACAATTGTCTCCAGAACAACCCTATTTTCATGTTCTTGTATTGGATCAATTTTCTTCCTTCCCTTCCCAAAAGTTTCCTGCACTAAGTACCCAAGTTAGATAAATGACTGGGTTGAACTTAACTAGTTTATACATTTCAAGATAGATTCTTACCAACCCTCGAAGAGATTTCTGCGCATAAAGCATAAGTATTGGACCTAGTGCATACTGTTTAAAGCCATTTGCTATCATTGCCATGATAACCCGCTGGAAGATATCAATTCTTAGAACAATCAAGTCTTCACCCACCAATCAGCCATTGTTTTGGGATGAGAACCAACAAAAATTTAGAGTTTCATGGTTGTTTTCTATCCTAGTGGAAAACATAATTGGCTTTCCTTGCGCAGCCATGTATGCAATCGTATCTATGTATCACCACTAATCTCACTTTCTCACCATTGGGATGAGGCTCTCCGATGTATGCAAGACAGTCACAAATTTCCCGAAAGGTTCTTCAATGCCACTTCATTCAAGTAGGCCTCATCCTACTAACAAGATTTCCAACAACATTATCCTCTGTCATTTCAAGATACTCTACCACGCAGCAGAGCATTGCAATGTTATCTATGCTTATCTCAAAGTTTATGCCATAACATAATTTCGCTGCTAATTCAAATGCTTCATCTCCTCCCGGAATGTCACGAACTTCGATGACAACTAGATTAGCATCGCTTGCTCCTGAGACCAATTTCCTTATGTATCCACACTTTAATTTGAAACTAATGGGAACTGCAATTGAGGTAAAAAAACATTCAAATTCCATTCCATTTAGAAAATTTAAACTTACTTCAAATTGTCATGTTTCTGTGATTGGGTTAATGAAAGCAGATTAAGTATAAGTAGGAATCAGTTAAAAAGGTAGGTTTCAATTGTCAAACTGGTGATGGATAAACCAGAACTTCAAATCCCCCCTTTCCCTTTTCTTCCCTCCCAATATAATATATTGATTGTACACGTTATAAATTGAAAATATGGCATCAATCAAGAGTTACCGTGTAAAGAGAAGGTGGTCTCCCCAGTGTTTACAGCTTACATCGCTCGGTATCTAATGGGAGAAAATCCTATTTGAGAATCAAGTCTTCAGAACTCCAACTCCTAAACTTTTCTTCTTTCAATAGAATCTAACATACCAAAGTAACAATAAAGGAAAGAAAAGCACGCCAATTCCTCTAAAAACAAACCTGTCAGAGGGGAGACTTCAATTAAAGAATACGTAAAACAGAAGAATAGAAGAAAAGCAAACCATTCACTAGTCCTGTTCATGGCAGTAGTGAGAAATTGTTTCTTCTTAGTAGACATCGGTATGGGCGCCGGCAAAGTGCTTTGGTTTTGATCAACTTCCACTATGACTAACTCAACTCTGTCACTCCTTTTCTCTTATAAATTTTGGTATTCCTTTTATCACCCATTAGATGCTAAGGAAGAAAGACAGCCTGAGAGATCATAGGGATGCGGCTGAGAACAAAACAGACAACTTTGCTTTGATGTATGCATCGATATGGATGCGGTTGAAATTAGGCATGAGAGCTTTAAAAGTGCATTAATCACAAGCATTGCCAGCTCAGTGCTGAGGATCACAATTTTGGATAACCTATGGTAGTAGCAAATATAATTGTTGATTGGTAGTTTTATGGGAGAACATATTTGAGCTAGACAATGTAATCAAATCGCCGACTCTACTCCAATTGAACAACCAAATCAACTAATCAAACATAAATCCAAACTCTATGACTAAAAAACTAGTACAAAATCACCAAATCAACTAATCAAACACAAATCCAAACCCTAAGACCGCAAAAACCAGTAAAATCGAATGAATTCATGAGTTTGATGAGTTCGATGAAAGACGAACCGTGGCTGGGATCATCAGCGACGAAGGCGATATCGAGCAGGACCATTTGGATCGTTGGGGACGAAGGCGATATCGAGCAGGACCGCCTGGATCATTGCACTAATTGAGCTCAAACGCATCTGAATTTGGCATTGTAGTTCTTATTTTTCGGGTTCGCATCTGAACAAGGCGGCGAAGACTAACAATGTGTACACATTGTTATAAGTAGCATCCGCCGCTGCCGTCGTCACGCCATTGCCGCCGTGGTCGCTGCCGGCCAGCTCCGACGCATCGTCGCTGCCGCGCATCTTCGCCGTCCGCGCTGCCGATCGGCCACCGTTGTAGGCGTCGCTAGAACCACTGTCGGCCGCCTCAGCCACCGCCGATCGTCGCGTCGCTATGCCGCCATGTCGCTATACCGCTGCCGTGTCGTCGCAAGCCGCCGCCGCTTCTGGTCCGCCATCACCGCACGCCGCGCCGCTTCGCTTGGTTCGCTGTCGTCCGTCGCCGGAAGCTTTCGCTACCACGCCATGCTTGGAAGCCGTTGCACCGCCTCTCGGCTCGGACCCGGAGCCGCTCATTCGTGCCGGCGATCTCCTCATCTCTCCGCCACCTTATCCCCCTCTCCCTAGTTCCATTTCTCTCTCTCTACACTAGTTGCCCTCTCTCTCTCTTCTTTTCTCTCTCATTTCTTTCTTTCTTTCTCATCTGATCTTATATATATCTATCATATATATAAAAGCACGAATACCAAATTTTTGAGTGGTAATGGAATTTACTTCTTTGCCCATATATATCTATCATATTTACTTATTTCCCCATATATATATATATATATAAAGCAACTATATATCTATCTATATACACTACCTCTTCAACATCTTGAACACTGCCTCTTCAAATCGATCAACAACTCAGTGACTCTCCTACCTCTTCAAATTGATCAACAACTCAACTGATCAACGACTTTCCTTCATCTTCAAATCATTCATTCCTTGCTTTCCTTCATCGACACATTCGTTGCTTTCCTTTGCTATTCGATTCAAAGGTGAGTTAATCCACATTTCTTCTCCAATATTTTTTTTTTCGGAGAGGTTCGATTCAAACGTTAGTTAATCATTTGGTCTATATGGTTCAATTTGATTCATAGTTTTTGAAAGAAGTTTGGGTATAATCCACCCTTAATTCAATGTTGAATTTAACACAAAAGCCCTCTTTCATCTGGTCTATATGGTTCAATTTGATTAATGGTTTTTGAAACAATACCTTGGAAGCTAATATGATCAACCCCTCGTTCATTGTATGGTTATTAGAATTCATTGGATACATATATGTTTGACAATTTGTAGTGAGCGATTTCTTGAAGACACTAAGCCGAAACTGAATTGGGCTTTAAGATCTTGAATACTAGGTGTTTGTTGAAATATCAAAAAATCTTCATCTTCTTCCTTTATATAAGAAATATATAGATGTTTGATTTGTCTGTCTTTTTACAAGTTGGAATTAAAAATTGCATCTTTTATATTATCATACTTGGAAAAAAAAGGACATGAAGTAATTTGAATCTTTGTTTGTTGAACTTGTTGTGTTGTTGGCAACGAACTAATATCTTGGTTCATTAATTCCTACACAAATGAATGTAAAGTTTTTGTGCTCATTTGAGATAAATGAAAGCCTCCATAAAAGCATGTAGGAGATGGAAAGTAAGCAATGAAATTCTTGTGTCTTTTTATCTATATCGAACTTGTGGTCGATATTTTTTAAGTTTTTTTGCTAAATTATGTCTTTTATGTCTTGTTGAACAAGCTCTTTGAAGTAATCTTTCACAAATAATTAAACATTATAAAAATTAACAAGACATATTTGCGAGTTGATCAAAAGTCTATTGTATAGTTATATTTTTTTCAAAAGAAGATACTTGCGAGTTGTGTGCTAATCTTTTGGAAGACTAGGGAGGACTAACAGTCAAAATTCATTAACCTCAAGGCTAAATATTGATGTATAGTTCTATTTTTTTTTCAAAAAAAGATAGTATTTAGATGAGCAGTTCTTGTAGTCAGTATATTTCATGTAATGTTTAACAATGTTTATAGTATATGCGTCCACAATTGTGAATTCAATTTTGTAACGTCTTTTGCTTTGATATTTCGTTCATATGGATCCTTTTTTTCCTTTCTTTTTTTTCTTTGCTAAATGATGCTTCTTGAATTGCATTTTTACTTCTTACCTATTGAAATAATGTACGTTTGGATTTTATATTACATAGTTTGTTCAAACTCATACATATTATTTAAATTAAATTTATATTTAGTTGCATATTAAATTAACATTATTTATTTTTTTAATTACTACTCTAATGTTTGTTTCATTAGATTGTAGTTTAACAATCTCATCTAAAAATTCATTAAGTATAACCATTTTACCTTGCATTAGCGAGTTACCATGGTTAAAAACTTAGGAGTAATCAACAATAGTGAATACGATGTAAGAAAATCAATAAATACTAATCGTAGGGAGGTGGATAATTTGAAACGTAACTTTACAATGGAGAAAGAAGAAGAAATGAAGCAGGCTCGTCAAAGACAACTAAGGAGTGAAAAGAAAGAGTTAAATGATCACAGTATAAATTTGAAACTTCACAAAATATTCTATGAAATATTGAGTAGGGTAAATGCTATGAAGAAGAATGAATGATTTTAATTAATAATTTAGAAATTAAGTTGCCTTTATTTCTTTTTTGTGTATAGGTCCCCGGAATGCAAAACCACGTTATGTCGCTATGGTTTTTGAGCATGTTGCAAGTTCAGCAGATGTGTTACCATCTGTAAACTTGTCGAAATTGTAGTGCGAAGAGGTTTTTCATGAATCTAATAATCTATGTTGTTCAAATGGTCAAGTAACACTCGTTCCTAATGTTGTCCCTGAAGAAATGTTCGACCTATTCACTTCAAAAACTAAAGATACACATGAGTTTTTGATGTACATCCGTACTTATAACATCAATTTTGATTTTACATCTTTTGGTGCAAAGTGCGAGAGAGAGTATGCCAAAAGTAATGTGGGTGTATATACGTTTATAGTGCAATGCCAAATTCATCATTTTATAAATAATTTACTTCATGACAAGGAACATCCATCTTTTTTGCAATTGCACTTTTATGATACTAATCATGAGTGCAAAATCGAATGCATTGCTCTGATAGGATGAAAGAGATAATTTTGGCAAGGTTAATTAATATGCTTGCGAAAAATCCATATGCAAATTTTTTCCGCACTTTAAAAAATAAGGAAGATTTAGAAGATCATGTTGTTTAATTAGTTTCAAGTGTTAGTCGCTTTCTACTTATTGTTTTTTATGTTTTCTATTAATTGTAGTGGTTCTTTTCAATTTTGGTTAATTAACTAGAAATTAATTCCCGTGAGCGAAGCGAGCGAGTCAATCGTGCGTACCACGTCTTGAAACTAGTATATATATATATATATATTTTTTTTTATTATACATATATATATATATACCTTTTAAATTTTTTTCTTTTTTTTTTATGTGACCACATTAAAATCACTATAGCCACATTACTCCGCTACCTCAGTCCACGTCGACACGTGACTCGAGGCGCCCCGCTACCTCGGTCCACGTCGACACGCGACTCGAGATGCGTCCCCGTTCGAATTAGATAAAGGAGTTTGAGTTTATAGACTCGATTTCGATTAGATAAAGGAGTTTGAGTTTTGAGATTTAACAACACTTTATAAATTATGTGTCTATAGATTTAAAATCTAACAACACTTGTAAGTTATGTGTCTTTAGATTTAAAGTCTAACAACGCTTGTAAATTACGTGTCTTTAATTTTAAAATCTAACAACACTTGTAAATTATGTGTCTTTAAATTTAAAACTTAACAACACTAGTAAATTATATGTCTTTAGATTTAAAGTCTAACAACACTTCTAAATTGTGTCTTTATATTTAAAGTCTAACAACAATTGTAAATTATGTGTCCTTAGATTTGAAATTTAGCAACACTTGTAAATTATGTGTCTTTAAATTTAAAACTTAACAACACTAGTAAATTATATGTCCTTAAATTTGAATCGTGACAACACATGTAAATTAGGGTCCCCAAATTTTAAATTTGGTGTCACTAATTTACCTAGCATCTCTAATATAGGAGACACTTATATATTATGCGTCTTTAAATAATGAAATTGACAACACTTATTCCTTGTGTCCTCATTTTTAGTTTTAGCAACACTTATAAACTATGTGTCTTTAAAATTGAAACTTGACAACACTTTTAAATTAGTGTCTCCAAATTTTAAATTTGGCAACACTTTTTTAACAAGTGTCCTTAATCTTGAGACACTTGTACATTATACATCTTGAGATTTTGAATTTGACGACGTTTTAATATCAAGTGTCCTTAATTTGGAGACACTTATATGTTAAGCGTCTCAAAATCTTAAACTTGACAATGTTTATATATCATGTGTCTCTAAAATTAAAACTTGAAGACATTTTTTATTAGTGTTAGTAAAAAGGTGTTACTATAGACCCACTTTGTTGTAGTGCTAGATATACTTTGTGAACACTCACACAACCACACTCACTTATATGACTCAAATTAATGAATATGTTATACACCTCAAGAAGCGTAAGCTTGCAACTGCACGTACATACGTTTGTGTACCAAGTATATTATATTTTCTTAAAATACGGATATTATATGTTGTTTTTGGGCATGGTCTTAATTAGAATTGCAGTAATAGTGCCTCAGCCCGTGGCACAAGTGAGAATTTGTATGTCTTGTAAATTGCAATTAAAACGATGGGATCATCTTGGCATCATTGCAGTGAATTTGTCGGAGAAGCTTATTTTATTGGCTTGGTTGATAATGATTTTTCTTCTTTTTTTAACATAATACTGGTTTTTTCAATTTGTTGGACATAGCTTTATTACATTTCAAAAAATGTAATGTGTGGAACACCTACAACTATAATCTTTTTTATAAGAAAGAAATAATTGTCACCATCAAGGTTTGAACTCATGACCTCTTACTACTAAACACCATACCAATTGATTCCTACAACTATATTATTTATCTTTTCCTTTTCCTTTTCCTTTTCCTTTTCTTTTTTGACTTTAGATTGTAATTTAAATATGGTCTAAAAGAAAATTACATAGCCGAATTTTTCTTTGAGCCATGTTCAAATTTTATAAATTTGACGATGCAAAATATTTTAATCTAAGATTTTCATCAGCATTTTTTAGTGAATATAAACATTTTAAATATCGATCTATAAGTCAGTTTCATTCTTATAAAAAAAATGTAGATGCTCAAAGTTAGACCATAAATTCATGCACCTAGTCACACCCATTTCATAGAAGACTTTGGATTTAACATATGTTAACTAAATTATAACAAAATTACCCAAATTCCACTAAATTTCTTTTTTTTTAAAAGAAGGCAAGAAAGTTGTTTCTTTCTTATTAATAAAAATAATAAAAATAAAATATTGATAATATTTAGCGAAAAAATAAAACATGCCAAAGTGTGTATGTGAGATCCATCAATTCCATATGATAAGGAAAATCAACAACCATTGTCTGCACATCCATGCACCCACTTCTAATCACAAAAAAATGGAAAGTCAAAAAAGAGAGATTGTAATGTTTGTACATGAAGAAAAAAATAATTTGCAAAGCCAAAAATGGAATGTTTATGTATAACCAAAAATACAAAACAATACTCAAAAAATGGAATATACATATATATATATATATTAAGTCTGAATAAAAATAGGGATCAGAGTTGACAAAAAAAGGTGGAAATGGCTAAAACTAAAAATAGAAAGAAAAATTGAGAAATAGCATTATCTACTGCGTTTTTACCCTTGATTTGGCCATTAGAAATCTAAAGCATGGTCTTTATGCTTGAATACATATACCCATCATCGAACACAAATGCAAGTGCAAGTGGTAATCTTCATTGTCTTGATGTTTCACATCAATAGAAGTGAGGACAACTGAAGCCGGAGCCATTGAAGAGAGAGAGAAAGAGGTTTTGGAACTCTTTAAATTTTGGCGAGTTTTTGTTAGTGTCACATTTTGAATGTGCTAATTGTCTATTGTTTGCATCACATATGGATAAGGATATGGTAGTTTAGTTATTGAAGATACAAGATCTGGAGTTGACACTCATGATTGAGAAGTTGTTTTTCAGTTGAAGAACCCTATGCTAGTAGACGACGATAAAGGTTGTTGTAACAGAGAGAATATCTCATCAGTTGCCACAAAGTTATCTGAAGCCAACTGATTTGTTAAGATGTGTTTGTTACATATGATTGAGTCCTATTCGAAATATCTATGAATAATCTCAAATCATCTGGAACAATAAGTAGATAAAGCATCAAGACTTACCAAAGATTATTCACCATTAAGGTGTTTCAAAGTTTTGAGTGTTCGATCTTTTTATTGTAATTGTTTTCATAACATTTCAATTTGAAATGTATGACTACAAGTTATGAACTGGTGTTCATTCTATTTTTCTTTGTAATTCTGAATCCACACTAAGGGGATATTGGGTATTCTAGTCGAGGGGATCTCGACGTGCACCAAGGATTAGGTAGTCCAGTCGAGGGGAGCTCGACACACCAAGTGGACTTTGGTGAGAATCTATTGTAAGTGTGAAAAGAGTGCCTCAAGATGGTAAGTGAGTCACTAGAAAAGGGTCTTATGTAAGTCATAGTTTTCAACTTAATGGATTTTTACATCTTGGCGTGGCCCCACAGATGTAGGTCGTAGACCAAACTGCGTCAACATATTCGGTGCTGTGGTTTTTTTACTTTCATTTTTCCATTATTTTTTAGTTGCATAGATTTCCATTTTTCAATATGGTATCAGAGCGGGTGCTACTAATTCTTTGTTTACAAAGTTTATGAGATCCAAGAAATCTATGGCGCAACATCTTCATTCTGATCAATCGAAGGGAGTCTCCACTATGAGATCACCACTCTTAACTAGCACCAACTACACATACTAGAAGGCTAGAATGAAGGGGTTTATCTTATCCATTGATGTGAAGGCATGACGTGCTATCAAAAAAGGCTACACAACTCCTATGTTAGACGATGCACCGAAAATCCAGACCCATGGACTGAAAATAAGGAGAGATTACTTCTAGCCGACGTCAATGGTCTTAATGTTATTTTCAGGGTTGTTAACCAAGAACACTTAAAGCTAATCTCGTCATACGATGAAGCAAAGGAATCTTGGACGATCCTTCAAAATGTGTTCGAAGGAAATGAATACTTTCGAGATTCAAAGAAAGTTCTTATATCATATCAGTTTGAGGCTTTCGAATGGGAAGAAAGAAACCATTGTTGAATACACCACAAAGTTGAAAGATATTTCCAACCAAACCCAACAGCTTGGAAAGAAATATTCCAACAGAAAAATAGTGAAGAAGGCCATTCGGACACTACAAAGCATATATGATGTCAAAGTAGCCGCAATTTAAAAGACAAATGGCTCAAAGAATCTAAAGTTTAACGAATTGATGGGGTCATTGATGACATTTGAAATGCATCTTGATCAACAATAGAAGCAAAATAAGATGACACTAAAAGTTTCCTACTAAGATCTTGAAGTCGATAGTGTGAATAAAGTTAATGATAACTAGGCTTTACTTATAAGGAAATACAACAGGTTATATAAGAAATATCAAGGCACCTCCTTAGGTAATTTCAAAAGATTTCGGTTCCAATTCTAAATCTGATGATCTAAAGAGTTTTTCAGGAAAATGTAGAGAATGTGGTGGAGTTGGGCACTTTCAAGCTGATTGTCCAAATTCTTTTAATAAGAACGAAAAGTCGCTAACTACAACATGGAGTGATTCTGATTCGGACAGTGACACAGGCCATATCAGTAACTTTGTGGCCTTCTCTACATCTACATCTTCACATTCAGCATCACCAGATGTTTCTTACAAATCTGTACCAACAACATCTGATATGAATCCCGTGGCAATAGGCAATCCACCAACATTCACAGTATATCTTCCCACAGTAGTAACTGCATCTTCTATTACCACAGAACTAGTAAGTAAGTGTGATTCTGATGATGATTCCATTTTTGTTGATCATGTTAATGATGTAGACATACGAGATGCTTACAAGGAGATGTATGAAAAATGGGTTGAAGTTGCTAATTGCAATATTAGCTTGAAGATGATAGTACAAAATCTTGAGAGTGAAAAGAAATCATTCCAAATTGCTCTTCGCAACAAAGAACATGACTACTAGCACAAATGGATAGTACCTTGCAAATGATGAACAAAGGGAAGGCCAAGCTTGATGATATTCTTCTACAAGGCAAAAGTCCCAAAGATCATAAAGACCTTAGCTATGTCAATGAAGGCTCATCGTCACAAAAAAGGAGCTATCACCTTTGTCAAGGCATCTTCACAATCTGTGATGCAAGAAATGTTGGGTTTCGGGGATCAAGTGCAGTGGAAGTTTTCAAAATCTTTTCGAACATCCCAGAACCAAGATCCTAATGATTCCATAAAATTGATGTGTCAATAAAAATCATACTTTAGTAAGAATAACTCCATGTATGCCTTGTTTCGTGTTGATCGATTCCTTTAAGACGCTGCCAAAGACGAACGTCCTCTATCAGAAATTTACATATGAATGGGCAATCACAATCCGGAGTGCTAGCCCCAAAAATCTTAGGACAAAAATTCTCTAGGAAAAATCTCTTTCATGAGTTCCCTAAAACAACTCTGACCCTAATGTCTTATTTATAGTACACTAGGTCCAATTGTAAAAGAACTCTATCTCCTAGTCAAACTCCAAATAGAGTCCTAGATAAAGCCCAACTCTAAAAAGGATAGAGTCATATATAATCTACAATTACTAATCCAATAAGAGTTGTGATTTATCTAAAACTCAAATAAGAATTAAAGTAATACTATATTCCAATTAGAGTCTTATTCAAAATAGAATTTACTATGAGACAAAATTTTTAGTCACACTAAAAATGTATGATAATCTTGCATCCTAGTCAAACTAGGACATTTAATGAGAATCTTTAGAATGAATTTCATCGAATAAGATTCATTAACCTAGACAATATTAAATCGCACAAATCTATTCTTTATGTGCGACCAAATATGTTCATACAATGTTGGCCGTGAACCAAAATCATTTTGGTATACAAGTCATAAGCGATCTCTAGCAAGGCATTATGACTACCTAAGTAGCATGAAGATCAATAAATCGATACAACCTAATAGATAGTGTATATCATATCCCTTTGTCACGCAATATCTTTTAATTGAATATAAGACATGGAATGTCACCATTATAGTTCGATCTACTAGTCTCGATCTCCGAGTATACTAAAATTGTCAAATGATATTGATCCAATTAATTCACTAGACATGGCCATTTATCATTCTAACATATCGAGGGGCCCAATAGATATTTCTCTCTAAAAAAGAGGGACAAATTCCATCTTTATCACCAATATCCACACATTAGTCGAAAAATGACCAATCACAATCTTTATAATCATCCGGTTAAAGACAATGTTTGATTGTATCAAATCATTGTGCTCCTAATGTTGGAGTCTCTGGTGATCTCAAGTCAAATGACTAAATGATATAACTTTCATGAGAATCACTTATGACATTGACCATGCAGTATTCTCATAACGGTTCGGTCCAGCATCTATTCCCAACAAATACATATTATCTTAATCCATATCGGTATACGTATAATCATCACATGATTATCAATCAAAACTCATACTAGTCTTAATTTATTATTGCTCCCAAACAATAACTGACTAGGGACATTTAGAATAATAAAATAATTATCTATGGATACTATTACAAAAGAAACATGTATATATTTATAATGGTTAAACAACGTTTACAAAATTGGCCTAGGGCACATACCCCAACAAGAAATACCACAAAAGAAATTCATTCCAACATGTTATTTGTAACGGACTAAATTTAATTCACCATTATTAATGAAGTGGTTGCGACATGGCTGATAGCTCAGACTCGCGTGGGACTCGCAGCTAGGCTAGTGCACGTCTGGAGCTAGGTAAATAGTTATTTTGTGTACTAATTTGTTTAATTTGCGATGTTTATATTGAAATAGAGTAAATGACATTGCAATGTGTGTACTTATATTACATTTGACGTGGAAGATTGTGTGGTAAGTATTCGCCTCAATATGTCTATCGACGTGGGTACCGGGTAGTCTAAAAGACTAAATACTTGGCCGGGGAAAATAATACAAGCATAAAATGAATAAAATGGGTTAAATAATTAATATGTCATGTATATTTGGTGATTTGCGATGTGGTAGTACATGCATGTCGCAGTTCGGGATACATAAACTAGGCGTCGAAACATCCAAAACACCACTTTTTGGGTTAAGAACAAGGGTGAGTGTGTCATTGGTGTCAATTTCAGAGTCATTAGAGGTTGGAAATGGAGTAAAAAGAGTGCATTGGATTGCCTTAAGATGTGTAAGTGAGGAGAAATCACAATTCAACTATAAAAATTCAATTGCCTTTCAAACCACCACCTTTTTCTCTCTCCTTATCTTTCTATCCGAGAATTGAATAGAAGAAACAAGGGTTTAAAGATCCAAGCTTAGTGATTTGAGGAGCTTGGAGTGGTGGGAATCATCAAAGCAAGGTGAGAATCACAAACATCTAAACTTTCTTTATCTTTTGATCTCTATTTTTGAGGTGTTGGTGTGAATCTATTAAGGATTGTTAGTGGTTGTTGAGTAGTTGTTTTGATAGGTTTTAAGTGTTATGAAGTTCAGTGGTTGGCATTGTGGTTGTTGTTGATGTTGTTGGGGTTGTTGGAAACCCAGAATTTGCAGCAAGTCTGTTGTCCAAACCGCGATTAGCGCGCTAATGTTCTTCCTGATAAAGAACGTATAACTGCATGAGAATCTAGCGCGTTAATTCTCATACCAAGCACACTAGATCCTACAGTTTTGACATTATTTTTGCTAAGTACTTAAAACACATCCAATTGACTAAAAATCAATTAT
Organism: Stephania yunnanensis; assembly: GCA_039657365.1. Taxonomy (NCBI): domain Eukaryota; kingdom Viridiplantae; phylum Streptophyta; class Magnoliopsida; order Ranunculales; family Menispermaceae; genus Stephania; species Stephania yunnanensis. The sequence continues at coordinate 49,644,085 of CM077584.1, read as the reverse complement.
AAATGAAAATATGTCATTTTAGGTAGTAATTTGGATATCTGGGACTAGGCGGAGCCAGATCGGGAGTTATTGACGGGACACGGAGTGCAGTTTGATGTGTGTAGTATCCCAACTAAGATTTTTAACAGTACTTTATTTTGCTTTTGAATTCATATCATGTCTTTCAATACTCTATTCTTAGTGTGATTTAATGGAAAGACATTGAGGCTCTCCCTCCATGTCATTTCTGTGTGTACGTCCACTAGCCATAACACGTGTGCCATCTCGGTGAATAAGTCGGCTCGAGAGTCGTGACGGCACGTGTGGGTGCGTCGTAGGTTCAACGCCGACCACCTAGCGAATCCAGATACTGGCCTTGCTTGAGTGCTACTCGCCGGCAGTAGTCTGTCTGGAGTTTAAAGTATGGCGCTTGTCTGACCTTAGGCTCTAGGAACACACACTTTAAGCTTGCACTATTATCTATGCATGCGATGAACACAGTTGTCTGTATTTATTTTCACATGTTTATTTAATAGTTTTGTTTAAATTCCAGTATTTACTTTTTGTATTGCTCGCTTAATTTCCTTTGAAATAATCACTCTTAACTCGTCATCTACCATTTTGTGATGGCTTGAGTGCAGATCCTAGTACAAGTCGAGCTAAAGGCAAACTTTCATAATACTTGTGATTCAGAGACATTGAGCCAGGGTTGTACATTTGTATTATACATATTTTGTTTTATTTTGGATTGTGAAACACATCAAGACTCTATACACTTATATTTTGATACATTGAGGCACATTTTTGGTCTATGATGGTACATAGGTTTTCCACTTTAGGTATAAGAGTTAAATGCATGAATTTAATGTTTTAATATTATAGATTGTCATGATGAAAGATTTTCGCCGTGGTTATTTATAATGGGTTTAAAAGGATCTTAGCAGGTGACTACAGTTCAGTAACAATTTAAATAGTAAATTGTTTTTCATTGATGTTAATAATGATTAAATGGTGGATGTGATGGCGTATGGGCCCGCATTGGCCCCAGGTGGCGATCCATTTGAAAAATGGGCCATTACATTATTATTGTGGCTACAAGGGTCACAAGTGACCTCACTGCTACAAAATGATTGTAGACTTGTCTCGGAGAGAAAGACGTATCATAAAAAAGATCAAAAGTACATCAATTCATAATTCTTCTCCTAATCAGCAACGCAAGTGGGTTCCAAAGCACAATCACTCTTGCAATGAAGCACATATGTCGTTAAAGTCCATTACCTTGTTAGATTGGTACTTTGATAGCGGATGTTCGAAGCATATGACAAGTGATAAGCCTTTTCTGCAGGATTATCAAGCTTGCCTTTAAGGGCATGTAGTTTTTAGTGATAGAGCACAAAGTCAAGTGATTGGAAAAGGCACTCTCCATGTTAATGGAACTTCAGTCCTTAAAGATGTTCTACATGTTGAAAATTTGCAAAGAAATCTTCTTAGCATCAGTCAGTTGTGCGACCTACACCTGGATGTTAAGTTTCACGAAGACAAGTGTCATGCGTTTGACAAGGGAGGTAAATGTGTTATGTTTGGTTTAAGACTTACAAATAATTGTTATCTATTGCATCCAATTACCACAACGCAGGGTTCTGATCTGACTACCACAGCGCCTCCTTTGCACTTTGTTACCACAATGCCTCTTTCGTTCGTTGCTACCACAACACCTCCTTTGCACTTTGTTCCCACAGAGAAACAAGTGGCAGACATCTTCACAAGGGCATTAGATAGATCAAGGCTTGAACTTTTATGGGAGAGTGGGGTATCTCTATTTTGCCTATTCACCAGTTGTCACGCTAAAAAAAGTTGTGATAATGGTGTATTCTGGTTTAGTTTTTTGTATTATGGTTTAGTTTTTATTTGCACGTGGAGGTGTGGTACATGTTCCGAATAAAGCTACAATAAGTCATGTTGTCCCAAAACATCCTTTAAATCCTGTTGCTACAGCCTCTTCACTGCTCTATTTTCCCACAGTGCCTACCTAGTCTTATGCAGCTACAGAGTCTCGTTTCCTAATCGGTAAGTAAACTTGTTTTATTCTCCTAAATTTTCTTTGTATTATTATGTCACAAAGAGGGAGAGTTTCTGACATGACTGCTGGATGGAAGAATAATAGTTAGTGTTGTAGTTGGTATTAGTTTGGTATTCAGGGGGAGTGCAAACCTATGATGTGGGACTTATGCACAAGTGGGTGATGTTAACTGGCTTTCTTTTATTGTGATAAATAATGACAAATGGGGATTTTGTTAGTGTTACATTTTGAATGTGTTGATTGTCTATTATTTGCATCACATGTGGATGAGGATATGGCAGTTTGGTTGTTGAAGATACAAGATCTGGAGTTGACACTCATTATCGAGAAGTTTTTTTTTTCAGTTGAAGAACCCGGTGCCAGTAGACAGCGATGAAGGCTGGTGTAACAGAGAGAATATCTCATCGGTTGCCACAAAGTTATCTTAAACCAACTAATTTGTTAAGATGTGTTTGTTGCATATGATTGAGTCATATCCGGAATATCTATGAAGAATCTCAAATCATCTGCAACAACAAGTATATAAAGGATCAAGACTTACCGAAAATTATTCATCATTAAGGTGTTTTAAAGTCTTGAGTGTTTGTTCTTTTTATTGTAATTGTTTTCATAACATTTCAATTTGAAATGTATGATTACAAGTTATGAACTTGTGTTCATTCTATTATTCTTTGTAATTTTGAATCCGCACCAACGGGATCTTGGGTATTCTAGTCGAGGGGATCTCGAGCTGCACTAGGGATTGGATAGTCCAGTCAAGGGGAGCTCGACACATCAATGGGAATTTGGTGAAAAATTTGTTGTAAGTGTGAAAGAGAGTGCCTCAAGATGGTGAGGGAATCACTGGAAAAGGGAGTTGTGTAAGTTTGAGTTTTCAACTTAATGGATTTTCACATCTGGGCGTTGCCCCGCAGATGTAGGTCGTGGATCGAACTGCGTCAACATATTTGGTGTTGTGGTTTGTTTACTTTCAACTTTCCACTATTTTGTTGGTTGCATATATTTTCGTTTTTCGGTTTTTAGGAATGCATCTCATATTGTCCTATTAAATAGCGGAAAACAAAAATTGAAAATTAAGTACATTCTGAAACCGCCACATTTAAAAGGTTAAATCCCTTTATTTTAAGCTTTTTGTAAATATTTAAGGGGTATCAAAGGAATTTTACAAAGGATTATGGTTGCTTCATTAATTGCTCGATGATATATTTGAAATTAAAAAAAAAAAAAAAAATTGAGTATGCACTTATGAGTCCAAATAGCACTATCTTTTAGGTAATATTTTTGAAAGGATTTAAAAGCAACATCTTAAATGAAGGAGTTATCTATACTAACGTGCCCCCGCTTCTTTCCGTTCTTCTTGAACTCGTTATCATCTCCCAAATCTCCTCAAATATTCTTTTTGATTTGGTAACTAATTAACATTTTTGGAAACTAAAACTCACCGCTTTTGTAGGAAAAAGAAATTGTTAATTTTAGTTCATGGTTATGAGAGAGGAGTGGAGATAATATAAGAAAAGTTAAAGTAGATTAATTCAAAAATTAAATTTGTTTATTTCCCCGTCAATTATTTGTTAACTTCTTTTTTAACCGATAAAAAAAAGAAATTAAAGACAAATATGGAATAGTAATAAATTTTGAACTAATAAAATGGAAGGAACATTGACATTATATATAGTATAGATATAGATAAGGTTCATATATGTATCTAATTATTTAAATCGTTGTTTTCAATTTGTTGAGATAATTGTAAGGCAGTTAAAAAAAAATGTAATAGAATGGTGCATTCCTTGCAACCGCCACTTGCATTAATGCCTTATTTGTGGATAGCCAAATTAAGGGCATCTATTTTTTAATGGGAGATACCATTCTCAATGAATACCAAGGCACTGGTCGTTTGACACACCTATCACTCCCTTAATTAAATCATGAGTTTCCATGAAGTCAGGGGCATGTATAGAGATGCACATAGGTGATGGTACACGTTGCAATAGGCGGCCATGAATGGGTGTAATGTAATGCCGCATCTTGAATGGTGTGGCATGAATTAAAGAGGCAACATAGTGATCGACCCAATTCGGCCCCAATCTACATGGTCCATGCTTATGGACTAGAATGTGAATTGTAGAATGGGGATGCTAGTTTTGAAGACGCAATTGGCGATCAATGGGGTTCTTGGCAACTTGAGAATATGAGAGATTATATCACTCTAAAAGGTGCATCGTTTAGTTGCAAAGTTGCAATTGCATCTTCATTAAATAGTGACCATGTCTCTTAGCTAGATAGATTATTGTTATTGACGCTATTGTGATCCATTAATTAAAGATTAGTATGTGGTTGCACTAGAAGGGCAAAGAATGGACTAATTAACTTGTTTTGGTTATCTCTAGTTGTGACTAGCATGCAATTGATAATGTTTATGTTTCATTAAAATAATTATCCCTACGAAGACAATGAATCTCTGATTGCACTGTGATATACTTTTATTAATTAATTTGTTTATTTTGTATGCATGTGCTCTACTACAAATGAATTTTATATAGACGAGAAGCAAGATAATTTAATCCATTAAATTATTTTCAAACTAAATTGGTATGTATGTAGGCATGTATGCAGACAGATGAGATTAGAATGCACGTTTTGCTTTAATATGTTGATTAGCATATTAATTTGGGTTCACTCATAAAGACTAACAGTGTAAGTAGTATGTTACCCTTTGAAATATATTATGGATTTAAGTCCAAATGATAAAAGTTTTGAGTAAATCTAATATTAAGGATGCTAGCTAACTGTATTAGCATTGAGTAATCAAAATTGTGGGGTTTGAATGCAAATTCAGGGCCAGCCCTTAAGTTATAATCTTCCTTAAAGATATATTACGGTAGTATTAAATGTCTATAAATACTTGAAAGATGTGGAGGTGTGAATAAGATCTTTGTCTTTATTTTCGAAGTAAAGAAAATAAACATGAGCCCTAATAAAGTATTTGAAGAGGCATTTGTTGAAGAACATATATTTGAAAAAAAAGAATTATCAATAATGAGATTGAATCTATCAAGTTAAAGGCTTTGAAGTGTATATGGATTTTAAAATCTAATTAAAGTCGGATGGAAAAATTGCTTAAGATGAAGCAAATTAAATTGATAACTTAAGACTTTATTTGAGAGAAATGAAGCCTCGATTTCTTCGAGAGAAATTACTAGTCTATAATAACATCTACACATAATTGGTTGCTAATAAAGAAAAATAATAGATGTTGAGAGACAACTTAAATGATGAGTTTAAAGAATAAATGCTTGTATCACTTGAAAATCCTCAAAGAAATTGGAGTATTGTTAGATTCACATTGGAATTTAAATGATTGAGCGCTTTAATAAAATTAGCTAGAAAAAATAACATTATGGCTTTGAGAAAGCTTGAAGGATATTTCATATTGGATGCAATTGTCTTTGTAACGCATATGTTATAAGCCAGCTAATAACCGCAAGTGCATAACAACATGATGCATATAAAATGGTAAATCTAGACTTATATGTTGAAGATTACCATTAGATAATTACTTGATTATGGAATAACTTCCGTATAAAATAAGAAATGAGAAGACAAGCTCGTGGCCACCAATTGAAAGTTTGCTATCAAGTAAACTAATTTCGAGGGGAATGAGTTTAAAAGCCTAAAAAATGAGGTAAGTCTGGCGGAAACCTAGCCTAGTTGATTGGAGATCCCATGTACTAAGTTCAATAGGCAAACTGGTTAGATAAAACTCGAGAGAAGAATATACTCTCTCATTCCTAAGATAAAATATGTGTTGAGAAGAAGTGAAGGGTATGCTAAGCATTTAATAACAAATAAAGATGTCACCTATATGATAGTAAATGTGGGTCACATTTATGGGAACGAGATAGACTAAATTCTCTAAATCTATCATGAAATCAGGATTATGTCGAGAACCAAAATGGACAAAATCGTAGAACCAATAATGGTAGAGATGAAGTTATGTAAGTGTTATTGTCTTGGTATACCTTAAAAGTGAACAGTTCAAGATCATCTATATCCACTACGTCACGAAGTATATCCTATAATATTTCACTAGGAAAAGTTCAAGTCTATATACGACACTTCTCCGGTTGTAACTTTATTCCGCCAATACCTTCTCAAGTATGTATGCATTAAAATGATTTTTAAAATCCATTTACGTGGGGGATATACATAGGTTTGATAATCGATTTCCGTTCATGTGGGGATTGTTGGAACAATTAATTATATTATTGAATTGTTTATAATTTGAATGAAAATTATGTGAAAAGGTGTGTATCCTATGGAGGGACATGAGATACTAAAAGATGTATCTATTCACTAAGAGACTTGTCTTTCTTAATAGACACATAAAAGTCTATGTATATTCACTAGATGGATCGTTTTTATAAGAGTTACAATATAGAGTTAGAAGGTTAGAAAATGAGTCAAAATTAAGTTTCATTCTCTTTTCATGGTTTTTGTAATAGGCAGTGTTGAATCATTATATTGATTTGTAGACTAATAATTTGGAGTGTTAAAATTATTAGTACGATCGTTATATCTTGGGATACTATCGTCATTAGGCCGTAAACACTATAACTGAGTGTAATAGTCTTTAGGACATTGAGTATAATTCAAGCCTTGATCAATTGTATTATATTTTCCTTCTATTACGCATCAAATTTTTTAAAACCTCAACAACAATATGTGTGTTGCCAGTCGCTCCCTTTATTTATCATTGCCTACATTATTTATCTTTCTAGCTAGTTTCTATTTTAGCATATCGCACCTATATAATTAATTAACATCGTGCAGCTGTGCACCAAATAACATGTTTTTATTTTTATTTTTTATTTTTTGACTTGTCAAGACATGTTTTTTCTTGAATGGAAAAACGATAGGGTGGCATACAAATACTTTTGCCACGGCCCACGAGGTCCTGAGACTTTAGTCGAGCATCGAGATATTTGTGCTGACAACTCAAATTAAGTGTAAGGAGTACCGAGTACGCAGCATGTGTAACAAATGTACGCATTCTTTAAAAATAAAAATAAAAATAAAAATAAAATAAAAAAAAATTGTTTGTGTTATGAAATGTATGGACATATATATATGACCACGTTGTTAAGCATGGTTCTCACATTGAATTGTAACATTAAGCATGGCTCTCACACTTCATGTAACTTGTAATCTTTTCCAATGTACATCAACTCTTCCATGTATTGTCTATGTTGCTTATGATGTGTTGTATGACTTGTGGTGTATGTATAACTTGTACACATTGTATAAGTACAATTATCATCATCACCAAGTGACCTATATAAAGGATGTCAATCCCATTGTAATTTACACACCAAGTTGAATGAAAACTTCTCATTCCAACTATCTCATTTCTTCTCTTCTCCTTTGTAGTAGTAGAAGTTCTTAGTCTTTTTTTTGTCTTCTCTAGTTCTTAGCAAGTTCCAACTTAATTTACAACACGTTATCGGCACAAAGTTGCTCTACAAGAGGAGGTATTGAAGATCAAGAAGCTTTTCAAAGATATAAAGCTAAGAATGTATAATTTTTATTAATTTAAATAAATTCAATTTATTTTCATGTTGTCATGGTTTTTTTTTGTTACATGCATATTTAATTATTTAAATGTACTTTATTCATACATTATGCATTGTAACGTCCCCGACTACGAAAGTATGCTCTATAGTTGCGTCTTGTACGATCTTCTACATCAGAAATCAAAAGTCAATGTGTGACATATAGTTTTTCTCTTAAAACTACAAACGATTAGTTATTGTTCTATTCTTGGTTTTATAATACAAATAATGTTATAAGTCTGAGTTGATAGTGGGTAAGCCTTGTCCCCGGTAAAGCTAAACATTGAAAGGGAGACGAGTTATCACATTCAAGGAGGCATGGTATTAAGTAGACTATGTCTTGCCACCCAACCTGGAGGTTGTCTCACCAACTCATACGAATAGTACATTTTGTTTATTAATGAATCAAGTTGTGAACATATATTTAATCATATGTTATGTTTTTACATAAAAAAGAGAAAACTATTTTATATTAAATTTATTTTCAAAATATTATTCAACCATAGTTGAACTTGTTGCTTTATTATATTACCGACAAGAATTACTTATCATGACAATTAGATATTATAATTTGTGGATAAAACATCTATGCAAGACTATGTTGTGTTATATAAAATTTAAATCATTTGCCAATATCTCATTAGAGATTTGAAAAGTGAATATTTCACTTTATATATCATTTCAACCTATGGAATTATAAATATATAAATATCAAAAAAGTAATGCTCCGGAAGCTCAAAATGAGCGGTTAAGTCTCAAACTACAAATTTTAATCAGTCAAATATTAATTATAATTCCACAATTTTAATTACCTCTATGTTGAGGCTATGTGAAAATATGACTGATGAGACAATAAAAATAAGGTCACGTGGCCCGCCTCGATTTATTGCTGCAACAAATATCAAGTACGCACGTCAATCCAATAAATATTAAGGATTAATTTTTTGTCTCATGGTAGCTGAGTAAAATAATGAGATGTTATAAATAAAATATCGCTCCCGTCCAATTAGTTCAGCTTCAAATTAAGAAGCATATGTTGCATATAATGATCATGATCGCAATACTAAAATTTATGGACGTAGAAAATGTGAAAATATCAGGTAAAGGTCGTATTGACAATTCCTCCAAAAATTGGAACAAAAGTGGTGCACCACTACAAAAAGCAAATAATTATTGACAATGGCGCTCATAATTGTGATATTTTTTGGTCATATATGAAATGCTATTTTGCCTAAATATTGTCATATATATACCGGAATATTTTTGTGACATTTACCATGCCTTCAAAATCAAAGGCAAAATATTATGAATTTTATCATTGAAAATGGCTCGATAAAACAGGCACATCGAGATGTGTTTAAATCGTGACCTAAATATAGGCGATAAGTTTATATCTTGTGTATCGTGCTACATGCATGTACATTATAATATAAAAGTGAATATTTCTCGAATTCGAACTTAGCGAAGGCTAATGTTCAGGTAATATCGGGTACAACAATTTTATTTTTAATGTCTTGTTTAGAAGAAGTCTACTCAGAATAATATAAAATTTATCTATATAAATATGATTTAATATGAGTATAATATTCTCGGCTTTAATTAACTTCTGGAATATATAAGACGCATTAAAACGAATGTCGTCATAAATCAAATGACATTCATAATGTGGAAAGATCTATTTGATTATCCATAATCATCAATAATGCGAAAATATCGTAAATTTGCACGGACATCCTTTATCGAACTGGATTTTTTTATCAGCTGAAGATTATCTCAAGGCAAATCAATATGAGACTTATATTGATTCAACTCTCCAATAATCATATTATAAGATGTCTTGGATCCCTAATAGGGAATTTATTTATAGCAAGTTTTGCTAATTGTCACTTTGATGAAGCAGTTTTCCCACCGTCAGGGGGAGATATAAACCAATTCAAAAGGAATGATGTGAAATTACTTGAAACACATTAAATTGCATTAAATTTGTTGTATTATGATCCATGTATAAATTAATATGAATTAGAAATTCAAATGGTCATTCAGTAGCAACAAGTTAATTATGAATCAATTACTTAATGTAAGTACTATATACAAAAGAGTGATAATCATATGCTTCAGCATTAAATAGTTCATATAGAAAATAATGTCCACGTGCAACAAAATGCACAAGATGTCTCACCCATGTGAACATGAGGGGGTGAATCAAAATGAGTTATTGGTTAGTGTATTGCACTTTTTTCCCTTTGCTATGGTTTTATCCTACGGGTTTTCTTTGCAAAGTTTTTAATGAGGCAATTCTAACAATATTAAAACTCTTTATTAAGGCTGATTAGTATATTGCACTCTTTTCCTTTCGCTATTGATTTAATCCCATCGGATTTGCCTAGTAAGGTTTTTAATGAAGCAATCATAACATTATTATACTTCATCTAAAAAATAATTATGAGAGCAATTAATGTACTCTTTCTCCTATACTAGATTTTTTCCACAGGGCTTTTCTAGTAGAGGTTTTAATGAGACATTTATATTATCTCTAAGTGTATCAATGTGTTGCACTCTTTTCCTTAGCTATGGTTTTGTCCTAGTGGGTTTTCCTAGTAAGGTTTTTAATAAAGCAATCAACAAATATTATACTACAAAGCAATATTGTGACGACCCCAATTCTCCGCGACACTGGGCCCCGGCCGGCCTAAACCCACGTGGACCACATGACACGTGGCACGTATACTCTATGGATCGTTACAAATATTATACTCTTTTTCCTGTACTAAACTTTTTCCCATAGGGTTTTTTCTAGTAGAAGTTTAACGAGATACATTCTTTTAACAAGTGTCATCCAAGGGGGATTGTTATGAAATGGATGGATACTTGTGCATGTATGTGAACACATTGTTAAGCATGGTTCTCACATTGAATTGTAACATCAAGCATGGCTCTCACACTTCATGTAACTTGTAATCATCTCCAATGTACAACAACTCTTCCGTGTATTGTCTATGTTGCTTGTGATGTATTGTATGACTTGTGGTGTATGTATAACTCTTACACATTGTATAAGTACAATTATCATCATCATCAAATGGCCTATATAAAGGGTATCAGCCCCATTGTAATTTACACACCAAGTTGAATAAAAACTTCTTATTCCAACTATCTCATTTTTTCTCTTCTCCTTTGTAGTAGTAGAAGTTCTTAATCTTCTATTTTTCTTCTTTAGTTCTTAGCAAGTTCCAACTTAATTCACAACAGTTTGTTTGTTTTTTGTTTTTTACTTGTGTTAATATACAGACTAGGTGGGCTTATTTTTTGAGGCCTTGTTTGGCTAAAAGTTGAAGAAAGTAAGTTAATTTTGAGAACGTTGGAATCTTATCATGTTTGGTTGGCTTTTTATAAAAAGTAGGTTCAAGCTAGGTATACAAGTAAAAAACAAAAAAAATAAACATTTTTGAGGCATTCTCTCAGCTTGCCCTGGCCTGGCCTGGTTCTAAAAATAGCAGGTTCAAGCTCGGTATAAGTTGGACTTAAGCGGGCCGGCCTTAGATAAGTTTGTTAACATTTTGAAAGTTAAATATATTAATGAATACTAAAAGTTAATACTCCGTTCGATGCAACGCATGTGCAAAAAAACATACATTTTCTTGTATATAGACACGAATACATTTTCTTGTATATAGACACGAAGCAAACGGCATATGCATGGTGCATACAGCTTAGACTTTTCTCAAAAAGAATAAAAATAAAAATAAAAAAATAAAAAAATAAAAAATGTATACAGCTTAGACTTCTTTTGATGTGAAATGTCGCCTATTAATTAATTTCCCTGTTGGTTACACGACCCCTAATTGATACCTAATTAAGTGCATCTTATGAAAGGCCAATACTGCTCAACCTCCTTTTAATTAATTAATTTTTTATAGTTCCTTTCAATTAATTAATTAACCATAAGCAACAACGTTCGAATATTCTCAAAACCCTAAAATTTCTTTCTTGATGATCTTTTGTGAGTTTTGATTTTAGCTACCACGCAAGATCCTCTTTTTTAATTGGCGATAGTTCAAATCAAATCTTTTTATATTTAATTCATCCAATAAGCTGTAAATCTAATAAGATTTGTGAAGATTGATTTCATCATTCTCACGATACATCATCCTCAACGGTTGTGTGTGATTTTTACGTGGCGGGTGGATTGATCTTTTCTTTAGTTTTTATTTCATAGTTAGTTTTGTCTTCTCTGTTGAAAATTTTGATTTTGTCTTCCCTCATTGAAATCCTAGGTTTTCTTTCCTTATTGAAAATTTTGTTATTCGTTTTGTGGTTCTAGTGGTGTTTAGATATTATCACATGTTTTAAATGTTGTTTGTCAAATTGATTCAAATTCACAATGGCATTCACGGTTAATTTAATCACAATATTTTTGAATAAATAAAATTAGCGAATCAATGTACTTTTTAATTTTATATATATGATCTTGTATCGCAAGCCATTAATGATTATTAAAATTTTTATTTTTCTTCAAAAAAAAAAAAAAAAAGAAACATCAGCAATCATCAAATATATCAATATCAAATTATCAATCAAAAACACGTGATTTGTGTTTTGTGTTTTGTGTTTTATGTTTTGTGATGGACTTCGACCCATCAACTCACTAACTTTGATTTTGAAATGGAGATTGAATGTTACACCGAAGTAGTCAGAGGTTTTCTTGTTTTGTAGGTGAACCTTTTCTATCAGGGGTGGTGATGTTTGATCACACACAAATATTATGCATATCACAGAATCGATAATTCTATTAAAAGCATACATTATATATATATATATATATATATATATATATATATATATATATATATATATATATATATTGTTGTAAACTAAGTTGTAAGCCAACTAGAACTTAAGTTGGACTTGCTAGAGACTTAAGTATAGAAGGCATAAACTAAGAACTACTATAACAAGTAGAGAAGAGGAGACAAGAGAGAAGAGAGCTAGAGTTGAGAAATGTAGAGATTTCCATTCCAACATTGGTGTGTTTTTACAATGGGGTTGGCACCCTTTATATAGGCAATTCGGTGATGATGATAATTGTACTTATACAATGTGTACAAGTTATACATACACCACAAGTAATACAACACATCACAAGCAACATAGACAATACATGGAAGAGTTGGTGTACATTGGAGATGATTACAAGTTACATGACAATACATGGATAAGTGATTATACATTGGAGTTGAATACAAGTTATGAAGAGTGTACAAGTTACATTCAATGTAGAAGTCATGCTTGATGTTACAATTCAATGTGAGAGTCATGCTTGACAATGTGATCATTCATAAGCTTGGTTAAAGGGTCATCCAATTTACAACATATATATATATATATATATAAAATAAGATTAACACAAAAACTTTCATGCTTGAATAATAACTTCACCATATCATGTTAAACATGGATATATCATGCTTCAATACAATTACAAGAAATTAAATAAAGTATACCGGAGGTTTGCAATTGATTGTAATATCCTAAAATGAAATTTCTCTCAATTCGATGTATGAGTACTGCTAGGTTCGTCCTCATGATACAACTAGTTTGACCTTTAATTACATACCAACCAAACATCTTTATTCTAAAAAATGAATAAATATCTCTCTCAATACACACAAAAAAAGTGAAAAACAATATATTTCGAAAACTTAGTCTTGTTAAGTTTTAGACTCATTCTTTTATATATCAAAGAACACATTTTTGAGCAGTTGTAATTGTTCAAAATGAGGCTTCTTTAGTGGAGTGGTTTATAACCACCAATTATCCAATTAAACACTTATTTACATCCCAAAAGGTGAGTTAATTTAATCACTAATACCCACTACAAAATTAACAAAAATTAATGTAACGAGGCTTTGTTAGTGGAGTGGTTTATAACCACCAATCATCCCATTAAACACATTTTTACATCCCAAAAGGGGAGTTAATTTAATCACTAATACCCACTACAAAATTAACAAAAGTTAATGTAACAAGTTAAAAAATTATGTTGCAAATTGGCTTAAGTTATTTGATCAAGTAATTAATATGTATTGATCAATTACTCCAAGTGGATGATCTACTATAAAGAAAGAAACAAAAAGTTTCTTTTCAATATGGGACTAAAGGTTAGCTATAATACAAACTTAATGAACTTTAAAGTTCAAGAGGTGCTACATGGAGTCATGTTTTCAATGAACTCACAACTTTTAAAATTAGTAGTTGATTCTTAAACTTTCTCAAGTCTAATTGATGTGATTGTGTAGCACCACAATCGTTACATTTAAGATTTTTTCAATTAGTGGTTGATCCTTGGATTTATATAAATTATTAAGAAACCCCTGAGTCCAGAGTCATGACTCGGAACAACTTTATTGTTCTATTAATTATTATCTTTATATAATAGATCCCATCAAACCGACTGTAAGGTCTGCACGCACTTGATCCAATTTGAGACTCCTAATCAATCAATCAAGAGGTATCGAGTATGAGTTTCAAACCCAACTGATCAATAGCATTGTCTCTAAAGTGTTAGATTTTGTCTATGTGTAGGCATTAAAGTTGCATCTTTCATGGAGTAGTCTCCTATTCTCAAAAAAAACAAGAGGCATTGAGACTGTCAATTCCACCACTTATCCCCACTGAGGCCCAACAACAGAGTATATGGGCTTCATCAAATGGCTCAGGACTTCACTTAAAAAAGGCTGACAGCCTTAACTTCACTTTTGCAGATTATTTAACTAGGTTAATTTCTTTATTAAACTGAAGTTTATGCGCAATGTTGCACCCATTTTTCATGTCATCAGGTAACATACATATTCTTCAGTTCTGTAGGATTCAACAAAACTTTTTTTTTTTTCAACCATTATATTTTTTAACTTGGATGGAGTACTTTCCCAAGAACAGCTAATCAGGATCACAGCTAGGGATTCCTCAAAAAAAAAAAAAAAATAAAAAAAAATAAAAGATCACAGCTAGGGAGAAAATATATTAGTTCATGGCAGAAATTAAAAGAGATTTTCCCAGTGCATCAGTTGCTTTTGAAAGGCCGTAACCTTACGACGTCGTCGCCGAATGTATAAGATGTATAGTTCTGATCATTCCTATTGAAAGATAGAAACCAGCCCACAATTCATCATCAAATTACACTACAAACAAATTCGAAAAGATAAAACAATAGGCACACCAATCTGATTATCAAAGATTAAGCTTGCACTGTTCAAACTCCTTCATCACTTCAAGAGAAAGAGTCGCCTGATAGATATAAGCACACAACTCAAAATCCCACTCCATATATATGCTCCTCCTCAGCATATTAGCATCTAAGAAAACTGATAAAAGAACTTCACTCTCTGACCCCAAAGCCTACGTGTTGGTAGTTAAGTATGAACCTGATATATATGTAATCAATTTTTTCTTCAAATTTGTTCTTTTAGTTGTTTCAAAATTTTCTCTTTGTTTCAATAGTTAGGAAATGGATCCAAGGCCTTCACCTCACTGTCAATCACCCATGTAAAATCAAAGACATGAGGTGACTTCCTTCATTAACTGTAAAGTAAAACAAACAAGAATGTCCTCTCTGCAACCACAAAAACTTTTATCTATATATATAGCTGCTTGGAGATTTTGTCAGATGCAACTAATCTGAAAAATTTTAATTCTTTTTAAATTGGAAGTTGATATGCAAATATGCAATGCTATTCCTATTTTTTCAGGTTATACATTGATGCTTGAAGGTATCTGTAGAATTCAACAAGAGTAAATTGCTCTAGAACTTGGTTGGATAATTTTTCCCTTGTAGAAATAACAGCTAAGATGACTGCTAGAGAGAATTTATTGAACACGGCTGCAATTGAGAGAGATTTCCCCACCACATCATGACCCTTTTGAAAAGTCTTTACTTACATTAAGCTAACAGCGGCCTAGCACAAAAATAGCCCCTCCTACTAGAAGACTAGAAGTTCCGCAAATGGGCAGAACCAAGACGAGAACACTCTGACAGTTAAAATATAGTGGGACATACATTGCCTATAATTATTTTTGTCCTTTGGATTGTGCATATTGATTGATGCTTGTTCTGTCTTGTAACCCAATCAATATCCAAAGAAGAACTACAAGAGTGTTAAGAGAGTCTCGTTAAAGAATGGTTTAGGGTGTGTGGCACGTGTGATGTTTGTGAGAGTTGTAAATATAGTTACCTGTTCGAGTGTTTGTAAACGAATGAGAGTGTGCCAGGTGGTTATGTAAGCATGAGTTTCACTGTTCAGATCAAGTGATCCAACGGTTCATGTGTAATCATCTTAGTTGATATAAATACTAGGGGTGGGCAAACCACGATTTGATGGTGAAAACCACTAAACCGCGATCAAACCGAGGGTTTACGTTTGGTCATTTTGCAAATCACCACCAAACCGTGAACCACCAAAACCGCAACCAAACCGAACCGCGGTTTGGTCGGTTTGGTTTCGCAGTTTTTTTGCTACATGTTTTCAAAAAAAAAAAAAAAAAGTGGTGGGAGGCGGCAGTGAGAGATCACTAGTAGGAGATGACAATGGGAGGCATGGAATTGCGGGAGGCGGTGGTGGGAAGCAACTGTGAGAGGAGGTGATCAGTGGGAAGCAGTGGAGGAGGCGTAGAACTGTAGGAGCCTAGGAGGTGGTGGTGAGAGGAGGTGGCGGTGGGACGCGGTGGGAGCGGTGGTGAGAGAGGTGGAGGTGGTGGGAGGTGGGAGGCGTCGAATGGCGTAGTGGAAGGAGGCAAGTGGTGAGAGGCGGCGGCGACGATGGCTGGTAGGTGGAGATGACGGCAAATGGTGGGAAGCAGCAGTGACGACGACTAGTGAAGGCAACAACGGATGGCCTCAACTGGTGGAGGCGAATATGTTTAGGATCTTGAGATGGAGATGAAAAAATAAAACGACTGTTGTTTATATTGGTTAAGGTTAAGTTGTTTATATTGGTTAAGGTTTTAAAATGTGAGTTAAATAAATTTACTAAATTACCCTCGGTTTGGTTTGGTCAACCGTGTTTTTCAGAATTGAAAACAACCACCAAACCGCGATTTTGCGGCTTTCAAGTTTTCAAACTACCCCAAAACCGCGAGTTTTAAAATCCAGACCAAACCATACTATTAGGCGGTTTGGGTAGTTTTAGGGAAACCGATGCCCACCCCTAATAAATACAACTACAAACACAGTTATGATATTCTTGATCAAATTTTGTTTTTCCTTCACAGTGAAGGTTTATCTTCTTCATTGATCTATCTTGAATATCTCGCTCAATATGGTATCAGAGCAGTGAAATGCTAATGCTATGGCTGATCAATCTTTTGGATATGAGAGTAGCAGTTCAAGAAGAGTTGATTCAACGATAATGGAGAATGAAACTGAGTCTGGAGGGTCTAGATCTGGATCTAAAGTATCTGGTAACTCTCTCACTCAAATTTCAATTCTTAAGTTGGATAAGTCAAATTTTCTATTATGGAAGTCCATAGTTGTTCCTCTTATTCGAGGTCAAGATTACGATGAATATATGTAGTTCGGCCATGTTCAAATAAACTTCTTGAAGATCTGGTAACTGCAAACCCAGCTTTACAAGAAATGAATGAAAGATGATTCAACGTTGTTGCATGGCTGTTAAATGCAGTAATACCAGCCATAGGGACTCAAGTAATTGGATATAGATTGTAACGACCCACATTTTTAATTTGATGATTAATCGACAATCTTAAATTATTAGCAGTTAATACTCGATCAAGAGTCGCGATTATTTGAAATACTTAAACATCTATAAAAAAACATAAAATAATTTTAATTATGTCTGGCGCACTGCTATGTGTATTATATAATATCGCAACATTATTTCGACTTAATTAAATTAAATTCATGCGACGACGAGACCTTAGGTTGTCGAATTAATTAAAAATAGCTAAAAAAATAGTTCAAATATGGGTCGTGTGTGCTAAGCGTGTCGAGTTGGGGGTGATAAAGTGACTGAAAGGGTTATGGACCCTTAGATCTATTTTTAAGTGTGTTGTATTGACCCTTAGTCTTTAGCATTGTTTAAATCAAGGAATGGATGGATAGGTGAGATTGGTTCACTTAAAAAGAAAAAAGAATAAATAAAAGGAAAATGCTAATTTTACTTGGCCAGCACATTTGGTCAATACACCCAATGTGTTGGCGGGTGACGTGTCAAAGTGGGTCCCATCTTGAGAGGAAAATCCTTATTTCCATATTTTCGTTTTTATTAGTCACTTTAGGTTGTGCCATTTAGTATTTGACGGCTCTATTGCACAACTATGTCACGTAAGGCTCTGCACATACGGGCTGTCACGAGACGTCAAAGCTGCAACTAGCTTTCTCTCCCCCCTATTTTTCTCTTGTTGTCTGGTTGTAAGGACATAAATTTTAAGCCGGAAATTCGAAGATTGGTGCCAAATCAAAACAACTAACTTTTTGCACCAAAAATAACTAATTCACATTTCCTTCCCCCTTCACCCAACCACATTTGGTTCGGATCCCTCTTCATCGAGATTCTCTAGCACAAGAAGAACTTCATTGTCAAGAGCTGGTTTGGTCGGGACCACTTTCATCCAGACCTAACTGAAGTAGAGTCCAAGGAAGAGAGAACCCACACGAAGGCACAAGTAACCCATTTTTTATCTCAGTTTCAGGAATGTTGGTGATTGGCTCCTGAAATAGTGCCTTTAATGTTCGTGTGTATGTTGCCTTCAATGTTGGATTGTTTGTTGTAGTAAACTAGGTAGTAAATGAGGTAGTAAATGTGCATCTCGAAGCACATGTTCTTAATGGAAATGCATTTATTATTGCATTTACTTCCCCAAAAATTTAGTATATGTTCGCTGAACATTTTGTCATTTGTGTATTGTTATAGTCTGTGTTAGCTTTACATTCCGTCATTTATGGCATTTTTTTCCAAACTATAGGCGACGGCTACTCTGTGGAGTTTAGTTGCTTGACATGGTGTGTGAACCATAGCCAATACCAACTATCTCGTGATGAGACAATGTTTTGCGCCAGGTTCTTATGGCACAACTGGACCCGACATGGATAGATACAGATGAAGAAGATCGTGAATATGATTTTGAAGGCGATGGCGAAGAGGGCGATGGGGAAGAGGATGAGGAACTTGGACTTTTTGACAAACAAGTGGTACTGCCTTAAGTGAGAATAACCTTTAACAACCACAAGAAGGCCCATTTAGCATTGAAGAGATATGCGAATAATGCATGATTCGAAATTAAAATTAAGTCCTCAAAAAGATTAGATGGCATCGTTTGCAAGCACATATTTGCATGTTGTAGGGAAGGGCAAACCAAACCTAGTGAGAATACACATTACTATTTATATTTCACGTTGCGGATGCAAAACAAGGATGGTTGTACAATTATTCACCGATGGAAAGTGGCATGTGACACGATGTTTCTTAGAACACAATCATGCGATAAGCCCAGGGAAGTCTAGATTCTACAAATGTAACAAAGTTATTAACGAGACAACAAAAAGAGGTTGAATCTTAATGATAGTGCAAGAATTCCTGTGTCCAAATCATTTATGGCAGAGTCACTGCGTAATGGAGGATTGATCAGTTGACATACGATAAAAATGATATTAGAAACCATATTGATGCAAAAAGTGTTGGATTTTGGGGTTCATATGCAGCGGAGATTACAAAACAATTTTGACAAAAACCCCAACAGGATCCGAATCTAATTCCATTAAAAACGTTTAAACCATGAAAACTTAATCATACCTCAGTCGCAATATACCTTTTTAAAGGTTGATCGATCTCTAAGGCGCTGCCAACGACGAACGCCCTCTACCAGTAGTCCACATACGAACGGCGGTCGAGATTCGAAGTGCTAGCTTCGAGAGAATACTAAACCTTTTTGTTTCTCTCAAGACGATCCAGAGCATACCAAAAACCCTAAGTCGTTTCTAAAACGAAAATAGAGTTTTGGCCTTTATCTTTCGTACGTGTTTTCTAACTTAAAGCGTCTATTTAAACAACCATTGTATATAGACGGTTAAGTAAATTACACATATACCCCTACTTAAAGAAGTATAAGTGTAATACACCACAAGAACGTTTCTATCATGAATTTTATCATATAAAATTCATTTTTCTGAACCATCTTAAAATCTCGCAAACCCATTCTTAATGTGCGACCTAATAGGCTCATACAACGTTAGCAATGAACCAAAACACATTTTGGTATACAAGTCATAAGTGGCCTCTAGCAAGACATTATGACTACCCAAGTCGTACGAATATCAAATCGATACAACCTAATCAATAGTGTATATATAACATCTTTTGTCACACGATATCCTTTTGATCAAACATAAGGCATGGAATTGTCATCCAACATGTTCAATCGTACTAGTCTCGATCTCTAGGTAGACTGAAAACATCCAAGTGACATTGATCAATATCAATTCACTTTGACTAGGCCTTTTAACAGACTAACACATCGAGGGATCCACTGGATATCTCTCTTTATATGAGAGGAACAAATTATATCTTGATTACACAACTTCATCACATTACTCGCACATTAACCAATCACGACCTTTATAATCGTCCGGTTGAAGACAACGTTTGATTGTGTCAAATCACCGTATTCCTAATGTTGAAGTCTCCGGTAATCTCAAGTCAGATGACTGAAAAAATATACCTATCATGAGAAACAACTATGACTTAATCCATGTGATGTCCTCATAGCGGGTCGATCCAGTACTTTGTTCCCTCAAGTACTCGTGATCTTGATTCGTATCCCTATACGTATAATCATCATATGATCATCAATCAAGACTCACACTAGTCTTAATTCATTATAGTTCCCAGTATAATGATTGACTAGGGACATTTAGGATATTTCAGTAAATACCCATGGATCTTATTATAATGTAAACATGCAAATTAATTATAATAAATAGCAAATGAAATCCTCTATTTTATTAACTAAAAGTATTCAAAAAGATAGTTAATGGATTGACCTAGGGCATATGCCCTAACAAAAAGAAGACTTAGGCTCAAGAAGGGTGATGCTGAGGCAATACTTCATTACTTCTCGAAGAAGCAAAAACATAATATGAGTTTTTTCCATACAATCAAAGTTGGTAAGACTAATGAGCTAAGGCATGTGTTTTGGGCTGATTCTCAATCAATGATTGCTTTCAAATACTTTAGAGATGTGATTTCATTCGATACCACTTACCTAATCAATAAGTTTGGCATGCCATTTGCACCTTTTGTTGGAGTTAACCATCATGGATACTCGATTTTGTTGGGTTGTGCCCTTCTTGCTTATGAGAGCAAGGAAAGTTATCAATGGTGTTTTGAAACTTGGTTAGAATGTATGGGGAAAGAGCCAACTACCATTATCACGGACGAGTGTCCCTCCATAGGTGTTGCTATTGCAAAAGCTTTTCCTAATGTGAAGCATAGATTGTGTTTGTGGCACATCATGAAGAAGCTCTATGAGAAACTTGCAGGACTGAAAGATCAAGAAAAAATAACTTCGATGATAAATAATGCAGCGATATGACTCAATAACCAAGGATTACTTTGAAGAAGCTTGGGTTGGGATGATGGAAAAAAGTGAATTGAGGGCGTCAAGTCATAATTGGCTATGTGGACTATATGAAATAAAGCAAAAATAGGTTCCAGTGTTTGTTAGGGATACGTTTTGGGTTGGAATGTTTTCGACTCAAAGGAGCGAGAACATGAACCATTTCTTTGATGGATATTTGAACATGATGACATCTTTGAAGCAGTTTATATCTCAATACGATTTGGCACTAGAAAGAAAATATGAGAAGGAGGAGAAGCATGACTTTAAGTATTTTCATAAGGATCGTAACACTTTGTCTGACGTCCCATACATTAATAAGATACATAGGATATACACTGACAGAATTTTCAGTAGATTTCAAGAATAATAGAGGAAGAAATTGAACTGTAAGGCAAGGAAAGATATAGATAGACCTGGATTTAGTATTTTTGAGGTGCGAGACATCACCAAACCTAGATGTCATCATCTCAAACCCCGCATTTACAAGGTATATTGGGACAAGGAATTTGGCGAGTTTATTTGCATGTGCCGAGAGTTTGAGTTTATGAGTATTATATCTTTTGTGTCTTCCAAAAGTTAGACATGTTGTTGATTCCCTAAAAATATATAATGGAAAGATAAGAAAGATAAAGAAAGGATTACAAACATGTGCACGTTCGAGATAAGACAATAGAGGAGTTGAATTGTACTGGCAGTTCAAAACTAGATCGTTACAATGCCATCTTTTCTCGGTGTGCGACCATGGTTGATTTTGGTAGCATAATTGTTCGGAAGATGAAAATCACCTTTGAGACGATTAAGAGGTTGCAAAAGCAGCTAATGGAAATGGAAGATGAAGGGGAGGATGTTGACCACCCCGCTGTGGTCCTTTCTAGGGGAACCCAACCACTGATGGAACCCACGCCTCATAATTGTAAGGGGCGTCCTCGAGGGAGTATAATGAAATAAGCTGGAGAGTTAGCAATGAACAAGAGAAAAAAGAAGGTAAAGTACAATCAATCACTAATGTTCATCGTATTTAATTGTTATAATCGAATGGCCAACTAACTAATGTTATCATATAGACAAAAAGAAAAAAAAATGATAGAGAATAAGAAGTTTTGAAGGGAAAAAGTAGTGGCAGTGGTAATGGCAATAAGAAGGTGTTTGGCAATGTAACGATCCAAAATCTCTAACTATGTTTAATTCATTAAACATGATCAACGACCCGTACCGTAGATCCAAACCGTGTTATGTCCATTGACCGAGGCAAGATCCGAGCTATATTTTATATTTGTTTGTGATGTATGCCTAGTGTATCGTATATGTGTATACTATTAAGTCAATGTATACGGTATATAGGTATCGAGACGAGATGAAAGGTACCCTGAGTTACGTGACGACGTGAGACCGAGGTAGCGACTTATAGGGTAAACATAATTAATTTAAAGTAATATTGGTTTTGTAAGTAGTTTTTGTTGGGGCATGTGCCCTAGGTCAATCCATTAACCGTCTTTATGAATATTTTTAGTTAATAAAATAGAGGATTTCATTTGTTGTTTATTATAATTAATTTGCATGTTTACATTATAATAAGATCCATGGGTATTTACAGAAATATCCTAAATGTCCCTAGTCGATCATTATACTGGGAACTATAATGAGTTAGGACTAGTGTGAGTCTTGATTGATGATCATATGATGATTATACGTATAGGGATACGAATCAAGATCACGAGTACTTGTTAGGGAACAAAGTACTGGACCGACCCGCTATGAGAACATCACATGGATTAAGTCATAGTTGTTTCTCATGATAGATATATTTCTCGGTCCTCCGACTTGAGATTACCAGAGACTTCAACATTAGGAACACAGTGATTTGACACTATCAAATGTTGTCTTTAACCGGACGATTATAAAGGTTATGATTGGTTATTGTGTGAGCAATGTGATGAAGTTGTGTAATCAAGATAGAATTTGTCCCTCTCATATAAAGAGAGATATCCAGTGGATCCCTCGATGTGTTAGACTATTAAAAGGCCTAGTCTAAGTGAATTGATATTGATCAATGTCACTTGGATGTTTTCAGTCTACCTAGAGATCGAGACTAGTACGATTGAACATGTTGGATGACAATTCCATGCCTTATGTTTAAACAAAAGGATATCGTGTGACAAAAGGATGTTATATACACAATTAATTAGGTTCTATCGATTTGATATTCGTACAACTTGGGTAGTCATAATGTCTTGCTAGAGGTCGCTTATGACTTGTATACCAAAATGTGTTTTGGTACACTGCCAACGTTGTATGAGCCTATTAGGTCGCACACTAAGAATGGTTTTGCGAGATTTTAAGATGGTTCAGAAAAATGAATTTTATATGATAAAATTCATGACGAAAACGTCCTTGTGGTGTATTACACTTATACTTCTTTAAGTAGGGGTATATGTGTAATTTACTTAACCGTCTATATACAAGGGTTGTATAAATAGACGCTTTAAGTTAGAATACACGAACGAAAGAAAAAAGGCCGAAACTCTATTTTCGTTTTAGAAACGACTTAGGGTTTTTGGTATGCTCTGGATCGTTTCGGAAAGAAACAAAAAGATTTGGTATTCTCTCGAAGCTAGCACTTCGAATCTCGGTCGTCGTTCGTGTGTGGACTACCGGTAGAGGGTGTTCGTCGTAGGCTGCGCCTTAGAGATCGATCAACCTTCAGAAAGGTATATTGCGACTGAGGTATGATTAAGTTTTTAATGGTTTAAACGTTTTTTAATGGAATTAGATTCAGATCCTGTTGGGGTTTTTGTCAAAACTGTTTTGTAATCTCCGCTGCGTATGAACCCCAAAATCCAATAGTTTTAATGTGGTCACATTTGAATAAACATTAATGTGCCTAAGTTATTGAAATAAAACAATAATCACATGATGTGCATCGAGACACATATTGTCAAATCAAGAGATCAAGTAAGTCAACTATTAGAGTCATCTAAGCATGACTTGAGGGACAAGTATGTCAAGGTGGTCCACTAGTTGAGCCTCGAGATACGTGTGCATACATGATTAATGGTTGTGGTTAAACATATCCTATAGTCAAATGAAACATATAAGTAAACAATTTATCACTTCTTATCATCATCAAAACCTATTTGGCTAGGAAGGAGAGAAAGAAGAGAACATTCTAGAGTGACTTTGTGGATGTGAGGAACTTCAAGTCAGTGAGGCTTTGTGAAGAAGAAGAAGATCATTAAGCTAGGTAACTTCTCCATTTCATTAACATAGCCAACTTTGTGAATTCATAAATTTGATGTTGGTAGTTGCGGTTTTGCGCTGGGTTTGATGTTAAGGACCTCTAGTGGTGTGAATGAGGGTCCCCAACGCATTAACATGGCCTATGTGTAACCAAAACCCAAAATTTGAAATACAGAATTATGGGTTCTGTTGCACATAATGCGCTTGGTGGACAATTTAGCGCGCTAGATATTAGAGGTAGCGCGCCAATGTTTAAATTAGCATGCTAGAGATCTAATCTAGTGTGCTAAAGTTGGAATTAGCACGCTAATATCAGAATTAGTGCTCTAATTGCCCAGATAATACAAAAATCAATAATTTCCAAAAATGTTTTAAATATTATAAATAGGTTTAAAACTCTAAGTAGCGGTCCAAACTCACTCTAAAACCTATCAAACAACTCCAAGGAACTAAGGGGAGGTTTCGAGAGTTCGGGGACACATTTTGGAGTATCGAGAGGCCGGATAGGCTAGGATAAGCTTTATGAATTGTAAGTAAAGCTTTAAGGTTTTTATATTTCATTTCATTGACTTTTATTATTATGTAGTCTATTTGTAGACATTGCTACTCATAATCTCACATCATGTTGTTCTTGTGTCTAGTTATCTTTGGATATTGTTGACATGATGCCTTGCGAAATGATTCATTGATTCCAATTTCTACTCTTGATGATATTCTTGATAGATAATTGATGAAAAGCATGTTGTTGGGATAAGTTGGAATAGATTAGATTTGTATTCTTTTTCCTTGAGCTTTGTAGCTTAACTAGTTTTGAAATCCTAGAGACTTGGAATTATTGGTCTTTGAAAACTGAAGTAGGGATTATCTAGCATCCATTGCACAAGAGATGCGCGGTTCACAGGGACATGGGTCTACGGGGTTTTGGCACTCACTGCTACACTTGCACGGCACACGAGATATGCGACTCGGGGTAGTCGGCAAGAATGAGATAGATGATGTATACGCGTAGAGCACAGCTTCGCTATTTGTATGGAATATGTTGAGTGCGGCTCCATATAGTAATGGGAAAGGTTAGGTGATAGTTCTCACAATCGACCAGACGTAGATCATCTCGACTTAGCCTGTGTCAGTTTATACATTTTTAACTGTGGTATTTACTTGCATTACTTGATTCAGCAATTCTTTTGCTACTTTATGCTTTTAAATACCATTCTTATATTTTTGAGATGTGGCGTAGAATTCTCTAGTTATTACTTAAATATCAATATACTCACTGTCTAGTTTGTGATGGTGGGTGTAGGTCCGTCGAGCAGCAGCAGAGCCGAGGAAGGAGAAGATCGACGACTTTCTTTGAACATTTCGGTGACTCTCTTATCTCATTTTTGTATGACTCGACTTTTGCTGTATTATTACCGTTTATTTCTTTACTTTACATTTTTGGCTTGTATAGTGGGTTGAGTGCATAGTTCCTTATTTTGAAGACTCATATATCATATTGTGTTGTTACTTTTATGATATATATACATGTGATGTTGTGTTTCCTGGTTTTTCACACTTAGGAATTTTGAGTAGTAAGAGCTTCTGCATAATCTTTAAAATATGTGATAATATTAAAATGACAAAAACTTTAAATCAACTCTGAAATCTAATAATATCTGAACACGTGTATTGAAGAATATAGGGACGAAAGGTTGACTAATATGTAATTTATTCTTATGTGGTTGGATTAAGGCTTAATTATGGGATTAGGCTGGGCGGTGCTCTGTTTAGAAGAGGAAGACGTTACAGTTGGTATCAGAGCATAGGTTTAGAGAATTATATGGCTTGAGACAATAAAACACAAACCTAAGTTATAGAAACCAGATGACTTTTGCTAAGAAACCATTAGTTGGGAAGCAAGTGCAAGTGAGATGGGGGTTTCTTATATGTACTTATTAATTTCTATATATATACATATACTTATGCAATGTGTCACGTAGAAGCTAATTCGTGTTCGCTATCCATTGCAGACCCCGATGGTTTAATACGCGAGGGGGAGGAGATGCAGAGCCTAGTGGTAGTCAGCCTCCTACCATTGCGAAAGGATTTACAGAGGCTGTCTGACAGAGTGATAGCTCAGGGCTAGCAATTGACTGATTTCATCGCCTAGATGACAGCCTGTTTTGCTCCACTGGCATTGACATCTACTCCTATGACTATTATACCGACTGTACAGGCGCTAGTACTTCCTACTACGGATTTAGCAGCGCCGATGGTGCATAATATTCCAGCTCTGATCGCACAAGTAGTGGAGATAGCTGGGGTAATACCGCATCCCACGCCCGCATCTTCCAGCATCAGTTGAAGTTCAGCTAGTGGAGGATTTCATCAAACTCAAGTCAGCTTACTTCAATGGCGTACGAGATTTTCAGAAGATTGAGGAATGGATTCTTTTTAGCAGAAACTTCATAAGATATTGAAAATCGAGGATAGACTTCGGGCAGAGATCTCATCGTACACTCTTAAGAGAGAGATAGTGACGTTGACGTATGGTGGCGTATGACAATAGCTAATCATGGAGAGTTTGAGACTTGAGATGTTTTTAAGCAGAAGTTCTATCAGTAGTATTTTCCACCTTCAGTAATGAAGAGGTTGAAAACAGAGTTCATGGACTTGAGATAGGGACCATAGGAACCTGTGATGTTGTACATGGATAGATATGATTATCTGAGACAGTTTGTTGGAGACTTGGTTAGGGATGAGTCTGAGGATGTGTACCATTTTGGTGATGGACTCAAGCTAGACATTGAATATTATGTAGTCAGTTCAGGTGCTAAGACACTCACCAAGATCTACGAGCGAGCCTTATCACATGGGACATATAATTTGAGCAGAGTCGCTAATAGTAGAGCACTAGGTCCAATTTTGTCAACGTAGCAGGCCATGGAGTATGAGAGGAGGAGACAAAGGGGTAAGGGCGCAAGATGATGATGTAGAGGTTCTCAAGGATCAAGGACAACCACTCACCCACTGGTTATGCCTTACATATCTTCCATTGCCTCAACATAGAGCATGGTAGGCAGATTTCCCTTGCCACCTCCCATTAGGCCAGCATTGCCACCTCCCATCAGACCAACGTTTCCAGGTCATGTCGTTCCTACACTTCCCGCCCTACATGCTCCAAAGCGGTAGTCGCAAGGTGGTAGAGGCCGAGGTAGAGTACGAGGCCGAGACACTAGACATGGACAGAAACAATCGCAGAAGACAGGGTCAGTATCATGCATAGGGCCAGTCTCAAACTCAGGGTCAACACAAATAACTTGCTACAAATATGGACAGGTCGAACACATTATAAGAGAATGCCCGCATCCAGCAACAATCTACACCCAACAGGCCCGAAAGGAGGTTCACATGGTAGCCCAGCCAGACGCTGACGCCACGCAAGGTCTCATTGAGGGTATGATTTCCATTTACAGTAGAAAATTATATGTATTATTTGATTATGGCTCTATCGTATCTTTCATTGTTGGTCGCTTGGTAGACATCCTAGAGTTGAAACCTGTTAGGCTTAGCATACATTTGATTATGAGTACTGCAGCTAGGGATAGGGTTTACCCTAATAGTTTTGTTAAGGGATGTTTGGTCGAGATAGATAGGGTAGAGTTACCCGCTGACTTTAGAGTCCTCGAATTTTTAGAGTTCGACGCGATTTTAGGGATAGACTGGTTAGCAGCTTACCATGCTCATATCGACTGTTTCAGTAAGACGGTGACATTTAAGATCCCCGGTTGTCCGACGTTCACCTATAGAGGTAGTTCAGCGAGGATAGTAGGCACGAGATGTCAAAATACGACTAGTGAGGAGATGGAGGCGTTGATCTTGATATACACTCTATCCGAAAGTCAGGGACCTAGGCTGGAGGACATACCGATTGTTATAGAGTTTTCTGATGTGTTTCTGGTGGATTTACCTGGTTTACCTCCACCGCAACCGCAAGAGATTGATTTCATTATTGAGTTGGTACCAGGTACTAAACTGATTTCCATACCACCATATCGTATGACACCACGAGAGTTAGAGGAGGTGAAGACCCAGCTTTAAGATTTGGGACAGAAGGGATTAATCACACCTTCTATGTCGTCATGGGGAACAGTCGTCCTTTTTGTGAAAAAAAAGTTGGTACTTTGAGACTTTGTATCGACTACAGACAGTTGAACAAAGTCACCATTAGGAATAAATATCCACTACCGAAGGTTGATGATTTATTTGATCAGCTGAGAGGAGCATAATTTCTATCTAAGATAGACATGTGATCAAGGTATTATCAGCTTATGATCAGGGATGAGGAATGTCCCATCACAGCTTTTAGCATGAGATATGGAAATTTTCAGTTCACGATCATGCCATTTGGGCTGACTAATGCTCCAGCAGTGTTTATGGATCTGATGCATCAGGTTCTCAGACTGTTTCTTGACCGGTTCATGATAGTCTTCATCGATGATATAATGATATACTCGAAGATGAGGGAGGATCACGAGCAGCATCTCAAGGAGATGTTGCGGACCTTGAAATAGCATAAACTTTACGCCAAATTCAGTAAATGTGAATTTTCGTTATCAGAGGTAAAATTTTTAGGTCATGATGTCGGAGCAGCAGGGATAATAGTGGATCAAGCCAAGATTCAGGCGATTATGGATTGGCCAGACTGACTTTAGTGACTGAAATCAGGAGTTTTCGCGGTTTGGTAGGGTATTATTGTCGATTTGTGAAGGATTTCTCAAAAATCACGTCACCACTTACGAGATTGACCCAAAAAATGTTAAATTTGAGTGGACTGAGGAATGTGAGGAGGCAATCACTTAATTGAAGAGATTATTGACTACTGCACCAGTATTAGTGTTACCAAAGGTTGGAAAATGATTTTCATTATACATTGATGCTTCTCATATAGGTCTAGGATATGTGTTGATACAGGGTATTGGTACTTTAGCTTATGCATCCAGGCAGCTGAAGGTACACGAGAAGAATTATCTAACGCATGATTTGGAGCTGGTAGTAGTAATGTTTGCACTGAAGATATGAAGACATCACTTGATGGAGATAAATTAACATTTTTTTACTGGATTATAAGAGTTTGAGATATTTCTTCACACAAAATGATCTGAATATAAGACGGCGCAGATGGTTAGAATTTCTAAAGGATTACAACTTTTCCTTAGAGTATCATCCGAGAAAAGCAAACGTAGTCGCAGATACGTTGAGTAGGATACCTGTTGGAGATGCGGAGATTCACTACAAAAAAACAGCAAATCAGAAACGGAATTAGAAACGGAAATAAGTTCTGTTTCTAAATCAGAAACGGAATTAGAAACGAAATAAGTTTCGTTTCTAAATTAAAAAGTTAGCGACGGAATTGAGACGGAAACATTCAGAGACGGATCAGAGACGGATCAGAGACGGAATTAGAGACGGAATTAGAGACGGAATTAAATTCCGTCTCTGAAAAATGGCGCCAACATTCCCACCAAAACTTTATTTTGTTATACCCGTTCATCAAATCTCGAGATTTGTGACAACAAATCTCGAGATTTCTCTTTACCCCCTCCAAAACCCCCTCGTCTCGTCCTCCCCACCACCGAAAGCCACGCGAAAGCCCTAACCAAGCAAACCCACCGCGCGATTCGATCTCATCGTCTTCGTCGTCTCTCCTCTATACTCTCGTCTCTCCTCTCTAGTCGCACTGTCTCTCCTGGCCACCGGCCCCCAAATCTCCAACCCCAACAAATCGGCGTCTCTATTCCGTTGCTCTCAACTCTCTCTCTCTCTGGTCTCTCTCGTCTCTCTCCAGCCACCGCCCCCTAAATCCCCAACCCCCAACAAGTCGTCCTCGCACTACATTGCTCCCTGGTAGCGTTGCCCTGCTCTGGTCCTGTTCGGTTGTCTTGCACCATTTCAGTCTGTGCCTCTGCTCCTCTCGGTCTCACTTCGTGCTCTCATTCGGTCCCCTCTTCAATCTCTCGTTCGGTGGTATTGTGCTCTCATTCATTCCGCGCCTCGTCATTGTGCTTGATTGGTGAGTTCTCCTCTTTCCTCTCGAACCATTATTTTTGGTGAATTGGCGTGACATGTTATATAGGTGTTTCTTGCTATTTTATCATATCTTGATGTTGGTTTACCTATTTAAATGTATAATTTAAATAAATTTGATTTGGTTGTAACTTTACCAAGATGTCTCCCTTGCTATTTGTATGATATCTTGATGTGTATAACTATTCACTATCATAAGTTATATATTGATGTCTTTGTTATATGTTCGGTGTCTCTCTTGATGTGTTATGTAGGTGTTCAACTAACATTTATAAAAAGAACAAGTTTCCACTTCCTTTCGAGCCTAATGAAATCAAGAATTTTCGTTCGCATTTTTGTTCAAATTTATCATGTTAGGCATTGTTTTTTATTCCTTGCTATTTTATTATGTTTGGTTATGCTATTCTGAAATGCCAAAAAATTGATAATAGGTGCAATGATCTAAAATATGAAAATCTAATTCGAATATACTAGGTATTACTTTGATCATAGTTCTTTGCATGATTCTTGATCTCATTCAAGAGCTTAGTGAACGAAGTGATGGTTGTGGCTATGTCTTCATCGAGCCAACTCGAAAGTCTCATAGTGCCCCTCGATTATCAACTTTTTCTTCACTTGATGTTTACCTTTATAATGTACCCTAAGCTTCTCCTTCACTTCCTTAGTTGTTTGACAAGCCCTAACTCGTTAAATTTGTTCTCATAAAGCAAGGAAAAAAATTATTCATGGCTTGATCATTGGAGAGCTCAATCTTGGTCTCCTCAATGATGTATTCTCTCATGGCCCTATTCGGTGGACTGTACCTATTCTCAATTGACTCCCACAAAAGTCTAATTTTCACCCTAATGTAGAACTTCATCCTTACTTTCCAATGAGTATAGTTGGTATAGATAAAAAACACTTTGAATTTTCAACTCCCTATCCTTAGTTCAATGAAAAGTTAAAACAATTACTTTCTAATCCAGGCATCTTACATATTTATGATGAGGTAAATAATCCAGTTAGAGGAATATCGAATAAATGTTGTTGTACTTTGCATTTCGTGCCTTGAATTGCATTCAAACATTAATACTTAGCAAGATAATAATTAAGGACAACATTAGATATTAAAGTAAATTTGATCTATCACCATTCTAGCATTTCTTAATAAAACCTATAATTATATAAGTCATTCCATGACTAGAGTGATCTAATTACATCTATCATCATATGAAAAGAGACATTACATTACAATACGATCATAAATGAAACCTGAGACATCGTGTAACGCTGACTAGTTAGAAAATTAATGACTTCCTAACTTTGTCAATTTATTCTCTATTCATGAGTTCAACAAGAACCTCGTTCTTTCACTTAGCTATCAATTTCTTCTAGATGGTCTTGATCGCTATTCCGATTTACACTATTCTCCAATTAGTGAGATTTCCTATCATCTTAATCATTAATATATTATTATTTGTATAGACAACCGGCTCGACAACGGTTACGTTCGAATAGGAATGTCGTCTACAAGTAGAGACTGGATGTACAACCGGCTCGACAACGGTTACGTTCTAATTGAATTCGCGGCGAAGGTTAAAGAATTTGTATCATTTGCCAAACAACATTGTCCTACATACCAAAATGAAAGGAAGATTAGATGTCCGTGCAATTTTAAGAAATGTCGACTTGTACCGTACCTGGACGTCGAAACGGTTGAGTACCACATATGTAGGTATGGATTCGTCCCGGGATATCACTGTTGGTACGAACATGGTGAGAACGGAGATGAAGGCCCGCAAAACTTTTACGAAATGGATAGCCATATTGATGATGCTGATGTGGGAGGATACGATCCGACACCTTACCGCGAGATGCTACACAACGTGGCAGGTCCAAGTTTCAATTGGAATGACGCGGAAGAATCACCAAACCCCCAAGCATGCCAACTATATGACATGATTGATGCAAGTAGGGAACAATTATGGCCTGGTTGCGAAACCATGACAACGTTGTCCGCAATGGCAAGATTACTTGCGATAAAGTCTAAACATCATATATCTGAACGAGGGTATAATGAAATCATTAAACTCATGAAGGATTGTTTGCCAAATGACAACTCATTGGTTGAAAATTTTTATGCCACTAAAAGACTAATGCGAGGTCTAGGTCTACCTGTTGAGAAAATAGATTGTTGTGAGGACCGATGTATGATTTATTGGGGAGTGGACTCTGAGTTGACGTCATGTAAATTTTGTGGGAAATCACGATACATTGCACATCGACGAGGTCGTGGTCGAACAACACAAAAAACGCCCTTGCAAAAGAATGTACTACTTCCCTTTGGGCCCTCGGTTGCAACGATTGTATGCGTCTGAGTCAACCGCAAAACATATGCGATGGCATGGAGATCATTCATCGCCAGAAGATGTTATGCAACACTGTTCTGATTCGATTGCTTGGAGACATTTTAATGACGTCAATAGAGACTTCTCCGCCGAGGTTCGGAATGTTCGTTTAGGATTGTGCACTGATGGTTTTCAAGTATTTGGGCTTTCCGGGAAATCGTACTCTTCGTGGCCCGTGATTTTGACTCTTTACAACCTTCCACCGTCGATGTGCATGAAATCTGAGTTTATGTTCTTAACGGTTATCGTTCCTGGACCGACCAGCTCAAAGCAGAAAATCGACGTGTTCCTTCAGCCGCTTGTGAAAGAGTTGCAAGATTTATGGAACAATGGGGTGATTACATACGACGTCTCCACCAAGACAAATTTTCTCATGCGAGTTGCCCTTTTATGGACTGTTAGTGATTTTCCTGCATATAGCATGTTGTCCGGTTGGAGCACACACGGTAAGTACGCTTGTCCATATTGTATTGAGGATACAAATGCATTTCAATTGCGAAATGGTGGTAAGACATCGTGGTTCGACTGTCACCGTCGTTTCTTGGCGAAGTCATCACCTTTAAGGAAAGACAAAAAAAAATTCATTAGAGGCAAAATGGTCATAAATGATGATCCGCCCGCTTTGCGTTCTGGTGAAGAAATTTTGGCAGAAATTGAATCGTTTGGCTTGATGAAGGTGACAGAAATCGAGCTGAATCTGTGAATGGGCGGATAGCTAAGAATTCAGGATGGAGGAAGAAAAGCATATTCTCGGGACTTGCCGTATTGGAAGACAAACTTGATCCGCCACAACTTAGATGTCATGCACATTGAGAAAAATGTTTTTGACAACATATTCAACACTATTATGTGTGTACCGGGCAAGAGTAAGGACAATGCAAAATCGAGGCAAGATATTCGTGAATATTGTCACCGACCTTCTACACATTGATTCGGTGACAAATACTTACGTCCTTGGGTGCTATGCTCTTGATACATCAAAAAAACAAAAATTGTGCGAGTGGGTTGAAAAGTTGCGTTTTCTGATGGTTACGCATCGAATCTTGGTCGATGTGTAGATCCAAAGAAATGCGAATGTTCGGCATGAAGAGCCATGATTGTCATATATTCATGCAACGGTTGATACCAATTGCATTCGAGAGAACTTCTCCCAAACCCGGTTTGGGTTGCAATTAGCGAATTAAGCCTTTTTTCCGATCCCTAATCGCGAAATGTGTCAGATTCAAGATATGGAGGTCTTAGAGTCTCGAAATACCAAAAATCATTTGCAAGTTGGAAAAAATATTCCCTCCAAGCTTATTTGACTCTATGGAACACCTACCAATCCACTTGGCCTACGAGGCCCGTCCGGCCTGGTCCCGTTCAATTTCGATGGATGTATCCATTTGAGAGGTACTATCTTGAGCCCTTGAAATTATTTTCCCATTCAATAGGTTTTATATCAACATTTCCTATAACATTCATACATGTACCTTAAACATTTGAAGAACAATGTGCGAAATAAAGCGAAGGTTGAGGGCTCCATGTGTAATGCTTATTTGGTCGAAGAGGTCACATCCTTTTGTTCTTACTACTTCGAAGATCACGTCTTTACGTTGCATGACAAAGTGCCACGTAACGACGATGGCGATCTCGGCCCACACCGAACTTCGTCGGCAATTTCTCAATTTTCACTTATCCTGGTCGACCCATGGGCAAGTCGAAGGAGCGGTACTTAACAGAGCAGGAGTATAATGCCGCTCATTCGTACATACTGCTCAATTGTCCAGAGATCGCTCCTTACGTTCAGTATGTCCGTCACTTTCATTCAATAATGCAGTACATTCATTGTTCATATTTTAGTAAGACAACCTACTTACATGTTCGTTTCTTCTAGGATATTCGTCGATGAAATCACTCAAGCAATGGGGGAGTCGGAAGTTGATAGTACTCTAGAGCACAACTTCCCCATTTGGTTTCAAACGTATGTAAGGTCATTACTTTTGTACGTTATAGATTCATAAATTTCTTCCATAAGTAATGTGTCATATTGCATTTCTAATTTTTTTTTAATAGGCTCTGAATTCTATAGTAGACGAGACGCTCGTTGATCTTTATGTTGGTTCTAGTCGATCATGTACTGTCTACCCTGGTTACCTTGTTAATGGGTATAAGTTCCACTCCGTAACATATGACGTTAATAGATCGACGCAGAGCAGCGGTGTTTTGGTGAAGGGTTCAAACTACGCCGATGTTTCCCATAACTATTATGGAGTACTGCAAAAGGTTGTGGAGATTGAGTATACCGGCCTCAAGTGTGCGGTCTTGTTTAAGTGTGAATTGTATGACCCTACACCGAATCATGGTGTGAAGACTCACCCAACACTTCAATTGGTAGAGGTTCATCGAAGTCGACGATATAACAACTACGAGCCATTAGTACTAGCAATGCAAGCCACTCAAGTCTACTACCTTTCGTACCCTTCTATGAGGAACGACCGACAAGAATGGCTAGCGGTTTTGTTGCTTGTCACCAAAATTCGGCCGACGAGGAAACTAGCAAAGACGATAATGACCAGGGCTCGGCAGAGATTGTTTTCCAAGATGGGATGCCCACCACGTGCGTAGTCGATGATGCGATCGCCGATATCAACAATCTGGATGATCCGACTGAGACTCGATTCATTGTTGAAGCGGGTCCAAGTGAAGAAGTTTATAGTGGAGATGATTCAGAAGAATAATCCTCACCTTCTACTCATGAGAGTGAATTTAAAACGGATGATAGCGAATAATGTATGTATATGATATGTCAACGTCCAATAATGTAGTTACTTTTATTAGCATGGATCCTGTGTTATTAAGTCCAATCATTTAGACTTAATTTTTAATTTTTGTATGCCCTCCTTCTCTGATGTTTTATTGCTATTTTGTTAGGTTTCATGGCCGGAGGTGGTCATCCCCTACGTCGAGGTTTCCCATTAGGAGGCCATCATCCAGGCGGAAGAGGTGCAGCACTGACCTCTGGCGGCGAAATACCAACTGGGCCTCATGGTCAGGCCACACGAGGGGTCCATAGAGGTCGTGGCGGTCGAGGTCGTGGGTCGATACCTGCATTATCGATTCCGACTTCTCGGTCTCTCGAGCACGATGCACTCGCGGCGTCACCTTCCCTTTCCATACCGTCGGCGTGCTGCTGTACCATCGTCGTCGTCATCAAGGACTATACCAAATATGCACTTCCAAATCACCATCTCCGACATCAAGGACTCATTTACCCACGAGGCTCGCACCCCCACCACGATCACCGACAAGATCCCCATAAGAAGACGTAAGAGCGGGGGTTGGAGGTGACAGACCCTCCGCGCCACCTCGGAGAGACAGGGATGGAGCCCCCTCGCGTGCGGGGATCCCTATCGACCGATTTCCAATGATACGTAAGTTTGTATTTGACTCTTATATGTCGTTTTAAATATGGATGTCAATTATTGAAGAAGTAGTTAAGGTGATATGCATGTTCATGAAACACAGGAGTTGCATCCTTCGCATTTTTGTGCACGGAGGATGACAAAAGTTTTCAAACGATGGATGATTCCCTGAAGGGTATTGTTGGAAGTCGGCACGCCTCATCATAAAGACCAATATCGGCGCCAATGGAAGGTAAACAAGACTACTAAATGCCTTATGATTTATACTATTTTCTCAGTGTCTCGTAACAATAACAATCGCCAATTTGTAGGTATTTTTTAGATGGGATGACGCGATTCCCGAGGATCTCGTGCGAGCGGCGTACGACAGGCTTGCAGGCACAAGGTACACCGCATTGATGCACAAGTTAAAGAAGAGTCGTGTGCAGCCAGTTTTTGTTACAGATGAGGCATGGAGGAGATACTTGGAGTACTGGGAGAGCGAGGACTTCCAGGCCAGGTCTAGGCAAGCGACGGAGAATAGGAACACTGAGGTCGAAGGCCCTAGATCGGACCTCGAAGCACGGTGGTGGTTCCGTGTCTTTTGTGACTACCCAAGAAAGATTGGTAAGTTTTTTGTAACATCTTGGATATTTTTTACATTTATACACTTGTTCACTATGCTTGGTCCTGCACGCAGACTGATTCATCCGAGACTCCACCGACTGTGAATGACTTGTATTTGCATCTCCACACCGTAAATCACGACAGGATGACATTCATCGATACTAGATCGGAGCGGTTCTATGTAAGTATAGAAATTATATGTAAAATAGTATTAAGTTTACTTTAACCCATATCATGTATTTTGTTTGTTGTTCATATCTGTAGGATAGGCTCCAGAGCAGACGTCAGGAGCTGACCTAGGCTACACCGGACCAATCGGTGGATGATGAGGCGGTGTACCTCAATGTGGCGGGTGAGTGTTCCAAAGGACGTGTCTACGGACTCGGGTCCTTAGGGAGAAAGAAGAGGAGATACGGAGATCCTGATGCTAGCACGTCGGAGATGCCGGATGTGGTGCCGCGGCCAGAGTTCAATGTCGTTGCGGAGCAATTATGAAAGGTTATGGAGTTCATGCAGCAGCATCTCGGGATGAACATGGACGAAGCAGGCCTAGCTCAGCAACAACCACCATCACCGCCACTACCACCGCCACCTCATGACCACCACACCGCCGCAAATAGATCCTGGCCGATCCACCACAACAAGGGGACAATGTTGAGCGTGAGACGTAAGCGTGGCTCTCGAGAGATGAGCAGGTTGGTGATACATAGGTATTTCACTTGTTGTTTGTGTAAATTCTTAGATTAAACGTTTGCCTTTGTAGACAACTTTAGCAATTCTTCGAATTACTTTATGATTGACACTTCTTTTTGTGCATATTTAGATTGATATTCCATAATTTATCGTGGATTTTACTTTTTTGACCTTTTCCTCCCCAAAAAAATTTTTTCATGTAAATTAAAATATACTATGACTACATAATGTTTCCATAATCCATGGGAGAAGAAAACATGCTGGCTGTTGTGTGCAAGTCTTATGGCGTTGCAGGTTATCTCGAGTGCTATGATGAAGAAAGTGGTAGAATTGACAGGGAACAACATTTTCATGCAATAGCAAACGAATTTGGGAAATCGATAAAGGCTCGTTTTTCGTTCATCTCTGTTGAGAACATGTAGGCTTTTGTTCTTCTATTATCGCATGTCCCTAGAAGAACAAGAGCCTACATGTTCTCAACACATATGACCGAAAAACGACCCTTTATCGATTTCCCAAATTCATTTGCTATGGCATGAAGATGTTGCTCCCTGTCAATTCTACCACTTTCTTCATCATAGCACTCGAGAGAACCTGCAACGGCATAAGATTTGCACACAACAGCCAGCATGTTTTCTTCTCCCATGGATTCTGCAAACATTCGTACTTATAATATATTTTACTTAACATAAAAAAAAAATTGGGGAGGAAAAGGAAAAAAAATAAAATCCATGATAACTTATGCATGAACTGGGCTTCCAAGGCAACTAAGATATACAGAGGATAAAGGAAGAACACATTTACCTGCAATTCATGGTGGTTTGTTGAAGCCTGATGTAGTGGAAGGTACTGATGATGAAGTTCCTTAGTTCGTTTTTTGCAGTTTTCAACATGTTGCTATTTGTTAGTTGTTGAGCTACCTATCTCATGTTCTAACAGAGAGTTTGGAGTTTGCCTTGCTGGGACCTCACTGAGACAAGCAAGAGAGACGATGGCATTGATCTTTTGAAAGACAATCAAGCTCTTCACGCCTCACTGGACCGCGAGAAAGCTAAGATGGACCTTTCATCTTTAACTCAAACCAACATTAGGTATTATATTTTTTTCTTTATGCTCGCCTTCTTCTTCATTTTGTTTTTCTTTTCGACAAATTGTACTTAATAATTTATTTATTGTTCATATATTTGACAGCTTTGCCTTTCATCATGCCATCGCCGATGGTCCTAAACACATTGAAACCACTATTACAAGGGCAAAGTTTGAGGAGTTGTGTTCTGACCTCCTCGACAGGTATTGCAATCATTTCCATACTGAATATGTTTATAGTTGTATAGTTGTACTGAGATGCTGCCTTCTTCTTCATTTTTTTTTTCTGGGATTATTACTTTTACTGGAAGGCTTAAAACCCCAGTTGAGAATTCCTTAAGGCCCTCTCGCATGATCGGCTCAATGTAACCCAGTGGCGGGTGATCTACATTTTGAACGAAAGGGTTTGTTCTTAAAGAGTTTGGGATCTTGTCAAAGGGGGAATTGGGTTTTTAGGAAATAATCAAAACGGGTTTTTGATCCATTCTTGTTTTGTTGCGAGTCTTACATGTTTGTGCAGATTTAAGAAAGAATTTGTTCTTGTTAATTAGACGAAAAGTGAAAACTGAAGAATGCGGAGTATTGAAGTCATGCTAGTTTTGAGATTGCATTTCTACTTTAGAATATGTTAGTTTATAGAGTGATGGTTGAATAAGACGTAAAAAATATAGAAATTCGAAGAAAAGTCGTAGTGACAGTCGACAAAAATAGGGAAGGGCGCTTACGATGGTTTGGATACCTCCAAAGACAAACAAATGCTCCCACTAGAAAACTCGACTCAATAGAAACTGAAAAAACTCGACGAGGTAGGGTTGGACTAAAGCTTACTTGGGACACATTGATTAGGATGGATTTAAATGAATTGGAAAGCTTGCCATCAATTGTACTGAATCAAGAATATATGGAAGAGTTCGATCCATGTAGTCGACCCCAACTAATTTGGGATTGGGGCTATGTTGTTGTAGACTGTAGTACCTATTATTGTTGTTGCATATAGTGATAGTTGAATGGCCTTTTATGCACCTCATCTTACTCGGCTAAATTAGATTAGGTTTCTAGAAAGTTGATTTTTTGAATCAACTGTCTGTGTTTTAATTTGTTTGGTTTTCGTGCTAATTATTTTGTTATTGGGCTAAATCCCATTCAAGAAAATCTAATTCAAAAACTCAACTCATTGACAGAGATGCCTATTTTAAAACTCAGATTATTGTAAGTAGAGTCTTTGGGGTTCTATGATTAAGAATATATGTTATGATATAATATGATTGCAATGCCATGGGAGATTCGAACTCGCATACTAATTAGGACATTTCCATTTAGTCTTAAATGCTTTTTTGTCTAGCCAAGTGGATATAGGGGATTTCTTGAATCTCAGTTGTGTCAAACAAACCAGTTCAATGATTAGCAGTGGTGGCTTTTCTGCCGAGGCAAGGAGCTTCATTTATGCTGCTTTTACTTTGGATTTCATTGGGTTTTATGTATGCAAATCTTTCAACTAAAAGAAATGCCCTTCCTGATCCCAAAATATAGTGATTGTGGCTTGATTGAGGAAGCTGGCTCGTGTGATGCGAAGACCAATCTATGTCTTTTCTATATAGCATAGATCCAATCTCAACTTTAATGTCTCCTAAACAAGTTTATACTAAGTCCACATAGTCCCAAATTGCTCATTATTACTATATACGAAGGCTTGATGCGAAGGAATAAACCCGAGAGGCGTCTTTTACTCATTTTAAATACCCTATTGATACTAAACTTAGCACAAATGTCCAAACTTGGTGTTATAAGTTTGTAGACACTTTCCCTATTGTTTTTAAGTATTATTGAATAATCAAAGTCCATTGGAAGTCATTTCAAGTTAGTTTAAGGCAATGGTTTGTAAGACAATCCCTTATGGAAAATAATTTCTTAAAACTTGGTTTTTGTGAAACTTGAATTGCGTCAAAACAATCATAGAAGTTTTCAAAATTCTCGACTTTTTTTCATTCAAGTCTATTAACTTTAAACAGAGGTTGTTGAGTGATAAAATCTCATTGATATGTTCAAAAATAAAATTTGAAACTCAAAGTAAAACTTTAAGTTGGTAAATATTCTTGGTTTTAAAGCCAATAAAAGATAGAAATTACAATTGTAAATATTCTACACATAGGAGAGAATGAACAAAGGAGTCCAAAATACAATGTTTTCGTTCTCCTTAAACACCGTTGCACACACAACTTGAAAAGTAATTTTGGTCTCTTTATTTCATGAAAAATAGTTGCACGTAATAAATAGTTTAGAAAACTAAACCAAAAAAGTAACTCCTAAAATACATAAACTCATAAATCTTATAACTTTCCTAGACAAAACACTTTAAGAATAGAAACTTATTAAACCTTAAATAAGCTCATCTGAACTAAACTAAACACCTAAGAAGTATGAGCTTCCCCAATTTACAAAAGAAATAGGAAGTTTCTAAATCTTGACCGCACACATCATAATTAAATAAATAACATAAATAGAAACTATGTAGGCTAAAGCACTAATTTTAACACTCTTATTTGCTTTTGGTGTTCTTTGGTGAAATGGTAGGATGGTGGAAGTGATCTCGGTGAGCTTTTGGTGTTCTTTAGTGAAATGTTTGTTTGGATTTGGCATGAAGGGCGCTTGATCCTCTCTCTCTTGTTTCAAATGGAATCAATGAGTAACTCTCTTCAATTTTGATAATTTTAGCTAGGATTATGGATATAACTTGGAGAAATAATAGCTACAAAGGTGACACCCCAAAGTCACAACAACAACAAAACTTCAGTCTAAATCGCTTCCGCTTTTGCTCGCTCCTACTTTTTTTTTTTTTGAAGCTTTCTTATTCTATTTGTATGGATTTTTTTTTCTTCACTGCAGAAGAGGAACTCAGCTGGTTTTGTTTTTTTTTTTTTTTTGAGTAGGAACACATGGTCAAGTTCGGTCTAATGGAGCACACAAAGCAGTGTTGGTGGATGAGATGATGACTTCCTATCAAGATTGATGGATGTGAATCTTGCTTTGATAAAGGTTTGTGCTTAACTTTCAGTTTTTACCTTTTAGCATTCTTGCACTTCACCATTATCATATACATGTTGAAATGCATGCCTTACAAAGCTCGATAAATAATCCAACTCAACTTAATGACCCATTTAACCCTGACAGAGAGGCTGGGAAAATAGAGGGCATTGTGAGGGCTGTTTATCATCTCTGTTCTGCTATGTTTTTTTTTTTAAATGCGGCAGATCAAGGAAGAGGTGCACATTTCAATGTACGTATACTATCTTCAAATGAGTTTTTTTTTTCTTCACTGCAGGAGAGGACCTCAGCTGGTTTTTTTTTTGAGTAGGAACACATGGCTGGTATTGTAATGGAGCACACAATAGTGTTGGTGGATGAGATGATGACTTCCTATCAAGATTGATGGATGTGAATCTTGCTTTGATAAAGGTTTGTGCTTAACTTTCAGTTTTTACCTTTTAGCATTCTTGCACTTCACCATTATCATATACATGTTGAAATGCATGCCTTACAAAGCTTGATAAATAATCCAACTCAAGCGAAGGAGTTCAATTCTTCTTGTTTTAATGCTAAAAGCTCCATGTTATTCTCATTGCACCTATTA
This sequence comes from Stephania yunnanensis, assembly GCA_039657365.1. Taxonomy (NCBI): domain Eukaryota; kingdom Viridiplantae; phylum Streptophyta; class Magnoliopsida; order Ranunculales; family Menispermaceae; genus Stephania; species Stephania yunnanensis. The sequence goes on along the minus strand of CM077584.1, from coordinate 49,601,681 downwards.
CAATCCTCATAATGTTGTTAATGCTTTCATCTTAATTTCAAAGAACTAAATCAAAGTCAACAATGTGTGTGTTGTTTCTACTTTGTTTCAGTGTTTTATTATGACTTGTTGTCGTTGTTGTCTTCTTTTGAATTGAATGAAAATTGGGTCTCCCCAAGGAACTTCATGTATTGACTATGGTGTTGTATTTAATGTTTAATATGAGTTAATTTTCTTTCATGTTCCTTATTAGCTCTAGTACTCTCTACCTACATATGTGTTGAATTGACAAAAGACCAAAGCAAACTCAATCGTAAAGAAATTAAAAAATAGGTTCGAAGCCTACTTTTTATGTATGATTATTATTACTTTCTATGTTTCTTCAAATCCACCATTTTTCTCATTCGCTTCCAATGTACATCCTTAGTTCAATAATCTCTCATTTGCCTACTTTTTCGGTGCATAATCACTGGTTGTTGTCTTCAGATGGAGAATCAGAAATGCTTCAAAGCTGCGTTATAGTTATTATATGAAGTCCTTTTTGCTATTCTTATTCTGACCAGCCATGTTGGAGTGTTGGTGATTGGATGTGTTGAACATTAGATGGATTTTGTTCTTGGTTATTAAACTTAATTCTTTATGTGCATATTTATAGGATTGTAAGTGTTCTTTTTTTTTTTTGGTTGTTGAACAATAGGATTGGTAGTTTTTGTGTATACTTCCAAATTTGGAGCTTTTGTAATACATGACAATTTTCCGTGGATATATAAATTTTTTTTGCAAATTTTGAGTTTCACATTTTTTCTTTCTCTTTTGAATATTTGTCGATATATATTGTCGATGTATGAATGTGCAATTTGGCTTTTTCGTGGGATGTTAGCACCCCCAAGGAGTTGTTGGAGGGGGTGCAGGCAATGGAGTAGGTCATATGGTTGTAATTTGAATTTTTAGGTTGGAGAACCAATTGGATTATGTTTCTGTGTCATAATTAAACAAAACAGAAAATTAGAGACGAATTAGCAACTGAAGTCAAACATTTCGTTGCTATTCCGTCTCTAATTTTCCAGAAATATATGTATGAATCACAAACGGATCAGAGACGGAAATAAGAATTCCGTCTTTGATTCCGTCGCTAATCAGAAACGGATACAGAGATTTAATCGAAACGGAAAAATCCTTCTCTGATTCCGTTTCTAATCAGCAACGGAATCAGAGACGGAATATTTGCATTCCCTCTCTGATTTCGTCTCTAATTCCGTTGCTGATTAGAAACGGAATCAGAGACGAAATTCATAAATTTATTAATTCCGTCTCTGATTCCGTTGCTAATCAGCAACGGAATCAGAGACGAATGCAATTACAAATGTACCATTTCGAAATAAATTCCATTTCTATTCCGTCTTTGTTCCGTTTTTAATTTCCGTCTCTAATCAGAAACGGAATCAATTTTCCGTTTCTGATCGAATCAGCGACAACGTTTTTAGAGACGGAACTGATTCCGTCTCTGTTCTGTTTCTGATTGCAATTAGAGACGGAATTTTTGCAAATCAGAGACGGAAAATTCCGTTTCTGATTTGCTGTTTTTTGTAGTGATTCCTACCGAAACTCAGGTTGAGATTTGCGCTTAGATGAGAATACAAATTGTGTCTACACAAAGGGTGTCAGAGGGTCAGAGGACCAACAAGTTGTACTCAAGGTTTAGTGAGTTAGCGCAGAGTGTTGATTGTGTTTATTGGACAGAGACGTCTGGCCAGTATTTGAGACTTAGGGCAAACTATGGATACCTTCATTACCGGAGCTGAGAGAGGAGATTCTTCAGGAGTCACACCGTTCTTGATTTACCATTCATCTAGGCAGGACCAAAATGTACAACAACATTAATAGGCATTTTTTTAGGCTTGGAATGAAGGCAATGTGTCTAAGTTTATTAGAATTGTGGGATTTGTCAGCAAGTGAAGACTGAACATCGTAGATCTAGAGGATTGTTATAGCTTCTTCCCATTCCACGATAGAAGTGGAAGGAGATTGCTATGGATTTTTTGAGGGGATTGCCGATAACCTCCCAGAGACATGATTCTATTTAGGTTATTGTTGACAGATTGATGAAGTCTACTCATTTTCTACCAGTGGCCGCACATTACACATTCTATTTAGGTTATTGCGGTCATGTGTTTTGGAGTTTGGTGGATCATGGGAGGAGTACCTACGTTGTGTGAGTTTGCATATAATAATAGTTATTAGGCCAGTATTGAGATGATGCCTTTTTAGGCTTTATATGGTAGACTGTGTCGCTCCCCATCGTGTTGGGCTGAGCTGGAGGACTGAGAGACTATGGAGCCTGAGATTGTTGTTGACCACATGGAGAAGGTACGATTGATTTGTCAAAAACTCAAGGGAACCCAGGATAGACAGCGGAAGTATGCGAACAGATATCGTGGTGATCTCACGTACACCGAGGGATCCTTTGTATATTTAAATATTTCCCATTAGAAGGTTCTTCAAAGGTTTGAAGTTAAATGTAAACTTGCACCGAGGTTTATCGATCCTTTCAGGATTTAGAAACAGGTCAGGAAGGTTGTGTATGAGCTTGAGTTACCTCCACAGATGGCAGAAGTTCATCCAGTCTTTCATATTTCCATGCTTCGATTAGCTGAGTCGAGAGCAGGTGATCATTCGACTGTAGATTTGAGTCAGATAGACTCAAGTGAGGATATTTCATATGAGGAGCAGCATGTGCAGATTTTGGATCGATTGGTACAGAATTTGATAGGCAAGTCTATCCCAAAAGTACTTGTCAAAACCTCTGGAATTGACACCGAGGTAAATATTATTTTTCCGTGGTGTATGTATTATATTTATTTATACCTAAAATGTCAATTTCTAATGTCAAAGTGTATATTTATTTTGTTGTGCCAGAAATACGAGTAAGGTATACGCGGGGCATTCGGTGAGCCGATACATTGAGCAGGGACGTACCTTAAGTTGCGTGTCGACGTGAGACCGAGGCGGTGGCTGATGGGGTAAGTCTAAGTTGAATTATTTATAATGGTGTGTAGAGCTTTAATATGGTCACATTAAAAATTCAATTAGCAAGCCTAAAGTAGTGGAAATAAAACAAAGGCCTTATGATATCCATTGAAACACGTATTGAACCATCTAGAGACCAAACGAGTCAATGTTTGGAGTCATTCATGCATGACTTATGGGACAAGTGTGTGAAGATGATCCACAAGATAAGCCTTGAGATGTGAGAGTGCATATAGATGAGTGGCTAAGGTTTAATCAAATTCAACCATATATATACCACATTGGTCAATCAAGCTTATCACTTCACTTTCATTTCTAACGATTTGGCAAGGAAGAAAAGAAGAAGATTGGGTGCTGGAGTGCTTAAGAGGTGGAGGAAAAGCTCAAGAAATCAGTGAAATGAGGAAGAAGATCAAGCTAGGTACTCCATTAACATAGCTTGGTCAATTAATTCAATTCATGTACTTGGTGGTGTTGTTGTTGTAGTAGTTTTTATGTTTTGGTTAATGTTGAGGACCTCTGCTAAAGTGTATAAGAGTTCCCAAACAATAAACAAGGCATGTGTGTAATGCAAACTCAAAATCCGAACTGCAGAATTATGGGTTTTGCAGCACATAACGAGCTAGATTTCTCACCTAGCACGCTAGAACTGTGAGGTAGCGCACTAAGGATCTAAACTAACGCGGTAATTCCCCTGGCAGCACCTAAAATTGAAAATTTTCAAAATCTCCAAAACACTATAATTTGGTCTAAAAACATGTTTTAGGACCTCGAAAACCTAAGAGAAGGTCTCGAGAGTTCGGTTATTCGTTTTGGGAATGTGTCTGAGCCACGAGGGCGGGATAGCGCGAATCCGAGATATGTGAGTAAACCAGTTAAGGAAATACATAACAACTCATTTTTTATATTTATTGGCTTTGTTGATAAATGCATCCTAGTTGGGATTCTATTCGTTATTTCCTTGGTTGAGTGTCTATGGCCTAAGTGTGTCGGGAAGGTACTCCTGGGATTATAGCTAGTTGGGCTAACGTTAACATTACCTGCGGGGGTGCAGCTACCCAACCAAATGTGAGTTTTCCCCGAGCACTGGATTGTTGTAGGTATAAGACCACTTAGTTGCCTTTGTTGATTCCTAAGCACTCATATTTTGTCGTGAATATATGTCGGTCTGGTTATCATGCGCTTTCTTTGTTTTAAATATGTCTTTAAATACCTGCATGATATTTGAACTATTTTTACATGATTCATGAATTAATATTTATATCCTTCTGGTTATTACTTTCTACTTTATTGTACTCACCGTCTAGTTTGTGACGGTGGGTGCAAAGCGGACAGAGACGGGCAAGGGGAAAGGACCAGTGATCGGTGATTTTCTTTGAGGACTTTGTGGAGCGGTTCCTTCCTTGCACAACTGTATGTTTTGCAATTTTTGTTGTATTTATTGTATATTATTATTTTTGGAATACACTGGGACATAACGGGACCTAGTGGTATATGATAAGTGTGTTCATATAATGGTTTTCAGGGTTTTCATACTGTAGGTTGTTTCACTTTTAATGAAATCTGAGTTATTTAATTTTGTCATAAGATTAATTCCGTTGCAAATTATTTTGTAAAAGACATAACTTAATAACTAAATGTTAAAAATATAAATTTACTGAGAATGTAATTATTCGAGGTGACTAGGCCTTCGTAGATCCTGCGAGAATTAACTCGGGGGGTCCATGTAGGTTTAGACCGGGCGGAGCCCAGTTTTATGGGGAACTGGGGTCGTCACAGTGGCAGTTTCACGATGATACGAAACTCACTTGGGAACAAGAGGATTATATGCGAGATAGGTTTCCGTACCCGTTCGAGTCAGGTATAAATCCTAGTTCAAATTTTAAATTTCGAGGAGGAAATTTTCATTAGTTGGGAAAAATTGTAACGACCCTAAATCTCTAACTGTATTTAATTCCTTAAACAGGATCAACGACCCATACCGTAGGATCCACACCGTGATATGTCCATTGACTGAGGCAAGGGTTGAGGTATATTTTATATTTGTTGTGATGTATGCCTAATGTATTGTATATGTGTAGACTATTAAGTCAATGTATATGGGTATATAGGTATCAAAATGAGCGGAGACGTACCTCGAGTTGCGTAACGACGTGAGCCTGAGGTAGCGACTTATGGGGTAAACTTAATTAATTTGAACAAATGTTGGTTTTGTAAGTAGCATTAATGTGGTCACATTTGAATAAACATTAATGTGCCAAGTTATTGAAATAAAACAATAATCACATGATGTGCATCGAGACACGTATTGCCAAATCAAGAGATCAAGTAAGTCAACTATCAGAGTCATCTAAGCATGACTTGAGGGACAAGTGTGTCAAGGTGGTCCTGTAGATAAGTCTCGAGATACACGTGTACACATGATTAATGGCTATGGTTAAACATATCCTATAGTTAAATGAAATATATAATTCAACAATTTATCACTTCTTATCATCATCAAAATCGGTTTGGCTATGAAAGAGAGAAAGAATAGAACTTGTTGGAGTGATTTTGTGGAGGTGAGGAGCTTCAAATAAGTGAGGCTTTGGTGAAGAAGAAGAAGATCATTAAGCTAGGTAACTTATCCACTTCATTAACATAGCCAACTTTGTGAATTCATAAAGTCGATGTTGGTAGTTGATGAGGGTCCCCAAGGCATTAACATGGCCTATGTGTAGCAAAAACCCAAAATTTGAAATGTAGAATTTTGGATTCTGCTGCACATAGCGCGCTAGGTGGACAATTTAGTGCACTAGATATCAGAGGTAGCGCACTAATGTTTAAATTAGCGCGCTAAAGATTTAAGATATCGTGCTAAAGGCTAATATCAGAATTAGATCTCTAATTGCCCAAACAGTACAAAAATCAGCAATTTCCAAAAATGGTTTAAATATTATAAATAGGTTTAAAACTCTATGTAGTGGTCCAAACCCACTTTAAAACCTATCAAACAACTCCAAGGAACTAAAGGGAGGTCTCGAGAGTTCGGGGACATGTTTTGGAGTATCGGGAGGCCAGATAGGTTAAGATAAGCTTTGTAAATTATAAGTAAAGCTGTGAGAATTCTATATTTCATTTCATTGACTCTTATTATTTTATAGTCTATTTGTAAACCTTGCTACTCGTAATCTCACATCATGATGTTCTTGTGTATATTCATCTTTGGATATTATTGGCATGATGCCTTGCGAAATGATTCATTGATACTAATTTCTACTCTTGATGATATTCTTGATAGATAGTTGATGAAAAGCATGCTATTGGGATAAGTTGGAATAGATTAGATTTGTATTCTATTTCCTTGAGCTTTGTAGCTTAACTAGTTTTAAAATCCTAGAGACTTAGAATTATTGGTCTTTGAAAACTGAAGTAGGGATTATCTAGTGTCCATTGCACGAGAGATGTGCGGTTCATGGGGACATGGGTCTACCGGGGTTTCAGCACTCACCACTAAACTTGCGTAGCATGTGAGATATGGGACTCGGGGTGGTCGAAAAAAACGAGATAGATGATGTATACGCGTAGAGCACAGCTCCGTTATTTGTATGAAATATGTTGGGCGCAGCTCCATATAGTAATGGGAAATGTTAGGTGATAGTTCTTACCACCGACTAGACGTAGTTTATCTCGACTTAGCCTGTATCAGTCTATACATTTTTAACTGTGGCATTTACTTGCATTACTTTATTCAGCAATTCTTTCACTACTTTATGTTTTTAAATACCATTCTTATATTTTGGAAATGTGGCATATAATTCTCCAATTGCTACTTAAATATCAATATACTCACCGTCTAGTTTGTGACGATGGGTGTAGATCCATTAAGCAGGAGCAGACCCGGGAATGAGAAGATCGGTGACTTTCTTTAAGCATTTCAATGATTCTCGCTATCTAATTTTTGTATGACTCAATGTTTGTTGTATTAATATTGCTTATATCTTTACTGTACATTTTTGGTTGTATAGTGGATTGAGTGCATAGTTCCCCATTTTTGAGACTCATATATCATACCGTGTTGTTACCTTTATGATATATATACATGCATGTGATGTTGTGTTTCCTGGTTTTCCACACTTAGAATTTTGAGTAGTAAGAGCTTCCGCATAATATTTAAAATATGTGATAATATTAAAATGACAAAAAGTTTTAATTAACTCTGAGATTTAATAATATCTGAACACATGTATTGAAGAATATAAGGACGAAAGGCTGACTAATACGCAATTAAGTCTTATGTGGTTGGATTAAGGATTGATTATGGGATTAGGCCAGGCGGTTCCCTATTTAGAAAAAGGTGTCGTCACAGGCAAGAAGAAGGTTGTCGATCATAGCGACCTAAACATTGTGAGTGTATTAATGTATTATATGTACACTCCCTTCTAATGGATTGACTCATTTCGATTTTAATTTCCTTCCATTTATGTATGTCGTTGTTTTTTCAGGTTGACATTATTATTATGGATGACCTCATGGTCATAGACATCAGAGATTGGGCCATGTCAAAGTATTCACAAGACTTCATTAAAGGACTAAGCCAATAACCAACTTTTGAAGCTAACGTGTTTGTTGATCAGGAGGCTCAGGTAACATCTACTTCATTTGAAACTTATGTTTTGCATTTATCCCATGCATTATTATATTCACTGTAGGGACTTGGTGTTGATAGGGGATAATAATGGTAACTGTGGAAGAGGACAATCACCAACATGAAGGAACACCGACAAAGACTGACAAGGGAAAAAGAAACAATGTCAGGAAGAGACATTCACCAACATGGAGGAAACCCAAGACGTAAAGTCTCTAATGTTACTGTCCCTCACCATGGTGCTCAAGTAGTTACAATTTCCATGTCAAATGTTTTCTTACATGTGCAAGTAACCTTTTTTAGGTATCTGAAATTGAGACGTGTGTCTAGGATGTTGGGGGACTAAGCACTTAAGTTAGTGTGCTCCTAAAGGTATGTACTGAGGATTTATATTAATCACATGTTTTGTTTTCTTATTGGCAATCTTTATCCAAATGAACTCATATTTGTGCTATTTCGTAGCAGTTATGTACTGAGGATATAATGAACAAGTTCGACGCCATGCAACGCACTATGCAACAAGCTCTCACTAAGATGCAATAGGCTTTGAAAGGGATGGAATGAGATTCAGGAGAAGCAATAACGTCAAATATTGTTGCTGCTCAGACCAAGATGGAAGAGGAAAACATGGCACAATTTCAAAACCAGGACACTCATACATTAGGAAAATTTGAACGTCAATTCATCAACAACTTAAGCCTAAGCTACCCCACCTTCGACTCGCGGGTTGATAAGTTAGAGGCTTAAATGCTTGCACATGGGGCTGAGTTGAGAAAAGAGATCCTTCAAGCCATCAAGGATATTAGCGAGAAAGGCAAGGCAATTGTTTCGTACAAACAATGAGTGGTGAAAGTCACCTCTTAGTGGTGGTGTTCCACAACAAACAAACAATGTTCTATTATGTTAGTCATGGTCGTCTTATTTTGCACTTTTAGATACAATCTTTGGTTTGGAATATGGTTAAATGTGGTACAATTTAATCGCTGGCTCGAATCAATTTTCTGGATGTGATCTAACTATTGTGATGCCCATTGATGGCATCACTTTTGGAAAGTTGTTAATCTAACCATCTTTTCATTCCTATATGTTTTTGAATATTATTCCTTATGCTTTTACATGTTTTTATGCTTTTCTAGGTTGTTATGATTTTGAATGTTATGGTTGGATGTCATTGGGTGATGATTACGCCACAAATGATACATGTTGTTATGTTTTTTTATTGTTATGTCTTTCCAATGGTGTTAATCTATCTACATACATATGTCGTAATGGCTCACGTCAATAGCACTAGTGTAACGAGGAAAAAAGAGCTCATGGATCGCATCATAGTACACACAAGTGTTTTTATTAGAATTGAACAACTTAGTAAATACAACACCCTTTTCATTTGCATTACAATCCTAAACAAGACTTCTTCATAATTGATTGGCCACTGTGCTCACTATGAACCTCGCTACTTCATAACTACAGTTGCATTCGGCTCTAAATCTCTTCCCAGTGTGGTGATACACAAATTGTGGTTGAATGAACTTGTTAATTGTCCAACATTTCGTGCATTGCCATTGCAAATGTATTTGGACCCACCGAGGAGGAATGGATATTGGGGAAGAAGTATGTCATCTCATTCAATCAAAGCATAATCATCATTGCTGCAAAATCGATAGCCTTGCATATGTTTCAATCTCTTATATAAGAACCCGCCTTCGCACTTCGGGCATTCATCCCTCTATGGGCAATTTTCTTCATGGTGATCGTTGTCACCACAATTCTAATAGTACTCATTTGCGTCTTCATCATCGATCCCTGCCATATTCTTGCAAATAAGTGAGCACAAAATGAATTAAATAAACAACAAAATAATGATGGGGAAGCTGTAATACCTACAAATACAATGTTACAACCGAAAATGATGAAGACAACAATAAAAAGACAACAACTTTCGACTACAAGTTTAGACCACCACCCATTGATATGTGAGATGTGCTTGAAAACAACAATGGAGAAAGAAACTATGCCTGGAACAAAGAAAACAAAGAAAAAATCATACACTAATGATATAAGCTTCAAATCATTAAAAAAAAATCGATAAGCAATATAGCAGACAAAGCTTCGAAACAATAGTTTTTAAAGAGAAAACTGGGATACTACTATGGACTTCCTCCCTCCTCAACAAGCTATAACTGACTTCTCCTAAATGGGATAAGTGCGGTTGTGCGATGTGGATGAGTGCTTTTGTGAGAAGTGGAGTTGTTTTAGTGAGGAGATAAACTTGAATTTTGAATTTCCCGACAAATTTTTCGGTCGTCACAACAGGGGAGAGCAGCAGCATCTTTGACGTCTCCTGATTGCCCCTATGTGTAGAGTCGTACGTGACAAAGCCATACGTGACAGAGCAGTCAAGTATTGAATGGCACAGCTTGAAGTGACTAATAAAAATGAAAATAGGGAAAAAGGATTTCCTCCTCTAGTCGGGTAAAATTAGCATTTTCCTAAATAAAAAGGGTTAAAACCCTACGTCATCTCAACACACACAACGCACAACGTCAAGAAAAAAGCACAAAGAGGGGTGGTCATGGAGGAGGAGCCCACGGCTCCAGCGAGAAGCTCACTGGCGGTGGCATGGCTTCGGGGAGGATGACGCGGTGGCAGTGACGACTCCGGCGTGGCGGCACTTACGGTTCCGGCAAGGTGTTGGTTGTTAGGGGTGTTGGCACAACACAAAGAGAAGGAGGATAGAACAAGAGGGATTGTTTAGGAGCCTTGAAAGAGATGTGTTTTGCTTAAATTTGTAGAAAGAGTGTAGATCTATGCTAGATTGGAAGTCTTAAAGGGAATTTGGAGTCGTGAAACTCCATTGAAGGCTGTGGTAAGATTCTAACCCTCCCATTTCTAGTCATTAACATGGTTCTAATTTTTGTTTAAGATATAACTTGATTTTTTTTATGGATTCTTAACTCTTGTGAATGATTCAAGTGATTTAGGCAAATTTGGTATTAAGTCGAGCAAAAATTTTTACCTACCTATCAAGTGTTTGACAAAATGCCTCAAAGAAAGTCTAATTGTTTTCTTTCAAGTTTTGAAATGGTTTAGTTAATTTGCATTGAATTTGATAAAAACCCTATTGAATCACATAAAAGGTGTTTGATGAAATGTGTCAAATGAGCCATACTTATTTCCCTTAAACTTCAATGCAAGGAATTGTGATTGGTAGTGGTAAATCTTGAATTCTAATTGAATTCTATGGATTTTGGCAAAGAAATGAGTTATGGAACTCAAATAGGGTGCTATGCAATTTTGATTTTATTTTAAATACATGGTTGGTCCAATTTAGCTTTAAAAATGTCTTTCATTGATTCATATAGATAATACTTAATTTATGAACTTCGAATTTGCCTTTGAAAATGTAATTTTTTTTTAAATACGGTTGAACTCCTTTGAAATATACCTAGTCTTTATTTGTTGAATATGGATGACATTAATTAATTTGAGTTGGTTTTGAGCTAAATCTAGAAGCAAAAGAGTTTTTAATCCATTTTCTAAAAAATGAACTTAACTTATTCAAGTTGTGAGTTTCTAGCAAAATTGAGTGAATTGGGAGTTTTAAGTTGAACTTCACTTTTATTTAACGGTTTGGTTCCATTTTCCTTGTGATGAGTTGACTCGAATCTTTTAAGTAAGAAAATTTAAGTTTTGCATAATCTTCCATGTTTTGCTTTAATGCCTTCTTATTTTACGCAAAAATCGTTGGTTTTGATTTCAAGTGTTAATTATTGATTTTGGAGTCGTGAACGGTCTAAGCTGGAAGTAAGAATTAGTGGTTTGATAGTGATGAACCCTTTGAAAACCATTTATTTGGGTCAAATAAATTTAGAAGAGTTTGTAACGCAAATGCCTACATGGATGATTATAAATTTATTTTACTAGCACAACAGAGTAAGCTATGGTACTTGAAAATTATAATTGGTAGATTCATGAACCAAGGAACAATACTTTGATGTAGCAAGTGGTCCTTGAACAATTAAAAGTAGTTTAAACGACTTTGTTGTACATATGGTGAATGTAGATGCGCAGGGACTCAACTAGGGTATTCGAATGATTGATTTGACGTAGCAATTTATGCGATTGTGTTGTAAGTAAACCAGTAAGAAATTCAATATTAATTCTTTTTATTTCCTTGCATATTTTGATGAAAATGATAACTATTGTCGGACTTTACTTCCCTACCGAGTGACCTAGGGTCTTAGTGGTCGAGTTGAGTCGTTGTTTTCTCGTAGGTTGAGCATTCAAGTCGCGCTCGTGGCTCCTAGACTAGCCTGAATCCTCAGAGTGAGCATCTGCCATGTGTCGTGGCTCCTCATAGGACTTCATGGATTCCATTGCGATTGAGTATCCAGCTGCGACCGAGGCTCCCTTTGGAATTTTCTCAGGTTGCGACTCAAGTGAGCCGACAGTGCCGAACAAATTTGGTGCGGTTGAAGCGGACTTGGTCTCGACGTACTAGTATTTGACACTTACACGTTTTAAGTGGCTTTGAGCCCACGTGTAGAGTGTCACGACCACTTAAGCGCCTATCCTTTGCTTCCGGGTCACTTGGTCTCTATCATTGACTATTGTAGTCTGTTTATCATGTGTTTTATTGTTCTTTTCAGCTTCCTTTCCTTTCCTACATGATTTATAGACTTATTTATTGTTTAATCTGAATTACTGTTGAACTTCTTCTGGATTTACTTACTGGGATTATTTCCTCTTTTGGTAACAATTGCAAGCATAATCTTCGAGCTCGAGAACATTCATGTGGGACATATGTAAGTCATTTGATGTATTTATATTGTAATTACTATGCTTTGTAAATGGGTATTTGGGTTGAGAAATGCTATACTTTGTGTATTATATTCGTTGTACGGGGTTTCCATATTCTAGCTTCCACACCTAGAACTCGTTTTGTGTTTAATTTATTTCCATTGCATATGATTTCATATATGTATATATACTCTGTCATGTAGAAAGTCAGGTACTGAAGACCTATTTTTTAGGCCGACTAGGCCTTTATTAACTCCGAACTGGTTTACTGATGATTAATGAGGCTTAGTGTCAGGCGGTGGGCCGTCACATAGAGTCACGACTTAACATGAAGCTTAGAAAGCAATTGAAGAGTACTATGGTTCACACAATAGATCTCAGGTTCAGTTGTTCAAGATTGAACTCTAATCTACCAAGAAAGGGTCATCTACTATGTTAAAATGCTTGTCAAAAATGAAAAGTCTATCAGATAATCTTGCAACTGAAGGTGCATTGATTTCGATGGCAGATTTGATAACTTCAGTGATTGCTAGGTCTTGATATGGAGTATATGCTAATTACTACATTGATATTGGATAAACCAGGGTTATGATGGACAAAATTTCAAGCTATGTTACTTAGCTTTGATGTTAGGTTAACTCAGATGCACACAATGCAAGGGATTAATTCTTAGTCTCCAGGATGTCACTCCTTCTGCAAGCTCTGCAGAAGTAAAAAAGTGGTTATGGTTCTGGTGTAAATAAGTGAAAACATGGTTCAGGTGGACATAGATCTGGGAATAGAGGTAATCACAACAGAGGTCGTGGAGGCAGATAGAGAGGTAAATGAGGCTTCAAGTTCTAGAACAATAATAGACCTATATGTCAAATTTGTAGCAAGATTGGACATACTGCAACAGTGTGTTATTACTCTGCAGATATGAAATACTTGGGGTCTCCAGTGCCACCTACTCAGCCTCAACAACCTCGAAAATTCACTCACGTGTACCTCAGAATCAGAGTTTGTTCTTGCTACTCCTCAATGTGTTCCTAATCCATCATGGCATGCTAATAGTGGAGCTACTTCTCATACTGCTTTCAAGCAGTCTCACATGATGAACAGTCATCCATATAAGGTAATGATGGATTAATGGTTGGGAATGGTCAGTGTTTGTCTATATCTAGCATTGATATTGCTAAGATACATGCTTTTTATTCGAGATTATCTTTTTCAAATACTTTGTATGTACCTAACATTAAGAACTTATTGAGTGTGTCTTAATTAACCGGGAGAATGATGTTCTAATCAAATTTCATTTAAATGCTTGTTACGTGAAAGATTTCAGAACTAAGGAAGTTCTCCTTCATAGCACATTGCAAAATGGTCTCTATCGGTTCTTTGGTCCTTCTTCCAAGTTATCTGCCAACAAGTCTACTTTCATTGCTGCTAATGAAAGTGTCCCATCTTTATGGCATTCTCGTCTTGGACATCCTGCTCAACGCACTTTTCAACAGGTGTTGCATTCTCATTTGCATATTCATTTTGGTAATGCCATTGATTTCTGCTCATTTTGTCCATTGGGTAAGAGACATGCATTGCCTTTTCATTCATCGAATAAGAGTTCTTCATCTGTTCTTGAACTGATTCACATTGATGTCCGAGGTCCTGCTCCATGTACATTTTCTCACGGTTTTAACTACTACATACATTTTATGGATGATTGTACTCGTTTTACTTGGTTGTATACCTTAAAACGCAAGTCAGATACTATCAAGGCATTTTTTCATTTCAAACTACTGGTTGAGAATCAGTTTAACACAAAAATTAAGAGAGTCCGGTCTGATTGGGGAGGTGAATATATGTCATTCAAGACAATTCTCGATTCCTATGGGGTTGTGTTTCAACATTCCTGTCTACATGTTCATGAACAGAATGGTAGAGCAAAAGTAAGCATCGTCATATTGTGGAATTTAGTCTTGTACTTCTTTCCCATAGTCATATGCCCATTAAATTCTGGTGGGATGCATGTGAAACAGCTGGGTTTTTTATTAACAGACTTCCTATTAAAGTTCTTAATGGGTTGTCTCCATACGAGAAACTGTATCAAACTCCATAAGTGTAAGATCTACTCAGAGTCTTTGGTTGTGCTTCTTATTTTCACTTACGTCCCTATAATCAGCATAAGTATCAATTTCGATTAGAAAAGTTTTTGTTTCTAGGATACTCTTCTCAAAAGGGTTACAAGTGTTTAAATAAACATGGGAGACTGTTCATTACAAGACATAGCGTCTTTAATGAATAGAAGTTTCCATAAGAGCAGTTGTTTATGCCCTCTTCTCCCATTCTTAAGTCTAAACCAGAAGTTTTCACTCTTCCATTGCTTGCTTGGTCTTTTGAGGGTCCTAATTTAGTTTTAGATTCTCGACTTTCTCAATCAAGCTCTAGTTCTTCTAGTATGTTACCTTCTGAGCCATTTTTTCTAGTTGATGAGACTATTGTTACTTCAATGCTAGCGCATCAAAGAATACTCATTCTATGATTATAAGGGCTAAGGATGGGATCAGTAAGAAAAAGGTGTTTCTAGAACCTCAAACACAACTGGTGATCATTCCTGAGTCTGTTAATAAGGACCTTGAGGATCCAAAGTGAAGAGAAGCCATGAATGTTCAATATCAACCTCTTATCAAAATCGGTACATGGTCTTTAGTTCTTCCTTCTTCACATCAGAATGTTGTTGGAAATTAATGGATTTTTTCCTTGAAATATAATTATGATGGGTCTGTAAATCGATACAAAGCTAGATTGGTGGCTAAAGGATTTAAACAAGTCCAAGTACTAATTTTGATGAGACCTATAATCCTGTGGTGAAGGCTTCCACCATCAAAATTATTTAGGTCCTTTAAGGGCACCCCACCAATTCATGAAGGCACCCTCTTATTGAGGGCACAAATCAAATTACTAAGGGCACCCAAAAATTAGGCCCGAAATCTCGAAAAACCCCTCGTGCAAAATAGAGGCACCACACCACCCCACCACCGTCCTCTTGAGGCACCCCACCACCCCACCACGGTCTTCTTGCTTGACTTGCCCTACTTCTCATCGATGAACCAGCTAGCAATCTCGAATCTCAATTGACTTCGTTCCTCTCCGTCTCTCTCCGCTGTTATAGGACATTTTTTGAGTTTGAAGGCTCCGAGTTTTGGTCGATTTCGTCTCCACATTAGGGCTCGGTTTAAGTTTTTCATTCACACACTCAAGTCGTGAAATCGATCGTTTGAAGGTACGTTGATAGTCTAAGTAAGTTGCATTTGGTAGAGTAGTTGTTATGTTTGTGTGGCGGTGCATTCAATGGTGCATTTATTGGAAAGTCGTGGTTCTCGGCCACACAGGCCAGAGATTTTGTTTACAGTCTCGGCCAAGCATGGCCGAGACTGAGGGGAAACTTTTGGAAACTCATAGTTCTCGCCAGACAGGCCAGTATAGTTTACACAGTCTCGACAACGAATGACCGAGAGTTATATTGTTATCTCGGTCACCACTTCACGAGAGCAACCATTAGTGTATAGTTTATGTTTTGTCGGTGTTGTACAACCGATAGTGTAAGATAGATCTCGGTTTTCCATGACCGAGACTTTTATTGTCGTCTCGGTCACCACATCATGAGAGTAAGTTGAAGTGTATAGTTTATGTCCTGTGGGTGATGTATAACCGAGAACGTAGCATTTCTCTCGGTTGTCCATTACCGAGACTTTTATTCATTTCTCGGTGGATGTTGACCGAGACGTTTGCATAACTCTCGGTCCTGCGAGGCCGAATCAATCGCGTCCCTAAGAAACCCTATGTTGACAAACAAAATCATCAATTTCACAATTTTCTATCCAAAAAATAGTTCCTTCAAAGCTTCATATGATTGTCAAACATTGTTACTTCGCTGTCGGATGATGTCAAGACGCAAGAATCGATACACGCTCGACAAACACAATTGTGGCTTTAGGTTTCACTAGTGATCCAAGGTGGTGGGGTGCCCCAGTTTTGCATTGAAATGATTTGTGAGGTTTGAGTGAGTATATATGAAGGGGTGTTGAGTCGTTAATTATGTAATATTATATATAGGTTATTTATATATTTTTAGTGTCAAGTCTCCAAAATACTAGCCTAATTGCATTTATTTATTATTTTCAGGGTTATTGGAGTGCGCGGTTAAATCCGGGGCGAAAAACTATGCAAAATCGAGTATTCATATGTCTGGATATGTTTTACCCTAAAAATCGCGCTAGCTCGTATCTCGAGGCGAATTTGGTGGGGCTTACACGTGAGACACGAAAGAGATGATGTGGCTAGTGGTGCTTGCGTGATTTAAGGATATAAGTTAGGAATGTTTTGCTTTTAATAGGAATATAATATATATATATATATATTATAATATTATAATATAATATATGGGAAGGAAATAAAGAATGGAGGGAGAAATAGAAACTGATGATTGCTATTGGAGATATGCATCGAAAAAAAAAAAAAAAAAAATCGGAAAGAAAAGAAAGTGGAAAAACAGGGGCTTTTCTCTCTTCTTGGCCGAACGCCTTCTCTCCCATTTTTTTATTTTTATTTTTTTCCTTTGTGTTCTTTGATGCGAGGCTAAAACTTCTAGCCTAGGCAAGACTGCGAGGGATGTTCGACTGTGCATATCAATAGATTTGTGAGATTTATATATTTTAATTTTAATCTTTTCATTAATATTTTATTTTCTTTGGTATTGTTTCAATAATTGAAGTTAAACACTTGTTTAAACTTTGATTTATTTGTCAGTGAGTCGTAAGCATCCGTACTTGTGCAATAAGACCACACTAGTGGCGATTGACCATACCAATTGATTAGTCTCTTTTGGGACCGGTTGAATACCTTAGAAATCTGGGCTAAATCGGACACACTAGTGATCCGGTTGTCTAGGTGTAGTGCCTTCAGGAAGCTCAATGCGGTCAACGCATTAAACCCAATTCACTTGAATTGTGGTTATGTGTTTGATTAGGGAAGTAGTCATCGTCGTACCTTGGCTATCGAGATTAGGAAGCGCGAGGAACCGCGTACGTTACCGGGTCTATAGCTACACTAGGATATTTTGATTTGCATATTTTACATAAATCAAAGACCAAATCCAATCTTTTATCGAACTAAACTTGTATGTCTTGACCTAAGTGTTTCTATTAATTGTTTTTAAATTATTTCCATTGCTTTAGTTACTTAATTTATTTTAGATTATTTAATTAATTCAATCTCTCTTAAACCCCGATTTCCCTTTTAGTTCTTTTTAAACCTTAGAAAGATTACCAATCCCTGTGGGATCGACCATTTGCCACTATTCTGCAAATAGTTGGTTTATGTATAATTTTAAATATTATTGACGCGTTCGGCGCGCGACAATTTTTGGCGCCGTTGCCGGGGATTGGTTTTTTTCTTTCTTTGGTTTTTATTTTTATTTTTCTTTGTTTTTTTTATTATTTTGTATCTAGTTCCTTGTTTCTAACATTTTTGCAGGTAATTCCATAATGGCCTCCTACACTCATAATTATGGTCGATTCGAAGACTCATACTATCATGCTGTGAATGAGGTAGGTATGTCACATAATGGACATCAATTTTCTAACTCGCAATCTTTTGTGCAACAGGTCAGGGTTTGTGGAAATCGTGGGGAGTACTTTCATCCCACGTATGCTTGTCCTTATTCGAAGTATAAGAATCATCATGGTTCCACTTATGCATCACCACAACCCAACTTCTAAATGTCTAAGCGAAGTCCACAGATTCCTCAATATGAAAATAGGCCTATACGAGACATGATGAATGACTTGATCTTCAGAGAACCAACTTTTCAACAAAGTCATCAGCATGAACGGAGAACCATTGCAAACATTGAGAGAAATATGATCTCCGATTGGCTTTCTCAAAGCACCGCTCAGCAGCCCTTGCAGGAGGATATGTAGTATATGAAATCAAAATTGCAAAATTCAGAAACTCAAGTTACCACTATACTTGAGCATTTGATGGATGAGGAAGAGTTGCCTCCGCAACCAGTTTTTGACTCAGATGAGATTGTGAATGCTGATACATTTGAAAGTGTTTAGTTTGATGAGTTCTCAATTGTGGACGAGCATTTGAGCGAACCAGAGGAAACATTATACGTTTCTTCACATGAGCCAGACATTACTATTGCACAATATGACGATGATGAAGCTGAGAAAGAAATTGAAGTCATTTCAGAAAGGTCGGAGGAGCCCCAAAAAGAGAACGAGGAAGACCAACCTCTGGTGTTGGTGAAACCACCCACCCTCCCATGCATATTTGTTAGACCTTGCAAGGGGGTGGACGTAAAGGAGCGTTCGCGGATTTTCTACACTGTCGACACCTTTGTGTTGGATGACCATGACTCGACAGATTCTTTTGTGTTAGAGGTCCCGAATGAGCTCCCAACTCTGAAGGAAGGCGCGCATGATGCATTGCCCAAATATGTTGATGCGCCATTTGTTGTTGACATCTCTAAAGGAGAGGGCATCACGTGATGAATCACAATAAGTCTAGCCAAAGACTTAAAAGAAAGGCGCTCGTTGGGAGGCAGCTCAACTTTATTTTTGTTTTTTTTCTTGCATTTATTTCAATTTTAATTTAGTTTTAGTTTTTTATGTTTAATAAAGCCCTAACTTGGTCTCTTGGATTTTTGCGGGTGTAATGAATGTTTGATGAGCACTGATAGTACTAGACCACCCCCTGCGTTTTGTTAGGTTTGACTATGGATTACATTGTTTTTGAAGTAATTTGAGCATATTCTTTTTTAGGAATTAACATATTATTAGAGTTTTAGGTGTTTTGAGACTTGGTTGGGACATATCCAACTTAAGTCGCCACATTAGTGGAGGGTCTTTAAGTAGACCCAAAACCCTAAACCTCATTCCATCATCTTGTTGACTTCACCCGTAGTTGAAAGACTCGGGCTCGTAAGATTTGATAGGAATCATTTGAATTAACTCTCATGCTTATTAGTTCTTGCTCTTATTATGATAATTTTATTTCATAGTTTCCGTAGTCACCTAGACATGCGAGATTTGAGCATTTACTAGTTTTTGGAAACTTTTGTTATGCGTGCACATGTATCATCTTCTTATTTTATCCATATTCTTTTTCACCACTA
Source organism: Stephania yunnanensis (assembly GCA_039657365.1). NCBI lineage: Eukaryota > Viridiplantae > Streptophyta > Magnoliopsida > Ranunculales > Menispermaceae > Stephania > Stephania yunnanensis. The sequence continues at coordinate 49,582,089 of CM077584.1, read as the reverse complement.
TTATTTGTCTTTTTGTTGCATGGATTCCTTGACTTGTTTTGAACCTTGAGGACAAGGTTCAAAACAAGTTTGGGGGTACTTTAGGATTTGTGGATTATGTAGGATGAATTTCTTTGCGAAAGACCGCGGGTGAGATCGTTTAAAATTTTTCAATTATATGCGGTTACATGTGGTTGACGGATGATATTGGTGGTGTTTGATATATCTTATTCATTCATTTCTTCCATTTCTTTTCCCTCCATATCTCATTTTCTCATTTCGTTAGGAGTTGATGCACTTTCATGCATGTATTTAGTATAGTTTTTATTATTATATTGTTTAGAGTCACCCGAAACTTTGTTTCATGCAATCGGTTGTGGATGAGTACATTATGGTTGCCTTTTTGACTTGAAACTTAGGAAAAAGTAGGGGAAATATTCAGGCGATTTCGTAGCTCAGCATTTTTATGATTTCATGATTAGGGACTTAGTATGATGGTTAAGCCTTGTGCTAGATACCAAAATGGGTAGACGGTTGAAATTGTGCAAGTGATGAGATTTTAACACAAATCGGGGAATTTACTTAATTATAGTGAAAGTGAGAAGGGCTAACATGAGTTTTCAAATTATAGAGAGTCCCACAAGTTTCCACAGGAAATGGAGCAGGAAAATTTGTGGTGGGAAAAAGTGAGAAAATCGATCCACAGGAAATGAAGCAGGGACCGTATCATTAAACAAAAAAAAAATTGGAGAAGAAAAAAATAGAGAGTATACATATAAAATGAATAAAAGCGGAAGTGTATGAAAACTCCTCAAATAAAAAGATTTAGCTCGAATGCTTATTGCTAGATTAAGTAAAATTGTAAACTTGCATGCTTGAATGTATAGACCAAGAAAACCCGTAAGTAGTTGATGGCATTTGTCTCGACCATATCTTTGTTTTTAAAGTGTGATCTTAATTGTGTTCGGGTTGCGGTTCTTGACATATCTTAACTCCGAAATTTCATGAGTGGCTTGTTAACTTGGCAACTATGTAAACCAAAGGAACTCCTTGAATTTTGAATCGGGTATAGGATTGGTTGAGTCTGTACATATCTATATTATGAGTCTAGTGTATTTGCGTGTTTGTCATTTACATCTTTGCTCGGGACGTGCAAAGTCTTAAGTTTGGGGGTATTTGTTGAGTCGTTAATTATGTAATATTATATATAGGTTATTTATATATTTTTAGTGTCAAGTCTCCAAAATACTAGCCTAATTGCATTTATTTATTATTTTCAGGGTTATTGGAGTGCGCGGTTAAATACGGGGCGAAAAACTACGCAAAATCGAGTATTCATATGTCCGGATATGTTTTACCTTAAAAATCGCGCTAGCGCGCATCTCGAGGCAAATTCGGTGGGGCTCACACGTGAGACACGAAAGAGATGATGTGGCCAGTGGTGCTTGCGTGATTTAAGGATATAAGTTAGGAATGTTTTGCTTTTAATAGGAATAATATATATATATATATATATATTATAATATTATAATATAATATATGGGAAGGAAATAAAGAAGGGAGGGAGAAATAGAAACTGATGATTGCTATTGGAGATATGCATCGAAAAAAAAGAAAGAAAATCGGAAAGAAAAGAAAGTGGAAAAACAGGGGCTTTTCTCTCTTCTTGGCCGAACGCCTTCTCTCCCATTTTTTTATTTTTATTTTTTTCCTTTGTGTCCTTTGATGCGAGGCTAAAACTTCTAGCCTAGGCAAGACTGCGAGGGATGTTCAACTGCGCATATCAATAAATTTGTGAGATTTATATATTTTAATTTCAATCTTTTCATTAATATTTTATTTTCTTTGGTATTGTTTCAATAATTGAAGTTAAACACTTGTTTAAACTTTGATTTATTTGTCAGTGAGTCGTAAGCATCCGTACTTGTGCGATAAGACCACACTAGTGGCGATTGACCATACCAATTGATTAGTCTCTTTTCGGACTGGTTGAATACCTTAGAAGTCTGAGCTAAATCGGACACACTAGTGATCCGGTTGTCTAGGTGTAGTGCCTTCAGGAAGCTCAATGCGGTCAACGCATTAAACCCAATTCACTTGAATTGTGGTTATGTGTTTGATTAGGGAAGTAGTCACCGTCGTACCTTGGCTATCGAGATTAGGAAGCGCGAGGAACCGCGTACGTTACCGGGTCTATAGCTACACTAGGATATTTTGATTTGCATATTTTACATAAATCAAAAACCAAATCCAATCTTTTATCGAACTGAACTTGTATGTCTTGACTAAGTGTTTCTATTAATTGTTTTTAAATTATTTCCATTGCTTTAGTTACTTAATTTATTTTTAGATTATTTAATTAATTCAATCTCTCTTAAACCCCGATTTCCCTTTTAGTTCTTTTTAAACCTTAGAAAGATTACCAATCCCTGTGAGATCGACCTTTTGCCACTATTCTCCAAATAGTTGGTTTAGGTATAATTTTAAATAATATTGACGCGTTCGGCGCGCGTCAAGGGGCAAAATAGACATTTACATTTTAGATAGGAAAATGAGAAAAAATATGGGTGCCTTCATGAATTGGTGGGGTGCCCATAGCGTGCCTCAAATTATTTTGTCAATTGCAGTTCAGTTTGGATGATCTTTGAGACAGCTGGATATCAATAATGCATTTATGAACGGTACATTAATGGAAGAGGTCTTTACAAACCAACCTTAAGGTTTTGTCGATGACAGCCAACCTTCATTTATATGTAAATTACACAAGGCACTTTATGGTCTTCGACAAGCACCTCGAGTTTGGTTTGATAAATTGAAAAGTACTTTGCCATTTTTGAATTCTAAAGCTCATAACTCATTGTTTATTCTTCGAACTTGTGCTTTATTTGTTGGTTTATGTTGATGATATAATTGTGACCGGGTCGAATTCTTCTTTGATTAAAATTTTTTTTCTCAATTTCACGATTATTTTGCTTTGAAATATATTGGTGAGTTGAGTCTGTTTTTTGGGTATGGAAGCTAGATGTGATTCCTCTTGCATCTTCCATACACAGTATGCCTATATTAAACAATTATTGCATCACAGTGGCATGGTATTTGCTAAGCCTATTATGGCATGTTCGCTTCACCGTCTTAGGTCGGATTAGCCACACTGGACTAGTTAATCCGGTGTTCGCTTGAAGGATTAACTAGGCCACAGGATTAGTTAATAGGCATGGGAGTGGATTAAACAATACCACCATTTTTTGTGGGATTAGTTAATCCATAGTGGGTGGTTAGTGGAGATTACCACTTTACCCCTCACATTAACACAGCAGCTTCACCAAGTTGGTCACTCATGGCGGACTCTTCACCCAATCGCGCTTGAACAATTCACTATCCGAGTCTCCTCAGTTCTTCAACAGAGATCAATCAATGAAACCTCTTTCGATTTCGCTCTCTCACTCATCCTCTTCTCCCTCTCCCTCTCCCTCTCTCTCCTTCTCCACCGATCCCAATCCGCGCCCCAAGCTTTCAGGAGAGATCCTGGGCACCCGCAGTGGCATCACGGCGCCTTTCGAGATGTCTGAGACAGCGTCCGCTCTGATCTCCGCCAAATGCTCCACACCCGCGTAGAGGTCTCTTTCATTCAATTCCCTATATTCATCTTTCGATTTCGCTTATTTAGGGTTTTAGGTTTCACGGATTAATTGAGGTTGTGTTAGATTTAGGTGCACTAATTTGGTGTAGTTGGACATGGCAGCAAACTCAAAGTAACAAAACTGTTGGCAGCAAACTCAAAGTAACACCATTTTTGGTGTTATTTATGTAAGGGTATTTTGGTAAATGTACATGTACAACCTCATTTAATCCCAACCTTAAAACTCCCAACCAAACAAGATACACAAATGAGACTAAACTATCTAAACACATGTGTTAGTCCCATCACTAATTAATCCCATGTGTTAGGATTCACTAAAATGTGAAGCGAACATGCTATTAATACTCCTGCCACTGTTGGGAACCCTCAACATGCAAATATTTCTCATGCTTTTACTGAGACTACTCTATATCGAATTCTCTTGGGTAGTCTACAATATTTAGTCCACACTAGGCCAAATATTGCTTATATTGTTAGTAAATTGAGCCAATATCAGCAACACCCTATTGTGCCTCATTGGCAAGCTCTTGAGATAGTTCTTTGATACTTGAAATGCACTATTGAATAGGGAATTTGGTTCAAATCGAGTTCGAAGTTGTTTTTAACAAGATTTTCTAATGTTGATTGGGCTGCTTCACCTGATGATCGTCAGTCGATTGCTAGATTTGCAGTGCTTTTGGGTTCCAATATGATTTCATGGCGGTATAAAAAATAGCATGTAGTGGCTTGCTCCAATACCGAGTCGAGTATCGTGCCCTTGCCCACGTTGCGGCTGAGGAAGCATGGGTTCAGTCTTTGTTATCAGAATTAGGCATCTCATTACCATCTCATCCTCAAGTTTGGTGTGATAATGCGAGTGCTAATGCTTTGGCCAGAAATCTAGTGTACCATGCTCGTACTAAACATATTGAGCTCGATGTTCATTATGTGAGAGATCATGTTCGTAACGACCTTCTTGCAGTTCATCATGTGCCTACCCGTGACCAATTAGTTGATTTGTTTACCAAGGCTTTGGCTACTCCACTTCTGCGTTATCTCTGTAGCAAACTTGGGATTGCACAGCTACCCCTGCATTTGACGGGCCTGTTAGAAAGAATCATTAAAGAGTGGTTTAAGGTGTGTGGCACGTGTGATGTGTGTGAGTGTTGTAAATATAGGGTGTGTTTGATAGCAGGGAAAATGAAAAAAAAATCATGGAAATTTGTTTTATTTTTTAGTAGAACTGTTTTTTTTTGTGTTTGATACATTTGTAACCGCACTGAGAAAAAAAATCCACCTCCCTAGTTTTCCTCATTTATTTTCTCTTATTTCAAAATGGAAATTGGAGATTTTCTCTCACGCAATACCCAAACTCGGACTCCAAGTTCCTCTGATCTTGTCTCGGATGGACCGTATTTCGTCGGGGATTGTATGATTGTGGTCTTTCTATTTCTGGCAGTTTCTTTTTTCATCTTTCTATCTTGGTTGTAGGTTATCACTTCATGCAACAATACTAAAGATGAATTGGTGCAAGAGGTGGAGAGCTTCAACCAAAGAAGCATCGATTTCCTCGAAGTAGAGGCAGCGAAGGATCAAGAAGTGCAAACCAATGTCCCTCCATTCAGATATCTCAGTCATGTACGCACTTATCCGACATTCATGTTTGGAGGATCAGAAGGATCACGAGTAGCAACCGTTGCATTCCATCGGAACTAGAAACGTTTTGGCTAGTTGCTCTTTTTTGCGGTTTTTTTATTTGTTCCTTCTCTTTGTTTTCCCTCTTCTGAAAGTGCAAAAAGCTTTTAATGTGGAGATCTGTCTCTCGCTTCAATCTACGTGAGTATAAACAGCTGATAATTATCACTGGAGGGTCGTTAATTGGTATGTTTCATTTTTTCAGAATATTAATTGGTATGTTGTGTTGAGTCATTCCTAAACTTAAAAAAGGAGCTCTAGACAGTTTTAGAGAATCTATGCACTATTTGTAGTCATTCAGTAGTCTTTGTTTAATGGTAAGTGGCGTTGATTCTTAATCAGTTAGTCATAGCTTGTTAATCAGTTAGTCATAGCTTGGAAACGTTAAGGCATCATCCTTGTAAGTAATGAGGTTTGTTGCGTATTTTCTCTTATTTCCTCATTTATTTTCTCTTATTTCAACTTTTAGGGTGTGTTTGAATGGGGTTATTATTTTGATTATCGAAACTAGGTCGAATATAGTGGTCAATTCGTGGTACGGCAAAAAATGAAAAAAAAATACATTAGTTATCAAACAACAGAAAATTGAAAAAAAAAATTCTCGCGTACAATCAAACAGCAATGAGAAAATTCTTTTAAAAAAACTTTCTACAGAAAATTTGCCAAAGTAAATACGTTTTTCTCATTGAAAATTTTCTTTGCTATCAAACACACCCATATGGCCTGTTTGGTTCGTGGGATTAGCTCGGATTAGCTACAGTGGACTAGTTAATCCGCTGTTTGGTTGGAGGATTAACTAGGCCAGCGGATTAGTTAAGAGGCATGGTAGTGGATTAAACAATACCACCATTTTTTGTGGGATTAGTTAATCCATTGTAAGTGAAATAGGAGATTACCACTTTACCCCTCACGTTAACAAAATCACAAACAACCAATCTCGAGACCGAACCCTCCTTGTTTTGCTCTTCTTCTTCGTCTCATTCGCGACCTGGAGACCACCGCGACCTGGAGACCACCGCAAGGCGACGCCCGAAGAGGAAGCGGCGAGGAGGAAGCAAAGAGGAGGAAGCCAGCGCCCGAAGAGGAAGCGAGGAAGAGGAAGCGACCTGGATTTCGTTCTTCCTCCCAACTCTGCTCCGGATCTAGCTGTTCCTTTGACAATGTAATGCGGGTTACTATCCTGCAACTGCAAAGCTCTCTGTGTTGCCTCCACCAGACTAATTGATCTTTCTCCGTCTTCGACCAGTTTTTCTATTTTACAAAAGCAATAAACAAATCAATTCAGTTTTGCATTTTTTTAGTGTCAATTAGGAGTTGCACTATTAATACTGATACATTTAAAATGGCAGTGTTGGCTAATTGATAAGAAGGTACCATCTGCCATTAGAATGAAAATTAAGCACATTTTTATTAACTTCAATGGTAGTGCAAAAATATAGAGTAGCCTTTAGCGTAGGCGAAACTGATTTATGTTCCAGATTGGATTATGATCGTTATTTTGATAGATTTCATGCTTGTTGAACTTAATTTTACAGAACTGCAGACTTGAATCCAAAACTGCACAAATCAGTTTCATGCTTGATGAGAAATGGGTGAAATGGGGGGTTTTTGTGTTATTCATCTAAATGGTACTTTGGTAAATGTACATATACAACCTCATTTAATCTCAACCTTAAAACTCCCAACCAAACAAGCTACACAAATGGGACTAAACTATCTAAACCCATGTGTTAGTCCCATCACTAATTAATCCCATGTGTTAGGATTCACTAAAATTTGAACCAAACAGGCTGTGATTTGTATGAGTGTTTGTAAACGAATGAGAGTGTGCCAAGTGGTTATGTAAACGTGAGTTTCACCGTTCAGATCAAATGATCTAACACTTCATGTGTAATCATCTCAGTTAATATAAATACAACAATAAACACAGATCTGATATTCTTGATCAGATCTAGTTTTCCTTCACAGTGAAGGTTCATCTTCTACACTGATCTATGTTAAATATCTCGTTTAATAAAGAGAAAGATGTTCCTCTACAAGGGACACAAAGCCATATGGCCCATTTGTATATGGCTTTGTAAGATAATTCTATTTTCATAAGATGAGAGATTGTTTTGTTTGGAATCAAGGATCTTTTCATTTCATAGAGAAGAGAATACAAATGACAGAAAGAAGACCAGCAATCCTCGCTGGATAGGTCGTACAAATCCTCAGTCCTCACTGGAGAGGTCGTACAAATCCTCGTTAACCATACTTGCTAAGAGCTCACAAAAAGCACGAAGACAAACTAACTCAAAATTATAGAAGAAGACCTCTCAAGACTAGAGAAGTGGCCGTCTCCAACCTTTTCTAACTCAAAACTACTTTACCAATGCATTAAGCCTAAGAAAAAAAAAAGTTAACTACACTGTCCCACGCCAAAGAAACAAGAAATCCATCAATGTGAAAATAGATGCTAAATGAAACAGATAAGATTTGATTTTGAGTGAGACCATCTGAATAATGCAATCCGGTTCATTAAATGAATCATCATATTTTTTGAATCTAATTGAATAACTATGAGCTTTCAGTTTAAAGTTTTTCTAGTTGCAAAATTAGCACATATAATAAACACAATATTTCCAATTTTTTTCCCCTAAGAAGTCCATGTTCAACCTGATTAATGCAAATAAAATAACTGTTGGATAACCCAATGCAATGAACAATTGATGCAAATTTACATGCTTCAGAAATTCCGCATGAAAAGCTTGAGCAAGCTTAAGTTTGCAAGTTATCAGCATTCAACCTTTTTGTCGGTTCACAGTTCCAATAAATTGAGAGATAAAGAGTCATTGAGTTTGGACCAAATGTTTGTCATTTGCAAGTATCAACAGATAACAGCACCCAGCACATAGTGAAATTCAAAAGCACCATGCATATACTTTCTACATTAACAAAACATTACTCTCAACCAAAGGAGAGAGTGCCATGGAATTGATCTATGAAATTAAAGCATTGATCACATAAGACTAAAATTCATTTTTACAGTTGAACCAAAAAGAGACTGCTCAAAATAATTACACAAACACAGAAAGATGAGAGAGAGAAAGTCTTAAGCAACTTGATGAAAAGATGAGGAAAGTGAATGATTGACATATTTTGGTACATACATTGGGATAGTTGTTGAAGTTCTAGAAGATAGCGCTAGCTATTCCTCTACAAGGCGCACAAAGCCATATTTATAAGGCTGAGTAACTGAGTAAGCTATATGTTCTTAAGATATAAGACGAAAAATTCTTTTGTTAGGAAACAAAGATCTTTATTTCGAGACTACAAATGATAGAAAGAGGACCAGCACTCTTGATAACTAGGTGGTACAAATCCCTGTATTGCTAAGAAAAACTCCCCTGCACAGAGAGCACGTAAACCAACAAACAACCTGTTGCGAAGACTAGAGAAGAAAACCTTTGAACAATTAACACACCAAACCAGTAGATCAAAGATCAGATGATCAGTTGATCATCAATGTAACAGTTCAGTGAATCAAATGAAGAAGAAAACATGAACAATATTCAATCTATTATTCATCAAAATCTAAAATACAGAGTACATGTACATGACTTATATACAAAAAACAAGAAGGTGTACACTACACACCCCTGTCATAACTAAGTGAAGGAAACTAACATGTACCTATGATACAATACACACCAGCCTCATGATACAATACATTACAGTTATACATTACATAACTCTACATCCCCCCCTCAAGATGGAAGTCTATGCCAGTCACATAGACCCATCTTGGACAATAAATCAGAGAACAAAGGAGCTGGTAAAGATTTGGTAAACAAATCAGCTAACTGTAACCGAGTAGGAACATATTGTGGAAGAACAAAACCACACTTAAACTGATGACGAACCAGGTGACAGACAATATCCAAATGCTTAGTACGTTCATGGAAAACAGGGTTGGCAAAAAGATGAATTGCAGCTTGATTATCACACCAGAGAGGTATAGGAAGAGGAGTAGGAACACCTAAGTCCTTAAGGATATAAGAAATCCATAACAATTCACAAACTGTAGAAGACAAACTCCTATATTCAGCTTCAGCAGATGATTTAGAAACAGTAGCTTGCTTTTTAGTTTTCCATGAGATCAAAGAGGAGCCCATGAACACACAATAACCAGTGAGAGATTTTCGAGAAAGAGGACAAGCAGCCCAATCAGAATCACAGTAAGCAACAATAGGAAAATCCAGCTGAACAGGGAAAAACAATCCTTGAGAAGAAGTACCCTTAAGATACCTTAAAACATGAATAGCACCAGACCAATGTTGTTCAGTAGGAGCTTGAACAAACTGACTCAACTGCTGTGTGGCATAAGTGATGTCAGGACAAGTGAAACCCAAGTAAAGAAGATGACCAATTAGTCTTCTATATCGATCAGCTTCAAGTAACAAAGGTGAATCACCATCATCAAATTTACAGTCACGAGGAAGAGGAGTAGATGCTGGTTTAGCCATGGTAAGACCAACATCATTAAGTAAATCAAGAACATATTTTCGTTGATGAACATAAAGTCCTGATGAAGATCGAACCAACTCTAAGCCCAAAAAGTATCGTGTTTGGCCAAGATCTTTGATGGTGAACAAGTTGTGCAAGAATGCCTTGACATTGTTAATCAACTCAAGAGAAGTACCAGTAATAAGAACATCATCAACATATACCAACAACACTAAAAATTGACCATCGATGTTGTAAGTAAACAAACATGGATCATGGACAGACTGAATGAAACCAAAAGATTGAAGTTTAGAAGTAAACTCATGGTTCCATTGTCTAGAGGCTTGCTTTAAACCATATAAGGATCGCTGAAGTTTACAAACTTGATGAGGAGAAGCCAAAGTGTAACCATCAGGAGGTTTCATATAAACATCTTCATCAATATAACCATGTAAGAATGCATTATTAACATCCAATTGATGTAAAGGCCAATTTCGAGCAGCTGCTAAGGATAAAACAATCCTAACTGTGACATTCTTGGCAACAGGAGAAAAGGAATCAGTATAATCAACACCTTCAATTTGATTAAATCCTTTTGCAACCAAACGAGCTTTACATCTATCCAAGGAACCATCAGGATGAAGTTTAACCTTGTAAATCCACTTAGAACCAATTGCCTTTTTATCAGGTGGTAGATCAGTGAGACTCCAAGTACCATTTTCCTCCAAAGCTTGTAACTCCTTATTCATTGCTTCGATCCAAACAGGATCATGTTGAGCTTGAGCATAACAAGTAGGCTCCTTTATGTTTGAAACAACAGCCAAAAAACTCTTGTAATCAGCAGTAATGTGAGAAGAATGAATGAAAGGAAATGTAGGAGGGGTACCAGCAGAAAGAATAGACTATGCATGAGTGAAAGCAGATGTATGGACATTGTTCAAAACAAAATAATTCATCCAAAGAGGCTTGTGAACAACACGATGCCTTTTGCGAGGAACAATTGCGGTAGGAGGCACTAATGTATCATCAACAGGCATAGAGGAGACAGGCACATGAACATCAGAAGGTGCTTCATGAGGATGAAAAACTTCAACAGGTAACTCCCTAGAATGAGGCATAGCAACAGAAGTAGGTACATTACTTGAATAAGGTACAATTGTAGTAGCACGAACATCTCTCAAGGAATCAGATGTGTCATTACAAGGAATAGGTAATGGACACTTTGAACTTGAAGTAACACTGTGAAATGGAAACTGATTTTCAAAGAAAATCACATCCCTTGAAACAAAACAGGTATGTGTTGCCATATTGTATAATCTGTAAGCCTTTTGTCCAGGGGAATAACCAAGAAATATACATTTAATTGCTCGTGTATCTAACTTGGTTTTACTTGGTGAAACATTAGTAGCAAAACATAAACATCCAAATGTCTTCAAGGAGAAATAATTTGGTAACCTTCCAAATAAGAGATGGTAAGGAGACTTCCATTGCAGCAACTGAGAAGGCAGTCGATTAATGAGATAAGTAGCAGTAAGAACTACATCACCCCAAAATTTTGTGGACAAACCAGATTGAAAAATGAGAGCTCTTGTAACTTGTAACAAATGGCGATGCTTTCTTTCAACCACACCATTTTGCTGAGGAGTATAAGGTGTTGATCTTTGATGTATGATCCCCAAACCAGAGAACAAAGCTTGACAATCTTTATTACAAAATTCAGTACCATTATCAGTCCTAATGGTTTGAACAGAGCTTTGAAATGATTGTGAATAAAAGCTAGAAACTGCTTGATTAGAGTGCCTATCAAGGACTTATGTTTCATCAAAAATGTCCATGTAAATCGACTATAATCATCCACAATTGTCAGGAAAAAATGAGCTCCTTGAAGAGAAGATTGCTTATATGGTCCCCAAACATCCATATGCAACAATTGAAAAGGACAAGAAGTTTGAATAGAACACAATGGAAAAACCATTCTGCATTGTTTGGACATTTGACAAACATCACAAGGTACATTGTGTCCTCCATTTGAAGAACTGTTAAGTAACAAATCAAGTTGTTTTGTTACATTAACAAAAGGGTGCCCCAAACGACAATGCCATGAAAAATTATCAGTAGCATTATTACAACAAGCTAATGATAATTCTGTATGAGACACAAATGAAGCAATGACATCTTTATTAAAAGAACTGGAATCCAGTATGTAGAGACCTCCAATCATCCTTCCCACAGCTAGAACTTGAGAATGCTCAATGTTCTATATAGCACAAAATGATGGATAAAACTCAACTATCAGTTTAGTAGAGGAAAGTAGCTTGCTAACTGACAAAAGATTATACTTGAATGAGTTTATATGTAAGCAGGAAGATAGAACTATGTCTGAACTCAGTTGCACATCTCCTATGTAATTAACTTCTTTAGTATCTCCATCAGGCAAACAAACAGTAACAGGTTTAGCCAAAATAGTGATGTTAGCAAGCAAATCATAGTTAAAACACATATGATTTGTTGCTCCACTATCCATAATCCAAGCATCTTAACTAAATGAAAAAGGTAAGCTAGAAAGCTTTTTGTGTGAACTACTTGTAAAATCAGAAACAGCTGAATTTACATGAGCAGGAACACCTTCAGTTGAAAGAGTTTTTCCTTTCATGAAGTTCTCAATGCCTTGTTGTATCATTGCTGCAATATTAGTTTGAAAGTCTTCAAACTGAAAAGTTCCTGCATCTTGTATATCCGGAGGTGATTCCATCAGATTCACAAAAGATTTTGAATTGTTATTCATCTGCTTCTTGTCAAGCTCTTTCTTATACCAATCTGGAATTCCATGAAGCTTGAAACAAGTCTCTTTTGTGTGCCTCTTTGTCTTACAATGATCACAGAACAGTTCATCTTTATTAACAAATTTCTTGTGACTTCCTTTACCAGTAAATCTAGGACCACTAGTTGAACCAGATGGGCCAGAATTCATCTTGTTAGTTTTCATCATCATGGTTGTATCCATTACAGGTGAATAACTAACATGAACCTCCTTTTGCTTTTCAACTCTAAGAATCATAGAATAAGCTTTGTTTATATTTGGTAAGGGATCCATCACCAAGATTTGATTACGAATGTGATCATACATATCACCTAATCCCATCAGAAATTGCATCAATCTATCATTAGAATCTAGAACGACCATTGTTCTTTGAAGCTCCACACTCACAAGCGTGTAAAGGAACCAAACAACTCGGTTCATCCCACAACTTCTTAAGCTTTGTGTAATATTGTGAGACAGAGAGATCTCCTTGACTTTATAAAAGAAATATCTCGTTTTAGTTGATACAAGAGAGGTCCATTACATTCTCCAAACCTTTCTTTCAACTCATTCCATAGATCAAAAGATGAAGTTGTATAAAGAAATGCTTCAACAATATCTTTTGAAATAGAATTCAAGATCCAAGAAGTTACCATATAATCCACTTTGATCCACCGATCCAAATTGGAATCAGTTGAATCTGGCTTCATACATCTTCCATCAATGAAACCAATCTTTGTTTTCGCACCTAAAGCAATCAACATAGCTCTACTCCAAGAAAGATAATTTGAACCAGTGAGAGTGTTAGAAACAAGTACCATACCAGGATGATCAGATCCTTGAAGGAAATAAGGACTCTCTACACCAAGATCGCCAGCATCAGGAGCTCTTCCTGCTCCATTTCGAATCGAAGAACTCGAAGAACCATGAATGGATGCCATGATCAGACACTCAAGTAATCAAACTCAACACAGATCAAGAACAGTGAAAACCTGCTCTGATACCATGAACAATTAACACACCAAACCAGTAGATCAAAGATCAGATGATCAGTTGATCATCAATGTAACAGTTGAGTGAATCAAATGAAGAAGAAAACATGAACAATATTCAATCTATTATTCATCAAAATCTAAAATACAGAGTACATGTACGTACATGACTTATATACAAATCAAGAAGGTGTACACTACACACCCCTGGCATAACTAACTGAAGGAAACTAACATGTACCTATGATACAATACACACCAGCCTCATGATACAATACATTACAGTTATACATTACATAACTCTACAACCTTCCTAACAAAAAACTACATCACCAGCATATCATGCCTAAGAAAAAGAAAAACAATCCAACTCCATCGATACAACAATGTCGTCAATGTGAGCATGGATGATAAAAGAACAGATGAAATTTGATTTTGAATAAGATCATCACCACAGCTTAATCAGATTGTTAGCTTCATTAAATCCTCATCTCCTTACTTAAAAAATATTATTGATTACTAACAGCTTTCAGTTTGAAGATTTTTAATAGCAAAGTAGGACATAAGAGTTGCAATATTGGTTGTTCAAGTTCTTTTCCAGACAAATCCATCTTCCACTCGATTCAATGCAGATTAATGAACTGTAGGAATAGGCGACGTAACAAACAATTGAAGTGAACTTACATATTTCAGAAATCCCACTCCAAAAGTACGAGTGACAATAAGTTTGCAAGTTACTAGCATATTATTTTTGTTGCATGTTTACTCTTTCACATTGAGAGATAGAAGAGTCATTGAATTTGGACTAAATTGGACTAATTAATGTTTGTCATTTACCGTTATCGACAGATAACACTACGAAACAATGAAATTCAGAAGCACCAAGAGCATTCATCACTAAAAGGCTACAAATTCATTTGTACAATTAAACCATCTAAAGTTGAACCAAAAAGAGCCTACTCATAATAATTACAGAAACCATGAAACTGTGTAGACGAGTCGGTCTTGCTAGATTGTCTGAAATGATTGAATGAATCAAAAGACCTGGATCAAGAAATTGTAAGCCCATGTAAGCGAAATTCTTGCACTAGTATACATATTACATACAATCAAAATTGGCATAAAAACTCACTAATGCGCTTCTCGCGACCATACGTCGGAAATTCAAAGATGGAGCTTGCACTGATCGAACTCCCTCATCAAATCACCATCACTAAACCCGACATAAAAGTGGGCAAGCTTCTCGAGAAAAAGCGCGGCCTGGTACACATCAACACAACTCAAAATCTCACTCAAAACACTCCTCCTCAGCCTATTAGCATCCAAGAAAACAGACTCAAGAACCTCCCCCTGCGCCGCCAACGCGGCACCGATCATCCTCGAGACCTCCTCCCTCCCATCGCATTGCCCCCAATGGACGGCCACCCGGTCGGCGAACCTCGCCTGCGCCTTCCTGAGCTGGTTCGCGACGGACGGCACCATCAGCCTGAGCCCACATTCGATCTGCTCAATTCTGGCGACCAGCTCGGGGGAAGGCTCAGTCCAAGCATTAGGGAAGAAGTTGTTGGATTGGGAATGGGGGGGGTTGTTGGTGAGGAACGAACGGAGGAGGTTGGTGAAGAGGTTGGGGTGGAAGTCGCCGAGCCAGAGGAGGGGGAAGGCAAGGGGAGAGGTGTCGCGAGCGGCGGCGGCGGCGGCGGCGGCGGAGGTGGCGGTGTCGAGGGCGTGGAAGTAGGAGAGGAAGTGAAGGTGGAGGTGGTGGACGTGGGTGGAGAGGAGGTTGGCGGAGGAGGCCAACATTGCTCGGCGGAGGTCGGGGAGGAGGCTGGTTTTCAGGGTGTTGATCCACTGCTCGTAGAAGTCCTTTAAGGGGATGCCCCGAGACTTCCTGCTGCTCTTCTTCTTCTCCTTCTTCATGTGGCGGCTCATTGATTTGATCATCTTGAAGAGAAGATGATTGATTGTTGTGATGGGGCTTATTAGGATTTGATGTTAATTGGTCAGAGAGGCCGCCATTGCAGGGAGGGATGCAATCTTGATTCTTGAATCGTGGCGCATGATTTGATGAGTACTTTTGACGCTAACTTCAAGATGCGTTGCTGTAAATGACGAAGAGTATTGATATGACTCAAAACCAAAACTCTGTAGCAAATGTCTGTTACCCGTTACCCACAGTTACTCCTTTCTTCTCATTTCCTTTTATTCATTTTGAGATCATTGGATATTTTTTTCGTTGGGAGTGACAAGGGCCCCCTATAGGCACCCACCTATTATTAAAGGCACCTAAATTCTATGGTTATTCTCTTTTCTAAATTTTACATTGATGCAAATGACAAAATTGCCCTTTCATATAAAGCCTCCACACTCCCACAACACACTTTTGAACAAAATTTGAGGCACCCCACCTTCTTTCTCTCTCATCTCTAACCTAAACCCGCGTGTTTCGTTAGAGGGCGTGTATCAATTCTTATGCTTTCACATCATCCGATAGCGAGGTAACACTCGATTACAACCATATTAAGGTTCAAATCGACTATTTTGGTGTGACAAATAGTAACATTGATGATTTGATTTTTCATTATAGGGTTTGGTAGATTTGGCTATTCCGAAATTATTTTTAGTGTTAAATGGATGAATATACCACAATGGTGTAAAAGTAGGTACAAGAAGATGTATTTGTTGCTATCTTTTGTGTTTTTTTTTAAATTTTTTACACGTGTTTGCATGGTCACGATTGTTTCGGCCACGCAGGACCGAGACTTGGAAACAAGTCTCGGTATATGGTGGTCGAAACTAATCTTGACGTCTCGGCCATAAGGTGTTCGAGACATACTGATGAGTCTCATTTTTATGGTACGGAGACTTTTCAAGCAGTGTCGGTTGTCCTTGACCAACACTGCTTATTAAGTCTTAGATCGTACTACCGATAATGTGTATTTTTTTGGTGAATCTATTGTGTCTTGGTGATGAATCCTTATGATTCAATGTTTATGTTGCAAGTAATGCCGATTTCCAAGTTATTTTCAGACTAAAAAGATGATTTTACTCTTTGTAGGCCATTCTCATTTAGAGAAGCGACTATTTCATGGCTTCAAATAATTGGTCATGCAAACAAGTTTGTGTTAGTAATGAAACACTCTGATGTCGGAGGGATTAAGCGCAGGGGAAGGGTCAAACTTGCATGTGAGAGGTCTGGTGCATTTAGGGGAATGTCACAAAAACTAGGGAAAGCCAAAACCGCAAAACATGCTTTGAAAGCAAGAATCGAAGAGGAGGAGGAAAATACAAGGACTCAAACTAGTACCAAGAAATGTGGGTGCCCTTTCCTTATGAACATCAAGAAAAATGTGGATTGTTTGTGGTACATCAATATCGTATGTGGGAGGCACAATCACGTTCCCGCCAACAATTGGACGACCACTCATTTGCAGGAATATTGGATATGAGTGAGCAGTTGTTGTGATGCAGATGACTAAAGGGAATGTGAAGCCACGAGATATCTTCAACACGTTGAAGCAAATGGATGTAAATAATGGTTTAACTTCCTATCAAAAAATAAGGTTTTAACTATGTAGACAATATACAATGCACGACAAAAATATCGAATTGAGGATGCGGGTGGAATGGCTCAAATGCAACAATTATTGCACATATTGGAGAAGGATAAGTGGATGTCATGGCATAGAAAGCATCCCGAGACGAATGTCGTCACTGGCTTATTTTCGTCACATCCTGATTCATTCAAGTTGCTACGTTGTTTCCCGTCGGTTCTTCTAATGAATTACACATATAAAATTAGTAGGTATCGGATGTTGTTATTGGATATAGTGCATTTGACGTTCTTATTTGGGTTTGCTATCATATCATTGGAGATTAATGCCAATTACGTTTAGGCACTTGAGAACTCGAGATCCATATTGGACGGGTGGCCTAAACCTGACGTTATTGTTATAGATAGATAGTTATGCCTGATTAGTGTTATTGAGAAGTATTTCCAACATTGTCTCACATTCTTTGCTCTTAGCACAACAACAAAGTAGTCATGGCCAAGACTAAGATGATGTTTGGGGATAACGAAGGCTTCACGCGTTTCATGGATAAGTGGACAGGTGTGTTGTATGCTAAGTTGTGTTGGGCTTTGGGGTTCATACGCAGCAGAAATTACAAAACAATTTTGACAAAAACCCCCCAACAGGATCCGAATCTAATTCCATTAAAAACGTTTAAACCGAGAAAACTTAATCATACCTCGGTCGCAAAATACATTTCTGAAGGTTGATCAATCTCTAAGGCGCTGCCAACGACGAACGCCATCTACCTACATTCCACACACGAACGGCGGTCGAGATTCGAAGTGCTAGCTTCGAGAGAAAACCAAACCTTTTTGTTTCTCTCCAAAACGATCCAGAGCGTACCAAAAAACCCTAATTCATTTTGAGACGAAAATAGAGTTTCAACCCTCAATCTTTCATATATGTGTTCTAACTTAAAGCGTCTATTTATACAACCCTTATATAAACGGTTAAGTAAATTACGCATATACCTCTACTTAAAGAATTATAAGTGTAATACACCACAATGACGTTTCTGTCATGAATTTTATCATATAAAATTCATTTTTCTGAACCATCTTAAAATCTCACAAAACCATTCTTAGTGTGCGACCCAATAGGCTCATACAACGTTGGCAGTGTACCAAAACACATTTTGATATAAAAGTCATAAGCGACCTCTTGCAAGACATTATGACTACCCAAGTTGTATAAATATCAAATCGATACAACCTAATCAATAGTGTATATAACATCCTGATGCGCGCTGAACGCGTCAATAAAATCAAAATACCTAAACCAACTATTTTTGTAGAATAGTGGCAAAGGGTCGATCCCACAAAGATTGATATTCTTTCTAAGGCTTAAAAAGAACAAAAAGGGAAATCGAGGGTTCTAAAGAATGAATAAATTAACTAATCTAAATATAAACAAAATAAACAAAACAATGAAAATAATTTGAAAACAATTAATAAAAACACCTAGGTCAAGACATACAAGTTCGGTTCGATAAAAGATTGGATTTGGTCTTCAATTTATGTGCAAATCAAAATATCCTAGTGTAGCTATAGAATTGGTAATGTACGCGGTTCCTCGCACTTCCTAATCTCGATAGCCAAGGTACGACGGTGGCTATTTCCCTAATCAAACGTATAACCCTATACTCAAGCGTATTGGGTTTAACACGATGACCACAATAGGTTTCGTGAAGGCACTACACCTAGACAGCCGAATCACTCGTGTGTCCGATTTAACCTAGATTTCTAAGGTATTCAACCGGTTCCAAAAGAGACTAATCAATTGGTAAGGTCAATTGCCACTAGTGTGGTCTTATTGCACAAGTACGGATGCTTACGACACACTGGCGAATAAATCAAGATTTAAACATGAATTTAACCTCGATTATTGAAACAATACCAAGGAAAAAAAATATTAATGAAAATATTGAAATTAAAATATATAAATCTCATAAATCCATGGATATACGCAGTCGAACCTCCCTCGTAGTCTTGCCACAAAAACCAAAAGCCAAATTCCCCCCCCCCCCCGCTTGCTGCCGATCCAGCCTAAACCTAATTAAAATTGCCCAATTTTATTTGTGACGCGTGCATCGAGGACGATCAAACGGTCGTCATGAATTTGCTACCAGCCCCTACAACGTGTCAGCATTTGATTGGGTGAGCTTGCTGGCATGTGTGACGTGGCGAGCATCGATTGGACGAGGGCTGTTTGTGATGACGCTGCTGTGACACAGACGCTGCCACGTTTCGTTGCTGGATTGGAGGAACAGTGGCCTTTTTCTGTTGCTTTGCAGGGGCATGCGTCAGCTGCTGACGCGAGCGGACGAATGGACGACTGTCACGTGGCGTGGAGGGCAGGTGCGACAGCTTTTTGCTGGGACGCGTGGACGAATCTGGGCGTGACACGTGGACTGCAATAGGAAACCAGCGAATGACGGAGTGACACGTGGACTGCAACAGTGGAAAATCGCCCAAAACGCACATATATCGAGGCATATCTTTCGGTGTCTGATCACTGTGTATGAGTAGTCCGTTTCGCACAGTTTTTCGCCACGAACTCAACCGCGCACTTCAAAAATCCTAAAAATGAAAAATAAAGATAATTAGGCCCATATGTCGAAGATTCAACAATAAAAACACATAAATAACTATATATAATATGCGTAAATAATGACCTATCAAATACCCCAAAACTTAAGACTTTGCACGTCTCGAGCAAATGTGTAAATGACACATACAAATAAACTAGACCTCTAATACGACTATGCACTGACTCAACTACTCTATACCCGATTTAAAATTCATGAAGTTCCTTTGGTTTACATAGTTGCCAAGATAACAAATCACTTAAGAAATTTCGGAGTTAAGATATGTCAAGAACTGCAACCCAAACACAATTAAGATCACACTTTAAAGACATAGACTCGGTCAAAAAATTTCATCAGTTACATGAAACCCATAAGTTTTTAAGTATTGTGTTCAATGAAACATTATATACCTCATTGCTCGAAATCGCTAAAGTGACATGATCTTTAAAACTTTTCAACGATGATCCATCTGAAGGACTATTGTTGCTTTTGCTCTTGTCCTCCCCTTCATTACAACTACCTCCACCACTAGTACTCCCACCCACATTATGATGCCCACTAGTGGTGTCTGCTGGTGCTAAGGACTCACTACTACTAGACTCCGATGCATGAGCCTCATTATTCACTTCGGGCAATTACAAGATCATTTTGTCGATGCATGTCAACATTGGAACCCTCATCGTGCAATTTAACATTCCTTGCACGATTTACAATAGCCTTTTCCTTTCCTTTCACATCTACCTTCTATTTCTTTTTCCGATAAGACGCAGTTGGAGGTCTCCGGCCTCCTCTTCCGCGTTACCTTTCGACGCCTCAACACCAGCCTCCTCCCTACTCATTGGGGTTTTGGAACAAGCCATATTTGATAGAACAATTGAATGTAAGCACCTTGAATAGAAATGTAAGTAAACGTCAAAAAACCGGAGATAACTCAACAATTTCTATAGCATCGGTCAAACATGTCCGAGAAAACATCTACATTTACAGTGAAGCATAACCTAGATAATAACCCAAGTCTCGGTAATTGATAACCGAGACAATGTATTTAATCTCGGTTGTACATTACCGAAACTAACCTAATTGTAAATTCTAAATTAATTTCGGAATGTATTGAATGACAGAAACCTAAGTGTCACATTACCTAGGACAATACAACCTAAGCACAATCTTGATTTTGGATAACAGAGACGATTAATGATCGATTACAAATACATTACAATATTATGATATTACCCACTGAGACAACAATCTAATTCTCGGTAGTGTGCAACGGAGACTTTGTGCGACTACACTAAACCTAACTATCGGCCATGGTTAGTCAAGATTGTGAGCATCTTCTCTGACCTATGTGGCCGAAAAACACGGGTTTACAAATTAAAAAAACCTACAAGACAAACTACACAAAACAAACAAAAGTCGAACTATAATCTATCAAAACTGAGTTTATACATATCTACAATCTGTCGAATAAACTCCCCTGGTGAGATTGGAACCCTAAGACCAAGCCTTAAAACGTAGCCAAACTTCGACAACTCGAGATCTATGAAATTGGAAGAGCACCACCACTTGAACGAGCGAAAAATAGAGGACAACCAAAGAAAAGAAGAGCTTGCCCTTGCCAAGGATCGAGAAAGAGTTTAGGGTTCCAAAAAAAACTTCAAGTTCCTCCTCCTTCGTTTTATCAAATTGGTAGATTAGTGGTGGGTGCAGTTAAGGGCAATTTCGGGATTTCAGTCAAATTCTTTGGGTGATCTTGGCAAACCGCTTGGTGCCTTCAACATTGTGTGCCTTCGCTAATAGGTGGGGTGCCCATAGCGGAGCTCGAGTGACTATTAGCACCCCCACTACCTTATATCAACCACCATTTATAATTTAATATATTTTTAAACTAAAATATTTTTAGTCAAAATTACACAAAATAGCCTCACTCTAAATCATGAACCTATTTCATTTTTTCCCTTTCTATTTTCCACTATCTACACCCTTCCTCAACTTTACTTTTCACTATCTACACCCCTCTCCAAATTAAACATTAAACTCATCCTCAATTCATATCTCACTCACTACACTCATCTTTTTCTCTTCTACTTAATTTTCACTTTTTATATCTCGCCCTAATTAAACTATAGACTCATCTCATTTTTTCTTCTACTTTCTAATCTCTATAACCCTTCTCATCTCTTTATCCACACACTCAACAATTCACCATAAAATACAACATCTTAATTATAATATTTGGTTGAGATTCGATTCATATTCTTGAATGGTTAGAATCATTTACTTGTGTTGAATCTTAGCTTTTAAGGATCAAAGAATCAATCTTGGAATGCCTATAGAGCAAATTGAGTTAAAAGGGAGAAAAAATATAATGTGCAGCAAGAGTT
Source organism: Stephania yunnanensis (assembly GCA_039657365.1). NCBI lineage: Eukaryota > Viridiplantae > Streptophyta > Magnoliopsida > Ranunculales > Menispermaceae > Stephania > Stephania yunnanensis. The sequence continues at coordinate 49,559,976 of CM077584.1, read as the reverse complement.
TGGAGGTAGAAGATCACAAAGATGAAAAGAAGACTCTTTGGGGAGTGAGGGGGCAAATATAAATAGGGGGCACAATGAAATGTTTACTAACAATTAAGAGAGGTGCTTCGAGCATGAACTAACTTATTGAGGACTATAAATAACATTAAATTAAATGGGGGTCTAATATAATATATAGTGGTGCTAATAGTAACTTCATTTTTTTTTTAACAAGAAAAAAATAAACGAACCGGTAGTTGGTTCGATTGCCCATAAACAAGGTCTCGAGTTCGAGTCTCATGAATGAAGAAAACTGCATTCGTAGGGCTGCTGCCTCCTGAACGAGGCCTAATAATGTCTGAGTATGAATTAGTCGGTGCGGTTGGTGCTGGACACCACGTGAGATAAAAAAATCCTTACCCAAAAAAAAGTCATGATAGGGCATCCACTCCATGAAAAGGGCACAAGTACTTCAATATTAAGAGGATGAATTTCAATTATTACCGAAAAGGGAAAACATCAATAATTGAATTTGACGAGACCCGAGATGGATACCCAGTGATGGTGTCCATCCATTCGCGGATCGGGATATGCGCGCACATACATTGATGCGCGATGGATAGACGGCATCACCGAATGTCCATCTCGGGTCTTCCATCACTTGGTCATCCTAGTATTATCTTATTTAATGGACAAGTAGAATGAATTCGGAGTGTAGGATAAAAAATAAAAACATAAGGAAAAAAATAAAAAAAATGGCTACACTGTCATCGCTAGCTTACTATGACATTGTATTCTTCAAATATATATTCATATATAATATATAACCACTCTTGTACTAATAGAATTCTCATCATTTATCATACTTTGTTTTACCAGACCAACAATAGTATACATAGGCATACATACCTCCAAACATACATATCAACTTCATATTGGACAATCTTTAAGTTCTTTGAAAAAAAAAAAAAAAAAAAAAAAAAAAAAAACACTCTTTAAGTTTTGGAAGCCATAAAATCTCTTAATTAATTAAGGGCTAGTAGCACTGGCAGGCAGAGTGGGCTGAGGAACAGGGATAGAGGGCACTTCAGGCACTTTTTGGGACCTCAGGTACCTTTGGAACCTCGGGCACCTTAGGAATTTCAGGGATGGTTGGGAACTGAGGCAAAGGTGGGAACTGGGGCACTATTTGTGGCACTTCAGGCAAGGGTAGAATGGGAATTTGAGGAAGAGGTATTGGCAACTGAGGCTTTGGGAGCGTAGGGCCTGTAGGCTGGTTTTCCAGCTTTGGAAGGGATGGGACCTTTGGAAGCTCAGGCTTGGGAAGCTCCGGTACTGGTGGTTTCGGCAATGCGGTCTCGGTGAGGCGGCGCGACGACGCTTGAGCCATCAGTGAAATGAAGATCATGAGAGGTAGTAGAGATAGGAGGATGAAAAAAAAGTTGTGGTGGTGTTGATGAGCCATTGTTGGCTTGGTCATCAAAAGTGCTATAGTTGTGTTGTGGTGCTTCTAACTCTTTGTTTTCTGTTTTAATTAGTTCTGACTTCACTTACTGGGCTTGATTTGTATGGATTTTATAGGAGAAGCATTGGGCAGACGTGGCGTTTAGGAGAGGTTGTAGTCGTGAGCTTTGGTATTTTATGTTGATGACTTTGGTAGCCTGGTAGTGTTAGTTCAACTTCTCAGGTTCACTTGTAGAGATAAGAATTATATTCATAGTTTGATTACTAATTTTTTATTTTTTTTTGTCGGATGAAGAACAGTGATTATTGATTTGTTCATAATCCCAAATAATCGGATATTCAGACACTGTGTTTAACACTTGCAATAAAACTAAATAGCTTGCCCCAAATTGAATTGGTGTCGCAGTAAATTGAATTGGCGTTCTACTAAAGTTACTGAAATGTGCTTGATAACTAAGGTTATGAGATCGAAGTTAACAAAAAATTGCCAATTAATTACTCCAATTTTGATTATGATTACTGATTTAGTCTTGCCTTGATTTCATTATTCAAATTTCTTGTGATTCACTTGTCTGATCCTAATTGCAACTAAAAGCTTTTTACTTTTGCGCTATTTCAGCTTTTCCTATCCTTTAAACTTCCATTTAATTTCTTCATAGTTGGTCTGACTTTCTTCAGTTCATCTGAACCCTGCAGCATAAGAACAGTGACTGATGAAAGAACCACTACTTAAACAAGTTCTGTCGATGCACCCAAATGAGAGAATGATCAGCAATACAATTCATTAGCTAATTCTCATTCCCAGTTTGAACAAATAACAACAAAGCCTCAATCCCAAATAGGTTGGGGTGGGCTACAAAGCCTCGATCCCAGTTTCAACAAAAATAAGAATTTATTACATTACAAGTAAGACTTGAAAAAAAAAATGCAAAAAGTCTCTCTTCTTTAAGTTAACTCTCCCATACTCCTCTCTACCTCTACAAACAAATTGTCACTTTCCTTACACTTGATCAACTGCAACAAATAATTAAGTACTACTAACTCTTCAATAAACAAATCTACAATGATGAAGAAGAAGAAACTCAGAATAAGGTCCAATTAATCAAGAGGATAGAAGAAAAAACGTTACTAAAGAAGACTGCGCTGCAACTCAAAACTGCAAATCTTCTCTTTGATGGAGAGCCAGCACTTGTATCTCCCCCACTCATTAATTCTCCTCTTGGTTCTTCTGGTTTTTGCTACAATTCTTCTTCTCAAAGCGTTCGTTTCTTCTCATCCTCCCTGATTTTATTCAGTTTCTTGATTTAGTCTCGTCTGAGCAAAAACGCATTATAAACCTCAAATTAGGAGCAAAGCAACTTAACATCAACAAAAACATAGTATTGCTTAGGTTGAACAAGCAACAAATGAGAGCCATAACATTTATTATTTGCAACTGCGAGAGTAAACAGTGCTGCTTGCTTTATTATCTTCAGAAACTAACAAGTTTAAATCCCCCTCCAAGCAATTGAAAAGGGTTTTGTTAGTTTCACGAAATTAACAAGGGTTATGATCAAACTGTCTATAACCAGACTTTGTATGCTTGTTAGTGAAAGAATCAACTCTGTCAATAAAATTATATAAAATAAAACTTCACTATGAAATATGGAAGCTACCAGTCAATTGTGAACTTTCGGTTGAAATTGAAATTATGTCCATCGCAGGATTAAACAAAGAGAGGAAAATATGTCGTAATACATTAAAGTAAAACACATGTGCATGAACCGTGAAGGTGTGACGTTGTAATACATTAAAGTAAAACACATGTGCATGAACCGTGAAGGTGTGACTATACGTTACTTAAGCAAGTAAAGATTGAATTTTTTTGGAGGCACTCCCCACATGGTATTCAGGGCCAACCTTGATGACTAGTCAGGACCAACCATTTGTAACACCATAAAAAGTTAAGATCTCTTGAGATAATTTTCTTTGTAGCCAAAGCTCAAACCAGATCCCTTAACCTAACCTTTTTGCCTTCTCATTATTAGTCTTTCCTTAATTCATTACTCCAATTTTGATATGTAGGTCATGGGAAATGGAAGGGGGGAAGTTCCTTAGTCCAATCGAAAATTAGAATCATTTTATTGCTCCCATTTCATCTGAATAACCACAGCTACAAAGAGCAGTCACTAATGATTAATGAAAGGAACAACTAATTTCAGAAAGTGTGGCGGTGCACCCAATTGAGAGAATGAACAGCGCAAAATTCATCCAACAATTCCCATTAACTCCCAGTTTCAACAAAATACAACAAATAAAACAACATAGCCTCCGTCCCAAGTTAATTGGGGTTGACTACATGGATCGAACTCTTCCATAGTGCTCGATTTAGTGCAATTGAAATTCCCAGTTTCAACAAGCATAAGAATTTACTTAATTACAAGCAAGCTTTGAAAAAACAATCCCAAAATCTCTCTTTCTTTAATTCATTACTCCAATTTTGATACGTAGGTCATGGGAAATGGAAGGGGGGAAGTTCCTTAGTCCAATCGAAAATTAGAATCATTTTATTGCTCCCATTTCATCTGAATAACCACAGCTACAAAGAGCAGTCACTAATGATTAATGAAAGGAACAACTAATTTCAGAAAGTGTGGTGGTGCACCCAATTGAGAGAATGAACAGCGCAAAATTCATCCAACAATTCCCATTAACTCCCAGTTTCAACAAAATACAACAAATAAAACAATATAGCCTCCGTCCCAAGTTAATTGGGGTTGACTACATAGATCGAACTCTTCCATAGTGCTCGATTTAGTGCAATTGAAATTCCCAGTTTCAACAAGCATAAGAATTTACTTAATTACAAGCAAGCTTTGAAAAAACAATCCCAAAATCTCTCTTTCTTTAAGTTAACTCTGCCATACAAGCAAGTGTGATTCTTCTTACACTAGATAAATCCGAAGAACTTCTACTACTAGTACCTCGATAAACAAAAATTCATGATCAAAATTACAATAACAAAGAAAAAGAAGAAACTCACAATTGAATTGGGTCTTCTGACGAATCAAGGAATCAAGCAGAGTAGTTGAATTTGAGAAGTCTGTTTCTGATCCTCTCCAACACACCCTCCACAGCAATATCAAAAGCATCCTTAATCCCGCCCCAACCCACATTGGACGATACACCGTGCTTCCTATAAATGAGTCTAGGCATCAACTCAATCACCCTCTCCCTCATCCTCCTAACCTCCTCCTCCGGAATCCTCCTCAAAACATCCACAATCCTCACCCCATCCCACACCACATCCTCCTTGGCTATCGTCACCGAGAACTCCCCATACTCCTCCTCCGGCAAGTGCCACCCGTACTGCCTCCTCGCCGACAAATCCTCGAAGAACACCGGAATGCACCCCGCCAGAAAAGAGTCGAAAGTCGACCGCCTCGTCGGCGTGTCCCCCGGCGGCTGCAAGCAGAAATTCGCCTCCAGCATTGGCCTCATGTACCTGATCGGATCGTGCTCACAAACCCCACCCGAACAGTCCACAAACTCACACACTTTATCATAATAAACATTGTCATCATCATCATCATCGTGATTGGCCCTATCAATACCATTGTTACACTCCAACCGGATGCTCCGGCGGATATTCGGATTGGATCCGATGGATCCGCCTCCGCCTGCGAAGAGCATCAAGGCGGTGCGCCGGGAGCGGCGGACCCTCCGGATCCAGGAGTGGAGGAGGCGGGGGGTGGAGGGGTGGAAGGAGGTGGGGTAGGGGATGGCCTGCTCCTGGTAAGGGGTGGGGCGGGATTCGATGATGAGTGCGGAGACGTTGTAGAATTGGGGAAGTTTGAGGAAAGAGGTGCCCCAGACGAGGGGTTCGGCGTCGGGGGACTGGGAGAAGTCCCAGGCGGGGCGGGCCATGACGAGGAAGTGGTCGTGGCCGCCGCGGCGGAGCCAAAGGTCGGGTCGGTGGATGCGAGTGAGGTGGTCGAAGAGGGGGAGGCCGTGGAAGGGGGAGGAGTTTGTGGCGGGGCCGAAGAGGAAGGGGAGGGCGTCGAGGGAGGAGTAGTAAGGGAGGAAGATGGCGTCGGCGAGGAGGGGGTCGGGGGTCAGGCAGGGGTAGTCGAGGAGGCGACGGTGGAAGAGGAGTTCGAGCATGGAGGGGTCGGTGCGGTGCCATGACAGGGTTCGGTTGTGGGTGGTGGGGCCCAGCCCGTGGTTCGCCAGGTGTGGGCAGAACGACGGGTAGATGGGCCGGAATTGGGAGCAGTTGCGGAGGAGGTCGAGGTTGAACCGGGGTGGGAGCTTCCGGATATGAATCCGACGGCCCCAGCACTCGTCGCCATCGCCTCGGGATTCTACCGACGGTGAGATGGCGATGATGAAGAAACACCACAACCACAACCACAGAGGGGAGGAGGAGGACGACATGCCGAGTGTGATGGATTATTTTTTGTAATTTTGTTTGTTCTCTCTCTGATTATTAAGGGGGTGGTGTTGGGTGACGTGGGGGTTGTCTTTATGACGCATGTGCCATGTGGTTTGGACGGTTAAGATTGATGTTGATCAATCAGACGTTGTGGGTTGTTGGGACCCGTTGGATAAGTGCAAATATGTGAGTGCGGACAGAAATCTGGGCATAAATCTAACGATGTTAACAAAGTTAACAAAGTGTGTTGAGTGTTTTTTTTTTTTTTTGAAAAAAAAACTAACAAAATGTGTGTGATTGCGTGTGAAAATACGTGAATGTCCTTACGCTTCAATTCGCCGAGATCTTTCTTGAGAGGTGAGAAGAGGTTTTAATGGACTCTGTAGACTGTTGGTTACATGAGATAGAGATTAATTGATGAGATCTAGAGAACCCGCTTATTTAGGGGTTGATGTAAGATTAGTTCAAGATACAAGAGAAAAGATAGATGGATCATGGATAACCTTATTTTTCATGCCCGGACATTAATAATAGAAAAAAAATTAAAAATCATCGATAGTACTGACTTTGACACACACCTATACGGACCTTACAGAGTGGGGTGGCGTTATGGATCCATCGATTAGGCCCAAGCCTACTTTTGACATGGACCAAGCTTCAGCCCATTTTTTACTACAAAGATCTGGTATTGACCAACCCCTAGGGCTCAACCCACTATTGACATGGGCCAAAAAGTTCATATCAAGGAATCACCAGCGAACAAGCACTGTCAATACCAACCATTGAATTATTGACAAATAGTTGGTTGGTAAAATTAGAAGTGGGTTATTGTACTTTAAATAATGACTTGAGTTTCAATTCAGCTGGGATGCAGGTGGGGTAGGAAATGCAATCCCATCTCCTCTTATGACGGGGCGAAGATTTCTCGCTTGAAATTCCTCATGAGATGAGGAGAGGTAATACAACCCTCGCACTGCCACGGATGACAGAGATGAAATTCCCCTAATCCTCGCCCCCATAAAAGCTAGTTATCGGGGAATCTTCACCCTATCAGGATAGATCCCCACGAGGAATAGAGATTCCCTACCCCACCTGCATCCCTAAATCCTAGGAATGGAAACACCAACATTGCGAGCTTCCTCACCTATACAATGTGCGACTTGAGGCAAACTCAGAGTAATCGGACATTTCAGATACCAGGTAGTTTAAACTAATCATTTTCCAAATAAAAAAAGACCAATTATTGCCTTAGGACAGTATTAGGACCTACTAGTCGTTTAATCGGGCATTTAAGATGTTTCAAAGTTTCGTCTTCTAATAAGTTTCTTGCAATACACCATAGAGTAAAAAAGGCAAGCAATATTGGTACTTCACTCTCACTGCTTACAAATACTTTTAAGTTATTTTATTCATAAAAAGATTATTAACTCTATGATGTGGTTCCACCCAGTATTGTCTTTTAGTTAACTATCCTAACGTTTTGATTTTGGCATAAATATATCCAACAACAACAACAACAACAACAAATCCTCAGTCCCAAATTAATTGGAGTCGATTACATGGATCAAACTCTTCCATTGTGCACGATTAAGTGCAATTGATGGTGAACTTTTCAAACCATTCAAATCCCTTCTAATTAATGCGTCATAAGTTAACTTTGGACTACCCCTACCTCGTCGAATTTCTTCAGTTTCTATTGAGTCAAATTTTCTAGTGAGGGCATTTGTAGGCCGTCTTTGCAGGTGACCAATTCTCTAATCATTGTGTCAATTGGTACTGCTCCTAACTTCCTATAACGACCCGTATTTTTAATTCGTTAATTAATCGCTAATCACGATTTATTAGTGGTCTAAAATCTGACTGAGTTGCGGTTGATCGACGTGCTTGAATAAAAAAATAATTGTGCTTGATGTGCCCATTTTGTGATGTACACCAAATTAATTTGATTTAAATTAAGTTAACTTTACCTTTGATTTGAATAAGTGGCTATGGTTCAACTTTTAAAGCAAATTATTTGTAAAAAGAGCAATTAGGTAATTTGTCAATTAAAAAAACAAATAGAAAAAGGGGTTTCAACCCTATTTCTTCATCTTCAACACATACATAGAGAAAAGAAAGAGGGGAGCCGCCAAAAGAGAGTGAGAGAGAGAGAGAGAGAGAGAGAGACCAGAAGGAGAAGAAGAAGAGATGGCGGAGACGGTGGCGAGGAGCAGCGGCTCCAGGGAGGACGGCGGATGACGGACGACGCGACTCCAGCGAACGACGCAGCGACAGCAGCTAGGCATGTTGGTGCATTGACAGCGGTGATAGTGGGTAGCTCCACTGGCGAGGGTTTGATGAGCCACCAACACGATGGAGCTATGGCCGATGCTATACCAGCAGGCAAACGGATGGTCGGCAGCAGTGGCGAACCAGCAGCTCGGACGACGGCTCGCTGTGCGGCGATGAGCCATCGAGGGGATCGACGCATGGGAGATCGCGAACGAGCAGCAGCAGCAGCCTGAGCTCCTACGTGGATGACTAGACGACGGCGCGGCTCCAGCAGCGGCGCTTGAATGGCATGGCACGATGATGACGTTGTTCGCAGAAAGGAAAACAAAGAAATATCCTTTGTTAGACATGAAAGATCAAAAGGGGAATTTGAGTTGATGACTCCATTGAAGGCATGGTGAGGTCTTAAACCATATTTTGGTGTTGGTGTTGAGTGATTTCGTTGCCTTTATTATGGAGTTTTGCAGATTTAATCGCGAAAATATTGATTTGGAGACATTTTCTAGTTGAAAATAAATAATGTTTTTGTCAAGTTGATATGCTATATTAGAAAATACTACAACAAAAGGGGTTTAAACCCTATTTCATCATCTTTAACACACACATAGAGAAAAGAGAGTGAGAGAGAGAGAGAAAAGAAGGAGAGATGGCGAAGAAGGGGGCGAGAAGCAGTGGCTCCAGGGTGGACGGTGGACGGCGAACGACGCGACTCCGACGAGGGACGCAGGGGAGCTCGCGGACGAGCTACAGCTGCGGCAGCAGCTAGGCGTGGTGGCGCGTTGACAACGACGATGGTGGGTGGCTCCACTGGTGAGGGTTTGGCGAGCCTCCAACACGACAGAGCTATGGTCGACGATGCACCAGCAGGCGGATGGAAGGTCGGAAGCAACGACGAACCAGTAGCTCGGACAGCGGCTCGCGGTGCGGCGACGGGCCATTGATGGGATCGACACGAGGGAGATAGCGAACGAGCAGTGGTCGGCTACGACAAGGAGACCTGAGCTCCGGCGTGGATGGCTGACGGCGGCGCGGTTCCAACAGCGGCGCTCGAATGGCGTGGCCTGATGACGACGTTGTTCGCAAAAAGGAAAACAAAGAGAGATCCTTTGCTAGACATGAAAGCTCAAAAGGGGAATTTGAGTTGATGACTCCATTGAAGGCATAGTGAGGTCTTAAATCATATTTTGGTGTTGGTATCGAGTGATTTCGTGGCCTTTATTATGGAGTTTTGTGGATTTAATCGCGAAAATATTGATTTGGAGACATTTTCTAGTTGAAAATAAATAATGTTTGTCAAGTTGACATGCTATATTAGAAAATTCGTAACTTCTCCATTTATGATCTTATTTGAGTATTCTTGGAGTCTATGGAGAGTACGTCATGAGTACTACAAGTTCTTTTTCGGTTGTCATAACAAATTATGAGGTTTTCAGAGTTTAAATCGTAACTCTAGTGGGCTAGTTGATAATATTTTGAAGTTCTTATAAAGTATTATATTTATAAATAGCTCTCGAGCGTATTTTGGTCGTAGTATTTGTATGGTTTAAGAGTTCTAAAACAAGGATATTGGACTTGAATTGATACTAAATGATATCAGGAAAGTGAAGGAAGAGATACGGAGGTTCGAGAAAGCATTTTGGAGTGTTGGGAGGCCGGATAGGTTAGGATTAAGCGTGTGGATCGAGGTAAGTAAACCAGCTAGGAAATTTACAGTTATTTCTTGAGTTTTAAATTTGTTGTTATTGCTCTGTTTATCACTTCTTTTGAAATTTCTATTGGTTGAGTGGTCTATTGGCAAGTGAGTCATGATTATTATTTATCTATGATATGAGCTCTTATCTGGACGCCGTTGATATCTCCCAATTGAGTGTACGTTGGGGGCACTTATCCAGGTCTGTGGATATCTCATAGTAGCAAGGGTTAGGGCTGGTAGGCTGTGTCTCATCCTGAATCCGAGTCAACTTGGCTTTTGCCGCGACTCAACGACCTTTTGATCGGGACTCCTTGCTATTCAAATTTCGTATTTCAGACCCTCACTTATCGATTGATTTATTTGCGTTTTTTATTCATGTGTTCCCTGTTCTTTTCTTTCTATTTGCATGAATTAGACTGATTTATTTATTTTGAAATGCTGTATATATGTCATGCTTGGCGTTACTTACCTGGGCTCATCATTCTTGATTTTGTTTGACGGAGTGCAGATCCACAATCCAGCTATTATTTGAGGATACCAGAGCAGTTCCTACCACTTGTCTGACATAGATGATTCTTTTTATATTATTAGATATACTTGTTTTAAAACATTAGGAGTTGGGTTTTTGAGAGATTTTGGGTATGTATATCTTGTGTTTACTCTCATCTGAATGTTTATTGATGATGATATACATATTCGGGGTTTCCAAACTCTAGGTTGTCTTAACTTGTGTCTTTGAGATTTTTCAGTTAGTTTGAGGTTTAATTGCTTCCGCTATAACTATGATAACTCACTAATTGATTAACTCAACTTTAATTGCTTGATAAATGGTAAATGATAAAGGAAGGCTGACTAGGATTGCGTGACTCAGCGAGACGGGCTCGGGGGTCCACGTAAGTCTAGGCCGGGCAGGGCTCATTTTATGATTGTGGAACTGGGGTCGTCACAACTCCTAATTGTCTTTGAATCTCTATATTTTTATTTTATTTTTACGAGTTTTACCATAGGCATAAATATATTCTAATGTTTTAAAATTACGCATGAGAATACATTTTGCATCAAATTAAAACGTTAGGGTAGATTTCCCAAAATTGAAACATTGAGATATTTTTGCTAAAACCCTAAAACGAAAGGATATCTTTGCCTATTAAGCCTTTAGTTAAAAACAATTGTTGCCTAGGTCATGATTTCCGGTTAATGATGCAACTTTGCTCACATGAGACTTGGTTCAAAATAAATAAAAGGGAGCCATTATTAGCCTCCTATAACATTTATCAAACTTTATTTGATTTAATGTTATTTATAGCCTCCAATAAGTTAGTTAATTTTCTAATTACACTCCCCTCACCAATTGTTAGCTTCCCCAATGTACCCCTAGTTTATATTTACACTTAACTCCCCAAAGAAAACTCTATTTTCATCCATGTGATCTCTAATCTCCAAACCTTATTGTAATCTTTTTTGGATGATTGGTTTCAATCTTTCCTGTTCAGCTCATCAATCGGGCGGAGTGGCAATGAGCAATGAAGGGAAAGGCGAGCGAGCCCAACATTTATAACACTCATCGACTGGTGCAATTGAAATATTACAACTGGTCTTTGATTCACCGATTCCGCTCACGGGTACAAACAAGTCCCGTGAGGGAGATATGAGTGGAAGGGACTAACGAGTTCAGTCAAACACCGTAATGAGTCTAATCTAAGGGCGAGGGGCTCCAACTTTCAAATAGTAATAACAAGTAACCCTCCTAGACGAAACTAGTCCCGATGGAAGACCAAAATACTTTGACGAACTTAGAGCTCTAAAGCTCTCCAAAAACTTTAATGTAACGATCGATATCCTTGACTAGGTGGTTAACCTTAATCCGAATGATAATTAACTTGAGTTAGACTTATGGTTAAGTCCGACTTGTCTCAATTAACGCGAGTGTATGCTTGTGATGTTGTATGGTGTTTTTTTTCCAAAATGTTTTATGGTGTTTGTTTGTCATGTAAACCAATTAAATAAACTATAGGCTATTAATGTGAATTAATATAAAGCCTATAATTAAAAAATAAATAATTAATAAATTATTGGTGTGCCTAGTGATGTGCGTGGGTTGTGGGAATAGTGTGCACGCTTTAGTATACTTGTTGGCGCGTGCAAATAATTTATAGACATGATATATATATACCTACTACTATATTAAAAGTGTGAATGTAGACCATGATGAAGTACCAAATCTACCCTTGCTCTTGTTGCGTTTAACTCCAGCTCCAATTCAAGCTAGTTGCGTTTAACTTCAAAACTCCAATTCCAATTCAATCAAGCTAGTTGTGTTTAACTCCAACTCCAACTCTATGTTTTCTCTATGCTTTTCGGCTCTATGTTTCTGCGTTTATATGCTCTATGCATTTAAAGTCATCACTTTATTAATTTAGTTTTCTCTGTTGGTGCGATTGCACCCACATGCATGAGTAGATCCATACCAAAATTTCAAATTTTGACATAGAGGAATTGCAAAATTGTGAAATTGTGCTTGATCTGATATGAGTTTGTAATAGTGACGACTATCGTGTGATTGCTTGCGAATGGGGGCATTGTGGGCAACTTGAATCTCCCACAACGCTCACATATCCCTGATGCTGTGGTTTACGACTTGGTTGTCAAACTTGAGGTTGCATGTCCAGTGTTAGGGGTGTGGCTGTTGGCCTTTTTGCATTTTGGGGAGGGGCTATGTGTACAATACGGGGAGGGATGTGGTGGCAAGTTAGCACTACAGTTTTGGTTATTGCTAGGCACTGATGAAGTTTTTTGGAGGCTCATGGGAATGCTTTCATTTTGCGGGTGGGGAAAATCCCAAGACGCCACAACAGATTGAGCATGGGGAAACTGGAACCATGTTTGCCAATTTTTAAATGTTTTTTGGAGGAGTATTGGAAGGCTCTGTCTTTCTTTTAATTTTGTTTTCTATTGGGCCAAATAGGGGATGTACGTACACTAAACTTTTTAATTTTTGTATAGCTCATACTATGAATTTTTGTATACATTCTTACATATATAATTATATACATATATATATATATATATACATAGGAGTTGTTTGTTTATTTTTATTTTTTTTTGGTTTTTTTCATTTTTTTTCAGCATAGGAGTTTCGCCTATTTTCATTAAAAAAATTGTTGTACAAGTTTTTGAGATAAGATTTGTTTTCATGATTTGTGTGCTTATTGTTATTTGTTTATTATTTTTGGACATCTTCTATTTTGTAACTACTACAAATATTAGGTGTTTGAGAAAATATCATGAAGAATAAATCAGTTGGATCTTGAAGTTGATTCGAATTTTTTTTGGGCAACTACATTAAGTTATGTTGGTTTATCACAATTTTATTGATTTTAGTTTTAACTTGATCCGTTTCTATACGTACTCTTCATCTAAAATGTGAACGAATTGGGTCCCAGAGGACTTTTGACTTTTCCCATCCAAACAAAATGCACTCAGTGACACTGTTTGACACCTCAAAGGAATACTTTCTCATTGTCTTTATATTGTCTGTGTTTACTGAATTACTTTATCAAATCGATTGTCTATAGTAATCAATAAGTGAACTTAGGAATATCATTTTTTTACTCATAGAATTTATAGGTACCCTTAGCTATTGATGAATATCAACTTGAGTTGTTGCCAAGGTTGACTGTTCTTCAACTCGCTATTGATCACACACTACAAAAAAAAAGCAAATCAGAAACGGAATTTTCCGTCTCTGATTTGCAAAAATTCCGTCTCTAATTGGAGTCAGAAATGGAACAGAGACGGAATCAATTCCGTCTTAAAAACGTCGTTGCTAATTCAATCAGAAACGGAAATGCGATTCCGTTTCTGATTTAGAGACGGATCAGAAACGGAATAAATTCCGTTTACGATCGAGACGAATTTATTCCGTCTCTAATTCCGTTCGATTAGAGACGGAATAAATTCCGTTCGATTATTTCCGTCTCGATCGATCCGTTGCTAATCGAGACGGATCGTAACGAATTTGATCCGTTTCTGATTCATTAAACTGTTCCTCGAAAATTAGAGACGGAAATAGCAACGGAATCCACGGAATCTCTGGATTCCATTGCTATTTCCGTCTCTAATTTTCATTTTTGTTTAGTTTTTAAAGTCTCTAATTAGCAACGGATCATATATATATATATATATATATATATATATATATATATATATATATATATATATATATATATATATATATATATATATGTCTCAATCCAAGCACATTTAACTCCGCCAATATATAATAAAAATCATAGCTAAATAATATATTGATATTGCACAATTTATATAAACTTAACATATCCTTAACATTATCTTTTCTCAATGTACTGTACACGAAACAACAAAAACAATCTAAAAAGTTTCTATATCGTATCTTTCTACAAAAGTAAAAGCAAAAATTGTTCTAAATGAAAAAAAGAAAAGAAAAGAAGTGTTCCGAGATTATATAAAGTTGATTGTGCTTCAAATAATCTTACAAATCACCTGAAAAAAATCAAAAAGAAAAAAATCACTAAATTATACAAACAATAATATGAATATAAACAATATTATGGGAGAACTACGTATCATCGCAAGCACAAGTGTATGAGCCAAACACAACATAAATAAGGTAATAAAGAAAAAGAAATTCATCATTATGGGAGAACTACGTATCATCGCAAGCACAAGTGCTTGAGTGGTATTGAACCATTGGAACCATGCTTCAAGACGAATAAATGCTATATCCAAGAATTATAAGATTTCACTACTTTCACTAGCTGAAAACTCATTCCGTTTGGTTCTACGAACAAGATCTAAGAATATAGGTAGATAAACGCAATTCTTTGGTCCAAGTCAAAAAAGAGAATGAAGGAACTCAATACAAAGAAAAACTTTACATTGCAGGCTGTGAAAAATAGGAATGACTTTCATTAACCTATTTTAAACACACAGATATGCACACAACAAAAATATGTTCTACAACTTTTTTAAGTTTGAAAACTTTATATTGCAGGCTGTGAAAAAAAGCTTAGAAGGTCCGATTTGGTTCCTTCTCATATCAAACAACTAGAATCATTCCGCATAAAGTTAATTTCTAGCAGTGACAAGTGCAATCATATAGATGCTATTAGAAAGTTAATTTCTAGCAGTGAGTCATCCATGCAAACTAAAGGGTGAAACCGAAATTAATAAAACTATAAAAATGCAAGGAGAAGGAAACAAACAGAAAGAATCAGTGTTAAACTTACTCAATGAATGGTACCCAATCATTACTATGTTTGGGAATGGTTCAATGTATCGAGTCTTGTTCATTGTTGAGAGGTTGCTTCTAGATATGAACGCATACCTACAAGCCATGAACCCGATCCCAACAACCGCAAAAAGAATGAGAAGGAAAAACAAAGTGAGAAAAGTGCATAAATAGAACCATTTTCAAGTCCCTAAAAGGAAAAAGAATGATTCAAATTCACATCAATAGTTAGTCTAAAAAACAACCAAAGAGAAACATCTAACATACCATTGCCACCGAATTCTCTAAACCTAAGACTAATACCAAAATCTGTGATCTTCTAATGTGGATATTTAAGAGAATAGGAATGTGGGAATGTCGCTCATAAACTATGAAAATCCATTATGCATCAAACAAAGAATCCATAAAATGATCAATTTGGGTCATAAGAAGATTCAATTAAAAATTAAAAAAAAGTCACCTGATGATCAATGTGGGCTCCTAGTGGACAAATCCCACAAGGAGAGATAACCACTTTAACCTCTTTTGCACATTTGCCACTCATTTCGGCCACCTTATTCATTATTTCATCCAACTGCAAGAGGAACTAAAAAACTTCAGCAGGAAAGAGTTTAACAACAGTAAGCATATTGCTAACGTTAAAGGAGCAAAACTAAACGAAAAATAGTATTCATACAAGGGAGAAACAAATGGAGCCAAGCAGCCATTAAATCTTTCAAACAACTACCATGGGAATGTCATACATACATGCCAAACCAATCAAAAGAAATAGAATTAAATAACAGAGCAATAAAGTCTAAAAAAACTTAATGACCATTTGTAGAGAAATTTCAACGTTTAGTATTTTCCTCTCTGAATTCTTTCTGTATGGCACGTTTTAATGATTAATCAATAAATCAAAAAGAATAAAAAAAGAATAAAAAAACCATAGTCAAATTTGGATGTTCGATTGGTTCTTTCTAGTTCAAAAGGAATCTAATCTGTTTTATTTCTGCAACACACCATTAAAGCCTCATGCCCTTCACGCCTCCTCTTTTCTTTTATTTCCCTATTTTGAAACTAGTGCAACAAATATTGTTATATAGTACTATAGTTTTCCCAGAGGAAGCTGCAACTTGTATGCTTTTAGTACAATGCTCCCATTACAAATTGAGTTTATTTGAGCACTAAAGAAATAAAAAGTGAGAACTCATTTTCACATGTAACATGAAGAAAGACAAGTTAGACAACAGTGCAGAACATGATATCAATTTGTTTGATCCATCGTGAAAGTTTACCCAATGTGTAATTGTAAATTAACAAAATTATTGAGAACAAAAAGACTTTTTCCTTACAAGATTCAGTTTTTAATAAAAAACTCACCTAGACAAATTAAAGGAGTCTGTCTGTCTTTATCGAGTTAACATACTTTAATTAGGTCAATTGATTCTATATCTAGTCATGTATCGAGCCATTGATAGATTAATAAAATTCCTATTTCACTTCAAAAACAAAAAAAATACATAGAATAGGTTGAAGATGCAACATACATACTTAAAACTTACAAAGTTTTCTGCAGGGGCTGATCCACTTGATTCGATTTAGATATCTCCTCAACATCGCATGGATCCAAACTGCAATCCGACCTAATCTTATTATCGATCCAACGGAGGACATGCTTTGGACGTCGAGGTTTCTTCAAATTGAAAAGACTAACACTGTTAGCGGATTGAAAATAAGGATAATATGAATTGTTTGAGTTTATTTCCTTGAGATTCAATCTCGGTG
Organism: Stephania yunnanensis; assembly: GCA_039657365.1. Lineage (NCBI taxonomy): Eukaryota > Viridiplantae > Streptophyta > Magnoliopsida > Ranunculales > Menispermaceae > Stephania > Stephania yunnanensis. The sequence continues at coordinate 49,543,116 of CM077584.1, read as the reverse complement.
ACTGCACTAGTTTGATTTCACAACCGAAACTCACTCTGATATTCTTCCAATAGATTTAGTTGCAGACAGACATTGTAAGGTCAAGCCATTAGATAAGCCAGCAAGCCTCGTCACACAGAAGCAGAAGTGGCACTCGCCGAGATGCACACTTCTCTCGGCTCAGGATTCGAGGAGGCTTATCAGAGGAGTAATTTTATGTACTTCAACTTTTACATACGTATTAAAGGTTTGGAATCACAAACAATTCTTCAAACAAACACTAGTCAATCAACAAGCAAAAAATCAAACGAGCGCACACAATGCAACAACCACATCCAAATCCACATTAGAAAAAATACAACAAAATTGTCCATCTCCAGATCAAACCAACTAATTCTGCGATGAATTTCTCCAATCAAGACAAGAACAACATCAAAATCAATAGTTTATCAACTCGGACCCTCACAATTCGGATCGAAACAACAAAATTGCATCCTTAGCAATAACTACCATAAATCAAAATCGAGATCGAAACAGATCGAAATTGATTACCTCGCTTTCGAAGGCCAAGACGAACCTCGTCCCCATCGCCGCGCCCACCATGAAATCCCCATCGGCCCCAACGACGGCAGCCCCAGCCGAAACCCCGAATCCTCTCCACATCTTTCGCACCGAACACATCCACCACCTCCCCATCCTCCCCGCTCACCAACGGCGCCTAATCCACCACGTTTCGCGCCAGAAAGCTCGCCGCTTTATCAAAATCGTACCGCGAAGACCCCGCCGCCGCCGCCGCCTCCATACAATCCCCAACCCTAACCCCAATACGACCTCGAAACAAGCCCTAGAAGCTCGGACTTGGAGTCCCCGTTCTGGGTGACGAAAACGCAGGGGGAGGAGGCAAAATCGTCACCGGAATCGATGAAATCCGAGGGAGATTTGAAGATGGTGTCGGATGCGAAGGGGATGCGGTGGGACTTGGCGGAGCGGATAATGGAGTACTGGTCGAACGGGGTGTTGTTGTAGTGGACGATGGCGATGCCTCCGAGGCCGAGGCGGCCATGGAGGACTCCGAGACGGTGTCCATCGGAGAGGCGACGCAGGGGATGAAGAGGTCGATGTTGAGAGAGAGAGACAAGAGCGCAAGCAGAGAAGAGAGAAAGAGAGTTGAGAGAGACGGTTTTTTTTTTTTAATTTGGACAATCAATTTTTGGGCGGCCTTATCCAAGTGTACACAAATCCCGAGATTTTATGAACGGTCATAAGAAACGCAATTTTTGGCGGGAATAGTGGCACCATTTTTCAGAGACGGAATTTAATTCCGTCTCTAATTCCGTCTCTGATCCGTCTCAAATCCGTCTCTGAATGTTTCCGTCTCAATTCCGTCGCTAACTTTTTAATTTAGAAACGAAACTTATTCCGTTTCTAATTCCGTTTCTGATTTAGAAACGAAACTTATTTTCGTTTCTAATTCCGTTTCTGATTTGCTATTTTTTTGTAGTGACATCACCAATAGAGGAGATATAAATTAGAACTCCATCACAATTACTCTTTGTTACTCACCCATCTTAGTTGATGCAATTGTGTAGTACATAGAATAGTATTGACTTATTATTTAATTTGCATTTTAGTAAGTAATGAGTACTAAATAATGTAGGATATGAATGTCAACTTTAGGAGAAATTAATTGCTTAGTTACTATATCCATTGCATAGAGAAGGAATTTGGTCTTAGAATACAACGATAAAGACATGTTCGGTTGTTGGAGACCTCAGGCTATTCGATGAAATATGTTGTCCACAATATGAATGTAAATAAATCTCCATATGTAAGAAGCATCTGTCACCTTTTTTGTTAATGAATAGTCTCGCAGCTTGTAATTAATCATGTATATTACTACCAGATTTTACTCGTCATCTGATTCTAATCAAATTTCAGCATAATTCAAATATACACTCTTTGCAATCTCAATCTTCAATTTGAAAGTTGAGCATACATTGAGGGACAATCTTCAAGTAATAACAAAACTTAAGATATGTTAATGACAAACGATATTTTCAAAACTACGGGAGAGCATGTTATGATATTTTATTAATAAAAATGAAAAAAATAGATACAAAAGATTGCTCTTTCTACAACATACAATATTGAAATCTGCAGGGGCATAGAAATAAACTTTACTTCCCCTAAATTGATACAACTTCAAATTTTCAAATTCATAGCGGCTTATTCTCCCGAACTATATAAACAAGGGCAATCCCTCATTCGCATTAACACGAGAATAATCGACAATGTTCTTCAACCATTAATTACTTTTTTTTCACACCAATGACACAAATCTTATTTTTAGTTTTAATTTATGTAGCTTATGCGAAGCACGTTATGAAAACTAGTAAGGTTAAGTACATCAAACTAATCATGTCAGTGCTGTCATTTTTAGGGCTTATGGCGAGATGAGAAATTACGGCCTTATAAATTGGACTAACACAATTATCTTTGATTTAAATCAATAAAATTAAAACATAATTTACAACATAAAAATTGTTGTTTAAAACTACATTGCCAAAATATATTAAATGCATAATTAATACATAAAAACACTTTTTAAGTAAGTTTGGCATATAAAGATATGTTGGCCGTTACATTATTAAGTTTGTATTATTAGTAAGTTTGTATATTATTTAATAAACAATTACATGTGATTTTTGAAAATCAACAATATGTTATGATATGTTAATTATATACTTATTAAGTTTTACCAACGTAACATCGAACAATACTTATTTTTCATAAAAGTATTTATTTTCTATATACTGTATATAATTGCATTATTTTAGATTTATAAAATTTTATAAATTGTACACGCTTTTGTATAAGGAGCAAATATATAATTCTTGTCGACAAAATTATAAATAAATTATTATAATGTTAATTTTGACTAACTAGTTCACTCACAAAATAGATATTAATTCTATTATTTTTATAGTTTATAACAACTTTAAACAATACTTTTCCTAAAGTAAAAATTATTTAATATTCATGCACAAATGATTTTTTGATGTAAAAATTTATCTAAGTTTCCTCAATGAAAAAAAATACCTTCTATCACAATAGCATAAAAATATACGCAACCCAAACATTATTAAAAAAATATGCACTATACATTCCATGAAATATAAGAAAATATACATGAGAGAGTTGATCTTATAAGGATCTAATATAATGATTGTAAACTTGATAGTAACGATCTAATATATTATTGAGTTGCATATATACATGACTTAAGAGAACAATCAAACCCACGTTTTCCTCCGTGTAGTCTTGTGATAAAAAAGATTAAAATATAAAAAAACTTTTATAACCTTGAAACTTAACATATTATCTGTTTGTGTGTCAAGTGATGCGCCTAAAGATACGTTTTCTCCAAAATATAGAAAACACGCAAATAAGTGGGTTAAGTTTATAGTAATTAAGTGAAAATACACAAGCACTTTCTTAAAAAATGCATTAATACCCGTATGTTTACTATCTAAATTAGGGCCTTCTGTTAAGTGGGGGCCTGGGGCTATCACCCTTTAGGCCCTGCCCCAAGGCCAGCCCTGAGACTAACTAGGGTCAATTGTATGAGTGCACATACTATCTCTTAACATCCCCCTAAAATTGAGCTTTGGTGAATAGAGAAAGTTAAATTTGGAAGACAATAAACTAAACCGACCAATAGAGAGAGCTTTCATGAGTAAATCAACTGTTTGGTGTTCAGTTGTCTTATTCGAAGATAAAAGACTCCAGACTCACGAATGAAATAAGTGTCAATCTCAATGTGTTTGGTATGGGCATGAAAGACTGAATTGGCATCTAAGGCAAAAGCACTAGTGTTGTCACACCATAAGATAGGGCATGAGGAACAAGAGAAACCAAGTTCATCCAGTAATGATGTAATCTACATAATATCAGTAAAGGATAATTAAGGAAATGGCCTTATACTCAGCCTCTGTGCGGGATTTGGCAACTGTTGAGGCATATGCCCTAAGTCAATGCAATAACTGTCTTTATGAATAATTTTAGTTAATAAAATAGAGGATTTCATTTTTTGTTTATTATAATTAATTTGCATGTCTACATTATAATAAGATCCATAGGTATTTACAGAAATATCCTAAATGTCCCTAGTCGATCATTATACTGGGAACTATAATGAATTAAGACTAGTGTGAGTCTTGATTGATGATCATATGATGATTATACGTATACGGATATGAATCAAGATCACGAGTACTTGTTAGGGAATAAAGTACTGGACCGACTCGCTAAAAGAACATCACATGGATTAAGTCATAGTTATTTCTCATGATAGGTATATTTTTTAGTCATCTGACTTGAGATTACCAACATTAGGAACACAGTGATTTGACACAATCAAACATTGTTTTTAACTGGATGATTATAAAGGTTGTGATTGGTTACTGTGTGAGCAATGTGATGAAGTTGTGTAATCGAGATAGAATTTGTCCATTTCATATAAAGAGAGATATCTAGTGGATCCCTCGATGTGTTAGACTATTAAAAGGCATAGTCTAAGTGAATTGATGTTGATCAATGTCACTTGGATGTTTTCAGTCTACCTAGAGATCGAGACTAGTACGATTGAACATGTTGGATGGCAATTCCATGCCTTATGTTTGATCAAAAGGATATCTTGTGACAAAAGGATGTTATATACACTATTGATTAGGTTGTATTGATTTGATATTCATATAACATGGGTAGTCATAATGTCTTGCTAGAGGCCGCTTATGACTTGTATACCAAAATGTGTTTTGGTACACTGCCAACGTTGTATGAGCCTATTGGGTCGCACACAGATAATGATTTTGCAAGATTTTAAGATGGTTCGAAAAAATGAATTTTATATGATAAAATTCATGAAAGAAACGTCCTTGTAGTGTATTACACTTATACTTCTTTAAGTATGGGTATATGTGTAATTTACTTAACCGTCTATATACAAGGGTTGTATAAATAAACGCTTTAAGTTAGAACACACGGATGAAAGATTAAGGGCCGAAACTCTATTTTCATTTTAGAAACGAATTAGGGTTTTCTGGTATGCTCTGGATCATTTTGGAGAGAAACATAAAAGTTTGGTATTCTCTCGAAACTAGCACTTCGAATCTCGGCCGCCGTTCGTGTGTGGACTGCTGGTAGACGGACGTTCGTCATTGGCAGCGCCTTAGAGATCGATAAACCTCCAGAAAGGTATATTGCGACTGAGGTATGATTAAGGTTTCATGGTTTAAACGTTTTTAATGGAATTAGATTCGGATCCTGTTGGGGGGTTTTTGTCAAAATTGTTTTGTAATTTCCACTGCGTATGAACCCCAAAACTCAACAGTGGTATCAGAGCATTCGATTCCATTAAATTCATTGCATGTTTTCTTTTGATATATGATTGAAAGCATGTTAATAGTTTATGTATATGTGATATACATAAGTTTTCTGTGAGATTTATTATCATGTTTTGTGTATATGATACACATATTCGTGATTTAATTGAAATCAGTTTCGTACACGTTAGTAACCATGTTAGATTAATTCAAATAATTTTAATTAATTGAATTTCGTGTTCTGTGATCCATGACACCGTAAGGTATAATCTTTATTTTTCGTGTATTGATGCATGGATGAAATCTATGTAATTCAGTATGCATATTTAGGTTACATTATTTTATGTTTTTTAAATTGTATAAGTCTCAATATTAATTCGAAACTAATATGATTAGGTTCGATTGGGATAGTAGTTCATGATTCAATTACATGTTTGTGATTATTTGGATGAGGACCGAAATTGCAAATAATTATTTTTTGAAATATTTTATTTATCTCTTTATATCTATTATGTTATGAAATTTCTATTTGATAAGAGATAGATAACAAATTAGATTATGAGATTTTAGCAAAATTGGTTTCGTTATCCCTATTGAATAAGAGATAAATATCGAGAATTTTGTTTGGTGATATGCTAGGATTCAAATATCTTAAGTCCTAATTGGATTAGGATAAGATGATTAGTTAGATGTGGGTCCAGGTTAATTAAAATATTTTAATTGACTTAATTTCGAATAAACTAAGGGGTTAATTTAGGATAATAAAATCAGCGAAAAATGTGATTTTTTGTAGCGAATTTTAATTTTCGGAATTAAAATTCGTCTCCTAAAAAAAAATACGGGGGCGCTGCCCCCTGTTCCCCCTTCCGCTGATCGGTCAATGGAACCACTGTCATTGACCATTTGTCACTGAACACATCATCCATTGACTGGTCAATGGACCGCCATCTAACTAATCCTACCGCACGAAAATTCTTTTATTAGTGAACAATATAAAATTTTTCAAATTGTTTAGTGATTGAACAAATCAATAAAATATATGATATTTCATTATTTACATAAAATCACTAAAACTGAATAAAATCCCTCTATTAAATTTTAAGTTTCGTGCCATCCATTTTAAACACTTGTCAAGGCCTTGATCACACTAATATAGTTTCAGCCATAGCTGGGTGTATTATGTTATCTTGGTGAGACAAGTTGGGTAAGAGTTACCTAAATGTTTAAAATGGTACGACTTAATAAAGCTATCTAAATAGTTTTGAGCTTTAGGCACATGCTGAGATAAAAAAACATGATAGGACATAAGATGTCTCGTATCTCATAAAAGTATCTAAAATTACATAAAATGTAATTGGTAACTGTTACCTACCTAAATAATCTAGTTACGTGTTTCATGCCATAACTGTCATAGAATTAGGTGAAATATGGATTTTAGTCCTCTAAATAAACAGTATGTTTTAGGAGGGTTGTTAATTTAGTGGGAGTCTATTCCTCTATATTAAAATAAACTTTGCATAATCTTTATTGTAGATCAATGGCCTCTTCAAGTAACAATAATCCCCTGTCACCGCGATCCATCCTTGAGAATGATAAGTGATAAGTCCGTATTTATATGTATTTATTAGTCTATTTTAGTATATTAAATTATTAAAAGTATTTAAAATATATATTTAATTATATTTTTTGGTCATTTTTAGGTGAAACGGAGTGCGCGGTTGAATTCGTGGCGGAAAAATACTCAAAATGGAGTATTTACTTGCAGTGATTGGATGCCTGACAGTTTGCCTCGAAATACGCGTTGCGCGGTGGGTCGAATATCGAACATCGTGTTCCAACCAATCACAGCGTGCCACGTCATCAGAGAAGTCATACACCGCCTTATTTCTCCACGTTTCGGGTTCCATCGCTCGGCCTCGAGATGCGAGACATCACGCACTCCTAGATCTTCGCGCGAGTCGCATGATTCTCTCCGCTCCAGCAGTGCGCCACGTGGCGAGCTCTCATTCATCCAGCGCGTCATTAACAGGTGTCTCAACCAATCCGGAGGCACCACGTGGAGATGAGCCAGCACGCATAAAATAAAAAAGCGCGGATTTTCGGGAATTACGCGGCGCCAAATCAGCGGCGGTGACAGAGGCGGTCCAATCCGGTGCAGACACGTCGGCAAGACGTAGAAATTCAGCGAATCACGCTATGACGCATGGCAGAGTCTGAATTTTGATCTAAAAACACCCATACGATGCTCCTCGACGCACGAGTCACGTACATAACCCCTAAAATTAGTATCCGAGACCAATTTGGAGTATTTTTTATATATTAGGAACTTATGTATTATTAGATTATGAATTAATTAGTATAATTTTAGATTAGTTTTTAGTATAGATTTTTGAAGATGATGTCCGGCTAATCAATTTCTTGCCTAAGTCGAACGGGAAGCAAGTCGGGATCATGGATTCAAAGCATATTATGTGAGATCTTTTTATTTTATTATTTAATTAATTTAATTTCTCCTATTTCATTGTTGTTGATTTAATGATTATGATTTAGATCTAGGGTATGTATGTGGCCAGTGCATGCTTTTAGATTGACAATCTAATGTTATTTGGAATATTAGTATCCGTGTAATTGTGCTTTTAGACCAATAAAGTAACAAACATTCACCCGTTTGCCGTAAAACCCTTTCGGTGTTTGAATGTGCAACAATTGAATCTAAATTAAATCGGTAGCGGATGTGACCCGATTATTTAGGATTAGTGTTCCCATAGATCCATATTACTACGGTTAGTGTGTTAAACCTGATTGGCGGATGTCTAGGGTTATGCATTAGTTAGGGAAGTAGTTAGTGGCGGACGTCCTGGCTATCGAGATTAGGGGAACTAGGAATTTCTGGCGGTTGTCGATTTTCTATAGCTAATCTAGGAGAATTTAAATTAATAACTTTTTTGGGAAAGATCGAAGACCATGATTGCTATTGAATCTTGATTTTGATTTGTGGAACTGGAGATTTAGGTGTTATTTAGGTGTTAATTAATTATTAATTAAGTATTTTAGAAATTAGTTTAGTTAATTTATTTATTTAATTTAGTTAAATTAGTTAGTTAAATTAATATTTATTTTAAAACCCCAATTTTCCTTTTTTGTTGTTTTAACCTAAGAAAGACAATCAGTCTCTGTGGGATCGACCTTTTTACCACTATTCTACAAAATAGTTGGTTTATGAAACTTTACTTTATTGACGTGTTCGGCGCGCGTCAATTTTTGGCGCCGTTGCCAGGGATTGGTATTTTCTTTCTTTGGTTTATTGTTATTTTTATTTTTATTTTTTATTTTTATTTTCATTTTTTTATTTTATTTTGTATGTCTAGTCTCTTGCTCTTAACATGTATGCAGGCAATATGTCAAGTTCCACCGACCAGAAACTTGACCGACTAATCTCGATGATGGAACATCTCCTCTTCTCTGATGAAGTGCAAGTCAACCCCGCTATGGATTCCTCCTACCTCCATAATTATGGTCGATACGAAGACTCACTTTATCATAATGTGAATGGGGTAGGTATGCCACATAATAGATATCAATATTTTAACATGAATTCTTTTGTGCAACAGGTCGAGGTTTGCGAAACTTGTGGAGACTATTCTCATTCCATACATAATTGTCCCTATTATCCACAGTATGAGAATTATCACTATGCTAACTATGCATCACAACAACCCGACTTCTCTGGATTCTTGGCACACGCCCAGGTTCCTCAACATGAAGGAAATCAACAGTTTCATCAAAGCCTCTCCTTGGAAGATATGGTGATGCAAATGATATATCAAATGAGAGAAAGTATGCAAGACCTTCGACGAGCTAGTCATAACATACAACAACTTGATTTTAGTTGTCCAGGCTCGAAGGACTTGGTAACTGACTTAGATCAATATATTGCCAATCGTCAAAGAAAAATTGACGAAGCAGAGTTGTGTAGTACACAACCAACTTTTAACTCGGATGAGGATGTGAGCATTGATACGTTGACGAATCTTGAGGTGAAAGAGGATACACAGGTGGAAGACTATTTGATAGAAACATCCGAAGAATGTGAAGTCTTTCAAATTGAGCCAGAGATTGTCATTGCACTAAATGAGGGAGAAGACGAGATGAACATTGATGTCAATTCAGACATGTCGGAGAAGCCGCATATAGAGAGCGAGGAAGACCAACTTCTGGTGTTGGTACAACCACCCACCCTCCCATGCACATTTGGTAAACCTTATAAGGGGGTGGAAGTAAGGGAGCGTTTACAGATCTTCTACACTGCCGACACGTTTGTGTTGGACGATTCTGATACGATAGATTCATTCGTGTTGGAAGTTCCGGACGAGCTCCTAAATCTGAAAGATGGCATGCATGTTTCATTGCCCAAACACGTAGATGCGCCATTCGTTGTTGACATCTCTAAAGGAGAGGGCATTACGTGATCAATCATTTTACGTCTAACCAAAGACTTAAAAGAAAGGCGACTCGTTGGGAGGCAGCCCAACTTTATTTTATTTTTATTTTATTTATTTCTTGCATTTATTTTAGTTTTATTTTAGTTTTAGTTATTATTATTTTTAAATAACACTCTAATTTGGTCTCTTTATTTTTACAGGGGATATATGATATTTAACATTTATTGGAGGGTTGGAGCATTGAGTTCTGTAGGTTTGACTTTGGATTATTATTTTTAGCATAATTTGAGTATTTTTTTTTGGACTTAACATGTTTTTAAGATTTTAGGTGTTTTGAGACTTGGTTGGACATATCTAACTTAAGCCGCCGCATTAACGGCAGGTTTTTGAGTAGACCCAAAACCCTAAATTTCATCCCATCATCTTGTTGATTTCACCCTTAGTTGAAAGACTTCGGGCTCGCAAGACTTGATTGGAATCTTTTTAGTTAACTCCTATGTTTACTAGTTCTTGCTCTTGTTATGAATATGTTTTTTTTTTTTAGCATCCTTAGCCTCCCGCATATGAGGGATTTAGTGCGTTCACTAGCTTTTAGAAATTTTTTGTTATTCCTGAATTTGTATCATTTTCTAATCCTTGTTCTTCTTCACCTCTATCGTTTTCTTTTTGTCATATGGATGCCTTGACTTGTTTTGAACCTTGAGGACGAGGTTCGGAATAAGTTTGGGGTTGTTTTAGGGATTGTGGATTGTTTTGGATGGATTCTTTTGCGAAAGACCGCAGGTGAGATCGTTTAATTTTTTTTATGCGGTTATATGCGGATATTGGATGATAACGGTGGTGTTTTATATCATTTCTTTCATTTCTTTCATTTCTTATCTATTCACATTCCATTCTCATATCATTAGGAATTGATACACTTTCATGTATATATTTAGTATGTTTTATTTATTTAGAGTCACCCGAAACTTTGTTCATGCCTTCGGTTGTGGATGAGTAAATTACAGTTGCCTTTTTAACTTGAAACTTGGAAAAAATTAGGAGAAACATTTAATCAAGTTCGTAGCTCTTCATTTTTATGATTTCATGATTAGAGACTTAGATGATGGTTGGACTTAGTGCTAGATAACGAAAATGAGTAAACGGTCAAATTTATGCAAGTTGTATTGTTTTAACCCACATTGGGGGATTTGCTTGATTATAGTGAAAGTGAGAAGTACTAACATGAGTTTTATTAGTGTAGAGTTTCCTACAAGTTTCCACAGGAAATGGAGCAGGAAAACTTGTGGTGGGAAAAAGTGAGAAAAGCGGTCCGCAGGAAATGGAGCAGGGATCGTACTACTTGAAAAAAGAAAAAAATTTGGAGAAGAAAAAAATAATAATAAAAAAGAAAATAAAAATGAATAAAGGCGGAAGTTGTGAAACTCCTCAAATAAAAGATTTAGTTCGAGTGCTTTCACTATATTAAGTAATATTTTGAACTTGCGTGCTTAAATGTATAGACTAAATATTTGGAACTTGCGTGCTTGAATGTATAGACTAATAAAACTTATGATTAGTTGACGGCCTTTGTATTGACCGATTCTATGTTTTGAAAGTGAGATCTTAATTGTGTTTGGGTTGCGAGGCTCGACATATCATAACTCTGAAATTTTCTGAGTTTCTTGTTAATTCGGTGACTATGTAAACCAAAGGAACTCCATGAATTTGGGTCGGGTATATGATTTATTATTATATTAGGAGTCTAGTTTAGTTGTGTTATCATTTACACCTTTGCTCGGGACGTGTAAAGTCCTAAGTTTGGGGGTATTTGATAAGTCGGTATTTATATGTATTTATTAGTCTATTTTAGTATATTTAATTATTAAAAGTATTTAAAATATATATTTAATTATATTTTTTGGTCATTTTTAGGTGAAACGGAGTGCGCGGTTGAATTCGTGGCGGAAAAATACTCAAAATGGAGTATTTACTTGCAATGATTGGATGCCTGACAGTTTGCCTCGAAATACGCGTTGCGCGGTAGGTCGAATAGCGGACATGGTGTTCTAACCAATCACAGCATGCCACGTCATCAGAGAAGTCATACACCGCCTTATTTTTCCACGTTTCGGGTTCCATCGCTCGGCCTCGAGATGCGAGACATCACACACTCCCAGATCTTCGCGCGAGTCGCGCGATTCTCTCCGCTCGAGTAGTGCGCCACGTGGCGAGCTCTCATTCATCCAACGCATCATTAACAGGTGTCTCAGCCAATCCGGAAGCACCACGTGGAGATGAGCCAGCACGCACAAAATAGAAAGCGCGGATTTTCGGGAATTACGCGGCGCCGAATCAGCGGCGGTGATAGAGGCGGTCCAATCCGGTGCTGACACGTCGGCAAGACGTAGAAATTCACCGAATCACACTGTGACACATGGCAGAGTCTGAATTTTGATCTAAAAACACCCCTACGATGCTCCTCGACGCACAAGTCACGTACCTAACCCCTAAAATTAGTATCGAGACCAATTTGGAGTATTTTTTTTATATATTAGGAACCTAGGTATTATTAGATTATGAATTAATTAGTATAATTTTAGATTAGTTTTTAGTATAAATTTTTGAAGATGATGTCCGGTTAATCAATTTCTTGCCTAAGTCGAACGGGAAGCAAGTCGGGATCATGGATTCAAAGCATATTATGTGAGATCTTTTTATTTTATTATTTAATTAATTAATTTCTCCTATTTCATTGTTGTTGATTTAATGATTATGATTTAGATCTAGGGTATGTATGTGGCCAGTGCATGCTTTTAGATTGACAATCTAATGTTATTTGGAATATTAGTATCCGTGTAATTGTGCTTTTAGACCAATAAAGTAACAAACATTCACCCGTTTGCCGTAAAACCCTTTCGGTGTTTGAATGTGCAACAATTGAATCTAAATTAAATCGGTAGCGGATGTGACCCGATTATTTAGGATTAGTGTTCCCATAGATCCATATTACCGTGATTAGTGTGTTAAACTTGATTGGCGGATGTCTAGGGTTATACATTAATTAGGGAAGTAGTTAGTGGCGGACGTCTTGACTATCGAGATTAGGGGAACTAGGAATTTCTGGCGGTTGTCGATTTTCTATAGCTAATCTAGGAGAATTTAAATTAATAACTTTTTGGGAAAGATTGAAGACCATGATTGCTATTGAATCTTGATTCTGATTTGTGGAACTGGAGATTTAGGTGTTAATTAATTATTAATTAATTATTTTAGAAATTAGTTTAGTTAATTTATTTATTTAATTTAGTTAAATTAGTTAGTTAAATTAATATTTATTTTAAAACCCCAATTTTCCTTTTTTGTTGTTTTAACCTAAGAAAAACAATCAGTCTCTGTGGGATCGACCCTTTGCCACTATTCTACAAAATAGTTGGTTTAGGAAACTTTATTTTATTGACATGTTCGGCGCGCGTTAATAAGCTATCTGGAACTAACTTTCTTGACTGGTTCAGAAACTTGAGAATTGTTCTCAAGCATGAATGCAAGTTGTATGTCCTGGATGCTCCAATCCCTGAGGACCCACCAGCCAATGCTACGAAAGCTGTGAAGGATGCGTATAATAAGCATGTCAACGATTCTACAGATGTTGCATGTATTATGCTGGCAACTATGGTTCTGAACTTCGAAGGACATGGAACTAATGGAAGCTTACGACATGGCTGTAACGCTGAAGGAAATGTTCCGACAGCGAGCTAGGCAAGAAGGTTCGAGACAGTCAAGAACCTACATTCTTGCAAGATGACTGATGGTGTGTCGGTTAGTCCTCATGTTCTAAAAATGAAGGGCTATGTTGACCAGCTTGATAGACTCGGATTTCCCATAAGCCAAAAATTGGTTACGTATTTGATCATGAATTCATTACCAAAGAGTTACTCACAATTTGTGATGAACTACAATATGAATAATATGGAGAAATCAATTTCAGAGTTGCATTTGATACTCAAAACTGCTGAACAAAATATCAAGAAACCTTATAGTAATGTGTTGATGGTCGAAAAGGGAAAGGAATTAAGAAGAAAGACGAAGGCAAGGTTATAGTTGTCAAGGCTGCTGCTGCACCTGTCGCAAAGCCTATGGAACAAGTCAAGCCCCAGCCTGTTCCTGCTTCAAAACACCCAAAAGAAATGAAAGGAAGTTGTCATTTCTGCCATGCACCTGGACATTGGTTCAGAAATTGCAAACTCTATCTGGAAGATCTAAAGAAGAAAAAGGGTAGTGCGACTACCACTACAGGTATTTATGTTATTGAAATTAATTTATCTACTAGTTATTCCTAGGTATTGGATATCGAATGTGGATCTCACATTTGTATAAATGTGTAGGGACTCACTAGAAGTAGAAAGTTGAAGAAAGGAGAAGTCATCCTCCGCGTAGGGAATGGAGCAAGAGTTGCTGCCTTGGTTGTTGGATCATATGACTTAGTTTTACCTAGTGGACTTATTTTAACTTTAAATAATTGTTATTTTGTTCCTGCCTTGAGCGGAAACATCATTTCTGTTTCATGCTTGGATAGGGATGGTTTTGATTTTATTATTGTGAATAATAGATGTTCCATTTCTCGTAAATGCATATTTTATGCAAATGCTGATTTGTGTGATGGTCTTTATATTCTAAGCATGAAAATGTCTACTGATACTCCTGTCTTTAACGTAAATACAAAGAGATTCAAGTCAAATGATTTGAATCAAACCTATCTTTGACGTTGTCGTCTCGGACACATAAATGAGAAACGCATAACGAAGCTCCATAAAGATGGACTTCTAGATTCATTTGATTTAGAAACATATGATACGTGCGTATCTTGTTTACTAGGCAAGATGACTAAAAGTCCATTTATTGGACACTATGAAAGGGCAAGTGATTTATTCGGTCAGATCAAGGTGGTGAATATTTGATCCAAGAATTTGATGATAATCTTAGAAATTATGGGATTGTCTCCCAATTGACTCCCCCAACAACTCCACAATGGAATGGAGTTTCTGAAAGGAGAAATCAAACCTTATTAGATATGGTTCGATCTATGATGAGTCATGAAGATCTTCCATTATCCTTTTGGGGTTATGCATTACAAATTGCGGCTTTTACTCTAAATTGAGTTCTTTCTAAAGCAGTTGATAAAACATCATATGAGACATGATACGGGAAGAGATCTAGTTTATCTTTCCTTAAGATTTGGGGTTGTGAGGCTTACGTAAAATGACAAGTCTCAGAAAAACTAGCACCTAAATCTGATAAGTGTTTATTTGTGGGGTATCCTAAGGAAACAAAAGATATTACTTTTATAATCCCGTTGAGAACAAAGTGTTTGTTTCTCGGTATGGTGCCTTTATGTAAAAATAGTTTATTTCAAAATACACTAGTGGGAGAGAAACACAATAAACACTGAACCGCTTCTGGAAGTTCAACAATGTTCTGAACCAGTTGAACCTCCACAAGTGACACAAGGCCCACGTAAATCTGGTAGGGTAAGACATGAGCTAGAGAGATTCAGATTTCTTATTATTGATGGTTATGATGTGTTGCTTATGGGTCAAAATGAGCCCACCATTTATCAGGAGGCTATGTCTGGACCAGACTCATATAAATGGCTAAGTGCCATGAACTCTGAGATGCAATCTATGTATGATAACCAAGTTTGGAACTTGGTTGATTTACCTGAAGGTGGTAAGACCATTGGATGTAAATGGGTTTTCAAGAAGAAAACTGACATTGATGGAAAAGTGCATACTTTTAAAGCAAGACTTGTAGCAAAAGGTTTCAGGCAGACTCAAGGTGTTGATTATGATGAAACTTTTTCACCAGTAGCCATGCTTAAACCCAAAAGAATTTTAATTACCATTGCTGCATATTATGACTATGAGATATGGCAAATGAATGTAAAAATAAATTTCTTAATGGAAAGCTGCTTGAGGACGTGTATATGACACAACCTGAAGGTTTTGTACATCCTGAGAATTTTAGGAAGGTATGCAAGCTTTAAAGATCCATTTATGAATTAAAGCAAGCTTCTCGGAGTTGGAATATTCATTTTGATGAAACAATCAAGGATTTTGGCTTTATTAAGAATGACGATGAGCCTTGTGTATACAAGAAGGTCAGTGGGAGTGTAGTTGTTTTTCTGGTATTGTATGTTGATGATATATTACTCATTGGAAATGACATCCCAACATTGAAGAATGTCAAGTCTTGGTTAGGGAAGTGTTTCTCAATGAAAAACTTAGGAGATGTAGTCTATATCCAAGGGATAAGGATCTATAGGGATATATATAAGAGGCTAATCGGTCCAAGTCAGAGTGCTTACATAGATAAAGTACTGAATAGGTTCAGTTTGCAAGACTCTAAAAGAGGATTGTTACCAATGTCTCATGGCATAAGTTTCAGCAAGATTCAATGTCCTAAGACAAATGATGAGCGAGACCGTATGAATAAGATTCGATATGCATAAGCTATTAGATCTATCATGTATGTCATGCTGTGCACTCGACATGATGTATCATATGTTTTGAGCACTACAAACAGATATCAGTCAGATCCTGGTGAGAGTCATTGGATAGCAGTAAAGAACATTCTTAAATTCTTAAGAAGGATTAAGGAAGTGTTCTTGGTCTATGGAGGTTTTGAAAATGATCTAGTTGTAAATGGTTACATAGATGCAAGTTTTCAAACTGATATATATGATTTTAGATCGTAGTCCAGATATGTGTTTACTTTGAATGGGGGTGCAATAAGCTGGAAAAGTTCAAAGCAAGAGACTGTGGCAGATTTTACAATAGAAGCCGAGAATATTGTAGCGTCCGATGCAGCAAAGAGGCAGTTTGGATAAAAAAGTTCATTTCTGAAGTAGGTGTGGTTCTAAGTATTGCTAACCCTGTTTGTTTGTATTGTGACAATAACGGGGCAATAACACAGGACAATGAACCTAGATCACACCACATATCCAAACATATACTCAGGCGTTTTCATCTCACCAGAGAAATTATTGAGAGGGGAGACGTGAAGATTTGTAGAGTACCTACCGAAGACAATGTTGCGGATCTATTGACAAAAGCTCTTCTACAAGAAAAACATGATGGTCATGTTAGATCATTAGGCATTAGATGCATGTATGATTGACCCTAGTGCGAGTGGGAGATGTTGGGGGCATGTGCCCTAGGTCAATCCATTAACCGTCTTTATGAATACTTTTAGTTAATAAAATAGAGGATCTCATTTGCTGTTTAGATTATAATAAGATCCATGGGTATTTTACAGAAATATTCTAAATGTCCTAGTCGATCATTATACTGGGAACTATAATGAATTAAGACTAGTGTGAGTCTTGATTGATGATCATAAGATGATTATACGTATAGGGACGCGAATCAAGATCACAAGTACTTGTTAGGGAACAAAGTACTGGACCGACCCGCTATGAGAACTTCACATGGATTAAGTCATAGTTGTTTCTCATGATATGTATATTTTACAGTCATTTGACTTGAGATTACCAGAGATTTCAACATTACGAACACAGTGATTTGACACAATCAAACGTTGTCTTTAACCGGACGATTATAAAGGTTGTGATTGGTTGCTGTGTGAGCAATGTGATGAAGTTGTGTAATCGAGATAGAATTTGTCCCTCTCATATAAAGAGAGATGTCCAGTGGATCCCTCGATGTGTTAGACTGTTAAAAGGCCTAGTTTAAGTGAATTGATATTGATCAATGTCACTTGGATGTTTTCTGTCTACCAAGAGATCGAGACTAGTACGATTGAACATGTTGGATGAAAATTCCATGCCTTACGTTTGATCAAAAGGATATCGTATGAAAAATGATGTTATATACACTATTGATTAGGTTGTATCGATTTGATATTCGTACAACTTGGGTAGTCATAATGTCTTGCTAGAGGCCGCTTATGACTTGTATACCAAAATGTGTTTTGGTACATTGCCAATGTTGTATGAGCCTATTGGGTCGCACACTAAGAATGGTTTTGCGAGATTTTAAGATGGTTCAGAAAAATAAATTTTATATGATAAAATTCATAACAGAAACGTCCTTATGGTGTATTACACTTATACTTCTTTAAGTAGGGGTATATGTGTAATTTACTTAATCGTCTATATACAAGGGTTGTATAAATAAACACCTTTAAGTTAGAACACACGTATGAAAGATTAAGGGCTGAAACTCTATTTTCGTTTCAGAAACAAATTAGGGTTTTCTGGTAAGCTTTGGATCGTTTTGGAGAGAAACAAAAAGGTTCGGTATTCTCTCAAAGCTTGCACTTCGAATCTTGGCCGCCGTTCGTGGTTGGACTGCTGGTAGAGGGCGTTCGTCGTTGGCAGTGCCTTAAAGATCGATCAACCTCCAAAAAGGTATATTGCGACCGAGGTATGATTAAGGTTTCATGGTTTAAACATTTTTAATGGAATTAGATTCGGATCCAGTTGGGGTTTTTGTCAAAATTGTTTTGTAATTTCCGCTGCGTATGAACCCCAAAACTCAACAACAACTACAAACTTTTCTTAGAGACCTAAGAGATGAGATTCCCACTGAGAAAAATACACACCCATTAGTTGAGTGTCGATCATCACAGTCCCCTGCCTAGTTAGAATCAATGAACATTTGCAGAGATAGAGAAAAAGCCGGTTTGAACACCAATCCAATAGTTAAGGAAGATTTCAAAAACCTAATAAAGACACACTTACAAGCAAGCCAATGCAAATCAGTGGGATCTTGGAGAAATTGGCTGAGCTTGTTCATAATAAAAGTGATGTAAGACCTTGAATAAGTCAAATATTGTAGTGCACCCAATAGTACTGCGATAGAGAGTACGACCAATGAAAGGCTTTCCATCATGACTAGAAAGCTTGAGACCAATAGAGTAAGGAAAAAACATAGGCTTTGTGACTGCCCTAAACTTTGAGGCAAACTGGGTGTTGGGGCATGTGCCCTAGGTCAATCCATTAACTGTCTTTATGAATACTTTTAGTTAATAAAATAGAGGATTTCATTTGCCGTTTATTATAATTAATTTGCATGTTTACATTATAATAAGATCCATGGGTATTTACAGAAATATCCTAAATGTCCCTAGTCGATCATTATACTGGGAACTATAATGAATTAAAATGAGTGTGAGTCTTGATTGATGATCATATGATGATTATACGTATAGGGATATGAATCAAGATCACGAGTACTTGTTAGGGAACAAAGTACTGGACCAACCCGCTATGAGAACATCACATGGATTAAGTCAATGTTGTTTCTCATGATAGGTATATTTATCAGTCCTCTGACTTGAGATTATCAAAGACTTCAACATTAGGAACATAGTGATTCGACATTATCAAACGTTGTCTTTAGCCGGATGATTATAAAGGTTGTGATTGGTTACTGTGTAAGCAATGTGATGAAGTTGTGTAATCGAGATATAACTTGCCCCTCTCATATAAAGAGAGATATCTAGTGGATCCCTCGATGTGTAAGACTGTTAAAAGGCCTAGTCTAAGTGAATTGATATTGATCAATGTCACTTGGATGTTTTCAGTGTACCTAGAGATCGAGACTAGTACGATTGAACATGTTGGATGACAATTCCATGCCTTATGTTTGATCAAAAGGATATCGTGTGACAAAAGGATGTTGTATACACTATTTATTAGGTTGTATCGATTTGATATTCGTACAACTTGGGTAGTCATAATGTCTTGCTAGAGGCCGCTTATGACTTGTATACCAAAATGTGTTTTGGTACACTGCCAACGTTGTATGAGCCTATTGGGTCGCACACTAAGAATGGTTTTGCGAGATTTTAAGATGGTTCAGAAAAACGAATTTTATATAATAAAATTCATGACAGAAACGTCCTTATGGTGTATTACACTTATACTTCTTTAAGTAGGGGTATATGTGTAATTTACTTAACCGTCTATATACAAGGGTTGTATAAATGGACACTTTAAGTTAGAACACACAAAAAAAAGAAAAAAAGGCCGAAACTCTATTTTCGTTTCGGAAACGACTTAGGGTTTTTGGTATGCTCTGGATCATTTTGGAGAGAAAAACAAAAGGTTTGATATTCTCTCGAAGCTAGCACTTTGAATCTCGGCCGCCGTTCGTGTGTGGACTACTAGTAGAGGGCGTTCGTCATTGGCACCGCCTTAGAGATCGATTAACCTTCAGAAAGGTACATTGCGACTGAGGTATGATTAAGTTTTCATGGTTTAAACGTTTTTAATGGAGTTAGATTCAGATCCTGTTGGGGTTTTTGTCAAAATTATTTTGTAATCTCCGCTGCGTATGAACCCCAAAACCCAACACTGGGTACCACCACGTTTTCGGACATGTCACCAAAAATGCCACGTCACTGCATACTTGTCCTTGATGGCCTATATTTAACCTAAACTATGATGAATCTTACCTCAATTAGGGTTGGGTCGCCCGACCCAAACCATTACTCAAGCCTGATACTTGAACCAAGCCTAAATAATAGTTTGATACGCCTATTTCAACATACTAACCATATAGAATAATAAATGCGAAAATGAAATCGAAACTAGATTTTCATACACCATAAAATCAAAGTGATAAGTGTTCAAAAGCCTAAGTAGGTTCAATCACTCCAAAAGGCTTTCAACACTACCATAAAGCTTCCAAATAGCCCAAAATAGATAAGGAGGGTTCCAAACTACCTAAATGACCTACTTTAAGTTAAACCCAAATTTATTATTCTCAAAATCAAATAACTAAATAATAAGAGCATGCAATGCTCACAATGCAAGGAAAGAACTCAAACGGGTGCCTTTCCCTTGTCACGAACTAATGCAGATAAAAATGTACCTGGAGAGTACGTTGAGTGAGTTAAATGTTGGGGTATGTGCCCTAGGCCAATTTCGTAAATGTTGTTTAACTATTATAAGTAGATGCATATTTCTTTCATAATAGTATCCATGGATAATTATTGTATTAGTCTAAATGTCCCTAGTCAGTTATTATTGTAGGTTCAATAATAAATTAAGACTAGTATAAGTTTTGATTGATAATCATGTGATGATTATGCATATATGGATATAGATCAAGATCATGGGCATCTGTTGGGAACAGATGCTGGACCGACCCGCTACAAGAACATTATATGGTCAATATCATAAGTGATTCTTATGAGATGTATATCATTTAGTCCTTTGACTTTAGATCATCAGAGACTTCAATATTAGGAGCACAATGATTTGACACAATCAAACATTATCTTTAACTGGACGATTATAAAGATTGTAATTGGTCGTCGTTCGACTAATGTGTGGAAGTTGTGTGATTAAGATGAGATTTGTCCAACTCTTTTAGAGAAAGATATCTATTAAGCCCCTCGATATGTTAGACTGATAAATGACCATGTCTATTGAATTGATTGGATCAATGCCACTTGACAATTTCGGTTTACTCGAAGATCGAGACTAGTATATTGAACTATAAGGGTGACATTCCATGTCTTATGTTCAATCAAAAAGATATCGTGTGACAAAGGGATATTATATACACAGTCTATTAGGTTGTATCGATTTATTGATCTTCATGCAACTTGGATAGTCATAATGTTTTGCTAGAGGCCGCTTATGATTTGTGTGCCAAAAAAGGATTATGAACCTATTGTGTCACACACAAAGAACGGATTTGCATGATTTAATATTTTCAAGGTTGATGAACTTTATTTGATACAATTCTTTTTGAATATTCTAATTAAATATCCTAGTTTGATTAGGACTCAAAATCTTCCTACATTTCTTGTGTGACTAGAAATCTTTTGTCTCTTGGTAAATTCTATTTTGAATAGGACTTTAATTTGAATTATAGTATGAATTTAATTTGAAAAACTCTTGTTGGATTAGTAGTTGTAGATTATCTATGACTCTATTATTTTTAGAGTACTTTATCTAAGACTCTACTTGGTGTGTGACTAGGATATAAAGTTCTTTTACAACTCGACCTATTGTACTATAAATATGACATCGGTGTCACAGTTGTTGTAGATATTTTTTCAGAGAGTTCTTGTGAGAATCTTTGTCCTAGAATTTCTGGCGCTAGCACTTTGGATCGCGATCGCCCATTTGTGTGTGGATCTCTAATAGAAAACGTTCATCTCTGGCAGCATCTTGAAAGAATTGGTCGACACTAAGGCAGACATGAAGTTGTTCTTGTTAAAGTATGATTTTTCTCCCTTGGTACATCAATTTAATGGAATCGATAGGATCGTGGTATGGGGATTTTCAAAAAGGTTTCAAAAACTTCCCCTGCGTTTGATCCCTGAAACCCAACAATGGTATCAGAGCCGATTTTCGATTCCATAATATTTTGATGGATTGTTTTCTTCCCTTATTTGTGATATGTATGTGAAAAGGCATGCATAAATTGAATTTCTTTTGCTGGTATTTTAATTTGATGATAATAGTTATCATGGAATTGTTTGAACGGGTAAAATAAATTTAATTTAATTCACTCTATATGTGATATATAATGAATTAGCAATTTAACAACAGGTCAACTCTAAAGAGGATAGTCATGGCGTGACTATGATGGACACTTGGTTTTAGAAGTATATTAAACAAAGTAACACATGTGAACTCTTGACTAATCATAAACAAAATAACACATGTGAACTCTTGACTGCTATGAAAGTCTTAAAACCCAAAACACTATGACATGTGAACTCTTGACTGCTATGTGAACTCCGTTGGGGCATGTACAGTAGGTCAATCTACATATATTATTTATCTTATAAAATTAGTTAATAAAATTAAGGTTTTCATTTGCTATTTTATTTTAAGTGATTGCATGTTTACCTTATAGTAAGATCCATGAGTATTTTTTGAAATATCTTAAAGGTCTATAGTCAGTCATTATATTGAGAACTATAATGAATTAAGACTAGTGTGAATCTTGATTGATGGTCATGTGATGATCATGCTTAATGAGATGCGAATCAAGATCATGAGTACTTGTTAGGGAACAAGGTATTGGACTGACCCATTATGAGAACACCACTCGGATTAAGTCCTAGGTGTTACTCATGATAGGTATATCATTTTGTCCTTCGACTTGAGATTACCATATATTTCAAAATTAGGAGCATGGTAATTTGACACAATCAAACGTTGTCTTTAACTGGACGATTATAAAGATTGTGATTGGTTACCATGTGAACAATATGTGAAGATTTGTAATCAAGATATAATTTGTCACTCTCATATAGCGAAGATATATCGGTGGATCCGTCGATGTGATAGTCTGATAATGACCAAGTCCATGTGAATTAATATGATCAATGTCACTTAGATGTTTTCAATTTACCTAAAGATCGAGACTAGTACAATTGAACATTACAGGTGACTTTCCATGCCTTATGTTTAATCAAAGGATATCACACGACAAAATGATATGATATATGTTATTCATTAGGTTATATCAATTTTGATATTCATGCTACTATGGTAGTCATAATGCATTGCTAGAGACCGCTTATGACTTGTATACTAAAATGATTTTGGTTCACCGCCAACGTCGCATGAACCTATTGGGTTGCACATAAATAATGACTTTGCGCAATTTCAATTGGTCCAAAGTAATGAATTTTTATATGATAAAATTCATGACATAAAAGCCCTTACAATTTGTTATATGATAACTTACTAATAAGGGCATATGTGTAATTTTCTTAAACAACCTAAAATAATAATTGTATTACGAATAAGATTTTAAGTGAGGGCTTATCTACATATATAAATAGAGGTTGAAACCCTAAAACAAAATATGATTTTTCATTTTTTCTATTTTCAAATTCTCTATACTTAGGGAGAGAAAGAAACAAAAACGCTTTCTATCTCCTCTTGCGCTAGCACTCCAAATTTTGAACACCGTTCGTGTGTGGATTTTTGATAGAGGACGCGCACTTCAAACTTTTGGAAATCGATCAATCAGAGAAGGAAAATAAGGATTAAGGTATGGTTTTACTTTTGTAAATCTAGTTTAATGTAACTTATTTTTGATTTGTTAGGTTTTTTCAAAATTGTTTTAAATTTTTCGCTGCGTATGAACCCCAAAACCCAACAAACTCTTGACTAATCGAAGCAATTGATAATCAATATACCTAACACGATGTCGAAGAAGAAATTAGAGAACGATGAAATAGTCGCTTCATGTGCGTTTCCAAGTCTTGGACTCCATCAAACTCTATGCGTTCAACTTTAACATCGGATGTGGTTCAAGGTGCCAACTTTGATCCAGGCTCAGACGATTCTAGTTATTTTGTTTGTTTGGATTTCATCTCTCTCGCTCACACATAAAGCTCTGTTTTTTGCGAACCACAAACTCTCGATCGATCGAACGATCAATCCAACTGATAAGGGATGAAGCCCTCGACAAGAGGCGAGACCTAGCTATGAATCCAAAACTCTATAGGTTCACCAAAACTTCCACCACCATCTCTGCATTGTGGGCGTCGACTCCTACGCCAATAAGTTCTCCATTGATTCTGCCTCTCGCTGCGACTATTGTTTAATAATAACTAGTCGATTTCATGCACTCTGCGAAGGAGTAAATGAATATATTGTAATATTTTTTACAATTAAAATTATACTTCACAATAATGAACCCGTATTTCTTAGAAAAAAAATATAATAGAGGGTAAAAAAACTGTTTACTTATAAATCATTGAAGTAACCCTTTTTTAACAAAATAAAGAACTCGAATAAACTTTATTGTTATTTCAGAGCCCTAAACAGTATATACAAATAATGTTGCGGTAACCAAATTGATGGTGTAAGATTCGAAATATAGACTTAATGCATTGATGAATAATTCATTAATTAGAGGCGTTGTTTGGTTGTTCAAAGTCGAATTTTTCATTTTTCAAAAATATGGGGGATGAATATATCTCAAAAAAATAAATAACAAAAATATCAAATATCTTAAAATTAAAAATAGAAAAATTGAGAAAATCCTTAAAATGAAATGGTGGAAGGAGAGAGCACGTAAAACTTTATATCTCCTTCAAGTGACTTGCAAGCAAGATGATACCATGCATGTACAATTGTAACCTGTCAATGTAAATGCACACACCCAATTAATTAATTAATTATGGGTGTATTTCTATTTAATTAGCAGTTAATTAAATAATTAAGAGACCGAGATAGATGCTCTTAAATTTTAAGAGCTAGAGTTTCGTTTTAGTCAATTAATAGGGAAATTAATATATTCTTAAAACAACCAAATACCTTAAATACCTTAAATAAAAATAAATAAATACCTTAAAATAGAAAAAAATTAGAAAATTAAAAAAATAAAATGATGAAAGAAGGATGCATGCGAACTTTCTCTCAGCTCAGACTTATATATATATATATATATAGATTTGGCAACAATCTAATACATGGGGCTGAATCAAAATATATATTAATTAAATTAGAAAAATTTCTAATTAATTACTATATATGAGGCTTAATTATATTTTATTAGTTCAATTTATTTAATTAAAATGGTTTTGATTAAAAAAATTGCTACTATGAATATGAGGTTAATTAATTTTACAAATAATATTGATACAATGGGATTGTTAATAACAATGAATATTAATTAGGTTACATTATTAAAATGGTTTTAATTAGTGCCTAATTTTATTAACAATTCAGGGGCTAAGATCTTCAATTAGATTGACTAAAATTTATAATTTCTAAAGAAACTTCATCATAAGATAATGAATTTTAGAACCCCTTGATGCCACCATGAGCTTTATAGTATGATCCCTAAACAGGGCACTATTCCTATTGACCCTACCCGTTAATAGCTAGCTGAACCATCAGCTAGCTAAATATAGCATAAGGAGAATTTTAGTAATGTATGGAATTTGAAATTCCTGAATTTAGTTTATAATCCTTCTATACATAAAATTGTTTCTTGCTTTTATTTTATGATCTTTATTTTATTACATGCATATTGGGTATAAAGGATATTCCACGATTAAATAGATTCTAGAATTAATTATCATAAAAATGATCATAAAACTTATTAAAATCTCTCTTTAAAATTTGAAGTCAACGCCACCCAATTCTTAAACACTTGTCAAGACCTTGATCACATCAATATATGTTTGCCTCCGCAGAGCGTATTGTCTTATCTTGGTGAGGCAAACCTGATAATGGTTACCTGGATGTTTTAAATTGGTTGGACTTAATAAAGCTATCAAAACGGTTTTGAACTTTAGGCATAAATGAGACATAACATGTTATGAAATATGATGTCTAGATCTCATAAAGAACCTAAAAGTTGCATGTGATGCAATTGGTAAAAGTTACTTACCTAAGTAATGTCATTCCATAGCTGTCTCAAAATTAAGTGAAATATGGATCTTAGACCACTAGATTAATATTTACGAGGGTTATTGATATAGTGGGAGTTTTATTACTTACTAATAACTGGCTTTGCATAATTCTCTAGTTGTAGATATAAAACACCTAGTAACACTAATCCATAATAATTGCGATCAATCCTTTAGAAGAATAAAATAATGTCTAAGACTAATATCCTTGATTTGATTGAAAAAATTGATAAATGTTATCAATTATAAAAAAAAGGATGTATGTCCGAGAATATGAGTTCCTTTCTTTAAAACTACCATGTACTATTACAAGAATTAAATGTCATGTTAGTAAATATAAAATCAAGACTTTTGAAAAGATTAAGGACCGTGGAAGCTAATAACATGATAATGATGCTGAAAGAATTGTTTCGACAATAAGTCACAATGGAAAAAGGTATAAGATTACCAAAATTCTTAGATTCTTGTAAAATGGTCGAGATCCTATCAATATGTTTTTGTGTTTGGAACACAAAAGGCTATATTGATTATCTTAAAAAGGCTTTTTTTATCTTTGTGTGCCAAGAGTTGGCTTAGATTTGATCTTTAATTCATTAAAAATAGTTTTGAACTATATAATATGAATGACATGGAGAACTCTGTTTGCAATTGCATTTGATGCAGTTAAAGTCTGTAAGAAAGAATATTACAAATAAGCCTTTGGCATATATTTGATGGTACATAACAAAAAAGAACTTACTAATAGAGAAAGATAAAGGAAGGGTAAAAAATACCGAAGGTGTTTGTGTCGAACACAAAAAACCTTAGTCATGAAATAGACTTTATCCAGTTTTAAAAATAAGCCTTAAAGGACGAATTTAGTTATTCATAGAATGAAATTGTTCATTTTATAGTGAATTACAAATCCTATCTTGAAGACATAATTTTGAATTGTTTTTAAAATTTCAAAATGAGTATAAAATAAAATCACTTGACAAATAACACACTTTGATAAGATCTCAGTGGATTATAATTAAGACAAGAGTTTAAATGACCACCTTTGAAATTGTGGGATTGTCTTGCAATTAACTCCACTTGGAACATTATTTGAGAAAATATGTTGTAAGAGGAGAAATCGAACTTATAGGATACAATTTGATTTATGGTGTGTCTCACATAGCTTCCTGTGATGTCCTATTAAAGCTATACTTTAGAAACTAATGCACTTTGAAATAAACCTTATATTCGTTAAAGTAGTTGATGAAACTTTAAATACGATATGAAATAAAAAAGACCTAGTTTGTCTTTTATTGAGATTTAAGGGGGCGAAACTTGCGTAAGACGCTAAGTCACATAAAGTTTGATGCCTAAGTCTTTTGTGTCTAATTGTGGCTGAACATTATGATACCATTTTATACAATTGAGAACAAATTGTTGTTGCTCTAAATGATGTCTTTTTAAGTAAATAGTTTATTTTAAAGACACTATTAGGAATAAATACATCTTGAAATGTTCAAGAGACACAAATGAGAACTGAACCACTTTAGGATGCTCAACAAAGTTCTGAACTAGTTGAGTATACACAAGTAACATATATCTTTTGAAAATTTGGAATAATAAGAAATTAGCCAGAGATATATGAAATTTTTTATTATTGATAGTTGTGATATATTTTGATAATTGATCAGAATATATCACTACTTATCAAGAGACATGTCTCATCTAGATTGGATGAAGAGACTAAGTGTTATGAATTCTAAATTTTAATTCATGTATGTTATCTAAGTTTGTGACCTGAATTATTTACTTGAAGGTTGTATGACCATTGGATATAAATGAGTTAAAGCGACATGAAAAACAAAAGATGCATACTTAAAAAGCACGACTTATCAAGAAACTCCAATCTAAATCAAGGTGTTGATTATGATAAGATTTTTCATTGGTAGCTAAGCTCAAGTTCTAAAATCCTGATTGTCATTACTTTATAGTTTGACCATAAGATATGATAAAATAGTGTCAAAATAGCATTGCTCTAAGCTCTTCAAAGATGTGTATGACACAAATTAAGGGTTTTTGATTATCTTGAGAATTCTACAAAGGTATGCAAGCTTAAATGATCTATTTGTGGATTATAATGAGCATAACAGAGTGGGGATCTATGTTTTGATGAAATAATTAATGAATTAAATTCATTGAATCGAAGATAAACCTTGTATATACATAAAGGTTAGTAGAAGCTTAATTATCTTTTTGAATTCGTATAATGATGATATATTATTCATTAGAAACAATATCCTAACCTTGCAGAATGTTAATCCTTGGTTGAGGAAAGTTTCTCAATGAGATTATTAAACAATTAGGCCTATATCCTTGTGATATAGATCTATAGAGATAGATCTTAGTGGCTAATTGCTCTAAATTATAGTGCTTATATGGACAAATAATTGAAAATGTTTCAGTGTGCGAGATTCTTAAAATAATTCGTACTTAAGTCTTATAACATAAGTCTCTCCAAAGTCCAAAGGCTTAAGACAAATGATGAGCGAGACAATATGAATATGATTCCATATGCATTAGCTATGAGAATCATCACATATGTTATACTTTGCATTCAACTTGATATATCATATGCTTTGGATAAAACATACTTATATCTTATAGATTTCAGTGAAGGTCACTGGATATTTATTGATAAACATTCTTAAGTACTTCAGAAGCACTTGAGAGATGTTAATGAATTTGTAGAGGTTTGAAAGATATGAGTCTTGTAAATGGTTACAGGATGCTAACTTTCAAGCTGATATAAAAGATTAATGATTGCAATATGGATATGTGTTAACTTCGTAAGAATGAGTTGGAAACGTTCTAAACTCACTATAATAAGTTCTACAACATAAATTGAGTTTTTAGCAGCATTTGATGCAGCCAAAGAAAATGTTTAGATCATAAGATTCATGATTGAATTAGGTGTAATTCCAAGTGTTTGAAACAACATTGGCTTTTATTGTAAAATCAATGGACAAATTTAGGTTATGGAACCTAAATCACACAATAGATTTAAACAATCACTTGAAGAGTTTTTGTCTCATTAGAGAAAGAACGTGAAGATTTACAGAATATCAATATCAAGCAATGTAGTAGATACATAAATAAACCGTTTCCACTAAGAATGTATTAAGGCCACGCAATATTGGATACATGTAGGACTTGACCTAGTATAAGTGGGAGATGTTGGGGTACATGCCCTAGGCCAATTCTGTAAACGTTATTTAACTCTTATAAGTAGATGCATGTTTCTTTTATAATAGTATCCATGTGT
The DNA here is from genome assembly GCA_039657365.1 of Stephania yunnanensis. Lineage (NCBI taxonomy): Eukaryota > Viridiplantae > Streptophyta > Magnoliopsida > Ranunculales > Menispermaceae > Stephania > Stephania yunnanensis. Next base: position 49,513,609 of record CM077584.1, on the reverse strand, counting down.
AATTACTGTATTATTATAAATGTACCTAGTCAGTTATTATTGTGGGAAAAATAAAAAATTAAGACTAGTATGATTCTTGATTGATAGTCAGTGATGATTATGCATATACGGATATGGATCAAGATCATGGGTATATGTTAGAAATAGATGCTGCATCCACCCACTATGAGAATATTACATTGTCAAAAACATAAGTGTTTCTCATGAGAGGTATATCGTTTAGTCATTTGACTTGAGATCACCAGAGACTTCAACATTAAGAGCATAATGATTTGACACAATAAAACATCATATTTAACCGGATGATTATAAAGATTGTGATCGGTCATTGTTCGACTAATGTGTGGAAGTTGTGTGATCAATATGAGATTTTTCCACTCTTTTAAAGAAAGATATCTATTGAGCCCTTTGATATGTTAGCTGATAAATGTCCAGTGAATTGATTGGATTAATGTCACTTGACAATTTCAGTTTTCTTAAAGATCGAGACTAGTAGATTGAACTATAAGGGTAGCATTTTATGCCTTATGTTCAATCAAAAAGATATTGTGTGACAAAGTGATATGATATACACTGTTTATTAGGTTTATCGATTTATTGATCTTCTTGCAACTTGGGTAGTCATAATGTCTTGCTAAAGGCCATTTATGATTTGTGTGCCAAAAGGATTTTGGTTCACTGCCAATGTTGTATGAACCTATTAGGTGCACACAAAGAACGAATTTCCACGATTTAATATTTTTTAGGTTAATAAATTTTATTTGATAAAATTCATTTTGAAGATTCTCATTAAAAATCTTAGTTTGACTAGGATTGAAAATTCTCTTACATTTCTAGTGTGACAAGAAATCTTTTGTCTATTGGTAAATCCTATTTTGAATAGGACTCTTATTTGAATCATAGTCTGAATTTAATTCTTATTTAAGTTTTAGATAAATTATAACTTTTTTTGGATTAATAATTGTAGATTATCTATAACTCTATCCTTTTTAGAGTTGGTCTTTATCTAAGACTTTACTTGGAGTGTGACTAGGATATGGAGTTCTTTTACAACTTGACTTATTGTACTATAAATATAACATCTTGGTCACAATTGTTGTAGAGATTTTTCTAGACAGTTTTTGTGAGAATCTTTGCCTTAGAGTTTTTGGCGCTAGCACTCCAGATCGTGATCGTCCGTTCATATATGGATTTCTGATAGAGGACGTTAGTCTTCTGGCAGCATCTTGAACAAACCGATCAACACTAAATGAGGCAGACATGAAGTTGTTTCCTATTAAGGTATAGTTTTTCTTTCTAGGTACATCAGTTTAATAAAATCAACAGGATCTTAGTTCGAGGACTTTCAAAAAGGTTTAGAAAACTTTCGCTGTGCTTGATCCCCAAACCCAACACTAAAATGGACAACGAAGCTCAATAAGAGGAAAACCTCGCTTAAACATCAAATACGCAAGTACTACCTAATAATTATGCAAGATCAAACATGAAGTTAAAACTAAATCTCAAGCATTGAGTAGAAAACATGTGAACATTATTCAAATTCAAATTTTAGCATGTAGATAAGATCTAAATCATGTAGACACATAGAAGTATGGTTCATATTCATAAACAAGACAAAAGTAATCCATTCATAAATTTTAAAACAAGTTCCAAGATTCATTTAAACCATAATTGAATTCAAATTATTCATGTAAGGGGTCCACAAAAGATATATCATAAAAGATAATAATAATAAATATAAGTCATTGGTTCTTTCAATGCATGCCAGGTATTGGTAGGAATTCGGTGACCAAATCACTCACTTTTGATTTAATGCAAATCATTAGTGGATGCAATGGCCGTTGTGTCCTCTAACTAGTAGCATTACAAAAAAATTAAGTTCATCCGAAGCCGCCACTGATATATGTCCCTCTATCACCAAGTTATACAAGGAGGAACTCCAAATCATATATTTAAGTGATACACTTATGCATTTAATTGGACACGTAAAGCCCTTAGTGGCGAATTCCATAAAACATCCGGAGGCATTAACTAGTAAGGCCTTCGGTGGAACCAAAAACATCACGGGGCATTTAATATCATAACTAGCTAATTAGGCCCTCGGTAGGGACTCCACAAACATCTTGGGCAATGAATAATATAATTGGGAAAACAAGTGCATTCACATTCCATAGATATGGAGATTCAAACCAACATCATGATGCGCAACCCATAACCCAAGTCTTTCATTTTAAACATGATATTTAATTATCTAATATCAAGCCATACTTAATGCGTGAGCGAATCTCCCCATTTACCTCGACTCGCTGCGATATCCACTCCCAATCCTTGCTTGCACATGATTCTATGTAAACCGTTTCATGAATCTAGACAATTTGAAACCCATCTTATTAATGAAAAATCACTTTTAAAATTTTAATTTACCATTAAATCTACTTTAGGGTCCCACTAGTGTGGGTCCTGCGGGTCCCCCGTCGCCTAATGTGAGGGTTGAGAGGTGGGACCCGGTCAGTCTCCCTTGGAGACCCGATAGCGCGCCACGTTTAATGACAAAGATTTTTTTCAATATATATATTATTTTATATTATTATTATTATTATTATTATTATTATTATTATTATTATTATTATTATTATTATTATTATTATTATTATTATTATTATTATTAATTTTAAGGTCCAGGGGCCAGTCTAGCCCCTGTTAACCGGTCTAAGGGCCGACTCGGCCTTTGTAGACCCCCAAGGGTCAATCTGGTCCTTGATTAAGGGCCAATCGACGTTGACTAGGCCAGGGGCCAAAAGACCCATAGCGTGTATGCTCGCTAGGGAGGGTTGGGGTGTCACGACACCACCCTCCCCTCATCCTTCACAATGATGTCGGGGCAGCCTAGTGGTGCCCCCACTCTCCCAACAGTGAAAGTGAAGCAGTCGGTTGCAGCTATAGTGAGTCCACCGTTGACCGCTTCGGTTGCTGGTCGCCTTGTTGGCTCCATAAATCACCAATAAAGTTGTTTTTCACCAGTTTTTTTAAAACCAATTTCGAGTTTCATATTTATCTAAACCAAAAGAAAGGATGGGGAAGATGAATGTACCTTTAATTTGGGGCTTCCTTTGAGTTAGATCTCTAACATACTTCAATCTCTCTCTCTCTATGTGTTTTGTTTTCCAATAAAAAGGGGGCTAGGATTTACAACTAGATTTATATAGTTGGACCTATTAGTGTAGGGTTTTTGAAATTACTAAAATGCACATAGGGTAGTTTTTTTGGTTTGGGTCATCACAACATCTTTAATTCAAAGAATTTCCTCCTCGAAATTAAAGTTAAGTGATACCTTAAGATTCGAAGAGAAATGGAAAGTCCTCCACCATATAGGCCTCCCGTTCCCAAGTCAACTCCAGCTCCCCGTGAAATTGCCACTGAACCAACACTACTGAGATGTCTTTATTGAGAAGTTTATGCACCATCCTATCTATAATCTAGATTGGCTGCTCATCGTATGACACGTCCTCTCTCAAGTCATCTTGCTCCAAATCTATGGTTGGTGCATGTTTGTTATGTGCTTTCCTCAACATAGTGACATGAAAGACATTGTGTATACCCACTAGCTGTGGAGGTAACTCAAGGCGGAAAGCTACTAGGTCCACTTGTTTAAAAATCTTGGATGACCCAATGAACCTTGGAGATAAATTTCATTTCAACCCAAAATGGTAATGCCCCTTCATCGGTGAGACCTTCAATAGCATATATTCTCATTCTTTGAATACCATCTCTCTGTTTGTTGCCTTTGTCGACGTACTTCTTCTGACAGCATTAGGTGGTCTCTAATAGTTGCCTAATCAACTTAATGCTCTATGTTTGGCATGCACAAGCTTTGGCCTGATCAACACGATATCCTCGACCTCGGTCTACCAAACTATAACACGGTATCCCCAACCTCAGTCTAACAAACTGAAAATTTACACAATCTCCTATAAAGTGTCTCAAACAGTGCCATGTCAATGCTTGCTTGGAAATTGTTTTTGTATGCAAACTCGCATAATGAAATGTATTTCTCTTAACTTCCGTAGAAATCCAACACACAGGCTCATAGCATATGTATCTGGATTAATCTCTTGGTCTGCCCAACTGTTTGAGGGAGAAAGTCCATCCCGAGATTGAGCTGAGTCCCCATCTGATGCCAAAACCCACTCCAAAAGTGAGAGGTGAGTTTCGGATCGTGAACCGACACAATAGATACCATGACTCCATGTAATCTGATGATCTCATTTACATATATGCTTCCCAACCTATATGTTGAATACTCCATGAAAATAGGGACGAATTGAGCTGACTTAGTCAAATGATCCATAATCACCCAAACTGCATCATGTCTTTTTTGTGTCGTCGGTAGCCGCGACATGAAGTCTATAGCTATGTGCTCTTATTTCTACTGAGGAATAGGTAACAAGTGCAATAATCCTCTTAATTTTACTTGATATGCTTTTACTTGCTGATAAATCTCGCAGTCCTGAATGAATGTAGCGACGTCTACCTTCATCCCTAGCCACCAATGCATCCTCCGCATGTCCTGATACATCTTGTCACCCCCAGGATGAAAGGTGAATTGTTATCTATGCGCATTTCGGAGTAAATCGTCTATCAAATTTCTATGATATGGTATTAACAGTGTGTCTCAATATCTCAATGCTCCATCCACTAAAAGTATCCAATCCATGTTATCACTGCTATGCACTAGTGACCCATACTCTGAATCTACTCTATGATAATCAACCACTCTAAATATGCCCACTGGCTCTACTTTTATATGAACTCGTGCCTAACAGTCTGAGAAATCTAGATCATTTAGGGGTACTCCCTGAACATTCATTACGATATTAGACTCGATCTCTAGTTGCACACAGCTAAAAGCATCTGCCATTACGTTACTCTTCCCCAAGTGGTACTCGAGTGTGAAATCATAGTCTTTTAAGAGTTCTAACCATCTCCTCTGTTGCATGTTCAACTCGCTTTGAGTGAATAGGTACTTCAAACTCCTTTGATCTGAGTAGATAGTGAAATTCTCTCCATACAAACAATGCCTCCAGAACTTCAAGGCAAACACTACTATCGCCAGTTCTAAGTCATGCACTGGATAGTTCCTCTTATGTATTTTCAAATGTCTTGATGCATAAGCGATGTCCTTATTGCCTTGCATTAACACTATTCCCAAACCAGTCCCAGATGTGTTGGTGTACATTGACAACTCTCTATCGGCGGTAGAATCAAGATTAGTGCAGTAGTCAGATGATTCTTTAACAATTGGAAGGTCTCCTCTCATGGATCATCCCATACATAAGCAACATCTTTCCTGGTTAAGTTGGTGAACGGTTAAGCACTCGATTAGAAACCCTGCACGAACCATCAATAATAGCCTACTAACCCTAGAAAACTCCGTATCTCGGAAGCATAAGTGGGTTGTGACCACTTAAAGATCATCTAGATTTTTGTAGGATCAATTAATATTCCCTCTACATTCACCAAGTATCCTAAAACCTTCACTTCTAAAACCCAAAACTCATATTTGCTCAACTTAACATAAAGTTTGTGTTCCCTCAAAGTCTGCAACACCTTCTTGAGATGCTTCATATGATCAAACTCATTCTTGGAGTTTATCATGATGTCATCGATGAACACAATCACAAACTGGTCAAGAAACGACTTGAAAACTCAGTGCATCAAGTCTATGAACATCATCGGTACATTGACAAGCATAAACGACATCACAGTGAACTGAAAGTATCTATAATGAGTACTAAAGGCTATCTTTGGTATGTCTTCCTGCTATATATGCAACTGATGATACCCCGATCTCAGATCTATCTAAGAAAAGAACTTCACTGCTCTCAATTGGTCAAAACAAGTCATCGATCATGGGAAGTGGATACTTGTTTCAAATAGTCACCATATTCAATTGTCGATAATCAATATACATCCTCAAACTATCGTCCTTCTTTTTTATAAATAAAACTAGCACTCCCCACGATGATACACTCAAAGTTATAAAGCCTTTATGAGTTAATTCCTATAACTGTGTCTTCAACTCCTTCAACTCGGTAGCCACCATAGGGTAAGGTGCTTTGGAAACTGCTCTCGTATTGGGTATAAGGTCAATCATGAAGTCTATGTCTCGATGGGGTGGAGTTCCCAGAAGGTCCGAGGGAAAGACATATGAAAATATCTAACTACGGGAATCTTATCAATTAGAACTTCTTATCCTTCTTCTCATACGACATTCAAACTCGCAATGGATTCTATCTCAGCCAAAGTCGCAACTCTACTAGGGGTGGTAACACCAGTCAATGTATAACCTCCGAACTCAAATGGTGAAATGCCTAGAATGAGGAACGTCACAGTCTTATGGAAACAATCTATTTTGGTGTGATACGATGCTAACCAGTCTATACCCGATTGTGCATCATAATCTAGGCACTCTAAGACTTGTAAGTCAAATGGCAACATATGATCCCTAATTTTAATTATGCACCCCTCATATATCATATTTAGATAAATCTTTTGGGTAGAAACTATGATCGAAACCAAGTACGTGTGTGCTTTAACTGATGTTAAACCCAAAGCATAGACCATGGTCCTCGATATAAGTAAAACAGTGAAACCATAATCCAATACTATATGCATGTCTCGACCATTAATTGAAACTGTACCTGCAACCAACTATCACGTGGCTTCATGATCCTGCTTGGCTATGATGTAGACTCTCCCTCGAGCAACTGAAGCAACACTCCCATCGGATAGTGATGGATTACGATGTTGGGTCTTATAATGCCAAGCTGTCCTACATTCGTAATATATGATATGCAGCTTTTGGTAGGTCAGGGGCGGCTGCACTATTGACCCTCTGCCTTTGCTCTGTTGTGGTGTACATGGTAGCCTAAATGCCACACTCTGAGTAGTTAAGGGTGCGAGGGCACATAAATGAGTGTTTGTCCTCGTCGGAGTGTGTTGCCTTCGTAGCTACCCCTGAAGATGCATGGTTACTCGATGATCCGCCAAATCTGTGCTTCTTAAAGTTTCCCCTCTAATCTTTCTAATAACTACCAAAACTACGCGTGCCCTGACCATACCGATCGGATCCCGCCTAGAACTACATATCATCCTCATCATGTAGTGCTGACTCACATTCGAGTTCTTAATGGTAGGCCAGTGCTAAGTCTCTGATCCCGATGCTGCCATTATAAAGCATATTTCTCTCTTCAACCCCTGAATAAATCATCTCCTTCGAGTCTCCTCAAATGAAACATAATCGTACACGAACTCAGCTAGTTTATTGAACCTTGATGCATATTTGGCCACAGTCATGTTGCTTTATACCAAGGCAAGGAAATTCCTAATCTTGTTTGCCTTAACAGTCCTGACAACCACTCATCATAGAACAAATACTTAAACTATGGACAACTCATATTTGTCCCCAAGTTCTTGAAATAAACAACCACCATTTATATGCCTTGTGTTCTAGCACGAAGACCACCAACGGTACCATAGTCCTTTCGTCAATGCCCAAAGTATCTTTTCTTTTTTTCATATTCGATATTTAAGCTTCTGCCTCAATAGGATCAAGGTCCCCGTAAAGTATGTTACATCGTATTTCATGAATTCCTTTTGTATTTTGCCCCTCCGGCTTGCCTCATTATCTCCATCAATTGTAGGTATGGCTGTTGTAGCTGCAGCCGTGACATAATCATCACTTTTTTGCGGGATGGTTCTCTTGTATAAGTGCTAAAACCTGGCCCCACAGGTGCATGTTCGGCTACCCCAATATTCCTTTGATTGTGTAGTAGTTACAAAATATGTGTCGCGATCCTTTTCTAAGAATGGGCTAGATTAGCCAACCTCTGATCCTATATGGTGGTCAAGTCCTTAATGGCCTTCTGATATGTCTCGATCATAGCAGATATGCGTTGTTCCATCTGACTGTGCCATTGCCTTTTTTTTCTCTTTCTTGAGTTTCCCTCAGGTTGTAGGATGTCCCATCGTGGTTGCTCATGGTGCATTATGGGGCAATGAAAAAGGAATTAGTCCTACAAGATAAGGAAGTAGGCAAGAATATCTAAACACTATAAATATTACAACATAAAGAAAATAACATGATATCAATGTTTTATTCCATGTTTTCAATCCCTTCCCATCCTATGATTGGTCATTTATGCACGTTAAGTCGACTTGAACCAATGTCCTCAACTTAAACTCGACCTTTAAACTTAAAGGCTCTATATACTTACGCATCACTAACTATATGTTTCCCAATGTTTTAATCCCTAGGCACTTAGATCAACTGTGATAACCCTTACCTGAATTAGGGTTGGGTTGCCCGGCCCAAACTATTACTCAAGCCTGATACCTTAACCATGCCCGAATAATAGTTTGGCATGCCTATTTCAACCTGCGGAATAACATACTAACCATATAGAATAATAAATGAGGAAGTGAAATCGAAACTATAATTTTATAAACCATAAAATCAAAGTGATAAGTGTTCAAAAGTCTAAATAAGTTCAATCACTCCAAAAAGCTTCCAGCACTACCATAAAGCTTCCGAATAGATAAGGAGGGTTCCAAACTACCTAAATGACCTGCTTTAAGTCATAACCCAAATTTATTGTTCTCAAAATCAAATAACTAAATAATAAGAGCATGAAATGCTCACAATGCAAGGAAAAACTTCAAGCGGGTGCCTTTCCCTTGTCACGAACTAATGTGAATGTAGATGTACCTGGAGAGTAAGTGGGGTGAGCTAACTTGGACAATGAAGCTCAATAAGAGGAAAACCTATCCCAATCATCAAATACACAAGTACTACCTAATAACTATGCATGACCTAACATGAAGTTAAAACCAAATCTCAAGCGTTGAGTAGAAAGCATGTGAGCATTATTCAAATTCAAACTTAAGCATGTAGATAAGATCTAAAACATGTAGAAACATGAAAGTATGGTTCATATTCATAAATAAGAGAAAACTCATCCATTCATAACTTTTAAAACAAGTTCCAAGATTCATTTAAACCATAATTGAATTCAAATCATTCATGCAAGGGGTCTACAAGAGATATACTATAAAAGATAATAATAATAATAAATATAAATCATTGGTTCATTCAATGCATGCTAGATATTGGTAGGAATTAAGTGACCCAATCCTTCACTTTTAATTTAATGCAAACCATTAGTCGACGCAATGGCCATTGCGTCCTCCAACTAGTAACATCACAATGGAAGTAAGTTCATTCGAAGCCGCCATTGATACATGTCTCTCTATCACCAAGTTACACAAGGAGGAACTCTAATTCATATACTCAAATGATACACTTATGCATTCAATTAGACAAGTAAAGTCCTCGGTAGCGAATTCTAGAAAACATCATGAGGCATTAACTAGTAAGGGCCTTCAATGGCACTACAAACATCCTGGGGCATTTAACATGATAACTTGCTAATTAGGCCCTCGGTAGGGACTCCACAAACATCTGGGGGTAATGAATAACATAAATAGGGAAAAGTGCATTCACGTTCCATAGATATGGAGATTCAAACCAATACCCCGATGCAACCCATTACCCAAGTATTTCGTTCAAAACATGATACTTAATTATCTAATATCTAGCTATACTTAATGCATGAGCGAAGCTCCCCACTTACCTCGACTCGCTGTGATATCCACTCTCGATCCTTGCGCGTACGAGGATCAATATGAATTGTTTCGCGGATCTAGACAATTTAAGACACGCCACATCAATAACAAGTCACTTTTCAAATTCCAATTTACCATTAAATTTAATTTAGGCTCCCACTGGCGTAGGTCCCGCGGGTCCCCTATCATCCGATGCAAGGGTCGAGGGATGGGACCCGTGCGGTCTCCTTCAAGGATGCGGTAACACGCCTCGTTTAATGGCAAGAATTTGTTTTCAATTTATATATACATATATTATTTTGTATTTTTTTTCTTCCTATTATTATTTTTGTGATTTTAAGGTCCAAAGGCCATTTTGGCCCCTATTGACCGATCTATCCCCTGTTTACCGGTCTAGGGGTCGGTTTGGCTTCTATAGACCCCCAAGGGTTTATCCTACCCTTGAACAAGGTCGCTCGAGCCTTTTTGACCAAACGATTTGGCCCTAGTTTGGGAACTAGGGGTTCACAGACCCATGGCGTGTATGCCTGCCAATGAGTGGCTATCCCCCTCCATGTCCATCGGTGGTGAGTGCCCAGGGCCGATCAGCCAGGGCTGGTCACAGGTGCAACTGGGCCCCTGCCAGCCCTCGGCTGGTACGCCCATGGAGGTGGGGGTGGTCATGATACCACCCCTCCCCTTCTCCTCACGATGATAATGGGGACAACCTGGTGACACCCCCACTCTCCTAACGGCAGTGGCAGCGAGGCCACCACCGACCGCTTCGATCGTCGCTCGCCTTGTCAATTCCACAAATCACAAATACAATTGTTTTTCACCATTTTTTAAAACCAATTTCAAGTTTCATTTTCATCTAAAATCAGAAGAAAGGGTGGGAAAGATGTGTGTACCTTTAATTTAAGGCTTTCTTTGAGTTATATTTCTAAACACACTTTAGTCTCCCTCTATTTTTACGTATTTTGTTTTCAAACAAAAATGGGGTTAGGGTTTACAATCAGATTTATATAGTGGGACCTATTAGTGTAGGGTTTGTGAAATTACTGCATTGCCCCTAAAGCAGGTCTTTTGGGTTTCGGGTCGTCACATAAACTTTTGTTTGTATATTATTCACACTAACTTAGTATTTATCATGTATTTATGAATATTTACAATAAGCTAACTAAGTTAGTTTGTTTGTGACTTGTTAAATCATTATAAGTTGAATATCTAAATTAAAGTTTTTAAAACATGCAAATATTATAAGAATCAAAATTTTGCATTAATAAATAACCCTATAGTGTAGAAACCAGACATGAGATACCATATATATCGAAAAGCAACAAAAGTACAAAAGATGGTCATATAAATGTATCGAGTACACTAGTACTCCCAAAATCTCATAAAAGCAGTAAATAAATATACAACCACTTATGTAAAAACCTAGTGGGGCTTCCCTCGCTCAGATGTAGTTGCCTAAGACCACCTTACCACATCTCATCGTAAGATATGCAATTCATCACCAATAATAATAATGACAAATTCCAATGAATCCCAAAGAAAACTAGTTAGTATTCATGAAATTCAATAAAAGGGCTATAATTCATGCAATTTAAATAAAGAATAAAAAATAAGGTGACCGTATGAAATTAAGTCGCAGAGAAGTCGAAATTAGACACGCGAGCAATGTGACAGAAACCTTGGTCAATATTTAGGAATTAGCTCAACTAAACCGCCCATGACGATCACCTCACCAAATGTCTCACGGTCGGATGAGAAGAAACCCATAAACAGAAGAAATCTCGTCTTAACATCTCTCGAGAGGAAACCCATGCGGAGACTTAGGTCCTCGTCAAACATCTCTTAACCTAGCCCGTCTCGTGGGAAATAGTCATCGCGTAATGTGATGCCGTGAATTTAATTAAACCATATTTATATAGTAATCACTAGGATTATCGAACCGTAATTAGATTTGACATGTAAATCTTGGGTAAAACCTCGAGCACATGAATCAATGGTTTAAAGATTATTTTTGTGTGATAAAATTCATAATTGTCTTATTATTATTTAAATCACGTCGCTCTGATTTTGTTTCCATTATCGCATTGTGTGTGCATGCGTTGAGAGCGTGGGATGCCTTTGTTTACGCATAGCGCGAGTATAGCACGGCTAGGACTTAGGTAAATAAAAGCTTGGCTGAACTAGAGAAGCTAATACTAATTTTCCCTAAGCTAAGGTTTAAATAATTTATCTAAATTAGCTGTAAGTACTAAATTAAACTAATTAATTAAAAGCTTGAAGTGTGCCTCGAGATGCGCATTGGTGCGAGGCACCAGGTAGCTGAGTAGTCGTTAGCTTAGTTGATAATGGAAATAATTAAAGGTGATGTCTACAAACTAAGCTATTTATTTTGATGTGCCTAAGGTTATAAGAATTCAGGCTAAGTGAAATAAAAATAATAACAAACGCCTAAGTTGAGGCATTTAATAGGGACCTCTTGAACATCCTTGTTATGACTCCATCAAAGTGTGTCCTAAGAAATTTAGTGGACATTAAAGGTGCATTAATTCTTTAAATCTAAACCCTAGATGTGCATCTAGATGACCAAGTGAAAGGAGATGAAAGGCTAGATGTGAACTTAAATGAACTATATAAACAAGTGTGTTCTTGGTTCATGCAAGAAAATCTAGAGAAATAGAGGCAAAAGTGGCTGTGATTCAAGGGAGATTAGGTGAAGAACTTGAAGAATTTAAGCCATCAAGACTAGGTAAACCACTAACCCTAGTTTTACTTCCTTCAATCTTCATGATTATGAACTTAGAGTGTATGCAACATTGAGATTTTTGTCTTTAAATGAAATCCATCTCTAAAATTTGAGCCATTTTGTTTGTTTGGGGACTGAAATTCATGAATAAAAACCTTAAATTTTGAAGTCTTTTTGTCGATCTCAATTTGATGGGCTTTTGTGTTCAAGAAGGAAAATTGTAAAAAAAATGGTGAATTTATGAATTTATGGGGCTTTTGTGTTGATGATTTAGTTGTTGTTGTTGTTTGGTACAAAAAAACTAAAAGGGACATAGATGATGGGGGTGACCCCTATTTAAATATTAAACAATTATAAAAAATAAATTAAATAAAATAAAAAATAAAATAAAATAAAAAATAAGAAAAAGATATAAAAATATGAAAAAATCTAGAAAAAACTAGAAAAAATATTAAAAAACTAGAAAAGAGTAGGAAATTGAATTTTAAGAAAATTTCAAGGGGTTTTGCACCGTGTGTGTAACCCATAAAGCGTGTTGCCACTAAATACTTGGACTAAAAATATTTAATTTTGGTCACTATTATTAACCCAATTAACTTGACCTTAATATATACTATATTTAGACTCTAGGGACTTAGGAGACTACCATTGGTTATCAAGTACACACTTTGAGGCGTGAGTGGGACGTTTCAGAGGGTGTTTGAGATCTTTGAGGTAAGTAAACCCACGAGAAACTCTTTTAGAATTAAATTAAATTATTGTCAAAATTTACCATTGTCTGTGACTAATTGCGTTAGTTTTAGGCTTGCATATACTCCATTCTCGTTTGTGTTATTGTATGGTTGACGGAGCAAGCGTGACACTGATCTCATCATCTTGTATATGGAAATCCTGGAGTTTTCTTGTGGTATGTGTCTCGTTAGTGACTACGCATGAGACTTGTCTCTGCGAGACCAATAGGTATGAAAAGGAGTTGGCGTGAAGCTTGCCTCAGCTACGGGTTTCTTCTCGAGAGGCATCGATTGGAAGTCTAAGATTCGTCCACAGGTCCCTCTTTCAATTGTGAAGCGTTTGGTGGTTAATACCTCGTCAACAGGGACTTCTCGATTTAGCAAATCTGATCCCCAAGTCTCGAGTGACATTCACCACATAAGCATTTCAACTTTGCTTATTCATTTGCAACTTATATTCATGCATTATTTTCCTGTTTTACTTTAATTATTCGCGTGAATTGTACCTATTTTGTTTGGGATTCTTATAAACACTAACTAATATTCTCCGAGATTTACTCATTGAAATTTATCATTATTTTGATGACAAATTGCAGATCCTAGGACGAGTTGGGGGAAGGTCGTACTTAACCATTACCTCTGACTTAGAGAGCTCTACATAACTAATACTTGTAAGTGTTTGTATTTACTTATTTATTGCCTTTTAGGGTTATTTTGGGGGATTGTTAATACCTGATACATATATGATACACATTTGTACTTTTGTTGCCTTTATGATCACATATATGGTATCTTTTAGCTGGGTTTCCATCCCGTTGGTTTCTTATATATATATGCAAAACTCATCATTCATTTATTTGCATGCCATTCTAAAGGCTTCGCATTTAAAAAAACTAAATCGAGATTTTTAACTATGTTGTAAAAACTCTGGAATTAAGTTAATTTCATAAAGCTTCTCATTTAAAACTTGAAATTGACTAAGTTATTGTAAGAGTTAAAGGAAATGGTAATAGTTCGCGGGCCTTCATGGATAAGTGTGCAATGACATGGCATGACTTAGTGACTTTTTCGACGACGTGATGGTGCACGGTTTGCCTCGGGGCTTGGGGCCGTCACACGTAACCCGACATGAACAACTACTCAAATAACGTAAAGTAACTAGCCTCGAGGTGTGAGTCTGTGTCATGTCTGACCCTGTTAACGAACACACATACACACGTGTGAGTGGATTAGCAATAAAAAGGTAGCAATAAATAACTTGATAGATAAATCAAGATTCAAAATAAATCTAAGTGCCAAAAATGAATTTCAACTAAATTTTTTGTGGGTTTAATTACCTCAAGCAATCATAGATCGCCCCTCAAAATATCCCACACACGCCTCGAGATGTGCATCAAACACTCGACAATAGTCTCATAAGTCCATGGTGTCAGAATATATAATTTTAAGTGATTTTGTGGCGACCCCCCACACTGAGTCCGCTGGTTGAGCTGCTACACGTGTCTCGCAGCCCTAACGAAGTCAACACCAATTTAGCATTCTCAAAGTGCGTGTTAACTTGTCATATTGTTGCTATATCATAAACTAGTTATAAAAATTTCCATTTTATGTCATGTATATTTAGGGTTTACTATCTTTTAGTTTGAATTAACCATTTACAAAGTGTGGCCTGTGTTTTATAGAGTTGCAAGTGATTAACCAATAATTTACAGTGCAAGTCTATAAGTTAGAATAAAGATGAATTTTTATTAACCTTCAAGTCATATAGAACATCATTCATAATTGGGAAAAATTGGAATAGAGTGCACTATTTATAAGGCGACAAAAGTAAATATATACAAGTACAAAAGTCTCACAAGTCTCCCATAAACCCAACATATACCAAAATAAACACATACGAGTAGTATTCTGAACCGTGGGCCAGCTCAGAGATAATCGCGAAGAATCCCCTTACCCTTACTCGTAGAAGGATCTGCATTTAGCCACCACAACAAAATAGATGACGAGTCTAGTGAGTAAAATCCCAAGGAAATTTATTGAGCATTCAAATGATTACGTAATGGAAATTTAACAAAAAAATTTTAATTACACATGAAGAAGGTAAACATGCAACTGTTAATGGATCATCGCATTAGTAAATAACTATAAAACGTAAATGTGTGTGCCCTTCCCAGTCAGAATAAACCATACTACAGACTCCCACTTCAGGACCCCTCTAGTGGGTGCACCTAACTGGCCTATCACCTGGTCTTCTCGGTGGCTGGCATAGACCCATGGTGCACTGACATGTGTACCGACAAAGTAGCTTGGGACATCATTCACCGAGGACTCCTGATGCACATGCTATGGTCTAGCATGCCATATACACACAATGGAATACTCGGCGACAGTAAACTCAACCGTTCGTTCAAACCAATAACACAAGCAGATAATTGTTATGAGTAAAAGATAGAACATGAATATATTGAACATGATAAAGTAAAAAAATAGTGAAACTTGACAAATACTCAAGTGATTTTCCAATTGAGTTTTACAAACCTCAAACCCGTGCTCCGAATTCCTTGGACTCCCAAATCTGATCCCGCCTAATTCCCGGCACTCGAGCTACGACCCTCTTAGTCCCTTGAAGTCCAAATGTATCACTTTTAATCGGTTTATAGCCACATTAAATTAAATTATTAATTTCAAACTAAAAATTATAATTTTACTCTAATTTTTAATTGTGGAACATTTTTTAGGTTACACTGGGGTTCCAAACACCAAAAAAATTCTCGACACCCAATGTTCTACCTTTTCCCAATTTAATATATTTTCTCTAATTCTTTGGATTTTTTTTGTAATCTTTTTATCTATTTTCCCTATTTTCTATAATTTAGTTTAATTAAATTTTATTGAAAATATAAATTATTAATTAATAGGGGTGAGCTTGGGTTAGGGTCCAATTCGACCCAACTGTTAGGACCCAGTTTAACCTAACGGGGTCGGGCCTGACAAACTTGACCTGGCCCAATTGGGCCAGGCCTGGCTAATTCGGCCCAACCCACCCCAAAATCTTCACTCAGCATAGAGAAATTCGTCTATGGAGAGGGAACAAATTAGGCATTAGATTAAATTTTCCCATTTTTCATTCTTTTTCTATTTTTCTCTTCTCTACTAATTCATCATCCATTACAACCCAACCAAACAACAATAACAATAACAACAATAATCACAATTAAAACCTCAAATTTTCAAATCTTATTTTTGAACAAGTTGAATAAGATGTTTAAATTGTTACCTAGTTGTCAAATTCTTGGATTTGATCTCCCTAGCATTTTAAATTCCTCAAAATTTCAACATTTCCTCTCTGAATGTTCAGAATTGCATGTGTTTAGATGTTGATTTTGAAACCAAAACCCACTAAGTCCCTATTTTATACTAGGTGCTATGATCTTGTGATCACACATATCTCAAGAACAATTCTATGGTTCTATTTTGAGATGTCCGACACCATATTATAACTTCAATATGATACTCATCTTGCCTTATTGTATGCATTCTAGGATCGTCACTATGTTGATTAAAAGCCAATATAATATCCATCAAAATATTAGACAATCAATGAAATTCTTTAATCCACTAACTTTGGTACTACATCATATGATTAATGTAACACATTACTAAATTAACCCAAATAGTAATCCCATTAACCCTCGACTACACGACACTTGATGCCCACATCCTAACACGCATCTCGATGCAATTACCGATCACACCAACTTGTCTAATAGGAATGTACTCGCATGCGATGTAATATAATAAGACAATGCTTTTAAACACCACAAAAAAGCAAAATTCATTCACAAATAACATATTCCCTCGATTCTCATATCTAAGTCAATCGAGTTATCCATCTAAGGCTCGAACTATAGCCGTTAATCTCCGAGAGGATTGCTAATCATAGTTTAATTAATTGTGCCCGCTACAATTCTTCCCAACTAGATGAAATTTCATCCCTAAAATTTAAATCTCGAGGAAATTCTGATTCACTTCTTCATGGAAATGAAACTGTGGCGGAACAACTAATGACACCAACTCACTCTTGAATCCCACTAGACCATACTTCAGTATGTTGGGATCCCTCTAGCGAGCTTCTCCAACTTCTTCTATTGGTCTATCACCCAATAGCCCTCGCGATGGTCGACATGGACCTACATTCAACTAACATGTGCACTGAAGACGAACATCTAAAGTCGCTATTCACCGAGGGAGCTCGTGTCACATGCTATGGCCTAGTGTATAGCACTACCATTGATTCTTCATATGCCTAAGTAAAAATTAAAATATTTATAAGCACAATTTGAAGAAATTACTTTACAAAATGTGTCAGATAACTTAACCTCGAACCCTACCCTGAGTGTCCTTTAGAATCAACATCTATGCATTTACTACTTCACTACAGAAGAAAGGTCTCAAGTGTGAGTGCTCAATCATACATCTACTGCACCATGAGAGCTCTGGTGGACACAATGGCACTAGCAATGACCTCATGTAAAACTTGGATGAAATAGTAGATATGCAGTCTATCTATCCCCATAACGTCTGTGAAGACTAGTAGTAGATAACGATACCTCTCCATATACTGTAACAATGACCGGTTGCCTTGTCTCAGGGATATAAAATCCCCTCTCAAATGTAGCTGGACCTCTATGGGAATATACTCATCGTAGAAGATCAGTTTAAACTCGACCCATGTCATCAGATTTAGGTAGGTCTCGTAGTATCTAATCCACCAAATAGCTGCGGGCATCTGAAGCATGATCGAGAAACTCGTGCCATTATACTTTCCTAGACCTTCAAGAGCTTATACAACTATTGGTGTGAAAGTAACCATCTCCCCATCGCCTCCGGGTTACCACCTACGTAGAAATATCAAGGCTGAAAGCGAATAAACTCCTTAATGAACTTTTCCTTATGTGTCAATGTAAACTTGGATGTAGTAGTTGTAGTAGCTGTCTCTATGGTTGTTGGTGTAGGACTAGGACCCAGTGTCTCGACTGGTGCGACCATCGGTACAACCGCTAGAGTAACCCTCTCAACATGTGTTTTAGGAACTGTAGGAGTAAGCCTGAACAAGCGTTTGTTGGACAAAGACATATTTTAGTACTAGTCGAACTGTGGGAGCTACCGCTAGATGCCTACTATGAGCCCTAAGTAAACGTAAAATCTCGGCCAACTAAGCATCATTTGCCGCGAGTCGGTCATCGACACTCCATGTAGTTGCAGTGTCGTGGCCTTAATTGGATCGCTAAACGGACCTATCTCTAATGGAGTAGTAGATTGTCTGTCTATCGTGATATGTATCGAGAACGTGCGCTGAATCAACCTCGGTATATATACACATATAATATATAATAAACAGTAAAAACATAACACGTATATAGCCACTAACTCTAACCGCCTCATAATCACTTCCAACTAGAATTCTAAGGTAAGTACATCGGGTTTCCACATCTAAAGCTTTATTCATTAAGTTTTATGCTCTTTTATTAATTCTTAAGATTCCTTAAACCATTTCTTTAATACCAATTGTGGTTGCCCAGCGCACAAAATCTACCGAGTGAGCAACTATGCAGGTCCCGCAGCCCTACCAACGTCAATGCCACGTTAGCATTCTCAAAGTGCTTGTTAACTTGTCATGTTGTTGCTATATCGTAAACTAGTTATGCAAATTTCCTTTTTATGTCATGTATATTTAGGGTTTAATGTCTTTTAGTTCGAATTAACCATTTACAAAGTGTGGCTTGTGTTTTACAAAATTGCAAGTAGATAACTAGTAATTTACAACAAAAGTCTTTAAGTGAGAATAAACATGAATTTTTATTAACTTTCAAGTCATGTAGGGCATCAATCCTAATGTGGAAAACTTGGAATAAAGCACATTGTATATAAGGTGACAAAAGTAAATATATAAGTACATATGTCTCACAAGTCTCCCATAAACCTTAAATATATAACAAAATACCAAAATAAACACCTACGAGTAGTGTTGAACCATGGCCGAGCTCAGAGATAGTCGCCAAAAATCCATGTTCCCTTACTCGTAGAAGGATCTACACTTAACCACCACAACAAAATAGATGACGAGTCCAGTGAGTAAAATCCTAAGGAAATCATTGAGCATTCATATGATAAAGTAAAGGAAATCTAATAAATACTATTAAATAAATACGCAAAATGTAAACATGCAACTATAAATGGATCATCACATCCGTAAATAACAATAAAACACAAATGTGAGTGTCCATCCTTGTCAGACTACACCATACTTCAGATTCCTTCCCTAAGATCACTCTAGTGGCCACACCCAGCTAGCCCATCGCCTAGTCCTCTCAGTGGCTGGCGTGGACCCACAACACACCGACATGTATACCTAGCCTGGGGCGTCATTCACCGAAGACTCCTGATACACATACTATGGTCTAGCCTGCCATAGAGATATAACAGAATACGCAACAAGAGTAAACTCAACTGTCCGTTCAAACCAATAACACAAGCATAGATAACTGATATGAGTAAAGGATAGAATATGAATATACTGAATATGATTGAATACAATAAAATAGTGAAATTCGAATAATACTTGAGTTATTCTCAATTAGGTTTTACAAACCTCAAACATGCATTCTGACTTCCTCGGTTTCCCGAATCCGACCTCGTTGGTTCCCGATACCTGAGCTATGGTCCTTTTAGTCCCCCAAAGTACAAATGCATAACTTTTAATTGATTTAAAGCCACATTAGATCAACTTATTAATATTAAACTAAAAATTAAAATTTTATTTCAACTTTTAGTTGTGGCACATTTTTTTGGGTTACAGCGGGGCGCCAAACGCCTAAGAAATTCTCGACACCCAATGTTCTACTTTTTTCCCAATTTTTTATATCTTCTCTGTTTTTCTTGATTTTTTTGTAATTGTTATCTATTTTCTCCCTATTTTTCGTAATTTTGTTTAATTAAAATTTTATTTAAATCATTTTTTTAAAAAAAATAAATGATCAATAATGGGTGGGGGTCCATGGACCTGGCCTGGCCAACCAGGTCGGGACTGGCTTACCCGTTCTGGCCTAACCATCTCAATCCGGCCCACCCCCAATTCGTCTCTTTCAAGAGACGAGTTCGTCTCTGGAGAGGGAATGAATTGGGCAGTACGTAGATCAATTTTTCCATTTTTTCTTCTCTTTCTATTTTTTCCCTTCTTACTAATTCATCATCTATAAAAACCTAACAACAATAACAATAACAATCACCATTCAAACCTCAAATTTCCAAATATCATTTTTTATGAAAAAACAAGTTGAAAAAGATGATTAAATTGTTACCTACTTGTCAAACTCTTGGATTTGATCTCCCTAGCGCCTCAAATTCTTCAGAATCCTTACATCCCCTCTCTAAATCTTCAGATTTGCATGTGTTTAGATGTTGATTTTGAAACCAAAACCTACCGAGTCCCTATTTTATACTAGGCGTTATGATCTATTGTGCATACATATTTCGAGAACGATCCTATGGTTCTATTTTGAGATGTCCAACACCATATTATAAGTTCAATATGATACTCATCCTGCCTTATTATATGCATTCTAGGATCGTCACTACGTTGATCAAGGGCCTATATAATATCCATCAAAATATTGGACAATCAATTAAATTATTTAATCCACTAACTTGGATACTACATCATATGAGTAATGTAACACATTACTAAATTAACCCAAATAGTAATCCTACTAACCCTTGACTACTCGGTGCTTGATACACGCATTTTGACATGCATCTCGAGGCAATTACCCATTACACTGACTCTCACGATAGCAACTTACACACATGTAATGTAATACGTTATTACAATGCTTTTAAACTCCGCACAAAAATAAACCGTCATCCATAAATAATATATTCCCTCGGTTCTCATATCCAAGTTAACTGAGTTATCCATGTAAGGCCCGAATTGCAGTCGTTAATCTTCAAGATTAACGCTAATTATAGTTTAATTAATTTGGGACGTTACAATTTAAAGTCACATTAAGGTTGTGTCTGGTAACACTCATTTTTACCTATTATTTGTGACAAGTCTCATTTAATAAGAGATTGAGAAAAATGTGTTTGGTTAGTTTAAGTCATCCTTTTATCCTTGGTAAGTCTTTTTTTTTGAAAAAGGCGAAAAACCTCTTAAAATAGAAGTCGCTTTTCTTAGCTTATACAATAAGAGAATATTCTCTTAACTTCTACGAGGTATTAGTGATTTTCGGGATCTTAAGTGCTTACATCATATTTTTAAAAACCTAATTTTCACCTCAACGCAACAGAACCCTTATGTTCCTAACTTCTTCATCAACAACCATTTTTGGGCGTCTCTTCCTCGTTTCATTTCTTCTAATCTCGAAGATTTTAGAAAATAAATGGTGAGATTTGAAACACTTGTTTCTTGTTTTCTTTATTTTCATTTTTATACGGTGCATTAATTTGCATTTGAATTGTGTTGGGGATGTTATTGATTAGCTTAGCAGATGCATCATCGTTATATATATTTTGTTGTGTGATGATGTTTGAGTTATTAGGAGCATTGATGGTGGCTAGGATAATTCGTTATATATATATATATTGCTGTGTGATGATGTTTGAGTTATTAGGAGCATTGATGGTGGTTAGGATGATTTTTGATTAGCCAATTAGTTTTTGGGTGACCGTTGATTGGTGTGTGTTTTTCACTATATTGTAGTATACAAAAATGTCATCCACACCATATATTGTGAAAAGCATAAGATTTAGTATATATGGTACAAGACGCCATGTCAATAAATAAAACAATAAGCTTGCCCCCTTTTTTTTCCTCATTTCTTGATGCATTTCCTTTTGGATAAAAGACTATCGAAGGTCATTGCAATTTGTCAACTAAATATTAGACTATATTCTAAAGTCAAAAATCAATTAAATATATTATATTTTCAAATTATGGTTTTAACAAAAGACAATCACTATATAGCATACAGTATATACTTTTTTTTCCATAAAAGTCCACCTTCATAGCAATCACACCATAAGATTTTTATTTATAGCACCATTAACCCATCAACATTACCGAAGGTTTACGTTCGATTTATAATCGTTAATCTCTATAAAGTTTTAATATTTTTCTTTACGTCTTAACTTTTTATCATTTTTTTCATGATGTTATCATCGTAGAGTTTTTCATAGATCCAATTTTTTTAAGTAATGCATCATCTTTTTTTCGAAGCCTAAGTATATGTATGTATGATTTGGAATAACACATTGGTAAAGCTATAAGAGGCAATATATATTAAATTAATAATAGATCTATTATTGCCAAAAAAAACCTATTAAGTCGGCCCTTGACCTCTAAAGCTGTCGCTGAGCCCAAAGTGAATATATAGTTTGTTGGGCAGTGAACAAACAGATGGCATTATAAATCTTATGTTTGATTTTAGCTTCCTATGTTTAACTAGTTGTGCTTGCTCTTCTTGGTTTTGATCAACTTTTTCAGAGTCTTGCATTATATGCATTGATATAGCTTTCTTATGTTGATAAATATATTTTTTTAACTTTTGCATTTATTTATTTGGATAATATGGATGAGAACAAAAACTTCAATAGAAAGAATTCAAACAGGGTCACCGAGGAAGATGGAAATAAGGCTATGCGAGCTAATTTGAAAAACTCGAATTTGAAAGTATTTCTTGATATATGTAACGATCAAGTAATGATTTGAGGGAGAGCATGTTCAAACTTATCGAGACAAGCATGACCTATAGTCATAAAATAATTTGAAAAGAAGATTGGGTTGCCGTATAATCAATGCATACTGAAAAATAAATGGAACTAATTGAAAAATAATGGACTGCTTAAAGCAAGTTAACTTTATTGACAAGTATTGGACGTGATCCGATTGGTCAACGAGTGATTAAGGAAAATAAGCGTTTGGATGAATATCTATGGTATATCTTTGTGATAGCACTTTTTAATATTCCTATAAAAAGATATTACTTTCGAATATTTGAATTAATATATCTACATTTCCTTTAAGAGATTGTTGTGTTGAATTCATCAGGCCAATCTAAATGCAATGAAGTTTAAGAATGAACCTTTAACATTTGTGATAAGCGATTATTTAGACTTGTATATAGGACTAGTTTAGTAGTATATTTGATATAAATATCTCAGAATGAGCTCAAATTGAGGATATTTATGCATTTTCAGGTATACAAGGTATGAAAGAGATAATGAAGTGATTTCCTGAAGAAACAATGATAAAATGCGCAATAGTATGATTGACGCCATGGCTAATAGGTTTGACGCCGTGGGAGATGGATAGACAGCGTGGGTAAGGCGTAGAGGACCAAAAAGAGAAGAAAATGTGGTCAGCAATGCTGACATAGTGGCGGCGTCATAGGACAAAGGGGACTGCATCGGGGAGGTCTACATAGGGCGTCGTGGCTTTACACACATAGCGCCATATCATTTAGGGACAACACCGAGATAAGAAAAATAGAAAGTTAGAGTTATATTTTGAGTGCAATTGTGTAACATCCCTAAACTCAATTAAGCCCCTATATAAGCCCCGGAACACCAAGCGAACTCGATTAGAGTAACAAAAAAGTCGTCCTTCATACTTGATATTCACAATACAATATATCGTATATTGAATAAATAATTCAAAAAATAGCAGAATTTAAATTTTTTCAATAAAACATACGATATACAAAAATCGTCACAAAGTTCAATCGTAAAATCATATCCCAACCCTGTTTATTGCAAAATAGTAATTAAATACAATATATAAATAATAGGGAAATCAATTCACCATAAGGAATACTATAAACTCCTATTCTCCTCCATTCCTGAGTTTAAGCGCACATCGTTAACTTGAAATGTTAATTGAGGAATGAGTGCTCCAACTTAGTTTGTAAGTGATGCTCGTAAATCGATCAACTATAATCTAATATCAATGATTCAATAAATAGTAATATAAATCCAAAACATATTTATTCAGGTATCGAAAATAATATAAACAATAGATATCAGAATGCAAGTTCAAAGGTCAACTGCAACCATACTTGTGACTTGTAAATCTTACTTTAATTACGAAGTCGTACTCTCAGTCACCCAGGAATATAACCACGCATGTTGGCCGATAAAAGATTATATTGTTTATTCAAGCTTGATTGAACCACTAACCCCAAATGGGCAGTGAACAACTAAGGTAAAACTCCAGCCTACTGAGGATGTAAGAGCGGATTCTATTTTCAGTCTAAGCTTTTCTTTTTATTAGGACAAAGGACGAAATTCGTTTCCCATCTAACCTTCACATCCCTAAGTTATGGTCCGCCTTATCAAAACTTCTTAGGATTTTCACATTTAAAATAGTCAAGTCACATTACGTTGCCCCAATCCCAGTCTATAATGCTATATGACCTAAATATACTAATTTACGATGTATAATTGATAAGAATACAAGTTTCACTTATCTGTGCCGAGTTTTCCTAACTTTATACCAATTTACTCCACTCCCAAAATCATTAAATCCTTTCCCATTGATCAAGAACCTAAAACCAATCATTTGACATCAATATAAGTTTAACACTCATTAACTAGAACCTGTAAAGTGGTCCCAATCGAATCCGAAACCGATTTGTCAATTTTAAGTTAATATGACTATTTCACGCTTTACGAGGTAAAAACTCGGTATAAAGTCCCGCCTAAATCCTAAATTCGTCATTGTTTCATAGAAATTCATTAATTTTTATTTATTTGGTTAGAATATTATATTTTTTGGATTTCTCCTTATTTTTCTGAAATTTTTCTTGAATTTATAACAATTTCCTTTTTTCTTGACTCAATAGAAACTATAGAAAATCGACGAGGTAGGGGTAGACCAAAGTTAACATGGGATGCATTAATTAGGAGGGATTTGAATGGTTTGCAAAGCTCACCATCAATTGCACTTAATCGAGCACAATGGAAAAGTTTGATCCATATAGCCGACCCCATTTAATTGGGGACTGAGGCTATGTTGTTGTTATAACAATTTCCTTTTTCATTTTGGAAAAAAGGTTTGGGCCGAACCGGACCGAACTGGATTCGGCTTGGTTGGGCTAAACGATGAACCGAGTTTGACTAAACTGAGTCAAACCGGCCTGGTTCAAGGACTTTAACCCCTTATTCCTCATCCACTTTGTGCTTCTCTGTTTCAACATATTAGTCTTATTCTTTTAATTGTTTAAGGATGCTTTTGGGAAAGGAGACGACTCCCTTGCCATCTATTTCCACACAAGAGCCTAAGCAACAACAACAACATCAACAATGCCATAAACAACATCAACAACCAACAATAACAATGACAACACCACAATGACAAACTTACCTGTTGAACTCCATGGCCTCTCTTTCGGTCTTAATTCCCTTTCCTTCAGATTCTCTTTTATCTCCCTATCGCTGTCTATCAATCTCGATTTCTCTGTTTTGAATTGAAAATAGTGTGAGGCGGTGTTGTTTTCGGTTAGGATAAATAAGAACTTTCCTCGAGATTTGCATCGCATGAATCTCAAGGTAGATCTAAAGATCAAATTTTTATATATATTTTGATATTTCTCGATATAAGCAACACCGCCTTGCGTCTATTTGCAAACCCATCACCTCTTGATCAACTATCTTGATATCAAATACATTGATCTCCTCGATATACATATCAAATATCTTGAAGTAGATCTTATGTTTTTATAACTAACCATATAATCTCCATACACCACTTGATTGCCCTTGAGATGTGCTTGCACGTATCTCTATGCTTATCCACTGATTTGTAAATCCGCAACATAACCTCACCTCCTCATGCAACCCCTAATTCTCTTGCTCATTTTAGAGATGTGATTCACGCATATCGAGGTATGAATAATCCATCCAAACTAAGCAACATATAAACCATTCACTTCCTCGAGATCTACACTACGCATATATAGAGGCGAATCCAATGTATGATTTTTTATTTGATTTAAAATTTAGGTTTCGTTTATATATATTTATATATATAACTTATATACATAAATGTGTATTCACCTATGTATTTTCGCGCCCATAAACTCATTGCGCGCGCCAACAATCACTCTTATGTGTGTCACCCTCGACCCTGCGTGTCACTTAGCGCCCACCAATTATTATTTATTTATTTATTTTTGATATATGAATTTATATATACAGTTTATATATAAATATATATAAGCCTATATTAACATGCCTATAACTTCACCGTGTGCACCAAAAGTTCACTCAGCGTTCACACTATCCCATGAATCGTGCGCATCACCCTTGACCCACGCATGGTATTAGGTGTCTCATAATTCGTCAATTATTCAATTATAGGCTAATAAATCCAATTATTTCCATAATTACTAATACATGCCATACAAACACAATACAATTACTCAAATCCACGCACACGTTAATCGAGATAAGTATGGCTTAATCACAAGCTTAGCTAGAGATAATTAAAAATATGATTAACGTTAATTACCTACTTAAGGTAACAAGTCATTACAGTGTACCTAATTTAAAACAATTTCGTCCTCAAAATTAGAGGAAACGTACAAGTTACAAATAGTTCCAAAGAGAAATGGAACTTGCTATTTCATGTATAACTCTCGTTCCCAAGTTATGTTTTCATTTCCAATAAACTTCTATTTTCCCTTAATCCGCACCTACAAAGCCCTTTCATAGATGAGACTTTCAAAAGAACAACAAAATTGTCTTTTGAACTCTCCAATAATTTATTATGCTTATCTCCTCGATTTCTTTTTATCTTAATCCAGGTGTAATTATAAATTATCTAATCAGTCATACCCTCTCTGTGTAGCTCTTTACTATCACATTTTTCACAAAAGCTATACCTTCAATCTTAGTTTTGTACACCAACATATAATAAGATTGAGCATATTTAGTTTTATCATTCGACGATGTAATCCACCTAATTATATTTATTATCGAAGTGCTCGCACAAATGAATCTATTTTCTTCCAGTGAGTAAACCTTATGAGACACAAGCTCAAAATATTTATTCTTAAGAACCAGGATTAGCAACCCAGTTTCTTTGTCAACATAAAGAAAATATCCTATATTGAGATTGAGAATGGTTTTCAGCTATATCAATAACTTCTTCCACTCCTGGAAGCAAGTCTCGAATCTCCATCTGGGGAATCAAACATTATAACACCATATCATATCCCATCTCCATATACATATATCTTGCTTAATCCGTCAAAAGAATAACATAGCCTCAACTGACAAGAACTTGCAAACCTGATCAATCTATCAACTACAACTTCCATTATTTTGTGCTGACGCCAAATTCTAGCTAATTTCATTACATAACTCCTAGTTATGTTATCATGTTACTATCAAATGTAGACAAAGATTTTCTTAACCCTTCAAGTTTTTATTATTCAGTCTCAACCTATATTCAATCTCAACCTACTGAATAACTCTCATATCTCTTTAGGAATTTAACAACATATATCGACAATCCATAATATTCTAGTATACCATGATACAATATGGTATTTTTTGTATACTGAATATAAAGAGATTCATGAGATTATCAACACAATTCTTGCCTAATATCTTTCTAGAACTAAAATAATTTATTTAGTAATTAATACATAAACACCATTTTGTTAGTCAATCTAATCGAGATACTAATCCTTAATAGCTAAATCGTGGTGTATCAATTAGGTCTAATTAGACTTCTTAATCACCATATCACCTTGTTAATCAAACATTTGGTTCAACTACAATATGAACTTTAAAGAAAAAAATTGTAATTATTAATTCCAACAATGCATTTGATAACGTACCCACATAGACTTTATTCTGTCATCATTACTACACATCTTTCTCAAGAGATAGTACTGAGAAGCTCCTATTATAATTACAATTCAAGTTAGTTTCTTTATTCAAAGTATTGATCACATGAATACTTTATGTAGGTGATTTCTCAGAGTGAATTCATTATATTCATGAATTTAGGTTACTTAATTCACCTCTAATTTCTTTCACTATGACAACTATACTCTTCAAACTCTCATAGCTTGAAGATATCCAAATCACATTGCACCAACTCTTTAAGTTTTATACTTCTCATTTGCCTTCTAGTGTTTTCTCTGAGATTCTCTACTCTTAGGATAACTAAAAGACTCTCTAAAACCTCTTTCCGATGATTATATATGAACTTCAAACTCTACGATGAATGAATAAACTTATGCAATCTATTCACTTGAATAGATTTGTAAATAAGTTGGGATTTACACCCATATTTTATAACCCTAAGTCTTAGCTCTAGGAATTATCTTTGCAGTTCATTCCATTCATTGTTTGAAATACAATTCGAGCCTTTATTCTTCAAGTGGTGCTTTAAATTATTTGGTACGACTACCAAAATAGTTATTTCTCAATAATTTCTTCTACCTTTCTTTTCAATCTTCCTTGAACTATATAATAGTATAAACTACAATCTTTTACCTCGTTGTGTTAACACACAACTACCTGAATAAAGGTATTAGAATAAATTTCTAACTTTTCAATAATCCATGTATAATCAAGCAATTATTGTAGTCAAACTATATTTCAATTTCCTCTTAAAACATCCTTGTATTATTTATGAACATACAATACAAAGATATGAAAAATCTTTGTATACTTTGCTTGTATCATTAAATTATTTCAACAATAACACTACCTTTCCGATTCTGTGTTGAATATAAAACAATTCTCTGATTACCTTAGTCCGGGTCAAATCCATTGACTCGCAATTAACATTCAACATATATCTAAGTGATTTACATTTGAAGCTTAGTATCTGCACTTGTAATTCTTTGGTATAAACCAATTTATCCTCAAAGTTCACATTACTTCTGCGATAGTGCTTGTGCCTTTGCTAGGTCTTCATATTTTTTATATTGTCATTGATAACACAATGATAATCTTATCTAATATAGTTCAACAACTCTATGTTTTTCCATTTAGAAACATATCATGAGCTCTAGTGAGCTACAATGGTTCTCACCATGATTCTTATCATAATCAAGCCATTGTTTGACTTCATATTCACATACTCCTAATTCTGATCTTAATTTAATGAAAACCATATCTGAACAACCCTTTGAGAAGAACTGGTTTCATGTAATAGATCCAAATAAGTTATCGATCATGGGGAATGAATATTTATCCTTGATTTTGTTTAATTTGATTCATCACTCAATTTGAGTTCGCAAACTCATACAATTCCATAATACCACAAGTAGAATGGAATTGATCATTGGCTGAATATCAAAAATCATGTAATTGATGAATTTAATTTCAAATTGTGAAAAATTCTTATAGAATCTAATAAATAGACTACCTGACAATTTTAAAATCACCATTTTTACTCACCAAGCTTGCATTCTCTTTAAGGATCAACTAAATTTCTACAAGTTCAAAACATTTGAATTTTGAGTGATAACTTTGTTTCTACGAATCACCACTTGTAGAAAATTAAAATCTTATTCAATTTTTAGTTAAAAGTAGCAGTAAACAACTTCTTGATATTCTGCTTACCTGTTCATTCCCATTATCATAAGCTATTATTTGAATTCTCAAATTCTCAAATTTATTGACAACTCATTCTCCCCAATTTAGACTATTTTAGTCCAAAATATCAGACTAGAACATCTCACTAGCTCACTGTCATGTTCTAACCCAGATTATACACATTCTCAACTTTAACCTTTCATACGAAATTACCGTGAAAGTGATAAAAGTCCAACATATAAGATAGAGTTGACAAACAACGCAAATTTTCCATAATCCTTCAACTCTCATCTTTCGCTATGAATCTTCATTTCTAATGTAATTTCACAATTAAATTCATTTTTTAATATCCCAGCATTAATCTACACATCAATATGGTAATCTTATGCTTCAAAAAACACTTATGAAGTATATATTATTTAATGGTCTTTTTATCTTGTATGGTTACTATCGATGACCACTAGTATCGGTTCCATTAACTGAATGACTTTCCTATGTATATCCTTTGCTTTTTTAACTTAATTATTATCAATTTAAGTAGCAGGGAACATCTCAAAGTAAATTATCAACTTCGAGTTTTAATCAAGTCACCCAATTTCCCATTTGCATTTACTAAAGTTTATTTGTCTTTTTATGCGTGCAGATCTACCATAATGTCACATTTTTCCTTTTATCATTTTTATAGTGAGTGCGGTTAACCACAACAACATTAATAAGTTTTTTTTTTCTTGCATTACCTTTACTATGTGCGGTTACACCATAACAATATTGGCAGGCTTCTTCTCCTTATTCCAATATGAACTAGCACCTTATTTGAAATCTTATACTTCATAATAACTTATAAAGTATGAATAAATTAGTGATTATCTAACCTCAACTAGGTTCTTATCATTGTTTACCACTAATTTTCTCACCGAATGACCTTTAATTTTGTTTAACTAGTCTCAATACTAGTATATATTATATTCAAAGTGATTCATCATCTTTGAGTTTCACTGAAGATCATTTATTGTTTTATTCACTTATTAATGTCAATTCTCCTAATATATGTTTCAAAATCCTGGACCAATTGATCTTTCTTCACTGACTATCATTAATCAACGATATCATTGAGAATAAAAACTATTAAAGACCATTTAATATATGAGAAAATCTTTACTTTATCTTTGTAAGATTTTTGATGAGTTTCCATATATCATTGGGATTTTGGTTTCTACAACCAAAACCCCAATCCTCGATACTTTCTCATCTTATTATGTTTCGATTGTTTTTCTTTATTGTAAAATCTTTAAGGTCTAGGTTTCTCAAGAACCCTCACCATCTATTCATTGGATTCTAAGACAAAGATTCGAGATAAGACCTTCAAAATAACATATAGGAAAGACATTAAAGTTATATCTATCACATAGATATAATACATCACATTACAATACAAATCGTTAATCAGAAACTAAGTTAGTCCATAACTTGATTATTATTTCGAGTACTTTCAAGTTATGAAAACTTAGATTCTAATATCACAATATTAGAATTGTATCGAAAGTGTGGCTATGATACCAACTATAACATCCCCTAACTCAATTAGGGCAATGCCCGACCCGAAACCCTAATTAAGCCTCGGTACACTAGTCTGACTCAATTAGAATAATAGTACAACCGTCCTTCATACCTAATATTCACAATACAATATATCGCATATCAAATAAATAATAAAAAATGTAGCGGAATTAAAATTTTTTCGATATAATATACGATATACAAACACTGGCATAAAGCTCAATCGTAAATTCATATCTCAGCACTATTTATTGCAAAAATGTAATTCAATATACTATATAAACAGTAAGGAAATCAATTCACCACAGAGAAGACTATAAACTCCTAATCTCCTCCATTATTGATTTGAAGCGTACGTCGTTAACCTGAAGTGTTAATTATGGAATGAGAACTCCAACATTCTCAGTAAGTGATGCTCGTAAACCAATAAACTATAATCTAATATTAATGACTTATTAAGTAGCAATATGAATCCAAAACATATCTATTCAAGTATTGAAAATAAAATAAACAATAGATATCAGAATGGAAGTTCAAAGGTCAACTACAACCGTATTCGTGACTTGTAAATTTGTCTTTAATTAAGAAGTTGTACTGTGAGTCACTTAGAAATACAATCACAGTACCCGCATGTTGGCCGACAAGGATTCTGTTGGTTTATTCAAGCTCGACTGAGCTACTAACCCCGAATGGGACTATGAACAACTAAGGTAAAACTCTGGCCTACCGAGGATGTAAATGCATAATCCATTCCCAGGCTAACCTTTTCTTTTTATTAAGACAAATGACGTAACTCATTTCCTAACTAACCTTCATATCCCTCAGTCCCGATTTGCCTTATCAACACTTCAGAGGATTCTCACATTCAAAATAGTCAACTTATAGTACGTTGCCCCTATCCCTGTTCTTAATGCTATATGAACTAAATATACTAATTTACAATGCATAATTGATAAGAATACGAGTCCCCTTACCTATGTCGAGCTTTCCTAACCTTTTACCAATTTACTCAACTCCCGAAATCCTCGAAAACTTTCCTGTTGATCAAGAACCTAAAACTAATCATTTGACATCAATTTAAGTCTGATACTCATTAATTAGAACCCCTAAAATGGCCCTAATTGAATTTGAAAATAATTTGTCAATTTTAGGTCAATATGACCATTTCGCGCTTTATGAGGTAAAAACCCTAGTATAAAGCCCCGCACAAATCTCGAATTCTTCATTTTTCATAGAAATTCATCAATTTCTATTTATTTGTTCAAAATATTATTTTTCCAAATTTTTCTCTTACTTTTTTTGAAATTTTTCTTGAATTTTCAGCATTTTTTTAAAATTTGGAAAAGGGGTTTGAGCTGAACCGGACCGAACCGAACTGGGTTTGGCTTAACTGTACAAAACTTGCCTGGTTTAGGGGCCCAAACCCCATTTTCTTCACCATCTTTGTGCTTCTCTATTTGAACAGATTAGTCTTTTTTTTTCTTCGATTTTCAAGGATGGTTTTGGGAAGGGAGACGATTCCCTTGCCATTTTTTCCCTAAACGAGCTACACAGCAGTTCGTCCGAGCCTCCATATCCCATCTCCATCAAACAAGAACCCAAAGAACAACAAAAACATCAACAATGCCATCAACATCAATAACCGAAAATAACAACGAAAACACCACAATGATAAACTTAACTGTTGAACTCCATCACCTTCCCTCGGTCTCGAATCCCTCTCCTTCAGATTCTCTTTTCTCTCCCTCACTCTGTCGATCAATCTCGATTTCTCTGTTTCGAATTGAAAAGAGAGTGAGGTGGTGTTGTTTTTAGTTAGGATAAATAAAAATCTTTCTTAAGATTTGCATCGTATGAATCTCGAGCCAGATACAATGATCTAGTTCTTTTATATATTTGATCTTTCTCAAGATACACAACATGATCTTGTGGCTATTTGCAAACCCATAACCTCTTGACCGACTAGCTTGATATCAAATATATTGATCTCCTCGAGCTACGTATCACTTATCTCGGGGTAGATCTTATAGTTTTATAATAAACCATATAACCTCCATACACCACTTGATTGGCTTTGAGATGTGGTTGCACATATATCGAGGCTAATCCATTTATTTGTATATTAACAACATAACCTCACCACCTTATGCAACCCATAACTCCCTTGATCATTTTAGAGATGTGATTCACACATCTCGAGGCATGAAATAATCCATCTAAACTAACCAATGTACAACCCATTCACTTCTTCGAGATCTATGCTACGAGTATCTCAAGGCCAATCCAATGTATGTTTTTAAATTTGATTTAAAATTTAGGACTCATTTATATTTATATATATAACCTATATATATATATTTACCTATGTATTTTCGTGCCCATAAATTCACTGCACGAGCCAATGATCACTCTCAAGTGTGTACAATATTGTACATCCTACACGTGTCATTCTCGATCGCGCATGTCACTAGGCGCCCACCAATTACTAATTAATTATTTATTTTTAATATATATTTATATATACAATTTATATATAAATATATAAACCTATATTAACATGCGACCTACACATGATATTAGGCATCCCATGATTCGTTAATTATTCAATTATAGGCCAATAAATCCAATTATTTCCATAATAACTAATACACACCATACAAACACAATATAATCACACAAATCCACGCACACATTATTCAAGACAAGTCGAGCTTAACCATGAGCCTAGCTCGGGTTAATTAGAAATCGAATTAATGCTAATCACCTACTTAAGGTAACGGGTCGTTACAAATAGTCTACTATGGTTTCTAACTATTTTTTAAAGTGTTTTAGGAGTATAAATATGTTGTAGAACCTGGTAAACTCACCAATTGTGATTAGGAGCAACATGTTATCATAGATTAGCATAGTTTTACTTTGTTCTTAAGTATTAAGAAGAGTTTGGAGGGGAAGACATTGAAGTCTCCATGCGTGGTTATTCGATATTGTATTATTGATTTAATTAAAGTTATTTAATTCTATCTTTGATTGCAATGAATACCATGTTATGCATGTTTATTTCAATGAAGTGTGAGTAGTTCATTAATTTTAGGGATCAATGGATCCTATAGTATGAATACTATTCTAAAGTAGTTATGAGTGGATTATAAAGTTAAAAAGTGCAATTGTTAGAACTTGTATTGATTCTAAGTGTAATGTTACAAACATCATGGTCACGTTTTTTTATATTTTTTAGAAGTTATCATGAGCATTGAAGCTTTTAAGCCGCATATGAATGGCACAACTGTAAAATACATAACATCGATAGATAGT
Source organism: Stephania yunnanensis (assembly GCA_039657365.1). NCBI lineage: Eukaryota > Viridiplantae > Streptophyta > Magnoliopsida > Ranunculales > Menispermaceae > Stephania > Stephania yunnanensis. The sequence continues at coordinate 49,478,968 of CM077584.1, read as the reverse complement.
GATTGATTAAGGAGGCACGGATAGTACACTTAATTGGTTATGAATCTAAAGATTTGGAAGTTAAAGCATTATGGAACTTATGTTATTCACACCGATATGTGGAGTTCTAGTTTGTACATTAAAATCTTTTTTGTCATGACAGTGGGTTGAAGTGGATTTGTAGGAAATTTGTCTAATCTAATTAAACATTGTACGCACATAATGAAGATGAAGGAAGTGAGTTGAGAAGCATATTTATTCATTACCTAGGTGAAATTAAGAACTAAAGATATTCTTAATATAAGACTACAAGTATTTACAATGTTTTGTTAAAATAGAATAGTTTAGTTACAAACCAAATAAAAAGGGATTTGCTTAGCAATGGAGTAAATTTAACTAAGTGTACTTAGTGCATTATACCTTTCCCTAAGGACGATATCCGTAATCAATGTAAGTTGATCATATTATAACTACAATTGAGCAGTTATACTTGCGGTCACAATCAGTTTGCTAATAAGATGGAGCAATTATCTAGAGGTACATCTGCAACTAGAAAAGTGCTTCAGTTCCAGATGATTCTATTCCATATGACATGTCATTAGAAGAGGATCTTGATAGAAACGGAGTTGATGTTAAGTTCTCATACAAGATTGGGACAACAAAAGTTAACTCATCGATCCAAAACATCTCGGTCGAAAAATCTACTGAGAAAAATGATTATGATAATGTTATGATGATGATTAGAGGTAAGCGCCCTTGCCTTTCAAAGAATAAATCTGACATTGTGGTAAGTCTCCAATTGTGCTATATTTTAATGTGATATTACTATGAATCCCAATACTTTTATCTCCATTTATACTTTAAAACATTTTTTTTTGTATTTTTAGGGTAAATATAGGCTATTTGGACAAAAAGAAGTATTTCTAACCAAAATCCAGTCGAAAAACTAGAGATAGGCTCAGCTCCTCTAGGTGCCCTAAAATCGCCAAGGAATCGTTGGCCTTAACTTGACCGGATTAAAGAAAACTAATTAGGAAAGTTGCGTATAAAGACTTGTGAAGACTCAAGAGAAAGATGAAGCTCACATTCTAAGGAGGAGGCCATCGCCTTCACATCTCCCTTGGAATGTACACACGATGCTAGTAAGGCGATGGACACGAATCGTAATAGAATTAAAAGGAAAAATAGAGTATTGTAGCGTCATTTAGCAATTTGCAACACCTTAGAGTTCTACATTTACGACACTAGATAGATCAAATAATGACAGTTTTGTATTTTGCAGATTTGCAAGATTCGAATTAGATTACCTCTTATCACACTTCTACTACAAATAGGAAACCTTAGAACGAATTTAAATTCTTTCTCATTCTCTCTCTCATTCTCTCTCTCTGGAGAATCTTCTCCATTCTCTTCTAGTCCTCTCTCTGCCTCTTTTCTTTTAGTTTTATATTTTGATTTCTATGGCCGTACTCAGCTAAATTATTGTCTAGATCATGGAGGCCTATAAGTAATTTATGAGATTCATATATTAAATTCCATATTTTTCATTATTGTCATGTATTTTTGATTGCATTGTTTATAATATATTATATTGATTACATTTTTCATATGTAATGGCCAATGCATGTGTGAGTAATCTTACCGCCGCTCACTAAAGGATCACATTAGGTGGCAAGTGGGGCCTTATTAGTTGGCAATAGATGTGCCTTTGTGCAATTACGTTGTGAGAAGGGTAGTGACATATGTAATCTCTTCATTACAGGTGAAAGGTTTAACTCTAGTTACTACTCATGGTAGGTGGTCTCACATAATTTAATGCTTCTAGTTCGTTGAAAATCTGCGGCATATCCAGCAGATTTTACGGTCTAGTTAATATGTGGTTATGTTGCGTGTTCCTTCCATTGACTTGAGGAGAATGATGTGGCGTGAGTCACTATAAGCCTATTTATAAGACGTAATGAAAAATAATCTTTTTGAATTGGCAACTAAATCATACTTATATTGGTCTAAGTGTCTCCTTGATCTAGAATTATTATAGTATTGTTAATTTAATAGTATTTATAGTTATTTGTTCTCTCATTTGTTTCTTAGCTTTTTAGTTAATTAGTAATTAGTTTAGATTAGTATAATTAATTTAAACCCCCTTTTTGTAACCTAAAGTTATCCCTAGTCTCTATGGATTCAACCCCGGTTACCGCTACTACAAATCAATGACTGTAATGACCCTCAAATTTAGACGTGCCACATGTCATGTTTCAGGACCGTGGACTGGACAATCATGACTTGACGTACTTGTCGAAACCTCTAGAATTGACACTGAGGTAAATATTATTTTTTCGTTGTGTATGTATTATTTATTTATACCCAAAATGTGAATTTCTAACGTCCAAGTGTATGTTTGTTTTGTTCTGCCAAAATTGCGAGTAAGGTATACACGAGGCATTCGATGAGTCGAGACATCGAGCGAGGGCACACCTCGAGTTGCATGTCGACGTGAGACCGAGGTGGTGGCTTATAGCGTAAGTGTAATGTGAATTACTTATAGTGGTGTATATAGCTTTAGTGTGGTCACATTGAATAATTAAATAGAAGCCTAAAGTAGTGGAATTAAAACAAAGGCTTTAGGATGTGCATCGAGACACGTATTGAACCATCTAGAGACCAAATGAGTTAATGTTTAGAGTCACTTGTGCATGACTTGTGGGACAAGTGTGTGAAGATGGTCCACAAGACAAGCCTTGAGATGTGAGAGTGCATATAGATGAGTGGCTAAGGTTTAATCAAATTCAACCATATATATATATCACTTTGGTCAATCAAGCTTATCAATTCACTTTCATTTCTAACGATTTGGTAAGGAAGAAGAGAAGTAGAGTGGGTGCTGGACTGCTCAGGAGGTGGAGAGAAAGCTTAGGAAATCATTGAAGTGAGGAAGAAGATCAAGCTAGATACTCCATTTACATAGCTTGGTCACTTCATTCAATTCTTGTATTTGGAGTTATTGTTGCTATTTTTGTGTTTTGGTTGATGTTGGGGACCCCTACTAATGTGTATGAGGGTTTCCAAATAATAAACAAGGCCTATGTGTCATGCAAACTCTGGGTTTTGCTACACATAGCGTGCTAGATTTCTCACCTAGCGCCCTAATATTGATTGACACGCTAAATCAGTGAGGTAGCTCGCTAATTGCGAATGAGCGTGCTAATGTCAAAAATTAGCACACTAATATGGGTTAGCACACTAAAGGTCTAAAATAGTGCATTATTTCCCCTGGCAGTACTTAAAATTGAAATTTATCAAAATCTCCAAAACACTATAATTTGGTCTAAAACATGTTTTAGGACCTCCAAACCTAAGGGAAGGTCTCGAAAGTTCAGGTATTCGCTTTGGGAGCGTGTTCGAGCTGCGAGGGCGAAATAATGTGAATCCGAGGTAAGTGAGTAAACCAGTTAAAGGAATGCATAGTAATTCATATTTCTTACTTAGTGTTTTACTTGATAAATGCCTTTGTTTGGAAGTCTATTCTTCATTTCCTTGGTTGAGTGTCTATGGCCTAAGTGTGTCGGGAAGGTACTCTTGGGATTATAGCTAGTTGGGTTAATGTGAACATTACTGGCGAGGGGGGGATGCAACTACCCAACCAAACGTGAGTTTTCCCCGAGTACTGGATTGTTGTGGATTTAACACCATTTAGTTGCCTCTTTTGATTCCTAGACATTCATGTTTCGTTGTGTATATCTATCAGTCTGTTTATCATGCACTTTCTTGATTTTTATCTGTCTTTAAATTCCTGCATGATATTTGGACTATTTTTACATGATTCATGAATTATCATTTATAACCTTCTGCTTATTGCTTTCTACTTTACTGTACTCACTAATTAGTTTGTGACGATGGGTGTAGAGCAGATAAAGACGGACAAGGGGAAAGGACTAGTGATTGGTGATTTTCTTTGAGGACTTTGTGAGGCGGTTCCATCCTTGCACGACTGTATGTTTTATCCTTTTTGTTGTATTTATTGTATATTATTGTTTTTGAAATACACTGGGACATAACGGGACCGAGTAATATAGGACAAATGTGTTTATATGATGGTTTTCAGGGTTTCCACACTGTAGGTTGTTTCGCTTTTAATGAAATATGAGTTCTTTAATCTAATCATAAGTTTAATTCTGCTGCAAATTATTATGTAAAAAACATAACTTAATAACTCAATCTGAAAAACAAAAATTTAATAAGAATGTAATTATTTAAGGATGACTAGGCCTATGTTGAGTTTGCGAGGATTGACTCTGGGGGTCCACGTGGGCTTTGGCCGGGCGGGGCCTAGTTTTATGAGGAACTGGGGTCGTCATAAAAGAATTCATAGAATTTGTGAAGACAAATTGTACCACTAATCATAATGAGGGTAGGATTAGGTGCCCATGTAATTGCAATAAATGTCGAATTCTACCATGCTTAGATGTTCAGACTATCGAGTACCACATATGTAGGTACGCGTTTGTTCCTGGATACTATCGTTGGTACGAACACCGTGAGAAAGAAGGTCAGGATACGACATCCACTTTCTACAATTTTGAAAACAACTACAAAGACTAAATCGACATCAACTATGGTCGACCGTCATCGACTTACCAAGAGATGCTACGCAACGCGACATAAACTAGTTTTAATTGGAATCACATGGAAGAGGAGCCCAACCCCCAAGCACAACAATTATACAACATGATTGATGCTGGTAACAAGCAATTGTGGTCGGGTTGTGAGAACATGAAGAAATTGTCCGCCATGGCTAGATTGCTTTCTCTGAAATTGGCACGCCTCTGAACGTTATTACGATGGGTTCATGCAATTCATCAAGGAAGCTTTGCCTAACAATAACACATTAGTAGACAATCTTTACTCAATAAAACCACTTATGCGAGGATTGGGTCTAACTGTCGATAAGATAGATTGTTGCGAAAACCAATATATGATTTATTAGGGAGATAACTCTGGGTTAAAATCGTGCAAATTTTGTGGGCATTCTCGGTACATAACAAATGACATAGTCACGGTAGGAACACAAAAACTAGGCCTTGCAAACAAATGTATTAATTTCCCTTAAGCCCTCGATTGCAACGTTTGTTTGCTTATGAATTAACAACTAGACACATGTGCTGGCACGAGGAACACGTGTCCCCAAACAATGTTATGCAACATTGTTCGAGTTCGAAGGCATGGCGTCATATTAACAAAATGAATAAAAAGTTCAGCGCAGAGATTCGAAATGTTCATTTGGGGCTTTGCGCGGATGGTTTTCAACCGTTTGGGTTAAATGGGAGGCCTTACTCTTCGTGGCCTGTGATTTTGACTCCATATAACCTTCTGCCATCGATGTCTATGAAAGAATAATTTATGTTCTTGACGGTTATCGTTCTTGAACCGACGAAACCTAGCCAGAAAATAGATGTATTCTTGCAACCGCTCGTGATAGAGCTTTAAGATTTCTGGCACAATGTTTTAATGACGTACGATGTTTTGATAAAATCGAGTTTACAGATGCAAGCAGCTCTATTATGGACAGTAAGCGACTTTCCCACATATAGCATGTTGCCAGGTTGGAGCACACATGGAAAAATGGCTTGTCCATACTGAATGAACGCTACAAAAGCATTTCAACTTCGTCGTGATAGAAAACTTCATGGTTTGACTGTCATTGTCAATTTTTGCCTCAAAATTCCAATCTTAGGAAGGACAAAAAAGGGTTTATGAGAGGTAAACCAATAATAAATGACGAACCTCGACTTATACGATATGGTGAAGAAATTTTGATAGGAATCGAGGCCTTGGGATTAATGAAAGTGACGAAAATTGGTGCCGATGCAAAAAATGCAGAGATTGCTAAGGGTTCAGGATGGAGGAAACAAAGCATTTTCTGGGACTTGGCGTATTGAAAGACGAACTTGATCTGACACAACTTGGATGTAATGCGCATAGAGAAAAATGTGTTTGACAACATATTCAACACTATTATGAGTGTGTCAGGAAAGACTAAGGACAAAGTGAAGTTGAGACAAGATGTTCGCGAACTTTTTCACCGACCTTCTCTACATATGGATGAAGTGTCAAAGAAGTATCCACTAGCATGCTACGCTCTTGATAACCCTAAAAAACGAAGATTATGTAAGTGGATCCAATTTTCGCTTTTTCCTGACGGATATGCTTCTGATTTTGGGCGTTGCGTAGACTAGAAGGGCCAAAATTTGTTCGGGATGAAGAGCCCCGATTGCCATGTTTTCATGCAAATACTATTTCTAATCGCATTTCGGGAACTTCTTCCAGATGTTGTTTGGGCCGCCATTAGCGAGCTTAGACTATTCTTTCGATCATTGACGGCTAAAAACGTAACAGTCTAAGACATGGATCATTTAGAGTCTGAAACACCTCTAATAATTTGTAAAATGGAAAAAATATTTCTTCCAAGTTTCTTCGACTCAATGGAACACTTACCAATCCACTTACCTTATGAGGGTCGACTTGCTGGCCTAGTACAATTTCGCTGGATGTTCCCGTTTGAGAGGTAATTTCGCTTTTTCTTAATTACAAATTGACCTATTATGTCGTTCGTCAATAATCAAATTATTGTTGATGATCAACATGAATTTCTCAGGTACCTTAAGCACTTGAAAAATAATGTGCGAAATAAAGCGAAGGTTGAAGGATCGATGTGCAATGCATATTTGTTGGAGGAAACAACCTCGTTTTGTTCTTATTATTTTGAAGACCACAGTACCACCTTGCAAAATCGAGGTCAACGCAACGACGATGATGGTGTCGGTCCCAATCCTCATTTCGTCATTGACTTCTCTATTTTTACACACCTAGGATGTACTGTTGGTACCAAAAAAGAAAGATTCATGACGAAACAAGAGTACAATGCTGCTCACACTTACATCTTACTCAATTGTCCTGAAGTCGCGCCATACATCTCGTAAGTCACTCTAAAAAGTTAATTTATTGATTATGTTCTTACTTTAACATATCTATTTTTTTTCTTCTAACGGACGAGTATGAAACGTAGAATCTTCATCGACGAGTTACATATGTCGGACGGGAAGAGACGAATGCCAATTATAATCTCGAGTAGAATTTTGCTAAGTGGTTTGAAACATTTGTAATGTTAAATTATGTTATTTAGAAAGCTTTTCCTTTATCTTATAACGTTGTCTTCTAATTGTTATGTGTTTGTAAGCAGGCACGGCATAACATCATAGATGATACACTTCGTCATCTTGCAATTGGTCCTATACGATCTTATGTCGTATACTCGGGATATGTTTTTAATGGATATAAATTTAACAGTATGGTGTATGGTGCTAATAGAGTGACATAGAAGGACAAGGTTTGTGTGAAAGGATTCAACTACGATGATGTGTGTGGTTTCCCCTACACAACCTGTGGGGGTAAAGACTCACCCTTCACTTAAGTTGGTCAAGGTTCATCGAACTCGACGGTATAACAAATACGAGCCTTTCGTTTTGGCAATGCAAGCCTGTCAGGTCTTTTATCTTCCATACCCAGCTATGAACCATGAACGACTAGAGTGGCTAGCGGTTTGTTGTTGTCAGCCAAAGTTCATCGATGAGGGAACCATTGTCAAAGATGACACTGTTTGTTCGATAGATACGACATTCCAAGCGGACGAACCAACAACGTACATTTTCATTGACCCGACAAATGACATTCGATAGATAGTTAATCCAACGAGTTCCAATATGAGCAGTGTACTGGAGGATAGTGACGATGACGAGGAAGATCAGGTGTCAGATTCTAGTAGTGAAAGTGAATTCGAAACAAATAATAGTGAGTGACGTATGTTTATTTACTTGTATTTTGACATTAGTGACGTATGTTTATTAACTTGTATTAAGACGTTTACATCGATTCCTTTTTAATTCAGATCACTTACAATTGTACGTGACATATTTTAGCAGGCATGACACGAAGACCCCCAGAAAGGATTTCAACAGATGTTGACCTTGACGGTCAACCTCCAATAGGAGGTGGTGGAGGACGTGCTCCCGCAACGCGAGGTAGAGGACCATCGAGAGGTCAAGGCCCATCCGAAAGGGGTCGAGCTGCATCAGGAAATAGAGGATCACTATAAGAGGGTCAGACATGACCTATTATTTTCGGTGCACGGTCGTTCGACCGAGGTCTCGATATTATGTCACCGTCGTCGTCGATGAGGCTGACTTCGACAACACATTTTCCTACTATTTTGTCGATGGGCCCGTCATCATCGATTGACACTCTGTCGTCGCATTCTAATCATTATGGTAGTTCGTCTCGACATTGCACTCCACCGCCTACTATATCTGCTCTACCGTCTACTACATCACCCGCACCATCTAGCGAGTCCCACGAAGCATGGGAGCTCTCGCACGAGCGCCTCAAAGGTGCAATGGAGCTCCTCTCGGCATCCTCAGCAGCCCCCTTCAACCAGCTCTCTTAGCATCACGTCGGGAGGGAAGAGGAGCCAGGCCCCATTTTGTTGGATTTCTCATTATTATCGAGTATATCACATAAGTTATCATTCCATTACAAATGACTAATTAATTATATGTACCCTAATTAGAAGTACCACTGGGTTTTACATCCCTCAGAACTCTGTGCTCGGAGGATGACCAAAATCTTCAAGCGGGGGATGATTACTGAGGGGTACTATTACAAGTCACTACTCGATCATCAAAATGATATATATTTGGAGAGATGGAAAGTAAGTAAATGACAATAAACTATTGAATAAATGATTAAATATATTATATGTATGAAAAATTAATAATTAACTATATTCATTTTTTCAGCCATACTTCCGATGGGATCCATCGATTGATTAGGTGATAGTGAGAGCTGCATATAATGCAAAGGCGTGTGTTAGGTACGACGCATTGATGCACAAGCTCCGCACCCCTAACATGAGGCTGGACTTTGTCACTATTAAGCCATGGAATTGATACCGTGAGTATTGGGCGACCGCATATTTCAAGGCTAGGTATGAGAAGGCTTCACAGAACAGAAAAAATGAAAAGGGCGGCCCTAGTACAGGCCCTTCGAAGCACACTAGTGGCACGTGATCTTTTCGAACTTATGAAGATATATTAGTAAGTGTCATTGTTATTTGACATTTCCTTAGAACTTATTTGTCGCGACTAATATGTTGTAAACTTTGATCTTTTGTGTCTATGCTCTGGATAGGGATGAAGATGATGAGGTTACTCCTAATGATGTCTTCTTCATGTTCAAGCGAAAGATCATAATGGGGTGACATTCATTGATAGCAGATCAGCTCGGTTTCATGTAAATGTCTTGTTAATATAAAATTTATAATTGCTTTTAAATAAATGTTATGATTATGCTTGCTTCTTAATTAGCTATTAATAAATTTCTTCTTTTTCACATGAATTTTGTTATGGACCATGTTCTTGTCTGATGTTGTTCCTATCACAGCTTTTGTTTCCTAGGATTAGAGCAAACGGAAGCAAACTTTAAAAAATCATCAACATCAAGTGGGATCAAGAAAATCTCATTCATAGCTAAATATGTGCTTTTGATTGTATTATTTTGTCGCATAGGATTAAAACAATGGGTTATAGTAAACAAATGGATTTTTCATATAAGACATTCAATCTTTATTTTTTCATTCTAGTAAGTAAACACGACCAACTTAAGCTTAATATAATGCTTTTCATGCAAATCCTTTCTTCTACAGAGGCTTGTGTTCCATCTCTTCCACTTATGTCATATTTGTAGGTGCAACATTAGCTTAGAGTACTACTTATGAGAAGCTCATCTTTTTGCTTATATATGAGGGTGTTATAATGAGATTTATATATACATGTAAACTATTCAATTTCCATAACTTCTAATGAGAATCATTTTCATGTACTCCATTAAATGAAGCTATCAATTACATTTTTTCACATCACACCCTCTTATGCATTAAAAATGCTTTCAAAGCTCTTCACTTCATGATGAATTTCAAATGTTGAAAAGTCTCCAAACTTTATTCCATTTGCATTCTCATTGTCCACCCTAGTAAGAGAAAAATAACCTTCGTAAGACTTTTTTGGCATTCTCAATTTCAATTATCTTAGTGTGCACATGATTGAAGGGAAGATATCTAGTAATTACTTGCTTTTTAATTATCTATTAATTACTTGCTTTTTAATTATCTATTAATTACTTGCTTCTTTTCTTACATTGACTTTTGATATTTTTAAGCACTATAAATGATTTTGGGCTATTTAGTTTTTTTTTTCATTTTCTCAATGATTTTTTTTCATTTTTTTTCTTAGAATACTTTATTTTCGTGCTGTCGGAGCTCGTGAGGAGCACACTCAGGCTACACCGGACCAACTGATTGATGAGAAGCAACTCCACTATAATGCGGTAGGGGAGTGCTTAAAGGGGCATGTTTATGTGCTTGGGTCACTTGCTAGAGGAAGAGGAGATATAAAGAACCCAGTGCCAGCACATCTCGAGAGCTGATGGTGCGGTGTTCAGAGCTTGATGCAGTTGTTCAGAGGCTTACGTAGCTCGAGGCTTTCGTAGTTGGGAATGTGTATGGACTTTGGAGCGAGCACCTTTCATGGACCACCCCTACCACCACCGCCATCACCACCTCAAGAGCATCATCGGCGGTTTTGATGGATCCGACTCGTTCGCCACAACAGCTGCATGACGATGATGATGGGGACATCGAGGATTGGCTGGATGAGGAGCACCTTGGTGATGAAAGTTAGGTATTTTAGTTGGTAAATACAATTTTTGGGTTTGTATGAATGAAATGGTACTAAATCTAATTTTGGAGGATGTTATAGCACCCCAAGGAGTCGTAGAAAGGGGTGCAAGGCGTTGGAGAAGGTCATCTGTAGCTTTTGTTGATTAGAAGAACCGTGCAAGAATAAAATGCATTGAAAAAAAATTATGCGTGTATAAATGGAATAGCAACAGATTCGCAATAGACTTTAAGTATGTGTTCTGGGTTTATGAGTTGCTAATCCTTTGCTAATTAGCAATGGATTAGCAACAGAAAGCAACTCCTAAACGATTTTTTGAGTGTTATTTTCATCTCTAATCTGTCTCTATTCTATCTCTATTTAGAGACGGAAATTAGTTTCCGTTGCTAAATATTTAGCAACAACGATTTTACAAAAAAAATTCATTACGTTCTTAATCCGTCTCTAACTGTCTTTTCATTGTTATTCTATTGCCAATCCATGTCGTTTCCAATTCTATTCCTTTTCTAATTCATTACTAAATCACTATTTTTTTGTGATGATCTGAAGTTTCAGAAGAAAGGGAAGTTTGGAGGACCACTATTCACATCTATGACACATGTTGTCATATCATATGTACATTATAATTTTTTCTCGAGCACAATTAGTAGACCATCTGAGTTGACACGAACAGGTTGAAGACAAGCACGGTAACAGTCTTTTCAGTGTTCAATTCATAGTGGTGCATCACAATCGTAGTGGAGTGGGGGTAAAGGTCGAGGATCGAATAGACTGGGTACGAGTCAGAGATCAACACCTAGTCATGCATATTCTGTGGGCAGTAAAACTACGATTACTTGTTTCAGCTATGGTCAACAAGGTTACTAAATTCAAGAATGCCCAAGTTTGACTATTTGTTATAAGTGTGAAATGGAAGGACATATTTAAAAATATTATCCATAACTTCAGGGGTGGTTCTCTAGCATGTCACATTCTCAGCAGCAGACCAAGGAATGTGTACATGTGCTAGCAAAACTAGATTCTAAGGCGAATTGTAATCTTATTAAATGTACAACTTCAGTCTGTGGCTATCCTATACATGTTTTAATTGATTATGGTTCTAAAGTTTTTTCTATCTGATAGTGTGGTGACTGAACGAGTCCCTTTTCACCTTGTCCTTAACACAATAATTGTGGATAAGGTGTATCCTTACTTTATATGTGAGACATGTGTTGTTGAGATCTCCATACATGAGATGGCCATTAATCTACGTGTGTTGGAGTTTTTAGAGTTTGATGTGCTGTTAGGAATGAATTAACTAGAGGCCTACCATGCATATGTAACTATTTTCGTAAGACGGTGTTCTTTTATATTCTTGGTTGTTCGATATTTACGTACATCAGAACATCGTCTAGGTTGCATGTGACCAAAGGTATGACAGCTACTATGGATGAAATGGATATTTTTTTTGGAACTATTAGTACATAAGTAAGACCTAAAATTAAATTTAAGGAGATTGATGTTGTTCGTGAATTCTTTGACGTGTTTCCTTACAATTTACCTGGAGTTCCACCTTCGAGAGAGATTGATTTTGTTATTGATTTAGTTCCTAAAACTAAACCAATATCTATTCCTCCCTACATAATGGCTCCGAAGAAATTGTAGGAGTTGAAGAACCAGTTGGAGGAGTTGTTTGATAAAGGTATTCACCAGAGTATGTCATTGTGGAGCGCGCCAGTACTTTTTGTAAAAAGAATGATGTCAGTTTGAGGCTATGCAGTTATTATAAAAAATTGAACAAGGTCATTGTTCGAAACATATATCCACTTCTTGAATTGATGATACGTTAGATCAACTGAACGACGTCAAATTCTTTTCTAAGATTGATATTCGCTTTTATTACCAACAGTTGAGAGTTCGGGAAGATGATGTGTAAAATACTATTTTTAGTACTAGATATGGTTACTTCGAGGTTGTGGTGATTCCATTTGGATTGAAAAATTGTCACAGCGATTTTTATAAACTTGATGCAAAGGATATTGCAATCGTATTTGGATTAATTTGTGATAGTTTTTATCGATGATACCTTGATATACTCCAAGACTCGCGAGGAACATGAATAGTATCTTAGAGTTATTCTCTAAACTTAGAGAAATCAATGGCTATATGTCAAATTTAGCAAATGCGAGGTTTGGTTGTCTGAGATGAAATTTTTGGTCATGTGGTTAGTACGAAAGGAATTTTGGTGGATCCATCCAAGATTGAGGCTATTAATAGTTGGCCTAAACTTACCATAGTGAAGGAGATAACGAGTTTTCTTGGTTAGGCTGGCTATAATAGTAGATTTATGCAAGATTTTTCTAAGATAGCTATGTCAATCACTAAATTAACTTAAGAAAATGTTGAATTAGTTTGGTCAAAAGATTATGATGTTGCCATTTTAGAATCGAAGAAGCGTTTGACCTTAGTGTCAATTCTCGTGTCACCCGAAATGGGGAAAAGGCTTACCATTTATATTGATGCATCGAAAGTGGGTTTGGGCTTTGTATTAATGCAGGATGACAGAGTAATTGCTTATGCTTCTCGACATTGTATTTGACAAGTCAATAATCGGACATATTTAATTTTTCATTTTAGGACAATTTTAGATGTAAAAGACTGTAATACATGGGGTTTTTTCTCATGTTTTTTTATTTCTGGTAATAAATGGAATATATGAATAAATGGAGTAAAAAAGGAAGATTATGAAAGAATTAATCAACTGGAAAGAACATCCAAAGAATCTTCACTAAGGAATCGAGGAAAAACTGGACTTTACAACCAGTGATTTCCTAACGATTCCTATGGATACAGAATCACCACTCAAATAAGTAGAAACAAGGACTTGAGTTCCATGAATTTACTCGGTGATTCCACTTAACCCAGAATTACTGAGGAATCGCTGGAGTAAATTTTGAGGATTTAAGATAACTACGATTAGTTTGAGTTGGTCTGGAATGTTTACTATCTAGAATACTATAAATATGACCCTAGAGTTACGAAATTACTTAAGGAGGCATTATTTATTGTTTTCGTTTATTATTTTTTTGTTCATCGCTTTTGGAGAAGATTTGAAGATTTAATGTATTTATTTTAGAGGTATTTATCAATATTCTTATTTATATTATTGCAATGTTATTTATGATTATCAGTGAGTAGTTTGTCAATCGAGACAAGTCGGAAAGTGAACTAGACTCATATTGCTTTGTAGTTACGATGAGATAATTGTGTGCTTAATGTTTTAAACCAATCGTATTCTTTGATTCACTTATTTAATATGTTATTATTTATTGATTTTAATCATGATCTTTGTATTGCATACATAGTCTAGAATGTGTACCGTGATATTTGAATTCATTATCTATTAAAAGTAGTAACTAGGATTGTTTGAAAGGTACGTCCGTTTGGATGTCTTAGGTGAATTTGGGATCTAAATATAATGCTGAAGTGGCTTGCCGAAGGTGTTAGGTTTAGTAGTCCGAAGTTCTCATAAAGTGTGATGCAGTTTTATTACATTGAGCTAATGCCATTATGTACTGAAGGGGTTAGCTCAATTAAATTAGAACATGGCTTTTCCACCAGTATAAGGAGAACAAATGGCTGGCTAAAGGTTGTTTACTTACTTATGATTAGAGTTTAGTGATCTATGCTACTTTATAAAATTTGCTCATAATTATATTGATCGATGTAATATGTTTGGATGCAAAACGAGTTTATGTTTCATTTTTTTTGAATGTTTGGTTAGATGTTTATTTACCCAATTTTTGCTAAACGTATCCCTTTTTGAATTTTTACTTCATCGTACCTCATTTTTTTACTTAGTGTAACCCAATTCTTTTCTCAAAATCCCAAAAAGCCCTTGCCGTAACCCATTACCATCACCCTCGCCCTTACCCCAACACCCTTTCTGAAAGATGTTTCAGATACAAAGAGCCGACACCTCTGAAGAGGTGTCGGCCACATAAACGAAACCTCTTAGAGGTGTCGAACACACGGGACACACACTCTAAAGAGGTCTCGGTTGGATTCTTTCATCACCCATTAAAACTTAGTTATTTTTGCAATTTCTATCGAAGTTGGCTGATACCACTTTAGAGGTGTCAGCTTTGTATGTCCGACACCTACGAGACAACAAGAACGAACACAAAATTCTCAAAACTCCTAAATACAAATGAAAATGATCAAACAATAGTAAGTTTTGCTTAGAGTCGTTTAATATTGTCAATTTCATCGAGAATTTACACCCTAAATGCAAGACTCAACTCCTAAATCTAAGCCCCAAACCTAACAACAATCCTACAAAATACATACTCAAAAAAGTAAAAAAAAACTAAGAAAAACTTCGAAATCGACACTAAAAGAGATAAGGAATGCACCCACGGCGTCGAATCGACGTTGTTTTGCTCCGACTTCGTGTGATTCGGGTTAGTGGTGAGATGCGATGGGTGAGTGGGGCGAGTGGAGTACGGGTCGAGTGGGGCAGGTGCGGTATGGTTAGTACAAACCCTTTTATATAGATGGTTAGTTGTGTCATTTCACTAAGGTGGAGTACGCTTAGCAAAAATTGGTCCTTTTAGCCGCTCCCTTATTATATTATAGATTATATTAGTGATTTTAGTTAATTAATTGAACTAAAGTAAAAATAATAAAAACTATTAAAAGTCTTTTTTCATAGAGAAGTTTGATAAATCTTTATGGAGATGATTCCACTTACCACAACTAGAAATTATTAAAAGTGTAATATAGGAGGAGAATTTATTGTACACACCCGACACATGTCAAGTAGACCATTTTAGGGATTTTCTAGAAAAAATTGAAAATTTGAAATCGAGAACCCTTTTTTTATCGGTGTAACTACTTGAGTCGGACATTACCGATTTAAACTTAATGGAAAGCTTTCTCCAAGATTTATACGACCTTTCGAGATTTTGAAACAGATTTGGAAGGTTGCTTATTGGCTTGCATTACCGCCTCAATTAGCCAAGGTTCATGATATGTTTTATGTGTCGATGCTCAAACGGAAGGAACCTGATTCACGCCACATAGTATAATGGAATCAGTCCGATTTGCAGGGCGATATCTCCTATGAAGAGCAACCAATCTTAATTTTGGATATGGAGGTCCAAAGCTTCGAAGTACAAAAACCCACTTCTCTTGGTTAAGTGGCAATTTCACGCAACTTCGGGAGCTTACATGAAAATGAGAGGTGTATAGGAGAGAACATTTTTCGGATCTCTTTTAGTCCAGGTAAATTTGGTTTCAATTTCAGTTCCAATGACGAAATTTTTATTAGTTGGAAAGATTGTCAAATCCCAAGATTTTTAAACCTATAATTATGGCTAATCAGAGAGTAACAACTCTTAACTATGGTTTAAGCCGCAAGTCGGAAGTTAAGAACCACTGAAATAGATATTTACAGATAATTCTATTTTTGCATGTTGTGTGCCTAACGTACGTATTATACTCTATTCATCATGAAATAGATTTAAATTGAGGTTTAGATGTGTTGTCTAAGAGTTATAGAGTGCATTGGTATTTTCTCAAATTTTTGATAAAATTAGGGTATTTTCAGGGTTTAATTTGGGGTTAAAATCAAACGATAAACAAAAAAACACGAAATTCTCGAAAAAGGTATTAAAACATACTAGTGGGAGGGCACGTGTCTACCCACGTGCAATTAACTTGATTAAACTAATTCAATTAAAATAAGTACTTATATCAATTAGTAATGGTTTTCTTTTTTTTTTTAAAAAAAGTCTCTCTTTTGTGAATCATGAGGTGGTTATCATTTTTAAATACCACTTTTAAGTTAGTTAAGTCAAATTTACTTAAATACCCCTACTTTTATTTTTTCAAAGGTTTTTTCATCCAATGAAATGGTAACATTTATGGGCAATTTTGTCAATATAGCTATTTTGGCCTCAAGCAAATTTTAAGGGGCATTTCTATTATATATAAGAAATGAAGGGGATGTGAATTAAAGGGCAAAATGGACATTTGGTTGTCAAACCTCTAAAACTTTAATCGAAATAGGGGGATGGATTAACTAGTTCGTTGTTATCTTCCTCATCATCCCTCATTCGTCTTCACCTCTCACTCTTCTCTCTCCTTCTCATCTTACCAGTCTGAATCTTTTTCTCTTCATTGTGCTGCTTGGAATCGAGATTAAAGAGCTGTGGTAGGTTGTTACTACGACAGTGAAGGTGAGTAATGGATTTTATTGTTGATTTCGATCATATAGGGACTATGTTAATGGTGTACATGACTAATGTGTGAGAGTTGAATTCGAGTTAGAAGAGGGAGAGAAGATGGGTTTGTTAGAGATCAAGATTCAGTTGATGACAACGCAACAACATGTGGATTGTTTGATCATGGTTAGCTGTTGGTGTTCATGTGTACTGTGGTCCATGGTTGTAACAAACTGTTAGTTAGTTTGTTGTAAGTTTGTTATTTCTGTTATGTCTGTTGTAAGTCTGTTAGTTTAGTTAGGAAGTAGTTATTATTGTTAGTTAGTTCATGTTGTACTTTGAAGTGTATATATAGCACACTTACTGTGTTGTACAAATTGATTTTCTCCAATCAATACAAATCTGTTTCTTCTCAATTTCATAGCAACAAAGCATTCTCTCATTAGAGAATTCTCACATGGTATCAGAGCTTCCTGCAATGGCAGAAGCTAGTTCTTATGAAGGAGATTCTGGTGGTCTCAGTAGATTTGCTGATGTAACTGCAGATGCAAATTCTCTCAACTTCAATCTACCTACAAAGCTTCATAAAGGTAATTACATCTACTGGAAGGTTCAAGTAAGAGCTGCAATTTGAGCTTTAGGTTTGGATTTTTTCATTGAAAATAAGAGGTCAGTTATTTCAGATTCAGCTGTAACCGATGAAGTTTTAAGCAGATGTGATAATTTGCTTATGGTATGGTTGTTTTCAAACATAAGCAAAGATGTCATTGGACATGTCACTGAATGTGAGTCCTCTTTTGAGATCCGGAAAACATTAGAGAGCTTGTTTGCTCAGTCATCCATGACACGAGTTCTGCTGCTCAAGAAGAAGTTAAACAACATCAAGAAAGGTTCATTTTCAATTTCTGATTTTGTTCTCAAAGTTAAGACAATAGCTACTGAAGTGAGGTCAATACGTCAAGTAGTTACTGAATCTGATATGATTCAATCAATATTGAATGGTCTTGGTCATGAATTTGATCCTGTTATGGTTTTAATTTCTTCTCAAAGAGAAAATATATCATTGCAAGATGCACAATATATGTTGATGATGCATGAACAGAGAATTTAATATCTTAATCAAGCTTCACAAATAGACATGAACAATGTTTCAACAAATTTTGTTGAAAACATTGACAAGAAGTCACAAGGTATGAAAATCAGTTCTGCATCTTTTCAACTAACAATGGTTTTCGTGGTGGATTCAAGAATCGTGGATGAAGGTCTGGTAATAGAGGAAAGATGTTTTGTCAATTGTGCTATCGTCATGGACATATGGCTCTTCAATGCTATCATAGATTTGATCAATCTTTTTATGGTCCTCAAAATCAGTCTTCAAGTTCTTCAAGTCATGTTAATCAGAATCGACGTCCTCTTGCACAAATTCATCATCCAATGTCTCATAATGTTCAACCAATTGCACCTCAAGCTATGAGCAATCATTTTCAAGGCTGGTGACTCCTGAAAATGTTATTGATCCAAATTGGTACATGGACAATGGAGCATCCAGTCACGTGACTTCTGATGGATCTGCTCTACTCAACAAAACTGAATACAAAGGTAATCAGTTGGTCACTGTTTGTAATGGTGAGTTGTTAAAAACTTCTCATACTGGGTAATCTTGTTGTTAAATCTAATTCAGTTCCTTCTCATTCTCTTCAATTACATAATGTTCTTCTTGTTCCAAAGATTGCTAAGAATCTTATAAGTATTTCAAAGCTTACTCGTGACAACAATGTCATTACTTAGTTTACTCCTTCTTTCTCTGTCAAGGACAAGGATTCGAAGACAACCTTGCTTCAAGGAGTGCTCCATAATAGCATATATTGTCTTCCTAAAGCTGATCCACTTACATCTAGTTCAGTTTTCTCTGTTCCAACTATTTTCTCTTCAACTAATTCTTGTAATACTTCACTGCTTAGTTCTATTAATAATGATGTATGGCATGCTCGGCTAGGACATCCATCTAATTCTGTGTTGCAAAAAGTTTTATCTTCATTGAACACATCTATAAATAAATCTTGCACATCTTTTTGTAACTCTTGTAAAGTAGCTAAGATGCACAAACTTCCTTTTACTTCCTGCACTATAACTGCTACTAAACCTTTGGAATTGGTTTATTTTGATCTTTGGGGTCCATCTCCATTGTCGTCTTCTCAAGGTTCAAGGTATTACATTGTGTTTGTTGATGCTTTCAGTCAATTTACTTGGTTTTATCCTCTTAAATTGAAATCAAATGCACATGCTGCCTTTATTCATTTTGTTAAACAAGCTGAACTTCAACTTAACTCTAAGTTGAAAGTCTTTCAATCCAATATGGGACTTGAATATAAACCTATTGAAAAATTCTGCAATGCATCTGGTATTGTTCATCGTTATTCTTGTCAATATACTCATCAACAGAATGGTGTCCCTAAAAGAAAGCATCGTTCCATTGTTGAAATGGGTCTCACTCTTCTTGCTCATTCTAAACTATCTTTTTCTTTTTGGGAGGAAGCATTCTTAACAACTATTTTTCTTCTTAATAGTTTACCATCTGTTGTTCTTGCTTTTAAATCTCCATATGAGGTATGTTTTTGTAACTACCTGATTATTCTTATTTTAAAACTTTTAGATGTGCTTGTTATCCAAACCTTACTGCTTACTCTCAGCACAAGTTCAACTTTCGATCTTCCAAGTGTGTCTTTGTTGGTTATAATGCTAGGCATCATGGTTATAAGTGTTTACATTCAAATGGAAAGATTTATATTTCTCGCGATGTTGTGTTTAATGAAGATGATTTTCCTTATCCTAGTTTTTTTTCATCTATTCATACTTCTTCTTCTTCTTCTTCTTCTAGTCTTCTTTTATTTGTTTTTCAATTTTGTCATGTTTCTTCTTCTTCAAATTCATCTGTTTCTATTTCTACTACATCTGATTCTTCTAGTTCTCTTCCTTTTGATTTACCACCACCCCCTTAACTACTGAATTACCACAACCTGTCATTACCAGTTCTCATATTAACACTCACCCTATGCAGACTAGACGTAAAACTGGTATTTTCAAACTAAAAGCATTGGTTGTTACTTCTCCATATGTTTTGGTGCATTCTCTTACCGAACCTACTTCTGTTAAAGATGCTCTTACTGATCCAAATTGGAATATTGCAATGAATGATGAAATTCAAGCATTGGACAACAACAACACTTGGACTTTGGTTCCTCCTACTTCTAATATGAGTGTTGTTGGTTGTAAATGGGTTTTTCGAGTTAAAACTAGTCCTACTGGGGAGATTCAGAGGTAAAAGGCAAGACTTGTGGCTAAGGGATTTCATCAAATTCCTGGTCTTGATTTTGGAGATACTTTCTCACCTGTTATTAAGTCATCTTCTCTTCGTATCATGTTCACTCTTGCTGTTACTTATCAGTGGCCTATTAAACAACTTGATGTGGACAATGCTTTTCTCAATGGTGAACTCTCTGAAGATGTGTTTATGAGCCAACCTGAAGGTTTCATTAGTAAGAAATATCCTAAGTATGTATGTAAACTGAACAAAGCTTTGTATGGTTTAAAGCAGGCCCCTCAGGCTTGATTTTCTAAGCTCAAAACAACTTTGATCACTTGGGGATTCACTAACAGTTCAGCTGATGTTAGTTTCTTCTTTCAGCGATTTGGTTCTTCTGTTTTACTTCTTCTTGTGTATGTTGATGATATTCTCATCACAGGGTCTGATTCTTCTTTGATTCAACAACTCATTACTTGGTTAAATTCCAAGTTTTCTCTCAAGACTTTGGGTGATGTTGATTATTTTCTTGGTTTTGAATTTCATCGTGACTCTTTAGGATTATATTTATCTCAACATAAATACATTCTTGATCTCCTTAAGAAGACAATCTTGTTGGATTCTAAGCCTCTGTCTTCTCCATATTCTGTTGGTGTTCGTCTCAGTGCTACTGATGGAAATCCATTCTCTGATCCTACCTTGTATCGAAGTACATTAGGTGCTCTGCAGTATCTCACATACTCTCGTCCTGATATCAGTTTCATTGTCAACAAACTTAGTCAATTTCAGCATCATCCTACTGATCTTCATTGGGCAGTTGTCAAAAGAGTTCTTCGTTTTTTGAAATCTTCTCTTACAACTGGTATCGTGTTTCGCCCTACTACCTCACATTCTCTTGAAGTTTTTGCTGATTCTAATTGGGCTGGTGACATTGATGATCGTCATTCTACTAGTGGTGTTTGTGTTCTTCTTGGTGGCAATCTTATTACTTGGTATTCTAAGAAACAATCAGTTGTAGCACGCTCTAGTACTGAGGCTGAGTATCGTCCATATTCTTTGGGTGTTACTGATATCTTATGGACTTCTTTTCTCTTTCGTGAACTTGGTTTTGCTTGTTCTTCCAAGCCTATACTGTGGTGTGATAATACTAGTGCTCGTGCTTTAGCTTTAAATCCTGTTTTTCATGCTCGGACTAAACATATTGAAGTTGATGTTCATTTTTTACGGGAAAAACTTGCTGCTAGAGTGTTTGATCTTCGATATGTTCCTACTGAACATCAATCTGCTGATCTTTTTACCAAAGTTCTTTCTACTCCTCGGTTTCTTTTCCTATCTTCAAAATAGAATCTAATTTGTTCACCTAGATTCCGTTTGAGGGGGCATGTTAGAGATCAAGATTCAGTTGATGACAAAGCAACAACATGTAGATTGTTTGATCATGGTTAGCTGTTGGTGTTCATGTGTACTGTGCTCCATGGTTGTAACAAACTGTTAGTTAGTTTGTTGTTAGTTTGTTATTTTGTTGTGTCTGTTGTAAGTCTGTTAGTTTAGTTAGGAAGTAGTTATTATTGTTAGTTAGTTCGTGTTGTACTTTGAAGTGTATATATAGCACACTTACTGTGTTGTACAAATTGATTTTCTCCAATCAATACAAATATGTTTCTTCTCAATTTCATAGCAACAGAGCATTCTCTTATTAGAGAATTCTCACTGGGTTGTTGTTGATTATGAGTTGAAGAGATAAGAAGAGGTATTGAGTTTGATTTGTTAATGAAAAAGGAGTTCGACGAACTGCTAAGCAGTTTGTCCAGGAAGACGATGCAAGGGGAGAGCTCCCCTGCTCAGACCTCAAATCATGTTCAGAAAAAAAAGATCGAGAACGAAACAGAGCTTCTGGTTTATTTAGTCTCGATGAATAAAAAGAGGTTAATCCCAGACGAGGAAGAACCGGGTTTGGCCAAGGGATCTAACTCCTCTTCATTTAAAAATAAAAAATAAGTGTTTAATCGAAAAATAAATATAGAAAATCCATATAAATTAAGAAAAAATTCAGAAAAAAATAGAATTAGTGGCCAAACAAATAGAAATTGAGTATTTCTATGAAAAATAAAAGATTTGGGATTTTCTCGAGACTTTATATTCGAGGTTTTGCCTCGTAAAGCGTGTTACGACACCCTAAAGGCCCAAAATTTAGAAAATTATTTTAAAGCCTACTAAAGCTTAATTTTCTATGCTGAACAATAACTTGGAGTTGAAATTGGGATCTCAACATCAGAGAGTATATTTTGAAGTGATTTTTTTGGGTTTCGTGACGCGACTATACCAATTTAAGTGTAATAAATTGGAAAAAAAATTATGGAATTATTGTGGAGACTTATCGAATATTTAAATGAATTGTAGAATCGCAATTGGAACCTCGTGTGGACTAGCTTTGTGACCCATAGCGCAAGGAATTCCCTGTGTTGCATTTTACAGTAAGTAAATCCCATAGTAACCCTTACATTATATGATTATAAATTTCGAATAAATTGCATTGATTCTTATTGTTGTATTATTTATTGTACATGCATATACGAGGGGAGGATAAGGGCGATTTGAGTCTCCTTATAATGTTTATTATACCATGGTTATAGAGAAGAACAATATATTACGCTTGAGGGGCCAAAGTCATTGATTATTTGCATCAAATTGATATCATGAGATCATGTCAAACCATATTATATTTTTATAGTGCTGGGGAACGAGACTCGTTTGGGTATCCTTTCATTACATGATTCCTTTTTACTATTTACGTTTAGAAGATATCATCTAATTGTGGTCGGATAACAAAAAAGGGATGCATTTACAATTGTATTTGAATTTCCTTAGAATATACTGTTTCATTTAGTCTCTTGAATTATGATGCATTTGATTATTACAAGTGTACTTGATAGTGTGGGATTTACTTATTTGAAGTTGTTTTACTTTCTGGTTAGCGATTACAAGTTCTAGCGACGATATGGGAAAAGGAAAGCTTTATGTGACTTGATAACTTCATTTTTTATGTATATATTATTTTTATATAATATAATGTATAAATGGGCTTTGAGTTCGTTTGTGTTAGGATCATTTTTGAATTGTTGTAATAATTTTGAGTTAGATTGAAACAATTATGGGAGCTAAGTTTGTGTTGGTTGAAGGATGAAAATGATTTTGATCTTTTAAAATAGGTTAGAATGAATATGTATCATGTTGAGGAAATATATTGTTATGGGAAACATTGTAAGTCATTCGACATTTCCATCAAGCTGAACAGGTTTTGTTTTAAGATTCTTGAAGGCCGAGTTTTTTGGTTTGGGCTTAGAAATAGAGGAGGTGATGCCGAAAATTTGTAACTAATTTTGACTTTAATTTAATCAATCTAAATGGACTGTAAGTTTTAAATTCACTTTTAGGATCATATAAGTTTGATAAAGTTTACATTGGAGGACTTGGAGGCTTAAGATTTGTTTATTTACTTTGGAAAGTTAAGGTTGACTAGATTATTCAAATATTAAGGTAATCTAGGTCAGCCTGAAGCCCAAATTAGGTTGGGTTTGACATCTAGGACATTTATTTATGTTGAATCTTAGCTTTCAAGGATCAAAGAGTTAATCTTGGAATGCAAGCAGGAGCAAATTTAAGTAATAGGGAGAAGATGATGATTAAACCTCGATCTACCATGGGGCGTATTCTACCCTTACCGAATTTATTCTATTGAAACGTAATTTAAACATTCTCATGTTGCATTTGTTTTAAAGATCCAAAATATTTATTGTCTGTGGATTTCTAAAAAAGGAAAACGCATGTATACTATGTTGATAGATTGATCGAAGTTATGTGTTAATCACCACTCCCCAAGGCTAAGGAAGGGGTCGAACTGTTGTTCCACAATTTGTTGTCTGATACATTTTTATGATGTTACCTAGCCAAACCTGTTACCTCATGTGCCAAACTAAAACGTTTGTTTTTCCTCTTTCTATGCGGCCAAGGTATGAGGCACTACTTGAACTACTTTAAACCAAATGCGAGAAATCCTTCATTAGACATATGACATAAAGAGTGTTGCAGAATGGGAGGAAGCCACTATTGTAGCCAAGTTAAGATCATTCCTTGTAAAATATAGCATCCCCTATCCCGTTTAGAGCGATACTCGGCCTTCAACGCTAATTTAGCTATAATACACCAGCCAGACTCAATTAGAGCCGAAACCTCTCCCTAGTACCTGATAAGTACAGCTAGTATATCTTGATAATCGAAAAGTAAATTAAAATTTAGCGAAAAATTAAAATTTTTTGATAATATTCAAAATATATACAAATTTGGAAATAATCTCAACTCTATTTATTACAAACAATGTTTAAATATATTATAAAATCACATAAATCAGATCATAACATCGAAAAGAAGATCAAGATTCATAATCTTCTCCATTTCATTTGTTGAAGCGCATGTCTTTAAACCAGAAATGTTAATTGGGGAATGAGCGCTCTAACTTGCTTAGTAAGTGATGCTCGTTTAATTATCAACTATCCACAAATAATCAAAAGAAAATGAATAACAACATGATCCAACGAATAGCTAAACAATGCATTAGAAAAAAAAGCAATATGTAGGCAGATGTAAGTCATTTAGTATATCTCACTTGTACTGTGACTTATAACTTTATTTTAAATGTTGACAAAGATAATCGGAGACGGCCACTCTCTTTTACACAAGTCTATCACTTAGGCCACCTTCACATGATCATTGTGTTGCTCCTCTAAGGGTGTGTTTGATAGCAAAAAAATCTTTAATGAGAAAAAACTTTTTTTTAGCAAATCTTTTTGAGAGAATTTTATAAAGAAATTTTTCTTATAGTTGTTTGATTGCACGAGAAAGAATTTTCTTTTATGATCCAATCCGTGTGCGCATCTAAATCATCGTCGATGTCAGGCGACTTGACGATGATATTGGTGATGAAGCCGGAGACGAAGAGAGAAAGAAAGAATGTATATCCGCAAAAGAGTAGCAGATGCCAACTTTGTTTGGGTGGAAAAAATGATCAATTCGTGAGAGAGATGGAGAGATTTTCAATTTTCCACACTAAAAGATGAGAAAAATAAATGAGAAAAATAGGGGAATGTGTTTTTTTTTCTCAGTGCAGTTACAAAGCTATCAAACAATAGAAAAAATGGTTAGACAAAAAAAGTAGACAATTTTCTATGATTTTTTTCATTTTTTTTGCCATCAAACACACCCTAAGTGTATTCAAGTGTGGTCACGTTCCGTACTGTAAATAGATAGTGAAGGATGTGGGTATGTCCACGGTACTTGTAAATACCCAAATTAATTAAACTAGCATTAGCGTGGTCATAATTCAGGCATTACGCTTATGTGGACAACTCGATTGGCTCAGACACGAGAACCGATGAAATATGTTATTTATGGATGGTGGTTCTGTATATGTGGTGTTTAAAATTATTATTATATTGCACCTCATGTGTGTCTATTGCTATCGGGTGAGTTTGTGTGATGGGTATTCGCTTCGAAAATGTGTCAACGCAGGTGTCGGGTAAACGAACTACGGGTATGCTAGGAAACCTGACTAATCCATGTCAAGTCGAATAGTAAATCAATTAAATGGGTTATATGACCATAGGCTAAGTTAATTCAAATTAAAACAATAGTTTATGACGTGCCTCGAAATGCGTGTTGAAACGCGGAGAACTGGGTACCGGGTACTGGGTAGTCGAAGGTTAGTAGGACCACAAGTTAGTTAATTTTGATAAATAAAAAATTACCATATGTAAGTAAAATGGGTCTAAGTTAGTGTGATCAAATCAAAATAAATAAAGGCCTATAGTTTGAACTTTTTAATGAGGACTATGAGATGGACATCTAGATGAGCATAGTGAGGGGTACTAGGAAGGGAGTGTGCCATTAGAGTCATCAGGTGGTGTGAGACAACATGGTTGTGGACCACAAGATAATCCTCGAGATACGTATTCACATTTGATTCCAATCAAATGTATATAAACCAAAGTTAGTGGGATTTTATTAAAAAACCATTTACATTTTCATGCAAGATCAGAGCAAACAAGATTTGGAGGAGAAATCAAGCTGGAATTCAACCATCTTGGAGGTCAATTAGAGGATTTAAAGCAAGGTAATCATCATCTCCATCATCTACACTTTCGTTTGAACCTAACTTATTGAGATTTTGATTAATTTGATATAAATGGTTGCTCTGAGGTTGTTTTAGCTGTTGTTTGGTGTTAATTGGATATGGATTGAGTGTTAGGTAAGACCAGGTAGCCAAATTTGAAGAGAAAGACAGAATTCACGACTTGAGAATTATGTCCCAAAAGACAGATAACGCGCTACCTGGAATGGTTAGCGCGCTAATCATTCTAGGTTTCCAACTATTCTTCGTCCTGAGGAATAGTAGCATGCTACGTATTGTCCATAGCGCGCTACTATTACATACCGCACTACACCAAATCTATAGCGCGCTAACTAAAGACAGAAATTGAAATTAAAAGGCTATTTTGGTTTTTTTGACTTAATAAATATCTCAAAAACCTATAAACATACTAAATATATAATCAGACTTTTAGGACTTAGGGGACCGTAGCTCGAGTATAGGGGAGCTTGTCAGGTCATATACGCGAGTTCGGGGAAGTCAGAGCGCAAATTAAGGTGTGTAAACCCATTGAGAATGCTTCACAGAATTCATGGTTTAAATTTATCAATATCACATTTCATGTGCTACTGCTGGTGGGCATACATGGGATTTTTTTTCTTCTTATTTTGATTTGCGTATATATTGGTTGTGGCTAAATCGCTTGCACGCGTCACTTATGTTTAGTGCTCGTGTTGACGATAGTAGGATATACTTACGACCATCGGGAGGGATTTAGGGTGTTCATTTGACTTGAAATAGCATATGGAGGGGTTTATCCAGTAACTGTAGTTGGGGTTTAGTCATTGTAAGCCTGTAAGTATATATGTGGTTCCTATTCGATTTATTGATTGCAAGCTGGTATGGGCCAGGGTTTTCTCCTGATTATACAGATGGTTAATGATTTATGCTTTATTTCTGAACTTGTTGAGTTTATATACGCTATTTATTCATTTAACGCTATTGCTTTTGCTTGTCATGTTCTGCCTACATTCATGGGAATATGACGTATTGTTGTTGGGTATTATATTCGCATGTCTCGTAGTTTATCAATTTTATTTCATGAATATTGTGTGCACTTCTCTTGGGATTTTACTCGCTGGACTTATCACTATTTTTGTTAGGTAGCCGAGTGTAGAACCTTCGACAAGCAAGGGCATGGGCAAGGAGGTACTGGGCGACTACCTTTAAGATTGTGGAGCCAGCTCGTGTGTGATATCAGTATGTATTTATTTTACTTTTGTCGGGTTTTGGGGACCATAGAACACTGATTACATGTATACGAAACTTTTGTTATACTTATCTCACCTTGATATATACATGGTATCTTTTGTCGGGTTTTCCGCTACTTAGGATTGTTAAATATTGCATAAGTTACTCAATAATAGACTTATGTTATAAAATTATAATATAACTTGATAAATTGAGTAATTGGCTAACTAATTTATTAATACTTATGTAAAGGTTAGTTAGCGTAACTAGGGTTAGCTGGAAAAGTGTAAGCAACTCTTTAGGTCGCGAGGCGTCAAGGAGAAGCGGGCCAGGACGTGGCAATGCTAGTTGACGTGGGATGCGAAGTGGCGGGTAGCAAGGTGGTCTGGAATTTGGGGTCATCACAGTTTGGTATCAGAACGAGGTTTTGAAGGAAGCCGTGGGAGTAATTTAAAGAAACGAGAATCAAACTTAAACAAAAAAATCTTAGATGTGTAAACCGAAGATCCTAACTTAGAATCCTAGTAAGGAAGTAACTTGAGACGAGTAATGATAGGGTTTATATATGTGTTATATTTTTTATTATATATATTATATATACGTACACAAAAAGTGATCCAGCGCACACTTTTTGATGAAGATCACGATGGATGGCTAACCGACTCTACCTACTACAGATGTTGGTCAAACGAGCGACCAAACTGGAGATGAGAGGTTAGATTCAGCAAAAGCCACGCGACTCGCAGCTCATGATAGGCAGTTCGAGCTATTAATGGATATGATGTGCGCACAGACAGCAGCGATTGCATCATTACTGCCACTCGGGTACAGAGCACTACTGAGACAATAGTTGCTTCGATAATGATTCAATCGACTCTTCAGGCGGTACCGATGCATACAGTGGTACAGGAGACTCCGGCAGTGGTTGCTACATCGACCGTATCACAGACTGAGATGTCGACTGCTACTCCAACACATGCAGACATGTTTGAGACTTTAATGACGACAGAAGTTAAATTGATGCGAGAATTCATTAAGTTCGATCTCTGATATTTTCCTGGAGGCGGAGACCCGGAGGCAACTAGGAAGTGGTTGATTGTACATCATAGATTACATAAGCTATCGTAGATTCACGAAAACATAGAGACCAGGATATCAGGGCATATACTAAGAAGGGATGCTACTGTGTGGTGGACGACATACACGGATACTCACCCAGAGCCGACGACGTGGGCAGAGTTTATAGAGTTATTTTACAATCAGTACATACCCATGGAGGTAAGTTGAGGCTGAGATGAGAGTTTCTAGCGTTGAGATAGGGTAGTCAGTCAATGTTGCGGTACATGGATAGATACCAGTACTTGATAAGTTTGCCATAGATGTCGCAGACACCAAGAGACTACAAATTTATTACTTCATTCGAGGGTTAATTGAAACATAGCTAGTGCCATAGTTTCCTCCAGAGCGTGGACACTACATGATATGTATGATAGAGTGCTTACTTATAAGTCACATTTGATGTAGAGGAGTGACATGCATTCATCTACTGAGTCGGAGGGACAAAATGGAAAGCGTTATGGGCAGAAGAGATCGAGATAATAGAAATGATAAATGGTACAGTCGAGGCTGTAGGGATGATGATCGGGCAACCTAGAGTGTATGTTGTACCTGCACTACTAGAGCCATCGCAGAGATAGACTCAGGACCAGGGAGGCAGAGAATGGAGGTCATAGGGTCAGGGCCAGTGGTCAGGGAGTCAACTGGCAAGACTAGGATGGAGGATCCCGTGTTGGAGATGTGGACAGGAGGGTACGAAAAAATGGGGATGCCCTTTCCAAATTAACGTCAAGGAAAATGTTGACTCCTCGTGGTATGTCACTGTGATTTGTGGGAGGCACAATCACGACACCGCAGGAAGATCGGATAAGGGGGAGGAAGAAGTTGAGGATGCGGGGGGGAGGACTGAAAGTGAGAAGCTCAGGGAGATTAGTCCACCTTCGTCTTTTGTGGAGTGCGAGCAGGAAGTTGAGGATGCGGGTGGGAGGACACCGGCGTCTCCAATCGGAGGCACCCTAGTGTCAAAGAGAAAACACGATGATGATGATTCTTCGACGAGATGGGTGGAGAGCGGATTTGAGTCCTCCCACTCCATAAAAGAGCCCTCCACTTCTAGGCAGAAGAAAGGCAAGGTTGTTCCACAACTGCGTCGTGCCAGTCGACGCACGCAAAGTGGATCTAACATGGCTTATGGTCATTGCTTAGAACCGGATTGGTTGCCACATGTTGAGGCCATTATCGATGTGGTTTCCGATGGAAATTGTGGATATCGGTGTATAGCCTCTGGGCTTGGACTTTTCGACGTAGACGGGTGGAGGATTGTGCGTCGAAGGATGTACGATGAGATTATCGGGTATGAAGACCTTTGGCGGGAAGTGCTTGGCTCGAGTTTCGAGATTGTCAAGAATGCGATGCATTGCCCAGAGAAGCAAGTGGGGGCATCTTTCAAAGAATGGTTGGCACTTCCAGACATGGGATTGTTAGTATCCACCGCATTCAATGTCATTCTCGTCAACCTCTCGCATGGGAGTGCCTCCACATTCCTACCTCTACGTAGTGCTCCACCGTCATCCTTGCACAACGGACTTATCATTGCAATGACGAATGAAAGGAATATCCATTGGGTTAGGGTAAGTTCTATGATTTTTTGTGAATTGGTTTGTTTCCTCCTTAATCGGGTTTGTTACAATATCTTCTATGTTCTACTGTTCACTTTGACAGGTGCAGTTGCGTGTGAATGCACCGCTGCCATCTTTATATCCATCGTGGGATCGGTACGTTGAGGATTGCGCCAAAGGTTGGCGAGATGGATTCATTTTTCGAGACATCGCGCCCATTGCAACTGCTGATGATGAAGCCACCATACCTGTTGTAGATTTAGATACACCGTAGGTTAAAGCTTGTACCTAGAAACCTTGATGGCTAAACATTTAGAAATTTTGCCAATTCCTCTGAATGTTCTATGTATATGCAAATGTTGTGCTGTATTTTGATTGTTGTTTACTTATTGATGGACCCTTTTTAGAGTCAGTTTGAATGTTACGGAGACTTATAATTAATTAAGTTTCTGTGCAAATTGTCGTGCTGGATTTTCAATCTTGTATTATTAGTTTGACATACCACAAATTTTTTTTATAAAAAGTAATGTTCAAATTCATCCATTTTTGATGTCTCGGTCAAGCAGGTTCGTGAAACAACCCATATTTTCGATCACCCATGACCGACAAGTAGTCCAATATATCGGCCGTTTACAACCGAGTCCAACAGCAAGTTATCGGTTATACACCACCGAGATGGATTGACCATTTCAATTCGCATTACTCTCGTCCTATGACGACCAAGAGCCTACTGAGACCCTCTCGGAAGTGGACAACCGAGTGTAGGACAAAATTCTCGGTTGT
The DNA here is from genome assembly GCA_039657365.1 of Stephania yunnanensis. Taxonomy (NCBI): domain Eukaryota; kingdom Viridiplantae; phylum Streptophyta; class Magnoliopsida; order Ranunculales; family Menispermaceae; genus Stephania; species Stephania yunnanensis. The sequence goes on along the minus strand of CM077584.1, from coordinate 49,447,847 downwards.
ACACCACCGACGCCACATTACCTATCACTAATTGTAGCTCTCGTCATGTCACGGCCGAGATAACGACAGTATTCTCGGACATGCGTAACCGATACGCTGTCAACTCTTCCGTTCTACGTGGCCGAGACTAGGGCTGGCAAAATGTGCCAGTCCCGTTTCGCCCATTTTGTCCGATCCCGTTTTAAACGGGACCGGGCAGTATTTTTATGAAAAACATACGGGACTGGACAATATTTTTTGTCCGTTTAAAAATACGGGACCGGGATTTGACAAAAATTCTTAAAAAACGGGTACCCGTTTATTGATTAATTTGAAGGGCATATAGGTAATTTCACAATGTATTTTAGGTTTTTAACATCTCCCTCGAGCTCCTCCCCGCTCTCTCGCTGATTGCTTTCTCTCTGCGTCTGCGCTGCTCTCTCCGACCGCCTCTCACCGTCTCTCGATCTCTGCCTCTCCGGCGACTCCGCGTCTCACTCTCTCTGCTCCCCCTCTCGCGCCTCGCGCCCCTCTCGCGCCTCTCTGCTTCCCCCTCTCGCGCGTCTCACTCTCTCTCTCTGCCTCCCCCTCTCGCGCGTCTCACTCCCTCTCGCCTCTCCGCGTCTCGGTCTCACTCTCTCTCGCCTTTCCGCGTCTCACTCTCTCTCGCCTCCCCAAACACCGCCTCTCTGCCTCCCTCAACACCGCCGCCCTCAACACCGCCGCCTCTCTGCACACCGCCTCTCTGCCTCCCTCAACACCGCCTCTCTGCCTCTCGGCCTCTCTTTCGCCGTCTCGCGCTCGCCAGTCACGACCGCGGCACCGCCTGTGCGGCCTCTCCCTCCAGCAGTCCAGCTTTCGCCGTCTCGCGCACGGCCAGTCGGACGTCGGCGACACTCGCCGGCGTTTGCCGTCCCCCCTCACCAGTTCGCCTGAGACTGCGAGTTCCCAAAAATATTAGCTTCTGTCTCGGCCATGCTTAGCCGAGACAGTTGACACCGTCTCTGGCCTATGTGGACGAGAACCGCGATTTCCCAATTTTTTTACAATTGAACAAATCGCCACACACACATTACAACTACTCTACCAAATGTAACTTAATTCGACGATTTTCAACCGAGCCCTAATTTGGAGACGAAATCGGCTCACACACCGGACCCTACAAAATGCAGAAACCTCGAACAACGAAGGAGAAACACACGGCGAGGGACGGAGAACATGATTTCGTGGATTCCTCTCACTGGTCGGTTCAAAACAAATGGATTCTTCCACAAGGAGTTCGGTGAAGGTGGTGGTGGGGGTGGTGGGGTGCTCAAGGGTTTGCACGAGGGTGGTGGGGTGCAGATGGATTTCCACGAGGGGTAGTTTAGGTATTTCGGGTCTAATTTTTGGGTGCCCTAGGTAAATCGGTTTGTGCCCACATTAACTGGGTGCCTTCATTAAAATGTGGGGTGCCCTTAGCGGCCATCTCATTTATTGGTCTTTTAGTACCCCGAACCCATTGCCAGTTCCTTAGACTTTTAAAGCCATTTCGAACGCCTATAAAAAGGGTCTTATATCATTTATTTATTTATAATTCCATGTTATCAACAAGCATTTTCAACAATTCAAGATTTTTTTTTTTTATAAATAGCGATTCAAGAAATTAAACCATGACGCACTGCATTATCCAACTTATTCTGTTTTCACAAGCATTATGAACGACTCATAATATCAGTTCACATGGTTCATGATTGATTGAACTCATTTCATAACATCTCATTAGTAATCATCTTCACAACTGAACCCATTTGGTTCATGTAATTTACCCTGGTTAGTTTGATATACTTAACCTTGGTTAGTGTGACTATGGTAAAGATCACATGAGTGTGACATCTAATGTATGAGGTGTCCTGAGAGGGTCGATGCTTTCATTTTCGGAGCCTCTGGCGAAATGATAAATTGTGACTTTATAAATTTGACTAACTTAATTATTTTTAATTAATTCAAAAAAATTAAAACATAATTTACAACATAAAAACTATTGTTTGTTACTACATTGTAGAAATGTATTAAATGCATAATTAATACATAAAAATAACTTTTTAAGTGAATTGAACATATAAACATATATATATATATATATATATATATATGTTACATTATTAAGTTTATATATTATTTAATAAATCATTACATGTAATTTTTCAAAATTAACAATATGTTATAATATGTAAATTATATATTGATTAAGTTTTACTAGCATAACATTCAACAATACTTATTTGTCTTAAAAATAATTTATTTCGTGTATAGTGTATCTAATTTTATTATTGTTAGATTATAAAATTTTATAAATTATACACGCTTTTGTATAAGGAAAAATATATATAATTCTTGTTAACAAAGTTAACAATATATTATTAATTTTGATTAACTAGTTCGCTTAAAAAATAGATATTAATTCTATTATTTTTATAGTGTATAATGACTTTAAATTATACTTTTTTAAAGTAAAAATTTATACTTATCTAAGAAGGAAAAAAATACATTCTATCACAATAGCATAAAATATACTTAATTCAACCATTGTTAGAATACACACGATATATTTATTGAAATATTAAAAAATATACATGAGGAATTGCACCTTGGACACATCACTTTTCTTGCTAAGGTGCTCAACTTCAATCTGGCAATAAAACTGAATGAAAGCAACTACACCTTCTGAATATGAATGTTCCTTCAACGATTCGAGGTCTTGGCCTAAATTTTCTTGTTTTAACACTAAGAACATTAGATCCTTCATTGTCCTCTTCATCTTGTCCCCATCTGAGTGAAGAAGTTTGGATTCAAGCCGATCATCTTCTGATGGTTTGGTTTTACTCCAACATTAAACGTTCTGTTCTTGGTTAAATCACTGGGTTTATAAGTATTTTTGAGATCTGGACCACCTTGGAAAGGATTTTTTCTCAAAACTCTACGCCGAGAGTTCTTCAACTCAAGAAACAATTGAATACGCTCAAGAAAAGTACATCTACTATTTTTCGAGTTTGTTTTGAAGATTAAGAACATTGGTACGGAGCTCAAATCGATAGATTAGGTTGTCACAGATTCAGATCTGATTCAATATGTTCTCAATGGTCTTGGCCATGAATTCGATACATTTTTCATTTTTATTTCTTCATAGAAGAAGAATATGTCGCTTCAAGAGGCTCAATATCTTCTTTTGTTACTGATGAGCTATTATTTATGCACTTTTTTAGGATTTTTGCTACGTAAATCAAGTCCAAAGTCGAGTTTTATGGCTCTATATATTTACTTTGGAGATTTATAGGGTATTTGAGCATTTATGTATGATTCGGGTAAAATCGAAAAAAAGCGAGACATTGGTCGTTAGACACATGGCGCCAAGCAAGGCGTCATGGCAAAACAACCAACAACGTTAAAATTGAACAGATGATGTCAACTCTATAAGGGACGACATCACCCACGACATCGGGTTCGAAATAGAAGTTTCTGAGTGACTCATTTCCTAAGACTTCATATATACCGCCACACCGCCACTCGATGTTGTTCCACATAACCACAATTCCTTGGATGGCACTAACTTTGCATAAGAGAAGTTTTAAGTCTTTTTAGAAGGTTCTCATTCCCAAAGGTTGTTATTTTTGTACCCCAAGCACCTATATAAAAGAGGCACCTTTATAAATGAAAATATATTGTATTCATAGTGATTTAGGATTAGAGCATGGTAGAGTAGCCATGTCAGGCTAGGTTCTTTAATAACTAAGTTGAGGATGAAGCTCTCTAGCTATTAATAGGTTGCTTTCTATGTCATGTTGAGATTTTATAATATAATAGTGTTTTGATTCAGTTCTTTATCTTTGTGTTTCTTTTTTTAATAATGTCTCAATGGTAGTTAAGAGTTTGTATATTCATTGTAAATCTCTAGGCATAAAATCCATTGACCTATTGTCGATCAGGTTGAGTTTGTGATACCAACCGACTTGAGAAGAGGCAAACACCTAGAGCAAGAAACCTAACGTACTTGTTGTTCTAGGTGAGTAACATCAAGAACTATGTTAAATCTTGAGAGCGGTTGCCCAATGTTATTTAAAGGTAGGTGTTCTTATAGAAATGTTAATGCTGCTCACATGCTAAATCTTGAGACCGGTTGCTCGAAGTTGTACGATAGAGTAAGATAAGTATTTAGAGAGTGGTTGCCCTATTTATCGATAATATAAGGACTAAGGTGTTGGTAAGCCCAACACCTAAAGCCTATCAAGGGAAACTATTTTAAACCGATAAAATCAATGATACGAGAAATGGAAACAACATAGGGTTAGATCGTTGATTAGTCTTTATTTATGCACTTATTCATAGGTGTTTTACTATGTAAATCAAGTCCAAAGTTGGGTTTTATGGCTCCATAAGTTTACTTTGGAGACTTATGGGGTACTTGAGCATTTGTGTGTGATTCAAGAAATATCGAGAAAGATGTCAAACATCGGACAAAGCTCAGTTGGCTTGACACCGCAGAAGTGGATAGATGGTGCTAATGAAGACCCACAGTGTCGAGCAAGGCGTCATGACAAGGCAACACATGGCATTGGACTTGAACGGACGGTGCCAAATTTTTAACTAACAACGTCAACCCAAATGCCATCAGAAACAGAAGTTTTTGATCGACTTGTTGCTCAAGACTTTCAATATATTCCCACGTCGCTCGACGCCGTACCCACATAACCACGACACTAACATTGCAGAATAAAATTTTTGGACTTTTTAGAAGGTTCTCATTCCCGGGGTTGTTATTGTTGTACACAAGCACACCTATATAAAAGGAAGCACCTCTATAAATCAAAAGACATTGTATTCAAAGTGATTTAGGAGTAGAACAAGGTAGAGTAGCCATGTCTGGATAGGTTCCTTAATACCTAAGTCAGAGATGAAGCTCTCTAGCCAGTAGTAAGTTGTTTTCTATGTCTTGATTAGGTTTTTTATAATAATAGTATTTTATTTCAGTTCTCTATCTTTGTGCTGTTGTTTTTAACGATGTCTCAATAGTGGTTTAGAGTTTACATATTCATTGCAAACTTCTAGGCATAAAATTCATTGACCTACTATCAATCAAGTTGAGTCCCCGATACCAACCAGGTTGAGAAGTAGCAATCACCTTGAGCAAGAAACCTGATACATTTGTTGCTCTAGGTGAGTAACATCGAGAACTAGGCTAAATCTTAAGAGTGGTTGCCCAAGGTTGTCTAGGGGTAGGTGTTCTCACAGAGCTGTTAATGCTACTCACGCTAAATCTTGAGAGTAGTCGCCTAAGGTTGTACGGTGGAGTAAGAGAAGTATTTAGAGAGTGGTTGCCTTATCTATCGAGAATAGGAGGATTATGGTGTTGGTAACCCCAACACCTATAGCCTATCTAGGGAAAACTATTTTGAAACCTACCTTTTAAAGTCAATGATACAAGACATGGAAACAACACATGGCTAGATTGTGGATTCCCTAGACTTAGATATGTCTTTATTCTCTATTTTACAACTATTTTACTTTCTTATTTAGTAGGCCTTTGGATAAAACTCTTTCATAAACCCCCCAACTCTACTTTTCTATTTGTTGAACTCAATTTGACTGAATCCAGTGGATTCGACCCCGTTTTTACCTCTAGTACATTCCAGTAGGATTTCGTAACTTATTATGGGTTATATTTCACATGCACGATACATGATCAAGTTTTGGGGCCATTGTCGGGGATTCAGTTCCAAATTGAGTTTGCTTTTATTTTTTTGGTTTTGTTTTATTCTTTGAGTCTACTCGTTTAAGCATTGTGAAATCTAAGAACTTCATAAACTTTATTAGTGATTAATTACGTATTATTTTCATTTTTAATTGGCATTTTGATATCCAAGGTGGGACCTACGCATTACAGATCAAGAATTATGAGTTAAAATATTATTATTGTGTGTTGTGTGACTAATTGGTGTATTATACTATATTCACCGCGAAATAGAGTCGAGTTGAGACGTAGACGTGGTGCCCGTGCATACCAGATAACGTTGAGGTTTTTTCAATTTTTTGATAAAATTGGAGTATTTTTTAGGGTTTAATTTTGGTTAAGATTATGAGTTAAACATGAAAATAAAAAAAATTAAGAAATATCCCATAAGGGCATTAATTTTGTGAAGTACTGGATAACAAAGGAAGGGCAAAATGGTAATTTGTTTGCCTTAAACCCATTTGATCTATATGAAAACAAATAAGGGGTTTTGGATTTCCCATTTTTGATCAACCATTTAACCTAAAACCTCCCATCACCAATTTCATTCTTCTACCTCTCCACTGACTCGATCTCCACCTCTTTGCCACTTGATCAACACTCAAACTTTCATGTCCTTAGATTCCTCTCCTTCTTGGCTCCTCGTAAACTCACGGCTCTCTCTCTCTCTCTCTCTCTCTCTCTCTCTCTCTCTCTCCCTCTCTTTCTTTCCCTACCTATATATATATATATATATAAGATCAAATCAAAAGGAACAAGATGAAGAAGAGAAAAGGAGAACTGTTGTACTATTTTGGTGTTGATATGAGGTGAGTAACTTTATTAGTTGTGGATGAAAACCATAGCTAAGATAATTGAATTGGTTACTATAGTTGTGGATGAGATTTGATATCTTTTGATGGATTTTGATGTTTTACATCAAAATGATTAATTTGGATATGATTTGGGGCTATTTTGAATCAATTTGGTTAAGTTTCATAAAATCAGTTCATTAAATTAAGTTATGCAGTCATGTTTTTATGCAATGTTGAGTACTGATTCTGGACAATCAAACAAAGGTTTTTAAGCGAAGTCTTTTATGAAATTTCGTGTTTATGTATCAAACTTGGTCCATGTGAATCGGACTTGAACTTGAAGGAAGTTTGGTAGGTCAATCGGGGTCAAATTGGTTGCTTGAAAACTAGTTTTGTTAAAACAATAGTTGTGTAGTCGTTTTCATACCAACTTGGGAATGGTTTTCGCACAATCAAATGGATGTTTTTGGATGCGATTCTTTATGATATTAGTCCCAGTATATCAAATTAGTTCCCTTAGAATCAATTTCAAATTTAAAGCTTGGTTGGGTGTGGTTTTAGGGTCTGAAACTTAGGACTGCGATGCCCTTTCCATGTAACTGGAAAATAGATTTTTAGGGCGATGATTTAGGGGATGAAACGATGCGCAGATTGAGTGTTATGATTTTATTTGAATGGTCGAGGATCATGTTTTTGATTATTGGAAGGTGTATATGTTGGTTTAATTGTTTGATTGGTAAAAATTGATGTGTAAGGTACACATACCAAATGTTTTACAAAATTTCAAAGTTGAACTTAACGAGGGGTTGTTTTGGAGTGATGATTTGGGAAAGTTTTAGTAGTCCAAAATTATCATCAATAGGTTAATTTTAATTCTCATATAACTTACTTTGATGATAAACAAAGGTTGTGGACCATCGAATTTATTTGGTCAATGAAAAATAAGGTACAATATAGCCAGTTGATATGGTTAGAAAATTCTCAACTGTGGCAATTATGGCTTAGCATCTTTAGATGATAATTTGAATGGAGATTCTTTATCCAAATTAACTGCGGTCAAATTTTTTTTTTGGAATCCCTACATATTTTATTGTGAATAGCACATAAGCTTGGACCCAGATGCAGCCTCTAACTTGGTGAAAATTAGTCGTGAAAATAGCTAAATATAAGTTTTCCAAATTGGGACAATGAGACATTAGCGAGCAAGCAACTTTGCAATGCATTTTGAATGTATTGTAAGTGAAACGACCCCCTTCCGACTTAGGGTCGGGTTGCCTAGCCCAGACCGCCACCTACGCTTAATATGTAAACCAAGCCCAAATAACAGACTTGCACGTCTAAACAACTTACGGAATAATCATAAAGACAATACAACAACAACAACAACATAGCCTCAGTCCCAAATTAACTGGGGTCGGCTACATGGATCAAACTTTTCCATTGTGCTCGATTAAGTGCAATTGATGGTGAGCTTTGCAAACCATTCAAATCTCTCTTAATTAATGCATCCCATGTTAACTTTGGTCTACCCCAACCTCGTTGAATTTCTACAGTTTCTATTGAGTAAAGTTTTCTAGTTGGGGCATTTGTAGGCCGTCTTTGCAGGTGACCAAACCATCGCAACCGCCCTTCCCTAATCTTTGTATCAATTGGTGCTACTCCTACTTGTCTTTGAATTTCTATATTTCTTATTCTATCTTTACGAATTTTACCACACATCCACCTAAGCATCCTCATTTCTGCTACATTCACTTTATGTAATTGTTGTTGCTTTACTGCCCAACATTCACTTCCATAGAGCATAGCTGGCCTAATTGCGGTCCTATAAAATTTTCCTTTTAACTTAATAGGAACATGTCGATCACAAATCACCCCCGTTGCACTCCGCCATTTCTTCCATCCAGCTTGGATTCTATGTGTGACATCATTTTCAATGTTACCATCATTTTGTATGATTGAACCTAGGTATCTAAAGTGGTTTACCCTAGGAACTTCTACTTCCCCTAATTTTACCACTCCCTCATCTCGATGTCTAGTGTTTCCAAACTCACAGTACATGTATTCAGTTTTTGTTCTACTCGACTTAAAGCCTTTAGATTCTAATGTATTTCTCCAGAGTTCTAATTTCCTATTCACTCCATCTTTAGTTTCATCCACTAAGACAATATCATCTGCAAATAGCATACACCATGGTATATCCTCTTGAATATGTCTAGTTAATTCATCCATAACTAAAGTAAATAGATATGGGCTTAAAGCCGATCCTTGATGTAGTCCTATCGTAATGGGAAATTCTTTGGTAGCTCCTCCGAATGTCTTTATACTCGTTACTACTCCATCGTACATATCTTTAATAGTGTCTATGTATCTAGCGTGCACTCTTTTTCTTTCTAGAACCCACCAAAGAACATCTCTAGGGACCCTATCATATGCTTTTTCTAAATCTACGAATACCATATGAAGATCTTTTTTCTTTTCTCTATATTTTTCTAACAATCGTCTTACAAGGAAAATCGCCTCCATAGTTGACCTCCCAGGCATGAAACCAAATTGGTTCTCTGATATTGTTGTTTCTCTCCTTAGCCTATTGTCAATTATCCTCTCCCACAGTTTCATAGTGTGACTCATGAGTTTAATTCCCCGGTAGTTTGAGCAACTTTGAATGTCTCATTTGTTTTTGAAGATTGGCACAAGCGTGCTTCTTCTCCAATCCATTGGCATCCGTTTTGATTTTAAAATTTTATTGAAAAGTTTTGTCAACCAAGTCAATCCGATTTCTCCTAAGCATTTCCAAACCTCTATGGGTATTTCATCTGGGCCACATGCTTTCCTATTTTCATTCTTTTCAATGCCTCTTTAACTTCTACAATTCTAATATTGCGTGTATAGTTTACATTTCTTTCTTGGTGTGGGTTTTCATCTATTATAGCATCAACTTGACCATCATTAAATAAACTATCGAAGTAACTTCTCCATCTCTCCTTAATATCCTCCTCGCGCGTTAAAACATTTTGATTTTCATCCTTAATACATCTTACATGACTTAGGTCTTGTTTCTTTTTATCTCTTAATTTGGCTAGCCTATATATATATTTTTCGCCATCTCTATTACCTAACTTTGTATATAAATCTTCCATGAAATTTGTTTTAGCTTGACTAACTACTTTTTTAGCTTGTTTTCTAGCTTCTCTATATTGATTGTACGCATCTTCATCTTGACACTTAGGTATTTTCCTATACATATCTTTTTTAGTCTTAATTGCTCGTTGGACATCCTCGTTCCACCACCATGTTTCCTTCTTTGGAGGTCCCAAGCCCTTAAATATACCTAATATGTTTGATCCCACCCTCCTTATGCAACTACTCATTTCTAGCCATATTGTATTAGCATCTAAGTCAAGATTCCAAACATTTTCCTTTAGTAGTTTTTCTCTAAACTCTACTTGTTTACTATGTTTTAGGTTCCACCACTTTATTCTAGGGTCGCTAACTCTTTTATTCATATTTTTCCATTGTGTTAGCTTAATATCAAGTACTACTAACTTATGTTGGGTAGTAAGTGCTTTACCAGTATTACTTTGCGCCTCTACATAGTTTTCTATCTATTTTTCTTGTTAAAAGAAAATCTATTTGACTCTTGTTATGACCACTACTAAAAGTAATTATATGCGACTCCCTCTTCCTAAAACTAGTATTTGCTAAGACAAGATCATATGCTGAAGCAAATTCTAAAATTGATTCTCCTTCTTCATTTCTATTACCGTAACCAAAACCTCCATGAACTCTCTCAAACCTATCGTTACTTACCCCGACATGCCCATTTAAATCTCCTCCAATAAAAACCTTTTCATCTAATGGTATACTCTGCATAAATCCATCCATATCATCCCAAAACTTGTGTTTGATGCTCTCGCTTAATCCTACTTGTGGTTCATATGCATTAAGTATGTTAATTTTTTCGTCTCCAATAATTAATTTAACTAGAATCAATCTATCCCCCATTCTTTTAACCTCTACGACCTTATCCTTATAATCATTATCCACCACAATTCCTACTCCATTGCATTTTCTATCTATACCAGTGTACCACAATTTAAACCCTGTGCTTCCTATTTCTCTACTCTTTTCTCCTACCCATTTTGTCTCTTAGAGGCAAGCAATATTGACTCTCCTTCTAATCATGGTATCTACTAGTTCTATTGACTTCCCAGTAAGTGTTCCTATGTTCCATGTTCCTAAACGAATTTTTTCTCCCCTTTGTATTTGTTTTTCTTTTCTATTTCTATTTTGTCTAAAAGATCTAGTGTTCCTATCTATGATTTTGTTTTTGTTTTCGTTTTTGTTTTGAACTAGCTTCTTTACCCACACCCGTCCTTTGTGTGGGAACCCTTGCTCATTTTTCTTCACATCCGGGCGACGATGTGAAGGGACTAGCTTCTTTATCCACACACGTCCTATGTGTGGGAACCCTTGCTCATTTTTCTTCACACCCAGGCGGCGATGCGAAACACACCCTTGCTCATTTCTAACTTCACCCGGGCTCCGATGCAGCGTGTCACTAGGTGGGAACGCCCCAACGTTTATATATGTTTGATCCATTTCATGAAAAGTGACAAAAGTTTTATGCTGGCTGTCAACCTATCGCAACCCTCCTCCTTTATCCGGACTTGGGACCGGCTATGTAGCGCACATAGTGGACAACATAGGTGGAGTTAATAATAAATCCGAACAAAATATGGAAAATAAAAATGCCGAACAAAATATAGAACAAATCCATATGTTCTCCAAAGAACTATAAATAGGTTTTCATTTTGTACAACTATAGAAGGTCATCCAAAGGCTCCCATATAACTTAACTACAAAGGAGATAGTGTTCAAACTTCCTCAAAGATCTATTTAAAATATAACCCAAGTTTAATAGTTTCAAAAATAAATATATAGATAATACAATACAAGGATCACAATAAGAAAAAAGGCTTCAAGCTACCGCGTCTCCTTTTTCTCAATCTAGCGTCGTTATCGATGCCTGAGGTGTAAGTTGGGTGAGCTAAAGAACCAACAGAGATCAAGAAGAGATGAACTATGCTCAAATATTAAACACGCAAGTATTACCTTTAAAGCGAAACAAAGCTAGCATGCATTTAAAATCAAGATAGCATTGATAATTTATAGCATGACATCAATTTCTATAAAGAGTAAGCATTTCATATTCTATAAAGCAATTTAAGCAGAGATAGGGAATTTCGAGAGTTGTAAAGCATTGAAAAATCAAGTTTTGCATGCAACGAGATCACAAGAGAGATACATAGAAAGTATTAAATACAAATGCAAGTCCATTATCTAATTTTTCATTAACTCCCCTTGTTTACCAATTATCAAAGTATAATAAATATCGGTAGGTAACTTGATTCCATCGTTTGTCCATGGCTCCTTAAGAGGCCCGGGTGACTTTGTGCCATCGTGCATCCACGACTCCCTAAAAGGCCCTTGTAGAAATGGGTGACTTGGTTCCACCGCGTTACTATAGGTCCCCAAGAGGCCCTGAAGCACGTAAGGTGAATTAGTTCCACCATATGACTATGGCTCCCCAAGAGTCCTTACATGAAGTCAAACGCGGTAGGTATAACCCCATCCTAAGCCCTTTAATTATAATTCTGATTCTAAATATACTAGTAGCAAACTACATTTAATACATAAGCAGAGCTCCCCACTTACCTCGACTCACCGAACTAAACTCTATCGGTCGACCTCGCATATTCGGGGCTCAATGTGAACCTCCTTCTGAACATAGACAATTTAAACAACAATTGCATTATTTGATGATTCAAAATTCAAAATTAATTATTTATTTAATTACTTCGAGGTGGGCTCACTAGTGTGGTCCCCGCGGGTCCCCTATCGCTTGTGAGAGGGGTCGAGGGGTGGGGACTCGCCCTAACATTCCCTCGAGGCTCGAGTGTGCACCCCATTTGGGATAAGTCAAAATATAGTGAGACAGTTCCTAACATAACTAATATCAAGCCATATTTGATAATTAAGCAAGCTCATCACTTACCTTGACTCGCCGCGAATCCTATTTCCAATCATCACGCGCTCGGGGTCCAATGCGAACTACCTTGTGAATCTAAACAATTTAAGACACATTCGGATCAACGAAAAGTCATATATTAGTTCCTATTTATTTTCAGATTTATTTCGGGGTCCACTATTATGGGTCCCGAGGGTCTTCCATCGTTCGGTGCGGAGGTCGAATACTCGGCCGATTTCTCTCGGGGACGTAGTATCGCGCCCCATTTGAAAATATTTTATTTTATTTTATTTTATTATATACATACGTTTATTATTTGTTATTTATCATATATATTATTTTATTTTATTTTATTTATTTTTTCTAATTTAAGGTCCAGGTTTTAGTTAGGCTATTATTGACCAGTCTAGAGTTGAACCTGCCCTTGGTTTAGTTCAGGGGTAATCGGCCCTGGTAAGGTGGGTCAGGGGTCAATTTGACCCCTGGTTATGTTGGGCAGAGCGTTGCTCTAGTAGGGGAAGTGCCCATATGTCGTCTCTTTTCAATGATGTCATGACGACGCTGCCCCTTTTTTAGGGTTCTCCAACCTCATAAACACCATCAATTCAAATTCTCCACTATTAATGAAACCAAACCAACCTTGTAAATCAACTTCAACAAGGAAATAAAGAGTATGGATAACGAGTTTACCTTCAAAGGGGACTTTGTCGACTTTGGAGCATAACCGCCACCATGAAAATCACTAATAAAGCTATATCCTTCTCTTCAGATTTGTGGTTTTGAACAAAAAAAGGTGCTTTGGTTTATAATAAGATTATATACTAGGACCATTTAGTGTAAGGTATGCATAATTACTAAATTGCCCATGGGGCAGGTGTTTGGTTTCTTGGTGGTCACATTACGTTTTTGGGTTCTACTTAAAGACACGCCACTAAAATGGCGACTTAAGTTGATTTTTTAACTTCCAACCAAGTCTCAAAACACGTAAATCTGAATAAGTAATCAATATCCTAAAAATGTTCTACCTCGCAAACAAAAATGATATCCAAAATCAAACCTGACACCAAACACTAGGTATTTTCTCATTCCTTCGGTGTTCCTTTATTATCATATATTTGAAAAGTCCAAAAAATCAAGGAGTTTATTAGAAATCTAAGAAATTAAAAAATAAACTAAACTGAAATTAAATGCATGAAATAAAATAAAATAAAGTTATGTTGCCTCCCAACAAGCACATTTCTTTCAAGTCGTTGGCTAGACTTAGCGTGAATGATTACGTAGCACCCACTACTTGGGAGTAGTCTCGAACAAAAGGCATCACCATGCTTTTGGGCATTGAAATTGGCACGCCCTCCTTCAGAACTTAGAGCTCATCAAATACCTATAACACATAAGTTTTTGGCTCATCTTGACCGTCCAACACAAAGGTGTCGCCAGTGTAGAAAACCTATAAATGCCATTTTTCTTCCGCCCTTGTTTAGAATTCAACTTTTATGCATGCTAAGGTAGGTGGTTTCACTAACACTAGAGGTCGATCTTCCTTGTTCTCTTTATGCGGCTCAATTGACCTTTCAAAAATGACTTCAATTTCCTTCTTGATTTCCTTTTCATCAGAAGTCGAGCAATCATGAGATATTGATAAATAGATTAACTTAAGTTATTCACCTGATCCCTCTTCCTCGTCACTTAGATAGTCAAAAATTGATGTAAGCTCATCCATCTCAACACAAGTTGCATCACTCAAAGCTTCCTCTGGATCATAAGGTTCAAGAAGCTTAAGTCTCTAAAGTTCAGTGCTAGGAATGGTTTGTGAAGACAATTTCATTCTCTCATCTTTCGCATCATGTATGGTAGATCTCTAAGAGTCCTATCTGCATTACCACCAAATTGGCTCAACTCCCACACAAATTTTGTAAATTATTGGCAAGTTTTAGCAGAATAAGAGTAATCTCCACAAAATTCACAAGTATTGATCTATTGCACAAAATAATGCTGATTAGAAAAATCTTGTTCATAACATGACATACCTGCCCCATTCACACTGTAATACTGTAAGTCTTAATATGAATCATGATTGTAGGAGTAGTGAACCATTAAGTGAACTTGCAAAAGCTAAAATACAAGGGTGTAGAAATATGTATTTATTTAAAAAAGTTACTTTAATAGTAACATAAAGTTTATCGGCACTAGTCCTCGACAATGACGCTAAAAATCGATGTCCTATCGAACAACACTAATAATAACCCCCACTTTATTAGGATTTTTTCCTCGAAATTGAAACTAATAGGAAACTCCAAAAGTAAATCTTACCGGAATCAAAATATGTAGGGAAAGTGCTCGCGCATATACGACTCCAACTCTCAGGTAAGTTCCTTGTCTCGTGATATTGCCATTTGACGAGAACTAAAGGTATTTCCTTACTCCTCAATACCTTCACCTTGCGGTCCAAAATCTGAATCGGCTGCTCCTCATATGTAATATCATCTCTCAAGTCAATCTGAATCAAGT
Organism: Stephania yunnanensis; assembly: GCA_039657365.1. NCBI lineage: Eukaryota > Viridiplantae > Streptophyta > Magnoliopsida > Ranunculales > Menispermaceae > Stephania > Stephania yunnanensis. Next base: position 49,432,771 of record CM077584.1, on the reverse strand, counting down.
CTACTATTGGTCGTCGTCTTTCCTTCGACTTGTCAAGTCAAAGCATAGAGATGTGAAACACTGGATGATTGTCAGTGAACTGAGGCGGTAATTTCAACTCATAAGCAACCTTACCGACTCTTCGCATAACTCTAAACGGACCAATAAACTTAGGCACAAGCTTTCCCTTGATTCTGAACCGTTTGTGACCCTGTAGAGGCGAAACTTTCAAATATACATAGTCTCTATCGGAGTACTGCAACTCATCATGGTACTTGTCGTAGTACTTTTTATGTCTATCCTATGCACTCTTCAGCCCTTGACGAATATGTCGTATCTTCTCAGTGTAATCCACAACAATCTCCGACCCAACAGTCACCTCATCCTCAGGTTCTGCCCAACACAATGACAATTTACAGGGCCTACCATATAACGTCTCAAATGATGTCATTCCGATACTGGCCTGAAAACTGTTGTTACAAGAAAATTCTCACAAACGAATATACTCTTCCCAAGATCCTCCATACTCTAAAACACACATTCTGAGCATGTCCTATAACACCTGAATCAGCCCCTCAGACTGCCCGTCTGTCTGTTGATGGTACGCCGTACTCATGTCGTGCTTAGTGCCCAACTGTGCCTGCATCCTCTACCACGACAATGAAGTAAACTGCGGTCCTCTGTCTGACACTATAAACAATGGTACTCCGTGTAATCTACTATCTCTCGCTCGTAGAGACTACTCAATCTATCACCTCTGTGTGTAGTGGAAACTAGTATAAAATGTGCTGATTTTGTCAACCTGTTCACAATCACCCATATATTGTCATGTCCACGAGGAGATCGAGGTAAACTATTGACAAAACCCATAGCAATGTGCTCCCATTTCCATTGTGGAATGGGAAGTAGCTACAACAAACCTCTAGGTTTCCTATGCTCAACCTTAACACGCTGGCATATCTCACACGGTCGAATAAACTCTGAAACATCGGCTTTCGTCCCCGTCTACCAAAAGAGACGTCGCATGTCTGCGTACATTTTGGTTCGACCCGGATGAAAAAAAAATCACAAACGGTGAGCTTCCTGAAGTATCTCAGTATACAACTCAGCCACTGATGGAATCCACAGTCATCCTTAAAACCTCAAACAAGAATATGTTGATCGACTCCAGTCTGGATGATCTGAACTCTCTACCATATTGCTGAATCGCTGGTACAACTCGTTAGGTTGTTGTCCATTGCACATAGTTTGAATAGAAATAATCTACATCCTCATCTGACCACAAATCTGTGTCCTAATAGTAGCTAGTATATCATCTGAACTCATCAAATCGACTACCTCGAGTAACGCATACTCGTGAGTCCTATAGCACACTACTATGTCAATAACGACATTGGCCTTTTCTTGGATGATACTCAAGTGTAAAGTCATAATCCTTCAGGAACTTCAACCAACGTCTCTATCTTAGATTCAATTCTTTCTAAGAAAAAAAATTACTTCAAGCTCATGTGATAAGTGAACAAAGCAAACTTCACACCATACAGGTAATGTCGCCAAATCTTCAAAGCAAACACCACATCGGCTAACTCTAAATCATATGTCAGATAGTTCTTTTCATGAACCTTGAGTTGTCAAGATGCATATGTAATCACTTTTCCCTCCTGCATCAACACACAACCCAAACCAACCTTCGAAGAATCTGTATACACCTCCAAATCTTTCCCAGACTCAGGCAACGCTAAAACTAATGCAGTCATCAGCTTCTCCTTCACGGTAGAAAATGCCTGTTTGCAACTCTCAATCCAGTCAAATTTCACATTTTTCTGTGTCAATCTCGTTAGTAGTGCAGCCATTCTGGAAAAACCCAGCACAAAATGATGATAATAACCAACCAAACCTAGAAAACTACGTATCTTGATCACTGTAGTCGGTATGGGCCAATCAATCATTGCTTTAATCTTAGTGGGATCCATAGATACTCTGCTGGTTCTAACTACATGCCCCAAAAATCTGACTTCCTAAAGCCAAAATTTGCATTTACTAAACTTGGAATATAACCGATGTTCCCTCAATGTCTGCAGAACTGCTCAGAGATGTTCCTCGTAATCCTCACGAGTCTTAGAATAGATGAGAATATCATCAACGAATATAATCACAAATCTATCCAGATAATCCTTCATTACTCTATGCATGAGATTCATAAACATAGTTGGTGCATTAGTTAAACCAAATGGCATGACTGTAAATTGATAATGGTCATATCTCGTACTGAATATAGTATTCTCCCTGTCTTTAGCTCTAATTCTGAACTGATGATAGCCTGATCGCAAATCAATCTTAGAAAACCACAGAGCTCTCGTCAGCTGATCAAACAAATCATCAATGCGGGAAACGGATAATTGCTCCTCACAGTCACCAGGTTTAGTTGCCTATAGTCGATGCACAACCTCAGGCTACCGTCTTTCTTCTTCACAAATAAGACCGACGCACCCCATAGTGACGTGTTTGGGTGAATGAGCCCTAACTCCAACAACTTGTCCAACTGAGTCCTCAATTCCTCCAACTCTCGAGGAACCATTCAATATGTTTATATAGAAATAGGTTTAACCCCAGGGACTAAATCGATGATGAAATCAATCTCTCGTGGCGGTATTAATCCCGATAGATCCTTCGAAAATTCGTCAATGAACTTGCACACTATCGGCACGTCGCTAATACAGATCTTCGATCTTTCGGCAATACTCATAACACTCCTAAGCGTCTCAAGTTCACTACTAGAGGCTTTCTTTCCTCTAGAGATCTGAAGTAAAGCAGCGGTTCCCTGAAAATGTATCTCCGTCCCATCTGATAATAGAATCATAACCGACTTCTCGTAGCAATCAATAGAAGCATGATATGTACCCAGCCAGTCCATACCAAGTATAGCATCAAACTCAAGCAATTCTAAAACTTTCATGTCTATAGGTAAATTATAACCCTCTATCTCTTCCCAACAATCGACACACAACAAGTTTGGGTACATCTTGTCCCTAGCAGTTGTGTTAAGGTTCAATGGTCTACTAAGCCTAGTAGGTTTCAACCCTAATGCATCGATCATGCATCCTAAAATAAATGAAATAGTCGAACTAGAATCAAACATGGTATGCATTAAAGTACCACAAATCAAAATCATACCCTCAGTGAGATTTAGAGGAGCTCCCTAATCTAGATTAACAACAATAAGGACTCTTTCTCTGCTATTGATGATGTTGCATCTGTGCTCGATGTAGCTGCGGACACTGACTCTGAAGATGACCTATCTGACCGCATTTGAAGCATGTACATTGCTCCTTTAGTCTAGAAGACATCCCCTATGTCTGGCTCTGTCCTCGAACCTGTGCGGGTCTCTAACTCTGTGTTTGTGCCTGTCAAGACCTTCGTGTCTGTCTACCACCGCTACCCATATCCATACTCTCAAAATGCTACCTCTATGGCTGTTGTACGAACCAAGTAGCCTGTGTTGATCGGCTAGCAAAACTCAGCACTGATACAGGTGAAACATGAGTAGTCTGAGCAGGTCATGCTGACGCTTTTAAGGACACAACTCTTTGGGCTCTCCTATATCTAAAGCCCTGACTATTCTTCTTCCTCTTCCTGTCCCTATCAGATCGACGGTCTGATTGTGTCTCCAGTCGGACAAGTTTAGCCTCCTTAAGATGTGTATTTAAGTAAACCTCCCTATCTAAACTCCTCTCGTAAGCCCTCTGCAATGTATCTAGCTCGGTGGAGAAAATGACCCCTCTAATCTCGTGTAGCAATCTCTCGGTGAAATAGTACACCTGATCGGCGTTTGAATCTGCCATGCCTTTGACATATAGAAATAGTTGTAAGTAACGTCTTATGTAGCCCATAACAAAATCATCAGCAAACTGTCTCAATGAGGTGAACTGGTTCCTCTTCTCTCTCAGTACAGAAGGAGGAAAATACTTCAAGTTAAACTGTCTCTTGAAGTCGACCCAGTCCTTGGGTACTCCTCTAATAGAAACCATCGTCGTCCACCACTTTTCTACCTCTCCTTGAAGCATTGATGAAGAAATTAAGGCTTTTATGTTCTCCTCGGTAGCAATGATACTGTGCACTTTCTCTTGGCTATTCAGGAACTTCTCGGCAGCCTCCAAATCTGTACCACCATAAAACTATGTCAGATTACGGCTCTTAAACTCCCTCAACTGCCTAGCCTCTATAGTCACCTTAGTGCCCTTCTCTACTGATGGCACTATCTCAGTCTGTACATGAGGTATAACTATAGTCTATGGTACGACAATAATAACTATAGTAGCCGCAGTAGTAGTCGCTACAATCAGTGTATTCGTCTCCCGAATAACAGGCAATGTCGATGAAGCTGGTGGTTACGGTGTAGCCGTAGTCGGTGCTTTAAGTATCCTCAAAATCCCTTCCGATCGTAGATTTTGGGACGCGACTCTCTCTGATAAAGTATGCAACTCCTCATCACTCGCATATCGAGAACCTACAACCTCACTGTCATCACTAAGTCCAGCTTGATCTGTCATCGCTATCTGCAATAAAAAGCGAATCCCATAATCAGTGGATACTTATCGATATAATATATTACAACATGACAAATATAACATATAAGACCAAATTTTTCCTTTTTCCCAACTTTCGTCACTTCCCAACAAAGTTTCTAAGTCATGATCATAGGGTACCACTATAGGTTCCAATTGTTTGTTTTTATTATTTACATTTAAATTGCTCTGATACCAAATGTGACGACCCCAGTTCCCCATAAAACTGGGCCCCACCCGGCCTAAACCCATGTGGACCCCCGAGTCAATCCTCGCAAAGTCAACACATGCCTAGTCAGCCTTAAATAATTACATTCTCATTAAATTTGTATTTTTCACATTGAGCTATTAAGTTATGTCTTTTATAGAATAATTTGTAGCGGAATTAAACTTATGACAAAATTAAATAACTAAGATTTCATTAAAAGTGAAAAAACCTACAGTGTGGAAACCCCGAAAACCATCCTATAAACACACTTATCCTATATCACTCAATCCCATTATGTCCCATTGTATTTCACAAACAATAATATACAATAAATACAACAAAAATGGAAAAAACATACAGTCATGCAAGGAAGGAACCACTCCACAAAGTCCTCAAAGAAAATCACCGATCACTGGTCATTTCCCTTTGCCCATCTCTGTCTGCTCTGCACCCACCGTTTCAAACTAGACGGCGAGTACAGTAAAGTAGAAGGTAATGACTAGAAGGATATAAACAGTAATTCATGAATCATGTAAAAATAGTATGAATATCATGCGGGCATTTAAAGATAGATAAAAATAAAAAAGTGCATGATAAACAGACTGACATATATACACAACGAAACATGAATGTCTAGGAATCAAAAGAGGCAACTAAGTGGTCTTAAATCCACAACAAACCACAACAATCCAGTACTCAGGGAAAACTCACATTTGGTTGGGTAGTTGCATCCCCACAAGTAGTGTTCATGTTAGCCCAACTAGCTATAATCCCTTGAATACCTTCCCGACACACTTAGGTCATAGACACTCAACGAAGGAAATGAAGAATAGACTTCCAAACAAAGGCATTTATCGAGTAGAACAATAAGTAAGAAATATGAATTACTATGCATTCCCTTAGCTAGTTTACTCACTTACCTCAAATCCGCGCTATTTCGCCTTCGCGGCTCGGACACGCTCCCAAAGCGAATACCCAAACTTCCGAGACCTTCCCTTAGGTTGATAAGGTCCTAAAACATGTTTTAGACCAAATTATAGCGTTTTGAAGATCTTGGAAAATCTCAATTTTAGGTACTGCCAAGGGAATTAGCACGTTATTTTAGACCTTTAGCGTGCTAATCCATATTAGCATGCTAATTTTTGACATTAGCATGCTAATTCGCAATTAACCGCTACCTCACAGATCTGGGACACTAATCAATATCAACGCGCAATGTGAGAAATCTAGTGCGCTACGTGCAACAAAACTCAGAATTCTATAGTTTGAATTCTGAGTTTGCATGACACATAGGCCTTGTTTATTGTTTGAGAACCCACATACATATTAGTAAGGGTCCCCAATATCAACCAAAACACAAAAACAACAACTCCAAATACAAGAATTGAATGAAGTGACCAAGCTATGTAAATGCAAATGTCGACAATTCAATTTTTATTTTGTAAATGTTGGACTAATCGATGCTTTAAGATACATTTATAAAAAGGTTTGTGTAAGGTTTATTGCAATGCCTAAACATTGATCCTTACAATAACTTAATTGATTTAGACTTTTATTAATTAAATCATACTTATTAGGAAACATGAACATCATAGTACTATTAGTAAAGACATGAAAAAATAAGAACAAATAATCACATAGCCCAAATAAGTTTCTCGATAGGAACACATAGCCTGACTAATTAAATATATGTATATATCTATTAAAGTTTCTATGTTCTTACTTCAATTAAGTTGGCACTATTAGAGTACTTTGTTCATTCCTAAAAAATTGTCAGGATCAAACTTGCTCTTGGTGACATGGACACATAAGGTGCCATGTACTTATAAAACCTTTTCATCTCATTTATGTTCTTGTTTTCTAATTCAACTCTATCTTTGTCCGAATAACTTCATACCGCTAGTATTGCATATTCTACAAAAATTTTGGTAGAGTTTCCCCTATAACATAGACTCTAAAAAATTTCAAAACCTAATAAACAGCAGCGAGAGAATGCCTAGAAAGTCTCACATCTCCCAAACATTTCGCAATATCATGTAAACATGAACTTAAAGGCTAAATCCAATATATTAACATTTCAAGAAATTTATAAAATTATTGAAATCACAATTTCTAATCTAAATGAATGCATTGAACAATTACAAAACTTACCTTCACTACATAGAAAATAGCAAAACCAAGTTCAAGAATCTGATGAAAACAAACCGTAGAAACATGCAAATGAAAAGAGAATTCTACGGATGATTGTAAGATAGTGGTGCTAGCTTGTATATGGTTAGCAACTTGGGATGAAACATCTCTAAACTTCCTTGAACTCTCTTAAGTATTTTAACTTCTCAAACTATAAACTAAGTTATATGTAAATCAATTTTTATAAGTTCATTCAATTTAAAAATAAAAATAAAAAAATTTTAAAGTTTCGTAGATTTTCCTTTGTGTCCCATTTCAAATAATAAGTTATTAGGAAACAAAAATAACATGTTGTCAGTTTTTGCAAGAAGACATATATAAGTAACGAAGAAAATAACACAATACAAGACGAGAGGTTAATTTCAAAGAATTTAATGGAATCCACATATAAAGAAAGAAATCGTAAAGAGTAGATATAAAAAAAAGAAAAGAGCAAGGAAGTATATAAATATACATATAAAGTAATTAACTTCAAAGACAAAAGAGAGGCAAAAAACCGTAAAAACAAACACCCACTAATATGCAATTCACAAAACAAACAACCAAACAATAAGGTAAAATTGCAATTCCAAGAGTTTAAACAACAAAATCTTTTCATATCTCAGAATTTAAAAGTTCCATCTCAATGAACTACTTACTTGTAAAAGGGAACAACTAGTAAGCATACAAGAATTTATTCCCCAGTCACAGTTCTATTGCACCTCAAGTTAAAATATAAATAACATATTTCTAGCTATTTAATCATTGCAAACAAGCTGTAAAAACCATGACAATAGATATATTTACATAGGCATTTCACATCGCAATGTTCCACAAGTTAGAAACAAAACATAGTAAATTAAGATTTTTTTTTAATTATTATAGTATATTAGGAAATGATAGTAGAAGTTGTAGTAGGTAGAGCACATTTAAAATTTTGATGGTCATAAAGAAAGAAATGACAGTAGAGAATTCATTGAATCAATAAAAACGCAAAAGTTTCAAAAATAAAAGTTCTAATTGCAAGAACAAATTGAAAAGTTGAAAACATAACCTAACCAACCCTCAAAATATTAAAATCCAAAGGTTTGTACAAAATTTAGGGTTTTTATGGATTTAACCTTTAAAAAACATGAACTTAGCATAAAATCAATTTTGCAAATTTGATTCTTGAAGAGCGTAACAGCTCAAGTAAGTCTAGGGCATCAATCAACAATTCAAAACTTAAAAGTAATTTAACTGCTAGAAATGATTACAATATAAACAGTCGAAATAAAAAAACCCACCTTAAAATGTGGAAACCCAAACAATTAAAAACATCGATCAAAACCCTAAACATGTTATAGAACAATAAATTAAGACATCAACAATACTAAATGACTAAAAAGGGAACACAAATTGCATCAAACTAAAAGAAAAAATCCTTAAATCCAAGCTAGTTAACTCATTAACCTAAAGAGATTGTTTTGAGAACCCAATTTCTCTCAAAATCAATTCTTGATGAGATTGTATGGATAAACATATCGACAACTACCCATCAAATCATTAAATCCCCAAAAGACTCAATTACAAAATCATTAGGAAAAATGATCGAAAGAAACTCAAATCCAACATAGTAAATCAAAGAAAAGAAACACAACAAATCTGAATAGTCTTCCATGTACACCAATTTCTTTCCTAAAACAATCAGCTCCTTCAATTCCTTCTATTAATATAAAGACCACCCAGAACTCACATTCTTGTGTGTATCAAAGGAGAAGAATCTTGATGAGAACTTTTGTGAGACTTGTTTGAATTTCTATGAAAGACTAAAATTTGGGTCTGGCTTTTAGCGATACGTTAACAATTCTCTCTAAATAAGAACGCAAAACAAAAAAAAAAACAAAACTAAATTTGTAGATCTTATCAAACAATGGCTCTTGTCTGATCCGGTTCCCCATTTTCTCCAATCGATCTTGATCTTGATCCAAGTGTCGATCTACAAATTCATGTAGAGGCTCTAGATCAAATTGGTAGTGAAACATACCAACTTCATCTTATATGCACGAGGCATCCACCACGTCGACCTCAATGTCTCTTGTGAGATAGTGTAAAGCTCACCATGACTCCTTCACACTATACTCTTTCATCACAATTACATCAGACTGCCATTTACAGATATTGCAAAATACGCAAAGACACTCCTTCCACACTCCAATATAGATATTCAAATCACTATCATCATCTACCTGCGTTTGATGTTCTTCTGAGAGTAATATCTTTTTGAACTTGTTTTTCTTAAAATCAAAAGCTACAGTTTTCTTGTGATAGTATTAATCAATTTTCAATTTTGTTATCCAATGTTGAGCTCCAATGAAGAATATTTATGATAAAACAATTTGGACAGACGGGCATTTTTCTTTCAATTTCAATGTAACAACAAAAATGGTGGTTCACTTGTTCTTTTCAATACATTTGTATTTTTATATAGGTAGTTCAACACATGTACGTAACTGGTGCAATACATACATATTGATTAGAGAAATGATATTTTGACGTCAAGCAAATATCTTTGAATGCTTCTATTATTAATAAATATTATCATTTGTACTACATGTTATGGAGGAGAGATACAACAATAAGGGAGCTTACATCGTGTTACAACCACCTGATTTCGATACTCATGTTTTCATAGTTTTAAAGCGTTAACACCAAGGCCAAAGGTACATAACTAAACCTACCAATTTTGTTGTTATTCAACCTCTTATGCTTTAGAAGAAAATAAAATAAAATAAAATTAAGGACTCTCTAGATAAAATTCATTTGAGGATATGTTTCTTTTCTCCAATTTGCATTGATAAGGTCATTTATGAGGAAGGGAAACTATTAACTTTAGAGAATGATGGTGGGTCAATGTTACGATTAAAATGATCATAACATGAATAAATATAAATGTCGGCATATCATATAATAGCATCATTTCTTAATGGTAATTAACGTCCTTTTAAACTAGATCATAAAACCTTTATCTAGGTAAATGCATACTACAGCTATAAAGATGTCATTGATTTCGATGGGGAACTGGATTTTTGTGCAGCTGCTGAAGATGGTTAACCTTCTTCCTTTTAACATGAAAGATGAGTTCCTTTTGTTATTTTTTTTTGTATCATGTAGTTTTTTGGCATTATATAGTTGCTTAAGAACGTAACAAAGCTCTTCCTACTTTTACAACTTCATGTTACTATTCCTGTGAATTCTATCCTAAGCTGTAATTACATCAACAACTTTGTAACTTTACAGCAAGCTAACATGATAAAACTGATAAAACCAAGTGCAAGCTTAAGTTAATCATGAGAAATGCTAACATGATAAAACTGATAAAACCAAGTGCAAGCTTAAGTTAATCATGAGAAATGAACATTGAATTACCCAGTTCACAACTTTAACTACTAACCATGACATCTTAGAATGGATAAAAAAATTGTTAATCTTCCTCGCGTAGAACTCCCATATTCATTAAATCCACCTCAATATGACAAGAGTTCTAGGGAAAGACTTTCACCCATTCAATCATCGAAAAGCTAATCTTTCTAGCACCCAATGCATCTCTTAACAAATCAACAACAACAATAACAAAAAAGCCCCAAACCCAAATTAGTCGTGATCTTCTATATGATTCAAACTCTTCCACTCCACTTGATTTAATGCAATCTCTTAACAAAGCCCAAAAAACACAAAATAATTCCTCAATCAGGTAGCCAAAATTTGGTATTCTAGTATTTTCTTTTATCCTGAAATGGACAACACACAACCTACTATCATATTTTTTTTGAAGCCTTACTATTATAAACTTTGGAATACAAAATGAATGGCCCCCAATAGGTACTGGCTCACAGAGGAAGAAATGGACTTTAAAGTAAGAAACTTGAGACAAATACCAGAAACTATGTCAAACTAAAAGGCTATAAAGTCTGAATTCAGAAGAAACTATAAATTCATATTGCCCTTATTTTACAATATCATTGATACAATCTCTGTTTCTTGATCTCCACTTGTGCTTGAAAGATGTCCTACTATGTAAGTTTAGCCTATTTTGTAAAACCAATTGGCACCCTACCAAGGGTGGGGCCATAGGGTTCGAAAGTGATTTAAGGCAAGGGCATTACATTCGAATCTGATCTGAAAATCTCTTCATATTAATTGGAGAAAACGATCACAAACATCAACATAAACAAATAAGATCAAGATCCGATCGGTTTTTCACATCTAAACAAACAAAAACGATTAGTTATACCACAGATGACCTACGATCCTAAATGACAATCTTTATAACTGAAACAAAAAGAAATGACTTGAAATAAATGGTGAAAGAGAGCGAGAGACGAAACACTTACCTCCAAGTGAACTCAACGGAAGAGACGAAAGTCTGAGAAGGAGAGATGTTGAGAGAGTGTGAGAGAGAGAGAGCGCGAGAGAGGGTCTGGCGCCCGAACCACATGGGCGACGGAATGGGTGGACTCGAAATGTGTCAAACCAGCATTGGCCTAGCGACGGCGATGAAGGCCCAAGTGCCAATCGGGAGCAAGCTGAAGATGAGCCTGACGGGGAGTAGAAGAGACGAAAGTCTGAGAGGAAAATGGTGTCGGTAGGTTTGGGGAAGAAGCACAGATATGTGTTTTAGGGGGTGGACTCGAAATGTGGATTTGGGGGAGCAATTCGGATTTACAATGTGTTTTGCGTTTGTGTAAGTGTATGTGTACGTGGGATTCGCAATGTTGCTCTATACAGATATATGTTTTTTATCTCACTTTTCAATTTAACAATGGAATACTAACAGATATCATTTGCAACAGAATCCGTTGGTAATTCGTTGGTAATCCGTTGCAAATTATCTTTAGTAATGGTTTCAAAATGGATTAGCAATGGATTAGCCAAATTTTCTTACTAATGTGTTTGTAATTTAGAATTCGTTGCATCAGCTAAATTGCAACAGATTAGCAAGGGAATTTAAGGCAGGAGATTTTCGCGGGTTTTTTACCAATATAATTTATTTCCGTTGCTAATCAGTTGGTAATCGTTTTCTAATTGGCTAAACATTTCCCCTTCCACATTCTATTGTTATTCCATTGCTAATTAGCAATGGACACTTATTTCGTTGCTAAATCACTATTTTTGTGGTGGATTAAACATGTCAAAATGTCTTTTCTCACCCTCGAAACATGAGCTCTATCATGAATCTACAATGCCCTAATATTGTCGTGATTCTCTCTAAAATTTTTGTGTAGTCTCATAAGCTCTAGCTCTATCTTGAACCTATCAACAGAATCATGCTCTAATCAAAGTACTGCTCATTGAACTCCATGAGCAAATCAACCATAGTATCAAATATGGGATGCTCATCATGTAGAGATATCCATATAATCTCAGCATCGGCCCGAAGATTGTATGAAGATATCAAAGCCCTCAAAGGTTCATTGCACCTAACATTTGATGAAACTTCTCATGATTAAGAATGCATGTCTCTATAGCACTCAAGTCTAATTCACCATAAAAGCACATGGAGTAACACTTCCTAAACTCTATCCTTTAACTTTCCTCCTGTAACATTCCACTTGCAATGACTTGATTGGCCTAAATCAAAATTGCAATAACTGGTTCAACTTCAATACAAACTACAGAGGTAGCCTTCTCCTCTTTACCAGCTGGAGTGGCTGTAGAAATATTTTGTGCAATAGGAACCGGAGGTACTTGAGAAGCTACCACCTGTGCTCGTAAAATATTTAACAACTCTGACATCTCCCTAGCCAAGTTCTGATACACATTTAAATCCACATGTTTTTGGATCCTTATTGCCTTTGTTAGATACCTGATCCAACTCTTGTTGTCCACTCCTAGTGTTCTGAAACAAAAATTGCAAGAAAAGTGGTTCATCATAATTATATTCATCGATGTAACGATACTACAAAACACAAATATTACAATCTTAAAGTTTTAAATTTTTTTTAGCTCGTTCCATCGCTTTAGTTCCCACTAATCACTTATTTAACTTCAATCAACGAGATTCTTTTAAAATCCTAGGCTTAGATACCAACTTTGACAAACCCCACCTAATTTGGGCGTTTAAGCGGTGTATATTACCTTAATCTTCGAATAATATAGTTAGCCTTAACTTTCCATAGTAAATAAACAAACCCTAAGCTTCTAAGTCCTCCAATATAAACGTTATCAAACTTATAGTATCCTAAAAGTTAATTTGAAATTCAAAGTTCATTTATATTGAACAAATTAACCTCTAAATTACTTCAAAATTTTTGCCAGCACCTTCTCTGTTTATAAGCCTAAACCATAAAACCAGGCCTTAAAAAATCTTAAAATAAAACATGCTTAGCTTGGTGGAAATGCTAAACAACTCACAATCCACCCTAAAATAATATATTTCATCAACACGATACATACTCATTCTATATTATTTTCAAAGATCAAAATAATCTTCATCCTTAAACGAATGCTGACTTAGCTCCTATAATTGTTTCAATCCAACCCAAACTATTACAATAACTCAAAATAGATCCTAACCACACATGAACCTAAAACCTATTTATACATTAAATTATATAAAAATAATAATACATACGTAAAGAAAATGAAGCCGATCAAGACACAAATTCACAAAGTTTCATTTCCCAAGTTGCGACTAGAACCTGTAATTACCAACCAAAAAGTAAAACAATTTTAGATAAGTAAATTTTAGACTATCTAGTATACCTCTAATAACCAAATTTATCATAATTCATGTGATTAAATAAAACAATATATTTTAAAGAAATTTAAATAAAATTGTGAACTCATCCTATTTTTGTTATCCGACCACAATCATATGATATCCTGCAAAAGTGGTAAGCAAGCAGTAATAAGGAATCATGTAATGAGAGGATAAACAAATGAGTCTAGTTCCTCTATATTATAGGACTGTGATTTGGTTTGACATTGTAGCATCCCCTAACTTGATTAGGGCGATACCTGGCTTGAAATCTTAATTAAGCCCCGTTAATCCAATTAAACTTAACTAGAGCCATCAGTCTTTCCTCTTACTTTTGATAAACACCAATGTATATCGAATATTGATGTAAAACATATAGTAAACGCAACGAAAATTAAAAATGTTTTCGATAATTAAAAGATAATATATAGTATCAAATCAAACAGGAATAAACCTTGGTTGTATAAAATCTCTCATCCCTTGTGATATTACAAAATTGTAATTCAATACAAATATATAAGACAAGGAAGGATTGATTACATCGAAAAGAAGATCAAGACCCCTAAATCTTCTCTATCCCATAGCCTTAGCGCTTATCAATTTTCCTTAAATGTTAATTTTGGAGTGAGCGCTCCAATTTTCTCAGTAAGTCGGGAATCACATAGCCATCAACATTTCATATAATAATCAAGAACATCATGCAATAACAATATGCACCAATTGTAACTAATAAGAATCTCGAAAGCATATGATTCAATATATAACGGATGCAAATCAAACTATCAATTACTACTACACTGTGATTCACATTTTATTTATAAAATTAACTAACGCCATTAATGTGATTGCTAGACCAACACGTTAGCCGATGTGTTGTATAGACAATCCATTAATGCCCAATAGTTCTATCTGAAACCTTCTAGTGAATATGTAACCCACGCAACCTATCCAACTGAGTAGGAGTTTCGTATAGACAGGGAGATCAACCCCGCATCCTATACAACCTGGTCTCAGTCTCTCAGGAGTTATTTTCATAGATCACATTAGACACTATTTTTCATTTAGTAAAAACATCATAATGTGCATAGTCCTCCCATTCAGTTCCTAAACTACATGAACTACATATATTAACATATCCAGGCACCGTAAAAAAATAAGCGAATCTGTACTTACCCCGATTCAGTTTTCTATTTCTAAACTTCTTAGTTTTCTGGGCCACTCACGATTTCCTCGGTGACCCAACACCTATCACAAACCTTTTGTGATCAATATAGGTATAATACCCCACGTTTGGAGCCCTTAAGTTAGTCCCTAAGACCTTATGAAACTCTAAGTAAATTTCTGCATAGTTGTTTTTAGGGGTGGGAGCGTGCTCCTTCGCTTGGTGGGGCGCACTCCATCAACTAGGTTCATCCCAAATGATGAAGGAGAGTTCTCCTCTACTTGATGGAGCACGCTCCATCCTACACTACCTCAATAGTGAACAGGGCAACAACCACTGTTCCATTACTAAATCATAACTATAGCCTTCAAAACTCTTCCAAATCATCAGGGAAGACGTCTAGTGAGGTAACCAATCATTTCCAATCAACAATAACAACAACAATTCAAAGATATTTCATCACCTATTATCGAAATGGTCTTCAAAAACTCAAAAACCAAACTTACCAATGTGATGATATATGGATTTTAAGTTTTTTAAGCTCCTCAATTCATGTTGAATCAGCTCCTGGATTGATCCTATCTAGATCAAACCCCCAGCTGCTCTCTCTTGCACTCTCGAATGATCGATTAATGAAATGAGGATAAGTTTGATAGTTTTGGATTTATATATATGGATTTTTCTTAAAACACATCGTGCTATCTCAAGGCTGATCAAGCGATTGATGTGTTAAAATGACACTCCTTAAAGTAACACATATCTTGACACTATCAACACTTACGCTCATTTCGAGGTTGATCAAACGATCCATACAATTAAAATAGTTTTTAATATATATTTATATATCGAATATATAGAAATATATATAATTTGTGTATTTTCTCTCCAATAAATTCACCAGATATGCCTACGAGTATTCTAGGGTGTGCACATTCATTTCACGACCCCTTCGTCACATTTGGTGTATTGGTTTTTTATTGTTTAAATACTTATTATAGGTTTATCTTATTTTTATATTAATCCTGCAACCTATAAAATTCATTAACATTCCAAACAAACACAAATTATCATGCAAACACATGCACATGCTAATCGAGGTATATCGGACTTAACCACGAGCCTAAATTGAGTTAATTAAGATTTGGATTAACACTAATCACCAACTTAAGGTAACAAGTTGTTATAGACATGATCCCATAATAATCATGTGATACAAATAATCTGTGACTCCAGCTCCTTAAGCATAATATTATTTGGTTTAGGGTTTATACGCATCGAAAAACTTAAAACAATTTTTGAAAAACCATAACAACATCAAAAATAAGTTCCATTAAACTATATCTACAAAATTAGAATAAACCTTAATTCGTGATTTTCTTCTTTTATTGTTTGATCTCTAAGATGTTCAAGCGCGTGTCCTCTATCGAAAATCCACACACAAACAGTGACCACAATTTGGAATGCTAGCCCCATGAGAGATAGAAAATGTTTTTCTTTATCTCTCAAAATCTAGAGAACTCAAAAATAGCAAAAAAAAATCTAATTTTGTTTTAAGGTTTCAACTTCTATTTATATGTGTAGATATGCTCACTTAAAAAATTTATTTGTAATACAACTATTGTATTTAAGTTATTCAAGTAAATTACATATGCCCCTTTTAATAAGTTATCATATAACTAATCGTAAGGGCTTTTATGTCATAAATTTTATCATATAAAATTCATTACTCTGGACCAATTAAAATTCCGCAAAGCCATTCTTTGTGTGCGACTCAATAGGTTCATACGATGTTAATAGTGAATCAAAACTATTTTGGTACACAAGTCATAAGCGGTCTCTAGCAAGGCATAATGACTACCCAAGTAGCATGAATATCAAATTCAATACAACCTAATGAATAACATATATCATATCCTTTTGTCATGCTATATACTTTGGTTAAACATAAGGCATGGAAAGTCACCCTTAATGTTCAATCGTACTAGTCTCGATCTTCAGGTAAACTGAAAACATCCAAGTCACATTGATCATATCAATTCACATGGACTTGACCATTATCAGTCTATCATATCGAGGGATCCACTAATATCTGTCTATACGAGAGTAACAAATCTTATCTTGATTATACTCCTGCACATATTATTCACATAGTAACCAATCATAATCTTTATAATCATCCAGATAAAGACAAAGTTTGATCGTGTCAAATTATCAGGCTCCTAATCTTGAAGTTTATGGTAATCTCAAGTCAAGGAATGAATAATATACCTATCATGAGTAACACCTATGACTTAATCCATGTGATGTTCTCATAGTGAGTCATTCCAGTACCTTATTCCCTAAAAGAACTCTTGATCTCGATTCGCATCCATATACACATGATCTTTACGTGACCATCAATTAAGATTCACATTAGTCTTTATTCATTATAGTTCTTAATATAATGACCAACTAGGGACATTTGAAATATTTCAACAAATACCCATGAATCTTATTATAAGGTAAACATGCAATCACTTATAATAAAATAGTAAACGAAAACCTCTATTTTATTACCTAAAATTATAAGATAAACAATGTCTGTAGATTGACCTAGGGCACATGCCCCAACAAATATAGTGTTCTTCCCTATAGCGCTATAGTAAACAGTATAAGGAGACTCGAATCGCTCTTATCATCCCCTCATGTTTGCATGTATAATAAATAATGCAAGAACAAGAATCAACGCAATTTATATGAAATTTATAATAATATAATGTAAAGGTTAGTATGGGATTTACTTATTGTGCATATGCAACACTATGAATTCCTTGCGCTCCAGGTTAGTAAGCTACTCTAAATGGAGTTCCAATTGTGATCCATTTATAGGTCCAGTAAGTTTCAATAATGATTCCATAAATTTTTTCTCAATTAATTACACTTGAATTGGTATCGTCGCATCTCGAAAACCCCATAAATCATACCAAAATAAATTTTCTGATGTCTGAATCCTAATTCCAACTCCATATTATTGTTTGATGTCAAAAATTAAGCTTTATTAGGCTTTAAAATATTGTTTCAAATTTTGGGCCTTTCGGGTCTCAAAAAAATCCCGAATTTCTCATTTCATAAAAATACTCAGTTTTTATTTATTTGGCTACAAATTCTATTTTTTCTAAATTTTTTCTTAATTTCCATGGATTTTTCATATATTTTTTTAATTATACATATATTTTTTAATTTTGTATATTTTTAAATGAAGAGGGGTGTGATCCTTGAACCGGGTATGCTTCTACTCAGTCGGGGATCAACCTATTTTTCTATCCTTTTTTTTCTGAGGTTGATTTGGGGTCTAGGCAAGGGAGCTCAAGGCTCAATCCCTCTCCCCCTCTCTCCAAAACACAATCAACAACAACCATATTCTCTCCATCTCTAATTTGAATCCAACTCACATGGCATCAGTCATGTACATCAATAACACAGTACCAATCTGATTGAAATCAACAATAAACTCCATTACTCTTCTTCACTACAATGGTAACAACCAACCATAACTCTTCGATCTCGATTCCAAACTCTCAATAGAGAGAAGCACAATGAAGAGAGAGGAATTTAGAATAGAAATATTAGGAGAGAGAAGAGTAAGAGGTGAAAACGAATGAGGGATGATGAGGAAGAGAACAACGAACCACTTCTTATATAATTGACAACCAAATGTCCATTTTGCCCTTTAATTTTAATCCTCTTCTTATATGGTTGAATACCATTTTTGGTCATTTGCATTTTTCTTTTTATTTTCATTTTTATCTCTTAATTTGAACCCCAAATAAACCCTAAAAAATACTCTAATTTTACAAAAAATTGAAAAAATACTGACGCACTCCGAAACTCTTAGACAACGCATTTAAACCTCAATTTGACTATATTTCACGACGAATAGTGTATAATACGTACATTAGGCACACAACAAATAAAAATAAATTACATGTAAATCTCAATTTCACCAGTCCTTAGCTCCCGAATCACGGCTTAAATAATAATTAGGAGATGTTAATTTTGATTAGCCACAATTATACGTTTAAAAATTTTGGGATTTGACAATAACCATTCAAAAGTTTGAACAATCAAACCTCAACCAAATATAACAATCAAGATTTTGCATTTGGTAGTGAATTGTTGAGTGTATGGACAAATATGGGGAGGATGTGGAGATTAGAAGGTGGAAGAGGAAAATAAGATGAGTTGATTGTTTAATTTGGGTGTGATATAGAAAGTGAGAATTAAGTAGAAGAGGAAAAAATGATGGGTTTAATTTGGGGAGAGTTTAATGAGTAAGAAGTCGGGGATGGGTTTAAGGTTTAATTTAGATAAGGATGTAGAGAGTAAAAAGTAAGGTTGAGGATGTGTGTAGATAGTGAAAAATACAAGGGAAAAAAGAAATGGATTCATGATTTAATTTAAAGTGAGGTTAATTATATAATTTTACGTAAATGCATTTTAGTTTAAATTTTTATTAAATTAAATAGGGGCGTAAATCAGGTAAAGGGGAATTTGGTTGCCTCCTAAATATATATTTTTAAAACAATAATATATGTTTGTAAAAGTGTAATATATGTTTGGTTTTTTTTAATGAACCACTAATATATGTTGTCAATAGCTCCGTTGTTAAAAGTTAATTAACATATAACTAATATAGTATAAGTAGTCATAAATTGTAAAAATCATAAGTAATGATTTGTTTAATGCTATAAAATAAAATATTTTATTAAATTGATAAGTTATTATTTATTTGTAAGAAATTATATTTTATTATGTATCAATTAAGTTTTTTACAATTTTGAACAAACGTAAAGAATTTAAGATAAATTTTGAGAACGTTTAGTATATATAACAACATTATTAAATCGATGAGTCTATATGTTTTTATTAGGACAGATGATTCTATGTTTGGTCGTGTATCGAGCCATTGATGATTAATGAAATTTCTATTTTATTTAAAAAACATTACTAATTGTTGTACAAAATCAACTTTCTTGTATTATGATGCTTACTTAATATGCGCGCTTTAAATTAAATAAAAAGATGCAAGAATGTATTTTTTAAATTGTGAAGCCCGTGAAAATGCAACATAAATATACCTTAGACATGAAGGAAACTATGCAACAAATTAGAGTACAACTAGGGTTATTAATGTAGTAAATACATGTAATAAACTTGGAGAGTTGTAAGGTTGAATCATAATATAAGATTGGGTAGTTTCTTACAACTAAGACTTGCTACAAAATTGAAAGTGAGAAATTAAAGTAAACATGATAGGGTAGTGTGACTTGATTGATAATGTAGGAGAAACAATGAGAAAAAGAGTTAGGACATTATAGTAGTCAAATCCTCCTCTCTTTTAATCCATCTTGGGTAAAATAAAAAAAGCGTGAGAAACAACTAAAGAGTTTACCCTACCATAAAGATAGATCTTTAAAGCTCAAATAAATTTAAATGTAGTGTTCTCTCACTTGAAGTACTTGAAATAAAAATCAGAATAGGATAAAGGTTCTAGAATGTGTGAGTGCAAAATGTGAAACCTAAGCATGTGAGATACATGATATGACAATAAAAGGAGACTCAAAATAACTCACTTGATAAAAGAAACACTTCAACTTTCATTAGATGTGTAGGACCAACAATAAAATATACACGACATACTATATGAAGTTCAAATCAACATCCATAGAAGAGTAGGAGAGAACATATATAACATATAAAATATGAATATTAAATCTCAAAAAATCATGAAAGAAGATGGGAAGGGTTTCCCCTTAGCCCTTAAAAAAATTTAGCCTTTCATAGTAGGAGGCAAAAAAAAAAATACAAAGAAAGTTACAAGGAAAGTTTCTAAAAAAAATGAAAATGAGAGAAGGAGATGGAGAGTGAAAGGAGAGTGTCCTCACAAGTGTAAAGATGGTGAACTTTTATAAATGAGAAATAGGTTCTCATAAGTGTCAAGTGTCCAACATGTAGAAGAGTGAACAATAAAAGTGAGGAAAGTAAGTGGTAGGTGAACATTAAATGTTTTGTCTCTCTCAAACTCAAATCCCTCATAGGATTTGTCTTGTGATCCATAATGAAGCAATGATAAAGTCTCCATAAGCTTGTGTAGAGAATCTTCAATCTTTACTATTTTCCATTAATGCTCCTCAAGATCCACAACATTCCATGATCCACCATGCGATCACATCTATCACATATATTTTACTACAACTAAAAAAACAACATAATAAGAATAATGTGTGTTACCCACTTATAAGACAACAAAGTTTGATATTGCACTGTTCAAAATTTGCATCATCATAGCAAGCAACTCTAGATACGAAATTTGGTCTAGTATTGACATTGCTTATTTTTGTCAAATCTATTGCATTAATGTTCCTAACACCTAACACGGGTACAATAATCTATTACATCAATGAGAATAGATTTTACAATTCAATTAAGCTTGGAACAACATCCTCTCGATGAGGGCAACAACCCCATGAAGGGGACAACAACTTCACAAATGAGGGCAACAACACCTTGAAATGGGACAAAGGAACAACATAAAAGTTTCAACAGCGGAGAACACTACACAATGGCGAAGACGAAGCCTTAACAAACTACCCTAAAACCATAGAATAATATACAAGACAAATCCTACTTGCGTATAATGACAATCAAATCATCGAGAGAGGAGAAAACCCCCATCTTCCAGAGTCGTCGTCCTCGTCGTGGAAAGTTAGAGCCAACTAGAAACACCAGTGCTGAAGCACAAGATCCTCTCAGCCGTGGCCGAGGCCGTTGATCGCAGATGCTCATACCCGATGGTGCTGGTGTGCCGAGGAACAAGAACGCCAGTGACACTCCCAAATACCTCCTTTCAATCTTTTACAGATCTAGCATGCTTAACTACATTATCGCCTTCCTCTCCCCATAAACATAGGAAATAGATGAATGGGGTGCAAAAAAAAAAGAGTTATTTATGTTTTTAAAAAAAAACCTACTATTTTTTGGGCTTTTGCTCCTTAGGCCAGCGCTAGAAAACTGGCCACTAGCGCCTAGGCCCTAAAAATAATAACATTTTGTTTGTTTTTTATCTTACGATTTTCGGTGCTGGCCTTGCGCTCCTAGGCGCTAGGGGCTAGCACTAGATCAAAAACTTGCATTGTTTGGTGCGTTTTTAGCACATTTTGGCACTAAAAATTATGTTGTTTCTGAAGGACTCAATACCTATTGGTTTTCTACAAATTAGAGAGTCCTAGTACATACCAAACACATTGCAAAACCAAAAGCTTTGAATCAAAATGGTTTTCTATTGTGTTCTAGCATCATTCATTTTACAAGTTATACAAATAGTGTTCTTGGTTGGAGTTGTTTTACAGACATGTCATCGAACAACCATTAAAGACTTGATTGTATCCAGAAGTCAAGTTTCAATTTTTCTATTGTGTATTCGAGATTTTAACCAGTAAGGAGAAATCTTATCTAAAAGAGAGCAATCACACGCCTCAAACTTTATTTGGTATTCCCATTCTCATCTTGTTTTTTCGTCCAAAGTAGTTTTGTTCCAACAATTTTTAGACGAGAATATCTTCATAAATGGCTTCTTCGACTTCGGACTGAATATCATAAATGAATAGGAATGATGGTTCCTCCTTGTCTTCTAAACTCAACTCAAACGGAGGGTTCGTTCCTCATTCCATGCGATTCATGAACCATGATTTAAACCGCCTCGAAAGGCTTGACAGAGATAATTTCACTTGATGGCAAGAGAAAATAATGTTCTTTCTTATGTCACTCAAGTTGGCGTACATCCTTAATGATGTACTTGAGACCCTCCCCGAACCAATTCTGGATGATTCTAATGAAGTGGTGGATTGATATGTAATGAGGAAGGCAAATGGCTATCTTTGTTGGGGCTACATCCTTAATGCACTCTTCGACAATGTTTATGCGTCACATTGAACCATCGAGTTGGCGAAATAGTTGTTGACTGCGCTAGACACCAAATACCTGATTGAGGAGTCTATCAATCTTAAGTTTTTAATTTCAAATTACTTGGATTTTAAGATGACCAATGACAAGTTTCTACTTACACAAGTTCATGACTTGTAAAAGATCGTTGTTGATCTTAAAACGGCTGGAATTTCTCTTGAAGAAGAATTTCAAGTGGGTGTAATTATCTTCATGTTTCCTAAAAATTGGAATAATTACAACAAGAAACTAATTCATGAGGAGAAGAGTTATACTCTTGAATCCCTCAAACGCCATATTCAAATTGAGGTAAACTATCGAAAGAGAGAGAGGTTAGGGATGACTTGAACTTTAAATCTAGTTCAAAGGCAAATTTAGTGGAATCTCACCATTCCAAGATATTTAAGGCCAAGAATGATTCAAAATTCAAGGAAAATGCCAATGAAAACACTACAAGCAAGAAAAAGGAAGTGTTACTATTGTGACAAGCTAAGACTTTATGCATGATATTGTCGTCTTAAGAAGAAATTCTTGAAGAATAAGGAAGTGGTCAAGGAAAGTCACAATGTGTAGCACATGGACATGGAACTCATAACAACAATCTGCCAAGCCAATTTGGATGCAAATGAAGTTGGGTAGTGGCTGAATACCGGCGGAACCGACACATTTGCAAGGATTGTAGTTTTTTCAAGAAATACGAAGATCTTTCCACTGGTGAAGAAGTGTGCATGGTGAACAACAATCGCACCAAGGTGGTTGGCAAAGGAATGGTGGATATCAAGCGTACTTTGAAAAAAGTTTTATCTTTGATTAATGTTTATTATGTACCCGAAATGTGTAAGAATATTATATCATTGACCTTCTTAATAAGAGAGGTTTATGCCTTGTCTATGAGTCTGATATGTTTATTTTGTCCAAATGAGGTGTTCCTATTAGTAAATGGTACTCATGTAATGGTATTATTAAGTTAAATGCAATAACAATGAACTATTCTTCTTATATTATTGATTCATGTTCTTTTATTGTTGATTCATATTCATTATGGCATTGTAAATTAGGCCATGTTAGTTTTCATTGCATTAGAAATATGCCTGACTTAGTCCTAGTCACAGATTTTAATATTGATCATGATACAAGGTGTGAAATATGTGCACAAACAAAAATCACGAGACAATCACACAAATTGGTTCAAAGATCTTTCGAAATTCTTAATTTGATACATAGAGATATATGTGATTTGAAAAGTCATGCTACATTAGGCATAAACAAATATATTCTCACTTTTATTTATGATTTTCAAAATATTCTTGTTTATCTTTTGAAAAGCAAAGATGAGTTTTATGAAAATTTTCTTATTTTTATATATGTTTGATCCATTTCATGAAAAGTGACAAAATTTTACGCTAGTTGTCAACCTATCGCAACCCTCCTCCATTTTCTAAGAACGAAAAATGAGCTTGGGGCCTCCCTCCCCACTTTTTGGGTATGAAAAATGAGTTTGAAACCTCCCTTACCCCTTTTTCGGTATGAAAAATGGGCGTCAAAGTTCTCCTCCTTTATCCGGACTTGGGACCAGCTATGTAGCGCGTATAGTGTACAACATAGGTGGACCAATTGATACAAAGATTTTGGAAGGGTGGTTGCGGTGGTTTGGTCACCTGCAAAGATGATCTACAAATGCCTCTACTAGAAAACTTGACTCAATAGAAATTGAAGAAATTAGACGAGGTAGGGGTAGACTAAAGTTAACATGGGTATAAGGAGGGATTCGAATGGTTTGAAAAGCTCACCATCAATTGCACTTAATCAAGCAAAATGAAAAATTTCGATCCATGTAGCCGACCCCAATTAATTTGGGACTGAGGCTATATTGTTGTTGTTGTTGTTGTTTCATGTTTTTATATCGGAAGTTGAAAATCACCATAACAAGAAAATTAAGGCTCTAAGATCCTATAGAGGTAGTGAGTATTGTTCAAGGAGTTCACAAAGTTTTGTGAGACTAATTGAATTATATATCAAGTACACCAAACAAAATAGTGTAGCAAAAATGAAGAATAAAAATTTAGTAGAGATGGTTAATTTCTGATACTAAGCTTAAACTTGCCTTTGAATTTATAGGAGGAAGCCATTCTTTCGGGTTATTTTATTTTCAATAGGGTTCTATTAAAGAACACTAATGTCACCTCATATAAGCTATGGTTCAAGTGACAACCTAATTTTAAGAGACTTAAGATTTAGGGTTGTTGAGCTTATGTAAGGAAATCGGATCCAAATAGACCTAAATTGGGAAATATAACTTATAAATATATTTATTGGTTATTCAAAGCATAGTGCGACATATAGATTGTTGAATTTGGTAACTAATGACATAATTAAATCTATAGATGTAAAATTCTTTGTACATTTAAACAAAACACATAACATGCTTTTGCTTCTGATTCTTGGGAATGTAGAGGACTTATCTCAAAACATTTCTAATAAGCAAAATTAGGGGAATCTCGAAGATTTTCCTTCAAATTCTTCTAATAGATAAGGGGATCCTCCTATTATCGTTGGTTAAAATGTTGAAATAAGGAGAAGTAAAAGTCAGCTTCTTTAGCTTTAGTTGAAGAAACTAAGTGATTCTTGTCTACTAGTTTTGACATGAAAGACTTAGAAGAAGTTGACTTAATTTTGGGTATCAAAATCTCACGACAAGATACTGGTCTTACATTATCTCAATCTCATTATATTGAAAAGATTTTGAAGAAATTTGGTCATTTTGATCAAAAGTTAGTTTGCACTCCTACTACACCTCATTTAAAATATTAAAGAGCATCGGAATATGTTTATCACAAACTAGAGTATCCTAGTGTGATAGGAAGTCTCATGTATGTTAAAGCGATGCTAGTTGGAATAATATGGAATTAAATTCCAAATCAACTAGTGTCAGCACCCGTACCGTGAACCGACAGTCTGACTGACCTGAATCATCTCCCAAGGCTTCTAGTGACACCATCGACCTTAAAAGACATTCTAGACAGGCTCGTCCATTCTTTTAACAATTAAGTTATATTCAAGTGTGTGCAGAATTGAATAAACATATAATAAAATCCTAGAAAGTAAATGGGAGCCTAACTGAGAAAAACAAATGTTATATCATCAGTACCGTAAATCCAAATCGAGGAACATGTCTAAAAGTATCCCATAATCGATAAGTAAACGATAATGTAAGTTTGGTATATAAAACAAAATAAATACATAAAAGAGATTACTCCTAAAGTGAAGATCATGGCAGTTTGAAGTCATCGTCCCACTAGTGTGCCTTGCCCTTCCCTCGATCGCTAAAGGATGATATGGGTTCCAAAAGGCCCCCAGTAAGTGAACAGTAGGTTTTTATCAAAGTTACATAATAATGTGATTCGACAAGGAATAATATAAGTAAATTGTAGGAATTAAACATGATTCAATCATTTCCTAGTATGAACAGGCAATTCTCATGAACCTCATATGTAAGGACCTAGCCTGAATCCCGCCAGTTTGGCAGAGTTCAGCATCAACCATCGGGGGAGGTCATGTAACACGAAGTTGTGAACTCGAGCAACACCGACTTACTCTAACTCCTTCATAGGAAAGGGCGGAGGGTGGAAACCTTCCCAACTGTCACACTAGTTGGAGGGTAGAGCATTGTCATATATTCATCCCTCGAAGCTACCCGACTGGCCGGAGGGGAGACTCTTCGCCGTTGAAGCTGCTTCATCTAATTCTCATATACGGTTTCTATAGGTCCTCGTGTCTATATACATAACCACAGATAATCGTGATGCGATGCACACCTAACTTATGAGATAATAATATGACGTGTAAGAAAGCTTATAAACTCTAGTGTCATAAACCTCGAGTGTGGCGTGCAAAGCCCAGCCGTGCGTATCGTACCTCGTGGTGCAAGCTGATGTCCTCACCAAGTTTTCGTCGAGCCCTAGCCGCATACATCAACGTTAGTGCGTAAATTGAGGTCCTAAAACCCCTGCAATCTCGTGCACATGTTTACATAAAACTCCTAAAGTTTTATTAATTTTTTAAGTTTTTCTATCATGGTGTCTTGCATTTAGGCCACCACTCACCTCAAACTGCGTGTCCGATACCCGAAACTAGTTTTTTCGATTCCTAGTATCGTTTTGTATTAGTTTGGGTATGTTGGGATCTTATTTGAACACTTGTGAATAATTATAGTTTAGCTAACTATTTTTGTTGAGGTTGTTTCAAGCTATCTTTAAGTCTTCTCAATTTTAACATTTAGTATGCTCTAAATAATAATGTTCAGCGAGCTTTAAAATACTAACATTTGAACTTTAGGCATTCTCAAACCAAGTCTAACAGTATTAATCCAAATAAGCAAGCTAAAAAACCCATAACAATTTTATTTCTATTAAGCAAGCTCAAAACTTATAACAGTCTTAATATCATTGAGTAAATTAGAAATTTTTCCTTTTTTGAGTGCTCAAAACTGCACAGAATCAATTTTATGCATCTTTAAAGCTTTCGATTCTTGAGTCCAAAATATTCAAATTACTTTGAACTTGATCCATTGGCTTAATAACAACTTCAATGAGTTCCAACATCATAATGCAATCATTTATACTAAATTTTCATGCAATAAATATCCAATTACCATTAATTAAAGTTACTACTCATCATCTTCTTCACATAACACAACTTATCAACCACAAAAATCTCTGCAACGATCCCATTAAGGGATTTTCACTAAATAAGGGTTGATCTACTCTTATGAACCTACATGTACCAAAACTCATTAATAAAAATAACTTGGAACATAATTTTTTTGTAGATATTTGATGAAGAAAAATATCAAGAGCGTTAATGGAGTTGTCTCATTTTGTTCTATGAGCTTCACTAAGTTAGATTCACACTCTTTACCATCAACTCTCTTGGATCTTCAAAAATTCCAACAACGAATGCAAGATTTTTCTACATCTTCTTTGATCTCCAAATTTTTCTAAAGAGCTCTCTAATGGTGCTGGAGTTTATTTTGCATGTAGAATAGGAAATCATTAAACTTATATGATCCTTTGGTTTTACATATCACCCTACTCATAAATCTTTAGGTAAATCAAAGGTTCAAATTTAAGCATCACATTCCATTAGTCAAAATCAAACTACCACTTGTCTCTTTTTATATGACATATCACATGCACCTTATTTTCTATTGGTCCACCTACACATGTCATAAGGCATTTCTCATTTTTTCCATGGCCTTTTAAATTAATTATATGTAACTCTAATTTCACAAATTTAAAAGTTGCTCACGAATTTCATTTTATTTACAAGAAAACCATAGGCATAGTAATCAAATTTAATAGTCTACATAAGCCAAATTATACCAAGTTAATAGTACATCATGATACTAGTTTAAGTTATATATTTTTCGCCTAACGTGTATCCTAAGGTGAACTCCTCATCTTCACTTGTGTCATGTGCGTGTTTATAATTATTTAATTATTTATTAAATATTGCATGCACACAAAAAATATTATTTTATTTCTTATGGTATACTCCTGTCAAGCACGACAACGTCACCTGGTCGAATCAAGTTCGGGCCTCCGATCCGGTTAGTGACGGGATGTCTTAAGGTTCCCAACTTAGGGGATTTTTCCCTTGAAATTTAAGTTATACCTGAACCAAACAACTTAGGAAAGTGCTCTCGCATGTAGGTCTCGCGCTCCCACGTGAACTCTTGGTTGTCGTGAAACTGCCGCTTGACCTTCACATGGGAAATCTCTCAATGTCTCAGGGTCTGCACCTTCTGGTCAAGAATCTCAATTTTCGTTCCTCGTAAGTCATGTCTAGTTTGACCACTAATCTATCCCATTCCATTATATCTCGTGTCGTACCTTTACATCTCCTCAACATAGAAATGTGAAATATTGGGTGTGCCTTTGACATCTACAGCGGTAGTGCCAATCGGTAGGAAACCTTCCCAATTCTCTCTATGATATCAAATGGTCATGTATAACATGGTGTGAGCTTCCCCTTTAGTATAAATCTCTAGTGTCCCTTCATAAGTGACACATTCAGGTATGCAAAATCCCCCTTCTTGAACTCAACGACTCGACGTTTCAGATTGGCGTATTTCTCTTGTCGATCCTATACTACCTGTAATCTATGATGAATCAGCCTTACTTTCTTTATGTGATCCTATACTACATCGGGTTCAATTGCTAGTGTATCGGCCACGTTTGCCCAACATGACGATATCCTACATGGCTTGCTGAATAAAGCCTTGAACGGCGCCATCCCAATGCTCGACAGCTAACTATTATTATTAGAAAATTCACATAGTTGTAAATAGTCCTCCTAATGAACCACGAACTCGAGTACACGAGCCTGTAGCATGTCTCCCAAAACCTGGATCAACCTATTTGAATATTTGTCTGTTTGTTAGTGATAAGCCATTTTAAGGTAAATCCGAGTGCCTAGCTGATCTTACATACCTTACTATAACCTTGATGTATACCGAGGATCCTATCTGACGCTATACTTCCTAGCACCCCATGTAACTTGACTATCTCCTGCTCATAAATTCGGCTCAGGCCCGTGAACAAGTTGAAGAGTCGAATCGGTAAGAAGTGCTTCTACCTTCATCGATTTGTCAGCAATAACCTATAATGTATCGTGGCTCCTCGGGATAGTCGGTAATCTTGTCACCATGTCCATCGCAATGTGCTCCTACTTCCACTGAGGAATAGGTGATAGTTGGAGTAGTCTTTCGGGTCTCTGATATTCAACATTAACTTGCTGATATATCTCGCATCTCCTGATATACCTACCTATTTTTGCCTTCATGCTCACCCACCAGTACAATCATCATACGTCTTAGTATATCTTAGTGACACTTGAGTGAATGCTATAGTGCGATTGGTGCAACTCTTGGAGAATTTCCTCTCTCAACTCTAGTACTACTGGAATCCATATTCTACTTAAAATCTTAAACTTTGATTTGCTGCTACTGCCCAATCTTTGAAACCTAGACTATCGGTCAAACTGCGGTATCGATCGTAGCTTGAATCTGCCATCTATCCGTTAACAATTGCTTAGATATGCATCACCGCAACCCTATGCACAATTCCCCGTGTCTACCAAAATCTCCAAAACATGCAACAAAACGCAGCCTCTAACAACCCCAACTCTAGTCATATTTGTGGCGTTAACTATTTTCAACTCAAAGCATCTGCAACAATGTTCATGTTTCCAGGGTGGTACTCGATCATGAAGTAGTAGTCTTTCAGCAACTTAAGCCACCAACATTGTCTCATATTCAACTAAGTGCGGGTGAACAAATACTTGAGACTCTGGCGATCCATGAACAACGTAAATTTCTCTTTGTAGAGATAGTGTCGACATAGCAAAGACTACCGTCGCTAACTCGAGGTCTTGGACGGGGTAATTCTTCTCATGCACCTTCAGCTTGCGAGAGGCATAGGCCACCACCCTTCCCTCCTGCATCAAAACTGCTCAGAGGCCCATTCCCAAAACATCTGTATAGACTGTCAACTCCTTGCCATCCACAGGTAATACCAACACTAGTGTCGTAGTCAGTCTCTTCTTTAGCTTTCTAAAGGCATCCTTGCACTGTTCGGTTTAATCAAACTTGACATCATTCTTAGTCAAAAAATTCATGGGCACAAGTATCTTAGAGATTCTGAACAAACCTCTTATAAAAGCTCTCCAATCCAAGCAAACCCAGGACCTCTGTCGGTGTAATAAGCGCAGGCCGGTCAACAATTGCTTTGACCTTCTTTAGATTTACCGAAATCCCTTCTGACCCAATCACATGTCCCAAAAATTTAACTTGGTCTATTCAAAACTCACACTTGCTAAACTTTGCATATAGTCTATGTTCACGTAAAGTTTGCAAGGTAATCCCCAAGAGATGCTTATGGTCCTCAACTGTCTATGAGTAGATGAGTATGTATTCAATAAACACTATCACAAACTGATCTAAGTAATCTCCAAACACTCGATGCATCGAGTCCATAAATGTAGCCGACGCGTTTGTAACTCTAAACAACATCACTATGAACTGGAAAAACATGTATCTCGTGTGGAACGCGGTCTTCTCAATGTCCTCATCCTTGACATGCAACTGATGATAGTTCGATCTGAAGTCGATCTTCGAGAGTGTCGGGCACCGCTCAACTGGTCGAACAAATCATCAATCCGAGGTAGCAGACACTTGTTCTGGATTGTAACCTTGTTCAGTTCTATATAGTCAATACAAAGCCCCACGATCCATTTTTCTTTTTGATGAATAAAATTAGTGCGCCCCACGGATAACTACTCAGCTGTATAAATTTGATGTCAGATAACTCTTCGATTCGCTTCTTCAACTCAATCAACTCTGATCTCGCCATCTTATAAGAGCCTTCAAAATTGGCTTTGTTCCCTCCTTCACTTCTACAATGAAGTCGATCTCGCATTGTGGAGGTAACCCAGGAAAATCATCCAGAAACATGTTAGAAAATTCTCGTATGACTGGGATGTCTTCAATACTCATCTCGAATTTTGAAGCTCCATTAAGTCTCTCGCAATCCTCGATCTCTCTATATGTAACGACTCGGCCTCTGTTACTACTCTCGTCTGTCAACTCTCCTTGAAACTCAAGCTCTGCAAGTTTCAAAATAAGTGTGGTCTACCATCCGGTGGCAGTCCACGTAGGTGTGGTATGCTGCCAACTAGTCCATACCTAAGAGTGCATTAAACTCAAGGAACTTGAGTACCCGAAGGTTAATAGGTAAATCGTAAACCTCAACTGTCACCATGCACCTCTCACATAATAGGTTAGGGTAAACTTAATTTCTGCAGCTGTACTAAGTATGAGATAACTCACTGCTCTCACAGTGATAACCCTAACGTGTCTACCATGCCTTCTGATATGAATAAGAACGTGGACCTTAAATATATGAATGTTTGCATGCTCTATCTACAAATAGAAATAGTACATGTTATCAACTCTCTAGTGGCCTAATTGTCCGTGGTCGCCATGACAAGCACCAACTCAGTCTGATTCATTGGCTAAAATACGTACACCTGCGTGAGGCACTCGTTACAGAAGTATCCTACCTGACCACAACCCCAACAAATAATGTCCGATCTGCCCTAAGAACCTAGAACTCTAGATTGTGTTGGTGTTCGATTCTGATTCTACGTCTGCCTCGGCCTTCTATTATGGCCCCTATTTGATTGCCTCAGCCCATGATCAAACCTTAGGACTGGTGGTCTACTCTACCTCGGTGCAGATGACTGTTGAATTGAAACTGTTCGTGTTGGAGTGCTCAATCCTATCCTATCAACACGCAACCTCTTAAGGTATTCTTGTATCCTATCTCCCAGACCAATGTACCTCTTCCTCGAGTCTCTACTAGAGGATCCTCCTAATCAGTGTGTCGGCCTGATGTCCCCATCTCAGAATTCCTATATTAACTTAAAAGCAATAGCTCAGTCTACGTGATCCTTGAACAGAGTCATGCCTAATGCACTCGTCTTTGACTAATCTTACGCCTTAAACACATAACAAATCATTGCAAGCAGTCATCCGGTGTCAACAGATCTCCTGTTATTGAACATATTCGAGAGTACCGATCGATGAACTCAGATACGGGCATGTCTCCCTTTCTTAGTGTGAAAAACTCATCTATCTTCCTACTCCTCATTGTCGAAGTAAGGAAGTTTCCAAAGAACAGTCATCGTAAAGTTGCCCAATCCTCAACTTTGCCCTCTCTAGCACATACAACCTCCTACCACTCGTCGACAACTCTCTCTAAGTGCATGGTCGATAACTCGATGTACCAATCTTTGTCCGCTTTGATCGAACGGTGAATTTTCTCCTGATTGCGAACCCACTGCTTCACCTTCTAACAATCTCTATCTCCGTGAAACTTCAAAGTCTTATATCTATTGAAGCTCTTCCGAAAATGATCGAGCCTGACCTCCTCGCTATCAGTCGCGGTCGGCTGTATTGTTGGAGTCTTTGTAGGTGCATGTAGAAAATGTACTACTGCTACAGGCTCAACTAGGCCCATTTCTATCTCTATCATTATTGGCACCAATGGAACCTATGTTGGTGTTTGCGGCGTAATCTCTGGTTGTGCCGCCAACTGGTCTACAAGACGCGCTACCACCATAGTAAATCCTCTCGTATCGACGGTCCCGATCTCTCTCTGACATACGAGAGTCTCAAAGCATTACCCAAAGGCCTCTAAGGTAACCCGCAATTTAGTAATAAAATCTAGTTCAAAGAAAACTATAAGCACGTTTAGAAGGTAACCCGCAATTTAGTAATAAAAACACAATAGTCTCCAAATCATGCGGGTATTAAAGAAAACTATAAATAAAATGACAAAGTGCATGATAAAAAGACTGATCAAGTAAGCAGTGAAAATCAAATGGCAAGGACGCAAAATAGATTGGTGAATAGGCATTCCAGTCCAAACTGTAGGTTATTACACCAAAACACAGCGGGCCTAAGGCCACTTTCAATTACCTCGACACGACTCTTTAGGCATTCCGGACTCCTCAATTCATTTCCAATAGCCATTTTTAAACTATTAAGGAAAGCCACGACAACATTGGATACTTCATCCCTTGCATAGTCCTCAACTAGAAACCATGGTGACTCTGGATGTTTAACCCACAAAATAACACAACAGGTGGATTACCTAGACCCTAAGCCACTTGAAACAAGAATGGAATACAAGTATGGAATGCTTATCAAGAGATTAACAATTAGAAGCTGAAAAGAAATCATGTTAATGCTTTTACTGGTTTCCTTACCTCAAAAGGCAATAATATCCGAGATAAACGCGACTCTCACACTTTTGTACTATACTCTTGATACCCGGCACTGATGTTCTAGGCCCCTAGTACCTATTAGAGTTCATTTTGTATGTGATAGAGCTTATTTAAGTTTGATTGTCTCAGTTCATTATAAAATAATCAATTATTTGTCCCGATGCCTTTTCTATTTAAATTAAACCAACTCACAACTTTGATGTGTCTTTAACAATTTTATGCTATATTCTCGGGGTTAGTCTCATTCTTACCATATTCAAAGTCTTGATGCGATGGAATAACCTTGCGAGGTCTCTTTTAATCATTTTAAATGCCCCTTTAACCCCTAACTCGAAGAAAATATCCAAACTTGGTGTTATAAGGTTCTAAGCATTTTTCCTATTATTTTTAAGTGTTATTGAATCATCAAAGTCCATTGAAAATCATTTCAAGTAGGTTTAATGCATTGGTTTGCAAAACAGCCCCTTGGGTCCTTAAAATAATTTCCAAGAACTTAATTTTTATGCAACTTCAAATGCGGCTAAAACACTCATAAAAATTTTCAAAATTCTCAGTACTGGTTCATTAAAGTCTATTTACTTTAAACCAAGGTTGTTGAGTGATAAAATCTCATCAATATAAACAAAAACTAAATTTGAGACTCTAAGTAAAACTTTAAGTCCTTATTTGTAATTATTGATCTCTTATTCGAAGCATGACTTGAAAACTAAGTTAGACACATCAAAAAGTCATGATACTTCGTGAAACTTTTAATATGATATAATAACACATTCTAGAAACTTTGGTTCAATTCTGACATAATTTGATAATTAGAACACCTTAAGTCCGAAAACTAGCTCATTAAGTAACTAAGTTTTACCTATTTCAAAACTCATTTGAAAAACTATTCAAAATACCTCTGAATCACTTGAAAATTTTAGAGAACCTAATTTATAGTAATTTAAGCTATTCTTGAGATTTTGGTTATTATTGGACTAGTGGAGACCCCCAGAAGAGGTCTCAACATCCAAACACTTGCAAAAGGAATATGAATAAATTCTTAAGAAATACTGATCTTAAGTTTTTTTTTCTATCTATTAGCTTACCGAAATGGTAAATTACGCTCAAATCTGATTAAAATTGAGAGAGTTGTGCTCAAAATACCAAAACAACTCAACTTGAGAGAGTTTTGGACCAGCAGTGTTAGGAAATTCATAACTCTTAAACTACACATCCAAAAAATATGATTTTTGATAAGAATCCTATCCAAATATCCAATAATGACTCATAGAAAATTTGCAAATTCTGAGAAGAAATGAATGACTTATGCTATCTATAATTTTAGTTATAATTTTGGCTTAATTCAAGGCATCAATTCATTCATTCAACTCAAATCAAGACACCAACTCATGAAAAAATTCTCTTCCATTTTTCAACTCTATTAGGGTTCTAATAATCCCTTCAAATTAACCAAATAACTCAAAAATAAGAATCAATGAATCCCCAACACTTAACATAATGCAACTTTTCATTGTGGCATTTCATCAAACATGCGTTGTTCATGAACAACATAAACCCCAAAAATTATAAACCAAGAACCCAATTCCAAGAATTTACTATCCATAATTGAAACTCAATCAAGATACTTATTTTTGAAGTGAATATGAGTGATCCAAATATTCCACAATTTAAAGAACAATCCATTATCAATAAAACTCCAAATTTGAACAAGAAATATGGCTTGTTTGAAAACGAAGACTTGATCCCACAAAAGTACTTTTGAACACCCCATTTGATACTCAAAATCATTGCATTATAAAGATGATTTAAGCTCTAAAAATTCAACATCGAAATTAGGTCTCCAAAACCCCCAAATCTCTATTACTTAGTGCAAGAAAAGGAGAGAAAAGAAAGTACCTAGCTCATGAACTCTTCCAGGGCCGAAATTTCTTCAATCTTAGCTTCAATTTTCTTCCCTTAACCTCCTAATCCTCTAAAATCTAGACACTCTTAGTCTCCTCTATTTTTTTTCTCTAGAAAATGCATGTAGAGGCTATTACTGGTCTCTTCACTAAGTCCTCAATTTATAGACTTTAGATGCTGAAATATTCATCCTAGGATTTACTTAGCATCCCACTTATTAATCATCTCTATGTGGATCTAAGGTGAGTTTTAATTAAAACATGTCCACCTTAATATTCCTCGATAAACTTGATCTCATGGGATTTTTATTAAGACTTTAGGGACTTTCATTTTTAACTTGAGCCAATTGATGTAATGAACTAAATTATTTAATAGTCCTAAGGTCATATAAACCAACCTAGGTTTAATCATATAGTTAGTAGCTTGACATATCATTTAGCTTAGATTAATATCTAGGATAAGCAATTCATTTTAATTTCATGACTTAGGCGAGTATTTTGATTTCACGAAATATTTTAGGCATAATTTATCAAATAAAAGCCTAAGTTGTACGTCCACCCAAGTCCCTCGTTAGCACATCAACTCACCTAAATTCATGCATGCATGCATCTATATATATTATAGCTCGCTCATCTGATGTTAGAGCTAGTACCATTTTTAGCTTAATTTAGATAAGTATAGTATATTACATGACATCATATACAAATAGAAACAATTAATTTCATAATTACCTCGATGCTGACATCCCAGCTGTGACTTGGAATGCCACATAGGACTGGCCACTAGGCCATGGCCCTCGGTGCCATTTCCTTTCCTGCTTGTTTTAACATCTTTAAAACACTAGCGAAATACCTAATTCCTCCCTATGTGACCTTGCATATTTTTAATGCTCACTTTTGACGCAACCTTTCAAGATCATCTATTATCATAATGGACCCAGATTTGATCTTTACTATTGAGTCTCATTAGTATCCTACAATCTTGAATTGGTAAATCATGCTTTAAATGTCACATAATAACGAGAATCTTTTCCATGGACCATTGAACTACAAAAAGGTGTTTTGGGCATATTAACCAACCCCAATATCCAAATCTAAAATTCAGTTTTGTACGAAGATGTAGGTAAGTACTAGGCTAATATGGGTATCAAACTTCCCTGGCAACACATCATCCGCTATGATTAGTCATCACATCTGATGGCACTTCCCACGACCTACAACCTCAAGGCTCATTTCTATACCCAACTAACCTGTCAAGTTCATGATTGAATGGAGATTTTTAATCAGGCACTCCTTTACTATTTTGGTACCATATCACTCGGGTAATACCTAAACTCCTCTGGTATCAAGGCAAGCACGACTAATCCATTGTAATTTCAATTTAAGTCCTCAATGTAGAGATGATTCTAACTTTTTCCTCAATCTTAAGAATTTTCAAACCTTGAAGCTAGGATTTACACTATTTTCTTTTGTGTATGCATCCTTTTATTATGTTGGGTTTAACTACATCCAGCTACTTTATGGGTCGGATCAGTGGATTGTGTATATATCCTTCATGCTTCCCACTTAGTTAGTCAATAAGCACACCCAATAGAAAACTAAAAATCATGTCATGTTGTTATGGCGGGTCTATACTAATTTATAATTTTTTTATTATTATTAATCTTTAGGATTATTCCAAATTCTCTACATGACTCAAACTCACTGACCATTAAATCCATGGACTCACATGCCCTAAACTTGATGCTAATATAGGAAATTCTAAGTTTCTCCATGTCGCCTAAAGACATTGTTTCAAAGTCTTTCACGAGTCTTGAATGGGTCAGACTGTCCTCAATGCCAAATTTGTTGCGTTTGAATAACTTACAAATGTGTGAGAACCTTGG
This sequence comes from Stephania yunnanensis, assembly GCA_039657365.1. Lineage (NCBI taxonomy): Eukaryota > Viridiplantae > Streptophyta > Magnoliopsida > Ranunculales > Menispermaceae > Stephania > Stephania yunnanensis. Next base: position 49,395,334 of record CM077584.1, on the reverse strand, counting down.
GATGCTCATCCCTTAAGGCTGGTTTGAGGTCATCTTTGACCTCAGATGTACTTGCAGACTCTATCCTAGCTCACATTGCTGATTCATTCCTTAGTCAAAGAGAGGTGGTGGTAGGCCTCCCACCAACCCCCTGCGGGTCAAGAACAATCATGACACTCCAATGGAGTTACTCGGGCTCCTATACTAGCATGATGACTCTAGTGCTCTCGTCAGAGCCAAAAGAGTGTGTTTTGCTTTCCTTGCAATAATTGAGTTATCTCAACACTCTCTACCTCCATAAAGTTCGCTAATAACCTACATGTCTCATGCACATTATTAGTCGTAATTTTGTCTTCCATGCTTACACTTTTTATCTTTTTTTTCACTCTCAAAAGAGATAAATTTCCAATTAAACTCGAGCACAAGTTTCTACCACTCTTTTTGAAGTCTCAATTCCTTTATTGTAGATGTTTCATAGAGTTCTTATGACCTCGGGTCTTTTCCTCGAGAAACTCGTGCTTGAGGATTATATAATCCATTACAACTATTTTCTCTATTCATGGCTCGATGCTTAACTGGGTTTCGATCCTTAATATCGAGGCATCAAAGTTATTATCGTCGTCTTTTATTTGATACTCCTAGTGAATAAGAAAGTGTAGGAGTCATTCTCCTTATCATATCATTTTCCTCTAGACATGATATCCTATGGCCTATCTTTATCCATCAACTCTGCGTGTTACACATAATTTTTTTTTTTCAAGATGAAATAGGCCTCTAAACAGGAAACACATATATCTAACGATACCATATAGTACATACAATCCACACAACAAATATATTTGAAGTTTTAGATTTCCCCAACTCACCTAACTTCCCAACTAAGACTCAAAGTTAAGTTCATAAGATTTCCACACCACGTTTCATTTTTCATAATTCTTAAGGTTGCGCATTAGTCAGGTCGCACGCTTATCAATAGTATAAGGTAAAAGAAAACCTTATGCTCTGATACTAACTATGATGGCCCCAGTTCACACAAATTGGGCCCCGCTAGGCTTAGACTTATGTGGACCCCCGGTCAACCCCCTTAAGTTCAACGTAAGCCTAGTCAGTCTCGAATCCAAATTATTCATCATTGTTTGCTTATTAAGTTTGCTAAGTAGTTTTACAAGTCTTATTATTCATTACGCAATGAAAAGTAATTTAAAGTAACTAAAAAAAATAAACTTAATTAGAGACAAATCCTAGATGTGGAAATCCTACATAGTATAGGTCTCACGTATATCTCAGGCGATGACAATGTGAATAAGCATTACATACATGTATCTTAAGTGTATCTCTCAAAACTCATACCCATATGTGTATAAAAACATCAAGTATAATATAATAGATACAAATAAAATATTTATGATACTAACAAAGGAACAGCTGACTCTGAGGAAGACTCAGAGGTAGTCACGGATCTTGGGCTCCTCACCATTACTACTAAAGGGACCTGCAATTGTCACTAGTGACGGAGATGATTCCAAAGATTAAAGCCAAAAGAGATTCAACAGTATTTCGGAGTAATAAAACCACAATAGTTTCTAAATCATGTGGGTATTTAAAGAAAACTATAAATAAAATGACAAAGTGCATGATAAATAGACTAATCAAGTAAGCAGTGAAAATCAAATGGCAAAGAAGCAAAATAGATAGGTGAATAGGTAATCTCGTCCAAACTATGGGTCATCATACCAAAACATAGCTTGAAGTCGACGCAGCAGGCCTGAGGCCACTTCCAACTACCCCGACTCGACTCTTTAGGCACTGCAGACTCTTCGAGTCACTTCCAACGACCCCTTATAAACTATCAAGGAATGCCACAACAACACTGGATGCTTCATCCCTTGCATAGTCCTCAGTGAGAAACCACGATGACTCCAAATTCTTAACTTGCGAGATAACTGGTGGATTACTAAGACCATAAGCCACTTCAAACAAGAATCGAATACAAGTATGGAATGCTTATTAAGATATTAATAATAAGAAGTTGAAAAGAAGTCATGTTGATGCTCTTACTGGTTTACTTACCTGAAAATGCAATAATATCTGAGATAAACGCGGCTCTTACACATTCGTACTACACTCCTGATACCTGGAACTGATGCTCTAGGCCCCTGGTACCTATTAGAGTTCAATTTGTATGTGTTATAGCTTATTTAATTTTGATTGTCTCAGTTCATTATAAAATAGTCCACTATTTATCCTAATGCCTTTTCTATTTAACTTAGACCAAATCACAACTTTGATGTGTCCTAAACAAGTTTATGCTATATCCTCGGGGTTAGTCACTCATTCTTACCTTATTTAAAGTCTTGATCCGAAGGAATAACCCTGCGAGGTCTCTTTTAATCATTTTAAATGCATCTTTAACCCTTAACTCGACCAAAATATCCAAACCTAGTGTTATAAGGTTGTAAGCATTTTCCCTATTGTTTTTAAGTGTTATTGAATCATCAAAGTCCATTGAAAATCATTTCAAGTTGGCCCCTTAGGGACCTTAAAATAATTTCCAAGAACTTAATTTCTATGCAACTTGAAATGCTAAAACACTCATATAAATTTTGAAAATCCTCGGTTTTTGTTCATTGAAGTCTATTTACTTTAAACCAATGTTTTTGAATGATAAAATTTCTTCAATATGAACAAAAACTAAATTTAAGACTCTAAGTAATACTTTAAGTCCTTCTTTGTAATTATTGATCTATTATTCGAAGCATGACTCTAAAACTAAGTTAGACACACCGATAAATCATGAAAATCAATGAAAAGATACAATAACACATTCTGAAAACTTTGGTTCAATTCTGATATCATTTGATGTCCGTAACACCTTAAGTCAAAAACTAGCTCATTAAGTAACTAGTTTTTACCTATTTCAAAACTCATTTGAAAGACTATTCAAAACACCTCTGAATCACTTGAAACTATTAGAGAACCTAATTTATAGTAATTTAATCTATTCTGGAGGTTTCGGTTATTATTGGACTAGTGGAGGCCCTCGAAAGAGGTCTCGACATCCAAACACTTGCAAAAGGAATATCTCGACGAATTAGCACTGATTTTCACTACATTTTTGACAAAGAATATGACTAAATTCTAAAGAAATATTGATCTTAATTTTTCTTTCTATCTATTAGCTTAAAAAATGGTAAAGTATGTTCAAATCGGATTAAAATTGAGAGAGTTGTGCTCAAAATACCAATGCAACTCAACTTGAGAGAGTTTTGGACCAGCAATGTTAGGAAATTCATAACTCTCAAAGTACATATCCAAAAAAATGTGATTTTTGATAAAAATCCTATCCAAATATCCAAGAATGACTTATATAAAAATCAGCCAATTCTGATAAGAAATGAATGACTTATGCTATATATAATTTTAGCTATAATTTTGGCTCAATTCAAGGTATCAATTTATCCATTCAACTTAATTAAAGACACCAACTCATGAAAAAATTCTCTTCCATTTTTCAACTCTATTAGGGTTCTAATAATTCGTTAAATTAACCACATAACTCAAAAATAAGAATCAATGAATTCCCTACACTGAACATATTGCAACTCTTCATTGTGACATTTCATCAAATATGCATTGTTAATGAACAATATAAACCACAAATATTAGAAACCAAGAATACAATTCCAAGAAGTTACTATCCATAATTAAAACTCAATCAAGATACTTGTTTTTGAAGTGAATATGAGTGATCTAAACATTCCACAACTTAAAGAAAATCCATATCACTAAAACTCCAAATTTGAACAAGAAACATGGCTTCTCTGAAAATAAAGACTTGATCCCACAAAAGTACTTTTGAACAACCCATTTAATACTTAAAATCCTTGCATTATAAAGATAATTGAAGCTCTAAAAACTCATAATTGGAATTAGGTCTCCAAAACCCTAAATTTTCATTACTTAGAGCAAGAAAAGAAGAGAAAAGAAAGTATCTAGGTCATGAACCCTTCTAGGGCTGAAATTTCTTCAATCGTAGCTTCAATTTTCTTCTCTTAGCCTCTCAATCCTCTAAAATCTCAGCACTCTTAGTCTACTCTCTTTGTTATCTTAATAAAATGCATGTAGAGATAATTAGTGGTTTTTTCACTAAGTCCTCAATTTATAGACTTTAAGATGTTTAAATACTCATCCTAAGATTTACTTAGCATCCCACTTATTACTCATTTCTATGTGGATTTAAGGTGAGTTTTAATTAAAACTTGTCCACTTTAAGATGCCTCCATAAACTTGATCTCATGGGATTTTTATTAAGACTTTAGGGAGTTGCATTTTTAAGTTGAGACAATTGATGTTATGAACTAAATTAGTTAATGTTTTCAAGGTCATATAACCCAACCTAGGTTTAATCATATAATTAGTAGCTTGACATATCATTTAGCTTAGATTAATATATAGGATAAGCAATTCATTTTAATTTCATGACTTAGGTGAGTATTTTGATTTCACAAAATATTGTAGGCATAATTTATCAAATAAAAGCGTAAGTTGTACGTCCACCTAAGTCCCCCATTAGCACATCGACTCACCTCAATTCATGCGTGAACATATCTATATATGTTATAGCTCGTTCGTCCGATGTTAGGGCTAATACCATTTGTAGGTTAATTTAGATAAGTATAGTAGATTACATGACATCATACACAAATAGAAATAAATTATTTGATAATTATCTCAGTGTCGACGTCTGAGTTGTGACTTGGAATGCCACGTAGAACTAGTCGCTAGGTCATGGTCCTACAAGATAGATTGACTATGATTAGATTATTCGGGTGGTTACATTTCTTTTGGATTTCTCAAAATATAAGGCATAGATAAGATGAATTATTGCCTCTTTAGGCAACAAAATATAAGGCATTTGAAAATATTTAGACATAATGGCCTGCTCATACCTGAAAAAAATTATCACGGTATTGAGCGCTCATTATCAATAATAATTTTATGCCCTTTTATATTTCCTATGGCGCACCAATTTTAGTACGATATTTACCGTATCCTTTCCCTTTTCCACGTGCTTGTTATTGTGACCATGCCCAATTTTTATGATGCAACATATGTTCTATGAAGTTGAATTAGTTGGACAAGAATGATATTATATGAATAATATCTTATTATTGTACTCAACTACCATGGGGCAATAAATCAATTCATAATATTATTCATATTGAATTGATGAACGCACTCAATACTTTGTTGCAATATAATACATCAAAGCGTGGCAGGTGGCCTCTTATTTATCATTGCCTCATCAGTCATATAACTGCATAGCCTCGATTAAAAGGTTACTACAACTGCAATATTATAATTCATACTCAAACGATTTAAATTTTGTAGCTTGAGACCCAGTCGCTTATTTCATATGGTCAAATTATATAATTATGAAATGAAACATTCACTTTTCTTATCTCTATAGAGACATCATCGGATGAATATTTGTGCTTAATTGACCCACAACCTTGCGTAAATGTTTTAGTTGTCGTGATGAATAATTCTTGCCAATAATATTGAGGTAACACATTTAATTATAAGTAACTATGAGTTTAAAAAAAATAAAGATAAAGTAAATAGCTCTCTCTCTCTCTCTCTCTCTCTCTCTCTCTCTTTATGTAAAATAGATAATATACGATTAAATATATGTTCATGACTTGATTATTTACATACAAAAACATGCTATTTGTCTGAGTTGGTGGGACAACCTCCAAATTGAGTGGCAAGACAAAAGTCCACTTAATAACCATCCCTTCTCCAACGGGATAACCCGTCTCCCTTTCAATGTTCAACTTTACTGGAGACAATACTTACCCACTATCAAACCAAACTCAAAGTGTTATTTTATATTATAAAAATAAAGAATATAACACAATCAATCGCTTGTAGTATAACGAGAAAACCATATATATGTCATATATCGACTTTTGATTTTTTAGGCAGAAAATCGTACAAGATGTAACTATAGAGCATACTTTCACAGTCAGTGACATTATAGTGTATTATATGAATGATATATGACTTTTGATTTATGATGTAAAAGATTGTACAAGACTTGTACAAGACATAAGTACAGAGTATACATAATTGTTATATATATGATATATAATAACATATTTTAACAATACGTAGCATTGTTACCACCAGATGAACTTGTCTATAGACAATTTAGAGCTAGTAGCCCCGCATATTCTGGTTTCCAGTCTATATATTGTTAATGTATTTTTTTAATTTTTTTAAAAATAATTTTTGCATATGGGATGATGTATATAATAAAATGTAAATGAGTTGAGTTCAGCTAGGATATGAATACAATTAATACAAATATTAAATAACTATAATTCATTTAAATTTAAATTAATGTCATTGTCTAAAGAATATAAAGGAGAGACGATTGCATTTCATCAATTTAATTAAAAAGAACTTATTATTTTAATAGATATTAGGAGAGTTGGGACCATATAGGTTATTATATGCATAACTAATCAATAATATATAGAATTGGATCAAAAATACTACTTCAAAAACTACAATTAAGCAAGCACAACCGAAGCCATACTCCATATATATAGGCTAACTGATCATATACATTTGTTTTTATGTTAATATAGTGGATAACTGTGAAATTCGATAAATTTTAACATTTTAGTTATCTTGGATTAATTGATATAATTCTATAAAATCAAAAATAAATTCTACTTTTCAAGAATATATGAACACTAAAATATAAAATTATAGGTTGACAAATGTTGACAAAATTGATGGTTAAGTGGATATTAAATTGTGAGTCGATCAATCGAAACTCTACTAAAATTGTAATACCGATCGTGAACAATTGATTTTAAGAAATCCGATACAATTGTATGGGTAAATTCGAAGAAAAACTTGCGTATGCTTATAATCGATTCAACAATACATACATTCATGATTATCTTAATTAAGAAATCGGCAACGCAAACACATACAAGAAACCTTACTCCCAATAATGAGAATTAAGGTAAAAATCATACCTTCCAAGCGTTATGTTCTTAGAAAGCTAGTCTTATTGATATTCAAAGACTCATTCTACCAGAGCAAGTTCCTGATAACATGTTGTAAAACTAACTCGGATTAAAGTGAGGAAAGTAAGATGATGAAATAGAACTTGAATAAGAGAATAGATGAGGGAAATGTGAAAGCTTTCATTTCATCTTAGTATGTAATATTACATAGATGTGATCTCTTTATATAGGCCATTATAAGAATGCCAAAGATCATAAGTTACAATTACAAGAATAAAATTACATGATGTAAATGTGTAACCATTGGTGGAGCAAGAGTCATCCACATCTCATTATATTTACAACAACACAGATAATATATATTTTAAATTGATATATGATGATACCTACAGGGATCCCCACAAGGATTACCAATGGGGGTCTATGCGGGGATTGCCATCCACGATCCTTGTCCTCTTTACCGGAATTTCCATCCCCTTGGGGATTCCTTACCAAACTTGCATCCTTAGAATGTGTATTAGTTTGGTACTCAATAAATTATGAAAACCAAAGATTTTCCATGTTAAGTTGGCCCCTTCTCATCCCATCCCCACCAAAAACCCTAGTGTTGTCGTCTCCTTCCTCTCAACGCCTTTCCCAAACCTGACGTCGTTAGGCTGCTAGCGATTATGCGACCCGTTTTGGCGGTCGCATACGTTGCCGGTGGCCCCCCTTTCCCTCTCTTCTTTTCCTTTCGGCTTTCTCTAACCTTTCTTCACTACGTGATCATCATTCATCTCTCCATCTCCCCTTCTCTTCTATACTCTCGTGCCCACATCCAATGACCATGATCCTTGTTTCTCATCTCTTCCCTCTCCACTAGCAGTTTTCCCGTACTTCTCCTTGTTGGGGCATGTGCCCTAGGTCAATCCATTAACTGTCTTTATGAATACTTTTAGTTAATAAAATAGAGGATTTCATTTGTTGTTTATTATAATTAATTTGCATGTTTACATTATAATGTGATCCATGGGTATTTACAGAAATATCCTAAATGTCCCTAGTCGATCATTATACTGGGAACTATAATGAATTAAGACTAGTGTGAATCTTGATTGATGATCATATGATGATTATACGTATAGGGATACGAATTAAGATCACGAGTACTTATTAGGGAACAAAGTACTGGATTGACCCGCTATGAGGACATCACATGGATTAAGTCATAGTTGTTTCTCATGATAGGTATATTTTTCAGTCCTTTGACTTGAGATTACCAGAGACTTCAACATTAAGAATACAGTGATTTGACACAATCAAACGTTGTCTTTAACCGGATGATTATAAAGGTTGTGATTGGTTACTGTGTGAGTAATGTGATGAAGTTGTGTAATCAAGATAGAATTTGTCCATCTCATATAAAGAGAGATATCCAGTGGATCCCTCGATATGTTAGACTATTTAAAGGCCTAGTCAAAATGAATTGATACTGATCAATGTCACTCGGATGTTTTCACTCTACCTAGAGATCGAGGCTAGTACGATTGAACATGTTGGATGACAATTCCATGCTTTATGTTTGATCAAAAGGATATCGTGTGACAAAAGGATGTTATATACACTATTGATTAGGTTGTATCGATTTGATATTCGTACAACTTGGGTAGTCGTAATGTCTTGCTAGAGGCTGCTTATGACTTGTATACCAAAATGTGTTTTGGTACACTGCCAACGTTGTATTAGCCTATTGGGTCGCACACTAAGAATTGTTTTGCGAGATTTCAAGATGGTTTATAAAAGTGAATATTATATGATAAAATTCATGACAAAAACGTTCTCGTGGTGTATTACACTTATACTTCTTTAAGTAGGGGTATATGTGTAATTTACTTAACCATCTATATACAAGGGTTGTATAAATAGACGCTTTAAGTTAGAAAACACATACGAAAGATTAAAAGGCCGAAACACTATTTTCGTTTTAGAAATGACTTAGGGTTTTTGGTATGCTTTGGATCATTTTGGAGAGAAACAAAAAGATTTGGTATTCGTGTGTGGACTACTGGTAGAGGGCGTTCGTCGTTGGCAACGCCTTAGAGATCGATCAACCTTCAGAAAGGTATATTGCGACTGAGGTATGATTAAGTTTTCATGGTTTAAACGTTTTTAATGGAATTAGATTCGAATCCTATTAGGGTTTTTGTCAAAATTTGTTTTGTAATCTCCGTTGCGCATGAACCCCAAAACCTAACAGTGGTATCATAGCCTTCGAGTTCGATTCCATTAAAAACATTGCATGTTTTCTTCTGATATATACATGATATATGATTGAAAGCATGTTAATAGTTGATGTATATGTGATATACATAAGTTTTCTGTGAGATTTATTATCATGTTTTGTGTATATGATACATATATTCATCATTTAATTGAAATCAGTTTCACACATCCAAGTAACCATGTTAGATTAATTCGAATAATTTTAATGAATTGAATTTCGTGTTCTGTGATCTATGACATCATTAGGTATAATCTTTATTTTTCTTGTATTGATGCATAGATGAAATCTCTATAATTCAGTTTGCATATTTAGGTTACATTGTTTTACGTTTCTTAAATTGTATAAGTCTGAGTATTAATTCAAAACTAATATGATTAGGTTCGATTGGGATAGTAGTTCACGATTCAATGACATGTTTGTGATTATTTCGATGAGGACCGAAATTGCAAATAATTAATCTTCGAAATTGTTTATTTATCTTTTTATATCTATTTTGTTATGAAATTTCTAGTTGATAAGAGATAGATAACAAATTAGATTAATAGATATTAGCAAAATCGATTTTGTTATCCCTATTGGATAGGAGATAAATATGGAGAAGTTTGTTATTGGTGATATGCTAGGATTCAAATATCTTAAGTCCTAATTAGATTAGGATAAGATGATTAGTTAGATGTGGGCTCGGATTAATTAAAAATGTTTTAATTGACTTAATTTTGGATAAATTAAGGGGTAAATTTAGGATAATAAAATCAGCGAAAAATATGATTTTCTATAGCGAATTTTAATTTTCTGAATTGAAATTCATCTTCTAAAAAAATGGAAATTCTAGCGGGACAGCCGTCTATCTAATCCTAACGCACGGAAATTCTTTTATTAGTGAACAATATAAAAATCTCCAAATTGTTTAGTGATTTAACAAATCAATAAAAAAATATGATATTTCATTATTTACATAAAATCACTAAAACTGAATAAAATCCCTCTATTAAATTTTAAGTCTCACGCCATCCATTTTAAACACTTGTTAAGGCCTCGATCACACTAATACAGTTTCAGCCATAGCTGGGTGTATTGTGTTATCTTGGTGAGACAAGTTGGATAAGAGTTACATAAATGTTTAAAATGGTCCGACTTAATAAAGCTATCAAAATAGTTTTGAGCTTTAGGCACATGATGAAATAAAAACATGATAAGAAATAAGATGTCCCGTATCTCTTAAAAGTATCTAAAAATTACATAAGATGTAATTGGTAACTGTTACCTACCTAAATAATCTAGTTCCGTGTTTCATGCCATAGTTGTCATAGAATTAGGTAAAATATGGATTTTAGTCCCCTAAATAAATAGTGTGTTTTAGGAGGGTTGTTAATTTAGTGGGAGTCTATTCCTCTATACTAAAATAAACATTGCATAATCTTTATTGTAGATCAATGGCCTCTTCAAGTAACAATAATCCCTTGTCATTGCGATCCATCCTTGAGAAGGATAAGCTATCTGGGACTAACTTTCTTGACTGGTTCGAAAACTTGAGAATTGTTCTTAAGCATGAACACAAGTTGTATGTCCTGGATACTCCAATTCCTGAGGACCCACCAGCCAATGCTACGAAAGCTGTGAAGGATGCGCATAATAAGCATGTCAATGATTCTACTGATGTTGCATGTATTATGCTGGCAACTATGGTTCCCGAACTTCAGAAGGACATGGAACTAATGGAAGCTTACGACATGACCGTAACGCTGAAGGAAATGTTCCAACAGTAAGCTAGGCAAGAAAGGTTCAAGATAGTCAAGAACCTACATTCTTGCAAGATGACTGAGGATGCGTCAGTTGGTTCTCATGTTCTAAAGATGAAGGGCTATGTTGACCAGCTTGATAGACTCGGATTTCCGTATAAGCCAAGAGTTGGCTACGGATTTGATCCTGAATTCATTACTAGAGAGTTACTCACAATTTGTGATGAACTACAATATGAATAATATGGAGAAATCAATCTTAGAGTTGCATTTGATGTTAAAAATTGCCGAATAAAATATCAAGAAACCCTCTAGCAATGTGTTGATGGTCCAAAAGGGAAAGGGAATGAAGAAGAAAGGCAAAGGCAAGGCTAAAGTTGCCAAGGTTGTTGTTGCACCTGTCGCAAAACCAGTGGAACAAGTCAAGCCTCAGCCTGTTCCTGCTTCAAAACACCCAAAAGAAAAGGAAGGAAATTGTCATTTCAGTCATGCACCTGGACATTGGTTCAAGAAATTGCAAACTTTATCTAGAAGATCTAAAGTAGAAAAAGGGTAGTGCGACTACTACTACAGGTATTTATGTTATTGAAATTACTTTATCTACTAGTGATTCCTGGGTATTAGATATCGGATGTGGACCTCACATTTGTATAAATGTGCAGGGACTCACCAGAAGTAGAAGGTTGAAGAAAGGAGAAGTCATCCTCTGCGTAGGGAATGGAGCAAAAGTTGATGCCCTAGCTGTTGGATCATATGACTTAGTCTTACCTAGTGGACTTATTTTAACTTTAAATAATTGTTATTTCGTGTCCACCTTGAGCAGAAACATCATTTCTATTTCATGTTTGGATATGGATGGTTTTGATTTTATTATTGCGAATAATAGATGTTCCATTTCTTGTAAAGGAATATTTTATGCAAATGCTAATTTGTGTGATGGTCTTTATATTCTAAGCATTAAAAGGTCCACTGATACTCCAGTCTTTAACATAAATACAAAGAGATTTAAGTCAAATGATTTGAATCAAACCTATCTTTGGCATTGTCGTCTCGAGCACATAAATGAGAAACGCATAACGAAGCTCCATAAAGATGGACTTCTATATTCATTTGATTTAGAAACATATGAAACGTGCGTATCTTGTTTACGAGGCAAGATGACTAAAAGTCCCTTTACTGGACACAGTGAAAGGGCAAGTGATTTATTGCGTCTAATACATACTGATGTATGCGGTCCTATAAACACAATGGCTAGAGGAGGTTATCGATTTCATTACATTTACCGATGATTTCGGTAGATATGGTTATGTATATCTTATGAAACATAAAGCTGAATCATTTGAGATGTTTCGAACGTTTCAAAATGAAGTGCAGAATCAACTTGGTAAAACTATCAAAACACTTCGGTCAGATTGGGGTGGTAAATATTTGAGCCAAGAATTTGATGATCATCTTAAAAATTGTGGGATTGTCTCCCAATTGACTCCAACAGCAACTCCATAATGGAATGGAGTTTCTAAAAGGAGAAATCGAACCTTATTAGATATGGTTCAATATATGATGTGTCATGCAGATCTTCCATTATCATTTTGGGGTTATGCATTACAAACTGCAGCTTTCACTCTAAATCATTTTTTTTCTAAAGCGGTTGATAAAACACCATATGAGATATGGTATGGGAAGATACCTAGTTTCTCATTCCTTAAGATTTGGGGTTATGAGGCTTACCCAAAGCGACAAGTCTCAGAAAAACTAGCACCTAAATCTGACAAATGTTTATTTGTTGGGTATCCCAAGGAAACAAAAGCATATTACTTTTATAATCTCGCTGAGAACAAAGTGTATGTTGCTCGGTATGGTGCCTTTATGGAAAAATAGTTTATTTCAAAAGACACTAGTAGGAGTAAAATAAATCTTGAACAAGTTCAACAATCACAGATAAACATTGAACCGCTACTGGAAGTTCAACAACGTTCTGAACCAGTTGAACCTCCACAAGTGACACAAGGCCCAAGTAAATCTGGTAGGGTAAGACATGAGCCAGAGAGATTCGGATTTCTCATTACTGATAGTCGTGATGTGTTGCTTATGGATCAAAATGAGCCCACCACTTATCATGAGGCTCTGTCTAGACCAGATTCAGATAAATGGCTAAATTCCATGAACTTTGAGATGCAATCCGTGTATGATAACCAAGTTTGAGACTTGGTTGATTTATTCGAAGGTGGTAAGACCATTGGATGTAAATGGGTTTTCAAGAAGAAAACTGACATGGATGGCAATGTGCATACTTTCAAAGCAAGACTTGTAGCAAAAGGTTTTAGGCAGACTCAAGGTGTTGATTATGATGAAACGTTTTCGCCAGTAGCCATGCTCAAATCCATAAGAATTTTAATTGTCATTGCTGCATATTATGACTATGAGATATGGCAAATGGATGTAAAAACAATATTTCTTAATGGAAAGCTGCTTGAGGACGTGTATATGACACAACCTAATGGTTTTGTACATCCTGAGAATTCTAAGAAGGTATGCAAGCTTCAAAGATCCATTTATGGATTAAAGCAAGCTTCTCAGAGTTGGAATCTTCGTTTTGATGAAGCAATCAAGGATTTTGGTTTTATTAAGAACGAAGATGAGCCTTGTTTATACAAGAAGGTCAGTGGGAGTGTAGTTGTTTTTCTCGGTACTTGTATGTTGATGATATATTACTCATTGGAAATGACATCCCAACATTGCAGAATGTCAAGTCTTAGTTAGGGAAGTGTTTCTCAATTAAAGACTTAGCAGATGCAGACTATATCATAGGGATAAGAATCTATAAGGATAGATCTAAGAGGCTAATCGGTCTAAGTCAGAGTGCTTACATAGACAAGGTGTTGAATAGGTTCAATTTGCAAGACTCTAAAAGAGGATCGTTGCCAATGTCTCATGGCATAAGTCTCAGCAAGAATCAATGTTCTAGGACAAATGATGAGCGAGACCGTATGAATAAGATTCCATATGCATCAGCTATTGGATCTATCATGTATGCCATGCTATGCACTCCACCTGATGTATCATATGCTTTGAGCACTACAAGCAGATATCGGTCAGATCCTGGTGAGAGTCACTGGATAGCAGTAAAGAGCATCCTTAAATACTTAAGAAGTATTAAGGAAATGTTCTTGGTCTATGGAGGTTTTGAAAATGATCTAGTTTTAAATGGTTACACAGATGCAAGTTTTCAAACTGATATAGATGATTTTAGGTCTCAATCTGCGTATGTGTTTACTTTGAATGAGGATGCAATAAGTTGGAAAAGTTCGAAACAAGAGACTGTGGCAGATTCTACAACAGAAGCTGAGTATATTGCAGCGTCCGATGCAACAAAAGAGGCAGTTTGGATCAAAAAATTCATTTTTGAACTAGGTGTGGTTTCAAGTATTGCTAACCTTGTTTGTTTGTATCGTGACAATAACGGGGCAATAGCACAGGCCAAGGAACCTAGATCACATCATAGATCCAAACATATACTCAGGCATTTTCATCTCATCAGAGAAATTATCGAGAGGGGAGACGTGAAGATTTGTAGAGTACCTACTGAAGACAACATTGCGGATCAATTAACAAAAGCTTTTCCACAAGCAAAACTTGATGGTCTTGTTAGATCATTAGGCATTAGATGCATGTATGATTGGCCCTAGTGCAAGTGGGAGATGTTAGGGCATATGCCCTAGGTCAATCCATTAATTGTCTTTACGAATACTTTTAGTTAATAAAATAGAGGATTTCATTTGTTGTTTATTATAATTAATTTGCATGTTTACGTTATAATAAGATCCATGGGTATTTACAAAAATATCCTAAATGTCCCTAGTCGATGAATATTTTGGGAACTATAATGACTTAAGACTAATGTGAGTCTTGATTGATGATCATATTATGATTATACATATAGGGATACGAATCAAGATCACGAGTACTTGTTAGGGAACAAAGTACTGGATCGACCCGCTATAAGGACATCACATGGATTAAGTCATAGTTGATTCTCATGATAGGTATATTTTCCAGTCCTCTGAATTGAGATTACCAGAGACTCCAACATTAGGAATACAGTGATTTGACACAATCAAACGTTGTCTTTAACCGGACGATTATAAAGGTTATGTATGAGTAATGTGATGAAGTTGTGTAATCAAGATAGAATTTGTCCATCTCATATAAAGAGAGATATCCAGTGGATCCCTCGATGTGTTAGACTTTTAAAAGGCCTAGTCAAAGTGAATTGATATTGATCAATGTCACTTGGATGTTTTCAGTCTACCTAAAGATCGAGACTAGTACGATTGAACATGTTGGATGACAATTCCATGCCTTATGTTTAATCAAAAGGATATTGTGTGACAAAAGTATGTTATATACACTATTGATTAGATTGTATCGATTTGATATTCGTACAACTTGGGTAGTCATAATGTCTTGCTAGAGGCCGCTTATGACTTGTATACCAAAATGTGTTTTGGTACACTGCTAATGTTGTATGAGCCTATTGGGTCGCACACTAAGAATGGTTTTGCGAGATTTTAAGATGGTTCAAAAAAATGAATTTTATATGATAAAATTCATGATAGAAAAGTTCTCGTGGTGTATTACTCTTATACTTCTTTAAGTAGGGGTATATGTGTAATTTACTTAACCGTCTATATATAAGGGTTGTATAAATAAACGCTTTAAGTTGGAAAACACGTACGAAATATTAAAAGGCTGAAACTCTATTTTTGTTTTAGAAACGACTTAAGGTTTTTGGTATGCTCTGGATCGTTTTGGAGAGAAGCAAAAAGATTTGGTATTCTCTCGAAGCTAGCACTTCGAATCTCGGCCGCCGTTCGTGTATGGACTACTGGTAGAGGGCGTTAGTCATTGGCAGCGCTTTAGAGATCGATCAACCTTTAGAAAGGTATATTGCGACTGAGGTATGATTAAGTTTTCTTGGTTTAAACGTTTTTAATGGAATTAGATTCGGATCCTGTTGGGGTTTTTGTCAAAAATTATTTTGTAATCTCCGCCGCGCATGAACCCCAAAACCCAACATTCTTTACTCCTCATCCTTCTTTTTTCTTTCCCCTCTTTTAGCAGTGCCTTGACCATGGCTCAAGGGGCTAGCAGGTTTTCGGATCAGCCACCACCGACTATCCCTCTTTTATTCAAAGCTCCAGGGAGGAAGAAAGAGGAAGTGCGCGAGTTTTCTATGTTAGTAGGGGCGAACGTTAAAGGTCGGCCTTTTGAGGAAGCGAGTAGAGTACCGATGGCGTGTATCTCTGCGAAGTGATTACCAATAACCATGTTATTTTTTCTCATTTTCACTAGAGATCTAGGTTTTTTTGTCCCCTACGTGGGCTTGTTCTCCCTATATGGGGTTGTTGCCCTCCCTTGTGAGGTTGTTGCCCTCATCGGGAAGATGTTGTTTCGAGCTTCAATAGATTGTAATATATGTTATCCTCGCTGTAATAGATTGCTATAACCTTTCTTGGGTGTTAGGAACATCAATGCAACAAATTTGACCAAAAAAAATTTGGCCCCTTCTCATTAGTGATTGGCAACACCCCTGTCTATGTATACCAACTATTGCCTTAATGTAGTGGTTGGAACATACTAGTTGTTCACTCGACCCTCTAAAAGGTCTCGAGTTTGATTCTTCTAAGTTTCTTTTTATACATCACTTGTTGGGTGGCGCATTGGTGTGTCTCCTATAAATTAGTTAGGAGTAAAGGAAATATTGTATCGAGGTTATGATATGGTGACATCCTTTTGCTATGCATATGTTGAAGCTCCTTAAATATATGAAAAAGATGTGCCACACGTTTCAAAGTAAAACTCAAAGGACTCAACAACTTTGTAGCAAAATGATGTTACTTAAACATTTTCCTAGTATAAAAACCAGTCATATCATATAAGGCAATTAGTATCGATACTGTATGCAAATAATATTATTTATTTTTTTCAAAAAATAATAATCAATTTTATTATGTGGTTCCATGATGTGTCTATTAATTAAAAATGATATGTTGGTTTCTTTGGTCCTAATTTTAGTTATTTTTTCAAAAAAAGATAATCGATTTTGCTCATATGGGATTTGGTCTCATCCTCATCTCATTATTGCAGAACCTTTTGTAAGGCCAACCCTAAAACCAGCAGTAGTAGAAGTTATATTTCCCTGCTATACCTTACCACTTTTTAATCGCTACATCCAAAACTAAAGGAATAGATATTGAGCTTGTGTTACCATGGTTAGCCAAATTTTATAAGACATATTCTAGCAGAATGTCTAAGCACGAAGAAACAACATCGATGATCTTTTGGTCTACCTACGACATCCACCCAGTCCATTAGAATTGCTTCATATAATTATTAATTTACTACTATATCTCAAATCACCTAAAGCTTTCCCTATATATTATCTCATAAATTTCTATCTGAAAAAAGTGCCCAATGCGTTGGAAGCTCCCCTACCTCTACAGTGCGCGACTCAGGGCGAATATGAAGTAGTTGGATAGTCTATATACTGAGTGGTTTTGACCAAAAAGCATACAATACTCAATATCAGGCATGGAAGGAATATCACTAATTTTTCAGAGTCGTAGATGATAAAATTTTCTAGATAAAACTTATCATAAAAAAAATCGATATCAGTTTTTTTTGGATTGCTTAATCAGAACGAAGGTTATTGGGTCAAATCTACCTGACAAGGACATTCTGAAAGGCATGGATGTCTATCCATGAGCACGAAGTATCGAAATCATCCTTGATGGCATCATACACAAAGCTCGGTACAAACCACTCTCCAAGGTTCATAAGTTCTTTCAACTCCAACCTAAAGAACCTTATTCACAGTCGTTTCAGGAATGGCTAAAAAAGGTTTATGCAGAATTTCATGCCACCTTTGAACATCCTATTGAGGAAAAATCCAAAATTCTTTGTCCAACTCCCTTTTAAGAAGAATAAAGATATCAATGCCAGTAAAGCAATTTACTTAGTAATGCAATCATATGATCTAAAGCTTGATCGAGAAGAATGCCACCAAAAAGCACAATAAAGGTTGATCGAATCAACAACGTCAGATTGAGCGTGCCAAGCATTTTATGTTAATAAGAGGTTTGAAGTCAAAAGAGTAAAAAAGAGATGTTTCATTTATTACGATCCTCTAAGTTTTTATCCTTGCAGACAATAAGTCCTCTCTGCCAAAAATCGAGACTCAAATACCACTCATTCAAGGAGCGCATATTTTCAACAAATCTGTTCTTAAAGCAGGATTTTGGTAGCTTGAAACTCATCTATAGGATTAGTCAAAGACAACGTTCTATATTCTCAATGCCCAATATCAATTAATAGTTAAACCTTATAATATGAAAATTGTTCCATCTATCTTTCCAAAGGTCATTACAAAGATCTACCAGCCATTGCTTCATTCTATATTAGTTGATAATTATGACATTCCTATTTTTTTCAGATGAGAAAGAACATAATAAACTACTTCATCAATTTTTTTGACATTACAGATCAATATGAGATCATATTGTCTTAAAAGAAGAGTATTCTTATATAGGGAAAATTAAGTTCCAAAGACTTTAATTTTCTAATGAAAAATATATCCCCGATTCACATATTGCACATGAACTAGAGAAGTCTCATGAAGAAAGACTATCACCCAAATAGATCCAACAGTTCCTAAAAATAGTCAATTTCTTAAGGAAATTAATTCTCAAGGCAGCACAGTTGATGATCCCTCTGTGACAGTTCCCGCGCCCCAAGACCGCCAGGGGGTTGCTACTCCTCACCCTTGGGCCCACTGCATCATCCTCATCACTGACCCACAGTATGACATCTCGTTACCCCTAAATGAGACTCACTTCCATCCGATTGGAGACCCAAACGCGGTTCGACCAGGTGACGAAGTCGTGTTCAACAATAATGCACCATAAGTAATAAAAATAATATTTTGGTGTGCGTGTAATATTTAATAGGTAATTAAATAGTAATAAATAGATACGTGACATAGGACAAGGCGAGGTGTGGAACCTCGGGATACGCATTTGGTGGGAAGGGAATACATTAATTAGGCTTGTATCCTATGGTAGGAACATAATAAAACTCAACTTATAACAGCCTATTCAAAATGTAACATATGCCTCACATAGCAATCAAACAAGAAACTATGGTGCATGGACTTTATGTTGTACATAGGATTAGTCTCAAGATTCGTAAATATAGGGCCAAGATTTAGATCTAGTTTGGAGACATAATCATGCAATATGAGACACTTGTCCCTTATGAGCAACACTTGGCAGTCAAAGTAAATTCATGTCCTTAAATCAACGACTAAGCAACTTGATTTGGAGGATTAATTAAGTACTTAACTTAAACTAATTATGTTGCTATTAGTGAAGTGTAGGATCCATTTTGGATCCGTAGATGTGCCACAAAACTTTTATCTGGAGTCACATCTAAAGGTCATTATTTTTAGTTGATACAAGGTATATAATGAACACTTAGTTATTGTTGCAAATGAAAATACTCCACAAATTTAGATGAAGAACATGATTTGCTGGAAATTAAGGATTCAAGAAGCAATTGAAGTGCAATTAGAGTATTGAATAGGAGAAACATTAGATTCACAACAATCCTAAGGTAACCCCTTTCTTTTCCTTTTCAATTTCGTGGATTTTGATGGCATAAGCATAAATTTGGGTTGATGTGGTTCAATAACAATGAGATCATACATGTTCTTAGATTTAAACTCCAATTTGATGCCTATAAATAAGCATGAACTATGAATCAAGAATTCAAACTTTGCATGACTTGAAATTTGATTTTTAGCTTGAATTTGGGGATTTAACTAAGATCTCAAAATTGGGGCTTCATGGACTGATATAAATTTTGTAAAACTTAATTTCAACTCCCTTTATGCTAAATATGACTGAAAATTTAGGTGGATCAAATGCATCTTCAAAAAGTTAAATAACTTAAGCTTTAAAGGTCATTTAATGGTGAAATTAGCTTAGGTTGTTAAATTATGAAATTCTTGTTATAAAATTATGTATATAAAACTAAAGTAGCACCCAAGGGTTCCCTAAAGGGTCCCCAAGTCAAAACAAGATGAATCAACCCAAAAAGAATAAAACAACCTTGTTCAAACTTCAAGAATTAGACTTGACCTTGCGATGAACATAACTTACTCAGTTTAACTCCAATTAGAGCAAGCTTTAGATATGTTATTGGGTATGTTAAAAACCTTGTGATAAAAATTCTTGGTATTTGGAGCTATACACTAGGAGAAATCAATTTGTAACCTTTCTAGTCGAAATGAGATTCAAACGTGCACAATATTCATAAAATTTTCATATCTCCCTCATTTTTAATCGGAATTGCATATAGCATGCCTTTTCTGAAAGATAAAAAGTAGACCTAAATCCTTGTTTACATGTACTTGCAAGATTAGAAGATTTTGATCATCAAATTACGCTATCAAGGCAGTGCATCGTATATGGAATTCAAAGTATGTGAATAAATTCAAAGAATTACATAATGGGGTTGAGGACCTCGCGATACGAATGTGGGATTAACCGAGTGAATGAAATCAACAATCTCGAGTCTAACAACAAACTTTCAAAACTAGGGCTCGATGATGACTCTTCCGCGGGACTTTCAGCACGTACTACAAGGTACCAGACGCGCGATCAGGTTTTGACAAGCCACACGAGAGGTTTGCGAACAATGAGAATTTATAAACTTTATTAATCATCATACTATAAATTGCATAGTTAGATGTGCACTACATCATAATTATCTGTGGCCATGCATCTAGACATTTGGACTATTAGGAGTTATCTCCAGGTATTAAATGGGGCACGTTCGATGGTAAAAAGTCTCCCCCTCTGACCAGTAGAGCAGCTTCAAGGGATGACTACACGATGATATTCTACCCTCCAGCCAGTGTGGCTATTAGAGGAGGTTTCGGCCCTCCAGCCTTTCCTACGATGGAGTAAAAGTATGTCGATGTCGTTCAGGTTCATGAAGTCATGTAATGGGACCTCCCCCAATGGTCGATACTGAACACCGCTGGACCAACGAGATTTAGGCAAGGCCCATACATGTGCAGTTCATGGGAACCACTTATTCATACTAGCAAATAATTGAATCATGTTTAATTCCTGCAATTTACTTATATTATTCCTTTTCGAATTAAATTATGATGTAACTTTTATAAAACTCTACTTTTCACTTATTGGGGGCCTTTGATCCATCCTCCACTGATCGAGGGAAAGGTAAAGCGCACTAGTGAGACGACGACTTCAGAATGCCCCGATCTTCACTATATGAGTGATCTCTTTTGTGTATCTATTTTATTTTATATACTGAACTTACATTTTCGTTCATGTATGGATTATGGGATTCCTTTGGACATGTTCCTCAACTTGGATTTACTATACTACTGATATGACATGTGTTTTCCCCACTTAGGTTCTCGTTTGTTTTATAGTATTTTATTATATGTTCACCGAACTTCACGCACACTTGAATTTAGTTTAACGAAAAAAAGAATGGACGAGTGGGTCTATAACATTTTTTTGGGTCGATGGTGTGACCAAATGCCTCAGGAGACAGTTTGGATCGGTCAGACTACTTGTTCACAATACGGGTACTGATAAGAAGGGTCTCGCGCTCCGCTAGCGTCGCTTGCCACGCCTGCATTCTCTGTGTGCATGCTAACTTGCCATGTTGTCACTAAATTGTAGACCAGTTATGCACATTTCCTATTTAAGTCATGTATATTTACGATTTATTGTCTTTTAGTTGTGAAGTTTGGAGTTACATATATAGCTTATGTTTTACAGATTTCAGTTAATAAGTAGTAAATTAACAGCAGAAGTCTTAAACTTACATAAATGCATAATATATATAGTTTGTCATAGAGCATCAATCCTAATGTGGAAAACCCAAAAATAAAGTACTCTATATATAAGGAGACGTTATAACCAAAAGACAAGCATATATAAATGTACGATGTCTTTGTAGCCTCCCTGATACCTAAAATTAAACAAAATATCAAGAACAAACATGTACGACAGTGTCTTTAACAGTAGGCAGTCAGAGATAATAGCCTAAAATCCCCTTGCCCCTGCTCGTACTAGGATCTAAACTCATGCATCAAATGAAATAGATAAAGAGTTCGGTGAGTAAAATCCCAAGAAAACTCACTAAGCATTTAAGTAAATAAAGAAGCCAAAGATAATGTTCAATAAACATGCAAAAAAAAATAGGCAACTGTAAATGGATCATCGCATGCATACATAACAAGTAGATAAACGAAGTGTGTGCTCGTCTCGGTCAGACTAGACTATACTTTGGATCCCTACGATCCTTTTAGTGTGTGCCCTGCTACTCTTGGCAAAACAATAATTAAACACATTTTATATTGTAATTTCAGTTGATTTTAGGCATAAATGATTATATGACACTAGGTATTCTCTTGTTTTTGTGATTACTAGGCTTAATTAGGAAAATGAAGAAATGGAAGAAAAGAGAAAAAAAACAAAACAATCAATTGGAAAAATACGTTAGCTATTAGCCAGTGATTTAGAATAACACTAGGAACCACCATATAAATCAGTTGCAGAAGAAGGCTAGTGAATCCACAACGAATTAGAGAATGAACTATAAATCGCTAGTTGAATCAGTGGAGCACTAAGAACTAAACTCAGTGATTTGCTCAGTGATTTGTTCAGTGATTTGTTTATAAATTACGAATCACTGAGACTCGATGAGGTCTGTTACTATATTTTTTAGATTTGTATTAAGAATTTCAGTTTATCTATGATATATATACGTATAGAGACTTAAAAAATGCTAGATAGCTTGGAAATAACTCTCTTACTTCTTTCTTTTTGCTTTCTTTTTGCTTTTAACTTTTTTCCTTTTGCTCCAGATTAGTTTTATTATCTATGTTTGAAGATACTTTGGAGGTTTGATTTATATTAAGGCATTTATTCATTCATTATATCTTTTAATTACTTTGTGTCATTTATTTTCAGCATGAGTGAGTAGTCTATCAATATTTACAAGCCTTAGACAATGTAGTATATTTTAGATTGTTAGATATTTCTAATTAAGGAATCATGTACTTAATGCTTTAAATCTATTCATACACATCAATCAAGCAATTAACAAGTTGTTTTTGCGTCTTACAACTAAAAGAGATTAGCATTGCATGCATAGTTGCAAATGTTTTATGTGGTATTAAGATTCCGAATCTATGTCTAGTTATTGACAACAATTATAGTAGTAACTAGGATTAATCTATAGGGAATTTTCCTAGTGGATGTCCTAGGCGCTTGTGTTCTAAGTTGTTTATTATGCCTCTTCGATAATATTGGCTTAGATTTGGCATGATTTTCATTGAACTTAATGCTATCATATTTCTATGATGTTGCGTTTCATCCAATGAGTAGATTTGCAATTATAAGAATGTGGCATTTTTATTGAATTAAAGAAAATCGATGGTTGACTAAAGGCTATCAACCTATTATGAAATGGAATTTAATGATTTCAAGAATCCATGTTTTATGTTTATAACTATAGTATGAAATGATATTATTTCTAGTGTTTGAAAGTAATCGAAATATATTGTATTGTTTAATAGGGGTTTGTTTAGATGTTTGTTTATTTATATTGAATTGATTTTGAATATTGTTTAATTTAGTTTGAATTTGATTTGGTTCGATTAATTTAGTTAGTTTGGTTATTTAAGTTAGTAATCATAATTATTAGTTATTTAATATTCCAATTCCCATTTAGCTAGATTAATTTAATTAGTAAAAACAAGAAAAAGTTACTTTCTTTCGAGATTTCGAAATCTATGTAGAGACGATATCTCATTTACCACTACAACAAGTTAATAGTAAAACACGATAAATTATTGTGCACACTCGACACGAGTAAATTTTTGGTGCCTTTTCAAAGATTTTTAGATAATTTCTCAATAGATGTTGTATGATCTACACACTTTGTCATGTTAACTCAACATGATCTTTACATCTGTTTGATCCTGAAATTGATAGAACTTTTAATCGGAGTTTAAGACAAAAACATTTTAGGGAAAATTTAGTTAATAGGATGGAAAATAATAATAATGATATTAATGACAATGTCATTAGTAATAACAATGATAATATAATTATCAATAATAATTTTTAATAGGAGATTTATCAATAATAATAGAGAACTCACTTTTAGATAAGCAAACCAAAATGTTACAGCATATAATCATAGCATATAGCATACCCCGATGGATTTCTTGAGTTCGAACTTAGATCTGAATTTATTAGTGTCTTACCTAACTTATATGGTAAAGACAATAAAGACCCATAGAAATTCATTAGGTAGTATCAACATAAAGTAAATGGGATGAAACCAAAAGAAAATACTTTAGTACAAGTCAAATTTAAGGCTTTTCCATTTGCATTGAGAAATCAAACACAAGACTGGTTGTTCTATCTCCTAAAAGACTCGATAACTACATGGACTTAAATGTTATAAGCTTTCCTATATGAATATATGCCAGCTAGAAAAACTAGTTCCTATGGAAAGTAGTTGCTAAGATGAAAGACGATGATAACTTTAATGAATTTTGGGATAGATTTTAAAGACTAATTTCTTCTTGTCCACGACACGAATATACTCAAAGAGCTTTATTAGAATACTTTTATGAATGACTCGAGCACTTTGAATAAATAGTACTAGACATAGTATGTGGTGGATCTTTATTTGAAATAATACCTACTTTAGCGAAAGAAGTAATTACTTAAATGGCAAAACAATCTAAACAATATGGTGAAAAGGTTGAATCCTCAAGAAAGAAACTCTATGAAGTGTATAGTACGAAAATAATGCAATCGATGATAAAATTGGTGAATTATCTAAAATGGTTAAGCTGTTAATTGACGATAAATCTAATCAAGTTCAGGCTAGTGGATTCTGTAATGAGGCTACACATCCTATAGGTGTGTATCCTACTCTTCAAGAAGAAAATACTGAAATGGTTAATGCAATGATTGATCAATTTTCTAGTCCCCCAAGAAATCAATATATTAATAATACTTATTATCTGGAAAGACCGAATCCAAATCTTAGTTATGGTCCTTAAACTCAGAATTATAATACTTGTAGACTAAAAACTCAAATACAACCTGCACGTAATCAGTAGCTTTAACAAAACACTCAATCTATGAATCCAAATATATAGCAAATACTACACAACTTTATGGGTCAAAGTTATCAAAATTTTACATTGATTTCTCAAAACCAAATTAAGATTGATGCTAACATTAATGAATTGAAAAACCAATTAATTCAAATGAATTTGTAAATAAATAGGTTAAGTACTCAACAGAGTAGTCACGCTAAAGCACCTACTCTGACCAATGTTGCTCCTACTAGTCAAATACAAGTTAATGTTATATTTAGATATAAGAAAGACACAATTGTAATTGGTAAAAAAACTTAAACAAAGAAATAAAAAGAAGGTTCAAATGACTATTGAAGAAGAAGAATAAGAAATGATGGCTAATGTCATTCCTACTAGAGAATGGATGGCTGAACAATTGAAACATATACTTTTCCTAGAAAGATTTACCCATAGTATTTAGCTAGAGTTGAAGCATACAAAAAATCCTTATAAAAGTATGAATTAATTTATAAGGATAAAAATGATAAGATTTCGGATAATTTGAAAGAAGATGTGTGTTCATATTCTATCGTTTCACAACACTTAGCTGATGCTAAGGAGGAAAAAATAAATAAAGACATTCTTGAATCATTTAGAAGAATCTCAAGAAAACTTAAGACAACCTGAAAAACGTTCCAACCTGGAGATGTTTGTAATTCCTATCACAATAGGACTTCTTTAATAGATTTTGCTATGTGTAATCTCGAAGCCTTAATAAATGTTATGTCACTCAAGTTATATGAATCAATGAAAATAGGTTTATTGGCCATTACACCTATTGACATTTTTTTAGCTGACAATACCATTATTAAACCCGATGGTTTAATAGAAGATGTTTTAGTCAAATTTAATGAATTAACATTTCCCACTGACTTCTATTTCATGGAAATGAGAGGCTCAATATCAGTGAAGTCCCCATCTATACTTTTAGGAAGACAATTCCTTAAAATAGCTAAAACAAAGCTAGATATGTTTGAAAGAACAATGTCTATGGAGTTCGAAAATAAAATTGTCACTTTTCACTTGAATGACGAATATATCTATGGAGAATCTAATGAATTTGACAATAAACAAACTAACGATAATGAGTTCTTATAATTAAATCATCATGAAGCTAAAATATATGATATTAATGCAGTAACAATTAAAGAAGGAAGTGTTAAGACCACGAACAAGCAAGGTGAAGATTCTTCTAACACTAGAACGAACAAATTTGACTTTTGATAGAGGTTTTGAACCTCTATGAAAGACTTTTCATAAAGGTTTTCGACCTCTATGAAAAGCGTTATATTTTAAGGCATTATCGTATCTTGAAAGCTTACATAGGGGTTTCAAACCTCTATCAAATCTTGGCTATTTCATAGGGGTTTGAAACCTCTATAATATCTTCAGAGGCTTACATAAGGGTATCAAACCCCTATCAATTGTAGTGATTTCATAGGGGTTTGAAACCTCTATATTATCGTCAAAGGCTTACATAGCGGTTTTAAACCCCTACAAATGTAATTTAAAAAAAAAATAATAACTGAAAATGCCCATAATTAATTTTCATTTCCGTTTTCAATTGAAAATATACAAATCTACATTCCACTCGCAATATTATTATTCCATCCAGAAATTCGCAGTGTTCTACAACCAATCAACAAAATAACAAATCGATAGCCACACATTTCATGAAACCAATCAACAAAACTCAGTTTTTCATTGTCTGACAATGTGTTAGCAAAGAGAAGTATTTGTAGAAAGTCACCCTGCTTCTTTGAAACTTCACCATTGCCAATTCTCTCATCCACAATTGCTTTCACAGTGGAAGCAATTATTGTTCTAGCCTGTAAAGCAAAATCAATCAAAAATGTTGGCCCACAATTTTTGATTCCTAATCTTTTTCTCCTTTTGAAAAAAGAGAAGATAAACATGATGCTCTAGAATATTATTAAACAATGTCATTGAACCACATCAGAAGAAAGTTGATAAAAAAAGAATATATAACAAAGAAACTTAACAACAATAAAAGCATTCTTATCCATAAGAAAAGAATAGGGTAATTCTTCATATATATTAAAGAATACGGTATTTCTTTTCCTTTCTATCTTGAACAGCTAGCTAGCTTGCAAATGCTTCGATCCTGGATGCTGTTAGTTCCTTCAGACCTACCTACCTGCACCCTCTTATAACTATATATTACTGCTCTACTTGATACGTGTTACATATGTAATATAGTTTTGGTACATCAGGGTGTACTAGCTTTAATTTGATGATGTGAATCAAATCAAGCCTTGTGGCCTAATTTAATCATATGAGCTTTTGATGCATGAATTAATTACTACTCCTGTAATCTCTGCAAACCCATTCTTTTTCCTATAGGCATATATGTCTACTTCACTACTAATTAAGCTTATCTCATCATACTAGACCGCTTTGCGTCAAATTAGCTTCTCGTTGTAAATTTAAGTTGTTTAAACCTCGCGTAGCTTAATTTAAGTGCAACTCTCCCATGCATAAAATAAGCTTAATAGAATATTTGAGAGATATTTTCAGGCTTCCAATTAACATGAATTTTTAATGGGAAAAGAACTTAAAAAGTAATAAAGCCTGAGAACTATTAATGATAATAGACCTCAAGACATACAAGAAGGTTATAAGCAACAACATCAAAAACGTTCATGGAAGCAACAACTGCACCTTTAGTGAGGGGTTCACTAACTACTCAATATAGCCTTATTCTTGTCATTATATGGCTCTTGCAGATAGGGCACATTGACAATGTTCTTCCGTAATTAAAGCATGTCTGCAAGTGTTCTTAGTTACAAATCAGTAACTAATTAAGAAATAACTTAACTAACTAGAAATTTGAAAATTTTGTCATCCTAGCTAGCTAGCTAGCGAGCTACCTAATGTCCACAGCCGAATACAAGATCTCACAAGTAAAAAAACATATCGCGGACCCCCTTGTACCGCTGCTACTGCTGCTGCATCCTATACATAAAAGACTGCATCAATAATCTCTTTTTCATTTGCAGAATGTTTATAAAACCGAAGACTAATATTAATTGTAAGAGAAATGCCATGAGAATTGTAAATCTAAAATTGCTCTATACTGCAAAGGTATTTCCATCAGTGCCTCTAAAATTCAAGCATCAAATGAAATTGTTGTGCATGATTTCAAGTTGGAACAATTAACTGCTATAAACACAAATTATGCAACTACAAGCGAGAGGATTGGAAAGACGAACTTGTTGTCTTGTCTTGTAGAATGTCATGCTCTCTATCGCAACTGGTAGATCATAAAATGTATCCACATGCATCCACCTCATACGGAATTTCCTGCAACCTTTAGATCATAGTTGCATAGAGTAAGTTTTGCATCCACATTCATATATAACAATGACAAAGCTTGATCAAGTTTCTACCCACAGATAACCAAATCCCAAAGTCATGAAGTAAATAAGGCGTGCCATTGGCAGAAAAGCGATGGACATCTTACGATTTCAAACTCGGGAGTTTATCTGTATTTCTGACCTGTGAATCCACAGTACAAGTCATTTCATTTGTAAGCTCAAACTAGGCCATAGGCCTTCCAATTCCCAAACTCATCCCACAACATTTCCACAACATCTTCACCATTATAACATTCTATAAAACGCCTTCTTCACAAATACAATAGTCTGAGAGTTCACTTGTATATATATATATTTATATGTAAGTATAAGGAGCATAAAATGTTTCAATCATTAATCAAACAATGATATATTAGTATATAAACTTAAAGAAAAAAAAATGCAGAGCGACACTTAACTTTTTTAATTAATTAATTAATTACCTTAGCAGTGTTGTAAGTCTCAGTTTTCCAATTTGGTAGAATACTAACAGACCAAGCGAGAACAAGAATGAATTGGTTGTCTTGGAAACTAATTGTGGTATCAGTTGTTTGATTAGCATTGCTAAAGAAACAACTTGCAGTGTCATTGTAGGAGTAAATGGTTACCTATACATGATTAAAAACTTAGATATTGATTTATAACAAAAACACATATACATGATTAATTAATAAATTAAACAGTAGAATCAATAGTAGTTTAATTATTAAATCTAAATTAAATCCTTACAAACTCAACTAATCGGTAAGGGATGAATTCTGTAGGTGTGATCGGAGAGGAGAACAACAGAGAGAATTTGCAAAACCTGGAATCCGATAACGTAGTAATCATCTCCAAAGGCAACTCGCAATCTCTAGGTAGGCTTCTTTGATGGATTTCATGGCTGGATGGCGACGCTTGCAATCATTGATACATCAATGCAGTTTCATGATATAACTAGGCAATTAAAGAAATAACCTGAATAGTTTTTGAGATGAACCCATCTTTAATGCCTTCGGTATATTAGCACAAATACCAGAGACCTGAATTTGTGATATCCTATAGAGAAAAGAAAGAGAATTCAGTAACTTCAACAATGCCAAGAGAAGA
Organism: Stephania yunnanensis; assembly: GCA_039657365.1. NCBI lineage: Eukaryota > Viridiplantae > Streptophyta > Magnoliopsida > Ranunculales > Menispermaceae > Stephania > Stephania yunnanensis. The sequence continues at coordinate 49,365,575 of CM077584.1, read as the reverse complement.
GCATTGAAAATTATGTAACATTTATAGTGAGTTGGAGACATAAACCTGTTTGCTTTCTAGAGCTTCAAGTTTCCCCTCCTTCATAGGTTAAACATACATCAATAAGAAATCATTAGAATAGCCCATGGCATAAGCCAAGTCCATGGCGGTAGCTTGCTTAATTTCATGAACATTACTAACTTACCAATCTAAATACCATGTTCTGGATCATTTCGAGGTCAACTCCAATTTGAGAAAGATATGATTTCATGCTAGTTACCAGTTCAACATCAAAGTATGAGAGCTTATAAGCTACTTAACACTAGAAGATGATGACAATAATAACAACAATAGTAGTAGAACTTATTTAATACATTATTTTTTAAGGGTTTAACATGCTAAGTCTTGAGCATTAGCAATTAAAGAAGACTGCCAACACTGTGCTCCAATAGTAATATATAATCACAAAGCTGGAGCTTGCAAGGAATTATCAAGGATCTAATTTCATATTATCATTAGATTTCTCTATTGCTTTCATGAAAGTTAAAAATTCATCCAATCTCGTGGCAGCCTTGTCTACATAAGTTCTTAATTCATTTTGGCAAATTCCTTAAAAGATCACAACTTACATGCTGGACGCATTAAAAGTAACTAGTCTTGAATACATTTTATCAAAATTAAACATAGAAACAAATCACAAAACAAATATATCTTTATCAAGAATCGTAGATCTCATACATAGTAATTAAATACCATAAATCAAAGATATTCAGTCAAGTAAAATTAATTAAGGGTCAGATGATCACCAGTCAATGCTTTTCTCTTCAAAACAACTAGATAAAGCCATCGATCTCCATCACAATCGCTTGCACACTTTAACAAATACTTCACGAAAGCAAGCTCATCCCCATCTCCAATGAGCACATTGGTTTTAATAGTCTTCAGTTGACGAATGTACACTCATATGGGGCATTTTTTGGTTTGAGAAATTCTTTGTCGAACCAGCGCTGCCACAAGTTTCGGTAATAAAGCACCTAATAGACATATATAAACATGAGAAACAAAATTCACATGGTGCAAATTGAAAGTAAAGACGGAAGAAAGTTACTACGAGATGGAAAGAATTAAATTCAGCTTTACCGGCCGACGAGGAATGTTTATCGAAAGGAATTCCAAGTTAAGAGAGTTATGGACGAAGCAAGTCAAGGCAAGGAAATGATCCTTACCAAGGAAAATTGACACATATAACTGAACAAGTTTGGGGAAGGTTGGGAGTCGTCCTAGTAAGCCCGAAGCCGCAGAGAGAAGATACAAGAACAAAAGGCATGAGAAACACCGCAAACATCAGCTATCAAGTTAGTCTTTCAGATAAACTGCATCATCAATAGTAGATATAAATTTCGCCAACTAAGATACTTGAAGAATAATGGAAAACATACCACGACAGTTGCTGAAGATAATGTCAAAACCTTCACATTTAACAGACCTTCAAGGGAGTTACTAACACTCTGACCACTGACTATGTGGTTCACATCCTAATCAAACTCGAGGCTAATGGAGGCTTGTACCACAGATGAGACATATTCTAAGTGTATACATTGGGCATGGTGGTTTATATATGCAAAAGAAAGCAATCTGGGAGTGAAAACTCTTATTCCATTCTTAACACCAGAATGGTCCAAAAGGAACTGCTTTGGTGAACCATCAATGGTCAATCTTTGAAGAGAATGTGAGAAAACAATTATATGAGCAGAGATTACATAAGCTTCCTACTATCAAGTAAAGTTTTATATGATGCTCCTAGCCACAAGTGCAAACTAACAAGCAAAGTATTAGAAAATGAGAGAAACTTAGTCCAAGAATCAAAACTAAAAATCTTACTTCGGAGAACCCTGTACCTGATTTTATATGTGGTCATGCGACGCACGCTTTCTGAGTTTACACTGTTGTTCTACATCAACCTACACCGATTCAAAGACCAACATAACATGGACTTATTCCATCACAAGTGACAATAGACATGAAAATGTAAGAATTTGATGAAGAGCAGTGTTTTTAGATGCTATGTCCATGTTATAAGCATCAACCATATGTTAGAGACACACGCATATATGTAAGAGAAGTGAGAGCAAAGCAGAATGTATTTAAAGAAACACTAAAGTAAGAAGGCTTAGTCTCATATAAAGCACTTAAAACTAGACAAAATAAGCTTAGATCTATAGACCTATTCGCATAACCAACAAATTGCATTCATTCTAACATATTTTAACCCCATTACTTGTATCATTTGCAAAGTCTTAAGTTTAGAACAAAATACTAATCAAACCATTGCTTACAACTCAAAAAGGAAAATGAAACTGAACCGAAAAAAAAAAAATCTCACCATATTGGATTGAATGAAAACAAGTAAATCGAATTGATTGCTATAGAAAACAAGAATACTTCGGAAAGTTGAGGCATGTTGAGCTTGGCATATTGGATTAATGAAATCAAATAAATTGAATCAACAAAGTTTTACCAGTCTTTGCAATCTTCACGTTGGACCATAAGGTCATTCGGATTATACGGCATTTCACATTTGCAATACCTACAAATCAAATAAAATAAAATCACTACAATCCACAGATGAATTGAAGAGTGTTTTGACTCCTGCAACAAAATTAAACACTTTGAAACCATAAATGCGCAAAATTAAACACTTTGAAACCAGAAACCACAAGAATTGAAAAGCAATCAAGCAATTATGCAAAGAGTGGAGGAAATTGAATCGCGAAATTGATCACCAACACCAGATCTGAAACCAATGCACCTTAAAGTGAAGACTGAGATCTAAACCTCTTGCCTTACAATCTGAAACCACAAATGCAACAAATCAATAGATCTGAACTAAACAACAAATTCGACAGCCAAAATCATCAAAAAATGAATATCGAATCAAACATGAGATAGAGAGAGAGCTCAAATTGAGATGTTAGGGTTCTGTGGAGATGACTCCACGTGGAGATCGGGGTTCTCCAGCCGCCCTAGCTGTGGTCTTCATCCTTGCGAGAGACAGTCGATGAGGTGATGAAGGTGAGGACGACAGAGTTTAGAGAGGAGGCGAGTTCGTAGTGTTAGAGTGTGGAGACTACGAGAGAAAGAGATGGACTTAATCTGAGCTCAGCCACCCTAACAATGGCGATTGCGAGTGAGTGTTGACGATGACGACGACGGATGAGCGAGTGCGAGTGCAAGCGAGAGCAAGACGAGCGAGTGCAAGCGAGAGCGAGACGAGCGAGTGCGAGTGAGATGAGCGAGTGCGAGAGTGTTGGGCATTTGTTTGTTGTTTGGGCCAGAGTTTCCATAGAGGTTTTTTTAACCTTTATGAATTAGTGCTATGAAAAGTCTAATTGTCTAATTCATGGAGGTTAATTAAAACCTCTATCTATTAAGTGTTATGAAAAGCTCAAATTGTCTAATTCATAGGGGTTAATTAAAACATCTATCTATTAAGTCCTATTAAAAGCTCATACTGTTTTGGTGTAATCAACAGACAATAACCCAAGAATGAAGGATTAAACAATCAAACAATATTCGGAATAATAACATGGAAAAATTTAAACCTACAAAAAATAAGAAGAAGAAAAAGAAGAATCCAACAACTGTCAAGCTCAATAATCTAGGAGATATATATACATACACAAATATAAAGGTCAAATAGGCTTGGTACTTTGTGATACAGGTTCTAGAACAAACTACATGCTTATTCATTTTTTCCTTCACACCTAATTAGAATTGGATGTACTAGATTTTGAAAAATCTGCCTTACCAATATGACATCCGAGAATTTTATAAACTTTATTAGGTAAATAATGAAGTATTTTCAAGTTTAATTTGGGATTTAGGTATTTGAGGTGGGACCCACGTGTTATGGATCGGAGATCATAAAATTTAATATTATTTTTGCATGTTGTGTGTCTTTTTGATATATTATACATTATTTCGACACGAAATAAGGTGAAATAAGGTCAAATGGAGTTTATAAGCGGTGTCCGCGAGTTTCGAAGTGCATTGGAGAATTTTTTCCAATTTTGATAATTCGGAGTATTATCTCGAGATACGTGTTGAAATAAGTGTTAAAAAAGTGCAAACGTTTACCTAAACTATCGTTTCGAATTTCGCAAAAAATAACTAATTAGTTTTTACTAAACTTTGAGGTTTAAGATATAGTTTAGAATCCTTTGTAGTTAATGTAGTTAATAAAGTTTTATAATCTAGGTCGGTCAGATGCCCAACGTTGGTATCAGATCCAGGTTTTCTTTGGGAATCTTTTTAATTGAGGATAAGTGAGTAATTAGTTGGGAAGTAATGCGATGGAACGGGGTTAAAAAGTTTAAAAACTTTATTATTGTGTCATATTTATGTTGTATGTATGTATTATCGTTAAATATGTGATAGGAAGTTTATTCTTCTTATCTGTTCGATTCTTAGCTTCGTAAGATATGACGAGTAAGTTTAGAAACGGATAATTAAAAGAGAGAATAAGCTTGTGAAACGAAATTGAAAGTAAATAGATGTGAAATAGACTTGTGAAGTCCTAATTCACAAAGGTGTTGTAAGTAGTTTGGTACTAATGAAACTGGTGAAAGTATCAGTTATGAAATTAATAGGAAATTGGTTGAAAAGGAAGTCCAAATGATTCATGTACGTAAGTACTGAAAATGGATTTCTTGGAAATCAAAAAGATCAAACTATTACAATTTTTAAATGCTTAGGAAAACATTAAAATAGACTTAAATTAAGACTCAAGCGATTGAGAATCATTTGAAAAATGTAATATGAAATCAAAATTTTTGGGAAGCACAAGATATGGATTATCTTGGGTTTTAGAATAAGGTTAGTACCAGTTGCATGATTAACTTAGGAAGACTTATTCTATGGTTTAATTCATAACTAATTGAGGTTTGTTTTTGAAAATAGTCTCAATAAGGAAAGATGAGACACGTGGTTATTGAAAACAAAAAACAAAAATTGATTAGGCAAATTGAATCTTGATTTGGAAATTACGATGAGATTGTGAACTGAACAGTCAAGTTGTCTAAATAGGTTTCTATGTAAATAAAATACTTTGAAGTAAAGTATTGTCCCATTTTCGAAACAAAAGGTCTAGCGAAAAATGGAATAGAACCATATTTTAAAACAATCAAACGACTTCTATATAGAAGTAGTGAAAAATTTTATTTTTTTATTACTCACGTTACTTATCCATAAGTGACGTTAAGTTTATTGATTCTATGAATCGAATAAAGTACTAATAAAATGAATGGAAATATACGAGATAGAATTCATCTTTGTTGAGACCGAATTAGGTTCTTTTATAAAACAAAAGTCAATGAAACTTCTAACTTGAAAATGAAAATTGTAGTGATAAATCAACGTGTTAGAAGTTAAGGTATTTGGGAAGTGGTCTAATAATAGGTTGGATTAGCTATTAAATATCAACATAAGTTATTGTGTTTTGACGTTTAAAGTACCCGATAGTCATTTCTAATCAAATTAATTAATGATGTTTATCACTTTAACTTAAAATATAACCAATGAAGAGATAGATGTAGTGATTGAGTGTTAGCAAGTGAGTTGTATAGGGCATCGGTATGAGATCCTATATTGCGAGAATTTCTATTAGTAGGATTCAGAGGATTGAAACAACATTATTTAAAATTCTCAGTACTTATTAAGTTAATCAGAGTTTAGGAATTTAAATGCATCTATCTCTTCAGTTAAATAATAAAGGAAAGGTGAACTCATCGAAAGTAATTTGATGAATAATAAGATACAAAGTTATCTCCCATAATTTCTTGAAAGGTAACAAGTTTCTTTTTGAGAAAAAGAAAAGTCTGGATATTTGATACTAATGGAAATATCATAAGGCGATAAAAAAAAACAATTTAACCATTTGAGTTGTAAAAATCTCTCTGTTTTGAATAAGATTAGCTAAGGAAGACTTTAATACAATAAAAAATAGTAAGAAGTCACATCGTCCTTAGCTATATTTTCAAAAAGAGAAGAGATATAAATTGTCTTTCTAAGTCAAAATTAAGGAGTTGTAAATGGTCTAGTTATTGAACGAAAGTCATAGTAAGTTTGTAAAGGGACTAAAAGCGAGATCAATGTGAGAAGAGCTAAGATTGAAAAAAATTGAACGAAATAAACTCAATGTGTAAAATAAAATGAGATGTTGAGATGACTTGTGACTACTGGGCATGGATGGACTTCTTTAGTCAAGGTAAGGCACTAGAGTAATTGCGTCTGACCAAAAGTCTAAGTAACTCTGTTTAATAATCACGATTCATTTATAGCGTAGAAGATCGGTGTGACACGTCCATCCATCTTTGAATAATCGAATGAATTGGTGACAGTCAGTATAGAAGAGTCTATAAAGTTTCGTCGAAGTCAATTAGAGGCTAAAGTGTAGGCAACTAAATGGTTAATATATTCTCACATTAGTATGAAAATGAAAATATAAGGTTAACGAGTCTCAATCAAATAGAATATCAAACTATAAGTTTTATATAACTTAATATATCTTCACAAGGATCTTACGAAGAGTCAAACTCCAATGTTGAAAGTTTTGAACCAAAGTAGTATCCAATTAATATCAGTGAATATATTGTATATCGGTTCAATTGTAGTGCTACACCACCTGATTAGGCAGTGGTGAAGTTTAAACCACTAATTATTGTAAATTGGAGATGATGTAAGATGCTTGTATGTTGGTGAAGATATAAATGAAATGAACAAAAATGTGTGGTTTACAGCTTAGTTAGTCTGTAGTATCCTTACTGGTTAAAAATGACGAATAGAGGACAGTATATCGACTTGATCTGTTTGAAGAATGGAATATTCTTCAATTGTAATTGAGTAGAAATGAAAAAGGGAAATAACATATTCATAACTTGTATAAGATTCGAGTTAAAAGTCATACTATGAGAGTATAATCATTGAATATGTTGATTTCTCTGTATAGAAATGCATGTCGACTCAAGTTAAGGATAACTGTCTCAATTTAGGCAATAAGAGAAGTTGGTGAACATTAAGTGATTAACGCATGATTTAAAAAATGAAAAGAATAAAATTCTTGAGGAACTTATCATTTAAGAATGATTTGACTAAGTTAAAAAAGTCGATAATTTTCTAACCAATCAAAGAAGAAGTTAGGTGAATTGACAGATTAGTTGGAATTGATAATTGCTTTCTAGTCCACAATCTAAATAATATTGTGAGTGGACTTTTAAAAAATGAGTGAGAGTTGCACAATGTGTCAGATTTCTATTTTTGATCGGATTGGGAATTCAAGATCTTTTGTCGTGAGATGACAGTTGTGTTATGAGATGTATAGTCATGGGATGACTTATGTAATTCCAGGTTTCTAGTGGGGAACACTTGAATGGTGATGGATCATATAGACATAAAGCTCTACTTAGTATCTAATGATGTGCTCAAATATTATTTACATCAATATGTAATTTTAGGATGATGATAGTCTAAAAGTTAGTTGGTCGATAATTCAAATAAAAGGGACGATTAGTGATGAGGAACTAAACTGGGACGTGTACCAAAGTTTAGGTGGATATGAAAAAAATTATCAACGGTTTGTGGAATAGTATTCAGATAATAACGAAAATTATGTTATGAAAAGCAATATAGGCTAGGTCTTGCTATGTATTGATACTCGAATGAGATTCAAGGTATGAAATGAGAAATGAAGTAAGGATATCAGATATTTCACAAAGTTAATTGTTTAACTCGTCAGAAATTCACAAATTTTCGGAATTAGCAAAGTAATGGAGATAACTTTTCATTAAATCAAAATGTTGGATAATAAAAAATTAAAATAGTTATGATCTCTACTACCGAGTTGTTGAATACAACGAAAGTGATTGGGTTTACTTAACGATTCACCTTGAAAATGGTTCTACAGGTTTGGATTAAAAGAGTTGTATATAAAGGATCATTTTTTCATATCTTTTTTAGTTCAATAACCTGTAAGTTTAAATTTTGAGGACGAAGTTTTTAACTATTTAGGAAGATTGTGACATCTGAGAATTTTATAAACTTGACTAAGTGACTAATTAAGCATTTTTGGATTTAATTTGGGATTTAGGTATTCGAGGTGAGACCCTCGTCTTAGGGATCGAGATCATAAAACTTAATATTATTTTTGTTTATTGTGTGCTTATTTGATGTATTATACACTATTTTGACATGAAGTAGGGTTAAGTGGAGTGTATACATGTTGTTCGTGAGTTTCAAAGTGCGTTTAAGAATTTTCTAAAATTTTGGTAATTCCGAAGTATTATCTCGAGTTACATGTTGAAATGAGTGTCGAGATTGTTCAAACGTTTACGTAAACTATCGTTTTAAATTTAGCGAAAATAACTATAATTAAGTTTAAGAAATTGGAGTTTCTATATTTAAATAGACTTAATGAGTCGATGTTGGGCCCACACCTCGGTGTAAGTGCACGATCAGTTGTTTGGAAGTTTTTGAGGGCTTTGGTAAATTCTTTGACTTTTGACGAAATTGAAGTATTCTTTGAGGTTTTATTTAAACGTAAATTGAAAAGATAATCATGAAATTAAATAAAATAATAAATTAATTGGTGGGCGTCTAGTGACACGCGGAGTCGAGGGTGACATGCGTGGGATGTACAATGATGTGCACGTCCGACGATAGTCGTTGGAGCGCGTTGCAAATTTATAGTCATGAATATATAGGTGTATATGTATTTATATTTATAATATAGTTTATATATAAATATATAAATCAATCTTATAGTTTGAAATAAATAAAAAATATACGTTGGATGTGCCTCGAGATGCGCATAGCATGATCATTGAGGGATTGAAATGGTTGGACGATTCGGTGGTTGTTAGTGAGGTGTTACATGCCTCGAGATACATGTTGTCCAATGTCGAGGAAGAATAATCAAATAAAATAAGTGAATCATTATATTTGCCTCAAGATTTGTGCAATGCAAATCTCAAAAAAATCATAATATATATATATATATATATCCAAACAACCCATCGCCTCATTCAATTTTGTTTTAGAGACAAAGATTGACCTCGGGACACATAATATCTCGAGGAAAATCTAATTTAATTATGAAATGTAATCATTAGATTTGTCTCAAGATTCACATGATGCGAATCTCGAGAAAACCATATTATATGTCATCAACCACAAATCGCATTCACTAATTCGAACCAGAGAAGAAGAAAAAAAAAAGAAATTCGAAAGATAAAGACCGAGAGGGAGATGGAGAAAGGGAGACTGAGAGGAGAAAGATGGAGACCGCAAGGGAGGAGATCAAACAAATTGAAGGTGAGCTTGTTAGTTTTTGAGTGTTGTTGCAACAATAGAGACGGAGGTTGGGGAAGGAAGATTCAGCTATCTGAAAAAGGAGATGCCCGTGAGGTCATCTATTTCCCCAAGATTGCCTTAGCGAGCCAAAAAAAAAAACACTTTTTTGGGAAAGAACAGGGGCTCGTAAGGAAGAAAAAGGGAGTTGGTCCCCAAACCAGACGAACAGGGTTCGATTAGTTTAATCGGACCAGTTCGGTTCAGATGGTCAAAACCTTCGTAAATTTAAAGATAAATAAAATAATGTAAAAACAGAAAACAAATTCGAGAAAATAGGAAAAAAATATGTAAAATTATATTTTTGGACAAATAAATGGAAATTGTATATTTTTATGAAAAATAAGGAATTTGGGATTTTCTCGAGAATTTATACCAAGGTTTTTTTTCGTAAAGCGTGCAATGATACCCGAAAATGTCTAAATTTTGAAAAGTTATTTTAAAGCCTAGTCAAAGATAATTTTCGACTTCAAATCACAATTTGAAGTTAAAATTTGGATATGGACATACGATGAGTTGATTTGGAGGAATTCCATGGTTTTCGGGTCGAGTAGGACCGATAAATACATAAAAAAAAATTGAAAAAATTATATTTCAACTTAGACAACATAATTCTCGATGTTGAACAATAATTTTGAGTCAAAAATAAAACTTGAGCATCGGATAATTTATTTTGGAAGTATTTTACGGGTTTCAGGATGTGATTGGTCAATTAAATTGCAAATAATTGGAAAACGAAGTCATTGTGGAGGTTTACAGGACGTACTAATGAATTGTAGGACCGCAATTGAAGTCTCATGTGGACTAGTTTACCGAGTCGAAGCATAAGGGAGTTGTGATATCGTATTTTTAAGGGTAAGTAAATCTCATAGTAACCTTTACATTGTATGATTATAATTTTGTATAAATTTCATTATTTCTTGATATTACATTTTTGTTGTACATACATACATGGTTTTGGAGGATAAGGCATTACAAATTTCCTTACAATGTAGACTATACCGTAGTTATAGAACATTATATTATGCTTGAGGGGCTGGAGTCACTGATACTTTGCATCATGTGGTTATCATGAGATCACGTTGAACTAGATCATACTCTCATAGTCTAGAGGAACGAGACTTGTTTGATTTTACTCCTTGAGAATGAGTCCTTATTATTGTTTAATTACCACTTTCGGAGAACTTTATCTGATTGTTGTCGGATAACAAAAAGGGGATGGATTTGTGGTTGTATTTAAATTTTTTGGATTACATTTCTTGTTTAATTTCTTGGATAATTATGCATTTGATTATTACAGGTGCACTAGATAGTGCAAGATTTACTTATCTGACATTATCAAATCCTTATACTTGGATAATGACAGGTTCTGCCGGCGGCAAGGGAAAGGAAAAGCTTTTCGACTGTATGTAAATTACTTAGTTATTTTCTCTATGTATGTATTGGATTTTGATTATATTATATTGTATAACTGGGTTTATGGGTTCGAGTGTGATTAAGATCTCCTTTGGAATGGCTGGAATAGTTTCTGGACGAATTGAGTTACTTTTGAATTAAGGTAATTATAATTTAAGGATTTCGATAATCTGAGATAGGTTGGAATGAATAAATAATTCAATTGACGCAATATATATTTTTATAGGTAGATTGTGAGTCCTTCAGCATTTCATTCAAAGCTGAGCAGGTTCTGCTAAAGAGTTTTAGAGGTCGAGATTTTCGACGTATGCTTAAAAATAGAGGAGATGCTGTCAAAAAGTGTTTACGAAATTTCGATGACTATCTAATTAATTTTTACGGATATTTAAGGTTTAAGATACAATTTAGAATCCTTTGTAATTAATAAATTTTTATAATTTAATATTACAAGATTTTATTCTTAATTGTTTATTGATGGAGAGGTTAAGGCCGCTAGATTATCAAGGGATTAAGGTGATTTAGGCCGGTTAGATGCCTTAATTAGGTGGGGTTTGACAACCAAATGGATATTCAGTAAAATCGATAGGTGTGGTTACTAATGTACTAGTTCAAATTGACAAGTAGATTATTCCCACAAACTTTTTGGCTATGCCACATTTCATCAACAAAGTTCCTCCATCAATCTTAAGACGACTTTTCTTAGCCACTTCTCAAGCTGTCATCGATACTCTAAACAAGACAATAACCTTTCAAGTGCATGGCCAAACAATCACTTTCTGTAATGGCACAAGAGTGTATAATCCTACACTTAAGTTCATAGAATGAGCCTAGCACTACATGGTTCAGTCGACCCAACGTTAATAAACAAAGCGCTTTATGGGAGGCAACCCATACTTTATCCTTATTTTTTGTTTTAGTACTAGGATTAGTTAGTTGTTTCTGTATTCTCTCAAATTTTAGCTCTTATTACAGGGATATTTTAGGAATTCAATTTTGGAATAGTTTCAAGTCAGAGAGTTGATCGAGCCAATTTATTTTAGCATTATATTGTTTTATGCACTAGATTTATTTTAATTAGTTATTTATGGCAAAAAAGTAAATTACTTAATAGATATCTTAGTTAAATTTTGGAATTTCTAATGTTTCTACATTTATTAATATATATATATATATATATGTGTGTGATAATTAATTAAGAGAATATATTTAATTGAAAAAATAGTAAAATTAAGCTAGCGAATTCCCAGCGATTCTAGTTTGTACTGGAAATCACAAGGTAAATCGGTAGCATTTTGCAAAATATTTAGTTTAAATTCAAAGTCAGCGATTTCTCACCGAATCACGTTTACAAGTAGAAATCACTGGACAAATCGCTAAGTCATTGAGGCTCATTTCCCTCAATTTTATCAACGATTTATCAACGAATCCATTTAAACCTTGATTCGATGAGAACGAATTCAAGTTTTTAAAAACAAAAAACCTAAATCGCTACATTTAAACCATTCTCACTCACAAACTACTATACCTTTTCGATTAAGAGACAATCTTTTCCTAGATTCAACCTTCAAAAGCTTAATTTTAGTATACTAAAGTGATTTCTATCTTAGTCCTCACACATTTAATCCAAAAACATGGTGAGTTTTGAGATTATAGAGCCACTTAGGGCTTGAGCAAGGGAGTTTAAATAGGAGTTTGTGTAACGACCATAAAATTTGAACCTGTGTCACGTGGCATCTCAGGACAGTGACCTGGACCTGTCGTGATGTGGCACACTCGGTCAACCCTCGAGTCGATACCGAGATTAGGATTTGTAGCTTAGACCCACGTGGACACCATCGATAAGTCCTAGGCACGCCAATCAAGGTATAAATATTTATTTTCACGTGATGCGCATTAATTGGTTGTATTATTATTTAATTCGGGTCGCACTAGTTAAAGTTTTATTTGGTCGCGTTGTGCATGTGTATTGACGTGAGTGTACTTCATCGTAGGGTGCGTATAACGTATGTGTATGGGGTAGTAAGGGGTTTATAAGTCACGTCACTTGTCTCATCACACCTACCTATCACATCACTCGTACCTCATTTTTCTCTCTCATACTTTCTCTCTCTTATCCAAACTAAACCCAACACACCCTCCCCCTCTCCAATAAGCTTCTTTTTCTTCATCTCATCCCTTCCATTTTTCCTCCATCACCAAACTTTCCTCGCACTCAACGTTCTCAAAAAGTTGGTAATCTCTCTCGGGTAGTCTTCTCACTTAGCGCTTTCCGCCGGCGGCTTCCGAAATCGAGGTTAGTGACAAGTTTTGTTGTTGAGATTTTTGGAACTTTAATGGTGTTGGTGTTCGTGTTGGTTGATATTGTTCTTTTAGTAGATGTGGATAATGTTGTTGTTGTTGAAGAAAAAAAATGAAACTGATGAATGAACAGAGAGAAAGCTCTCTATTCGTTCAAACGAAGAGGGAAGGGGGTAACTAAGCGGATCGGGCCTGGCTACCCCCATGTCGACCCGCCTGGCTACCCCCATATGGGTTGGGTTGGGCCGACCCTAACCCAAGTGGACCTGGTCAATTGACTCGGGTCCAACCAATTAAAAAATACATATAATTAATAAAAAATGATTAATTTAAAAATTAAATAAAACAAACTTTTAAATAAAATAAATCACAGAAAATTGATAAAAATAGATAAAAGCAATTATGGAAAGAATTCTGGAAACTCTAGAAAAATATGAAAAAATAGAAAAAAGCTAGAAAAATGAGTTTCAATGCTTTTTCGGGTAGGCACCCCAGTATAATTAAAAAAGTGTGCCGAAAATCAAACTTTTTTGGAATAAAATTACAAATTGTGGTCCCACAATATAAATTTACTTAATGTGACTCTTAAATTATTAAAATGGTATAATTGGACAACAGGGACTTAGGAAACCATAGTTGGGTGTCGAGTGCACATCTCGAGGTGCGAGCGACACGTTTTGAGGGCGATTTGCAATTGCTTCGGGTAAGTAAAACCAGCTGAAAAATGCACAGTAGTTCATTTGAGATTATATTTCATTGTTATTATACGACGTCCTTTCTTGGAATTCTCACCCATTTATGAGTATCCGAGGGTGAAGTGAATCATGCGAGTGTCTCTAATTGGAGTGGTTATCGGCTTGCAATCAGGGCCACAACCTCAAGTCACTGAAGTATCTGGTCGGAATGAGATTTGTTTTATCCAGAGCACCGTTGATATCCCTCCTTCGCGATAGTATAGGTACAGCAGGCGACACCGCAATTGTATGGCGTCGACCCTGTGGCACCCGCACTCGGTGGTCTTAGACTACTTGGGAACCTCTCTATTGTTTCCTTTCACGCTCATTTCTCGTTGTAATCTCATTTTTACATTCATATTATCATGTATTTCATATATCTTTCTTTCTATCCACATAACCTTTAGACTGCTTTATTTATTTTGAATAACTGTTTAGATCCTACTGGTTTTTCCTTATAGGACTCCGCATTCTTGTGTTTAACCGAGTACAGATTGGCGGTCAAGCGAGGGAAGGATGCCGACACTTGGCGATCTACTCTAAGGATATCGAAGCGACCCTCTTCGACATACTTTTGTAGATTTTTTACTTTTGTATTATTTATATATGTTGTTATCACACTTGGGATACTTATTTGGGTTAAGAGATACACATGAATTGTACATCATTTTTGCTTAGTTATAACACTTGACACAAGATATACATGAATATACATGTTTATATGGTTTTACACTTAGGATGTATGACTCTTTTACTTTATTTTAGTTATTTAATGTATTAATTGCTTCCGCTAACTTGTAAAACTTGAGAAAATACAAATAAATTGACTTAAAATTATGAATTTACTTATATGGATGGATTGGAAGGCTGACTAGGCTTGCATTGACCTTGCGAGACTAGCTCGGGGTCTTTGTGGGCTTAAGCCGAGCTAGGCCCACTTTGTGTTAAACTGGGGCCATTACACTTGGTATCAGAGACGAAGTTTTTACGTCTAACTCTTGATTAACCCACAACCAATATAAGACACAAATTAAAAATAGAGTTAGGACATGGTTGGAACTTAGAGTGGAACCTTATGATCCTAACTTAAAGTCTTAGTTGGGAAGTGAGGAAAGTTGGGAAAATAAAAACTTGGATCCTATATATGATAATTGTTGTATATTACTATACTATATCGGTAACTATACGCTGATTAGAGACACGCTTGCTATTGCAGATCGTGATGGCAGATCAGCCTTGTTCAAGTGATGATAGTGGGGCTGCAAATCCTCGATTCGCGAGTATTAAGGAGGTACAATCATTGACTCAAAGAGTCACATCTCCGAATCAGCGATTAGACGAGATCCTGAATATACTCAAGGCACAAATCATAGTTACGCCACTACTATCTTCATCGATAGTGCCAACTATTTAGGGTGGGAGTGCTCCTACCGTACAAGCCACTTAAGCGGCTCTCGTCGTATCGACACCATCCATTATAGCTGAAATAGTACCAGTTCAGACTAAGATGGTATCACTCGTACCACCTACATTGATGGAGACTACGTCAACTAAGCTCATAGAAATGAGCACTGGGGCGATAGCTAAGGCGAGATAGTCACGAGAGTCACAGAGACATAGACCAGTTGAGTTTTAAAGGGGCATGAATCTCGAGGCGACAGAGAGATTTGCGAAGAGCCGTGAGAAGATATACGACAGCCGGGCCACACCAGAGCGCATGAGACTGACCATATCATCAGGACTGCTGTTTGGAGAGGCCGATACTTGGTAGCAGAGTATGGTGGCTAGCCAGGGTAAGCCCAAGGATTGGGCAGAATTCAAGAGGCGATTTACTCAAAAGTATTTTTTGCCTTTGGTCTTGAAAATGAATAGGGCCTAGTTTTTTACTATCCAACAGTACACTTGGGAATCGATGATCCAATACATGGGAAGGTATATGCAGTTATTGGATTATACTGGAGGCATAGCTGACACGGACGTCGACTAAGCACATTGTTTCATGGAGGGTCTGTTGAGGGACATCGGAGGCACCGTGGTGACTACAGATCCAGGGAGTTTACAAGCAGCATATGAGAGGAGCTTGGCAAGAGAGGCGTGCATAAGCACACACCCTAACGAGATCATCCCAGCACCAGCACTAACACAGTCGGATTATTGGTCAAGTAGTGACGAGAGAAGGAAAAGACACCGACCGTTCAGGTCGAGAGATGCTAGGGCATCGAGTACAGGATCTATGGTGCCACCACCCCATCATGCCCGCACCGCGCCAGAACCATCCACTTCGGCACGGAGTTTCTCCATTATACCACAACAACTAGTACAGTCAGGTTCGCCACAGTAGTATCAGCGAACTGATAGTAGAGGTAGAGGCGGTGGTCAGGGGCAGAGGTACGGACAAGGTTAAGGACAGAGATAGGACCAAGGACAGGGACACAAGTCTAGTTAGACGCTAGGACAGGGACAGCGGATTCAACTAGGCCAGGACCACATCGAGCATGTTTTGAGTGTGGACAGACAGGGCATTTCATCAGTACATGTCCACGACTAGGCAAGGCTCAGCCACGGTAACGCAGAGAGCAAGTTCATGCCAATGTTGCACCGGATCCAGCTGCCACCCATAAACTTATCGAGGGTATAATTTATATTTGTAGTCGATTTATGAATACTACGATTGATTCAGGCTCTACGATATCTTTTATTTTGGGTCATATGGTTGATAAGTTAATATTGAGACCTATTAGGCTAAAGCGACCCTTGATCCTCAACACAGTTAATGGGGGACAAGATAAGCCCGAACTTCTTATGTGCTGACTGCCCAGTTAAGATGGAGGGAAAAAATATGCCTATAGACTTGAAGGTATTGGAGTTCTTAGAGTTTGATACCTTATTAGGCATGGATTGGCTAGCCAAGTACTATGCACAGCTTGAGTGTTTTAGCAAGGTGGTTATGTTTCAGCTTCCAGACCAAACGGAGTTTAGTTTTCAAGGGACTTTAACCATGTTACCGATCACCCGAGCCAAAGTGGCCACGAGTTCAAATCTCGAGACATTTGCTAGTATTTTGAGTACGATCGAAATAGTTGAGACGAGGATGGAGGAGGTGCCTGTTATATGTGAGTTTTCAGATGTTTTTCCCGTAGAGCTACTAGGATCACAATCACCCAGAGAGATCAACTTCATCATAGATTTGGTCCCAAGGACCAAACCCATTTCGGTTCCGCAGTACAGGATGGCTTTTAAGGAGTTAGAGGGGCTGAGGACCCAGCTAGATGAGTTGTTAGAGTTGGGATTCATACGTCTGAGCATGTCACCTTGGGGTACACCAAAACAATTTTTCAAGAAGAAAGATAACAGTTTAAGACTTTGCATTGATTACCGACAGCTCAACAGAGTAATAGTAAAGAACAAGTATCCACTCCTACGCATTAATGACTTGTTCATTCAGCTAACAGGGGCACAGTGGTTCTCGAAAACTGATTTGAGATCGAGATACCACCAGTTGAGAATTCGAGATGAGGATAAGGAGAAGACTGACTTCCGCACGAGATATGGGCACTACCAATTTACTATCATGTCATTTGGGCTGATGAATGCCCCGATGATGTTCATGGGTCTTATGCACCAAGTATTGAGATAATATTTGGAAAGATTTGTGATATTGTTCATCGACGACATTCTCATCTATTCCAGGACTCGTGAGGATCACAATGGACATCTTCGGATAGTCTTAAAGACTTTGAAAGAGCAAAGACTATACGCTAAGTTTAGTAAGTGTGAGTTTTGGCTCACTAAGGTCGAGTTTCTTGGGCATATCATCGAAGCCAGCTGAGTGTCAATGGAACCCGCTAAGATTAGAGTAGTGATCAATTGGCCCACACCGATGTCATTGACAGACATTCATAATTTTCTAAGATTGGTGAGCTATTACAAATGATTTGTTCAGGATTTTTCCAAAATTGATGCCCCGATGACACGGATAACGAAGAGAAAAGTCAAATTTCAGTGGAATGACATTTGTAAGCAGGCTTCCGGAATCTGAAAGAACGATGAACGACTATGCCAGTATTGGCACTACCAGAGTCGGGAAAGGGTTTTGAGGTGAACACTGATGCTTTTGAAGTTGGTTTAGGTTATGTTTTGATGCAAAACAGTAAAATGATAGCTTACACGTCTTGACAGCTGAAGTTTTATGAGAAGAATTACTCTACTCATGACTTGGAGTTAGCGACAATGGTTTTTACATTGAAGATTTAGCATCATTATCTCTGCGGAGATAGGTTTTCGTTGTTTACTGACCATAAGAGTTTGAAGTACCTCTTTACCCAAAAAGAGTTGATATGAGACAAAGACGTTGGCTAGAGTTCTTTAAGGAGTATGATTTCTCTTTGAAGTATCACCCAGGGAAGGCTAATGTCATAGTAAACGCATTGAGCAGAAGAGGAACAGATCTAGTGATAGTGACTTGCCACATGACCCATGAACATGGGCTACTCGAGGCAGTCGAGTTGATGAATTCAATTGATATACTAAACACCGCCAGAGTGTTAATTTGTGGTAGATGAGGACTCAGATAGTGTCTATACAGAGTGTACTTGAGGGTTAGTAGGTAGATGAGAAGTATCAAAAGTTTAGCGAGTTAGCTCAGAGTCCTGATCACCCGGAGTGGAGTTAATCAATAGACCCATGCTTGAGATTTAGACTATGACTGTGGATTTCATTAGTTGCTGAGATTCATGACCAGATACTTCAGGAGTCTCACCACTTACATTTTAAGGTTCATCCGGGTCTAACCAAGATGTATGTGGATATGTGTCATCTATTCTGGTGGCCAGGGAAGAAGACCGGTGTTAGTGATTATGTTCGAGCGTGTGAAATATGCCAGCGAGTTGGTTGAGCAGCAGAGACTTGAAGGATTATTACAGCCACATCCCATTCCTCGATGGAAGTAGGAGCATATTGCCATATATTTCATTAGTGGATTACTTCAATCTCGGCTTGACCATGATATCATTTGGATAATTGTGGATAGATTGACTAAGTCCATGCACTTCTTACTAGTATCGACAGCACACAAGGTGGATAAGTTAGCTACTTTGTACAAGCAGGAGATTATCAGGTTACACGAAGTTCCATTATCCATCATGTCAGATAGAGGATTACAGTTCAAATTGCAAAGCATGCAAGCACTGGTTGGCACCAGATTAGATTTGAGCATGGCTTATTACTCACAGACAGATGGTCGATCAGAGCGATTAATTCAGGTGAAAAGGGATATGCTTCGTATGAGTGTGCTGGAGTATGGTGGTACTTGGGAGGAGTATCTTCATCTATGTGAGTTTTCTTATAATAATGGTTATCAGGCTAGTATTGGAGTGGCACCTCTTTAGGCACTTTACAGTAAGCCATGCAGATCTCCATCATGTTGGGCAAAGGTCGAGGATGCGGCAATTATTGAGCCAGAGATTGTGGTAGATCACACAAAGAAGATATGATAGATCAGATTACGTATGAAAGCTGCGCAAGATAGACGAAAGAAATATTACAACAAGTGCCATGGTAAGTTAGAGTATGATGAGGGGGCCTATGTATACTTGAAAGTCTAGCCTTTGAAGGGTCACAAGAGATTTGGAATCAAAGGAAGATTTGCGGTGAGATTTATTGGACTTTTCAAGGTCTAGAGGAGAGTCTGCAAGGTTGCATATGAGTTAGAGTTACCACCTCAGGTAGCCGGGATCCACCTTGTATTTCATATTTCAATGCTTCGGCTAGATAGGTCGAGAGGAGGTGTACGACCAACGGTGGATCTGAGTTAGATAGATATAAGATAGGACATCACATGTGAATAGTAGCCTAGTCAGATATTGGACCGTCAGGTGAAGAGATTGAGAAATAAGGACATCCTGTCAGTCTTCGTCAAATGGCAACATCACGTTGACAAGGAGTTGACTTGAGAACTAGAGTCCTATATGCGCAAGCACTTTTCATATCTATTTTGATTCTGGTAAGTCTTACTCTAAGCTATTTTAGTTTTTAGGTTGAAATTCTTATTAGTTGGGAAGACTATAACGACCCTAAAATTTGAACCCGTCTCACGTAGCATCTCAGGACGGTGACCTAGAATTTTCATGATGTGGCACACTCAATCAACCCTCGGGAGTCAATATCGTGATTAGGACCTGTAGCTCAGACCTATGTGGACACCGTCAATAAGTCCAGGGCACGTCAATCAATGTATAAATAGTTATTTTCATGTGGTGTGTATTAATTGATTGTATTATTATTTAATTCGCGTCGCAGTAGTTAGAGTTTTATTTGGTCGCGTTGTACGTGTGTATTAACGAAAGTGTACGACATCGCGGGGTACGTGTAACGCGGGTGTATGGGGTAGTCAGGGGTTTATAAGTTACATCACTTGTCAAATCACACCTACCCATCACATCACCCTTACCTTATTTTTCTCTCTCATACTTTCTCACTCTTCTCCAAACCAAACCCAACACATCCTCCCCTTTCCAACGAGCTTCTTCTTCATCTCATCCCTTCCATTTTTCTTCCATCACCAAGGTTTCCTCACACTCCACAGTCTCAAGAGATCGATAATCTCTCTCGCGAAGTCTTCCCACTTGGCGTCTTCCGCCAACGGCTTCAAAAATCGAGGTTTTTCGGGATCTTGGCACCCCAGTATAATTCGAAAAGTGTGCCGAAAATCAAACTTTTCGAAATAAAATTACAAGTTTGTGGTCCTACTTTATAAATTCACTTAACGTGACTCTAAAATAGTTAAAATGGTATAATTGGACATCGGGGAGTTAAAAGAACATATTCGAGGGTCGGGTGCGCGTCTTGAGGCCCGAGCGGGACGTTTTGAGGGCGATTTGCGATTGCTTGAGGTAAGTAAAACCAGCTAGGAAATGCACAGTAATTCTTTGAGCTTATATTTCATTGTTATTGTACCACATCCTTTCTTGGAATTCCCACCCATTTATGAGTGTCCGAGGCCCAAGTGAGTCATGCGAATGTCTCTGATCGGAGTGGTTGCCGACTTGAAATTGGGGCCCTGACCTCGAGTCACTAGAGTATTTGGTCAGAATGAGATGTGTTTTATCCGGGGCATCGTTGATATCCCTCATTCGTGACGTTCTAGGTACAACAAGCAACGCCACATCCTAGGACTCGAGTTTGTTTGGCATTGCCCTCGACCCTGTAGCACCCGCACTTGGTGGTCTTGGACTACTTGGGCCTCTCTCTATTATTTCCTTCGACACTCATTTCTGGTTGTACTTTCATTTTTACAATTTTATTATCATGCATTCCATATAGCTTTCTTTCTATCCGCGTGACTTTTAGACCGATTTATTTGTTTTGAATTACAGTTTAGATCTTACTAGCTTTTACTTATTGGACTCGGCATTCTTGTGTTTGACTGAATGCAGATCCGCAGTTGATCTAGGGCAAGACGCCGACACTTGGCAATCTACTCTGAGGATATCGAAGCGGCACTCATCTATAAACTTTTTAATGTTTTTGACTTTTTATATTATTTATATATGTTGTTATCACACTTGGGATACTTTTTTGGGGTTGAGAGATATACATGACTTGTAAATCATTTTTTCCTAGTTATAACACTTGACACAAGATATACATGAATATACATGTTTACAGGGTTCCACACTTAGGATGTCCGATTCTTTTACTTTATTCTGAGTTATTTAACATATTAAATGCTTTCCCTAACTCGTAAACTTGAAAAAAATAAAAATAACTCAACCTAAAATTATGAATTTACTTGTATGGAAGGATTAGAAGGTTGAGTAGGCCTGCGTTGACCTTGTGAGACTGGTTCGGGGGTCCACGTGGGCTTAAGATGGGCGGGGCACAGTTTGTGGAAAACTGGGCCATCACAGTTTGAGAAAGTTCTAGAGAAGCAATCTTTAGTTCAATACATAAAAGAATCACTTTTAAGAAGGTAATCAACTAAAACCCTAACCTCTTATAGATTAAATCTTTGGTTTTCCGTTAGTTTTAGATTAATCATTAGGATAGGAACTAAATTTTAAAATTTTTATTTTTAAATGGTTTCGATATAGAATGTTTTCTATTATAATACTAGAATGAGAGTGAAGTGATGATTCGTCTATTACTATGGAATTTTCAAACTATTTTTCGTGTATGGCGAGTAGATCGAATTGTATGAGATTAAATTTCAAATGATTTTGAGGGGTTTTTGTGAATATTTATCAATTGATTTAAATTACCTACAAAGCTCATTTTTGCCAATGCTATTTTATCAACAAATTTCATACAAATTTCAAAATGTTTTTCTCAATGATTTCTTACTCTCAATAGATAAGTTAAACTTTATCGAATACATTTTCGACAAATTTGGTCCAAAATGATTTTACAGGTTCATTCTTTTACCTACAATATTCTAAATGGTCGGTGACGGTAAAGATAGAAGTTCACGGGAAAAGAAAGGGAAGGGAACGCTAGTTAGAAAATCAAAAATAAAATCCAAAGCTTCCTAAATCCAACCCACATCCATATCTTTCAACATACCTAGGATTAGACTACAAAGAGAACCTACTCCACCTTCTTCATTTAGTTACAATACTAAGGATGATTATGTGGTGTAAAGGAAGTTGAACAAGAGATATCGATGGGGAGAAAAACTATGAATTAAGGAAAAAAAATTTGGCAATGAAAATGCCTACAAAAGATTTAGGAATGATGTAATTAAAGATAGGAAGTTAATCCCAAAGAGGTACTTTAATGTGAAGAATGAATTGAAGTATAGGCCTAGGATCTTAGATATCATAAAAATAAGAAAATGGGGTTTACTGACTAGAGATTACAACCACTTAAACCTAGAGGATGTCCCTAGTGAATGGAGTTGTGAAGCTTTAGTGAGAAAATATTATGCCAATGCATATGGAAGTGAAAGTAACATCGAGTCCTGAGTTAGAGGGAGGAAAATGGACTACTCCGTCGAAAGAATAAATCGATATTTTGGATTATCGAGTTTTCACCAAAAATAAATGACGAATACCCTAAATCCAAATATGGGATTAAGTATCATTTCCCGACTGAGAAAATAAGGGGAGCTTTTAAGGCAATCCATTGAGATGGGTTTGTTTTTGATATGGAGGGGTATCCCAAGCACATAACCATAAAACATTTTATGAAGTCCACAAAATCTTGGTGTTATTTCATCAACGCCAGCTTACAATCGAACCTGTAATACTACAAAATAGTGAATTATAAGGTTGCCCTAGTTTACCACATTGTCATGGGGTTAGGATACTTGAGTGTTGACAAAATCATTTATGAGTCCATTAGGAGTGCTATCAACACCAAGAAAAATGATGGACTATTTTTCTCTTGATGATTACAGCCTTTTGTAGGATGGACCAAGTAAACATGCCAGACCTCGAGTTGGGTGTTTTACTAGAGAATACCATTACTAATGAGGTTATAGAGAGATAGTAGAGTAAGTGGTTATGAAGACATAGAGGATGAGAAAGAGAGAGAGAGCTGAGATAGCTAGAAGAGAAATCGAGCAGAGAAGGAAAATCGAAGACAAAACAAGGAGAATCTTGGAAGATGTGTCATGGAAGAATCGAAGTTGGCTTTCATGGGCACAATTTTGCCCAATCATATGATCACTTTTCGAAATCAAGATCTGGTATCCGAGAATCAGAGAGTCTTAGTAAAGAGCATCCATAGAATGGAGCATACGATGTTGAGGAGAAATAAACTTTAAGGAGGCACATAAGTTCCTGTACAGTCTACACATATAAGATTACCACTTAGCAGTAATCTTGATGTTCTGATATTGACAGATCAGGAATACGACCTCTATAACCCCGTTGTGAGCTACCAATCTCAGAGGATTGACCTAATGGAGGATGATGACAACGCGACTTCTGGGCCCAAACATTGATTTCCTTCTTCTATTTATTTTCTTTATCTCTAAATGATGTTGTGAGAATTCCTCTATGTAATTCTGGTAGTGGTGACATGCTTTGTGTTTCGTGGTTATGTATTTTGTGCTTATGATGGTATATTTCGTGATATATTCTATTCAATGATTGGATATGATATTTATTTCACTTGTTATATAATGATGATGTTTATTCATTAAATTTTTATGCACTTTGTCTTATTTTAATTAACTTAGTTTTTTTATTTTGTATATTTATGTTTATTCTATCAATTCTTTTGTTCTTCACTTCGTATTTTTGTTATGATGAGAACTAGACTTTAATTTTAAACCTTAAGGACAAGGTTTAGAATGAGTTTGGGGGTATTTTAGGTGAAGTATGAAATTAACGGTAATGAAAGGAAAGAAAGGTAGAATAAAAATTTAGAATTACTTTTAATTCGATATTCAAGTAACTTGACGGAAATCTTTCAAATTTCTTCTGAAATTAAGTATAAATTTCATTTTTCTTTACTTTTAGTTAGGAAAATAATGAAAATGAATATATATATATATAGATTTTAAATTTCATTTTTCTTTACTTTTAGTTAGGAAAATAATGAAAATGAATATATATATATATATATAGATTTTGAATGAAAGTGATAGTTTTATTACCCAAGTGAATTTTATAATATAAGGAATCAATTTTATACCCTTTTGATTAACTTTACTTCTTGATGTGAACATTAAATTGATTGTCTTGTATTAGTCATGATAATGGGTAGTATATCGAAACATTAGTGCAAGATGAACAAGATAGATTTCTATAAATCTTATGATACAAAAGCTATTGATTAAATATTTTTACAATATATATAAAGCTATTATACCACAATTGAAAGAAGAAATGGGTTAGAAACCGATGAATTTATAGAAGTTAGAAAGAATATTTTATTCAATTTTAGTGGACAGTGAGAAGTGTTAAAAAAAGTTTAAAAAATAGCTGCATAAAGAATCCTATAGATTCCAAAGGAAATGGAGCAGGGAATCTATAGTGGGAAAAAGGTGAGAACGCTCAAAGGAAATGGAGCACGGACTCAAAAGAAAAGTAAAAAAAAATATGTTAAAAAGAAATAATTAGAATATAGCAAAAAAATAATGAGAAGTGAAAAGGATGGATGTTCTCAAACTCTTCAAATAAAAAGATTTAACTTAAGTACTTTTTTTGATGAAATTTCGACTCGAGTGTATGAAACTAGAGTTAAATGAAGTATTTCTTAATCTAACATGTTTTAAATGACATATTCATTGGTATCTTGAAAAAATTCATATTGGTTTTGATTGTGGTACTATTATAAATTATTTTCTAAAGTTGATATTGATTTAGTGGTTTTTGTGATTTGAGATTCTATATCATAAGCTTGATGCGTGCAAGTGGAGATTGAGAAAACCTATATTGTGCAATAGCCTTGGCGATGAACTTTAAATTCTAAAAAGTGCTACATTAAGTGGTTGAGTTATCGTTCATAGATGTTTTGATTTGACTAAATTATTATATTCTATCATAATGCTTATTTACTTGTGGGTAATATATTTCCATTTGAAAATCACATCTATTTTAAAATTTATGTTATTTGAAATTGAGATGAATCAGATTGAAATTAGTTTATAAAGAATGAAAAGAGAATATGTTTAAGAGTATTCCTTTGTTAGGGAAAGCAAAGTGCTAAGTTTGGGGGTATTTGACAAGTCAATAATTAGCAAATTTTACAATATAATTGAAGTTGATATTAGTCATAAATGATTGTATTACACTAGGAATTCTCTTGTTTTTATGATTTGAGGATTTAATTAGGAAAATGAGAAAATAGAGGAAAAAAGAAAGAAAAGAAAAATAGTCAACTGGAAAAATACACCAGCAATTAGCCTGTGATTTGGAATAACACTAGGAATCACCATATAAACCAACAGTAGAAGAATGCCAACAAATCTATAGTGAATTGAAAAATGAACTATAAATTGTCAGCTGAATCAGTGGAGTACTGAGAGCTAAACACAATGATTTGCTCAGCAATTTGCGTATAAGTTAGGAATCACTGAGAAATTGCTAAGGTTGGTTATAGATTTTTTAGATTAATATGAAGAATTTGAGTTTATCTATGATATGTATACGTAGGGATACTATAAAAAGGCCAAAGAGCTTTGAAATAACTCTCCTACTTCTTTCTTTTTGCTTTTTTTTTTGCTTTTAACTTTTTCCTTTTGCTCTAGATTAGTTTTATTGTCTATGTTTGAAGATACTTTGGAGCTTTGATTTATATTAAGGTGTTTATTAATTCATTATGTCTTTTAATTATATTTATTCTTTGTTTATTTCCATCATGAGTTAGTAGTCTATAAATCTAAATAAGCCCTACACAATATAGTATATTTCATATTGCTAGATAGTTATAATTAAGGAATCATGTACTTAATGCTTTAAATATATTCATACATGTCAATCACGCAATTAACAAGTTGTTTTGTGTATTAGAACTAAAGGAGACTAGTATTGCGTGCATAGTTGCAAATATGTTCTGTGGTATTAAGATTCTAAATCTATGTCTATAGTTATTGACAACAATTATAGAAATGGTAACTATGATTAATCTATAAGACATTTCCCGAGTGGATGTTATAGGTAATTGTGTTCTTAGTTGTCTATTATGCGGCTTCGCTAATATTAGCTTAGATTAGGCACAGTTTTCATTGAATGTAATGTTATCTTATTTCTATGGCATTGTGTTTTATTCAATGTGTAGAATTACAATTATAAGAATGTGGCATTTTCATTGCATTAAGGAAAGTTGATTGATGGCTAAAGGTTATCAACCTATTATGAAGTAGGGTTTAATGATTCCAAGATTCCAATTTTTTCTCTTCTAAATCATCATTCACAACAACAACGAAGACAACAACAACAAAAAATCACCATTAAAACCCTAATTCTTCAAGCTCATTTCCATGGACACTCAAGTTGAAGAAGATGAAGTTGATGGAGAGTGAGTGAATTACTTTGATTTTGTGTACTTAATTTAGATCTCCCACACCCATTTTGGTGGAAATTCAGCCCTCTAAACCTCTGGTTTTTGGTCCGAAGTTCAGGAAGTAGAAGATGATGGTGCATTTTTATTTTTTTCCACTAATTCATGTTATTTATATGATGTGTTTAAATCAATTGTGTACACGTATCCCGAAAACAATATAAAGGTTGCTAGTTGGGCTGTCAAATACCAATTAAGGACTTCATCGAGACACTAAATAGCCTAGTATCACACAATTTAGGATCATCCTAATGTCCATTAATAGCTTAGATAATTTCTATGTAACTATAGGAAAATCAATTTAATTCATTTTAACTAGCCAATTAGGTGTAACAATAATATAGTTAGTGTATTTGATCACATAATTAACTCAATTATGATATTACTAACCCCCGACTACTTGGCACCCAGTGCCCCATGCATCTCAAGGCACGCCAATCCTTGATGTACTCGATTATTATGACTTAGCCTGAAGTTTGATTATATGTTTTATGTCATAATCACCTTGGTTCTAGTCATTTTATTCAAGTTAGTATTATAAGATTAAATGTACCAGTACTACGTTTACCCGATTCCCGTGTTAACACATTTTACGAGGCAAATCCTCATCACATAATCTCGCACAGCATAGTATGATATCTATAAAGACATAATGATTTATGAAATGTTAAATGAAATACATCACAATTTAAGCAACCAATTAGACAATGTGTAGCAAGTATTACCTAGTCATGCGTGCCCCTTGCCTATCTGCGGCATCTACATAGGTCCAAGCTGGCATCCTAGTCAGTAAATAATAAATAATAATAACATTAATAAAATGAGCCATTACAATTCTTCCCAACTAGGGAATGTTTCATTCTGAGATTTAAGTAAAACTAAATGATCGTATCGCGGAATTGCTAAAAATAACGCTCTCGCATAGCAAACTCGAGCTCCCAAGTAAGTCCCTCAGTCTCGTGGTCGTGCCAACGAACTAATACTCGACATAACTCCCTATTCCATAGAATTTGTATCTTGCTGTCCAAGATCTCCAATGGCTGCTCCTCGTAAGTCGCGTTAGGGTAAACCTCAATTGGTCTCACATCAGCCAACGGTCTTGATCTTGACCTGGCTAGCCTCAACATAGAAATGTGGAATGATGGATGAACCCCTGCTAGATGTGGTGGTACTTCCATTCTATACGCCACACTGCCAACTCATGTTGCAACCCTGAATGGTCCCATGAATCTCAATGCCAGTTCCCCTTAATCCCAAATCTCTATTGAACCTTCTATGGGAAACCTTCGGATGTACCACTTTACCTCTTCATAGCCCAAACCCTCGTGATACTAATCGGGAATTTTCTTTTATTTATCCTGGGCTACCTTAAGGCTCTGCCTGATCTACCGAATCTTCTTTATGTGTTCAACAACTATCTCTGGCCCAATGGTCACTGTATCCTCCCGCTTTACCCAACACGTGGGTGATCTACAAGGCCTCCAATACAACGCCTCAAACAAAGGCATCCCGATACTTGTATGATAGCTATTGTTGTAGGCAAACTCACACAGCGACATATAGCTTACCCTTGAACCCCTTAAGCTGCAATATACAAGCCTTGAGTATGTCCTCCAAAATTTGTATCAATCTCTTCGACTGGCCATCGATATGAGGATGGTAACCCATACTAAACCGCAACCTTATGCCAAACTGCTCCTACATGCTTTTCTAGAACCTAGATGTGAATGTGTGATCTCTGTCAGATATAATAGATACTGGCACCCCATGCAGTCTAATAATCTTCTTCTCAAATAGAGTGTTCAACTGTGGGAACGTGTACCTCATCAAAATTGGTATGAGGTGCGTCTATTTTTCCAGTTTATCAATAACTACCTAGATAGCGTCGTGTCTCCTGGAGGTCTGTGGTAGTCTACTGATAAACTCCATACTGATGAGCTCCCATTTCCACCGTGGATTAGGCAAAGGCTGCAATAAACCTCCTAGTCTCCTGAGTTTACCCTTCACCTACTAGCAGATGTGAAAACTCCTGACATATGCACCTGCGTCAGCCTTCATCCCTTGCAACCAAAATAGTCATCTAATATCATGGTATTATTAGGGCATGTGCCCTAGGTCAATCTACAAACATTGTTTATCTTATATTTTTAGCTGATAAAATAGAGGTTTTCGTTTGTTGTTTTATTATAAGTGATTCTTGTTTACCTTATAATAAGATATATGGGTATTTGTTGAAATGTCATAAATGTCACTAGTAAGTCATTATACTGTGAATTATGATGAATTATGACTAGTGTGAATCTCGATTGATGGTCATGTGATGATCAAGCATGTAGGGATATGAATCGAGATCATGAGTACTTGTTAGGGAACAAGGTATTGGACCAGCCCGATATGAGAAAACCACATAGATTAAGTCATAGGTATAACTCATGATAGGTATATCATTTAGTCCTTCGACTCGAGATTACCATAGACTTCAATATTTGGAGCATGGTAATTTAACACAATTAAACATTGTCTTTAACTGGACAATTATAAATATTGCATTGATTACCATGTGAATAATATGTGAAAGTGTGTAATTAAGATAGAATTAGTCACTCTCGTATAAAAAGAGATATCAGTAGATCCCTCGATATGTTAGACCGTCAAATGGCCAAGTCCAAGGTGAATTGATATGATCAATGTCACTGAGATGTTTTTAGTATGCCTAAAGATCGAGATTAGTACGATTAAAATTAAATGTGACTTTCCATGCCTTATGTTTAATCAAATGATATAGCTTGACAGTTGTATCAGAGTTTTAGGCTCCGGTCTATTAAGTGTTTGCATATTTTTTGTGATATATATATGATATATGTAGTGAAAACATGATCTTGATTAATGTATATATGATATGCATATAGGTTTGGTAAAAATTGTTATCTAGAATTGGTTTTGAAGCATGTTATTAATTCATGGATTTGATACGTGCGCATGACTTGATTCAATGATAGAATTCATGTTTAGAATATTTCAATTAACATATGTCTTAATACTGAATGATGCCAATTTTGTATGTGCACATGGTAGAAGTCATGTATAGGTTAATGTGATTTTGGTGTTGAATACATAGTTCGTTTTTATTCAATAATTATGTATGTCTCCATGATAGAAATCATGATTAGGTTAATATGATTAATTAAATACGATTGTGGTGTTGAATGCATGATTAATATTTCATTTCTTGATTCAATTGCTTGTTTTGTATGAGTAAGAATTGAGATTGATTTTGATCATACTTCTCATTGTGGTTTTCTGTAAATATATTTCTATTAGACAAGAGATGAACTTTTAATCGGATAAAAATTACAAATTCTATAAAATAGGTGAGATATATAACAAATTTGCAATGAATAAGGATTCAAAGTATCCTAAATTCTAATTGGATTAGGATAAGATATTAAGTTAGAGGTGGGCCTTAATTAATTAAAAACTCTTTAATTAACATTTTTTGGAATTAAAATAAGGAATAGTTTTGGTCAATTAGATTGACACCGCCTGCTGACAAACCAGTGGGGCCGCAGCTAACTGTTAGTAACGCAATGAAATTCTTATAGTAGTCAATATTAGTAATTTTTTTAACATGTTTAATGATTGTACATGCATTTTAATATATGATATTTATATTTTTTAAATTATGATCACTAAAATAAATAAAAATCCCTTTTTCAAATTTTCAGTCAAGTGTCATCTATTCTAAAACACTCATCAAGGCTTCGATCACATCAATGAAGGTTTACCTCCGCAAAGTGTATTGTATTATCTTGGTGAGGCAAGTTGAGTAACAGTTACTCTATTGTTTGAAATGGTTAGACTTGATAAAGCTATCAAAATGATTTTGGGCTTTAGGCACAAGATGAAATAAACATGCTAAGACATAAGATGTCATAATCTCATAAAAATAAATTAAAGTGACATATGATGTAATTGGTAATCGGTACCTACCTAAATAATCTAATTCAAAGTGGCATGCCTTAGCTGTCTTGGAATTAGGTGAAATATGGATTTTACACCCTTAAATTAACTTAATTTATTTAGGAGAGTTGTTAATTTAGTGGGAGTCTATACTAAAATGAACTTTTTCATAATCTTTGTTATAGATCTATGGCCTCTTCAAATCACACTAATCCATTGCCACTGCGATCCATCCTTAAGAAAGATAAGTTGTCTAGGACAACCTTTCTCGATTGGTTCAGAAACTTTAAAATTGTATTTAAGCATGAACGCAAGTTGTATGTCCTGGATGATCCTAATCTTGAGGAACCACTATCTAATGCTTTAAGAGTCGTGAAAGATTCACATACTAAGCATGTCAACGACTCAACTGATGTTGCATGCATTATGTTGGCAACTATGGTTCCTGGAGTTCAAAAGGACGTGGAACATAAGGAAGCTTATGACATGGCTACAATGTTGTAAGAAATGTTACAACCGCAGGCTAGGCAAGAAAGGTTCGAGATAGTTAAGAAACTTTATTCTTGCAAAATAGCTAAGGGTGCATCAGTTAGTCCTCATGTTCTAAAAATGAAAGTCTATATTGACCATCTCGACAAACTTTCAATTTCTCATAAGACAAGAGCTGGCTGCGGATTTGATCGTAAATTCATTACCTGATATTTGTTCGTAATTTGTGATGAACTATAACATGAATAATATGGAGAAGTTTATCTCAAAGTTTCATCTGACGCTTAAAACTACTGAGCCGAATATCCAGAAACTCATTGCTAATGTATTGATAGTTCATAAAAGAAAGGCTTTGAAAAAGGAAGGCAAAGGCAAGGCTAAAGTTTCCAAGGCTATTATGACTATCACAAAGCCTGTGGAACAAGTCTAGTCTAAGGCTACTTCTACTTCATAATCCCAAAAGGAAAAGGAAAAAGAAAGAAATTGTCACTTTTACCATGCACCAAGGCATTAGTTAAGAAATTGCAAGCTCTCTCTTGAAGATCTAAAGAAAAAGAAGAGTAGTGCGACTACTATTTAAGGTATTTATGTTATTGAAGTTAATTTTGTTGGGTTTAAGGCTTCATACGCAGTGAAACATTCAAAACAATTTTTGAAAAACCCCAACAGGATCAAAAATAAGTTTCATTAAACTAGATCTGCAAAAATAAATCATACCTTAATCCGTGATTTCGTTCTCTAATTGTTCGATTTCCAAGACATTCAAGTGTGCGTCCTATGTCATAAATCCACACATGAATGATGACTATAATTTGGGGTGCTAGCCCCAAGAAAAATTGAAAACGTTTTTTTTCTCTCCCAAAATCCAGAGAACTCAAAAAATAGTTAAAACAAAAATGTTATTTCGTTTTAGGCTTTCAACCTCTATTTATATGTGTAGATATGCTTTCTTAAGAAACATATTCATAATACAACTATTGTATTTAGGTGATTCAAGCAAATTACACATATGCCCCTATTAATAAGTTATCATATAACAAATGTTAAGGGTTTTTATATCATGAGTTTTATCATATAAAATTCATTATTCTGGATCAATTGAAACTGTGCAAACTCATTATTTGTATGCGACCAAATAGGTTTATGTGACGTTAGTAGTGAACCAAAACCATTTTGGTACAAAAGTCATAAACGGTATCTATTAAGGCACTATGACTACCTATATAGAATGAATATCAAAATCAATACAACCTAACGAATAACATTTGATATGTCCTTTTGTCGTGCGATATCCTTTAATTAAACATAAAGCATGAAAAGTTAACCTTAATTTTCAATTATATTAGTCTCGATCTGTAAGTAGACTGAAAACATCTAAGAGACATTGATCATATCAATTTACTTGGACTTGGCCATTAAACAGTCTAACATATCGAGGGATCCACTGATATCTCTATATACAAGATGGACAAATTCTATCTTGATTACACACCTTCACACATTATTCACATGGTAATCAATCACCATTTTTATAATCGTCTGATTAAAGACAACATTTGATTGTGTCAAATTACCATGCTCCTAATATTGAAGTCTATTGTAATTTCAATTCGAAAGACTAAATGATATACCTATCATGAGTAACTCATATGGCTTAATACATGCGGTATTCTTATATCGGATCGGTCCAGTACCTTGTTCCCTAACAAGTACTCATGATCTCGATTCGTATCCCTCTACACATGATCATGAGATGACCATCAATCAAGATTCACACTAGTCTTAATTCGTTA
Source organism: Stephania yunnanensis (assembly GCA_039657365.1). Lineage (NCBI taxonomy): Eukaryota > Viridiplantae > Streptophyta > Magnoliopsida > Ranunculales > Menispermaceae > Stephania > Stephania yunnanensis. The sequence goes on along the minus strand of CM077584.1, from coordinate 49,332,496 downwards.
TAGTTCCTAGTATAATGACCGACTAGGGAAATTTATGATGTTTCAATAAATACTCATAGATCTTATTATAAGGTAAACAAGCAGTCACTTATAATAAAACAACAAACGCAAACCTTCATTTTAGTTAAAAAAACTATAAGAAACACAATGTTTATAGATTGACCTAGGGCACATTCTCTAACATCTCCCACTTCTACTAGGGCCAATCATTCATGTATTTAAGACCTAACTACCAAACATGACCATCATATTTCACTTATGAAAGAGCCTTCGTTAAAGGATCAACAACATTGTCTTGTGTAGGAACTCTGCAAATCTTCATGTCTCCCTTCTCAATGATTTCTCAAATGAGGTGAAAACGACTAAGTATATGTTTAGACCGGTGGTGTGAACTTGGTTCCTTGGCATATGCTATCGCCTTATTGTTGTCACAATACAAGAAAATAGGGTTTGCTATACTAGGAACCATGCCAAGTTCAAAGATGAATTTTGTGATCCAAACCGCCTCCCTAGCTACATCAAATGTTGTAATATACTCATCTTCGGTTGTAGAATCTGCCACAGTTTCTTGCATCTCACTTTTTTAGCTCACCGCGCCTCCATTCAAAGTAAACACATATCCAGACTGAGATATAAAGTTATCTATATCAATTTGAAAACTAGCATTTATGTAACTATTTACAACAAGCTCATCTTTCCGACTTTTATAGACCAAGAACACTTCTTTTGTCCTTCCCAAGTACTTACTACAATCTAGTGACTCTAATTGGGATGAGACTGATATCCGCTTATTGCACTCGAAGCATACGAAACATCAGGTCGAGTACATAACATGGCATATATAATAGATTTAATAGCTGATGCATATGGAATCGTATTCATGCATTCTTACTTGTCATTAGTTTTAGGACATTGAGTCTTGCTGAGACTTATACCATGAGACATTGGTCACCCTCTTTTACAATCTCGCATACTGAAAATATTTAGTACCTTATCAATATAATCACTCTGACTTATACCGGTCGACCTTTTTAATTTATCCCAGTAGATCTTAATCTCAAATATGTAGGCCGCATCTTTTAAGTCATTCATTGAGAAACACTTCCCTAACCAAGACTTGGCACTCTACAAGGTTGGGATGTCATTTCCAATGAGTAATATATCATCAACATACAGTACCAAGAAAACAACCACGCTCCTACTAACCTTCTTGTATACATGAGGCTCATCTTTGTTTTTAATAAAACCAAATTCCTTAATTGCTTCATCAAAATGAATATTCCAACTTTGAGAAACTTACTTTAGTCCATAAATGGATCTTCGAAGCTTGCATACCTTCATAGAATTCTCAAGATGAACAAACCCTTCAAGTTGTATCATATACATATCCTCAAGTAACTTTCCATTTAGAAAGCTATTTTGATATCCATTTGTCATATCTCATAGTCATAATATGCGGCTGTGGCAATTAGAATTCTAATGGATTTAAGTACGGCTACATGAGAAAAAGTCTCATCATAATCAACACTTTGAGTCTGACTTAAACCTTTTGCTACTAGCTGTGCTTTATAATTATATACATTGCCATCCATGTCAGTTTTCTTCTTGAAAATTCATTTACATCCAATGGTCTTACCACCTTCAGGTAAGTCAATCAGTTTTTAAACTTGGCTATCATACATAGATTGCATTTCAGAATTCATAGCACTAAGCCATTTATCTAACTCAGGGCTAGATACAGCCTTATGATAAGTAATAGGCTCATTTTGATTCATAAGAAACACATCACTACTATCAGTACTAAGAAATCCAAATCTCTCAAGCTGATGTCTTATCCTATTAGACCTGCACTAGCCTTGTGATACCTGTGGAGGTCCAACTAGTTTAAGACTTTGTTGATCTCCCACTAGCGGTTGAATATTTGTTTGTAGCTCTTGAACTTCTTCAAGACTTTTATTCTCGATGTTGTTTTTTGAAATAAACTTTTTTTTCCATAAAGACATCATTCTAAGCAACAAACACTTCGTTCTTAATAGGATTACAAAAGTAGTACCCTCTAGTTTCTTCAGGATAACCAACAAATACATATTTGATAGATTTTGCTGATAATTTGTTTGAGATTTATTGTTGTACAAAAACCTCACTGCCCCACAATCTGAAGGAAAGATAACTTCGTCTTTTCCAAAACCACATCTAGTATTGTGTCTTATCAACCGCTTTAGAAGGAACACGATTCGATGTAAACACATCGGTTTCTAAGGCCTAGCCCCAAAAGGAAATAGGAAGATCTACATGACTCATAGATCACACTACGTCCAATAAAGTATGATTTCTCCTCTCAGAAACACCAGTCCATTGTGAAGTTTCTAGAGGAGTTAACTATGAGACAATCCCACAATTTTTAAGATGATCATCACACTTTTAGTTCAAACATTCACCACCTTGATCTGATTGAAGTGTTTTAATAGTTTTACCAAGTTAATTCTTCACTTCATTCTACGATTCACCTTTATGTTTCATGATATACGTGTAGCCATATCTGCTGAAATCATCGATGAAAGTAATTAAGTACTTATAACCACCTCTAGCCATAGTGTTTATAGGACTGCATACATCAATATGCATTAGACCCAATAAATCACTTACCCTTTCACTATGTCCAGCAAAATGACTCTTTGTCATCTTGTTTGTTAAACAAGATACATATGTGTTTCTCATTAATGTAGCTAAAGCGATAATGACAAAGGTAGGTTTTACTCAAATTATTTGACTTGAATCGGCATTCATATAGATAATGTCTTTACAAAAAATAGAGCATTTATTATTCTCAATAATGAAATTAAAACCATTCAAACCCAAACACGAAACTGAAATGACGTTGCTACTCAAGGCAGGGACAACATAAAAACATTTATAACTAATACAAGTCCACTATGTAAAATTATCTCATAGCATCCAACAACTAAAGCGGTAACATTTGCTCCATTTTCAACTCGTTAGATGACTTCTCCTTTCTTTAGCTTTCTACTTTAAGTGAGACTTGCATGTTAATATAAATGTGAGATCCACATCCAGTATCCAATGCCCAACAATCACTAGTAGACAAGTTAACTTCAATAGCGTAAACACCTGAAGTAGTAGTCGCACTACTCTTCTTTTTCTTTAAATCTTCAAGATAGAGTTTGCAATTTTTGAACCAATACCTAGGTGCATGGCAGAAATGACATTTTCCTTCCTTTCCTTTTCATTCTGGGACTGTGAAGTAGAAGCAGCCTTAGATTTGACTTGTTCCATAGGCATTGTGACAGTCATAACAACATTAACAACTTTAGCCTTACCTTTGGCCTTCTTCCTTATGGTATTTCATTTCTAAACTATTAACATATTAGCAATGGGTTTCTTGACGTTCTTCTCAGCAATTTTAAGTATTAAATGTAACTCTGAGATAGATTTCTCCATATTATTCATGTTATAGTTCATCACAAATTGTGAATAACTATCAGGAAATGAATTCAGGATCGAATTCGCAGCCAACTCTCGACTTATAGGAAATCCAAGTCTATCAAGATGATCAATATAGCCTTTCATCTTCAGAACATGAGGACTAACTGACAAACCCTTAACCATTTTGCAAGAATGAAAATTCTTGAGTGTCTCAAACCTTTCTTGCCTGACCTATTTTTTGGAACATTTCTTTCGCATCGTAGCCATGTCCTAAGTTTTCATGTGTTCTATTTCCTTCTGAAGTTCAGGAACCATGGTTGCCAGCATAATGCATGCAACATCTATTGAGTCGTTAATATGCTTAGTATGTGCATCATTCACAGCTCTTAAAACATTGGTTGATTGTTCCTCAGGAACATGATCATCTAGGACATACAACTTACGTTCATGCTTTAAAACAATTCTAAAGTTTCTGAACCAATCAAGAAAGTTTGTCCAAGACAACTTGTCCTTTCTCAAGGATGGATCGCAGTGACAAGATTAGTGTGATTTGAAGAGGCTATAGATCTACAACAAAGATTATGTAAAAATTCATTTTAGTGTAGAGGAATAGACTCACATTAAATTAACAACCCTCCTTAAAAAATTCTATGTTAGTTTAAGGGACAAGAATCCATGTTTAACCTAATTCTAAGACAGCTAAGGCATGACACTTTGAATTAGATTATTTAGATAGTTACCTTTTACGAATTACATCATATGTAACTTTTAGTTTTTTTATGAGATTATGACATCTTTAGCATGTTTTATCTCATCTTGTGCCTAAAGCTCAAAACCTTTTGATAGCTTTATCAAGTCTAACCATTTCAAGTAATAGAGTAATTGTTACTCAACTTGCCTTACCAAGATAATACAATACACTCTGTGGAGGTAGACTCATATTGATGCGATCAAAGCCTTGTCAAGTGTTTGAGAATGGATGACACTCGACATAAAATTTAGAAGAGGGGTTTTTTTAGACAATAAATTCCAATTTCGAAAATTAAAAATTGCCTAAAATTTTCCATTATTTTAGTCAATCCAATTGACCAAAACTGTCCCTTATTTTGATACCGAATGTATTAATTAAGATATTTTTAATTAACTCGAACCCACCTCTAACTTAATATCTTATCCTAGTCTAATTAGAATTTAAGATACTTTGAATCCTTATCAAATACGAATTTGTTATATGTCTCACCTATCTTATAGATTTGTAATTATTATTGAGGGCCGCTAAGGGCACCCCACCGTTTAATGAAGGCACCCAACTTATATGTAAAAATTCCAGCGAAAATGGAAAAGGCCATTTTGCCCCTGTATATATATTGATTCAAACCCCACAAACCATTTTGACAAAGAAAAGGGGCACCCCACCACCAAGATTGAACCATAAAGCGACATTGCGTTTGGCGAGCGTTTATTGATTCTTGTGGCTTGACATCATCCGACGGCGAGGTAACAATGTTTGACAACCATATGATGCTTTGTTGGAACTGTTAATTTGAGTAAAACTGTGAAAATAATGATTTGTTTGTCAACGTAGGGTTGGGTAATTTCGACAAATCCGAACTTGTTTGCACTATATAATGGAGGATTGTACTGCTACGGTGCAAGAGGAGGTTGAACTTGAGGTAATTTTTAAAATTTATTGTGTTTTTTATGCGGTTATCCGAAGTTTCTGTCGATGTGCGCGATTGATTCGGCCTCGCAGGACCGATATGTATAGCAATGTCTCGGTCATAGAGGACCGAGATGTGTACGTAGTTCACGGTATGGTACGACTGAGATTACTGAGTAACTCTCGGTCGTACGTGAGCGAGACTCTGGATAAAGTATAGGACCAGTATAACCGAGAACCTATTTTTTGGGGTTTTTTGGTAATTGTGTTGTACATTTTGGTTGATTATAATGTTACATTGTTTGTATTGTAGGTAATGCCGGTTTCTACCCTATTTCCAGACTACAAGGACACGTTTACACCTTGTAGGCCATTCCCCTCTAGAGAAACGGCTATTTCATGGCCTCAAATGATAGGACGTGAGAACATGTTTGTGCTAGTGACAAAGCACTCTGATGCCGGGGGCATTAAGCGCAGGGGTAGGGTGAAACTTGCGTGTGAGAGGTCTAGAACATATAGGGGAATGTCTCAGAGAGTAGGGAAGGGGAAAGCGGCCAAAATTTCTTTGAAAGCAAGAAATGATGAAGAAGAGGAAAAGGCGAGGACTCAAACTGGTACGAAGAAATGTTGATGCCCTTTCCTTATCAACGTAAAGGAAAATGCTGACTCCTTGTGGCATGTCACTGTCATATGGGGGAGGCACAATCACGACCCCACAAAAAACTTGGACGGCCATTCATTTGCCGGAAGATTGGATAAGGGGGAGTAGGATGTTGTGGTGCAAATGACAAAGGGAAATGTGAAGCCAAGAGACATCCTAAATACGTTGAAGCAAAGAGATGTTAGAAACGTATCGACAATGAGGACAATATATAATGCAAAACAAAAAGTTTGAAATGAGGATGCGGGTGGGAGGACTCAAATGCAACAAATGTTGCACATCTTGGAGAAGAATAAGTGGATGTCCTGGCATAGGAAGCATCCCGATACGAATGTTGTCACCGATTTATTTTGTTCACATCCCGACTCAATAAAGTTGATAAGGTGTTTCTCATCGGTAATTTTGATGGATTGCACGTACAAGACAAATAGGTATCGAATGCCTTTGTTGGAGATTGTTGGCATCACTTCTATGCGCTTGACGTTCTCCGTTGGGTTTGCATTCATATCATCAGAGAGTCATGCGAATTATGTTTGGGCACCTGAGAACTTGAGATCCATATTGGATGGTGGCCTAAACCTGACGTGTTTGTTACCGATAAGGACTTAGTCCTTATTAGTGCCATTGAAGAAGTTTTTCCGTCATCGTCACACCTCCTTTGCTCTTGCCACATCAACAAAGTAGTATTGGCCAAGACTAAGAAGATGTTTGGGGAGAACGATGGTTTTGTGCGTTTCATGGATAGGTGGACGAGCGTGATGTATGCCAACTCTGAGGCCTTATTCAAAGTTAGGATGAATGACATGCGTTGTGAGTTTAGGAATGTCAAGGGTCTTACTGAGTACTTGGACAACACATGGGTAAAGAACTACAAGGAGAAATTTGTCCCGGCTTGGACAAATAGAATTATGCACTTTGGGGAAACAACAACACAAAGGGTGGAGTCTGCGCATTTCATTCTGAAGCTACACCTTGGCAACAGTAAGGCCAATTTTGTGACTTTGTGGAATGTGGTTGATGGCCTCCTTAGAATCCAACACAACAATATCAAGGCATCGTTTGAGCTAAGTTTGAATGTGGTCCAACATGAGTACATTGATGAGTTATATCGATGATTGCGTGGTTATGTCTCTCAACGGGCGCTGAGGCTAATTAGAGATGAATTGACACGTGGAGATGATGTTGGTCACGACTCCACTCGTTGTGGTTGCGAGATACGTACCACACATGGCCTTCCTTGTGCACATCCCTCTCGAGGACATTCATGTTTACTGGCGAAAGTTGAGTATGATACCTGAGAATCCTATGGATCCGTCTGGGTACAAAGTGCACGATGAGATTGAACGGGTGTTGGAAAAGGTTCATGCTTGCACTGATGAGGACGATCGACTCAGGATTATTCAGCAGCTCAGGGAGATTAGTCGACCTTCGTCTACACCAGGTGTTGTGCCGCCGGCGAAAATAAAGACAAAGGGAAGGACACCGGGGTCTTCAATCGGAGGCAAGGCAGGATCGAAGAGAAAACACGATAATGACGATTCTTCCACGACTAGATTGCCGAGCGGATTTGAGTACGTGCTTTCCACAAAAGAGGCCTCTACTTCGAGGCAGAAGAAAAGCATAGTTGTTCCTAAAATGCGTAGTGCCAATCGACGGACGCAAAGTGCATCTAACATGGCTTATGGGCATTGCATAGAACTGGATTGGTTGCCACATGTTAAGGGGATTATCGATGTGGTTGCCGATGGAAATTGTGGATATCGGTGTGTTGTCTCTGGGCTTGGACTTACCGATGTAGATGGTTGGAGGATTGTTCGTAGAAGGATGTATGATGAGATTATCGGGTATGAAGACCTTTGGCGGGAAGTGCTTGGCAGTAGTTACGAGACTGTCAAGATTGCGGTGCATTGTCCAGATAATCAAATTGGTGCATCTTTCAAAGAATGGTTGACACTTCAAGACATGGGATTATTAGTATCCACTGCATTCAATGTCATTCTTGTAAACCTCTCACATGGGAGTGCCTCGACATTTCTACCTCTACGAAGTGCTCCACCGTTGTCGTTGCACAACAGACTTATCATTGTCGTGATAAATGACAGGAATATTCATTGGGTTAGGGTAAGTTCTATGATTTTTTTTGAATTGTTATGTTTCCCCCCTGATCGGGTTTGTGACAATATCTTCTATGTTATAATGTTCACTCTGACAGGTGAAGTTGCATGTGAATGCACCGTTGCCATCCTTATATCACCGCGCCAAAGATTGGCGAGATAGATTAGTATTTTGAGATATCGCGCCCCTTGCAACTGTTGATGAAGGCACCATATCCGTTGTAGATTTAGGTACACCGTAGTGTAAAACTTGTACCTAGCAATCTTGTTGGTTGTACATTTTGAAATTTAGAAAGTTAGTTTGAATGTTATATGGATATACAATGAGTTAAGTTTCGGTGCAAATTGTTGTATTGTTGTACATTTTGATTCTTGTAGAGTGAGTTTGAATGTTATATTGATATATAATGAGTTAAGTTTCAGTGCAAATTGTCTTGGCGGATTTTGATTCATGTAAATTTAGTTTGAATGTTACGGAGGATCTATAATGAGTTAAGTTTCGGTGGAAAGTGACGTGTCGGCCCTGCATGACCGAGACCGACGGTATAGTCTCGGCCATACTCCACCGAGAAGTAAGGTGACGGCTCGGTCGCACAATGCCGGAATTTAAGCCTCTCGTCGACCTATACGCGACCATACTCAGGGATTCTCGACCATGAGTAACCGCAAGTTTGACACCCATCTCGTTACCTTCGCACCGAGAGCATTTGGTCGCCATGTTCAACAAACGCACTGATATAATGTCGGTTACGAGGCACCGATAGTTTCAAAAAGGTTTCGTCCATCAGTGACCGACACATTGGAAAATACAGGATCCACCGACATTCTCGGCCAGGCCACACCGAGAATCCAGCGTTTGTATCGGTTGATCAGTACCGAGAATTCAAAATAAGTGTCGGACATGCTTGACCGAGACACCCGCTGAATCCAAAAAACCATGTATTCTAAACCAAAATTGACCAAGATACAACTATAACAAATGTAGAACAGCAAGTAATGTAAAACAGTGTCCAAAATGTCACCACGAACATTAATCAAATGATGCAAACTGTCATAAATCACTCATCAAACATACAAGTACTCTACCAAACGGTCATAAACCATTCATCAATGTACTTAATCGTATGAAGCTATCATAAAACTGTCATAAAACATATTCATCAAACATTCATCAACTAGTCTCGGCCAAACAATAAAATAAATGTCTATGTTCCTCAAACACTCATTGCTCATTGCTTTGGTTTCTTCAAATTCTTCCTTTGATACTCCTTCCCAAGCATTCTCTGCGGAGGGCGAGCATCGACCGTGGCGGGCGGAGCATTGGTCGGGGTGGAGTGTGTAGAAGTTCTACCATGCTGGGACTACCTCGGGCCTGCTTCGGTAGGGGCAGATGTTGCAGTTGTACCGGTTGCGGTCGCCGAAGTGGTACTCTTGGTGGTGGGACCTATACTCCTCCCCGAAAGGAAATTGACGATATCACTCGCCATTGTCGCGTCCAACGCACGCCTATTACGCTGATGAAAATAATTCGGTTTGTGTTAATGTAAAACATATCGGGATGAATAATACATGCATAATACATATAACCATTTCAATACCTCTTGTAGTTCGTTGTCTGCGATGGTTGTGGCGACCATGTCATGGTCCTCAAGGCTCGGATTGGTGATCACGGGATGAGACACTTTGAAGAACCAAGGAAGGTAGTCCGGTGTAGCCAAAAACTCGAATTCTGCCTTGTCACCACGCACTTCGGGAGCCAACAAATGGCTCCTCCATCGCTCCCAATTGTCTTGCTGGAACCCATACTTGACCGAGTATTTGTTCGCAGATGGGCCTCAGTGTGCTTCCAATGGACGGTACGGAGGATCTGGTATAGATTGCACGTGGCCAAACTGTCTTAGAATCCTCTCCGGATGGTAGGGCTCCACTACATCCATGTACTTGATCGTCCCACTGTAAAAGGCCATCGCGTGCACAACTCCATTTTCCCTGAAATTCACATATGGGTCCCAAGTGACCTAATCAAAATGCAACAACCATTGTTAGCAACCAAAAATACAAAAACATCATTCATCACAGGATATGGATAACCATCTCACCTCACTCGGGCGCAACCTATCCAAGGTTCTCCTAATGGACCCAAGCTTGTCAACATTCGCCACGGTCTCGTGCTTTTGAATCCATCTGTAGACACGAGGTTGCACGTGGTCCATGTATTTCGCATTGGGTGTGGTGAGACCAAGTTTGAAATGGTCGTACACCCATCCCTGCAAATACATACAATGTTAGTTAGTCCACAAATGCAAGTTGGCGTAATTATTATACCAAAAGGAAAGTAAGTCTATTTTATAATAAACCTCAAGCAATGTGAGGTAGTCAGCAATCTGAGACACTTGCAGTCTCGTGATAGAACCCAAGTGTCGATACAAGTAGGCCAACACAGCTGCATCCCCCATTCGTACTTTCCCATGTCGTTCAAGTCTTCAAGAAGCTTCAGCAGCGTGATCGACACCCGAGACCCACTCTTATCGGCAAATAGGGTGCAGGACAAAAGGTAAAACGGGTACGCTCGGGCTGTGCATTCCACAGGAGGATAATTTGTGGGTCTCGAACCAGCTTTGGGGCACCATCGACTCTTCAACCAACATTTGAGCACTGTGAGCCCCTTGCTGATATTCACCTCCTCCTCAATCTCCTCAATGTTAACCCCAAGTAGGTTCGAGACCATCTTAATAGCGTGCGAGCGAGATTCCTACATGTACCTTGCAAAGTTCTCCACTGCCACAACTTTGCCCGTCACAGGAATCTTCAGGAGGAAGCTCACATCCTCTAAGGAGATAGACATTTCACCAAAAGGTAAGTGAAATGTGTTCATCTCCGGCTGCCACCGCTCTACAAATGCAGAGATAACCTCCTTGTTGGCCTTGCGGTATGAACAGTCTATCAGCGTATTCAACCTGGAACGCTGAATAATCCTCTGAAGTCCCGCCATGTCAAGGTGGCACGACTGTAAATCCCATTCTATTATCTGAGCTCCGTGATTGATACACTTGAGAACGGGACGCTCCTGCAACAAAAAAATACATCTCGTCATATTTGTGAAAACCATGAGTTTTAAATTACTCCATTAAATGAAATTTTAATTACCTCATTGCTCCAAATCGCTAATGCGACGTGATCCTTAAAACTCTTCAACAACGCCCCGTCTATAGGACCACCGGGGAAAGGAGCACGCACTTCAACAGGCAGTTCTGGCTCTCCTTCATTATGGCCAGCTCCACCACTACTACTCCCGTGTACATTACGATCAGTTTCTGTCATGTTCCCCACCGCCGATGAGTCACTGCTACTAAACTCTGATGCATGACCCTCCTCTTCCCCTCGGGCAACAACATGATCCTTGGGTCGCCGAGTGTCGATGTTCGAACCCTCATCGTGCAATTCTAACCTTGCACGATTACCATCTACCTTTGCCTTTCCCTTAACATCTCCATTCTCCTTCTCTTTCTCTTTCAGGTAAGATGTTGTTAGGGGTCTCCGGCCGCCTCGGCCCCGGTTAGGACTCGACACCTCAACACCAGCCTCCTCCCTAGTCACCGGCGCCTTCGAACGAGCCATTCCTAAAAACGATACAACATATAAGCGCATGGAACATAACCCAAAAAAAATTTACAAAAAAAAATGTTCAAATGCATCCATTTCTGATATCTCGGTCAAGCAGGTTCGCAAACCAACCTATAATATCGGCCACTCCTGACCAAAAAAGGGTCACATATCTCGGCAGTGTACAACCAAGAGCAATTGAAAATTCTCGGTTGTACACCACCGACATGGCTTGACCAATTCAATTCACCTTACTCTCGTCTGGTGCCGACCGAGGCTACTCTAACCCTCTCGGCATTGTACAACCGAGAGAAAGAGTACATTCTCGGATGTACACCACTGACACAACATTATCTAACACTAATTGTACCTCTCGTCATGTCTCGGCCGAGATAGCACAAGTAATCTCGGCCATTCATGACCGAGACTCTGTGAACTCTTCCGGCCTTCCTGGCCGAGACGGTGAGTTGCCCAAAATTTACCTTCTGTCTCGGCCATGCTTGGCCGAGACAGTAAACACACTCTCTGGCCTGCGTGGTCGAGAACCGCGATTTTCCAGTAATGGAACCATTGAACACATCGCCACACACACATTACAACTACTCTACGAAATGTAACTTAATTAGACAATAAACGTACCTTCAAATGATTGATTTCGCGCCAAATGTGTGTGTTCGACAAACTTCAACCGAGCCCTAATTTGAAGACGAAATCGCCCAACACCCGGAGCCTACAAACTGGAAAAACCTCCTACAACGAAGGAGAAACACACGGAGACAAACGAAAAACACGATTTCCGGGAATCCTCGCAATGGTCGATCCTCAACTAATGGGTTCTTCCAAAAGGAGTTCGCTGGTGGTGGTGTTGGTGGGGGTGGTGGGGTGCGAGAGTTTTGAACGAGGGGTATTTTGGGTATTTCGGGTCCAATTTTTGGGTGCCCCGGGTAAATTGGTTAGTGCCCTCATTAACTGGGTGCCTTCATGAAACGTTGGGGTGCCCTTAGCGGCCCTCTTATTATTTGATTACAAGTTTATCTCCTATCTAATAGGAATATATTATTGGAAGACCACGATGAGATATATGATCAAAACCAATTTCGATTCTTATTCAAATAAAACAAGCAATTGAATCAAGAAACAAAATATTAATCATGCATTCAACACCAGAATCATATTAAATTAATCATATTAACCTAATTATGATTTCTACCATGGAGACATACATAATTATTGAACAAAAATAATATATGTATTCAACACTATAATCACATTAAATTAATCATATTAACCTAATCATGATTCCTATCATAGAGACATACATAATTATTGAACAAAAATGGAATATGTATTCAACACTAGAATCACATTAACCTAAACATGATTTCTACTTGCATCATTCAATATTAAAAATATATGTTAATCAAAATATTCTAAACGTAAATTCTATCATTGAATCAAATCTCGTGTATGTTTCAAATACATGAATTAACAATATGCTCTAAAACCAATTCTCGATAACAATTATCACAAAACCTATATTTACATCATATATACATTAATCAAAATCATGTTTTCACATATATATCATATATACATAAGAGAAAACATGCAAACATTGAATTGAACCAAGCCTAAGACTCTAATACCACTGTTGGATTTTGGGGTTCATATGCGCGGAAAATTCAAAATAATTTTTGAAAAGCCCCTATAGGATTGAAAATAATTTCCATTAAATGAGATCTACAAAAATAAACAATAACTTAATCCATGATTTCCTTCTCTGATTGTTCGATTTTCAAGACGTTCAAGTGCATGTCCTCTATTAAAAATCCATACACGAACGTTAACTACAATTTAGAGTGCTCGCACCAAAAGAAGTTGAAAATGTTTCTCTTTCTCTCACAAAATCCAGAGAACTCAAAAATAGTAAAAACTAAAATTTTATTTCATTTTAGGCTTTCAACCTTTATATGTGTAGATATGCTCTCTTAAAAAACTTATTCGTAATACAACTATTATATTTAGGCAATTCAAGCAAATTACACATATGCCTCTATTAATAAGTTATCATATAACAAATCATAAGAGATTTATGTCATAAATTTTATCATATAAAACTCATTATTCTGGACCAATTGAGATTGCATAAAGTCATTCTTTGTGTGTGACCCAATAGGTTCATTTTAGTTTCATGTTTGGATTTGGATGGTTATAATTTTATTATTGCAAATAATAAATGCTCTTTTTCTTTTAAAGACATTTTTTATGCGGATACTGATTTGTGTGATGATCTTTATATTCTAAACAGGAAAAGGTCCACAGATATTTCTATTATTAATGTAAATACAAAGATATTCAAGTCAAATAATTTAAGTCAAACCTGGCTTTGGCATTGTCATCTTGGCCACATAAATGACAAACGAATTTCTAAACTTCATAATGATGGACTTTTAGATTCATTTGATTTAAAACCATATGAAACATGTGTATCTTGTTTACTATGTAAGATGATAAAAAGTTCCTTTACAGGACACAGTGAAAGGGCAAGTGATTTATTGGGACTAATACATACTGATCTATGCGGTCCTATTAATACAATGGCTTGATGTGGTTATCAATACTTCATTACTTTTACTGGATAATTTCAATAGATATGATTACGTGTATCTCATAAAACATAAAGGTAAATCTTTCGAGATGTTTTAAGCATTTTAGAATAAAGTACAAAATCAACTTCGTAAAATGATTAAAGTATTTTGATTAGATCGAGATGGTGAATATTTGAGGCAAGATTTTGATGATCATCTTAAATACTGTAAGATTGTCTCACAGTTGACTCCTTCGGAAACTCCACAATGGAATGGTGTTTCTGAAAGGATAAATCAGACTTTATTGAATATGGTTCAATCTATGTTGATTCATGCATGCAGATCTTCCTATTTTCATTTAGGGTTATACCTTAAAAGCTGCTACATTTACACTGAATCGCATTCCTTCTTAATTGGTTGATAAAACATTGTATAAGATGTTATTTGGGAAAAAGATTAAGTTTGTCTTTCCTTAAGATTTAGGGTTGTAGGGTTTTCGTATGACGAAAAATCTCAAAAGATTATCAGCCAAATATACCAAGTGTTTATCTATTGGTTATCCTAAAGAAACTAGAGGATACTACTTTTATAATCCTATTAAGAACAAAATGTTTATTGCTTGGAATAGTGTCTATGGAAAAAGAGTTTATTTCAAAAGGCAACAACGGGAATAAAGTAAGTCTTGGAGAAGTTCAAGAACAACAAAAAAACACTTAACCGCTAGTGGGTGATCAATAAAGTCTTAAACTAGTTAAACCTCCACAGGTATCACAACTCATGCGTAGGTCTGATAGGGTAAGACATCAACCTGAAAGATTTGGATTTCTTAATACTGATAGTAGTGAGGTGTTGCTTATGGATCAAAATGAGCATACTAATTATTAAGAGACTATGTCTAACCCTGAGACAGATAAATGGCTTAGTGCCATAAATTCTGAGATGCAATCCATGTATGATAACTAAGTTTGGGAACTTGGTTGATTTACCTGAAGGTGGTAAGACCATTAGATGTAAATGGATTTTCAAAAAGAAAACTGATATGGATAGTGATGTGCATTCTTACAAAGCACAGCTAGTAGCAAAAGATTTCAAACAAACTCAATGTGTTGATTATGTTGAAACTTTTTCTCGTGTTGCCATGCTTAAAACCATTAGAATTCCAACTGTCATAGCCGCGTATTATGACTATGAGATGTGGCAAATAGATGTCAAAATAGCTTTTCTAAATAGAAAATCACTTGATGACGTGTATATGATACAATCTAAGAGGTTTGTTCTTCATGAGAATTTTAGAAAGGTGTGCAAGCTTCAAAAATTCATTTATGGATTATAGCAAACTTCACAGAGTCGGAATCTTTGTTTTAATGAAGCAATTAAGGAATTTGGTTTCACTAAAAACGAAGATGAGCCTTATGTATACAAGAAGGTCAGTGGGAGAATGGTTGTTTTTCTAGTACTATATGTTGATGATATATTACTCATTGGAAATTACATCCCAACCTTACAGAGTGTCAAGTCTTAGTTAGGGAAGTGTTTCTTAATGAAGGACTTAGGAGATGCAGCATGCATCCTTGGTATTAAGATCTATAGGGATAGATCTAAAAGGTTGATCGTTCTAAGTCAGAGTGCTTATATTTACAAGATATTGAATAGGTTCAGTATGCAAGACTCTAAAAGAGGGTCACTACCAATGTCTCATGGTATAAGTCTCAGCAAAACTCAACGTCTTAATACTAATGACGAGAGAGAATGCATGAATACGATTCCATATGCAGCAGCTATTGGATCTATTACGTATGTCATGTTATGCACTCGACTTGATGTATCATATGCTTTGAGTGCATCAGTCTGATGTTGGTGAGTCATTGGATAGCAGTAAAGAACATTCTTAAGTACTTAAGAAGGGCTAAAGAAGTGTTCTAAGTCTATGAAAGTTTGGAAGACTGGCTTGATGTAATTAATTACACAGATCCAAGTTTTCGCATTGATATAGATGACTTCATATTGCATTTTGGATAAATATTCTTTGAATGAAAGCTCAGTGAGTTGAAAAAGTTTAAACTAAGACATTATGGTAGATTTTATAATAGAAACTGAGTATATTGCAACGTCTGATGCAGCTAACAAGGCGATTTGGATCAAAAAGTTCATTTCTTAAATTGGTATGGTTCCGAGTATAGCTAACCTTGTTTGCTTTTATTGTGATAACAATGAGGTGATAGCACTAGCTAAGGAACCAAGATCACACCGTTGATCCAAACATATACTTAGACGTTTTCGTCTCATTAGAAAAATATTTGAGAGGTGAGACGTGAAGATTTGTAGAGTTCCTACATAAGACAATGTTGCATATCATTTGACGAGGACTATTCTAAAAGCGAAACATGATGGTCATGTTAGGTCATTAAGCATTAAATATATGAATGATTGGCCCTAGTGCAAGTTGGAGATGTTACGGCATGTTCCCTAGGTCAATCTACAAACATTATTTTTCTTATAATTTTAGTTAATAAAATATAGGTTTTCGTTTTCTACTTTACTATAAGTGATTGCTTGTTTACCTTATAATAAGATATATGGGTATTTGTTGAAATATCTTAAATGTCCCTAGTTAGTCGTTATATTAGGAACTATAATGAATTAAGACTAATTTGAGTCTTGATTGATGTTCATGTGATGATCATACGCATAGGAATACAAATCAAGATCATGAGTAATTGTTAGGAAACAAGGTATTAGACAGACCCGCTATGAGAATACCACATGGATTAAGTCATAGGTGTTACTCATGATAGGTATATCATTTAGTCCTTCGACTTGAGATTACCATAGACTTCAATATTATGAGCATGGTAATTTGACATAATCAAACGTTATCTTTAACTCGACGATTATATAGATTGTGATTGGTTACCATGTGAAAAATATGGAAGATGTGTAATCAAGATAGAATTTCTCCCTCTCGTATAGAGAGAGATATCAGTGGATCCATCGATATGTTAGATTGTTTAATGGCCAAGTCCAAGTAAATTGATATGATCAATGTCATCTGGATGTTTTCGGTCTACCTAAATATTGATACTAGTACGATCGAACATTAAGAGTGACTTTCAATGCCTTATGTTTAATCAAAGGATATCGCATAATAGAATGATATGATATATGTTATTCGTTAGGTTGTATTGATTTTGATATTCATGCTACATGGGTAGTCATGTTGCCTTGCTAGAGACTACATATGACTTGTGTACTAAAATGGTTTTGGTTCATGGCCAACAACGCATGAACCTATTGGGTCACACACAAAGAATGGCTTTGCACAAATTTCAATTGGTCTAGAGTAATGAATTTTATATAATAAAATTCATTGCATAAAAGCCCTTACGATTTGTTATATGATAACTTATTACTAGGGGTGTTTGTGTAATTTGCTTAAACTGCCTAAATATAATAGTTATATTATGAATAGGTTTTTCGGTGAGCATATTGACACATAAATAGAGGTTGAAACCCTAAAACGAAAGAAGATTTCATTTCTACTATTATTGAGTTCTCTGAATTTTGGGATAGAAAGAAAAACATTTTCTATCTCTTTTTGGGCTAATACTTCGAATTGTGGTCACCATTTATATGTTGATTTTCAATAAAGGATGCGCACTCGAAAGTCTTAGAGATCAAACAATCAGAAAATGAAATCACGGATTAAGGTATGATTTACTTTTATATATCTAGTTTAATGAAACTTATTTCCAATCATGTTGGGTTTTTTCTAAAATTGTTTTGAGTTTTTCGTTGCTTATGAACCCTTAAACTCAACAGGTACATCTTGGTCTAACCAAGATGAATTGTGTAATGAGACTTGTGGACGTTCCCTAAAATATCTTCTCGTAACTCTAGAATTATTAGTACCCGCAATATGCATTTTTCCTCAACAACTGATTTGCAGTATTTGACCAATCTGTACACTTAGGATTTTATGTCAGCCTGCTGAACTTGTCATACAAACAATTTGCCCTCTGACACTCAGCTACCCACTCAATAGATACTGTCAGGACCCTCATTTGACAACAAATACATAGTTTATCTATAGCAGGAATCTCTGTTGTACATATGACTGATGTTGCTTCTAACAATCCATGCTTGTGTGTCATACATCAAACAATAGTCTAATTGTTGATCTCGCTCCTACTCAATGCGTCAGCTACGACATTCGCCTTCCTAGAGCGGTACTTAATGGTGAAGTCGTGGTTTTTAATAGCTCAAGCCATCTCCTACGACGCATCAGATCTCTCTGAGTGAAAATGCACTACAGGCTCTGACGATTGGTGTACAAAACGAACTTCTTTCCTTAGAGATAGTGCCTGTCATGGCCCGAATTTCTAATTCTAGTTTAATTCCTTAAATTAAGATTATAGACTCGTGACTTGGGACCCGCATCGAGATATACGCACTTATCGAGGCGATATGGCTAAGGTTTATGTTAGATTTGTTGTGATGTATGCTTAGTGTATTGTATATGTGTAGGCTATTAAGTCACTCCTACTTGTATTTAGGTGTCGAGATGTAAGCGGGGATGCACTTTGAGATGCATGTCAGCATGGGACCAAGGTAAAGAGTGATGTGATAAGTTGTTTTATGCTTATTATAGCTTAAATAGTAGTAATGATATGGCTATAGTTGATTTTATAATAAATGTAACCTAAGTTAGCAAGTTAAGACATTAGTCATTGATACTTCTTGAGATATGTGTTGGCACATTAAGTGACTAATTGAGTTTTCATTTAGTGTTATTTAAATGGAGATAGTGGAGAATTAGTGAAAATTGTGTCAATATGTAGGCTATTAGATTAGTTTCTGGATACTTGTGCACATATAGATCAATTGCTAATAATCAATTTTATCTACATATATAAGATTGAATCGATCAATTCATTTAACCGTTTCATTATCATTTCATAAACTTAGCGGTTAAATGAAGTTGGAGAAGAGCCAGAGAAGAATATCAGCAAGGGAGTGAAGAAACGATTTGTGGATTTAGAGAAGGAGTCGATTAAGCTAGGTGTTTATCAACAAGATAAATCTACTTACACTAGTCATTTAGTTTAATTTAGTGAATTCTTGAAAAATATGAAGTGTGGGATGTTCTTATGTTGTGATGGGTGTCTTGGGTACAAGAGAGTACAATGTGTTGGAGTTAGCCATGTGTGGAGAAAACTCAGAATTTAAAGTGCAGAATTTTGGGTTTTCCTGCACATAGCGCTAGATGTACTAGCTAGCACACTAACTATGTGTAGTGCGCTAATTTGGTTGACTAACTCACTAAGAAGGTAATTAGAACGCTAAACATTCCACTCAGCGCACTAGGTGCTCTGACAACATAAAATCTATAATTTTTAAAATAAATTAAACATTTAAAACTAGTCCAATACTTATATTAACGGTCTAAACACACTCTAAAACATATGAAATGACATCAACCTAGAGAAAAGTCTCGAGGGTTTAGATACGTGTTTTGAGGTGTCGGGAGGCTGGATTAGCTAGGAATTTGCGTGGATTGTAAGTAAACTGATTGAGATATTTATTTACATTTCATTCCTGTTTTGCTATTCATTTTTAGTTATTTGAACTGAGTTTTTCCTTTGTACTCTACATTTCATGCCTTATGTTTTTTCTCATTTTTTGAGTTTACTATCATGGCATTGGTTTGAATTAAATGGTATCATTGAATCTAAATCATGCGCTATGTCATTTTTAATTGTTGAGATATCTAGTCAAATGAAATAGCATGCTATTAGGTAGGTGTTTGATGGTATTGTAAATCTAGTTTCTTTTATGCATTAGATATGCAATTACATTATTGGGTTCCTAACCATGTTATTCCTTAGGTTATGAAAGTAGTTCTTATCTAAGACCATGATATATAGAGATAGCCACAACACATAGGGTCACTAGATGCTTGGGGATATTGGGATCTCACCACTAGCTTGTGCAACACACGAGGTATGGAAATTAAGGTTGTTGGCAAGTATACATCACATGTAAGAGGCACTAGTGAGTATTTATATTTGGGAATGGCATTTATAATGATGTGAAGACATTTTAAAAGAATTGATTACACCCTGAATAGTGGAAAAAGGTTAACGTGATGTAACTCAGAACCGACCAGCCTTAAATTATTACTACTTAGCCAAGTGTCGGTTTCATTTTACTTAACTGAAGTATCTTTTAGCATAACTTCTTTTCAGTATAGTTGTTATTATTAAGCTTTCAAATACTTGTTGTATATTTTGAAAATGTGAACAAATGTCTCTCAGTGTTACTTTCTACTTTCATATACTCCCCGTCCATTTTATGACGGTGGGTGCAGATCCATCGAGTAGCAAACCGAGCAAGGAGAGGATCGACGACTACCTCTGAGCCAGTTGAGTGTTGGTACGTCTGGTTTTATAGGTTTTTGATCTTGTTGTATGACTTTTATACATGTCTTTATTTTCTCTTGGGGATGTATACTATAGGTTGAGACATAGTTTCCCGACCAGATATATGTTGATATACATTTATCGTTGTTTGTTAAATATATGCACGTAATCTTCGTTACTTGGTTTACCACATACTTAGGTTTTATATGAATGGCTTCTGCTAATTTGTCAAGACTTCCGCTAAATAATCTTTAAATTGTGTAAAATTCTAATTTACTCTAAAATACTATTAAGTTTAAGAATGGTGTAAGGATTATTAGAAAAGTAGTTAATGTGGTAAGTGTATAGAAAAGTTGACTAATACGTTGTAAATTCCTAAGTGGTGGAGGTTATGGGCTTAATGACGGGATTAAGTCGGTCGGTGCCCTAATTTGAGAAGGGGTTATCGCAGTGCTTCTAGGCCTTCATTGCAAACATGGATGTTGTGAGATCCAAGTCATGCGCTAAATAATTACCATCGCGGGGTCTCAAACGTCCGAATAGGTAAGCTACTGGATTGCCCTCCTGCATCAATACATATCTAAGTCCAACTCTTGAGGCATCTAATTAAACATACAAACTTTTGTCTGGCTCTAGCAATATTAATACTAGTGCTAATGTTAATCTCCTCTTCAACTCCCAAAATGCATGCTCACACTCATTCGGCCAATCAAATCACATATCTTACTTGGTCAGTCTCATCATCGGTGCTGCAATCGAAGAAAAGTCTTGTACGAATCAATGATAGTACCATGCTAGCCCTCAAAAACTCTAAATGTTTGGAAACAGACTCAAGTGTCCTCCAGTCAATAATCACTTGAATCTTCTTTGATTCCACAGAGATACCCTGATCGTTGATGTCATGTCCAAGAAACTTTACCTCACTCAGCCATAAATCATACTTGCTGAACTTGGCATAAATTATGTGTTCCCTCAATGTTGCCAATACTGTCCTGATGTGATATTCGTGCTCTACACGAGTCATGTTGTAGATCAAGATGTTAGTAAAGACAATGACGTATCTATCTAAGTATGGTCTTAAGACCTTGGCATCAAGTTTATGAAGATCAACGGCATGTTGGTCGGCCCAAAAGGTATGATTGTAAACTCATATAACGCATATCTCATACCGAAAGTGGTTTTATTGATGTCCTCTTCTCGAATCCTCAACTGATGACAGCTTGAATGCATATTAATTTTCGAGATGAAATTGGCTCCTACCAACTTATCAAACATATCGTCGATCCAGGGGAGTGGGTAACGGTTCCTTAACGTCACCTAATTCAACTTCCTGTAGTCTACACACATCCTCATGGAACCATCTTTCTTCTTTACAATTAACACTAGCACTCCCCAACAAGACGTACAAAGGTAGATGAAACCCTTATGTGACATATCCTCAAGCTGTCTCCCTACCTCATCCTACTCAGACGCTAACATCTTATAAGGTCTTTTGAAAATTGGTTACATCCATGGTAGAAGCTCGATAATAAACTCGACCTCTATAAGTGGTGGTAATCTCCGCGGATCATTCGAAAAATTATCGAAAAACTCTCTAACAACTAATACATCCTCAATCCTAATCTACGGCCTCAAATTTGGCTCAACTATTGCAACAAACACCTCTATCTCCTAAGTCGTAGCTAGTCGGCTTCTAGTAATGGGTAGTGCGGTCGTGACTCCGGTAAACGTGAATTCTGGAATCCCTGGAACATTAAATGTGACGGCCTTCAAGCAGACCAATCCATCCCCAAAAGTGCATCAAACTCGTGCTACTCTAGGACTCGTAAGTCTATCGGCAACTGATGCCCCTTTACCACTATCTTGCAGTCTCGACATATCCAATTAGTGTATATCTTATCCCTAATAGTCATCCTGAGGACAACGCGTATGTCTAACATTTGTGATGCCAACCCTAACTCTCATATCATGCATCCAACAATAAATGACAATTTACTACTAGTGATGGTGCTGCACTACAGTCAGCCTTCAGGTGCCCTTTCTAACCATAACAATGATATCGGTGTTTCTCCTACCTCCTATCATGCATGTCTTTAGATCAATTATCATAACCCTGGTCTCTTTGACCCATGTCATGGCCTCCCTGATCCCTATCTTAATGATACTACTGAGGCTACTTTTGATGTTGCTCGGGTGGTGCAGGTGTAATAGCATAAACCAGCTGCATGTCCTCATGTCTGAACCTATCTCCTAGTCGATCATCACTACGGTCCATGCCTTGTCGTATGTCATCCCAATAGATATCCCTATCAGACCTATCCTTATGTCGTTTTGGCCTCTTGTCTAACCAAGAACTTCGCCCTGCCTACCTCTCAAACTATCTTGAACTAAGTACCTACATGTTGCTCCTTTATAATAGGTACATCTTATGAGAAATGGCTCGATTGTACATGTCATATAGTATGTGAGCCCCAGTCTACACAATCGCACTAGTGATGACCTCCATCAATCCCCGGATAAAGTAGTAAATATGTAAACATTTTGTTCTTGCAATATCCATGGAAAACTGAAATAGATACTGATATCTCTTCATATATTGTAATGCTGACCTGTTGCATTGTCTCAAGGCCAAGAAATCCTCTCTAAGAAGTAACTAGACCTCTATGGTTATATACTCATCATAGAAAACCTATCTGAATTGTGACAATGTTGTCAGCTCCAGGTATGTGTTACAGTAAGTAGTCCATCATATAGTTGTAGCTCTTAGAAAGCATGACCTAGAAACTTGTACCTGTATACTCTCCTCGACTCTCAGCAGCTTGGGCATTGCTAGAGTGAAAGTAACCATCTCCCGGCTGCCTCCGAATAGATAACCAGGCAGAAAAAGAATAAACTCCTTGATCAACTTTACCTCAGGCATCAATGTAAACTTAGATGTAATAGTTGTAGTAGTCGTCTCTGTGGTCGTCGGCGTAGGAGTAAGAGTCGGTGTCTTAGTAGTACGGCAACTGGTATCATAATTAAAATAACCCTTTCAATAGGTGTCTTAGGAACTGTGGGAGTATTAGCCTGAATAGGCTTCTACTGAACAGCCAGGGAGACGGTAGTCTGTGAGGCGAGAACTGTAACCATGGCAAAAGTAATGATTGGTACTATATGAGTCCTCAGTAACCATAACATTTCTCCTAACTGAGCGTCGTAAATCGTGAGTCACTTTTCGACATTCTGTGTAGTAGCAGCGGTAGTGTCCCTAGCTTGATCGCTAGTCCGACCAATATTTGGCGGAGTAGAAGACTATCCATCCATCATGATCTGCATTGAGAAGCGTGCGCTAAATCAACCTTGTATGTCATAGAGCATCAATCCTAATGTGGAAAACTCAAAAATAAAGTATTATAGATAAGGCGACATGATAACCTAAAGATAAGCATATATATATGTATCATGTCTCTCTAGTCTCCCTGATACCCAAAATTAAACAAAATATCAAGAACAAAGACGTATGAGAATGTCCTAGATAGTAGGCGGTTAGAGATAATCGCATAGGATCCCCTTGCCCCTGCTCATACTAGGAACAGCATTAAGCCATCACAACGAAACGGATGATGTGTCAAGTGAGTAAAATCCCAAGGAAATTCACATAGCATCTAAGTAAATAAAAAAGCCAAAGATAATGTTAAATAAACATGCAAGAAATAAACAGGCAACTGTAAATGGATCATCGCAGGCATACATTACAAGTGGATAAACAAAGAGTGTGCTCGTCCCGATTAGAATAGACTATAATTCGGATCCTTAGGGTCCCTTCAGCGGGTGCACCCACTACTCTTTCATCTGGTTCCTCGAGGTGATTGGTCTATTCCTATGCTTAACCGACACGTGCCATGGAGAGTAGCTTGGGTTGCCATTCACTGAGGGCTTGGTCACACGTACTATAGCCTAGCGTGCCATAAACACAGAACGGAAGTGTCGGTAGGAGTAACATCAACCAACCGTCCCAAGATCAATAATAAAATGGAATTATAAGCCAAGAATGTATAGAAACAATGAAAATGGTAATTAAATACTCAAGTAACGCTCAATTAGGTTTTACTAACCTCAAGCAAGCGCTCCGACTTCCCTGGAGTCCCGAATCCTACCCCGCTTAGTTCTCAGTACCCGAGCTACGGTTCCCTTAGTCCCCTAAAGTCAAAATGTGTTATTATAATCTATTTAAAGCCACATTAACTTTAATTATCAATATTGAACTAAAAATTATAATTTTATTCCAATTTTTAGTTGATGCACATTTTTCAAGTTATGCCGGAGTGCCAAATGCCCGAATCATTCTCGAAATCCAATGTTCTATCTTTTTCCCAATTTCTTATATTTTTCTCTAGTTTTCTAGATTTTTTATAATTTTTTTAGTTTTTATCTATTTTTCTATATTTTATGATTCATTTTATTAACTATGTATTTAATTTAATTTTTAATATTTCTTATTATTTAATGGGGTTAGGCCCACCTAAATCGAGCTCGATTCAGCCCGAGCCTGGGTCGGCCTGGCCCATTTCCATAGACACTCAAGTTGAAGAAGATGAAATTGATGGAGAGAGATTGTGTGAGTTATCTTGATTTTGTGTACTTAATTTTGATTTCCCACACCACTTCTAGTGGAAATTCAACCCTTTAAACCCCAAGATTTTGCTCTTAAGTTCAAGAAGTAGATGATGTTGGTGCATGTTGATTTTTTTCCACTAATTCATGTTATTTCTATGTTGTGTTTAGATCAATTGTGTACACGTATCCCGAGGACGATCTAAGTGTTATTAATTGGGTTGTCAAACACTAATTAATGACATTATTGAGACACTAAATAGCATAGTATCACACACTCTAGGATCATCTTAATGTTCATTAATGGCTCAAATAATTTCTATCTAAATATAAAAAATTCAATTTAATTCTTTTTAAATAGCCAACTTAGGAACAACAATAATAAAGTTAGTGTATTTGATCACAAAATTAACCCAATTATGGTCTCACTAACCATCCGCTACCTGGCACCAGTGCCCAGTATCTCGACACGCATCTCGTAGCATGTTAATCCTTGATGTATCTTATTATTATGACTTATCCTAAAGTTTTATTATCCATTTTATGTTATAATCACCTTGGTTCTAGTCATTTTATTCAAGTGAGTATTATATGACTTAGTGTATCAGTACTACATTTACTCGATACCCGTGTCGACATGTTTTACGAGGCGAATACCCATCACATAGTCTCACACGACATAGCATGATATTTACAAACACGTGATGATTTATGAAATATTAAATGAAATACATCGCAACTTAAGCAACCAATCAAACAATATATAACTAGTATTACTTAGTCATGTGTGCCCCTAACTTATCTACGGCATCCAAGTAGGTCCGAGCTGGAGTCCTAGTTTGTAAATTATAAATTATAACGACGTTAATAAAATGGGTCATTACACGCTCTCTCAAATATGTTAAAGAAAGGCTTTTTAGAATGGGGACATTCACAAACCAAAGCAGTTAAAAATTTAAAATAAATAACCAGACAACCTCTTCCACTAACCATCCCCATAATACGCAAATGGTTTTGCAGATAGACGCTTCAAATTATTATTAGAAAGCTATTCTCCTTGAAGAAGATAAAAGAGAACAAAGTTATTGTAGACATGCTAGCAGAGCTTTCAGTCCCACTGAGTTGCACTACCCCACAATTTTTAAAAAAATGTTGGCAATCAAATTCAGAATTCAAAAGTTCAATTTTTATCTCTGACCTCATTTGTTCGAAGTACATATGGATAACTCCAGTTTTCCTAAAGTAATTGATTTCTAAAACAAAATTATCTAGACCTACAACTTCTCAAGCTTAAGAAATGGTTTAGTAATTATGATTTTAATGTTTGACACTTCAAAAGAAAAACCAATATCTAGGCATATTTCTTATCTAGGAAGGAAAAAAATTCATGTTAACCTCATCACCCAAATACAAACTATTTCACTAATCCATATGGTAAAACCTTCCACCCAACTTTTAAGTCTTGACCTTCACAAAAAAAATCAATAGATTTGGCAATGAGATTTTCCATTGCTAAATCCAAGTTTTTTCATTGTCAATCCACATAGCGATGGATTAGTGATGAAAGGCAATGCGTCGCTAAAAACCGTCACTAACTTTTTAGCGACGAAAAATTTTATCTATCGGTAAACTAGCAACAAAAGTTTTCGTTGATAAATGTCACCAAGACCATTTTTTCCCATTTGTCGTTGACTACGTTTTGTTGCTAATTCGTTGCTAGCTAGCAACATATTAGCAATGGAAAATAGTAATTTCGTCGCTAGTCCATCGTTAGCTCGCAACGAATCAGCAACAAAAATCAATTTATTTATATATTTAGTGAAAACATTATTTTTTTAATATGATCCATCAACATATTAACAATGGATCTATTTCTAATCTATTGCTATTTAACAACGATTAGCAACAAATAATATTATTTAATAATTGTTTGTAATTATTAAAAAATAAGATTTACAAAACTAACACAAATTGTTAAAAGTAGAGATATTCATTAAAAAATGACAAGTTTACAATAATAGTTCTCAAAAAAGTTTCTATCAAACTAAATACTAACGAAGAAGCCCTAAATATCATCGTCACCATCTTGTGCAAAGAAGCCCTAAATATCGTCTTCACTAAAATCATCATGATTTATCGTGCCTCGAGGCGGGCGTAAGAAGGCAGGGCTTAAACAGGTGAGGCCTAAGAGGTGTTAGCCCTAGGATTGCCAAAGATTACTCCAGGATGTTATTGCCTTAAAAATGCCAAAATCTGACTTATTGTCTATTCATGCCTCCATTGCCCATCACGAAGAAAGGTGAGCTCCTCAGTCAATCTCGATATATTCTCGGCATGTGATGTGCTAGCTCATATGTCGACCTCGCATATGATCTTAAGCCATAAATGTGCCCTTTCTGATCCCTCTGAGAAATCTCATAGAAAAGCTCATCCTCATCCACTATAATGTCTAGATATGCCTATGTCATCTCCTCAAGCCTCCACTAATAGTCCTCCTACAAAAGAAAATTCACTTACAAACTTGTACAAAAAAATCAATCTATGTATAACAACTTGTACAATCAAGTCAATCTATATATAACAACTCTAATTAAATAAGAATGGCGAATTAGATTTAAATTGCAAAACCTCTCATTGATAAACATGACCTGATCATGACGGATTGTGTGGGTGTTATTGAACAATGCATTTACACCCCCAAGAGCCCCCGCATCAGTGTCCTACAAAAACTAAGTTAAAAATGGTAGTAATAAATTAATTACTATAATAAGCAGAGATATTTCTACAGTGGTAATTAATTAATAAATAATACTTACCAATGTCTCCTTATGACAAGAAAATGACTTCGGACCACTGGTATGTTTGGATATACCAGTTCCAAGTCCATTTTTATCACTTATTTTGCGCTGACTTGGTCTTATACTCTGACGTAGTCTATTGGGCTAGATATCCTTCTCAAATATACTATGTCAAGAAACCTGGCCTTTCATCAAGATCTCTGCGATAATCATCCAGAAACACCGAATATCCGGTCATTGCTTTATGCAACCAGGCATTATAGATCTTAACATTTATAGCAAAATCTCATGTGAATAAACATTACAAATAGGGTAATGGATATGTTATGATGCTACAAAACGCATTTTAAATTCAAGATTGTCACAAATCAATATTAACTCACTTGTCAATCAATTCAATAGATATTATATATGCGTTGCAAAACATTCTTCCATAAGTATCTATCGGGGTGCATCATATGTCTGAATGCTACACCGAGGTAACTGGAGGCAATATTGGAAGGATGCAAACTGTTGGATTGTTTAGGGTATTAATATTTTTCATATTCCGCAAAAAAGTATCGAAACAAACAATTATAAAAAAGCTTACTTCTAGGCATCTAAACTCACGGGAATCGTTATGACTTGCCCATGTTTATCCCTAGGCGGCTCCGCCATGACATCATCATCATCATCATCATCATCATCATCATCATCATCTGGGTTCTTTAATGTTGACGATCCAGTGGAAGTACCCAGTATTGTGGTCAGAGTAATGGTCCCCGATGAAGATGTAAGGTGGGGATAGAGGATATCGGCTAGACGTCGGAGGAGTAAACAATGCTCTGCTCAATAATGGTATGGACGTGCCATGCTTGGGAATTCTCTGTGTAGGCGAACGACTACTCGATGATGGCGCAATTGCGTCATCCTAGCGACGATCGTATGACAATTATCATCGATTAACTGCAGAGCGACCATCAATATGCATAAGTCGACCTTAAAGTGGTTGTCCCTCCTAACGAGTCTACGTCTACGTCGATATATGTTCGTGTGGCTGTGATAATGGCCACCGCAGGTGGTAGTCGAGGAGGTCCGGTGGGAGCCGCAAGATGAGGTCTAGTAGGAGCTGCAGAAGAAGGCTCGATGTAAGTAGAAGGAGCAGCCTTTGGGATCTCATGATCAATGGTGTCTGAGCTTGATCAACCACAAGGGGTGTCAATTGTAACGTTTTTTTTTTAGTGGAGCTCGTCGTGCCACCGCATATGCCTTGCAATTGCTTCTAAAGCATAAAGACATTGCAGTCGTGGAGTTAACGGAAAGTAATACATTTGCTTACACACTTTTTTTTCTTCAACTTGGCTGGTAGCTTTTGATAGTATATGAACTTCCTACAAAACTTGCACCACTCTAGCTCAGAGTCTACGCCTCAAAAAAATCATGCAATTGTCTTCAAAACAATCAATCTGGTTGACAGGTAAACCTAATCCTCGCATCAGTTTTTGGTGTCGTAGAAGCTTCTGACAAGCGAGTTTTCTTCTAACAACATATCATGACAATATTGTAAGATGTTTTCGCAAGCTCGTTCAGAAAAATGAAATTTAGATTCCAAAGCTATTAATCTCTTCACCGAAGATAACTTAGTCATTTTCTTGCAAACCGCCTACAATGGCTCATATTCCGCATCAGCCATATCATAAGTTTGTTGCGCTTCAAGACTCGAAAACTTATTTATGCGTGTCTAATCAAAACTTGGCCCTGCTGCGGTGTACAACAACTTGTAGTAGGACGTTGAAACTCTAATGTCTTGAGTCTCTTCTTCGTGAAAAAATTTGTGTGATAATGTCGGCGACCCATAAACATCAGATATACACTCTCTATGCTTGTACCAATAGTAGTAGTAATGAACAAAACTGTGTTGACAAATGTGTTACTAAACAGTCTCCATATCGCGATAATTACGTAGATGACATTTAGTATAATCGCATGGATACTTTATCAATTTCTCGCTAAAGTAAGTGTAACAGTGAGTTTTCGCGAACTTTTTAACCTTGACCACAAACTCACGGTGTACCACCCCGTTTTGGACATGATTGCACATTCATTCACTATTTACAGTAGACATGTCCTACAAAAAAGTTCATTTTTAATTAAAGTCAAGGGTTAAAAGTCAAAGGTAATCATTTCAATTTTCAAATATACGCGACTTTGATGCATTATAACACACATAACCAACTCCATATGGAAGTCATCTCAAAGATAATCGCTTTAAATATTGAGATTCTCATTATATCTAAAAAGTAACAAATATGTATCATTTGTTGTCGATTGTGTTGTATAAGTCAAGTTTGGATAGTTGGTCGAATTTCTTGCCGCCTAAGTTTAATTGTAGTCTAAGAGAATAAATCACATTTTTATTAAACTTGCAAATCGCTATTTCGATTTACCTAAACAAAATGGTAAAAAAATAATTGATTACTAATTAACAATCATTCAATTGCATGCATTAACAATCATTCAATTGCATGCATTAACAATCATTCAATTGCATTTTAAACTTGGTTAATAAAATTAAAATTGTGATTGTTTTCTTTACATCGAGATGCGTGTGCAAAATCTTCGAAGTGTATGAATTTAATTGAAGCATAAAAGGTAATACAAATATATTTTGCAAATAATCTTATCTATAAAAGTTATTAATTTCTTTTACTGGAAAAGCTTTATTTTTATTTACTTATAATTAAATAAATATTTTCTTTATTTAATTATTAAGTGTGTTCACAACAAGCACCACAACAACGAGAATTCCATTTATATAATTCATAATGAAATAACATCTTTTTTCATTACTTATGATTAAATAAATATTTCTTTTATTTTATAATTAAATATTGATTGATTTCACTTTTTCTACAGTAAATTATTAATCACAAAATAACGCAATATTTACATTAATTTTTTAATTCTTAATTTTAGAAGAATTGTATAAATTTATTGAACAAAAAACAAAATTCAAAAAAATTATTTAAAAATAATGTAAATACCTATAAACGTAATTGTTCCCAATCCTTCCTCAATGCGTAGTGGCAGCAACCACAATACTAACAACAAAATTCTACAAATAACAAAATATTAATCAATCAATAATTCTCACAAACCATCATGAAAACATAAATAAATAAATAAAAATAGTAAATAACATAAATACAATAAATAAAGTAAATAAATAAATAAAATAGTAAATAAAATTAAAAAAATAGCCTCAAGAATTCTCTTACCCAAGTTTTCAGCAACAGTGGCGGGGCAATGGTTATAAGGCAGGGGTCGCGAAGCAAGGGCGATAAGGCGGAGGGTTGTTGGCGGAAGGACGCAGACAATAAGGAGGTGGAGGACGCGGCAGTGGGGGGAGTGAGAGAAAGGGGGCGACCGACGGGAGGTAGGAGGGTGTGGTGGCATCGATGGGATGGGAGTGGTGGTGGTGGTGGTGGTCAAGATTAGGGTAGGAGCAAATGAGGAAAACGACTTGCTTTATGTTATATTTGGACTTAGCAACGAAATTTGTTCCTTCGCTAATTCGTCTTTGTTTAAAATTAGCAACGAAAAATGCTTTCACTATTTCGCCGATAATCGTTAGTGATAGAATATTAGGCGGGAATATTGGACGCCAAGGTTAGCAATGGAATCACAATAGAATATATTGGAGGGAAGTTTTGGTGCCAAACTGCTTAGCAACGGAATAAATTGAGTGGAAATTTTGGCACAAAAATTAGCAACGAAAGAGTGATAGAATTGTATCCATTACTAATTTTGTGTTGTTATTCCATTGTTAAACCCTAAATCCATTTGAAGTCGCTAATTTGTCGATGTTCCATCGCTAAATAGTGATAGTATAGATTACATTGCTAATCATGCCTGTTTTGTGGTGCTTTCTAACACAATACCGAAAGAATTTTCCCTCAAGTCTATTTTCTATAGAAACAGCTTAACATGTCAAAACCTTGGCCCAGATGAAACTATTTCAATTTCTCCATGAGTTTATAGGATCAATGCGGGCCCCTCCATAGACACGCATAGGGACTTTCTAACGAGAATACCCAATTCCTAAATATAACCTTGATCATCAATCCCTATGAAATAGTGATCTCATTATTTTGGTACCTTTCGTGTCTGTTTGTCAAACTTCTTATACCTCTCACTCTTAAACCATCACTAGTTTTTACCCATCTTCAAAATCTAGAAAATCAACTTACTCCTTTTTGAAATCTACTTGAATGGTTCGCGCCTCTTACAGATTGGAGAAAGACTATTTATCATATAATCCTTGCAAGAAAAGACTACCCTTTGGGCGCATTCCAATGGCTCTTCATTGTCCATCAACTTTTTCATGGCGGGCTCATTAGACTATGTTCTACAACATATATGAAAGAATATAATAGTCTCATTATACCAGTTTAGAAAAATAGAATAGGGGTGCAGTGTCTCAACTATCTTAAGGAGATCAACCATTATGATTCCCATGAAGATTTTACACCCTCAGTCAGGCCATATATAGAATATTTGTTCACTGATGAAGCAAGATTCATAAGGTTAGAACATATAGCACTATATGATCTTCCACATGATTCTCCATACTTCGAAGAACCGCCTGCCTTCATATTTCAGAATGATCCAGATGAAGATATACGCAATCTACTTTTAGTTGAACTAGAACACAGGAATAGTGGCATGGATCACTCGCCGATCAGAGGATGGTAATTAACATATATGCTTTTAAATAAATGTCAATGTGTCAAATTGAACCCCCGTTGGCCTTTGGCATTTGGGTTGTATTATTAAAGTCATGTTTTATTAAGATGATGTTTTGTGTAAAAGTCATTGTGATGATGATGTTTTATGTAAGAGTCATGTTTTATTATGTGAGTGATGTCATCAAAAACACGATATGTATAAGGGTGTATTATTTTATTTTGTTCATTTGTTTCAATAACGTCATCTGGTTTGGAAATTTATACGTGGTGTAAGAAATGTGAGAGATATGTAAGAAAGATGGTGAGGTGGTGAAAAATGTAGCAACAAGTATACACTGACGTGTCACACTTCATTACATGTGTTATTATCACAGCGTTATTCACTACTATAAATAGAGAACCTCCGTCACTTGTAACATCAAACTAGAGATACATTCTTCATATTCTCTTCATAACTTTTGCCTTTACAGCATTTTCTTCATATCAATTGTCTATCTTTTGATCAATTATCCATATTTTGGTATCAGAGCTCATGAGTCCTTTTTCCTTTCTTGGTGACATAAATATCAATTGTCTAGCTTGATAATAAGTATGCTCTCAAATTGTACCTCTTGGTGATCTTTTTTGTCAGAGAATTTTGAGTGTCCTATATCACATATCCAATTAGTCACTGGCTTTCCTACTTCCCTTAGAAAACTCAAACCTTGTTAGTTGGAAACTCCAAAATAAGGTGACAAAGGTTAAACTTTGACAAAGCCGAGGGTAGCTGTAAAAATTAGTTAATCTGTTATAATCCTTTTTTGGTTAGTAAGATAATAAATATGGATCGTTCTAATCCATTTTCAAGCCAAGAATCTTCAATTTTAGATGTGTTTTCTCAACCCTCATCCTCCAATGACTCTAATGTTGTTAAACTTACATCTTCCTTTTCCATGCCCATATTACTTGACTCCATCATCAAACATGCATTGAACAAAATAGGTCAACTTGTACAAATCACCCATATTCTAGAAGTCCCAAAAATTATCTCACTTTTGTTTAATCCATTACCTTAGAAAAACTAGAGTTAATAGATGGAAAATTGATCAAAATATGGACAATCGATCAAAAGATTGATAACTGATCAAAAGATGGACAATTGATATGAAGAAAATGCAGTGAAGGCAAGTTAAGAAGAAAATGCAGTAAGGCAAAAGTTATGAACAGGATTTGAAGAATGTATTTCCAGACTGAGGTTACAACTAACAGATGTTCTTTATTTATAGTAGAGAAGAAAGCTTTGATACACGATACAAGTAACAATGTATGAAACGTTAGTGTACACTTGTTACTATATTTTTCACCACTTCACCATCTTTCTTAAAAATTTCTTACACTACATATAAATGTCCAAACATGATGACATCATTAACACAAACAAATGAAATAAAACAATACACCCTTACACATATCATGTTTCTGATGACGTCACTCACACAATAAAACATGACTCTTACATGAAATATTATCATCAGAATGACTCTTACACAAAGCATCATTATTATAAAACATGACTTTAATACTACACCCCAAATGCCAAAAAGCTATGGGAGTTTTATTTGACACACATACATTTAAAAAAAAAGCAAGTGGTTCTTCGAACTAAAGAGAATCCTATGGAAGATCATACGGTGTTATATGCTATAACCTTATGATTCTTGCTTCATTAGTGAATGGATGTTCTGTACATGGCCAGAAAGAGAATGTAGAACTTTCGTAGAATCATAATGGTTGATCTCCTTAAGATAGTTAATGAGACACTATATCGCCATTCCATTTTTCTCAACTAGTATAATGAGACTAATATATTCTTCCATATATGTTGTAGAAAATAGTCACATACCGTCATGGAAAGGTTGTGGGACTATGAAGGCCGATCAGATTACTGATAAGTGATCATTTATACATATATATAGGGTTAGTTTAATAGTATATTTAGTATAAATATCCTCAAATGAGTGTTAATTCATGGTATTGTTGCATTTTCAAGGAATTAAGGTGTATTGGAAGGAATCAAAGAAAATCGAGAAGAAACAGAGCAAAAACCCATAAAATCAAATTTAGCATCGTGGGAGATGTATTGACGCTGAAGGGAGACAAGGCACGGCGTGGGGATGAAAGGCATTGTATGGGAAAGAAGAAGAAATGAAACAAATAAACCCTAGAGGTCTGGTTTTGTGATGGCTCGATGGTGGTGTCGTGGCACACAAGAGACAGTGTCGAGACTCCAGGAGCTCAAAAACACATCATGAAGCATTGGCACAATCACGACGCTAGGGCAGTAAGTGACGGCGCCAACCTCGCAGAAATTAGAAAATGAAGCTTTAATTCAAGTTAAATTGTAATTTAAGGTTTCTAATTATTATTATGGGGTACGAATAGGTATTAGGACGTGGTAAACTAGGAGGACACAACCACATAGAAGGAGATTAGCCTCCATTAGAGTAATTTAGCATTAAGTTTGAGTATTAAGGAATTTTTGTTGGAGAAACATTGACGACTCCACGTTTGCAATCAATATTTGCTTTCGTTAATTAATTCAAGGTAATATTTATATGCATTTATGATTTGCAATGATTTCTATATAGAGTTTTTATGTATGTGTTTCAATGATGTGCGAGTAGTCTATTTATCTTAGGGATCAATGGATTCTATAGTATAAATGTTTTGCTTTGAATATGAACAAAAAGAGATAATAAAAGTGCAATAGTTAGAATTTATATTGATTCTGAGTGTAATGCTTTCGACATCTTGATCACGTGTCTAATGGACTTAGGCTTTATGAGTTATCATGGTTATTGAAGCTTCTAATCCGGACATGAACAATACAGCCGTAAAATACACAACATCGAGAGATAGTTGTTGATTAGGGAGGCGCAAATAGTAAAATTAGTTGGTTATAAGTCCAATGATTTGAGACTTCAATCAATGTGGAGCTTACGTTTTTCACATGAATAGGTGTTCTAGTTTGCAAATTAGAATCTTCGTTGTCACGACAGTGGGTTGAAGTGGATTTGAAGGAAATCTGTCTATTCTAATTAGGCATTACACAAAACATATTGAGATATAAACATGAATATAAAGCATAGTATTAAATTACATATGTGAAGTTGTGAACTAAAATATCTTTAATATAAGAAGTCAAGTAAGTTTAAAGTGATTTGTTAGAATAGTTTAGTTTAATATTAAAACCAATTAAAATTGAGTCCTTTAGCAATAATTTAAGTTAAGTAGATAATACAAAACTAGTGCAAAAACATTTCTCTGAGGATGATATATGTGACCAACTTAATTTGGTTGCACTATTACTACTAGCAAGTTGTTATACTTGCGGCGAGCACATCAAGTTTTTGGCTTCGTTGCTGGGGATAGGTAGCCATTAGAATCTCTTATAGTTAGTTTGAAAATTTGCTTAATTTTATTTTCATTACTTTAGTTTTCAATTTATTAAAACAAAAATAACAAAAAATAGGCTTAAGTTTTAGTTTGACTTTCTGCACTTGATCTATTTGTGTTTTCTTTTCAGGGATACATAATGCATGTGTAGCAATGGAGAGAAGGACTTAGTGCCTTATGATCCGAAGATTAAGAGAACGAACAAAGGAAAGAAAAAAAGAAGTCATGATGGCTGGGGAGCAAGCTAGAAACCGAGAATAGGGCTGAGGGAATAACCAACCCGCGGGTGATTTAGTAGTGCAGGAGAGAGTGCAAGGACAGATATGCCTTCGTGACTACTTCAAGCAAAGAAGTTCATGAAACTTACAATGGAATGATGAGACTTCCAACCAACACCACTGAGTTTAAGCTGAGATCGTATCTGATAAACATGGTGCAAAATAGTCTGTTAAGCAGGCTAACCAACGAAGACCCAATTGCACATGTTGAAAGTTTCTTGGAGAAGTGCGACACCGTGCACATCACCGGAGTTACGAAATAGATGTCAGGATGCCACTTTTTCCATTCGCACTAAGTGAAAAAGTCAAATCCTGATTCTAAATGTTCAATGCAGGGAGTACGACCCATGGGCAAAAATCAATGAAAGATTTCTCAATAAGTTCTTTCCCTTAATAAAGGTCAGCAAAAGGGAACTTGAGATTAACCAGTTCAAGTAAGAATACACTGAGTCTCTTGATGAGGCTTGGGAAAGATTCAAAGAGATGTTGAGGAGATGTCCAGGACTTAAATACGTGAAATGGGCACAACTCCAGACGTTTTACTATGGGATGAACCACAACACGAGAATACTAGTAGATGTCGCATCATGTGGCTCTCTACTTACCAAGGATAAGGATGGAGCATTGGATCTTTTTAATCTTATGTCTTAGAATTCTACCGCCAGTACTCGATCCATAGTAAGAAAACTAGCAGGTGTCTACGAGATTGACTCGCAAGTAGCAATTATGGCACAGCTATCAAATCTGAGCAGTCAGATGAAAAACTTCGATGAGACACCGAGTCCACAAGTCACACAGCAAACCATTAATCACCAAGGCATGGTGATTAATTAAATGGAAATACAATAGGGAATGGAGCATGAAGACATCAACTTCATGAACAACCAAGACCATTGGAACAACTTTAGGCCGAGAGGAGTGGCTCCTCAATGATTTTATCAAGGATACAACAACAACCTAAGACTTTCATATGAAATCTTGATAATGCATTGAATTTACCTCACGGCTTCAAACAATAAGTCCAACAAAGGAAGTTGGGCTAGAACGAAGAGATGACTTCTCTAAGTCAATTGAGAAGTAATTGCAAGCCATGGAAGTGAAAGATAGGGAGCGTCATGAGAAGCACGAGAAAGAGTTGGAAAGAATTAAGCAAGCCATGAAAAGGATGGATAATGAGCAATCACAATCTATCAAAAACCTAGAGATGCAAATTAGTCAACTTGATATAGCCTTGAACTGGAGGAAAGAATGACAGTTTTCTACCAACACTGTCACCAATCCCGAGGAGAATGTGAGTGTCATTCTCATGATGAGCACTACGGCAACAAAGTAGCCACGATAAGACTAAGTAATGTACAAGCATGAAGACATGCATGAGCACAGAACATAAGTGAGGCAAGATGAGCTTAATGGTTTCAAGAAACAAAGAATCAATGTCTTGAAGAAAAATAACGGGAAGCAATAATGGAAGGACAAGAAAAAAAAAAAAAAGGTGAAAGACCTCCCAAAGAAGACCCTCAAGTTAATGACATCAAGTTGGTTCGAAAGAAATAGGAACCAAAGCTCAAGTTCATCCCACGTCTTCAACCTACCAAAAGGACAGATCCTGGAGAAATAAGCATACCGATAAACATTAATGGGCTCCATTTTAGAAATTCCTTATATGATTCACGAGCCTCGATCAATGTCATGCCACTTATGGACATGATTCATGCCAACTTGAAGATCAATTGTTTGTTTCGAGGTCGTGAATCACAACATGAACAATGATATGTATATCATACTTAGGTGGTCAATCTTGAACACGGCTAAAGCAAATTTGGACATAAAAGAGAGAAAGATCATGATGAGTATCGATGAGGGCAATGATGTTGAGAAGGTTGTTTTTGTCGATGGTAAAGAAGCACATTTGAATGGGAATGACATTATAATCTTCGATTTGCAAATAGAGTTTTGCGATTTAGACTCAAACTAAACGAGTAAAAAGGCGCCAGGCCAATGACGTTAAATTAAGTGCTACTAGGAGGCAACCAAGGGTTTTAAATTTTCAGGTTTTGAATTTCAATTAATAGTTAGTAGTTAGTTAGTTAGTTTAATAATTACAATTAACGAGTTTTAGTTCTAACTTTCGAAAAATTTGTGTCAAATCGCCAAGCGATGATTCATCAGAATGAGAATGTCTCGCAAACGCAATTAAAAAGTGAAAAAAATGAAGGAGTTCAAAACGGTGAAAGTAAAGTGCATGGGCGAAATAAAAGGTAAAATTTATTAATTTTTATATTTCTTATGGATTTTATGCTGTCACGACACCTTGTGTGAGTTATACACAAAGTTGGAGGAGTGTCGAAAGAGAATTAGCAAAAAAATCATATGCGAAGATGTAGGCAGAAGAGCCAACATCATGGGTATTACCCACAGCACCAAAGTGGCAGCAAGCATAAAATGGATAAAAGCCACATCGTGTCATTGACGCAATGGCGGCGCTATACCTTATAAGCACGGTGCCAAGGTCGAAGTGAGGGTTTTGAACCCACTTTCACACCATTCTCAACATTTGCACTTAAACCCTACCAAAACCCCCAAGCATAAACCCCTCTAGAGCCAAAGTTTGATCATTTTCAAGTGAGACTTATTGAGTTCCTAGTGATTTATAGCGATGAAACAAACACATTGTGGATTTTCACAAGTGGAAGAACTAGAGCTTGGATTTTGGGAATTTGATTCCAAAGAGAGCTAAGGTTCTAGTTGGTGAGAAAAGTGAAAGGACTTGAATTGAAAAAGACTTGGAGGAGTTATCTACATCGAAAATTAATCTGGCATTGAGGTACATTTACAATTTCATCTAGTTATGTGTTGAATTTTGGATATTTTGATGACATTGTATGAAATTGTGGACTTGATGTTGTAGGATAAGTTTTTGCAAGATTGTGTGAATGTGAGCATCAAGATTGTCCATGGAGACTTAGTTGACATCTTTGCATTATTTGGCGTAAGCATGATCCATGTTACATGAATTTTGGTTTTTAGGTGATTTGAAGACTAAGTTGCGTTGCATTTTTGTTAGTTACTTGAAATTGGAAGAAAATGGCAAGAACAAGGAAACAAGTTAGCCAAACGAGAGCAAATGAGTTTTAAGGCATCTACTTCTAAGAATCCCAATTATGATGAGCCTAGACCTTTTAAATCCAAATATTTCATTTGTAAAGAGGTTATGGACCAATATGAGAAGATTTTACTTGGGGAGTTCATTAGCGAAAGAGGAATTAATTTGTCAGCCAAATACGACTAAAGAGTGAACAAAGTAAAAGAAGTGACTGGGATTATTTTTGAATTCTATGCTAATGCGAAATTCACAGCTAAGAATGAGCCAGTAAAGGTGAGAGAGGTTTTAGTTCCCTTCAATAGGCGTGAGATCAATAATTTCTATGTGTTGGAGCATTTGGCATGGATGCGAACAAACTTTTTTGGCCGGATTATATGAGAGACCCTATAACTTATACCTAAAAAGAGTTATAGAGAGATCATTGGTTGTCCCAAGACAACAAGGATGAGTAAGGGGTGATGAGAATGTGCCAAAGCACATTAAGAAGAGGAGCATTAAGAAAAAGTACCGAATGTGATAATATTTTCTTGTTACTTCATTATTCTCCACTTGTTAACAAGGCGACATAAACAAGCCAAAAATGACTTGTCTTTATGAGATTACGCAACGTGGAGAAATCAACATCAGGGAGATTATCTACAACAATCTGAGGGAGTCAATCATGTCAAATAGAGTTAATAAGCTGATTTTCCCTATTTTGATTACTTAGATGTGCTTGCCAGAACGAGAATGAGAAATGATGAAAAAATTGATATAGATGTCCAATAAACCATGGATGAAGCTTTCATGCTCATGTTGAAATCACCACTTGGTTACCGAGACTCCGAGGAGGAAAGAGAGGCCAGAGGCAGCTAGACATGAGGCCGACAAGCCAAGAGGCAAGAGGATCAAGCAGCAGCAGAAAGCAACAGCGGCAGAACTAACCCAATAGCTAAAATATGAGAAGAATAAAGAAGAGGAGGAGCACCATCAGCAAGGATTTGCTGAGGGCTACAAGTTTGCAGACCCGGAGATAGGATAGCAAAACTTGGACGGCCTTGAAGTCTTTTCACCATCTCCTCCACCACATGCACTTATACCACCACCTAAGGATTTAACTCCACGGCAGCGTAGGTTGTGGATAGCAGAGATGAGGAGATATAACCAATAAGATAGGGCACAATACCAGGCAATTATGCTGAGATATGAGCAGGATATGGAGATGAGAGAAAGCAACACTGACGAAACGGGCAGCATAATTTCATGTTGTTTATTAATTATCACAGAACCACATCTAGATATAAGATGAGCTACTGATATGTCATTAAGCTTTCCAGCGGCACCAACATAGGTGTTTGATTAGGATGTGGCGCAGAGCAGGGCGGTGGAACGTCCATTAACACCATCGCAGGCTGGAGTTGATGATGCACATGACGATGATGACGCGCAATCCTGAAATCGGTATAATAGGAATCCTTTAGACCTGGAGAGTTGATAGTGACTTTGATACCATTTAATTTTTTAATATTTGGGATATTTTGTTAGCTATTTAGTTATTTCAATTTTAATGTTTAGTTTAGTTTACTATAACTATGTTCATGTGTTTTAGTATCTTCATTTTTCATGCTTACTTTTAAACATTGAGGACAAGGTTTGGTTTAAGCTTAGGGGCATCGACACTACACTGCATTATAGGAAAGTGGTAAGATAGGCTGAGAAATAAAGATAAACATTGTTGGTATGATCGTTTAATTTTAATTTGAAGCAGTCAAGAAGGAAAGTATGGTAGTGTATAAATTTTTCATTTATTTACTATATGAATATTTAATTAGTATAGATTTGGTTATATAAATATATATATATGTAATGAATAAGTAGTTCATTTGCATGTTCATGTCTTTAATTGTGGATGGGTAGATTACAAGTATCTTGTTAATATGAAACTCAAAAGAGTATTTTATATTTTGAAAAAGAAATAATGAAATGTAGCAAATAACGATTTGATTTCATAATTAGAAATCTAGAGTTAGGGAAAACCTTGAACTTGAAACAAAAGCAAGAAACTATAACACTTCTTGTGAAAAAAGTTAGATCTCTAAGGATTCTATAATAAGTGCAAATCTTACTTAAAAATACAAAACAAATAAAGACTTAGTGTAAAAAGTAGAAGAAATATGCATTGTATTTTAAAAGTTTGAGTTAACTTACTTGGTTTAGAGAAAGTGAGAAGTCCTAACAAGAGTTTTAGAATAAAGAGAAAAATAACAGAATCCCCAAGTTCTACAGGAAAATGAGCAGAGAATTTGATGGTTCGAACAAAGTGAGGAAGAATAAAGTCCATAGAAAAAGGAGCAGGAACTGTTAAATAAATAAAAAATGAAGAAAATAAATGAGAGAAAAAATAAATAAAAGAAAAAGACAGAAATACAATAAAACTCTTCAAATAGAAAATTTAGATCGAGTGCGAATAGCTAGTTAAGTCAAGTTTTCATTCTAATTATGTAAAAGTCTTATAGACTCTTTAAGTGCTAAAGTCTACTAAAAATGAGTTTGATTTATATTTATTTGTGAATTCCTGAGCTTAATAGTAAATCATAAGCTCATATACTTGTTACTTGAGTATTGGGACGAAACAAACTTGTGAGTAGTGATGGTTTTTTGTTGAGATCTACTTTAGTGTTTTGAAAGTAAAGTTATATGAGTTATTAAAGTTGCATATCTTGAAAATACAAGTTTTTGCAAAGAAAAAAAACTTTTGAATGGATCGTTAACTTGAAACTTAGTAAATTAAAGGATACTCCATAAACAATGTAAATTAAATAAGAACTAGTTATTAAGAGACTTAGTAGAATAAACATTTGCTTGGGACGCGCAAACCTTAAGTCTTGAGGTATTTGATAAGTGATTATTTATACGTATATATAGGGCTAGTTTAGCAGTATATTTAGTACAAATATCCACAAATGAGTGTTAATATATGGTATTAATACATTTTCAGGGAATTAAGGTGTATTGAAAGGAATCAAGAAAAAACGAGAAGAAACAAGCAAAAACCCACAAAATCAGAGTTGGCGTCATGGGAGCATGTATTGACGTTGTGGGGAGACAAGGCACGGTATGGGGATGAAAGAAACGGCATCGGAGAGAATAAGAAATGAGGAACAACAACTCTGGAGGTCTGATGTAATGGCAGCGCTGTGGCACACAAAGGACAGTGTCGGGACACGAAGGGGATAGTGTCGAGACTCCAGGAGCTCAAAAACACATCATGAAGCATTGACGCGGTCACGACATCGTGGCTTTACACACACGACACCGAGGCAGTAAGTGACAGCGCCAACCTCGCAAAAATTAGAAAGTCAAGCTTTAGTTCGGGCTAAATTGTAATTTAGGGTTTCTAGTTATTATTAGCGAGTATAAATAAATAAGTATTAGGACGTGGTAAACTAGGAGGACGGAATTACGTAAAAGGAGATTAGCCTCCATTAGAGTAATTTAGCATTGAGTTTAAGCATTAGGGAGTTTTTGTCGGAGAAACATTAAAGACTTCACGTTTGCAATCAATATTTAGTTTCGTTGATTAATTCAAGGTAACATTTATATTCATCTCTTATTTGCAATTATTTCTATATTGAATTGTGATGTGTGTGTTTCAATAATGTGCGAGTAGTCTATTTATCTTAGGGATGAATGTTATGCTTTAAATAGGAACAAAATGTGATTATAAAAAGTGCAATTCTTAGAATTTGCATTGATTCTGAGTGAAATGCTTTAGACATCTTGATTAAATGTCTAATGAACTTAGGCTTTGGGAGTTATCATTGTCATTGAAGCTTCAAATCCAGACATAAACAGTACAACCATAAAATACACAACATCGAGAAATAGTTGTTGATTAGGGAGGCATGAATAGTAAACTTAGTTGGTTATGAATCTAATGATTTGAGACTTAAAGCAATGTGGAGCTAACGTTATTCACACAGATAGGTATTCTAGTTTGCATATTAGAATCTTCTCCGTCACGACAGTAGGTTGAAGTGGATTCAAAAGAAATTTATATATTCTAATTAGGCATTGCACAAAACATATTGAGATGTAACCATGAATACAAAACACAGCATTAAATTGATTAAATGAATAAACTAAGATATCCTTAATATAAGAAGTCAAATAAGTTTAAAGTGATTTGTTAGAATAGTTTAGTTTAGTATAAAAAGCAATTAAAAGTGAGTTCCTTAGCAATAATTCAAGTTAAGTAGGTAATATACAACTACTACAAAAACTTTCCCCTAAGCGTGATCAACGTAAGTTTGTTACACTATTACTACAAGTGGGTCGTTATACTTGCGGCACGCACATCAATTACACCCAAAGGGTAGTCTTTTCCTTGAAGGATCATATGATAAATAGTATTTCTCCAGACTATAAGAGGTGCAAACCATTCATGTAGATTCCAAAAAGTACCAAGTTGATTATCTGGATTTTGAATATAGGTAAAAGCTAGTGATGGTTTAAGAATAATGGCTATAGGGTGTTGAATAGACATACACCAAAGGTACCAAAAATAATGAGATTTGAATTTCATAAGGATTGATGATTAAGGCTATATTTAGGAATTTGGTATCTTGTCTGAAAATCCATGTGTGTTTGTGGAGGGGACCGCATTGATCCGATAAACTCATGGAGAAATTGAAATAATCTCATCTACGCCTAGGTTTTGACGTGCTGAGTTGTTTCTATAGGAAATATGCTTAAAAGGAAATTCTTTCGGTATTGGGTTGGAATGATTAAGAGTCCATATGGATAAGTGGAATAGTTTGTATATGGGTATTGAGGTTAATATGGCTTTTTTCCTTCCCGAATAAGAAATCTGCCAATATATGTGTTTTTCCTTTGACGTGCCGAACTT
The DNA here is from genome assembly GCA_039657365.1 of Stephania yunnanensis. Lineage (NCBI taxonomy): Eukaryota > Viridiplantae > Streptophyta > Magnoliopsida > Ranunculales > Menispermaceae > Stephania > Stephania yunnanensis. The sequence goes on along the minus strand of CM077584.1, from coordinate 49,288,182 downwards.
GGAAATCATAATTACTAAACTATTCCTTAAGCCTGAGAATTTGCGGGTCTAGTATAGTTTGGTTTTTAATATCTATTAACTTAGGAAAACTGGAGTCATCCATTTTACTTTTAACAAATGAGATCGGAGATAGAAATCGAACTTCTAAATTTCGAATTTGACAGCCAAGATTTCTTTGAAAATGGTATGGTAGTGCAACTCAACGGGACCAAAAGCTCCACTAGCATGTTCGCAGTAACTTTTTCCTCATTTACCTTCTCCAAGGAGAATAGCTCTTTAATAATAATCTAAAACTTCTTTCTCCAAAATCCTTTTTCATGTTGTGGGGATGGTTAGTGAAAAAGGTTATCTGGTCATTTATTTCAATTTTCTGACTACTCTGATCTGTGAAGGTCCCATTCTGAAGAGACTTTCTTTAACATATTTGATAGAGGGGTCGTCCACTACACCGCCTTGAAAATGAATTTCCTTAAAAAATCGACTATCCCTAAGAACTGTTGGATCTACTTGGGTGACAGTCTTTCTTCGGGAAACTTCTTTAGTCCATGTGCTATATTTGATTTAGGGACATATTTTCCATTAGAAAAACTGAAGTTCGAGGAACTCAATTTCTCATTCCATCATAATACTCTTCTTTTTCAGACAGCATGATCTCGTATTGCTTTGTAATGTCAAAAAATTGATGAAGTAGTTTTTTATAGTCTTCCTCATCTGGAAAAAAAAATAAGAATGTCATTAATATAAACCAATATAGAATGAAGCAAGGGCTGGTAAATATGTGAAATGGCCTTTTCAAAGATAAATGAAACGATCTTCAAACCAAAAGGCATGACTAATCACCGATATTGGGCATTGAGAATATAGATTGTTGTCTTTAACCGATCCTCTAGATGAATTCCAAGCTGCTGAAATCCTGCTTTAAGATCAAATTTGCTGAAAATATGTGATCCCCGAAGGAAAGCTATCTGATATCGATATGTGGCAGGGGGAACTTGTTGTGTGCAAGAAATAAATTTAGAGGCTTGTAATCAATGACAAGTCTCTTTTTCCCTCTCTTGAATTTAGACCACTTCTCAACATAAAATGTCTGGCACGGAATCTAACATTGTTGATTCGATTAGCCCTTATTGTACTAGTTGTTGGCATTCTTTTTTAGCAAGCTCTAGATTAGATGGCTGCCTTTCTGAGTGAATTGCGTTGATGGGTTTGGTATCTTTATTCTTCTTGAAATGGAGTTGGACAAAGAATTCTAGATTTTTCCACGATGTGTGTGGATATTCAAATGTGGCATGAGATTCTGCACAAACTTTTTTCAGTCGTTCCTGAAACAACTGTGAAGGAGGTTCCTCAGGCTAGAGTTGAAAGAATTTATGAACCTTGGGGAATGGTTTGTACTAAGCTTTGTGTCTAATGTCATCAAGGAGGGTTTTGAGACTTCGTGATTGTGAATAGACATCCATGCCCATCAGTATGTCCTTGTCAAGTAGATTTAACCCAATAACCTTCGTATAGACTACGCAGTCTAAAAAGAATTTGATATCAATCTTTCTTTTTGTGATAACTTTTGTCTGAAAACTTGATCATTTGCAGCTATGAAAAATTGGTGATGTTCCTTCCATGCTTGATACTAATTATCAATTGCTTTTTTTGTCCAAAACACTCAGCATATAGACTATCCAACTACTTCGCGTTAGCCCTGAGTCCTGCATTGTAGAAGTGGAGGGAGCTTCCAACGCATTGGCTGCTTTTGTCTTATAGACATTTATAAGATAATAGATAGCGAACGCATTAGGTGATTTGAGTCATTCTTGTAAATTAGTCGTAAAATGAAGTAATTCTAATGGACTGGGCTCCAATGAGAGTCTAGAAAAAAAGACTCCTACCGATACCAAATGCAAAGAGGACTTCTTAAGTTTAGAAAAAATAGACGAGGTTTCTATAAAATCAAGACTCTACAAAACTCTTACAAAAAGTTCAACTCCAGAATGATGTTAAGCTCAAAAGCTTAACACCATTTTGGTCCAGATAAAACAATCATGCATCCCTTGAGTAGGCCTCATTAGATCCTCATCCTATTATACCTAACCTATGAGAGTCCCACATCCTATCATACCAAACCTATGAGAGTCCCACTGGAACCCGCTTTGCCCTAGCATAGATGTGCCCGAACTATCGAACCGAAAACATAAAGAGGTTCTTGAATCCTTAACCATAAGGTTGAGGTTCCTCTCTGCCGTAGTTGCCACAATTTATTGATGCACATAACTCTCGACTGTATGCACATTAACGTGTTAAAACTAGTTGCTTAAGTCTTTCTTTGGGAGAGTTTTTTTTTCTCAGCATCATACCTGATGATTGAAGTAACCAATCAATCGATGCTAGAACTTATCGTACTTGGCTATTCCAGCTCAGGCTCAATTGGCTGAGGAACACAACGAACAGCTAACCAGAAAACCTCTGCATTTCAATGAGTAAGCAGGACTTCTAAGGGGAAACCTACAACTGAACCATTAGATCACAACCCATCATGTGGTTCATCCTCTTTAATTGAAGCATTCGAGTGCCTGCAAATACGAACTAAAATAGGTTATATGCTTCTATTTTCACATTTAATGCAAATGGAATAAAGATGTGCATGAGAAACAATCAAAAGGAAACACAAGAATAAAAACAAATTCAGACACTGGCACTTGAACGGAAAACTGCTTTAATATCGGTTTTACAGCTTTATTAAAGCCTTTAATATCAGTTTATAACCGATCTGACGTCTGAGACAATACAAAAACTAAAGGCCATTCCTATCGGTTCTGCATTACCTATATGTGAGGAAAGCCTTTAATAGTCTTTAATAACAGTTCCCTTATTAAAAGGCTTTCAAATTTATAAAAAATAAAAATAAAAATAAAAAAAGACCGTCTTGCAGCATATAACTTTTATTACGAAAAATAATAATAAAAATAACAATTATTAATCTGCATTGCAGCTAATTATATAAGCTAGTGCATCATCAATTAAGCAACGAAAGTGATAAAAGTGAACGTCAAGGATTTACTTGAGAATACATATGTTCAGAGTTATTGATGATACAGACTAGGCAACAAAAGTGAATATCAGGGATTTACTGCACATGGAGATCAAGAAATGTGACAGGCACCACCTCTAAGATGCATGATCAAAAGCAGACAGCCCCTTGCAACTTTCAGAATCAAGAATTTGCATCTCTAGCAGTTATCTCGACCCTTCGATGAGGATCCCTCCCTTTACTTGTCTGCAGATGTTTGAGGAATCCCATTCAACAAGACCGGACGACATTGATGTATTAGAGTGCATGAACAAACCAGCACCATATATTTGTATCGAACTGCAGCAAGCAACATACAAACCCAAAGCAACATACAAACCAGCACCATATATTTGTAAAGTACAGTGTTGGAATGCGGCCTTATTCTATTTACTTGGCTTGTGGAACAAAATGAAGATCTACAATATGCAGCATTTTATATGCGCCCACCTCACAGACTGAATTACTAATTAGATGCATTCCTGGCTGAACTCGCCAGCAAGCATGCTTCTGCTCCCAAGAGTACAATCCTAATACGTACATGCATGGTTTAAGTGAAGACGATGTTAAAGAGTCCTTGATTAATTTACCACAGATGATGTGTAAAATATTATGATCGAATTGGCCATGCTGAAATTAAGATTATATAAATTCCAAGATTCTCTTGCTAGATGTACACTGCTGAAAAGATAAATAGTCAAGGCCAAGGGTGTTGGATTTAGTGTCGAGGAATGAATTTTATTGGAAGTGTAGATATAGATGGACTTCCATGCAATCAGATTTCGTTGGAGAGGGAAAAAATATTAGGTATCTAGAGAAGCAATATAAATGAGTGTACAAATTAGTAATGGCAGTGATAGGTATTTGATATAAAAAAGTAGGTGCATAAATAAATAAATAAAAAAGATCAATTTGACGTGACAATATAATATCGAGAGAAGGAAGCGCATACGGATAGATTACCAATTTATAGTGATTGTTGATCGGGCTGATAGAATTACCTTATGAAGATTTCCGGCATGAAGACTGGCAGTTCATGCAAGCTCGATCAACATAGAATGGAGCTCCGAAACCTACCAAGAACAATTTGGAAGATATTGTCAAGCCATTAAAACAATATCCACATTGAACAAGTGATAGAACAAGTGAATGCAACCAGAAGTACTAATTAAAACTTTTTTCAGGTAGTAATTAAACTTAGATTAATTGTGATAGAACAAGTGAATGCAACCAGAAGTAAATATATCAACCATACATGGAGCTACATAGATCTAGCAATGCTAAGCTTCTCATAATAAAATTCAACAATTGCTGAGAGTACTAATTAAAACTTAAGCTTTCAATAACTGAATAGATGTGAAATAAATTCTTTAAACATCATTTCAAAGCAAAGGCTTATTGATTTGACCATTTGTCCCCATTTCATCTTAAAGCTTCACAGTTTTGCTATGAGATTAGTTGGACAAAAGCAAGGAGGGCTTGAAAAAGGTTCAGACGCCCATAGTTATACAAAAAAAAAAGCTTCACAATTTTGCCAATTGTGGAACTTTCACAGATTAAAGAATCTAATTAGACACAAAAAGCAAAAGCATAAATCATGTACCCTTTTTCGAAATTCTCTCTTATATAATGAAAGAAACAATATAAATAGAAGTATGAAGAGAACATAGATATGACCACATTTATTTCACAGATTATCAGTCACCTATATACTAATGAAGTGGATTTCCAGAAAACTAAGTGGCTTTCCACACTATGTTTAAGGGTTATGTTCTATTGTTATTTTGATCAACTGCATATGAGAAATCTGTATTTTATTTATGTGATAAACTAATCAATTTTCACTAGAGAAAAGGGACTTTTAGTGTAAGTTTCTTTACTCCAAACTTCATAGTAAGAGGCAATGCTAAGCAAACAGACTTAATTTTACTTTATTTCCCATTCGAATATAAAAGACATTCAATGAGATAGTAGAAAAGAAATTTGAGCATATATACCTTCATATATAGGTGAATCGATTTGCTACGAGACTTTAGAAACTCTTGAATTCATGTTGAATGCCCAATTCATGCCTTTTGGCTCACCACTTCTATCGCCTGGTTGATTCATTTTCAAGCGGCACGATGTGAACACCAAGGCAAAAAGGAAATTAAAAAAAAAAACACATACAAAAAAGAGCAATTCAGTGATAGATCATGTAACCTTTGTTTCCACATTAGCAGTTGAATCTTATGATGCAAAAGTTTTTGACGTCTTGATCACCTTTGCCAATCCAATCTCAGAAAGCTAGGGCTCCAACATGAAGAAACTAATGAAACAACAAAGGTTTAGTCTCACCTACACAAATTAAGGTTTTGGTAATTAATTATCAAGAGCAAAGCTTTCATTTGGCACTTTGCAATGCAATTTATTCCAATGGCAAAGGAAACACCCTAACTAATTGTGCACATTGTATTCTATTCAAAGCACAGTAATAAAAATCATACTCTTAAAGATATTTTTTTTTTAAAAGACATATATACTAAACACCTCAATTCCATTAAAAGGGGAAAAAAGGCGAAGAAAGTACCCTCTCATCACCCTAGCTACTTGTGTGCTTAAAATGCAGATTAAAGATTCAACTCTCTCACTAGCTTGAACATATTTCTTTTAGATCATGAGCAGTGGTTGAAACATTTTGAGCGTTTGCACCACGATATCGCTCATCGATCAGAATTAGCAAATAATGAGTAAGATTCATACCTTCAGGAAATGTTCCATTGTACTTTATCCTCCAATATACAGGAACTTGCACTGTGCACAGCAGATCACATCCAAGACAAACAATAATTGTCATCAATCAAGAAAGTAGACTTCAAAACAAGTTTGCCCAGTATCAATGAGAAATGAAGTGCTAAGGTGGGGACCTACCCTGTGAGGCACGACAACTTTTGCTGACTGGGGACCTCTAGTAAAAACCATAGGAATCACATGCCTCATATTAAAAAAAATAAAAAATAAAAAAAATAACCATAGCAATCGCGTAACAAAAGAAAAACATAAAGACCATTCCAAATAAGATTGTGTAACATCGATATATATAATTAAGTAGTTTACTTTAATAAAAAATCAGTGGCGAAATTATACCTTTTTTAAGTGAAAATAACTGCGACAGCTTCTTTTGGCCATGGAATTATTTCCCCAAGAGCATTGTCCAGTGTTGTCCAATTATTTTGATTCCTCCACAAGAAAACATTTGGTTCAAACACCCTCTCCACATACACTAAGTATGCACTTCCTCCAACAGGTATGTCGTCCACAAGATGCATGGGATCATCATTTTCAACCTCTCCTTCACCGACTAACTTGTTTGGAGACAACCAATCAAAAATCTTGCATTTCTTGCCACGTAAATTTGGAGGATCGTTTTGTTGCTACAAGCAAAACAAAACATAATTCTCAACTCGAGTAGGCTATTAAGCTTAGATGACTAATATCGCTTTTACCTACCGCGAATGGAGGCATTTGTTGGCTGCGAACGAGCTCCGCTAATTGGTCATGTTTTTCTTTTAATCTTTGAAAATCCCCTTGAAGCTTCTGAACCAAAATTGTGCTTTGAGCTATTGTGCCAACATTAGGAGTCACTCCAAACCCAAGCCCTCTCACATGATCCTGGTGTTCAGGACCAAACGCTTGCGCGATCGAGTCGTTGTCTATTGATTGAGAAGCCGTCGTCGATGATCTCATTCGACATTCATTAATTTTTTCCTTCAACATTACAAAGTATTAACAACAAATAAAAGATCACTTATACAAAATAAAATAAGCAAGTTTATATATCACTTAATCATACCACCACTTTGGCGATTTGAGCATTATTTGGTCGCCCCTTTTTGTTTTTATGGCCTTCAATCCACAAATCAACTCTGTTTATATCAGCCCTTCCACTTTTGCCTCTCTAAAAGAACAAAAAAAATTGTCACTAAATAAAAAGAAGTAATGAAAAATATATATTTATGAGACAAACAAATTAAACTTGCCATTTCATCCTCGAGGCGAGCATATCCCCTTCAACTCATAGTGTGATGAAGTACATGCTTCGATCTAACCTTCTTGAATTTATTGCTTATCCCGAAGGCCGATGATTCTCTTTCTTTTCAAAATGCTAACCAGCCAACTAACTCGACTTTTTCAGGTTTGAGTTTACTATTGATTTCATCATCTGACCATCCTTCTTTAAGTGCTTCCTTTAAAAAACCAGTCAACCTTGATTTCCAGCATCTCTAGAGATTTCCAATGTGTTGCAACATTTTCTTCTTTTGATCGTCTTGTAAATCAACAAGTCTTTGCTGTAATGAGATGAATATGATTAGATTAAAGAACTAAATAACTAAGTTAATAATAATATTAAAATCTAACCTTCACCAACTTCCACAATGCGTCCCTCTCTTTTCTTGATAAAAGGCGCCAGCCTGACAAAGTGATTAGCACCATATCACGCCCCAAAGTGCCCAAAAAATAAGCTATCTAGTCAGAATTCATTCCAACGGGCTGACCCCTCTCATTGAATTGAATGACTTCGCGAGTTTTTAAAGCAAGCGTCCGAAGCCTTGTTGGATCTCTCTTGGTTTTTTTTTGTGGTTCACCTTCTAGTTGAGTGGCGCTCTTTATTGATTGAGAACCGTCTAGTGAAGTCGGAGCTGGAGCAGTAGATGCAGCTCTAGATGGGGCTAAAGATGGAGCTCGATATGAGGCTCGAGATGGAGCTGCAGATGGTGCACAAGATGGAGCTGCAGATGGACCTTAAGGCGAACCTGGAGATGAAGCTGAAACAAAATGAGCAGGCCTAGGTAATGCTCCAATCCTTACACCGGCATTTGGATTATGAGTTAAGGCAAGCTCGTCTATCACTCTCATTCCTCTTATGTGCTTTTCTAAAACTCTAACAACAGTTAATGAATTTGTTAGTGACAACTAAAAATATACTTATTTACATAAAAATAATGCATTAAGCTTTTTAGCTTTTACCTCACCCTCACGAGCCTCAACTACATTTTTTCCTTTCCTAGCATGTAGATGCATTTTTTGAGTATGTCACAAATCTGCCCAAACATTCGCGAAAAAAAAATACAATTAGTAGGTCAAATCAATAAAGAATAGAAAACATTCTAGAATTCAAAAAAGGTAGATTAACTCCATGCTTGTTCACAAATCCCAAACAAAAACATTTAATCAGAGACCCTAGTCTATATTAAAGGTGGATGCATCTTTTGAGTTGCATCCACTAAAGAGAAATATTTTATATTTTAGAATTCAGCCTTGATTTTATTTTATTTTTGTCAAATAGATGTCTTGGGTTGACTCATGTTAAGAGTCTATGTTATTAAAAAAAATCAAGGTCGACTGAAAATAGCAAAGTAATAGATGAAGAAAAGAATGAAAGAGACCTGACAAAAGAAAACTCTAAAACTGAGAATCAGCAACTAGGAATACATCTCATACAACAGTAATAAGAAAAACTAGTCTATCTACTGTTGGTTCAAATAAATGTTTAAATTTTCTATCAAATTGAATAAGCATATAAGAGCTAAAAAATATTCCATTTCATCCTAATTAATCATCAAAGAACAACCTCTACATTTAATTAAGGTACATATGTGTTGAACATATCTATATATACATTGAAGAAATTAAACACTAATTACAACATACAAAAGAAATTGGCTCTTAAATTTGCTATGCATATAGTAGTACTATAAAAAAAAGGAAGGGGTATTTTTACAAAAAAAAAGTACTTCAATTCATCCTAATTAACCACAGACCTCTCTCTGTGCATGCATGACTGTGGTGGTTCTCGAGATAATCCAATTAGGTTATTAGATACTGATTCTCCTTTAATGTATATAACATTCTTTTATTTTTTTAGTGAACTAAAAACTATTCGATTATACAATCAATATGTAGCAAACAACACACCGTACTATAGCTTTCTCTCTTGGTAATCGAGAGTTTTCTGAACCTAAAGTTTATTACCAAACCTTCCTGATATGGAATAGAATATTCCATACATCGAGATGCCCGAAATTCGCGGATTGGAATCTACGAAAATGATGGTTTAACAGATAAGCAACCGAAATTATCAAAGACTTATCTATCCATGGAAAGCACATATCAAGATTGACTCAAATCGCGTGATACCTGTCAATCCTAATGAGATGGAAACTCCTAGTTGGAAATGGACTCAAATCACGTGATACATGTCAATCTTAATGAGATGAACTCCTAGTTGGAGATGGACTCAAATCGGGGATGGCTACACATCCTAATAAATAAGATTTGATGTCAAGTATAGATACAGAGGTTGGTTAAGATATAAGGTACGTACAATTTTCATCTCGCTAAAAAACCTTCTTGACCTCCCATCTGACTTGAGTGTTAGAGTGCTTCCTCCGGAGACCAACCTCCGGGGACTTTGTTTTGCAAGTCTTGCCTGCAAAAAAGGTTAGGGTTCAGACGACGCACATCTGTCGTGGTCCCAAGATTCGAGGCACCCCTTTCTTGTTTACACAACAGATTGGCACTAGAAGGAGGGTCTCATGGCAGTCACAACTAGAAATGTCGTACGAAACCCATCCAATGGTCGATCAATGAAAGACCAATCTCGTCTTCCACCACGAGATGGGGGGCCACGAAGAGGGCATGTCGAGGCATGCACCGTCCAGACATGTTGATGTAGCAGATAGTGCTTCTAATGTAAGAGATCCCGATTTAAGGGATGAAATAGAAAGATAAAGGATTGAGCGAGGAAAACAACAGGTCAGAGACCCACCACCCGAAAACGAAGCGGCCAAGCTGAAGGAACAAGTAAACAGATTACAAGGGCAAGTTGACATCTTAAGTGGGACAAATCGTAATCAAAGCCGAAGGGAGTCCGCTGGAGATTCTGAGTCGGGCCATCATAATCCTGACCACGAACATAGGATCGGAAAGGATGTTGAACGCATAATTTGGAAGAGTCTTGGAAAATTAATTCCACACAAACATACTACTGGACAAATAATATACATGGTCGGGCCGCCACCTTTTGTTTAGCAGATCTTGGATGAACCCTTACCAAAAGGGTTTATGATGGAACTGGAGATCCTTCCGAACATGTCCTAAACTTCGATGTTGTTCTTCTCTTATATAGAGTGTCGGATGTTGTAAAGTGTAAGGCGTCCCCTCAAACTCTAAAGGGACCTGCCCAAAATTGGTATCGCCAACTCTCCCCTTATTTAATAAGATCTTTCAACCAGTTGAGCGAAAGGTTTGTTAATCGGTTCATTGGGGGAAAGACGCATGCAAAGAGTTATGCATCTCTGATGAGTGTTCGACAACGTAGTGGGGAATCTCTTAAAGATTATATTAGATGATTTACCAAAGAAGCCTTGAAAGTCCGAATTTGGCCCAATCAGTAGGAGTTGTAGCCCTTACTAACAGGACTACGAAAGAGCATTTCAAGGTCTCTTTGGAAGAGAACCCATCAGCAAATATGGCTAAACTTCATAGGAAGGCTGGAAAATACATGGTGGTTGAGAAAGTCATACAGCCATAAAAGGAAAAAATAGATGATCAAAAACGAGGAGCAAAGGACGACAAGGAGCATGATTTCAACAAAAAACTAAAGTCGAACACAACCTCTACTACTATTGCACGGTTCAATCGGTACACTCCACTTAATTCCTCGAGATAACAGATTTTCCGTGTCATCAAGTCGGAACCTTTTGTCAAATGGCCAAAACCCATTAGGCCAGATGCTTCTAAAAGAAATAAAAATCAGTATTGTTGCTTCCATAAAGATCATGGCCACGGCACCGAAGAATGTAGGCAGTTGAAAGAAGAGTTCGAGTTATTAGTTCAAAAAAGGCACCTTAGTCAATTCTTAAAAACAATAATAAAACAGGGAGAAGGAATGATCGACCAAAAAGAAAGGATGTCGATAGAGAAAAGACATATAGGGTCATTGCAGGTGCCATAAACATGATATCTGGAACATGATATCTGGAGGACCAACAATTGGAGGAATTTCCTCTACTTCAAGGAAGGCGCATGCTCGACAGACTTTTCCAGTGGATTCGAAGTACTTTGGATCATAGTACTCTCCTCCCCTATCAGACCTTAAACATTTTATAAAGGTCTCACATTGCAATTCGGTTTCTGCCTTATAGGCCCGAAACTTAACCATTGCCTCATCTTTGGAATGCAACAAATAAACATAACAAAATTTGCGACAATCATCAATAAATGTTATAAAATATTTATTGCCTCCTATTGAGGGTGTACTATGTATGTCACATACATCAGAATGTATTAAGTCTAGCAACTTTGAATTTCTTTCAACATTAGGAAATGGATTTCTAGTTATTTTTGTTTTCATGCATGTATTGCAATTTCCATCATATTTATCGAAATAAGGCAGTAATTCCAGATTTACCATATCATATAATTTTCTGAAATGAACATGTCCTAATCTATGATGCCATAAAAATGAAGGATACTCAACAAGATACGCAGAAACAACATTCTTATTAGATAAAGCGATTACATTGAGCTTAAACATGCCCTCATAAGCATAACCCTTCCCTACATAAACCCCTCCCTTGGAGAGTACAAATTTGTCAGCCTCAAAGACAAGCCTAAAACCAAACTTATTCAAAAGACCACCCGACACAAGATTCTTCCTCACTTCTGGTGCATAATACACGTTAGTGAGTGTTACAATTTTGCCAGAAGTAAATTTCAGATCAACACTACCTATACCTTTAACAGGGACAGTAGCATCATTTCTCATGTACAAGACGGTATTTTCATCTACTGCCTCCATGGTCTTGAAGAACCTCTTGTTCTTGCAGACATGTCGAGTAGCACCAGAATCGACCCACCAAGCCATATCATTTTCAACGACGTTGATTTCAGATATCATAGTAATGAGATCATCATTGTCGTTACATGCACCTTTTGCAGCGCTAGAGGAAGCATGATTTTTTCTTTGCTTCCTCTTCCAATGATAACATTCGGACTTGAGGTGGTCATCTTTCCCGCAGAACCCACAAGTGACTTTCTGCTTCCTTTGATTCTGGTTTTGGTTGTTCGATTTTCCCGAACCAATAGGCTTTTTGAAACCACCAGGCTTGTTAGGCCTATTCAGCAGGGGCTTTTTGAACTTAGCCGCTTCCATCACATGCACCTTTGAAATCTCCTGAGCATTTTGCTCTTTTTCATTTTCCTGCATGCGACAATCCTCTTCTACACGAAGATGGTTAGCAAGTTCATCAAGAGTTATGTCCTCTTTTTTATGCTTAAGAGTTCGTTTGAACTCCTTCCAGAATGGGGGCAGTTTATCAATAAAAGAAGACACGACAATTGTTTCATCCATGACAAGATTGTGTTGAGAGAAATTATTTCTAATCCTCTCAATTTCACGAAATTATTCCATGACAGACCTTTCATCAACCATTTTAAAATTAATAAACTTTGATATAAGGAATTTCTTACTTGTCGCATCCTCCTTATGGTACCTTGCCTCCAGTTTCTCCCACAGCTCCTTGGCAGAGGGGACGTCATGGAAGAGGTCGAACAGTGAGTCCTTCATGGCGTTCAGAATGTGACCTCTGCAGGTGTGGTCATCCGTCTCCCATTTCTGCCTCTTCCTGATCTGCTCGACAGTTTCATCGTCAGACTCCATAGGTTTTGGTGTATACAGAACATACACCAGATGAAGCGCCACCACCAGGAAATGTACTCGCTTCTGCCACCTCACGAAATCGCCTCCATCAAAGCGATCCAGCTTCACAATGTTAGCCGACAGTTCTTTGATTGACGAAGCTATTGCAACGACAGAAAAACTTCCTTTAAATTGTTAGACCAGTGGGACTTGCGATGACTTCAATGCGTGTAACACTGCCACTTTCCTAAAGAAAGTTTTGCTCTCTACACTGCAAGAGTCAGCAAATATCCTAAAGGATACGATGAAGTAAACTCACCTTTCACTTTGCAGTAGTGAAAGATGAAAACAAGAGCAATTGCTGGTGAATTTCGAGATCACTTCTTCCTCCCCAAACCTCTCCTCTTATAGATCACTGGTCATGACCAGTTAGAGTGAAAATGGGGTAGTGGAGTAGTGGAACAGTCAAGCATTGATGCAATGAAGTAGTGGAGCAATCAAGCATTGATGCAATGGAGTAGTGGAGCAGTAATGGAGTAATGGAGAGCAGTTTCAACTGCACCCACTTAGCCACTCTAATAACTACCCATTTAATCTCGAAAATGGTAAAAATTAATGGTAAAAAGTTTTACCCATGGTTAGCTTGCACACATATACACACACACGCACGTGCCTCGTGCCAAGTGCTAAGTGCGCCTATAAAAGCGCCTAAAATGCGCCGCACCGCGCGCGCTCGTGTGGCTCACCTTGCATAGCACTCGTATTTTATTTTACAAGTGCAAGAGTACATATATACTCTTTAAACTTGAAGTTCCTAACCAATGTGGGACTAAACATTTATTTTGAAAATGTTCAACAATTGCCAACAGAGTTTATCAAAACATGGCGACGGGATAAGTCTTAAAATCAACCTCTTTTTTTTGCTAACCAAAGCATGTTGCAGACCCAACTCTAAAACCGCGAAGCAATTAAGAAGATGTTGTTACTAGCTGAAAGAATGACAAGTTTGAGATGACTTTGCCAGAGAAAGACAAAGATATCAACATAAGAGATGTGGTCATAACCCAAAATGCAGAGATTCTCTCCAAAAATGAAGTTGAGATCTCTCAACTCAAAGCCACTAACGATCATCTCATGGCTAAGGTGTCATCGTTAGAGATCACTAATGAGGAACCTTTGGCATTTGGGGAGAAAAGCCTCAGAAAAATGGTTGGAAGACAAGAAGCTATCTCGATGCGAATTGTGATGCTCCATATGGCGCAGGTTGGAAGGGAGGCATAGAACATCTTTGAAGCAAGGGTTATGTCTTCCAAGATGATGATGCGGTCGAACCAATCAAAGAAGAAGAGCAAGCTAGAGAGAATGCTTGATAAGCATGTAGGACTTCTACCTTAGATACAAGTCTTCGCGCCCGATGTCGATGTCTTTTGATAGTAGTCTTTCCTTTTTGTTTAGGATCGAGTTTCGCACTTAGTATTTATATTTTGTGTTGGATGTTCATGCTTCTCCTCCTCTTTTTGTAATTGTTAGCTTGTTGAGGCTTTCAATCTTTTATTTTGTACTTGGAGGAGTATCAACTCTACATTTTACTATAACTTCACCACTCAACCTGTCTCCCTTTTCTTTTCCCATGATTGGTGTCTCTAATTGGTGTCCCTTTGACACTTGTTGCTCTTCCCCTCTTATTTATTAGTGTTGTCTCTTAGACACTTCAAACTTGTAAGAAAGTGTTCTTTCATCTTCTTTTTTTTAAAGAAAAAAGTCATGAACTCTCAAATTTTGCCCAACAAGGTTGTCTTTATTGAATACATTGAAGAAAAATCCATGTTTCTTCTATTGAAGAACTAACTTTACAAAATAACATTAATGAAAATGTCTTGACATAAGGAAAAACAAAGCTCAAAGCAAATTCTATTGATAATACTTGCGCGGGTTTGCTATATTCCATGAACGTGGAATAGCATTGTCATTCATCGTTTCCAATTCATATGCTCCTGACTTTAAGACCTTCTTGACCCTGTCTGGGCCCTCCTAATTTGTAGACAATTTCCAATCGACTTGGGCTCTGACACCTTCGCTTTTTGCATGCACGGTCTCCTGCACGAAAAGCTCTTCCTTTTACTTTGGAGTTGTAGTACCTAGCAACTCTTCTATTGTACTCCGCTTTCCGTATTGCCGCGATTTCTCTGCATTCTTCCAAAAGGTCCAAATTCTCTCTAAGCCTCTGCCCATTAATCTGTTCATCGAAGTTTTTTGCTCGCAAAGTTGGTAGACCAATCTCAACTGGTATGACCGCCTCGATTCTGAAAGCAAGTTGGAACGGAGTTTCACCATTTGTTGCATTGCTTGTAGTTCTATACACCCAGACAATATTGGGAAGTTCATCCGCCCACAGAGCATTTGCTTCCTCGAGTCTTTTATTTATACCATCCAAAATAATCATGTTACCTCAGTTTGCTCATTAGTTTGAAGGTGGGCAACTGAAGTAAACCTCGGTTTTATATGAAACTCTGAACAAAATTCCTTGAATTTGTTGCTATCAAACTGCTTACCATTGTCATTTATTAGGACTTGTAGTATGTTGTATCCGCAAATCACTGACTCCCAAAAGAATTTTTGGATTTTGTGCTCGATTATAGATAGCGCCTCAGCTTCAACCCACTTGGTAAAATAATCCACCGCTACTACAATGAATTTTCTTTGGCCAGTGGCAGGAGTAAATGGACCAAGAATATCCATACTTGATACTGCAAAATGCAAAGGAGAGATTATTTGTGACAGTATCTCTGATGGTTGATGGTTGATGGCGGATGGGTGCATGCATTTGACAACTGGAACATTTACGCACGAACTCAATCGCTTGGTTCTGCAGATATGGCAAGTAGTAGCCTTCGCGCCATATTTTTATGAGCCAATGCTCTCCCTCCAAGATGTTGCCCACAAATTCCTTCATGTACTTCTCTCAACATATAATCCGCTTCACTTGGTCAAGACATTTCAACAATGGAAAAGTGAAAAACCTTTTATAAAGGCTTCCATCAATCGTTGTGAACCGAGCAACTTTGACTACAAACTTTTTGGCTTCCTCGCTATTTTGCGGCAACTCCCTAGTTTCCAAATAAACTTTTATTGGATCCATCCAAATTTTTTCTACCTCCACTATTGCTACCTGCTTTACTATAATCCTTGGCTCCATCAAAACTTCATAATATATTGCTTCTTTCCTATCAACCTCGAGTATTGCCATTTTAGAGAGGTCGTTTGCTATCATGTTCTGACCACTTGGGATATGGTGTACCAAACACTCAACAAAATTTAACATCAAAGCTTTTACTACTTCAAAATATTTTTTTTATTTTTGGTTCCTTCACATCATGTAATCCATTGATCTGCATTATCACCAACTATGAATCACTAAAGAGATTTATTCTTTCAACCCTGAGGGACCAAGCAAGCTCTAAGCCAACAATTGTTGCTTCGTACTCGGCCTCATTGTTTGTGGTTGGAAAATTTAACTTTAAAGCAGATTTTACAACAAAACCACCTAGACTTTCAATTAGTACTCTTGCATCACTCCCTAATGTACTGAATGCTCCATCAATATGTACTTTCCAGTACTCTGGTGTTGGTGAAGGCAACGACGAATGCTAGCTTTCATCATGTAACGGATTTGTGCATTCTATAATGAAATTCGCTAGGGCTTGTGCCTTAATAGCAACTCTTGGTTTGTAGGTGACATCAAACTCCCCCAACTCAACTATCCAATTGACCATTCTTCCACTGGCATCCAAGGAATGAAATGTCTTTCGTAGTGGTTGATTTGTTAACACCACTATTGAATGAGATTGAAAATAGGGTCTCAATTTTCTTTCAGCCGCCATTAATGCATAGACAAAAATTTTTGGTTGTGCGTATCGAACTTCTGCCCCCTGTTGTACCTTGCTGATATAATATGCAGGCTTTTGCGTGTTATCTTCCTCTTTGACTAGAACGGCACTCAGTGCTACACCGAAAATTGCAAGATACAAACTTAAAGTCTCCCCTGCTATGGATTTGACCAATAAAGGTGGGGTAACCAAATGCCTTTCAACTCGTCAAAAGATTGTTGGCAATCCCCTCCCCATTGAAAATTTGTCGGTCTTTTCAGGATGTTAAAAAATGGGATACATCTATCCGCTGAGCGAGACAAAAATCTTCCTAGGGTCGCAATCCTCCGAGTAAGCCTTTGCACCTCCTTTATTGTATGCGGTGGATTCATGTCAAGCACTGCATTGATTTTTTCTTTGTTTGCTTCAATTCCTCGTTTTGATATCATAAAACCAAGGAATTTTCCTGAACCCACTCCAAATGCACGTTTAGCCAGATTTAGCTTCAATTGATATCTCTCAAGGATATCAAATGCTTGTTGTAGATCATGAACATGATCATCCGACTCCTTACTTTTCACAAGCATAGCATCCACATAAACTTTTATATTTGCCCCTATCAAGGGTTTAAGAATTCGATTGACCAACCTTTGGTAAGTGGCTCCAGTATTCTTCAATCCAAAAAGCATCATCTTATAACAATACAAACTATGTTCTGTAATGAATGAAACTTTTGGTATGTCTAACTCCTCCATTCATATTTGGTTGTAGCTGCTAAAGACAGACATCCATGAAACTCAATAACTTATGACCTGTTGTTGTGTCTATTAAGATATCAATCTTTAGTAAAAGAAAAAAATCTTTTGGGCATGTGATAAGATCCCATATAGAGAGCCACATAGAGTTGGTTAGGGGGACACATTATAAATAGGGGTGAGTTAGTTGGTTTAGGCAGCTGGGAATTTGAATGTAATTGGGCACTCTTGGAGTGATTGGGTTGAGAGAGTTTTAAGACTTTTCTCTGGGGTTACTTTTGTGTTCTTGTTCTTTGTGTTGAATTCACAAATCAATCAATCAAATATGGGTGTCCTATCAGTGGTATCAGAGCATACTTCAAAGATGGAAACACGATTGGATGGGATCGAAGCTCAGATGAATCGAATTGAAGAGGAAGTGAAAAGGATTTCATCCATTGAGGCATCAATTGATGAGCTCAGATCCGAAGTGAAGAATGCAATGAGATGCTTGGCTCGAAGGTGCTTTTTTCACCATCTGGAGATCGCTTCAACAAACTCAAGAGAACAGCAGACCGAAGCATTTATCAGCACAATAGTTTCAAATATGCCAGATCCGATGGTGTCCGAGTTCAAGAAACAGCCCATCGACCTCAGATCTAAGTTGGAGTCAGAGATCCGGTTGGTGCTACAGATCGAAGAGCCTCTCCTTCAACCTCTCGCTAACTCGATAAAGGGATCGGGCGTTCAACCGATCAAAGAGACCTGTGGAGTGAAACACCCAGATTTAGCAAGTCCGATGACGTTGGAGGATAATCTGAATGCCTCAGGGACAGATCCATTCCCATCACCGCCACCGCCACCGCCACCGCCACCGCCACCGCCACCGCCACCGCCACCGCCACCGATCTGTTTACTACCTCGAATCTTCTTCCAGATCCAGTGCCCTCCTATGCAACTTCAACCAATCCACTACTAGTTAATTCTGGTATGCACTTTGTTCTCTCCTTCGTTGATCCATTTTTGAAGAAAATGTTTGTTTGCGCTTGCGATTCGCAAACCATTCATGACTTCCAGCCGTCTAGGCTGAAAGTTCTATTTTATATGGATAGGGGTTCTCTATTTGGCATGGTTGAGCGGACGATGAGGGATAGGGTCCCGTTGTTCTGCGAGTGTGTGCTGTTTTTTTAGATTGGTTCGCTTGTCGTGTGTCCGAGTTATCACTTTGCTTCCCTAGATCCGCCTCCTTGGCCACCTCCCCGACCTTCTATGTTGTTGAACAAAGCTTCAACGGATGTTGTCAACCGGAATGACTTTCCATCGGTTTCGTTCTCCTATAGCACACCTCGAGCTCTCTCTATTGCAATACCTTTGGAGAAGAAAGTTACTTTTGAACAAAGTTTTCATGGAGATCAAATGGAGAGAAAACTGTCACCACATCAATGTCTCTGTCACAGATCTTGTGTTCTTGTACACAACTCAAGACTATATGTGTTTCTACTTTGGCCATTGGTTTACTCTCGATTGGTGTACTCTCCATCTCACTTAAAGTTGTTGGTCCAGTTAGGTTGTATGCTTCTTGAAAGAATTGCTCAACAATGGCAGCGTATCAATGGAGATGTTGACCATGTAGGGGTGGTTGTTTTTGTTGAACATGTAACTTGGAACGTTCATCAATGGTGGTCGCTGCTTATGGATGCATGGGAGCCCAATGTCGTTCCATTCATGGAGGTCACTCGTTTTCGGAGAGCTATGATATTGTTGGTTCCCTTTGGGAACGTTAAGGGTCATGTATACCAACTCAACGCATCCATGGAGTTCTATCGGGTTGGTTTGAGGGGTTTCCCTCACTTTGTTGGTGTTCACGAAGGCTATTATTCGGGATGTGACTTTGTTTATATCGCATTTGACGTGTTTGCTGAAATGTTCTCGACCAATCGACGGCTAGGGGACACCTTCTCGTGGGCTGGTGGTTCAATGTCGTTACTGCTCTCATTGATGGCACATCGTCTGCCATGTTTCGCTCAACTTCATGCCATACGATTGATATGGATCCTAGCATGGGGAGATCACAGTGAACAACAAGTGTTCGATAAAATAACATCGAGGGGATATTCATCCAAGAATTGCTTTCCATGTGACCTTGCTTACTTGCATTCTTGGGGTCCATGCTACTAATGCTCTCCATTTCTTTGTATGTTTCTTTTTCTTTCCACCTTGAGGACAAGGTGGATGTTCAAGGGGGGAGTAATGATAAGATCCCATATAGAGAGCCACATAGAGTTGGTTAGGGGGACACATTATAAATAGGGGTGAGTTAGTTGGTTTAGGCAGCTGGGAATTTGAATGTAATTGGGCACTCTTGGAGTGATTGGGTTGAGAGAGTTTTAAGACTCTTCTCTGGGGTTACTTTTGTGTTCTTGTTCTTTGTGTTGAATTCACAAATCAATCAATCAAATATGGGTGTCCTATCAGCATGCTTCGTTCAAATTAGTGAAGTCAATGCACATCCTCCATTTCCCATTATATTTTTTACCATTACTGGGTTAGCCAACCATTCGGGATACTGGATCTCCATGATGATCCCTGCTTTAAGCAAATTATCAACTTCTTCATTTATGGCCTTTTGTCGCTCTTGGGCAAAGGCCCTTTTCTTTTGCTTTACTGGTTTCTATGAAGGATCAACACTTAACTGATATGTGATGACCCGAAGATCAATCCCTAGCATATCGTCTGGTGACCAAGCAAAAAACGTCCTTATTGTTTTTAAGAAAAGCTACGACATTAGTCGCAACCTCAACCCTTAACGAAGACCTAATGTAAGCTACTTTCTCCTTATTCTCATCATCTAGATGTATGGGAATCAATTCTTCACTGGGTTCCAGTTGTCCCCGCTTTTCATCTTTTCTACTGAAAAAAACCAACAGGTAAGACTTCCCCAACAGCGCCACAGGATTTGATCGTAGTGAAGTAGCAGCTTCGCGTTGTTTTCTTTATCCCCTTTAACTTCTCCTACACCATCTACAGTAGGGAACTTCATCTTTAGATGATAGGTGGATGGTATGGCCTTGAACTTGTTAAGTGTTGACCGTCCCAAAATCACGTTGTATGCAGAAAGAGCCTTGACCACCATAAACTTGACCATGAGCGTTACTTGCTTAGGAGCAGTCCCCATGGTCACTGGGAGTATAATGGAGCCTTCGACTCTAACTAATGTCCCAGCAAATCCATACAATGGTGCAGTAGTCAAAGTCAATTGACTATCATTATACCCCATCTCAGTGACAGCTTTGTGATATAAAATGTCTGCAGAACTTCCATTATCAACCAATGGTCTTTTGATTGTAAAATTTCCTACCAAGATTTCTATGACCAATGGATCATCATGTGGATATTTGACACCCTCTAAATTTTTATTTGTGAAGACCATCTCCTCATTCTTGCCTTTTTGGGTGCTATATCTACCACTAAAGCCTATCGAGCATACGCCTTCCTTGAAGAAGAGGAAATTCATCCAATTGTTGGTCCTCCAAATATCATGCCTATAACACCTGCAATGACCCTATATGTCTTTTCTCTATCGACCTCCTTTCTTTTTGGTCGATCATTCCTTCTCCATGTTTGATTGTTGCTCTTCAAGAATTAACTAAGGTACCCTTTTCGAACTAAGAACTTGAACTCTTCCTTCAACTGCCTACAGTCTTCGGTGTCGTGGTCATGATCTATATGGAAGCGGCAATAGTGATTTTTTATTTCTTTTAGCAGCATCTGCCCTCATGGGCCTTGCAACTTATACTAAAAGAAGTGAAATCTAAAGAAAAATTAGCTTTGAGATTTTTACCTCTACGCGTCATTACTTCATCAAAAAAAAAAGCTTGAGAAAGTTGAATCTAAATTGAACTTCGAGACTCCATAGCAAGACAACCTTCAAAACTTCTCACACTTAACTTTACACAAAAAAGAAGAGGCTTTACAACTTTATATAGAAAAGTCATGAAAAAAATTTTGGTAAGAAAAGTTTTGGGGCCAAAGTGTTGAAGGGAACTATTCTCAGCAAAAATTTTGGTAGCAGAAGTTTTGGAGCCAAAGTGTTGGAGTGAATTATTCTTGGCAAAATTTTTGATATATCCAAACTTGGAGCCAAAAATATCTAGGCACCAACTTAGGTCCTTTAAAAAAAAGGACCTAACATTTAAGTCTGAGACTCAAAATAGGTCATTTACAAAAAAAAAAAAAAAAAAAAAAAAAGACCTAGCATACAAGTCCGAGACTCAACTCAGGTCCTTGAAAAAAAACAAAAAATAAACCTAACTTACAAGTCTGAGGCTCAACTTAGGTCCTTAAAAAAAAGAACCACCATACAAGTTTAGGGACTCAACTTAGGTCCTTGAAAAAAAAAAAACCTAACATACAAGTCTGAGACTCAAAATAAGTCATTTATAAAAAAATGACCTAGCATACAAGTCTGAGACTAAACTTAGGTCCTTAAAAAAATGACCTACCATACAAGTCTATGGATTCAACTTAGGTCCTTAAAAAAAAGACCTACCATACAAGTCTGAGACTCAACTTAGGTCATTTACAAAAAAGACCTAACAAGTCTGAGACTCAACTTGGGTCCTTAAAAAAAGGACCTACCATACAAATCTAGGGACTCAACTTAGGTCCTTGAAAAAAATGACCTACCATAAAAATTTGAGACTTAACTTAGGTCCTTTAAAAAAAGGGAAAATAGATTATTTAAAAAAAAAAAAAAAGGGCCTACCATACAAGTCTAAGACTCAACTTAGTTTAAAGACCTATTCGGTCCTTAAAAAAAAGACCTACATACAAGTCTAAGGACTCAACTTAGGTCATTAAAAAAAAAAAGACCTACCATACAAGTCTGAGACTCAAAATAGGTCCTAAAAAAAGACCTAGCATACAAGTCTGAGACTCAACTCAGGTTCTTAAAAAAAGGCTTACCATACAAGTCTAGGGACTCAACTTAGGTCCTCAAAAAAAGACCTATCATACAAGTCTAGGGACTCAACTTAGGTCCTTAAAAAAAGGGACTTAAACTTACAAATCTGCAACTCATTTAGGTCCTTAAAAAAATGGTCGACCATACAAGTCTAGAGACTCAACTTAGGTCTTTGAAAAAAAAAACACACCTAACATACAAGTCTGAGATTCAAAATAGGTACTTTTAAAATAAAAAAAGAGGACCTAGCATACAAGTTTAAGACTCAACTAAAGTCCTTAAAAAAATGGCCTACCATACAAGTCTAGGGATTGAACTTAGGTCCTTTAAAAAAAATGACCAAACTAACAAGTCTGAAACTCAACTTACGTCCTTAAAAAAGGGACATACCAAACAAGTCCAGGGACTCAACATAGGTCCTTTAAAAAAAAGACCTACCATACAAGTCTATGAACGCAACTTAGGTCCTTAAACAAATCTACTCCTTAGCAAATTGAATTCAATTAGTAATCAGCGGGGGACTAGTGATATGGATTAGAATATTTTGTACATCGAGATGCCCAAAATTTGCGGATTAGAGCTACAATCTACGAAAGCAATGGTTCAACAGATAAGCAGCCGAAATTATCAAAGACTTATCTAGTCCATGGGAAGCACATATCAAGGTTGACTCAAATCGCATGATACCTGTCAATCCTAATGAGATGGAGACTCCTAGTTGGAAATGGACTCAAATCACGTGATACATGTCAATCTTAATGAGATGGAGACTCCTAGTTGGAGATAGATTCAAATCGGGATGGTTACACATCCTAATAGATAAGATTTGATGTCAAGTATAGATATAGGGGTTAGTTAAGATATACGGTGTGTACAATTTCCATCTCGCCAAAAAACCTTCTTGACCTCCCATCTGACTTGAGCGTTGGAGTGCTTCCCCCGGAGACCCACCTCCGGGGACTTTCTTTTGCAGGTCTTCCCTACAAAAGAGGCCAGGGTTCAAACAACGCGCATCTGTCGTGGTCCCAAGATTCGAGGCACCCCTTCCTTGTTTACACAACACTTCCAATCAGGCTATCAGTACCCATCATCAATTCATCCATTATAAAACCGAGTATAAGAAAAAAGCATTATCTAAAACAATCTAACCAAGATTGGTAAAACGTAACACCCATTAAGCAATGCAGAAAAGGGAATGCAAATCTCTAAACAAGCAACAAAAAGGAATGATAATAATTACCATGTTTCTTTGTTGAAACCACCACCAAAATAAGCAGCAAAACCAAGAGATGAGATCCACACTTGGAGGAGCAACAAATTAACCTTGTAACATCATGAAAATACACCAACAGAAGAAAGGTCCCTAGCTAGCTCTAATTCTTTCCATTTCTCACAGATGAATGAAGCAAAAACATAATGAAAGCTCAAACACCTAAAAAGAGGTTCTACTTAATTTTCTCCACTCTTCAGAAACTGAGAAGCTTAGACAAAATGGGTAATACTGCAACTACTCCATTATCTTTAATTACTTAGTGGGTAGTAGTGGAAACACAAACCAGATTTCTAGAAAGTTGGTTCACCACTGATGAGGAGAAGATTCGTGAAAGAAAACAAATTGAAGGGACGTTTACCTAGTGGGAATAGGCTTTGGTTAGGTTTCCTCGAAATGAATGTAGAAACTCATTAATTTATTGTTGGAATTATGCAATAAGAAGACCCTTGAATGATCTCAATCAATATGATGCAAATCATTTGAATTATCATTGTCAATCCTTAAACCGTTCCTTTAATTTGTACAACATTTATTGTTGTTGTGTCTATTCTACAATGGATAAGTTACTTGACAGTTATGCCAATGGGTTTGGAAATAAACATAGACATGATTACTGAAAAGCATTTGGCCTTCGCTGGACTACATTGAGCATTATCACGCAACACAGAAATAACAAAACAAACCATGGCGCAAATGCTCATGGAGTACAAGATGGCAATATGATCCCATCCGTCGATCGCTTTGTACATGCTCAGTAAGGGCATCATTCAAATTAATTTCTCCAATCCGAGATTTGCTTGCAATTTGCAAAGCTCAAATAATGGTCAACACTCTATCATCACGATCAATTAACACAAAAGCATAAAACACACACATTTGAAGATCAATCAATCAACACAACAAAAAAATCTATACAAATCAGAAGCTCAACAACGCAAGAACAACATAAAAGCTAAAAACACCATCAATGAACAAAAACATTAATCAACAAAAAAGCTCAACAACAAAGATCGTGCAACAAAGATGTAATCAACAAAAACATTAATCAACAGAGACCTTACATGCAACCTCAAATCACGGCAAAGAGTGAACAAAATCAAAATCTAGGGTTTGTATACCTCAATCAATTCTCTATTCAAAGATAACTTCACGATTGAAGCTTCGAACACCAATCTCATACTGATTTCAAGGGTTTCCTTCCGCGAATCGCCACAATGACATTAATCAACAAAAACTTCTCGAATAACAGCAGAGAGAGTGAACAAAATCAAAATCTAAGGTTTGTATACCTCAATCACTTCTCGATTCAAAGATAACTTCTCAAATCACGGCAGAGAGACTGATTTAGGTTTTGACAAGCGAGAAGGGTTGGAGATCGAGAGATTGAAAGGGTTTTTCAGAGAGCAACAGAGAGATTTTTGATCAAGAAGGTTTTGACGAAATGGTGTTATGTTTTGGTCGAAAGGGTTTTTGGTATGTGTGAGTTTATGTCAAGAGAGTAAAGGTTTTTTTTTTTTTTTTTTTTTTCGTCCAACCACTAAGATAATGGCTACCGTCATATTCACCTATTTTTCCTATCGATTTTTCCAAACCGCCATCCATTGTTCTGATATTAAAACACATAAATGTTGTAGTGTGGATTGCATACCTTTGGCCATTTCCATCATTATGCAAGTCGAAAGCAAATAACCCATCTCATAACCATCGCATATCTACATAATTGAAAGCAAAACCAAAAATTCATTCTCTAGTAGGTCATAAGAATGGTATCAAGATAAATATTTATTCAAAGAACATACAACAACTTCAAAGCTATTAAGAGGGGAAATAATGACATACACAAACATCTAAAGTAACAGTAGGGCCAAAAGTAACTTGGTAAGGTTATGCATTTGATCGAAACATGTTCTACAGTAAAGTTTATGCAACTCTTATATGTCGTGGTGAATATGCAGCTCCGAAAAGATACTTGAGCTCCAATTCATGTAATCATTTACCCAAAGTCTGGGTCGGATTGATTTAATTCTAAACTAAGTTATTTACAGTAATTAGAAATTGAAGCTTCCTTTGGAAACTAGCATATGTGAGACCAAAAAAAAAAAGATTATCGATATAAAAACATTTGTTAGCATTCATGGAAGTAATCCATGTGATATGGCCTGCGAAGAAGGATACCGTGTTAGTACGAACAAGTTCTGCGATACAAAAATTTTATAAACATAACAGGGATTTGCAACTATAAAAGCAAGTGAAGTGAGAAATACACAAATAATTAAACAGTAATTAGGATATTGAAGCTTTTCTTTGGGAACTAGCATGGGTGAGACGGGAAAAATCAATGAGATGAAAGCATTCGTCAGCATTCAGGTAAGTCATCGTACATAATTTTCTTAGAAGGATGCCGCATTTGTATGGATATTACACAAAACGTTTACAGAATTAACAAGGTTTTACAACTATAAAAGTGACTGAAATAAGAAATGAACAAGTACGTTATAGTCATTTCATAAACAAATAAATTAACGAACACTGGATGCACTTAGTACAATAAATTTTATTATAGCTTCCGGGTGTCCTTTTAATACATGAACAAAATATAGCATCTAGGAATGAAAAGCCATATAAATAAATAAATGAAAACCTAAGAAAAATTATCCCAAACGTGAAAGTAAAAGCAGCCTCCGAAGTTATACGAACTATTTAGAAAAGAGGTATGGCAAAATACATATTAAGCTTAGTTGTAAATGCTAAAAACTAACAATTCAACAAACTTAAGGTATACCTGAACCACTACCTCCCCAGCCGCATCACTAAAGAGAATGCATGTACCTCTATCCGTCCAGTCAACATACCAAGACAAAGAATCAGCACCAATCAGTAAAACGTTCTTGAACCACCCCCTGAAATTTGAAGCATTACAGACTTGCTCATGTAATGATGTGCAAAAGCAACAAGGCAATATAATTAGGTAAGGCACGCAAATTAAGTGCCTCTGATATGGCAAGCTGCTGAAACTAGACCCAACACAAACCCAATGCTTGCAGCTATTATGCCATTAGCCAAAGGATTTCTTATACAGCCAAGTGATCTCTGGATCTAAACAAACAAAGCTCCAAAGTGAGATCTTCCTAGGGCAATTAGCTTTGTTTGTGGCTAAAAAAAAAATTAAGACAGTGGCAATGTGGTGCTAAGTCCACCAAACTCAGTTTTTTTAAAAAAACAAAAAAAAAACTATTGGAAACCCTAAAGTTTATTTACAACTGCATCTCCATCCACATTATGGGAGGATGTCTTTAAATTCTTCAATTGCATAAAAAACAAAAACATAACAAAACAAAATAAGAAAAAGTTTGACAAAGTATTCCCGCACACTAAAAAATTATGCACTCACCAAACCACTTGAAACGGCAGGGTACTTAACATTAACCCAGACTCCTAGAACATCAACAGCTATTAGATTCAATATTCTACCACTCTAGAACTCAAGATCAGATATTCTGCCTTTTCTGTTCCCACCATCCTCCGTAAAACTAGCAAATTACTCATACTAAAAGCTGTTGTACAACATATTAAAGATTACTGCAAGAGAGTGATGAGTTTTTCCAAATAATTCCTCCAATGACCTCAAGAGAAGAACGTCAAGAGATTTATCACTCAATAAATGAGCAAAATTATGATGAACAGGTTCTCTCCAATTGCATATGCTAAAAAAGATTGACAAGTGTCAATGCGCTGGAGTACTTTAAGGGTTGCATAATGGACAACTAGTTACATGACAATTCAGCAGTCGTGTTGAGGGAAGGTATGTGCCTGGGTCGTTCATGTATTAGTTGGTCAATATAATGCTAGCTAGCATAGATGTAATGATGTATACATAGACTCTAGGTTCTCTTGCTAGAGCTCTTGTTTACCAAAAAAAAAAAAAAGATTGACAAGTGTCCATAGAGATATTATACTATCAAAAATTATAATCTCTAAAAGTAAGCTGAAAAAAAAAAATTGCAGACAAAGAGAAGTCGTCAAAGCAGTTTTATGCACTATTAATATGACAAATGAGAGCAACAAATAGGTTTTATACAGCAGAAGTTGGTCACGGTATAAATATCATTGCCCAAATACATATATGAACATACCATACAATAGGGCATCTATTTGTGGAAATGAATATTGGCATGGTGTAGATTCCATTTAGATAGAATATTGTTTCTCATAGATGCTAAAGAAATCATAAAAATAGAATTAGACGTTCACATTCATTAATATCAAGAAATAAAATTACCTCTTCAATGATACCTTGATCATGACATTCCAGTTACGCTACATCTTGTCACTGTTCAGTCCTCCAACCACAAAAATGCTCCATCAATCACCAATAATCCTTGCATGAACATGTTCCATCAATAAATCGATGGAACCTAACTCGATCTCTGACAATAATCTCCCGCTCGTACACCTTGCTTATAACCTTTGTCACCTCATGGCAATCACCACAAACCCTCAAATTCTTCACCACTCTAATGATTACTGGAGCCTTTGTCTTCAACAGCCCAAAAGCAATGGCCAGCCTCTCACTGTGCTCGCAAAGAGCACTTTCTTTCTCATCCTCACCGACATCATGTAAAATGTTGGATGTCCAAGGATCATGCCCCGCATCACGCACAGAGTTTGACATTTCGCGCAAAATTTCTCTTATATCTTTAATTTCTGGGTGTGATCTGTCGCCAACCACAAACTCATGCACGAAGCCATCAATTTCAATCGAACTGCATCCAGGAATAGCCCTCATGCCATTTTCCTTCATCTTTTTCCTTATTTCCATCACTTTTTTCCATATTGAATTTGAAGCATACAAGTTGGAGATGAGTAAATAATTTTCTGCATTGAGTGGCTCTAGCTCAAGAAGGTTCTCGGCGGCAATTTCTCCTCTGTCTAAAACACCTTTTTTCCAGCAACCCACGAGCAATGTTCTCCAAATGACAGCATTTGGCAATATAGGCATTGCTTCTACAAAACAGTACGCATCGTCGATAAGTCCAGCTCGGCAAAGAAGATCAACCACGCATCCATAATGCTCCATTGATGGTTCAATCCCAACTTCAAGCATCATCGACCAATGTCTCCGACCATCCACTACTAGCCCACCGTGAGCACAAGCGGATAACACACCAATAAAAGTCACTTGGTTAGGCCTCACATAAGCAGCTAGCATCCTATCGAAAGTCTCAAGAGCTTCCTCGGCAAGCCCGTGAATTGCCAAGCCCACAATCATTGAGCTCCATGCCTTGGCATCTCTTTCAGGCATCTCATCAAATATCTTTCTCGCTCTCTCAATTGATCCACACTTAGCATACATGTTAACAAGCGCAGTATTAAGCTCAAGATCAATCTCCATAACGTGCTTCTCCATAAAAGCATGAACCCATTTCCCCAACTCCAACGCACCCGACGCCGCGCAAGCTGTTACCACACTAACCATCGTAACCTCATCCGGCGCAACCCCCGCTTTCTGCATTTCCCTAAACAATCCCAAAGACTCATTAACCATCCCAAGTTTCGCATACCCATTAATCATCGCGCTCCAAGCGACCAAATTTCTCGCAGGAATTTCATCAAACACCTTCCGCGCACTACCAATTTCATCACACTTAGCATAAAAACTCATCAACCCAGTTTGCACAAACGGGCTCGAACCCAACCCAGATCTCACGACATGGGAATGAATCTGCCGACCTTCATAGAAAGTTGATAGTACTGAACATGCCTTCAAAACAAACGCCATGGTGAAGCTGTTCGGATTTGGGTGACCTTGTTCAATCAATCTCTTGTACACGAAAATGGGTTCCTTTGATGGGCATTTGAATTGGGCGTATCCACGGATCAACGAATTACATGAAAAGATATTGGGGTATGGCATTCGATCGAATACGGCTCGGGCGTGATCGATGTCTCCATAGGGTGAGAGAGCGCAAAAGCCCACGATTTTAGAGAGAGCGAAGGACTTTGAGGGGAGGGGAAGGGGGGACATGAGGAGACGAGAATGGATTTGGCGGAGGAGTCGCATGTTGGGGCATTTTTGGAGGAGTGATTCGAAGAGAAGTTCGTCTTCGATTGCCCGCGCTTGTTGCGGAGCAACTGCGCGAGTCATAGTGTTTGGATTCTCAGGAATCACATTGCGTGTTCTTTCTTTTGATTGTGGTTTAAACCTGAATCAACATCTTCACCATTCCATCATTTTCAAAGTCACAAAGGCGAATATTGGTGTCCCATTGAAAAGGTCTTTTTCAAAAATTACAGTGAAAAACTTTTTTATTTCAAAAATAAGGTTGGCTACTTTTTATTTCTAAAAATAAGGTATGCCTCCTTTTTAAAATGAGACATTGATGATGATGTGGCGTCATGTGGCATGTGTATTGATGAGGTGGAGTGAATGATTCTTTAAAAATGAGTCATTTATACAAAATGAATGACACATTTTGAAAATGAGTCATCTATACAAAATACACAACCTCTTTTTTATTCCTCAAAATGAGTATTTTGTTCAAGTCGAAGTGGTGAACTCATACAAACGTCATTTACGTATCGAGATGGAAAACCCGTATCACGCACGTATCTCGAGGTAGACAAACGATGTAAAGGACACGCACGTATATGGACGTGACAACTTATGCAAACGCATGCATGTATCTCGCGCGCGGAGAAGTCATGCAAATGACGCGCGTATGTCAAGGTGGCCGACCCATGCAACCTCGTGCAATTCATGCAAACGTTACGTGGGTATCTCGAGGGAAAACTCATGCAAACGACACACACGTATCTGGCGGTGGACAACCCTTGCCAACAACATGCACGTATCTCGAGGTTGACAATATATGCAAACATCACGCACGTATCTCGAGGGGACAACCCATGCAAACAACAGGAACGTATCTCAAGGTTGGCAATCCATGCAAACGTTATGTCACGTGTATCGACCCCCCTTATACTAGTATAAGTTATCGATACACGTGGACGCCACGTGTGTCGGCCCCCCTCATACTAATGACGCATTTTCAAAATGTGTTTTTAGTCGGGTAAAATTTTTATACTAATAACGCATTCTCAAAATGCGCCATTAGTATAAGTTGCCGATACACGTGGAGGTCGCATGGGCGTCATGTGGATTGACAACTTATACTAATGGCGCATTTTGAGAATGCGCCATTAGTGTAAAAATCTTACCCAACTAAAAACGCATTTTGAAAACGCGACTTACCTTAGTTTTCTAATAAAACAAAACCTAACTTATTTTACTAATTTATTTTATTTTTAACAATACATTTGTAATTTTTTCCATTGAAAAAATGTCCATTACACAAGGTGTATTTAGTTACTTTTAATTACTAAAAAGATTTGGGTGTATTCAATTAAAACTAAAGTAAAGCGTATTAACTTTTATAGACTTTTTAAAAGTTTATAAAAGTTTTGGGGTATTCAATTTAAACTTTTAGAGAGTTTATAAAAGTAATGTGTATTTAATTTTTTAATGACTTTTGTAGTTTGGTTACAAATCTCGACTTTTATAGACTTTTTGTATAAAAATATATACATATAAACAAATCACTAACTTCTCCTCACCTCAACCCAAAAACTTTTAGAGACTTCTAATTTTTGTTGGTTCTCTTATTCAACCAACAATTCATTGTTCGTAATGTATTTTCTTATCAATTATTTTTATCAACTTCTCCAATCACTCAACAACTCGTGAATTTCATTGCTCACTCATTATATTCTAATGTTTATGTTGATGAAAATGAAAATGATGTCGTTATTAACAAGATCTCATTTTTGCATCATTGTACATTTTATAGGATTTTTTACAAAGAAGTTTTATTTATTAAGTGTGTAATTATAATCTCAAAAAATGTAATATTATTATTTTTGGAGATAATTGTATTTTTTTTTTCAAATGCAAGAAGTGCATTTTAAAAATTTTAAACTATCATTCTTAAAGAAAAAAATATAAGTTTTTTTTACTTAAGTAAAAAAAAGTGCAAAATTTTTAAACGCAATGATCTTACTTGATTTTTTTTGCTATTAAAAGATTATTCATTTGCATATTTGTTTTGTTGATATTTATTTACTTATTCATTATGTTACCATCTTGATAGTCGTAATTCATTAATGTGTCTATATGATTTTTTTAACAATATAAAAACACTTTTAAAAATTTAATAATAGTTCTTAAGAAAAAGAAATATAATTATTCATCTTTTTTATAAGAAAGTGCAAAATATTTGTTTCAATATTAAAATCACAAAAATCTACTAGTATCAATCAAAATTATGTTTAAGAAGTTCACAAAAGTCACTAAAAATCTTATATGTTAATAAAAGTCATCAAAAAGAAGTTTACTTAAAGTTTATCAAAGTCTTTAAAAATCTACGAAAATCTACAAACTTTAAAAAAGTCATCTACTTATAAAAGTAACTAAAAGTCTATTAAAATCTCAATTGAATACACTCCATATTAAATAATCTCAAGAATCACATTGCATTTTCTTTCTTTTGATTGCATTTTTTTATTTTTTATTTTTTATTTTTTATATATGTTGAAGAGAACTACTAATGTTGCTATAGATTGCATTTTCTAAAAGTAAACATTCAAAATAGATAATGTATATATATCCACGTCATTTCAACATTTAAAATGCATATTTCTTTAAATATGGTTTTTTTTTCACTCCAATATCTATTTAGTCCTAGGTGGCACACATTAATATTCAATCCACATGAGAATGTGGAACGGATTTGGATATATGACACCTAAGCAAATGTGGATATATAACATCCAATCCATATGAGGAATGTGGAACGGATGTGGATCTATATGGATATAAGACTGGATAGAAATTAAAATTTTAAAATAAGTCATCCCTAAAACAATTGTGAATTTTGAATTATCTATTTTTAATGTCTACCTCTATATAGTGCAATTTATAGTCACGTCAATCATTTTTTCTAAAATATATAGAAAAACAATAAAATTTGAAATGGAAAGTGTAATCCATTTTTTTTTTATAATTGTGGGTGTTGATGTTACCTCAATAATCTCATGAGGCCCTGACTCTATCGATCGGTATTGAGAACTCAATGGCACGAACTATTATACCATACCAATAAATAGAAATATAGTTCGTGAGCTTAACTCGCACAACCCCACTTTCGTTATTACCGTTGTGGCAACCCTATCAGGTTTGCCACTTAAGCATTAAAAGCACTTTTGAACTTCAATGTATATATTCAAGCCACTTAAGATGAACATCTTTTTCACGTTGTTGACGTAACATAAATCCACGTCTACAATCCACATTTACCATTGGAATGCTCTAAGATTGTGCTGGCCAAAATATGGGTTGCACTATTACAAGAGGTACGGTTAAGATGGGTTCACCTAAGGGGATTCACAAGTGCTTCAGTGACTCTTATCACAGGCAGGGTGCATGCGCTTGTATGGCGGATTTGTGTAGTAGTAAAGAGATTAGTTGCAACAACAATCGATTGGGTTGATAGGCTTGTCTTAATAGGGTTGGACTAAGTTGCATTTGATTAATTGGCTATGGATTAAGGGTAATCCAAATGTGGGGACTTGTTTGGTTGGGTTAATTGAAGTTTAAGTAGTGTAGCCCAAATGACGTTTCTACCCCTCTCCATATAATACTCCAACACAACCAAATTCACCTCACTAGCGATCTCAAACCTCTAAAAAAAGTTCAATAATCAAGAATTAGTGCTAAACAGTAACTTATCGTAGCGCGTTGTAAGCATTCGTGCTTTCTGTCGAGAAGTTAGGAAATCAACAAAAATGGAGCCACAACCACATGATCATAAAGGAAAGGGATGAGATAGAGTCGAACGAGATATGAGGATCGATGCTCGACATTTTCAATTTTGAGAAAAGATTGATTTCGATTTTGAGGTGGGGAGGACAAAAATATTGATAGAGTATATAATGTGAACTGTTTTAAAACAAGGGAAAAATGGGAAATAACTTTTTCTTTAGGCTGGATTAGCTAGTGAGTGGGTTGAAGTTCACTTTATTTAGTCCCATGAATACAAGACTATGCAATCTATTTCACTACCTAGTCTGCTTAAGCGAACATTAGACTAGAAGTTAATCCTATGATTAACCTTTTAGTCATCCCAACCAAACACGCCTCTAGGTGTGAAACAATTCAAGTAATGGAGTTGGGCTTCTTTTTGTGACAACTAGGCCAGACTTTGTAGATGATCAATAAATTAGGTAGATGCTATGAATATGACTTTTGGATGGTGATCATTGTAGTTGGGGGAAGCCTTGATGTACTTTTGTTTTTCATTTTTGCAAATCCGAGCTATTAGATTACGAGTTCAACCTAGTTGATTCATTGAGAATGTGACATCACAAAGAAACGTGTTTCATCAATAACTCATCCTCAAAGTGGAGAAAGTAGTTATTTATATTAGGAATAACTTGTTTTTCCCTCCTACACTCATAATATATAAGAAATACATCAATTCTCACCTTTTTGTAAATTATTACAATTCTTTCTACATATTTGCTACAATCAATAAAGTCTCTTTCCTATCTGACAAAGGCTATTAATATATGTACGGTCTACTCGTTGTACCTTATTGAATATGATCTTGTACCTTATTGAATATGATCTTGGCAATTCTTATATATATATATATATATATATATATATTAGTTTTCGTAACGTGCTCTGCACACTACATAAATTTAATTTAAAATTAAATTAAAATAAAATTTATAAAAATCATAATCTCACAATTAAATCAACTACTATCAAATGACAAATGATTAGTTTACAAAACCCACATTGTATGTAAAATGAGAAAAAATTACTACAATAAATAAAGTTACTAACATATATATATATATATATATATATATGGTTTCAATTTTTTTAAATGACTATTGCAAAATAGTGAGATTTTAATTGATCGAGAAACATTATTGCAACGACCTGAATTTAATTTGTTGTTATTAATGACATGGTTGCAGACGTGGTTGACAGCTCAGACGCTCATGAGACCCGCAATTAGGATAGTGTGCACCTGGAGCCAGGTAAATAGTTATTTTGTGTGCTGAATTATTTAATTTGTGATGTTTATGTTGAAATAAAGTAAACAACATCGCATGTGTGTAAGTATATTACATTTGACGTGCGAGACCGTGTGTTAAGTATTCGCCTCGATATACGTGTCAACGCGGGTACCGAGTAGTTTAAAAGACTAAATACTAGGTCGAGAAAATAAAACATACATGAAATGAATAAAAATGGGTTAAATAATTAATATGTAATGTATATTGGTGGTAAGGGACATGGTAGTACGCGTATGTAGCGTTTCGGGACACGAAATCGAGCATCGGAACACTCGAAAATACCACTTTTTGGGTTAAAGACAAGGGCGAGTGTGTCATTGGTGTCATTTTCTGAGTCATTAAAGGTTGAAAATGGGGCAAATATAGTTTATTGGATTGCCTTGAGATGCACAAGTGAGGAGAGATGTTAATTCAACTATAAAAAGTCAATTAACTTTCAAAACCACCACCTTTTCTCTCTCCTTATCACAAATCCGAAAATTGAAGAAGAAGAAACAATAGTTTTGAGATCTAAACATGGTGATTTGAGGAGCTTGGAGTGGTGGAATCATCAAAGTAAGATAAGATTCACAAACACCTCAACTTTCTTTATCTTTTGATCTCAATTTCGAGGTGTTGGTGTGAATCCAATAGGGATTGTTAAGTGGTTGTTAAGTAGTTGTTTTGGTTGGTTTTAAGTGCTATGAAGTTCAATGGTTTGTGTTGTGGTTGTTGTTGTTGTTGTTGTTGTTGGTGGTGGAGGGGTTTAAAACCCAGAACTTTCAGCAAAACTGTTGTCCAGAACGTGATTAGCACGCTAATGATGTCATCTAGCGCGCTAGGCAAACATATAGCACGCTAATGTTCTTCCTGACAAAGAACGTATAGCTGTCTAGGAATCTAGCACACCAATTCCCAGACAGATTGCGCTAGATATTACAATTTTTACATTATTTTTGCTAAGTGACATAAAATACATCCAATTGACTAAAAATCAATTATAAATGGAAATAAGTCATTTCAAGCAATAATTTGGATATCTTGGATTCAATAGAGTCAGATTGGGGGTTATTTATGGGACACGAAGTGCGGTTTGAGGTGTATAGTATCCCAACTGGAATTTCTTGAGCAATACTTTATTTTTCTTTTGAATTCATATTCTATATTTCAATACTCTATTCTTGGTGTGACTTAATGGACGGATGTTGAGGCTCTCCCTCCGTGCCATTTTCTGTGTGTACGTCCACTAAGCCATAATACACGTGTCAGGGATCTCGGTGAATAGGTCGACTCAAGAGTCGTGTCGGGGCATATGTGGGTGCATCGTACGTTCCACGCCCGACCACCTAGCGGGTCCAAATGTTGGCCTTGCTTGAGTGCTACTCGCCGACGGTAGTTTGCGGGGAGTCCGAAGTATGGCGCTAGTCTGACCCTAGGCTCTAGAAACACACTTTGAACTTTTACTATTACTTATGCATGCGATGAGCACATTTGTCCGTATTTATTTCTGCATGTTTATTTAATAATTTTTGTTGTAAAACTAATTAAGACTAAAGCAAGGAAGTAAACAAAAACTAAAAAATAGAACAAGAGAAGAGATGGAAGAAAATATGTGAACTTTTCATTCCAACATAATGTATACATTACATAGAGAAAACCCCTTTATATAACCATTTTGGTCATAATGAGATGAAGACCAAGGGCACAAGTTACTCTTACATATAATACAATATTAACTAACAATTAAATAGGTGTTACATAAGGTTGGGATAGGAATGGTCATCCATTTTCCCATTACATTTACAACACTCCCCCTTGGATGACACTTGCTAAGAGATTATGTCTCGTTAAAACCTTTACTAAGAAAAATCCTGTGGAAAAAATCCAGCAAAGGAAAAAGAGTACATCGTTCTCATCAATGTTGATATAGAGTATGATATTAATAGAATTGCCTCATTTAAAATCTTGCAGGAAAACTCTTTGGAATAAAACCACAACTAAGGGAAAAATAATATAATACACTAATCAATTTTGATAATGGAGTATTAATATTGTTAGGATTGCCTCGTTAAAAACCTTGCATGAAAAATCCGGTGGGATAAAATCATAGCTAAGGGAAAAAAGAGTGCAATGCACTAATCAATAACTCATTTCGATTCTCCGCCTCATGTTCATATGGGCGAGACATCATATGTTACATTGAAACAAATCTTTGCAAGTAATTTAAAAATACAATATCTGGATCTTTTAAATCTTAAACATTTTGTTGATTCTTGTATATTTTGTCGCATAGGAATATCATTTCATATACGAACCTTTAATGCTGGAACATATGATTTTACCACTATTTTATATTAGCACTTGATGGGTTTCAAGCAATTTCACGACATTCTTTTTTGAATTGACTTTATACACATCTCCTTAATGGTGAGAAAATTGATTCACCAAATTGACAATCAACAAAAATTGCAATAAATATATTCCCTATCAGCTAAGGGTCAAAGGCATCATATAGTATGATTGATGGAGAGTTAAATCAATATAAATCTAATATTGATTTGCCTTGAGATAATCAATATAATTCTTGTACCATAAATTGTATGATTGCTAACCCTCGTTAAGTTCAAATTCGAGAAATACTCTATTTTATATTAAAGTGTGCATGTATGAAACACTATAAACAAGATATAAATTCATCGACTTTATTTAGCTCATGATTTGAACACATCTCGATGTGTCAATTTTAATGAGCTATACAATTCATAATTTGTCCTTTGATTGACATGTAATGTCGCAAAATATTTGGGCACATATAACAATATATAATCAGTATGGCCTAATGACCTTTCATATATGACACCGCTTGTCACAATTTTGAGCATGATCATTGTCAATAACTTTACCCATTTATATTTCATGTGGTGCACCACTTTTATTTTATTTTAGGTAAAATTATTACCAAGACCTTTACTTATTCATTTCACTTTTCCACATCCATAGTTTTATCATTGCGATTATGGTCATTTTATAACACAACGTATATTACATGAAGCTAGACCAATTGGACATGAGTGATATTATATGTATAATATCTCATTATCTTACTCAACTACCATGAGACGATAAATCAATTTATAATATTTATATTGAATTGATATACGCGCTCGATATTTTGTTGCAATAATATATCGAGATGTACCACGTGAATTTTTATCATTGCCTTATCAATCACATTTTTGCATGGCCTTAACGAATAGGTAATTAAAATTGTAGAATTGTAATTCATATTGATTAATTTAATTTTGTAGCTTGAGACCCAACCACTCATTTAGAGCTTTTTGGAGCATCACTAATATTTGGTGTTTATATTCGTAACTTCATAAGATGAAGGGATGTTATAAAGTGAAAAACTCACTTTTCAAATCTCTATAGAGATAGTGGTGAATAAAAATTAGTGCTATGCGCACAACCTTGCATAATGCTCTATTCATAATTTTAACATCTATAATTGCCTTAACAAATAGTTCTTGTAAAAAATATTATGGCAACATATATATTCAATCAAATATAGTATTTTTGAAAATATATTAAATAATTTTCTCATTTGTATGTAAAATAGATAATATAGGATTAAATCTATGTTCATAACTTGATTATTTTATACACAAAACCTACTATTCGTTTGAGTTGGTATGACAACTTCTAGGTTGAGTGGCGAGACGAAGTCTACTTAACAACCATGCCTTCTCGAATGGGATAATCTGTCCCCTTTCAATGTTAAGTTTGATCGGGGACAAAGCTTACCCACTATCAACTCAAGCTTATAGTATTATTTGTATTATAAAAATCAAGAATATAACATAATTAATCGTTAATAAATTTAATGAGAAAAAATAATATAAAAATTATATGATCATTGAAAATGCCTTCAAATTAATAGCAAAGCAGGTCGTGCATAAATAATATATACTTGATATTTTATAAAAATATTTAACAATATGAGGCGTTGTTACTGTCAGATGAATTTTTTCATAGACAACTTAGAGTGAATAGCTAGCATCGCATCTTCTTGTTTCTAGCCTATATATTGCTAATGCATTTTTTTATTTAATATGAATGCTTAATATAAAATATTTATTATGAAAGTGGATAAACTAAACAAGCAATATGGTCAAAATATATGGTAATATTGTTTGATGAACATACTAAACTAATTGCTTTCTACTTGACTTCATAAGTGATTAATCAATTAAGATATTAGCTCATAATTTTGAATAAAAATATATAGAGTATGCATATATATTAATTAGGCATATCAAAGGGTTTATCTATTATTAAATAACTAAAAATAATTGTTTTGTAAATGTAAAAAAAAAAAACTGTTAAAAATACAATATCTGGTATAAACCTATTTCTCTAGGAAAGTAAAGAAATTAGAGAGCTTTTCAATCCAACATTGTGTACATATTACATGAATCTCATCTCCTTATATAGCCCATTTGGTCTTAATGAGATGAAGACTAAAGGGCACAAGTTACATCTATATATTAATACAATAACTTAATACATAATTAATAGTGGGTGTTACATGGAATAGGTGGAATACAAATAGAAAGAGTCATCCATTTCAATTTACATTTACAATACTCTGTCACGGCCCAAATCTCTAACCCCATTTTAATTTCCTTAATCAGGATCACCGACCTTTGACGTGGGACCTACACTGTTGTATGTACACCGACCGAGGCACGTGGCCGAGGTATATGGTATTTTTGTATTGATGTATGCCTAGTGTTATGTATTGTGTAGACTTACTAAGTCGATTTGTACAGTTGTAGGCGTCAGGACGAGAGCGGGGACACGTATCGATATGCGTGTCGACTCGGGTACCGGGTAGTTGACGGGACCGAATATTAGGTCGGGGAACGAAAACACACAAATTGAATAAAAATATGTCAAGTAACTCGTATGGAATAGATATTGGGTGACTAACAACGCGATGGTACGAGGATATCACGGTTCGGACGCGAAACCGGACGTCAAAATGCTCGAAAACATAGACAAGTGTCTTAGTGGTGTCACAGTTAGGTGTCACTTATACAAATACAACAACACACACACTTTTCTTGAAATACATTACACTTGTCCAATGCCACACCACGTGCCCACCAAACACTCCCACCTACACACCATACACACACAACACACATGCAAACACAAACGATCAACGATCGGGCCGAAGAAAAGGAAGAAAACCGAGAGAGGAAGAAGAAGAAAAAGAGAGAAGGAGGAGGAGAAGTGAAGCGTCGGGAAGGAGAGTAAGGTGATTCGTTCTTGTTGTTGTTGTTGTTTGGGTAGCCGAGAATGGGGGTTCGGCCTCCCTGGTCGAACCCAAGCCGAACCCCATGACCGCGGTGGTGATGGCAGGGGTGCCTCCCCTGCCATCGGCTCCACCGGGGTTGGGGCATCACTGGAAGAGAGAAAAACAATTTTTTTTTCCTTTCTCTCGATCGAACCAATCGATCAGGAGGAAGGAGGTGCACATGCGCGCGTGCGCGTGTGCGTGTACCTTCTTACTGGGTCGGGCCCAGAATGGGCCAGGCTGGGTCGGGTCCGACCCGTTTGGGTCGACCCGACCCAAACAAAAAAAAAAGAAAAAAATGGAAGAAAATGAAAGAAAATTCGGAAAATTTTTGAAAAAATTGGAAAAATTAGGAAAAATTATGTCGATAAAATAAAATGAAATTGGGGAAAATTATATGTCGGTGATGTTTAAATTGAGCTTACACCCACTATATTTGAACTAATGAGACACCAAACTCAGGAACCTAGGAAAAAGGGTACGTGAGAGCGAATACAAGATTTGGAGTTACGGGAGGCCAGTAAAGCTAGGACTTTACTTTGTTGTTGTGAGTACACTCAATGACAAATTTATTTGGCATTTCATTCCTATTAATTGTTGTTCTTGCAAAGTCCTTTTGACTATTTTGCATTTGTACTCTTATATCATGTGTTCTTTTGTGTCTATGCTCACTTGATGAGTCTAGTTTGCATGATATCCATTCATTTGATTTAATTCATTGATTCTATCCCATGCTATGTCTATTCTTGTTGTTTTAAATGTGATGTGAATGATAAATAGCATGCTATTAGGCTAGTGAATATCTTATAAATGTTTAAGAGGACTTGTATTCCTTATTTGTTTAGGTGTGTAGATGTGTCTATGCCTTGACAATCCATACTTGGTATTTCTTGAAATTTAAAAAGTAGTTTTTTTTGCATTTAGGTCACGTACTCGATCGAGGTGTGCGCGAGTCACGGGGTTAGAGTCCCTGGGGATGTCGGCACATTTTACTTGACACTAGAGTCCCTGAGATGGTCTACACACCGGGGTTAGAGTCCCTGGGACACTGTATGACACTCGGGGTTAGAGTCCCTGAGGTGGTCTACACATCGGAGTTTGAGTCTCTGGTAACACTTGGGTTAGAGT
This sequence comes from Stephania yunnanensis, assembly GCA_039657365.1. Lineage (NCBI taxonomy): Eukaryota > Viridiplantae > Streptophyta > Magnoliopsida > Ranunculales > Menispermaceae > Stephania > Stephania yunnanensis. Next base: position 49,246,989 of record CM077584.1, on the reverse strand, counting down.
CCCTTGTGCTGTATGATGATGGAGTTGGAGTGACACGTTTCACTGCCGACCGGACCTAAATCACCACTACTTAGCCTAGTGTCAGTTTCACTTGTTTAACTATGGTATTTACTCTCATATGGTTTATTTTTTAGTTTTCCCATTTATATGCTTTTAAATACCATTTGAATATTTGGAAATACAAATTAAACTTGTCATCGGGGATTACTGTTTTATTCTTGTACTCACCGTCCTTTTTATGACGGTGGGTGTAGAGTCGTTTACCAGCAGTCGGGCAAAGAGAAGATCGACGATTATCCCTGAGCCCGCGGCGTGTCACTACATCGATTATATGTTTTCTTTTGATATTTTGATTGTATATGTTATATATGTCTTTCATATACTATTTAGGGTGATATATTAGGTTGAGAGCGGTAGTTCCCCGACTTGACTTATACTATTTTATTGTTTAAATACATTTTGAGGACTTTATATATGTGATGTCATTTCCTAGTTTTCCACACTTAGGATTTTATAAATGGCTTCAGCATAAGTTACTCATTACTTCTGCATAATCAATAAGACTTCCGCTAATTAATTAATTAACTTTAAATTTTAATTAACTGGTAGGACTAGTGTATTACTTATCATGAACATGAAAAACGAGGCGTTTAGGTTGTAAAGGCTGACTAATACGTAGTTAAGTCCTGCGTGGATATAATTACGGGATTAGGCCGGAGGTGCCCTAGATTAGGAGAGGGCGGTCACACATTCCCCTTTGGATGACACTTGCTAAGAAAACATGCCTCGTTAAAACTTCTACTAAAAAAACTCGATGGGAAAAAACTTAGTAAAAGAAAAAGAGTACATTGTTCTCATCGATGTTGATGTAAAGTATGATATTGATATTTAATATTAATATTGTTAGGATTGCCTGGTCAAAAACCTTGCTAGGAGAATCGAATGGGATAAAACCATAACTAAGGAAAAATGTGCAATGCACTAATCAATAACTCCTTTTGATTCTCCCTCTCATTTTCACATAGGCGAGACATCATATATTACATTGCAAGTAATTTGAAAATACAATATCTTGTCTTCTACACCTTAAGCATTTGGTGATTCTTGTGCATTTTATTGCACGCGGACATCATTTTCTATACAAACCTTTAATGCTGGAACATATGATTTTGTCACTCTTTTATATTAACAATTGCATCTTGTTGCTAATCAATGATCCTTTGAACTTCAAATTCACATTAAATTTATACATGAAAAACAATGTAACTCATTTGATGCGTTTCAAACAATTTCTTGCCATTACTTTCTTGAATTGGCTTATATCTCCCTTAATTGAGGGAAAATCGTTTGAATAAAGTGGCAATTATCAAGATATATCATAAATAAATCCCTTATTAGGCCAATTATGGGCTCAAGACATCTTATAATATACTTAATGGAGAGTTAAATCAATATAAGTCTTTTATTGATTTGCCTTGAAATAATCACCAGCTAATAAGAAATAAGGTTTCATAAAGAATGTCCATGCGAATTTATAATATTTTTCACATTATTGATGATTATGGATAATCAAAACAATCACTCCATATTATGAATGTCATTAGATGATTTGATTTATGATGACATTCATTTTAATATGTCTTTTATATTCCATAAGCTAAAATCAAGATTTCATTCTCAAATTAAATTATATATATTCATATAGAGAAATTCTCTATTATTCTAAGTATATTTCTTCTAGATAAAACATTGACAATATGATTGTTGTACCATATATTGCCTGCAAATTAGAGAAATATTCTCTTTTATATTATAATGTGAATGTAGCAAAATGAGCAAGACATGAATTATTCGTCTTTATTTAGGTCATGATTTGAACACACTCAATGTGTTAATTGTAATGAACCATAAAATTCATAATTTAGCCTTTGATTGGCATGGTAAAGGTCACCAAAATATTTGGGCATGTATATGACAATATTTAGGCTTGATGACCTTTCATACGCGAAATAGTTATTCACGATTTCGAGCATGTTCATTGTCAATAATTTTGCCTTCATATTCCATGTAGTGCATCACTTTTATTCTACTTTCGATAAAATTATTACCAGGTCCTTTACCGATTCATTTCACTTTTCCACGTCCATAATTTTATCATTGCGACTATTGTCATTTTATAACGCAACATATATTACATGAAGCTAGACCAATTGGATATGAGTGATCTTATATGTATAATATCTCATAATCTTACTCAACTACCATAAAACAAAAAATTAATTCATAATATTCATATTGAATTGATATACAAGCTCGATGCTCAATATTTTGTTGCAATAATATATCGAGGCATACCACGTGATTTTTATCATTGCCTCATCAGCCACATTTCTGCATAGCCTTAACTAATAGGTAATTAAAATTGCAGAATTGTAATTCATATTGACTGATTTAATTTTGTAGCTCAGACCCAGCCACCCATTTAGAGTTTTTTGGAGCATCACCAATAATTGGTGTTTATATTCATAACTTCATAAGATGAAAGGATGTTATAAAGTGAAATATTCTCTTTTCAAATCTCTATAGAGATATTGGTGAATAAAAACTAGTGCTATGCGCATAACCTTACATAATGCTCTATTCATAATTTAACATCTATAATTGCCTTAACAAATAGTTCTTGTCAAAAATATTATGGCAACATATATATTCAATCAAATAGAGTATTTTTGAAAATATATTAAATAATTTTCTCGTTTGTATGTAAAATAGATAGTATACGATTAAATCCATGTTCATAACTTGATTATTTTACACACAAAACCTACTATTTGTATGAGTTGGTGGGACAACCTCCAAGTTGGGTGGCGAGACGAAGTCTACTTAACAACCATGCCTCCTCGAACGGGATAACCTGTATCCCTTTCAATGTTTAGCTTTACCGAGGACAAGGCTTACTCACTATCAACACAAACTTATAGTATTATTTGTATTATAAAAATCAAGAATATAATATAATTAATCGTTAATAATTTTGATGAGAAAAACTAATATAAAATTATATGATCATAGAAAATGCCTTTTAATTAATGGCAAAGCAAGTCATACATAAATAATATGTACATGATATTTTATAAAAATATTTAACAATACGAGGCGTTGTTACTGTCAGATGAATTTATCCACAGAATACTTAGAGTGAGTAGCCTTGCATCTTCTTGTTTCTAGCCTGTATATTGTTAATGCATATTTTATTTAAAAAGAATGAATAGCTATGGAACAATGCATAAAATATAAGATCGGACAAAAATTAATCATGATTAAGGTTGAACAAAAAAAATCATGATTCAATCCGTGATGGGAGTACTATTTATATATTTCAAGGTAACGAGATATAAATTATTCCATAGGAACATAATTAATTGAATGCAATAGCTTATTGTGTTACTGTTTAATAAAATTATGGCATAGTAAATGCTTAATTAAGTTAATAATTAATTATTTCATTTTCGCATGCAAAAAAATTATAAGCAAATAAGAACTCTATATAGGACGTAACATTAATATGTGACCCAAACGTTCAATCTGTCGCTTTTGTAAGAACAAAAACTATATATAATTTTTTATTTAAAATATATATCAACTATATATAGCAAGGTAAGGCTTAATTAATTAACTTTTTTTTTTTTTGAACAAGCCAAAGAAAAGAAAATTTATGATGTTTCATGGATAATATATAACACTGTTAAAGTGGTCAAGAACGAGCGTTGAAAAGTCTCTATCGATTAAACGCAACTCAAAGAAGACATAAAGCTTTGGCTTCTATATTGTGAGCTCATCTTCCTAGCTTTCTTTCTTCTTCTTTTTTTTTCCTTTTTAAAAAAAAAATTTAATTTTAGTAATCAAACAAATTCTCACTTTGATTTCATAATTAACTAGTCAATTTAGAGACTAGCCAGTAATTCGGAATCATATATAAATCATGCTTTGTGTATTTCATGTAATTATATTAAATAAATATGTAACCAAAAGATATAATTTATGTTGCATGTGTGTATAGACATAATGCGGTGCAAATATAGAGAAAATGTTATAAATATATACTCATATGAGATACAAAATTTTATTTTAAGTCAACTATACCTATCAAAGTCATTCCCCACTTCAAAAGCTAAAGTTTATGATTTTTTTTAACAAAAAAATGCCAATGACAGTTAATAAAATAAATATATATTACTCATGAAATACTAAACAAACGTTGTAATTACTAAACCAAAATCACTATATGATATGGTTTCCTTTTATATGCCGAACTCCTGGACATGTAATATGGTTTCCTATATATTAATTGAATAAAAAGAAATGACAATTTGTATATTTTATATATGCCAAATCTATATTAACTAAGATGCATGTATGGTATAGTTTTCATGTTTATATAATTCCATTATAAAAGGAAATAGCAGTTTATGGTATTCCTATATATATGATTTATCATAAACTATTTATAAACCGTGCATAAGTTTTTTTTTTTATTTAATCAAAGAAAATATGCAAACCTCGATCTCGAGCTTTTGTCTCCAAAACACTTTGTGTAGAGCAACACCGTGCTTCCGAGCTTTGTCTCTCTAGAAAGCTTTATCGATTTAATATACTTACTTTGCTTGGAGCGATTTCGTGCCGATAACGCATTGTAAAATTAACTAGAACATAAGCTAGGAAAGTAAACAAAGAACAAGAGAAAGTAAGAAAGAAATTAGAGAGCTTTTCATTCCAAGATTGTGTACAACAATTATATTGTTAATGTTTTATCCAGAAGAAATATACTTAGAATAATAGAGAATTTCTCTATATGATTGTATATGATTTAATCTGAGAATGAAATCCTGAATTTAGGTTCTGGAATATAAAAGGCATATTAAAATGAATGTCGTTATAAATCAAATCATCTAATGACATTCATAATATGGAGTGATCATTTAAATCAAATCATCTAATGACATTCATAATATGGAGTGATCGTTTTGGTTATCCATAATCATCAATAATGTGAAAAATATTATAAATTTGCATGGACATTATTTATGGAACCTTATTTCTTATTAGCTGGTAATTATCTCAAGACAAATCAATAAAAGACTTATATTGATTTAACTCTCTATTAAGCATATTATAAGATGCCTTGAACCCCTAATTGGCCTAATAGGAGATTTATTTATAACATATCTTGATAATTGTCACTTTATTCAACCAATTTTTCCTCAATCAGGGGGAGATATAAGCCAATTCAAGAAAGTTATGGCATGAAATTATTTGAAACGCATTAAATGTGTTACATTGTTCTCCATGTATAAATTTAATATGAACTTGAAATTCAAAAGATCATTGATTAACAACAAGATGCAATTATTAATATAAAAGAGTGACAAAATTATATGTTCCATTATTAAAGGTTCATAAAAGAAATGGTGTCCGCGTGCAATAAAATGCTCAAGAACCACCAAATACTTAAGGTGTAAAAAATCAGATATTGTATTTTTAAATTACTTGCAATGATTTATTGCAATGTAATATATGATGTCTCTCCCATGTGAATATGAGGGGGAGAACCAAAGGACTTATTGATTAGTGCATTGCACTCTTTGAGTTATTGATTAGTGCATTACACTATTTTTCCCTTAGCTATGATTTTATCCCATTAGATTTTCCTAGCAAGGTTTTTAACGAGGCAATCCTAATAATATTAACACTTCATATCAAAATTGATAAGTGTATTGTACTTTTTTCCCTTCGCTAAGGTTTTATCCCACTTATTTTTTCTAGCAAGGTTTTTAATGAGACAATTCTATCAATATCATACTCTATGTCAACATTGATCAGAACGATGTACTCTTTTTCCTTTACTGGGTTATTTTCACAGGATTTTTCCTAGCAAAGGTTTTAACGAGGCATATTCTCTTAGCAAGTGTCATCCAAGGAGGAATTTTGTAAATGTAATGGGAAAGTGGACGACCCTTCCTATCCCAACCTTATGTAACACCTATTTAATTGTTAGTTAATATTGTATTATATATAAGAGTAACTTGTGCCTTTTGGTCTTCATCTTATTATGACCAAAAAAGCTATATAAAAGGGTCCTCTCCATGTAATATACACAACAATGTTGGAATGATAGTTCTCCTATTTCTCCCCCATCTCTTCTCTTATTATATTTTCTAGTTCTTTATTTACTTTCCCCAGCTTAGTTCCTAGATATTTTACAACCAACTAAAAATAATTGTTTTGGTGAGCATTAATCCAAAGGTTCGCTGACAAAAGAGGACATGATGATATTCATATCTTTTAGATTTAAAAAATATACAACAAATAGACCTCCCGTATTCTAAATCGATCAATTAATTGTAAGTATAAGTGAAATTGTGTACATAAGTAATCCAAAGTTTAACTTGCATATTCAAGACCATTAATTAGTAAAACAAACTAGTAATTAAATTACTAAAATTTATTAAGATTCAATATTAATTATGTAACTGTCTAAAGAATATAGAGGAGAGACCATTCGTATTTCATCGTTTTAATTTAAATAAAAATCTCATTTTTTAGTAAATATCGAGAGAGTTGGATCAATCATTATCAAAATATTAATCACGAGCTCAACTGACACATAGAAATTCATAGGATTATAAAAAAAATGATATTTAATTAAGGCAAAGTATAGGTCATGGCAAAATAGAATGTAATAATTTTTCACTACTATTTTTTGTATCACCACTATATATGCAACAATTCAAATTTATAGTTTCATACTTTTCATACATAACAAAACAAAATAACTATATCCTATTGATTTAGTTTATTAATACATCAGAAGAATATGTTGGTACCTCAAACAAATATGCGCATCGAAAATATATCAGTCAAGACTCAAAATCTTTAGTGTTTTTACAATTATTTTTGTTAAATAAGGAAAAAGCATTTCAAATTAAAATAAATTGAATACTAACCAACCAAAAAAAAACTTGGTCCTTCAAATTAGAGAAATAAAATTAGTTGTCTCATAAATCTACTTTGCTAATTAAGACCATGTTACACGAAGTATGACGTATTTATGAAGTGAAAAATAGATGTTCATATTCAACTGAAAATTTATGTATAATCTTGATCCATGATCCCTAAGCTTGATGTAATAGATGTCACTTAGCTACATAACATGCATGTGAATATATGGATAGTGGTCTAACATCTAGTTTTTTCTTAGATATTTAGAATATAGTCAAAATAAAAGCCTTCATCATTGAGCCTCTATGTGATGGGTAAGGGTAGTAAACCACAATGAGTTTGCTATACATACTTAGCTTGAGCACATGCATAAATTGTTGCTATACATAAACCAAACCTGGGATGGGGTATATGTTTATTTATCATATGAAAATACCTACTTTATAAATTCTCAAATTAAAAAATATAAACTCATAAAAAAAGAAAGCAGTAAATAATAACATGAAATCAAAACATCAACAAAGACAATTTTGCTTCGAGGTAAACATAAAAATATTTACAATTAAAGATTCACATATCAAATGAAAGAACATATGCATCTTTGGAGCTTTATTACCTAAAACACTTTCTTGATTTTTGAAGTTTCCATCATGTAGAGCACACTCGTGCTGATAACGTGTTGTAAAACTAATTAGGACTAAAGCAAGGAAGTAAATAAAGAACTAAAAAATAGAACAAGAGAAGAGATGGGAGAAAATATGAGAACTTTTCATTCCAACATGGTGTATACATTACATGGAGAAAACCCCTTTATATAGCCCTTTTGGTCATAATGAGATAAAGAACAAATGGCACAAGTTACTTTTATATATAATACAATATTAGCTAACAATTAAATAGGTGTTACATAAGGTTGGGATAGGAAGGGTCATCCATTTTTCCATTACATTTACAACAGTTTTGTTTAAATTTCAGTATTTACTTTCCGTATTGCTCACTTAATTTTCTTGGGAATACTCACTCTAGACTCGTCATCTGCCTTTTTGTGATAGTTTGAGTGTAGATCCTGGTACAAGTCGTGACAAAGGAAAGTTATCGGAATACCCGTGATTCAGAGATATTGAGCCAGATTTGTAATTTTGTATTATATATACTTTGTTTTTTATTTTGGGGATTTGAGATTGTAAGATACTTCAAAACTCTTGATATTTTGATATATTAAAGTGTATTTTTATTCTATGATGATATATGAGTTTTCCACACTAAGAATCAGAGTTAAATGCATGACTATAATGTTTAATATTTTGATTGTCATGATAAAAGACTTTCGTTGTGATTTATTATAGTTCAAAATAATCTTAACAGATGACTTGAGTTCAGTAACAATTTAAACTGTAAATTGTTGTTTATTGAAGTTAATAATGAGTAAATAATGGATGAGATTGCATGTGGGACACAGCTGGCGCTGGTAGGCTAGGTTGTGGGTCCGCATTGGCCCCCGTGGCGATCTATTTGAAAAATGGTTCATTATAATTATCCACTTTTGACTTTTTTGCTCGGTTGAACTGACATGCTTATTAGCAACTTGCATTTTAATGGAATGGATGAGGTTTAGATTTGCCTAGTTGTGAAGGCATTGCTCTTATATATATATATATTTTAAAAAATGCAATTATTAAGTATTTATTTGATAGAGAACACAATTAAAAAGTTGTAAAAGCTTTCAAAAATAAAAGTTGTTAGTAGAAGATAAAATAATAAGTTTATGAAGTTTTCAAATCCAAGTACATTTAACTACGTACTATAATAAAAATAAAAGAATATTTTTGCAAAAAAAAATCTAAGGAGTCTTCTTCTATTTAGTAATTTTATTAAGTTTGTGAAATTTCTCATGCAAATTGACTCTTTCTTATTAGATACAATTCTTTATTTAAGAGAACACATTAATTTTTTTTAAAGAGAGAACACACAATTAACACATGCCTATACTTTTTCAAAAATAACTAGATAAATAAAAATAACATGCGTATGCAATATTTACCACAAGAGCTTATCTGAAACTTGCTAACAAATGCACTATAGATATATAGCTTTCTATTCTATTTTATGACCCTACGTTTTTCCTTCGCAGGTTCAACGAGTACAAAATTCTAGTGCCTTTCTCACATGATTTGAAAGATCAAAAAGATCTACTGTAACAAAAAGATTCAGTTCGCTTGTGGATAGTTTGAAGATGGAGAAAATATATATAATACTTGATAATAAAAAAAACTCAATATAAATTAGCAAACTGAAGTCAGTTATAACCAAGTTAATAGTATACAATGCCACTTCAAATACATCTAATCTAAGAAAAAATCAAGTAATATTAAATTTCAACAAACATTATGAATATAAAATTTAATATAATCAATACATTGTCATTCAACTGTTAGTCTTTCTTAGCATCACTGAAGATCCAAACAAATAATCTCACTATCATAACAAGTGGTACAAGTGCAAGTTGAATTAAATCGATGTGAATAATCAACAATTGATAAATCAAACCCTAAATACAACAACACCACCAATAAATTAATCGAGAGTGGCAATAAAAAATGAGTTAAATTTAATTAGACTTCTTTATAATAATGAAATCAAATAAAAGGGAAAAACCATAATAGAAACATCATTTTCATATATTCATTCAATCAATAGAAGCATGCGTACAAAAAAAATAAAAGGGAAAGTTTTAAAAGTACAGATACAAAAAATACATAATTCATGGACGCCCAAACCAATGGTGAAACTCATTCAAAGAACAATGCCGAAAAATTGAAGCTACAACCTATTGAGAACGTATATACAAAAACTAAACCAACCAACAGAAAGCTCACACCAAGAATTGGAATAATTTGATTGCATCTTGTTGCTCCTTGTAAGCTTTCATGTGTTGTGTTTTATTTTCCAATGAGCTTGCTAATTTTTTTTTTGTGGTGTGTTGGCTTTGGATCAATCCATTTGAAGAATTTGCAACCGTCCACCTGTGTAAATTAACAATAAACTTGAGATTAGATTTAGCTCACCTGAAAAATTTAATAGCTACATAAAAGCTTATCCTTCCAATATTAGCATCTAAGACCCTAACTTGATTTCTTCTACTATTTCATGAACCTTCTCTGATCTCATTGCCACAATCTATGACCTACATAAATTTGTAATAGAGCAAGTTGTTAGCATCATAAAATCAATTAGCTAACGCAATATTAGGAAAACATATCTAACTTTCACAAATATGTAAATAAATGATTCCCATAACTTGAAATCTGAATATTCAACTAATCCATACCACATTCAAATTAAAAGCAAACAAACAAATACACTAATTTATCTTCTTATTTAACTTGCAAATGAGAGCATGACTTATGAAAGAAACACGATTGGGAGTTGCTTTTTTTCTAATAAAATTGAGAATTCATTATGCATGAGCAAGCACTTCTACAGCTAACTTGCAAATGAAGACATGACTTAAATCTTGAAACACTGTTATTTCAAAAATAGGTTAGTAAGTTTATAATTTTCATAATAACTAGATAACATTATCCATAGCTTCTACTTTACTCATTGATAACCCTTACTCACATACTAATCAAGAACATATCATTGATTCATCAAAAGGAATTTAAAGAAAATGATTTAGAGATTCAATGAAAAACCATTTTGGTCGTCTACAACTTAGGGAGATATATAGTCAAATACTTTTACATTCATGTAGGCGTACCCCCTAAGGTGTACAGGTAATAAAGAATTAGATCAATAGAGTATGAGCAACTAAATGAATTAGTTTAAGTAGACAAAAAAAAGTAATTGAAGAACACAATGTTGCACACACTCAGACACAATCGGAGATCAAAACCAAATCTAAATATAGAGATTCAAAATAAAGGAAGAGGAAAGATGTGATAGGGAGAGAACGTTGAGAATTGGAGAGGAGAGACACAAAAGAAGAATGACAGTGAGTGAGAGTTGTAAATAATTTCAAGAAATATAGATATGAAAAATTAAACCAAAAACCTCGAAAGATAATGCATGATTCACAAGTTCTTGTTAACATAAAATGCATTATTCAAACAAGAAGATTTCCTTGCCAGAGTAGATGGAGCAACTGAGAGTGGGTTTGTCATAGTGAACGAACCACCCATTCAGGCCAATCAAGCACGCTTTATAAGCTTGAATCATAAAAGTAAAATTCATTCACAAGTGTTGAGAGCAAAAACAATATTAAATGAATGTACTACTATATCAATTGGAGAATCTCTTGGGGGTGGTGATTATGAAGGGCCCGTGTTGTGCTTACAACAAACACCGCAACTCTGCACGCAATGTCATAGTGTTTCACTGTGGGTGTTTTTGTGCTTTGGTGCCGGTATGTTTGCCTTCCTCACCAATCGAGTCAATGAGTTGCCTGTAGCGACCAAGGTAGAAAATATCAATGGACTAACCCTAAATGAGGAGAGAAAAAAAAAAGAAAACTTGAAACTATGAGTGTTTTGTAAGAAAGATGAGCTTGGATTGATTAGAGAAAAGAGAAGAAAAAGAAGGGATGAGCGAAATCAAAAAGAGCGTGAGAGAGATAGTTTGATTACTGGAGTTGTTGTTGTGGAAAAGAAGACAACTCAAAGGGAGGAGCAGAGAAGATGTAAAACGTGAATATGACTCCAACTCAAAGTCCAAGATTGAAAGGGTAAAATCGACTATTCATCACGGTACATATTCACTCTTTTAATATAGTACTAGCTATATATATACACATTTCAAATTAATATTTTATAAGTAGCAAATTGAAGGTTATATGTAGACCTTGATGCTATAAATTGAATGAAATTACTTCCCCTTCACTTGCTAAGATTAATTGCTCTTTTACCTCAAAAATCGACCAGTGACCACAACACGTACACTATTGATATATATTTATATTGTATATTGGCATAACACCATCTTTGAGTTTTTTCTTTTAAGTTAATATCTTTGAAAAAAAACTAATCAGAAAAATGTATGTATTAACTTCAATAGTTTCAAAAATAAGGCGGGGAACTTTGCTTCTACTTCCCCTAACATTTGTATGTATGTTCAAAAAATAAAGATTTACAACTGTTTCAACAAACAAAAAAACCCTTCAAGTGATACGATCTTGATTCGATAGTTTTTTATGTAAGATATTTTGTAAGGGGTCGGGATCCACTTGATTTATGCCATATTTCCAGAAATGTGAACAATAGAGCACATAGTCCAGCGAGATTTGCCCTCAAATTTTTCTAATGAACAAGAGAATCCTGCTAATAATGATGGTGAAAACGTTAAAGTAAGGAGAAGTAAAAGACAAAAGATTGATAAATATTTTGACCCATATTTTATAACTTACTTGGTTGAAGGAAATATATGTGAAATTAAGGAACAAACAAATTTTATCCTTAATGTTGATGATGACCCTATTCTTTTCAATAAGCAGATTTCATCGAGAGATAATAGATTTTGGAAAGAAGCGATTAATGATGAAATGAATTCGATTTTATCGAGTCAGACTTGGGTACGTTCTGATTTTCACTAGGATCAAAGATAATTGAGTGCAAATGGATATTCAAAAGAAAATTAAGTATCGATGAAACTATAAACAAGTTCAAAGTGCGTCTAGTAGCTAAGGGCTATAGACAAAAACATAACATTAGCTATTTTGATACATATGCACCGGTTGCAAGAATAGATTCCATTCGGATGTTGATATCTTTTGCTTCTATTAATCATTTAGTTATCCATCAAATGGATGTGAAAAATGTTTTTTTTTTTTTTTCTAAATGGTGATATAGATGAAGAAATATATATATATATATAACAATTAAAAGGTTTTGTTATGACAGGTCAAAAGAAGAAAGTTTGCAAATTGGTGAAATCTCTATATGGCTTGAAGCAAGCTTTTATGTAATGGCATGAAAAGTTTGACACAGTTGTACAATCATTTGGATTCAAAGTCAATGATGTTGATAAATGTATTTACAACAAGTATGATAATGATGTTGGTGTCATCATATGTTTATATGTGGGTGACATGCTTATATTTGGAACTTCACTATCCTTAGTTGAAGAAACTAAATGATTCTTATCTACTAGTTTTGACATGAAGGACTTAAGAGAAGCTGATTTAATTTTGGTAATCAAAATCTCATGACAAGATAATGGTCTTACATTATCTCGATTTCATTATATTGAAAATATTTTGAAGAAATTTGATCATTTTGATTAAAAGTCGATTTGTACTCTTATCAAACCTCATTTAAAATTAGTAAAGAGCACGTACTACACAAATTTTGATGTACAACGACTTTTATAAGACAACAACAGTTGTGTAAGTCATCTGATACAATTTCTAACGACACGCAAGAAAATGGTTATTGTCTTTATCGTCTTTGAACATAATCAAATACTAATTAGAGCTTTTATTAAAGAAATGTCGTGTAATTTATGGTAAAATGGCTATCGAATGTGTGCCGTAAAAAGCTTTTGACAATGAATGACATGCTTCATGCAAACGTTGTGTGTAATTCATGGTATAATGGCTGTTAGATGTATGTTATAAAAAACTTTCAATAATTGATGACATGCCATATGTGAATGTTGTGTAACACGTGATATAATAGCTATTAAATGTGTGTCATAAAAACTTTAAATATTAGATGCCACGTTTGATGGGCATGTCGTGTAACAACTAATATAATGGCTAGTAGAAAGTTTTCAATATTAGATGTTATAACCGATGTGAATGTCGTCTAACACAATGTATAATAACTATTAAATGTGTGTCGTCAAAAACTTACTATTTGTTGACATGCCTGATTTGAATTTCGTGCGACACATTATATAATGGTTGTTAAATGTGTGTCATAAAAAACTTCCAATATTAAATGACATAACTTATGTGAATGTCGTGTAACACGCGGTATAATGAATTTTAAATGTATGTTGTAAAAACGTTCAATATTAGATGACATGATTGAATGTAAATGCTATGCAATACATGAAATAACAGAAAAATCATTATCCCTTTTATATCTAGAGCTGAAATTGTGTTCTTCCTTATCTTCTCCAAACCATCGATCTTTGCACAACCATTCACTCTAACTACTAATCAAGCGAATTTGTCTATTTTAATATTTTCTTATATTTGCACACATTAACTTTTTTTATATCTAGAGCTAAAATTTTAGAAATTAGAGTTATTGAAAAGAAGATGACACTAAGTATTGATGGTGTATCATAAAAGATAGGGAAATTAGGAGTAGAAACCAAGAACATTGACATATTTTTGGATAAAGTGTGACAAAGCTTGAATTGAATTGATCCTGCTACAAAAATTTAAATCATTAGGAATGTTTATTTACAAGGTTTAATATTTCATGCTTCAAATTAAGAATGAATAATCGGTTTTAGCTATAAATCTTAATATTTTTTAAATATCTTTTTATTTTTCATAATTATGACTAGATATAATGTGATTTTTTATTTTGTCAAGGTATCTACATCATTGCTAAGAATCTCAAAGTCTTTTTTATTCCTAAGGCTCTAAATTGATATAATGTGCAAGTATATAATATTAAAATGTATAATTTTTGCTTTAAAAATCTATATTTTTTATATCAAATTAAAATCTATGTTATTAATATATTAAAATATATCCGACCTTGCAACCGCCCAAAAAAATATCGAACCTAAAGTTTCTTATTATTATTTATGGTAATTACTTTTTTTAAACTACGTTAAGTTTTTTTTTTTTGTTATTTACCTTAAAATTTTACATATATACATATAGATATACATTTCTTAAAAAAAAATTGTAACAACCCGTATTTTTAATTCGATGATTAATCGATAATCACGAATCAATAGTGGTTCAAAATCTGACTAAGAGTCACGATTCGTCGACATGCTCGAACATCAAATGAGAAAAAAAAATTGTGTTTGGTGTGCTAATGTGTATACTATATGCTATCTCGAATGTCTGACAAAATTATATTAAGTTCGCGTAACAATGGAGATCTTAGGCAAATAATTATTGAAAATTGGCTAAGTAAAGACTCAAAACAAAGGTGACATGTGTAAAGCAAGTCAATTTTAGGGTCATAAAGTAAACGAAAGAGTTGCAGACCCTAAAATCTTGTCTTACATAGACAACATGGACCCTAGATTTAAGTGTTGCTTCAATCGAGAAAGAAATGGAGAGATGACATAATTCTCAAAATAAAAATAAAAATAAAGTATATATTTATCTATACACAACACATAACACACAAGCGAAAATGAAAAGGTTTCGAATTAGGAGTGGCAATTCGTGTCGGTGAGTCGTAAACGTGTCGTGTCATAAACATGTCATGACCCTTATAATGCAAACTCATTACATGACATGTTTATTAATCGTGTTAATCGTTTTCGTGTTTAAGTAAGTTGTGTTAAATATGTCGTGTATTCGTGTCACCTATTTATTAAATATTGTATTTAAAATTTTTATTTTATTTAAACTTTTATAATTTGATTACTACTTTTTAAAATATATTTAAATAATTAAATTTAAACAAATATGCTAAAATAACCAATAAAATATAATGTGATTATATATAGTCGTTATTTTTACTTTACTTTTTCATTCAAGTATTTATTACTCTTAATAATAAAGCAAAAATGATTAGTGATAATAATATAAACAAAATTATAATAATCATTTAAAAGAATATCTAAATTTTACTTTGGTGAAAATTTTTATTTTTTCTTAATAAATAATTATTAATAAAATCTAAAACATAAATAATATATTAAAAGTAAAATGAATATTTCATCTCAAATATAAAATATAATATGATAAAAGATGTCTATAAATAAAATAAATAAATTATGCTATTAACATGCATTTAAATGGGTGAATTTTGTACCAATCTATTTATTATATCATATTTATTATTTATACATTATTCTTTAGTTGTGTTACGCGAGTTATAAACGAGTTAAGCAGGTTGACATGTTAATGACTCGATTATTAACTTATATAAATGTGTTGATATATTTATGAGCCAGACTCACTTAATTCAAATTCACTACATATTTATTACTTGTTGTGTCGTGTTAATTGTTTGATGACCCAAATTATCCGTCGTATTTCGAACCCTACCTCCTTCCCCAACTCGAGGAACATACGAGGAGATCGCGTGGAGATGGCGGACGGACGTTGACAGCGGCTCCGGCGAGGAACAGCGGATCCGAAGAGGATGCGACGTAGGGAGCGACACGGCGGACCAGCGGCACGGCGGACACGGAAAAGATGACGACTAGCGGACCAGCGAGGTCAAACCAACAGCGGTGGCGGTAGCAGGGCCGCGGACCAACTGCTCCAGCGAGAAGGGATGACGGCGATGACAACGCCAGCGTGGACAACAGCGAGTTGCGGAGAAGCTGCGGCGATTTCGGTAATGGATTGCTCACGAAGAAGATGAGTTTTAGCTTCAAATTTGTGAGAAAAGAGTGGATCCATGCTAGAGTTTGTCTCTTGAATGAGATTTGGAGTTGAAGAACCCCATTGAAGGCAATGGTGAGGCTCTAAACCACATTTAAAATTTAAATCCAAGTCAAATTTAGAAATTCATAGTCGTTGATGCTTGAAGTGGTTTAATTGTTAGGGTTGGTTCTTGTTTGATTTTGTGAATGATTGCATGAATGATTTTAAGTTGATTTTGCATTAAGTTTGGGGAAATACTTGTTCTTCCACTTCATGTGTTTGATTAAATTGACAGAAGAGACATTAACTTGCTCTTTTAAACAAAATGCATGGAAAAGTATAGATTTTAAGCCTAGTGGACTTTTTTCAAGTTTTCTTTATATGATTCAATTTGATCGAGTGTCATTGGCATGGTTTTGAGTCTTGAAACGATTGTCACTAGATTGCATTGGCTTTGATAAAATCATTTTGAAACCTCTTAAAGAGAGCTTGCTATGTTCTTCTAAGATTTGACAAATAATCTGAGAATGAATGCATTCCAAATGTTTGAAGAAACGATCAAAAGTGAATATGACTTGTCTCAAATAAGCATTTTAAGTCACTTTGTCCTAGTCTTGTAGTAAGAACTAAAGGGAGTAGAATTTTATGGTTTTGAAGGTATTGTGACCTGCTTCTTGAAAAGTAAAGTTACTTTGATTAAGTCATGGATTTTTACTAAATACTAAGATTTGAGGATTCAATGCCAAACTTGACTCTTGTGCGGTGATTTAGATCTCTTTGGTTGTGATTAGTCGATCGCATTCGATATTCATATTGGAAAATCAAGTCTTATCGAACTTTTCTTGTTTTGCTTCACAACATTCTTATTTTATTCGAGTCGTGGATTTTGATTTGAAGGAATTGTTTTAAAGTTGGGAATGAATTAAATAATTTAATTGGGAATAAGGATGAGTCCTAATAGTCTAAGCTACCCTAAACGAGTTTTAAACGAGTCTAAACAATGTGTGTTATACCTATACGCTTGTGATATGCGATGAGTTATAAACGAGTCTTAAAATATTTTACTATATCTTTTTATTTTTCATAATTACGGCTAGATATTATGTGCTTTTTTAATTTGTCAGGGTATGTAGAGCATTACTAAGAATTTCAAAGTCTTTTTTATTACTAGGGCTCTAACTTGATATAATGTGCAAGTAATAGTAGAATTTATAATTTTTGCTTAAAAAATCTATATTTTTTTATATCAAATTAAAATCTATGTTATTAGTATATTAAAATATACCCGACCATGCAACCCAAAAAAAAAAAAACTTATGTTAAGTTTTTTTTTTTTGGGTATTTACATTAAAATTTTATATATATACATATAGATATACATTTCCTTAGAAAATACCTATTCATCAATAAAATAAAATACCCACCCTAAAAATCCAGCATGCTTCCCTTTAAAAAAATGCACCCTTTTTTAAATTAAAATTTGCCTTTGAGTTATAAGTTCTATCCCCTCTATCCCATTTTCTCTTAGCGTTCTCTCCTCTAACCAAATCGACTTCTCTTGGGCCCTAATCTCCATCAATTGGA
The DNA here is from genome assembly GCA_039657365.1 of Stephania yunnanensis. Lineage (NCBI taxonomy): Eukaryota > Viridiplantae > Streptophyta > Magnoliopsida > Ranunculales > Menispermaceae > Stephania > Stephania yunnanensis. The sequence continues at coordinate 49,228,892 of CM077584.1, read as the reverse complement.
ACTTGGAAGCTCTCTCCCTCGTTCTCGAATTCCTTAATTTACCTCAACGATATGCTTGGATGGAGTATTGTTAAGTGCAATCCTTTTTTTGTTCTCATCTAGTGTGTCTTCACACGATCTCTCTATTGTGGGCGTCGATCTCTGCGGTGAATCCAAGGTTTTGATTCTAGATTCATTGTGGTTGGCAGAGTTGGGATGAACTTAATAATCAGTTGATGCTTTTCTAAGAATGCTTCTTAAGATATCATCTCAAGTTTATTTAGTCCATCAAGGTTAGTTTTTTATGTCTTGATTCACTACTACAATCTTCATTATTTTAATACTTGAGCAGTCGATTGATTTTTGGAGTTTAACTATTCTCCTAGATTTCTCCTTATGACGGTGAATTTGTGATCACCAATTGATTTTAAATGTCTACCCATATTATATGATATGCGTGAAAAAGTCACCAAAAATAATGCTGCACATATTTTGTTTGATGAAATGTCTTATATACCGCTTCTTGAATACATATTTTGTTGGCCTCTCATCACTTCATTAATTGAGAGAATTTTTTTTTTTTTAAAAATAAAAATAAAATAAAATTAAGCTTAATAAAATAAATGCCTTAAATTCATTGTGATTTGTTAAAGAGAAAACCTTTTGTGTATCTCTAAATTGACGCATTTTACAAACTAATAATGTTAATCTCTTATTTCATTATTATTTAATGAGTTTTCTATATTGTTGGTTAGCAAATTACTTAGGGATAAGAGCAGGAGCAAGATATCCCTATATCATCCTCACATGAGGATATATTTTACTATCTAAGTATTGAAACATTATGCGTGATTAAATGTATTAGTGGTTGCTTCTCTTGTGTTTTTTTCTTTTTTTTTGATGAACCATTTTAGAGGAAAGAATGAGTAGAATATTTGAGGAACTGTTTTCAATACATTTTTGTAGAAGTTGGCTTTAGTATAAGGTGGTTTTGGTGTGCATAAAAAATGTATTAATTTATAGTTAGTAGTACTTGATATTAAGCTAACACAACATAATAATATGAATAAAAGAGTTAGCGACCCTATAATAAAGTGGTGGATAAAACATAGTAAACAAGTAGAGTTTAGAGAAAACTACTAAAGAAAAAATTTTGGAATCTTGACTTAGATGCTAATACAATGTGGCTAGAAATGAGTAGTTGCATAAGGAGGGTGAGATCAAACATATTAGGTATATCTAAAGGCTTGGGACCTCCAAAGAAGGAAACATGGTGGTAGAACGAGGATGTCCAACGAGCAATTAAGACTAAAAGAGAGATGTATAGGAAAATACTTAAGTGTCAAGATGAAAATGTGTACAATCAATATAGAGAAGCTAGAAAACATGCTAAAAAAGTAGTTAGTCAAGCTAAAACAAATTTCATGAAAGATCTATATACAAGGTTAGGTAATAGAGATTGCGAATATATATATATATATATGCTAGCCAAATTAAGAGATAAAAAGAAACAAGACCTAAGTCATGTAAGATGTATTAATGACGAAAATCAAAATGTTTTAATGCGCGAGGAGGATATTAAGGAGAGATGGAGAAGTTACTTCGATAGTTTATTTAATGATGGCCAAGTTGATACTATAATAGATGAAAACCCACACCAAGAAAGAAATGTAAACTATACACGCAATATTAGAATTGTAGAAGTTAAAGAGGCATTGAAAAGAATGAAAATAGGGAAAGCATGTGACCCAGATGAAATATCCCTAGAGGTTTGAAAATGCTTAGGAGAAATTGGATTGACTTGGTTAACAAAACTTTTCAATAAAATTTTAAAATCAAAACGGATGCTAATGAATTGGAGAAAAAGCACGCTTGTGCCAATCTTCAAAAACAAAGGAGACATTCAAAGTTGCTTAAACTACTAGGGAATTAAACTTATGAGTCACACTATGAAACTTTGGGAGAGGATAATTAACAATAGGCTAAGAAGAGAAACAACAATATCAAAGAACCAATTTGGTTTCATGCCTGGGAGGTCAACTATGGAGGCGATTTTCCTTGTAAGACAATCGTTAGAAAAATATAGAGAAAAGAAAAAATATCTTCATATGGTATTCGTAGATTTAGAAAAAGCATATGATAGGGTCCCTAGAGATGTTTTTTGGTGGGTTCTAGAAAGAAAAAGAGTGCATGCTAAATACATAGACACTATTAAGGATATGTATGATGGAGTAGTAACGAGTATAAAGACATTTGAAGGAGCTACAAAAGAATTTTCCATTACGATAGGACTACATCAAGGATCGGCTTTAAGCCCATATCTATTTACTTTAGTTATGGATGAACTAACTAGACATATTTAAGAGGATATACCATGGTGTATGCTATTTGCAGATGATATATTGTCTTAGTGGATGAAACTAAAGATGGAGTGAATAAGAAATTAGAACTCTGGAGGAATACATTAGAATCTAAAGGCTTTAAGTTGAGTAGGACGAAAACCGAATACATGCACTGTGAGTTTGGAAACACTAGACATCGAGATGACGGTGTGATAAAAATAAGGGAAGTAGAAGTTCCTAAGGTAAACCACTTTAGATACATATGATCAATCATACAAAATGATGATAACATTGAAAATGATGTCACACATAGAACTCAAGCTGGATTGAAGAAATTACGAAGTGCAACATAGGTGATTTGTGATCGACATGTTCCTACTAAGTTAAAAGGAAAATTTATAGGACCGCAATTAGGCCAGCTATGCTCTATGGAAGTGAATGTTGGGCGGTAAAGCAACAACAATTATATAAAGTGAACGTAGCAGAAATGAAGATGCTTATGTGGATGTGTGGTAAAACTCGTAAAGATAGAATAAGAAATATAAAAATTCAAAGACAAGTAAGAGTAGCACCAATTGATACAAAGATTAGGGAAGGGCGGTTGCGATGGTTTGGTCACCTGCAAAGACGGCCTACAAATGCCCCAACTAGAAAACTTGAATTAATAGAAACTGTAGAAATTCGACGAGGTAGGGGCAAACCAAAGTTAACATGGGATGCATTAATTAAGAGGGATTTGAATGGTTTGCAAAGCTCACCATCAATTGCACTTAATCGAGCACAATGGAAAAGTTTGATCCATGTAGCCGACCCCAGTTAATTTGGGACTGAGGCTATATTGTTGTTGTTGTTGTTGTTGTTGTTGTTGTTGTTGTTGTTGTATTCTTTGGGTTCGCAATTGAAAAGTTGGTTTTACATTCCTAAAGGAGCGATACCTATTCTTAAGGTTGTTGGAACTGGCTTTCATACACTATATGAAATTTTTATTTAGACAATGAGAAACACATAACTTGAACTAAACTAGTTTTTTATTTGATGCCATGAAAGTGTTAATTTTGCTTGAGAAGAAGTTGCCGCCAACTTATCTTTGATGATTGGATACCATTAATTGACTAGTTGATGAGATTTATAATATATACAACTTAGGTAGCAAAATGAATGGATCTCGATTATTGAAACCAAAATAGAGAACAAGTGTGTTTCTTTAGGCCAAGCTCTATAGTAACATTATTGAACAAATTAATGAATGAAGGGGTGACGATACATGGAATTGATGATATATAGAAGAAATACTACTTGGAATTTCTTAGCAATCTGCTTGTGGAAAGCTTCGGATACAGTATGCACATGCTCTTCCTTAGGTTGGAGTATTGTGGGACAATTGGGAGGCTATAACTTTTGAGTTGGAATACATTGGGAGTCTTGGGACGTAAAATGACCTTTTAGAGTTTTTTTCTTTTCTTTTGTAAATATGTTGGGGACATGAAAATTTTCTTATAAGGAATTTTTTTTCTTACATTAATTTGAAATGCAAGTTTTTAAGCTAAATTTAGTTGTGGCGTTCTTTAACTTTGTCTTCTAATTTTTATAATTAATTGTTTGAGTCTTTGAAAATCTATAAACGAAGTACAAGATTAAAATAGTTAATTAATTTATTTATTTTTTCAAAATACTAGGTTGTTGAGGTTAAAATAAAGAGTACTTTTTAAGTTTTGGATAAAAGTTTTGAAGGTGATTTTTTTTTTAAAAGACGGTTTTGAAGGTGACTTACATGACTTATGTATTATGTGTGCAAATATCTTTTTGCATCATTTTGTTTATTGAGTATCTTTTTTTTTTTATAGGAGAGTATCTTATATTTTTATTTATTCATTAATTTTTTATTTGTGGTGCAGGTTTAAATTACAAATTTCGATCATCCAAGAAGGTAGCGTGAAAGGTTTTTTTTTGAAGAATTTTACAGAGTATAAATTATGTAGATTTTTTTTTAAATGTCACTAAATTATTTCTTTGAAAAAATATGTTGACTTATCTCTTTTTGTTTAAAAATAGAGAACATGTTTATGGTACTAATAATCGTACGTGTTTCATTTTGAATATAATATTTTATTTTGCACTTAGCAAAATATGTTGTTGAGAAATGTTATCATTGTTAATAATATTTATCACAAATTTTTCAAAATTAAAAATTATTTAAATTTAAATATGTTGGGCATATGAGTACAAAATTAATGACAATTGTTGTATGTCATTTAAAGTAACAATTACAACAAATATATACAAGTTTTGAAAAGTTTATTTACAATATATTCATTCAATGTTGTTAACAAGTATTGTACAACATTCAATCGCAAGTCATGGTTACAATTACAACAATCATTTTGCATGTCATTAACTTATATAATGACTTGCCTTAGATGTCGTTAAATCTCAGTGTGCATCAAAAGTAAGTTTATATAGCAACATTCAAAAATACTTGCGATAATACACAAATATTGTCGTTGAAGTTCCAAAACTTACGACAACAACTATTTTGCATGTCGTTAACTTATACAACGACTTTCTTGGGATGTCGTGAAATTTAAGTGTGCATAGAAAAAAAATTAAAACAACATTTGAAAATATTTTTGGTGACATGCAAATAATGTCGTCGAAATTCAAGACTTTTGATAACAATCATTTCAAGTGTCATTGAATTTTACAATGACACTTTCTAGATGCTATAAAATTTCAAATTGCATCAAAAGATTAAATACAACAACATTAAAAAATTATTGTAATGGCATGCAAAACATGTTGTTAAAGCTCAATGCTTTTGACAACATTTAAATAGAGGACTTATCTTTGCATGTCGTCTTACGTCTAATCATTGTAGGGTTAATTTTTTGTAGCGACAGGTAAGTGTTTATCACAACTAGAGTATTATAATGTGATAGGAAGTCTCGTTTATGTAATACATTACACAAGACCTGATATAGCATATGCGGTTTATATGTTATTTCGGTTCACTAGTAATCCAAGTAAACAACACTGAGATGTAGTTACCAGGATTTTTAGGTACCTAAAGGGGACTTTGAATTATGGTCTACATTTTAATGGATATCCCCCAGTTTTGGAAGGTAGTGATGCTAGTTGAAATAATGCTGAGTCAAATTCCAAATCAACTAGAGGATGGATTTTTACGCTAGAATGAGCAGCTATTCTTTGGAGCTCAAAGAAACAAATATGTATTTTTGATTCAACAATGACATAAGAAATAATTGCCTTAACAGATGCAAGTAAGGAAACAGAATGACTTAGAACTTATTAATGAAGATACCATTATGGAACAAGCCATGTCTAGCTATATTAATCAATTGTGATAACAAGACCACTATTTAGAAGGTCGCAAGTAAGACTTATAATGAAAAGTCTAGACACATAAGTCTAAGACATAATCTTTCAAGATAGTTAGTCACAGTTGATTACATGGAATCTAACAAGAATTTAGCGGATCCATTAACAAATGATCTTGTTAGAGATATGTTGTCTCACACGTCAAAAGGAATGAAACTTAGGTTTGCCTAATTCGATCATCACTTGATGGAAACCAACTTAATTCTTGAAAATACTGCATATATTTAATGTGGTACTAACAAGTCAAGTGAAGATTACGGAACACTAAAAAATTTATATTATAAAAGGTCCTTTTTTGGCTCTAATTTTGTTTTCTACATGACGAAGATTGACAATTGGGTCCTAGTAAGTCTAATAGAGTGACTCAGATTCACTTAAGTATACTTACCTATATGGGTGTAGAAGTGTAGCAACTTCTTATGAGTCTAACCGATTATAGAGCACTTAAAAAGCCAGAATTCGCATAAGTCTATAATGTGCAATCAACGGAACACTCGTACTTACATAAAATCTGTATGTGTGATATTTTCAGTTTTGTTGCAAAGGTTCTTGGTTCATGGTTCATGGTTCATGGTTCAAGATCCGTTCACTATAGTACCTAATGAGACTTTGAAGTGTTTGCACCAAGTGAAAAGTTAAAGTAAGATGGGGGTATGGCCTTGGGCGAGTATGGCTCTTGGGCGGGTATGGCCTTGGGTCTTCATACACCATGGTCATTTGAGATTTGTTTCAATTTCGAGGACGAAATTCTAATTCGTTGGGAAGACTGTAACGACCCGAAAATTTGACTTGTGCCACGTATCAAGTCAAGGTCGTATGTGGGCCCCACTCGTCGAAATACGTATGTACGAATCCAATTTGAGATGAAAATGCTAGCTATGCGAGGATTACGGTGAGTCGAAACACGAACGGGGACGCGCCTCGAGTCGCATGCTGACGTGAGATACGCGTCGTGATGCGTGCAACGCGAGTATCGAGATTTTGACATGAGGTGGATTGGTGCCTCGAGATGCGCATTGCACGAATATCGAGAACACTTTGATTTGCAAGTGAAAAGGATAAGGATCATGACAAAATATATATATATATATATATATATTATATATAAAGTGAAAAGAGGATAAGTTTGAAGTAAGAAAGAAAAAGAAGATAAGATGAAAAGGGAGAGAGAAAAACAACGAGAGAGAAACGAAAACACGCACGTAAAAAAAAAAAAAAAAAAAAAACAAAAGCAGTGGCGAGAGGAAGAAGAAGGAGAAGGGAAGGAGAAAGGGGAGAACGACCGGGAGAAAGAGACTAAGCTCGAGGAGGTGGAAGGTGAGTTGGTTTCCATTGTTGATTTGTTGTTGTTGTTGTTGTTGTTGGTGGTGGTGGTCGTGGCCATGGAGGATCCGCCTCCATGGCCGACCGAGAGAGAGCAGGAGAGATGGCAAGGGGATCTCCCTTGCCATCAAAACCCATTAGGATTGGAGTTGGGAGCCAACCCCAACCCATTAGGATTGGAGTTGGAAGATGACCCCTACGGGTCGGGTCGGGGTCGGACCGACCCGGACCCGGGTGGGTCGGGTTGGACCGGGCCGACCCTGACCCAAGTGGGTCGGGCCGGGTCAAACCGACCCGGGTCCGCTTGGACCGGGCCGGGTCAACCCGGATCCACCCCTATAAAAAAATAATATTTAATTATTAAATTAAATTAAACAGTTTTTATATATAATCAAATCCTGAAAAATAGATAAAAATATGGAAAAATTCAGGAAAATTCCAGAAAAATAGGAATAAATATATTTGTGACCCAAATCAATAAAATATCAATATTTTCATAAAAAGTGAAGAATTCGGGAGTCGGTCGAGGCGTTATACCGGGGTTTTACCTCGAAAAACGTGAAATCGGCAAATTGTTATTGAATTCAATTTTGACCGATGTCGACAAAATTCGGGATGTTAAATCATTAAACTGGAATCTAAATTGATACATTTTCAACTGTTAGGATCCTAGATGAGCTATTACAGGGTTTGGGCGCGTACATCAACGCGACGGAAGCCGGATAACTTAGGAATGGATGTGTGAGGTAAGTAAACCAGTTAGGAATTTATACAGTATTTCTTGTTTCTCCATTGACTATTGTTTATTGTTGTGATAGCTATCGTTAAATTGTTGTCGATTGAGGGGGTCCATTGGCAAGCGAGTCATGGTTACTGTTTATCTGCGAATATGAGCTCTTATCCGTACGCCGTCGATATCTCCCAATTGAGTGTACGTTGGGGGCACTTATCCGGGTCCGTAGATATCTCATAGTCGGCAGGGGTTAGGGTTGTGAGGAAAGGGGGCTCGCCCTAACCCGAGTCTGCTGGCTTTTGCCGCGACTCAACGACTTTTTGGTCGGGACTCCTTGTTATTTGGCATCGCTCATCGATGGATTGTATATGGGGGAAACATAGAAGATGTATATGTCTTTCAGAGTAATTGGGGAGGCATATACATCTACATTGTGCGTGAAAGTACTATGCCCATATGTGTAGTTCGCAGAGCGTGCTCGCACACACATATGGAGGAAACATAAAAGATGTATATGTCTTTCAGAGTAATTGGGGAGACATATACATCTACCTTGGGAGTATCACTCATTGATGGATTGTTTACAGTCTTGTATATTCATGACATAAAGAGAAACACATTGAAACACAAAAGTCTGGTGCTCAAGCGCTGGGCCGGTTTTAGGTATTATTTGGTCTATTTTTTGGTACATATCCACACCAATACTCACCCCTTTATGGATAGACACCAAATCTTTTGATTTTATATAAATTAAAGAGATCTAGTACGTACTAAACACATTGAAACACAAAAGTCTTTTGAATCAAAGTGTATTTTTGTTCATAGCACCATTTTCTCAAAAGGTTCTTCAAAGAGTTTTCTTGGTTGGAGTTGTGTTGCACACACATTATCTAACAACCGTTAGAGACTTGATTGTATTATAAAGACAACTTTTGATTAATCTCATTGTGTTTATGCGGTTTCGACTGATAGAAAAAATCTTGTCTAAAATAGAGCAATTATGCACCTTAAATCTTTGTTTAGTTCCTCCATTCTCAACTAGTATTTTTTATCCAAAAATATTTGTTCCAACAATTTTTGTCATAGGTTAATATTAGCCTTCTTTTGTCCTATTATTGTTTTTTTTTTTCCTTTTTTTTTTAAGAATCCTATTATGGGTTTGGTCTCGCGTCTTTCAACAATCAACACTGTTGGTCATTCGTAATTACAATCAATATATAGGCCAAGGGATAAAACATATATAGGGGTCACTATATGGAAAAAATAAAGTAACATTTATATACCAAACAAATATTGCGTACCAATAAAAGAGCTGATGTGCTTCAGATAATTCATTTTTGTTGTTGTAATGACGCCCTCGGGTACTTGCTACTGTTTTTTTTTTTGGTCAAAAGGTTCTTGCTACTGTTGAAAATAGTCTTAGAGAGAAATCTAACTTGAGCGGCGCTGTTGTTGTGGTTATTATGTGTTGTAGATATCATTGGTTCGGTGTGCTTCGATGGTTGTATTAATACAATAGAATGAAATGGTCGATGTACTCTCTCTCGACCAAAAAAAAAAAACTTGCTTGACTAGACTTTCTACTTCTGTATGTCTAATTTACAGCACTAGCAAGTTTGAGAAATGCTAGCTAATTTAGTATTATTATTTTTTTTTATAAAAAATGTCAAATTAGCTTTGACCTTATTGTAAACAATAACTTCATGTCACGACAGCATCGAACGGGCTAATGTACTATACTATAGATTGTTGTGATGAATCACCGCAGAATACCCAATATCGCAGTCGCATAAATACACTCAAAGATAAATAACCACAGAGAAAATAATGAATACACAAATTTACGTGAAAATTTCAAACTTAAGGAAAAACTACAGGCAAGAAACAAGGCAATTGTCACGGGGCCGTTAAGTGAGGGGTTTTACCCTAAGGAAGATTTTACTCGCCCAATCAACTCGTGGTGCCTAAGGACCACCTTAGTTCAGCACACCAACGAAAACATGATTTGAACAACAACAATGACACAAAGGAAGTTTATTACTTAGTTCAATGAGATTACAACTCTAGCATCTCATACAATTCATGCCTCTCATGCACGAACTCGTGCCTCTTTCAAGCTCTCATGCCTTGGCTTTATAGCAAAACAACCAAGTTAGTTACATAACTGTCAAGGACACCTGTCCTATGTACATTACTCGAGACTAAGTAAACCACCACATCCATGTAGTGCTTAAAACAACCACCTAACTGCTTCCTTCCTTTGCTGCCACCTGGTTCCATAACCGTCTTGACCACCTGGTCAATAGGCACATGCTCATAGTGCCTGGAAGTTGTTGGGACGTGCCTTGGTCATGCCATGAGCCATGACCAAGGTAGTTACATAACCGCCTGTAACCGCATTTGACTTGGTCCATCCAAGCCTATAATTCGCCTTGCTCAAAGAACAGTGTCTGATTTATGGTGCCTAGCTGCGCACCTAGGCACCATGGGTGCTAGCCGGAGCTCGGTCCGTCCGAGTCCCACCGGCTCGGGGTGGCCGACACCATGGTCCGTCCATGGGTCTTGCCTTGGCATGGTTGCCCAAGGCATGCTCGAGGGTCTTCCTTGCTTCCTTGCCCATGCCACCCCTATGAGAGAACACACCTCCCCTTATAGTATATGTTAAGCCGTTTCCTCAGCTCCAATAGGAAACATCAAGAAATGAGACCAAGTGTACTTTGACCGGGTCAACGCCCAAGTCAAGATTTGTCAACCCATGCCAAAGTATGCCTTGCCCGTGCCAAGGCGCGACCTTGTCTGGAGCCAAGGCGCGACCTTGCTCGTGCCAAGGCATGACCTAGCTCGTGCCAAGGGAATATTCAAGGTATCGCCCTGCTCGTGTCTTGCTTGTGCCAAAGAAACTTGCCAAGGCGCGACCTTGCTCCTGCCAAGGCCCGCGCCAAGGCGCCCTGCGTTCCCGCCAAGGAACGTGCCAAAGGAACCTGCCAAGGTGCGACCTTGCTCCTGCCAAGGCCCACGCCAAGGCGCCGCTGCGCTCCCGCCAAGGAACGTGCCAAAGGAACCTGCCAAGGCGCGACCTTGCTCCTGCCAAGGCTCGCGCCAAGGCGCCGCTGCGCTCCCGCCAAGGAACGTGCCAAAGGAAACTGTCAAGGCGCGGCCTTGCTCATGCCAAGGTATGCGCCAAGGCGCCGCGGCGCTCCCGCCAAGGAACGTGCCAAAGGAACTTGCCAAGGCGCGACCTTGCTCCTGCCAAGGCGCGACCTTGCTCCTGCCAAGGCCCGCGCCAAGGCGCCGCTGTGCTCTCGCCAAGGAACGTGCCAAAGGAATGTGCTAAAGGAACTTGCTAAGGCGCGGCCTTGCTCCTGCCATGGTATGCGCCAAGGCGCCGCTGCGCTCCCGCCAAGGAACGTGCTAAAGGACAATCGTGCTCGTGCCAAGGTTCGTGCCAAGGCGCCACTGCGCTCCCCGCTTAAGCGCCGCGCCTAGGCGCGCCAAGGCGTGACCTTGTCCACGTCCATACACTATGGCTATATTGCTAACCATCCGTGGTGCACCATCCAACAACTAACTCCCATGAAATCTTCCGAGTCCACCAAAATCCAGATATTGCTAGGTTTTCCACTACCTAGCCAGCTTACTCGGGTTACATTATTGAGGTGCTGACAACAATCCACTATTAATAGTTTAATACACAAAGAAAAAACATCATCTATCTAAACCCCAGATAGATACCCCAACAAGACTTGATCTCACAGTGTCGTGAATCCGCTTGCAGGCTCGTACGCTATGATACAACTCTCGACGCTAACCAACCCCACAACACAACATTATATCGATGCAACCGTGCGCACATATATAACTAGCTATATATACGTGTACCTACATAAAATCCATGTACAATAGTAAGTTGTATTTGACTCCAACTTTGACAGAAACCCTAATGTGTAAATCATGTGCCTTAACTTTAGCCTCCAACACGTCACTATAAAATCGTAACTATGATTGAGTCTAATATCATACTATGACAAAAACAAAGACCTCGAATCCAACTCCAATTATGCGAGTTTGAAACACCAAATCTTCTGCGAAAACTCACCACCTTGATCTTTCCACCCGCCTTTTCGAGCCACCATCCTCAACACCGAGAACGAACCAATTCCAATCCAACCCGTTTGGACTTACCAATAACCGAACCCACTTCTTGATCAACTTTTGAGGCCCAGACCTTGCTCCATGTTTCGCATCAAAACAAACAAGTTCTTCTGCCTCACACCTTTCATGACCAATGAAGACTTTTGGAATATTTTCAATACTCCACTACACCCGGAGTACCTGTAACCCTCACAATGTAATTTCGAAAGAGAAATTAGATTTTGAGTACAACTCGACACATATCAAACATTCTGAAGCGTTATGAAGCGTCCGTCAAATGACTTAAACTGAACTTCACCGACTCCCAATATCGGTCGCGAGAGCCGTCAGCCATCGACATAACTTTGCCACCCATCGCAGAGAGCCATCAGCCATCGACATAACTTTGCCACTCATACAACTTGCATAATACCGATCCATGCCCTATGTATGCACGCATGTCTTATGGCACCGCCGTCAATCACACACTAGTGACGACCCCAGTTTCCCATAAAATCGGGCCCCACCAGGCCTAAACCCACGTAGACCCCCGAATCATTCCTCGCAAAGTCAACGCAGGCCTAGTCGGTGTCCAATAACTACTCTCTGATTAAATTTATAAAATAGTTACATTGAATTATTACTTTAAAGTCTTTTATAGAATAGCTTTGTGACAACCCCTTCTCCATATAAGGGTACCGCCCGGCCTAATCCCTAATTAAGCCTTAATTTCCCATATAGGACCTAAAAAAGAACTAGTCAGCCTTATTTAAACACTGAAACACCTACCAATTATGATACCCCTACAGTGAACTAGATAGTTCTACCGACTAACCTATGGTTGTCTATAAATCAGAGTTAATTTAGATTTTCTATCTAACAAATTATTTAGCGGAAGTCTTATATCGTTACTGGTGGAAATTAGATCCTAAGGCCTAACCTATTATGAAAAAACCAGGAAATAGTGATCACATGCATATATAAACAAAAGTGGTGATATATACAACATGTGTCTAGTCAGATGTTCCTATCACTCAACCCAAAAGTAAAAATATCATGTACATATAAAATGTAATACAAAAGAATATAAAATGTACAAAAATATGTCGTAGCAGTCATTCACTAGCTCAGAGGTAGTCACCAATCTTCTCTTTGCCTGGTCTGCTACTCGGCTAATCTGCACCCACCGTCACAAACTAGACGGTGAGTACATGAAATTATTTAAGTAATACTGAGAGACATTGATCCATATTCCCAAACAGGCAACAAGTATCAAAAGACATAATTTAAATATCAACTATGCTGAAAGAAACATCATGCAAAGAGATATTTGAGTTAACTAAATATGAAAGTAACTCAAGGCTAAGTAGTAATGGATTAGGATTGGTCGACCGTGCGAGCTACGTCACATCAGCTTTTCCACTACAATTTGAGCTCTGCTCTATAGCATTTCTGTACAAATTGAGCTATATATCATAATTTCAAAAGATCATACTTACGATTACGCCTTTTGTATTCCAAGTGAATTAGTCGTCACCGGAATGTATACTTGCTAACATACCCGAGTTTTAAAACTCGTCATGCTCATCCAAGTTATTCTTGCACCAATAAACCCTAAGGTCCGGTTACCCCGTTTGAGGAACGTTACCCCGTGTGTCGTGCAAGGTAGTGGAGAGATTCCCTAACATCCTGAAAAAGTCTAGTGACCCCCGTATGAAAGCTGATTTCTATCATCAAATGACCAACCACAAGAACCACTTTCACTTTCAATAATGACTCGGTAATAGAATCCAAGAGATGTAACTGCATACTAATGCACAAAGGATTAGAGTCAAAATAAACAAACTAACCTAATAGCATGTTATATCACTGACTTCTAAACACAACAATCAACATGACAAAGTATATGCATTGGACTCAATGATAGTATATAAACAACAGAGTATGCTATGAACAACGTCATAAAATGAGAAATGAACAAGTCATAGCATATGGATTTCAAAGGTAAATTCAGTTCGAATAACCGAGAATGAATAAATAAATGGAATGAAATGTAAATAAATGTCTCACTCAGTTTACTTACAGTCCACAACAATTCCTAAGCTATCCGGTTTATCGTCGCGTCGATGTACGCACCCAACACCCTTTTAGTATCTCATTTACTGTCCTAAAGTTTACATAATATGTTTTTGCCAAAATGTATAAATCTAGTATGGGTATTGGACACATATTCTTACACGTTATAATCGATCCTAATACGATAATTTAATGTTTATTTAATAATATATAGTGTGTGTGAGGTGCCTCATGAGTTTCGTGAAGAAACGACGGTGAAAGGGACACTCCTGGTCTTGGCGCTGGGGTGGCGCCATGACCAGCAGATCATGGTGCTTAGCCCCTGGCATGGGCGCCATGGCGCCAGCACAGCGCCACACACAGAACACACACTTTTGTGTGTGTTTTGGCACTCCAAACCTTGTCCTCTCAATACCAATAGTCATACACTTTCCATAGACATGTAAACACAACAAAAAACTCACTAATACATACCACCAACATCAACCCAAATATCCACATACCATCCTCCAACTTATCACAAACCAAATATTCATGGAGTTTAAAGTATTACCTTGTATGATGGCTTCTTCTTCTTCACCAAATTGTTGTTGTTCTTCTTCAAACTCACACCACTGCCTCTTCTTTCTCTCATTCTCTTCGTTTTCTTTCTCTTCTCCTCCTCAATCGACCTTAAGAAACCAAAATGAGATAAGTTGGACTAAATGATTCATTTGACCCATATTTATATGATTTGGGTTGGCTTGAATGTGTGCCACACATCTCAAACCACACACGTATCTCAAGGCATATCGTGTGGTTTTTCTCTTACCACTTGTCCTCCAAGTCATTTAACGATGACTCCATTACTTGAAACCCTTTCTAAAGAAGTGTGTGTGTGTGTGTGTGTGTGTGTGTGTGTGTGTGTGTGTGTGTGTGTGTGTGTGTGTGTGTGTGTGTGTGTGTGTGTGTGTGTGTGTGTGTGTGTGTGTGTGTGTGTGTGTGTGTGTGTGTGTGTGTGTGTGTGTGTGTGTGTGTGTGTGTGTGTGTGTGAATCTAAATGCGTATCTAAGGGTATATATGTTTTTATCTCTTTACTTTGGTCCATTTAATAACTAAGTAGATGTGGCCACATACAAACCACTAACATATATCATTTTTAATGCAATATAATTTAACTAGTTACGCTTACCCCACGAGCTGCTACCTCGGGTCCACGTTGTCGCGTAACACGAGGTAAATCTCTACCCATCTCGGTATCTACATACCCGTAGAATTGACTTAGTAGTCTACACATGTACAGTACACTAGGCAAACAACACACAAATATAATATTTACCTCGACCACCGTGCCTCGGTAGGGACACGTATCTCGCTGCGGGTCCCACATCACGGGTCATTTGGTCCCGATTAATGAATTAAACGTGTATTAGTTATTTGGGCCGTGATAAGTTTGCAGCGGAATTAAACTTAAGACAAGGCTAAATAAGTCAGATTTAAATAAAGGTGGAACAACCTACGGTGTGGAACCCTGAAATCAATAGATAAACATGCATATGATATTCCATCTCACTTGATCCCAATAAGTCTCCGTGTAATAAAAAATAGTAATATACAATTATTACAACAAAAATGACAAAACATAGTATCTTGCAAAGGAAGGAACCGCTCTACAAATCCTCAAAGGAAGTCACCAATATTGGTCCTTTCCCCTTGATCGTCTCCGTCCGATATGCACCATTCATCACAAACTAGACGGTGAATACAATGAAGTAGAAAACAACAACCAGAAGGATATATACAGTAATTCATGAATCATTTAAAAATAGTCCAAATATCATGCGGGTATTTAAAGACATTAAAATAAAAAGTGCATGATAAACAGACTGACATATATTCACGACGAAATATGAGTGCCTAAGAATAAAAAGAGGCATACTAATTAGTCTTAAATCCACAACAATCCACAATAATCCAATACTAAAGGAAAACTCACGTTTAGTTGGGTAGCTGCACCCCCTCTGGTAGTGTTCACGTTTGTCCAACTAGCTATAATCCCAAGCGTACCTTCTTGACACACTTAGGCCATAGACACTCAACTGAGGAAATAAGAATGGAACTCGAAGAAAAGATATCTATCAATAAATACAATAAAAATGAAATATGAATTACTATGCATTTCCTTAACTGGTTTACTTACTTACATCAGACTCGCGTTATCCCGTCCTCGCGGCTCTGACACGCTCCCTAAAATGATCACCCGTACTCTTACGACCTCCCCTTAGGTTCTTGAGAACCTATAACATGTTTTAGACCAAATTATAATGTTTTGGAGATTTTGAAAAATTTTAACTTTATGTGCAGCCAGGGAAATTAGCGCACTAATTCTGATATTAGCGTGTTAATTTCAACATTAGGGCGTTACCTTGTATATCTAGCGCGCTAATCAATATTAGCGTGCTAATTTACATATTAGCGCGCTAACTTTGATATCTAGCGCTAATTAATATTAGCGTGCTAGATTTGCCACCTAGCGCGCTATATGTAGCAAAACCCACAATTCTGCATTTCGAATTCTAGGTTTCCTCCACACATAGGCCACGACGATGCCTTGGGGTCCCTGAAACACATTGTCATAGGTCCCTACCATCAACCACAACATCAAATACATGAATTCATTGAATTGACCAAGCTATGTTAATGGAGTTACCTAGCTTGATAACTTGATCTTCTTCACCAACTTCACTGAATTCTTGAGTCTCCCTTTCTTTTGATCACTCCAGCAGCCTCTCTTCTTCTCCAAATTGTTGTGATCAAAAGTGATAAGTGATAAGTTTGGTTGACTAAAGTATATATATATAATTGAAGTTGATTAAATATTAGCCAAACGTCTCTTTACATTTACGTATCCCGAGGCTTAACTCGTGGACCACCTTCACACACTTGTCCCACAAGTCATGCATAAATGACTCCAATTGTAGACTCACTTGGTCTCTAGATAGATAATACGTGTTTCAATGCACATCATAAGTTCATTGTTTTATTCCACTAACTTAGGCTTCTTATTTGAATAATAAACATGGCCACATTAAAGCTACTATACAATTGTAATTAGTTCAAACTAAACTTACCCCATAAGCCGTTACCTCGGTCCCCCGTCGACACGCAACTCGAGATACGTCCCTGCTCATGTCTCGACTCACCGAATGCCCCGCGTATACCTTACTTGCAAATTCAGCACGACAAATAAACATACACTTGGACATTACCAATTCACATTTGGGTATAAATAAATAATACATATACCACAGAAAAATAAAATTTACCTCGGTATCAACTCCAGAGATGTGGACAAGTACTTCAAGTCACGACGATCTAGTCAACGATCCTGAAACATGACACGTGGCACATGTAAATTCGAGGGGTCGTTACCTTCAACATCGGAATCCCCCTTTATTGAACCGAAGCTTTTTGCCGAACCCGCTCCTTTACTTTTCCTTTCTGATCACCATTCATATTCTTTGTTGGACACAAATGATAATTACTATCAGTATTAAGAACCAACAATTGTCAGCGTCCTCACCTTCAACATCGGAATCCCCCTTTATTGAACTGAAGCTTTTTGCCGAACCCGCTCCTTTACTTTTCCTATTCCCATAGTCTCTCCTAAGATTCCCTAGTTGATCGCATCTCCAATAGACACTTTTTCACACTTTTTGGAACCCTTCCCAGCAGCTACCGAACCCGAGCTTTCATATGAACCATTGTTTTCATCTTTCATCAATTTCTCATCAGAAATTAACGTGGTAGTGACCTCTGATAAACTGATGGTTTCCTTTCCGTTTATCGGTGTTGGCTTTATGTGCTTGAACAAAGGTCGAAGTGACCATATGAGTTTAAGCTCCTGATCCTCATCACTAACTTGCTCTCCCATTTTTAAGTTCTGAGACAATCTTGTTAAGAGCACTAAGATGATCAATAATACTTGTACCTTAATCCACATTCAGGTGATGGTACCGCTCCTTTAGGTAGAAAAGATTTGACATGCTTTTCGTCATATACATAGCCTCTAATTTCTCCCAAAGACCTTTTAGTGAAGAAATATTTCTCATGTTCGAATGAATGTTCTTTGCCAAATTGAGTTTTATGACGCTCACTGCCCTCAAATCCACATTTTCCTAATTCTTATCACTTTCATTCCTACGACCCTTCAACGCTTGATGTAGCCTGGATTGAAAAAAAAAATCTTTGACTTGAATTTGCCACAAGCCAAGATTTATCTTCCCGTCAAGCTTCTCCACATCGAACTTCATCGCATTTGTGTACTTCGACATCTCTGAAAACTTCATCTTAATTGTGTAACCCCCCAGATCCGAATCTTGGCTTTAATACCAATTTGTTGTGATGAATCATCGCGGAATACCCAAGATCGCAGTTGCATGAATACACCCAAAGATAAATAACCACAGAGAAAATAACGAACATAAGAATTTACGTGAAAAACCTCAAAATCAGGGTAAAAATTATGGGCAAGAAACAAAGCAATCCATTATCAATAGTTTAGTACACGGAGGAAAAACATCCTCTATCTAAACCCCATATAGATACCCTAACAAGATTTGATCTCACAGTGTCATGTATCCACTCGCAGGCCTGTACACTACGACATAACTCTCGGCGCTCACCAACCATACAACACAACACTAATCGATGCAACTATGCGTACATATATAACTAGCTATATATATACGTGCACATGTATAACAGTAAGTTGTATTTGACGCAAACTTTGACAGAAACACTAATGTGTAAATCATGTGCCTTAACTTTAGCCTCCACCAACACGTCACTATAAATTGTAACCGTGATTGAGTCCAATATCATACTATGACACAAACATGGACTTCAAATCCAACTCTACTTCTGTGAGTTTGAGACACTGACTCAACATAAATCTTATGCGATCTCAATCTCAATGCTTTCAGTAGTAATTTTGTAGCACGTACTCTATGTTAAAAGTCCTCCGACCAGCAACTTAACTGATGCACATGCTTCACGGTCTCTTTCCCACTTTAGACCTACTAAACTTAGCAAATATTTGTACAACATTGGCATGTAGAATATATCTATAAAATTAATGAAATTGAGGGAGCTTAAATTCATATAAATTGAAATTGATTTTTTTTCTTATTTTTTGTTAATTTATTCAAGCTAAATAAGAGTAATATGCTACTCGACTTTTTGCTCCGACTGGATTTTAGAGTTTCCCTTAGTGCTCTATAGAACCTAAACACTATTCTGCACTATATATAACTAGACATTAATTAGACACTTGATATTAAGGAACTATAACAACAACAACAAAGCTTAAATCCCAAATTAATTAGTTGAAGACGCTACATAGATCAAACTCTTCCATCATGCACGAATGCATACTCATCAAATTATACTATATAAAACTGATCCATAAACATGTACATATACGGGAGGGGATTTGCTGCTAGTGGAATTTGTTATTTTTTTTTGTCAAAGCTCAATGAGTTCCATTGATGAATTTGCGGGAGATCCCTTACAACGATAACACAACATTGATAGATCAGTCTCCTAGAGAACAACTGAGGAAAACAAAGCCTCGTCATCATTCCACCATCAAAAGCCATTATGGAAGAATAGGTGAGGAAGAGTGCCTTTTCAAAATCGGAGAGATAGCCCTAACAAAGGGAAACCAACCCAACAAGGGACAATAATCCTAACAACTAGAACAACAAGAAACATACACTTACATACAATAACCCTAACTGAAATGCTTACGAAAAGATAATTACATGATAAAAGAAAGACTAACAAAAACTCTCTTCTTCAAGATATGTCTCCACCTGTGATGACCCCTCTCCTAATCTAGGGCACCGCCCGGCCTAATCCCGTAATTAAACCCTAATCATATCCACGCAGGACTTAACTACGTATTAGTTAGCCTTTACAACCTAAACGCCTCTTTTCTCGTGTTCATAATAAGTAATAAACTAGTCCTACCAGTTTATAAAGTTCATTAAAACGTTTTATTAAATTAACTAATTAGCGTAAGTCTTATTGATTATGCGGAAGCAATGAGTAACTTACGCGGAAGCCATTTATAAAACTCTAAGTGTGGAAAACCAGGAAATGACATCATATATATATATAAAGTCCTCAAAATGCAATGAAACAGAAAAATAGTCTAAGTCAGGTCGGGGAACTAACGCTCAACCCAATATACAACCCCAAATAGTATCTGAAAGACGTATATAACATATACAATCAAAATATCAAAATAAGAACTACAATCGATGCAGTGACGCGCCGCAGGCTCAGGAATAATCGCCGATCTTTTCTTTGCCGGCCTGCTGGTAGTCGGCTCTGCACCCACTGCCATAAAAAGGACGGTGAGTACAAGAATAAAACAGTAATCCCCGATGACAAGTTTAATTCGCATTTCCAAATATTCAAATGGTATTTAAAAGCATATAAATGGAAAAATTAGAAAATATACCATATGCGAGTAAATACCAGAGTTAAACAAGTGAAACCGACACTAGGCTAAGTAGTGGTGATTTAGGTCCAGTCGGTAGTGAAACATGTCACTCCGACTCAATAATCATATAGCACAAGGGACTCTAACCCAAGTGTCACCAGGGACTCTAACCCCGGTGTGTAGTCCACCTCAGGGACTCTAACCCCGAGTGTCATACAGTGTCAAGTAACATGTGCCGACATCCCCAGGGACTCTAACCCCGTGAGTCGCGCACACCTTGATCGAGTACGTGACCTAAATGCAAAAACTACTTTTTAAATTTAAAGAAATACCAACTATGGATTGTCAAGGCATAGGCACATCTACACACCTAAATGCAAAAACTACTTTTTAAATTTCAAGAAATACCAAGTAAGGAATACAAGTCCTCTTAAACATTTATAAGATATTCACTAGCCTAATATCATGTTATTTATCATTCAATTCACATTTAAAGCAACAAGAATAGACATAACATGGGATATAATCAATGAATCAAATCAATGAATGGATATCATGCAAACTAGACTCATCAAGTGAGCATAGACACAAAAAGCACATGATATAAGAATAAAAAGGCAAAATAGTCAAAAGGACTATGCAAGGACAACAATTAATAGAAATGAAATGCCAAGTAAAGTTGCCATTGGGTACACTCACAACAACAAAGTAAAGTCCTAGCTTTACTGACCTCCCGATACTTCAAATCTTGTATTCGCTCTCTCGTACATTTTTCCTAAGTTCTTGAGTTTGGTGTCTCATTAGTTCAAGTATAGTGGGTTTATGCTCAATTTAGTGGTGTTTATTGTATATTCAAATTAGTTCAATAGACTTTAAAATGGTAAAAATATCGAAATATAATTTTTCTCAATTTTTCCGAAATTTTTTCAAAATTTTCCTCATTTTTTTTTAATTCCGTTTGGGTCTGGGTCGGGTTGACCCAAACGACCCGTTCTGGCCGGCCCACCGGGGCGTCTTCTTCCCCGATCGAACCTCTAGTTCGATCGGGAGGAACAAAATTTATTTATTTTTTCTTTTCTATTTCGGTGATGGGTTAGAGTTGCTATCCACCCTAACCCGGTGGAATCGATGGCAGGGGAGACACCCCTGCCATCTCCACCTCGGTCCAGTTCGACCATGGTCGAACCCACTCTCGGCCACCATGGCCGACGCACTAAACAACAACAACATCAACGACTCACTTCCTTTCCGGCTTCTTCGCCCTCTCTTATTTCCTTCCCGACGCGTCCCTGTTTCTCATCTTCCTCTCCTCTTCTTCTTCCTCGCTCTCGGCCTCCCGATCGTCCGTGTGTGTGTGCGCCCGCGCGAGCGCGCGCTCGGGGGGGGGGAGTGGGTGTGGTGTATGTGTAAGTGGGGTAGTGGACACGTGGTGTGCAATTTGGACAAGTGTGGTTTGGTTTGAACAAGTGTGATGTTAGGTGTCTTGACACGTAATTGTGACACAACTAAGACATTCGTCCGTGTTTCCACCGTTTCGATGCCCGATTTCTCGTCCGAACAGTGATATCCGCGTACCGCCGCGTCGTTAGCCACCCAATACCTATTCTATATTAGTTACATGACAAATTTTTATTCACTTTGTGTGTTTTCATTTCCCCGACCTAATAGTCGGTCCCGTCAACTACTCGCTACCCGCGTCGACACGCATATCGAGGCGTATCCCCGCTCACGTCTCGACGCCTACAACTGTATAAACCGACTTAGTAAGTCTACACAATACATAACACTAGGTACACATCAATACAAAATACGATATACCTCGGCCACGTGCCTCGGTCGATGCACGTATCACAGTGTAGGTCCCACGTCAAGGGTCGGTGATCTTGATTAAGGAATTAAAACGGGGGTTAGAGACTTGGGCCGTGACACCACCACTCTTTCTTGCAACATCCTTTAAGAACGCCATTCAAAAACTTACATATTAGAGAAGAGATGGCAAAAATGGAGCAAAGAATTAGAGAATACTGCTGGAATTGATAGCGCCGTGAGGAGCCACAGTTCCAGTGGCACTTCTTTCACTTCTTTCACCTTCAATACAAACACATCGCAAAAGAACGACCCACGTTCAATACAAACACAAACCCTAAAAAAACGAAGAAGACGGAATCAATTCCGAAAAAACGTCATCGTCGATTCAATCGAAACGGAATTCGATTCTATTAAGACACAAGCAAAAAGATTAACATTAATTCATTTGAGATTTAAGAATCCACAAACGATGATAAACACTTGCATATACTGATTTAAGTAAATTAAATTCTTACCAATCCAAAGTAGGAGGAAGGTAGCAATGTTTGTCATTTTCACTTTTATCTTCATTTTCTAAAAACATATAAGAAAACAAAAATATGCTACCTCATAGATAGACCAAAAAACTCATAAGACTATTTTCAATCAATCCACTTTCACAAGCTACAAAATTTATCATAAGCTCACTCATCTCATTTCAAACCGAGCTTTTTTAACTTTCAAGAACCAAACAATAAACTGTTTAATCCATTTCATAAAGATCGATTTACATTGGCTTTCAGCCTATTGCAACCCACCTCTTATTTTCCAAGCGTGACGGTGACTCCTTTACCTTTATCTAGAGCACACAATATTCTACATAGGTTGAGTTTGACAATATCAACTTGATGAGGAACTAGGATACCTTTTAAGTTGTGAAGTATGAACTTAATGAGTATCAAACTATTGATCACACCAAAAAAAATGATATGGACTTGTTATTGCCTAAATTTAAAGAAGACATATCCTTATTCAAACAACAATGCAAATTATAGATCATATTCAAGTAAAATTTATGCATTAAACCACTTAATCGAATATTTCAACAGAAAGAGTCAATTAAGTGCAAGAATAGAATATGAAAAATCGTAATAGTAAGAATAAATTAATTATTATCAAATCCACCTTGTTGAGGCAAGGTGGCAATGCCGAGGCAAAACAAGTTAAATACTAAAATATGCATGTACATACTAGTTCCATTTTATGTGAAATGTTACTTATCATTAAACAAATTCAATACATCATAGTAAAGTTTTTAGCACTTACCTATATCTTGGTACAACACTTGTGTTCAAAGTGCATCTATGGAGTGCATGTTCCATTAAATAAGAAGTCATAGATCTTCTTAGAGATTTATGAGATTGAGAGATACAAAGTTCATCTAGTGGCTAGATTTTAATTACTAAACTTAAAAATGGCTTTTATTCTCTAAAGGCATTAAGAGAAGAAAGAAATTACAACAAGATTTGTTCGAGATTTTGTGATTTGGAGCTAGAAGAACTTGTGAACGAAGAGAAGGAACTGAAGTGTCAAGTGATTCAAAGCCTAGGTAGCAAGCTTTCTTTCATTTCATACTCAAATATGGGTGTCTATGCTTCATGTATGTGCTGAAATCTTAGGGCTTTTGTTTCTTACTCTTTGGGAAGACTTTGGTCTAATTATAATTGTTACAAAGCTCTTAAAGGACCCAATTGATGGTGTCAAGAACTGGTCAAGAAACATAAGCTAGCTTGTACGAGTATGAGTGGTACGACAACCGACATTCGAGAGCGTAACACAACTTAGAAATGAAAGGAAAGACATTGGGAGAGTGGTAGCCTTTAGAGTTTTGAAAAATTGTAGTGTTGCACTATAACTAACCATAATTGGTTATGCTTATTGAAAGGGTACAAAAGAGCGAGGAAACTTCTTTGACATCGAGATATTTAGTAGTGTTCCTCTATTAAGACTAGCCGATGAGAAATCGCGAAGAAATTGCTTATGATGTTTGTAATGTTTACCTATAGTAAAATGCCACGTGTATTATGCATGAAGTGCTTTTACACTTTTGCCCACTAATTTTACTCTTTGGTACACCTTACGCTTTTTTATTTTTTATTTTTACCAAGACGCTTTTTTATTGGTCGACATTGCGAACCCAACAATAGCATATCCCCTCTGGTGCATAAACATGCATGCATTGTGCGTACATAGCAAGAGAAAATCCATACCCATCTTGAATAAAATGTATTTTGCATTTTTGATATATTAATTAAGTTTGAAGAGTTGTAGGGATGTACGATTGAATGAATGAAATTAAATTAAATTGAAATGACTAAAGAAGGGGAGTTGGAAAGGCCCAATGTCAACCTAGGAAGATGCTGTTGTGATATCTGAGCAGATATGGGGAAGGGGTGAAGTGGACATATCACGCAAAGACTGTGTCCACTCTTGTCATTTCATCACTAGAAGACACTTTTTAAAACCCTAATTCTGTCTTTTTTCCCGTTTTTCACCGAGATTTGAGAAAAAGTCACTGTCTTTGGTATTGTCACTTAATAGGCAGCAGCAGCTGCAGCAGCAGCTGCAGCAGCATTGCAAGACAAGAGACACCACCATCACCCCTACCTCACCTGCACTTCTAGTTTCTAGAGGGAGAGAAAGAGAGAGAAACTTGTTGTAATAATAAAATGTAGTAGTAATTAATAAGTTGTTGTATGTATGTGTATGTATACACTATACACGCATGGCTTACAAATCCATGTAAAGCGTGGTCTTTAAAGGCTCACCAGTCACCACTACTAGTAGTAGTAGTAGTGGTGTTCCTCTTCTAGGCTCTTACTGGGCTTCGTGTATTAATGAATTAATTAACTTGTAGTATTTGATTTGATTATATTAACCCTTAATTTTGATTGGGATATCTGTGTGTCTAGATAGCTGTTCTGGCTCGTTCTCTTCATTTTTGGGGTTTTGTGAGTTTGTAGTTGTGGTTTGGTTTGGTTTTGTTTTGTTGTTGTGCTTTGAAAATCAAAACAAATCAAATCAAATCAAATCTCCTCTTTAAATGAACACCAACCCCTCTACTCCAGTTCCCCTTCATTACTCAACACTAACAGTAGTAGTAGCAGCTCTTGCAGGCGCCGTTCCCCTTTTTCAACACTCTCATATCTCCCCTTCTTTTCCTCTCTCTCTAAACGCACGTCTCTACATGAGAGTAATTATATATAGGGCACTCTGATGGAACCTCTGTGATGATCATTTCATCAGTTTCTTTATAAACGGTTAGCCAGTAGTGGTTACACATTCTCTTCACCACTGCAGCCTCTCTTCAAACAATGGTGAGTAACATACTCTCCATTTATTTATTGTGTACAAAGAGTTATAAATTTATATAATTGAATTTGATGTGAAATAGGTGGCTGGTTTTCCTTCAATTCCTCACTGGCTCCAAGCCCTCCTTTCCGAGAAGTTCTTCAATCCATGCCCCGTCCATGAGTCCGCCAAGAAGAACGAGAAGAACATCCTCTGCTTAGACTGCTGCCTCAGCATTTGTCCCCACTGCTTGTCCCCTCATCGTTCTCACCGTCTCCTTCAGATTCGCAGATACGTTTACCACGACGTCATTCGCGTCGACGACGTCGATAGGTTGCTGGACTGTTCTTTCGTTCAGGTATATATCTAACAATGTCCTAGCTAGTACTGTAGTATTCGTTTTTCAAATTAAAAACTGTTTGGGTTTGGTTTTGGGTTTTTCAGTCTTATACAACGAACAGCGCGAAAGTGGTGTTCCTAAACCAAAGGCCGCAGTCCCGCCCATTTAGAGGCTCCGGCAACATCTGCACCACTTGCGACAGGAGCCTCCAAGACCCATACCTCTTCTGCTCGGTTGCTTGCAAGGTTAATTAATTAATTAATTACTTCCACTTCTCTCTCTCTACACAACAATTGGTTAATTGATTAATTAATTAAATCATACATACGGTCAAAAGTACTAATTTAGTCCATTCCGATAATCACAGATTCATCATCTAGTGAGAATGGAAAACGGGCTCAACAAATTCCAATTCCTCCCACCACTACCAAAGGAGGGAGTACTAGAACATCACACCGACGCTTTTCTCGAAGAGGACGACTTCAATGAGGAAATGGACGGACAGATGACACCTGACTCGATCCTCGAATCGAGGATTTCGCTGTCGGGCGGCGGCGGCGGCGGTGCTACAACCTCGAGCGCCACCAGCAGCAGCGGCGCCGTGAGCTTCAAGGCGTGCGCTCTAGTGTCCACAGCTACGACCGAGTTTGTAACAAGGAAAAAGCGGAGTAGCGTTTCGGCGTGTCGGGCGACACAACAGCAGGTACCGTATCGGCCCGTGACGTGCTCGCTTTCGTCCGATATTTCGGGCGCGGGTGTGAGTCGGCGGAAGAGCACTCCTCATAGAGCGCCGCTTTACTGACCATCTGATACGGACCAACAATTAATTGATAATTTGATATACACAACAGTGTCCAGTTTGTTGTAGCAGTAGTAGGATAGTGTACGTGGTGGACTGGTGGGGATATGGATGGTATTTTGTGTGTCGTGGTGGGTATTTGATGGAATGCATGGAAGGAATGGATTATAACCCTCCAAGTTTTGTAGAGTATTCATTACTTTTTCTTGGGTTCTCTCTTAATTTACAATTTCTTACTATATAGGAGTAATTTTTACTAGCTAGCTATTTAATTGTTGATACTCGGGAGGGCCTCTTTCTTCAAATTAACTCCTAATTATGTGGTCTTTGATTTCTTTCTTCTAATCATGCCGTTTTTTGCTTAGTTCTTTTAATCATATTGTTAAACATCTTAATTATGTATATAAATATATTTCATTAGTTATGATAAGTACATTTTGTGCCTGATTTTTAGAGTCAAATTCTTACTTTTTAATGTCAACCATTGTTGAGTGTTTTTTTTTTTTTTTTTTTTTTTTGGTCCATTTTTATTTAGACTCAGCTTATTGACGGAAGTTAGGTCCCTAACCCTAAATATCTAACATTAAAATTTTGGCAATCATTAAATAGATTTTCTAACTAGCATCATTGTAGTGTGTACATTGTTTTTGCAAAAAATTGTGTATAAATATGGGGTGAATTTAATTTGTTCTAGTGAATTCAGTTACCTAATTTAGAGGGGGGAAGGTGATGTGGTGGTTAGCGTAGAAAGTCTAAGGAGAGGGGATTTTTCACTTATTGAATATATTAGGGGTGTAGCAGTGCAGAGAAGCAGCAGTAGTACTGTTGGGGGGTGGGAGGGTATGTGTGTACAGCTGTGAGGAGTCCATGTGGGGAGAAGAGAGGTGGTCTTATCCAATTAAGGAGCCCTTGTTGTGTTGGAAATTGGGACCCAATTAGCCAAAAACTCTATAATAAAGGGACACATGGCCCACCCTACCTGAGACAAACCCTTGAATTTCAAACCCCAACACTCCTTTCTACATCTCTCTCCCAACCTCCTCTTCTTTCTCTTTTGTTTCTTTCCTCCCTCCAATCCCTCTCCCTTCTTTCCATCTTCCCTAGAATGGCACAGCGACAAAAGAGCATGCTAACAAGAAAATGTTTAAAATTCTTAGGGTTTCTCCCCACCCAAGGATCTTTTTTTTTTTGTTGGTGAAAATGGGATCAATTTATTATAGATTTGTTGTTTATTGTATATATGGCTGCTCATGGTTCCTTCTCTGCAAATTGTGCATATATATATATATATATATATATATATATTTTTTTTTTTTTTCAATTTGATTTCTTTTAATCTATTAAAAACATACCGTACAAATGGATCATACATAAGGTTGGGATGTTCAATTAACTCTTATTGAAATAATTAAGTGTAATTAAATAATAAAAAGAGGTTACAAATTAAAGAAAAAGCTCCAATATCCACTGGAAAAAAAAAGTAATAACCACGTAAAACTTAATTTGTTGAAGAACCGCACATATAAAAGGAAGCTATCTAAATACTATCGTCATAAAATTTAAAATCGAGATTTATACCAAACAGATTTCCAACATTTTCATCAATACCAGGGTTATCCATTAGCTATAGCTACTTAAAAACTCGATTATTTCTTAGTTGAGCTGCGTTGGATCGATCTTATACCGAGGGAAAGAATTTCGAACATTAATTAATTATCTTCATTTACAAAACTTAAACTTATGATGTACTAACAATTAAGGGACTCCAAACTCTTTCAGCTTAATTGGGCCTACTTATTGAGTTGTATGTGTCTCTTTTAGGTGGTTTGGTGGTTGATTGTGCTTTGAAAGTTAGTCTCATCACTTTGATCTCTCCATAGATGGTGAATTAATAGAGTTTGATTTTTGAGGACAAAGTGATATCTTTTGTAGGGTCTGTTGATTGGATGTGGATGCCACCCACATATCAGCCAGCCACAGCCATGCATGTCAAATAAGAACTACTGCAC
Source organism: Stephania yunnanensis (assembly GCA_039657365.1). NCBI lineage: Eukaryota > Viridiplantae > Streptophyta > Magnoliopsida > Ranunculales > Menispermaceae > Stephania > Stephania yunnanensis. The sequence goes on along the minus strand of CM077584.1, from coordinate 49,200,135 downwards.
TGCAGAAAGCCAAGCCAGTTGTGTCAAAGGGACCATGTTGTCAGATGAGGAGTTTTGATTCCTCTTCTCCAGCACAACTTCATTTCTAACTTGTTTGGTTGGTTGCTTTAGATGCGGCACTCCTCCTACTATTACTTCTACTCTAAATTATTCACTTTGAGTTTGGCCCACCTGACATTTCATTCATCAACTGTGAGACAGACATACTTCAGGCCCCTCTCATATATATACTTTACCTATTATCTCAAAAATCGAAAATCTATTATCTTCACAAATTAATTAGTTACTCATAAATATATACTCACTGTTTCTGGAGCATGCTACGCATGTTCGAACTCGCTCGCTACGCTCACGAGAATTTAATTTGTCTAATAGTCTATTTTTATATTTCAAAAAGTATACTACTTCATTTTATTCTGAATTTTTGACAACTCATTATAACTATTTACATTTAATAGTGGGAAGACCCTTAATTAAGGGTAGAATAGTAAATTTAAGTGAAAGTTCAAAGACTTAATCAAGTGTTGAATCAAGTGGCTCAAACTTGTAATTTAAGTTGGACTCAAATTAGTGTCATACATTAATTCATGCATGCACGGTGATTACACACGAGATTAATTAGTAATTGGATTTGATATAGGATACAAAATAGATTAATTTGTTGTATTCTAATTAAGAGTTACTATTTGTTTTAGTTTATGAGTACATGCATGTAACATCTATAAAAATGCGAGTGCGGTTAAGTGAAAAGACATAATGTTAAAGTGTTTGTTGATAGCCGAGTTTGTGTCGTAGAATATGGACCTGCGACCAGGTATGCTACACTGCGAGATTGAATCTTGTTGTGGTTTATATCTGGGATTTAGATGGAAGAGGGTTTTTTTTTTGTACTAAACTATTGATAGTGGATTGCTTTGTTTCTTTCCCGTGATTTTCCCTAATTTTGGTGTTTTTCTTGTAAATTCTTGTGTTCATCTTTTTTTCGTAGTTTGTTTATCTTTGGGTGTATTTGCGTGACTACGATCTTGGTTATTCCGCGATGTTTCGTCACAACAAATTGGTATCAAAGACAAGATTTAGATTTAGGAGGTTAAACAATGAAGGTGAAGTTTTCATAGATGTCGAAGTACACGAGTGCGATGAATTTTGATGTGGAGAAGTTTGACGGAAAGATGAGTTTTGGCTCGTGTCAAATTCAAGTAAAAGATTTGTTGATTCAATCTAAGCTACGTCAAACATTGAAGGGTCGTGGGAGGGAAAGTGATGAAGATTGGGAAGAGCTGGATTTGAAAGCGGCTAGTGTCACAAGACTTAATTTGGCAACGAATATTCTTTCGAACATGAAGAATATTTATTTGGCGAATGGTTTTAGGGAGAAATTAGAGACTATGTATATGACGAAAAAAAATATCAAATCAATTGTACCTAAAGGAGCGGTACCATCATCAGAAGATGGATGAAGGTACAAGTATTACATATCATCTTAGTGCTCTAAACCATATTGTCTCTAAACTTGAGGAATTGGGATAACACATTGAATATGAGGATCAGGCGCTCAAGCTCATCTGATCACTTCTGCCTTCGTCCAAGCACATGAAACTAATATTGATGTACACGTAGGAAACCATCAATTTAGTAGAGGTTACTACTATGTTAATATCTGAAGAGAAGTTGATAAAGGGTGTAGACTACGGTTCATCCGAAAACTCCAGTTTGGTACGTATTTGATGGGAAAGGTTCCATAAAGTACATGAAAATGGTTTATTGGAGATGCGACTAACCAAGTCATCTCAGAAGAGACTGAGGGAATAGGAAAAGAAAAGGAGCATGTTTGAGAAAACGCTTCGACTCAACAAAAGGGGATTTCGATATTGAAGGTAATGACACTGACAGTTTATTAGTTGTCAAGACTGATATTAATTATCCTAAGTGTCCAACAAAAAAGGATTGGTGAGACAAACAGGGAGAATGAGTAATTGACATCGGGGCCACAGGGCATGTATGCGTACATAAGGCATGAATGGATAATTATACAAGTTGTACATGTGGAAAAGTTATGTTAATGGTTGAAGACTCTCTCCTACTGGTATTGAGACTTAATGAAGTTCAACCGAAGTCGTTTGACGGGCGCATTATAACGTTTTGGGATGTTCGATATGTGTTGAGTTGTACTCAAAATCTAATTTCTTTTTCGGAATTAGATTTTGAGGGTTACAAGTACTATGGGCGAGAGATGGAGTATTGAGAATATTTCGAAAGTCTTCATTGGTCATGAAATAAGTGATGTGATGGCCCAAAAACCTTAAATAACCCACGATAGGGGCATTCCGATAATTTCACGTTTTATTATTATTCAGTGTGCATATTTGGATGTATTATACAGTATAAATTAACTTTGGTGAATTAATGAGTTTAAAGATAATTTAATTTGAAATAAAAAAGAAAACCTAAATGAGATGATTATGGATTTAAAAATCCCTCAATGGGCTTAAGCTAAACATATGGATAAATAGAATTATGCAAGCCCTGCACTAATTCAACTGAAGTATAAAACACTATTATAAACTCTAGCCTCTATTGTTTGCTCTATGAACACTAAATAAATAGAGTTTGGGAGACGAGAGCTTTGGTTGGTGATCCACGGTGGTTGTGGTGTTCTAAGTCAAAAAATGTTTGCTTGAAGGTACACTATATCCTATATCTTCTATTTTATTGTTGGCCCAGGCTATTCGAACCCCACTTTTTGCTCATTTTACTTCGTTTAAATTTTTTTTCAGTCCCTAATGAAATGATCCAACTACCCCTCCATATAAAAGAGTTATTACTTACCCATACCCCACTCACCCCACTCACGCATACCCCAATCACCCCTATCTCAAAACTGCATTCTTACCACTAAACCAAATCCGACGAAATTCGAGCAAAACCACATCGATTTCGTGTCATGAGTGCATTCATCATCTCTTTTAGTGTCGATGTTGAGGTTTTTTGGAGTTTTTTATTTTTATTTTTTGAGTTGGTATTGTTTGTGATTTTTTTGTTAAGTTCAGGGCTTCGATTTGGGGGTTAAATCTTGCATTTCGAGTACAAAGTCTCGATGAAATCGTTAATATCAATCGATTCCGAGCAAAACCCACTATTTTTTGGTCATTATCATGTATTTTTAGGAGTTTTAAAATTTGTTATTCGTTCTTGTTACCCGCGGGTGTCGACCACATAGGGCCAACACTTCTAAAGAGGTGTCGTACGCACAAGGCCAACACCTCTAAAGAGGTATCAGACACACATGGCTGACACCTTTTTAAAGGTGTCGACTGGACCCCTCTGTGACCAATTAAAATCGCGTTTACTTCGTATTATTTGTTAGAGTCGGTTGATACCTGTAAAGAGATATCGGTCGAAGTTAGTCGTTACCTTTTTAGAGGTATTGGTCGGAGTTTGACCAAACCCCGCGGGCGACACTTCTTCATTTCTTGGACATGATGCGACTACATCCGACCTTATTCAATGAAAAAAACCATTCCTACAATACTTGGTGACTTAGTACAAGTGCTCTACAATGATTAAAACCGAGAAATGTAATGAATTTAGGGGTGTTGGGATGAAGGTAGGAGATGGGGTAAACATTTGTTGAGGGTGAGGGGTAGTTTTGAAATTATTTACAAAAAGATGGGGTAAAAGTAATAAAGAAATTCAAAAATGTGGTACAATGAAGTAATGGGGTAAAGGGAGCAAAACATGGGGTCTGAATAACCGTTGCCTTTATTGTTTAATTAAGTCTTAAACTTAAAATTGGTCAAAAATGGTGATGGAAGGGAACCCTAATAGGGGCTGCGCCTATCGTCGTCGCCAAGTAAAATGGCACTAAGGGTGCCCCGATGTGAGAGAGAGGAAAGGGTGACACTTAGCCACCCCTGATGGCCCCATTTGTCACAAACTGGGCCTTGCTCGATAGTAGACCAACGTGGACCCCCGGTCCTCTTTCGTCAAGTCAACGTATTCCTAGTCAGCCTCTATTTCAAATTAAATTTCCTTATTGTCCTTATTAGAGTTATAAGTTTCATGATGATAACTGAAACGACTCTTCCCCGACCTAGGGCCATGTCGCCCAGCCCAGATTTCCACTTAGGCTCAATACCTGAACCAAACCCAAATAATAGTTTGGCACGCCTAAACAACATTCAGAATAACACATTGACAATATGGAAGTAGACTGGAAAACTTAAACTTAAATAACTACCATATGTCAACATAAACCAAAGTACAAGGTATCTCAATTCACCTAAAGCAAATAAAATAATATGAAGTCTCCAAAACCTTAGAAAGCTTATAAATGTATCAAACTAATTAAGGAAAGATTCAGCTACCTAAAATACTTGCCTAGGTTACAACCCTTGTTAAGAGTTCTAAAAAACAAGTAGTAGATAATATCACGCAAGACTCACACTGCAAAGAAACTTTAGGCTATGACCTTCCCTTGCCACAATTTAACGTTCTCAAGATGGATATGTAGTGTAAGTGGGGTGAGCTAAAAGAACTAACATAGCATAATAAGAAAAGAACTACGCTCAAATATCAAATAAGCAAGTATTACTGTTGAGTCGTTAATTATGTAATATTATATATAGGTTATTTATATATTTTTAGTGTCAAGTCTCCAAAATACTAGCCTAATTGCATTTATTTATTATTTTCAGGGTTATTGGAGTGCGCGGTTGAATCCGAGGCGAAAAACTATGAAAAATCGAGTATTCATATGCCTGGATCCGTTTTGCACTGAAAGTCACGCTAGCACGTATCTCGAGGAAAATTTGGCGGGCCCACATGTGTTATGGTATTTGAATGAAAATAAGTGGACCATGATGGCGTTGATACAATGAAGCAGAGTTGGTTTGATTTGCATTATATATATGAAAATATATATATCTATCGTTATATATATATATATATCTATCATATATATAAAAGCACGAATCACAAATTTTTGAGTCGTAATCAAATTTAATTTTTTATCCCTCTTCCACACAATTTTTTCTTGTGTGTTGTCCATCTCCCACCCAATCTAAATCTCGTGCGTCCCTTTCTTTTCTCTAACAATATACTCCTTCTTCCTCTTCTCTCACGTCTCTCTCACATCTCTCTCTCACATAACAATTGATTTATACTCCTTCCTCTTCTCTCACTTCTCTCTCTCTCTCACGTCCCTTCATCCGATTCTTGGTCTCCTATGTATTGCTATGTTCATCGCTCCTATCATATATTTCACTACTCTTTCTCCATCAACAATTACCACAACAGCACCCATAAAGGTAAGTCAATCATCGCCCTATTTTTTTTCTCTGATTCCGATTCTGATTTTTGCTTCCTTATCTATGAGTTCAATAAAGAGCGGCCTAAGGAGGGACATGAATTCAGATAAAACAATGAGTAGAAACCAACCAAATCCAGAGTGCAACCAAACATTCTAATCTACTGTTGTAATGCACACTCAGAGGCGAATATTGCCAATATTTGAGTATCATACAAAAAAAAACATCAGAGCACCTTAATCAGGCAAGATGCATTCCTAAGACACTCTTCTGTGATTCTGCGCAAACCGTCCAAAGCCTCATCTCTAGAAACAAACATTTTGCCCTTCACGCATATATATAAACATACACATAGAGAGACCAAAGGATTCAAATAGTGAATTGTTGCATGTACAAAGAAAAAGAAAAGAATCAAATACACCCAGCGGAACACATCATAAAAACGATATCAATCAACCTCCCCAATGTTCATAAGCAATTAGTCGAAACTCAACAGGAACGAGTGTCCTACTTTAACATAATGAACCCTATTTCGATTCTCAAATTTTAGGGATTCCCATTAATGGGGGTGTTGAATCATTGTTGTTAGTTACTGATTTTGTTGCAAGGGTTGGAGGGGTTGTTAGGGGTTGTTAGGGGAGAGGAATCAATCATGAGTCTTGAATTGTTTTGATTCTATGCCTTCTATGTGTTTGATGAATTATCTAAAGGTGCTTTGCTTAGACGTGGTTCCTCCTGTTCATACCAACATTCGAGCTCTGTGTGGGACGGATATAACTCTTAATTGTGTTCATGGTTCTGATTCTCATAAATCTGCATCACGGGAGATTGCATTCTTCTTTGGAACTATGTTTTCACCAGGTATGCTGTATTCTTTCTATATCAATTAAGTACATTTGGCTCTGTTTGTATGTGCACACTTAAGTATCGATGTTGCAGAATAACTTCGTGCAGATCATCGCGGTGTTTCCTTTGTTCTCGGTAATGCAGGAAGGTTTTTGTGTTTTAGTGTCAGTCTGATTCTAGGAAGAACTGTTTAATTTTAGTTTATATACTTCACGCTAATGTTTGTTTGATTCGGACCGAAAAAGAAGGTTCAAAGCTTATCCATTTTATTTATTTTTTATTTTTTGATAGGTTCTTGCTCTTCTAATCCTAATTTGGGTTGAAGCTGCTGATGCCAAATCCAAAGAATTACATTCCAACTTGCGAAGCCTTGATGTAGAGCATGTACGTGTTCTCTCACATTCCCGCATTCACGACCGCCTTCTTGAACAGATGCGACGACACAGGCGCAAAGAGTACTCAATCGGTCCCAAGTTTATGTAGAAACCCGACCAATCACGCCACTTCATCGCAAAGGAAGAGCCTTGCTTGGACTTTCAAAAACATTGAAGCGGAGCAAAGGCACCCTATAAGAATATATCTCAATTATGATCTTTGTGGAGCACTCTCCCGATAGGGATTGCCGAGTGTTGGAGACATTGTGAAGGTTAGTGTTGTTTCTAACCACCGTGACCTTGCTACGTTTGGCTATTAACCTATACTTATGCCATTTTTCGCAATTGCCACTTGGGAGCCTTCAACAAGTTCTCGTCTGGCACTCCAGCTTGCAATCCCCGTGGAGAACCTCCAATTTTTGGGACCGTTGGTACAATTGCACTTCGATGACATCTCAGGGGAGGACAAGAGGCGCGCCTTCACAAGGTTTGTTCTTGAAGCTTTTATATGCTTAGCTTGCTTTAAGCCCCCGACGCTGGAGTATAAGAATTAATTGCTATGAAATTGACTTAGGTGATGGAATATGGTTCATATTGAAGATATCAAGTTGACTTGAATCGATACTAAGTAATCTTGGATTGGAGTGCATGCATGACAAATTACATCAACGTTTTTCTTAATTAAATGTTGTGTACAATCATGTCTGTCATGCAAATCTTTTATTCTTTCATATGCATTTCATTTTGTTTAGCTCTGTGTGCCCTTGAAGTAATTATGCTTTCAGCTGGAAGGTCATTGTTGAAACTTCTAACCAATGTCATATTATGTACGGAAGCCTTGCCGTCTGAATTCGTGTTTTGAAGATGTTTGTCTATTATTTCTGATAGAACTACTTTTTTTCCCACCCCACCCAACAGAATCTTACCTGGTACTTTCGATTGGAAATTGCCCTAAATTCTAATCACAATCAACTTTTCTTACTGTTCTATCTCAATCAAATTGGTCGATCTCCATTACAAGTAACTTCATGAGTTTTAGTTCTTTAATTTATAAAAATCATTTAAGGTTTCTGATTCTGGTGCATTTTCTGAATTTAGCGGTTCGCGAAGGAAGTGTGAACCCCTTCTTTTCTATGCTTTTTTGTCATTTAAATTTTAGGGTTTTGTTTAAGCTGTGTCTTATTGGGATCCTCTAATTCATTTCAATTTAAAAAAATCAATGGAGAATTAACCCGCCCACGGGGAAGAAATTATAATTATAGCTTCCAAAATATGTCTTATTGGAAGAAATTATTGATTTCATTATCTTCTCTCATTCTGTAATTAGTGAAGCTAAAATTTAGCCAGTGGAAATGAAAATTTCACCGTTTCGAGTATATGTCATGAAGAATATGGAGATAATTTTTGTCATGATGAGGTATTTATTTTATTTTACAATAACTTACAAGATCACATTATATAATTTAATTTTACATATTTTCTTATTTTTGAAAATAATAGGGGAAGTTGTCAAATGATATTTCAACACATAAAGACGAAGTTGACAACAACAAAGAAGTCAACATGAAGAGAAAAAGTATTGATAATGAATTTGGAATAAATAAACGTCCAAGAAAATATTGTTATGTTGAGTAAGTTATTTAAAGTTATATATTATTATTTAGTTACTTATGTATTTATAAATAAACTAATATAATGTGTTTCTTATGCAGTGATGACGAAGATAAAGTATAGTCAACATCATCTTCAACATGCTACAAAATACAAAAGAGTTTTTATATTTAATTTTTAGCAATAGACATTTTATATTTTCAATATCATATTTTCAATTTATTTACCATTGTATATTAAATTTAATATTTAATATTTATATTACATAGTTTGTTCAAACTCATAAATATTATTTTAATTTTTATTATACATTCAGTTGGTTATTAAATTTACAATGTTTTAACTATAATGCGTGGAATGAAAACTTGATTTGCCTGCAATTATTAAGTTCAATGTTCTTCTAGATCATGATTAGGATTTTGTTTGGCAAGACTTTCATGCTTAACAGAGTTGTCAATCTTGGGAATTTCCTCTCCCTCCTGTATTGATGATTTTCTGACGCCTACAATTGTGTCTTGATGCATGCCTGCAACATTATTAAAAGCATGAACAACCTGAGTTTTCGACATATCATAAAAAAAAACCCTGCACTACACCATGCTGCTAAAATGTGAAAGTGTGCACTAGATGGATGAAATTTTAATTTTGCCTATCATTTGGCTCGGCTGAAAGCTCAAAACTCAGAATATATTTACATTTGTGGTTGTGATATAATTTTGCATTCTTAAGCTTTAGCCTCTTAGATGATGATTTGGTTGTTGATATGGTATTTGAGGAAGGAAGCATGCCACTCATTCAAATATCAAATGTGTTTTAAAAATATTCCGATTTGTGCTTTTTCCACTCTGTCTTTTGGATTATTTGATTGACATTTTTGTGATCAGAATGTGCACCTTAGAGGACCTGGTATGAGTGGAGGTCATGTCCATTCCGCAATAGAAAAAAGTAAAGGCTCTAAAGCAATGGTAAACATGACATTGGTAGATGGATGAGAAGATAATAGATATTAAAAGGGAGGCAAATGAGAATTTCCTTAGCTTCTTGATACTGGAGCTATGTTTTTTGCGGTGTAGTACTGGAAGCTTAAATTGTGAATAAAGTTAGTACCTTTAGTTTGAACTGATGTAGAATCGAAAGATCTAGAAGCACCATTGATCTGAATTGAAATAATTGATACTTCTTGTGAATCTGAAACTTTGACAATTTTGTCTCCAAGCTGTGAAATAATTTAAGAAGCTCGATTACTAATTTCATGTCAAGTAAGTGATTGATGCAACTGATTGTAGTAGACATATAAGCTGAACATAATAAAGTTTAGGAAACTTACTCTTGCTTTGTGAAACTTATTCTCTAATACTTTTTCATCTTCCATGAAGCTGCTCAAATTGGATGAATTTTGTTCAAATTCTCGTCTTGTGGTTTTTTCATATAGTTTTATCTTATTGCCTTTGCTCTCTTCAGTGAGTTGGTACTCCTTAAGAAATCTCTGAAGTCTTTCATTGAATATCCATAAGGAGATTTTGAAGGGTCAATTCGAAATTCTTCGTGTTGCTTGAGACCAACAATCATGCTTGGAAAATAGTGGATCCTGTCATCACTGTCCATGTTAATGATCTCATATCTAGAGAGCTTTCGTAGTATTTCTTGATACTTTGATGTCCAATTAAAGTTTGAATTAGTAACAAGGAACCAAACTTCTCCTTGAAACTGATAGGAGGTAATGAATCTCCAAAAGAATGGAAGTGATTATAAGAATACCCGTGGCGTAGAGAAAACAATAGCGAGAACATTGTAATTTTTAGTGCAATTAGGTGCTTCGCTATGAGTAGCCAAAGATTTCACCAAGAATTCTGTTACAGACTTCATAGCGGCAATGTCTACCTTCCTAGCGTACGCTCTGATTCTCCACGACTCGTTTCTTTCTATAACACCATTTTGAGGAGACGCAAAGAAAATAGTAGATGAATTTCCATGAATCCTTATACGTCTCCATTCATCACACAAAAACCTGATCTTGGTTCCTTGAGGTTACTTATTGCCTTATGTTGTTTCTTCTCTTTGCTTTCTATGACAGCACAAAGTAGGAAATTAAAATTACATATGAATGTTAAAATTAATCTCAAACTCACCCAAGTATGGAAAAAAAAATTGCGAGAACTGGCACATGATCTTTCAAAAGGGAAAAAATGATCATTCTCATGGAGTTTTCATGGAGTTTTACAAGAGCACGAGTTTCTAAGGTTCCTTTGAATTTCTTCTTTCTCATAAAAATACTCCAGCTACTCTTTGTTCCTACTCTGCCTTTTCTTCAACGTGTCTCTCACTTTATGCTCGTTGTACGTTTGCTACTCGTTGGAGCCCTAACACACATGTTTTGAAGCTAGGATTTCAATTCAAATCGCTTTGCAGAGGTGGGGAATTGATTGTGATTTCTCTTCAATTTGATTTTTATTTTTTTTGTTTTTTAGGCTACGAATCAGAGTTTTGCTTCTATGTTGTGGTTTCGATGTTAGAATCTCAATTTCTCCGGTTCTACTGTTGATTTCGTGCTCGATTCATGGATCTGATGCGTTTTTGCCTTTTTTTTGATGAATTTTGTTTGGATTTTTGTGCATTGACTTGGATTTGTCGTTAATCTCGATGTTAGGTTGTTGTTGTTGTTGATTAAATTTGTTAGTGTTAAATTTGTTAGTGTTAGATTTGGTCCTCTGTCGTCAAAATGGGGCAGTCACTATATCGTGAAGCCCCTAGAATGAATCCATTTAGACCTAATCAGAAGACACCGGTAAATAATTTCTTCCATGCAGGGTCGTACACAAAAAAGGTTTCATGTTCTACTTCCTTTTTTATAATTATTTTTTGAAATACTTTATCCATACACGTATTAAGATCAGTCGTTGAAAACAAATTTTATGAAGCTATAGAGAACTTCAGGGTCATACATTATCTACTAAAAGTTCCTTGGAGCCTTCAATGTAGTAATATGTGAGTGTTCATCCTAGATTTCTCCGAAATTCGGATAAGTTGAGGTTCCTAAATGTGCCTTTGTAAGCAATGGGCTCTTATTCAGTTATGTTAGAAGACTAAGGACATTGTTTTGAAATACTTGAGAACTTACAAAATGAATATTTCATAAATAATTTATTAAGATTTAATTATTAATCCTCTTCCAATGTTTATTTCTACAACCTAGCCAGAGAAGAACCAAATCTTGTATTGCTTGACAATTGACACGACTATCGATTCATTCACCTCTATCAAATCTGTTTAATTTGAATTTTTTATTTCTCTGAGTTTCTTTTGATTATCATAGCTCAAATGTATTGTATTTATGTGAACTTGGAACCATTTATAGTGTTTGTGGTCAAGTCGGGTTGCTTTTTTATTGCTTATAATCTATAGATTAATTCTTTTAACCGTTTCGGTATTATCAGGTTAAGTGATCACATGGTGAACAGATTTATGATGCTTGTGATAAAACGAGTGACAAGTTTGAGTTTGTGGCTCACAACAAAGGTTTTCATAAGTTCTGCTTCACTAACAAGTCTTCTCATCATGAGACTGTAGAATTTTATGTACAAGTGAACCATTTCACACACCAAGACCAACATGCAAAACATGGTAGGAACCTTTTCTTCTCGTCATGTTCTCTTTCTAGCGACCTAAGAGTCAATGTAACGAGCTTCCACTTTTTTTTTGTTTCTATATGTTCGCAGAGCACGTGAATCCCTTGTTGGAGCATATAGCAAAGTTGGAAGATGCTCTTTACAACATCCAGTTTGAACAACATTGGTTGGAGGCTCAAACCGACCGCCAAGCGTAAAAATATGTGAAAAGTGTTCAATAATTTGGAGGACCGGAGAACATGTACGGTAGTTCAACAGAGATGCAATTTACAACTTTTTAAATCAATGGTTTGGTTTGATGTGAAGTAAGTGAGCCCCCGTTGTAAAATCACAAGCATTGGTTCTTTATTGTTGAGGTTGTGAATGAGGGAACAATGCAATTGTACATAGCTTATATTTCAAATAATAGTCTCAATTTTGTTTACCGCAATGGTTTTTCATGTTGTAATTTATTTTTTGCTTATATTGTCAGACAAACGAAAAGATTGCGGTCCCAATAGAACTCTCGAGATTGTAGGAAAAGAAGTTTTACTTTTAAACTAAAACTCACTAATTACAATTTAGCCAGTGGAAATGAAAATTTCACCGTTTCGAGTATATGTCATGAAGAATATGGAGATAATTTTCATCATAATGAGGTATTTATTTTATTTTACAGTAACTTACAAGATCACATTATATAATTTAATTTTACATATTGTCTTATTTTTGAAAATAATAGGGGAAGTGGTCAAATGATATTTCAACACATAAATACGAAGTCGACAACAACAAAGAAGTCAACATGAAGAGAAAAAGTATTGATAATGAATTTGGAATAAATAAACGTCCAAAAAAATATTGTTATGTTGAATAAGTTATTTGAAGTTACATATTATTAATTAGTTACTTATGTATTTATAAATAAACTAATATAATGTAGTTCTTATGCAGTGATGACGAAGATGAAGTATAGTCAACATCATCATGAACATGCTACAAAATACAAAAGAGATTTTATATTTAATTTTTAGCAGTAGGCATTTTATATTTTCATTATCATATTTTCAATTTATTTAGCATTGTATATTAAATTTAATATTTTATATTTATATTACATAGTTTGTTCAAACTCATAAATATTATTTTAATTTTTATTATACATTCAATTGCTTATTAAATTTACAATGTTTTAACTATAATGCATGGAAGGAAAACTTGATTTGCCTGCAATTATTAAGTTCAATGTTCTTCTAGATCATGATTAGGATTTTGTTTGGCATAATTCTAATCTTTTTAGATCGCAACCAAGAATTCTAGCATTGGTTATTTCTATGAAAAATGACAATTTATTGATGCTTGTTCCATATATATTCACAAGATTGACAACTCTGTTAAGCATGAAAACTCCACTTGTGTTTTTTTTTATTGATTTATTCATTCACATTTTATCTCAATTACATTAAAGAATATTGATGAGTTAAAAAAGGTGATTGTATTAATAAATTTTTAGAAATTAATATCCCGCGAGCGAAGCGAGCGGGTCAATCGTGCGTAGCACGTCCTGAAACTAGTATATATATAGAAAGATGAGATATGCATGGAAAAGAGGAAGATATCTAGAATGAAAGATATGCATAAAAAAGGAAAGATCGTGAAGAAAGAACGGAGAGGAGGGACGTCGCTCTTTCGGGCGATTCTTCTCTGCTGCTGGCCGAACTCTCCTTTTCTCTTCCATTCTTTTCTATTTTATTTTTCTTTGTTCTTTGTGTTCTTCAACTATGCAAGGCTAAAACCTCTATCTTAGGCAAGACTGCGAGGGAGGTTCGACTACGCATATCAATGGATTTGTGAGATTTATATATTTTAATTTCGGTCTTTTCATTAATATTTTATTTCCTTTGGTATTATTTTAATAATCAAGGTTAAACACTTGTTTAAATCTTGATTTATCAGCCAGTGTGTCGTAAGCCTACTTGTGCGATAAGACCACGGTAGTGGCATTCGACCATACCGATTGATTAGACCTTTTGGGACCGGTTGAATACCATAGGGATCTAGGCTAAATCGGACACACTAGTGATCCGGTTGTCTAGGTGTAGTGCCTTCACGAAGCTCAATGCGGTCAACACAGTAAACATAATTCACTTGAATATATGGTTATGTGTTTGACTAGGGAAGTAGTCACCGTCGAACCTTGGCTATCCAGATTTGGAAGTGCGAGGAACCGCGTGCGTCACCGGGTCTATAGCTACACTAGGATATTTTGATTTGTATACTTTACAAAAATCGACGACCAAATCCAATCTTTTACCGAACCGAACTTGTATGTCTTGACCTAGGTATTTTTATTAATTATTTTATTTTCAATTTTGTCTCCTTCACTTTAATTATTTTTAGATTAGTAAACTAATTCAATCTCTATCAAACCCCGATTTCCCTTTTTGTTATTTTTGACCAAAGAAAGATTACCAATCCCTGTGGGATCGACCCTTTGCCACTATTCTACAAAATAGTTGGTTTAGGTATTTTAAATTTTATTGACGCGTTCGGCGCGCAACAATTTTTGGCGCTGTTGTTGGGGGATTGGTTTTTTTCTTTCTTTGGTTTTTATTTTTTTATTTTTTATTTTTATTTTTCTTTGGTTTTTTATTTATTTTGTATCTAGTTCCTTGTTTCTAACATTTTTGCAGGTAATTCCATAATGGCCTCCTACACCCATAATTATGGTCGATTCGAAGACTCATACTATCATGATGTGAATGGGGTAGGTATGTCACATAATGGACATCAATTTTCTAACTCGCAATCTATTGTGCAACAGGTCAGGGTTTGTGAAAATCGTGGGGAGTACTTTCATCCCACGTATGCTTGTCCTTATTCTAAGTATAAGAATCATCATGGTTCCACTTATGCATCACCACAACCCAACTTCTATATGTCTAAGCGAAGTCCACAGATTCCTCAACATGAAAAGAGGCCTATACGAGACATGATGAATGACTTGATCTTCAGAGAACCAACTTTTCAACAAAGTCATCAACATGAACGGAGAACCATTGCAGACATTGAGAGAAATATAATCTCCGATTGGCTTTCTCAAAGCACCACTCAGCAGCCCTTGCAAAAGGATATGCAGTATATGAAATCAAAGTTGCAAAATTCAGAAACTCAAGTTATCGATATACTTGAAATTTGATGGATGAGGAAGAGTTGCCTCCGCAACCAGTTTTTGACTCAGATGAGACTGTGAATGCTGATACATCTAAAAGTGTTGAGTTTGATGAGTTCTCAATTATGGACGAGCATTTGAGCGAACCAGAGGAAACACTAGACGTTTCTTCACATGAGCCAGACATTACTATTGCACAATATGACGATGATGAAGCCGAGAAAGAAATTGAAGTCATTTCAGAGAGGTCGGAGGAGCCCCAGAAAGAGAACAAGGAAGACCAACCTCTGGTGTTGGTGAAACCACCCACCCTCCCATGCATATTTGTTAGACATTGCAAGGGGGTGGAAGTAGAGGAGCGCTCGCGGATTTTCTACACTGCCGACACCTTTGTGTTGGATGACCATGACTCGACAGATTCTTTTGTGTTAGAGGTCCCGAATGAGCTCCTAACTCTGAAAGAGGGCATGCATGCTGAATTGCCCAAAGCTATAAATGCACCATTCGTTGTTGATATCTCGAAAGGAGAGGGCATCACGTGATGAATCACAATAAGTCTAGCCAAAGACTTAAAAGAAAGGCGCTCGTTGGGAGGCAGCCCAACTTTGTTTTTATTTTTATTGCATTTATTTCAATTTCAATTTAGCTTTAGTTTTTAATGTTTAATAAAGCCCTAACTTGGTCTCTTGGATTTTTGCAGGTGTAATGAATGTTTGATGAGCACTGATGGTACTAGACCACCCCCTGAGTTTGATAGGTTTGACTATGGATTACATTGTTTTTGGAGTAATTTGAGCATATTCTTTTTTAGGAATTAACATATTATTAGAGTTTTAGGTGTTTTGAGACTTGGTTGGGACATATCCAACTTAAGTCACCATATTAGTGGCGGGTCTTTAAGTAGACCCAAAACCCTAAACCTCTTTCCATCATCTTGTTGACTTCACCCGTAGTTGAAAGACTCGGGCTCGCAAGATTTGGTAGGAATCAATTGAATTAACTCCCATGCTTATTAGTTCTTGCTCTTATTATGATAATTTTATTTCATAGTTTCCTTAGTCACCTAGACATGCGAGATTCAAACATTCACTAGTTTTTGGAGACTTTCGTTATGCGTGCACTTGTATCATCTTCTTATTTTATCCATATTCTTTTTCACCACTTTTCTTTGTCTTTTTGTTGCATGAATTCTTTGACTTGTTTTGAACCTTTAGGACAATGTTCAGAATAAGTTTGGGGGTACTTCAGGGGTTTGTGATTAAGTTGGATGGACTTATTTGCGAAAGACCGCGGGTGAGATCGTTTAAATTTTTTTCAATTATATGCGGTTACATGTGGTTGTTGGAATGTATTGGTGGTGTTTGATATTTCTTATTCAACCATTTCTTCCATTTCTTTTCCCTTCAAACTCATCTATCTCACTTCATTAGGAGTTGATACACTTTCATGCATGTGTTTAGCATAGTTTTCATTTTTATATTGTTTGGAGTTACCCGAAACTTTGTTTCATGCCTTTAGTTGTGGATGAGTACATTATGGTTGCCTTTTTTACTTGAAACTTATGAAAAATTAGGAGAAATACTCACTCGAGTCTGTAGCTCAACATTTTTATGATTTCATGATTAGGGACTTAGTATGATGGTTAAGCCTTGTGCAAGATACCAAAATGGGTAGACGGTTGAAATTGTGCAAGTGATGAGGCTTTAACCCACATTGGGGAATTTGCTTAATTATAGTGAAAGTAAGAAGGGCTAATAGGAGTTTCAAAATATAGAGAGTCCTATAAGTTTCCACGGGAAATGGAGCAGGGAAACTTGTGGTGGGAAAAAGTGAGGAAAGTGGTCCATAGGAAATGGAGCATGGACCGTATTATTTGAAAAAAAAATAAAATTTGGAGAAGAAAAAAAATAGAGAGTATACATGTAAAATGAATAAAGGTGGAAGTGTATGGAAACTCCTCAAATAAAAAGATTTAGCTCGAGTGCTTATAGCTAGATTAAGTAAAATTGTGGACTTGCGTGCTTGAATGTATAGACCAAGAAAACCCGTAAGTAGTTGATGGCGTTTGTCTTGACCATATCTTTGTCTTGAAAATGTGATCTTAATTATGTTCGTGTTGCGGTTCTTGACATATCTTAACTCTGAAATTTCATGAGTGGCTTGTTAACTCGGCAACTATGTAAACCAAAGGAACTCCATGAATTAATCGGGTATAAGATTAGTTGAGTCTGTACGTATCTATATTATGAGTCTAGTTTATTTGCGTGTTTGTCCTTTACACCTTTGCTCGGGACGTGCAAAGTCCTAAGTTCGGGGGTATTTGTTGAGTCGTTAATTATGTAATATTATATATAGGTTATTTATATATTTTTAGTGTCAAGTCTCCAAAATACTAGCCTAATTGCATTTATTTATTATTTTCAGGTTTATTGAGTGCGTGGTTGAATCGGGGCGAAAAACTATGAAAAATCGAGTATTCATATGCTTCGATCCGTTTTACACTGAAAGTCACGCTAGCACGTATCTCGAGGAAAATTTGGCGGGCCCACATGTGTTATGGTATTTGAATGAAAATAAGTGGACCATGATGGCGTTGATACAATGAAGCAGAGTTGGTTTGATTTGCATTATATATATGAAAATATATATATCTATCGTTATATATATATATAGAAAGATGAGATATGCATGGAAAAGAGGAAGATATCTAGAATGAAAGATATGCATAAAAAAGGAAAGATCGTGAAGAAAGAACGGAGAGGAGGGACGTCGCTCTTTCGGGCGATTCTTCTCCGCTGCTGGTCGAACTCCCCTTTTCTCTTCCATTCTTTTCTATTTTATTTTTCTTTGTTCTTTGTGTTCTTCAACTATGCGAGGCTAAAACCTCTATCTTAGGCAAGACTGCGAGGGAGGTTCGACTACGCATATCAATGGATTTGTGAGATTTATATATTTTAATTTCAGTCTTTTCATTAATATTTTATTTCCTTTAGTATTATTTTAATAATCAAGGTTAAACACTTGTTTAAATCTTGATTTATCAGCCAATGTGTCGTAAGCCTACTTGTGCGATAAGACCACGGTAGTGGCATTCGACCATACCGATTGATTAGACCATTTTGGGACCGGTTGAATACCATAGGGATCTAGGCTAAATCGGACACACTAATGATCCGGTTGTCTAAGTGTAGTGCCTTCACGAAGCTCAATGCGGTCAACACAGTAAACATAATTCACTTGAATATATGATTATGTGTTTGACTAGGGAAGTAGTCACCGTCGAACCTTGGCTATCGAGATTTGGAAGCGCGAGGAACCGCGTGCGTCACCGGGTCTATAGCTACACTAGGATATTTTGATTTGCATACTTTACATAAATCGACGACCAAATCCAATCTTTTACCGAACCGAACTTGTATGTCTTGACCTAGGTATTTTTATTAATGATTTTATTTTCAATTTTGTCTCCTTTGCTTTAATTATTTTTAGATTAGTAAACTAATTCAATCTCTATCAAACCCCGATTTCCCTTTTTGTTATTTTTGACCAAAGAAAGATTACCAGTCCCTGTGGGATCGACCCTTTGCCACTATTCTACAAAATAGTTGGTTTAGGTATTTTAAATTTTATTGACGCGTTCGACGCGCGTCAATTACCCATAAAGTAATGTGACGACCCCAGTTCTAGAATCCTAAACTGGTCCCTTCCCGGCCTAGACTTACGTGGACCCCGTCTCGCCGAGTTACGCAAGCGTAGTCAGCTTTTACCATTTACCAATTATGACGTAATTAAAAGCGAGTTAATCAATTAGTGAGTTATCAAAGTTATAGCGGATGCAATTCAATCTCAAACTAATTGAAAACCTCAAAGACACAAATGGATAACCTAGAGTGTGAAAACCCCACATATGTATATAAAAACAACATATAAATAGGTAATACAAAACCTGTACAAACTCGAGAGGGAAAGTTGCTCCAATATCCTTATAGCAAATCACCTAATGCTGGTTCTTTTCCATTACTCGTGTGCGATTCTGCACTCAGTCAAACACGAGAATGACGAGGTCAGGTAAGTAAAAGCTAGTATGACATATATACAACATTTCAAAAGAAATAAATAAGTCTAATTCATGCAAATAGAAAGAAAAGAACAGGGAACACATGAATATAAAAGACAGTAAATAATTCAATCGATACGTGAGGGTCTGGAATACGAAAACTGAATAGCAAGGAGTCCCGACCAAAAGGTCATTGAGTTGCAGCAAAAGCCCTGCTGACTTGGGTTTAGGACGAGACACAACCTACTGGCCCTAACCCTTGCGACTATGAGATATCCACAAACCCAGATAAGTTCCCCCAATGTACACTCAATTGGGAGATATTAACAGCATCCAAAAAAGAGCTCATATCATAGATAAATATTAACCAAGACTCACTAACCAATGGACCACTCGACCGATGGAAATCTCAAAAGACATGATGAATAGTGCAATAGCAATTAAAGCTCAAGAAATAACTGTACAGTTCCTCACTTGTTTACTTACCTCGAGAACGTCCCACTCACGCCTCGTTTTACGCACCCGACACCCGACTAGAACCTCCTAAGTCCCTGATGTCCATTTATACCTTTTAGGGCTAAGTTACTAAGTCATTCAAATCACAACCAAATTAGGTGAAGTAAACCTCACCATGGCCTTCAAAATCCATTTGAATCCATTGCGTCGTCGAGCTTCATTGAAGTCACGCCTCTCATCGAGGATCGATTGGTCCGACAACACGCCACCTCGCCGTTGCTCTACACCGTTCACCGCGCCACTGTCGAAGCCGCGCCGCTGCAAGAGTCGCACCACTACGGAGTCACGCCGCCGTCGAGCCACGCCTCCTCGCCGACGTCACTGCTCTCGTCGCCGGTCGTCATCGTCTTCCCTACAGTCGCGCAACCTCTTGGTCGTTGGAACCACCGTCAGCGGCCTCCACCGTCTGCAGTTGCTGATCGGCCGCTGCTAGAGTTGGTTTGCTCGACTATCCGCCACTGCTGGAGTCGTGCTGCTCATCTGTCCGCGCCATCCGCCACCATGGCTACTCGTCTGGCCAACTCTGATCTCGCCTTCGCCGTCTCCGTGAGCCGCCGTCTCTTTTTTTCTCTCTGCCGTTTCTCTATCTCTGTTTCTCTTTCTCTCTCTCCTCTTTTTTGATTTGATATTTAGGTGCTTCATGTCCTCGAGATTCGTGCAACATGAATCTCAAGACAAACCCATTAATTCACCTTCTCCATCGCCTTTATGTTTGGCCAAGATTTTCTCGCGTATCGCAAAATGCATATCTCGAGGCAAATCCAATGCATTTTGTTCAATCAAT
Organism: Stephania yunnanensis; assembly: GCA_039657365.1. Taxonomy (NCBI): domain Eukaryota; kingdom Viridiplantae; phylum Streptophyta; class Magnoliopsida; order Ranunculales; family Menispermaceae; genus Stephania; species Stephania yunnanensis. The sequence goes on along the minus strand of CM077584.1, from coordinate 49,179,861 downwards.
TTCCACCCCATAAGCCGCTACCTCGGTTCCACGTCGACACGTGACTCGAGGTGCATCCCCGCTTATGTTTCAGCTCACCAAATTCCCTGCGTGTACCAACTCAACAATTAGCATTATAATCTCAAATTGGATATTACTAAATAATACACACATCACAGAAAAATATCATACCTCAGTGTCTCAACCTGAGATTTAGACATGTATTCTGACGAATGGATCCCACATACGTGTTTCGTACCACAACATCCTTCATCACGCGTATATATCGATCCATGTACTAGCATACATTTAAAATCATGAATAAGCATTGATAATTCGTAGCATGACATCAATTTCGATAAAGAGTAAGCATTTCATGTTTTCAAAAAACAATTTAAGCAATGATAAGGAGTTTAAGAGTTGTAAAGCATAAAAGACAAGTCTTACATGCAAAAGGGGTTTCAAGAGAGATACATAGAAAGTAATGAATATAAATGCAAGTCCATTGTTCCATTTGCCATCGCCTCCCCTTGTTGATCAATCATCAAAATATAATAAATATGTAAGGGTGAGTTGATTCCACCATGTATCCATAACTCCTCAAAAAGCACGGGTGACTTGGTTCCATCGTGCATCCACAACTCCCGAAGAGGCCCTTGCAATGGGTGACTTGGTTTCACCATTAGTTACGGCTCCCCAAGAGGCCCTTAAATATATAAGGTGACTTAGTTCCACCATATGACTATAGCTCCCCAAGCGGCCTTACATGAAGTCAAACAAGGTAGGCAACAACCCATCCCAAGTCTTTTAGTTGAAATCATGATTCTAAATATACTAATAGCAAGCTAAATTTGGTAGATGAGCAAAGCTCCTCAATTACCTCGACTTGCCACGAATTCTATTTTCAATCCTTGTGCACTTTGGGCCTAATGCGAACCGCCTTGCGAATCTAAATAATTTAAGACACATTCACATCAATGAAAAGTCATATATTAAATTCTAATTTATCTTTTAAATTAACTTTTAGGTCCCACTAGTGTGGGTCTCGCGGGTCCCACATCACCAGGTGCGAGTGGTGGGGCTCAATCGGTCTCCCTGGGGATGTAGTAGCGCACTCTGTTTGAAGGTAAGGGACATTTCCCCATTTGTTTGTTTTTATTTTATTTTACTTTATTATATATCATATATTATTATTATTATTATTATTATTATTATTTTATATTTTTTGTTATTTTTGGGTCCAGGGGCCCGTTTGGCCTCTGGTCTAGTGTCCAGGGGCCATTTTGGCCCCTGTTCCAAATGGAACCAGTACCACTATAATGCTGGTTCTTGCCCACTTTTCGGGCAGTAGTGGGGACGCCGCACCCCACTACCCACACTCCAGTAGGCAGTAATGGTCCGCCACCCTCCTCTTGCGATGGCGGCGAGTCGTCTTAGCCTCTTTTCGGCCGCGCCGCGATGAAGCCGGACATTTTTTTTTTTGGGTTTCTCCAACCAAAATGGGTTTTCAAAACATCAAACCACCATTAATGTGGTGAGATGCTCCAAACCACCTCACTACACTCTAAGAGAGTTTGAAACTTAGCTTTCCACCATTAAAGTGTAAACCAGGTCCCACGACTTTATTTTCAAAACAAATGAGAGTAGGAATGGTGGAGAAGAAGAGATTGGCTCTTAGCTTCCTCCTAGATCTCCTATGTTCACCTTAGCATAAGCGTGAACATTCCATCACTTCTTCCTTTTCTTTTCTCTCTCAATTTGAGATTTTGAACAAATGTGGCTACAACCTCAAAAAAGATTTATACAATGGTGTAACAAGTGTAGGGTTTTGAAATCTTACCATTATACTCATTGGCTCAATTTGGTTTTTACTTTTTAGAATGTTCAAGTAAACTTACTTTCACTAGGTCTAGGCTTGGTAATTTAATTTAATGGTAATTCAATACACACAATTACCACATCAAGCACACAAATCAAGTTAAGTTACTAAAATGCCCTCCAGTCAGGTCATTTGAATTTTTGGGTCATTAAAATATCCCTAATTTTAAAGAATCTTATCCTCGAAATTAAAAGTAAGGTTCACCAGTAGTCTAGTTTGTCCATTTGTAGCAATTTCTTTTAAGACCCATTATTTGACTGATGCATTTTCGCTTATGTATGCTGCCGTACTCCACGTGTGATAAGAGCCTTACTCTTGACTCTAACAGCTCAATAATATCACTTCCGTTCCTCAGGGTGAAATTTACAAGGCACGTCTCGTATAGGTCTGAATAGAGTCATTATATTATTGCTACTTGCCAAGTCCTTGTATCATCATGCATTTCTAGGTATTCCTTTGTAATATTCACTGAAGTCGCAACATGCATCCTAGTCATCCAACCAGTAAGAAGAAATAAAACCATACTAAGGTGTGATCTGGTGCCTATCCGTGTCAAAAAATATCTATACCTATTTGTCAATAAATCTATACTGCTAACTAGCAGTGGGAACAAAGATAGTTATCTACTATAGCATGAACACTAGCACACCATCTCCGTCACCATCTCGGTTACACATATAATGAATGACTCATCATGTCCTTGTGACTTATCTGTGGAGGCTACAATTAAGCATGCATAGTATACTTTTCTAGAATTATATTTTAACATCATTGTTATTACTTGTTTATCGACGTTAATTTTTGTAGTTTCATAATTCAAGTCAACTCTTGACCAACGATCCACCTCGTAACTCCTCTGTCACATATAATCGTTAACTTACTCATTAAGCTTCCATATTTGTAATATATGGAATATTTGTTATCAAAGCCATTCCTAAGCAGTTTTCAACATTCATCTGAATGCACTTCATTACATCGTCATCTTCATTTCATACCAAGGTTTTCTATCACAACCATTCGGTCTTTTGGAGACTTCTCGCATCATGTCCTTATACCAATCAAAGCTCACAATCTTGAGCAACTATTTCAAATTCTTTTAGCATAGTTAAGGCTTAAATTTATTGCACATGGGTTTCTTATTGTAACTATTAGCTTTTATAATTTGTTTAGAACTTCTCTCACTGAGAAATCGATGGTGTTTTAACTTTCATGTCGTTTCTTGAGAATATATAACCCATACCTCGGGTTTTGTCATTAAGGACTCGTAACTCACTACGATCCAATTATTTTAAGTTCATAATTCACCCTCAACGTTACTACTGTTTCGTTTTTTTATTTGCTCTTATGGTACTCCAAAAGTAATGTATACGACTGTGTACTTAATATTTAGACGAGTGTAGCTTGTATATCATGCCCTTTAAGACTTTGGCCCATGGTTACCCTGATTTCAAAATGATCTACGTTCATATACTTTACTTTCAACAGAAAGAGTTTTCGAGTCTACTTCATCAACATGAACGATTATGGTTTTAAAATTTTATATTTTCATTATCATTTATCAAATGATTTAACTTCTGATGTGGATAAGGTTCACGCCCCTTGATTCATCAAATATCTTACAACGTACATGCATTCCTTCATAATTTGTAGTTAGCAAAGTTAGTTGGTGTAAATATTTTATACATAACTTAGATTTACCTTATACTTAGGCAAACCTTTCATGTCATGTAGACTACTTATACTTTTGTTACTTGTTATGGCGTTAACCTTAATATTTCATGCATCTCACCACTTGTCAATATCCTAAATACTTGGTCGTCTTTGTACACCTATTGCTTTCCCATTTAGGTTGCATTTTAAGTTCTCTTACACCATTCGGTTAGGATTTCTACTTTTGAACATACACTAAGCTCTCAAGCCCTCTATTTCTAGCAACACTTCAACAACAACAATAACAACCTAGCCTCAGTCCCAAATTAACTAGGGTCGGCTACATAGATCAAAATCTTTCATTGTGCTCAATTAAGTGCAATTGATGGTGAACGTTTTAAACCATTCAAGCCCCTCCTAGTTAATGCATCCCATGTTAACTTTGGTCTACCCCTACCTCGTCGAATTTTTACAGTTTCTATTGAGTCAAGTTTTCTAGTTGGGGCATTTGTAGGCCATCTTTGCTGGTGACAAACCACCGTAACCGCCCTTCCCTGATCTTTGTATCAATTGGTGCTACTCCTGCTTGTCTTTGAATTTCTATATTTCTTATTCTATCTTTATGAGTTTTACCACACATCAACCTAAGCATCCTCATTTCTGCTACGTTCGTTTTCTGTAGTTGTTGTTGCTTTACCGCCTAACATTCATTTCCATAGAGCATAGCTGGCCTAATTGCGGTCCTATAAAATATTCCTTTTAACTTAGTAGAAACATTTCGATAAAAAATCACCCATGTTGCACTCCGTCATTTCTTCAATCCAGCTTGAATTCTATGTGTGACATCATTCTCAATGTTACCATCATTTTGTATGATTGATCATATGTATCTAAATTGGTCTACCTTAGAGACTTCTACTTCCCCTAATTTTACCACTCTGTCATCTCGATGTTTAATGTTTCTAAACTTACATTGTATATATTCGATTTTCGTCCTACTCAACTTAAAGCCTTTAAATTCTAATGTATTCATCTAGAGTTATAATTTCCTATTCACTCCATCTTTTGTTTCATCCACTAAGACAATATCATCTGCAAATAGCATACACCATGACATATCCTCTTGAATATGTTTAGTTAGTTCATCCATAAATTTAGTAAATAGATATGGGCTTAAAGTCGATCCTTGATATTACTAGCAACACTTTTTATTTAGCAATTCCTAACGTTGTCAAGTTTAAAATATTTTATCTCCACTAATAGTGTGACAACCTTTTTTTAAAAACAGGGCACCGCCTAGTCTAATCTCATAATTAAGTCATAATCTCGGCCACGTAGAACTTAACTACGTATTAATCAGCTTTTTTTTATCATATTCTCCTCGTTAAATGCATTCAGGATAAGTAATACACATGTCACGTTATTATAGAATTTTAGAGTTAACTAATTTTTTTATAATTTATTAAGTTTAGCATAAGTCTTATCAATTATGCGGAAGCAACATATAAACAAATTCTAAGTGTGGAAAACCAGAAAACATAGATCGCATGTATATAAATATCAAAATGACGATGAAAGTGTAAATCATGTGTCTTCTCAGGGAACTAACCGCTCAATCCAATATATAACCCAAAAATGATATTAAAGACATAAAAGTCGAGACCTATAAGATAGGGAGTAAGAAAATTGCTGAATACTCGGAGATAGTGATCGATCTTCTCCTTGCCCGGCCTGTTACTCGACGAATCAACACCCACCATCATAAAAAGGATGGTGAGTATAATATGTAATAAAGTAATTCCTGAAGACTCTTATGTACATTTTCAAACATAGTCAAATGGTATTTAAAAGCATAAATATAGCGAAGAAATGCTGAAATAAAAATATGCTAGAAAATACCATAGTTAAACAAAATGAGACTGACACATGTTAAATAGTAATGATCTAGATCCGGTTGGCCGTTAGCCTTATCACATAGGCCTTTATTCAACTATCTCAGGTACCTCTATTGAAGGTTGGAGCTGAGCTCTACAACTCCATAATCATTCATATACATATTCTTACTAACTACCATGGTCCTCGTAGACCCGTGCGACGTGCAAGTGTAGTGGTGAGTGCCGACAACCCCAGTAGTCTAGTGACCATATGTATCGGGCATCCCATATCGTGTAATGGATCCTAGATTCTATCACTACTTTATAATATCAAGAAAGACTCATATTAAGGAATTACAGACAAGGCGATATGCTTCAAAGCCAACAATTATAGAATACAAGTCCATAAACACTCCAATTTCACGACTCTAATCCTAATAGCATGCTATTCTCGATCGCATTTTTATCAAAACAGTAAGAAAGATATATAACAGGAGATTAGAGTCAATAAATCCATAAGCGAGTGATATCATGATAAAACACCCATATAATGAGTAAAATATATAAAAAACTCATAGTATCAGATTTCAAGGCAATGCCTAGTCAAAAAACTGTAAATCCGAACGTAATAGGAATGAAATAAAACAAGAACCTCAATAAGATTACTTACAATCCACGCAACAACTCCTTTTTAATAAGAGCCCCCCAATACCCCGAAACTCGTTACCGCACTCCTTATAACTTCCCCTAAGCTTTTAGTATCAGTTTATAACGTTTAGAGTGTGTTCATGCCTTTGGTTTGTGTTTTGGATTTTTTGTTGTCAAATTATTGCATTGATGTCCTAACACCCAAAAAGAGTACACCAATCTATTACACTAATGATAACAGATTTTATAATCCACTTAATCTTGGAACAACATCCTCACGAGGAGGAAAACAACCTCATGAAGGAGACAACAACCTTACGAAGGAGGACAACCACCCCACGAATGGGGATAACATGACAAAACAACCCCAACAACGGGGAACACTGCACATAGGCGGAGACCAAACCTTAAGAAACTTTTTTAAAACCATATAATGAAATAACAATATAGAAATCGTACTTGCAGATAGCGACAATCACATCGCCGTCATCTTTGTCACAGCAAACCAGATTCAATAACAGGTGTCGGCGCGAAGGCACAAGATCCTCTTGGCCATGATCATAACTGCTGATTGAAGATGCTCACACCTGACGGATCTTTATTGGTATCGATGAATCAGGAAAGTCGGCAATACTCCCGAAATCTCCTATATAGCCTCTTCAGAACTGGCACGCTTAATTTCGCCATCCCCTTTCTCTTCACAAAAGCACAAGAAGAAAGGAAGGAGAAAAAATAGAGAAGCGGGAAGGAGACGAGTGGATAGGCTGATCTGTGAGGGGGAGTGGAGGAACATGAGATAATGGGAAATAAAACAGAGAGATGAGAAGAAAAAAGAGACAATGAAAGGGGAGAAAGGAGAGATGAGGGAGGATTTTGGATTCTAGGGAGAGAAATGGGGCGGCACAGTGGCGATAGAGACGACGAGCAGCAGCAGCACAGCCCCAAAGCCAGATCTGGTTTAGGCAGCTGGGGTTTCTTCTTAGGCTATTAAATTCTTTTTATATATATCATGTAGATTTATATAATATAATGTAATACATTATTAAAATACACATATAAATATATGTATAATTGCTAATACACACACACACACACACATATATATATATACATTATTTTATAATGTTTTTTATTTTTTATTTTTAAAATAAAACCACTTTTATTGTCTTATGCATTCACGCATAAACTTGAGTTCTTTAACTTTATTCCATACCAACTTACTTTAAGTCCTTCAATCACTTAGAGAAATCCAACCCCTTCTAGCTTTCAACCTTATTTCAAAGTACTCTATCACAAGTTTTCTTTTTATTTCTTTCTATGTTTTGTCGGTCTCAAGTCTGAATAAAGGAGGATGACTTTGACATTCATTTTTCATATCAAAAAATGGGTAAGGGATGATTCAAATCCATTTTTCATACCTAAAAAGTGGGGGAGGGAGGCCCCAAGCCCATTTTCCATTCTTGAAAAACGGAGGAGGGTTGCGATAGGTTGACATCTAGCATAAAACTTTTGTCACTTTTCATGAAATGGATCAAACACATATAAACATTGGGGCATTCCCACCTAGCGACTCGCTGCATCGGAGCCTGGATATAGTGAGAATGAGTAAGGGTGTGTTTTACATCATCGCCTAGGTGTGAAGAAAAATGAGCAGGGCTCCTAAATATAGGACGTGCGTGGGTAAAGAAGCTAGTTCGCTCACATCGACGCTCGGATGTGAAGAAAATAAGTAAGGGTTCCTACACAGAGGACGGGTGTAGGTAAATAAGCTAGTTCAAAGCAAACAAAAAAAAAAAATCATAGATACAATTACTAGATCTTTTGGAGAAAATAGAAATAGGAAATGAAAACAAATACAAAAGGAAGAAAGAATTTTTTTAGAAACATGGAACATATGAACACTTACAGGGAAGTCAATGGAACTAGTAGATACTTTGATTAGAAGGAGAGTCAATATTGCTTGTTCCCAAGAGATAAAATGGGTAGGAGAAAAGAGTAGAGAAATAGAAAACACATGGTTTAAATTGTGGTATAGTGGTATAGATAAAAATGCATTGGAGTAGAAATTCTTGTGGATAATGATTATAAGGATAAGGTCGTAGAGGTTAAGAGAACGGATGATAGATTGATTCTAATGAAATTAATTATTGAAAACAAAAAGATTAACATACTTAGTGCCTACGCACCACAAGTAGGATTAAATGAGACCATCAAACACAAACTTTGGGATGATATGGATTGATTTATGCAAAGTATACCATTAGATGAAAAGGTTTTTATTGGAAGAGATTTGAATGGGCATGTCGGGGCGAGTAATGGGTTTGAGAGAGTTCATGGAGGTTTTGGCTACGATAATAGAAATAAAAAAGGCGAATAAATCTTAGAATTTGCTTCAACATATGATCTTGTCTTAGCAAGTACTAGTTTTAGAAAAAAGGAGTCGCACACAATTACTTTTACTAGTGTTCACAACAAGGGTCAAATAGATTTCTTTTAACTAGAAAAATATGTAGAGATTGCAATGTAATAGCTGGTGAAGCGCTTACTACCCAAAATAAGTTAGTAGTACTTGATATCAAGCTAAAACGATGACCTAATAAGAACAAAAGAGACAACGACCCTACAATTAAGTGGTGGAACCTAAAAAATAGTAAACAAGTAGAGTTTAGAGAAAAACTACTAAAGGAAAATGTTTGAAATTTTGATTTTGATGCTAATATAATGTGGCTAGAAATGAGTTGTTGCATAAGATGAGTATGATCAAATGTATTAGGTATATCTAAAGGTTTGGGACCACCAAAAAAGGAAACATGATGGTGAAACGAGGATGTCCAACGAGCAATTAAAACTAAAAGAGAGATGTTTAGGTAGATACCTAAGTGTCCAGATGAAGATGCTTACAATCAATATAGAGAAGGTAAAAAATAAGCTAAAAAGTAGTTAGTCAAGCTAAAACAAATTTCTTGTAAGATCTATATACAAGGTTAGGTAATAGAGATGACGAAATATATATAGGCTTAGCCAAATTAAGAGATAAAAAGAAACAAGACCTAAGTCACGTAAGATGTATTAAGGACGAAAACCAAAATGTTTAAATACACGAGGATGATATTAAGGAGAGATGGAGAATGTACTTTGATAGTTTATTTAATGATGGTCAAGTTTATATTATAGTAGATGAAATCCCACGCCAAGAAAGAAATATAAATTATACACGTAATATTAAAATTTTAGAAGTTAAAGAGACATTGAAAATTATGAAGATAGAGAAAACATGTGGCCCATATGAAATACCTATAGAGGTTTGGAAATGTTTAGAAGAAATTGGATTGGTTTTGTCACAAAAATTTTCAACAAAATTTTAAAATCAAAACGGATGCCAATGGATTGGAGAAGAAGCACGCTTGTGCCAATCTTCAAAAACAAAAGAGACATTCAAAGTTGCTTAAACTAATAGGGAATTAAACTTATGAGTAACACTATGAAACTTTGGAAGAGGATAATTAAAAATAGGCTAATGAGATAATATTAGAGAACCAATTTGGCTTCATGCTTGGGTGGTCAACTATGGAGGCAATTTTTCTTGTAAGGAAACTTTTGGAAAAATATAGAGAAAAGAAAAAAGATCTTCATGTGGTATTTGTAGATTTAGAAAAAGCATATAATATGATCCCTAGAGATGTTCTTTAGTTTAATTAAAACGTTTTTAATTATCTCGGGCACACCATTAACTTAATATCTTATCCTAATCCAATTACAATTTAAGATACTTCAAATCCTAATCCAATTAGGATTTGTTTTATATCTCACATATTTTATAAGATTTGTAATTCTAATATAATTACAAGTCTATCTCCTATCTTATAAGAATATACTAACGGATTACTACAATAAGATATATGGTCAGAATCAATTTTGAGATATTAATCATGCATTCAACATCAGAATCTTATTAAATTAATCATATTAACCTAATCATCATCTCTATGAAGGACACATACATAATTATTGAACAAAACGAAATGTGTGTACAAAATTAGAATCATATTAACCTAAACATGAAGTTTATCATGAACATACAAATTCACATCGCTCAATATAAAAATATATGTTAATTGAAATATTCTAAACATGAATACTACCATTGAATCATATCATGCAATGTATAAATATACATGAATTAACAACATGCTTTAAAACTAATTCTTGACAACAATTACCACATAATCTATATGTATATCATATATATATATATATATATATATATTAATTAAGATTATGTCTTCACACATATATCATATATACATCATTGAAAACATGCAAATATTTAATAGAACCAAGCCTAATGCTCTGATACCACTGTTGGGTTTATGGGGTTTATACGCAGCGAAAAACTCAAAACAAATTTTGAAAAACCCACCAGGAACGAAAATAAGTTTCATTAAACTAAATCTACGAAAGTAAATCATACCTTATTTAGTGATTTCCTTTTGATTGTTCGACTCTCAAGACGTTCAAGTGCGCGTTCTCTAATAGAAATCTGCACACCAACGGTACCACAATTTAGAGTGCTAGCCCCAAGAGAGATTGAAAAATAATTTTTTTCTCTCCCTAAATCTAGAGAACTCGAAAAATTATAAAACGAAATCTTATTTCATTTTTTAGGGATCTACCCTTTATTTATATGTGTAGATAAGCCCTCACTTAAAATCCTATTCATAATACAACTATTGTATTTACGCAGTTTAAGCAAATTACACATATGCCCCTATTAATAAGTTATCATATAAAAAATTGTAAGAGCTTTTATGTCATGAATTTTCATATAAAATTCATTACTCTGGACCAATTGAAATTGTACAAAGCCATTCTTTATGTGCGACCCAATAGGTTCATGCGACGTTGGTAGTGAACTAAAAACTATTTTGATACACAAGTCATAAGCGGTCTCTATCAAGACATTATGACTAACCAAGTAGCATGAATATCAACATCGATACAACCTAATTAATAATATATATCATATCCTTTTGTCGAGCGATATCCTTGGATTAAAACATAAGTCGTGGAAAGTCACCTTTAATGTTTAATCATACTAGTCTCAATATTTAGGTAAACTGAAAAACATCTAAGTGATATCGATCATATCAATTCACATGGACTTTACCAATATCAGTCTATCTTATCGAGGGATCCACTGATATCTCTCTCTATACGAGAGTGACAAATTCTATCTTGATTTCACACCTTCACATATTATTCACATGGTAACCAATCACAATCTTTATAATTGTCCTGTTAAAGACAACATTAGATTGTGTCGAATTATCATGCTCATAATATTGAAGTTTATTAGTAATCTCAAGTCGAAGGACTAAATGATATACCTATCATGAGTAACACTTATGACTTAATCCATGTGGTGTTCTCATAGTGGGTCGGTCCAGTATCTTATTTCATAATAAGTACTCATGATCTTGATTCATATCTTTATACGCATGATCATCACATGGCCATCAATCAAGATTCACACTAGTCTTAATTCATTATAGTTTCCCGGTATAATGACCGACTAGAGACATTTAGGATATCTCAACAAATACCCATGGATCTTACTCTAAGGTAAACATGCAATCACTTATAATAAAACATCAAATAAAACCACTATTTTATTAACTAAAATTATATGATAAACAATGTTTGTAGATTGGCTTAGGGCACATGCCCCAATATAAACACTATTAAAGATATGTATGATGGAGTAGTAACAAATATAAAGATATTTGGAGGAGCTACAAAATTTTTTTTCATTACGATAGGACTACATCAAGGATGGACTATAAACCCATATCTATTTACTTTAGTTATGGATAAACTAACTAGACATATTCAAGATGATATACCATGGTGCATGTTGTTTGCGGATGATATTGTCTTAGTGGATAAAATGAAAGATGGTGTAAGTAAGAAATTAGAAATTTGAGGAATATATTAGAATCTAAAGACTTTAAGTTAAGCTGGATGAATACCGAATACATGCACTATGAATTTAGAAATAGTAGACATCGATGATGATGGAGTGATAAAATTAGGGGAAATAGAAGTTCCTAAGGTTAACCCTTTTAGATGCCTAGGATCAATCATAAAAAATGATGGTAATATTGAGAATGATGTTACATATACAATTCAAGTTGGATGGAAGAAATGGCAGAGTGCAATAGGGGTGATTTGTGATCAAATGCTCCTACTAAGTTAAAAGAAAATTTTATAGGATCGTAATTAGGCCAGTTATACTTTATGGAAGTAAATGCTGGGTGGTAAAGTAACAATTATTACATAAAATGAACGCAACATAAATGATGATACTTATGTGGATGCGTGGTAAAACTCGTAAAGATAGAATAAGAAATGTAGAAATTCAAAGACAAGTAGGAGTAGCACCAATTGATACAAAGATTAGAGAAGGGCGGTTGCGATGGTTTGGTCACCTGCAAAAACAACCTTCAAATACCCCCGCTAGAAAACTTGACTCAATATAAATCGCAGAAACTCGACGAGGTAGGGTAGACCAAATATAACATGGGATGCATTAATTAGGAGGGGTTTGAATGGTCTGGAAAGCTCACCATCAATTACACTTAATCGAGCACAATAAAAAAGTTTAATCCATATAGCCAACCACGATTAATTTGGAGCTGAGGCTATGTTATTATTGTTGTTGTTGTTATTTCATGTTAGATAAAGATGATTCATTTTATACACTTTGTCATGTTGGAACTTGAGAGAGTTTGAATAGAAAACTCTTTAGTCCCACATTAATCACTTAAAAAAGAATATAAACTCTTTATATACGTATACCCTCTCTTTAGCTTTGCTTTAGAAAAACCCAATGGATAAAGCTCAAGTGGTGTTGGGTCATAGAGTATACATATATAATATTTAATATTTAATGTCAAAGATAGGGCCTTGGGCCTTAAGGCCTTTGGGCTTAGCTTATTAGCTTGGTAAAATCAAGTTATTTTTTATATTTAAACTTAAATATCTTTTAATTTCAAAATTAATTGTTGACATTTAATTTTGTTATCTTAATTAACATGTGCGACTGTTGAATCATATAAACGGGTATAATTCTCGAATTTGGACAGTCACCTTAGTTTGAACCAGTGCTTCAAGTTCTATTTAAGTAGAATTGAAACACTGAAAATTCGTTAGTTTTTTTGGATTCAATATTTGTGAGAGAGAAGCAAAAGCTTAGTTTAACATACTTTCGAACTTGGTGATTCTCGTTTGAAAGAGCATAAGGTTGTATCCTAGGAACGGATCTTTGAAAAAAATTCTATCACCGAATTCAGAGATATTTCTGTCTTAGGACATTGTTTCCATGTAAGCCTCCTGTTAGAAATTCTTTTGTTATTTAACTCTTTTAGTATTTAATTGTAAACTCTTTTTATTCATATCTATAATATTATTAGTGATTGTTTTATGTAACAATCTAAGATATAACATTTTTCAAAATCTCTGAGATATAGTTATGTTGTGTTGTGCATTTAAAATTTTTTGACAAATGAAAGAACAATTGAGTGTGAAAAACAACTCGAAGAAGCATGAAGAAAAGCCAGAGAAATTCAAAGGAGCAGATCTTAAGAGGTGGCAACAAAAATCTCTGTTTTACTTGACAACCCTCAACTTTTCTAATATTACGAGGGAGGAAGTGCCTTAAGACAGACGAGGATCCTTTATTGAAGGAGACATTCAAGTCCATAGAAAATTTGAGAAATTCTGATTTTTTTTGTCAAAATTACATAGTCAATTGCTTGGACAGTAATTTATATAACATATAATTGTCATATAACACGACAAAGGAAGTATGGAATATGCTTGAGAAGAAATATCAAATAGAAGATGCGGGTGTGAAGATATTTATGATTGGTAAATTCCTCAAGTATGTCATGGTGGACTCCAAAATAATGATATAGTAAATATAAGAAATTCAAGTTCTAATTCATGAATTGTATGCTGAGGGATGTTCTATCGATGAACACTTCCAAGTTGGCGCAATTATTGAGAAGTTATCTTCTTCATGGAAAGATTTAAAATCTATCTAAAGCATAAAAGGAGAGAGATGACTTTGGAGGACTTCGGAGGGAGGCAAAGTTGAAGTACCTATCTTCACCGCCAAGGCAAACGTAACTGAAGGAAAGTTTTCAAAAACCAAATTTCAGAAGAACAAGGGAAAGAAATAGGTAAGCTTTTCGAGAAAGCTTAAGGCAATTGTTGGGTGTGCAGAAAACCTGGACATAAGGCTTAAAAATGTTGTCATTACAAAGATCAACCTGTTGGAAATTTTATTTAAATTGAATCAAGCCAGTGTCCCAACTGTTGATGAAGATTTGGTTGTTGTAATTTCTGAAGTTAATATGATTGAAGTTGTTCAAGGTTGATGGATAGACATGGGAGCCACTAGGCATATTTGTAGCAACGAGGTGCTGTTTTCAACCTTTGAAAATGTTACGAATGATGAAAAATTCTACATGAGGAATTCATCCACTTCAAGTGTCAAAGAGAAAGGAAACGTATTGCTGAAATTCACTTCTGGTAAAAATTTTACTTTAGTAGATGTACTTTATGTTCCTGAAATTAGAAAGAAACTAGTTTTGGGTACTCTCCTTACTAAAAAGGGATTCAAACTAGTGTTCAAATCTGATAAATTTGTGTTATGTAAAGCTATGGACTATATAGAACGAGGGTACTTAGTTGATGGAATGTTCAAACTTAATGTAATGGTTACTAATGCTATGAAAAAATTTAATGCTTTTATTTATATTGTGGATTCTTATGATGCTAGCATGCTAGATTAGGTCATGTAAATAGTAGGTCTATCAATAGAATGGTTCATCTTAATTTATTACCTAAATCTAATATTGATTTAAATCGTAAATGTCAAACTTGTATTAAATCTAACTTTTTTAGGCAAATTCTCAAAACAGTCCAGGAAAGTTCAAATGAATTGTTTGGTTTAATTCATAATGACCTTTGCGACTATAAATCAACCCCTACATGAGGTGGAAAAAATTACATCACTTTTATTGATGATTATAATAAATTTTGCTATGTCTATTTGATCAAAACTAAAGATGAAGCCTTTAATATGTTTAAGACATATAAGGCGGAAATGGAAAATCAATTAGACAAAAGTATTAAATTATTAAAAATGGATAGAGGTGAAGAATATGAATCCTCTGAATTTGCCGAATTTTGCAGTGATCATGGATAAATACACCAAATTACGACACCATGCACTCCTCAACAGAATGGTATTACGGAAAGGAAAAATAAAACTTTCAAAGACATGTTAAACTCAATGTTAAATAGTTTGGGACTTCCACACAATATGTGGAGTGAGGCACTACTTACAACAAATTATATACTAAATAGAATCCTAATTAAAAAGACAAATAAGTCTCATTATGAAATATGGAAAAGTAGATTCCTAGTTTCAAAATTTTAAAAGTGTGGGGTTGTCTGACAAAAGTACAAGTTCATGTCACTAAAATAACTAAGTTAGGAACTAAAATGATAGATTGTGTATTTATTGTGTTTACTAACAACAATGCTGCATATAGATTTTTGGTAATTAATACTGAGATTAGTGCGTTAGGTTTTGGGGTTCATATACAGCGAAAAACTCAAAACAATTTTGAAAAGCCTTAATAGGATCGAAAATAAGTTCCATTAAACTAGATCTATAAGAGTAAAACCATGCCTTAATCCATGTTTTCCTTCTCTGATTACTCGATCTTTAAGACATTCAAACACCCGTCCTCTATAAAAAATCCACGTATAAATGGTGATCACAATTCAGTGTGCTAGCTCTAAGAGAGATAGAAAATATTTTTATTTCTCCCCAAAATCCGAAAAACTCGAAAATAGCAAAAACTGAAATCTTATTTCGTTTTTAGGGTTTCACGTTTTATTTATATTTGTAGATAAACCCTCATTGAAAATTCTATTTGTAATACAACTATTGTATTTAGGCAGTTCAGGCAAGTTACAAATATGCCAATATTAATAAGTTATCTATAACAAATTGTAAGGGTTTTTATGTAATGAATTTTATCATATAAAATTTATTACTCTAAACCAATTAAAATTGCGCAAAGCTATTCTTTGTGTGTGACCCAATAGGTTCATGCAATGTTGACAACGAACCAAAACCATTTTGGTACACTAGTCATAAGCAGTCTCTAGAAAGACATTGTGACTACCTAAGTAGCATGAATATTAAAATTGATACGACCCAATAAATAACATATATCATAGCTTTTTGTCATGCAATATCTTTTGATTAAACATAAGGCGTACAAAGTCACTCTTAATGTTTAATCATATTAGTATCGATCTTTAGGTAAACGAAAAACATCAAAGTGACATTGATCATATCAATTCACATGGACTTGGCCATTATCAGTCTATCATATCAAAAGATCCACTGATATCTCTTTCTATATAATAGTGACAAATTTATCTTGATTACACACCTTTACATATTATTTGCATGATAACCAATCACAATCTTTATAATTGTCCAGTTAAAGACAACGCTAGATTGTGTCAAACTACCATGCTCCTAATATTGAACTCTATAGTAATCTTAAGTCAAGTGATTAAATGATATACCTATCATGAGTAACACCTATGAATTAATCCATGTAGTGTTCTCATAACAGGTCGGTCCAGTACCTTATTCCCAAACAAGTACTCATAATCTCAATTCGTATCCCTATACGCATGATTCTTATATGACAATCAATTAAGATTCACACTAATCTTAATTCATTATAGTTCCAAGTATAATGACTGACTAGGGATATTTATGATATTTCAACAAATACCCATGGATCTTACAAAAAGGTAAACATGTTATCACTTATAATAAAACAACAAATGAAAACTTCAATTTTATTAACTAAAATTATAAGATAAACAATGTTTGAAGATTAACCAAGAGCATATGCCTAAACATCTCCTACTTGCACTAGGGTCAATCATTCACGTATCTAATACCTAATAACCTAATATGATTAATATGATTATCATGTTTCGCTTGTGGAAGAGCTTTCGTCAAATGATCTACAACATTTTCTTCTGTAGGAACTCTGCAAATCTTCATGTCTCCCCTCTTAATGATTTCTCGAATGAGATTAAAATGTTTAAGTATATGTTTGGATTGGTTGTGTGATCTTAGTTCCTTGGCATGTGCTATCACCCGGTTATTGTCACAATACAAGCAAATGCAGTTAGCTATACTCGGAACCACACCAAGTTCAGAGATGAACTTTTTGATCCAAACTGCCTCGTTAGTTGCTTCGAATGCTGCAATATACTCAACTTTTATTGTAGAATATGCCACAGTGTCTTGCTTCAAAATTTTTCAGCTCACTGCGCTTCCATTCAAAGTAAACAACTATCCAGACCGCGATCTGAAGTCGTCTATATCAGTTTGAAAACTCGCATCTATGAAACCATTTACAACAAGCTCATATTCAAACTTCCAAAGACCAAGAACACTTCTTTAGTCATTTTCATACACTTAAGAATGTTCTTTACTGCTATCTAGTGAGTCTCATCACGATCAGACTGATATCTGCTTGTTGCATTCAAAATATATGATACATCAGGTTAAGTGCATAACATGACATACATAATATATATAATAGCAGATGCATATGGAATCGTATTCATGCATTCTTTCTCATCATTAGTCTTAGGAAATTAAGTCTTGCTGAGACTTATACAATGAGACATTATAATTGACCCGTTTGAGTCTTGCATACTGAACCTATTTAGTACCTTGTCAATATAAGTACTCTAACTTAGACCAATCGACCCTTTAGATCTACCGATGTGGGCTGCATCTCCTATGTCCTTCACTGAAAAACATTTCCTTAACTTAGACTTGACACTTTGCAAGGTTGGGATGTTATTTCCAATGATTAATATTTCATCAACATACAGTACCATGAAAACAAACACACTCCTACTAACCTTCTTGTATACACAAAGCTCATTTTAATTTTTAATGAAATCAATTTTCTTAATTGCTTCATCAAGAGAAGATTTCAACTCTGAAAAGCTTGCTTTAATCCATAAATGGCTTTTTAAAGCTTGCACACCTTCCTAGAATTCTCAGGATGAACAAACCCTTCAGGCTGTATTATATACATGTCCTCAAGTAACTTTTCATTTAGGAAAGCTATTTTGAGATCTATTTGCTATATCTTATAGTCATAATATACGGTTATGAAAATTATAATTCTAATGGATTCAAGCGTGGCTACACGAGAAAAAGCCTCATCATAATCAACACCTTGAGTCTGTTTGAAACATTTTGCTACTAGTCGTGCTTTATAAGTATGCACATTGCCATCCATGTCAGTTTTATCCTTGAAAACCTATTTACATCGAATGGTCTTACCATATTCAGGTAAATTAACTAGGTTCCGAATTTGGTTATCATAAATGGATGGCATTCCATAATTCTTGGCACTAAGCCATTTATTTGCATCAGAGCTAGACATAGCCTCCTGATAAGTAGTAGTCTCATTTTTATCCATAAACAACACCTCACTACTATTAGTAATAAGAAATTCAAATCTATCAGGCTGATGTCTTACCATATCAGAACTACGCGAGCCTTGTGATACTTGTAGAAGTTCAACTAGTTCAAGATTTTGTTGATCTCCTATTGGCGGTTGAGTGCTTATTTTAAGTTCTCAAACTTTTTCAAGACTTACTTTATTCTCATTGTTGTCTTTTGAAATAAATTCCTTTTTCCATAAAGACACCATTCTGAGCAACAAACATTTTGTTCTTAGTGGGATTATAAAATTAGTATCCTCTAGTTTTTTAGGATGAGCAAAAATACACACTTGATAGATTTTACTGATAATTTTTTTGAGATTTGTCATCGTGCGAAAACCTTGCAACCTTAAATCTTAAGGAAAGACAAACTTGGTCTTTCCCAAACCACATCTCATATGATGTTTTATTAATCTCTTTAGAAGGAATACAATTCAGTGCAAACACGATTATTTCTAAGGATTAACCCCGAAAGGAAATAGGAAGATTTGCATGACTCATCATAGATCGAGTCATATCAATGAAGTCTGATTTCTCTTATTGCAAACACCATCCCATTATAGAGTTGTCGGTGGAATTAACTATGAGATAATCCCACAGTTTCTAAAATGATCATCAAACTCTTGGCTCAAATATTCATCACATCGATTTGATCGTAGTGTTTAAATAGCTTTACCAAGTTAATTTTGCACTTCGTTATGAAATGCTTGAAACATCTTAAAAGATTCATTTTTATGTTTCGGGTGATACATGTAACTTTATCTGCTGAATTCGTCGGTGAAAGTAATGAAATACTATTAACCACCTCTAGCCATTGTATTTATAGGACTGCATAAATCAGTATATATTAGACCCAGTAAATCACTTGCCCTTTCACTGTGTCTAATAAATGGACTCTTTCTCATCTTTCCTAGTAAACAAGATACACATGGTTCATATGATTCAAAATCAAATGAATTTAAAAGTCCAACATTATGGGGTTTAGAAATGCGTTTCTCATTTATGTGGCCAAGATGACAATGCCAAAAGGTAGATTTGACTGAAATCATTTGACTTGAATCTCTTTGTATTTACTTTAAGACTAAGAGTTTTCGTGGACCTTTTCATGTTTAGCATATAAAGACCATTACACAAATCAACATTCGCATAGAAAACGTCTTTATGAGAAATGAAGCATTTATTATTTGCAATAATGAAAGTAAAATCATCCGAATCAAAACATGAAACTAAAATGATTTTTCTGCTCAAGGCACGGACATAATAACAATTATTCAAAACTAAAACAAGTCGTTTATGTAAAATTAACTCATAGCATCATACAGCCAATGCAACAATGTTTTCTCAATTTTCAACTAGTAAGATGACTTCTCATTTCTCTAGCTTTCTCCTTTTAGTGAGACCATTAATACAAATATGAGATCCGTATTTGGTATCTAGCACTCAAGATCACTAATAGATAAGTTAACTTCAATAACATAAATACCTGAAGCAGTATTCGCACTACTATTCTTTTTCTTTAAATATTCAAAATAGAGCTTGCAGTTTTTGAACCAATGCCTTGGTGCATGGTAAAAATGACATTTCCTTCTTTTCTTTATGGGATTGTGAAGTAGAAGCACCATTAGGCTTGACTTGTTCCACAGGCTTTATGACAGTCACAACAGATTTGATAACTTTAGCCTTGCCTTTGGTCTTCTTCTTCATAGCCTTTCCTTTTTGAACTATCGATATATTAGCAATGAGTTTTTTAACATTCTGCTCAGTAGTTTTAAGCATAAAATGAAACTATGAGATAAAATTCTCCATGTTATTCATATTATAGTTCATCGCAAATTATGAATAACTATCAGACAATGAATTCATGATCAAATCCGTAGAAAACTCATAGCTTATGGGAAATCCAAGTCTGTCAAGATGGTTAATATAGCCTTTCAGCTTCAGAATATGAGGACTAACTAACGCTCCCTCAGCCATTTTGTATGAATGAAGGTTCTTAACTGTTTCGAACCTTTCTTACCTAGCTCGCTATTGGAACATTTCTTTCAGTATCATAGCCATGTCGTAAGCTTCCATGTGTTCCATTTCCTTTTGAAGTTCAGGAACCATGGTTGCCAACATGATTTATGTAACATCAATTGAATCGTTGACATGCTTAGTATGTGCATCCTTTACGACTCTTAAAGCATTGGCTAGTAGTTCCTTAACAATAGGTCTATCCAGGACATACAACTTGCGATCATGCTTAAGAACAATTCACAAGTTTCTGAACTGGTCAAGAAAGTTTGTCCCAAACAACTTATTTTTCTCAACGATGGATTGCAGTGACAAGGGATTAATGTGGTTTTAAGAGGCAATGAATCTATAACATGATTATGCAAAAGTTTATTTTAATATAGAGGAATAGACTTTCAGTAAATTAACAACAATCCTTAAAACACTTTGTTAATTAAAGGGACTAAAATTCATGTTTCACCTAATTCCCAGACATCTAAGGCATGTTACTTTAACTTAGGTTGTTATGGTAGGTACCTATTACCAGTTACATCATATGTAACTTTTAGTCATTTTTATGAGATTATGACATCTTATGTCTTAGCATGATTTTTCTCATCTAATGCATAAATTCCAAAACCATTTTGATAGCTTTATCAAGTCTAACCATTTCAAACAGTAGAGTAACCGTTACTCAAACGGAGGCAAACCTATAATGATGCGATTGAAGCCTTGACAAGTGTTTGAGAATGGATGACACTTGAGTTTAAATTTGGATGAGGGATTTTTATTTGTTTTAGTGATTATAAATTAAACAAGATAAATATCATATATTATAATGCATGCACAGTCACTAAACAAGTTAAGAAATTTTACTAATAATGACTATCATATGAATTTCCTTGCACTACGAATAGTTATCGACGATCTCGCCTTAAATTTTTCATTATTTTAGTCAATCCAATTGACTAAAACTGCACTTTATTTTGACTCGGACCCACCTTTAACTTAATATCTTATCATAATCCAATTAGAATTTAAGATACTTTGAATCCTTATCCAATTAGAATTTGTTATATATCTCACCTATCTTATAGGATTTGTAATTCTAATCTGATTATAAATGAAGATATGTACAATCAATATAGAGAAGCTAGAAAATAAGCTAAAAAAGTAGTTAGTCAAGCTAAAACAAATTTTATGGAAGATCTATATACAATGTTAGGTAATAGAGATGACGAGAAATATATATAGGCTAGCCAAATTAAGAGATAAAAAGAAACAAGACATAAGTCATGTAAGATGCATTAAGGATGAAAATCAAAATGTTTTAATGCGCGACGAGGATATTAATGAGAGATGGAGAAGTTAATTACTTCGATAATTTATTTAATGATGACCAAGTTTATACTATAATAGATGAAAACCCACACCAAGAAAGAAATGTAAACTATACACACAATATTAGAATTGTAGAAGTTAAAGAGGCATTGAAAAGAATGAAAATATGGAAAGCGTGTGGCCCAGATGAAATACCCATAGAGGTTTGGAAATGCTTAGGAGAAATTGGGTTGACTTGGTTAACAAAACTTTCAAAAAAATCTTAAAATCAAAACGGATGCCAATGGATTGGAGAAGAAGCACGCTTGTGCCAATCTTCAAAAACAAAGGTGACATTCAAAGTTGCTCAAACTACCGGGGAATTAAACTTATGAGTCACACTATGAAACTTTGGGAGAGGATAATTGACAATAGGTTAAGGAGAGAAACAACAATATCAGAGAACAAATTTGGTTTCATGCCGGGAGGTCAACTATAGAGGCGTTTTCCTTGTAAGACGATTGTTTGGAAAATATAGAGAAAAGAAAAAAGATCTTCATATGGTATTAGTAGATTTAGAAAAAGCACATGATAGGGTCCCTAGAGATGTTCTTTGGTGGGTTCTAGAAAGAAAAAGAGTGCATGCTAGATACATGGACACTATTAAGGATATGTATGATGGAGTAGTAACGAGTATAAAGACATTTGGAAGAGCTACAAAAGAATTTCCCATTACGATATGACTACATCAAGGATCAGCTTTAAGCTCATATCTATTTACTTTAGTTATGATTGGACTAACTAGACATATTCAAGAGGATATACCATGGCATATGCTATTTGCAGATGATATTGTCTTAGTGGATGAAACTAAAGATGGAGTGAATAGGAAATTAAAACTTTGGAGGAATACATTAGAATCTAAAGGCTTTAAGTTGAGTAGGACGAAAATCGAATACATGCACTGTGAGTTTAGAAACACTAGACATCGAGATGACGGAGTGGTAAAATTAGGGGAAATAGAAGTTCCTAAGGTAAACCATTTTAGATACCTAGGATTAATCATACAAAATGATGGTAACATTGAGAACGATGTCGCACATAGAATTCAAGCTAGATGGAAAAAATGGCAGAGTGCAACAAGGGTGATTTGTGATCGAAATGTTCCTACTAAGTTAAAAGGAAAATTTTATAGGACCGCAATTAGACCAGCTATGCTCTATGGAAGTGAATGTTGGGCGGTAAAGCAACAACAATTACATAAAATGAACGTAGCAGAAATGAGGATGCTTAGGTGGATGTTGGGCGGTAAAACAACAACAATTACAAAGATTAGGGAAAGGCGGTTGCGATGGTTTGGTCACCTATAAAGACAGCCTACAAATGCTCCAATTAGAAAACTTGACTCAATAGAAACTGTAGAAACTTGACTAGGTAGGGGCAAACCAAAGTTAACATGGGATGCATTAATTAGGAGGTATTTGAATGGTTTGCAAAGCTCACCATCAATTGCACTTCATCGAGCATAATGGAAAAGTTTGATCCATGTAGCCGACCCTAGTTAATTTGGGACTGAGACTATGTTGTTGTTGTTGTTGTTGTTGTTGTTGTTGTTGTTGTTGTTGTTGTTGTTGTTGTTGTTGTTGTTGTCGTTGTCGTTGTTTTTGTTGTTATAATTCTAATCTGATTATAAGTTCATCTCCTATCTAATAGGAACATATAAGGGTGACAATTCGTGTTAGCGGGTCGTGTTCGTGACCTATATAAGGCAAACCCGAACCCGACCCAATTATTAATCGTGCTAGTTGTGTTCGTGTTGAAATGAGTCGTATTAAACATGTCGGGTATTCGTGTCACTTATTTATTAAATATTTTATTTAAACTTTTATAACTTGTTTACAACTTTAGATAAGTTTTAACAATATAGATGAAATGACACATAACAAATAACATAGAAATCTTTAAAAAAACAAATAAAAAACCTATAAGATCCTTAAAAAATATAAATTTTTATTTTGAGGCAAATTTTTATAATTTTTTAATAATAAATAATTATTACTAAAATGTAAAACATAAATAATATATCAAAGTAAAATAAATACTTCATTTAAAAATAAAATAAAGTATGATAAAAAGATGTATATGCAAATAAAAAATAAATGATGTTATTAACATGTTATTAAATAAGTGGTTTTATACTAATATATTGATTATAACATATTTATTACTTATACATTATTCTTTAATCGTTTCAAACGTGTCATTATCGACTTAGGCAGGTTGACCTGTTAAAGACTCGCATTTTAATCATGTCTAATCGTGTTGACTTGTTTATGACCCAAATCCATTTATGCAAAATTCTAACCTATTGAAAGCATGTCATGTTTGTATTGTGTTATTGTGTTGTGACCCAAATTGCCACCATAGGAATATAATAACAGATAAACAAAATGAGATATATGATCAAAATCAGTTTCGATTCTTATTTATACGAAACAAACAATTGAATCGAGAAACGAAATATTAATAATGCATTCAACACCATAATCATATTAAATTAATCATATTAACTTAATCATGATTTCTATATGGAGACATACATAATTGCTGAACAAAATAAACTATACATCTAATACAAGAATCACAATAACCCAAACATGGTTTCTACAATGTGAACATACAAAATTAGAATCGTTCAATATTAAAACATATGATCGAAATATTGTAAACATGAATTGTAATGGATTGAATTTAATTTGCCGTTATTAATGACGTTGTTGTAGACGTGGCTGACAGCTCAGATGCTCGTGGGACCCGCAGTTAGGCTAGTGCGCGTTTGGAGCTAGGTAAATAGTTATTTTACGTGTTGATTGTTTAATTTGCGATGTTTGCATTGAAATAGATTAAACGACATCGTAATGTGTGTATGTATATTACATTTGACGTGCGAGACAATGTGTTAAGTATTCACCTCGATGTACGTGTCAACGCGAGTACCGGGTAGGCTAAAAAACTAAATACTAGGCCGAGGGAAATAATACACAAGTGAAATGAATAGAATGAGTTAAATAATAATATGTAAAACATATTTGTTTGGTTAGGGTTATGGTAGTACGCGTATGTCGCGTTTCGGGACGCGAAATCCGACGTTAGAACACTCGAAATACACCTTTTTGGATAAAGAACATGGGCAAGTGTGCCATTGGTGTCACAATTAGAGTCATTAAAGGTTGAATAATGGAGCAAATAGTGCTCGTTAGATTGCATAGGGATGCACAAATGAAGAGAGATGCTCATAAGACAATAAAAAGTCAATTTGACTTTCATTCCATCACCTTTTCTCTCTCCTTATCTACAATCTGAAAATAGAGAAGAAGAAATAAAGGTTTCGGAGTTTAAAATTAATCATTGGAGGAGCTTGAAGTGGTTGATTCATCAAAACAAGGTGAGATTCACAATCACCTTAACTTTGCTTATCCTTTGGTATAAATCTTAGTGGTGTTTGTGTGTTTTGGTGAGTTTAAAGTGCTATGAAGTTAGGCGGTATATGTTGTTATAGTGGTTGTTGTTGGTGGTGATATTTAAAAACCAAAATTTTAAACCAAACTGCTGTCCAAAACTTGATTAGTGCGCTAAATGACGATTAGCACGCTAGGTAAAAATGTAACGGCCCGCTTTTATTAATCCCGATTAACCGACTAATTACGAATTAATATCATAAGCTAAGATCCACGTGGACGTCGTGGGAGAAGTCTATGACACGCCTAATCAGGAAATTTGTTATTTTTGTGTGGCGAATATTTAATTATTTTACTATTGTTAATAGTTCGCGCCGCGTGAATTAAGAATTTCGCTTAGTCGCGTTGTGCGCTTATAGTGACAAAAGCGTGCGGCGTCGCGGTGTGCGCGTAACGCGGGTGTACGGGGTAGTATTGGATTGAGTTGTCACATCAAATCACACATCACATCAAAAGTCACATCAACTATTCATCATCATTGCTTTTTGTCCTTTCTCACCAAATAACAAAAAAAAAAAAAAAAAAAAAAATGTGTTTTTGTTTAAAAACGGGAGAGAGAGATGGAGGAGAAGAAACGGTGAAGGGAGAGAAGAGAGAAAGAGAGAGCGAGAGAGGGTGAGTGACTGCGCGAGAGAGGAAGCTCCGGCGAGGAGCTTGGCGGGGCGAGCTGCGGGCGGCGAGCTCGCGGGACAGCGACGTGGCGAGCTCGGTGGGGACGCGATGGCGAGCTCGGCGGTGGCGAGCTCGACCCCATTAATCAAGTGAGTTTCGCTCATTCTCTCTTCGAATTTCGGTTCTTTGAATCGATTGTGTGGTGTTAATGTTCGGATTATTGTTGTTGTGTTGTGTTGAAAAAAAAAAAAAAAAAAAAAAAAAAGTTACGGTTCTCAAACCGAGAAGAAGAAGAAGAAGAAGAAGTGCACACGCGCACACGCGCGTACGCGTGTGCACCCTATCAGCCGGGCGCCGGGCCGCGACGCGGGCCCCCGCTGACCGGGTCGGGGTTGTCCAGGGCGGGTCGGGCCCGACCCGTTTGGGTCGGCCCGACCAATCCAACCCCGGACCGGGCGGACGGGTCGGGTCCGACCGTTTGGGTCGACCCGACCCGTCTTCGATAAAAAACGAGAAAAAGGGAAAAAGAGAGGAAAAATTGGAAAAAATCATGGAAAATTCCAGAAAAATGAGAAAAATTATGGAAAAATCATATTACGACCAAATATATAGAATATATGAAAAATAAAATATTTGGATATTTTGGACGCGACTTTTTGCGGGGGTTTGCCTCGAAAAGCGCAAAATAAACAATTTGTCTTAAAAAGTTTTAGGAAATTGTTGTAAATTTTCATGATAAATTAAGTTTATATAAATGGACACCAAGGACTTAGGAGGCTATAGTCGGGTGTCGGGTACGTATCTCGAGGCGAGTGCGGGACATTTTAAAGGCGTTGGAGGTAAGTAAACCCACGAGAAAGTCAGCTTAGAATTTACTTATGTTCCGTGCGAATTATTTATTTCATATTACTTTTCGCCAGTTCAATTTTCATGTTTACTCTATTCCCGTGTGTGTTTGTGTATGGTCGACGGGACGGTGATCTCGAGAGATGTGTTGGACGGGGTCTACCGTTCAACGATTCCTCTCATTTGAGGCGTTGGGCGGAAGTCTAACTTCGATCAACATGTTTCCTCTTTCGACCGCGAAGAGGGGTGTTGATTTTCTTCACCTTCGGGGCCTTCTCGGTTTAGTTTTTGTCCCATGTTCGACACGACTATACACCACACTCGCGTTCGTATTGTTGATTATCTCACGACTTATATTCATGCTTTATATTTCGGTTCATTTACTTATATGCATGAATTGTAGCCGTCTTCTTGGAATTCTTGTGAGTACTAACTGAATTTCTCTGGAATTTACTTACCTGGGATTTGTCATTGTTTTCGGTGACAAATCACAGATTCTACGACGAGCCGGGAAAAGACAGTGATTGGCGACTACCTTTGATTTGGAACGCTTCCACTAGCTTACTCGTAGGTGTTTGAATTTATATATATATATATATATATATATATATATATATATATAACATTTTTTTTTTTTTTTTTGGGAGACTTTTTCACCCGATACATGTATATTAAGGCATATTATACATCTTGTCGCCTTAAATAATATACGTAGTATCATGTACTGGGTTTCCACCCCATAGGTTGTTAAATAATGCATAACATATCTACATTAATTATATGCATATTATGAAGGCTTCCGCTATTCAAAATAACATGAAGAGAATCAGAATAAATAAATTAGTTTATAACTTGGTATATTTTGTTAAATAATCGTTTAAGTATCAAAATTTACTAAGTTGGAGAATTAGGTGGTAAGTTCGTCAGCCGTCAAGTTAAGTGTGCAGGCGACGTGGCATGCTTGGTGACGTGTCCGGCGACGTGGCGGTGCCCAGTTTGTCTAAGAGTTTGGGGCCGTCACAAAAAATATAGCGCGCTAATGTTCTTCCTGACGAAGAATGTTTAGCTGCCCATAAATCTAGCACGCTAATCCCCAGACCTAGCGCGCTAGATATTGCAACTTTCAAATTATTTTTGCTAAGTGATGTAAATTACATCTAATTGACTAAAAAATCAATTATAAATGGAAATAGGTCATTTCGGGAGGTAATTTGGATATCGGGGATTCGACGGAGACGAACCGGGGATTATTTACTAGGACACATAGTGCGGATTGAGGTGTGTAGTATCCCAACTGAGATTTCTTGAGCGGTACTTTATTTTTGCTTTTGAATTCATATTTTGTCTTTCGGTACTTTATTCTTGGTTTTGGTTTAAATGGACAGACGTTGAGGCTCTCCCTCCGTGCCATTCCTGTGTGTATGTCCACTGGGCCATAACACGTGTGCCAGGGATCTCGGTGAATAGTTCGACCTGAGAGTTGAATCGGGGCACTATGGGTGCGTCGTATGCTCTACGCTGACCACCTAGCGGATCCAGATATTGGCCTTGCTTGAGTGGGACTCGCTGGCAGTATTATGTGGAGAGCCCAAAGTATGGCGCTAGTATGACCCTAGGCTCTAGGAACACACTTTTGAGCTTTCACTATTACTTATGCTTGCGATGATCACAGTTGCCTGTATTTATTTCTGCATGTTTATTTTTAGTTTTATTTAAATTCTAGTATTTACTTTCAGTATTGCACACTTAATTTCCTTGGGAATACTCACTATGGATTCGTCATTTGCCTTTTGTGATGGCTTGAGTGCAGATCCTAGTACGAGTCGTGGCAAGGGTAAGCTTGGAGAGTACTTGTGATTTAGAGATATTGAGCGAGACTTGTACGTTTGTATTAAATATACTTTGTTTTTATTTTGTGGATTTGGGATTGTGAGACACTTTGAGACTCTATATTTTTGACATTTTAAGACATTGAGGTGTATTTTTTATCTATGTCGACATATGGGTTTTCCACACTAGGTATCAGAGTTAAATGCATGACCTTGATGTTTTGATATTTGATTCGTCATGATAAAAAAACTTCCGCTGTGGTTTATTAAGGTTTCAAACGATATTAAAATAGATGACTTGAGTTTATTAACAATTTAAACCGTAAATTGTTTTTCATTGAGATTAATAATGATTTAATAGTGGATGAGTTTGCATGTTGGACACAGCTGGCACTGGTAGGCCAGGTTGTGGGCCCGCATTGGCCCCCTTGGTGGTTCATTTGGAAAATAGGCCGTTACATGAATTCTATCATTGAATCGAATCATGCATATTTATAAAATACATGAATTAAAAACATGCTTTAAAACCAATTCTTGATAACGATTATCACAGAACCTATATGCACATTATATATATACATTAATCGAGATCATGTTTCCACACATATATCATATATACATCATTGAAAATATACAAACGCTTAATCGAACAGAGCTTATAGCTCTGATACCACAATCGGGTTTTGTGGTTCATACGCGCAAAAAAAACTCAAAACAATTTTGAAAAACCCCAACATAATAAAAAATAAATTTTAGTAAACTAGATCTACAAAAGTAAAGCCATACCTTAATTCGTAGTTTCTTTCTCTGATTGTTCGATCTCCAAAGCGCTTAACCGCTCGTCCTCTATCGAAAATCCACACATGAATGGTGACCATAATTTGTAGTGCTAACCCCAAGAGAGATATAAAATCTTTTTCTTCCTTTTCTAAAATCCAGAGAACTCGAAAATAGCAAAAACAAAAAACTTATTTTGTTTTTAGGGTTTCATTTTCTATTTATATGTGTAGATATGCCCTCGCTTAAAAGCCTATTCGTAATACTACTATTGTATTTAGGCACTTTAAGCAAATTACACATACGCCCCTATTAATAAGTTATCATATAACAAATTGTAAGGATTTTATATAATGAGTTTTATCATATCAAATTCATTACTCTGAACCAATTAAAATTGTGCAAAGTCATTCTTTATGTGCGACCTAATAGGTTCAAGATGGTTCAGAAAAATGAGTTTTATATGATAAAACTCATCACAGAAATGTCATTGTGGTGTATTACATTTATACTTTTTTAAGTAGGGGTATGTGTGTAATTTACTTAACAATCAGTATACAAGGGTAGTATAAATATACGCTTGAAGTTAGAACACATGGATGAAAGATTAAGGGCTGAAACTCTATTTTTGTTTCAGAAACGAATTAGGGTTTTTGGTACGCTCTGGATCATTTTGGAGAGAAACAAAAAGGTTTGGTATTCTCTCGAAGCTAGCACTTCGAATCTCGGCCACCGTTCGTGTGTGGACTGCTGGTAGAGGGCGTTTGTCATTGACGGCGCCTTAGTGATTGATCAACCTTCATAAAGGTATATTGTGGCTGAGGTATGATTAATTTTTCATGGTTTAAATGTTTTTAATGGAATTAGATTCGGATCCCGTTGGGGTTTTTGTCAAAATTGCTTTGTAATTTCGCGCTTATGAACCCAAAACATTGAACAGTGGTATCAGAGCCTTCGAGTTCGATTCCATTAAATTAATTCCATGTTTTCTTCTAATATATACATGATATATGATTGAAAGCATGTTAATAGTTGATGTATATGTGATATACATAAGTTTTCTGTGAGATTTATTATCATGTTTTGTGTATACGATACATATATTTGTGATTTAATTGAAATCAGTTTCGTACATGCTATTAATCATGTTAAGTTAATTCGAATAATTTAAATGAATTGAGTTTCGTGTTCTGTGATCCCTGACACTATTAGGTATAATCTTTATTTTTCGTGTATTGATGCATGGATGAAATCTCTGTAATTCAGTATGCATATTTAGGTTACATTGTTTTAAGTTTCTTAAATTGTTTAAGTCTTAATATTAATTCAAAACTAATATGATTAGGTTCGATTGAGATAGTAGTTCATGATTCAATTACATGTTTGTGATTATTTGGATGAGGACTGAAATTGCAAATAAATATTTTTCAAAATTATTTATTTATCTCGTTATATCTATTCTGTTGTGAAATTTCTATTTTATAAGAGATAGATAACAAATTAGATTATGAGATATTAGCAAAATCGGTTTGGTTATCCCTATTAGATAGGAGATAAATATCAAGAATTTTGTTATTGGTGATATGCTAGGATTCCCACATCGGATAAGCACACGAAACATAAAAATAATATTAAAATTTATGATCTCCGATCCGTAACACGTGATTCCCACAACGGAGACCTAAATTCTAAATCAAATCCGAAAATACTTAATTAGCCACCTAATCAAGTCAATAAAACTCTCGGATGTCATAGATCTAGAGTTTAAAAGAGTTTTGGACCAAACTTTATAAGTTTCTTGACTGAAACCGAATTACAAACATAAAAAGAAGCCATGACTTCTACTGAGGCTATTTTATGGAAATAAGCCATAAATAGTGAAATGGAATCCATTTTAATTAACCACACATATGAATTGGTTGATTTACATCCCGGTATTAAACCAATAGGTTATAAATGAATTTTCATCAAAAAACTGAAAGTTGATGGATTAATTCATAAATATAAAGCCCATTTAGTGGCTAAAGGATTTCGACAAAAAGGGGTTGGATTATTTTGATGCTTATTTTCCAATTTCAAGAATTACATCTATTCGGATGCTAATTTCAATTGCTGCAATTTATGATATGAAAATGCATCGAATGGATGCAAAAACAACATTTTTAAATGGAGAATTAGATGAAGAGATTTATATGGAACAACCCAAAGGATTTGTGGTCCAAGGTCAAGAGGATAAAATATGTAAACTTGTTAGGTCTCTATATGAACTTAAATAAGCACCAAAATAATGGCATGATAAATTTAACCATACTATGATTGCAAATGGATTTAAAATAAATGAATACGAAAAATGTGTCTACATCAAAGAAATGAAAAATTCATTTGTCATAGTATGTCTCTATGTTGATTATATCTTAATAATTGAGACTGATATGGATATAATTATTTCAACTAGAAAAGATATTGAATTCTAATTTTGACATAAAAGACTTAGATCAAGTAGATGTCATTTTGGGTATTCAAATTAAAAGAAAGAATGATGGATATATCTTTACCAATCACATTATGTAGAAAGAATATTGAAGAGGTTCAATCAATTTAATTGTAAACCTATTCCTACTCCATTTGAATCAAATTGCAAACTTAAGAAAAACACTAAAATTGCAATTTCTCAATTGGTGTATTTCCAAGTAATTGGAAGCTTGATGTACTTAATAAATTCTACAAGACGGAACATTGCTTATGTAGTGAACAGACTTAGTAAATATACAAGCAATCCAAATAACGATCATTGGGAGGCATTGATAAGAATGTTAAAGTATTTAAAATAAACTTTAGACTATGGATTGCAATATACAAAATATCCACTAGTACTTGAAGGGTATAGTGATGCCAATTGGATTTCTGATAATACTAAAGCTAAGTCAACTAGTGGATATATTTTTACATAGGGAAGAGCTAAGATTTCTTGAAAATCAACAAAACAGACATGTATAGCAGGTTCGACAATGGAATAAAAAATCTTGGCCTTAGATAAAGCCGCCGATGAAGCAAAATGGCTAAGAAACTTCATAGAAGACATTTCATTCTGGCCAAAACCAATGCTAGTAATATATATACATTGTAATTGCATGGCAGCATAAGCTAAATCTAAAAATAATGTATATAATGGTAAACCAAGACATATAAGACACCGACATTATTCTATAAGACAATACTATCAAGTGGAGTAATTAGTATAGATTATGTAAAGGCAAATGAGAACATTGCAGATCCTATGACAAAAGGCTTACCAAGAAATCAAGTTGAATTTTTATCGAGGGGAATGAGTTTAAAGCCTATAAATGAGATAAGTCTAGCGGAAACCTAACCTAGGTGATTGGAGATCCCATGTACTAGGTTCAATAGATAAACTGGTTAGATAAAAATCGAGAGAAGAATACA
This sequence comes from Stephania yunnanensis, assembly GCA_039657365.1. Taxonomy (NCBI): domain Eukaryota; kingdom Viridiplantae; phylum Streptophyta; class Magnoliopsida; order Ranunculales; family Menispermaceae; genus Stephania; species Stephania yunnanensis. The sequence continues at coordinate 49,146,854 of CM077584.1, read as the reverse complement.
TATTCCCTCATTCCTTAGATAGAAAATGTGTTCATAAGAAGTGAAAGGATATGTTAAGCATTTAATGACAAATAAAAATGTCACCTATATTATAGTAAATGTGGAGCGCATTTATGAGAAAGAGACATGCTAAGTTCTCTAAATCTATCATGAAACTAGGATATGTCCACGACCAAAATGGACAAAAACATATAAACTGAGTTTTTGATAATCGTTTCATGTGTAAGGCATATTGTCTTGGTCTACTACAAAAAGTGAACAGTTTAAGATCTTCTATATCTACCGCATCACGAAGTGAATCCAATATGTTTTAATATTTAAATATTTTTCCTCACAACATGACATGATACTTCTTGCTTTTTCGTGTATCATAATTATTATTTTTATATTTCTTTTTGAAAGCCAAAGTTGAACAGAAATGTGGCGTAAAACGATATTTTCTATTCAAATGTGGGGTATTTTTAGAACTTGAGAGAATTTGAATAGAAAACTTTAGTCCCACATAGCTCACTTAAAAAGAGTATTAACTCTTTATAACACATACCCACTCTTTTGCTTTGCTTTATAGAAACCTAATGAATAGAGCCCAAGTGGCATTGTGTAATAAGGTATACGTATATAATATTAATATTTAATGTCAAAGATAAGGCCTTGGGTCTTGGGGCCTTTGGGCTTAGATTGTTAGCTTGGTAAAATCAAGTTATTTTTAAATTTTAAACTTAAGTAATTTTTAATTTTGAAATTAATTGTTAATAGTTAATTTCGTTATCTTAATTAAGAGGTGCGACTATTGAATAATATAAATGGGTATTATTTTCAGATTTGGAATATCACCTTGGTTTGAACCAGTGCTTCAAGTTCTATTTAAGTAGAACTGAAACACTGAAAATTCACTGATTTTTTGGATTCAATATTTGTGAGGAGAAACAAAAGCTCGATTTGGAAGACTGTCGAACTTGGTGATTTTTGTTTGGAAGAACATCCAGTTGTATCATGGGGACAGATCTTCAGGGAAGATTCTATCACCAAATTCACAAATATTTTTGTCTTAGGACATTGCTTTCGTGCAAGCCTTCGATTAGTAATTTTATTTGTTGTTTAATTCTGTTTGTATTTATTTGTAAACTCATTTTATTCATATCTATAGTATTATTAGTGATTCTTTTATGTAACATGTCATGCATAGTGGACCACTGGATTCTCTCAAGATCTCATCAATATGTAGATTCTCCAGACAAAATCAAAGGATTTCTTTTAATTCATATTCCATTAACTCTCCACTAACTCATCCTTAATACAACCATTTGAAACTTAATTAATCTCTTAAGTTGTCTAAACGTATCTCGAGGAACATCAAATGTCTAATGTTTTATTTAGCTAACTTAGGCTACATTTGATATAAATCAACTATAGCCACATCAAATTTAACAAATTTTGCCACATTAACTTAATGTTAGCTTACTATATCACTCCCTACCCGATTCCATGAATGCACGCATCTCAAGGCGTGTCCCCACTCACGTATCGAAACCTATGAAATAACAAGTAGAGGTGACTTAGTAATCTACACATATATGATACACTAGAAAATCATCACGCAAATATAAAATGTACCTTGGTCACATGCCCCGATCAGTGTACGTATTACGATGTGGGTCTTATGTCACGGGTAGATGATCTTGATTAAGGATTAAAATGCGATTAGAAACTCGGACCATGACATAGAGATACATGTTTCATGACTAGTTTAAAATATTTTCTCACCCTTCCTAGTTATTGTATTATTCGTGTTACACGGTATGAAATTTATTGGGAGTCAATCCTAGCCTAGGATTTCCAATTTTAAATCGTCAACCTTTCATTGATTTTGTCTTTCATATTTTCCAAAAATGTTTAGTTTGGTAATCCGGCCCTTAAGGTAATATTCTCTCTTACCAAGAAATTCCGAGTTACTTTACATATGTGATTTTCATGATTTCTCTTGACCTTACCATTTAAATTTGGGATTTCTAAGTTTTTTAGACAAGGTACTCCTCGTTGCAAGTCCTACGCCTATGAAAAACTATCGCATTACGCATTTTCTCCCTTCAGTTCACAATTTCTCCATACCGCCAATTTACTATTTCATTTTTCCACGAGTCGATCCTATCTTAGGATCCTCAATTTTAAATATTCAATCATCATTGACTTCGATTATGTGGCATTAGTTACATTATTTATTTGGCATTATTTTTCATTCAAGTGTCCCTTGCCAAGCAGGTTAGGTTTTATTTTGACTTAATAATTGTTAGTTCACATGTTCATCATCAGACAATCATACTAAAGCTATTATATCGGTCAAGTATCCCTAAATTTTATGAGTCATCTCTGTTCTAATTAAGTTAAAACAATGTATCTTTGTGTCGGTTCCGTTTGTTTGTATTATTCTAACCTTAGATCTGGGCCCTCTCAACATCTATAAATTTATGTTTGGCAACTAGATCCTTACACATGACAATATCGCCACAAATAGTCATTCACTTGCCGTCCTCAGATTTTTGTAACTCGTATATTCTCAAGTGTACTAGCGCAACACTAACCCAAGTGTACACACCATTTGAGTTATATTCACTGTATTTTCTCATTGAGTTGTTTCAAGGATTTTTACTTCTAATTCGCTAACAAGTTCATCATGTATTAACGTTTCGAGTTAACCTTCAGGATTGGGATCCTCAATCTCCTTATTGAATCCATCAACAAGCTAGTTTAGAGTTATCTTTGTTTTGTACAAGATCGATTAAAACTCGAGGAAACGTGATTCTATTATCAAGAAGTAAATTTCGAATCAAAAGTTTTCCAAAGTCTTGTGTTTTAATCAAAAACCCTATTTCAAAATCGAGTTAAACTCATTTCCATAGAAAAATCTAAATCCATAATCGGTTTTAGAGTGATTGTAAATGTCTTTTCAAATTAATTTGGTTGATTCGACTTAAAAAGTAAATCATAACCGCATGAAAATTTTGATTTACACCATAAAATAATAACTTAGGTCCAAACCTATACTTTGCGTTTTCATTACGTTAAAAACCTTCGAATTCAGTAAAACTCTTTCATACAACCTGAACTGGGCCTAAACTATCATAAGACCAATCATTCGAAGAATTCTCAACCATGTTTGTTGAATCAAAGTAAAACTTATTTTGTAAAAATTAAAGTGGAATTACGACGACAAGTCATCGAAATACACATAAGTCTATTTATTTCATTTTAAACACCAAGAAAAATAAGTCGTTTTCTTTTGCACTTAATTATGCTTTCAAATCTTATAAAATAAAAATATTTCTCCTTGAAAGTTGATAAACATAAACTTGAAACTCTATAAAATCATGGTCTAATATAGTGGAAGACTCATTTTTGAGGAAAATAAATCGCATGTAACAACAGAAGTCTAATCATAGTAATGACCTTCTAGTCAAATCGTAAACCATTGATTCACATCTTTAATTAAGAGTTATACATTATGACTACATGTTTCCTTCTCGAATTAAGTTTTTAAGTTTACCTTCCTAGCCAATCTAACTTAGTTTGATTGTTTAAAACCAAGATTCATTAACATCCTTCCTATAATTAATAACTTTTTTAAACAAGGTATCATGAATTTTAACAGTTTTGTTAGAACTTTAATAGTCAGAGTTACTTCTCGAATTGCGACCACATTACAACTTCCATTTACGTATGTAGCGTAGCGAATCACTGCCCTTTCAAGTTTCATGATTATTGCTTAAACATTTTATTTGCTACACTATCATCAAGTATAGGCACATAATGCCATGTAGTTTCCAATCAAAACTTATTCATCATCGCAGTAGTCGTTACAAACATTCTTGAAGAGCGTATGGAATCTCCTAACGAATTCACCTCAATTTCCTTGCGTCGTTCATTGTCATTCCTCCCTACCTTCTCGTGGAACTCAAGTTCCTCATCTCGTTGAACCAATATCCCATATCATTAATTCGTCTAGCTTAAACTCGTCCTTTAAATTTTAAAGGCTCTACAAACTTAGGTTCCACTAATGTAAACTTTTCCCTAGGTTCTAATACCCATGCTCTGATACCAACTGAAACAATCCTTTCCCAACCTAAGGTTTGATCACTCGACCTAGACCGCCATCTAGGCCCAATACATGAACCAGGCCCAAACAATGGTTTGGCAGGCCTAAACAAACCTGTGGAATAACATATAGAAAAAATATGGAAGTAGAATGCGAAACATTAAATTTAAATAACTACCATATATCAACGTAAACCAAAGTACACGGTATCTCAATTCACTTAAGCAAATAAAAAAATATGAAGTCTCCGAAAACTTCAAAAGCTTATAAATGTATCAAACTAACTAAGGAAAGATTCAAGTACCTGAAAGACTTGCCTAGGTTACAACCTTTATTAATAGTTGTAAAAAACAAGTTGTAGATAAAATTACGCAAAGCTCACTCTATAAAGAGACATCATTTTATGACCTTCCCCTTATCACAATCTACTGCACTCGAAGATGGACCTACGATGTAAGTGGGGCGAGTTAAAAGAACCAACAGAGCCCAACAAGAAAAGAACTACGCTCAAATACCAAATATGCAAGTATTACCTATAAAGTAAAATAAAACTAGCATGCATTTGAAATTAAGATAAACATTGATAATTCGTAGCATGACATCAATTTCCATAAAGAGTAAGCATTTCATGTTTCCATAAAGCAATTTAAGCAATGATGAGAAATTCAAGAGATACATAGAAAGTAATGAATATAAATGCAAGTCCATTGTTCCATTTCTCATTGCCTCCCCTCGTTAACCAATCATCAAAATACAATAAATATGCGTGGGTGACTTGATTCCACCATATGTCCACGGCTCTTCATGGGGCCTGGGTAACTTGGTTCCATCATGCATCCACAACTCCTCGAGAGGTCCTTGCAATGGATGACTTGGTTCCTCCATTAGCTACGGCTTCCCAAAAGGCCCTTAAACATTTAAGGTGACTTAGTTCCACCTAGGGGTGGCAAAACAGGTTAGCAGGCCGTGTTTGTGTCGAGTTGACCCCTCAGGTGACCCGATTAAGGTCAACATGAACATGACGCATTTATTTAATGGGTTGACACGACACGACACTAATTCCGAATGGGTTGACATGACACGACACATATAACCCATTAAGTTGAATGGATTGCTAGAAGACAACAAGGCGAAAGATAGGAAGAAGATGAAAGGATTCACACATATATTATTACATTCTCGCATAGAAGACAAATAAACTTTAGTGATCTGACTAGCCCGTCTAAGAAAATTATCGCATGCTAAAATTGAAGATAGTGTTGCTTTGTTATTTTCAAATGTTGTACCAAATTATTTATATACAATATTATAATTATAACTTAAACAAAAGCAAGTTTTCATGTTTATATAATACGTAAAAATTGAGGAAAAAAGTCAGAAGTCATATATATGGAAAGTATATTTCAAATATCCTCATATAGAAAATATAGATAAAAACTAAATATTTTACTTTATTAAATAACCTAAGTTGGACAGTTTTAATAAACATAATATATATTTCCTTATAAATTGGTGGGTCATGTCATGGGTTGGCGTGTCAACCCATGACACGACCCATTTATTGCATGTCATAAATGGGTAGACACGTTTACGACACAAAACCGCATAAACTCAACCCAAACCCGCTTATCTTTGTGTTAAGCGATTCGAGTTATCGTGTCATGACCCATTTTGCCACCCCTAGTTCCACCATATGACTATGGTTCTCCAAGAGGCCTTACATGAAGTCAAACAAGTACGCAACAACCCCAGCACAAGTCCTTTAGTTGAAATCATGATTCTAAATATACTAATAGCAAGTCATATTTGGTAGATGAGCCGAGCTCCACACTTACCTCGACTCGTTGTGAATCCTATTTTCAATCATTGCGCGCTCGAGGCTTAATAGGAACGGCCTTGCATATCTAAATAATTTAAAACACATTTACATCAACAAAAACTCATATATTAAATTCCAATTTACCATTAAACTGAATTTGAGGTCCCACTAATGTGGGTCCTGCGGGTCCCACACCACCCGGTGCGAGTAGCGGGACCCAGTCAGTCTCCCTCGGGGATATGGTAGCACGCCCCGTTTAAAGGTACTGGACATTTTCCCATTTGTTTGTTTTTATTTTATTTTATTTTACTTTATTATATATCATATTAATATTTTAATCTTACTTGATATTTGTTTTTTGTTGTTTTAGGTCCAAGGACCATTTAGGCCCCTGTTGACCGGTCCAGGGCTGTCTAGACCCTGGTCCAGTGTGCAGGGGCTATTTCGGTCCCTATTCCAAATGGAATCAATTGCCACTGTGGCACTGGTTCCAGCCCACTTTTCGGGCAGTGATGGGGACGTTATACCCCACCACCCACATTTCGGCTGGTGGTAGTGGTCCACCGCCCTCCTCTGCCACCGACGGTGAACCATTGCCTTCCCTCCTATGATGACAGAGAGTCATCGCCGCCTCTTTTTGGCAGCGCCGGGATGAGGCCACACCCATTTTTTGGGCTTCTCCAACCAAAATGGGTTTTCGAAACATCAAACCACATTACTTTAATGAGATGCTCCAAAACCACCTCACTGCACTATTAGAGAGTTTCAAACTAAGCTTTCTGCCATTAAAGTGTAAACCAAGGTCCCGTAACTTCATTTTCAAAATGAATAAGGGTAGGAATGGTGTAGAATAAGAGATTTTACCTATTACGGGTCTTCATAGCTCTTACTTTCCTCGTATATCTCCTATGTTCACCCTAGCATAAGCTTGAACCTTCCATCGCTTCTTCCTCTTCTTTTCTCTCTAGATTTGAGAATTTGAACATATGTGGCTACAACCTCATAAAGGGTTTATACTATGGTGTAATAAGTGTAGGGTTTTAAAACTTTACTATTATACCTCTAGGCTCGATTTGGTTTTTGCCTTTCACGATGTTCAAGCCAATTTGCTCTGTAGCATTCTCTATCCTAATTAGGGCGATACTCGGCCTAAAACCCTAATTAAGCTTTTGTACACTAGTCGGACTAAACTAGGGTTACAATACAACTGTCCTTCATACTTGATAATCACAATATAATATATCTTATATCGAATAAACAATTGAAAACGCAATGGAATTAAAACTTTTTTGATAAAACATAAGATATATAAAAACTGGCATAAACCTCGATTCGTAAAATCATATCCCAACTCTGTTTATTACAAAATAGTATTTCAATACAATATATAAATAGTAGAGAAACCAATTCATTGTAGAGAAGACTATAAACTCCTAATCTTCCCCGTTCCTGAGTCGAAGCGCACGTCGACAACCTAAAATGTTAATTGGAGAATGAGCAATCCGACTTGCTCAGTAAGTGATAATCGTAAACATATCAATTATCAACTAATATCAATGAATTCATGAATAGCAATATGAATCCAAAACATATCTATTTAGGCATTAAAATTATATAACAATAGATAACATAATGCAAGTTCATATGTCAGTTTCAACTGTACTCGTGACTTGTATTTTCAATTCAAAACTGAGTTGTAAACTCCCGTTACCCTAAATCAAGTTCCACAAAAACTCACACTTTGGCTAACGTGTGATTTATGTGGTGTTTCTAAGAGCAGCGTAGCTACTAACTCAAATAGAGAAGCAACAATCGGTTACCTCAAGGTTTATAAAGGGGAATTGCAGTTAATGATCCAACAATTCCATCATCACTTCAATCCAATTCGCCCGTCGTACCTCTTTTTGAGAATTTAACATAAAAACCAGTTCGAGTCTCAGTACATTCCCCCATTCTCAGTCCATAATGCTATATGAACTAATTATACTAATTACATTGCATAATTGATAAGAATATTAGTCGCATTTACGTGTGTCGAGCTTTCCTAAATTTATACCAACTTACACGATTCTTGAGATACATACGCCTTTCCTCGTCAACCAATAACCTAAATTACATCAATTGTCATTAACTTAGGTTTAATACTCATTAATTATGACCCCTTAAATTGATCCTAATCAAATTTGGAACCAATTTACAACCTTTTAGATCAATACAACTATTTCATGTTTTGTAGGTACCCAGTATAAGTCCCGCACGAATACCAAAATCTTCATTTTCACCATTTTTTCTTATGAATTGGGGTTTGACCCCTAAATCGGACCAGTCCAGTTCAATTAACTGGACTTCAATTAACTGGACTCGGTTCAGTTAGACCAGACGTGGTTCAGTTTGATCTGGGTCAAACCTCATATTCTTCCTCCAATCTCTCTGTTCTGCAATGATTTATTTTTCAATTTGCTGTTTTTACATTGGGGTTAGGTTTAACCCCAGCCCCAGAAAGTTTGGGCAGGGGAGACAACTCCCCTAATGCCTCCCACTTCAGATGAACTCTATAGCAATTCATCCGAGCCTCATCTCTCCAACATCAACGTTGACAACAATAACAATCAACATCAACAACAATAACGATAAACATCGAATCATCAACTTACTCACTCTTGTCGATTTCCGATTTTATTGAAACATTGAGGAGGTGATGTTTTTTGTTTGGATAAATATAAGGATTTTCTCGAGATTCATACGCACAAATCTCGAGGTCGATCCAAAGGTAGGAACCAAAGTCTATAATCTTTAATGTGATAACAATATTGACACATGTATACATATTACATTGATATTTCTTGTGATGTGGTCACACATATCTTGAGGCATGGCAATGCCAACCAAAATACCAATGGTCAACTTAATTTCCTCGATACTCATGCTATGCGTATCTCGATACTAACCTAATGTATCATTTTATTTGATTTAAACTATAGGATTTATTTATACATTTATATATAGAAACTATAAATATTATATATACATTTATGTATTTTCATGGCTATAAATTCGTCGCGCGCGCCAACGATCACTATTGAGCATGCAAGTTGTTGTACGTCCCATGCGTGTCGCCCTCGACCCCATGTGTCACTAGACACCCACCAATCATTAATTATTTTCAATATATACATATTTATACATACCATATATATAAATATACATATATACATAAGCATATATTAATTTGTTTATCATTTTGTCTTGCACACTAACGAGCACACTCGAGCGTGTAGGCTACCTTACGACTTGTGTGCATCACCCTTGACCCACACATGGTATTAGGCAACCCATAATTAGTCAATTATTCAATTATAGGCCAATAAATTTAATTATTTTCATAATTAAAAATGCAATTCATACGAGCATCAAACGACACGCAAATCCATGCACACACTAATCGATACAAGCTGGGCTTAATCATGAGTTTAACTCGGGTTAATTAAAAATTGAATTAACGCTAATCACCTACTTAAGGTAATGGGTCATTACAATCTCCCCAATTTAAAACAATTTCATCATCAAAATTAAAGGAAACATACAAGTTACCAATAGTTCAGAAGAGAAATGGAAATTGCTTTTCCATGTATAACTCTCATTCCCAAATGATCTTTTCATTTTCATGAAATCACTATTTTCTCTTAATCTGAACCAACGAGCCTTTTCATAGACGAGATTTTCAAAAGAAAAACAAAAATTTCCTTTGAGCTCTCTAGCAATCTATGATGCTTATTTCCATAATATTTATCTTAACTCAGTTGTAGTTATAAGTCATCTAATTTGTCATATTCTCTCTCTCTCTGTAGATCTTACTATCTCATTTTCACAAAAGCTATACCTCAAATCTTAGTTATGTACATCAACATACAATAAGAATGTGCATATTAAGCTTTATCATTCGACGATGTAATCCACCTGATTACCTTCATTATCAAAGAGCTCACATAAATGAATCTATTTTCTTTAAATGGTTAAATATTATGAGACACAAGCTCAAAATATTTATTCTTAAGAACTAGGATTAGCAACTTGGTTTCTTCGTCAGCACAAAGAAAATATCAAGTATTAAGAATGAGAATGATTTTTAGCTATATCAATAACTTTTTCCACTACTGGAAGTAAGTCTCAGATCTCCATCCGGGGAATCAAACACTGAGACACTATATCATCTGACATCTTCATATACATATATCTTGCTCAATCCGTCAAAAGAATAACATATCCTTACTGACAAGAATTTGTAGACTTGATCAATCTATCGACTATAACTCTTACATCATTGTGCTGATGCCAAAATCTAGTTAATTTCATTACATAACCCCAATTACGTTATCTTTCTACCATCAGACATAGATAAAAACTTACTTAACTCTTCAAGTTTTTATTATCCAGTCTCATCCTACTAAATAACTCTCGTATCTCTTTATGATTTTAACAGCATATATCATCCCCTCAAACAACCCATAATCTTCTAGTATACCTCAATACAATATGACATTGCATGTATAATGAATATAAAGAGATTCATGAGTCTACCGAAACAATTTTTGCCTAATATCTTTCCTGAACTAGAATCTCATTTCAAAATCTAATGCGTCCCGCACAATTTCTCTATATTGTCTAATCAAAATACTAATCCTTAATAGCCAAATCCTAGCATATCAAGTGGTTTTTATTAGACTTTTTAATCACCTTATGCACAGTTAATCAAACACTTGGCTCAGCTCTAATCTGAGCTTCAAAGAATAGATTTATATTTACTAATTCCAAAAACTTAGTTGATGATAATGTGCTTGTGCATGACTTTGTTCTATCGTCATTTTTATACATCTCTTTCAAGAGATAGTATTGAAGAGTTCCTATTATAATTACATTTCGTGCTCTTTGCTCTACTTAAAGTATTGATCACATCAATCACTTTGTTTGGGTGGTTTCTCAAAGTGAATTCATTATATTCATGAATTTAGGTTATTTAATTCACCTCTAATTTCTTTCACTCTAACAACTATACTCTTCAAACTTTCATAGCTTGAAGATCTATAAATCACATTGCACCAACTAATTGGTTTTCATACTTATCATTTGTCTTCTAGTGTTTCATCTAAGACTCTCTAATCTTAAGGATAACTAAAAGACTCCAAATCATTTAACTTGGTTAAATTTGTATTTCAAACCCTACGATGAATAAATGAACTTATGTAGCCTATTCCCTTGAATAGATTCACAAATAAGCTGGAATATATACCCATATTTTATAACCCTACAAATCTTTGTATAACTTGCTTTTATGATTCAATTCTTTCGCAATAACACTACCTTTCTGATTTTATGTTGAATATAATACAATTCTCTGATTGTTTCAGTCTTAGTCAAGTTTATTGACTCACAATTCATATTCAAGACTTGTCTGAGTGATTTACTTTGAAGTTTAGTATTTGCACTTGAGATTTTTTGGTATAAACAAATTTATCATCAAAGTTTACATAAATCTGTGATATTGCTTATGTCTTTGCTAAGTCTTCAACTTTTTTATATTATCATTGATAACACAATGATAATCTTATTCCAATAGAGTCTAACAACTTTATTTCTTTATTCATTTATGAATATAGCATAAGCTATATTGAGTTTTCATGGTTTCTACTATGATTTTCAATATGAACAAGTCATTAGTTGATTTCACTTCCATACATTCCTAACTCTGATCTTAAGTTAATGAAAACTAGATCTTAACCAACTCTTAAGAACAACTGGTTCCATGTAATTAGTCAAATGAGTTGTGGATTTCTGGGCAATGAATATTCATTCCCGACTTAGTTTAATTTAATGCATTACTCGAGTTGGGTTCTCAACTAAAACAACTCTCGTATACCCAAAATTAAAATGGAATTGGTCATTGATTTAATATTAGAAATCAAGAAACTGATGAATTTCCTTTCAAATTGTGTCAATTTCTAAGAGAATCTGATAAATAGACTTCTTGAAACTTTTAGAGTCACAATTCTCATTTATCAAACTTGAATTCTCATAACGAACCTACTATTATTCTAAAACAAATTCAACCATTTGAATCTCGAATGATAGCTTTATTTACACGAATCACTATTCGGAGAGATTTATAAATTTATTTAATCTTTTTTGTTAATATTAGATGTTAATACCAATCTCTTAATATACTAGTTACTCATTCATTCCCAATATCATATAATCTTCCTTCAATTCTCAACTTCTCTAATTCGTTGACAACTCATTCTCCCCAATTTATACTATTTCAGTGTAAGAGATCAGATTAAATCATCTATCTAGCTTACTGCAACATTCTAACTCAAACTATACAAGTTCTCAACTAGGTTCTTATCATCATTTACAACTAATTTTCTCACTGAATGACCTTTAATCTTGTTTAACTAATCTCGATACTAGTATATATTATATTTTAAGTGACCTTTAATCTTGTTTAACTAATCTCAATACTAATATACATTATATTTTAAGTGAGTCATCACCTTTGAGTTTAATTAAAAGACATTTATTATTTTATTCACTTCTTAATGTCAATTCTCTTAATATATATCTCAAAGCCCAAGTCAAATAGACCCTTCTTTACCGACTATCATTATTTAAACAATATTCATAAAAATAAAAACTTTTAGAGACTATTCAACAAGAAAATTTTTTCTTTTTGTTGTCATACAACTTCTTATGTCTTTCCTTTTTTCCATATACTATTGAGATTTAGGTTTCCACAGAACCTAATCTTTAATATATTCTAAACTCCTGAAATACTGATGGATACAAACCATCTTATTACATTTATAGCAGCTTCCTTTGTTAGAACATCCCTGAAGTCTAGGTTTTCAGAACCCTCACCCTCAATACTCTTTGGATTTCCAAGAGATAGATGGGAGATAAGACCTTCAGGATCGCATATAGGCAAGATAGGATAGATATATGTATCACATAGATATAATATATCACAACAAGTATCATAACTCAAGCTTTTATCTTTCATTACCCCTAAAACATCGATAAAAATCGTTTATAAAGTCCTAGGTTATCAATAACTTGAGAACCAAATTCCAAGTCAATGAACCTAGACTTTTATTCAATTTACAAGTAATGATTTCAGGTTTCGACACTAAACTGTATCAGAGTTATTCTTAATTCTCAAACAATTCAAGAATAAGGAAGCTCGCTCTATAAACTAGGTCTGATACCAAACTGTAGCATCCCCTATCATAATTAGGGCAATACATAACTTGAAACCTTAATTAAGCCCTGATACATCAGTTGGACTCAACTAAAGTAACGGTACAACCATCCTTCATACCTAATAATCACAATACATTATATCTTATATCGAATAAATAACTGAAAACGCAGCGAAATTATAACCTTTTGATAAAACATAAGATATACAAAAATTGGCATAAACCTCGATCATAAAACTATATCCCAACCTTGTTTATTACAAAATAGTATTTCAATACAATATATAAATAGTAGAGAAATCAATTTATCGTAGAGAAGCCTATAAACTCATAATCTTCTCCATTCCTAAGTTGAAGCGCACGCCGACATCCTGAAATGTTAATTAGGGATGAGTGCTTTAATGTGCACAGTAGGTGATACTTGTAAACATATCAATTATCAACTAATATCAATGAATCTATGAACAGCAATATGAACCTAAAACATATTATTTAAGCATTCAAATGGTATAATAATAGATAACATAATGCAAGTTCATAGGTCAATTGCAACTATATTCGTGACTTGTATTTTTATTTCAAAACTAAACTATAAACTCTCGTTACCCTTAATTATAGTCTACAAAAACTCACACATTGGCCGACGTGTGATTTCTGTGTTGTTTTAAGGCGCAACGTAGCTACAACCTCAAACAGAAAAGCAACAATCGGGTACCTCAAGGTTTCTAAAGGGAAAGTGCTGATAATGATCCAACACTTCCATCGTCACTCCAATCTGATTCACCGATTGTACCTCTTTCTTAGGATTTAACAAAAAAACTAATTTAAGTCACAGTACATTGCCCCATTCCCAATCCATAATGTTAGATGAACTAAGTATACTAATTACGTTCCATAATTGAAAAGAATGCGAGTCCCGCTTACCTATGCCGAACTTTCTTTACTTTATATCGACTTACGCGATCTCGATATTTATACACCTTTCCCCATCGACCAATATTAAATTGGGCTCAATATTCATTAATTAAAACCCTTAAACCGCTCCTAATCAAATCTGGAACCAATTTACAACTTTTTAGATTAATACCACCATTTTACATTTTTCGAGGTAAAAACCCCGGCATAAAGTCCAACACGAATATTGAATTCTTCATTTTTCATAGAAATTCATTAATTTCTATTTATTTTGTCAAAATATTATTTTTTGGAATTTTTTCTTATTTTTTGGAATTTTTTTCCAATTTTCCAACATTTGTCATATTGTTTAAATGAATTGAGGGTCGACCCCAAAATTGGACCAGTCTAGTTAAGTTGATCCGGGCCCGGTTCAATTCGATATGAGTCAAACCCCATCTTCTTCTTCCCATCTCTCTATTTTGCAGCAAGCGAATATTTATTTTTTTCAATTTGTTGTTTTTAAATTGGACGAGTTCGGGCAAGGGAGATGGCTCCCCTATCGTCTCCCACCAGACTCCTCTCTCCAACATCAATATCGACAACAACAAAAATTAACATCAATGATAACAATAATAAACACCAAATCATCTCCATCACCTCACTCTTCTAATCCTCCTCTCTCCCTGTTTCGAACTTTCCCCCTCTCTCTTTCGTCGATTTCCAATTTTGTTGAAACACAAATGAGGCGATAATGTTTGTTTGGATAAATATAAAGATTTTCTCGAGATTTGTACGTGCGAATCTCGAGGCCTATCCAAAATTCAGAACCAAATTCTATAATTTTTAATGTGACAACAATATTTACACATGTCTACACATATACATTGATATTTCTTATGATGTGGTTGCACGTATTTCGAAGCGTGACAATGTCAACCAAAATACCAACGTTCAACCATTAATCTCCTCGATACTCACGTTATATGTATCTTAAAACGAATCTAATGTATCATTTTATTTGATTTAAACTATAGGATTCATTTATATTTATATATATAAACAATATATATACACTCTCAGACGTGCACACTATTGTATGTCCCACGCGTGTCACCCTTGACCCCGCATGTCACAAGGCGCCCACCAATTATTAATTATTTTCAATATATACATATTTATACACATAATATATATTAATATATATACATACGTCTATATTAATTCGTTTATCATTTCTTCATGCGCGCCAATGTGTACACTCGGCCTATGCATGCTACCCCACGACTCTCGTGTGCCACCATTGACTTATAAATGGTATTACAAGTCCATTAATTTGTCAATTACTCAATTATAGGCCAATAAATCTAATTATTTCCATAATTAATAATACAATTCATACAAGCACCAAACGGTATTTAAATCCACACATACGCAAATCGAGAGAAGTCGGTCTTAAACACGAACCTAACTCGAGTTAGTTAGAAATATGATTAACGCGAATCACATTTTTGCGATAACAGGTCATTACATACTCTCACTTGGTCTAGGCTTGGTAATTTAATTTAACGGTAATTCAATACACATAATTACCACATCAGGCACGCAAGTCAAGTTTAATTACTAAAATGCCCTCGAGTAAGGTCGTTTGAGTTTTTTGGTCTTTACCGTAACTTTATTTCAATACAATAGCGGAAGCAATTTAAAACAATTTAAACAACATTGTTGATAATCAGAATTAAAGTCGGGACAACCTATACATAGAAATCCTACAAATAGTGTGACATCGTGCATATAATCGGTGATAAATAGTACAATATTCATATACATGTATCATCAAGTGTATCTCACTTCCTTAAGTACCCAAAAGCATAAAAAATCATGAATACGTAGTCATGTATATGACAAAAGAACCTACGAAGAAAAAGTAATTGAACTGGCTCTGAGGGTTGCTCAGAAGTAATCACCAAGTATAGGTTCCTTCCCCTTATTGCTTGAGGGACCTGCAATTCTCACCAATAACAGAGAAAATTCTAATGAGTGAAACCAGAAGAGATTCAACATTATTTTTGAGTAATAAATTACAACAGTCTCTAAATCATGCAGGTATTTCAAGAAAACTGTAAATAATATGACAAAGTGCATGATAAACAGGCTAATCAAATAGTTAAAATCAAGTGGCAAGGAAGCAAAAGGTAGGCGAATAGGTAATCCAGTCCAAATTGTGGGTATTTAGACCATAACACAGCTTAAAGTAAACACGCAGGCCCAAGGCTACTTCCAATTGCCCCAACATGACTATCTAGGCATTGCGGACTCATCGAGTCACTTCCAACAACCTTTTAACTCTCAAGATAAGCCATGGTGACCCCAGATGTTTTATCCCTTGAATATCCCTCAATGAAAAGACACGGTGACTCCGTATGCTTAACCTGCAAGACGAAACAACTCGTGGACTACCTAGACCCTATGCCACTTGAAATAAGAAAGGAATACAAGTATGACACACTTTTGAAGATATTAACAATAATAAGTTGAAAAGAAATCATGTTGACTCTCTTATTGGATTACTTACCTTAAAATGCAATAATATCTAAGGTAAACGTGGTTCCCACACGTCCGCACTGCACTCCCGATACGTGGCCTTGACGTTCAAGGCCCCTGATATCTATTAGAATTCATTTGGTACATGTTAGAGCTTATTTAAGTTTTAGTATCTCACTTCATTATAAAACATTCCAATATTTGCCTAAATGTCTTTGCTATTGAACTTAGACCAAATCTCAACTTTAACGTGTCTAAAAAACTTTTTATGTTAAATCCTTGGGGTCCCTAGTCTCTTATAAATACCTTATACAAAGGCTTGATGCGAATGAATAACACCAAGAGGCATCTTTTAATCATTTTAAATACTCATTTGACGTTTAACTCAGTCAAAATGCCCAAACTTGATGTTACAAGGTTGTAGATATTTTCCCTATTATTTTTAAGTTTTTATTGGAAATCATTTCAAGTTTGTTTAATACATTGATTTGCAAATAATCTCCTAGGGACCTTTTAAATAATTTTAAAAAACTTAGACTTTATGCAACTTGAAATGCAGCTAAAATGCCCATATAAATTTTCAAAATTCTCGGTGGTGGTTCATTGAAGTCTATTTAATTTGAATCAAGTTTGTTGAGTGATAAAATCTAAGCAATATGATCAAACAATAAATTTGAGTCTCTAAGTAAAACTTTAAGTCCCTATTTATAATTATTGATCACTTATTCGAAGGATAACTTGAAAGCTGAGTTATACACACTGAAAAATCACAAAACTCTATGGAAACCTTTACTATGATCTAACAACATGTTTTGAAAACTTTGGTTCAATTCCAACATTATTTGATGCCTGAAATACCTTATGTCGAAAATCAGCTCATTAAGTAAGAAAATTTTACCTATTTCAAAACTCCATTGGAAAATCGTTCAAAACAGCTCAAAAACAATTGAAAATCTTAAGAGCCTAAATTATAGTATTTTAAGCTATTATGGGTTATTTTTGGACTAGTGGAGACCCCAGAAGAGGTCCCGACATCCAAACACTTGCAAAAGCAATATCTTGACGGATTAGCTCTGATTTTCAGCTCATTTTAGACAAATAAAATGACTAATTTTTTAAGAAATATTGATATCGAGTAGTTATTCTATGTATTAGCTTTCCGAAATAGAAAAATACACTCAAAATCAATTAAAATTTAGAGAGTCATGCTTAAAATACCAAAACAACTCAACTTGAGAGAGTTTCAGATCAATAGTGTTAGAAAATTCATATCTCTCAAATCACACATCCAAATCGTGATTTTTGGTGAGAAGCTTGTCGAAACATCTAAGACTAACATAAAAAATCAGCCAATTATGAAAAGAAATGAAGGACTTATGCTATCTAGTATTTTAACCAATAAGTTGGCATTTCATCAAATATGTGTTATTCATAAACAACATAAATACCAAAACTTACTCAAACTTAACCACAAATATCCAGCTTTTGAAACCATAAAAGTCATTCCTTTTAAGAGTAAAACTTCATACATTGAACAACCAATGATACACAAACTCAATCTGTTATGGTTTAAGATTTAAAGAAAACCCCAATTGAGACATATAAGCACTATGCTTCTTGATCAATTTTTGACACCATCAATTGGGTCCTTCGAGAGCTTTCTAATCATTATAATTGAGACCAAAATCTTCCCAAAGAGTGAGAAACGAAAGCCTTAAAATCTCAGCACATACATGAACCAAATACACCCATATTTGAGCATGAAATAAAGGAAAGTTTGTTACCTAGGATTTGAATCACTTGACACTTCAATTCCTTTCTTGATTCACAAGTTCTTCTAGCTCCAAATCACAAAACCTCACAACAAAGCTTGCTGAGATTTCTCTTTTCTCTTAATGCCTTTAGAGAAGAAAAACCATTTTTATAGTCTTAGTCATTAAAATCTAGCCACTAGATGAACTTTATATCTCTTAATCTCAAAATCTTTAGGAATATATATGACTCATTATTTAATGGGACATGCACTCCATAAATGGACACTAATCTCCTTGAGTTTATCAACAAAGAGATCCTTAGTTCCATCTAATACATCAAAAGAATGGTCTCTATTTAAATCCCTATAATGTTTTATGGCATTTAGTTTGCAAGTTAGGCTCCTAAATAACCATATGGGTATTTTTCTCAACTTTAGGCTAAATTTAGCATTTTCTCTTACTTAAGTTAATTTGACCATGACTAAACTTTAGTTAATAAGCTCTTCTAACTTAGTCTCATTAAACTAAGGATGCAGGTGGGGCAGGGAATCCCCATTCCCCACGGTGATATGCCTCGAATGGGTAAGGATTCCCTACCAACTAGCCCCCACAGGGCCGGGGACATGGTCAATTTCATCCCTACCATCGGGGGCAGGGCGGGGGCATAATACCTCTCCCTACAATGGTAAATCTACATAGGGATTCCCCACTCAGCCAAATGAGATTCGCATGGGGAGCCTGAATATTCCAAGTAGGAACTGCATCAAAATCATTTAATCTTATGTTTCCCTTTTTTATATGGTGAATGCTTCCCTGCATTAAAACCTATTAGTTTGGATCGATAATAAAACGTAAGTATTTCTTATTCTTCAAACTTAGATTAGTTAGATAGGTTTTATTAAAATAACTTAGGTACCCATTTGATTTCATTTAGGTTCTAAGTAACAACTAGCCATATATTAGAATTTACAACAATCCTACCTAATGCCTTCATGTGTACATAACTCGAAGTAAACTCTGTTAGACCTTAGTTTACTAGTGTTTAAGTCAATCTATTCTTATTGCTAGTATATTGTCAAAACAGAAGTTAGGTACATGCTACAATCAAGATGGGAAACCCGACTAAGCAAGATGGTTCAAGAGTAGGCACAACTCAGAGAAAGACTATAATGAAAATTTTAGTGAGGATTATAGTATTAGATTTAAGGTCGAAGACGAATATAGATCTGAAGTTGAAGTAGGAATTGAATACGAGTTGGATACTGAAACAGGGTAACTGTTAGTATTAGTCTTCGATAGTGAAGAAGTTCGACATTCGAGATTCTTAAAGGACTGAAAAACTTTATGGAAACGACGACTCGAGATTCTTGAAGGAATAGAAGACATAGTTGTTGAACATTAGATGGTTTCAATAAGACTTACAATTAGAGACTAAAAAGGTTTTTTTATTTCTTTTGTATTTCAGACTGAATTCCTAGATAGAGTAGATAGACTGAGTCTTTAAATACTTGAGATCTCCATTGTGTGGATCATCGTTCATTACTTGAGTTTTGTGAGAACGAGAAATCATTATAGTGGTTGTACACATTATCAATTTTATTAATTAATTGTTTAGGTTGAACCTACGCAGAGGAAAACATGCAAGTCTTAATGCGATATCAATTATCTATGTAGTTTTGATGTATGCTTATTAGTTCATCATTAATTCGTTAATATCATTAGTTCTTCTGGTTTTAAAAACTTTAACAAACTCCCGTGCATTGACGTTGAAGATCAAAACCTATAAAATTATGTACATTATAAATATATAGGCATAATGCACTACGGATATCAAACACAAATAAAATAACTTTCTCTTCATAATCTAGCAGCCTTAACCTCTCAATCTATAAACAACTAATAATAAGATCATGTAATCTTTAGTTATAAGACTTTATTAACCACAAAGGATTCTGAAGTGAATCTTAACCTTAAAGTTCCTTAAAATTAATTATATAATCCTTAAAGTCCGTTTACATTAATTATATAGTCCTCAAAGTTTCTTAAAAAAATTTTGACAACATCTCCTATATTTTTAAACCTACATCGAAAATCTCGACCTTCAAAAATCTTCACAAAATCTGCTCAGCTTTGGTGGAAATGTCAAGGACTCGCAATCCACCCCATAAAAATATATATTTCATCAACTAAATTATATGTTCATTCTAACTTGATTTAAAGTATCAAAGTTCTTGAATAAGCATTACTTTAGCTCCAAAACAATCTCAATTCATTCTAAAATCATTCCAGTCATTAGAACGAAGATCCTAATCATGCTCGAACCCATAAATTCATTTATACGATATAATAAATTCAATAACCAATACATACATAGAGAAAATAACTAACCAAGTCACATATAGTTGAAAAGTTTTTCCTTTCCTTTGTCGCTGCTAGAACCTGTCATTATTCAATTATAAAAATTGGATAATGTCAGATAAGTAAATCCCACACGATCCATTATACTTGCAAGAATCAAATGCATAATAATCCAAGAGATTAAACGAAGAATATAATCCAAGGAATTCAAATACAATCGTAAATCCATCCCCTTTTTGTTATTCGACCACAATCAAATAACGTTCTCCGAAAGTGGTAACTAAAGAGTAATAAAGACTAATGCTTGGGGAGTATAATCAAATGAGTCTCGTTCCTTTAGACTATATGAGTATAATTTGGTTCAACGTGATATATGGTGAACCGCGTGATGCAAAGTATTAGTGACTCCAGCCCCTCAAACATAATATAGTTCTACATGTACACAGTCAAGTAGACACTATAAGTTCTACCTTGTAATATACAGCCAGGTAGCTTAATATACCTTGTGCACATAGCCAGGTAGACACTAAATAGTTCTACCCTGTAATATAGTTAGATAGACACTATAAGGATATTCGTAACGCCTTATTCTCCCAAACTATGTATGAATGTACAATAAAAATGCAATATAAAGAATAAATGCTATTTATACGAAATTATAATCATAAAATGTAAAGGTCACTATGAGATTTACTTAACTTTACAAACGCAATATCGCAACTTCTTTGCGCTTCGAGCCGGTAAACTAGTCCACGTGAAGCTCCAATCGCGGTCCTACAATACATTAATACGTCTTGTATGCCTTAACAACAACTGCACCATTTCTTTCTTAGTTTGAATCGAATCACAATGAATATGGCTATGATTTGTTGATCATATAAATTAAGATCTCCTCGATATTTTCATCATGCGAATCATGAGACAAATTAAATGATTTCGATTTCATTAGTTATTTTGATTTTTCTTAATATATGTATTACGTATCTCGTGGTCAATCTTTTTTAAAAAACTATTGAATGAGGCGGTGTATTAATTTGAAGATATATATAAGGACTTCCTCAAGACTCGCATCGCATGAATCTCGAGATAAATCTAACAATTCACTAATATATATTACTTTTGATTTCCTCGAGATAAGTAATATGTATCTCGAGGTAAGTATTGTGGCTATCAACAAGATAACCACAACCACTAACCGACTCACTGCAAAATTAATTATTTTGACCTCCTCGAGATACGTATCGCATATCTCGAGGTAGATCAAATGGTTTTATTAAAAAAACTCATACACAAGTTGATTATCCTCAAGATTAGACAATAAGCATCTTGAGGCGTTGACAAATTATCTTACTAATGCCCACGTTCACTTTATTCCCTTCCTTGATGCCTACACTACACATATCTCGAGGCGCGTCTAATTTATACTTTAATTTTTCAATTAAACTATAGGATCCATTTATATATATTTATATATAAACTATATTACATATATAAATATATATATACACCTATATATTCGCGGCTATAAATTTGCCAAGCGCACCAACAACCAATCTCGGACGTGCACACTATTTTACATCCCACGCGTGTCACCCTCGACCCGGCGTGTCACTAGGTGCCCCCACAATTTATTTATTATTTTATTTAATTTCATGATTATCTTTTTAATTTACGTCGAAATAAATTCAAAAAATTACCCAAAAATTGGAAAAAATTCTCCAACATACTTCAAAACTCACAAACACCGCGTAGATTCTCTACTTGACCCTATTTTGCCTGAACATAGTATATAATATGTCAAATAGGCACACGACACACAAAAAATAATATTAAATTTATGATATCCGATCCGTAACACTTGGGTCCCACCTCAGATAGCTAAATCGTCAAATCAAATATGAAAATACTTAATTAGTCACCTAATCAACTTTATAAAATTCTCGGATGTCACACAAATATAGCCATTGAACATCTATCTCTGAACAATAGAAGGCAAAGATAGGAAAATAAATACTCAAATTTGGATAGTAATGATAGGAGATATGTTTTAATTTATGGAAAATGATTTATTAACCCATTTTGGGTACCTAATGAGTCCAAGTAGATATCCCTCCATGTGATACACCTCAAGGAGTGTGAACGCACATCTCGAAGTGTCACGTGCACACCTCTAAACTACGTGTCCCAAGTCAACTAGGTTGGAAACTATCACGTCCCGGCAACCGTACCGTGGTCCGAAATGCGCATAGACTGCATAGCCTCTAACTAAACCATTATTTTTCTCTTTGGCATGAAATAAGCACATATAATCACTTGCATTAACCATTATCTTCTTTAACCATAAGTTTACACATATAATGTAACAAAAACATCAGGTTCTCACTAACTATACAAAATGACTTGGCATTCAAAATTCTCACCTCGACATACTACATATCAACTTCCTGAACCGGAGCTCTAACCCATAATTGTATCGCTGATATATACGGCATAAAGATCAATGGGCAGTTGAAATGATGATTCATCTCCATTCCACAATGAGAACACACTATAGGGGACTCATGTCCCAATGATGCAAGCTCGTAAGTATCCAAATCTAACTCTGGCGTAGGTGGCGCTGTGGTAACTAAAACTGGTCTCCAAGGATAATCTTTCTTATCATGTCCATGCTGGCCACATCGAAAACACCTATGTCATCGTTTCGCTTTTGCCCTCCGCCTCTTTGAACACTAGCTCGAATTCCCTACATACTGTGCTCGAAATGGGGACATTAAATCATGCTCCTTACCTACATAGGACCTTCAAATGTCAACATGTAATCTTCTTGCGTCCTTTGTCTAATTCATCTTCATTACCAGTGCTACGTTATGGCTCTAGTTGGGTTGCAGAGACTACTACTGGGTTTCGAGATGTTGTAGTCATAGCTGTAGTGAAAGCCATAAGTGCGACGGCCCGATCCCGTAATAGTCGGAGTACCTCGGTCATCTGAGTCTCCAGGGTTGCGAGTCGGTCCTCCATACTCGGGGTAACAAGGGTATCCCTAACTATAACACCAGTATGTCTGATCTCATGAGACGTAGTCAACCGTTTGTCCATGATCCGCATCAAGAAATGTGATTCAGATCATCCTCAATATTTATATACGTGTACAACATATAACATATAGTAAAAACATAACACGTGTATAACCTTTACTCTACCCACCTCACATCACTTCCCAACTAAAGTTCTAAGGCCATAACATCGAGTTTCCACATCTAAGATTTGTATGTTTAAATTTTATTCAATTCCATTAAAGTTATCCCTAGGCTTCCGCAAAACCTCGCTCTGATACCAACTGTGGCGGCCATGATGCCCACTCCTCGCCCGGTAGGCCTAACTACACGTGTCTGACACCTGCCCGTCCTTCTCATATCTTGAAATTCGTGCCCACATGTATTTTATTAAATTAGTTATTGGATTTTCGTATTTTCTTAACCAATTCTCTTTAAGTAGTTAAATATTTAATAGGTTCACTAATTTGTAGTCTATTATAATCCTAACCTAAATCAGCGGAAGTTTTAATTGATACAATTTGGTAAAGTAATTTAGCATGATAAACATTATCTACACGAGCGTGTCCTATTGTGAAAAACCTGAAAAAGTACTATGTATATAAGCGACGGTACCATAACACATGGTATATACATGTACAAGGTCATCTCAAGTCCCATAATAACCAAAATAAAAACCAAAATATCAAAATAATATAAACACCTACGATAGTGTCCAAGATCGTCAACAAAGAGAGATAGTCGCCCAAGTTTTTTTTTTGCCGCTACTCATAGAAAGGTCTGCACTAAGTCACCCGACAAATACAGTGACAAATCCAGTGAGTAAATTCCCAAGAGAAGTCCACACAATATTCAGTAAGAAATCAAATAGAAGTATAAATCATGCATGTATGCTATCTGGCAACAGAATCACATACTTACATTATAGGGCAATGCAAAAGATTCGCGCAGCATACCATGGCACTGAACATAGCGTAACGGACAATAATCAAACAAGCAGTTATTAACACTAGTACATATCAACCAAACATGCTCGAAAATAAGGCTTAATAGCAGTTAATGATATAAACGAGAATGTAAACACGGCACAGTTAAGTCAATATACATGTAAATATCCTTGATGAAAACCCAAGGATGTGTTGCGTGTAGCAGACTATACCATACTTTAGAGCTAATGATCTTTCCAAAGGCTTCTCCCACCACCTCCATTGTCCCATCCTTAGTCTTCGCGGCATCAGCCAAATCCGCTGAGACACCGACACATGTGCATTGGTGCAGCTTGAGTCACAATTCATCGAGGGCGATCACACGTGCTATGGTATAGTGTACCCAAATCCGTCCACACATCCCAATATAAAAACCCCGATAAATGAATTAATCAATTAGACAAACCGGTAAAGGAAAACAGTTCAACACCCATCACACGCATAAGAAGACGAACTAAATTCTGTGAAACATTCTTAAGGGTTTTACGCACCTCAATCCGCGCTCTAACTTCCTCAAACTCCCGAATCCAACCCGACTAGCTCCCGATACCCAATATCCCTGAATTCGGTGTCTTCTCATTTCAAATATAATGAGTTTTAAGATTAATTTAGCGTCTTTTAACTTTTAAAACAATATTTATTTCAAAACTTAAAAATTATTAAATAGTCTTTTATTATGTTAATTCCTTCAAAATAAGTTAAAAATAGTAAATCTAAGAACTGATGTGTCAAAAGTGGGTTTCAACTAGCTATGTTATTAAAACACATTTTTTTTCGAATTTTTGGTGTCGAGTTAGCATGCTAATAGGGTTTATTAACGCGGTAATCGCAAAATTAAACTCGAGTTTCTACCCAAAATCATTAGCGCGTTAATTGCCCTCTGTGACAAAAATTTTCATCTCGAAAATTATGTCGCTAAGTCCCCAATTAGCTAAATAAACCCCATTTAGCACCCTGTCCATGTCAAATTGACCCTAAGCAACAATTAGAACAATCTTGAAACAACAATTTGATCAATTTCCTCAAATCTCATAAATTCATTAGTTTTCTCCATTTCATCAAAATTCCAATTCAAGCAAAAACGATTGATAATTCCTTATTGAAAATGATCATTTAACACATAATTCATCAATACATCACCAAGAACCAGTGATTTAACCCTTAAATTCGATTTTCCATCAAAGCTCTCAAAATGGGTTCATCCAATAGAGGAGATGATGAAGAATATGATTACCTAAGTTTAATTCCTTTAATTTGATGTTGTCCAACTCTAATTCCAGCAACAAATCCTTCTCCAACTGATTTCCCAGCAATTCAGTTGGTTTTTGCTTAAATTTGCATGGTTTGATTAACTTGACATATATATTAAGGTGAGAGTGTTTCCGAGCCCTTGATCTCCATGGATTTATATATCTCGAGGACTATCTAATGGTCCACCTCTTGTCATGTATCCCACTAACTCTACCTCAAGTGACACCATTTTGTTACTCACATGGTTCTTAAATGTGTTTAGGTGTATCTCAAGGACAATCTTGTAGTTTACAATTAATTACTAAAACTATAGGCTTTGATTTATTTATTTAATTCACCTTAGCTTAGGCCCACATAATATATATGGTTAATGGTTTTATTCACCAAAAATTATGAACTTGTGGTCTCAGTAACCCTCGACTACCCGGCACTCAGTGCCCCCGTCCCGACATGAAATTTAAGATACACCGTAGCCTATCATTTTAATTGAATTAACTTAACCTATGGTCATATTACTTATTGTAATTCATCAACAAATCATCTTAACGTTAATTAGTGGAGTTTCCTAGTGTACCCATAGTTCGCCTACTCGACACCCGCGTCGACACGCCTTTTAATGCGAACACTGTCACACAACCTCGTCCGATATCAACATACACACATGCAATGAAATATAAAATAATAATAATAATAATAATAATAAACTTAAACATCACATATATACAACCACCATCTATATATAGCATATTTCCTCGGTTCTCGTGTCCGAGTCAATCGAATGGTCCATGTAACACTCGAATTTCGACCGTTAATTCTTCATTTTAACGCTAATCCTAGTTTAATTAATTTGAGCCGTTACATAGAGTTTTAGTTCAAGTTACATTGTAAAGTAGGGTTTCTAATTGTTATTAAGGAATATATATATATATATATATGTATTAGGGTGTGGTAAGCTAACAAGATTCCAACTATTAGCTACCATTAAAGTAATTTAGCACAGGGTTTACTTTGTGTTTGAGTATTAAAGAGTTTGTGTGAAGAAAACGTTGAAGACTTGACGTTTACAATTCAAGTCTGGTTTCATTGATTAATTCAAGGTAATATTTATATTCATCTCTGATTTGCAATAATTTCGTAATGAATTGTGATATGTGTATTTCAATAAAGTGTGAGTAGTATATTTATCTTAAGGATCAATAGATCCTATTGTATAAATGTTATGCTTCGAATAGGAGTAAAAATTTATTATAAAATTACAATGGTTAGAATTTGTATTGATTATGGGCGTAATGCTTTAGACATCTTAATCATGTGTTTAATGAACTTAGGCTTTATAAGTTTTTAATAGAAAATGAATGATACAGCCGTAAAATACAAAACATCGAGTGACATGTTGATTAATGAGGCACGGATAGTAAAATTAATTGGTTATGAATCTAAAGATTAAGACTTAAAACAATGTAGAGCTTACGTTATTCACACCAATAGGGGGAGTTCTATTTTGCACATTAGAATCTCTTTCGTCATGACAGTAGGTTGAAGTGGATTTGGAGGAAATTTGTCTATTCTAATTAGGCATTAGACACAACATATTAAGATGTAAATATGAACAAAAAACATAGTATTAAATTACTTAGGTGAAGTTGTGAACAAAGATATTCTTAATATAAGAGTTCAAGTAAAGTTTATTTTGATTTGTTAGATAGTTTAGTTTCGTATAAAACCAATTAAAAAGTGAATTCCTTAGCAATAGTTCAAGTTAAATAGGTAATTAACAACTAGTGCAAAAACCTTTCGTTGAGAATGATATATGTGGTCGACGTAAGTTGATTGCGCATTTACTACAAGCGAATCATTATACTTGTGGCACACACATCAACAAGACATTTTCAGGACCAAAATTTGAACAACAAAGTAACTTCAATGAAGGAAGGGATAGAAATCCTAATTTCAACTATACTGCCAAAATTTAGAACTACTAAGATTTTGTGCCTATAGGATAGCCCTTACCGGTAGCATCGTAGAGCCAACCACCTTATCCACAGGGATCCACCCTAGATGGGATGATGAAGTAATTAATTCTATCACAGTAGTAGCACGAGGCTAGGACCGACGCTTCTATTAAGGAGTTGTATGCTAGGTTATTTAACATGTTAGCTTAGATAGGCTAAGCCAGTAACTAGGTAAAGTTGCTATCCTAGCTAGTCTCGAGCCCTAACGCACATGTGAAGGTTATTTCATATGTCAACACATCATCTGTAACAAAGGAAGCTGAGAGGAGTACCAAACGAGGAGGATGGATCAATACGATCCAACACAGGCCAGCATTTCCTCAGAGATTGTATCCAGATTGGTATCCTTTCATTACCAAGGATCAAGCCGAGGAACGCGTGGTAACCAAAATAGAGTTGAATGAAAAGGAAAAAACCCAGCCAGAAGTTAAAGAGTCTTGTGAACCATTCTACATTGCAAGACTTTTAGATAGGAAGAGGAGAGTATCCTAGTAGGTAACACAAACACACTACAGAAATGTGGTGATACATGTATATTTATTATTACTTGCACAATATGAGGTTTGCATTTAGAAAAGACGAAATAAATGGGAGATTACGGAGGCGCAGAGCTCAGCTCCTTATGCGATAGAGGTGTGGAGTACAGTTCCATCCTGAAATAGTGGAATAAAGGCCAATGTGATAGGGCTCACTGCTGAGACGACCTAAATCATTACTACTTAGTCTGTGTCAGTCTCATTTTGTTTACTTGTGTATTTCCAGCATATTTTCATTTCAGCATTTCTTCACTATATTTATGCTTTTAAATACTAGCCGATTATGTTTGGGAATGTACATAAGAATCTCTAGGAATCACTTTATTACATATTGTACTCACCATCCTTTTTATGATGGTGGATGCAAATCTGTCGAGCAGCAAGCTGGGCAAAGAGAAGCTCGGTGATAGTCTCTAATTATTTGACGATTTTCTACTTCCTATCTTGTAGGTCTCGGATTTTGATGTATTATCTACTTTATGTCTTTACTGTATTTTGTGGGGTGTATAATTGGGTTGAACGTATAGTTCCCGGACTTGAGACTTGACTATCACATTTTTTCTCATATTTTGATGTTTATATGCATGTGATGTTATTTCCTAGTTTCCACAAGTTAGGATTCATTTAAATTTCTTCCACATCACTGTTAAGACTTTCGCTATTCATTCGAAAACTGTAAAAATTTTAATTAGCTCTGAAATTTAGAATAATGATGAATTGATAAATACTTATCCTGAACACAAATAATGAGGTTAATAAGATAAAAGGGCTAACTAATACGTTTTTAAGTCCTACATGACTAAGATTAGGGCTTAATGAAGAAATTAGGTCGGATGGTGCCCTATTTTAAAAAGGGGTCGTCACAACCAGAAATTAAGAAAAACTTATTATCCGTCAGTAAACTTATTGATGATAATTTTGTACAATTACTTTTAATGTTAATGAGTTTGTTATTAATGATTGCAAGAATCAGATTTTGTTAAAAAAGACATTGGAAATGAAGCTTATACGCACTCGAAATAGGACGACTTGGAGATGACTATACTTTGTCAAATCTCCGGCAGTCTGTTCTGATATATGTCATGCTCGTTTAAGGCATCCCAACTTGAAATTACTACAAATTTTAGAAAATAAAAAGTTATCAATATTTCACATTGGTTGATAAAAAATATTGTTTGTACTAGTTGCTAACTTGGGAAACGATGTAAACTTTCTTTTAATAATTTAAGCTCCATTTCAAATGTTACTTAAGAAAAAGTTCATAGTGATTTATGGGCTCCTTCCTCGATTATTTCCTTTCAACATTTTCAATACTATGTGATTTTTGTTGATAATTTTACTTGTTATACTTGGTTATATCCTTTAAAAAACAAATCCGATTTTTTTTCAAAGTTTTCTTAAGTTTCAAGCTCTTGTTGATAATTTCTTTGATAGGAAAATAAAAAAATTTCAATATGTTGGTGGATGAGAATTTACTTCTCATCAATTCATAGATCACTTGGCATCATGAGGAATTTCACATCAACTTTCTTGTTCGTATGCACCAGAACAAAACGAATTCGCAGAGCGCAAGCATAGGCATATTGTTAAAACTAAGGTAACTTTACTTTTTCTTGCAAATTTTTTCTAAAATTTTGGCTAGATATTTCTAACTGCATTTTATCTAATATATAGATTACCAATTTCTTCCAAAATTAGTAAGGAAACTACTTTTACTAATATTTTTGATAAGAAATTTGATTACTTTAGTTTGCGTGTTTTTTGTTCTCAATGCTTCTAATATTTAAAAACTTTTGGTATGGATAGATTTTCTAAGAAAATCATTATTTGTGTATTTGTAGGGCATAGTTCATTGCATAAAGGATATAGATGTCTTGATAAAAATACTTACCGTGTATATATTTCTTTTTGGGTTTAGGGATTTATACGCAACGAAAAATTCAAAATAATTTTTGAAAAACCCCAACAAGAGCGAAAATAAGTTCTATTAAACTAGATCTACAAAAATAAAACATACCTTAATCCGTGATTTCCTACTCTAATTGTTCCATCTCTAAGAAGTTCAAACGCGCATCCTCTATCGGAAATTCACACACGAACGGTGACCATAATTTGGAGTGTTAGCCTCAAGAGAGATAGAAAATGTTTTCTTTCTTTCCCAAAATTCAGAGAACTCGAAAATAGTAAAAATGAAATCTTATTTGTTTTAGGGTTTCAACCTCTATTTATATGTGTAGATAAGCTCTTACTTAAAATCATATTCGTAATACAACTATTGTATTTAGACAGTTTAAGCAAATTACACTTACTCCCATATTAATGAGTTATCATATAACAAATTGTAAGGGCTTTTATGTCATGAATCTAGTCATATAAAATTCATTACTCTGAACCAATTGAAATTGCACAAAGCCATTTTTTGTGTGCGACCCAATAGATTCATTCGACGTTAGCAGTGAACCAAAATTATTTTGGTACACAAGTCATAAGCGGTTTCTAGCAAGGTATTATGATTACTCGAGTAGGATGAATATCAAAATCGATACAACCTAATGAATAACATATATCATATCATTGTCATCATGTGATATCTTTTAATTAAACATAAGGCATGGAAAGTCACCCTTAATGCTCAATCGTACTAGCATTGATCATTAGGTAGACTAAAAACATCAAAGTGAAATTGATCATGTCAATTCACTTGGACTTGGTCATTTAACGGTCTAACATATCGAGGGATCCACTGAAATTTCTCTCTATATGAGAGGGACAAATTTTATCTTGATTACACACCTTCACATATTATTCACATGGTAACCAATAACGATCTTTATTATCGTTCGATTAAAAATAATGTTTGATTGTATCAAATTATCATGCTCCTAATATTGAAGTCTATGATAATCTCAAGTCAAATGACTAAATGATATATCTATCATGAGTTACACCTATAATTTAATCCATGTGGTGTTATCATAGCGAGTTGGTCCAGAACCTTGTTCCCTAACAAGTACTCATGATCTCAATTTGTATCCACATACACATGATCATCACATGATCATCAATCAAGATTCACACTAGTTTTAACTCATTATAGTTCCTAGTATAATTACCAACTAGGGAAATTTAAGATATTTTAACAAATACCTATAGATCTTATTATAAAGTAAACATGCAATCACTTATAATAAAACAGCAAACGAAAACCTCCATTTTATTAACTAAAGTTATAAGATAAATAATGTTTATACATTAACCTAGGGCACATGCCCCAACATTTTTAGACATGTCTTTAATAAGCAATGTTTTCCTTATTTATTACATGATAATTCCCTACCTATTGCATCTAATTTATCATTTTGTACCTTTCCTCTTTCGATGAATGGTTCTCAGGTAAAGCATCAAGCTCCACATCAATCGAGGCTTCAGTAGATCAGTCACAACAATCCATTCCCGTGGTTATAGATTTCACAAATGATACTACCTTATATCAAGAAATATTCACTTTACCTGAAACCCGAGACACAACAACTACTAGTTCTAAAGTAGAAGGCTATGAACCTTTAACTATGTCTTCAAGTGATGTTTTTGCTTATCCCTAATCCTCTACCTTCCAATTCAAATGAGCACCAAACAATTAACCTCATAGTGCCTTCCACCGAATTATCTTAAAGATTTTGTTTATCCTACTCTTCATAAAACCTTTCGACACTGCTCTTCTAGTTTCTCTTAATGAGCCTAAATCTTTAAAAACGACACTTAAATTTGAAAACGGTAAGATGCCCTGCAGGAAGAAATTGATGCACTTTAACGTAACGGTATTTGGTCACTTATTCCTCGTCCATTAGATGCTAATATAATTGGTTGGAAATGGGTATATAGGACTAAGTATAAAGAAGATGGCAGCGTAGATAAACTCAAAGCTTGTCTAGTTGCCAAAGAATACACATAAATTCTGAGCTTAGATTTTAGAGAAACTTTCAGCCCGGTTGTTAAAGCTATAACTATTCGTGTCATACTCTCGTTAGCTGTTCATTTTAATTGGCCCCTTCAGCAGTTGGATGTTAAAAAAAAGGCATTCTTGCATGGTAAATGAGAGAATATATATATATGGAACAACCTCCTGGGTTCGTGCATCCTACACTCTCTAATCATGTTTGTTTTTTGTGCGAGTCACTTTAAGGACTCAAGCAAGCACCTCATGCTTGGTTTTCCAAAGTATCACATTGTCTTATTTCGATTGGTTTTCGGTGTAGCGCAACTGATCCTTCTATATTTATCTATAACATAGTATCCATTTAATTCTATACTTGTTTATGTAGATGATCACCGGTAATACTTCTTCCCTTATTTCTTGCCTTATTCATTGTTTAAGTAAGAAATTTGCACTTAATGATTTAGGTCCCCTAACTTATTTTCTTGGTCTTGAAGTAAAATCATTTTCAGCTGGGCTTATCTTATCTCAAACTAAATATGTGCATGATCTTCTCCTTAAAGCTAACATGCATCATGCTTCTTCCGTGGGTACACTAGTCGCCATCAAATTAAATCATTTTCATGATGATAATAGGCTAACCGACCCCGCTACACATCGTCAATTATGCGGCTCTCTTTAATACCGTACTTTCAGTAGACCAAACATCACACATATCGTCAATCAAGTGTGTCAACACTTTCAAAATCCAACCATGAAGGATCTTTGAGCAGTGAAACACATTTTGCATTACATCAAAGGGACATTGAGTCATGGTATTTGCTATTTATCTCAAAGTTCTATTACTCTTAGTTTTGGTTGGTTGTCCACAAACAAGAAAGAGTACGGCATGCTTTTGCATTTTTTTGGGCTCAAATTGCATCTCTCAGGGCTCTAAGGAGCAACCTTCTATTTCTTGGTCTAGCGCCGAGGCTAAGTATTGCGCTTTAGCAACTACTGCTGCAGATTCAAATTGGCTCCAATATCTTTTTGATGGTCTCGGCATATCTCTCGAAACACGTCCTACTCTTTTGTGCGATAATAGGAGTGCTATTCACATGGCTCACAACCTTATTATTCATGCTCGCACAAAGCATATTGAGATCGACTATCATTTAATTCATGAAAATGTGATAACTGACAATATGGACCTTCATTATATCTCTACCACTAAGCAAATTGCTGACATTTTTACAAAAGCCCTAACGAAGGACTCTCTTAGGACTTTTCACCACAAGCTTGGCATTTCCTCTCTCCCTCTGCCAACCTTGAAGGGAAGTGATAAGGAAACAATTCAAGTAAACAATCATTGGAATGAAACAAATCAAATCAAGGGTCATCGGAAGGAAACAAATCAAATTAAGGATCGCTAATAGGAAACAATTCAAATCAAGGATGGTTAGAAGGAAACAATTCAAATGGAAAATCTAATTCAAATGGAAAATCTAATACACATGGAAAGTCTTCAACATATGACCATTAATATATTGAAGCTTATGAATATATGTATGTATCAATATAATACTTTAGTGCGCTTCTTCAATGTTCTAAAGGACATTTTTTTTATATTTTTTATTTTCTTTATTCTTCATGCAAACGAATTTATTTCGTTGACTCAAAAATGTCCTACATAACTAGGTTAGTGTTGGCAAATATACATGATGACAAGTTGGGTTAAAACAATTAAATTATGTCAGAAAGCCTTGAAGTCATAAGGACGTGAATGAATTAATGTTTTCATAAAATATTTTGTTTATATCATGCGAGGAATCAATTTATAAGTACTGGTGCGTAGGGGCCTTGTGCCGTTAACGCATCATATACATCAACGCCTAGCCTAAACACCCAAGAGCCCTAAATGGATCCAAACGGCGGAGACATCCTTTTATGAGCAAATAT
The DNA here is from genome assembly GCA_039657365.1 of Stephania yunnanensis. Classification (NCBI taxonomy): domain Eukaryota; kingdom Viridiplantae; phylum Streptophyta; class Magnoliopsida; order Ranunculales; family Menispermaceae; genus Stephania; species Stephania yunnanensis. Next base: position 49,112,432 of record CM077584.1, on the reverse strand, counting down.
ATGTACAGTGCCCCCTCTCTCTAGAAAAACATTTATCATCTTTGATTCTAATCACAAAATAAAAGAAATTGTCAAAGTCGTGAAGTTACATTTCTTTATGGGAAAATGTTTTTAATTGTAACCCAATTAAATAAAGACGGGCTTGATAGATATGAACTTAGTGGCACCGCTTGATTTTCACCGACATAAGTACTTTCATGCATTTCAATGCAAATCGATGGGATGTTAATAGATGTGAGTCTTTCCAATATATGCACGTCCTTTATGGGTTACAATATGTAGCATAATTTTTTTTTTTTGAAAAGAAAGAAAACAATTTTTTTGCTTCCCACCCTTTCGCAACAACTCCATGTACCAATCCATCACGCACCAGATCCTCTCTTTTTTTATTCCGACCTGATGCATCCAATATTCCAATGCATTAAATCTAAGTGCATGTATAAATTAAGATTATTTTGGCAATATTTGTGTATTGCTGTACGAGTACGACAATTATACAAACTATGCGCGCAACAAGACTGCGAAGAATGAAAATAACGAAGCCTGAAGGTCTAAAAAAATGTTCGGACCTCGACATTTTTTGAAAATAAATCTAATAATGTTGGGGGGCCAATTAACCTCAATATATAATCAAAAAGTTTTATGTATCAGTATATTTTGTCGTAAATGATTTATAAACGTTATGTTTTGACAATCAAAAAACAAGTAGTTCGAAATCTTATACGAGGAGCCAAACATTTTGAAGGTCATTTTGGGTTGGGCGAATTGCATTGAATGCACCCTACACACGTATTGTGGTGTTATAGGATAGGCCCCATCTAAGCCCCTCATCATTTTTATCATTTTTAGTTTCTTGGGATCAGATATCTCCACGTGTCGTGATCTGCATGGTTTCTTCACGTGGAGATGGTGACGTTTAGTGGTAGCGAAGCTGGGGTTTTAGATCCATGACGGAAGCGATACAGTGCTTCGCGGTGTACGGTAACGACTGGTTCTGGTAGGTAATCATTCAATCAGGATTGAAAATAGAGAGTTGGGCCCACCCAGGCTTTTGTTAAAGAGAAGTGATTGATAAGCTTAGTCGGCGAAACGATTTGCGGAGATCCTCTGAGATCGTACGGCACATGCGCATTTATGGAGGGGTAATTTCCTTTCTTTTTTTTTTTTTCTCTATTCAGCTGAAATTAAATTAAAGAAATGAGCATGCTAGAATGAGATTGAAAACCGACCACTCATGCTCATATATAACGGAAGTAAGATCTTTCAAATTGAAACTTAGAATCAAAGAATTAGCAACTAAGTAATAATCTTTCAATTGAATTGCTCGAAAACCACAAACAAATAATAAGGGCCAAATAATTAGTACCTAAATTTTCAAAAGAAAAAACTCATTTTTTCATTAAATATAAAAAATCAACGACTTACAGCCAAAATAGTGCTTTATATAGCAAACTTTAGTTTTTTTCAAAAATAGTAAAAGTTTAAAACGCCCTAAACTATAAACAAGACGAAATAAGAAGCCCACAAATAGCATCAAAATCTAAAACTCATACTAAAAGTTATAATCGAACCAAAATTTTTCAAAAATAGTAAATTTGCAATTTCGGTGACTTAATCTAAAGAATTTGACCAAAAACGTCGTTTTCATAGCTACGCTATGAGTATTGATGTCCATGTTGGTTCAAATAAATCTATGTCCTTAAATCCCCAAAATTCCTTAGTCGTTCCTTCCAAGACTTTCAATTTAACTACAACTATAAATAAAACATATTCCAATTGAAAACCAACTTCCCAATTCAAATACTAATATAATTCTAATTAAATTCAACTTTCTAAATCCATATTTGTTGAGTTTGGTGTGCATGTCAACTCATCATGACGACCCACATGAAATTGATCTTCATTGCTTTGCATCATACACCCCCTGGTGACAAAAATTCGCCCTCAATTTTCTTACGTTCTCGTGACCTTCGATTCAGAATAAACTTCTCATCAAAATTAAGCTTAACCGGCAGGACAATAGGAATAAGACAAAATTTTCAACATTACTTTGAAGACCCACCAAATTAATGTGACCTAGAAAGTCTTGAGAAAATTCATTAAAGTCGACGTTGTCTGCAATCTCCGTTAACAAACAAAAACGTTTTATGCATTTGACTTCTTTACTTGCAACAATTTCAACGGAATATTGAATAACAGTTACATCATCAACCACCGCGTACACTTGATAATTTATAAACATTGGAATAACCAGGACAACGCAGCCTTCATCTCCAAATGCCACCACCGTGTCTTCCATGAAGCCTTGGTTGTCTTCATAAAACTTTGGTGGCTCATCAAAGTTGACATAATTTTCTTCATCTTCAAATTCATATTCCTCGTTAAAAAAGAAACTCCCTTCTGTTTCTTCAAAAATAATAAGGTCTCTTCAACAGTTTGGTATAGTGATCCCATGAATCCTTAACAACTCTCGACATCCCTGTAGATAACTCACTAAGTTGCACACACATTTTTTCTTGCAATGCAAGAATTTAGTGAAAAAATGCTCAGTTCGGACTTGGTCGTCTCGTTTATAAACATCGTTGACTCATTGTTGGTTATGGTTCCTATTCGCGCCATGATTATCTCCAAATCACGGTTGATGAAGGCTCTGATACCAATTAACATAACAAGGATCTTCTAAATTGAATTGCTCGAAAAATCCACGAACAAACAACCAGGGCCAGAGAATTAACAATTAAATTCTCAAGAGAAAAACTCAAGTTTTTCATTAAACATAAAAAATAAACAAATTACAGCCAAAAGGGTGTCTTATATCGCAAACTCTAATTTTTGACAAAAATAGTAAAAGTCTAAAACGCTCTAAACTATAAACTAGACAAAATAGAAAACCCGATGCCATAGACGACGTCAAAATCGAAAACTCCTACTAAAAGTTATAACCGAACTAAAACTTTCAGAAATTAGTAAATCCGTAATTTCAAAAGCTTAAACTAAGGAATTTGGCAAAAACAAATATCGTTTGCACAACTATACTTTAAGTATTGACGACCACGTTGTTTCTAATAAATCCATGTCCTTGAAACCCCAAAATTCCTTAGTCGGTCTCTTCAAGACTTTCTATTTAACTATACTTCTAAATAAAATATATCCTAATTAAAACTAACTTCCTAATTAAATACTAGTATAGTTCTAATTAAACTCAACTTTCTAAATCCACATTTGTTGAGTTTGGTGTACATGCCAACTCATAATGTCGACCTACACGAAATTGATATTCATTGCTCTACATCACTAAACGATACACATTGACATGTGTGTGCGCGCGTCTAGACGTGTTGCACGGGCACAAAGTAGGTCGGTGCCTAATCTTGATGCCCAAAGTTGGTTATCAAAGCTTTTTCTTTTAAAAAATATTGTGGAGACAAGAATAACCCACTTTTGATACCTAATTGTTGTGGTCTTTTAGGCACACTCAAAATATATGCACATATATCTTGATGCTAAACTCAAAGGATCACAACAATGTTGAAAGTAGATCAATCAATCATTTTCCTAAATTTAATACAAAATTTCTAGATTTATTTCGTTTTAGGATTATAGGCGTGAAAGTAGCATTAATTTAAATTTAGAAAGAGACATAAATGTGTAAACAAAAAAAGAAGAAAAATACTAAAATGGCAATAATTATGTCACATCGAAATTCATATCGACTTATAAGAGCCGTCTATATAACCGTGTTATGCACAACATTAGTGTATCCTGCAAGAACGACTCAAATGCCTGATTTGACTTTGGTTGTGGCATACATGTTGTCATTCTAAGACTTATTAAAAAACATAAATGTGTTTTTGTTTTTCTCATTTTTTTTTTTTACTTTTTTGAATTTTGGATACTTAATTACATAATACATTGGTCTCATTTTAAAAATTCATGACACTATTTTCGAAAACAATAAATCTACTTGGACTTATGAGTCCGAACTTATATGGTAGTTTTAAAATTTTTTATGAATATTTAAAAGGTATTAAAAGAATTTTACAAATAATTGTGTTTGCTTTAAATTAATTGCTTGAGAATGATTTTGAAATAAAAATAAATTTTGAGCTCGGACTCATGAGTCCAAATAGCACTACCTTTTCGAAAATAACTTGATTCAAAGAATAACACTTGTTGCATAACAAATTTGATGATGCATCTATATGTGCGTTATGTTGGATTTTAATTTTGAGCTTCATTGTAACAAAATATTATATATATATATATATAATTATCAGTGTGATGGATTGTTTTGCCTTTTAGATTAGGAACATCAATGAAATGCAACTCTTTGCCCCAAAAAACAACAATTCGATGCCAACTACTGTCACATACATCTCATTTTCCTTAAAAGAGAGGGGAGCCAAAGACTAAAACTCATGACTATCTTGTGATGCATGAGGTATGGAAGAGGGAGTATATTTTATACATGGGACACGAAAATTCCCAATCACATTCTATATCTCAAAAAGTGCATGGATGACATCACGTGTAAGGCAATACATTTAATTTTGAGATCAATTAAATTAACTCATTTAGCTCACCAATTGAGTGGTGGTCTAATGGTTTGGTATTGTAATATTTTGTGAGAAGGGTGGGAGCTCGAGTTCTATTTTAGGAGTATTACAAGCAAAAAAGTTAAATTCTTTTTTACAAAAAAAAACCTCATTCAACTCAAATTGAAAGCAAATGGGGAGACAGTTACCGCTATATATTGTTATTTCCAACCAATATGTAATGATATCTTAATACTATAAACAAAATGAAATTAAAATAACTTAAAACAAAACTAAATAAACAAACAAAATTCTAATTGGAGGCTTGCGAATTTTACAATGTCCTAAGAAAAATTGTTTCCACGATTTGATGATGAAACCTCTTCAGAAATTTGTCCCCATGACTCAATTGGATTGCTCTTCCAAATTCTAAGATCACCAAATTTGAAAGTCTGCCAAAACAATACTCTTCTTCTCTCACACAATAATTATTCTTCAAAAATAAAATTAAGATAATAAACCTATTGGGATTTAATGGTCACAACTATTAACACACCCCAACTGTAATAACTATAAAACAATTAATTAAAATCAAAAATTAATTACTACTTAATTAATCCCGAAATTGAAAAAATCAAGTAGTAAAAATAAAATTATGTTTTTTAGCCTATCAAGCCAAGGCCCAAGACCCATCTTTGACTTAAAATGCATATGGGTCACCCTATTACCCATGTTCACCTTTGTGAACCCCATTGGATCACCCACTTCAACCATTTGCTTTAAAACAAAGTTGGTTGGGTTGCTTTCATGTATAAAGAAAGAAAGTGATTTTTAGTTTTCCAATGTGGGACTAATGTTCTCATTCAAACATACTAGAACAAAGTTGTTCCAACAATACACCACCTTTGAATAGAAAACATTACGTCACCCTACATTTCTATTCAAATTTGGTTTTCAAACATAATTAAAATCATAAAACACAAGAGAGAAATATTATGTCATGTTGTGGGAAAAAATATCTAAAAACTTGAACTTTACCCTAGTAAAACATATCAGACTTACATTGTGACGCAGTGGATATGGAAGATCTTGAATAGTTCACTTTGGGTGCTAAATCGATATAATATGTCTTACACATGTCACAATAATTAAAGTACGGCTTATACGTTTTTGTCCATTTTAGTCTTGGACACATCCCAGTTTAATGATAGCTTTAGAAAGTTTAGCATGTCTCGTTCTCATAATGTGACCCCACATTTACTATCACATAGATAACATTTTTGTTGTCATTAAATGTATAACATACCCTTAAGATATTCACCACACATTATATTTTAGGAATGAGTAAAAGTGCATTCTACTTCAAGTCTCATCTAATCAGTTTGTCTATTGGACCTAGACCATGAGATCTCCAATAAGTTAGGTTGGGTTTCCGCCAGATTTAACTCATTTTATAGGCTTTAGACTCATTCCTCTCAATAACAACATGACTTAATCTCTCGATAAGCTTTTTATCATAGGATCTACAATATTATTGTTTGACTTTATATAATCTATACTAATTACTCATATTGATAATAATTGTCTTATAATATTATGTCGACGCCTTATATGTCTCGACTTACTATTGTATATATTATTTTTGGCTTTTGCTTGTGCTGCCATACTATCACGATGTATACATATTGATGACACTGGTTTTGGCCATAATAGAATATCTTCTAGAAAACTTCTTAGTCATTCTGCTTTTTCAACAACTTTATCTAAGGTTAATTCAGATTCCATTGTCAAGCGTGCTACACACGTCTATTTTTCTGATTTCCATGAAATCGTAGCTCCTCCCAAAGGAAATATATATCCACCAGTTGACTTAATTTTTGTATTATCAGAAATCCAATTAGCATCACTTTAACCTTCAATTACTGGTGGATATTTTGTATAATGTAAATCCATAGTATAAACTATATTTTAAATACCTTAATACTTTAGTCAATGCTTCCCAATAACCTTCATTTGGGTTGCTTGTGTATCTATTAAGCCTACTAACTACATAAGCAGTGTTAGGTTTTGTAGAATTCATCAAGTGCATCAAACTCTCAATTACTTAAGAACACTCTAATTGAGAAATTGCACTTTCGGTATTTTTCTTAAGTTCATAATTTGTACCAAATGGAGTGCGAACTGGTTTTCAGTCAAATTGATTGAACTTCTTTAATATTTTCTCAACATAATGAGATTGAGTAAGGATATATCCATTATCATTTCTTTTAATTTAAATTTCTAAAATGACATCTGCTTTGACTGAGTCTTTCATGTCAAAATTAGAATTCAATATTTTTTTTGTTGAAATGATTATATCCGTATTAGGAGACATGATTAACATAACATCAACATATAAAAATACTATGATACATGAATTTTTTGTTTCCTTCATGTAAACACATTTGTCACATTTATTTATTTTAAATCCATTTGCAAGCATAGTATGGTCAAATTTTTCATGCCACTATTTTGGTGCTTGTTTTAGTCCATATAAAGACTTAATAAGTTTACAAACTTTATTTTCTTGACCTTTAACCACAAATCATTCAGGTTGTTCCATGTAAATTTCTTCATCTAATTCTCCATTTAAAAATGTTGTTTTTACATCCATTTGATGTATTTCCATATTGCATATGGTTGCAATTGAAATTAGCATCTTGTCAATATCTTTTAGCCATTAAATGTGCTTTATATTTATCAATCGACCCATCAATTTTCAATTTTTTTTTGAAAATCCATTCATAACCTATTGGTTTATTACCAGGAGGTAAATCAACCAATTTCAAAGTATGGTTATTCAAAATGGATTCTATTTCACTATTTATGGCTTTATTCCATAAAAGCCTCACTTGAAGTTATGGCTTCTTTATATGTTTGTGGTTAAGCTTTAGTCAAAAGACTAATAAAATTGGTGCAAAACTTGTTGGAACTCTTATTCTTTTTCCCTTCTTGGTTCCGTATTTAATTCAGGAACATTATAAGTGGATTGTTCCTCTCGAACTCTCTTGTTCATGAACTTATCTTTTCTTCTTTATAAGGAAAAACTTCTTTAAAGAATTGCAAATCCGCATGTTCCATAATTGTATTAACATGAATATCAGTAATTTTAAAATTAATTACCAAGAATCTTTATGCATCACTATTATTAGCAAATCCAATAAATACACAATCTATTATTTTAGGGCCTAACTTAGCTCTCTTAGTAATAGGAACTTGTACATTTGCTAGACAACCTCATACTTTTAAAATTTTAAAAGTAGTAATTCTATTTTTTCATAATTCATAAGGAGACTTGTTAGTCTTCTTAATTGGAGTTTTATTTAAAATATAATTTTTGTAAGTAGTGCTTCACCCCACATGTTGTGTGGAAATCTTGAACTATTTAACATGAAATTTATCATGTCTTTAAAAGTTCTATTTTTTTTTTTCTGCGACACCATTCTGTTGAGGTTTATATTGTGTTGTAGTTTGATGTATAATTTCATGGCCACTACAAAATTTAGAAAATTCGATGGATTCATATTCACCACCCCTATCTGTTTTTATTGTTTTTATCTTTTTGTCTAATTGATTCTCCACTTCTGCTTTGTATTTTAAACATATCAAAAGCTTCATATTTAGTTTTAATCAAGTAGACATAGCAATATTTACTACAATCATCAATAAAAGTGATGTAGCAATTTTTCCCACCACGTGTAGGTGTTGATATATAATCGCAAAGGTCAGTATAAATTAATTCCAACAATTCATTTGACCTTCATTGAATTGATTTAAAACGTTGTCTAGCAAATTTCGATTTAGTGCAAATTTCACATTTTTGCTTGAAATCAATATTTAACTTAGGCAATCAATCCAGATTTACTATCTTATGTATAGACCGATTGTTTACATGACTTAATCTAACATGTCAAATATCATATGAATCCACGATATAAACGAAAGATTTCATTTTATTCATAATATTAGTAACCACTACATTCAGTTTGAACATGTCATCGGCTAAGTACCCCAACCTATATAGTCAATACCCTTACTTAGTATAGATTTTTTCAAACTCAAATACAAGTTTGAATCCCCTTTTAGTAAGGAGAGGACTTGAAATTAAGTTCTTCCTTATTTCAAGAACATACAAGACATCAAGTAAAGTAAGAGTTTTTTCTGAAGTAAATCTCAGCAAGACTTTTCCTTTCCCTTTGACACTTGAAGTTGATGAATTCCCCATGTAAAGTTTTTAATCACTAGTGATATCTTCAAAGGTTGAAAATAGACGCTTGTCACCGCATATGTGCCTTGTAGCACTCGTGTAAATCCACCATCCCTTGACATGTTCAATCATATTGACTTCAAAAATCACAACAAACAAGTCTTCATCAGTAGTAGCGGCATTGGCCTGATTATGTTGAATTGAATTTCCAGCAGTTTGGTCTTTTTGTGATGACATTCTTGAGCCTCGTGTCCCAGCTTGCAACAAACCCAACAATTACCTTTTATCTTTTTAAAAGGCTTGGCTTTAGGTGCAAGACTGTTGACACTCTTTGTAAGAGTCTTCTTGGCCTTGTTCTTATGAAACTTAAACTTTGATGACTATCCTTCAACCACATTTGCCTTAGCATTAAAGGTAGGTACTTCAACTTTATCTCCCTTGCAGTGATCTTCTTCAAATCGAAGCCTCAGAATCAAGTCTTCCAAAGTCATCTCCCTCCTTTTATGCTTCAAATAGATCTTAAAATATTTCCATGAAGGAGTTAGCTTTTGAATTATTGCACTAACTTGAAAATGTTCATTGTTAGAACACCCTCTGAATGTAACTCATGAATCAGAACTTGAATCTCTTCTACTTGCTTGATTACATTTTTGGAGTCCACCATGACATACTTAAGAAACTTCTCAATGATGAACTTCTTCGCCCCGACATTTTTAGTTTTATGTTTCTTCTTAAGCATATCCCAAACTTGCTTTGTTGTTTTATATGATGAATATATATCATATAAAGTATCATCCAGACAATTCAGGATGTAATTTCTACAAAGAAAGATGGAGTTTCTCCAAGCCTCTATGGACAACAATGATTCCTTACAGAAAATCCTAATTGATTTTAGGCTATTCCCCCCCCCCCTTACAATATTCGCAAGGTTGAGGGTTGTCAAGTAGAACAACATCTTTTGTTGCCATCTCTTAAAGTCCATTCCCTATAACTTTTCAAGCTTTTCTTCATGCTTCTTAGAGTTGTTGGAACTCGATTGTAGTTATGCTATCTTTTAGAATTTCTAAAAGCAACATAACAAAATCTCAGAAATTCTGAATAAAATTATGAATTCTATTTTTCTTAAATAGAGAAAAAAATTCTATCTTAGATTGTTATTCCCAACGAATCGGTAATGATATCTTAATACTATAAACAAAACGAAATTAAAATAACTTAAAACATAACTAAATAAACAAACAAAATTCTTACCAGAGGCTTGTGAATTGTGCAATGTCCTAAGATAGAATTGTTTCTACGATTTGGTGAAGAAATCTCATCAGAAAATTTTCCCCGAGATTCAACCAAAGTGCTCTTCCAAATTCTAAGATCACCAAATTTGAAAGTTTGCCAAAACATTACTCTTCTTCTTTCTCACTATAATTATATTTCAAAAATAAAAATTAAGTTAATAAATCAGTGTTTGAGTAAGACTTAAATAAATGTTTAAGAGATGTCTCCAAACAACACACCTTTTTAATTTCGAAATTAATAAACCTATTGGGGTTCAACAGTCACAACTGTTAACACACTCAATTGTAATAACTAAAACAGTTAATTAAAATAAAAAATTAATTACAACTTAATTAATCTCTAAATTGAAAAAATCAAGTAGTAAAAATAAAATTATGTTTTTATAGCCAATCAAGCCAAAAGCCCAAGGCCCATCTTTGATTTAAAATGCATATGGGTCACCCTATTACCCATGTCCACCTATTAACCCCATTAGGTCCCCCACTCCAACCCTTTGCCTTAAAACAAAGTTGGTTGGGTTGCTTTCATATATAAAGAAAAAAAGCGGTTTTTAGTTTTTTAATGTGAGACTAATGTTTTCTTTCAAACACACTAGAACAAATTAAGTTAATAAATTAGTGTTTGAGTATGACTTAAATAGATGTTTAAAAGATGTCTCCAAACAACGCAACTCTTTAATAGTCATTATGTTAACATACCCAACTATAATAACTGGAAAAAAGTTAATTAAAATTGAAAATTAATTACTACTTAATTAATTCAAAAATTGAAAAAACCGAGTAGTAAAAATAAAATTATGTTTTTCCATCCAACTAAGCCAAAGGCCTGAGGCCCATCTTTGACTTAAAATGCATATGTGTCACCCTATTACCCATGTGCACCTATGTGCACCACATTAAGTCACCCACTCTAACCCTTTGCTTTGAAACAAAGTTGGTCGGACTGCTTCATATATATAAAAAAAGTGGTTTTTAGTTTTCTAATGTGGGACTAATGTTTTCTTTCAAACATACTATAACAAATTAAGTTAATAAATCATTGTTTGAGTAAGACTTAAATAGATGTTTAAGAGATGTCTCCAAACAACACACCTTTTTAATTTCAAAATTAATAAACCTAGTAGGGTTCAACAGTCTCAACTGTTAACACACCCTAACTGTTATAATAGTAAAACAGTTAATTAAAACAAAAATTGATTAGTAATTAATTAATCCCGAGATTGAAAAAACCAAGTAGTAAAAATAAAATTATGTTTTTCTAGCCAACCAAGCCAAAGGCCCAAGGCTCGTATTTGACTTAAAATGCATATGGGTCACCCTATTACCCATGTCCACCTATGTGCACCCCATTGGGTCACCCACTCTAACCCTTTGCCTTAAAACAAAGTTGATTGAGTTGCTTTCATATATAAAGAAAGAAATGGATTTTTAGTTTTCTAATATAAGACTAATGTTTTCTTTCAAACAAACTAGAACAAATTAACTTAATAAATCAGTGTTTGAGTATGACTTAAATAGATGTTTAAGAGATGTCTCCAAACAACACACATCTTTAATTTTGAAATTAATAAACCTATTTGGGTTCAACAGTCATAACTGTTAGCATACCCCAACTGTAAGAACTGTAAAACAATTAATTAAAACCGAAAATTAATTACTACTTAATTAATTCCGAAATTGAAAAAACTAAGTAGTAAAAAAAAATTATATTTTTCTAGCCAACCAAACCAAAGGCCGAAGGCCCGTCTTTGACTTAAAATACATATGGGTCACCCTATTACCCATGTTCACTCCGTTGGGTCACCCACTCCAACCTTTTGCCTTAAAAGAAAGTTGGTTGAGTTGCTTTCATATATAAAGAAAAAAGAGATTTTTAATTTTCTAATGTGGGACTAATGTTTTTTTTCAAACAAACTAGAACAAATTAATTTAATAAATCAGTGTTTGAGTATGACTTAAATAGATGTTTAAGAGATGTCTCCAAACAACACACTTCTTTAATTTTGAAATTAATAAACCTATTAGGATTCAATAGTCACAACTGTTAACACACCTAAATTGTAATAACTATAAAACAATTAATTAAAAGCGAAAATTAATTACTACTTAATTAATCCCGAAATTGAAAAAACCAAGTAGTACAAATAAAATTATGTTTTTCTAACCAACCAAGCCAAAGGCCCAAGACCCATCTTTAACTTAAAATGCATATGGATCCCATTCTTACCCATGTCCATCTATGTGCCCCTCGTTGGGTCGCCCACTCCAACCTTTTGCTTTAAAACAAAGTTGGTTGGGTTGCTTTCATATATAAAGAAAGAAAGAGATTTTTAGGTTTCTAATGCGGGACTAATGCTTTCTTTCAAACAAACTAGAACAAATTAACTCAATAAATCAGTGTTTGAGTACGACTTAAATATATTTTTAAGAGATGTCTCCAAACAACACACCTCTTTAATTTTGAAATTAATAAACCTATTGGGGTTCAACAGTCACTACTATTAACATACCCCAACTGTTATAACTATAAAACAGTTAATTAAAAAGAAAATTGATTACTACTTAATTAATCCCGAAATTGAAAAAACCAACTAGTAAAAATAAAATTATGTTTTTCTAGCCAACAAAGCCAAAAGCCCAAGGCCTATCTTTGACTTAAAATGCATATGGATCAACCTCTTACCCATGTCCACCTATGTGCACCCCGTTGGGTCACCCACTCCAACATTTTGCCATAAAATAAAGTTGGTTTGGTTGCTTTCATATATAAAGAAAGAAAGCGGTTTTTAGTTTTTCAATGTGGACTATTGTTTTAGTTTTTCAATGTTGGACTAATGTTTTCTTTTAAACACACTAGAACAAATTAAGTTAATAAATCAGTGTTTGAGTATGACTTAAATAGATGTTTAAGAAATGTCTCCAAACAACAAACCTCTTTAATTTCGAAATTAATAAACCTATTGGGGTTCAACAGTCACAACTATTAGCACATCCCAACTATAATAACTGTAAAACAGTTAATTAAAATCAAAAATTAATTAATACTTAATCCCAAAATTGATAAAAGTAAGTAGTAAAAATAAAATTACGTTTTTCTAGCCAACCAAGCCAAAGGTCCATCTTTGATTTAAAATGTATATGGGTCACCCTATTACCCATGTCCACCTATGTACATCCCGTTGGGTCACCCTCTCCAACCCTTTGCCTTAAAACAAAACTGATTAGGTTGATTTCATATATAAAGAAAGAAAGTGGCTTTTAGTTTTCTAATGTGGGACTAATGTTTTCTTTCAAACACACTAGAACAAATTAAGTTAACAAATTAGTGTGTGAGTATGACTTAAATAGATGTTATGTCTCCAAACAACACACATCTTTAATTTTGAAATTAATAAAACTATTGGGCTTCAACATTCACAACTGTTAATACACCCCAATCGTAATAACTATAAAACGGTTAATTAAAACCGAAAATTAATTACTACTTAATTAATCCCGAAATTGAAAAAAACCAAGTACTAAAAATAAAATTATATTTTTATAGCCAACCAAGCCAAAGGCCTAAGTACATATAGGTCACCTTATTACCCATGTCCACTTATGTGCACTCTATTGGGTCATCCATTTCAACTCATTTCAACCATCTGCCTTAAAATAAAGTTAATTGAGTTGCTTTCATATATAAAGAATGAAAGTGATTTTTAATTTTCCAATATGGGACAAATGTTTTCTTTCAAAGACACTATAGCAAAGTTGTTCCAACACATATAATATACTTACTAAATTGACCAAAGATTAGCTATGACAAAAAAAATGTTAATTCATTTGATCAGATTCTTCTTTGGGTCTTTCTACTAGTGTACTCAAAGATCTCAGTTGATGAAATAGAATTTGCCTGTTTGGGCCTAGAAAAATGTCAATAATATACGCAGGGCCATGTCCTAATGCAGCCGTTCAAATGTCATACATACATAATTTAATGTCACGACCTAGCATTTCCCCAAGTTGATTAACTTAATTTCTTTTTCTTTTTTTATATGAAAAAAACCACCTTTTTTTGCCCCTATATATGAGACTCGAACCCTACCCTATCACAGCAATACGCATATCAATTACTGAGTCACCCACTTTATTGGTGATTTTCTTAATTTTTCTAATTTTCATTGGAAGAAAAGTTCAGTAACCTTTGGAATATGCTAGTCATCGTCATTTTTGTTGTTGAACAGTATAGAAATCCCTTAGACTAAGATGTCATGTACATATGCATCTCAGAGCAATAACAAAGAACCTCAACAACTGTGTAGCAAAAGCTTATGGGGAATGAATGTCAACGATCATTTTCCAAATCAACTTCATGTAGATGGAGATGTAACTATAGGGAAGGCAAGCCCTCGTAGGCGGTTGCCTGGTCGAGTACTAAGTTTTGTTCTCTAATACGCTGGTTAGAGGTGAAGTTAACTCCCGAGAGATAACTTGAAGGAGAGTTGAAACTAATCTTGTTTGATTGTCTAACTTCCTCAAATTATCTTCCAACTCATACTCAAAGTTGAGAAATATCTCCCATGATCTCCTTAAAGGAGTTATCTCCTAGGAGTTTATGAACACAATTAACCTTCATTAATTATTTTTTATTACTCACATCCATCTTTTTTGTTTAAAGAATATTTATGTCAACTCATGTCTTTCATTTTTTAAAATTTTATAATTTCCTTGCAAGTTTGAAGCTGAACTAAACTTGAAAATATTATCTTTCACTCCACTCACACTAAGTTGGTAAAAACGAACCAAATGAAGCCTAAGATTGGTTTAATTACAAATTGTAGAATTGGATGACCATCCATGAAATTAACCCTTAAAACTTTGTTGAAAAGGATAGTACAAAAAGATTTTTCTTACCGGGTAATGCATAGTGATGCGTGTCACGTACTTCCCTATACTAATGAACGGATTCCGGTAAACTAGTTTAATTTTTGTTCTTAGCCCATGCTTCATTGCCTCTGTAGCTCTATTATGGTAAAAATTGCTCTCACCGATAAAATATTCCAAATCCTCCAAACTGAAAGGTCAGCTTTCAAGTTATGTCCGGCTTTCATCAAGGCTTTTCGCATACACAATTGCATGTTTTAAAATGGTAGAAGCTGAGTGAGACTTCATCAATCAGCAACATTGCTATGCACTACCTTGCATACCAAGGAAAAAAAAAAAAACTATTGCCTTAGTGGTTGAGAACAACTAGTTATCAAATTGGGCTCTAAAAAAGCATATCTCTTAGAGGGTGGGATGTATTTCCTATAGAATAGTGATGTAACCTTGAACACCACAGTATCAATTCACTTCCCTTGTTCTTATGTCATCTTGAGAAGCGCGGTATGGAATAATAGTCCAACATCGATTAAATGAGACTTCATGAAGAAGTATATAAGTGAAGGTCTCTTATTAATTAGCTCTAAGGCTTTTTAAGATAAAACTCCACACCAAAGAGTTGAAGGTGCTTAAGTTAGGAACAAAATCGTGTTAACAAAGATTCATGAGCTCACACACGCGTGTGTGGCTGTAAAAAAATAAACCTCTTAGATGGATTTCAGTCCAAAGTAGAGTGTTAAGATGTGTGGATCGAGATAATAGTCCCACATCGACTAAATGAAACTTCATGAAGAAGCATATAAGTGATAGGGGTGGGCAACAGTCCAAGCCAAACCGCCAAATTATCTAAATTGTCTGATTTGGTCTGATTTTCTTAACTCGTCATTTGGCGATGATTTAAAAAACTTGAAAATCATAATTCCACAGTTTGGTAGTGGTTTTCATTTTAAAAAATCGTAATTCACCAAACCGAATGGGATTTTAGGAATTTTCATAATTTTACACCCTCCATAACCTTAACCCTACTACCATAACTTTATTTGTCGATTTGTCCCGCCTCCCTTACCTCCTTTCTTTGCTCTGCTCCTTCTTCGTCTCTTAATCCTTGCATTTTATGAATTAACTTTGTGTTTAATCATTTTTTAGTGGATGGTAATTTATTTACATGTGTTTCAACGTGTTTTTTGTGGATGGACATGTATGGATTTTTAACTTATGGAAGATTTTTTTTGTTATTGAAAAAGTGTTGTAGAAAAACTGCAAAACCAAACCACCGTCGGTTTAGTTGCAGTTTTAATGGTTTGCAGATTAGTCGTGGTTTGCAAAACCGTCAAACCGTGAATCTCCGATTTGGAAGCGATTTAAGAGTTTTCACCACCAAACTGCAGTTTGCCCACTTGTCACACCCCCAATAGCATGACCCGAGTAAGCGGGCTAAACGGCGGAAAACTCAGCAATATCCGGGTATTGGTGGACTCGAAAGGTTTTATGGGATTTAGTTATTGGATGGTGCAGCCATGGATGGTTAGAAGTATAACGAGCGGAGGCTAGCGAATGCGAATGGATAAAGCGTATGCGACACGAACGAGGAAGCGCGTATAAGCGCGGACAAGGTTGCGCCTTGGCGTGCGCCTAGGCAGGGACAAGGTCGCGCCTTGGCATGCGCTTAGGGTGGAGCACGGTGGGGTCATGACGCGTTCCCTAGCATGATTACGGTTGTGGTCCTTGGCACGAGCACAGTTGCACCTTGGCGTGTTCCTTGGCACGAGCACAATTGCGCCTTGGCATTAGGCGAGCACGATAGCACATTGGCACGGGCAAGGCAATACCTTAGCATGGGCAAGGTTTGACAAAACGTGACTTGGGCGTTGACCAAATCAAAGTATGATTGGTCTCACTTTTAGATGTTTTCTATTAGAGTTCCAAGAACGGCTTAACATCTACTATAAGGAGGGGTGTGTCTAGGGGCGCCAAGAGCATGAAGGCAAGGGAGACCCTCGAGCATGCCTTGGGCGGCATGAAAAAGCAAAACCCAAGGACCATGGTGCAAGCCACCCGAGCCGGTGGGACTCGGACTTGACCGAGTCCCGCCTAGCACCCAAGGGTGCCTAAGCGCGAAGTTAGGCACCACCAAGCAGACCCTGTGTTTAGAGCAATGTGTACCAAAGAGCGGGTTGGAGTATGGATCAAGTCGCCCTGAGCTTCGATGGACTAAGTCAAATGCAGTTACATGCGGTTATGTAATTGCCTTGCCCATGGCTGCTAGCATGAACAAAACACGTCTCAGCAAGTCCCGGACACATGGAGCATGTGCTTATTGGCTAGGCAATTAAGGCAGTTATGGAACCAAGTGGCGGCAAAAGAATGAGGCAATTAAGTGGTTGTTTTGAGCACTACATGGGTGTGGTGGTTTACTTAGTCTCGTGTAATGTAAATAGAATATGTGTCCTCGTAGTTATGTAACTAACTTGGCTATTTTGCTATAAAGCCAAGGCATGTAGGTTTGGGAAAACATGCATGGGACGTTAGAGTTGTATTCTAATTGAACTAAGTAATAAAATTCCTTTGTGTCATATGTTGCTGCTTAATCACGTTTTCGTTGGTGTACTGAACTAATGCAATCTTAAAGCACCACGGGTAAGTGTTGGGAGAGAAAAATCCTTGGGGTAAATCCCTCACTCTTGACATCCATGACAACTGGTATCAGAGCCTCGTTTCGGAGACGATGGCGATCCGAGCAGCATGTGATCTGAGTGAGAGGGTAGCTCGCTTAGAACACATGATGGCAACGCACAGTGTTTAAGTGGAGCCAGCGGAGTCTTCAAGGAGAGTCACAAGAAGTTATGATATCCATGTAGGAATCCAGATTCAAGGAGTTAGTTTCTAATGTTCGTGTAATGGGTGGACTCGCCACCGAGACTATAGAGAAAATGGTTGTGGATGTGAGTTTGCTCAAGAGAGCCGTGGGAGGAACCTCGGAGGTTTCTAGTGTGGCGAAGTTGAGAACTAAGATGTCGGAGCCAAAGAGATTTTCTGGCAAGCGGAGCGCGAAGGAGCTTGAAAACTTTCTTTGGGACATGGAGCAATACTTTGGTACTGTCCGGACAGAAGATGACCAAAAGGTCAATCTGACCTCCATGTACTTGGAAGGTGATGCAAGACTTTGGTGGCGAACCAGAGTTGATAATGATGCAACTGTTAGTCCATTGAAGATCGTGGAGTGGGAGGTGCTGAAACGGGAATTGAAGGATCAATTCTTACCCACAAACGCAGCGTGGCAACACGGGAAGCCTTGCACCAATTGAAGCAGAAAGGGACGATTAGATAATATGTAAAAGAATTCTCTTCTTTACTCCTCGACATTAAAAATATGTCTAAGGATGACAACTTCAATTTCACTACAGGATTGCAAAGATGGACGCGGTCGGAGCTGCGAAGGCAAGGCGTGAAGGACTTGTCGAGTGCAATCACGGTGGCAGATAGCCTAGTGGATTACAAAGCTAGGTGCTTCTTTCGATTTAAAAGAAAATAAGTACAAGGAGAAGGATCGTGCTGGTGGATCTAAGAAGGAGTATGAGCCTTCTTAAAAAACTGATGCTAGTGCCAAAGCATCGACGTAGAAAAGGGGTTGTTTCATATGTGACGGTCCTCACTGGGCTAGGGACTGCATAAAGAAGATTAGCTGAGTGCTATTGTTACGGATGAACCGGAGGTACGGATGAATCCATTACAATTACTTAACACGGTGCAGGTGCAAAAGGTCGTGGGATCAGTGGGGCGGATGTTTGTGGAGGCTTATATTAATAACCAAACAGTGAATGTGTTGATTGACTTAAGAGCCAACATTCGTTTGTTACAGAGAACCTAGCTTGGAGGTTTGATTTGCAGCTTGCCGAGAGTGCAAGCATGGTCAAAACAGTTAATTCGGAAGTAAAAAAGGATATGGGCATAGCCTTAGACATGGACATTCGAATTGACATGTTAGAGGGCTAGGTAAATTTGATTATTGTTCCATTGGATGATTTTGAGATCATTGCAGGAAATGATTTCTTGATGGCCGAGAAAGTTTTATTGCATCATTTCATGGCTTGCTGATCATGGATGAAAAGAGGTCGTTTTTTGTCCTAGCTATGTGAGGCAGGGGCAAATGCAGTACACCAAGGTTGGTGGCAATAAAGTACTTGGTCAGATGGAGAAATGTTGCCTTAGTGGTCAGCGGTCTGGTGGACAGGCATAGTTGAGGCATTCGATAAAGGCATTGAAGAGGTTTGTCACACCCACAATAGCATGACCCGAGTAAGTTGGCTAGGTAGCGAGAAAACCTAGCAATATTCGAGTATATGTGGACTCGAGGTTTCATAGGATTTAGTTGCTGGATGTTGCACCCACGGATGGTTCGCAATATAGCGCGCGGAGGCTCGCACATGCATATGGGTAAATCATATGCGGCACGAATAAGGTAGCGCGTATAGGCGCGGACAATGTCACGCCTAGGCGGGGACAAGGTTGACGGTGGCACCTTGGCGCGTTCCTTGGCACAAGCACGGTTGCGATCCTTGGCGCGAGCACGGTTTCACCATGGCGCATTTCTTGGCACGAGCATGGTAGCGCCTTGGCATGACAGGTTCCTTGGCACGAGCACGGTAGCGCCTTGGCACGGGCAATGCAATACCTTAGTATGAGCAAGGTTTGACAAAACTTGACTTGGGCGTTGACCAAGTCAAAATATGATCTATCTCATTTTTGGATATTTTCTATTGGAGTTTCAGGAACAGCTTAACACCTACTATAAAGATGGGTGTATCCTAGAGGCGACATAGACATGAAGGCAAGGGGGACCCTCGAGCATGCCTTGGGCGGGCATATCAAGGCAAGACCCACGGACCATGGTGCAAGCCACCCCGAGCCATGGGACTTAAACTTAACTGAACCCCGGCTAGCACTAAAGGGTGCCTAGGCGTGCAGCTAGGCACCACCAAGTAGACCCTGTCCCTAGAGCAATGCGTACCTAAGAGCGGGTTGGAGTATGGACCAAGACACCCTAGGCTCGGATGGACCAAGTCAAATGCAGTTATAGGCGGTTATGTAACTGCCTTGGTCATGGCTCCTAGCATGACCATGACCAAAGCACATCCCAGCAAGTTGGTTATGGAACCAAGTGGCAGCAAAGGAAGGAGGCAGTTAGGTGGCTGTTTTGAGCACTATATAGGTGGGTGTGGCGGTTTACTTAGTCTCGTGTAATATAAAGAGGACATGTGTCCTCAGTAGTTATGTAACTAGCTTGTCTGTTTTGCTATAAAGCCAAGGCATGTAGGTTTATGAAGCATACATGAGATGTTATAGTTGTATTCTCATTAAACTAAGTAATAAACTTTCTTTGTGTCATATGTTGTTGGTTAATCACGTTTTCGTTGGTGTGCTTAACTAAGGCGGTCCTTAAGCACCACGGGTAGGTGTTGGGTAAAAAAAATTTCTTAATAAACCCCTAACTACTCTTGACACTCGTGACACCACCCCTAATAAATGATGATCATCTCTTAACTAATACAATGACCTTTTGAGTGAAAATCTCACACGTAAATGTTGAAAGTGGTTAAGTTGACATGTCCATTTTTCCTGCAATTCAGTTCACTATTGATCTAAATAAGTTCACATTTACAAAAACAAGAGCGAAAAGGTATGATAACCTAGTGTTCAGAGCTGACCACTCAAAACTAATTCAGATCAGACTGAATTGCTGCAAAGCGCATATAAGTGAAAGAGGTACCCAACAAAATTTTATTATATAGAGCTCTAACCCGAAAAACCTCTAATTACGCACACTCATTCAAGTTCAAGCCACCTCTACAAGCTAAATATACATTGCAACCATGGAACCTGGGATGAAGTCTCAAATCTCAATAATTATCACCGTCACTAGAAAACGAAACTGCAAGAGCGAGAGTAAAAAATTGAAATAAAACCTTACATCTTATTTTAAACACCATCTGGAGAAGCAACTCTCAGACTATACTTGCCAGATTAATGGAAAAAATTACAAAAGTACTAATGTTTTTAGTTTAAATGAGGAAAATGAGGTTGTGTTTTTTTTTTTTTTTTCAAAAATAGGCAATATCGCCCATCCAAAAGGCGTTATCAAGGTGGGTGCATCGTTTGCTGATGTGGACACATGGATATCGCCTTTTGAAAATGCACTATCCAGCCATGTGTCCGAGCCATGTAGGATGGCCTTACACAGATAGCGTCTTTTGAAAAGGCGCTATCTGTGTAAGGCCGTCATACGTGGACACTGACGTGGACCGTAAGGTGGAAGACAATTATATAGATAACTCATTTTCAAAAGGAGCTATCTATACAAAATTATACACTCTATGAATGACTCCTTTTGAAAAGGAGCTATCAATACAAATCTTTTTCCCCATGAACGACACGCGCATATGGAGATGGACAACCCGCGCCACTCGCGTATCTCGAGGTAGGCAACCAATGTAAACAACGCGTGCACGCATATCGACACGGACAACCCATGCAAACGTCACCCATGTATGTCGAGGTGGAGATTTCATGCAAATGTCAGGCACGTCTGTCGAGGTGGTCGACCCATGCAACCTCGTGCAACTCATGCAAACGTCATGCACGTGTCTCGAGGTGGTAAAACCAATGCCAACGTCACACACGTATCTCCTGGTTGACAACACATGGAAACGCCGCGCACGTATGTCGAGGTGGGCGAGCCATGCATATCCATTACAACGCTTGACCCCATGCAAACGTCACACACGTATCGCGAGGCGGACAACCCGGGTGAGTTGCATGCTTACTATGATATGCATGGCCGGCCCACCTCGACACATGTGTGGCGTTTCCATGTGTTGTTAACCAGGATATACGTGTGTGATGTTGGCATTGACTTTATCATCTCGAGACACGTGCGTGACATTTGCATGAGTTGCACGAGGTTGCATGGGTCGCCCACCTCTACATACGTGTTGACATTTGCATGAAATCTCCACCTCGGCATACATGGGTGAAATTTTTATGAGTTGTCAACGTCGATATGCGTGCGCGTTGTTTACATTGGTTGTCTTCTCGAGATACGCGAGTGACGCGGGTCCACGCTGGGTTGTCCATCTCCATATGCACGTGTCATTCAAAAGGCAAACATTTTTGTATAAATAGCTCATATTCAAAAGGAGTCATTCATAGAGTTATAATTTTATATAAATAGTTCATTTTCAAAATGAGCTATCTATACACTTCATTAATCAACCTCATCACCTTGCCGCCACTTCATCGGTGATAACTTTTCAAAATGCGTTGTCACCTACTTTTCAAATTAAAAAGTAAACTTCCATATTTTGAAATTAAATTGTATCTCCACCCCACTTTTGAAAAAAACCCCAGATCAATGAACATCAATAGAGAATCACAGCAGGACTACCTGAACTGATGTGACAACTCCAATTTTGTACGTGTAATCACCAGTCAGTACTGCTCTCCAGGCTTGATACAACAAATGTGCTAATTGCTCCCTCTTTTGGCCTCATCTTTTACTCTCATGAGCTCTCTGTTTCCAGCTGTGTTGTTTAAGCTGAGAGTATTACTATCTAATTTTGTTCAAATTAGACCTACATTCAATTTTCAAGGCAGAATATACCCACTTTTGTGTCACTTTTTTTGCGCTTGCTCATGTCTTGTAAAAGCTTCTTTAAGACCTTTCCGTAGAGTCTCAGGTAAAGAGCAAAGTAGAAAGAAATAATTAAAAGCCAAAGAGGTAAATGAGGAATGTTACTCATACCATACATGAAGCAGTGGCATGGCAAGAATTCTTTTTATGAGATCAACTCACTTGGATGATCTTTACCAAAAAAGAACACAAAAAAAACAAAAAAAAAAAACTATATTCTGTGCCGAAGCAAGCACAAATATCTCCTGCAATTTATCTGTTTTGAAGTACAGAACTCAGAACAAACCTCGTTAAAAGTATCATTAAATGAGAAGAGTTTACAAGAAAAAGATATACTTTTTAAGTGTAGATGCAGAAGGGAACGCAGAGCAGAGGTGTCTCCAGTAGCTAAAGCTGCCATTAAGTATCCAATTGGAAACCAATGTGTGGATAACTCAATTCCATGGGGAAGAACAAAGCTCATATTTCTTCACAAGGTAAAAAAGAAGGTTGATTTTGATGTGTCAAGGTTCGATATGTGAGTGGTAAGAGAGGTTCAGTGAGATTTCAAGGGGAAAATGAAGAAAAAAAATATCCTTCATAAAAAGACATCATTGCACCAATAATAATATCCACTTATTCAAAAAGTTTCAATTTAAACTTAGGTTCCACAAAAAGATTAACTAGGTAACGTGTAATTTGTTCGCTTCCATTATAAGAAAAATATTAATGAAAGACCAAATAAAGATACAATTGTAAAATTTATAATTTCTTTGAACTATCGTAGTTAGCTACATAGGTATTCCATGAATGCTCACGTATATTAGCTTCCACTTTATATTAGAATGCGTATCTAGCATCCATTTTTACGACAAGAGACTATGATCCAATTGTTCGGCACAATAAACCACTAAGTCACCGTCAAGTGTTTGGGCTCTACATAATCATGTCCCATGAAATAGCAGAATTGTTACAAGGAAAATGCTATGATGCACCACAATGGACATGCAGGAATGCCACCTACCTAACATGGAGTCCCAGTCAGCACATGCGGTTCCACCGTGTCAACAGCTCCCCATTTTCCTTTTCTTTTCACAAAACGAAAAACAAAATAGTCAACTCATCCGTAAAGTTGACGCTGCTATAGTCGGCTGTTTGGCCGTCGTACTGTCTAGTTGTCAGTCGACTGACGACCAAAAAATTGAACTACCTGCCAATTTTTCTCTCTTTCTTCCCTTCTCTCATCCTTATCTCATCTCAATCACCAGAGCTTAGACAAACCAAAAAGAAACCTGAGCTCGAACAAACCATTTTTGTCCTAGAGAAGAATTAAACCAGAGCTTCGACAGCGCTGCTGCTTGTAAGCCAACCTCCATAGAGAAGACGTAGAGCTCAGGTAGCGTCGTTGCTCAGCCATTACTTCTCCAAGTATTTTGTTCTCTAGCCACGGTAAAAACTCTCTAGCTTGCTGGTTGTTGGTAAGTAAAATTTTCTATTAAAAGATAAAACTCTAACATTTTGATTATCCTAAGGTTGAATATGTGAGATATTGTTCAGGGCTTAGGGTTTCATGTTCCTTATCGTGTTCGGTTTGTTGTTCTTTCTTTCTTTATTCCCCATCTCAACCACAGAAAACCATTTTTCCAACTGAGTAACCCGTGCTGACACTGCATTGTTGCTCATGAAGCAGCCATTAGTTCTCTAAGATTCGAATTCTCTACTTACGGTAAATTCTAGATGTTGTTGCTTGTAATTTTTGTTGTAATGTTATGATATTTAGGGTTTATGGTTCATACAATGTTATTGATGTTGGTAAAGAAAATACTCATACTATAAGAGACCACTTTAGCATTTTGTTTGTTGGTTGTTATTTTAGAGATAGATGGTGACAATGAGAACACTCTATGCTTATTCCCATTTTAGCGATTTCTATTATTGACAATGATCTTGATAGGAATAATGCAACTTTGCTCTCACTTTTTTGGATTGTTTGCAATCTAATTTGAGGTTCTCAATCGAATTTGAGGTTATGCATGTCGACTTCATTTTATTTCACGTTCATATTAATTTCTTTGCAGGTTATGGCTAGCATGGGCAAAAAATGGTGCGTTGTATTTAGCTGACGGGAAACAGGTGTGTTCGAGACATGGGAGGAATGTTACTGGTCCATACATGGGTACAATGGTTGTAACTACAAATCTCGCGCAACCAAAGAAGAGGCATTTGCAGCCTTGGAGAGATCACAAGCAAGAAGGTACAAACTAATAGGCGATGCATCTACCTCCAGAACGAACAATGTCACTACTCTGTTATGGATAGCGCAAACTCTTGGGATGAGTACGAAGGCATTCCTCTACCTTTGCATCCTCCTGGCCGCCTTACAAGCCGTTAGGTGTTGCAGTCGGTGTGGAAGTGATGAATGTGTCTCGTTTAGTGGAAGTTGTGAATGTAGGTTGTGATTTATGTGTTGGTTGTTTAGTTGTATCCGTGTGTATGTGTTGGTGGCTGTGAACCATGGAGACTGTATGTGCTTGTGGTTGTGAGATATAAAAACTATTTGTGCTTGTAGATGTGAGCCACTCATGAATGATGTACGTTCTGCCTGCATTTGTGTTTTTAACTTCAGTAGAAATATCAATGGTTTTTTCTCTTGTTTTTGTCACAAGTTGATCAGGGTTTCACAAACAAATGAGATATAAACCTTGCAAATGTTACAGGAAAGAAGAGAAGTAAATAACCAACCAACATGACTATCCACTACATACTATGAATGAGTTGATCAATCAACAAAATCAATATTATGAAAGAGGCATTATCATCCCATAAAATAAGTGAATATGTAATTGTTGCTCAAAAAATTAACATACCATAAAGTTCAGGTGCCATGAAAACCTTAAATGATCAAACCAACTCTGTAACCGTGTTTATGCCCCTCAGGCTCAAGTACCATACAAACATAACCTATCAAAAATCAAACCGACTGCGTAACCAAGTTTATGCCCCTCGGGCTCAAAGATACCAACATAATCTAGCCACGACTTAATCAAACATACAACAAACCACTTAAGAACCAGAATGAAAGTTAAGTACCTTGGATAAAAACGAAATGTAAAAGACAAGTTCATAGTCTCATGGTCAGTTAAATTACCGGTCATTCCAGTAAGAGTTATGTTCAGCCAACCCTCCCTTCATGTCTCCAGGGTAGCCAAAGCACCACCAGGTCTGGTCTGTTCTGCTGAGCCTCCATTCCCTCGAGTAACTTGTAGTTTAACCTGTGCCACCTCTCGCCCTGAGAATTTATGTTATGCTCCAGCCTCCTAACACGCATGTCAACAAGGGTGTAATTTTAGACGATACCAGTAAAAATATTATTTTGTAACCTTCAACTATATACTTTACCGTGATCTCAATTTCCTACTTCAAGGTTCCTGATGAGGTTTGTACTAGTCGCTTCAATTCCTCAATCTGATGCTCTTTCGTTACTAATAAGGTCTGCAACATTTGATGTATATTCTCCATGTGTTGTTGCAACAAAAATGAGATGGAGGACTGTATGGCCAATTCCACTGCATTTTTTATCTCCTCTATTTGGTGCTGCTGCACCATGACCGAGTTCGATGACTTCACCAATATCTTCAGCTCCTCCAATTGCCTCTCCATCACCTTCATCTTTTTGCTGACCTCTAGGTGGTGTTGCAGGGTCCCCATTTTTCATCCGGACACACTTGCATTTTGCAACCACATCTTGATAGAAAGTTATTCACATATTTGCCCTTTGTTCAAGCATAACCTTGCCTAGCACATACAAGAATGTGCTTCCAAGTTGTTGCCCTTCTTATGGGTAGACCACAGTCATACCCCAAATTCCTTGGCCTTTGAATATTGTTTGGATGATGCCTTAACCTCATCAATACTTTAAAAAATCATTCCTTTCTTCGGGCCTTCTAGAAGATCAATTGCTTCAATTCCATCATCACTATCGATATTATCATCGCAATCTTATTGTCGTCCCCAATATCCACATTGGCAACAATCTCCAAATTATCCTCCTCAGTGTCAACAATATCCACATTATCATCATTGTTGACATTGTTTTCATCAACAAATTCAACATGCTCCTTGTCCCCATCAAGTGTAGTGTTACTTGTCTCACACTGATCATTAGATGAGTTCAAATGGGATGGGTCCAAATGAGACATTGTTGCCTACAAAACAGGGGAAATTTCATAAAATAAACAATTTCTTTGTAGTCAACTATATGAGTCTACACCTAACATCACATATTTTCTTCTATATAGTCAACTAATTTTCCTTTATAGTTGACTAAATGAGTGAAGCCCTAACAAAACGCCGCAATGTTCTCCAGCGGTCACTGCAGTAACTGAACAATTATTGCGTGTACACAAGGTACTGTCAAAATAAAAGCAATGAAGCTACATTGAGAGTCGACTACACTAACTCTTAATGCATTTAAATACCATTAGTAAAGGACTTGAAGTGAAGCTATTACAATCTATAAATATATGGTCAACCCTATACTCTAAATGCATTTTACATTCTTACCCTAAATCTACCACCAACTAAATCTTAACAACATTTAAATGCAACAAACTTTAAACCACTAGTAAATGTACCACAACCCCCGTCATTAGCTCATGTACTCAACAACACATAACAAACAAACATAATCTTTTAAGTGTCAGTCGAATAAATATGTTTACTCACCACCGCCTAGTGCTTCGAATCTCATCTTTTCCAATCTCCAAAGATGGTCCCATGAGCAAAAATCTAAATCTTGAAGTAGATCAGATTCTTGGTTTAGTGAAGCTCTGGTTCTTGATGAAAAGCTTGAAAATGGTTGTGTGGCTAAGATGAAATAAGGATAAGAGAAAGGAAAAAGAGAGAGAGAAATTGGCGGGTAGTTCAATTTTATGGTTGTTAGTCGATTGACAACTTGGCTGTGCGGCGGCCTAACAGCTGACTGTGGCAGCGCCAGCTTTACGAATGAGTTGACTATTTTATTTTTCTTTTTGGTGAAAACAAAACGAAAATGGGGAGCTGTTGATATGATGGGTCCGCGCGTGCTAACTGGGACTCCACGACAGGTAGGTGCCTTTCCTGTGTGCCCATTGTGGTGCATCTTAGCATTTTCCTTGTTATAATATCCAGCAAAACTAAAGAGCAAGCTCCAAACCTAAATGTTCATTTATGGATTGAGTTAGAACATCCACAATGGTTGAACTCATCTTGGAGTTAATGGACTACCGCATCATCATTCCATTACTCTCCTCTATTACACTTCACAACCACAATGGTTAAACTTTTCATTACACACTGCGAGACCCACAATCACATCACAAAAAATGAAATTAAACAATAATAAAAAGAAAAAACTAATTTTTCGGGAGAGGGGGGAGGGGGCACCCGCTGAACAAGCCAACCATTGCATGCCTCATTGCCTGAACAAGCCAACCATTGCACGCCCACAATGAGGCATGCAATGGTTTGGGCGTTGCATTGCTTGCCCATTACATATGCTTTTAGGAATGCTTATATATGTTTGCCTACAACATAAGTTAAAACATGTCCAAAGACCCACGAAGCAGGCTCTTCTCCGAAGACGTATGAAACCGCCTCTTCTTTTGAGGGTTAACTCTCATGCAAGGTTATGTCCCCTGTTAGAAGGGCGTATTGTGGCTTAAAAAAAAACAAAAAAAAAAAAAAACTGTAAACCCAATCGAACTTAACAAACACTAGAGACTTCTAACCCAACTTTACGAAACTAAAATGAACATATCAATTCCATTCCATAATTCAGTTCTGGACCAGTTTCCACAAACCCCTTCATTCCAAGCTTCATGACTACCTATAACTGAAGTAGTTTCCCTTTGGGCCCTTTTCGTTTTTGTTTGACAAAATCATAAAGTGAACTCAAGAAGTACAAAGCCTCGCGGTGGATGAAATACCACTACAAAATTGAGTAATGGTGCAATATAACCCATAGCAGTATCATCTGGTCCTGTACGTCTAAATTGGATAATATATTATCCTACCCCAAATCACTTTGTAAGGAAATAAAACTTAACAACAATAATGGAGATGTCAAATCTCAAAATTTTTAAACCGGTAATTACGGTTAAGCAGGGATTAACGGAGACTAATTATGATTTTGGCTACGAGTCGAGACCTAAGGACCGGTGAATTGAGATTTACGGGGTAATTTTACTTTTCTGTTATGTGGGTCTAGTGTTGTGTACTATATATTATGTTATTTCCCAAAATTCAAGTTAATCGAATAAATTCAAAATTTTACAAATCGAGATACGTGTTAAAATGAGTCCGGATATAGTTAAAATATCGACTCAAACTATTGTTTCGAATTTTGCAAAAAATAAGGAAATTTAAGTTTAAAAATTCAAATTTGAAATTTAAATGAATTTAATGAACCAACATGTGGTATGTAGTGAACAAAGTTAAGATTTGTGAGGTTTTGGCGTGATCGAAATTAGTGTTTTGGACGTTTTATGAAGGTGGACTGTTTTGTTAAGAGTTTGATTCAATTTGGTGAAAACTTGGATCTAAAATGAGCACCGAAAGCCAAAACACGTCAAAATAAGAATCTTGATCATTAATAAATAAAAAGAAATTAAGTTACTAACAAGGAGCCGAGGGTTTATATAAATAAATAGAAAACGAAAAAAAAACAATTTATTTTTTATCATTTGAACATAACGTTTCATCCCAAACCATCTTCGCCGATTCTTTCGCTCGCGTAGCTCTCTACGTCTGATTTTCGCTCGATTTCTTTCAGCAACACTGTAGCATAGCGAGACGATCAGTTCGAGCTAAATTTTCACGGTGAAAATGAAGTATTTGGCTCGCAATTTAGTAAACTCTAAATGCTGGATATTTTTCCCCAATTCAATTTGAATTCATGCGATTTTCGATTTATTTCGCAGGGTTTCAATAGAAATTGGTATAAATTGTTGTTAATTGGTATATTAACTTTATTTGCGTCAATTTGGGATAAATTCCACCGACGTAGGTTAGGGTTTTGATGGGTGAACTAATACAATTCAGTTGATAACTATTTTGGAGATGTTTTAATTGTTGATATTGATTTATATTGGACTTCTGAATGAATTGATTATTGATTTTGATCCAATTTGACTTTACGGACTGTGGAAATATTTTGGTGTCGGTATCAAGTGGTTTCATGACATTTATTGTTGAGTTTTAAGGATTTAATTGCGAAAATATTAATTTGGAGAAGTTTTTCAGTTCAAAATAAATAAAATTTGCCTAATTGACAGGTTATATTGGAAAATTTCTAACTTCTTCGTCGGTGATCCGATTTGAGTGTTCTTAGAGTCTATGGAAAGTAGGAAACGAGTACTACAAGTTCCTTTCAGACCATCATGACAAATATTGTGGTTTTCAAAGTTATAAGTTACCCCAAGTTGGCTAGTTGAGAGGTAGTTAAAATTGTTATATAAATTAATATTTTTGAAAATTGTTTTTAAGCGTACTTTGATCGCAATTTTCATTGGGTTTCATGATATGGTTTCACTTGAAGCTTGACTCATAATATAATCGGGTATGCAAAGAAGTTATTGAAATCATTTTCAAGGTGATCCGACACTCCGGGAACCCTAAAAATTAAGCTCGAAATCGGATATTTGTAAGGTTAAACAAATCTCGTAGTAATCTTTACAATGTATGATCATAATTTTATATAAATTACATTGATCTTTGATATTGCACTTTTGTTGTACATGCATACACGAATTGAAAGGATAAGGCGATTCGAGTCTCATTGTAGTATATACTATATCTGTAACGACCCGAAAATTTAACTTGTGTCATGTGTCAAGTCAAGGTCGTTTGTGGGACCCATTTGTCGAAATATGTATATCCGAATCAAATTTAAGATGATATGCTAACTATGCGAGGAATTTGAGAAGCCGAAACACGAACGAGGACGCGCCTCGAGTCGCGTGCCGACGTGGGATACGCATCGTGATGCTTGTAGCGCGAGTATCGAGATTTTGAAATGAGGCGGGGTTGGTGCATCGAGATGCGTGTTGCGCGGTTGTTGAGTTGTCTCGAGATTTGTGTTGCACGAATCTCGAAGACGCTTTGATTTGAAATGTAAGGAGAAAAGAAATAATATATATATAGATATATATATATATATTATTTATATATAAAGTAAAGAGAAGATAAGGATGGGAAAAAGAAAAAAAAAAAAAAAAAGAGGATAAAAGAGTGATCGTGGAAGAAAAGGAAAAAGGGGAGAGAGAGAGACGTCGCGGGGAAGGAGATCCGGCGGGATGAACTCACCAACGATGTGCGCCGGCGGCGGCACCGCCAATGCGGTGGAGTGGCGAGCGAGCGATCGCGTGGATGGCGGTGATCGCACTAAGCGAATGCAATGCGGAGGCAGCCGGCAGACGGCCAGCACGCCAGCGGCGCGGCCGGTTGCGATGTCGGCGAGCAGTATCTGCGATGAAGAGACACGCGCGACAGCCGACAATCCGAAACAACGGCGCGACTCCGACGCGACAATGGGCGGATCGCGAGCAATGGCGCCTGAGCGCGCGACGCAACGCGATGCAACGCGGTGAGACAATGAAGCAGGGTGGCCGGCGGGTGCCGAAGCGAGCGACACGCGCGCGCCGGCGAAGCGAAAGGCGGCGCCGGCGAGCGAGGCAGCGACGGCACGCCTGATGGCGCGGTGTTGACTAGTCGGTTGCGCGATTTCGACGAAATCGCGACGACGCGAATGAGGTGAGATTTATTTCGCCTAATGTTAGTATGAGTTGTATGGTTTGAAGTAAAATAAACCCTCAAAAGTTTAAATGGACACCAGGGACTAGGAGTCGGGTGTCGGTGCGCAAATCGAGACGCGAGTGAGACGTCTTGATTTTGAGGTTCGCGATTTCTCGAGGTAAGTAAACCAGCTAGGGACCTATACGGTATTTCATGTTTATCCATTGACTGTTGTTATTTACTGTTTTATGATAACTTATTGTTGTTCACTGCAAAATTATGCCCAACTATGCCCAACTATGCCCATATGTGTAGTTCGCTGGGGTTAACTCGCTCGCACACACATATGGGGGAAACATAGAAGATGTATATGTCTTTCAGAGTAATTGGGGAGGCATATACATCTACATTGGGAGTGACATTGGGAGTGAAAGTACTATGCCCATATGTGTAGTTCGCTGGGGTTAACTCGCTCGCACACCCATATGGGGGAAACATAGAAGATGTATATGTCTTTCAGAGTAATTGGGGAGGCATATACATCTACATTGGGAGTGAAAGTACTATGCCCATATGTGTAGTTCGCTGGGGTTAACTCGCTCGCACACACATATGGGGGAAACATAGAAGATGTATATGTCTTTCAGAGTAATTGGGGAGGCATATACATCTACCTTGGGAGTATCACTCATTGATGGATTGTTTACGATCTTGTATATTCATGCGTGTTTATTTCTTTCGTTCTATTTGCATGAATTTGACTGCTTTGGATATCATGAACTGTTGTTTTGGATATCATGAACTGTTGCTTTGGATATTGTGAAATGTCGTATATATGTCCTACTGGATTTACTTACCTGGGCTCGTCATTCTTATGTTTGACTGAGTGCAGTGCCGCGGACGAGTAGCGAAGGGAATGCTTCATAGCTAGGTGATTTTTTTGTATATTTTGTATTTACTCTCCTCTGATAATATTTATGTTGGGTTCCACATTTAGGTTGCCTAACTCCTTGAAATTACGGTTGAGTTATTTTATTTGTAGTAATTGCTTCCACTAAAATTGTAAAACTCGAAAAAATAATAATAACTCAACTGTAAATGGTGAATGTACTAATAATGATGGATTGGAAGGCTGACTAGGCCTGCGTTGACCTTGCGAGACTGGCTCGGGGGTCCACGTAGGTTTAGGCCGAGCGGGGCCCAATGCGTGGAAAAATTGGGGCCGTCACAATATCGTGGTTATAGAACACTTTATTATGTTTGAGGAGCTTGAGTCACTGATACTTTGCATCACGTGGTTATCATGAGATCACGTTGAACTAGATCATACTCTCATAGTATAAAAGAACGAGACTCGTTTGATTATTCTCCCCAAGCATGAGTCCATATTTGTAACAGCCCGCTCTAATTAATCACAATTAACTGGCAAATTACAGGTTAGACCCTAAGCTCAGACTCACGTGGACGCCGCAGATAGGTCAGGGCACGCCGACTGGGTAAATAGTGATTTTTGTGTGATTGTTTGCCTATTTGCGCTGCTGTATATCAAGTTATTTATCTAGTATCGCATGTGTATATTTATATCATTGAATCGAGCAAGATAGTGTAACGGGTGTTCGCCTCGAGAAATGTGTCAAGACGGGTACTGAAGAGCGAACTGTTGGTACACTAGGTCAGGGAAACTAAAACACACAAATTAAATAAAAGATTGGTCAAATAACTATTATGGAATAGATATCGGGTGGATAGTGATGCGGCGGTACGTGTACATCGCGATTCAGAAGTGAAACCGGGCGTCAAAAATCCCGAAAACACAAGCGAGTGTCCCGGTGGTGTCACACTTTGGAGTCAATGACATTAAGTCAACTAGTTTACCCCATTTACACTCCACCTCACTCCATCATCACTTTCTCCTCTCCCTCACGTCGCTCTCTCCCACACCCACACATACACACACACACCGTCACATAGAACAGGGAGGTCGAGAGGAAAAAAAGAAATGAGAGGAGAAGGAGAATAAGGAGGAACGCTCCGGGAAGGAGAACAGGAGGTGGAGACATCACGGTCGAGGTGAGTCATTGTTTTTGTTGTTGTTGATGCGCCGGCCATGGTGGCCGAGAAGGGAGTTCGGCCATGGAGGCCGAACCGAGGTCGGGGGATGGAGATGGCAGGGGTGTCTTCCCCTGCCATCGAGTCCACCAAGGTTGGGGTGGAGAGCAACCCCAACCCAAACCAGAAGAAAAAAAAAAAAAAAACAGAGACGGGAGTTTCCATGGAGAAGATGGGGTGCACGCAGGCGTGCGCGTACGTGCAACCCCCTGGACCGGTCGGGCCGGTCCGGCCCAACCGGGTCATGCCGACCCGGGTGGACCGGGTCAAACCCGGTCCAAGGACCCACCCACTTATTAAAATAATATAAAATTAATTTTTAATTTAAAAAACAGTTTTAAATTAAATAAATTACAAAAAAAATAAGAAAAATAGGTGGAAAATTATGGGAAAAAAACCCGAAAAATCAGGAAAAATATTACAAATGTTGTAATTTGACACCAAGAATTTAGGAGACCATAGTCGGGTGTCGAGTACGTGTCTCGAGGCGAGTGCGGGACATTTCGAAGGCGTTTTGCGATTCGTTTGAGGTAAGTAAACCCACGAGAAAGTCAATTTAGAATTTACTTATTTTCCTTGTAACTTATTTATTTCACATTACTTTTCGCCAGTTCAGTTTTCACGTTTACTCTATTCCCGCGTGTGTCTGTGTACGGTCGAAAGGACGGTGTAACCCATTTCTGGCTCTCTCGTTGATGACGATCAGATTGTTGCTACGGTGTTGGTCATACCCCAAACTACGCGTGAGATTTCTCTCAGCGAGTCGATGATTTTGAAAGCGAGCTGACGCGAGGTCCACCTCCGTCACAGATTTCCTCTCTTTTGAGGCGTTGGGCGGAAGTCTACCTTCCGACCAACAGAGTTCCTCATTTCGACCGTGAAGAGGGGGTGTGGATTTTCTCCCCTCCAGGGCCTTCTTGGTTTAGTATTTAGTCCCAGGGCTCAACAGCTATACACCACACTCGCGTTCCATATTTTTGATTATCTCGCGACTTATATCATGCTTTACATTCCTGTTCATTTATTTTATATGCATGAATTGTAGCCGTTTTTCTTGGATTTCTTGTGAATACTAACTGAACTTCTCTGGGATTTACTCACCTGGAACTTTTCATTGTTTGTCGGCGGCAAGTTGCAGATCCTACGATGAGCCGGGGGAAGGCGGTAATTGACGACTACCTCTGATTTAGAGCGCCTCCACTAGCTTACTCGTAGGTATTTGTATTTACGTATATATATCTTTTTGGGATCATTTTGGGAGACTTTTCACCTGATACGTATAAATTGACGCTTATTATACATTTCTGTCGCCTTGACTGATATACATGGTATCTTTTTGTTGGGTTTCCACCCCATAGGTTGTTAAATATTGCATAACTTGTTTACATTAATTATATGTAAGTTATTAAAACTTCCGCTACTAAAATAACTTAAATAAATCAAAACAAATGAATTAAGTTATAAAACTTTATAACTTAGTATATTTTGCTAAAATGATCATTTAAACATCAAAATTACTAAGTTGTAGTATTAGAGGGTAAGTTCGCGGGCCGTCACATACAGGTGTGCAGGTGATGTGGCATAGCTTGGTGACATATCCGGCGACGTGGCGGTGCCCGGTTTGCCTCGGAATTTGAGGCTATCACAGTTGGTATCAGAGCCTAGGTTCGGGCAAACCTAGGGAAAAATTAATACAACCGAATAAAACTTAACAACATACATTAGATATAGAAACCCAAAGACCCTAACTTAAACTTTAGTTGGAAAGCAAAGTGAGCGGGTAATACTAGGACTTATACGCGTATATATTGATTGTAATACTTAGGTACCGTATTACGACGCTGATTTGCGACACGTTTGCGATTTGCGGATTCGACATTGATGGACGCCCAGTTCTTCATACGGATGATGGAGGCCAGACGAGCGGCTCGACACCTGTCGACTCGGATCAGACCTTGCGTGACACGGTCGCACTTCATAGTTTGCAGCTCGAGGAGATTCTTCGATTACTTCGAGCGCAGGCACCGGCCACACCGACCCCTGCCGCACTCACCGCCGCCACTACTGTAGAGCAGACAGTTGTCGCCTCGACTGTTCCGGCGACCCCGCTCACGACCACTACCACCGAGATACTCCCAGCAGGTACTACACCATTGACTACGGCGTCGTGGCACCGACAATGATTCCATCACAATAGATCACATTCGAGACCTCCTTATCAGTTAAGGCGAAGTTGATTAACGAGTTCGTTCGTTTTCAGCCAGGTTACTATTATGGAGGCGGTGACCCAGAGGTAGTTGGGAAATGGATCATTTCACACGAGAAACTTCACGGACTTTTGAAGATTCACGACAGCATACAGGCTAGGATTTCCGGATTTATGCTCAGGGGAGATGTTGCAGTATGGTGGACTGCCCACACAGCCGCTCACGGAGAGCCGAGTACTTGGGCAGAGTTCAAGAAATTTTTTATGATCTCGATTGAGATTCAGCTGAGACTGAGGGAGGAGTTTTCGACGCCGAGGCTGGGTGACCGGACGGTGTCGCAATACATGGAGAGATTCACATACCTGCTTACTTTTGCGATAAATGTAGCTGGGACCGAGCGACTTCAAGTCCACTATTTTATTTGAGGACTTCGACCAGAGATTGGGGGCGCGATTGTGTCGACAGGAGCCAGGATTGTACGAGAAGTTTACGAGAGGACGTTGGCCCACGAGACATTTTTTAAGTGGAACAATGTCGTCCGCGCTCCAATGCGTCACGACAGCCATAGAGGCCGGTGGAGGTCAGACATGAAAGGCAAGAGGAATCGCGATCAGAGAGATCAGAAGGGACATAAGCGCAGATATGATGACGGTCAGACGATCAGCACACATGCAGTTGTACCGGCACAGCCACAACAGGTTATGGTAGTCAAGCAGCCGTAAAGACATGGTCAGGTCCAGAGAGGCAGAGACGGGAGTCAATAGTGGCAGGGACAAGGCCATAGGGCTAGCGGACAGCAGGGTCAGGGCTTCAAACATAAGCAGAATGTCACGTGCTTTAGATGTAGGCAGAAGGGGCACTACGATAGTGAATGTACCAGGGAGCCAGCACCACCACTAGTAGCTCGGCCAGTGCAGGCGAGGGAGCAGGTGCACGCGGTTGTCGCACCAGATCGTGATGCATCTCGGCAACTCGTCGAGGGTACGTTGATTATTTTTTGTCGCCCTGTGGATACATTGATAGATTATGGTAGTACGTTATCATTTATTTCGGGACGGATGGTAGGAGTGTTGGGTTTGACACTTAAGAGCGTTAGCACCCACCTTATCCTCAGCACGACCGTTGGGGATAAGATATATCCTAATCGGATTTGTAGAGATTGTCCAGTCGTGGTTGGTGGTCATCAGTTACCCGTAGATCTTCGAGTATTAGAATACCTAGAGTTTGATATACTCTTAGGCATGGATTGGTTGGCGGCATACCACGCGCATTTGGACTATTTTAGGAAAATCATCATTTTTCAAATACCAGGGATTCCTGACTTCACCTTTACCAAAGTCGCGACGTCACTTCCGATCACGAGAGGAAGGTTAGCTACTACTCAGAAATGGAGATCCTCGCAACGATAGTTGAGTCCGATTAGTGGCTAGTGACCAAACTTGAAGATGTCCAAGTAGCACGCGAGTTCCCAGATGTTTTTCTTGAGGATCTACCTGGATTACCCCCGTCCAGACAGGTAGAGTTTATGATTGAGTTAGTGCCAGGCACGCGACCCATAGCAAGCAGACCTTACCATATGTCACGGCCAGAGCACGAGGAATTGAGAGCCCAGCTAGAGGATCTATCGAAGAAGGGTTTCATACACTCTAGTATGTCACCCCGGGGAGCACCGATCTTATTTGCGAGAAAGAAAGACGGTAGTATGAGGACGTGTATAGACTACCGAAAGTTAAATCAGGTGACAGTCAGGAATAGGTATCCCTTGCCCAGGATCGATGACCTATTCGACCAGTTGGTTGGAGCACAGTTCTTCTCTAAGATTGATCTGAGATCAAGATATCATCAGGTGCAGATCAGAGATGAGGATGTACCTAAGACGGCGTTCAGCACACGTTACGGGTTATTCGAGTTCACTGTTATGCCGTTGGGTTGTCAAATGCGCCAACTGTGTTTATGGATTTAATGCATCGAGTCTTAAGGTCGTTTTTAGATCGATTTGTGATAGTCTTCATCGATGACATCTTAATTTACTCCAAGACCCATGGGGACCACAAGAGACATCTTAGATAGACGTTGAAGACCTTGAGGGAGCACAAATTGTACGCCAAGTTTAGTAAATGCGAATTTTGGCTTTCTGAGGTGAAATTCTTGGGACACGTGATCACCGACAGAGATATTTCAGTAGACCCAAGTAAGATTAATGCTATCATCGACTGGCCTACACCAGAGTGCGTGACACACATCAGGAGCTTTTTAGAATTGGCAAGATATTATCGACGTTTTGTACAAGACTTCTCCAAAATTGCAGCGCCGATAACTAGATTGACCGAGAATGATGTGACCTTCCATTGGTCCAATGAATGCGAGGCGACCTTCACAGAGTTGAAGAAAAAGTTGACTTACGCACCGTTGTTAGTATTGCCCGAGCTGGGTAAAGAATTAACTGTTCATACGGATGCTTGTGGAACCGGATTGGGTTGCGTACTGATGCAGGGAGACAGAGTGATAGCATATTTATCGGGTCAGTTGAAGACCCATGAGAGGAACTATCCAGTGCACGACCTGGAGCTTGTTGCGGTTGTATTTGCACTAAAGGTGTGGAGACATTACCTTTATGGTGAGAAGTTCGCATTGTATACAGATCATAAGAGTTTGAAGTATCTTTTCACCCAAAATGACATGAATATGAGACAACGACGGCTACGACTTCGTCATCGAGTATCAGCCTGGGAAGGCGAATGTCGTAGCAGATGCCCTTAGTAGGAGAGGGCCAGACAGTGAAACAATAGCTTTGCAAGATGACCCACGAGTTTGGCTTACTCGAGGCGACAACATCTATGAGTTTGTCAAAGGTTTTAGATGTTGCAAAGGCACATATCTGCGGACATATGAGAGTACCGACAGTATCTATTCCGCGCGTCTTGGAATGTTAGTTAGCTGATGTGATGTATCAGAGGTTCAGGGGCATAGCACAAAGTCCAGATTACCCAGATTGGCGCGAGTCCGTTAATGAGTGTTTGAGACACCGAGGTAGATTATAGATTCCTGCAATGGCAGACTTACGCAATAGTATTCTTCAGGAGGCTCACAGATCTAGGTATACAGTGCATCCAGGCAGGACCAAAATGTACCATGATATGCGGCGGTTATTTTGGTGGCCAAGAATGAAGGCAGATGTCAGCCAGTATGTGAGGAGTTGTGAGGTGTGTCAGCAGGTTAAGACTGAGCACAAGAAGCCTGGAGGACTATTGCAGCCACTACCTATCCCACAGTGGAAATGGGAACACATCACTATGGACTTCGTCAGTGGGTTGCCGACGACTTTGCGTAAACACGATGCCATCTGGGTAGTCGTGGTTCGACTGACGAAATCAGCGCATTTTGTCCCAATCTGCATGAAATATAGCTTCCCACAGCTGAGCACGTTTTTCGAACGAGAAATTATCAGACTGCACGGAGTGCCAGTATCTATAGTGTCAAACAGAGACAGTCGACTTACTTCGCAGCTTTGGCAGGCCATGCAGGAGCAATATAGTACTAGATTGCAGTTCAGCACGGCTTTTCATCCGCAGACTGACGGGCAGTCTGAGAGACTTATTCAAATTCTTTAAGACATGCTCAGAGCCTGTGTGCTACAGTTTGGAGGGTCATTGGAGGAGTTTTTGCCATTTTGTGAATTTGCCTACAACAATAGCTATCAGGCTAGTATTGAGATGCCACCATTTGAGGTGCTATACGGGAGACCATGCAGATCACCACCTTGATGGGCAGAGCCCGAGGATGTAGCTGTCGTTGGACCTGAGATTGTTGTAGATCACACAGAGAAAATTAGGCTGATTCGTCAAAGGTTACAGGCTGCTCAGGATAGACAAAAGAAGTACGCGAACAAGTACCGCGATGGGCTGAGTTATGAAGTTGATGATCGGGTCTGCCTAAAGGTTTCTCCCTTGAAGGGTCACCAGAGATTTGAGATTAAGGGAAAGCTTGCACCGAGATCCATTGGGTCATTTCAGATAGTCCGACGAGTTGGGGAGGTTGCTTATCAGTTGAAATTGCCGAGCCAGTTGGCAGGGGTGCATGACGTTTTTCACATTTCTATGTTGAGACTAGCCAGATCAGGACCGAGACCGATGGTGGATATGACAAGGATCGAGGTCAGACCGGATGCGACATACGAGGAGCACCCCATTGAGATAGTGGATCGCAAGGTACAGGCTCTCAGAAGGAAAGAAATACCACTTGCACTCGTTCGATGACTGTATCATAAGAACGAGGGCCTCACTTGAGAAAAAGAGTATACCGTGCGAGAGCGATACCCCCATTTGTTCCATGGTAAAGATTTCATTAAATTTGAATTTCGGGACAAAATTCCTTTTACTTGGGAAGATTGTAATGGTCTGCTCTAATTAATCACAATTAACTGATAAATTACAGGTTAAGACCCTAAGCTCAGACCCACGTGGACGCCGCAGATAGGTCAGGGCACGTCGACTAGGTAAATAGTGATTTTTGTGTGATTGTTTGCCTATTTGCGCTGCTGTATATCAAGTTATTTACCTAGCATCACATGTGTGTATTTATATCATTGAATCGATCAAGATAGTGTAACGGGTGTTCGCCTCGAGAAACGTGTCAAGACGGGTACTAAAGAACGAACTGTGGGTACACTAAGTCGGGAAAACTAAAACACACAAATTAAATAAAAGATTGGTCAAATAACTACTATGGAATAGATATTGGGTGGCTAGTGACGCGACGGTACATGTACATCGCGATTTGGAAGTGAAACCAGGCGTCGAAACGCCCGAAAACACAAGCGAGTGTCCCGGTGGTGTCACACTTTGGAGTCAATGACATTAAGTCAACTAGTTTACCCCATTTACACTCCACCTCACTCCATCATCACTTTCTCATCTC
The DNA here is from genome assembly GCA_039657365.1 of Stephania yunnanensis. NCBI lineage: Eukaryota > Viridiplantae > Streptophyta > Magnoliopsida > Ranunculales > Menispermaceae > Stephania > Stephania yunnanensis. Next base: position 49,071,825 of record CM077584.1, on the reverse strand, counting down.
CCTCACGTCACTCTCTCCCACACCCACATACACACACACACCGTCACATAGAACAGGGAGGCCGAGAGGAAAAAAAAAAGGAAAAGAAAGGAGGAGGAGAAAGGAGGAACCGCCAGGAAGGAGAACAGGAGGTGGAGACGTCACGGTCGAGGTGAGTCATTTTTGTTGTTGGTGCGTCGGCCATGGTGGCCGAGAAGGGAGTGCTGCCATGGAGGCCAAACCGAGGTCGGGGGATGGAGATGGCAGGGGTGTCTTCCCCTGCCATCGAGTCCACTAGGGTTGGGGTGGAGAGCAACCCCAAACCAATTCGGAAGAAAAAAAAAAAAAAAAAAAAAAAAAAAAAAAAAAAAAAAAAAAGAAAAGACAGAGTCTCTGTGGAATATAAAATTAATTTTTATTTTAAAAACAGTTTTAAATTAAATAAATTACAAAAAATAAGAAAAATAGGCGAAAAATTATGAGAAAAACCCAAAAAATCAGGAAAAATATTAAAAATGTTTTAATTGGACACTAAGAATTTAAGAGACCAAAGTCAGGTGTCGGGTACGTATCTCGAGGCAAGTGCGGGACATTTGCGATTCGTGTGAGGTAAGTAAACTCACGAAAACGTCGGTTTAGAATTTACTTATTTTCCTTGTAACTTATTTATTTTACATTACTTTTCGCCAGTTCAGTTTTCACGTTTTCTCTATTCCCGCGCGTGTCTGTGTATGGTCGAAGGGACGGTGTGACCCATTTCCGGCTCTCTCGTTGATGACGATCCGATTGTTGCTACGGTGTTGGTCATACCCTAGACTACGCGTGAGATTTCTCTCAGCGAGTCGATGATTTTGAGAGCGAGTTGACGCGAGGCCCACCTCCGTCACAGATTTCCTCTCTTTTGATGCGTTGGGCGAAAGTCTACCTTCGACCAACAGAGTTCCTCATTTCGACCGTGAAGAGGAGATGTGGATTTCCTCACCTCCGGGGTCTTCTCGGTTTAGTATTTAGTCCCAGGGCTCGACAGCTATACACCACACTCGTGTTCCATATTATTGATTATCTCATGACTTATATTCATGCTTTACATTCCTGTTCATTTACTTTATATGCATGAATTGTAGCCGTTTTTCTTGGATTTCTTGTAAATACTAACTAAACTTCTCTGGGATTTACTCACCTGGAACTCGTCATTGTTCGTTGGTGGCAAGTTGTAGATCCTACGACGAGCCGGGGGAAGGCGATAATTGGCAACTACCTCTGATTTGGAGCGCCTCCACTAGCTTACCCGTAGGTGTTTGTATTTACATATATATATATATCTTTTCGGGATCATTTTGGGAGACTTTTCACCTGATACATGTATATTGACGCTTATTATACATTTTTGTCGCCTTGACTGATATACATGGTATCTTTTTTCTGGGTTTCCACCCCGTAGGTTGTTAAATATTGCATAACTTGTTTACATTAATTATATGCATGTTATTAAGACTTTCGCTACTAAAATAACTTAAATAAATCAAAACAAATGAATTAAGTTATAAAACTTTATAACTTAGTATATTTTGCTAAAATGATCATTTAAACATCAAAATTACTAAGTTGTAGTATTAGAGGGTAAGTTCGCGGGCCATCACAGACAAGCGTGCAGGTGACGTGGCATAGTTTGGTGATGTGTCCGGCGGCGTGGCGGTGCCCGGTATGCCTCAGAATTTGGGGTCGTCACAATATTACTGTTTACTTACCACTTTCGGAGGATATCATCTGATTATGGTCGGATAACAGAAACCGGATGGATTTACGGTTGTATTTAAATTCCTTGGATTATATTCTTCGTTTAATTTCTTGGATTATTATGTATTTGGTTATTACAAGTGTACTGGATAGTGTGAAATTCATTTATCTGACATTATCGAAATTTTATAATTGGGTAATGACATGTTATAACGGCGACAAGAGAAAGACAAAGCTTTTCGACTAGTTGTGATTTGTTCAATTCCTTTCTCTCTATGTATGTATTATTTTTTAATATAATATATTATATAAATGGGTTTTCAGTTCATGTAAGTTTAGAATCTCTTTTGAAATTGTTGAAATGATTTTGAGAATGATTGGAATGCAGTGGAGCTAAAGTAATTATGGTTTAAGGATTTTGAAAACTTGAGATAAGTTAAAATGAATAAATAATCTTTATTATTGTGATATATATTGTTATGAGGTGAATTGTGAGTCCTTCGACATTTTCACCAAGCTGAGTAAGTTTTGATGAAGAGCTTTTGAAGGTCGGATTTTTCGGTGTAGGTTTAGAAACAGAGGAGGTGCTGTCGAAAAATCTTTACGTAATTTTGAAGATTATTTAACTAATCTAAATGAACTTTGAGGATTAAATAATTAATTTTTACTAAACTTGGTGGTTTAATATTAAATTTAGAATCCTTTGTGGTTGATAAAAAATTACATTTGATAATTAAGACAATGGGTTTTAAATTATTTATTGATGGTGAGAGTACGGCTGCTAGATTATCAATGGTTAAGGTAATTTAGGCGGGTCAGATGCCCTATTAGATGGTGTCTGACAGGAGAGCACCATTGTTCCTCAATCACATACTCAACATATAAAGCTTGATGTCTTCAAACGCTGCTCCAAGAAACATGTGACCTATAGATCCTTTTTTTAACAACCCGAAAACTTAAAATACTCGTGTCGAAGGTATTTTGGTAATTCACTATTATATATGTGGTTGGCGTAGTAAATGCGTGTATTATATACTAATAAATCAAGTTGATGAAAAAATAGCCTTAAGTTAGGGGTACTAACTTAATTAAAACATGAAATGGGCTTAGAATTGCTCGGAAGCAATTCGGTAAAATGAGGGGTTACAAGGAAACCCTACCTATATAAATCAATTATAAGTTGGTGAGCCTCCTTTAGCATTTTCAGCAAAATTAAGAGAGGAAATGTATGAGAGCACAAAGTGATGTTTCTTTTTAATGGATGAGTATCCAACAACACGAGGACAACTCCTTTTAAGGTAATCACATTTTTTTCTCTCCATGTCTCTTGTTCTTTAATGATTTGGAGCTTTGAAAATCATTAATGGCGGTCTTGAAACACAACCACCAAACGATGGTGTGTTTGTGTTTCAAAGACCCAATTGGGTTGGGTAACCCTATTTGTGGAGATTTGAACAAATTAGTTAGATTTAAAGAATAGGCGAATGCAGCGAGTTGGAAATCCCCAAAAGAAAATGAGCACCGTCGCGACGCCACCGGAGAGTAACGACGGTGCCGTACCGCCACCTCCAGCGAGAAATGGGACACCACTAAGCTTCCCCCATTCCCCTAAGTGAGGGGGTGGTGCCAATTCTGCTCTCAGGCAGAACATTCTACCCAAGGATCGAAACTTCGATTTCGCCTATGATTTTGCTCACTTAAAACTAGAAATTAATTTGAGGAAGCTAACTTCCATGATGGAAGTTTGACAAAAATTTGTCGGTGTATAGAAGTTAACGGAAGTTCACTTTAAATGCTAGAAAACTCAAGTTTTTTAATAGAGATGCTAGAAATATACTTTAATCATATAACAATAATCCATAAAAATCACAATACAATTGGTTAAAATAATTATTTTGCAACAAACACACAATTCGCAACACAAGTGACATTGATATTTCTTTTTATATTTCTTTTTATGATAAATTATTACCTTTTTTATATTTGGAGGTAAAAGAAGTTAATTTTCAATTTTATTTTATTTTTGTGTTGCAGGTGTAAAGGTTTAGGCAATGGATTTGACATAATCAAGTACTAATAAGCAAGTGAACCGGTCCAGAAGTGATATGAAATACATAAGAGTTAAATCATTATTCAACATCACACAATGACGCCCTTCCTCATCACCATCAAGTACACAAGTGACTAGAGTTACATCACTTTTCAACACCACATAGAATGACGCCCATCCTCGTCGCCATCGTTGCTTGAGTTTATGCTGAAGTATTGACTTTGAATGTAACTACAATATTGATTCCAAGTCATCATAATGTAAGAGAAAGACTTGTAATCAATGATGAGTTTATTATATGCTTCATTGTCAATATTCATTAATGGTCCGGTGTGTAGCATGAAGATGAGTGCATCGAATGATTTCTTGAAATAAAATTCTCACCACAACTTTATTCCATTGGCATTTTTCATCCAGTTGGTTGCACATTATTATATGAATAATGGGAAGCGCTTCCACCATGATAAGGTGCTACACTAAATGAATTCATATGGGAGTCACTTGACTCACTCCTTCCAAAAATCATGTTACCAATCCCACCACTACCTTGTTTCATTGGCATTTCCCATCCAGTTGCACAATTATATGAATAATCTGAGATGCTTTCACCATGATAAGTTGATGCAAGAAATACATTCCTATGAAAGTCACGGCTTCCAAAGCTCATGTCACCAACCCTACTTGTCAAAGAATTAACATCAAGGCTTCCGGGGTAAGGCTTTCTGAGGTGAATGTATACCTACGCTTTTTTACGTGAGTATTTTTTTCGCCGTCCTTAGGTTCCAATCTAAATTATGCGAAACATGATTCAAATCTTGAGTAATATTAACAAATCGATTCTCCATAAAAAATGGCCTCATTTTTTTTTTTTGGCTTGAAGAGTAGTTTTAACCTTGATAGGCTGCTCCACCTCCACCATCGCTATTGTCGCGATCATTGTTGCCACCGTCACTATTGTCTTCGTTACCACCCACATCATCATCCTCGCTGCCACTACCATCATCATTTCAAGGTTCTGTCTCATCATTTGTATCATAACAAGCTAAGTTTGCTTGCGTTGCAATATCATCATCACTCTCACTGATTGAAGTGATTGATAAACCTCTAGCATTCACCTCATCCGGATCTTATATGAATGTATTCACATTAACACCAATTTTCGATGTTATGGATGTATTTGGTCTACCCCCTAGCTCATCCGTCAAAGGTAGACCTGCTTCCTTAACCCACTCATACAAAGGATTTCCATCTCCTTCTTCTAAGAAGATATTGGTTAAATCAATTGAGTCACTTGGTTTAGTTAACTTCACATTAAATCTAACATTCTTAACATGTAGCCCCATGTTATAATGTACAAACAAGAGCTTTCAGAGCCTTTTATGACCTAACCGATTGCGTTGTTTGGTTTGAATTAACCCAAACGTACTCCAATTTCAATCACATCCAAAAAAAAAAAAAAAAAAAAAACAAGTGATAAGATCTTGACTGCAATGGTTTTTAGATTAGGAGACGAGCTCCCATACAAATTCAACCATTTAGCTGCAAAAATATTATAAAATAGAATAAATAAATGGTTGCAAAGTTTTTAAAAAAAATATGAAATAAAAATATAATACTTAATTTACTCGGATGTGCGATTTTTTGACCATTTTGAACTGCTGATGAGCCAAATGATCCCATTGCAACACAAAAAAACTTAAGGTGTACCTGCGGTGCAATGTTATTTAATTGTATCGAGTAGAATTAACAATTAACACATCCAATTTGAGATATCATATAACTTACTTCATTTAAAGCAACCGATTGTTATTGTCCACTGGGTATTAAAGTACTAATCACTTTATTCACTTCTTGTAAGTGTGGATTCATAGCTACTTCATGTTTATATTGATACATCGGGTTGAAGAAAAATGTTGCATATAAAAAAGAATATCATTCAAGTATATTACATTTGTCATATTTTAATTCTAATAATAAGGAACTAATCATTAGAAATTACCAGCTTCATGAAGCGGACAACAAAATTGATCAGTCCATCTTTCATCAACAATTTTCTGAATCTATTTGTACGATCGAGAAGCTGCTTTGATTGCTTCTCTTATCAACCCGATAGTTTCGTATAGAGACCCCATTGTCGGCTTCTTATCTCCATCTACCAGTCTCAACACTTTAGCTATAGGCTCGATTGAATGTGCAATACGCCTAGCATCATCCCAAAACTTTGAACTAGCCACCAAATCCTCAATTTGTCTTGTTTGGGCGATCCTATTATGCTCATAATTTTTTCACTCTCTTAAAGCAAACAATTCTTTTAAGTCTTGTTTTTTCTCCAGTAAGCCTGTCAAAGCAATGTAATTTGTGGCAAATCGAGTCAATCCAGATCGAATAATATCACCACCGCATTTTTCTCTCATCGATGCTAAGACTCAATGATGATTGTAGATATAGTTTGTGATTTGACGCGTTTGTTCCATGACGACTTGCACAGTTCTATGCTTCCCTATATCTTTCAACATCAAATCTATACAATGCGCGGCACATGGTGTCCAAAACAAACTATATCTTTTCATCATTTTTTCTCCATCTTTCTTAAATGCAAATCCGTAGTCAGTAACAATTTGGACAACTCCTTGCATGTCGTTCTCTCCCTCTCTCATCTCTTCTTCTTCTCCGAATAATATCACCACCGCATTTTTCTCTCATCAATGCTAAGACTCAATGATGATTGTAGATATAGTTTGTGATTTGACGCGTATGTTCCATAACGACTTGCACAATTCTATGCTTCCCTATATCTTTCAACATCAAATTTATACAATGCGCGGCACATGGTGTCCAAAACAAATTATATCTTTTCATCATTTTTTCTCCAGCTTTCTTAAATGCAGATCCATAGTCAGTAACAATTTGGACAACTCCTTCTTGTATGTTGTTCTCTCTCTCTCTCTCTCTCTCTCTCTCTCTCTCTCTCTCTTCTTTTCTTTTTTGTCGTATGTGACTCTATTGTTTCTCTCATATGTCTTTGAGCCTAATCTCAAAACCCAAAAAACCCTAGTTCCTACCTCTTCACATGGGTGTTTTTAAGAAGAGAAAAAGTGATAGACTGACTGTGAGTTAATGCCTTAATAGCACCTGGCGAAACAGGTGGAAATGAGAGCCTAACGTTTTTAGGTTAAGACTATCCCTTCTGCATTTAAAGTTTTGGGGCTTTTGAGTTATGGCAAAGGCGCAAAGTTGATGAAGATGAGAAACTGCACAGAAGCCTCGTCACAACTTACTTATTAGGTACGTTTCCAGCTTTTTTTATTCATATAGAGGCAATTTCGATATTTTAGTCAAAGTTTGCTCAACTTCCCCAAATCATTGCATTTTTTACTTCACATCTCATTAGCTTTGACCGATGCTTTCGAGTTAGCCAAAGTTGAGTTAAACTTCTGCATTTTTTCTCCTGTCTGTCAATTTCCCTCCGCTCACCTCCGCATCGACAAATTTCGTCCAAAGTTCAGTAAAGTTTGTCGATTTTTTAGACCTTGGTTTTGCCCGAGAGGGATAGGACAAATCAAGGGCCTATTTGGCCCCTAAACCCTAAAAAAAATAATTAAAAAAATATAATAATATATACATATATAATAAAATAAAATAAAACAAACAAACAAATGGGGATATGCCTCCTACAACGGGGCGCTCGACCGTGTTCCCAAAGGAAAAGTTTGGCAAGTCCCACCCTTTGACCCTAGTGTCGAGCAACAGGGAGCTCGCAAGACCCATACTAGTGGACTCCAAAATAAATTTAAAATGAATTGGAAGTATATTTGACTTGTCGATGATGTGAATGTGTCTTGAATCATCTAGATTCGCAAGGCAGTTCGCGAAAGACCCCGAACGCGCGAGGATCGAAAATAGGATTTGCGACGAGTCGAGGTAAGTGGGGAGCTTGTTCAATTATAAAATATGATTTGATATTAGTTATGTTAAGAAATACGTTTTTAATTAACGACTTGAAAAATTAGTTGCATCGTGTTATTGACTTGATTCTACTTACCTGTGTGATGTATTTGTGTTGCACCATACTTGCAATATTTTGAGCCCAAGAAGTTTGACATCTAACACTTATGGCCTATTCGCTTCACCTTCTTAGGTCGAATTAGCCACACTGGACTGGTTAATCCGGTGTTCGCTTGGAGGATTAACTAAGCCACGGGATTAGTTAATGGGCATGAGAGGGGACTAAACAATACCACCAGTTTTGGTGGGATTAGCTAATCCAAAATGGGTGGTTATTGGAGATTACCAATTTACCCCTCTCATTACTACCCATCTTCAACGAAGCCCCTGCTGCAACTCATGGACGACGAGAGTCGCGGACAGACAGTCGGGAAGGAAGACCAGAGCAGCGAAGACGGTGCAACACTAGGGGACTTGGCCGGCGAGCGACGGCAATGCGCAGCTTTTCAAGGAGGGCGGCACGGACCGGGAGGCAACGCGAACGAGCAGTGCAAGCGCGGACAAAGCGGCAAGCAAGCGCAGAGACCAGCCGGCGCGGCGTGGCTCCAAGTTCGACAGCGGCGACGAGGCTTGACAACGGCGGTACCTCGCGAAGAAGGAGATATGAGAAGGAATGCGTCAATCTCGGTTAGGTTTGTGTTCTTCAAAATGACTTGGAGTTAAAATACTTATGCAATGGTATTTTGGTAAATGTACCATTACAACCATATTTAATCTCAACCTTAAAACTCTCAACCAAACAAGATACACAAATGGGCCTAAACCATCTAAACACATGTGTTAGTCTCATCACAAATTAATCACATGCCCTTATGACTCACTAAAATGTGAAGCGAACAGGCCATTAAGGCCTTACTACTCAAATAATCAACACGTAGGTGTTCACAAGGATTACCTACTTCTGGGTAAAGAGTTAGGATTACCCTCTCCTGGACAAGGAGCTGAGATTACTTTTTTATAAAAATCCTTGTAGTCGTTTACTGGGGACATGAGGGTGGCTAACTTCTCATGGAAACCCTAATTGATTTTAGTGCACAAATCGGTGATGGTCCCGAACAAACCTACTATTGGTTTGATGAGACTAACGAGAGGAATTGGTCACCGAATTCTTGTCAATAACTAGTATACATTGAATGAGACCACGACTTTATATTATTACTATTTTTATGGTATCTCTCTTTTGTGAACCCTATACATGATTATGAATTTTGACTTGAATATGTTTTATCAATCTCGTTGAGGTGGTTTATGAATGCTTTATAAATTCATGCGATATTTTGTTTCAAATGTTTCCCTATTCAATTTCAATTCATGTTAGTCTTGCGTGCTTATTAAGCATTACTTGCTTATCTAATGCATGGTCGAGCGGGTTTTCTACCTTACTGAGCATCGTTTTCACTTTTAACTCACCCCACTTACATTTCAACACCATATACTTTGACGCTAAATCGAGACAAGGGAAATGCGATTGTTTACAATCTTCTCTTATTGTGAGCCTTATAATGATATTATCTAATTATTTGATTTTGATGTTATTAAACTTGAGTTGTATTTACATATACCTTCTGAGTAGTAAAATGTACTTTACTCTCATTTAATCTAAACTACTTAGTAGTATTTGAATGAATTAACTTATTTTTAAGGATTTGAAAACCTAATTATAGTTTCATAGTACATCATATGAATTTCCTTTTTCTATAATTTCACAAATATTTATTCATATGCACTAATTTTTGTTTTAGGCGAGCCTGACCGTTTGCTCAAGTTCGATTCGGGTATTGGGCCTAAGTGGCGGTTTGGGTCGGGAGACCCGACCTTAGGTCCGGTAAGGCTTGTCGCACTTTTGGTTCGCTATGATTACAAGGGCTCAAATTAAAGGGTGTAGCAGATGCAAAAGCAAGAGTAAAAGAGCAAACTCTATAAACACTTATGGCCTTGTTTTGTATGAGGTGGAGATATTTCCAAGGAGATAACTCACAAGGAGTTGGGAACTAATCTTGTTTGGTTGTCCAACTTCATGCAAGTTATCTCTCAACTTACACCTTACGGTGTGAGATACCTCCCTACCACCCCCTAGGTGTTATCTCCCAGGAGTTGTGGATGAAATTACCCCCTCATTAATGAACTTTTTATTACTCATGTTATTCTTGTTTGAAAACTATTTTTGTCAATTCATATTTTTTATTGTTTAAAAACTTGAAACTTTCTTGCAAGTTTAAAATTGAACCAAATATGAAAATATTAACTCCAAGAAGTTAACTTCAAAGAGATAACTCTCGACTAACACTGTAAGTTATCAAAAATAAACCAAACGAGGCCTTTGTTCATTTTTCTTTAAAAGATCTTGATCCAAACGGAATGGGTCCATACAGAAGCGGGCTTACCTATCTACCAAAGGTAGCATAAAGCACTATACTTTTCTTTTTCTATTTTTTGGATAAGAAGCCAACAATGACTCCATCATGCGTCTTAAACCCACAACCACCACAAACCTTACGTTGTCATTGGCACCCGATGCCTCATCCATCTCATTATAGATGCTCTAGCTAAAGCATTCTACTTTTGATTAAGTATGCAGAAGAAACAGAAATACAAATGCAACAAAGAAATTATCCTTTGATTAAGTATGCAGAAGAAACAGAAATACAAATGCAACAAAGAAATTATCCAAGGCAAATTATAAATAGAAGAATAAATGCAACAATTACATCAATTGAGACAACTATCCAGATGCCACAGAACTGAGCAAATGCTGACATTTATTTTTCGTAGATAAGAGAGCAAATATTAATATCATCTGACACAAAAAAAGAACTTCTATAATGCTCGACCGCCGCATATTAAACTATTCTAACCCATGGCAGGAATGAATGAATGTGATTGCAAATAAATTTAATGGAAAATGAAAAGAAGGAAAACAAAATGAAGAAATGGTAGAACTGATTCAGCCGCCATTAGAAAGTACTTGAAGTACCAAGGAACTATAACAAAGTCTTAGCACATAAACGCCACCATCCCCATTCAAACAAGAGAAATAAAAACAAAGAACATTCTTCATGTGAGTGCCCCCATCAAATGTGTTCACACAAAATGGTGCACCGAGGGGTGAGCAAAAAACTACAAGGACCTAAATTTCACATTCAAAACACAGCACAACATCATGCAAAGTCACAGTGGTTATAACAGTTATTGTGAACTTCCTTACAAACTTACCTCAAACGTGCTTTTGTCCTCATCAAGCATTTGGACCACCTCTGCAACACCTGCTGCAAGTTCTGGTTGGACACCACCCTCAGGCAGATCAAACTTCCTCCTTTTCATCCAGCCCAATTTGCCAGGTTGTTGAGGATCCACTATGTCGAGCATAGCCTCTAATTCATCAACCATTGACTTCTTTGCTGAACGAACCATGACATCAGCTCCCTGATGATACGCACACACAGAAAATTAGCTGATTGGATGAAAATTCTGTTCATCAATGATCCTGAATTTATCTAAATGGACCATCAAAAAGTCGAGAGTAGTCATTCTACGCATTATAGATGCATGTACACCAATAGACCCACAAAAGCCTTGAAATTCAACAAACCCACAAACCAAACCAAATCAAACCGTGATTCAACAGTAAGCACCAAGCAACAGATTTTGAGATAAAAAGAGTAGGATGCTAGAACAAAAAACTTCAATTCAAGATCCAAGTTGTCACTGGTACGTTAATAAGTTGCAAATCGACCAGTGTAAATTGCAAATGTCAGATGTTACTATGAATCGCTAGGAAACCGATGTACAATCGTCGAAGGTAACAATCCTTCCCCATATAAAACATTTGGGAAAATGCATAACCAAATTACAGATATGAAAAAGCTTAAAGAAGACTAAAATACCAATCAATGCTATTTTTCATCATCACACACCGACCTACATATACAGTAGATTGCCAATCATGACAAAAGGAACCGCTCACTAGTTTAATAAGGCGCTGCAAACCCTGTTATGCTTCTTGATGAAGCCTTAATCTCAAATTAGTTAGGGTCGGCTACAAGGATCAAACTCTTCCATTGCGCTCGACTTAGTGCAATTGATGGTGTGCTTTCCAATTCCTTTAAATCCCTCCTAATCAATTGGGCTCGGCTGATATGATTGATGATCAGGTAAAAAAATATTAAAATAAGTTGCAAATAGCCATCTTGCTTGCCATATATAAACAATCCTTTTTCGATTTCTAAAGGTTCTACATTGTTTTTAAACCCAGAGATAATGTTACCAACAGTTTTATCAAAAAAGAATCAAGTTTATCAACAACCACAAATATTACCGCCCAAAAAATACCAAGAAATAACACTCGCACAAATCAAATGCATTGTGACGTGCTGCACAATTCCAGCTCTATCCAAAGGGCTCCAACAACTCTATAGCAAATGCACGTGTCAAAAGAACGTGATTTCACCTAATCCATGTATGTGGCAAAAACTATACATAAACATTCATTTATAAAGCGGAAAGTGCATTTCACCGACAAACACCCTTAGGCCCATTAATAGAGTCTATATGAAATATCATAGACTACTAGTATTTACAAAGACCCTTCAAATTTTTTAATAATTATTTTCAGGCCCAATGCCTGGGAGACACCTTGAAAACATTACAATGTGCACTAAATTCCATTTCAGACTACCATGGGCCATCCAACTTAGAAATCAAATATTTAGTAGAAACTAGAAAGTAGCCTATATGATGCCATCGAATTCCTTCAAGGTTATTGACCATTATCATCAAAGTTTTAGCATTATAATCAATCCTAACATCCAAAACTACTAGAATCCATCATACTTTTTTTAGAGAAATCATTGTTACTTGTATTACTACAGAAGTATATAAAAGAATACAAAATGGTCTTCACCATACATATCATAGAGAAGACCCACCCATTTCCTGAATTTCCTTTTTCTATGTTCCCCTTAATATCTACAATGATTAGTCCGCCTACTGTAGTTGACTTCCAATGGTTACACTAAAGTGCCACAGCAGAAAGTGAAAAGTAGTCTCAATCAAACTTCACCACAGATTTAAATCAAATACTACGAAAAAGACTTCTACATATTTGCTATATATTTCACTATAAGCCCTTATCTAGCTTGGGAAAAGAAACGAACTCTAGAAGCAAGGGCTTTGCTCACCTTCGAACACAAACTATTCCATTTGAAGTGTGCGGATAAATTTAAATTTAGATATTTTGTATTCTAACACAATGTCCCAAGAGGTGGTGTAAAGTCACAATCGTCAAGTCCTTTACTTCTAGTCTCAACGTTAAGTTTTTTCTTCTGAAGATCGCTTAAAGGATTAGCTTAAGTTTTTGGGAGTGTTTCGATTTTGTATTCTTATAATTGATGTAATTCTCATTTGTTTGATCCATTCATAAAAAGTGACAAAAGTTTTACATTGGTTGTCAACCTATCACAACCCTCCCCATTTTTTGGGTACTAAAAATGGATGTCAACCTATCTAAATTCTCATGTGTGCGGATAAATTTAAATTTAGATATTTTGTAATCTCGATGCACTACTTCTACCAGGTTCAGGATGGAGTCCTCTATATCACCTCAAAAGTACCGAGATTCCCCTGCCTTACAGTGAAGATAAGACCCAAAATCGAAACACTCCCAAAACACCCAGACAGTTCTACCTACTGTCTTCGTGTTGTACACGAAAAACCAGAGAAATCAGTCCAAAACAAGCTCCAAACATACTAACAATGGGTGAACTTGAGTTTGGCACTGTTAATTGCACTAAATTGAGCACAATGGAAGAGTTTGATCTATGTAGTCAACCCCAACTAATTTGGGATTGAGGCTTGTTGTTGTTATTGTTCGATAATAGATTTTACTATACATTTTATGAAATATAATCTCAAACTTTGATCATCAAAATTGGTAATTTTTGCTTTTTCCTACAAAAGACGTAGGATGCTTAAGTGGACGTGTGGTAAAACTCGTAAAGATGGAGTAAGAAATACGAAAATTCAAAGAAAAGTAGTAGTACCACCAATTGACACAAAAAATAAGAAAGGGCAGTTGGGTGGTTTGGACTTCTCTAAAGAAGACCTTTAAATGCCCTAATTGGAAAAACTAACTCAATAAAAACGGAATAATTCGACAATGTAGGGATAGAAGCTTACTTGTGACACATTGATTAGGAAGGAATTAAAGGATTTAGAAAGCACACCATAGCGCACATTATGCACTAGATCGAGCGCAATGGAAGAGTTTGATCCATGTAGCCGACTACAACTAATTTTGGAATAGGCTTTGTTGAGTTTGATGTTGATATATATATATATATACTCATTTTTCTATTAAATATGCTATTTTTCAACATCTTCTACGACAAGTGGAAAAGTTTTTTTTTTTTCTTTCACTTCATTCAAAAGTAAATCATATCATAATCGTCCATGACTATTATTTGTTTCTACAGCCACATAATAAAATGTGGAGGGTAGCGGGTAAGTGGACAATACTACACATAGGTTTCCTTTTGGATGCAAGTGACTCGAGGAGCAACCTTGATGTAGTCCACTCCACAAATCTTATCTTTGGGTGGCTTGATTTTAAACAATTTAATAAGTGATCTCTTACATAGTTCATGTTTTGGAAAGACCAAGATAAGGAACAAAATACAATATAAAACACTCAAAAAAATAAAATTGATCAACCATGGACACGAAAAAGAAAACCCAAAAAAAAAAATATTGACATTGCTCCATATAAGAGAATATCCTAAAATAAACTTAAAAAAAAAATAGTGAAGCGCCGAAAAAATAAAAGAAACATAAATAACATAGGGAAGTCAATATTCTTTTTTTTTTGTACATTTTAAAAGTATTTTTAGTAAGTTAAATCTAGCTTAAATAGTAGAAACATAAAATATTCAAAAGTACTAAAAACCCTACTATGAGACTTTAAGATTCCTAAAGTTGGGAAGACTTACTATTTACTATTAATTATTTATTAATATCGCTTCTACATCAATTAGTTTTGGACAAAAAAGAGCTATACCATACATATGTTGTGGCTAGGGAGACTCTACAAGGTTCCTCAAGTTGCAAGCCCAACGATCCTTTGATCCACAAAATTTGTCACAATATGGGAGCACAAGAAATAAGCAAATGAATAATTCACAAAATAAAACTTGAATCGAGACTCAATTGCCCTCCCCTAAATTACTACCTCCCTTCCACAATATCTATCACGGTTTGGAACTTTTTTTGCTCCAAATATTTGTCCCATTAGTAAACCAAGAAAACATTAATTGTTTTATTTCAAATGATAACCTAGTCAAATTTATTAATGATAGGATTGGTTTCCTTTTATCCCTAAAGTTTGTCATGAGTGAAGTCATTTATGAAATGACAATTCAGTTCTAATGTGATTTTTTTAACGAATCAATCATTTTCTTCATTTTTGTGCAAGGACTAAATTGTAATGGATATTGAAAAATGGCGGGAGTACTTTGTTTACGGCAAATATTGTGGCTAAAAAGCAATTAAGGCCATATCATTATCTAAATTGACAAAGTTTAAATAATTGGAAAACATCAATTAATGCTTTCTTGATTTCCTAATGTGACAAATATTTTAGAACAAAAAAAAAGTCTCAAGGCGTGACATTTGTGAAACGAGGGGAGCGTCATCCATGATGCTAAAATGAAAAACTAATCTATTCTTATTTCTTACAGACTCTCAATCACAAAAGACATTCCAGTATTTGTTGGCGCAGGATAAGAGTTTGCAGGAAAAACATTCCCATTAACACTACATATTACTTCATTACAATAATCAATATTTCCACATAGATCGGTTGTTTAATGTAGTCATGTACTAAAGGCTCGTCAAATTTAAAAAATATCAAAATACAGATAATCCCATTCTTTATAGCGTCCTATGACCAAGGGGTGTGCACAATCCAGTTTAGGTACTTGAGCCCTATGACTAATAACATTTAGCCAACTTCTCGGAGAAACTTCAACCGGAAAATCAGTTTGCCAAGTATTTCTAAGAACTAATAACTTATGAATTTCAAGATTCCCAAACTGAGGTTGTAAAAGCAACCAAATGCAAATTGAGAAACAGTGGACCAGGTCACTGAACTCTTAATAGAACAAGCATAAAAGGACCAATCACATTCAATACAGAAGCTATATTGTGAAATCTTAAGACAGGGCAGAGCTAACCATAAGCATGCTACGTTTGTCAATCCCATTCAATCGTAGTTCTACCGAAATTGCTTTACATACTCAAAGAAAACCTTTCCCTTCGATAAATGAATAGGTCGAAACAGCATCAATCAAGTATTTATAGTCAAACATTAGGCAGATTTATCACATCAAAGGACCCACCATTGGTAAGCAAGTCCCACATAGTCAAGAGGATTAAAGTAAACTAATAATGATGATTCTAGATAATTTAATCTCAAGTTAGCATTAATACCTCAATTGCATCAACCGTGAGGAGGAGCACAATGATCTTCTCAGAGAACCTCTGGCGCTCCTCCGCATCACGGGCAATTTGACGCCTGTACGAGAAGTTTTGGAACAACGCCCTCAACTCCTTCAACTTCGCCTTGGCCATAGCCAGTTCCCGAAGCGCCCGAAGAGCCTGCGATCGACGGATCAAGAACGCTTTAAACGTTGCCTGGATCATCATCGCCGCGTCTTGAGGCGACAACTCCTTCCTCTTACCCTTCCCTTTAGAAGCAGCTCCTGCTCTCTTAGCAAACGCCTGCACCCATAGCGGAAAACCAAAAAAATTCCAACCTTTAGCTCTAAATGCAACATACAACAACAACATAGACCCACTCCCAAATTAGCTAGATGGGTCAAACTCTTCTATTGCGCTCGATTTAGTGCAATTGATGGAATGTTTTCCAAATCATTTAAATCACCCCCCCAAATGCAGTATTGACATTGTAAATTGATCAAGAATTACTCATCCATAGCTAACCTGTCTGAGAAACAGAGCTCCTTGATTGTTGTTCTCAGCTTCTTCAATGCACACCACACGCGTTCCATCACAGCTCTTCTTCTTCGTCTTCTTCTTCTCCTTCTCGTCCTTCTTCGCGGAATCTTTGCTCGCTTGATCTTCTACCCTAGGAGGAGCAGTAGAAGCTTTGAAAGTGTAAGTGCGCGAAATCGGCGAGTCTTTACCTTTCCCTTTGAACTCAGCGATCCATTTGTAGCTCTTCTCGACATCGCTCTTCTTCTTCTTCGCTCCTTTAACCTCCGCAATCCACTTGTACTTCCGATCAAGCCCGTCCTTCTCCCCGCTCTTGATCTCAGCCGTCCACGAGTACTTCCGATCCTGCTCCCTCACCTTCTTCGCATCGACGACCCTCCCAAGCCCTAGCTCAAGCGCCGCGACTCGGTCGGCCAAGCTTCGGAGGCACAAGTCGGTCGTGTTTCGTTCGTGAATCCGCTTGTAGCCGTCGATCTGGATGAGATCGGTGAAGCTGTCGAGGAGGCGGAGAGGATCGGGCGTCGGAGGAGAGAGCAGGAGAGATTTGGTCATTGTTGTGGTGTAGAGGTCGAAGGCGGGGTTAGGGTTTAGGAGATCGAAAGCGAAGTCGAGGTCGTCGTTGTCGTCCATGAAGGGGAATGACGGAAAAGTTAGGGCTTTCGATGGGTTGAAAATGGAGGTCTCTCTGAAGCAGAGAAAGGTGGATGAAGGTTCGATAATGTCGATTCTTCGGAACCCACTCATCTTCTTCGGCGATTAATTGATCAACGTTTAAGCAGAGCTAGCAGAGATAGTCCGATAGATGTTTGAATCTACACACAGAGTAAATAAAGATAAGATTTTTTACTAATTTTTTTTTTCAAGGTCCTTGCAGGGGCAAAGCACAGCAGGGCCTAAAAAGAACCGCTGGAAGGACATGAATTAGAGAAAAACGATCAAATAAAGCGACATATGAGGGGTAAAGGTGGAATATTCTGGTTTTTATGGTGGGTCGCACTTGGGATTAGGCTCCCTCAACTCGCTGTAACAACAATACACTCGCCTTGCCCTATAACGTATCCCGAGGTGTATCGAGAGTGAAAATGAGTGGGTGCCTCTGGTATTCTACCTAATTCAACCTGAAACAATAATATTTTCTTGTAATACTGTCGCCGCGTAAAGGGTGAAGGAAAGTGACCGTAAATGGAGTGACGGAATGGTGAGAGAAATGGGCGATGGTAATGCGCATTTAGAGAAGGGGTAACAGGCGTTTCAGATTTGGAGTTCGAGACATGAACGTTAGATGAGCACATGAAGCGGATGTGGATACGGTGTGAATACGATTTGGATGAGGTGACTCAGGTGAGAGTGAGAGCAGCGTTGGATGGGGTGTGTACAGCAGAAACGGACAACTGAGTATGGTAGGATTGCTTATGCGGAATGTGTGGGCTGGAAGGGCCCACAAGCTCTAAGTACGAGGATTTAATTAGGCTCCGATGTCTTGATATTCAAATGTTCCGTCTCTCCCACCACCAAACTAAAAAAGAAAAAAAAAGACTACTGTGAGAATACGTGATTGGGTTGAATTAATTAGGCTCCATAGATTATATATAGAGAGAAACAACACAACACCACTACAGGAGTCACGTGGTGCTGTCTCAGTTGGGAAAATAAATAAATAAAAGTGGACTGATGGGGGGTCGTGGCACTACGAGTACGTGCACAGGCACAGATGACAGATGGGAACACGTATATGGTCTTACTAATTTGGACGATGGGCTTGGGTTAAAAACTTTTTAGAGATTCCGCGTGGAGGGGCAACAAAGTCCCGCCAACTTACATGTAAGTTTTCTTACTAGAGGAGTTAAAAGAGAGTTAAGTGAAGATCATATTTTTATATTTGGTTCAATTTTAAACTTATATTGAAGTAGCAATTTTTTTGTTTGGTTAGGAGTGGAGTTAATTCTCGAGAAATAACTTGAAAGGGATTTTATTTGATTGTTCAACTTCTCTCCAAGTTATCTCTCAACTCATACCTAAGGATAAGAAATATCTCTCTTACCCCACCCACTGAGGGAGTTATCTCCTGAAAATTTATGGATACAATTACTCGTCATTAATTTCCTTTATTACTCACTTCATCTATTTGTTTGAAGAATATTTATTATTACACAGAACAATCTAATGTTTACCAATTTGACATAAATAAAACGAAACTATAATAATCAATAACAAAATTGAAATATCAAGTAATTTAAAATTATCTAACCAAATTTTTGCATAGAAGTAATGTTTTAAGATAGAAATTTCTCTCAATTCAATGATTGAATTTTCCTACAGAGATCCGTCCATAGGATACAACCAGATGCCATTATGAAACAAAGTTCACAAATTCTTAAAAGTCTACCCAAACTGTGATTTGCTTCTCTCTCTTTTTGTATTTCGAAAATCATGTGAATTTTCAATGTTTCAGTTCTACTTCAATAGAACTTGAAGCACTGGTTCAAACCAAGGTGATTGTCCAAATCCGAAAATAATACCCGTTAATATTATTATTCAACAGTCACACATGTTAATCAATATAATGAAATTAACTATCAACAATTATTTTCGAAATTAAAAATTATTTAAGCTAAAAAATAAAAATAACTTGATTTTACAAAGCTAACAATCTAAGCCTAAAGACCAAAGCCCTAAGGCTCAAAGCCTAATCTTTGATATTAAATATTAAATATTATATATGTATACCATATTACTCAATGTCACTTAGTGTAATGACCCAAATTTTAATTAACGCCGTTATTATTGATTATTTTCAGACTCGGACGTCAGCTCAGATCCGCGTGGATGCCACAGATAGGTCAGGGCATGCCTGACTAGGTTAATAGTGATTTTGCGTGATTGTGTGCCTATTTGCGATGTCGTATATCAAATTATTTACCTAGCATTGCATGTGTGTAATTATATCATTGAATCGAGCGAAACAGCATAATGGGTGTTCGCCTCAAGAAAAATGTCAATACGGGTACTGAGCAAACGAACTGTGGGTACACTAGGTCGGGAAAATTGGATAATCAAATTAATTAAATGTGACAAATATTAATGATAAACGCAGTCCAGGCCAATTGATCAAAATCGGCGACTATGGCGCGTCTCGTTATGTGTGTCGAGGTGCGGGACACCGGGTAACCGAATGTAATTGAATAAGGCTAAAAATAAAAATAAAAATTTGGTGTCTAATGAGGGGAAAATGGAAACATGACACCTATACACCTAACACCCCAAAATGAGGGTTACCACTCATTTCTTCACTCTCCTCCACGTTTTTTGTATTTCCCTCTATTCAACACAAAGCAAGAAGAAAAAAAATGTGTAATTCCTTGAAAAAAATTTTATAACAACCATTGAGAGTGTGAGATTTGTAAAAGATCCTTGGAGTATGGGAAGTGATTTGATCAAGGAAGCAAGTGATCAAGGTGAGCATCTCCACTTTCTTTTAAATTCTCCATTAAAATGAAGTTTGAATGTGTTTTAATGGTAGAAGTTGATTGTTGGATAAATGTTGGAGAAAACTTGATATTTATGGTGTTGGTTGTTGTTGATGATGTTGTTGAAGTTGTTATTGTTGTTGAAGTTGCTATTGTAAATGGTTGAAAAAAAAAAAACAGAGACTTACATCTCTGTGAAGAAGATGGGATGGGGGAGGGACGCACGCACGCGTGCAATCCCTGGACCGGCCAGCTGGTCCGGGCTCGACCCTGTTGGGCCGGACCGGACCCGACTCAGGTGGACCCGAACCGAGTCGGGCTGACCCGGGTGGACCGGGTCAAACTCGGTCCAGGGACCCACCCATTAATTTAAATAAAATAATATTAAAATTCAATTTAAAAATAATTTAAAATTTAATAAATTACAAAAAAAACATAAGAAAAATAGGTAGAAAATTATGAAAAAATCCAAAAAATCAGAAAATATAAAAAATGAGAAAAAGATAGAAAAATGGTATTCGAGAATTTTTCGGGCATTTGACACCCCGGTATAACTGGAAAAGTGTGTCGAACCAAACTTTTTGAAATAAAATTTTCATATTTTCGGCCGCACATTATAAATTCACTTAATTTGGCTCTAAACTAGTTAAAATGGTTTAATTGGACACCAAGAACTTAAGAGACCATAGTCGGGAGTCGGACGCGTTTCTCGAGACGTGAATGGGACTTGGAGTGCGTTTTTTAAGTACGTAAGAATCCATCTGAAAGTCACTGAGGGTTTACTTTTCCATCCTTGATTTCCTATTCCTTGTTATTGTATTATATTCCGTGATACATTTAAGTTGGTGGTCGAGTTACTCCCACCTGATATTCTTAGTGTACTTATGGTACATTAGGCTGTAGCACGTGTGATCAGGCACTCGGTGAATTGCAACTCGATTTGCATTAAGGGTGCACATGTTGGACACGCATCGCGAGGAACCAGGTGAAAGGAAGCGGGGGCACCCACCGAAAGGATCCCGGGGTCTTAAGTATAGTTTAGTCTGACCGGGACGAGTACACATTTTGTTTCTTTCGTGTTATTTATTCACGTGATAATCGTAACACAATTGTCTGTTTAGTTTTCGCATGATTATTTAACATGGTTATTGGTATCTATTTATTTTCTTATAAATGTTCGGTGTACTTCATTTGGAATCTTACTAACTGTACTATCCATCTGGATTTTTGTGATGGTCGAGTATAGATCCCAGTACTAGTAGGGGCAAGGGGATTCTAGGAGACTTCGTATGATTGCCCGCGGTCGAGGACCCACTAGTACGTGTTATTTTGATATTTTGCTTTACTTTTGGGTATCGGGAGACTGGATAGACACTGTACTTGTATATATTACTGCTTAGTATTGTCGCCTATATACAGAATACTTACCCGGGTTTTCCACAATAGGAGTTGCTCTTATAAATGATGTTTCATATGATGATGAATTTAATTGTTTTACTTGCTTTAAATTTAAGACTTCCGCTATTTTAATGCTAAAAATGATTCAACCGTCTAACTAAACTGATTAACGAAATGAGTTAACATGCATATTAAGTAGTCATGATGTAGCAAAGGACGTTAGTGGCGCATGGGACCCAATGGGTTAATAATCTGATAGGACTACGGGGGCCGCGACACTCCACGCGGCGACCTCGGGATTTGGGGCCGCTACAGGTGGTATCAGAGCGAGAGTTCTAAGAACCTCGGGAAATTAACTAAAAGGGCATAAGACTTTAAAAAAAATATTAGATGTGGAAACCCGATGTACTTGCCTTAGAACTCTAGTTGGGAAGTGATGGTGAGGCGGGTAGAATTAGGGTTTATATACGTGTTATGTTTTATTGTAAATGATATATTAACACGTATATATACCGAGGTTGATCTGACGTACGTTTTTCGATACAGATCACGATGGACGGACAACCCTCGACACGGCCTGAGATAGGACAGACTAGTGATCCTACTAGGGACACCCCTACTACTACTGTATCGACTCAGAGTATAGAGGATCGACTCGCCACCCACGATGCCCAGTATTAGAGGATTGACTAGCTCCCACCCACGATGCCCCGACTACACCACATATGCCTACTGATACATCACTTTTAGATCCTCCGCCGAGTGATACTTAGGGCTCAAAAGACCCCTACCTACGACGAAGCGACAACTACGCAACACTAGCTCCCACGAAGCTTGTCTTTATGTTTTACACTTCTACGGAGGTGGAAACCCTGAGGCAGCAGGGAAGTGGATAGTTTCGAATCAACGTCTCCATAAGCGATACACCACATATGCCGTTTATTTGGAGCATGTACATCACTTTTAGAGGATGACTTATGTGGATATCTACCCGAAGCCAACGACATGGGCGGAGTTTCGAGAGTTGTTCTACAACTAGTTCATTCCCATGTAGGTGAGGCTGAGGTTGAGAGAGGATTTTCTGGCCCTATGACAGGGTAACCGCTCATCGATGCAGTACATGGAACGATACTGATACCTATTACTGTTCTTAATGGATGTTACGGGCACAAAGATGCTTTAGATTTACTATTTCGTGGTGTTGAAGTCTTTAATGGTATCACGAGATGTAGATAGAGCATTATTTTATGAGGAAGTGCTCTTGGAGAGAGAGGGCATGCGTACGACATGTACTATAGTACAGGTGGGTCAAGGTTCTCGATCAGATCGGAGACCGAAGAGACAGAGAGATCAGCCTGACAGAGGTCGCCGAGATGATCAACGAGATAAGCACTATAGGGTTGATCACTTGGGACATCCAGTTCTAGTATGAGGATAGGCAGCAGACGCACGCCTTAGCACTTGCACCCATAGAGCAGCAGCGACATCAACCACAACAATATTGTCAAGATAGTGATCAGGGAGGCCGTGACATGGGTCAGAGAGACCAAGGTCAGGGTTAGAGATTCGGAGACAGGCAGGAGAAACGTCGATGTCATCGTTGTAGTAAAAATATGGCACCTGAAAGCCGACTGCAGGGCACCACCGACATTACCAGGGTCAGGCTAGGGAGAGAGCAGATGCAGTCGCGCAGCCAGATCGAGATGCGACCAAACAGCTCGTCGAGGGTACGTTATCTATTATGGGTACCGATGCATGTTACAATAGATTTTGGTAGTACATTATCATTTATTGATGGACGCATGGTAGGAGAGTTAGGTTTAGCATCATAAACGTTGGACACACACCTTGTCCTCAACTACGACCGTTAGGGATAAGATATACCCTAACCGGATATGTCGAGACTGCACGATAGAGGTAGAGGGGCATCAGTTGTCGATAAACTTACGAGTCCTAGAGTACCTCGAGTTTGATGCACTTTTAGGGATGGATTGGTTGGCGGCATATCATGCGCAACTGGATTGCTTTCAAAAGACTGTCACGTTTCGAGTTTCGGGGATTCAAGAGTTCACGTTGACCTGAGTCACGACTGCACTACCCATTACTAAAGGCCACTAGCTACGACTCAGGAGATGGAAGCATTTGCAGCGATAATTGATCCAGAGGTTAAGACTGAAGTCAGGATTGAGGATGTTCCAATAGTCCGAGATTTCGTCGACGTATTTCCAGATGATTTACTAGGATTGCCACCGCCACAAGCGATTGAGTTCATCACTGAGCTAATATCATGACCTCAACCAATCACTAGCAGACTTTACCGGATGTCACCGCCAAAGCACGAGGAGGTCATGAGGCAATTGGATGACTTACTGGAGAAGGGCTTCATTCACCTTAGCATATCACATTGGGGAGCTCCAGTGTTATTTGTGAAGAAGAAGGATGGCTCAATGAGGATGTGCATACACTATAGGAAGTTGAATCAGGTGACAGTTAAGAACCATTACCTACTCCCCAGGATCGACGATCTTTTCGATCGTTTGCTGGCGCCAAGTTCTTCTCGAAGATTGATCTACTTTCAGGTTATCATTAGTTGAGGATTCGAGAAGAGGGCATTAAGAAGACCGCTTTCAGTAGAAGATATGGGTTGTTTGAGTTTACAGTCATGCCTTTTGGGTTGACTAATGCCTCGGCGATCTTCATGGACTTGATGCACATGGTCTTGATACCATACTTGGATAGATATGTCACCGTGTTTATTGATGACATCTTGATTTACAACAGGACTCGTGAGGAGCACGCGAGTCATCTCAGAGTGGTTTTGACGACACAGAGAGAGCATATACTGTACGCAAAATTTAGCAAGTGTGATTTCTGGTTGAGTGCAATGAGATTTCCGGGACATGCCATTAGCATCAGGGTATCTCTATTGATTTAGAGAAGATTTGGGCGATTATTGACTCAAGGACGCTTAAGTCTATTTTTGACATTTGGAGTTTCTTGGGACTAGCAGGGTACTACCACCGATTCGTACATGACTTTTACTCGATTGCAACACCGATGACTAGATTGACCAAGAAGGATGTTAGATCTGATTGGTCAGAGGAGTGTGAGCAAGCTTTCTGGGAGTTGAAGAGAAGATTGACTTATGCACTAGTTTTAACATTGCCAGAGCCGGGCAAGAGCTTGTCAGTGTATACGGATGCATCGGGCATTGGACTTGGATGCGTTTTGATGCAACAGGGTAGACCAGTAGCTTACTTGTCCCGACGATCGAGACCCTATGAGGTAAACTATCCAGTGCATGAGTTGGAGCTTGCGACATTCGTTTTTGCACTGAAGGTTTGGAGGCATTATCTTTACGGAGAGCGGTTGTATTATACACTGATAATGAGAGTCTGAGATACAATTTCACTCAGAGAGATCTGAATATGCGTCAGAGGAGATGGCTTGAGTTACTGAAAGACTATGACTTCACTATTGAGTATCACCAGGGAAAGTGAACGTTGTAGCTGACGCATTGAGTAGGAGCGATATTGATAGTCAGACTGTAGTGTGATATATGACACACGAGCATGGCTTATTACAGGTTGCGTCAGTTATGTGCATAACTGATGTTTTTACTACGACCGAGCCACACATATGTTGTCAAATGAGAAACACGACTGTATCTATTAAGCGAATTGCCAAGTGTCAGAAGACTGATGGGCTCTTTGAGCGGTTTAATGGTATGGCTGGAGATCCTGGAGTGTACGGATTGGGCAGAGTCGACGATCAATGTTTGAGACACCGATGGATGATGTGGATACCTGTAGTTCCGAAGATACGGGACGGTATTTTGGAAGACGCACACAGGTCTCGCTACACGGTTCATCCTGGTCGGACCATGATGTATCATGATTTGAGGCGATTGTTCTGGTGGCCAGGGATGAAGGCTGACGTTGGCAAGTATGTCAGGAGTTGTCATATCTGCCAACAAGTTAACGCTGAGCATAGGAAACCAGGCGGTTTACTATAGCTACTACCAATTCCATTGTGGAAATGGGAGCACGTAACTGTAGATTTTTTTATTGGGTTACCGCAGACTACGAGGAGACACGATGCAGTTTGGGTTGTGATTGACAAACTAACGAAATCAGCACATTTTATTCATATTTCTACGAGTTATTTGTTCCCACAGTTGAGCATTATCTTTGAGAGGGAGATCGTTAGATTGCATGTGGTGCTAGTCTCTATTGTATCTGACAGAGATCCTAGGTTGAATTAAAAATTCTGAGAGGTGATGCAGGAACAGTTTGGCACCAGATTGCAATTTAGTACAACTTACCATCCTCAGAAAGACGGACGGTCTGAAAAACTGATGTAGATTCTAGAGGATATGCTCAAGGCTTGTATTTTGCGGTTTAGAGGTTCGTGGGAAGGTTATTTACCGCTATGTGAGTTTGCTTATAATAACAGTTTTCAGGCAAGTATTGGGATGCCTCCGTTTAAGGCGCTATATGGCAGGCCCTGCATATCACCTGCTTGTTGGGTAGTGCTTGAGGATACAGTGGCGATTAGGCCAAAGATAGTTGTTGGTCACACATAGAAGATTAGGCAGATTCAATAGAGACTTCGGGCGGCACATGACAGACAAAAAAATATGCGGATAAGTATCACGAGGGTATGATCTATGAAGATGGCAACATGGTTTATTTAAAGGTTTCCCATTGGAAGGGCCAACATAGACTTGGGATTAAAGGGAAACTGGCGCTGAGATACATAAGATTGTTCAGAGTCGTAGCACGAGTTGGCAGTATGGCTTACAGATTGGACTTGTCAGCAGAGTTAGCTGAGGTTCATCCTACGTTTCATATCTTGATGTTGAGACTAGCTAGGTCACGACCGAGACCGATGGTTGACTTGATACAAATCGAGGTTCGGCCTAATGTAACATATGAGGAGCGACCTATAGCAATTGTGGATCGTGCGATTCAGCCTCTTAGGAACAGGGAGATCCCTAAGGTGTTGGTTTGATGATAGCATCATGGTATAGAGGGACTCACTTGGGAGCTCGAGTGTACTATGCGGGGGCGTTACCATCAGCTATTTTATGGTAAGAGACTTCAAGTTATTTAAAATTTCAGGACGAAATTTCTTTTCTAGTTGGGAAGAGTTGTAACGGCCCAAGTTTTATTTACGCCATTATTATTGATTATTTTTAGACTTGGACACCAACTCAAATCCTCATAGATGTCGCAGATATGTCAGGGCACGCCTAACTAGGTTAATTGTGATTTTGTGTGATTGTGTACCTATTTGCAATGTCATATATCAAATTATTTACCTAGCATAGCATGTGTGTAATTATATCATTGAATCGAGCGAGATAGCCTAACGGGTGTTTGCCTCAAGAAACATGTCAATATGGGTACAAAGCGAGCGAACTGTGGGTACACTAGGTCGGAAAAAGATTGGATAATCAAATTAATTAAATGTGACAAATATTAATGATAAACACAGTCCAGGCCAATTGATCGGAATTGGCAACTATGACGCATCTCGTTATTCGTGTCGAGGTGCGGGACACCGGGTAACCAAAGGTAATTGAACAAGGCTAAAAATAAAAATAAAATTTGGTGTCTAATGAGGAGCAAATGGAAACATGACACCTATACACCTAACACCCCAAAATGAGAGTTACCACTCATTTCTTCGCTCTCCTCCACGTTTTCTCTATTTCCCTCCATTCAACACAAAGCAAAAAGAAAAAAAAGCGTGTAATTCCTTAAAAAAAATTATAACAACCATTGAGAGTGTGAGATTTGTAAGAGACCTTGCAGTCTGAGAAGTGAATTGATCAAGGAAGCAAGTGATCAAGGTGAGCATCTCCACTTTCTTTTAAATTCTCCATTAAAATGAAGCTTGAATGTGTTTTAATGGTAGTTGCTCTTATAAATGATGCTTCATATGATGATGAATTTAATTGTTTTACTTGCTTTAAATTTAAGACTTCCGTTGTTTTCATGCTAAAACTGACTCAACTGTCTAACTAAACTGATTAATGAAATGAGTTAACACGCATATTGAGTAGTTATGATGTAGCAAAGGATGTTAGTGGCGTGTGGGACCCGGTGGGTTAATGATATGATAGGACTGCGGGGGTTGCGACACTCCACGTGGCGACCTCGAGATTTAGGGTCGCCACACTTATGCTCTATCAACTGGATTACTCTAAAGCAAAACTAAAAAGAGGTGTTTGTATATAAAGAGTTTGTGTTTTTTGTATATTAAAAGTAATGTAGTAATTCTCCGCACCTTGTGTAGGGGTTGATTTATAGTCGCAAAGTTCACTATGAATTAAACCCAACAATTCATTTGACCTTCCCTGGACTATTTTGAAAGTTTGCCTAGCAAACTTAAATACGGTACAAGTTTTATGCTTTAAATCAATATTAAACTTTTTTTTTGATAAAGGTAGATGTGTATATTAATCAAAAATAATGATGTGAGTACACAAACCCTAAAGCCCCATATACAATTAATAATTACAAAATGGCCTACTTCCTTACTACCGGCCCAGCAAGGCTTACAAAAAAGCATAACTATACGTAACATTATGTATCCTAAAAAGGTTCCTTTTCACGATGTCACCAACCCCATAGTCTC
This sequence comes from Stephania yunnanensis, assembly GCA_039657365.1. NCBI lineage: Eukaryota > Viridiplantae > Streptophyta > Magnoliopsida > Ranunculales > Menispermaceae > Stephania > Stephania yunnanensis. Next base: position 49,043,538 of record CM077584.1, on the reverse strand, counting down.
CCACGTATTTCCTTCAAACTCGTATGTTATTCATGTTAGGTGCACTACTTTTCCAGTAGAGGCAATGCCCAGTTGGCCCCCTGATAATTGGAAGCTCACTACATCCGAGGTAAGAATACTCCCTGCTCAATCTACCCCGGTCTTCCAACAAATCACCCAGGTTTGAATGCCATCATCGTCTTCCAACTTCTCAACAAATCATTTAATGCCCCAACCTTTGAACGACTTGTTTGTTGAGATCCATTTGCAGATTTGTCGCCCGATGTTGTCCAATAATATTGATAAAGAAGTGGCTAAATTATTGAACACTCTCACGTTGCACTCGCGCCATATACCCCAAAGTATCGCGTGAACCCCGTAGCCCCACAACTCGTGTTGCACCTTGTTAAACCCAGTCCAACAACCATTTATGCATATATAATCATAAGAACGAGAAGCAACCCATCTCTCTTTGAGATCCCGAACTAGGAGAATCCATAACTGCCAAACCCAAGTGCATTGCATAACTAAGTGATCTAAATCCTCATCCAAATCAATATTAAACTAGGTAATAAATTAAGATGAACCATTTTATTGATAGACCTATTATTTACATGAACTAATCTAGCATGCCAAATATCATAAGAATCCACGATATAAATAGAAGCATTTATTTTATTCATAGCATTAGTAAACATTACATTGAGTTTGAACATTCGATCGACTAAGTACCCTCTTCCTATATAGTACATAGCCTTACATAACACAAACTTATCGATTCGAACACTAGTTTGAATTCCCTTTTAGTAAGGAGAGTACCCGAGACCAGGTTCTTTCTAATTTTAGAAACATAAAGTACATCCACTAAAATAAGAGTTTTCCCATAAGTAAATTTCACCAACACTTTTCTTTCTCTTTAACACTTGAAGTGGATGAATTCCCTATGTAGAGCTTTTCATTATTAGTAACATCTTCAAAGGTTGAAAATAACGCCTTGTCACCATAAATGTGCCTAGTGGCTCTCGTGTTAATCCACCAACATTTGACATTATCAATCATATTGACTTCGAAATTACATCAACCAAATCTTCTTCAACAGTTGTGACATTGGCCTGATTCTTTTGAATAAGATTTTCAGCATGTTAATCTTTGTGGTGGTGACATTCTTGAGCTTTATGTCCAGGTTATCCACACACCCAACAATTGCCTTTAACTTTCTTAAAAGGCTTGCTTTTGGTGTAAGGGTATAATAACTTGTTACAAAAAACTTATTTCCCTTATTCTTCTGAAATTTGGATTTTGAAAACTCTACTTCAATCATAGTTGCCTTGGCAGCGAAGATAGGTTCTTCAACTTTTTCTCTCTTTGTGATGGTTTCATTCAACTTGAAGCCTTAGAATCAAGTCCCCATCTCTCTCTCTTTTTGTGTTTTAAATAGATTTTAAAGTTTTTCCACGAATGAGGTAACTTCTTAATAATTGTACCAACTTGAAAGTGTTCATTGATAGAACATCCCTTGGTATGCAATTCATGAATCAGAACTTGAATTTCTTCTACTTACTTGATCACTGTTTTGGAGTCCACCATGACATACTTGAGGAATTTACCAATTACTAATTTCTTCGCGCCTGACATCTTCTGTTTTATATTTCTTCTCAAGCATATTTCATAATTCCCTTGTCGTATTATATGATGAGTATATGTCTTATAAATTATCATCCAAGCAATGGAGGATGTAGTTTTGGCAAAAAAAACCCAAATTTCTCTAATTTTCTATGGATATAAGTGTCTCATTTGAGAGAGGATCCTCATATGTCTTAGACTCTTCCTCCCTTATAATATTAACAAGGTTTAGGGTTTTCAAGTAGAACAACAATTTTAATTGCCACTCTTAAAATCCACTCCTTTGAACACTTAGGCCTTTCGTCATGCTTCTTCGAGTTGTTATTCACACTCGATTGTTCTGCCATTTTTTCAGAGTTTCTGAAATGCATAATGCAACATAACTATATCTCAAAAATTTTGAAAAAAAAAATTCTATTTTAAATTGTAACACAACAATCTATAATGTTTACCAATTTGATATAAAATAAAACGAAACCTCAATAATCAATAACATAATTGAAATAACAAGTAAATTTAAAATTATATAACCAGAGGCTTGTACAAAAACAATGTCTTACGATAGAAATTTCTTTGAATTCGGTGATTAAACTTTTTCACGGATATCTATTCCTAGGATACAACCAAATGTCATTCCGAAATAAAGTTCACCAATTTCGAAAGTCTGCCCAAACAGTGATTTTCTTCTCTCTCATTTTTGTATTTAAAAAATTAAGTGAATTTTTAGTGTTTCAGTTCTACTTAAATAGAACTCAAAGGACTGGTTCAAACCAAGGTGACTGTTCAAATTTGAAAATAATACTCGTTGGTATTATTCAACAATCGCATCTGTTAATCAATATAACGAAATTAACTATCAACAATTAATTTTGAAATTAAAAATTATTTAAGTTAAAAAATAAAAAATAACTTGATTTTACAAAGCTAACAATTTACAAGGCCCAAGGCCCTCTCTTTGACATTAAATATTAAATATTATATATGTATACCATATTACCCAATGCTACTTGGGCTCTATCCATTAAGTTTCTCTAAAGCAAAGCTAAAGAGAAAGGTGTTTGTATATAAAGAGTTTTTACTCTTTTTGTATATTAAAAGTGATGTAGTAATTGTTCCCACCTCGTGTAGGGTTAATTTATAGTTGCAAAGGTCGCTACGAATCAAACCTAACAATTCATTTAACCTTCCTAAACTGTAATGGCTCGAATTTAATTCACTATTATTAATGACATGGTTGCAGACGTGGCTGACAGCTCAAACGCTCGTGGGACCCGCAGTTAGGGTAGGACGCGTATGGAGTTAGGTAAATAGTTATTTTGTGTGCTAATTGCTCAATAACATGAACTAATATGATGGATTTGATACTCTAATGTGAATTTGGGAAATTCCAAAGTTTGGGAAATTGATAAATTAATGAATATTAAGTACTTGGATTTGATCGATAGGTGTTGGGCACGCATTTGGAGGTGTGGAGATTTGCTTTTATATTTGTGGAGAACGGTTTGAGGCATATAATATCCCAACAAAAATTTCTTGAGCATTTACTTACTTTGACTTTTGAATTTAAATTTTGTCTTACGATACTCTATTCTTGGTTTTGGTTTAAATGGACTGATGTTGAGGCTCTCCCTCTATACCATTCATGTATGTATGTCCACTAGGCCATAACACGTGTGTCAGGGATCTCGATGAATAGTTAGCCCCGAGAGTCGCATCGGGGCATGTGTAGGTGCGTCGTGGGTTCAACGCCGTCCACCTCGCGGATCAAGATACTGACCTTGCTTGAGTGGTACTCACTAACAGTATTTTGTGGAGAGTCCAAAGTATAGCACTAGTCTGACCCTGGGCCCTAGGAACACACTTTGAGCTTTCACTATTACTTATCCATGCGATGATCACAATTTCCTGTATTTATTTATGCATGTTTATTTAATAGTTTTGTTTAAATTCCAATATTTCACTTAATTTCCTTGGGAATACTCATTCTAGACTCGTCATCAGCCTTTTGTGATGGCTTGAGTGCAGATTCGAGCATGAGTCATGGCAAGTGCAAGCTTGCAAAGTACTTGTGAGTTAAAGCTATTGAGCCAGACTTATACGTTTGTATTATATATATTTTGTTTTTATTTTGGGGACTTTGGATTGTGAGACACTTCAAGACCTTATATTTTTGATATTTTGAACCTTTAAGGTGTATTATTGACACTACAAAAAATAGTAAATTAGAGTCGGAATTAGCAACGGAATCTAACTCCGTTGCTAACTAGAAATGATCAGAAACGGAATTGAGACGGAAGCAGTCAATGATGGAATATAGACAGATTACAGACGAAAATAGAGACGAAAATAAAATATGTTTCTAATAAAGTGGCGCCAATTTTCCCACCAAAAGCTCAGTAGTTTATGACCGCCCATCACGTCTCGATATTCGTGCATGAATCGATGCATCAGTCAAACCCTCTCTCTCTCTTTCTTTCTCTTTTGCTCCCAAACCCTAAAATTACGAATCACACATTGTCGAACTCCTCTATTCACTGACGTCGTCAACTCCTCTCTTCACCGACGCTGTCAACTCTCTCTTTCGTCGTCAATCGAAGGGGCTGAGATTATTGCACCAGGTCTGGGTAAGCGATTGAAACGGGGTTTTGGTTTTGGAAAAATCGATGGGTGCTTGAAGAGGGGTTTTGGTTTTTGGCAGTCAAAGAGTATGTGGGTTTTGGGGGTTTTGTGCTCATCATCCGACTCCGCTTGGTTCCCCCGAAGTCATTCACGAGTGTGATTGGCACTATCCGTCGTTCCTCAGACCGCACACGACGAGGAGTAGCGTCAAGGTTAAGGCGAATTTGAAGCCGACGAGGCTGGAGTTGCTTCCTCTGCCTGCTCGCGGAGCTCACCAGGTGATGTCGGAGGCGGTGTCGGGATGTAGTTTTGTTGCGTCAAAAGCAAAGGAAGGAAGATGGTGAATGAGGTTTTGTTGTTGAAATCGAGTTCTTCGTCGTCGCCATCGTCGACGACAACAACAACAACTACTGCGCGTGAATTGGGAGGTTCTGTTGTTCTTTATTTGGTTAGTTGTGGTTTGGATTTGAGGTTTTCAATTTTAGATCATCAAATTTGTGTACATTTGGTTTAACTAATCCGAGCGCTTTGTTTTGCGTTTATAGTTGTAGTTAAGTGTAGCTTGTGTGCTGTCTGTATCAATGACAATGTTTCATCACTGAAGAAGTGTGTGTAATTGTCAGTTCATCATCATTGGTGGCCTTGCATACATCAATATAATTGTAGAATTTCTTTCATCAATTTAATTTTGCTTGATATCTTGTTTTGTTAGAATAACTTCATATTCATTACTGGTCCTGCCCTTGTTAGCTTTAGATTTCGGGTCAACGAGTGAACTAACAATTGTTACAAATCTATTTATGGTCTTTAATCCGTCTCTAATGACGGTGGAGAGTGATGAAGGTTTGTGTTTGGTATTGGTAATTGATATATCTCATATAGCGTAGTAGAAGCTCGAAACATGCTAACGTAGTGATGAAGGTTTGTGTTTGGTATTGGTAATTGATATATCTAAGTCCATCTTTTGTCATAGACTCATAATTGCCTCTTAAGGATGGTCCAATACTTATACTCATATCTCTGTACAAGTAGAGTTTTTAAAGCTTATCAAAGACAAAGAAGATGGGCGTGATCTTGTTGAACACCAACTTTCTAACCTTAATGTACTGCACATTGATGAAAAGGAAAAAAATTCGTAATTGATATGCTTCATGCTATTTGTTGGATGTTTCATTCTTTACTGTGCATGAACCAATCTATATGATCCATATTTGTATAAATGGCATGTGAAATTCTTGCAACAAATTGAGATTTTGAACATCTGTATTTTACTGTTTGGGTGCGATCATTTTAGTCAAAATGCATTTCTATTATCCAATGTCTCTTTATTATGTTGGTTGTCTTATCTATTAGTTATGTTTTAGTATGATTCAGTTTGATGTTTCATAACTAGTTAAATACCTATATTTTGTTGCTTAGGTGGCCGTGTAGATTGGGCTTTGGCCAAGGGTTGCCTGTGGTAGAAAACTAGAATGGAATTGTTTAACTGAGTGATGCCATTAATCATTTGTAAGCTTCACATGTCAACAACCACTGGAGTTGCTATCTAGTAGCTTAATTATTTTGGAATGTTTGTTCTGTAAATGCTCTCTAAGGGTCGTGCATACATTCCTTAAATCTTTATTTCTTTTTCCTTGTGCATTTATGATTCTTTTGTAAGTAATTACTTATACCTTTGATCTTTCTATGCAGGAAGACGCATATCAAAATTAGAGTTATTGAAATCATGAAAATGAGCAGTAAATCTTAAGGTACCCCTACTTAAGAAAACAAATTTTATGCTACTATTATATTGTTACCATTATGTGTGTTTGTGTGTTTTTTCTTTTCTTTTCAATATTAGTAGTGAATTAATGTAAAAGACAACGAATACCATCAATTCATGGTAACAATAGTGGAAAAGAAGACTTAAATAATGTGAATAGATGTAATCTAAGCTATAACTGATTTGAATGTTTTTTAGGGCTCGTAGATGTGCGTAGGAGAGAATTGTTTCAACTTATGTAAATTGTTAAGTCTGTGGTAGCCGCCATTGTTTGATCTTATAATTAAACTAGTTGATCCATGCTAACTAATGGCTTCATTTTCAAATCTTATAATTAAACTAGTTGATCCTACCGTGAATGAATTGTATTTGCATCTCCGCACTGTAAATCACGACAGGATGACATTCATCGATACTAGGTCAAGTGGTTCTATGTAAGGTAAGTATAGAATTACTAGCTAAATAGTAGTAACTTTACTTACGAGCATATCATTTTAGTTGCTTATTGTTGATCCATGTAGGCTAAGCTCCAAAGGAGACGTCAGGAGCTGATCCGGACTACACCGGACCAGCCGGTGAATGATGAGGCGATGTACTACAAGGTGGCGGGTAAGTGTCCTAAATGACGTGTCTACGGTCTCAGGTCGTTAGGGAGAAAGAAGAGAAGATACGCAAATCTTGATGCTAGTACATCCCAGGTGCTAGCACAACGCGGGATGGGCAACTTTACGATACCTAGGTATTTTTATGGTTGTTGTAGAACAATGAGAATTGTAGTTTTTTTGTGGATACTTAGGTATCTTAGACATTTATTATACTTGACTACGATTCATGAATATATAAATCTTTTTAATATCGAATTGTATGTTTTTCTCATTTGAATCTTTGTTGTTGATATATATTGTTGATTAGTGTATGTATGTGAAATTTTGTTTTTTTTGGGGATGTTAGCACCCCCAGGAGTTGTTGGAGGGGGTGCATGCGATGGAGTAGGTCCTGTTGTTATTTTTAGTTTTAGAAGTTTTGGAGAACCAATTTGATTATTGTGAATATTTTTTTAAAAAAATTGGGCATAGAAACGGAATATAGACTGATTAGCAACGGAATTTATAAATTCCGTTGCTAATCCGTCTCTAATTTGTGAAGAAATAGAATGGAAAAACTGGGTAAACAGAGTTTAGAAACGAAATAGAGACGGATTAGCAACGAATTTCGTAAAGTCCGTTGCTAATCCGTCTCTAATTAGCAACGAATTAGCAATAAAATTTATGAATTCCGTCCGTCTCTAATTTGCAACGGATTAGCAACAGAATGCAAGCAAAACCATTCACTTTGGAAGAATGTTCATTTCTGTTCCGTCTCTATTCCATTTCTAAATCCGTATCAAATCCGCCTTTAGTTGCTGACTAAATTAGCGACGACAATTTTAAAGACGAAATAGATTTCGTCTCTCTTCCGTTGCAGAATTGAATTAGAGATGAAATTTATGCTAATCAACAACAAAAATTTATGTTTCTAATCAGCTATTTTTTTATAGTGTTGATATATGATGAGATATGAGTTTTTCATATTAGGTATCCAAGTTAAGAGCATGACTTTGATGTTTAATATTTTATTTTATCATGATTAAAGACTTCCGTTATAGTTTATTAAGGATTGAAACAACATTTTTAATAGATGACTTGAGTTTATTAACAATTTAAATAGTAAATTGTTGTTCATTGAGGTTAATAGTGATTAAATGGTGGATGCGATTGTATGTGGGACACACCTGGCGCTGGTAGGCCAGGTTGTGGGCTCGCATTGGCCCCGTGGAAGTTCATTTGGAAAATGGGCTGCTACATTTTGGAATCAGAGAATGGTCGGTGAACTTCAGGAAATTGAAAGTTAACTCGGATACGGTTACATTTATGGTATAATTTAAGGATAAACCTTGTGGGTACACTTTAAATTTGGAAAACCCAAAGGAATTGCCTAGAGTCTTAGTTGGGAAATGATGTGAGATGGGTGGAAATTAAGGATATAAGTGTTATGTTTTTGGCTATATATTACATATGATACACGTATATGCACTAAGGCTGACTAAACGTATGTTCTTCAATGCTGATACTGATGGACGGGCAGGCTCCAGATACTACTCAACCCGAGGTAAGGGATACCAGTGATCCGACTAGGCAGACTTTAATGTTGGAGTCATTAGCGCGGATTATGGATGATGGATTCGCGTTCCTGATAGACACGATGAGAGCTCGGGATGTTCGGGAGGCTACTACAGCTCCTGCTATCATTTTGGCTGCACCGATGACTACTACTCAAGCAGTTGTAGCTCCTACTACAGCTGAGACTCAGGTGTAGGAAGCAGTATCTAAGGCATTGACTGAGGGAGCTGCTCCAGTTGTAGTACCACCGGATACTCAGTGGTCATTACACCTGCGACTATTGAGTAGCCAATAGTTGTGTCTACTTCTGGGAGCTTGATGACAGTTGAGGCCAAGAAGATGAAAGACTTTATTAGGTTCTCGCCATGATACTTTTATGGAGTCGGTGACTTAGAGATAGTTGGGAGGTGGTTGTTATCTCATGAGCGGTTACATGAGTTGCTTTGGGTTGAGGAGATGATCAACCAAGATTATCAAGTTTTTGCTGATGTTGTGGTATGGTGGACTACCTTCATAGCGACTCATCATGCTATGGCTACTTAGGCAGAGTTCCGAGTGCTATTTATGGACGAGTATATACCCATGAGGTCAGGGTCAGATTGAGGGAGGAATTCTTATCATTGGTTTAGGGCGAGATGTCTATCACTATGTACATGAAGAGGTACATATATTTATTTTCATACTCCATAGACACAACAGGTACCGATCGGTTATAGATATATTATTTTGTCCGAGGCTTGCATGAGATGATTGCTAGCACAATTGTATCTAGTGGAGCTTGTACATTAACAGTGATTTACAACATGTCCCTCACACACGAGATATACATGGTTAAGAGGCAATCGATTAGCGGTCCGGACTGCGTTGCAAAGTCAGCCAGCTCTGAGTTCTTGGTCTGATCTGATCAGGACCGGCATGGACAGGGCCAGAGACCTCGCCAAGGTGATTGGCATTCTGATTAGGGTCATAGAGGCGCCATAGATCATCGTGATGACCGAGATAGACGTAATGATCGCCAAGCGGCATATTCTACGACTTCTGCACCAATTGATTAACCTAGACAACAGTATATGCAGGATAGAAGTTAGAGAGGCCAGAGTCGATGTCGGGGTCAAACACAAAGTCAGAGGAGTTCTGGCAAATCAGAGACTCGTACGTTCTACCGATGCGGTCAGGTTGGATGTATTGTGGCATATTGTACCAGACCAACACCACTACCACCACAGACTGAACAGGGCCAGACTGCAGCTTTTGGGATCACGCAGCCGGACAGGGATGCGACCAGACAACTTGTCGAAGGTACATTTGAAGGTCACCCAAGAGGGGGGGTGAATTGGGTTACCGAGTAGTTATTGCCCTTTTAAAACTTTATGCGCAAATTACAACTATAATGCATACACTATCAATGAATATATATATGCTATGCAAGTGAATGGAATGGAAGAGATGGAAAGTGACACACAATTTATAGTGGTTCGATCCAACGATCTACGTCCACTACCTAACCTCCCTAGTTAGGATTTTTAACCCCCACTTATATTGCAAATAAGTGTTACAACCTAAGCATACAAGCCTAGAGTGCCTAATTACAATTAGGACTTCCCACCTAGCCGCAACTAGGATTTGTGCCTAGTCTCAACTAGGTCTTCCCCTTTGACTTAGATTCCACTAAGTCTTACAATCATACAAATATAATAAGTTGCTGAAAAATAATGAGATACACTTTACAACACAAAGTGGTATCAAATTCAAACACTAGCAAGCCTCCTAGAGCCTAACAACTCTTATGCATGCAAGTATGAGAATAAATGGAATAAGCAAATATGTCACTGATTTTGTTGCCAATCCCAAATGTGAAATCGTTTTAAAAACTTAATATATTAGTGTAAAATCGATTTCAAGTCTAAGAACAATAGTTTAACAAAAATCAAGTTTAAGTGCAAAACTTTTGTTCAAATCAATCTTAGGGTTTGATAAAATAAATTTAAGTGCAAAACCCAAGAAGAAGGTGTTCAAACACACAACAAAATGATTTTCAAATCAAATACACAAAACTATGTAGATTAAGCACAAACAAGATTTTGGATCTAGGACTTTCTTACAAACAAGAGAATGACAAAAGAGATCAGCTTTGAAGAGATTCTTGTACTCCTTTGAAAGCCTCAAAAGTCTTTGGATTAGAGAACTAAAGAACGACCCACAAAGATCTCCTTTTGCTTCTTCACAAAAATCAAAGTTCTTCTCTTTGTAGATTTTTTAGTTTTTGAGTGTGTTTCTTCCTTCTTTTTAACAAAACCATGTTCTTTGTGGTTTTATAATGTTAGGTATTCCATCTTGACAGTTTATGACCGTTCTAGGGATCCAAGGGTCCAAAATAGATCAAGAATTCAAATTAAAGTGTGTTTTCCAAATTGTAAAAAAAAGTCATCGATATATGCAATTAGCGCGCTAATGCTGAGACCTAGCGCGCTAACTCTGCACTTAGCGCGCTAATGAAATCATTAGCGCGCTAACTGCAGGGACCTCAAAACAATTATTTTGTCCCTTTGTGTTAGCGACCCTTAAACTCGTCCGGGACCTAACCAACCCTTATATAACATGTTATACACGTTTATTATGAGTCATTAAGCCTAATTGGGTGGTCCGGATATTTTTACAAATCCCGAAAACGGAAATTCACGATTTCATAATGTATTAGGGGCTTTTCTACAAATTTACAGTTTTCTTTTCGAAGACCTTTCAAAAACGAGTTTTTCTTTTTCGAAAACATTTACAATGATCTCTAATATGCAAATGACCATCCACACAAAGTTTCACATTGTTTAAACTCATAGACCTAGTTATGTGTTTAAATTCCACTTTGAAACTTGAAGTAAACTTATAACTTTGAAAAATGGTTTAAGAAACTTGATATGCATGGACTAATGCATTTGGCTTGCGTGAAAGAATTTGTATACCTTACATTGAAATTACAAATTGCGGTTTGAACTTTCATCTTCATTTCTTCATTAATGCCGAGTCTTGAACTTGTATTTCTTGAGTACCCTTGATATGTTGTTTTGCATCCTTTAACAAAAACTGAAATACACTAGATGTTTATTAGTACATTTTCACCTTGTTTGTTTCCATCAAAATCTCGGTCGGAGTGTGAGTGACTAACCACTTAGTCCAACAATCTCCCCTTTTGATGATAACAAACAATGTGAACTTTAAAGGTGTAAAACGTAATCTAAATGTATATCGCATTCATGATTTTATATTTCATATATGCAAGTTCAAAACACATCAACCTTTTCAAGTTCAACCACATTTTTCTCCCCGTTTGATACCATCAAAAAGTGGGGCCAAGCATCCCCATAAATAAACACAATAGAAACAATACGAGAGAAATATACTCTCCCCTCACTTTATGCATATCAAGAAACAATAGACGGTAGCGATACAAATGCATAGACGATAAAACATAGTGAAGCAAGAAATATCCATATAGAAAACTCGAGATACGCAAAAAAAATTCATGATATAGATAGCATAAAGCAATGAGAGCATAGTTGTGGCTTAAACATGAGTTTTGAGGGTAAAAACGAATTTATAGACGCCTGGCCGAACGACATTAGCGCGCTTATGATAAAATTAGCGCACTAATGGGTCGATTCATATTCTGGGCCAGTACGCTATTAGCGCGCTAATGGGTGTTATTAGCGCGCTAATTCCCCTCTGGAAATTTTTGGTCAGTACATCATTAGCGCGCTAATTTTAACTATTAGCGCGCTAATTCCTCTCTGGAATTTTTTGACAAAAAATTTGGATTTTTGCAATATAGCTCCGATTCTCCTCCAACTTCATGGACACTTTACTAACACCATATAAAAAGGTTTGGAATAGCTAAAACATATGTAGAAGGTCCGATTCTCGAAACATGCCTAACTCACGCCGAATTTTAGAAAATTGTTCTCTAGGCAAAGGCTTAGTGAATATATCGGCTAGTTGATCCTCTGTGGGCACATGGATGAGTTTAACATCTCCTTTTTGGACGTGATCACGAAGAAAATGGTGTCTAATCTCAATATGTTTTGTTCTTGAGTGTAACACCGAATTTTTCGATATGTTTATCGCACTTGTGTTATCACAATAAATTTCAAGACACCCAACTAGGATTTGATAATCCTCAAGTTGTTGTTTCATGTATAGAACTTGAGCACAACAACTCCTACGAGACACATATTCGGCTTCCGCCGTAGATAAAGCAACGGAATTTTGCTTTTTGCTTTGAACCATGAGATAAGTGAATTTCCTAGCAAATGACAAAATCCGGAAGTACTTTTCCTATCGACTAGACTTCCCGCATAATCGTAGTCAACAAAGCTGCGGAGTTCGAAACTCTTAGTTTTGTTGAACCACAATCCTAAGTCTTGTGTTCCACTTAGATATCGAAATATGCGCTTTACACATTTTAAGTGGGACTCCTCGGGATCGGATTGAAATCTAGCACATAAGCACACACTCGAACATAATGTCGGGTCTACTAGCGGTCAAGTATAGGAGGCTACCTATCATTCCACGATAAAGTTTAGGATCTATGGGTTTTCCTAGTTGGTCTTTATCCATTTTGATGGTGGAACTACTAGGAGTGTCACATGCTTTCGATTTTCGAATTTGAATTTCTTTAACATGTCCCTCACATACTTTGCTTGATTTATAAAAATGCCATGTTTGGATTGCTTTATTTGCAAGCCTAGAAAGTATGTTAGTTCTCCCATCATGCTCATTTCAAATTCATTTGTCATTAATGATGAGAATTCATTACATAGACTTGTGTTGGATGACCCAAAAATGATATCATCAACATAAATTTGAACAAGTAACGTATCATGTTTTTCGATCAAAATGAACAAAGTGGGATCTAGCGTTCCTTTCTTGAATCCTTTTTCAAGTAGGAATGCACTAAGTCTGTCATACCAAGCTCTAGGAGCTTGTCTTAGTCCATACAAGGCTTTTTGAAGATGATATACATGACCTGGGTGTTCATGATCTTCAAAACCCGGTGGTTGTTCTACATATACCTCTTCATTAATGAAGCCATTTAAGAATGCGCTTTTAACATCTATTTGATATAGTAAAAACCCATTGTAGCAAGCATAAGCAAGTAACATTCGAATTGCTTCTAGTCTTGCTACGGGTGCAAAGGCTTCCTCATAATCAATTCTTTCTTCTTGATTGTAGCCTTGTGCAACCAACCTAGCCTTGTTTCTTACAATTTCACCTTTTTCATTCTTTTTGTTTCTAAAAACCCATTTGGTGCCTATGGTTGTGTGGTCCTTGGGTCTAGGTACTAATGCCCATACCTTGTTCCTAACAAAGTGGCTTAGCTCCTCTTGCATAGCCATTACCCAAAATTCATCTCCTAAGGCATCATCTATCTTAGTGGGCTCGGTTTGTGATACAAAAGCTATATGTCCTTCATCTCGATGTAATGTGGACCTAGTGATTACTCCTTTGTTTGGATCACCTATTATTTGTTGGGATGAATGGCCAATTAGAAGTCTTGAATTCTTAGGCGCACTTGTGTCGGATTCTTTACATGCCTCAACTTCTTGACTATTTGAAGTTTGTCCTAGGGTGCCATCATCTTCATCATCGATCCTCGATTTTTCCAAGTTTTGCATCATCTTAACTTTGGGATCCACTTCATCAAATTTTACATGGATAGACTCTTCTATGGTTTTGGTTGATCTATTAAACACCCTATATGCTTTGATGTGCATAGAGTAGCCAAGGAAAGTACATACCTTTGACTTTGGGTCAAATTTGTCTAATTGATCCTTATCATTTAGAACATAGCAAGTACAACCGAACACCTTAAAGTAACTTATGTTGGGCTTTCGGCCTTTCCATAGTTCATAAGGAGTCTTTTTCACTTGCTTTCGGACATTTACTTTATTATAACATAGCATGCCGTGTTAATGGCTTCGGCCCAAAAGTGCTTAGCTATGTTGTACTCATTTAGCATAGTCTTACACATCTCTTGGAGTGTCCTGTTTTTTCTTTCAACAACTCCATTTTGTTGGGGTGTTCTAGGAGAGGATAATTGGTGTGTATAACCTTGTTTAGCACAAAAATCCTCCAAGTTTCTATTTACAAACTCACCACCTCTATCACTTCTAATGATGGTGATTTTGTATCCCTTTTCATTCTCAACTAAAGCACGAAATTTTACGAACACATCAAACACTTCATGCTTATGAGAGAGAAAATACACCCATGTATATCTAGTAAAATCATCAACAATGACAAAGCAATATGATTTACCTCCTAGGCTTTGTGTTTGGGTGGGTCCGAACAAATCCATATGGATAAGTTCTAAGGCTCGAGTCACATCACTTGTTACTTTCGTCTTAAATGACGATTTCACTTGTTTACCGAGGATACAAGGTTCACACTCCTTGTCTTTCTTAAACGTGCATTTGGGTAGACCCTTAACTAGATCATGCTTAGTCAATTTTGACAAGTTCTCCATGCTAGAATGTCCTAATCTACGGTGCCACAACCATGCATCACATTCACTTTGTGCACTCAAACATGAGACATTTTGCATATTCATCTCATCAAAGTTAATGGCATAAACATTTTTATCTCTATATGCAATAAATAAGGTTTCATGCTTCTCATTCCTAACAATGCATTTCGATGATTCAAACATAACATGAAATCCTTTGTCACACAATTGACTAATACTGAGCAAATTATGTTTCAATCCATCAACAAGATAAACGTTAGAAATAGAAAGTGAATTGTTACCGACGGTTCCGAGACCAATAACTCTTCCTTTGTTGTTGTCTCCAAATGTAACCTTTTCACCATCATGCTGCTTTAGTTCAATAAATTGATGTGCATCTCCGGTCATGTGTCTTGAGCACCCACTATCCAAGTACCATGGGGTGTTTTTCCTCGCATCCTACACAATGGGAAACACACTAGATTTTGGTACCCAAACACCTTTGGGTCCGAGAATGTTAGTGTAGTAAACATTTTTAACTACCCATGCTAGTCTACCCACTTTGGCCTTTTGTAATGCACATTTCCCGACCACATGAGTCTTGTTGCATTTAGAGCATCTACGATCATCATTTAGCAATTTCTTGTAACTTAACAAGTTTGCTCCATAACCTATGCCTCTTTTGTCGAGTGCACGTCGTTGTGCTCCCAACATCATGTCAAACATTTCTTTACCATTTCTAAACTTATGCACCGTGCTAGTCAAGTCCTCTACTTCCTTGACTAAAGCATCTCTCTCCTCTATGACTTTATTTAAGTCACTTTGGAGATCATTAATGGTCTCATTTTGTGACTCTATTTCACTAATTGCAATGGTCAAGCTCTTTTTGAGTTGTTTGGTCTTTTTGACCTCCTTTTCCAACTCTTTCCTAAGCTCATCAAGATTTGGAACATCATCCAAATCATCAACATTATCAAAGTTAAAAGAGTTAGAATTTACCTCGCCTTGTGCCATGAGACAAAGTATTGCCTTCTCACTTTCCGATTCGGATTCCGAACTTGATGATGATGAGTCATCCCAAGTTGCTTTGAAACTCTTCTTTCCTTTCTTCTTGTCAAACACCTTCGTGGATTTGCAATCCGCCTTGATGTGACCCGGTTTGCCGCAACCGAAGCATATGGTTTCATTTGATTTTCCTCCCTTGCTTCCACTTCGAAACTTCTTCTTATACTTGTCTCGCTTGTACATGGCCTGTTGAGCTTTCTTGAGAGCATAGCTACTTCCTCCTCAAGATCATTGTCATCACATGATTTTTCATTTTCAATGATCTCTACCGATGCACTAGGGGAGCTATTTGCCTTCAAGGCGATATCTTTTCTTGAACTCTTAGTACCTCCACTTAATGCTTCCAATCTTGCTCGGTCTTTAAGTTCAAATTCATGGACTTTGTTAGCTCTCCACACAATGCATCAAATGTGTAATCTCCAAGATTTTGTGCCGATTGGATAGCATACTTCTTGGCATCCCATTCCTTAGGCAAGCCTCTAAGGAATTTATACACCGAGGTTTCTTGATCATAATTCTTTCCAAGATTCTTGATCTCATTCAATAGTTTAGTGAATCGAGTGATGGCAGTGGCTATGTCTTCATCGGACCCAACTCGGAAAGTTTCATAGTACTCCTCAAGAATTCTTAACTTGGTCTTCTTCACTTGCATGGTACCTTCATAGTGTACCCCAAGCTTCTCCCATACTTCCTTGGCCATTTGACAAGCACTTACTCGGTTAAATTCATTTTCACTTAGCGCACAAAACAAGTGATTCATGGCTTGATCATTTGAGAGCTCAATCTTTATCTCCTCGGTGGTGTACTCTTTCAAGGGCTTATCCGGTGGAGTGTAGCCACTTTCAATTGCATCCCATAAGAATCTATTTTGTGCTCTAATGTAGAATTTCATTCTCACTTTCCAATGAGCATAGTTAGTTCCATCGAAATACGGAGGCCTACTCGAAGAGTTGCCTTCCCGAAGGCGAGCCGGATCTAAGGTTTGCATCCTTGCACAAAAAGAACACTCAAAGATACGTTAGTAATACTTTGAGCAATAACCCGCTCGATACCAATTGAAGGTCACCCAAGAGGGGGTGAATTGGGTTACCGAGTAGTTATTGTCCTTTTAAAACTTTATGCGCAAATTACAACTATAATGCATACACTATCAATGAATATATATATGCTATGCAAGTGAATGGAATGGAAGAGATGGAAAGTGACACACAATTTATAGTGGTTCGATCCAACGATCTACGTCCACTACCTAACCTCCCCGGTTAGGATTTTTAACCCCCACTTATATTGCAAATAAGTGTTACAACCTAAGCATACAAGCCTAGAGTGCCTAATTACAATTAGGACTTCCCACCTAGCCGCAACTAGGATTTGTGCCTAGTCTCAACTAGGTCTTCCCCTTTGACTTAGATTCCACTAAGTCTTACAATCATACAAATATAATAAGTTGCTGAAAAATAATGAGATACACTTTACAACACAAAGTGGTATCAAATTCAAACACTAGCAAGCCTCCTAGAGCCTAACAACTCTTATGCATGCAAGTATGAGAATAAATGGAATAAGCAAACATGTCACTGATTTTGTTGCAAATCCCAAATGTGAAATCGTTTTAAAAACTTAATATATTAGTGTAAAACCGATTTCAAGTCTAAGAACAATAGTTTAACAAAAATCAAGTTTAAGTGCAAAACTTTTGTTCAAATCTATCTTAGGGTTTGATAAAATAAATTTAAGTGCAAAACCCAAGAAGAAGGTGTTCAAACACACAACAAAATAATTTTCAAATCAAATACACAAAACTATGTAGATTAAGCACAAGCAAGATTTTGGATCTAGGACTTTCTTACAAACAAGAGAATGACAAAAGAGATCAGCTTTGAAGAGATTCTTGTACTCATTTGAAAGCCTCAAAAGTGCTGGATTAGAGAACTAAAGAACAGCCACAAAGATCTCCTTTTGCTTCTTCACAAAAATCAAAGTTCTTCTCTTTGTAGATTTTTTAATTTTTGAGTGTGTTTCTTCCTTCTTTTTAACAAAACCATGTTCTTGGTGGTTTTATAATGTTAGGTATTCCATCTTGACGGTTTATGACCGTTCTAGGGATCCAAGGGTCCAAAATAGATCAAGAATTCAAATTAAAAGTGTGTTTTCCAAATTTGTAAAAAAAAAAGTCGAGATATGCAATTAGCGCGCTAATGCTTTGAGACCTAAGCGCTAACTCGCACTTAGCGCGCTAATGAAATCATTAGCGCGCTAACTGCAGGGGACCTCAAAACAATTATTTTGTCCCTTTGTGTTAGCGACCCTTAAACTCGTCCGGGACCTAACCAACCCTTATATAACATGTTATACACGTTTATTATGAGTCATTAAGCCTAATTGGGTGGTCCTGATATTTTTACAAATCCCGAAAACGGAAATTCACGATTTCATAATGTATTAGGGGCTTTTCTACAAATTTACGAGTTTTTTTTCGAAGACCTTTCAAAAACGAGTTTTTCTTTTTCGAAAACATTTACAATGATCTCTAATATGCAAATGACCATCCACACAAAGTTTCACATTGTTTAAACTCATAGACCTAGTTATGTGTTTAAATTCCACTTTGAAACTTGAAGTAAACTTATAACTTTGAAAATGGTTTAAGAAACTTGATATGCATGGACTAATGCATTTGGCTTGCGTGAAAGAATTTATATACCTTACATTGAAATTACAAATTGCGGTTTGAACTTTCATCTTCATTTCTTCATTAATGCCGAGTCTTGAACTTGTATTTCTTGAGTACCCTTGATATGTTGTTTTGCATCCTTTAACAAAAACTGAAATACACTAGATGTTTATTAGTACATTTTCACCTTGTTTGTTTCCATCAAAATCTCGATCGGAGTGTGAGTGACTAACCACTTAGTCCAACAACATTTTCCATTTGTGGCACTTCCAAGCATGTTATGATGGATTCTTGTAACACATTGTCTTTTATTCCCGGACGCATGATAAGAGAGTTAGGGTTACCTGCACAGACCTTAAATACACATATAGTTCTTAATACGACTGCTGGGGATAAGATATACCCTAATTGGATATGTCGAGATTGTATTATCGAGATAAGGGATATCAATTACTATCTGATTTACGAGTCTTAAAGTATCTAGAGTTCGATGCGATGTTGGGCATGGATTGGTTGTTAGCATATCACGTATAGATCGATTATTTCAGCAAGACTGTGACGTTTGACATTGAAAGGATTATAGAGTCTTCATTTGTTGGAGTTTCCACTGCATTATCAATCACTCGAGGTTGACTAGCTACGTCGCAGGAGATGGAGGCGCACGAGGCTATAGCTGAGCCAGAGTTTAGGACGATGATTAGGGTTGAGGATGTCCATATAGTCTGCGAGTTTTTAGACATGTTTTTGATGATTTGCCAGGATTACAACCACCGAGAGCTATTGAGTTTATCATTGAGTTAATTCTGAGAATTCAACCAATCTACAATAGGCCGTATAGGATGTCAGCGTCGGAGCATGAGGAGTTAAGGACCCAATTAAAGGATTTATTGTAGAAGGGTTTTATTCGCCTAGCATGTCACCTTGGGGAGCTCCAGTTCTTTTTGTGAAGAAGAAGGACGGTTTGAAGCAAATATGTGTGGACTACGGAAAGGTGAATCAGGTGATGATTCAGAATCGTTACCCACATTCAAAGATTGATGACTTATTCGATCAGTTGGCTGGGGCTAAGCTCTTCTCAAAGACCAACTTACATTTAGGATCTCATCAGTTGGGGATTCGAGAGGAGGATGTGGAGAAAACCGCTTTTAGTACGTGTTACAGACTATTTGACTTTACAGTGTCATTTGGATTGACTAACGCACCATTAGTTTTCATGGATTTGATGCATAGGGTGTTGAGGCCATTTTTGGTTCGATACGTCATAGTTATTATCGTTGACGTCATGATTTACAGTAGGACTTTCGAGGGCACGAAAGACATCTCAAAGATGTATTGGTGACGCTGAAAGAGGACGAACTTTATGCTAAGTTCAGCAAGTGCGTGTTCTGGCTGAACGAGGTGAAGTTCTTGGGGCATGTCATCAATGATCAGGGCATATTAGTTGATGGTGACAAGATTCGGGTGATTACTGACTAGAGGACACCCGAGTCTGTATCTGACATTCAGAGTTTCCTAGGTTTGGCAAGATATTACAGGCGCTTCGTGTAGGATTTATCGATGATTGTTGCGCCAATGACAGGGTTGACCAAGAAGGATGTTAGATTTGATTGGTCACACGAGTGTGAGGATGCTTTTTGGGAGCTAAAGAGGAAGTTGACTTTGGTACCACTTTTAACATTACATGTAGCAAGTAGTGATTTTTTAGTTTATATTGATGCGTCAGACACTGGGTTAGGTTGTGTGTTGATGCAAGACGGACACCCAGTGACCTATTGATCTCGACGGTTGAGACCTCATGAGGGGAACTATCCAATTCATGAATTGGAGCTTGTAGTGGTAATGTTTGCACTAAAGGCTTGGAGGCACTACTTGTACGACGAGAGGTTTGTGTTATTCACAAACCATCAGAGTTTGAGGTACCTGTTCACTCAGAGGGAGTTGAACATGCGACAATAGAGATGTCTTGAGTTACTAAAGGACTATGACTTCACCATCGAATATAATCCAGGTAAGGCGAATGTCGTAGCTGATGCTTTTAGTAGGAACAACATCGAGACCCAGATGGTACTGCGACATATGACACATGAGCATGGGTTGTTCGAGGCAACATCGATGTTATGTGTGATAGAGACTATTGTTGAGCTACATATTTATTGTCGGATGTAGGTTTCCATGGTGTCTTTTGAGTGGGTTGCTGAGTTGCAGAGAGCTGAGGGACCGATATTTGCGGATTAGTGGTCTGGCTTAAGATTCGGGGTGCATGGAGTGGTCTAAGGTTTCAGACGAGTGCTTGAGACACATGGGTCACTTGTGGATACTGTCGGTATTGGAGCTCAGAACAACATTCTCAAGGACGCACACCGGTTGCGATATATAGTTCATCATGGTCAGACTAAAATGTATCACGATCTGCGAGAGATTGTTTTGGTGGCCAAGGATGAAGGCCGATGCGGGTAGATACGTCCAGAGTTGTCATATTTGCCAGCAGGTGAAGGCTAAGCATAGAAAACCAATTGGGTTGCTACAACAACTACCCATTCCTCAATGGAAGTGGGAACGCGTGACCATGGACTTCGTCGATTGCCTACCAGAGACTGCGAGGAGACACGACGCAGTTTGGGTAGTTATCGACAGGTTGACAAAGTCGGCACATTTCATAACGATCGCCAAAAGATATTCAATTACACAGCTGAGTACTATCTTCGAAAGAGAGATTATCATATTGCATGGTGTACCAATTTCCATTGTTTCTAACAGAGATCCGAGATTTACTTCAAGGCTTTGGGAGAGTATGCAGGAGCAGTTTGACACTCATTTACAGTTAAGCACTGTGTACCATCCTCAGACTAAGGGCACTCAAAGCGTTTGATTCAGATTCTCGAGGATATGCTCAGGGCATGTATATTACAGTTTGGTATATCGTGGGAGGATTACTTACCTTTTTGTAAGTTTGCTTACAACAACGGCTATAAGGCGAGTATCGAGATGCCACCGTTTGAGGCACTTTATGGTAGGCCTTGCAGGTCACCGAATGTTGGCCGACATCGAAGGATACATCGGCTATATGACCCGAAATTGTTGTTGACCATTCTGAGAAGGTGAGACAGATCAGGCAGAGGCTTCAAGTGGCGTGGGAAAGGTAGAAGAAATATGCGGACAAGTACCTTGAGGGTTTGAGCTACAAGGTTGGGGACTGAGTGTATTTCAAGGTTTCGCCTTGGAAGGGTCATAAGAGGTTTGACATTAAGGAGAAGTTGTCACCGAGGTTTTGTAACGGCCCAAAAATTTGACTCGTGCCATGTTCCAGGTCAAGGTCGTATGTGGGACCCACCTGTCGAAACACATATGTCCGAATCTCGGGTGGAGACACCGAGGTATGATATTTGTCTGTAATGTGTGTATGAAAAGTATACGCGGGAATTCGGTGAGCCGAAACACATCGCGTGTCGACGTGGACCGAGGTAGCGACGTAATGTGGCTATAATGATTTTAACGTGGTCACATTAAAATCATATACATTTTGATGTGCCTCGAGTTTCGCTCCGCACGAATCTCGAGGGCACAATAGTTTACTTAATGAGGAAGAAATTAAAATGTATATATAAAAATCTAATATATATAACATCTGATAGAGAGAGTGTGATCGGGACGTGAGAAGAAAAGAAGAGAGAGAGGAGCATAGAGAGAGAAAGAGAGAGGTAGAACCAGAGAAGTGAGAAAGAGATGGGGGAGAAGAGGAGCGAGCTCGCGGAGGTCGGTCACGACAGCACCTGCGAGGCGGCGTGGCGTGGGCGGCGGCTGCAGCGACGAACCAGCTGCGCGGCTTGGCGAGCAGCTCACGAACGACACTGATGCGGACGACGTCAACGAACGGCAGCGGCGCGGCGCGACGAGGCAACACCAGCGGGTGCGGCTGGTGCGGACAGCGGCAGTAACGCCGGCGAGCAGCGGTAGCGGCGGCGCCGGCCAGCAGCCGCGGCGGCGCCGGCATCGGCAGTGGCGCGGCAGCGACGCCTGATTGGCTGCGACGCGATGAACGGCGCGGTGGCGCGGTGGCGCGTTGTCGATGGATCGGAGGCTTGACTTCGACGAGTTCGACGACGCGAGGGATTCAAATGGTTTTGAAGACCATAGTGAGCTTTATTTCACTAAATTTAGTTGTGATTTGAATGATTTTAATAAATTAGCCCTAAATAGTATAAATGGACACCAGGGACTTAGGAGTCGGGTGTCGGGTGCGCTAATCGAGGCGTGAGCGAACGTTTAAGGACGAATTGGATTGTTCACGAAAACTGTAAGTAAACCAGCTAGGGACTTGTACGGTATTTCATTTCACTCCATTGGCTATTGTTCATTGCTTTGTGATAGTTTCCTTTCACTGTTGTTGATTGCTTTGTCGTGATAACTATCTTTGAAATTGTTGTCGGTTGAGTGGTCCATTGACAAGTGAGTCATGGTTATTGTTATCCGCGATATGAGAGTATTAAGGCTGGGACGCAGGGGTCTCGTCCTAAACACGAGGCTTGTGGATATTTCATAGTTGCACGGGCTAGGGCTGGGAGGCAGGTGTCTCATCCTAGATCCGGTCTGTGATGTCTCATAGTCGCAAAGGTTAGGGCTGGGAGGATGGGGTCTCGTCCTAAACCCGAGTCTGTTGGGTTTTTGCCGCGACTCAATGACCTTTTGGTCGGGACTCCTTGTTATTTGGCCTCACTCACCGATTGATTTGTTTATAGTCTTTTATATTCATGCGTTCATTGTTCCTTTATTTTCAATTGCATGAATTCGACTACTTTTGATTATTTTGAAATGATGTATATGTCCTACTGGCTTTACTTACCTGAGCTCGTCATTTTTGGGTATGACTGAGTGCAGATCTACCGTCCAGCAAGGGGAAGGCTCTATAGCTAGGTGAATTTTTGTATCTCGTGTATTACTCTCATCTAATGACAACATATTTACTGGGTTCCACAATTAGGTTGCCTAACTTTCTACATTATTGTTGAGTTATTTAGTATAGTAATTGCTTCCGCATAAATTTGTAAATCTTGAAAAGTATTAATAACTCAACTTAAAATTGTGAATTTACGTATAATGAGGGATTGGAAGGCTGACTAAGTTTGCGTTGACCTTGCGAGACTGGCTCGGGGGTCCACGTGGGCTTAGGTCGGGCAGGGCCCAGTTTGCGGAAAATTGGGGCCATCACAGGTTTATTGGACCGTTCAGAGTTGAAGAACACGTTGGCAGAGTGACTTAATGTTTGGAGTTGTCATTGCAATTAGCAGGGTTACATCCAGTGTTTCACATTTCCATGTTTGGGCTGGCTAGGTCGGGACTAAGGCTTATGGTTGATATACGTCATATTGATGTGCAACCTGACGTCATATGAGGGGCAGCTAGTGGAAATCATGGATAGGAGGACTCAGACTTTAAGTACGTTGGCATGATCATGGGACCGAGGGACTTACTTGGGAGCTTAAGTTTACTATGTGACGACGATATCCCCGCATATTTGCTAGTAAGTGTTTAAGTTTAATTTAAATTTTGGGATGAAATTTCACCTACTAAGGAAGAATTATAACGGCTCGATTTAATTCACCATTATTAATGACGTGGTTGCAGACGTGGCAGACAGCTCAGACGTTCGTGGGACCCGCAATTAGGCTAGGACACTTTTAGAGCTAGGTAAATAGTTATTTTTTGTGCTGATTGGTCTAATTTAAGATGTTTATGTTGAAATAGAGTAAAAAATATTGCAATGTGTGTACTTATGTTACGTTTAACATGTGAGACCGTGTGATAAGTATTCACCTCGATATGTGTGTTGATGCGGGTACCAGGTAGGCTAAAAGACTAAATACTAGGTTGGGGGAAATAATACACACATTAAATGAGTAAAATGAGTTAAATAATTAATATGTAATAATATTTGAATTTTGGGTCATGGTAGTACGCGTATGTCTCGATTTAGGACTCGAAATCAAGCGTCGAAACATTGAGAGGCAACTTATTTGGTTAAGTACAAGGGAGAGTGTGCAATTGGAGTCACTTTAGAAGTCATTAGGGGTTGGAAAATGGAGCAAAAGTGCCTACTAGATGGCATTAAGATGCACATGTGAGGAGAGATCATGTGAGAGTATAAAAAGTCACATTGACTTTCTTTCCACCACATTTTCTCTCTCTTTCTCTCACAAGAAATCCGAAAATTGAGAAGCAAAAACAAGGGTTTGGTGCTACAAATTTGATGATTTGAATACCTTATAGTGGTTAATTCATCAAAGCAAAGTAAGATTCATTATCACTTTAACTTTCTTTATCTTTTGGTACCATTTTTTGGGGTGTTTGAGTGAATCCAATATGAATGGTTATGAGGCTGTTTTGGTGGCTATTTTAGTGAGTTTTTGATGCCATGAAACTTGAGTAATATAGGTTTTTGTTGAAGTTGTGGAGTTTTATCAGGGCTTCGCCAAGTTTTATCGGGGGTTTCGCCAAGTTTTATTGGGGTTTAGGTTTTGATTCGGCCAATTGGGGCATATCCCGGGGATCGATATCGGGCATAATATGAATTAATAAGATGAATTTGATATTGAGAAATCCCAAAGTTTGGAAAATTGATAAATTAACGAATATTAGGTTCTTGGATTTAATCGACGGGTGTCGGGGCAAGCATTTGGAGGCGTGGAGATTTGCTTTTACTTACTTTGGCTTTTGAATTCAAATTTTGTCTTTCAATACTCTATTCTTGGTTTTGGTTTAAATGGATGGACATTAAGGCTCTCCCTTCGTACCATTCCTGTGTGTATGTTTACTAGGCCTTAACACGTGTGTCTGGGATCTCGGTGAATAGTTCGACCTGAGAGTCGCATCGGGGCACGTGTAGGTGCATCATAGGTTCTACACCGACAACCTAGTAGATCCAGATACTGGACTTGCTTGATTAGTACTTTACGACAATATTATGTGGAGAGTCTAAAGTATGGCACTACTCTAACCCTAGGCTCTAAGAACACACTTTGAGCTTTCACTATTACTTATCCATGCAATGATCACAGTTGCCTGTATTTATTTCTGCATGTTTATTTAATAGTTTTGTTTAAATTTCAATATTTACTTTCAGTATTGCTCACTTAATTTCATTAAGAATACTCACTCTGGACTCGTCATCTGCCTTTTATGATGGCTTGAGTGCAGATCATAGTATGATTCGTGGCAAGGGTATGCATGCAGAGTACCTGTGATTCAGAGCTATTGAGCTAGACTTGTACGTTTGTATTATGTGTATTTTGTTTTTATTTTAGGGATTTAGGATTGTGACACTTTAAGACTATATTTTTGATATTTTGAGACCTTTGAGGTGTATTCTTGATATATGATGACATATGGGTTTTTCACACTAGGTATCCGAATTAAAAGTATGACTTTGATGTTTAATATTTTATTTTTTCATGTTTAAATACTTCCATTGTGGTTTATTAAGGATTGAAACAACATTTTAACAGATGACTTAAATTCATTAACAATTAAAATAGTAAATTATTGTTTATTGAGGTTAATAATGATTAAATGGTGGATGAGATTGCATGTGGGACACACCTGGAGCTGGTAGGCCAGGTTATGGGCCCGCATTGGCCCCCATGGTGGTTCATTTGGAAAATGGGTTGCTACATGAACTATTTTGAAAGTTTACCAAACAAACTTAGATTCGGTTAAAGTTTGACATTTATGCTTTAAATCAATATTAAACTTAGGTAATAAATTAAGATGAACCATTCTATTGATCGACCTCCTATTTACATGACCTAATCTAGCATGGCAAACATCATAAAAATCCACGATTTAAATTGAAGCATTTATTTTATTCATAGCATTAATCACCATTACATTGAGTTTAAACATTATATCGACTAAGTACCATCTTCCTATACAGTTTGTATCTTTACATAACACAAACTTATCAGAGTTGAACACTAGTTTGCGTAAAATTTGAGAATTTCATAAACTTTATTATGTGACTAATTAAGTATTTTTCATGATCTTATTTGGATTTTAAATATTAAAGGTGGGACACACTCATTATGGACCAGAGATAATAAGTTATCTTCTATTTTTCTTGTTGTGTGCTTAGTATGTGTATTATATGGTATTTGTCACGAAGTTGAGGTGTGTTAAGATGTATCCTCAATTTGTCATAATCGGGGTTGAAAGTGAGTGTTTGAAGGGCATGAGTGAAAGTGAATTATTAAATGTTATAAAACTAGTAAACAAGTTTTAACTATCATGTGAGGGTTTTGCCTCGATTTACGTGGTAGTTGAGATTGTTAGTAATGAAAAATGAGAACAAAGTTGGTGCGACACCTTGCCTCTAGGTGCGTGTCAATTGGCGACGATCGAGTTGAAATTTGGCCTAAATTGATGTAAGTTTGGCTAAGTATGACAACCAAATTGGTATGATAGATTTTGGTATGTCGTGGACAAAGATAAGATTTCTGGGGTCTTAGCATGACCAAAATCAGTATTATGGGCGTTTTATGAAGTTTGACTATTTTGTCAAGAGTTTGGCTCAATTTTAGTGAAAAATCAAATTCAAAACGAGCATCGAAGGTCAAACACTTCAAAATAGGGATTTCAAGAATTAATAAATAAAAAATAAGCTTCTTAGGGTTAATATATATATATATATAAAAGAAAAAATGAAAGGAGGTTTCATTTCATATTAACATAACATTTTTGCTCAACTCGGATTTTCATTTCGCGAGTTCCAAACGTTCAATTTTTGCTCGATTTCTTTTTTGCTAAATAGTAGAGTATCGTAAAATGGTCAATTCGAGCTGAGTTTCCGCAATGACGAGACGAGTTATTTGGCTCGAAATTTAGTAAATACTTTATTTAGAGCATTTTCTTTAATTCAATTTGAATTCTCGCGATTTTTCGACTTCTTTTGCAGGTTTTTGATAGAAATTGGTAGGCATAGTTGTGAATTGATGTATTTAGCTGATGTGCACCGATTTGGAATAAATCCCACCGACGTGGGTTAGGGTTTTTATGAATTGAACTAATGCGATTTAATTGATGACTGTTTTGGAAATGTTTTATAGTTGATATTGATTTAAATTAGGTTTTTAGATGAATCGATTATTGGTTTTGATCTAATTTGACTTCACGGGGTGTGAGAATATTTTGATGTTGGTATCGAGTGGTTTTATCGTGTTTGTTGTTGGATTTTGAGGATTTAATTGCAAAAATATTGATTTGGAGAATTTTTTTAGCTCAAAATAAATAAAGTTTGCCTAGTTAACAGACCATATTAAAAAATCTATAACTTATTCGTCGGTGATCTGATTTAAGTGTTCTTAAAGTCTATGAAAAGTAGGACATGAGTACTACAAGTTCCTTTTAGGTTATCATGACAAATATTGAGGTTTTCTAGGTTAAAAAGTTACCCCAAGTTAGCTAGTTGAAACAGTTATATAAATTAATATTTTGTGAAAATGCTCTAAAACGTACTTTGACCACAGTTTTTATTGGGTTTGTGATTTGGTTTCACTTGAAGCATGACTATAATATAATTGGGTATGCAAGGAACCTATTGGAACCTTTTTCAAGGTAATTCGACGCTCTGAGAACCCCAAGAATTTAGCTTAAAGTTGGTTAGTTGTAAGTAAACCCTAAAGTGGTCTTTACTATTTATGAAATTTATTTTTATACTTGCATTTATATTTAGTCTGCATTGCATTTCGCTTTTTTTGTCATGCATACATGACATCTAGATAGAGTTGCCTATGTTTTGGTCATAAGGGTGTGAGGTGCTCCACTCGAGACTAGACGTACTGCATGCGTCTAAGACGGGTAATGTCGACTCTGTTGTAGCATGCATTGAACGCATATGACTGTTCTAGGTTCATCGTAAGTGGATTCACTTTTTATGAGCTTAGAACAGGAAATGGGGGATCTACGTTGTTATGTAAATTTGTTGTTATTTGGAAATGCAATTACATGTCTCCATGTATTCAGACTAACATTTGCAAAAGTACAGAGCAATATAGGAGTTTACTTGCCTGACATCTTCGAGTTGTTTTCGATGATATTAGGTTCTATGTGAAAACTAGACATAAATGGAAAAGCTCGAAGATCTTCAGTGAATGATTTATGTTTAAAAGTTTGATTTTCTTATTGTAATCACTTTATATATATTGTTTTGGATTTTGGGGTAAGTGAAGGTCGTGAAATACTTCGAAATAGGTTTTGAGAGTCTCTTAAATTAGTTTGAGGTAAGTTAAGAGAT
This sequence comes from Stephania yunnanensis, assembly GCA_039657365.1. Taxonomy (NCBI): domain Eukaryota; kingdom Viridiplantae; phylum Streptophyta; class Magnoliopsida; order Ranunculales; family Menispermaceae; genus Stephania; species Stephania yunnanensis. The sequence goes on along the minus strand of CM077584.1, from coordinate 49,014,876 downwards.
TTATGATTCAGTTTCAATTTATTTTGGGACTATAAAGTTGTAAATAAGGTATTGAAGGCTCTAAGTTAGTACTTAAAGTTTGAGTTTAATTTATATTGTAAACTGCGGGGGGTTGTGAGTCCTTTTAGGATCCTAAACTCTACTATCTATTAGGTAAAAGTTTTTCGACGGACCATTTTTAAGGGAGGTGCTGCCACAATTTTTACAAAATATGGATATTTGCTCCAATTAAACAAATCATGAATTCAGTTTGAATGAGGATATAAATTTAGTTTTGAAGCATTATTAAAGATTGAAATAAAAATTATTTTGAGGTTGAATGGATTAGATACCTAATTAGAGGAATTAGGCTAAGTCAGGACTTAGTGAGATGGGCATTGATAGTTTGAATCCCCTTTTAGTAAGGAGAGTACCCGATACTAATTTCTTTCTAATTTCAGGAACATAAAGTACATTTACTAAAGTAAGAGTTTTCCCAAAAGTAAATTTTCGCAACACTTATCCTTTCCCTTTAACACTTGAAGTAAATGAATTCCCCATTTATAGTTTTTCATCATTAATAACATCTTCAAAGGTTGAAAACAACGCATTGTCGCCATAAATGTGCCTAGAGGCTCCTGTGTCAATCCACCAACCTTTGACATTGTCAATCATATTGATTTTAGAAATCACAGCAACCAAATCTTCATCGACGGTTGTGACATTGGCCTAATTCTTTTGAATAAAATTTATAGCAGGTTTATCTTTGCGGTGATGACATTCTTGAGCTTTATGTTTGGGCTTTTCGCACAACCAATAATTGCCTTTAACTTTCATAAAAGGCTTGCCTTTTGGTGCAAGAGTATATTAACTTTTTGCGGAAAACTTTTTCCCTTGTTCTTTTGAATTCTGGATTTTGAAGACTCTACTTCAATAGTGTTTGCCTTGACAACGAAGATATGTACTTCAATTTTTCTCCATTTGTGATGGTCTTCTTCAACTTGAAGCCTCAGAATTAGGGCTGTCAATTTGGGTCATGAAACGTTTAACACGACACGACACGACACGCGATAAACATGTCGTGGGTTTGGCAAAAGTGTATGTGGGTCATAAACAGGTTAACCTGTTTATACACAGTTAATAAACGAGTCGTTAACATGTTAACCCGTGTGACTCGTTTATGACTCGCATAATTATTTACATATAAATTATATAATTAATCAGTAATCACTATTCACTAATCACTCTTATAAATACAAATTTTTTATTTCCCTTCAAGTTTCAACAGTTCAACTCTTATCAAACCTTAAAAAGTATCAAAAGTTCAAAACCTTGTAGTTGGGTTATTAAACTTGAACTTGACTATTTGAGAACTTGTATTTTTAATTTTTCCTTGTTAAACTTAGATTTTGTCCATTTCTATGTGACAACATTGATATAACTTGGTAGATGGGTTTATAATTTTATATTTTATGTTGTTTGTATTGATTTTGTAGTGAGATATCATTAATCTAGTAGCATGTTTAATAGGTTGATAAACAGGTACACAAACGAGTCGAGTTAAACATGTTAAACATGATCTGTTTAATAAACGTGTTAAACAGGTACACAAACGAGTCGAGTTAAACATGTACACAAACGAGTCGAGTTAAACAGGTTAAACATGATATGTTTAATAAACGTGTTAAACGTGTCATAAACATGTTACCTGTTTATTAAACGTGTCGTGTGTCGTGTTTACAAATAGTGACTCTTTTAATAAACGTGTCGTGTGCGGGTTTAGGATAATTATGACACGACACGTTTACGACACGACATGTTTACGACTCGCTGACACGAATTGCCAGCCCTACTCAGAATCAAGTCCTCATCTCTCTCCTTTTGTTTTTTTAGATAGATTTTAAAGTCTTTCCACGAACGAGGTAATTTCTCAATAATTGCACCAACTTGAAAGTGTGCGACGGCCCCAACCCTACAAATTAGGCATCGCCCGGCACTAGGCCTCCATTAACTCCTGGTAAACCAGTTCGAAGTTAATAAAGGCCTAGTCAACTTCACAAATCGGTCTTTAGTACCTGATAGTCCATATAACAAAGTGTATATATAAAATCATATGCGTCGAAAATTAAATGTGATGAAAACCGATAACAACTAAATTAAACACACAACGAGTTCTTGGTGTGGAAGCTAGAATATGGAAACCTCGTACAACAAATACAATATACAAAATATAGTATCTCTCAACTCGAATACATATTTATAAAATATATTAATTACAATATAAATATATTAAATGACCTACATATATCGCACATCAATGTTTTTGAGCTCGAAGATTATGCCTGCAATTGTCACCAAAAGCGGAGACAATTCTAGTGAGTAAATCCATAAGAAGCTCAATTGTAACTCAGATTAAACAATAAATAAGTCTATAAATCATGCATCCAAGAAACGAAACTGAAAAGAACAATAAATCGCATGATAGACAAACTACAATGGTCAACAATAGAGACCAAATGACCCGGAAGCAAATGATAAGCGCCTAAGTGGTCTTGACACGCTATACGTGGGCTCAAAGCCAGTTGACTACGAGTAAGTCTCAAATACAGGTGTCGTAGGACCAAGTCTGCTTCAACCACACTAATCCATTTGGCATTATCGGCTCACTTGGGCCGCAGCCCGAGAAAAACTTTCGAAAGAGCCATAGTCGCACCTAGATGCTCAACTGCAATGGATTCCTTGAAGTCCTGTGAGGAGCCAAGACCACTTAGCGAATGCTCACTCAGATGATTCAATCTCGTATAGGACTAACGAGTAAACAACGACTCAATTCAACCACTTTAGATCCTAGGTCATTCGATAGGGAAGTAAAGTCTAATAATGTGTATCATTTCCATCAAAATATGCAAAGAAAGGAAAAGAATTAATATTGGATTTCTTACTGGTTTACTTACAATATAATCGCATAAATCGTCACATCAAATCGATGATTCAAATAGCCTAGTTGAGTCATTCTTGTGTATTTACAATCATACATAGTATAGCAAAGTTGTTTTAGGTACCATTTGCTAAATAGAGACCTTGTGTTGCTCAAATGAACTAATTTGTCAATTAGTTTATTTAAAGACTAAGTCATTACATAAAAGGCTTAACTTATTAAGATAATCTTATATTAGTTTCACTTTTGAAGTTAATGAATATAAGTCTAGGAACCACAAGTTCATAAAACCTTTGTTCGAGTAATTTAAACCCAAACAACACATTTGTCCAACCATTTAGTCATATATGAAAGTCTATTCAAAGGCATTGGATTTTCTTGGATTCATATAACTACCAAAAATATAGCTTCCAAGTAGTATAGTTGATCATGCAAGGCTAGCATTAATAATTAAATAGACCTTTTAAATATGCAAGCCTACTTCCTTGTGCTAGTAAAATGAATTTATAAGCTATTCTAATAAGTATTTAGACCTAAACCTTTTCTAGGTTTGGTTCGGCTCAAACAAGTGATTTTAAAAAGGTTCAATTCTACCAAACCATTACTACTTAATTTCATGAAATTTAAAACCTCTCAAGATCAATTTATGAGTAGTTTACTTCAATTTATGAGTAGTTGTTATATCCTTATAAATACTTTCACATGATGAGCGTCATCATATCCATCTAATTACTTTTTTATCCATATAAATTTTTATTTTTGAATTTGGAAAAAAAGGCAAGTTTTCTTTCATGCATTATATCAAACACTTGGAGTGCATTCATTCAATGAACTATATATACTTTAACTTCAAGTTTTTCTTCTTAATTATGTCCACAATCGTTACCTTACTCAAATCAAGTACTTTAAAGCATCAATGCAAATTTTAGAATGAAGTCAAACCATCGAGATTTTGAATCTTCACTTCAATAGTTGAAGTTGGAGTTAATTCATGATGTTTAGTAAAAACCCAATTTGAGATTCATTTTTTTTTTTTTTAAGTTCAAATGCATATTAGTTCAAATCGATCAAAACATGCTCAAAACTTAAAATGAACAAGTAAAACCTTATTTGAGTCATTTTATCAAACATTTGGTATGTATGTTCTACACACCAACTAGATTGATTATTAATTTAGAAAAACAACTTCAAGTTCAACAACAACAACTCATTCAAGGCTATTTCAAACTAAATCTAACTAACAACACTCATTTCTTAAGCAAATCGAACTAGAAGCATGATTTGAACAAACACGAAAATCTTACATTAATGAGGAGTTTAATTCATTTCTGGAAATTTCACTAGAGTTAATGAATCGGGTTTAAAACCATATTTATCTTCACTTGAAGATTTGAAGAAAATTATGTAACACATTCTTTGAGATATTTCCTCAAACACTTTGTGTGTATTAGCTAACATTTTCATGAATTCAAATTAGTTCCAACCAATTAAATCCCCATTATCAAAATCCTTTAGACAAGTAGCCTTAATACTTGATTTGAAGATAAAATTACTATTTTGGAGGAATCAAACTCACATTAATCAAACATGTATTTTAAAACAAACAAGTCCGAGTCAAATCGAGTTAGTGATAAAAAAAAAAATATCAAAATCTTCAACAATCAACTCAAAATCATCATTAACAACTATGAATTCATGGATTCAACTTTAGTTTGAACTAAAATTTGGATGATAGCCTCACTATAGCCTCTAATGGAGCTTTCTAACTCTCAATCTCTTTCAAGACATCAATTCTACGGGGGGTATTCAATTGAGATTTTAATAAACTTTTGGTTACTTTTAATGACTAAAAAATTTTAGGTGTATTCATTTAAAACTTTTAGAGATTTTATAAAAGTAAGGTGTATTAAATGTGGACTTTTATAGACTTTTTAAAAGTCTACAAAAGTTTTGGGGTGTTCAATTTAAAGTTTTAGAGAGTTCATAAAAGTAAGATGTATTTAATTTTTTGTTACTTTTGTAAATTGGTTACAAATCTTGACTTTTGAAGACTTTTTGTATAAAAATACACATAAAAAAGTCTTCAACTTCTCATCACCTCAACCTAGAAACTTTTAGAGACTTCTAATTTTTGTTGGTTACATTTTTCAATAAGGACTTCATTGTTCACAAGATGTATTTTTCTTGTCCATTGTTTTTATCAACTTCTCCAATCACTCCACAACTCTTGGATTTCATTGCTCACTCATTATACTTTAATATCTATGTTGATGAAAATGGATTGATGTTATTATTAATAAAATCTCATTCTTGCATCACTATACATTTTTGATAGTTTTTTTTTTGACAAAGAAGTTTCATTTATTTAGTGTATTATTATTATAATCTCAAAAAGTGTAGTATTATTATTTTTGAAGAAAATAATTGTACAATTTTTTTATAAATGCAAGAAGTGCATTTTTTTAGAATTTAAACTATCATTATTAAGGAAAAAATATAATTTTTTTTGCTTAAGTCAAACAAAAAAATAAAGTGCAAAAATATTTCCAATGATCTTTTCTCAAAAAAAAAAAATTCAATGATCTTACTTGATTCTTTCCTACCACTAAAAGATGATTTATTTACCTATTTATCATGTTGATATTTATTTACTTATTTATTATGCTACTACCTTGAGAGTAATTCATTAATATGTCTGTATATTTTTTTTACTAAAATATAAAAATACTTTTAAAAAATTAGTAATAGTTCTTAAGAAAAAAATATAATTATTTATTTTTTATAATAAAGTGCAAAATATTTGTTTCATTTTAAAAATCACTATAAAAAATCATGTTTAAGAAGTTAACAAAAGTCACAAAAATCTTAAATGTCGATAAAAGTCATTATAATGAAATCTACATAAAAGTTTATCAAAGTCTCTAAAGTCAATCAAAATCTAAACTTCATAAAAGTCATTCACTTATAAAAGTAACCAAAAATCTATTAAAATCTCAAATGAATACACCCCTGTTAGTTTGGATCTAGTCATCATCTTCACCACTTCAAACAAGACCTTTCTTCTTACTTTTTTATTTCCTCCTTCATCGAAGTCGCGCCGGAGCCGCATTGCTTGTCGTCACTGACAACCGCGTCTCCTCCATTCCTTCTTCCTCTGTGAGCTCGGCGCATCATTGTTGTGTGTTTGTGCGCACAAAGGGTTTCCAACCCCTTTTGTGCGTTTCTTGTTTTTTTTTCTTTTTTGAGAGCAAGTCTTATCTCCTAGTATCTTCCTCGATCCATGAAATAACAAGATGTATGACTAATATTGTTTACCTTAAATTAGATTTGAAGGTCTTTATTTCTTCCGGTCACTTTGTGACTCAAAAAGTTACATGCAACCCTTGCTTGAACTATTTCTTCGTTATTTTTAAATAAATTAATAGCCTAAAGTTTTATCGTCACATGAATTTAATTTAATTAAGTCGAAATAGTGTTACAATACTATATACTACACGCAGTAGCATGTCAGACATAATTGAAAATATTTTATGCTTCTTTTTATAGATGTTCGAGCATTTCGACTCACCGCGACTCTCAATCAGGTATTAACTTCTAATAATTCAAGATTATCAATTAATCATCAAATTAAAAATACGGTCGTTACAAAGTGTTCATTGATAGAAGATCCCTCAGTATGCAATTCATGAATTAAAACTTGAATTTCTTCTATTTGCTTGATCACTGTTTTGGAGTCCACCATGACATACTTGAGAAATTTACCAATTACAAATTTCTTCGCATCGACATCTTCTATTTTATATTTCTTCTCAAGCATATTCCATAATTCCATTGTCGTATTATATGACGAGTATATGTCATATAAATTATCATCTAAGCAATTGAGGATATAATTTCAGCAAAGAAAATCAAAACTTCTCCAATTTTCTATGGACACAAGTGTCTCCTTTTAAAGATGATCCTCATCTGTCTTAGGCTCTTCCTCCCTCACAATATTAGCAAGTTTTAAGCTTGTCAAGTAGAAAAACAATTTTTATTGCTGCCTCTTGAAATCCACTCCTTTGAACTTTTAGGTTTTTCGTCATGCTTCTTCTAAGTTGTTGTTCTCGATTGTTCTGCCATTTTATTTTTTCAGAGTTTCTGAAATGCATAATACAACAAAACTATATCTCTAAAATTTTGAAAAAAAAAAAAATTCGTCTTAAATTGTTACACATAACAATCTATAATGTTTACCAATTTGATATAAATAAAACGAAACTACAATAATCAATAACATAATTGAAATAACAAGTAAATTTAAAATTATCTAACTAGAGGCTTGCATAGAAACAATGTCCTAAGATAGAGATTTTTATGAATTCGACCTTTTGTATTTCGATACCCGACTTGATTTACAAAGCTAACAATCTAAGCCCAAAGGCCCAAGGCCTTATCGTTGAAATTAAATATTAAATATTATATATGTATACCATATTATCCAATGTCGCTTGGGCTCTATCCATTGTGTTTCTCTAAAGCAAAGCTAAAGAGAGGGTTTTTGTATATAAAGAATATGTACTTTTTTTAAGTGAGCAATGTGGGACTAAAGAGTTTTCCATCCGAACTCTCTCGAGTTTCGACATTTATGTCAATTCATATCTTTTACTATTTAAAAATTTGTAACTTTCTTGTAAGTTTAAAATTGAACCAAACATGAAAATATGATCTTTCATTGTCAACTCCACTCACACTGTAAGTTGGCAAAAATAAACGAAACGAGACCCAAACAAATGAATTGACATAAACATTCTTCAAATAAAAGAGAGGGATGTGAGTAAGAAAATGTAATTAATGAAAGGTAATTGTCCACAAGTCTATGGGACATAACTCCTCTAATCCTAGGGGCGGAAGATGTATCTCACGCTCTCAAGTGTGAGTTGAAAGATAACTTAGAGGAGAGTTGGGTTTATAAAACCAACCAAACAAAATTAGTTTTAACTCTCTTCTAAGTTATCTCACACCCTCCACCCCATCCAAACAAGGGCAAAAGAAACTATTCTACACTAGCAGCTACTATTTATACGCAAACGTAGCATGTATTGCTACAAAAGCTTAAGGAATTTCCATTCCCTCATGTTTCATTATTAAACAAGACTGCAGGATGGCATCCTTTTGCAACAAGATTTTTCTTTACTGGGTAAGAAGGATGCTCTCCAACCAGCTTTTTTTTTTTTTTTTTAATAATAGTTGGTTCCTTTAGACGCGAATGAATATGTGCACTCCTGAAAAAAAGTAAAAAAGAAAAAAAAAAAAGATGTGCACATAAAAAAAAATCTAGATGCATGATTCATGATAGATTTCAAAAAAGAATTTATAAATATTGCATTAATGTTAATAAATTGAGTACAATATTGTGCTCTTATTGATAGAGCTGAACAAAACATAAAATAAGAAAAGTTACATAAACTACCGAAATACCAAAATATAAAAACTTTCTAAATACTTAAATTATGAAAATATAACAACTACTATAGTTTTCTTAACACCCTCCCTCAAACTCAAGTTGGTTCATGAAAATTAACTTGAGATTGTCAATCAAATCAATACTTGACAAATCTAAGGTTCTTTGTGGAGCAAATCAACGACCACCAAAGACGACAAGAAAAGATTTAGATGCGGCAAAATTAGAACAACAAAACTGTAGAACGAGGAAATCGAAACGACGGAGTCGACAACGTACAAATAGCAGAGTCGACAACATACAAATAGCAGAGTCGACAACATGCAAACAACATAGTCAACATAGTCGACGACAGGCAGACAACGGAGTTGATGTAGTCGACGACAGGCAGACATCGAAATGTGGCTAGATGCAATGATGACACTGCATCGTAAATTGTAAATGAATGATGATGAACACACTAACATATGTGTACAGGTGTTTGGCAAAGACGATTAAATAAAAACAACAAAAGAGTGAAAATGACATAAGCATAACAAAAACAAACGAGCACAAGCGAAAGAGAACACTACAAAGCGATCGTCGACTCGAAGGTCGACCGACCTAACACTAAAAACCAAGCTCTCATACCATGATAGATTTCAAAAAAAAAACTAAGAATATTGCATTAATGTGGGCAAATTGAGTACAATATGATGCTCTTATTTATAAAGCTGAACAAAGCATAAAATAAAAAAAATTACATAAACTACCAAAATACCAAAATACAGAAACTTTCTAAATACTTAAACTATAAAAATACAACAACTACTATAGTTTCTTTAACAATTCAAAATTATTGTAAACTATGTAGCAAATGCATACATATCAAAAAAATCTCGAGACACAATTCAAGACCAAGCTTCCACAAAATTATCCCACATCACCAGTTAACCACCATATATAGAAATTGAAAAATTAAATAGGGAATCTAATTGGCATTATAGTTTTTATTATTTTCAATTTTGCTACTTTATTCATGATTGATTTTTTTTTTTTAATGGGTAAGGGGTAGTGTTATTACTTCAAAGGGAAGTAAGATCACTTGGAAACAAGTTGTTCCATAGACTTAATATGCATGTACATCAAATAGAAATAATCCCACATCAAGTCTTAAATAATTAACCCAATCGGCCATTGCATCGAATCAGCAAGACTGAACCTACGCAATGATCGCACCTCATCACCACCAACTCAGCTAGGATCTTCATTCATGAATCATGCATGATTTATTACAAGCGTTGTGTCACGCTAGCTTATAATGAATGAAGTTTCCAATGAAACAACCACCAGGAATCACCTTGTAGCTAGTGAGACTTGAATTCTGCTTTATTTGACTTGGAGAATGACACTACCTTCATTGGATGAAATGCCGCTACGCCTGCAAATTCCAATGTTCATCGTCCCATTTATCCCTGTATGTTCCCGGTCGAGCAGTCCTGTTTATCTCGCTTGCTTCGTACATCTGCTTTCTCCATTTTTCCATTGCTGGAAACCCACACTGAGCGGCGAGCCAATCGGAATACTCAAACTGAAAAACCAACAGTATCAGAACACCCATTCAAGTCCATCATAAACATACTAGAGTGCTATGCATACTCTTACAATAGCAAGCCTTTAATTTCCACCCGCAAGTCTCTCTCTCAACTTTAAAATACAAAAGTAGAGTAGAGAACTTCAAAATCATCATAAATGAATAAATTGGACTCGTTTCTCTGCTCATAACTTATCAACTAGTTACAGGAAATTCCGCTGATATATATAAGAGTGGTGTATAAATGTATTGATAATGGCACAGTTAAAAGGCCTTGAAGCCCAGGAACTCTATCATGTGTTGTTAGGTGGCAGAGGTTATGTAGGTCAGACAACATGCATATCAGTTGTCAAATGGGAATTCCTCAACTTTCGCTGCTATGTTGGCGAGTTGCTCACTTTACCTGATAGTCTCCTATATGATGAGTGTAATGTTTGGGGACGCCAGCATCTTTAAGCCTCGCATATAATGCACAAACGCTTGACATCATTTCTTCTTGGGATGGAAGTGGAATCCGGCCTGACAAAACTCCAGCAACCCACTTACTTTGTAATTCAAGTAATGGAAAAGGAATAACCTGGCAACACAGACATTAAAGACATTGACAGCGTAAATGCACAACATAGTAAAAAACAGATCAATCCACTGTTATCATCCACTAAATAGAATGACAGAAGATTTTAAGTTTAGAACAACCCTCCAGATCAATCCAATAAAGGAAAGTGATGGAGCTAATGCTGGGGGTAAAACATGCTGATAGAGTGGCCCCACACAGTTATCATCCACTGTCACAATATTATTGGCCTCCAAGAAAGGAAAATGGTACTTGTACCTGAAAAGCCACAGAACGCAAGAAAAACTCAAGGATACAGAAGCACAACAAAGTAAAAAATCAATGGAGTTGTAGCCACCCTGAAACAGCACTGCATTAAGTTATTAACACTCAACAAACAAACAGACAACAACAAAGCCTTAATCCCAAATTAGTTGGGGTATGCTACATAAACCAACTCTTCCATTCCGCTTGATTTGATGAAATTGATGGCGTACTTTCAACATACTCTAAATTCTTTCCTAACCAGTGTGTCCCTAATTACCTTCCTTAGGTGTATGTATCGTCAAATTTCTTCAATTTTTTTAGTCAAGTTTCCTAAGTGGGGCATTTGTAGGTCGTTTTTAGATGTGACCAAACCACCGCAATCACCCTTCCCTAATTTGGCTATTTGCTATAAGGATTTGAATGTGTTCCATCCTAGTGCCAAAAATTGAACCGCCCTAACAAATACACAGTTGGTCGAAGTTCTAAACATCCCTCTCATATTTAGTTTAAATATTATGTCAATTATTAGAAAGAAGCCTATGGCTTGCATTGATAATCACTTTTGCAATTTGAAGTGAGAATATTTGTAAGACAACTCATTACATCTGATTCAAGACAACAGGCGCAAACTGAAAAGACCATTAATTCATAAATGATAAATCCACATAGCTGTAACTTGAAATCGTATTTCTCATAAATAAAACCTTCAAAAATGACATAATAACATATAATGACAAGTTTTAGCTTATGGTCTGACAGCACAAGTATAAAAAAAAAAGAAAAAGGAAAAGATCTCGCGAATGATCAGCGTGCAATCATGGAAGTCAGGCTAGCAATTTGTTTTGGTAAATAACACGACTCACAATTAGATGCACCTAAAACACTCTGAATTGTAACTCTAATCATTATAATTGTGAATCATAACGAATCTTGAGATCGACCAAAGTTCAAAGATATTTACAGCCTTCAAACCTTCACAAAAGCTAGTTCTTATATATATATAAAGCTAGTTCTTTTTATATTTAGAAAAAAAAAGTATCAAGTAAAGCGATCCTAAATCTATTGATAATAATGACAATATCACCATAAAAAACTATGACTTCCAATGGAAGTAATTCTAAAATTCTGATTGCAACCTTAATTAACTGTTGAATGAGAGCAAAAATATCAAAAGAGCAGCTTCAGCACCTTTAACACCCCATCTTTTCCAATAAACAAACAATGGTTTTCGATAATCATTTTGGAAACCAAACCATGTTTCAAAACCAATTAAACGAAAAGGGCTGCATCAATTACCTTCCCTTTTTATTTTCAAAAAGAGTAAGCATTCTAAAGTAATATCAAGTTTTCTTAAGAAAAGCGGATTTCCATTATATTACTATCAACTATCAAGAACATTGGCAAATCGAACCTGCCAGTGATTTTACAAATTTACCTTGTCCTCATTTTCCTTTCACAAACCATAACTAAATGTTACTTTTGGCAACTGAAAGACAAATTTAAGTGAAGCATACCCAGTGCAATGTAGAATGACATCAGCATAAACCGAGCTCCCATCTTGGAACACAACCCTGCCATCTTCATCAGTCCTCTCTATCTATAAAAGTGTAGCAAAAATTAGCTTTCGACATAAATAACCAACAAAACACAACAGGTCCTTAAAAAAGAAGACCAGTATGATCATTAACCATAGTAGAGTGATATTTACCCTAGAATGAAGCCACATATTATCATAACCAGGCTGCTTAACTGGAGTCATACTGTTTGAAGATCTTGAAGAAATATGAACCTCTTTAGCAACCCATGAAACCTCTTTAGAGATGTCTTCAGCACTGGCAGAACTCCCTACCAAAACCACAACCTGCACATGGCATGGGAAAAAAATTTAGTAGATAGAGGTGAAAAAAAAAAAAAAAAAAGAATATAACGTTAAGCTTTAACTCAGTGGCACATATATTGTTACTCCCAGTTCTCCAAGCCCTCCATTAAATATTCTACTAATATGTATTTCTTCCACTTCAACTTAACTTTCAGGATTTCAACTAGTATTAATATTACTCTTAAATTTCCTCATGCTTTGAAGAGACCATAGTAACGCTCCAAAAGTTCCTTAATCTAGTCTCCTCTTATATTTTAAACATAATGCACAAAATATCACTGATTCTTCTCAGGTGAGAGTGGTGTAAATCAAAATTTAGGAATTTTGCTTCTAAAAGTCTTCCTATTCTTAGCAGGAACCTCATAATTTTTTTATAATTTTTTTTTTTTAGGAATTCTGTGATTTTCAGTAGCTTTATCATTTTTGAAGTCTGAAGAAGGGATTTTATTATTTAGTAATTGTTTTAGACCTTTGGTATCTGAGTCATTATGAGATACTAGAATTTAAGCTTTGATTGTATAAAAGCTTGTACACTTTTAGAAAGTATTTTTTGGAATTATGTCCAAAGGATTTTGGAACAATTAATTATTTTATTTAATTGTTTATAATTTGAATGGAAATTATGTGAAAAGGTGTGTAATCCAATGGGTGGACATAACATACTAAAACGTGTCTATTCACTAAGAGGCATGTCTTTCCTAATAGACACATGAAAATCTATATATATATATTCACTAGATGGATCTTTTTTATGAGACTTAAACAATAGAGTTAGAAGGTTAAGAAAATGAGTCAAAATCAAGTTTCCTTCTCTTTTCATGGTTTTGAGTTAGAGAGAGTGTTGAATCATTATATTGGTTCGTAGACTAATGATTGGGAGTGCTAAAATCATTAGTACGATCATTGTATCTTGGGAGACTATCGTCATTAAACCGTAAGCACTATAGCGGGACAAAATAATCTTCAGAACGTTGAGTATAACTCAAGCCTCGATCAACTATATTATGTTTTTCTTGCATTTTTCCCAAAGTTTTCACAAATTCCACAATAAATCTATAGAAAATGCACGTGTCAAAAGAGCACGAAGTCAACCAATCCATGCCCCTACTCCCTGCCCAAACTATACACAAACATGCAAGTCCATCTCACAAAGAACACCCATTGGCATAAATTTAGCCTCATTTGGCTCCTAAGTCCTATGTCCCTTCTATGACCTGCTTTTTCTTTGATCCCATGACCCCAAACCATCCCAACTTATCAAAGTAGTTTTATCACAATTTTGAACTACTACAATATAAAATAGGAGTTTTTAGCAAAAAGGCAATAATAACGCAACGCTTACTTGATCTTGGAACGGGTCAGGCACACGGTAGTTATGGCTATGAATCTGCTTTCTAGGCCACAAGTCAATCCCTAAAATCAGTAAAGGAAACCAATAAGAAATAAAATCGATAATATTGCTCGCAAGTCACAAGACTCACAACCAAATTCTATACCTTCTACAACATCTACATCACCAGAAACAAATCCCAAGAGGGGCCAATACACCTAAAGGAGTTTTTGCAGCACTTTAGACATTAAAGTGGCTAACATCATTTTCAAAAAAAAGTGGTTAAACAAACCCCACTTCTTGCTAAGAATACCCATTACTGAAGCATACCCCGAATCTAAATTTTAATTACTAAAGATACCCCCACTTTTTTTCACAATCCTAAAAATACCCTTTCAAACACCATCTCCCACAACCTCACCCCATCACCCATTGATCCACTCCATTTATTGAGTTCTCCATCGTAGGGCACTTATGCCAGGTAGAAAGTGTTATAAGAGTGTTTTTTTTTTTCATTGAACAAGGTGCTATATAGTCTCATCGGTGCCTAATAGTGAGGAAGTTTCACCCGCGGGTTTCGGTTAGAAAGGGCCGAGAGTCTGAGACCTCTTCAAGAGTTCTCGACTGGCTCCTATCGGCCGGCTCCCATCGAGAGCTTTGAAGAGGTCTTGGTGGCCTCCTACCGAGATCAAGACCTCTTCAAAGGTAATGAGAGGTCTGGGTTGCCTCCCGTCAAGACCTCTTCAAAGCTCTCGATGGGAGTCTCCTGAGACCTCTTCAGAGTCTTGGCCCTGAGTAACCGAAACCTGTGGCAACATGAATGAAGAAGAAGTTTTCGAAACTGCCGAAAAAATCCATGAAAACGAAACAAAAGAGGGTGGTTTTGTTGTAAATGGCGCTCTTCTCGAATCCATCCATATTTCTGTCTTAAGAGTCAAGATTGGAGCCCTAAACACTACCGACACAACACAACAAATACACCAAAACCTTCGAAAAAAAAAATCCAGAAATCAAATGACAACATGGTGAAAATAGGAGAAATGAAAAAGAATATATGTGATTCGGCCATAAAATCGTTTGATTTGGGCGATGGAGGGTCGGGATCGAGAGAGTGGGAGAGTGGTCCTTGCTTGTGAGGTGGGGTACGAGGAGTGAGTAAAAAACCCTTTCTATGAAAAGCAATACCGTCATTTCGCTATAGGGGCAAAACTGGAATAGCGTACAAAATTTGAATCAGGTCCGTTTAGCCGAGTATTTTTGAATTTCATATATCCAATAAGTAGCAATTCAACAGTAAGTACCTGGAAAATCTGCAAGACGCGGCTCCGAGTAGTGCCCATTACACACCACAACAGCATCAAATTCCACAACCTCACCAACCCCTCCTCCGCCAATCCGCCGCGAACCCACCACCCACTTCTTAGTCTCCTGGTTCAATCTCACCCTCAACACCTCCGTCTCGAATCGAATCAAACCAACAATCCCAAAATGATGAGCGAAATCACTCAAATAACAACAGACCTCTCGATGGCCTGGAAACCTACGAGGGTCTCTCTCCTTTCCCTCCTCCTTGATCACCACAAATGGGTAGTCCCGGAAACCCATGGACTCGCGAGGGAGGTTGGTCCGTAGAGAGTCGTAGAGGCTCGTGTGGACGACGCTTCGAGACGGGTCGCGCCCCAATGGGTCCGATTCGGTCCTGGAGTCGTAGACCCATGTCCCTCCGACCCTGTTGTTGCGCTCGAAGACCACCACTTGGTGGCCCTCCCTCCGCAGCTCTCGGGCCGCGACTAGGCCTGCGGCACCGGCGCCTATGACGGCGACCTTGCGAGAGGAGGAGGTGGTGTTGGGCGTGGGTGTGGGTGTGGGTGTGGGCATCTTGGAGTTGAGGAGGAGAAGGGGAGATGGGAAGAGAGGATTTATAATTGAGTGAAACAAAGAGAGTTGTTGTTGTGGTTACCAGTGATGAGTCCATGACTATGAGAGCGGAAGATGATGATGATGGGATTATACATACATACATACGCACATGCAGCAGGTCCTAACTCCAACTGGTTGGGATTTGCTACCAAATGTGCATAAAAAGTATGTCAGCCAATCTCTTTTCCTCTTTCCACTTTTTATATAGGAAGAAGCTACGGTGACTTGATGATGGGACACATGCAATGGACATTGAAATATGTGTGCATCGATGCACAAATGGATGGACAATCTCTATTTTTTGTTGTCCAAAAATGAGTCATCCTAGTATTTTCATTTTAGATAACTCCAAACTTGCTTTAGGGACCCAATTCAAATTTCTATTTTTGCCTCTACATGTAATGATATTATCTTCCCTTTATATAAAAGAGCTTTTGCTCGCCCTCTCTCACCCGTACCCTAATCACTCGATCAAACACCACTCTCGAATTAACCTCCCAGCTCAGAGCTAATTAAATTCGACGAAATCTGAGCAAAACCACATTAATTTGACGCCATTAGTACATTTACCACCTCTTTTATGTTGATTTTTGGATTTTCTTGGATTTTTTTGAGTCATTTTTTTGTTGGGTTTCAATTTGGGGCTTGAATCTTGTATTTTTGGCAAAAAAAATGTTGATGGAATTAATTATATTAAATGATTCATAGCAAAACCCACTATTTTTTATCGTTTTCGTGTATTTTTTGGAGTTTTGAAAATTTTTATGTTCGTTCTTGTCACCCGTAAGTTACTTGCACATTTCAGAGATCTCAGCCAACTCTCATCGAGACCTTTTTAAAGGTCTGAACCGAGTCCAAAAAAATAATCTGGCATGCCTAAAACAACCAGCAGAATATCAAACTAGTGCATATGGATAAATAATTGCGGAAGTAAATAAAAGAAATCCATATGATATACTATGAAACTATAATTAGGTTTTCAAATCCTTAGAACAACACTTAAGACATTAAAATAGTACCAAGTAGTTTAGACCAAAGGAGAGTAAGGTACATTATACCCAAAAGACTTATTTAAATACAACTCAAATTTAATAATTTCAAAATCAAATAATTAGATAATAACATTACAAGGCTCACAACAAGAGAAGACTGCAAATAATTGCCTTTCACTTGTCTCAATCTAGCACCAAAGTGTATGGTCTTGAAATGTAGGTGGGGGTAACTAAAAGGGACAACAGAGCTCAGTGATGCGGAAAACCCGCTCAACCATCAAATAGGCTAATAATATTTAATAAGCATGCGAGGCTAGCATGAGTTGAAATTGAATAAGAAAGCATTTAAAATAGACATCACATGCATCATAAAGCATTCATAAATAACCTCAACAAGATTGATAAAAGCATATTCAATTCAAAACTCATCACCACGCATAAGGTTCGCAAAAGAGATACCATATAAAATAGTTATAATATAAAGTCGTGGTTTCATTCAATGCATACTAATTATATTGGCAAGAATCCTGTGACTTATTCATCTACTCTCAAGGTGATGACAACCACTAGACGACATACATGCCTTACATGCACTCTCGTTAGTCCTATCGAAGTAATAGTAGGTTCATCTAAAACCGCCACCGATGCACGCCCCTCTACACAAAAGTACAAGAGAATACAACTCCAATTCATGTCCTTAAGTGATACACATATGAATTCAATTAGACAAGTAAAGCCCTCGGTGGAAAACTCCACAAACATCATTAGGCATTAAATAGTAAACCCCTCGGTGGCACCACAAATTAGATATAGTTACTTGCTAATAATGCCATCAGTGGGAACTCCACAAACATCCTGGGGCAATGAATAACATAAGAAGGGAAAACAAATGCATTCACATTCCATAGATACGTAGATCCAACCAAATAACATGATGCAACCCATTTCCCAAGTCTCTAGTTAAAATCGTATGTCCTAACATAACTAATATCATGCCATATTTGCTAATTGAGCAATCTCCCCATTTATCTCGACTCGTCGCGAATCCTATTCTCGATCCTCGCGCGCTCGGGGTCAAATGCGAACTGTCTTGCAAATCTAAACAATTTAAGACACATTCACATCAACAACAAGTCATATATTAATTCCAGCATATCTCAAATTTACTTTAAGGTCCACTAGTGTGGGTCCTGCGGATCCCTCGTCGCCCGGTGCGAGGGGTGGGACCTAGCCGGTCTCCCTCGGGGATGCGGTAGCGTCGGTTTGAAAGCAATGGTTTGTTTTTTTATTTAATATATATATTTTTATTTATCATACATATGTATATTATTTATTATTATTATTGTGGCGGCCCCAAATCTTGAGGTCGTCACGCGGAGTGTCGCGGCCCCGCAATCCTATCAGATCATTGACCCACTGGGTTCTATGTGCCACTAACGTCATTTGCTATGCCATGACTCCTCGATATGCATGTTAAACTCATTTGGTTAATCAGTTTAGTTAGACAGTTGAAACATTTTTAGCATTAAAACAGCGGAAGTCTTAAATTAAAAGCAAGTAAAACAATTAAATTCATCATCATATAAAGCATCATTTATAAGAGCAACTCTTATTGTGGAAAATCCGAGAAAGTACTATGTATATAGGCGATAATACTAAGCAGTAATTATATGCAAGTACAGTGTCTATCCAGTCTCCCAATACCCAAAAGTAAAGCAAAATATCAAAATAACACATACTAGTGGGTCCTCGACCGCAGACAATCAGATGAAGTCGCCAAGAATCCCGTTGCCCCTACTAGTATTGGATATACACTCGACCATCTCAAAAAGCTAGATGGAGAGTACAGTTAGTAAGATTCCAAACGAAGTAAATCGAGCATTTATAAGAAAGTAAATAGATATCAATAATCATGTTAAATAATCATGCGGTAACTAAACATGCAACTGTGCTACGATCATAACATGAATAAATAACACGAGAGAAACAAAGTGTGAACTCGTCCAGGTCAGACTAAACTGTACTTCGGACCCCTAGGATCCTTTCGGTAGGTGCCCCTACTTCCTTTCATCTGGTTCCTCGCGGTGCATGTCCGACACGTTCACCCTTAATGCAACTTGGGTTGCAATTCAAAGAGTGCCTGATCACACGTGCTACAGCTTAGTGTGCTATAAGTACACTACGAATATCATGTGGGAGTAACTTGACCACCAACCTAAATGTATCACGGAATATAGTACAATAACAAGGAATATGAAATCAACGATGGAAAAGTAAACCCTCGGTGACTTTCAAATAGATTCTTACGTACCGCAAAAAGCACTCTGGAGTCCCGCTCACGTCTCGAGATACTTGTCCGACTCCTGACTATAGCCTCTTAAGTTCTTGGTGTCCAACTAACCATTTTAACTGGTTTAGAGTCAAATTAAGTAAATTTATAATGTGTGGCCAACAATCAACTTCCACCAACAACAATAAAACTTCAACAACATCATCAACATCAACCAACCAAATATCAAGTTTTCCCCAACATTTAACCAACGATCAACTTCCACCATTAAAACCCATTCAAGCTTTGTTTTAATGGAGAAATTGAAAGAAAGTAGAGATGCTCACCTTGATCGCTTGCTTGCTTGATCAAATCACTTCCAAGACACCAAGGATCTCATACAATCTCATTCTCTCAATGGTTGTTATCAATTTCTCAAGGAATTATACACTTTTTTTCTTGATTTTGTGTTGAAGAGAGGGAATAGAGAAAACGTGGAGGAGAGTGAAGAAATGAGTGGTAACCTTCATTTTGGGGTGTTAGGTGTATAGGTTTCATCTCTCCATTTGCTTTTCATTAAACACCATTTTCTTAGCCTTGTTCAATTACTTTTAGTTACCCGGTGTCCCGCACCTCGGCATGCATAACGAGGCACGACATAGTCGCCAATTTTGATCAATTGGCCTAGACTGTGTTTATCATTAATATTTGTCACATTTAATTTATTTTATTATCCAATTTATTTTTCTGACCTAGTGTACCCACAGTTCGCTCGCCCAGTACCCATATTGGCACGTTTTTCTAGACGACTACCTGTTACACTATCTCGTTCGATTCAACGATATAAATACACGTATGCGATGCTAGGTAATATAATTTAATATACAACATCGCAAATTGACAAACATCACACAAAAATCACTATTTGCCTAGTCAGGCGTGCCCTGATCTATCTGCGACATCTACATGGATCTGAGCTGACGTCCGAGTCTGAAAATAATAAATAATAATGACATAATTAAAATTGGGCCATTACAATTATTATTATTATATTTTAAATTTTAAATTCCAGGGGTCATCCGGCTACTGTTGACCTAGTCTTAGGGCCAAACTGGCACCTAAATGCGTTGGGCACAAGTTGCCCCTGAGTGCACTTAATCAGAGCATCTGACCGGCCTCGATTACCTTAATCCCTAAATAATCTAGCAGCTCAATCAATAAACAATTAATATTAAGATCTTATAATTATCAATTATAAAATATTATCAACCACTCCAGATTCTAAGTGAATCTTAAACCTCAAAGTTCGTTTACATTAATTAGATAGTCTTCAAAATCTCGTAATTTTTTTTTGAGAGCATCTCTATTTTTAAGCCTACAACAGAAATCCCGACCTTTAAAAATCTTCAACAAAACCTTCTCAGCTTTGGTGGAAATGCTGAGCGACTCACAATCCACCCGTAACAATATATATAGCATTAACTAAATTATATATTTATTTTAACTTGATTTAAAGTATCAAGATTCTTAAACTAGCATTACTTTAATTCCAAAATTATTTTAATTCATCCTAAAACCGTTATAGCCATTCCAAAGGAGATCTTAATCACACTCGAACCCATAAACCCATTTATACAATATATTATATTCAAAAATAGTACATACAAAGGGAAAGGTACAAAGCAAGTAACATACAGTCGGAAAGCTTTCCCTTTCCCTTGTCGCTACTAAAATATGTCATTATCCAATTATAAAAACTCGATAATATCAAATAAGTAAATCCCACACTATCCAGTATACCTGTAATAATCAAATGCATAATAATCCAAGAGATTAAACGAAGAATATAACCCAAATAACTTAAATACAACCGTGAATCCATCCCGTTTCTGTTAGCCGACCACAATCAGATAACGTTCTCCGAAAGTGATAAGTAAAGAATAATAAGGACTCATGCGCGAAAAGAACAATCAAACGAGTCTCGTTCCTCTAGACTTTGAGAGTATGATCTAGTTCAATGTGATCTCATGATAACCACGTGATGCAAAGTATCAGTGACTCCAGCCCCTCAAGCATAATATAATGTTCTATAACCATGGTATAGTCTACACTATAAGGAGACTCAAATAGTCTTATCTTCCCAATTCGTGTATGTATGTACAACAAAAAATGCAATATCAATGATCAATGCAAATTATACAAAATTATAATCATATAATGTAAAAGTTAGTGTAAGATTTAATTAACCTTACAAACAACCAATTTTGAGCTTAATTTTCAGGGTTCTTGAAGCGTCGGATCACCTTAAAAGTGCTTCTAATAACTTCCATGCATACCCAAAAATCTTAACTTTGTCCACGACATACTAAAATCTCATGGATCAATTTTCTTTCCATATTTAGCTCAATGTACCCTGATTTATACCCAATTGCAACCATGACCATTACTAACTAGTACGAAACTCGAGGCAAAGTTTGTATCAACTTTGTTCTCACATTACATTACACCAATCCTGACTTGCACGTAAACCGAAACAAAATCTCCACGTGAGGATTAACACTTGGTTAATTAGTTTTTGAACAACTAATAATTTATTTTTACTCGTCCCCTTCAAACAGACACTTGTAACCCTGAGTATGAAGAACTAATGATACACCTCAACGCAACCCTACTACGCGACAAAATATCATATAATACACACACTAAGCATACAACATACAAAAATAAAATATATCTAATGATCTCTGGTCCATAATGTGTAGGTCCCACCTCGAATACTTAAACTCCAAATAAAATTTGAAAATACTTCATTAGTTGCCTAATCAAGTTTATAATATTCTTGGACGTCACAATCTTCCCAACTAATTAAAAATCTCGTCCTCGAAATTTAAACTTAAAGGTTATTGAATCAAAAGACATATGAGAAAATGATCATTCATATAAATCCAAAACTGTAAAACTATACCCAAGGTGAACCGTTAAGTGAACACAATCACTTTCGTCGTATACAACAACTCGGTGGTAGAGATAATCACCATTTCAAATTTTCATTTCCAAATTCTTGGTTTAATGAAAAGTTATCTCCGATACTTTGCCAATTCTGGTAATTTGTGAATTTCTGACGAGTTAGATAATCAACTTTGTAGAATATCCAATTACCTTAATTCACTTCATATTTCAAGCCTTGAATCACATTCAAGCATTAATACTTAGCAAGATATAACCTATTTTTCTTTTCATAAAACTATTTTCATTTGTAATTGAATGTTATTCTACAAACCGTTGATAATTCTTTCCACATCCACTCAAACTCTAGTACACATCCCAATTTGTTTTCTCATCATTGATCATTCATTATTAAAATTATCGATCGACTAATTCTTAGACTATCATCAGTCTAAATATAAATGATGCAAATAATATTTGAGCACAACATTAAATACTAAGTAGAGTTGCGTGTTTATCTAATCCATCATCATTCCAACATTTCTCAATTGAAACTTGAAATTACATAAGTCATCCTATAACTATAGATCTCTAATGACATCTGTCAACCCATGGCAAGAGATCTCGATTTCAATCCGATCAGAAAATGAAACCTGACACATCGTGCAACTCTCACTCATTCTCTAAATGTTTACTCACAATATTATTTATATTGTGGACTAAAAAGTAATTACCCTTTTTGACTCGTTAGCCAATTCACTTAGATTTCTCTTTGAATGGTAAGAAAATCAATGACCTTTTTAACTTCGTGAAATCATTCTTTAACCATAAGTTCACCAAAGACCTCATTTTATTCAATTATTGAGATCTCCCATAATCTCATGCCTTAATCGCTTACAATTCATCAACTTCTCTCATGACCTGCATAGAGACATTTATCCTTAACTTGAGTAGACATACATATTTAAACAGATATATCAACATATTCAATGATTATACTCTCATAGTATAACTTTTAACTTTATCACATATAAGTTATAAATATGACATCTCTCTTTGCCTCTACTCAATAAAATGGAAGAATGCTCAATTCTTTCAACATATCAAGTCAGAATTAATGTCCTCTATTCAATATTATGCAAACCACTAGGGATAATATTGACTAACTGAGCTGTAAGTTGTACGTTTCTTTTCATTTCATTTGTATCTTCACCGCCATTTCAGGTATCTTACATCAACTCCAACTTAAGATAACATAGTGTTTAAAACTTCACCACTGCTTAATCGAGTGGTGTAGCACTAAAATTGAACTAATGTACAACATATTCATTAGTATTAGTCGTATTTTGGTTCAAAATTTTCAACTTTCGGAGTTTTAATCCTAGTAAGATCATTATAAAGATATATCACGTTCCATCAAACTTATAGTTTGACATCCTAATTGGATTGGGACTCATTGACTTGAAATTTCATTTTTTTCATGCGTATGTGAGAATTTCTTGACCATTTAGTTGCTTGTACTTAAACATTCAACTGACTCCAACGAAACATTATAGACTCTTTTATTTTGACTATCACTAATTCATTCAATTATTCAAAGATGGGTGGACGTGTTACACCAATCTTCTACGCTGTGAATGAATCATGATTATGAAATGGGGTTACTTAGACTTTTGGTCGTGCACAACTACTCAGTGTCTTACCTTGACTAAAGAAGTTTGTTTGTGTCACTTCCATCAGTCGCAAGTCATTTCAACATCTCATTTTATTTTATACACTGGGTCTATTCCGTTCAGTTTTTATTAATCTTAGTTATTTTCACATTAATCTCAATTCTTGTCTCTTTATAAACTTACCGCGACTTTCGCTCAACCACCAGGCCACTTACAACTTTTTAATCTTGACTTAGAAAACAATTTATATCTCTTCATTTTTCGACCAATTAGCTAAGGATGGTGCAACTTCTTATAATCATTAAATGAATCGAAGTCTTCATTAGCTAATATTAATTCGAAATAGAGAAATTTTGCGACTCCAACAGTTAAACTGTTTGTTATTCATCAAATTACTTTCTCAAAAATAAATTCAGTAATCTTAATTAGCTAATCATTAAATGAATCGAAGTCTTCATGAGATAATCTTCGTTATTTTTATTAGTCTCAAATATCCCGATTTTTCTTTTTCTCAAAAATAAATTCGGTACTTTTCAAAAGACTATGTAAGATAACTTTCTATCTTACTATTCACCATATTACTTTTGCTGAATTCACTTTTCCATTATTATTCAACTGAAGAGATAGAATAATTTGAATTTTCAAACTCTAATTAGCTGAATGACTAATCAAATTCTTGAAGAATGTTATTTAAATCCTTTAATTCATATCAATAAAAATTCTTAAAATATAGGAGTTCATATTGAATTCCTATACAACTCACTTACTGATACTCATTCAGTATGTTTATCTTTTCATTGGTTATATTTTAAGTTGTACTAATAAGCGTCATAACTTAATGTCTTTAGAAGTGATTATTGAGTAATTTGTCATGGCCCGAATTTCTAATCTCGCTTATTATTTGTAATCATGATCTCCGACTTGTGACGTTGGACCCACTCCGTGATATATGCATGGGCCGAGACGAGATGAACAAGGTATATGTTAGACTTTTTGTGGTTTATGCCTAGTGTATTGTATATATGTAGACTACGAAGTCACTCATACTCGTGTATAGGTGTTGAGATGTGAGTAAAAATGTACCTCGAGTTATGTACCAATATGGGACCGAGTTAGAGAGTGATGTGGTAAGTATCTTTTGAGTTAGTATAGCTTATATAGTGGTTTTAATGTGGCTATGGTTTAATTTGAATTAATGTAACCTAAGTTTGCATTTTAAAATAATAGTCATGTGATTTGCATCGAAACACGTACTAGCATATCTAGAAACCAATTAAGTCACACTTTTGTGTTAGTTGGCATGAGTTAGTAGAAGTAAGTAGAACATATGTTAAGAGATGTTTCATTAGATAGGTCTCGAGATACGGGTGTGTAATTAGATCAATGTTTATCATTCAACCATATCCATTTCATATATATAGTTAGAGATCAATTCATGTTAACCACACGTTTTCATTTTACAAACTTATGAGGGAATGAAACTTGCTGGAGAGGTTTGAGGAAGAAGAAAATCAGTTTGGGTTGGTGAAATCAAGGTGTGGTGGTTGATCAAGCTAGTGAACATCAACTAGGTAATTCACTTACACTAGTTTATTCAGTTAATTTGATGAATTAATGAATTGGATCATGTTAGTGGTTGTTTTTATGTTGTCGATGATATTTTAGGGTTTTTAAGGTGTTTGTGGAGGTCCCCATGGAATTTAGGTAGCCTATGTGTAGTGTAAACTCAGAATTCTAGGTTTTCCAACACATAGTGTGCTAGGTAGATCAGTCAGTGCACTAATTTCAGTTAGCGCGCCAGAAACAGTGCTTAGCATGCTAATGAGGCCACTAGCGCACTATTGTCCTGACAACATAAAAATCTACAATTTCTCAAATTTGCGAAAACACTCTAACTGAGCCTAATACTCTAAGTAAAGGTCTAAATACATCTAAAAACATGTTATGTGTAACAACCCATTTTAATCGATCCTGATTAACTGGCTAATTACAAAATTAAGAACATAAGTTCAGACCCACGTGGACATCGCAGAAAAGTCTACGACACGCCTAATGGGTGAAATATGTTATTTTTGTGTGGCGAGTGTTTAATTATTTTACTATTATTAAATAGTTCGTGTCGCGTTACTTGAGAATTTCGTTTGATCACGTTATGTCGAGTAGTGACAAGTGTGTGCAACGTCGTGGAGTGCGCGTAACACGAGTGTACGAGGTAGTATGGGGTTGAGTTGTCACATCACATCACACACCAAATCAACCCATCCATCATCATTTCATTTTGTCCTTTCCAAAAAATAAAAAAAACTATTCTCTTTTAAATCTGGAAGAGAGAGAAAGATGAGAGAGAAAGAGAGGGGAAAAGAGAGGAAGAGGGAGGGTATGAGAGAGAGAGGAGAGACTGTGGTGGTGCGAGCGGCTCCGGTGAGGGCGAGTCAGACGCGGACCGGCGGCGACGGCGTCCCAGCAGCGGCTCGCGGAGGCTGGTCGGACGACGAGCCGGCCAGAGCAGCAGTGAGGAGCAGAGGCGCATAATTGCAACTTGCGACGACGACAAACGACAGCGGCGAAGCACCAGCGGCAGTGTCGCGACGCGGAGGCGGACGCCGACTCCAGCGAGGAGGAACGGTGGCAGCGGACGACGGACGGCGAGATGGCTCAGTAGCGGCGCGGACAACAGGAAAGAGCAGCCAAGGCGGCGGGGGTTGGTGCGGGCGGCTGTGGGGAAGGAGCAGCGGCGGCTTCGCCGGCGCGACACCGACAGCGGCGTTGCAGGGCAGTGGCCACTCCGGCGGCGGCGCGACATGACAGCAGCACTTGTGAGGCGGCGGTCGGCAGCGCACGCCAGAGGCGCTGGCGGCGGCGGCGGTGAGGTAGCAGCGACACCGGCGTGGTGAGCGACGTGGAGCAGCGGCGCGGTGGCGCGTTAC
This sequence comes from Stephania yunnanensis, assembly GCA_039657365.1. NCBI lineage: Eukaryota > Viridiplantae > Streptophyta > Magnoliopsida > Ranunculales > Menispermaceae > Stephania > Stephania yunnanensis. The sequence goes on along the minus strand of CM077584.1, from coordinate 48,988,187 downwards.
TGGAACAATCCTCGTTCGAAAAGTGCGCCAAGCATTAACTATTTAGAATAAAAATTTTACAAATTTTGGTCTCACATTATAATTCATTTAATGAAACTCTAAAATAATAAAAATTGTATAATTGGACACCAGAGACTTAGGCTATCATAGTCGGGTGTCGGGTACATATCTCGAGGCGAGTGCGGGACGTTTTGAAAGCGTTTGAGGTAAGTAATCCCACGAGAAAATTAGTTAAAATTCAATTTATAGCACTTACTTTATTTCGCATTTCAATTATTCCATTGTGCTATTTATTGTTGTTCAATTATTTTTCATCTACTCCCTCGTGTGTATGTGTGTTTGTCGACGGGGTCGGCATGGCACGGACTCACACCCCGGGGCTAGCTACCCTGCGCTGTTCGAGTAATTGGCCATGTTAGGGCTACGCGGTAATTATTCTCCGCGAAACCCATACGTTGAGAGATGTTTGACGAAGTCCTAAGTCTACGTCAATGGTTCCTCTCGAGAGATGTTTGGATGGGGTTCTACCGTTCAATGGTTCCTCTCATTCGACCGTGAGATGTTTGGCGAGGTGGTCGTCAATGGTTCCTCTCGATTTAGCTACGAAGATTCCCGGATGTCGACCAGGGTTCTCTGTGACGCTACACTCGTGTCCAAATTTGACTTCTCAACGACTTATTTTCATGTGATTTTTCTTATTTCTTGTACTTTATTTAAATTGCATGAATTGTAGCCGTTTCATTGGAATTCGTGAATATTAGCTAACGTTCTCTGGGATTTACTCGCCTGGGATTTGTCATTGTTTTTGGTGACAAATCGCAGATCTTGCGATGAGCCGGGGCAAGGACGTCTCAGGCGACTACGCCTGAGTTAGGAGAGCCCGTCATTTTCGCGTAGGTGTTGTATATATCTATTTACTGTTTTTAGTAATTTTTTGGAGGACTTGTATACCTGATACATGTATATGTTCACCTTTTGTATGTTTGTCGCTAATTAATATACATGGTATCTTTTGCTGGGTTTCCACCCCATAGGTTGTAAATGAATGCATAACTTGTTTAAATTAATTATATGCATATTATTAAAAGACTTCCGCTACTAAAATAACTTGAATAAATCAAAATAAGTTAATTAAGTTATAAAACTTCATAACTTAGTATATTTTGCAAAAATAATCATTTAAACATCAAAATTTACTAAGTTGGAGTATTAGGTGTAAGTTCGCGGGCCGTCATAGATAGGCGTGTAGGTGACGTGGCATGGCTTGATGACGTGTCCGGCGATGTGGCGGTGCCCAGTTTGCCTAGGAATTTGAGGCCATCACATTATGTGATATTAGAAACCTAGGGAAAGGGTTAAGAGGGATTCGAATACGAGACTTGGAGTGTCGAAAGACAAGTAAAACTAGGACTTTATATTGTTTGATGTGAGTATACCCGTTGATTGTTTATTTACCTTTCATTCATAGTTTTGACTTGTTTGTTGTAGTCTATAATGATGATGTCTAGCTTTGTACTCTCATATGATGGCTATGTCTAGCTTTGTACTCTCATTTCTAGTTTTAACTTGTTTGTTATTCCTTACTTGTTTAGCTTAATTTTCATGGTATTTTGCTAAATTGAATTCTTTTGAATCCATCCATATGCTATATGTAATTTTTTGTTGTTTTACAATAAATGTAGTATAAATAGCATGCTATTAGAGATTTGTGAGTTGGAATGACTTTGTGGACTTGTATTCTTTGGAAAATTTTGTGCTTTGCAGCATAGCCAATTTTTAGAATCCTTAATGAGTTATTTTCTTGGATTTATAAAGTAGTTATAGAATCTAGAGTCCATTGTACTATAATTCAATCGACACATGAGGTTAGAGTCCATGGGGATGTCGACACTCACCACTATGATGAGGCACACGGGGTTAGAGTCATTAGGGCTGCCCAAATATGGGGGTAGAGTCCCTGATGATATATGGATTAGAGTCCTTAATGACACTGGGGTTAGAGTCCTAAGTGATATTAGATTGTGCGACACCACACACGTCCTTTAGTGGTTAAGGCTTCACTGATGTAGGTCACAGCTGACCGGATCTATATCATAACTGCTTAGCATTGTGTCAGTTTCACTTGTTTAACTGTGGCATTTTTTGGCATAATTGTGCTACTAGTCATTATTTATTGAACTTATGCTTTTAAATACCATTTAGTTTTGTTTTGAAAATGTGAATGAATTTGTCAACAGGGATTACCGTTACTTTTTGTATTCATCATCCTTTTTATGATGGTGTGTGTAGAGCTGTCAACGAGTAGGCCAGACAAGGAGAAGATTGACAACTACCTTTGAGCCAACGACGTACCTCTACATCAATATTTTATAGGTTTTGATATTTTGTGTAATATACAATTTTATTTTGATACACTTTGGGGTTTTATATTAGGTTGAGCGTTTAGTTTCCTGATTTATAATGACATCGCACTGTTTATATTCGACACTTTGTTATATGTGCATGTGATCATTGTTTTCCTAGTTTCCACACACTTAGGATTTTGAATAATTACTTCCGCACACTTTGTTAAAACTTATGCTAAATTTTATAACTTTTAATAAATCTTAATTAACTATAAAACTCAATTCTAAAGTGACGTGTGTTTTATTTATCTTAAACATAAGTAGTTGAGGAGATTTGGATAGAAAGGCCGACTAATACGTAGTTAAGTCCTATGTGGTTATGATTTGATCTTATTTATGGGATTAGGTAGGGCGGTGCCCTAGATTAGGGAAGGGGCCGTCACAACTTCAAATCTCAAAACACAATCACTCGTGTTAATGTTTAATAATAGCTAATCCAAGCTATTATTAAACCACTTCCCCAACACCTTAACTTCTAACACATTGATCTTATCACTACATTTTTCATTTTCAAGTTAGAAATTTCACTGATCTTTATTCTATAACAACACCTTATTTGGTATTAATAAATATTACTTCTAACTTGTATATTTTCATTCATTTTATCAGTACTTTGTTTGATTCATAGAACCACTGTACTCGACGTCACTTATGGATAAGTAATTTGAGTAATAAACAATCAATATGTTTTTTGTACTTCTTTTTAAAAGTCGTTTGATTATTCTAAACCATGGTTCTATTCCATTTGTCACTTGATGTTTTATTTTGAAAATGAGACAATACTTTAGTTTAATGTATTTTATTTTCTTAGAAACTGACTTAGACAACTTGACTGATATAATCACAATCTCATTGTGATTTCCGAGTCAAGATTCAATTTGTCTAATCTATTTCTATTTTACATTTACGATGACCATGCATCTCCTTTTTCCTTGTTAAGACTGTTTTCAGAAGCAACTCTCAATTGATTATGAATTAAACCAATATTTTATAGAATAATCTTTTCGAGTTAACTATGCAATCAGTACAAACCTTATTCTAAAACCCAAGATATCAATATCATGTACTTCCCAAAAGTCTCAACTTTATATTACGTTTTCTAAATGATTCTCAATCGCTTGAGACTTAATTCAATTCTATTTTAATGTTTTCTTGAGCGTTTAAAAATTATAATAGTTCGAAGATACTATCAATTTCTAAGAAATCCATGTTCAGTGTTTACATACTTGAATCATTTGTACTTTCTTTTCGACCAATTTCCTTTTGGTTTCTTAACTGATAGTTTCATCAGTTATATCAGTATCGAACTACTTATAACACCTTTATGAATTCAGAGTTCACAAGTTCATTTCACATCCAATCACACTCAATTTTGTTTCATAAGTCTATTCTCTCTTTTAATTATCCATTTCTAGTCTTACTAGTCCAATCTTACAAGTTAAATATCAAACGGATAAGGAGAATAAACTTCTTATCGCATATTTAGCAATAAAACATACATACATACATACATACATACATACATACAAATATAACATACATACAACACAAATATAACATAATAATAAAGGTTTACAACTTTTTAACCTCATTCTATACCATTACTTCCCAACTAATCACGCTCAATCACCCTTTGCTTCTCAACTAAATTGTTGTCATCAATTGAGCCAAACTCAGTGTCTGATACCAATATTGTCAGACTCCACTTAATTAGAGCATCTGACCGGTCTAGATTATCTTAATCCCTAAATAATCTAGCAGACTTCACATCTCCATCAATAAACAACTAATATTAAGATCTTATAATTATCAATTATAAAATATTATCAACTACTCAGGATTCTAAGTGAATCTTAAACCTCAAAGTTTGTTTACATTAATTAGATAGTCCTCAAAATTTTGCAAAAAATTTTCAACAGCATATCCTCTATTTTTAAGCCTACACCGAAAATCTCGACCTTCAAAAATTCTCAATAAAATATGCTCTGCTTTGGCGAAAATGCTAAAGGACTCACAATCCAACCGTAACAATATATAGCATCAACTAAATCATATATTCATTCTGACTTGATTTAAAGTATCAAAATTCTTAAACTAACATTACCTTAATTCCAAAATTATTTCAATTCTTCCTAAGAACGTTCCAGCCATTCCAAAGGAGATCCTAATCACATTCCCCATAAACCCGTTTATACAATATTATATATTCAAAAATAATACATATAGAGGAAAAGAACTAAGCAAGTCACATACAGTCGAAAATCTCTCCATTTCCCTTGTCGCCGCTAGAACCTATCATTATCTAATTGTGAAAATTCGATAATGTCAGATAAGTAAATCTTACACTATCCAGTACACATGTAATAATGAAATGCAAATAATCCAAGAAATTAAATGAAGAATATAATCCAAGGAATTTAAATACAACTGTGAATCCATCTCCTTTTTGTTATCCGACCATAATCAGATAACGTTATCCGAAAGTGGTAAGTAAAAATAATAAGGACTCATGCGCGGGGAGAACAATCAAACGAGTCTTGTTCCTTTATACTATGGGAGTATGATCTAGTTCAACGTGATCTCATGATAACCACGTGATGCAAAATATCAATGACTCTAGCCCCTCAAGCATAATATAGTGTTCTATAACCATGGTATAGTCTACACTATAAGGAGACTCGAATTGCCTTATCCTCCCAACCCGTGTATGCATGTATAACAAAAATGAAATATCAAGGATCAATGCAATTTATACGAAATCATAATCATACATTGTAAAGGTTACTGTATGATTTACTTAACCTTGCAAATAACCAACTTCGACCTTAGTTTTTAGGGTTCCCAAAGCGTCATATCACCTTGAAAATGCTTCCAATAAATTTCTTGCATACCCAATTATATTATGGGTCAAGCTTCAAGTGAAATTATATCACAAAACCCAATGAATACTGCAGCCAACATACGTTTGAGAACAATTTTCAAAAATATTAATTTATATAACTGTTTCAACTGGCTTTCAACTTTCCAACTTGGGGTAACTTTTTAACCTTGAAAACTTCAGTATTTGTCATGATAATCTAAAAGGAACTTGTAGTACTCATATCCTAATTTCTATAGACTCTAAGAACACTCAAATTAGATCACCAACGAAAAAGTTATGAACTTTCCCATATGACCATTCAACTAGGCAAACTTTATTTATTTTAAACTAAAAAAACTTCGCCAAATCAATATTTTTGTAATTAAATCCTGAAAATTTGACAATATACGCCATGAAACCACTCGATACCACTATAAAAAATAGATGCCAATACCGACGGGGACCGACGTTGACCGGTTGACGAAAATAGCAACAGGGTTAGCATCGGCCCCCGTCGCTATTTTCTGGGCTGGAAAACTTTGGCCAAGGTCTAATTCTGCTCGACCACGTAGCGAAAGAGAATGCCACGTGGCCTGAACAAGAGGGCTACGTGTGGGAATAACGACATGATTACCCCATCGCTATTCCCGTCGCTAATCTGGGAAATTAGATCCATATCAAAACCGTCTCTCTTCCTCTCCTCTCTGGTTTTTCCCTCCCTCTCTCTCGCCCTCTCCTCTCCTCGCCTTCTCTTGCTCACTCGACCTTCCCCTCTCTCCCTTACCATGACCCTTTCCCTCACCGTGAACCTCTCTATCTCTGCTCGACCGTCTCCCTCGCCATTGTCACCGTGACCTGCGTCCCCCTCGGCCAACCCGCCTCCACCTCCGCACCGCCGCCACCACCGCCTCGACCACTCCCATCTCCTTCTTGATTTGGGATTTATGTATTATTTTTTATTTATTTTATATATTCTATTTTTTGTTATTTAAGTTGATTTATAATATTTTGTTGTGAAAATTTGTATTTTATGTATAGATTTGTATTTTAAAAAATTTGGGGTTTTTTGTATTTTATGTTAGAATGAAAATTTGGAATAAGTTTTGTATATATATGCATGTTAAATTAAAAAATGTAATGGTTTGATTAAAAACTTGTAATTTTGTATTTTATGTTGGAATAAAAATTTTGAAAATTAAATTTGTATTTCATGTATTTTTAGGTGAATAAAATTTGTTAAATTGATTAAAATGTTGGAATCAATTTTGTATGTTGATATTTATTATTTCTTTATTTTTGTGACAAATAAAATGCATGCTTGTGATTTAAATTTAATTATTATTTTTTTATTATTTTTGTGTTGCATTCCGCGGTGCCCTAGCTAGGTAAAATTAAATGTTTTAATTTTAAATTATAAATTTGGAATATTGTGTGATTTGGTTAAAATACGATATCAATTTTTAAATTTTTTTAGCCAAAAAAATGCAAATTTGCATAATATATATGAATTTTTTAAATTTGCACATTTTAAAATAAAATGCATGAGGCTAGAAATGAAATTTTATAATAATTGTTTTGTTTGATTTTGAATTATTTATATTTTGGAAAAAAGAAAATTTATGTATGTATGATTGTAATTTTTAAGATTTGTTTATTGCGAAATATAGAAATGAAATGCATGTTTGCGAAAGCCATGTTGCCATTGTGCTAAAAAACTACCAAATCTCCAAGTCTTATCTCATTATCATTAACAAATTCCGCTCATCCTTCCTCCAACCACATATCATCGTCGTCACACCTTACTTTAAAATGCCAAGTTTTGCCTCCTTTTGTGAAGCATGACATGTTAAAAAAACCATGAATAAACTTTTGAAAGCCTTTGGTATTATCTGCCACTAAACATGAGAAATCTCACAACATAAACACAAAAATATATTGTATACATAAAGAGTGAGACAAAAGATTACCAATTTTTTTAAAAAAACCAGGAATCATAAACTTAAAAAAGTGATTTCTAGAGATGATCTTCTTCCCATAAACCATTTTGTTACCTAAATTTGGTGGTTAAGACAAATTTGAGCTTTCTTTGATTAGTTTGTTCAGATTATGAACCAAAGTAATCTTATTTATTACTATTTGGCTCTTGTACTTCCTTTGTAATTAACGGTGCCATCAATAAAATTCTCATAGCAACTGTACACAACGCGATTTACAACAACCATTAATAATATTAAAGCACAAAAAATTAATGTTTCAAAACAGCACATTAGAAGGTTCATGTACCATACATACCCTCATTTTGTCTCCAAATCTTTATTTTATTGAGTACATGAAGTCATACTGATTGTTCCAAACTTTATATATAACATGTTTATGTACCGATAAAAAAATGAAGTAAACAAAAACTTTTAGAAGAAATTGAAACACTTAAAAATAAACTTCAAATATCATAATAAAATTTAAACTTACTAAGGAAAAACTAAAAATGAGGCAACATTAGATTATAATAATTTATAATAACATATGTACAATAATATATATTACGCAAAGTATGTGCATATATTGCAACCAATGCGACTAATTACGGTAAACAATCGACTAAAATGTATAAAATATATTACGCAAAGTATGTGCAAATGCAACCGATTCGACTAATTACGATTAACACTCAACTAAAATTTATGTAGTGATTGATGTGCACATGTATTCAATTAGGGTTGTTTAGGTCTTTCGAGATGTCTGTGTCTCGAGATTGGATGTACAACCGTACTGAAGGCAGTTACATTAGATTAGAGTTTGTGGCTGGCCTGAAGGAGTTTATAAAATTTTTCATGCAACATTGCACCACTTACTTGAACGAAGCGAAAATTCGATGTCCTTGTCGAAAATGTCGCAACGACAAATAATACAATGTAAACACAGTAGAGCTTCATCTAGTGAGGGGTGGATTCATTCTCGATTACTATTATTGGACCGCGCATGGGGAGGAAGAAATAGTAAGCGATGAAGACGATGGAGGTGATGATCCAATAGATGAATATCCGACATCGTATCATCATATGATGCACGACATTGCGGGCCCCAGTTTCGATTTGAATCGTGAAGAGGAGCCGAACCCTAAAGCGAAACATTTCTTTGAAATGATTTATGCGGTGAGTCAACCGTTTTCGTCGGGTTGCGAGAAGATGACTAAACTCTCAGCAATGGCACGCTTATTGACAATAAAGTCGAATCAACATATTTCGGAGTAAGCATTCGACGAAATTTTGCAAGTATGTAAAGACATGTTGCATGAAGACAACTGTTTGATAGATATCTTTTACAAATGTAAGGGCTTGATGCACTGGTTGGGTCTCCCATATGAGCGAATTGATTGTTGTCCCAACTTATGCATGCTTTACTGGGAGCTTGACTCTGAGCTTACATCTTGCAAATTTTGTGGAGAATTTAGGTTTAACTCTAACAAACGCCCGCATAAGACAATGTTTTTCTTCCCTTTGGCGACTCATCTCCAATGTTTGTACGCATTGAAAGCTACTGCGAAATACGTGCGATGGCACGTAGAACACGTCAGAGAAGAGGGAAATATGCAACATTGCTCCGATTCCATGGCATGAAACCACTTCAATTAACTGAACCCTACGTTTAGCTCCGAGGTTCGTAATGTTTGACTTGGCTTATGCACTAATGGATTTCAACCTTTCGAAATGAGTGACAAACTGTACTCCTCGTGGCCGATGATTCTAACACCTTACAACTTACCTCCCTCGATTTGTATGATAAAAGAAGTGATGTTCTTAACAGTGATCATACCAAGGCCAACTAATCCATCGCAAAAAATTGGTGTTTTGATAAGTAGGTATTTATAGGTATTTATTAGTTTATTTTAATATGTTTATTTATTAAAAGTATTTAAAATATATATTTAATTATATTTTTTGGTCATTTTTAGGTGAAACGGACTGCGCGGTTGAATTCGTGGCGGAAAAATACTCAAAATGGAGTATTTACTTGCAGCAATCGGATGTCGGATGTGTCGAATAGCCAACGAAACATTCCGGCCAATCAGACGACGCCACGTCAGCACCGCAAGCCAATCATCACGCTTCAGTAGCCGTCGATCTGCCTCGTGATGCGCGGCGGTTCAAACTCCCAGTTTTTCGGTCGAGAGAGAGCGATTTCTTCCGCGCCAAGTGTCCGCACCGTATTGGACCGCCAGCTGCACCGCGCTGTGTTGTCGTCGCACCATTCGGTCTTTCTATTTTGTGTTTGCTGACGAGGCTCCACGTGGCGCTGCGTGATTAGCTGAACAGCTGTTGATGACTTTTATGGACGAATGGGTCGCCGCCACGTGGCTCCCTCGTGGCACGGAAGAAATCGCGCTCTCTCGACCGAAAAACTGGGAGTTTGAACTGCCGCGCATCACGAGGCAGATCGACGGCTACTGAAGCGTGATGATTGGCTTGCGGTGCTGACGTGGCGTCGTCTGATTGGCCGGAATGTTTCGTTGGCTATTCGACACATCCGACATCCGATTGCTGCAAGTAAATACTCCATTTTGAGTATTTTTCTGCCACGAATTCAACCGCGCAGTCCGTTTCACCTAAAAATGACCAAAAAATATAATTAAATATATATTTTAAATACTTTTAATAAATAAACATATTAAAATAGACTAATAAATACCTATAAATACCTACTTATCAAATACCCCCAAACTTAGGACTTTGCACGTCCCGAGCAAAGGTGTAAATGACAACACAAACTAAACTAGACTCCTAATATAGTAATGTACTGACTCGACTAATCCTATACCCGACCCAAATTCATGGAGTTCCTTTGGTTTACATAGTCACCAAATTAACAAGTAACTCAGAAAATTTCAGAGTTATGATATGTCAAGCCTCGCAACCCAAACACAATTAAGATTCCACTTTCAAAACATAGAGTAGGTCAATACAAAGGCCATCAACTAATCACAAGTTTTATTGGCCTATACATTTAAGCACGCAAGTTCAAATTCTTACTTAATATAGTGAAAGCACTCGAACTAAATCTTTTATTTGAGGAGTTTCACAACTTCCGCCTTTATTCATTTTTTTCATTTTTCATTTTTATTATTTTTTTTTCTCCAATTTTTTTTTTTTTTTTTTTTTTTTTTTTCAATTAATACGGTCCCTGCTCCATTTCTGCTTGACCGATTTTCTCGCTTTTTCCCACCACAAGTTTCCCTGCTCCATTTCCTATGGAAACTTGTAGGACACTCTACACTAATAAAACTCCTGTTAGTACTTCTCACTTTCACTATAATCAAGCAAATCCCTCAATGTGGATTAAAATAATATAACTTGCATAAATTTGACCGTTTACTCATTTTCGTTATCTAGCACTAAGTCCAACCATCATCTAAGTCTCTAATTATGAAATCATAAAAATGCAGAGCTACGAACTTGATTGAGTGTTTCTCCTAATTTTCTCTAAATTTCAAGTTAAAAAGGCAACTGTAATTTACTCATCCACAACCAAAGGCATGACCAAAGTTCGGGTGACTCTAAAATAAATAAAACATACTAAATATATACATGAAAGTGTATCAATTCCTAATGAATGAGATAGGAATGTGAATAGACAAGAAATGAAAGAAATGGAAGAAATGATATAAAACACCACCATTACCATCCAATATCCGCATATAACCGCATAATAAAAAAATTAAACAATCTCACCTGCGGTCTTTCGCAAAAAATCCATCCAAAACAATCCACAATCCCTAAAACACCCCCAAACTTATTCCGAACCTTGTCCTCAAGGTTCAAAACAAGTCAAGGAGTCCACACGTAGAAAACAAACAAGATGGTGAAAGAATATGATAGAGATAAAACAAAGGAAATGATACAAAGTCATGTAAAATACTAAAAAAATGAAAATAAGTAAACTAAATAATACTTATCAAAGTTTGAAATTTGCCTCCCAATAGCGCTTTTGGTTAAAGTCGTTAGCTCGACTTGGTCGAGTCTATCAATCAATATAGATCGGCGTTGCCGATGAAACGACCTCCACATCATGGCTCGGGAAGTCTTCATAGAAGATCTTCAATCGTGGCCGTTCACCTTAAACACATTACCGAGTCTCCATACTCGAATCTCCACCGCTCCGTGATCATACACTGCAATCACAATATATGGTCTGTCCACCTCGATCTCGCTTACTGCAAAAATCTTAAGACGTGATCGAAATAAAAGTACTTTCGACCAACACGGAAAGATTTCCTAGAGAGATTGCTATCATGGAACGCTTTCGTTTTTTCTTTATAAATCCGCGCATTTTCATATGCGTCGTTCCTGATTTCCTCCAACTCTTGGAGAGTGAGCTTTCTCTCATTTCCTGCTTCATCGAGCTTCATATTAAACTGTTTCACAGCCCAGTAAGATTTATGCTCGAGCTCGACTGGCAGGTGGCAAGCTTTACCAAACACAATGCGATATGGGGACATCCCAATTGGCATTTTAAACTCCCGGAGTACTCGAAGGAGCCTCTCTTCCTCTAAATGTGTAAGTTTGGCTGAGATGATCACAGGGAGTGTGTCATTCTCACCCAAAAACATGTACTTTAAGTGCTCAGGGTAACGGCTTCACTCAAGTGTATGAGCTTTAACCAAAGAGGAGAAAGTTCGGAGTTAGAAGCGGGTAACTCCAAATAATGGACTGTTGGGGGCAGGGGTTGGATTGAATCCAACTCGAAAACAACATCTTCGATATCAGTATCGAAGGTCAGATCACTCTCGTGGATTTGAGTAGTGTCGAGATGATGCTCTAACACTACTTTAACTTTATCACCGCCACTCGTGAGTAAGGTCTGCTCAACAAGTGGATCCACACTGTCCAGGGTGCATACCACAGAAGACACATCACTGGGGTATCGCATCGCATCATAGATGTTAAACTTGATGACTTCACCATCAAACTCCATGGTAAGGGATCCATCATCAACATCTATCTTCGTCTTCGCCGTTTTCAAAAACGGACGTCCAAGGAGTACTGACGAAGCATTAGGGAATGACTCCTCTTTCATATCAACCACATAGAAGTCAGCAGGAAACACAAACTCGTTCACTCGGACTAGAACGTCCTCGAGAACACCGACAGGTCTGACAACGGAACGGTGCTCGCTGAATGACAATACCAGTCTCCTCTAATGGGCCTGCATGCAATGTCTCATAAATGGACAATGGCATGACATTAATGGAAGCGCCAAGGTCGCACATAGCCCTATGAATGCTTACATCACCTATAACACAAGGTACTGAGAACATCCCAGGATCTTTGCATTTAGGAGGCAACTTCTTTTGTAGGATAACCGTGACGGTTTCTCCCATTTGGACTTTTTCGTTGCCTTTCAGTTTCCCTTTGTTTGTGCATAGTTCCTTAAGAAACTTTGCATACCTAGGGACTTGCTTTAGAGCGTCGAGGAGTGGAATATTGATTTCCACTCGCCGAAAGGTCTCGAGAATTTCTTTCTCTTCCTCCTTTTTCTTATCTAAGATGAGACGTTGTGGAAAAGGAGGTTTGACCTTAAAAGTGGGCGGTGCTTCCTTTGGAGTAGTTACCATCTGTTTAGGGGCAGACGGGGTGACTACTACCTCGCGTTCTTCCTCATTGGCCTGGTCATGGGCATTAGATGACCCATTTTGCCTTTTGGGTCCCTCCAGCTCTCTACCACTACGGAGTGTAACTGCGTTAGCACTCACGTTAGGATTCGGGTAAGGTTGCGAATGCAACTTTCCTTTATCCTCGAGACGTCCAATCTGCTGTGCATGTTGGTCCACTTGAACTTGAAGAGTTCGAACCGTCGAATTGAGTTCAATAAAGGATTTCTCGGTGGTAGCCCCGAATTGCTTCATTTCATTCATAATTTGGCTTTGTTGGCTCATAAGGGCTTTAACCATATCCTCAAGTGAGGAGGAATTAGTGGAGGGTGTAGGCAACGATTGACCTCTGGGGATGAATGTCTGATAATTCTGATTCTGAGGCTCATAACTAAAGTTTGGGTTATTCCTGGCCGTGGCATGATTATAGGTATTCCCGAATGGGACTCTAGGTGGCCCTTGGAAATGATTACCCATGGCATGGACCTGCTGATCATCATCAAAAAGTGTAGGACATTCATCGGTTGCATGATTTGTGGCAGCACAAAAGCCACAAGCTTGGACTTGCACTTTACCAGAGGAGACAAGACGTTCCACTATAGAGGTTAGGTTATCAATTTTCTGGTCAGTGGAACTCGAGACATTGCCTATAGTCAGACTTCGGTAAGCAGTAGCATCGAGATCACCATAAAGGCGTGACTGCTGTGCGATGTCCTCATACAGTTGCATCATTTGGGCTGGAGTTTTGTCACGAATATGACCCCCACACGCATTATCAATCATGCGTCGTTCTATGGGCGACATGCCAACATAAAAGAATCGAGCTATGGCCTTCTCAGATTGGCCATGCTGCGGGCAACTAGCAAGTAATCGCCTATAGCGCTCCCAATATGTACCGAATGATTCGCCCGGTCTCATTTTGATGCTGCATATATCCTTGATGAGCTTAGCAACTCTATCCTCAGGGAAATATTCATTCAAAAATACGGTTACCATATCATTCCAGGAATTAATGCAGCCATGCGGAAGGTAGAAAAGCCATTCCTTGGCTTTATCTTTAAGGCAAAACGGAAAAGATCTGAGCTTAACCGTTTCCTCGTCCGCATTGGACGGTTTCATTGACTTGCAAATAGAATGAAACTCCTTTAGGAAAGTGATAGGATCTTCATTCTCGCCACCATGGAAGGATGGTAGGAGATGAATGAACCCAGGACCTCAACTCAAAGTTTCCGCATTATCCTGGATAGTTGATGCGAGAGAGTCATTTGTTGCGCAAAAGAGCTTGAAGCTCTTGATTGGCGTGACCCATGGTGATTTGGTGCAATGCAGCCATGTTCAGATGATTTTGGCCTTCCTGTTGCCTAAGTTGGGTCTGTCTAGTCCACCTATGAAAAGTTCTCTCTGGTTCGGGGTCAAAAGGTAATAATGAGCCGGTCGATTTGGACCGAGTGAGGTGTGGTAGCATAAAAAAAAAAGAAAAGGGAGAGAAAAAATGAAATTCAGGGGTTATAACTAAGCTAAAGAAGAAAAAATAATAATAATAAATTAATTACTAATCTAACAAGTAAACTAATAAAGTAATAAAGAAAAGAAAAAAATAAAAAATAAAAAATAAAACGTAAAAAAAAAACAAAAAACCGAAAACGTAAAAAAAAAAACAAACAGGAAAAAAAAAAAAAAAAAAAAAAAAAAAAAAAAAAAAAAAAACTAACAGAAACGAAAAAAACGAAAACGTATTAATGAAATCGTAAACGAAAAAAAACGAAAACGTAATAAAATATATTAATCGCTAATCTACCTAAACCAATTGACAAAATAAATAGATTAATTAAACTAACTAACACCTAAACTCAAAGTAAAGATCAAGTCCCCGGCAACGGCGCCAAAATTTGACGCGTGTCGTGCGTGCCAAATATAACCCGTAAAAGAGTTACCAACCGCAAGGGTGTAGTAGTGGTAAATACGGGGTCGAATCCGCATGACTTGTGTTTACTATGAGTTAACTAAATATGGGGGTTTTCAAGAAAATCAATAAAGTAATTAGTTAAACTAGCAATAATGAAAAGTTCACCCAAATCTCCACTTCCACAAATCAGAATCAAGATTCAATAGCATTCAATGGTCCTCAATCTCTCTCAAAAAATTATTAATTTAAATCTCCTAGATTAGTGATGGAAAATCGACATCCGCCAGAAATTCTTAATTCCCCTAATTTCGATAATCAGGACATCCGCCACTAATTTCCCTAATTAATGTATAACCCTAGACATCCGCCAATAAGGTTTAATACACTAACCGCATTAATATAGATCTATGGGATCACTAATCCTCGATAATCGGACGCGTCCGCTACCGATTTAACCTAGATTCAATTGTTGTACATGGATACTAATATTCCAAATAACGATAGATTATCAATCTAAAAGCATGCACAGGCCTCATACATACTATAGATCTAAATCATAATAATTAAATCAACAACAATGAAATAAGAGAAATTAAATTAATTTAAATAATAAAATAAAAAGATCTCACATAGAATGCCATGAATCCATGATCCCAACTTGCTTCCCCTTCGACTTGGGCGAGAAAAAGAAATTAGCCGGACATTGTCTTCAAAAATCACTACTAAAATTAATTGAACTCTCTCTAATAACTAATTAATTCCTCTATTAATAATACCAAGGTTTCTAATATATAGAAATACTCCAAATTGGTCTAGGATACTAATTTTAGGGGTTAAGTACGTGACTCGTGCGTCGAGGAGCATCGTAGGGCTGTTTTTAGCTAGAAAAACCGACTCTGCCATGTGTCAATAGCCGATTGGCTGTTTTTCCTGCGTCGCGCCAAGTGTCCGCACCGTATTGGACCGCCAGCTGCACCGCGCTGTGTTGTCGCCGCACCATTCGGTCTTTCTATTTTGTGTTTGCTGACGAGGCTCCACGTGGCGCTGCGTGATTAGCTGAACAGCTGTTGATGACTCTTATGGACGAATGGGTCGCCGCCACGTGGCTCCCACGTGGCACGGAAGAAATCGCGCTCTCTCGACCGAAAAACTGGGAGTTTGAACTGCCGCGCATCACGAGGCAGATACCTAAAAATGACCAAAAAATATAATTAAATATATATTTTAAATACTTTTAATAAATAAACATATTAAAATAGACTAATAAATACCTATAAATACCTACTTATCATGTTTCTCCAACCGTGGTGAAATAATTGCAAGCGTTGTGGTATGACGTAGTGCCTACCTACGACGTATCGACTAAGACAAAATTTCAAATGCGCGCTGCACTTATATGGATTGTTAGCAACTTTCCTGCATACAACATGATGTTAGGATGGAGCACGTACGGGACGACTGCTTGTCCTTATTGCATGAAAGATACCGACGCTTTCCAGTTGAAGTTCGGAAGGAAAACGAGTTGGTTCGATTATCATCGATGTTTCCTGTCGTGATATTCTAAGGAGTGGAAAGACAAGTCTAGTTTTCACATATATAGAATCATATCTGGCAAGCCATCAGCTAATAAATAGGAGAAGATATCCTGCGAGAAATTGAAGCGTTAAGGCTAGTGAAAGTCACTGAATTGGGATAAGATGCAATAAACAAAGAAGTCTCGAGGACTAGCGAATGGAGAAAACGAAGCATACTGTAGGGCTTGCCTTATTGGAAGACAAACTTTATCAGGCATAACTTAGACGTGGTGCACATTGAAAAAAAAATGTCTTTGACAATATTTTCAACACAATCATGAGTGTGCCAGAGAAGACGAAAAATAACGCAAAGTCTAAGGAAGACATAAAGGAGATTTGTTATCGTTCAGAGCTTCATTACGAACTAATTTCTAAGAAATACCCCAAGGCACGATATGTGTTAGACAAACGAAGTAAACAAGCATTGTGTAAGTGGATTAAGGAATTGAACTTCCCTAATGGTTACGCGTCTAACATCGGTCGCTCCGCAGATTCTAAGAAATTGAAATGTTCGGGATGAAAAACCACGATTGTCATGTTTTCATGCAACGATGGCTGCCAATTGCTTTTAAGGATCTCTTAGAGAATGACATATGGATTGCAATTAGCGAGTTAAACATTTTCTTCAGAGATTTAATTGCTAGAAATTAAAATGTTAAGAATCTTCGGCTTTTGCATAAAAACATTCCCAAGATATTGTGTAAGTTGGAAAAGATATTTTCACCAAGTTTTTTTTGACTTAATGGAGCATCTCCCTATCCATTTGGCGTACGAGGCTATCCTTGCTGCCCAGTAGAATTTCGGTGGATGTATCCTTTTGAGAAGTAATCAACTAGACTTGTACACAACTTATATCACACATTAATATATACATTTTAACTAACTTACTTCTACAAATATAGGTACTTGAAACATTTAAAATATAATGTTAGTTATAAGGCAAGGGTTGAAGGCTCAATATGCAATGCTTATGGAAGAAGCAGCCGCATTTTGTTTCTATTATTTTGAGGAACACGTCTCCACCTTGCACAACTGTCTGCCTCACAATTACGAAGGTGGAGTTGGACAAACTCAAGATCTTAATGGCAACTTCTCAATATTCACCCACCCAGGTCGGGCCTACCGAAGATCAAAGAAGCGTTATCTCACGATGGCGAGTGTAACGCCGCACACTCATATGTGTTGTTAAATTGTCCCGAGGTTGCTCCATTTATTAGGTATGCTTTAATCTTAATTATTATCTTTAATTTATTCAATTTCAATCCTTACATTCTTCTATTCTCCTGTTAGGATGTACGTATCGGAATTGCGTTCCAAACACGTGCATATTATATAAAGTGCAATCGATGAACATCTTGAGAAATATTTTTAAAGTTGGTTTCGACAATTCGCAAGTCATTTGTACATGCATATTAAAATAATTCTTTATTTTTGTTGTTTATTTGAAATTGAAGTTTATGAATGAAACATTTTTTTTGCGGTAGGCTCCATCATCTATTCAAGATACAACGCTTCAAATGTTGTCATACGGCTCTAGTCGACTTTACACCATATATCACGCGTATCTAGTTAATGGCTACAAATTTCAGACCGTGTTGTATCGCTCAAATAAAGATATGTGTAGTAGCGGGGTGTGCTTAGGGGCACGAATTACACACAATGTAACAATGACTTTTATGAGAAATTAGAAGAAATGATTGAAATTGAATACAATGGATTCCTATATACTGTGTTATTCAAGTGACAATGGTTTGATCCCATGATCAATGTCAGGACAAGAGTTCACCGATCCTTAAAAATCATCGATGTACATCAAAATTTGCGATTGAACAAGTACGAGCCTTTCATACTAGCCATGCAAGCTAGTCAGGTGTGTTTTCTTTTTCATACCCAAGTGTAAGAAATGTGCGGAACAATTGGCAAGCTATGTGCAAACTTCAACCAAAATTCATCGATGAATAAAACTTAGTCGAAAACGTTGATAGTGCGCTTATAGAACAAGACGCTTTTCAGGAGCCGCTACTTGAGCATGATACTGAGGTCGATATTGACAATAATGTTCCAACTTTGCTAGCTGATCCTAGCGATGCACACATGTCAGACATCGACGAAGAAGACGATGAAAGCGATAACTCTGAGTTTTCATTGAATGACGAGGATGGTGACGACGAACCATGATACTATTTTGTTCAGTTGGTAAATGATGCAATTATATTTTTTTACTTGTTATGTAATATTTCAAATGTTGGAGGTTCACGCGTATCTAACTTAGTCTTAATTTTTTTTTATAAAGTTATGTCGTTAGGCAGAAGTTATGACCCATCTTCAGGTGAGGGATCCGATGGACGATCTGGTGGTCGATCCAACGGATGATCCACTGCTACTAAAGATTGACGATCGGGTGGATCACACCAACGTTCTCATGAATATGCTACTCCACCTGCACAGGCTAGTCAAGGTCATTAGAGTCTGCATCCATCACATATCTCTACATCTTTCATGTCTTTGCCATCTATTTTTGGTAATGATCCCACCTCTATCCAAATGTATTCCACTTTACTTTCCCCTCTACCCACTCCACCCGTTAATGGTCGTGGCACGTTTAGGCCCGGTGTCGAGCCTACTTTTTCATTAAGGAGATCGGCATTTCCCTCACATCTTCATGATTGTACCCACGACCACCGTACAGCCCCACCACCACTCCATCCTGATTTGCATGCCTCGCCCTCTCCAAGTCAGCAGGTAGAGCGATCGCTGAGTTTTTCGGCACAACGTGGATGACGACAAAAAAGTATTACTAGCCAACCCTCGAGGCGGATATTGTTGGTCGTGAAAGATGATAGATAGTAAATATACGTACGAAGTCTTACATTTACTTGTTTTTTATAAACTTGGTCTAACGCCTCATTTTCAATTTAGTGGATGAAAATTACACCCGTTTAACAGAGCTACATGGGAGATGACTAGGGCATACAAACACTCCCTGCAGAATGACGGTTATTCTTGGGAGCATGTTCCACATCACATGCGAGATATTTACTGGAATCAATGGAAGGTAAAGTTGTTTAAGTTAAGATTGTTTCATTTACCTAAGATTTACAAATAATAATTGAAAAGTATTTATAGTTTAACTTAAGATTTTATCATTTTTTACCTATAATTGTCATTCGACTGGGAGCCATCAGATGACGCAACTATTAGTAAGGCGTACGATAGGCAGATTGCCACTTAGTACGTTGATTTTATTAGCAATATGTGTTCGAAAGATTAGAAGCATGCATATGTATCTACTAAGATCTTCAACCACTATAAGAAGATGCAGTCTACCCCTGATTTTAAGAAGTCAGAGTGAACAAGCAAGAATCGGAGAATTGAGACAGTGGGACCCGGTACAGGGATTGCAGTGCATATTGGTGGCTTAATATCCATTTATCAGCACGCAAAAAGGCTGGTAAGTTATGTTATAATAAGTTTATATATATGGATTTAGTCTCAAACTTAATCCTCTTTAAATATATGTTTTGTAGGTGAAGAAGTTAGATCAACCTCTGACTGCTTTGGAGTTACGCATAAACTTCCATACGAAAGATCATGACGGCGTAACTTTCCTCAATCCGAGAGTAGAGAAGATTGTCGTAAGTAAATAGTTTTGTTTTAAAATTTGTTTAGTTAATTAATGATAGGTATCAATCACTTGTAAATGGTTTAATTCTTAATTTAGACGGCGAACCAGCGCAGACGGATTGAACTGACACAATTCTAGCCTGCCACCCCGATAGATGAGACTGAACTATATTTGTTTGTCATTGAGCGGGACGACAAATGACAGACATATGGAATAGGGTGGACACCGTTGGGGTCGCAGCGCAGACATGCTACAGTTGGAGGAGCTGGAGGTGGAACTGGATCTTCTCGGCCTATTTCTTCTCCTAATGAGCCCATCGAGCTTTTGCGGTGGGACTTCCAGAAGATGCAAACACAAATTCTTCGGGTTATGCAAGATCACACCCTAACCCAAGATTAGTTGCGAGAGATCCAAGGCCAGTTGCGTCGCATGGAGCATGCTCTTATGGACAGACTTGAGATTTCATTTGAGCCAGCGCCTCCGAGAGATGTTTCAGCTAATGACTCAAAGACCGACGACAATCTCGACGATTAAGCATCTTTTCCTTGTATATTTAGTCTTAGGTTGTTCATATCTTGTTTTGTATATTTTTATACTTCTAATTAACTTTTTTCGTTGTATTTAATTCATTTTGGTTGGTTACTTCAGTTATTTCTACATGCATTTCCTTTTATTTAGCTGTCCTTAAAGTTTTGAAAAGAATTTTTAAATTTAAATATTATTTTAAAACATTCCATTTAAATATTAATTTCAAATTAAATTAAACAAATATTTTATAAATTTTACTAAATAATTTAATAAATTATATTTTATATTAATTAATTTTAAATTAAAAGAAATATTAATTTTAAATTAAATTAATATTTTAAATTAAATATAAAAAAATAATTCATTTAATAAATATTAATTTTAAATTAAATTAAAAAAAAATTATATATTAAATTAATTTTATTAAATTAAATTATATATTTTAATATATAATATATATAATATAAACCTATTATTAAAAAATAATTTTTTCAGTATTTAGCGACAGAATTAGCGACGAGGCCCCGTCGCTAATCCTATTCCATGTAGCTGACAATGAGCCACGTGGACAAATGGCAACGGGGCTTTACAGATGAGGCCCGTTGTTAATTTTCCACGTGGCACGGTCAAACAAAAGTCAACCAATCCACGTGTAACATTAGCGACGAGCCATGGCGATGGGAATAGCGACGGGGTCTTGTCGCTAAACCTAACACGCCATCCCTAATTAAAATAACGACGAAAAGGTTAGCGACGAGGTTTCCCGTCACTACTATCGTCTCTAACGCGGGATAGCAACTAGAAATACTGATTTAGCGACGAGTTTTCCCGTCACTAATCCAATATCCTCTTGTAGTCTTCCAACACCAAAATATTTTCACGACCCGTAGAGTCAAATCGGATCAAAATCAATAATCAATTCATCCAGAAACCAAATATAAATCAATATCAACAATTAAAACATATTCAAAATAGTTATCAACTGAATTGCATTAGTTTACCTCATCAAAAATCTAACCCACATCAGTGAAATTTATCCCAAATTGATGCAAATCAATCTAGTATACCAATTAACAATAACTCCTACCAATGTCTATCGAAACCCTACGAAAGAAATTGAAAAATCGCGATAATTCAAATTAAATTGTGGAAAAATGCCCGACATAGAAAATTTATCGAATTGCGGGCTGAATACCTCTTTTCTATCGTGAAGATTTAGCTCGAATTGACCGTATCACAATGCTCTACAACGTTGCAGAAAAAAATCGAGCGAAAATCTGATGTAGGGAGCTTCGTGAGTGAAAGAATCGGCGGAAGGGTTTAGGGATTAAACGTGCGAATGTTCTGTTGCTTGAAATCAATAAATGAATCGATTGATTTGTTTTTGTTTTTATTTATATTTATATATAAACAATCAGCTGCTTGTTAGCAACTTAATTTTTTTTTATTTATTGATTCCCAAAATCATTATTTTGATATGTTTTGGCTTTCAACGCTCGTTTTCGATCTGGTTTTTCACCAAATTGAACCAAAACTCTTGGCAAAATAGTCCATCTTCATAAAATGTATATAAAACTGGTTTTGGTCATATCAAAACTATGTTGTTGTTGTTGTTGTTGTATTAGCTAAATATTCCCTGATTTAGACACAATCTCAACTGCGACCACCTCCAACTGATACAAAACTCTAGGTAAAGTCTTGTACCAAATTTGTTATCACATTACATTACACTAATCCCGACTTGCATGCAAACCGAGACGAAACCTCCACTTGAGGATTAACACTTGGTTAATTAGTTTTCGAACAACTAATAATTTATTTTCAGCTCGTGCCTTTTAGACACTCACTTGTAACCCTGAATATGAAAAACTGAAGATACACCTTAACATAATCTTATTACACGACAAAATATCATAAAATAAATACACTAAGCTTACAACATGCAAAAATAAAATATATCTTATGATTTTTGGTTCATAATGCGCAGGTCCCACCTCGGATACTTAAACTCGAAATAAAATCAAAAATACTTAATTAGCAGCCTAATCAAGTTTATGAAATTCTCGGATTTCACAGCCCCTGGGCGCCCTGTGTCACATGGAGGCACCGCCCTCCTCCGCGCGGCTTGCCTGGGGGCACCGTCGGGGGCGCATTGTCAAGGACGTCCCTGCCGGTAGCGGCAGTGTGTGGGGATGCCCCCTTTGGCCACCCTCCCCTCATTCACGGTTTGTTGGAGGCCCCTCTCGTCTTTGACGTCGGCTGCGGTGGGGCTACCGCTACCCTTCCCAGCGACGCCATGCAGCGCTGACCTTGGGGTCTTATTTCTCCCCCAATTTCGTACCAAAAAGGGTTTACCACTATATTTGCATAAATTTCAAGCTTCCAATTTATTATCAACAAAAGAATAGGAGAAAGGGTGGAGGATTTACCTTCAACTGAGTTCTCTTTGACTTAGCACCCCAACAAGCTCCAATTTCCCTTCCTTTCCAACGTGTTCTATTTTTGAACAAAAAAATGGGCTAGGGTTTATAATAAGATTAATATACTTGGGTTGAATTAGGGTAAAGTTTTCACAATTACCAAATTGCTCTTAAAGTGGGTGTTCCGGCTTTTGAGTCATCACATACACTTCTTCACTTCTAAGGAATGACTAGACTAGATCCGACCTTGTTTGACAAAAAAACACACCTGCGACACTTTCGCCCTTGTACAAGTGCTCTACAAATGGTTAAAATCGAAAAATAGAGAGAATTTATAAGTGTTTAGGTGAGAGCATCTCCAATGGTAATGTGGGAAAGATGTCTATCTTACACGGCACTAGATAAGCATTCAAACCTCAAAATAGTCTCCAATTGATGATGGATTTAAACCGTGGATTGAGAGTTTCTTTTTATTTTTTATTTTATTTTTATATTGAATAAGACATTTGTTTTGTTTTTATTTTATTTCTATAAGAAAAAATGATGATATGAAAATTGAAAAAATGTTTGCCATAATGTCTAGAAGTAGACATTTAGGTAGACATTCTCTACTTTGATTCTCTGCCACATCAGCTAGACATTATGTGACGACCCGTTTCCTCAAACTGAGTACTGCCTGGCCTAATCTTGTCATTAAGCTCTAAACCACGTCACATAAGACTTAACAATGCATTAGTCAGCTTTTTCGTCTCATTCACATCGTCACATGTGTTCAACAAAAGTATTCATTTTTATCCTTATTCATGTTTTCAGAGTTAATTAAAAAGTTGCTATCATTTTAATATCATGAGCGGAAGTTTTAATAAAATTCGCAGAAGCATTTATAAAAACACCTGCTGTGGAAATCATGTAAAAAATGATCACATGAAACCAATAAAGTAATACATGTGTGATGACCCTAAATCCCAAGGAAACCTTGGGACCCACCATATCACATCCAACGTCACAAAGCCCTGCCATGTCATGAGCTGCTTATCTTTGACGCCTTGCGACCTAACTGGTTGCTTACACTTTTCCAACTAACTATAGTTTAGCTAATTAATCTCTGTATAAATATTAATGATTCAATTAGCTAATTAACCAATTTATTAAGTTATATTATAATTCTACAATGGAAGTCTTTAAATGAGTATGTTATGCAATATTTAACAATTCTAAATAGTGGAAAACCCTGCAAAAAGATACCATATGTATATTAAAGGCGAGATAAATACAACAAAAGATCCATATACATGTATCCAGTGTTCTACAGTCCTCAAAGTCTAACGAAGAGTAAATACGTAAATATTGTAGTCATACACGAGCTGGTGTCACTATCTCAAAGGTAGTCACCCAATACCTCCTTGCCCTTCCCTTGCTTGTCGAAGGATCTGAACTAAGTCACCTAACAAATATAGTTACGAGTCCAATAAGTAAAATCCCAAGAGAAGTCCACACAATATTCATAAAATAAAACTGGTAACTACGAGACATGCGAATATAACATTTGATAACTATATATCATATTCTCATGAATGTAGACAGTATACGACAAGCGAAAACAGTAGCATCTAATCAACAACACATACTCAATAAACAAGCTCGGAAACAAAGCAGTAACAAATAAACAACCGTATAATCACGAGAAAACCCTGACCTATACCAGCCAGTAATCGATAAAATAGGACAGGAACCACGTATATACTTACAGGCTTACAGTGACTGAACCCCAACTTTAATTAATGGATGAACCCCTTCAAACGTTATTTCAAGTCAAGGGAACATTTTAAATCCATCTCGACAATCGTAGATATATTCTACTGTCATCGACACGAGCACTATAGACAAGTAACTCGTGCAAGCGATTTAGCCACAACCAATATATATGCAAACCAAAATAAGAGTAAAAAATCCATATGCGCCCTATAAAACAAACCATGAATTCTGTGAGGCATTTCCATGGGTTTACGCCTCAATCTACACTCTCACTTCCCCGGACTCCCAAATCCCACCCAACTAGCTCTCTAATACCTGAACTACGGTCCCCTAAGTTCCTAAAGTCAAATTTTACATATTTACTATATTTATAGGTGTTTGGGTATGTATTAAGTAAAAAATCCCAAAAACGGTCCTTTAAATTCACTTTTCTTCTGTCATTAGCACGCTAGGTATGATTAGCGCGCTACTGTTCTTTATTTTGAAAAATAATTAAGTGACTAGACTGATTGGTGCGTTAACCAGCCTAGTTAGCGCACTAATTGCTCTCCATGTCCCAAACTCCCCAATTAGCTAACTAGACCCCACAAACATATTCTCCACTTTATGTTGACTCCAAAACATCATCCCAACCAACAGAATAACAACAATTAGATCAAATTCATCAATTTCATGAAATCACTAATTTTTTCAAATTCACCCAAAAAGAAAATTCACTCAAAACCACTTGTAAATTCCCATTTGATATCATAATTATAGTTGTGATTCATCAAAAATTCATTAACATCAATGACATAATCCTCAATTCATCACATTTACACCAAAACACTCAATTTTAGCTCATTTGAATGTGTAGGAGGTAGGGAAGATGATTACCTTGTGTTTGATCATTAAATTCCACCTTCAACTAATGAGTTCCAACTTCCAAATCTCCTCTTCTTCTCCCCAGCAAGCTTTGAAATAACAATGGTTTTGGTTTGCATGGGTTTGATCAACTCATCGTATATATTAAGGTAGGATTTATTTCTAACCATTGATCTTCATGGGTTTACGTATCCCGAGATTTATCTAATGGCCTACCTCTTACGATGTGTCTCACTTACTCTCCACTAATTCAATCCAAGTGACACCAATTTGCTAATCAAGTGGCTCCTAGATGTGTCAATATGTATCTCTAGGAAAATCTTATAGTTTCCAATTAATTAACTAAACTATAGGCCTTTATTTATTTGATTTAAATACATTAGCTTAGGCCCATTATAATACGTATGGTTAGTACTTTTATTCACCAAAATTAACATATTCATGATCCCACTAACTATCGACTACCCGACACCCGATGCCCCGCATCTCATCATGCATTTCGAGGTAACTTCCTGTCACACCAACTCGACCGATAATAACATACACACATACGGTGCAATACAATAATAATAATTTTAAACACCACATATAGACAACCATCATACATAAATAACATATTGCATCGGTTCTCGTATCCGAGTCAACCGAGTTGTCCACGTAACGCTCGAATTACGACCGTTAATCCCTGAGATTAAGGGTAATCCTAGTTTAATTAATTTGGGTCGTTACATATGCATCAGTCGGGAAGTATAGTCTCTCAACCCAATATACAACCCAAAATAATACAAAAAGACATAAATAATAAATACACAAAATAATCACCTACAAAAGTAACATAAACTACTCATCAAGGGCTCAGAAGTAATTGTTAATCTTCTCCTTGCTCGGTCTGCTACTTGATGGATCTGCACCCACCGTCATAAAAAGGACGGTGAGAATAGGAATGTAGAAAGTAAATGCGAGAGACATTTATCCATATTTCCAAAAATCCTACAAGTTTTTGAAAGCATAACAATAACAAGTGTGCTGAAAAAATAGATGATGTTATAAGACACTTGAGTTAAACAAAATGAAACTGACACTCGGTTAAACAGTAATGATCTAGGGCTGGTTGACTATGAACTACATCACATCAACCTTATTCCACTATTTAGGGAGTAGATATACTCATAAATGCCCATTACACACACACACACATACACACAAAACACACACACACAGACATATATATGTAGTTCTACAATGGTGATTGAAAAAAAATCACCATGGATGGTGATTTTAAATTTTTACCAATAGATTTAAATCTAATGATGAATATACCTTTTTGAGAATTTAAAATAACCAATAACCATTCATGGTTATTTTTCTCAATCACCATGGTAGAACTACCTTATATATATATACTTGTCGACAACCATGAGTCTCATAACCTGTATGCCGCACAAGCTAGTGGTGAGATGCCGACAAACCCGAAATCATGTGACCTCGTGTGCCACCCATCTCTGTCACATAATGGTCCCAGATACAAGAACTACTTTTATAAATCAAGAATTAACTTGGTTTAGTATTCAAAGAATGGAATTGCTTAAGTAAAGCACAAATGAAATAGATTCACAATAACACAAATCATTTTCCTAATAGCATGCTATTTCACTTGATTTCAATTCCTCAACAACCAAGAAATGCATAACGCATGACTTGAAATCAATGAAAACCATTCAAACACCAATAATGACATGAAAACAAACTCACGATATGAGATGGTACAACAAAGTCATGGCATCAAGAGTACGACTGGTATAGCAGTACAAATGACTACAAATAAGAAACAAAATAGGAAATGAAATGAAGATAAATATCTCAATCAGTTTACTGACAAATCATGTATATTTCCTAGCCTAACCGGCCTCTCGACACCTCAAAATGTGTACCCAAGCCCTCAAGACTCTTCCTTAGGATCCTGGTATGATTACACATGTTTTAGAGTTTGTTCAAACCTTTTGGTTTGGGTGTTAGGCTTATTTAAGGTGTTTGAGTTTGGATCAATGGAATGCAGAAAAAGAGTTGCGAAGAAGGCTTAGCGCGCCAGGGACTGTGTCTAGCATGCTAGAGACCCCTAGCGCGCTATTCATACTCGTTAATGTGCTATGCACAAGAAACCCAAAAATTCTACAATCAGATTTTTAGGTTTTCTCCTCTAAATGGTCATCTCCATCGCCTTGGATCCCTGTTCTCCTCAACCAAAGACCAAATACATCCTCCATAGCAATAAAAACAGCTTACACTTCATATATGATTCACCAAACTATCAGTTTTCACAAAATTAGAGATGACAGTTGAATTACCTAATTATAGATCACTTCTAACTTGACCAAGTCTCCTCCAATTCACACCAGAACGTCCTTCACAAATTGGTTGATTTCACACTCTAGATCCTTCTCTCCCTTCTCTTGATCAAACTAGTTGATTTGCATAGAATCCCATTAAGTCCTTATATATATATTGATGAGACGAATTGGTGACCATTGATCTTGATTCACACACTCATCTCTAGGAAAATCTAATGGCTTATATCATGTCCTATAATCTATCATCTATCCACTAACTCATTCTTGATAATACACATTTTAACTCAATTTGCTTTGTGATGGTGACCACACGTATCTCGAGGAACATTAATGGCTATTATTTTATCTTTTTAACTTAGGTGACATTAATGTAAATTAAACTATATGCACATTGATTTAGCTATTTAAGTCACATTAACTTAAATTAAGACTTACCACATCACTCTCTACCCCCGGTTCCATATCGGCACGCATCTCAAGGTGCGTCTCTGCTCACGTCTCGACATCTATATACAAGTAGAAATGACTAAATAAGTCGACACAAATACATTACACTAGAAATACATCACTCAAAAATAATATATTTCTAGGTCCTCACGCCGAGTATTAGGACAGTGCACCCACTCTCGGGCCACGTCATATGATTATGGACTAATTTACTATTAGTAAATTCTGGGCCATTACACATTCACAATCCATGGTCTCATTGGAGAGCTCTTTTGGGTTGAATGTCTATTGTATTATATATGGGTCCATTTTCACCTCAATCTATATTACCATTAGAGATGTTATGAGGGGTGAAGATGATAGGGGTGAGCAAGGGTATTTTGGGAATTTCAAAAAAAAAGTGAGGGTAAATTTAGCAATTGAAATTCAAAATCTAGGTATGCTTGAGTAATGGGGTGTGTTAAGCAAGTTTCGGGGTCCGTTTAGTCGCTTCCTAAAAAAATCTCCTCTCAATTCCCAATTAATAGATGATGCGCACAAAGTTTGAGTATTTGTTATCATCTCCAACCAAAGCTATAATATAGTTGCTAGGGCTAATGTTTACAAGATAGTGCTAGAACCAACTCAGAACTTTTGTGACACTGTTCACAATACTAAATATTATCTTATTATTTCTTTGCTTTTATTTAAAAGAAAATTCTACCATGGGAATCAAAATAAGTTTCTTACGTCATGGGAACCATTTGTTTATCAAGTAAGGTTGTGCATTTAATACACTATGCATTAAATGACCATTAAATGCATTCAAATTTTGAATTTTTAGTTCTGATCATAGAATCACCTTATTTAAATTTCATATTTATCTTTGTACCTCATCTAATTTTTATCTCATAAAAAATAAATAAAATAATTATAAAATATGATAATGTAAAAGACAATGTTAATAAGTTGGAGAGGAGAACATAATTTGACGTTAAAGTCACATTAAAATAATGAAAAGTAAGTCGCTATACACCATTTTGGTCCCCACACACCATTACCATTAATAAATCATTTACACTATTTCTCAAACAAAGTACAATATATTAATAGTATTCAAACTACACCTTTGATTTATATTTTTATCACTCCTATAAAAAAAAAAGTCATATTTGTATTACTATTTTATTTTTTCACAAGTGAGTTATTAGAGTTATACTTCACATACTTACAACTGAGTTATAAGCGTTACACTTCACATATATATTTTATAATGAAAAATAAATTTTAATTAATTAAAGTTATTTTTCTTTTATAAAAAAAAAAAAAAAAAAATCACAACTCAACTTACCTACTATGAAGCTCGAAATCCCAACCAAAGTGGGCATACGGTACAAATCTTTTGGAGTGAGTTGCAAAAGTGTGATCCTTCTGCTACCAAGTGGCACATGTTCAAAAAATCAACTTTTAACGTAGTTTTAGTTTTCTTAGAATGGTTCATGCGTAAAAAACCATGCTATCATAAAAAGAAGAATACATGAGTTCTTAATACTAATTTCATTAAACAGCAAATAATGGCTTATTTTTACAAAACAAATATATACATCAAACTAAGTGATGTTTCATGCTTGCTTGCAAGTTGCAATACAAGAATTGAAAAAAAAAAGAAAAAGAAAAAAAAATTCCAATTCCAATGAAACAATAGACTTCCCAGCTAGCAATAAGACTTCAATTCTGTTTCTCTTGACGTGGTGGAAGAGACTACCTTCACTGGATCATGGTAAGAATTGAATGAATTGTTGCTGCGCCTGCAAAATTAAGTCTTCGTCATACCATTCATCTCTGTACGTTTCTGGTTGGGCATCCCTGTTCTTCCCGTTTGCGAAGTACATCTGCTTTCTCCATTCTTCTGTCGCTGGAAACCCACTCTGAGAGGCGAGCCAGTCGGCGTACTCAAACTGAAAACACATAATTAGAACATCCATTTTCACTGCAGTGTAAATACTCGCATACTCTGAATGACAAGCTTTTACCCCGTTACTTTACATTTTAAAATACAAAAGCAGATCAAAATCATCATAAATATAACACCGGACTAGTTTCTCAGTTCAAAATCTTCTCAACTATCGATCAGTTAGTAAAAGTTTAACCTGACATATAGAGTGACAGTATTGATGATGGTGGTACCGATGGCCTGGAAGCACAGATGCTCTATCATGCTTAACAGTCTATTGCTTACTCAAAAGCTCTAAGTCATTGGGCTAGTATTGTTATGACAAATTGCAAAGTAAAAGGGAATTTTTTTCGCCATTCAAAGACATTGAGTACCTTGCCATGTTTACCTGGTAATCTGAGATATTATGCGTGTAATGCTTGGGTATACCAGCAGCTTCAAGTTTTGAGTAAAACGTAGAGACGCTTGACATCATGTCTTCTTGGGTTGGAAGTGGAATCCGGCCGGACAAAACGCCAGCAACCCACTTACTTTGCAATTCACATAATGGAAAAGGAATAACCTGGAAACATGGACAGTACAAACGTTGCCTAAATAAAAACTTACCAAAAGGATAGGTACACATAAAAATAAAAATAGGGAGTAGACTGTAACTTTTGAAGTTTAGAAGTACCTTCCAAGTCAACCCAATAAAGGAAAGCCATGGAGCTAATGTTGGAGGCAAAACATGTTGATAGAGCGGACCCACACGATTATCTTCCACCCTAACAATGTTATTGGTATCTAGGAAAGGAAAATGGAACTCGTACCTGAAAAGTCACTAGATGCACGCGGCAAGAATTCAAGATATTGAAGCATAGAGTAACATAAATTGGTTTATCAAAATGCACGACATTGATATAAAATCATCAAGATGGATTGTCCTCGCAATCTACTCTAATAAGCATTACAATTAGTTTGAGGCTTTCTGCAAACATACAATTAGCAATAGAATATTTTCAATCAACCATTTTCAATAGTAAAACTATGCAAATAAAGGCCCTTCACTTCACTGACGAGAAATAAGTACCAACAGTATATGAACTACCCACATGGTAACAAAAAAAAAAACTGGGTTTTGAATTTCATGTGCCACTGAAGATTTTTGTCATGCACTTATAACCGGAAACTTAGAAAAAAGCCACGTTACTTTGTCCTAGCTAGAAAGGTAGGTGATTCAATATGATTTTATCCAAAACTTATGGTATCACTATTTTATTTAGTATTTTGGTACATAAAGCTACAATGACCTTTATGACGGATATGATCATATCACAAAACATTTAACTTTTTCATTTTTGTCACCTACCATAATTAACCTTATAAAATTCAAATTTTTCCTAAGGCTAATTCCTTTTATTTAGGAACAGTAAAATAAAGGAATCATTCTCACCAAAAAATAAGAAAATAAATAAAATAAAAGAATCTTAAGTTTCTTGGTGATAATAAAAATATCACCATATCCAAATTTAGGACTTCCACTAAGAGTGATTCTAAAATTCAAGTTGCAACTTGTATTAACGTGCAAGGTCAAAAAGAATGGCAAACAAATCCAGTGGCTGTCATAATTTCATATCCTATTAGCTCCATTTGGTCATGATAAAAATTAACAATTGAATATGAAAAAGAGTCATTTGAAGTCTATATAGTATAAGAAAAAAAATTAATATCTTAATTAGCAATGATGAAATTTCTATACAATTCACATCAAACATTGGAAGCTTATGATTCATTGACTTGAATCATAACTTGATAAGTTAAATCCACAAGTGATTCATTTCGAATTCACATTACCGACTCCCGCGGTTGTAATAAATATATTAAAACCAAATAAAAAAAAAATCTTCCAAATGAAAATGGAGCATAATCTTGAACATATTTTCCACTAACTAATCAATTATTGAATTAGAACAAAAGTATAAAAAATGGATTTTCAGTGCATATTATTGGAAAAGAAACAGTGCATATATTCCATTCCTTTTTTATTACTAACAAAAAGAACTCTAAAGAAACATCATAAGCTTGAAGTAATTAATTTTTACGCAGATCTCTGTTATATATCTACCAAGAGTTTGGGCCATTAGACTTTGGTAGTACTTTATCAAAAATTTATTTTTAGTCTTCATTTTGCTTTCCAAAACCGTTGTTTGAAGTTAATTGAACCAACTGAAAGACAAAGTTAAGCGAAGCATACCCTGTGCAGTGTAGAATGACATCAGCATAGACCGAGCTTCCATCTTGGAATATAACTCTGCCATCTTCATGGGTGCTCTCTATCTACAATAGCCAACATTAGTCTTTTTGACAAAAGCAACCAACAAACCTCAAAAACCATCCTTCGGAAACTTTGATCGCTAGTGATAAGGAAGTGAGGCTTTACCATAGAATGAAGCCACATGTTATCATAGCCAGGCAGCCTAATTGGAGTACTATCACTTGAAGATCTTGATGCAATATGAACCTCTTTAGCAACTCCAGAAATGTCTCTAGAGATGTCTTGAGCACTGGCAGAACTCCCTATCAAAACCACAACCTATTCAACAACAACAATAAAGCCTTAATCCCAAATTAGTTGATGTTAGCTACATGAATCAATCACTTCCACTCAGCTTGATTTAATGTAGTTGATGACGTGTTTTAATAATCTTTTAAATCCTTCGTAATTAATGCATTTCAAGTTATCTTAGGTCTACCTATACCTTTGAGTTCCTTAAGTTTTTTTTTTGCTGCGTCAAATTTTCTGACAAGGGCATTTGCAGGCCATCAATAGATGTGTGCAAACCACCACAACCACCCTTCATTTTTTAAATCTATTGATGCTACTCCTAAGTTAGATTTTTCTTTTTTTTAAAAAAAAACTACCTTTTCATGCCAAGAAAAAAAGTCTAGTGCTAAGGTGACTAGAAAGGAATATAAAGAAGTCAAATTTTTTACTCAATGAGACGCTACCATGAGTACCCGAATTCCAAGCCTTTACAATTTTCAACAACCAGTAATTGTTTTCGCGTCAATCTAACTATTGGGATTTCAACTGATGTTACTCTTAGTTGTCCTCATGTTTTCTAGACAGTAGAGACCATATATTAGCAATTTTTTCTTGAAAACTTCCATATTCTAATCTCCTATGTATGTTTACTTACATGCACATATTATCACCTATTTTCATTATTTGAGTGTAATGTAGGTTACAATATAGGAATTTTATTTCTATATAACTTGCTGTATTACGAGTCCAACAATAAGTAGTCCAAGAAATTATTATTTGGAATTTCACAATTTTTAGAAGTTTTGTTCATTTACAAGTCTTTTAGTAAGGATTTTTAATCGTTTTAGATTTTTGGCATTCATGTAAATGTCCGAATGCTACAGTTCACGTTTTTGCTTACATAGTGCACTCTGTTTGAAGAGGCTCACTTTAGTATTGAACGAATTAACTAAGTTTTGAACGTTCTTATACTTTTCCCATTCATTTTTTGGTCATTTTAGTATTTAAGCTTCCTTATCACTCCCCTCAGATTAATTGATATCAAAGTCTGAAGTTGATTATTAAGAATGCCATGAAAGAGACGATCCCTCCAATGCAGAGACCCGGTAAAGTGTTGATGCAGGCGTGGGTTGAATCGGGGATGCGTATCGCGAGGATGATCCATGGATGCGTGAAAATGGGGTCGCTGATGTATAGGAGTTTCATAAAATAGTAGGTGCAGTTCAGTGTAGAAATTAGAAAGTTAGCTTTTTAAATCATTCATATTGTGTATGTCACATTAGGTGCATGTTTTATAGAAGTTGGCTTTAGTTAAATAGTTACTTTTTTGGGTTCACGGTAAAATATGGTTACTTAATTAGAAAGTTTACATAGTTATAAGAAGTTAGAAATTAGGGTCTTTAGCAAATTAAGTTACTACAGTTATAAACTTTGTTATTGTTTAGGAATTAGCACATACGTATTTTATTGTTTATTTATTTATTTAACTTTTTGTCAACTAAAAGCCTATATATAAAGGCTATGTAATAGTTTTAAAGAGATTGATTTTGATTAATAAGAACTATGCTTCTTTTCTTTGAGAATTAGGGTTTCAACTCTCTGTACCCTTAATTGCATTATTCTTGGTGTCGGATACTCAATTTAGAAGACTTTCGTTGCGTCAAGTGTACAACATAGTAGTTTGTATAGAGAAGCAAACCTCAAAGCAATTGTGATCACAATTCGGAATAGTATTAGTTATACCTGTGCATAACTAGTGCATTGTAAGCGAACTATTACCAATTGTAAATGAGTCACGGGTGAATTGTACGATACACCGAAAATTCAAGAAAATAACATTTTAAACTTTTTGGAAAGATTAATGCTTTTATATATTATAAGAAAAGTACAATAAAAGGATCTTAAGTTTATTCAAAACAATGGATAAATCATTAGTAACATAAAAATACTACAATAACTAAATTAAAACTTCTAACAAATATGGTTGTTAAGTTCTAATCAGAACTTGCATTACGTGCAAGTAAAAGTATTGATAAAGATGAACAGGAAAAGTACAACAATATATATATATATATTAAAGTTGTATCTTGAGTGTGCCACATGGTATTTTTGAGCCTTCTCGACAAGCCACGTGGCATGCCCAATATGTAGCCTTATTCAAAACCTCATTACCTTCCTTTTTTAAAACCACATTAAACACCAGTAAATATAGAAATTAAATCGTCACATCATCACCTCTTTCGTCGTGTCATCAACTCCAACTCTAACATATATATATTAAAGTTGTATTTTAGGTGTGCCACGTGACATTTTCAAGCCTTCTCGACGAGCCACGTGGCATGTCCAATATGTAGCTTTATTCAAAACCTAATTACCTTTCTTTTTTTAAAACCCCATTAAACATCACTAAATATAGAAATTAAATCATCACATCATCACCTCTTTCGCCGTATCATCAACTCCAACTCTAGTCTATATAAATATATATATATTAAAGTTGTATGTTGGGGGTGTGCCATTAATTAGAAAAATATAAAGCAATAATCAACCAAGTGGGTAGCTTATAGTATGATATGTGGTCTCTTGTGTAAGAGGTCGAGGATTCGAGCCTTAGTGGAGACAAATTTGTGATTACTTTTTTTTATCAAAAAAGAATATTATGTAATACTTTTATTATCAAGGTTTAAAAAATCGACAAACTTCGCCGAAGTTCGGGCGAAGTTTGTCGATTTTGAGGTGAGCGAAGTGAAATTTGGAGACAGTAGAAAAATTGCAAAATTCGACAAAACTTCGGCTAACTTCGACCGAACTTCGAAAACATCGATAGAAGTTAATAAAACATGAAATAAAATTGTTATGTTTCGTAAAAGTTGAGCAAACTTCGCCTAAAACTTCGCCTATGCTAGAAACATACTTAAAATTCGGAATATCCTATGGTGACATGAGTTTTATCCATTATTGTTGTATGATCAAGTATAGTTCTAGCATCTCAACGAAAAAAAATTGAGTTTTCTAGCATTTAAAGTGAAATTTCGAAAACTTCCGTACACCGGCAAATTTTGTCAAATTTCCATCGTTGAAGTTAACTTTCTCGAATTAATTCTGAATTTTAAGTGAGCGAAGTCATAGGCGAAGTCGAAGTTTCGAACCTTGTTTATTATTTCATGAAAATAATGTTCAAGTATTATAAGGGATTTTATGTGATATAAACAAAGTTCGATAAAAAGAAAATAAATAGATTTTATGAATTATGAATGGTAATTTGTAAAGGACTCGGTTAATTCTCTTTAAACGAGGTCTCAAATTCGAGTATCATGGATGGAAAAAGAAATGAATTGGAAGGACCATCCCCATTCGGGGCTCGACGGTACGATTGGCATCGGATACCATGTACGTGAGAAACACAAAAAATACATGTGTTTTAATTATCAATTCATTGATAAATTTGTAATATAATTATCTTACAATATAAATTAATTACTATTATTGAATTAGATTATATTACTCTATATATAATCATATTCTTAACAATCAATCACAATATGTTTTTTTAAATATTAAGAGCTACATCCGTTACTAATAATATATAATTAATACAATCAATCACAATATTTTTTTAAAAGTAATCAATCGCAGTATATATTATAAAAACGATGTGCATGCTTTATGCATTTTGTATTGTAATTAATATCTTCTTTAGCATGTGCCATGTGGCAATATTTAAATTGTGCTCCTAGTTGATTCTCTTGAAAAGAAGAGAACAAATTTCATATCAAATGCAGTGAAAGTTCCAAAGTATCTAAACTAAATGTACAACGAATATTTTACAATATTCTATCATGAATTCCAACCTGTTACTGCAGGTTACATTAGAGGTTCCCATGCCATGGGCTATTTTTAAGCCCCATGGTAGTAACACCTATATATATATATATATATATTGTTGTGAATTGAGTTGAGACTTGCTAAGAACTAGAGAAGGAAATAGAAGACTAAGAACTTCTACTACTACAAACTACCACTACAAAAGAGAAGAGAAGAAATGAGATAGTTGAAATTAAAAATTTCCATTCAACTTGGTGTGCTCTTACAATGAGGTTAGCACCTTTATATAGGCCATTTGGTATTATGACAAATGTGCCTTAGCAATGTGGAACAATTAACATATACATCACATGTCATACAACACTTTACAAGTAATCAATGTGGGACAATTAACGCATACACCCCATGTCATACATCACATTACAAGTAATTTGACAATACGTGTAAGAGTTGGTGTACATTGGAAATGACAATACAAGTTACATGCCTACACAATATGTTGGTGTGCATGCATGGTCATCCACACTTCACAACACTCCCCCTTGGATGACACTTGCTTAGAGATTGTGCCTCATTAAAACTTTTACTAAGAAAAACCCTGTGGGAAAAAATATAGTAAAAGAAAAAGAGTACACTATTCTCATAAATATTAAGACGGGCATAATATTGTTAAGATTGCCTCATTAAAAACTTTGCTAGGAAAACCCAATGGGATAAAACCATAGCTAAGGGAAAAAGAGTGCAATACACTAATCAATAACTCCCCCTCATGTGAACATGGGTGAAACTTGTTCAGTTTCTTTACTTTCAATGTCTTTAAGTTTACGCAAGCCAATACCATATATAAGCCTTTTAAATGTCGTAGTTGGTAAGGCTTTTGTGAATAAATCAGCAAGATTATCACTCGATCGGATTTGTTTGACATCAATTTCACTATTCTTCTGAAGCTCATACGCATAAAAGAATTTTAGTGAAATATGTTTTGTTCTGTCCCCTTTTATAAATCCTTCACTTAATCGTGCAATACATGTTGCGTTATCTTCATATAATATGGTTGGAGAATTTCTTATTAAAGACAATCCACATGATTCTTGAATATGTTCAATCATGGTTCTCAACCATACACATTCACGACTTGCTTCATGAATTGCAAGTACTTCATAATGGTTGGAAGAAGTAACAACCATTGTTTGCTTTACTGACTTCCATGATATAACAGTATTACCACATGTGAATACATATCCCGTTTGAGAACGGGCTTTGTGGGGATCAGATAAAAATCCAGCATCAGCATAACCTTGGAGATTCAATTTTACCCCTCTCGAGTAGAATAAACTCATGTCATTTGTTCCTCGAAAATATCGAAAAACATGTTTAACCCCATTCCAATGTCTTCGAGTTGGCGAAGAGCTATATCTTGCTAGTAGGTTGACAGCAAAAGCAATGTCAAGTCTTGTACAGTTTGCAAGATACATAAGTGCACCAATTGCACTTAAATATGGTACTTCCGGACCAAGTAGCTCTTCATCACTTTCATGAGGTCGAAATGGATCCTTATCCACTTCAAGTGATCTGACAACCATTGGAGAGCTCAATGGATGCGTCTTGTCCATATAAAATCTTTTTAATATTTTTTCAATATAATTTGATTGATAGACAAATACTCCACTTGAAAAATGTTCAATTTGCAAACCAAGACAAAGTCTTGTTTTTCCAAGTTCTTTCATCTCGAATTC
Source organism: Stephania yunnanensis (assembly GCA_039657365.1). NCBI lineage: Eukaryota > Viridiplantae > Streptophyta > Magnoliopsida > Ranunculales > Menispermaceae > Stephania > Stephania yunnanensis. The sequence goes on along the minus strand of CM077584.1, from coordinate 48,949,792 downwards.
TTTTTTAAGTATTCGGATGTTCTAACGATGTCGTCGTGGTTTCCCACTATATTTAAATCATCAACATATACAGCAATAATCACAAATCATGTTGATGATCTTTTACTGAAGACACATGGGCAAAGCGGATTATTTACATATCCTTATTTCAGTAAATAATCACTAAGGCATTTGTACCACATTCGTCCGGATTGTTTCAATTCGTACAAAGACCTTTGTAATTTTATAGAATGCATGTTATGAGGTTTTGATTTTATTTCTTCGGATATTTCAAATCCTTCAGGGATTCTCATATATATCTCACTGTCTAGAGATCGGTACAGATACGCTGTAACGACATCCATTAAATGCATTTCAAGCCCTTCAGAAACTGCAGGTTTATTAAGAACCGAAATGTGATTGCATCTATAACAGGAGAATATGTTTCCTCATAATCAATGTCAGGTCTTTGTGAGAAACCTTGAGCTACAAGTCTTGCTTTATACCTTGTAACTTCATTTTTTTCGTTTCTCTTTCGTACAAATACCCATTTATATCTAACGGGTTTTATGCCATTTGGCGTTTGAACGATCGGTCCAAAAACCTCTCGTTTCCTTAACGAGTTTAGCTCTGCTTTGATAGTCTCTTGCCATTTTTGCCAATCAGGTCTTTTTCGACATTCGTCCACTGATCGTGGTTCTGGATTATCATCATTTTCACATATTTCAAAGGACACATTGAAAGCAAATATATCATCAGGAACAATTTTATTTCCATCCCAAATCTTACCAGAGTTTAAATAATTTATTGAGATCTCATTTTTTTCATTTTTTTCCTCTTTTTCTAGAGGTTGTTGTCCCTCGTCAGGATCAACTAGTTCTGATAAATCCTTATCAAACGATTCTTGTGCTTTCTCAGAAGTATTTTGATTTGTATTTATTTTTACTTCCGTTTTCCTCTTTCGAGGAATTGTATCCTTTGAACCAACTGGTATTCTACGCTTTAAGCGTTTTGTTGGTTATTGTGCATTTTGTTGCACAGAGACATCAATTCTTGCAGGAGCATTTACGGCCGAAATATGTGATTTTGTCACTTGTTTTGCATCATTAAATGCATCGGGTAATTGATTTGCGATTTGTTGCAAATGAATGATCTTTTGAACTTCAAGTTCACACTGATTTGTGCGTGGATCATAATGTGATAAAATTGATGCATTCTAAGCAATTTCGCGCCATTCCTTTTGAATTGACTTCTTATCTCCCCTAATAGTGGGAAAATTGCTTCATCAAAGTGACAATCAGCAAAATGTGCAGTAAATAAATCCCCAGTTAAGGGCTCAAAGTATCTTATAATGGACGATGAGTTAAATCCAACATAAATCCCAAGTTTTCGTTGTGAACCTATCTTAGTTCTATTGGGAGGTGGTATAAGAACATAAACTGCACAACCAAAAATTCTCAAGTGTGAAATATTTGGTTATTGACCTAAAATGAGTTGCAGTAGGCCTATAATGAATGATAGATGCTGCATGAAGGACTGCATGTCCCCAAACTGAAGTTGATAACTTAGTTCTCATGATTAAAGGTCTGACAATTAATTGGATACGTTTGATCAAAGATTCTGCCAAACCATTCTTGGTATGCACGTGTGGAACAGAAAGTTCAATGGTAATTCTTATAGACATGCAATAATTTTTAAATGTTTGAGATTGAAATTCCCCGGCATTATCAAGACGGATGGTCTTGATAGGGTTGTAAGGAAATTGTGCTCTTAACTTAATGATTTGTGTTAAAAGTCTAGCAAATGCAACATTGCGGGTCGAAAGCAAACAAACATGTGACCAACTAGTTGATGCATCTATCAAAACCATGAAATATCTAAATGGTCCACAGTGAGGATGAATAGGTCCACATGTCTCCCTGAATGCGTTCTAAGAAAACTGAGGATTCCACAACAATTTTACTTGGGGATGGTTTAACTATCAATTTACCTTGAGAACAACTAACACAATTATAATCACCAGATGAAAATATTTTGTGACTCCTTAAAGGATGTCCATGCGAATTATTAATTATTCTTCGCATCATTGATGATCCTGGATGACCAAGCCGGTCATGCCATAAAATGAATGTCTTTGGATCATTAATTTTCTTATTTAAGACGACATTCGTTTCGACATGCCTTATATGAGTAAAATATAATCCAGAAGATAAAGCTGATAATTTTTCTAACACTTTTTTTTCCCATTTGAAACCAATGTGACATAGAGAAATTCTCTATTATTTTCGTTCATGGTTTCAATGTGATATCCATTTTGTCGAATATCTTTAAAGCTGAGTAAATTTCTTCTGGATTTTTCAGAGTATAAGGCATTGTCAACATGAATTGTTGTTCCTCTAGACAACATAATATTTGTTTTTCAAGAGCCATTAATCAAATTGGAGATGTCAGATATTGTTTAAACATTAGCCTCAGCTACGTTCAAATTGGAGAAATATTCGTTGTTTTTAAGGATTGTGTGCGTTGTAGCACAATCAGCAAGACATATATCGCTCTTATTTGATTCATGATTTGAACGCATGATTTGTTGATCCATCTGGACAAATAATATTTGGCGAATTAGAAAAAGAGTCATATACCATAATACATAAGCAATAAATTCATCGCCTATATTTAACTCATGATTTGAACACATCTCAATGTGTCTGTTTTATCGAGCCATTTTAATTTTGCCTTTGATTTTGAAGGCATGGTAAGGTCATAAAAATATTCGGGTATATATATGACAATCTTTTGGCAAAATAGCCTTTCATATGTGACGGAAAATATCACAATGATGAGCGCTCATTGTCAATAATTATTTACCCTTTCTAGTGGTGCACCACTTTTATTCCGACTTTTAGTGGAATTGTCAATACGACCTATACCAGATCTTTTTATCTTTTCCACGTCCATAAATTTGTTATTGTGATCATGATCATAATATGCAACATATGCTTCTTAATTTGAAGCTGAACCAATTGGACGGGAGCGATGTTATATTTCATCTCATTATTTTACTCAGCTACAATGAGAGAAGAAATCAATCCTTAATATTTATTGGATTGATATGCGCACTCGATATTTGTTGCATCAATAAGTCGAGGCATGTCACGTGACCCTTTTATTGTCTCATCAGTCATATTTCCGCAAAGCCTCAACATAGAGGTAATTAAAATTGCGTAATTATAATTAATATTTGACTGATTAAATTTTGTAGCATGAGACTTAGCCGCTCATTTTGAGATTTTGGAGCATTACCCTTTTGGTATGTATATATATAACTCGTAAGGTGAAAATATATATAAAGTGAAATATTCACTTTTCAAATCTCTAAAGAGAAATTGACGAATAATTGTGTATAACACACGGTTTTGCATATATGCTTTATTCACAAATTGTAGTATCTAATTGTCATGACAATAAATTCTTGTCAATAATATAATAAAGCGACAATTTCAACTATGGTTGACTAATATTTTGAAAGTAAATGTAATATAAAATAATTTTATCTTTTTACGTAAAAAGCATAACATATGATTAAATATATGTTCATAACTTGATTCATTAATAAACAAAATGTACTATTCGTATGAGTTGGTGGGACAACCTCCAGGTTGGGGTGGTGAGACAAAGTCTACTTAATATCATGCCTCCTCGAACGGGATAATCCGTCTCCCTTTCAATGTTTAGCTTTACCGGGGACAAGGCTTACCCACTATCAACTCAAACTTATAGCATTATGTTATGTATCCACTCAGTGACTCCAATCAAATCACCTTTATTGATGATGTAAACCAAAACAGAGATACAACCCAAGAAATGACCCACCCAGAGGAAGAGACAAAAACTCACCTCACCAGACTACAGTCACCAAACAGGAAATCAATACTTACCTACAGGGCTGAACAGTGCCCTTTTTATACTACTTACCCACCGACTCACTTACCCACTCTGTGCACCTGACCACACACCACTTATGTCTCACTTACTCCAGTGGGCCCCGGATGGCCAGCTGTGGTGAGAGGGCTGTTGAGGGACGATCCCATACTCCTCTTCTCCATGCGTTGATACACCTTAGAAATGGGAGGCCTAACAATACTCCCCCCGTGGACAACCACCTTGTCCTCTAGGTGGAAAGCTGGAAAAGATTTGCGCACATGACGCACCAATTCCCACGAGGCCTCCGAATCGGGTAAGGAGGACCATTTAATCAACACCTCTGGTCCCGCCGCGAGACAGCGATACGCCAACACGGTCTCGGGCTCAACACTGAGCATAACGGACTCGGGAGCAAAAGGGGGTAAGGCAGAGGAAACTTGGACAGAACCTACCACTCGTCGGAGTTGAGACACGTGAAAAATAGGATGAATAGAAGAAGAAACTGGGAGCTCAAGGCGGTAAGCCACAGCACCAATACGCTCCAAAACCTTGTAAGGCCCAAAGAAACGGGGGGCTAAGTTTCATGTTGGTGCGGCGAGCCACCGTCTGTTGGCGATAAGGTCGCAACTTAAGATACGCCAAGTCGCCTACTGCAAAAGAAAGATCAAGACGGTGCTTATCGGCCTTCTGCTTCATGCGATTCTGAGCAAGTAACAGCTGAGAGCGCAATTCTGCAATGGCTAGATCGCGGGCCCACAAGAAGGAGTCGACGTTAAGATGCGAAGGCTCAGGCAATGATCCATAGCGAATGATAGGAGGGTCACGCCCATAAAGCACCTTAAATGGAGAGCATCGTAAGGAGGAATGATAAGATGTGTTGTAACAAAACTCAGCCCAATGTAACCACTGTGACCATTCCTTAGGGCGTTAGTGGATGAAGCAACGTAGGTACGTTTCCACACAACGATTAACCACCTCCGTTTGACCATCGCTTTGCGGATGATAAGCCGAGCTGCGGTGTAAAGAGGTGTGCTGCAGACGGAATAGTTCACACCAAAACCGGCTGAGGAAAACGCGGTCACGGTCAGACACAATGCTGCGAGGAAAACCATGAAGGCGTACGACCTCTTTGATGAACACGGAGGCCACTGTTTGAGCAGAAAATGGATGCCGAAGCGGTAAAAAGTGGGCAAACTTACTCAACCGGTCGACCACAACGAGAATAGAATTCGCGCCATGGGAAATTGGAAGTCCCTCGATGAAATCCATAGACACCTCCTCCCATACCTTTGCTGGAATTGGAAGCGGTTGAAGAAGCCCCGCAGGAGAAACCGTCTCATACTTGTTACGTTGGCAGACATCACAAGAAGCCACAAAGGATTTAATGTCGCCCTTCATGCCTGGCCAGTAGAATTCAGCCGATAAACGCCGATAAGTCTTGAGAAAACCCCCATGCCCGCCCACCGGAGAAGAATGGAATTCGGACAACTTGTTCTTAAATGAAGAAGAAGCAGGCAGTACAAGTCTATCTTTGTAACGAAGGTGACCCCTATGGAGAGACCAGCCAGGTTTAGCCGCGACATTCTGGGATATAGCAGAAATGATGGCGCTGAACACGGGATCAGCCGAGACTTCTTGATCAATCCTAGAGATATCGGTCAGGGAGGAGACCAAGAGAGCACAGTTCAGGTTCAAAAGGGAAACGAGACAGAGCATCCGCTGCCTGATTAGTCACCCCGGGCTTGTAATGAATCTCAAATTGGAAGCCAAGTAACTTAATGAGCCACCTCTGATACTGTGGAGCCACCACCCTTTGTTCAAGTAGAAATTTCAGGCTGCGTTGGTCTGTCCGGACAAGGAACTGTCGGCCCGGCAAATAATGACGCCATTTTTGAACTGCCAACACTATAGCCATAAGCTCACGTTCATAAGTTGACTTAGCTCGTGCCTGCAAGGAGAGGGCCTGGCTGAAGAATGCAATGGGTCGGTCAAACCGAGAAAGCACGGCCCCCACGCCAACGTCAGATGTATCAGTTTCAATCACGAACAAGGCAGTAAAATCTGGTAATGCCAAAGTCGGAACCGCCTTAACTGCTAGTTTCAATTGTTGGACAGCAAAAAAGGCCTCATCAGACCAAGAGAAAGAATCTTTGCGCAACTGTTGGGTGAGAGGGGCAGCCATTTTGCCATAATCTCGCACGAATCTCCTGTAGTAACCCGTCAAACCCAAAAACCCACGCAGTTCTTTTAGTGTGGAAGGCATTGGCCACTGATCCATAGCTCTCGCTTTGTCAGGATCCGCTCGTACCCCGTCACCCGAAATGATATGCCCAAGGTATTCCAGATTAGCCTTTGCAAAACAACATTTCTTCAAATTCACAAAAAGAGAGTGTTGTTGGAGTATAGAGAGAACCTGATGAAGGTGAGCACAATGGTCGTTCATAGAGGAACTATAGACCAAAATATCATCGAAAAACACCAATACAAACCGTCGAATAAGGCCCTTGAAGATGGAGTTCATAAGAGCTTGGAATGTAGCAGGGGCGTTAGAGAGGCCAAACGGCATAACGAGGAATTCAAAATGGCCGTCATGTGTTCGAAAAGCCGTCTTCGGAACGTCGGATGCTTTCAGTCGGATTTGGTGGTAGCCCGAGCGCAAGTCGAGCTTAGAAAAAATAGAGGCCCCATGCAACTCATCCAGTAATTCATCAATGTTTGGAATAGGAAAGCGATCCGGAATAGTGACCTTGTTCAGTGACCGGTAATCCACGCAAAAACGCCAACTCCCATTTTTTTTTTTTACTAGTAACACAGGGCTGGAGAAAAAGGGCTAGTACTCGGTTGAATGACACCGGCGGCCAGCATTTCTGTCACCAATTTCTCTATCTCAGCTTTCTGAATCTGAGGGTAACGGTAAGGTCGGACACGAATGGGTGCAGTGCCTTCTTTCAACACAATGGCATGGTCGCAGTCACGGGAAGGCGGTAAGCTGGTGGGCAACTGAAACAGGACACTGAAGTGATCCAATACCTGCTGGACGCAGGGCTCGATCAACGAGGGGGAAGAGCTCAGTGTTGGAGGAGATAGACTGAAGCATTCCACTAGAAAGCCTCCTAGAACTGTCTCGAGGGAACGTTGAATAGACTTGCACGAGACGAGTGCTCTATGTAGAGTTGGATCACCTTGAATGGTCACAGAGGTGCCCTCATGCACAAAGGAGATGGTCAGTCGTTGCCAGTCGATTGTGGTGACCCCAATGGTGGACAACCATTTAACTCCCAAAATGATGTCATGGCCACGCATACCAATAGGGTAGAAATCAGCGGATACCGTGAGGCCCTGGAAGGATACCTGGATAGCCTTGCACACCCCTGACCCTGGTAGTCGTGCTCCGCCCCCCACAAACACGCCATAATCAGTTGTGGCCGCAACAGGAAGTTGCAGCTCCTGCACCAAAGCTAGGGAAATGAAATTGTGTGAAGCTCCGCTGTCAATCAAAATCACTACCTCACGCCCTTGTACCGTCCCCTTGACCTTAATCGTGTGGGGATCTAGACCACCTGCTACAGCATGCGCAGACAACTCGATGGAAGTGAACTCCGATGGCTCGTCTGGAGCTTCCGATGGGGAGGCTTTTGCTACATCGACAGGATCATCATCGATAAGGAGCACATTCAAGACCTTCTTTGCGCAACGATGCCCCACATACCATTTGTCATCACAACGGTAGCACAGCCCTTGCTTCCGGCGTGCCTGTGCCTCGGACTCCGTCAGGCGTTTGTGCTTCGGTGGGGATACATTAGGGGTTACTGCACTTGAAGAGTTCGGACTGGACGAAGAAGAGGAAGATAGACTAGTTTTCGCCTGTGGGCCCATAGGCAAATGGGCCTTGGATGCTCCCTCTCGGTTTGGGCTAGAAAACGTGTGGCTAACCCAGTGGGGGCCTTTTGTTTCCCCTCTGGAGCTGGGCCCAACTAAGGTGGACTGGGCTTTTCCCCCTCCAAGCCCAAGGGACTCTGTCTCACCAAGCTTCTTCTCCAGTCGACCTGCTTGCGCCACCACCACCTTCAGCGTTGACGGCGGTTCCACCATCATCTCGACCCGCAGACGATCCTTCAACCCATTGACGAACACAACGATTTTCTGCCTCTCCGTCAAGCCCTCCTGATGGAGCAACAAGAGTTCGTAATGTTGTCGATGCTCGTTCACTGTCGTCTCCTGCTTGATGGAGAAGAATTGCTGACAGAGGTAGAGAGGATCTGCTTCGGCAAACCGCAACGACAACTGTGTCTTCAACTCCTCCCAAGACTCGAACGCCTGCACTTTCTCTTCCGTTTGTAGCCAAATTTGGGCAGGCCCTATCAAGCAGATCTGTGCAGCACGGAGCTTGGACACCTCCGTCATCTCGTGCAAGGCGAAGTAATGCTCAGCTTGATTAAGCCACACCAGTAGATCCTCACCATCACACGTCGGCATCTTGATCTTGCGAACTTCTGGTCCAGATCTATAGGTTTGGGGTTGCCAAATCGAGCTCTCCGCTGATAGATCGACTTCGCTCGACCGTGGATCTGGTGGATCTGGTGTTACCCCACTTCCCTGAGGTCTGATCTGAGGTGCTTTCCCCGATTCCTGCCCTCGTAAGAAGAACTCCTCCATCCGCGGAGACAACTCCTGGATCTGACTCTGGATTTTTGATTGGGTGTGGATCTGAGTCTAGAACTCCGATCTTAAGCCATGGATCGAACCTTCCAACTCCCTGAGCTTGCTCAGCTCCGCCTCTACAGCCTCCATGCGCGAATCCGCTTTCGGTCCCATTGACGAAATTGCTCTGATACCAAATGTTATGTACCCACTCAGTGACGCCACTCAAATCACCTTTATTGATGATGTAAACCAAAACAGAGATACAACCCAAGAAATGACCCACCCAGAGGAAGAGACAAAAACTCACCTCACCAGACTACAGTCACCAAACAGGAAATCGGTACTTACCTACAGGGCTGAACAGTGCCCTTTTTATACTACTTACCCACCGACTCACTTACCCACTTTGTGCACCTGACCACACACCACTTATGTCTCACTTACTCCAGTGGGCCCCGGATGGCCGGTTGTGGTGAGAGGGCTGTTGAGGGACAATCCCATACTCCTCTTCTCCCTGCTTTGATACACCTTAGAAATGGGAGGCCTAACACATTATTTGTATTATAAAATCAAGAATAGAACAATAACTAGTTGTTTGTAGTTTTAAGAGAGACTATATGTCACACATTGACTTTTGATTTCTGATGTAGAAGATCGTAGGAGACGCAACTACAGAGCATACTTTCGCAATCGGTGACGTTATAATGCATAGTATACATAAGTGATGCATGTAATAAAAGGAAGCAACCATGATAATATAGAAATAAATTGAACTTATTTAAATAACAAAAGTTATACCTTCCTAGCTTTGTCTCCTTAACAAGCCTTCGAACTTCAAGATCTCCTTAATGCTAGAGCAAGCTCGTGCTGATAACGTGTTGTGAATTGAGTTGAGACTTGCTAAGAACTAGAGAAGGAAATAGAAGACTAAGAACTTCTACTACTACAAACTACCACTACAAAGGAGAAGAGAAGAAATGAGATAGTTGGAATGAAAAATTTTCATTCAACTTGGTGTGCTCTTACAATGAGGTTAGCACCCTTTATATAGGTCATTTGGTATGATGACAAATGTGCCTTAACAATGTGGGACAATTAACATATACACCCCATGTCATACAACACTTTACAAGTAATCGATGTGGGACAATTAACACATACACCTCATGTCATACAACACATTACAAGTAATTTGACAATACATGGAAGAGTTGGTATACATTGGAAATGACAATACAAGTTACATGACTACACAATATGTTGGTGTGCATGCATGGCCATCCACACTTCACAACATATATATATATTAAAGTTGTATCTTGGGTGTGTCACGTGACATTTTCGAGCCTTCTCGACAAGCCACATGACATGCCCAATATATAGCCTTATTCAAAACCTCATTACCTTCCTTTTTTAAAACCCCGTTAAACATCACTAAATATAGAAATTAAAACGCCACATAATCACCTCTTTCACCGTGTCAACAACTCCAACTCTAATATATATATATATATATTAAAGTTGTATCTTTAATGTGCCACGTGGCATTTTCGAGCCTTCTCGACGAGCCACATGGCATGCCCAATATGTAGTCTTATTTAAAACCTCATTACCTTCCTTTTTTAAAACCTCATTAGACATTACTAAATATAGAAATTAAATTGCCACATAATCACCTCTTTCGTCGTTTCATCAACTACAACTTTAATCTATATATCTATATATCTATATATATTAAAGTTGTATCTTGGGTGTACCACACGACATTTTTGAGCCTTCTCGACGAGCCACGTGGCATGCCCAATATGTAACCTTATTCAAAACATTATTACCTTCCTTTTTTAAAACCACATTAAACATCACTAAATATAAAAATTAAATCGCCACATCATCACCTCTTTCGCCGTGACATCAACTCCAACTCTAATATATATATATATTAAAGTTGTATCTTGAGTGTGCCACGTGACATTTTCGAGCCTTCTTGACGAGCCAAGTGGCATGCCCCAATATGTAGCCTTATTCAAAACATTATTACCTTCCTTTTTTAAAACCTCATTAAACATCACTAAACATAGAATTAAATCGCCACGTCATCACCTCTTTCGCCATGTCAACAACTCCAACTCTAACTATATCTATATTAAAGTTGTATCGTGGGTGTGCCACGGGGCATTTTCGAACCTTCTTGACGAGCCCAATATGTAGCCTTATTCAAAACCTCATTACCTTCATTTTTTTTAAACCCTATTAAACATCACTAAATATAAAAATCAAATCGTCACATCATCACCTCTTTTGTCGTGTCATAAACTCCAACTCTAATGGAAATAAAGTCACATCTTACAAGTGGCATCCTCATCGCCACACCATCAACTCTTTTGCCACGTCTAGGGATGCAGGTGGGGCGGGAAATCCCCATTCCCCACGGGGATCCGCCTCGGTGGGGCGGGGATTCCCCGCCAACTAATCATCATGGGGCCGGGGACGGAGACAATTTAATCCCCGCCATCGGGGGCGGGCCGAGCCGGGCCGGGGGCGGCATTACCCCTCCCCCCACCATGGGGAATCCCCATGGGGATTTCCCACGGGGATCTTGAATATTTCATATGGGAGTTGCATTAAAATCATTAAATTTTATATTTCATTTTTTTGTATGGTGAATGTTTCACATAAAGTTTGAAAAATCGACTTATAATTGCGAAGAAAAAGCTTTTAATAATTTTAATTTCGGATCTATAACGTATTTGATCTCTTTTTTAGACGTTATATAAAAAAGTAATGGGGATGGGGAATCCCCATGGGGGCGGAGATCCCCGCCGAGTGGGGAATGGGGGTCAAAAATTTCCCAATGGGAAATTTCAAGTGGGGAATCCCCACCCCACTATAAGTGGGGGTGGGGCTGGAGATTGCATTCCCCACCCCAAAACCACCCCACTTGCATCCCTAGCCGCATCGTCAACTTCAACCCTAATGGTAATAAAGTAACATCTTGCATTGTCACGTGACACATTTATAAGCCTATATCTTGAGTTGCCATGTGGCTTCTTATCATGCTTCTTCTCACCACATCATCCACTATTCCACCACGTCATCAATTCCAACTCTAATATATATGTATTTATATATTTATTAAGGTTGCATCTTGTGTTCACTTTCCTTTTCTCATAAAAGTTATTTTCATTGAGTCATATATTGATGTATTTTGAATTAATACTAATACTTGGTTTCTTTCGCGCGCGAAGCTTGGGACAGCGACTAGTTAATCATAATTTCGTATCCTGATGGCACCATTCTATTATAAACAATTACAATTTGTATAACATTACAATTATACAAAAAAATAATTTGTTTTATTATTACTAAAAATTAATAAAATCTTATAATTATAAATCCCTATTTGATCACGTCTCTATCAACGCAAAACTGGGATGTCACACATCATAACGGAGAAAAATATGAGTCTCTATTAACTCATTATTGTTGGACAGATATCCTAGTGATACATGTCATTAGATTAGCCACTCCACATGATTTTAAAAATCAAGATTTAAGTCTATCCAATGATAGCAAATAAAGAGTTATACATGATAGGCCAAATAAATATTTTCATAGATCACATTTTGACCAAAACCATGGGTAGAGTTTGTGCACTGAACAAGATTGATCGAATATGGTTTCAGTCTGTAGTTGAGGCCTAAAAAGAAAAAAAATAAAACAAGATCCACATGGGAATTTGATGTGGGAATTTAAATTCATGGGAATTCAATTCCTAGGAATTGTATGGGAATTTAAACTCATGGCAATTAAATTTCATGGAATTACAATTGCGATGAATTAAAATTCATTTGTTTGGTTCCAGAAAAGTGTATCATGATTGGAGTTGGAATTTTTTTTGTTAATAAATGATGTATTGATAATTTATTTTATTAGTCATCAAAAAAATAATTTGTTTTATTACTACTAAAATTAATAAAATCTTATAATTATAAATCCATATTTGATCACGTCTCTATCAACGCAAAACTGGGATGTCACACATCAACAACAACAACAACAACATAGCCTCAGTCCCAAATTAACTGGGGTCGGCTACATGGATCAAACTTTTCCATTGTGCTCGATTAAGTGCAATTGATGGTGAACTTTTCAAACTATTCAAATCCCTCCTAATTAATACATCCCATGTTAACTTTGGTTTGCCCCTACCTCGTCGAATTTCTACAGTTTCTATTGAGTCAAGTTTTCTAGTTGAGGCATTTGTAGGCCGTCTTTATAGGTGACCAAACCACCGCAACCGCCATTCCCTAATCTTTGTATCAATTGGTGCTACTCCTACTTGTCTTTGAATTTATATATTTCTTATTTATCTTTACGAGTTTTATCACACATCCACCTAAGCATCCTCATTTCTGCTGCGTTTATTTTGTGTAATTGTTGCTGCTTTACCGCCCAATATTCACTTCCATAGAGCATAGCTGGCCTAATTGCGGTCCTATAAAATTTTCCTTTTAACTTAGTAGGAACATTTCGATCACAAATCACCTCTGTTGCACTCCATCATTTCTTCCATCCAGCTTGAATTCTATGTGTGACATCATTCTCAATATTACCATCATTTTGTATGATTGATCCTAGGTATCTAAAGTGGTTCACCTTAGGAACTTCTACTTCCCCTAATTTTAGTACTACATCATCTCGATGTCTAGTGTTTCTAAACTCACAATGCATGTATTCGGTTTTTGTCCTACTCAACTTAAAGCTTTTAGATTCTAATATATTCCTCTAAAGTTCTAATTTCCGATTCACTTCATCTTTTGTTTCATCCACTAAGACAATATCATCTGCAAATAGCATACATCATGGTATATCATCTTGAATATTACGTCTATCCAATGATAGCAAATAAAGAGTTATACTTTATAGACCAAATAAATATTTTCATAGATCACATTTTGACCAAAACCATGGGTAGAGTTTGTGCACTGAACAAGATTAATCAAATATGATTTCAGTCCGTTGATGAGGCCTAAAAAGAAAAAAAAATAAAACAAGACCCACATGGAAATTTGATGTGGGAATTTAAATTCATGGGAATTCAATTCCTAGGAATTTATTGTATGGGAATTTAAACTCATGGCAGTTAAATTTCATGGAATTACAATTGCTATGAATTCAAATTCATTTGTTTGGTTCCATAAAAGTAAATAATGATTGGAATTGGAATTTTTTTTGTTAATAAATGATGTATCGATAATTTATTTTATTAGCCTTCAAAAAAAATAATTTGTTTTATTACTACTAAAAATTAATAAAATCTTATAATTATAAATCCCTATTTGATCACGTCTCTATCAACACAAAACTGGGATGTCACACATCATAACGGAGAAAAATATGAGTCTCTATTAACTCATTATTGTTGGACGGATATCCTAGTGATACATGTCATTAGATTAGCCACTCCACATGATTTTAAAAATCAAGATTTAAGTCTATCCAATGATAGCAAATAACGAGTTATACATGATAGGCCAAATAAATATTTTCATAGATCACATTTTGACCAAAACCATGGGTAGAGTTTGTGCACTGAACAAGATTGATCGAATATGGTTTCAGTCCGTAGTTGAGGCCTAAAAAGAAAAAAAATAAAACAAGATCCACATGGGAATTTGATGTGGGAATTTAAATTCATGGGAATTCAATTCCTAGGAATTGTATGGGAATTTAAACTCATGGCAATTAAATTTCATGGAATTACAATTGCTATGAATTAAAATTCATTTGTTTGGTTCCAGAAAAGTATATCATGATTGGAGTTGGAATTTTTTTTGTTAATAAATGATGTATCGATAATTTATTTTATTAGCCTTCAAAAAAATAATTTGTTTTATTACTACTAAAATTAATAAAATCTTATAATTATAAATCCCTATTTGATCACGTCTCTATCAACACAAAACTGGGATGTCACACATCATAACGAAGAAAAAAATGAGTCTCTATTCACTCATTATTGTTGGATGGATATCCTAGTGATACATGTCATTAGATGAGCCACTCTGCATGATTTAAAAATCAAGATTTAAGTCTATCCAATGATAGCAAATAAAGAGTTATACTTGATATACCAAATAAATATTTTCGTAGATCACATCTTGACCAAAACCATGGGTAGAGTTTGTGCACTGAACAAGATTGATCGAATATGGTTTTAGTCCGTAGTGGAGGCCTTAAAAAAAAAGATCCATATGGGAATTGAAATACATCCCAATTTTGAGATGTATTCCAATTCCTTGATACGTGGTAAAATAACTAATTTAAGAATTACAATTCCATCCAAAAGTTAATTCCATACCTTTACCAAACATTGGAATTAACTTATTTTTAATTCCAACATTATTTTCCCACAAACCAAACGTAGGAATGTAACCAATTCCAATTCTCATTTCCTAATTCTTACCAACCAAACACCATTAGAATTACAAAATTTGTATATGATTCACACTTGTCTCGTGAATCTTATGACTCATCAATTTTATTCTCCATTCAGTTCAGAAGGACCACATGAATTTGTTTCAAGTCTACAGATCTGACTACAATGGTGCATAGATGTGATGAATTGGCAATTTGGCACAGATGTTGTGGCTTGCTTACTAAATGGTGACAGTGCTGCACTCATGAAAATCAAACACAGAATTAGCTCTAGATACAATAGCAGCCCCATCAATTATACTATAATGGTCATAGATTGAAGACGGCATGATTTTCCTTAAATTTAAGTTAGGAAACAATTGGTTTTTTATGTTTATCAACTATAAAATAAGGAAGATTTAGTAAACGATCGTGATGTACCAAAGTTGACAACTATAGTAATGACATTCTTGGAGAGTTAGACTGTTAGAGGAAAAGGTGGGTCATTGGTGACATGGACAGGGAGTAGTTCTCACGTTCAAACTAAAAGTGCAATTCATCACACCTTTAACTCTTAAACTATCTAAAGTGAGCCCTTGATTACTTCGCTCTGTATTATGGCGCTGCATCTGATCTCCAAGGAACAAATAGACTTGTATCTCTTGGCTTTAGAATAGAAAGCAAGTTGAAGTACTGAAAACTTCAGCTAAGATATCAACACATCCTTCAGAAATGATTCCAATTTGATGTTGGAATATTGGGAAAATAGTAAGTAGGTTTCTTTTAAGAACTTTTGGTTTCTTACTTAAACCGCTTGTTGTTTCCCATTTAAGCAATGAAATTAGAACCTATACACTCGTATTCCCAGAAAAACAATTATATAAAAATTAACAGGGCAGTTTGAAACACAAGACATCGTCCAAGCAAACATTACTCCCCCAGCTTCGCAATATGTGAAGTTGCAACATTAAGTATAACAAAGCTACAACCCTAGAAATCCAAGATTATTCTTTTGTGTCACAGTAAATATCAACAATATACAAATCACATAGAGGACAAGTAAAAATAGATGAGCTGATACTTTAATATGGTAGCAGGAGCTTTAAGAAAGAGAAAAGAAAAGATTATCATTGCATTT
This sequence comes from Stephania yunnanensis, assembly GCA_039657365.1. Taxonomy (NCBI): domain Eukaryota; kingdom Viridiplantae; phylum Streptophyta; class Magnoliopsida; order Ranunculales; family Menispermaceae; genus Stephania; species Stephania yunnanensis. The sequence continues at coordinate 48,933,693 of CM077584.1, read as the reverse complement.
CTCTACTGTCAACTGCATATCAATGTAATGCAAATGCAATTAAAATGAAACATGAGATCAATCTATATTGGAAAAGTAAGCTCTCCCCCACAAAAGCTTCTTGCCTACTGGACCTTCATATGACGTCAGGACAATGAATTTATCAAATTCGTATCTAGAAACCTTAAAAAGTTTCATCAGGAGTAGTTGAAAGGTTTCCAGTTCCACCATAATTGTTGCTTAATGGAGAGAATGCTACAAGGTTGCGGACTCTATAAAAAGTGGGAGTTTTTGGAAAGAATGTTCTGGTACCAAGCTCGAATAGAACCTAATGCAAAAGAATTTTGTAGGCCCTTTATACAAGCACTCAAAAGAGTCAAAACGAATTATTAAATATCAAAATTCATCAAGTTTCTCGTAGCATCTCATAAATTTGGGGGCCAAGTGCTTATATTTAGTCTCATGATATTTTATTCCTACAAATCAACTCAGAATTGTGAATTCCAAACCACTGAGGGTTTAACGGGCCAATCAAACACAAGGATTTTGAGAGCGGAGTCTATCACAATGTAGAGCATAAAATAAGGACTTGTAGTGAAGGGCGAGAATGCTCACTTGGTCTCGGAAGGGATCAGGCACACGGTAATTATGACTATGAATCTGCTTCCTGGGCCACAAATCAATTCCTGGAATCAGTATAAGGAACCCCATAAGAGTTAATACAAATAATATATCTCACTACCGAATTCTAAACCTTTTACAGCATCTACATTATGACATTCTTATAATAGATCTCATAGTATGATCATTTGTTCGCTCCACTAAAACAACAGCATCTCTATATGAATGTGAAACTTTTAGTTGGTGGCCTCCCTTGGAACTACAATGAAATTTCCATTCCTCTCATTCAAGGAGAGTAAAATGCAATTTTCATGAAATTGATGGTTGTTAGTAAAATAGTTGTATAGTAGTCAAAAATCGCAATCTTGAATAAGAACTTAACCTCTCAGAATTTCCACAAACCCATTAAGATTTCACTCAAGCAACTTTCAAGATTGACTACCTTAAACAAATTACAAATGGTTTGTGTATATCAATGGATTTATGAAACTGGTACTCGAATCATGGTAGCTACAATATAACCCTTGGTTTTTCCCAGGTGATGGAGCTGGGGTGCCCAACAAACTCCGGCAAGATAATTAGCTGAACCAAAGTATAGAGGGGCTAAAAGGTTTAAACACCTACGGATATCCAAAAAAAAAAAAAATGAAAAGAAAAGAAAAGAAATTGGAATTGAAATTGAGCATTTCCATGAACATATTCTACTATTGGAACTAAAGCGCACATTTTTGAAATTATACATAGGGACACTAATGTGAGGTAAAGTGTTTGTTAAATATATCACATACGAGTTCAAGCTCAATAGCTTCTAGATTCGCTAAACTATTTAAGTAACAATCAACCATCGCCAATACTAACAAAGTAGCAATGCAAGAAGAAGAAGAAGAAGAAGAAGAAGTACCTGGAAACCGTGCAAGACGCGGCTCCGAGTAGTGCCCATTACACACAACCACAGCATCAAAGACCTCCACCTTTTCATCATCCCCTACACCGCCAATCCGCCGCGAAGCCACCACCCACTTCTTATTCTCATGGTTCAATCCCACCCTCAACACCTCCGTCTCGAATCGAATCAAACCAATAATCCCGAAATGATGAGCGAAATCACTCAAATAACGACAGACCTCTCGATGGCCCGGAAACCTACGAGGGTCTCCCTGCTTTCCCTCCTCCTTGACCACCACAAATGGGTAGTCCCGGAAACCCATGGACTCGCGAGGGAGATTGGTGCGGAGAGAGTCGTAGAGGCTCGTGTGTACGATGCTTCGTAATGGGTCGCGCCCCAACGGGTCCGACTCGGTCCTGGGGTCGTAGACCCATGTCCCTCCGACCCTGTTGTTGCGCTCGAAGACCACCACTTGGTGACCCTCCCTCCGCAGCTCTCGGGCCGCTACTAGGCCGGTGGCGCCTGCGCCTATAACGGCGACCTTGCGAGAGGTGGGGGGAGGGGGAGGGGGAGGGGGAGGGGGAGGGGTGGGGTGGGGCGAGAGATGAGAAGAAAAAGGCATGATGATTCAGAACTGAACAGATGAGAGAGAGTATTAGTTGGTGTGATCGATCTCTCCAATGAGACTGGCGTGTGTAGCCTCTTAAGATTTGTATAAGATTTTTATATGTGGCACTGCACTTGCATTTGTCGAGCTACAGTAACCTACTTTTGTCGCGAGCTCTGTTTTAGTGTCGCTATTCATCAAATCTTTTGATATTCATTATTTTTTATTCACTTTTTATTTTTATTTATTTTTATAATTTTAGACATAAAGCATCATTTAGTTCATAAACTTTCAATTTTTGTTGATTTAGTCATCAAACTTTCCTCCGATCACTTATGATCTCCCAAACTTTTATTTCTCTACTTTTGATCATTTTGTTAAATTTAGATAACAACGTTCATTAACAAGGTGCTTCATGAGCGGTTCACAATTGATTCATCAATTCAAAAAAAAATATCGTAGATCGTTTTGTTAGTAATCGTTATCCTCCAAACTTAACAAAATAACCAAAAGTACAAGAAAATGAAAGTTTATGGACCAAAAGTGAACTGATGAAAATTTAACGACCAAATTAACAAAAGCTTAAAAGTTTAATGACCAAATGATACTTTATGTCATAATTTTATTACTTTTTACACTAAATATTAAATCGAATAAAATAATGATAAAAAGTAAAAATATTACGAAAGTTAGTGTTGATGTTGGAGATGTGAATAGTATTAGTGTTACTGTTTACACTAAATTGACGTGAATAGTATTAATGTTCACTATTTTAGCGTTAGTGGAGACACCAAACCAACTTTTAGCGCTCCAAGACTTTGTGCACAAATTAGCGGTGCATTTTTCACCGAGGCTACATGTATTCGAGTTTTTTTTTTATTTTTATTTTATTTTTTGATAATTATGTTATCTTATTTCTTATATATTTTGTATTTATCTTATTGCTTTATATTTATCTTATTCCCAACTCAAAAGAAAACTAGCGACATCGAATTAGTTTATATTATATTAAATTAATTAACTAGTTAATTATCAAACTTCATTATATTTATTTTGATCAATTAGTTATTATTAATTATATTATATTAATTAATTACCCGATTACGTTCTTGTATCATCTTATATTGTGGTTAACTTTTTCTATTTTTTGTCAAAATTTTTATATTAATTAAAATAACATATAAATACCAAAAACATACTACATTAGGATAATAAAAGTCTACATGGTCAAATAAAAAAAAAGTCTACAAGCGGTCCTACAATAAACACATGTTAAATGCAAACGTGACATACGATAATGGCTCATTACATGCAATGTATATAATCCACATCTGTAGATGTGATAAAACTAGTCTCACAAATCTACCCTTTGAGGTATAATAGCATTCAAATACAAGTCAATATTTGAAGACGTGGCATAACAACCTTCTTGTCCAGCATTTTCTCATAAAAATCCTTGTTTGCTCACGTATAAAAAATGCACATAAGACTGAATCCTTAAAAACTTTATTTTCTTCCTTCATTTCCTCAGCCAACCTTTTTTCCTTGTTTTGCTCATACGATATGGTACCTGAAAGTTGGTGTCTAAATACTTAAATAACTTGTCATTGCCTTAGTTGATTGACAGGGCAGTTGGTGACATGCCCTCATCCATTTTTCTTTTCAACTTGGACTATTGAATGCAATCAACACCATCAGATTCTTCTAAATTGAGCGAGAAGGATGACAAACCAAGAGATATTGATTGGATATACTTAGAAGTTAGATTGCTAGACTGGGATGAGTCGTAACTTCCAAATGGTAGTTGCGAAACACTTGTTTTCTTGGGCTTAATGTCTTTAAACTTCTCATAGTCATTGAAAATATCCTAAACGTGATAAAATCTAAATCAGTTTTTGGAATTTTTTACAAACATCTCTTTTGCCCAATTTATCTATACATATATTTAAGTACAATGTTAAGAATATTGAAAGTGAAAAAAACTTATAAGAAACTAAAAAAGTACTTTCATCGAATAACAAACACTTACAATATCTTCATTAAATGTACGTGCGTGTATTCAACTTAACGTACACATCCATTAATAAAATTTAAACTTCACATTGCATAATATTCATTCGTGTTTGTAGAAATATATGAGAATATGATGACCCATTTCCCCAAAAAGGGTACCGTCTGGCCTAATCCAGTTATTAAGCCCTAATCCATGCTATATAAGACTTAACAACGTATTAGTCGGCTTTTTGTCTCATTCACCTGGTTATACGTGTTCATGATAAGTATTATTCATTTCTCGTTAGTTGTGATTTTCAGAGTTAATTAAAACTTTTTAATCATTTTAATATTATCAGCGGAAGACTTAATAAAATTTGTGGAAGCATTATAAATGTCACGGCCCGAATTTCTAATCTTGCTTATTAATCGTAATCAGGATCACCGACCCCGTGGTGTGGGACCTACACCATGATATGTGCATTGATCGCAGTGAGATGGCCAAAGTACATGTTAGATTTTGTTGTGGTGTATGTCTAGTGTGTTGTATATGTGTAGACTACTAAGTCACTCCTACTCGTGTATAGGTGTCGAGACGTGATTGGAGACATGCCTCGAGTTGCATGCTGACGTGGGACCGGGGTAAAGAGTATTATGATAAGTCTATTTTGAATTAGTATAGCTTATATAGTGGTTTTAATGTGGCTATAGTTGATTTTTAATTAAATGTAACATAAGTTAGTATTTTAAAACAATAGTCATGTGATTTGCATCGAGACGCGTATTAGCACACTTAGAAACCAATTAAGTCACACATTGGAGTTAGTTGGCATGACTTAGTGGAGGTAAGTGGGACATGTTTTAAAAGGTGTATCATTAAATAGGTCTCGAGATATGTGTGTGTGTAATTAAATCAATGGTCATCATTCAACCATAAAAAAAATCATATATATAGTTAGAGATCAATTAATGCAAACTACATATTTTCATTCTTATAAGCTTATGAGCTAAGAAACTTGCTAGAGAAGTTTGAGGAAGAAGAAAATCAGTTTGGGTTGGTGATTTGAAGGTGTAGTGCTTGATCAAGCTAGGGTGGTACATCAACTAGGTACATATCTATCTATTTTAAGTTGAAGTCAGTTCTGGTTTTTGGCCAATTTCATGAGGTTGATGATTAAGTCTTTGTAATCGGTTTATATATTTGGATTCCTCATTTCAAGTTGATAATCCTGCTATTAAGAAGTTTTTAATTTGGTTTTGAAATTAAAAAAGATATGAAATTTTAAAGTTGTAAGACCAAAACTGAATTTCTGCACGTTGTATTATGAACCAACTTATGTAATTTGGTCATAACTTGCCCAGTTTTAAATCAAATGAACCCAATCTAGTAGCATTTGAAAGCTAACTCAAAGGGAAACAACTTTATCCTACCAGAGTTTTGTAGTTCAAAATTTTCATGTCCAAAAAGTACTCTACAAATAGGTGATTAAATGTATTATGAGATTTTTGAAACTAAATTTATAAATGTCGTAACTCCCTAATTACTCATCCAAATGAGCTGATCTTTTAGTATATCGTTATTTGGTATTTTAGCAGCCTATGACAAAACTCGCGAATTTTAAAACTGTAGATTAGGTGAAATAAATTCTCTAAATCCGTTGGTCGGATTAGGTTCCAATTTGAACTGTGTTTAGTAAAATTGTGACATCTCTTTCGTTTTAAATCGGAATTACGCAAACCAAACCTTTTCGAAAAGTTAAGTTAGAGAACAAAAACTTTGTACAAAGGAAGATGTTGAGATTTGGACAATTTCATATCTAAAAATGTGCTGTAATATAGGACTAAAATTTCAATATTGTTTAACTTAAGGGGTTGTTTGGTTTAATGTTTCTAAACGCATTTGACCTGACCTAAACCCAATTTATTTGAATTAGTTTGATATCAGGAACCTAAGGAAAAGGTTTTGGGGTTGCGAATACGTAGTTTGAGGTGTTGGAGATAGATAAAGCTAGGACTTTACTTTGCTTAATGTGAGTATACTCGTTGATTGTTTATTTACATTTTATTTCCAATTTTACCTTATTTGTTGTAGTCTATATTGACTATGTCTAGCTTTGCACTATCATATCATGGACTTATTTGTTATTTCTCACTTGTTGAGCTTAGTTTTCATGATATTTTGATAAATTGAATTCTTTTGAAAAAACTCATGTGTTATATGTCATTTCTTGTTGTTTTGCAGTAAATGTAGTATAAATAGCATGCTATTAGGGATTGTAGGTTGTGAATGACTTTATGGACTTGTATTCTTTGGAGAGTTTTGCACTTTGTAGCATAGCCAATTCTTGAAATCCTTAATGAGTCATTTTCTTGGATTTATAAAGTAGTTACAGAATCTAAAGTCCATTGCACTATGAGTTGATCAACACACGAGGTTAGAGTCCTTTGGGATGTCGGCACTCACCACTATGATGAGGCACACGGGGTTAGAGTCCCCCGATGATACCGAGGTTATAGTCCCTGATTACGTTGGGGTTAAAGTCCTTAGTGATATTAGACTGTGCGAAACCACGCACGTCCTTTAGTGGTTAAGGCTTCACTGATGTAGGTCACAACCAACCGGATCTAAATCCTAATTACTTAGCTTTGTGTCAATTTCACTTGTTTAACTTTGGTATTTCTTGGCATAATTGTGGTACTAATCTTTCTTTATTGAACTTATGCTTTTAAATACCGTTTAGTTTGTTTTGGAAATGTGAATAAATCTTTCAATTGGGATTACTGCTACTTTTGGTACTCATCATCCTTTTTATGATGGTGGGTGCAGAGCCATCGACGAGCGGGCCGAGCAATTAGGAGAAGATTGACGACTACCTTTGAGCCAATGGCGTACCTCTGCATCGACAGTTTGTAGGTTTTGATAATTTATGTATTATACAGTTTTATTTTGATACAATTTGGGGTTGTATATTGGGTTGAACATTTAGTTCCCTGATTTATGATGACATCACACTGTTTATATTCGCCACTTTGTTATATATGCATGTGGTCATTGTTTTCCTGGTTTTCATACTTAAGATTTTTAATAATTACTTTCGCATAATTTGTTAAGACTTCCGCTAAATTTTATAACTTTTAATAAGTTTTTAATTAACTATGAAATTCAATTGTAAAGTGGCATGTGTTTTATTTATCATAAACAATAATATGGAGTAGATTTGGATAGAAAGGTTGAATAATACGTAGTTAAGTCTTGTGGGGTTGGGATTTGGGCTTAATTAAGGGATTAGGCCGGGCGGTGCCCTAGATTAGAGAAGGGCTGTTACAGTTGGTATCAGAGCCTAGTTCTTGATAAGTATACCATAAACTTGAGTAAAACACAAATCTTAATCGTGGAAATCAAATGATCCTTGCTTAGAAACTATTAGTTGGGATATGAGTCAAAGTGAGATGGGGATGTCTTATGTGTACATATTAGTTTCTATACGTATATATGCGCTATTTACGTAGCTACTGGTGCCACGAACGTTGTCAACGTATAGAGCACCATTGCAGATCAACGCAAAATCGTAGATTACAACAGCACCGATAGTGTAGACTCTTCCAATTGTGATAATATCAAGAGAGACAATTGAGATTGTACCATACTCTACGTCCACATCTTCCAGCACATCAGTTGAGGTCCAGCTTATAAAGGACTTCATCAGACTTAAACCAGCCTAGTCCAACGGAGTGAGGGATTTTGAGTAGATCGAGAAGTGGGTACGATATCAGGAGAAGCTTCATAGGATACTAAAGATCGAGGTATTAGAGTTTGATGCGATTTTAAGGATGGACTAGTTATCGGCATACCACGCACATATGAACTGTTTCAGTAAGACAATAATATTTGATATTCTAAGGCGACCGATATTCACCTATAGAGGTAGTCCAGTGAGGATAGTAGGCACGAGAGGTCGACCTGCGACTAGAAAGGAGATGGAGGCATTGATTGCATTATACATAGTACTAGAGAGTTAGGGACATAGACTTGAGGATATACCAATTGTTAGAGAGATCTTAGATGTATTTCTAGAGGATTTACATGGTTTAGCACCACCACGTGAGGTTGATTTTATTATCGAGTTGGTATCGGGCACCGATCGATTTCCATATCGTCGTACCACATGGCACTGCAAGATTTAGAGGAGTTGAAGACTCAGCTTCGGGACTTGGGACATAAGGGATTCATTACACCTTATATGTCATCATGAGGAGTACCTGTCCTTTTGTGAAAAAGAATGATGACACTTTGAGACTTTGTATCGACTGTAGATGTTGAACAAATTCAGAATCATGAACAAGTATCCACTACCGAGGATCGACGATTTATTTGATCAGATGAGAGGAGTACAATTTTTCTTCGAGATAGAGATGCGATCAGGGTATCATAAGCTTAGGATCAGGGATGAAGATATGTCCAAGACAATTTTTAGCACGAGATATGAAAATTCTCAATTTACAGTCATGTCATTTGGGCTAACCAATGCCGCTGCAATGTTTATAGATTTGACGTATTGGGTTTTTAGACCGTTTCTTGACCATTTCATGACACTCTTCATCAATGATATACTGATATATTTGAGGACTAGAGAGGATAACGAGCAGCACCTTAGGGAGACGTTCTAGACCTTGAGGGAGCACATACTTTATGCCAAGTTCAGCAAATGTGAATTTTGGCTTTTAGAGGTCAAGTTTCTAGGACATGTTGTTGGAGTAGTAAGGATAGTAGTGGATCCGGCCAAGATTAAGGCAATTATGGATTGACCAGCACCGACGTCAGTCACAAAAATCAGGAGTTTTCTAGGTTTGGCAAGGTACTATTGACGGTTTGTGAATGATTTCTCAAAAATTGCTTTACCGATTACTAGGTTGACCCGGAAAGACGTCAGATTCGATTGGTCTAAGGAATGCAATGAGGCATTTGCTCAGCTCAAGATATTGTTGACTACTGCGTCAGTGTTAGTATTACCAACGGCTGGGCATGGGTTCTTGGCGTACATAAATGCTTCTCATATAGGTTTGGGTTGCATGTTAATATGAGGTAGTGGTGCGGTAGTTTATGCTTCTAGACGGTTGAAAGTATATGAGAAGAATTACTCCACACACGATTTGGAGCTGGCGGCAGTAGTGTTTGCATTGCAAGTGTGGAGAAATTATTTGTATCAAGAGAAATTCACGCTCTTTACTGATCATATGAGTCTAAAATCTCTCTTCACCTAGAAGGACTTGAACATGAGACAATATAGGTGGTTAGAGTTTCTAAAGGATTACGACTTTTTTTTGTGAAGTATGACCCAAGGAAAGCCAACGTAGTTGTAGATACGTTGAGTAAGATATTGGTTGGAGATTTTGAGGTTATCAAGTGCCACACGATGCATGCGTATGGGTTGCTTGGGGCAGCGACGATGATGACTCCACCAAATATTCCTACCAACACTCGGGTGATGATTTGTGCACGGATGAGACTTCAGACTATGTCTACATAAAGAGTGTTAGAGGGTTAGATAGCTGACATTATAGACCCAAGACTCAGTGAATTAGCCCAAAGTACTTATTGTACTGACTGGACGAAGATGATAGATCAGCGTTTAAGACTCAGAGGTTGACTATAGATATCGTCAATGCTAAAGCTGAGAGATGAGAGTCTTCAAGAATCACACTGTTCTCGATTTACCCTTCATCCAAGTAGGACTAAAATGTACCATGACATAAATAGACATTTTCGGTGGCTTAGGATGAAGGCGGATGTGTTTAAGTTCATCAAGAAATATGGAGTTTGTCAGTAAGTGAAGGCAAAACATCATAGATTTAGAGGGTTATTACAACCCCTTCCCATTCCACGATGTAAGTGGGTAGATATCTCTATGGATTTTGTGAGGAGATTGCCAAGGACCGCTAGGAGACATGATTCTATTCAGGTGATCATTGACAGACTGACGAAGTTTGCTCATTTTCTACCAATAGCCGCGCATTACACGTTTGCTCAACTGAGTATACTATTCGAGTAAGAGATTATCAGGTTTCACAAAGTACCATTATCTATCATGTTTAATAGAGATGCTATGTATTCATCCAGGATGTGGCGGAGTATTCAGCAGCAATACGGTACGCGCCTATAGTTTGACGAGCAGACTGAGAGATTGATCTAGGTTTTTAAGGATATGTTACGAGCTTGTGTGTTGGAGTTTGAAGAATATTGGGAAGAGTACCTGCCATTATGTGAGTTTGCTTACAACAACACTTATCAGGCAAGTATCGAAATGGCACCATTTGAGGCTTTATATAGCAGACCATGTCGCTCGCCATCGTATTGGACTGAGCCAGAAGACAAAGAGAATGTGGGGGCATGAGATTGTTGTTGACCACATGGAGAAGTTCAAACTGATATGTCATAAACTCAAGGGAGCCCAAGATAGACAAAAGAAGTATGCAGACAGATATCGCAGTGATCTCACATACACCGAGTGAGCCTTTGTATATTTGAAGGTTTTCTCTCGGAAGGGTCTTCGGAGGTTTGAAGTGAAGGGCAAGCTCGCACCGAGGTTCATCGGGTCTTTCATGATTAAGAAACGGGTCAGGAAAGTTGCATATGAGTTTGAGCTGCCTCCACAGATGTCAGAGATTCATCTAGTCTTTCATATTTTGATGCTTCGATTAGCTGAGTCAAGAGCAGGTGATCGACCGACTGTGGATTTGAGTCAGATAGACATGAGCGATGATATTACTTATGAGGAGCAGCCTATTCAGATCCTAAATTGAAGGGTACATCAATTGAGGAACAAGTCTATCCTAAATGTTATCAATAAGTGGTAGTTCCATGATGATACGAAACTCACTTGGGAACAGGAATACTATATGATGGATAGGTTTCCGTTCCTCTTCGAGTCAGGTATTAATCCTAGCCTAAATTTTATTTTCGAAGATGAAATCTCCATTAGTTTGGAAGATTTGTCACGTCCCGAATTTTTAAGCTCGTTTATTAATCGTAATCAAGATCACAGACCTATGATGTGGGACCCATACCATGATATGTGCATTGACCGCAGCGAGATGGCCGAGGTACATGTAAGATTTGTTGTGGTGTATGCCTAATGTGTTATATATGTGTAAACTACTAAGTCACTCCTACTCGTGTATAGGTGTCGAGACGTGAGTGGAGACATGCCTCGAGTTGCATGCTGACGTAGAGAGTATTGTGGTAAGCCTATTTTGAGTTCGTATAGCATATATAATGGTTTTAATGTGGCTATAGTTCTCTTTTAATTAAATGTAACCTAAGTTAGCATTTTAAAACAATAGCCATGTGATTTGCATCGAGACACGTATTAACACATTTAGAAACCAATTAATTCATACATTAGAGTTACTTGGCATGAATTAGAGGAGGTAAGTGGGACATGTGTTAAGAGGTGTACAATTAGATAGATTTCGAGATATGTGTGTGTAATTAGATCAATTGTTATCATTCGACCATATCTATTTCGTAGATATGGTTAGAGATCAATTAATGCAAACCATATATTTTCATTCTCATAAGCTTAGGAGCTAAGAAGCTTACTGGATAGGTTTGAGGAAGAAGAAAATCAGTTTGGGTCGGTGGTTTGAAAGTGTAGTGCTTGATCAAGATAGGGTGGTACATTAACTAGGTACATATTTCTCTATGTTAAATTGAAGTCAATTCTGGTTTTTGGCCAATTTTAGAGAGTAGATGATTACGTCTTTGTAATCGGTTTATAGATTTGGATTCCTCATTTCAAGCTAATAATCCAATAGGGGTGGGCAAACCGCGGTTTGGTGGTGAAAACCACCAATCCGTGACCAAACCGGGGGTTCACGGTTTGGTCATTTTACGAACCACCACCAAACCGTGAACTTTTAAAATCGCACCCAAACCTACCGTGCAAACAGCGATTTGGTCGGTTTGGTTTCACGATTTTAAGGTTTAGGGTATATTTTAAAAAAATGGTGGTCGGGAGGTGGCGGTGGGAGGCGCGATTGTTGGGGGAGGCAGCCACTCGTTGTGGGATGCGCGGTAGGAGGAGGCCACTGGTGGCGGGAGACAGCGGTGGGAGGCACAACTGGTGTGAGAAGCGGCGGTGGGAGAGACAGGATTAATGGGAGGGTGCTATTGGCGGTGGGAGGCACAACTGAGAGGGTCGGCGGCGGTGGGAGGCACAACTAAGAGGGGCGACTAGTGGGCGCGGTAGTAGGAGGCGGCGGTGACTGGTGGCGGTGAGAGCAGGCGATGAAGATTGGTGGAGGTGGGAGGCACAACTGAAAAGGGCGGCGGCGGTGGGAGGCACAACTAAGAGGGGCGACTAGTCGGCGCGGCGGTAGGAGGCGGCGGCGACTGGTGGCAGTGAGAGGAGGTGACGAAGATTGGTGGCGGTGGGTGGAGGCGGACGTGCAGTGGTCTTGAGAGAGAGAGATATGAGGTTGAGAGAGAGAAATAGTGGTCTTGAGAGAGAGAGAAAGATGAACGGTTGAAGCAATGTGCGGAGTAAGTTGTTATAACTTTATATTGTTAGGGTTTTAAGTAAATTGAGGAAAATTACTAAAATACCCTCGATTTGGTGAAACCGCGGTTTTTCCAAAATTAAAACCGCGACCAAACCGCGATTCTACGGTTTTTACATTTTTCAAACCGCACCCAAATCGGGAGTTTTAAAAACCAGACCAAACCGCACGGTTTGGGCGATTTTTCGAAAACCGCTGCCCACCCATATAATCCAACTATTAAGAAGTTCTTAATTTAGTTTTAAAATAAAAAATATAAATTTTTGAAGTTGGTAGACCAAAACTGAATTTCTGAATGTTATATTATGAACCAACCTATGTAATTTGGTCATAACTTGCTTATTTTAAATCGAAATGAACCCAATCTGGTGGCATTTAAAAGTAACTCAAAGGTGAACAACTTTGTCCTACTAGAATTTTGTAGTTCAAATGTCTTCATGTCCAAAAGTGCTCTACAAATAGGTCATTAAATACATTATGATATTTTTGAAGTGAAAATTGTAAATGTTATAACTCCCTAATTACTCATCCAAATGAGCTGATCTTTTAGTATGTTGTTATTTGGTACGTTAGCTGTGAAAAAAATCACGAATTTTGAAATTATAAATTGGGAGAAATGAATTTTCTAAATCTACTGGTCAAATTATGTTCTAATTTGAGTTATGTTTAGTAAAATTGTAATATCTCTTTCATTTTAAATCGGAGTTACACAAACCAAACCTTTTCGAAAAGTTAAGTGAGATAACAAAAACTTTGTACAGAGGAAGATGTTGAGATTTGGACAATTTTATACCTAAAAGTGCGCTGCAATACAGGACTATAATCTCAATATTGTTTAGTCTTAAGTAATTGTTTGGGCTAAGATTCCTAAACCCGTTTGACCTAAACTAAACCCAATTTATTTGAATTAGTTTGATATCAGGAACGTAAGAAAGGGTCGAGGTTGTGAATACGTGATTTAAGGTGCCGGGAGACCAATAAAACTAGGACTTTACATTGTTTGATGTGAGTACATCCGTTTATTGTTTATTTACATTTTATTTCCAATTTTAACTTGTTTATTTACATTTTATTTCTCGTTTTAACTTGTTTGTTTTTGTAGTCTATATTGACTATATCCAACTTTAAATTGAATTCTTTTGAATCCATTCATATGCTATATGTCATTTCTTGTTATTTTGCAGTAAATGTAATATAAATAACATGCCACTAAGGATTTACGTGTTGTGAATGAATTTGTGGACTTGTTTTCTTTAGAGAGTTTTGTGCTTTGTAGCATAGCTAATTCTTGTAATCCTTAATGAGTCATTTTTTTTGGATTTATAAAGTAGTTATAGAATCTAGAGTCCATTGCACTATGATTCAATCAGCATACGGGGTTAGTGTCCCTTGGGATATGGACACTCACTACTATGATAAGGCACACGAGGTTAGAGTCCCTGGGGTTGCCCATATATGGGGTTAAAGTCCCTGATAATATCGAGGTTAGAGTCCCTAATGACACTGAGGTTAGAGTTCCTAGTGATATTAGACTATGCGACACCACACACGTCCTTTAGTGGTTAATGCTTCACTAACGTATGCCATAGCCTACAGGATTTAAATCATAATTACTTAGCCTTGTGTCAGTTTCACTTGTTTAACTGTGGTATTTCTTGGCATAATTGTGGTATTAATATTTCTTTATTGAACTTATTCGTTTAAATACCATTTAGCTTGTTTTGGGAATTTGAATAAATCTTTCAACGAGGATTACTGTTACTTTTTATACTCAGCGTCTTTTTTATGACGGTGGGTTCAAAACCATCGACGAGTGGGTCGGACAAGGAGAAGATTGACGACTACCTCTGAGCCAGCTGCATACCTCTGCATCGACATTTCGTAGGTATTTTGGGTTTAATACGGTTTTATCTTGATACAACTGGGGTTGTATATTGGGTTGAGAGTTTAGTTCCCTAATTTATGATGACATCGCGCTGTTTATATTCGCCATTTTGTTATACATGCATGTGTCATTATTTTCTTTGTTTCCACACACTTAGCATTTTTAATAATTACTTCTGTATAATTTGGTAAGACTTCCGCTAAATTTTATAACTTTTAATAAGTTTTTAATTAACTCTAAAACTCAATTGTAAAGTAACATGTGTTTTATTTATCCTAAACACTAGTATGGAGTAAATTTGGATAGAAAAGCTTACTAGTACGTAGTTAACTCCTATGGGGTTATGATTTGGGCTTAATTAAGGGATTAGGTCAGGCGATGCCGTAGAAAAGAGAAGGGTCCGTCACAATAAAAACACATACTGTGGAAATTAGATAAATAAATGATCACATGTAATTAAATAGTATAACACATTTATCAGTAGGGGAGTCTAATCTCTTAGCCTAATATATAACCCAAAAGTATGTAAAGATGTAAGTAATAAATACAAAAATGACCACCTTCAAAAGTAGCAAAAACCACTTATTGAGGGCTCGAAAGTAGCCATCAATTTTCTCATTGCATGACCTGCTACTCTCAGATCTGCACCCACCATCACAAACAAGATGGTGAATATAGTAAAGTAAAGGTAATTCATGAAGATAGTTGTCCACATTTTGTGGTGGGCCCAAAATTCAAGGTAAATCGGGTATTGCCACGTCACTGGACATGTAAGTAAGCATGTCACATCACTGCACACTTATCTTTGATGGCCCGCGAACTAAAACTTTGGTTGTATCTTATTCGCATTAACTTAGTATTTATCATGTATTTACGAAGATTTACAATAAGTTAACTAAGTGAAGTTGTTCATGACTTATTAAACAATTATAAGTTGAGTATCTAAGCGAAAGTCTTCAGAGCATGCAAATATTGTAAAAATCAAAAGTTTGCAATTATAAACAACCCCTATAGTGTGAAAACCCGGCATGAGATATCATGTATATAAAAAAGTGAAAAATTACAAAAAATGGTCCTATACATGTATCGGGTACACAAGTCCTCCCAAAAATCTCATAAAAGCATTAAATAATATGTACAAACACCAACGTAAAAATCTGATGGGGGCTCTCTTAGCACAGAGGCAGTCGTCTAAGACCCCCTTGCCCCGGCTCGTCATAGGATCTGCAATTAGTCACCAAAAAGAAATGACAAATCTCATTGACTAAATCTCAGAGAAAGTTAGCTAGTATTCACAATGTTCAATAAAAATGGCTACAATTTAAGTAATTTAAATGAGGAATAAAAAATAAGGTGATCGTATGAAAATAAGTTGCGGAAAAGTCAAAATTTAGACACGAATGTAGCGTGACAAAAGTCATAATAGACATCCAGAAATCGACTTAGCTAAACCGAGAGGAACCCATGATGACCATCTCATCAAACATCTCGCAGTCGAATGAGAGGAACCTATGAATGATAGAACCCTGTCTAAACATCTCGCGAGAGTAAACTTATGACGAAGACTTAAGTCTTTGTCAAACATCTCTCAAATTAGCGTGTCTCGAGAGAAATAGTCACTGCATATAGCCTCGACATGGGCAACTACTCGAACAACGCAGAGTAGCTAGCCTTGATTGTGAGTCTATGCCATGTCCGACCCAGTCGACAAACACACATTACACATATGGGAGTGGATGAGTAATAAGTGAGTAGCAATAAATAACACAATATAATAATCAAGATTTAAAACACTACAAGAAATTATAGTTTTTGTCACGGCTTTGATTCCGTAGGGACAAGTTGTTTTTCCGTCACCTATAGTTTTTGTCACGGTATTGTCACGGAAAAACTAAAGTTGCGTATACTCCGTTGCAAAAACTTTTTTTGTCATGGAAATTAGCGTGACAAATACCTTTTATGACTGATCTCTGACATATTTATTACGGGAGTATTGCACGTCATAAAAACATATTTTTATTACGACTGTATTTGCGTCACAAACGTTTCATTAAACAACGAAGAAAAATGTTTTACGTCACAAGACTTTGTCCGTCACAAATACATGTAGCTACAACTTTCTACTGGTGACTAAAAATAATAATATTTTATATGTACATTGCTCCGTCACAAAAAAAAAGTATTTATATAAAAGTTGTTGTAACTATCTTGCATCTGTCAATATAAAAATATTGCATCTATTAAAATATTTAGAAGTTACTTTATTTGCATTACAAGGCCAACATTATCAATCTATTCAAAGTTTGATTTTTGTGATTTTGAATCCAAAGTACCAAAAAAATGATAATACTTAATTTAGAAGTCAAACAAAGCAAAATAAAATAAAACTTTGACAAGTTTCTTCATAGCTTAAGTCTAACATAGTAAAATAAAATAAATCCATGTTTTCTTCAATGTTTTCACTCCATGCTTCTTCTATTTCTTCTTCACATGAAGCTTTCTTCCAGTGCATCATCTTTACCCTTTGAAGGCTCATCCAATTGCGCATCTAAAATATCAAAGTTATAAATATAAGTAATTGCACTTAAACACTTACATAAATAAAAAAATCTTTAATAAATCATACCGTAGTAATAAAATTTCAACAGAACCTTCACTTAAATTAAAATTAGCAAAAAAATTTAAACATTTTGCAAACTTCCGCATGCATCAAATAATTCTACAAGTCAAATATAATCACCTTCATGAATCATAATGTATTACAGAAATTCCAGCAAAACCACCCTTTAAATTTAAGATTCTTAAAAATTTCACTTGCATCAAATAATTCTACAAGTCAAATACATTCTTCTTTAGTGAACCATAATGTATTACCAAAATTTTAGCAGAACATGCCCTTAAATTAAAGATTCACAAAAAAATTTAAACATTGTGCAAACTTCAACATGCATCAAATAATCATCTAACTCAAATATATTCAAACATGCACAGTGCTTAAATTATTGGTGCAAATTTATGAGTTTCATTTGTATAGAACATAAACTAGTAAAAAGCTCAAAAAATCATAAAAAGTTAGAGGGTCAACATATACTAAAAGCATTAACAATTCTTGAAATAGTAGTTTAGCTAGCAAATGTCATTCAACTCAATGATAGAATAAATTGTCAAGTTTAGAGATGAGTAAATGTTCAAAATAACAATCATGAAAGTGGATGCTCTTAAATTGGTCACATGGAGGTAACTTAAGATATTCTAGCAAAACTTAAATTATTACCTTTTTGATCGTTCACTTTTGAATAATCAACTAAACTCTACCTAAGGTCTTGTCTATCTTATGACAAACCAATCGCGAGAATAATTTTTCAACTAAACTCTACCTAAGGTCTTGTCTATCTTATGACAACATTAAATAACATTTCAATTCTTACTTTTCCACCATTATATCTAAGCTAGAATTGGGCATTCAATTAGGCTTAAAACAAGAAAAAATGAAAGAGATGGAATGGAAAAAGAGAATAATGTATTGAATTTATATCGCCAATCTTGTCATCAATCCATAAACAAAATTAAATATAAGTAATTGCACTTAAACACTTATATAAATAAAAAAATCTTTAATAAATCATAACGTAGTAATAAAATTTCACCAGAACCTTCACTTAAATTAAATATTAGCAAAAAAATTTAAACATTTTGCAAACTTCCGCATGCATCAAATAATTCTACAAGTCAAATATAATCACCTTCATGAATCCTAATGTATTACAGAAATTCCAACAAAACCTTCCTTTAAATTTAATATTCTTAAAAATTCCACTTGCATCAAATAATTCTACAAGTCAAAAACATTCTTCTTTAATGAAC
This sequence comes from Stephania yunnanensis, assembly GCA_039657365.1. Taxonomy (NCBI): domain Eukaryota; kingdom Viridiplantae; phylum Streptophyta; class Magnoliopsida; order Ranunculales; family Menispermaceae; genus Stephania; species Stephania yunnanensis. Next base: position 48,915,300 of record CM077584.1, on the reverse strand, counting down.
CATAATATATTACCAAAATTTTAGCAGAACATGCCCTTAAATTAAAGATTCAAAAAAAACTTTAAACATTGTGCAAACTTCAACATGCATCAAATAATTATCAAAGTTATAAATATATTCAAACATGCATAGTGCTTAAATTATTGGTGCAAATTTATGAGTTTCATTTGTATAGAACATAAAATAGTAAAAAGCTCAAAAAATCATCAAAAGTTAGAGGGTCAACATATACTAAAAGCATTAACAATTCTTGAAATAGTAGTTTAGCTAGCAAATGTCATTCAACTTAATGATAGAATAAATTGTCAAGTTTAGGAGATGAGTAAATGTTCAAAATAACAATCATGAAGGTGGATGCTCTTAAGTTGGTCACATGGAGGTAACTTAAGATATTCTAGCAAAACTTAAATTATTACATTTTTGATCGTTCACTTTTGAATAATCAACGAGCAGGAGAACATCCATCATGAGAAGATGTTTGAACATGGGGCCTATGTGAGCTTCCAACATCTGAACTCTGACATGTAATAAAAAAATCAATTAATTGTCTCATTTGTAATTAGAACATAATTAATAAACTTCAAGTATCAACACTAATGTCACTGAATTACTTGATTGACGTTGATAGGCAGTTGAATTCCAGCTTTCTCCAAACATGCATATATGTTATCTATTTGTGACTGCATGTTTGTCTATAAATAATAAATTTGTAATAGATTGTCGTATTAGATTCATGAAAGAAATGATAAAAAAACAACCAAAATTGATGAAATATTTACTTTCGTCGCAGCAAGTTCCTCGCGAAGGAACTCATTTGTAGCATTTGCCTTTTTCTTGTGCTCTCCGTATTGCAATATCTGCCGAACATTCGAAATCTTTCCCAAACACATCTTTAAATGAGGGTCCATGACCATAAGTTAGCACACGCCCGCTTTTTCATCTCCTATTACCTTTTTAAAAATTTTCTCTCGAACTTCCGCTGTTTGCTCTGACTCGGGAATTTGTGAAAGTTCATTTTGCAATTGCAACTAAACATAAAATTTGATATTAACATAGAAAGGAATTGTTATGATGTAAACTAAATATGTATTACTAGTTATGAAGAAATAAATCTTTTCTTACCCGAATTCTTCTGTATCTTCATTCGATCTAGCTCCTGCCCTTTTATAATAAGCTGTCAACCATACTGAAGCGCGGTATGTGGGTATACCCTTATTTTCTCTTTTAAAGGTAAAATTGTCAAGTGAGAAATGATTATCTTTAAAAAAATAGAGAACACTCAAAATTTTTGTAAGAACCTACTCGATTACCATATGACGTACGTTCGCGAAAGACTTGCGACCTGTTCGATGGCAAATAGTCTTTTGTTTTCTATTTTCGGCATTTGTTTTAGCAATTTTATGCATCAATATTAAAATACTTATTACACATATAAAAATGAATTAAATTAAAATCCAACTTATTATTCATTTCTAAAAAACTAACTTAAAGATCTACAAAATTTCAAGGTAATTGAATAAAAGGAAGCATTGTATCCAATGTGATGGAATTATTTAAATGAGCTGAAATAAAATGCACGACTAAGAATTTCGATTTGTACCTTAACTTCATCTTCGTTCCAATACCCCACAAGTATTGGCCATTGTTCATCTTGTACACGCTCATCAGGCACTCGAGTAAGAATATCTTCATCATCTTTGTGTTTCTCGTAATGCACTTTTAATGTATGCTTCCACGATCTCCAGGTATTTGCAACTTTCTCTAAACATTTTTCGCGAAACTCAAGTGGGGCATCAGTATTATCCTGTACTTAAACATTATCCTTATTTTCATCTTTGAACAACATACAATGATCAGGACATGCATCCCATGTTTCATAAGTAAAATCCAAATCTGCGGTCATTTTGTTTGCTTTGTAATATGAATTAGGTAATCGGACGCCTTCAGGAAATGCTTCTATCAACAACTCAAGCAACAAAGTAAACGACTTATCTGTCCAACCACTCATTACTTTCAAGCTCAACATCCGTACAATGAATGAAAGTTGAGTGAATTTCTCACATCCTGGATATAATGGTTGTTCTGCATCTTTTATAAGGTTAAAAAGGATTTGGTTTCTTCATTAGGTCCAAACACTTGTGTAGATTCACTCGAGTTTCAGATCTCCGCATCATCAATATTAGGAATCCCAAATGCATCATGTACCATTCCAACCATATCATCATGAAACGATTTATGTCTTTCTTCATTATCTTCATAATAATCTGAAGGAGTATTAGATTCTCCATGATAAATCCAATTTTTGTAATGATTTAAGAATCCATTTAAAATAAGATGTCCTTTAACCTTTTCTCTTGACTTTAAAAATCTATTGCAACACTCCTTGCATGGGCAATAAATTTTTTCCTTTGTCCCGTTATTGGCATAAGCGAAATCTAAAAATTGTTCATACCCATCCATACATTCTTGAGAATTTCGATCAACTAAAGATATCCAACTCTTATCCATTATTTCTGCACTAGGATTATGAAAGATGACATTAACACAATTAAATGAAGATTATTACAATAGAATATATTTATCATCCCTAGCAAGTGTACGAACATGAAATTACAAACAACTATAACATCAAAGATTAAGCAATTACCTCAATACATGATTCTAATGCATTATAATGTTGATCATGACATGCTTTACTGGTAAAATAAATATGAAATATCCTACCAAATACACACATTGTAGGAATGTAAGAAAATTCACAACCTTGTATCAGAGGCCATCCGCCATTTGACAGGTATTCACTTTTAAATAGAAATTTTATTTTTAATTCTCATAATATTAATAAAGCAAAATTCATCATTTCATCTCTAAACTTTGTATACTTCATGCTATTGGTTTCTAAATTTTTATTAATATCTATTACTAAATCGAACAAAGATATACATTTAGTTTTTCCATCATTTAAAGTATCAAATTTCAACGATGTGGGTAATAAGAGTGTTGTGTGACTAGTCAAAAAAAGCAAAGTAGTTTATATTCATAAATCGAACAACTAACATTGGCCAACAAAAGTAAAAAAAAAAAAAAAAAAAAACAAATTAATTTCCCTCCAAAACATAGAAAATTTAAACTTTGGGGATCAAAATCACAAAAACTCAAAAGTTCAAGGATCAAATGTATAACAATAAAAGTTCAGCGATCAAATGTACACTAATAAAAATTTAGAGATCAAACGCATAAAGGTTTTGGAAGAAAACCTATTTAGTTTTCACTATGATGGCTTTTATGTTTCGCAAAGGTTTGCTTACCTTCTTGCATGACATCCTGATTTTTTTCATATCCCATGCCCAACCAAAAATACTGGATTTGAGTGAAGTGTGTGACCTTAGAACTCCCATGGGTGGATGGATTGTCATAGTCTTTATTTTTATTTTATTTTTTATTTTCTACATTTTTTTCAGGCTCTTTGCATCTTATTTTCTTATGGCGATTGGTACTCCAGCCTCCAAGCCAGAATGGAACTTGAGTTGGAGGGATTATGGTGTTCAAACTTTTAATGGCCTTTTCCCCTTATGTTTAAATCTAATTTAACTTTAAAATTTTGTTTTGGTTTTTCTCACTAACAATTAAAGTGAAGTCTTTCTCACTTAGGAGTGTGCCTTGTCTTGCACCTTGGTCCTCAGTCCTTATGACCACTCTGGCTTGAAATATGATGCCCATTAGTAACTCTGATGGTTAACCTTCTTTTCTCACCAAAATATTATGTGCTGTGTGGATCTTGTTTAAAAGCAACCGCATTAATTTGTATCATGCTTGGGGGATTGGCTTGTATTTCTGAAAAATTGTATTTTGGTAGTTCTTGATAGATCCTTTTATATATTATATTATATTCTAGTTCTAATCTATGAATCAATTGTTATGGAAAATGAAGAATAAAATACGTTTTTTGACTTAAAAAATCCTGTCAAGGGTATGAAACCAATTTTTTGTGTGTATTTCCTTGGTATCCAGTTGTATTATGTGAATCTAAGCATTCATGTTGCCTGATGAGATGACATGTATTACATTTCAGTCCAACTAATGGTAAAGTTCTTACTAGGTATCATGTGGTAATCGAAGTATAAAGATAAGAGCTAGAAGTAATTCTAAAATAAAAGATTGGGTTACAACAATCAATGATGCTGGATTAAGGCCTCATGAGGGCTGGTGCCATCCTCACCGATTTGGATCTTTCTATCAAGATTTTTACTCATCCTCTTGCATTGTTCCCATTTTTTGGTTGTACGACAGTCAACACCACAATGTCACATGTTCTATTGGTTTGGTAAAAATGGGATGTTTGGTAAAATAAGAAATTAGGGGAAAGCCCTGATTCATGCTCTACACATCAACAAAGAGGCTTTTGCATATCATAAACACTAGGTGGAAGTCTAACTTTTTTTTGCCAACCAGGGAGCAGCGGCGCCGACCAGGGAGCAACGGCGCCGACCATAACCAGGGAGCAGAGGTGACCAGCGACCAGGGACCAATCATGACCAGCGACCAGGGACCAATCACGACCGGCGACCACCGAGCAGTCACGACCAGCGACCACCGAGCAGAGGCAGCAGAGGCGCGCGTCGGCGAGATGCAGGACAACCAGGGAGGAGGCGCGAGGACGATGACCAGGGAGGAGGCGCGAGGACCAGAGAAGAGGACGACGAGGGAAGAGGACGATGACCAGGGAAGAGGACGACCAACGACGACGACGACGAAGTGGAGGCGCGACGAAGACGACGAAGTGATATCGGTTTCGCGCAAATAGTAGGGCGGATGAAGGAGGTGAAGTGGGACGAGAAGGGCGGAACCAATTTCGGTTTCGCGCAAAAATATGGGAAAAAATGGGAAGGAGGTTGCTGGGGGGTTTCGGTTTCGCGCATGAGTAAAAAATTGTGTTTTCTTTTGTTACGGAATAATGATTGTGAGCAAACACACTTTACGTGACGAAAAATTTGTACCTATTTGTGATGGAAACATGTTCGTCTCTAAAGCTTCTTTTCATCACGCAAAATCTAAATTGTGACAAAAATAAGTGTTAATGTATAAAATCTTTGTTTACGATTAATGTACCGTCACTAAAACGCATATTGGATACGCTTATTTTAAACCGTGACAAATGATTCATCAAATTTGTAGTAAAAGCTCAAATTTCTTGTAGCGAAATAAATTAAGTTTTATAAATGAGTTCTAACTAATTTTCCCATGGGTTTACTTACCTCAAGCAATCGCAAACGCTTTCAAAATGTGTTGACTAAGCCTTGAGATGTGCACCGACACCTGACTATAGTCTTTTAAGTCTTTAATGTCCAATTATATCACTTTAACTATTTTAGAGTCACATTAAGTGAGTTTATAATGTGAAGCCAAAAACTTAAAGTTTTATTCCAGAGTTTAGTTTTAACACACTTTTCGGGTTATACCAGGGTACAACGCTTTCAAAATGTCTCGATTACGCCTCAAGATGTGCACTGACACCTAACTATAGCCTCAAAACTCATTTTCTAGCTTTTTCTAATTTTTCGTATTTTCTCTGATTCATCTGGAATTTTCCATAATCTCAATCTATTTTTATCTATTTTACTATAATTTGTTTTATTTAAAATCATTTTTATTTAATTTTTAATTAAATTTTTAATCGTTTAATGGATTGGGCCTGAACCGGACATGATTTGGCCCAATCAGTTGGGCCGATCGGTCCGACCAAGTTTATTTGGGCTAGGGTCGGCCCGACTCAGCCTACTCGGGCCATGGTCAACTGAACCTGGCTCACCTGGGGTAGCCAGACACGACCTACTTGGCTGCCCTCTCCCCTCTAGTTCGTCTCTAAAAAACCAAAGACGAATGAAATTCTTTTAAAAAAAAATAATAGATTTTTGAACAATATAACAACAACAATAACAATATCAATAATAAGATCAACACTACCACTATTAGAGCTGTCGAATTTATCCACAAAATTAACAACAAAAAAACTACTCATAACAGTCTATAAAGGTTGCTGGCATGAGAGGTGGTGATGTCAGAGCCGAGAGAGACCGAGATTCTCGTGGGAGATAGGAGAGTTTGTAAGAGTGAAGTGATATCAAATGAGATGAAGAGGGAATGTTGAAGAAAAACTAAAAATGAGAGGGAAAGGTAAGAACCGATTAGAGATGGAGAAAGATATTTTCGTAGGTTTTATTTGGAGATGAGAGAGAAAAGTAGGAGAGAAGGAAAGTGAGGGATAGGTGTGGGTGATGTGATGTGATGATGAGTGATTTGGCCTTTAAACCCTTGACTATCCCATATACCCACGTTACGTACCCTGCAACATCCTACACTCTCGTCGCTACACGCAAACAATGAAAATCTTAACTAGTGTGACGCGAAATATTGAATAATAATACAATAATTTTGATATGCGTAACACCAAAATAACTATTTATACCTTGGTTGACGTGCTCTAGACTTGTTGGCAGTCTCCACGTAGGTCCAAGCTATAACAACTGTTACATTAAGCTGGTGATTGGTGCTAATCCAAATCTTAATTGACCTAAGTTAGGCTCATGGTTAAGTCTAACGTACTTCAATTAGAGTATGCGTGGGTTTGTGTGATGAATTGTGATTGTTTGGAATACTTATTGAATTTATAGATTGTAGTATAAAAAGAAAATTTATATACAAGTGTACAATCAGAAAATAAACAATAAATTGTCGGTACACTAAGTATGACAAGGGGTTCATGAAATGAATGTGCACACCCAAGAACACTCATAGGAATGTCCGTTGAATTTATTAGCGAGAAAACACACAAAGTATATATAATTATATATATCAAAACTATAAGTTTGGTTTGAGTTATATGGATCGTTGGATCACCTCGAGATGAGTGTCAAAATGCGTATCACTTTACAGAGTGTCATTTCAACACATCAATCACTTGATCAACCTCGAGATATCACGATGCGTATCTCAAGAAAAATCCATATATTTAAATCAAAAACCTTCATTCTTATCCTCAGATTCATTCGATCAATCGAGAAGGCGATGAACCAAGCAGCCGAGGGTTTAATCCCGTGAAGGTTGATCAAGAGAGGAGTTGCAATGTGATTTGAGGAGATTAAACAACTAGATTAGAGATCATCACCGTTTGTAAGTTTGTTTTTAAGTTTTAAGTTCAATTTGTTGATGTTATCTATATGAATTGGTGTTGTTGATGACTGGAAATGAGTTTTTACCTCACTAGAGTTCCTCCATGATGATTTGGGAAAGTTTTCGAGGTTGTTTTAATGATTTAGTGATGGAACAATGGTTGCTGCCCTATTTACTATCGAGACAGTATAGGGTGGAGCGCACTCTGCCTAGTAGAAGAGCATGTTCCCTTCATCAATTGGAACAAACCCAGTTGGTGAAGCGTGCCTATCTAATTGAGGGAGCGCGCTGCCACCCCAAAAAACAACAACTCTGCTGTTAATTGCTTAAAATTTCTCGAAGTCTTAGGGAATAAATTAGGGTTTTTAAATAAAGGGTATTAGACATATATTGATCAAAAATAGTTCGTGATAGGTGTTGGATCCCCAGGGAAGTATGAGTGCTCGAAAAGTTAGGGATTTTCTTAACGAGAACCTGAATCGAGGTAAGTATTAATTCACTGATTTATCAATGTTGTCTGACTATTTTAATATATGTAGTTCATGTAGTTTATAGACTAAATGGGTGAACTATGTACACTGTGATGGTTTTAATAAATGGAAAATGGTGTTTAGTGTGACACACGAGAGTAACTCATGATTTTGAGAATAGGTTTATAAGAGATAGGTTACCTTCTCGACCTATATATAACTCATGCTCGTTTTGATGAGGTTGTGTGGATTACATACTCACTAGATGGTTTCAGATATAACCATTGAACATTAATGGATTGACTAGACATCACATCGGCTAATGTGTTGATATAGCAATAGCATTAATGATGTCAGTGGGTAATCGACCCTAGTCTTACAAATAAAATGGGAATTATAGTGTAATAGTCATTAACAGACGAACTTGCATTAGTTATTTATTGAATTATATATTTTTGATCATCCCGTCAGTTAACATTGGTGCATATTGTTATTGCATAATGTTATTGATTATTATATGAAATATTGATGGTTTTGTGAATCCTTACTTATTGAGCAAGTTAGAGGCTCACCCTAATTAATATTTCAGGAACACTTATGAGCACTACGACTATGGGATAGAGAGGATTTAACAGTTTTGATCTTCTTTTTGAAGTAATGAATATTCCATTGTCTAATATATTTGTATTAAATTATAGTTTTGTTATATCATAAAGGATGGGAGGTTTAGGATAGCAAAAATTTATTCCGTTTGGATTTGGTTTTGTATATCGTATTTAATATTGAAAAAGTTCTAAATTTTCATTGCGTTTAATATTTTTTTACATCGATATTCGATATACATATATGTTTATTAGGAGATAGAAGGAGAAGTTGTTGGCTCTAGTTAAGTTTAGTGAAATTTATTGGGAACGATTATCACAATTTGGAGTGCTAGCCCCAAGAGAGATAGAAAACATTTTTCTTTCTCTCTAAAAACTCATAGAACTTAAAAATAGCAAAAACGAGAATCCTTTTAGTTTTAGGGTTGCAACCTCTATTTATCTGTGTGGATAAGCTTACTTAAAAAAACTTATTCGTAATACCACTATTGTGTTTAGGCAGTTTAAGCAAATTACACAAACGCTCTTATTAATAAGTTATCATATAACGAATCGTAAGGGCATTTATGTCATGAGTTTTATCATATAAAATTCATTACTCTGGGCCAATTGAGATTGGGCAAATCCATTCTTTTTGTGCGACCCGATAGGTTCATGCGAATGCGACGTTTGAAGTGAACCAAAACCATTTTGGCACACAAGTCATAAGCGGTCTCTAGCATGACATTACGACTACCCAAGTAGCATGAATATCAAAATCGATACAACCTAATGAATAACAAATATCATATCCTTTTTGTCGTGTGATATCCTTTATTTAAACGTAAGGCATGGAAAGTCACCATTAATGTTTAATTGTACTACTCTCGATCTTTATGTAGACTAAAAACATCCAAGTGACATTGATCATATCGATTCACTTGGACTCGACCATTTAACAATTTAACATATCGAGGGATCCATTGATATCTTTCTCTATATGAGAGCGACAAATTTATCTTAGTTATACACCTTCACATATTATTCACATGGTAACTAATCATGACCTTTATAATCGTCTAGTTAAAGACAACATTTGATTGTGTCAAATTATCATGCTTTTAATATTAAAGTCTATGGTAATCTTAAGTCGAATGACTAAATGATATATCTATCATGAGAAACACCTATGACTTAATCGATGTGGTATTCTCATAGAGGGTCGATCCAGAACCTTGTCTCTAACAAATACTTATGATCTTGATTTATATCCCTATACGCATGATCATCACATTGTTGGGGCATGTGCCCTAGGTCAATCCATTAAATGTCTTTATGAATACTATTTGTTAATAAAATAAAGGATTTCATTTGTTGTTTATTATAATTAATTTTCATGTTTACATTACAATAAGATCCATGGGTATTTACAGAAATATCATAAATGTCCCTAGTTGATTATATACTGGGAACTATAATGAATTAAGACTAATGTGAGTCTTGATTGATGATCATATGATGATTATATGTATAGGGATACAAATCAAAATCACGAGTATTTGTTAGGGAACAAAGTACTGGACCGATCTGCTATAAGAACATCACATGGATTAAGTCATAGTTGTTTCTCATGATATGTATATTTTTCAGTCCTCTGACTTGAGATTACAATAGACTTCAACATTAGGAACACAACGATTTGACACTATCAAACGTTGTCTTTAACCGGACGATTATAAAGGTTGTGATTGGTTACTGTGTGAGCAATGTGATGAAGTTGTGTAATTGAGATATAATTTGTCCCTCTCATATAAAGAGAGATATCTAGTGGATCCCTCGATGTGTTAGACTATTAAAAGGCCTAGTCTAAGTGAATTGATATTGATCAATGTCACTTTGATGTTTTCAGTCTACCTAGATATAGAGACTAGTACGATTGAACATGTTAGATGACAATTCCATGCCTTATGTTTGATCAAAAAGGATATCGTGTGACAAAAGGATGTTATATACACTATTGATTAGGTTGTATCGATTTGATATTCGTACAATTTGGGTAGTCATAATGTCTTGCTAGAGGTTGCTTATGACTTGTATACCAAAATGTGTTTTGGTATACTGCCAACGTTGTATGAGCCTATTGGGTCGCACACTAAGAATGTTTTTGCGAGATTTTAAGATGGTTTAGAAAAATGAATTTTAGATGATAAAATTCATGACAGAAACGTCCTTGTGGTGTATTACACTTTTAATTCTTTAAGTAGGGGTATATGTGTAATTTACTTAACCATCTATATACAAAGGTTGTATAAATAGACGTTTTAAGTTAGAACACATGCATGAAAGATTAAGGGCCGAAACTCTATTTTCGTTTCAGAAACGAATTAGGGTTTTCTGGTATGCTCCGGATCGTTTTGGAGAGAAAAAAGGTTTGGTATTCTCTCGAAGTGCTTCGAGTCTCGATTGCCGTTCGTGTATGGACTGCTGGTAGTGAGCGTTCGTCGTTGGCAGCGCCTTAGAGATCGATCAACCTTCAGAAAGGTATATTGCGACCGAGGTATGATTAAGTTTTCATGGTTTAAACGTTTTTAACGGAATTAGATTCGGACCCTGTTGGGGTTTTTGTCAAAATTGTTTTGTAATTTCCGCCGCGTATGAACCCCCAAAACCAACACACATGACCACCAATCAAGATTCACACTGGTCTTAACTCATTATAGTTCCCAGTATAATGACCGATTATGGACATTCAAGATACATCAATAAATACATATAGATCTTATTATAAGGTATACATTCAATCAATTATAATAAAATAACAAATGAAAACCTATATTTTATTAACTAAAGTTTTAAGATAAATAATATTTGTAGATTGACCTATGGCACATGCCCCAACAGGAGCTACATGTATGATGGCCCCATGCCCCGAGGCTGCCCCCGGTGTCGTCGTGTCGTGTGCTCCTCACTTAGTGGCCCTAGCTACATGTTTTTGGCACATGTCAGCCCATCTCATGTCTCGATATTCGTGTCCACATGTGTGTCATTAGTTTAGTTAATCAACTATTCATATTTTTCCCCAGTTATTTCCTTAAGTCTTTCAATTCCTTAAGTTCAACTATCGGTAGCTTATTCAAGTCATAACCGTACTAGTGGTTAGTGTTTTACAAGTTAACTATTAATCACACTTAACTATAAATCGGTGGAAGTCTTAATTAGAGTAGGTAAAGCATAAAGTTCATCATAGTATATATCCTCATTCATATGAGCATGTTATACTGTGGAAAACCCGAAAAAGTACTCTATATAAAGGCGACAATACCATAAGACAATATATACATACATGTACAGTGTCACTCCAGTCTCCCAAATACCCAAAATAAAAAATGTCCAAAATAAAAACGTAATAGTAGGTCATCGACAACGGGCGATCAGATATAGTCGCCTAGAAACCCCTTGCCCCTACTGGTACTAGGATATGCACTCGACATCACAAAAGATATATGACAAGTTCATATACACTAGGCATAATACATTTCTCATTTTACACATGATCTTTTAAAATAATTACATGCAGGTGTGGTTCCACCCACTTTATAGTTGTCTTTGGCTCTCACTATATTTACAATCAAACCAAAGGCATATGGTTTCAAATTAATTTAATTAACTTGACTTAGGTACAATTAACATATGGTTAGTGTTATTGGTTACATAAATGATCCCATTTGTGTCCCACTAACCTCTGACTACTCGCCTACTCGATACTCGCATTGACACACTTTACAAGGCGAATACCCATCACATAATCTCACAAGATATAACAATACAAACACAAACATGTGATGTATTAACGAATAAACTCATAAACGTGCATCACAAATAAGCAATCAACAAATAAATAACTAGTGTATCTAAGTCGACATGTGTCCTAGCCCATCCGCGATGTCCATGTGGATTTGAGTTGGCATTCTAATTTGAAATCTCAAAATAAATAATGGCGTTAATAAAACGGGTCGTTACAATTCTTCCAAACTAATAAAGATTTTGTCCCGAAATTCAACTAAAACCAATCGTAGTACTGTGAAATAGCAGAGGGTATCGCTCTCGCATAGTCGACTCGAACTAGAACCTTTATCCGATGATACTGCTAACGAACTAGAACCTTAAATAACTCCCTGCTCTTGAGCACCTGAACCTTGCGGTCAAGGATCACTATCAGCCGCTTCTTATAAGTTGCGTAAGGCTGAACCTCAATTTGTCTCAAGTCAACCATCGGTCTCCGTCCCGACTTAGCTAGTCTCAACATGGAGATGTGAAATGTCGGATGAACCCCAACTAACTCTGCATATAACTCTAAACGATATGCAACATTGCTAACTCGTGCCGCAACTCTCAACGGTCCAATAAACCTTAGCTTCAGATTCCTCTTAATTAGAAATCTTTATTGAGCCTTCAAAGGGGAAACCTTCAAGTAAACCATGTCACCCTTTTCATAGCTCATATCCTTATGATACTTATCCGCATACTTCTTATGTATGTCGTGTGTAGCTCATAGACTTTGTCGAGTCTGTCCAACATTCTCTATGTGGTCAAAAACTATCTATTGCCTAATGTTCACTGTATTATACATGCCTTAAACATATCTTCCAAAATCTGTATCAACCACTCTAACGGTTCGTATGTCTAATAATGGTAAGGCGTACTAAACTGCAACCTAGTGTCAAACCGCTCTTGCATAGCCTCCCAGAATCTCGAAGTCAACCTGAGATCTCTTTTGATAAAATAGAGACTGACATCCCATGCAATTTAATAATCTCTCGCTCAAATAATATGCTTAGCTAGAGGAACATGTATCTCATCGAAATAGGAATGAAGTGAGTCGATTTCGTCAGCCTGTCGATCACAACCCAAATGGCACCATTTTGCCTTGATGTTTGCGATAACCTACTGACAAAATTCATAGTAATGTGCTCTTATTTCCATTATGGAATGGCAGCGCCTATAGTAGTCCGCCAGGTCCCTTGTGCTTAGCCTTCACCACTTGGCAGATGTCACAACTCCTGACATATGCTTCCATATCAGCCTTCATCCCTAGCCACTAGAATAATCATCTCAAGTCATAATACATCTTGGTTCGGCCATGATGAACTGTATAGCGAGACTTGTATGCATCCTTAAGAATCCTATCCTGCAGTTTCTGATTTGTAGGTATCCACAACCTCCTTCGATGTCTCAAATGCTAATCCGTCCACTTTACCCAATCAGTACATTCTGGATCCCAAATCAGACCACTGAACCGCTTACAGAGCCCTTTGACACTCGACAACCCGATCAATTGATATAGTCAGAACTCTCATCTGACAACAAATGTGCAGCTCAGCCATAGTAAATACCTCTTTCATGGACATAACTGATGTTGCCTATAGTAAGCCATGCTCATGTGTCATATAATGCACAACCGTCTGTCTACCAATCCCGCTTATACTCAATGCGTCAGCTACGACGTTCGCTTTCCTAAGGTGATACTCAATAGCGAAGTCGTAGTCCTTCAACAATTCAAGCCATCTCCTTTAATGCATGTTTAGATCTCTCTGACTAAATATATAGCGCATAATCTGGTGATCTATGTACAAAGTGAACCTATCACCATAAAGATAATACCTCTAGACCTTTATTGCAATAACGACTATAGTAAGCTCCAACTCGTGCATTAGATAATTGCCCTCATGGGATCTCAACCATCTGGAAAGATAAGTAACTGGTCTACCTTCCAACATCAATACATATCCAAAACCAATACCTGACGCATTTGTGTAAACTTATAAACTCTTGCCCGGCTCTGGCAAAGTCAACACTGGTGCGAAAGTCAATTTCCTCTTCAATTCCCAGAAAGCCTGCTCACACTCCTCTGACCAATCAAATCAATATCCTCCTTGGTCAATCTGGTCATCGGAACTGCAATCGAAGAAAAATCATGTACTAATCGTTAATAGTATCCTGTTAGTCCCATAAAAGTCTCTGAATATCGACAACAGGCTAAGCATCTTTAAGTCAATGATAGGTCGAATCTTCTCTGAATCCATAAAGATACCCTAATTGCTGATGACATGTCCCAAAAATCTCACTGCACTCCGCTAGAACTCATACTTGCTGAACTTGGCATACAACCTTAACTCTCTTAGTGTCGTCGAAACTTCCCTGAGATGTCTTTCATGCTCCTCACGGGTCCTTCTATAGATCAAGATATCGTCGATGAAAATTATGAAAAATCTTTCAAAATATGGTCTCAAGACCCTGTGGATCAGATCCATGAAGATCACTGGGCGTTAGTTAGCCCAAATGACATGACTGTGAACTCAAACGACCGGTATCTCGTGCTAAAAATGTTTTCTTAATGTCATATTATCAAATCTTTAACTAACGATAACCTGAGCCAAGATTAATCTTTGAGAAAAACCTGGTGCATGATAACTGGTCGAACAGATCGTCTATCCTAGTAAGTGGATAACAATTTCGAACTGTCACCTGACTCAGCTTCTTATAGTCTATGCATATCGTCATCGAACCATCCTTCTTCGTCACAAACAACACTGGAGCTCCCCAAGGTGATATACTAGGGTGGATTAAACCCTTCTCCAAAGAATTATCAGTTGTCTTCTAACCTCCTTCTACTCTGATGGTGACATCATGTTAAGATCAAATGGCGAGCGGTTGAGTCCCAAGTATTAGCTCGATGATAAACTCAATCACTCGTGGCGGTGGCAATCTTGGTAAATCATATGGGAATATATCGATGAAATCTTTAAATACCGAAACATCCTTTGTTGGGTTTTGGGGTTCATGCGTAGCGGAGATTACAAAACAATTTTGACAAAAACCCCAACAGGATCCGAATCTAATTCCATTAAAAACGTTTAAACCATAAAAAACTTAATCATACCTCAGTCACAATATACATTTCTGAAGGTTGATCGATCTCTAAGGCGCTGCCAACGACGAACGCCCTCTACCAGTAGTCCACACACGAACGGCGGCCGGGATTCGATGTGCTAGCTTCGAATGAATACCAAACCTTTTGTTTCTCTCCAAAACGATCCAGAGCATAACCCTAAGTCGTTTCTAAAATGAAAATAGAGTTTCGGCCTTTTAATCTTTCGTACGTGTATTCTAACGTAAAGCGTCTATTTATACAACCCTTGTATATAGACGGTTAAGTAAATTACACCTACTTAAAGAAGTATAAGTGTAATACACCACAAGGACATTTCTGTAATTAATTTTATCATATAAAATTTGTTTTTCTAAACCATCTTAAAATCTCGCAAAACCATTCTTAGTGTGCGACCCAATAGGCTCATACAACGTTGGAAGTATACCAAAACACATTTTGGTATACAAGTCATAAGCGACCTCTAGCAAGACATTATGACTACCCAAGTTGTACGAATATCAAATCGATACAACCTAGTACAACCTAATCAATAGTGTATATAACATCCTTTTGTCACACGATATCCTTTTGATCAAACATAAGGCATGGAATTGTCATCCAACATGTTCAATCGTACTAGTCTCGATCTCTAGGTAGACTGAAAACATCCAAGTGGCATTGATCAATATCAACTCACTTAGACTAGGCCTCTTAACAGTCTAGCACATCGAGGGATCCACTAGATATCTCTCTTTATATGAGAGGGACAAATTCTATCTCGATTACACAACTTCATCGCATTGTTAACACAGTAACCAATCACAACCTTTATAATCGTCCGGTTAAAGACAACGTTTGATAGTGTCAAATCACTATGTTCGTAATGTAGAAGTCTCTGGTAATCTCAAGTAAGAGGACTAAAAAATAAAAAATATACCTATCATAAGAAACAACTATGACTTAATCCATGTGATGGTCGGTCCAGTACTTTGTTCCCTAACAAGTACTCGTGATCTTGATTCGTATCCCTATACGTATAATCATCATATGATCATCAATCAAGATTCACACTAGTCTTAATTCATTATAGTTCTCAGTATAATATCGACTAGGGACATTTAGGATATTTCTGTAAATACCCATGGATCTTATTATAATGTAAACATGCAAATTAATTATAATAAATTACAAATGAAATCCTCTATTTTTTTAACTAAAAGTATTCATAAAGACAGTTAATGGATTGACCTAGGGCACATGTCCCAACATCTCCCACTTGCACTAGGGCCAATCATACATGCATCTAATGCCTAACGATCTAACATAACCATCATGTTTTACTTGTGGAAGAGCTTTTGTCAATGGATCTGCAACATTGTCTTCAGTAGGTACTCTGCAAATCTTTACGTCCCCCCTCTCAATAATTTCTCTGATGAGATGAAAACGTTTGAGTATATGTTTGGATCTGTGGTGCGATATAGGTTCCTTGGCCTGTGCTATTGCCCTTTTATTGTCACAATACAAACAAATAAGGTTAGCAATACTTGGAACCACACCTAGTTCAGAAATGAACTTTTTGATCCAAACTGCCTCTTTTACTGCATCGGACGCTGCATTATACTCGACTTAGTTGTAGAATCTCCACGATCTCTTGCTTCGAACTTTTCCAACTTCTTCGCACCCTCATTCAAAGTAAACACATATCCAGATAGCGATCTAAAATCATCTATATCAGTTTGAAAACTTGCATCTGTGTAACCATTTACAACTAGATCATTTTCAAAACCTTCATAGACCAATAACATTTCCTTAGTCCTTCTTAAGTATTTAAGGATGTTCTTTACTGCTATCCAGTGACTCTCACCAGGATCTGACTGATATCTGCTTGTAGCGCTCAAAGCATATGATACATCAGGTCGAGTGCATAACATGACATACATGATATATCCAATAGCCGATGCATATGGAATCTTATTCATACGGTCTCGCTCATCATTTGTCCTAGGACATTGATTCTTGCTGAGACTGATGCCATGAGACATTGGCAACAATCCTCTTTAAGAGTCTTGCAAACTGAACCTATTCAGCACCTTGTCTATGTAAGCACTCTGACTTAGACCAATTAGTCTCTTAGATCTATACCTATAGATTCTTATCCCTAGGATATAGGCTGCATCTCCTAAGTCTTTCATTGAGAAACACTTCCCTAACCAAGACTTGACATTCTGCAATGTTGGGATGTCATTTCCAATGAGTAATATATCATCAACGTACAGTACCAGAAAAATAACTACACCCCTGCTGACCTTCTTGTGTACAAAAGGCTTATCTTCGTTCTTAATAAAACCAAAATCCTTGATTGCTTCATCTAAACGAAGATTCCAACTCCGAGAAGTTTGCTTTAATCCATAAATGGATCTTTGAAGCTTGCATACCTTCCTAGAATTCTCAGGATGTACAAAACCTTCAGGTTGTGTCATATACGCGTCCTCAAGCAGCTTTCCATTAAGAAATGTTGTTTTTACATCCATTTGCCATATCTCATAGTCATAATATGCAACAATGACAATTAAAATTCTTATGGATTTAAGCATGGCTACTAGCGAAAAAGTTTCATCATAATCAACACCTTGAGTCTGCCTGAAACCTTTTACTACAAGTCTTGCTTTAAAAGTATGCACATTACCATCCATGTCAGTTGTCTTCTCGAAAACCCATTTACATCCAATGGTCTTACTACCTTCAGGTAAATCAACCAAGTTCCAAACTTGGTTATCATACATGGATTGCATCTCAGAGTTCATGGCACTTAGCCATTTATCGGAGTTTGGTCTAGACATAGCCTCCTGATAAGTGGTGGGCTTATTTTGATCCATAAGCAACACATCACGACTATCAGTAATGAGAAATCCGAATATCTCTGACTCATTTCTTACCCTACCAGATTTACGTATGCTTTGTGTCACTTGCAGAGGTTCAACTGGTTCAGAACGTTGTTGAACTTCCAGTACCGGTTCAGGGTTTATCTGTGATTCTTGAACTTCTTTAAGATTTATTTCTCTCCCACTAGTGTCTTTTGAAATAAACTATTTTTCCATAAAGGCACTATACCGAGCAACAAACACTTTGTTCTCAGCGATATTATAAAAGTAATATCCTTTTGTTTCCTTAGGATACCCCACAAATAAACACTTGTCAGATTTAGGTGCTAGTTTTTCTGAGACTTGTTGTTTTACGTAAGCCGCACAAGCCCAAATCTTAAGGAAAGACAAACTAGGTCTCTTCCCGTACCATATCTCATATTGTGTTTTATCAACCACTTTAGAAGGAACTCGATTTAGAGCGAAAACTGCAGTTTGTAATGCATAACCCCAAAAGGATAGTGGAAGATCTGCATGACTCATCATAAATCAAACCATATCTAATAAGGTTCGATTTCTCCTTTCAGAAACTCCATTCCACTGTGGAGTTGTTGGTGGAGTCAATTGGGAGACAATCCCACAATTTCTAAGATGATCATCAAATTCTTGGCTCAAATATTCACCACCTCGATCTGACCGAAGTGTTTTGATAGTTTTACCAAGTTGATTCTGTACTTCATTTTGAAACGTTCGAAACATCTCAAATGATTCAGCTTTATGTTTCATTAGATATACATAACCATATCTGCTGAAATCATCAATAAATGTAATGAAGTACTGATAACCTCCTCTAGCCATTGTGTTTATAGGACTACATACATCAGTATGTATTAGACCCAATAAATCACTTGCCCTTTCACTGTGTCCAGTAAAGGGACTTTTAGTCATCTTGCCTCGTAAACAAGATACACACGTTTCATATGTTTCTAAATCAAATGAATCTAGAAGTCCATCTTTATGGAGCTTCGTTATGCATTTCTCATTTATGTGCCCGAGACGACAATGCCAAAGATAGGTTCGATTCAAATCATTTGACTTAAATCTCTTTGTATTTATGTTAAAGACTGGAGTATCAGTGGACATTTTCATGCTTAGAATATAAAGACCATCACACAAATCGGCATTTGCATAAAATATTCCTTTACGAGAAATGGAACATCTATTATTCGCAATAATAAAATCAAAACCATCCATATCCAAGCATGAAACAGAAATGATGTTTATGCTCAAGGCATGCACAAAATAACAATTATTTAAAGTTAAGATAAGTCTACTAGGTAAAACTAAGTCATATGATCCAACAGCCAGGGCAGCAACTCTTGCTCCATTCCCTACGCGGAGGATGACTTCTCCTTTCTTCGACTTTCTACTTCTGGTGAGTCCTTACACATTTATACAAATGTGAGATCCACATCCGGTATCTAATACCCAGGAATCACTAGTAGATAAATTAATTTCAATAACATAAATACATGTAGTGGTAGTCGCACAACCCTTTTTCTTCTTTAGATCTTCCAGATAGAGTTTGCAATTTCTGAACTAATGTCCAGGTGCATTACAGAAATGACAATTTCCTTCCTTTTCTTTTAGGTGTTTTGAAGTAGGAATAGGCTGAGGCTTGACTTGTTCCACAGGCTTTGTGACAGTTGCAGCAGCAGCCTTGACAGCTTTTTAGCCTTGCCTTTGCCTTTATTCTTCATTCCTTTTCCCTTTTGGACCATCAACACATTACGAGAGGGTTTCTTGATATTTTGTTCTGCAGTTTTGAGCATCAAATGCAACTCTGAAATTTATTTCTCCATATTATTCATATTGTAGTTCATCACAAATTATGAGTAACTCTCTGGTAATGAATTCAAGATCAAATCCGTAGCCAACTCTTGGCTTATGGGGAATCCGAGTCCATCAAGCTTGTCGACATAGCCCTTCATCTTCAGAACATGAGGAATAACTGACGCACCCTCAGTCATCTTGCAAGAATGTAGGTTTTTGACTGTCTCGAACCTTTCTTGATTGATGATCATATGATAATTATACGTATAGGGATACGAATCAAGATCACAAGTACTTGTTAGGGAACAAAGTACTGGACCGACCCGCTATAAGAACATCACATGGATTACGTCATAGTTGTTTCTCATGATAGGTATATATTCCAGTCCTCTGACTTGAGATTACCAGAGACTTCAACATTAGGAACACAATGATTTGACACAATCAAACGTTGTCTTTAACTGGACGATTATAAAGGTTGTGATTGGTTACTGTGTGAGCAATGTGATGAAGTTGTGTAATCGAGATAAAATTTGTCCCTCTCATATAAAGAGAGATATCTAGTGGATCCCTCGATGTGTTAGACTATTAAAAGGCCTAGTCTAAATGAATTGATATTGATCAATGTCACATGGATGTTTTCAGTCTACCTAGAGATCGAGACTAGTATGATTGAACATGTTGGATGACAATTCCATGCCTTATGTTTGATCAAAAAGGATATCGTGTGACAAAAGGATGTTATATACACTATTGATTAGGTTGTTTCGATTTAATATTCGTACAATTTGGGTAGTCATAATGTCTTGCTAGAGGCCGCTTATGACTTGTATACCAAAATGTGTTTTGGTACACTGCCAACGTTGTATGAGCCAATTGGGTCGCACACTAAGAATGGTTTTGCGAGATTTTAAGATGGTTCAGAAAAATGAATTTTATATGATAAAATTCATGATGGAAACGTCCTTGTGGTGTATTACACTTATACTTCTTTAAGTAGGGGTATATTTGTAATTTACTTAACCGTCTATATACAAGGGTTGTATAAATAGACGCTTTAAGTTACAATACACATACGAAAGAAAAAAAGGCCGAAACTCTATTTTCGTTTTAGAAACGACTTAGGGTTTTTGGTATGCTCTGGATCGTTTTGGAGAGAAACAAAAGGTTTGGTATTCTCTCGAAGCTAGCACTTCGAATCTCGGCCATTTTCGTGCGTGATCGTGATAGAGAGAGGCGTTCGTCGTTGGCAGTGCCTTAGAGATCGATCAACCTTCAGAAAGGTATATTGCGACTGAGGTAAGATTAAGTTTTCATGGTTTAAACGTTTTTAATGGAATTAGACTCGGATCCTGTTGGGGTTTTTGTCAAAATTGTTTCGTAATCTCCGCTGCGTATGAACCCCAAAACCCAACACTCAATTCATTAAAATTATTCGAATTAACCTAACATGGTTACTAGCATGTACGAAACTAATTTCAATTAAATCACGAATATATGTATCATATACACAAAACATGATAATAAATCTCACAGAAAACTTATGTATATCACATATACATCAACTATCAATATGCTTTCAATCATATATCATATATATATATCAGAAGAATACATGCAATGAATTTAATGGAATCGAACTCGAAGGCTTTGATACCACTGTTGGGTTTTGGGGTTCATGCGCAGCAGAGATTACAAAATAATTTTGACAAAAACCCCAACAGGATCCGAATCTAATTCCATTAAAAATGTTTAAACCATGAAAAACTTAATCATACCTCAGTCGCAATATACCTTTCTGAAGGTTGATCGATCTCTAAGGCGCTGCCAACGACGAACGCCCTCTACTAGTAGTCCACACACGAACGACGGCCGAGATTCGAAGTGCTAGCTTCGAGAGAATACCAAACCTTTTGTTTCTCTCCAAAACGATCCAGAGCATACCAAAAAAACCCTAAGTCGTTTCTAAAACGAAAATAGAGTTTCGGCCTTTTAATCTTTCGTACGTGTATTCTAACGTAAAGCGTCTATTTATACAACCCTTTTATATGACGGTTAAGTAAATTACACATATACCCCTACTTAAAGAAGTATAAGTGTAATACACCACAAGGACATTTCAGTCATTAATCTTATCATATAAAATTTGTTTTTCTAAACCATCTTAAAATCTCGCAAAACCATTCTTAGTGTGCGACCCAATAGGCTCATACAACGTTGGCAGTGTACCAAAACACATTTTTGTATACAAGTCATAAGCGACCTCTAGCAAGACATTATGACTACCCAAGTTGTACGAATATCAAATCGATACAACCTAATCAATAGTGTATATAACATCCTTTTGTCACACGATATCCTTTTGATCAAACATAAGGCATGGAATTGTAATCCAACATGTTCAATCGTACTAGTCTCGATCTCTAGGTAGACTGAAAACATCCAAGTGGCATTGATCAATATCAACTCACTTAGACTAGGCCTCTTAACAGTCTAACACATCGAGGGATCCACTAGATATCTCTCTTTATATGAGAGGGACAAATTCTATCTCGATTACACAACTTCATCACATTGCTCACACAGTAACAACATTTATAATCGTCCAGTTAAAGACAACGTTCGATAGTGTCGAATTACTATGTTCTTAATGTTGAAGTCTCTTGTAATCTCTAGTCAGAGGACTGAAAAATATACCTATCATGAGAAACAAATATAACTTTATCCGTGCGATGTTCTCATGTAGCGGTCATATGCGGTTCCTGGCCCAAGACTTTGTTCCCTAACAAGTACTCGTGATCTTGATTCGTATCCCTATACGTATAATTATCATATGATCATCAATCAAGACTCACACCAGTCTTAATTCATTATAGTTCCTAGTATAATGATCGACTAGGGACATTTAGGATATTTTTGTAAATACCCATGGATCTTATTATAATGTAAACATGCAAATTAATTATAATAAACAGCAAATGAAATCCTCTATTTTATTAACTAAAGTATTCAAAAAGACAGTTAATAGATTGACCTAGGGTACATGCCCCAACATCCTCAATCCTAACTTCAATCCTAACCTCTGACCCAAATATCGAAGCGAATGACTTCATCTCCTATGTTGTAGTAATTCGGCCCCGAGTGATAGGTAAGTCGGTCGCAGATCCAACTAGTGAGAACTCTGGTATCTCGGGAATGCAAAACTTAAATCTATTACTAAAACAATCTATCCGTGCATGATAAGGTGATAACTAATCCATCCCTAGATATGCATCAAACTCTAGATACTCTAATACTCAAAGATCCGCTAGTAACTAATATCCCTAAACCTATATCATCATGTCTCTACATATCCGGTTAGGATATATCTTGCCCTCAATGGTCGTACTGAGAACAAGGTGTGTGTCTTGTGTCTGTGTAACTAACCCTAATTCTCCAACAATCTGTCCAACAATAAATAATAAAGTATTTCCATAATCAAACATAGTATGCATAAGTCTACTATGAATATGTAACGCACCCTCGACGAGCTGTCTGGTCACTCTATCGTCCGACTATGCTATTGCATGGGCCCTCTCTCTGGCCTGATCTGGCTCTTGTCACGGTGATGATGGTGCTCTGCAACTTGCCCTCAAGTGCCTTTTTTACCACACCTTTGACACCTACTTCTGTCCTGCTTGTTAGCCTGTCCGTCTTCAGATCTCTAACCTTGACCCTGGCCTCTCTGACCCATGCCATGTCCTTCTTGATCTCTACCCTTACGGTACAATTGTGGCTATTGCCTGCACTGCTCAATCCGTGCTGGTGCCATAGCGTGAACCTACTGTCTATCCTCATACTGAAACAGGATGTCTCGGTGATCATCCCTGCGGTCTATGTCTAGTTGGTGCCTCGTCCTAGTAATACACCTACCCTATCTGCATAAGAAAGGTCTCGTATGCCAAAACTCGGTCGTATATCTCATGTAGACTGGGAACCCGAGATGACAACACTGCCGTAGCAATCCTCTCATATACTCATCTAGTGAAGTAATAGATCTGTAGTCGCTTTGTCCCCGCCACATCCATCAAAAACTGTAGCAGGTACTGGTAACACTCCATATATTGCATCAAAATGTGGTTACCCTATCTTGTGACGACCCCTTCTCCAAAAATGGGCACCACCCGGCCTAATCACTTAATTAAGACGTAATCTCCCCTATAGGACCTAACTAGGAACTAGTCAACCTTATTTAAACATCTAAACACCTACCAATTATGATACCACCTACAATCAACTAGATAGTTCAACTACCTAACAAATTAGAGTTAATTTAAATTTTCTAGCTAACAAATTATTCAGCAGAAGTCTTATTAAGTTACTAGTGGTAATGATATACTAAGGCGTAACCTATTGTGGAAAAATCAGGAAATAGAGATCACACGCATATATATATATATAAAAGTGGTGATATATACAACATGTGTCTGGTCAGGTGTTCCTATCACTCAACCCAAAAATAAAAATATCATATATATATATATATATAAATGTAATACAAAAGAATGCAAAACATACAAAATATGTCGTGGCAGTCCTTCATTGGCTCAGAGGTAGTCACCAATCTTCTCTTTGCCTGATCTGCTACTCGGCTGATCTACAACCACTGTCACAAACTAGACGGTGAGTACATGCAATTATTTAAGTAATACTAGAGACACTCTACTACATGCAATTATTTAAGTAATACTAAGAGACATTGATTCACATTTCCAAATAAGCAACAAGTATCAAATGGCATAATTTAAATAACAACTATGCTGAAAGAAACATCATGCAAAGAGATACTTGAGTTAAACAAATATGAAACTAACTCAAGGCTAAGTAGTAATGGATTAGGGTCGATCGACCGTGATCTTCATCACATCAGCCTTTCCACTACAATTTGAGCTCTACTCTATATCATTTCATTACAAATTGAGCTTTATATCATAATGTCAAAAGGTCGTACTTTCGATTATGCATTTTCTATTCTAAGTGAATTAGTCGTCACCGAAATGTATATTTGCTAACATAGCCAAGTTTTAAAACTCATCATGTTCACCCAAGTTATTCTTGCACCAACAAACCCCGAGGTCTGGTTACCCCGTTCGAGGCACATTACTCCATGTGTCATGCATGGTAGTAGAGAAATTTCCTAACATCCCGGAAAGTCTAGTGACCCCGTATGAAAGCTGAATTTCTGTCATCAAATGACCCTAACCACAAGAACCACTTTCACTTTCAATAATGACTCGGTAATAGAATCCAAGAGATGTAATTGCATACTAATGCACAAAGGATTAGAGTCAAAATAAACAAACTAACCTAATAGCATGCCATATCACTGACTTCCAAACACAACAATCAACATGATAAAGTAGAGGAATTTGAATCAATGATATACATAATAGAGTATGCTATGAGCAACATCACAAAATGAGAATTGAACAAATCATAGCATATGGAATTCAAAGGTAAATTCAGTTTGAATAACCGAGAATAAATAGATAAATAGAACGAAATATAAATAAATGTCTCAATCAGTTTACTTACATACCACAATAATTCCTAAGCTATCCTGCTTTTCGTCACGTCGATCTACGCACCCAACACCCTGTACTATCTCCTTTACAGTCATAACATTTGACAATTTATCAATTTAGATTCACGATTAATTATTTAAAAAACCCTGGTATAACGTCTCAACCGACATCCGAGTTCTTCATTTTTATAGAAATATCGAATTTCTATTGATTTGGGCCACAAATATATTTTTCCTTATTTTTATGGAAATTTCCTGAATTTTTTCCATATTTTTATCTATTTTCTGGAATTTATTTTATTAAAAATCAGTTTAATTTAATTAAATAACTAAATATATATTTTTTATTGGGGTGGGTCCGGGTTAACCCGACTCGGTCCAAGCGGACTCGGGTTGGTCTGACCCGCTCCCCTCGGGTCAGGGTCGGCCCGGCCCGCCCACTTGGGCCCGAGTCGGCCCGACCCAACTCACATGGGGTAACCCGACCCGGCTACCCTCATCTTCTTCCTTTCGCCAAACAGAGTTGCTGCTCTCTTTTTTTTTCACTGGGGTTGGGCGTCCATCCCTAACCCCAAGTTGGGTTCGTGTAGGGAAGACGACTCCCCTGCCGTCCCTTGAGCTCGGACGAACTGCCATGGCAGTTCGTCCGAGTTTGCCACCTCGAACCATAACAACGACCGACTTCAACAGCAACAAACCACACAACAACAACGAAAACTCACTTCGATCACCTTCGAGCTCTGTCTCTCTCTCTCTCTCTCTTTCTTCCTCCTTCTCTTCTCTGCGTTTTTTTTCTTGCCTGATTGTGATGAAATGAAAATGAGCTAAATTGGATTTTGAAGATAAGTGTTTAATGTTCTCGAGATTCGTGCAATAAGAATCTCGAGGCAAATCCAATCATTCTCCTCTTTTTCCATCGCCGTAAATGTTTGACCACATATTTCTTGAGTCTCGCGAAATGCGTATCTCGAGGCAAATCCAACGCATATTATTTTATTTGACAAACTATAGGCCCATTAATTATATAAATAGATGTGGCCACATATGGACTACTAAGCATATATCATTTTGCATTTTTTTACAATATAATTGAACTGATTACACTTACCCCACGAGCTGCTACCTCGGGCCCACGTCGGCATCTGACTCGAGGCGCGTCCCCGCTCGTCTCGGTATCTGCATACCCATCGAAATGACTTAGTAGTCTACACATGTATAATACACTAGGCATACAACACACAAATATAACATTTACCTCGACCGCCGTGCCTCGGTAGTGACACATATCACGGTGCAGGTCCACATCACGAATCATTTTGTCTTGATTAACGAATTAAACGCTTATTAATTATTTGGGTCGTTACATATCTCAAGGCCAAAAACTCTTTCTCAATATCAACCTCACCTACATGGCTATATACTGATCATAAAATGGTTCTCTAAACTCTGCCAATGTCGTCGGCTCTAGGTGTGTATCCTGATACGTGGTCCACCAGACTGTTGCATGACCTCTCAAACATGCTCCTGATAGGCATGTCAGCACATTATCGTCATTCCTGATTAGTTTATTAAATCGCTGATACGAAACTATCCATTTCCATGCCTCGTCAAGGTCACCACCTCCGTAAAAGAACCATGGCTGAAACTTCATAAACTTTCTCAAAAGCTTCTCCTTTATGGCCAATACAAACCCTGATGTAGCAACAAAAATAGTAGTAGTCAATTGCTTTATAGTTATGGATGGAGGCATAGGAGTCGGAGTCTCCAGTGCAATGAAAACTGGTGTAGCTCCCTCTTCCTATGTCTCAGTGGCTACTCTATCAGTCAATGTCTATGGACAACTATCCCTGCTGGTATTATGACAACCACTAGATCTTAGGGTGTTGCAATCGTAGTTGTAGCAAGTGTTGTAAGTGTTGCGGCCCGATCCTGTAATAGTCGGAGTACCTCGACCATCTGAATCTCTTGGGCCGTGAGTCCATCATCCACATTCGTTGTGATAGGGGAATCCCTAGCTACATCGCTAGTCTGTCCAATCTCTTGACGCGTGGTTGGCTGTCCGTCCATGATCTACATCAAGAAGTGTGCCGGATCAGCTTCGGTATATATACGTACATCATATATATAACAAAATATAACATGTATATAAACCCTAACTCTACCCGCCTCACATCACTTCCCAACTAAAATTCTAAGGCAATATCATCGAGTTTCCATATCCAAAGTTTGTTTACTAAATTTTATGCTATTTTGTTTTAAATTTCCCAATTTCTTAGAACTCAGGCTCTAATACCAACTATGGCTGCCCTGGGCCTCGAGGCTGCGCCGGAGTATCGTCATGTCATGTGCTCCTCACCTGGTGGGCCCAGCTACATGTATTCGACACTTTCCCATTCATTTCATGTCTTGATATTCGTGTATACTTGTGTCTCATTAGTTTAATTAATCACTTATTCATATTTTACCTCAGTTATTTCTTCAAGTCTTTCAATTCCTTTAGTTCAACTGTTGGTAGATTATTCAAGTCCTAGCCGTACTAGTGGTTAGTGTTTTACAAGTTAACAGTTAATCACACATAACTATAAATCGGCGGAAGACTGAATTAGAGTAGGTATAACATAAATTTCATCATAGTATACATCCTCATTCATATGAGCATGTCCTACTGTGGAAAATCAGAAAAAATACTCTGTATAAAGACGACAATACCATAGGACAATATATACATACATGTACAGTGTCACTCTAGTATCCCAAATACCTAAAATAAAATAAAATGTCCAAAATAAACACGTATTAGTAGGTCATCAACAGCGGGCAATCAGATGTAGTCGCCTAGGATCCCCTTGCCCCTACTGGTACTAGGATCTGTATTTTACATAACAAAAGACAGATGACAAGTCCACATACACAAGGCTTAGTACATTTCCCATTTTGCACATGTTCTTTAAAAATAATTACATCCAAGTCTAGTTCCACCCACTTTATAGTTGCCCTTGGCTCTCACAATATATACGATTAAATCATAGACATATGTTTTCAAATTAATTTAATTAACTTGACTTAGGTACAATTATCATATGGTTAGTATAATTGGTTACATAATTGACCTATTTGTGGTCCCATTAACCCCAACTACTCGCCTACTCGATACTCGTATCGATACACTTTACGAGTTGAATCATACAATCTCGCACTATATAGCAATACAAACATAAACATGCGATGTATTAACGAATAAACTCATAAACATGTATCGCAAATAAGTAATCAACAAACAAATAACTAGTTTACCTAAGTCGATGTGTGTCCTAGCCTATCCGCGACATCCATGTGGATCTGAGTTGGCATCCTAATTTGAGATTTTAAAATAAATGACGGCGTTAATAAAATGGGTCGTTACAACGGATCATAATATGTAATTAATGATTTAATTGAAATTAATTAGAGCGGACCATTACACATTTCCAAACATAATAAAAAAGGGTATCTAAAAGCATAAAAATAGCGAATGAATGTTGAAACAGGGATGTGCAAGAAGATACCACAATTAAAAAAAGTGAAACGGACTCGAATATTAATAATGATCTAGGTTGTGACACTTAGTCAAACAAACTTCATGTAATAGCTCAGCTAGTTGTGCACATCGGTATTACCTTTATTTGTTATGAACTACATCACATCGACCTCATGTAATAGGTTAGTACATATAGCACTTCGGTATTATCCTACTTGGTCGCAAATTTCGCCATATCAACCTTATGTAGTAGGTCGATGTCACCAGCTAAAAAGATGTTGACTGCTCTAGGTCCCATTTCCCGATGTGCCACGCACCTCCTGATTAAGTCAGGGAATCTAGATAAAAGTTCTACTTTGACATCATCAAGATTTTACATAAACACAGAATTCAAGGATCGACATATTGCTTACACAAAGCACCGATAATTTCGAATGCAAATCACAACCCTATACACAATAGCATTCTATTTATACCATAAATAATCAAGAAAGATATTGGACATGAATATGAGGCAATGATAGCAAAACAACAAAATGTGATGAATATAAGAACTTAAAAACTGAGGTAAGTCGCACAAGCCATAGCATCAAGAGTACAACCAGATAATCAGTTCAAATGACTACATAATAGAAGACAATTCGGAATGAAATGAAAAGAAGTGCCTTACCAATTCACTAACATCAAAGCACACAATTCCTAGCTTAAAATGGCTCTCGACAACTCCAAACTCAAGTTCTACACCCCGTAAGTCCTCTCTAAGCTCCTGAGGTGTCCTAACAAATTTATTTAATTTGTTTTAGGTTGGTTGAGTGGTTTTAAATTTTAATTTTTCACAATCAGCCCCCTTAATACTTTTTTATGTTAAAATCTACTTTATTAAATAAAGATAGCTTTGGTGCAAAAATTTAAGAGTTGATGTCAATTACCAAAACGTTAAAATTATGCATTGTAGTCTAAAGATAAGTTTTTAGAGCTATGTCTTACCTTTCTATAACTATAAGGTTTGCGCAATTTCGATAAGAAATGAGGGAGATATGAAAACTTTACCACGATGACTCAAAAGTTTTATATTCCGACCAACAACGTTGTAAAATTCATTTCTCCTAAACCATAGCTTCAAAAATCATGATTTTTTTTACTGAAGCCTACAAACGTATCATAGAAATCGTACTAAAAGATGAACTCAATCCAATAAGAAATAAGGGAATTATGCTCCAAACATCAGAACATTATCAAAACTATGAAACTAAAAATTTCAAATTCATCACCAAAGTTGCAAAGGATTTTTAGACATTAAAACATTCGCATTTCAAAATCTTTTATTAGGCAAAACTTGTTCCTATTTGATTAGATTTCAAATGCTACCAGAATGAGTCCATTTCGATTTAAAATGTGGAAGTTATGAGCAAATTACATAGGCTGGTTCGAAATGATAACATGCATAATTTCAGCTTTTGTTTGCCGAACACATGCAAACTTTAAAAAATCATAACTTACTTAAAACTGAACCAAATTAAGAATTTCTTAATAGTTGGATTATCAACTCAAAATATGAGGGATTCAAAAATGCAATTGGTTTTTAAATAAAAAACATATATATAACTTAATTTTAGAAAACCAATTTCATATGCAAAGTCTCAATTTGAACAAAACTTTGTAATTTCAAAATTTAGTTCTTAAGACTCCATCTATACTTCAATTTTGGTCAAACCAAGCTTAAAAACCTTTCCAAGTCAGTTTTGAACAAAAGCCTTTTAATTACCCGTTCAATTGCTTCAAATTCAAATTAAAGAAGATGAGATTTGTTACCTAGTGTGTATAGTTATTCCTAGGACTTGAATCTCCTACTCTAGTGCATGAATTCTCCTCCAATTTGATAAATTTGCTATCGTCAACCACAATTTCCAACATCTCTTAAGCTATAAATCTTTATTGCAAAGTTATGTTTCTTGCATGTTAAGATCAAGTACCAAGTCTTGTTTATATAGTTTTAAATTTTCTTCAAGAGCATACACACATTTTAATTCCCATCAATGGCTTCCATTTTCTCTTAACAATTTCACTAACTCCTATCTACTAACACACATTCCTACTTAAATCTCATGAGATTTAATTCTAGAGTGAATCTCAAGGAAATCATGTGGTTCATCAATTTTTTATCCAACTATAGTCATTTGTAATCAATTGATTCAATTAATCTAACTTTGGTACTTATATACATATGGTTAATGAAATTAGTCACATAATCGACACCTTTGTGGTCTCATTAACTCTCGACTGTACGACATCCAGTGCCTCGACCTCTGCACGCATTTTGAGGCATGTTCCTAATCGTGCATCGAATTGGTGAATAAACAAACTAAATAAATGTTCGGGTATAGTGTACACATACATCACATTAGGCATCCGTCATATCAAAAATAATATATTTTTCGTTTTTCGTGCCGAGTGTTGGACTGTGTATCCACTCTCAGGCCACGTCATGGGTCGGTGACCCTAATTTAGGACTAATTTGATATTAGTCGCTATAGCGTGCATTCATACCTAATTCTGTGGCATTTGTTTTTCATATGCTTTTTCTACACGTGCTCAAAACTGGTCTTAACTCTAGTTTTCCTATAATAGGATCTAAAGAGATTTCTAAGTATAATTGGCAAAGGAGAACATCCTCAACTGTAGAAAATGTAGAACCTTTACCTGACATTTTAATAAGAAAAAATGTGGTGGATAGATAAGGATATTTTAAGAATGAATGTAAGTAGATAAAAAATTGTATGAGAAATAGTATGTGGTCTTCGCCTTTTATAAGCAACAAAAAAGGATGAAAATCATATGTTGGAGTATTTAGAGAATATATTTTTAGAACTTTTTTAGAACTTTTTCTCTGAATATATTTTTTGTAGAAATTATTTAAATCAAATTTTATTCCTATAAATACCAAATCGATGCCTATTCTTGCTACCCTCCACCTAACCATTATTTTTCTTCATCCTTATTGATTTCTTACAATTTATACAAGAAAAAATGAAGTCAGATTTTGGAAAGTCTTCTCACTTGTCACCTTCTTCGAAATCGTCATCTGATTCATCTCTGAGTTGTGATAGTGAAGTACGAAGACGTCCACACTTTGATAATTTCTAAAAAAAGATTATATGTCTCGTAATTGCACGCAACGATATGATCTTTGCACAATTCTTAGAGCATCATTCAAACCATGTCAGATGTTGTGGCTTAGTACTAGGGCATATTGCCATTGATCGTGAGCGATAAATTGCCAACCATAACCTTCTCATCGATTACTTTGTTGAGCACCCATACTATGATGTTGCCATATTTCAACGATGTTTTCGAATGTCTCGAGAGTTATTCTTGCGAATTGTTAAATCTGTGAAAGTGCACGACAACTACTTGGAACAACGAGCGTATGTTGTCATACGCCATTCCAGCTGATGCGACGGATGAATACATAAAAATAGGCAAGTCTGCGATAATAACAATGAATATATTTTTAAAACTCGCTACATTAAGAATTACTTCACTAACCCTGGCTAAAGCATTCGAGCTAAATCTTTTATTTGAAGAGTTTAAGAATATTTGCCTTTTTCATCTCTCATTTTATTTTATTTTTTTATTATTATTTTTTTCAATTTTACTTTTGAGCACTTGCTCCATTTCCTATAGACATTCTCACTTTTTTCCCACTATAGATTCCCTACTCCATTTCCTATGGAATTTATATGACTATCTCTATATATTGTAACTCTTGTTAGCACTTCTCACAGTCCACTAAAGTTGAAGAAAGGATTCTTTCCAACTTAAAAAATTCATTGGTTTCTAAACTATTTCTTCTTTCAATTCTGGCTTAATAACTTTATATATATACTATAAAATATTTAATCGATAGCCTTTGTATTACAAGATTTTTAGAGATATGTCTAGTTCATCTTACACTATTGTTTTAATCTTATACCTATTCTTATGACTAAACAAGGTAATTAAGTACATACATCAACTAGTAAAGTACATAAAAAGGGTAATAAAGAAAAATAAAATTCATACTTACTTGAATTCGAAAGAAATCTTGAAAAAACTTCATCAACTAACTTGAATATCAGATCAAAAGTTTGAACATTGCAACAATTCTAAACTTATCTTCTATCTTTCATTTCTTTCTTTGTTATCCTTGTTATACTTCACCTAAAACACTCTTAAGCTCATTCCAAACTTTGTTCTTAAGGATGAAAAACTAATTTGAGTTTCCAACAAAACAAATGTACCTCGTGAAGCATAATCGAATTGATGTGTAAAAAAAGTAATAAAATAGACATATATGTAATTCGACAAATTTCAAATGAATGAAATGCAAAGGGAACACATTCCATTCATAAGCAAAAAGTAAATCAAGAGCCATGCAATTAATCATTCTTTCATACATTTCATATAAAAGAAAATAAACAACAAAGGGCGATGTCCAGAAGTAAATTCATCGTTATCTTCATCATTTTCATCCATTCTTGCAGAAGGTTGTGAAACATAACTATTAGCTAGATTGCAAGTCCCAGTTGGGAATCGCAACTACAAAGATGGAATGTTGACACTTCTCCTCGAATCTTGCAAACGACTGTCATGCATTCTCTCAGACATATAATGATAGCATTGTAAAGTCCTCTTGTTTGCTGCTATTATTTCTTCGCTTCGAAGAATTTTGTTTGGCAACATATAAATGAAGAAAATATGGTCGAAAAAAATCCTCTCGTCCTAGGCTATGACGAAGATGGTGTCAAACTCGTATCAAAACTTGGCACATTAACCTGAGCCATTGATCTTATCGCTTTTCGTGCATATTCTTTTATCTTCCTTATGTTTTCTTTGTCGTTCTGCCTTCCTGTTTCTCTCTCATTTATCGCATAAAATGATTCTCTTTCACCTTCTAAGTCATTGTATCCTACCACTTTCTTTATTCTTTATACTCTTACATTATTTATGGTCTTCTCGGGCAATACATCAAACATATTATCGAAACCCACCCATGCTTGCATATACAATTGAGTGATCAAAATTAGGAACAGTAGTTCTTCATTCTTCATAGTCTTTATCACAAACTTCATAAAATTATGTATAATCTTCACAGCATCGATATAACTCTTCTTCATCACTATATGATAAAGTAAAGCAGTTCTAGAGTTTTTACTTTAAAGTATTGCCTGGTTAGATAAAAACGTGCATCTATAATATAAATTAGTGGTTTCAATAAACTCTGAGTGTCATTCACTATCAAGCGCAAATCCCTTTCTCAGAAGTATCTTCAATGCGTCTTGGATCATCTCATAAGGATATGATTCCTTATTAATACAAATGACATTCGGGTAATCATCCTCCATCCTCTATTTATTTTATGGTAGGCCAAAAAATCTATTCAATCTCTTATGTAAAATATTAATTTTCTTCCATTGCATTACTACTTTATCCCATTCATTACTAACATGCCCATTCACATAAGATTGTCACATAATTTCTGAACATCTTCTTTTTCCTCTAACATCATAGTCTCTCAGAAGGTGCTCCCATCTTCGATCTCTAATGATGCTCATAATCTTATCCTCATACTTGCTCACATTCTGAATAATGAACCCTCTCTCAAGAGTTATTACCCTCTTCTTATAACTATAGTACCTCCTATAAGTTTTAGGTCTCACAAACAACAAAAGGTTATAAGGCACTAAATGACTAGGGTTTGGATTCTCTAAATGTTCTTGCATATCAGATGAAAATGGAGATTTTTCTCTAAATTCAACCCTCCCAGTTCTAGGTTCTCTAATACTAACCTCAATAAGTATAATATTCATTAGGTGGCCTACATATTTCTACTTGGATTTTTCTTGCATTACCCCTTTCCTTTATCTTGCTTACTACTCCTTCCTCATCCTCTACCTCCTCCCACCATATAAATACTCAAGTATGAAGAAATAAGTAAATTGAAATCATGTATTCGAAAATTTCAAACTATCAAGGTATGGTAAACAATTTTGTAAAAATGTTGTCATTGAATCTCAAAAGAGGTGAAAATAGTACGTCTAAAATAACTTCATCGATATATTCATATCGTAATTATGTATACATTGGAGAAATACATAAAAAGCCCCAAACTCATTTGAAAACCTATATCTAAATTGAAAATGTATATCTAAACCATTTCTCAAAAAACAATTTTTCAATAAAAACTCACCAACCACAATCATTGAAAATATAATCAAAAATTGTTTTTTTTTCAAAACATAAAAATGGTAGAATATCGATTTATTACCTTCTTAACAGTGAATCCTCCAAGTAATATGCTCTATTAGCTCCTTAGACTCCGTCTCCAAGTTTCAATTCAAACAACACCTACCTAAGCCCTAAATTTGTTGTATGAACTTGATTTCAAAATCCATAAGGTTGAATTTGTCACGGCCCAATAAATTAATACACATTTAATTCATTAATCATGACAAAATGACCCGTGACGTGGGACCCGCAGCGAGATACGTGTCACTACCGCGGCACGGTGGCTAAGGTAAATGTTATATTTGTGTGTTGTATGCCTAGTGTATTGTATTTGTGTAGACTACTAAATCATTTACGGGTATGCAGATATCGAGACGAGCGGAGATGCACCTCGAGTCACATGCTGACATGGGCCGAGGCAGCAGCTCGTGGGGTAAGTGTAACTAGTTGAATTTCATTCTATTAAGAAAAAATGTGGCCACATCTATGCGTTGGATTTGCCTCGAGATACGCATTTCGCGAGACTCGAGAAATAATATAAGGTGGTGGAAATAAAATGGATAATGATTTAAAAAAAAACCGCAGAAGTTAGAAAACCTTAGTTAGATGTGGAAAACTAGATTATCCTATCCTAGAAACTATTAGTTGGGAAGTGAGTGTAAGTGAGTTGGGGATTTGATCTATTATATACATGTTAATTTTGTTATGTGTTTATATATGTTATCCACGTAGTACCTTATTCGCGTTCGTTATCCATTTGCAGTCAGAGATGGCGAATTCACGAGATAGTGACGATGCCGGTGCGAGCGGTAGTTCAGTTGGTGAAAGATTTCATCAGAGTGAAACTGGTATACTTCGACGGTCAGAGAGATTTTGAGAAGATCAAGAAGTGGGTCTTGTCGGAGGAGAAGCTACATATAGTCTTGTAGATTGAGGATAGACTCCGAGCTAAGATATCGTCATACACCTCGCAGCGAGATACTGATGTGTGGTGGCGTGCGACGATAGCTGCTGAGGGCGAGTTTGAGTGTTGGGATGCATTCAAGACTAAGTTATATCAGTAGCACTTCCCACCCACGGTGATGAAGAGGTTGCGAAATGAATTCATGAATTTGAGACAAGGAGCCGACAGGATGGTGATGAACTATCGAGACAGATACGACTATTTGAAGCAGTTTGTCGGAGATCGTGTGAAGGAGGATGCTAATGGCGTATATCATTTTGGCGATGGACTGATGCCGGATATGGTTTTTTATGTGGTCAGTTCAGGTGTCAGGACATTGGGAGAGATTTTCGAGTGTGCACTTGCTCACGAAACTTATTATATGAGCCGAGTGGCTGACGGGACACCCTTAGTACCCGCGATGACACCTGATCAGATGGCGGAGTATGAGCGGAGAAGACAGAAGGGCAAAAGACCGAGGAAATGGGATAGAGGTGTTCAGGGGGCGATTGTGCCTTATGTAGCATCTCATATACATTTGCATACTATTTTGAGTAGACCTCCCGTACCACCGCCAGTCAGACCTGCATTTCCAGCTCCTGCTATGTTTACTTTACCTCTTTTCAAGCACCACTAGCTCCACGTCAGCAGCACGGTGGTAGAGGCAAAGGTAGAGGACGAGGACGAGGACGAGATAGTTCCAGACCAGGGCAGAGACAAGCATCGACACAGGCCCATGATCGAATGCAGGGTCAGCCGAGAGCAGTCACTTGTTATCGATGTGGTCAGGTGGGACATATCAGTCGAGAGTGTCCACAACCAGCGATAGTGATTCCACCATAGCGTCGAGAGGTCATCATATGATTGCATAGCCTGACGCAGACGCTACACGAAAACTCATTGAGGGTATGGTTTCCATTTGTAGTCATCAAGCTTATGTCATATTTGATTCGGGTTCGACAGTTTCTTTCATTTATAGTCACATGGTTGACATGTTAGGTTTGAAATCTTTTAGTGTCGGAGTTCATTTGATTTTGAGTACTGAAGCCAGAGAGAGAGTGTACTTTAGTTCTTTGGTGGAGATATGCCCAGTAGAGATCGACGGGGTCGAATTACCTGTCGATTTCAGAGTGCTTGAATTTTAGGAATTTGATGCGTTGCTATGGATGGATTAGCTAGCATCATATCATGCTCATATCGATTGTTTTACGAAAACAGTGAGATTTGAGATTTCAGGGCGTCTAGTGTTCATGTATAGTGGTAGTACACCGAGAGCCGAGGGCAATCGAGGTCGTCTTGCAACTAATGGGGAGATGGAGACTTTGGTATCTATATATATCGTTACAGAGAGTCATGAACCGAAAATTGAAGAGATTCCTATTGTGTGCGAGTTTCCGGACGTGTTTCCGGAAGACTTACCTGGATTACCACCACCGAGGGAGATTGATTTCATTATTGAGTTGGTGCAAGGGACGAAACCGATATCCATACCACCATACCGTATGGCTCCACAAGAGTTGGAAGAATTGAGAAAGCAGTTGCAAGAATTGAGCTAGAAGGGATTCATCACACCTTCAATATCATCATAGGGAGCACCGGTCCTGTTTGTGAAGAAGAAGGACGGTACATTGAGACTGTGTATTGATTACCGACAATTGAATAAGGTCACAGTCAAGAACAAGTATATATTACTGCGTATTGACGGCTTATTCGATTAGTTGAGATGAACGCAGTTTTTCTCAAAGATAGATTTACGATAAGGATATCATCAGCTGAGGATCAGGGAGGATGATAGATACATAACAACGTTTAGTACGAGGTATGGTTTGACTAATGCTCCTCTCATGTTTATGGATTTGATGCATCGAGTAATGAGACCATATCTTGACCGCTTGTGATCGTATTTATTGATGATATATTGGTGTACTAGAAGACTCGAGAAGATCACGAGCAGCACCTCAGGGAGACGTTGTAGACTTTGAAGGAGCACAGATTATATGCCAAATTCACTAAGTGTGAATTTTGGTTATCTGAGGTTAAATTTTTGGGTCATGTAGTTAGAGCAGCAGGTATTGTTGTAGATCCAGCAAAGATTAAGGCAATTTTGGATTAGCCAACGCCGACATCGGTGACTGAGATTCAGAGTTTTCTTGGGTTAGCAGGCTATTACTAAAGGTTTGTGAAGGATTTTTCGAACATCGCTTCACCAATGACCAAGTTGACCTAGAAAGACGTGAAGTTTCAGTGGTAAAAGGAATTCGAGGAGTCATTTGCTCAACCGAAGATCTTGTTGACTACTGCACCAGTGTCGATATTGCCAGAGGCTGGAAAAGGTTTCATGGTGTGCACAGATGCTTCTCATATGGGTTTAGGTTGTGTATTGATGCAAGAGAAAGGCACAGTGGCCTATGCATCAAGACACTTGAAGATCCATGAGAAGAATTATCCAACTCATGACTTAGAGTTGGCGATGGTAGTGTTTGCTCTAAAGATATGGATACATTATCTATAAGGAGAAAAGTTCACACTCTATACAGACCATAAGAGTTTGAAATATCTCTTCACACAGAAAGAGCGAACATGAGACAGTGCAGATGGTTAGAATTTCTGAAAGACTATGGTTTTTCTCTGGAATATCATCCAGGAAAAGCTAATGTCGTTGCAGATGCGCTAAGTAGGATTCCAACTGGAGATGCTGAGACTATTCGATGTCATATGATGCACGAGTATGGTTTAATCGAGGCGGCGACGAGGTTGAGTCAGTCAGATATTGCTAATGACATAGAGGTACTGATTTGTACCTAGATGAAATTTCAGACAGTGTCGACTCATAGAGTGTCAGAGGAGCAGAAAATTGACATTCTATATCCGAGATTCAGTGAGTTAGCCCAGAGTTTTGAATGTACTAACTGGACGGAACAACAGATCAGTGTCTCAGATTTCGAAGTAGATTATGGATACCGGCAGTGGCAAAGCTAAGAGATGAGATTCTTTAGGATTTACATCGTTCCCGGTTCACTGTTCAACCAGGAAGGACCAAAATGTATCATGACATGAAAAGACATTTTTGGTGGCTTGGGATGAAAGTGGACATATCAGAGTATATCAGGAACATGTAGGATCTGCCAGCAGGTGAAGGTAGAGCATCGTAGACCTGTAGGATTACTACACTCGCTTCCCATTCCTCGATGGAAGTGGGAAGATATAGCCATGGATTTCGTTCGAGGACTGTCAAGGATTGTTCATAGACATGATTCCATCTGAGTGAT
Organism: Stephania yunnanensis; assembly: GCA_039657365.1. NCBI lineage: Eukaryota > Viridiplantae > Streptophyta > Magnoliopsida > Ranunculales > Menispermaceae > Stephania > Stephania yunnanensis. Next base: position 48,875,895 of record CM077584.1, on the reverse strand, counting down.
TGTGGATAGATTGACGAAATTCGCCAATTTTATACTAGTTGTAACTCATTACACATTTGACCAACTGAGTGTATTGTTCGAGAGAGAAGTTATTAGGCTGCATGGAGTACCTTTGACTATTACGTCAGATAGAGATGTTATGTATACATCCAGGATGTGGCGGAGTATGCAGGAGTAATATGGTACGCGCTTACAGTTTAGCACTGCCTTTCACCCTCAGAGTGATGGGCAGACTGAGAGGTTGATTCAAACTCTCGAAGATATGCTCGGGGTGTGTGTACTTGGGTTTGCCAGATCGTGGGAAGGGTATTTACCGTTGTGTGAATTTGCATACAACAACAGTTATCAGGCGAGCATTGAAATGGTGCCATTTGAGGCGTTATATGGCAGACCGTGTCGCTCACCATCTTGTTGGATTGAGCCAGAAGACCGAGATTTGTTATGGCCTGAAATTGTTGTCGATCACACAGAAAAGGTAAGACAGATTTTCACCAGAAACTTAAGGGAGCCCAGGAGAGGCAAAAGAAGTATGCAGACATGTATCGCAGTGATCTCACGTACGATGAAGGAGCTTTAGTGTATCTAAAGGTTTCTCCTCGTAAGGGTCATTATCGATTTAGTTTGAAAGGCAAATTAGCACCGAGATTCATCGGGCCTTTCAAGATCAAGAAATGGGTTGGAAAGGTTGCATATGAGTTAGAGTTACCTCCACAGATGTCGAGAATTCATGCGGTGTTTCATATATCGATGCTTCGACTAGCTAAGTCAATGGCAGGCGAGAGACCGATTGTGGATTTGAGTCAGATTTATTTGAGTGAGGATATCTCATATGAAGAGCAACCAGTTCAGATTCTTGACCGAATGGTACAACAATTAAGAAACAAGTCTATCCCAAAGGTGTTAGTCAAGTGGCAGTTTCACAGAGATTCAGAACTCACTTGGGAACGGGAAGACTATAAGCGAGACAGATTTTCGTACCTCTTCGAGTCAGGTATATTTTAATATTCGTTTAGTTTAAGTTTGAGGATGAACTTCTTATTAGTTGGGAAGTATTGTCATGGCCCAATAAATTAATACTCGTTTAATTTGTTAATCAGGACAAAATGACCCGTGACGTGGGACCTGCTGCGAGATACGTGTCACTACCGCGACACGGTGGCCTAGGTAAATGTTATATTTGTGCGTTGTATGCCTAGTGTATTGTATTTGTGTAGACTACTAAGTCATTTACGGGTATGTAAATACCGAGACGAGCAGGGATGCACCTCGAATCGCGTGCTGTCATGGGTTGAGGCAGCGGCTCGTGGGGTAAGTGTAACTAGTTGAATTTCATTCTGTTAAAAAAGAATGTGGCCACATCTATGCACTGGATTGCCTCAAGATACGCATTTCGCGAGACTTGAGAAATAACCGGTGGAAATAAAATGGATAATGATTGGGATTGGCTCGAGATTCGCGTTTCACGAATCTTGAGGACACTAAATATCTTATCCTCTTTGCTCAAATCGGTGGCGGTGGATAAAAAGAAAAAAATCGAACCAAAGAGAATGAAAAAACGCAGAGAGAAAGAAGAGCCGGGAAGAAGAAAAAAGAAAGAAGGAAAGAGGAAAGAGACCGGCAGAGAGAGAGAGAGAGAAACTGAGCTCCGAGGTGAGTTGTTGATTTCGGTTGTTGTCGTGTTTGGTGTTGTTGGTTCGAGGTGTCGAACTTGGACGAACTGCCATGACAGTTCGTCCGAGCTCAATGAGGTCAGGGGAGTGGTCTCCCCTGCAGGAAACCCAACCTGGGGTTGGGGATGGATGCCCCCCAGTGAAAAAGAAAAAAAAATTACAGAGCACTCTGGTGCGATGAGGAAGAAGATGAGAGTCGGGTCAGGTCGACCCGAACCCATATGGGTCAGGCCTGGCCGACCCTGACCCGATGGGGACCGGGTCAGACTGACCCGGGTCCGGCCGGGCCGGGTCGGGTTGACCCACACCCACCCTAAAAAATAATAAAAAAATAAATAATATATATTAATAAAATAAATTTCCAGAAAATAGACAAAATATGGAAAAATTCAGGAAAATTCTTGAAAAATTAGGAAGAATTCCGAAAAATTATATTTCGATAAAATAAATAGAAATTGATAAATTTCTTTGAAAATTAAAATATTCGAACTGTCGGACGCGACGTTTAGGTGATTTTTACCTCGAAAAGCGCGAAATTGGCAAATTGGTCTCGAATTCGATTTCGACTGATTTTGACCAACTTATAAATTGTGAATAAATAATAATGACACTAAATTGATAAATTTTCAAATGCTAGGACCGTAAAAGAGCTATTACGAGGTTTTGAGTGCGCACATCGACGCAACGAGAAGCCGGATAGCTTAGGCATTAATGTGTGTAAGTAAGTAAACTGATTGAGACATTTATTTACATTTCATTTCATTCCATTTATTTATTTATTTTCAGTTATTCAAACTGAATTACCTTTGAAATTCATATGTTATGACTTGTTCAGTTCTCATTTTGTGATGTTGTTCATAGCATACTCTGTTGTATATATCATTGATTCCAATTCCTATACTTCGTCATGTTGATTGTTGTGTTTGTCATTGTTCAGTGATATAACATGCTATTAGGATAGTTTATTTATTTTGACTCTAATCCTTTGTGCATTAGTATGTTGTTACATCTTTTGGATTCCAATGTTGTGTCATTTTTGAATATGATAGTGGTTCTTGTGGTTAGGGTTATTTGATGAAATAAATTCAGCTTTCATACCAGGGTCACTAGACTTTCCGAGATGTCAGGGGATTTCTCCACTACCTTGCATGACACACGGGGTAATGTGCCTCGAATGAGGTAGCCAGACCTCGGGGTTCGTCGGCGCAAGAATAACTTGGGTGAACATGACGAGTTTTAAAACGGGGTAACCAGACATTCCGGTGACTACTAATTCACTTGGAATAGAAAATTCGTAATCGTAAGTACGACCTTTTGACATTATGATATAGAGCTCAAATTGTAATGAAATGCTATGGAGCAGAGCTCGCGCTGTAGTGGAAAGGCTGATGTGATGAAGATCACGGCCGACCGACCCTAATCCATTACTACTTAGCCTTGAGTTAGTTTCATATTTAGTTAACTCAAGTATCTCTTTGCATGATGTTTCTTTCAATATAGTTTCTATTTCAATTATGCCATTTGATACTCGTTGCCTATTTGGGAATGTGGATCGATGTCTCTCAGTATTACTTAAATAATTTCATGTACTCACCGTCTAGTTTGTGACGATGGGTGCAGATCAGCCGAGTAGCAGACTAGGCAAAGAGAAGATTGGTGACTACCTCTGAGCCGGTGGAGGACTGCTACAACATACTTTTGTACGTTTTGTATTCTTTTCTATTACATTTTCTTATGTACATGCTATTTTGATTTTGGGTTGAATGATAGGAAAATAGGATTAGACACATGTTATATATATCACCATTTTTGTTTATATATGCATGTGATCACTATTTCCTGATTTTTCCACAATAGGTTAGGCATTGGGATCTCATTTCCACTAGTAACTTAATAAGACTTCCGCTAAATAATTGGTTAGAAAAAAGAAAAATTTAAGTAACTATGATTTATAGACAACCATAGGTTAGTCACTAGAACAATTAAGTTAATTCTAAAGTTGAATTGCTCCTAAACAAGGTAGTATGCACTTAAATAAGCTATAATTCTAAAATTGAATGGTTGAGTCAAGACATAAATCATTTAACAATCGAATGAGTATAAGGATTTTGGGTGTGAAAAGGTTTATGAGTTTAGCGATTTGAGGCTTTATTTTTTAAAACACGTATTCGTTCTCAGTGAATCAGGATTTAAGTGGATTCGCTATGAAATAGCTACCTAAATCACTAAAAATGAGCCTCAATGGCTCACCGACTAGTTCAATGAGTCCTAATTATAAGTGCAAATCGCTGACAAATCGTTGACCTAAAATTACACTAATAATCCTACAAACTGATATTGATTTTCACGGTAAATTGAAGTACAAAGTGGAATGGCTAGGAAATTGCTAGCCTATTTTAACTATTTTTTAATTTAATTGATTTTCTATATATTTATTACATATATGTCCAATAAAAAAGCAGAATTATTAAAAATTATCTAAATTTGACTATGATTTGTACTAAATAATAATTCATTACTATTAATAACTGACTAAAGTAAAAATTTATGCATAAAGACAATATAATATGGAATGACATTGGCTCAATCAACCCCCTTATATGAAATTATTCCGAAATTAAATTCCTAAAATATCCACATTATAAGAGTCAAAATTTGAGTGAAAATAAAAACAACTAACTAATCATAATACTAAAACTGAAAGTAAAGATAGAGTGTGGGCTGCCTCGCATAGAGCACTTTTGTTATAGTCATTGGCTCGAATTGATAGATAAGATCACTTGTCGTTCAGTTTGAGCGAGTCAAACTGACCATCATCCGATTCTTCATCATTCTTGATATATTCAACTTCATTATCATTTTTAGCATCTACGTAATGTCATTTGATAGCTCCGCTAAACTTGTAGTAGTTGTCTTTTTCAGGGTAATCATCATTGTAGTAATTCTCCCCTTCAAATCCATCGTCTAAATTGTTGTCTTCGACGTAATCGTCCATCTCATAATCATCTTGAAGGCATATATAATCATTTCCCATCTTAAGCGTAAATATACATTTATCTACATCGAGAATTTCCAACCTTCATGTGAAAATTTCATCTCATCAATATCACGTCGTCCTTTTTAGTTCTTTGGTACCACCAAGAAGTTAATGAGATACTTGAGCTGTCCAACTTGTACTGGCACATTCATCAGCATTTCTAACGGAAATACCTTGTCACCATTTGGTTTATTGACAGCCAAAGTGGTATAAAACCAATCTTCAACTTAACCTTGCTAAACTATTATTCCGGTAAGATATTATATCAACTCTTGTGTCAAGTAGAACATCAGAAAAATTGACTTCATTGATCAGCACATAGAGGAAGAGTCTACATGGATCATCATTGAAGATTTAGATCAGACATCATAGATCTTGAAGCTTTAATTTCTCATCATCTTTGTCAAGTAAATTCTTCTAAGGTTGATTACTTCTCTGCTTGTTGTTTCACTTCAGGTTGTGGCTCTTCAAGTTGTTGTTTCCTTGATTTCTTCTTATTGTGCTGCTTTGTATACATCCAGAGTTTAGTTATTTTATCCTTAACAATTTCACTCATGTTGATGTAAACATCGAATTTCTTTTCATTACATTTTGGACTTTGTTTCTCGGGCATGATATTTATGATCTCCATCTTCTGTTCAACAAAATTTTCATAATAAGGTTTTAACCCGCGGCCATTTACTTTAAATATTTTTCCTATTTCGAAGCTTTCTATTTCTACTGCACCATATGGCAACAAATTCATAACCATAAAAGGTTTTATCCATCTTGAAGGGAGTTTTTCAAGAAATAATTTAAGTCTTGAACAAAATAGTAGAACTTTATGTCCTACTAGAAGATTTTTAAGAATTAATTTCTTATCATGAAATGCTTTGGTTTTATCTTTATAAATTGATGCATTTTCATACGCGTTATTCCTAAGTTCTTACGTTAGTTTCATGCTTCATTACAACTCATGTTACATGATTTTATTGCCTAATAGGCTTTATGGTAAATGATATGTTGTTTCAAATACTAACCTATAAGGTGTCATACCTATAGTAAATTGATTCTATAAGCACATAATGCGTCTTCTAATCTAAGACTTCAATCCTTACGTGTTGGACTAACTGTTTTTTCCAGTATTGACTTAATTTCTCTATTTGAAGTTCCAGCTTGTCCACTAGTTTGTGTTAAGGCACGTGCCCTAACACAAACTAGTGGAGGTAAATCTATAAACATTGTTTATCTTATAATTTTAGTTAATAAAACTAAAGTTTTCATTTGATGTTTTACTATAAGTGATTGCATATTTACCTTATAGTAGGATCACGAATATTTGTTGAAAATATCATAAATGTCCCTAGTTGATCATTATACTTGAAACTATAATGAATTAAGGCTTGTGTGAATCTTGGTTAATGGTCATGTGATGATCATGCATATGTGATACGAATCAAGATCATGAGTACTTCTTACGAGAATAAGGTATTGGACCAACCCGTTATGAGAACACCATATAGATTAAGTCATGGATGTTGCTCATGATAGGTAAATCATTAGTCATTCGACTTGAGATTACCATAAACTTCAATATTATGAGTATGTTAATTTGACACAATCAAACGTTGTCTTTAACCAGATGATTATAAAGATTGTAATTGGTTACCATGTGAATAATATGTGAAATGTGTAATCAAGATAGAATTTTTTCATCTCATATAAAGAGAAGTATCAGTGGGTCCCTCGAGATGTAAGGCTGTCAAATGGCCAAGTCCAAGTGAATTGATATGATCAATGTCATTTGGATGTTTTTAGTCTACCTAAAGATCGAGATTAGCACGATTGAATATTAAGGGTGACTTTTCATGTCTTATGTTTAATCAAATGATATCGCATGAAAAAAATTATCATATATGTTATTCATTAGGTTGTATCGATTTTGATATTTATGGTACTAGGGTAGCCATAATGCCTTGCTAAAAACTGCTTACGACTTGTGTACCAAAATAGTTTTGGTTCACTGCCAACGTTGCATGAACCTATTGGATACCTAAATACAATAGTTGTAACACAAATATAGTTTTAAGTGAGGGCTTATCTACACATATAAATAAAGGTTGAAACCCTAAAATGAAATAAGATTTTCATTTTTATAAATTTGGAGTTCTCTAGATCTTGGGAAAGAAAGAAAAACATTTGCTATCTCTCTTGAGGCAAGCACTCCAAATTATGGTCATCGTTCGTGTGTGAATTTTTATAGAGGACACACTCTTAAACGTCTTGGAGATTAAACAATCAAGGAAGGAAATCACGGATTAAGGTATTATTTACTTTTGTAGATCTAGTTTAGTTGAACTTATTTACGATCCTGTTAGGGTTTTCAAAAATTGTTTTGAGTTTTTCACGCTATGAACCTCAAAACCCAACAGTGGTATGATAGACATAGGTTCAGTTCTATTAAACATTTGCATGTTTTCTCTGATGTATATATGATATATGTGTGAAAAACATGATTTTGATTAAAGTATATATTATGTACATATAGATTCTATGATAATTATTATCAAGAATTGGTTTTAAAGCATGTTGTTAATTCATGTATATTGATGCATACGCATGATTTGATTCAATGATAGTATTCAAAGTATGGCTTATCTACACATATAAATAGAGGTTAAAACCCTAAACGAAATAAGATTTTTGTTTTTGCAAATTTTGATTTCTTTGAATTATGGGAGAGAAAGAAAAATGTTTTCTATCTCTCTTAGGGCTAGCACTCCAAATTGTGGTCACCGTTCGTGTGTGGGTTTCTGATAGAAGACGCGCGCTTGAATGTCTTGGAGATCGAACAATCAGAAAAAAAATCACAGTTTAAGGTATGATTTACTTTTGTAAATCTAGTTTAGTGGAACTTATTTACGATCATGTTGGGGTTTTTCAACAATTATTTTGAGTTTTTCACTGCATATGAACCCCGAAATCGAACAGTTTGTGGATGATATGCAGTAGATGTCATATGTGTAATATTGTACTTAGAAAGTAGATTAGCAACTAGTCGATTACAAAAATGTGAACCTCTATCACTAATAAGTGTTGTAGGTGCTTCAAAAACTGTAAAAATATTTAATCTAAAAAAATTTACCACTATCTTGAATCATTAATTTTAGTAGCTTTAATTTTTACCCACTTAGACACATAATTTACAGCAAGTAAAATATAAACACAACCATTTGAAGGTGGAAAAAGTCTCATGAAATATATACCTCATACATCAAACACTTCACAAAAAGAATTGGAAGTAAAGGCATTTGATTAAGTTTCCAGTTTGTTAGCAATTTGGACAAGAGTTTGCATAAAGAAAACAATCAAGAAATAGAGTGGGCCAAAAGAATTCAGAATCTAAAATTTTACGAGGTACGTGGACCAAAATGTCCTCCACCAAGAATAGTATGGCAATGAGATATAATTGATTGTAATTCTGATTGCGGTATACATCTCCTAATTATTTGGTCGATATAAAATTTTCATAAATAGGGATCATCTCATAAGTAATGTTCATAATCCTTTTTAATTTTAATCATTTAAGCTCTCGTCAAATAAGGTGATAGCCTATTGGTGGTAAGATAATTAACTATATCAGCATACCATGAGTCATCAGTCTTTATACTATACAAATGTTCATCCAAAAATTTATCCATTAATGGTATAGGTGGTTATCTATATTCTAACCTACTTAAATAATCTGCTGCTAGATTTTTAGCTCATCTTTTATCTTTTATAGTAAGGTCGAGTTCCTATAGAAGTAATATCCATCTTATTAATCTTTGTTTAGAATCTTGTTTTGCCATTAAGTATCGTAGTGCTACATGATCAGAGTAAACTATCACTTTTGTTCATAATAAATAAGGTCTAAATTGTTTTAAGGCAAACACTACAGCTAAAAGTTTCTTTTTCAGTAGTGATATAGTTATGTTGGGTTGGATTTAGTGTCCTAGAAGCATAATATACAACGTGAGAATATTTTCCTACTTTTTGACCAAAAATAGCTTCAACTGCATTGTTACTTGAATCACACATTATTTCAAAAGGTAACGACTAATTTGTTGATTTAATTATAGGTGTGGTAGTTAAAGAATCTTTAATTTATTAAATGTAATCTTGCAATCATTAGTAAATTCAAAAGGAACGACTTTTTATAAAAGTATGCATAAAGGTTGTGTTATTTTAGAAAAACCTTTCACATATTTTCTATAAAATCCTACATGGCCAAGAAATAAATGTATTTCTCTCACCATAGTGGGGTAAGGTAACGTTTTGATTACTTGATTTATGGCTGGATCTATCTATATTCCTTCATGTAACACTAAATGTCCTAATATAAGTCATTGATTTACCATGAAATGACATTTTTCATAAATTAATACTAAATTCTTTTCTATGCATCTTTTAAGCACTTTAGTTAAATTAACTAAACATTCATCGAAAGAGTTATCATAACCACTAAAATCATGCATGAAAACTTCAATAAGATTTTCCATATAATCAGAGATATTACTAACCATACACCTTTGAAAAGTTACGGGCACATTACATAAATCTATAAGAAAATATACCAAATGGACAAGTAAAAGCTATTTTTCTTGATCTTCTGGTGCTACAGGTATTTGATGAAATCTTGAATAACCATCTAGACAACAGTAATGAATTTTTCTAGCTAATCTTTATAACATTTGATTTATAAATGGGAGTGGATAATTGTCCTTCCTAGTTGAGGCATTCAACTTCCTATAATCTATATATCAGACCCCACCTAATTAGAGCATCTGACCGAACTAGATTACCTTAATCCATTGATAATCTAGCATACTCAACATCTCCATCAATAAACAATTAAGATTTAAATCTTAGAATCATCAATTACAAAAATTGTATTAACCACATAGGATTCTAAAGTGAAATTTAAACCTCAAAGTTCATTTAAATGAATTAAATTATCCACAAAATTTCCATAAAAATCTTTTGATAACACCTCATTTGTTTTTCAGACTACACCAGAAATCTCGGCCTTCAAAAACCTTCAACAAGACCTGCTAAGCTTTGGTGGAAATGTCGAAGGACTCCCAATCCACCTCATAACAATATAAATTGCATTTATGAAATTATATTCATTTTAACCTAATCTGAAGTATTAAAAACCTTAAGCTAACATTATCTTAACTCGAGAATTATCTCAATTAGTCCTAAAATAGTTCTCACCATTCCAAATGCGATTCTAATCACACTCGAACCCAAAACCCATTTATACAATATACTATATTCAAAAACCAATACATACATAGAGAAAAGAACTAAGCAAGTCACATACAGTCAAAAAAACTCTTTTCACTTCTCGTTGTTAAAACCTGTCATTATCCAATTATAAAAATTCAATAATGTCAGATAAGTAAATCCCACACTATCTAATACACCTATAATAATCAAATGCATAATAATCCAAGAGATTAAACGAACAATATAATCCAATGAATTTAAATGCAACCATGAATTCTTTCAATTTTTATTATCCGAACATAATCAGATAACGTTCTTCAAAAGCGATAAGTAAACAATAGTAAGGAATCATGCATAGAGAGGATAACCAAACGAGTCTCGTTCTTCGAGACTATCAAAGTATGATATGGTTCAACGTGATCTTATGATAACTACGTGATGCAAAGTATCAGTGACTCTAGCCCCTCAAACATAATATAGTTCTACCTTATACACCGTTAGGTAAACACTATGTAGTTCTACTCTGTATACATAGTCAAGTAGCTTAATATACCGTGTGCACATAGTCAGGTAGACACTATATAGTTCAGCCCTGTAAATACAATCAAGTAAACACTATAAGGAGACTCGAATCGAATTTATCCTCCCTACCCGTGATGCACGTATAACAAAAATGTAATATCAAATATCAATGCAATTTATACCAGATTATAATCATATAGTGTAAATGTTACTATATGATTTACTTAACTTTACAAACGTGATATCGCAACTCCCTTGTGCTCCAAGTAGGTAAACTAGTCCACACGGGGCTCCAACTACGGTCCTACAATTCATTTATACGTTATGTAAGTTTCCATAACAATTCTATAATTTTCCCAATTAGCTGTTGTTTAATAGATCCACTCGCATCCTCGAGACCTCTAAAATTCTTCTAAAATAATTCTCTAATGCCCGAATTTCATTTTTAAGTCAAAATTATTGTTTGACATCGAGAATTACTTTTTCCAAGCTTAAATATAATTTTTTTCTAATTTTTTATATATTTATCGATTCTACCTCAACTCGAAAACCCCGAAATCACCTCAAATCAACTCCTTGGATATCCGAATCCCGATTTTCACTCCCAACTATGAGTTGAAATCAAAATTTAGCTTAGAGTAGGCTTTAAAATAATTTTTCAAATTTCAGACATTTATAGGTATCGTGGCACACATTACAAGGAAAAACCTTGGTATAAATCCTCGAGAAAATCCCAAAATCTTCATTTTTTATAAAAATTTCTAATTTCCATTAATTTGGTAAAAATCCAATTTTTTGAATTTTCTTATTTTTTAGGATTTATTTTATTTTTTCTAATTATAAAACCATTTTTTTAAATAAGAGGTTTGACCCTCTAACCTGACCGGCCTTGTTTAGGGGATAAACCTCAATCTTCTTCCTTACTTCTCTGATCTCTGTTTCAATAGAAATCAATTCCTTTTTTTTATTAATCAATGAGTTTGGGTTTGTAGGGCTCTATGAGAGGGGAGACAACCTATTGTCTCCTTCCTCGGATAAGCTGAGCCTATCGTGCGTCATGTTCATCTTCCTTAAAGCTCCAACCTCCATTAACAACATAAACATTGTTGAAATCGAGAAATGCATGAAACCCTAGTTGGGGTTTAAGGAATGAGACGAACAGAAATTCATCCAGTGAATGAATCATTCGTTGTCTTTGTTTATATATCATGAGTAAATGTATTAAAACCGTAGTGAAACAACTCAAAGTTTGTCACATAAAAAACTAAACCTGGAGAAAGCAAACGGCTTGGTAAACATATATAAAATTTGATCTGCTCGAGGGACATGATTTAGTGCAAGTTATCCAGACAGTACCTTATCCCCGACAAAGTGTATGTCAATCTGGATATGTTTGGTCCTAGCATGATAAACAGGGTTCTTGGCCAAAGCAGTACCGCTAAGATTATCACACCAAACAGTGGGAATAGCTTGAACATGTAAATGAAGCTCACATAGCAAGGACTTCAACCAAGAGATTTTGGCAGTAGCCTGTGCTAAAGCCATATATTCTGACTCGATATTGGACCTAGCAACCACCGCTTGCTTTTTAAACTACCAAGAAACCATATTAAGATCCAGAAATACATCATAACCTGCAATGGAACATCTATCATCTAGGGAAGATACCCAATCAACATCAAAAAACCCAGTTACATATAAATGAGAACCAGGTTTAAAAGAAATGCTCAGATCAGTAGTACCCGTTAAGTATCTCAACACTCTCTTTAAAGTTTGCCAATGATTCATAAAAGGAGCTTGTAGAAATTGAATGAGTTTATTAACAATGAAGGATATATCTGGCATAGTATAGACCAAATATTGTAATGTCACGGCCCAAATCTCTAACCCCCATTTCAATTCCTTAATCAGGATCACCGACCCTTGACGTGGGACCGACACAGTGATACGTGCACTGACCGAGGCACGTGGCCGAGGTATATTATCTTTTTGTATTGATGTATGTCTAGTGTTATGTATTGTGTAGACTTACTAAGTCGGTTTATACAGTTGTAGGCATTGAGACAAGAGCGAGGCGCGCCTCGAGTAGCATGCGAGTTGGGGAACCGGGTAGTTAGCATTTTGGTAAGTCTTATTTAATACTAATATGAAATAAGGAATTACTTGTAAGCTTATGGTTGTGTTGGTTAATGTAAATAAAAGTAAAGGCCTATAGTTCAGTAAATCAAATGGAAAGCATAAGATTGGTCTAGAGATACACATTGGCACATCTAAGAACTAGGTGAGTAATGAAATAGTGTCACTTGAGGTTGAGTTAGTGGGAGTTAGTGGGATATAACACAAAGGTGGACCATTAGATATTCCTAGGGATACATAAATCCATGAAGTTTAAGGGCTAGGAAGGAACATCACCTTAGTATATATATATTAGTTATTAAACAACATGCAAACCAAATCACTCATTCATTTTTGCTGGAGAAGAAGAAGGAATTGCCGGAGAGGAGTGAATCATCAAGGTATTTAAGGAATCCATGAGAGTTGGTGAGAAATTCTCAAGCTAAGGTGCTACATCAACTAGGTAAACACCTTTTTAGTTGAAATTAGAACAAGTTCTAGTTTTAGGCTAATCTCAGATAGTAGATGATTAATTATTTACAATTAGTTTATATATTTGGATTCCTCATTTCAAGCTGATAATCCAGCTCTATTGAAGTTCTTAATTTGGTTTTGAAATCATAAAGATATGAATTTTTGAAGTTGCAACACCAAAACTAGAATTATGCATGTTGTATTAGGAATCAACCTGGGTAATTTGGTCATAATCTACCCATTTAAAATCCAGATTAATTCAAAATAGTGGAATTTGAAAGCTTATTTAAAGGGAAATAATTTTGCTTAAATGAAGATATTTTGATTCAAATGTTTTTATGTCCAAACATGCTCTACAAATAAGTGCTGGAATTAAAAAGGAAAGTTTTGAGACTAAAATTGTTAAGGGCATAACTCCCTAGCCACTAATTCAAATGATTTGATCTTTTAGTATGTCGTATTTAGATATATTTTCTGCCTTACGACCAAGACTCACATTTTTAGGAACTATAGATCAGGAGAAATAGATTTTCTAATCCCGCTGGTCGATTAAATTCCAATTAGACCTATGTTTAGTAAAATCATGATATCTCTTTCATTTTAAATCGAGTTTTGCAAACTAAGCCTTTCTGGAAAGCTAAGAGAGAGGTCAAAAATAATTATATTGATAGATGATTTTGATATTTTGACCATTTCATGCCTAAAACTGCATTAAAATGTAGGACTGAAATTGAAACTTAATTTAGTCTTTAAGGGCTGATTTAGGAAGATTGATTTAAAGTTTATTGAACCAATTTGAATACACAATAAACACCACGAAATTGAGCTTAAACCCAATATATTTGAACTAATGAGGTACCAAACTCAAGAACCTAGGAAAAGGGTACGGGAGAGCGAACACAAGATTTGGAGTATCGAGAGGCTAGTAAAACTAGGACTTTACTTTGTTGTTGTGAGTATACCCAATGGCAACTTTACTTGGCATTTCATTTTTATTAATTGTTGTCCTTGCATAGTCCTTTTGACTATTTTGCCTTTGTATTCTTATATCATGTATTCTTTGTGTCTATGCTCACTTTATGAGTCTCGTTTGTATGATATCCATTTTGATTTGATTCATTGATTCAATCCCATGTTATGTCTATTCTTGTTGTTTTAAATGTGAATTGAATGATAAAAACCATGCTATTAGGCTAGTGAATATCTTATAAATGTTTAAGGGGACTTGTGTTCCTTATTTGTTTAGGTGTGTAGACGTGTTTATGCCTCGACAATCCATACTTGGTATTTCTTGAAATTTAAAAAGTAGTTTTCGCATTTAGGTCTCGTACTCGATCGAGGTGTGCGTGACTCACGTGGTTAGAGTCTCTGGGGATGTCGACACGTGTTACCTGACATTGTATGACACTCGGGTTAGAGTCCCTGAGGTGGTCTACACATCGGGGTTAGAGTCCCTGGTAACACATGGGTTAGAGTCCCTTGTGCTATATGATTATTAAGTCGAAGTGACACGTTTCACTGCCGATTGGACCTAAATCACCACTACTTGGCCTAGTGTCAGTATCACTTGTTTAACTCTGGTATTTACTTGCATATGATTTATTTTCTAGTTTTCCCATTTATATGCTTTTAAATACCATTTGAATATTTGAAAATGCAAATTAAATTTGTCATCGAGGAATGCTATTTTATTCTTGTACTCACCGTCCTTTTTATGACGGTGGGTACAGAGTCATATACCAGCAGGCCGGGCAAGGAGAAGATCGGCCATTGTCCCTGAGCTTGCGGCGCATCACTGCATTGATTGTAGTTCTTCTTTTGATATTTTGATTGTATATGTTATATATATCTTTCAAATACTATTTGGGTTGTATATTGGGTTGAGCGTTAGTTTCCCTGACCTGACTTAGACTATTTTACTGTTTCACTGCATTTTGATGACTTTATATATGTGATGTCATTTCCTGGTTTTCCACACTTAGGATTTTATAAATGTCTTCCGCATAAGTTACTAATTGCTTCTGCAAAATCAATAAGACTTTCGCTAATTAATTAATTTAATAAAAAAATTATTTAACTCTAAATTTTATAAACTGGTAGGACTAGTGTATTACTTATCTTAAACACGAGGAAAGAGGCGTCTAAGTTGTGAAGGTTGACTAATATGTAGTTAAGTCATGCGTGGATATGATTAGGGCTTAATTACGAGATTAAGCCGGGTGGTGCCCTAGATTAGAAGAGGGGTCGCATGTAAACCTCCCAATAAAATTCTATATAGAGTGGTGTCATGAATAAATGACCACCATTTGCAAAGAGAGGTTTGCCAACTGAAAAGAAAAATGTCAATAGTTTTTGCAATTGCCATGCCACCCTTTTTCGAAAGGTGTTTGACATAGGCTGATTGAGTTAAGTACAATCCACTCTTATCTATGTGAGCTTCCATGCCTAGGAAAAGACTCAATTTACCAATGTCCTTAAAAGCAAATGTATTTTGTAACTGAGAAATAAAGGACTAAATGACCACAGACTTAAAACCCGTGATAATTATGTTATCAACATACACCAAAATATATAATGCAAAAGATGAATCATAAAAAAACAAACAAAGAATTATCAACTTCGGATTTTGAAAACCCCCAAGAGATAAGAGTGGATCTCAGCTTGTCAAACAATGTTCGAGGAGCCTGCCTTAAACCATACAAAGCTTTATGCAATTTATAAACATGTGAAGGATAATGAGCATTAATAAAAACCAGTAGGTTGATTTGTAAAAACCCCTTCACTAAGAACACCATTTAGAAAAGCATTATTAATGTCTAGTTGCCTATAAGACCACCCAAAATGCATGTCGATAGACAAAATGACTCTAACAGTAGAAACCTCAACCGCAGGATTGTAAGTTTCCCCAAAATCAACACCGAAAACCTGTTTAAATCCCTTGGCCACTAATATAGCATTGCATCGATTTATGGATCCATCAGAATTTTTCTTCATAGAAAATATCCATTTGTTGCCCATATTATTATAATGAGGAGAAAAAGGTATAAGAGACCATGTTCTGAACTAAATTAGAGCTTGATATTCCTTATCTATAGCATATTTCCACTCAGAAATAGTGAAAGTTATTTCAGCAGTTGATGGAATATCAATCTCATTGGCAGTGGTGGTTGATAAAGATACCTTCTTCATTCACTTTTAGCTCTAGTTATCATTGAATGTGTATTAATAAGTGTCATAGTATTAGAACTAATAGTCTTGGATGTATCAGAATTAGGACTAAGACTACTGATTAAATTTGACCTTGAAAATATACAATCAGACAAAGGAACTTGGACAGGAGTAGACACAACAGAAGAAGGACCATGTGTAGGTACAACAGAAGGAATATGTAAAGAAATAGTAATATGATAAATAGGTAAATTTCCACATACAGATATAGGAGAGTCAAAAAAAATGAATAGGGAAGTTCATGCTCGTTAAACAATACATTTCAAGTAATAAAAAGTCTCCCAGCAGCATTTAAACATTTATATTATTTGAGAATGGAACTGTTGCCCAAAAATATACACTTTTCATACCTAAATTGGTATTTATGTTGATTATAAGGTCGAAGGTAAGGAAAACAAGCACAATTGAAAATCTTTAGAATAGTATAATCATGAAGCAATTCTACAACTTGGTATAAGGAGATATGCCTTGTAAAACTTTAGTGGGTAATCGGTTTATAAGTAAGGCTACAGTTTCAGAAGCATCCCACCAGTATTTCAAAAGTAAGTGACTCTTGGCAAGAAGGATGAGACTCATTTCAACAATAAATCTTTACGTTACGCACGACCATTTTGTTCATGGGAATGGGGACAAGGATGTTGAAATAGGATACCAAACTTGTTAAGAATAGGTTTAAAAAATCAGTACTTACCCCTTCCCCCTTCTCCACCCCCCCCCCCCCCAACAATTAGATTGGACCTTTTTTATAGTTGTACCAAACTAATTTTCAACTAGGACTTTAAAAAGTGTAAAAGCTTTAATAGCATCATATTTCAAACACAAAGGATATAACCAAGTAAACCTTATACAATCATTAAGAAATTGAATGTAGTAGTTAAAACAACTGGGAGAATACATTGGAGCACGACCCCACAAATCAGTATGAATTAAATCCAAGACATGTAATGACATTTAATCACATGATTTATATGGAAAAGCATGAATCTTACCAAGTGGACAATAAGAACAAAAATCAACAAAAGAATTAGATTGTACATTTAAATGCTCATTTAAAACTTGTCAAAGCATTTTTTGTGCAGGATGACCTAGTCTAGCATGCCAAAGAGCAAGTAGACTTTTATTAAACACAAGAAAAGCAGAATAAGAATGCGCCGAAGATTGTGGAGACCCAAAAAATAATATAAGCCGTTATGAAGAGACCGTTTGAGAAAGACTTCATTGGTAACAATATCCTTCACCGGACAAGAATTACGATGAAACTCAATCAGAACGTTATTGTCCCTAGGTAATTGTGATACGGTAAGAAAATTTTTTAAATACTAGGCACATATAAAGTATTCTCAAATGTTAGTTTTGAGTTATTAGAAGGAATTTGTGCAGATCCAGTGCTAGTGATTGATAATTATTGACCATTTCCCACCATAAGAGACTGATTACCTCTATACGAAACATTGTTAGTCATTTGAGTCTGATCACCGATTACATGAGATGATGCACCAATGTTCATGTACCACGAACTATCTGGAATTGACTTAGTAAAACTAAAGAATGAGTTATGCACTGAAGCTTTATCAGGAAATGACTATAGGTACTGGTAGAGACGAGGAAGTCGGTTGATTCCTCGTGTACTTTATATCTGCATGAAAGTAACAAACAGCCGCAGAGTATCCATAGTTCCCACAAATCTGACATGTAGGATGACTATTACTGTTTGAAAGTCTGAAACCTCCACGGCCTCTGTAACGAGCACCACCTCGACTCCGGTTACAAAATCCAAAACTATTCCACCATTACCACTGTGATTTTGACTAGATCCATGAGACTGACCATATGAAGATCCGTTATGTAATCAAGATCTACTATTTCTCCCTTTTACTTTCAACGAGCTGGTGAAGGGTAATGTGTTGGGGCATGTGCCTTAGGTCAATCCATTAACTATCTTTATGAATACTTTTAGTTAATAAAATAGAGGACTTCATTTGCTTTTTATTATAATTAATTTGCATGTTTACATTTTAATAAGATCCATGGGTATTTAAAGAAATATATTAAATGTCCCTAGTCGATCATTATACTAGGAACTATAATGAATTAAGACTAGTGTAAGTCTTGATTAATGATCATATGAAGATTAAACGTATAGGGATACGAATCAAGATCACGAGTACTTGTTAAGGAACAAAGTACTGGACCGATTCGCTATGCGAACATCACATGGATTAAGTCATAGTTGTTTCTCGTGATAGGTATATTTTTCAGTCCTCTCACTTGAGATTACCAGAGACTTCAACATTAGGAACATAGTGATTTGACACTATCAAACGTTGTCTTTAACCGGACGATTATAAAGGTCGTGATTGGTTACTGTGTGAGCAATGTGATGAAGTTGTGTAATCAAGATAGAATTTGTCCCTCTCATATAAAGAGAGATATCTAGTGGATCCCTCGATGTGTTAGACTATTAAAAGGCCTAGTCTAAGTGAATTGATATTGATCGATGTCACTTGGATGTTTTCAGTCTACCTAGAGATCGAGACTAGTACGATTGAACATGTTGGATGACAATTCCATGCCTTATGTTTGATCAAAAGGATATCGTGTGACAAAACGATGTTATATACAATATTGATTAGGTTGTATCGATTTGATGTTCGTACAACTTGGGTAATCATAATGTCTTGCTAGAGGCCTCTTATGACTTGTATACCAAAATGTGTTTTGGTACACTGTCAATGTTGTATGAGCCTATTGGGTCGTACACTAAGAATGGTTTTGCGAGATTTTAAGATGGTTCAAAAAAATAAATTTTATATGATAAAATTCATGACAGAAACGTCCTTGTGGTGTATTACACTTATACTTCTTTAAGTAGGGGTATATGTGTAATTTACTTAGCCGTCTATATATAAGGGTTGTATAAATAGACGCTTTAAGTTAGAATACACGTACGAAAGATTAAAAGGTCGAAACTCTATTTTTGTTTGAGAAACGACTTAGGGTTTTTGGTATGCTCTGGATCATTTTGGAGAGAAACAAAAGGTTTGGTATTCTCTCGAAGCTAGCACTTCGAATCTCGATCGTCGTTCGTGTGTGGACTACTGGTAGAGGGCGTTCGTCGTTGGCAGCGCCTTAGAGATCGATCAACCTTCAGAAAGGTATATTGCGACTGAGGTATGATTAAGTTTTTCATGGTTTAAACGTTTTTAATGGAATTAGATTCGGATCCTGTTGGGGTTTTTGTCAAAATTGTTTTGTAATCTCCGCTGCGCATGAACCCCAAAATCCAATAGTGGTATTAGAGCCTTCGAGTTCGATTCCATTAAATTTATTGCATGTTTTCTTCTGATATATACATGATATATGATTGAAAACATGTTAATAGTCTATGTATATGTGATATACATAAGTTTTCTGTGAGATTTATTATCATGTTTTGTGTATATGATACATACATTCGTGATTTAATTGAAATTAGTTTCGTACATGCTAGTAACCATGTTAGGTTAACTCGAATAATTTTAATGAATTGAGTTTCATGTTCTGTGATCCATGACACCATTAGGTTCGATTGGGATAGTAGTTCATGATTCAATTACATGTTTGTGATTATTTGGATGAGGACCGAAATTGCAAATAATTAATTTTCGAAATTATTTATTTATCTTGTTATATTTATTCTGTTATGAAGTTTCTATTTGATAAAGATAGATAATAAATTAGATTAAGAGATATAAGCAAAATCGGTTTCTTTATCCCTATTGGATAGGAGATAAATATGGAGAAGTTTGTTATTGGTGATATGCTAGGATTCAAATATCTTAAGTTCTAATTGGATTAGGATAAGATGATTAGTTAGATGTGGACCCGGGTTAATTAAAAATGTTTTAATTGACTTAATTTTGGATAAATTAAGGGGTAAATTTAGGATAATAAAATCAGCGAAAAATATGATTTTCTATAGCAAATTTTAATTTTCGGAATTGAAATTTGTCTTCTAAAAAAAAAAAAAAAGGGCAAGTAGCTTCCCCACAATACCCCGTCCGTCGCTTGCCATTGATTGGCCAATGGGGACATGTCTCTAACTAATCCTAGCGCACGGACATTCTTTTATTAATGAACAATATAAAAATCTCCAAATTGTTTAGTGATTTAACAAATCAATAAAATATATGATATTTCACTGTTTACATAAAATCACTAAAACTGAATAAAAGCTATATATTAAATTTTAAGTCTCACGCCATCCATTTTAAACACTTGTCAATACCTCGATCACACTAATATAGTTTCAGCCATAACTGGGTGTATTGTGTTATCTTGGTGAGACAAGTTGGATAAGAGTTACCTAAATGTTTAAAATGGTCCGACTTAATAAAGCTATCAAAATAGTTTTGAGTTTTAGGCACATGATGAGATAAAAATATGATAAGACATAAGATGTCCCGTATCTCATAAAAGTCTCTAAAAATTACATAAGATGTAATTGGTAACTGTTACCTACCTAAATAATCTAGTTATGTGTTTCATGCCATAGCTGTCATAGAATTAGGTGAAATATGGATTTTAGTCCCCTAAATAAACAGTGTGTTTTAGGAGGGCTGTTAATTTAGTGGGAGTTTATTCCTCTATACTAAAATAAACTTTGCATAATCTTTATTGTAGGTCAATGGCCTCTTCAAGTAAAAATACTCCCATGTCACTGCGATCCATTCTTGAGAATGATAAGCTATCTGGGACTAACTTTCTTGACTGGTTCAGAAACTTGAGAATTGTTCTTAAGCATGAACGCAAGTTGTATGTCCTGGATGCTCCAATTCCTGAGGACCCACCAGCCAATGCTATGAAAGCTGTGAAGGGTGCGCATAATAAGCATGTCAACCATTCTACCGATGTTGCATGTATTATGCTTGGCAACTATGGTTCCCGAACTTCGAAGGACATGGAACTAATGGAAGCCTACGACATGGCTATAACGCTGAAGGAAATGTTCCAACAAAGCAAGCTAGGCAAGAAAGGTTCGATACAGTCAAAAACCTACATTCTTGCAAGATGACTGAGGGTGCGTCAGTTAGTCCTCATGTTCTAAAGATGAAGGGCTATGTTGACCAGCTTGATAGACTCGATTTTCCATAAGCCAAGAGTTGGCTACGGATTTGATCATGAATTCATTACCAGAAAGTTACTCATAATTTGTGATGAATTACAATATGAATAATATGGAGAAATCAATTTCAGAGTTGCATTTGATGCTTAAAACTGCTGAACAAAATATCAAGAAACCCTCTAGTAATGTGTTGATGGTCCAAAAGGAAAGGGAATGAAGAAGAAATGCAAAGGCAAGGCTAAAGTTGTCAAGGCTGATGCTTCACCTGTCGCAAAGCCTGTGGAAAAAGTCAAGCCCCTGCCTATTCCTGCTTCAAAACACCCAAAAGAAAAGGAAGGAAATTGTCATTTCTGTCATTCACCTGGACATTGGTTCAGAAATTGCAAACTCTATCTGGAAGATCTAAAGAAGAAAAAGGGTAGTGCGACTACCACTACAGGTATTTATGTTATTGAAATTAATTTATCTACTAGTGATTCCTGGGTATTAAATACCAAATGTGGATCTCGCATTTGTATAAATGTGCGGGGACTCACCAGAAGTAGAAAGTTGAAGAAAGGAGAAGTCATCCTTCGCGTAGGGAATAGAGCAAGAGTTGTTGCCCTGACTGTTGGATCATATGACTTAGTCTTACCTAGTGGACTTATTTTAACTTTAAATAATTGTTATTTTGTGTCTGCCTTGAGCAGAAACATCATTTTTGTATCATGATTGGATATGGATGGTTTTGATTTTATTATTGCGAATAATAGATGTTCCATTTCTCGTAAAGGAATATTTTATGCAAATGTTGATTTGTGTGATGGTCTTTATATTCTAAGCATGAAAAGGTCCACTGATACTCCAGTCTTTAACATAAATACAAAGAGATTTAAGTCAAATGATTCGAATCAAACCTATATTTGGCATTGTCGTCTCGGGCACATAAATGAGAAACGCATAACGAAGCTCCATAAAGATGGACTTCTAGATTCATTTGATTTAGAAACATATGAAACGTGCGTATCTTGTTTATGAGGCAAGGTGACTAAAAGTCCCTTTACTGGTAACAGTGAAAGGGCAAGTGATTTATTGGGTCTAATACATACTGATGTATGCAGTCCTATAAACACAATGGCTAGAGGAGGTTATCAGTACTTCATTACATTTACTGATGATTTCAGCAGATATGGTTATGTATATCTAATGAAACAAAAAGCTGAATCATTTGAGATGTTTCAAACGTTTCAAGATGAAGTGCAGAATCAACTTGGTAAATCTATCAAAACACTTCGGTCAGATCGAGGTGGTGAATATTTGAGCCAAGAATTTGATGATCATCTTAGAAATTGTGGGATTGTCTCCCAATTGACTCCACCAACAACTCCACAGTGGAATGGAGTTTCTGAAATGAGAAATCAAACCTTATTAGATATGGTTCGATCTATGATGAGTCATGCAGATCTTCCATTATCCTTTTGGGGTTATGCATTACAAACTGCAGCTTTCACTCTAAATCGAGTTCCTTTTAAAGCGGTTGATAAAACACCATGTGAGATATGGTACGAGAAGAAACCTAGTTTGTCTTTCCTTAAGATTTAGGGTTGTGAGGCTTACGTAAAATGACAAGTCTTAGAAAAACTAGCACCTAAATCTGACAAGTGTTTATTTGTGGGGTATCCGAAGGAAACAAAAGGATATTACTTTTATAATCCAGCTGAGAACAAAGTGTTTGTTGCTCGGTATGGTGCCTTTATGGAAAAACAGTTTATTTCAAAAGACGCTAGTGGGAGAGAAATAAATCTTGAAGAAGTTCAAGAATCACAGATAAACCCTGAACCGGTACTGAAAGTTCAAAAACGTTCTGAACCAGTTGAACCTCCGCAAGTGACACAAGGCCCACGTAAATCTTGTAGGGTAAGACATGAGCCAAAGAGATTTAGATTTCTCATTACTGATAGTCGTGATGTGTTGCTTATGGATCAAAATGAGCCCACCACTTATCAGGAGGCTATGTCTGGACCAGACTCAGATAAATGGCTAAGTGTCATGAACACTGAGATGCAATCCACGTATGATAACCAAGTTTGGAACTTAGTTGATTTACCTGAAGCTGGGGAGACCATTGGATGTAAATGGGTTTTCAAGAAGAAAACTGACATGGATGGCAATGTGCATACTTTTAAAGCAAGACTTGTAGCAAAATGTTTCAAGCAGACTCAAGGTGTTGATTATGATGAAACTTTTTCGCCAGTAGCCATGCTTAAATCCATAAGAATTTTAATTGTCATTGTTGCATATTATGACTATGAGATATGGCAAATGGATGTAAAAATAACATTTCTTAATGGAAAGCTGCTTGAAGATGTGTATATGACATAACCTGAAGGTTTTGTACATCCTGAGAATTCTAGGAAGGTATGCAAGCTTCAAATATCCATTTATGGATTAAAGCAAGCTTCTCGGAGTTGGAATCTTCATTTTGATGAAATAATCAAGGATTTTGGTTTTATTAAGAACGAAGTTGAGCCTTGTGTATACAAGAAGGTCAGTGGGAGTGTAGTTATTTTTCTGGTACTGTATGTTGATGATATATTACTCATTGGAAATGACATCCCAACATTACAGAATGTCAAGTCTTGGTTAGAAAAGTGTTTCTCAATGAAAGACTTAGGAGATGCAGCCTATATCCTAGGGATAAGAATCTATAGGGATAGATCTAAGAGGCTAATCGGTCTAAGTCAGAGTGCTTACATAGACAAGGTGATGAATAGGTTCAGTTTGCAAGACTCTAAAAGAGGATTGTTGCCAATGTCTCATGGCATAAGTCTCAGTAAGAATCAATGTCCTAGGACAAATGATGAGCGAGACCGTATGAATAAGATTCCATATGCATCGGCTATTGGATCTATCATGTATACCATGCTATGCACTCGACCTGATGTATCATTTGCTTTGAGCACTACAAGCGGATATCAGTCAGATCCCGGTGAGAGTCACTGGATAGCAGTAAAGAACATCCTTAAATACTTAAGAACGACTAAGGAAATATTTTTGGTATATGGAGGTTTTGAAAATGATCTAGTTGTAAATGGTTAAATAGATGCAAGTTTTCAAACTGATATAGATGATTTTAGATCGCAATCTGGATATGTATTTACTTTGAATGGGGGTGTAGTAAGCTGGAAAAGTTCAAAGCAAGTGATTGTGGCAGATTCTACAACAGTAGTTTCGAGTATATTCAGCGTCGTCCGATGCAAAGAAAGGAGGCAGTTTGGATCAAAAAGTTCATTTCGAACTAGGTGTGGTTCCAAGTATTGCTAACCCTGTTTGTTTGTATTGTGACAATAACGGGGCAATAGCACAGGCCAAGGAACCTAGATCACACCACAGATCCAAACATATACTCAGGCATTTTCATCTTATCAGAGAAATTATTGAGAGGGGAGACGTAAAGATTTGCAGAGTACCTATTGAAGACAACGTTGCGGATCCATTGACAAAAGCTCTTCCACAAGCAAAACATGATGGTCATGTTAGATCATTAGGCATTAGATGCATGTATGATTGGCCCTAGTGTAAGTGGGAGATGTTGGGGCATGTGCCCTAGGTCAATCCATTAACTGTCTTTATGAATACTTTTAGTTAATAAAATAGAAGATTTCATTTGTTGTTTATTATAATTAATTTGCATGTTTACATTATAATAAGATCCATGGGTATTTAAAGAAATATCATAAATGTCCCTAGTCGATCATTATATTGGGAACTATAATGAATTAAGACTAGTGCGAGTCTTGATTGATGATCATATGATGATTATACGTATAGGGATACGAATCAAGATCACGAGTACTTGTTAGGGAACAAAGTACTGGACCGACCCGCTATGAGAACATCACATGGATTAAGTCATAGTTGTTTCTCATGATAGGTATATATTTCAATCCTCTGACTTGAGATTACCGGAGACTTCAACATTAGGAACATAGTGATTTGACACAATCAAACGTTGTCTTTAACCGGACGATAATAAAGGTTGTGATTGGTTACTGTGTGAGCAATGTGATGAAGTTGTGTAATCAAGATAGAATTTGTCCCTCTCATATAAAGAGAAATATCTAGTGGATCCCTCGATGTGTTAGACTATTAAAAGGCCTTGTCTAAGTGAATTGATATTGATCGATGTCACTTGGATGTTTTCGGTCTACCTAGAGATCGAGACTAGTACGATTGAACACGTTGGATGACAATTCCATGCCTTATGTTTGATCAAAAGGATATCTTGTGACAAAAGGATGTTATATACACTATTGATTAGGTTGTATCGATTTGATATTCGTATAACTTGGGTAGTCATAATATCTTGCTAGAGGTCGCTTATGACTTGTATACCAAAATGTGTTTTGGTACACTGCCAACGTTGTATGAGTCTATTGGGTCGCACACTAAGAATTGTTTTGCGAGATTTTAATATGGTTCAGAAAAACGAATTTTATATAATAAAATTCACGACAGAAACGTCCTTGTGGTGCATTACACTTATACTTCTTTAAGTAGGGGTATATGTGTAATTTACTTAACCGTTTATATACAATGGTTATATAAATAGACGTTTTAAGTTAGAATACACGTACGAAAAATTAAAAGGCTGAAACTCTATTTTCGTTTTAGAAACGACTTAGGGTTTTTGGTATGCTCTGGATCGTTTTGGAGAGAAACAAAAGGTTTGGTATTCTCTCGAAGCTAGCACTTCGAATCTCAACCGCCATTCATGTGTGGACTACTGGTAGAGGGCGTTCGTTGTTGGCAGCGCCTTAGAGATCGATCAACCTTCAGAAAGGTATATTGCGACTGAGGTATGATTAAGTTTTTCATGGTTTAAACGTTTTTAATGAAATTAGATTCGGATCATGTTGGGGTTTTGTCAAAATTGTTTTGTAATCTCCACTGCGCATGAACCCCAAAATCCAACATAATGAATCTTAAACACTCAAAGAATTGATTCCTTGAAGAACATGCACTTAATTTTAAAGAACTCTCAAAACTTATCATCGAAGCATGAAGTTCTTGCTAATCAAGATCAGTTTGCCTTTGAAGAACCGCTGTCATCGGTAAGTACTCAGCCTCCAAACCAAGAAACGTATTCGAAATTAAGTCATCATCACTTAGTGGCGCACCAGCAATTGCAAGTTCATCAGCCAGCCCTTTCATCTTAGCCAAATACTCACACATCTTGATAGATCATTTGCGAGTCGTGAGCATCAACTTCTTGATCACCTCCATCTGTGATTTACTGTTGATGGCATAGTATTTCTTTATAGCAAACCATAACTCATGTTATATGGTTCATTTCTTTGGAGTAATACCTAAGACGTTACCTCTAGTGTCACCATGTTCATCAGCCAACCACTCGGCTTTGAATATAAGATGTCACTCTTTATAGCCTAGATTTGTTTCTTCGCTTACAAGAACCTTGGCTGGACAACTGAGGGTTATAAATAGGAAATGGTCTAGATCTTGAACTTCGACCATCGGGATGATGATAGACTGCTATAGCAAGAAATTCTTTCGATCCATATTTATCATGACATTCTGATTGCAAAAATTGCTAAATGAAGTGTTGCTTGTCATCATTGAGCCTTAACTGCCATGAATCATCGATGTAGACATTGATTCTGTCTCCAACTCTTCAAATTTGGGAACGTAATCACCAAATCCAGTTTTCATACCGCCAAATCCAGCCATAGCATGAGCCATTTAGCTCTTATACCATGTTAAAATCAAGAAATGTATGAAACCCTAGTTAGGGTTTGAGGAAGGAGACGAACAGATATTCATTCATTGAATGAATCATCTGTTGTCTATGTTTATATATCATGAGTAAATGTATTACAACCGTGTGATTACTAGATCTAATCACAACCACTCATCTTCACGTTACAGATGTACATATGTTACACACTCGCATTACACTCACAATACATTGAAGCAACATACAACTATACACAATATAGACATTCACTCAATGATTAATCCTAATAAAAACTAATGTCAACAACAATAATAAACAACAACACAACTTCAACAACTCAATAACAACGCCACCACACAACTCACCTTTTCATCGCCTTCCCTTTTTCCTCACCCTCGATCTAAATATCCTCTCCCTTAATATCTCTCTCCCCTAATAGATTTTAGTTCTCTCTGTGCAAAAATGTTGAGGAGTTTTCGTTGATTTGGATTGGATAAATATAATGTTTCTTCAAGATTTGCGTTGCATGAATCTCGAGGCAAATCTAAAAGTCCACATTCATTATGTATTTTTATTGTCCTCGAGATACGTACTATGTATCTCAAGGTCAGTTTTTATCTCAAAACAAAATTGAATGAGGCGGTGTATTGCTTTGAAGATATATATTGGGATTTCCTTGATATTAGCATCACGCGAATCTCGAGACAAATCTAATGATTAAAGTTTCATTATTTTATTTTGATTTCCTCAAGATACATAGTACGTATATCGAGGTCAATCTTTATTTCAAAACTAAAATGAATGAGGCAGTGTATGTTCTGTTGGTTGTAAAGATATATATTTGATTTTCTCGAGATTTGCATTACATGAATCTCAAGGCAAAAATTTATGATTCATATATATTCCTTTTTATGTTTCTCGTGATACGTACTACGTATCTCAAAGTAAATCTCGTAGCTATCAACAAGATAATCACAAACACTAACTGAGCTACCCAAAATCAATTATATTAATCTCCTCGAGATACATATTGCATAGCTCGAGGTAGATCAAATAGTTTCATAATCATACACCATTTGATTCTCCTCGAGATTGGACAACACTTATCTCGAGACATGGCACACTTCAACAACCACATTCAACCATTTTAACTCCTTGATGATCATGCTACGCGTATCTCGAGGTAAATTCAATGTTTACTTTTATTTAATTCAAACTATAGGATTTATTTTTATATATTTATATATAAACTATATATAAATATATATATGCATTTATGTATTTTCGGAGCTATTAATTCACCACGCAGGCCAATGACCATTCTTGAACATGCACATTATTGTACATCCCACGCATATCACCCTCAACCTCGCATGTCACTACGAGCCCACCAATTCATTAATTATTTTATTTATTTTCATGGTTATCTCTTCAATTTATGTCCAAATTAAATTTCAAAAAATACTCCAAAATTATCAAAATTGGAGAAAATTCCCCAGCGCGCTCCGGAACTCACGGACACCGCGTATACACTCTATTTGACCGTATTTCATGTCAAAATAATGTATAATACATCAAATAAGCACACAAACATAATATTAAAATTTATGATCTTCGATCCATAACAAGTGGGTCCTACCTTAGATACCTAAATCTCAAATTAAATCCGAAAATA
Source organism: Stephania yunnanensis (assembly GCA_039657365.1). Lineage (NCBI taxonomy): Eukaryota > Viridiplantae > Streptophyta > Magnoliopsida > Ranunculales > Menispermaceae > Stephania > Stephania yunnanensis. Next base: position 48,847,083 of record CM077584.1, on the reverse strand, counting down.
CTTAATTAGCTGCCTCATCAAATTTATAAAAAATTGGATGTCACAATATGCATACCCTCTTACCATTTTGGATTCTAGTTGGTTCTAACTCTTCATGTTCATTTGTTATTATTGTAATTCATGTCTTTTTAGGGACTACTTGAACTGGGCTTACCCAATTGCTATCAGCTATTAGAAATATCATTCATGCATCTAATAATTTTAATATTTCAACTTTTACTACGTTCATCATAAGCAGGTTTAATCTACATTGAGCTTGACTAGAAGCTTTTGTGTCAATTTCTATATTTATCATCTGCATACATATAGCTGGACTTATTCCATTAATATCATATATGGTTCATTCTATTGCTCGTTTAAACTCTTTAAATACATTTATTAATCGATCTTCTTCTATACTTGTCACTTTACTAGAAATTATCACTAGTAACTTGTTATAGTTCCCTATATAAACACATTTCAAATGATATGGTAAATGTTTTAGGTCTAATCATGGGGCTTTAACTATAGAAAGTAAAAATTTTGAATGAGATCTAGATAAATTGAGGTAATAAGTAAGTTCTGCCAAATTATTATATGATTCTAAAGTACTTATTATATGTTTTGTCTCCTCGTCTCTATCTTCTTCTTCTTCCAAATCTTTTATTACCAATTTCAATTTATCTATTTCACCTTTTCTAAAAGATTTGTATATTAATGACTCTATCATATCTATTGTGCATAAGGAAGAGACATCCATTAGGTATTTTATTGCATCATATTTATATATATATATATATATATATAAAATTCATTGTATCATCATCTAATTTTATTGTTACTATTCCATTTGAAACATCAATTTTTGCTTTTGTTGTTTTCAAAAATGGTCTTCATAAAATTAGAGAAGTTCTATTAGAGAAATTATCTTCTTTCATGTATAAAACATAGAAATATGTTAGGAAGAGTAAATCATTAACCCTGACCAGTACATCTTCTAGTAACCCTACCGGTTTAACGGTGGATCTATCTGCTAATTGTACCATTATACTAGTTTCTTCTAAATGCACTTCCATCATTTGCAAAGAAAGGCAAAACATTTATGGAGGCTCCCGGATCACACAATGCTTTAGAAACTCCTATATTTTTAATCGTACATGAAACAAAAATATTTCAGGGTCAGAATATTTAAGAGGTAATTTCTTTTGAATTAGTGCTGATACGTGTTCTCCTAGACTCACCTTTTCATTAGCCTTAATCTTATTATTAAATAAATATTTTATAAATTTTAATACTTAGGTGCATTTTGAATGACTTCAAAATAGGTATATTACATACTACTTTCTTTAATGCATCAAAGATTTGTTTTTTTTTCTTGCAATTTTTTAGCATTTCTATTATCTTCCAAATGATTAAGGAATAGTAGTTTTATATTAATTGGTATGTCTTCATCAAGCTCATCACCTTTTTCGTTGGGGATTCTATTACTTGTTACTTTAATTTCTTTATCTAATTTCTTTTCTTTTTTTCTAGAGATTAATTCTTTTGGCATTTTAGGTTCATCCGTCTGCTTACCTTTTCTTAATATTATTGTTGGTGTTTTTTTCGTATAAAGTAAAATAAGGTCGATGTGGTAATTTTTCTTGATTTATAAATTCACTCATTTGTATTGCCATCTGACTCAACTGATTTTTCAACTCGATCATATCATTTTGTAACGTTTTAATTAGTTAATCTTTTCTCTTTCTGAATTATTTGATATTTATACCTTTGCTAACCCTGATTGTTAATACGATTGCCTTCATTTGGCTATGAGTAATTTGTATAACTATTGAAATTATAAGTTAGATCAACAAATCCATCATATTGATTCATTATAGCATTAGCTTCTTCTTTTTGGTTTGCTATTTTAAAGAGCATTCTTCGTTAAAATGACCTAATTCATTACATAAAACACAAGGTTTCACCTAGCTTGATCTATTCTTTAGTAATAATTCAACAATGGCTTTTAGCTTATCCATCTTATCGTTTAATGTCTAATATGTACTATTAATTTCACTTAGATTTTTCTTAATTAATTTACTATTCTCATCATATTTCTTAGATTGTTTAGCCATTTTATTTATAACTTCTCTTGTTAAAGTTGGTGTTGTATTGAGTAAAGACCCTCCACATTCTGTGTTTAAAAATATTCATTCTAAGTGATTTAATCCTTCATAAAAATATTGCATTAATTTTTTTTTGTAAATTCATGCATTGGACATAATGAAATCAATTTTTGATACTTATCCCAAAATTTATCAAAAGTTTCTCCAATTTCCATCCTAGCATTACTTATCTTTTGTCTATATAAATTGATTTTTTTTGCTGGGACATATTGATCAAAAAAAAACTTGTAGCATCTGTGACCAATTAGTTATGGAATTTATTAGGATTCATAAATTATTTACCGTGTGTTTATGTGCATAACTTTTACAACATATTGGCTGTTTTACCTCCCTCAAAATTCCATAACCAATTGGTCACAGGTGCTACAAGTCTTTCTTAATTAATTTTTCCTAACAAAAAAATCAGTTTATACGTGCTTATTTTGTGTGCAAACTCCCTAATAAACTTTTGATCATCTTCATTATCTTCACCTTAAACACATGGTAAAGAATTTATGAATCTTAACTTTAATTCGAATTCCTAAGATTTTGTTGTAAAAGTTATGCACATAGGTTCATAAGTCATGACATTCCTATCAGATTGCCTAAAAGTTAGTTCCTCCTCATCTTAAGTCATATTATATGACATTCAACAAGAAGGTTTCCAAGTGATTATTTTAAAAATCCCCAACAACGGCTCCAAAAATTGGCATGTGTCGAGCGTGCACAATAATTCTTCATGTTTTTCTATTATTTGTAGTAGTGGTATATGAGATATTATCTCTACGAGGATTTGCAAATCTCTTCAGAACTAAGGCTACCCTAAAGTTTTATTGGATTTAATTTAACTAATATAATTAAAACAAGAATTAAACACTATCAATCTAAAAATGAAACAATCAATTAATTAAAATAATTAAACTGTAAGCAATTCAAATTCAATAAACTAATCTAATGCAATTTAAACAAACAATCGAGAAATCAATATAACTTAATTATCTAAACAGTGCATCTTAGACAATGATATGTAAATCGTCATATATGGACATTTTCATTAAAGCATAGTCATAATCAAATCATCATATTTATACAATGATTCTAAATCATTAAACTCCAATCACAATAGGTTGATAGCCTTTAGCAAACTATCGACGTTGCTATATTCAATGGAAATAAGCCATATCATTACCCTTGTTACTCTACTTATTGGATAAGACGCAATAAACTAGAAATACGATAACGTTAACACTCAATAAAAGCCATACATAATCCAAACTAAATAAAAATCAGAAATATGCTAGTTATTAAATAACATATAATACAATCACCTATGACATTCACTCGAGTAATTTTGTCCTATAGATTAATCTTAGTTACGATTTCTATAATTGTTTTCAACAATCATAGACATATTTAGATACCCTATACTAAGAAATATATTGGTCACTATGCACACAATACAAAGAATCATTAGTTGAAATATGTAAAAACAACTTGTTAAAATCGTGATTGACGTGAAAGCATTAAGCACATAAATTCTACATTATAACTAAATTGATAAACAGTTTACAATCATGTCCAGAGTATTGTTTAGAATAATAAACTTGTCATATATTAATAATAAACATTGCAATAAACAAATAATTGAAAGACATTAATGTAAAATACCTCGATTAAAAAAGTCTTGAAACTCCAAATAGTCTCCAAAAATAATGAATAATGAACTAAACTAAAACTTAATTGAAAAGACTTTAAAACTAATAATGACTAATTGAGGGCCCTTAATTTCGAAGATGTAAGGTCTTATTTATAGTTTTTATAAATTTACAAATCATAGATAAACTCATACTCCTTGTAGTAATCCAAAAAACTCGTCACCACCTTAGCGAATTGTCAGTGAATCCTATGTTGTTCACAAATTGTTAAGTTAATCACTGAAAATATCTATCTGTGCTCCACTGATATCGCTGACTCATCGCTGGACTTTTTCTCTCAGTGAATGTTATCTTGTTTTTTATGGCTCTTCTCTTATTTCGATTTAGACAGCGATTTCTGTGTGATCTCATATCGCTGACTCATCCAGGACTATTTCTTCAGTTGACTGTTTTGACTTTTCTTCTTTTTTTCTTTCATTTCTTCATTTTTCTTAATTAAATCGTGAAATCACAAAAACAAGAGAATACCCTGTGTAATATCATCATTTATATATATAATCAACCTAAATTACAATATAAAACATATCTAATTATTGACTTGTCAATCTAATGTGTTCTGTGTATCTCAAAGACAATCTCAGGGTTCCTAATCAATTTTTCCAACTCTCTAGTGACACAAATTAGTGACATATTTCGCTTAGTTTCTTCAATCTAAGGTCATCTAGATGAAGATCTAGGGTCATAAATTAATCCATCCAAACTATAGGATTTTATTTATCTTAAATCAAATTAATTCACATAGGTACATTTAACACTTATCGTTGGTGTTCCTAGGCACATTTATTAATAAATTAGTGGTCTCACTAATCCCCGACTAACCAACACCCTGATCCCTATGTTTCGACACGCATCCTAAAGCAATTTCTAGTTCGCATTATCGAATGAACTAACTTAGGCTATGATTTAATTAGACGTCATATCCTACTATTTAGACTAGTTTAGCATTCCTGGGTAGCTCCTACTAGATACTTATGTCGATACGCTTCCTAATTTAACTACACATCACACCAACTCATCCGATAGTAACTTACACACATGCGATGCAATACAAATATATAATGATTTTAAACACCGCATATAAACAATTATCATTCATAAATAACATATTCCTTTGGTTCTCGTGTCTGAGTCAATCGATTTGTCCACATAATTAAAGCTCGAATTTCGACCGTTAATCTCTGATATTAACGTTAATTCTAGTTTAATTAATTTGGGTCATTACATTATTAATCTTCTCTTTTAATTACCTTATTGTCTACTAAATAAAATACATGTCTGCATAGATTGATGATTAGTTCTATCCCAACTGTGTTTTATCTAATTCATTGTAGGCACCACTTGCACCTTTATCTTTACATTTTTATCTATATTCGTGAATGGATATACGAATGCGGCTTTATGTTGATATCTTCATAATGTATATAAGTAGTTGTCTTTCCTTGTGGGAAGTTTTAGATTTTTCTTCTATGAGCTTGCTAAATACACGCCCACTTTGCCCTTACACACACCACCTAAACATACACACCACTTTTTAAACTATTGATCTAATTACCCTTATCCCCTTTCTTCCTCCCCTAAAAAAAACACACACACACACAGACACGTACACATACACACACCATCTCCTAACTCCAAAAACACACACACCACTCTCCTGACCTGTACCACGACACCGTTGTCATCATGTCGCAATTTCCTCTCTCTTTTTCTCTCGAATTTGGTCAAGATTTGGTTGTACACTGCCAGATCTAGCCTTATGGTCTGGCCAACGCAGGTGGTACGGGCGGGTAGAGACGGAGTTTGTGTGATAGGGAGTTCGGTTGGCGACAATGGCAGCGAGGGTTGGGAGGGTGGTATGTGTGTGAGGAAGAAGGGAAATTAGGTCAATAGTTTAAAGAAATTGTGTGTATGTGTGTGCTCGCACTCAAGCGCGTGTGTTTAGGTGGTGTATTGGTGTGTGTTTAGAAAACCACTACTTTTATTATTTGGATACTTCTATTATTTGGAGGATAGAATTTGCAACAAAATAATGAGGTTTGTTATGTAATATATATATATATATATAATTAAGGTGGGTCATGCATCACCCAAGTGTAACCTTACTATTCTAATCAACTCATTTTGACAAAGTTGAATCGACATTAGAAAGGTAGGCACGGCAGTGCGATACACCTTGGGATGTGTGTACATGTCTTATCGCATGACGATTACCTAATCAGTGCCAATTTGGTGGTGTCAAAGGTGGTTTAAAAATCATTTTAATTTTCTTAAACCCAGGGTAGGCCCGCGCGAGTATTATAAAATAGTTAGAATGCAAAATAGTGTAAAATAGTTGAATGTAAATAAAGGTGAAAGATAGGGTCATTGAGGGAAAGGAAGAAAAATGGTGGCAATCTTCGCGGAGTAGTAGTGTTGGGGTTAATTACACACATGGTCACTCAACTATGTATTTTGTAACACTTTGGTCACTAAACTCAATTTTGTACCAAAAATAGCATCATATTTTTAAAAACATTTTACTAAAGTCACTTTGGTATGATGTGGCGCTTATGTGGCATTGAGAACTAAAATATTAGTATCAACTCGCCTCGATATTTATTCTTTTTCATCAAGATGCTCAATCCAATAATTCTTATGAAGTGTGTCCAAAATAATGTCACAAGACATTCATCACAAAAACACACAAACTGATCTTAAATTAAAAAAAAAGGGCAGAAAGGTTTTTGATTCATCACCCTAGGCTTCAGATTTATCACGTCGGACGACGACGGCGGGGATTTCTTCATCCACCAGTCTTTAATCAAGTCGGAAGGCAATTTGAGCCTAACAAAGGGGAGTTCATTGTGTTTCTAATTGACGACGACATCACCGGCCCTGACGGTTGTCGTCTAGGGGAGTCAAAGGTTCATGGGTTTTGGCGGTGGCGGGCGGGGGCCGTGGGGGACGCGATGGAGGCAATGGTGGATACGGGTTTGGTATGTTTAATTGGAGGCGGTGGTGGTAGGTACGGTGGTGGTAGTGTGTATGAATTTAATGGTCATGGTGGAAGAGGCAACAGAGAAAGAAGAGGTGGCGCGGAAGAGGAATGAGCGGCGGAGGCGGTGGTTGATATCAGCAGAGGGGCGATGACGGTGGTTATGGGAGGTATACGGCAACAGCGGAGATGATGGCTGATTAAATTTTTTTTTGGGCAAATGGACAGGAGATGCTTCAATTTTTGTGTTAATGGTGATGTAAGAGTCCTTGTGACATTATTTTGGACACACATCATGAGAACTATTAGATTGAGCATCTTGATGAGAAAAATAAACGTCGAGGCGAGTTGATATTAATTTTTTAATTCTCAATGACACATAAGCTCTACATCATACCAAAGTGACTTTAGTGAAATGTTTTAAAAAATACGATGATATTTTTGATACAAAGTTGACTATAAAATAGTTAGAATGCAAAATAGTGTAAAAAACATGGTTGAATGTAAATAAAGGTGAAAGATAGGGTCATTGAGGGAAAGGAAGAAAAGTGGTGGCGATCCTTGCGCAGTAGTAGTTGTTGCTTTTGCAGAGTCCATATGTTGTGACCTGTCGACTCACGAAACACACCCCAATGCCAATGTGTAGTAGACTTCCTATTATTAACTCGTATTATTAACTCCATCTCATTTTCATAGCAGAAAAAGCATGGATTCTGTGCCAATCCCCACTCCACGCCACCCTTCTTCGCTTCTGCTGTTGTTACTACCAGCGTAGGCGTAGCAGAACACAACACACTGAGAAAGAGACAGATTCTCACTCAATCCAACTCAATAGTCTCATGACTTCTATGTTCTCCATTTGTTTCTTCTCTCTCTATAAACAGTACTTACAAGACTAAGGGACGTGTTGGTTTTGCAAATCTGGTTTTGGAACTGTTGTTCACTTGTTTGAGTGCGAGATCTCTCACGCTAGGTACCATTAATTTCTTGTCTCGAATTTGGTTGAGTTTCTTGGATTTGTTGGTGTTTTTATGTAATGGGTCTTTGATTCATTGCAATTCCGTTCATTTTCTCTTGTGGTATTGCAAAGCTGGGATTTTGTGATCTTTGAATTGTATTGAGCTTGTGTATTTTCATGCCCATGTTTCATCATATGCCCCCCTTTTTTTGTTCTAGAAAATGCACTTCTTTAAGGGTTTGCAATGGGTTTTTGTGTTGGGTTCATCTCATTCTGTTTGTGAGAAGTAGTGATATTTGTTACTCTTTTCAACATTTCTAGTATTATTTGCTCTCTTAGCGACAATGGGCACATTCGATGTTTGGCATTGCCCATTAATTGATTTGAGATGGACTTCATTATTGTTAAATTTGTCTGTGTAACATTGTAAATATGTGGGCATTGAAGAGCAATGTAATCCTCTGAAAAGGATCGGTTTTGGTAAAGAGGGCGGGCAGGTGGGCGGGCGGCGCTGTGTTGCCCTTAGAATCAAAGAAAAGGATTCCTAGCTAGCCATTTCACGGCCTAATCCTATTTCCCCTCGAAATGGGGAAGAAAAAAGAAAGTAAAGTCAGGGTAAATGACCATGTATGGCATTGACTTGGTCCAATCAAGGATAGCAAACTACCGCTTGTTAATATCACGGAGATGTGGTAATTGAATGGGAAATAAGGCCATATGGACGTTAATTAATTATACTTAAAATTACATAATAGGAGAGAATATGAAGGAACTTATTTTGTCAAAGGGGAACAATGCTGCTTATGTCGTATTTTGCAAAGAGAACCCTCGAATTCATTGAGCGTTGCTTGCTTGTGCACTGCTCATACTTAGTAATATATGAGTCCCTTCAATACTTGAAACCTCGTATAGTAGTATATTATTAAATTTGTCCGGAATTTCATTGATTTAGCAGAGTTTTAAATGTAATTAACAAGACTCAAGCGTGTGAAAATAAATGATACTTCTATCAATTAATAAAGTGCAATCAAGGCATAATCTACGATGAACCAAGCTGATCTGTTAATTAGTACAAAGGAAGATGCTGTCTTCTTCTTTTCAAAAGGAACGAGATTTGGAGAAAGTAGTAGTACGATATACATACAAATTACATTCTACTTCTATTTCAAAATGAAACATCAAATGTCAGTCCATCTTTAGCTATGGGGATGTAGAAGTTGTTCTAGTTTGAACTAATTAACTAAAAACTTTACTGTATCAGTCGAACAATTGATTGGGGATTGTGCTGAAATGCTCAATCTTTCTACAAGCTCCCTAAAAATCTCTTGAATAATTTGTGATTTAGTTAGCCTTATGAAATCCAATTGGCCAAATATAAGTCAAAGAAAACTAACTAGGGAAAGTCTCGAACAAACTTATGGACCAATTACAAGTTATTATGTAAACATATTATATAGAATGGACGAACTTTAACAAGGCTGAACTAAACTGCTTAAGAGGCAAACTCATTGGAAAGACACTATGCATCAATGCCGATTCCAACTGTTTGAGTTATAATTGCATTTGACCATTAGATTTTTGATTTTTTTTTCCTATTTGGGTTGCATTTATTCTCTTAGTAAGTTTCTATTCATACTTTTCAGATTGTATGGAAATCGTAGAATCATAAATCTTTTTCTCTCCGCATTATTCTCACCAACTACTCTTTCTTTAACATCTTTACATTCTCTCAAAGTTGTGGGTTTGGTTTCTTTAATGAAAAGGGGAGAAGGGGTTGAGTGGCATTTACATTGCACTTTCCCTAGCCTTGTCATTATCTGAGGTCTATGACCAGGGGCGGATCTACATGTGACTTAGTCGTAGCCCAGGGCAAGTCACACGTAACCCCCTATCTACATATATTTAGGCTTTTCAAAAACATTAAGTTTATAAAGACTAGCCCACCTCATGAAGAAGATTTTTCATACCTAGACCACCCCAATTTAAAAAAAAAAAATTAAAATGAGGAAAATAAGTAAAGTTCATTTTGTCATTGAATGAAATATACATGAAGGGGAAAAGTTCGAAAAGTTTAGCTAAATTTGTATTTGGTTCATTGCACAGTTGTTGTTGTCATTAATTCTCTACCATTAGTTTTTCAATTTTTCATCTTCAATTATTTCTTCAACTATGGACGTGGTGTATCGCCTTCAATTAAAGCATCTACGATTTTACTCTAGGTTTGGTAATAGTGTCCCTTATTTTTGTAGGTATTGCTTTTCGTCTATTTTTTGTCCGCTCTTGTTTTAAAGTTTTTATCATTTGAAATTGGAATGGAAAAGTCTCTTCCATGTAGTAGACCCAACTATTTTGAGAATGAGGTGGTGGTGGTCGTCGTCGTTGTTGCAATTGAAATAAAAATAAAATGGGCTAGTTTTTTGGTGGTGGTTCGATTAGTAGATTGAATTGTTCCTCATTCATGCATGACTGCTTATGTTCAATCGAGTTGAACTTTGTATCATATATAAAAAGTTATTTTCGTACCATGTAAGAAGTAAGCTGATTTAGATGTTATTACTTTCTATGACTATCTAATCTACAATGAGTCTCACCTTTTTTTTTTTGACTCGGGGTCAAGCTAAAATTAGTAGATTTATATTGCAAAACATTTTTTTTTACTGCTAATTACGATAACATGAGTAACTACATTATCAAGCTTAATTTATATAAAGAAAAATATAATTAACACTAGCTAGGAATATATGGTTTTTTTTTTTTACTTAAATAAAAATATATGTTAGTTATTTGAGTCTAGTCTAGTGCTCTGGAATATCTTGGGTAAGCCCCCGTCTATGACACAGGACCATTATGCTCATTTAGCCATTTCATTATCCAAATAGATTTTGGATCCATTTCTAAAATCTCATGCCACAATATATCGGTTTCAACAAATTTTATGAAATAGATATTCTTGAGTTTTGAATAAAATAGTCTTTTTGTATTAACGCAGAACAAGCTTATATTTTTGTCAAATAATATCCATAGGTTTTTATTCTCAATCGAAAAATAAAAATTCTAGCACTTGACCATCCGAGAAGTCTATGAGCAATTCATCTTTTGGTTGTATGTATTTATTATGTAAGTTAATGTCTTTGCTAGCATGATAGATGTAATGGACGATGGAGATGGGCCAACTATTATTTTTGTAAAAAAATGATCATATTTAAGTAGATTTAGGGTTTAATCCATATCCATTGTTTTCACAGCGCTTTTTGGGGACTCTTGTAAATTTTCCCTTAAACAGTTGGGAAAAAAATGGTATAGGATAGTTTTTCAATATATCTCTTTATTAGAATTGGTATAGAGGTTCAAGAAACCATTTCTCATCTCTCTCAAATCAGTCATTGATCCAGTACAATGCACTCATCACACAGTACACTCTCAATTACATTACAGTCGTTGGATTAAATCCACATGTCAACAGATCCCCAACCTCTATGTAACAAACTTCCTGAGACAGATAACAACTGCAGCAGAGAGTAGTAGATCATTGATCCAGTACAACTCACTCATCACACAGTACGCTCTCAGTTACACTTAATGATTTAATCTTACATTCCCCCTCAAACTAAGGGGAATTGGAATGACCCCAAGTTTGTTACGGAAATAGTGAAATCGAGAAGTGGATAATGCCTTTGTAAAATAGTTTGCTATCTGGTCCCCAGTTGGAACATAATGAACAGCAAGAGCACCAGATTGGACTTTGTCTTTGATGAATTAAATGTCCAGTTCAATATTTTTAGTTCTCGAATGAAAAACTGGATTTTTGGCTAGAGAAGTTGCACTCATATTGTCACACCGTATAACAGGAGTGCCCAGAATTGGAAACTTCAACTCAGTGAGTAAAGATTGAAGCCAAGTGAGTTCAGTAGCCACTTGAGCTAAAGCTCGATATTCTTGTTCAGCGCTAGACCTTGCCACAATGTTCTACTTCTTAGATTGTCAGGAAACAAAGTTAAATCCAAAGTAAACAGCAAACCCAGCTATGGACTTGCGATCATCAGGATTGGCAGCCCAATCTACATCGGAATAGCCTGTGAGTAGAAGTTTGGAACTAGCTTTAAAACAAAGTCCTAAATAGTGCCTTTAAGAAATCTTAAGACCCTCTTAAGAGCTTGCCAATGAGCAGTTGAAGGATGTTGTTGATAGGAACTTAATCTGTTAACAATAAAGGAGATATCAGGTTTGGTATGCACAACATATTGAAGACCACCAAGAAGGCTTCGATAGAGAGAAACATCATGAAAAGGAGAACTACTATCATGATGTAACTGTTTCCCAGACACAGCTGGAGTCTCTGCTACCTAGCCTACCTTAGCATTCATCATTCCAGCTTTTTGTAATAGAGAAATATATAACTGGACTGATTCAAATAAAGTCTTGTGACATCTCTCTTAACTTCAAAACCAAGAAACAAACTCAACTCTCCAATATCCTTAAGAGCAAAAGCAGTGTCCAACTTTTGAATGAATGATTGAATAGCTTGATCATTCGATCCAGTAATGATAATATCATCTACATATACCAATACATAGGAAGAGAATTATCCCAAGTAGTAATTGTAAAAGTACAATATCTCTGTCCAACAGATTCTGCTGTGGGCACAGAAAATAGCTTTGTATATATAGGTGTTATGGGCACAGATACAGGCTGCCTGTTTTGGCACAAATAAATAACAAGTAAAACTGATTTGCCGTAAACAAATGACACACGAGAATTGTTTACACAGTTCGGACCTCCCGTCCTACATCTACGGGGCCTCGCCCAGGTGTAAATGCACTAAGAAATATGATTACAAATTTACATAGAACTCCTAACTAGTGATCCCTCATCGAGTTCTATTACACAAATCACTCCCCCTTATACTTTGCACTTACACGAAATCCCAAGTCCCCTTGGTGTTCGAGATCCCCTCAGTGTTTCGGCTAAGTCTCCTCAGCTTAATGTGTGTATAACTAAAGAGAATGTTTTCCCTTATCTCACTTTGAATGCAAAGAACAATTACTTTCTCAAAGGTTACTTTGCATCTGTGATGACTCTACTATTTATAAAGAAAGCCTAGAATCTCTAACTACATTTGTTTTGATCTTCACAGCCTTCAAAGTATCTTGCCCATATTTATCTTTCTTTTAATCGAGATTTGATGGCTTTAGGAAAGAATTGAATGTCAAATCTCCAGTTTCCTTTTTTTGCATCTCTTTTGAAATAAGCAATTTGAGCATGGGCGTTATTTCCTTATGTTGTAAATGTTTGCCAATGTTTGGTAGATACACTGGATACTGCAAGAATATTTTCGTGATCTTGAAAAATCCAGTGAGTTGTACATATATTCTTCGGGCTTGCGTCACGATGTCCTGGGCAAAGCTATACAAGGAAATAACTAAATGGACCATTAGTGATACAATATGGTCCATTGAAAATAGATGCTTAAGGTGTGACATGCAATGACAACTTCTAGGGAATTTATGTCTTAACAGTAATGAATAAGGAAGAATCAGCTTTAGAATTAAAGAAACCCAAGGAGAGTAATGCACCTTTGAGTTTATCAAACCAAGCCCTTGGAGCTTGTCTAAGACCATAAAGAGCTTTATGAAGGTGGCAAACATGATATGACTTCTCTGGATCAGCAAAACCATCAGGTTGATTAGTAAACACATCTTCTTGTAATTGATCACTCAGAAATGCATTATTGATATCAACTTGGCGAATTGACCATCGATGAGTGACAGCAATAGAGAAGATAACTGTGATTGTAGAAGACTTGACTACAGGACTGTAAGTCTCTGTAAAATCCACTCCAGGAATCTGCTTGAGCCCCTTGGCAACCAATCTTGCCTTGTATCTATTTACAGTACCATCAGAATCCACTTAGTAACTACTACATGCTGAAATGGGTTAGAAGGAACCAAAGACTAGGTCTGTGTCTTAATGAGTGCATTATACTCCTTCAGCATAGCTTCTTTCCAATGAGGTATTTTCATGGCCTCTATAACATTCTTGGGAATATGACAAATGCTTGCTTCATTGAAATACCATTTTTAGCTCTTGTAATCATGGGATGAACATTTGATATCTGTGGTGGAAGAGATGCAACTTGAGAATCAGAAGCAGGCTGCACAGTTGATGGAGAAGGCAAATCTGAAGAAGATCTTGAAGACTGAACAACTTCTCTTGATATAGGCACACTGATTGGAATAGAACCAATGGAGCTGGTTGAATGAGGAGCACTCTTCTGTGTGCAGTCAGTGATTTAGGAGGAAACATATCAGAGTAAGGAAATTCCTCTTCATGAAATAACACGTCTGGAGATATACATTTTCCCAGTAGTCATTGGTAAGTATTCTCCATCTAGACCATTCAAAGAACAAGAAATCAAATCTTTTTCTTTCTCAGCTAATTGTCTGCATGTCATGATGTAAGTGCTTGTGTAATTAAGTTGATTTTGTTTTCCATTCCATTTTTTTGTTCTGTACATTTACAACAATTTGATCCATATAACCTCAATTTTTAGCATCACTCTTGTTCTTTCTCCTTTTCCTTTTAGTTTAAAACCTTTTCTAAAATAGCTCAGATATTCGAGCCTGATAATGCCAGAACTGATTTTAGTGGTGTTGGTTCAGAACTGTTGATAATAGGATGTTGATGGCCGGAGATCTTGCTCTAGCATCTTTGCAAACATATAATGATTCTTTGCTGGGATTTTTGAAGCACACAATGATTGAACACGAAGCTATATTTCGGTGGCAGGTTGGTGAACCTTCTTTTCTTTTCATTATTAGTAATAAAAACATTTGAACAAGTTACTGCCAAAAAATTATCTATCAGAAGCCATCCATATTAACGATATAAACCTTTTCACTTGTTTTCTTTTTGTTCTGATTTGTGTTCTCACTAATCATGTATTAGGTACATGAGCTTCATCGGTTATATAGGATACAGAAAACACTGATGGAGGGATCCAGATGGAAAGAGTTCAAGGGATGCAATTCTTGGGCCAGTAGTGTGCAATCCAATCCATTACCACTTCAAGAAAGACCTACATGTAAACTGAAGGAAGTGGAATTTGCATTGTCCATGGTAACTACAGATTTCCAATGTGTTTAGTCTCATACTCAGAATTTGGTGCATAGGATTAGGTGCTTGGAAGCAGCTTTACCATAGGCTTTTAACCTTGGATTTTTTTTTCTCAGAATGACCTATGTAGGACATCTTAAAGTGAGACTTTGGGGAAATTTTGTTTTCCTTTTTTCTTTTCCATCAATGGAGTGTTAAAGTTTCTAAAATCATTGTAATTGCCTTTGCTGCTTGATTGAATATGACTTGACAATTAATGCAATAAGAATTCTTCATTTTTTTAGGTGGATCTCACACAAACTTCGTATCAAGATTGCTCGAGGAAGGCTCCGGGAACTTCCCACAAGGTTAAGCCAATATCTCTGGACCTTCAACTCCCAGCAGACGATTACTTTAGTCATTTTGATGTTAAACTCGCACAACAGTCAAGGCAAGTAGATTCATGCTCATCATTGAAAGAAGCTTGCAAAGCGAGAAACCTCTTGGATGATAAGCGAATTGATGCTGCAGAGGAGGTGAAACTTTCCCTTGGTGCTGGAAAGGATACATGGAGTCAGGAAAGTCGAGGTAGATGCACTATTTTGTCTGCTGCGGATGTCATTGACTTAGATGGATCTGTCCCAAGGACATCACTTCGGGTGGAAGAGCTTTCCTCATCCATCAGTCCTGAAAAACCATCAGCTGATATTGGAGGTAAAAGTCAATTTCAAGTGTCTGCTGAATGTGACATGAGCGTTTCAGCCAAAGTGGAGGAAGAACCATGTCACTGGGTTTTCAAGAATTGTGCTCTCAAAGACCTTGAAAAGCAAGGTCACGAGTCCGTGTATCCAGGTATACTGCAAGTTCTATGCCCCTTTATGACTCTTGTAGTGCATCTTTGTTCTCACTGTACTTGTATTTTTCACAAAAATCTCACTGTGGTAGTTCATCTTTCTTTCAGGATTTGATGTTAGTTGTCCATCTGTGAATAAATACAAGAGGAAGTTATCAAATTTGTGTCAAATGGAGTTTGTGGACCTAAATAGAGTCCAACTTGAAGAATCATCCTGGTTTACAGATGCTCCTTCAGGAACTCTTCCTTCTCCAGCAGCAAGCTCATCAGCAGTTTCGCAGAGACTCAAATCTGCTAGTCATACTGTATCCACTTATTCCAGGAAACCTAATAGCGATTCATGTTATACCTCTTACGAGCATCAATCATACAATGCTGCATATTCCACTTTAACTGATGCTGAAGGGAAAGATAACAGTGCACAGGCATCTTCGAGGAGTGCTGGGTTGAATGCAAATAGCAGGAGCAAGATAGGCATCATAGATCTTGAGTCATTACCAGAGGATTCGCCAGAACTAGCAGATGGCATAAATGGTACGAGTATTGAGGCCGGGAGGACAAATGATGATTTGTATCAAGGGCAGTGCAGTTTCTTACGCCATGATTCCAAAGGTACTCCAGACTTTAAATTGGCAGACGGTTATTTATGTAAATCAGTTGTAGGATGTCTCAATGTATCTCAAACAGCAAATGACAAGGAATTTGGCCAAGAAAGTTGTGAGAAGAGCGAAGAAGATGCAATATCTTCAAGTATATGCCGCAGCAATGTAACTCAAGGCGAATGCTATGGAGACTCAGTTGGTCCATCTCAAGTCACGGAAACAGATTCTAGGCAGCTTGATGTAGTACCCAAAGTTGTTGACTGCGCTTGTGTAAATGGCAAGTCTTGTCTGTGCAGTGCAACAAAGCGTCGAGACCCAGATGTGCTACCAAACGAACGGGAAATCGATTGCTTTGTCGCCAGGGCAGCAGTGTCACTTCTTCATATTTCTTTGGGAAATTCAAATTGCTGTGAGTATAGCATTACAGATGACGGTACAGAAAGGTTGACAAATGAGCCAAAAGAAAAACCTCAAAGTTCTTCTGATTCTTTCGAGTCAATTGTGCTGAGACTGAAAAACAACAGCACTGACGACTACTGTGTAACTTCAGCCCCAATTAATGAGAATATAACAGAAACTAACATCAAAGGACCTGTTGCGTCACTGAGAAGAGGAAGGAGACTCAAAGACTTCCAAAGGGACGTACTTCCTGGTCTTGTATCACTTTCCAGGCGTGAAATTTGTGAAGATCTACACAGTATTGGAGGCTTTGCTAGAGCTAATGATTATAGAAAGAGCAGAATAAAGAAGGGCAGTTCACAAATTTGGTTTCAGCCCTTGAGAAGTAGGTGTTCCCGGTTCAATAATGTTTGTTGAAGGAATTATTTGATGATTCATTGTAATATTGAAACCTGAAATATTGCTAACATTTGATGCTTCCTTGAGCCAATCATGTACATTGTGTCTAATTTAATCAAGCAACTGCACCTTCATAAACATTCAACAGTTTTCTTTCTTTGTAGTGCATCTAAAATCTGCATAACTTAGTATCGAAATAGAACATTATATTCATAACTAATCTGAATTTCTGTATTTGATTGAATGAATTTTACAGTTAATGAGGCATTGATCAACTGGTAAAACAAATGGGGTTCAAGGGGACTGATTTGGTAGACACCATGTTCGTGAAAAAGAATACAATAAGGTATTTATGGAACACAAATTCTCTTGCATACAAGTTTATTTAAGAGTTTGTCAACGTGCTTCTAAAGAGCTTGAACTCATGATCCCACTTGCAGGACTTGCAGTTGAAACTATTGAGATCGTCTGGATCCCAACTTCGGCCTGAATTACGCTTACAGCCATTCTTGCAGGCATGTAGTTCTTGCGGACGAAGCGAGCAATTCACCCACATTGAGCGAAGAATTTTCTGACACTTCTTTCTACAATCGGAGATTTTATAACCACACCAATAGCGTTGACGCAGGGCTTCCTCCAACTCATCCAACACTACAATCCCTTGTAGCCTCGACTCCGCATCCTCATCACATAACAAGATCATCCCAAGAGCATAAGTCGCTTCATCATGACCAAAAGACGCCGCTCTTTTCAGCAATGCCAACCCCACTTCGAAGTGATCCTTGTTGAAGAACTCAATCTGAATAATTTTAAAAAAAAAAAAAGATATTAAACATAT
This sequence comes from Stephania yunnanensis, assembly GCA_039657365.1. Classification (NCBI taxonomy): domain Eukaryota; kingdom Viridiplantae; phylum Streptophyta; class Magnoliopsida; order Ranunculales; family Menispermaceae; genus Stephania; species Stephania yunnanensis. The sequence continues at coordinate 48,829,127 of CM077584.1, read as the reverse complement.
ATAGCTAGTCAAAACCAAGAAAAACTGACAATCTCAATGAACAAAACACAAACCATTCCGAGGCGGTACAAGGCTTCAGGGTTTTGGCTCTCGAGGCACTGCCGCAAGAACGAAAGCTCGTCGATAGACAAAGGCCACCACGGAATTGGCCGAATTTGCTCCATGGAAACATGCTTGAAAACATAGCTATCATCAGCCAATCCATGCAACAACTTGTTGGCACACTTGAAACTACAAAGATCAGGCAGAGAAGATGAGGCCACACGGGCAAGAATTTCTATGAGGACATCATTACAGACGGTGTACAAAGAACATTGGTGATGATCACGTTGATGATCATAACAATCCATGATGACAATATTCACTGTTGATGAAAGAAACCCGAGGAGAGATTAAAGAAGCAATAAAATCGATTAACAAATTAGTTAGTTGATTAATTGTTGTGGATGAATTATCAGAAGTTCAGGTATGTGTTGTGTTGGAGAATGAAATATGGAAGTAAATTTGAATTAGTGTTGGAACGTCAATCATAATCCAAGTTGGATTTTGGGAGTTACTAATTTTAGGCTTGTTTTGCCGAATTTGGTAGTTACTAAATATCTGGGTCGGATATTAACATTTGTTTGTCTAATTATAGCATGCCAGCTCCACTAGAACAATTTTGACTTGCGATTAAAACAACACAAACTAAAAAACCCATCCCGAGTTTGAGTCTGAGTTAATTAATAGGGGTTTTAACTTGTCAAGCACAGCCCATCATCGTCCCGTATGTAAATTGCCACTCAATCGTCATCTCACAACTCGTCACAGAGCTCCATCATTGTCTCAACTCGTCGAAACTCTAGCTAGGGTTTTGCGTGAATCGTCTGTCTTTGCTCTCTCATTCTCGATCTGGAGGCTTTGATTGTGGTGAACACGACCGTGCGCATTCGAAGAGGAGAAATGAAGAACATCGTCGCTCAAAAGCTCACTCGCTTAGATCTTTCTCAACTCTCACTCGCTCTCTCAGATATCTCTCAGTTTTCACTTGTTTTTGAATCTCGAGATCCACATCTGGTAGGTTTTCTTCTCTCGATCTCTTCTCCTTTTCATGTGCTCGAATTTTGAACGCATTTGATATGTCAACTGAATTTCTAGAGCTTCACCTCTGTTCGCAGTGACAATCGCTAGACTGTTCGCATTCTTCATCTTCTAGGGCTTCAGTTCTACGATTAGTTCACTTTCTTCTCTTTCTTTCCGTTTTTGATTTCCGTTTGACTCGTTAGGTCTTTGAATCAGATTTCTTTGTTAGTGGTTCGATAGTTTTGGGATCATTTTGAGCTGATTAGGTTTGTTGATGTGCTGTTGCCGAGTTTGTTGTAGCTAAACATGTTTGACTGTTTGTGTTATGATTTCAGCTGAGATTGTGTAAATTTTTTCGTAGTTTTGCTTATTTGTTGTCCAATCGAAGCTATTTCTCTAGCTTTGCTCTTGAATTAGTGTTGCATATGGTTAGTACACACAAAGATAAGCGCAGCTGAGACTGTAAATTTGTTCTAGTTAGTTTTGATTTCAGCCGAGAATTTTGAGCTCCTGAGCTAGAAATTTAGGCGTCTTTGTCTCTTCCTGGTGTAATCCATGTTTGAGTGGGTGTTGTGGTTTAGTTCTCTGTGTGATTTTCTCTAGCTTTGTTCTTGAATTAGTGTTGTTTTGTTATATGTATATTCTGCCCCTTTTTATAAGACTCGAGATGTCTCTCATTGGTGTTTTCTTGGTAAGTTTAATTGAGTTGTCTTCGTTGAATTTTTTAGCAAAGTCTATCAATGTTCAGCATTTCTTGTTAATTATTATGAACTTTACAAGATATTAAAAATATATAAAGATATTAGTATATATTTTTTGTTGTTCAGTGCTACTATTAAAAATATATCAAGATATTAATATATATATATATATATATATATATATATATATATATATTGTGAGCTATAATTAGTAACTCTGCTTGCTTCACTGCAGACTCACTCAATTATTTCATTTCATTACAGTCGAATTCTGAGAGGGAGTAATCCTGAGCTGTAATTGTAAGCACGTACGGCCGCCGAACCATTTAATTACTACTGTTACCTGTATGTTGTGGCTCCTGCAACACTTATCTACTCTTGAGATTTTGGCTTGACCTAGGTAATAAGGAGAATGTTGTTCAAAAAAGTGACCTACTTCTGGTTTTTAATCACATGGAAGAAAAGTTGTCTTTACCCTCTTGCATGCAACGCACTTTTCAGTCTTATTAAACCAACCACTTTTTTAATTATGTGCATTTTCCTCTCTCTTGCTTCATCATCCCCACTACCTAATCCTTTCAATAAATCCTCTCTTTTTAGTGGCATTGCATATTATGTCTTCATATCTAATTCATCCACATCCAGCGGTCAATATAATTTTGTCTTTAGAGAAAAGAAAAACCCTCTGCATTTATCAATGGTAATTTAATTAGAAATAAAATGGCACAATGATGGACCCATAATGAATATCTTGAGTTATTTCTATTTGTACACGAGTCCCTTTTTTCACTCTTCTAATACTTGGTTGGATATTCAATAGGTGCTTGAATATCGAAGTGATGAACAGGTCAGGAGAAGAGTTGCAGATTTGAGGGAGACGTGATATCACAAGGAAGGCAGAGTGTGCTGTCAATATATTTATCGCAAGGAAGGCAAAGGTCAGTCTTACTTCTTTAGAGCTAATTCCAATTGTTCTAGGACTCTGTGTTTCTTTATCTAAAGGTATTGTACTTCTTTTTTTCAGTTTTAGTTTTCTTTTGTTATTTCTAACTGTGTTTTTCGAAATATTAGTACAAAGATTGATCAAGTTTTCACTTTCTGTGCAGAAACTCTCTTGATGAGATGGATGTCTCATGGTAGGAATGTTGGTGGCATTCTCTTGATGAGAAAAGTATGGCACTTTTCTTACTAGAAAAAAACTTATTTTCATCTTTTCATCTCTGTTGATCGCCATATTCACTTAACTTGTTCTGTGCTCTATAGGGTATGCGTGGAGTTTGAGAGGGGAGAAATAGTTCCAACGGCAATGAGGTGAGAATAAACTAAATAAACTATAGGGTAGCTTATATTTGTTCTGTGCTCTATAGGGTAGCTTATATTTGTAGGCTTTGATTTGGATGAATTGAAAAAAATTGTCATACTTCATTACTAATCGGCCATATACACAACTTGGTGATCACTTCGATCCTTTATGCTTAGTGTTTTCTTTGTCCTTAATTTGCTATCTTCTCTTAACCTTGAAGGCAACTCTTCCAAGGAATTGTACCCTTTGTCTTTGTCAAGGATCTCAGCTTCCTTATCTCGAGTCTAAATTTTTTTCAGCTCGAGCCGATGCCTCCATCTCTATACAAGGTATGACAACTTAAAAATATGTCAGACATTATTGTCGTAATGTGATTATCATTTTATTTCTGAAAGGGTTATCTTATTATCATTTTATTTCTGAAAGGGTTATCTGATCATCATTCTACTTTAAACCTCTAAAAGAATTTCTTATCAATGCAATGTCTTGGAAACAAGCAACATTTGTGCATCAATATACTTGAACTTAAAATGTTCTTGACTTCTACTATATTGGTTAAGTTTATATTCAGATTTTGTTGAGTGTTTTTTTCCTTCCGATAATTTCTTTTGTATTTTTTCAACAGGGCAATTATCATCCCACTTATTTTTGCTGGCTGGAATTTAAGACAGCTAGTATCCCATTCATTTGAGAAAGCTATATGTGTGCCCACGCCTTGATTAATTATTTCACTTGGTTTAATCTTTTCCTACTCATCTATATATAACAGCTAGGTGAATCTTTGAATGCTACGTTTTTCTCGTGAATAATCTTTAAAATTATTGATTTGACATTAATAGAATTACCTAAAAAAGTATTATCTAAACTTCAATAAAGTTATGTTTTTCTTCTGTGGTTATGATGCGTTTTAATTTCATTGAGGGATTACCTATTCCTTTTTTCTTTTCTTTTTTAAGATTGGTGATCTTTTTGTTTAGTGAATTATCTTCTTTGACTTATTGGTTATGAGAGATTTGATTTGTGTGGTTGTGACTTGTGAGCTTAATTGCATTGTTGGGTGCATTGGTGTGGTTAGTTTTATGTATGAGTATATCTTAATTTTTCTTGATTATCCTTTTGGTTGGTGGTGAAGGTGAATCTCACCCTGAGCTCATAATAGTTTGCTAGCCAACTGTTCTAGAACTACTGTTGCAGATGTGAATCTACTTTCCACATGCGCTGTAAGTTATTGTTGACACAAGTTTAAGTTTGAAACAAGTTGTTTATAGCTTCATGTATTTTGCTAATGATTTTCGTGACGCCTACGAATTTTATAATTTAGGTTCTCATGTATGCAGCATGCTAATAGACATTCTCTATGCCATTCTACTTCTTTAGATATGAATGCTATATTTCAGGTTCTCATTGTAACTGATGTCATAATGTAATTTTAATTCCTGCTTGCATTCATTATAAGTGAATACCATGTTCTATAGATGTTTAAGTCTGGCTTCCTTGCTCAAAGATTTATTCTTTGTCTATGACAATATTTTAATTTGCATTATTTGGATTGTGTAATTCTTCTCTCATGGATCAAGTACTTTTATGCAATCGGTTTTGATTTGTTTCTTGCAGAAATTGGTTGGTTTCCTTTGAAGATTAGGCAATTGACTTCGATGAGCTGCCCTACCTTGATCGCATGCTGCCGCAATGCTCCGTCTGCCTTTTGGTTAATGCATGTATGCATATTACTATAGTAGTGAATTTGTGATGATCAGTGAGAAATTATACTTATCATTCATTTTTTTTGTAGTCTTTGCAATGTTGGATGACTGTTAAGGTTTTTTCATGTTCTGCAATTTTTTTGTGGTATGTTGTACTTCAGTTCGAGGAAAGAAAAAAGGATAATTGAAATGTATAGACATTTAAATAAAAATGATGATTAAAATTCTGAAATTTTATTTTATTTTTTTATTTTTTTTAAAAAAGAGATTAGATAGAGATTTGGTACCTTTATGTAAGCCTCTTAAGATATCATAGCGGTTTTAAACTCTTATCAAATCTTTGAAATTTATAGGGGTTTAAAATTGTCATTTTACTATCTCGTGATATGATAATGATTTAAAAGATAACACTTTTTACATATGTCAAAAGTTTCTATTAATGGTCGAATCTGTTCTAATGCAGTGAAGTAAGCTAACAGCTAATGAATTGCCCGAACGACACAGATTTAGTTCGAGCGTGGAGTGGACTGGCGGCCCAACGAGAGAATGATAGGTAGTTCGAGCGTGGAGTGGACTGGCGGCCCAACGAGAGAATGATAGGCCCAAACGAGTCTTGGGCTTGGCCCACTAGTTGTTCTTGAAAAAAAAAAGATAGCCCAACTGTTGAGGGTTATTGTCATTAGGGTTTTTTAGGCCTGTTCAACGGGCTTGGCAGGCAGGGGCTTTTATTTCATGGCCTTGTATTCAATTGAGGGTGAGGGCTTAGGTTCGAAACTCATAAATTCATATCTGACGTTACGTTTTATATAAAGTATTAATTTTTATATAAGTTATTCATAAAAAAAAAATGCATTTCTTATTCAAAGCAAGCGAGCTCGAGCTAGATCAGGGCTAAAAGCACAAACTCAAGCCCGCCTATTAAATAAGCAAGCTTTGGTGGGCTCGGGGCCGGGCCGGGCTAGTCTTCAATTTGTAAGAATAGCTAGCGAGCCTTGGCCCAGTGGACAGATTTAGTTCCTTGTATGAACACCCACTTTACGAGACTGTGCATCTAACTTACACAAGGCTCATGCTTGGTTTACCATTGGGCCAACCTGTCTAGGCTCCACTCATGATATTTTGAAGAGCAAAGAAAACGTTCGGTCAACGCATTTGCTCGCATTGTGATGCATGAATAGACGACTTGTGTGGGCCAATGTACATTAAGCAATGTCGTTCTAGCACTTCTACTTAACTTAATATACCAAATCATGCACCTTTTTCCTTTTGGAAAATTAATATTTTTATAACTATTTGGGGCGCTCGTGCTAAGTGGCGAATCTATAGGGGGTAAGGTGTAACGACTTGTTACCTTAAGCGGTGATTAGCCTTAATTCGATTTCTAAATAACCTGAGTTAGGCTCGTGGTTAAGCCCAACTTGTCTCGATTAGCATGTGTGGATTTGCATGTTGTTTGGTGTTTACATGGTTTGTATTACTTATTATGAAAAATAATTGGATTATTTAGCCTATAAATTGAATAATTGAAAAATTATGGGAAACCTAATACCGTGTGTGGGTCAAAGATGGCGCACACGAGTCGTAGGGTAGCATGCACATACGAGTGTACTCGATGGCACGCAACGCGAAATTACTCGCGTGTTAATATAGGCTTATATATATTTATGTATAAATTGTGTATACATAAATACATATTGAAAAATAAATAAATAATTAATAATTGGTGGCGCTTAGTGAGTGACACGCATAGAACGTACAATATGTGCACATCCAATGGTGGTCATTGGCACGCACATCGAATTTATGGGCGCGAAATATAAGTTATATATATATATATATATATATATATATATAAATAAATAAATGATTCATATAGTTTAAATAAAATTAAAGTCTACATTTGATTCGCCTCGAGATATGTGTAGCGTGAGCATCGAGGAGGTGAATGGGATGTATGTTGGTGAGTTTGGATGAATTTCACACACCTCGAGATGTGTGTCATCCCATCTCTAGGACAATCAAGTGGCGATTAGATGTTTGGTTATTAAACTACAAGATCTACCTCGAGATGCATGATACATATCACGATGAGATCAACATGTTTGATTGATTTCCTAGACTTGAATTTCTCCTGGGTAATGAACTTGACTTCAAATGCTCTAAGTCTTACAAATTTTCAGCCTGCTTAACTTCTTATTTTCATCTCTTTAATGGTGCATGTTCGTGAAAATGACTAAGGGTTGATATTTATACTACTTGCTCTATTCAAATCATAGCCACACATCTTGTTTCATTATGTCCATCTATAGGTGCATTAAAGACCCATATTTACCCCATAATTTCCAGCAACTCTCTCTAACCACTTACAAAACACATTTGATCTTTTAGGATCTAATGGTATGCAGATCTCAAGGCAAGATCTATGGTTCTCGTTTTATTCGTTTTAAACTTAGCCTTACTTAAATAAATCAATTGTCCAAGTAGACTGAGTAATCTAAGTACAAATATTTTTAATATATTTAAAACATACTTAGGTACTTGCCATATCAGTTACTACTAAGGTCTCACACATGCACATATCTCGAGGCGTGACTCCACTTGCATACTTGACTATAAAATTATAAAACTTGCACACGAGTATCTATATAGGTAATACACGTCATCGTCCACAAATAAATATTTAAGGGTCGTTATAGGGTCGTTGCGCTTACAATCTCGGTGTGACGACCTCAGTTCCACAATCCTAAACTCAGCCCCGCCCGGCCTAGACTTACGTGGACCCCCGAACCTGTCACAGCCCATATAATTAATACACGTTTACTTCGTTAATCAAGACAAAATGACCCGTGACGTGGAACCCGTAGCGAGATACGTGTCACTACCAAAGCACAGTGGCCGAGGTAAATATTATATTTGTTGTGTTGTTTGACTAATGTATTGTACATGTGTATACTACTAAGTCATTTATGGGTATGCAGATATCGAGACGAGCGGGGGACGCGCCTCGAGTCGCGTGTTGGCATGGGACCGAGGTAGCGGCATATGGGGTATGCTTAATGTTTTTGAGTTAACAAAAAATGAATGAAATGAAAAAAATGAGTGGCTAGCATTAATCTTATATATATATGAATAATGCGGGGTTTTATCCAGGCTTCATAAAAAAGAGAGAGAAAGAAAACAATGGCGAACAGAGAAGAAAACTGAAAGGAATGAGAGAAAGAAGAAGAAAGAGAGAGCGGGAAGGAGAGAAAGCATATGAGACCGGGAGAGATAGAGAGAGACCGATAACTCGACGCCGAGAACGCAATGTGAGTTGAGTTGTTTTGGCGTTGTTGGTGATTGTTGTTGTGTTGGTCGGCCATGGTGGAGGCGCAGCTTCGTTGAGGAAGGAGATGACTGTGAGGTTATCTCCCTCCTAAAGGTGGTCTGGGGTTGGGTCTGAACCCAACCCCAGCGAATCAAAAAAAAATTTTAGTCGTTCTTGGAGAAGAAGCACAAGCGTGTTGTACGCATGTGTGTGCATCACCCATATGGGCCGGGCCAGGAAACCTGGGTCGGGCTCGACCCATGGGGCGAGCCAGGCCCATGAGCCTGGCCAACGTCGGGTCCGACCCGGTTGGGTCGACCCGACCCAAATAAAAAATAGAAAATAGAAAAGAAAAATAGAGAGAAATATGGGAAAATTCAGGAAAATTCCGGAAAAATAGGGAAAAATATATTTGTGGCCCAAATCAATAGAAATTCGAGATTTCCATAAAAAGTGAAGAATTCGGAAGTTGGTCGAGACGTTATACGGGGTTTTACCTCAAAAAATGAGAAATGGGTCGAATGGCCGAAAATAAATAAAAAAAGGTTTTTCGAAATTTGTCTCGACTTCGATTTGGCCTAAGTGAGACATTATTGAATGTTAGGGAACTATGGGGGAACTTAAGTGTTTGGACACGCACTTCGATTTGTAGTTGGATCAGATAGACTAGGACAAACGTGTGACTTGTAAGTACAACTATGAGAATTTTATATTTCATTTCATTCACCCTTATTGATTTGTTGGTCTATTGGTAGACATTACTACTTGTCATATCACGTCATGTTGTTCTTGTATTTATTCATGAATGAATATTGTGACATGATGCCTTGTGAATTATTTCATTGCCTTTAATTCCTACACTTGATGTCGTTCTTGAATACAATTGATGAAAAACATGTTAATGAACTACTTTGAATTTAAATAGACTTGTATTTGATTTCCTTTGGGCTTTGTAGCCTAACTTGTCTTGGTAACCTAGAATTTTGAAATTATTTGTCTTTGAAATTAAAGTTAGGATTATCTAGTGTCCATTGCACGAGAGATGCGCGGTTCACGGGGACATGGATCTACCGGGGTTTCGGCACTCACCACTACACTTGCGCGTAGGGGTGGGCAGCGGTTTTCGAGAAACCGCCCAAACCGACCAAACCGCACGGTTTGGTCTGGTTTTTAATGCTCGCGGTTTGGTCGCGGTTTGGAAAACGACCAAACTGCAGAATCGCGGTTTGGTCGCGGTTTTCATTTTGGGAAAATCGCGGTTTAACCAAACCGATGGCATTTTGGTAAATACAAACCAAAAACCATAAAAACCAAAAAAGAAAAAAACACTAATCTTCCTCTTCCTCTCGACGCTCTCGTTCACTCTCATTCACAGCCGTTCGGCCCGATCCTCACTCCCGTCTTCTCACCGCCGACTCCTCTGTCCTCTACCGCCGGCTCCTCTTTCCTTTCACCGCCGGCTCCTCCCTCCTCTCACCGCCTTCTCCTCCCTCTTCTCATTCACAGCCGCTCCTCACTCACCTCCCTCTCACCGTCGCTCATCACTCACCTCCCTCTCACCGCCACTCATCACTCTCGTCCTCTCACCGCCGACTCGTCCTCTCACCGCCGGCTCCTCCTCTCACCGTCGTCTCTCCTTTCACTCATGCACCACAGGCCACCTCTCGAGCACTCTCACCGCCGCCGTCGGCCCGTCGCGGAGTGACGTGTCTCACTGCAGCCGCACCGCCGCCCTTCATCCTCCTCACTCCGCCTCGCACCGCCACCGCTGAATCCATCGCCATCATCGTCGTTTTCCACCACGCGTACCGCTGCTGCGTGCACCGCCGCCTCGCACCGCTATTGTTGCTGAGAATAATCCATTGCATTAGGTATTGCATTCAGAAATCCTTAAAAACATGTTCTATTTTTTTTTCTTAATCTGGCTCTTGTGTTCTTTTGAGGAGTTGCAGAAATGTTGCTGAGAATAATCCATTGCATCAGTCCCCTTTTGTTTTGTTTTGCTTTTTTTATTGGTTACTTTTAGTGAATACAATGTCGAATGATATGATTTGGCCAATTTTGGGAGTACCAATACTTTGAAGATAGATTGACATTGTCAAATGATAGTGTTGGTGTTTGTCATGCAATGAGGTATGGTTGTTTCTACGAGTTTTCAATGAATATTCATGGTGTCGTTGCAGAAATTCTTATAATTATGCCATGCTAGCTTGCGGTAACGCCACTTTAAGATGCATGTTGAGAAAATCAATAATGGAATAACGTGCAATATTAGCTCAACTATATTGTAAAAACTTAACAATTATTTACTCTTTAAGAGTGTTGTAATTGATGTTACTTTGGCTTAATCTTTACTCCAACCAAAGATGACTGAAAAGTGAACAACTTTAATCACTATAAACACCATGGTCCGTGGTTCATCATAGATATGGCGGGGTATAGAGGTTATGAATGGTCTTCATGCAATGCACCTCAATTATACAAAAGCAAAGGCTACTTGATGATGTTAATTTGTCTTTTGTCCCTTGCCCACTTTGTCAGTTGTTTCTTTCATTTCCGCTGTCTACTTCAAATGTGAGGTATGTTGATGAGTTTATGCTATACAAAAGCAATGGCTTGTTGTGAATGTGGTATACTACAACTGGCTTGCTGTTTAGGCTTGTTTTTTTTTTTTCTGAAAATAGGGTGCATGAAAATCGCGAAACCAAACCGCGCAAACCGCGGTTCAGTTTAGTGTGGTTTTGGTGATTCGCAGTTTGGTGGTGGTTTGGAAAATCACCAAACCGTAGACCCTCGGTTTGATCGCGTTTTGCCCACCCATACTTGCGCGGCACATGAGTTATGGGGCTCTGGGTGGTCGGAAAGCATGAAATTGATGTTCTAAAGCATAGAGCGCAACTCCGCTATTTATGTGAGATATGTTGAGCGCAACTCCATATCGTAGTAGGAAAAGGTAGGTGATAGGTCTCATCGCCGACTGAACGTAGATCATCTCGACTTAACATGTGTCTGTCTCTATATGTTTAACTGTGGTATTTACTTGCATTACTTGTTTCAGCAATTTATTTCGCTCATTTATGCTTTTAAATACCATTCGTTTCTTTTGGAAATGTGACATGAAATTCTCCAGTTAGTACTTAAATATCACTATACTCACCGTCTAGTTTGTGACAGTGGATGTAGGTCCATCGAGCAGCAGCAGACCGGGAAGGAGAAGATCGACGACTTCCTCTGAGCAGTTCGGCAACTCACCTCACTCATTTGTATGTCTCGACTTTTGTTGTATTATTATTCTTTATGTCATTTTGGTTTGTACAGTGGGTTAAGTGAATAGTTTCATATCTATACATGCATGTGATGCTGTAGTTTTTCTTGGTTTCCACACTTATGAGTTTTTTTGGAGAATTAATGCTTCTGCAATTGCATGATCATTGAATTTGAATAACCTTTAAATTGGATATTATATCAATACGTGGATGTGGAGAAATATAGGGACGATAAGCTGACTAATATGTACTTAAGTCTTAGATCATGTGGATTAAGGCTTGAGTACGGGATTAGTCCGGGCGGTGCCCTGTTTAGAAGTAGGGGTCGTCACAGTTGGTATCACAGCATAGGTTTAGAGACCAAATTGCATTAAATACAAACCTTAGTTGTGGAAACCAGATACTAAGTGCCTAGACACCATTAGTTCGGGAGTGAGTGATAGTGAGATGGGGGATTTTGTCTATGTACTTGTTAATTGCTATATGTATCTATCTATTTAATGCGCTATGTCACGTAGAAGCTGATTCGCGTTCATTATCCATTGCTGACCTCGATGGCTGATACACGCGGGGGAGGATATGTATAGCCCAATGACAGTTTGCCTCCTACTATAACGGAGGATTTACAACGACTGTTTGATCGAGTGACAGCTCAGGGTCGGCAGTTGACTGATTTCATCGCGATGATTACCGCACGTTTTGCTGCACCGGTATCGACATCAACTCCTACGACTGCTACACCGACTGTCCAGGCGCCAGCACTTCCTACTACAGCTTTAGTGGCGCCGATAGACGTGACCGCACCAGTGGTGGAGACAATTGACGCAATACCGTCTCCCACGCCCGCATCTTCCAGCACTTCAGTGGAAGTTCAGCTGGTGAAGGACTTCATCAGACTCAAACCATCTTATTTTGATGGAGTCGGGGATTTTCAGAAGATTGAGAAATGGATCATGTCTCAAGAGAAGCTTCATCGGGTCCTGATGATTGAGGATAGACTTCGGGCATAGATCTCATCATATACACTCAAGCGAGACGCTGACGTGTGGTGGCGTATGACAATGGCCACTCACGGAGAGTTCGAGACATGAGATGCTTTTATGCAGAAGTTCTATCAACAATATTTTCCGCCTTCAGTCATGAAGCGATTGAGATGAGAGTTCATGGATTTGAGACAAGGGCGAGAGGAGACTGTGATGCACTATATGGATCGATATGATTATTCGCGTTAGTATGTTGGGGATTTTGTGAGAGATGAGTCCGATGATGTATATCACTTTGGTGATGGACTCTGGCCCGATATCGAATATTACGTCGTTAATTCAGGTGCGAGGACACGTACCGACATCTATGAGCGAGTCCTAGCGCATGAGACCTGTTATCATGGCCGAGTTGTTGATGGCAAAGCACCTGACCCAGTTTTCCCTGCAGAGCAGGCCGTAAAGTATAAGAGGATGAGACAGAGGGGTAAGGGAGCAAGGGGATGAAATCGAGGATCTCAGGGTTCGGGGACAGCTACGCACCCACTGGTTGTGCCTCTTGTATCATTTGTATCATCCAATTCGTCAGCACAAAGCACAGTGAGCAGACTTCCCTTGCCACCTCCCATCAGACCAGCCTTACCAGCTCCTATAGTTCTTACAATTCCCGCCCCACAGGCTTCACGGCAGCAACCGCAGGGTGGCAGAGGTCGTGGCAGAGGCAGAGGCCGAGATACGAGACAAAGACGAACAGGTGCAGACATAGGGTCAGTATCAGGCACAGGGTCAGTCTCAGACTTAGGGTCAGCCCAGACAGTTGACATGTTACAGATGTGGACATGTCAGACACATCGTAAGAGAGGGACCGCATCCTGCAGCAATGTATGCATAGTAGGCCCGAGAGGAGGTTCATATGGTAGCCCAGCCATATGTCGACGCTACACGAGGTCTTTTTGAGGGTACGATTTCTATTTGCGATCACGTTTTATACGTTTTATTTGATTCTGGATCTACCGTATCGTTTATTGTTGGTCGCATGATATACATTTTAAGGTTGAAACATGTTAGGCGTAGAGTACATTTGATCTTAAGTATTGCAGCCGGGGATAGAGTTTACCCTCATAGTATTATTAAGAAATGTCTCGTCATGATAGATGATGTAGAGCTACCTGCTGATTTTATAGTCCTCGAATGTTTGGAGTTCGACGCGATTTTAGGAATGGACTGGTTAGCTGCATGTCACGCTTATATCGATTGTTTCAACAAGACAATGATATTTGAGATCCCATGGCATCCGCCATTTATTTATAAAGGTAGTGCAGCGATGACTGTAGAAATGAGAGGTCGACCTACTACTAATGAGGAGAAGGAAGCTTTGATTTCGTTGTACACTATACCAGATAGTCAGGGACCTAGGGTGGGAGATATACCGGTTGTTAGAGAGTTTCCTGATGTTTTCCCGAGGATTAACATGGTTTACCGCCGCATGAGAAATTGATTTCATTATCAAGTTGGTACCAAATACGAAACTAATTTCCATACCACTATACCGAATGGCACCACGAGAGCTAGAAGAGTTGAAGACCCAACTTCAGGGTTTGGTACAGAAGGGATTCATCACACCTTCCATGTCGTCATGGGGAGCACCCGTCTTTTTTGTGAAGAAAAAGGATGGTACGTTGAGACTTTGTATCGACTATCGACAGTTGAACAAAGTCACAATCAGGAACAAATATCCACTCCTGATGATAGCTTATTTATTTGATCAGCTGAGATGACCACATTTTTTTTCCAAGATAGACCTGTGATCAGGGTATCATCAACATAGGATCAGGGATGATGATAGGTCAATTACAGCTTTCAGTACCAGATATGGACATTTTCAGTTCACAGTCATGTCGTTTGGGCTGACCAATGCTCCAGCGGTGTTTATGGATCTGATGCATCGTGTGTTCGGACCATTTCTTAATCGTTTCGTGATTGTCTTCATCGATGATATACTGGTATACTCGAAGACGTTGGAGGATCACGAACAGCACCTCAGAGACGTTGTAGACTTTGAGGGAGCATAGACTATACGCCAAATTTAGTAAATGTGAATTATGGTTGTGAGAGGTCAAATTTCTGGGGCATATTGTGGGAGCAACAGGGATATCAGTGGATTCAGCCAAGATTTAGGTAATTATGGATTGGCCAGCACCGACTTCAGTGACTGAGATCATAAGTTTTTTGGGTTTAGCTGGGTATTATCGCCGATTCGTGAAGGATTTTTCGAAAATCACTTCACCAATTACGAAATTGACTCAGAAAGAATATTAGTGTTACCAGAGGTTGGACATGGATTCTCCGTCTATACTGATGCTTCTCATAAAGGCCTAGGATGTGTGTCGATGCAGGGTACTGGTACCGTAGCCTACGCGTCCAGACAGTTGAAAGCACATGAGAAGAATTATCCTACACATGACTTAGAACTGGCAGCAGTAGTGTTTGCGTTGAAGATATGGAGACTATCTGTATCGAGAGACGTTTACACTCTTTACTAATCATAAGAGTTTGAAATATCTCTTCACACAAAAGGCTCTTAATATGCGGCAGCGCTGATGGTTAGAATTTCTGAAAGATTATGACTTTTCCTTGGAATATCATCCGGGAAAAGTGAATGTAGCCGCTGATGCACTAAGTAGGATACCTGTTAGAGATGCGGAGGTTCCTACTGATACTCGAGTTGAGATTTGCGCACAAATGAGAGTACATATTGTATCTACACAAAGAGTGTCAGAGGGTCAGAGGACCGACATGCTATACTATAGGTTTAATGAGTTAGCGCAGAGTGCGGAGTGTGTTGATTGGACGGAGACGTCTGACTAGTGTTTGCGTTTCAGGGGCAGACTGTGGATCCCGTCACTGTTCATCCAGGAAGGAACAAAATGTACCATGATATGAAGAGATATTTTTTGTGGCATGGAATGAAAACGGACATATAATAGTTTATCAGTAACTGTGGGATCTGTCAGCAAGTGAAGGCTGAACATCATAGGCCTGGAGGGTTGCTACAGTCTCTTCCCATTCCACGGTGGAAGTGGGAAGACATTGCAATGAATTTTGTGAGAGGATTGCCGAGAACCGCTCGAAGACATGATTCTATCTGGGTTATTGTTGATCGATTGACAAAGTTTGCTCATTTTCTACCAATGGTCGTACATTATACGTTTGATCAGTTGAGTATATGGTTTGGGCGGGAGATTATTAGACTGCATGGGGTACTAGTGACTATTACGCTAGACAAAGATGCTATGTATACATCCAGGATGTGGTGTAGTATGCAGGAGCAATATGGGACGCACCTACAGTTTAGTACGACTTTTCATCCTCAGACTGACGACAGACTGAGAGATTGATACAGGTTCTCGAGGATATGTTACAGGCGTGCGTCTTGGAGTTTGGCGGATCATAGGAGGAGTACCTACCGTTATGTGAGTCTTCATATAACAACAGTTATCAGGCCAATATTGAGATGGTGCCTTTTGAGGCTTTGTATGGTAGACCGTTTCGCTCGCCATCATGTTTGGTTGAGCCAGAGGACCAAAAAATTGTGGGACCTGAGATTGTTGTCGACCACACGGAGAAAGTACGACTAATTCGTCAAAGACTCAAGGGAGCCCATGATCGACAAAAAAAGTATGCAGACATGTATCGTAGCGATCTCATGTACGATAATGGAGCTTTAGTGTATCTAAATGTTTCTCCTTTTCAGGGTCATCAACGATTTGGTTTGAAAGGCAAATTAGCACCGAGATTCATCGAGCCTTTCACGATCAAGAGACTGGTTGGAAAGGTTGCATATGAGCTAGAATTACATCCACAGATGTCAGGAATTCATCCGATGTTTCATATGCCGATACTTCGACTAGCCAAGTCAAAGGTAGGCGAGATACTGACAGTGGATTTGAGTCAGACTGATTTGAGTGAAGATATTTCATGTGAAGATCAACCGGTTCAGATTCTTAACCGAAGGGTACAACAGTTAAGAAGCAATTCTATCCGGAAGGTATTAGTCAAATGCCAATTTCATGGAGATTCAGAACTCACTTGGGAACGGGAAGACTATATGCGAAACATATTTCTGTACCTATTCGAGTCAGGTATATTTTAATATTCGTTTAGTTTAAGTTCGAGGACGAACTTCCTATTAGTTGAGAAATATTGTTACGGCCCAAATAATTAATACACGTTTACTTCGTTAATCAGTACCAAATGACCCGTAACGTGGGACCCGCAGCGAGATCGTGTCACTACCGAGGCACGGTGACCGAGGTAAATATTATATTTGTTGTGTTGTTTGACTAATGTATTGTACATGTGTAGACTACTAAGTCATTTAAGGGTATGCAGATATCGAGACGAGCGGGGGACGTGCCTCGAGTCGCGTGTTGACGTGGGACTGAGGTAGCGGCATATGAGGTACGCTTAATGTATTTGAGTTAAATAAGAAAAATGAATGAAATGAGAAAAATGAGTGGTTAACATTAATCTTATATATATATATATATATATGGATGACGTGGGGTTTTATCCACTCTTCACAAAAAAAAAAAAAAAAAACGAAGCGAAAAGAAGAAAAAAAAAAAGAGAGGAATGAGAGAAAAAAGAAGAAAGAGAGAGCTGGAGGGAAAGAAAGAAGAAGAGAGGAGAGAGAGAGAGAGAGAGAGAGAGAGAGAGAGAGAGAGAGAGAGAGAGAGAGAGAGAGAGACCGATAACTCGACGCCGAGAACGCAAGGTGAGTTGAGTTGCTTTGGCGTTGTTGTTGACTGTCGTTGTTGTGTTGGTCGGCCATGGTAGTGACGCGGCTTCGTTGAGGAATGAGATGACTATAAGGTCATCTCCCTCCCAAGGGTGGTCTGGAGTTGGGGTCGAACTCAACCCCAACGAATCAAAAAAAAAAAAAAAACTTTCCAGCAGAACCAGGGACTATATCCCTGGTTCGTTAGAGAAGAGGCACTCGCGCACTGTGCATCACCCATATGGGCCGGGCCAGGAAACCTGGGCCGGGCGCGACCCATGGGGCGAGTCGGACCCAGGGCCCTGGCCAAGGTCGGGTCCGACCTGGTTGGGTCGACCCGACCCAAATAAAAAAACGAAAAAAAAAAAAAACGAGAAAATAGAAAAGAAAAATAGAGAAAAATATGGAAAAAAACTCAGAAAAATTCCAGAAGAATAGGGGAAAATATATTTGTGACTCAAATCAATAGAAATTTGAGATTTCCATAAAAATGAAGAATTCAAAAGTCGGTCGAGATGTTATACGGGAGTTTTACCTTGAAAAACGTAAAATGGGCCGAATGGCCGAAAATAAATAAAAAAGGTTTTTCAAAATTTGTCTCGACTTCGATTTGACCTAAGTGAGACATTATTGAATGTTATGGAACTACGGGGGAACTCAGGCGTTTGGGCACGTACTTCGATTTGTCGAGGGATCAGATAGACTAAGACAAGCGTTTGACTTGTAAGTACAACTGTGAGAATTTTATATTTCATTTCATTCACCTTTATTGATTTATTGGTCTATTAGTAGACAATACTACTTGTCATCTCATATCATGTTGTTCTTGTATCTATTCGTGGATGAATATTGTGACATGATGCCTTGTGAATTATTTCATTGCCTCTAATTCCTACACTTGATGTCATTCTTGAATACAATTGATGAAAAGCATATTAATGGACTACTTTGAATTTAAATAGACTTGTATTCGATTTCCTTTGGGCTTTGTAGCATAACTTGTCTTGCTAACCTATAATTTTGAAATTAGTTGTCTTTGAAATTAAAGTTGGGATTATCTAGTGTCCAGTGCACGAGAGATGCGCGGTTCACGAGGACATGGGTCTACCGGAGTTCCGGCACTCACCACTACACTTGCGCGACACATGAGTTATGGGGCTCGGGGTGGTCGGCAAGCATGAGATTGATGTTCTAAAGCGTAGAGCGCAACTCCGCTATTTATGTGAGATATGTTGAGCGCAGCTCCATATCGTAGTAGGAAAAGGTAGGTGATAGGTCTCATCGCCCACTGGACGTAGATCATCTCGACTTAACATGTGTCTGTTTCTATATCTTTAACTGTGGTATTTACTTGCATTACTTGTTTCAACAATTTATTTCGCTCATTTATGTTTTTAAATATCATTCGTTTCTTTTGGAAATGTGACATGAAATTCTCCAGTTAGTACTTAAATATCACTATACTCACCGTCTAGTTTGTGACGATGGGTGTAGGTCCATCGAGCAGCATCAGACCGGGAAGGAGAAGATCGACGACTTCCTCTGAGCAGTTCGGTGACTCTCCTCACTCATTTGTATGTCTCAACTTTTATTGTATTATTATTCTTTATGTCATTTTGGTTTGTACAGTGGGTTAAGTGAATAGTTTCATATCTATACATGCATGTGATGTTGTAGTTTTTCTTGGTTTCCACACTTAGAAACGTTTTTGGAGAATTAATGCTTCCACAATTGCATGATCATTGAATTTGAATGATCTTTAAATTGGATAATATATCAATACGTGGATGTGGAGAAATATAGGGACGATAGGCTGACTAATACGTACTTAAGTCTTAGATCATTTGGATTAAGGCTTAAGTACGGGATTAGGTTGGGCGGTGCCTTGTTTAGAAGTAAGGGCTGTCACAGAACCTGTCTCGCTGAGTCATGTAAGCCTAGTCAGTCTTCCTTTACCATTTATCAAGCAATTCAAGTTGAGTTAATCCATTAGTGAGTTATCTAGTTATAGCGGAAGCAATTAAACCTCAAACTAGCTGAAAAACTTCAAGGCACAAGTTAAGACAACCTAGAGTGTGGAAACCTCGAATATGTATATCATCATCAATGAACATTTCGAGGAGAGTAAACACAAGATATACATGTCAAACTCTTTCAAAAACCTTAATCCATGTGTTTCAAAACAAGTATATCTAATAATACAAAAAGAATCACCTATATCAGACAAGTGGAAAGAACTGCTCCAGTATCCTCAAATGATATCTCCTTGTTGTAGAGCCTTCCCCTTGCTGGACTATGGATCTCCACTCCGTCAAACACAAGAATGACGAGCTCAGGTAACACTACAAAAAAACACCAAATCGGAAACGAAAATTTCCGTCTCTGATTTGCATAAATTCCGTCTCTAATTGAAATCTGAAACGGAACAAAGATGACGCTGATTCAATCAGAAACGAAATGTGATTTCATTTCTGATTAGAGACGGATTAGAGACGGAATAAATTCTGTTTCTGATTAGAGACGGATTTAGAGACGGAAATTAGAAACGGAACTGAGACGGAACATAAATGGATTGTTTTTCGAAATGGTACATTTGTAATTGCATTCCGTTTCTGATTCCGTTGCTAATCAGAAACGGAATCAGATACGAATATAATAAATTCTTGAATTCCGTCTCTATTCCGTTTCTGATTAGCAACGGAATCAGAGACGGAATTTGTGCATTCCGTATCTGATCCGTCTATGATTAGCAACGGATCAGAGACGGAATTCATTATTTCCGTCTCTGATTCCGTTTCTGATTAGCAACGGAATCAGAAACGGAAATAATGATTTCCGTCTTTGATTATGTTGCTGATTCATTATATTCCTGTAAAATTAGAGACGGAATAGCAACGGAATGTCTGAATTCCGTTGCTAATCCGTCTCTAATTTTCCTTTTTGTTTAATTTTCAAACATAAACATAATCCAATTGGTTCTCCAACCTATAACTTGAAATTACAACCCTAGGACCTACTCCATCGCCTGCACCCCCTCCAACAACTCCTTGGGGGTGCTAACATCCCCCCAAAAAAAGCAAAATTTGACATTCATACATCGACAATATATATCAACAAATATTCAAATGGGAGAAAAAAATGTAAAATTCAAAATTTGAAAAAGATTTATATATCCACGAAAAATTGTCTAGTATAACAAATGCTCCAAATTTCTAAGTATTCACAAAAACCACCAATCCTATTGTTCAACAACCACAAAAAAGAACTTACAATCCTTTAAATATGCACAAAA
This sequence comes from Stephania yunnanensis, assembly GCA_039657365.1. Taxonomy (NCBI): domain Eukaryota; kingdom Viridiplantae; phylum Streptophyta; class Magnoliopsida; order Ranunculales; family Menispermaceae; genus Stephania; species Stephania yunnanensis. The sequence goes on along the minus strand of CM077584.1, from coordinate 48,808,733 downwards.
AGAATTATCAATCTAAAAGTCATGTAAACAACTATAAAAGTTACATGATATGCTTTAAATTCCCCATCTCTCACTTGAAAACCAGATTATGGCAGGTATTGTCACAGGGATATGGGCAATCAATGGCACTAACTCCCACTTGATCGAAGAACCAGTCACCTATCGATAGGGCCACGCTCTGCAAATATTGCAAAATAGATCAAACTCATGATAAAAAAACACGAAACTGCAAAAAAACTATCTCCATTTACAGTGCAAAAGAAAATAGTATACTGCAAAAAAATGCAACACATAAAATCAAGTCTTGATCAAGCAACAAACGTAGATGTTTGAATCATACCAAAAGTTGATTTTCATTATGTAATCTATGCGGATTTACAACGAATTCTTGACAGAGTGAAAGAATGAATGAATGCAAGTGTGGCCATTTCATACTGATCACAAATATATGGTAATAAGCCATCAACCAATGTGGCCACAGTTTTACTACTGAAGCCACATCCAACAAAATGCAAGGGATAATTTAAGTCCGATGGCAGGAATTGAAGATGATAATGTTGCCTCATAACCAAAAATGTCGTTGAGGTTGAGAAGGGACAACCCCAACTATGGTGGACCATGCATGCACATTTTGATCTGCAACAAAAGAACTAGGTCTAAGACTGAGAGTGTTCTTTGAATACTTAAAAACAACTAAAAAACCCAAGTTAGTTGGGGCCGGCTACATGAATCAAATTTTTTCACTCCGCTCAATCTTTAAATACTTAAAAATAAATTCTTTGAACACATGAAAATATTTGTCTGTAAAACGAGGTGCAACAACTATTAAAGACAGATTTTCTACTTCTTGTATTGTTGTACTCTTATTTGCATGGTCAAGGACTCAAGAAAAAAAATGCAAATTTTGCCTCTTGTCGAGTGATCATGTATGCTCAAAAGTCAAAACCATAAATTTTAACATCTTACACATGCACAGAAGATGGGAGGGAACCAAAAAGAGAAACATATAGAAGATACGCTACCTTGAGATATCGGATTCCACACGTAGCTGAATTTGCCACAGACAAGAAACATCATAAGTTGTCTCAATTCAATAGATAACTTTCATTTATGTGTTACCTTCCGCGATCACCAATGATAAATAAAACCTTCTCTTTGAGCTTCTTGATTGCCTATATAAATAAGACAAAATTAATCAAAATAACTTGAAATGCTAAGTAAGAACAGTATGCACATTTTAAATTTTAGAAAATGCAGACCAAAGAAGATATCTTTGCCCATCCGTTAGCAGCAACAGCAGCTTCATTATGATGAGAAGAAGTAGGAAGGTCGTTGAGCAATGAATAAGTTGAATTATATGTTGCCTCAGCTACCCATAAATGATTTAATTGGTCACGTGCTCGTTTGATCAGATTACAGAAGCCAACCTGCAGAGAAATTAGTTACTTGAGATCACTAAGAGTAGGTTGAAGCAATCATTTTGAAGTAGATTACTTGTGAGTTTGTGTATGCAAATAAAAAATTGGAACTTACAGTTGACCCTTCAAGTGCATAATTCATAGGCAAAAAGGGTTCATTCTCAATAATTGGAAACCAAAAGCTGGTGGCAAGCAAAGCATTTGAAGATTCTTCCTTACGACCGTAACTCGTTTCCTGCTTTGAAGCCATCGGTTACAAATACCCACTGATGCTTCGATGTCCACAAACACGAGGCTCTCCCACATGCACAACTAAAGCAACATGCATCAAATTCACCGCATCCGAGAAGAACCAATTTGAGCAATGACAGAAAGCAGGGGAAGCAATGATCAGAAGTAGAAACAACAACAAACGTTAGGCAAAAACGCACCTTGCCAAATGGACCTCACCCAGGTGTGACAATAAGACTGCCTTGCGATGCGAGGAGAAAAAAAGGGTCTGCAAAATAAAAGCATTAATTTAATTGGTTTCATACAACTGATGAGATGTTAGCAGAGGAATTAAGACATACTCAAAATCTGCAATTTCTGAGGAAGATAAGGATTTCCATGTTGTAGCAGATCCTCTTGCTTGTAAGTGAATGGTATATGAATCCAAGTTCAGAGGCAAAAGCCCCGCAACCAAGCGTAGGCAATCTCTATCACTAATCATGATCCTAATTCGCAAGTACTTCTTACCAGAATGGCAACTACTGCCCAGACGCTATTTATAGAAACTATAATAAAGGGATGTTGTTTGTAGCACTTACAGTGACGAGATTGTTTGTACGGCCAAAATATTTGTGGATATGAAGCCCTTCACAGACGACATATGTTGCAGCACAACCAACAAACCAGTGATCAATAATTACAGCGCCTTCTCGAGAAGCTGCATCAAGAAGCTACCACAAAAACTCAAAAAATATTACAATATTAATGAACTCTTACGTCTGAAGGAATACATATTAAATATATTTAGCTACTTTTTTTTCTTAAAGTTAATTCTGGTGGTGGAATTTGAAAAGGAAACTCAGGAAAACTAAAAATCAGTGAAGGAACCGAAAAGGAAATAAACTAAAAACTATTCTTTTTACCTTACTTTTCAGGTCATTTGAAATATCTGGGTCAACATGCATCAAGTGGCCAGCAAGTGCCAAGTCCACATCCCTACCAGACTCTTTTTCAGAGGAATGTAGAAGTGGGTGACAAGTAACATTGGACTTCTTAGCATCTTCATACAAACTAACTGGAAGACAAGATTTCTGTGAACTGATAAGATGACTATCTACAACACTTTTCACGATGTACATTGATTCACTCAACCTCACTGCACGAGAATGCATCAAGCAACTTCAGAAAATCAAATATGAAATGATCTCATATACCCCTACCTTAAAAAATATTGAAGAGATGAGTTCAAAAAACAAAATATCCATCACTGTTGCACCAGAAAGTCACTTTGGCTTTTAAATTGTGTCGGCAATCAAATCGAATCCTACCAACTATTTTCATGCCTCTTTGACTGCGCAATACTCTTTCAAGGCTTGCATAATCTTGCAATATCCAACCAGTGATTTTTTAACACAACATGTGTTTCATGTTCAAGAAGCCAAATGAGGAAATAGATAGGATGTTAAAAACCCAATTGGTCTCCATGCATGTGAAAATAGTTCATCAACCACAATGCAAATGGGAAAAAAGAAATTTAATGAAAGAATGATAAGAACAATCCCAAAAAAAAAAAAAACCAACAGGATCAAAATCTTCCAAAGGGACAACATTCCATAGGGAAGGGGATGGGGGTACGAGGAAAGGTATAGATTCTAATTTAACAATACATGGATCAAAATCTTCTACTCTATTCAACTCAACACGCTTTATGATGTGCTTTTAATGAAAGAATGATAAGAACAATCCCAAAAAAAAAAAAAAACTATTATGCAATGGTTTGCCTTCAATCACCAATGCCTTTACACAATAGATGATAGCAATACTCAATCGGGCCAGCTCTTCAAACATGAGCATGCTGGCAAAACTGGAAGAATGCAGCCCTTATATAATTAGACTCAATGATGTATGTTAAAGGAAATAATAGAGAGTAGGTATTTGCCTGTGTCAATGTTGTCGCATCTGCAATGACAAAGGGCACATTCACGGATCGAGCTAATGTCTTTGCTATCAATGTCTTCCCTGTCCGCGTATCCGATATAATGATATATGTAAGCGAAACTAGTAATAAGTAAACCTAAAACTTAAATATACAATTAACTTAATAGATCAAATGAAGAAATACAATGAGCAAAAATTCAAAAAAGTATGGGTAAGCAAGAAAAAAGAAAAACACAGCAAAATGTATAAATTGTAAAAGTAAAGGACAAATGTACATTATCAACAAGCCTAAGGTGATAAGCATGTTTATGATAGAGCACACAATTAACTTAAATCTACAAAAAGAAAAGCATGACTTGACTATAGTTCCATAACTGCAAACTATAATTTTTATAGAACTTGTAGTTGAGATCTATGAGTTAACACTACAAAAAAAAGCAAATCAGAAACGGAATTTTCCGTTTCTGATTTGCAAAAATTCCGTCTCTGATTGGATTCGAAAGCGAACGAGAGACGAATGCGTTAAAGTCTCTCAAAAACGTCGTCGTGATTGGATCAAACGGAAAATGGATTCCGTTTCGATTTAGAAACGGATCGTAAACGGAATAAATTCCGTTTCTGATTAGAAACGGAATTTATTCCGTCTCTAATTCCATTTCTGATTAGAGACGGAATAAATTATGTTTCTGATTATTTCCGTCTCTGATCCGTTGCTAATCAGAGACGGATCGAGACGGAATTTAATCCGTTTCGATTTATGTATCTTACAAAAACGAAAATTAGATACGGAAATAGCAACGGAATCCAAAGATTCCGTTGCTATTTCCGTCTCTAATTTTCATTTTTGTTTAGTTTTTAAAGTCTTACATATATAGGTCTCAATCCAAGCACATTTAACTCCGCCAATATATAATAAATTGACATTCATACATCGACAATATATATCAACAAATATTCAATTGAGAGAACAAAAATGTAAAAATCAAAAATTGAAAAAGATATATATCCAAAAAAATTGTATAGTATTACAAATGCTCCAAATTTCTAAGTATTCACAAAACCACCAATCCTATTGTTCAACAACCACAAAAAAAAAAAAAACTTACAATCCTATAAATATGCACAAAAAGAATTATCAATCGAAAAGTCTTGAGATGTTCTTCAACACCACCTGCACACAAACCAAGGACATTCGAAACAACTTAATAATTGAATAGTTGAACTTAAATTTTTCAGGGACATAAGCATCATAGGAGATAGAGCTAAGGTAGAAGAGCAATGACTCACATCGAACTTATAGTGACGATCCCTCGCACTCGACCATCAAAGTCTACAAACAAGCAAAAAGATTAACATTAATTCATTTGAGATTTAAGAATCCACAAACGATTATAAACACTTTGCATATACTTGATTTAAGTAAATTAAATTCTTACCAATCCAAGGAGGAAGATAACAATGTTTGTCATTTTCACTTTTATCTTCATTTTCTAAAAACATATAAGAAAACAAAAATATGCTACCTCATAGATAGACCAAAAAACTCATAAGACTATTTTCAATCAATCCACTTTCACAAACTACAAAATTTATTATAAGCTCACTCATCTCATTTCAAACTGAGCTTTTTTAACTTTCAAGAACCAAACAATAAACTGTTTAATCCATTTCATAAAGATCGATTTACATTGGCTTTCACCTATTGCAACCCACCCCTTATTTTTCAAGCGTGACGGTGACTCCTTTACCTTTATCTAGAGCACACAATATTCTACATAGGTTGAGTTTGACAATATCAACTTGATGAGGAACTAGGATACCTTTTAAGTTGTGAAGTATGAACTTAATGAGTATCAAACTATTGATCACACCAAAAAAAATGATATGGACTTGTTATTGCCTAAATTTAAAGAAGACATATCCTTATTCAAACAACAATGCAAATTATAGATCATATTCAAGTAAAATTTATGCATTAAACCACTTAATCGAATATTTCAATCAAAAAATGAATGAACCAAAACCAATTTTAAATATGTTTTTCATGGATTCTTAAAGTAGTATTTACTTGAATTTATTTAGACTAACTTAAATCATTTAAGGACTCAAACCTCATTCCTAGTTATCGACTTAAGTCATTCCCGACTTTTAAACCATTCTTTCAAATCAAAATCGACGATTCGAGTAAAACAAGTATGCGGTGAAGCAAAACAAGAAAAATCTCATAAACTTAGTTATCCAATATAAATTGAATGCGATCGACTAATCACAACTAAAAAGATTCAAATCAACTCATTAGAGTCAAGTTCGACTTAAAATTCTCAAATCATAGCATTTAGTCGAAAATCCATGATTTAATCGAAGTCTTTTTTCAATGGATAAAACAAAGTCTCTTCCGCATCTCAACTTAGCTTCAAGTCTCACCCAAAATGATGATTACTAACTACATTCAATAAAGTTGGATTGAACATATTTCAAGACTTGGGAAAAAAATGAATGAGCTCTCCTTGAAGCGTTTTAAAAGGATTTTACCCAAATCAATGCAAATTAGCTACAATCCTTTCGAGACATGAAAAATCATACTAATGATTGCTCGATTAAATCATATCATAGAAACAAAGCTCAATAAAGAATCCATGAGACTTTAGAATCATGCTTTTCCATGCACTTCGTTAAAAGAACAAGTTAAGGTCTCTTTTGACAATTTCATCAAACAAAAGAGCACATTATCCACCAATACCTTTTACAAGGCATGATCACTTTTGAATACTAGCCCAAATCATCAATATCATATAAATTTTTTTTCATGGAATGCAACTAACCATAACAACTTAATCAACTTGTCCATAAAACTCATTATATTTGAATCGACCAATAAAAATCCATTTTTAAAGTTAAACTAAGGATCATTAAAAAAACTTGATGAGCCAACTGGCCCTTATCGACAAGTCCATGTTTTAATAAACTAATTGAGGGAGTTAGATTCTCACCATGCCTTCAATAGAGGGCTTCAACTCCAATTTTTCTTTGAAATAACATGTCTAGCAAAGGATCTCTCTCTTTAGTTGTTATTTTGGGAAGAACAAACTTACCTCGACTTTTAGCATTTCCTTCTCAATCACTTGTCTAAGCCTATCAGTTTCCTACAAAGTTCCAAAAAGAATACATTGTAAGCAAGTAGCAAATTTCTAATAAAATTCTAATAAATTGTTTGGCACATTGAGCTGAAACTATAAAAGATAAAATCCGAATAAATAGTTTCTAATTACTACTCATTAGCTAATTATGTCATAAATCCATTATGCATCAAACAACTAAAGAGAACCATTTTCAAGTCCCTAAAAGGAAAAAGAATGATTCAAATTCACATCAATAGTTAGTCTAAAAAACAACTAAAGAGAAACATCTAACATACCATTGCCACTGAATTCTCTAATATGCTTGTTTTTATAGGCTTGAAGGTTAACATAGAAAACTTTACCTTTTTCTCACTACAAAGTTGCTTGTATGGGATAAGCATTTTACTAGCTAAAACAACTAAGGTATCAAATTATTTTCTCACTTTTTTTTTTGACAAAAAGAATAAAAAAACGAATCAACATATAAAATGAAGTTGGTTTACTAGTAAATGGCAACATATAATAAGAGAAGAAATAAAACAGAAAATTATATGATTCAGGTACTTCAAATTAGAAGTAACTTAACCTCTAGCACCCTAAAACTCTAAAACATTAGTAAGAGACATGATTTCATTTTCAGAAGCAATAGTAATCAAGTTAATAATACATGAATTAAAACAATTAAACGAGAGTCTAAGAATCAACAAAAACGGATGTACAAGGAAATAATACATAAAAGACTTTCCTTTCAACCTTCCAAGAATCAAAGCTAAATGTAGAACCAGATCTATGAACAACAAAAAAACACTAAGCGAGATCCAGATCTACACAAAATAATAATCGATCAACACAACATGATAATCACCGACTTTGAAGCCACAAACGATTCAAATCTAAAATCCGAACAAGATCAACCACGATGCTCAACATCGGAAAGCAAAGAACATCATTACAAACGAATTGAATCCAAGCTCGAAAGGAGAAGAGAAGATAGAATCTCACCTCGGCCGTCACGAGAGAAGGAGATTCCTCTCGCAAATCGCCGCTACAAAACCCTAGCGAAGCGAGAGAAGAGAAGAAGACTTGTGGCACTAGGGTTTGCTAGTTAGCACCACATTTTATAGCAACAAACCCTAGCAAATAGCGGTGAGAGAGAGGGTGAGAGAATGAGAGCAGAGAGCTGCGAGAGAGAGACAGCAGAGAGCGGCGACGGTGAGAGAGAGAGAGAGCGGTGACGGTGAAAGAGAGAGCAGAGAGCTATGACGGTGAGAGAGAGAGAGAAAGCGGTGACGGTGAGAGAGAGCGGCGGTGACGGTGAGAGAGAGCGGCGGTGACGAGAGAGAGCGGTGAGAGAGAGAGGTTTCGTTGAGAGAGAGAGAGAGAGAGCGGTGGGAGAGAGATTTTAGGGAAAGATAGAGTTTTGGTCCCCATTTTTGAATTATCGAGATCGAGACACGCACGAATCTCGAGACGTAACGGACGATTGTAATAAATGAAAATTTTGGTGGGAATGTTGGCGCCATTTTTTAGAGACGGAATTAATTCCGTCTCTAATTCCGTCTCTAATTCCGTCTCTGATCCGTCTCAATTCCGTCTCTGAACGTTTCCGTCTCAATTCCGTCGCTAACTTTTTAATTTAGAAACGAAACTTATTCCGTTTCTAATTCCGTTTCTGATTTAGAAACGGAAATAAGATCCGTTTCTAATTCCGTTTCTGATTTGCTGTTTTTTTGTAGTGTAAACAAATAATAGAAGTTAAAGATACTTGTTTACTTCTTCAGTCCCAACTATCATGTATTAAGATAAGGGATCAGTCATAAGGAACCATCAGATTGCAAAATCATACATAGGCGAATACCATTGATATTGAATCTAAAGATTTGTTGGCTATAATAAAATTAGTCATTCACCTTTTAGCAAAAGCATAGATCGTAGTAAGAGCTCTTAAATCTCAATAATTTCATAAAGCCACTTTGGATACAAAGTACTAAGAAGATCCAATAACAAGGGAAAAAATACCAACTAATCAGAGTTCTTCAAGTAAATCATTAGCATACAACATCCTCCTCCACAGATCTACATAGACCAAGCTTTGTTCTTTATCAACAAAATGCCAATGTAGTACTACCGCTTTGATGACGAATAGGCACCTTACCAGAGTTTGGGATATGAAGGTATTTCCAAGGGAAATGACTGAATCAACAATATGCCAATGTAGAACATTCTGCATAAAAAGCAACCCAAATCAGGGACGCACGTCAACGACGCAATGCCAACAATAGGCAATAGTTTCCCATTTCATCAAATCTGTATATACAGTTCAACATGTACCATAACAAATGAAAGCAAGAAGAATCCATCTTCTGAAAAAACAAATCCTTCCGAAGGACAAAGGAGAGCACAAATGTAGTATCTACCAATTTTGTATAGGTCATAGCATCAATAACGTTCTTTATCATCGGTAAAGGCTGATAATGTCGAGAAGTATCTGCGAAAAATGGTTTATAAATATAAGAATAATGAATTTGAAACATGAAAAAAAGGTCAAGTAGAAACAATGAACTCCTGAAAGAGAAAAACAATACATGAATAAAATGACAAGGAGATTTATGATTGTAGAATAAATTGATTAGTTCCTGGTTGTCTTAAAACTATCAAAACTATAAAGCTACGCAGTAAAATAAAAATACAACCAGACTTCGGTAAAGCAACTTCTGAAGCAACCGACTGGAATGAAAAGTTCTATGCTTTGATGAGGAAGAAAAGAGGGGACTTACCCAAATTAAAGAGAAAAAATTATGAATTTCAGTAAAGTTCGAATCAAGTTAACCAAATATAGGTGCAAAATTTTCATGCTACAAACTCTCTTCTTTTGGTCTCATTCTTTTGATATAAAGCCATCTTTAACTGAGAGGAAAATCACTTCCATGCGTCCTTGACAATAAATAGCCAATATATTTAACAAGTCGGATTTAATTTACCATAATGATGTTCCAACACTTTATATTGTTACGACTTGCATCTTTTCTCAAGAATAAATAATTAAATTGAATGTGGAAAGGGGAGCAAGCTACCAATGAGAAGCCCTCGATACTGGAATCTTGGCTGATCAATTATGATCCATAGAACTTGACGAACTTCAATAATTCTTGTATTGAAATTGAAATTGCACAATTGGCTAAATGTCTGCAAGGTCCATTTCACACAAATATACCAAGATAGAATGAATATAAACCAACCAACATCGTGTAGTTAGATGATGAGTTTTGAAAAATGAAATTGCAATCTTTTAGTTGCTAACTGTTAACAACAAGATTCATGGAATAGTGTGTGACCTGCAAGCCATGTAGAGCGCCATAAACTGTGCGTGCCTGAAATATTCACAAGTATAAATAGATAAGGCAAAAGACAAATGAAAAAAAAAGATGAATAATGAAATTATTGAAAAGACATCTATCATAAACATCAACTGTTACATATTTCAACCAACAATAAGCTTTTTCTATCATGAACATTGAATTTCAAACCAAAACTATGCTCGATGTTACATATTTTGGCTAATTCTTTTTTATCTAATATAACAACTGAATTGAACTTTAACACGCTCAGTTAAACCTCTAAAAAAATTTTAATGGTATTTCAAAATAGTGATCAAAGATGGTCACCTTAAACCCATCTACCCTTGCATAACAAAAGCAAAGATAACATTTTCCGAAACATACCTCAAGATGTGCACAGATTGGATTTGAGAATGGTCATAATAGGTTGAGTTCTCATCGACATTATGAGAAACTTGAATAAGATCAAGAAGTCTGGAGAAGCCATATTTGGGAATACTAGAAGAATCTGAATAATTGCTCCTCTCGGTATCGAGCGCAAAATTTTTACTGAGCAGCAAACTTTGCTTCCCATGTTTCACTGATTTGGGCATTGGCCAAATATTCAACCCCACAACCCCTACCAAGAACTGGGAAGCTTCGGTGATCGGTGATAGAGGTCAGAGAGAAAGAGAACGAACAGAGATCGGCCTATGCACGTGAGAGAGCAGAGGGCGATGATGGGAGCGGTGAGCAACACATCGAGCAGATGGCAGAGAGCGGTGGATCGGTCGGTGAGCGGAGAGATAGCAGAGAGCGAAGATCGGAGAGAGAGCGGAGAGGGAGCGAGATCGGTGAGCGGTGAGCGGGGTGAGCGGTGACCGGGCGAGAGAGAAGGCAGAGAGCGCTGCGTTTAGGGTTGAGTGAGAGAGAGAGAGAGAGAGAGAGAGAGAGAGAGAGAGAGAGAGAGATATATTTCGGTGAGAGTCTTGGTCCCCATTTTTGAATCATCGAGATCGAATCACGCACGAATCTCGAGACTAATGGACGGTTGTAAAAAATGAAGATTTTGGTGGGAATGTTGGCGCCTATTTTTAGAGACGGAATTTAATTCCGTCTCTATTTCCGTCTCTGATTCGTCTCAATTCCGTCTCTGAATTAGTCCGTCTCAATTCCGTCTCTAACTTATTTTTTTAGCAACGGAACTTATTTCCGTTGCTAATTCCGTTTCTAAATTTCATTTTTCTTGTAGTGTAAGTAACGCCAAACAGGACATATATACAACATTTCGAAATAAATAAATCAGTCTAATTCATGCAAATAGAAAAAAAAACACAGGGAACGCATGAATATAAAAGACAATAAATAATTCAATCGATACGTGAGGGTCCGAAATACGAAAACTGAATAGCAAGGAGTCCCGACCAAAAGGTCGTTGAGTCACGGCAAGAGCCCAGCTGACTTGGGTTCAAGACGAGCACAGCCTACCAGCCCTAACCCTTGCGACTATGAGATATCCACAGACCAGGATAAGTTCCCTCAACGTACACTCAATTAGGAGATATCAACGACATCCACACGAGAGCTCATATCACAGATAAATAATAACCATGACTCACTTGCCAATGGACCTCTCAACCAATAGAAATTTCAAAAGAAATGATGAACAGAGCAATAACAACAAACTTAAAACTCAAGAAACAACTGTAAAATTTTCTAGCTGGTTTACTTACATGTATCCAAGCTAATACACACTCAAATCGGCTCTAACACGCCTCCAAATTCGTACCCAATACCCAACACTAGTAAACTATGCCCCTGATAATCATATGGGTAAATATATATTGTGTTAGATCCTATTTGAGAAATTTTAGATTTTTAACTCCCAAAATTGTTCAAATTAGGAAAATCTTAGTGGTGGCACACTTTTCAAGGAAATTTTGTTGGTGTAAAAACTTTCGACAACGTCAACAAGTGTTTTTTTAATTTCCTCAACCTTTTCTAATTTTTTCCATTTTTCTTGAATTTTCTTGAATTTTCCCGATTTTTATTGAATTTTATGTTATTTATTTAGTTTTTTTTCTGTTTTTTTTTTAATTTGGGGCCCTTGTGGGCCCCTTCCCTTTTTCCTGAACTGGCTCTGTTCAGTTACTGGTATGGGCCCGAGTTGGCCAGCCCAGGCCTCCCCCCAATTATGCGCAGAGGCATAAACGCCTCTGTGTTTCTTTTTTTTTCTTTTTTTTTTTCTTTTTTTTCTTATACTTCAACTCCAATGCACACAAATGAGATGTGCAATCAAACTCTAAACCCGACATTTTCTTACCCAAAAATCAACAACAACAACATCAAATTCAAGAATTGGAAATGACTAAATTGTTCAAATGATGTTAATGGAGATGGAGAGGTACCTAGCTTGATGTTCTTGCAAGTGTGATCACCACTACTTCTCCACCCTCACTGGTTGCTCTTCTCTCTACTCCAACGCCCCCAACAATCTCTCTTCTTTCTCACATCCTTCCTTGCCAAAACGTTGTGAGTGAGTGAAAGTTATGAGTTTTATGTATTGGATAAAGATCGAACCATGACCACACATCCATTTGTGTGCACATATCTCGAGGCATGTCTAAGGGACCACCTTCACTCAATTTTTAACCAAGCCATGCACAAATGACTCACAAGTTAACTCCATTAACCTTTTGATTTGTCAATGCGTGTCTCGAGACACATCATGTGGTCATTTTAATTTTCCACTAATTATAGTCACATTAATGTTTACATTTAATGTGACCACATTAGTCACTTATTAAACCAACATAAATTCAACATTAGTCCAAAATAATTCAGCTTGCCCCATATGCCGCTACTTCGTTCCCACGTCGACACGGGCATCGAGGTACGCCTCCGCTCGTCTCTACATTTGTTATGCCCCGCGTGTAACTTACCCGCACATTACCAAATTTCATTAATTTAATTTTTTCGACCTTTAGTATAATAATTAATACAAGTATCAAACCAAGAATAACCCACCTCGGTGTCGACTCCCGAGATTTGGACATGTGTATCACGACAAGTGGGTCCCACGTACGACCCTGAAATTACACGTGGCACGAGGTAGATTTTTAGGATCGTTGCACTCGGTGCCCAAAGTGGGTTATTATAGCAGGCTCAATAAACCTAATATATATATATGGTGAATTTTTTAAATCACAATGGATGGTGATTTAAAACTTTCACCGTTGGATTTAGATCCAATGGTGAGTATGAAAACTACATTTATGACTCTTAAATGTGCGCACAAGCTCCAAAAAAAGCATATTCATCATTGGATCTAAATCCAATGGTGCAAGTTTAAAATCATCATTCATGGTGATTTTTTTCAATTAGCATGGTAGAACTACCTTATATATATATATATATAGTACATCATATTGTATGTATGTATATTATAGAAATTGTAACGCATTATCATATGCATGCATTATAAATTTATATATGAAGATTCTTTCAAAAAATATGGGGATTCCCGTGGGGATATTTGCTTCTCCATCACCATCCCTATCACTACACAACATATCAATTTTGTGACGGCCCCAATTTTCTCACGAAACGGGCCCCGCCCGGCCTACTTCAATCATTCAAATCATACTGAAATTAGGTGAATAAACCTCACCTCCATCGCGTCGTCGCGATTTCGTCGAAATCGCGCATCCGACCGGTCGACAACGCGCCATCATACGCGTTTCGCCATCGCTTCCTGCCATGACGCTCTGCGCTGGCTTTGAGATGCCCCGTCTCGCTCGCTGCTGCTGCCGCGTCTTCTTGTCTTGTTTCGCTCGCTCTCGCGCCGTCTTTGTGTCTTCTGCTGCTGCCGCCGACCGCCGCTGGCCGCCGTCCCCACCACGCTAGCCGTCGTCGTCGCGGATCCGTCGCGCTATCGCTGCCGGCCACGCCATCCGCGGCTCTGCTGCACGCCGATCTTCTCGCCGCTGCTCGCTAACCGATCTTCCACGGCCTGCCGACGCGTCACCTCGTCCGTGAGTCGCCGTCCACACCAGCCTCCTCCCAGGCTCGCTACTGCATCGGCAGCTCGCGCCCTCGCCGGAGCCGCCGTCTCTCTCCCTCTCTCTTCTTCGATTTCCTCATCCTCCTCCCGATCTCTCTCTCTTTCTTTCCTTCACTTCTGATCTCTTTTTCCATTCTTATCCCCTTTATATATATATATTTATATATATATATATTTCTCTTTCTCTTTTAATTTCAAATCAAAAATGTCCTCGAGATTTGTGCAACATGAATCTTGAGGCAAACTCAACAACCGAGCAGCCCACATCTCGAGGCACCAACCCGCCTCCTTTCAAAATCTCGATACTCGCACTACACGCATCACGAGGCGTATTCAATGTACACATTGAAATCACATAGAGCCACTATCTCGGTCCCACGTTCATACGCGACTCGAAGCACGTCCCCGTTCGTGTTTCGGCTCCCCGAATTCTCCGCGTATACGTTTTTCACCAATTATCATCTCCACTCGAGATTCGGACATACGCATTTCGACGAGTGGATCCTACATACGACCCTGACCTGACACGCGACACAAGTCAAAATTTTGGGTCGTTACAAATTTTTTTCGTCTTTGCCCCCATCCCATTTAAATTCCCTTATTCTTGTCTCGATCGCATAGATTCCCTGTTCACGTAGGGGTTTGTGACAACCTAGTTACCCAAACCAAGTACCACCCTGCCTAATCCTGTCATTAAGCCATAACCCACGCTACATAGAACTTAACAACGTATTAATTAGCCTATACATCTCATTTGCCTCGTTACACACGTTTAACATAGACTTTATTCATTTAGATTTAAGTATGATTTACATAGTTCATTAATAAATTATTAACCTTATATTATTTATCAGCGAAAGACTTAATAAAATTAGTAGAAACATTTATAAAATAGCACCTATTGTGGAAACTACGTAAACAGGCGATTATATATAACCAATCAAAGTAATATGAAATAGTAGGAAAGTTTAGCCTCTCAACCCAATATATAACTTAAAGTTATACAAAAAGACATAAGTAATAGATACACCAAAATGATCACCTATAAAGTAGCATGAACTCCGTCGGCTCAAAATTAATCGTCGACCTTCTCATTCATTGGTCTGCTAAGTATCTGCACCAACTGTCATAAAAAGGACTGCAAGTACAGTAATATAGAAAGTAATACTGAGATACATTTGTCCACATTTCCAAATATATTCAACAAGTATGTGAAAATCATAAAAATAACAATTAAAGCTGAAAAAGGATCATGCTTTAAGATATTCTAGTTAAACAACATGAAACTGACATTCTGCCAAGCAGTAATGATGTAAGGTCGGTTGACTATGAATTTAAATCACATTAGCTCTATTTTACTATTTCAGGGTGGAGATGCGCTCTACACCTCTGTTGAAGGTCGGAGCTGAGCTATACACCTCTATAATTACTCGTTTATTTATTCTTGCTGACAATCCTAGGTCCTATATGTGTTGCGCAAGCTAGTGGTGAGATCCCGACATCTTCAAAAATTTAGTGACCCTTGTACCGCGCCCATCTCTATAATGGTACTAGATACAATATGTACTTTCACAATTCAAGAAGTGACATAATTTAGGAATCCAACAAATTGATTGCATAACTAATGTACAAAGGAATGGATTTACACTACCATAAATCACATACTTGATAGCACGCTATTCTACTTGATTTACACACTTAACAACCAAGAATGACATAACATGTGAAAAAGAGTCAATGAATACCACTTAAACATAAACTAATGCCACAATAACAAATTCATGAAATGAGACGAAACAACAAAGTCACAACATCAAGAGTACAATATACTCATCAGTCCAAATAAAACAAGAAGCATAATGGAAAAGAAATGAAAATAAGTATCTCAAATAGTTTACTCACAAACCATTTCTCTATCTTGTTTGAAAGATATTTATGTTAATTCCCATGCTTTTTTTTTTTAAATTCTCAACTTCCATATAAGTTCAAAATATAACTAAACATGAAAATATGAATTCTATAGGCTTAAATTAAGGTAGCGGCTAAAAGAACCCTAATTTTTGCTTAGATGACCCCCCTTTAGTGAAAATGGCCTAACTACCCTTTCATATAAAAGAGTTTTCACTCACCCAAACCCCACTCACCCCATTAACTGATACCCCAGTCGCCCTGTCTCAAATCTCATTTTTATCACAACCCTAAATCCAATGAAATCCAAGCAAAATCACATCGATTCGACATTGTGAGTACATTCTTCATATCTTTTAGAGTCGATTTCGACATTTTTTGGGTTTTTTTTTTACTTTTTTTAAGTCAGTATTGTTTGTGGGATTGTTGTTTTAAAGCTTCAATTTGGGGGTTGAATCTTGCATTTTGGATGCAAAGTTTCAATGGAATAAAAAAATATTAAATAATTCCAAGCAAAACCTACTATTTTTTTGTCATTTTTATGTATTTTTAAGAGTTTCGAAATTTTTTGTTCGTTTTTATTGCTCTGCCGGGTGTTGGACACAGAGGGACGATACCTCTAAAGAGGTTTTGGACACACAAGGCCGACACCTCTAAAGAGGTTTCTCGTTGAATTGCTACATCACCTACTGAGACATAGTTCTCTTTGCAGTCTCGGTCGAAAATTGATCGTCACCTCTTTAGAGGTGTCGACCTATGTGTTAGACAATTTTCAAAAGTGTCAGCTTTGTGTGTCCGCCACCTACGGGCCACACTTTTTCACTTCTATGACATGATGCGACCACACCCGATCTTGTTTAACAAAAAAATACTCATACATCATTTGATGATCTAGTATAAGTGATCTACAATGATTAAAACTAAGAAATTGAGAGAATTGAGGGGTTTTGGTGCGAGGGTGAGAATAATAAGGTGAGCAAGGGTATTATTGAAATTTTTTTAAAAAGAATAAACAGTAAAAAGTGAGGTATGATAAAGCAAAAATTCAAAAATGAGGCAAGTAAAAAGTTGAGGTTTATTTAACTGCTCCCTAAATTAATATTGCATATCCCACATTTAAACTTTGGGTTAGGAACAAATGGGACAAGAATAAGGTCAAAACCGTCTTTGACAAAACCTCTTCCTTCTCGAGGCGATTTTATTTCGTATCTTTCTCGTGCAGAGCGCCCCACCAACTAATTCTCTCCCTGTAAACTCCCCTCACTTTCACCATATTTCCTTCTCAACCCCCTCTCTTCACCATCAGTTTCTCCGTCCGTTGCAGAGAGCAGTCCTCTCCAACAATCTCCGCAACCAGAACACCAAATTCACACTCACACAACTCACACAACTCACACAGCCTCTCTGCTGCTCTCGCTCTGCTCCCCCAACAATGTCGCATTTCAAGTGCCAAGACTCCCGCATTAACGAAATCAAATCCAAAATCCGAGTCGTCCCCAATTTCCCCAAACCAGGTCTGTTATTTCGACCCAATTTCAAGTGCTCATGTTCTCGAATCTGATCTTCTTCGATTTGTTGTTCATCAACAGGGATCATGTTTCAGGACATCACTACTCTGCTTCTCGATCCCAAGGCCTTCAAGAACACCATCGATTTGTTCGTCGAGCGCTACAAGGGGAAGAACATTTCAGTCGTCGCAGGTTTGTGGTTGATTTGACTCTGTGTGTGTGTGTGCGTGTGTGTGCGCGCGTGTGTGTGTGTGGTGTTAGTGGAGTGTGTTATCGAGTGTTCGATTGAAAGATTGGGTTTTCAATGCATATCTGTTGTGCTGAGGAGGAGAATGTTTAGGGATCCTGTTTGCGTAGTGGGTGGTGGGCTTTGCGGTCCCACTCGACCCGTTGATGGAGCCGTTTTTGGCTCTACTCGCTCGTAATGCTTTATTTTGTTCAATGTGACTTTCAATTTGGTTGCTTTTTGTTCTTGTTGATGGGGGATTTTACGTGTCATTAACATATACTTAAAAGTTTCAGTCTTAAGTTTCACATGAATCAAACCAAAAATGTAAAATTTTATGCGCAAGCCCGCGGATCTTTGCGAGGGTGATACTGTCCCCAACTTAACCACCTTCAACTCTTATGTTTGGGGTTTTAACTCAAAAGGCTCCTGTACTAGTTGATGGGAGGTAATCAATTATATACTTATTTACGAAGTACAATGTGGGACTAATTTTGTTCACACATCTTCAACAAAAAAGAAGAGAAAATTTGGGGTTTTTTGTGTGTTTTTTCAGGTGAATTTACATCTGTAATGTAAGAAAAGTTTAACGTTTTTTCCTTTGTTATTCAAGTTTAATTGAAGAGGATAGTTTCATTTGTGAAGAAACAGTGACTGTTCTGTTTTGACAACCACTCAAGGAACTTAATGTAGTATAATGTGAAGAGTCCTGCTAACCTAGCGCCATTTTCACGCGCACTATGCACATCGACTTTCATCTGCACGCACATTGATGCAAAAATCAATTTTTAATGTAAAAAATAAAATGGGCAGCACAAGCAGTGAATCGATTGTCATTGCCACAATAATTTCCTTGTGTTGTGTATCAACAATGAGGTGCTGGGAAATTTTGTATCTTTAGAAATTCTTTTGCGGACTTGAATTATCTGTCACGCCAGAAACAAACAGCCAATGTAGTTACCACAGTTCTTTGCACAACCTTTCTTTATGTGGTACTTTTGTCATTCTGTGGGCAAAAGTATGCTGCTTCACATTTTTGCATTGTCCTCTTCTTTGTTGAGTTTTACTCGATCAGGAGATAGTAGAGACATTCAAAGTATTTAGACTTAGCAGATAGCCTCTCGAGTTGCAGTAGAAGAAGATTTGATTTGAAAAACCTATTCAACATTAGTTTGAGACTGTAGACCGTATTTCTTTTTCTTGGCTGTATCCATTTTTCATTATGTACGTATGCTTTTTTGAAAGATTCGACTAATGGCAGATTTCTTTTGTTTAAACGGGAAGTTTAACTACGTTGTCAAAAGGATTCAAATGCCGCTGAACGTTGTAGGTCTTCTAGGCAATATGATGCCTCGGTGAAGCTTGCAAATCAGCGGGTTCCTTTTCAAGTCTTACTCATTACATAAGGAAGCATGCTTTTCTTTTGATAGGGACGTTAGGAAGCATGCCAATGCTCAAATTTGATTCTCATATTTTTTTGATCGTGGCACATTGTTACACTAATTTGCAATATCTAATGAAGTGAACTTTTTTTTACAGGGGTGTATTCAATTGAGATTTTAATAGACTTTTGGTTACTTTTAATTACTAAAAAAGTTTAGATGTATTCAATTAAAACTTTTAGAGAGTTTATAAAAGTAAGGTGTATTCAATGTGAACTTTTATAGACTTTTTAAAAGTTTATAAAAGTTTTGGGGTTTTCTATTTAAACTTTTACAGAGTTTCTAAAAGTAAAGTGTATTTAATTTTTTGATGACTTTTGTAGTTTGGTCACAAATTTCGACTTTTATAGACTTTTTGTATAAAAATACACATAAACAAATCTCCAACTTCTCCTCACCTCAACCCAAAAACTTTTAAAGACTTTTAATTTTTGTTGGTTCCCTTATTCAATAAGGACTTCATTGTTCATAATGTCTTTTCTTATCAATTGTTTTTATCAACTTCTCCAATCAGTCAACAACTCGTGAATTTCATTGCTCACTCATTATATTATAATGTTTATGTTGATGAAAATGAAAATGATGTCGTTATTAACAAGATCTCACTTTGGCATCATTGTAAATTTTATAGGATTTTTTTACAAAAAAGTTTTGTTTATTAAGTGTATAATTAAAATATCAAAAAATGTAATATTATTATTTTTGGAGAAAATAATCGTGTATTTTTTTTTCAAATGCAAGAAGTGCATTTTAAAAATTTTAAACTATCATTCTTAAAGAAAAAGATATAAGTTTTTTTTACTAAAGTAAAAAAAAAGTGCAAAATTTTTACACACAATGATATTACTTGGTTCTTTTTTGCCACTAAAAGATTATTCATTTGCATATTTGTTTTGTTGATATTTATTTACTTATTTATTATGTTACTATCTTGATAGTCGTAATTCATTACTATGTCTATATGATTTTTTATTAAAATATAAAAATATTTTAAAAAAATTAATAATAGTTCTTAAGAAAAATAAATATAATTATTCGTATTTTTTATAATAAAGTGCAAAATATTTGTTTCAATATTAAAATCACAAAAAATTACTAGTATCAATCAAAATCATGTTTAAGAAGTTCACAAAAGTCACTAAAAATCTTAAATGTTGATAAAAGTCATTAAAAAGAAGTTTACTTAAAAGTTTATCAAAGTCTTTAAAAATCTACGAAAATCTACAAACTTTAGAAAGGTCATCAACTTATAAAAGTAACCAAAAGTCTATTAAAATCTCAATTGAATACACCCCTGTAATCTTTTGATGATAGAAAATAACTCAGTTCAAAAAGAAACAGAAGCTGCAGAAAAATCATATGAGACGAGTATCATTGCAATTTTTTTTCTTTTCCTTTTCCTTTTAGAGATGGCATGAACAATTGTACAACATGATGGGCAACTTAGGAGCTTTTTGATGAATGATAATTCCATTATAAAACTAAGAGCTTTGTGAATAACATTAAGGAAAAAACTTCATTTGATTCATTAAATCACAGTGTTTTCAAGGCGACGCCTAGGCACTGCTTAGGCGTCGCCTAGGCACTGCTTAGGCACCGCCTTAGGCATTTGGGGGTTTCCACCGCCTAGCCCTTAATAAGGCAAGCGGTGGGTTTGAAAATAATTATTAAATTTTTTTTTTATTGAATTTTTTTTTATTTTGAAAACATTATTTATTCCAAAATGTGTGGAAAAGTGTGGAGTTGAAAATATGGTGGTGAGAATGTGTAGGTGAAAAAGTATGCCCCTTACCATTGAGGAAATTAAATTATTTCTTGGGGAGGTCTAACTAAATATTTTTTTGCCTGCCTAGGCCCCACCTCAACTAGGCGGGGCTAAACCACCTAACACCGCCTCGCCGCATTGAAAACGTTGTTAAATTAGGACTTATGACTTTTACAAGATCATTATTATTTTCTTGTTTGAGATTTTCATTTGTTTTTATCACAACCTAGTGTTAGAACTGATGTATAGTTAAGCGAAGGGAGACATTATTGTCAAGAAAAATGCTTAATTTTCCCCTTGAAGGATAAAAAAACATGCTAACTTTACCTCGTCTTGTTGATTAAATTAGTTTTTAATCTCTGTTTCATTATGTCGAATACTTTGCTTCAGGAAAATGATAAAATAACACACTTTGGGCGCACACTTGGGGCGTGCACTTTGTTTTTTAGCCATTTATAGTGTTTTGTCAGGTGTGGGGCCCACGCCTTGGGAGACAAGAAAGAAGCCATAAATGACTAAAAAACAAAGCGTGCGCCCAAAGCGTGTCATTTTATTATTTTCCTTTGCTTTATCGTCGAGAGAAAGTTCTTAACTTTTCCCTTAAAAGAGTAAAATCTTCCTAACTTTGTCTTGCCTAATTGAATAAATTAGTTATCAATCTCCGTTTTATTATGACTAATACTTTGCTTCATTCTGATTCTCTGATGGTTGTCCAAATCGTTTCCTTTTGTAATATGAAAACTTGGAAGCTTAGAGGTTTCAATAGTTTGCTTTTGAGAAAAAAACTAAAAGCCAAACTTAATACAAGACCCACAAGTTCTTTGCTTTTTACAGCTTAGTTTGTGGTCATATTTCTTTTATTTTTCTCAAACACACAAAAATACCATGTTAATCTTTCCTGAATGAGCACTAGAAACAAATGAATGAGTTGAAAACAATAATAATTCTGTATTTAATCAAGTTGAGTGGAAGGATTTGATTTATGTGGTCGACTTCAACTAATTTGGGGTTGAGGCTTTGTTGTTGTTGGTGTTGTTTGAAAGCATTCTGAAATCAATTAAACGAATTGATAATTAGGCTACAAATACAAGTGATTTTGTTCAACTAAAGCATAGTTGAGGGGAATAATGTGAAACAATTGCCAACTTTTGAGATATAATAATTTATCTTATTTAAGCATTCACTGGATTACATACGGAAATCCTACTGTATGGCAGGATAGTACTATCTTAAAAATATGACTCCAACGTGCTGAATACCTATGAAATCCTTGGGGTATGCCATATGTCTTTTTGATAGTAGCCTCATTGCTAGTATGTTTTGAGATGTAAGAGGTGGTGAAAATCGTTAAGGGATTTGAGGGTTTAAAGAGGGGATTCTCACTTACAGTTGGTAGATTGTATTGATATTTGGGAGTTTCTAGCATTACATATTTTTTTTTTCTTACCCTAGATCTAGTAGTCAAGTCAATGGAGGTGGGAATGCTATCTTTCTTATGAGATGGCAGGGATATGGATACAATCATACAAGAGTTTGTGCCCTTGTTCCATTAGGTCCACGTACCTTGATCTCTTTCTTTCCCATCCTAATTGATAATTTGATACCCCATAAATTTATGGTATTTTGATCTCGAAGTTTTTCTTTCTATTGTTGTTCAAATATATAGGTGGCTCTCTAATTACTATTGCGTACAAAGAGGATCGACACCTTGGATCTTTTGCAGAGAAGTACTCTCATAATAATCATTTCTCATTGGCGTGTGTTGTGTAGAGAGATGGTGCATCTGTAGAACCTTTCTTTCTTTGTTGTTCCATAAGCTTGAAAATTTTGATCGTAGTGAAGTTTTACTCTTCTCAAGTTTGATTGATCCCAAAGGTTCACAAACTTTTGGGCTGAATAATGATAGAGGATTTACTTGGTTCCATATTGGCTAAATGTTTGTGGTGAGTTGGTATAAAATAATTCAGGTTTGTAGGTCCAAAAAAGTGTCAACCGATAAGTGTAGATCATTCTAATTCACAGTCGAATATAGTCCACATAAAGCATCTATATATATTTCCTAGGTGGGTGTTGTTAGATGTGTCTTGGTTCCTTTTTATTGTGTTAATGTTCTCTTCTTAGTTTTTATTTTCTTGGAGGATATTTTTGTAAATCTAATTCCATCCTTAAAATAAATGCGACAAATGACTAGTAGAATGTGCAGGATGTAATGCATTGCCATCTTTACTTGGGGTGATTATTTGGCATTTCTTCACCGTGGTTGTCTACTTTTTACTTCTAACTTAAGAGGCGGTGGTGAAGACAACCTTGCACGATAATTATACATATTATCTTGGCTAGCAACAAGGATTATCCTTTTAAGTAGCACGAGAAAATATCATGTCACCATAAAAGATCCCTAAGGAAGAATTGTTTGTGCCTAAAATAATCCTTAAATTTTCAGGATTTATCCTGTAGTTTTGGCCACCAATTAATGGTGAAAAATGTAGGTTTGAACTTGATGTAAAATTATATTTTGGGAGACATGGATTGAATAAAATTGTTGCATTTTCTTGATTCCATTTTGTTCATCGCACATCGTGGACCACCCTTCAGTTATTTTCTTTTCCAAGCTTTCTTAAAGTGCAGTCTGAATATGTTCAAACAATGATGATCACTTCGAATGTCATCTATTGATTGTTTGTGCCCATCAAGGGTTCATGAATGCTTCCATGGTGTCGATGTAACGTCTCATTTTTGCACCAAATGGGGGATGATAACCCCAAAAACTTTGTGAGGGTGGTATGAAGATGTTTGGAGTCAGGAATTTAATTATAATATTTTATTATCATCCTGTATGATTCAGCTACTGTAACTAATTCTAGGTATGTTGTTTCCTGTTTAGTTGTTGCCCTCATCTTCTTTATATTTGAGGAATGCCTTTTCTTGGATTGTTGGTATTTTAATGTTGATGTCTTGTTCTATCTTTCCTATCAAAAAAATGTCTTGTTCTCTCTTTAATGCTTGGTTGTTTGTGTTAGGAATTTGAAATATTCATAAAATATTATGCTGTTAGCTGGAATGCATCGAGAGGATTATTCATAGACCTAATTTATTACATTCTTAACGTTTGAGCTTTTCTTGATTTACCTAGGAATTGAAGCGCGGGGTTTCATATTTGGTCCTCCTATTGCCTTGGCTATTGGAGCTAAGTTTGTTCCACTGAGGAAACCTAGAAAGTTACCTGGTAATCTTCTCTCTTTTTTTTCTCAGTTCAGCTCATCTCTTCTGATAAATGGATGACTGCTATTTTATATTGGCAAAACATATTTTTTGGTCCTTGAACTTTGAGTCTTTTATGCTTTTGGTCCCTAAACTTTTATTAGTGTACATTTGGTCCCCGAACTTTCATTGTTGTACATTCCCTGAACTTTTGAGTTTTTTATGCTTTTGGTCCCTGCACTTTGAGTTTTTTATGTTTTGGGGGAAAATTAATTTTTTTTTTCGACTTTTGTTGGTCGATGTGAGTCATTCGGTTCAATAATATAAATCACTTTACTCTTCTTGACTAGTCACACGACACTTTTGTTACCCATGTTGGTGGAATGTAACACTTTAAATGTTGGAATGAGTAAATGTAGAATCATTGTGAAAGTTCAAGGACCAAATATATAACAATGTTTAAGCAAAATGGCTGAATCCTTTTCTCCTTGAGATCTTTCTCCTTAAATAAGAATAATGTACAGCCTAAATTAGGCAACAAAATATACAGCTAATGTAATTGACTATTAGCTAACTATTCTAAGTAATATATACAAATACATGGTAAGAAGAATAACTTAATTGGAGCCACAAATCTTGCTAATAATTCCTGAATTAGTGTCTTAAATCAATGCCATTAATAATATATAGTAATAAAAGTTCAGGGACTAAAAGCATAAAAAACACAAAGTTCAAGAACCAAATCATTAGTTTTACCTTTTATATTCTTGCTCTATAGTTGATTTGATTTGAGAGGCAACACTTATTTCTTCAGTATTATTAGTTTAAGGATGTTGGCTGTTCTTTTTGTTTTTGTATCTCTACTATTTTGTGGACTTAGCCGTATATGTTTCTTATCATTGGGAAGATTTACGTTGTGTTCTTTTATCAGAGAACTATTAGATGTGAGAATAAGTTGTACCCTTTTTTGAAAAAAAAGCTTTTTAGATTATTTTTTCGACCTTTACTTGGATAGTGGCTTATGGCACGTCTTGGGCAAGGAACAAGGAGTCTGGATGTTTTCCAAAGAAGGAAAAAGGGGAAGAAAAGACATGGGGGCTAGTTTTGCTTTTGTTGATTATAACGGGTTATCTCTCTTTTGGCTATCATGTTCCTAAAGCTTATTTTCAAATTTAATGCATGCTTCATATCAATTTGTTTTGGCTGTAATGGATATACCCATAACTAAATCAAGGATAGAGAAAGAAAGCGCTTCCAAATAGTAACAAAGCTTGATATAAGTTGTGGAGAGTTGGACATGTGGTTGGCACAGATATGGAGAGATCAGGCATCACTTATGCTCAAACTTATCCACAAAGTTTTTATATTGTCAGGCAACTAGATAAGAAACTGGTTCCAGTTGTCTTTCTCAAAAATATTGGGCTTAGTTCTAAAGTGATTGATGTGTAATTCTAGAATTACAACACTCTTGACTAAAGGGTATTCCCCTCCCATTCATGCTTAGCATTTATATACATTATTCGATGTGAAAGTTGATAATGCAGGAGAATTATCTTCTATGTTTTGTTATAAACCTATACTAATTTTAGTTCTATGGAATTTCCCATGAGGTTTGTTCCTAGATGGACTTGATTGTTATTGCTACATGTTGTAATGGGCTGAAAATAATGGCAGGGGATGTTATTTCAGAAAAGTATGTCCTGGAATATGGAACAGATTGCCTGGAAATGCACATTGGAGCAGTGGAACTGGGAGAACGTGCTTTGGTAGTAGATGATTTGATTGCAACTGGTGGAACCATTGGTGCTGCAATAAAGCTACTAGGTAAGTTAATGCATAAAATAAATGTTATTCAGCCTTCCCTTGCTCACATTAGTGCAATCTGTGTGTATCGAGTATGTTTCCTTGATGATGTTCCTTGAAAATTCTTGCATGGACAGTGGGGTAAATGTTGTTACAAATACATTGTTAGTTACCATCTAAGAATACTATTTATTGATATATGTATTTTAATATTTTAGTATTTTACCAATTTTTTTTTTATGAATTACTGGGTTATGCTTGTAATAAGAAATTATCTGAACCTCTTTGAAAAGTACAAAATCTCAATTCTAAATTGGTTGAGTTTGGCTACATGGATCAAACTCTTCCTTCGCGCTCGATTAAGTGCAATCAATGGTGTGCTTTCCAAATAACTTAAATCTCTCATAATTAATGCGTCCCAAGTTAGCTTCGTTCTACTCCTACATCGTCGAATTTCTTCAGTTTCCAATAAGTCGAGTTTTGTAGAGTGTGCATTCGGAGGTGTTCAAACCACCACAAATGGTTACACAAAGTCACAGATAACATTTAAAATTCATCTAAGTTACTGAACAATACTTTTATTTTGTATGGTTTTCACTTTTCATTTGCCATATCTCTTTTCTTTTTAATACTTTTCCCACCAGTTAGTTTGCGTAAAATTTTGATTTTGTAATTTCATTTGTTGTGCTTGGTGTATGGATTTCAAAAATAGGAACTCTACAAATTCTGCCGTAGGTGTTGTGTGGTACATTACCTATTGAAACTTAGAATGCTCGTTCCATCCGGGTAGGCTCTCTTTTCGACCAAATTAAAGTTTCTAGAAGGTCACATTTGTCGGGGTCTTAAAGAGAGATGTATGTGATCGTCCACCAGCTTCTGCATTAATTGCTGCATGAGATGGTAGAAATCGACAGATATTTCAACTAACCTTTAGATCAGTAAGTTTTTGGGTGTGTTGTCTCTATGTGATTTGATCATTTTTGCTTCTGAATTCTGATCCATATAGCGCAAAGAAATTCTTTGAGTCAATAGTTTGATTACTATAGGCAACAACCTATAGGTAACAACCTGATTTCACTTGTGTAGCCAATCAATTGATATTCTTCTTGAAAACTGAGTCCAATGATTCCTATGGTAAACCCCCCACCTCTTACACAAGAGGCCCCATACCAAACCAGTGAGCTACCCCACTTGGTTTGTTATTTGAGTTATTTTTAATCACAACTCGTATTTGCTATCTTTGCGTTCATCGATTTTCACGCCATAGAAGTTGGTGTAGCTTCATTTAAAGATACGGATCTATGAATCCATAATGGAATGCTAACCCCTGGGGCAGAATCAAGAAAGCCAAATGTATAAGATGCTCACTTAAGAAGCAAAGAGTTCTTCATGCTTGAGACACAAGGTGAGACACATAGTTGGCTCACAAAAAATGCTTTAAAAAATTATGTTGAATGCATCTAGAAAACTTAAATGTCAAGGATGAGATTTGACTATAAAACCTAACATCAATATGCTACCTCAACCTTGTATTACTAGTGGCATCATTATCATTTTCTTGATTAGAACGGTAAATTAAATATTGGGTAAACCTACTTTTATATCTGTCTTTTACAAATTCATGAAGAACCAAGATTGGAATGCATGGAAATAGGAAAGTATCAAGAAAGTTTATTAATACAATGCAAGGTAAGAATCTTCGATTAAGGAACTCAAAATATTAAATGTAGGTGTTTATGGCTTGTAATTAATTTACTTTTAGGAACTAAAAATTGTTAAGTCATGTTGAGTGGAAGTATTTAATCCACTAATTTTGGATTAAGTCATTGTTGTACTTTCGTGGCAAATTATATTTTTTTTCTATTTATGATTTATTTGAAAAGTCCACCTTAGACAAGTTTTTTTTAGTATGTGTGGATGAGTGGGTGGGGGTTTAGAGGTGGGTGTGGGTGTCTGTGCGCGTGCGTGCATGTGTTTTGAGAGAGAGTTGACATTTATTAATCAACATTATCAATATTGGAAAGCTTGCATTTTATTAAAGTTGAAACGTGTTAAGATGTATCATGTATGTGCCATTTAGTTATACATCTGGAGCATTAAGATGCAGAAAAAAAAGGAGTAGCAAGGAGCAAAAGGCACACGCTTTATGTGCAATGCAAGCTTTAGCAAGTGTAATCGCGGTGAACTTTAGCTTTACAGAATTTTCAGTTGAAAATTAGAAATTATTTTACTAAATCACTAAAGTTACTAAAGCTTCAGTTGAACTTGAAAATAGATGGATATCACTGTGAATTGATTGGATTATAAAGAAAACAGATTAGGTCCTTGTGTAGTGAAATGGGTTTGTGTTTATCGGTGAGCATTATGCAACTAATGTATAAACTTCTTAATTTGGCTGATTGTTGGAAGTATTGTTGCTAATTGATTAATGCTTGTAAAATATATATGTTTGATCTTATTTTATAGCAAGTGACAAATGTCTTAACTCTTAAGCTATTTGTCAGCTTATTGCCAGTTGCAACCCACCTTTATCTGGACATGGATCATGCTATGTAAAGCTTTAGTGAAACTCCTAGGTTACATAGGTGGAATTGCTTGCTTGTCAAATTGTATACTTGTATGGTTGTACCAATGAAAACGTAATATTGAGCTTTTGGAGCTATTAGTTGAATGATCAATTTCTTAGAGATCAATATGAATTTAGTTCATTCATTTACATAACGAGAAATGAGCCTAAAATAGATATATTACTTCTTTGAAAATGGAATCTGGAAGGACTATAAACTCCTGGAAACAAAGAATCAGAAAGGACCATTGTTACATTAGGGGGAATCATAGCATCAATTTGAAGGATGGTGAAAGTGTGAGGTCTTCTTTTGAAAAGCATAATGTATTTACTTCCTCCAAAGTATTTCTCTTAGCTATTGAGCAAATTAATGTTGAAGGATGAAACCAAATTAATGTTTATTAGCCGGGCCATAAAGTGCTTTTTCATGGTATGAAATTTACCCTTAGACCCAAGCCATATTCTCTCTTTTAAGTGGAGTATTGGAGTGAGGAATAGAAATAGGAAATGCTCTTTGTTTGAGATTGACGGATGCTAGTTGGGGATAACTTTAGTTTTGATGCCGGTTATTGATCCAGGAGGGCTTGAATTTAACTGTTGACAAGCTTCAATGGAAATCTTTACAGAGTAATGTCTGCTGCTTTTCACCAAAGAATGAAGATTAGTCATAATTGGCAAATTTTTCAGCAAAAATTCTGTTTGATCCATGTTCAAATTAGACCGAATATTGTTTCATCTGCAACTCTGTTTGATCCATGTTCAAATTAGACCGAAGATCAGGCATAATTGAACTAGATTGTGATAATAGTCGACATGCTGAAACTATATATTTACGTTTGTTAAAACTTTAACATAATTCGTATACTTGCAATCTTTTTACCATAAAATATAAGTTCCATAAACTTCTCCAGGCAAATTCTAATGGTAATTTTCGATGTTAAACTGTATTTCCCCAAACTCAATTTCTTTTGAGGGTCTTGCGTGTTTCTAGGTGTGTTTAGTTATTAGTATATTATTTAAGTGGTGATTCATTTGTGATTGTTTTGTCCTTGTCGCTGAAGTACATCACTACTTTAGTCCTCAACTGAAGAAGAGTTAACTAAAGAGTGGCCGCGAATGCTTTTAGCATATATATATATATATATATATATCCAAATTGTTCCAATTTTGTGGAAATTGAATATTTTATTTTTATGCCGTGAGAGTCTGAATTTTAAATGCACATATTTTGTCTGTGATCTCTCTTTCCCCTTCCTGTGTTATATCTGCATGGTAGTTCAAGCATATTTAGTCTTATTCTATTTCACTTTTTTATATCAATATTGTTTACATTGCTCACCTTTGGATCGTGGTGCTTTTTTTTTTTGTTTCTTTGCGCTGCTATAATTAGTCTGCTTAACTTTTTCTCAGAGCGCACAGGAGCAGAAGTCGTTGAGTGTGCATGTGTGATTGAAGTGCCAGATCTAAAGGTACAATATAAATCTTTGTTTTGTGCGTATCATTATATAAATATGTGTTTTGTGCCTATCCTTTTATTCTGCTTGAGGATCTTTTCTGTTTCGCTCTTATATACGGTCACCTAGGCTTGCTTGCTTGATGTGGACTTGGTAAAACCATTCATGAGAAATGCACTTTTATCTTCATATGATATGATTATATTTTAACATATAACCCTGCAAGTGTCAGCCTTTCAGGCATTATGTGATGACTGAAATTAGAATTGGTTGTCAAGAAGCCCTAGAATGGATGACTGAAAGTTCTTAGGTCTTAAGCTTTGACTAGTGGTTTATTTGAAATAGTGAGCACTAAGCACTATACATTTGAAATTGGCGAAGCAAGTTTGGGGAATCAAGTTTTGTTACAAAGTTGTATGGTTCATGAATGCACTACACCCCCAAAGCATTCACGCATTGCGCAAGCAACAGTGGGCCCCATGCACATGGGGCCCACCAAAGTATTTGTTTTTTTGAAATAAAAAATGTCTGAGACAATAAAAAATATATGACGTGATTTTTTCTCAAATGTGTTGATTTTTTTAAAAGATGGTGTGATGTGATTGTGGGTCCCATAAAGTGTGTAGTGAAGAGTTGAAACCATTGCGGGGAGAAGTGTAGTAGAGGAGAATGTAATGGAATGATGATGTGGCATCTCATTATATGCAAAATGTGTTAAACCATTGTGGATGCTCTAATGATACTATAGATATGAATAAAACGAATTTACATATAAATACTAGCAGAATTAAACAACAAATAAACTTTCTAACTGGAGGATTGCATAGAAGTAATGTCTTAAGACAGAAATATCTCTGAATTCGGTGATAAAATTTTCTCTAAAGATCTGTCATCATGATACAACCAGATGCTCTTTCAAACGAAAATCACGAAGTTCGAAAGTCAGTCAAACTGAGTTTTTACTCTTTCACAAATATTGAATCCGCAAAAATCTGTGAATATTCCAGTGTTTCGGTTTTACTTAAATAGAACTTGAAGCACTAGTTCAAACCAAGCTGATTGTCTTTGAAAATAATACCCGTTGGTATTATTCAATAGTCGCACCTATTAATCAAAATAACAAAATTAACTGTCAACAATTAATTTGGAAATTAAAAAAAGTATTTAAGTTTAAAATAAAAAATAACTTGATTTTATAAAGCTAACAATCTAAGCCCAAAGACCCTATCAGTGGCTTTAAATTTCAAATATTATATATGTATACCCTATTACCCAATGCTACTTAGGCTCTATCTATTGGGTTTCTCTAAAGCAAAATTAAAGAGAGGTTTGCATATAAGAGCTTGTACTTTTTTTAAGTGAGCAATATGAGACTAAATAGTTTCTATTCAAATTCCAGCAATACCCCACATTTGAATAGAAAATATCACTTTATCCCACATTTCTGTTCACATTTGGCTTAAAATAAATAAATAAATAAAACTTATAATACACCAAAGAGAGAAGTATCATGTCATGTCAGAAAAAGTATCTAAAAGACTTGAACTTTCCATAGTAAAACATATCGGATTTACTTCGTGACGCAGTGGATATATATGATCTTAAACTGTTCACTTTTTGAAGTAAACCAAGACAATATGCCTTACGCATGGCACATATCAAAATTCAGTTTATACATTTTTGTTAATTTTGGTCCTGGGCAGATCCTGGTTTCATGATAGATTTAATGAATTTAGCCCGCCTCTTTCTCATAAATGCGACTCGCATTTACTATCATATAGGCGACATTTTTATTTGTCATTAAATGCTGAACATATCCTTTCACTTCTTCTGAACACAATTTTTATCTTAAGAATGAGCGAGTATGTGTTCTTCTCTCGAGTTTCATCTAACCAGTTTGCCTATTGAACCTAGTACACGGGATCTCCAATCACCTAGGTTAGGTTTTCGCTAGACTTATCTCATTTATAGGCTTGAAACCCATTCCCCTCAATAACAATACAACTTGGTTTCTTGGTAAGCCCTTTATCATAGGATCCACAATGTTCTCCTTTGACTTTACATAATCTATACTAATTACTCCACTTGATAGTAATTGTCTTATAGTATTATGTCGGCACCTTATATGTCTTGACTTACCATTTTATACATTATTTTTAGCTTTAGCTTTAGCTTGTGATGCCATACAATCACAATGTATACATATTGCTGGCACTGGTTTTGGCCAGAATGGAATGTCTTCTAGGAATTTTCTTAGCCATTCTGCTTCCTCAACAGCTTTATCTAAGGCTACAAATTCCGATTCCATTGTCGAACGTGCTATACATGTCTACTTTGTTGATTCCCAAGAAATTGCAGCTCCTCCCAATGTAAAAATATATCCAATGGTTGACTTAGTTTCAATATTATCAAAAATTTAATTGGCATCGCTATACTCGTCAAGTACCGGTGGATATTTTGTATATTGCAATCTATAGTCTAAGTATGTTTTAAATACCTCAACATCAATGCTTCCCAATGATCATTATTTGGATTGCTTGTATATCTACTAAGTCTGTTCACTGCATAAGCAATGTCCGGTCTTGTAGAATTCATTAAGTACATCAAGCTTCCAATTATTTGGGAGTGCTCTAATTGAGAAATTGCGCTTTTAGTATTTTTCTTAAGTTTGCAATTCGGTTTAAATGGAGTAGGAACAGGTTTACAATTAAATTGATTGAACCTCGTCAATATTTTTTCTACATAATGTGATTGGGTAAGGATATATCCATCATCATTTCTTTTAATTTGAATACTCAAAATGACATTTGCTTGACCTAAGTCTTTCATGTCAAAATTAGAATTCAACATCTTTTTAGTTGAAATGATTATATCCTTATTAGTTCCAATTATCAACAATTATCAACAATTATCAACATAGAGACATACTATGACACATGAATTTTTCATTTCTTTGATGTAGACACATTTGTCACATTCATTAATTTTAATTCTATTTGAAATCATAGTATGGTCAAATTTCTCATGCCATTGTTTCGGTGCTTGTTTAAATCTATATAGAGACCTAACAAGTTTGCAGATTTTGTTCTCTTGACCTTGAACCACAAATCCTTCGAGCCGTTCCATATTTATATTTATATATATATATTATATATCTATATCGTCATCAAATTCTCTATTTAAAAATGTTGTTTTTACATCCATTTGATGTATTTCCTTATTATAAATTGCAGCAATTGAAATTAGTATCAGAATAGATGTAATTCTTGAAACTGGAGAATAAGTATCAAAATAATCCAACCCCTCCTTTTGCCAAAATTCTTTAGCCACTAAATAGACTTTATATTTATCAATTGATCCATCGGCTTTCAATTTTCTTTTAAAAATTCATTTATAACTTATTGGTTTAATACCAGGAGATAAATCAACCAACTCCCTTGTGTGGTTTATTAAAATGGATTCTATTTCACTATTTTTGGCTTCTTTCCATAAAATAGCCTCAGTAGAAGTCATGGCTTTTTTTATATGTTTGTGGTTCAGTTTCAGTCAAGAAATTTATGAAGTCTGGTCCAAAACTCTTTTGAACTCTAGATCTTTTCCCCCTTCTTGGTTTGTCATCTAATGTTGGAACATTAGAAGTGGATGGTTCATCTTGAACTCTCTTGTTCGATGAGCTTAATCTTTCTTCTTTACAAGGAAAAACTCCTTCAAAGAATTGCAGATCCACAGATTCTATAATTGTATTAACATGAATATCACTAATCTCAGAATTAATTACTAAAAATCTATATGTAGCGTTGTTGTTAGCAAATCCAATAAATACACAATCTATAGTTTTAGGTCCTAACTTGGATCATTTAGTGACGGGAACTTGTACCTTTGCTAGACAACCCCACACTTTTAATATTTTGAAAGTAGGAATTCTACCTTTCCATATTTCATTAGGAGACTTATTTGTTTTCTTAATTGGGATTCTATTTAGGATATAATTTGTTGTAAGTAGTGCCTCACCCCACATATTGTGTGGAAGTCCTGAACTATTTAACATGGAGTTTATCATGTCTTTGAAAGTTCTATTTTTCCTCTCCGTGACACCGTTCTGTTGAGGTGTGTATGGTGTCGTAGTTTGGTATATAATTCCATGATTACTACAAAATTCAGCAAATTCAGAGGATTCATATTCTTCACCTCTATCCGTTCTTATTGCTTTAATCCTTTTGTCTAATTGATTCTCTACTTTTGCCTTATGTCTTAAACATACTAAAGGCTTCATCTTTAGTTTTGATCAAATAGACAAATCAAAATTTACTACAATTATATATAAAAGTGATGTAGTAATTCTTCTCACCTCGTGTAGGGGTTGATTTATAGTCGCAAAGGTCAGTATGAATTAAACCCAGCAATTCATTCGACCTAGTATGAATTAAACCCAACAATTCATTCGACCTTCCTAAGACTGTTTTGAAAGTTTTCCTAGCAAACTTAGATTTGGTGCTAGTTTGGACATTTATACTTTAAATCAATATTAAATTTAGTTAATAAATTAAGATGAACCATTCTGTTGTACATGACCTAATCAAGCATGCCAGACATCATAAGAATCCACGATATAAATAAAAGCATTCACTTTATTCATAGCATTAGTAACCATTACATTTAGTTTGAACATTCCACCAACTAAGTATCCTCTTCCTATATAGTCCATGGCTTTACATAACACTAAGGGTGTGTTTGATAGCAAAGAAAATGAAACAAATCATAGAAAATTGTCTACTTTTTTTGTGTAACTGTTTTTTCCATTGTTTGATAGCTTTGTAACTGCACCGAGAAAAAAAATCACATTCCCCTATTTTCCTCATTTATTTTCTCATATTTTAGTGTGGAAAATTGAAAATCTCTCAATCTCTCTCACAAACTGATCATTTCTTCCACCCATACAAACTTGACATCTGCTACTCTTTCGCGAATATTCATTCTTTCTTTCTCTCTTCGTCTCCGGCTTCGTCACCAACATCATCATCGAGTCGCCCGACATCGACAATGATTTAGATGCGCACACGGATTGAACCATAAAAGAAAATTCTTTCTCGTGCAATCAAACAACTATGAGAAAATTTTCTATATAAAATTCTCTCAAGAAGATTTGCTAAAAAAAAAAGTTTCTCATTGAAGATTTTTTTTGCTATCAAACACACCATAACTCATCAGATTCGAACACTAGTTTGAATCCCCTTTTAGTAAGGAGAGTACCCGAGACTAGGTTCTTTCTAATTTCAGGAACATAAAGTACATCTACTAAGGTAAGAATTTTCGTAGAAGTAAATTGCAGCAA
The DNA here is from genome assembly GCA_039657365.1 of Stephania yunnanensis. Taxonomy (NCBI): domain Eukaryota; kingdom Viridiplantae; phylum Streptophyta; class Magnoliopsida; order Ranunculales; family Menispermaceae; genus Stephania; species Stephania yunnanensis. The sequence continues at coordinate 48,773,463 of CM077584.1, read as the reverse complement.
CACTTTTCCTTTCCCTTTGACACTTGAAGTAGATGAATTCCCCATGTAGAGTTTTTCATCATTGGTAACATCTTCAAAGGTTGAAAACAACACCTTGTCGCCACAAATGTGCCTAGTGGCTCCCTGTGTCAATCCAACAACCTTTAACATTGTCAATCATATTGACTTCAGAAATTAGAGCAGCCAAGTCTCATCAACAGTTGTGACATTGGCTTGATTCTTTCGAATAAAATTTCCAGCAGATTGATTTTGCGGTGACGACATTCTTGAGCCTTATGTCCAGGCTTTCGGCACACCCAACATTTCCTACTTGAGTCTGTTTTCATTGGGATGCTACTTGAGTCTGTTTTGTAGAAGACTTTCTCTGTGTTGGGTGGGCTGCTAAGTGTATAAACTTCCTATTTTAAATTTCTGATTATTTTGCACAGAACTCTTTTCCCTTTTTGCAATCTTTCTTGCTCATTCAGACAAGAAGACAGTCTAGTCTTGTCTTCCTATGCATTTTGTTTTACAAGTACTAGGACTAGGAGAGCTATGAAAACCACGTCTGGGATGACCACAATTGACACGTATTCATTGGTGAGAAATGGTATCATAAATAAAGTTGTAGAAATGACGTTCTGGTCATGGATTGTAGACTTGGTGAAAAGGCTGATCTCTTGGCTCACATTTTCTGGGCGAGTCATTAGACTACATTAGATGGATGTTATGACATGCAATCTTTTGTTGAAAAAGAACTTTTTGGTAATAACTATCTAGTCATTTGTGTGTTAGTATAGAAGCTTAAGGACAAGTACTGCAGTTCTGAATTCTTCTAAAAAAAAAGTGCTACAGTTCTGAAGGGACTTAAATTCACCTTAAGATAGTTGTTTGATTGCATCTGTGTCATTTTTAGATCTTGCTATTTCTAATAGTTTTTGGTATTCAAATTATGGATGCAACTTGCAGGTCTTTTATTTGTGATTTAATGCCATGTATGTGAAATGAATGCATTTTAGTCCATTGTATCGGTGAAAATGGTCTTGCAGTGAAAGAAAAAAATGTAATGACCTGTAATAAGCAAGGAAAAAAAAAGCGTTCTATGCAAAACAAGCTTTCCACAGTTTGAGAATGTATAGGGAGCCCTTGGCCCTTTATAACATTATAACCCTTTGTTTGCTTGCCTTGTTGCTTGATTGAGGCGTAAGAGCAGCTGAAAGTGCTAAAGATTTACTGTAGTTGCATTCTCTTTATGATAATTTTTTGTCCTTTTCATTTTAGCATCATACGCTTATTGACTAATTGGCTTCTGGATGTTTATCTTGGGCTGTTGTGTTGCAGGGTCATGAGCGGTTAAATGGGAAGCCATTGTACATATTGGTAGAATCACGCTGATGGTAGCATAACATCACATATTTTGCGTTGCTGCTGCTGCGTTTTTAATAGCTGTACATCTCAAAGGGTATTATTTCCACCCTTTTGTTGCCTGAAAGACATTTTCTGCTTATTCTTAATGGGGGCAGTAATAATTTTTGATCGGTATCCTGCGAGTAAATCTTTTTTGCGCTCAAACTTTACAACTTTCTTTTGAATCTAAATATCTTATTTTACCAAAAACCTTAGTCTGTTTCTATTTAGTTGAGATAAAAAAACCCGAATCCTCGATTCAAATTTTGACACGAGGCATAGCTACGTGCATCTCTTTTTTCTGTCTCTTACTGCACAAGTACTCCTCTTTGTTTACATGGATTTTAGAAATGATTGGGACTGCAAACATAAGATTTGGGTCCCACAACTATGCATAAATGATGAGGTAGATGGATGAAGAGTGTCATGTAGTGTTTAACCTGCCCATGCACAGGCTGTCTAATGTTGGCTTTTCTGGCCTAGTAATTGGTTTTTGTGTTCACCTGCTGTTTCTAGTTCTGGACTCTGGAATGGTCTTGAAGACTTGAACCTTTTCCATCATGCAAATTTTGGTAGTACTCATGTTTCTATCTTCCAATCATCCCTAGCTTTTCTAGTGCTTCTGTGAACAACTTGGGTTTTGAGTAGTGGGTGCCCACTGTCGCTAATACTTGTCAATCTGTGTGTTACTCATATTATATTAAGTTCAGTTACATGGAGATGCTCTTGGTTAATTTCGACGAAAAGGAATGCGTCGTCGAGCCAAATATATAGCTCCAGACATGTTATCCTTGAACTGTGTACTTTGTTGGCATTTCAAAAATTTGAAAGAAAATTTGAGAGAAATGTAAACTGATAAACTTTATGCAAGTAAACTTAGGGGGTACGTACTAGTCTTTATATTTTTGTGTCGTGACATGGAAACTTGGTTGCAAAATGTTGTGCAAAAATGGCGAGACATTTTCTAATGAGGTTTCAAATAATCAATTTATAAAGAAGAATTCAGTGGGCATTTATTGCCGTTCTGAGTTCTGACCAAGGTGTGCATGTGAGGTCAGTCTCAAATTTATTTCTCATTTGGTGCCTTGTGCTTTGTTCATTATTATTAAGTGATTTGATGCATTGGTTTGCGCATGAGAAGAGCAAAAGATTTTCAGGTATCTTTTGCTCTTCAAGACGGGAAGTTATTAATGTAACATATATTTGACCATGTGCCACTCAAAATGTTATGATATAGATTTCGTGGAAAAAATTAGAGAGAGAGAGAGAGAGAGAGAGAGAGAGAGAGGACCACCGAGGTGTGAGATAGGCATCAATTTGAATTAAACTTGGCCCAATCTGGTGGTACCAAAAATGTTCCTACGTACTCAACGCAGTCATGCATATCGTCCTCTTCTAAAGGGCTTTATTGCAAGTTGTCTACAATTTGACAAATGAAACTTGTGTATCTAATAATTAAACAATATTGTAAATAACTGTATCAAAGAAGGGAACATCTATGCATCAACTGGTGACTGGTATGTTGGGTTCGGTGGCAAGGCATGCCCGTTATGCATGATTAGGGTTCTAATCTTGTCGCGTGTATGGACCGGATAGATATTAAGGGTCGGAAAAGCGAGGGAACGTCTGAACTCATGATAATTCATAAAAAAAAAAACCTATGTAGCTAATGTATGTATAAAAAAAATGTATAAGCTTAGGGTTTGAGAAATCCCTCCCTCCTCTTGCAAACTCCCTCCTACATCTACTATTTCTTGGGGCTTCCGGCGACGCCGAGGCTCACTCCGGCAGCCATGACCGTCGCCGGTGGCCCCGGAGGTCTCAGCCTCTTCCTTCGTTTTGTTTTCCTCCTTCCTCTCTCCATTTCTCTCGCTTTTCCTTCAATGGTTCTCTATCTTTCCCTTCATTTCTTTCTCTCTCATCTCTTTCTTTCATTATTCGATCCATATTTTTATTTTCCTGGGAGATTTGTGGAGAGAAAATGAAGGGAAGGCGGATCCAAGCGAGTTCAGATCTGATTTTTTGAAAGGATGGTTTTGGGAGTGACATCGACGCTTTGCTATTCGACATACCAGGAGGTTCGTCGGGGTGTGGGCATCACCAATCAGCGAAGCTTCCGTGATTGAGATGATTGTGTTTTTGGACGTTGATGATCTCCTGTCGCATTGTTATGTCCGGTTGGCGTGGTTTTCCTCCTCTTTATTATATGGTTGTCCGGTGTCCGCATTAATAAGTGTTGTATTTGTATTTTATTTAGTTGTAGTTCAGTTTATTAGGATTTAGTTCCCGCTTACGTGCAGATGTTGTCCCTACTGTCTGGGTGGTTGTTCCTGTCGTTGGGGTGGTTTCCCCGCCTTAAGGTCGGGTTTGAGGTCGCACTTTATGTGTGCGTTTTCAGAATTTATTCTGCTGTGCTTCATTGTTGTAAGTTCTATTTGTAATAGACGCTTGTCCTATTGGATTAGGAACACCTCAATACAGATCACTTTGACAAAAAAAAAAAAAATACTTTTGCCTTTTGGATGAAGATATCCAAATCATTATGCTCCAAGCATTCTCCACTTAATATCTTTATGTATAGTTACTTCATGTAAGTACAAACATTTAATTGTTAATATCTTTGTTGGATCTTGGTGTAAGGGTCAAAAATGCAAATCATTGTTTATATTAATTTTTCTCAATTACCATGATAGACCTACGGAAATACCAGGTTGACATTTTTTTGTTACAACCTTTTGCTTGATAGTTGCTTAGGTCCTTTAGACATACATGACAATACGTGTGCCATAGCCTTTATGCTCCACACATTCTCCACTTATGAAATTTAATTGAGTTAATCTCTTTTTACTCAGTTATGTATGAACTAATTAGGCATAATCAAGAAGATATATAATGGTGTATGTTATTTGCAAATGATATTGTCATAGTAGACAAAACAAGAGATGAAGCGAATAAGAAATTAAACCTTTGGAGGAATACTTTAGAATCTAAAGGCTTTAAGTTGAGCAGAACAAAAATCGAATATATGCAATGTGAGTTTAGAAATATTAGGTATCAAGATGGAGTGGTAAAATTTGAGGAAGTAGAAGTTATTAATGTGAACCACTTTAGATATCTAGGATCAATTAGACATTTATGTTGGGTCGGGTACTCGCGAGCCCGACCCACCTCACTCGGGCCGGACTTGGGTTTAAAATATTAAACTTAAGCTTGCCCGACCGAAGCCCGCTTTAGGCCTGCTTACTTAGTGAGCGAGCTTGGGTTTGCATGTATAAGCCCAAGTCCAACCCGGGTCGCCCATTTATAATTTTAAATATATATATTAAAATATGATTGATGTAAGGTCTAAGCTATAGTTTCAAAAGCGAACATGTATTTTAGCACTAAAAAAAATTGTTGTTGGATGCATTTTTGTTAATACTAGTAAGGCATGCACGGATTATGCAAATTGGCAGTGCTGTAGCATGTGTTGGAAAGTTCACTTCATTGAAAATTAAGCTTAACAAATTAACTTTGCTTGGCCCTCCAAAGCCGCCCATACCGGGCTTGGGCAGGCTTAGGCCCGAAGAAATCTAGAACCAAGCTTGGACAGACTTGGACTAGGGTTTTAAAAAATAGGCTTGCTTAGGCCCGATCAGAGCTCGCTCAGGTCTGTGCAATGAATAGGTTAATGATCAATCATACAAAATAATTGCAATATTAAGGATATCACACATATAATTCAAGCTGGATTGAAGAAATGAAGGAGTACAACAGGTGTGATCTATGACCAAAATATTCATTCCAAGTTAAAAAGAGAATTTTATAGGATCTCAATTATGTTATCTATGCTCTATGGAAAACAACAACAATTACATAAAATGAACGTAGCATGAATGGGGATGCTTACGTGGATGTGTAGTAAAATTCGTAAGGATATAATAGGAAATACATAAATTCAAATAAAAGTAGGGATAACATCAATTGACACAAAAATTAAGGAAAGGTGGTTGTAGTGGTTTGGACATCTATAAAGACAGCCTACAAATGTCATCACCAGAAAACTTGACTCAATAGAAATCGAAGAAATTTGACTAGGCAGTAGTAGACCGAAGTTAACTTAGGACGCATTAATTATAAGGGATTTATATGGTTCGAAAAATTCACCATCAATTGCACTAAAGCAAGTACAATGGAAGGGTTCGATTCATATAGCCGACCGCAATTAATTTGGATATGAGACTATGTTGTGATGAAAGTTGTAGGCTAGAATTGAATATCTAGATTTTGGTATAGAATTCCTTGAGAAAATGACTGAATTGAAAGATAGCTCTATTTCGACATAGTATGGGCTATATCAACATGAATTGATTTAACATTAGATTTGTGTGTATACTTGAAAGCTACTGAGATTTTATGCTGCTTAATCCTTATCACTCTCCATCTCTCTTTTTTTTTTTTCACACTATATATCGTTATTTTCGATTTAGAGATGTTATATTGAGGATGGAAACTACTGTTCGTTTTGGCTTAATTAATTTGATATTGCCAAGACTCATGAGATATAAATGCACCTGTGACCTTACCAACAGTTGAAGTTGATACATATAAGTACAAAGTGGACTCGCATTTAATTTTGTGCGATTTAATTTGCAATTTTGTCCAATTTGAAATAAACTTCTGTGAAATATGGTACTTGTCACAGTTCTTTTCGATGAAGTAAAAAGTTTGATATGTAACACATTTCTACCGCTACTTGAAAGTAACTATGCCACTTTTTAATATTTTTATCCAGTTTTGATGAAAAATGATGAAGTTTCGAATTTTATCAATTTTATTAGAAAGAATTATAGCAAATCAACTGACAATCTCCAGCTGATATAAAGTGGAATTTATATTTAGACTTCAATAATGGCATCGAAAATATAATTTTGTTTTCATCAATTCCTAGCTATTCAAGTTATTCTTATAAGTAAAATAAAATATAAATACTTCTAATGGAATTGGTGCATGGGACTCGATCCAACTGCTCCCACCTTCTTGCATCGATACAACATTCCAAACCATTGGCTACCCACTTTTTTTTTTTTTTTTTTTTTTTTTTTTTTTGTGAGGAAAACATGAATGTCTTCTATTTCAAATCATTTGCCAAAACATTTGAAAGAAACGAGGGTACATCTGTAACGCCAAAATTGCTAATAGTACTAGTGGATTAATGCATAATTAAGGGTTGTCGACTCGTGACGTGGCTCAAGAACAGGTACATGGTCTTAATACTAGGCTCAGAGACCAAGTATATGTTATTTTGGTTGTGATGTATTCTTAACGTATTGTATATGTGTAGATCTATTAAGTCACTTCTACTTGGATATAAACGTAGAGATGCGAGCGGTAATGTGCATCGAGATGCGTGCTGATGTAAGACCAGGTTAGAGAGTGATATAATAAGTAGTGTGATTAAAAATAACTAATTTAATGTGCCTATAGTTGAAATCACATAAATGTGATCTAAGTTAGAAAAGTAAAACAATGAATATTGATATGCCTCAGGATGCATGTTGTCACCATCACTATGTAACTTGGTGTATGTATAGGTGTCAGTATGGATGAGATAGTGGGCTGCAGGATCAAGTATAGTGGGCTGTAGGATCAAGTTGTGAGCTATTGGAGTTGTCTAGAAACAAGATCAAGGGCTAGAATTAAGTCATTATCGTATAAAAGAAAAAGTTAGTGGAGATGCCTAGCAAAGTTGTCGCTATAAAAATTCAGAGAAGTTGAGGATGACTGATCAAATTAAAAAAGCCTTACAACTAGGTAAATCAATCTTCATCACCACTTTGTTAAACTCAACAAAGAATTGTAAGTTTTGGTTCAGTTCTAGTTTTTCACCAATTTCAATAGGCAAATGACTTTGTTTTCAAAATTTAATCTCGTATTTTGATTCCTTGTGAAATTACACTAATTCTACTATAAAGAAGTTATGGATTTGGATTAGTTTTCATTAAACTATGAATTTTTGAAATTCATGAAGTTGTAAGACAAAAATTCATGAAGTTGTAAGACAAAATTGAGAATTATGCATATTGTTGTTATGAACCAGCCCCTGTAATTTGGTCATAACTTCCTTATTTAAAATCAAAATAGACCTATTCTGATGGCATTTGAAAGCTAAATCAAAGGGGAACAACTTTTGCCTATCGAAAGATTTTGAAATTCGAATTTTTTCATGTCTAAAAACTATATGCAATTTTGGTGATGAATTTGCAATTTTTGGTTCACACTTTTGCTAATGTCCTGCTGTTTTGAGCATAACTCCCTCATTTCTTATTGGATTGAGCTTATTTGTTAGTATGATGTTTTAGGATATGTTTGTAGGCTTTGATAAAAAAAAATCATTAGTTTTGAAGCTATGGTTCAGGAGAAATGATTTTTTCAAAGTTGTTGGTCGAAATCTAAAACTGTTTTGAGCCACTATGGTAAAACTTTCATATCTCTTCGATTCATATTGAAATCTCACAAACTTTATAGTTATGGAAAGCTAAGACATTACTCTAAAAACTTCTCTTTATGCTACAATACATAATTTTAACGTCTTGGTAATTGAAATTAACTCACAAAATGTTGCACCAAAACTGATCTCTATTTTAATAAAGTAGATTAGGATAGAAACACATTATTAATGGTGGTGATTTTAAAAATTAGAATTTACAACCACTTAAACCAACTCTAATAGCTTGTACAAGTCCTAAAATACCTTAATTAACCTCAGAAACTTAGAGGAGAGTTTTGGGAGTTCGGGTATACGTTTTTGAGTATGGGGAGGCCGGATTATCTTAAGAAATTTTCGGTGAATGATAAGTAAATTGATTGAGATATTTGTCTCCATTTCATTCCGAATTGTCTTTTATTTTACAGTTATTTGGAGTGATTGTCTGTTTGTATTCATTATGCCATGCCTTGAATTCTGTGTTTAGGTTAAACCTTGATTGTCGTCAAATTAGAACATGTGTTTAGGCTTCCTGATTTGATTTGGAGTGTACGTGACATACGGGGTATGAGACCCAGGGATGTCGGTATTTCGACTAGTTAGTAACACGAACCTACTATATGAGGTTGATGAAATGAGCAAACAATGACCAATTAGGGTAATACCGAAGTATTGTATGTGCTGACCTATTGCATGAGGTCAATATGCCGTATTTTATAGCCAATAAGGATAGTACCTACATGCACTACTAATTAAGTTATTACCTGAGATCTATGTGATCAAAAGGGTAATATCTAGGTTAGTGTGTTGGACACACAGTTTACTGGACTTAGTTCATTGTTTACGTTTGTGTTAATCTCATTATGTTTAGCCATGATGTTTTCTGGCATGTTTTTGTTTCAACATTTCTTTGCTTTTCATATGCTTTTGGATAACTTTCTATCTTTATGTAAATGTGGATAAATGTTTCTTAGTGTTACTTTCTACATTACTGTACTCATTGTCCTTTTTATGACGGTGGTTGCAGATCCATTCGATAACAGATCGGACAAGGAGAAGATCAGCGACTACCTCTGAGCCGTTTGAATGCTACCAACTTTAGATCGTGTAGGTTTTTGGGATCTTTTGTTGTACGACTCACTTTATGTCGTTTACATACTTTTGGGTTGTATATATTTGGGTGGAGCGATAGTTTCACGACCGGACACGTGTTGTTACACTGTTATCGCCGTTCCGTTATCTTTACACATGTGATCGTTGTTATGTGGTTTCCCCATAGTAGGTGTTTTATAATGTTTCCGCAGATTTTGTTAAGTCTTTCGCTAATAATGTTGAAATGGTAATAGTATTTAAATTAATCATGAAATTAACAATAATGAGAATTATGTAATGCTTATTATGAACATGAATAACGGGGATAATAGAGCAAAAATGCTGACTAATGCGTTGTTAAGTCATAAGTGTCTGAGTTCATGACTTAATGACAATATTAAGCTGGGCTGTGCCCTAAATTAAGGAAGGGCCATCGCAACATCACAACACTCGTTTCGACTAGACAAAGAACTAGCCTCCCTCACCATATTATGGGCTACTGCATACACTGATCTACTTATAAAACCAATACGGTAGGATCTCATATCATTTAATCACACCCCCTAAATAAGATATTTCTCTACTATTCCTATTGATTGCTTTCACCACCAATAATGCATCTAACTCTATAATGTGACTCGCTAGTCGCCCATTTCCTTAAAGGTAGCTCAAGGTTTCTCGAACTCTTATGGCCTGTTTGGTTCACATTTTAGTGAATCCAAACACATGGGATTAATTAGTGATGGGACTAACACATGGGTTTAGATAGTTTAGTCACATTTGTGTATCTTGTTTGGTTGGGAGTTTTAAGGTTGGGATTAAATGAGGTTGTACATGTACATTTACCAAAATACCCTTTAGATAAAAAACACCAAAACCCCCCATTTCACACATTTCTCATCTCTTTACCAAAATGTCGTTATGCAGTTTCTATCACTTAATACACCTTTTGTGCTTATTACACTTGCAATCACTAATTTGTGGTCTACCTCATGATGTACTATATGTCTCAGAAATTTTGTTTTTCGTCACGAATTGTGTTACATTGATTCTATGAGCGATTTAATCACAACTGCAATATCTCAAATGTTTTGCGTATATTAACTTATTAAATTACCTACTTCAATTTTTAGCTAAACTTGGCTAAGCAGGTTGCGTATGATTGAAATGTAGCTTTATATAGATAAAGAGAACATTGAGCAAAAAAATTTAACATCCCAGAAATAAATGGCTAATTCTTCAAAACTTTTGATTAGGTGAATAGTTTTGAGTCATGGAATATAACAGATGAGCCATTTTTATCGAAATACTACAGAATCGCATATATATATTTTATATAGATAAAGAGAACATTGAGCAAAATTCGAATACCTTAAAATGATTGACAGAACTGAAGAAGAATACCTCAAAATGATCGATTTCGGCTGGTTCGATTTCTACGAAAGTCACGAGCCTGTTCGATTTCGCTTAGGGTTTCTCCTCTCCTTCTCGCACAAACCTAGGCGCCTTGCGGTCTTAAGAGCGCCGCTTTCCTCCTCCTCTCTTCCTCTTCTACGTCGATGCAAAACAGGGAGGGAGAACGAATAAGAAGAGCAACAGGTCGCGGTCGCGGTGGTCCAGGTCTCGCGAAGAAGATGAGCAAAACAGGGAGGGAGGTCGATTGATTCAGTTGTGAGAATTGTTGTTTGGTGTTTGTGTTAATGGGAGGGGTAAAGTGGTAATCTCCTCCACCACCCACTATGGATTAGCTAATCCCACAAAAAATGGTGGTATTATTTAATCCACCACCGTGCCTCTTAACTAGTCCGCTGGCCTAGTTAATCCTCCAAGCAAACAGCGGATTAACTAGTCCAGTGTAGCTAATCCGAGCTAATCCCACGAACCAAACAGGCCTTTATAGCCTTTGCTAATTTTGGGCCTTGTACTCCTTCACATATACCTCGGAATACTGCGATAAAACAACCACTCTCATCCCTTATTACCGCTCCATAAGAGCTAGATACTCTATGTATACATATAGGGGCATCCACGTCACACTTCACATATCCTCTGCTTGGTCGTTGCCATTTTACCGAAACCCTCCCAATCTCTCCCATAGACATTCTCTGAGTAGAACACGAGCTCTCTTCCATGCTTCTAGGTGAGACTTTGCAAATTCCACAATTTGAGAAAGTGATTGGCTCAATTTCCTCCAAACCATTGAGTCACGATTTTTTCCATATGTTCCATGCCACAATCGCCACAACCTCCAACACCGTAGCTGTGCTGGTTTGAAAAAAGTCCCCTTAACCACTGATCAAACGATAGTCGATTCATATGATCGGGGTCAATTCGAAGCTCTCTCCAACGTTGTGATGCTTTGCTGCAGTGCATTAAGGTATGAAACACATCTTTCTCTTGTCCTCTACATTTGACGTACATCAAATCCACAGGTACACGTCTGTTATATAAATTCCTTGTGGTTGGGAGTACGTTGACTATAGCCCTCCATAGGAAATTTCTGACCTTTGGAGGAATACACCGGTGCCATAGTCTAGACCAAGAATTGAAAAAGTACGATATTTGATTCGCATTCTGCTACTCCATCACATGTCTATAACCACACTTCACTTTGTAATGTCGGTTTTTGAAAAATCGCCTAAACCGCTCAAACCTTCTAAACCGCATGGTCTGGTCTAATTTTTAGAACTCGCGGTTTGAGATGGTTTGAAAAACTTAAAAACCGCATAATCGCGGTTTGGTCGTGGTTTTCATTTTAAAAAAAACCGCGGTTCACCAAACCGATGATATTTTAGTAAATACCTTACATTTACAACTCAAAACCCTAAAACTTAAAAGAAAAAGCAAAGCTTTTTTGCTTTGCTCGATCTTGTCCTCACTCCTCAACATCTCACTGTGACGGCCCCAGTTCCACAATCCTAAACTGGGCCTCGCTCGGCCTAAACTTACTTGGACCCACGGGCTCGTCTCGCTGAGTTACGCAATCCTAGTAAGCCTTCCTTTATCATTTACCATTTATCAAGCAATTAAAGTGAGTTAATCAATTAGTGAATTATCATAGTTATAGCGGAAGCAATTTAAACTTCAAACTAACTAAAAAAAAAAACAAACTTAAACAACCTAGAGTGTCAAACCCCGAATATGTATGTCATCATCAATGAACATTCCAATGAGAGTAAACACAAGATATACATGCCAAGCTCTCTTAAAAACTATAATCCCAATGTTTCAAAACAAGTATATCTAATAATAAAAAAAGAATCACCTATATCAGACAAGTGGAAAGCACTACTCCAGTATCCTCAAATGATATCTCATAGCTGTGAAGCCTTCCCCTTGCTGGATTGCGGATCTGCATTCCGTCAAACACAAGAATGACTAGCCCAGGTAAGTAACGCCATGCATGACATATATACAATATTTCGAAATAAATAAATCATTCTAATTCATGCAAATAGAAAGAAAAGAACAGGGAGCGCATGAATATAAAAGACAATAAATAATTCAATCGATACGTGAGGGTCTGAAATATGAAAATTGAATAGCAAGGAGTCCCGACCAAAGTCGTTGAGTCGCGACAAGAGCCCAGCTGACTCGGGTTCAAAACGAGACACAACCTACCAGCCCTAACCCTTGTGACTATGAGATATCCACAAACCCAGATAAGTGCCCCCAACGTACACTCAATTGGGATATATCGACGACGTCCAGATAAAAGCTCATATCACGGATCAATAATAACCATGACTCACTTGCCAATGGATCACTCAACCAATATAAATTTCAAAAGAAATGATGACCAGAGCAATAACAACAAATTTAAAGCTCAAGAAATAACTGTAAAATTTCCTAGCTGGTTTACTTTCATGTATCCAAACTACTATGCACTCAAATCAGCTCTGTCACGTCTCTAACTCCGTACCCAATACCGACACTAGTAAACTATGCCCCTGATAATCATATGAGCAAATTTATATTGTGTTAGAGCCTATTTGAGAAATTTTAAATTTTTAAATCCCAAAAGTGTTCAAATTAGAAAAATCTTAGCGGTGGCACACTTTTCGAGAAATATTAGTTGGTGTAAACCTTTTCTAATTTTCTTTTCAATTTTCTTGAATTTTCTTGAGTTTTCTGTTATTTATTACATTTTTTTTCTAATTGTTTTTATTTTAGGGCCCTTTCCCATTTTCCTGAACCGGGTCGGCTAAACCGGCCCGATTCAGTTACTGGGACGGGCCCAGCTCGACCCAGCCATTGGCTCGAGCTGGCTGGCCCCATAGGCCTCGCCTCTTTCGCCCAGACCTTCCCCCTAATTCATTTTCGCTTTCGTTTGAAAGAGAGGAAATACACAAAGGTAACGCCTCTATGTTTCCTTCTATTTTTTTTTCTTTTCTTCTTCTTCAACTTCAAAGCACACCAATAAGATGTATAATCAAACTTTAAACCCAACATTAACTCACCCAAAATCAACAACAACAACATCAAATTCAAGAATTCACCAAATTGCTCAAATGATGTTAATGGAGATGCAGAGGTACCTAGCATGATGCTCTTGCAAGTGTGATCACCACCACTTCTTCACCCTCGCTGGTTGCTCTTCTCTTTTCAGCAAACTCTTTTCTTTCTCTCCTCATTCATTGCTAACTGTTGTGAGTGAGTAAAAATGTTGAGTTTTATATATTGGATAAAGATTGAACCATAGCCACACATCCATTTGTGAACACACATTTCGAGGCATGTCTAAGGGCCACCTTCACTCAATTATTAACCAAGTCATACATAAATGACTCATAAGTTAGCTCTATTGGCCTCTTGATTTGTCAATGCGCGTCTCGAGATACATCATGTGACCATTTTAATTTTTCACTAACTATAGGAACATTAATGTTTACATTTAATGTGCCCACATTAGCCACCAACATAAATTCAACATAAGTCCAAAATAATTTTGCTTACCCCCTATGCCGCTACTTCGGTCCCACGTTGACACACGACTTGAGGTATGCCTCCGCTCGTCTCGACACCGTTACGCCCCCATGTGTACTTTACCCGCACATTACCAAATTTCATTAATTTAACTTGTTCGACCTTTGGTATAATAATTAATACAAGCATGAAACAAAAATAAAATACCTAGGTGTCGACTCCCGAGAGTTGGACATGTGTATCACGACAATTGAGTCCCCACGTACGACCCTGAAATGACACGTGGCAAGAGGTAGATTTTTAGGATCGTTACAGTCTTTCCAACTAATTAGGACTTCGTCCTTGAAATTGACAAATTATGAAGGAAGGACTTACTGAAATTCAGAAGAGATAAGGAAAGTACTCGCGTATGTACGACTCGATCTCCTACGTCAGCTCCTCATTTCCGTGATGCTGCCATTTGACGAGGACTGATGGAATCTCTTTATTCATCAAAAATGTTCACCTTACGGTCCATAATCTGAATAGGCTGCTCGTCATAAGTAATGTCCTCCCTCAAGTCTATCTGGCTTAAATCCACTGTCGGCCATTTGCCATCTTTCAACCTATCCAGTCGAAGCATAGAAACATGAAATATAGGGTAGATCCCAGACAACTAAGGTGGCAACTCCAACTCGTACGCAACCTTGCCTATTCGCTTCTTCACCCTGAACGGACCAATGAACCTCGACGTAAGCTTTCCTTTAATCCCAAACCTCTTGTGACCTTTTATCAAAGAAACTTTCAGATACACATAGTCTCCGAGATCATATACTAACTCGTCGTGATGCATGTCGTACCTTTCAGTATCAATCTGATCAGTCGTATATTCTCTGTGTAATCCACTACAATCTCAGGCCCAATCACTGCCACATCCTCGGGCTCTGCCCAACAAGATGGAGGTCTGCACGGTCTACCATAGAGTGCCTCGAACGGTGCCATACCAATACTGGTCTGATAACTATTATTGTGGGCGAACTCACACAAATGAAGATACTCCTCCCATGATCCACCGTACTCTAGTACACACATCCTTAACAAATCCTTGAGAATCTGAATCAGTATCTTTGACTGTCCATCAATCTGTGGATGATGAGCTGTACCGAGTTCCAAACACATACCAAACTGTGCCGCATGCTTTGCCAAATCTGAGATGTAAACTATGGCCCTTTGTCGGACACAATTGATAACGGAACACCATGTAATCGCACGATCTCTCGCTCGTACAAACTCGTCAACCTATTAACCCGATGTGTGGTAGAGATCGGTAAAAAGTGCGCATACTTCGTCAATCTGTCCACTATCACCCAGATACTATCATGCACGCACTGAGATCAAGGTAGCCCATTGACAAAATCCATGACAATATGCTCCCACTTCCACCGAGGAATGGAAAGTGGCTGTAATAACCTACCGGGTCTCTGATGCTCAGTTTTAACGCGCTGACATACCTTACACGCTCCAACATAATCAGAAACATCGGTCTTCATTCCAGACCACCAGAAAAGACTACGCACGTCAGTTTACATCTTGGTCTGACCCGAATGAACTGTAAAACGTGAGCAATGAGCCTCATCAAGTATCTCATTACATAACTCACCATTAATGGAATCCACAGTCGACCTTTAAACCTCAGGCATGAGTCTGTCGACTGACTCCAACCTGAATGATCCGGACTCTGAGAAAAATACAAGAATCTCTGGTACTACTCATTTGTCTACTGACCCTCAAGCACCCTGTGAATCGATATTATCCGAGTCCTCATCTGCCCACAGATCAATACTCTAGTACCGGCCAGAATATCAACATAATACATCAACTCAACCGCCTCGAGTAAACCATTGTCGTGTGTCCTGTGGCAAGTAATACTTTCGAGTCTTCCCCTCTGCGGATCAACGCATCTGCAACAACATTGGCCTTCCCTGGATGATACTCCAAATAGAAATCATAGTCATTGGGGAACTCGAACCAACACTTCTGTCTCATATTCAGATCATTATGAGTAAATAAGTACTTCAAACTCTTGTGGTAAGTGAACAACACAAACTTCTCTCTACAGAGATAATGACGCCAAATCTTTAGTGCAAAAACCACTGCCGCTAGCTCCAATTCATGTGTAGGGTAGTTTTTTCTCATGAATCTTCAGCTGTCGGGACGCGTAGGCAATTACTCTACTATCCTGCATCAATACACAACCTAGACCGACCTTAGAAGCATCGATGTTCACCTCAAAACCCTTTCCTGACTCCGGTAATACCAGAATTGGTGCGGTAGTCAATCTTTCCTTCAAAATCCTGAAGGGTTGTTCACAACTATCATTTTACTGAAAATTTATATCTTTCTTTGTCAATTGCATCATTGGTGCCGCAATCTTTGAGAAATCTTGAACAAAACGTCGATAATAGCCTGCCAACCCCAAGAAACTGTGGATCTCTGTCACTGTCCACAGTGTAGGCCAATCTATCACAGCTCTGACCTTAGTGGGGTCCATTGACATTTCGCCGGCTCCGACGATGTGTCCAAGAAATCGAACCTTTGTAAGTCCAAACTCACACTTACTGAATTCGACATACAATTTGTGAGCCCCGACGATGTGTCCAATAAACCCAACCTCTGTAAGCCAAAACTCACACTTACTTAATTTGGTATACAGTCTGTGAGCCCTTAAAGTCTGCAAAATTATCCTGAGGTGCTCCCCATGATACTCATGGGTTTTAGAGTAGATAAGGATGTCGTCGATGAACACAATGATGAACCTATTCAAATACTCTCTCAACACTCGATGCATATGATCCATGAACATTGCTGGGGGGTTAGTCAGCCCAAAAGGCATGACTGTGAACTAGTAATGCCCGTATCGAGTGCGAAATGCAGTTTTCTCTCTATCCTCTGCTCTAATCCTTAGTTGATGGTACCCGGATCTCAAATCAATCTTTGAGAACCATTGTGCTCCTATCAGGTGGTCAAACAAATCATCAATGCGAGAAAGTGGATACTTGTTCTTCACTGTCACCTTGTTGAGCTATCGGTAATCAATGCATAATCTCAGGCTGCCATATTTCTTCTTAACAAACAAGACTGGCGAGCCCCAAGGAGACATGCTCGAGTGGTTGAATCCTAATTCCAACAACTCATCGAGCTATCCTCTTAGCTCATCTAGCTCATTCGGAGCCATTCGGTACGACGTAATAGATATATGTTTGTTCCTAGGGACCAAATCAATGATGAAGTCCATCTCCCTAGGTGGGGGTAATCCTAGTAGCTATACTAGAAAAACTTCAGGAAACTCGCATACCACTAGTACCTCCTCCAACTTAGTCACAACCCGTTCCATCGCACTTAATACACTAGTGAACAACTCAACATCTACACTAATGGCGACTCTACCTCTGGTAATATGCAAACTTGTCGAAGCCCCCTAGAAACTAAACTCCGAATGCCCTAACAGATGAAATGTGACTTTCTTACTGAAGTAATAGATCTGTGCATGATAAGCACCCAACCAATCAATGCCCAACAATGCATCAAACTTGAGGAATTCTAACACTCTCAAGTCTACTGACATGATATGACCATCTATCTCAATCGAACAATCAACACACAACAAGTTCAGGTATATTTTATCCCCAACAGCTGTGCTAAGAATTAAAGGTCTCTATAGTCTAGTAGGTTTCAAATCGAACTCATCAACCATACGACCCGAAATAAAAGAAACAATAGAACCTGAATCAAACATAACATGCATGAACCTACTATAAATATAAATTGTACCCTCAATCAGATTACGGCTGACAGTCGGGTCTGACACGACAACTGAGTGAACCCGCTCCCGACTCTGCTGCAGCAGCCCTCGGCCCAATCGTGGACACTTACTGATGAAATGACCTAACTGTCCACACTCCCAACCACCCATCTGAGATCTTGATCCAGATGAACCATGCTGTCCTTGTCCTTGTCCCTGTGCCTGACTAGGCCTCTGTCTATGTCTTTGCACTGACTGGAACTCTGACCCTGTTTCTGACCATTGCCTCTCCCATCAGTCCTCTAATACTGATGCTTAAGACCTGACGATACTGGCTGCGGTGGTGTACTCGCGTAGCTCTGCGCTGAACTTACTGACATTGGCGTAGTATGCGGTGCATAAGGCGGAGATGCAATAGATCCCACGCTCTGAGCTCAATCTCTCTGCCTCGATAGTCAAAATCTCTTCCTCTTCTAATTAGCTCCAAAACCACCCACTGACTGTGACGATCACGCCGATGCAACCGATACTCCGGTGCATGTGCTCCCAAAGCTCTTGCTAGCCATAACCCTCTCATAGGCCTCCTGTAATATGCTCGAGCTATCGTCATTACAACATAACCAATAGAGTCCAGCAGACCATGTACAAAGTAGTACGCCTGGTCAGCGTCAGTGTCGGCTGCACTCCCAGCATACTCCATCAAACGTAAATACCGATTCATATACTGCATATCTGACTCGTCAGTCCTCTATCGAATGGTTTGAAACTCAGTCCTCTTTCGGTTACAGATTGTATGAGGAATGTACTTCTCGTTAAACCTCTCCTTGAACTCAGCCCAATCCTTGGGCTTCCCCTTAGACGCCACTATAGTGCGCCACCATACATTAGCCTCGTCGAACAGTGAGGCTGATGATATACTCGGCTGCATATGAGCTGGTGTGGCCAGTACATCATGTATCTTCTCGTGGCTCCTCATATACCTCTCTGCAGCCTCGAGGTTATTACCCCCGTAGAACTTCTCCGGATGATGCCTCTGAAACTCACGAGCCTACCTCGCCTTAACTGTGGCCCTAACACGCGTATCAGTCGGCATGCTCGGCGTATCCTTAGCCGGTGTAGGAGGTACTGTCTCGGCCTGAACATGCGCCTCCTCGGCCACTGCAGGTCCTGCCTAAACTGAAGGTGTTGCAGGTTGGTCATGGACTGTAGGAGCACTCCCGGTCTGAGTAACTAAAACTGCTGATATGGAAGGTGATGCTGTCGCTTGAGCCCTCAACAGTCGAAGAATCTCCTGAAACTGCTGATCGTGATATGTAATCCTCTACGGCATGCCATCTAACCTCCTTTGTATGTCCCCCGTACCACTATCGCTAGTATCGGGTTGATCGACCATCGCTAATTGAAAAAGAAAGCGATTTTTGCGATCAGAACATAGCTATAGATAGTTAATAGTATAACAAATCAAATAGCTCGCAGTCCGGTTTTAAATTTTCCACACTCTCCTCACTTCCCAACTAAGACTTAGGTTAAGATCATAGGGTTCCACTCTAAGTTCAACCAGTCTTAACTTTTGCTGGTTTGTGTCTTAATGGATTGTGATTCAAATCAAGAGTCGATTATTTAAAACTTCGGCTCTGATACCAACTGTGACGACCATAGTTCCACAATCCTAAACTGGGCCCCGTCTGGCCTAAACTTATGTGGATCCCCGAGCCCATCTCGCTGAGTCACCTATGCCTACTCAGCCTTCCTTTATCATCTCAAGAAGTTATATCGGGGTTTTATCTTGTAAAGAGTGCTACGATACCCAAAATGTCCGAATTTTAAAAATTATTTAAAAGCCTAGTCTAGAGTAATTTTTGATTCCGAACTACAATTTGAAGTCAAAATTAGGATTCGAACATTCGAGAATAAGATTTGAAGGTATTTTGGGGTTTTCAATTTGAGGGGGACCGATAAATATATAAAAAAATTAAAAAAATTATATTTAAACCTGGAAAACGTGATTTTTGATGCCGAGCAATAATGTTGAGTCAAAAATAAAATTTGGGCATTGGAGAGTTTATTTTGGAAGTATTTAAGGGGTTTCGGGACGCGATTTGGTCAATTAAATTGCAAATAATTGAAAAAAAATGGTGAAGTTGTTGTGGAGGCTTATTGGACTTATAAATGAATTGTAAAACTGCGATTGGAGCTGCGTGTGAACTAGTTTATCGACTAGGAGTGCAAGGGAGTTGCGAATAGCTTTTGTAAGGTTAAGTAAATCTCATAGTAACTTTTACATTGTATGATTATAATTTCTTAGAAACTGCATTGATCCTTGATATTACATTTTTGTTGTACATGCGTACACGGTTTGGGAGGATAAGGCGCTACGAGTCTCCTTATAGTGTAGAGTATACCATAGTTATAGAACACTATATTATGCTTGAGGGGCTGGAGTCTTTGATACTTTGCATCACATGGTTATCATAAGATCACATTGAACCAGATCATAAGAGTCTGGGGAATAAGGCTCGTTTAGTTATTCTCCTTGTGCTTGAGTCTTTATTATTGTTTACTTGCGATTTTCAAAGAACGTTATTTGATTATGTTCGGATAACAAAAAGGGATGGATTCACGGTTATATTTAAATTCTTTGGATTATATTTTTTTGTTTAATTTCTTGAATTATTATGCATTTGATTATTAGAGGTGTTCTGGATAGTGTGAGATTTACTAATTTGACATTATCAAGTTTTTATAATTGGATAATGATAAGTTCTAGCGGCAACGAGGGAAAGGAAAAACTTTCCGACTGTATATGGCTTACTTAGTTCTTTTCTATATGTATGTATTAGTTTTTGAATATAATATATTGTATAACTGGACTTTTGGGGTTCGAGTGTGATTAGGATCTCATTTGGATAATGGTTGAAATGATTTGGACGAATGGAGAAAATTGAGAATTAAGGTAGTGATAGCTTAAAGTTTTTTTAATACTTAAAATTAGGTTAGAATGAATATATAATTTTGTTTATGCAATATATATAGTGTTATAGGTGGATTGTGAATACTTAATATTAGGTTAGAATGAATATATAATTTTTTTAATGCAATATATATAGTGTTATGGGTGGATTGTGAGCCCTTCAGCATTTCCACAAAAGCTAATCAGGTTTTGTTGAAGATTTTTGAAGGCTGGGATTTTCGGTGTAGGCTTATAAATAGAGGAGATGCTATTGAAAATTTTTTACGAAATTTTGACGATAATGTAATCAATCTAAATGAACTTTGAGGATTATATAATTAATTTTTACGGAAGTTTAAGGTTTAAGATTCACTTTAGAATCTTTTGTGGTTAATAAAGTTTTATAACTGAAGATTACAAGATCTTATTCTTTATTTTTTATTGATGGAGAGGTTAAGGCTACTAGATTGTCATGGAATTAAGGTAATCTAAGCTGGTTAGAAGCCCTAATTAGGTGGATTCTGATAATTTCTTTGCATCATATACATTAAAATTTACTGTATCATCATCTACTTCTATCGTTAATATTCCGTCCGAAACATCAATTTTTGCTTTTACTAAAAATGGCCTACCTAAGATTAGAGAAGTCCTATTAGAGAAATTAGCTTATTTCATATCTAAGACATAAAAATCTGCTGGGAAGACTAAATCATTAACCATGACTAGTACATCTTCTAGTAACCCTACTGGTTTAATAGTGGATTTATTTGCTAATTGTACGACTATATCAATTTCTTCTAAATTTACATTTGTCATTTGTAAGTAAATAGATAAAGAGATAACATTTATGGAGGCTCTCGGATCACACAATGCTTTAGAAATTCTTATATTATAAAACATACATGGAACAAAAAACATCCAAAGATCATAACTTTTAGTATAACGGCCCAAATTTAATTAAACTAGGATTAGCGTTAATCTTGAGGATTAACGGTTGTAATTCAGGCGTTACATGGACAACTCGGTTGACTATAATAGGAGAATATAGGAAATATGTTATTTATGAATGGTGGTTGTGTATATGTGGTGTTTAAAATTATTATTATTTTATTGCACCGCAAGTGTATATGTTACTATCGGGCAAGTTTGTGTGATGGGTGTTCGCTCGAAAGGTGTGCCAATGCGGGTATCGCGTGGGCGAACTACAGATACACTAGGAAACTAGACTAACTCACGTTATTTTGACGATTGAAACAATTAAAATGGCTAATGTAACCATAGGCTAAGTTGATTAAATTAAAATACTATGCTATAACATACCTCGAAATGTATGTCGAGACGTGAGGCATCGAGTGCTAGGTAGTCCCAGTTAGTGGGACCACTCATGTGTCCATATGAGTAAATAATAACACTAACCATATATATATTGAAATGGGCCTAATTTAATGTAATTAGATCAAATAAATTAAGGCCTATAGTTTGGTTAATTAATTGAAACCATAGCCTTTTCCTAGAGATATGTACGGACATATCTAAGAGTCAAGTGAGTAGCTAATTAGTGCCACTTGGGTTTGGTTAGTGGAGTTCAAGTGGGCCAAGTAGCAAGAGATGTGTGACGCGCGTCGAACGCGTCAATAATATTTAAAAATACCTAAACCAACTATTTTGTAGAATAGTGGCAAAGGGTCGATCCCACAGGGACTGGTATTCTTTCTTCGGTCAAAAATAACAAAAAGGGAAATCGGGGTTGGAGAGTGAATGAATTAATTACCTAAAAATAATTAAAACAATTGAAATAAAATTGAAAAATAAAATAATAAATAAAAATACTTAGGACAAGACATACAAGTTCGGTTTGGTAAAAGATTGGACTTGGTCGTCGATTTATGTAAAGTATGCAAATCAAAATATCCTAGTGTAGCTATAGACCCGTGACGCACGCGGTTCCTCGCTCTTCCCCGTCTCGGTAGCCGAGGTACGACGGTGACTACTTCCCTAGTCGACACACAACCGCATATTCAAGTGAATTGGATTTAATGTGTTGACCGCAATGGGCTTCGTGAAGGCACTACACCTGACAACCGGATCACTCGTGTGTCCGATTTAGCCCAGATTTCTAAGGTATTTAACCTATCCCAAAAGGGTCGAATCAATTGGTAGGGTCAATTGCCACTTTGGTGTGGTCTTATCGCACAAGTACGGTGCTTACAACACACTCGGGTCAAAATTAAGAATTAAATCAAGTATTTAACCTTAATTATTAAAATAATACCAAAGAAAATAAAATATTAATGAAAAGACTGAAATTAAAATAAATAAATCTCGCAAATCCATTATTTAAGCCCGGTCAAATCTTGCTCGCGGTCTTGCCTAAGTTGGAGATTTTAGTCTCCCATAATAAAAAAAACACAAATAAAATATAAAATATGGGCCGGGGAAGTGGTAGAAAGACCCGGCTCGAAAAGGGCGGGTACAACCCCGGATGACCCCCGGTGTGTCCCGACCTTCAGATGATTTTCTTCGATCTTCTAAAACTCCCGAATGACCCCCAATTTATAGATATACGCAATGCCACGTGTCAGGCTGCCATTGTTGGGGTGGTGAAGTGCGATGCCACGTGTCAGAACGCGATTGGGCGAGAGGAGGGTTCGCTGACGTGGCGGCGTGTGATTGGGAGAGAGAGGCGGTCGAGTGGTGGTGCGAACCCACGTGGCACGCGCTGATTGGTGGAACAGGCGGTGGGCTGACATGGTGGACGAGCTGGCGAGTGAGGAGAAGAGGAAGTGGCCACGTGGCGAGTGCTGATAGGTCGATCGTGGCGGTGAAGAGGTGAGTGCGATCCCACGTGGCGCACTGTGATTCGCTGCTTCGGGCGGTAGTGGCCACGTGGCGCGCGACTGGACCAATGGGAGAATACCACGTGGCATGACGTGGCGAATGGAGAAGTCGCGCGACTCGTGCGAAAATCTGGGAGTTTGTATGAGCACGAATCCCGAGGCGAATCGAAGAGCATCTGAACGAAGAGAAGATGGGCGGTGTGACGTGGCGACACTGGATGATGTGGAATTGCGTGGCAGTCTGTGATTGGCTGAGACGTTTCGTATACGCCACGTGGCGTTCGTTGATCCGTGCAGCGCTGTCCACAACAATATGATCAGTAGGGGCGGTGCCACGTGGTGCTGTCTGATTGGTTGAAAATGGATTTTTGACGCTGACGTGGCATTTTCTGATTGGTCGAGACTTGTAGTCCTCTTTTCGACACACCGAGCGGCGCGCACTTTGAGGAGACTGTCCGATATCCGATCACTGCAAGTAAATACTCCATTTTAAGTATTTTTCTGCCACGAATTCAACCGTGCACCCTGTTTTACCTAAAAATAACAAAAATTATTATTTAATATATTATTTTAAATATTTTCAATAATTAATATACTAAAATTAACTATAAATTATCTATAAATTATTGACTTATCAATGTGCCATTAGATAAACCTCGAGATACGTAAATGCATGGAAATCAATGGCTAGAAATAAATCTCACTTTGATATATATTGATGTATTGATCTACATATGCAAACCCAAATTCATTTCATTAGAGGAAACCGAGAAATTAGAGAGAAAGAGAGGGGGAATTGGACTTTAAGGACTATTTTGAGATTTTTGACTTAATACATATCCCAAACACCTATAAACATACTAAATATGTAAAATTGGACTTCAAGGACTTATGGGATCGTAGCTCGGGTATCGAGGAACTAGTCGAGTCGAATTTCGGGAGTCTAGGGAAGTCAAAGTATTGATTGAGGTATGTAAACCCATTAGAATACCTCACATAATGTATAGTTTGGTTTATCGATATCGCATTTTATGTGTGACTACTGGTAGGCACACATGGGTTTTCATTCATATTTCGATTTGCATATATATTGGTTATGACTAAATCGTTTGCATGAGTTACTTGTGATAATGCTCGTGTCAATGGTAGTAGGATATACTTGCGAGCGTTGGGAGGGATTATGGTGATCCTGATGTGTAATAGCGTCGGGAATGGCCCTTGTCATTTATTAAAGTTGGGATTTAGTCACTGTAAGCCTGTAAGTATATACATGGTTCTTATTCAATTTTATCGATTATATAATGGTTTGAGTTTGGGTTTTCTCGTGGTTATACGGTTGTTTATTTAATCTTGCCTTATTTTCGAGCACCTTTAATTGGTATATGTTGTTTATTTATTTCACGGTCCTGATTTTGCTTGTTGCTTGCTGCCTACATTCATGGGAATATGACGTACTATTACTAGGTGTTATATTTGCATGTCTCGTAGAATATCAGTTTTACTTCCTAAATATTGTGTGGATTTCTCTTGGTGTTTTACTAACTAAACGCGTTAATGTATTTGTTGAGTGACCGAGTGCAGATCCTTCGATGAGCAAGGTCAAAGAGGTACTGAGCGATTGCCTATAAGATTGTGGAGTCAGCTCGTGTTTGACTACAGTATGTACGTATTTATATTTTATGGGTTTTGGGGACTGTAAAACAGCGAATGCATGTATATGGATCTTTTGTTATACTATTCCGCCTTTGATATATACATAGTATCTTTTTATCGGGTATTCCACTACTTAGGATTGTTAAATGTTGGATAATTTGCTCATTAAAGACTTCCGTTGTAAAATTATAATATGACTTGAGAACTTGGATTACTGTCTAACTAAATAATTAATAATTATATAGAGATTAATTAATGAAACTAAGGTTAGCTGGAAAAGTGTGTAAGCAATCAGTTAGGTCGCGAGGTATCATAAATAAGTGGGCTATGACGTGGCAATGCTAGGTGACATGGGACGCGACATGGCGGGTCCCAAGGCTGCCTGGAAATTGGGGTCGTCACAGTTTGGTATCAGAGTAATGTCGAGTGTATGGGAGGAAACGTAGTTGTTCTTTAACCTGATACTAACGCTACAGCTTGGTATTAGAGTGAGGTTCGAAGAAGCCTTATGAATAGTTTAAATAAAAGAGAATACAACTTAAACAAACAAACATTAGATGTAGAACCCTAAAGATCCTGACTTAGAACCCTAGTTAGGAAGCGGACTTGAGACGGGTAGTGTTAGGTTTATATACGTGTTATATTTTGTTATATATATGATATGCGTATATATATCGAGGTTGATTCGGAGCACATTTCGCGATGCAGATCATGGACAAAAATTCTACTACTCATCGTAAAACTAGACAGACTAGCGATATAGCTAGGGACTCTCTCTGCTACAATGAGTGTAGAGGATCAACTTTCGGCTCAAGAGACTCAGATGGCCGAGGTACTACGCTTATTATAAGATCAGACCACTGCAGTTATAACATTTCCTACAATGGTTGCAACACCCCGAGACTCGAGAGTAGTTATAGCACCGACGGGATAACCGTCACCCCGGTTGTTCCCCAGACCACCATTAAAAGGGTAGCAACAGAGACACAGACAGAGAGAGCACCGCAGTTGTTATTCCACTGGAGATGCCGACTTCTACGCTTTAACTCACGACCACGGATCAGATGACTGCTACTACCACTACTACATCGGGATTCGTCTTGGCTCAAGAGGTGAAGATATTGATAGAGTTTCTGAAGTTTCAACTAGGATTCGTTTAAGGAAGTGGTGACCTCGAGGCTCTTAGGAAGTGGATTGTGTTTCATCCGCATTTTCATAAGTTGATGAGGAATGATGAAAGTGTTCAGGCACAGTTATCCCGAGCATGCTTGAGAGGCCACGTAGCAGTATGGTGGACCACATATTAGGATACCCATCCGGAGCCGATAACATGGGCTGAGTTTAGGAATATGTTCTATGATCAATACATAGCCATGAAGGTGAGATTGATATTGAGGGAGGAGTTTTTGACTCCGAGATAGGGTAACTGAACTTTGCTATAGTATATGGAGAGATCGGGACGACAGAGAGGACAGACAGTACGGTCAAGATCGTATGGATGATGATCAGGTAGTCAGAGCTTATGTTGTACCCACATTACCAGCGCTGCCACTGAGATAGGTACAAGACCAGGGAGGCAAGGACTAGAAATCACAGGGTCATCACAAGAGGTCAGGATATGGCTATTCGATTGCATGTCGGTAGTGTGGGAAAGAGGGGCACATCAAGCGGGATTGTACCAAGAGATCAGTGACTCCATCAGTTGTAACACCGGTGCAGACTCGAGAGCCGATGCACGTGGCGACTGAGCCAGGTCAGGAAATTTCCTAGCAGCAGGTTCAGGGTATGTGTAACGGCCCGAAAATTCGACTCGTGCCACGTGTCATTTTAGGGTCATATGTGGGACCCACTTGCCGAAATACGTATGCGTATACGCGAAGAATTCGAAGAGTCGAAACACGAACGGGGACGCGTATCGAGTCGCGTGCCAAAGTGGGACCGATATGTCGCGTTATGTGATTTAATGTGTACATTGGATACGTCTCGTGATGCGTGTAACGCGAGTATCGAAACTTTGGAAATGAGGCGAGTTGGTACCTCGAGATGCGCACTGCTCGGATTTTTTAAGGAAGGCATAAAAATAAATATGTTTTTGGATGTGTCTCGAAATACGCAAATTAGCGAGACTCGAGACAAAATTTTGATCAAACATAAAGGCGGTGGACAAAGAGGTGAAATTATTGAGGTTGCCTAGATATTCGTGCAACACGAATCTCGATGACACTTTTGATTTGAAAAAGGAAAAAAAAATGTATATATATATATAAATAAATATATATATATATGTAAATAAATAAATAAATATATATATATATATATATATATATATATATAAGAAAAAGGAAGAGAGAGAGAGAGAGAGTGGTTTGAGGTGGAAAGAGAGAGAGAGAGTGGGAAATAAATGAAGAGAGAGAGTGGAATTGATTGAGAAAAGAATATAAAAGAGATGGAATGAGAAAAGTTGGGAATGAAAGAAGACAGAGAGAACGAAACGAGGAGAAAAGAAAAGTCAGAGATGGAGAAATCGGGCTGAGGAGAGGCGCGCAGGGAGAGCGACGACGGACCGGCGAGGTGATGCACCACCACCGGCGTGCAGGGAAGTCACGGCGTAGCCTGCGAGGCCGAGGACGGTGGGCGGCCAGCAGTGACGATGCGCGCAGGGAGGCGCGGACAGTGGCTGCGCGACTGCGCGGGGAGACGATGGCGGGGAGGCGCGGCTCCACCGACGCGGTGGCGGTGACCGGCAGTGACGCCGGCGAGCAGATGTGTCGGCGAGGCAGTGACGGCGTGGGAAAGGGTCGGATCGGCAGCGATGGCGCGCGAGCGCGGTGATGCGGCGGCTTGAAGGTCGGCAGCGGAGCGGCGTGGTCGGTAGTGGCGGCTCAGGCGTCAGCAGCGGCGCCGGCGAGCGGCCGGCGGCGGCGCCGGCGAGACAGCGGCAGCGATGCGGTAGCGGCGGCGACGCGGTGAACGGCGCGGTGGCGCGTTATCGACCGGCCGGATGCGCGAATCGACGAATGTCGACGACGCTATTGAAGTAAGATGTATTTCACATAATTTTATATTGTGATTTGTATGATTTACTAGCTGAAATTGTACAAATGGACACCAGGGACTTAGGATGCTATAGTCATGTGTCGGGTGCGCATATCGAGATGCGTGTGCGTGTGTTTTTGAGGTACGTAAGATTCCTTCTGAATGTCACCGAGGGTTTACTTTTCTATCGTTGATTCATATTCCTTGTTATTGTGTACGTAAGATTCCTTCTGAAAGTCACTGAGGGTTTACTTTTCTATCATTGATTGCCTATTCGTGCTTGTTGGATGCTATTCCCCCTATTCCTTGTTATTGATTTTCGTGACGCATTTGGGTTGGGGGTCGAGACTTTTGCTATTCGTGTTGTACTTATGGCACACTAGGCTGTACGCGGGTAACCGGGTGAAAGAAAGTGGGTGCTTCAACTGAAAGGATCCTGTGCGCCTGTAACGGCCCGAAAATTGGACTCGTGCCACGTGTCATCTTAGTGCCGTATGTGGGACCCACTTGACAAATACGTATGTCCGAATCTCGAGTGGAGATGCTAATTTTTGAGAATCTCGTTTGTTCGTGTTGTGCGCGTGTAGTTACGAGAGTACGCGACGCCGCGGTGCGTGCATAATGCGGGTGTACGGGGTAGTCTAAGATTTAGTCATCACGTCATACATCACACGTCACAACTGATCCTTACCTTTCTCCACCCCATACCACCCCTTATCTTTACCTTTCTCCACCCATACCACCCCTTATCTTTCCCTCGCCTACTTTCCTATCATGTCAACTGATCCTCACCTTATCCACCCCATACCACCCCTCACCTTTCCCTCTCCTACCTTTCTCTCAAATAAAACGACTCTCACCTCCTCTTCATTCCTCACACCCGCGCGAAAGAGAAGAAAGAAAGAGAAGGAGAGAGAGAGGGTGAACGGTGGGAGAGAAGAGAGAAAGAGCAGAGAAGGTGAGTGAATGCCAGAGAGAGCTCCGGCGAGGAGCTTGGCGGTGCGGGTTGGCGAGCTCGGCAGTGGGCGAGCTCGGCGGTGGCGATCGCGCAGGGAGGCAGTGGCGAACGAGGTAAGCCCTGGGGAGTGAAAGCGGCGGCTCGCGACGACAGCGACGGCAGATCGGAGACGACGCAGGCAAGGGAGCGCGGACGGCAGCGGCAGCGGGTGGCGTGGACGGCTGCGGCAGCTGGTTTTCGAACCAGAGAAGAAGGTGAACAGTGCACCTGAGCCTCTGGGCCGGGCCCAGAATGGGCCAGGCCGGGTCGGGACCGACCCGGTTGGGTCGGCCCGACCCAATCCAACCCCGGACCGAGCCGGACGGGTCGGGTCCGACCCGTTTGGGTCGACCCGACCCAGTGCTACAGTATTAAAAAAAGGGGAAAAAGAGAGGAAAAATTGGGAAAAATCATGAAAAATCCAGAAAAAATCAGGAAAAATATATAAAAATGGGAAAAATATAAAAATGGCAGTTTCGAGGACATTTGGGACATTGGCACCCCGGTATAATTCGGAAAGTGACCCGACATTAACATTTTTGAAATAAAATTTTAATTTTCTTTGTCTCACAATATAAAGTAGTAAATGAGACTCTAAAATAATAAAAGTTTATATAAATGGACACCAGGGACTTAGGAGGCTATAATCGGGTGTTCGGTACGTATCTCGAGACGAGTGCGGGACGTTTTGAAGGCGTTTGAAGTAAGTAAACCCACGAGAACGTCAGCTTAGAATTTATTTATTTTTCTTGTAAATTATTTATTTCATATTACCTTTCGCCGCTCGCTTTCATGTTTACTCTATTCCCGTGTGTGTTTGTGTATGGTCGACGGACGGTGATCTCGAGAGATGGGTTGGACGGGGTCTACCGTTCAACAGATTCCTCTCATTTGAGGCGTTGGGCGGAAGTCTAACTTCCGAAGAACATGTTTCCTCTTTCGATCGTGAAGAGGGGTGTTGATGTCTTCACCTCCAGGGACCTTCTCGGTTTAGTTTTTGTCCCATGTTCGACACCGTACACCACACTCGCGTTCGTATTGTTGATTATCTCACGACTTATATTCATGCTTTATCTTTCGGTTCATTTACTTTATATGCATGAATTGTAGCAGCTTTTCTTGGAATTCTTGTGAATACTAATCTGAATTTCTCTCGGGATTACTTACCCGGGATTTGTCATTGTTTTTGGTGACAAATCGCAGATTCTACGACGAGCCGAGGAAAGACAGTGATTGGCGACTACCTTTGATTTGGAACGCTTCTACTAGTTTACTTGTAGGTGTTTGAAAATATATATATATATATATATATTTTGGGAACATTTTGGGAGACTTTTCACCCGATACATGTATATTAAGGCATATTATACATCTTGTCGCCTTAAATAATATATGTGGTAACATGTACTGGGTTTCCACCCCATAGGTTGTTAAATAATGCATAACATATCTACATTAATTATATGCATATTATGAAGGCTTCCGCTATTCAAAATAACATGAAGAGAATCAGAATAAATAAATTAGTTTATAACTTGGTATATTTTGTTAAATAATCGTTTAAGTATAAAAATTTACTAAGTTGGAGAATTAGGTGGTAAGTTCGTCGGTACTGTCAAGTTAAGTGTGCAGCGACGTGGCATGCTTGGTGACGTGTCCGGCGACGTGGCGGTGCCCAGTTTGTCTCGGAGTTTGGGGCCGTCACAGCGCCCCAGTCCGTAGGTTTCGGGGCCTGCGGGTACCTATCGGCGGGCTGGGCCGTTACCGGTAAAAAGAAGTGGGGCACTCACTGAAAGGATCCTGGGGGTTTGTCGTACAGTTTAGTGTGACCGGGAGGAGTACACGATTTGTTTCTCATGTTCTTTACTCATGTGATGATCTTAGCACAGTTACCTGTTTAGTTCGCATGATTAATTGACATGTTTATTGATATCGTCTATATTTCTCATAAATGCTCGGTGTACTTTGTTGGAATCTTACTAACTGTACTCTCCATCCATGCTTTTTGGTGATGGTCGAGTACAGACCCTGCTAGTAGGGGCAAGGACATTTTGGGCGACTTTATCGGAATGCCCGCGGTTAAGGACCTACCAGTACGTGCTATATTGATATTTTGCTTTACTTTTAGGAAATGGGAGACTGAATAGATACTATACTCGTATAAATTATGGTTTAAATTGTCGCATATATACGAAGTACTTTTCCCCGGGTTTTCCACAATAGGAGTTGCTCTTATTTAAAATAATGTTTATGCGATGACAAATTTAATTGTTTTATTTCTTTGAAGACTTCCGCTGTTGTTTATCATGTTTAACGAAGAGTGTTAACATGCGTATCGAGGAGACGTGTTGTGGAAATGGCGTCAGTGGCGCGTGGGACCCAGTGGGTCAAGGATCGGACGGGACCGCTGGGCCAGCGCCTCCCCACGTGGCGACCTCGGGATTCGGGGCCGCTACAAGACTTAGCTCAGTTGGTACTCACGGTTCGCATTAAAGCCCCTTAATGCGAGTTCGAACCGCGTGGGGGGGGGGGAAAGACCACGGGGACTGTGGATGGTGTGGAGGTGCGCGGGATTATCCTAATAAGCGCCACACTGCCTAACAATTGCAGGGTTACCTCGGGCCGTTACAAAAAGGCGCTTTTTTTGTAACGGCCCGAGGTAACCCCGCAACCATTAGGCAGTGTGGCGCTTACTAAGATAATCCCGCGCACCTCCACACCATCCACAGTCCCCGTGGTCTTTAGGCTCGCATTAAGGGGCTTTAATGCGAACCGTGAGTACCAACTGAGCAGCGAGATTATCCTAGTAAGCGCCACACTGCCTAACGGTTGCGGGGTTACCTCGGGTCGTTACAGTATGTGATTTGTAGATTTTTAATAATTATAGTTTAAGTTTGTGCATGCATTATGGTACTATGATGGTACCATGGTAGATCATAGTGGTATGATGGTAGATTATTGTGTTATGACATGGGTTACCATGTTGAAATAAAGTAGGTTATGGCATGGTATGGGATTGTCATGGTATGATATGTTGTTTAGGACTATTATGTTGGGATACATGATAGTTGTTTACAATTACTGTTGTTAGGTAACTGGGTTAAGGAAACTTGAACACGAAAACTGAATCGAGAATAGGTTGTGGAGATGTTGGAAAGTGAGTAACTGATTTTGACCACCTCAGGCAACATGCGATTATGTCTCAGGGTAACACTACGTTCCCTATGATAAGAGTAGTGGGGTGTTCAAGGGACTGTAGAAAGGTATTATCAAGGTGTTAGGTTTAGTCACATGAGGATTGGTTAGATGCAGAAGAATTTACTCGAGATTGAAATTTTGAGGACGGGATTTCTCCTAGTTGCGAAGAGTTGTTACGACCCAAATTTAATTAAACTAGGATTAGCGTTAATCTTGAGAATTAACAGTCGTAATTCGGATATTACGTGGACAACTTGGTTAACTTGGATACGAAAATCGAGGAAGTATTTTATTTATGGATGGTGGTTGTGTATATATGGTGTTTAAGATTATTATTATTATAATGCACCACATGCGTGTATGTTGCTATCGGATGAGTTTGTGTGACAGGTGTTTGCCTTGAAAGGCGTGCCAACACGAGTATCGAGTCGGCAAACTACGGGTACCTAGGAAAATCAACTAATTCATGTTAAGTTGACTAGTTAAACAATTAAAACGGGTAATGTAACCATATGCTAAGTTGATTAAATTAAAACGATAGGCTATGGCGTACCTCGAAATGCGTGTCGAAACGCGAGGCATCGAGTGCTGGGTAGTCGAGGTTACTGGGACCACTCATGTGTCCATATGAGTAAATAAAAACAAAAACTATATATATATATATATATTAAAGGGGCCTAAGTTAATGTAATTAGATCAAATAAATCAAGGCCTATAGTTTTGTTAATTAAGTGAAACCATAGAATTTTCGAAGAGATATGTATGGACACATTTAGGAGTCATGTGAGTAGCTAATTAGTGTTACTTAAGTTTGGTTAGTGGAGTGTAAGTGGGCTAAGTAGAAAGAGATGTGCCATTGAATAAACCTCAAGATACATAAATGCATGGAGATCAATAGCTAATCATAAATCTCACTTTAATATATATTGATGTGTTGATTTACATATGCAAACACAAAATTCATTTCATTAGAGGAAGCTTAGAAATCAGAGAGACAGAGATAGGGAATTGGAGCTGGAGATCATCAACTTGGAGATCAGAATTTAGGTAATTATCATCTCCATATCCTACACTATCTAATGAACACAATATTATAGGTTTTTGATGAAATTTGAAGTAAAGGCTTAAATCCTTGGTTTTTAATGGAAACTTGATGAATTTTATGTTTTATAACCATTACTAATGGGGATTTATCATTGGTTTTGCTCAAATTAGGGTTTTTGATAAATTTGAAAAGATTAGCGGATTTCATGGAATGGATGAATTTGATCTAATTGAAATTTTTTAAGGGTTTAAATGATGTTTTGGAGCCTATTTTAAGTGAAGAATGCAATTGTAGGGTCTAGGTAGCTAATTGGGGAGTTTGGGACATAATTCTCGAGTTGAGAATTCTGTCACAGAGGGTAATTAGCGTGTTAACTAGAACGATTAGCACGCTAATGATTGTTGGCGGTTAACTATTTTTCAAAATGAAGAATAATAGCACGCTAGACAAATCCCCTAGTGCGCTAATGACAGATAAAAACTGAATTTAAGGGACTATTTTGGGATTTTTGTATCCTAAACACCTATAAACATACTAAATATGTAAATTGGACTTCGGGGACTTTGGGGACCATAGATTAGGTATTGCGGAGCTAGTCGGGTTAGATTTCGCGAGTCCGGGGAAGTCAAAGCACTAATTGAGGTGCGTAAACCCATTGGAATGCCTAACAGAATTCATGATTTAGTTTATCGATATCGCATTTCATGTGTGACTGTTGGTGGGCACATATAAGTTTTCACTCCTATTTCGGTTTGTGTATATATTAGTTGTGGTTAAATTGCTCGCGCGAGTTAATTGTGATAATGCTCGTGTCGACGGTAGTAGGATATACTTGCGATCGTCGGGAGGGATTAGGGTGGTCCTGATGTGTAACAGCATCGGGAAGGGACCATGCCCTTTACTCAAGTTGGGATTTAGTCACTGTAAGCTTATAAGCATATACGTGGCTCTTATTCAATTTTATCGATTACTAGCTGGTTTGGGTCAGGGTTTTCTCATAACTATACAGTTGTTTATTTAATCTTGCTTTATTTCTAAGTATGTTTAATCGTTATATGTTGTTTATTTATTTCACGCTATTGATTTTACTTGTCGTATGTTGCTTACATTCATGGGAATAAGACGTATTGTTGCCAGATGTTATATTCACATTTCTCGTAGATTATCAATTTTATTTCATGAGTATTGTGTGGGTTTCTCTTTGGATTTTACTCACTGGTCTTGTTACTGTATTTATTGGATGACCGAGTGCAAATCCTTTGGAAAGCAAGGGCAAGGGCAAAGAGGTACTGGGCGACTACCTCTAAGATTGTGGAGCTAGCTCGTATGTGACTACAAATTTACGTATTTATATTTTTGTTTGGTTTTAGGGACTGTAAAACACCGAATACATGTATATGGATCTTTTGCTATACTTATTACGCGTTTGGTATATACATGGTATCTTTTTTCTGGGTTAAATTTTGCATAATTTACTCATTAAAGGCTTTCGCTATAAAATTGTAATATAACTTGATAAATTGAATAACTTGCTAACTAAATCATTAATACTTAAATAGAGATTAATTAGTGAAACTAAGGTTAGCTGGAAAAGAGTAAGCAACCAGTTAGATCGTAAGGCGTCACAAATAAGTGGGCCATGACATGGCAAGGCTAGGTGATGTGGGATGTGATATGGCAGGTCTCAAGGAGGCGTGGAAATTGAGACTGACACATTTAAGAGGCACTTTCTTGAATTAGTGTTGATACATGTTCTCCTAGACTCACCTTTTCATTAGCTTTAATCTTATTAGTGCAATTTTTTTTTTTTTATAAATCTCTGATTCTTAGGTACATTTTGAATGACTTCAAACAGAGGAATATTAACTATTACTTTCTTTAATGTATTATATATTTGTTTTTCTTCTTCAAATTTATTAACATTTTTTTAGCATTTCTAGTTTTGTTTCTATTTCTTTTTTAGAAACTAATTGGTCCAACATTTTAGGTTCATCCATCTGCTTATCACTTCTTAACGCTATGGCTAGTGTTTTTTCATATAAAGTAGGATAAGTTTGTTATGGTAATTTCCCTTGATTTACACATTCACTCAATTGTGTTTCCATTTGACTCAATTGGTTTTTCAATTTGGTCATATCATTTTGTAATGTTTGAATTATGATCTTTTTCTTTTTCTGAATTATTTGATGTTTCATACCTTTGATAACCCTAATTATTAATACGATTACCTACATTCGATTGTAAGTGATTTGGATAACTGTTTATAATTGGGATGAACAAACTCATCATATTGGTTCATTATAGCATTAGCTTCTTCTATTTTGGTTTGTCGTGTCAAAGGTTATTCATAATTAGAATGGCTTAATTTATTACAAGATTTCACTTTGCTTGATCTACCTTTAAGTAATAATTCAACCATGGCTTTTAGTTCATCTGTCTTATCGTGTCGTGTTTTATATGTCATATTCATTTTATTTAGATTTTCTTTGATTAGTTCACTTTTCTTACCATATTGCTTAGATTGTTTAGCTATTTTATTTATAGTTTCTCTTGCCAAAGTTGGTGTTTTGTCGAGCAAATACTCTCTACATAGAGTGTCTAAGAATTTTCATTCCAAGTGATTCAATCCTTTATAAAAATATTGCATTAAAGTTTTTTCTATAAATCCATGCATTTGACATAATGAAATCAATATTTGATACATATACAAAAATTCATCAAAAGTTTCTCCAATTCCCATCTTAGCATTACTAATTTTTTTTATCTATACCAACTAATTTATCTTGCTGGGGCGTATTAATCAAGAAAGGCTTGTAGCATCTATGACCAACTAGTTATGAAATTTTAAGGGAGGTAAAATAACCAATCTAAAGCTTGGCCTTTCAATACATAAGGAAAAGCTTTTAATTTAACATAATCTATTTCTTTATCCTTACGTTTTTAACGTGGTTACTTTGTACGAACTCTATAATAAACTTTTGAGCATCTTTATTATCTTCACCATAGAAACACGGTAAGGGATTTATGAGTCTGAACTTCAATTTGAATTCCTAAGATTCTGTTGTGAAAGTTATACACATAGGTGTATAAGCTGTGACATTCCTATCAGATTGCCTAAAAGTTAATTCTTCCTCGTTTTCGGCCATGTTATATGACTTTCAAGAATAAGGTTTTCAAGAGATTATTTTAAAATCCCCTTCAACGACGCCAAAAATTGACAGGTGTCAGGCGTGCACAATAATTTCTCGTATTTTACTTTTATTTTGTAGTACTGGTAAATGAGATATCGTCTCCACATGGATTATTCGAATCTCTTAAGAATTAAGGTTACCCTAAATTTTTATCATATTTAGCTTGTTTTAATTTAATTAATTCAATTCAACGAGAATTAATACTAATAATATGCAAACAAAATAACTAATTAATTAAAATAACTAAACTATAAACAATTTAAATTTTAATAAACTAACCTAATATAATTCAAAGTAATATTCAAATAATCAATAAATCAATATAATTGAAATATCTAAATAAACATCTAAACGAACCCCAACTAAACATTGTAATATACTTGGATTGCTTTCAAACACTAGAACATAACATTGCTTCACAACGTAGTTATAATTATATCACGTGGAATCTTGAAATTATTAAAATCCTAATTTATAATAGGTCGATAGCATTTAGCCAACTATCGATTTTCCTAAATTCAATGAAAAAGTCATATTCTTATCATTGTAAATCTACCCATTGGATAAAACGCAACACCATAGAAATATGATAGCGTTGCATTCAATGAAAATCATGCCTAATCCAAGCCAATATTAATCGAAGCCGCATAATAAATAACTTAGAACACAATCACCTAAAACATCCACTCGGGAAAAGCTCTATAGATATATCCTAGTTACTACTTCTCTAATTGTTATCAATAACTATAGACATATATTTGGACACTATATTAAGAAACATATTGGCCACTATGCATTCAATATAAAAAATCACTAGTTGTAATACACAAAAAAATTTGTTTAATCCATGACTGATGTGTATGAATCGATCTTAAGCATTAAGTACGTGATTCCATAATTATAACTACATAACAATCCAAAGTATATCACATGTCTAGGGTTTGTTTAGATTAACTAATTACTCACTCATGCTAGAAATAAATAATACAAACATATAATTAAAAGACATAATGAATAAGTAAATAAATACCTCTTAATCAAAGCTCCAATGTTGCTTCACATGTAAGACTAAACTTATAAGACGAAAGGTTGAAAAGAAGAGTAATGGAAAGTTAAAAAAAAAAGAATAAGAGAGAAAAGATGAGTAATTTCGAAGCTCTCTGGTCCTATATATAGTTTCTCTAAGAATACATATCTTAGATAAATACATATTCCTCATTCTTATCTAAAAAATCATCACCGACCTCAGCTATTTGTCAGCGATTCCTAAGTTGTAGACAAATCGTTGAGTTAATCACTGAGCATTGCTCTCTGTGCTCCACCAATTCACCTGACTATTTCTAGTGTATTCTGCAATTTATTGTGGATTCACTGGTGTTTTCCTACTGTCGATTTAGTTAGCGATTTTCAGTGTAAATTCAAATCGCTGGCTAATTGCTGGACTTCTTTTCCAATTGATTGTTTTGCTTTTTTTTTCCTATTTTCTTCCATTTCTTTATTTTCCTAATTAATCTTGAAATCGCTAAAACAAGAGAATACCTACTATAATATCATCTATTGTGTATAAAATCAACGTAAATTACACTATAAAACATGTCTAATTATTGGCTTGTCATACTATTGTCATTTCTTTATATACACACGGTATCCTTATGTAGGGCTTCTATCCTTTAGGTTTCTTATAAATGAAAACGTCTTATTTTACTTTCATATATGCTTATAAATAAGACTTCCACATGATAAATCAGCTTAATTGAATTTACTTAATCTAATACATTGTTGTTTGATTCATTTTTGCCAAACTTACATAAAAGTTTTCTTGCGAACAAGTTAACTCACATTAAGTTATCTCACAGGGGAGTTTATTTTTTCATGTTTGGTTCAACTTTAAACTTACAGGGAAGTTGCAAATTTTAAGAGACATGGGAATGGACATAAATATGCTTCAAACAAGAGACAAATGTGTGGGTAATAGAAATATAATTAACAAAGGTTAATTGTGTCCATAAGACTTTGGGAGATAACTCCCCTAGAGGGAAAGGAGGTTATCTCACCCTCATAAGTGTGAGAAGATAACTCGCAAGTAAGTTGAGTTCAAAAAATCAACCAAACAAGATTATTTGCAAATTCCCTACAAGTTATCTCACTCCCTCCAACGCACACCTTCCAACCAAATAAGGCCTAGAACTCTCACCTTAAGTCATTTTTATAGAAATTCTCATTTAAAACTTGTAATTGACTAAGTTAGTTGTGAATGTTGAGGATAAGGATTTAGGTCGCAGGTTGACATAGATAAGCATGCAATGATAAGGTGGGCTTAGTGACGTCTTTGGCGACGTGACGATGCCCGATTTGCTTTGAAATTCGAGGTCGTTATAAAAAATCATCGAAGGACTTTCATGTTTCAATTTATAAAAGTTCAGAGACTAGCTAGTGTATTACAACTTGCAGAGTTGAGTAACCTTACGTATTGATGCAAACATAAATTCCGTGACCAAATTAAGTTAGTGTTATAAGACTATAGATGTAATTTGTTTGATTTTCTATGTAGCATTAGGCTCAATCCAAGGTGAGAAGAGTGTACTTGGTGATGAGTTTTTGTATGAGTTTAAGTGTGAAAGTGAGGTTCATTGCTCCAAAATGTCAAGGGAATATGAAGTGTTCACTTCACATTTATAAGCCTTATTTTTCCTTTCTAACTAATCGGCATGAAATTATTCCCAACATCTCCAACATAATTTACCCAACTAATGTCATGAAAATCATTTTCCTAAAAAAAATAACGATTTCATACTTTGCAGTCTTCATGCTTTAAAACAAAGTACTAGAACAACAACATGTATGTCTCGTAAGATGTCACATCTCTCCGCAGGAGCCGTCCATGTGGCCTCAACTCGATGTTATGCATTGAGATTTATGTATGCTTGCATCCTGATGCGCACATAGATGGCTCAAAGACCCGATGTGACTTTTGGTGTGACATTACTACAACAAAGACCAAATTAGTTTCGTTGCTAAAACCACTTTTCCTGTCGCTAAACCGATTAGCGTCAGGAGGTCCATCGCAAAAAAGCTTGACACTAATTAACACACTTCGCTAATTAGCAACGGATGAGTAACGAGATTTTCATCGTTGACCCGTTGTTAATCTGTCTCAAATATGTCGCTATCTGGTTAAGCAAATTAAAATTTAGATCCATCACTAATTAATGACGAATCATATTCCGTCGCTAATTTTTATCGATGTTTTTGAACATTTTTTGTAATGCATATCGGTTGTCATTCTAGCACTTTTCTACTTTAAATATCTCCATGTCAAGTTGTCAACTCGTTGAAGATGTAGTCTCACGACTTGGCCTACCCATTCCCTCGGGTCAACTCACTCAATTTTTGGGTGAGTCAGTTGATTGCTTCATGAAACAATAGCTAGCAACTATAGGCTCTCAAGTTCTATTGACGTTCAAGGCTTACATTAAACAGGTTCGACCTATATTTGTATTGTTTCAATTTATTGAGTTAAATTCAAGAAAGTACTCACAATTAATCACAGTGATGTAAGCCGTGGTTCCACATAAATGGATATGATATTAAGTAGAGGCTATCTTTTCAGTAGTAGTTGAGATTGAAAAAAATTACAAAAGTACAACATTTTTTACTTTAAAAGAGGTAAGTATGGGGGTTTTTTTTTTTCCCCACACTAAGCAATAACGCCTTCTCAGACGGCGTTATTGCTGATGTGGCGCCACGTGGCGCGACATCAGCAAATTTTTTTGTTGACGTGGAAACATAGATAGCGCCTTTTGAAAAGGCGCTATCCATGTGTCCTATCCACGTGGGCGTATAAATACAACTTCACTGCCACCTCACCGCCACCTCACTGCCACCTCACAAATTTCCAATATTGGCTATTTTTGAAGTTTGTGAGGTGGCGGTGAGTTGGTTATCCATGTGTCATGTCCACGTGGGCACATCCACCCCCATTAATAAAATAATAATTAAAATTAAATTAAATTAAAATGATTTATATAAACTGTAAATTACAGAAAATAGATTAAAATAGATAAAAATTATGAAAAAACTCGGAAAAATTCTTGAAAAATATGAAAAATAGGGAAAACTCATTTCTTACTGGTTTACTTACCTCAAAATTCGTAATTCGTCCTCAAGACGTCCCGCTCATGCCTCGATTTGCGCACCCGACTCCTACGTCGACCCTGGTGTCCACTATTAATACTTTTCCTAACTAGAAGAGCTCTCTAGAAGATTATATATTAATTACTATAA
The DNA here is from genome assembly GCA_039657365.1 of Stephania yunnanensis. Classification (NCBI taxonomy): domain Eukaryota; kingdom Viridiplantae; phylum Streptophyta; class Magnoliopsida; order Ranunculales; family Menispermaceae; genus Stephania; species Stephania yunnanensis. The sequence goes on along the minus strand of CM077584.1, from coordinate 48,732,621 downwards.
ATGTCCATTATAATTTGGAATCTCTTCTTCAAACAAATATTTTGGGGTCTAACTTTAGTAAAGAAAATACTCTATAGATGTAGGCCAATTTTTTTTAAGCTTGTAGAACCATCGAAAATGATGCTTTATTTTATTTTTGAAGATAGAACACCTGATAACTGAAGCCCCAAAATGTCAAATGGTATGTTGATAATTTGAGTTCTTAGCTACCCAGTTTTGGTTTGATTGAGTTTTTCACTTTTTGGGCATCAATTAGTATGAGTTTGATGTGGGAACAGTGCTGATTAGCCTGAATTGAGTCAATAAAATTTGGTAATTATTGGTGAAACAATTGAATTGAATGGTCTTAATTGGATTGTTGTATAGCTGTTGAATTCCCAATTGACCTAATAGTGACTATTTATCTGAATTACAGAACAAGGTTTTTTTTTATTGAATTAATCTGGTCATTGTCTGTTATTAAGAATTGGAATGATTGGTTTGTTCAAGTTAAAGAATTTTAGCCTCTACGTAAATTAAATGGGTGAAGGGCATGCTATAGTAATTAGTTTGGATAAGCATATTTATTGCTTTATGCTTACACCATATTTAAAAGCATCACATGAGAGTTGAATAACTGCCCAGTTTATATTCAATGTGAAATTTCATATTCTCTTGTACTAGTTGTGTTGGGGCATGTGCCCTAGGTCAATCCAGTAACTTTCTTTATGAATACTTTTAGTTAATAAAATACAAGATTTCATTTGCTGTTTATTATAATTAATTTGCATGTTTACATTATAATAAAATCTATGGGTATTTACAAAAATATCCTAAATGTCCCTAGTCGATCATTATACTGGGAACTATAATGAATTAAGACTAGTGTGAGTCTTGATTGATGATCATATGATGATTATGCGTATAGGGATACGAATCAAGATCACGAGTACTTGTTAGAGAACAAAGTACTGGACTGACCCGCTATGAGAACATCACATGGATTAAGTCATAGTTGTTTCTCATGATAGGTATATTTTTTAGTCCACTAACTCGAGATTACCAGAGACTTCAACATTAGGAACACATTGATTTGACACAATCAAACATTGTCTTTAACCGGACGACTATAAAGGTTGTGATTAGTTACTGTGTGAGCAATGTGATGAAGTTGTGTAATCGAGATAGAATTTGTCCCTCTCATATAAAGAGAGATATCTAGTGGATCTCTCGATGTGTTAGAATTTTAAAAGGCCTAGTCTAAGTGAATTGATATTGATTAATGTCATTTAGATGTTTTCAGTCTACCTAGATATCGAGACTAGTACGATTGAACATGTTGGATGACAATTCCATGCCTTATGTTTGATCAAAAGGATATCGTGTGACAAAATGATGTTATATACACTATTAATTAGGTTGCATCTATTTGATATTCGTACAAATTGGGTAGTCATAATGTCTTGCTAGAGGCCGCTTATGACTTGTATACCAAAATGTGTTTTGGTATACTGCCAACGTTGTATGAGCCTATTGGGTCGCACACTGAGAATGATTTTGCGAGATTTTAAGATGGGTTAGAAAAATGAATTTTATATGATGGAATTCATGACATAAACGTCCTTGTGGTGTATTACACTTATACTTCTTTAAGTAGGGGTATATGTGTAATTTACTTAACCGTCTATATACAAGGGTTATATAAATAGACGCTTTAAGTTAGAACCCATGTATGAAAGATTAAGGGTCGAAACTCTATTTTCATTTCAAAAACAAATTGGGGTTTTCTGGTACGCTTTGGATCGTTTTGGAGAGAAACAAAAAATGTTTGGTATTCTCTCAAAGCTAGCACTTCGAATCTCTACCGTCGTTCGTGTGTGGATTGCTAGTATAGGGCATTCGTTGTTGGCAGCGTCTTAGAGATCGATCAACCTTCAAAATGTATATTGCGATCGAGGTATGATTAAGTTTTCATGGTTTAAAATTTTTTAATGGAATTAGATTCAGATCTTGTTAGAGTTTTTGTAATTTTCGCTGCGTTTGAACCCCAAAACCCAACAGTGGTATCACAGCCTTTGAGTTCGATTCCATTAAATTTATTGCATGTTTTCTTCTGATATATACATGATATATGATTGAAAGCATGTTAATAGTTGATATATATGTGATATACATAAGTTTTATGTGAGCTTTATTATCATGTTTTGTGTATATGATACATATATTCATGATTTAATTGAAATCAGTTTCGTACATGCTAGTAACCATGTTAGGTTAATTCGAATAATTTTTAATGAATTGAATTTTGTGTTCTGTGATCCATGGCACCATTAGGTATAATCTTTATTTTTCGTGTATTGATGCATGGATGAAATCTCTGTAATTCAGTAAGCATATTTAGGTTACATTGTTTTAAGTTTCTTAAATTGTATAAGTCTTAATATTAATTCGAAACTAATATGATTAGGTTTGATTGGGATAGTAGTTCATGATTCATTACATGTTTGTGATTATTTGGATGAGGACCGAAATTGCAAATAATTATTTTTCGAAATTATTTATTTATCTCTTTATATCTATTATGTTATGAAATTTCTATTTGATAAGAGATAGATAACAAATTAGATTAGGATATATTAGCAAAATCAATTTCGTTATCCCGATTGGATAGGAGATAAATATCGATAATTTTGTTATTGGTGATATGCTAGGATTCAAATATCTTAAGTCCTAATTGGATTAGGATAAGATGATTAGTTAGATGTGGGCCCGGGTTAATTAAAAATGTTTTAATTGACTTAATTTTGGATAAATTAAGGGGTTAATTTAGGATAATAAAATCAACGAAAAATATGATTTTCTACAACAAATTTTAATTTTTGGAATTGAAATTCGTCTCCTAAAAAAACGGGGGCGCTGACCGGCTAGCGGGACCGCCGTCTAACTAATCCTAGCGCACAAAAATTCTTTTATTAGTGAACAGTACAAAAATTTCCAAATTGTTTAGTGATTGAATGAATCAATAAAATATATGATATTTCATTGTTTACATAAAATCACTAAAACTTAATAAAATCCCTCTATTAAATTTTAAGTCTCGTGCCATCCATTTTAAATACTTGTCAATGCCTCGATCACACTAATATAGTGTCAGCCATAGCTGGGTATATTGTGTTATCTTGGTGAGACAAGTTGGGTAAGAGCTACCTAAATGTTTAAAATGGTCCGACTTAATAAATCTATCAAAATAGTTTTGAGCTTTGGGCACATGATGAGATAAAAACATGCTAAGACATAAGATGTCCCTATCTCATAAAAATATCTAAAATTACATAAGATGTAATTGGTAACTGTTACCTACCTAAATAATCTAGTTCTGTGTTTCATGCCATAGCTGTCATAGAATTAGGTGAAATATGGATTTTAGTCCCCTAAATAAACCTTATGTTTTAAGAGGGTTGTTAATTTAGTGGGAGTCTATTCCTCTATACTAAAATAAACTTTGCATAATCTTTATTGTAGATCAATGGCCTCTTCAAGTAACAATAATCCCTTGTCACAACGATCCATCTTTGAGAATGATAAACTATATGGGACTAACTTTCTTGACTGGTTCAGAAACTTGAGAACCGTTCTCAAACATGAATGCAAGTTGTATGTCCTGGATGCTCCAATCCCTGATGACCCACCAGCCAATGCTACGAAAGATGTGAAGGATGCGTATAATAAGCATGTCAATGATTCTACTGATGTTGCATGTATTATGCTGACAACTATGGTTCCTGAACTTCAGAAGGGCATGGAACTAATGGAAGCCTACGACATGGTTGTAACGCGGAAGGAAATGTTCCAACAGCAAGTTAGATAAGAAAGGTTCGAGACAGTCAAGAACCTATATTCATGTAAGATGACTGAGGGTGTGCCAGCTAGTCCTCATGTTCTGAAGATGAAGGGCTATGTTGACCAGCTTGATAGACTCGGGTTTCCCATAAGCCAAGAGTTGGCTACGGATTTGATCCTGAATTCATTATCGGAGAGTTACTCACAATTTGTAATGAACTACAATATGAATAATATGGAGAAATCAATTTCAGAGTTGCATTTGATGGTCAAAATTGCTGAACAAAATATCAAGAAACCCTATAGTACAGATGGTCCAAAAGGGAAAAAAATGAAGAAGAAAGGCAAAGGCAAGGCTAAAGTTGCCAAGGCTGCTTCTGCACCTTCACAAAGCCTATGGAACCAGTCAAGCCCCAGCCTGTTCCTGCTTCAAAACACCTAAAAGAAAAGGAAGAAAATTTTCATTTCTGCCATGCACTTGGACATTGGTTCAGAAATTGCAAACTCTATCTGGAAGATCTAAAGAAGAAAAAGGGTAGTGTGACTACCACTACAGGTATTTAAGTTATTGAAATTAATTTATCTACTAGTGATTCTTGGGTATTAGATACCGGATGTGGATCTCACATTTGTATAAATGTGAAAGGGCTCACCAGAAGTAGAAAGTTGAAGAAAGGAGAAGTCATCCTCCCTGTAGGGAATGGAGCAAGAGTTGCTGCCTTGGCAGTTGGATCATATGACTTAGTCTTACTTAGTGGACTTATTTTAACTTTAAATAATTGTTATTTTGTGCTTGCCTTGAGCAGAAACATCATTTCTGTTTCATGTTTGGATATGAATGGTTTTGATTTTATTATTTCGAATAATAGATGTTTTGTTTCTCGTAAAGGCATATTTTATGTAAATGTTGATTTTTGTGATGATCTTTATATTCTAAGCATGAAAAGGTCCACTGATACTCCAGTTTTAACATAAATACAAAGATATTCAAGTCAAATGATTTGAATCAAACCTATCTTTGGCATTGTCGTCTCGGGCATATAAATGAGAAACGCATAACGAAGCTCCATAAAGATGGACTTCTAGATTCGTTTGATTTAGAAACATATGAAATGTGCGCATCTTGTTTACTAGGCAATATGACTAAAAGCCCCTTTACTGGACATAGTGAAAGGGCAAGTGATTTATTGAGTCTAATACATACTGATATACGCGGTCCTATAAACCCAAAGGTTAGAGGAGGTTATCAGTACTTCATTACATTTACTGATGATTTCAGCAGATATGGTTATGTATATCTTATGAAACATAAAGCTGAATTATTCGAGATGTTTCGAATGTTTCAAAATGAAGTGCAAAATCAACTTGGCAAAACTATCAAAATGCTTCGGTCAGATTGTGGTGGTGCATATTTGAGCCAAGAATTTGATGATCATCTTAGAAATTGTGGGATTGTCTCCCAATTCACTCCACCAGCAACTCCATAATGGAATGGAGTTTCGGAAAAGAGAGACCTAACCTTATTAGATATGGTTCGATCTATGATGAGTCATGCAAATCTTCCATTATCCTTTTGGGGTTACGCATTACAAACTGCAGCTTTCACTCTAAATCAAGTTCCTTCTAAAGCGGTTGATAATCACCATATGAGATACGATACGGGAAAGACATATTTTGTCTTTCCTTAAGATTTGGGGTTGTGAGGCTTTCGTAAAGCGACAAGTCTCAGAAAACCTAGCACCTAAATCTGACAAGTGTTTATTTGTGGGGTATCCTAATGAAACAAAAGATATTAGTTTTATAATCCCGCTGAGAACAAAGTGTTTGTTTCTCGGTATGGTGCCTTTATGGAAAAACGATTTATTTCAAAAGACACTAATGGGAGAGAAACAAATCTTGAAGAAGTTCAAGAATCATAGATAAAAATTGAACCGCTACTGCAAGTTAAACAACGTTCTGAACTAGTTGAACCTCCACAAGTGACACAAAGCCCACGTAAATCTCGTAGGGTAAGACGTGAGCCAGAGAGATTCGGGTTTCTCATTACTAATAGTTGTGATGTGTTGCTTATGGATCAAAATGAGCCCACCACTTATCAGGAGGCTATATCTGTACTAGACTCAGATAAATGGCTAAGTGCCATTAACTCTGAGATGCGATCAACTCTGAGATGCAATCCATGTATGATAACCAAGTTTGGAACTTGGTTGATTTACCCGAAGATGGTAAGACCATTAGTTTAAATGGGTTTTCAAGAAGAAAACTGACATGGATGGCAAAGTGCATACTTTTAAAGCAAGACTTGTAGCAAAAGGTTTCAGGTAGACTTAAGGTGTCGATTATGATGAAATTTTTTCGCCAGTAGCCATGCTTAAATCCATAAGAATTTTAATTGTCATTGTTGCATATTATGACTATGAGATATGTCAAATGGATGTAAAAACAACATTTCTTAATGGAAAGCTGCTCGAGGACATGTATATGACACAACCTGAAGGTTTTGTACATCCTAATAATTCTAGGAAGGTATGCAAGCTTCAAAGATCCAATTATGGATTAAAGCAAGCTTCTCAGAGTTGGAATCTTCGTTTTGATGAAGCAATCAAATATTTTGGTTTTATTAAGAACGAAGATGAGCCTTGTGTATACAAAAAGGTTAGTGGGAGTGTAGTTGTTTTTCTGGTACTGTATGTTGATGATTATTACTCATTAGAAATGACATCACAACATTGCAGAATGTCAAGTCTTGGTTAGGGAAGTGTTTCTCAATGAAAGACTTAGGAGATGCGGCCTATATCCTAGGGATAAGGATCTATATGGATAGATCTAAGAGGCTAATCGGTCTAAGTTAGAGTGCTGACATAGACAAGGTGTTGAATATGTTCAGTTTGCAAGACTCTAAAAGATGATTGATGCCAATGTCTCATGGCATAAGTCTCAACAAGATTCAATGTCCTAAGACAAATGATGAGCGAGACCGTATGAATAAGATTCTATATGCATCAGCTATTGGATCTATCATGTATGCCATGCTACGCACTCAACCTGATGTATCATATGCTTTAAGCATTACAAGCAGATATCAGTCAGATCCTGGTGAGAGTCACTAGATAGCAATAAGAACATTCTTAGATACTTAAGAAAGACTAAGGAAGTGTTCTTGGTCTATGGAGGTTTTGAAAATGATCTAGTTGTAAATGGTTACACGGATGCAAGTTTTCTAACTGATATAGATGATTTTAAATCGCAGTCTGGATATGTGTTTACTTTGAATGGGGGTTCAATAAGCTGGAAAAGTTTGAAGCAAAAGACTGTGGCATATTCTACAACAGAAGCTGAGTATATTGCAGCGTCCGATGCAAAGAAAGGAGGCAGTTTGGATAAAAAAGCTCATTTCTGAACTAGGTGTGGTTCCAAGTATTGCTAACCCTATTTGTTTGTATTGTGACAATAACGGGGCAATAGCATAGGCCAAGGAACCTAGATCACACCACATATCCAAACATATACTCAAGCGTTTTCATCTCATCAGAGAAATTATTGAGAGGAGAGACATAAAGATTTGCAGAGTACCTACTGAATACAACGTTGCAGATCCATTGACAAAAGCTCTTCCACGAGAAAAACATGATGGTCATGTAAGATCATTAGGCATTAGATGCATGTATGATTGGCCCTAGTGCAAGTGGGAGATGTTGGGGCATGTGCCCTAGGTCAATCCATTAACTGTCTTTACGAATACTTTTAGTTAATAAAATAGAGGATTTCTTTTGTTGTTTATTATAATTAATTTGCATGTTTACATTATAAAAAAATTCATGGGTATTTACAGAAATATCCTAAATGTCCATTGTCGATCATTATAGTAGGAACTATAATGAATTAAGACTAGTGTGAGTCTTGATTGATGATCATATGATGATTATACGTATAGGGATACAAATCAAGATCACGAGTACTTATCAGGGAACAAAGTACTGGACGGACCCGCTTTGAGAACATAACATGAATTAAATCATAGTTGTTTCTCATGATAGGTATCTTTTTCAGTCCTTTGACTTGAGATTCAGAGACTTCAACATTAGGAACACATTGATTTGACACAATCAAACATCGTCTTTAACTGAACGATTATAAACGTTATAATTAGTTACTGTGTGAGCAATGTGATGAAGTTGTGTAATCGAGATAGAATTTGTCCCTCTCACATAAAGAGAGATATCCAGTGGATCCCTCGATGTGTTAGACTGTTAAAAGGCCTAGTCTAAGTGAATTGATATTGATCAATGTCATTTGGATGTTTTCAGTCTACCTAGAGATCGAGACTAGTACGATTGGACATGTTGGATGACAATTCCATGTCTTATGTTTGATCAAAATGATATCGTGTGACAAAACGATGTTATATACACTATTAATTTGGTTGCATCGATTTGATATTCGTACAACTTGGGTATTCATAATGTCTTGATAGAGGCCGCTTATGACTTGTATACCAAAATGTGTTTTGGTACACCGCCAACGTTCTATGAGCCTATTGGGTCGCACACTAAGAATGGTTTTGCGAGATTTTAAGATGGTTTATAAAAATGAATTTTATATGATAAAACTCATAACAAAAACGTCCTTGTGGTGTATTACTTTTATACTTCTTTAAGTAGGGGTATATGTGTAATTTACTTAACCGTTTATATACAAGGGTTATACAAATAACGCTTTAAGTTAGAACAGACATATGAAAAATTAAGGGCCGAAACTCTATTTTCATTTCAAAAACGAATTAGAGTTTTCTGGTATGCTCTGGATCATTTTGGAGAAAAATAAAAAAAGGTTTGGTATTCTCTCGAAGCTAGCACTTTGAATCTCGGCCGCCATTCGTGTGTGGACTGCTGGTAGAGGGCGTTCGTTGTTGGCAGCGCCTTAGAGATTGATCAACCTTCATAAATGTATATTGCGACGGAGGTATTATTAAGTTTTCTTGGTTTAAAATTTTTTAATGGAATTAGATTCGGATCCTTTTAGGGTTTTTGTCAAAATTGTTTTTGTAATTTCCGCTGCTTATGAACCTCAAAACCTAACAAGTTGTTTTTTTATGAAGGATTGTTGTGAGTATTTAGCTCATGATTTTGTTACTAATCATGATATTAAAGAGATTTGGAATTGGAATTTCCACTCCAGAAAATCCATTCCCATCATAAATAGTATGGATAGTGAGTGGAACGATTGAAGTCTTCGTGGAAATCCGATGCCGGCAAGATGTAGTTCAACTTCAATTCCGTCTAGAGTTGTCTTTCTTCTCTTGTATATTTCATCATTAACTAAAGTTATGAGCTAATTAACATGATTCATGCCAATCAACATCTTTGTTTTCCTTATTAGTGGAGTAAGATAACTAGCTTTTTTAAGAAACTATATCCATGTGCTATTTCACCAATTATTAAGTAGGAAGTGGCAGAGCTAGAATTGTGAACATATTTGTTCAGGCTTGCAACTGTTGAGGTTGTTGTTTTTGTTGCGCAACATGTCTATGTGATGTATTTTTTGTGGACTCTTCCTAGCTTAATTCATCACTGGTTTTCTTGTCTGGTCTCACTATAATACTACAATATGCTTATCTTCCTTATTCACATGATTATATATACGAAAATACTCTTTAGATATAAAAATAGAACGTTGTTACTCCCTAAATCTGGACAACTTGCTTAACTTGCAAAATTTTGATTCAGTTTCTCTCTTTGGATTTAAAGAGAGAAACACAAAAATGCTAAGGTTTAACAGCTATTCTCGTTTCATCGTAGAAGGCTTTTTTGATATATATATTCAAGAATTCCATTACAAAGCTGAGTTGTTGATATATGCGATGGCCCCTTCTTCTGAATAGGGCACCGCCCGGCCTAATCCTGTAATCAAGCCTTGATCCTAACCACGTAAGACTTAATTACGTATTAGTCAGCCTTTTGTCCCTATATTCTTCAATGCATGTGCTCAGATAGTGTTAGATTTCAGTGTTAATTAAAATTTTTTCATTTCCTCACATAGTTTAAAAACTATGTGGAAGCTCTTACTACTCAAAATTTCTAAGTGTGGAAAATCAGGAAACACAACATCACATGCATGTATATATCATAAAGGTAACAACATAGTACGATATATGAGTCTCAAAATGGGGAACTATACACTCAACCCACTATACAACCCAAAATGTACAATAAATATATAAACAATAGTAATACACTAAAAGTCGAGTCATACAAAAACAAGATAGGAGAATCGCCAAAATGCTCAAAGAAAGTTGTTGATATTCTCCTTCCCCAGTTTGCTGCTGCTCGACGGACCTATTCCCATCGTCACAAACTAGACGAAGAGTATAAAGATATTTAAGTAATACCTGGAGAATTCTCTTCCACATTTCCAAAATATAAGAAATGTATTTAAAAGCATAAAGTAGCGAAAGAGTTGCTGAATACCATAGTTAAAAAATATCTAGATTGACACAGGCTAAGTCGAGATGATCTACATCCAGTCGACGGTGAGAACTATCACCTAACCTTTCCCACTACTATATAGAGCCGCGCTCAACATATTCCTCACAAATAGCGGAGCTGCGCTCTACGCGTACAAATCATCTATCTCATTCTTGTCGACAACCCCCGAGTCCTATACCTCATGGCCACGTAAGTGTAGTGGTGAGTGCCGGAACCCCGGTAAACCCATGTCCCCGTGAACCGCACATCTCTCGTGTAATGGACATTAGATAATCCCTACTTTATTTTTCAAAGAGCAATAATTCTAAGTCTATAGGATTTCAAAACTAGTTAAGCTACAAAGCCCAAGGAAATAGAATACAAATCTAATCTATTCCAACTTATCCTAATAGCATGCTTTTGATCAACTATCTATAAAGAATATCATCAAGAATAGAAATTAGAATCAATGAAACATTTCACAAGGTATCATCTCAATAATATTCAAAGATAAATAGAAACAAGAACAACATGATGTGAGATTACGAGTAGCGATATCTACAAATAGACTATAACACGATAAGAGTCAATGAAATGAAATGTAGAATTCCTACGGCTTTACTTACATTCACAAAGCTTATCCTAGCCTATTCGGCTTCGCGACACTCTAAAATGTGTCCTCAAACTCTTGAGATCTCCCATTAGTTCATTGGAGTTGTTTGATAAGTTTTAGAGTGGGTTTGGACCTCTACTTAGATTTTTAAAACCATTTATAGCGTTTAAGCAATTTTTAAAAATTACTGATTTTTGTACTTTCTGGGCAATTAGCGCGCTAATTTTTTAACAGTAGCGCGCTAATTTCAACATTAGCACGCTACCTCGAATATCTAGCGTGCTAATCAATATTAACGCACAAACTTTTGACATTAGCGCACTAATTTCAACATTAGCGTGCTAATCAATATTAGCACACTAGATTTCTTACATAGCGTGCTATGTGCAGTAGAACTCAGAATTCTGCATTTTGAATTCTAGGTTTCTCTACACATAAGCCATATTGACGCCTTGGGGACCCTCATACACATTATTAGATGTCCCTAACATCAACCCCAACATATAACAGCAACTAACAACATCAAATTACATGAATTCACTAATTTGAGGTATGTTAATGGAGTGGAGAAGTTACCTAGTTTGAAGAACTTCTTCTTTTCACCAAACCTTCAATGAATTGTAGCTCTTCTCCTCCACCAACATTACTCCAGCAACCTATATTTTCTCTCTTCTTTCTTGCCTAACCGATTGTGATAAAATGATAATCAAAATGTTGACTTATAAGGATTGTATGGCTTAATTGGATATGTTTGAACCATGGCCATTGATCATGTGTGCACACGTATCTCGAGGCTCAACTAGTGGACGACCTTCATTCAATAATTTTCTAAGTCATGCTTAAATGACTCTAATAGTTGATTCAATTGACGTCTTGATTTATCAATACGTGCCTCGATGCACATCATGTGACTAATGATTTATTTTCACTAACTTAGGCACTTTAATGTTACATTAAATATGATCGCATTAAAGCTACTTATAAACTCATATTTAGCTCAAATTAATTAAGCTTACCCCATAAGCCGCTACCTCGGTCCCACGTCGACACACAACTCGATGTACGTCTCCGCTCATCTCGATTCCTATATACCTGTATAAATATACTTAATAGTCTACACACATACAATACACTAGGCATAAATCACAACAAATATAAAATATACTTCGACCATTGCCTCAGTCAATGGATATATCACTGTATGGGTCCCATTGTAAGAGTCATTGATCATGTTTAAGGAATTAAACATAGTTAGAGATTTTGGGCCGTTACAATTCTTCCCAACTAATGAGGATTTTGTCCTTGAAATTACAATTTGAACTAGGACTCATACCTGACTCGAATAGGTACGGAAACCTATCTCGCATATAGTCCCCCCGTTCCCAAGTGAGTTTCGTATCATCATGAAACTGCCACTTGACGAGTACTTTTGGGATATACTTGCTTATCGAGTTTTGTACTAATCGATCTAAGATCTGCACAGGCTGCTCCTCATATGAAATATCCTCACTTAGGTCTATCTGACTCAAATCTATAGTCGGACGATCACCCGCTCTCGACTCAGCTAATCGAAGCATGAAGATATGAAAGATTGGATGAACTCCTGACATTTGTGGAGGTAACTCAAGCTCATACACAACGTTTCCAACCCATTTCTTAATCCTGAAAGGTCCGATAAAACTCGGTGCAAGTTTACCTTTCACTCCAAACCTCTGAAGACCCTTCCGAAGGGAAACCTTTAAATATATAAAGGCTCCCTCGGTGTACGTGAGATCATCGCGATATCTATTAGCATACTTTCACCATCTATCCTAAGCTCCCTTGAGTTTTTTATGAATCAGTCGTACCTTCTCTGTGTGATCAACAACAAACAAGCCCCACAGTCTCCCAATCCTCTAGCTCAGCCCAACACGATAGGGAGCGACACGGTCTACCATATAAAGCCTCAAAAGGCGTCATCTCAATACTGACCTGATAACTATTGTTATATACAAATTCACACAATGGTAGGTACTCCTCCTACGATCCACCAAACTCCAAAACACAGGCCCAAAACATATCCTCGAGAACCTGAATCAATCTTTCTATCTGCCCGTTAGTTTAAGGATGAAAAGCCACACTAAACTATAGGCGCGTACCATACTACTCCTGCATACTCCGCCACATCCTGGACGTATACATAACATCTCTATTTGACGTAATAGTAACTAGTATCCCATGTAGCCTAATAATCTCTCGTTCGAATAGCATATTCCACTGATCAAACGTGTAATGTGCAGCCATTGGTAGAAAATAAGTAGAATTTGTCAGTTTGTCAATAATAACCTAGATGGGATCATGTCTCTGGGCAGTTTTTGGCAAATCCATATCGATGTCCTCCCACTTCCATCGTGGAATAGGAAGAGGTTGTAGCAATCCTCCGGGTATGCGATGTTCAACCTTCACTTGCTGACAAATCTCACAGTTCCTGATAAACTTAGACACATCCGCCTTCATCCAAGACCACCAAAAATGTCTCTTCATGTCGTAGTATATTTTGCTTCTGCCTGGATGAATTATGAATCGGGATCATTGTTACTCCTAAAGAATCTACTCTCTTAGCTCTGTTATTGATGGTATCCACAGTATGCCCCTGAATCTCAAACACTGGTCAGACGTCTCCATCCAATCAACACAATCTACACTCTGCGCCAACTCACTAAGCCTTGAGTACAAACTGTCGGTCCTTTGACCCTCTGACACTCTCTATGTAGACATGGTCTTTACTTTAATCTGAGCGCAAATCTTAACCCGAGTTTCGGTAAGAATATCTGCATTTCCAACAGGTATCCTACTCAGCACATTTGTGATTACGTTCGCTTTTCTCGGGTGGTACTCTAAGGAAAAGTCGTAATCCTTTAAAAAATCTAACCATCTGCATTGTCTCATATTAAGATCCTTCTATGTGAAGAGATACTTCAGACTCTTATGATCAGTAAAAATTGTAAATTTCTCTCCATACAGATAATGTTTCCATATCTTTAGTGCAAACACTATTGTTGCTAACTTCAAATCGTGCGTTGCATAATTCTTCTCATGTACTTTCAATTATCTGGATGCATAAGCTACTGTACCAATACCCTGCATCGACACACATCCCAGACCTCTATGAGAAGCAACAGTGTATATTGAAAATCTCTGTCCAACCTCTAGTAATACCAATACTGGTGCGGTAGACAATAATCTCTTCAACTAAGTGAATGTCTCCTCACATACGTCAGAACACTCAAATGTAACATCTTTCTGCGTCAATCAAGTAATTGATGAAACAATTTTTGAGAAATCCTTCACAAATCGGCAATAATTCCTCGACAAACCTGGAAAACTCCTGATCTTAGTCACGGAAGCCGATGTTGGCCAATCCATAATTGATTAAATCTTGGCTGGATCCACTGCTATCCCTACTGCTCCGACAACATGCCCTAGAAATTTGACATCTGACAACCAAAATTCACATTTACTGAGTTTGGCATAAAGTTTATGCTCTCTCAAAATCTGCAACGTCTTTCTGAGATATTGCTTGTGATCCTCCCTTGTCTTCAAGTATATAAATACATCTTCGATGAATACTATCACAAACTGGTTAAGAAACGGTCTGAAAACTCGATGCATCAGATCCATAAACACTGCTCGAGCATTCGCATGACCATGAGTTGAAAATGTTCATATCTCGAGCTAAAAGTTGTTATGGACCTATCGTCATCCCTAATTATAAGCTGATGATACCCTGATTGCAAGTCTATCTTGGAGAAAAAATGTGCTCCTCTCGGCAGATCAAATAAATCATCAATCCTCGTGAGTGGATATTTGTTCTTAATGGTGACTTTGTTCAATTGTCTGTAGTCGATACAAAGTTTTAAAGTACCATCCTTCTTCTTCACAAAAGGACGGGTGCTCCCCATGGCGACATAGAAGGTGTGATGAATCCTTTATATCCCAAATCTTGAGGCTGAGTTTTTCTCCTCTAACTCTCGCGGTGTCATACGGTATGGTGGTATGGAAATCAGTGTAGTGCCCAGTACCAACTCAATAATGAAATCCATCTCTCGCGCTGGCGGTAAACCAAGTAAATCCTCCGAAAACACATCCTGAAACTATCTAACAATCGGTATGCCCTCCAGTCTAGGTCCTCGACTTTCTAGTACAGTGTATAGCGAGATCAATGCCTCCATCTCCTCGTTAGTCACAGGTCGACCTCTCGTACCCACTGTCCTCACTGAACAACCTCTATAGGTGAACGTCGAACGCGCTGGGATCTCAAATATCTCTATCTTACTGAAATAGTCGATATGAGCGTGGTATGCTACTAACCAGTCCATCCTTAAAATCACTTCGAACTCTAAAAATTCAAGGACTCTAAAATCAGCATGTAACTCTACCCCATCTATCTTTACCAAGCATCCCTCGACAAAACTATTAGGGTAAACCCTATCCCCAGCATGCAGTACTTAAAATCAAATGTACGCTAAGCCTAAAAGGTTTCAACCTTAGGATGTCTATCATGCGACCAACAATGAAAGATACGATAAATCCACAATCAAATAATAAATATACATCTCTACCGCAAATGGAAATCATACCATCTACGAGACCTCGTGTGGCGTCGGTATCTAGTTGGGCTACCATATGAACCTCCTCTCGGGCCTATAGGGCATAGACTATTGCTGGACGCAGGCACTCTCTCATAATGTGTCCAACCTGACCGCATATGTAGCATGTAAGATGTCTGTGCGACCCTGAGCCTGAACCTGACCCTGTCTCAACGACTGTCCCTGCCCTGTCTAGTGTCTCAGCCTCGGCCTCTGCCACCCTGTGGCTGCTGTCGTGGAGCATGTAGGGCTGGAAGTGCAGGAATTGTGGGAGCTTGTAACGCTAGTTTGATGGGAAGTGGCAACGCTGGCCTGACGGGAGGTGGAAAGGGAAGTCTACCTACCTGCTCCGTGCTGGGGAGTAGAAGATATATGAGGCACAACTAGTGGGTGAGCGGTTGTCCCCAACCCCTGAGAACCTCTATTCCATCTCCTTGCGCCCTCACCCATCTGTCTCCTTCTCTCATACTCCATGGCCCGCTTTGCTGACAAAATTAGACCCGATGCTCTACCATCAGCGATTCTACCAAAATAGTATGTCTCATGTAATAGGGCTCGCTCACAGATCTTGGTGAGTGTCCTAGTGCCTGAACTGATTACATAATAACCAATGTCTGGCCTAAATCCATCACCGAAGTGGTACACATCCTCAGAGTCATCTCTCACTAAGTCTCCAAGAAACTGTCTCAGATAATCATATCAGTCCACGTACTGCATTAAATGCTCCTCTATTCCTTATCTGAAGTCTATGAATTCTCTTTTTAACCTCTTCATTACTAAAGGCGGAAAGTACTGCTTATAGAACTTCTGCTTGAAAGAATCTCATGCCTCAAACTCTCTATGAGTAGCCATTGTTATGCGCCACCAGACATCAGAGTCTCTCTCTCTCTCGAGAGTATATGATGAGATCTCTGCCCAAAGTCTATCCTCGATCTTCAGTACCCTATGAAGCTTCTTCTGAGAAAGAATCCATTTCTCAATCTTCTAGAAATCTCGTATGCCATCGAAGTAAGTTGGCTTGAGTCTGTTGAAGCCCTTCACTAGCTGAACTTCAACTAATATGCTAGAGGATGCAGGTGTGGGAGACGATACTACCTCAGCTGTCTCCACTACTAGTGCGATCATGGCTGGAATAGTATACACCATCGGCGCTGCTAAATCCATAGTAGGAAGTGATGACACCTATACAGTCGGTGTAGTAGTCGTAGGAATTAATGTCGATGCTGATGGAGCAAAACGGGTTATCATCAAGGCGATTAAATCAGTCAACTGCTGGCCTTGAGCTGCCACTCGGCCAGACAACCTCTGTAAATCCTTCGCAATGGTAGGAGGGTGACTGCCACTAGGCTCTGCATCTCTTCCCCCTCGTGTATCAACCATCGAGGTCTGCAATGGATAGCGAACGCGAATCAACTTCTACGTGAGATATCGCATAAGTATATATAAATATGGCAATTAACAAGTAAATATAAGAAATCATATTCTCGCTTTCACTCACTTCCCAACTAATGGTTTCTAGGCAACAGTCATTTGGTTTCCACGACTAAGGTTTGTGTTTTATTCGTATATATGATAAACTTTTCGAAAACAAGTACTTTGATACCAACTATGATGGCCCCTTCTTCTAAACAGGAAACCACCCGGCCTAATCTCGTAATCAAGACTTAATCCTTACTATATAAAACTTAACTGTGTATTAGTCGGCTTTCGTCCTTATATTCTTCAATGCACGTGTTTAGATAGATTTAGATTTTAGAGTTAATTAAAACTTTTTATCATTTTATCACGTAGTCTAAAAATTATGCAGAAGCTCTTACTACTCAAAATTCCTAAATGTGGAAAACCAGGAAACACAACATCGCATGCATGTATATATCATAAAGGTAACAACACAGTATGATATATGAGTCTCAAAATCAGGAATCATACACTCAACCCACTATACGACCTAAAATGTATAGTAAAACTATAAATAGTAATAATACAGCAAAAGTCGAGTCATACAAAAATGAGATAGGAGAATCGCCGAAATGCTCAAAGAAAGTCGTCGATCTTCTTCTCCCCCGGTTTGCTGCTGCTCGATAGACCTACACTCACCGTCACAGACTAGACGGTGAGTATATTGATATTTAAGTAATAACTGGAGAATTCTATGCCACATTTCCAAAATATAAGACAGGTATTTAAAAGCATAAAGTAGCGAAAGAGTTGTTGAATCAAGTAATGCAAGTAAATATCAAAGTTAAAAATGTATAGACCGACACTGGCTAATTCGAGATGATCTTCGTTTGGTCGGAGGGAGAACTATCACCTAACTTTCCCGCTACTATATGAAGTCGCGCTCTATGCATACAAATCATTTATCTCATTCTTGTCGACCACCCTGAGCTCATGCCTCGTATGTCGCGCAAGTGTAGTGGTGACTGTCGGAACCCTGGTAGACCCATGTCCCCGTGAACCGTGCATCTCTCGTGCAATGGACACAAGATAATCCCTACTTTATTTTTCAAAGAGCAATAATTCCAAGTCTCTAGGATTTCAAAACTAGTTAAGCTACAAAGCCCAAGAAAATAGAATACAAATCTAATCCATTCCAACTTATCCCAATAGCATGCTTTTGATCAATTATCTATCAAGAGTATCATCATGAGTAGAAATTGGAATTAATGAAATATTTCACAAGGCATCATGTCAATAATATTCAAACATGAATAGAAACAAGAACAACATGATGTGAGATTACAAGTAGCAATGTCTACAAATAGACGATAACACGATAAGAATCAATGAAATAAAATATAGAATTCTCACCATTTTACTTACAATTCACAAAGCTTATCTTAGCATATCCGGCCTTCCGACACTCCAAAACGTGTCCCCGAACTCTCGACATCTCCTCTTAGTTCCATAGAGTTGTTTAATAAGTTTTAGAGTGGGTTTGGACCTCTACTTAGAGTTTTAAGACCATTTATAGTGTTTAAGCCATTTTTTAAAATTGTTGATTTTTGTACTGTTTGGGCAATT
The DNA here is from genome assembly GCA_039657365.1 of Stephania yunnanensis. Classification (NCBI taxonomy): domain Eukaryota; kingdom Viridiplantae; phylum Streptophyta; class Magnoliopsida; order Ranunculales; family Menispermaceae; genus Stephania; species Stephania yunnanensis. The sequence goes on along the minus strand of CM077584.1, from coordinate 48,714,073 downwards.
AGCGCGTTAATTTTTAACAGCAGCGTGCTAATTTCAACATTAGCGTGCTACCTCGAATATCTAGCGCGCTAATCAATATCAGCATGCTAACTTTTGACATTAGCGCTCTAATTTCAACATTATCGCGTTAATTCAAATATCTAGCGCGTTATGTGCAACAAAACCCATAATTTTGCATTTCGAATTCTAGGTTTTCTTTACACATAGGCCATGTTGACGCCTTGGGGACCTTTATACACACTACTAGAGGTCCCTAACATCAACCCTAACATATAACAACAACTAACAACATCAAATTCCATGAATTCACCAATTTGAGCTATGTTAATGAAGTGGAGAAGCTACCTAGCTTGGAGAACTTCTTCTTCTTCACCAAACCTTCAATGATTTGTAGCTCTTCTCCTCCACCAAGATTACTCCAGCAACCTCTCTTTTCTCTCTTCTTTATTGCCTAACCGATTGTGATAAAATGATGATCAAAATGTCGACTTATGTGGTTTGTATGACTTAATTGGATATATTTGAACCATGGCAATTGATCATGTGTGCACATGTATCTCGAGGCTCAACTAGTGGACCACTTTCATTCAATAATTTCCTAAATCGTGCTTAAATGACTCTAATAGTTGACTTAATTGACCTCTTGATTTGTCAATACGTGTCTCGATGCATATCATGTGACTATTGATTTATTTTCACTAACTTAGGCACTTTAACATTACATTAAATATAACTACATTAAAGCTACTTATAAACTCATATTTAGCTCAAATTAATTAAGCTTACCCCATAAGCGCTACCTCGGTCCCCGTCGACATGCAACTAGAGGTACGTCTCTACTCGTCTCGATACCTATATACCTTTCTAAATTGACTTAATAGTCTACACACATACAATACACTAAGCATACATCACAACAAATATAAAATATACTTCGGCCATTGCCTCGGTCAATGGACATATCACGGTGTAGGTCCCACGGTACGACTTATTGATCCTGTTTAAGAAATTAAACACAGTTAGAGATATTGGGCCGTTACAATATCCCTTAAACTTGAACAACTTTTATCTAGGTTTCTTATCGTTTGCCAAGGCTTGCCTATGTTCTTTGGTTGACAACAAGGTTTTATAATGATAGTCAATGTATATAATGAAACATATTAGTCATTTTTTGTACTGATCTTTACTAGAATCAATCTACTTCTCTCCTTCTACTTTCTTTCCTTTCATACATTAGAAAAAAGACTTAATAGGCAAAATATATCCTAATGTTTGAAGATTTTTGCAAAAATATCACAACCTTTTAGTTTTTGCAAAAATATCATAACCTTTTTAATTTCATGCAAATTCTATCCTTACTTGTCATTATTACTCTCTTCACTCATTTATAGAAGTCGTTCTAGCAAAAACTTCTTGTTCAAAATTGTAAGTCATTTTTGGAATTCAATAGTATATTTATTGCAATTTTACCCATCTTACCATTTTATAATTCAAACATTTATGATTCATCAATTCTTCCATTCATTTAATGTCAAAGGACATAATGTAAATTACAACAACAACAACAACAACAACAACAACAACAACAACAACAACAACAACAACAACAACAACAACAACAACATAGCCTCAGTCCCAAATTAACTGGGGTCGGCTACATGGATAAAACTTTTCCATTGTGCTCGATTAAGTGCAATTGATGGTGAGCTTTGCAAACTATTCAAATCCCTCCTAATTAATACATCCCATGTTAATTTTGGTATGCCCCTACCTCCTCGAATTTCTACAGTTTCTATTGAGTCAAGTTTTCTAGTTGGAGCATTTGTAGGCCGTCTTTGCAGGTGACCAAACCATCGCAACCGCCCTTCCCTAATGTTTTGTATCAATTGGTGCTACTCCTACTTGCCTTTGAATTTCTATATTTCTTATTCTATCTTTATGAGTTTTACCGTACATCCACCTAAGCATCCTCATTTCTGCTACGTTAATTTTATGTAATTGTTGTTGCTTTACCGCCCAACATTCACTTCCATAGAGCATAGCTGGCCTAATTGCGGTCCTGTAAAATTTTTCTTTTAACTTAGTAGGAACATTTCGATCACAAATCACCCCCGTTGCACTCTGCCATTTTTTCATCCAGCTTGAATTCTATGTGTGACATCATTCTCAATGTTACCACCATTTTGTATGATTCATCCTAGGTATCTAAAGTGGTTTACCTTAGGAACTTCTATTTCCCCTAATTTTACCACTCCGTCATCTCGATGTCTAGTGTTTCTAAACTCACAGTGCATGTATTCGGTTTTCGTCCTACTCAACTTAAAGCCTTTAGATTCTAATGTATTCCTCCAGAGTTATATTTCATATTCACTCCATATTTAGTTTCATTCACTAAGACAATATCATCTGCAAATAGCATACACCATAGTATATCCTCTTGAATATGTCTAGTTAGTTCATCCATAACTAAAGTAAATAGATATGGACTTAAAGCTGATCCTTGATGTAGTCCTATCGTAATGAGAAATTCTTTTGTTGCCTTAATTATTGTATCATTACCTTAACCGACTTATATAACTGACTGAAGGGAGTATGTATTAAACCACAATTAAAGTGATGAATGATCACTAGATTACATACCAAATACATTTTATATGAAATAATATTCTCAATTGTGTGCATAATTTTATATATTCTTAAGTGTAATTCACTAAAAAATAAGAAGTGAGGATCCAATTTACAAGAATCAAAAGGTTAGAATATTTTTGCTAAAATTCAAACATTAGGATATTTTTGCAAAAACCTTGAAACGTTAGGATATATTTTTACGATCATATACTTCACTAACATTGTTGTTTCAAGCAATCAAGTAATGTACATATATGTAGGTAAATCAGCCTAAATTGTGTTTCATTGAATAAGAGCAACATACAAGAGCTGATTCCAAGTATCGGGTAGGCCGGAAACATACTAGTGGCTGCAGTTCGCGCCTTATGGTCTCCGCTGTAGAGTGAAGGATGTGAAATTACTCTCATATGTAACAATGTGGTAACGTCTTATAGGGAAAGCTGTCAAATGACATTTCAACTCATAAATACGAAGTCGACAACAATCAAGAAGTCACATGAAGAGAAAAAGTATTGACAATAATTTGGAAATGAATAAGCGTCCAAGAAGATATTGTTATGTTGAGTAAGTTATTTAAACTTACATAATATTAATTAGTTACTAATAGCATTTATAAAAAAAATTAATATAATGTATTTCTTATGCAGTGACGACGAAGAGAAACTATAATCAACATCATCTAGGATATTCTATAAAATACAAAAGAGACTTTTTATTTTTATTTTTAAGTAAATACTTTTAATTTTTAACAATAAGGATTTGATATTTTCGTTGTCATCTTTTAAATTTATTTAGCATTGTATATATAGATTTAATATTACATAGTTTGTCCAAACTAATACATATTATTTAATTTTAATTTTAGATTCAGTTATTTATTAAATTTACAATGTTGTAATTATAATGCATGGCTCATATCTTATTAGAAGCTATTTTTATTTTTATATTACATAGTTTGTTGAAATTTTATATTTATATTCATATATTTATACGTAATTAACATTATTTATTTCTTTAATTAAATTCCCGCGAGTGAAGCGAGCGGGCTTAGTAGTGCGTAGCACGACCATAAAATGAGTATATATAGGCAACTTTCTAATAAGTTTTATGTCAATTTCTTTTATGTATATACACATGCTTATGAACTTATTATTAGTGATTTATAAATAACCTAATTTAAATTAGAGTTTTGATGTATTGCTATTTTAAAAATAATTATTTTTGTGAGTTCTCATGCACTTAATTTAAACATGAGACTTAAAAGACTTTGATATAAATTGATCGATGTAGATGATTATTGAAAGAAAAGTTAGAAGATTAAATTGATTTTAAAGAAAAAATGTCCCAAATTAATTGAGGGTAAAATTGATAGTAAATCTAAAAGGTAAGGATATAATTGATAAATTTTAAAAGTTAAGATATAATTTATATAACTTGTAAAAGTTAAAGATATTTTTTATCATTAAGCCTAAAATGCAAATATATGAAAATGCGCACTTTTTCTTTTGCTTCATAATCATTAGCATCTCAGCCTTTGACTGGACTAATATTTTCACGTTCCGACCTATAACATGGAGTACTTATTTAAATAAAATTCCATTAACCCGCATTTTATAGTGCAAAACCTAACTGTCACAAGGACGGAATGAAATTAATAAATTTAGGCATTGTTTGATTTATTTTTGCTAACTTACAGTGTTAGTTAGGAGTTAACTTCTTGAAGTTAATATTTTCATGTTTGATTGAAGTTTAAACTTGTAAGAAAGTTTTAAATTTTTAAATAATAAAAAAAATATGAATTAACATAAATAACTTTTAAACAAGAGAGAAATGAGTAATAAATGAATTATTAATTAACGATAATTATGTCCACAACTTGTTGGAGATACTTCTAGAAGATAACTCCATAGGGGGTGGTAGAAAGATATCTCACACCGTAAAATGTAAGTTCGAAGATAACTTATAATCAAGTTGGACAATCAAACAAGATTAGTTTCTAAGTTCAACAAGAGCTACAGCTGACAATGGAGGGTATAGCGGAATTTGAATGTAAGGCCTTGTATGAGTAAAGTTATCTCCAAAAAAACCTAACCCGTGACACCAAACACAAGATTGATTACAATTAATGTTCCCCTTGGACTCTTCTCATGAATTCACTCTTTCCTTGCTCAAAAGTCCAATAACTTCATTCAATCAATGCCCGAACAAAACAACAGATATCAAACACATAAAATAACCCAAGAGAGACAAAGCGCGATCATTTTTTCCTACACGTGGGTTTTGCAAATCGGTACATATGTGTACAATACAGTTGGAAGGGAACAAAAAAAAAAAAAAAAATTATAAAAACACTACCATGATTCACAAAAAACAGGCAATGATCATGATTCATAACATGAAGATGGAAATCAAATACCATCAAATACCAACAACTAGAACTAGTTGGTATGACCGCATGAGCGGCAAGTGACTCACTTCTTCTAAATGTGGTCTGAGATTGAGTTTCATAAATGAAAAGAACTGAGTCGAGAGGGCCGAAAAATTATTAAAAATGATAATTTTATGTCACACTACAAGACACATTGACTCACATAAACCATCTATGCGACTTCGACCCACGTGTTATGCATCGAAATCTATGTATGATCACATCTTGAGATGCGCATGGATGAACTCCTATGAACCAATATGTTTTGCGGTGTGTCATACTTGTTATCATTTCTAACTCTTCTTGAAGAAGGTCACCCGTATATAAAGCTCGACATCGTCCAAACGTGGATTAATCCAGTTGGCCTATGCCACTTGACGAAAAACTCAAAAATGAAAGAAAAAAAGAAAAATCAAGTCTATAGACGATCGATTAGATTAATTAGAAAATTAAGCTACAATTTATAGATGATTAGAAAGCAAGGCAAGACCGCTCTAGAGTCTAACACTAACAACTCCCCATTCTCCCCACCCACCGAGTCGAATCCAACTCGGCCGTCCACGAACGAGTCGACTCGGAACCTCTTACACACTCTCCCGGCGATTACCCGGCACACCAGCATCGCCCTCCTCCCCTTCGCCCCGCCCCCGCCGCGGCCGCCGCCGCGATCGTGGGCGGCGCCACTCCCGGAAAACGTGCACACAGCCGCCTCCTTCCCAGAGAACCTCCACAGCACCTCGCAGATTGCCCCCGCCGTCGCCCCCAAGCAATGAAACCTCATCACCTCATTCCCGTCCGCCACGCACCTCGCCACGTCATCCTCGTTCTCATGTGCAGCACTGCACGTCAGCGCACGTGACTTCACTATTTCACGATACTCCTCGAACCGAGCGACGGTCGTCTGGGCATTCTGAATCTTGAACAGCATCTCGATGCGCCCCGAGAACTCCTCTTTCGGGTACCAGCTCGAGTGGAAGATGATTTCCACGACTTTGCGGGACGGGTGGCCGTCCGGGAGCTCGGTCAGCGCGGGGAAGACCGGGGGGGATCTGGTCAAGGAGGATGTTGACGAGCGGGTCGAGCAGCGATGAGGGAGGTCCGACGATGAGGATCTGATGGGTTTTTGTGGGTTTAAGTTTCTGGCTTTTTTGTGGGTTTTCTTTGTGGTGGTGTCGACGACGTCTTTGAGAGATTGAACGCTTTTTCTGCAACTCGAAGAGAGAGCCCCGAATTGGTTCGGGAGCAGTTTGGGGTTGGGGAGAAAAACGTCTTCTATGACTCTTGATTTGCAATGCAATGACTTCACCCAACCAGTCGCCATTAACGACGACAAACAGAGCACAACACAGCTCGCTCTGTTTTTCTTAGTTGAGCCATTGATTGAAATGTGGTTTTATTATCTCTCGTTCGGGAAGTGAGATGACGGGAATGCCCCTGGTGGTTTGGGGAATTACGGGGTTTGGAATTTGAAATTGGTTGACAGCGAGTGGGCATATGTGGCATAGAGTGTGGACGAATTCATTAATTGGGATTTAAGAAATGACAGAGGGGCCCGGGTATGGGAGGTGATGATAAGGTGTTGGGAGGTTGGCATCATGTTGTTTTGATGTTGAGAGATGATGTTTATGCAGACAAGATCTAGAGGGCCGCTAAGGGCACCCCACCATTTAATAAAGGCATCTAAAGTTTTTGTAAAATTTTTTGCAAAAGTGGAAAAGACTATTTTGCCCTTGTATATATAGTGATTCAAACCCCACAAATCATTTTGACAAAGAAAAAAATGCACCTCACCACAAGGTTGAACCCCAAAGCCACATTGCATTTGGCGAGCGTTGATCGATTATTGCGGATTGACATCATCCGACAGCGAGGTAACAATGTTTGACAACCATATTCGTATTTTTTAGAACTGTTGAGTTGTGTATAACCGTAAAAATGATGATTTGTTTGTCAACGTAGGGTTTGGTAATTTCTTCAAATCCGAACTTGCCTCCACTATATAATGGAGGATTGTACTGCATCGGTGGCAGAGGAGGTTGTCCTTGAGGTAATTTTGAAAATTTCTTGTGTATTTGTTGCGGTTATCCGAAGTTTTTGTCTGGGTGCGCGATTGTTTCGGCCTCGCAGGACCGAGATGTATGGTAATGTCTCGGTCGTAGAGTACCGATTGGTATACGTCTCTCACGGAACGTTAAATCGAGAGTATTCATTAACTCTCGGTCGTTCGTGAGCGAGACTATGAAGCAAGTTGCTGACCTGTACTACCGATAACCTATTTTTTATGTTATTGTGATTGTGCTGTACATTTCGGTTGATTATAATGTTACACTGTTTGTATTACGATTTATGCGGTTTACCGCCTATTTTCCAAACTACACGGACACGTTTACACCTTGTAGGCCATTCCTAAATAGAGAAGCGGCAGTTTCATGGCTTCAAATGATAGGCCGTGAGAACATGTTCGTGCTAGTGACAAAGCACTCTGACGCCGGGGGCATTAAGCGTAGGGGAAGGGTGAAACTTGCCTGTGAGAGGTCATGGACTTATAGGGGAATGTCACAAAGAGTTGGTAAGGGTAAAGCGGCAAAAATTGCTTCGAAATCAAGAAATGAAGAAGAAGACGAAACGGCGAGGACTCAAACTGGTACCAAGAAATGTGGATGCCCTTTCCTTATCAACGTAAAGGAAAATGCTGACTCGTTGTGGTATATCATTGTTATATGTAGGAGGCACAATCACGAGCCCGCAAAAAACTTGGACGGCCATTCTTTTGTCGGGAGATTGGATAAGGCGGAGCAGGAAGTTGTAGTGCAAATGACAAAGGGGAATGTGAAGCCAAAAGACATCCTAAATACGTTGAAGCAAAGAGACGTTAGTAACGTATCGACAATGAGGACTATATATAATGCAAGACAAAAAGCCCGAAATGAGGATGCGGGTGGGAGGACTCAAATGCAACAACTGTTGCACATATTAGAGAATAATAAGTGGCTGTCATGGCATAGGAAGCATCCCGTTACGAATGTTGTCACGGAGTTATTTTGGTCACATCCCGACTCAATAAAGTTGGTAAGGTGTTTTCCATCGGTTATTTTGATGGATTGCACGTACAAGACAAATAGGTACCGAATGCATTTGTTGGAGATTGTTGGCATCTCTTCTACGCACTTGACGTTCTCCGTTGGGTTCACATTCTTATCATCAGAGACTCATGGGCATTATGTTTGGACACTTGAGAAGTTGAGATCCATATTGGATGGGTGGCCTAAGCCTGACGTGTTTGTTACCGATAGGGACTTAGCCTTATTAGTGCCATAGAAGAAGTTTTTCCGGCCTCGTCTCACCTCCTTTGCTCTTGGCACATCAACAAAGTAGTATTGTCCAAGACTAAGAAGATGTTTGGGGAGAACGATGGTTTTGCGCGTTTTATGGATAGGTGGACGAACGTGATGTATGCCAACTCGGAGGCCTTATTCGAAGTTAGGGTGAATGACCTGCGTTGTGAGTTTGGGCATGTAAAGGGTCTTACGGAGTACTTGGACAACACATGGTTAAAGAACTACAAGGAGAAATTTGTCTCGGCTTGGACAAATAGACTTATGCACTTTGGGGAAACGACAACGCGAGAGGTGGAGTCTGCGCATTCTACTCTGAAGGTACACCTTGGGAACAGTCAGACCAATTTTGAGACTCTATGGAATGTGGTTGATGGACTCCTTAGAATCCAACACAACAATATCATGACATCGATTGAGCTAAGTTTGAATGTCGTCCAACATGAGTACGTTGCTGAGTTGTATCGACGATTGCGCGGTTATGTCTCTCAACGGGCGCTTAGGCTAATTAGAGATGAATTGAAACGTGGAGAGGATGTTGGTCACGATTCCACTCGTTGTGGTTGCGCGATACGCACCACACATGACCTTCCTTGTGCACATGAGCTGAACCATCATATATTTGCTGGGTCGCCCATCCCTCTCGAGGACATTCATGTTTACTGGCGAAAGTTGAGTATGATACCTGAGAGTACGGTGGACCCGTCTGGGTACAACGTGCACGATGAGATTGAAAGGGTGTTGGAAAAATTTCATGCTTGCAGTAATGAGGACGATCGACTCATGATTATTCAGCAGCTCAGGGAAATTAGTCGACCTTCGTTTACACCGGGTGTTGTCGCCGCCGGCAAAAATTAAGACAAAGGGAGGACACCGGGTCTTCAAGAGAAAACACGACGTGACGATTCTTCTACGAGACGGTTGCCGAGTGAGTTTGAGTACGTGCTATCGACTCAGGAGGCCTCCAATTCTAGGCAGAAGAAAAGTAAAGTTGTTCCTAAACTGCGTCGTGGTAGTCGACGCACGCAAAGTGCAACTAACATGGCTTACTGTCATTGCGTAGAACCGGATTGGTTGCTACATGTTGAGGGCATCATCGATGTGCTTGCCGATGTGAATTGTGGATATAGGTGTGTTGCGTCTGGGCTTGGACTAGCCGATGTCGACGGGTGGAGGATCGTCCGTAGAAGGATGTACGATGAGATTATCGGGCATGAAAACCTTTGGCGAGAAGTGCTAGGCTCGGGTTACGAGAGTGTCAAGATTGCGGTGCATTGCCGAGAGAATCAAGTTGGTGCAACTTTCCAAGAATGGTTGACACTTCCAGACATGTGATTGTTGGTAGCCACTGCAGTCAATGTGGTTCTCGTCAACCTATCGCATGGGAGTGCCTCCACATTTCTACCTCTACGTAGTGCTCCACCATCCACCGGGCACAACAGACATGTCATTGCCATGATTAATGACAGGAATATACATTAGCTTAGGGTAAGTGATGCGAATTTGGTTGAATTGTTTTGTTGTTTCCCGACAATATGGTCATGTTATATTGTTCACATTGACAGGTGTTGCTGAGCACGAATGCACCATTGCCATCCTTATACCCGTCGTGGGTACGGTATGTTCAGGATAGTGCGAAAGGTTGACGAGATAGATTCGTATTCCGAGACATCGCGCCCATTGCAACTCTACTTGATGCCACCATATTCGTTGTAGATTTAGGTACACCGTAGTGTTACAACTGGTACCTCTAAATTTGTTTGGTTGTACATTTAATAATTTTGAAAGTTAGCTTTCAAGTTGTGTGGATATAGAATGAATGAATTTACCCTATCTTTCGGGTATTGTTGTACAGTTTCATTCTTGTATAGTGAATTTATCATACTGCATTGATATATCAATAATTTTGTTTTCGTTGATCTTGTCGTGTTGGAAGGTCATGCTTGGAAAGTTATTTGTATTGGTAGTTGGAACTGGTTACTGGAACATTCGTTTCGGTCCTGCATGACCGAGACATATGTTAAAGTGTCGGCCGTACGCCTCCGAGACTTGACGCCAAAGCTCCGTCGCGCTATACCGAAAACGCCACTTATCGTCTCGGCCGATCAGTACCGAAAATTGCACATGGGCGTCGGTCTTGCTTGACCGAGATATCAGAAGGATCCAAACACAAATTACGACAAAAAAATGGGCAATGAAACATTATAAACTGTCATGAAAATGTACTCAACAGGCAACGGGAACACATCAACCATTTAAAAATGTCATAAAAATGTAGTACAAATGTCTATCCCTCCATTATCGGCTGATCATTGCTTGGGTTTTTTCATATTCTTCCTTCGATACTCCTTCCCATGCATTCTCTTCGAGGCCCAGCATTGGCCTCGGCAGGCTGAGCTGTGGCCTGGGTTGAGGGTGTGGAAGTGCTACCATGCTGGGACTGCCTCGGGCCTGGTTCGGTAGGGCCGGTTGTCGCGGTTGTGCCGGTTGCGGTCGCAGGAGTTGTACTCGTGGGGGTGGGACTTAAACTCCTTCCCGAAAGGAGGTTGACCATGTCAGTCAGAGTGATCCTCGCCGAGTCAAACGTAGACATCTCTGGGGGGAGGTCCATCCATCGCAACGCCGCGTCCAACGCTCGCCTATTACGCCGATGAAAAATATCGGGTTACTGTCAATGTAAAACATTTCGGAATTACTTATAAATGCATAATACCTATAACCATTCCAATACCTCAAGTATCTCGTTGTCTGCGATGGTTGAGGCGACCATTACAAGGTCCTCAAAGCTCGGATTCGTGATAACGGGATGAGACACTTTGACGAACCAAGGAAGTAGTCCGGTGTGGCCAAAAACTCAAATACATGCCTTCTCGCCCCGAACTTCAGGAGCCAACACATGGTTCCTCCATCACTCCCAATTGTCTTGTTCGAACCCATACTTGACGGAGTACTTGTTCGCAAATGGGCCTCTGTGTGCTTTCAATGGACGGTACGGAGGATCTGGTATAGATTGCACATGGCCAAACTGTCTCGGAATCCTCTCCGGGTGGTAGGGCTCCACCACATCCATGTACTTGATCTTCCCACTGTAAAAGGTCATCGCTTGCACAACCCCATTTTCCCTTAAATTCACATATGGGTCCCAAGTGACCTAGAAATAATTCAACAACAAGTGTGTGTAAAATAAATTACCAAAAAAAATCATTCATCAAAGGACATGGATAACCAGCTCACCTCACTTGGTCGCAACCTATCCAAGGTTCTCCTAATGGCCCCGAGCTTGTCGACATTCGCAACCGTCTCGTGCTTTTGAATCCATCTGGAGACACGAGGGTGCACGTAGTCCAAGTACTTCGCATTGAGCGTGGCGAGACCAAGTTTGAAATGGTCGTACACCCATCCCTGCAAATACGTACTATGTTAGTTAGTCCACAATTGCAAGTTGGCCTCATTGAAAAACAGAATGATAATTAAGTCTATTTTATAACAAACCTCAAGCAATGTGAGATAGCCAGCAATTTGAGACACTAACACTCTCGTGGCGGACCCCAAGTGTCGATACAAGTAGGCAACGCGCCGCTCCCCATGCGTAGTTCCCTACGTCGTCCAAGTCCTCAAGTAGCTTCAGCAGCGCGATCGACACCCGAGGCCCACTCTTATCGGCAAAAAGAGTGCACGACAACAAGTATAGCAGGTACGCTCGGGCGGTGCATTCCACAGGAGGATAATTTCTGGGTATTGAACCAGCTTTGGGCACCATCGACTCTTCAACCAATGTTTGCGCACTGTGAGCCCCTTGCTGATATTCACATCCTCCTCGGCCTCCTCGGCGCTAACCCCAAGTAGGTTCGAACCCATCTTGATAGCGTCCGAGCGAGATTCCTCCGTGTACCTAGCAAAGTTCTCCACTTCAACAACTTTGCCCGTCACAGGGATCTTCAGGAGGAAGCTGACATCCTCTAATGAGATAGACATTTCACCAAAAGGTAGGTGAAATGTGTTCGTCTCCGGCTGCCACCGCTCCACAAATGCAGAGATTACCTCTTTGTTGGCCTTGCGGTATGAGCAGTCTATCAGCGTATTCAACCTGGAACGCTGAATAATCCTCTGAAGTCTCGCCGTGTCCGGGTGACACGACTGTAAATCCCATTCCGCTATTTGAGCTCCGTGATTGATACACTTAAGAACGGGCCGCTTATGCAAATGTAAAAACATCTCGTCATTATGTGAGGACCATGAGTGTTAAGTTAATCCTTTCAATGAAATTGAAATTACCTCATTCCTCCAAATCGATAAAGCCACATGATCCTTGAAGCTCTTCAGCAACGCCCCGTCTATAGGACCACCGGGGAATGGAGCACGCGCTTCAACAACCACTTCCGGCTCTCCTTCATCATGGCCAGCTCCACCTCTACTGCTCCTCCCACATTAAGATATGTTTCTATCATGTTCCCCGCATCTGAAGAGTCACTGCTACTGGACTCCGATGCATGCCCCTCCTCTTCTCCTCCGGCAATAACAAGATCCTCAGGTCGCCCGGCCTTGAGGGTCGAACCCTCATCGTGCAAATGTAACCTTCCACGAGTGCCATCTACCTTCGCCTTGCCCTTAACATCCTCATTCTCCTTCTCTTTCTCTTTTCGGTACGATGCTGTCTGGGGTCTTCGGCCACCTCGCCCCCGGTTAGGCCTCGGGACCTCAGCTCCAGCCTCTTCCCTAGTCACCGGTAGCTTCGGACGAGCCATACCTGAATAAATTACAACATATAAGCGCATGGAACAGATCCCAAATTTAATTTACAAAACAAAAATGTCCAAATCATCAATTTCTTATGTCTCGGTCAAGCATGTTTGTGAAACAACACATATTGTCGGTCACCCATGACCGACAATTCCTCCCCTATATCGACAGTGTACAACCGAGTCCAATGGAACAGTCTTAGTTGTGCGCCACCGAGATGTGTTGACCATTTCAATTCGCCTTGCTCTCGGCCAATCACGACCGAGCCTACTCTAACACTCGCGCCATGGTACAACATAGAGTATGACCAAATTCTCGGTTGTACACCACCGCCACCACATTACCTAGCAGTAATTCTATCTCTCGTCACGTCTCGGCCGAGAGACCTAGAGTCCTCTCGGCCTTGCGTAGCCGAGAGTTCGACTTCCCCAAAATATAGCTTCTCTCTCGGTCATGCTTGTCCGAGAGAGTAAGCACATTCTCTTGCCTGTGTGGCCGAGAACCGCGAATTCCCAGTTCTTACACTAATGAACAAACCACCACTATAAATCACAACTACTCTACCAAATGTAACTTAATTACACTAAAAACGTACCTTCAAACGACCGATTTCGCGCAAATACTGTGTGTTCGAAGATGTTCAGCGGAACCCTAACTTCGAGACGAAATCGGCTCACACCACGACCCTACGAACTGCAAAATAAACGTAAAACGAAGGAGAAACACAAGGCGAGACACGAGAGACACAATTTAAAAGATTCCTCTCACTAGACGGTTCACACAAAACGGGTTCTTGGAGTCCAGGTGGTGAAGATGGTGCTGGGGGTGGTGGGGTGCAGATGGATTTCCACGAGGGGTAGTTTAGGTATTGAGGGTCTAATTTTTGGGTGCCCCAGGTAAATCGGTTTGTGCCCACATTAACTGGGTGCATTCATTAAATGGTGGGGTGCCCTTAGCGGCCCTCCAAGATCTATTATTGGGTGGCCTGGGTCTTGGCGGTGATGATGATCAACTTATTTTTGACCATCTGATTGGCTGACCCTTTTAAGATCATCAATCAAAATGATATTTTTTTAGGCCCAAACGGGCACTAGTTGATTTGATAAAATGCATTGAATTAGTGTTTTAATTAGAAAAGGAAAATGTTTGGGGTACCTATTTTATATATACCTAGTTGCTGTACGCGGTTTGAAACACCTGCGTATTCCGAGCAGCTTCCATTAGAAAAAAGTTACTCACTCTATTTGAGCATGTCAATTTGGCATGCCCTTGATTGTCCCTTGATGAATGCATTGATATTATACATGTGTACACGAAACTTGATGAGTATTTAAGGAACTTCCAACAGTTGTGTCCTAAACTAGCATGTGAAAATAAAATCAAAATAACATGACTTTTTTTTTTTTTAATTATGAATTTTATTCTAACAAAGACACATGAGCGATACGCAGTTGACGATGTCCATTCGATGTGCATCATGTTGTCTGTGCGCAAAAATTCAAAGGCCGCAAGACAAGTATGTGACATTTGTGCGTGTCTTTCCTAAGTTACAAAAACATTTTCCTTTACTTATAGTAAACTTTAGCTCGAGTTTTTTTTAGTGCTTTAGCTTGTTTTTTGTATGATTAAAAGAATTAATTGTGTTTATTAAAATATAAGAGTACCTTTGAAGAAAAGAGTATGATCAAGCAACAACAACAACATAGCCTCAGTCCCAAATTAATTGGGGTCGGGTACATGGATCAAACTTTTCCATTGTGCTCGATTAAGTGCAATTGATGGTGAGCTTTGCAAACCATTCAAATCCCTCCTAATTAATGCATCCCATGTTAACTTTGGTCTGCCTCTACCTCGTCGAATTTCTGCAGTTTGTATTGAGTCAAGTTTTCTAGTTGAGGCATTTGTAGGCCGTCTTTGCAGGTGACCAAACCATCGCAACCACCCTTCCCTAATCTTTGTATCAATTGGTGCTACTCCTACTTGTCTTTGAATTTCTATATTTCTTATTCTATCTTTACGAGTTTTACCACACATCCACCTAAGCATCCTCATTTCTGTTACGTTCATTTTATGTAATTGTTCTCGCTTTACCGCTCAACATTCACTTCCATAGAGCATAGCTGGCCTAATTGCGGTCCTATAAAATTTTTCTTTTAACTTAGTATGAACATTTCGATCACAAATCACCCCTTCGATCACAAATCACCCCTATTGCACTCCGCCATTTCTTCCATCCAGTTTGAATTTTATTGAAATGATGCTTATATTTAGTTAAAAAATGTCATTTTAATGGCCTGATTAATTAAATGAATCTTAGTTAGATGCTTGAACTTAAAGGGAAAAATTATTATTTTATAATTGAATAAATGTTTTTTAAAATAATTGTAAAGGGGTATATATATATATATAAGACAAAAAGAAGTTGGGTTTCTTTTTTATCAAAAAAAAAAAGTATGCCTGTTATATATTAGACAGGGACAACAGTAAAATAATTTTAACAATAAATTCAATTTGAAATTAATAAGAGGCGAAAAACATAATTGATTTCCTAGTTTTTAGTCTTAAGTGAGTATTCTTTCATTTGGATAACTTGAAACTTTTGAGGTACCGTCCTCATTATCCAAAAAAATAAATAATAAATTCGATTTAGTGAAAAAAGAGAAAATATCTTTTACAGTTTAAATTGTTGTAAATTGGATGACCATGACTCTCAGATTGAATTGTAACATCAAGCATGACTTCTACATTGAATGTAACTTGTACACTCTACATAACTTGTATTCAACTCCAACGTATAATCATTTATCCATGTATTGTCATGTAACTTGTAATCCTCTCCAATGTACATCAACTCTTCCATGTATTATCTATGTTGCTTGTGATGTTTTCTATGACTTGTGGTGTATGTATAACTTGTACACATTGTATAAGTACAATTACCATCATCACCAAATAGCTTATATAAAGGGTGCTAACCCCATTGTAATTCACACACCAAGTTGAATGAAAATTTCTCATACCAACTATCTCATTTCTTCTCATCTCCTTTATAGTAGTAGTAATTTGTAGTAGTAGGAGTTCTTAGTCTTCTATTTTCCTTCTCTAGTTCTCAGCAAGTTCCAATTTAATTTACAACACGTTATCAGCACGAAGTTGCTCTACAAGAGGAGGTTTTGAAGATCAAGAAGCTTTTCAAAGATATAAAGCTAAAAAGGTATAATTTTTATTAATTTAAATAAGTTCAATTTATTTTCATGTTATCATGGTTAATTTATTTTTTGTTACATGCATATTTAATTATGTAAATGTATTTTATTCATACATTATGCATTGTAACGTCACCGACTACGAAAGTATGCTCTGTAGTTACGTCTTGTACGAACTTCTACATCAGAAATCGAAAGTCAATGTGTGACATGTAGTTTTTCTCTTAAAACTATAAACAATTAGTTATTGTTCTATTCTTGATTTTATAATACAAATAATGTTATAAGTTTGAGTTGATAGTGAGTAAGCCTTGTCCCCGGTAAAGCTAAACATTGAAAGGGAGACGTGTTATCCCGTTCGAGGAGGTATGGTATTAAGTAGACTATGTCTCGCCACCCACCTGGAGGTTGTCCCACCAACTTATATGAATAGTATATTTTGTTTATTAATGAATCAAGTTGTGAACATATATTTAATCATATGTTATGTGTTTACATAAAAAGGGAAAAACTACTTTATATTAAATTTATTTTCAAAATATTATTCAGCCATAGTTGAACTTGTTGCTTTATTATATTATCGACAATAATTACTTGTTATGACAATTAGATACTACAATTTGTGAATAAAGCATATATGCAAAACTGTATGTTATACATAATCATTCGCCAATTTCTCTTTAGAGATTTGAAAAGTGAATATTTCACTTTATATATCATTTTGCCTTATGGAGTTATATATATACATACCAAAAGGGTAATGCTCCAAAAGCTCAAAATGAGCGGTTGAGTCTCATGCTACAAAATTTAATCAGTCAAATATTAATTATAATTTCATAATTTTAATTACCTCTATGTTGAGGCTATGTGGAAATATGACTGATGAGATAATAAAAATAAGGTCACGTGACCCGCCTCGATTTATCGTTGCAACAAATATCGAGTGCGCACGCCAATCCAATAAATATTAAGGATTGATTTCTTGTCTCATGATAGCTGAGTAAAATAATGAGATATTATAAATATAATATCGCTCCCGTCCAATTAGTTCAACTTCAAATTAAGAAGCATATGTTGCATATAATGATCATGATCGCAATAATAAATTTATGGACGTGGAAAAGGTGAAAATATCAGGTAAAGGTCGTATAAACAATTCCTCCAAAAATTGGAACAAAAGTGGTGTACCACTACAAAGGGCAAATAATTATTGACAATGAGCGCTCATAATTGTGACATTTTTTTGGTCATATATAAAAGACTATTTTGCCTAAATATTGTCATATATATATATACCCGAATATTTTTGTGACCTTTAGCATGCCTTCAAAATCAAAGGCAAAATATTATGAATTTTATCATTGAAAATGGCTCGATAAAACATGCACATCGAGATGTGTTTAAATCGTGACCTAAATATGTGCGATGAGTTTATGTCTTATGTATCGTGCTACATGCATGTACAAAAGTGAATATTTTTCGAATTCGAACTTAGCGGAGGCTAATGTTCAGGCAATATATAATATAACAATTTTATTGTTGATATCTTGTTTAGAAGAAGTCTACTCAGAATAATAGAAAATTTATCTATATGATTTAATCTGAGTATAATATTCTCGGATTTAAATTCTGGAATATATAATACACATTAAAACGAATGTCGTCATAAATCAAATGACATTCATAATGTGGAAAGATCTATTTGATTATCCATAATCATCGATAATGCGAAAATATCATAAATTCGCACGGACATCCTTTATCGAATTGGATTTTTTTTCAGCTGGAGATTATCTCAAGGCAAATCAATAGGAGACGTATATTGATTTACTCTCCATTAATCATATTATTAGATGCCTTGAATCCCTAATAGGGATATTATTTATAGCAAGTTTTGCTAATTGTCACTTTGATGAAGTAGTTTTCCTACCATTAGGGGAGATGTAAGCCAATTCAAAAGCAATGACGTGAAATTGCTTGAAACACATCAAATTACATTAAATTTGTTATATTATGATCCATGTATAAATTAATATGAACTCGAAGTTCAAATGATCATTCAGTAGTAACAAAGTTCAAAGGACCATTAGGGGAGATGCAAGTACTATATACAAAAGAGTAACAATCATATGCTTCAACATTAAATGGTTCATATAAAAAATGATGTCCATATGCAACAAAATGCACAAAATGTCTCACCCATGTGAACATGAGGGGGAGAATCAAAATGAGTTATTCGTTAGTGTATTGCACTCTTTTTCCCTTTGCTATGGTTTTATCCCACTGGGTTTTCTTTGCAAAGGTTTTTAATGAGACAATTCTAACAATATTAAAACTTTTTATCAAGGTTGATTAGTGTATTGCACTATTTTCCTTTCACTATTGGTTTGATCCCACTGGATTTGCCTAGCAAGGTTTTTAAAGAGGCAATCCTAACATTATTATACTCAGTATAAAAAAAAAAATTTATGAGAGCAATGTACTCTTTTTCCTATACTAGATTTTTTTTCCCACATGATTTTTCTAGTCAAGGTTTTAATGAGGCATATATATTCTCTCAAAGTATATCAATGTGTTTCACTCTTTTCCTTAGCTTTGGTTTTGTCCCACTGGGTTTTCCTAGCAAGGTTTTTAATGACGCAATCAATAATATTATACTACAAATCAAGATTGACAAGAACATTGTACCATTTTTCCTGTATTAGATTTTTTTCCCACAGGTTTTAACGAGGCATATTCTCTCAGCAAGTATCATCCAAGGGGGAGTGTTGTAAATTAGATGACTAACCAAGCTTATGAATGATCACATTGTCAAGCATGACTCTCACATTGAATTGTAACATCAAGCATGACTTCTACATTGAATGTAACTTGTACACTCTACATAACTTGTATTCAACTCCAATGTATAATCACTTATCCATGTATTGTCGTGTAACTTGTAATCATCTCCAATGTACACCAACTCTTCCATGTATTGTCTATGTTGCTTGTGATGTGTTCTATGACTTGTGGTGTATGTATAACTTGTACACATTGTATAAGTACAATCATCATCATCACCAAATGACTTATATAAAGGGTGCTAACCCCATTGTAATTCACACACAAAGTTGAATGAAAACTTCTCATAACAACTATCTCATTTCTTCTATTCTCCTTTGTAGTAGTAGTAGTTTGTAGTACTAAAACTTCTTAGTCTTCTATTTTCTTTCTCTAGTTCTTAGAAAGTTTCAATTTAATTTACAACAAATTTCACCATTTATTCGCATGGTTATTTTTCATCTGTTTGATAAATGTATTAATTTAGTTGGATCATCAGGTTTTACGATATGATGACAAATTGGATCCCCTCAACAACAAGATCGACGTACACAGAACTATTGAAGGAAAATAGTACTGAAAGTAAAGAAAATCTGAAATGTGGGGTGTGTGGCTAGCTAGCTAGGAGTCTCATTGTTTCAGTATACCATGTATATGGGGTTCAACGAAAAGGTGTATTGATGTTACTTTAAGATAGGACTGTTGGAGACGACAAGGCCAACCGAAGGACATTCGTTTGGTCATTTTGGTGTAACGTTTCAATTTTCTGTTAAATTTTCCGCAACTTAAGGCAAGATACCCTCTTATATTTGTCCATATTGTCATTTCTTAGAAAACAAGCTTAGAAAACAAGTCAGCTTATTATTTAATATGTACACATTTAACCAACATATTTTAGTATTTCCTACTAAACATTCAATGTGAGAAGAAAAAAAAAAAGAAAAGAATAAGATAATAAACTACAAAAAAACAAAGAATAATATTGAATTCTTAATTATTAATTTATTACAAGGTTGTGATGATAACATATAGGATTGGATCCAGCTATTTGCACCCCACTTTTTGCTTCTTGTACCCCATTACTTCTCTGTGCCTCATTTTTGAATTTTTTTTTATTGCGTTTACCCCAATTTTTTGTAAATCATTCTGAAAATACCCCATTTCTCAACGAATGTTACCCCATCTCCTACCTTCACTCCAACACCCCCTCAATCCTCTTCATTTCTCGGTTTTAGTTATTGTGGCGGAGCACTTGTACTAGATCACCAAGTGTCGTACGAATATTTTTTTTTGTTGAACAAGGTCGCAAGTGGTCGCACCGTATCTTATAAGTGAAGAAGTGTCGACTGCGAATTCCAGACGCATAGGGCGAGCACGTTAAAGAAGCAATGATACCGAAACATCTTTAGAGCTCCCGATCGACTCCAATCGAGATTGTGAAGAGAACTCGATCTCAGTGGGTGACTGAGGGATCCAGCTGAGATCTCTTTAGAGTTTTCAGCCTTGTGTGTGTCCGAGAACTCTTTAGAGTTATCGGTTTTGTGTCTGACACTTTTTCATAGTTGTTGGCTCTTTGCGTCCGACACTCTCAGGCAACAAGAACGAACAAAAAATTTTAAATCTCCTAAAAAATACATGAAAATGACTAAAAAAATAGTGAGTTTTGCCCGAAATCGCTTGGTATTTTTGAATCCACATAAACTTTGCACCCGAAATGTAATATTCAAGCTTTAAATTGAAGTCCTAAACCCAACAACAAAACCACTAACAATATTGACTAAAAAAAGTGGGAAAAAACGCAAAAAAACCTTGAAATTGACACTAAGAAAATTAAGAATGCACCCACGACATGAAATCGATGTGATTTTGCTCGGATTTTGTCAAATTTTAGTTGGTGGTGAGAATGAGATTTGAGATAAGTGTGATTGGGGTATGGGTGAGTGAGGTATTGTGACGGCCCGTTTCTCCAAATGGAGTACCACCTGGCCTAACCCCGTCATTAAGCCTTTTGTCACATTCACCTCGCTATACGTGTTCATGATAAATATTATTCATTACTCATTAGTTGTGATTTTCAGATTTAATCAAAACTTTTTATCATTTTAATACTATAAGCGTAAGACTTAATACAATTTGCGGAAGCATTATAAAAACACCTACTGTGGAAACCGAGTAAATAGATGATCACATGAAATCAAATAAAGTTATTCATGCATCAGTTAGGGAGTCTAATTTCTCAAACCATAATACAACCCAAAATTATATAAAAAGACGTAGGTAATAAATACACAAAATTATCACCTACAAAAGTAGCATAAACCACTCGCCGAGGGCTCAGAGGTAGGCATCAATCTTCTCTTTCCTCGATTTGCTAGTCGATAGATATGCACCACTGTTACAAAAAGGACAATGATTACAGTAAAGTAGAAAGTAAATCTTGAAGGCTATTCATATATAAAGAATGGGTAATCGAAAGCATACAAAGGTTATGAAGAAAGATAAATTGAAAGAAAAGTATGCAAATAGTTATCAAGCTACTACAAAGAATAACAAATTGAGAAGTCACTTAAGTCTAGGTTAGCCGACATCCCCGGGTCTCATATCCCGTGTGCTGCGCTAGTAATATAAGTTGTGTGGAGTGCTGACATCCCCAGAGAATCTAACCCTTGAGCTACCCATCTCATATAATGGAAATATATAAGCTGTGTTGAATGCCGACATTCCTAGGGAATCTAACCCCATAAGTCGTGTATCTCACATAATAGGTATCCTAGTCTTGTGGATTATCTAAAACTAATTGACAATTAGTTGGAGGTGTAGATTACATATACATAGATATCTCACAACAGACATATTGACATTAAGGTATACAAACACCAATAAGAAATAAAAATATCATTGCATGTCATTGTGTAAAGGAGATGCACATTTTATGTAACATCTCCTATCCAAATTGGGGCGATACCCGGCATGAAACCCCAATTAAGCCCCGATACACTAGTCGGACTCAATTAGAGTAATAATACAGCTGTCCTTTATACCCGGTATTCGCAATACAATATTTCTTATATTGAATAAATTATTGAAAACATAGCGGAATTAAGATTTTTTTCATAAAACATAAGATATACAAAAAACCGGCTTAAACTTCAATTGTAAAACCATATCACAACCTTGTTTATTAAAAAATATTAACTCATATAATATATGAACAGTAGGGAAGCCAATTTCACTGCGGAGAAGACTATAGACTCCTAATTTTCTCTGTTCCTGAGTCAAAGTGCATGTCTTTAACCTGAAATGTTAATTGGGGAGTAAGTGCTCCAACTTGCTCGGTAAGTGATACTCGTAAATTGATCAACTATCATCTAATATCAATGATTCAATGAATAGCGATATGAATCCAAAATATATCTATTAGGTATTGAAAATGATATAAACAATACATAATAGAATGCAAGTCATTTGGTTTCATAGCTCATGTTCATACAAAGATGTAGTTGCTTAATACATAGGTGGCCGATTACCCATTCTAACAGAGTCCACTAGTCAATGTCACAACCCTAACAAGACTACCAACATCTCATGTTATCCTGGTTCTGATCCTAAACCACCAAATGTTGTTTTCATACACCAACTTCGCTCATAGTGAGCTTTTCAGTGATTGCGTGGCCTATCGCGACAAAAGTACGATTTCCACGGAGGCTGCATGTCATGCGCACGTAAGGTATGGTGTATCGGACAATGTACAATGACCTAAGGACACAAACATAATAGTAAGCAACTACATAACCAAACATGAAAGTAATGAGTTAGAACACAACCAAAGACAGTCCAGTCCATGCAATGTTAGTACGTAAAACAAGTCGGGAACCACTTCAATTTATATACAAGCTCCCATATCCCATTCCATAAATTAAGTGAACTAAATATAATTAATCACGATGCATAATTAATAAGAATACAACTCCCACTTAACTAAGCCGAGTTTTCCTAACTTTATACTAACTTACACGATTCTCGAGATCCATACATCTTTCCCTATCGACTAAAAACCTAAATTACACAAATTATCATTAATTTGGATCTAATACTCATTAATTAAAACCTCTAAACTGGTTCTAATCGAATCTGGAATCAATTTATCAAATTTTAGGTCAATATGACAACTTTACGTTTTTTGAAGTAAAACCCAAGTATAAAGTCTCGCATGAATCTCGAATTCTTCATTTTTCTCAGAAATTCATCAATTTTTATTTATTTTTTCAAAACATTTTTTTTGAATTTTTTCTTATTTTTTAAATTCTTTTTCCAATTTTCAGCCTTTTTCTACTTCATTCCCCTAAACCGGATCGATATGGTATGGGGGTCAAACCTCATCTTCTTCCTCTCCTTGATCTGTTATGCGGATCATTTTTTTTTCGATTGAACTGGAGTTCAACGCCAGTTCAACTTGGGATGGGAGATGACCTCCTACGTCGTCTCCCTCCTTAGACACGAGCCTACTTCTTCATTCCCAACTACCATTAACATATACTAACAACAAATAACAACAACAACAAACAACAACGCAATAATAGTCAACAACCAATAACAACAATAATAACATAACAATTAACATCACACATTCATCATTTCTTATCTCATCTTTGTCCTCTCTCTCTCTTGTTTCTCTCGGTTCGCAACAACAACAACAACAACCCAACAACCAACAACCAACAACAACAACAACAACAACAACAACAACAACAACACAACAACACAACAATCAACAACATCACACCTTCATCATTTTTTATCGCATATGTGTCTCTCTTATCTATCTATCCATCTCTCTTTCTCTTTCTCTCTCTCTCTCTCTCCCACTCTCTCTCGATTCGCGATAATAGTTAACAACCCAAGAACCAACAACAACAAAAACAACTATAACACAAAAATCAACAACATCACAACTTCATCATTTCTTATCGCATCTTGGTCTCTCTCTCTCTCTCTCTCTCTCTCTCTCTCTCTCTCTCTCTCACTCGGTTCGCAATAATAATTAACAATCTAACAATTAATAACAACAACAACAACAACAACAATAGTAACACAACAATCAACAACACTACACCTTCATCATTTCTTATCGCATTTTGTCCTTCATTTCATTTATTTCTCTCTCTCTCTCTCTCTCTCTCTCTCTCTCTCTCTCTCTCTCTCTTCCTCTCTTCGCTCCCTCTCTTTCGATTTCAAACAACAACAATACAGAGGAGGCGATTGTGTTTTGGAAACAAATATTAGATTTTTTAAGATTCGTATTGTACAAATCTCGAGGCAGATCTAATATTTCATTTCTTATTTTAATTTTTCTCGAGATAAGTGTTACGTATCTCGAGGTTGATCTTGTGGCTATTAATCTACCCATTACCATTTGACCAACTTAAGTTTGATTAAAATTAAATTTATCTCGAGATTCGTATGCACGAATCTCGAGGTCGATCCAAAGGCATACGACTACTAAAATGAACTTTCATACCACATGGCTATTGATTACTCTCGAGATGGAGTTACAAACATCTTGAGGCGTAGATAAAGCTCCAAAACACCAACGTCTACATAATTCACCTCCTTCGTGATTACGCTATGCATATCTCGAGGCAATCCAATGGTTTAAACAATTTAATTTGTTTTAAGCTTTAGGATTCTTTTCTTATATATATATATATATATATAACAATGTATTTTCGTGCCCATAAATTCGTCACATGCGCAAACAAGCACTCTCGGGCGTGCACACTATTGTACGTTTCACGTGTGTCACCCTCGATCCCGCGTGCCACTAGGAACCCACAAATTATTAATTATTTATTTATTTTAAATATATCTAATTTTTTGCAGGATTTTCAATGTATATTTATATATAAATATATAAGCCTATATTAACACGCCAACAAGTTCATACGGGCGTGCACCTACCCCGTGACTCGTGTGCGTTACCCTTGACCTACACACGGTATTAAGTCTCCTAGAATTTATCAATTATTCAATTATAGGCCAATAAATTCAATTATCTTCATAATTAATAATACAAACCATACAAACGTCAAACATCACGAAAATCTACACACACGCTAATCGAAACAAGTCGGGCTTAACCACGAGCCTAACTCGAGTTAATTAGGATTCAGATTAACGCTAATCACTTGCTTAATGGGTCGTTACAATCTCCCCAATTTAAGACAATTTCATCATCGACATAGATATTACTAGTAGTTTTGAAGAGAAATGAAAATTAATCTTCCATTTATAACTCTCGTCCCTATGTTATCTTTTCTTTTTCATGTTATAACTATTTACAGTAATCTAAACCTACAAAACCCTTTTCATAGATGAGACTTTTCAAAAGCAAAATGAAATTGTCTTTTGAACTCTCTAACAATCTACGATATTTGACTCCTCAATATTTTCTATTTTCATCAAGTTGTAGTTGTATATTATCTAGTCTGTGATATTTTCTCTCTATGTAGTTCTTTCACTACCTCATTTTTTTATACTACCTGTATCTCAAATTCTTGTCCCATACCCCTTAAGGTATGATAAAATTAAGCATACAATACTTTAAACAATATTATATTTGTAGTCCATTAGATTACCATTATCATTAAAGAACTCACACAGAGTAGTTTTTCTTTTAGTGGTTTAATATAATGAGACACAAGCTCAAATCGTATTCTTTTGAACAGGGATCAATAACTCAAACTATTCGTCCACACGAAGAACAATATACTATACCGAGATTGAGAATGGTCTTCAGCTAATGTCAATAACTTCTTCTACCACTGGATGCAAGTCTCAGATCTCCATCCGGAGAAATTTTAACACTGAACCATCTCACATCTCCTCATATAGATATCTTGCTCAATACATCCAATGAATAATACATATCTTCACTGACAAAAAGTTGCAGACTCGATCAATCTATCAACTACAAATTCCATTATATTGTGCTGACGCTAAAATTTGATTAATTTTATTACATAACCTACAATCCATCAGGTATAGTCAAGAATTTACATAACCCTTCGAGTTCTTATTATACAGTCTCAACTTACTGAATAACTCTCATATCTCTTTATGCATTCAATAACATAAATCATTGCCTTAGACAATCCATAATCTCATTGTATCCCCTAATACGATATGGAATTGCCTAGATAAATAAAATGAAGAGATCTATGAGATCATCGAAGTAATTCTTGCCAAAGTCCTTCATGAACTAGGATTTCATTTCAAAACCCAATGCGTCCAACACAATTTCATTAGACGGTCTAATTTAGATATTAAACCTTAATAACCAAATCCTGGCATATTAAGTGGGTCCAATTAGACATCTTAATCACCATATCACCTAGTAAATCAAACATTTGGTTAAGCTCTAGTCTGAATTTAAATAACAGACTTGTAATTATCAATTCCAACCACTCCATTGATGATGTGCCTACAGGATTTCCTACTATCATCATTAATACATATCTATTTCAAGATATAGTATTGATTAGTTTCTATTATAATTACACTTCGTGTCTTTCTCTCTATTCAAAGTATTGATAACACCAACTACTTTATTTGGGTGATTTCTCAGGGTGAATTTATTATATTCATGGATTCAGGTTACTTATGTCACTTCTAATTTCTTTCACTCCGAAAACTATATTCTTCAACTCCCACAGCTTGAAGATTTTCAAATGACATTGCACCAACTCTTTTGGTTGTCATACCTCTATTTGTTTTCTAGTGTTTCCTCTAAGATTCTCCAACCTTAGAGATAACTAAAAGTCTATCCAAAAACCCTTTCTCAAGGGTTTATCGGTATTTCAAATCCTAGGATGAATGAACGAATTTGCTCAATCTATCCAGTTAAATGGATTCATATCTAAACTGGGCTCCACACCCATATATTTTAATACCTAAGTCACAACTATAGGACTTATACTTACAATCCATTCTATTCATTGTTTGAAATACCTTTAAGTTTATACTTTACGAGTAATGCCTTAAAATGTTTGGTACTATCACCAAAATAAATTATTTCACAATAGTTCTTCTCAAACTTCCTTAACTATATAAAAGTATAAACTATAATCTCTTGCCTCGTTGTGTCAACGGACAACTATCTCGATAAAAGTATTGGGATAAACCTCTAATTTTTTTGATAATTCATATATAATCAAGCAATTATTGTAGTCAAATTACATTTCAATTTCCTCCCACGACATCCTTATGTCACATGCCACTCACCTCAAGTTCACTTTTAGGTTGATTGAACATACATCATAACAATACTACAAATCTTTGTATACGTTATTTGTATCATTCATTCGTTCGAAAAAAACATTACATTTTTTGATTCAGTGTTGAATATATGAAAATTCTTTGATTGTCTCAATCCTAGTCAAATCCATTGACTTGCAATTAATTTTCAACACATATCTAAATAATCCATATTTGAAGCTTAGTATTTGCACTTTCAATCCTTTGGCATAAACCAATTTATCGTCAAAGTTCACATAACTTTACGATAATGCTTGTGCCTTTTTTAAATCTCAACCTTTTTATATTATCATTGATAACATAATGCTAATCTTATTCTAATAGAGTTCAACAGCTCTACATTTTTCATTTATGATTATAACATGAGCTCTAGTGAGTTTTAATGGTTTCTCATCATGATTCCCAATATGATCAAGAACTTATCATACATTATATTCATATATTCCTAATTATGTCCTTAATTCAATGCAAACTAGATCTCAACCAACCTTTAAAACAACCAGTTTCATGTAATAGGTCAAATGGGTTGTCGATTTTGGGGCTATGAATATTCATTATCAATTTATTTTAAATTGATTTATCACTCGAGTTGAGTTCTCAAACTCATACAATTCTCATAGCACACTAAGTAAAATGGAATTGATCATTGGTCTGACATAAAAAATTAAGTAATTGATGAATTTCAATCTCAAATTGTGACAAAACTCCAAGAAAATGTAATAAACAAAATTCTTGAAACTTTTCGAATCACAATTTTTGTTTGTCAAGCTTAAATTCTCATAGAGAATATACTACTATTCTAAAACAATTTCAAACCCTATGAATCTCGAGAGATAAATTTATTTCCATGAATCAACATTCGTAAGAATTTACAAATTTACACATTTTTCGGTTAAGAGTAGCAGTTAATACCAATCTTTTGATATATTGTTTACCTATTCATTCCCAATATCGCAAACTATTTTTTGGATTCTCAAATCCTCATATTCATTGACAACTCATTCTCCCCAATTTAGAGTACACCAATCTAAGATCATACTAAGACATCTCACTAGCTAACTGCTATATTCTAACTCAACTATACATGTTCTTATAAGTTTTTTAAACATCATTTTCACTCTTACTTTCCTTTTCGTGTGCAAATACACCACAATGCCACCTTTATATCCTTTTATTATTCCATTTACGAGTGTGGTTACACTACAATAATACTAATAAGCCTTTTATTTTTTCACCTTCAGTATGTATGGTAACACGACAACAATACTAACAGACTTCTTTTCATTTTTTCAATATGGACTAACACCACATTTAGAATCTTATAGTTCATAATAACTCATGAAGTATGCAAAACTAGTGGTAAACTAACCTCAACTAGGTTTTTATCATCGTTTACCACTAATTTCCTGATTGAATAACCTTTAATCTTATTTAACTAGTTTCAGTACTTATATATATGTACTACTCAAAGTGAATCATCATATTTGAATTACACTGAAGGCCATTTATTGTTTTTTTCACGTCTTAATGTTAATTCTCCTAATATATGTTTCAAGGTCTAGGTCCAATAGATCTTTCTTCATTGAGTATCACTAATCAAGCTCTATCGGTGAAAATAAAGACCAATAGAGACTATTCAATAAAAGAAGAGTTCACTTTTTATCTTCTTAAGATTGTTTATGTCTTTTTTGTGTATTATTGGAACTATGGTTTCTATAAACCTTAATCCTCAATAATTTCTCAATTTATTAAGTTTCCACTGCCATTCTTTGTCTTAATATCTTTGAAATTCAAGTTCCTAATAACCCTCACCATCTATTTATTGAATTCTAATATAAAGATGGGAAATAAAACATTTAAGATAGCGTATAAGAAAGTCATTACCGTTATATCTATCGCATAGATATAATACATCACGACATATGCCGTAATTTAGTCTTTTATCTTTCATTATCGCCCCGAAACATCGATAAAATCATTTATTAAGTCCTAAATTATCAATAACTTGAGAATCAATCTCCAAGTTAGGGAACCTAAACTTCTATTCAATTTAAAGGTAATGAGTTCAAGCTCTAACACTAAACTGTATCGGAGTTATTCTTGTTTCTCTGGCAATTCAAGAATATGAATTATACCAACTATAGCATCCCCTTATCCCAATAAGGGCGGTACCTGACCCGAAACCTTAATTCATCCCTGATACGCCATTTGGACTCAATTAGAGTAACATTATAGACGTCCTTTATACCTGATATTCGCAATACAATACATATTAAATTGAATAAATTATTGAAAACACAACTAAATTAAAACTTTTTCGATAAAACATAAGATGTACAAAAAAAGTCATAAACTTCGATCGTAAAATCATATCCCAACCATGTTTATTACAAAATATTAACTTAATACAATATATAAATTGCAAGGAAGTCAATTCACCGTAGAGAAGATCATAAACTCCTAATTTTCTTTGTTCCTGAGTCAAAGCGCACATCATTAACCTGAAATGTTAATTGGGGAATAAGCGTTCAACTTTGCTCAGTAAACGATGCTGCTAAACCAATAAACTATAATCTAATATCAATGATTCAATGAATAGCAATTTGAATCCAACACATATCTATTTGGGTATTGAAAATGATATAAATAGTACATAATAGAATGCAAATAATTTGGTTTCATATATCATTATTCGTACAAACATGTAGGTGCTTAATAAGGGGGTGACCGATTACCCATTCTAATAGAATCCACTAGTCAATGTCACGGTCGTAACAAGACTACTAGTGTGATGCCCCCTCCCTTAATCTAGGGCACCGTTTGGCCTAATCCCATCATTAAGCGTTAACCCTAGGCACGTAGAACTCAATAACGTATTAGTCAGCCTTTCTAATAAACCTTGCACCATTCTCAAGACTAAATAGTATTTTAGAGGTAATTAAAATTTTATACAGTTTAAAGATTAGTAGATGTCTTGACAATTGGCAAGTCATTTATATAGAACCTAAGTGTGGAAACCAAGAAACAAAGATCACATGCAGATATATAACAAAATGGCTATAACTATATATCGACATGTGTTTGGCTAGTATACTATCTCACAACCTGTAGTGTACATCCCTAAAAGTGTATGAAATACATATATAAGTCATACAAAAAAACTAGAATTCTACAACAAAGGTAGCAGCCCTCCACTGGCTAAGAGGTAGTCGCCGATCTTCTCTTTTCTCAGTCCGCTACTCGATGGATCTGCATCCACCGTCATAAAAGGATGATGAGTATAGTAATGTAGAAAGTAACACTTAGTGACCTTTATCCACATTTCGAAACATAACAAAAGATACATTTCACAATTACATTCATAATACAACAATAACGATAGATACACAAACATATTACCAAACAACATAACATCAATGAACTATTCCAACGAACCAAACATATTAAATTATGTACCTAACACATTAGCCCAATAATACCCTATTGATCATATAGACATTGGGCTTTGATCACATAGACCTTGGGTAGTCATTTATTTAGTATGGCATATCGACCTCATATAGTAGGTCCGCATACATAGTACTTCAGTATTACCCTTGTTGGTCATCACTTAAAACACGACATATCGACCTTATGTAATAGGTCTGCACACATAGTACTTCGATACTACCCTTGTTGGTCGTCGTTTATGCGTAGGCATTCTCTTTATTAGTCGTGAAATATGATATATTGACCTCATGTAATAGGTATGCACATATAGTACTTTGGTATTACCCTAATTGGTTACTATTTATCATTAGACATTCTCCTTACTAGTTGTGAAACACAACATATTAACCTTATGTAATAGACTCACACATATAGAACTTCGGTATTACCCTTATTGATCGTTGGTTAATCATTTCACACATTGGCCTAGATATTACCTTAAGGTAATAACTTATATATCATATACTTATTAGTTGTGAAACATGGCATGTCGACCTCACGTAATAGGTTGGCACACATAGTACTTCGTATTGCCCTAATTGGTCACTTGGTCACTGCTTGTACATTTCATCAATTTTAAATAGTAGATTTGTGACACTAATTAGTCAGCTATACCGACATCCTCGAGTCCCATACCCCGTATGTCGCGTATACCCTAAGCCACATCATGAAACCTAAACACATATTCTAATTTAACAACCACTATAAAATAAGATAAAGCACACCAATTATAACACCAAGAATTCAGCAAACACAACAATGCAAAGCAATAAAATCAAGCAGCAACATCAAGACATGAAATGGATAGAAATATCTCAATCAATTTACTTACCTCTATGCAAATCTCCTAGTTAATCCGGCCTCTCGACACCTTAAAACACGTACCTGAACCTCCGAGACTTTTCCGTAGTCTTCTTGTACGACGTATTTTATAATGTGTTTAGACCCTCAGTTACGATGTGAAACTTTTTTAAGGTGTTTAAGTTATAGTTTGGAAACCACAGATTTTGTGCTATTAGGGCACTTAGAGCGCTAGGTGGAATGTTTAGCACGCTAGTCAACCTAATTAGCGCGCAACAATTAAGTAGCACGCTAATTGCAAGAAAACTCAGAATTATGCACTTTAAATTCTGAGTTTTCTATATACATGGCTAACTCTAACACCTTGGGCTTTCTTATACCACATCTTCAAAGACCCAAGACATCCATCATATCATAAGAACATCCCATACTCCATAAATATATTAAATTCATGAATTTAAACTAAATTAATGGTGTAGATAAACATATCAAGTTGCACACCACTCTTAGCTTGATCAATCCCTTCAAATTCCATCAGAATGTCACTTCAACTTGTCGATCTTATTCTCTTTGATATTCTCTCCAACTTCCTTAACTTCTTCTCTAAGTAAATGAGAATGATTTGCATGTATCTGATAACCCTAGACCCTACAACCTAGGCCCCGCCTAGCCTAAACCTACTTAGAATCCCAGTCAACTCCCACAAAGTCGACACAGGCATAGTCAGCCTCTAATCCAAGTTATTCAATCATTTGTTGTTTATTTGATTTGTTATTTAATTTAAAAAGTCTTAATGCTTATGCAGCAAAATTTAAGAAATATTTAAAGCAAATCAAATAAATAAATGGTAGTCGGACATGCCTAGGTGTGGGAATCATGCAAAACTAGATCTCATGTATATATTTGGTGATAAACAGTGTGAAGACGTGTGAAAGTAAACAACAACATAAATATATATTATATGTACAACCCAAAAGTTGAAATAAACCTACTAGTAACATAGAGGAGCTTACTCCGAGGGAAGCTCAAAGGAAGTCACCTATCATAGGCTCCTTGCCACTGCTACTAGAGGGACATGCAATTGTCACCAAAAGCAGAGTCAATCCAGTGAGTAAATCCAAAAGAAGTTCAATAGTAATTCAAAGTAAACAATAAATAAGTCTATAAATCATGCTGGAAACAAAATAAAGTGTTGATAAAGAAACAATAAAATGCATGATAGATAGACTACAACGATCAACAGTAGGGACCAAGTGACCCGGAAGCAAATGATAGGGATTAAGTGGTTCGACACTCTACACGTGAGCTCAAAGCCACTTAAAACGTATAAGTATCTAACACTGGTGCGGCGGATCAAAGCCGCATCAACCACACCTAATCCATTCGGTGTAGTCGGCTGACTTGAGCCGTAGCCTGAAAAACATTCCAAAATGAGCCACATAGTTAACTAGATGCTTAACCACAATGGAGTTCAAATACCTGGGATGAGCCACGACACATGGGAGATGCTCACTCAAAGGATTCAGGCTCGTCGGGGAGCCACGAGAGCTAATCAGCTACTCAACTCGCGATTGGACACAACTAGACCATATCACTTAGACCCTAGGTTACTCGGTAGGGAAGTAGAGACCAATAATATTAATAGTTCCACCAAATGTTGCATGGAAATGAAAAGAGTTATTATTGAATTTCTTACAAGTTTACTTACCTTAATATGCATAATACTAAGCAAAATAGCGGCTCCTAAACGCCTCAAAATATGTACGTTATACCCGACACTAGTTCCCTAGGCTCCTGGTATCAATTTACAATGAATTATGTGTGTTTGAGCCTATTCGATATAATTTAGATTTTTAAATCTCAAAATAATTCAAAATATGGAAGTTATAGCATTGACACTCTTCTCGAGGAGAATCTCAATGTATAAATATCCAAAAAATCTCCAAACTCACTTTTCTATAACTTTTTTTTCACTTTTCTTATTTTTCCAGATTTCACTTAATTTTCCTTGATTTTTTTTATGATTTTATGTTATTTTTATAAATTAAAATGTATATATATATAAATATTTATTTTGGGCTTTTGGCCCCCCTAAACTAGGTCCGAGCTGAACTGGACCTGATTCAGCCCTGTTGGGCGGGCCAGAGCTCGACTTGGCCCAACGGGCAGCCTGCGATCCCCCCTTCTCTCTTTCACGAAAACGAATGAGAGAAGGGGGTGGAAAGTAAGTCCTTTTTTTCTTTCTTTCTTCAGCAAAATCAACATTACTTCTTTTCTTTTTTCTTCTTCAAAGTGATAAAAAAATAACTCTATTTTTTTGTCCTTTAAATCAATTCCACCAAAATCTACTCCACTTAAATCAAACTACCAACAATGAACAAATGTAATATGCTATGTATGAAATCCATAACATCAAAATTATATGAAATTAAATGCTAAACTTACTTGGCTTTATCAAAATGATCTCCACAAGCAATTCGTTCATCCCCTTTAATACAACCGCCTCTACACCTCAAACTTAAATAAAGTTAAATCTTTATTTCTTTCTTTTATGCTCTCACACACACTCACTTAGAGACAGATACACGCACACCTCAAATATGTGGTCTTTATTTATCCCAGACTTGTGGTTCTTACTAAGCCACTTATTATTTTTATTAATTTTGTCATTATCTCTTCATAAACCACAAAAAGTTGATACATCATAATTCTAATTTATTTTTAAAAAATCTTAATTTTTGAAATGACTAAAATGCCCCTTATGACTTAACTCGGGCATTTCAATTAAATAAGTTCCATTAGGCCTAATTCAAATCGATATCGTCGACCTACCCAAACACCCGTGTATGAACACATCTAAAAAATCACCTCACTCGCAATCTAACAATCAAAATAAAATAATTGAATTACGTACATTTTTATTTTAGATGGGTAATACACAAATCATCCAAAAATAAAACACCTCAGTGTCGACTCCCAAGGGTTAACCGAGTGTGCCACATCACAACAGGTCCATATCACAGTCCTGAAATGTCACGTGACATGAGTTAGAAATTTTAGGGTCGTTACAATGTACAACCTACGATTTATACATGTCGATAGGGTTGATTCCTAGCCATTGATCTTAACTTGTACACCTATCTTGAGACTGATCTAATGGCTCATATCATGATTTACATCCACTAACTCATCTTTAGTAACACTAATTGCAGCTCAATTGGTCTCTTGATGTGCCAATACGTATGTCGAGGAACATTAAGTGGTTATTATTTCAACTTGATAAGTTAGGTACATTTAAAGTAAATCAACTATAGCCTTATTTAGTTTAACTAAAAAAGCTATATTAACTTAAGTTATCTTACCCCATCACTCTCTACCTCGGTCTCATGCCAACATGCATCTCGAGGTGCATCCCCGCTCACACCTCGACCTTAATACGCAAGTAGGAGTGACTTACTATGTTTACACATATACAATGCACCAAACATACATCATACCACAAATAATATATTACTCGATCTTCATGCCGAGTATTGGGTTCGCATACTCTTCTCGATCCATGCCACTGGTCGGTGACCATTAATTACGGACTAACTCCATTATTGAAAATTTGGGTCGTTACAACCAGCATCTGATGTTATCTTGGTTCTGATCCTAAACCACTAAATGTTGTTTTCATACACAGGTGACCGTTATCACCTTGGCGCATAGTGAGCTTTTCAGTGATCGTGTGGCCTATCACGACACAAGCACGATTTCCACGGAGGCTACATGTCATGCGCACGTAGGGCATGGTGTATCAAACACTGTACTATGACCTCGTGACATAAGCACAATAGTAAGCAACTACATTACTAAGTATGAAGGTAATGAGTTGGAACACAGCTAAAGACAGTCTTGTCCACGTAGTGTTAGTGCGTATAAAAAGTCAGGAACCACATCAATGTATATATACTGCTCCCATATCCCGGTCCATAAACTAAGTGAACTTAATATAACTAATTATGATGCATAATTGATAAAAATACGAGTTCCACTTACCTATGTCGAGCTTTCCTAATTTTATACTGACTTACATAATTCCCAATATCCATACACATTTTCCCATCGACCAAAAACATAAATTACACAAATTATCATTAATTTTTGGTCCAATACTCATTAATTAAAACCCCTTAATCAATCCTAACCTAATGTGGAACCAACTTATCAAATTTTAGGTTAATATGACCATTTTACATTTTTTGATATCAAACCCTGGTATAGAGTCCCGCATAAATCTCGAATTCTTTATTGTTTTCACAGAAATTCATCAATTTCTCTTTATTTTATCAAAATTATTTTCCAAGGTTTTTCTTATTTTTCTGATTTTTTTTCTAATTTTTAGCCTTTTGTATTTTATTTTTTTAAATAGGGGTTTGAATCTTAAACCAAACTCTGTTTGGTCCGGTTTGGGGTCAAACCCCATCTTCTTCCCCTTGATATGTTATGGAGATTGTTCTTTTTTTCTTTTCGATTGAACTGGGATTCAACCCCAGTTCAACTTGGGAGGGGAGACAACCTCTTGCGTGATCTCCCTCCTCGGACTTGAGCCTCCATTTCCATTCCCAACTTCCATTAACATACACCAGTAACAAACAACAACAACCCACAACGCAACAACATTCAGCAACCCAACAAGCAATGACAACAACAATAGTAACCCAACAATGAACAACATCATACCTTCATCATCTTTTATCGCGTCTTTATCCCTCCTTTTGTTTCTCTCTTTTTTCCCCTCTCTCTATCCGTTCCTCTATTCTCTCCCTCTATTTTGATTTCCAATGGAAACACAACAGAGGAAGTGGTTGTGTTTTGAAAACATATACTAGATTTTCTTAAGATTTGTATAACACAAATATCGAGGCAAATCTAATGTTACATTTCTTATTTTTGATCTTTCTCGAGATAAGTGTTTTGTATCTCGAGGCTGATTTTGTGGCTATTTACTAATTCATTACCTCCTGACCAACTTAAGTTTGATGAAAATTAAAATTTTCTCGAGATTCATGTACACAAATCTCGAGGCTAATCTAAGGGCACACGAACTAAAATTATACTTTCATATCACATGCCCATTGATTACTCTCGAGATGGAGTTACACACATCTCTAGGCAAAGATAACTTTTTAAAATACCAACATCTACACCATTCACCTTTTCGATGATCACGCTACATGTATCTTGAGCCAGTCCAAAGGTTTAAACAATTGAATTTGTTTTGAACATTAGGATTCTTTTCTTACATAGTTATAAATAAACTATATATATAACTATATATTTTTGCACCTATAAATTCGCCACGCGTGCCAACAAGCAGATGACGAGTCCTGAGTGAGTATTCCCAAGGAAATTAAGTGAGCAATGCTGAAAGTAAATACTGGAATCTAAACAAAACTATTGAATAAACATGCGGAAATAAATATAGGCAACTGTGATCATTGCATGGATAAGTAATAGTGCAAGCTCAAAGTGTGTTCCTAGAGCCTAGGATCAGACTAGCACTGTACTTTGGACTCCCACAGACTACTGCATGCGAGTAACACTCAAGCAAGGCCAACATTTAGATCTGCTAGGTGGTCGGCGTAGAACCTACGACGCACCTATAAGTGCCTCGACGCAACTCTCGGGTCAAACTATTCACCGAGATCTCTGGCACACGTGCTATGGCCTAGTGGACATACACACAAGAGTGGCATGGAGGGAGAACCTCAACATCCGTCCATTTAAACCAAAACCAAGAATAGAGTATTGAAAGACAAAATATGAATTCAAAAGCAAAAATAAGGTACTGCTCAAGAAGTTTCAGTTGGGATACTACACATCTCAAACCGCACTTCGTGTCCCAGTAAATAACCCTTGGTCCAGCTTAGTCGAATCCCCAATATCCAAATTATCGCTCAAAATGACATATTTTCGTTTATAATTGATTTTTAGTCAATTGTATGTATTTTATGTAACTTAGCAAAAATAGTCTAAAATCTACAATATCTAGCGCGCTAGGTCCTGAAATTAGCACGCTAGATTCTAGGCAGCTAAACATTATTCGTCAGGATGAACATTAGCATGTTAATCGCATTCTGGACAACAGTTTGGTTGAAACTTTTGGTTTCTAAACATCACCACCACCAACAACAACCACAACATAAACTACTTAACTTCATAGCACTTAAAACCTACCAAAACAACCACCTAACAACAACTTAACAATCTATATTAGATTCACACCAACACCTAAAAAATTTATACCAAAAGATAAAGAAAGTTGATGTGATTGTGAATCTCACCTTGCTTTGATGAATCAACCACTTCAAGCTCCTCAAATGATCAATTTGAAACTCTAAAACCCTTGTTTGTTCTTCTCTATTTTCGAATTTGTGATAAGGAGAGAGAAAAGGTGGTGGAAACTAAAGTCAAATTGACTTTTTATAGTCCAATGTGATCTCTCCTCACTTGTGCATCACAATGCAATCTAATGAGCAATATTTGCTCCATTATTCAACCTCTAATGACTCCAAATGTGACACCAATCACACACTTGCCCATGTCATTAACCCAAAAAGTCATCTTTCGGGTGTTTCGACGCCCGGTTTCACGTCCCGAACCACGACATA
Organism: Stephania yunnanensis; assembly: GCA_039657365.1. Lineage (NCBI taxonomy): Eukaryota > Viridiplantae > Streptophyta > Magnoliopsida > Ranunculales > Menispermaceae > Stephania > Stephania yunnanensis. Next base: position 48,675,654 of record CM077584.1, on the reverse strand, counting down.
CGCGTACTACCATGTCCCTAACCATCATATATACATTACATATTATTATTTAACTCATTTTTATTCATTTCATGTGTGTATTATTTTCTTTGGCCTAGTATTTAGTCTTTTAGCCTACCCGGTACCCGCGTCAACACATATATTGAGGCGAATACTTATCACACAGTCTCGCACGTCAATTGAAATATAATTACACACATTACGATGCCGTTTAATCTATTTCAACGTAAACATCACAAATTAGACAAATCGGCACACAAAATATCTATTTACCAGCTCCATGCGCGCATTAGCCTAGCTGCGGGATCCTACGAACGTTTGAGCTGTCAGCCACGTCTGCAACCACGTCATTAATAATGGTGAACTAAATTCATGCCCTTACAAGGAGTTCAATAATTTTTTAATTATTCAATTATAGGCTAATAAATTCAATTATTTTCATAATTAATAATACAAACCATACAAACGCCAAACATCATACGAATCGATACACATGCTAATCAAAATAAGTCAAGCTTACTACGAGCCTAACTCGAATTAATTAGGATTCGGATTAACGCTAATCACTTGCTTAAGATAATTGATCGTTACATTTTAGAGTCAACAACAATAAATGAATCGAAGAACGAGATCAATACAAGGAATGTCATTCATCAAGCCATAACATGATTAAATAAACTGAATAAACTTAAATAGAGAACACACATACATAAGTCATGGCATTTGGAATAAGAAAATGCAACATAAATAGTCCAAGTGACTGTATATCAATACTCAAATGGAATGAAATTGAGAAAATTGCCTCAACAGGTTTACTTACAATACACATAGTCTTAAACGAATCCAGCTTCCCGAAACTTTGCAACTCGCCAATGACTCCCTGAGACTATCCTTTAAGTTCCTAAGGTTAAATAAGGTGTCTTAGAACTTGTATAAATTATTTAGGGTGGTTTGAAGTTGATTAGAAAAGCCTAGGATTTTATACAAAAACTTAATATATTTACGGGGTCTGGCACTATGTATAATGTCACGACGCCACACTTTTACTAGGGTAGGGGACACAACACTGTGGTGACGTTGTGTTTTCAACTTCACGGTGCTACAACTACGCCGTTTCATCTGTCCATTTTTTCCAGCTAGTTTGACGTGTGTTTGACGTCGAGTGTGCAAAGAACACAACGTCAAGCTCAGGTTGTACCTTGTTGCATCTATCTTCGAATTCCAGTTCTTAAAACCCTATGTATACTTCAATTCAATCAAATTAAACTTCAAAACATTCTCGAATACTCTGAATTGAAAGATTTTTTTTTTTTTAGAAACTAAAGCCTATAATTTTAATGAATTGAATAAAGTGGAGATTGGATTACCTAGTTGTAGAAAATTCTCCAACTTGATCAATTGCCCCTATTCTCTGAATCTCCTCAACAAAATGTTAGATCATTACTCAAGATTTTTTTTATTTCACTCTCCCTTTGCATGAAAATGAAGATGATTTTGCTAGGAATTCCCATTTAGTCTCTCTTTTATAGTTACAAGGTTTAATTGTAGCCCTTGATCTTGCTTGAATGCCCATCTCTAAAAAAACCAACAGCTCATAATTTGGTCCTTCAACCCACTAAATTAGCCATGTTAATACAAATATTGACACCAAGTTATATAGTGATGTGTAATGACACGTATCCCGATGCATATATACGTTTGTTGTTTTATTTTCTTAACTTAGGCCATATATATAAATTCAACTATAGGCACATTAGGCTAATACTTTAATCATAATTAATTAAATCATGACTTACCATATTACTCTTTACCTTTGTCCCACTCCTCACACGCATCTCGAGGCATGTTTCTACTGGTGCACTGAACATAAATAATCAAATTGAATAAAAATTCAGGTATAATGCACACACTTACATCACACTAGGCATCTATCACTCTAAAATAGTATATCTCACGATCTCCATGTCGAGTGTTAGGACTGTGTACTCGCTTTCAGGCCACATCATGGATTAGATTTGACTAATTTACTATTAGTAAATTTTGAGCCGGTACAAGTATGAATGAATAAAAACTCTTTTATATGAAGGGGTAGTTAAGTCATTTCCTTAAGGGGTTGAAAAAAATTTCAAAAATTAGGAATGAAAGCAAAAAAAAAAGGGTGCGAATAGCCTGGTCCTTGATTAAATGTCTCATCCACGCATAATATGTTTTATTTCTATGATAAATTTCAAAATCCAAGTATTTTATTTGTACTTATTAGATACATAGAACTTGCATTTACTAACCTCGTAAGGGGCTTAATGGTTTGGTATATTAAGCAATAAAATTAAGTTTGAGCCCATTAAAGTTTCATAAGATATTTCATTATTTTTTAGATTTTTTTCTTTTATTATGCTATTTAGTTTCCTATTTAGTGGCTTATTTATATCCTTATATCTTGCAATTCAAATTTCATATTTTTGATTTTCTTCTAAGTTATGTAGCTAGAAATAGAGATGTAATCACACAAGATGAATAACAAAAATTTATCATTATTTCTTTATCCTTCATTCTCTTGTTCACATATTCTTCATTTTCTATTATTGTATCAAAGTGATAAATCTATTGCTCGCTCATCTTCCATTCATATGGAAGTAAATCATTTTTCTTTTCCTAGTTCTGACGCCTTTTGACTGACTAATGTTTAGCCTGTTGTTATTCCGTAACTAACTATCAGTAAACTAACATTCGATCTGAATGTTATGGATATCATCTTCCAAAACAATTAGATTCAATTTTAGTGTCTTCCGTTAATAGAAAATTAAGTCTTTTGTTTCTCTTTTCTTGGTAGTGTTGCTTAATTTGCGGCAGACCAGGTCATTTTTCATTTTCTTAAACCAAGAAGTTAATTTTCTAGCTAATATATATTCTCTTAATTCAACTAAAGATTTCTTAGCTGTTTTAGCGCTTTTTTGTTTTTTGGATCCATATTATGTGAACTTATCATGAACTCCAACAACTTTCTGATTAATGGTTTCTTATCACATCTTACGTACTAATATATGCTTCCTCATATTCTTGTTCAGGTTAAGCATATACATTTTACATGCTCCTGCTTGCGAAAAGGTATTACATGATAAAAGTTTCACAAGATCGTTGTAACGACCTGTGTCTTTAAGTAGGTGATTACCCATAATCCGAATATTAATTAACTAGAGTTAGGCTTGTCGTTAAGCCCAACTTGTTTTTATTAGTGTGTAGAAGCATTGGCGTGATTGTATTATGTTTGGTGGGTTTGATAATGAACTAAATACAATATATGCTATTAATATAAATTAATATAAGAATATAGTTGGAAAATAAATAATTAATTAATAAATCTTCGGTACACAGAGTGAGTGTGTACACCCAAGTGCACTCGTGGTGCGCCCGGTGAATTTATAGGTGTCAGAATATATAGGTATACATATATGTATATAATTTATATATACATATATAAATAACATATAACTTTGATTTAAATAATTTTAACCATTGGATGACCTTGAGATTCGTGTAAATGAGAGATGGAGTTATGATGTGTGTCACTTTAAATAATTTTTCCTTATAGATCTGCCTTGAGGCTCGTTTGATGCAAATCTTGAGGGAAATCAATATATACAATAAAATGCCAATTCAAACTCACCGTTGTTTGATCGAGAGATTAGTGTAGAAGGTTCGCTAATGTGATCAAAAAGGTGAAGATGAAGATAAGCTTAGCTCAATTATGGACATAATTCCGAAATTAAGTGAGTTGTGATCCTCTATTCAAGGTAATAGTTTGTTAAAATTCATGTTCTTGAGTTTCATAGTGAATTAATGATAATTTGGATTCAATCGTTGTTAATTCTCGTTTCTAATGGTTGGTATTTATATAAGACCTCATTAGGGGCTCTCCCTAAAGTTTCAGGGAGTTTGTAAATGTCTTGAATAGGCTTGGTGATTGAACAGGGGTTGGTGCCTTGTTCAGGTAGACAATCGCTCGATGATGGAACGCGCCCCCAGTTACATGGAAGTGGCGCTCCCTCATAGGGGTTGGATGACTGAAAAGGTGGATTGCACTCCAGCAAAGTAGGGAATATGCTCCACATTCAACAATAAACAATATTGCTATATTCTTCAGAGTTTTAACGAGGGTTTAAGGACTAATTTAAGAGTTCTAAGCCTTAAATAATAGACTCAAATTGATGGCAATTGATTTATTTTAGGTTCTTGTCGACAAGGAAGGATTTGAGGTGCTCTGAGTGCGAGTTTAATCAGATCAAACCTAGGAAAACACAAATTGAGGTAAGTGAGACTTGTTTATTTATCAATTATATTATGTAATTTAGTAATAATAGTTCATTTAGTGTATGGACTGATTTTGGGACACTATACTGTGGCTTATGATTTTTAGAAATTTTCAAACTAAATCTTGGAAGTGAAATGGAGAGGGTTTCGTAATGAGAAATAAAATAAGATAGGCAAATAAGTACCTATCTTTGTTGAATACAATAAGGAAGGTGGATAAGTACTAACCTCTGTTGAACATAATGAGGAAAGTGGATGAGTATCAACCTCTAATAAACAGAAAAAAGAAGGGGGACGAGTGCCAAAAACTAGTGAGTATAAAGAGAAAGACAGATAAGTACAGACCTTTAATAAAGAGATAGCTAGAACCCTGTTAAGTCATTAACCTGTTAGAGTCAGAATCTCAGTTATATTTAAACACACTTTATAGGATCTCACATCGACCGATATATGGAGTCTATAAGTTGTATTTCTGTATAGAGGAGGGAAAGACTTTGGTTTTAACTTATACCGAAATAAAAAGGGTTATAATACTAGTGAATTGTATCGAATGACTTGCATCTGATCATATATAGTTATCATTGATTCATATTGTTATTCATGTATTTCATTGGTTATTAGTAGATAATTGATAAGTAGATAAACATCACTTACTGAGCAAATTAGAGCACTCACCTATTTAAACATTCCAGGTACATCACAAGGCACTTCTTAAAAGGGCAAAGAGAAGATATATAAGTTTTATTCTTCTTTTCAATGTAATTAATTCTTTTTGTATATTTATACTACTTGAACTATATTTTTTGTAGTATAACAGAGTCAAAATATTGGATTGTAATCGAGGTTTAATCCAATTTTATATATATTTTGTATATATTTTGGTTTATTGAAAAAAATTTAATTATGCTGTGTATTCTAGTCTTTTCATTTGATATTTAAGATATATAAGACTGTGTTTATCAGGTATGGAAGGTAAGGTTACTGGCTCTAGTTAAGTCTGGCTGGTGTACCAGGGTTTAATTAAGGTTTCAGGAGTATCGCTCTAATTGGGATATGAGATGCTACAATCTTTCTTTGTTTTCTACACTTTATTTCCTTTTAATATTTTATATAATTTCTTGTTTAGTGGTTGATTTATAGCCTTGTATCTTGTATTTTGAATTTGGTATTTTTTATTTTCCCTCTAAATTATGTAACTAAAAATAAAGATATTGTAATGATCGATGTCCCTAACTAAGTGATTAACCATAATTCGAATACTAATTAACCCGAGTTAAGCCAGCTTGTCTCGATTAGCATGTGCAAGAGATTGCATGGCATTTGGTGATTGTGTGGCATGTTAAATGGATTTTATATGTTATTGATTAAACAAAATTAATATAACCTATAGTTTGTATAATGAAATCAATTGAAAATGTGATATATTTGATAGGCCTCGAGATACATGACATGTTTCAATTTGTGTCATATTAATATTGTGTCGCTTTGAGTTCATCATCATTAGATTTGCCTCAATGTACATGTTTGATTTGGTTATGAAGTAAAACATGAAATGGTAAGGAGGATTAGGTGGTAGCTTAAGGAATAAGTAAATGTGATGATGATGATTTAATCATCCTCATCTTCACCGTCATCTTCATCACCTCCTCATACTCCTCCTCAGTGTTGCTGCCACCACTGCCATTACCAACTTCACCTTATCACCGCCATCATTATCATCTCGGTTTTCCTAGAGAGAAGGAGAGAGGTTATTTTCTCCATCAAAACTTGGTGAGTTTTTTCTTTCGTCTCATTTTTTCATGGAGTCTCATTAAGTCTTGGATTGTTTTTGTGTGAAGATGTGCCATGGTGGCTTTGTTCTCAGGTTAGGGGTGATGAGGAAGGATTAAAAGGTTCACTTGAACATTATTTGGGATGGTGGTAAATGGTGGTTTTTGATAATGTTGCTATAATGTTTTTCGTTATTAAGTTGTTGTTGTTCTCGTCGATAAAGTTTGAGTTGGTTAAGGGCATTGTGGAGGTATGATGGAAAGTTTTGGATGTGTTTGGAGGTGTCCAAGAGGTTAAGGAGGTTATAGGGCTCACCAAAGAAGAAGGCAAAACAGATGGGAGAGAACAATAAACGACACTGTGGTTATGAAACCCACGGCGTGACCTATGGCGTATAGTTTATGGACTTGAATGGGGGTTATGTACACTGTAATTGAATTTTAATAAAAAATATGTATGATGTGATTGGTGAGAGTAAAGCCTGAAGTTGAAAACGGGTTACATAAGATATGGGTTTGGTTGACAACTTATATGTTAAATCCTACTAAGCTAAATAGGTATACTTGAATTACACATTCACTAAAGGAATTAGGATAGAACCATTGAACATTAATGGATTGGCTAGACGACGCATCGGCCAATGTGTTAGTCTAGCAATCACATTGATGGTATCGGTGGGTAATCGACACTAGTTTTACAAATGAAATAAAAATCACAGTGTAATAATCATTGACTATTTGACTTGCATCCATTTATCTATTAGATTATATGATTTCCTATTTCCTGTTAGCTATGATTGGTCATAGAGCTATTGCATTTTGTTCTTGACTAGTATATGGACTATTGATAGCTTTGTGAATCCTTAGTTATCGAGCTAGTTGGAGCACTCACCCCAAAGTAATATTTTAGGTACTCGGCTTAGTGTTAAAGATAAAGGGAAAGTAAAGATCAAGGTGCTTAGATATCTCCTCCAATGTAGTGTACTATTTTTTTTATCTTTATAGTGTTTTAATTACATGTTTGTAATATAACTCGATTGGGAGATTTATATATCATGTTTTGGTTTTGATACTCAGGATTTCCGTATATCAAATGTATTATCGAAAACGCTTTTAATTTTTTGATGCGTTTATTATTTATTTTATTTTGATAATAATATACAAGTTGAGTTTATCCGGTACAAAAGACAAGGTTGCCAGCTCTAGTTAAGTTTGACTGCTATACCGGGGTTTAATTAAGGTTTCAGGCCGGGTATCCCCCTAATTTGGATAGGGAATTCTACAGATACAATCACACAAGATGAATAACAAGAGTTTATGATTATTTATTTATCTCTCATCACTCTTGTTCACATAATCTATATTTTTTGTTATGGTACATGGTTACTTGGGTAAGAGGTTGAGTGGTTCGAGTTTCAGTGGAGGCAATTGAAGGCACGCAACAGTTGTGATGGAGTAGCAATGAAGCAAGTGTTAAGGCACTAGCAGAGGTAGAGGTCTAGTGGTTTAATCACGATATTTTCATCATTTTTGAGTCGTTTCCTAGCTATAGAGTTGGTGTGCCCGACTAACCCTCGTGAGATTAAACTAAACGTTAATTTGTATACCCATGTTCTTCAAAGAAAAAAGGCAACTTTTTTTATCAAACAAATAATATAAAAATGCAATTGAAAGTTGAAAAGTTTGTTTTTTTTTATAAAAAATCTATGACATGCATTTTCAAAAGTTTAATTAACTATGTCGTCAAAACATCTTTGCTGAGATAGATGAGACATTAGTTGCTAAAGGAAAGGTTGGAAGAGGTGCGCGTTTAACTCATATGAGGAGTTATTTATGAAAAAAAAGTATAACTAGGCAAAGCTAGAAGCAAGGTTTCTGACGATGAGAACTTATTTTTCAATAGCTTAGCTATGAATTTAGTTAAGCAATAGAGTATATAGATGATAGATCGATCACACGATGTTGAAGATTAAAGTTGGGCATTTGTGACAGGAAGCAATTAAGGAATTATGATATTGTGCAACTCAATTTTTAATGATTTTAGAGATCTATGTTTTCTTATGTTAATCTTTTTTTTCAGGGTTTCTTGTGTTAATTTGATCATTAATTAGATATGTAACTAGCTATGGCATTAGCCTCCTTAATTTTAATAAGAATAATAATGATAATAGGAAATTAAAACACGTTTGTAAGTCGTAGTCACCATTAATTATGCCTTGCAAATTAAGATTGAATTATATATATACACTAACTTGACAAAAAAAAAAAAACAAAACCATCTTAAATGCTCATCCTTGTTCATTTTCTATTTTTTTATATGTATGGCTTATTTATGTGAGTAGTTGGAATTTCTTAGATGTTGTCCTAATTAAGAAAACTCATCAATAATACATAAAGGATAAAGTTATCGGAAATGCTACAATGACACCTCAAAGTCATGATACCCCTTGACGCAGCGTGCGGGCCAATTTCCTTAAGAGACGTTAGTGCACGCCTCGAGATACACACCTTGTGCGTTATGCACCGAGCATTATTTTCGTACATCAATTTTTACATGGGGCTTATTTGCCACGTAGTTAGAGTGCGACTTTGAATGGGTGTGACTTAGGGGTATCATTGTAGCATTTAATGCAACTTATTTAGAAAAGTCGTGTCAATGCATAACCTAACTTTGCGCTAGTTGATGGAGTATATATATATTGTTGTGAATTGAGTTGTAACTTGCTAGAAACTAGAGAAGGAAAGTAGAAGATTAAGAACTACTACTACAAAGGAGAATTGAAGAAATGTAAGAGTTGGAATAAGAAGTTCTTCATTCAACTTGGTGTGTTTCTGCAATGAGGTTGGAACCCTTTTATATAGGCCCTTTGGTGATGATGATAAATTTACTTAGGCAATTAGTACAAGTAACACATACATCGCATGTCATGCAAAACATTACAAACAATTTGACAATATATGGAAGAGTTAGTGTACATTAGAAATGGTTACAAGTAACATGACAATACATGGACAAGTAAGGATACTATTAGTGAGAAATACAAGTTACATGATTACACAATATGTTGGTGTGCATGCATGGTCATCCATACTTCATAACACCCCCTTTTGGATGATACTTGCATAGAGAATGTGCTTTGTTATTACTTATGCTAAGAAAAACCCTATGGGTAAAATCTAATAAAAGAAAGAAAGTACACCATTTTCATAAATCTTAAGATGAGTATAATATTGTTAGGATTGCCTCATTAGAAACCTTTCAAGGGAAACCCAGTAGGATTAAGTCATAACTAAGGGAAAAATAGTGCAATACACTAATAAAAAACTTTCCCTTATGTGGACATGGGTGAAACTTGTTCCGTTTCTTTACTTGCAATGTCCTTAAGTTTACTCAAGCCAATATCATATGTAAGCCTCTTAAATATCGTAGTTGGTTAGGCTCTTATGAATAAATCAACAAGAGTACCACTCGACCGGATTTTCGTGACGTTGTTTTCACCTTTTCTGAAGCTCATGTGTTTTGAAAAATTTTTGTGAAATATGTTTTGTTTTTTCCCCTTTATGTATCCTTTACTTAATTTCGCGATACATGCTGTATTATCTTCATATAATGTGATTGGAAAATCTTTTATTGAAAGTAATCCATATAATTCTCTAATTGTTCAATCATGTTTCTCAACCATAAATATTCATGACTTCTTCATAAATTGCAAGTACTTCAGAATGATTAGAAAAAGTAGCAACCATATTTTGCTTTACTAACTTCAACGATACAACACTATTACCAAAGGTGAATACATATCCCGTTTGAGAACGACCTTTGTATGGATCGTACAAATATCTAGCATCAGCATAACCTTGGAGATTCAATTTTATGTCTCTCGAGTAAAACAAACCCATATCACTTGGTCTTCGAAGATATTGAAAAAACATGTTTAACACAATTCCAATATCTTTGTGTTGGTGAAGAGATGTATCTTGCGAATAGGTTGACAACAAAAACAATGTCAGGTCTAGTTCAATTTGCATGATACATTAGTTCACCAATTGCATTTAAATAAGGTACATTCGGACCAAATAGCTCTTCATCACTTTCATAAAGTTGAAATGAATCCTTATCCTTTTCAAGTGATTTGACAAAGTTTTGTTCTTTCAAGTTCATTCATCTCGAATTTCTTTTTCAAGTATTCGGATATTCTAACGATGTTGTCATGATTTCCCATTATATTCAAATCATTAACATATACAACAATTATCACAAATCCTATTTATGATCTTTTAATGAAGACATGAGCAAATTAGATTATTTACATATCCTTATGTAAGTAAATAATCACTAAGGCGTTTGTACCACATTCGTCCGGATTGTTTCAATTTGTACTGTGACTTTTATAATTTTATAGAATGCATGTTGTGAGGTTTTGATTTTATTTCTTTAGATATTTCAAATCCTTTAGGGATTCTTATATATATCTCATTATCTAGGGATCTGTACAGATATGTCGTACCGACATCCATTAGAAGCATATCAAGCTTTTAAGAAACTGCAAGGCTTATCAAAAATCGAAATGTAATTGCATCTATAACTAAAGAGTATGTTTCCTCATAATTAATGTTATGTTTTTGTGAGAAACCTTGAGCTATAAGTCTTGCTTTGTACCTTGTCATCTCATTTTTCTCGTTTCTCTTTTGTACAAATACCCATTTATATTCAACAGGCTTTATGCAATATGGCATTTGATTAATCGGTCTAAAATCTCTCATTTCTTTAACGATTCTAGCTCTACTTAGATAGCCTTTTGCCATTTTTATTAATCTGATCTTTTTCGATATTCATCCACTGATCATGGTTCTGGATCATCATTATTTTCACATATTTTAAATGACACATTGAATGCAAATATATCATCAGGAACAATATTTTTTGAATCCCAAATCTTACCAGAGTTTAAATAATTTATCGAGATCTCATAATTTTTATCTTTTCCTTTTTTGTAGAGGTAGTTGTTTTTCGTCAGAATCAACTTGTTCCGAAAAATCCTTATCAAAGGATTTTTGTGCTTTCTCAAAAGTATTTTAAATTGCATTTATTTTTACTCCCCTTTCCTTCTTTCGAGCAACTGTATCGTTTGAACCAAATGGTCTTCCTCGCTTTAAGCATTTCATTGGTTCTTGCGCCTTTTGTTGCACATAGACATCAATTCTTGTAGGAGCATTTATAATTGGAATATGTGATTTTGTCACTCTTTTGCGTCGGTAAATAAATCAGGTAATTGATTTGCTATTTGTTGCAAATGAATGATCTTTAGAACTTCAAGTTCACATTAATTTATGTGTGGATCATAATGTGATAAATTTGATGCATTTCAAGCACTTTTGTGCCATTCCTTTTGAGTTGGCTTCTTATCTCCCCTAATGGTGGGAAAATTGCTTCATCAAAGTGACAATCAATAAAACATGTAGTAAATAAATCATCTGTCAGGGGCTCAAGGTATCTTATAATTGATGATAAGTTAAATTCAACATAAATCTCAAGTTTTCGTTGTAAACCCATCTTAGTTCTATTGGAGGTGGTATGAGAACTTACATTGCATAACCAAAAATTCTCAAATGTAAGATATTTGATTTTTTGACTTAAAATGAGTTGCATGGGGAAATTTTCATGGTACGCAATAGGCCTATAATGAATGATAGATGCTTCATGAAGGACTGCATGTTCCAAAACTGAAGTTGATTAGTTAGTTCTCATGATTAAAGGCCTAGCAATTAATTGAATGCATTCGATCATAGATTCTGCCAAACCATTGAGTATGCACATGTGGAACAGAAAGTTCAATGGTAATTCTCATAGACATGCAATAATCTCTAAATGCTAGAGATTTTAGTTCTCCAACATTATGAAGATGAATAATCGTGATTGGGTTGTCAGGGAATTGTGCTCTTAACTTTATAATTTGAGCTGAAAGTCTAGCAAATGCAACTTTACGGGTTGAAACAAATAAACATGTGACCGTCTAGTTGATGCATTTATGAAATCCATGAAACACCTAAATGATCCATAGTGGGGGTGAATAAGTCCACATATATCTCCCTGAATGCGTTCTTAATAAATTGGGATTCCACAACAATTTTACTTGAGGATGGCTTAACTTTTAATTTTCCTTAATAACAGCTAGCGCAATTATAAGTACCAGCTGAAAGTATTTTACAACTCTTTAAAAGATGTCCATGTGAATTATTGGTTATTCTTCTCATCTTTGATGATCCTAAATGACCAATTCGGTCATGCCATAAAATGAATTTCTTTGGATCATTAATTTTTTAATTTTAGACGACATTCATCTTGAGATGCCTTATATGAATAAAATATAATCAGAGGATAAAGTTGGGAGTTTCTCGAACACTTTTTTCCCATTTAAAACCAATGTGACATAGAGAGATTCTCTATCATTTTTGTTCATGGTTTCAATGTGATATCCATTTTGGCAAATATCTTTAAAACTAAGTAATTCTCTTCTGAATTTTTCAAAGTATAAGACATTGTCAACATGAATTGTTGTACCTCCAGGCAATATAATGTTTTCTCTGCTAGTGCTATTAATCAAATTAGAGATGTCAAATATTGTTTGAACATTAGCCTCAACTATGTTCAAGTTAGAGAAACATTCTATTCTTTTAAGGATTATTTGTGTTTTAGCACAATCAACAAGACAAATATCGTTCTTATTTAGTTCATGATTTGAACACATGACTTGATGATGCATCTAGATAATTAGTTTTTGGTAAATTAGTAAAAGAATCATATTTCATTCATAATAAGAAACTTAGTTGTAACGGCCCGAAAATTTGACTTGTGTCATGCGTCAGGTCAAGGTCAGATGTGGGATGCACTTGTCGGAATACGTATGTCTGAATCTCGGGTGGAGACACCAAGATATGATTTTTTTCTGTGATGTGTGTATTATCTAGTAATATCCAATTTGAGAGTATAATGTTAAATGTTGAGCTGTTTTATGAGTAAGGTATACACGGGGAATTCGGTGAACCGAAACACGAGCGGGGACGTGCCTCGAGTCACGTATCGACGTGGGACCGAGGTAGCTATGCAATGGCCTATAGTTTGTAAAATAAAATAATATGCAGTGGATTTACCTCGAGATATGCATTTTGCGAGACTCGAGAAATAGTTGCTCAAACATATAAGGCGGTGAGAGAAAATGAAAGAGAGAGAGAGAGAGAGACGGCGGAAACAGAAAGAGAGAGAGAGAAAGAGAGAGAAAAAAAGGATAGAGAGATAGCGAGAGAGGGATAAAGAGACGGGGGAGAGAGAAGCATGGAGGTACGGACAATAGCTCGCGGTGCAGCGGCGAGCCAGCGAGGAGGCTGGCGCACAGGGGAACTCGTGGATGAGCGGCAGCAGGTAGGCGCGGTGGTACGTTGACTAGTGGGCTGTCGGACGGTCAGCAGCAACGAGGACGAATGGGCACGGCGGTGCTCTAACTCACAGGCAGCGGCTCCAAGGAACTTCGACGCAGACGAACCAGCAGCGGCGAGCGCTGATGACGTGCGATGATGCGACTCCGGCAAGGATGGCTGGACGGCGGCGCAGTTCCAGCAGCAGCGGTGCAGCTCTGGCAGCGACGTGGTTTAGGCAGCGGTGCAGCTTCGACAACAGAGCGGTGGCGCGTTGCAGTACCAATCGATCTCTGACGAGACACAACAATAGCGGACAATGAGGTGTGACTTGGATGAAGCTCGACGACGCGATGGATTGCTCGCGAAGAAGAAGAAAGGTGTAGATCATGGCTAAGTCTGCATCCTTCAAATGGATTTTGGAGTGGAGACCTCCATTGAAGGCCATGGTGAGGTTTACTTCAAGTAATTTGGTTGTGATTTGAATGACTTAAGTAACTTAGCCCAAAAAGGTATAAATGGACAACATGGACTTATGAGGAGATAATCGAGTGTCGAGTTCGCATATCGAGGCGTTTGCGTGACGTTTTGAGGATGATTTAAGATTTCTCGAGGTAAGTAAAACCAGCTAGGAAATGCACAATAGTTCATTTTAGCTTATATTTTATTGATAGTGTACAGTGTCCCTTTCTTGGAATCTCGTTGTCGGCTTGCAACCAGGGCCATGACCTCAAGTCACTTGAGTATTTCGTCGGAATGAGATATGTTTTATTCGGGGCACCGTTGATATCCCTCATTCGCGACGGTCTAGGTATAGCAAGTGATGCCAAGTTATATGACCCGAGTCTATTTGGCGTTGTCGCGACTCTATGACCCCGACCCTATGGCACCTGCACTCGGTGGTCTTGGACTACTTGAGCACGTCTCTATTGTTTCTTTTGACACTCATTTCTTGTTGTACTTTTATTTTTTTTTTACAGTCTCATTATCATGCATTCCATACAGTTTTCTTTCTATCCGCATGACTTTTAGACTGCTTCATTTATTTTGAATTACTGTTTATATCCTATTGGCTTTTACTTACCTGGGCTCGTCATTCTCGTATTTGATTGAGTGCAGAGTCGCAGACGAGTAAGGGAAAGGAACCAGCTTTAGTTGATTTTCTATAAGGACATTGGAGCAACTTTCCCACTCGAATTTGTGTAGGTTTTGTCATACCTATTTATATGTTGTTTTTGGTTTGAGAGATATACATGAATGTATATATTTATAAGGTTCCACAATTAGATTGCCTAACTCTTTTACATTATTACAGAGTTATTTAATTAATTGCATCCGCTAAATTGTGAAAACTTGAAAAATACTAATAACTCAACTGAAAATTATGAATTTACTTATAATGATGGATTGGAAGGCTGACTAGGCCTGCGTTGACCTTACGAGACTGGCTCGGGGGTCCACGTGGGCTTAGGTTGGGCGGTGCCCAATTTGTGAGAAATTGGGCCCGTCAGACTAGTACATAGAAAACTGAAACTAGTACATAGAAACTAGAAATCATAACAAAAAGTAGTAAATAGAATTATTGAAAAATATTACATATAATCATTAAAACATCAAGACTAGTGTTTGGATCATCATGAAAATTTGAGACATCCATATAATTAATGTTTGACGAGCCATCTCCGACGGTGAAATTCATCTAAATTGTTTTTCCTTTCTCCTTTAAGGAAGCTTGATAAAGATCGATAAAATACTTAGGTGTGCAACATATATGAGCCCGATTGTCTTTTAGACCACACCTATGACGTGGTTGGTCATGACTATGATCAGCTCATTTTTAGCAATATTATCCCTTTTCTGAGTGGTGTCATTTCGGTTCCATTTGTTTTAGAACTTATCACCGCGGGATTTATGATACGGCTTGCCACAATCTTTGTCAATTGATATTTTTCTATTTCCACATCCGTGCTTTTTCTTTCCTTAACCCTTTAATCGTCATTATAAGATGCAACATTTGCTTCATTAATTGAAGTGGAACCAGTTGGACGGGAGTTGTGGTTCTTTAATAGAAACTCATTGTTTTGTTTAGCCAACATGAGATGAAAAATTAATTACGAGTACTTTCTAAATTGACGAGCTCAATATTATTGTTGCAAGAACAGATTCGAGGCATGAAAAGTATTAAATGTTTCTTTATCACTGTCTCATCAAATATATTTTCTCCAAATAGCCTCAAACGAGAGGTAATATTGAGCATGGTGGAGTTATACTCACTAAGTGTTTTAAAACCTTGTAACCTAAGATTCAACCAATCTTTTTGAGCTTTTGGAAACACCGTCTTCTGGTGATTATATCGCTCTTTCATGCTTAAACACAAGGTGAGAGGCTCTGTTATAGTGAGATATTCACTTTTCATACCTTCATGGGGATGATGGGGAAAGAATATCAGTGCTTTAACACGGTCTTGCATTTATGGCAGCCCCACGTCCTGCGGCCGCCCCAAGGTGTTGTCGTGTCATGTGCTTCTCACTTGGTGGGCCCAACTACACGTGACCAACACCTGCCCATCCATCAAATGTCTCGATACTCGTATCCATTTGTGTGTTATTAGTTTAGTTAACCGGTTATTCATATTTTTCTTAAGTTATTTCTTTAAGTCTTTCAATTCATTAAGCTCAACTGTTTGTAGCTTATTCAAGTCTTAGTCGTACTAGAGGTTTGTGTTTTACAAGTTAACAATTAATCACATTTAACAATAAAGTAGCGAAATTCTTAATTATAGTAAGTAAAGCATAAAGTTCATTATAATAAATAGCATCATTCATATGAGTATTTCCTACAACGGAAAACTCAGAAAAATACTCTTTATATAAGCGACAGTATCATAAGATAATATATATACATGTACAGTGTTACTCTAGTCTCCCAAACACCTAAAATAAAGTAAAATATCAAAATAAACATGTGTTGGGGCACGTGCCCTGGGTCATCCATTAATTATCTTTATGAATACTTTTATTTAATAAAATAGAGGATTTCATTTGCTGTTTATTATAATTAATTTGCATGTGTACATTATAATAAGATCCATGGGTATTTAAAGAAATATCATAAATGTCCCTAGTCGATCAATATACTGGGAACTATAATGAATTAAAACTAGTATGAGTCTTGATTGATGATCATATGATGATTCTACGTATAGGGATACGAATCAAGATCACAAGTACTTGTTAGGGAACAAAGTACTGGACCGACCCGCTATGAGAACATCACATGGATTAAGTCATAGTTATTTCTCATGATAAGTATGTTTTTCAGTCATCTAACTTGAAATTACCAAAGACTTCAACATTAGGAACATAGTGATTTGACACAATCAAACGTTGTCTTTAACCGAACGATTATAAAGGTTGTGATTGGTTACTGTGTGAGCAATGTGATGAAGTTGTGTAATCGAGATATAATTTGTCCCTCTCATATAAAGATAGATATCCAGTGGATCCCTCGATGTGTTAGACTATTAAAAGGCCTAGTCTAAGTGAATTGATATTGATCATTGTCACTTGGATGTTTTCAGTCTACCTAGAGATCGGGACTAGTACGATTGAACATGTTGGATGACAATTCCATGCTTTATGTTTGATCAAAAGGATATCGTATGATAAAGAATGTTATATACACTATTGATTAGGTTGTATCGATTTGATATTCGTACGACTTGGGTAGTTATAATGTCTTGCTAGAGGTCGCTTATGACTTATATACCAAAATGTGTTTTAGTACACTGCCAACGTTGTATGAGCCCATTGGGTCCCACACTAAGAATGGTTTTGCAAGATTTTAAGATGGTTCAAAAAATGAATTTTATATGATAAAATTTATGACAGAAACATCCTTGTGGTGTATTACACTTATATTTCTTTAAGTAGGGGTATATGTGTAATTTACTTAACCGTCTATATTTAAGGGTTGTATAAATAGACGCTTTAAGTTAGAACACACGTATGAAAGATTAAGGGATGAAACTCTATTTTCATTTTAGAAATGAATTAGGGTTTTTTGGTACACTCTGGATCGTTTTGGAGAGAAACAAAAAGGTTTGGTATTCTCTCGAAGCTAGTACTTTGAATCTCGGCGGCCGCCGTTCGTGTGTGGACTGCTGGTAGAGGGCGTTCGTCGTTGGCAGTGCCTTAGAGATCGATCAACCTTCAGAAAGGTATATTACGACCGAGGTATGATTAAGTTTTCATGGTTTAAACATTTTTAATAGAGTTAGATTCGCATCCTGTTGGGGTTTTTGTCAAAAATTGTTTTGTAATTTTCGCTGCGTATGAACCCCATAACTCAACAACATATACTTGTAGGTCCTCGATGGCGGTCAATCAAATGTAAGATCTGCACTCGACATCATAAAAGGCAAATGACGAGTCTAGTGAGTAAAATCTCAAGGAACTCCACTGAGCATTTAAGCAAATAAGAAGCTAAAGAAATGTTAAATAAACACGCAGAAATATAAACATGCGACTGTAAATGGATCATCGCATGCATACATAACAAGTTGATAAACAAAACGTGTGCTCTTTCCGATCAGACTAGACTGTACTTCGGATCTCCAGGATCTTTTCAATGGGTGCCCTCAATACTGTTTCACCTGGTTCCTTGCGGTGATTGACGTAAACCTATGCTTCACCGACGCGTGCACCAATAAGCAGCTCTGGTCGCAATTTAGTGAGGGTTTGATTAAACGTGCAACTACCTAGTGTGCCCTAAACACACAACGATTATATCGATGGAAGTAACCTCAACAACCGACCGAAATAGTGTGGATATAACGATATGAAAGAATGGATAGAAGCAATATAAAAATAATAATTAAATACTAAATTGATGTTGTTATAGGTTTTACAAACCTCAACCACGCTCTTAAACTTCCCCTAACTCCCATATCCGATTCGCCTAGCTTCCAAGTACACGAGCTACTGTCCCCTAAGTCCCTGAAGTCTGGTTTATGTATTTAAATTGGTTACAAATGTTTTAGTATGTATTAAGTTGAAAATTACTTAAAATGACCATTAAATTAAGTTTTCATTTGTCAATAGTGTGTTAAAGGGCCTGTCTAGTGCGCTAGGTATATGTAAGTGTGCTAGGGAGGCACCTAGAGCACTAGTGTTCTTCATTTCGAAGAACAATTGAGCACCCAGACTGGATACCGCTTTATTTGCACTAGGTGATAGAATTCTCAACTCGAGAATTCTATATCTAACACCTCAAATGGCTATCTCGGCCTTATTGACCCATTCTCCAGTAAATAGGGACTCCTAAACACCATTAACAATAATCAAAACAACAATAATTCGATCATAATTATTAAATTCATGCCTTCACTAGTTTTTCTTAATTTCACCAAAAACCCAATCTCTATCAAAATCAGCTTACAAATCTTAATTGTTGTGTTAATTAGACTTGTAAATCATTAAAGATTCATCAAAAATAATGATTTAGTCCTCAAGTATGAATTGACACCAATACATCCCAAATTGAACTCATTTTGATGAATTTAGTGAGATAGAGATGATTACCTTGTGTTTGACCTCCAAAGTTGGCCTCTAAATACTGAAATCTAGCTCTAAGAACTTCTACTTCCTCTCTTGTTTCCCCATATTTCCATGAATTTGTGATAGTGAAGATGAGAAAATCCCACTAAAACAAGTATTTATATGTTGTTTTGTAATTTAATGTGATATGCATATTTTGAGGACTATCTTATGGTCCTTATTAATGCTGTTACACACACATTAATGACTCCATTAAGCCACTAAAGAGCCTAGTATCCCTAAAACTAGTATTATCTTAATGTTCATCAATGGTTTAGAATATTTCTTTCTAACTATAGGAAAATTAAATTCAATTATTTAAGTAGTTAACATAGGCATACAATTAATTATGGTTGGTGTACTTAGACTCCTTTATTAACAAATTTGTGGTCTCACCAACCTCAGCTACTACCTGGTTACGCAGTGCTTCACATCTCGGCACACATCCCGATGCGCGTCATAGCCTATTGTTCTAATTAAATTGACTTAGTTTATGGTTCTATTTCCCAATTTAATTGATCAACTAGTCATCTTAACGTAAATTAGTCATGTTTTCAAGTGTATTCATAGTTTGCCTACCCCGATACCCGCATTGACACGCATTACGAAGCAAATATTCATCACACAATCTTGCATGGTATAACAATACAAACACAAACATGCAATGTATTAATGAATAAACTCATAAATATGTTTCGCAAATAAGCAATCAACAGACAAATAGGTAGTATATCTAGGTCAACGTGTGTCATATCTTATTTGTAGCGTTCACGTGGATCTGAGTTGGTGTCCTAATATGAAATTATGCAATAAATAACAACGTTAATAAAATGGGCCATTACAACATTGATGTTTCATTTCCTTATATAATAGTTTCTACCAAGTCTTTAGCTTCGAGATGTATCTCGACATCTAGTTGCCATGAAAAATAATTATTGTCAGTGATATAAGGGAAACAAATTCAAGTTTTTAAAGGTTTGCCATAGTCCGAAAATATGTAAAGAAATTGGGTAAATAGTTTTTCTCTTTTACATAAAATAAATAATATGCGATTCAAAATATATGTTCACAACTTGATTATTAATATACAAAATGTACTACTTGTATGAGTTGGTGGGACAACCTTTAGGTTGGGTGGCAAGATGAAGTCTACTTAAAATCATGCCTCCTCGAACGGGATAACCCGTCTCCTTTTCAATGTTTAGCTTTACTAGGGACAAGTCTTACCCACTATCAACCCAAACTCATAGCACTATTTGCAATATAAAACAAGAATAGAGCATAATCAATCGTTTGTAGTATAGTGAGAAAACTAGTTATGTCACATATTGACTTTTGATTTCTGATATAGAAGATCGTACAAAACGCAACTACAGAGCATGCTTTCGTAGTCGGTGACGTTATAATGCATAATGTATGAATAAAGTATGCATATATAAGTGATGCATGTAATAAAAAGAAAGCAACCATGATAACATGAAAATAAATTGAACTTATTTAAATTAACAAATTAAAAGTTATATTTTCCTAGCTTTGTATCCTTAGCAGCCTTCTTAAATTTTGAGATCTCATTTTTGCTAGAATAAACTAGAGAAGGAAAGTAGAAGACTAAGAACTACTAATATAAGGAGAAGAGAAGAAATGAAAGAGTTGGAATGAGAAGTTATTCATTCAACTTGGTGTGTTTCTACAATGTGGTTGACACCCTTTATATAGGTCATTTGGTGATGTTGATAAATGTACTGAGACAATGTGTACAAGTAACACATACACCACATGTCATACAACACATTACAAGTGATTTGACAACACATAGATGAGTTGGTGTATATTAGAAATGGTTACAAGTAACATGACAATACATGGACAACTGAGGGTATCATTAGTAAGAAATACGAGTTACATGACTACATAATATGTTGGTGTGCATGCATGACCATCCATACGTTACAAATATAAATATATATATATATATATAACTGAACCTTCTACGTATTTATAAAGGAAAATTTGGAGATGGCATTTTTGGGAGTTTCTGCCAATACCATTTGTTAGAGAATGGAAGGAGAATGGAAACTGTCAAAAGCACTGAAATTTAAACTGAAAAACGACAGTTTTTCCTTCCTTAACTAATTTCAATCTCACTAACCTAGATCAGCTCCTCGTTTTATACTTATATATTTAGGCATGGTTTGTTAATTAATTACATCGGATTTCTACAAGGGGACAACACTATAAGAAGACGACAACATGCACGAAGACGTGTTTAGGAAAATAGCTAAAGTAAGGTAATAAGATTGGTTAAAAAATGTATATTGGCTAATATAGGAGTATCATGGGAGACATTTAGATGAAATTAAATGATAATCGCTCGGTCTCCCATGGAGGGTGGGTGGAGAAGATGCCAGCCTTTGGCTCTCACGCCTACTGGAGAATCTCTTGAGCCCCGGGAACTGTGCGTCCGTCACTTCACTAACTACAGCTTAATTATACTAATTGAATCCCATCAAATTTCAACTTTGTTTTCTAGAAACACTACCTGATGAGGCTTCAATTCTGGTGATGATATTTTTTAATAGATATGTAGTTTTTTTTTCTTTTTATTGAGATGGATGCCTCTTTAATTTGTTATTCCTAATAATAAAAAGGGAGCAAAAACATTAAATATCAACTAAAGATTTATGATTGATCAATTTAAACAAAATATCAAGTAAAACTTTATGATTGATCAATTTAAACTAAATATTAACTAAAAAATCGATATAGCATTTATTATATGTGGTACTATATCGAGGCCCACTCTTCTGACTCGTCGATAGGTAGACCTTGGCCGCCGTGGTTTGTGATATATTTAAACTTTTTTTTTTGTCGACAATATATTTAAACTTAATTATATTAATTGTATAGGAAGAGACTAAACAACATGCACGTACCACATTAATATGTTTCAAATTTTACATGCATGATGCATGGTGTGCCTCGATCAATTGTGAGACGCCATTTTGGTGCTAGATTGCTGACTTAATTAATTTTTCTTTTCGGCAGAAGCTGACTTTAATTAATTAATAGAATCCGGTTAAACTAAACTCTATTTATGTTGTAACAATTCTAATTTTAAGTTCATCACCCCTACTTTTTAAAAGAAAATGAATTTGCAAACTTTTTAGACTACCCATCTCTATATAAAGTCCTCATGATGTACGACCTAATGCTAGTAATGTAGAAAGATATATTGCATTATTTTTAAAATACTATATTGACTTAAAAAAAAAAAATAGGAGGGGGAGGTGAAATTATCAATAATGGTTGTTACAACATAAATATGATTTGTTTTAACCAAACTCTAATTAATTTCATATATAGCATTCAAACTTTATTTAAGATACTGTTTCAACCATACCTGAAAAGAGAGAGCGTGCATGCTATGACCGACTTTATTTATCTTCTTCTTCCATCTCCTTTTTCCAATAAAAAACTTTAGGACTAAAAAATGACCTTCAATCATGATTTTAGAAAATCCACAAACCAAAGCACACTTATTGATTAGATCGAGGACTGGTGTATGTGCTTTCTTAAAGCATAATGAGGACCCTATATGAAGTATAAACTTTGAACTGCAAGACAAGACTTGGATATTCTTGTTGCTGAAATTAAGAATGGCGAAAAGCCTTAATTCTATGTGTACATCCGTTCAAACTTCAAATTTTGTAGATACATTGTTTTTGAAAGGGTAGTGCTAGATGGACTCAAAAAGTCTGAACTCAAACAATCAAAAAGACATAAAGACCCTTAATTTAAATTCATTATTAGTGTTTGAGGGTAGAAGGTAATTAGATCTTTTACTTAGGTATATATCTTAAATTGTTAACAAAAAAATCTTTGGGTCCGGACTCAAAGAATCCAAACGGATTTTTTGTTTTTGAAATTAACAATTTTGTGTAATCAAGAAATAAATCAACAATTTTGTAGATATTTATATATTTTTAATCAGAGAAGTTAACTATAATATATGTAGGTGTACGTAGTCATTAAGATTTATTAATTCCTACAAATTAATGATTTCATATGTATGATTGTAATTAATTAAGATACAATACATATCGAAATGCTTGTGCATTTATAACTAACTAACCGGCATCCCGCACCTTGAGCGCGGGCAAGTCCGAGTATTAATATATTCTGTAAAAAAATTGATGAGAAAAAAGTAAGTATTATGAAACTTTTAATGGGCTATCAGTAACCGTCAGATCATCGGTGTATTCACTACAAAAATATGAATAGAATAGCGACGAGACATAGCGACGGGCCATGTCCCGTCGCTAAAAGGCAGCGGATTAGCGAGGGGGCCATCCGTTGACCTGTTGACTGGATTAGCGACGGACGACCCCCTTCGCTAATTATTGGGCAGGAAAAATCCCGCCAAATTCAGCCACGTGGGAGATTGTCCTGCCATGTGACTGTGGTTGTACTGGCCACGTAGAAATTAGCGGCGAGGTAACCCCGTCTCTAATTCTTGTCGCCAAATTTGGGAAAAAATAAGGGCTTTCCCTCTTCTCCCCCATTTCATCCTCTCTCTCTCTCTCTCTCTCTCTCTCTCTCTCTCTCTCTCTCTCTCTCTCTCTCTCTCTCTCTCTCTCGCGGACTCCCTCAGCACTTGATTTTCGCGACTCCTCCGCTGCTGCCGCAGACCCTCATCGTCCGTTCATGGACCCTCGCCATCCGTCCGTCAACCGTCCCCACCAACGCCTCTTTCGGTGCCACATTCCGTGTTGCATTTAGGTATATATTATTTATTTTTATTTTAATGTGAATTTTAGTTTGTAAAATAAATTTAAATAATATATGTATTTTAAAATCATCTGTATTTTGAGTTTATAAAAAAATTGTTGAAAAATAAATTTGTTTGTTTGAAATAAAAAATTTATCTATAAAATATTTTGGTGAAAAATAAAGTTGTTAATTTGATTGAAATGTTAGAATATTTTTTATGTTGATATGTATGAATTTAAAATTTGTGACAAATAAAATGTAAATATGACATGATTTTAATTAATATAGTTTTTGTTGTGATTATTTTTTATTTGTGTGTATGGCATGATTTTTTTTGTGATTTTGGAATTTTGTGATTTTGGGCGATTTTGGTATATGGCATGACTTTTGTTGTGATTTTTGTGAAAAATAAAATGTAATTTGTTAGTATTGAGGTATGCACTTTTTTTATTTGTATATGACATGATTTAATATGTGTTATAATTTTGTTGAGAAAAGGTAGAATAATATATATAGAGTAATGCACATTTTACTAATAAAATCTTATTTAAATGATAAAAATTAAATAGACAAATTGCATTTCAATTAGGACAAAAAATAAACGACTAGTGTAATATATTATATTATACTAGTCGATTCCATGCGCTCTGCGCATAAGTTATTAAAATTTTAAGAGAAAATTAGTAAACTACTCATTTACATAAATATATTGTAATATTTTTTTACAATTAAAATTATAATTCACAATAATCAACTCGAAATATACAATAGAGGGTAAAAAATATTTAGTTATAAGCCACACACTTATATAACATCTTGAACAATCCTTATAACAATGAACATAGAGATTTGAAGTTGTTGATCTGCAAGATCTTTGATATGTCTTGGAGTATCATGCAGCTCAACAATCGCCACAACATTGCATTCGAGTGTGAAGAACTCTATGAGAGGTACTTGAATGTTGCTAAAACATGCAATAATTATGAACTTATGATATATATATATATATATATATATATATATATATATATATATATATATGTATAAAGAGAAGATTAATGATTTGTATAAATGATGTTTTAGTAACCAAAATGATGGTGTACGATTTGAAACGTAGATTAAATACATAGAAACAAACTATAAATAAATTCAATAAATGGGGGAACGAATATATTCCTTAAAATAATCAATAACACATAAATAAATACCTTAAAATAGAAAAAATTATGAAATTAGGAAATTATATTGGTGAAAGGAGAATGCATGTCAACTTTCTCTTAGCTCCAACATATATATATATATGTGTGTGTGTGTGTGTGTGTGTGTTTGTGTTTAAAGCACTTTAAAATTAGTTATGTAATATATTATTGATAGAAGAAAATATATAATATATATAACTCAATCATACTATATGTAATGAAAAAAAACCAAATTAAACCAAAAGTTTTAAAACAAATTGAAGCACTTAATATGGATGTACAAATTATACTAAATATATAGAATTTCTACTATATATTTGTAAAAGAAAACTAATAAAGGACTAATGAAATATATTATATTATATATGTGTGTGTGTGTTTGTGTTTAAAACACTTTAAAATTAGTTATGAAATATATAATTGATAGAAGAAAATATATAATATATACATAACTTAATAATACTATATGTAATGAAAAAAACTAAATTAAACTAAAATTTTTAAATCAAATTGAAGCACTTAATATGGATGTATAAATTATACTAAATATATAGAACTTCTACTATATATTTATAAAAGAAAACTATTTAAAGATTAATAATTTATACTATATGTACAATTATTATATTGAAAGAATAATATATTAATTTATACTATATGTACAATTATCTTAATGTTGTTTAAAACTTTAATTAATGAAAAAATTGTGCTTACTCTATATATATATATTGAAAAGAAACGTAATCAAGCAAAAGAAATAGAAACAAAGGAAGACACGTAACATTTAGTAATTCTTTTAGACATATATATATGCACTATATGGATACACGTATTATACTATATATAGAACTTATACTATATACTTGTAAAAGAAAACTACTTAAAATTAATAATTACACTATATATATTGAAAGAAAATTATAATAATTTATACTATCAGTACAATTATATTAATGTACTTTAAAACCTTAATGAATAGAAAACATAGTATTTACCGTATATACAATGAAAAAAACATAATTAAGCCAAAATAATTTTATGGAAAGATAAATTGAAACAAAATAAAACACTTAAATTTCATAATTATGGTAGCTATAAAATATAATAACGTTACGCAAAGTATATTGTTACCAATTTGACTAATTACAGTTAACATTCAACTAAACAATATAACATATATGACGTAAAGTATGTGCAAAGGTAACCAATTCAACTAGTCACCGTTAACATTCGACTAAAATGTATATAGTTATTAGTGTGTAGGTCTGTATAATTAAGTAGGGTTGTTTAGGTATTTCAAGATGTCTGTGTCTCGAGATTGAATGTACAACCGCATTGAAGGTGGTTACACTCAATTAGATTTTGTGGCTAGCATGAAGGAGTTCATTAAATTTGTTATACAACTCCGCACCACTTTTTTCAATGAAGCAAAAACTCGATGTCCTTGCTGAAAATGTCGCAACGAAAAATACTATGATGTAAACATAGTAGAGCTTCATCTCGTGAGTCGAGGATTTGTTCCTGATTATTATTGTTAGACCGAGCATGGGGAGGAAGAATTATTAAATGATATGAATGATGAAGTGATTATCCAATGAACGAATATCCGATGTCATATCATCAAATGATACACGACCACGCGGGGCCAAGTTTTGATTGGAACCGTGAGGAGGAGGCAAACGTTGAAGCGAGAAATTTATTTGAAATGATTGACGTAGCGAATCAACCGCTTTGGTCGGGTTTCAAGAAGATGACAAAACTGTCAGCAATGACACGTTTGTTGACAATAAAGTCGAATCACCATATTTCGGAGCAAGCATTCGATGAAATCTTGCAGGTTTGTAAAGATATGTTGCCCAAAGAAAACTGTTTAATAGACAACTTTTACAAATATAAAGGTTTAATGTACTGGTTGGGTCTGCTTTATGAGGGAATCGATTGTTGTCCTTAGTTATGCATGCTTTATTGGGGGCCGATTCCGACCTTACGTCCTGCAAGTTTTGTAGGGAAATTAGGTTTAACTCTAACAAATGTTTGCGCAAGACAATGCTTTAATTTCCCTTGGGCATTCGTTTACAATGTTTGCTCGCGTTGAAAGCTATAGTGAAACACATGTGATGAACACATTAGAGATGAGGACCATATGCAACATTCCTCTGATTTCATTGCATGGAACTAGTTCAATCAAGTGAACCCTAGTTTGAGCTCAGAGGTTCGTAACGTTCGATCTGGGTTATGCATTGATGGGCTCCAACCTTTAAGAATGATCGATAAACCATACTCCTCGTAGCTGGTGATTATAACCTCGTACAACTTGCCTCCGCCGACATGTATGAAGAAAGAAGTAATTTTCTTAACAGTGATCATACATGGACCGACCAATTCGTCATAAAAATTTGACGTGTTTCTCCAACTGTTGGTGAAATAGTTACAAGATTTGTGGTATGTCGAAGTGCTTACTTACGATGTATCGACGAAGACGAACTTTCAAATGCACGCTGCATTTAGGGGACCGTGAGCGACTTCCCAGCCTATAACTTGTTGTCGGGACGGAGCTCGCACGAGAGAACAACTTGCCTTTATTGTATGGATGATATAGACGCATTTCAATTGAGGTTTGACAGGAAAGCGACTTGGTTTGACTGTCACTAACATTTCTTATCGTGGTATTCGAATAAGAGAAAAGACGAACTTAGTTTTTGTAAAGATAGAATTGTGTCAAGTAAGCCATCGACCGATAAATCGTGTGAATATATCTTGCGTGAAATTAAGGCACTAGTGCTGATGAAGGTTACTGAATTGGGATCTGATGCTATAAATAACGAAGTCTAGAAGAATAGTAGGTAGAGAAAATGAAGCATATTGTGGGACTTGCCGTATTGGAAGACGAACCTTATAAGACACAATCTAGATGTAATGCACATTGAGAAAAATATTTTTGAAAATATTTTCAACACAATTACGAGTGTGCCAGGGAAGACGAAAGATAACGCAAATTATAGGGAGGACTTGAAGGAGATTTTTCATCGACCAAAACTACATTACGATATAGTCTCTAAGAAATATCCAAAACCACAATATGCCTTAGACAAACGGAGAAAACAAGTGTCATGCAAGTAGATTAAGGAATTGCGCTTCCCTGATGGTTACATATTTAATATCAGACGTTGTGTAGACTTTAAGAAGTTGAAGATGTTTGGAATGAAAAGCCACGATTGCCATATATTCATGTAACGATCGCTGCTGATTGCATTTTGGAATCTCTTAGAGGAGAACATTTGGATTACAATAAGCGAGTTTAGCATTTTCTATAGAGATTTAACAACTAGAAAATTAAATGTTGCGAATCTAAGGCTTTTGCATTAAAAAATTCCTAAAATATTGTGTAAGTTCGAAAAAATCTTTCCTCCAAGTTTTTTCGATTCAATGGAGCATCTCCCTATCCATTTAGTGCACAAGGTTATCCTTACATGTGACGGATCCAAATTTCAAAGCAAACCGGGCACCGCCACGTCGCCGGACACGTCACCAAGCCATGCTACGTCACCTGCACACCTATCTTTGACGGCCCGTGAACTATCCATCTTGTAATCCGACTTAGTAAATTTTGTTATTTTAAAAGATTAATATTCTAACGAAATATGTTAAGTTAAGAAGTTTTACAACTTAATTTATTTATTTTAATTCTTTTCAGGTTATTTTTAATAGCGGAAGTCTCAATAACATGCATATAATTAATGTAAACAAGTTATGCATTAATTAACAACCTATGGGGTGGAAACCCAACAAAATGATACCATGTATATCAGTTAAGGCGACAAAAATGTATGATAGGCGTCAATATACATGTATCAAGTGAAATGTCTCCCAAAATGATCCCAAAAAGTATGTATACCTAAATACAATTACCTAGGAGTAGGCTAGTGGTGGCGCTCTAAATCAGAGGTAGTCGCTAATCACCGCCTTCCCCCGTCTCGTCGTAGGATCTACAACTTGCCACCAACAAACAATGACAAGTTCCAAGTGAGTAAATCCCAGAGAAATTCAGTTAGTATTCACAAGAAATCCAAGAAAACGACTACAATTCATGCATATAAAGTAAATGAACAGAAATGTAATGCATGAATATAAGTCGTGAGATAATCAAGAATACAGAACGCGAGTGTGGCGTATAGCTGTCGAGCCCTGGGACTAAATACTAAATCGAGAAAGCCCTTGAGGTGAGGAAATCCACACCCCTTCTTCACGGTCAAAATGAGGAACTCTGTTGGCATGAAGGTAGACTTCCGCCCAACGCTTCATATGAGAAGAAATCTGTGACGGAGGTGAGCCTCACGTCAACTCGCTCTCGAGATCATCGACTCGCTGAGAGATATATCAAACGTAGTATAAGGTATGACCAACATCATAGAAACAATCGGATCATCATCAACAAGAGAGCCTTGAAAGGGGTTACACCGTCCCTTCGACCATACACAAACACCGCGGGAATAGAGTAAATATGCAAGCTGGACTGATGAAAAGTAACGTGAAATAAATAATTTACAAGGAAAATAAATAAATTCTAAACTAACTTTCTCGTGCGTTTACTTACCTCAAACAATCACAAATATCTCTCTAAAATGTCCTGCTCACTCCTCGAGATACGCGCCCGATACCCGATTATAGTCTCATAAGTTTATGGTATCCAATTATACCACTTTTGTTATTTTAGAAATACATTAAGAGAATTTATAATGTGTGACCAAATATTTGAAATTTTGTTTCACAAAGTTTAAATTTTTGACACACTTTTCGAGTTATACCGGGGTACCGACGCCCCAAAAGTCGTCGAAAAGTACTTTTTTATGTTTTTCCCATTTTATTATGTTTTTCTTGATTTTTCTATAATTTTCTAGCTATTTTTCCTATTTTCTGATATTTATTTGATTTAAAAATGTATTTTGTTTATATTTTTAAAATTATTAATTAATTAGTTTAATTTAGGGTGAGTTGGACCCGGTCACCCGGGTTTGGGCTGGCTCTGGCCGTCCCAGGCCTGGGCTGCCCGGCGCGCCTGGCATTGGGTAGCCCGGCCTATATGGGCTTAGCCGGCAGGTCCAACGAGCTCCTTCTTCTTCCTCCCAACTCGTTATAAAGACGATCTCCTTCTTCGTTTTTTTTTATTAACATAATCAACAACAATTTCAACAACAACACCACCACCAACAACTTAACAACAACAACAACCCCATCACCATTTAAACTCTAAATCTCTCCACATAAGTTAACAAAAATTGATACACTCACCTCGATATAGAGATCTTTGTGAGCGTCATCGAGTGGAGAGAGCGCCGCGAGGGAGATGCGACTGAGTTGAGGGAGTGATAGAGAGCTTGGTGGTGAGGAGTTGGGAGTGGAGAAGAAAGTGGAAATGGGAGGGGGAAGAGAAGAATCGGGTAGAGAGTGAGTGAGTGAGGAGAGATGAATTTTTTTTTTGGAGAGGAGAGAAAAAAATGAATGATGGATTTAGGTATGGTGATTATATATGTGATGTGATGTGATATGTGATGTCTTATATGTGATGTGACAACTAAATCCCAGACTATCCCATACACCCGCGTTACGCGCACATCGCGACGTCGTCCACTCTCGTCACTACACGCGCACAACGCGACCAAACGTAATTCTCACTTAGCGCGGAGCGAACTATTAAATAATAGAAAATAAATAAGTATTCGCCACACAAAAATAACAAATTTAACCTCGTTAGGAGTGCCCTAGACTTTTTCGCAACGTCCACGTGGGTCTGAGCTTAAGATTTTAATATGTAATTTGTCAGTGAATCGGGATTAATTAAAGCGGACGTTACAATCTTCCCAACTAAAAGGAATTTCGTCCCGAAATTCAAATTTAACTCAATATTTACCTTGGAACAAGTGGGGGTATCGCTCTCGCACGGTAGACTCTCTCTCCCAGTAAGGCCCTCGTTTTTATGATACTGCCATCGAATGAGTATAAGTGATATTTCTTTCCTTCTAAGAGTCTGTACCTTGCGGTCTACTATCTCAATGGAGTTCTCCTTGTATGTTACATCCGGTCTGACTTCGATCCTAGTCATATCAACCATCGGTCTCGGTCCTGATCTGGCTACCTCAACATAGAAATATGAAAAACATCATGCACCGCTACCAGCTGGCTCGACAATCTCAACTGATAAGCAACCTCCCTAACTCGTCGGACTATCTGAAACGACCCGATGAATCTCGGTGCAAGCTTTCCCTTGATCCCAAATCTCTGATGGCCCTTCAAGGGAGAAACCTTCAAGTAGACCCAATCATCCACTTCATAACTCAGCCCATCGCGATACTTATTCACGTACTTCTTTTGTCTATCCTGAGCAGCCTGTAACCTTTGATGAATCAGCCTAATTCTCTATGTGTGATTTACAACAATTTCAGGCCCAACGACAGGTACGTCATCGGGTTATGCCCAGAAAGCTGGTGATCTGCATGGTCTCCCGTATAGCGCCTCAAATGATTGCATCCCAATACTAGCCTGATAGCTATTGTTGTAGGCAAATTCACAAAGTGGCAAAAACTCCTCCCATGACCCTCCAAACTGTAGCACACAGGCTATGAGCATGTCCTCAAGAATTTGAATAAGTCTCTCAGACTGACCATCGGTCTGCGGATGAAAAGCCTTGCTAAACTACAATTTGTTACCATACTGCTCCTGCATGGCCTGCCAAAGCGGCGAAGTCGACTGTCTCTGTCTGACACTATAGATACTGACACTCCGTGCAGTCTGATAATTTCTCGTTCGAAGAGCGTGCACAGCTGTGGAAAGCTATATTTCATGGAGATTGGGACAAAATGCGCTAATTTTGTCAGTCGATTCACGACTACCTAAATGGCATCGTGCTTGCGCAAAGTCGTCGACAACCCACTGACGAAGTCCATAGTGATGTGTTCCCATTTCCACTGTGGGATAGGTAGTGGCTGCAATAGTCCTCCAGGCTTCCTGTGCTCAGCCTTAACCTACTGATATACCTCACAACTCCTCACATACTGGCTGACATATGCCTTCATCCCTGGCCACCAAAATAACCGTCGCATATCATGGTACATTTCGGTCATGCCGGAATGCATTGTGTACCTGGATTTGTGAGCCTCCTGAAGAATACAATCGCGTAACTCTGCCATTGCAAGAATCCATAATCTACCTCGGTGTCTCAAACACTCATCAGCAGACTCGCGCCAATCTGGGTAATCTGGACTTTGTGCCATGTCCTTCAACATCTGATACATCACATCAGCTCTTTGATACTCCAAGACGCGCGGAATAGATACCATCGATACTCTCATCTATCTGCAAATATGTGCCTCTGCAGTATCTGGAACCTCTGACAAACTCATAGTTGCTGCCGTCTCGAGTAAACCAAACTCGTGGGTCATCTTGAAAACTATTATCTCACTGTCTGGTCATATCCTACTAAGGGCATCTGCTACGACATTCGCCTTCCCAGGCTGATACTCGACGGTTAAGTCATAGTCTTTCAGCAATTCCAACCACCGTCGTTGTCTCATATTCAGGTCCTTTTAGGTGAAAATATACGTCAAACTCTTATGATCTGTATACAATGTGAACTTCTCACCATAAACGTGGTGTCTCCACACATTCAGTGCAAATACAACTACTGCAAGCTCTAAGTCGTGCACTAGATAGTTCATCTCATGGGTCCTCAACTGACGTGATAAATAAGCTATCGCTCTATCTCCCTGCATCAGTACGCATCGCAATCCAGTGCCACAAGCATCCGTATGAACAATCAACTCCTTGCCCGACTCGGGCAACACTAATAACGGTGCAGAAGTCAACTTCTTCTTAAACTCTGTGAAGGTCGCCTCGCATTCACTGGGCCAATGGAAGATCACATCTTTCTTGGTTAATCTAGTCATCGGCGCTGCAATTTTGGAGAAGTCATGTACAAAGCGTCGATAATATCCTGCCAATCCTAAAAAGCTCCTGATGTCTATCACGCACTCTGGTGTAGGCCAATCGATGATAGCGTGAATCTTACTTGGGTCCACAAAAATACTTCTTTCGCTGATCACGTGCCCCAAGAATTTCACCTCAGAAAGCCAAAATTCGCACTTACTGAACTTGGCGTAGAGTTTGTGTTCCCTCAAAGTCTTCAACATTTCTTTGAGATTCCTCTCGTGGTCCTCATGAGTCTTAGAGTAAATCAATATATCATCGATGAAGACTATCACGAATCAATCTAAAAACGACCGTAAGACTCGATGCATAAAACCCATAAACACAATTGGCGTGTTTGTCAACCTAAACGACATGACTGTGAACTCAAATAACTCGTGACGTGTGATGAACGTCATCTTAGGTACATCCTCCTATTTGATCCGCACCTAATGATATCCAAATCTCAGATCAATCTTGGAGAAAAAATGTGCTCTGGCCAACCGGTCGAATAGGTCATCGATCATGGGCAAAGGATACCTATTCCTGACTGTAACCTGATTTAACTTTCGGTAGTCTATACACATCATCATACTACTATCTTTTTTTCTCACATATAAGACCAGTGCTCCCCAGGGTGACATACTCGGGTGTATGAAGCCTTTCTTCGATAGATCTTCTAGCTGAGCCCTCAACTCCTCGTGCTCTAGCCATGCCATACGGTAAGGTCTGCTCGCTATAGGCCGTGTGCCTGACACTAACTCAATCATAAACTCAACCTGTCCGAGTAGGGGTAATCAAGGTAGATCTTCAGAAAACATTTGGGAACTTGCGTGCTACTGGGACATCTTCATTGCTAGTCACTTGCCTTTCATCGGACTCTACTATCGTTGCGAGGACCTCCATTTCCTGAGTAGAATCAATGTCGGTGCCACAGCCAGCGTATTCAATAGTGTAGTGACTGCTAGCAGTATCTCGGTAGTAATGGTCATGAACTGGGTCGCCAGAATAGTCGGGACGACGACTGTCTGCTCTATAGTAGCGGTGGCGACGAGTGTGGCAGGGGCTGGCATGGTCGTTGCTAGCGCTCGAAGCAATCGAAGAATCTCGAGCTGTAAATTATGGAGTGCGACCGTGTCGCACAAGGTCTGATCCGAGTCGGCAGGTGTCGAGCCTTTCGTCTGGCCCCCATCATCCATATGAAGAACCGGTCGTCCATCCATGCAGAATTAGCCAATCGCGAACGTGCCGCATCTCAGCGTCGTAATATGTGTACATAAGTATTACAATCAATATATATACATATAAGTTCTAGTACTACCCGCTAACTTTGCTTCCCAACTAAATTTCTAAGTTAGGATATTCGGGTTTCCACATCTAATGTTTGTTGTTAAGTTTTATTCGGTCGTACTAAACTTTCCCCTAAGTTCACCTGAACTTAGGCTCTGATACCAACTGTGACGGCCCTAAATTCCGAAGCAAACCGGGCACCGCCACGTCGCTGGAGACGTTACCAAGCCATGCTACGTCACCCGCACGCCTGTTTATGACGACCCACGAACTTCCATCTTGTAATCTGACTTAGTAAATTTCGTTATTTTAAAAGATTAATATTCTATCAAAATATCCTAAGTTAAGAAGTTTTACAACTTAATTTGTTTATTTTAATTATTTTCAGGTTATTTTTAATAGCGGAAGTCTTAATAACATGCATATAATTAATGTAAACTAGTTATGCATTAATTGACGACCTATGGGGTGGAAACCCATCAAAAGGATACCATGTATATCACTTAAGGCGATGAAATAT
The DNA here is from genome assembly GCA_039657365.1 of Stephania yunnanensis. Taxonomy (NCBI): domain Eukaryota; kingdom Viridiplantae; phylum Streptophyta; class Magnoliopsida; order Ranunculales; family Menispermaceae; genus Stephania; species Stephania yunnanensis. Next base: position 48,640,829 of record CM077584.1, on the reverse strand, counting down.
ATAATAAGCGTCAATATACATGTATCAGGTGAAAAGTCTCCCAAAATGATCCCAAAAAGTATGTATACGTAAATACAATCACCTTCGAGTAAGCTAGTGGAGGCGCTCCAAATCAGAGGTAGTCGCCGATCACCGCCTTCCTCCGGCTCGTCGTAGGATCCGCAACTTGCCACCAACAAACAATGAAAAGTTCCAGGTGAATAAATCCCAGAGAAATTCAGTTAGTATTAATAAGAAATCCAAGAAAACGGCTTCAATTCATGCATATAAAGTAAATGAACAGAAATGTAAAACATGAATATAAGTCGCGAGATAATCGAGAATGCGGAATGCGAGTGTGGTGTATAGCTGTCGAGCCCTGGGACTAAATACTAAACCGAGAAGGCCCTAGAGGTGAGGAAATCTACACCCCCTCTTCACGATCGAAATGAGGAACTCTGTTGGTTTGAAGGTAGACTTCCGCCCAACACCTCATATGGGAGGAAATCTGTGACGGAGGTGAGCCTCACGTTAACTCGCTCTCGAGATCATCGACTCGCTGAGAGATATCTCAAACGTAGTCTAAGGTATGACCAACATCATAGAAAAAATCGGATCATCATCAACGAGAGAGCCTTAAAAGGGGTCACACCATCCTTTCGACCATACACAGGCACACGCGGGAATAGAGTAAACATACAAGCTGAACTGACGAATAGTAATGTGAGATAAATAATTTAAAAGGAAAATCAGTAAATTCTAAACTAACTTTCTCGTGGGTTTACTTACCTCAAATAATCACAAATATCTCTTCAAAATGTCCCGCTCACGCCTCGAGATACACGCCCGGTACTTGACTATAGTCTCATAAGTTCCTAGTATCCAATTATACCACTTTTATTATTTCAGAGACACATTAAGAGAATTTATAATGTGTGACCAAAAACTTAAAATTTTGTTTAACAAAGTTTAAATTCTCGGCACGCTTTTCTGATGGGGCATGTGCCCTAGGTCAATCCATTAACTGTCTTTATGAATACTTTTAGTTAATAAAAATAGAGGATTTCATTTGCTGTTTATTATAATTAATTTGCATGTTTACATTATAATAAGATCCATGGGTATTTACATAAATATCCTAAATGTCCCTAGTCGATCATTATACTGGGAACTATAATGAATTAAGACTAGTGTGAGTCTTGATTGATGATCATATGATGATTATACGTATAGGGATACGAATCAAGATCACGAGTACTTGTTAGGGAACAAAGTACTGGACCGACCCGCTATGAGAACATAACATGGATTAAGTCATAGTTGTTTCTCATGATAGGTATATATTCCAGTCCTCTGACTTGAGATTACCAGAGACTTCAACATTAGGAACACAGTGATTTGACACAATCAAACGTTGTCTTTAACCGGACGATTATAAAGGTTGTGATTGGTTACTATGTGAGCAATGTGATGAAGTTGTGTAATCGAGATAGAATTTGTCCCTCTCATATAAAGAGAGATATCTAGTGGATCCCTCGATGTGTTAGATCATAAAAGGCCTAATCTAAGTGAATTGATATTGATCAATGTCACTTGGATGTTTTCAGTCTACCTAGAGATCGAGACTAGTACGATTGAACATGTTGGATGACAATTCCATGCCTTATGTTTGATCAAAAGGATATCGTGTGACAAAAGGATGTTATATACATTATTGATTAGGTTGTATCGATTTGATATTCGTACGACTTGGGTAGTCATAATGTCTTGCTAGAGGCCACTTATGACTTGTATACCAAAATGTGTTTTGGTACACTGCCAACGTTGTATGAGCCTATTGGGTCGCACACTAAGAATGGTTTTGCGAGATTTTAAGACGATTCAGAAAAACGAATTTTATGTGATAAAATTCATGACATAAACGTCCTTGTGGTGTATTACACTTATACTTCTTTAAGTAAGGGTATATGTGTAATTTACTTAAACGTCTATATACAAGAGTTGTATAAATAGACGCTTTAAGTTAGAATACACTAACAAAGGATCAAAAGGCCAAAACTCCTTTTTCGTTTAAGAAACGACTTAGGGTTTTTGGTATGCTCGATCGTTTTGGAGAGATTCAAAAGGTTTGACATTCTCTCGACGCTAGCACTTCAATCTCGGCCGCCGTTCGTGTGTGGATCGCCGATAGAGGCGTTCGTCGTTAGCGCGCCTTAGAGATCGATCAACCTTCGAAAGGTATATTGCGATTGAGGTATGATTAAGTTTTTCATGGTTTAAACGTTTTTAATGGAATTAGATTCGGATCCTGTTGGGGTTTTTGTCAAAATTATTTTGTAATCTCCGCTGCGTATGAACCCGAAAACCCAACAGTGGGGTATCGAGCCTTCGAGTTTGATTCCATTAATTTCATTGCATGTTTTTTCTGATATATACATGATATATGATCGAAAGCATGTTGATAGTTGATGTATATGTGATATACATAAGTTTTCTTTGAGATTTATTATCACGTTTGTGTATATGATACACATATTTGTGATTTAATTGAAATCATTAGGTATAATCGTTATTCTTTGTGCATTGATGCATGGATGAAATCTCTGTAATTCAATATGCATATTTAGGTTACATTGTTTTACGTTTCTTGAATTGTATAAGGTTGAATATTAATTCAAACTAATATGATTAGATTCGATTGGGATAGTAGTTCATGATTCAATGACATATTTGTGATTATCTAGATGAGGACCGAAATTGCAAATAACTAATTTTCGAAATTATTTATTTATAATTAATTAATTTTCGAAATTAATTATTTATATTGTTATATCTATTTTGTTATGAAGTTTCTATTTTATAAAGATAGATAACAAATTAGAATATGAGATAAATATCAAGAATCTTGTTATTGGTGATATGCTAGGATTCAAATATCTCAAGTCCTAATTAGATTAGGATAAGATTAGTCCTAATAGGATTAGGATAAGATTAGTCCTAATTGGATTAGGATAAGATAAGTCCTAATTGGATTAGGATAAGATTAGTCCTAATAGGATTATGATAAGATTAGTCCTAATTAGATTAGGATAAGATAAGTCCTAATTGGATTAGGATAAGATTAGTCCTAATTGGATTAGGATAAGATGATTAGTTAGATGTGGGCCGGGTTAATTAAAAATGTTTTAATTGACTTAATTTTGGATAAATTAAGGGTAAATTTAGTATAGTAAAATCAATGCGAAAAATATGATTTTCTATAGCGAATTTCAATTTTCGGAATTGAGATCCGTCTTCTTAAAAAAAAAAAAAAAAAAAAAAAAAAAAAAAAAAAAAAAACGAAGGCGCTGCTTTCCCACAGTCCCAATCCATGATCCAAATCAATGCGGAATCACCGCATTGACCGGCCAATAATGACCGCCGTCTAACTAATCCTAAGCGCAAGGAAATTCTTTTATTGGTGAATAATATAGAAATTTCCAAATTGTTTAGTGATTGAACAAATCAATAGAATATATGATATTTTATTGTTTACATAAAATTCACTAAAACAGAAATAAAATCCCTCTATTAAATTTTAAGTCTCATGTCATCCATTTTTAAACACTTGTCAAGGCCTCGATCACACTAATACAGGTTTTAAATGCCATAGGGGTGTATTGTGTTATCTTGGTGAGACAAGTTGGGTAAGAGTTACCTAAATGTTTAAAATGGTCCGACTTAATAAAGCCATCAAAATAGTTTTGAGCTTTAGGCAAATGATGAGATAAAACATGCTAAGACATAAGATGTCCCGTATCTCATAAAAGGATCTAAAAATTACATAAGATGTAATTGGTAACTGTTACCTACCTAAATAATCTAGTTCTCAATGTGTTTCATGCCATAAATTGTCATAGAATTAGGTGAAATATGGATTTTAGTCCCCTAAATAAACAAGACGTTTAGGAGGGTTGTTAATTTAGTGGGAGTCTATTCCTCTATACTAAAATAAACTTTGCATAATCTTTATTGTAGATCAATGGCCTCTTCAAGTAACAATAATCCCCTGTCACTGCGATCCATCCTTGAGAAGGATAAACTATCTGGGACTAACTTTCTTGACTGGTTCAGAAACTTGAGAATTGTTCTTAAGCATGAACGCAAGTTGTATGTCCCGATGCTCCAATCCCCGAGGACCCACCAGCCAATGCTACGAAAGTTTGTGAAGGATGCGCATAGTAAGCATGTCAACGATTCTACGATGTTGCATGTATTATGCTTTGGCAACTATGGTTCCCGAACTTGAGAAGGACATGGAACTAATGGAAGCCTACGACATGGCTATAACGCTCAAGGAAATGTTCCAACAAACAAGCTAGGCAAGAAAGGTTCGAGACAGTCAAAAACCTACATTCTTGCAAGATGACCGAGGGTGCGTCGGTTAGTCCTCATGTTCTCGAAGATGAAGGGCTATGTTGACCACTTGATAGACTCGGATTCCCCATAAGCCAAGAGTTGGCTACGGATTTGATCTTGAATTCATTACCAGAGAGTTACTCACAATTTGTGATGAACTACAATATGAATAATATGGAGAAATCAATTTCGAGTTGCATTTGATGCTCAAAATCGCTGAACAAAATATCAAGAAACCCTCTAGTAATGTGTTGATGGTCCAAAGGGAAAGGGAATGAAGAAGAAAGGCAAAGGCAAGGCTAAAGTTGCCAAGGTACGTTGCCGCACTGTCGCAAAGCCTCGTGGAACAAGTCAAGCCCCACTGTTTCTACTTCAAAACACCCAAAAGAAAAGGAAGGAAATTGTCATTTCTGTCATGCACTGGACATTGGTTCGAAATTGCAAACTCTATCTGGGAAGATCTAAGGAAGAAAAAGGGTAGTGCGACTACCACTACAGGTATTTATGTTATTGAAATTAATTTATCTACTAGTGATTCCTGGGTATTAGATACTGGATGTGGATCTCACATTTGTATAAATGTGCAGGGGACTCACCAGAAGTAGAAAGTTGAAGAAAGGAGAAGTCATCCTCCGCGTAGGGAATGGAGCAAGAGTTCTTTACCTGGTTTGTTGGATCATATGACTTAGTTTTATCTAGTGGACTTATTTTAACTTTAAATAATTGTTATTTTGTGCTCGCTTGAGCGAAACATCATTTCTGTTTCATGTTTGGATATGGATGGTTTTGATTTTATTATTGCTAATAATAGATGTTCCATTTTTCGTAAAGGCATATTTTATGCAAATGCTGATTTGTATGATGGTCTTTATATTCTAAGCATGAAAAAGTCCACTGATACTCCAGTCTTTAACATAAATACAAAGAGGTTCAAGTCAAATGATTTGAATCAAACCTATCTTTGGCATTGTCGTCTCGGGCACATAAATGAGAAACGCATAACGAAGCTCCATAAAGATGGACTTCTAGATTCATTTGATTTAGAAACATATGAAACGTGCGTATCTTGTTTACTAGGCAAGATGACTAAAAGTCCCTTTACTGGACACGGTGAAAGGGCAAGTGATTTATTGGGTCTATACATACTGATGTATGCGGTCCTATAAACACAATGGCTAGAGGAGGTTATCAGTACTTCATTACATTTACTTGATGATTTCAAAGAGATATGGTTATGTATATCTTATGAAACATAAAGTTTGAATCATTTGAGATGTTTCGAACGTTTCAAAATGAAGTGCGTAAATCAACTTGGTAAAACTATCAAAACACTTCGATCAGATCGAGGTGGTGAGTATTTAAGCCAAGAATTTGATGATCATCTTAGAAATTGTGGGATTGTCTCCCAATTGACTCCACCAAAGCAACTCCACAATGGAATGGAGTTTCTCGAAAGGAGAAATCGAACCTTATTAGATATGATTCGATCTATGATGAGTCGAGCAGATCTTCCATTATCCTTTTGGGGTTATGCATTACAAATCTGCAGCTTTCACTCTAAATCGAGTTCCTTCTAAAGCGGTTGATAAAACACCATATGAGATATGGTACGGGAAGAGACCTAGTTTGTCTTTTCTTAAGATTTGGGGTTGTGAGGCTTACGTAAAGCGACAAGTCTCGTAAAAACTAGCACCTAAATCGACAAGTGTTTATTTGTGGGGTATCCTAAGGAAACAAAAGGATATTACTTTTATAATCCCGCCGAGAACAAAGTGTTTGTTGCTCGGTATGGTGCCTTTATGGAAAAACAGTTTATTTCAAAAGACACTAGTGGGAAAGAAATAAATCTTGAAGAAGTTCAAGAATCACAAGTAAACACTCGAACCGCTTACTTTGGAAGTTCAACAACGTTCCGAACCGATTGAACCTCTACAAGTAACACAAGGCCCACGTAAATCTAGTAGGGTAAGACATGAGCCGAGAGATTCGGATTTCTCATTACGATAGTCGTGATGTGTTGCTTATAGACCAAAATGAGCCCACTACTTATCGGAGGCTATGTCTGGACCAGACTCGGATAAATGGCTAAGTGCCATGAACTCGAGATGCAATCCATGTATGATAACCAAGTTTGGAACTTGGTTGATTTACTGAAGGTGGTAAGACCATTGGATGTAAATGGGTTTTCAAGAAGAAAACCGACATGGATGGCAAAGTGCATACTTTTAAAGCAAGACTTGTAGCAAAAGGTTTCAGTGACTCAAGGTGTTGATTATGATGAAACTTTTTCGCCGCAGCCATGCTTAAATCCATAAGAATTTTAATTGCCATTGCTTGCATATTATGACTATGAAATATGGCGAATGGATGTAAAAACAAAGCATTTCTTAATGGAAAGCTGCTTGAGGACGTGTATATGACACAACCCGAAGGTTTTGTACATCCCGAGAATTCTAGGAAGGTATGCAAGCTTCAAAGATCCATTTATGGATTAAAGCAAGCTTCTCGAGTTGGAATCTTCGTTTTGATGAAGCAATCAAGGATTTTGGTTTTATTAAGAATGAAGATGAGCCTTGTGTATACAAGAAGGTCAAAGTGGGAGTGTAGTTATTTTTCTGTACTTGTATGTTGATGATATATTACTCATTGGAAATGACATCCCAACATTGCGTAATGTCAAGTCTTGGTTAGGGAAGTGTTTCTCAATGAAAGACTTAGGAGATGCACCTATATCCTAGGGATAAAGATCTATAGGGATAGATCTAAAAGGCTAATCGGTCTAAGTCGAGTGCTTACATAGACAAGGTGTCAATAGGTTCAGTTTGCAAGACTCTAAAAGAGGATTGTTGCCAATGTCTCATGGGATAAGTCTCAAGAAGACTCAATGTCCTAAGACAAATGATGAGCGAGACCGTATGAATAAGATTCCATATGCATCACTATTGGATCTATCATGTATGCCATGTTATGCACTCGACCCGATGTATCATATGCTTTGAGCACTACAAGCAGATATCATCGATCCAGGTGAGAGTCACTGGATAGCAAGAAAGAACATCCTTAAGTACTTAAGAAGGACTAAGGAAGTGTTCTTGGTCTATGGAGGTTTTGAAAACGATCTAGTTGTAAATGGTTACACAGATGCGAGTTTTCAAACGATATAGATGATTTCGGATCGCGATCTGATATGTGTTTACTTTGAATGGGGGTGCGAAGAAGTGGAAAAGTTCGAAGCAAGAGATCGTGGCGATTCTACAACAGTAGTTTCGAGTATATTGCGTAGCGTCCGATGCAAAGAAAGGAGGCGCTTTGATCAAAAAGTTCATTTCTCGAACTAGGTGTGGTTCCGAGTATTGCTAACCCTGTTTGTTTGTATTGTGACAATAACGGGGCAATAGCACAGGCCAAGGAACCTAGATCACACCACAGATCCAAACATATACTCAAAGCGTTTTCATCTCATCGAGAGAAATTATTGAGAGGGAGACGTAAAGATTTGCAGAGTACCTATCAAGACAACGTTGCGGATCCATTGACAAAAGCTCTTCCACAAGCAAAACATGATGGTCATGTTAGATCATTAGGCATTAGATGCATGTATGATTGGCCCTAGTGCAAGTGGGAGATGATGGGGCATGTGCCCTAGGTCAATCCATTAACTGTCTTTATGAATACTTTTAGTTAATAAAAATAGAGGATTTCATTTGCTTGTTTATTATAATTAATTTGCATGTTTACATTATAATAAGATCCATGGGTATTTACATAAATATCCTAAATGTCCCTAGTCGATCATTATACGGGAACTATAATGAATTAAGACTAGTGTGAGTCTTGATTGATGATCATATGATGATTATACGTATAGGGATACGAATCAAGATCACGAGTACTTGTTAGGGAACAAAGTACTTGGACCGACCAGCTATGAGAACATAACATGGATTAAGTCATAGTTGTTTCTCATGATAGGTATATATTCCAAATCCTCCGACTTGAGATTACTGTAGAGACTTCAACATTAGGAACACAAGGATTTGACACAATCAAACGTTGTCTTTAACCTAGACGATTATAAAGGTTGTGATTGGTTACTATGTGAGCAATGTGATGAAGTTGTGTAATCGAGATAGAATTTGTCCCTCTCATATAAAGAGAGATATCTAGTGGATCCCTCGATGTGTTAGACTCGTTAAAAGGCCTAATCTAAGTGAATTGATATTGATCAATGTCACTTGGATGTTTTCATCTACCTAGAGATCGAGACTAGTACGATTGAACATGTTGGATGACAATTCCATGCCTTATGTTTGATCAAAAGGATATCGTGTGACAAAAGGATGTTATATACATTATTGATTAGGTTGTATCGATTTGATATTCGTACGACTTGGGTAGTCATAATGTCTTGCTAGAGGCCACTTATGACTTGTATACCAAAATGTGTTTTGGTACACCGCCAACGTTGTATGAGCCTATTGGGTCGCACACTAAGAATGGTTTTGCGAGATTTTAAGACGATTCGTAAAAACGAATTTTATGTGATAAAATTCATGACATAAACGTCCTTGTGGTGTATTACACTTATACTTCTTTAAGTAAGGGTATATGTGTAATTTACTTAAACGTCTATATACAAGAGTTGTATAAATAGACGCTTTAAGTTAGAATACACTAACAAAGGATCAAAAGGCCAAAACTCCTTTTCGTTTAAGAAACGACTTAGGGTTTTTGGTATGCTCGATCGTTTTGGAGAGATTCAAAAGGTTTGACATTCTCTCGACGCTAGCACTTCAATCTCGCCGCCGTTCGTGTGTGGACTGCTGATAGAGGGCGTTCGTCGTTGGCAGCGCCTTAGAGATCGATCAACCTTCTGAAAGGTATATTGCGATTGAGGTATGATTAAGTTTTTCATGGTTTAAACGTTTTTAATGGAATTAGATTCGGATCCTGTTGGGGTTTTTGTCAAAATTATTTTGTAATCTCCGCTGCGTATGAACCCCAAAACCCAACATTTTCGAGTTATACCGGGGTACCGACGCCCCAAAAGTCCTCAAAAACTACTTTTTTATATTTTTCTCATTTCCTTATATTTTCTCGATTTTTCTGGATTTTCCATAATTTCTAGCTATTTCTCCTATTTTCTTATTTAAAAATGTATTTTTTTATTTTGTTTTATTAATTAATTTAATTTAGGGTGGGTTGGGCCCTATTCGGCCCAACCATGGCCACCCGGGTTTGGCCAGCTCGGCCCAACTCGCCATGGTTTGGGCCGGCTCAGCCCGCCTAGCCTAGGGCAGCCTGACCTACATGGGCCTGTGCAACCAGGCCCACATAGGCTTGGCCAACAGGCCCAACATGCTCATTCTTCTTCCTCCTAACTCGTCACAGAGACGATCTTCTTCTTCATTTTTTTTACACAGTAATAACAACAATTTCAACAACAACACCACCAACAACCTAACAACAAGAACAACAACAACCCCATCACCATTTAAACTTTAAATCTCTCCGTAAAAGTTAAAAAAAATTGATACACTCACCTCGATTCGGAGATCTTCGTGAGCGTCGCCGAGTGGAGAGAGCGCCGCGAGGGATGTGCGACCGAGTTGAGGGAGTGATGGAGAGCTTGGTGGTGTTGAGTTGGAAGTGGAAAAGAAAGTGAAAATGGGAGGGGGAAAAGAAGAATCGGGTAGAGAGAGAGTGAGTGAGGATAGATAATTTTTTTTGTTCGAGATGAGAGAAAAAATGAATGATGGGCTTAGGTATGGTGATTAGATAGGTGATGTGATGTGTAATGTGACAACTAAATCTCAGACTATCCCATACACTTGCGTTACGAGCACACCGCGATGTCGTCCATTTTCATCACTATACGCGCACAACACGACCAAGCGTAATTCTCACTTAGCGCGGCGCAAACTATTAAATAATAGCAAAACAAATAAACACTCGCGACACAAAAATAACAAATTCCACCTCGTTAGGCGTGCCCTAGACTTTTCCGCAACGTCTACGTGTGTCTGAGCTTAGGATCTTAATCTATAATTTGCTAATTAATCAGGATTAATTAAAGCGGGTCGTTACATTACAGGCCTAGTACAATTTCGGTGGATGTATCCATTCGAGAGGTAATAAATTATACTTATTGCCTGCTACTTTTATTGTACACAATTAAATTCAATTGAAATGTGTGTCTAACTAGTTTAACTCTATAAATGTAGCTATTTGAAACATTTGAAAAAATAATGTTAGTAATAAAGCAAAGGTTGAGGGTTCAATATGCAATGCTTATTTAGTGGAAGATGCAACATCGTTTTGATCATATTATTTTGAGAAACACGTCTCCACATCGCACAATCGCCCGCACTGCAATTATGATGGTGGAGTTAGCACAAGTCAAAATTTTAATGGCACCTTCTCGATCTTCACCTACCCAAGTTGAGCCATTAGAAGATCAAAGAGGCATTATCTAACATATGATGAGTGTAACGCTGCACATGCTTATGTGTTGTTGAATTGTCCCGAAGTATCTTCTTTCATGATGTATACATAAATATGTTACAATACAAAGTTTTTATGACATTTGTATAGTCTTATTCGATTCAATCGTAATTCTTCATTTCTTTCATCTCCTGTAAGGATGTACATATCGACGTTTTATTCGAAATAGACGAATATCACACAAAGTGTAATCGATCAACATCTCGAGAAACAATTCTCAACTTGGTTCCAACATTTTGTAAGTTATTAATAAATCCATATTAACACAATTCTTCTTGTTTTGTTATATATTTGAGCATATTGTTTATCATGCAAAATTGTTTCAAATGTAGGCGTCATTGTACATTCAAGATCCCAGTTTTCTAATAATCCCATATGGCCCAAGTCGTCTTTGCACCGCATATCACGCATATCTTGTTAATGACTACAAGTCTCAAATAGTATCACATAGCACAAATAACAATATTCATGGTAGCGGGTGTATGTTAGATACACAATTTACGCGGAATGCGAAGCGGCTTCAATGGGAAATTGGAAGAGGCACTCAACCCGACCAGCAAACGACCGCACGGCTAGGCCCTTTTGATTTACATGCCTCAAAGTCGCCAAGTTTTACACCACACATTTCTAATGACTCGTCCATCGACATAGCCTCACGTGGATGGCGATGAGGCATTTAGGCCGCTAGAGCACCCAGAGGCACCACTTCTACGCAATCAGGGAGCAAATATTCTTGGTTGTCAAGGATGTTAGATCGTAAGTATATGCAATTTAGCTATAACTCAAATGCGTTTCATTAATTGATGAAAATAAGATCTAGAATAAATTTCCAATTTAGTGGATGAAATTTGAACTAGACAAATACAGCTTGATAAGTTTGTATTTATAGGTTTTTAGTAGTTTATTTTAGTATATTTAATGTGAAGAGTCTCTAAAATATATATATAATTATATTTATTGGTCGGTTTCAGGTGAAAAAGAGTGCGCGGTTGGATTCGTGGCAAAAATATTCAAAATGGGGTATTTACATGCATTGATTGAACACCGAACTATTTTCATTGAGTTTCATGCATACCATTTAACAAGTGGCAGCATACTATTGGTCTAGTTCGCATCAACGTGCCACATGTTAGCCGTCCATTAGCCCAGCTCGCCATGCATTCCATACGTTTCTAGCAGTCATCAACGTGGTACCTACACATTTACCCAGCTCGTTTCCTGCTGCCACGAGGCTCCAATCAGGTTCTGCCATTTCATCTCATCATTCGTGCCCATGCAGTATCCCAATTTCTCGTCGATTATGTGCGAGCCTTCTTCACCGCTTCTTGCTACCACGTGGCTCGCTCTCAACCACTTGGGACGTCATCAACAGCTTCTTCTACCAATCCAAACGCGCCACGTAAGTGATCTCCATTTTCTTCACCAATCAGTTGTTGACATGTGTTTCAAGCCATGTACACAACGCCCAACACCCATCAGATGCTCCTCGATGTACGTATTACACGACCAACCCCCAAAATTAATTTCTCTCACCTTCTCGGACCAATTTTCTTAGTTTATATATTAGGAACATTAGGTATTATATTAAAAACATAGACTATTATATTTTTATCATCGACTTCTCTTGACAATTGCCTAGGTCGGTGGGAAACAAGCCTGGATTATGGATTCATGGCATATTATGTGAGATCTTTTATTTTATTATTTAATTTAATTTAATTCTCCTATTTTGTTGTTGTTGATTTTAAGTAATATGATTTAGATCTAGAGTGTGTATATGGCCAGTGCATGCTTTTAGATGGACAACCTATAGTTATTAGGACTGATAGTATACTTGTAATTGTACTTTTGAACCAATAAAGTAACAAGCACTCACCCGTTTACCATAAAACTCTTTCGATTCTTGAGAGTGCAATAATTGAATCTTGGTTAAGTCAAAAGCGGATGCGATCCGGATATTTAGGATTAGTGTTCCTACATATCCATATTACTGCGGTTAGTGTGTTAAACCCGATTGGCGGATATCTAGGGTTATGCATTAATTAGGGAAGTAGTTAGTGGCAGACGTCCTGGCTATCGACATTGGGGAATGAGGGATTTCTGGCGGATGTCGATTTTCTATAACTAATTTAGGAGGATTTAAACTAATAACTTTTTGGGAAAGATTGAAGACCATGATTGTCATTAAATTTTGATCCTGATTTGTGGACTTGTAGACCTAGGTGTTACTTAGGTGTTCATTAATTGTTTTCAAAATTAGTTTCATTATTTTATTTATTTAGTTTAGTTAGATTAGTTAGTTAAAATTATTTATTTTAAAACCTCCGATTTCCTTTTGTTATTTTTAACCATATAAATACCACCAATCTCTGTGCGATCTGCCACTATTCTACAAAATAGTTGGTTTAGGAATTTTATTTTATTGATGCGTTTGGCATGCGTCAATTTTTGGCATCGTTGTCAGGGATTGGTTTTCTTTCTTTGGTATTTTTATATTATTTATTATTATTATTATTATTTTATTCATTTATAAATTGGAGCACCCCTTGAATTTTGTTAGGTTTGACTATGGATTATATTTTTTTAGCATAACGTGAGCATTTTTTTTTAGGAATTAACATGTTTATAAGATTTTAGGAATTTTGAGACTTGGTTGGGACATGTCCAACTTAAGTCGCCGAATTAGTGGTAGATCTTTGGGTAGACTTAAAACCTTAGACTTCATTCCATCATCTTGTTGATTTCACCCATTGTTGAAAGATTTCGGGCTCACAAGACTTGCTAGGAATCTTTTGAGTTAACTCCTATGCTTACTAGTTCTTGCACTTGTTATGATTGTTCTTTTATAGTTTTCTTAGTCACCTAAAAATGAAAGATTTTATGCGTTTTTAGAGACTTTCATTATGCATGCGTTTATATCATCTTCTTATTCATTCTCCATGTTCTATTATTTTTCTTTTTGTTGGATGAATTTCTGGACTTGTTTTGAACCTTGAGGATAAGATTCATAAAATTTGGGGGTATTTTAGGGATTATAGATTGAGTAGGATGGATTCTTTGCTAAAGACCGCATGTGAGATCATTTAAATTTTTTATGTGGTTATATGCGATTATCAGATGGTAATGGTGGCATTTTATATCATTTCTTTAATTTCTTGGCCCTTCATATTTCTTTCTCATTTCAATTGATACACTTTCATACATGTATTTAGTATGGTTTTTATTTTTTTATATTGTTTAGAGTCACCCGAAACTTTGTTTCATGCATTTGGTTGTGGATGAGTAAATTACAATTGCCTTTTTGACTTGAAACTTTGGGAAAACTAGGAGAAATACTCAATCAAGTCTGTAGCTCAGCATTTTTATGATTTCATGATTAGGGACTTAGTTGATGGTAGGACTTTGTGCTAGATAATGAAAATGAGCAGACGGTCAAAATCATGCAAGTGATATTATTTTAACCCACATTGAGGGATTTGCTTAATTATAGTGGAAGTGAGAAGGGCTGACATGAGTTTTTTGTTAATATAGAGAGTCCAACATGTTTCTATAGGAAACGGAGCAGGAAAACTTATGGTGGAAAAAAGTGAAAAAATCGGTCCATAGGAAATGGAGCAGGGACCGTATTTGTTAAAAAAAGAAAAAAATGGAGAATAAAATAATAAATAAAGGCGAAAGTTATAAAAACTCATCAAATAAAAGATTTAGCTCGAGTGCTTTCACTAAATTAAGTGAGACTTTAAACTTGTATGCTTAAATGTATATACCTAGAAAACTCGTGAGTAGTTGACGACCTTTGTTTTGACCGAATTTTTGTCTTCAAAGTGTGATATTAATTATGTTTGACTTGCAAGTCTTGACATATCAAAACTCCAAAATTTCCTGAGTTGTTTGGATGTAAAAATAGCATTTCTTAATGGAAAGCTGCTTGAGGAGGTGTATATGACACAACCTGAAGGTTTTGTACATCCTGAGAATTTTAGGAAGGTATGCAAGTTTCAAAGATCCATTTATGGATTAAAGCAAGCTTCTTGGAGTTGGAATCTTCATTTTGATGAAGCAATCAAGGATTTTGGTTTTATTAAGAACGAAGATGAGCCTCGTGTATACAATAAGGTCAGTAGGAGTGTAGTTGTTTTTCTGGTACTGTATGTTGATGATATATTACTCACTGGAAATGGCATCCCAACATTGCAGAATGTCAAGTCTTGGTTAGGGAAGTGTTTCTAAATGAAAGACTTAGAAGATGCAGCCTATATCCTAGAGATAAGGATCTATAGGGAAAGATCTAAGAGGCTAATCGGTTTAAGTCAGAGTGCTTACATAGACAAGGTGCTGAATAGGTTCAGTTCGCAAGACTCTAAAAGAGGATTGTTGCTAATGTCTCATGGCATAAGTCTCAATAAGGCTCAATGTCCTAAGAAAAATGATGAACGAGAACGTATGAATAAGATTTCGTATGCATCAGCTATTGGATCTATCATGTATGTCATGCTATGCACTAGACCTGATGTATCATATGCTTTGAGCACTACAAGCAGATATCATTCAGATCCTAGTGAGAGTCACTGAATAGCAGTAAAGAACATTCTTAAATACTTAAGAAGGACTAAGGAAGTGTTCTTGGTTTATGGAGGTTTTGAAAATGATCTAGTTGTAAATGGTAACATAGATGCAAGTTTTCAAAATGATATAGATGATTTTAGATCGCAGTTTGAATATGTGTTTACTTTGAATGGGGGTGCGGTAATTTGAAAAAGTTCAAAGCAAGAGACTGTGGCAGATTCTACAACAGAAGCTGAATATATTGCAACGTCCTATGCGGCAAAGGAGGCAGTTTGGATCAAAAAGTTCATTTCTGAACTAGTTGTGGTTCCAAGTATTGCTAACCCTGTTTGTTTGTATAGTGACAATAATGGGGCAATAACACAGGTAAGGAACCTAGATCACACCACAGATCAAAACATATACTCAGACGTTTTCATCTCAACGGAGAAATTATTGAGAGGGGAGACGTGAAGATTTGCAGAGTACCTACCGAAGACAACGTTGCGGATCCATTGACAAAAGCTATTCCACAAGCAAAACATGATGGTCATGTTAGATCATTAGGCATTAGATGCATGTATGATTGACCCCAGTGCAAGTGGGAAATGTTGGGGTATGTGCATAGGTCAATCCATTAACTGTCTTTATGAATACTTTTAGTTAATAAAATAGAGGATTTCATTTGTTCTTTATTATAATTAATATGCATGTTTACGTTATAATAAGATCCATGGGTATTTACAGAAATATCCTAAATGTCCCTAGTCGATCATTATACTGGGAACTATAATGAATTAAGACTAATGTGAGTTCTTGATTGATGATCATATGATGATTATACGTATAGGGATACGAATGAAGATCATGAGTACTTGTTAGGGAAAAAAGTATTGGACCGACCCGCTATGAGAACATCACATGGATTAAGTCATTGTTGTTTCTCTTGATTGGTATATTTTTCAGTCCTCTGACATGAGATTACCAGAGACTTCAACATTAGGAACACAATGATTTGACACAATCAAACGTTGTCTTTAACTGGACGAATATAAAGGTTGTGATTGGTTACTGTGTGAGCAATGCGATGAAGTTGTGTAATCGAGATAGAATTTGTCCATTTCATATAAAAAGAGATATCCAATAGATCTGTTAGACTATTAAAATGCCTAGTCTAAGTGAATTGATATTGATCAATGGCACTTGGATGTTTTCAGTCTACCTAGAGATCGAGACTAGTACGATTGAACATGTTGGATGACAATTTCATGTCTTATTTTTGATCAAAAGGATATCGTGTGACAAAAGGATGTTACATACACTATTGATTAGGTTGTATCGATTTGATATTCGTACAACTTGGGTAGTCATATTGTCTTGTTAGAGGTCGCTTATGACTTGTATACCAAAATGTGTTTTGGTGAACTACTAACGTTGTATGAGCCTATTGGGTTGCACTCTAAGAATGGTTTTGTGAGATTTTAAGATGGTACAGAAAAATGAATTTTATATGATAAACTTCATGACAAAAACCTCCTTGTGGTGTATTACACTTATACTTCTTTAAGTATGGGTATATGTGTAATTTACTTAACCGTCTATATACAAGGGTTGTATAAATAGACGGTTTAAGTTAGAACACACGTATGAAAGATTAAGGGCCGAAACTCTATTTTCATTTCAGAAAAGAATTAGGGTTTTTTGGTACGCTCTAGATCGTTTGCTATTCTCTCGAAGATAGCACCTCGAATCTCGGCCGCCGTTTGTGATTGGACTGCTGGTAGAGTGCGTTCGTAGTTGGCAACGTCTTAGAGATCGATCAACCTTCAGAAATGTATATTGCGACCGAGGTATGATTAAGTTTTCATGGTTTAAACGTTTTTAATGGAATTAGATTCGGATCCTGTTGGGGTTTTTGTCAAAATTATTTTGTAATTTTCGATGCGTATGAACCCCTAAAATTCAACAGTGGTATCAGAGCCTTCGAGTTCGATTCCATTAAATTCATTGCATGTTTTCTTCTTTTATTTACATGATATATGATTGAAGGCATGTTAATAGTTGATGTATATGTGATATACATAAGTTTTCTGTGAGATTTATTATCATGTTTTGTGCATATGATACATATATTCGTGATTTAACTGAAATCCGTTTCGTACATGCTAGTAACCATGTTAGGTTCATTCGAATAATTTTAATGAATTGAATTTCGTGTTATGTGATCCATGACACCATTTGGTATAATCTTTATTTTTCCTGTATTGATGCATGGATGAAATCTTTGTAATTTAGTATGCATATTTAGGTTACATTGGTTTAAGTTTATTAAATTATATAAGTCTTAATATTAATTTGAAACTAATATGATTAGGCTCGATTGGAATAGTATTTCATGATTCAATTACATTTTTGTGATTATTTGGATGAGGACCGAAATTGCAAATAATTATTTTTCGAAATTATTTATTTATCTCATTATATATATTTTGTTATGAAATCTCTATTTGATAAGAGATAGATAATAAATTAGATTAGAAGATATTAGCAAAATCAGTTTCGTTATCCCTATTGGATAGGAGATAAATATCGAGAATTTTGTTATTGGTGATATGCTAGGATTCAAATATCTTAAGTCCTAATTGGATTAGGATAAGATGATTAGTTAGAGGTGGACCCGGGTTAATTAAAATGTTTTAATTGACTTAATTTCGATAAATTAAGGGGTTAATTTTGGATAATAAAATCAGTGAAATATATGATTTTCTATTGCGAGTTTTAATTTTCGAAATTGAAACTCGTCTCCGAAAAAAAAATGGGGCCGCTGCCCCCTGTTCCCTTGTCCGCTGACCGGTCGGGACCACCGTTTAACTAATCCTAGCGCACAAAATTTCTTTTATTAGTGAACAGTATAAAAGTTTCCAAATTGTTTCGTGATTGAACAAATCAATAAAATATATGATATTTCACTGTTTACATAAAATCACTAAAACTGAATAAAATCCCTTTATTAAATTTTAAGTCTCGTGTCATCCATTTTAAACACTTGTCAAGGTCTCGATCACGCTAAAATAGTTTCTGTCAAAGTTGGGTGTATTGTGTTATCTTGGTGAGACAAGTTGGGTAAGAGTTACCTAAATGTTTAAAATGGTCCGACTTAATAAAGCTATCAAAATAGTTTTGAGTTTTAGGCACATGATGAGATAAAAAACATGCTAAGACATAAGATGTCCCGTATCTCATAAAAGTATCTAAAATTACATAAGATGTAATTGGTAACTGTTACCTACCTAAATAATCTAGTTCTGTGTTTCATGCCATAACTATCATAGAATTAGGTGAAATATGAATTTTAGTCCCTTAAATAAACAGTATGTTTTTGGAGGGTTGTTAATTTAGTGGGAGTCTATTCCTCTATACTAAAATAAATTTTGCATAATCTTTATTGTAGATCAATGGCCTCTTCAAGTAACAATAATCTCCTGTCACTACGATCCATCCTTGAGAAGGATAAGCTATCTGGGACTGACTTTCTTGACTGGTTCAGAAACTTGAGAATCGTTCTCAAGCATGAACGCAAGTTGTATGTCCTGGATGCTCCAATCCCTTAGGACCCACCAGCCAATGCTACGAAAGTTGTGAATGATGCGTGTAATAAGCATGTCAATGATTCTATTGATGCTGCATGTATTATGCTGGCAACTATGGTTCCTGAACTTCAGACATAGAACTAATAAAAGCCTACGACATGGTTGTAACTCTGAAGGAAATGTTCCAATAGCAAGCTAGGCAAGAAAGGTTCGAGACAATCAAGAACCTACATTCTTGCAAGATGACTGAGAGTGCGTCAGTTAGTCCTCATGTTCTGAAAATGAAGGGCTATGTTGACCAGCTTGATAGACTCGGATTTCCCATAAGCCAAGAGTCGGCTACAGATTTAATCCTGAATTCATTACCGGAGAGTTACTCACAATTTGTGATGAACTACAATATGAATGATATGGAGAAATCAATTTCAGAGTTGCATTTGATGCTCAAAACTGCTGAACAAAATATCAAGAAACCCTCTAGTAATGTGTTGATGGTCTAAAAGGGAAAAGGAATGAAGAAAAAAAGGCAAAGGCAAGGCTAAAGTTGCAAAGGCTGCTGCTGTACCTGTCGCAAAGCCTGTGGAACAAGTCAAGTCCCAACCTGTTCCTGCTTCAAAACACCCAAAAGCAAAGGAAGGAAATTGTCATTTCTGCCATGCACCTGGACATTAGTTCAGAAATTGCAAACTCTATGTGGAAGATCTAAAGAAGAAAAAGGGTAGTGCGACCACCACTACAGGTATTTATGATATTGAAACTAATTTATCTTATAGTGATTCTTGGGTATTAGATACCGGATGTGGATCTCACATTTGTATAAATGTGCAGGGACTTACCAGAAGTAGAAAGTTGAAGAAAGGAGAAGTCATCCTCCGTGTAAGGAATAGAGCAAGAGTTGCTGCCCTGGCTGTTGGATCATATGACTTAGTCTTACCTAGTTGAATTATTTTAACTTTAAATAATTGTTATTTTGTGTCTGCTTTGAGCAGAAACATCATTTCTGTTTCATGTTTGGATATGGATTGTTTTGATTTTATTACTGCAAATAATAGATGTTCCATTTCTCGTAAAGGCATATTTTATGCAAATGTTGATTTGTGTGATGGTCTTTATATTCTAAGCATGAAAAGGTCCATTGATAATCCAGTCTTTAACATAAATACAAAGAGATTCAAGTCAAATAATTTGAACCAAACCTATCTTTGGCATTGTAGTCTCGGGCACATAAATGAGAAATGCATAACGAAGCTCCATAAAGATGAACTTCTAGATTCATTTCATTTAGAAACATATGAAACGTGAATATCTTGTTTACTAGGCAAGATGACTAAAAGTCCCTTTACTGGATACAGTGAAGTGGCAAGTGATTTATTGGGTCTAATACATACTAATGTATGCGGTCCTATATACACAATGGCTAGAGGAGGTTATCGATTTCATTACATTTACTTGATGATTTCAGAGATATGGTTATGTATATCTTATGAAACATAAAGCTGAATCATTTGAGATGTTTCGAATGTTTCAAAATGAAGTGCAGAATCAACTTGGTAAAACTATCAAAACACTTCGGTCAGATCGACGTGGTGAATATTTGAGCCAAGAATTTATGATCATCTTAGAAATTATGGGATTGTCTCCCAATTGACTCCACCGACAACTCCACAATGGAATGGAGTTTCTGAAAGGAGAAATTGAACCTTATTAGATATGGTTCGATCTATGATGAGTTATGGAGATCTTCCATTATCCTTTAAGGGTTATGCATTACAAACTGCAGCTTTCACTTTAAATCGAGTTCCTTCTAAAGTGTTTGATAAAACACCATATGAGATATGGTATGGGAAAAGACCTAGTTTGTCTTTCTTTAAGATTTGGGGTTGTGAGGCTTACGTAAAGCGACAAGTCTCAAAAAAACTAGCACCTAAATCTGACAAGTGTTTATTTGTGAGGTATCCTAAGGAAACAAAAGGATATACTTTTATAATCCCACTGAGAACAAAGTGTTTGTTGCTCGGTATGGTGTCTTTATGAAAAAATAGTTTATTTTAAAAGACACTGGTGGGAAGGAAATAAATCTTGAAGAAGTTCAAGAATCACAGATAAACACTGAATCGCTACTGGAAGTTCAACAACTTTCTGAACTAGTTGAACTTACACAAGAGACACGAGACCCACGTAAATCTGGTAGAGTAAGACATAAGCTAGAGAGATTTGGACTTCTCATTACCGATAGTCGTGATGTGTTGCTTATGGATCAAAATGAGCCTACCACTTATCAGGAGGTTATGTCTAGACCAGACTCAGATAAATGGCTAAGCGCCATGAACTCTGAGATGCAATCCACGTATGATAACCAAGTTTGGAACTTAGTTGATTTATTTGAAGGTGGTAAGACCATTGGATGTAAATGTGTTTTCAAGAAGAAAACTGACATGGATGGCAAAGTGCATAATTTTAAAGCAAGACTTGTAGCAAAAGGTTTTAGGCGGACTCAAGGTGTTAATTATGATGAAACTTTTTCGTCAGTAGCCATGCTTAAATCCATAAGAATTTTAATTGCCATTGCAACATATTATGACTATGAGATATAGCAAATGGATGTAAAAACAACATTTCTTAATGGAAAACAGCTTGAGGAGGGGTATATGAAACAACCTGAAGGTTTTGTACATCCTGAGAATTCTAGGAAGGTATTTAAGCTTCAAAAATCCATTTATGGATTAAAGCAAGCTTCTCAAAGTTGGAATCTTCGTTTTGATGAAGCAATCAAGGATCTTGGTTTTATTAAGAACGAAGATGACCCTTGTGTATTCAAGAAGGTCAGTGGGAGTGTAGTTATTTTTCTGGTACTATATGTTGATGATATATTACTCATTGGAAATGACATTCCAACATTGCAGAATGTCAAGTCTTGGTTAGAGAAGTGTTTCTCAACGAAAGACTTAGGAGATGCAACCTATATCATAGGGATAATGATCTATAGGGATATATCTAAGAGGCTAATCAGTCTAAGTCAGAGTGTTTACATAGACAAGTTGCTGAATAGGTTCAGTTTGCAAGACTCTAAAAGAGGATTGTTGTCAATGTCTCATGGCATAAGTCTCAACAAGATTCAATGTCCTAAGACAAATGATGAGCGAGACTGTATGAATAAGATTCCATATGCATCAGCTATTGGATCTATCATGTATGCCATGCTATGCACTCGACCTTATGTATCATATGCTTTGAGCACTACAAGCAGATATCAATTAGATTTTGGTGAGAGTCACTGGATAGCAGTAAAGAACATTCTTAAATACTTAAGAAGGATACTTAAGAAGGACTAAGGAAGTGTTCTTGGTCTATGAAGGTTTTGAAAATGATCTAGTTGTAAATGGTAACACAGATGCAAGTTTTCAAACTGATATAGATGATTTTATATCGCAGTTTGGATATGTGTTTACTTTGAATGGGGGTGCGAGAAGTCGAAAAGTTTGAAGCAAGAGATCGTGGCGGATTCTACAAATGTGTTCGAGTATATTGCAACGTCCGATGAAAAAAATGAGGCAGTTTGGATAAAGAAGTTCATTTCTGAACTAGGTGTGGTTCCCAGTATTGCTAACCCTGTTTGTTTGTATTATGATAATAATGGGGCAATAGCACGGGCAAGGAACCTAGATCACACCACAAATCTAAACATATACTCAGGCGTTTTCATCTCATCAGAGAAATTATTGAGAGGGGAGACGGGAAGATTTGTAGATTACCTACTGAAGACAACGTTGCCGATCCATTGACAGAAGCTCTTTCATAAGCAAAACATGAAGGTCATGTTAGATCATTAGGCATTAGATGTATGTATGATTGGCCCTAGTGCGAGTGGGAGATGTTGGGGCATGTGCACTAGGTCAATCCATTAACTGTCTTTATGAATACTTTTAGTTAATAAAATAAAGGACTTCATTTGGTATTTATTTTAATTAATTTGCGCATTTACATTATAATAAGGTCCATGGGTATTTACAGAAATATCTCAAATGTCCCTAGTTGATCATTATATTGGGAACCATAGTGAATTAAGACTAGTGTGAGTATTGATTGATGATCATATGATGATTATACGTATAGAGATACGAATGAAGATCACTAGTACTTGTTAGGGAAAGAAGTACTGGACCCACCCGCTATGAGAACATCACATGGATTAAGTCATAGTTGTTTATCATGATAGGTATATTTTTCAATCCTTTGACATAAGATTACCAGAGACTTCAACATTAGGAACATAGTGATTTGACATAATCAAACGTTGTCTTTAACCGAACGATTATAAAGGTTGAGATTGGTTACTATGTGAGCAATGTGATGAAGTTACGTAATCGAGATAGAATTTGTCCCTATCATATAAAGAGAGATATCCAGTGGATCCCTCGATGTATTAGACTGCTAAAAGGCCTAGTCTAAGTGAATTTATATTGGTTAATGGCACTTGAATATTTTCAGTCTACCTAGAGATCGAGACTAGTACGATTGAACATGTTGGATGACAATTCCATGCCTTATGTTTGATCAAAAGGATATTGTATGACAAAAGGATGTTATATACACTATTGATTAGGTTGTATCGATTTGATATTCGTACAACTTTGGTAGTCATAATGTCTTGCTAGAGGCTGCTTATGACTTGTATACCAAAATGTGTTTTGGTACACTGCCAACGTTGTATGAGCATATTGGGTCGCACAGTGAGAATGGTTTTGCGAGATTTTAAGATGGTTCAGAAAAATGAATTTTATATGATAAAATTCATGATAGAAACGTCCATGTGGTATATTACATTTATACTTCTTTAATTAGGGGTATATGTGTAATTTACTTAACCGTCTATATACAAGGGTTGTATAAATAGATGCTTTAAGTAGGGCCGAAACTCTATTTCATTTCATAAACGAATTAGGGTTTTCTGGTATGCTCTGGATAGTTTTGGAGAGAAACAAAAATGTTTGGTATTCTCTCAAAGCTAGCACTTCGAATCTCGGCCGTCGTTCTTGTGTCGACTGCTGGTAGAGGGCGTTCGTCGTTGGCAGCGCCTTAGAGATCGATCAACCTTTAGAAAGGTATATTGTGATCGAAGTATGATTAAGTTTTCATGATTTAAACGTTTTAATGGAATTAGATTCGGATCTTGTTGGGGTTTTTTTCAAAATTGTTTTGTAATTTTCGCTACATATGAACCCCAAAAATTCAACATTATATATTAAGAACCTTAGGTATTATAGTAAAAAAATAGCGACTATTGTATTTTTAGCATTGACTTCTCTCGACGATTGCCTAGGTCAGTGGGGAAACAAGTCGGGATTATGGATTCATGACATATTATGTGAGATCTTTTATTTTATTATTTTATTTAATTTTATTCTCATATTTCATTGTTGTTGATTTGAAGGAATATGATTTTGATTTAGGGTTTGTATATGGCCAGTGCATGTTTTTAGATGGACAACATATAGTTATTTGGACTGATGGTATCCGTGTAGGTATACTTTTAGACTAATGAAGTGACAAACACTCACCTTTTGTCAAAAAACCCTTTCGATTCTTTAGTATGCAACAATTGGATTTAGGTTAAATCGGAAGCGGACGCGATCCGATTATTTTAGATTAGTGTTCCCATAGATCCATATTACTCGCGGTTAGTGTGTTAAACCCGATTGGCGGATGTCTAAAGTTATGCATTAATTAGGGAAGTAGTTAGTGGTAGACGTCCTGGCTATCGAGATTAGGGGAATGATGAATTTGTGGCGGATGTCGATTTTCTATAACTAATCTAGGAGAATTTAAATTAACAACTTTTTGGAAAAGATTGAAGACCATGATTGCCATTGAATCTTGATCTTGATTTGTAGAACTATAGACCTAGGTGTTACTTAGATGTTCATTAATTGTTTTTAAAATTAGTTTTTTTATTTTATTTATTTAGTTTAGTTAGATTAATTAGTTAAATTATTTATTTTAAAACACCCGAGTTCTTTTTTTGTTTTTAAGCATAGAAAGACTACCAATTTCGGTGGAATCGACCCTTTACCACTATTCTACAAAATAGTTGGTTTAGGAGTTTTATTTTATTGATGCTTTCGACGTGTGTCAGAGCTGCACGAGAGATGACGATGGCTTATAAATACTCCTTGCATAAGGATGGCTACTCATGGAAGCATGTTCCCCAGCACATCCGAGATGTATATTGGAATTAGTGGAAAGTAAAGACTCTTTACCCAAAACTGTTTCTTTTTCAAATTAGAATATATAAACTAAATTACATTATTTTTGTATATAACTTTCTTTTGATTGTGGTCCGTCGGATGACACAACCATCAGAGGCGCACGATAGGCAGATTGTGATGCATTACTTCGACTTCATTAGCAAGATGTGCTTCAAAGATAAGAAACCGGGTCATGTATCTATCGAGATCTTCGACCATTACAAAAAGAAACGGTCAATCTTTGAATTTAAAAAGAAATCTGAGCGAGTAAGCAAGAATACGAGAACAAAAACTGGGGGACCCAGTACGGGTGTTGTTGTACATACAAGTGGTTCCATATCCATCTATCAGCACGCAGAAAGGCTGGTGAGTTGTGCCATAATAAGTTCATATACAAATATAATATTACTGAATCTTAATTAAACATATATTTTATAGGAGGAGAAATTAGGTCGAACCTCGACTGCTTTAGAACTATGCCTATACTTTCACGCCAAAGATCATAACGACGTCTCTTTCGTGGACAAGAGAGTAGAAAGAATTGTCATAAGAAAATAGTTTTGTAGTAATTGTTTGTTTAATTAATGATAGGTATCAATGACTTACATAGATTATTTGTGAATGTTTAAATTGTTATTTCAGACGCGATACGCAACAAACGCATCAAGCTCACATAGTCGCAGCCTGACACGCCAATAGATGAGACTGAGTTATATTTGTCCGTCGTGGAGCGTGACGATAAAGGACAGATATATGGATTAGGGTGGATACCATCGAGGTCGAGGCGTAGACATACTGGAGCCGGAGCTGGATCTGGATCTTCTCGTCCTATTTATGCTTATGATGAGCCCATTAAGCAACTGAGGAAGGACATTAAGGAGATGCAAAAAAATATTCTATGGGGTTATGCAAGATAACACCTTAAACTGTGAGGAGTTGCAAGTCGTGCTAGGACAATCACGTCGCATGGAGCAGGCTTTGATGAACAGATTGGAGATTTCATTCACGCCTCCAGGAGATGCTGATGATGATGACTCGAGACTGAACACGATCTCGACGATTGAGTCTGATGTATAGACTTGTTTAGACTTTAAACTTTATAGGTTTTTTTTTCATATTTTGTAATTTTTTATCTCATTGTACATTTTACATATACGTGTACTTCTTTTGTTATATATATTTCATTTACCTTTTTATTCATTCTAATTGTTTTATTTAATTTGTTTATATTTATTTATGAGACGAACCTTCAAAAAAATTTGTTTTCACCACAATTTTTAATAATATTTTAAAATTAAAAAATATTTTGGTATTTATTTTAATAATTAAAATAGTTAAAAATGTTCCACAATTTTTTTCAAATAAACAAAATCATTTAATATTTGTTGAATTAATTAATTAATAATTTATTAAAAGTAATATTTAAATGTTTTTTAAAAAACTTACTAATTTAATAATTATTATATAATTATTATTAGTAAATTTCATAATTATTTATTTTCAAAACAAAACGGTTTTTTTTTTAAAAAAATTATACCCAAGTAGCGATGGGAATGGCGACGGCTTCCCGTCGCTAATCCCATGTGACGTGGCTTTGAACGAGGTCACTTGTCACTAATGGCGACGGGATTAGCGACCGGAAGCCGTCGCTAATATGGGTGATGTGGCAGAAAATATTTGTTGACTAGATCCACGTGTGAAAATGGAAAAGTTTGATCCATGTAGCCGACCCCGGTTAATTTGGGACTGAGGCTATGTTGTTGTTGTTTTTGTAGATCCACGTGTCAAAATAGCGGCGGGTTCCCGTCGCTAATCTCTGACACCTATCGTTAAAAAAAATATCAACAAGCGTATTAGCGACGATCTATCCCATCGCTATGCCCGTCGCTAACACTACTTAGCAGCGGGGCGTATCTGAATAGCGACAGGTTTCTTCGTCGCTATTCTGATACATTTTTGTACTGATTATTTTGATTGTCATATAATTACAATATAATTAAATAATTATATACAAAGTCATTATTGGTTTATATTAATCGTCATGAACTGAAGTGGAAGTTGAAGGGCAAATAGTTTTGTAAATTACGGTATTTTATATTCATAATTTAAATTTTTATATTTAATGGGTTTTAATGATGTGTGTATATATAGGGAACATCATAGGTGTGCAAGTGTCTCAATGAGAAGGTCAAAACCGCTACATGACACACCCAAAATATTTTCTTATTTTTTTAGTTCACGGTATTTTAAATTTGTACTTTAAATTTTTATATTTAATTAGTGGGGATTAATAGGGTGCGTATAGACAATTATTTAATTAAGGTCTTTAAGTTGAGGTCTTATTGATTTGAAAAGTTGCATGTACCCCCTCAAAGTAACCTTCGGATCGTTATTTTATTATTTCAATAGTCAAGTAATTATGATATAATTGATTAAAAATAATTAAATAACGGTTTCATAATTATATACAAAGCCATTATTTTATTAATTGTCATGAACGTTAGTGAAAGTTGCAGGATGAGTAGTTTTGTAACCTACAATATTTTAAATTCATAATTTATATTTCTATATTTAGTATACTTAAATGTGTTAGGTTTAGAGACACTGCAATGACACACTTTATTAATCTCTAATAAACTCGTTAATTACAATGCGAGGGTTAACTCTAATTTATCGGCTCATATAAGCATATTTCTAATCCAACTAGGAGACCCTAAATAGACTCATACTCTAACTCGAAATCATAATCAAACTCAAACACTAATAACTCATAATCCTAATCCAACTCAAACACTAATGTAATTTAGATTACAACTCTAACATCCCCCCATAATCTAAATTACCTATCTAAATTAAAAAAAAATAAAAACATCCCCCCCATTATTCAGATTGGACAAACCCCAATCATAGCCTTTAACTTCATGAAAGATTCAATCTTCAATGCCTTGGTAAACAAATATGCAACTTGATCCTCTGATCGGCAGTATACCAGCTCTCTCTTTATTCTCCACCTGATCACGTAGAAAGTGATATCGCATATCAATATAGTTTTTTACTAAATCAATAGCCGAAACATTATCAACATAGATTGGTGTAGGACCATTACACTAAAAATGAATCGGAGATAATAATTTTCTCAACCAAATAGCCTGACATGCACTAGAGGCGGCTGCAATATACTCAGCCTCACAAGTAGACAATGCAATAACAGACTGCTTCTTCGAAGACCACGAAAAAATTATAGAACCATAATAAAAAAATATAGCCAGAAAATATTTTTTATCGTCCTGGTCTCCTCCCCAATCATTGTCGAATAGCCAAACAAAGAACAATCCATTGAAGTAGAATAAAATAACCCATGATCAATAGTACCTCGAATATAACGCAGAATTCTCTTTTCTACAACCAAATGAGAATGTCGAGGGTGCTCCATGTATCTACTGAGTAATCCAATGCCATAAAGAATATCAGGTCTAGTGCAAGTCAAGTATCTCAAACTCCCAACTATCTGCTTGAAATATGTTGAGTCAACTGGTGCATCCTATCCTATTTTGGACAACTTGGTACCAACCTCCATAGGTGTAGAAGCAAGATTACAGCTTGACATCTCAAATTTCTTCAAGATCTCAGTTGCATATCGTTTCTGACATATAAAAATGCCATCATCTCGATGAATGACCTCAATGCCTAGGAAGTATGACATTAGACCAACGTTCGTCATCTCAAACTCGCGTATCATAGCTGCCTTAAAGTCGTCGATCATGTTGATGTCATTGCCAGTGAAAATTAAATCATCAACCTAAAGACAAACTATCAATGCAGTACTAGTAGAAGCATCAATCTTCACATACAAAGCATGTTCATAAACACATATTTTCAGTCCATAACCCTGAAAGAATTCATCAATCATTTTATTCCAAGCCCGCGGTGCCTGTTTTAAGCCATAAAGTGCTTTATTTAGCTTATAAACATTTTCTTCATTGCCCTCTTGAACATATCTCGTTGGCTGCTTGACATAAATTACTTCATCTAAGTAGCCATTTAGAAAAGCTAATTTCACATCCATCTGGTGAAGTTTTCACCTTCGCTGGGCAGCAATGGCAATCAATAACCAGATCATCTCAATGCGAGCGGCTGGAGTAAACACTTCTTGATAATCGAGGCCAGGCCTCTGCTCATATTCTTTGGCCACCAATCTAGCTTTGTAACGCTCCACGTCTCCATTGGGTTTCCTTTTTGTCTTGAAAATTCATTTGACATCAATGGCTTTTTGACCTTGAGGAATATCAACAAGTTCCCAAGTGTCATTCTTCTCAAGAACCTCAATTTCAGAATTCATAACATTAACCCAACATCTATCTCGCATGGCTTCACTAAAGCTAATAGGGTCTGAATATGCAAACATGGCATAATGAACTAAATTTTCATCATTATCAACCGCAACATCAGAGGTTACCTGACAATCCTGAAGGCGAGCCGGTAGCTTAGATTTCCTATGTGTTATATCACTCGTACTCTGGAGCCTGATACTGGTACTAGTCGAAACAGTGCCCATGGTAGGAGAAATACATGCTGAAGTAGAAGCCTCATCATTAAACCTGATTGCAGCAGATTGAGCAATTTCCTTGCCGTTTGTGTCCCAAATCCATGCATCTGCCTCATCAAACAATACATCTCTGCTGATAATTACAGAGTTAGTGATCGGGTTATACAATTTGTATGCTCCAATCCGCCCTGAAACATAGCCAAGAAAAATGACCTTCGGCCTTTTTCATCCAATTTCTTCCTATAAGCATCAAGAACATGAACATACGTAGTGGATCCAAATACTTTCAAGTGTCTGAAATCTAGCTTGTAACCACTCCAAGCCTCTTCTGGAGTAAGATGAGACACAACTGTTGTGGGAGACCTATTCGGTAAATAAACTGAACATGCAACTGCTTCAGCCCAGAAAGAATTAGGTAAATCTTTCACTTTCAACATGCTACGAGCAATGTCCATAATAGTCATATTCTTTCTTTCTGCAACACCGTTATGTTGCGGTGTATGTGGTGGAGTGATCTCATGCTTGATCCCGTGATGATCACAAAAATCAGAAAATATGGAGGACTTGTATTCACCACCGCCATCTGTCCTCAAAATCTTGATGTAGTATCCACTTTGTTTCTCCACATACGCCTTGAACTTCTGAAAACAAGTAAATGCGTCTGACTTGTTGTTAATAAAATATACCCAAATCTTCCTGCTGTAGTCATCAATAAAAGTCAAAAAAATATTAACTCCCTCCTAGTGAAGTTTTCTGCATAAGACCACAAAGATCTGAGTGAACCAAGTGTAATGGAGATCTAGCACGCCACGGAGTGGTGGAAGCGAATGACTGTCTTTGTTGCTTCCTTAAAATACACCCGTCCCAAAACCGCTCTGGATGTTGAATAACAGGCAATCCTTTCACTAATCTCTTTTGAGTGAGCAACTTTAAACTTTTGAAGTTCAAATGACCATATCTCAGATGCCACAGCCATTACTCATTAGTAATGATAGATTGAAAACATGGATAAGAGCCAGACTTAATCTCAATTTGAAATAACCAATTTTTTAAAGGAGATTTAAGAATGGTAATACCTCTAGAGTCGAACATGGATAAATAACCATCTTTCAAATTCATTGTGTACCCTTTCTCTACAAGCTGCCCCAAACTCAATAGATTGTTTTTCATTTTAGGCAAATAAAGAACATCAGAGATATACTGATGATCGCCGTTCTGCAACTGAATCAGAATCATTCATTTTCCCTTAACTGGAAGTTTCCTATCATCAGCAAACTTGACCTCTGTCAATAATGACTCATCCAACTCATCAAAAAACTCTCTATTGCCATACATGTGATTAGAGCATGCACTGTCGAGATACCACATATTACTCTAAGCATTCTCCTGGATTAGTGTCTGATGACACCCTTATCTTGCTTTGTCATCTCCTCAGACTCCGACTCTGACTCTGTTGATTGCTTTATCCTGCATTGTCTAACTATATGCATAAATTTGCGACAGTTTTAACACTGAATCCGATTTCTCTGTTGATCGCGACCTTTGTCTCGTCCATGACCTTTATTTCTATCCCACCACTA
Source organism: Stephania yunnanensis (assembly GCA_039657365.1). Taxonomy (NCBI): domain Eukaryota; kingdom Viridiplantae; phylum Streptophyta; class Magnoliopsida; order Ranunculales; family Menispermaceae; genus Stephania; species Stephania yunnanensis. The sequence goes on along the minus strand of CM077584.1, from coordinate 48,609,442 downwards.
CTGATTATTGTTCTGACCTCTGCCATTGTTGTTGACTTTATCACGGCCTTTGAATCCATAATTCTTCTTTACCTTCGGGACAACTGTAGTCTTCATTGCCTGCTCAGTAGGCTTGACTTTTTCACTTTTTTCATTGATTTGTTGCTCATGTGCTCGTAATGAACCAATGATTTCTTCAACTGACTTGATCTCATAATCCGTCCCGGACTCCATAATAGGAGCTACTACATAGTCGAACTTAGAGGTCAAGGTGCGCAAAATCTTCTCGTTCACATCAAGATCGACGACTTCTCCACCATTCATCTTTAATTGATTGACGCTTGTCTGAACACGATTGGTGTACTTCTTTATATCTTCTGAGTCATCCATCTCGATCAACTTGAATTGTCGCCTCAAAGTTTGCAACTGAACTTTCTTGGCTTTCTGTACACCTTTGTAGGACGTCTCTAAAGTGTCACATGCTTCCTTTGATGTCTTCGCTAGTTGCACTTTCTCAAACGTCACATCATCAAGGGTTTGCAAAATAAAATAAAATGCCTTCTGATCTTTCTTGCAAAGCTCCTTTTGTGTCGAGGTAGCGGTGGCCCCTGTGTCTTCAAACCCATCTTCAACGACTACGAGCAAGTCTTGAAAACTGAACAAGACTCTCATCTGAGTGCTCCATCTATCAAACTTCTTCCCATCAAATATTGGAAGAGTAGGTTGAACTTGGTCGTTCCCCGATGTCGCCATAATTCACACCAAATAAGAAAATCAAAAATCTCAATTTCGATTTTAACTCTCTGCCACACACACTTTGAACAAGTTGTTCAAATCTTCGTTTCTTCTCCAAAATAAGAAACGGGCACGCTTCGATCTCTCAATAATGCGAAGCCCAAATTCTTTGTTCGAACTTGAACAAAGTCTCACACCGTAGATCTAAAATCTCGGTCTCACTCTCATAGATCTCAGAATCTCACTTTTGCTCTGATACCATGTTAGGTTTAGAGACACTGCAATGACACACTTTATTAATCTCTAATAAACTTGTTAATTACAATGCGAGGGGTTAACTCTAATTTATAGGCTCATATAAGCATATTCCTAATCCAACTAGGAGACCCTAAATAGACTCATACTCTAACTCAAAATCCTAATCAAACTCAAACACTAATAACTCATAATCCTAATCAAACTCAAACACTAATGTAATTTAGATTGCAACTCTAACAAAATGAAGATATAAATAAAAATAATTAAATTACCATTCTTATATAATTATATACAAAGTCATTATTATTTTTTATTAATCGTCGTGAACTTAAGCGGAAGTTGAATGTTAAGAATTTTTGTAACCTACGGTATTTTAAATTCATAATTTATTTATAGATAAGGTATATATATATATATATATATATACATATATATATATATATATATATATATATATATATATATATATATAACATCTTTTGTGCGCCACATAGCTCAAAGAGAAGGCTTGAAAATATGATGTGGCACACCCAAGATATATATATATATATATATATATATTATTATTAATTTTGATATTAAATTTACTTATGGCCATAATTTTGAACTAATTTAAAATTTGGAAACAACTAACCTATCCTTATTTTTATCGTCTTTGACACTGTAGCATTGATTCCTTGCGTGGAGGTGGTTTTGGAAGTATTGAGATTTCCTTATTATTTAGATTAACCTATATTTATACGTAATATAAGGTATCATTCATTCACTTACTAAATACATAATATCTAAATATTTACTTTATATTTCAACGTTATTGATATTTGAATTTAAATTAAATTTCAATACAACATGGGAATATAGAAAGGAAATAAAAAAATTCGCTCCACTATGGATCGCCACATTAAATATGAAATATATCATTGGTTACTAATAAATGTATTTTTAAATGTATTTCAACCGTTAATTTTAATTGCACATATTGGAGTTTTTAATATAAAAGGCTTATTGAAAGACAGTTTAATTTTCATAAAAAAAAAAAAAATTTCATCCATTTTACATGCAAATAATAAATATATACAACAACCAATAGACATTCATTAGTCGAGAGCTCACAGTTGATTGTGAAATGAAACATATAATAAGTACATATCATGTTTTTTCTTTTTTTTTTTTGAAGTGGCCAATAGAAAATACTTATCGCCAACTCATGAAGGGGCCAATAGAAAATGCATTTCAAATTGTACGTTGTGCAAGCAACTCGATCTAAACAATCTACTGAGCTTTTAACTTCTATCGAAAACTTTAATTAGTCAACTATTTGATGGTAGATGCACCATTTATTTTATTATATAAAAAATAGATTACATAATAATACCCTCCTCCAAGTGCTTAAACATACAAAGGATAATAATACCCCCATCTAAGCACTTAATTTCAATCCATATTCCTCAAAATTTGACCCGAATTGCATCCCATCAAATTAGCCAAACCACTCTTCAAGCCTTGCCAAGATGACGATCAAAATTGATCGTATAAAGTGGATTCATATCTAAGCAAAAATAATTAAATTTAATAGCATTATCCATACTACCTAAAAAATAAAAAAAAAATAAAAAATAACTAGAAGACTCTAAAGGTGAAGAACCCACAAACTTGCATGACACCTTTCCAACAATCAAAAAGAAAACAAAAGGCATCACATACATCTTTCTACAATACAAACAACAAAAGTAGTCAGAAATTCAATTTGTGATAAGAATCAATGGGAGAGATAGGATTTGCGATGAGAATCTCAAAATGGGTACTCAAAAACACACCTTTGTATACCAAATATTAAACCCATTTAAAACTCAAAAAGGCGAAATAAAGAACAACCCAAATGGGAAAAGCTACAAATTTTTACACATTTGTGGGTGATTGAGATGCCCAAGTGCTTTAAATCACTCCAAAGTGTGAATGAAGTGAGATATGTGATGGGAATCGATGGAGATAGACAAGATTTGCATATACCGTCCTTGACTTGGGATGAATAACATTGGAGTACACACATTGGAAGAGCTTGAGAGATGGTGCTATGCAACAGCTTGTGTTATGCAATATTTTAATGACATCGCTTGATGAAACGTTTGTCCTTAATTAAAGAATTAATTATTCTCTTTGAAAAAATGAATTAACTATTACTTGATGTTTCAAAAATTTATATATAGCTTGACGTTTTGAAACATTTTTTTAAGCATATAAGGAAGAAACCAGAGATGTGATTATAAGCCTGAATCTTGAGTGTGCCACATGGCGCTGCGAGAAGGATCCAAAACATCACGTGTCACGTACCATATGCCACGTGGAGCTACGAGAAGGCTTGAAACTGCCACGTGGCACACTCAACATGTGAGTTGGGTATGACATGTGGCGCGTCGAGAATACTCCAAAATTCCATATGGCACATATCAAATGTAGATCATCGAAACCTATATCTTCAGTAAGACACATAACGCGTCGAAAAGGCTCCTAAAAGCTACATGTTACATACCATATATACCTTGACGAAACATACATCTTGGACATGCCACGTGGCGCTACGAGAAGGCTCAAAACCGCCATGTGGCACACTTAGGATGTAAGCTTATTATATATATATATATATATATATATATATATATACTTATAAATATATATATATTTGGTTGTTTTAAAATTAAGTATTATTAATATAATTTTAAAAACTATTGTAATAGTTTATTTTAAAATTATATTAAAATACGCAATTTTAAAAGCACCTATTCAATATCTTTAAAATATTATATCTATTCATCTGTATAATTTTTTTGATAATAATCTGTGTTTATTTAATAAATTTAATATTTTCTAAAAACATGACTTTCACTAACATTCTCATGTTTTAAAAAATATTTTCTTTTGAAGTGTAATTCGGTTGTCTCAATCTCTATGCATGTTTAAATATTTATGGTTGTGAAAAATAAATCTTTCATTAAAAATGAATGTTTTGCTATTCAAAAGGTGATGACTGATGAGTACATCATCAGAGAATATTTTTTATTGTCGAAGGAGAAAAAAGAGAATTTGCATGAGTTAAGGATGACCAAATTACCAAAATGTAGCCTACGATGATTTTCATCATAGGCATGCTTTTTTCAAGAAACATATAAATGTATTTGATGAATAAAACTCCAACTAGTTAAATCAATTATAAGCGGAGTGAATAAAAATTAATCTAATGCACTTGCATAAGCATTTCCTAAACTTGTCAATAAGTTTTTTTTAAAGTGATTTTCTACACTTAAGTTAATGAAATCTCTAAACTACAAAAATGTATTTTACGATATCAAAAAAATTGTTGATAAAATACATTGGTAAAATATATTAAATACATAATTAACACATAACTAAATAGTATTTACACAAATTTAACATGCAATATATGTTGGGCGTTGTAGTATTTAATAGAATCATTACACTTATATTTTGAGAATTAATAATATTGTTGTAAAACTAACTACGACTAAAGCAAGGAAGCAAACAAAGAACTAGAAAATAGAACAAGAGAAGAGATAGGAGAAAATATGAGAACTTTTCATTCCAACATGGTGTGTACATTACATAGATATGAGTCATTTATGTAAGTCATTACAAGAATACCAAAGATCATAAATTATAATTACAAGAATTAATTATATTTAAATGTGTAACCATTGGTGGAATACAAATGATTGAATATAAATAGTCATCCAAATCTCATCTCATTTACTACACTCCCATTGGATGACACTTTTTAAGAGAATATGTTTTGTTAAAACCTCTACTAGAAAAAATCCAGTGGGAAGAAAATCTAGCAAATGAAAAAGACATGTCGTTCTCATCAATCTTGATATGAAGTATGATATTAATAGGATTGTCTCATTAAAAACATGGCTAGGAAAATCCAGTGGGATAAAACCATAGCTAAGGGAAAAAGAGTGTAATGCACTAATCGAATAAATCCTTTTGATTCTCTCCCTCGTGTTCACATAGGTGAGACATGCATCTTACATTGTTTTGCGAAAAATCTTTGCAAAACTTAGTTTTATCATTTTGAGTAAAACAAACTCATGTTACTTATGACAAACTCGAAGATGACAAAATGTGTATATCATACCATTTCAATTTCTTCAAATATGTGAAGAGCTTCACCTTAAAAATGCAATATCCACTCTTTTACGCTTTAAATATTTTGTTGGTGTATGCATTTTGTTGCGCATGAACATTATTTCCTATATGAACTTTTAATGTTGAAACAAATGATTTTGTCACTCTTTTATATTAGTAATTGCATCAAGTAATTGATTCATAACTTGTTGCTAATGAACGATCCTTTGAACTTCAAGTTTATATTAATTTATACATGGATCATAATGCAACAAATTTGATACGTTTCAAGCAATTTCACATCATTCCTTTTAAATTGGCTTTATATATCTCCTCCTAATGGTGGGAAAATTACTTCATCAAAGTGACAATTAGCAAAAATTGTTAATCAGGGACCCAAGACATTTATAATATGATTGATGGAGAGCTAAATCAATATGAATCTCCTATTGATTTGCCTTGAGATTATCAATAGCTGATAAAAAATGCGGTTCCATAAAGGATGTTCATGCGAATTTATAATAATTTTGCATTATCGATTATTATGGACGATCAAAAAGATCATTCCACATGATGAATATCATTAGATCATATGATTTATGACGACATTGATTTCGATCTAACTTATATATTCAAGAATTTAAAGCCTGAAATTTTATTCTCATACTAAATCATAATCATATAGAGAAATTATATATTATTATTAGTAATTTTTTTCTGAACAAGGTATTAACAATATAATTGTTGTACCATATATTTTATGAACGTTAGCCTCTGTTAAGTTCAAATTCGAGAAATATTATCTTTATATTATAGTGTGCATGCATATGGCACAATAAGCAAGATATAAATTTATCGCATTTATTTAGCTCGTGATTTGAACACATCTCAATATGTCAATTTTGTTGAGCCATTTTCAATAATAAAATTTATACTTTTGTCTTTGATTCTGAAGGCATGGTAAATGTCATCAAAATATTTGGGCATATATGACCATATATGATCAGTATGACTAATGGCCTTTTATATGTAACATTGCTTGTCATGATTTTGAGCATGCTCATTTATCAATATTTTACCCATTTATATTTCATGTGATGCACCACTTTTATTTTACTTTGGTGAAATTAAAATACGACATTTACCAGATCCTTTCCCCTTTTCCACATTCATAATTTTATCATAACGACCATGATCATTTTATAACACAACATATGATTCATAAAGCTTGACAATTAGTTGGACGGAGTGGTATTATAAGTATAAAATCTCATTATTTTACTTAACTACCATGTGACAAGAAATCAATTCATAATATTCATATTGGATTGATACACGCGCTAGATATTTTGTTGCAATAATATATCAAGGCGTACCACGTAGATTTTTCTCATTGCCTTATCAGTCACATTTACGTATAGCCTCAACCAAGGAGTAATTAAAATTGATGAATTATAATTAATATTCGACTGATATAAGTATTGTAGCTTGAGACCCAACCACTCATTTAGAGCTTTTTGGTGTATCACCAATTTTTGCTTTATTCATAGCTCCCTAAGGTGAAAGCATAATTATAAAATGATATATTCACTTTTCAAATATCTATTAAGATATTGACGAATGATACTACTTCGCGCTATGCGCGCGACCTTGCATAAATGCTTTACTCATTATTATAGCATCTAGTTGCCTCGACAAGTAAATTTTTTAGTGATATTATGGCAAAAATTTAATCAAGTATAATATTTTTGATTTGAAATAGATATGACGTAAATAGCTTTCTCCTTTTTATGTAAAAAATACAAATATACGATTGAATATATATTCACAACTTGATTATTTTATACACAAAAGTACTGCTTGTATGAGTTGGCGGGACGACCTCTTGATTGGGTGGCGAGACAAAAGTCTACTTAACAACTATGCCTCATCGAACGGGATAACCCGTATCCCTTTCAATGTTTAGCTTTATCGTAGATAAGACTTACCCACTATCAACTCAAACTTATAGTATTTGTATTGTAAAAATCAAGAATAGAACATAATTAATCGTTAATAATTTTTATGAAAAAACCACGTCACTTATTAATTTTTTTATTTATGATATAGAATATCATACAAAAGTGCAACTACATAGTATAACTTTTCAATCGGTATAACACATATATAATGCGTCGTGCATAGATTATATATAATTGAGTATTTATAAAATATTTGACATATGTATATACTCTCAAGTATTTATCGATCGTTAATTATAGAACATGAGCTAACATCATATTATTGAATAATCCTATAACAACCATTTGAGAGAAAAATAGACTCAAGGATGAACCTTTATTAGCTAGGTGCATACGCATGGCAGAATCACTAATTTTCACCATGAATAATCAGTATGTTGTACATCACATGCAAATATATATAAACTGATTCATTAAAGTAGATATTTCAATGCATGAGTTCAAAACATTCTGAAACTGCTAATTTAATCAAACAAGTCAAGGAAAATTAATGATGTTTCATGGACAATAACACTATAAATTAAAGTGGTAAAGGCCAATGAAAACAGGTCTACAATCTTTTATTTTTCACTTAGTAAAGAGTTAAAAGTAACTCACAAACGCATAAATTTGGACTCTTTAGGGTTTTACAAAATGAAGCAAGTTATAAGCCCAAGAAACTAATTAATCTATGAAAGAGTTAAAGACTTTTACGAATAATGAACCCATTAAAACAAGCATAGCAAAATCTAAACAATTAAAATATAGAACACATTTTTGCTTAGTCGTCCTATATTTCAATGTCGTAACTGATTTTTCAACTTAAAAAAAATAGTTCAAAATTTTAAAGAGATTGAATTGATCTCTAGAGAATGCACATATAAATAAAATAATCCAAAACTTTAAAGATCATATCCCTCGGTAAGAGTCAACATTAAAAGGGAGTAAAGGTCAAATGATGATTTCGACCCAAGTGACTCAAACGACATTAAAAGGGCCAATGGGAGCAATACCTCTGGCTACGTTTTTTGTGGAATGGGTTCCTTTTAATTTTGGATGAAAAGACAGGATATAATGTATTTTTGTATACATATTTACATATGTAGTGGGTAGTGGAACAAAAAGACCACACCCAATTCTTTTGATTCCCTGATATATAGTCTCTTTCATATAAAAAAATGAATCATAAGTTAATAAGTTAAGAGCCGACATATTCATTAGAATTCTAGATTAGTTTTCTAATAATCTAGTTAACCAAATATAACCATAACACAATTAAACTATATATTAAGCAAAGAATATACCTTCCTCGCTAGCTTTGTCTCCTTAAAAGTTTTCTTAAATCTTGAAGACTTTTCTTTGCCTAAGATAGAGATTCGTGTTGATAACGTGTTGTAAAACTAATTAGGACTAAAGCAAAGAAGTAAACAAAGAATTAGAAAATAGAACAAGAGAAGATATAGGAGAAAATATGAGAACATTTTATTCCAACATGGTGTATACATTACATAGATATGAGCCATTTATATAGGCCATTACAAGAATACCAAAGATCACAAATTATAATTACAATAATAAATTATATTTAAATGTGTAACCATTGGTGGAATACAAATGGTTGAATATGAATAGTCATCCACATCTCATCTCATTTACAACAAATATATTATAATATGTCGATTATATATTGATTAAGTTTTAATAGCGCGTAGCCTTTACCTATGTACACTTATTTAGCGCATAAAAAGTATTTTTTTTGTAGTTACTTTCCATGAGAGCTAGTTATATAAGTAAATGTGTATAAATTATAGAATAATTTGCTTTTTTTTTCCCAAAAGAATAATCTTCTATATATATAAAGAAATTGCGTAAGTGAGAAGGTCTCACTATGCGATACGTGGCATGTGAGAAGGTCTCACGGATTAACACATGATATGATGATGTCACCATTTCAATTTTGTTATTTTTAGGTAATTTTTTTATAACATGTGACATGTTTTATGTAGATGTTTCTATTTTATTTTTTTTTTATTTTTTAGGTCTATAATATATTTTTAATTCGATTTTATATAATATTTTGATTTGTATTGCCAGCGCGAAAAGGGTGGGATGTCGACTAATTTGTTATTAGTTTATTGTATTGGCCACTTTATATATATATATATATTGATAGTTTCATTTACATAAAAAGAAAAGAAATAAATTTTGGAACAAATTAAGTAGTTTCTATTGTTGCGCGCTTCGTCTATTCGTAAAGCTTGGTCTTCGAATTTACGGTACTATTGGTGTGTTCAATTGGGTTGATATGGTTGTATTGATAGGGTCGATTAGCAAACATTGGATTACATAGCTATGGATTAGGGGTAATCCGAAGTTGAGATTTTTTCGGTTGATAGGATTTTAATTGGTTTCATGAAAATGATGATTTTACCCGTCCTATATAAAACCTCACGACCATCCTCACGTCCTCTGATTCGATTGCATTGTCTCATCGTCCTCACAACCCCTATTTGAACCCCCTAAAATCAAACTCGATCGAGTAAGTTTCACCCAAATCAGTGCAACCTTAATGATTTGGGGGGTTAAAGAGAGAGAGTAGTGTTTGTGAAAAGGGAGGGGCAAATGAGGAATATTGAGTAAAGAAGTTGAACTTGATAATGGACTAATTAAAGAAAGGGTAAGGGGTTACTTAGTTTAGTCCATAGTTTGTGTGATTAGCTAATCAGTTGAATTATCTAATCATGCAAAGTGAACAATAATTACATCTAATCTAATGGATTAGCTAAGCCGTCATGCAAATTGAACACACCATATAGGTTAATCAGAAGTTTGGAAGAGATAAGTGTACGTGGAAAATGTGTAGTGACTTATGACTTATGAGATTGAATGCGTGGATAGCTATAATTAACGACCGTAGATCACCAAGGTCTGGCTAATTATATAAGGAGATTAGCTAGGGTGGGGGCGGTTATAGTACTATATAATTGGGGGCTACTAATATATAGGGATTCAGGGGGGCTGATAGGAGTTAAGAAAAATTGGAAAAGAAAATTAGAGACATCAGAAAAGAGTTGAAGGGAAGATTTGTCGATTTGGTGTAGGAGTTGACCAAGTTGATGATGTACAACAACTAAGTAATTATATTTACATTATTAACTTAGTTTAATTTAGGAATTGGATATAATTGTTAAGTGTGGGTTATTCATATGATCATGGTTTTGGGTCTCTGGTAGGTTAGAACAAGAGATCCAAAGGTGTTAGAGTTGGCCATGTGTAGAGAAAACTCAGAATTCAAAGTGCGCGAATTCTGGATTTTCCTGCACATAGCGCGGGAGACGTGCTAGCTAGCACGCTACCTTCGTGTAGCGCGCTAATCAGGTTGACTAGCGCACTAGACATCCCACTCAGCGCGCAAAGTATTCTGACAGCATAAAAATATGTCTTTTTTAAAGCACACTTAATGTGACACCCCCTCTTAAATTAGGGCACCGCCTTACCTAATTCCATCATTAAGCCCTTAACTTCCACCACGTAGGACTTAACAACGTAGCAGTCAACATTTCTAATAAACTTACCTCAACAGCTACTTTTCTAATAAACCTTACACCATTTCTTAAACTTAATAATATTTCATAGTAAATTAAACTTTTTATAATTTAAAGATTATTCAGCGGAAGTCTTGTCAAATTAGTGGAAGTCATTCATATAAAATCAAAGTGCGGAAACCAAGAAATAATGATTGTATATTTATATACATATAACAAAACGATAATAACTAGACATCAACATGTGCCTGGTCAGTATAATATATCTCATCTCATACATACAACTCCGAAAGTATATAGAATACATATATAAGTTGTACAACAAAATCAAGCAACCTACGAAATCAAAGTAACAATAACTACAAAGGCTCAGATGTAGTCGTTGATTTTATCTTTGCCCGGTCCGCAACTCGATGGATCTGCACCCACCGCCATAAAAAAGAGTACAGTAATGTAAAAAGTAACACTGAGAGACATTTATACATATTTCCAAACATAACAAGAGATACATTTCACAATACATGCATTCATTATACAATAATAACTATAGATACACAAACACATTAGTAAACAATATAACATCAATGAATTATTTCAACGTAGCACACATATTAAATTGTGTACCCAACACATTAGCCCAGTAATAACCTATTGATCACATAGACCTTGGGTAGTCATTTATTTAGCACGGCATATCGAGCATCATGTAATAAGTCTGTACATATAGTACTTTGCTATTACCCTTGTTGGTCGCCGCTTATCATTAGGCATTCTCCTTATTAGTTGTGAAATATGGCATATCGACATCATGTAATAGGTCCACACACATACACTTCGATATTACCCTTATTGGTCGCCACTTATCATTAGGCATTCTCCTTATTAATTTTGAAAAATGACATATCGACCTCATGTAATTAGTCCGCACACATAGTAATTCAGTATTACCCTTATTGGTCGCCGCTTAATCATTTCACACATTGGCATAGATATTACATTTCAGGTAATAGCTTATATAACAGTGCACGTAGGTATTATCCTTAATAGTTGTGAAAAACGGCTTATCGACTTCATGTAATAGGCCAGTACACATTGTACTTCGGTATTACCCTAATTGTTCATCACTTAATCATTTCATTAACATCATATAGTAGGTAAGTGACACTAACTAATCAGTATCCTGACATCTCCGAGCATCATACCCCGTGAGCCGCGAACACCCTAAACCACATCATAAATTTAAAAACACATATATTTAATAAAATCACATAATATGATAAATCACACCAATCATAACACTAAAAACTCAGCAAGCCAAATAGTTCAGTCAAGCAATAATGAAAGAATGAAATGGAGAGAAATATCTCAATCAGCTTACTTACCTCTACGCCAATCTCATAGCTAATATGACCTCCCTATACCTTGAAACACGTACTTGAACCTCTAATACTTTTCCTAGGCTTCTAGTACTATTAGACATGTTTTTGATGTGTTTAGACCCTTAGTTAGGGTGTTAAATTTTTTAAGGTATTTAAGTTCTAGTTAGGAAATTGTAGATTTTGTGTCGCCGGGCACCTCGCGTGCTGGGTGGAATGTCTAGCACACTAATGACCTCATTAGCACGATAGTCAACCTGATTAGCACAATACAGACATGTAGCGCACTAGCAAGCACACTTACCATGCTAATTGCTGGAAAACCCACAATTTTGCACTTATAATTATGAGTTCTCTCTACGCATAGACCAATCCAACACCTCAGGATCTCTTTCTTCACCTACCAAAGACTACAAGATACCCTCCAAATATATAAGAACAACCATACATCGTTTATTTCATAAATTCATTAAAATTAAACTAATCTACTAGTGTATATAGAATTACAAAGTTAATGAACACCAATAACTTTATCAATTCCTTCACTAAGTTCACTGATTTCTTTCCCTAATTTTCTCTGATTTCTTCTCCAACAACCTTAACTTCTAAGTTTTCAATTGAAATGAATTGCATATCTCATGGTTTATATATGTAAATGATAAGCTTGATTAATGACCATTGATCTTTATACACACACGTATGTCGAGACTAATCTAATAGCTTACACTACGACACTTTCCACTAACTCTCCACTTAACTCTTTCTAACTAACATAAATTGAAACTCAATTGGTCTCTTGATATATCAACACGTATCTCGAGAATCATTATATGACTATTATTTTAACTTGCTAACTTAGGTTACATTGAATATAAAATCAACTATAGTGACATTAATCTTACTTATTTAAGTTACACTAGGTTAAATCAACTTAACACACCACTATCTACCCCGGTCCCATATCGTCATGCATCTCGAGGCACGTTCTTGCTCATGTCTCGCCCTCTATACACAAGTAGGAGTGACTTACTATGTCTACACATATACAATGCACTAAGCGTTCATCGTACCATAAATAATACATTAATTGATATTTGTGTCGAGTGTTGGGTTTCGTGTACCCGCTCTTGAGCTATGTCACGGGTCCCTCAATTATGACTAAATCACTATTAGAAATTTGGTGTGTTACCATCTACTCAACTAATTGAAATTTTGTCCCCAAAATTTACTCATTTCCAATTCTTATCCTTAGTTTTTTTCACTATTTCATTGTAATTATTTTAACCAAAACTTAAAATGATACTAGCCCCAAAGCATGATTTTCTCAACTACCAAAGGTGGATCAATTGACCATTTTAATCCTATGTTCACACATCTTAATAAGTAAATCCACATAGCAAACGCCTTCATAACATCACCTATACACATCACTTTTGATCATAGTACTCAAAGGATATTCTGCTAAGCGTGATTTTCTAAGGATTTTTTATTATTACTTATTCAGATAACATTACTCCTATTTATCAGATTTCTCATTTATAAATTACGGATTAAGTTGAATCACCCTCACCATCCAAACATCAACTCGTTCGCAAATCATCAGTTCAATTTAATATCATGCACAAAGCAAACAATACACACACATAGTGCAGAAGTAAATAAATTCACTTAACTTTAGTATGGTCACGTACCGTCTCTAGGTTTATCCTGTCACTACCTAAGTTCTCTATTTGACATGTGACTGTGTCAGCTGGTAACCCGCTGGCTGGACACCGACGAATAATATTTCCAACCTATGAATCTGTAACATGTCTGAGGTTTTCTCTGTCTTGTGAATGTAATCCGGGTTTGCCCCCTTTATCGGTGCATATCGGCCTCTGCTGCCTGATACCTATTATGTCTGAGGAGGCGGTAATGGTAACCTAATTGGAGCTGGCAAGGTAAGGACATTCGAACCATGCTCCTTCGAGATAGCATATGATGCGGGCCCTACACTCTGAGAATCCCTCAGTCCAACTCTTTTGTCCTTTTACTTTCATGTCTCCTCCTCTCAAGATCAATACTTAAATTTGTCATCACTCCTTGACCTCGCATTGTCCCATCAGCAATCCTACCAAAATGATATGTCTGTTAGGAAAGAGCACGCTCTTATATTTCACTAAGTGTCCTAGCTTTAGTATTGACAACATACTATCCAATATCAAGCCTTGATCCATCTTCAAAATGGTATACATCCTCAAAGTCATCTCTCACTAAGCCTCCGACAAACTGCCTTAAATAGCCATATCTATCTCGATACTGCATCACCGACTCATCAACTATCTGTCTTAAGTCCATAAATCCTTCTTCAACTTCTTCATTACTACAGGTGGAAAGTACTACCGATAAAATTTCTTCTTAAAAGCATCTTATGACTCAAAATCACCATCAGAAGCTATCATTGCATGCCACCAAACATTGGCGTCCCACTGCAGTGTATATGACGAAATCTCAACCCGAAGTCTATCCTCAATCCACAAGACTCTATGTAACTTTTCCTGAAGACAACACCCATTTCTCAATCTTCTTAAAGTCTTACCGACTATCAAAATACACTAGCTTCATTCTGATGAAATACTTCATCAACTAAACCTTTACTAATGAGCAAAAAGATGTAGAATGGGAGATAGTATATCAACCATCTCTGTAGCTGGTACTATCACTATAGGTATAGTCTATATTATAGGAACTATTGGTGTCATAGTAGGAAGCTCTGACGACGGAAATGTAGATGTAGTAGTAACTATAGGAACCGGTGTCTGAGCCAGTAGAGTAAAATGAGCTGTCATCATAGTGATGAAATCAGTCAACTTCGGCCCTTGAGTTGATACACAGTCAGACAACCTCTGTAGATCATCCATAGAAGTAGGAGGTTGACTGCCACTTGCACCCACATGCTATCGCGTGAATCAGCCATCAATATCTGCAAATTAATAGTGAACATGATATCAACTACTACATGACATAACACGTATATATATATATATATATATATACATATTTCAAATATAACATATACATATAAAATTCCCAACTCACATCCATTCACTTTCCAACTAATAGTTTCTAAGTAAGGATCACTTGGTTTCCACCTCTAAAGTTTGCATTTTATTCACCTCGCATTTCATACTTATTGAATCAACTAACACTCCTAGTTCCTAGGCTTTACAAACACAGTCTCTAATACCAAATGTGACGTCCCATTATCAAATTAGGGCATTGATCGACTGATCCCGTCATTAAGCCCTTAACCTCCACCAAGTAGGACTTCACAACATATTAGTCAGCCTTTCTAAACACTTACCTCAACATCTACTTTTTAATAAACCTTACACCATTTCTTAAACTTAGCATAAATTAAGATTTTATACAATTTAAAGATTATTCAACGGAAGTCTTATTAATTTGGCAAAAGTCATTCATATACAATCTAAGTTTGGAAACCATGAAACAACAATCACATGGTTATATATAACAAAATGACGATAACTATATATCAACATGTGTCTGACCAATATACTTTCTCTCAAACCTTACATACAACCCCAAAAGTAAATATAATATATATAAGTTGTACAATAAAATAAAAAACCAACGAAATCAGAAGTAATAGTAACTTCAAAGGCTCAAAGGTTGTCACCGATCTTCTTCTTACCTGGTCTACTTCTCGATGGATCAACACCCGTTGTCATAAAAAGGACGGTGAGTACAGTAATGTAGAAAATAACACTTAGAGACATTTTCCAAATTTCCAAACATAATAAGAGATACATTTCACAATACATACATTCATTATACAACAATAACTATAGACACACAAATACGCTACCAAATAATATAGCATCAATGAACTATTCTAATGAACCACAGAGAAATCCTGGCCTTATCTCTTGGGAGCTAATGTGGTCGTCTACTCTGAACATGTTGCCTTAAAGTGCATTATGGCAAAAAGGAAGCTAAACCTTATCTCATTCGATGGATACTCTTGTTATAATAGTTTGATATTGAGATTAAAGATAAAAGTGGTGCAAAAAATCTTGTTGCCAACCATCTCAGTCATGTCGAGAATGGTGAAACACCTGTCATGCTTTGAGAATATTTCCCTGAATGAACATCTTTAGAAATTCCTAAGGAACTCCCTTGGTTTGTGGATCCGGTAAATTACTTTGTTACACGAGAGTTTTCACCTCACCTTACGCGAGCCCAAAAGATAAGATTCGGAGCGATTCTAAATACTATGTATGAGATAACTATATGCCAAGACCTGTGTCAGATGTCAGTCGGCGGCACCTTGACTCGTAGGGATCAAATGCCACTTACCTCGATCCAATTTTGCGAGATTTTTGATGTTTGGGGAATCAACTTCATGGGGCCATTTCCACCGTCACATGTTTTCTTTATATCTTACTGGATAGTAGATTACATGTCCAAATGGGTGGAAATTAAAACTACTCGCACAAATGATTCGTCAATGGTATGCAATTTCCTGAAATCACATATTTTCTCGACTTTTGGCGCTCTACGGGCTTTGATTAGTGATCGAGATATCCATTTCCACAATCGAATGGTTGCGAATCTCTTGCGCAAGTATAATGTTACACATCGTACTTCTATAGCCTATCATCCTTAAACGAGTGGCCAAACAAAGATGTCAAATAGGGAGATTAAAGCCATTTTGGAGAAGACAGTAAACCCATCATAGAAGAATTGGAGCACACACTTTGATGAAACAATATGAGCTTATCAAACGGCGTATAAAACGCCAATCAAAATGTCTCCGCATCGTTTAGTCTTTGGTAAATCATGCCACTTGCCGGTCGAGTTAGGGCATAAACCTCTATGGGATATCAAACAGCTTAACATGGAACTCGACGCGACCAGCAAAGAGAGAAAGTTGGATCTCCAAGAATCGGACGAGATCTAAAACGATGCCTACGAGTCCAATCAAATATACAAGGATAAAACCAAGGCGTTCCACGATCGCAACTTATTTCGTAAGACTTTCATAGTCGGCCAAATGGTCCTGATTTATAATTCCAGATTAACTCTCCATCCAGGGAAGTTGAGGTCACGATGGCTTGGACCTTTTGTTGTTACTAATGTGTTTGGACATGGTGCAGTTAAGAACAGGAGCACAAATACTAGGAAAGTTTTCAAAGTGAATAGGCACCGACTGAAGCTGTTATATGAGAACTTCCCACAACCTGAGATTGAGAGCGAGACTTTAGCAGTTGTAGGAGTACTTTGACTGAGAGAGAGTCAAACTGAGTCAAGTCAACAACATTAAAAAAAACATTCTTGAGAGGCACCCCAAGCTTCTATCCCTTTTTTTCTTTTATTTTATTTTAGTATTTTTGTTGCATTCTTACTATTATCTCCTTGCGAATTTTTGCAGGTGTTGCGACCTATGCATAGCACACCAGATTTCGAGAGCCTGGTATTACTCCTGTGGCTCATTACATGTTTTGTACCTACGGTTAGTCACATTGAGATATGGTAAGGTTGTACATCTTCATTTTGTTCGTTGATTTAGGGTTAGTGTCAGTCTTCTGCATGATCTTGTATCTTTTCCTTGCTTTTATATTTATCATGTTCTTTCACTATCTTGTGTGTTTCCATGTACGCCTCCTAACTCGTTCTGAACCTTGAGGACAAGGTTTACAATAAGTTCGAGGGTACTTTAGGATTTATGGATCGAGATAGATGATTTTCTGTGAGAAAAACCGCAGGTGAGGTCGTTTAAACTTTTTCAATTATATTCATTAATTTCTTCCATTTCTTTTCCTTCATATCTCATTTTCTCATTTCACTAAGAGTTGATACACTTTCATGTATGTTTTTAGTATGTAGTTTTCATTTTTATATTGTTTAAAGTCGCCCGAGATTCTGTTCATGCATTTGGTTTGGATGAGTACACTACAATTGCCCTGCGGACTTGAAACTCGGAAAAATTAGGAGAAACACTCACTCGAGCTAGTAGCCCATCATTCTTATGATTTCATGATTAGAGACTTTGTATGTTGGTTGAGCATTGTGCTAGATTCCAAAAGGGGCAGATTGTCATAATTGTGCAAGTCAAATTTCTAGGGTACCAGAACGAGGATGTAACTCACTCGAGGCTGAATTCCTATGACTGGAACACTTTTGGGGAAATGATTTAGGTTCATTTTGGGTTTAAACCTGTGGCACCGCCCCGGGGTGACGTGTCTTCGTATACTCCTTGCCACCTGGCCCTCCTACACGTGTACGACACCTGTGCGTCCTTTTTTATCTCGAAATTCGTATCCACTTTTGTGTACATCGTATAAATGATATATTCAGCGAAAGTTTTACTTAAATGCAAGAAATATTAATAATCAATTTAACAAATCATATTGTGGAAAAAATCTAAAAAATACTATATATAGAGGTAGACGACTGTCCATATAGGGTTTCTATGTACAATGTCATTTTACTCCCCAGTTCTCAAAAGAATCAAAATAAAACAAAATACAAGTACAAGTAATCCTCGACGGTAGGCAGTTAGAGGTAGTCGCTTAAGATTCCCTTGCCATTACGTGTACTCGGATCTGCACTCAATCATCACAGAAGAAAATGGATGACGAGTACAATTAGTAAAATCCCAAGGAACTCCTCCAAGCATTCCAATAAATAAGTTGAATTCAATAAATATTGTTCAATAAACATGCGGAATGTAAACATACAACTGTAAGTAGGGCATCGCATGAATAGATAACAATAAAGTGCAACTGTATGTGCCTGTTCCAATCAGACTAAACCATACTTCGGAATACCCTTCCAGGATCCCACTAGTGGGCACACCCAACTAGTTATCACCTGGTCCCTCTTGGTGGTCGTACGACGCACCGACACATGTAGCAGTTCATTAGCTCGGGTCGTTATCCACCGAGAACTCCTGATACACATGTTATGGTCTAGAATGCATAAACACATAATGGAAAATCCGATGGGAGTAACTCAACCAACCGTTCAAACAACGATAAGATATAGATATAGAAAAGACCACAAAGAATATTGGAATAAGATGGAAATACAAAGCAAAATAAATACTCTGAGTTTTTCAATTGGGTTTACAAACCTCACAACGCATTCCAATACCCCGTAATCACTCCCCGAGTCCAATTCCACTGGGTCATTGGTCACCAATTGATCACCCATGTCCACCTATATCCATTTATCAATAATTTTGATTTAGCATGACAATTTACGACCAATTTCTAAAATTTTAGGCCAAATTTCCATTTCGCGCTTTTCGAAATATAGTTTTTCATAAAAATTCATCAATTTCATTTATTTATCGAGATATAATTTTTCAAAACTTTCCCCAATTTTTCCTTTTTTTCTTTTTTTTTTTTTTTTTTTTTAAAAAGTTTGGTTTGGGTCGAGTCGACCCAAATGTGTCAAACCCGACCCTGGAATAGAACTGGTCCAGGCTCGACCCATGGGCTGAGCCCGGTGGGTCGAGCCCGGTCCGTTCTGGGCCCGACCCATGAGGTGGGTGCACATGAGCGCACTTCCCAACCAATCGAACCAGCTCTTTGGTTCGATCGAGAAATTTTATTTTATTTTTATTTTTCCATGTTGTTGGTTGGGGCTACTCTTCATTCCAACCCCAGGGGATCGATGGCAAGGGGAGACACCTCTGCCATCACCACCTCGATCCGATTCGGCCTCCATGGTCGAACCCCCCTCTCGGCCACCATGGCCAAACCACCGAGACCCACAACAAAAATCATTATGACTCACCTTGATCGTGACGTTTCCACATTCTCTTCTATCATTCCCGGCTTCTTTTTTCTTCTCCTCCTCTCCGGTTCTTTTCTCTCTCTCAGCCTCCCGATCATAGTGTGTGTGTGTGTGTGTGTGTGTGTGTGTGTGTGTGTGTGTGTGTGTGTGTGTGTGTGTGTGTGTGTGTGTGTGTGTGTGTGTGTGTGTGGGTGTAGGTCAGAAAAGGTGGTGGATCGATAGATAAGTGTTGTTGACTTACTTACTTGTGCAAAGTGTTACACAGTTGGGACACTCGCCCGTGTTTTCGGGCATTTCGACGCCCGATTTCGCGTTCGAACCGTGATATTCGCGTACCGCGCATCACTAGCCTCTAATACCCATTCCATATTAGTTACTTTGCCACTTTTTATGTAATTTGAGTGTTTTAATTTCCTTGGCCTAATATTCGATCCCGTTAACTACCCGATACCCACGTCAACACGCATATCGAGGCGAATACGGTTCACACAATCTCGCACGTATTATTATGCAACATACACACATGTGATGTATTTCAATAAATTGCACCACAAATAACCATCCAACACACAATAAACAGCGTACTTAGGTCCCCGTATGTCCTAGCCTACCGCGGCGTCCACGTAGATTTGAACTGACATCCACGTTTGTAAATTTAATAAAATGGGTCGTTACAAAACCCTTAGTCTTAGACCTGCCCAACCACTTACCACTAGTTAGCCCATTTGAGATGAATTAAACCTAATTTCCTTGATTACATATCCTTAAACCATTATCCATTAGCCTTATATCCTTTTATCTAGTTGGAAACTAGGCTTAGACTTGAAATCATTAGAAATAGACATGATGTGAAAAAGTTTTAGAGAAGAAATTGTTTACATGCCCAAATTAAGGAAAAATTCACGATTAGAGAGTCTCATCTAAAATGATCCACAGAAAATGAAGCAAGGAGTCGGGTGGTTGGAAAAAGGTGAGGAATGCACATTTTGAATGAAAAATGAACTTTAAGTGTAGTTTAGTAGCATTCATGTTCTCAAGTAATCATTTGATAATCTAAGTTCTAGTTTTTCAATGTTTTGCATACCCTTTATATCACTTCCTTGGTTCCCCCACCTAGCGTTGTTACAGTCTATTAAAGTCATATTGATTTTCATTGATGCTAAGTCTACAGTAGTGGATGGTGTGGTTGCATTTCTTTTGTATTGCGACGGCCCCAATTTTCCACAAATTGGGCCCCGCCCGGCCTAAGCCCACGTGGACCCCGAGCCAGTCCCGCAAGGTCAACGAGAGCCTAGTCAGCCTTCAAATCCATCATTATACGTAAATTCACAATTTTGTTGAGTTGAGTTATTAGTATTTTGCAAGATTTAAAAATTTAGCGGAAGCAACTATACATTAAATAACTCAACCATAATATAGAAAGTTAGGCAACCTAATTGTGGAACACAGTTAATATCATCAGAGGAGAGTAAATACATAATATACAAAATTCACCTAGCTATGAAGCCTTCCCTCTTCTACTCGTCTGCGGCTCTGCACTCAGTCACACATAAAAATGACGAGCCCAGGTAAGTAAATCTAGTAGGACATATACACAACATTTCACAATATCCAAAACAACAGTTCACGATATCCAAAGCAGTCGAATTCATGCAAATAGAATGAAAGAAATCAAGAACGCATGAATATACAAGACTGTAAACAATCAATCGATGAGTGTTGCCCAATAACAAGGAGTCCCGACCAAAAGTCGTTGAGTCGCAGTACAAGCCCAGCAGACTCGGGTTTAGGATGAGACCCCAGCCTCCCAATCCTAACTCATGCGACTATGAGACATCTATAGACCTGGATAGCATCGACGGACGACTATGAACCATCCATGGACCCGGATAATATCGACGGACGACCACGAAAGACCTCGGGTTTAGGACGAGACCCCTGCCTCCAGTCCTAACCCTCTCATATCGCAGATAAACAGTAACCATGACTCGCTTGCCAATGGACTCACTTAATCGACAACATTTCCACAGATAGCTATCATCACAAAGCAATGAACAATAATAAAGCTATCACGAAACAATAAACAACAACAACCAATGGAGGGAAATGAAATACTATATAAGTTCCTAACTGGTTTACTTACCTCGAGAAATCGCGAACCCAAAACGTCGCTCGCGTCTCGATTTGCGCACCCGACACCCGACTCATAAGTCCCTGGTGTCCATTTAGACATTTAAGTTCTATTTTACGTAAAATCACTGCAAACACTACTCAGTTTGGTGAAATAACATCACCTCCATCGCGTCATCGTGATTTCGTCGAAACCCGCACATCGCGCTCTGTCGCCACGTCGCGAGCCGCCATTGTCGCCGCCAGAATCGCCGCCGCGCGCGCGCCGCCCTCGCCGGAGTCGTGTCGCGTCGCCGCGCTCGCTCACTCGCTATCGTTAGCCGATCTATCCTTTCCCGCGCGCTGCTGCCTGCCTCGCGGCGCAGTTTGCCACCGGCGTGTCAAGCCGCCTCGTCCTCGCGCGCTACAGTGTCCGGGGCTTCTTTGGCCACCTTCTCCACATCACAGCTGCCGCTTCGCCGCTGCGCCCTGCTCTTCTTGCTTTGCGCGATCACCGCCGATCTTGCCGGATCTGATGTGTCGCAGCTGCCTTTCTCCCCGCCGTAATAATCAAGCAGTGCGAATCTCGAGGCACCAACCCACCTTGTTTTCAAACTCGATATTCGCGCTACACGCGTCACGATGCGTATCATTCGTCGGCACGTGACTCGAGGCGCGTCCCCATTCGTGTTTCGGCTCACCGAATTCCTCGTATAGTTAGCATTATCATCCCAAATTGGATTCGTATATACGTATTTCGAAGAGTGGGTCCCACATACGACCTTGACTTGACACGTGGCACAAGTCAAATTTTCGGGCCGTTACAGTCTTCCCAACGAATTAGAATTCTGTCCTCGAAATTGAAACAAATCGCACAGGACAATGGTGTTTTATGAATGAAGACCTAAGGCCATACCCGCCCAAGGACATACTCGCCTAAGGCCACACCCCCAACTTACTCTGTAGGGCTGGGCTCCTCCATGACAAGCTAGGCTCCTCCGTGACGAGCTGGGCTCCTCCGCGACCTCCAAGCAAAGAACACACCATCTGTCTCCACCCATCCATATATGTCAGGGCAACATCCTCGCAACATATATTGGAATACAAATGAACATTTTAATTTCATGATCCACCGTGACTAACATACGTATATCTGATGTATGACCGCGAGATATGTAAGTCAGTCTCACTTATCGAGTGAGTTTCAACCCAACTCGTACCCTCTATCGGGTTACGATGGATAGTAATCGGACTTGACATAGCAGTAGCCTTAATTTGTTTCTGACTGTCCACACGCCCATACAGGTACGTTGAAATCCCGCTCCAACTGGAACATCATATCCTTGCCCCTGTGCATGACTAGATCGTTGTCCCTGTCTGTGCACTCAACTGGATCTCTAACCCTGTCTCTGGCCACTGCCTCTGTCATCAACCCTCTGATGGTACTTATGCTAAGGATCTGACGGTGCTAGCTGTTGTAATCCACTAGCGTAACTCTGCGCTGGACCACCTAACACTGGCGCCATATATAGTGGAAACGCAATACGTTATGAGGTTGCTCTCTTTGTCACGACAGTCTAACCCTCGTTATACTCTGATCATCTCCAGACCTTCGTACTGAATGTAACGATGCTGAGAATGCGACTGGTACTCCTACGCATGTGCTCCCACGCTCTCACTTACCATAACACCGACTGCACTCAAGAGCGTCCATATCGATGCCACCGTAGTGCACAACCAAACATTGGCCTCACTGAACAACAAAACTGATACGATGCTCGACCTCATATGATCTGGTATGGCCAAGACGTCATAAATATTTGCTACTCCGAGATTCGTGCCACTGTGAAACTTTTCTGAGTGATGCCGTTAAAACTCGTGAGACTGCCTCGCCTGAGTCGTCACTCTATTCCCGTATCAGTTGGCACGCTCAGCATATCCTCATGTAAATACGAGTTCAACACGTTCACTCAAACACGTTCACTTTTGGACTTTCAAAGTAAATGTGTCGTCGAGATTTGTGCGACACGAATCTCGAGGCATCGCCTGTTTCGAATCGCAAATTGCGCATCTTGAGGTCGTGCGATCATCAGCACTAGCAAACCGCGAACCTGCAACCTCACGATCATTCATAGAACCGATCTGAAACGTCATCGCATTTTTTATACCTACGATTCCTCGAATCGGCGTATATTTACCGCTATCGTATATAGTATATTACCACACCACAAATATACCATATAGAATCAAGTGCTACTCTTTTCTTAGTATATGAACAAATTTTAGCATGTGAGGATTCTTGAGATATACAATCTCGTAGGGATTATACTTAGGTTCTCACTAAATGTTAGAATGATCTGCGGACTCTACCTCGGCTCGTAATGCTTAATTCATTTATAAGTCCCTAAAGGTGGTGGTCGATTTCACCAACCCTGAGACTATAAATACTTAGCATCACTAAAGTGGAGTTACTTGGGCTTTTGATCCAACACTACTACTCCAAGACTTTCGTCAAAGCTAAGGAGTCCGTACATGATGTAATCGTTAGCTCTCAAGTCATCTCAACACTCTGCTCCCTTAGAATCTGCTCTTCGTCATTTTTTTTTCCCTTTTCTTCTCTTAAAAAAAAACTTTTTAAATACAATACAAAGTTATTCAATTGTCTCCATATTACCCATTTAAAATCATTTAGAGACTTAAACTTCCATTTCAAGTCTCAATACTATAGGAAATCCTCAATTCCAGTATTAATGAAACAACTTGAAATAAATAACTTTAAATGGCTTGAAAACCAATTCACAAGTTTGTTTAAGTCCTAATTATCTTGTTTTACTCAAAATGAATTGCTTCATTTTCCATTGGCTTCACAAAACCAACCCTGATATTTATCTCCCTTTATCAATTTCCCTAAATCTGATAAATTTATCGTCGATCTTTTCATTTTATTCATCACGTCTCACGCAACACACAGAGTGAATATCATATATCTATCGATAATACAACACATCAAATATCCCATATAGTTCAAATTTTAATTTCTTCAACTCTCATCACTTCCCAACGAAGACTTAAGTCGGGATCACACAGTTCCACTCTAAGTCCAAGGTTCCTAACTTCCGCTGGTTTATGTCTTAAAGGCTTGTGATTCAAATCTTAACTGTGACGTTGATATAACAATGTCTTAAGCCATTAAACTTTCCCCTAGGTTCGCCTGAACCTAGGCTCTAATACCAACTGTGACGTTGGTACCACAATGTCTTAAGCAATGAGGTTTTTAAACTTTAGGCTTCGATACCAACTGTGACGGCCCCAATTTCCCACAAATTGGGCCCCGCCAGGCCTAAGCCCACGTGGACCCCCGAGCCAGTCCCGCAAGGTCAACGAGAGCCTAGTCAGCCTACAAATCCATCATTATACGTAAATTCACAATTTTGTTGAGTTGAGTTATTAGTATTTTGTAAGATTTAAAAATTTAGCGGAAGCAACTATACATTAAATAACTCAACCATAATATAGAAAGTTATGCAACCTAATTGTGGAACCCAGTAAATATCATCAGAGGAGAGTAAATACATAATATACAAAATTCGCCTAGCTATGAAGCCTTCCCTCTGCTACTCGTCCGCGGCTCTGCACTCAGTCACACATAAGAATGACGAGCCCAGGTAAGTAAATCTAGTATGACATATACACAACATTTCACAATATCCAAAACAACAGTTCACGATATCCAAAGCAGTCGAATTCATGCAAATAGAACGAAAGAAATCAAGAACGCATGAATATACAAGATCTGAATCGAAATGCCCAATAACAAGGAGTCCCGACCAAAGTCGTTGAGTCGGTGAGCGACTATGAGACATCCATAGACCCGGATAGTATCGACGGACGACTATGAACCATCCATGGACCCCCGAATACATTTAGGACGAGACCCTCAGCCTGCCGCCCTAACCCATGCGACTATTGAATGAAAACCCGATGAAGGCCCCCGCCTTTCTCATATCGTAACCATGAAAGACCTCGGGTTTAGGCCGCCGTCTCCACCTTGTTTAGTTCGCGCGATCACCGCATCTTGCCGATGTTCTCACGCGGGAGCCGCCGTCGCCATCCCTCTCGCGCCGTAATCATTTGATTTTTTTTTTTTCTTTTTCCAATCTTATCCCTTTAGTTATATATATATATTATATACATTTTCTTTTTATCTTTTTGATTTCAAATCAAAATTGTCCTTTCGTGCATACGAACCAAAACTAACTCAAGCATCTCGAATTTTGTTTTCAATCGATACTGTGTTTCCGCTCAAGATTACCATTATCATCCCAAATTGTTGAGTACGTATTTCAATGGATCATACACGTGGCACAAGTTAAATTTTCGGCTATATTTTTGAGGTGTCTTCCGTGTTTATTTGATAGCCTTTGTCTTGACCATATTTTTGTCTTGATATTTTTAATTGTGTTTGTTGCATTTATATATCATAACTTCGAAATTTATCTTTATGTAAACCAAAGGAACTCCATGAATTTTGAATCAGGTGTAGGATTAGTTGAGTCAATGCATAGCTATATGAGGTGTCTAGTTTATTTGTATTTTTCATTTACACCTTTGCTCGGGACGTGCAAAGTCATAAGTTTGGAGTTTGATAAGTCGTTAATTATTCATATTATATATAATTTATTTATATATATTTTACGTTTAAGTTTTCAAAATACTAGCTAATTACATTTATTTGATATTTTCAAGATTTTTGAAGTGCACGGTTGAACTCGTGGCGAAAAAGGAGTATTTATATGAAGTAATCAGTTGCCGGAGGATTGGTCTCGAAATATGCACTGCATAGTGAGTAGGGGGAGACTAGCAGTTAAGTGACGCATCAAGAACACTCATTTATGCACACAGTACCCTAGAACCATTCAGCTCGACCTCTGATCTACAGAGTGCCTTTTCCCATTAATTGGGTCACTTCTCTTGTGCGAGCTTGTCTTGAACCACTTCCCGCAACACGTGTCACCCTGCGATTTGGCCAGCTCATGTACAATCGATTCCTCCACCGCAACAAGCTCTGCCACGTGTCCGTCTTTCATTCGCCGTCACTCTCCAGCTGGTGCCATGCGTCATCACAGCAGCGCTCCAGAGTGTCGTGCCGCAGCTTCATTTCCTCGCCAAGCAGCCGTTGATCTCTCGTCGAGATTTGTGATATGCTGTCTCCTACTTCTTCGCATGCCTTACTCGAGCAGCTCCTCTTCTCTCCCATCAACCACATGTCGACGTCCGACTCGCCTCCCCACGTTCACAACAGCCTCCTAATCTAATCACATGTTGCCACGTCGGCAGATCAAACAGCTCATCCAATGAGCACCGACACGTGTCGAATACCAATTTTCAAACTCAAAACAGCCACACGATTGTCCTCCGCGCCACAAACCAAACTCAAAAATAGGCATTGGGGATCAAATTTTGATAGTTTTAATTAGGGATTTTGGTAGGGGATCGACATCTAGAATTTCTTTGCTCTCTAGCGGCTTTTGAGGGTGTTTATTCTCTCTTTCTCTTTGCTCTCTACTACTATGATGACCGGCAAAGTTTATCAATTTAAACCAGTGGTGGATCAAATCACCTTTTGGGCATAAACGTATATGTGATATCTATTTATTTATTTATTTATTTATTTTGTCTTTTTCATAGTATTTTATTCCATTTGATATTGTTTGAACTATTGAGATTAAACATGTGTTTAAATCTTGATTTGCATGTCAGTGAGTTGTACGCACCCGTACTTGTGTGATAAGACCACATTAGTGGCATCCGACCATACCAATTGATTAATCTCATTTGGGACCAATTGAATATCATATGGATCTAGGCTAAACTAGACACACAAGTGATCTGGTTGCCTAGGTGTAGTGCATTCACAAAGTCCATTGCAGTCAGCGCATTAAACTCAATTCACTTGAGTATAGGGTTATGTGTTTGACTAGGGAATGAGTCATTATTGTACCTTGACCATCGAAATAGAGAAGTGCGAGGACACACGTACGTTATCGGATCTATAGCTACACTAATTTACTGTAAATTGCATGCTTTGATTAGATTGAGGATCGTATGTAAAATTATGTCAAATTGTGGAGATTTTGTGATATCGATGGTTTAGATTGTTTCCTCCTTTATTGATATATTTACTTGTTATTCTTATTTTTTTTTTAAGTTAAATTAGACATTATTCCTGTGAACACCCCGAATTATATTTAATTTCATAGCCTAGGTTGAAAACTTGGTCTTCATGTTCCGACCTCGTGCTTGCCACTTCTGCAATTCTTGTGGTCATTGGTAATCTCAGCGGGATTATATATTTTGACACATTCGACATGCGTAAAAATTTTGGCTCTGTTGTCGAGGACCAAGTTATTTTTAACTTAGGACTTTTTTTTTTCTTTTTTCAGTGTTCACCTTTATGTCCCACATTTTTCGTCGATCGTTGTCCGCCATATCTTTACTCCTTTTTGATCCGGAGATCGAAAAGACCTGCCGTCGGAACTCGAAAGAAACTAGGCAGAGGAACCACTCCTCGAGAGTTCAACTAAATGACGAGCAACCCCCTCTGATGGCTGACCACATTGGGATTCCACATGCACCATATGCACCTGTTGCACCATGTAAGGGACAGGAGGAACCCCTAGTTATTCCTCCCTGACAGTTTGTTGCACCAGTTATACTACTTGCACCGGTGGAACTGCAGAGGCATGTAGTACACCAATATCAACCATTCGATCAAAGAGGGGTTGATCCCCCTCCACAAAGGCCACAAGCTAACCCTTGGGCACAACCTCAAGCCAATCGTTGCATTACCATTGGGATGGCGAACGATGGGATACGTGATCTCCTGGCTCATCAACCACACAATAATGCATTCCCAGCCATATGGGCATTTTGAGCTCAGATCAGGTTTCATTAACGTTCTCCGTATCTTTCATAGATTGAATCCTGAGGATCTAGTCACCTTCATCAAGTACTTCTATTCTAAGTGTAGGACCATGATTCCCCTTCAAGTCGATGAAGACGAAGTCAAACTTTTGGCTTTTCCTTTTGCCTTAAGGATAAAGCTCATGATTGGCTCTTTTATTTTCCCCCTGGTTCCCTCGAAAATTGGAACGACATGATTTCCGCATTCCTCAAAGAGTTCTTCCCTGAATCTAGAGCCTCCCAACTTACTAAAGAGATATGCAATATCAAAATGAAACAGGGCAAATCTTTTGGTGAATATTGGGGTCGTTATAAGTGCTTACTTGAGCTATGCCCCCAACATTGCCAAAGAAACCTCTCCATTGTTCGTTTCTTTTATATGAGACTTACACCCCCTAAGAAATGGATGATTGACAATGGTTATGGAGGTGACTACAGATGTAAACCACTGAAGAGATGTTTGATATGTACGGCCTTATAGTAAGTCGGTCGTGTCATTACATTGATGACGAATAATAGGGACCCTTACGAAGTCTTTACGACGGAGTAGGGTCAAATTCTCCAATAGCAAGCTTTATAAACTCACTGACCTCATTGAGCGATTCCTCACCTCAGGAAACGCTCAAGTTAAAGCTTGCGACTTCTGCAAAGCCAAAGACCATTCTTCTTACTCTTGTCCTACCTTGTTCGAGAATGAGCAGGTGAACACTTTAGGTGGCGGATTCCAAGGACCACTAAGAATCAATACGACAACAACTTCAGTAACACTTATAATCATGTCGTTAAAAACCCCTATCATGGTTATGGTCCCCAAAATAAGAATTTCCCCCAGTATATTCCAAATGGACAACCTTTTCCTAAACAACCCACTCAGAATTCAAGATCTTTAGAAGAAATGATGAGGACACTCATTGCCAATCAAGACATATTCTCTAAAAACTTGGCCTAACTAAAAAATGAAATAATCGTGAGCCATGCTTCTAGCATTAAAAGTCTTAAGGTTCAATCAGGGCAACTGGCCTTGCATGTTAGGCGTTATGGATGAGAAAAGCAAGCTACCTTCTCCACCACATCCTAATCCTAATGCGAATGTCAATGTCATCACACTTCGTAGTGGCAGAGAGGATGAAGAGACCCCTAAAGAACCCAAGTCTAAAGAGGCCGCCTTTAAATCCAAGGAAGTCGAGCAAGAGCTCGAAGTTCAACCGTCTCACACTGAAAAGGTAAACTTGGATAAGGAAGCACAACATTCTCTCAAAATCCTACCCCTGTTCCTTTAACACCTCATTAAGATTAAAAAGGTGGGAGAAGAGAAGAAAATTTCGGAAATCTTAAGGAAAGTTGCGATAAACATCCCACTTTTTTATGTTTTAGCACATATGCCTCGCTATGCTAAGTTGCTCAAAAACCTATGCACCAACAAAAGTCGACTCAAAGGCAGTCGAAAAATCACCGTAGGTGAGAATGTCTCAGCTATCCAACACGAAACGTTACCCACCAAGTGTGAGGACCCGGGCATGTTCATTGTCCATTGCACAATCGATGAAGTTGATATCCAGAAAGCTATGTGTGACCTTGGTGCCTCTATCAATATCATGCCACTATCCATATATGAGACATTGAAGGCTGACCCTCTAAAGGATACAAGAATTGTCATACATTAGGCAGACATGTCCATTGTTCGTCCTGTGGGTGTATCGGAAGACATCCTAGTGAAGGTTAGTGAGCTCATATTTCCTGCTGACTTCTATATCGTCGATATGAAGACTCAGCCATGCCCTTATTTCTCCTCAGTCTTGCTCAGTAGGCCTTTTCAAAAGACTACCAAGACCGAGATTGATGTTCACACTGGTTCTCTAACCATGGAGTTTGATAGTGAACTTATTAAGTTCAACATCTATGATGCAATGTGTCATCCCTACGATGCCTCTTCTATGATGCTTGCCTTGGACAGTGTGAACTCA
This sequence comes from Stephania yunnanensis, assembly GCA_039657365.1. NCBI lineage: Eukaryota > Viridiplantae > Streptophyta > Magnoliopsida > Ranunculales > Menispermaceae > Stephania > Stephania yunnanensis. Next base: position 48,578,564 of record CM077584.1, on the reverse strand, counting down.
CTTATCCAGGATACATTTCTCATGAAAGGTGATGATATGAAAGTGGTGTTAGAGAATCATCTCACATTGATTCTTTGTGAGGGCAATGCTTCGTCCTTGATATTGAAATCGATGAGCCGCTCTCCGAGTTGGACTTTGCTTCACTCATTTTTCCACCTTAGCATATGTTGACTTACATGCTTCGAACTCCGCACTTCTCCCCTTTATGGAGAGAGCCCCCACATTGGAGCTCAAACCACTACCCAACCACCTCAAATATGTGTTTTTAGGTGAGAATGATTCTTTACCAGTGATCATCTCCACTAAACTTATATTACTAGAGGAAGATAAGCTGATTCATGTGTTTCAAGAGTTCAAAGAAGCCTTAGGGTGGATGATTGCTGACATCAAAGATATTAGCCCTTCAACATGCATGCATCAGATACATATGGAAGAATGGTCTAAACCTTCACGAGAAAGACAATAGAGACCGAACCCACCGATGATGGATTTGGTTAAAAAGGAGATCCTGAAGCGCCTTGACATTTGGATGATCTACCCGATCTCCGACAGCAAGTGGGTCAGTCCCATTTAGGTGGTCTCCAAGAAAACGAGGATCAAAATGGTCACGAACTTACGGGGTGAGTTAGTCCCAACTCGCGTCCAAAACAGATGGCGAATTTGCATCGAGTTATAGGAAGCTCAATGCTTCTACTAGAAAAACCATTTCCCATTGCCTTTCATCAATTAGATGTTAGAGAGTTTAGCAGGCAGGTGTCACTATTGCTGCTAGGATGGATACACTATTTTTCACCAGATTCATGTAGCACCTGAAGATCAGGAAAAAACCACCTTCAACTATCCTTTCGATACTTTTGCTTATCGGCGCATGCCCTTTGGGCTGTGCAATGCACCTGCTACTTTTCAGAGGTGTATGATAAGCATTTTCTCTGACTTCGTTGAACACTTCATCGAAGTATTCATGGATGATTTCACCATTTACTGCGATTCATTCAATCTTTGCTTTAGTAAGTTGGCTAAGGTTCTTCACCGATGTATCCAAAAGAACTTGATCCTCAATTACAAGAGATGTCACTTCTTGGTGGATTAAGGTCTTTTCTTGGGTCACATTGTGTCTGCTAGGAGTATGGAGGTAGACCCGGTATAGATTGAAGTAATTCAAAGGTTGCCTTACCCCTCGACTGTGTGAGAAATCCGATCATTTCTTGGCCATGCTGGTTTCTATAGGCGATTCATTAAGGATTTCTCCAAAATTGCATAACCCCTATGTCGCCTTCTTCAGAAGGACGTGTCTTTCGATCTCGACAAGGGATCGATGCATTCAAAGACTCTTTCATCTCTACTCTTGTGATTCGAGCTCCCAACTGGGAGCTACCTTTCGAGATCATGTGCGATGCCAACAACCACGTTGTGGGTGTTGTGCTTGGGCAACGAGTCGGGCGCGCTTCTCATGTGATATACTATGCCTCCCAAAATCTTAATCCTGCCCAACTGAATTACACCACTACAGAGAAGTAGCTTCTAGCTGTCGTCTTCGCTTTGGAGAAATTACGTCCTTATATCTTGGGAACTAAAGTGGTCGGCTACTCCGATCATGTTGCCTTCAATTACCTTATGGGCAAAAATGAAGCTTAACCTTGTCTCATTCGATGGATACTCTTGTTATAAGAGTTTGATATTAGGATTAAAAATAAGAGTGGTGCCGAAAATCTTATTGCCGATCATCTCAGTCGTATCGAGAATGGTGAAGCACCTATCCCGCTTCGAGATGATTTCCCTGATGAACATCTCTTAGCAATTTATGAGGAACTCCATTGGTTTGCAGATTTGGTAAATTACCTCGTTACAAGAGAGTTTTCACCTCACCTTATGTGAGCCCAAAAGGATAAAATCCAGAGCAATTCTAAATACTACATATGGGACGACCCATACTTGTGGAAGTTTTGCTAAAACCAATTTATTCATCGATATGTCTCCCAAACTGAGACACAATGCATACTAGCATTTTACCATTCATGCGCGTGCTTTGCAGCCATTTCAGTCTACGTAGGACAACTATAAAGGCCTTAGAGAGTAGGTTTTACTAGCCAACGACGATCAATGACCATCTTGTGTATGAAGATCTAAACGACACATTTCTCATACATAAAGTAAGGATCTACCTTATCCCCAATTATTGTGTTGAGTACAAGATGAATAAGGACTCGCACTAGAGTTAACCTTAAATCTATCACCACACGATCACAAATTGAGGTCGCGCATTCGATAAGATTGCAATTTTCACCTGAATCTCGTTCATTCACCACCTGAACATATTCTTTGATATGTTTATGAGTCGATGACAGACAAGAAGATGCTCTTAAGAGTTGTGAACACGCATTCTTGTAATGTCCTTTCTTTCCATAACCAAAATATTTAAATGCACTCGAATTCTAAAGATAATCTCAATTAATGTGACCATGCTTCCCACATCTAAAACTTTTAACTGTAGTTTACTACCTACTAAAGATTCCTAACTAGTTGTCAATCACTTACTCAAGGTCTGTCCCTGAGATCCTGAACCCTTACCTTTACTCTTTTGAGATTGAGGTATACCTCTATAACCTGAAAGTTGAAAAGATTATAATCGAGTCTGTCTTAAGTCGGTCGATGTCTACTCAGATGGTCTACGGGTTCTACTAAGAAAAGGATTACGACGTACATATAATAAGATGAAAAGTATCATATGTGAGAATGATAGTTCCCCAGTCTTCTATTTCTTTTAACACTTTGGGTCAAACCTGGATGTAAACCTTTTTTCTTACCCTAAGAACCTGAGCCCTGCTTGACTCCACAACATATTGATATCATCGTGATTAACGCTGAAAATTTTATATAGTCTCATAAGCTCTGACTCTATCTTGAATCTCTCACATAATATTCACTTTACTCGTCGATATAATGGTTTCAAACACTTCCTACCTTTCCTCACATGACATTCCACTATCCACGAATGAGTTAACCTAAACTAGAACTTCGACAACTAGTTCAACTCCGAACGAACCGCAGAGGTAGCCTGCTCTTCTTGAACGACTAGAGTAACATTTGGAACTTACTAAGTATCACGAACCACAGGTGCCTAGGCTACCACCTCAGCTCATAAGATATTAAACAACTCTGACATCTGCCCAGCCAAGTTCTCAAAAGTATTTGAATCCACAAGTTGTGGATACTTATAACCACGCCAGATCCCTAGCTTGGCTTTTGCTGTCTACTTATAGTTTTCTGCAACAAAAATTGCTAGAAAAGTGGTTCAACAAGCCTATATCCATCGATATCTTGTAATATAAAACACCTATAACATAACCATAAAGTGTTTTAAATTCTTAACCTTGTTCCAATGCATTACTCCTAACTAATCACCGCTTTGTCCTCAATCAACATGATTCATTTTTAATCATAGGCTCTGATACTAACATTGTCAGACCCCACCTAATTAGAGCGTATGATCGGCCTAGATTACCTTAATCTCATCATAATCTAGCAGCCTAAAACTCACCGTCAATAAATAATTTAAAATCAATTCAAAGTAATTAACAACTATAATTTTTTCTCAACCACAAAGGATTCTAAAGTAAATCTTAAACCTCAAAGTTCTTTAAATTAATTAAATAATCCTCAAAATTTTCGTAAAAGTTTTTCGATAGCACCTCCTCTGTTTCTAAGCCTACACCAGAAAACTCGCCCTTCAAAAATCTTCAACAAAACATGCTCAACTTGGTGGAAATACTGAAGAACTCACAACCCACCCCATTATAATATATATCGCATCATCCGAATGTATATTCATTCTAGCCTAATTTAAAAGTTCAAAAACCTTAAACTAGCATTATCTTAGCTCCATAATATTTCAATTCATCCTAAAACCATTCCAATCATTCCAAAAGAGATCCTAACAGTGCATGAACATAAAAAACCATTTATAAAATATATTATATTAAAAAACAATACATACATTGAGAGAAAGGAACTAAGAAAGTCACAAACAATCAGAAAGCTTTCCTTTCCTTGTCGCTGCTAGAACTTGTCATTACCCAATTATAAAAATTCGATAATGTCAGATAAGTAAATCCTACATTATCCAATACACCTGTAATAATCAACTGCATAATAATCCAAGAGATTAAACGAATAGTATAATCTAAGGAATTTAAATACAATCGTAAATCCATCCCATTTCTATTATCTGACCACAATCAAATGACGTTTTCTAAAAGTAGTAAGTAAATAGTAGTAAGGACTCATGCCCAGAGATAATAACCAAATGAGTCTCGTTCCTCTTAGACTATAGGAGTATGATATGATTCAACGTGATCTCATGATAACCAGGTGATGCAAAGTATCGGTGACATCTGCCCCTCAAGCATAATATAATGTTCTATAACAACGATATAGTAAACACTTTGAGGAGACTCAAATCACCTTTATCCTCCCTACTTGTATATGCATGTATAACAAATAATGCAATATCAAGGATTAATGCAATTTATATGAAAATATAATCATACAATGTAAAGGTTACTACGTGATTTACTTAACCTTATAAAGGCGATATCGCAATTCCCTTGCACTCTGAGTAAGTAAGGTAGTCCCCACAGGGTTTCAGTTGCAATCCTACAATTAATTTGTAAGTCTGGTAAGATTCCATAACAATTCCACAATTGTTTTCCAATTAGTTGTAGTTTACTTGGCCCAATTGCGTCCTGAAACCTTAAAATACTTCCAAAATATATTCTACAGTACCCAAATTTTATTTTTGACTTAAAATTATTGTTCGATATCAAGAATTACGTTGTCTAGGCTTAAATATAGTTTTTCTAATTTATTATAAATTTATTAGTCTTGCCACAACCTTAAAATCCCCGAATCCCTCCAAATCAACACTTTGGATATTCGGATCCCATTTTGACTCCAAATTGTGATTCATAATTAAAATATAACCTAGATTAGGCCTTAAAAGAATTTTCCCAATTTTGGGCATTTTTGAGTATCATATCACACGTTATGATGCAAATCTCCGATATAAATCCTCGAGAAAATCCCAAAATACTTAAGTTTCATAAAAATTCCCAATTTCCATTAATTTGTACAACTCATTCTCTCTTACTACACCATGGAGAAGGGGGCAGATGTCTAGTGGAGGACTACAATGGCTAGCAAATGCGGTTTTGCATTGTGGGATGACTTCAAGAAAGAGTTCTTCAAGTAGTACTTTCTAGATTTTATGATCAAGTGGATGAATAGGAAGTTCACGATGATGAGATAGGCATGAGGGAGAGTCAGTAATGAGCTACCGAGACAAATATGGCTACATTGTAGAGTTTGCCAAGGATTTAGTTAAGAGTGACGCTTACGATGCCTTCTATTTTGGTGATGGACTTCAACCGAACATTGAACGATTAGTTGTCAACACTAGAGCATATCACTCTTGAAGATGTACGAGCGAGCCTTATCTTACGAAACATATAAGTTAGGTAGAGAGGAGGAGGGGCCCGTAGAGATTCTAGATAGAGGCAATGATTATGATCGGAGGAGGCTGAGGGGTAAGGGACAAATGAGAGGACACGGGAGGTTCTGGAGAGGCGGGGTGCCTACTCCCTACATTCAGGCAACACCCTATACACCACCTCTTGCGCTTACACATGAAGAATATGGAAAAACTCCCTTGCCACCTCCTGTCGACACAGAATTGCTAATATTGCCGCCATGAAAGTAGCTGGGCGGCAGAGGTTGAGGCGAGGCAGAGGTAGAGGCTATGATGGTTATAAACAGGGATATCGACAAGCATCGCTGCATGGTCAAGGTCAGGTACAACGATTTGGTCAGCGTAGATCGACCACCTGTGTAATGACTTATTACATTAAGCTAGCGATTAGTGTTAATCTAAATATTAATTGACTCGAGTTAAGCTCATAGTTAAGTTTAACGTACCTCAATTAGTGTGTGCGTGTGGGTTTGTGTGATTATTAATGTTTATTTGGAATGCTTATTGAATTTATAAGTTGTAGCATAAAAAGAAAATTCATACACAAGCCTATAATTAGAAAATAAGTAATTAAACAATAAATTGCTAGTACACTAATTGCGACAGGGGGTCGTGAAAAGAATATGCACTCTAAGAAAACTCGTAAGCATCTCCAGTGAATTTATTGGCAAGAAAAAACACAAAGTATATATATTTATATATATATATGGATATATAAATATGTATATTAAAAATTATAAGTTGGTTTGAATTATATAGATCGTTTGATCAGCCTCGAGATGAGTGTAAGCGTTGATGGTCATAAATTTCGTACTACTTTAGGAAATGTTATTTTAACACATCAATCACTTGATCAACCTCGAGATAGTGCGATGCATATCTAAGGAATATATATATATAAATCTAAAAACCATCAAACTTATCTTTAATTTATTTGATCATTTGAGATAGATAGATAATCAAGCAGTTGAGGGTTCTGATTATCTGATATTGAGGGAATTGATCCAAAAACCATCAAACTTATCTTTAATTTATTTGATCATTTGAGATAGATATCAAGCATTTGAGGGTTCAGATTATCTGATCTTGAGGGAATTGATCGAGATAGCTTTTTTATTGTGAATTTAGGAGCATAAACAACTGTTGGATAAGAGATTATCATGTTGGTAAGTTTGGTTTTTTGAGTTTTTAAGTTGAGTTCATAGGTAGGTGATGATTTCTTTATGAATTGTTGTGTTCGATGAATGGAAATGAGTTGTTAACTCATTAGAGGTCCTCCCTGATGATTTGGAAGAATTTTTTAGGTTAATTTATTGATTTGGTAATGGAACAGTGGATGCTACCCTGTTCACTGTCGAGACAATACAGGGTGAAGTGCGCTCCAAGCAGTAGAAAGAGCGTACTTTCCTCATTAATTAGACGAATCCAGTTGGTGGAGCGCAACCCCCACCAATTGAGAGAATGCACTCCTACCCCAGAAAACAACAATTATGTTAAGTTTATGTTAGAATTTCAACATATGGTATTAGACCTATATTGATTACAAATGGTTTGTAATAGGTAATGGAACACAGGGAACGAGTGAGTGGCCTAGAAACTTAAGAAGTTTGGAAACATAAACCTGAACTTAGATAAGTATGGATTCACTTATTTATCAATGTTTCCTGGCTATCTTAGAATGTTTATTCCATGTAGTTTTTGGATTAAATGGGGAGACTATGTACACTGTAATGGTTTTAATAAATGGAAAATGACGTTTAATATGATTCACGAGAGTAAGTTCATGACATTGAGACTAGGTTATATAAGATGCGGGATTGATCTCTCGGCCTATATGTAACTTCCTACTCAGTTAGATAGGTTATGTGGATTACATACTCACTAAAGGGTTTCGATAAAACCATTGGACATTAATGGATTTGCTAAACAACATATCGACTAATGTGTTGGTCTAGCAATCGCATTAATAGGGTCAGTGGGAAATCGACCATACTTTTATAAATAAAATGGGAATTACAGTATAATAGTTATTGACAGACAAACTTGCATCTGTTATTTATTGAATTATATGTTTTTCATTATCTCATTAGTTAACATTGGTGCACATTGTAGTTATTGCATAATGTTCTTGATTCTTATATGGAATGTTGATGGCTTTATGAATCCCTACTTACTGAGCAAGTTGGAGCGCTCCCCCAATTAACATTTCAGGAATACTGATGAGCGATACGACTACTGGATAGAGATAATTTAGGAGTCTTGATCTTCGCTTCGATGTAATGAATCACCCCTTGTCTTATATGGATTTGTATTCAATTACAGTTTTGTAATATCACAAGGGATGGAAGTTTTGTATAATCAAGATTTATTTCGATTTGAATTTATTTTGTATATCATATTTAAATATCGAAAAGTTTTAATTTTCGCTGCGTTTGACATTTTTTTACATTAATATTCGATATACGATTGTGTTCATCAAGAGATGGAAGAAGAGGTTGTTAGCTCTAGTTAAGTCTAATGGGATTATCGAGGCTTAATTAAGGTTTCAAGCCAAGTATTGCCCTAATCGGGTTAGGGGATGCCACAACTTGGTATTAGAGACTGAGTTTAAGTTCTTTGTTACATTTAATAACTCTGATATAGTTTGGTATCAGAGACTAGTCAAAGCCTACTTCAAAGCTTAAAGTAATTAACTTTGATACAATGTGGTATAAGAATTTACTTCAAAGAAAAACTTTATTACTTGGAAACAAGTGATAATTCGGATACAGTTTGGTATCGAAGTTTGAAGTTATTGACTTTGATATACCTTGGTACTATAACTTAATTTTATTAACTCTGAGAGTTGTCTCAAGTTAAGAAGAAGCTTCAGATGTAATAAACAGTTTTATCGTGATTTTGGGGGTAATCAAAAGATAAAAGATTGATATAGGTTATTTGTTGTACTTTCCTTATATCTACATTGTAGATATAATAGTTATATCTTTCCTAAATGATGATAAGATGGTTTAAGTCCATCAATTTCTCATGATATGAGACAATATTTAAGGTAAGAGTGCAATATAACCTTAACCTTGAGGAGTTTGAAAAAAGAAAGACAAGAAAAATTTACGCATATGAAAATCAAATTCATTACTCGAGTAACTGTCTTCAGTAGTATGTGTTCTCGTTGATATTATTAGACAAATTATAGTTAAAGAAGAAGTATCGTTTGGATTTAAACCTTGAGACATGTATTATACATATGAAATTTATGAAGTAATGGAATACTAAATAACTTTAGGTGAAACTCAAATATGGTAGACCACTTTGAGATGTGATTTAATACTAGTATTAAGACTAGTAGAGAAAAATGTGTAACGGCCCGCTTCTAATTAATCACAATTAACTGACAAATTACAGGTTAAGACCCTAAGCTCAGACCTACGTGGACGCCGCAGATAGGTCAGGGCATGCCGACTAGGTAAATAGTGACTTTGCGTGATTGTTTGCCTATTTGCGATGCTGTATAATTTAAAAGTAATTTAAAATTTAATAAATTATAGAAAAATAAAAAAATATGTGGAAGATTATGGGAAAAATCCAAAAAATCAGGAAAAATTATAAAAAAATGAGAAAAAGGTAGAAAAATGATACTCGAGAATTTTTCGGGCGTTGACATCTGGTATAACTCGAAAAGTGTGTCAAACTAAGACTTTTTGAAATGAAAATTTTCATAATTTGGCCACACATTATAAATTCACTTAATTTGACTCTAAGCGAGTTAAAATGGTTTAATTGGATACCAGGGACTTAGACTACCATAGTCGGGTATCGGGCGCGTATCTCGAGGCGAGTGCGGGGCATTTCGAAAGCATTCTACGATTTGTTCGAGGTAAGTAATCCCACGAGAAAATTAGTGAAAATTCAATTTATGCACTTGCTTTATTTTGCATTCTAAATTATTCCATTGTGCTTTTCATTGCTGTTCATTTACTGTTCATCCACTCCCACGTGTGTATGTGTGTTTGTCGACAGGGTCGGCATGGCACGGACTCACACCCCGGGGCTAGCTACCCCGCGCTGTTCGAGTAATTGGCCATGATAGGGCTACGCGGTGGCTATTCTCCGCGAAACCCGTAGGGTGAGAGATGTTTCACGAAGACCTAAGTCTACGTCAATGGTTCCTCTCGAGAGATGTTTGGACGGGGTCTTCCGTTCAATGGTTCCTCTCATTCGACCGTGAGATGTTTGGCGAAGTGGTCGTCAATGGTTCCTCTCGGTTTAGCTACGAAGATTCCCGGATGTCGACCAGGGTTCTTTGTCACGCTACACTCGTGTCCAAATTTGGCTTCTTAACGACTTATTTTCACGCGATTAATTTATTTTTGTCCTTTATTTAAATTGCATTAATTGTAGCCGTTTTATTGGAATTCGTGAATATTAGCTAACGTTCTCTGGGATTTGCTCACCTGGGATTTGTCATTGTTTTTAGTGGCAAATCGCAAATCCTGCGATGAGCCGAGGCAAGGGAGTCTTAGGCGACTACGTCTAAGTAGGGAGAGGCCGTCACTTTTTGCGTAAGTAGTTGTATGTATCTATTAACTACTTTATGATATTTTGGGATGACTTGTATACCTGATACATGTATATGCTCACCTTTTGTACTTTTGTAACTTTTGATATACATGGTATCAAATGTCGAGTTTCCACACTGTAGGGTTGTTCATAAAAATGCAAACTTTTCACTTTTACAATATATGCATGCCTTAAGACTTCCGCATCAATGTATGATTTATATTAAATTACTAAATCATGAATAACTTCATAATTCAATAAAATATCCATAATTACTAAGTTAAAGGCGAATAAGTTACGTACAAGGGTTTAGGTCGTGGACAGTCAAAATAAGTGTGCGGTGACGTGACATGCTTGGTGACGTGTCTGGCGACGTGGCGGTACCCGGTTTACCTTGGAACTTGGGGCCGTCACAGTTGGTATCAGAGCCAGGTTCAGGCGAACCTAGGGGAAAATGTAATACAACTGAATAAAACTTAACAACAAACATTAGATGTGGAAACCCGAAGATCCTGACTTAGAACTTTAGTTGGGAAACGAACATGGGACGAGTAGTGCCAATGCTTATATGTTATATATTTTAATTTGTAATAGTATATATACGTATTTGAGGCTGATACGGACCTTCTCCATCGTATGATACGACATGGACGGACAACCGACTCCACCTTCGGAGGATAGTGGACAGACGAGTGGTACTACGCCTATCGCAACCGATCAGAGTGTACTTGATCGGATCGCGACATACAATCGACAGTTGAAGCATATGATGGCCATGCTTCGTGCTCAGACAGCAGCTATTGGGACACTTATTACAGGAGATCACATGTAAGACTTCCCTGTCAACTGAGGCTAAGCTGACAAAGGAATTTGTGAGATTTCATCCAAGATATTTCACTGGAGGTAGAGACCTAGAGGCAGCTACGAGATGGTTTCTTGCACACAAGAAATTACATAATCTTCTGAGGATTCACGACAGTATTCGCGCTAGGATATCTAGATACATGCTCCAATGAGAGGCTGGAGTTTGGTGGACCGCTCATACCGAGACTCATGGAGTGCCGACTAGTTGGGCCGGTTGTAGACAGGTCTTTTATGACCAGTATATACCGAGGGAGATACAGTTGCGTCTGAAATAAAAGTTTTTGTGTCTTAGGCAGGGTAATCGCACAGTGGTCCAATATATGGAGAGGTTTCGCTACCTATTGCAGTTCGCTGGGGATTTGGCTTCTACAGATCGCCATCAGGCTCACTACTTTGGAGTTTGGCTTAAAGATGAGATTGCGAGCATTGTAGTATCAGGCAGAGCTTGTACACTACAAGAGATCTATGAGAGGGCCTTAGCCCATGAGACATATCTTCTCTTTCGTGCCACGATGCCCGTGCCACAGTTGGCATCGGGGTCGTCCCAGCAAGGCACCAGGTCTGACAGTAAAGGGAAAAGGATCATCGATCAGAGAAATAGACGAGGACAAAGGACTAGACATGATTATCACCAGACAGTCATTTCTCATGCGATAGTACCCACACAGTCAACACAACTGTCAGGTGGTGGTCATGCACCGCGACATTGACATAGACCGACCCAGGATCAGGGATCGTATAGTCAACCGAGACACCAGAGGTTAGACTTGAGGATGTCCCAGTTTTCAGTGAGTTTCCCGATGTCTTTCTGGAGGATTTACCAGTATTTCCCCCACACCGAGATATTGAGTTCGTTATTGAGTTAGTGTCAGGCACACAGCCGATAGCTAGCAGACCGTACCGGATGGCACGGAAGGAGCAGGATGAGTTGAAGACTCAACTAGAAGACTTAGAGAAGAAGAGGTTTATACACCTAAGCACATCACCATGGGGAGCGTCGGTCATACTCGTTAAGAAGAATGATAGTAGCTTGAGGATGTGCATTGACTATAGGAAGTTGAACCAGGTGATTGTACGAAATCATTACCCTTTGCCCAGGATCGACGATTTGTTTGACCAGTTGGTCGGAGCCCGTGTCTTCTCTAAGATCGATTTGAGATCGGGTTATCATTAGCTCGGGATTCGGGATGATGACATACCTAAGACCACATTCAACACCAGATATGGGTTATTTGAGTTCACAGTGATGTCATTCGGACTAACGAATGCACCGACCATGTTCATGGACTTGATGCACGGAGTACTGAAGCCGTACTTGGATAAATTCGTTATAGTCTTCATTGACGTCATATTGATCTACAACAAGACTCGTGAAGTTCACGGACAACATCTCAGGCAGATATTGATGACGCTGAGAGAGCACAAGCTTTATGCTAAGTTCGGTAAGTGTGAGTTTTGGTTGTCAGAAGTCAAATTCCTTGGACACGTGATCAGTGGCAAAGGTATATTAGTGGACCCGAGTAAAATTCATGTTGTCATAGATTTGCCGACACTTGAGACAGTGACTGTTATCAGGAGCTTCCTTGGGTTAGCAGGATACTATCGGCGATTTGTGAAGGACTGTCGAAGATCGCCGCGCCGATGACTAAATTGATAAAGAATGATGTACATTTCAATTGGTCAAAGGAGTGCGAGGACGCATTTACACAGTTGAAGATGACACTGACTACTGCACTAGTATTAGTGTTGTCAGAGCTGGGTAAGGGATTAACAATTCATACTGATGTTTGTGGCACAGGGCTAGGTTGTGTGCTGATGCAGGGAGACAGCGTAATCGCCTATCTATCCCGACAATTACGGACCCATGAGAGGAATTATGCAGTGCATGACTTGGAGCTTGCAGCAGTCGTATTTGCACTGAAGGTATGGAGACATTACCTCTACGGTGAGAGGTTCACATTATATACAGATCATAAGAGTTTGACATACTTATTCACTCAGAAAGATCCGAACATGAGACATCGACGTTGGCTAGAGTTGCTGAAGGACTACGACTTCTCCATCGAATATCAGCTTGGGAAGGCAAATGTCGTAGTAGATGCATTGAGCAGAAGAGGACCAGATTCTGGGACAGTCATCTGCCATATGATGCACGAGTATGGTTTACTTGAGGCGGCGGCAACACCGAGTTTGACAGAGGTTCCTGCTACAGCGGATGCACAGATTCGTGGATAGATTGTTGTACCGTCTATTTCTATTCTGCGAGTGTTGGAGTGTTAGAGGACTGACGAGATGTACTCGAGATTCAGTGAGATGGCATGCAGTCCCGATCACCTGGATTGGAGCGAGTCTGTGGATCAGTGTTTGAGGCACCAAGGGAGGTTATGGATTCCAGCAGTGGCAGAGATACGCGATGGGATGCTCTAAGGGGCTCACAGGTCCCGGTATACAGTGCATCCTGGCAGGACCAAAATGTATCCCAATATGCGACGATTATTTTAGTGGTCAGGGATGAAGGCGGACGTCGGCGCCTATATTAGGGGTTGTGAGGTGTGCCAGTAGGTTAAGGCTGAGCACAGGAGGCCTGGAGGGTTATTGCAGTCGTTGCCCATCCCTTAGTAGAAATGAGAACACATTACGATGGATTTCGTTTATGGATTACCGCAGACTTTGCGGAAACACAATGCAATATGTGTGATTATGGACAGGTTGACGAAATCAGCTCATTTCCTACCAATTTCTATGAAGTATAATTTTGCACAGTTGAGCATATTATTCGAAAAAGAGATTGTACGACTGCACGGAGTACCAATTTCTATTGTTTCAAACCGAGACAGACGTCTTACATCATCATTGTGGAAAGCTATGCAGGAGCAGTTTGGTACTAGATTACAGTTTAGCACTGCATTTCATCCTCAGACAGACGGGCAGTCATATAGATTAATGCAAATACTCGAGGATATGCTCAGGGCATGTATGTTGCTGTTTGGTGGGTCTTGGGAGGAGTACTTGCCACTCTGTGAATTTGCTTACAACAACAGCTATCAGGCCAGTATTGGGATGCCGCCATTTGAAGCCCTGTACAGTAGACTGTGTAGATCACCGACTTGTTGGGTAGAGCCTGAGGATACAGCAGCTGTGGGACCTGAGATTGTTGTGAACCATACTGAGAAGGTGAGACTGATTCTTCAACGGCTATTGGCTGCCCAACACAGACAAAAGAAGTATGCGGATAGGTACCGCGATGGGCTGAGCTACGAGGTAGACGATTGAGTCTAATTGAAAGTTTCTCCATTGAAAGGTCATTAGAGATTTGGGATCAATGGGAAACTAGCACCAAGATTTATTGGGCCGTTTCAGATTGAGAAACGAGTTGGGAAAGTCGCTTATCAATTGAAATTGCCAAGTCAATTGGCAGGGGTTCACAATGTTTTTCATATTTCAATGTTACGGTTGGCTAGATCAGGACCGAGACCGATGGTTGATATGACGAAAATCGAGGTTCGACCAGATGTGACGTACGAGGAACACTCCATTGAGAAAATGGCCCGCAAGGTACAGACCCTTAGAAGGAAAGAAATACCACTTGTACTCGTTCGATGGCAGTATCATAAGAACGAGGGCCTCACTTGGGAGAGAGAGTCTACCTTGCGAGAGCGATACCCCCACTTGTTCCAAGGTAAAGATTTCATTAAATTTGAATTTCGGAAGAAATTTCTTTTAGTTGGGAAGATTGTAACGACTCGCTCTAATTAATCACAATTAACTGACAAATTATAGGTTAAGACCTTAAGCTTAGACCCACGTGGACACCGCAGATAGGTCAGGGCACGCCGACTAGGTAAATAGTGACTTTGCATGATTGTTTACCTATTTGGGATGATGTATATCGAGTAATTCTCTTAACATCGCATGTGTGTATTTATATCATTGAATCGAGCGAGATAGTGTAACGGGTGTTCACCTCAGAAAACGTTTCGAGACGGGTACTAAGGAGCGAACTATGGGTACACTAGGTCGGGGCAAAACTAAAACACGCAAATTAAATGAATAAATAATAATGGTCATGTAATTACTATGGAATGGCTATTAAGTGGCTAGTGACGCGGCGGTATGCGTATATAACGATTCGGACGCGTAACCCGGGCGTCGAAACGCCGAAAAACACAGGCAAAGGTCCCAGTTGTGTAACATTTTGGAGTCAAAGACAAAGTCAACTAGCTTACCCCGATTTACACTCCATCCTCACTCCATCATCATTTTCTCCTATCCCTCACGTCACCCCCTCTCACACCTACTCAAATGCACTCACTCCCACACCCACACATACACAACGCACACACACACACCAGCCGAGAGGAAAGAGAAAGAAAACAGAGAGGAGGAGGAGGAGAAGGAGGAAGCGGGAAGGAGAGGAGAGAGCGTGGAGAAGCCGGGAAGGAGGTAAGTCACTACTTTTGTGGTTGTTCGGTGCGTCGGCATCGGCCATGGTGGCGGACGTGGGGGAGGGGTTCGGCCATGGAGGCCAAACCAGGTCGAGGTGGAGATGGCGGGGGTATCTCCCCCTGCCATCGAGTCCACCGAGGTTGGGGACGTGCGTCTCCAACCAGAAGAAAAAAAAAAAAAAAAAACCAAAGACTAACGTCTCTGGAGGAAAAAAGGAGATGGGGTGAGGGAGGGGTGCACGCACGCTGTGCGTGCGTACGTCCCCTGCACCGGCTGGGTCGGTCCAGGCCCAACTCGGTTGGGACGGTCCGGGCCCAACCGGACCCGACCGAGTGGTCCCGAACCGGCTCGGGCCTACCCGATTGGATCGGGTCAGGCCGACCCGGTCCAGGGGCCCACCCCTATATTAAAATAATATAAATGTTAAAATATAATTTAAAAATAATTTAAAATTTAATAAATTATAGAAAAATAAGAAAAATATGTGGAAGATTATGGGAAAAATCCAAAAAATCGGGAAAAATTATAAAAAAATGAGAAAAAGGTAGAAAAATGATACTCGAGAATTTTTCGGGCATTGACACCCTGGTATTACTCGAAAAGTGTGTCAAACTAAAACTTTTTGAAATGAAAATTTTCATAATTTGGCCACACATTATAAATTCACTTAATTTGACTCTAAGCGAGTTAAAATGGTTTAATTGGACACCAAGGACTTAGACTACCATAGTCGGGTATCGGACGTGTATCTCGAGGCGAGTGCAGGGCGTTTCGAAAGCATTTTACGATTTGTTCGAGGTAAGTAATCCCACGAGAAAATTAGTGAAAATTCAATTTATGCACTCTCTTTATTTTGCATTCTAAATTATTCCATTGTGCTTTCCATTGTTGTTCATTTACTATTCATCCACTCCCACGTGTGTATGTGAGTTTGTCAACAGGGTCGGCACGGCATAGACTCACACCCCGGGGCTAGCTACCCCGCGCTGTTCGAGTAATTGACCATGATAGGGCTACGCGGTGACTATTCTCCTCGAAACCTATAGGTTGAGAGATGTTTGACGAAGACCTAAGTTTACGTCAATGGTTCCGCTCGAGAGATGTTTGTTTGGGGTTTTCCGTTCAATGGTTCCTTTCATTCGACCGTGAGATGTTTGGCGAGGTGGTCGTCAATGGTTCCTCTCGGTTTAGCTACAAAGATTCTTGGATGTCGACCAGAGTTCTCTGTCATGCTACACTCGTATCCAAATTTGACTTCTTAACGACATATTTTCATGCGATTAATTTATTTTTGTCCTTTATTTAAATTGCATGAATTGTAGCCATTTTATTGGAATTCGTGAATATTAGCTAACGTTCTCTGGGATTCACTCACCTGGGATTTGTCATTGTTTTTGGTGACAAATCGTAGATCCTGCGACGAGCCGTGGCAAGGGAGTCTTTGACGACTACGTCTAAGTAGGGAGAGGCCGTCACTTTTTGCGTAGGTAGTCGTATGTATCTATTAACTACTTTATGATATTTTGGGATGATTTGTATACCTGATACATGTTGGGGCATGTGCCCTAGGTCAATCCATTAACTGTTTTTATGAATACTTTTAGTTAATAAAATAGAGGATTTCATTTGTTGTTTATTATAATTAATTTGCATGTTTACATTATAATAAGATACATGGGTATTTACAGAAATATCCTAAATGTCCCTAGTCGATCATTATACTGGGAACTATAATGAATTAAGACTAGTGTGAGTCTTGATTAATGATCATATGATGATTATACGTATAGGGATACGAATCAAGATCACGAGTACTTGTTAAGGAACAAAGTACTGGACCGACCCGCTATGAGAACATCACGTGGATTAAGTCATAGTTGTTTCTCATGATAGGTATATTTTTCAGTCCTCTGACTTGAGATTACCAAAGACTTCAACATTAGGAACATAGTGATTTGACACTATCAAACGTTGTCTTTAACCGGACGATTATAAAGGTTGTGATTGGTTACTATGTGAGCAATGTGATGAAGTTGTGTAATCGAGATAGAATTTGTCTCTCTCATATAAAGAGAGATATCGAGTGGATCCATCGATGTGTTAGACTGTTAAAAAGCCTAGTCTAAGTGAATTGATATGGATTAATGTCACTTGGATGTTTTCAGTCTACCTAGAGATCGAGACTAGTACGATTGAACATGTTGGATGACAATTCCATGCCTTATGTTTGATCAAAAGAATATCGTGTGACAAAAGGATGCTATATACACTATCGATTAGGTTGTATCGATTTGATATTCGTACAACTTTAGTAGTGATAATGTCTTGCTAGAGGCCGCTTATGACTTGTATACCAAAATGTGTTTTGGTACACTGCCAACGTTGTATGAGCCTATTGGTTCGCACACTAAGAATGGTATTGCGAGATTTTAAGATGGTTCAGAAAGACAAATTTTATATGATAAAATTCATGACAGAAACGTCCTTGGGGTGTATTACACTTATACTTCTTTAAGTAGGGGTATATGTGTAATTTACTTAACCGTCTATATACAAGGGTTGTATAAATAGACGCTTTAAGTTAGAATACATGTACGAAAGATTAAAAGGACGAAACTCTATTTTCGTTTTAGAAACGACTTGGGGTT
Organism: Stephania yunnanensis; assembly: GCA_039657365.1. NCBI lineage: Eukaryota > Viridiplantae > Streptophyta > Magnoliopsida > Ranunculales > Menispermaceae > Stephania > Stephania yunnanensis. Next base: position 48,560,525 of record CM077584.1, on the reverse strand, counting down.
TTTTGGTATGCTCTGGATCATTTTGGAGAGAAACAAAAAGTTTGGTATTCTCTCGAAGCTAGCACTTCAAATCTCGGACGCCGTTCGTCGTTGGCAGCGCCTTAGAGATCGATCAACCTTCAGAAAGGTATATTGCGACTGAGGTATGATTAAGTTTTTCATGGTTTAAACGTTTTTAATGGAATTAGATTCGGATCCTATTGGGGTTTTGTCAAAATTGTTTTGTAATCTCCGCTACGCATGAACCCCAAAACCCAACAGTGGTATCAGAGCCTTCGAGTTCGATTCCATTAAATTCATTGCATGTTTTCTTCTGATGTATACATGATATATGATTGAAAGCATGTTAATAGTTGATGTATATATGATATACATAAGTTTTCTGTGAGATTTATTATCATGTTTTATGTATATGATACATATATTCGTGATTTAATTGAAATTAGTCTCGTACATGCTAGTAACCATGTTAGGTTAATTCGAATAATTTTAATGAATTGAGTTTTGTGTTCTATGATCCATGACACCATTAGGTTCGATTGGGATAGTAGTTGATGACTCAATTACATGTTTGTGATTATTTGGATGAGGACCGAAATTGCAAATAATTAATTTTCGAAATTATTTATTTATCTTGTTATATCTATTATGTTATGAAGTTTCCATTTGATAAAGATAGATAACAAATTAGATTAAAAGATATAAGCAAAATTGGTTTCGTTATCCCTATTGGATAGGAGATAAATATGGAGAAGTTTGTTATTGGTGATATGCTAGGATTCAAATATCTTAAGTCCTAATTGGATTAGGATAAGATGATAAGTTAGATGTGGGCCCGGGTTAATTAAAAATGTTTTAATTGACTTAATTTTGGATAAATTAAGGGTAATTTAGGATAATAAAATCAGCAAAAAAATATGATTTTCTATAGCAAATTTCAATTTTCGGAATTGAGATTTGTCTTCTAAAAAAAAAAAAATGGTGTCGCTGCCCCTTAACCGGCCAGCGGGACCGCCGTCTAACTAATCCTAGCGCACGAAAATTATTTTATTAATGAACAGTATAAAAATCTCCAAATTGTTTAGTGATTTAACAAATCAATAAAAATATATGATATTTCATTGTTTACATGAAATCACTAAAACTGAATAAAATCCCTCTATTAAATTTTAAGTCTCACGCCATCCATTTTAAACACTTGTCAAGGCCTCGATCACACTAATATAGTCTCAGTCATAGCTGGGTGTATTGTGTTATCTTGGAGAGACAAGTTGGATAAGAGTTACCTAAATGTTTAAAATGGTCCGACTTAATAAAGCTATCAAAATAGTTTTGAGCTTTAGGCACATGATGAGATAAAAACATGATAAGACATAAGATGTCCTGTATTTCATAAAGGTATCTAAGAATTACATAAGATGTAATTGGTAACTGTTACCTATCTAAATAATCTAGTTCTGTGTTTCATGCCATAGCTGTCATAAAATTAGGTGAAATATGGATTTTAGTCCCCTAAATAAATAGTGTGTTTTAGGAAGGTTTTTAATTTAGTGGGAGTCTATTCCTCTATACTAAAATAAACTTTGCATAATCTTTATTGTAGATCAATGGCCTCTTCAAGTAACAATAATCCCCTTTCACTGCGATCCATCCTTGAGAAGGATAAGCTTTCTTGGACTAACTTTCTTGACTGGTTCAGAAACTTGAGAATTGTTCTTAAGCATGAACGCAAGTTGTATGTCCTGGATGCACCAATTCCTGAGGACCCACCAGCCAATGCTACGAAAACTGTGAAGGATGCGCATAATAAGCATGTCAACGATTCTACTGATGTTGCATGTATTATGCTGGCAAGAACTTCAGAAGGATATGGAACTAATGGAAGCCTACGACATGGCTATAATGCTGAAGGAAATGTTCTAACAGCAACCTAGGCAAGAAAGGTTTGAGACAGTCAAAAACCTACATTCTTGCAAGATGACTGTGGGTGCGTCAGTTAGTCCTCATGTTCTAAAGATGAAGGGCTATGTTGACCAGCTTGATAGACTCGGATTTCCCATAAGCCAAGAGTTGGCTACGGATTTGATCCAGAATTCATTACCAGAAAGTTACTCATAATTTGTGATGAACTACAATATGAATAATATGGAGAAATCAATTTCAGAGTAGCATTTGATGCTCAAAACTGTTGAACAAAATATCGAGAAACCCTCTAGTAATGTGTTGATGGTCCAAAAGGGAAAGGGAATGAAGAAGAAAGGCAAAGGCAAGGCTAAAGTTTTCAAGGCTGTTGTTGCACCTGTCGCGAAGCCTATGGAACAAGTTAAGCCCCAGCCTGTTCCTGCTTCAAAACACCGAAAAGAAAAGGAAGGAATTTTTCATTTCTGTCATGCACCTGGACATTGGTTCATAAATTGCAAACTTTATCTGAAAGATCTAAAGAAGAAAAAAGGTAGTGCGACTACCACCACAGGTATTTATGTTATTGAAATTAATTTATCTACTAGTGATTCCTGGGTATTAGATACCGGGTGTGGATCTCACATTTGTATAAATGTGCAAGGACTCACCAGAAGTAGAATGTTGAAGAAAGGAGAAGTCATCCTCCGCTTAGGGAATGGAGCAAGGGTTGCTGCCCTGACTATTGGATCATATGACTTAGTTTTACCTAGTGGACTTATCTTAACTCTAAATAATTGTTATTTTGTGCATGCCTTGAGCAGAAACATCATTTCTGTTTCATGCTTGGATATGGATGGTTTTGATTTTATTATTGCGAATAATAGATGTTCCATTTCTCATAAAGGAATATTTTATGCAAATGCTGATTTGTGTGATGGTTTTTATATTCTAAGCATGAAAATGTCCACTGATACTACAATCTTTAACATAAATACAAAGAGGTTTAAGTCAAATGATTTGAATCAAACCTATCTTTGACATTATCGTCTCGGGCACATAAATGAGAAACGCATAACGAAGCTCCATAAAGATGGACTTCTAGATTCATTTGATTTAGAAACATATGAAACGTGCGTATCTTGTTTACGAGGCAAAATGACTAAAAGTCCCTTTACTGGACACAATGAAAGGGCAAGTGATTTATTGGGTCTAATACATACTGATGTATGCGATCCTATAAACACAATGGCTAGATGAGGTTATCAGTACTTCATTACATTTACGATGATTTCAATGAGATATGGTTATGTATATCTAATGAAACATAAAGTGAGTCATTTGAGATGTTTCAAACGTTTCAAAATGAAGTGCGAAAATCAACTTGGTAAAACTATCAAAACACTTCTAGATCGAGGTGGTGAATATTTGAGCCAAGAATTTGATGATCATCTTAAAAATTGTGGGATTGTTTCCCAATTGACTCCACCAGCAACTCCACAGTGGAATGGAGTTTCTGAAAGGATAAATCGAACCTTATTAGATATGGTTCAATCTATGATCAGTCATGCAGATCTTGATTATCCTTTTGGGGTTATGCATTACAAACTGCAGCTTTCACTCTAAATTGAGTTCCTTCTAAAGCGGTTGATAAAACACCATATGAGATATGGTACGGGAAGATTCCTAGTTTGTCTTTCCTTAAGATTTGGGGTTGTGAGGCTTACGTAAAACAACAAATCTCAGAAAAACTAGCACTTAAATCTGACAAGTGTTTATTTGTGGGGTATCCTAAGGAAACAAAAGGATATTACTTTTATAATCCCGCTGAGAACAAAGTGTTTGTTGCTCGGTATGGTGCCTTTATGGAAAAATAGTTTATTTCAAAAGACACTAGTGGGAGAGAAATAAATCTTGAAGAAGTTCAAGAATCACAGATAAACCCTAAATAGCTACTGGAAGTTCAACAACGTTCTAAACTAGTTGAACCTCCGCAAGTGACACAAGGCCCACGTAAATCTGGTAAGGTAAGACATGAGCCAGAGATATTCGGATTTCTCATTACTGATAGTCGTGATGTGTTGCTTATGGATCAAAATGAGCCCACCACTTATCAGGAGGCTATGTCGGGACCAGACTCAGATAAATGGCTAAGTGCCATGAACTTTAAGATGCAATCTATGTATGATAACCAAGTTTGGAACTTGATTGATTTACCTGAAGGTGGTAAGACCATTGGATGTAAATGGGTTTTCAAGAAGAAAACTGACATGGATGGCAATGTGCATACTTTTAAAGCAAGACTTGTAGCAAAAGGTTTCAGGCAGACTCAAGGTGTTGATTATGATGAAACTTTTTCGCCAGTGGCCATACTTAAATCCATAAGAATTTTAATTGTCATTGCTGCATATTATGACTATGAGATATGGCAAATGGACTTAAAAATATCATTTCTTAATGGAAAGCTTCTTGAGGAGGTGTATATGACACAACCTGAAGGTTTTGTACATCCTGAGAATTCTAGGAAGGTATGCAAGCTTCAAAGATCCATTTATTGATTAAAGCAAGCTTCTCGGAGTTGGAATCTTCGTTTTGATGAAGCAATCAAGGATTTTTGTTTTATTAAGAACGAAGATGAGCATTGTGTATACAAGAAGGTCAAAGTGGGAGTGTAGTTGTTTTTCTCATGATCAGTATGTTGATGATATATTACTCATTGGAAATGACATCCCAACATTGCAGAATGTCAAGTCTTGGTTAGGGAATTGTTTCTCAATGAAAGACTTAGGAGATGTAGCCTATATCCTAGGGATAAGAATCTATAGGGATAGATCTAAGAGGCTAATCGGTCTAAGTCAGAGTGCTTACATAGACAAGGTGCTGAATAGGTTCAGTTTGCAAGACTCTAAAAAAGGATTATTGCCAATGTCTCATGGCATAAGTCTCAGCAAGAATCAATGTCCTAAGACAAATGATGAGCGAAACCGTATGAATAAGATTCCATATGCATCGGCTATTGGATCTATCATGTATGCCATGTTATGCGCTCGACCTGATGTATCATATGCTTTGAGCACTACAAGCGGATATCGATCGGATCTGGTGAGAGTCATCGGATAGCGATAAAGAACATCCTTAAATACTTAAGAAGGACTAAGGAAATGTTCTTGGTCTATGGAGGTTTTGAAAATGATCTAGTTGTAAATGGTTACACATATGAAAGTTTTCAAACTGATATAGATGATTTTAGATCGCAATCTGGATATGTGTTTACTTTGAATGGTGGTGCGATGAAGTGGAAAAGTTCGAAGTAAGAGATTGTGGCGAGATTCTACAACAGAAGTTTCTAGTATATTGCGCGTACGATGCAACAAAGGAGGCAGTTTGGATCAAAAAGTTCATTTTTGAACTAGGTGTGGTTCCAAGTATTGTTAACCCTGTTTGTTTATATTGTGACAATAATTGGGCATTAGCACAGGCCAAGGAACCTAGATCACACCACGGATCCAAACATATACTCAAGCGCTTTCATCTCATTAGAGAAATTATTAAGAGGGAAGACGTAAAGATTTGTAAAGTACCTACTGAAGAGAACATTGCGGGTCCATTGACAAAAGCTCTTCCAGAAGCAAAACATTATGGTCATGTTAGATCATTAGTCATTAGATGCATGTATGATTGGCCCTAGTGCAAGTGGGAGATGGTGGGGCATGTGCCCTAGGTCAATCCATTAACTGTCTTTATGAATACTTTTAGTTAATAAAATAGAGGATTTCATTTGTTGTTTATTATAATTAATTTGCATGTTTACATTATAATAAGATCCATGGGTATTTACAGAAATATCCTAAATGTCCCTAGTCGATCATTATACTGGGAACTATAATGAATTAAGACTAGTGTGAGTCTTGATTAATGATCATATGATGATTATACGTATAGGGATACGAATCAAGATCACGAGTACTTGTTAAGGAACAAAGTACTGGACCGACCCGCTATGAGAACATCACGTGGATTAAGTCATAGTTGTTTCTCATGATAGGTATATTTTTCAGTCCTCTGACTTGAGATTACCAAAGACTTCAACATTAGGAACATAGTGATTTGACACTATCAAACGTTGTCTTTAACCGGACGATTATAAAGGTTGTGATTGGTTACTATGTGAGCAATGTGATGAAGTTGTGTAATCGAGATAGAATTTGTCCCTCTCATATAAAGAGAGATATCGAGTGGATCCATCGATGTGTTAGACTGTTAAAAGGCCTAGTCTAAGTGAATTGATATTGATCAATGTCACTTGGATGTTTTCAGTCTACCTAGAGATCGAGACTAGTACGATTGAACATGTTGGATGACAATTCCATGCCTTATGTTTGATCAAAAGAATATCGTGTGACAAAAGGATGCTATATACACTATTGATTAGGTTGTATCGATTTGATATTCGTACAACTTCGGTAGTGATAATGTCTTGCTAGAGGCCGCTTATGACTTGTATACCAAAATGTGTTTTGGTACACTGCCAACGTTGTATGAGCCTATTGGTTCGCACACTAAGAATGGTATTGCGAGATTTTAAGATGGTTCAGAAAAATGATTTTTATATGATAAAACTCATGACAAAAATGTCCTTGTGGTGTATTACATTTATACTTCTTTAAGTACGGGTATATATGTAATTTACTTAAGCGTCTATAAACAAAAGATTAAAAGGTCGAAACTCTATTTTCGTTTTAGAAACGACTTAGGGTTTTTTGGTGTGCTCTGGATCATTTTGGAGAGAAACAAAAGGTTTGGCATTCTCTCAAAGCTAGCACTTCGAATCTCGGCCGCCGTTCGTGTGTGGTCTACTGGTAGAGGGCATTCGTAGTTGGCGGCGCCTTAGAGATATACATGTATATGCTCACCTTTACATGTACTTTTTTGTCACTTTTTTTGATATACACGGTATCAAATGCCAGGTTTCCACACTGTAGGGTTGTTCATAAAAATGCAAACTTTTCACTTTTACAATATATGCATGCCTTAAGACTTCGCATCAATGTATGATTTATATTAAATTACTAAATCATGAATAACTTAATAATTCATAAAATATCCATAATTACTAAGTTAAAGGCGAATAAGTTACGTATAAGGGTTTGGGTCGCGGACAGTCAAAATAAGTGTGCGGTGACATGGCATGCTTGGTGACGTGTCTGGCGACGTGGCGGTACTCGGTTTGCCTTGGAATTTGGGGCCGTCACAAAATGAAAGTTATTCAACAAATAAATTAGTGGTTATTGATAAAAGACTATTTAAAGTTAAGAAACCACTAATGTAATTATACTTCATAAGTTGTTATGCAGTAGAAACTCCAGATAAGGTATGAGTCCATATTGGAATTACAAACAAATTTTAAGGTAATGAAATGTGAACTTGAGAATTTAAAACTGAAAAATAGTTTAATCCAAAACATAGTAGTGAGTTAGTAAGATATCATAGTCTGATATTTTAGACTGGTATAATATAAATTGGGAGAATGAGTTATCAATAAATCTAAGGATTTGAGGAATCCAAAGAATAATGTACAATAATGGGAATAAATATTCACTGTACGTAGATTGACAACTCATTATGATAATGAGTGAAATCAGTTGTTCTCAAAAGTTAGTTGAGATATGGTTGTCACAATAGTATAATCAGAGTTAAGGATATATTTTAAAATGATTTCAGGCGATTGCTGGATCATTTTAAATGGATGTTGGAAACCATTAAAACTTACTAGAATTCATGTTATGTTCATGAATGAAGGGTGTTGAATTTTGAGACCTTATTTTAATCAAGTTGCTACTATGTTATCAATAATAACCTGGAATTTTTGAAGACTTAGAAAATAAATAAGCATTAGCATAGAAAATTGTAAATTATGATGGTAAATTGGTCTAGACCAGATTTTGCAAGTGCTTATACTAAGTTTCAAAGGTAAATTACTCGTATGAGTGTTGAATATTAGCAGCAAATTGAGGGATTTGACTAGGAATAAGATAATATGAGATTCTCATATATTTAACATAAAAATATAAGAGAAAAGTAATCTTGAAATAATTGAATATTACAAATGATTGATCCAGGGATCACTAGAATCGTTATGTAATTTATTCAGTTAACTCAAGTATGAAAATTGTGTAAGCTAAAATTAGATACAAGGATGCATTGGAGGAAAGTTGAAGTATAGTTTAACTACAATGTTTACTTGATGATACCTAAATTATGAAAAAAGTTAGAGGTTCATCCTAAGACTTTTTATTCATGTAATACTGTGTTTAGACATAATAAAGCAAAATTGTATCTTATATTTCTATCTATATATATAGTTCAAGACATTTGAAGAGAACTATTGGAGATTAATAATTTCGAGATAACTATTTTGGTAGTTGTACCAAATATGAAAGGCATTACTTGTAAATCAGATAGAAGGTTGTTGAGTGTCTTTTAATCATTATTAGAGATTATTGAGAATCTTAGAAAAATCATTAAAAGATAATCTGGAGGTATAAAGACCAGTGAATTGGTATAAGTAGTGAATTCTCAAACTATAGAAGTCCGAAAAGTAGTATTGTCAGAGTGATAGGAATAGAAGGTGAGATCGATACCTTGGGTTTCTTAAATGTTAGGAATTCAATCTGAAACATCAGTCATTAAGGTGATTATGTTGACAAAGCTTTGAATAGGAAAAAGACAAAGGATGTAATTTCAATAAAAAACTACTTAATAATATCTCTTGAATGAGACATGTAATTAGGAAAATTGAAGTCTTACACAAGCACATCATCAGCTGAGTTATCTGGATCTGTAACTACAACTCTATTCTTTGGAGCTCAGATTGGAACTGTGCTAATGATGATTAATCGAGTGATGTATTATTAGAGAAATTGATTGAGATTATCTAGTAGATCAAGGTTTGACTAATAGTTATTAGTATTCTTTATGGATAATCTCATATCAAGAAATCGAGCATGTAAAGAAAGTTCTTGGAACTTGAATAAAAAGTGAGGCAAAAATATTAAGAAAATCTTATGGATTTCTTTAAAAGATTCATTAAGGTGAAATCCAAAATTATTATGATGAAAACGAATTGTTGGTGACCTAGAATGAAAATTGACGGTGTTAATTTTATTAAAAAATATATGAATATATTAGCAAGAGGAAGCCGAGTGTTATTAACCTGAAGGGTTAAATTATTCTTACCGTATATGAATGAGATTTCATGCTCATAAATTTATGATGGATTAATCTAAGTTGTAATGTCAATTGAAGGTTATTGATGTTATAGTTGTAGACTTGATAGAGTTTGAAATTTCTTACCAATAGTGTGGTTAAATTCTCGTGGAAGAGTAAGGAGATATATGTGTAAAAAGAGTTAAGAGTTTATGGAGAACCAGGATTATTATCTCGATGAGGAATCAAAAGTTTATTTTCCTAGTAAGGAAGAGATGTATAATAGCAGGGAGGGACCTTTCTCAGTCTTACCAAAATATATCTGCAACTAATTTTAGTTCTAGATAATACAATTTTTGAGCTTGTGACTTGGAAGGTGATTGATAAGTCGGTATTTATAGGTATTTATTAGTCTATTTTAGTATATTTAATTATTAAAAGTATCTAAAATAAATATTTAATAATATTTTCTGGTCATTTTTAGGTGAAACGGAGTGCGCGGTTGAATTCGTGGCGGAAAAATACTCAAAATAGAGTATTTACTTGCGGTAATTGGACACCGGACAGTTTGCCTTGAAATACGCGTTGCACGATGTGTCGAATAGCAGACAGGGCGTTCCAGCCAATCAGAGATGACACGTGGCGCATTTTCATTGGAGCAGTCCGTTCGGTCCAATCAGAGGATGACACGTGGACAGTGACGTACACAATGACGCGCGCACACACGCCACAGCAACGTGTGCGGTCCAATCCGAGCGCGACACGCGTCGCCACGTCATCCCACATAGCCACGTCACCCGTCAGCCGTTTCCTCTTCGCGCAGCCACCGACGATCGGCCTCGAGATGCGAACCAGCACCAACTCCCAGATTTTCGGTCGTCAATCGCGCGATTTTCTTCTCCACGCCATGCCACGTGGCGCGACGTGATTCGCCAGGACACCTCACAGCAACAAATCGGTCCAATCACAGCGCGACACGTGGCGGTGAGTCATCGCACACGCTGCTCACATGCGCTGTCCCAACCAATGAGAGAGCGCCACGTCAGCACAGTGACAGAAACGGTCCAATAGCAGCGTGACACGTGGCGCATGAAGGAAAAAATGTACCAGGGAACTCTATAAATAGGTGTGACATGAATTAAATGAAATCTCTCATCTCTCATATCTCTCAATCTCTCAACACCTATTAATTAGGAATAATTAGTATAGTTTAGCTTAGTTTTAGTAGTTATTTTTGTGCGACTATGTCCCTTAGTCGACTTCTCGCTTCTAAGTCGACGGGGAAGCAAGTCGAGTCATGGATTCAAAGTATATTATGTGAGATCTTTTATTTTTATTATCTAATTAATTTAATTTCTCCTAATTCATTGTTGTTGATTTTAATTATTATGATTGATAATCAATCGTTATTTGGAATATTAGCATCCGTGTAATTGTGCTTTTAGACCAATACAAGAACAAACATTCACCCGTTGCCGTAAAACCTTCCCGGTCGATGAATGTACAACAATTGAATATAAATTAAATCGCTTAGCGGTTGTGACCCTGGTTATTTAGGATTAGTGTTCCCATAGATCCAAATTATGCTGGTTAGTGTATTAAACCTGATTGGCGGACGTCTAGGGTTATACATTAATTAGGGAAGTAGTCGATGGCGGACGTCCTGGCTATCGAGATTAGGGGAACTAGGAATTTCTGGCGGTTGTCGATTTTCCATAGCTAATCTAGGAGAATTAAATTAATAACTTATTGAGACCATGATTGTTATTGAATCTTGATTCGATTTGTGGAACTGGAGATTTAGGTGATATTTAATTATTAATTATTTATTTTAGAAATTAGTTTTGTTAAGTTATTTATTTAGTTTAATTAAATTAGTTAGTTAAAAATTAATATTTATCTCAAAACCCCAATTTTCCTTTTTGTTGTTTTAAACTTAAGAAAGAACCGGTCTCTGTGGGATCGACCCTTTGCCACTATTCTACAAAATAGTTGGTTTAGGAACTTTATTTATTGACGTGTTCGTACGCGTCAATTTTTGGCGCCGTTCTTGGGGATTGGTATTTTCTTTCTTTTGTTTATTTTTTTTTTATTTATTTTATTTAAAAAAAAAAAAAAAAAAATTCTCCATTCCCTTGCTCTTAACATGTATGCAGGCAATATGTCAAGTTCCACCGACCGAAACTTGACCGACTAATCTCGATGATGGAACACTTCCTCTCATCCGGTGAAGTGCAAGTCAACCCCTCGATGGACTCCTCCTACCTTCATAATTATGGTCGATACGAAGATTCACATTATTATAATGTGAATGGGGTAGGTATGCCACAAAATAGATATCAAAATATTAACTTGAATTCTTTTGTGCAACAGTCGAGGTTTGCGAAATTTGTGAAGATTATTCTCATTCCGCACATAATTGTCCATATAATTCACGGTATGAGAATTATCACTATTCCAAGTATGCACCACCACAACCCGACTTCTCTGGATTCATGTCATACACACAAGCTCCTCAACATGAAAGAAATCAACGGTGTCATCAAAGCCTCTCTTTGAACGATACAATGATGGAAGTGATGGAATGTTTGCACGAAAGTTGGCGAACTCGCAATGAGATTCCAAATATCGATTTAAGTTTGCCACCTTGACGACGTGCAAACTTCCTTCACTTTTACCCCGAGAAGAGGATGTGAGTGATGATACGTTGACAAATCTTGAGGCGAAAAGGATACGCAGATGGAAGACTATTTGATAGAAACATCGACAAATGTGAAGTCTTTCCAATTGAACCAGAGATTGTCATTGCACTAAATGAGAGAGAAGATGAGATGAACATTAATGTCAATTCAGAAAAGTCGGAGATGCCGAAAATAGAAAGCAAGGAAGACCAACCTCTGGTGTTGGTACGACCACCCACCTTCCCAAACATATATGGTACACCTTATAAGGGGGTGGAAGTAAGGGAGCGTTTGCAGATCTTCTACACTGCCGACACCTTTGTGTTGGACGAGCCTGATATGCTAGATTCCTTCGTGTTGGAAGTTCTGGATGAGCTCCTAATTCTGAAAGAGGGCGTGCATGTTTCATTGCCCAAACACGTAGATGCGCCATTCGTTGTCGACATCTCTAAAGGAGAGGGCATCACGTGACCAATCATGCCAAGTCTAGCCAAAGACTTAAAAGAAAAGCGCTATTGGGAGGCGACCCCAAACTTTGATAAGTATTATTTAGTTTACTTATTTTCATTTTTTTTATTTTACATGCCTTTGTATCATTTCCTTTGTTTTATCTCTATCATATTCTTTCACCATCTTGTTTGTTTTCTATGTGTGGACTCCTTGACTTGTTTTGAACCTTGAGGACAAGGTTCGGAATAAGTTTGGGGGTGTTTTTAGGGATTGAGGATTGTTTTGGGTGAATTTTTTTCGAAAGATCGCAGGTGAGATCGTTTAATTTCTTTTATGCGATTATATGCGGATATTGGATGGTAATGGTGGTGTTTTATATCATTTCTTCCATTTCTTTCATTTCTTTTCCATTCACATTCTTTTCTCATTTCATTAGGAATTGATACACTTTCATGTATATATTTAGTATATTTTTATTTATTTTAGAGTCACCCGAAACTTTGTTCATGCCTTTGGTTGTGGATGAGTAAATTACAGTTGCCTTTTTGACTTGAAATTTAGAGAAAATTAGGAGAAACATTTAATCAAGTTCGTAGCTCTGCATTCTTGTGATTTCATGATTAGAGACTTGGATGATGGTTGGACTTAGTGCTAGATAACGAAAATGAGTAAACGGTCACATTTATGCAAGTTATATTATTTTAACCCACGTTAGGGAATTTGCTTGATTATAGTGAAAGTGAGAAGTACTAACAGGAGTTTTCATAAAAAATTAGAGTGTCCCACAAGTTTCCATAGGAAATGGAGCAGGGAAACTTGTGGTGGGAAAAAGTGAGAAAATCGGTCCATAGGAAATGGAGCAGGGACCGTATTAAAAAAATTTGGAGAAATAATAAATAAAAATGAAAAATGAAAAAATGAATAATGGCGGAAGTTGTGAAACTCCTCAAATAAAAGATTTAGTTCGAGTGCTTTCACTATATTAAGTAATATTTTGAACTTGCGTGCTTGAATGTATAGACCAATAAAACTTGTGATTAGTTGATGGCCTTTGTATTAACCGATTCTATGTTTTGAAAGTGAGATCTTAATTGTGTTTGGGTTGCAAGGCTTGACATATCATAACTCTGAAATTTTTTGAGTTTCTAGTTAATTTGGCGACTATGATGTAAACCAAAGGAACTTCATGAATTTGGGTCGGGTATAGGATTAGTTAAGTCAATGTGTTATTATGAGTCTAGTTTATTTGTGTTGTCATTTACACCTTTGCTCGGGACGTGCAAAGTCCTAAGTTTGGGGGTATTTGATAAGTCGGTATTTATAGGTATTTATTAGTCTATTTTAGTATATTTAATTATTAAAAGTATCTAAAATAAATATTTAATAATATTTTCTGGTCATTTTTAGGTGAAACGGAGTGCGCGGTTGAATTCGTGGCGGAAAAATACTCAAAATAGAGTATTTACTTGCGGTAATTGGACACCGGACAGTTTGCCTTGAAATACGCGTTGCACGATGTGTCGAATAGCAGACAGGGCGTTCCAGCCAATCGAGAGATGACACGTGGCGCATTTTCATTGGAGTAGTCCGTTCGGTCCAATCGAGAGGATGACACGTGGACAGTGACGCACACAGTGACGCGCGCACACACGCCACAGCAACGTGTGCGGTCCAATCCGAGCTTGACACGCGTCGCCACGTCATCCCACATAGCCACGTCACCCGTCAGCCGTTTCCTCTTCGCGCAGCCACCGACGATCGGCCTCGAGATGCGAACCCGCACCAACTCCCAGATTTTCGGTCGTCAATCGCGCGATTTTCTTCTCCAAGCGCCATGCCACGTGGCGCGACGTGATTCGCCAGGACACCTCACAGCAACAAATCGGTCCAATCACAGCGCGACACGTGGCGCTGAGTCATCGCACACGCTGCTCACATGCGCTGTCCCAACCAATGAGAGAGCGCCACGTCAGCACAGTGACAGAAACGGTCCAATAGCAGCGTGACACGTGGCGCATGAAGGAAAAAATGTACCAGGGAACTCTATAAATAGGTGTGACATGAATTAAATGAAACATCTCTCATCTCTCAATCTCTCAATCTCTCAACACCTATTAATTAGGAATAATTAGTATAGTTTAGCTTAGTTTTAGTAGTTATTTTTGTGCGACTATGTCCGGCTAGTCGACTTCTCGCCTAAGTCGACGGGAAGCAAGTCGAGTCATGGATTCAAAGTATATTATGTGAGATCTTTTATTTTTATTATCTAATTAATTTAATTTCTCCTAATTCATTGTTGTTGATTTTAATTATTATGATTGATAATCAATCGTTATTTGGAATATTAGCATCCGTGTAATTGTGCTTTTAGACCAATACGATAACAAACATTCACCCTAGGTTGTAGTAAAACCCTTCCTCGATGAATGTACAACAATTGAATATAAATTAAATCGGTAGCGGTTGTGACCCGGTTATTTAGGATTAGTGTTCCCATAGATCCAAATTACTGCGGTTAGTGTATTAAACCTGATTGGCGGACGTCTAGGGTTATACATTAATTAGGGAAGTAGTCAGTGGCGGACGTCCTGGCTATCGAGATTAGGGGAACTAGGAATTTCTGGCGGTTGTCGATTTTCCATAGCTAATCTAGGAGAATTAAATTAATAACTTTTTGAGACCATGATTGTTATTGAATCTTGATTCTGATTTGTGGAACTGGAGATTTAGGTGATATTTAATTATTAATTATTTATTTTTGAAATTAGTTTTGTTAAGTTATTTATTTGGTTTAATTAAATTAGTTAATTAAATTAGTTAATTAAATTAATATTTATCTCAAAACCCCAATTTTCCTTTTTGTTGTTTTAAACCTAAGAAAGAACCAGTCTCTGTGGGATCGACCCTTTGCCACTATTCTGCAAAATAGTTGGTTTAGGTACTTTATTTTATTGACGTGTTCGGCTCGCGTCAGTGATAGTTACTAAAAGAAATTATTTGTTGTGTGAGTTCTCTAGCATTGACATTGTCATGATATAAATGTTAGGGTATTTCCCTTAAAAGGTTGTATGCTTAACTTCACCGTCAATTGGTGTGGACGAGAAGTAAAGATATAAGCAAGTTGGAGCCTGAGTGATTTAGAACTATACAAAAAGGTGTTAACAGACTGCAAGTACACAATTACAACTCATAGAAATGGAAAGATATATGAGGAAGTGTAAATTATTTTAAGTTTCTCGAGAACTATGACTTCACACTAGAGTATCACCTAAGCAAGGCAAATGAAGTTGTAAATGCCTTGAGTATGAGAAGAACGGGCATAGAAAATGTAGCTACTACTTAAAGCTTCATAGTTTACACTTCTTGAGGAAGTATTTATGATGATTATTTGTGTAAGTTAGCTAACACATCATCAACTGAGAGAGCTAGTTTCAAAGCTACTAATTTATTCTTATGAGCTCAAATTTGGACAAAACCAGAGATGATTTGTAGGGTGATTGGTTGTCAAAAAGTTAATCAGGATTATATAGTCAGTCAGAGATTAGCTGCTAGTGTAGATCATCCTGATTAGTTAGTTTTTTATAATGGTGCCTTACGGTTTAGGGATAGATTGTGGATTCCAACTCAGGATCAGTTAAGGCAGGAATTATTGCGGGAATCTCATAGACCTTTTACTTTATTCATCTAAGTAACACTAAGATGTATGGCGATATGATCCCTATTAATTAGTGGCATAGGAAAAAGATTAAGATTGTTGAGTTTGTAAAGAGATGTAAGATATGTTAGCTAGTTAAGGCTGAACATAGAAAACCTGGAAGGTTATTGCATTCTCTACCAATTCCTAAGTGAAAATGAGAACATATATCGATAGATTTTGTTTTCGATCTACCACTGAGTCAACCTATACATGATGTTATATGGGTTGTAGTTAATAGGTTGACAAAGTCTACACATTTCTTGTTAGTTTACATGCAAAATCTTCTTGACCGATTATGTGATGTATAGGTACATGAGGTGTTGAGATTTCATAAGTTCCAATGTCGATTACTTAGGATAGAGATCTAAGATTCATGTCCAGACTTTGAAGTGAATTCAGAGAAACTCGAAACTATTCTTAACATCGGTACGGTATATTCTCCATTGACTGATAGATAGCCTAAGCGGTTGATCTTAATAGTAAAGGATATACTTCATGTTTGTGTCTTGAAGTTTGATGGTAATTGGAAGAAGTACATTTCTCTAAGTGAGTTGATTCATAACTACATATAGAGAATTTAGCAAATTCACCAGCATTTGACTACCACACAGCTAAGACATAAGAGATACGCTGATAAACATCATAGTTTGTTGGAGTTTTTAAAAATGATCTTGTTCTGTTGAAAATCTCACCTCTGAAAGGACTGTATATGTTTGGAGTGCTAGGTAAGCTAGCTCCAAGGTATATTGGAGCGTTAAAAGTATAGGAAAATATTAATCCTATTGCTTACAGGATAAAGTTACCTCCTTAGTTAGCTAGAATTTGTAATGTATTCCACGTGTCTATGTTTCGCAAAACAAAGACTTAGTTTACCCTAAAGATTGATTGGAATGAATTTGATCTTCGGAAGACTTATTTTACGATGAGTAGCCGATTCAGGTACTTGATTGTAAGATTTAGAGGCTGAGAACCAAGGAGAATCATTTGGTTAAGGTTAAATGACAATTTCGCGGAGATGAGGAACTAACTTGGGAGCGAAAATCTTATACGAAAGAAGTAGTTTTCATTTCTTTTCAAAACTATAGGTAATTTTAATTTCAAGGATGAAATTTCTTTAAATTAGGAGACTGTAATAACTTGTTACCTTAAGCTGGTGATTAATGTTGATCCAAATCCTAATTGACCCGAGTTAGGATCTTAGTTAAGTCCAACGTATCACGATTAGTGTGTGCGTGAGTTTGTGTGATGATTTTTGTTTGTTTAGAATGCTTATTAGATTTATAGGTTGTAGTATAAAAAGAAAGTTTATATAAAATCATATAATTATAAAATAAGTAATTAAACAATAAATTGCTAGTACACCGAGTGTGATGAAAGGGTTGTGAAATGAATGTAATGTGCACACTCGAGAACACTCGTAGGCATGTCCGGTGAATTTATTAGCGAGAATACATGAAGTATATATATTGGATATATAAATAGATATATTAAAAAACATAAGTTGGTTTGAATTATATGGATCATTTGATCAGCATTGAGATAAGTGTAAGTGTTGATGGTCTTAAATTTCGCGTTACTTTAGGGAGTGTTATTTTAGCATATCAATCACTTGATCAACCTTGAGATAGCATGATGCGTATCTGGTAAAAGGATCCATATATATAAATCCAAAAATCATCAAATTTATCTTCAATTCATTCAATCATTCGAGATAGAAAGAGAACCAAGCAACTGGAGGGTTCTGATTATCTGATCTTGAGGGAATTGATCGAGAGAACTCTTTTAGTGTAAATTAAGGACCTTAAATAACTGTTGAATTGGAGATCATCATCTTAGTAAGTTTGATTTTTGAGTTTTTAAGTTGAATTCATAGGTAGATAATGATTTCTCTGTGAATTGTTGTTGTTAATGAATAGAAATGAGTTGCTTCCTCACTAGAGGTCCTCCTTGATGATTTGGGAGAGTTTTAAATGTTATTTTAATGATTTGGTAATGGAACAGTGGATGCTACCCTGTTCACTATCGAGACAATGCGGGGTGGGGCGCACTCCAAGCAGTAGAGGAACGTGCTCTTTTCATCAATTGGGATGGACTCAATTGGTGGGGTGAGCTTCACCAATATAGGGAGCCCGCTCCCACCCTAGAAAATAGAAATTATGTTGAGTTTTAGTTAGAATGTCCTAAGGTCGTAGGGACTAACTTAATGGTTTTAAACATAAAGTATTAGACTTATATTGATCACAAATGGTTTGTGGTAGGTTTTGGAACACATGAAAAGCACGAGTGACTCGAAAACTTAGGAAGTTTGGAAACGGAAACTTGAACTGAGGTAAGTATGAATTTGCTTATTTATCAATGTTGTTTGGCTATCTTAGTATATGTAGTTCATGTAGTTTATGGATTGAATGGGGAGACTATGTACACTGTGTAATGGTTTTAATAAATGGAAAATGATGTTTAATGTGATTCACAAGAGTAAGTTCCTAAAATCGAGACCAGGTTATATAGGATGTTGGGTTGATCTCTCATCCTATATGTAACTTCCTACTCAGTTAGATAGGTTACATGGATTACATACTCACTAGAGGGTTTCGGATAGAACCACTGGACATTAATGGATTGGCTAGACGCACATCTGCTAATGTGTTGGTCTAGCAATCGCATTTATAGGGTCAGTTGGTAATCGAACCTAGTTTTATAAATTAAATGGGAATCGCGGTGTAATAGTCATTGACAGGAGGACTTGCATCCGTTATTTGTTGAATTATATGTTTTTCATAATCCCGTTAGTTAACATTGGTGCATATTGTTATTGCATAATGTTCTTGATTATTATATGGAATGTCGATGGCTTTGTGAATCCCTACTTACTGAGCAAGATGGAGCGCTCACCCCAATTAACATTTCAGGAATATCGATGCGCGCTACGACTACTGGGTATAGAAGATTTATGGGTCTTGATCTTCTTTTCGATGTAATGAATCTCCCATTATCTTATATATATATTTGTATTGAATTATAGTTTTCTAATATCACAAGGGATCAAAAGTTTTATATAATCGAGATTTATTCCAGTTTGAATTTATTTTTATATTGTATTTAAATATCAAAAAAGTTTTGATTTTCGCTGCATTTGACATTTGTTTTACATCGATATTCAATATACAATTATGTTTATTAGGAGATACGAGGAGAGATGTTGGCTCTAGTTAACTTTAGCGGGATTATTGGGGCTTAATTAGGATTTCAAGACGAGCATCGCCCTAATCGGTTATGGGATGGTACAACTTGTTTCAAATGCGGTCAGGTGGGACTCATGACTAGGGAGTGGTCACAGCCAGCAACAACTTACATCGGATGTGTTCAAATTGGCCATATAGCTTGATAGTGCCTACATCCAATCGTTGCAAACCCACAGAGTGGAGACACGTAGTCTTATTAAGGGTACGATTTCTATTTCTTGTAGAGATTCATATATGATTTTTTTATTGTGGATCTACTCTTTTTCTCATCGCTGGTTGCATGATTGGCATCCTAGGATGGACACCTGTTACGCTTAAGTGCATTTAATTTTAAGTACCGCAGTTGGGAATAGAGTTTATCTACATAGTCTTATAGAGTGATGTCTAGTTAAGATATGTCGAGTAGAGCTACCTGCAGACTTCAGAGTTTTTGAGATTATAGAGTTCGAAGCAATAATAGGGATGGATTGGTTATCAGCATACCATGTTCGTATAACTTTTTAACAAGGCAATGATATTTAAGATTAAAGGCATTCGATATTCATGTGTAAAGTTAGTTCAACAAGGACTATAGGCTTGAGAGGTTGACTTACGATTGGGAGTAAATGGAGACATCGATATCATTGTACGCAGTGGCAAGAGAGTTAATGACCTAAACTTAAGGATATTCTGGTCATTAGTGAGTTACCATATGTGTTTTCGGATGATTTACCTAGTTCACTACCACCGTGAGAGGTTGACTTCGTTATTGAGTTGGTAGCGAGTATCAGATCTATTTCAATATTGTTGTATGGCATGGCCCCGAGAGAGTTAGAGGAGTTGAAGACTCAGCTTCGGGACTTGGGACATAAGGGATTCATCATATACACTATGTCGCTATGGGGAGCACCTGTCGTTTTGTAAAGAAAAAGGACAGCACCTTGAGACTTTATATCAACTACAGATGTAAATAAGGTCACAATCAAGAACAAATATCCATTGCCAATGATTGATGATTAATTCAATCGGTAGAGAGGTGCGTAGTTTCTTTTTTAAGACAGACTTGAATTTAGGGTATCATAAGCTTAGGAATAGGGAGGAGGACATATCAAATATGACATTATGTATGAGATATGGACAGTACCAGTTCACGATCATGTCGTTTGGGCTAACTAATGCCCCCGTAGTATTCTAGGACTTGATGCACAGGGTGTTTAGACTGTTTCTTGATCACTTTATGCTAGTTTTCATCGACGATATTTTGATATACTCGAGGACATGAGAGGATCACGAGCATCAAATTAAATAGACTTTACAGACGTTGAGGGAGCACCAACTTTATACCAAGTTCGGTAAGTGTAGATTTTTACTTCCAAAAGTCAAGTTATTGGGTCATGTAGTTGGAGTAGCAAGAATTGCAGTGGATTCAGCCAAGATTCAGGCAATTATGGATTGACCAATACCTACGTCAGTGACAAAGATCAGGAGCTTTTTGGGCTTTGCAAAATATTGCCATCGATTTGTGAAGGATTTCTCGAAGATCGCTGCATCGATTACCAAACTGACACAGAATGACGTCATTTTTCAATGGATTGAGACGTACGAGTAGGCTTTTGAATTATCGAAGAAGTTGGTAACTACTTCGCCAGTGTTAGTTTTTTTAGAGGCTGGACTAGGATTCTTGGTGTACACAGTTATTTCTCATATGGGTTTAGGTTACGTGCTGATGCAAGGTAGAGGTATAGTTATTTATGCCTATAGAAAGTTCAAGATACATGAAAAGAACTATCCCGCACAAAACTTGGAGTTAGCAACGGTGGTATTTGCACTGAAGATTTGGAGACGTCATCTGTATGGAGAGAGATTCACTCTTCATTGATCACAAAAGTCTAAAATAGCTTTTCACATAAAAGGAGCTAAATATGAGACAACGCAAATGGTTAGAGTTTTGAAGGACTACGACTTTTCCTTGGAGTATCATCCAAGAAAAGCCAACATAGTCGAAGATGCATTAAATAGAATATCGATTGTAGATGCAGAGGTTGTTAGATGTCATATGATGCATGAGTATGGGTTACTCGAGGTAGCGGTGACAACATGTCCTTCAGAGTTCCTACAAATACTCGTGTTGAGATCTCTACACATATGATAATAGAGAGAGTGTCAAAGGGTCAAAGGACCAATAAGTTGTACCCGAGGCTCAGTGAGTTAGCACAAAGTACATATTATGTTTATTAGATAGAGATGTCAGATCAGTGTCTGAGGTACGAGATAAATTGTGGAT
Organism: Stephania yunnanensis; assembly: GCA_039657365.1. Classification (NCBI taxonomy): domain Eukaryota; kingdom Viridiplantae; phylum Streptophyta; class Magnoliopsida; order Ranunculales; family Menispermaceae; genus Stephania; species Stephania yunnanensis. The sequence continues at coordinate 48,539,087 of CM077584.1, read as the reverse complement.
ATCATCAGTGGCAGAGCTGAGAAAGGAGATTTTTTAGAAGTCACATTATTTTCAATTCAGCGTTCATCCAGACAAGACAAAATGTACCATGAAATGAAGAGACATTTTTGGTGGCCTAGGATGAAGGCATATATGTCTGAGTTCATCAGGAATTATGGCATCTGTCAGCATGTCAAGGCTGAGCATCGCAGACCTGGAAGGTTATTACAGCCTCTTCCCATTCCACGATGTAAATAGGAATACATCTCTATAGGTTTTATCAAAAGACTACCAAGGACTATCAGGAGACATGATTCGATATGAGTGATACTTGATAGGCTGATGAAGTCTGCTCATTTCCTGCCAATAGCATCACACTACACATTCGATCAGCTGATTATACTATTTTATAGATATATTATTAGGCTACATGGGGAACCATTGATGATCATTTTAGATAGAGATGATATGTGTACGTCCAGGATGTGGCGGGGTATACAATAGTATTATGGTACGCGCCTATAGTTCAATACAGTTTTTCATCTTCAAACTAACGGGCAGACTGAAGAGGTTGATTCAGGTGGACATGCTCCGGGCTTTTGTACTAGAGCTTGACATATCTTGGGAGGAATACCTACTATTATGTGAGTTTGCTTACGACAACGATTATCAGGCCAATATCGAGATGACACCATTTGAGGCTTAATATGGAAAATCGTGTCGGTCGCCATAGTGTTAGGCTGAGCTTAAGGACCTAGAGATTGTGGGGCCTGAAATTTATGTTAACTACATGGAGAAGGTCAAACTAATCTATTAGAGATTCATGGGTACCTAATAGAGACATAAGAAGTATGCTGACAAGTATCGCAGTGATCTCACGTACACCGAGGGAATATTTGTTTATTTGAGAGTTTCCCCTCAAAATGATCTTCAAAGATTTGGGGTGAAAGGTAAGCTTGCGCCGAGATTCATCGGTCTTTCAAGATTAAGAAATAGGTTGGGAAAGTTGCATACGATCTTGATCTGCCCCACATATGTCATAGATTCATCTCGGTTTTCCATATATTGATGCTACGACTAGTTGAGTGGAAGGCAAGAGTACGACCGATAGTTAACTTGAGTCAGATCGACCTGAGTGAGGACATTACTTAAGAGGAGCGGCCAATTTAGATCGTGGACTGAATGGTACATCAGTTGAGGAACAAGTCTCTGGCCGAAGCACTCGCCAAGTGGTAGTTCCATGTAGACATCGAACTCACTTAGGAGCGGGAAAACTATACGATGCACAGATTCCCATACCTTTTCGAGTCAGGTATCAACTTAACTTGAAATTTAATTTCGAGGATGAAATTTTCATTAGTAGGGAAGATTTGTCACCGCCCAAATTTATAAATGCATTTTAAATCCTTAATTAAGATCGTCCATTAGTGATGTGGGACCCACATCGAGATACGACACTAACCGGGACGAGGTGGTCGATGTATATGTTAGACTTTTTGGTGTATGCTTAATGTATTTTATATGTGTAGACTATTAAACTCACTCCTAAATATATTTAGGTCTCGAGACATAAGCGAGGACGCGCCTCGATATGCAAGTTGGTGTGGGATCAGAGTAGAGAGTGATGCGGTAAGGTAACTTGAGTTAATGTAGTTTAAATGGTTAAATTAGATGTGGCTATGATGTGATTTATATTAAATGCACCTAAGTTAGTAAATTAAAACATTAGTCATTGATATTCATCGAGATACATGTTGACACATCGAGAGACCAATTGAGTTTCAATTGGAATTAGTTTGATGGGGATAGTGGAGAGTTAGTGAAATTGTGTCAAAATGTAGGCCATTAGATTAGTTTTGAGATACGTGTGTACATAAAGATCAATGGCTATTAATCAATCTTATACATATATATATATATTGAATGGATCAACTCATGCAAATCATTTCATTCTCATTTCTTAAACTTAAGAGTCGAGAAAAATTGAGAAAAAGATCAAAGAGATCAGCAAAGGAGTTGAAGAAAAAACTTGTTGATTTGGTGTTGGAGTTGATCAAGTAGATAGTGTACAATAACTAGGTAATTCTACTTACATCATTAACTTAGTTTAATTTGATGAATTGGATATAATTGTGAAGTGTGGGCTATTTTTATGATTATAGTGGGCGTCTTGGATCTCTGGATAGGTTAGAACAAGAGATGCCAAGGTGTTAATTTGGCCATATATGGAGAAAACTCAAAATTCAATGTACGAAATTCTAGGTGCACAAAGCACGCTAGACGCACTAGCTAGCGTGCTACCTGCGTGTAGCACACTAATCAGGTTGACTAGCGCACTAATGACGTCATTAGTGCACTAAACATCCCACCCAACGCGCTAAGTACTTGGACTGCATAAAAATTTGCACTTTTTCAACACACACTTAACTTATCTAGTTTAACCTAAAACTCAAACTAAGGGTCTAAACACACTCTAATACGTACTAAATTATACTAGGAGCCTAGGGAAGAGTCTCAGGAGTCTAGGTACGCATTTTGGGGTGCAGGAGCTTGGTTAAGTTAGGAAATACATTGTGTGACGTGTAAGAATCTTGTTGTAGTTCTTATTTACATTTCATTCCAATTTTGCTATGTTTTACAGTATATTTGACTATGAAATGCTTTGTATTCTGATATAATGAAGTTATTTCATATTTTACTCATTATATGGGTGTTTTATCATGATATCATTTTTAATGGAAATCATTGACTCTATTCTCGTTTCCTATATCTTACATGTTGTTGTAATAGTATGTACTTTATAAATAGCATGCTACTAGGATCAGATATATTATTAATGGATTAATGGACTTTGTACTCTTAATTAGAGTGTTTCGCATAGCACTTAAGGCTCAACTCATAATGTAAATCTTTAGGTTCTCTCCTTGAACTTATAACATAGTTTTAGCATCTAGACCCATTTCACTATAAGAGATGCGTGACACGTGGCACGACACATGAGGTTGGATGCCCGAGGATGCCGACCCATTGGGTTAGAGTCTCTAATGATATTTGGAGTTAGGTTGGCTATTAGATTGTGTGATAACATGTACGCCTTTTAAATAAAATTGCTTTAAAGACTAACGTGACGTAGTGAGCGCGATGACCGGATCAAGACCATCACTACTTAATTTTGAGTCAGTCTCATTTTTGTTTAATTGTGGTATTTTCTAGCATATTTCCATTTCAACACTTCTTTGCTATATTTATGCTTTTAAATACTAGTCGATCATATTTGAAAATGTACATAAAAATCTCTAAGAACTACTTTATCACTTTTGTACTCACCATCCTTTTTATAATAATGGGTGCGGTTTTGTCAAGCAGTAGACTAGGGAAGGAGAAGATCGACAACTATCTTTGAGCGTTTGACGATTTTCTACTTCCTATCTTTAGGTCTCGACTTTTGATGTATTATCTACTTTATATCTTTTCTATACATTTTTGGTTATATATTGGGTTGAACGTATAGTTCCCCATCTTGACACTTGACAAGCTAACTATGTTATCATCCTTATGACATATATATGCATGTGATGTTGTTTCCCGATTTCAACACTTCGATTTTTAATAATTGCCTCCGCTTAACTATTAAGACTTCCGCTAAATATTTTTAACTGTAAAAAGGTTTAATTAACTCTGAAATTCAATAATAATGTAACATATATGTTGCTTATCCTAAACACAATTAACGAAGAGAATGGGAAGAAAAAGGTTGACTAATACATACTTAAGATCTACGTGGCTGATATTAGGGCTTAATTACTTGATTAGGCCAGATGATGCCCTATTTTAAAGAAAGGGTCGTCACCCACGTGGACCCCCGAGTCAGCCCTTGCAATGTGAATGCAGGCATAGTAAGCCTCCAATTCCATTATTTTTATAAATTTCATATTTTAGAGTTGAATTATAAAGTTATGCAAGATTTAAAGTAATTATAAAAAAAATTAAACTTAAAGCAATTATAATAACTCAAGAAAATAGAGTTTGAAAAACCTAAGGCGTGGAACCCTGCAAATATATAGATACTCATGCATATATCGTGACAAAGTAGTAAGTAAGTGTGATAATACAAGAGTCAGGATCTCTCAACCCCAAAATACCCTAATTGTTATCAAAACAGTATATATACATAATACAAAAGACTAAAAGTGCAAGAAACCTACAAGTGGACAAGGGGAGAGCTACTCTGAGAGTCTTTAGAGAAAGTCACCAATCACCATCGTCTTGCCATTGCTCGTATGTGGATCTAAACTCAGTCATCAACACAAGAATGACAGTCTAGTAAGTAAAATCCAGGTAGATGTAGATATATTTCATGAATAAATAAAGCAGTCTAAATATCATGCGGGAATATAAAAGACAAATAAGTAAATGAAAGTGCATGATAAATGGACTGAAAAGTAATAGCAGCGATAATGAGTGTCTAGGAAAAAGAGAAGACAACCAAGTGGTCCAAATCCATCAAGAGCGGGTGACACTACTCTACAAGTTGACAATTCAGTTTAGTGTAGCGTAGAGGCATCAACATTGCTCCGAATACCTCGCCCGCGTCTACAACCTACAATTCAGTACATGGGGTAAAGTCATGTTTATCCATCTAGCACTAAACTCGGAGTACCTTCCTTAAACACTTAGGTTTTAGACACTCAAAATAATGAATGGAAATCCTGGGAATAAACATGTCGAATATCGAGAAGCATAATAGATAATGAATTACTAAATATCTCATATCTAGTTTTACTTATATCGAATCGACGCAAAAATTGGCTCACGCGGCTCTAACACGCTCCCCAAAGCAATCCCTGACATGCAAGCTAGTGTTCTAAGTCCCTGGTGTATATATAGATATATATATATATATAAGTTGAATTTAATATATTAGTGTCCCTAAGTTAGGATTTAGATTCTTAAACTCAAAACATTCCAATTATGAAAATTCAATATAATATTTCTTTTGTCGATTAAAGAAACTAAATCTAATTAAGTAGAAATTATTCTTACATAAGTATCAATTATCTATATGGACTACATTTTATACATTTTTATATCTTGTTAGATATGTCAAGGGAATGTCTAATTAAAATGTGCTCCAAGTTAATGTCTTATTTTAACTCACTAATCAAAGTTATACCATTTTTTTAAAGAATTACATTCTAAATCAACTCATGAAGAAGTTAATTAAGCACTATGAGTTTATATTGTACTCAATGAGCTTCTCTAAATAAGATGAAGTAATTTAATTACTAATTAGGATAACTTCTCTAAAGTAAGATGAAGTAATTCGATTACTAATTAGGATAATTTACACTATTAGTTACTTATGAGTATTTAGTATATTTTAATCAACTTTTTGTGTGGCTTAAGTTTGTCACCCAGTAGTCACATGCATAATTAATTCGAGACACTAGTCTTAAGGTATCCTAATCAATCTCCTAATTAAATTTCTAGTTTAACCATTCATATACTTTGGTGGCATCTCCTTTTCCTATTAGCTTACTAATAATTTGTAATCTCAATTTCATTGCATTGCCCATATATTATCAAAATTTATGTAATATACATTAAAACACAACTATTTTACTCAATAAGGGATGATAGCTAGCTAGTACCTAGCTAATTCAAAGATTACAAAGGCTTTAGTGCTTAGATCTTAACCAAAGATACAAACTTATTAGAAGTTTTTTTTTTGTAATTTTGCAAAATGCTATAGCTAATGAACTTTTAGTTTCACTTCATGTTACGTAACTTGATGAATGTCTCAACTGATAGTATCCCAATTATAAGATGATCATGATTAAGAACCTAAACTACAATTAGAAATTAAGAGAGAAATATAGTATAGAGAAAAAGGATTAGCACTTGCCTCTTTAATTGTTTCCCTTAATGTGCTCAAGCTTTCCTAAATGTAGCTCCATTAATGGTAGTTTCCTCATTTCTCTTCTCTTTCTTTATTTGATGAAGATGAGAAACTAATTATGAGTTTAGAGAATTAGACATACTCTAGTTATATGTATGGAGTTTCTCATAAATATTTATGATTTGGACTTTGCATATAAATTATTTTCTCTATAAGGATGCATGTTTAATTAACTCATAAGTTTGCTATTGATATCATATATGGACACTTGTAATTCACGAGCATCAATTTGAGACACTTGTAGAGCATTCTTTATTTGTGTAAATTTTTAAGTTTACCTATGATTGGTTTTCAATCACTTAATGCTCTCATAGATATCTACAAACTTATCCTAGGATTGTCTCTTTTTCTATCATTACTAGATGAATCTATAGTCACACGAAAATACACATTAAATTAGGTACATTAATTTAGTAAATTCCTTGATTAGCTTACTTGGAAAATTAAACTAGCTTATATACCTATTTAATTAGTTAGGCCATATGAATTTATTTGACAATTATGCTTGTTTTCATTTAACATTTGATCTCATTAATCCACTTTTCTACTCACTAAATTTGGTTATTTTCTCATCTAGCCTACTTAGGCATTTTTATTATTTCCTTAACTTAGCCTAATTAAATTAGGATTCATAAACTTATGTATTTTTTCAATTAGCTTCAACTAGTTCGATTAATTAAATTTATCTCATTAATTAACTTAGGTACTCATTTAATTTAATATAGTACTAGTCAAAAACTAGTCAAGATTCAATTCCATACATCAACCTACCCATTCGCCTGTGCACAGACATATAGATGCAACTCTAGCGCGTAAAATGGATGCTAAGAATAATTAAAATTGTGCATACAAGTATAAATAAGTAATACATGTCACCATTCAGTAATAAAACATTTTGGGTCATTACAGCCTTCCTAACTAATAAGAATTTTTCCATCAAAATTAATTTAATCTCGAGGCAAATTCCTCAATAGAAATTTGAAGAAGAAAAGAGAAGTGCTCCTAACTGATCCTGTTGAACTAAGACTTAACGAGTCATTTTAGACAGTTCGACACTCAACATAAATTGTGAACTCACACGAGTCGCTTCAATTAGTTCGATTTCTTAATCTTCAAATCACGAATCTCGACTACAACTTGACTTCCAAATCCATCAAAATGTGGTTCTCGGCCACAGCATGACTTCCTTATTAATTTATTAACTTAGCCAAGTTACTTTAGAATAACATGAGAGTAGTTCCATCGACTGTAGCTGACCGCAGGCAGCTCTACTAGTTAAAACTTCTTGATCATGAATTAGGAACTTAACTAAGTTATCTCATACAAACAAATGTAATCACGGAGCATTGATGATCATAATTGAATGTTTCGCGTAATTAATCTTAAGGTTTTAATTTTTATTATTTTTACTTTTATTACATGCATGATGTGAAACTAAATAAATAAGTGACATACCCTCTGTACGATAGTGCGTTGCCTCCAAACGTGGCTCTGTCATGGCATAACCCTCTCTAGCCTGCAACGGTGCTCTACCAAGTTGCGAACACTTATCCCTAAAATGGCTTGTTTGTCCGCACTTGAAACATGCTTTATGCGGCCTTGGCTTTAGCGGATCCTCTATCCCTGTCCCTGCACATATATGTGTTTGTACTGGCCCACTAACTCTACACCTATCACAACTCTTGGTACATTGAGGTTGCAACTATGGTGCTGACCAAGTCACCCGAGGTGTCGACTAGTATAGTTTGGTGCTGGAAGGGGTGCAACAAATGTTATCTGAGCGGGTTGTGGAAGCAGTGCTTTTGAACTAACACTCTAAGCCCTACTATCATTGGAATACTGATGGTGGTGTTTCTTCATCTTTTGGTCCTGTCCTTGATCAATGCTCTAACTATGTATCTTCCTATATAATTTTGTCTTCCTCGGTATACGTATTAAGGTAGGTCTCTCTAGCGAGACTTCGCTCGTAGGCTAGCTGTAAGGTCTCAAACTTGGTGGTAACTATATGCCTCCGATCTATCAAAGTAGACCCTCAATGAAAAAGTATGTTTGGTATGCATCGATGTCCACCACGCCACTTGCATACTCAAGTAACTGCAACAACCCATGTACTACATGACTGACTCTACAGTGTACTGTCGGATGCTCAAAAACTTGGCCCTCTTCAATTTCAGTACCGAAAGAGAGAAGTACTTTTGATTAAATCGCATATTGAACTCTACCCAATCCTTGGGCTTACCATGGGTAGTCACCATACTGCGCCACCAAGCATCGGCCTCTCCAAATATCAGCCTTGATAATATACTCGGTCCCATATGCTCTGGTTTGGCCAAGATGTCATGTATCTTCTTTTGGCCCTTCATAAATTTTTTGTCGCCTTAAGATTTATGTCATCATAAAACTCATTCGGTTTATGCCTCTTAGATTCTCGCGACCGTCTTGCCTCAACGGTCGCCCCAATGATCATCTCTATAGGCGTAGTAGGCATAGACTTTGCAGGAGTAAGGGATTAGTTAGCACTATCTCGGTAAATATTGGTACAATCTCTATAATAATTAGCACTACTGGTACGATGGGAGCTGATAAAGTGGCCTGTAAAGTAGGTGCACTCCCTCAAGAGTAAAGGACGTTGTTATCGAAACTGGAGATAGTGATGTTGTGGCCTGTGCACTTAATAACTTGAGAGTCTCTTTAATTTGGTGGTTCTGAGATGTAACTAACTGAGACATCTCATCTAGCCTCCCCTGTACATTTAAGCTACTAGCAAACACTGGCCTCAGGCTGATCGGCCATCGCGATCAGCAAAGAAGATGAATTCTTGTTCAGTTTATAGTTATCGCTAATAACATATATAATTCAAGTTTTATTTTAAAGTCCCCCAACTTTCATTACTTCCCAACTAAGACTCTAAGTCAAGGTCATAGGGTTCCACTCTAAGTAATCGTGTCCTAACTCTATCTTTGGTTTGTGTTTTATCCTTGTATTTGATTAATTAAGAGCTACATGTTAAACCTTAGGCTCTGATACCAACTGTTATGGCCTCTGTAGTGACTCGTTATCTTAAGCAAGTGATTAGTGTTAATTTGAGTTCTAATTAACTCGAGTTACACTCGAAGTTAAGCATGGTTTGTCTTGAATAATGTATGAGTGTGTTGATATGATGCATGGTATTTTTTTAGCATGGAAATTGATTAATTGACTTATAGGCAATCAATATATTGATATAAGACCTATAATGTTGAAAAAATAAATAATTAGTTGCCCAAAACCTCGTAAATCAAGTGTTAAATATCACATAAAGATTTTGCCTCGATTTGCATCGGAGTTGGGTTTAGTGGCAATGTAAAATGAAAATAAAGTTATTGTAAAGCCTTGCATCAAGTTTCGTGTCATTTAGCAGTAGTCGAGGTTGAGATTAGGTTTAATTTGGTGCAAGATTGTTTAAATATGGAAAAATTGGTCTATGAGAGTTTGATAAGTCATGAACAAAGCTATTATTTTTTTAGGTTTTGGTGTGATCAAAATTATTTTTGGACATTTTATGTGACAACCCAAATTTAATTCATCGTTATTAACAACGTGGTTGCAAACGTGGTGACAGCTCGGACGCTCTGACCAGCAGCTAAGCTAGGGCGAGCCTGACTTAGGTAATTAAATAGTGATTTTATATATTGATTTGTATAATTTGTGATGTTTATATTGAAATAGATTAAACAGCATTGTAATGTGTGTATTTATTTTACGTTTGATGTGCGAGACTGCGTGTTAAGTATTCGTCTCGATATGTGGGTCGACGAGGGTACCGGGTAGGCAAGAAGATTAAATATTAGGTCGGGGAAATAATACACACATGGTATGAACAAAATGAGGTAAATAATAATATGTAATGCGTATTTGGTGGTTAAAGTCATGGTAGTACGCGTATGTCACGTTTCGAGACGCGAAATCGGGCATCGAAACACCCGAAAGATGACTTTTTAGGTTAAGAACAAAGGCAAGTGTGCCATTGGTGTCACTTTATAAGTCATTAAAGGTTGAAAAATGGAGAAAATATTTCTCATTGGAATGCATTGAGATGCACAAGTGAGGAGAGATCATATAAATGGTATAAAAAGTCAATTTGACTTCATTTCCACCACCTTTTCTCTCTCCTTGTCAACAAATCCGAAAATTGAATAGCAAAAACAAGGGTTTTGGAGCTTTAAACTTGATCATTTGAGGAGCTTGGAGTGGTTGGTTCATCAAAGCAAGGTGAGATTCAAAGTCACCTCAACTTTCTTGGTCTTTTGATACAATTTTTGAGGTGTTTGAATGAATCCAATATGGATTGTTAAGTGATTGTTTAGGTGGGTTTTAAATGCTATGAAAATAAGTGATATATGTTATTGTAGTGGTTATTGTTGGTGGTGTTGTTTAGAAAACAAAATTTTTAACCAAACTATTGTCCAGAAATTGATTAACGTGCCAATGAGGTCATCTAATGCACTAGATGACAATTAGCGCCTAGGTGAAAAATATAACGCGCTAATGTTCTTCCTGATGAAGAACGCTTAGTTGCCCAAAAATCTAGCTCGCTAATCCTAAGTTCTAGCGCGCGAGATATTGCAGATTTCAAACTATTTTTGCTAAGTAAAATAAAATACAACCAATTGATTAAAAATCAATTATAAATGAAAATAGGTCATTTTGGGTGGTAATTTGGATATCGAGGATTCAGCGGAGTCGGATCGAGGGTTATTTGTCAGGACACGGAGTACGGGTTGAGGTGTGTAGTATCACAACTGAAATTTCTTGAGCATTACTTATTTTTGCTTTTGAGTTCATATTCTATTTTTCAATACTCTACTCCTAGTTTTGGTTTAAATGGACGGACATTAAGGCTCTCCTTCCGTGCCATTCCCGTGTGTATGTCCATTAGGCCATAGCATGTGTATCAGGGATCTCGGTGAATAGTTCGATCAGAGTGTCGCATCGGGGCATGAGTAGGTACATTGTAGGTTCTACGTCGACCACCTAGCGGATCCAGATACTGGCCTTGCTTGAGCGGGACTCGCCGATAGTATTCTATGGAGAGTCCGAAATATGGCACTAGTCTAACCCTAGGCTCTAGGAACGGACTTTGAGCTTGCACTATTACTTATCCATGCAATGATTACAGTTGTCTGTATTTATTTTCGTATTTTTATTTAATAGTTTTGTTTAGATTCTAGTATTTACTTTAATGTTGCTCACTTAATTTTTTGGGAATACTCACTCTGGACTTGTCATCTGCTTTTTGTCATGGCTTGAGTGCAGATCCGAGTACGATTTGTGGCAAGGGAAAGCTTGCAAAGTACCTATGATTCAGAGATTATAAGCCATACTTGTACGTTTGTATTATATATACTTTGTTTTTATTTTGGGAATTTGGCATTGTGAGACACTTCAGGACTCTACATTTTGATAGTTTGAGACATTAAGGTGTATTTTTGTCAATGTTGACATATGAGTTTTCCACATTATGTATCAAAGTTAAATGTATGACTTTGATGTTTCATGTTTTAGTTTGTCATAATAAAAGACATCCGTTGTGGTTTATTAAGGATTGAAACGGTGTTATAACAGATGACTTGAGTTCATTAACAATTTAAACAGTAAATATTTTTCATTAAGGTTAATAATGATTAAATGGTGGATGAGTTTGCATGATGGACACAGCTGGCACTAGTAGGTTAGGTTGTGGGCCCGCATTGGCCCCCATGGCGGTTCATTTGGAAAATAGGCCGCTATATTTTATGAAGATGGACCATTTGGTCGAGAGTTTGGCTCAATTTAGTGAAAAACTGGATAAAAAATGAGCGTCAGAAGTTACAGCACGTCAAAATAGAGATTTCAAAAATAAATGAATAAAAATAAATTAAACTGTTGAAAAGTAGTTGAGGGTTTATATATAAATATAAAAAAGCAAATGAAATCAAGTTTCATTTTAGAACGTTCAAAAGAATGTTTAGGTAGTTCGATACCTAACCCTCTCAACTCGAGTTTTCGCTCTGCGATCTTTCGACGTTCGATTTTCTTCCGATTTCTTTCCGCAAAATTGTAGAGCATCGCAAGACAGTTAGTTTGAGCTAAGTTTATGTGGTGGAAATGAGATATTCGACTCGTGATTTAGTAAATACTCGATTCATGGCATTTTACTCAATTCAATTTGGATTCTCACGATTTCTCGATTTCTTTCACGGGGTTTTAATAAAAATTGGTAGAATTTGTTGTGAAGTGATATATTGAGTTGATTTGCACTAATTTGGGATAAATTCCATAGTCATGAGTTAAGATTTTGTGAGTTAAATTAATGTGACTCAATTGATAACTATTTCGAATATTTTTTATAGTTGATATTGATATACATTGAGATTTTGGATAAATTGGATTATTGATTTTTGTCTAAATTGACTCTACGGGTCATGGAGATATTTTGAATGTGGTATTAAGTGATTTCCTGGTATTCGATGTCGATTTGTGATGATATAATTGCGAAAATGTTGATTTATAGAAGTTTTTTTAGTTTTAGATTAATAAAGCTTGCCTAATCAACATGTCACATTGGAAAATTCATAACTTCTCCGTTTGTGATCCGATTTGAGCGTTCTTGAAGTTTATGGAAAGTACGCATCAGTACCGCAACTTCCTTTTTAATCGTCATGATAGATTTTGAGGTTTTACAAATAGCTCTCGATCGTACTTTGCTAGCAGTTTTTGTGTGGTTCCAAGATTCCAGATTCAAATAGGATTAGTTTATGCACTCAAACCAATGAGTATTAAACATAAAGTGATGGTGATCAATCTATTTTAGGTTCTTGATCATTGGGAAAAATGGTTGAAGATTCCAAGAAATGTGTAAGTTGATCTAAAGTTAGGAAACCTTGATACAGGTAAGTGGGACTCAATTACATTTATCATTTGTGTTATATATCATAGTATATCTAGTTCATGTAGTTATGGATTGGGAATGGGAGCACAGCACAGTGACAAGCATAACACACTGAAAATAAATGAGGAATTGAGTAGATTTATGTTTTCGGGTATGGATCGACATGACAGATGACCTAGGATGGAACCTCTCCCTATGACGACAGGTGGTAACTAGGCCATGCCTTCCCTATCTCCTCATATAGTCGTCGATCAATATATATACTACTCATTTTCCTAAAAGTGTGGAGACTCAGTGGTACCTGAATACACTAACGAAATCACATATCGGCCAGTGTGTGGATTTGCGTTACGTGTATTCTTAGACAACCGAGAGAAGACTCTTATATATCGAAATGTAATTAAAGTCACTTGTGAAGGGGCTATGGAACTATGGTTTGCATATGTTTATCTATTGTTTATATTATTTATCACGACCTAATAGATATTGTTGGATTCATGTTGTTATTCATATTCGTTGATTATTAGATAAACTCTTGATATTGTAATTGTGAATTACTTACTGACCAAGTTAGAACACTCATCCCAATTATCATTTTAGGAATATCGAAGTGCATTTTGACTTAAAAACATAGAATATTAGAAGTTTATAGTCGTCTCTACATTGAATTGATTTATCTATTGTCTTATATATTTAAATTGAAATATATTTATATCAAAACAGGGATTGGGGTAGTTTTGTAAGTCGAGGTTGATATCGATTTTAGACTCGAAATTATAGTTTAGTATATCATTTGTAATATCAAAAAAAAGTTTTAATTCAGCTACGTTTTCAATTATTCAATACACAAGATATCGTATTGTGATTATCAAGTATGAAGGGCGGTCGTATTGTTACTCTAATTAAGTTTGACTAGTGTACGGTGGCTTAATTAGGGTTTCAAGTCAGACATTCTCTTAATCGAGATAGGGATGTTACACCCTAATTCCCACAAGCTGGGCCCTGCCCGACTTTGACCAACGTGGACCCCGAGTCAGCCCTCGCAAGGTCAATACAAGCTTAGTAAGCCTCAAATTCCATGTTTTAGAGTTGAGTTATTCAAGTTATGCAAGTTTTAAAGTAATTACATTATAATAACTCAAGAAAATATACTCGGAACAACTTAAAGTGTGGAACCCTACAAATATATAGATAGTCATGCATATCTAGTGACAAAATAGTAAGTGCGATAATACATGAGTATGGATCTCTCAACCTCAAAATACGCCAAGTGTTATCAAAACATTATATATACATAATACAAAAAACTAAAAGTGCAAGAAACCTACAAGTGGACAAAAAGAGAAGTCGTTCTGAGAGTCCTCAAAGAAAGTCACCAATCATTGTCGCATTGGCCTTGCTCATCCATGGATCTGCACTCAGTCATCAATACAAGAATGATGAATCCAATAAGTAAAAGCCAATAGGATATAGATAGTGTTTCCTAAATAAATAAAGCAGTATAAATATCACGCGAGAATTTAAAAGACATAAGTAAATGAAAATGCATGATAAATGGAGTGAAAAGTAATAGCAACGATAAATTGTGTCTAGGAAACAAGGGAAGATAACTAAGTGATCCAAATCCATCGAGAGCGAGTGCCACTACTCAAGTTCCTAGAATTGCGACTCTACAAGTCGACAATTCAGTTCAGTGTAGTGCGTGGGGCATCAACGGTGCCCCGAATACCTCGCCCATGTCTACGACCTACAATCAAGTTCTGGGGTAAGGCCACGTTTTTCCATCTTGCACCAAACCTGGAGTACCTTCTTAACACACTTATGTCTTCAACACTCAAAATAAGGAATTGAAACACAAGGAATAAACATATCGAATATCAAGAAGCATAATAGATAACGAATAACTAAATATCCTATATATAGTTTTATTTACATCGAATCGATGCAAAAATCGACTCTTGCAGCTCCAATATACTCCCAAACTAATCCCCGACACCCAAGCCAATATGTTAAGTCCCTGGTGTCAATATATGTATGTTGGATTTGGTGTGTTAGTGTCCCTAGGTTAGGATTTAGATTCCTGATAAGTTGGTAGTTAAGTAATTTATTTTAGCATATTTAATGTGAAAAGTCTCTAAAATATATATTTAATTATATTTATTGGTTCTTTTCAGGTGAAATAGAGTGGGCGGTTGAATTCGTAGCAAAACAAATACTCAAAATGAAGTATTTACTCATAGTGATTGGATGTCGGATAATTTGCCTCGAGTTACGTATTGCGCGGTGGGTAGAATAGGAGACAGTTGACACGTGGAAGCTTCCCATTGGTGAATTATTCAATAGCATGTCATTCCAACCTATCCTCCAACCAGAGCGTGACACGTGGCGGACCTCAACGCAAGTCACAACCGGTCTTCACCAATCAAGAGTCGCCACGTCAGCGCACGCAGGAAAATGGACCAATCAGACGCAACCACGTGGTGTCTCACCATCACCACATCATAGACAAACCATTTCTCCTAGTTCAGCAGCTCTTCAATTTCCTCGAAATACGTAGTGTGCAATCACCTAAATCTTCGTCGATTTTGTGCAACTTTCATTCCGCCTCTAACGTCGTCCACGTGTCGAACTCTCAACCACTCAGGACATCATCAACAACTTTTTTCTCCAATCGACGACGCCAAGTCAGCGTGCAGGGACAAAACAACCAATCGCGCTGCGACACGTTGATAAAATGCGATTTCAAGCCAAAACAACCTAATGATGCTCTTCGACGCACGAGTCGCCTCCCCACCCATAAAATTAGTTTCTCTCACCTCTCGGGACCAATTTTTAGTATTTTTATATATTAGGAACTTAGGTTTTATTTTTTGGAACACCGACTATTATATTTTTAGTATTGACTTCTCTCGACGATTGCCTAGGTCGGCGGGGATACAAATCGTAATTATGGATTCATGGTATATTATGTAAGATATTTTATTTTATTATTTAATTTAATTTAATTTAATTTAATTATCCTATTTCATTGTTGTTGCTTTTAAAGTATATGGTTTAGATCTAGGGTATGTATGTGGCCAATGCATGCTTTCAGGGGGACAACCTATAGTTATTTAGACCATTAGTATCCGTGTTATTGTGCTTTTGGACTAATAAAGTGACGAACACTCACACGTTTGTCGTAAAACCCTTTCGAATCTTGAGTGTGCAACAATTGAATCTAGGTTAAATCGGAACGGATGCGATTTGGAAGCGGATGTGATTCGATTATTTAGGATTAGTGTTCCCACATATCCATATTACTATGGTTAGTGTGTTAAACTTGATTGGCGGATTCTAGGGTTATGCATTAATTAGGAAAGTAGTTAGCGGCGGACATCCTGACTATCGAGATTCAGGGAATGAGGAATTTCTGGCGGATGTCAATTTTCTATAGCTAATCTAGAGACTTTAAATTAATAACTTTTTAGGAAAGATTGAATACCATGATTGTAACTGAATCTTAATCATGATTTGTGGAACTGTAGGCCTAGGTGTTACTTAGTGTTCATTAATTGTTTTCAAAGTTATTTTAATTATTTTATTTATTTATTTTAGTTAGATTAATTATTAAATTATTTATTTAAAACCCCGATTTTTCCTTTTCGTTGTTTTTAACCTTACAAAGATCATCAATCTCTGTGGGATCGACCATTTGCCATTATTCTACAAAATAGTTGGTTTAGGAATATTATTTTATTTACGTATTCGGCGTCAAGTCTTAAACTCAAATCACTCCAATTGTTAAAATTCAATGAAATAGTTCTTTTGTCAATTTAAAAAACTAAGTCTAATTAACTAAATTATTCTTACATTAGTATCAATTACTTATATGGATCATATTTTATACATTTTATCTCTTGTTAGATATGTCAAGGGAATGTCCAATTAAAATGTGCTCTAAGTTAATGTCTTATTTTAACTCACTAACTAAAGTTATATCATTTTTTAAGGAATTATATTCTAAATCAACTCATGAAGAAATTAATTAAGTACAATGAGTTTATATTGTACTCAATGAACTTATTTAAATAAGATGAAGTAATTTAGTTACTAATTAGGATAGCTTCTCTAAATAAGATGAAGTAATTTAGTTACTTATTAGGATAATTTACACTATTAGTAACTTATGAGCACTTTGTATATTATAATCAACTTTTTGTGTGGTGTATGTTTGTTACTTAGTAGACATATGCACAATTAATTCGAGACACTAGTCTTAAGGTATCCTAATTAATCTCCTAATTAAATTCCTAGTTTAACCATGCATATACTTTGGTGGCATCCCCTTTTTCCTATTAGCTTACTAATAATTTGTAATCTCAATTTCATTGCATTGCCCATATATTATCAAATTTGTGTATTATACATTAAAACACAACTACTTTACTCAATAAGGGGTGATAGCAAGTACCTAGCTAATTCAGAGATTACAAAGATTTTTAGTACTTAGATCTTAACCAAAGATACAAACTTATTAGAAGAACTTTTTGTAATCTTGCAAAATGCTATAGTTAATGAACTTTTAGTTTCACTTCATGTTACACAACTTGATTAATGTCTTAAACAATAGTTTTCCAATTATAAGATGATCAAGATTAAGAACTTAAACTAGAATAGAAATAGAGTATAGAGAAGGAATAGCGCTTGCTTCTTTAATTGCTTCCCTTAATGTGCTCAAACTTTCCTAAATATAGCTCCATTGATGGTGATTTCTTCCTTTTTCTTCTCTTTCTTTATTTGATGAAATAGGAAACTAATTATGAGTTTAGAGAATTATAGGTACTCTAGTTATATGGAGGGAGTTTCTTGTAAATACTTAATGATTTGAATTTTGCATATAAATTATGTTCTCCATAAGGATGCATGTTTAATTAACTCATAAGTTCGTCATTTATATCATATATGGACACTTGTATGTATTTAATGATTTGGACATTGCATACTAATTATTTTCAACCACTTCAATCACCCATAGATATCTACAAACTTATCCTAGGATTGTCACTTTTTCTATCATTACTAGATGAATCTATGGTCATATCAAAATCCACAATAAATTAGGTGCATTAATTAGTAAATTCCTTGATTAGCTTACTTAAAAAAATCAAACTAGCTTATATACATACCAATTTTATTAGTTAGGCCATATGAGTTTATTAGTCAATTAGGCTTGTTTTTATTTAATATTTGATCTCATTAATTCACTTATGTACTCAATAAATTTGGTTATTTTCTCATGTAGCCTACTTAGGCATTTTCATTATTTCCTTAACTTAGGCTAATTAAATTAGGATTCATCAATTTAGGTATTTTTTTTTCAATTAGCTTTTGCTAGTTCGATTAATTAAGTTTATCTCATTAATTAACTTAGGTACTCATTTAATTTAATATAATACAAAAGCCATAAACTAGTCAAAACCCTATTCCATATATCGACCTATCCATTGGCCCGTGCGCACACATATCAATACAACTCTAGCGTGTAAAATCGACACTAAAAATTAAGATTTTGCATGCAAGTAAAAATAAGTAATAAATGTCACCGTTCATTAATATAATATTTCAATCCGTTACATCTAGAGCTTAAGGCGGCAACGACACACAAAAAAATACTTGGGAATGCTTACCGTGTTTAGAAAAGATAAAAGAAATACCTTTACAGAACTCTGAAAGGGGATATGGAAGAAATTCCAAGGGGTGGAAGATGTAATGGCCCATTTTCCAAAATGGGTTGCTATGGGGACCAATGCGAGCCCACAACCTGGCCTACCAGGGCCAGCTGTGTCCCACATGCAATCTCTTCCACCATTTAATCTTATAACAACAACTTATTGTCTAAATCGTTACTAAACTCAAATCATAGTGGAAGTCTTTTATCATGACAACCAAAATATAAACATTATAGTCATGCATTTAACTTTGATACCTAGTGTGGAAAACCAATATATAATCAAAATATCAAAAATGTAAAGTCCTGAAGCATCTCACAATCCCAAATTCCCAAAACAAAACAAATTATATATAATACAAACGTACAAGCCTGGCTCAATATCTTTGAATCACATGTATTCCGGTAACTTGCCCTTGCCACAACTTATACCAGGATCCGCACTCAAGCCATAACAAAAAAGCAGATAACGAGTCCAGAGTGAATATTCCCAAAGAAATTAAGTGAGCAATACGAAAAGTAAATACTAGAATTCAAACAAAACTATTAAATAAACATGCAGAAATAAATACAGTCAACTGTGCTCATCGCATGCATAAATAATAGTGAAAGCTCAAAGTATGTTCCTAGGTCAGACTAGCGTCATACTTTGGACTCCCCACATACTACTGCCTGCGAGTAGCACTCAAGCAAAACCAAAGTATCTAGATCTGCTAGGTAGTCGGCGTGAAACCAACGATGCATCCACACGTGCCAAACGTGACTCTCGGGTCGACCTATTCACCAAGATCCCTAGCACACGTGTTATAGCCTAGTGGATATACACATAGGAATGGCACTGAGGGAGAGCTTCAATGTCCATCCATTTAAATCAAACCAATAATAGAGTATTAAAAGATATAATATTAACTCAAAAGCAAAAATAAAGTGATGCTCAAGAAATTTTAGTTGGGATACTACACACCTCAAATCGCACTCCGTGTCCCGGTAAATAACCCCTTATCCAGTTCCGTCGAATCGCTGATATCTAAATTACCACCTAAAATGACCAATTCCATTTATAATTGATTTTTCGTCAATTGGATGTATTTTATGTTACTTAGCAAAAATAGTCTAAATTATGCATTATCTAGCGCGCTAAGTCTGGGGATTAGCGCTAGATTCCTAGGCAGCTAAACATTCTTCGTCAAGAAGAGCATTAGTGCGCTATATTTTTACCTAGCGTGCTAATCTTCATCTAGTGCACTAGATGACCTCATTAGCGCACTAATCGCGTTCTGGACAGTAGTTTTGCTAAAAGTTTTGATTTCTAAACACCACTACCCACAACAACAACTACTATAACATATAGTAATTAACTTCATAGCACTTAAAACTCACCAAAACAACTACTTAACAACCATTTAATAATCCATATAGGATTCACACTAACAACTCAAAACTTTATACCAAAAGATGAAGAAAGTTGAGGTAATTGTGAATCTCACCTTGCTTTGATGATTCAACCACTTCAAGCTCCTCAAATGATCAAATTTGAAACTCCAAAACCCTTGTTTCTTGGTCTCGATTTTCGGATTTTGAGGTAAGGAGAGAAAAAATGTGGTGAAATGAAAGTCAATTAACTTTTTATAGTCCAACTAGCATCCCTCCTCGTTTGTGCATCTTAAGCCAATCCAATGAGCACTATTTGCTCCATTTCCAACCTTTAATAACTCCAAATGTGACACCAATGGCACACTTGCTCTTGTTTTTAACCCAAAAAGTCATATTTTGGGTGTTCCGACGCCCGATTTTGCGTCCAAAAATGCGACATACGCGCACTACCATGTCCCTAACCATGAAATATGCATTATATATTAATTATTTAACCCATTTTATTCATTCATGTGTGTATTATTTCCTCCGGCCTAGTATTTAGTTTTTTAAATGATCCAGTACCCACGCGTCGACATGCATATCGAGGCGAATACTTAACAAACAGTCTCACACGTCAAATCTAATATAATTGCATACATTGCAATGTCATTTACTTTATTTCAATATAAACATCTCAAATTAAACAATACATCACACAAAAATAACTATTTACCTAGCTACAAGCGCGCATTAGCCTAGCTCCGGGTTCCACGAGCATCTGAGCTGTCAACGATGTCTGCAACCACGTCATTAATAACGACGAATTAAATTCAGGCCGTTACAGTTCCTCCTAACTAGGTGAAGTTTCATCCTAAAATTTAAATTAAACTTAAATATTTACCGACAAATAAGTGCGGATAATGTTGTCGCATGGTAGACTCAAGCTCACAGGTGATTCTTTCAGTCCCTTGATGTTTCCATCGTACCAAAACCTTCGGGATCTCCTTATTCCTTTGAACCTGAGTCCTCCTATCCACAATTTCCACAGCCGCTCCTCGTATGATATGTGAGGTTGCGCACCTCAATCTGACGTATATAAACCATAGGTCTCAGTCCGGACCTAGCCAGCCTTAACTGGGAAATACGAAATATCGAATGTACCCCTGCTAACTGTGGTGACAACTCCAAATGGTATTCAACTCTGCCAACTCATTCCTTAACTCTGAACGGTCCAATAAACCTTGGTGCCAGATTCCCCCTAACGTCAAACCTTTGATGATCTTTTTAGGCAAAACCTTCAAATACGCCAAGTCTCCAACCTCGTAGCCTAGACCTTCCAGGTATTTATCCTCATATTTCTTTTGTCTATCTTGCACCGCCTGAAGCCTCTGCCTGATCTGTGATAGCCCTTACTTCCAACCAGGGCACTGCCCCACCTAATTCCGTACTCAACCCTTAATCTTAACCAATTAAGACCTAAGTACGTATTAGTCAGCCTTTCATTCCTATATTCCTTGAAATCCATGTAGTTATATGTTATGCAATGGAAAGTTAATTTCGATGCCATTATCATATTAAGCAGAAGCCTTCATTCTTTAAAATGCCTAAGTGTGGAAAAATAGGAAAACTATAGCATCACATGCATGTATATATATGAAACTATTCACTCAACCCAATGTACAACCCAAAAAGACATAAACAATTATCTTACAACAAAAGTCGAGACATACAAAATAAGTGAGGAGAATCATCAAACCGCTCAAAGGAAATCGCCGATCTTCTCCTTCCTAAGTCTGCTACTACTCGACGAACCTACACCCACTGTCACAAACTAGATAGTGAGTATAGTGATATTTAAGTACTAACTGGAGAATTTCATGCTACATTTCAAAAAAAAATGAATGTTATTTAAAAGTATAAAGTAGCGAAACACATTGCTGAAACAAATAATGCAAGTAAATACCATAGTTAAAGATGTAGAGGCAGACACGAGCTAAGTCGAGATGATTTACGTCCGGTCGGCGGTGAGACCTATCACCTACCATTTCCTACTACTTTATGGAGTTGCGCTCAACATATCTCACACAAATAGCGAGTTGCGATATACATTTTACAACATCAATCTCATGCTTGCGAACCACCCCGAGTCCCATAACTCGTGTGCCACGCAAGTGTAGTGGTTAGTGCTGGAACCCCATTAGACCCATATCCCCGTGTACCACGCATCTCTCGTGTAATGGATGCTAGATAATCCCTACTTTTAATTTCAAAGACAATAATTCTGAAATTCTAGGATACCAAGACAATTTAGGCTACAAAGCCCAAAGAAAATCGATTGCAAGTCTACTTAAATCCAAATTATTCCATTAGCATGCTTTTCATCAATTGTGTTCAAGACTAGCATCAAGTGTAGGAATTAGAGGCAATGAAACAATACACAAGGCATCATGTCACAATATTCATCCATGAATAGACACAAGAACAACATGATATGCGAGTTCAAGTAGTAATGTCTACCAATAGACCAATAAAGCAATAAAGATGAATGAAATGAAATATAAAATTCTCACAGTTGTATTTACAATTCATACGTTTGTCTTAGTTTATCCGATCCCTCGACACTTCAAAATGCGTGTCCACACACCTAAGTACTCCCCTTAGTTCCCTAACATTTAATAATGTAGCACTTTAGGCTAAATCGAAGTCGAGACAAATATCTAAAAAAAATTATTGTCGGCCAATCGACCCATTTCGCACTTTTCGAGGTAAAACACGCGTAAAATGCTCGTCCGAAATTTCAAATATTTTATTTTTTATAGAAATTCATTATTTTCTATTTATTTTGTGAAATATAATTTTTCAAAATTCTTCCCAAATTTTTTGGATTTTTCCATTTTTTTCTTTTTTGTTCTCTTTCTTTTTTTTTTTTTTTTTTTTTTGGATCGGGTCAACCCGACCCTAGGGGCACTAGGCCTGGCTTGCCCCATGGACCAAGCCTGGCCCAGGCCCATGGCCCAGCCCGTTTGGGGCTCTTCTTCCCCAACGAACCAGGGATTCTCTGGTTCATTAGGGAGGCCAACAAAAAGATTTTCTGGTGTTTTTAGGTCACAAGCTGGGGTTAGTGATCCACCCCAGCTCGTGTGGGGAGGGAGGCGACTCTCCCAGTCCTCTCCTTCCTCAGGAGCACGAGCTCACAAGCTCTCGAGCACCCTCTAATCACCCCACTGACACCACTCCACTCCATAACTGAAACAACAACCTCACCTTGGTTCGACTAGGGTTCTCTCCTTCTCTTTCTCCTCCACCTCTACAACGATTTTTCCTTCTCCTCTCTTCTCTTGATTGTCTCTGTTTTCTTTATTTTCTTTGTTTTGGAGGATAAGAAGATAGACTTAAGGATTTATATATGTGAATTTATACTTTAGCCTTAGATCTTGGTGTGCACACGTATCCGATGCTCATTAAATGGAGCATATTGCCCTACTTGTCCCCAAAATCACTTGTGAGTGACTCAAAAATGTGACACCTTGCCTCATGATGGGTTAGCGCGCGCCTCGATGCACATCCTATGCCTTATGATTTATTTTCCTAACTATAGGCCCATTTATTCATTAAATGTTCATGTGGCCACATTGCAACCACACATTACCAAATAAATTCACATTTAATGCAAATAATTTACCCTTACCTACAATATGTCGCTACCTCGATCTCACACGCGACTCGAGGTACATCCCCACTCGTCTCGATACCTACACACCCGTAGAAAATTAATTTACTAGTCTACACAAATACAATACACTAGGCATACATCACAACAAAAATAAAATGTACCTCGCCCTTGCCACAGTAAACGGACACATCACATTGTGGGTCCCACAGTACGGGTCGTTGAGCCTGTGTAAAGACATAAACACAGTTCAAAGAATTTTGGGTCGTTACATGATCTATCTCACCTTCTCGGTATGATCAACAACAACCTCAAGTCCCATAGTCGTTGTATCCTCTGGTCGCGCCCAAAATACTAGTGACCTGTAGGACCCACCATAACGTGCCTCAAACGATGGCATCCCGATACTTGCCTTATAGTTGTTATTGTAGGCAAACTTACATAAAGGTAAGTAATCCTCCCACGATCCACCAAACTGTAATATACACGCCCCGAACATATCTTCGTGAATCTGAATCAAACGCTTTAACTACCCGTCGATCTAAGGATAGTACGTAATACTGAACTATAAGCGAGTGCCAAACTACTCATGCATACTCTCTAATAGCCTCGAAGTAAACCTCGAATCTTTGTTAGAAATAATGGACACTGGTACACCATGCAATCTGACAATCTTTCTCTCGAAGATACTACTCGGCTATGCAACTGAATTTTTCATAGCGATCGATATGAAATGTGCCGACTTTGTCAACTTGTCAATAACTACCCAAATCGCATCGTGTCTCCTCATAGCAAGAGATAAGCCACTGATGAAGTCCATAGTCACGTGTTCCCACTTCCACTAGGAATGGGCAACGGCGATAGCAACCCAGCTGGTCTAATGTGCTCAGCCTTCACCTGCTGGTAGATATGACAACTCCGAATGTATCTACCCATGTCAGCCTTCATTCTTGGCCACGAAAATAATCTCTGACAGATCGTGATACATTTTGGTCCGACTAGGATGAACTATATATTTGATCGGTGTGTCCTAGAGAATGTTAAACGACCCATGTGTCTCAAGCACATATATGAACCCTCGGACCACTCTGTACACCACAGATCCTGAGCCAGGATCACTGATCTGCAAATATTTGTCATCAGCTCTCTCGCAACTCGGCAACCCGCTCAAGAGTCATCATAGGAACTAGCATCTGACAGCAAATCGATAGCTCAGCAATAGCCTTTGTCACACATAACACCGACGCTACCTCAAGAAACTTGTGCTCATGTGTCATATGTCGCGGTATCGTCTGGCTCTCGATGTCGCTCCTGTTCACCGCATCAACTACGACATTTGCCTTACCCAGATGATACTAAATTGCGAATTCAACTCCCTTTGAGTGAACAAATACCTCAAACTCTGATAATCTGTGAACAACACAAACTTCTCACCATACAAAAAGTGCCTTCAAGCCTTTAGTGCAAACATAACCACCGCAAGCTCCAAGTCATGCATTGGATAGTTTACCTCATGAGGTCTCAATCGTCTAGATAAATAAGCCACTGGATGTCCATCTTGCATCAATACGCAACCCAACCTAGTGCTTGATGCATCAGAAGTGAGTAAAGATTCTGAATTGTAACCTGATTCAACTTCCAATAGTCCACATATATACGCATCGAGTCGTCCTTCTTCTTTACAAACAGAACTGGAGTTCCCCAAGGTGACATGCTAGGGTGAATAAAACCCTTCTGCAATAAGTCCTTTAATTGGGTCCTCAACTCTTCGTGCTCCGATGCTGACATCTTATATAGCCTACTCTAGATTGGTTGAGTCCCCGAATCAGATCAATGATAAACTCAACAACTCTTGGTGGTGACAATCCTAATAAATCATCAGGGAACACAAATGGAAACTCGCAGATAATAAGGACATCCTCAACCTTAGTCACCGTCTTCAACTCTACCTCAATCATAGCCGTATACGCCTCCATCTCATATGATGTAGCTAATCTGCCTCGAGTGATAGGTAATGCAATTGCAACTCCAATAAATGTAAACTTTAGGATCCCCTAGATGTCAAACGTCACAATCTTGTTGAAACAGTCGATCTATGCGTCATAGGATGATAATCAATCCATACCGAACATCACGTCAAACTCCAGATACTCTAACACTCTCAAATCAGCCGGTAGCCGATGTCTTATAATCTCCACAATAAGATTTTGGCATATCTGGATTAGGGTAAATCTTATCCCCAAATGTTGTACTAAGAACAAGATGTGTATCTAAGGTCTGTGCAGGTAACCCTAACTCTCCTACCATGCGTCCAGAAATAAAAGATAGTGTGCCACCAAAATCCATCATAATATGCATGGAAATACCACAAACAGATAACGTACCCTCAACAAGCTATTTGGTCACCTCACTATCCGACTGTATGACCCCAAAAGCTGCATTCTGGGCCCTATCTCTGGCTTGTTGCGTTTGTGGTGGTACTAATGCTGGTTTGGTGCAATCGACCACAATATGTCCAACCTAACCACATCGGTAAAACGTACGAGCCTCTAATCTGCTAAAACTTTTCTGACTCTGTGACTGACCCTAGCCTCGACTCTAGCCTTTTTGACATTTATCCTGTCTATACCGTTGTCTAGGCTAATCAGTTGGTGCAAAATCCGTAGAATATGTCATTTGGTGGTCATCACGTCTATCCCAATCATCACGATGATCTTTAATCATCTCTACGACCCTAATCAAACTGTCAATCACTTCGGCGAGGTCTCTACCCTGTCTCTGCCAATCCTGGTCTCTCCTCTATCTCTTTGGTCTTTGATCATACCGAGAACTTAAAGCCGGCTGACACGCCGACCCTATAATGCAACCTGAATCGCTAATCGACTAACCCTTTAAACCACGTATGTCTCATGTGCAAGGGACCTGTCGCAAATTTATGCCTTTGTACGAGCTCTACTAGATAAAATCGTGCTCTTAATCCTCTCATCAAGCCTCGGACAAAATATATATATCTATAATCGATCGGTACATGCTATGTCCATGGAGTACGATAATAGATATCGGTACCTCTCCATGTACACCGTGACAGACATATCACCCTGAACCAATGACGAAACTCCTTCCTCAATCGGACCTTGGCCTCCATAGGTATGTACTTGTCCATAAATAGCACTCGAAACTATGCCTAAACAATTACAGCAAGATGGGTCGTGATGTAGATAGTCTACCAAATCGCTGCATCAGCTCTCAAGTAAAAACTCGATAGTCTTACCGATCAATCTCCTCAACTCGAAACAATTCATGTAGCCGCTCTTAAGATAATAGCCACCTCCCGACTATCTCTAGTTCCCCGGCTCCATAGAAGTATCCTTGTGAGAACTTAATGAAGCCCATTATCTTCTTAGCCTCAATTGTCATCAGGCTCCTAAAAGTAGACGCCACTCGCTTGATCGCTTTCGAGTCGTAGTGTAAAAACCACCGCACTATCCACGGTATTGCTTATCGTCAGTAACCCTATCGGCCAATGTCTTAGATAATATTGCTTCCACCTAAGTCTCAGCTGTAGTAGGAGCTACAACGTCTTGAGTAGTAGTCATCGGTGCAACCATAACAGTAGTAAGAGATGTAGTAGTCTCCCGAGCATCCCGAGCTCTCATCTTGTCTATTAATAACGCGAATCTATCATCCATACTCCGCGCTAATGACTCAAATGTTAAAGTCAGCCAAGTTAGATCATTGGTATCATCGACCTCAGGTCGAGTAGTATTTGAAGGTTGTCCGTCCATCGATATCTGCATCGAAGAACGTGCATCTAATTAGCCTTAATACATATACGTTTATCATATGTAATATACAACTAAAAATGTAACACGTGTATCCCTGATTTCTACCAATCTCACATCACTTTCAAACTAAGGCTCTAGACAATTCCTTTGGGTTTCCACATCTAAAAGTTATTCATCAGGTTTATCCTCAAATTATACCATAATTGTAACCGTATCGAGTAAAGTCTCAATTCCTAGAGGTTCACTAACCTTGCTTTGATACCAAAATGTAACAGCCCATTTTACAAATAGACCGCCACGTGGGCTAATGCAAGCCCATAACCTAGCCTACTAATGCCAGTTGTATCCCACACGCAATCTCCTCCACCATTTAATCATATAAACAACAATTTACGTCTAATTTTTACTGAACTTAAATCATATGTTAAGATTATTTTAAATCATAATAAATCACAGTGGAAGTCTTTTATCATGATAATCAAAATATAAACATTATAGTCATGCATTTAACTCTGATACTTAATGTGGAAAACCCATATATAATCAAAATATCAAAAATTTAGAGTCCTGGAGTATCTCACAATCCCAAATTCCCAAAACAAAAATAATATATATATATATAATACAAACGTATAAGCATGACTCAATATCTCTGAATCACAGGTATTTTGGTAACTTGCCCTTGCCACGACTTATACTAGGAAATGCACTCAAACCATCACAAAAAGGTAGATGATGAGTTGAGAGTGAGTATTGTCAAGGAAACTAAGTGAGCAATACAAAAACTAAATACTAGTAATTTAAAAAAACTATTAAATAAACATGCGGGAATAAATACAGTCAACTGTGCTCATCGCATGCATAAGTAATAGTGAAAGCTTAAAGTGTGTTCCTAGAGCCTATGGTCATACTAGCGCCATACTTCGGACTCCCCACTGACTATTGCCAACACACAAGCAAAGCCAGTATTTGGATCCGCTAGGTGGTCGACGTGGAACCAACAACGCACATACACGTGCCCCGATGCGACTTTCGAGTCGACCTATTCACCAAGATCCCTAGCACACATGCAATGGCCGAATGGACATACACATAGGAATGACACAGAGGGAGAGCCTCAATGTCCATGCATTTAAATCAAACCAAGAATAGATTATTGAAAGACAAAATATAAATTCAAAAGCAAAAATATAGTATTGCTTAAGAGATTTTAGTTGGGATACTACACACCTCGAACCGCACTCTGTCCTGGTAAATAACCCCCGATCCAGCTCCGCCGAATCCCCGAAATCCAAATTACCGATCAAATGGCATATTCCTTTATAATTGATTTTTAGTCAATTGGATGTATTTTATGTTACTTAGTCTAAAATCTGCAATATCTAGTGCTAAGTTTGGGGATTAGCGTGCTACATTCCTATGCAACTAAACATTATTCGTCAGGAAGAACATTAGCGCGATAATTTTCATCTAGTGTGTTAGATGACTCATTAGCACGCATAGTGTTTTAGACAGCTAGTTTTGCTGAAAATTTTGGTTTCTAAACACCACCACCAACAACAACAACTACCACAACATATAGTGTTTAACTTCATAACACTCAAAACCCACCAAAACAACTACTTAACAACCACTTAACAATCCATATAGGATTCACACCAACACTTCAAAAATTAATACTAAAAGATGAAGAAAGTTGAGGTAATTGTGAATCTCACCTTGCTTTGATGATTCAGCCACTTCAAGCTCCTCAAATGATCAAATTTGAAACTCCAAACCCCTTGTTTCTTGGTCTCAATTTTTGGATTTTGCGATTAGGAAAGAGAAAATGTGGTGAAATGAAAGTCAATTGACTTTTTATAGTCCAACTAGCATACCTCCTCACTTGTACATCTCAAAGCAATCCAATGAGCACTATTTGCTCCATTTCCAACCTTTAATAACTTTAAATGTCACACCAATAGCACACTTTCCCTTGTTCCTAACCCAAAAGTCATATTTCGGGAGTTCCGACACCCGGTTTGGCATCCCAAACCGTGACATACGCATACTACAATGTCTCTAACTTTCAAATAACTATTACATATTAATTATTTAACCCATTTTATTCATTCATGTGTGTATTATTTCCCTTGGCCTAGTATTTAGTTTTAAAAACTACCTAGTATCCGCATCGACACGCATATCGATGATAATACTTAACATACAGTCTCGCACGTCAAATGTAATATAATCACACACATTGTGATGTCATTGTCACGGTCCAAGTTATTAATATGAGTTTAATTCGCTAATGAGGACCAAATGACCCGTGACGTTTGACCCGCAGCGAGATACGTGTCATTGCCGAGGCACGATGGTCGAGGTAAATGTTATATTTGTGTGTTGTATGCCTAAGTCAATTCTAAAGTTATGCAGATACCGAGACGAGTATAGACACGCCTCGAGTCATGTGTTGACGTGGGCCCGAGGTAGTAGCTCGTGGGGTAAGTGTAACTAGTTAAATAATATTGCATTAAAAACAAATGATATATGTTAGTGGTTGGTGTGTAGCCACATCTAATTATTTAGTAAATGGGCCTAAGTTCACATCTACCTATTTATGAAATGGGCTAAGTTAAAGAATAAAAATATACACGACTAGATAGGCATGGAGATACACACAGACTCATCTTTAGGAAGAGTGTCACACATTGGAGTCATTCACAAGTGACTTAAGGGACAAGTGGTAAAGAGAAGACCACCCGATGTGCCTCGAGATACGTGTGTAGTTTGAGATGTATGGCTCAAATTCAAGCCAGCCCAAATCATATAATTATGGTCAAATTAACCTCAAAGTCTAAAGTTATCTCATTTTGATCTCAAACAAATATAGGAGAAGACGAGGAAGAAACTACAGAAATGAGAGAGAGAAAGAGAAAAAAAAGAGTGAAAGAGAGAGAGATAGAGAGACCGAGCTCGAAGAAGGCTATAAGGGTGAGTCGAGAGTTGTTGTTTGTGTTTGTTATTGTCTTTTCAAGTTGGGAAACGCAAGGAAGGCATGGGAGTAGTCTCCCATGCAAATGAAACCCAACCTAGGGTTGGGGATGGAAG
Organism: Stephania yunnanensis; assembly: GCA_039657365.1. NCBI lineage: Eukaryota > Viridiplantae > Streptophyta > Magnoliopsida > Ranunculales > Menispermaceae > Stephania > Stephania yunnanensis. The sequence goes on along the minus strand of CM077584.1, from coordinate 48,508,625 downwards.
CCCAACCCCAGTGAAGTAAAAAAAAATAAGATTTGAAATATAGCAGATGCTCGTTTCGTGAGGTTAGGGACGATGACCCTGAACCGGGCCGGTTCGGTTCGGGTGAGCCGAACCCGGTTCGGCCCGATTCAGGACCAAAAAGAAAAAATAGAAGAGAAAAAGATGGGTCGGGTGAAACGGGTTGGTTCGAAACTGGTTCGGCCCGGTTCAACCCAAACCCATATATTTATATATATATATATATATAAAGAAAAAAAGAAGAGAATAGGGAGGAAATTTGAGAAAATTCTAGAAAATTAGGAAAAATCCCAAAAAATTATATATCGACAAAATAAATAGAAATTGATAAATTTCTAAGAAAAAAAAATTTTGAAAATTTCGAACGAGACTTTTACGGGGTTTTTACCTCAAAAGTGCAAATTGGTGAATTGGTCTCGAATTCGATTTCGACCAATTTAGGGATTTTAAATAATTAATATTGAGTCTAAATTGATAAATTGTCAAATGTTAGGACTATAAAGGAGATATTATGGGATGTTGGGTGCGTACATCGACGCGACGAGAAGCCGGATAGCTTAGGAATTGTTGTGGCCTGTAAGTAAACTGAGTGAGACATTTATTTACATTTCAATCCATTTTTTGATTCATTCTCAGTTATTCGAATTGAATTTACCTTTGAAATCCATATGTTATGAATTGTTTATTTCTCATTTTATGACGTTGTTATAGCATACTCTGTTGTTTATATACTATCATTGATTCCAATTCCTGTACTTTGTCATGTCGATTGTTGTGTTTGGAAGTCAGTGATATAGCATGCTATTAGGTTAATTTATTTATTTGGACTCTAATCCGTTGTGCATTAGTATGCAATTACATCTCTTGGATTTTATTATCGAGTCATTATTGAAAGTTAAATTGGTTTTTGTGGTTAGGGTCATTTGATGATAGAAATTCAGCTTTCATACAGGGGTCACTAGACCTTCCGAGATATTAGGGAGTTTCTCCACTACCTTGCATGACACACGAGGTAACATGCCTCAAACGGGGTAACCAAACCTCGGGGTTTGTTGGCGCAAGAATAACTTGGGTGAGCATGAAGAGTCTTAAAACTCCGATATGTTAGCAAGTATACATTTTGGTGACGACTAATTCACTTAGAATAGAAAAGGTGTAATCGTAAGTACGACCTTTTGAAATTATGATATAGAGCTCAATTTGTACTAAAATGTTATAGAGCATAGCTCAAATTGTAGTGGAAAGGCTGATGTGACGTAGCTCACGGCCGACCGACCTTAATCCAATACTACTTAGCCTTGAGTCGGTTTCATATTTGGTTAACTCAAGTATTTTTTTGCATGATATTTCTTTCAGCATAGTTGCTAATTAAATTATGTCATTTGATACTTGTTGTCTGTTTGGGAATGTGGATCAATGTCTCTCGGTATTACTTAAATAATTTCATGTACTCACCGTCTAGTTTATGACGGTGGGTGCAGATCAACCGAGTAGCAGATCAAGCAAATAGAAGATTGGTGACTACCTCTGAGCCAGTGAAGGACTGCTACGACATATTTTGTACGTTTTATATTCTTTTGTATTACATTTTGTAAGTACATGTTATTTTTACTTTTAGTTTCAGTGATAGGAACATCTGACCAGATACATGTTGTATATATCACCACTTTTATTTATATATGCATGTAATTTCTATTTCCTAGTTTTTCCACAATAGGTTAGGCCTTAGGATCGAATTTCCACCATCAACGAAATAAGACTTTCGCTGAATAATTTGTTAGATAGAAAATCTACATTTACTTTGATTTATAGACAACCATAGGTTAGTGAGTAGAACTATCTAGTTAATTGTAGGTGGTATCATAATTGGTAGGTGTGTAGGTGTTTAAATAAAGTTGACTAGTTCCTTGTTAGGTCATAAATGGGAGATTAGGGCTTAATTAGGGATTAGGCCGGGCGGTGCACTAATTTGGAAAAGGGGTCGTCACAGTTGGTATCAAAGCATAGGGTTAGAGACCTAGATGGTTTAGCAATTTGATACCAACATAGTTGGTAGCAGAGCCATGGTTTTGAGAATTCATGGTTTACCTAAGCCTGATACACTTACGATTGTAGAATCACCAGTTTCTACAATATGATACCACAACTACAATATGTAGTGAACGGCTTACCTTGTTCAACTAGAATCAACTCAAAGATTTAAGAATTGCAGAAGCTAGATAATCTTAGTTAGTGGTGGAAAACCAAATGACCCTTGCTTAGAACCTATTAGTTGGGAAGTGTGAAAGTGAGTTGGGGATTTTATCTATCTATATACATGTTAATTTTGTTATATGTATATATGCATTATCAACGTAGTAGCCGATTCACGTTCGTTATCCATTTGTAGTCGAGGTAACGATTCACGCGATAGTGGTGATGCCGGTACGAGCGGCACTTAGCCTTCTATACAATTAGTGGAGGACTTTCAGAGGCTTTCTAATTGTGCAGCTGCTCAGGGTCAGCAGTTGGGGGAGTTCATTATATTGATGACTTCCCGATTTGCTCCACCAGCACAGCCAACTCAGACATCAGGTCATATTGCGACTACTACTTCCACAGTACCGATCGTAATGTCGGTCATACCTGCGACACCGGTAATAGCAACTCCAGTAGTATAGACAGTGTCTACACCATCTTCCACACCTCTATCATTTAGTTCGACAACAGTGGTTCGGTTGGTGAAGGGCTTCATCAAACTGAAACTCGTATACTTCGATGATCAGCGAGACTTTGAGAAGATTGAGAAGTGGGTCATGTCCCAAGAGAAATTGCACAAAGTCTTTCACATTGAGGATACACTCAGAGCGGAAATTTCGTCGTACACCTTACAGCGAGACGCCAATGTGTGGTGGCATGCGACGTTAGCTACTTAGAGGCCTTCAAGACTAAATTCTATTAGCAATACTTCCTACCTACGGTGATGAAGAGGTTGAGGAAGGAATTCATGAATCTGAGACAGGAGCCGATAAGATGGTGATGAGCTATCGAAACAGATACGCCTATTTGAGGCAGTTTGTCGAGATCTTGTGAAAGATGATACAAATGATAAGTATCATTTTGGGACTGAGGCCGGATATTGGTTTTTATGTGGTCAGTTCAAGTGCCAGGACACTGGGAGAGATTTTTGAGCGTGCACTTGCTCACGAGACATATTATAAGAGCCGAGTTATTGACGGGACATCCTTAGTACCCGCGATGACACCTGATCAGATTGCTGAGAGTAAGCAGAGGAGACAGAAGTGTTCAGGGGAAATTGTGCCTCATGTAGCATCTCCTACACCTTTGCAGACTATTATGGGTAGACCTCCGTACCACCACCAGTCAGACCTGCATTGCCAACTCCTGCTACATCTACTTTACTAGCTTTACCAGAACCACCAACTCCACGTCAGCAGCACGATAGTAGAGGCAGAGGTAGAGGTAGAGGTAGAGGAAGAGGACGAGTAAGTTCCAAACCAGGGCAGAGACATGCACAGGCATCTGCACAGGCCCAGGATCGAACGCAGGGTCAACCTAGAGCAGTCACTTGTTTTCGATGTGGCCAAGTTGGACATGTGATTCGAGACTGACCGCAACCAGTGACAGTGATTCCACCACAATGTCGAGAGGTCGTTCATGTGGTTGCACGTCCTGACGCGGACGCTATACAAAAACTTATTGAGGGTATGGTTTCCATTTTTGGTCAACAGTCTTATGTTTTATTTGATTTGGTTTCTATAGTCTCTTTCATTTCTGGTCGCATGGTAGGCATACTAGGGTTGAAACTGGATAGTGTCTGAGTACATTTGATCTTGATAACTGCAGTCGAAGATAAAGTGTACCATAATTCTCTGGTGGAGAAATGTCCAGTAGAGATTGACGAGGTATATTATCCGCGACTTCAAAGTGCTTGAATTCTTGGAATTCGATGCGTTGCTAAGGATGGATTGGTTAGCATCATATCATGCTCATATCGACTTTTTTATGAAAAGAGTGATATTTGAGATTTCAGTGCGTCTAGTATTCATGTATATGATAGTACAACGAGAGCCGAGGGCACTCGAGGACGACTTGCGACTAGTGGGGAGATAGAGACTCTGGTATTGGTATATATCGTTGCAAATAGTCAAAGACCTAAACTTGAAGAGATTCTGGTTGTGTGTGAGTTTTCGAACGTGTTTCCAAAAGACTTACTTGGATTACCACCACCAGGGAGATAGATTTCATTATTGAGTTGGTGCCAAGTACGAAACCGATATCCATACCACCATATCGCATGGCTCCACTAGAATTGGAAGAATTGAGGAAACAGTTGCAAGAATTTAGCGAGAAGGGATTCATCACACCTTCGATATCACCATGGGGAGCATCGGTCCAGTTTGTGAAGAAGAAGGATGGCACCTTCAGACTGTGTATTGATTACAGATAATTGAATAAGATCACAGTCAAGAACAAGTATCCATTACTGCGTATTGACGATTTATTTATTCAACTGAAAGGAGCGCAATTTTTCTCCAAGATAGATCTACGTCAGGTATCATCAGCTGAGGATCAAAGAGGATGATAGATACATAGCAACATTTAGTACGAGGTATGGACATTATCAGTTCACAGTCATGCTGTTCGGTTTGACTAATGTTCATGCCATGTTTATGGATTTGATGCACCGAGTGATGAGACCATTTCTTGATCGCTTTTTGATCGTGTTTATTGATGATATATTAGTATACTCGAAGACTCGAGAAGATCACGAGCAGCACCTCAGGGAGACGTTGCAGACTTTAAGGGAGCACAGACAATATGCCAAATTCAGTAAGTGTGAATTTTGGTTGTCTGAGGTTAAATTTTTAGGTCATGTTGTTGGAGCAACAAGTATTGCTGTAGATCCAGAAAGATTCAGGTCAATTTTGGATTGGCCAACGCCAACGTCGGTGACTGCGATTATGATTTTTTGGGGTTAGCAAGCTATTACCGAAAGTTCGTGAATGATTTTTTAAAGATCGCTTCACCAATGACCAAGTTGACCCAGAAAGACAATAAGTTTTAGTGGTCTGAGGAATGCGATGAGGCATTTGCTCAATTGAAGAAATTTTTGACTACCGCACCAGTGCTGATATTGCCAAAGGCTGGAAAGAGTTTCATGTTGTACACAGATGCTTCTCGTATGGGTTTAAGTTTTGTGTTGATGCAAGAGAAAGACACAGTGGCCTATGTATCAAGACAACTGAAGATACATGAGAAGAATTATCAAACTCATGATTTAGAGTTGGCAGCGGTAATGTTTGCTCTGAAAATATGGAGACATTATCTGTATGGAGAGAAGTTCACACTCTATACTGACCATAAGAGTTTGAAATATCTCTTCACACAGAAAGAGTTGAATATGAGACAACGCAAATGGTTAGAGTTTTCTAAAGACTATGACTTTTCTCTAGAATATCATCTAGGAAAAGCTAATGTTGTTGTCGATGCGCTGAGTAGGATTCCGACTGGAAATGGCGAGACGTTTAGTTGTCATATGACATACGAGTATGGCTTACTCGAGGCGGCGACGATGATGAGTCGATTAGATCTTTCTAACGACACGGAGGTACTGATTTGTGCTCAGGTGAGACTTCAGACAGTGTCGACTCAAAGAGTGTCAAAGGATTATAAAATTGACATTCTATATTCGAGATTCAATGAGTTAGCCCAGAGTCCCGAGTATACCGACTGGGATCGAGACAAGAATCGTGCCTCAGATTACGAGGCAGATTATGGATACCGACAGTGGAAGAGCTGAGAGATAAGGTTCTTCAGGATTCATATCGTTCCCGGTTCACTGTTCATCAAGGAAGGACCAAAATGTACCATGATATGAAGAGACATTTTTGGTGGCGTGGGATGAAAGCGAACATATCAGAGTTTATCAAGAACTGTGGGATCGGCCAGAAAGTGGAAGGCAGAGCATCGTGGACTGGAGAATTACTACAACTACTTCCCATTTCGTGATGGAAGTAGGAAAACATAGCCATGGATTTCGTTTGAGGACTGTCGATGACTGTTCATTGACATGATTCCATCTGAGTGATTGTGGATAGATTGACAAAATCTACCCATTTCATATCAATTGCATCTCATTATACATTTGACCAGCTGAGTGTATTGTTCGAGATAGGGATTATCAAGTTGTATGGGATACCTTTGACAATTACGTCAAAAGATGATGTTATGTATATGTCTAGGATATGGCGGAGTATGCAGGAGTAATATGGCACGCGCTACAGTTTAGCACAGCCTTTCACCCTCATATTGATGAGTAGAATGAGAGGTTGATTCAAACTCAAGAAAATATGCTTAGGGCATGTGTACTTGAGTTTGGCGGATCGTGGGAAGAGTATTTACCATTGTGTGAGTTTGCATACAACAACAGTTATCAGGTGAGCATTAAAATGGGGCCATTTGAGGCATTATATGACAGACCATCTCGCTCACTATCTTGTTGGCCTGAGCCAAAAGACCGGGATTTCTTCGGGCCTGAAATTGTTGTCGATCACACAGAAAAAGTAAGACAAGATTCGCTAGAAGCTTAATGGAGCCTAGGAGAGGCAAAAGAAGTATGCATACATGTATCGCAGCGATCTCCCGTACGATGAGAGGGTTTTAGTGTATCTAAAGGTTTATCCTCGTAAGGGTCATCATCGATTCGGTTTGAAATGCAAATTAGCACCGAGATTCATCAGGCCTTTCAAGATCAAGAAATGGGTTGGAAAGGTTGCATATGAGCTAGAATTACCTCTACAGATGTCGAGAACTCATCCGGTGTTTCATATTTTGATGCTTCAACTAGCTAAGTCAATGGCAAGCGAAAGACCAACAATGGATTTGAGTCAATTGATTTGAGTGAAGATATCTCATATGAAGAGCAACCATTTTAGATTCTTGACCGAAGGGTACTGCAATTGAGAGGCAAGTCTATCCCGAAAGTATTAGTCAAGTGGCAATTTCATGGAGATTCAAAACTCACTTGGGAATGAGAAGACTATATGCGAGATAGATTTTCGTACCTCTTCGAGTCAGGTATATTTTAAAGTTCGTTTAGTTTAAGTTCGATGACGAACTTCCTATTAGTTAGGGAAGTATTGTCACGGCCCAAATTATTAATAGGAATTTAATTCATTAATTAGGACCAAATGACCCGTGACGTGGGACTCAAAGCGAGATACGTGTCACTACCGAGGCACGGTGGCCGAGGTAAACGTTATATTTATGTGTTGTATGCCTAGTGTACTGTATATGTGTAGAATACTAAGTCAAGTTCTACGGGTATGCAGATATCGAGACGAGCAGGGACGCACCTCGAGTCACGTGCCGACATGGGCCCGAGGTAGCAACTCGTAGGGGTAAGCGTAACTAGTTAAATTATATTGCATTAAAAATAAATGATATATGTTAGTGGTTGGTGTGTTGCCACATCTAGTTATTTAGTATATGGGTCTAAGTTCACATCTACCTATTTATGAATTGGACCAAAGTTAAAGAATAAAAATATACACCACTAGATAGGCATGGAGATACACACACTCATCTCTAGGAAGAGTGTCACACATTGGAGTCATTCACAAGTGACTTAAGGGACAAGCGGTATAGGGAAGACCACCCGATATGCCTCGAGATACGTGTGGTTTAAGATGTATTGCTCACATTCAAGCCAACCCAAAACATATAATTATGGTCAAATTAACCCCAAAGTCTAAAGTTATCTTATTTTGATCTCAAACAAACAGAGGAGAAGACAAGGAAGAAATCGAAAAAGAGAGAGAGAGAGAGAGAGAGAGAGAGAGAGAGAGAGAGAGAGAGAGAGAGAGAGATAGATAGATAGATAGATAGATAGATAGATAGATAGATAGATAGATAGATAGATAGATAGATAGATAGATAGATAGAGAGACCGAGCTCGAAGAAAGTGATCAAGGCGAGTTGAGTGTTGTTGTTGTTGTTTGTGTTGGTTGTTATTGTCGTTTCGAGTTAGGAAACTCGACGAACTGCCATGACAGTTCATCGAGATCAAGGAAGGTAGGGGAGTAGTCTCCCCAGCATATGAAACCCAATCTGGGGTTAAGATGGAAACCCAACCCTAGTGAATTCGAAAAAAAAAATTGAAACGAGCAAATGCTCATTTCGTAAGGTTAGGGACGATGACCCTGAACCGGACCGGTTTTGCTCGGGTGAGCCGAAACCGTTCGACCCGGTTCAGGTCCAAAGAAGGAAAAAATAGAAGAGAGAAAATAGGTTGGGTGAACCGGGCCGGTTCAAAACCGATTCAACCCAAACCCATATATTTATATATATATATATATATATATATATATATATATAAAAGGAAGGAAAATTGGGAAAGATTTCAGAAAAAGTAGGAAAAATTTTGAAAAATTATATTTGACAAAATAAATAGAAATTGATAAATTTCTAAGAAAAATAAAATATTAAAAAATTTCAAACGAGACTTTTAGCTCCTTCGACTGATTGTTCGCATCGGATCTCAAGTTCTATATTGCACTCCCTAAATAGGGTTCTTTTCACCTTTCCCCGTGCTACTATAAGGCCTCTATGAGTTCTGCAGCTTTAGGAGAGAATTCCATAATTCATAAATTGGATAGAGTCAAGGGAAAAATCTATTTTACTAAGAAAGCTCATGGCGTCAGCCCTATCGCATTCCGATCCCGGAGCCGGAAATGGGTCATTTCTCTGGCACTCGAAAGCCGAGAAACGTGGGGTGACTCATCGCCATCCCGCGAACTCGACTACTTTTGGAAGGATACAGTCAACGGCCCCTGCGCTCCCCGATAATAGGGTTATGGCGAACTCCGGCTTTCAAATGAGGTTTCACGCGAATGCATGACTCCCAAGAGGAGGCATAAGGCTTTCATTCCTTTACAGGTCAATGTTAATTGACTGCAAGTTGAATAAGCTATGACCCTCTTTAGATCGTTTTGTAATATTCTAGTGGTTACCGGCAACTTACAACAGTAGAAGCGGAACAATCAGACTCACCTACATCCTTTGATTTAGGATCTAGTAGCTAGGAATATTCTTTGCTACTGTTCTAATATGCTACGAGTCGTTTGATTTTGTGGGACACAATGACTCTACTGAACGGAAGAGAAGCTATAGCTCTGACATCACACTCCAAAAAGGGCTTCTGAATGACAAGAAGAGGCGATGAAAGTCTCAGTCAAATGTAAGGGCATTCATCTTTCTTGCGTCCAAGTAGAGTGTTAGGAGTCTATAAAAACGAAAAAGAAAGCCCTGCTCTACCATGGATTAGGCTCGTAGTCGATGAGCTGAGCTGCAAGAAGTTTACGCGAAATTGGCAAATTAGTCTCGAATTCGATTTCGACCAATTTAGGAATTTTAAATAATTCATATTGAATATAAATTGATAAATTGTCAAATGTTTGGATCGTAAAGGAGATATTACAGGGTGTTGTACATCGATGTGACGAGAAGTCGGATAGCTTAGGAATTGTTGTGGATTGTAAGTAAACTGAGTGAGACATTTATTTACATTTCATTCCATTTATTAATTCATTCTTAGTTATTCGAACTAAATTTACCTTTGAAATCATATGCTATGACTTGTTTATTTCTCATTTTATGATGTTGCTCATAGCATACTCTGTTGTTTATATATTATCATTGATTCCAATTCCTATATTTTGTCATGTTGATTGTTGTGTTTGGAAGTCAGTGATATAACATGCTATTAGGTTAGTTTGTTTATTTGGACTTTAATCGATTGTGCATTAGTATGCAGTTACATCTCTTGGATTCTATTACCGAGTCATTATCGAAAATGAAAGTGGTTCTTGTGGTTAGGGTGATTTGATGATAGAAATTCAGCTTTCATACTAGTCACTAGACTTTTCGGGATGTTAGGGAATTTCTCCACTACCTTGTATGACACATAGGGTAACGTGCCTCGAACGGGGTAACCGGACCTCGGGGTTTGTTGGCGCAAGAATAACTTGGGTGAGCATGACGAGTTTTAAAACTCGGGTATATTAGCAAGTATATATTCCGGTGACGACTAATTCACTTCGAATAGAAAAGGCGTAATCGTAAGTACAACCTTTTGAAATTATGATATAGAGCTCAATTTGTACTGAAATGTTATAGAGCATAGCTCAAATTGTAGTGGAAAGACTTATGTGACGTAGCTCACGGCCGACCGACCCTTAATCCAGTACTATTTAGCCTTGAGTCAGTTTCATATTTGGCTAACTCAAGTATCTCTTTGCATGATGTTTCTTTCAGCATAATTGATAATTAAATTATGCCATTTGATACTTGTTGTTTGTTTGGGAATGTAGATCAATGTCTCTCAGTATTACTTAAATAATTTCATGTACTTACCATCTAGTTTGTGACGATAGGTGCAGATCAGTCGAGTAGCAGATCAGGCAAAGAGAAGATTGGTGACTACCTCTGAGCAAGTAAAGGACTGCTACGACATATTTTTGTACGTTTTATATTCTTTTGTATTACATTTTATAGGTACATGTTATTTTTACTTTTAGGTTGAGTAATAGGAACATATGACCAGACACATGTTATATATATCACAACTTTTGTTTATATATGCATGTGATCTCTATTTCCTGATTTTTCCACAATAGGTTAGGCCTTAGGATCAAATTTCCACCAGTAACGAAATAAGACTTCCGCTGAATAATTTTTCAAATAGAAAAATCTACATTAACATTGATTTATAGACAACCATAGGTTAGTGAGTAGATTTATCTAGTTAACTGTAGGTGGTATCATAATTGGTAGGTGTGTAGGTGTTTAAATAAGGCTGACTAGTTCCTTGTTAGGTCCTATATAAGAGATTAGGGCTTAATTAGGGATTAGGCCGGGCGGTGGGTCGTCACAGTCATTTACTTTATTTTAATATAAATATCGCAAATTAAACAATTCGATACACAAAAATAACTATTTACCTAGCTCAAGCCCTACTAGTCTAGCTGCGGGTCTCACGAGCGTCTGAGCTGTCGGCCACGTCTGTAACCACGTCATTAATAACGGCGAATTAAATTCAGGTCATTACAGTTTGAAGCTTATTCACTATTGGTGGCAAAGAGACTCTTATTAAAGTTGTTTTACAAGTCATCTCAATGTTTGTAATGAGCGTATTCAAACTCCTAGTTGCTTTGCAACATGAGATTGACTCAACGTTAAGCCAATTCTTATGGGGTGATAATCAGGGCAGGAGGAAGATAGAGTGGATCACTTGGAAATGAATGTGCCGACTAAAACAACATGGCGGTTTAGGATTCAAATAAAGTGGTCTATTCAACAAAGCTTTGGTGGTTGAAAAAGCATGGTGTATCCTCAAATTTCTTGAGAGCCTGATGAGCAAGGTACTTGAGGGAAGATATTTTAATGGAAAAAACTTCTTGAAGTTCAAGATTAAGAAGAGGATAATTGCTCCTACCTATGGAGAAGTATTGTATAGGGTCAAGAACTCCTCACTAAAGCACTAGTTTGGCGAGTTAGGGATGAGGAGAGCACAGAGGTGTTCAAAGACAAGTGATTACCTAGACCAACATATTATCCGACCCTATCAAGCCCCAAAAACATTACAATGAATGAAAAGTATTAGAGTTCATTACCGAGGAACGTTGTTAGGATATGTAGAAGCTCCAATCTTTCCTACAAGATAAAGATGTGGCAATATTGCAATCTATACCACTAAGCTCTATAACTTCTGAGGATGTGCTCCTTTGGTACCCTGAAAAATTAGGAAACTATACAGTCAGAAGCGGGTATGAATTTATGGAACAATACATAAATGCATCTGAATAAGCTAGCATATTTAAAATGGCACCTTGGCGAGATTTCGTATGGAACCTTAACTTACCAAAAAAACTAAAAACTTTTGTTTTAAGGGTTTTCTACTAAGCACTACTAATTAAAGAAAATATTTGAAGAAACGGAGTTCATATAGATCTAACGTACTCATTTTATCACTAATAAGTTGAAACTACCAGCTACATGTTATTTAAGTGTCACGCGATTAGAGACCTATAGAAGTAGATGACTTTGTGGCCCCTTCTAAAAGAAAGCGGCAAAGCCCTTATAGTTTGACTGCCTCTTGAGTATCTTTCACTTACTTCACAAACAACTGGTTGAAACCATGGTTGTTGCTATGTGGTTCATCTGGAGAAGATGGAACGAAGCGATCTTTGAAGGGAAAATCTTACACATCCTCTGACTAGGAAACCATATCGACTTGGATTAATGACTTCAAAGAACACAAATTATGTGACGACCCTCATCCTAATTAAAGTAATCGTTCGGCCTGAAACCCTAATTAAGCCTCTGTAAACCAGATCAGGCCTAACTAAAGTCAGCAGCCTTTACACTTATACATGTTCACAACATGTATATCGTATATCGAACTAAAACAATTATTAAACGCAGCGAAAATTAAAAAAAAAATTGATATAAACGAGATATACAAAACCAATATAAATATTGGTATTAAAACCAAATCATTACCCTAATTATTACTAATCAATAAGTCAATACAATATATATATATATAACAAGGTCTTTCAATACATCGAAGAGAAGATACTAAACTCTTGAATTTTCTCCATTCCTAAGTCGAAGTACAAGCCAATTACCTAGAATGTTAAGTTGGTTGAGCTCTTACATGCTCAGTATGTGACTCTCATAAATCCATCAACTATCAATTAAACTTTAAAGAATAATATATAACAATATGAATCCAAATCATAGCTATCAGGACATTGAAATAATATAAACAATATATAAACAGATGCATGTTCATTGGTCAATTGCAACTGTACACGTGACTTGTGTTTTCTTTTTGTTTTGATAAAGAGAGTTGTATACTCCCATCACCCAAAACCCCACCACTGAATCACTGGCCAATAATTATGTAATGTGTTAAGGCCTAACGTAGCAACTCGTTCTTAAATGAAAAGCATCAACGGAGTATTCACGATGCTGGGGACTCATATTGAGTGGCCACCCAATGCAAGATCCCACCCCAGTCGGATTCGCTCCTGATGAACCTTTTCTCGAATTTATTTTGAGGTCTTAAAACATTTTAGATAAAACATAGGTCAAGTTATGGTACATTGCCCCATTCTCAATTCAAAACACTACGTACCCTACCAAATACTAATTTACATTGCATAATTAATAAAAATATGAGTCTCACTTACCTGCACTGAGCTTTACTAACTTTTTACCCACTTATTTACTCCCGCGATCCTCAATCCATTTCCCGTCAAGCACAAACCTAAAATAAGTTAATAATCATTAATTCAAGTCCCACTTATTTACTGCATCACCCTAGGTGTATCGCTAATTTTATTTATTATTTTCACACCAAACAAACATAATACAACACAACAATCACGCTCACATGCTAATCGAGACAAACCGAGCTTAACCACGAGTTTAACTTAGGTTAATTAGATATCATATTTATGTTTATCACTCGGATAGGGACACGAATCGTTACAGATTAGGACATCCCCTTCCGGATCTACTCAGAGCAAAAAGTCCCCCAACATTTCACACCAGAGTTGAACCCCTACCTGAAGGGCGATTAACACTGAACATAGATGCTTCGGCTTTCCCCCACTTTCCCTACATAGGGGTTAGCAGGGTCATTCGTGATCATGATGGTGTCGTCTATGGTGCATTTACCAAACATATAATAGGCTCCTTTTCCACCTGATGTAGCCGAGCTTCTCGCCATCTGTGAAGGACTCTTGGCTCCTAGGAAACATGACCTCGGACTAAGCAAGATCAAATGTGATGCGTCTATGGTAGTTGCACAATTACATTCTGACTATCTGAAGAGCTACTCAGGTTTGCTGCTTACAGAAATTTTAGATCTTTTTAAGAGAGATGCAAAGGAGTGTGTGCTTCACATTGTGAGGTCAGTCAATGAGGTGGCCCACTTTTTAGCACGCCACGCTAGTGGTTAATGTAGATATGTGGTGTGGAGTGATTGTCTCCCACTGTTTATTTCGTCTATTGTAAGAAAATGATTCTTTGGTCCATAATTAAATGAAACTCTTCGGCTGGTTTTCAAAAAAATATATTTAGTTCATTAATCTAATATTCTAATTAATGTTATTTATCTACATTAATTAGTTCTTCACTTCTTCGGGTTTTTTTTTTGAAGTCTTTACTTCTTCATGTTGACTTAATTGTTTCTTTTAGAGAATTTTTTTTAGTTGTTAATTAGAGATTTATTTGTGCAAATTATTTGTGGTATTTAATCAAGCCATATAATATTCTACTCCGATTTTAATAAAAGCTGTACCTTTTATTATTCTTATAGACATTGTTTTTCATCTTCATATGAAAATCCAAAACAAATATGAAATTTCATAAGATATGGTAGCCTTAGGGATGATGGTTGCCTTAGGATGTAGCTCATAACAACCTTGTATGCACCTTCTTTAAGCATGAAGTAGATCAATAAAAGAAATTATAGAAAATACCTAAGTTAAACCACCCTTCATACCAATGTCTACTCTTGTTCTATCCCTCAATGAGCTTGAAATCCTAACTCCACTTTATCTTGTAGTGCAAAGAATCTTATCCTATGATCCACAATTTAATCTTAAGCGGACAAGCTAAAGTTCAATCACATGACATTGATTAGTTGATTCTCAGGCATGGCCGAAGGTGTACATAGATCCAGTAATTCGCAGATCCAATTCAGTTTGATCTAATTATTACAAATCGGATCGAAATTATAACTAGTTGGACCATATTGAATTGCAAAAATGTCAAGCTGCAAGGATTAGATCGACTAATGAATTTTACATGTGCAATCCGCTGATCCAATCTGGTTCAATCCGCGACATCAAATACATGTCGATCTAACCTTATAGATACATTCAATTCTCAAATATCGAGATTTGTATTAATGGTTTTAAATGAAAACCTAATAAAACTAAGACCATCTCACCAAATATAAATCAATTCCTTAACTCTCGCTTTCGCTTTTTCGATTGTCGGTGTGTCTTAGATCTCGACTTCTTCAAGTTTCACCTCTGTGAATGTGACTCCTTGGCTACTTGCTTTTACAATCGTGATTCCTTTAATATTTGCTCTCAATTTTATCTCTTTTGAACTCACAATCAAGTATCAAGATTCAAGATTGCATTTCCCATATTCTTATATATAAGTTAAAGGCTTTTCAAGGAAACATATATTGGCAAGGGAACATCAAATTTTTGTATTAAGTTAAATCAAGTCTAATTTGCAATATAATCATGGGCTTTGTCTTATGTTGTTTAATGATTATGAAATTGTTTTGACCGATGCATATTCTTGATAACTATATGATGACAATTAACGAACTTGATTTGACCTAATCTGCATTTAGTCATTGGATCGAAATGGACTGAAAAATTAAATGAACTGAATCGAATTGAAATTCCTCAATTCACAATAATTGGATGGAGTAACGAGTTGACATTAAATAGATCAGATATGTCGATATACACCACTAGGCATGACATTGATTGATATGATTAATTATATCAAAGGTCATCCAACTTTATAAGTTGTAAGATTTTGGTCATAAAAAGTTTAGTTTGTAACAAGAAAGTCATTATACTTTTGCAAAATTTCATAACAGTCACACAAGGCTGATGTGGCAACGATGACATGGTAATGTGCAACTTGAGAAAGATCCAGTAGGTACAAATAGTTGTTTTCTTAAAAAAACCTGTAAATCTAACTTTTTTTGTTTTAAAATTTATCAAACTTAATACGAAAATCAATGAGAATCTTACGCCAATTGCTCATCTTCCTCGATTGGAAAAAAACCACATGATTCATATGGGGGCAGTTGGTTCTGAAAGTGCACTCGGCGGCGGCGGCAATTTCTTAGGGGGTGGTAAAGAAGAGGTGGCGAGGGACGACGAAGAGGAAGGGTAGGGCGGCCTTTGGCGAGTTTGACAAAGACTTGAGAAAGACGCACACCTAAAAGTAGGATGCAAGCTTCGGCTGTTGTTGATGGGCGGTTTTTTTATTTCTATTGACGGGCAGTTCGATGAAGCACTAAAGTAGTGCTAATGGGTAACACATGCACACATATTCCTCTCCCACCTAAAAACTTAACCCACCTCCATCGCGAGACGCCGCCCCACCCTTCCTCTTCGTCGTCCCACTGCCACCTCTTCGTCATCCCTCCGCCACCTCTTCTTCACCACCCCAATCGAGAAAATAGAGAGTCGCCGCGTGTGCTAGATCAAGGGATCCCTGGACACGACTTAGGTGTTAAGGTTTGCATTTTGACCTTAAGTTTTTTCAAGCGAAAGTGCTTACTTCTCAATCAATTCTTTTAAATGTATCGGTATCTTGCATGATTTTACAAAGGATATCTCCGGTTTCACATTCAAAGGTGGGAAATTGTGTGAAGTGAGTGGCGTCATCTTCTCTCTCCGTTTCTCTCTCTCGATCTCTCATCGGTCATCTTCGCTCACCGCTTCTCTCTTTCATTGCTCTCTCGCTCTCTGTCGCTCTTCGTGCTTACCGCTCCGCTCTCTCGCTCGTCAAGGTAACAATCAAAAAAAAAAAAAAAAATTCATGCTTTGGTTTGGCTATCATGTGCATTTGTTGGTGTTCTTCACTTGATCTATTAAGTTACTGTTGTGTATTTTGTTTGGTTTAGAAGTTTTGTTCTGCTCTTCTCTTGCATGCTCAGTTGTTTTGTGGTTGCCAAAAAATATTAGATAAAAGTATTATGCAATAAATTTTAATGACATAAGTAATATTAGAAGATAAATAATATCTAATTGAGATATTAGCGAGAGATTTGCGAAATCGAAAATTGAAGTGTAAAATTGTAATTCAAATTAAGTTGTTTTATTAGTGCTTATTAAGTATTAGTATATATATACGAACCCATTGGCTAAGTTCGGTCCTTTAAGCGTAGGGCTCATTCGTTTGGGGAGTGTAGAAGCTTTGCTGGAAGTGCTTCTCGACGACCCTCTTATCCTGAAAAGAGCTCATTTAACTCAAGACACACCCTTGCATGTAGTGGTGCTTGCCGGGAAAACAGAATTTGCCAAGGAAATTTTAAGGAAGAGCCAAAGATAGGCACAAGAGCTTAACCAAGATAGATTTAGTCCAATCCGCATTACCGCTATAAATGGTGATATTGAATTGGTGAGGGAGCTGTTGAAAATTGATTCTTCTCTTTGTAGTCTCAAGGACAGAGATGAGAGAACTCCTATTCACTTGGTTGCCATGAAAGGGAGACTTGATGTTATAGGTGAATTACTGTCAGCCTGTCCAGAGTCTGCTGGAAAAGTGACCGTCCAAGGCGAAACAATTTTTTCATCTTGTGGTGAAATCCAACCAATTTGAAGCCTTCAAAGTCTTGTTAGAGAAGGTTGGCTTTCATTATTTGTTAAATTTTAATGATCAAGATGGAAATACTATCTTGCATCTCGTGGTCTGTAGAAAACAAATCCAGGTAGCTTAGTAAATTACATGTATGTTTTTTTTTCTTTCATTGATTCATTCATTATTTGTAATCACTGAATAGTTGAATGTTTGCAGACAGTAGAGTTGTCGCTAAACAGCAAATCTGAAAGAATGGTGGAAGTGAATGATAAGAACTTAAACAACTTGACAGCCATGGATCAAAGTTCATGTGATGAAGGTTACTTCATAATTGGTTGGTTGCTTCTGCGTGCTATTGAACGGTGCGCTAAATCTCAGGAGACCATCGAAGTGACAATTTCACATGACCAGATGGAAAGAGCCAATTCCGTAACTAGGTAATGCCTATTATTCAATACAAACAAAAGGCTTGTGGAAGGAGTTTGGTGAGGAGATATCAAGGGACCTAGACAATGCATCAAACAAAATAAGGAATGCGCTGATGGTGGTTGCCGTCGATCGATTGCCACTCGTGACTTTTCAACACGTAATGTGCATCACTTGCTTGAGGAAGCAAGATCATGGCATCTCGGATTGTATTTATTTGCCATTTGATTCCTTGTCTAGTTTCTAGCTTTCCTTTGCTGTTCATTCTTTCTGTTCTAAGATTTTAGGGAAAACTCTTCTTTCCTTTGCTTTGTTTCTTACTTATATATGTTGGTTCTTTGCTAATAGGAATTGAACCTTGGACTTTTGTGCAACAACTTGGAGAAGCAGTCTTTATTCATGTTGGATGCCTTCATCAAGTTCGAAATCTTAAGGTAAAAGTGCTCTTGAGGACTCTCTTTTGGTCTTGCTTCCGAAGTCTTAGTAATGCAGATTAAAACTCGACTCAATAGAAACTAGATAAATTAGATAGGCGTATTGATTAGGGGGTTGTAAGGACTTGGAAGCACTTCAACAATTGCACAAAGTTGAGCATAATGAATGATTTTGATTCTTGTAGCCAACCTCAACTAGTTTGGAATATTCAATTTTCACCATTTCATGAATTTGGGTTATTCAGCTTCTTCACCTCATTTCTCTTCCCTATGTGTTTTGGGCAATTTGAATTACCATTTTCTCACACTTTTTTGATTCTCCAATTCTTTGATGATTACAACAAGGCTACACAGTAATAACAATTAGAAATGCTAGCTAGTCTTTTCTTCGCACACCAACACCACCACCACCACTTGTAGCCATAGATTTCAGTGATAAATTGATAAAAGTCTGACATTCAAGTGTGGTCTTGCAGGGCCTTCTCTCATGGTCTAATGCATCTCCAATTTTTGTTTTTATTTTTGGTGGGCTCGTCACCACACTTACAAGCAAGTTATCTCATTCATTTTGTGAATTTTTTAGTGCAGTCTTTTATAGATTGATGAGTTGATACCATTGATTGGTCTATGATGATCAATTGAATTATTTAAATTATTTATTTTTTTTCTTCTTCCACTACTTTCTTAGTTGCCCATTTTTTTGACTTGTGGTTTGATAGGCTGCATCTGGAACAAAAGAAGGTTCTAGTGGTTCCCCTGTCATTGATTGGCAAGGGCAAGCTATGGCCTTGAATGCTGGGAGCAAGTCATCAAGTGCTTCTGCATTTTTTCTTCCTCTTGAGCGAGTGAGTTGTTGTTCTTCCATATTTTATGATTTAACACTTATTTCCCTAATTGCTTTGTGCTTTTGTGGTGTAGATCTCAACATCCTAAGCTCCTTTTGAAAGTTGTTTACATGTTAGGAGTTTAGTTTCTCTATCAATGTAGCTATATTCTTAAGATTTTATCAAGTTAAATCGAAATGCACTTTGCGTAGGAATAACGCTTAATGATATTTACGATGTAAGTACTGAAATGTTCTTCTCTTATAAATGGTTTTTGTATTCGCTACATTACTTGGACCTTGGAATGAAGTAAATAATCTACCTTGCCATTACGACTAAGCTTAGCTTCTTCATGTCCTTACAAATCCTTATTTCTATTTTGTTAATTTTTACACAAAGCTTCCAATTCACTTTTTTTGATGTTTCAACTCTATTATTTTCCTCTGTAAGTGCATGTTCTTTATTCTTCTGTTGTGGCCTTATTTGACTTATTATGTTCTCTTCTAATTTTTCCTAGACCTACAGACACAAGTGCTTTGTTTTCATTATTTGCACTATAATACTGTAAATTCTCAACGTATTATGTTCTCTTCTAATTTTTGCCGTTTCGTTTTTTTTTTATCATGAGTTTGATCTATTTTGCAATATTTGCATAGCGTGGCCCTATCGGTAGGTGACTGGTTCTTCGATCGAGTGGGAGTTAGTGCCATTTATTGCCCATATCCCTGTGACAATACTTGCCATAATCTGATTTTCAAGTGAGAGATGAGGAATTTAAAGCATATCATGTAACTTTTATAGTTGTTTACATGACTTTTAGATTGATAATTCTTTTTGTGCATATTTAGAGGATTGTAAGTTTTTTTTGTGGTTGTTGAACAATAGGATTGGTGGTTTTTGTGAATACTTAGAAATTTGGAGCATTTATTATACTCGACAATTTTTCGTGGATATATAAATCTTTTTCAAATTTTGAATTTTACATTTTTTTCTCTCATTTGAATATTTGTTGATATATATTGTCGATGTATGAATGTCAAATTTTGCTTTTTTGGGGGATGTTAGCACTCCCAATGAGTTGTTGGAGGGGGTGCAGGCGATGGAGTAGGTCTTATGGTTGTATTTTCAGGTCAGAGGTTGGAGAACCAATTGGATTGAGTTTAGGTTTGAAAACTAAACAAATTGGAATTGAGACGAAATAGCAACGGAATCTCGGAATTCAGAGATTCCGTTGCTATTCCGTCTCTAATTTTTTAGGAATAGATGCATGAATCAGCAACGGATCAGAGACGAAATTATTATATTTCGTCTATGATCCGTTGCTAATCAGAGACGGATCAGATACGGAATCTAATAATTTCTCTGATCCGTCTCTGATTAGTAACGGAACAGAGACGGAAATAATGCATTCCGTCTGTTATCCGTTTCTAATCAGAGACGGATCAAAAACGGAATGCAAAAATCCCGTCTCTGGTCCATTTCTTATTAGCAACGGATCAGAGACGGAATTAATGCATTCCGTCTCTGATCCGTTTCTAATCAGAGATGGATCAGAGACGGAATGCAAAAACTTCGTCTCAGATCCGTTTCTAATCAAAGATTTTAACAGAGACGAATGCATTATTTCGTCTGTTCCGTCGTCTCGATTAGAAACGGATCGTAGACGAATGCAATTACAATTGTACCATTTAGAAAAATTTCATTTATGTTCCGTCTCTGTTCGCTTTCACCACTTTTTGAGTGCCGCCTCCGGAACCAACCGTCCCATGTGTTGAACTTGTTGAACTTTTATTGAGTTTGTATTGTATCCAATTTTAGTCCCACATGGGAAAGAAATAAAAAGTTTCTTTCCTTATAAGAAATTTTTCTCTTGAAGTAAATGGTTAATTGAATGTGGGGTTGGAGGAAAAGACCATGGGTATTCTCTATTAATTAATACACATTAAATACTTGATAGGGCCTTGGGCCTTTGGGGCTAATGTTAAAATAACTTAGCCAATTCACAACACAAAATTTTTACTTTTTACATTAAATTAGTTAATTTTGTAGGTGTGATTAGTGGTGAACAGTTACCACTTTTAGTTTTTTAAAAAGGTGTTTAATTAGTTTAATTGGTGGTTAATGAACCACACCACTAATGACCTCGTTTTGAATAGTTGAAACTGTTCAAAAGAGGCAGTTTTTGGTTTATGAAAATGGTTTTTAACTTCATTGGTTAACAAAGAAAAATTTTGAAATTAAGATTGTTTTTTCGGTTTTGAGAGAGATATTTTTGTTGTTGCAGAAGAAAGGATTTTTGGTCATTGTGTAATTAAAGATCAATCCAGTTATATCATGGAGACGAACCTCTTGAAACATTCATACACCGAATTGGAGGAAATTTCGTCTTAGGACATTGTCATTTAGTGCAAACCTCTGGTATTATTTTATCTAGTTCTTTGTAATCAAATTCAAGCATAATATAATATAGTTCAATTATATGCATGTTTTATGTATTGTTCAAACAATCTAAGACGAAATCTTTATTATGTTTTATTAATGCTATTACTGATTTACGGACAATAGTTGATTGCATATAATTTTTCACTAATTTTAGAAAACTTAGTCACTAATTTATACGAAATTGTTGTTTGCATACTAGTTTGAAATGGCATCTCTTGTAACCGAGAAATCCACTTCTGCTACCTCTGCCAATCCCAAAGATGAAAGACCAGAGAAGTTCAAAGGTCTCGATTTTAAAAGGTGGCAGCAGAAAATGCTATTCTGGCTGACCACTATGAATCTTGCCAACATAATGAAGGAAGAAGTTCGAAATCTAATGAGGACCCTTTGTCCAAGGAAACTCTCCTTACTATTGAAGCATGGAGGAATTCTGACTTTCTCAGCATGAATTATATTTTGAATAGACTTGATGATACACTGTATGATGTCTATTCAGAATGCAAAACTGCAAAGGATGTTCGGGATCTTCTCGAAAAGAAATATCGAACTAAAGATGCAAGGGCTAAAAAGTTCGTAGTAGGCAAGTTTTTGAAATACAATATGGTGGATTCGAAGTCCGTGGTATAGCAAGTGGAAGAACCGCAAGTTCTGATACATGAATTGCACGCTGAATGGTGCATTGTAAATGAACATTTTCACACTGGAGCCATTATCGAAAAGCTTCCACCATCGTGGAATGACTTCAGGTCTACCTAAAGCACAAGCAAAGGGACATGTCCATTGAGGATCTCATTTTGCAACTTCGTGTTGAGGAAGATCATAGGAAGGGAGACAAAAAGGAAATGGCTAATACTAATGCTAACATGGTGGTAGGACAATCAAGCAAGTCCAAATTTCAGCAATACCAGAAAAAAGAATTTCAAGAAAGATTTCAAGAGAACCACCAAGCCGTTACCACCAAAGGGGAAGGATTATAAGAAAATTAAGGGAAGTTGCTGGATTTGTGGAAAACATGGCCATAAGGCTGAAGATTGTCACCATGAAAGACCAAAATTATGATAATTCTGGTTTGAACAACCAAGCAAATGTTACTGACATGGAAATTGATGATACTGACTTTGATCCCACAGTAGTTGTTTCTGAAACTAATCTAGTTTCTAATGCAAAAGGATGGTGGATCTATACTAGTGCAACAAGGCACATATGCAGTGACAAAAAACTTATTTTATGAGTTTCATCCGGCTGATAGTAAAGAGAAACCGTACATGGGAAACTCATCCTCCTTCATGGTTGAAGGCAAAGGAACAATGAAGATGAAGTTCACGTCTGGAAAAGTAATCACTTTACTTAATGTTCTTTATGTTCCTAATATTAGGAAAAATCTTGTATTTAGCCCTTTACTGAATAAGAAAGGGTTCAAACTTGTTTTCGAGTCTGACAAGTTTGTATTAACCAAGGGTGGCATGTTCATAGGGAAGGGGTACCTTACTGAAGGTCTTCTCAAGTTAAGCATTGTAATCGTTAATGGCACTGGCAATAAAATGATTGTTTCTGCGTATATGACTGTCCCTACCTAAATGATTGAATCATTTGATATTTGGCATGCTAGATTAGGGCATGTAAATAACATATTAATTCATAAAATGGTACATTTGAACATGTTACTAAAGTTTAAAATTGATTTAAAACATAAATGTGAAGTTTGCAGAAATCAAAGTTTGCTAGGCAAACATTTAAGTTTGTTCAAGAAAAATCAAATGAATTATTAGATTTAATTCATAGTGATCTTTGTGACTTCAAATCAAATCCTACGAGATTAGGAAAGAACTACTACATCACTTTTATTAATGATTGTAGTAAGTATTGTCATGTCTTTTTGATCAAGAATAAAAGCGATGCCTTTGAAGTATTTAAAATATATAAGGCAGAGGTTGAAAATCAACTTGACAAAAAGATAAAAGTATTAAGAACTGATCGAGGTGGAGAATATGATTCCATTGAGTTTACTGAATTTTGTAATACAAATAGAATTATTCATCAGACCACTGTGCCATATACACCTCAACAAAATGGTGTGGCAGAGAGAAAAAATAGAACTCTCAAGAATATGATTAATTTTATGTTGAATGATTCTGGACTTCCCCAAAACTTGTGGGGTAAAGCACTACTGACTGCAAATCATATCTTGAATAAAGTTCCTTTCAAGAAATCTGATAATTCTCCATATAAGATTTGGAGAAAAAAAAGACCCACTTACAAAACTTTAAAAGTGCGGGGTTGTTTAGCAAAGGTTAAAATTCTTTTACCAAAAAGGACTAAATTAAGACCTAAAACCGTAGATTGTGTGTTCATCGATTTTGCTAAGAATAGTGCAGCATATAGATTCTTAGTAGTTAAATCTCATATTTCAGATATCAGTGAAAATACTATTATAGAATATGCTGACGCTACATTTTTTGAGCATATTCTTCCTTTCAAGGAAAATAAAATGGTTTATCACAAAAAAAGGACGGCCGAAGAGAGTCTAGAAGAACCAACCACTTCAAGGGTTCAAGAACAAGAATTAGAACCTAAAAGAGGAAAAATAATTTAAGGTTCCAAAGAATTTTGGACCTGATTTTATAAGTCTGTTAACTAAAAATGAACCACAGACTTATAGGGAGGCTATGTCTTCGCCAGAAGCGCCTTTATGGATGGAAGCAATTAATAGTGAAGTTGAATCCATTTTACAAAATAATACATGGGAATTGATTGATCTACCATCCGGAATCAAACTAATTGGATATAAATGAATATTCAAAAGAAAGCTTAAAGCCGACGGTACTATTGATAAATATAAGGCACGATTGGTTGCAAAAGGTTATAGATAAAAGGAAGGTGTAGATTACTTCGACACCTATTCTCATGTTTCGAGAATAACTTCCATTAGAATGTTGATTTCCATAGCTACTTTATACAATATGGAAATACACCAAATGGATGTTAAAACAATGTTTCTAAATGGAGAGTTACAAGAAGAAATCTATATGGACCAACCTCGAAGGGTTCATAGTCAAAAGCCAAGAGAATAAAGTTTGTAGACTTATTAAGTCATTATATGGACTTAAACAAGCTCCAAAACAATGGCATGAAAAATTTGATCATACTATGCTAGCAAATGGTTTCAAAATAAATGAATGTGACAAATGTGTGTACATTAAAGAAATGAAAAATTTTTGCGTCATAGTAGGCTTATATGTTGATGACGTGTTGATTATGAGCACAAGTAAGGATGCTATAATGTCAACCAAAAAGATGTTGAATTCCAGTTTTGACATGAAAGACTTAGGTCTAGCTGATGTAATACTAGGAATTCAAATCAAAAGGAATAACGAAGGTTATATCCTCACACAATCTCATTTTGTTGAGAAAATCTTAAAAAGATTCAATTAATTTGATTGCAAACATGCTCCAACTCCTTTTGATGCTAATTTTCATCTTAAGAAAAATTATGGAGAAGCAATTTCTTAATTGGAATATTCTCAAGTAATTGGAAACTTGATGTACTTGATGAACTCTACTAGATTTGACATAGCTTATGTAGTAAGCAGGTTGAGTAGATACACAAGTAATCCTAATGATGTTCATTTGACAACATTAATAAGAGTTCTAAGGTATCTTAAATATGCATTAAATTATGGATTGTATTATACAAAATATCCACCTATACTTAAGGGTATAGTGATGCAAATTGAATTTATGATAATAGAAAAATCAAATCAACAAGTGGATATATATTCTCATTAGGTAGAGCAGCGATTTCTTGGAAATCAACAAAACAAACGTGTATAGCACGTTCCACCATGGAATCTGAATTCATTGCTCTTGACAAGGCAGCTGAAGAACCTGAATGGCTAAGAAATTTCTTAGAAGATATTCTTTGCTGGCCAAAACTAGTCACATAATATGCATACATTGTGATAGTATGGTAGCACAAGCAAGAGCTAAGAACAACATATATAATGGTAAGTCGAGACATATAAGGCGCCGACATAATACTATAAGACAATTACTACAAGTGGAGTAATTAGTATTGATTATGTTAAGTCTAAAGATAACATTGCAGATCCTTTTACTAAAGGCTTACCAAGAGATCAAGTGAAGATATTATCGAGGGGAATGGGCTTAAAGCCTATAGAGTAAGTTAAGTATAGCGGAAACCTAACCTAACTGATTGGAGATCCCATGGTCTAGGTTCATTAGGCAAACTAGTTAGACTTGACTTAACAAACAAGACACGTAATTACCTGTTCCTATGATGAAGTGTGTGTTGATAAGAAGTTTAGGGTATACAATATTGTATTTAATGATTAAAGATAAGTCACCTATATGATAGTAAATGTGGGCTCGCATTTATGAGAATGAATAGGCTAAATTCTTTAAAGCTATCATGAACCCAGGATATGTTCAGGACCAAAATGAACAACATAGAATAAAGTGCATCAGGAATCATGTCATAAGTTAGACATATTGTTTTAGTTTACTATAAAAAGTGAACAGTTCAAGATACATGCATCACTGCGTCACAAAGTGAACTCGATATGATCTTATTAGGGTAAGTTCAAGTCAATACGACACTTTCCTGATTAACATGACATGATAATCTCTCTCAATTGTTTTAAAATAATGTTTGTTCTTTAAATTTTGTGTTTGTGATTTGACAAAGTAAACTCAGTCAGGGTTGCCGATGGATACAATACAAATGTATGGTATTGTTGAACTTGTTGAACTTTCATTGAGTTTGTATTGTATTCGATTTTAGTCCCACATGGGAAAGAAACAAAAAGTCTCTTTCCTTATAAGAAATCTTCATCTTGAAGTAAATGGTTAAGTGAATGTGGGGTTGGAGGAAAAGACCATGGGTATTCTCCATTAATTAATACACATTAAATACTTGATATTTAATATGTCTTTGATAGGGCCTTGGGCCTTTGGGGCTAATGTTAAAATAACTTAGCCAATTCACAACACAAATTTTTACTTTTTACATTAAATTAGTTAATTTTGTATGTGTGATTAGTGGTGAACAGTTACCATTTTTAGCTTTTAAAAAAGGTGTTTACTGAGTTTAATTGGTGGTTAATGAACCACACCACTAATGACCTCGTTTCGAACAGTTGTAACTGTTCAAAAGAGGCAGTTTTTGGTTTATAAAAATGGTTTTTAACATTGGTTAACAAAGAAAAAATTTCGAAATTAAGATTGTTTTTCTGGTTTTGAAAGAGAGATTTTTGTTGTTGCAGAAGAAATAATTTTTGGTCGGTGTGTAATCAAAGATCAATCCAGTTGTATCGTGGAGATGAACATCTTGAAGCATTCATATACCGGGAGTAAATTTCGTCTTAGGACATTGCCATTTAGTGCAAGCCTTTGGTATTATTTTATCTAGTTCTTTATAATTGAATTCAAGCATGATATAATATAGTTCAATTATATGCATGTTTTGTGTTGTTCTAACACCATGTGAATCATTTGATTGTTTTTCACTCGAAGAAGATAAACATTTGGCGTAAGATTCTACTCTAGTTTTGCATTAAGTTTGATAAATTTTAAAACAAAAAAAAGTTAGATTTACAAGTTTTTTTTAAAAAAAATAAATATTTGTTGCGACTAGATCTTTCTCGAGTTGCACATTGTCATGTCATCGTTGCCACATAAACCTGTGTGACTTTTATGAAATATTTGCAAAAGTAAAATGACTTTCTTGTTACAAATTGAAATTTTACTACCAAAGTGTTACAACTAGACATGTGCAACGGGCGGGTTTGGGCGAATTCGGATTGGGCTTGAGTGGGTTTTTTTTTGAAAACTTTGTCCAAGTTTGTCCAAGCCTATTATGGATCGGGCTTAAGCGGGCTTTGACGGGCCTAAATATGGTTGTTTACATTTTTTAAATGTGATAAATTTAATAAATATTAAGCATTACAAATAAGGATAAGATGGATTAATGGTTATGATGTATTACAAATACCAAGAGATCTTTGCAACAATTTAAATTACGGGTCAAACTTGGGACAAATATTTAATCTTTAGCCCGCCTATTAGTTGGTTTTGCTTTTATTAAATTTCAAATACTAAAGCTCTCGTCTCTCCCCGGTCACAACTACACCCACACATGGAAGACAAACAGTCCTCTGAACCCAACCGAGTGGGACCCACAGAAACAAAACCCCACACCACCACCCCTCTCAGCCGTCTGATCAACCTCGACGCCACGTGGTCTCTCCACCTCCACACGATCTGCGCGCCCATCTTCCCCCGCACCCTCCTCAAATCCCTAGAGATCTCCGGCGACGGCCGCTTCTGGTTCCCAATCCCTATCGCTGTCCTCCTCTCTCCTCTCTCCACAAGATCCCTCCACGTCCGTTGGATCGTCCTCGGACTCCTCATCGGATCGCTCCTCGACCTCCTCCTAGTAGGGCTCGTCAAGTACGCGGTCAAGCGACCCCGCCCAGTCTACAACAAGGGCATGCATTTGACCGTCTCGGTTGACCACTGGTCGTTCCCGAGCGGACACTCGTCTAGGGTTTGCTTCGTCGCTTCTTTCCTGTGCGGCTCGTTGGATTCGGTCAATGCGGCGCTGGTGGAGCTGCGAGGGCTCGGTTGTGGTAAGATAGCGAAAGCTTTTGTTTGGATTGTGTGTTTGTGGTCGGTGGTGACTTCCTTTTCTAGGGTTTTGTTGGGTCGGCATTTTGTGTTGGATGTGTTGGCTGGTGCTTGTTTGGGTGTTGTGGAGGCTTGGTTGGTGTTTTGGTTTTTGGAATTTGGGGTTTTGGATTGATGAGGAGTGTTGAGGTGTTGTTGTTCACGTTGATTGCGTTTCCTGAATTGTAACATTTGATTTGGTAATGAAAAATGGATTTTTGCTAGTGAAGTGAATGGGTTTGATTGGGTTTTGGTGAGAGATCTATGGAATTGCTTCCTCAAATGAGAAATTGTGCCAAGGCTTTGTAGGACATTGACTACTAACTACATTGCAGTGATCTCAACGCGTTGCGTAGGCATTGTGGGGCAAAACTTCCCAGACGGTAGCTTAATCGAACGGTTCGTAATTAATTTTTAAGAAATTGAAGGGACTATTTACAATTGAGCTTGATAATAAGAAAACCTACTCTACATGAAAATCTTAACACAAATAAAATTGCACAAGGACCGAAAGGCTTATTAGTATTCTGAAGTGTATATTGAATAGGGATCACATAACTAATAGACAATTAGTGTTACCTAAGTACCTATACATATATAAATAATTATCTAGGGACATCTAGATAAATATTATTTTGTCTACCTAGGCACTGCCTCGCCTAAGCCAAGGAAACTGCCTTAGGATAGCCTTGGTGCCTTGCTACATTTTTCATCCTTTTTAATTTCAAAGATTATATTGTTCATTTTACATAAAATGAACGTAGCAGAAATGAGAATGCTTAGGTGGATGTGTGGTAAAACTCGTAAAGATAGAATAAGAAATATTGAAATTCAAAGACAAGTAGGAGTAGCACCAATTGATACAAAGATTAGGGAATGGGGGTTGCGGTGGTTTGGTCACCTGCAAAGATGGCCTACAAATGCCCCAACTAGAAAACTTGACTCAATAGAAACTGTAGAAATTCAACGAGGTAAGGGCAGACCAAAGTTAACATGGGATGCATTAATTAGGAGGGATTTGAATGGTTTGAAAAGCTCACCATCAATTGCACTTAATCGAGCACAATGGAAAAGTTTGATCCATGTGGCCGACCCCAGTTAATTTGGGACCGAGGCTATGTTGTTGTTGTTGTTGTTGTTATATTGTTCCTTTTTTTTGCACATAGGTGACCAAATTATATTATCGATAGTCGAGACAATGAAGGTATTTCAAATGACGCCCTCCTTCTTGAACTGCTCCCTCTCATGCTGCCATGTTGAAAGAACCTTGCTGATGAGTTCGTCTTAAAACTTCTTAGAACATTTGCAACCCAGATGGATGTCGTCATAGACTTACAATCCTCTTGAATAAAAATGGGTAAAGAAGTTGCTACCACTTTTGAAGAAGACCCAAAGGTCCATTTGCCAATATGTTTGTAGCCACACAAAATTTTGATTTGCAAAGGACTTTGGGTTTCCACAAGATTGATGTGAAGGAAAATGGAGGCCTACATGGACCATCAATCAGTGAGTGAAGATTTACAAGTAAAGGCTGAGGATGCTCCATTGGGTATGGTGTCCTTCCCCTTTATAAGAAGTCAGCAGATCACATACTGGACTAGAGCTTTAAAACTCGTATAGTTCTTTGCTGGTGATGAATCCAAGATAGCGTATGATCGTTAAGGGAGTTAAATTCCGCATTTGTCCTCATATTAGCATTTTATGTCTTACTGAATTTTTCTATCATGTTCACTCGTTGAAGGTTTCCATGAAAGCTTTTACTCATTGTAGAGTAGAAAAATTAAGGAGAAAAAGGGAAGCGTATGGGGGTTTCTATCCATGCTCTCCTACTTCCATTGATTTTGTATTTCATTCAAGTTCTTGGTGGGCTTTACTACTGTATGTCGCTAATTGTGCTTGAGAAGTTTAGTCTGGCATAAAAGCTTTGTGGCATTGCTGTTTGGTTCATCTAGATATCGTTAACAATTTGAATAGGTATTTTTTGAATGAAAAGCAATCCTGTTTATATATCCAAAATTGTTAAGACTTATAATCTTGATTCATATTTGTCTGGGATTCTTGTCTATCAGCGGAGGTTTAGTTGGGGGGAGCGCTAAGGAATGAAATCCATAATAAATCAATAATGAAAGATGGATGATGTCATATGTTTCTTAAGGAAAAAAAAAGGGCATGAACTATGTGAACAATAAAGTAGAGACTTAGGCCTTCTCAGGTGGAGTGTTTCAGTGTCAATGGGAGGAAGTGCATCCAGTAAAAGTCGTACAGGCCTCTTTCATTATCGTCTTTTTTTGGTCCTTTGGAAAGCTTAAGATGAGATCTTTTGTTTCTCGTCGCAGTAGAAGCTCTATATTGTAATGATCTATTGAACTTTGGAGCCATTCCAGTTTGGCTTCTGAGGCTGATGTGTTGCCTTCACAATCAATGTTGGGATTCTTTAGATATGGCTACAACTAAGATCATCGGTTGTTTGCTAAATCATTTGCTCTACTTCCTTTGTTTTGTTGAATTTCATTTGATTTGCCGGTTGGTTGAAGTGTGTGCGCTATAATCACACAACTCTTTATTTACAAAAGAGGACAATAGTGCTGTTAGTTTTTTTTTTTTTTTTTTTTTTTTTTTTTTTAACAAAAAATAGTGCTGTTAGTTAATCATATGTATTTTTAATAAGCGTCTCTTGTTGAAACTCCAAATTTTGCATAGCAGTGGAGATAATGATTTATTTGAGTTACAAATTTTAGCAACAGTAGGGATAGAGGCTTTGTTGTTGTTGTACAAGTATTAGTAACTGATCACTAAGTAACTCTTATCTTATCTTAAAATTTTTTACTTGGAACTTAAAATTTGAAATTATTGGGTTTGCTGTAGTAGGTGATGTCTGGTGACTTTTGGGATGAATGAATAAATTATATTCTCTATATTTTTTTATAACAATATATATATATATATATATATATATATATATATATAGAGAGAGAGAGAGAGAGAGAGAGAGAGAGAGAGAATGTAATATACACATGAGCAGTACTTTCTAATCTCTTAGTGAAATCGTAAAAATATATAAGATTATGAATGTAATCTGTCTAGGAGTGCGAGTACTTCCCTTCCCCGTCAAGACTTTCAATAAGGAGGATAATATCTGATTATCTTGCTTTTGAAAACATGATTTGAGGAACTTATTTGAGCGCCTATGATTCTTTTTTGTTTTATTGAATTATGAATTTTTTATCAACTGTAAAGCAAGTGATATTTATATGGTATTATCTTTTAGGCTTATGTAATAGAAAGTGATCCTTTAATAATGACTTTCCTTTCCATATCTAGATAAAGTATTTAATGGAATGATCTATTATATTATATAAAATATCAACAAGATTTTTTCTTACTTGGGAATAAACTAAGCAATTGCTCATTTTCTCGTGTTATGAACAAAGGATAAAAACTATGGACTTCCTACAAGTTACTTCTTTTTTCCTATCCGACCCAACCATCTGTTAGCATATTAACCTTTGATATTCTTTCAACAATCGGATCGCTGGTTATGGCTTGTGAGAGGCATTATAAACTGCCACTTGCAAGATGTAACAAAATGAATCCTTGACAAACATAAGTCTTAACTTGTTATCCTCATCAAAACATCAAAATGGTGACATCAATGCCAGATACTATGTGTCTATGTCAGTATGTTGGTGTTTCAGTCATGCATCCTTTCGATATTTTTAATGCTGACAATGTTATTTATTTTCTATTGAAGTAGTTTAAATTATAAAACAGCAATATTATTTATAATTATTCTTGTAACTAGGATTGCTTGGCATCACCAACTAAACCTCCTAGGAAGCCCATGGCCTTGAAAATAATTCTGGAGGACGATGTTTATGATGTTTCCATGAGTTTACTTATGGTAAGAAACTTATTGAATAAGATTTATATACTACTAGGATTATGTTGGCGGTGATGATTGATGGAATTCTATTGTACTTGGATAGTTGGATGTGATGATGGTTGATTAATTGAATGTGTTCATTTTTTTTTTTTTTTTTAACATAAAATGAATTGACGAGTCATAATGGGACCTGCAAATTAATAATTTTGTTTTGAAGAGTCTGTAAAGGAAAATTGTTCTTTTTGCATAGGCACTGTTTCACTGTGGACAGGTAAATTGGCTAAGAATCACCTAGGCGCCTTGCAATTCTTGCTTTGTAATATTTGACAACTTTGGTTTTATGCATGAAGACAACATACTAAAGACTAAACTATACCCATATCTGCATCCTTACCTTATGAGTTTCTTTTTTCACAAAGTATGTCCTGCTTTCCATATCTATATACTCTATCTTGATCTTTAGATATGTTTGTCTCATAGGATGGAGGTTTACTTCTTACCATTATATGTAAGTTGCATCTTAAAATTATATCTTTGTTGCCTTAGTAGTCAGCACATACGACAAAATGCATGTTGCTTGCATATTGTCTATTTCCTTTCTAGTATTTCTTTCAAGCAAATAATTATTTCATTATAATATTATCCCATTAGAATCATGAATCATCCTCAAAACACAAATTTATCTTATCGAACTTCAACATTTGGTATGTGCAGTGTCTTTCAACGATCGAGAACACTGTCCTTGCTTTGTCCTTGCTTTATGTATTTCATAATTTAACAAACTTATACACAAAGATGTCAAGGCATTCTATTGAAATGTTATGAGCACTTATTTCATCGTGGTGTCAGAAAATGCTCTTTTCATTGCCATGCTCTTTTCATTCCTTTCTCGGTTTCTTGAAAGGCAATTGCTTTTCTGAAGTTTATTAATTCAGTAAGCTGTGCTGTTGTTGATTGACTGTGACATCTGAGACATTAGTAGCCATGAACGGTGTCCTAGTCCTAGATATGGTTAAACTAGTCCAAATCATGCATATAGAAGAACGAGCCTGGAGGAAATCTGTCCTATGCTTATTCTAGGTTCCATTTAAAGCAAGATTTGTTAGTCTTCTTTTATCTATTTACTGTATTTAACATCTTATGTCTTGCTTCTTTCTTGGAGAGCTTGTTTGCATGACCAACTGTCTTGGTGATGCTATTCACCTCTTAGTCCACTTAAAGTCAAATTTGATTTTGACATATGCTAAGCAAGTGGTAGCTCCAATGGTTTGACGCATTCTCATCTCTACATGAGGTTAATAATTTGAGTCTCTCATGTGGGAGTATGTGTTTTTAGTTGGGTAGTTTAATAAGGATTCTTGTCAAATTAAAAAAGTTGAATTTGACATTTGTCCTGCAGATTTTTTCCTCTACTTGGCATGAAGGCATCATCTCTTGCTAGGAATATATCATGATACAACTAAATCTCTTTTGAGAATATGTTGCAGTTGTGCTATCTAACCACCATTTTTGATGGTCGATGAGGGTTAATGATCTCACTATTCATAAATGGCTCTTTTATTTTTTCATTCTGATTGGGGAGCTTGCAGGAACCAATTTTCCTAAAGAAAAATAGTTGCTACAATTAACTCTTGTGTTTATGTCGTTCTTTGTTGAAGCTGTGGTATAGATTGACTTTTAGTTTAGTTGCATTATTTTCATCTGTTTGTCAATTTGATTCTCACATGTGGATTTTTTTACTGGACCATGATTTAGGCAGCTGGAGGGTAGGTTTTGAGATTTTCAAAGTGTTTGGACTTATTTGAAATCTAAAAAGAAAAAAATTGGAGGTCTATTTGATTTGGAATTTTAATTTGGTGGGAGCATACAAGGAACTGTAATATTCTCATTCTTTCTGTTTTTAAGATTTTCAGCTTTTATTTGTTTGTTCATTTGTTTTCATAACATCTTTAAGGCTACACAGTTTGCATGGATGAAGACTGGTTATTGTGAAGTTTGGCTTTATAAGTAAATGGTCAACGTACCTGACCTTGGTACTCCAAGAGGGCATTTTTGGGGTAAAACCTTTGATCTCTGGCTCACAAAATGGAGCAACCTTTGTTTTGGTGGTAACTTTTGCCCCTCTTCGAAATGGTTGAATCAGGATAAAATAAAATTGATATAGAATCTTAAGCATTACTGAAGAGCTTTAACCTTTTCAATTATTTGTTTTTCCTTCTCTTTGTGCTGAAGATACTATCTCTTATTGAGGGGGAATTTTTAGATTTCTTTTTTTCTTATGATTATGAGTACGCCAATTTTAAGGGGCTGAAGCCTGGTTATTGTTGATTCCAACTATGGCTTTGTTTGTCACAGAACAAGTAACTGCAGAATGCTGCTATGCATAATATGTTAGTAACAAAGCCTTCTTCGAAAAGGGCATTAAGGGATAAACTACATGACGAATATTTTTTTTTTATTGAACAGCACGCTCAATGATGCGTTGCCCTATTGCTACTAAATGAATAAAAGTTTTCTAACATGGTATTGGTTATTTTGTTTGTCCATTATAGCCTTCTCGTTTGTGTGTGCGTGTGTATTCTCTTTTTTAAGCAGAAGGAGCTTTTATTGCTGCGAAAGTTTATCATTCATGTTCTTTTCTTTTTCTTCACATCCTTTTCTTTTTCCTTCTTTTCAAATGGAAAGGCTTGAAGCCATTTTGGTGGCACCATTGGCAACTGTGTGCAGTTGTTGATGAAGTCATCAATCATGTTGCATCTTAGAAGCGCTAATTTTTACATTTCCTTCAATTCACATTCATTTTCTTGCTATTTATCTTTACAACAACAACAACAACAACAACAACATAGCCTCAGTCCCAAATTAACTGGGGTCGGCTACATGGATCAAACTTTTACATTGTGCTCGATCAAGTGCAATTGATGGTGAGCTTTGCAAACCATTCAAATCTCTTTTAATTAATGCATCCCATGTTAACTTTGGTCTGCCCCTACTTCGTCGAATTTCTACAGTTTCTATTGAGTCAAGTTTTCTAGTTGGGACATTTGTAGGCCGTCTTTGCAGGTGACCAAACCATCGCAACCGTCCTTTCCTAATCTTTGTATCAATTGGTGCTACTCCTATTTGTCTTTGAATTTCTATATTTCTTATTCTATCTTTACGAGTTTTACCACACATCCACCTAAGCATCCTCATTTCTCCTACGTTCACTTTATGTAATTGTTGTTGCTTTACCGCCCAACATTCACTTCCATAGAGCATAGATGGCCTAATTGCGGTCCTATAAAATTTTCCTTTTAACTTATTAGGAACATTTCGATCACAAATCACCCCTGTTGCACTCCGACATTTCTTCCATCCAACTTAAATTCTATGTATGACATCATTCTCAATGTTACCATCATTTTGTATGATTGATCCTAGGTATCTAAAGCGGTTTACCTTAGGAACTTCTACTTCCCCTAATTTTACCACATCGTCATCTCAATGTCTAGTTTTTCCAAACTCACAGTGCATATATTCGGTTTTCGTCCTACTCAACTTAAAGCCTTTATATTCTAATGTATTCCTCCAGAGTTCTAATTTCCTATTCACTCCATCTTTAGTTTCATCCACTAAGACAATATCATCCGCAAATAGCATATACCATGGTATATCCTTTTGAATATGTTTAGTTAGTTCATCCATAACTAAAGTAAATAGATATGGGCTTAAAGCCGATCCTTGATGTAGTCCTATCGTAATGAGAAATTCTTTTGTAGCTCCTCCAAATGTTTTTATACTCGTTACTACTCCATCATACATATCGTTAATAGTGTCTATGTATCTAGCATGCACTCTTTTTCTTTCTAGAACCCACCAAAGACCATATCTAGGGACCCTATCATATGCTTTTTCTAAATCTACGAATACCATATGAAGATCTTTTTTTTTTCTCTATATTTTTCTAACAATCGTCTTACAAGGTAAATCGCCTCCATAATTGACCTCCCAGGCATGAAACCAAATTGGTTCTCTGATATTGTTGTTTATCTTCTTAGCCTACTGTCAATTATCCTCTCCCAAAGTTTAATAGTGTGACTCATAAGTTTAATTCCCCGGTAGTTTGAGCAACTTTGAATGTCTCCTTTGTTTTTGAAGATTAGCACAAGCGTGCTTTTTCTCAAATCCATTGGCATCCGTTTTGATTTTAAAATTTTATTGAAAAGTTTTGTTAACCAAGTCAATCAAATTTCTCCTAAGCATTTCCAAACCTCTATGGGTATTTCATCTTGGGCAAATTGCTTTCCCTATTTTCATTCTTTTCAATGCCTCTTTAACTTCTACAGTTCTAATATTGCGTGTATAGTTTACATTTTTTCTTGGTGTGGGTTTTCATCTATTATAGTATCAACTTGGCCATCATTAAATAAACTTTCGAAGTAACTTCTCCATCTTTCCTTAATATCCTCCTCGCACGTTAAAACATTTTGATTTTCGTCCTTAATACATCTTACATGACTTAGGTCTTGTTTCTTTTTATCTCTTAATTTGGCTAGCCTATATATATATTTTTCGCCATCTCTATTACCTAACCTTACATATAGATCTTCCATGAAATTTGTTTTAGCTTGACTAACTACTTTTTTAGCTTGTTTTCTAGCTGCTCTATATTGATTGTACACATCTTCATCTTGACACTTAGGTATTTTCCTATACATCTCTCTTTTAGTCTTAATTGCTCATTGGACATCCTCGTTCCACCACCATGTTTCCTTCTTTGGAGGTTCCAAGCCCTTAGATATACCTAATAGGTTTGATCCCACTCTCCTTATGCAACAACTCATTTCTAGCCACATTGTATTAGCATCTAAGTCAAGATTCCAAACATTTTCCTTTAGTCGTTTTTCTCTAAACTCTACTTGTTTACTATGTTTTAGGTTCCACCACTTTATTCTAGGGTCGCTAACTCTTTTATTCATATTATGTCGTTGTGTTAGCTTAATATCAAGTACTACTAACTTATGTTGGGTAGTAAGTGCTTCACCAGGTATTACTTTGCAGTCTCTACATATTTTTCTATCTATTTTTCTTGTTAAGAGAAAATCTATTTGACTCTTGTTATGACCACTACTAAAAGTAATTATATGCGACTCCCTCTTCCTAAAACTAGTATTTGCTAAGACAAGATCGTATGCTGAAGCAAATTCTAAGATTGATTCTCCTTCTTCATTTTTATTACCGTAACCAAAACTTCCATGAACTCTCTCAAACCCATCGTTACTTGCCCCGACATGCCCATTTAAATCTCCTCCAATAAAACCTTTTTCATCTAATGGTATACTCTGCATAAATCCATCCATATCGTCCCAAAACTTGCGTTTGATGCCTCGCTTAATCCTAATTGTGGTGCATATGCGCTAAGTATGTTAATTTTTTCGTCTCCAATAATTAATTTAACTAGAATCAAACTATCCCCCATTCTTTTAACCTCTACGACCTTATCCTTATAATCATTATCCACCACAATTCCTACTCCATTGCATTTTCTATCTATACCAGTGTACCACAATTTAAACCCTGTGCTTCCTATTTCTCTACTCTTTTCTCCTACCCATTTTGTCTCTTGGAGGCAATCAATATTGACTCTCCTTCTAATCATGATATCTACTAGTTCTATTGACTTCCCCGTAATTGTTCCTATGTTCCATGTTCCTAAACGAATTTTTTCTCCCCTTTGTATTTGTTTTTCTTTTCTATTTCTATTTTGTCTAAAAGATCTAGTGTTCGTATCTATGATTTTGTTTTTGTTTTCGTTTGTTTTGAACTAGCTTCTTTACTCTTACCCGTCTTTTGTGTGGGAACTCTTGCTCATTTTTCTTCACATCTGGGCGACGATGTGAATGGACTAGCTTCTTTACCCACACACGTCCTATGTGTGGGAACCCTTGCTATTTTTCTTCACACCCAGTCGGCGATGTAAAACACACCCTTGCTCATTTCTCACTACACCCGGGCTCCGATGTAGCGCGTCGCTAGGTGGGAACGCCCCAACGTTTATATATGTTTGATCCATTTCATGAAAAGTGACAAAAGTTTTACGCTGGCTGTCAACCTATCGCAACCCTCCTCCATTTTCCAAGAATGGAAAATGAGCTTGGGGCCTCCCTCCCTCACTTTTCGGGTATGAAAAGTGAGTTTGGGACCTCCTTTACCCATTTTTCGGTATGAAAAAATGGGCGTCAGAGTCCTCCTCCTTTATCCGGACTTGAGACCGGCTATGTAGCGCACATAGTGTACAACAGAGGTGGAGTTGCTATTTATCTTTAGCAAGGATAAAATATTTGAGTTTATCTATGACTTTGGTTATTTAAAATTCAGTAGTGATTCGAGGAAGTCTAATTCAATGTTGGGAGTCTTTATAAATTTTGATACAATTTAGAATTATAAATTACTTCATATAAGTGCTAGGTAGATTTTGAATTATGTCA
This sequence comes from Stephania yunnanensis, assembly GCA_039657365.1. NCBI lineage: Eukaryota > Viridiplantae > Streptophyta > Magnoliopsida > Ranunculales > Menispermaceae > Stephania > Stephania yunnanensis. The sequence continues at coordinate 48,470,026 of CM077584.1, read as the reverse complement.
AGACACATTTAGAAAGCATGTTTGTGTTTAATATTTCTTGTCTTTTCTCTTTTATGAATTATGACTATTATGACAAACAATATAAACTTTTTTAAGTTCAACTTCAATTGGGTTGATCTTTTTAGATATGATTTCTTTTTTGTTTTTTTGGATATAAGCTAGATTCATTCTTTATAAGAAAGAAACCACAACTTATGAGGCTTGAACTCCCGACCTCTTACCCAAATAACCTCCATACCAAACCAGTGAGCCATCCACTTGGTTGGTAGAATCATTATTTATACTAGACATTGATTTATAGTGTTGCATTATTTATCATGCTTCTATTATTTTATTTTGTAGGAGCATCTTTTAGACTAATTGACATTAGTTTTAATCTCTTTTTTTTTTTTTTTTTTTTCATGTCAGCTTTGAAATCTGCAAATCATGTCATTCTTCCCTTACTTTTGTACGAGTTTTTGAAATATTCTGTTTTCATGTAACTCTTAATTCGGGTGTTAGAAAATGTCTTAATAGTTTGAGGGATTTTCATACCATGCTTTTTACTTGTTTGAATTTTACGTTTATTTATCATTACCTACATACTATTGTATAATCTTTTTTCTTGTTGCATGACCCTATGTAGTCCCTAGTTGCTGCCTTGCCATTGCCTGAGTTAACAGCCCAAGCTCGAGTTTGAGACCTTGATATTGCTGGCATTTTGTTCCTTCAGTTGTGCTACTTTATATCTTTATATGTGGCCTATATATTCATCCCAACATATCTGTTTAGGTATCAATATGAGCCATTCTTGTATCTTGTTTATGGTGAACAGTGACTAAAGGTAGATGGACTATTATAGAGCATAGATTGGCCATATCACTTTATTTACTTGGGGAAACTTCCGGCTTGTCAGACTCAAATACCTAAGGGGCACAACATCAATACGAAGGTCTGCTTTAGGTTGTAAATAGTAGGAACATTAGGAGTAAGGACATTAGCAACCAGCTACGGGCTGCAATGAAAACTCATCTCAAGTATAGGGAGAAGAATAGATCTTTGAAGGTATTCTAAATGAATTAGTGACTTTTATTTACTTTCATTGTTGGTATAACTGTGTGTTGTGGTATGTTTAAAAAATTCTTTAGCCAATCAAAATATCTTCTGGCACAAAGGCCTATGGCCATGGCTTGATTTTTATGTTGTTTATGTTCAAAGGGTTGACAAAGTAGCAAAATTGTTAATATGTTATGATTATAGTTTTATTTGTTTATTGTATTCTTCGGAGTTTAGTGCAAACAATTTCTTATCTAAGTCATTTTTTTTTTGGCATTACCGCCACATATGTGAAGTTTGAAGATAAGCTTGCTTCATGTTCATGAAGGCTTGCTAGTAATTCAGTTATGCTTGCGCTTAAACTCAACCTCAGCAATTCTAGGCCATACTTTGTAATGATGATACCCACTAACAGGTAATGCTTGTACATATACGTACTTGTATATACTTATATAAGCTACTAAATATCTACAATTAGGAGAAAAAGAACATAGTTGGATTTACATACTAAAATATAACACAGGATAAAATTACTAATAAATAGATCACTTTTTTTTTAAAAAAAATCCTTGTTAATTATGTCATTTTTCTTCATCAACTTTCTGGGTGACTTTCACATAAAAGAGAATGAGGAGGTGGATTATGCGTGTTTTCACATGTAATTTTAAAGCGATTGCAAATATCATTATCAGTATACTGTTTATATATATTGAAAAGTAGTCTTGCTGTACCCTGTCCATTAGATATCGGCCTTTACTTTTTTTATAATTTTCCACAAGTAGCTTTAGGAAAGCAATGTGTTTTGTTTCCAATCATTCTTTGTCTACTCATGCTTCTTTAGCTATATTTCATTGTCTAGGGGATAGATAATGATTTCCTTTATTTTCTTTTCTTCCAATTAGGGGCATTTGCCTCATGATAAAAGAGCTAGAGAGACATGATGACCCGTGGAATTGGACATCAATCATTTGATAAGTCTTCCCAATTAATGATAATACTCTAGAGGTTGGAATAGTATATTCAATTTATTTTGGTGAAGAGAAATTTCAGTTATTATATTTCTTTAAGTTAAATTGTTTATGACTTCGTCATTTTCCTGGAATTGCAATTGCTGGAGGGTCTTATGAGTGATTGATATAAAAGTCTTTCTTGTTTCTGAATTTTATCTTCTTTCTTTTTTCTGAGTTTTATCTCTATAATAGGATCTAGAGTCCAGCGTAGCATTGCTTGCTGGCACCCATCTGATGTAGATGCTTAAGCGATGCATCTTGCTGGAAGAGCACCTACTTGAGACAAGGACCTTTTATTCATCAGAAAGCCTACTTTAGAATTTTAGATAATTTTGATTATTAAATGCGCACTTAAGCAAACTTTGGATTGTCTCCCTTGTTGAAATTCTTATAAGACAATACAGAATGTGAAAAAAAAAATCCAGGTGATACTGTAACAGTATTAATGTTCTTATATGGGAGTGAAAAAGAAAATTGAAAGATCAAATTGTCGAAAGAACAATGCAAGTACGAGATTAATAAAAAGAAAAAAAATATGATAACTAGTACAAAAAAAGGAAGTTGCCAAAGAAAAAAGATTAAAAAAGAAACGGAAAAACTTTTCGAATAAAAAAATAGATAGAAAGGAAAAAGAAAAAGAAATGAAAGAAGACATAAATGGAAAAAGAGGAAATAATTCTAAGGTGTTTGCTAATTACTTGTGTCTGGATCCTATTTTTGAATCCCTTTTGGCGGAGTCCATAGTCCAATATTTGGCAATTGACAAGTCTGTGATCTGGCCAATTCTTCCCCAACAATGTGTGGTTTATACTCCACCATATGCCATACAGTTACTCATAGTTTGGCCATTCACATTTTCAAGTTATAGTCAATTTCCATTTACTTCCACCAGAATTTAGAAAATATTGATAATTCTATACACATGGGAGGTGGAGAAAGTAATATTAGCCTTCTCAAACCGAGGAAAACACCAAAGATTGAGAACTTAACTTTATCTTCAATACCATTTCATTACAATTTGTAGTTTCTTTGTTTTTCCTTTCATTGTATCAAATAGTGTTTGCGTCTAGAGATAAATTAACAGTCTCATCCTATGCGCAATATTTTCTCAAAAAAAAAAAAAAAAAAAAAAAAAAAACACGGAAGGGTCAATGGTGTTGCGAAAGTGTTCTATGCCATTCTCATTTTGTTTGCTTATGACTCGTATTGACCAGAAAGTAATGGATTGTACAATTTTGTAATTTGCAAGTAAGGTTTGGAACAATTACTAGTTGACTCTGGTTCTTTTTAATATTACTATAAAATGCTTATCAATGTTACGGAAAAACATATGTTCTCTGTTTCCTTGACATGGATGCATGGTATTTATTCTACTGATGTTAAATTAGGCTGCTTTACCAATCAAGTAGATGACTCACTGGTTTGTATAGGGTTACTTGGGTAAGAGGTCGGAAGTTCGAACCTCATAGTTGGCAAGTTGTGGTTTCTTTTATTAAAAATTAGGCTGCTTTTCCAAGGAGATGAATTGTGAGGAAGAGATTCAAAATTATAGTTCTATTTTGGAACAAAAATACGAGAGCCATCTAGGCATCCTCAGTTTCTTCAAGTATAGATAGTGTGGCACATACTCAATGCCTCATTCTTCTGAAATTCAGCAGCACTATTGAGAAACTGCAGGATATGTTTCTTCAATGTAGTCAAGTAAAAGAAGGCAATTTAAAATATTAAGACTGAAGAAGGAGATTTGAGGAGGACTTGATACTAGACGGCATTGGCTTTACTTGGGACACTGTCATTTCATCAATTACTTTTTTGCAGGTGTATTGTCATGTAATCTTGCCGCTGTTTTAATCTTGTGATAATTGTATTTGATGGAATGCAGTGTTACTATTGGTGCTTCACTGTTTAGTCTGGGCCATTATTCTTGCTTGATCAATTGTATCTATTGCTTCATATAATTCCTTTTTGAATTAAAACTCTTTTCTCTAGAATGTTTTCTTTGTACTTAATCATTTTAATTTCAGAATATTTATAATTTCTGCACGAGTGGATGGAAAACATGCAGGCCCTAGTAGATGGCAATATGAGTAGACCTGTAGTAAAGCCCTCTCATCTGTCTTTGTTATTAGTTTCTGAGCTGCTCCCAATTCAGTGATACACTTTGGTTCCTACTCCGTTCATGCAAATGTGGCCCATAGGGCATCGATTGTGAAAAGAAGATAGGTATCAAGTCCATTGCTTGTGAAAACCGCCTACTTTTGGTGCAGAAGAGAAAGCTAGCTTCCCATGTTTGGATATAGGTCTAACAATATGGAGTATGACATTCTTATTCAAATAATTGGTTTGTTCATAACTGGATGCATGAAGTTAACACCTGCATCAGTGTTTTCATATGATATACTGGGTTTCTCACCTCTATGCATGAAAGTTCTTGACATGGTTGAATCAAATGCTTGTAGCCTTCTTCATATTATGGTTTTAGAGGTCATTATAGGCTGCAGAGCGATCAGTGCCATATGCTTTATTCGTTTTCATGGTTTCACAAGGTTTTTAAGACTCTTTTTGACTGGTTTGCTGGCCTTACTTTTCTTCTCGCCGACGGTTTATCGCAGCTGCAAAAAAATTGAACATTGTCATCATCCATAAAATGCATTTTCATGTTAAGTGATAAAAGAACAAACGAGATGGATTGAGTTCATCAAAGGTGGTGGGGCCGAAGCATTCAAGCAGGTGCAGTTGTTGCAGAAGTCTACATTGCCACAATAAAAGGTGCTTTAGATTCCTCTCTTTTCACTGCTCCTGGATTCTTCCTACTTTCTCATTCTTGATCAGTTTCTTATGATCACAAAGCCTTTGGATCCAAAAACTCAGCGCCCTTTGTTGGAGCTGCAGACTTTTCAAAGTGTTAGTTGGGCGAGATGTATTGTAAATGATTGGAAACGTGAAACTGATCCACAGAACATGCATGCCATCTTTACACAGAGAAAGGGCCAACAACTGGCACAATCAAAAGTGTGAGCAGTTGACGACTCAAATCTACGATGACAAATGAACACCATTAGCGCCAATGATGCAGTAATTCTGGCGGGTCCTCTGCTGTTACTTTTGATCAAAAGCTGGGAAAGATTAGAGGAAGACAGCAGATAATTAGCTGAAAGTGTCGTATAGTTTACTCAAAACTGCGAATTGTGAATCTAAAGTCTTATTTTCCCTTTTTTATGTGCGGGAACAGATAATCAAGTTGTAGTAAAATGAGTTATATCAAGGTTGGTATTTCTGTTGAATGTTTTGATCATGAGCACAGATATTTTCTTTACTGAATGGAATAAAGTTATTGAAGTCTGACAAGGGGACTTTTTCTTTCTTGTCTAGTGTTTTAAAGCTGCTTTGTTGGGTGGCTTTGCCTCAAAAGAAAAAGCGCCAATGGATCAGGTTGGTTCATGGTAAATTCTGCATTAATTTGAAAAAAAAATTGTTCTATTAAATTGTTTGAAAGTTAAGAACTGCAAATCCCAATATTCGTTGATAATATAATTATGGGAAGTCCACAATGCTGAAGTAGCAAAATCCTCAAAAATAATTAGTTTTCCTTTTTTGTTATCTTTTGGGGTGTTCTCAATCTGATATCTGGGCCAATTGCTTTGCTTGTCTCTACCAGTCTTTAGTACTGCTGATAAGCGAGTGAGGTTGTTGAAGTTGTGTGGGCCGAAATTTAGTCTCACATTGATTAAGGGAAACTTCATAATGAAGTATATAACTGACGATTTCCCCTCAATTAGCACTGAGGCCTTTTGAGTTAAAGCCTCGCACCTATGAGTCAAAGGTGGTTAAGTTGAAGACAATATTGGTACTAGCAGAGATCCACAGGCCCGCGAAGAAGTGTCGCAGGTAGGCCGCTTGCGGATGATGTGCCCGCTAGCAAAAAGTAAATAGAGGTTCTGCAATGTAATTTTCATCATTTATGGAGCTCAAACTTAAGATGTCCAGTTAAGAAGCAGTGAGTGTCAACCACTCAACCCAACCATCATCAGTTCCAAATAATTTTTGTACTGCCAAAGATAAAGGAAACCCTTGGAATACCTTGCACAATCTATCTTTTCTATTTAGCTTGAGAAGCACCAAATTCAAATTTATGTTATAAATAGCTATATCTTTATTTAATATTTTTGTTCATATTATTCTAGGACTTCTTCCTTTATAGTTACTTTAATTTTCGAAATGTCTTTAATACCCTAATGTCATTGCTTATCTTTGTGTTTCGTTTTCTCTAATAAAAATCTTTTTCTTTTTTCTATGTTTATCATCTCAATCGGTTAATGCAAATTGACAATACTTGAATATGCAATGCTTCTTTTGAGGAAATGCTCAATTATAATTTTACTTCGAAGTTTTTTAGCTTTATCTCATGTACATTCTGACATTCTCATTTTTACTGCACTTTATTTTGTTTTCATCTTTATTTTACCCAACTCTCAGTTTTGCAAAGCACAAGTAACCTGTGCGTTGATTGATTCTGAACTTCTCATCAACTTAGTTAACAATTCATTCAATTTTGTCCAACTTGCTTTAATTTTCTTTTCTTTTGCTCTGGCTAGTCATTTATGTGATAGGGAAAATGTCAAACTAACTCTTTCAAGTCACAAACATACTTGGAGATTATGCATTTCACATAGAAGTGCACATGAATACTTGCCAATTTGTATCGCATGGTCTCTGAGTAAGCGCAAATGACTCGAAGTGTGACTTTAGGGTATCATATCATTTCCCAAGTGAAAAGAACTGCAAGCATCAATACACTCAGACTAGGGAAAAAAGGGACCAACTCTCTTGATTGTTCTTGGTCCATTGTTCTATCTCATAAACACCATCAAGTTGTGCTGACTATGTGGATTGAGATTCATATTGTGAGCAAGCTCATTATTGAGTCTCAGACCCTACACTGAAAATAGTAGCTACTTGCACCCCCTTCAGGATGCAAAAACGCAACCTAAACGTCCCATGAGGTGAAAAACCTCATGTCAAACTGTTTGATATGAAAGAAGCATAGTGAGCAACATTTCACCGTGTCCTGCATTATCCTTTGACAGTGGTCGGCCATTTTTAACCGTATGTACTTGATGTGAAATTTAGGACCGTAGCATGGGCTAACCTGTCATCATTTTATGCACTGATGGACTGATGAAAGACAGGATCAAAAGAAATCCGATCAAATCTAACTGGTATGCTAGGGTATATAAATCAAGTTACAAATAATTACTAGAGGTTAAAGTTATGCATGTTTCTGAAAAATAGAGGAAGGTAGGTGTTGATTAGAGCAGACCTGGGGATTCTGTATAGTGTACCAAAAGTGTTGGTTAGAAGTTGTGGCAATGTCACGTAACTTCGTGGGAATTTGTATAATGTATCATTCTGCTGTAACTTCTTGGGAATTTGTATAATGTATCACTCTGCTATATTCGATGCCTTAATGGTGTGCTTTCAAAATCCTTTAATTACTTTTTTAGCCAATGCATTCCAAGCTATCTCATAGTACTACTTATACCATCGAATTCCTTTAATTTCTACTGTGTCGAGTTTTTTAACTGAGACATTCGTAGACTAGCTTTAGATGTGTTCAAACCACTCCAATCGCCCTTCCCTAATTCTTGAATCATCATAGCATTCCTTGCGTAAAAGTCTAGCCACTAAAGGAAGTACTGAAAATCGACTAATTGATCACAGCTTAGATTGGCAATGCTACATGCTTGTAATCAATGGAAGTGTTTGCTCAGTTTTTATCAATGAAAAGCTTTAGCATGATGGTCCTCTAGATGAGGTAACTCGCTAATGTGCTAGTGGTCCATCAGAACAACAATGATGCAACAAGTCATGGAGAATTGCTTCTTTTCCCATTGTGATTGAATTGGAGAGGCTGAAGAATCCAAAAAATAAAGCAATTTTGTTTTTTCTTTTTCTCTTGTTTTTTAGTATGGAAACACAAATTGGTCTTGCTCCCTATAGGCTTTATTTCATAATAGGAGTTCTAACCCTATATCACCTATTGCATTAAAGAAAAAGTGAGCTTGGACTGAAAATAAAAGGGTGTAGTGGTCCATCCGATCAGTTGGTCACCTTTGTTAAATGCATACAATGAACCATAAAAGTAGAATATATGTTTCTTCTCATTTCAAAACAAATGATAAGTAGAACCTTCTCTCTTTAGTGATAAATTATTGGCACTGGGGATAAAGTTCTGTCCTGTTGAAATTAAATATCATCTTGCCATGTGTACTGCTTATAAATTTTATTAAGGCCATGAAATGTTAAGAGCCGTAGTTGTTAAAAGAGTTGATGAAATCAGTAATTTTTTGTGGATGCATAATATACCATTCTCTTTTTCTTTTTTCTAATAATTTATTTTTTAATTCATAGTTTGATCAATGTAGCCGACCCTAATTAATTTGGGACTGAGGTTTTGTTGTTGTTGTTGTTGTTGTGTTATTATTATTGTTGTCGTCTCATAATTTTCTAATGACTTGACCTAAGTTATAATTATATGAAAACATTTAAATGTGCATGTATTGCGGTTTCTAAAGAGGCGTGTGGCTTTAAGGGGTCATAATATCATGTACTAAACTTACAAATTCAAATTTAGTGTCTAGAATGTCGTTAAATATGATCATCTAATGGAGTTTAACCTGAAAATAAATTAAGAAATCATGGTCGTACCAAATTGAGTCATCTCTTAATCTCTTATAACCTTTTCAGAGTAGTCAGTGTATTCAACTATGTGAATGTGAACCTGCTTAATTATTCTTAGACAGAAACAAAGAAAATAATTTTATTGGGATTGAAGTTGAGCCCCTAGAATTTGAATTGACAATATAATAGTTAATTTAAACACTTGGGTCCCTTAAGCAGGGATGGTTTCGAACCTTGCAAATAGAGTTGCTTCCATTAAGGGAGCTGTATTCTTGTTTGAGCAAACTCTATGCTCGAGTCAGAATTAGTCGATATATACCCCTAGTGCAAACCAATAAACGAAAACTTAGTTGATGCAAGCCAACCTACAACTCCGTTAACCAGAATATTCAAATGTAATGGAAGATATGAGAGCCAAGGTTAGAAAATGAACATTGAATTAGATTCCCTCGTCTAGGACAGGTGCACTTGCAGTTCATAATGGTGAGACATATCTCATCTAGCACACTTGTAAAGGTGCCGAGAACAATATGCTGCGCCTGTTCTGGTGGACAAGAGATGGCGTTTTGGGCCATGGGGTACCATCAAAATGAGTTGTCTTTCCTCTCCCTGGGGAGGTCCCCCCCTCCTCTCTTTCCCACCACCATTAATGTACGTAGAATTACAATTTTCTCTCTCTCTCTCTCTCTCTCTCTCTCTCTCTCTCTCTCTCTCTATATATATATATATATATATATATGTATCTTCCTCATCATGGTTGGTATTGTTTTGTACCTGTGCAACATAGATTTGATGCCCTCTTTGTTAACAAGGATCCGGTCAACATTCATCATTCTTGGCCTATATGTGTACATTAGTGTTTTTATTTTCGTTATTGTTATTGTTTTTGGTGGGTTGGTTGTGGGGTTTTCATATCTCATTAATCTTGTCTTGATTCACTCTTTATTTGATACTTGAAAGAGTAGGTAGGGTATGGAAAAAAAAACTAATTAACTCACTAATTTTCAATAATGTCTAATTAAACTCTTCTAATCCTAACAACTTTAATGTGGGATTCATGGTCTGTGAGCAGACAGATAAATGGTTTCCTATAAAAAAAAAAAAAAAAAAAAAAAAAAGGGCGGATAAATGGTAAGCAAAATATGTAACCTTTTTTTTTTTTTCATAGAATGTGTAACCTTTCATTACTTTCGAAATTGACGTTTTAAATTAATCCGAAGATATGGTAGTTGCAAATAGCAACACCAATGCACAAACACAAGCTAACAATATTGAACTTTTGAATAGACATTACAACCCACACAAAATGTTAGGATTGAATTGCCTATGTTAAAAAGTTATGATTATTTTGTTAAAAGTTGTAAAAATATTTGCTTTTATTAGGTCTGGTTGTTTTTTTTTATGTCTGATTTTTTTTCTTCTTAAAACTATAATTTGCTGTTTAAATATTGAATAAATCTACGAATCAAGTGAGTAGTTCACTGATATGATATGAGTTATTTGACAAAAGAAGTTAGAGGAGGTTTGAGCTTCAAAGGGACAAGTTGTAGTTTATTTTTTATAATAAAATATTGAATAAGTCTTTTATAGATGATTTCAAGAAGTTTTGATATATAAGTTACTAGAGGGTATACATGTGAAGTATATACAGGCCATGCTTCCTCGCTAGCATTAGTTAGCATCTGAAACAATGAATCCCGCGTGTGCAGATCACTCGCTCACGTCATTTGATGCCCACCAAATCCCACATAATTAAACAATAGTACCACTTAAAATTTAGTAAACATTAATACTATAAAACAAGCCACAACTCTTGGAAATGATGCATCCCATACTGTACCCCACAAAAACAAGCAACCCAATTTATACCCATAAAGCACTTGTCTATCCTCCATGTACTTTGAGAAAGCTTTTAGTGTAAAATATGTTTAGTTGTATATATACATTAATGTCTCTTTCTAGTTTCTAGTAATAAGATAACAAACTAAATACAAGATGAACTTAATAGTCGTCTGATATTTTTTTTTGAAGGGGAATAGAAATTTCATTAATCATCAGTGGCTCAATACAGAATCATACATAAAATTAATTGCCCTAATAAAAGTACATTGATTTGATAATTCTATCTATTTAAAAGAATTGTTATCCATTTGGTTGTGAATGCGATTGTAATAATGAAACAGTGTGATAATTATGAACTGTTCTCTACAAACATCTGAAACATATGACAGTACACAAATACTACTAAAACCACATAACGAAAACAAAACTTTCAACAAATGAAGGAAACTTAAGACTTTTAACAAGGAAAGACGATGCAACAATTCCAATAAAAAAAAACCTTACTATCAAATGAAAAAAATTAAAGAATAGACCAACCCAACCGCCGCACAAATCCATTAACGATCATTGATAGAGATGTACCTCAACGAGAATGAAACAAATCCTCTTAAATTTGAACAGATCTGTAATTTGTTGAATAAATCTATAAAAAAGAAAAAGATGTATATTTGAAACCACCGTCGATCTATATAAAAGATTGGCGGTGGTTCGAGATCAATAATCAAGAGAGAATCAAAAGACAATATTAGTGCTTGACTAGTAGTGGTGGTTGCTCTATCACACAATTGTTTGATATCTATTTAGATACAGACTAAGAGTTTTTCTTATGCTTATATTTGTTAACGTGACATTAAAAAAAAAACTCGTGCTTTGTTTGTTTGTCATTAATTTTTACGATTTGTTGATGTTTTAATTTGACATCTAAAATTACTTTAAACTACATTTCGCTGTATATTTTGTGTTTGTTTTTTTACAAGTACATATTTACGTAACCAAAACGTCAACTCTTCAACTCTTCTCCTTGTGTTAACCCATCCTTGTATTTATCTAACACATGGGCCTGTCCGTTTGATCCCCACCACCATGGCTTCATTTTCTTTTAAAGCACTCTTGAGCTCTATCTAAGCTCTCCTTTTGGAAGATTTAGAAAAGCACATTTCCATCAAATTATGCAAGTTGGTTTGAAATGATGGAAGAAAAAGACCACAGCATTGTTGCAAAAGAAAGTATGGAGAGAAGTACTATATAACAAGATTTTAGTGGTTGCTTTTTGAATTTATCAATGATATTAAGTGGGTGTTTAATTAGCTAGCTAGGATTCTTTATGTGACAACCATGAGTTATGCCTCTTTTTTCAGATCACAAGAGAGGTGACAAGTGACAGCGACTAAGTTAAGCCCTTAAATGTACATGGGTCCATGTGAGATGAGATGAGATGGGGCATTAGCATGTGTAAGATTTATAAAGTATGTGGTTTGAAGAGAACCAAGATATCTTGGTCTCACATACTGCTGACACTATTGTTTCTGGAAGTGTGGGTCTCTCTTATTTAATTATTTATTTTTATAAGATTTGCCACTTAATTCATAAATTAATTGGATAGTGATTTGATGCTTCACACTCTAATTAGATCAGGTTTTAAAATCAGAAATGATGGGCTTATGAGATACATATGTGATTGAGTATGATCTGCTCGTCATGGTATGAGCTGTAATTCTTTTATCTTATTCATATATCAGTTACAATTGAAGCAACATGTATTACTGAATAATTATAGTGAATGTCATTTATAATAAAAATGACCTTGCCCCCTTCACAGCGTTTTGTACACCGCTACCCCCTTGTACACCGCTACCCCCTTTCCTCTCATTTTGTGCACCTCACTTTCATCTTTCCACATTAGTCCCTCTTGTGATTTGTAGGGCATCGTCGAGTAGCTCGGCCTCACATGTCCGAATATCTAGTTATAGAGTATGTCGAAGTCTATCGAACCTTAAATTGGAGAGTTGAACAGTGTCCACTAAAGCTTTAATTCAGCATGCAGTTGTCAACCAAGTTTCAACAAAAAAGTTCGCTTGGACGAAACCAAATCTAAAAGTAAAGTCTCGGTCATGTGCCGTTGAACATAAAATAGATGTATCAGCCAAAGTTTTGGAGATGGGTGCATCGGATGGGATGAAAGGGTATCTTGGGATTTTGGTAAAACAAAAAGCTAAGGTGCCCTCATAAATTGAATTTTAAACTTGTAGTGCACTCAAAATTGGCTTGCCCTTAAGAAAACTTGGGATGCCTTTAGCATGACTTTTTTTTTTTTTTTTTTCAAAAGAAAGAACCAACTTAATTGCCCATACTAGACTCAAACCCTTACTCTCTTACACAAGAAATCCATATCAAATTAGTGGGCTTGCTTAGTTACATATATACCCCTTAAATTATTACACACACACACACATATATATACCCTAATTTTCATTGATCTTACCCCAATCTAAATTTTTGTGACATGTCTCCCCTCCCCCAGTCCTGAATCTCTAATCCGACTAAAACTCAACGAGATAATGTTGATATTTCTTCTTCAATGAAAATATTCTCACTATTTTCCTTTCGATTTTTGTGTTTATCGGCGATCGTTTGATTGTATTTGTGTTGTTATTTGGTGTGCTTAGGGCTTTGTTTTTTTAGCTCAAATAATGATTTTTTAGGCGGAAACGTCATTGGAATCGAGAAGAGTATGCTATTTAGAACAAACCACTTAGTCTTTATTCGTTTTCATGGAGTTTTGTGGAGTTTTGAAAAAAGATATTGTTCTTCTCGCCCGTGAAACTCATCCACACAGGATTGAGACTTCTAAGTATACCTGTTCATCGGGTCGGGTGCCCTTTCAGCTCAGCTCGGGACTACCCAATATAGGTCAAGCTTGGGTCTTGAGATTTTATATAAACCCAGCTCATCAAGCTCGGGCTTGCGAAATCTTGACTAACTAATGGGAGGGCTTGGGTTTAGGCATTTGGCCTAGGCCTGACCCAAGCCGGTAGTTAAGATTGTTGCGATTTTTATATATATCCATATAAATATAAATGTTGTTTGTGTGGTTTGAACCCCAAGACCTTTTGGTATTAGTAAAATTCTTAACCACTCACCACATTTTCCTTGTTTGTAAATTTTAATATTTATTAAATGTATTTAATTTTTTTAAAATGTAAACAACCACATTTAGGCCCACCCAAGCTCGGCCCATTGCGAGCTTGGGCCCGCCACGTTTGAAGTCAAGCCTGAGCAGGTGTGGATAGGGCCTTAAAAAAAACTCACATAGGTCGGCTCGGGCCCGCCCGATGAACAAATCTATTTTTAAGGTCTTTATCGACTCCTATCGAGACCTTCGAAGAGGTCTTGATCGACTCCTACCAAGACCTTTGAAGAGATATCGATCTTGTGTGACCAATTCCTCTAAAACCATATTCAGCCTTGTTCGACGGACTAAAACGATCCTAGAGGTTGAGGCATTTTCGGACCTAGCACGAGTGTTCTACGGTGGAGAGACATGGAGGATTAAGAGGTTAGGTTGAGGGTTCAGTTCGGTGAAGGGGGTGAAGGTGGGGTTTGGTGCCTTGATGACAAGGATATTTCGGGGGTTTCAAACAAAAGTGGGATTAGGGATGCAAGTGGGGCGGAGAATTTCCACGGGGGACGAGGATTCCTCGCAACGAGGATGGGGATTGAGAGTTTTAATGGGGATGGAGGTGGGATGAGGATAAAATCTCATATCCACGTGGGTATGGGTACGGTGATGGGGAAAAATATATTCGCGGTGATCCCGGCGGGAAATCTCCATTGGTAATATCCGTGAGAATATCCCCGTAGGTATCCTTATTGGGGACCTTTCTGGGATTACCCATGGGGATCCCCGCGGAAATCCTCGTATATATCAAATACATCTATATACATTGTATATATCAATTTTATATAATATTACAAGGCTTTCACTCAAAACACTAGTGATAAACAAACTCTAATGTGATTTATAATTTTAACTTATTTAGTTAATTATATGTTTTGTTTTGAATTGTGTGCAACTATATTTATATGTTACACTTTATTTGGTTGGAATTTTCAACAATTGTGATCATATGTATGTGTACCATACCTTTTATAAATTTTTTGAAAAAAACTAAGTTGGAAAAAATATTTCCCCACGATGATTCTTCACAAATTCCCTGCAAGAATCTCCGTCGTGATCTTTAATGGAAAATGAAATGGAGAAAGATTTTTCTCTATAGGGATTTTCTATCCCCGCAGGGATTAGGCGGAGATGGAGATGAAGATGAAAGTTTATCCCCGCTTGGAGATGGGTATGAGAATAAGAGAATTAATTTTTAAGCAGGGATGGAGATGGAGATAGGGTTACCATCTCCTATCCTCCTCATTTATATTCCTAACTGGGATCCATTTAGCAATTGAAACCTAAAATCGAGGTATACTTAAGTAATGGGGTAAGATTAGCAAAAATTGGGGTTTTCTATATAATATGTTGCCTGTTGACCTTTCAGATAATTTATTTAGATCGTCATATGAACTTTATTTTTTTTTCCTTCTGGAGATCAAAGGTCTCTACAAAGACTACAATGAATTGGATTTAATTTGTTATTATTATTGAAGTCAAAAGTGGGTGACAATAATTCAGCTTTGATGGTAAGTCATGGTGATGGCCCATGTCGAGATCACTTGCTACTTTTTTTTTTTTTCGTCAAAGAGATCACTTGGTACTTAGCAGAGTGTATGGAAGGCAGGATTACATGCATTTTTATTTTTTTTTCTAGGTAACATTACACAAGGTTTTTTTTTTTTCATATTTACTCATACACGTTATAACTTTTTTCATATAATTGTGGTATCCAAATTACTATCTGACTAAGTCCCATGTACCAGCTGCCTTGGTGGTCAGACTAGAAATTTAAGGATTCCAGTAGCCCGCGGGTTACGATACTGGTGAATCAAATCTATACTCGCATTTACCGTTAAGCCAATGAATCGAGGTTTGTTATAATTTATTTTGGTTACTTAAAAACTATGCATAATTCTCAAATAACATATAGGCCACCAAACTAGCTTGGTGTGATGAACGCGCGCCATCGATGTTCCACGAAACTAGTTTGGTTACTTGTTTTTTTTTTTTTTTTTGAGTTAGGATAACTTAGGTTTTATGAGTTTGTTGTGTCAACTCACTAAGATTTTATCAGTCTATTATAACCGATTAGATATGTTTATAACCGATTAGATATGTTCATAAAACGTCCTTATAATTGCTTTTCGTAGCTTATAATTGGGACAAGGGTCTTTTCTTAATGGGTCAAGTATGAAATTACTTGCGCTTCAAAAAAAAAAAGGGTAGTGCTAGATGGACTCAAAAAGTCCGGACTCAAACAACCAAAAAGACATAAAGACCCTTAATTTAAAATTATTATTAGTATTTGGGGTAGAGGGTAATTAGGTCTTTTACTTGCTTAAATTATTAACAAAAAATCTTTGAGTCAACTCAAAAAAAAAAAAAAAAAAGAGAAAGAAATTGTTGACACGTAACCGTCAAAGCACTATTTGTCATGGTGAAGCATTAGTCATGATTGTTGAGAGCAAACTTTTCATTCTTTAATTAATGTCAAATTAATTTTTATCGTACAAAAATCAAAAGACAATAATAGTTTTTTGTCAAGTATGCTCTCATCTTCTCGTTACTGAATCCTGAATTCCTGATGACATGACTAGGTTTAGGTTGGTTGATCTAGTAATAATTACTAGCAAGTTTACTAATATTATTAGCCAGTAAAAAAATGATTGATTCATAAGAGTATGTTTGGTAAAACTTTTACATCAAGAGTGTGTTTGGTTAATGTGGATTAGCGCTACATTGACCAATCATAACACATATCGAACGGTACATAAACAAATTATAAATTTATTTCTATAACAAACAAGCCCTCACCGTTTAATTTGTTTTCTTTAATTGGACAAATAACATAATATGTCCTAACGTTTTAAGATTTTTATAAATTTATCATAACGTTTCAATTTTTACAAATGTATCTTAACTTTTACATTTTTTTACAAATTTATCCTAACATTTCAATTTTTACAAATTATACATCCTAACGATTTATTTCTTTTACAAGTTTATCTCAAAATCTCTCCGTTAATTTCCAAGTTTTCAACTTTAATCCATACCTTTGCTATCTATGCTCAAATCATGATAGCGATTGGATTATGCTATTGGTGCTTCTTTCGGGCAAACTAGTTCAACCAGCCCGTTGTATTCGAGAACATGATAAATTGAGAGAAACTCTTCCCTTTTGCAACAACATGGTTAAAAATAATTCCAAATTAACCCAAATTTATTCATAGAATACAACTTACACAATTTCAAAACGTTGGAATGTATTTGTAAAAATTGAAACGTTATGATAATTTGTAAAAAAAACCTTAAACATTAGGATATTTTATGATATTTACCCTTTTAAATTTCAACGGTAGTAGACCTCACAACTTCTTAAAACCTTGCTTTTTGGTAGGTGTTGCGTCTTCATCTCATCAAGAATGCTTTGGCCCTAAGTCATTATATATGAACGGAAAGCAATGGAGTAATTAATTAGTGGGTGGTTTAATGATTTGATATATAATTGGCTAGATGGTAAAAACATCACTTACTAAAATACAAGATTTGGGGAAGTCATGAGTTCGACTCCCACTTAGGTAAAATAAAATAAAATAAAATGACAAATAACATAATATATCTTAAAATTTTAGGTTTTTTACAAATTTAGCCTAACATTTTAGTTTTTACAAATACATCCTAACATTTTAAGTTTTTTACAAATTTATCTTACTATTTCAATTTTTACAAATGCTAGAATGCATTTGTAAAAATTGATTAATTCTTTTTTATAAATTTATCTTGAAATCTTTATTAAGCAATATTAAAAAGTTAAAATAAATCAATTTGCAATAAAATGCCTAATAGTAATCCTAATATAAATCAAGTCAAATTTATTCATAAGTTATACAATTTACACAATTTCGAAAGGTTATGATATATTTATAAAAATCGAAATGTTAAAATAAATTTGTAAAAAATTTTAATGTTATGATATATTATGTTATTTACCAAAAAAAAAAGCACTATTAGTTACTTGATGCACTGAAAAGAGATCATTACTTTGCTTAACCTTATAAAGCTAGCTATTAATTTACAATAGTCAACTTAATCTTATTATTAGATATGAGAATCTTAAATCACTATAATTGGTGACTTCTATCATCATCAACGCATATATACATGCCCATCATTGGCTCCAGACTATATGCACTAAAATTTGGCCAATTCATTCAATATGTTTCGTGCATGCAATCATGTGTCTTTTTGTACGAATGCGCACATTTTGACTAAGAAAATAACCGTGATTAAGGTGTGTCATGTGGTGTTGGATAGCGATCGATATTAGATTTAGGATGTCAAAGGTACACTTAGTTGTAAAGTGAAAGTTGTGATTGATGATATATAACAAAGCGTGCCAATGATATGATGATACTAAGATAAGACGAAATCTTATAAAGTTTGATTGAACGCGCACGTTAAAAGACCAGTAAATGAAAGTAAATTAGATCACCAAACGTTGCTTTCAACCTTAATAAAGTGAAAAGTGCATAATCTTATTATTATGCATGTATCATGTGAGGCTGGCCTGTTGCTTAACGTGCCAAATTCAAATTGTTCCCCAAGCATGAAAATTTAGGAAGTGTTATACTGACGTCTTCACCAAAAAAAGAAAAAAAAAGAAAAAAGAAAAAAAAAGTTACTGATTGCGAGTCACCGATGTATGTTTATTTGGCAATTTATATATATATATATATTATACTTAATAAATAAGTACGAATAATCAATCTTTCAACCGTCACTTAAATTTATTATTATACATTTAATTAAAATTTTCAACCGTCATTTTAAATTTACTATTCTACTTTTAATTAAGAGTATAATCAATCTTTCAAACGTCGCTTGAATTTACTATTTTACTTTTGATTAAGTCTTTCAATCTTCACTTAAATTTATTATTCTACCCTTAATTACGGGTATTCCCGCTATTAAATCTAAATTGTTATAATTAGTTGTCAAAAAATAGAATAAAATGTAGTATACTTTTTGAAATATTAAAAATAGATTATTAGATTATTTAAATTCTTGCGAGCATAGCGAGTGAATTCAACTGTGTGTAGCACGCTATATATATGCGCTTCTACCATGGGACTTAAAAAAAAATCCCATGGCAGGGAGCCAAAAATATATTATTCATTGTGCCTCGAAAATTACAAGTTTCAATGTTTTTTCAAGATGATAAGATAATCAAGCAATGCTATGTGGCAAGCAAAAATAAATGATTAAAATAGCTTAATAAATAGTATTATTTATAAAAGTTAAACATTCTGTTCAAATCAAGAATGTGTATTTGATATTCTATAATAATTCTTAGCTATAAAAATTAAATACGTAATAATATAGTATGTAATAATTATATACAATATTTATGAATAAAAAACGCTTATATACACTCAATCTTTAACAAAATAATATTATTTATTTTGTAATTATGAAATGATATTTTAAATTAAAAAATATACCTTCTTACTAGTCAAGATTGAAAACTATTTTTTTGAAGAATGCACCATATATTTTTTTCATTATTTGAAGGTATATATTTTAAGTTAAAAATTACGACATTTTTTATTTGTTAAACTAGTATTTTATTTTAAAAAATATGAATATCCAAACCTTTGACTCAACAAATCTCGTTATGATTAGTCCGGTGCACCAACCTCATAGTCCGAATGACAACTCATGGAAATGCTACATGAAGAAACCACGACTTGAATACGAGAACTCTGCCTCAGTCATGCCTCAGCTAAGGAAGCAAATAGGGTGGGGAATGCTCGTTCCCTTCAGAGATCCACCTAAATGAAGCGATGATTTCTTAAAAGTTAAATATTCCTCATGGATAAAGGAATAAAGGACAATACTTATTCCCCGCAAAAATGGGGCAGGGATGAGATCATTTTTTCCCCATTGGGATTCTCCAACAATCCCCATGCGGATGTCTGCAGAGATTCCATGCTGTAACCGAGTAGCTTAATGTGGTTGTAATTGAATAACTTGGTAATTTAAATATTTTTAGATTACTTTTTTTTACTATATACTAGAATATGAATAATCATTTTCCTTACCACATAAATACACAAGAAAACAAAAGTATATAAATTCTTCAGTATAAAAAGAAAAACTAGTTACAACTTTTTTTAATGTTATGGGGTAGGGTTTAATGGGTATTTAGTTTAGCCGTACTTTTGGTATACTGAATGAACATATAACGAATTATTATTTTATAACTGTGACATCTGAGAATTTTATAAACTTGATTAGGCGGCTAATTAAGTATTTTTGGATTTAATTTGAGATTTAAGTATCCGAGGTGGGACCCACTCGTTACAGATCGGAGATCATAAATTTAATATTATTTTTTTGTAATGTGTGCCAATTTGATGTATTATACACAATTTCGACGCGATGTCCACGAGTTTCAGAGCGCGGTGAGGATATTTCTTCAATTTTGGTGAAATTGAGGTATTTTTTGGAATTTAGTTTGGACATTAATTGAAGAGCTAATCACGAAATCAAAATAGAATGTGTCACGGCTCAAATCTCTAATTTGATTTTAATCTTTTAATTATGATCAAATGACCTATGACGTGGGAGCCGCTTCGATATAAGTGTCGCGATCGAGGCTAGATGGCCGAGGTAAATGTTATATTTGTAGTGATGCATGCCTAGTGTATTATATATGTGTAAACTACTAAGTCATTCATACTTATGAATAGGTGTTGAGTCGTGTATGAGAAAATGCCTCGAGTTGCGTGCCGACTTGAGACTGAGTGGAGAATAATATGATGCGTTAGTATAAGCTTTATATTGCTTTTATAAGTGAGATGAGTGAGGTTGTGGTTGATTAAATATCAAATACACTTAAGTTAGTAAGTTTAAACAATAGCCACTTGATATTTCTCGAGACACGTGTTGACCCATCTCAACACCAATTGAGTTACTTATTAGTCATTTAGTATGAGTTAGTAGGATATGTGTGAATAAGTGTACCCTTATATGGATATCGAGATACGTGTGTACATTATGATCAATGGCTATCAATCAACCATATCCATTTCATGATTATAAAGCTTTTGGTCAACTCAAGCAACTCAACTCTTTCATTTTCATTTGCTTAAGAGAGAAGCAAAGTTGTTGGAGAGGTAGGAGCTGCTGGAAAAGAAGGAGATCAACAAAAATAGTGGATTGGGTGAAGTAGATCAAATCTAGCTAGTGTTCATCAAGTCTAGTACATTCTCTACATCATAAAGTTAGCTTAATTTGATGAATTCATGAATTTGATATTGTGGGTTGTTGTTTTATGTTGTGGGTGATGTCATGGAACTTTAGTAGTGTGTATGGAGGTTCCTTAGGCATTAGCATGACGTATGTGTAGAAAAAACTTAGAATTCTGATTTCGGAATTCTGGGGTTTACTACACATAACGTGCTAGGTGACGTTAACTTGGATTAACGTGCTAGATCAGGATTGGTAGCATGCTAATGTGTAGAAAGAGGGCATAGTCGAAAGACATGATTTAGTGGTTCAATACTATCGCCACAAGTTCCACCGAACATCAGTAGTCATGTGTCTTCGAATGCGAACTTCATTAGTGAGTAAGCCATCCAGAAAGGCCAACCAAAGAAAAGTACATATCTTCTTTGGGACTTTACACTTCCATATCGATGTGTACCGAGAATTTCCGCAGTCTCAAAACCCTGGGATAATGAATTATAGAGCGAGGCAGTAGTAAGAAGTCCTGAATTAGAGAGACCAATAGACTCTGTCCATGTCTGTATTTTGGTGGTTCGGTGGGGAAAAGGTGCAACACATAGCAAAGCCTCATTGGGAAGGAATGCCTAAAATCCTTTTAAAGACCATCCCCTATCAGTGTTAACATGAGCAATGAGGGCATTAGTCAAACATTCCTCAGGCACTGAGATAGTCGCCAAATTAATAAGAGGCATCGGCAGGCCCATCCATTTATCAAGCCAAAATCGAATAGTACGTGTAACGACCCGCTACCTTAAGCTGGTGTTTAATGTTAATCCAAATTCTAATTAATCCAAGTTAGGCTCGTGGTTAAGTCTGACGTACTTCGATTAGCGTGTGCGAGTGTTTGTGTGATGGTTTGTGTTTATTTGAAATGTTTAATGAATTTTATAGGTTGTGGTATAAAAAAGAATTTATATATAAGCTTATAACCAGAAAATATGTAAATAAACAATAAATAACTGGTACATCAAGTGCGATGAGGGGTCGTGAAATGAATGTACACACTCGAGAACACTCGTAGGCATGTTCGGTGAATCTATTGGCGAGAAAATATACTAGGTATATATATTTATATATATATTTGATATGTATATATATATTAAAAACTATAAGTTTGGTTTGAATTATATGGATCGACGAATCACCTCGAGATGAGCATAAGTGTTGATGGTGTCAACATGTGTGTCACTTTAGGAGGGTTATGTTAGCACATCAATCATTCGATCAGTCTCGAGATAGCGCGATGCATATCTTGAGGAAAATTCATATATTTAAACTAAAACCTTCAAACTTATCTTCACAATTGATTGAGAGTGAGAGAACAGCTGAGAGTTTAGTGTTTGATCTTGAGGGAATCAATTGGAGGAGTTATTTTTTTGTGAATTGAGAAGCTTAAACAACTGAAAATCATAGATCATTACAGTTAGTAAGTTTGATTTTGATACTTTTAAAGTCCAATTCGATATTGGGTGATGATATCTCTTTAAATTATTGTGTTTGATTATTGGAAATGGATTGTTACTTCATTAGAGGTCTTCCCTTATGTATTTTAGTTGATGTTGTAACGATTTGTGGGTGGAATAGTGGTTGCTGCACTGTGTTCTGCTGAGACAGTACATGGTGGAGTACGCTCCCTTCATTATTTGAGATGAACTTGGCTAATGAAGCACACTCTACCAATTGAGGGAGTGTGCTCCCACCCCAGAAAGCAACAATTATGCTGTAAATTGGATAAGATTTTCTAAAGTCTTAGAGACTGATTTAGGTGTTCTAAATAAAGAGTATTAGACCTATATTGATCACAAATGGTTTATGATAGGTGTTGGATCACTAGGAAAGCGTGAGTGACCCGAAAAATTAGAGAATTGTGACGACCCCTTCCCGAATTAGGGCACCACCCGACCTAATCCCGTCATTAAGCCATAATCTCACCATATAGGACTTAACAAAGAATTAGTCAGCTTTTCAAAAACATCATTACTAACCCATTATTTTTCAAATAGACATTATTTTTCAAATATACATTTGCTCATTACTTACTTAAAATCTTATTCATCGGAAGTTTTAACAAATTAACTGAAGCTTTTAATTCGATACCTAACAATTGTGAGAAAACAGGGAAATAACGATCACATACATGTATACATATACATAACAAACGGTGACAATATATCATCATGTGTCTGGTCAAGGTACTAGTCTCTCAACCCATTGTTGGGGCATGTGCCCTAGGTCAATCCATTAACTGTCTTTATGAATACTTTTAGTTAATAAAATAAAAGATTTCATTTGCTGTTTATTATAATTAATTTGCATGTTTACATTATAATAAGATCTATAGGTATTTACAGAAATATTCTAAATGTCCACAGTCGATCATTATACTGGGAACTATAATGAATTAAGACTAGTGTGAGTCTTGATTGATGATCATATGATGATTATACGTATAGGGATACGAATCAAGATCACGAGTACTTATTAGGGAACAAAGTACTGGATCGACCCACTATGAGAACATCACACGGATGAAGTCATAGTTGTTTCTCATGATAGGTATATTTTTCAGTCCTCTGACTTGATATTACCAGAGACTTCAACATTAGGAACACAGTGATTTGACACAATCAAACGTTGTCTTTAACTGAACGATTATAAAGGTTGTGATTGGTTACTGTGTGAGCAATGTGACGAAGTTGTGTAATCAAGATAAAATTTGTCCCTCTCATATAAAGAGAAATATCCGGTGGATCCCTCGATGTGTTAGACTGTTAAAAGGCCTAGTCTAAGTGAATTGATATTGATCAATGTCACTTGGATGTTTTCAGTCTACCTAGATATCATGACTAGTACGATTGAACATGTTGGATGACAATTTCATGTCTTATATTTGATCAAAAGGATATCGTGTGACAAAAGGATATTATATACACTATTGATTAGGTTGTATCGATTTGATATTTGTACAATTTGGGTAGTTATAATGTCTTGCTAGAGGCCGCTTATGACTTGTATACCAAAATGTGTTTTGGTACACTGCCAACGTTGTATGAGCCTATTGGGTCGCACACTAAGAATGGTTTTGCGAGATTTTAAGATGGTTCAGAAAAATGAATTTTTATGATAAAATTCATGACAGAAACGTCCTTGTGGTGTATTACACTTATAATTCTTTAAGTAAGGGTATATGTGTAATTTACTTAACCGTCTATATACAAGGGTTGTATAAATAGACGCTTTAAATTAGAACACATGTACAAAAGATTAAGGGCCGAAACTCTATTTGGTTTTAGAAACGACTTAGGGTTTTCTGGTACGCTTTGGATCATTTTAGAGAGAAACAAAAAGGTTTGGTATTCTCTCGAAGCTAGCACTTCGAATCTCGATTGCCGTTCGTGTGTGGACTGCTGGTAGAGGGCGTTCGTCATTGGCAGCGCCTTAAAGATCGATCAACCTTTAGAAATGTATTTTGCAGCCGAGGTATGATTAAGTTTTCTTGGTTTAAACATTTTTAATGGAATTAGATTCGGATCTTGTTGGGTTTTTGTCAAAATTGTTTTGTAATCTCCGCTGCGTATGAACCTCAAAACCCAACACCCATAACAAACAACCTTAAAAGTATATGAAATACATATAAAAGTAATACATAAAAAAATCAAAACTTACAAAATCTGGTGTAGCAACACTCCACTGGCTCAGAGGTAGTTGCTGATTTTCTCTTTGCCTAGCCTGCTACTCGATCAATCTGCACCTAATGTCATAAAAATGACGGTGAGTACAAGAAAGTAGAAAGTAACACAAAGAGATATTTGTTCACATTCCGAAATATGCAACAAGTATCTAAAAACATGATAATAACAACTATGTTGAAAAGAGAACATGCAAAGAGATACTTTAGTTAAACAAAATGAAATTGACACTCGGCTAAGTAGTAATAATCTAGGGCTGGTCGGCTCTAAATCAATGTGAAGGTCTGTGCAATGCTCGTTGCCTTTATAACCATTTGTTGGTGCCAGTCACCTACGATATATACTTGCCAACAACCCCGAAAATCATTTCCACGTACTGAGCAAGATAGTGGAGAAAACCAGATCACCCTGGAAGTCTAGTGACCCCGATATGTCAGTCGGACCTTTATAATAAAATGGTCATAAATACAAGAACTACTTTCATATTTCAAGGGCTAACATGGTTTGAGAATTGAACAAAGTAATCGCGTACCTAATGCACAATGGAAATAGATTCACAACACTGTGTAACACCTACCTAATAGCATGCTATTTCGCTGACCACATGTATTAACAATCAAAATGACATAGCACATGATTTGGAGTCAATGAAATCATTTAATTAACAATCTATATCATGAAAGCAACCTCGTAAAGTGAAAAAGGAAAATAAGTCATGGTATATAGAGTACAATGAAAAATTAGTCCAAATGACCTGAAGTAAACAAGTAAATAGGAATAAAATGTAAATAAATATCTCAATTAGTTTACTTACAATCCAAGCAGTTTCCTAAGCTATTCCAGCCTCCCAACACCTCATATTATGTATCCAAACTCGCGAGACTCTTCCTTAAGTTTTTGATATCAAACTAATCCACTGATTTCTCCTTAATCTTCTCAATTTTCCAAAACAACCCCTTAAGACTAAAAGATATTGAAATTTTAGTCTCGCATTGCAGCGCACTTTTGAGCATGAAATTGTCCAAATCTCAACATCTTCCCTTGTACAAAGTTTTTTGTCTCTAACTTAGATTTTTGAAAAGGTCTGGTTTGCATAATTCTGATTTAAAACGAAAGCGATGTCGTAATTTAACTAAACACAGCTCAAATCGAAACCTAATATGACTAGTAGAATTAGAAAATTTGTTTCTCTCAATTTATAGTTTTAAGATTCTTGACTTTTGGTTAGAAAACAGCTAACATAACAAATAATAACATATTAAAAGATAAGCTCATTTGGATGAGTAATTAGGGAGTTATGTCTTTTACTAGTTTAGTTTCAAAAATATCATAATGCATTTAATCACCTATTTGTATAACACTTTTGGACAAGAAAATATTTGAACTACAAAATTCTAGTAAGACAAAATTGTTCCTCTTTGAGTTAACTTTCAAATGCCACAGATCGAGTTCATTTTGATTTAAAATGAGCAAGTTATGACCAAATTACATAGGTTGGTTCATAATACAACAAGCATAATTTTCATTTTGGACTTAAAACTTCAAAAATTCATTTTTTTTTTATTTCAAAACCAAATTAAGAACTTCTTAATAGCTGGATTACCAGCTTGAAATGAGGCATCCAAATTTATCAACCAATTTCAAAGACTTAATCATCTAGCTTTTGAAAATATCTAAAAATCAGAACTGGTTTAAAACTTAAATAGAGATACGTGTATCTAGTTTGATGAACACCTAGCTTGATCAACACCTCCTACTCCGAACCCACTAATTTCTACTCGATATTCTCTAATTTCCTTTCTTCTCCAGCAATCTTTTCTTCTCTCCTAAGAAAGCTTATTTAGCTCCTAAGTTATTGAAATGAAATTGGTTTGATTACATGAGTTGATATTTAACTTTTTATATGAAATGGACATGGTTGATTAATAGCCGTTGATTCTCATGTGCACACGTATCTCGAGACCTATCTAATGATGTACATATTAACACATTTCTCACTTACTCAATTTAAGTAACACCCATATGTAACTCACATTGGTGTCAAGATGCGTCAATTCATATCTCTATGATCATCACATGACTATTGTTTCAACTTACTTACGTATGTACATTAAATGTTTAATCAACCATAGCCACATTTAAATCACTATTTAAGTTACATTAAGCCTAAATAAACTTACAATTATCACTCTCTACCTTGGTCTTACGTCGGCACACATCTCGAGGCACATCCCTACTTATGTCTCAACACCTATACACAAGTATGAGTGATTTAGTAATCTCTATATATAATACACAAGGCATACACCACTAAAAATATAATATATACCTCGTCCCTCTTGCCTTGGTCAGGACACGTATCTCGATGCAGGTCCCATGTCACGGTTCACGGATCCTGATTAAGATATTAAACTAGGATTTATAATTTTGGGTCGTGACAATTCTTCCTAACTAATGAAATTTCACCCTCGAAATTAAACTTTAACTAAAATTTTACATGTTTGAAAAAGGTACGACAATCTATCTCGTATATAGTCTTCCCTCTCTCAAGGTAGCTTCGAATCTCCATGGAATTGCCACTTGACTGACGCCTTCAGGATATACTTGCCTCTCAATTGATGTACCTCTGGTTTAGGATTTGTACTGGCTGCTCCTTATACGACACATCATCGCTTAGGTCAATCTGACATAAGTCAACTGTCGGTCTCTCGCCTGTCTTCGACTTAGCTAGTCGAAGCATAGAAATATGGAATACTATATGAATCCCTGACATCTGTGGAAGTAACTCAACCTCATAAGCAACCTTTCTTAGCCGCTTCTTGATTATGAAAGGTCCGATAAATCTCGGTGCTAACTTGCCTTTCAGACCAGATCTCTGAAGACCCTTTCGAGGAGAAACCTTTAGATACACAAAGACTCCCTCGTCATACGTGATATCTCTGTGATACGTGTTTGCATAATTTTTTCGGCCTATCCTGGGCTCCTTTAAACCTCTTGCAAATCTGTCGTACATTCTCTGTGTGATCAACAATAATTTTAGACTCTACAATGTCTCGGTCCTCTAGCTCTTCCCAATAAGATGGTGAGCGACGCGGTCTGCCATATAAAACCTTGAATGGTACCATCTCAATGCTAGCCTGATAAATATTGTTCTATGCAAACTCGCATAATGGTAGGTACTTCTCTCATGATCCGCCAAACTCAAGTACATAAGCCCTGAACATATCCTCGAGAGTTTGAACTAAAATCTCAGTCTGCCCATTCGTTTAAGGGTGAAATGCTATGTTGAACTGTAGACGCGTACTGTACTGCTCTTGCATACTCTGCCACATCCTGGACACATACATAACATCTTTGTCCGATGTAATAGTCAATGGTACCCCATACAGCCTAATAATCTCCTTTTTGAACAATACTCTCAATTGGTCAAATGTGTAGTGAGCTACAATTGGTATGAAATAGACGGATTTTGTCAATCTGTCCATAGTCACCCACATAGAATTGTGTTGACGGCCAGTCCTCGGCAATCCTCTAACAAAACCCATTGCTATGTCTTCCCACTTCCATTGCGGAATGGGAAATAACTATAACAATCCTCTAAGTCTATGATGCCTAACCTTCACCTATCTGCAGTTCCGAAAATTCATGATAAACTCTGATACGTCCGTTTTCATACTAGGCCTCCAAAAATATCTTTTCATGTCATGCTACATCTCGATTATACCTAGATGAACAGTGAATCGGGAACGGTGTGAATCCTAAAGAACTTCATCTCTCAACTTTGCTACTGCCGATATCCACGATCTGCTTCTAAATCTCAAACACTGATTCGTCGTCTCCATCTAGTCAGTACAATCAGTACTCTGGGCTAACTCACTAAATCGGGTATAGAATGTCAACTCTCTGACTTTTTGACACTCTTTGTATAGACATGGTCCGAAGCCTCATTGTGCTCAAATCATCACCCGAGTGTTGGTAGGAATATCTGATTGAGTCATCATCGTCGCTGCCTCGAATAATCCATACTTATGCGTCATATGGCATCTAACAACCTCGCAATCTCCCGTCGGTATCCTACTCATACTCAGTGCATTAGCAACTATGTTAGCTTTTCCTGGATGATACTCCAAAGAAAAATCGTAATCCTTCAGAGTTCTAACCATCATTCTCGTATCATATTCAGCTCTTTCTGTGTGAAAAATATATTTCAAACTCTTATGATCGGTGTAGAGTGTGAACCTTTCTCCATACAGATGATGTCTTCATATCTTCAGAGCAAATATTATCGCTGCTAACTCTAAATCATGAGTGGGATAACTTTTCTCATGTATCTTTAGTCGTTTGGATGCATAAGCCACTATACCTCTATCTTGTATTAATACACAATCTAGACCTATATAAGAAGTATCTGTATATACCAGGAATCCCTGTCTAGCCTAAAGCAATATCAATACTAGTGTAGTAGTCAACAATCTCTTCAGCTGAGCAAATGCCTTATCGCATTCCTTAGACCAATCAAACCTAACATCTTTCTAGGTGAATTTGGTCATCGATGAAGTGATCTTTGAGAAATCCTTCACGAACTTACAGTAATACCCTGCTAATCCCAGAATACTCCTAATCTCCATAACTGACATTTGCGCCGGCCAATCCATAATAGCCTAAATCTTGGCTGGATCTACGGTGATGCCTGCCGCTCCAACATGTCCCAAAAACTTGAACTTTAAAAGCCAAAACTCACACTTGCTGAACTTGGCTTAGATTCAATGCTCCCTCAAAGTCTGCAATGTCTCATTGAGGTGTTGCTCGTGATCCTCTCGAGCGCTCGAGTATATCAATATATCATTAATGAAAACTATCACGAAACGGTCAAGAAATGACTTCATTACCCGGTGCATCAAATCCAGAAACATGGCAGAAGCATTAGTTAAACCAAATATCATGACCATAAACTGATAGTGCCCTTATCTCCTACTGAACACTCTTTTGTTGTGCCCATCTCTTTAAGGTCCTAGATACGAGAACTAATTTCATAACTCGAGAAGTGACACAATAAGGGATCTATAATGGAATAACTCAACCGAATGCAAAGGAATGTTATTTACAACACCACAAATCATTCACCTAATAGCATGTTTTTCTATTAACACTTTGAACAACCAAAAGTTGACATAACATATAATTTAGAGTTAATGAAAACTATCTAAACAACAACCAATGCCATGATAACAAACTCATATAATGAGAGAGGATAACAAATTCATGGCATCTAGAGTACAATAACACATCAGTCTAAATGATTGTAAAGAAAAAGCATAATAGAAAAGAAATGAAAATAAATATCTCAATAAGTGTACTTACAAACCGCGCCAAGCTCCTATGCTAATCCGATCTGTCGACATCTCGAAACATGTACCCGAACCTTCGAGACTTTTCTTTATGCTATTAGTACCATTAGACATGTTTTATAATGTGTTTAGACTCTCAGTTAGGTTGTTAAGCTTGTTTAAGGTGATTAAGTTATAGTTAGAAAATTGTAGATTTTGTGCTGTCAAAGCACCTAGTGCGCTGGGTGAAAGATCCAACGCGTTAATGACCTAATTAGCGCTCTAGTCAACCTGATTAGTGCGTCATACACAAGTAGCTTGTTTGAGGTGTTTAAGTTATAGTTAGAAAATTGCAGATTTTGTGTTGTCAAAGCACCTAGTGCGCTGGGTGGAAGATCCAATACGTTCATGACCTAATTAGTGCGCTAGTCAACCTGATTAGTACGTTATACGCAGGTAGCACGCTACCTAACACAATTAGCACACTATGTGTAGGAAAACCCAGAAATTCTGCACTTTAAATCTTGAGTTTTCTCTACACATTGTCAACTCTAACACATTGGGATCTATTGTTCTAACCTACTAGAGACCCATGACACCCACAACACCACAACAACCACACTTCAAGTTTTTCATGAATTAATCAACTTAAACTAAATAACTAGTGTAAGTAGATTTATCTAGTTTATGAACACCCCTAGCTTGATCTCACACCTTCAATTTACACAAATTCACCATCAACTTTGCTGATCTTCTTATCCGAAACTTACTTCCTTTTTAAGTTTAGAAATTAAATGGTGGTTTGTATGGCAATCTCTTGCATTTGTGTGTGTGTGTGTGTGTGTGTGTGTGTGTGTGTGTGTGTGTGTGTGTGTGTGTGTATGTATGTGTGTGTGTGTGTTGATAAGGCTGATTCCTAGCCATTGATCTTAATGTGCATGCGTATCTCAAGACTTATCTAATGACATACGTCTTGACACAATTTCACTAACTCTCCATTGACTCCATCTAACTGACACCAATTGCAATTCAATTGGTTTCATGATGTGTCAACACATATCTTGAGGAATATCAATGCCTAATGTTTTAACTTTCTAATTTAGGCTGCATTAATGTAAATCAAACTATAGCCACATTAATCTAACTAAATAAGCTACATTGATTTTACTATTTAAGTTACTAGTAAGAGTGACTTAGTAGTCTACACATATACATCACACTAGGCATCCATCACTCAAAAATGTTATACTACCAGTCCTCACGCTGAGTATTCGAACAGTGTACCCACTTTCGGTCACTTCTTGGGTCAGTAACCCAGAGTAAGACTAATTTACTATTGATAAATTATGGGCCGTTAAAATCTAGTTGTTGTAGTTTCTAAAGTCAATATGATTGACAATGTTAAAGGTTGGTGGATTGACACGGGAGCTACTAGGCACATTTATAGCGACAGGGCGTTGTTTTCAAACTTTGAAGATGTTACTAATGATGAAAACTCTACATGGGGCATTCATCTATGTTAAGTGTAAAAGGAAAAGGAAAAGTGTTGCAAAATTTTACTTCTGGAAAACTTTTACTTTAATTGATGTACTTATGTCCCTGAAATTAGGAAGAGCCTAGTTTCTGGTACTCTCCTTACCAAAAAGGGAAAGCAGTGTTTGAATCTGATAAGTTTGTGTTATTAAGGATAAAGACTATACAGGAAGAGGGTACTTAGTCGATGGAGTGTTCAAACTAAATGTAATTGTTACTAATGCTATGAATAAAGTAAATGCTTCTATTATATCGTGGGTTCTTATGATGTCCGACATGCTAGATTATGTCATGTAAATAGTAAATCTATCAATAAAATGGTTCATCTTAACTTATTACCAAAATTTAATACTAATTTAAAGCATAAATGTCAAACTTGCACCGAATCTAAGTTTGTTAAGTAAACTTTCAAAATAGTCCAGGGAAGGTCATATAAGTTGTTGAGTTTAATTCATAGTGACCTTTGCGACTATAAATCAACCCCTATATGAGGTGGAAGAAATTACTACATCACTTTTATAGATGATTGTAGTAAATCTTGTTATGCCTATTTGATAAAAACTATAGATGAAGCCTTTAATATGTTTAAGACATATAAGGCAGAAGTAGAGAATCAATTAGACAAAAGGATTAAAGCAATAAGAACGGATGGCGGTACAGAATTTGAATCTTTTGAATTTGCTAAATTTAGTTGTGATCATGGAATTATACATCAAACTACGACACCATACACACCTCAATAGAACGTGTCGCGAAGAGAAAAAATAGAACTTTCAAAGACATGTTAAACTACATGTTAAATAGTTCGGGACTTCCACACACTATGTGGGGTGAGGCTTTACCTACAACAAATTATATCCTAAATAGAATCTTAATTAAGAAGACAAATAAATCTCCTTATAAATATGGAAAGTTATAATTCTTAATTTAAAAATTTTAAAAGTGTGGGGTTGTCTAACAAAGGTACAAGTTCCTGTCACTAAAAGAACTAAGTAAGGACCTAAAACGATAAATTGTGTATTTATTAGGTTTGCTAACAATAATATAGATTTTTGGTAATTAATTTTGAGATTAGTGATATTCATGTTAACACAATTATTGAATATGTGGATGTGCGATTCTTCGAAGGATTTTTTCCTTATAAAGAAGGGAAATTAAGTTTAGATATAAACTGTCCACTTCTAATGTTCTAGTATTACATGAAAAATCAAGAAAGGGGAAAATATCAAGAGTTCAAAGAGTTTTGGATCGAGTTTTATAAGTTTCTTGATTAAAGTTAAACCACAAACATATAAAGAAGCAATGACTTCTAGTGAGGCTATTTTATGGAAATAAGCTATAAATAGTGAAATAGAATCCATGTTAAGGAACCGCGGATGGGAGTTGGTTGATTTATTCCTAATAGTAAACCAATAGGTTACAAATAGATTTTAAATGAAAATCGAAAGCCAATGGATCGGTTAATAAATATTAAGCTCATTTAGTGGCTAAAGGATATCGACAAAAAGAATTGATACTTATTCTCCAATTTCAAGAATTACATCTATTACGATGCAAATTCAATTGCTGCCATTTATAATATGGACATGCATCAAATAGATGTGAAAACAACATTTTTAAATGGAGAATTAGATGAAGAGATTTATATGGAACAACCCGAAGGATTTTGGTTCAAGGTCAAAAAAATAAAGTTTGAAAGCTTGTTAGGCCTTTATATAGACTTGAGCAAGCACCAAAATAATGACATGAGAAATTTGATCATATTATGATTACAAATGGATTTAAAATAAATGAATATGGCAAATATGTTTACATCAAAGAAATGAGAAATTCATGTATTATAGTATGTTTATATGTTGTTGATATATTGCTATGAAAATTAATAAGGATGTAATCATTTCAACTAAGAAGATGTTGAATTCTAATTTTTAGATGAAAGACTTATGTCAAGCATATGTCATTTTATGTATTCAAAATAAAAGAAATAATGATGGATATATCCTTATCCAATCACATTATGTACAGAAAGTACTAAAGATGATCAATTAATTTAATTGTAAACCTATTTCCATTCCATTTAATGCGAATTGTAAACTTAAGAAAAATACTGAAAGTGCAATTTCTCAATTATAGTACTCCCAAATAATTGAAAGCTTGATGTACTTAATGAATTCTACAAGACTAGACATTGCTTATGCAGTGAACGGACTTAGAAGAAATATATGCAATCTAAATAATTACCATTAGGAAACACCGATAAGAGTGCTAAATTATTTAAAATATACTTTAAACTATGGATTGCATTATACAAGATATATGCCAATACTTAAAGGGTGTATTAATGCCAACCGAATTTCCGATAATACCGAAACTAAGTCAACTAGTGGATATATTTTTACTTTAGGAGGAGCTGCAATTTCATGGAAATCAACAAAGCATACGTTTATAGCTTGCTCGACAAATGGAATCGAAATTTGTAGCCTTAGATAAAGTTGTCGAGGAAGTAGAATGACTAAGAAATTTTCTAGAAGATATTCCATTCGAGCTAAAACTAGTGCCAACAATATATATACATTGTGATATTATGGCAGCTTAAGCTAAAGCCAAAAATAATCTATATAATGGTAGGTTAAAACATATGAGGCACTGCCATAACACTATAAGACAATTACTATCAAATAGAGAAATAAGTATTGATTATGTAAAGTCAAAGGAAAATATTGCAGATCTAATGACATAGGGCTTACATAGAGATCAAGTCATGTTGTCATCGAGAGGAATGAATTTAAAGCCTATAAAATGAGTTAAGCATGACGAAAACCTAACCTAGCTTATTGGAGATCCCATGTACTAGGTTTAATAGGCAAACTGGTTAAACAAAACTCGGGAGAATAACACATACTCACTCTGTAACGACCCGAAAATTTGACTTGTGCCACGTGTTAGGTCAGGGTCGTTTGTGGGATCCACTCGTCGAAATGCGTATGCCCGAATCTCGGGTGGAGTCTCCGAAGTACTGTGTAATATCCAATTTGAGATTATAATGCTAATTGTTGAGAAAAGTGATGGGGCATGTGCCCTAGGTCAATCCATTAACTGTCTTTATGAATACTTTTAGTTAATAAAATAGAGGATTTCATTTGCTGTTTATTATAATTAATTTGCATGTTTACATTATAATAAGATCTATGGTATTTACATAAATATCCTAAATGTCCCTAGGCGATCATTATACTAGGAACTATAATGAATTAAGACTAGTGTGAGTCTTGATTGATGATCATATGATGATTATACGTATAGGGATACGAATCAAGATCACGAGTACTTGTTAGGGAACAAAGTACTGGACCGACCCGCTATGAGAACATCACATGGATTGAGTCATAGTTGGTTCTTATGATAGGTATATTTTTCAGTCCTCTGACTTGAGATTGCCAGAGACTTCAACATTAGGAACATAGTAATTTGACACAATCAAACATCGTCTTTAACCGGACGATTATAAAGGTTTTGATTGGTTATTGTGTGAGCAATGTGATGAAGTTGTGTAATCGAGATAGAATTGTCCCTCTCATATAAAGAGAGATATCTAGTGGATCCCTCGATGTGTTAGACTATTAAAAGGCCTAGTCTAAGTGAATTGATATTGATCAATGTCACTTGGATGTTTTCAGTCTACCTAGAGATCGAGACTAGTACGATTGAACATGTTGGATGACAATTCCATGCCTTATGTTTGATCAAAAGGATATCGTGTAACAAAAGGATGTTATATACACTATTGATTAGGTTGTATCGATTTGATATTCGTACAATTTGGGTAGTCATAATGTCTTGCTAGAGACTGCTTATGACTTGTATACCAAAATGTGTTTTGGTACACTGCCAACGTTGTATGAACCTATTCGGTCGCACACTAAGAATGGTTTTGCGAGATTTAAAGATGATTCAGAAAAATGAATTTTATGTGATAAAATTCATGACGTAAACGTCCTTGTGGTGTATTACACTTATACTTCTTTAAGTAAGGGTATATGCGTAATTTACTTAACCGTCTATATACAAGGGTTGTATAAATATACGTTTTAAGTTAGAACACAGGTACGAAAGAAAAAGGCCGAAACTCTATTTTAGTTTTAGAAACAACTTAGGGTTTTATTGTATGTTCTGGATCGTTTTGGAGAGAAACAAAAAGGTTTGGTATTCTCTCGAAGCTAGCACTTCAAATCTCGGCCGCCGTTCGTGTATGGACTGCTGATAGACGGCGTTCGTCGTTGGCAGCGCCTTAGAGATCGATCAACCTTCTGAAAGGTATATTGCGATTGAGGTATGATTAAGTTTTTCATGGTTTAAACTTTTTTAATGGAATTAGATTCGGATCCCGTTGGGGTTTTTGTCAAAACTGTTTTGTAATCTCCGCTGCGTATGAACCCCAAAACCCAACAAAAAGATACGCGGGGAATGCGGTGAACCGAAACACGAACGGTGACGCGCCTCGAGTCACGTGTCGACGTGGGACCGAGGTAGCGGCACATTGGGGTAAGATTTAATTATTTAAATAAAATATAAATTTTTGGGAAATGCGGTGTTAATGTGGCCACATAAATTATATATGGGTAAAGTATAAAGTGAGGAAGAAAAAAAAATTGGCATCACTAGATCTATATCTAGATACACATACACACATCTCAATACAAGGTGTAAGGTTTTGGAGTCACTCACAAGTGACTTGGGGGACAAGTGTGGTGTTGAAGACTACAAGATATTCCTCGAGATATGTGTGTGTGAAGAGATGTGTGGCTTTCAAACACACCAACCCCAATCCTTATCTTCAACTTATCTCCAAAATTATCTCCAAAGTCAGTGGTGGAGAGGAAAAAAAAACAATGAAAAAGAGACGAAACAAAGAGACAGAGAGAGAGGAAGAAAACCGAGAGAGAAGGAGATAAGAAGAAGAGACCGGCAGAGAGAGAGAGATCGACAGCTCGAAGGTGAGTTTTCATTGTTGATGTGTGGTTTGTTGTTATTGTGTCGGTGGTTGTTGGTGTTCGGGTGGCGAACTCGGACGAACTGCCATGGCAATTCGTCCGAGCTCGAGGAAGACAGGGGAGTGGTTTACCCTGCATACGAACCCCGCATGGGGTTGGGGATGGAAGCCCAACCCCATCGATAAAAGGAAAAAAAAATCAAACCCTGGTGGGGAAGACGACCCCCTGCGGGTCGGGTCGGGTCGGGTCGGGCGACCGACCCAGGCCCGGGGGCCGAGTTGGGCCGGGCCGACCCTGACCTGAGTGGGTTGGACCGGGTCAAATCGACCCGGGTCTGCTGGACCGGGTCGGGTCAATCGGGACCCACCCCAATAAAATAATATATTTAATTATTGAATTAAATTAAACTGATTTTTTTATAAACTGTAAATTACGGAAAATAGATTAAAATAGATAAAAATTATGAAAAAATTCTGAAAAATCCTCGAAAAATATGAAAAAATAGGGAAAGCTAAAAAAAAGGAGTTCGAGGCTTTTCGGGCGACACCCCGGTATAATTCGAAAAAGGATGCTAAAAAACTTATTTTTTATGAAAATAAAAATGGCAAATCTATAATCACATACTATACTTGCACGTAATGCGACCTTAAAATTTTAATTGGTATAAATAGACACTAGGGACGTGGGAGTCGGGTTTCGAGTGCGCAAATCGATGCGTGAGCGGGACGTCTTGAAGACGAATTACGAATTTCGAGGTAAGTAAACCAGCTAGGGACTTATACAGTATTTCATTTCCCTCCATTGGCTGTTGTTGTTTACTATTTTGTGATAGCTTTATTGTTGTTCGCTGCCTTGTGATGATAGCTATTGTTGAAATTATTGTCGATTGAGTGAGTCAATTGGCAAGTGAGTCGTGGTTACTGTTTATCTGCGATATGAGAGGGTTAGGGCTGGAGGCAGGGGTCTCGTCTTAAACCCGAGGTTTTCCTGGTCGTCCGTCGATATTATCCGGGTCCATGGATATTTCATAGTCATACGGGCTAGGGCTGGAAGGCAGGGGTCTCGTCCTAGATTCGGGTCTATGGATGTCTCATAGTCGCAAGGGTTAGGGCTGGGAGGCTGAGGTCTCGTCCTAAACCCGAGTTTGCGGGGCTTTTGCCGCGACTCAACGACCTTTTGGTCGGGACTCCTTGTTATTTGGCCTCACTCATTGATGGATTGTTTACAGTCTTGTATATTCATGCGTTCTTTATTCCATTCGTACTATTTGCATGAATTCGACTGCTTTGGATATTGTGAAATGTCGTGTATATGTCCTACTGGATTTACTTTACCTGGGCTCGTCATTCTTATGTTTGACTGAGTGTAGAGCCGCGAACGAGCAGCAGAGGGAAGGCTTCATAGCTAGGTGAATTTTTGTATATTTTGTATTTACTCTCCTCCGATGATATTTACTGGGTTCATAATTAGGTTGCCTAACTCCCTGATCTTTTTGTTGAGTTATTTAATGTATTAGTCACTTCCGCTAAATTTTTAAAATCTTGCAAAACTATTATAACTCAACTGTAAAATGTTGAAGGTACAGATAATGATGGATTTGAAGGCTGACTAGGCTCTCATTGACCTTGCGAGACTGGCTTTGGGGTCCACGTGAGTTTAGGCCGGGCGGGGCCCAGTTCGTGAGAAAATTGGGGCCGTCACACACTCATTCCTAAAATTAAAATGTGTTCAGAAGAAGTTAAGGATATGCTAAGCATTTAATGACAAATAAAAATGTCACTTATAAGATAGTAAATGTGGGTCGCATTTATGAGAACGAAACATACTAAATTACTTAAATCTATCATGAAATTAGGATCTGTCTAAGACTAAAATGGACAAAAACATACAAACTGAATTTGATTATTGTGTCATGCGTAAGGCTTATTGTCTTAGTTTACTATAAAAAAGTGAATAGTTCATGATCTTCTACATCCACTGTGTCACGAAGTAAATCCAACACGTTTTATTATGGTAAGTTCAAGTCTTTTAAATACTTTTCCTGAAAACATGACGTAATACTTCTCTCTCTCTCTCTCTCTCTCTCTCTCTCTCTCTCTCTCTCTCTCTCTCTCTCTCTCTCTCTCTTTCATACATAATTTTATATTATTTTTAATATTTTTAATGTCAGCCTTTCGTCATTAAGACATTTGACTGGCCTAGATTATTTTAATTCCCTGATAATCTAATCAGCATAATCCATTCTTTTAACTTTGACTTCAAAATAATCTTTATTTCAATCCTTAATAATGCTCCAAATTGTAATTTAGATCCTCAACTGACTCAGTTTTTAACTTATTTTATTAGAGCAAATCAGGAAATCATATCTGTATTACTCTCCGTATTTTATAAAAATTTTCGCAACCCTTACACTAAAAGTGGCATGCCGAAAAACTTACACCTAATAGACAACAAGATTTAGGATAGGCTTCAAAGGACTCACAACTCCCTGTAGTTCACAATATATATATCAAGTTCAAACTTATACACTAACTTTGAGTCTCTGATAGCTTAATTACAACTTTATAATCCCAAATAGACTAAAATTGAAATATAAACCTCTCAACGTATTTTAAACTAACTTAGGAGACTCTCATAAGCATTCAATGAAACGTCATATACTACATTCACCCCAAGAATCCTAAAACAATATATATACATATATGTATATACAATTTAAAACAAAAATATACTTTAGATTTTGAAAACAATCACCACAATCTTCGAGTCTTCTCCATTCATCTTTTGTCTTCATACATAATCTGACATCAACAAAAACAACTCAAAGATGTCAGGTAAGTAAACATTTATACTAATCCGTACTCCTACAATTGTTATTTTGATACATGGAGAAATGTAATTGCATTTTCAAATAATCAATAAGATATATGCGTCAACATGGCATACAATCCACTTTGTTTCTATCTCCTAACTATAATCAGATGTCGACTTCCA
Source organism: Stephania yunnanensis (assembly GCA_039657365.1). Classification (NCBI taxonomy): domain Eukaryota; kingdom Viridiplantae; phylum Streptophyta; class Magnoliopsida; order Ranunculales; family Menispermaceae; genus Stephania; species Stephania yunnanensis. The sequence continues at coordinate 48,430,471 of CM077584.1, read as the reverse complement.
AAAATAGTATAGAGATAATATTAAGAGATCATGAAATGCAAAGATAATTTTTCAGCGATTGACTCTGGAACTAGTCTCACTAACTGACATTTGAGGTAAGATTGAAATCTAATTTCAAGCCAACCAGACTCCGAAACAAGCTTATCTCCCTCACTCTCTCTGTGTATGCATGACCAAGAATGATAAAATGCAATACAGACTATGATACAATTGCAGATACAAAGATATTCAATAAATAGTAAAGATCAATATAGGGTTTACTTACAACCAAACCAATTTTGTGCTTAATTTTCGGGGTTCCCAGAGCGTCAGATCACCTTAAAAATAGCTCCAATTAGCTTCCTTGTATACCCAATTATATTATGGGTCAAGATTCAAGTGAAACTAAATCATAAAACCTAATGAAAACCGCGGCTTTTTAACCTTGATAACCTTAATATTTGTCATGATGTAAAAAAAACTTGTTGTACTCATGTTTTAGTTTCCATAGACTCCAAGAACACTTAAATCAGATACTCCAAGAACACTTAAATCAGATCACCGATGGAGAAGTTATGAATTTTACAGTATGGTCTATCAACTAGGCAAACTTTGTTTATTTCAAACTGAAAAATGTCTCCAAATCAATATTTTCGCAATTAAATCCTCAAAACTCGTCAAAAAACACCACAAAATCACTTAATACCAGCGTTGAAATATTTTCACAACCCGTGGAGTCAAATGGGATTAAAACTAATAATCGATTCATCCAAAAATCCTATGTAAATCAATATCATCTATAAAAACATCTCTAAAATAGTTATTAACTGAATTGCATTAGTTCAATTAATAAAAATCCTAACCCACACTAGTGGAACTTATCCCAAATTGATCCAAATCAACCCAATACATCACTTCACAATGATTTCTACCAATTTCCATTGAAACTAAGCAAGAGAAATAGAGAAATCACGAGAATTCAAATTGAATTGTGAAAAATGCCCTAAATTGAGAATTCACCAAGTTTTAAGTCGAATACCTCATTTTCACTACAAAAACTTAGCTCGAACTGACTATCTCACAATGCTCTACAGTTTTGTAAAAAGAAATCAGGTAAAAATCAAATGTCGAGAGATCGCGAAGTGAAAACCCGAATGGAGAAGGTTTAGAGAACGATCTGTAGTTCATTCTTTTGAAATGAAACGATTCATTTCATTTCTTTTTTATATTTATATATTAAATCATCAACTGCTTGTCAGCAGCTTAATTTTTTATTTATTAATTCTCGAAATTCCTATTTAGACATACTTTAACTTATGGTGTGAGTTTTTGTTCGATTTTTCACCAAATTGAGCAAACATCTCGACAAAATAGTCCAACTCCATAAAATGTCCATAACACAGATTTTGGTAACGCCAAAACTTGAGATTTTTTAACTTTGTCCACGACATACCAAAATCATTTGGACCAACTCCATTGCCATACTTAGCCAAACATGTATCAATTTGGACTTAATTTAAACCTAGACCACCGCCAAGCGACATAAAGCTTGAGGTAAGGTCTAGCACCAACTTCGTTCTCATTTTACAATACCACTGATCCCGACTTGTATGCAAAATCGAGGTATAAATCTTCATGTAAGGATTAACACTTGATTAATTAGTTTTCGATAAACTAATCATTTTTATTTCGCTTGTGCCCTTCAGACACGCATTTACAACCTTGATTATGATAAATTGAGGACACACATCAACACGCTCCGATGTCGCGACAAAGTACAATATAATATACACAATAAACATTCATCCTCGAGAAAATAACATTTTATCTTATGATCTGCAGTCTATAATATGTAGGTCCCACTTTGGATAAATTTTGAATAAAATCCAAAAAATACTTAATTAGCCCTTGATCCAGTTCATGATATTCTCGGATGTCACAATTTAAAATGCCAAATTAGAACATAAATGTAGGCTAACATGTGATTGTGATGTTTTCTATTCAAATGTAAGGTATTGTTGGAACTTAGGACAAAGTCTCAAATGAGTTTGTATAGAAAATTCTTTAGTCCCACATTGAAAATTTAAAAGAGTGGAAACTCTTCAAATATAAACACCATCTCTAAAGCTTTGCTTTAGAATATCCAATAGACGGAGCCCAAATGGTATTGGATAGTATGGTGTATATATATGATATTTAATATTTAATATTTAAAGTCAAATATAGGGCCATGGTCTTTGAGGCCTTTGGGCTTAGATTGTTTAGCCTTATAAAAATTAGTTTTTAGTTTTCTAATCAAATTTTTTCTTTAATTTCGTAATTTTGAAATCAACTATTATTCGGTTATGCTGTTAACAAGTGCGACTGTTAATAACGCCAATGGGCATTAGTTTCTAAATTAAAGAGTTGCAAAGCTTTGAAACAATGTGTCAAATTCTATTTAAGTAGAATTGAGATACTGAAGACTCACTTGATTTTCAAAATATATATTATTTAATAGAGAAGCAAATCATAGTTTGGAAAGACTTTTGAAATTGGTAAATTTTGTTTTGGAATGGCATTCGATAATATTTTGGGGGCAGATCTCAGTGAGAAAATTCAATCTTTGAATTCATAGAAATTTATGTCTTAGGAAATTGTTTTTATGCAAGCTTCCGGTTAGATAATTTTATTAAATTTACTTGTTATTAAATTCTATTATTGATTGTTATAATTTCATTTTATTTATATCAATTGGTAAGCATTATAGATTGTTTTGTAATAACATATATAATCTCTCTACGACCACTAGCTAAGAGTTCTAGTTTCGATCTCTAGCTACTTTAACTTGTCATTCTTTTAAGACAACGGTTATTTGGACCCCACATTTTGCTCTCTCTATCCCCTTACTTTGTTGTACCCCATTTTTGAATTTTGTTTACTACATTCACCCCAATTTTTTGTAAATTGTTTCAAAACTACCATTCACCCTCAACAAATGTTTACCCCTCTCCTACCCTCATCCCAACACCCCCTCAATCCTCTTCATTTCTCGATTTTAGTCATTATAGAGCAATTGTAATAGATCACCAAATGTCGTATGAGTGTTTTTTGTTCGTTGAACAAGGTCGGATATGGCCATGTCATGTCTTAAAAATGAAAAAGTGTCGCATGTGGGGTTTGGTTGCATAGGGTCGAGACCACTATAGAGATATCGACCACTCCGATCAAGACTTCTTTAGAGGTATCAGCCAACTCCTATTGAGAATGCGAAGAGAACTCGGTCTCAATAGGTGATGGAGGGATCCAGCTATACCTCTTTAAAGGTGTTGGCCTGTGTGTCCAAGACCTCTTTAGTGGTGTTGGTCATATATGTCCGACACTTCTTCAGAGCTGTCGGCTTTGGGTGGCCGACACCTGTGGGTAACAAGAACGAAAAAAAATTCAAAACTCCTAAAAAATATATGATAATGACTGAAAAATAGTGGGTTTTGCTCAAAATCTCTTGATATTTTCGATTCCATTTAGACTTTGTACTCAGAACGCAATATTTAGCCCCTAAATCGAAGCCATAAATCTAACAACAAAACCACAAACAATATTGACTCAAAAAATAAAAAAAATAAAAAAACCTTGAAATCGATACTAAAAGAGATGATGAATGCATCTATGGTGTCAAACCGATGTGGTTTTGCTCGAATTTCGTCGGATTTAGGCTGGTGGTGAGAGTGCGATTTGAGATAAGGGTGACTGGGTACGCGTGAATGGAGTGAGTAGGGTATGGGTGAATATAAATTCTTTTATATGGAGGGGTAGTTGGGTCATATCAATAGGGACTGAGAAAAATTCAAAAATAGGGTAACGGGAGCGAAACGTGGGATCCGAGTATCTGCATCCTTATTTAATTATAACAAAGCATTTGAGAAGGATCCAACCATTTGAAAATTAAATTAGAAGAGTATTGTCCTTGTTTCAGTAGTAGTCATCTTATTAATTAAGACGTGGTATTTATACGTACTATCCTTGAAAAATAAACTAATCCGGTAAGGCAACCATTTATACTTGCAGAAATTTCCCTTTGCATTACTCTGTAAAAACATATATGTGTATTGTATAATAATTCAACAACACATGTAGCCCACCGAAAAGGGCATGCACTCACCTATGCCATTGTGTGAGTCGGGCAATCAAATCTTCATATAAGAAAAACATGTATAATGATATGATACTTGATTTATAGTATAACACTCAGATGATCTGCTCATTCTATAGCAAATAATATACTTGAAATACGGTATGAGTAATGCAACATTTGTAGTGCAGTGAAAAAGTCATGCACTCACTTATGGGGCTTCTGTACAATTGCAAATTATAAAATTTGCATAATTACCAATCGCAACGCGCCGTGAGTTTATTTAATGGAGGTAATAAAGGATGTAGAATCTATTAATCTTGGGAGTCGTTCGTGCGCGTCTCGAGATACACGCTCTACATGTTATGCTACGAAAATTGTGTGTCCATATCTCGATACGTGAAAGGATAAGTGTGTAAAATTATTCTCCAAAGGTTAAGAAAAGACTTCAATTAAAGTGGGGTAAATTAATAATAAAAAGTTAATAGATTCTCCCTCTTTATTTTCTCCATAAAATAACACATGACGCGTTGCGATTAGTAATTGTGCAAATATTAAAAATTGGAATTGTATAAAAATGGCTCCCATAAAGTATGTAATGACTAATGTAGTAGTTAGCCATTAGATATAACTTGTGTTGTCAAATTAATTAAAATATTTTTGGTACCTTGACGAAAAAATAAGATACTTTTGTTATGAACTACATCGATTTTTTTTTTCATAAACTACATGGAGTTTCGGGAAGCACAAACTTCGCTGCACTTGTTATTGCCAAAATAAAGAGGAAAGAAATTTCCAATGGTCGTCCCCTAGCTTGAAGATTGAATAGATTATATCGTAATTCTTATAATTCTTTTTCGATGAAATTCCGTAATTCTTCTTATTAACTAATTTTCTCTTTATTTGGAAGAAGAGATATATAAGTAATATTTTCAGAATTCACTATGAACTACCACATTTCTAAGAAATGCCGTCACATCCCATGTGAGAGGCTCAAAGACAAAAAACATTACTTATAAGTAGTTTATACATTAAAAAAAACACCTGTATCATAATGTTGAGCCAACAGTGATACAAGAACATTTGAATTTACTTTTTAAAGAAAGAAAAAAAGAGAACATTTGAAATTAATTCAAACGAGATAGACGTTATAGCAATTTTCTTAATAAAAAACCAATTTATCACTCGTGGGCTTGTAACTCATCGAGTCTGACACGATGTTCAACCACTTTGGTACCCTAAGCGTGGGCTTGTAACTCAGCGAGGGCACCAAAATGGGTAAAAGTCGCGTCAGACTCGGTGGGTTGGGTTGGATCGTGGCTTGTCTTTGGTGCGCTTATCCAAATGGGGAGTTGAATCGGGTGGTTTGGGCAAAGGCCTAGGCCAAACGGGTCTCAGAGTGGAGGGGACCGCGTTCTCAAGCTGGCTTCACAGAGCAGCGAATACATGTTTGAGATTAGAAATCTTGAGACTCAACACCCTAACACAGACCTTGTTGCAGAGCAGATGAATCCACAGCTTCTCACAATCTCTGCTATAATGATTTGTGTTAATGTTAAGAGAGAACTCTCTATTTATATTCATAAACTAAAAATCACTTACAACCATAGGATATGAAATACAATGGATGCCTCAGATGTTAGATCACCTGGATCGGTAACTCATTACATATTACAACATGTCACCTGTGACCCTGCCACTATACTATTAATAATATATCAGATATAGCAAGTCATCCTATATGCAAATTACACCTCAACAAATCCTAGTGATTCATCTTAACATCCCCCTCAAATGCAGTGGGAGACTACAGACCTTAAGTTTGTCACACATGAACTGGAATCGAGAGAAAGAGAAGGACTTCGTGAAATCGACTGCAAGTTGATCCTGAGAAGGAACATAGTTAACTAACAACTTACCAGACATTATCTTATCACAGACAAAATGACCATCAAGTTTGATATGTTTTGTCCTTGAGTGATACATTGGATTTTTAGGTAATGCACTAGCACTCTGATTATCACACCATAAAATTGGTGTAACAGGTACAACAAACAACTCGGACAATAGTAATTAAAAGCAGGACATTTCAGCTGCAGTGTGAGCCAGAGACCTATACTCGGACTCAATGCTACTCCTCGCCACCACATGTTACTTCTTACTATGCCAATACACTAAGTTGGAACTTAGAAACACAACAAAACTAGCTACTGATTTCCAATCATCAAGAAAACCAACCCGATCAGCATCAGAAAACCCAGTTAAGAATAAGTCTTTACCAAGATGAAAACTCAACCCATAATTAGAAGTGCCTTTCAAATAACGCATAACACGTTTAATAGCCTGCCAATGAGTCACAGTTGGGTTCTGTTGAAACTGGCTAAGCCTATTAATAATGTAGGCTATATCAGGTCTAGTATTAACCAGATATTGTAAGCTACCCAACATGCTTCTATATAGAGTTTTATCATGAAATTTAGAACTATGATCAGCATATAAATGTTTACCCTCTGCTGCAGTAGTATCTATTGTTTTAGCTAATAACATCCACATTTTTCCAACATTAACTTAACATAACCAATTTAAGTTAAGTATAACTTAGAGGCATCTCTCCTTGCCTCCATGCCTAGAAACATATTAAGGTCCCCAATGTCTTTAAGAGCAAATGTGCTATTCAACTTTGATATGAAAGATTTGATTAAATCCACATGAGACCCTATCACTATAATGACATCAACATAGACTAACAAGTATAGCACAGAAGAGCCACATTTGTAAATGAACAGAGAATTGTCAGACTTAGCATTTTTGAAACCCCAGTCCACCAAACATTGTTTAAGTCTGTTAAACCAAGCTCTAGGAGCCTAACAAAGGCCATAAAGAGCTTTATTTAATCTGCACACATAGTCAGGTTTATCAGCATTGATAAATCCTTGAGGTTGATTAACATACACCTCTTCAATCAAATGACCATTCAGAAATGCATTGTTAATGTCCAATTGACGTATGGACCAACCGTAATGAACTACAAGTGACAAGATCACATGCATAGTTGATGCCTTAACCACTGGCTATATGTCTTAGAAAAATCAATGACAGGAACCTCTTTGAAACCCTTAGCAACCAATCGGGCTTTATATATATTAATGAAACCATCCGAATTTTTCTTAATAGAAAAAAATCCATTTATTATTAATAATATTCAGATTATGAGAAAGAGGGACTAAAGTCCATGTACCATTACTCATTAAAGCCTGATATTCTTTCTTCATAACATCTAACCAATGGGGACTGGTTAGGCTTTGGATGTAGTTGAAGGAATATCAGTATCAAATAAAGCAGTGGTAGTTAAAAAAAGTTTTATGCATCACAATACCATTTTTAGCTCTTGTGGTCATAGGATGAGAATTGACACTAGGATTTTGACCTGTGACCAGTAGCTGAGTTAGTAGAAACTAAATCAGTAGAAACTAAGTCAGAAGAAGTAATTGACTGAACAACAAGTGCAAGTACCTGTAATGTCCCAAATTAATTAAACTAGAATGAACGTTAATATCGGGAATTAACGTTCGAAATACGAGTGTTACGTGGACCACTCGGTTGATTCAGACACGAAAACTGAGGAAATATGTTATATATAGATGGTGGTTGTATACATGTGGTTTTTAGATTTATTATTATATTGCACTGCATGTGTTTATGTTGATATCGGGCGAGGTTGTGTAATGGGTGCTCACATCGAAAGACATTTCGACGTGGGTGTCGAGTAGGCGAACTACTGGTACACTAGGAAACTCCCTAATTCACATTAGAATGACTTGTTAATCAATTTAAAATAGGTAATATAACCATAGACTAAGATTGATTCAATTAAAACAGTAGGTTATGGCGTACCTTGAAATGAATGCTGAGACACGGGGCATTGAGTATCGGGTAGTTAAGAGTTAGTGGGACTACAAGTTGATAGTTGTTGGTAACTAAAAACAAAAATCATAGGCATTATGACGGGCCTAAGCTAAGGTGAATAAATGTGATAAATCAAGGCCTATAGTTCAGTAAATTAAATGGAAAGCATATGATTGGTCTAGAGATACACATTGGCGCATCTAGGAACTACATGAGTAATGAAATGGTGTTACTTGAGGTTGAGTTAGTGGGAGTTAATGGGATACACGGCAAGAGGTGGACCATTAGATAGTCCCCGGGATACATAAATCCATGGAGATCAAAAGCTAAGAAGGAACATCACCTTAATATATAACATTAGTGATCAAACAACATGCAAACTAAACCTTTCCGAAAAACTAAAAGAGAGACCAAAAATAATTGTATTGATAGAGGATTTCGATATTTGGACCATTTCATGCCTAAAAGTATGTTAAAATGTAGGGTTGAAATTGAGGCTTAATTTAGTCTTTAGGGGCTGATTTAGGAAGATTGATTTAAAGTCTATTGAACCAATTTGAATACATAATAAACACACTTAATTGGCTTCAAGGACTTAGGGGACCATAGCTCACTGTCGGGGAGCTTGTTGGGTCGGATACGAGAGTCCGAAGAAGTTGGAGTGCGAATCGAGGTGCGTAAAACCTTTGAGAATGCTTCCCAGAATTCAGTTCATTTTCTTATGCGTGTGATGGGTGTCGAACTATTTTCCTTTACCGGTTTGTCTAATTGATCAATCCATTTATCAAGGTTTTTACACCGGGATGTGTGGACGGACTTGGGTGTACTATACCGTAACACGTGTGATCATGCCCTCGGTGAATTGCGACCCGAGCTGCACCAATGTACACATGTCGGTGTCTCAGTGGATTTGGCCAGCGCCGCGACGATTAAGGACGGGGCAGTGGAGGTGGTGGGAGAAGCCCCTAGAAAGATCTTTAGCTCCGAAGTATGGTATAGTCTGCTACACGCAACAAATCCTTTGGTTTTCATCAAGGATATTTACATGTATATTAACTTAACTGTGGTGTGTTTACATTCTCGTTTATATCATTAACTGTAATGGCCCGCTTTAATTAATCCCGATTAACTGATAAATTATAGATTAAGATCCTGAGCTCAGACCCACGTGGACGTCGCGGAAAAGTCTAAGACATGCCTAACGAGGTAAAAATTGTTATTTTTGTGTGGTGAGTTTTTTTTTTTTTACTATTATTTAATAATATGCGCCGCGCTAAATAAGAATTACGTTTGGTCGCTTTGTGCGCGTGCAGTGACGAGAGTGTACAATGTTGCAATGTACGCGTAACGTGGGTGTATGGGATAGTCTGGGATTTAGTTATCACATCACACATCCCATCATATCACCTATCTAATCACCATACCTAAACCCATCACTCACTTTTCTCTCTCCTCTCCAAAATCAAACAAAAAAAGAAAAGAGAGAGAGAGAGAGAGAGATCGGATAAGAGAGAGAAAGAGAGAAAGGGTGAGAGCGAGAGAGAGAAAAAGGCCGCCGGGAAGGAAAAAAGGAGAGAGGGCATGGACAGTGCAGGCGGCTGAGCTCTAGCTCACAGAGGCGACCCTCGATGCAGGGGCGGTCCGACAGCACGAATGACGACTTGCGGGCGATGCGGAGGTGGCGTGGCTGTCACGGAGGGTGCCAGGGAGGAGAAGCGGTGTCTCAACAGTAGCGGCGGCAGTGGCAGTGGCAGGGGCGCGGCAGTGGCGCGGTGAACGACGTGGGGCAACTTCGCGGTGGCGCGTTGCCGGGACCGATTGATCCCCGACGAGACTATAGTCGGGTATTGAGCACATATCTCGAGGCATAAGCGGGACATTTTGGATAAATATTTGCGATTGTTTGAGGTAAGTAAACCCACGAGAAAGCCAGTTTAGAACTTACCTATTTTTTTGTAAATTATTAATTTCACATTACTTTTCGCCAATTCGGCTTGCATGTTTACTCTATTCCCATGTGTGTCTATGTATGGTTGATGGGACGATGTGACCCATTTTCACCTCTCTCGTTGATGATAACCCGATTGTTGCTATGGTGTTGGTCATACTTTAGACTACGCGTAAGATATATCTCAGCGAGTCGATGATCTTGAGAGCGAGTTGACTTGAGGCTCACCTTCGTCACAGATTTCCTCTCTTTTGAGGCGTTGGGCGGAAGTCTACCTTCCGACCAACAGAGTTCCTCATTTCGATCGTTAAGAGGGGATGTGGATTTCCTCATCTCCAGGGCCTTCTCGGTTTAGTATTTCGCCTCAGGGCTCGACAGCTATACACCACAGCCGCTTTCCATATTCTTGATTATCTCACGACTTATATTCATGTTTTACATTCGTATTCATTTGCTTTATATGCATGAATTGTAGCCATTTTCTTGGATTTCTTGTGAATAATAACTGAGTTTCTTGGGATTTACTCACTGGAACTTGTCATTATTTGTTGGTAGCAAGTTGCAGATAATACGACGAGCCGGGAAGGCGGTGATTGGCGACTACCTCTGATTTGACACGCCTCCACTAGATTACTCGTAGGTGTTTGTATTTACATATACATACTTATCGAGATTCATTTTGGGAGACTTTTTCACCTGATACATGTATATTGACACATATTATACATTTTTGTCGCCTTAACTGATATACATGGTATCATTTTGCTGGGTTTCCACCACATATGTTGTTAATTAATGCACAACTTATTTACATTAATTATATGCATGTTATTAAGACTTCCGCTATTAAAAATAACTTGAACAGAATTAAGATAAACAAATTAAGTTGTAAAACTTCTTAACTTAGCATATTTGGATAGAATATTAATCTTTTAAAACAACGAAATTTACTAAGTCAGAGTACAAGGCGGGTAGTTCGCGGGCCGTCAGAGACAGGTGTGTAGGGGACGTCGCATGGCTTGGTGACGAGTCCTATGATGTGGCGGTGCCCAATTTACCTCAAAATTTGGGGCGTCACAGTTGGTATCATAGCCTAGGTTCAGGCGAACCGAGGGGAAAGTTTAATACAACCGAAGAAAACATAACAACAAACATTAGATGTGGAAACCCGAAGATCCTAACATAGAACTTTAGTTGGGAAGTGAAGTGAGCAGGTAGTACTAGGACTTATATGTATATATATATTGATTGTAATACTTATGTACACTTATTACTACGTTGAGTTGCGACACGTTCGCGATTTGCGATTCGACATGGATGGACGACCAGTTCTTTATACTGATGATGGGGGCCAGATGAGAGGCTCGACACCTGCCGACTTGGATCAAACCTTGCGCAACACGGTCGCACTCCATAGTTTGCAGCTCGAGATTCTTCGATTGCTTCGAGCACATGCAGCGGCCATGTCGGCCCCTACCACACTCACCGCCACCACTACTGTAGAGCAGACAGTTGTGGCCCTGCTGTTCCGGCGACCCAGCTCACTATCACTACTACCGAGATACTGCCAGCAGTAATTACACCATTGGCTACGTTGTGGCATCGACATTGATTCCACCCCAGGAGATTACATTCGAGACATTCTTACCAACTGAGGTGAAGTTGATTAAGGAGTTCACTCGTCTTCAGCCAGGCTACTATCATGGAGACATCTCAGAGAGACGTTGAAGACTTTGAGGGAGCACAGGTTGTACGCCAACTCAGTAAGTACGAGTTTTGGCTTTCTGAGGTGAAATTCTTGGGTCACATGATCAGTGAACGAGGGATTTTAGTTGACCCGAGTAAGATTCACGTTATCATTGACTGGCCTACACCAGAGTGCGTGATAGATATCATGAGCTTTTTAGGATTGACAGGATATTATCTACGCTTTGTACATGACTTCTCCAAATTTGCAGCACTGATGACTAGATTGACCAAGAAGGGCGTGATTTTTCAGTGGTCTAGTGAATGCGAGGCAACCTTCATAGAGTTGAAGAAGAAGTTAACTTCTGCACCGTTGCTAGTGTTGCCAGAGCCAAGCAAGGAGTTGACTGTTCATACGGATTCTTGTGGCACCGGATTGGGATGCGTCCTGATGCAAGGAGACAAAGTGATAGCTTATTTATCGCGTCAGTTAAGGACCTATGAGAGGAACTATCCCGTGCACGACCTGGAGCTTGCAGTGGTCGTATTTGCACTGAAGGTGTGGAACACTACCTTTATGGTGAGAGGTTCACACTGCATACAGATCATAAGAGTTTGAAGTATCTTTTTACCTAAAAGGACCTGAATGTAAGGCAACGATGGTGGTTGGAATTGCAGAAAGACTACGACTTCACAATTGAGTATCGGCTTGGGAAGGCGAATGTCGTAGTAGATGCCCTAAGTAAGAGAAGACCAGACAGTGAGGCGGTAGTTTGCCAGATGACCCGCGAGTTTGGCTTACTCGAGGAAGCAACGGCTACGAGTTTGTCAGAGGTTCCAAATACTGCGAGGCCATTATTTGCGGACAGATGAGAGTACCGACATTATCTATTCAGCGGGTTTTAGAGTGTCAAAGAGCTGATATGATGTATCAGAGGTTCAAGGACATGACACATAGTCCATATTACACAGATTGGCGCGAGTCAATTGATGAGTGTTTGAGACACCGAGGTAGATTATGGATTTCGGTAGTGGCAGAGTCACGTGATGGTATTCTTCATGAGGCTCAGAGATCCATGTACACAGTTCACCCTAGTAGGACCAAAATGTATCATGATATGTGACGGTTATTTTGGTGGCCAGAGATGAAGGCATATATCATCCAGTATGTGAGGAGTTGTGAGGTGTGTTTGCTGGTTGAGGCTGAGCACAAGAAGCCTGGAGGATTATTGCAGCCACTACCTATCCCACAATGGAAATGCGAACACTTCACTATGGACTTTGTCAGTGGGTTGCCGATAACTTTGCGCAAGCACGATGCCATTTCGGTAGTCATGGATCGACTGACGAAATCAGCGCATTTTATCACAATCTCCATGAAATATAGCTTTCCACAACTGAGCACGCTCTTCGAGCGAGAAATTATCAGACTACACAGAGTGTCACTATCTATAGTGTCAGACAGAGATAGTCGACCTACTTCATAGCTTTGGCAGGCCATGCAGGAACAGTATGGTACCATATTGCAGTTCAGCACGGCTTTTCATCCGCAAACTGATGGGCAGTTTGAGAGACTTATTCAAATTCTTGAGGACATGCGCAGAGCCTATGTGCTACAGTTTGGAGAGTCATGGGAGGAGTTTTGCCAATTTGTGAGTTTGCCTTCAACAATAGTTATCAGACTAGTATTGGGATGCCACCATTCGAGGCGCTATACGAGAGACCACGCAGATCACCAGCTTGCTGGGCAGAGCCCAAGGGCGTAGCTACCGTTGGGCTTGAGATTATTGTAGATCACACACAAAATTTGGTTGATTCGTCAAAGGTTACAAGCTGCAAGGAATGACAAAAGAAGTACGCAAACAAGTATCGTGATGGTCTGAGTTATGAAGTGGATGATTGGGTCTAAGGTTTCTCCCTTGAAGGGCCACATTTGGGATAAAGAGTCTATCGTGCGAAGGTGATACCCATTTGTTCCTAGGTAAAAATTGAATTAAATTTAAATTTCGGAACGAAATTCCTTTTAGTTGGGAAGATTGTAACGACCCGCTTTAATTAATCATGATTAACTGATAAATTACAGATTAAGATCCTAAGCTCAGACCCACGTGGACGTCACGAAAAAGTCTAGGGCACGCCTAACGAGGTAAAAATTGTTATTTTTGTGTGGTGAGCGTTTATTTATTTTACTATTATTTAATAATACGCGCCACGCTAATTAAGAATTATGCTCGATCGTGTTGTGCGAGTGTAGTGAAGAGAGTGTACGACGTCGAGGTGTACGCGTAACGTGGGTGTATGGGATAGTCAGGGATTTAGTTGTTACATCACACGTCCCATCACATCACCTATCCAATCACCATACGTAAACCCATCAATCACTTTTTCTCTCTCCTCTCCAAAATTAAACAAAAAAAGAAGAGAGAGAGAGAGAGAGAAAGGCCGCCGAGAAGAAGAAGAAGGAGAGAGGGCGCGAACGGTGCAGGCGACGGAGCTCCAGCTCACAGGCACTGGCCTTCGATGCAGCGGGGGACCAACAACATAGACGACGGCTCGCGGGCGATGCGGAGGCCGCGGACGGTGATTCCAATGCTAGGAGGTGGCGCGGCTATCACGGAGGATGCTGGCGAGGAGCAGGGAAGGGACGCTTGCGAGGAGAAGCGGCGTCTCAACAACAACAGCGGCAATGGTACAGATCCAGCAGCGGCAGCGGTGCGGCTCCAGCAGCAGCGCCGGTGAGAAGAAGTGGCGCCGGTGAGGAGGAGCGGCAGTGGTAGTGGCGCGACAGAAACAGCAACGGCGATGGCGCGGTGAACAGTGTGGGGTAACGGCGCGGTGGCGCGTTGTCCGACCGATTGATCCCCGACGAGACTATAGTCGGGTATCGAGCGCGTATCTCGAGGCGTGAGCGAGACATTTTGGAGAGATATTTGCGATTATTTGAGGTAAGTAAACCTACAAGAAAGTCAGTTTAGAATTAACTTATTTTTCTTGCAAATTATTTATTTCACATTACTTTTCTCCAGTTCAGCTTGAGTGTTTACTCCATTCCCACGTGTGTCTGTGTATGGTCGAAGGGACGGTGCGACCCCTTTTCGGCTCTCTCGTTGATGATAATCCGATTGTTCTTACGGTGTTGGTCAAACCTTAGACTACGCATGAGATATCTCTCAGCGAGTCGCCTCCGTCACAGATTTCCTCTCCTTTGAGGCGTTGGGCGGAAGTCTACCTTCCGACCAACAGAGTTCCTCATTTCGATCATGAAGAGGGGATGTGGATTTCCTCATCTTCAGGGCCTTCTCGGTTTAGTATTTCGCCTTAGGGCTCGACAACTATATACCACACCCGCGTTCCATATTCTTGATTATCTCACGACTTATATTCATGCTTTACATTCCTATTCATTTTCTTTATATGCATGAATTGCAGCCGTTTTCTTTGATTTCTTGTGAATAATAAGTGAATTTCTCTGGGATTTACTCATTGGAACTTGTCATTATTTGTTGGTGGCAAGTCGCAGATCCTACGACGAGTTGGGGGAAGGCGGTGATTGACGACTACCTCTGATTTGGAGCACCTCCACTAGCTTACTCGTTGGTGTTTGTATTTACATATACATACTTATTGAGATTCATTTTGGGAGACTTTTTCACCTGATACATGTATATTGACACATATTATACATTTTTGTCTTCTTAACTGATATATATGGTATCATTTTGCTGGGTTTCCACTCCATAGGTTGTTAATTAATGCACAACTTATTTACATTAATTATATGCATGTTATTAAGACTTCCGCTATTAAAAATAAATTGAACAGAATTAAGATAAACAAATTAAGTTGTAAAACTTCGTAACTTAGCATTTTTGGATAGAATATTAATCTTTTAAAATAACAAAATTTACTAAGTCGGATTACAAGACGGATAGTTCGCGAACCGTCATAGACAGGTGTGCAGGTGATGTAGCATGGCTTGGTGACGTGTCCGGCGACTTGGCGGTGCTCGATTTGCCTCGAAATTTGGGGCCATCACATTAACTGCTATTAAGCCTTATTTTCGTGCATGTTTGGTTTATATGTACTAGTGTTACTCACTACTTGTTTGATTATTGTCCGCTGCGCTATATTAAATGTCATGGTATGCTGCCTTAATCTTTTGTATTGCCCTATATTCATGTAAGTATGTATTTCTGTTGCAAGATACCATACATGCATGATTTATACTACTATTTGATTTCTTGCTGAATATTGTGTGGACTTATTTTGGGAATTTACTCATTGGACTCGTCACTGTATTTGTTAGGTGACTAAGTGCAGACCTTTCTACAAGTAGCGGCAAAAGAAATCTTGGGTGACTATCTCTCTTTGCTGATGGTCTTGGACACTCTCGTAGGTATTTATATTATTTTGATATTTTGGTTATTGGGGGCCTTGAGATGACCTTGTACATGTATATACCATGTGTTATGGTACTGTCGCTTATATACAGACTACTTTTTCGAGTTTTCCATAGTAGGACATGCTCATATAGATAATGTTTATCATGCTAAAATTCTTTACCTAATTGTATCAATTAAAGCTTCCACTGATTTAAGTTAACTTGTAAGATACAACCGGCTATTGTGGTTATGATTAGAATAAACTACAAATTAGTGAGCATATTAAATATTTAACTACTTAAAGAGAATTATTTGAGAAAATATGAAAATCTAATCACTAATTTAATAAAATACATGTGTACACGAATCTCGAGATATGAGAAGGACGGGCAGGTGTCAGACACGTATAGCTAGACCCACCGGGCGAGGAGCGCACGGAGACACGTCACCCGAGGCGGCAGGGCCGCCACTGTACCAGTTGTGGAGATGAATGTACAAAAGAAAATCATAAAGAAGGTAAGGGAACAGTATCCACAAAACTGGATGAGACAAAGATGAATCATTCTTCATACCAAATACTTGCATAAAAGGCAATTCAATTTCATTAAAGATAACATTCCTTGTAATGATTAAAGTACCATATTTGTTTAAACATTTATACCCTTATGAGATGAATTATAACCCAAGAAAAGGCAATGTTCAAATCGAAATTGACATTTATGAGAATTATATGGTCTAGTATAGGGAAAACATGAACACCAAAATACTTTTAGAAGAGAGTAATATGGATGAACTTCAAACAATTTTTGATAAGGAAATATACCCCGGAAAAGTATAGTTGGTAACCTATTAATTAGGAAAACTGCAGTTTCACAGGCATCCCACCAATACTGATAAGGAAGATTAGCAAGAGTAAGTAAAGTTAAGGTCATTTCGACAATGTGACGATGCTTCCTTTCTGCCTTATCATTTTGTTCATGAACATATGAACAAAAGTGTTGAAAAATAATGCCACATAAATCTAACAATTGTTTAAAAGAACGATATCCACCACCCTAATTAGATTGCATTTTCTTAATCTTGGTGGAGAATTGATTTTCAACTAAGGATTTAAAATGAACAAAAGCTTTCAAAGCATCAGATTTCAACTTAAGAGGATATATCTAAGTAAATATAGTATAATCATCATTAAAGTGGGTATATAACCACTTGTTGAAGTAATAGGAGCATGCCCTCATACATCTGTATGAATTAATTGTAAAACAAACTAAATTTGCACTTTTATGTGACCAATGAAACAATAACGAATGACTCTTCCACAAAGGACATGAATTACAAAACTGTATAATTGAAGAAACAGGTAAATGAATATTAGAACTTAACATGTGCACAACAGTTTTGTTGGATGGATGACCAAGTCCGGCATGCCATAAAGACTGATCACCCTTAGAAGAAGCAAGAAAAGTTTTATTTGTTGAAGAAGAAATAGAAGTATTACCAAAGAACCGATACATACCATAATGAAATGTTCATTTGAGAAGGATATCCTTAGTTCTGGAATCTTTTACACAATAACTAGTAGAAGTAAATTTAATTAGGACATCATTATCTTTAGTAAGTTGAGAAACACTTGTTTTTTTTTAATTTGTGGAACAACAAGTGTATTAAGAAATTGAAGACGAGAGTTATTAGATGGTATGTGAGTATTACCAATCTTAGTAATAAGAATTAACAGACCACTACCTACCATTAAAGAATCAGTACCTGAATATGGATTTCCATTGGAAATCTAAGATGGATCAGTTGTGATATGTGATGTTGCACCGCTATCTGCATACCATGACGAATTTGCTCCCATATACATGGGATCTCCTATATAATAACAGATAGCAGACGAGTGACCAAATTTGTTACAAGTTTGACACATAGGCTTGCTTTTGTTGTGTTTCTTGAAACCGTGACCTCCACCGCAATATCAACCACCACCTATGTCTCTATTGTTAAATCCTCTACCAGTCAATCTACCATGACCAGATCCAATACTCAAATCTCGATTCCGACAATTTGAATGAAGAGAATTCCCACTAGATCTTGAACTAGCTATTCGAACCTCAGCTAAATTTGCAAATTGTGTTAAATCTTAAATATTCAACAAATTGATTCCTTGCATGTCTTACATCTGTGTTAGAGTAGTTTCAAAACTTAATAGTAAAGCTTGAAACTCAGTCCATTCAAGATCCTTTTGAGCTTGAAGAATCGTAACAATCAGTAGATACTCAATATCTAAACCTATAAAAGTGCTGGTAATCAAATCTAGATCACTCATAGGTGTTACTGCAGATTCAATTCAGGTACTCACACATCTTCTTGGAGCCTTTTCTACGTATTTGCATCGTTTTCTTGAGAATCTAAATTTGAGATCTATTGTATGAACCATAACATTCTTCAATACCCTTCCACGGTTCTTAAGATGATGATGCTCATTTATTAACTTATGTAGAGATTTGTTTAGTGATTGCATTCAATAACCAACCAATCAAAGCCAAATCTTTGCAGATCAGACTTCTGTAACTTGCATTCACATATTTATCTTCCAAGAGTTTATCTGGACACTTATCAGTACCAAATAAGTGTCCATCAAACTCACAACCTATGATTAGAGGAACCACAATTGACTTCCACATCAAGAAGTTTGTTCAATCCAGCTTGATTGTGATGCGTTGGCTCACCAAGCTTGCAAAAGGAGCTAATGCATTCATTAGAAACATTATAACACTCGATGTTTACTGTGAACTAGTCGAACCACTCCCAAGACCTTCAAATTGAGCTTCCATGGTGTTTGCCTATAACTCTGATACCATGTTTGAGATTAGAAATCTTGAGACTCAACGACCCTAACACATACCTTGTTGCAGAGCAAACGAAGCCACAACTTCTCACAATCTCTGCTACAATAATTCATGTTAGTGTTGAGAGAGAGAACTCTCTATTTATATTCATAAACTGAGAATCACTTACAACCATATGATGTGAAATACAATGGATGACTCAGATGTTAGATCACCTGGATCGGTGACTCATCACACATTACAACATGTCACCTACGACCCTGCCACTATACTATTGACAACATGTTACATACAGCCGAGTCATCCTATATACATATTACACCTCAACATATCTTAGTGATTCATCCTAACAATACCTCTCGCTCTCTACAGTGGAATGATTATGAGCCGATGCCGCTGGATCTTACATGCCTATCGAGCCGACCTTGATTAGACAACAATATTTGAAGAAAAAAATAAATGTACTGGAAAAAAATTTAAGCACCGTTGCTTAGGGTTTCTCATATTTGCCTTTTCATGCCCTAGACTCTCAGATTCGTTTGATGTGGGGCTCCTGATGACGCGTCAATGTGGTGGCCCTTAAGGTACATGGTCACTTCCTTTTTGCCCCTTCCTCTCTCGGTCTCTCTTCTCTTCCTTATATTTTCCCTTTCTCTAACTTCTTTTGGTCTTATGGTCACTAATAAGAAGAGGTCGGGGATGGCGATTAAGCAAATTAGTGAAGAAATGTCTTGAAAGAGGTGTTTTTGGGAGGGACGACCACTATGTTGCCTATCCGGCTCTCCAGCTGGCTCTCTTAGAGTTTCACCGGTGTGTACGCGACTCCAATAAGTGATCGCAGCCATGTCCAAGCAGATCTTGGATTCAATGTCGTTGGTTTTGTTGGATCTGGTTAGCGACGGCGGCGTCGACCTCATGGTCTATGTTTATCCTCTTCTACTTCTTTTAGATTCGTTTATCGTAGTGTTTTGGATTGTGTTTAGTCCAATTTTTTAGGGTTGATGTCAATTTTATTCCCGCCTAAGTACATGCGGATGTTGCCTCCACTGTTGAGATTTGTTTATCTGTTGGTGAGGTTTTTTTGTTGTTGTTTAGTTATTGATGTTTTTTGTCCCTCTTAGAGGGTCGTATTCCCTTTTGTTAGGGCTTTTCTCCGATTATATCCGATTTTCCTCCCCATCAATTGAGCCTTATAAGTCGTCGATGGTGGAGTGTGGCGAGGCTTTACTGCCTCTTTTTTCTCTCGTGGAGACCAAGCTTTGTATTATTTCATGGATATATAGGTTCTCACTTATCAATGCAACTTATTGCGCATTGACAAAAAAAAACCACCATCAAATCACCGAGCTACTGCTTGGTGAATAACGTTAAAACAAATTTGACCAATGATAATTTTTTTTATACATAATAAAATAATTTTTGGACTATATTTATCTCATAACATATTTATATAGTGGCCAAAATATGTAATTTATATTTTAATTTATTTTGTGTCTATTAAGCTTCTCTTTAGGTTACCAATTTGATGAAATTGGTGTTAATGTTGGTAGTCTAATAGTTCTCCCTCAAGTCTATAAAAGGGCACTTGTACCATCAAACGTGTATACAAAATTGATATTTTATTATGTTTAAGAATGTTTACAATTATTACATAACTAAATTTGTAGCACATTAATGAAGTTTTATTATGCTTCAAGTCAACCTGCTCAACAAAATCGACCAGTCTCAAAATTAGTTGGGATCGACAACATGAATTACTTAAATTCTTTCATTTACACTCATTATTTGTTTGACCCATTTCATAAAGAGCGACAAAAGTTTTATGTTGGTTGTCGACTTATTGCAACCTTAACCTTATTCTATTTTTGAGGTATGGATAATAAGCTTGAGACCTCATTCCATTAATTATTTTTTAAGTATGAAAATAAACTTAGCCCCCTCCCATTTTTAGTTACGTACAGATAATGGACTTGGGGCCTCTCTCCCTTTTTATTTGAGCGTGAAAAATGAGTTTAAGACTTTGCTTCGCTATTTTTCATTATTGATAATGATTTGGAAGCCCTCATCTTTTATCAGGACTTTGAACCACCTTCATTGTCCATACAATGTAAATAAATTTAGGTTTAATACTAGTAATTCATTGCTATATACATTACGAATCATGGAAATGGGAATAAGGTGAATGTCATTGCATATCAGATTATTTAATTCTTTTTCCTTTCCTCTCACTAGTACTCATATAATCATTAATTACTGTGCATGCATTTATTTACAAGTCCCAAAGTAATTAATTATTTTCTCTTACACACACAGACAGAAAAAGGTGAAGTCATCGTCACCATGAGATTTCAGACAACCAAAATTGATTTTTTTTTCTTTGTGTACCGTAGCTGCTTTTGCGTACTGGATATAGAACTCTGGAAGCACTTATTTCATGGCTTCAATACTCACTAAAAAACATTTCTTAATGTTTTCAAGAAAAAGAAAACATTTTCATTAACGTATTTAATATCAAAAAGCACTTAAAAGATTTAGTGATGTTGAGAAGTTTGTAATAAGTGTAACTAAATACTTTAAGAGTAGTGCTAGGTGGACTCAATGAGTCCGGACTCAAACTAGCAAAAAGACATAAATACACTTCTTCTTCAATCGACCACTTACCGCCTCCGCTGATGTGACTGCCACCACTGCCCCGACCACCGACGACGTCATCGTCATCCTCCACAAGCATCGGCCTCCCCCTCTTTGATCCTGTTAGATTCGATCGGATCTGGCCGAGAGAAGCTTTGACTCCGATCAGATCTGATCGCTTGTATCGGTCAGATATGACCGAGGAGTCGGATCTGATCGCTTGTATCGGTCAGATATGAGAGAGAGAGAGAGAGAGAGAGAGAGAGAGAGAGAGAGAGACCAAGAGAATAGAGGCCGAGAGAGAACCTCGGCCAGATCTGGTTGCCTCTCTCGGCCAAATCTAGCCGAGGGACTTGATTTAATTGTGAGAGAGATTCAGCCGTAGAGAAAAAGAGCATGGAGGCAGAGAGAGAGAGAGATGAGAGTTGGTGGGGTTTGTACTAACTTGAGGAGAGAGCAAAAGAAAGTGTGCAATACATGATGGCAGTCGGCAACAACAGTCATCGGTGGTCGGCGGCGGTAGTCGTCGTCAGCGGCGGTGTGGCAATTGTGATAGTGGAGGAGGTAGAGGATGTGAATTTTTTTAGTGATTATTTGTATTAAAGATAAAGATAATTAGGTCTTTTTGTTTATGTAAATATCTTAAATCATTAGTAAAAAGTTTTTGAGCATGGACTCAAAAAGTCCATATAGGTTTTTTGATACTTTAAAGTTAAGTATTTTCCCTTAAAATTATGGAAAATGTTAGCTTGCACGCACTTACGTCGACGTCTAGATCCTGAACGTTATAATGATGTCAATGCACATCGAAATGCGTGCACAAGCATACATATCGCTCAGGCATATGCCAAGTGCATGTTAGACTTGTAGCATGCTAGCAACCTCCTAAAATTAAGTTAGAGTTTGCGGTTTTCCTCATATTTATAGCTGATGTGGTATTGATATGGACACTTAAGCATTTTCTCAGGACACTCCGAGAGTTTTTAAAAATGTTATTTGTTTGAAAAATCGGAAAAAATTGAAAAAAATGTATTGGTATTACAAGGCAGAGAATCACCATGTCGTATCGGTACCCTGTGTCTGACAACATTCGTCAAGTCTCGGCTTCATCTTCCTATACATGTCTCAAAGGGATCAAACAAGAGTTTGATCTATACCTAGACTTCTTATAAAATCTTGGCTATCTTCAACCGAGACACTACAGCAAATCTCGGTCATGTGTGACCGACAAAGTCCTGCTCATAGTTCACTTTTGAAAATAGGAAAAAAACCCCACAAAAATCATGTAACTACATCCGCCTCCCACTCGTTTTCTTCAGTTATCAGACCCTAAAAACGCTTTAAACTCACTAAATCTTACAAATTTTACAATACAAAACCAACACTATTGTCACATAAAAAAAACACTTAATTTAGATTATTAAACCACATAAAAATGTGGAATCAGAGACTTATAAGGTTGTTGCGCACTCTTTGATCGACAAACATGATGCTCGGTCGACAACATATCGACTTCACTTGGTAGACAAATTGGGAGTTTGAAGGTGGAGTACGCAGAAATGCGAATGAAATGAGTGCCTTGATCATAAGTCGAGGTGCCTTGATTATGTGAGTGAATCATTTGAGTTGGGAGGGCAAATTGAAAATTTCTTTATGAAATCAATTTTTAATTCGAAATTGCTAGTGACCTTGATCATAGTCCAAGGCACAAAGCGCCACTCAAAAAAAAACCTACGAATTTTATTTGTTATCAAACAGTAAAAAAAAAAAATGAAAAACTTTCTCATCTACTATCAAACAACAATGAAATTTTTGTTTTAAGAAAATTCTCAGAAGAAGTTTTGCTTAGAAAAATATTTTTTTCTCATTAAAAATTCTATTTGTTGTCAAACACACCCTAATGGTTGCTTTTGGCACTGTAAATTTTTTTTTCAAAACTTTATAGTTGTTTGGATTCAAATTCATGGGATATCTTTTTTTATTTTGATTTTGATAATATTGTAAAATGAAAATGGGATCTTCTGTTACACGAAGAAGCGTGGGTAGTGGATATCCGTGCCACATGTGCCTCGTGGTGGATACTCTGATCCGTTGTCTCTTCCACGTGGCGCCTTCGCACTATAAGTCCCCTGTGCGCACTCTCCGCTAACCTGCGCCGCCTCGACCGTTGCTTACTTTCCCCAGGGCACTTTCGTCCTCCCACAAAATATAAAACTCTCGCCTGACGTCAACAACATCAACCCGAGATATGCCCTTTCACTCTACTATCATATCGCAACGAGAAAACACGAGATGAGACATGAGATGTTCGAGATGCTCTCGTCTCGTCTCTCTAGCGTTCGTCTCTGTCTCTGCGACTTGTGACTCCCTGTGATCAGAGAGAGAGAGAGAGAGAGAGAGAGAGAGAGAGGCTTTAAATTCTATAACGGCAGTTGAGGAGGTGCTGCCACTCTTCGCTTTACAGTAATTTAATCTCTCTCTCTCTCTAGGCTTTCTCTCTCTAAACGCATAAGCAACCCAGAGTATGAATTAATGAAACCTTCGCCATTAACTTCACGGAGTATACAATTCGTTCATATCTCTCCCATCTCTCTGTCTCTCGGGTTTGTTTAATTTGTTCTTCGCAGAAACCCCAGTTATTTGATAGTTAGACGATTTTAATTTCTGCGTTTGCGTTGCAGAGAAGATCGATAAGATCATCATTTGATGGAGATTTGATTGAGAGGTCGCGTCGGGATCATGCGAGTGAAGGAATTGCATCCGCTGTGTTGCATCTCGTTAGAGAGTCCGAGAATCGGCGGCGATCAATCGCCTGTAGTGTGTTCGAAGAGGAGCGGTGGATCTGAGAGCAGCAATGTAGGTGGAGATCAGGTGGGATCTGATGTCAATGTGGCTGGATTGCTCTACAAATGGACGAATTACAGCAAAGGATGGCGGTGCCGTTGGTTTTCGCTCAACAACGGCTTCGTTTCTTACTCCAAAATCCGAAGATCCGATGATCTCAACGTATTCGTAGCCGCCGATGATCATCGAGTTCGAGTCATCGGCGACGTCTCTTCTGGAAGATTGTCGCGTCTCAATAGTAGCAGTAATGGCGGTAGTAGTTGCAGAAGACGGAAATCTCAGAAATCTGATGGTTTCGTGCATCTCAAGGTATATCATCATAGATCTATCTGAATTCAATCATCTGAACTAACAACACAGAGCATACGCACGACACCAATCGATCAATCGAGAGAGAGAGAGAGAGAGAGCGCTTTTTTGCCGTTTTAGGCAATGAAATATGAATTCAAAAATGGATCTCACGAAACCGTACTCCGTCCTTTCTGTGCGAAGATGCGTTCGTTTACTTCTTGTTTCCATGGATTTTTGTTGCTTGATTTGATGCCCGTTCGTCTTAAGAAACCATTGGTTCTTCCGCTGTTTCTGTTTCTTCCGGTCGTTCGTTGTTGTTCGCTATTCTCTCTCTCTCTCTCTCGTGTTCTATGCGTGCGATTGCGTATCGACGTATCAACTTTACTATTTAAAATAATAAATAAAATTGGTGGGTGTTACAGTTTCACTGCGCGTTGATCTGAAAGTGGGTCACATCAACAGTATCGTAGCTAGCCCCGTTCAGTCACTGTAGGCTGTTACTTTGGAGATACTACTCAGTATCGAGTGGGTGTGTGTGTGGTGTGGGTCACGTCACCCCACCGTCTCTCTCTCTCTCTTTCCAGCGGTTTCGCCTTGAAGCTAATAATACTAATAGTTGAAGGGGTTTCTGATCTGATTTTTTTTTTATTTTTTTTTGTTTATTTTTTCGCGTGCCATACATACAAGCTGTACGGTTGAACAGTGCAGTGGTGTTCATCGGATGAGTGGGTTTGATTTAGATGTGAAGGAAGTCTGGGATTGTTGGGCGGGTTTTGGAATCTCGATACTGCTAAAGTGGGTGTGGGTCCGTGAATTTTAAGTAGACGGTGTGTTTCTCGTTGTTTTGTTGTTTGAAACCATTCCGATGTAGAAATGGAGATGTGGGATGGAGTAATCGCTCTTTCGAGGTTTAGGTTGTTTAGGTACTAGTGCTTTTTTATTTTGTTCGTTTGATTTGTTGGGTTTCACAAGTTAATAAGCTTAATTAAAAGTCCCGTTTGTTGCTTGTTTGGATTGGTTTACTAGTTGGAATTTCTAAATTTGTTTGTTATTATGCTTTACAACTCGATCGGGTCGTACTTTTCATGGAATATCTTGTCTTCGAAACAACCGGCCGGTGGAGAGGGAATAATGGTGCATTTGAGTGTTTGCTGCAAATGAGATGCTCTTGCGCCTTTTTCATGTTTGAGATTGATATATCTATTGTGTTATGATTTCATTGTAGAAACACCCATATATATATATATATATAGCTTTGGCTAATCAACAATCACAAAACCACATTTCTGGCTATCTATTTGTTTTATTTATTTGAGAAGTTTGTTGGTCTATGTACCGGTTTCAACGTTCTTGCTATGGTTATGTGGCTTTTGAAGATTATTTTGAGGGCTATGGTTTAATTAGGATATATCCAGTTCTTGCAATTAGAAACTTTTTAGGGTGATGTCTAGGTCAAGTTTTTATGTGGCAATATTTCTATTATAATATGTGTTTGGTTTACTTGGATGATACATTACTTGTACATGTAATTCGATGCCTTGCTTTTGCTTGACTTCAGAGTTATGCTTTTACTTGGATGATACATTACCTGTACATGTAATGAAGTAGAAGGGGACTAGTGCGATTTGGGAGGGTGAGTATGGTTTGAAAGATGGGGCGCGTCATTGGAGAGAAGGGGTAGTTTGGGGCATTCAGTTAAAAAAATGGGGTGCCCGAATAATGTTTAATTTGAATTTGTGCTGCCTTTGGTTGCCCTTACAAAATGGTGGGGTGCCTTTAGCACTGTCCCTAATGTAATTAAGCTTTTAAAACAGGTCCTAATCGTTAGTATTGATGGGAAACTGCAATATGTAGTAGAATAGTTATACTCAAAGTGATATGTAGTAGAATAGTTATACTCAAAGTGATATTTACCTGAATAGCAATCCTTTTTAATTTTTTTTAAAGATATAAACCATTATATCAGTTTCTGTTGTATTTTTTTATACTGTTCTCATTTTACATCAGTACTGGGACTTTGGCATGCATTGTGACGGTCCCAATTTACCTCGGCCATCGTGCCGCTGTAGTGACACATATCTCGCTGCGGGGCCCACGTCACGGGTCACTTTGTCCTAATTAACGAATTAGACGTGTATTAATTATTGGGCCCTGACATGCATGCCAATTTTGTCGAACTCTGTGTTATATAATTTATATTAGGCTAGCAACTGGTGTTATAATCCGTAAACAATCTCTTGATAATTTTGTGTGATATTTGTGTGTGTAATTTTGACGTATTGTTAAAGTTCAATTTTTGTTATCCAAGTCTGGTTTACCTGTCCTCATCTCCTGCAACAAATTTCTTCTTGTTAAGAATCCATGTTAGGTTTTGTCTGTATTTTCTATTGCAAAGCTCACCATCAATTGCACTTAGTCGAGCACAATGGAAAAGTTTGATCCATGTAGCCGACCCCAGTTAATTTGGGACTGAGGCTATGTTGTTGTTGTTGTTATTCGTGGTCCTGGATTAGACTTCTTGCAATTAATACTTAATTTGATGTTGCATATATTTGTTTTCTAGTTCTCAAACTCTATACAATAGTTCTTTTTATTCGTAAAGTGGAATGATGGCTGTTAATGTTGAGGACCAAGCTATCAATAGTGCTGTCATCAGCTAAATGTGCCATAACATTTAATCCCAAATGTTAATGAGTTCATTGGATGGTTGGTGGATTAATTAATTATCGAAAATTCCCCCTTTGATGCTTTGATGCTTTCTTTTTAAAGAAATTATTGTATAAGTTGTGTGCAAGTGATTGCTAAGTCTTTTTCTTACTTCAGGTCTTATCATTTCGGGAGAGCAAATCTGATGATAGACGATTTTATATATTTACAGCTACGAAAACACTTCATTTGAGGACAAGTACGAAGAAAGATCGCGTGACTTGGCTTGAAGCTTTGGTTTCTACGAGAAGCTTATTTTCACTAAGACCATTGAATGATGATAATATTTCTGTCGTCCCAAATTACACATCCTTATCAACTGAGAAGCTCAAGGAGCGTTTACGAGAAGAGGGAATCAGTGAGGTGCTTATTAAGGACTGTGAGCAAATCATGCTATCAGAGTTCTCAGAATTGCATGGTCAACTAAAAGTTCTCTGTGAAGAAAGATCCAACTTACTTGATACATTAAGGCAGTTAGAGGTATATTCTACACAATTTGCCACTTTTTCAAGTGTTCTTTCTATTCATTTGTTAGGATAATTGAGATGTTGCATTGCTCTGTCGTGTCGTGTATCAGAGGTAAATATGAAATTTTGGTTGGAAATTAATACGTTTCTTTATTAATGCCTGGTTGATCCTTTTCTTGTTGTTCAAAGAATTGAATTTTTGTGCTTTACGTAAATTACACTTTATTTAAAAGTGTTAGGTGAGTACAGTAGCTGGTTTGAAGCTTAATTCAAGCTATAACATAGTATGGATTAGAATTTTTATTTACATATTATGTTCGTTGTTTGCTGAGTATTTGTAAATTAATTACTTAAAGAGATTTTGCTTGCAGATTGATCTAGGCCTTTTTAAAGTTTAATGATGGACGCTAGGATTAGCATTCTTTCAGCATTCATCCCGTGTTTCTAAGGATCCCTTCCCTTGAGCTTTTGTTAGCTGTAGTAAGCTTCTGATATTAAATATCACAAGTTAGTTGTTTAGAAAAATTATTTCTGGGGAGTAAAATGAACAAGCCTTTTAGTCTAACGTAGAAAATGGTCTCTTAATCAATGCCTGTTGGTTGGTAGTATAAAATGATGAAAATTGCTTACTAGAAAAGAAGCTGCAAATGTTAAGAGTATTAGTTGCAGAAAATTTTCAGGTTCAAATAGTTCTGTTGAAACATGATATTAAGATTATCTTGTGTTTAGAATAATTGGAGTTCTCTATGGTATTCAGATTTTGTTGTTTGAAAATGGTTCTTTTATGTAATTTACACTTTGACCCATGCAGAGCATACGGTTCTAAATAAGGTTTCGGTGTCTGATATGTTGTTTCCATTCTGATCTCAATTGAAATATAGTGTTGTGTTTAGAATAGCTTGAGTTTTTTATGGTCTTCAGAATCTCAGAATGTGTTGTACGAAGACAGTTCTTTTATGCAATATATATATTTCTGTGAAACATATTAAATGTTGTTCCAAATAAGGTCTTGCTGCCTGATGTTTGGTTTCTGTCCTGTTTTCAACGAAGGCATTGTCACGTGTAAAGGTGCATTACTAAATTTTATTACGTTGTTGCAAGATAATGACATAATCTACTTGTCATAAAAAAATCAATAATATTGCTAGGTATGCTGGTGGATGTTGATAGTTTATTTGCACCCTCATTGAATTATGTTCTAAACTTTGATATCTAAAAGCAATATCATGGAGGATTTGAAATAAATCAATAAAGTAATGACATGGAATTTTTTTATCTGCTATTTTGATTGGGATTTATGCAAAGTATACCATTAGATGAAAATGTTTTTATTTGAGGAGATTAAATGGGCATGTCGGGCGCAAGTAACGATGGGTTTGAGAGAATTCATGGAGGTTTTGGTTACAGTAATAGAAATGAAGAAGGAGAATCAATTTTAGAATTTGCTTCAGCATACGATCTTGTCTTAGCATATACTAGTTTTAGGAAGAGAGTCGCATATAATTAGTTTTAGTAGTGGTCATAACAAGAGTCAAATAGATTTTCTTTTAACAAGAAAAATAGATAGAAAAATATGTAGAGACTGCAAAGTAATACCTGGTGAAACGCTTACTACCCAACATAAGTTAGTAGTACTTGATATTCAACTAAAACGACGACATAATATGAATAAAAGAGTTAGCGACCCTAGAATAAAGTGGCGGAACCAAAAAATAGTAAACAAGTAGAGTTTAGAGAAAAACTATTAAAGGAAAATGTTTAGAATCTTGACTTAAATGCTAATACAATGTTGCTAGAAATGAGTAGTTGCATAAGGAGAGTGGGATCAAACGTATTCGGTATATCTAAAGGCTTGGGACCACCAAAGAAGGAAACATGGTGGTGGAACAAGGATTTTCTTTTAACAAGAAAAATAGATAGAAAAATATCTAGAGACTGCAAAGTAATACCTGGTGAAACGCTTACTACCCAACATAAGTTAGTAGTACTTGATATTAAGCTAAAACGACGATATAATGTGAATAAAAGAGTTAGCGACCCTAGAATAAAGTGGTGGAACCAAAAAAATAGTAAACAAGTAGAGTTTAGAGAAAAACTACTAAAGGAAAATGTTTAGAATCTTGACTTAAATGCTAATACAATGTGGCTAGAAATGAGTAGTTGCATAAGGAGAGTGGGATCAAACGTATTCGGTATATCTAAAGGCTTGGGACCACCAAAGAAGGAAACATGGTGGTGGAACGAGGATGTCCAACGAGCAATTAAGACTAAAAGAGATATATATATAGGAAAATACCTAAGTGTCAAGATGAATATGCGTACAATCAATATAGAGAAGCTAGAAAACAAGCTAAAAAAGTAGTTAGTCAAACTAAAACAAATTTCATGGAAGATCTATATAAAATGTTAGATAATAGAGATAGCGAAAAAAAATAAAAATAAAAATAAATATATATATATATATATAGGATAGCCAAATTAAGAGATAAAAAGAAACAAGACCTAAGTCATGTAAGATGTATTAAGGACGAAAATCGAAATGTTTTAATGCACGAGAATGGTATTAAAGAGAGATGAAGAAGTTACTCCGATAGTTTATTCAATGATGGCCAAGTTGATACTATAATAGACGAAAACCCACACCAAGAAAGAAATGTAAATTATACACGCAATATTAGAATTCTAGAAGTTAAATAGGCATTGAAAAGAATGAAAATAGGGAACTCATGTAGCCTAGATGAAATACCCATAGATGTTTGGAAATGCTTAGGAGAAATTAGATTGACTTGGTTAACAAAACTTTTCAATAAAATTCTAAAATCAAAACGGATGCCAATGAATTGGAGAAGAAGCACGCTTGTGCCAATCTTCAAAAACAAAGGAGACATTCAAAGTTGCTCAAACTACCGGGGAATTAAACTTACGAGTCACACTATGAAACTTTGGAAGAGGATAATTGACAATAGGCTAATGATAGAAACAACAATATCAGAGAACCAATTCGACTTCATGTCTGGGAGGTCAACTATGGAGGCGATTTTCCTTGTAAGACGATTGATAGAAAAATATAGAGAAAAGAAAAAAGATCTTCATATGGTATTCGTAGATTTAGAAAAAGAGTATGATAGAGTCCCTAGAGATGTTCTTTGGTGGGTTTTAGAAAGAAAATGAGTGCATGCTAGATACATAGACACTATTAAGGATATGTATAACGGAGTAGTAACGAGTACAAAGACATTTGGAGGAGCTAAAAAAAAATTTCCCATTACGATAGGACTACATCAAGGATCGACTTTAAGCCCATATCTATTTACTTTAGTTATGGATGAACTAACTAGGCATATTCAAGAGGATATACCATGGCGTATGCTATTTGTAGATGATATTGTCTTAGTGGATGAAACAAAAGATGTAGTGAATAGGAAATAAGAACTTTGGAGGAATACATTAGAATCTAAAGGCTTTAAGTTGAGTAGGACGAAAATCGAATACATGCCCTGTGAGTTTAGAAACACTAGACATCGAGATGATGGAGTGGTAAAATTAAGGGAAGTAGAAGTTCCTAAGGTGAACAACTTTAGACACCTATGATCAATCATACAAAATGATGGTAATATTGAGAATGATGTCACACATAGAATTTAAGCTGGATGGATGAAATGGCGGAGTGCAACATGAGTGATTTGTGATCGAAATGTTCCTACTAAGTTTAAAAGAAAATTTTATAGGACTGCAATTAGGCCAGCTATGCTCTATGGAAGTGAATGTTGGGCGGTAAAACAACAACAACTACATAAAATGAACGTTCAGAAATGAGGATGCTTAGGTGGATGTGTGGTAAAACTCGTAAAGATAGAATAAGAAATATAAAAATTCAAAGACAAATAAGAGTAGCACCAATTGATACAAAGATTAGGAAAGGGCGGTTGCGGTGGTTTGGTTACCTGCAAAGACGACCTACAAATGCCCCTACTAGAAAACTTGACTCAATAGAAACTGTAGAAATAAAACGAGGTAGGGGTAGACCAAAGTTAACATAGGATGCATTAATTATGAGGGATTTGAATGGTTTGGAAGACAAATAAGAATAGCACCAATTAATACAAAGATTAGGGAAGGGCGGTTGCGGTGGTTTGGTCACCTGCAAAGACGACCTACAAATGCCCCTACTAGAAAACTTGACTCAATAGAAACTGTAGAAATTCGACGAGGTAGGGGTAAACCAAAGTTAACATGGGATGCATTAATTAGGAGGGATTTGATGGTTTGGAAAGCTCACCAATAATTGCACTTAATCGAGTACAATGGAAAAGTTTGATCCATGTAGCCGATCTCAATTAATTTGGGACCGAGGCTATGTTGTTGTTGTTCTTCTTGTTGCTATTTTGACTGGACATTCAAAGACAACTTCTGATGCATTAATTAGGAGGGATTTGAATGGTTTGGAAAACTCACCATTAATTGCACTTAATCGAGTACAATGGAAAAGTTTGATCCATGTAGCCGATCTCAATTAATTTGGGACCGAGGCTATGTTGTTGTTGTTCTTCTTGTTGCTATTTTGACTGGACATTCAAAGACAACTTCTGATGCCCAATTTGTGAACTCCACACTCTAAAAGCTGAAGAAACTCCAAGGTATATGGTAGTCCTAATTTGCGATTAATTAGTTATAGAAGATTAAAATAGTACCTAACCACATCATCAGTTGCTTCTAATCAAGCTGAATAAAACATTGGATCCATGTAGCCGACCCCGAATTTTTGTAGGCTGACATTTGTTGTTTTAAAAAGAAAATGATATTTGACCCACTTTTCACTTGCTAATTTTGCACGCACTTGATTGTGACTATTAATTTTTGCATTGATGCGTGTGCGCATGAAAATTGATGTGCAACTGAGGGACTCTCAGAGAGTGCGTGCCTAATTGGCTTTTGAAAGTGGGTCAAAATAGCTGGACTTTTTGAAAAATATTCTTTTATTGTGAATCAGAAGTTAACATTACATTTTGTTGAGATTGAGCTGTTAAAATATGTCAAATTAAATGGTATGGAAGAATTTAATGAAAAGAATGTTTTGTATGCTGTCTGCTGTAGACAGATGTTTCTTACATGTTGTATATGTAAGCCATGTCTCTGGTTTTCAATTTCTTCTTTTAAACTGTAAGTATCACCGTGAATGTTAGTTATGATTCACTCTTTTCTAATGATTGTTTTGTTCAGTTTCTGTTTTAATTCAATTGCCCTGATGACTTCCATATCATGTAATTTGGAAGTGTATATTCTAAGGAATTTACTGTCTTGCAGGCTGTTAATTATCATTATTTTCATTATTTTTTTGTTTCTAACATGCAGGCAGCTAATACCGAAGTTGAAGCCAAGCATGAATTTACTGGCTCTGTGCTTGGGAAATTTAGTGGTATTTTGCTATTTCTCTTTGTTTTTTTCTGGATGCTTTAGTTTACTATAATGTTAAATGTGACACGATGCATGTTCATTATGTTGCATGGTTCTCTTGGTCTTCTTTGATTTGCTTTCACTAAGGTGGTATCTATCTTTGAAATTGTATCCTGCATGATTTGTAAGGATAGTGCTGATCTCTTCTCTATTTCTGATTCCGGTTTTGAAATAGTGTAAAAAGATGGTAGTAGAGTTTAGAATGGCAGGGTGGTTGTGACGTACTTTGTTGTTTTTGCGAAGTATGTAACTGTCCAACCTGTGCTCAAAAACCACCTTTGTTAAGAGAACGATGAGTAGTATATGATCTGCATGTTTGAACATTCTAGAAATGCACTTACACTTGATGTGGTTAGGCTAACGTGACATTGTGGATTCACTATTGATGTTTTTTTTTTTCCTGGGAATGAATTGCATTGATGTTTCTAAAGTATGCGCCCATGTATTGGGATTATTGTGGGTTTTCCATTTAGGAATTGTTAAATGATGTGATGATCAAATCAAAACAAATTGTTCTTCAAAAAAATAAAAAAATAAAACAAATCGCACCCTCGCTATTAACCAGCAAATCATGCCCACTCATTCTGTTAATTTGCATATTAGAACTTTGCTAGTGGCTATCTCTGTTGGCATCTGGAAGACCGGGATTTTTTGAATCCGCTCTGTTTGAAAGCGTTTTTCTGCATCTATTTTTTGGCTATGCAAACTATCAAATTGTCAATCATAGTTGAAGACTATTCCGGTTGCATTTTATTTTATGCTGATCCAATCTTTCACATTTTAGAGAGTAGCACCACTGAATCTTCTGATGAGATTGAAAAGCTGGAGCTTGAAGAAGTTTCAGATGATGACGAGACTACCTTCTTCGATACAAGAGAGTCGTTTGGTGATTCCACTGCTACTAGTGGAACTGCTGCAATTGATGTAGACCATGTAAATAATTGTATGATACACGAAACCTACACAGATTCAAAGAAAATGTATACTGAAACCAAATTCAGTCCTGATTGTACCCAGGTTGAGAGGCGGAAAAAACTGCCAGATCCTATCGAGAAAGAGAAAGGTGTAAGTCTTTGGTCTATGATTAAGGATAACGTTGGAAAGGATTTGACCCGTGTTTGCCTCCCTGTCTACTTTAATGAGCCAATTTCATCTCTCCAAAAATGCTTTGAGGATTTGGAGTACTCACATCTTTTGGATCGAGCATACGAATATGGGAAAAAGGTTAAGTTCTCTTCTTCTTTTTTCCCTTCTCCGTTGATACTTAATTATCCTTTACTTGGCATGCATTTTTTCAGTTAGTGAAGAGGATTAATTTTACTGCCTCGCTATTAATTGTGTGGCTTATTAGGTATCTCGTGGATCCTATAATCTTGGGAAACTAGGGCACATGTAGAACAATTTTGATATGTAATACTTTTGAAGTCTTCTCACTTTCTGTATGCATGTATATTATCTGAATTGAGACTTATATTTATTATATTTTTGGCCAAAGTTTATACTAGTTAACATGATATATGTATTTTTTCTAGTAGGATATGGCGTGTAGCTTTTTTAAATATTATATATATATATATATATATATATATATATATATATATATATGTTTTTGAGACGGAACATTGGCATTTTCAATTTAGTTTTATTTTCGTTTGTTCTTTAAATATCCTCTCTTCTATTTTTATTTAATCCGGTTATTTCAATTTAATGGTTTGTTTCATCATTATGATATAGTTGTGTTTTGTTTTATTTATTTAATTCTATATTGGGAAATGGAAACTCCACCTATGTTGTACACTATGTGCGCTACATAGCCGGTCCCAAGTCCGGATAAAGGAGGGGGACTCTGACGCCCATTTTTTCATACCGAAAAATGGGTAAGGAAGGTCCGAAACTCACTTTTCATACCCGAAAAGTGAGGGAGGGAGGCCCCAAGCTCATTTTCCATTCTTGGGAAATGGAGGAGGGTTGCGATAGGTTGACAGCCAGCGTAAAACTTTGTCACTTTTCATGAAATGGATCTCCCCAATTAATTTGGGACTGAGGCTATGTTGTTGTTGTTGTTGAAAATTTAAAAGAGTTTAGCTGTCGATCACAGGGAAATGAAAGATTGTTGACTTTTGCATAGTCTTGGCTTGAATCTCTTACTGATTTTGTGGAGGTGTGCTGAACAAAGATTTACTGTCAAAGCTGTTTTCGTCATGCACATTTCATAAAAATCTGTGTTTGGTCAAATTTCTAGTCATTAGTCTAGTAGCATTAGTTGAGAATTAAACGCAAAAATGTCTTGTTCTCATATCAACATTATGTCATTATTTGCCTTCATAGTCTGATGGTTGTCTTCTGCTTGTAGGGTGACAGTCTTCTTAGAATACTTAATGTAGCAGCCTTTGCAGTGTCTGGTTATGCATCTTCGGAGGGCCGCCATTGTAAACCTTTCAATCCTCTGTTAGGTGAAACATATGAAGCGGATTATCCAGAAAAAGGACTTCGTTTCTTCTCTGAGAAGGTTAGTTTTTAAAATAATAAATGATATAGAGTTTTTCTATTTTATATTTTAATAAAAGATAAATTTTAGTTTATTTTCCCATATTTTCTATATTTGTATGTCTATGAAAAATTGGTAAAACACATCAATTCATTGAGATGTCAGGTTTTTTTTTTTTTTTTTTTTTTTTTTTTTTTTTTGTTAAATTATTTCATCTCAATATCACTTCTCTACTCATAGTAAGATTAATTCAAAGAGATCACTACAAGTGTTGATCATTTATAGAAATCCAATTTTTGTAATCTTTGGATGTTTATTAACGTGATTTTTATAGAAAAAGAAGGAATTCATATTTCTAATTTTCTTTTAGAGTCCAAGTTCCATGGCTTCTAGAATAGTTGTTGCTTTAGTAAATCCTCGTGTTTAGGGAACTTGTAATCAGGTAGGCCTCAGTACTATATCAACATGTTATTCAATTCTGATCTGATGTGAAATTAGCTTTCTAGCTGTTTTATTGGTAGGTCGTTCCCGAATAACCGTCAATTTTGTAATTTTAGTTTCAGGGAAGCGGATGTACTTGCTGTGTCTGATTCTCTCACAGTTGTTTTCTTTTTGCAAAAATGGGTCTTATTTTATCCTATTTCTTCGTGTTTCATGTACTTGGCTTTGTCCTTCACTGTCCACAATTGAAAAAGGAATTTACTTAAAGAGACAAGAGTTGCTTTTATGCTTCAATTTCCTCTAGAATTATGGGCTACTGGATAATATTTCTGTATAAAATAAATGACAAACGAAAATGTGATCATTGAGCATGATTAGGAAGTAATTTTAATAATACAGAGAAGATTTCTATATATTTATGCTTTCACTTCCATAAATAGGTGAGTCACCATCCCACACTCATTGCATGCCACTGTGAAGGTAGAGGTTGGAAGTTTTGGGGTGACAGCAACCTGCGGACCAAATTTTGGGGACGGTCTATCCAGCTTGATCCTGTTGGGGTTCTAACCCTTGAATTTGATGATGGTGAAATCTTCCAGTGGAGCAAGGTATGCTTGTTGGCTGCAACTGCACTCACGAATTGACTTTTCAAATATTTTCTTGTAATCTATCTCTCTATTGAATGGGAATATTCTGAGCTTGAACAGCCTGATTTCAGGTTACAACAACTATTTACAATCTTATACTTGGTAAAATATATTGTGATCATCATGGAACAATGCACATAAAGGGGAATCACCAATACTCTTGCAAACTCAAGTTCAAGGAGCAGACCATTCTTGACCGTAACCCCCGCCAAGTGAGTACTCAGTTGTCTCTGTAGCGTTTCTTGTTTATCTGTCAGTAGGATCATTTTGTGAGGGTATTGCTTTTTTCTATAACACCGATGGTGGCTGGTGAATGACAGTCATCTGACAAAAGTCACTTCATACGGATCAATGATATGTTCCTCTTAATTTTGCCATCTTTCGCCTCGTGGAATAGTGGCGGCATGAAGTTTCATGCTTAAAAGTTTTAACTAGCATCACTGACCAATCGTTCCCTGCATTTGCTAGAATGAAGAATTAAATTCCCTGAAAGGTAGCTATTATGTATTGCAGGTGCAAGGTTCTGTTGAAGATGGCCTAGGAAATCGGGTAGCCTCGATATTTGGGAAATGGGATGAAAGTATATATTACACTGAGAGTTGTGACACTGCTAGGACCAGGGATTCTAATCCATCATCAGATGCTAAATTGTTATGGAAAAGGGTGATGCCGCCTCCTAATCTTACCCGGTACAACTTAACTTCATTTGCAATCACTCTAAATGAGTTGACAGCCGGATTGCAGGTAGAGATGATATATTGCTGATATATTTTTTGTTCAACTTCATTATTCTCTTATCCATCTGTAATTGTTTGTTCTAGTTGTCTGATTCCGAGTTTTTGATCACGGATTAAGGAGAAGCTTCCCCCAACGGATTCAAGACTTAGGCCAGATCAGCGTCACCTTGAGAATGGCGAATATGAGAAGGCAATGCTGAGAAGCTCCGATTAGAGAGAAGGCAAAGGATGGTACTATCAATTCCCTTTTTCGAAATTGTTCCACTCACATGATCACCTCATTTTATGGTTCTTGGAGATGAAATCTTTCATTGTATGTCATGCATGCAAAATCAGCTGAGTTTGCCGCTTTCCCTCATTGATCCCGGTATTTGTTATAATTCTTTTGTTACAGTCTAGGAAATTGCAAGAAATTGGATGGAAACCAAGGTGGTTTCATCAGGACAGTGAGGATGGATCTTATCGCTACATTGGTGGATATTGGGAAGCAAGAGAGCAGATGAAGTGGGATAAATGCCTGCGTATCTTTGGTGAATTCACTGAAGACTCGATTACTAATTCATGTGAATCAGCTACATAACCCAGGTACCTCACTTGTTTTACATGCCTCTTTTTGGCTTATATAGTCACATCGGCAAAGGATTGTTGTAATCGACAAATCCTGATCAAACTTTATTTTCACCACATTGCTACCAACAAAAATTGATGGCGCTTTTCCATTTTAAACTCTGCGCCTGTTTGCGAGCCTATGAGTATAAGTGACAGTTTAACATGGGCAGAAGGAAACGGGAAGCTTGAATGCAGGGAGACTTTAAAAGTTCTATCTAATAACTAGCTCTTCTTCCAAATCTAGGAAAGGATCTAATTGTTTTTCTTGCCTTGTTGGCTAATTTTGATTACTTTTTTGAAGGACATTCGTCAACTTTCTTGGGAAGCAAATCAGAATTCTTGAATGTGTGGCCGGCCATGCAGTTAATGTTGGACAGAACAATGGCTTCCAGAACCGTTGGAGAATCGTGGGTCGTCCAAATAGGAGAGTAACTAAAGGGTGGCAAATAGTTCTGGACATTGATGTCGCCTTCAATAGATTATTACAAAAGCATTCTTTTGTTTGAGAATTAGCTTTGCCTGCCATCTTCTGAGTTTTCACTATCATTGGCATGAGTTAAATCAGAAAATTACTGTATTCGATGTTGAATAAAGTGAGCATGGCCATCCTCAAGCCAAGCCATGATTGGATCTGTTTCTTTGATTTTGCACAGAAAGAGGGTGAGATCTTAGACCTTGTCTTAAGACTGCTCATTTATATATCTTGTAATTGTTTCTAAAAGGTCATCAGTGAAATTTCACTATTGTACATAGGACTTAAGTGTCACGGGGCCGTTAAGTGAGGGGTTTACCCTAAGAAATTTTTTTATCACCCAACCCAACCCATGGTGCTTAAGGATTGCTTTAGTTTAGCACACTAACGAAAACGTTATTGAACAACAACAATGACACAAATGAAGTTTATTACTTAGTTCAATGAGATTACAACTCTAGTATCTTATACATTTCATGCCTCTCATGCATGAACTCGTGCTCCTCTCAAGCTCTCATGCCTTGACTTTATAGCAAAATGGCCAAGTTGGTTACATAATTGTCAGGGACACATGTCCTATGTACATTACTCGAGACTAAGTAAACCACCACACCCATGTAGTGCTAAAAACAACCACCTAACTGCTTCCTTCCTTTGCTGCCACTTGGTTCCATAACCGCCTTGACCCCTGGTCAATAGGCATATGCTCATAGTGTCTGGACGTTGTTGGGACGTGCCTTGGTCATGTCATGAGCCGTGACAAGGGTAGTTACATAATCGCCTGTAATCGCACTTGACTTGGTCCGTTCGAACCTATAATTCGCCTTGCTCAAGGGACATGGTCTGATTGGTGGTGCCTAGCTGCGCGCCTAAGCACCTTGGGTGCTAGCCGGAGCTCGGTCCGTCCGAGTCCCATCGGCTCGGGGTGGCCGGTATTATGGTCCGTTCATGGGTCTTGCCTTGGCATGGTTGCCCAAAGGATGCTCGAGGGTCTCCCTTGCTTCTTTGCCCATGCCACCCTTAGGAGAGAACACACCTCCCTTTATAGTAAATGTTAAGTCGTTTCATCAGCTCCAATATGAAACATTAAGAAATGAGACCAAGCGTACTTTGACCGGGTCAATGCCCAAGTCAAGATTTGTCAACCCTTGCCAAGGTATGCCTTGCCCGTGCCAAGGCGCGGCCTTGCTCGTGCTAAGGCATGACCTTGCTCGTGCCAAAGGAATCTCCAAGGTATCGCCCTACTCGTGCCTTGCTTATGCCAAAGGAACCCGCCAAGGCGCGACCTTGCTTATGCCAAGGCCCGTGCCAAGGCGCCGCTGCACTTCCGCCAAGGAACGTGCCAAAGGAGCGTATCAAGGCGCGACCTTGCTCATGCCAAGGCCCGTGCCAAGGCGCCACTGCGCTCCCACCAATGAACGTGCCAAAGGAATCTACCAAGGCGTGTCTTGCTCATGCTAAGGCCCGTGCCAAGGCGCCGTTGCGCTCCCGCCAAGGAACGTGCCAAAGGAACTTGCCAAGGCGCGACCTTGCTCATACCAAGGCCCGTGCCAATGCGTCGTTGCTGTGACGGCCCCAATGTTACACGAATTGGGCCCCGCCCGGCCTAAGCCCACGTGGACCCCCGAGCCCGTCTCGCAAGGTAAACGCGGACTTAGTCAGCCTTCCAATCCATCATTATCAATTCACAATCTCGATCCTCGCGCTACACGCATCACGAGGCATATCCAACATTTCGGTCCCACATCGGCACGCGACTCGAGGCGCGTCCTTGTTCGTGTTTCGGCTCACCGAATTCCTTGCATACTTAGCATATCATCTTAAATTTAAGTTGAATATACGTATTTCGACGAGTGGGTCTCACATACGACCTTGACTTGACACGTGACACAAGTCAAATTTTCGGGTCGTTACAGTTGCGCTCCCACCAAAGAACGTGCCAAAGGAACCTGCCAAGGCGCGACCTTGCTCATGCCAAGGCCCGTGCCCGTACCAAGGCGCCACTGCGCTCCCGCTAAGGAACGTGCCAAAACTCAATCGTGCTCGTGCTAAGGCGCCACTGTGCTCCCCACCTAGGCGCGACCTCGTCCACGCCCATACACGCTGCTTCGTTTATGCTGCATACAATTTCCCCATTCGCATGCGCGAGCCTCCGCATGCTATACTGCGAACCATCAGTGGTGCACCATCCAGCAACGAACTCCCGTGAAACCTTCCGAGTCCACCAAAACCCGGATATTGCTAGGTTTTCCCTCCGCCTAGCCAGTTTACTCTGGTCACATTATTGAGGGGTCGACAAACATCCCCCGCGAAATGTTCAATGCCCTTATCGAACACCCCAACTCTACCTGTCCACTAGACTGCTGCCCACCAAAGCAACATTTCTCCATCTGATCTCGTTCTTGCGGTGCCATCAGCCTTGGTGTACTACTTTTGCCCCTGCCTCGCATTGCTGGAACAAAGCATGACCACTTTTAATCCATGATCAACAAGCCATGAAGTGATGGAATCGCAACGACTTTCCCAGCCATCAAGAAATCATTTCCTGCAATGATCTCAAAATCATCCAACGGAGCAGCAATCAAATTTACCTTGCCCTCCCAAGTATCAATTCGAATGCTCACGTCCAAGGCTATGCCCATAGCCTTCTTTAGTTCAGAATTGACCACCTTCACCATGCTTGCACTCTCAGCAAGCTGCAACCCAAGCCTCCGAGCTAGGTTCTCTGCTACAAACGAATGTGTGGCTCTCGAGTCTATCAACACTTTCACCGTTTGGTTGTTGACTTGAGCCTCCACAAACATCAGCCCCACTGATCCCACGACCTTTTGCACATGCACCGTGTTAAGCAATTGCAATGGATTCATTCGTACCTCCGGTTCATCCGCAACGATCGCGTTCAACTTATCTTTCTTTGGGCGATCCCTTGCCCGGTGAGGACCGCCACATATGAAACAACCCCTTTTCGACATCGATGCTTTGGCACTAACATCAAATTTTGAAGAAGGCTCCTCCTCTTTCCTAGATCCACCAACTTGATCTTTCTCCTTGTACTTCTTTTCTTTTGATTCAAA
The DNA here is from genome assembly GCA_039657365.1 of Stephania yunnanensis. Classification (NCBI taxonomy): domain Eukaryota; kingdom Viridiplantae; phylum Streptophyta; class Magnoliopsida; order Ranunculales; family Menispermaceae; genus Stephania; species Stephania yunnanensis. Next base: position 48,388,749 of record CM077584.1, on the reverse strand, counting down.
AGAAGCACCATTAGTCTTGTAATCTACAAGGCTATCCGCCACCGCAATTGCACTCGACAAGTCTTTCACGGCTTGCCTTCGCAGCTCTGACTGCGCCTATCCTTGCAATCCTGCAGTGAAATTAAACAACTTGTCCTCCTCGGACGTATTTTTAACGTCAAGCTGTAAGGAAGAGAATTCTTTCACATATTCTCTAACTGTCTCTTTTTGCTTCAATTGGCACAAGGCCTCCCACTCTTGCCATGCCGCATTTGTGGGCAGGAATTGATCCTTCAATTCCCGTTTCAACATCTCCCACTCCACAATCCTTGGTCGACTAGCAGCTGCATCATTATCAACTCTGGTTCGCCATCAAAGTTTAACATCTCTTTCCAAATACATGGAAATTAGGATGACCTTTTGGCCCTCTTCGGTTTGGATAGTAGCAAAGTATTGTTCCACGTCCCAAAGGAAGTTTTCAAGCTACTTCGCGCTCCGCTTACCTGAAAATTTCTTTGGCTCCGGCACCTTAGGTCTCACTTTCGCCGCAACAGAAACCTCTCGAGGTTCCTCCCACGACTCTCTTGAGCAGACTCACCTCCACAACCATCTTCTACACTGTCTCGGTAGTGAGTCCACCCATTGCACGAACATCAGCAACCAACTCCTCGAATCTGGATTCCTACATGGATATTTAAGCTTCTTGTGACTTTGTCCTAGCCACCAAGAAGCCACCAGCATCTCCAACCCTTCAATGTGCTGCGCCGTCATTGAAGACTTTGCTGCCTCCACCGGAACACCCAACATTGCCATCATGTGCTCTAAGTGAGCTACCCTCTCACTCAGATCACTTGCTGCTCGGGTCGCTATCGTCTTCAAAACGAGGCTCTGATACCAGTTGTCACGGGGCCGTTAAGTGAGGGGTTTACCCTAAGGAAAGTTTTTCTCACCCAACCCAACCCGTGGTGCCTAAGGACCACCTTAGTTCAGCACACCAACGAAAACGTGATTGAACAACAACAATGATACAAAGGAAATTTATTACTTAGTTCAATAAGATTACAACTCTAGTATCTCATACATTTCGTGCCTCTCATGCATGAACTCGTGCTCCTCTTAAGCTCTCATGCATTGGCTTTATAGCCAAAATAGCCAAGTTGGTTACATAACTATCAAGGACACCGGTCATATGTACATTACTCGAAACTAAGTAAACCACCACACTCATGTAGTGCTTAAAACAACCACCTAACTGCTTCTTTCCTTTGCCGCCACCTGGTTTCATAACCGCCTTGACCCCTTGGTCAATAGGCACATGCTCATAGTGCCTGAAAGTTGCTGGGCCGTGCCTTGGTCATGCCACGAGCCATGACCAAGGTAGTTACATAACCGCCTGTAACCGCACTTGACTTGGTACGTTTAAGCCTATAATTCGCCTTGCTCAAGGGATAGGGTTTGATTGGTGATGCCTAGCCGCGTACCTAGGCACCCTGGGTGCTAGCTGGAGTTCGGTCCGTCCGAGTCCCACCGGCTCGAGGTGCCCGACGCCATGGTCCGTCTATGGGTCTTGCCCTGGCATGGTTGCCCAAGGCATGCTCGAGGGTCTCCCTTGCTTCCTTGCCCATGCCACCCCTAAGAGAGAACACACCTCCCATTATAGTAGATGTTAAACCATTTCCTCAGCTCCAATAGGAAACATCAAGAAATGAGACCAAATATACTTTGACCGGGTCAATGCCCAAGTCAAGATTTGTCAACCCTTGCCAAGGTATGCCTTGCTTGTGACGGCCCAAATTTTCCACAAACTGGGCCCCACCCGGCCTAAGCCCACGTGGACCCCCGAGCCAGTCTCGCAAGGTCAACGCAAACCTAGTCAGCCTTTCAATCCATCATTATAAGTAAATTCAAAACTTTTAAGTTGAGTTATTAATATTTTTCAAGTTTTACAATTTAACGGAAGCAATTAATGCATTAAATAACTCAACAATAATTGTAAAAGAGTTGGACAACCTAATTGTGGAACCATCATCATTAGAGGAGAATAAATACAAGATATACATGCCAAAAATTCCAGTGTTTTTAAAACAAGTATATCTAATAATACAAAGATTCACCTAGCTATAGAGTTTTCCCTTTGCTGGACCATGGATCTGCACTCAGTCAAACACGAGAGTGACGAGGCCAGGTAAGTAAAAGCCAGTAGGATCTAAACAATAATTCAAAATAAATAAAGCAGTCTAAAAGTCATGCGGATAAAAAGAAAGCTGTATGGAATGCATGATAACAAGACTGTAAAAATGAAAGTACAATGAGAAATGAATGTCACAGGAAACAATAGAGAGGTGCCCAAGTAGTCTAAGACCACCGAGTGCGGGTGCCACAGGGTCGGGGTCATAGAGTAGCGACAACGCCAAGCAGACTTGGTTCTTAGGACGTGGCGTCGCCTGCTGTACCCAGACCGTCGCGAATGAGGGATATCAATGGCGCCCTGGATAAAATACATCTCATTCTGACCAAATACTCAAGTGAATCGAGGTCATGGCTCCGGTTTCAAGTCGACGACCACTCCAATAAGAGACATTAGTATGACTCACTTGGCCCTCGAACACTCATAAGTGGGTGGGAATTCCAATGAAGGGACACAATACAATATTAATAAGATATAAACTCAAATGAAATACTGTGCATTTCTTAGCTGGTTTTACTTACCACGAGAAATCGCAAATCATCCTTAAAACGTCTCGCTCACGCCTCCATATGCGCACCCGACACCCGACTATAGCCTCATAAGTCCCTGGTGTCCATTTATACCAATTAAATTACTTAAGTCATTCAAATCAATATGTTCGCGATTAAATCCACAAAATTCCATAATAAAGGCCATGAAGTCACTCGATGCCAACATCAAAATATGGTTTAGGACCTCACCATGGCTTTCAATGAAGGTCTCAACTCCAAAATTCATTCGTCTTCTTTGCGAGCACTTCTCCGATTTTCTCCTTTTTCTCTTGGCGGCTCCCCCTCTCTCCGTAATAATAATATTTTCTCCTTTTTTCTTTTTTTCCTTTTTCTTTTTTTTTTTTAATTCTCTCATTGTTTTTTTTTGTGTCCGAATTAAACCCCCAAAAATACCCCAATTTCGCTAAAAACCGACGAAAATATCATTGCACTCCGAAACACGGGAGCATCGGGTCTAAAACTTAACAACCCTATTTTGCGTCGATTAATTCCAGATCACGACGAGTGGGTCCCACATACGACCCTGGCCTGACACGTAGCACAATTCAAATTTTCGGCCGTTATATTGCTCGTGTCAAGGCGCCGTTGCGCTCCCGCCAAGGAACTTGCCAAAGGAACTGCCAAAGCCCGACCTTGCTCATGCCAAGGCCCGTGCCAAGGCATCGCTGCGCTCCCGCCAAGGAACGTGCCAAAGGAACCTTCCAAGGCGCGACCTTTCTCATGCCAAGGCTCATGCCAAGGTGCCACTGTGCTCCCGCCAAGGAACGTTCCAAAGCTCAACTGTTCTCGTGCCAAGGTCCGTGCCAAGGCGCCGCTGTGCTCCCCGCCTAAGCGCGACCTTGTCCCTGCCCATACACGTTGCCTCGTCTATGCCGCATAAAATCTTCCCATTCGCATGCGCGAGCCTCCGCATGCTATACCGCGAAACATTCGTGGTGCACTATCCAACTGTTGGGTTTTGGGGTTCATACGTAGCGGAGATTATAAAACAATTTTGACAAAAACCCCAACAGGATCCGAATCTAATTCCATTAAAAATGCTTAAACCATGAAAACTTAATCATACCTCAGTCGCAATATACCTTTCTTAAGGTTGATCAATCTCTAAGGCGCTGCCAACGACGAACGCCCTCTACCAGCAGTCCACACACGAACGACGGTTGAGATTCGAAGTGCTAGCTTCGAGAGAATACCAAACTTTTTGTTTCTCTCCAAAATGATTCAAAGCGTACCAGAAAACCCTAATTCATTTCTGAAACGAAAATAGAGTTTCAGCTCTTAATCTTTCGTACGTGTGTTCTAACTTAAAGCGTCTATTTATACAACCCTTGTATATAAATGGTTAAGTAAATTACACATATACCCCTACTTAAAGAAGTATAAGTGTAATACACCACAATGACGATTCTGTCATGAGTTTTATCATATAAAATTCATTTTTCTGAACCATCTTAAAATCTCGCAAAACCATTCTTAGTGTGCGTCCCAATAGGCTCATACAACGTTGGCAGTGTACCAAAACACATTTTGGTAGACAAGTCATAAGCGGCCTCTAGCAAGACATTATGACTACTCAAGTTATACGAATATCAAATCGATACAACCTAATCAATAGTATATATAACATCCTTTTGTCACACGATATCCTTTTGATCAAACATAAGACATGGAATTGTCATCCAACATGTTCAATTGTACTAGTCTCGATCTCTAGGTAGACTGAAAACATCTAAGTGACATTGATCAGTATCAATTCACTTAGACTAGGCTTTTTAACAGTATCTAACACATCGAAGGATCCACTGGATATCTCTCTTTATATGAGAGGGACAAATTCTATCTCGATTACACAACTTCATCACATTGCTCGCATAATAACTAATCATAACCTTTATAATCATCCGGTTAAAGACAATGTTTGATTGTGTCAAATCACTGTATTCCTAATGTTGAAGTCTCTGGTAATCTCAAGTCAGAGGACTGAAATAATATACCTATCATGAGAAACAACTATGACTTAATCCATGTGATGTTCTCATAGTGGGTCAATCTAATATTTTGTTCTTAACAAGTACTCGTGATCTTGATTCGTATCCCTATACGTATAATCATCATATGATCATCAATCAAGATTCACACTAGTTTAATTCATTATAGTTCCCAGTATAATGATCGACTATGGACATTTAGGATATTTCTATAAATACCCATGGATCTTATTATATTGTAAACATGCAAATTAATTATAATAAACAACAAATGAAATCCTCTATTTTATTAACTAAAAGTATTCATAAAGTTAGTTAATGGATCGACCTAGGGCACATGCCCCAACATCTCCCACTTGCATTAGGGCCAATCATACATGCATCTAATGCTTAATGATCTAACATGACCATCATGTTTTGCTTGTGGAAGAGCTTTTCTCAATGGATCCGCAACGTTGTATTCAGTAGGTACTCTACAAATCTTCACGTCTCCCATCTCAATAATTTCTCTGATGAGATGAAAACGCCTGAGTATATGTTTGGATCTGTGGTGTGATCTAGGTTCCTTGGCATGTGCTATTGCCCCGTTATTGTCACAATACAAACAAACAGGGTTAGCAATACTTGGAACCATACCTAGTTCAAAATGAACTTTTTGATCCAAACTGCTTCCTTTGCTACATCAGACACTGTAATATACTCAGCTTCAGTTGTAGAATCTGCCACAGTTACTTGCTTCGAACTTTTCCAGCTTACTACACCCCTATTCAAAGTAAACACATATCCAGACTGTGATATAAAATCATATATATATCAGTTTGAAAACTTGCATCTGTGTAACCATTTACAACTAAATCATTTTCAAAACCTCCATAGACCAAGAACACTTCCTTAGTCCTTTTTAAGTATTTAAGAATGTTCTTTGCTGCTATCCAATGACTCTCATTAGGATCTGACTGATATATGCTTGTAGTGCTCAAAGCATATGATACATCAAGTCGAGTGCATAGCATGGCATACATGATAGATCAAATAGCTGATGCATATGGAATCTTTTCGGACATTGAGTCTTGCTGAGACTTATGCCATGAGATATTGGTAACGATCCTCTTTTAGAGTCTTGCAAACTGAACCTATTCAACACCTTGTCTATGTAAGCACTCTGACTTAGACCGATTAGCCTTTTAGATCTATCCCTATAGATCCTTATCCCTAGGATATAAGCTGCATCTCTTAAGTCTTTCATTAAGAAACACATCTCTAACCAAGACTTGACATTCACCATTGTTGGGATGTCATTTCTAATGAGTAATATATCATCAACATATAGTACCAGAAAAATAACTACACTCCCACTAACCTTCTTGTATACAAAAGGCTCATTTTCGTTCTTAATAAAACCAAAATCCTTGATTACTTCATCAAAACGAAGATTCCAACTCTGAAAAGCTTGCTTTAATCCAAAAATGGATCTTTGAAGCTTGCATATCTTCCTAGAATTCTCAGGATGTACGAAACCTTTGGGTTGTGTCATATACACGTCCTCAAGCAGCTTTCCGTTAAGAAATGTTGTTTTTACATCCATTTGCCATATCTCATAGTCATAATATGCAACAATTGCAATTAAAGCTCTTATGGATTTAAGCAGGGTTACTGGCAAAAAGGCTTCATCATAATCAACACCTTGTGTCTGCCTGAAACCTTTTGCTACAAGTCTTGCTTTAAAAGTATGCACTTTGCCATCCATGTCAGTTTTCTTCTTGAAAAACCATTTACATCCAATGGTCTTACCACCTTCAGGTAAATCAACCAAGTTCCAAACTTGGTTATCATACATGGATAACATCTTATAGTTCATGACACTTAGCCATTTATCTGAGTCTGGTCTAGACATAGCCTCCTGATAAGTGGTGGGCTCATTTTGATCCATAAGCAACACATCACGACCATCAGTAATGATAAATTCTAATCTCTCTGGCTCATGTCTTACCCTACCAGATTTACGTGCGCCTTGTGTCACTTGTGGAGGTTCAACTAGTTCAGAACGTTGTTGAACTTCCAGTAGCGGTTCAATGTTTATCTGTGATTCTTGAACTTCTTCAAGATTTATTTCTCTCCCATTAGTGTCTTTTGAAATAAAACGTTTTTCCATAAAGGCACTATACCGAGCAACAAACGCTTTGTTCTCAGCGGGATTATAAAAGTAATGTCCTTTGGTTTCCTTAAGATACCCCACAAATAAACACTTGTCAGATTTAGGTGCAAGTTTTTCTGAGACTTATCGCTTTATGTAAGCCTCACAACCCCAAATTTTAAGGAATGATAAACTAGGTATCTTCCCGTACCATATCTCATATGGTGTTTTATCAACCGCTTTAGAAGGAACTCGATTTAGAGTGAAAACTGTAGTTTGTAATGCATAACCCCAAAAGGATAATGGAATATCTGCATGACTCATCATAGATCGAACCATATATAATAAGGTTCGATTACTCCTTTTAGAAACTCCATTCCATTTTGGAGTTGCTGGTGGAGTCAATTGGGAGACAATCCCATAATTTTTAAGATGATCGTCAAATTCTTGGCTCAAATATTCACCATCTCGATCTGACCGAAGTGTTTTGATAGTTTTACCAAGTTGATTCTGCACTTCATTTTGAAATGTTCGAAACATCTCAAATGATTCAGCTTTATGTTTCTAACATATTCATAACCATATCTGCCGAAATCATCTGTAAGTATAATGAAGTACTGATAACCTCCTATAGCCATTGTGTTTATAGGACCCCATACATCAATATATATTAGACTAAATAAACCACTTGCCCTTTCACTGTGTCCAGTAAAGGGACTTTTAGTCATCTTGCCTCGTGAACAAGATACGCACATTTCATATGTTTCTAAATCAAATGAATCTAGAAGTCCATTTTTATGGAGCTTCGTTATGAGTTTCTTATTTATGTGCTCTAGACGACAATGCCAAAGATAGGTTTGACTCAAATCATTTGACTTGAATCTCTTTGTATTTATGTTAAAGATTGGAGTATCAGTGGACCTTTTCATGCTTAGAATATAAAAACCACCACACGAATCAGCATTTGCATAAAATATGCCTTTACGAGAAATGGAGCATCTATTATTCACGATAATAAAATCAAAACCATCCATATCCAAACACGAAACAAAAATGATGTTTCTGCTCAAGGCAGACACAAAATAACAATTATTTAAAGTTAAAATAAGTCCACTAGGTAAGACTAAGTCATATGATCCAAGAACCATAGCAGCAACTATTGCTCCACTCCCTACGCGGAGGATGACTTCTCCTTTCTTCAATTTTCTACTTCTGGTGAGTCCCTGCACATTTATACAAATGTGAGATCCACATCCGGTATCTAATACCCAGGAATCACTAGTAGATATATTAATCTCAATAACATAAATACCTGTAGTAGTAGTCGCACTACCCTTTTTCTTCTTTAGATTTTCCAGATAGAGTTTGCAATTTTTGAACCAATGTCCAGGTGCATGACATAAATGAAAATTTCCTTCTTTTTCTTTTGGGTGTTTTGAAGCAGGAACAGGCTGGGGCTTGACTTGTTCCACCGGCTTTGAGACAGGTGCAGCAGCGGCCTTGGCAACTTTAGCCTTGCCTTTGCCTTTCTTTTTTATTCCCTTTCCCTTTTGGGCCATCAACACATTATTAGAGGGTTTCTTGATATTTTGTTCAGCAGTTTTTAGCATCAAATGCAACTCTGAAATTGATTTCTCCATATTATTTATATTGTAGTTCATCACAAATTGTGAGTAACTTTTTGGTAATGAATTCAGGATCAAATCCGTAGCCAACTCCTGGCTTATAGGAAATCCGAGTCTATCGAGCTGGTCAACATAGCCCTTCATCTTCAAAACATGAGGACTAACCGACGCACCCTCAGTCATCTTGCAAGAATGTAGGTTCTTGACTGTCTCGAACCTTTCTTGCCTAGCTTGCTATTGGAACATTTCCTTCAGCGTTACGGCCATGTCATAGGCTTCCATTAGTTCCATGTCCTTCTGAAGTTCAGGAACCATAGTTGCCAGCGTAATACATGCAACATCGGTAGATTCATTGACATGCTTATTATGCGCATCTTTCACAGCTTTCGTAGCATTGGCTGGTGGGTCCTTAGGGATTGGAGCATCCAGGACATACATTTTGCGTTCATGCTTGAGAACGATTCTCAAGTTTCTGAACCAATCAAGAAAGTTAGTCCCAGATAACTTATCCTTCTCAAGGACGGATCGCAGTGACATGAGATTATTATTACTTGAAGAGGCCATTAATCTACAATAAAGATTATGCAAAGTTTATTTTAGTATAGAGGAATGAACTCCCACTAAATTAACAACCCTCCTAAAACATACTGTTTATTTTGGGGACTAAAATTCATATTTCACCTAATTCTATGACAGCTATGGCATGAAACACAGAACTATATTATTTAGGTAGGTAACAGTTACCAATTACATCTTATGTAATTTTAGATACTATTATGAGATATGAGACATCTTATGTCTTAACATGTTTTTTATCTCATCATACACCAAAAGCTTAAAACTATTTTGATAGCTTTATTAAGTCGGACCATTTTAAACATTTAGGTAACTCTTACCCAACTTGTCTCACCAAGATAACACAATACACTCATCTATGGCTGAAACTATATTAGTGTGATCGAGGCCTTGACAAGTGTTTGAAATGGATGGCACGAGACTTAAAATTTAATAGAGGGATTTTATTTAGTTTTAGTGATATTATGTAAACAATGAAATATTATATATTTTACTGATTTGTTCAATCACTAAACAATTTGAAAATCTTTTTATACTGTTCACTAATAAAAGGATTTTCGTGCGCTAGGATTAGTTAGACAGCGGTCCCGCTGGCTGGTCAGTGCCCCTGTTTTTTTTAGGAGACGAATTTCAATTCCAAAAATTAAAATTCGCTATAGAAAATCATATTTTTCGCTGATTTTATTATCCTAAATTAACCCCTTAATTTATCCGACATTAAGTCAATTAAAACATTTTTAATTAACCCGGAACCACATCTAACTAATCAACTTATCCTAATCCAATTAGGACTTAAGATATTTGAATCCTAGCATATCTCCAATAACAAAATTCTCGATATTTATCTCCTATCCAATATGGATAACGAAACCGATTTTCCTAATATCTCCTAATCTAATTTGTTATCTATTTCTTATCAAATAGAAATTTCATAACAGAATAGATATAACGAGATAAATAAATAATTTTGAAAAATAATTTTTTGCAATTTTGGTCCTCATCCCAATAATCACAAACAAGTAGTTGAATCATGAACTACTATCCCAATCGAACCTAATCATATTAGTTTCGAATTAATATTCAGACTTATACGATTTAAGAAACTTAAAACAATGCAACCTAAATTTGCATACTGAATTACTGAGATTTCATCCATGCATCAATACAAAAAAAATAAAAATTATATCTAATGGTGTCATGAATCACAGAACACGAAATTCAATTCATTAAAATTATTCGAATTAACCTAACATGGTTACTAGCATGTACGAAACTGATTTCAATTAAATCATGAATATGTGTATCATATACATAAAACATGATAATAAATCTCGCACAAAACTTTTGTATATCACATATACATCGACAATTAACACGATTTCAGTCATATATCATGTATATATCAGATGAAAACATGCAATGAATTTAATGGAATCAAACACGAAGGCTCTGATACCACTGTTGGATTTTGGGGTTCATACGCAGCGAAAATTACAAAACAATTTTGACAAAAACCCCAACAGGATCTGAATCTAATTCCATTAAAAACGTTTAAACCATGAAAACTTAATCATACCTCAGTCTCAATATACATTTCTTAAGGTTGATTGATCTCTAAGGCGCTGCCATTGACGAACGCCCTCTACCAGCAGTCACACACGAACGGCGGTCGAGATTCGAAGTGCTAGCTTCGAGAGAATACCAAACTTTTTGTTTCTCTCCAAAACGATCCAAAGCGTACCATAAAACCGTAATTCGTTTCTTAAACGAAAATAGAGTTTCGACCCTTAATCTTTCGTACGTGTGTTCTAACTTAAAACGTCTATTTATACAACCCTTGTATATAGACAATTAAGTAAATTACACATATACCCCTACTTAAAGAAGTATAAGTGTAATACACCACAAGGATGTTTCTGTCATGAGTTTTATCATATAAAATTCGTTTTTCTGAACCATCTTAAAATCTCCCAAAACCATTCTCAGTGTGCGACCCAATAGGCTCATACAACGTTGGTGGTGTACCAAAACACATTTTGGTATACAAGTCATAAGCGGCCTCTAGCAAGACATTATGATTACTTAAGTTGTACTAATATCAAATCGATACAACCTAATCAATAGTGTATATAACATCCTTTTGTCACACGATATCCTTTTAATCGAATATAAGACATGAAATTGTCATCCAACATGTTCAATCGTACTAGTCTTGATCTCTAGGTAGACCGAAAATATCCAAGTAACATTGATCAATATCAATTCACTAAGACTATGCCTTTTAACAGTCTAACACATCGAGGGATCCACTGGATATCTCTCTTTATATGAGAGGGACAAATTCTATCTAGATTACACAACTTCATCACATTGCTCACACAGTAACCAATCACAACCTTTATAATCGTTCGGTTAAAGACAATGTTTGGTTGTGTCAAATCACTGTGTTCCCAATGTTGAAGTCTCTGGTAATCTCAAGTTTGAGGACTGAAATAATATACCTATCATGAGAAACAACTATGACTTAATCCATGTGATGTTCTCATAGCGGGTCGATCTGGTACTTTGTTCCCTAACAAGTACTCGTGATCTTGATTCGTATCCCTATACGTATAATCATCATATGATCATCAATCAAGACCCACACTAGTCTTAATTCATTATAGTTCTGAGTATAATGATCGACTAGGGACATTTAGGATATTTCTGTAAATACCCATAGATCTTATTATATTGTAAACATGCAAATTAATTATAATAAATAGCAAATGAAATCCCCTATTTTATTAACTAAAAGTATTCATAAAGAGAGTTAATGGATTGACCTAGGGCACATGCCCCAACACCAGCAACGAACTCCCATGAAAACTTCTGAGTCTACCAAAACTCGGATATTGTTAGGTTTTCCCGCTGCCTAGCCAGCTTACTCGGGTCACATTATTGAGGGGCTGACACTAAGCCTATTCATAAGATTGTTTCCTTACCGTTAAAAATATAATTTTGATGTATTTCAACAAGAATTGAGTTATTGAATATGAAGCCAAAGCATCACTGATGAGAGTGTTGGAACAAAATCTTCGGATGGAAAATTACAAGATGAGAATGGGAGGACCCAACAAAGACTTAAAGCGCGTAATCGCTCTCTTTTAGACAAGATTTCTCCATATTAGTTGAAACCGCGTATACGCAATGGGATTAATCAAAACTCGCCTTCAGGATACAATCAAGTCTCTAATGGTTGTTGGATGGTGTGTGTGTAAAACAACTTCAACCAAGAACACTCTTTGAGGAACTTATTAGAGAATGATGCTATGAACTCAAAAGACACATTTTGATTCAAAAAAAACTTTTGTGTTTCAATGTGTTTTGTATGTACTAGATCACTTTGATTTATATAAAATCAAGAGATTTGATGTCTATCCACAAAAACGTGAGTTTTGGTGCGAATAGGTACAAAAGAGGACAAAAAACGGATCAAATATCAACAAAAAATTCACACCTTTTCATTCTCCGTGGTTAGTGCTGAGCTGGTGCCACAGTGCCAGGCTCAGCGCCAAAAACATCAAGCTATTTTTTTTAAAATCCAACAATTTTCCTCCATTTTCAAATTATATGGACATATAAATTGAAAACTACACTTAGGAAATAAAATGACCAAAAAACATATAGCATCATTCCGTGATCGATACATAAATGAAAAATGTCTTTTGGACTTGAACTTCTCACTTACTATAAACATATCAAAGTTCCATAAAGTACCATGGTGAACGTATCTTGAACCAAGAACTCTTGTTACAAAATTGGAAATGTCATACATACTAATTTCATGTAAGTAAGAATATTCCGTTGATTGCACATTATGGCTTTGTGCAAATCCTGTCTTTCTTGAGTGCTTTAGAGTCGGTTAGGCTCATAAGAAGTGGACACATTTCTACACCCATATAGATAAGTCTACTTAAGTGAACCTTCGAGTCACTCTATTCGACTTATTAAGACCCAATTGTCAACCTCCGACATGCAGAACCAACACTAGAACCAGGAAATGACCTTTTATAATACAAATTCTCTAATGTTCCGTAATATTTACTTGACTTGTTAATACCACATTGAAGTTATTATATATTTCCAAGAATTAAGTTAGGTTCCCATCAAGTGACGATTGATTTAAGCAAACCTAAGTCTCATTCCTTTTGATGTTTGAGACACCATATCTCTAACGAGACCTTTAGTTAATGGATCCACTGAATTCTCGTTAGATTCTACGTAATCAATAGTGATACACCATTTTGAGTAACTGTCCCAAAAGATTATGTCTTAGATTTATATGTCTAGACTTTCCATTATAAGTTTTGCTTGTGACCTTATAAAGAGTTGCCTTGCTATCACAACCGATTAATATCGTCGGACATGACTTGTTCCATAATGTTATCTCCATTAACAAATTCCTAGGCCATTCCATTTCCTTGCTTGCATCTGGTAGGGCAATTATTTCTTATGTCATTGTTGAATCAGAAATACATATTTGTTTCGCTGAGCTCCGAAAAACAACCGCTCCTCCTAGCGTAAGATCCTATCCATTAGTTGATTTGGAATTTGACTCCACATTATTCCAACTAGCATAACTGTAACCTTCCAAGACTAAGGGATATCCATTAAAATGTAGACAATAATTCAAAGTCCCCTTCAGGTATATAAAGATCCTGACTACCTATTCCCAGTGTTGTTTTGCTTGGATTACTAGTGAATCGACATAGCATACAAACCGCGTAAGCTATATCTGGTTTTATGCAATGTATAACATATATGAGACTACCTATCACACTAGAATACTCTAGTTGTGATAAACACTTACCGGTGTTCTTTACTAGTTTCAAATGAGGCTAAATATGAGTACAAACTTGCTGTAGATCGAAATGACCAAATTTCTTCAAAAGCTTTTCAATATAATGAGATTGAGATAATGTAAAACCATTATCTTGTTGTAAGATTTTGATTCCCAAAATTACGTCAGCTTCTCCTAAATCCTTCATGTCAAAGCTAGTAGACAAGAATTGCTTAGTTTCTTCAATTAAGGCTAGTGAAGTCCCAAATATTAACATGTCATCCACATATAACATATGATGACACCAACATCATTGTCAAACTTGCTCTAAATACATTTATCAACATCATTGACTTTGAATCCAAATGATTGCAAAACCATATCAAACTTCTCATGTTATTGCATAGGAGCTTGCTTCAAGCCATAGAGAGATTTTACGAATTTGCAAACTTTCTTCTCTTGGCATGGCATAACGAAACCTTTCGGTTGTTCCATATATATATATATATATATTTCTTCCTCTAGATCATCATTTAGAAAACCATTTTCACTTCCATTTGATGGATAACTAATTGATGAATAAAAACAAAAGATATCAACACCCGAATGGATGTTATTCTTACAACCGATGCTTATGTATCAAAATAATCAATGTTATGCTTTTGTATATAGACCTTAGCTACTAGACGTGCTTTGAACTTGTTTATTGTTCCGTCGGCATTTAATTTTCCTTCAAATACCCACTTGCACCCAATTGCCTTTGATCCCAGTGGAAGATCAGAAAGTACCCAAGTTTGATTCGACAAAATTGAATTCATCTCATTATTGATCGCTTCTTTCCAAAATGAAGTATCCCTAGATGATACCGCTTGTTGAAACAAAATAGGATCATCATCATTATTTGTTCTTTAATTTCACATCTATTTCATTTAACCAAGTAGGTTATAAAACCTGGGATATCAATCTTTTTCTTTTTACTTATCCTTACTTCAACGTTCTCACAATCGTTAGTAGAAGTGTTCTCTTGTTCATTAGAAGAATTTGAAGGCAAATTTTCTAGATTCCCATGTCTTTGTTCATTAGAAGAGTTTTGAGGCAACTCCTCTAGATTCTCAAAACTTGGATGCAATAGCATGTCATGTGTTCTGTTTAAATGTTCAAAGAATTGTACATCTATAGATTCAATTATATCATTACTTTCCAAATTCAAGAATTTATATATAACAATATGCTTTGAATAACTAATAAAAACACATTTATAAGTTCTATTTCCCAATTCAAGCCTCTTTGGACCCGGTTTCCTCACATAAGCTAAACAACCCCAAACTTTAAGTATCTTAAAATTGGTTTGTCGCTTGAACCATAACTTAATAGGGTGGCATTGGTGTTCTTTAATAAAACCCTATTCAATATAAAACAAGCCGAAAGAATAGCTTCCCCCATAAGTTCAAAGGCAAGCTAGAGCTTACTAGCATGAAATTAACCATCTCTACTAATGTTCTATTCTTCCTTTCCGCTACACCATTTTGTTATGGTGCATAAGGTGCCATGACTTGGTGTATAATCCAACTATTCTTTCAAAATCTTGTGAGCTCCTTGGAACAATACTCACCACCTCTATCGGATCTTAGAGCCTTAATTTTCTTGTTATGTTGATTTTCAATTTTCGATTTGAAAATAAGAAAATTTTCATAAAACTCATCTTTGTTTTTCAAAAGATAAACATATGAATATTATGAAAAATCATCAATAAAAGTGCAAAAATATTTGTTTCCTCCTAATGTAACATGACTTTTCAAATCACATATATCACTATGTATCAAATCAAGAATTTGAGAAGATCTTTGAACCATTTTACGTGATTGTCTTGTAATATTTGTTTGTGCATATATCTCATGCTTTGTATCATGATCAATTTTAAAATCAGTAATTAGGCCTAAGTTATGCATATTTCTAATGCAACGAAAATTAACATGGCCTAATCTACCTTGCCATAATGAATATGAATTAACAATTGAAGAACATGAACCAACAATATACAAAGAATAATTCACTGTAATTGCATTCAACTTAATCATATCATTACACCCCTTGCTAATAGGAACATCTCCCTTGAACAAAATAAACCTATCCAACTTATACACGAGACGGAAACCTCTCTTATTATGGAGGTCATGGGATACAATATTCTTACACATTATAGGTACATAATAAATATTAATTAAATGAAAAATCTTTCTCAAAATAAGCTTGATATCCACCGTTCATTTGCCAACCACCTTAATGCGATTGTTATTCGCTATGCGCACTTCTTCATTAGTGGCAAGATCTTCGTAAGTCTTGAAAAAATTAAGGTCCTTGCGAATGTATATGGTTGCACCGGTATCCAGCCACCATCCCACTTCATTTACAACCGAATTGGCTTGGTAAACCATTGCTATGTGTTCCATGTTCACGTGCTCCACATTATGACTTGCCTTAACCACTTCATTTTTCAAGATTTTTTTCTTGAAACGACACTCTCGTGCATAATGTCCTAGTTTGTCGCAATATTAACACTTCCCTTTCTTGTTCGAAGTGCTTTCATTGGCAAGTTCCTTGAATTTTGAATCATTTTTGGCCTTAAAATTCTTGAAACGGTGAGATTCCACTAAATTCGCCCTTGAACTAGATTCAAAATTCAAGTCATCTCCAACCCTCACTCTCTCTCGAGAGTCTTCCTCAATTCAAAGATGGCGTTGAAGGGATTCAAGAGTATAACTCTTCTCCTCATGAATGAGTTTCTTCTTGTAATTATTCCAATTTGTAGGCAACTTGGAAATAATCACACCCGCTTGGAATTCTTCTTCAAGAGAAATTCCAGTCATTTTAAGATCAGTAACGATCTTTTGCAAGTCTTGAACTTGAGTAAGTAGAGACTTGTCGTTGGTCATCTCGAAATACAAATAACTTGAAATTAAAAACTTACGATTGCTAGACTCCTCAATTCCGTATTTGGTGTCCAGCACAGTCCATAACTCCTTCGCCGATTCAATGGTTTGATGCGCCGCATAGACATTGTCAGAGAGTACATTAAAGATGTAGCCCCAGCAAAGATAATCATCCGCTTTCCTTGCGACACGTCGATCCACCACTTCGTTTGAGTCTTCCGGAGTTAGTTCAGGGAGGTCTCAAGCTCATCATCAAGGATATACGCCAACTTAAGAGATGCGAAAAAAACATCACTTTCTATTGCCATCGAGTGAAGTTGTCCCTGTCGAACCTTTCGAAGCGAGTCAAATCATGGTTCATGATTTGTATGGAGTGAGGAATGAACCCGCCATTCGAATTAATTTTGGAGGACAATGAATAACCACCATTCTTATTGGTTTGAGGAAACCCGTTTAAAGTCGAAGAAGCCATTAATGAAGAAGAAGTTTTTGTCTAAAAACTGTTGGAACAAAATCTTCGGACAAAGAATTACAAGATGAGAATGGGAGAACCAAACAAAGACTTAAGGCGCATAATCGCTCTCTTTTAGACAATATTTCTTCCTACCGTTCAAAACCGTGTATATAGAATGAGATTAATCGAAACTTGCCTTTAGGATACAATTAAGTATTTAATGGTTATTGGATGATATGTGTGTAACACAACTCCAACCAAGAACACTCTTTGAGGAACTTTTGAGAGAATGATGCTATAAACTCAAAAGACACACTTTGATTCAAAAAAACTTTTGTGTTTCAATGTGTCTCAATTTTGTAATGTGTTTTGTTCGTACTAGATCACTTTAATTTATAGAAAATCAAGAGATTTGATGTATGCCCATAAAGAGATGAGTTTTTGTGTGAATAGGTACAAAAAAATAGACAAAAAATTGATCAAATATTAACAAAAAATTCGCACCTTTTCGTTCTTTGTGGCTAGCACTGAGTTGGCGCCACAGTGCCAGGCTTAGTGCTAGAAACAAGAAGCTATTTTTTTTTTTAAAAAAACCCAATAGAAAGTAATGAGATATCACTTGGCAAAAAGGCAAGGTTGAAGGAAATCGTGGTTTCGATTCATTTATTGAAGCCAAAAAAAAAAATTACAAGTTGATATGAACATCCAGGTTTTTTGCACATATATTTTTCGGTGACAAAATATCTACACTTTTATCGCTCACCTCAAAACTTTTATCGCTCATCTCAAAAGATTGATACTTATAATCCCTTTGACTGGCTAACTGATATTTTTTTGGTCATGTAAGCAAATCAAAACAAGCATAATAACTAAAGCCTTTAGAATGCATGTTTTTTAAAATGCGCCTCCAGAAGGAGCGTTTATCCTCTAAGTAATGGCTTACATGAACTGAAGGCACGTTTTTGAAATAGTGTTTTAAAAGACACATTTTGAAAATGTGCCTTCAATTCATCCAGTTGTTGTTGACCAGTCAAAGAGGTTATAACTCCAAATCTTTTGAGACTAGTGTTAAAAGTGTAGATTTTTTGCCGCCTAGGTATAGATGTAAAAAAAAATTATGAAAATCATCGATTAGGAACAATGACATAAAAATACTAACAAAAAACCAATTCTTGATACAAAAATCATTTGAAGATACTAGCAATCGAGATATAGTTGCTTCTATAATGCTGCCGCCAGATGTATGAATCACTATTGGTAATGCCAACCTGAAGACGCAAATAAGTGAGAAGGAAAGATGATAGTAACCAACCTTAACTCTTCTATGATCTTCATGTACAATTTTATATGATGGTAAGTAAGGGGTGCTGATATCATAAATATGAACCAATGTGTGGGGTTTTTCAAAAATTAAGGTGGGTATAGTTTTTTATTCCAAAAATAAGGTTGGCTACTTTTAATTTACAAATCTAAGATATGTCTCCTAGGAGTCTTTGGTGATGATGTGGCTCCATTTGGTGCTGTGCTGATGAGGTGGAGTGAATGATTCCTTTTGAAAATGAGTCATCTATACAAAATGAATGACATCTTTTGAAAATGAGTTATCTATACAAAATACAAAACCTCTTTTTTACTCCTCAAAAGGAGTACTTTGTTCAACTCGATGCGGTGAACCCACGCAAATGTCATGTAGGTATTGAGATGGACAAGCCGCATCACGTACGTATCTCAAGATGGAAAACTTGCACCACGTACATATCTTGAGGTAGACAACTGATGTAAATGACACGCACGTATATGGACGTGGACAACTCATGCAAACGCCACACATGTATCTCGCGGTGGAGAAGTCATGCAAACGACACTCGCATTTGTCGAGGTGGCCGACTCAGCAACCTCGTGCAATTCATGCAAATGTGATACACGTATCGTAAGGCGTGCAACTCATGCAACCTCGTGCAGTCCATGCAAACGTCGCGCGCGTATCTCGAGGTGGACAACTCATATAACCTCCTCCAATCAATGCAAATCGTGCAAAGGTCACGCACGTATTTCGATGTGGGCAACCCATGTAATCTCGTGCAATGGAAATAAACCATGCAAACGTCACACACGTATCTCGAGGTAGACAACCAATGCAAATGTCACGTACGTGTCTCGAGGCGGACAACCCACACAAATGACACGCACGTATCTGGCAGTGGACAACCTATGTAAACAACACGCACGTATCTAGAGGTGGACAATCCTACATTATTTTGGCATCCACATGACGCCACGTAGAACACTCCACGTGGCGCCCTTGTTCAGAAAACATGAATAGCGCATTTCCAATATGCGCCATTCATGTTGGCATCCACATGACGCCCATGTGGAACACTCCACGTCGCGCTCGTGTTCAGAAAACATGAATGACTCATTTCCAAAATGCGCCGTTCATGTTAGGGAACATCCACGTGGATTGTTCCACAATAAACGAATGACGCGTTTTGGAAATGTGTCATTCGTGTATTTTGAGCGGACTAATTTTTCTCCAACTAATGACGCATTTTCAAAATGCGTTTTACCTTACTTTTGGAATAAAAAACCTAACTTATTTACTCATTTATATTAATTTTTACAGTACATTTGTAATTTTTCCACCAATGTGTAGTGATATTGTTTACTGTAACAGGGTAGAGTTATTTTACTGTACAAGGGAGGGTCAACTACTTGGGAATATGGGTTTTACCATTATAACTTGTAAACGTTTTACGTGTAAATGGGTTGTTACTACGTGGTCCCAATCTGTTAAGATATTACTATCACTGTACTCTGAGTGAACTGAGAGGTAAAAGTTGATTTATATACAGCCATATGTATTGTATTATTGTTAAATTGATTGTAGGAATAAAATAAAGGTTCGGTTCTTGGAAACTCTATGAACATGGTATCGGAGTGGCAAATCGGTTTGAAACCCAAGTCTTTCTTCGTCGATTTGAGTGTTGACGAGTAAAGATTCAGCTGATTGAATCTTTGATTAAGGTTTTCGTTGGTTTTTCCTTTGATTCTGATCTAGATCACGTGAGTTCTTTGGTGATTCAGTCGAGTTCTGAGTCATGATGAATCGAGAAATGTAAGGTTCAATTTTTGAAAATTTGGGTGGATCGCTTGGATTCAGCAATGAAGGTCCTCTTCATTTTCAAAGCTCCGATCATCCAGGTCAAATTCTAGTGTCTAATCTTCTGAACGACAAGAACTATCTTGGATGGAGCCGAGTGATGAAAATAGCTTTGAGAGCAAAAATGAAGGTATGATTCATCAATAGTAGATTTCCTAAACCTGATGAATCTTTTCATGATTTTTGTAAATGGATTAAAGTGGTTTGTATGGTCATATCTTGGATTCTGAACTTCCTTGCATTTGATATTGTTGATGCTTTCCTATATGCACCATCGACATTTGATTTTTGGCAAAAATCAGGAGAAAAGTTTGGGGTGTGCAATGGTATGTTCGAAGTACTTTACTAATTCGAAGAGGTTATGAGTTGAACTAGCCTACTTATCACTAATTCTTAGATGTGATTGTGGAACTTATGTAAAATGAGTGGAAATTGATTTTAACGACAAGCTTATGCAATTCTTGATAAGCTTGAATGACATATATGATCACATTAAGATCCATATTTTAATGATGGATCCCTTACCTAACATAAACAAGGCCTACTCTATAGTTTTGAGAGTTGAAAATAAAAAAGAAGTTAATATGACTTTTGCTTTTGAAATGGAATCTATTATGTTGGCTAAAACTGCTACAATGAAGAATGTTAATGCTTTTGTTAAGACTGATTGGAATTCAAGAAAAGGAAATTCTAATAATGCTGAAGATTTTGGGAAGGGAATTAAAAAGGCTCAGCTGATATGTGATTTTTACAAAACGAAAAAGCACACAAGAGATCGTTGTTTTAAACTGATTGGTTATCCTAACTAGTACAAAACGTTGCGTGATAAGAAAAAATGCTAGCGAGACTGGAAAATCTTTTGTGAACATACTGGAATCTCCAATGGATACAAAGGAATATAGTTCACAACAATTTGGGGGGTTTCAAGCAAGTATTGGTGCTATGATTAAGCAAGACATTGTTGAATTCATGAAGGGCAAGAATGTAAGATCATTTCAATTTTGCTCATATCTCTGACTTTGTAGGTAGTTTACTATCACTTAATCATTATGTTAATATGGTCACTAGTTACAGTTATTTGATTGTGGATACTCGTGCATCAAATCGTATATGTACTGATAAGACCTTACTCCTAAATCCTATTATTCCTCAAAAGAAAACTCTTGTCTATATACCCGATGGTACTGTTAAATTTGTAGATGCCATAGGTCATGTTGTTCTATGACCTAAACTTGTTCTTTAATCCAACATTCGCATACCTTCATTCAAATACAATTTTTTTTATCTATTAGTAAATTTACTACTTCCTCTCATATTAAGTTAACATTTCAATCTCGTTTTTGTCTTCAACATGACATTGAGTCATCTCAATTCCTTGTTGTGAGGAGATTGGTAGGAGGGCTTTATATTCTTGATCATACTTCATTTACCATAGAGGTTATACATTCATTTACTTATATTTTTAATGATAATATGAATAAGCTAGTTCTTTGCTATCAGGCTAGCACTGCTTTTTTCTTGGCACCATAGATTGGGCCATCCTTCTAACATCATTGTTTCTCATTCACAGACTTTGTAACCTACTTCTATAGTTGAAATCTCATGATGGTCCTTGTGATGTTTGTCATTGTCTAAGCAATGTCGTTTATCCTTTCCTTTGAGTTCAATAAAGTCCAAGTTAAGTTTTCAATTATTGCATTTAGATGTTTGGGGACCATTTAGATAGTCTTTTCTCCTTGGTTCTCATTTTTTTTTCTTACCATTATTGATGATTTTAAACGTTTCACTTCGACTTATTTTTTGCAATACAAATAATGTGACATCTGAGAATTTTATAAACTTGATTGAGTTGCTAATTAAGTATTTTCAAATTTAATTTGGGATTTAGGTATCCAAGTTGGGACTCACGCGTTACGGATCAGAGATCATAAAAATTTAACATTATTTTTGTATGTCATGTGCCTATTTGATGTATTATACACTATTTCGATGCGAAATAGGGTCAAATAGAGTGTATACGCGGTGTCCGTGAGTTCCGGAGCATGTTAGGGAATTTTTTTTTCAATTTTTGGTAATGTTTTGGTATCTTTCAAAACTTAATTTGGATATAAACTGAAGAGTTGATAAATTGGTGGGCGCCTAGTAACACGCGGGGTCGAGGGTGGCATGCGTGGGATGTACAATACTGTGCTCGCTCGAGGTTAGCCATTGGTACGCGTGGTGAATTTATAGCCGCGAATATATAGGTGTATATGTATTTATCTGTACTATATATAATGTCAATCCTCCTTGCCATCCTATTAGTCCAAAACTCATCATAATTTCAAGAATGCCCTCAAATGCATTTTTTAATTTGCTCAAGATAACTTTGAAAAGTAAATAATGAGGACATTTTTAGAAAATAATTAAAATTATTTTTAGTAAGTTTTCAAAACAGAAGTCTATCTTACTTTTCCTTCTTTCACACCACTTTTTTCTCAATCCAATTGAAACATGGTTTCAAATTATTCCAATAGAAATTGTCTATTCAAAATATGTCGAATTAAGCTGTTAATTCCTATTTCAATGCTGCACATTTAAATCAATTTTTTTTCATGCCTCATGCGCGTAACACATGCCTATTGACTAGTATATATAATATAGTTTTTATATATGAATATATATAAATGGATCCCATAGTTTGAATTAAATAAAAATATACATTAGATGCACCTCGAGATACGTATAGTGTAAGTGTCGAGTAAAAGAAATGGTTGAACGTGGCGTTGGTGAGAAGATTGGTCCACGCCTCGAGATGTGTACTGTCCAATCTAAATAAAAACCAACAGTTTTTGGTTATATATAAAACCACTAGATCTACCTCGAAACAAGCGGTACGTATCTAGAGGAGATCGAAATAATTGATTTATAGTGAGTTAGTCAAGAGGTGGTGTTTTATCTAGTTAATAGCCACTCGATCGATCTCGAGATACGCAATACGTATCTCAAGGATGATTAATAGCATGTACGAAATTGATTTTAATTAAATCACGAATATGTGTATCATATACACAAAACATGATAATAAATCTCACATAAAACTTTTGTATATCACATATACATCAACTATTAACATGCTTTCAATCATATATCATGTATATATTAGAAGAAAACATGCAATGAATTTAATGGAATCAAACTCGAAGGCTCTGATACCACTGTTGGGTTTTGGGGTTCATACACAACGGAAATTACAAAACAATTTTGACAAAAACCTAACAGGATCTGAATCTAATTCCATTAAAAACGTTTAAACCATGAAAACTTAATCATACCTCAGTTACAATATACCTTTCTTAAGGTTGAACAATCTCTAAGGCGTTGCCAACGACGAACGCCCTCTATGAGCAGTCCACACACGAACGGCGGTCGAGATTCGAAATGCTAGCTTCGAGAGAATACCAAACTTTTTGTTTCTCTCTAAAACGATCCAGAGCGTACATGAAAACCCTAATTCATTTATGAAATGAAAATAGAGTTTCGGCCCTTAATCTTTCGTATGTGTGTTCTAACGTAAAACATCTATTTATACAACCCTTGTATATGGACGGTTAAGTAAATTACACATATACCCCTACTTAAAGAAGTATAAGTGTAATACACCACAAGGACGTTCCTGTCATGAATTTTATCATAAAAAAATCATTTTTCCGAACCATCTTAAAATCTCGCAAAACCATTATTGATGTGCGACCCAATAGGCTCATACAACGTTGGTAGTGTACCAAAACACATTTTGGTATACAATTCATAAGTGGCCTCTAGCACGACATTATGACTACCCGAGTTGTACGAATATCAAATCGATACGACCTAATTAATAGTGTATATAACATCCTTTTGTCACACGATATCCTTTTGATCAAACATAAGGCATGGAATTATCATCCAACATGTTCAATCGTACTAGTCTCGATCTCTAGGTAGACTGAAAACATCCAAGTGACATTGATCAATATCAATTCACTTAGACTAGGCCTTTTAACAGTCTAACACATCGAGGGATCCACTGTATATCTCTCTTTATATGAGAGGGAAAAATTCTATCTTGATTACATAACTTCATCACATTGCTCACACAGTAACCAATCACAACCTTTATAATCATTCTGTTAAAGACAACGTTTGATTGTGTCAAATCACTGTGTTCCTAATGTTGAAGTCTTTGGTAATCTCAACTCAGAGGACTGAAATAATATACCTATCATGAGAAACAACTTTAACTTAATCCATGTGATGTTCTCATAGCGGGTCGATCCAATACTTTATTCCCTAACAAGTACTCATAATCTTGATTCGTGTCCCTATACGTATAATCATCATATGATCATCAATCAAGACTCACACTAGTCTTAATTCATTATAGTTCCCAGTATAATGATAGACTAGGGACATTTAGGATATTTCCGTAAATACCCATGGATCTTATTATATTGTAAACATGCAAATTAATTGTAATAATTAGCAAATGAAATTCTTTATTTTATTAACTAAAAGTATTCATAAAGACAGTCAATGGATTGACCTAGGGCACATGCCCAACAAGGGCACCGTGGGGAACGGGGATTCCCCGCCTAGCTTGCAACCCTAGTTCTCTCTGCCTATTATTCTCCTACTCGAGGCATCATCAACCACATTTGCCATGTCTGAATGATACTCTACAGTGAAATCATAATCCTTGAGGAACTCAAGCAATCTTCGCTGCCTCATATTCAATTCACATTGAGTAAACAAATATTTCAAAATTTTCTGATTTGGAAATACCGTAAATTTCTCACCGTACAAGTAGTGCTTCCAATATCATGAACTAGATAATTTCTTTCATGAACTATTAGTTGCCTTGAAACATAAGCTACAACCCTGCCTTCCTGCATTAGCACATATCCCAAGCCTGAATGAGAAGCATCTATATAAATCACTAATTTTTTCCTGATTTAAGTAATGTAAGAACATATGTTGTAGTCAAACTATCTTTCAAATATTTGGAGGCAGCCTTGCGCTCATCATTCTAAATAAAGTATATATTTTTCCGTGTTAGTCGAGTCATTGGTAAAGCAATACGAGATAAACCCTTAATGAATCGTCTATATAACCCGCTAATCCCATAAAACTCCAAACTTCTGACACTATGGTAGGAGTAGACCAATCCTTGATTTCCTAAACCTTCGCTAAATCAACAGATATACCATCAACATTAACCACATGTCCAAGAAATTTGACCTCTGAAGACTGGAATCCACACTTACTAAACTTGGCATATGACCGATTATCTTTTAGAGTCTGCAATGCAACTCTGAGGTGGTGTGAATGTTCTTCTCGTGTCTTCAAATAGATCACAATATCATCAATATGCACGATGATAAACTAGTCAAAATAGGTTTTAAACAACATATGCATCAACTCCATGAACATAACAGGAGCATCAGTGAGCCCAAACGACATCACTGTAAACTCGAAGTGCCCGTAGCGAGTATTGAAATCCATATTTGAGATATCATCATCCCTGATTCATTGTTGATGATAACACAGCTCAAATAAATTTTTGAAAAACATCTGGCACCCTTCGACCGATCAAACAAATCATCGATATTGAGTAATAAGTATTTATTTTGATAGTCGCCCGGTTAAACTGTTTATAATCAATGCACATACATATAGTTTCGTATTTTTTCTACACAAAAGAATCAGTTCTCCCCACGGTGACATATTAGGATGGATAAACCCCTTCTATAACAACTCCTCAAGCTGAGTCTGTAACTCTCATAATTCTTTCGGTGCCATACATTACAGAGGAATAAATATAAGTCTAGTACCAGGAACAAGATCAATGATAAAGTTAATGACACGTGGCGGTGGAAGTCCAGAAAAGTCAGATGGAAAGACTTTCAAAAATTCACAAACCACGGGTATTTCACTAACTTTAAGTTCTTGTCCCGGCTCTACATATGTGACAACTCTCACAATAACTTCTAAGTCTTGAGGAGTATATCCCTTTCCCCAATTTGCAAGTCGCGAAGGATTATAGCCTTTACAGACTATAATTTTAGAAAGGTTGATGATCTGAAAGATTACCCTCTTATGGAAACAATCAATACTGCAGTGGTATACTGATAACCAATCCATTCCTAATGATGCATCATATTCCAGGAATTCCATTACCCTCGGATCAATTAGGAGTTCATTCTCTTTAATTTTGACTACACATCCCTCGTAGATTAGGTTAGGATAAACCTTCTTAGTCACCGTTGTGCTCAAAATCAGCAACGTACTTGCTCTGAGAGGTTTCATTTTCAACTCATCAACAATTGTACTAGTAATACCAGCATCAATCAAAATATGCATATCATGATAACAAACATTTAATATACCTTCCACAGGCCTCATATTAGCATATGCATCTGCTTCAACCACTACATGAGTTTACCTTTGTGTTGGTAGTGTCTTACTACCTAACAATGTGGTTGATAACATAGAACACTCTTTCTGAATATACCATGTATGTTCACATCTATAACATATCGTGGAAACCCTATGAGAAAAATCATCGGCCTGAGGAACCTGCCCAGGTCCACTCAGTTTTTGTGATGACTATGCTCTACTTTTGCCCTTACCTCTAGACTGAGGTGGTGGCAAAGGTGGTTTGGCTACCGAAGTCTAAGAAACTAGTAGAACCTGTACGCTAAAAAATGTTATCCCCGCAGTCCCTGACTGTGAATCTACACCAGTTAGACTCATTTGCCTCTTCTTTGGATGAAAAGAAGCAAATTCCTAGATTCTCTAACTCTCAAGGAACAGTGGTATTGGTGGTGGCGTAAGTATTACTCTGGAAGGTCTTGCTAAAATGGCTTCTTCGACCTCCATCACTCTCTCAAATATAAAAGCATAACTGGTGCGACGATTAGAGGACACCACAACTCGAATCTAGTTATTCAGTGCTCCAAGAAACACATATTTTGTTTGCCTCTAACTCCACCATCTTAGGAGCGAATTCACTCAACTCAGTGAACCTCCGGTCATATTCCCGTACAGACATGGCTTCTTGTTTTAGCTAAATAAACTCTGTATTTTTCTTGACTAATTTTAAGAAATATTGCTTGTAAAACACGGTCCTAAGCTGTGGCAAGGTGGTGATAGTCTTCTCCTATCTAGGGAATTCCATCACTTTCATGCAAAATCAATCAATAAAAATACGACCTTTTTAACCTTAAATCAGTCCTCGACATCCACAACAACGAATCATTACTCCATCTCCAGTATCCAAGTCTCAGCTACCATTTCCTTCATTATGCCATTGAACCTCATAATGTCATATTTCATAAACTCCATATGGTTTCTGAGAAATTCAACATTCTCAGAATCTATTGGCACCATAACGACTAATTTCAGCACCTGAAATGTGCTAATACTGGTTGAGGAGGAGCTGCTACTGTCTCAGCTTTTCTCTTAGCTCTGCTAACCTCTGGACTGGTTGTAGGCTATGCCTCAGGTCACTGTACTAGGGGTCCCATCTGAGACCTTAGCATAGCTATAATTCTTTCCTGAGACTCCATAAGTTCCCTAATTGGCCGCTATATTCTAGATGCCCATTGATCCTTAGTCTCCATGTTACCTTGAGATCCAGGCCTTTGTGAACTCTCTCCCTGATTCACCATTAGATTCTGAAGTCAAATGAGAGATAAGATCATTAGGGTAACATTCTGAAATCATATCTATACAATAAATAACAATATGTGTAGCAAATAACATATAACAATGTTTTATTTTCATTTTCTGTAACGACCTAAATCTCTAATAGTGGATTTGGTCCGTAGTTAAACACCAACTTGTGACATGGCTCGAGAGCGAATACATGAACCTAACACTCGGTACAAAAATCGAGTAATGTATTATTTATGGTATGACAAATGATTAGTGCATTGTATATGTGTAGACATAGTAAGTCACTCCTATTTGTATATAGAGGCCGAAACATGAGTGGAGATGGGCTTTGAGATGCATGCTAACATAGGACAAGAGTAGAAAGTGATGTGGTAAGATAATTTAAGTTGATGTGGCTAAAATAGTTAAATTCGATAAAGTTATAGTTGATTTACATTAAATGTACCTAAATTAACAAGTTAAAATGATAACCACTTAATATTCCTCGAGAGAAGTGTTCACACATCGAGAGACCAATTTAGTTTCAATTAGTGTTAGTTAGAGGAAGTTAATAGAGAGTTAGTGGAATTGTAACAAGATGTAAGCCCTTAGATAAGCCCCGAGATACATTTGTGCATTAAGATTAATGGCTATAACTTGATCTCATCCATTTACATATACATTAGATGGTAAACTCATGCAAACCATTTCATTTTCACAAACTTAGAAAATAAATAAGTGCTGGAGAGAAATTTCAGAAAGAGATCAGCAAGATGGTAAAGGAATCTTGGTGGGGTTGAAGAGCTTGAATCAAGTTGGTGGTGTACTACAATTTGGTAAGTTGATTTACACCATTAACTTAGTTTAATTTGATGAATTGGATATAATTGTGAATTAAGGGTTGTTCTTGTGGTCATGGTAGATGTTTTGGGTCTCTCATAGGTTAGAATAGGGATTTTAAGGTCTTGGAGTTAGCCATGTGTGGTGAAAACTCAAAACTCAAAGTGTACAATTTTGAGTTTTCCTGCATATAGCCCGCTAGACATGCTAGCTAGCACTCTACCTGCGTGTAGCGTGCTAATCAAGTTGACTAGCTCACTAATGAGGTCTTTAACGCTCTAGACATTCCACCCAGCGCTACGTGCTCTGACATCACAAAATCTGCAATTTCCTAGCTAGAACTTGAACGCCTTAAACATGTTTAACACCCTAACTGAGTGTCTAAATGCATTGTAAAACATGCCTAATGGTATCAGGAGCCCAGGGAAGAGTCTCGGAGGTTCGGGTACGTGTTTCAAGGTATTAAGAGGTCAGATTAGCTAAGAAATTGACATAGAGGTAAGTAAATCGATTGAGATATTTCTCTCCATTTCATGTCTTGATGTCGGTGCTTGATTTATTGCATTATATTGTTAAGTTGCTAAAATTTTGGTGTTATAATTATTATGTTTTATTCTTGCTATGTAGTTGTTATTAAACTAAAATATGTGCGTTTAAGTTTCATGATGTGGTTTGGGGTATACTCGACACACGTGGTATGAGACTCGGGGATGTCGGTATAGCTGACTAGTTAGTATCACGGACGTATCATATAAAGTTGATGAAATATACAAGCCTTGACCAATTATGGTAATACGAAGTACTATGTGTGTTGACCTATTAGTGGTCGATAAATTGTGTTTCACAACTAACAAGGATAGGATAAATAAGCTATTATCTAAGAGGTAATATCTAGACCAATGTGTGAAATGATTAAGCGGCAACCAATAAGGGTAATACCGAAGTACTATATGTGTCGACCGATTACATGATGTCGATATGTCGTGTTTCACGACTAATAAGGAAAATGCATATACATAAGCAACGACCAATAAGGGTAATACTGAAGTTCTATGTGTGCAAACCTATTACATGAGGTCGATATGTCGCGCTAAACAAATGACTACCCAAGGTCTATATGATCAATAAGGTAATATCTAGGCTAATGTGTTAGGTATACAATTTAATATGTGTGGTTCAATTGAATGAGTCTATTTATGCTACATTGTTTGGTAATGTCTTTGTGTATCGATGATTATTATTGTGAAATAAATATATCTATTATGAGATGCTTCTCTTGTTGTGTTTGGAAATACGGATAAATGTCTCTCAGTGTTACTTTCTACTTTCCTATAATCACCATCCTTTTTATGACGGTGGGTACAAGTCCATCAAGTAGTAGACCGGGCAAGGAGTAGATCAGCGATTCCTCTAGCTAGTGGAGAGCGGTAACCTTTGAGGTAGGTTTTAGATTTTGTTGTATAACTTCTATATGTCTTCTATATATTTTTGGGGTTGTATGTATGGGATAAGAGATAGTATACCGACCAGACACATGTCAATGTATAATTATCACCATTTTGTTATATATATACGCACGTGATCTTTGTTTCCTGGTTTCTACACTTACAATTTATTATATTGTTTCAGCATAAATTAAGACTTTTGATAAACTTAATAACTATAACAAGTTTTAATTAACTTTGAAATATTATTTAGTTATGAGAATAGTGTAAGGTTTATTAAAAATGCTGACTAATACGTTGTTAAGTTCTATGTGGCTAGGATTAGGGCTTAATAACGAGATTAGGTTGGATGATGCCCTATATTAATGGAGGGGCCGTCACATTCCCCCCAAAACATGATGAAAATCGTTTATCAAACCCTAAGCTTATTCCTAACTCGAGACAACTCTCAGAGTCAATAAACTTAAGCTTCGGTATGAAAGAATATGCCATCACTTATTTTGAAAATCATTAGAATGTGAAAACGAGGACAAATCCTTATCTATGATCCTAAATTGTATCAAAGTTACCACTTAGTTCAAAAGTGATAAACCTTAGGCTCTGATACCAAGGTGTGGCATCCCCTATCTTGATTAGGGCGTACTCAGCCTGAAACCCTAACTAAGCCTCGATATCCAGATTTAACTAGAGCTAGTAGCCTCTTCGTCTGTACCTGATAAACTCAACCTATATATCGATATCTAATATATAATTCAAAATATACGGAGTGAAAAATTAAAAAAAAAGTTTTTGATAATTAATCGAAATACGTAAATACACAATTTATCAAAACCCAAAATCTCATTTATAAATCTCCCAACCTTATTTGTATATAACAAAATAACTTAAACGATGTATATATATGTATACATGAATGCTCATTACATCCTAAATAAGACAAAAGCTCATAAATCTTCTTTTGCCATTTGCGGAAGCGCTTGCTTGAGAACCTGAAATGTTAAATTTGGGGTGAGCTCTCCAACTTGCTCAATAAGTAAGGATTGACAAAGCCATCAAAATTTCATATAATAGCCAAGAACATTATGCAATAACAATATTCACCAATGTTAACTAAAGGGATTATGAAAAACATATAATTCAATAAATAACTGATGCAAGTCCAACTGTCAATGAAAATTACACTGTTATTCCCATTTTATTTGTAAAATTAGGGTCGATTACCCACTGACACCTGCGAGACCAACACATTGGCTGATGTGCTATCTAGTCAATCCATTAATATCCAAAGGTTTTATCCTAAACCTTCTAATCAATATGTAACCCATGCAACCTATCTAACTGAGTAGGAGTTACATATAGGTCAGGAGATCAATCAACAAACTATATAACCTGGTCTCAGTTCTAGGAGTTGTACCATCAGAGATCACATTAGACACTATTTTCGTTTAGTAAAAACATCACAGTGTACATAATCCCTTATTAAGTCCATAAACTATATGAACTACATATACTAACATATCCATACAATATTGATAAATAAGTGAATCCATACTTACCTCGGTTTAGGTTTCCGTTAAGAAATTCCCTAACTTTTCCGGCACTCACGCTTTGCCCGTGATTCAACACCTATCATAAACCATTTATGATCAATATCGGTTTAATACCCTTTATGTAGAACCTTTAAGTCACTCCCTAAGACCTCATGTGATTCTAATTAAATTACAACATATTTGTTGTTTTTCGAGGTGAGAACGTGCTCCCTCAATTGGTGGCGTGCGCTCCACCAACTGGGTTTGTCCCAACCGATGAAGGGAGCACACTCCTTTGCTACATGGAACGCTCTCCATCATGTATTGTCTCAATAGTAAATAGGGCAACAACTACTATTCCATCCGTAAATCATCAAAATCACAATTAACACTCCCTAAATACACCAGGGAAGATCTGTAATGAGGTAACATTCTATTTCCAATAATCAAACATAACAATTTAGTGAGATATCATCACCCACTATCGAATTGAACTTCAAAATATCAAAACCAAACTGAACAATAGTGATGATATCTGATTTTAAGTCATTTAAGCTTCTCAATTCATGTTGAATACACTCATACAATTGATACCATAAGATCAAAATATCAAACCCTCAACTATTCTCTCTCACTCGATCGATGAAGAAAAACATGAAGTTTTAGTTTAAATATATGATTTTTTTTAGATATGTATCACAATATCTCGAGGCTGATCGAATGATTGTTGTATTAACATGACATCCCTAAAGTGACATACATGTTGACACCATCAACAATTACGCCCATCTTGAGACGATTTGACGATCCATATAATTCGAACTAAACTTATAGTTTTAATATATATATATATATATATTATATATAAAATATATAAATATATATATATATGTATACCTTGTGTATTTTCTCGCCAATAAATTCATATGACATGCCTAAGATTATTCTCGGGTGTGCACATTCATTTCATGACCTCTTCATCGCACACGGTCTACCAATTATTTATTATATATATGTATTTTCTGATTATAGACTTGTATATAAATTCTCTTTTATACTATAACCTATAAAGTTCATTAAATATTCCAAACAAATACAAACCATCACACAAACCCACGCACATGCTAATCGAGGTACGTCTAACTTAACCATGAGCCTAACTCGGATTAATTAGATTTAGATTAACACTAATTACAAGTTTAAGGTAACAAATCCTTACGCCTTGCCTATAAAACATTAGTTGGGAAGCGAGTGAAAGCGGGACGGGGAATGTTTAAATGTACTTGTTAGTTTCTATATGTATATATATATATACGTTATCTACGTAGTAGTTGATTCGTATTCGCTATCAACTTACAGACATCGATGTTGATTCATGTGATAGTAGGGATGTAGTTGCTAGTGGTAGTCATCCTCCTATCTTTGCAAATGATTTTCAGAGGCTATTTGACTGGGTGTCCGCTCAGGGACATTAGTTAGATGATTTCATTTCTATGATGACAACTTCTTTCGCACCACCAACATACACACCGGTCCCCATTACTACTACTACTCCCACATTACCGGCATAAGAGCTTCCTAATGCGACACCAGCAACTATGATGGTACATATTATTCGATTGTGATAGTACCAGCCATAGAGACAGTTGATACAGTGTCGTTTCCCACTCCTACATTTTCTAGTTCATCAGCCATGATTCAGTTGGTAAATGATTTCATCAGACTGAAGCCAATTTATTTTGACGGTCAAAGATACTTTAAGAAGATTGAGAAGTGGATATTGTCTCAAGAGAAGCTTCATAGGGTTTTGAGGATTGAGGATATAATATGGGCTAAGACTTCATCGTATACACTATAGAGAGACGTTGATGATTGGTGGCGTGCAACGATAACTTCGAATGGTGATTTTGAGTCTTGGGATACATTCAAAACTAAAATTTTTGGGCTTTTATAATCAATTTAGTCTAGAGGTCGAGAGGTCGAATTAGCTCATGAACTTTACGTGGATTGTAAGTAAACTGATTGGGGTATTTTTCTCCATTTCATTTCTATTTGTACATTTTATTTACAGTCATTTAGACTGATATACTTATTATACTCTTGATGCCATGACTTTGTTATTCTATCTCATATCATGTGTTTGTTTTCATGGCATTATTGATGTTTGAATGGTTTTCATTTTCTAAATTGTGTGCTATGTCATTCTTGGTTGTTGAGGAATTTCATCAAGTAAATAGCATGCTATTAGGTAGATGTTTTGTGCTTTAGTTGAGCAAACCAAATATTGAAATCCTAAACTGAGTCATCTCTTGATCTATTAAAGTAGCTATTGTATCTAGGACTTCTATATGGTAGAGATGGGCGGCACATGGGGTAACCGATTCTGGGGAAGTTGACATCTCACTACTAGCTTGTGCGGTACACGTGGTATGTGACTCAGGCTGGTCGACAAATATCTATATGTGTCATGGGCATTTGCTAGGATGTTTTCGCTCATAGATAGTGGAACAAGGCTGACGTGATGTAACTCACGGCCGATCGACCCTAGATCATTATTGCTTAGCCGAGTGCCAATCTTATGTTGTTTACTGATAGTATCTTATAGTATGATCATTTTCCAGCTTTATTTGATATTTTTATGCTTTAGATACTTGTTGTATTTTTGGAAATGTCGATACATGTCTCTTAATGTTGCTTTTTATATTACTATACTCAGCATCCTTTTTATGACGTTGGGTGCAAATCCATCGAGTAGCAGGCTGAGTAAAGAGAATATCTACAACTGCCTTTGAGCCATTAGAGTGCTGCAACATCTGGTTTTGTAGGTGTTTAAGTTTTTTTGTATAACTTATTTACGTCTTTTATACATTTTTGGGTTGTATATTTGGGTTGAGCGATAGTTTCTCAACTAGACTCATGTTTGACATTCTTCTATTGCCATTTTATCATATATTTGCATGTGATCTTTTTTTTCTAGGTTCCACACATAATTAGGATCTATATTAATGTCGACTTTTGCTGAATAAGATTAAGTTATAAAATCTTAATTAACTTTGAAATGTTAAATAGTACAATAATGGTGTAATGCTTATTTGAAAAGTAACTAATGAGGAGAAAAGGTTGAAAAGGCTGACTTATACATTGTTAAGTCCGACGTGGTCAAGATCAGGGCTTAATGACGAGATTTGGCTAGGAGGTGCCTTAGTTTAAGGAAGGGATCGTCACAGATATTTTATGATTTAGGTTAAGAGTAAATTTGATATCATGAATCCAAGTAAAGAAAATAAAATAAGTTAATTAAATGATGTAAGTTTAATATGAACTCCTAATTTGTTTAGGTTAAGCTAACAAAACAATAATCCAAGCCACTTGATTTGAGAGCACTTGAAACTTATGTAACTCGATATAAATTATGAGCTTCGACCTAATTTATTTGACGTTAAATTAGCTTAAATTATAGTTGTTGGAAAAACTAAAATGTGATTTTAATGACCTAAGTTTACGTAGTTAATTTAAAGCATGAACGAAGAATAGTAGGCATTTCTCTTAGCCTTTTGATACATCTAGAAATGATAACATATGGATTCCAAAGACTAGATGCAGAGATCAAGGGCATGCATAGCCTAAGTAATGAAGACCATAGATTATTTTATAAACCTAGCCAAAGGAGAGATAAAAGAAGGATATAATGATCTTGATTTAAAGGCCCAATTTATAGAAATGGTCTTTTTCTTGTCTACATGTAATAAGAACAAAAAAACTTAGCACCATTTGAGAATAACATTTAAAGACAGGGTGCTGGAATTGAAGCTTGGGAACTCAAAGAGGCAAGGTTTGATGACATTCAAGCTAAGGAATTGAAGGAGAATAAGAAGCTAAATCATGTATCAATCTTATCTTTACTTTGATACCTAAATGGAGTGCAAAATGGAGGTTTCCAATTAAATGAACTTTAAGATTTTATGGTATACTTTGCATCATGATTATGAGTTTTTGAAGCTCTAATATCAGTATTTAAAAGGAAATTTCGAACATTAGAATTGTTCTTGCTTATTTCATGTTTGAGTTTAAAATTTGAGTTTTTTACTCAAAAATGTATGAGATTGATTTGTAACTAAATGGGTGTCCAATGCTTAGGGTTTCTACTACAAATTGATGTCTCAATTGGAAAGCTTGAATGCCTTTCAAGAGAACTTAATCAAGCTTGCAGAAATTCTGAGAAAAAACTTGTTCATAATGTCTCAAATAGAGTTTTTGTGTCCTTGAATGAGTCTTTTCTATTATAAACAAGAAAATTAGTTTTTGGGAACTTTAGGAAGTTCAATTTGAACTAAATAAATAATTTTAAAAGGCTTTTCAAAGATGAACAACAACCTATTAAGAATTGAATCATGTTTTGTAATTCAAGTTGATGGTTTTTATGTTTATAAATGACTATGGTTTAATGATGATGTAATTGATTAAATTGATTTTTGATGAAGATCTTAGGACAAAAATTACTTATTTTAAAGTGCCCAAAAGAGTTTTAAAGGGTCCCATAGGCATATAAAAAGGTGGGGACAAACTAAATGTTTTCACAATTCTACGTAGTATCTCGCATGGGCAACATGTTGCGCGCGATCTTAGTAAAATGGGCGTAACTCTCGTTTTAAGTCCATTTTCGATGTTCTTTATTAGTTTTCAAAAATTAGACATTTTCTATATGAAAATGGATTTAAATTCAATTTTTGTGCAAAGGGATACACATTTTTGTAAAAGTTTAGATGTCAAGGCTTTCTAAGGGATTTTTGTGGGACTTTCTTGCTCATACTTTCCAAAATGGGTTATTATACAATGATTTTGATGTCCCTAGAGTTTGAAGCCAATCCAAAGTTTCTAATCCATGTTTTCAACGTGATTTTGATTTAAGAAACTTGTATTTTAGTAAGTTCATATTGGACTGTTTTGGGACTCAACCTATGAAATCAATTAAAATAATTTCTTTAGGGGTTTTATTGGGTTGTTTTGGTACTCGACCTATAAAATAAATTAAGATAAATTCATTGGGGATTCACTTGATCATGATATGTCGTAAAACCCTGGGGCTTAGAACTATAGCAATATATGATTTCGGGCTTCTTAAGAGCTATTTTGTGGCTAAATACTTCATGAAAAGTACTAAAAATATAAATGGGGTATGTTTTGAGAGAGTTAAGTAAAAACCGAATTTTAATGAATAAAACACTTAAAATCAATTTAATTGAATATCAGGGACCTAAAGGACTGGAATAAGATATTGGTACGAGTTTGGAGGCATGTAAGAGCCGTGAGAGCCGATATTTTTACGTAGTTTGAGGCAAGTAAATCGGATAAAGGCTTAATTCCAATTATTTTTCATATCCTTGATTTAAATTCATGCAATCCATTTATGTTGGACTTTATTTTATATTGTTAAGTGTCTAAGGCTTAAGTGTGTCAGGAAGGTACTCATGGGTTTGGTGCTAGACAAACAAATGTAACCTCACCCCGATACTGGATCGTAGGTAGTCGACGTGGGTGAGATATTTTGGACACTATTTATTCCTTCACACTACTCCGAGCTGAACTTGTCAACTTGGAGAGCCACAGTTCTAGGAAATCGAGAAGAGACACCTGCTCTCAATAGATTTAAACCACTTAGACATCTTCCCTTGATACCTAGGCACTCATTATTACTATTATTGATTCCCCGTCCATCTATCATGCCTATTTATTTTACTGTCTTTTAATTTTCATGCATGATATATAGACTTATTACTTTATATTCAAAATTGTGATTGAGACTCTACTGGCTTTACTCACTAGAATTGTCTCATGCATGGTGACAATTGCATGTCCCCTGTTTAGCAAAATCAAAGAGTTGATGCATGGTGACTTCATGCAAGCTTCCCTCAAAGTCAATGTGATGGCCTGAACCTCTAATCAGGGCACCACCCAACCTAATCCCGTCATTTAGCCTTAATCTCAGCCGCGTAGGACTTAACAACATATTAGACGACCTTTATATCTTATTGTCCTCTTAACTTGTGTTCAAGATAAGTGTATTATTTTATTGTTGTTTGTGATTTTGGGAGTTAATTAAAACTTTTTTAAGATTTTGTTTACAGTTTAGAGAAAGTTTTAAAATTATTGTGAAAGCAATCATAAAATACCTATATGTAGAAACCAGGAAACATATCACATGTATATTTATAAAAAATGGTGATAAGCAGTGTACAAGCATCAAATAAGGATTTTAGTCTCTTAACCCAAAATGTAAAAAAGACATATATAATAAATATAAACAAGTGACACCTACAAAAGAGGGTGATAGATAGTTACCGAGGGCTTAGAGGTAGTTGCCGATCTTTTCCTTCTTAGGTCCGCTACTCGATGGATCTGCAATTGTCACCCAAGATGACGATTCTAGTGAGAAATCTTGCGACCATTCATTCACATTTCCAAATATACAAGGAATAGTAAATGAAAGCATATAGTTCTATAAAAGAAAAGCTGAAAGAAATGTATGCAAACATGTATCAAGTATATCAAAAGAGATATGCATGGAAGTCAAACAAATCTAGGCTTGGTCGACTATAAGCTTCGTCACATCGACTTATATATTCGGTCGTGAGCTATGTCACATCAACTAATAAAAGTTTCCATCAATGAGCCATGAACTACGTCACATCAGCTATGTAGAGCGTTAACATCCCCCTAGAGAATCTAATTTCGTGTACTGTGTTAAACTTATAAAATCAGGGAACCCAAACGTGTGGACTACATTACAAACACTATGAACCATCATATATCATGAACCCAAATAAGACCAATATACAAACATATGAACATGAAGGTGAAAAACACCAGATGAAACATATAACATATTAGTGTGCTATTTCACAACATATAAGTCCAAAGATCAATAACATTAAAGAGTCCAAACCATGATATGAAACTGAACAGAGTAAATTGCCATGAATTAAGTCAAACTATGATTTCAGTTACTTATACTAAGCATAGACAACACACATATACATCATGACATTGAGAAGTTTAAAAATCAAAAAATTAGTCCAAGTGACTAAATCTCAAAGTTAAAATGGAACTGAAATAGAAATAAATGCTAGATAGGTTAACTTAGCTCAAACGCTTGCAATCCATAGCCCTAACCTGCTCCCGACTACTCCAAACTCGTGTCTCACACCCCAGTATTGACTCTCTATATTCTTGAGGCGTTTGTGTGAGGTTTTGGATAGTTTAATATGGTTTAGATTAAATATTTGTGTTTTAGACACTTAGGAAAAGTTACAAGTTTTCTACAAATAGAATTCTAGATTTCCATAATGGGAATCCAACAATTTCAACCTCCGAGACCCTTATTCCCTTCACCAAGGGTCTTAAACACCATCTACATATTAAAATATATTTTGCATTAATAATTATAAAATTAAACAAATTAATTGCTTTAAAATTCATTTTTTTGTTCAAAAACACTTAAAACTTTAATTGATCATAATTTCCTTAAAACAACACCAATTCCATAATTTCACAAGGAATCCAACGGTAAATTATATTTCAAAAACAAGTTCATTTGTCCACTGGAATTCGATTAAAACCAAAACATTAACAAAACTATAATTTGCATAGAACTTTGAAATTTTGGAAATTGAAACTTAGGAGCTCAATTAAATATTAAAGTAGCTCATACAAAAAATGAAGATCAACATCAAATTTGTTTTAATCAAACACTTTTTGATTCATGCCGCAAAATTTATGATTTGTTTGAAAAGAAAACTTGAGATTTGTTACCTACACTTGTAGTTGATCTCAATCACTTAAATCCTCTCCTATACGATCAATTGACCCCCTCTACACTCAATTTTTTGGTGAATTCTAGAAATCTCAATCCTATAATTTTCTATCTTGTTTGCATGGAAATGAAGAACAAATTTATATATCATCATGTGAGGTGATTTCAGCCTTTCATCTTCATTGATTCTCTCAATATCAAGGAGAATTTGAGGCCTATAATCATCCATTATCTCCACTTACACACACACCAACACCAAATTTGACTCTAATCTCATAGATTTCATTCTAATACATATCTTGAGCATATCTATGTCCCATGTTTATTTACATAAACATATGTACTTTAATTTAATCGATTTGTAAACTATAGTCCAAATAAATTAATATTCTGAACCTAGTTACATTTAATGAATACATGACTTAAATTGAAACTCACCAATCATTCTTTATATGGTTTTTGGTGCTTGCATGCATCTTAAGGCGTGCCCCTACTCGCGTCACTGCTCCTATAAATGGTAAGTGAAAGTGATTCAATCATCTACATATATATATATATATACATATATATATATACACTAATAAATCACTAAACAAATATAAAATATACTTCGTCAACATATTAAGGTCAAATTACGTATATTTGCAAGTCCCACATCGCGGGTCGATGATCCTGATTATGGATAAAACAAAGGTTAGAAATTTAGGCCATTTCAAATTTTCCTAACTATGGGAACTTGTTCATCGAAATTAAATTTAAGTCAGAAACAGACTTGACTTGAATAGGTATGGGAATCGATATCATATATAGGCTTACTACTCCTAAGTGAGTCTCGAGTCGGTATGAAACTGCCATTTGATGAGCACAAGTGGTATAGTCTTATTTCTCGGCTATTGTACCTATTGGTCTAATATCTGAACTGCTGCTCCTCATATGATATATCTTTGCTTAAATAGATCAGACTCAAGTCCGTTGTTGGTCGTACACCTGCCTCCGACTTGATTAGTCAAAGCATAGAAACATGAAAGATTAGATGAATCCCTGATATATGCGTTGGAAGCATGAGCTCATAAGCGACTTTCTTGACTTGTTTCTTAACTTTAAAAAGCCCAATGAATCTCGTTACAAGCTTGCCTTTCAACTAAAACCTCTGTTAACCCTTATGAGGGGAAACCTTCAAACATACTTAAGTTCCCTAGTCGTACCTGAGATCGCTATGACACTTGTCTATGTACTTCTTTTGCCTTTCCTGAGCGGTTTGAAGTCATTGACGAATCTGTCTCACCTTCTCTGAATGGCCAATAATAATCATACATTATTGTCTCCCGATCCTCTGGCTCCACCCAACACAATGGGACGCGATATAGTTTTCCTTATAAAGCCTCAAATGGCACCATCTCAATGTTATCCTAATAGCTGTTGTTGTACGAAAACTCATACAATGGTAGGTAGTCCTCTCAAAACCCCCCCAAACTGTGAAAGGTAGTGGTGAACTACAGGTGTGTACCATATTTCTCCTGCATACTTTGCCACATCCTGGACGTATACACAACATCTGTATCTGGCATGATAGTTAATGATACCCACGCAGCTTGATACTCTTTTTATCGAATAAATTGCTTAACTGGTCAAATGTATAATGATTGCGACTAGTTAGAAAGTGAGCAGACTTCGTTAATCTATTAACATTGCCCAAATGGAATCATGTTTCATGGTCATTCTCGACAGCCCTTTGATGAAATCCATGGCAATGCCTTCCCATTTCCATTATGGAACGGGAAGGGCGGTAGAAACCTTCCATCTCTCTGATGTTCAGCCTTAAACTGCGGCCAAACCACATATTTCTTGATGAACTGAGATACGTCCACCTTCATCCCAAGCCACCAAAAATGGCTTTCTATGTCGTGGACCATTTCGGTATTGCTTGGATGAAAAGTGCCAAGAATGGTGTAAATCCTGAAGAATCTCATCTCTTAGCTTGACTACTGACAGTGTCTACAATCTGCCCTTGTATCTCAGACATCGATCCCCTGTCTCAGTCCAATATTTCCAGTTTACACTCGATGCTAACTCACTGAATCTCAAGTACAACCTGTGTGACGGTTTCAGACCCCAAAAATTGGGCCTACCCAGCCTAAACATATGTAAACCCCCGGTCAACTCCCATAAAGTCAATGTAAGCCTAGTCAGTCCCTTATATAAGTTATTCAATTATTAGCTGTGTAACGACCTAAATTTCTAATAGTGGATTTGCCTCGTAATTAAGGGTCACCGACCTGTGATATGGCCCTAGATCGGGTATGCAGTCATAATATTCGGCGTGAGAACCAAGAAATATATTACTTTTAAGTGATGGATGCCTAATGTAGTTTATGTGTGTACACTATAATCAAGTCTTTTATTTGTTTTGAATAGTTTACTAATTCGATGCGCGAGCGGAGACATGCCTCAAGATGTGTGCCAACGTGTGACTTGGGTAGAGATTGATGTGGTAAGTCTTAATTTAAGTTCTTATGACTTAAAATATCTAATTAAATGTGCTTATAGTTCGATTTACATAAATGTGGCCTAAGTTAGAAAATAAAATAATAGGCATTAATATACCTCAAAATGCGTATGGACATTATTACAAGGCATATTGAGTTAAAGTATGTGTTAACAAGGATGAGTTAGTGGATGGATAGCAAATTATAAGATGGGTATAATTCATTGGATTTTCCTAGAGATGAGCATGTAAATCAAGATCAAGGGTCACAAATTGGTTTCACCTAGTATATAAAGGAGTTAACGGGTTTTCATAGCAAATCAATCTTATCTTGATTAAGAGAATGAGAGAAAGATCTGTAGGAAAGAACAACATATTATGAGGAGATTATGGTGACTTGGGTGGTAAAGATCAAGGTCAAGGAGGCTTACAAGTAGTAGGTAAACCAATCTACACAGCTATTT
The DNA here is from genome assembly GCA_039657365.1 of Stephania yunnanensis. NCBI lineage: Eukaryota > Viridiplantae > Streptophyta > Magnoliopsida > Ranunculales > Menispermaceae > Stephania > Stephania yunnanensis. Next base: position 48,346,092 of record CM077584.1, on the reverse strand, counting down.
TGCAACGTTTTGTAAAAAATTATAGGTTTTGGTTTAATTATGGTTTTTTAGCAATTTTAGTAGGCAAATGACTTTCTTTTCAAAATCTAACTCCATATTTGGATTCCTATTAAAATTTCACTAATTCTACTATAAGTAAGTTTTGGCTTTGGATTTGTTTTCATAAAGTTATGAATTGTTTGAGTTGTAAGACTAAATTGAAAATTCTGCATATTGTTGTTATGAACCAGCCTCAGTAATTTAGTCACAACTTTTTCATTTTAAATCGAAATGGATCCATTCTAGTGGAATTTGAAAGCTAACTTAAAGGGAAACAACTTTTTCCCTAAAATATTTTGAAATTTAAGTTTTTCAAGTCTAAAATCCTCTCCAACTTTGATGATGAATTTGTAATGTTTGAGTTTACAGTTTTGCTAACGTTATGTTATTTTGATAAGTCCCTCATTTATTATTATATTTAACTTATCTTTTAGTATGATGTTCTAGAATGTGTTTGTAGGCTTTGGTAAGAAAATCGTGAGTTTTAAAATCATGGTTTAGGAGAAATGAGATTTTCAAAGTTGCTAGCCGAAAACTAAAACAGTTTTGAGCCATTATCGTACGATTTTTCATATCTCCTTCAATTCTTCTCTAAATTGCAAAAAAATTATAGTTTTGGAAAGCTAAGACATAGCCCTAAAAACTTTTGTTTGAGCTACAACACATAATTTTCACGTTTTGGTAGTTAAAATCAACTCCAAGTTGTTGCACCAAAATTGTCTCTATTTTAATATAGTAGATTTAGATATAAGAAATTATTAATTAGGCCGATTTAAAAAATTAGAACTTACGATCACTTAAACCAATTCTAATAGCTTGTACAAATCCTAAACCACCATAATTGACTTCGAGAACTTAGAGGAGAGTCTCGGGAGTTCGGGGACTCATTTTGGGGTGTCGAGAGGCTAGTTAAGCTAAGAGATTTGCGTGACTTGTAAGTAAACTAATTGAGATATTTCTCTTCATTTCATTTCTTGTTATTGCTTTTTGTTTACAGTTTATTGAACTGATATACTTGTTGTATTCTTGGTACCATGATTTGTGTGCATTATCTCATTGTATGATTATTGTTAAACTAGAACATTTGATTAGGTTTCATGATTTAATTTAGGGTGTACACGACATACAGGGTATGGGACCCGGGGATGTCGAAATTCTGACTAGTTAATGTTACAGACCTACTATATGAGGTTGATGAAATAAACAAGCAGCTACTAATTTGGGTAATACTGAAGTGTTATATGTGCTGACCTATTACATGATGTCGATATTTCATGTTTCACAACCAATAAGGATAGTACCTACATGATCTACTAAATAATTTATTACCTAAGGTCTATGTGACCAAAAAGTAATATCTAGGCTAATGTGTTAGATATACAATTGACTAAATTTAGTTCTTTGATAATATTTGTGTTGATATCACTTGGTTTAGTTGTGATGTTGTGTACCATGTCATGTTTTCTATATTGTTTTGTGGTGTAAATATACCTTTCCATGTATTCTTGTTATGTTTGGAAATATGAATAAATGTCTCTCAGTGTTACTCTTTACATTATTGTTTTCACCATCTTTTTTATGACAGTGGGTGCAGATCCATTGAGTAGCACGTCGGGCAAGAGAAGATCGATGACTATCTTTTAGCCATTTACCTGTCGCTACTTCAGATTTTGTAGGCTTTTGATATTTTGTTGTATGAATTATTTTGTGTTTTTAAGTTCTTTTGGGTTGTACATATTTGGGTTTGGTAATAATTCCCCGACCAGACACATGTTTATTGCAATGTCATCATCGTTATGTCCTTTATATACATGTGGTCGTTGTTTTTTAGTTTCCATAGTTGGTGTTTTTATTAAGTCTTCCGCTAATAATATTAAAATGTTGTAAAAGTTTTAATTAACTCCGAAAACCACAACTAATGAGAAATGAAGAACACTTATCTTGAGCAAGTATAACGAGTTAAATAAGACAAAAGGCTTACTAATACATCGTTAAGTCCTGCATGACTGAGATTAGTTCTTGAATGACGGGATTAGGCCGAGCGGTGCCTTAGATTAAGGAGGGGTCGTTACAAGCTACTTATCTTGTTATTTAGTTTAATAAATATTAATATTCAAAAAGTAGAATTTAAAAACATTTAAAGAAACTTAAATAAGTAAATAGTAGTCGATACGTGCCTAGACGTGGAAATCCTGCAAAAGTAGATCTCATATATATACTTAGTGACAAACAGTGAGGTAAAGTATCATATACAAGTACAAAACATCTCATAACCCAAAATGAACCCTTAAAATAACCAAAAACATTAGTATATATCATATGTACAATCCAAGAAATCAGAAATAAACCTACTCTAGTAACATAGAGGAGCTGCAATTATCACTAAAAGCCAAGATAACTTCATTGAGTAATTCCAGAAGAAGTTCAACATTATTTCTCAAGAAAAATAATAAACGAGTTCATAAATCAAGCTAGAAAGAAATAAAGTGCTGATAAAGAATAGTAAAACACATAATAGATAAATTACAACGATCAACGGTAGGGACCAAGCGATCTGGAAGCAAATGATAAGGAGTAAGTGATCCTAACACTCTAATCGTAGGCTCAAAGCCACTTAAAACATGTAAGTGTATAAAATTGGTGTCCCAGGTCAAAGCCACTTCGACCTCGTTTAACCCGTTCGACACTATCGGCGTGCTTGAGTCGCAGTTCGAGAAGATTCTAAAGGGATCCATAGACTTAACTAGATGTTTAGTCTTAATGGGACTCAAATACCTAAGATGAGCCACGATGAATGGTGGATGTTCACTCAGAGGATTTTGATCCATCGGGAAGCCATGAGAGCAAGTCTGCTGCTTAACTCGCAAGTGTACAACGACTAGACCTGATTATTTAGACCATAGGTAACTCTATAGGGAAATATAGTTTAAAAATATCCATCATTTCATTAAATATAGCAAGGAGATGAAAAGAATTAATATTGAATCTCTTACTTGTTTACTTACCTTAAAAACTACTAATATCATGCAAATCGTGGCTCCTATACGCCTAAAAATATGTACCCAATACCTGAAACTTGTCTCATAGGCCTGGTATCAATTTACAATGATTTAGATGTATAAGAGCCTATTTGATAAAGTATAGAATTTCAAATCCCAAAATATTTCAAAATAGGGAAGTTATTATGTTGGCATTTTTTCGAATAGAACTCCCAATTTTAAAATCCTCGAAAAGCCTTCAAACACACTTTCCTACAATTTTTTCTCAAGTTTCTTATTTTTCCAATTTTTCTTGAGTTTTTCTAGGTTTTTTGTTACTTTTTATAATTTTTATCAAGTAAAACAATAAAATATAAATTTTATGTTTTTTTTATTATTGGGGGGCTTTTGGGCCTTGAACCAGTCCTAAGCTGAATCGAGCTAGGTTCAGCCCGGTTGGGTGGGACCGGGCTCGACCCAACTCGTTGGACCTGATCTTCCCCCCTATTTCTTTCTTTCGTGAAAATGAAAGAAAGAGGGGGCAGTCCAGAGCCATCATATCCCTTTTTTCATTTCTACTTATTTGTTTTTTCGTTCTTTCTCCATTACTTCTCTCTCTTTCTTACTTTTTCATTAAACTCAAACTATAACACATCTCTTTGTTCTTACTTTTTCTATTAAAATCAACCTATAATACATGAAATAATCGAATCTAACATGCATCCAATTTAAAAATATCAAAATTAAATAATATTATGATTTACTTGGTTTAATCAAGATCTCCAAATACCAAATGATCTTTCTCCTCCACTCGAACACCACCTCCATGAAGAAGAGAACTCCCTCGCTTTATACTCTTATTTAGAGGGTAAACCAACCACCACCACATATTTTATTTATTTAATTTAATATATTCTTATCTCCTCGTACACCACCAAAATGTGACACCTCATTATTTTAATTTAATTTTTTTTGAAATTCCCATTTACGAAAAAACTAAAATACCTATCATGACTTATCTTAGGTATTTCAATTAATTGATTTCATTGGACCTTGTTTACATCGATCTCGTCAACCTAACCAAATGCATGTGTATGCACACATCTCGACGTAGTTCTCGTTTGCAAAATCGACAATAAAATGATATGAATTTGTGTATACCAATATATATATATATATATATATAACATATATACAAGCATCACACAATAATAAAACACTATTATTTACCTCAGTATCGATGCCTGAGTTTGACTTAGTCGCCACATAGAATTAGCTGTCACATCACGGTCCTATTAGGCAAATGACTAGGATTAGATTCATTAGGGTTGTTAAAATATTTCAGTTTTTTTATCCTCTGATCCTTTGACACTTTTTATGTAGACACAATTTGTACTCTCTTCTGCGCACAAATGATCACCTCACTATAAGTAGGAATTCTTGACTGACCCACTATTATCGCCGCATCAAGTATCCTATACGCATACATCATATGACATATGGCAACCTCAGTGTCTTTGGTCAGTCTCCTAATCAAATCGTCTGCTAGTACGTTACTTTTTCTAAGGTGATATTTTAGGGAAAAGTCACAGTCTTTCAAAAATCTCAGCCATATGCGATGTCACATACTCAACTATTTTTGTGTGAAGAGATACTTCAGGCTTTTTTGGTTAGTGTAGAGTGTAAATCTCTATTCATATAGATGATGCCTTCACAGCTTCAACATAAATACAACTGCAGGCAACTCAAAATCGTATGTGGGATAATTCTTCTAATGTTTCTTCAGTTGTCCAGAGGCATATGCTACAACTCATTTGTCTTGCATCAACACACACCCTAAACCTATATGAGAAGCATTTGTGTTCACAGTGAATTACTGCTAGTCTTTGGCAACACTAAGATGAGAGCGATGGTTAGTAATCTCATTAACTCAACAAATGTGTGCCCGTATTCCTCAGACCGCTCAAATTTGATATTTTTCTAGGTCAACTTGGTGATTGGCGAAGTGACCTTCGAGAAATCCTCCACAAAATGAAAATAGTAACCCCTTATCTATGTCACTGATGCCAGTGTTGGTAAATCATAACTGCTTGAGTCTTGGATGGATCTACCGACGCTTCTGCTGCTCTTTCTACATGACCCAAGAACTTGATCTAAGTCAACCAAAACTCGCACTTACTAAACTTGGTGTAAAGCCTATGTTCCCTTAAATTCAAGTGTATATCACTAAGGTGGTGCTCGTGATCCTCTTAACTCATCAAGTAGATAAGCATGTCATCAATGAAAAAAATCACGAAGTAGTCCAAAAACAGTCTCAATACCAGTGCATCAAGTCCATAAACATAGAAGGTGTGTTGATCAGCACAAACGACATGACCGTAAACTAACAATGTCCATGTATGGTACTGAAAACATTCTTATACACATCTTCATCCCTGATTAGTAGTCGATGTTACCATAATCTTAGGTCTATCTTGGAGAAAAACTGCGTTCCTCTCAACTAATCAAACAAATCATTGATCTGTCGAAGTGGGTATTTATTTTTGATTGTTAACCGATTCAGTTTCCTTTAGTTGATGCACAATCTCAAGCTGTCGTTCTTCTTTTAACAAAAAGAATGGATGCTCCCTACGGCAACATGGAAGGTGTAATGAATCCAGTACTCCCTAAGCCCTTGATAAGTCATAAATTATACACAAATTATGAGAAATTTTAGTATGTCTTATGAGGTAAAGTCGCTAAAATATGGTCCTATTAGCTCATGTTTATCTATTTCAGGTTTTTAAGGTGTAAAATTAAAACCGGGGCGAAAAATAGTGTGAAATGCATGTATTATAGTCTTATGTTGGATTTACATCTAAAAACATGTTGCACGAATCCTGAGGCAATGAAACGAGGACCACAAGGCTAATATGGCATAATGATGATATGGAAGAGGCTGATGTAATGCGTGATGACACGGTAATGTTTGACTGGAATATGTGAAGAAATGGATTAAAAATGGAAGAAAATAAAGAATTTGATCAAGTGGAAATATAGCATAGCGATTCACCAGTGATTCAAGAGAGAACTTAAAATCACTGCTGGTGATTCCCCAACAATTTTGGATTTGTCCTAGGAATCTCCAAACAAATCAGTGAAGCATAAAGAGACTTTTCCAAAGATTTTCTCCGCGATTTGGTTTATAAGTGGAATTAGTGACGAATCGTTGGACCCAATTTCATGAATACTAGATAGCCTTAAGAGATTTTGACTTTGATTTTATGTATACTACTTAGAATACTATATATATGTGAACCCTCGGTTTTGAGAATAAGGGCCCTTGATTGCTCTTGGAGCCATATTTACCAGTTTTATTAAGTTTTAGTTTAGGTTTATTATTAATTGATTTTGAAGACTTTTGAAGATTCAAGTATTCAATTAAGATGTATTTTTATTTATATCTTTTATTTACTTTATTGCAATGTTATTTATGATCATGAGTGAGTAGTTTATTAATCTAAACAAACTCCGAACATGAACTTGATCTATTATGAGATGTAGTCATAATAGAGATTATTTTGTGCTTAATGCTTTAAACTAATATATTCTTTAATTCATTAATTTAATAGATTATTATTTGCGGATTATAATCATGAACTTGGTATTGCATACATAGTTTGTTGGGTTTTTGGGGTTCATACGCAGTGAAAAACTCAAAACAAATTTAAAAAAACCCCAATAGGATCGAAAATAAGTTCCATTAAACTTGATCTACAAAAGTAAACCATACCTTAATTCGTGATTTCTTTCTCTCATTGATCAATCTTCAAGACGTTCAAGCGCGTGTCCTCTTTCGAAAATCCATACACGAGTAGTGAGCATAATTCGGAGTGCTAACCCCAAGAGAAATAGAAAACATTTTTTCTTTCTTCCTAAATCCAGATAACTCGAAATTTGCAAAAATAAAAATCTTATTTCGTTTTATGGTTTCAACCCTTGTTTATATGTGTAGATAAGCCATCACTTAAAATTCTATTTGTAATACAAATATTGTATTTAAACAATTTAAACAAATTACACATATGCCCATATTAATAAATTATCATATAACAAATTGTAATGGCTTTTTTGTCATTAATTTTATCATATAAAACTTATTACTCTGGACCAATTGAAATTGCGCAAAGCAATTATTTGTGTGTGACCCGATAGGTTCATGTGACATTAGCGGTGAACCAAAACTATTTTGATACACAAGTCTTAAGCGGTCTCTAGCAAGACATTATGACTATGTAAGTAGCATGAATACCAAAATTGATACAACCTAATGAATAACATATATAATATCCTTTTCTCATGCGATATCATTTGATAAAACATAAGACATGGAAAGTCACCCTTAATATTCAATCATACTAGTCTCAATCTTTAGGTAGACTGAAAATATCCAAATGACATTGATCATATCAATTAACTTATACTTGGCCATTTAACAGTTTAACATATCAAGGGATCCACTGATATATCTCTCTATACGAAAGGGGAAAATTCTATCTTGATTACACATCTTTACACATATTATTCACATGGTAACTAATCACAATCTTTATAATCATCTACTTCAAGACACTGTTTGATTGTGCTAAATTACCATGCTCCTAATATCGAAGTCTATGTTAATCTCAAGTCAAAGGACTAATGATTTATGTATCATAAGTAACACCTATGACTTAATCCATGTAGTGTTCTGTCAGTCCAATACCTTGTTCCTATAACAAGTGCTCATGATCTCGATTCATATCCATATACGCATGATCATCACATGACTATCAATCAAGATTCACACTAGCCATAATTCATTATAGTTCCCAATATAATTATCGACTAGGGACATTTATCATATTTCAACAAATACATATGGATCTTACTATACGGTAAACATGCAATCTCTTATAATAAAACAATAAATGAAAACCTTAATCTCATTAACTAGAATTATAAGATAAATAATGTTTTTAGATGAACCTAGGGCATATGCCCAAACATAGTTGCAAAAATACATTGTGATATTCGGATTCTATATCTAGTTTGAATTAGTAACGAGGATTATTTAAAATGTCTATTATCATTTAGATGGCCTAGGTGGATTGAGATCTAGTAAGGCATTATGACTACCTAAGTAAAATGAATATAAAAACCGATACAACCTAATGAATAACATATATATTATCCTTTTGTCGTGTGATATCATTTGATAAAATATAAGACATGGAAAGTCACCTTTAATGTTCAATCATACTAGCTCGATCTTCAGGTAGACTTTAAACATCCAAATGACGTTAGTCATATCAATTCATTTAGACTTGGCCATTTAACTGTTTAACTTATCGAGGGATCTACTAATATATCTCTATACGAAAGGGGCGAATTCTACCTTGATTACACACCTTCACATATTATTCACATGATAACCAATCACAATCTTTATAATCGTCTGCTTAAAGATAATGTTTGATTGTGCTAAATTACCATGCTCCTAATATTGAAGTCTGGTGATCTCAAGTCAAAGGACTAATGATATACTTATTATGAGTAACACATATGACTTAATCCATATAGTATTCTCATAGCGGGTTAGTCTTGTACATTATTCCTATGACAAGTACTCATGATCTCAATTCATATCCATATACTCGTAATCATCACATGACCATCGATTAAGATTCACACTAGCCTTAATTCATTATAATTCCCAGTATAATAATCGACTATGGACATTTATGATATTTTAACAAATACATATGGATCTTACTATAAGGTAAATATGAAATCACTTATATTAAAATAACAAATGAAAACCTCAATCTTATTAACTAAAATTATAAAATAAATAATGTTTCTAGATTGACCTAAGGCATATGCCCTAACATAGTTGCAAATATGTATTGTGATATTTGGATTCTATATCTAATTTAAAGTAGTAACTAGGATTGTTTAAAAGGTATATTATCATTTAGATGGCCTAGGTGGATTGAGATCTAAGTTTAATATTGACGTGGCTTTGTAAAGGTATTAGATTTAGTAGTTCGAAGTTTTCATAGAACGTAATGTGGTTTTATTGCCTAAAGTTAATTTCTTTAAATCTTCAAAACAAATTCAATAAAACTTAAACGTGGCTTTTCCACCGGTATAGGGAGAACTGATGACTTGATAAGGGCTATCTACTTACTTATGATGAGAGTTTAATGATCTATGATACTTTACAAAGAGACTAAAGAATGATTATGACTATGACTTAAGTGATATATTTGGATGCAAAACGGATTGATGTTTTTTTTTTTTGGATGTTTGTTTAGATGTTTATTTTATATTTTTTCCATTGAATTAAATTGATTTAAATTTAATAACTTTGATTTGTGTTAATTAAGTTAGTTTAGTTGATTAATATGGTTTAAGTTAGTATTTTAAATTCATGTTTTAATTAAGTTAATTAAAATAATAAAAATAATAAAACTTTTTTCTTAAGGAATTTGCAAAATTTCTATGGAGACGATCCTACTTACCACTACTACAAATTTATAAGTGTAATAAAGGTGGGAAATTTATTGTAAACGTCATTTCTAGGGATTTAAAAATTATTTCTTAGAATCTTTTTCGTTGTACGTCATATAATTAATATGTTAAATAGTAATCAAGAACTTGCTTTTAGGAAGGCTAATAAAAATATCACAACTTACGAACCTATGTGTGTTGCTTTTCCTGTGGATTTTCCATATTTTGAATTAAAAACTGGATTCATCAATTCTTTACCTCATTTTTAAGGTGCAGGTGATGAAGATCCACAACAATTTATTAGAAAATACACATATAGTAAGTATGATGAAACCCAAAATATAGAGTTAGAATATGTCAAGTTGAAGGCTTTTCCTTCTTCATTAAGTGGGTAAGCTCAAGATTGGCAATTCTATCATCCTTAAAACTCAAGCACTTAGTCCGAGATGTAACCAACCTTTTTAGATCAAAACATTCCAGCATGCAAGATTAGTTTAAATAGAAAACAATTAGCAATGTTAGGATGGAAACCGAAGGGACTTTTGATGAGTTTTGGGATAGATACCAAAAATTAATTTTATTATGTCCACAACATGGACATCCGGAAAGAGCTTTATTGAAATATATATTATGAAGGATTAAACAATTCAGAACAAAAATTCAAAGACACCGTATGTGGATGATCTTTATGCAATCTAACACATTAGCAAAAGAGGCTATTAATGAAATCTTGGAAAATCAACAAAAAATGATTACAACATCAAATGAAAAATATGATGACTTAAAAAGTATGATTGAGCTATTATTAAAAGATAGATCAATTAAAGTTAAATCTTGTGCTTTTGCAATAAAACTAAACATCTAGATGATAAATGTCATTTGATGCAACAAAAAAAAAATTGAAGAAATTAATTCTATAATAAGTCATTATGATAGGTTTCCTGAACTTAATTATATCTCTAGTGACGATACAAATTATCTACTACCAAAATATAGGCAATGCTATAGACATTCATGGTTATCAAATGTATGAAACATTCACATTAATTGAATGAACCATTGAATTAGAAAGTTTTAAATAAGAAAACAACAACAACAACAACAACATAGCCTCAGTCCCAAATAAAGTTTTAAATAAGAAAAAAGATAAAAAAAATTCAAGTTTTACAAAATGATATATAACAGATAAAAAAAAAAAGTTTTACAAAATGATATATAACAACAACAACAACAACAACAACAACAACATAGCCTCAATTCCAAATTAATTGGGGTCGGCTACATGGATTAAACCCTTCCATTACGCTCGATTAAATGCAATTGACTTTATGTGTTTGATGCATTTCATGAAGAGTGAAAAATTTTTTATTAAATTTGTCAACCTATCACAACCTTCATCTATTTTCCAAGAATGTCAAATCAGCTTGGGGCCTCCCTCTCTCATTTTTCGGTATGAAAAATAGGCGTCAGAGTCCTCCTCCTTTATCTGGACTTGGGACCGGCTATGTATCGCACATAGTGTTCTACATAGATGGAGTTCTTTACAAAATGATATAATTGAATTAAAAAACCAATTAAGTTAGATGAACCTACAAATTAAGAGACTAAGTAATCAAACTAAAGTATCTACTCAAACTACTAATCCTACTAATCAAGCACAGGTTAGTGCTTTATTTATTGATAATGAAAAAAAGATACCTAAAAGGTGTATAAAGAAAATAAAAATACATAAAAAATTAAAAAAAGAAGAATAAGAGATTATGGCCAATGTCATTCCTACTAGAGAATGGATGGCCGAACAATCAAAATATATACATTTTCCTGAAAGATTATACCTATGGTATTTAGCCAGAGTTAAAACTTATGAAAAGTTTTTATAAACTTATGAAATAGTTAATAAAGAAAAAGATGATGAGATTCCTCATAAATTAAGTGAAGATTTGCATTCTATTTCTCTCATTCCACAACGGTTAGAGGATGCTAGGCAGGAAGAAATTAATGAAGAAATTCTTGAAGCATTTAGGGAAATAGAAATTAATAAACCTTTAATGGAATCGATTATGCAATTATCGAATTAAAGGCTTTTCCCTTCACATTGAAAGATCAAGCGTAAGATTGATTGTTTTACCTTCCTCAAGATTCAATAACTACATGGACTTACATGTTAGAAGCTTTTTAGATCAATACATACCTACAAGAAAAATTAGACCCTATAAAACACATATAGATGAAAGATGATGAAAGCTTTAATGAATTTAGAGATAGATTTTAAAGATTAAATTTTCCTTTCTCACAACATGGATATACACAAAAAGCTATATTAGAATACTTCTATGAAGGACTCAATCATCTTGAACATAGGTTATTGGACACCGTATGTAGTAGATCTTTATTCTATGTAACACCAACTTTAGCAAAAGTGACTATTAATAAAATGGCTAAACAATCTAAACAGTATGGTGAAAAGAATGAGATATCAAGGAAGAAACCTTATGAAGTTAATAATAAAAGAAGTAGTACATTTGATGAAAATGTTGATGAATTATCTGGCAGGGTTAAGTTGTTATTAGAAGATACATCAAACCAAGTAAAACCATGTGGGTTGTGTATTGAATCTACACATCCTACAGATGCGCGCCCTACTTTACATGAAGATAATACTGAAGAGGTTAATGCAGTTATGATCCGATTTTTTGGTCCTCCCAAGAATCAATATAATAAAAATAGTTACTATATTTAAAAACCAAACTCAAATCTTAGTTATGGTCCACAAAATTAAAATTATACCACATATAAACCAAGAGCACATATACAATATGTACCAATTCAATAATCTCAACAAATAATTCAACTCGATTTAGAGCGAATCTTGCATGATTTTATGACTCAAATTCATCAAAACTTTACACAGATTTCTCAAAATCAAGTTAAAACTTATAAATCTATTAATGAGTTGACAAATCGATTAAGTCATATGAAACTACAAATTAATAGACTAAATAATCAAATTATAGTATCTACTTAAACTACTACTCTTACTAACCAAACACATGTTAATGCTTTATTTTGTGATAATGAAAAAGTGACACATATATAAAAAATACCTAAGAGGGGTATAAAGAAAGGAAAATACTTAAAATAATAGAAGAAGAAGAAAAAGAAGAAGAAGAAGAAGAAGAAGAAGAAGAGATGATGGGCGATGACATTCCTAAAAGAGAATGGATGGTTGAACAATTAAAATATACACTTTTGCCGTAAAGATTGTACTTATGGTATTTAGCTAGAGTTGAAGCTTATGAAAAGTCTTCACAAACTTATAAAATAGTTAATCAACAAAAAGAATATAAGATTCCTGATAAATTAAATAAAGATATGTATTATGTTTCTCCCATTTCACAACGATTTACGGATGCTAGGAAGGAAGAAATTAATGAAGACATTCTTGAAATATTTAAGAAAATAAAAATTAATAAACCTTTAATTGAATCAATTATGCAAATATCAAATTATGATGAGGTTTTGAAAGAATTCTCTAAATCTAAAAGTACAATTTTAGAGGAATCCGCATACAACTTAGAGCAAAAGGTATCATCTTTAATAATAAAAAAACACCTGAGAAATGTTTTGGTCCTAGAATGTTTGGAATAGTAATCACAATAGGAGTTTCTTCTATTAAATTTGCTATGTGTGATCTCAGAACATCAATTAATGTAATGTCACTCAAACTATATGAATAATTGAAAATAGAATCATTGACTAATATACCTATTAATCTTACTTTACCTGACAACGTAATTATTAAACCATATGGATTATTAGAAAACGTTTTAGAAAAAGTAAATAACTTAGTATTTTCAGCCGACTTTTATGTCGTAGAAATGGGAGATTCAACATCACCTAATTTTTTACCTATATTATTAGGTATACCTTTTCTTAAAATAGTTAAAACTAAGTTAGATATTTTCGAAGGGACAATGTCTATGAAATTTGAAGATAAGATTGTCACATTCAAAATTAACGATGAGCATAATTATGATGATTTTGATGGATTACTTGATGATAAAATTGATGATAATGATTTTCTAGAATTAAATTATTATGATAATCTTAACGTTGAAGTTTATGCAATTAATACAGTATCAACAGACACTAAAAATGAAGTTCCAAAGAAAGAACAAGTTGAAGATATTTCAAATGAAAAGAAAGTAACTTAAGAACGGAGAGTTAAACATCTAAAGAACATGATGAGTATTAATAAGCCAGGAGATTTTAAAGTTAAAAAGAAAAAGCGAGCTTGAGTTATGTGAAGCTTAATGATCTTGGAGGTATACATCCAAATATAAAAATTAAAAGGGGTGGCACTACAGAGCTCAGCGTGTTACATGTTCTAATGCAAATCTCATGTCTATACATTTTTTACACACTCAATTGGAATCGGATGAACTTGCTTCTGAAAAAGTTTCTCTACCGGATGGTACTTCAATTCATCCAATAAAAGTGGTCATGAATGTACCGGTTCAAGTGGACAAGTACAAGATACCCATGGACTTTTTGGTCATGCCTCACTTTATCATTGCACATTGCCCATTAATTAATGGCTTTAGTCTTGACAAAGCCTAGTGTTTTACGAATTATTCTTCAAGAAAGTGGCTAAAATATCTTGACTCAAAGTAACCGACATTTCATAACTGTTCTTGTTTCTAGTTGGAAAATTTGTGAAAAGTTGGATGAAACCATTTATGTTTGAGTTGGTCATTAAAGAATCTAAGATGAGTTTTGTGAATGGCATTTGAATGTCTTATACACTTTGCTCGGGACGAGCAATTATGTAAGTTCGGGGGTTGTGATAAATAGCCAATAATGCTATATTTTTGCATGATATTACTATAAACTCCATGAATTTTGTCTCTCTTTATACTACTAAACTTTTGTTTATGTGTTTTCGGGGTAAATATAGGCTATTAGAAAAAAAGGAATGATTTCCCACAAAAATCCGATCAAAAAGCTAAATAAAGGCCCAATGCTTTCCCAACACCTCAAGATGTATATAAATCGCCATGGAATTGCTAAATAAAACTTGATTGTATTACAGCAAATCACTGGAAATGTTGCAGATAAAGCCTTGTAAAGACCCAGGAGAAAACTGGAGCTTAAATTCCAGGAATACACCCAACACCTTTCTAGCGCTTTGTGTAACAACCTATTAACTTGAGCTGATGATTAATGTTAATTCAAATCCTAATTAACCAAAGTTAAGCTTGTGGTTAAATCAGCATATCTCGATTAGCGTGTGCGTGAGTTTTTATGATGGTTTGTGCTTGTTTGAAATGTTTGGGAAATTTATAGTTTGTGGGATTGATAGGAAATTAATACAATCCTATAATTAGAAAATAAAAAAATAAAAAATAACTTTCCAGTACACCAAGTGCGATAAGGGGTCATGAAATAAATGTACACACCCGAGAACACTCGTAGGCATGTTCGATGAATTTATTGGTGAGGAAATACACAAGGTACGTATATATTTATATATATGATATATATATATATATATATGAAAAACTATAAGTTTGGCTTGAATTATAAGGATCATCATATACTCTCGAGATGAGCATACGTGTTGATGATGTCAATATGTGTGTCACTTTAGGGGTGTCATGCTAGAACATTGATCATTCGATCAGCCTCGAGATAGCGCAATGCATATCTTAAGAAAAATCCATATATTTAACTAAAACCTTCATATGTATCCTTATAATTCGATCGATTGATAGAGGAAATGAGATAAAGCAGTTAAGGATCTGGTATTCTGATCTTAAGGAATCAATCAGGGAATAATTCAACGTGAATTTAAGAGCTTAAACAACTAGAAACTCAAATATCATCATTGTGGTAAGTTTGGTTTTGATATTCTTGACGTTTAATTTGATAGTGCATGATGATTTCTCTGTGAATTATGGTGTTTGATAAGTGGAAATGGACTATTACCTCACTAGAGGTCATCCCCGATGATTTTTGGAATTGTTTATTATAGTTGTGTGGATTTATGGATGGAACAATGGCTGCTGCCCTGTTCACTATTGAGACGGTGCAGGGTGGAGTGTGCTCCACCTACTAGAGGAGCGCGCTCCCTTCATTAATTAGGACGAACCCAGTTGGTGGGGCGTGCCCCACCAAATGAGGGAGTGCTCTCCCACCCTCGAAAATAGCAGTTATGTTTTAATTTTCTTAGAATGGTTTATGATAAGTGTTGGATCCCCAGGAAAACGTGAGTGCTCAGAACGTTAGCGAATTTCTTAATGGAAACCTAAATCGAGGTAAGTTCCTAGAACTGAGATTAGGTTGTATAGGAGGTGAGTTACCTTCCTGACCTATATGTAACTTCGTTCTCGATTTGATAGGTCTCGTGGATTACATACTCACTTGAAGGTTTCATAAAGAACCATTAGACATTAATGGATTGACTTGACAACACATAGACCAATGTAGTAGTCTAGCAATCACATTAATGGTGTCAATGGGTAATTGACCCTAGTTTTATAAATAAATTAGGAATCACAGTGTAATAATCATTGACAAACAGATTTTCATTTGTTATTTATTGAATTATATGCTTTCCATAATCCTGTAAGTTAACATTAGTGCATATTGTTATTGCATGGTTTCAATAAATGAAAAACGGTCTTGATTATTATATGGAATGTTATAGTTTTGTGAATCTTTATTTACTGAGCAAGTTGGAGTGCTCACCCTGAATCTAATATTTCAGGTTCGCAACCTAGTGCTTCAATAGAAGGAAAGGAGAAGATTTAGGTATTTTGTTATCTTCTCTATGATGTAATGAACCTTTCTGTATATTTATGCACTGTTGAGTTATTTTGTGGTATATAAACAGGGTTAGGAGGTTTATAAATGAGGTTTGGGTTTGATAAACTATATATTTCTATATATTATTATTTATCGAAAAGTTTTAATTTTTTGCACATATATTTTGAATTATTTATTTGATGTCGATATACTAATTGAGTTTATCAGGTACTGATGGAGAGGCGGCTTGCTCTAGTTAAGTTTGGGTATGTTACCGGGGCTTAATTAGGGTTTCAGGCCAAGTATTGTCGTAGTCGCGATAGGGGATGCTACACCTTGGGAGTGAAATGACAGCGCTACCACGATGCTAGACTCGAGTTAGGACATAATCAAACAAAAAACAAGGTCATAACGTATCCTCTATGATTCCCAACGTCTTGGGGTTTTGCACATACTGTGCTGGGCAGATAAAAAAATCTGCAGTTTCGGATTTGGTCGATTAGCAAGATTCCTGCTATCTAGTTCATTTTATTTCATTTCCTTAGAAATAGCTAGGTTTGAGACATTGAAAAAAAAAAGACATTTTACTTTGTTACATTTTGTTTTTAGATCTAGGTTTTGGAGAAAAGTTATGGAGTTCTTGTTTCGCATTAAAGGTATTATTTAGTTTATTTTCATTGCTTTAATTTCATTGTATGTGGAGTAATCACTAAGTCCTCTCTAGATTGAGTATTACCTAATTAAGATAGGTGATGTTATAGCTTGTTATTAGACCATGAGTTTTATGAGTTTTAAGAGCTTTGATATAGTTTGGTACCAGAACCTAAAGTTCGCTAACTTTGAAAATAATCTCGAGTTATTGAAGAACTTGGGCATGATAAATTTTTTTATTAAGGTTTCAAGGGACAAATGGAAATGAACACAATATACTGCATTATTTGTTGTATTTAATGTTATCTATTGAATAGGTATAACTTCCTTGTCTACTCTAAATATTGCCTTAACGATCTTATCTCCACTTCATTTTTTTATAATACTATGGGTGATCAAGGGGAGGGCTCAGAGAGGCCAGGACCTCAGGGTAACCCAGAGAGTGAATCACAATGGAGAGTAAGGATGGAGTAGCAAATGATGGATTTATTGGAATCTCAGGCAAAATTTATAGTTATGCTAATGGTACAGTTGGCACCACTAATGTAGTGACATGTGTTGAGCGCGTACAATAAATTTCTCACTTTTATTATGCTTTTAAATTTGTAGTAGTGGTAAGTGGAATCGACTCCATATGGTTTTGTAAATTCCTTAAGAAAAGGGTTTTATTATTTTATATTTAATTTAATAAAAACCAGAATTGAAAATAATACTTTCTAAATAAAAATTAACTAAACTTACTTAACTAACACAATTTAAACTCACTAAATTCAAAGTAATTGAATTCAATAAAACTCTAATAAATAAACATCTAAACAATTCTTCTAAATAATGAAACTTCAATCCATTTTGCATCCAAATATGTTACTCAATCACATAGTCATGAACACACTTTATAAAGTATCCTAGACCATTAAATTCTAATTATAAGTAAGTAAACAACTTTTAGTTATCCATTTGTTCTTTTTATACCAGTGAAAAAGCAACATTCTAATTTTATTGAGCAAATCTCTTTGAATACATAAAGATATCAACTTCACGCAATAAGACCACATAAGACTTTATGTAAATTTCGAACTACTAAATCTAATACCTTCAGAAAGCCACTTCGACATTAGATTTAGATCTCAAATTCACCTAGGACATCTAATTTGTCATATCTATCAAACAATCCTAGTTACTACTTTAAATTAGATAATGAGTCAAAACATCGCAGTACACATTTGTCACTATGGACAAAACACGTAGATTCTTGATTGGAATTTGTAAATAACAATCTATAAAATTAGTGAATTAAATAATACGATTGGTTTAAAGGATTAAGCATATGTTCATCATATCTTGACTCAATTGCAAAACGGATCTATTTCATGTCTAAAGTTTTGTGTAGATTAACAAACTACTCACTCGTAACAATAAATAACACCATAATAGAAAAACTAAAAGACAAAATTGAAAATACCTTAATGATAACTTGAATCTTCAATCTCCTCAAAAAACAAATAGAAACAATAATGAATGACCTCCAAAATAAAGCAAAAAATGTAAACAAAGGCTCTTAATTTCGTAGACTAGGGTTTATATTTATGTTATACAAGGTAATACAAATCTTAAACTGACTCGAAATCCTTGTTTTAATATAAAATTCATGAAATTGTCATTAGTAATTCCTCAGCGATTAAGGGTTAAGTGGAATCACTTGATAAATCTTTAAAATTGAAGTCCCTATTTCCAGATATCTGTTTAGCGATTCCGGATACATAAGATTCGCTGGAGAATCGTGGGGTATAAAATCTTGTTTTTCATTGATTATTTGTTGAATATTCATGCAATTTTGCAATCGGTCAAATCCTTCATTTCCGTCTCTTTAGACTCCATTTCTTCATATTCCAATTATAACCTGAAATATAAAAACAACAGAAAACCTCGTGTAATATAGTCTTTTACATCTAAAATTGTCTTAAAATGTACTCTAAAAATTTCTCAAGTTGTTTTGGATATTCTGAATAAAACAACTACTTTGACAATTAATGGTCGAGCAATCACTTTCTGGAATGACACTAGATTGAATGATATTAAATTCAAATTTAAAGATTCAACATAATTCTTGAAGGATTCAATTGAGCCAACGATAATAAACAAAAGCGCTTTATAGGATGCAACCTATATTCTATGTTTATTTATGCTTTAATTAAGAGTGTAGTATTAGTATAATATGTTTTCATTCTCTCACTTTTTGACTCTAGTATTAGAAATATTTTTGGGACTTAAAACCTTAAGGTACTTTCAAATAAGGGGGAGTGATCAAGTTGTTTTTGTTTCTATGGCCTTTATGCAAGTTTACATTATTTACTTGCTTGTTTATTTATTTAATAAAATTATAAGTTAGTTACATATACTAATAAAACTTTCAAATTTCTAATAAATTCAAATTCTATATTAGTTTTTATGTGTAGCATCCTCTATCATGATTAGGGAGATACCTAGCCTTAAACCCTAATTAAGCCTCGGTACACTAGTTAGACTTAACTAGAGTAATAGTACAGTTGTCCTTCATACCCGATAAACACAACATGTATATCTTTATAATCGAATAATAATTAGAACAAAATACAACAAAATTTAAAGCTTTTTCGATAAAACACAAGATATACATAAATCGACATAAAACTTGGTCATAAAACCATATCCTAACCATGTTTATTACAAAATAGTAATTCAATACAATATACATAATAATAAGGAATTCAATTCACTGTATAGAAGAATATAAACTCTTAATCTTCTCCGTATCTGAGTCGAAGTGCACATTGTTAACCAAAAACGTTGATTGGGGAATGAACGCTTCGACTTGCTCAATTTTGATACTCGTAAACATATCAATTATCAATTAATATCAATGAATTAATGAATGGCAATATGAATCCAAAACATATCTATTCAAGCATTAAAATGATATAACATTACATAATGAAATTTTATTTCAAATGTCAATTGCAACTGTACTCGTGACTTATATTTTCATTTTCATTTTAGAGTTATACCATCGCCTTACATGAGAATACGTAGGCATAATCCTCATGTTCACCGATATGAGGTTTTGTCAATGTATCCAAATGTAATCGAGCTATCAACTATTAATAACTTGAGAGCCGTAATCTCACCTTACCCTAAGAATATGATCCACAGAACCCCCATGTTGGTCATCATATGATTCAGTCGGTGTATTCAAATGTAACCAAGCTACCGACCCTAAATGGACAGTGAACTATTTAGGTAAAATTCAAGGCTACTGAGATTATAAGGGCGGAATCCATTTCCAGGCTAACTTTTTCCTTTTATTAGGACAAAAGGTGGAATTCATTTTCAGACTAACCTTCACATCCCTCATTCTCGGTCAGCCTTATCAACACTTTCGCAGACTTTTAACTTTTAATAACAAATACAATCAAGTCACAGTACATTGCCCCATTTCCAGTCCATATTGCTCTATGAACTAAATAAACTAATTATCTTGCATAGTCAATAAGAATACGAGTGTCATTAACCTGTGCCAAGTTCTCCTAATTTTATACCGACTTACTCAACTCCCGGAAATCGATATATCTTTTCTTACTGATCAAGTACCTAAAATAGACTGATCATCATCAATTTGACTCTAATACTCATTGATTAAAACTTAAAAATTGTTCGTCTTGAATCTGGAACCAATTCACCATTTTTTAAGGTCAATCTGACCATTTTACATTTTTTAGGTAAAAACCTTGGTATAAAGTCCCATGTATCCTAAATTCTCTATTTTTCATAGAAATCCATTATTTCTATTGATTTTCCCCAAAATATAATTTCTTTAATTTTTCTTGAATTCTTCTCCAAAATCTCAGCATTTTATCCTTGTTGTTTTTTTAATATTTTGAAAAAAGTTTTAGGCCCCAACCTAACCGATGCCAAACTGACTCGGTTCAGGGGCCCAACCCCTTCTTCTTCCTCCTCTATTTCTTTGAGTAAAATGAGCCCAAATTCGTTTTTATTTCACTTGATTCGTTCATTAAGGTTGAGTTTGGCTCTAACTATAGGGCACTCTTAGGAATGTCTCCTTCTATGTCAGAGCTGGAGCCGCCTCCTTCCTCATTTGAGCCTCCCATCTCCATCCCCAACTTTCATTAACACACAATAAATAACAGCAACAACATCAACAATCAACAACGACAATACATAACAACAATAACAACAACATGACAACTCACCTCGGATCTCGATCTCTTCTTTTACCTCAGTTTCTAGTTTCAATCCTTTTTTTGGGTCAGTTTCAAAACCACAGTTGAGGTGGTGTTCCTTGTTTGAGATAAATATAAAATTTTCTTGAGATTCATAGAGATGAATCTTGAAGCCAATCTTAAGAACATAAATGAAAGTGTTACTACTTAAAGTGATGCCAGTTTTGACACAAGCCTTCACATACATTGATTATTCTTAAGATGTGACCGCATACTTATCGAGGCGTAAATAATCTCTCTAAAATCAAATGTTGAACCCATTCATTTTGTAGCATTCCCTATCCTGATTAGGACGATAATCAGACTGAAACCTTAATTAAGCCCCAGTAACCCAGCAAGACTTAAATAGAGCCGCTGCCTCTTCTTTCATACCTGATAAATTCAATATGTATATCGATATCGAATTAAGAATTCAAAATATACGTAATAGAAAATTAATACTTTATCAATAACTAAAACGATATATATAAATACAAAGTTTATCAAAACCTAAAACTCGATTCTAAAACTTCCTAACCCTGTTCATTTACAAAAAAATAACTCAAATTGTGTATATATAGGAAGGCTGATTACATTGCAAAGAAGATAGTAAGACTCCAAAATCTTCTCTTTTCCCTTCGCCGAAATGTTAAGCTGAGAACTTGAAATGTTAAATTCGGGATGAGCGCTCCAACTTACCCAATAAGGATTCACAAAACCATCAACATTCCATATAATAATCAAGAGTAACATGTAATAACAATATCCACCAAAGATAACTAACAGGATTATGGAAATCATATAATCTAATAAATAACGGATGCAAGTTAAACTATCAATGACTATTACATAGTGATTCCCATTTCATTTGTAAAACAATTTCCCATAACACCATTAATGCAATTACGAGACCAACACATTGGTCGATGTGATGTCTAGCCAATCCATTAATGTTCAATGGTTCTGTCCTAAGCCATGCAACCTATTTGGCTAAGTGGGATTTACCATATAGGCTAAGAATCAAACTCATATCCTATATAACCTATTCTCAATTTCAGGATTTACTCTCGTCAATCACATTAAACAATGTTTTCCATTTGAATAAACATATCACAGTGTAGATAGTCCCCAATTCAGTCTATGAACTACATGAACTACATATACTAACATGTCCGGGTAATATTATTAAATAAGCGAATCCATACTTACCTCGATTTAGGTTTCATTTCTAAATTTCTAACTTTTCGGGTCACTCAGCTTTCCTGGTGTTCCAAAACCTATCGCAAACTATTTATGGTTAATATAGGCCTAACACAATATATTTAGAACCCCCTGAAGTCAGTCCCTAAAACCTTAGGAAAACTCTAAGCAAAACATAACACAGTTGCTGTATTTTGAGGTTGGAGCATGCTCCCTCAGTTGGTGGAGAGCGCTCCACCAACTGAGTTCATCACAACTTATGAAGGGAGCTCATTCCTCTGCAAGAAGAAGCGCGCTCCACTCTGCACTATTTTGACAGTAAACAGAGCAACAACTACTATTCCATTACCAAATCACAAGAACAACATTAAACACTCCTCCAACAAATCTGGGATGAGCTCTAGTGAGGTATAAACCACTTTCCAGTCACTAAAAACAACAATTTATTAAGAAATCATCATCTACCATCAAATTGAACTTTAAAACACTAAACCTAACTTACCACAGTGAAGATATATGGATTTGTGGAGTGTTAATCACTTCAAACCACGCTGGAAATCACTCCTGACCAACCCTTACAACCAAAACCCAAAGTTGTTTTCTTTCTCTTGATTAAT
This sequence comes from Stephania yunnanensis, assembly GCA_039657365.1. Taxonomy (NCBI): domain Eukaryota; kingdom Viridiplantae; phylum Streptophyta; class Magnoliopsida; order Ranunculales; family Menispermaceae; genus Stephania; species Stephania yunnanensis. The sequence continues at coordinate 48,323,010 of CM077584.1, read as the reverse complement.
CATTGAAGATAAGTTTAAAGCCTTTAATTTATATATGGATTTTTCCTGAGATACGTATCCCACTATCTTGAGGTTGATCAAGTGAACGATGTGTTAATGTGACACATCCTAAAGTGGCACACATCTTAACATCATCAACACTTACGCTAATCTCAAGGTGATCCATTGATCCATACAATTCAAATCAAACTTATATTTTTAATTATATACTAATATATAGATTATATTTAAATATATATACTTCATGTATTGTTTTGCCAATAAATTCATAGGACACGCCTACGAGTATTTTTGGGTGTGCACATTCATTTCACGACCCATTCGTCATAGTCAATGCGTCAAAATTTATTATTTAATTATTTATTTTCTAATTATAGGCTTATATTAATTTCCTATTAATCCCATAACCTATAAAGTCACCCAAACATACCATCCAAACATAAGTCATCAAACAAACCTACGAACACGCTAATTGAGGTATGTCAGACTTAATCATGAGCCTAATTAAGCCTAACTCAGGTTAATTAAGGTAATGGGTCGTTACAATCTCCCCAATTTAAAGTAATTTCTTCCTTGAAATTAAAGTAAATGTAAAATCACTTGTAGTTTTGAAGAGAGACGAAAATTACTCCCTCATATAAGATTCCCGCTCCCATGTTAGTTCCTCATCTCCGTGAAATTATCATTTCGCCTTAATCAAAGGAATCTCTTTGGTTCTCGCATCTGAGTCTTACGATCAAGAATCCGAATAGGCTGCATGTCGTAAGATAAGTATTCCCGAAGATCAAATTCGGTCCAATCAATTCGTGGAGTGAACCGAGTCTTGATTTTTTTGAACCATAGACACATAGAAAACATTTTGAACTCCAGCTAGTTTAGAAGGTAATTATAACATGTAAGCAACAAGACTAACTCTTTCTTGCACTTTGAACGGCCCAATATACCTTGGAGCTAGCTTACCCCGCAATCCAAACCTGTACAACCTTTTCATAGGTGAGACTTTCAACTAGAATGAAATCATCCTTTGAAAACTCCAAAAACTTATGATGTTTATCGGTGTATCTTTTATGTCTTAGTTGTGTTGTAGTCAAACGTTGGCCCTATCTGCCTCACCACATCCCACTTCCAAGCATTTAAGATAATCTACTGACATTGACAAAAAAATGCAGACTTCGTGTCGTGGCCTAAAATATTTTACTTTTGTTTAATTGCTTGTATTATCTGTTTATTTAAAACAAACGATTTTTTTTTGTTCTTCGATTTTGCGAGCGAGGTATGTATGTGATAAGTCAATATCTTGACTAGACTAGTGATTTACGTATAAGTTTAAGTAACAGTTAATAAGTTATGTTAACTCATGACTTATAAGGCATGAAACATATCATGAGACTAAACTAGATTAAATCTCATAAACTAATAAAAATAACCTAAGTCAAGTATTATCCCATGCAAGAAATATAAGGGAGTCCATAAAATGGATATTAATGAATATACATAATATATAAGAATGTGTTACTTGAATAATTGGGACTTAGGCTATGTTCCAATTTGACACAAGAATTATCCATTTGGAACCCTACCTAAGTTGATGTAATCCATTCAAATTACTTGAAAGCCTAAGTACATTATAATTGAGACTTAATCTTAAGTTATGAAAATTGTCATCACAAAGCTTAAGTATGAGATTATTTTATGATTCTATGTTCAACAAAAATATTTTAGTGACTATGGGGAATCCTATGATAAATTAATGGGCATCAAGGGAAATGGTGAGAAGAGATCAATGATGACCTTGGAGTTGTCTAATGATCCAACATCCAAAGTGATCAAATGGTGAAAAATAAAAGACATGAACTATAAAAAGGATTTCTTCTCTACAACATGCACAAAGAGAACATTGAACATAAAAGAGAAGAAGAGTTTGTACATGAAGTGTTGTCCATGGAGGATTGAAGGATCAATAGGGGTTCTAGGACTAAATCTCTATAAAGAGAAATAAGTAAGAACAAGAGAGTAGCTAAGGTATGCACTTTTACTTTCTTTCATTATTCTAAATCTGACAAATTGGGGTTTCTTTGTGAATGCTTTGAAATTATGGGAGTTGGATTTGTTTCTCTCAAATTGACTGAAATTCAAGCTAAGCTTGGCGATTTAAACATTGTTGTTGAGTTTCAATTTGAGTTCTTTCTTGTTTATGCCAATTTTTTTCAAATTTGGGGTTTTGTTCACATAAACATATGAGGATGAATTATTGTAAAAAAAGATCTTAAAACTCTTATTTCTGCACTTTAAATAATGATTTATAGTGGACTTGAATGTTGAACAAGGTCAAGCATAATCGGGTTCCTGTCAATGATGTTTAAGTTCTTGAAGTTTTAGGGTTTTTGAATGTCTTTGATCAATGTCAAATTAATATTTGTTGATGATGTACTTTGATGTTTATCATGGTATTAGGCCTAGATTTACATGTTTTAAAGTTCCCAAAAGATTCTTACAAGTTTCCATAGGAAAACAAGAAAAAGTAGGGGAAGAACTAAATTTTTTCGCAAGTCTTTGCAGTATCCAGCATGGGCAGTGTGTTGTGCGTAGTCTTGATAAAATAAGCAAAACTCTCTCGTCTTAAATCCGTTTTTTATGTTCTTTACATCATTGGAACGATAAGATAGAGATATAACACATATAATCATTATTTTACAAAATTTAATTCTTTTTTGTCCAAAATAGACTGAAAGAAAATGTTTATCCGTAAAAATATTATTTTTAAGTATTTGGATGTCGAGACCTCTTTCGGGGGTCTCCACTAGTCCAAGAAATACTAAAACCTCCAGAATAACTTGAAATATTATAAATAAGGTTCCAAAAAGTTTCAAGTTATTATGAGGTGTTTTGAATAGTTTTCCAAACAGGTTTGAAATAAGCAAAATTTACTTAATGAGTTGGTTTTCTTCTTAAGGTGTTTCGAGGCATCAAATAATGTCATACTTAAACTAAAGCTTTTAGAACGTGTTATTGGATCATAGTAAAGGTGCCTATTGAGTTTTGCAATTTTTTTGGCGGGTCTAACTTAATGTTTCGAGCCATGCTTCGAATAAGAGATCAGTATTTCCAAATAAGGACATAAAGTTTTACTTAGAGTCTCAAATTTTGTTTTTGATCATATTAATGAGGTTTTTTCACTCAACAACATTGATTTTAAGTTAATAAACTTCATGGAACCAATCCTTGAAATTTTAGAAATTTTTATTGCGTTTTAAGTTTTAAAAATAACGACCCTTAGTAGCTAATGCCAAGAGCACAATCGAGTGTTTAAGTTTTAAATAGTCAAGTCAATTACAAATTGAACTATATGAGACAATGATTATAAATGTAACTTAATGAGCTTTAACACACATAAAACAAAAACTCTAAATGATACTAGGACCAAGGAGACATGTGGTAGTTATCAGGAGAGTGTTGCGGGGCATGTAGTAGCCTTTGTAGCACGACTTTTATTGCATTTTGAGCTATGTAAACCAACATGCGACTCCATAGTAATTCATTTCACTTATTCAACTTATTTCTTTGTAAGAAAACTAGAAGATGCTCAATTTAATTTTATTACATTTTCCTTGTGATAAGTTCTTCAATTAAACCCTGTTTGAATTTACATTTTCGTTATGCAAGTGTCTCGAGATCTAAGTGTGTCAGGAAAGTACTCGTGGGTGCGGTGTTTGACTTACTATCATTTACACCTCAGTGTTTACTAAGTTTTTGAGTGTAGTCACAGGGTGCAGTGTTTGGGTCTAGAGATTACAACCCCTGTGGACTACTCTCCATTTGAACTTGCAGACTAAATTCGGAGTTCTAGGAAGTCAAGATTGCAGCCGCGGGCTCGCGGCTTGATGGATTTGGACCGTTTAGACACCCTTCCTCTTGTTTCTTTGGCATACATTCTTCATTGTTATTTCTTTAGCCTGTTTATCATGCACTTTATTTCATGATTATTTACATTTTCGCAAGATTTTCTGGCTTATTTATTGGAATTCATGAAATAATGTGGAGACTCATATGGCTTTACTCAATGGGATTATTGCTTTCTTGACAATTATTGAAGGTCCCCCATCTAGCAAGAAGAAGGAGCTAGTGCTTGGTGACTACCTTTAAGCTACCCTTGGAGCATGCTTCTTCTCTATTCATTTAGTAGGTTTTCTTTTGTTGGATGTATTTACTATTATCATGAATTTATAAAATCGGGTTTATTTTGGGATTTTGAAATATACATTAGATACATGCATATGATTTTCTTTTTTTCACACATGATATACACGTGATCACTTTTGCAGGATCTCCATATTTAGGCTTGTCTCGACTTTAAAATTAATTACTTAGTTGCTTTAAATTACTTTAATGATTATTGCTTCCTCTGCACATAAATGATAACTCTAAGAAGTGATAAGATGATACTTAATAAAAAAGGAGAGGTTGACTAGGCATGTGTTGACCTTGTAGGGATTGATCAGGGGTCTACGTAGGTTTAGGCCGAGTGGAGCCCAATTTATGGGAATTGGGGTCGTCACACTTCGGTCAATCTTTCAACTACAGCTCATACATCATTGTGCTGACGCCAAGATCTTGCTAATCTTGTTTCATAAATTACAATTATGTTTTCTTTTCACCATAAAATATAGACAAGAATTTACTTAATCTTTTAGGCTCTCAATATTCAATCTTCACTTACTGAATATATCTTATAACTCTTTATGAATTTCATAACATAAATAATCATCTTAGATAATTCCCAATCTTCATCGTATACTTAAATACGATATGACATTGCATGTACAATCAATATAAAGAGATTCATGAGATTGTCAAATGAATCCTTGCCTAATGTCCATCCTGAATTAGAACCTCATTTAAAAATCTAATGTGTCCTAATCAATTTCTCTAGACAGACTAATCTGGATATTAACTCTTAATAGCCAAATTGTGGCATATCGATTGGGTCCAATTACAATTTTTAATCACCATATCACCTAATTAATTAAACTTTTGGCTTAATTCTAATCTGAGCTTCAAAGAACAGCCTTGTAATTACTAATTTCAATAACTAAGTCGATAATGTGTATGCACATAACTTTATTTTATCATCGTTATTACACATCTCTCCTAAGATATAGTATTGAGAAGTTCCTATTGTAATTACATTTCGTGTTCTTTTCTCTATATAAGGTATTGATCACATCAATCATTTTATATTGGTGATATCTCAAAGTGAATTTATTATATTCATGAATTTAGGTGTGATGACCCCTTCCTGAAACTAGGGCACCGTCCGGCCTAATCCTGTCACTAAGCCTCAATCTCGACCAAGTAGAACTTAACAATGTATTAGTCAGCCTTTCCAATCTTTTCTCCTCATTAGTTACATTTTAAATAAGGATTTCACTATTCTCATATTTAATAGTAATTCAAAGTTAATTAAAATTTGTATAATTTAACCTTATTCAACGGAAGTCTTAACAAATTAGCGGAAGCCATTAATATAAATCATAAATATATGGAAACCAGTGAACAAATGATCACATGCTAATATATGATAGAAAAGCGATAACAATATATCCAACAAGTGTCTAGTCAGGAAACTATCTCTCAACCTGAAATATACAACCTCAAAAGTATGTAAAAGACATATATAATCCATACAACAAAAATCAAAGGTAGCAATACTCCACTGGCTCAGAAGTAGTCGTCGATCTTCTCCTTGCTTAGCCTGTTATTCGATGGATCTGCACCCACTGTCATTAAAAAATGATGAGTGCATGAAAGTAGAAAGTACCATTGAGAGACATTTATCCGCGTTTCCAAATATACAATAAGTATCTAAAAGCATAAAAATATTAATTATGCTGAAAAAGAATCATGCCATAAGATACTTCAGTTAAACAATATGAAACCGACATTTAGCTAAGTAGTAATTATCTAGGGCCAGTCGGCTGTGAGTTACATCACGTCAGCCTTATTCCACTATTTAGCGTAAGCAATCTCATAGATGTCTTCACATCATTATAAAAGGCCATCACACATGTATATATATACTTGTCAACAACCTTAAATTCCACACTTCGTGTGTTGCATAAGCTAGTGGTAAGATGCCAACAACCTCAAAAATCTAGTGACCCTATGTGCTTCCCATCGCTATCATATCTCCTAAATATAAGAACTACTTTCATAAATCAAAAAATGAGATGATTTAGGAATTCATGAGCGTAATTGCATAACTAATGCGCCAACAATTTAGATTCACTATATCACAAATCACATACCTAATAGCATGCTATTTCATTTGGAAAACTTTCTCAACAACGAAAAATTACTTAGCTCGTGATTTACAATCGATGAAACCATTGAAACATCAAACAGTGCCATGATAACAAACTCATGTAGTGAGATAGAATAACAAAGTCATGGCATCTAGAGTATAATAGGTAAATTAGTCCAAATGACTATAAATGAAAAACATAATAAGAAAGAAATGGAGAGAGATATCTCAATCAATTTACTTACAATCTATGTAAAGCTCCTAGGCTAATCTAGCCTCCTGACCCCGCATATTTCTCCAATAACCTCTCGAGACTCTTCCTTCGATTCCAGAGGTCAATAAGATTGTTTTAGGATTCATACAAACTATTAAAGTTTGATTAAAACAATTAGAAAAATCCCAAACTTTTATTAGAAATTTCACCATTTATCAGGTTTGGAGCAGCGGTGGTGCGTGTGTACAAATGCCATGACGTCACCTTTGTATCACACAAGAGGGCATGGATTTATAGTAGCACCATGCATATAGATGCACGAAACCATGATAGCTTCGTGCCAAATGTCCCATATTTTCCCAGTTAGGTTCATGCTATGGCTTGGTGTCGTAAGTTCAAAGGCACGGCTCGCCACGATGTCAAACCTAAATTACACCTTAGTGTTTTAACTTTTAAGCCCTATTGCCTAGGATGCTTTATACACTTTAATTACACCTAAATTAAACTTTCCCAATAACCAAATACCCAAAATTCATATCCTTAACCATTTAAAATCCAAAACTCATAGCTTTTGCTAAAGAAATCCATCAAGAACACCTACAACTTTAAAATCCTATAACTTTGTAAATTCAAACTAAAATCCAGATTTTCTTAATAACAGATTTATTGGTTTTTGGTGAGGAACCCAAATCTACAAAACAATTTTGAAAACGACTTCATTTACCCTCTAAAATTAAGCAAAAATCATAACTAAAGTAAAACTCTAATTTTTTTAACAAACTTTTACAAAAGGATAGTATATACTAGCTTACCTAGTTGTAGATCTTCCTTTCCTTTCTCATTCACCCCTCAATTCACTAAAGTTTTTCACGATCTACTAATCTCCTTCTCTAGATTTCCTTCCCCCTTTTTTAATCGATATGCGAGTGTTTTGCATGAAAATCCCATATATATAAGTAAAATGTATTTTGAGCCTTTAATCTCATGCAAATTCCTCATCCCTAAATCAATCTTATGGCTCTCATGATGACCACACAATCCATTAACCCTCTACTAACACCAAACTAAACTTAATTGGTCTTATGATGTGTCCATTCGTATCTCGAGAAACATCTATGACTAATATTTTATTTTCTAACTTAGGCTTCATTTATACAATTTAAATTATAGTCACTATCAAATTAGCTATTAAAGCCACATTAGCTTAAATCAAACTTACCACATCACTCATTACCCTAGTCCCATGCCTACAAGCATCTCGAGGCGTGTCCCCACTCATGTCATTTATACACATGTGGAGTGACTTAGTGGTCCACACATATATAATACACTAGGCATATATCACAACAAATATAACACATACCTTGGCCACATGCCTCAGTCATTGTACGTATCTTGATGCGGGTCTCATATCACATGTCAATGATCCTAATTAAGGAATTAAACTAGGATTAAGAATTTGGGTTGTGACATTAAGTTACTCACTTCACCTCTGATTTCTTTCACTCTAACAATCATATTCTTCTAACTCGCATAGCTTGAAGTTCTACAAATCACATTACACCAACACTTTAGTTTCCGTACTTCTCATTTATCTTCTATTGCTTCCTTCAAGATTTTCTAATCTCATAGATGATTAAAAGTCTTTCTCAATCCTTTTCACTTGGTTATATTAGTGTTTCAAACTCTACGATGAATGAATGAACTTGCACAATCTATTCAGTTGCATGGATTCTTTAATAAGTTAAGATCTAGACCTATATCTTACAACCCTAAGTCTCAGTTTTAGGACTTGTCTTTGCAATTCATTCCATTCATAATTTGAAATAAATTTCAAGCTTTTATTCTATAAGTAATGCCTTAAATTGTTTGGTACAACCACCAAAATAGTTTTTCTACAATAGCTTTTCTTAACCTTCCTTGAATTATATAATAGTGTAAACTATAATCTCTTGTTTTGTTGTGCTAACACACAGCTATCTGAATATTAGGCTAACGCGCTAACTTTTTTCATATTCCAGGCATAAACAAGCAATTATTGTAGTCAAACTACATTTCAATTTCCTCTCAAGGCATCTTTGCATCATTTTGGCGTATCTCAAATCTACTTTTAAGTTAATTGAACATATAATATAATAGTACTACAAATATTTGTATGCGTTGTTTATATCATTCAATTATTTTATGATAACACTATTTTTCTGATTACGTATTGATTATAAGACAATTCTCTAGTTTGTCTCAGTTTTAGTCAAGTCCATTAACTTGTAATTAGCATTCAACACATATCTGAGTGATTTACATTTGAAGCCTAGTATTTGCACCTGCAACATTTGATGTAAACCAATTTATCATTAGAGCTTACATAACTCTGCGATAATGCTTGTACCTTTTTAAGTCTTTAATCCTTTTATATTATCTTTTGGTAACACAATGATAATCTTACTTCAATAGGGTTTAGTAACTGAATATTTTCCATTTATGAACATAGCATGAGCTCTAGTGAGTTTTCATAGTTTTCACCTTGATTTTCAACATGAACAAGTCATTGCCTAACTTCATTTTCACATACTCATAAATTTTATCTTAATTTAATGAAAACAACAACTCAACCCTTCTTTGAGAACAACCGGATTCACGTAATAGACCCAAATGAGTTGTCGATTATGGGCAATGAATATTCATTCTTGACTTCATTCAAATTAATTCATCATTCGAGTTAAGTTCTCAAACTCATAAAATTTTCATAATACATTAAGTAAAATAGAATTGATAATTGGTTTAACCTTAGAAATCAAGCAATTAATGAATTTAAATATGAAATTATGGCAAAAGTCAAAGAAAGTCTGATAACCAGACTACTTGAAACTTTTGAAATCACAATTTTCATTCATCAAGCTTGAATTCTCTTTATGAACTTATTTTTATTCTAAGAAAAATTCAACCATTTCAATCTCAAGTGATAGCTTTAGTTCCATGAATCGCTATTCATAGAAATTTGCAATTTATAAAAATAATCAATTAAGAATAGCAGTTAATACCAACCTCCTGATGTATTGTTCACCTATTCATTCCCAGTATCGTAAAGTATTCCTTGGATTTTCAAAATCCTCAGATTCATTGCCAACTCATTCTCCCCAATTTAGACTATAACAATCTAAATGACCAAATTAGGACATCTCATATGCACATTGCCATATTCTAACTTAAACTATTCATGTTTTAAAATATCAACCTTACCCTTACTTCTTTTTTTGTACATGTAGATCCACTACAATGTCATTCTTTTTTTAATAATTCTATTAGTGGATGTTGTTATATCATAACAACACTAACATGTTTTATAATTCCACCTTCAGTATATACAGTTACACCACATTATACTAAAAAAATTCTTCTCATTTTAATTTTACCTTCAAGACGTGTAAATAAACCACAACTACCATGATAAACTTCTTCTCGTTATTTTAGTATGGACTAGAACCATATCTGGAATTTTATACTTCATAATAACTTATGAATTATCCATTCATTAATTTTTGTCCAACCTTAACTAGGTTCTTATCACCATTTACTACTAATTTCTCGCTTAATGGCTTTTACTTTTATTCAACTAGCTCAATACTAGAATATTTTCTACTCAAAGTGCATCATCACCTTTGAGTTTTACTGAAATCACTTTCTTATTAACATCCATTATCCTTATATGTGTCTCAAAGTCCAGGTTCAATCGATTCTTCTATACTAACTATTATTAATCCAAAAATATCATTGACAATAAAAACAATTATAGACTATACAAAAGGAGAAAAGTTTACTTTTTGTCGTCATATTATTTCTTATGTCTTTCTTTTTCTATACACTAGTGAGATTTAGGTTTCTATAAACTTAAATCTTCAATATTTTCTCAACTCTTGAGATATTGATAGATACAAACCAACTTATTATCATTCTGGAAAGACACAACACTTATAACTATCGCATATATAATACATAAAAACAAATAACACAACTCAGTTTTTTATTTTCATTACCCCCTCCCCCCTAAAACATCAATAAAAAATGTTTATAAAATTTTAGGTTATCAATAACTTGAGAACCAATCTCCAAGTCGGTGAACCTAGACATCTATTCAGTTTACAAGTAATGAATTCAGGTTTTAATATTAAACTGTATCAGAGCTATTCCTTGATTCAACTAAATCTCGAAATAGTGAGACTAGACTCTATAAATCTTGGCTCTCATATCAAACTATATCAGAGCTATAACTGGAAACAAGCTCTGACCAGGGTTTGATACCAACTGCAGCATCCTTTATCCTGATTAAGGCGATACTTAGCCTGAAACTCTAATTAAGCCCTAGTACACCACCAGAATTAACTAAAGTAACAGTAAATTCGTCCTTTACACCTGATAAACATAACCTATATATCTTGATAATCAAATAATAATTAAACAAAACATAGCGAAATTTAAAACTTTTTTGATAAAACACATGATATACAAAAATCGGCATAAACCTTGGTCGTAAAACCACATCCCAACCCTTTTCATTACAAAAAAGTAATTCAATACAATATATAAAACAATAAGGAAATCAATTCACTGTATTGAATACTATAAACTCTTAATCTTCTTTGTTTCGGAGTTGAAGCGCATGCCATTAAACTAAAATATTAATTGGGGAATGAGCGCTCCAACTTGCTCAGTAAGTGATGCTCGTAAACGTGCAAACGTAACAATTATCAACTAATATCAATAAATTAATAAATAGCAATATAAGTCCTAAATATATCTATTCATGCATTAAAATGATATAACAATACATAATGGAATGCAACTTCAAATGTCAATTGAAATTGTATTCATGACTTTGTTTTCATTTTTATTTTAGAGTTATACCCTCGCCTTGCACATGAATACGTCTGCAGAATCCTTATGTTGACTGATATGGGGTTCAGTTAGTGGATTCAAATGTAATCGAGCTATCAACTCTTAATAACTTAAGAGTCATCCTCTCACCTTACCCCAAGAATACGATCCACAGAACTCCATTGTTAGCCATCATGTAATTTGTCGGTGTATTCAAGTGTAACTGAGCTACCAACCACAAATGGATAGTGAACGACTAAGGTAAAACTCCAGCCTACTGAAGATGTAATGGCAGAATCCATTTCCAGGCTAACCTTTTTCCTTTTATTAGGACAAATAGCAGAATTCATTTCCAAGCTAACCTTCACATCCCTTAGTCCCAGTCCGCCTTATCGACACTTTCAAGGATTTTTACATTTAAAAACAAAAATAGTCAAGTCACGGTACATTGCCCCATTCCCAATTTATAAGGCTATATGAACTAAATATACTAATTATGTTGCATAATTGGTGAGAATACGAGTGTTACTACCTGTGCCAAGTTTTCCTAACTTTATACCGACTTACTCAACTCTCGAAAACCTATATATCTTTTCTTGCTAATCAAGTACCTAAAATAGATTGATCATCATCAATTTGAGTCTACTACTCATTAATTAAAACCCATAAAGTGTTCCCCCTTGAATCCGAAACCGATTCACCACTTTTTAGATTAATATGACAATTTTACATTTTTCGAAGTAAAAACCTAGGTATAAAGTCCCGAAAGTATCCCAAATTTTCTATTTTTCATATAAATCCATGACTTCCATTGATTTGGCCCAAAATATAATTTCTTTGATTTTTCTTGAGTTTTTCCACAAAATCCCAAAATTTTATCCATTTTGTTATTTTAAATATGGAAAATGGGTTTGGGCCTGAACGTAGCCAGAGTCAAATCGACCCGGTTCAGGGGCCCAATCGTTTCTTCTTCCTCCTATGTTCTGCGAATCAAACAAGTTCAAATTCTTTTTTATTTTACTTGATTCGTTTATTAGGGTTGGTTTAGCCCCAACCCCAAGGCACTCATGGGAGGGTTTCTTTTCTCATTCAAGTCAGAGCTATCTCTTTATTTGTCCAAGCCTCCCATCTCCATCCCTAACTTCAATTAACACACAATAAAAAAATGACAATAATATCAGTAATCAACAACAACAATAACAACAACAACAACAACAACAAATCACCTCGAATTTCGATATCTCATTTTCCCTCGGTTTCCAATTTCGATCCTTCTTTTTTCGGTTTTACTTTCGAAACCAGGGTTGAGGTGGTGTTCCTTGTTTGAGATAAATATAAGATTTCTTAAATATTCATACACACGAATTTCGAGACCAACCCTAAGAACATAAGTGAAAGTAACACTACTTAAAATGACACTAGTTTCGATACAAATCTACACATATACATTGATTATTCATGAGCGCATCACGGGGCATATACAATCTTTCTAAAATCAAATGTTTAACCCATACACCTCCTTGACTCAGCGTAACAGGAATCTTGAGGTGAATCTGATGTATATTTTAATTTGATTTAAACTTTAGGATTCATTTCTATATATTTATATATATATATATAAAATATATAGATAACTTTGTATTTCACACCTACAAATTTGTCGTGAATGCCAACGACCCCCCTTGGATGTGCACACTATTATACATCCTACATACGCGTGTCACCCTCGACCTCGCATGTCACTAGGCACCCATCATTTTTATTAGTTATTTTCAATATATATACTCCTTTATTCATGCATTTATCATTTCACTGTACGCGCCAAGAATTACACTCGGGCATGCACACTACCTCACGACCCATATGCGTCACCCATGACCCACACATGGTATTAGACGTCACATAATTTTCTAATTAGTCAATTATAGGCCAATTACTACAATCATTTCCATAATTATAAATACAATCCATAAAAACACTGAATGGCACGCAAATCGCAATCTACGTACAAGCTAATTTAGACAAGTCAGACTTAATCACGAGCCTAAATCAGATTAATTAATATTTAGATTAATGTTAATCACCTATTTAAGGTAACGAGTTTTAACACTATTAATGATATAGATGTCAATTATAAAATAAATTGGAAAAATAGTAATATAAGCCTAGTGAATCCTTAGCGATTTGGATTAACACTTAGCTAAATCGATGCCAGAAACCAAGAATTTAAGTGAAATTTGAGTCTGGCGAATCGGTGGCGATTCGACGCTATAACATAAATCATTGTTCAGATCGGTGAGTCACATAACCTCATTTACACCGATTTGCCTAGCGATTTCCTTAGTTATTCTACTTAATACCTGAATCGCTAAAACTAAATTCAAGTATTTAAAATATTAACCCTAAATCGGGGCACATATTTTCTTTCACACTACAAACCGTTGCACCTTTTTGACTAGGAAATCATATTATTGACTAGTTTCAAATCTTCAAAGTCTATTATAGCTTATTTAAGTCATCCCACCTCGATTAGGATTACTATATGGTTTAGATGGTTTGATTTTTTATTTTTGATAAATTTCCAATTTTTGAATGAATTTCAAATTATTCATGTTTTTAAAATTTCTATGGCTTATGAAAAATTACTATACGGTTTATGTGGTTTTAAATTGAATGGGTGGTGATTAAAGTTGATCACTCGATTTTCAAATTATTTGGTGAAATACTTGAATATTTACTCGAAATGTGATTTTAAACAAAATTTAGATAATAAATGTTGTGTTTGAATTAGTAGTGTTAAAAAAATAAGTTTGGGGTGTGTGTTTTATTTTAGAAATACTTGAGTTTATCGCATGATTGTTTTGACGGTGAAGAGGAGGCGGGGATTACCTTGCCACTAGGGCCTTCTCGTTTAGTATACGCGTCTCAGGGCTCAACAGATATACACTACATTCGCGCTCCATATTTTTGTTTGTCTCCGCGACTTATATTCATGCATTACATTTTTGTTTATTTAATTTCCTACATGAATTGTAGCCACTTTATTTGGATTTCTTGTGAATACTAACTAAATTTTTCTAAGATTTACTTAATAGAACTTGTCATTATTTTTGTGGCCAGTTGCAGATCATACGACGAGTTCGATCTAAAAATCCGCAATAGCTTCACTTGTAGGTATTTATATTTATGTATGTATAACACTTTTTGGGTTCATTTTGGGATGCCTATTACCTTATACATGTATATTGACATGTTTTGTGACTTTTCACCTCATTACGATATACATGACATCTATTTATGGGTTCTCCACCCCATAAGATTGTTAATCCATGCAAAAACTTGTTTGCATAACTTATTTTCATATTATTAATTAAAACAAACAAATTAAGTTGTAAAACTCTATAACTTAGTATAGTTTAATAAAATAATTATTTAAACATCAAAATCGACTAAGTCAAATTATTAGATGGTTAGTTTGCAGGTCTTCATGGAAAGGTGTGCAAGTGACGTGGCATGACTTGGTGACGGGTCCAGGAACGTAGACGTGCCTGGTTTGCCTTAAAATCTAGAGTCGTCACAGTTTATGAAAACTATTCAAATAAAAGATTTAGCTCAGTGTTATAGCTAAGTTAAGTGAAATATCTTCTTATTTTAACATTCCAACAATTGAACATGAAAAAGATAATTATTAATTGATTAAAAGAATTCATATCGACTTTGATTACAGTGTCATTTTAAATATTATTTGAAAATAATATTGATTTAGTGATTTTTGTATCTTGAGATTTTATATTAGTTATCGTAAGCTTGATGCTTGTCAGTGGAGATTGGGAAAACTTATATAATGGTTTGGCTTTGGTAAATGATTTAACTTTGAGTTTTGTGGTGTATTGCACAACTAGAAGGTTGAGTTGTCAAATAAAAGAGGTTGTTCTTTAAATCTTTCTATTCTATCACAATTTTTATTTTTATGATGGTAATATATTTTTTAATGATCACTTTTGTTTAAGAAAAGAGTAAATAATTATGAAATTAGAATAAGGATGAAAAGAGAATATGATTAAGAGTATTATTTTGCTTGGGACAGCAAAGTCCAAAGTTTGGAGTTATTTGATAAGTCAAACATACACATTCTATGAGACATTTTAATATGTTTTATAAGGTAAAGTCTTTAAAATATGACCCTATGAGCTTACATTTTACTATTTCAGGTTTTTAAGATGTATAATTGAAATTTGTATGAAAAATGATGTGAAACTCATACGTTGTTGTCTTATGTTAGATTTACATTAAGAAAAACATGTTGCATGGATCTTGAGATAGTGAAGCGAGGACCAAAAGGCTGATGTGGCAAAGGCGATGTGATGTGTGATGACGCGGCGGTGTGATTGAAAAATGTGAAGAAATGGATGAAAATGGCAAAAATGAAAGATTTGATCAAGTAGAAGTATTTCACAACGATTCATTAGTGATTCAGAGGAGAACTTAAAATCATTACTGGTGGTTCCTAGCGATTTGGGGTTTTTACTAAGAATCGCTAGACAAATCAGTGAAGCACAAAGACTTTTCCAAAAAAAAAAACCCAACGATTTGAGTTATAAGTGGAATCGGTGACGAATCGTTGGACCCAATTTCGTGAATATTAGATAACCACAAGAGATTTTGATTTTGATTTGATATATACTACTTAGAATACTATATATATATATATATATGAATCCTAGGCTTCGAGATTAACGGCCCTTGATTGCTTTTGGAGCCATATTTACTAGTTTTATTAAGTTTTAGTTAAGGTTTATTGTTTATTGCTTTTAGAGACTTTTGAAGATTCAAGTATTCAACTAAGAGGTGTTTTATTTACGTTTTTTATTTACTTTATTGAAATGTTATTTCGTCATGAGTGAGTAAATAAACTTCGAACTTGAACTTGATCCATTTTGTGATGTAGTCATAATGGAGATGATTTTGTGCTTGATTCCTTAAACCAAACTTATTCTTTAATTCACTGATTTAATAGACTATTATTTACGGATTATAATCATGAACTTGGTATTGCAAGCATAGTTGCAAACGTGTATTGTGATATATGGATTCTATATCTAGTTTAAAGTAGTAACTAGGATTGTTTAAAATGTCTATTACCATTTAAATGTCCTAGGTGGATTGAGAGCTAAGTGTAGTATTGAAGTGCCTTTCTAAAGGCATTAGATTTAGTAGTTCGGAGTTTTCATAGAACGTAATGCGGTTTTATTGCTTAAAGTTAATTTCTTTGAGTTTTCAAAGGGTTAATTCTATAAAATTAGAATGTGTCTTTTGCACCAGTATAAGGAGAATTGGTAGCTTGATAAGGGTTGTCTATTTACTTATGATTAAAGTTTAATGATTTAGGATACTTTACAAAGAGATTAATGTATGATTATGACTATGATTTAAGTGATATGTTTAGATGCAAAACGAATTGATGTTTCATTTTTCGTGATGTTTGTTTAGATGTTTATTTTATATTGTTTTCCATTGAATTAAATTGATTTGAATTTAGTGACTTCGATTTGTGTTAATTAAGTTAGTTTAATTAGTTTGGTTGATTAATATAGTTTGAGTTAGTAATTTAGATTCTTGTTTAAATTTAGTTAATTAAATTATAATTAAAATAATAAAACTTATTTTCTTAAGGAACTTGCAAAATCCCCGTGGAGACGATCGCACTTATTACTAATACAAATTTAAAAGTGTAATAAAGGCGGGAATTGTACATGCTCGACACGTGTCAATCCTCAAGTTGTCTCCTCAGTTCCTCCAACTCCCTCTGAGCCATACGGTATGACAATATTGAGATAGGTCTGGTGCATGGTATTATATCAATGATAAAATCTATCTCTCATGCTGATGGTAGACCAGATAAACCCTCTATAAACACTTCTAAAAACTCTCATACTATAAGAATATCCTCAAGCTTCGATCTTTAACTTTGCCACACTGTATAAGGCTACCAAACTATCTCCTCACTAGTGGCAAGTAGAACTCTCGTGCCAACGATCCTCGATGAGTTACCTTTTATGTAAATGTTGAATGCCCCAAGATCTAGAAAATTATTATCTTGTGAAAACAGTTGATGTGTGTGTGATACGTTACAAACTAATCAATCCCTAATAATGTGTTGAACTCTAAACACTGGGTTACCATGAAATCTATAGGTAACTCCACCCCGCCAATCACTACCAGACATCCCTCACAATCAAGGTTAGGGTGTAATCTATCTCCAATTCTGATAATCAATATCAAATGTACCCAAACCATAACAAGCGTCATTCCCAAGATGTCTATCATGCGACCAACCATAAAAATAGTAAATCTAAAATCAAAACAAAACATGCATATCTTTAATGCAAATGGAAATTGTACCCTCAATAAGTCTGTGTGTCACTTCAGGATCTGGTTGTGCCACCATGTGGGCTCCCTCTTGAACCTATTATGGGTAGACATCTACCAGCTATGGGCACTCTTTAACTATATGCATAATATGGCCACATTTGAAAAACGCAACCTAATGTGTCTGACCTTATACCTTTCACTGACCCTGTATAGGACCATTTGAGCCTTTGTTTCCACCTCAGCCACCTTCAATGCATATGTCATGTTGCCTGCAGTGCCATAAGTGCTAATCTGATGGGAGGTGGCAAAGATGCCATGCCAACTGTACTCTATGTAAGAACGAAGAGAGGTGTGCAGGGGCACTAGTAATACAGGTGATGCAGGTGCCCCACCCATTTAGGATCCCCTGTCTCATATCCTTTATCCCTTACCCTTCCACCTCCTCTTAAAATCTGAACTCTGGCCTATGGCACCAGTGATCCCTCCGCTACTCCACCTAACTCATAACTCTCGTGGGCGAGGGCCTGCTCATACATATCCTGTGGGGATCGAGCTCCAGTATTAACCATATGGTGTGCTATATCTAGTCTTAGTCCGTCCCTAAAGTAAAAGGCATCATATGCATTATCAGACATTAAGTTTCCAACAAACTACCTTAGATGGCAATATCTATCTCGGTATGCCATTACCGACTCTACCTTGGCCTGTATCGGATTCATAAACTCCTTTAACTTCTTCGTGATCGAAATTGGGAAGTATTGTTTGTAGAATTCCTTCTTGAAGTTTGGCCAAAAAGTAAAACTGCCCTTATTTGCCACTATGGTGCGCCACTAAACATCAGCACCCTTCTCAAGGGTGTTGTAAGAAAGAAGAGGTTGCAATTTATCCTTAACACCAGAAATAAGATAAAGTTTCTCTTGTAATAGGACCTACTTCTTAATATTCTCATGGTCTTTTTCTCTCGAGAAATAAACTGGTCTAAATTTGATGAACTCATTCACTAGTTTGGCATTCTCAATCAAGCCACACCTAATAGTGGTAGGTATGGGAGAAGGTGAAGTCTCAACGTCATCTACCGCTGGCACTGTCACAGTCAGTAGCTCAGGTGGATGCGTTACTGTTGGCTTTATCGGCACTTGTGGTCCTGGCAATACTGATGCGTGTAGCCCTATGGTAGAAGTGGTCGGTGTAGTCATTTTTCATGCGTCGGAAGCACTGTAGTTGTAGTGATAGTGGAGCTACCAATGTGTATGTGGTCAAGTATGCTATCATGAAAGTTATCAACTCAGCTAACTGTTATCCTTGAGCCACGACTCGATCAGACAACATTTGAAAATCATCAGTCGTAGTAAGAGGCTTACTACCCCTTGCACTAGCATTTCCACCTTTACGTAGGTCTGCCATCAGTGTTTGCAAGTTGATCGTGACGAGAAATAAGCTACTACACAAGTACCATATGAATATACCTATGTAATCAGAACATGTACTTATAATCATCCCCATATCACTTTCACTCATTTCCTAACTAATAGTTTTTAAGTTATGGTCAACTAGTTTCCCCTATAAGGTTTGTGTTTCATTCAAGTTTATTTTGATACTTATCAAGAACATGGTCTCTGATACTAACTGTGACTATCTGAACCTCTAATCAAGGCACTGCCCTGCCTAATCCCGTCATTTAGCCCTAATCTCAGCCAGATAAGACTTAACAACGTATTAGCTAGTCTTTATGTCTTATTTTCCTCGTAACTCATGTTCAAGACAAGTATATTCTTTTCTCATTATTCTTCATTTTCATAGTCAATTAAAACTTTTTAAGGTTTTTTTACTATTTAGCAGAAGTCTTAACATTATTGCAGAAGCAATTATGAAATAGCATGCTATTATGTTGTATGCTTCATTTGGTAAGTAAGTAAACCTTTTTGGCATTCATTTCCATTTCAATTCCATTTTAACTTTGAATATAGTCAATTGTACTGATTTGTTGGTATTTTGACTTCTCAATGCCATGATGTATATGTGTGTGTATTGTCTATGCTTAGTATAAGTAACTGAAGTCGTAGTTTGATTTAATTCATGGAAATTTGTTCTATTCAATTTCATATCATGGTTTGGACTCTTTAATGTTATTGGACTTTGGAATTATGTATTGTAAAATAGCATGCTATTGTGTTGTATGTTTCATTTGGTGTTGTTCACCTCCATGTTCATATGCTTGTATATTAGTCTTATTTGGGTTCATGATATATGATGTTTTATAGTGCCTATAAGGTAGTTTAAACGTTTGGGTTCCATGATTTTATGAGTTACATGGCACGCGGGGTCAGATTCCCTGGGGATGTCACAATTTTGCATAGCTGATGTGATGTAGCTTACAACTCACTGATGGAGAATCTTATCAGTTGATGTGACGTAGCTCATTACCAAATGTATAAGCTGATGTGACGAAGCTCACGGCTGACCAAGCCTAGATTTGTGTAACTACCCTGTCTTCCTCTTTTGATGTATTTAGTACATGTTTGCATACATTCCTTTCATTTTTTATTTTGTACCTATTATGTGCTTTTAGTTATCGCTCCTTGTATTTTTGGAAATGTGAATGAATCGTCGTAGGATTTACTCACTAGAATTGTCATCTTTGGTAACAATTGTTGATCCATTGAGTAGCAGACAAGGGAAGGAAAAGATCAACGATTATTTTTTAGTCCTTGGCGACTATCTGCTACCCTATTTTGTAGGATTCACTTGTTTATATTTATTATATATTTTTTCTACACATTTTGGGTTGTATTTGGGATGAGAGACTAGACTCCCCATTTGATGCATGTTATTACACAATTTATCGCCGTTTTATATATATATATATATATATATATACATGTGACCTATTTCATGGTTTCCACATACAAGTGTTTTATGGTTTCTTCCGCAATAATATTAAGACTTCCACTAAATTGTAAACAAGATTTTAATTGACTATATAAATCATGAACAATTAGAAAACATAAATATTTATCTTGAATATGAGCTACGAGGAAAATAAAACAAAAAGCCGACTAATACGTATTAAATCCTACGTGGCTCGGATTAGGGCATAACAATGGAATTAGTATAACTGCCCGAAAATATTTTATATGTGGATGATGACGTGTAATATCTTTTTATACCAGCAATTGTATAATTTATAGATTTTTTTGACAACTTTGTGCGAGTGGCGTACCTTGAGATACATACAGGCGGGGGAATCGGGTAGAGAGTGATGTGAATTTTGATTAATTAATATACACATTAATATAATTAAATGATGCTTATATGATTACTTGGAGTATAATGTATAAATCAAAGTACCTAAGTCATCTAAATAAAATATAGACCATGGATATATCTTGAGATACATGTTGGAATGAAATCCATGAGATTTATGTAAAGATTTGTGTTAGTGTATGTGTATACATGAAGATGATGGGATGATTTGGAGATTTAGATTCACATTGGGATGAAAAAGAAGAATGAGATGAATGATTAGAAATGATTCTTATGTATATATAAATAAGTGTGTTCTCCATTTTCATGCAAACATAGAGATGGGATTTTGAGGTGGGATTGCTGAGTTTTGGAGATTTGAGAATCAAGAAAGTCATTGAGAGCATCCCCAACAAGCAAGTTCAAGCAATTGGGAGATCGAGCCCTAGATATGCTCTATATCAATCTTTTTGGTTCAAATAGGTTTAGGCTCAATTCATGGTAGGAAATTGTTCATGAGCTTAAATGGGGCCTTCAATTATAGTTTTTCAATCAAAATGAGTTCTTAAAATTTTTTTCAAGTTATGAGATTTAAGAAAATTGGGTTTTAGGTTTCTATGTGTTCATAAATGTGATGTTAATGTGGTTCAATGCGATGAAATGATTGATGGATTTGATATACTATGATGTCTTTACTATTTTTGGGGGTGGTTAGACCCCATTAAGGGTGATTTAGGTAATGGAGATGGCCTAGGTGGGATTTGGGGTCAAAAATTCCAGATCATGACCTATTGAAATGCAGTTTACAATGTAGATAGTGCGCTATTGCTTCTCTAGACTAGACAGCTCGATATGTTTTCATAAAATGACCATATCTTACTCGTTTCAACTTGGATTTTGACGTCCCACATACCATCGAGAAATAAAAGAGAGTGAGAGAGAGGAATAACCTCAAACCATTAGTTTTAAAAAATTAAGCCATCTTATTTTTCAAAAAATGGTCTGAAAGAAGAAGATTGTTCGTAGGATGGTTTTTTGGGCAAGTGTTATGGATTGTTTTGGTTTCGATCGGTCTTAACTCTTAATGATTGACTAAAACACACCTAATACAACTTAAATTGACAATGAGAATGTAAGGATTAGTGTCAAGTGTCGGATGCACGATTTGAGGAGGGAGCCGTGAGTTCATGGATTTATGTGTTAATTAGGTAGCTAAACCAGCAGGGGCCTCAATACTAATTCTCATCAATTTTCTTATCATCATACTAGATAATTCAATATATGTGAACTCTCTTGTCATGTTATCATCGATTTTGATGCTCTTTTTGTAACTCTCATTCCATATCTTGGTGATATGTTTTCCTTGTGAATTCATTATCTATGACTTATTTGTGTGATTCATTATTGATCTTCGTTAGTTACTCTTTGAAATGCATGCATTATTTGTGAATCTAAATTCAATTTATTATCTATGATAACCTATGTGGTTCATATTGATTATCTTTGTGTTATACTATCGTATCGAGCGAATTAGGGCTTAAGTGGTCAAATGGTAGTCACGGGTGCAGTATACATGTTGTGTGATCATATGTACCATAGTGACTGCATAGATTGTAGATTGTACTAAGTTCACAGTTTAGGATTGGAGAGCTAAGCTGGTAAAGTTGACTGTGTGTCTGCTACAGTTGATGGAACCAATATAAACTATTGGGGACTTAGTTAAGTCCACAACCCGCTTTGAAAATTAGGTTGTGTACTGTGTGTTACAACCGGATGGACTTGGATAACTTAGATACCGATATCTATATGATATCGTTGCTCTATTCTCTATGAATTCCTTATTAGTTTGATTATCATGCGAATTCTATTTCATTTCTTTTTTATTACCCGCATGATCTATTAACTAACCTTTTATTAGATTCTAGAATTAATGTTGAGACTCGTTTGGTTTTACTCAATTGACTCATCTCACAGTTGCAGGTCCATCGTCTAGTAAGGCAAAGGAGTCGATACTTGGTGACTTCCTCTTGAGCTTTCCTCAGAGTCGGCTTCCAGTTTTGATATGCGTTGGTCCTTTTGGTGTAATTATGTTATATATGTTTTGTAAAACTAGTTAAATGGGCTAAGTGCACTTTGATACATGTATATCTCCATATTTCGTCCCCTTACATATACATGAGATCATACTTTTGGGTTTCCACACCATAGTTTATCTCGACTTGTCATTTATTGAGTTATTTAAATTGTTTAAGTTTCGTTCCGCTGATTTAATTGTAAAACTTGCAACATGTAATAACTTAACTTTAAAACACTGAATAATTAATAATAATAATGGAAACGAAGGCTGACTAGTCTTACGTCGACCTTACGAGGGCTTACTTGGGGGTCCACGTAAGTTTGGGCCAGGCGAAACCCAGTTTGTGGAGACTCGGACTGTCACAATTAGGCCGAGCGATTCCCTGATTAGAAGTTTAAGTCGTCATAGTCGTTTTCTACTTTTTCTACCCGTAGGTTCATTTTGTGTATTTATATCGTATTGTTTTGTAAAATTGGTTAATAAGATGAGTGCACATCCGATACATGTGTATCCTCATACATTTGTCATAATATATGCATTAGATCATACTTTTGGGTTTCCACAGCATAGGTTGTCTGATTTTATTTATCTAAGTTATTAAATTGCTTAGGTTTTAAAATTACATTGCTTAACTAAAAAACTTGTAAAACTTAATGACTCAACTTTAAAAAGCTAATTTATTAATACCAATTCGAAAATGAGTCTTACTAAGTTGGTGTTGACCTTGTGAGGGCTAATTCGAGGGTTCACGTAGGTCTAGGCCGGGTAGAGATGTATAGGAACTAGGGTTGTCACCGACAGCAAATTTGATGAGCATTTTCTCCATTGCTTCCCGATGATATAAATATCATAGGCTTGTTGGGAGATTATTGCACTTGGGTTTTACCAGGCCAGACGTTACCTATGCCACCCAACAACTCTCTCGATTTATGCAATTTGCCTCTGAACAACATCAGACTACATATGCTCATGTTTCTCAATACTTGAAAGCTTCACTTTCTTAGGGCTTATTCTTTCCTTCACAGCAATATCTCTCATTACAACATACAATGATGTTGATTAGCCTACTTGCCCATTTTCTCGTCGATCTCTAACATGTTATTGTGTGTTTTAGGTAATGCCATGGTTTTTTAGAAGACCATGAAATAGTCCATTGTATATAAATACTCAACCGAAGCTGAGTGTATAGAAGCATGTCTACCACAATGTATGAATTACAGTAGCTTTCCTGCATTCTTAATGTTCTTCTCATTCCACTTACATTAACTATCTATCATGGTCCGTCCAAATTTTTAATCCTAGTTTAATTTTTGTAATCAGGGTCAGTGACCCGTGATGTGGGACCTGCATAGACATACATGCAATGACAGAGGCAAGTTGGTCGAGATATATGTTCAATTTGTTGTGATATATTTCGAGTATATTGTATATATGTAAACTACTAAGTCACTTTTACTGATGTTCAGGTGTCAAGACGTGAGTGGTGACGTGCCTCGAGATGCATGTTG
This sequence comes from Stephania yunnanensis, assembly GCA_039657365.1. Lineage (NCBI taxonomy): Eukaryota > Viridiplantae > Streptophyta > Magnoliopsida > Ranunculales > Menispermaceae > Stephania > Stephania yunnanensis. The sequence goes on along the minus strand of CM077584.1, from coordinate 48,298,423 downwards.
GTGTGGACCGAGGTAGAGAGTGGTGTAGCAAGTTGACTTAAGCTTAGTGTAGCTTAAATAAATTAATTTGATGATGCTATAGTTGGTTTTATATTTAATGTAACCTAAGTTATCAAGTTAAAATAATAGCTATTTGATGATTCTCGAGATACATGTTGACACATCATGAAACTAATTAAGTTTGATATTAGTATAACTTGGAAAGAGTTAGTGGAAACTTGTAAATTGTAGGCCATTAGATTAGTCTCGAGATACATTGTACATAAATATCAATGGCTATTACACAATTTTATCTTAATATATAAGATTGGAATGATCAACACATGCAAACCAAACCTTTTCATTTTAAAAACTTAGAGAAAAAGTAAGCTTGATGGAAAAGAAGAAAAACCAGAGAGGGAGCAAGTTGGTGAAGGAGATTTTGATGGTTTTGGAAGTGGTGATAAAGCTAGCTGTGGTGTACTACTAGGTAATTTTGTTTATAATAGTAATTTAGTTCAATTTGGTGAATTTATGATAAAATTGATGTATGGATGTTGTGAATGGTATTAGTAGTTGTGTTAGATCTCTGGTAGGTGTAACAAAGATCCTAAAGTGTTGGGTTTGGTCTATGTGTAGAACTCAGAATTTTAAGTGCAAAATTCTAGGTTTTCCAAAACATAGCACGCTAAATGCTCTAGCCAGAGTGCTAACTGTGTGTAGCGCGCTAGTAAGAAGAGGTAGCACGCTAATGAGATCAGTAGCGCACTAATCAAGTTACCCATCACGCTAGGTGCTGTGACAGCCTAAAAATATGAATTTCCTAACTTAAACTTAAACATTGTCAACAAGTCTAATACCCTAACTAAAGGTCTAAACACATTGAAAAACATGTTAAATTACATCAGGAACCTAAGGAAGAGTCTGTAGGGTTCAGGTACATGTTTTGAGGTGTCGGGAGGCCATATTAGCTAGGAGATTGCGTGGATTATAAGTAAACTAATTGAGATATTTATTTACCTTTCACTCCTATTTTGTTATTTAATTAAAGTCATTTGGGTTGATTTGTGTATCGTACTCTACATGCCATGACTTATTGTATCTTCTTATTTTATGAGTTTACTATCATGGCATTGGTTATTGATTAATGATTTCGTTTACTCTATATCATATGCTATGTCATTCTTGAATGTTGAGATGTTCAAATGAAATAGCATGCAATTAGGTAGGTGGTAAATGATATTTTAATCTATTTTACTTCGTGTATTTAATATGCATTTACATTTATTGAATTCTCAAACCATGTTGTTTCTTAGGTTATGAAAGTAGTTCTTGTATTTAGAACCATGATATGATAGAGATGTGCGCTGCATACGAGGTCACTTAAATTTTGGGGTTTTTGGGATCTCACCATTAGTTTGTGCAGTACATAGAATATAGGACCAGGGGTTGTTGACAAGTTTACAGCATAGGTGACTAGCACTTGTGATTGATTATGGAGGTGTAGAGCTCAGCTCCGACCTTCAACAGAGATGTAGAGTTTGGCTCCATCCTGAGATAATAATAAAGGCATTTGTGATAGGACTCATGGCTAACCGGCTCTAGATCATTACTACTTAGCCTTGTGTTAGTCTCATAATGATTAACTGAAGAGTCTATTAGCATGGTCTTATTTTCGGCATAGTTGCTATTATTATGCTTTTATATTTTTGTTGTATATTTGAAAATATGGATAAATGTCTCTCAGTTTTACTTCATATTTTCCTGTACTCAACTTCATTTTTATGTCGATAGGTGGATATCCATCGAGTAGCATACCAAACAAGGAGAATATCGATGAGTACCTCTGAGCCAGTGGAGTGCTGCTACATCTGATTGGTAGGTTTTTTATTTTGTTGTATAACTTTTATATATGTCTTTATATACTCTCGGGGATGTATACTATGGATTGTGATATAGGTACCTAACCAAACAAGTGTTGATATATAGTTATTGCTATTTGTTATATATATATATATATATGCATGTGATCTTTATTTCCTAGTTTTTCACATACTAGGTGAATGGCTTCTGCTAATTTGTCAAGGCTTCCACTGAATAATCTTTAAATTCTGTAAAATTTAATTTAATCTGAAATATTAAATCATAACTTAAGAATAATGTAAGGTTACTATAAAAAAACTAATGTGATAAGTTTATTAGTAAGCCCGACTAATACGTTATTAAGTCTTACGTGGTGGAGGTTATAGCTTAATGACGGGATTAGGTCGGGCGGTGCCCTAATTTTAGAACTGGTCATTATAAGTGGTATCAAAGCCTAGGTTTATAGAGCCTAGGCAATTGGAGTATGGTTTATTTTAATAAAGTGATATCAACATCACAGTTGGCATCGGAGACCAATTTTTCTAATAATCAAACCTATGAATTTCCATAAAACACAAATTAGATATGGAAACCAGATGATCCCCGCCTAAAAACCATTACTTTGGAAATGAATAAAAGTGAGATGAAGATTTCATTTTCGTACATATTAGTTTCTATATGTACATATACATATATGCATTATCCACGTAGTAGCTGATTTGTGTTCGCTATCAACTTGCAGACACCGATGGCTGATTCACGCGATAGCAGGGATGTAGGTGCTAGTGGCAGCTAGCCTACTATTCCGCCTGTTGAGGATTATTAGAGGCTATCTGACCAAATAGTTGTTTAGGGACAACAGTTAGTGGATTTCATTATCATGATGACGGCACGTTTTGCTCCACCAACACAGACACCAGCCCCTACTACTACTACTACTACTACTACTAGTACTACTACTACTACTACTACTACTACTACTACTACTACTACTACTACTACTACTACTACTACTACTACTACTACTACTACTACTACTACTACTACTACTACTACTACTACTACTACTACTACTACTACTACTACTACTACTACTACTACTACTACTACTACTACTGCTGCTCTGCTGCTGCTGCTTTACTGCTGCTGCTGCTGCTACTACTACTACTACTTGCTACTACTACTACTACTACTACTACTACTACTACTACTACTACTACTACTACTACTACTACTACTACTACTACTACTACTACTACTACTACTACTACTACTACTACTCTGCTACTACTACTACTACTTCCACATTACCGGCACCATAGCTTCCTACTACTACACCAGCTGCTCTTGTGATACATACTATACCAGTAGTGGCAATACTAGCCATAGAGACAATTTATACACCATCTTTCACCCCTACATCTTCTAGCTCGATAGCGGGGGCTAAGTTGGTGAATCATTTCATTAGAACTAAGCTAGTTTACTTTGATGGTCAACGAGATTTTGAGAAGACCGAGAAGTGGGTATTGTCTTAGGAGAATCTGCTTAGAGTCTTAAGCATTAAAGATTGACTTCAGGCTAAGATTTCATCGTATACACTACAAAGAGACGTTGATGTTTGGTGGCATGCAACGATAGCTTCTAATGGAGACTTTGAGTCTTGGGATGTCTATCAGCAATACTTCCCACTTGCAGTGATGAAAAAGTCAAGGAAAAAGTTCATGAATCTGATACGGGGGGTCGATGAGTCGGTAATGAGCTACATAGACCAATATAGCGATCTGAGATAGTTTACTATGGATTTAGTGAGAGATGACTCTGAGGATATGTACAATTTAGGAGATGGAATGAGACCAGATATAGGGTTTTAAGTGGTTAGTTCAAGTGCTAGGACCTTCAATGAGATCTACGAACATGCATTTTCTTAAGAGACTTACTACTTGGGTAGAGTTGTTGATGGATCACTGTTGGGACCAGCATTATTAGTGGATCAGATTGCAAAGTTTGAGATAAGGAGATAGGGGTTAAAGGATAAAGGAGATGGGAGAGAGATTCTCGAGGATCGGGGTAGCCACATTGGTTATACCTTACGCATCACACCTGACTCCACCGCAGAGTATAGTTGGTAGACCCCCCTTGCCACCTCTAGTCAGACCTGATTTGCCAACTCCTACTACTTTGCCAACTTTTCCAGTACTACCAGCGCCACGTGAGCAACATAAGGGTGGTAGAGGCTGAGGCAGAAATAGAGGTAGACGTCGAGATTATTTTCGATAGGGACAAAGACAGGTATAGGCCTAGGATCAGGCATAGAGTCAGCGTATACCGATTACTTGTCATAGGTGTAGTCAGGTTGGGCATGCGATTAGAGATTGTCCATACCTGGTAGTAGTACTTCCATCATAAAGTCGAAAGGGAATATACGTGGTAACACAGCTTAATGTTGACGCTACACGAGGACTCATTGAAGGTACGGTTTCCATATGTGGTAGAGAGTTACATGTTTTGTTTGATTCGGGTTCTATAGTATTTTTTAGTTTTTGGTTGCATAATAGGCATTTTAAGGTTAACACCGATTAGAGATAGCGTACATTTGATTTTGAGTACCGCAATCGGGGATATGGTTTACCCCGATTGTCTTATTGAGGGATGTCTAGTAGAGATAGGCGAGGTAGTGTTACCTGCAAACTTCATGGTTCTCGAGCTCTTAGATTTGAATGCATTGTTAGGGATGGATTGGCTAGCAGCGTATCACGCTCATATCGATTGTTTCAGTAAGACAATGATATATGAGATCACGGGGCATTAGAGGTCGACTTGTGATTAGTGGAGAGATGGAGACTCTGGTATCGTTATATACAGTAGCGGAGAGTTGGGGACCTAGAATTGAAGAGATTTTGATTGTGTGTGAGTTTCCATACGTGTTTCTAGAGGACTTACCTGGTTATTGTCAGAGGCTACACATGGAGTCCTGGTATATGCATATGCTTCTCATACAGGTCTAGGTTATGTGTTGATGCAGAGTAGAGACACGGTGGCTTATATATCTAGAAAGTTAAAGATACATGAGAAAAATTATCCCACTTATGATTTAGAGTTGGCAATTATGGCATTTGCTCTGAAGATATAGAGACATCATTTGTATGGAGAGATGTTCATACTCTAAACTAATCAAAAGATTCTATAATACCTCTTCACACAGAAAGAGTTGAATATCAGATAACATAGATGGTTGGAGTTTCTGAAGGACTATGACTTTTCTCTGAAGTATCACCCAAGAAAAGCTAATGTAGTTGTTGATGCCTAAGTAGGATACTTATTGGAGATTTTGAGGTTGTCAAATGTCAAATTATGCACGAGTACAGATTCCTTGAGGCAGCGACGATGATGAATCAGTTGGATATTCTTACAAACACTAGGGTGATTATTTGTGCACAGTTGAGGCTATAGACAGTGTCTACACAGAGAGTGTTTGAAGGTCAGAGATCAAACATTCTATATTCAAAGTTCAGTGAGTTAGCCCAGAGTACTGATTGTACTGACATGACAGTGACGACTAATTTGTGTCTGAAATTAAAAGTTAGATTATGGATACCATTGTGGAAAACATGAAAAATGAGATTTTTCATGATTGACACCATTCTCGATTCACTTTTCATCCAAGAAGGACCAAGATTTATCATGACATAGAAGACATTTTTGGTGGTCTGGGACGAAAGTGGACATATCGAAGTTTATCAAGAACTGTGGGATTTGCCTGTAAGTAAAGGCAGAGCATCGTAGACGTAGAGGAATATTGCAGGCGCTTCTATTCCACGATGGAAATGAGAAGACATAGCCATTGAATTTGCCAAAAGATTGCCAAAGATTGCCCTTTGACACGATTATATCTGGGTAATTATGGACAGATTGACAAAATCTACCCATTTTTTACCAGTTATAGCTCACTGCACATTTAACCAATTAAGCATATTATTCGAGATGGAGATTATCAAACTGCATGGAGTACCATTGACTATCACGTAAGACAAAGATGTTATGTATACATCCAGGATGTGGGGAAGTATGCAAGAGTAGTATGGTACTAACCTACAATTCTACACAGCCTTTCACTCTTAGATTGATAGGCAGACTGAGAGGTTGATTTCCATTCTCGAGGATATGCTATGGGCTAGTGTACTTGAGCTTGTCAGATCATGGGAGTAGTACCTACCATTATGTGAGTTTGCGTACAACAACAGTTGTCAAACTATAATTGAGATGTCACCATTTGAAGCTTTATATGGCTTGAGATTGTTGTTGATCACACAGAGAAAGTACGATAGATTCGTCAGAGGCTTAAAGGGGCCCATAAGAGGCAAAAGAAGTTTGTAGACACATACCGCAGTGATCTCATGTATACCGAGGAAGCCTTTGTATATTTAAAGGTTTCTCCTCGGAAGGGACTTCACAGATTTGGTTTGAAATGCAAGTTAGCACCGAGATTTATTAAGCTTTTCAAGATCAGAAAATGGGTCAGGAAGGTTGCTTATAAGGTTGAGTTACCTTCACATATGTTAGGGATTCATCTAGTATTCCATATTTATATGCTTCAACTAGCAAAGTCAATGGCAGGTGTCAGATTGACGGTTAACTTGAGTAAGATTGACCAGGGCGAGGATGTGTCTTATAAAGAGCAGCTAGTACGAATCTTAGATCGAAAGGTATAACAATCGAGAGGAAAGTCTATCCTAAAGGTTTTAGTGAAGTGGCAATTCCATGGAGACTCAAAACTTACTTGGGAGCAGGAAGACCATATGCGAGATAGATTTTTGTACCCTTTTAGCCAGGTATGATTTTAACCTAAGTTTAATCTCAATGACAAAATTTCCATTCGTAGGGAAGATTTGTCACGACCCTAATTTTTAAATCCTAGTTTAATTTCCTTAATCAGGATCAGTGTCTCGTGGCGTGGGACCTGCATCAAGATACATGCACTGACTAAGGCGAGTTGGTCGAGGTATATGTAAGATTTGTTGTGATGTATGCCTAATGTATCGTATATATGTAGACTACGAAGTCACTTATACCGATGTTTAAGTGTCAAAAAGTGAGTAGGGATGCGCCTCGAGACGCGTATTGATGTGGGACCACTATAACGACCCAAATTAATTAAACCAAGATTAGCGTTAATATCGAGGATTAACGGCCGTAATTCGAACGTTACGTGGTAAGCTCGGTTAGATTAGACATGAGAACCAAGGAAATATATTATTTGTTGATTATGGTTGTGTATATGTGGTGTTTAAAATTATTATTATTATATTGCACTGCATGTGTTATGTTGCTATCGGGTGAGTTTGTATGACGGGTGTTCGCCTCGAAAGGTGTGTCAACGCAGTTATTGAATAGGCAAACTACGAGTTCACTAGGAAATTCAATTAGTTAACGTTAGGATGGCGAGTTAATCAATTTAAAATGAGTAATGTAACCATAGGCCAAGTAAATTCAAAATAAAATAATAGGCTTTGACGTATCTCGTAAATGCGTGTCGATATGCGGGGCACCAGGTATCGAGTAGTCGAAGGTTAGTGGGACCATAAGTTAGTTAATTTTGATAAATAAAACACTAACCATATGTATAAAAATAGGACTAAGTTAGAGTAATTAAATCAAATAAATCAAGTCTTATAGTTGGTTTTAAATTATAAACTATAGGATCTTTCCTAGATATTTGTATTGGCACATCTAGGAGTCATGTGAGTGGCTATTAGTGTCACATGGATTTGAGTTAGTAGGAGTTAGTAGGCTAAGTGGCTAGAGGTGAACCACTAGATAAACCTTGGGATAGATAAATACATTAGGATCAATGGCTAGGAAACAATCTTACATTGTTATATACGATTGAGTTGGTGAATTCATGCAAAATAAACCATTTTGATTTCATTTACAAAGTTGGAGAACCAGAGAGAAGATGAGGAGATTTGGAGATGAAGATCATTAACTAAAGGTCAATTTGTGTGATCAAACAACATGGTAATCATCTTATTCCTTTCCAATACATGAAAATCTAGTTAAAATTTGTGTTTTGATGTAAAATTTGAACCTGAGAGTTTGATTACTAATTTTAATGAAATCTTGATTAAATACAAATATTATTATCATTTCAAGTGAGGAATTACTACCGATTTTGATGAATTTGGGTTTTTGGTGAAACTTGAGAAAAATTAGTGGATTCATGGAATTGATGAATTTGATCTAACTAAAGTTATTTTAGTTGATTTAAATGATGTTTTGAAGTCACTTTGGTGTGGAGAATGCAATTGTACGGTCTAGGTCGCTAATTGGGGAGTTAGGGACTGAATTCTCGAGTTGAAAATTCTATCACAAAGGGTAATAAGCGCGCTAACTAGATCGATTAGCTCGCTAATGATTCTAGGCGCTTAACAGTTTTTCAAAATGAAGAAAAGCAACATACTAGACTGATCCCCTAGTACGCTGACTCCAACTATCGAGCTAGGTAAACCCATTAGCGTGCTAATGCCAGATGAAAACTGAATTTAAGGACTAATTTGGGGAGTTTCGACTTAATACATACCCTAACACTTGTAAACAACTCAAATATGTAAAATTGGATTTCACTTACTCAAGGGACTGTAGCACGTGTCAAGAAGCTTGTCGGGTCGGATACGAGAGTTCGAGGAATTCGGGGCGCAGATTGAGGTATGTAAACCCATTGTAATGCCTCACAAAATTCATGGTTTGTTTTATCGGTATCGAATTACATGTATGATTAATGGTGGGCACACATGGGGCTTGAACTTCTATTTTGGTTTGCGTATATATTGGTTATGGCTAAATCGCTTGCATGGGATACTTATGATAGTGCTCGTGTCGATAGTAGTAGAATATATCTACGACCTTTCGGAAGGGATTAGGGTGGTCCTAATCTGTAACAACATCGGGAAGCGACCATGACGTTTACTGAAGTTGGAGTTTAGTCATTGTGAGCCCGTAAGTATATACGTGGTTCCTATTCGATTTATCAATTTTTGGCTAGTATAGGTCAGGGTTTTCTCGTAATTATATGGATGTTTACTAATTAATGTTTTATTTCTGAATTGTTTTAATTGGTATATGATATTTATTTATTTCATGGGACTGATTTTTCTTGTCATGTGCTGCCTACATTCATGGGAATATGACATACTGTTGTCAGGTGTTATATTTGCATGTCTCGTAGATTACCAGTTTTATTTCATGAATATTATGTGGATTTCTCTTGTAGTTTTACTCACTGGACTCATCACTGTATTTGTTGGGTGATTGAGTGCAGATGTTTCGACGAGCAAGGGCAAGGCAAAGAGGTACTACCTCTAAGTTTTGGAGCCAGCTAGTCTATGAATATGAGTATGCATTTATTTTACTTTTGTTGGGTTATGGGGACCATAAAAAAATGATTACATATATGTGGAACTTTTGATATACTTATCTCGCCTTGATATTTACATAATATCTTTTGTCGAGTTTTCCATTACTTGGGATTGTTAAATACTGCATAACTTGCTTAATATAAGACTTCCGTTGTAAAATTATAGTATAACTTGATAAATTAATTAAATAGCTAACTAAATCATTAATGCCTATGTAAAGATTAATTAGCGTAACTATAGCTGGAAAAGTGTAAGCAATCAGGTAGGTCATGAGGCATCAATGATAAGCGGGCCATGATGTGGCAAGGCTTGGTGACGTGGAATGCTATGTGGCGGTTCCTAAGGCGGCCTAAAGTTTGGGGCCATCGTAGTTTGGTGTTCGAGCGAGGTCGATATGGCCTAGGATGAAAGATTTAAAGGAAAGAGAAACAAAACTTAATAAATACACATTAGATGTGGAAACCCGATGATCCTAACTTAGAACCTTAGTTGGGAATTGGATTTGAGACGGGTAGTGATAGGTTTATATACGTGTTATATTTTGTTATATATATATGATATGTGTATATATATATCGAGATGATCTAGAGCATGCTTCTCGATGCATATCATAGACGGACAGTCTACTACGCCTCGTGAGACTGGATAGACTAGCGATGTAGTTAGGGATTCCTTTGTTATGACGAGCGTAAAAGATCGACTTTCGGCTCAGGAGACTCAGATGGCCGAGATACTACTATTATTACGGGATAAGACCACTACACTAATGACACTTGCTACAGCGGTGGCAGCACCCCGAGACTCAAGAGTAGTTATAGCACATACGGGGACAGCCGTCACCCGGTTGTTTCCCAAAAACCAGAATAAAGTGGCTACGAAGAAACAGGAAGAGAGAGCTACATTTATTGTTGTTCCACTAGAGACGCCGACTCCTACGCCTCCACCCATGACTACAGATAAATGACTGCTATTATGATAGGATTCGTATTGGCTCCAGAGGTGAAGATATTAAGCGAGTTCATGAAGTTTCAGCCAGGCTTTTTCTATGGAGGCGGTGAACCTCAGGCTACAGGGAAATGGATTGTGTCCCATCAGCTGTTTCATAAGCCGATGAGGAACAATAAGAGAGTCCAGACGCTACTATCCAGAGCATGTTTAAGAGACCATGCAGTAGCTTGTTGGATCATATATACGAATACCCATCCAGGGTTGGCGATATGGGCTTAGTTTAGAAAGTTATTCTATGATTAGTACATACCCATAGAGTTGAGGTTGAGATCGGGGGATGAGTTTTTGACCCTAAGACATGGTAACTAGACAGTGATATAGTATATGGAGTAATTTCGGTATCTACTTCAATTCGTTATAGATGTGGCTGAGGCTGAGTGACTACAGATATATTATTTCACATGAGGGGTTAATGACAAGATTGTTGAAGTAGTAGTGGCATCTGGAGCTCGTACTTTGCAGGAGATATTCGATCGAGTTTTGGCACACGAGACCTTCTTGATGCAGAGAGAGGGTAGGCATAGTACTGGGTCAGATGTACAGATAAGACAAAGTTCTGGACAAAAGAGACGAAGAGATCGGGATGACAAAGAGGATAGACATTATAGTCAAGACCGTATGGATGATGATCTGGTAGCCAGAGCTTATGTTGTACCTGTATTACCAGCGCCGCCGCTAAGACAGGTACACAGGATCAAGGAGGCAGGGACTGAAGATCACAGGGTCAGGGCTGGAGGTCAAGATATGGTTATTCGACTACATGTTTGCGGTGTGGGCAAGAAGGGTACATCAAGAGGGATTATCCCAAAAGATTATAGAATCCAGTAGTAGCGACACCGATGCAGACTCGAAAGTCGGTGCACGTGGTAACTGAACCAGGACGGGAGATGTCCTAGTGGCAGGTTCAGGGTATGTGATTTGTAAATTTTTAATAATTATAGTTTAAGTTCATGCTTGCATGGTGGTACTATGATGATACCATGGTATATCATAGAGGTTTACAGTTACTGGTGTTAGGTAACTGGGTTAGAGAAACTTGAACACGGAAATAGAACTGAGAATAGGTTACGAGGATGTTGGAAAGAGAGTGACTGATTTTGGCCACCTCTACAACATGCGCCGATGTCTCAAGGTAACACTACATTTTCTATAATGGGAGTAGTGGGGGTGTTCAAGGGACAGCATAAGAGTACTATCAAGGTGTGAGGTTTAGTCACACGAGGATAGGTTACATTTACAAGAAGTTACTCGAGATTTAAATTTCGAGGACATATTTCTTCTAGTTGGGAAGAATTGTGATGGCCCAAATTAATTAAACCAGGATTAGCGTTAATCTCGGGATATTCGGTTGTAATTCGAGCGTTACGTGGTAAGCTCGGTTAGATTGAACACAAGAACCAAGGGAATATATTATTTGTGGATGATGGTTGTGTATATGTGGTGTTTACAATTATTATTGTTATATTTCATTGCATGTGTGTAAGTTGTTATCATGTGAGTTTATGTGACGAACGTTCACCTCGAAAGGCGTGTCAATACGGGTATTGAATAGGCGAACTACGTGTACACTAAGAAATTCAATTAATTCACATTAGGATGGCGAGTTAATCAATTTCAAATGAGTAATGTGGCCATAGACCAACTAAATTCAAAATAAAATAATAGGCTATGACGTGCCTCGAAATGCATGTCGAGACGCGGGGCACTGGGTACCGAGTAGTCGAAGGTTAGTGGGACCATAAGTTGGATAATTTTAATAAATAAAACACTAACCATATGTATTAAAATGGGCCTAAGTTAAAGTAATTAAATCAAATAAATCAAGGTCTATAATCGGTTGTTAAATTAGAAACTATAGGATATTTCTTAGAGATTTATATTGGCACATCTAGGAGTCATGTGAGTGGCTATTAATGTCACATGGATTTGAGTTAGTGGGAGTTAGTGGGCTAAATGCCTTGAGGTGAACCACTAGATAAACCGTTTTGATTTCATTTACAAAGCTGGAGAACCAGAGAAGAGGAGAGATTTAGATATGAAAATCATTAACTAAAGGTCAATTAAGGTGATCAAACAAAGAGGTAATCATCTTCTTCCTCTCCTATACATGGAAATCTAGTTAAATTTGTGTTTTGATGTAAAATTTGAACCTGTGAGTTTGATCATTGATTTTAATGAAATCTTAATGAAATACAAGTTTTATTAATATTTCAAGTGAGGAATTACTACTGATTTTGATGAATTTGGGTTTTTGGTGAAACTTGGGAAAAACTAGTGGATTTCAAGAAATTGATGAATTTAATCTAACTACAATTGTTTTAGTTGATTTAAATGATGTTTTGAAGTCACTTTGGTGTGGAGAATGCAATTGTAGGGTCTAGGTAGGTAATTGGAGAGTTGTAACAAAATTCTCGAGTTGAGAATTCTGTCACTAAGGGTAATTAACGCGCTAACTAGAACGATTAGCGCGCGCATGATTTTGGGCACTTAACTATTTTTCAAAATGAATAACAGTAGCATGCTAGAGATATCCCATAGCGTGTTAACTCCACTTAGTGCGCTAGGTAGACCCATTAATTGAATTTGATGAGTGATTTAGGGAATTTTGACTTAATACATACCCTAACACTTGTAAACAACTTAAATTGTAAAATTGGACTTCGTCGACTTAGGGGACCGTAGCTCATGTCGGGGATCTTGTCGGGTCAAATACGTGTGTCCAGGGAAGTCGGAGCGCGATTGAGGTGCGTAAACCTATTGGAATGCCTTAAAAAACTCATAGTTTATTTTATCGGTATCGAATTACATGTGTGACTGCTGGTGGGCACGCACGGGGTTTTCACTTCTGTTTCGGTTTGCATATATATATATATATTTGTTGTGGCTAAATCGCTTGCACAAGTTACTTGTGATAGTGCTCATATCAATGGTAGTAGAATATATATACGACCGTGGGGAAGGATTAGGGTAATCCTGATGTGTAACAGCATCAGGAAGGGACCATGTCGTTTATCGAAGTTGAGGTTTAGTCACTGTAAGCCTATAAGTATATACGAGGTTCCTATTCGATTTATCGATTTCTGGCTGGTATACGTCAAGGTTTTCTCTTAATTATACGGATGTTTACTGATTAATGCTTTAGTTATGAACTGGTTTAATTAGTATATGTTGTTTATCTATTTCACGCTAATGATTTTACTTGTTGTTTGTTGCCTACATTCATGGGAATATGACATATTGTTGACAAGTGTTATATTCACATGTGTCATAGATTACGCAGTTTTATTTTATGAATATTATGTGGACTTCTATTGGGGTTTTACTCACTAGACTCGTCACTATATTTGTTGGGTGACTAAGTGCAGATCCTTCGACGAGAAGGGCAAAGGCAATAAGGTATTCGGCGACTACCTTTGAGATAGTGGAGCCAGCTTGTGTCTGATATCAATATGTATTTATTTTACTTTTGTTGGATTCTGGGGACCATAGAAAATCGATTACATGTATATGGAACTTTTGATATATTTATCTCGCCTTGATATATACATGGTATCTTTTATCGAGTTTTCCGCTACTTAGGATTGTTAAATACTTGATAACTTACTTAATTTAAGACTTCTGCTGTAAAATTGTAATATAACTTGATAAATTAATTAAATAGCTAACTAAGTCATTAATGTCTATGTAAAGATTAATTAGCATAACTAGGGTTAGCTGGAAAAATGTAAACAATCAGGTAGGACACGAGGCATCAAGAATAAGCGGGTCATGACATGGCAAGGCTTAGTGACGTGGAATGCTACGTAGTGGGTCTCAAGGCGACCTGGAATTTGGGACCATCACAACATGATAAAAAGGGATGTGGTAAGTTGACTTAAGCTTAGCATAGCTTAAATAAATTAATTTAAGGATGTTATAGTTGGTTTTATATTTAATGTACCCTAAGTTAGCAAGTTAAAATAATAGCCATGTGATTATTCTCGAGATACATGTTGACACATCATGAGACCAATTAAGTTATTATATTGGTGCTACTTGGAAAAGAGTTAGTGAAGCGTTAGTGGGAACTTTTCAAATTATAGATCATTAGATTAGTCTCTAGATAAATATGTGCATAAAGATCAATGGCTATTAAATAATCTTATCTTTATATATAAGATTGGAATGATCAACGCATGCAAACCAAACCATTTCATTTTCAAAACTTAGATAAGAAGTAAACTTGCTGGAGAAGAAGAAAAACTAGAGTGGGAGCAAGTTGGTGAAGGAGATTTTGATGGTTTTAGAAGTGGTGATCAAGGTAGGTATGGTGTACTTCTAGGTGATTTTATTTATAATAGTAATTTAATTCTATTTGGTGGATTTAGGATAAAATTGATGTTTGGATTTTGTGAATGGTTTTGGTAGTTGTGTTGGATCTCTGGTAGGTGTAACAAAGATCCTATTATGTTGGGTTTGGTCTATGCATGGAGAGAACTCAAAATTTTAAGTGTAGAATTTTGGGATTTTCTGCATATAGCGCGCTAGATATGCTAGCTAGCACACTAACCGTGTATAGCGCGCTAGTAATAAGAGGTAGCGTGCTAATCAAGTCACCCAGCACGTTAAATGCTATGACAACCCAAAATTCTGAATTTCCTATCTTAAACTTAAACATTGTCAACGAGTCCAATACCCTAACTAAAGGTCTAAACACATTCAAAACACATGTTAAATTACATCATGAACCTAAAGAAAAGTCTCGATGGTTCGGGTAAGTGTTTTAAGGTGTCGTGAGGTCAGATTAGCTATGAAATTACGTTGATTGTAAGTAAACTGATTGAGATATTTATTTATATTTCATTCTTGTTTTGTTATTCAATTTCAGTCAATTGGACTGATTTGTGTATTATACTCTACGTACCATGAGTTGTTGTCTCTTCTCATTTTATGAGTTTACTATCATGGCATTAGTTATTGATTAATGGTTTCTTTGGTTTTATATCATGTGCTATGGCATTCTTGATTGTTGAGATGTTTCATTAAATGAAATAGCATGCTATTACGTAGGTGTTAAATGGTATTGTAATCTATTTTCCTTTGTGCATTAAATATGGATTTACGTTTATTGGATTCTTAAACCATGTCATTTTTTGGGTTATGAAAGTAGTTCTTATATCTAAAACCATGATATGATAGAGATGTGCATGGGACACGGTGTCACTAGACATCGGGATTGTCGGGATCTTACCACTAGCTTGTGCAGCACACAGAATATGGACTCGAGGTTATTGACAAGTACACATCACAGGTGACTAGCACTTGTAATTGATTATGGAGGCGTAAAGCTCAGCTTCGACCTTCGATAGAGATGTAGAGCTCGACTCCATCCTATGATAGTGGAATAAAGGCATTTGTGATAAGACTCATGGCCGATCGGCTCTAAATCATTACCACTTAGTCATGTGTCAGTCTCATAATGATTAACTAAAGAGTCTATTAACATGGTCATATTTTCGACATAGTTGCTATTATTATGCTTTTATATTCTTGTATATTTGAAAATATGGATAACTGTTTCTCAGTGTTACTTCCTATTTTCTTGTACTCAATGTCATTTTTAGGTCAGTGGGTGCAGATCCATTAGTAGGAGACCGAGCAAGGAGAAGATCGGCGATTACCTCTGAGCCAGTAGAGTGTTGTTACGTCTAATATTATAGGTTTTGATTTTGTTGTATAACTTTTATATATGTCTTTATATACTCTTGGGGATATATATTATGGGTTGTCAGATAGGTACCCAACCAGACACGTGTTGATATTAGTTATCATCGTTTGTTATATAAATGCATATGATCTTTATTTCCTGGATTTTCCACATACTATGGTTTTATATGAATGGCTTCTGCTACTTTGTCAAGACTTTTGCTGAATAATTTTTAAATTGTGTAAATTTTAATTAAATCTAAAATATTTTATCTTAACTTAAGAATAATGTAAGGTCACTAGAAAAAAAAACTAATGTGATAAGTTTATTAGTAAGGCTGACTAATATATTATTAAGTCCTACGTGGTGGAGTTTAAGGCTTAATGACGAGATTGGGTCAGGCGGTGCCCTAATTCGAGAAGGGGTCATCGCACTATCCCTCTCTAGTGTGACAATCAAGTTGCTTTGCACATTACACATAATCATGTGTTCCATGAACGCACCAAGCATTTGGATATCGATTGTCATATCGTTAGAGATCGGTTTAAGAAAGGCTTTATGCTACCTCGATATATTTTTATTAAGCTTCACCTTGCTGACATTTTTACAAAGTCCCTCTTTGTTCCTACATTTTCGCGATTTATTTCTCAAGCTAGGTTTGTGTGACTGCCCTATTGTAACAAAGCATATTTGTTTTATTGTACAAGTGAAGGTCATCTATTTGGGAATAAAGGGTTTATTGTTGTAACTTGTAAAGGATTTACATGTACATGGGTTATCACTGTGTCGACCCAATCAATTAGGATAGCTACATTTACTATTACCGTAGTCTGAGTGACTAAAAGGTAAAAACTTATGTGTTTAAGTCCATATGCACTGTATTATTATTAAATTGATTATTGGAATAAAATAAAATTTTAGTTCTTGGAAACTCTTCGAACACAATGTCTAGTTAGAAAATATACAAGAGTCAGTGATCTTTATATTATAAACTCTAGCAAGACAAACTCATTGATTTCAGATAATAAATCATGATCACTGTTGCGATTGAAGTAATGAGGCATATGCCCTAGGTCAATCTATAAACATTATTTATCTTAAAATTTTAGTTAATAAAATAGAGGTTTTCGTTTGTTGTTTTATTATAAGTGATTGCAAGTTTACCTTATAATAAGATATATGGGTATTTATTGAAATATCTTAAATGTCTCTAGTCAGTCATTATACTAGGAACTATAATAAGTTAAGATTATTGTGAATTTTGATTAATGGTCATGTGATGATCATGCGTATAAGGATACAAATCGAGATCATAAGTACTTGTTAGAGAATAATGTACTAGACCAACCCGCTATGAGAACACCACATGGATTAAGTTATAGGTTTTACTTATGATAGGTATATCATTTAGTCCTTCGACTTGAGATATCAGTGAATTTCTCGATATTATGAGCATGGTAATTTGACACAATCAAATTTTGTCTTTGACCGAATGATTATAAAGATTGTGATTAGTTACCACGTGAATACTATGTGAAAGCATGTAATCAAGATAGAATTTGTCCATCTCATATAGAGAGAGATATCAGTGGATCTCTTGATATGTTAGACTATTAAATGACCAAGTCCAAGTGAATTGATATGATTAATATTACTAGGGTATTTTCAGTTTATATAAAGATCAAGACTAGTACGATTGAACGTTAAAGGTTGTTGGTGCATATGCCCTCGGTCGATCTACAAACATTTTTTATATTATAATTTTTGTTAATAAAATTAAGGTTTTCATTTGTCGTTTTATTATAAATGATTATATGTTTACCTTATAGTAAAATCCATGGGTATTTGTTGAAATATCATAAATGTCCCTAGTCGATCATTATATTGGGACCTATAATAAATTAAGACTGTGAATCTTAATAGATGGTCATGTGATGATTATGCGTATAGGGATACGAATCGAGATCATGAGTACTTATTAGGGAACAAGGTACTAGATCGACCTTCTAAAAGAACACCACATGGATTAAGTCATAAGTGTTACTCATAATAGGTATATCATTTAGTCCTTAAACTTGAGATTACTATAGACTTCAATATTAAGAGCATAATAATTTGACACAATCGAGCATTGTCTTTAACTGGACGATTATAAAGATTGTGATTGGTTACCATGTGAATAATATGTGAATTTATGTAATCAAGATAGAATTTGTCACTCTCGTAAATAGAGATATATCAGTGGATCCCTCGACATGATAGACTGATAATGGTCAAATCCATGTGAATTGATATGATCAATATCACTTTGATGTTTTCAGTTTACCTAAAAATGGAGACTAGTATGATTGAACATGTCTTATATTTAATTAAAGGATATCACACAACAAAAAGATATGATATATGTTATTAATTAGGTTGTATCGATTTTGATATTCATAATATTTGGGTAGTCATAATGTCATGCTAGATATGACTTGTGTACCAAAACGATTTCAGTTCACTACCAACTTCACATGAACCTATTTGGTCGCATTCAAAGAATAGCTTTGCGTAATTTCAATTGGTCCAGAGTAATGAGTTTTATATGATAAAATACATGATATAAAACTCTTACAATTTTTTATATGATAACTTATTAATAGGGGCGTTTGTGTAATTTGCTTAAACTGCCTAGATACAATAGTCATATTACAAATATGATTTTAAGTAAGGACTTATCTATAGATATAAATAGAGGTTAAAATCCTAAAAGGAAATAAGATTTTCCTTTTTACAAATTTCGAGTTCTCCGAATTTTGGGAGAGAAAGAAAATCGTTTTATATCTCTCTGAGGGCTAGCACTACGAATTGTGATTATCATTTGTGTGTGGGTTTTCGATAGACGTCGTGCGCTTGATCGTCTTGGAGATCGATCAATCAAAAAAGGAAATCATGGATTAAGGTGTGGTTTACTTTTGTAGATTAAGTTTCATGGAACTTATTTTTTATCATGTTGGGGTTTTTTAAAATTATTTTGAATTTTCTGCTGCATAATAGTGGTATTAGAGCCTTAAGCTCGACTCTATTAAACGTTTGCATGTTTTCTCTAATGTATATATGACATATGTGTAAAAACATGATCTCAATTAATGTATATATAAGATGTGCATAAAGGTACTGTGATGATTGTTATCAAGAATTAGTTTTAAAACATTTTGGTAATGATAGAATTCATGTATTGAATATTGCAATTAACATATATTTTAATATTGAACGATGTGAATTTTGTATGTTCACATTGTAGAAGTCATGTTTAGGTTAATGTGATTTTTGTGTTGGATACATAGTTCGTTTTGTTTAATAATTATGTATCTCTCCATGATAGAAATTATAATTAGGTTAATATGATTAATTAAATATGATTCTGGTGTTGAATGCATGATTAATATTTCGTTTCTTGATTCAATTGCTTGTTTCGCATAAATAAGAATCGAAATTGATTTTGATCATATATCTCATTGTAGTTATATGTTAGTATATTCCTATTACACAGAAGATAAACTTGTAATCAGATAAGAATTACAAATTTTATAAGATAGATAAGATATATATAAAAAAGTTTAATTGGATAAGGATCCAAAATATCTTAAATTCTAATTAGATTAGGATAAGTATCAAGTTAGAGGTGGACCCGAGTTAATTAAAAACATTTTAAATAATATTTTCGAAATTAAAATAAGGGGTAGTTTTGATCAATTGGATTGACTAAAATAAGTAGAAATTTTAGGCTATTTTCAATTTCAGAACTAAAATTCGTTGTCTAAAAGAATGGGGGCATTGACCCTTGTACCCCTATCCGCTAACCAGCCCACTAACCGGCCAGTGGGACCGTCGATAAATATTCGTAATGCAAGGAAATTCATATGATAATCAATATTAGTAAAATTTCCTAACTTGTTTAGTGATTGAACATGCATTGTAATGTATGATATTTATCTTTTTTAATTTATGATTACAAAGACAAATAAAAAATCTTTTTTTTCCGAATTTTAAGTCACATGCCATCAATTTTCAAACATTTGTCAAGTCTTCGATCACATCTATATGAGTCTGTCTCTGCAGAGTGTATTGTGTTATCTTGGTGATGCGAGTTGAGTAACGGTTACTCTCATGTTTGAAATTGTTAGACTTGATAAAGTTATCAAAAACGATTTTGGGCTTTAGGCAATAGATGAGATAAAACATTGTAAGACATAAGATGTCATAATCTCATAAAAATAACTAAAAGTTACATATGATGTAATTGATAATTGGTACCTATCTAAATAACATAATTCAAAGTGTCATGCCTTAAATGTCTTGAAATTAGGTGAAACATAGATTTTAGTCCGTTAAATTAACATAGGGTTTTAAGGAGGGTTGTTAATTTAGTGTGAGTCTATTCCTCTATACTAAAATGAACTTTTGCATAATCTTTGTTGTAGGTCTATGATTTTTTTCAAATCACACTAATCCATTGTCACTGCGATCCATCCTTAAGAAGGATAAGTTATTTGGGACAAACTTTCTTGGCTGGTTCAAAAATTTAAGAATTGTTTTTAAGCATGAACGCAAGTTGTATGTCCTAGATAATCCTATTATTGAGGAACTACCAGTCAATGCTTTAAGAGTCACGAAGGATGCACATACTAAACATGTCAACGACACAACTGATGTTGCATGCATTATGCTGGTAAATATAGTTCCTGAACTTCAGAATGACATGGGATACATGGAAGCTTACGACATGACTATGATGTTGAAGGAAATGTTCTAACAACAGGCTAGGCAAGAAATGTTTGAGACAGTCAAGAACCTACATTCTCGCAAAATAGTTATGGGTGCGTCAATTAGTCTTCATGTTCTGAAAATGAGGGCTATATTGATCATCTAGACAAATTTGGATTTCCCATAAGCCAAGAGTTGGCTACGGATTTGATCCTGAATTCATTGTCTGATTATTCACGATTTATGATGAACTATAACATAAATAACATGGAGAAGTATATCTCAAAGTTGCATTTAATGCTTAAAACTGCTCAACAATATCGAGAAACTCATTACTAATCTGTTTATGGTTCAGAAAGGAAAATTTATGAAGAAAAAGGCCAAAGGTAAGGATAAAGTTATCAAGGCTATTGTGACAGTCACAAAGTTTGTGGAACAAGACAAGCCTAAGGCTACTTCTGCTTCACAGTCCTAAAAGTAAAAGTAAAAGAAGGAAATTGTCATTTCTTCCATGCATCTGGGCATTAGTTCAGAAATTGCAAGCTCTATCTTGAATAGCTAAAGAAAAATAAGAGTAGTGCGAATAATGCTTTAGGTATTTACGTTATTAAAGTTAAATTATTTACTAGTGATTCATGGATATTGGATACCGAATGCAGATCTCACATTTGTATTAATGTGCAAGGTTTAACCAAAAGTAGAAAGCTAAAAAAAGGAGAAGTCATCTTATGAGTCGAAAATGGAGCAAAGGTTGTTGCATTGGCTGTAGGATGCTATGAGTTAATTTTACTTAGTGGACTTGTTTTAGTTTTAAATAATTATTATTATGTCTAAGCCTTGAGCAACAACATCATTTCAGTTTCATGTTTGGATTTAAATGGTTTAATTTCATTATCGAGAATAATAAATGCTTCATTTCTCGTAAAGACGTTTTCTATGTGAATGTTGATTTATGTGATGGTCTTTATATTTTAAATATGAAAAGTTCCATATATACTCTTATTATTAACATAAATACAAAGAGTTTCAAGTTAAATGATTTGAGTCAAACCTACCTTTGGCATTGTCATCTTAACCACATAAATGAGAAACGCATTTTAAACTCCATAAAGATGGACTTTTAGATTCATTTACTAAGCAATATGATAAAAAGTTCATTTACTAGACATAGTGATAGGGCAAGTGATTTATTGGGTCTAATATATACTAATGTATGTGATTCTATAAATATAATGGCTAGAAGTGGTTATCAGTAATTCATTAGATATGGTTCGATCTATGATGTTTCTACGATGAGAAATCGAAATTTATTAGATACTATTTTATCTATGATGAGTCATGCAAATCTTCATATTTCCTTTGGGGTTATGTCTTAGAAACCGATGTGTTACACTAAATTGTATTCCTTTTAAAACCAGTTGATAAAACACCATATGAGATATGGTTTGGGAAATGACCATGTTTGTCTTTCCTTAATATTTGGGGCTATGAGGTTTACGTACAACGACAAATCTCAGAAAGATTATCAACCAAATCTACCAAGTGTGTATTTGTTGGTTATCCTAAAGAAACTAGAGGATATTACTTTTATAATCTCACTGAGAACAAAATGTTTGTTGCTCGGAATTGTGTCTTTGTGGAAATGAGTTTATTTCAAAAGACAATAATGTGAATAAATTAAGTCTTGAAGAAGTTCAAGAACCACAAATAAACACTTAACCACCAGTGGTAGATCAACAAAGTCTTAAACTAGTTGAACCTCCATAGGTATCACAAGGCTCGCGTAGGTTTGATAGGGTAAGATATCATCTTAAGAGATTTGTATTACTTATTACTAATAATAATGAGGCGTTGCTTATGGATCAAAATGAGTCTATTACTTATCAGGAGGTTGTGTATAGCACATAGACAGATAAATGGCTTAGTGCCATGAATTCTAATAAGCAATCCATGTATGATAACCAAGTTTAGAACCTGATTGATTTACATGAATGTGGTAAGACCATTGGATGTAAATGAGTTTTCAAAAGAAAACTGACATGGAGGGCAATGTGCATACTTATAAAGCACATCTAGTAGCAAAAGGTTAAAGACAAACTCAAGGTGTTGATTATAATGAGACTTTTTCTCCTGTAGCCATGCTTGAACCCATTAAATTTCTAATTGCCATAACCGCATATTATAACTATGAGATATGGCAAATGGATGTTAAAACTGCTTTTCTAAGGGGAAAGTTACTTGAGGACGTGTATATGATACGACCTGAAGGGTTTGTTCATCCAGAGAATTCTAAGAAGGTGTGCAAGCTTCAAAGATCTATTATGGATTAAAGTAAGCTTCTCAGAGAAGGAATCCTCGTTTTGATGAAACAATTAAGGAATTTAGTTTCATTAAAAATGATGATGAACCTTGTGTATACAAGAAGGTCGGTGGGAGCGTGGCTACTTTTCTAGTACTATATGTTGATGATATATTACTCATTGAAAATGACATCCCAACCTTGCAGAGTGTCAAGTTTTACTTAGGGAAATGTTTCTCATGAAGGAATTAAGATATGTTGCCTACATCATTGAGATTAAGATCTATATGGATAGATCTAAAAAACTGATCGGTCTAAGTCAGAGTGCTTATATTGACAAAGTATGAATAGGTTTAGTATGCATAATTCTAAAAGAAGGTCGTTGCCAATGTCTCATGGTATAAGTCTCACCAAGACTCAATGTCCGAAAATTAATGATGAGAGAGAGCGCATTAATACGATTCCATATGCATCAATTATTAGATCTATCATGTATGTCATGTTATGCACCCGACCTGATGTATCATATGCTTTGAACACAACAAGCAAATATTAGTCTGATCCCGGTGAGAGTCACTAGATAGCAGTAAAGAACATTTTTAAGTACTTGAAAATGACTAAAGACGTGTTCTTGGTCTATAAAAGTTTAGAAGACCAATGGTTACACAAATGCAAGTTTTCAAACTAATATAGCTAACTTCAGATTACAGTTCGGATATGTGTTTACTTTGAATAGAGGCGCAGGGAGCCGAAAAAGTTTGAAGCAAGACACTATGGCAGATTCTACAACAGAAGCTAAGTATATTGCAGCGTCTGATGCAGCTAAGGAGGTAGTTTGGATAAAAAAAATTCATCTCTAAACTAAGTGTGGTTCCAAATGTAGCTAACACGTTTGCTTGTATTGCGACAACAACGAGGCGATAGCACATAACAAGAAACCATGATCACACCACCGATCCAAATATATACTTAGACATTTTTGTCTCATTCAATAAATCATTAAGAGGGAAGATGTGAAGATTCGCAGAGTTCCTACTGAAGACAATGTTGCAGATCATTTGACGAAGGCTCTTCCACAAGTGAAACATGATGTTCATGTTAGATCATTAGGTATAAGATACATGAATGATTGGCCATAATGCAAGCGGGAGATGTTGGGGCATGTGCCCTAGGTCAATCTACAAATATTATTTATCTTATAATTTTAATTAATAAAATTGAGGTTTTCATTTGCTATTTTACTGTAAATGATTGCATATTTACCTTAAAGTAAGATCCATGAGTATTCGTTGAAATATCATAAATGTCCGTACTCGGACATTATACTAGGAATTACAATAAATTAATACTAGCGCGAATCTTGATTGATGGTCATGTGACGATCATGCGTATAGAGATACAAATTGAGATCAAGAGTACTTGTCAGGGAACAAGGTACTGGACTGACCCGCTATGAGAACACCAAATGGATTAAGGTCATGGGTGTTACTCATGATTGGTATATCATTTAGTCATTCAACTCGAGGTTACCATAGACTTCAATATTAGGAGCATGGTAATTTAATACAATCAAACGTTATGTTTAATCGGACAATTATAAAGATTGTGATTGGTTACCATATGAACAATATGTGAAAGTGTGTAATCTAGATAGAATTTGTCACTCTTGTATAGAGAGAGATATCATCCCTCGATACGATAGATTAATAATTGTCAAGTCCATATGAATTGATATGATCAATGTCACTTGGATGTTTTCAGTTTACCTAAAGATCGAGACTACTATGACTGAACATTAAATGTGACTTTTCATGTCTTATGTTTAATCAAAAGATATCATACGATAAAAGGATATGATATATGTTATTCATTAGGTTATATCAATTTTGATATTCATGCTACTTGGGTAGTCACAATACCTTGCTAGAAACTACTTATAACTTATGTATTAAAATGGTTTTGGTTCATTGCTAACTTCGCATGAACTTATTAGGTCGCACTCAAAAAATGACTTTGCACAATTTCAATTGGTCCAGAGTAATGAATTTTATATGATAAAATTCATGATATAAAAACCCTTACAATTTGTTATATGATAATTTATTAATAGGGGTATATGTGTATTTTTCTTAAACTGCCCAAATACAATAGTTATATTATGAATACGATTTTAGATGAGAGCTTATTTATAGATATAAATAGAGGTTAAAACCCTAAAACGAAATAAATTTTCGTTTTTGCAAATTTCGAGTTCTCTTGATTTTTTGAGAGAAAAAAAAAACGTTTTCTATCTCTCTTGGGACCAGCACTCTAAATCGAAATCACTGTTCGTGTGTGGGTTTTCGATGTAGGAAACGCGCTTAAACGTCTTGGATATCGATTAATCAGAGAAGGAAATCAAATATTAAGGTATAGTTTACTTTTGTAGATAAAGTGCAATGGAACTTATTTTCAATCTCTCAGCACTCCGAATTGTGGTCATCATTCATGTGTGGATTTCTGATAGAGGACTCGTACTCGAACGTCTTGAAAACGAACTATTAGATAAAGAAATCACGGATTAAGGTATAGTTTGCTTTTGCAGATCTAATTTAATAGAACTTATTTTCGATCATGTTGAGGTTTTTCAAAAATCATTTTGATTTTTTCGCTGTATATGAACCCTAAAACCCAACATAAAGTCCAAACCTGCTAATAAGCATGAAAAATGATATAGAAAGTACCACATGCAATGATAAAGATTATTGAGAGGCAGTTCCCATGCCTACTCCCATTGCATTCATTAATGTTGGATTGAAAAGAAGAAGATATGAGGGGTAGGGTTAAAATGTTGCATAAAATAAGAATGAGGTGAATGTGTGGTTACATAACGAAATTCAAAGAAATGTAAGAGTGACACCAATTGATGCAAAAATTATGAAAGGCAATTGTAATGGTATGAACATATCCAAAGACGACCTAAAAATGTCTCACTAGAAAACTCAACTCAATAGAAACTAAGCGAATTCGCCAATGTAGGGGTACACTAAAGCTAACTTATAATGCATTGATTAGGAGGGGAAGCACACCATCAATTGCATTAAAATCGAGCATAATGAAAGAGTTTGATCTATGTAGCCGATCATAACTAATTTGCGAGTGAGATTGCATTGTTGTTGTTGTCATCTTCCTTGTTATAAATATATACATTTTATTTATATATATTCTTTTCTCAATAAAAATCTAGCAATAAAAGCCACGACAAAGTAGCCTACTCACTTGAATTAAGTACAACTGCATTAACTCTCAATCTAACAAAACACTAATTTTTATTTTTATTATTATTTTTATTTTTACTTCGAGGGGAGTCAAACTTGCAACCTCACCAAACCTTGCTTCTTAGCATTTATAGATGCTTTGATGGGATAAAAGAGGCAACATGTGGCGGCCCCAAATCCCGAGGTCGCCACGTGGGGAGGCGCTGCCCCTGCGGTCCCTTTTGATCCTTGACCCACTGGGTCCCACGTGCCACTAACGCCATTTCCTACAATACGACTCCTCGATATGCGTGTTAACTTCATTTGTTAAGCAATTTAGTTCGACAGTTTAATCATTTTTATAGCATTAAAAACAAAACAGTGAAAGTCTTAAATTTAATAACAAGTAAAACAATTAAATTTATCATCGTAATAAGCATCATTTTAAGAGCAACACCTATTGTGGAAAAACCCGGGGAAAGTACTCTGTATATAGACGACAATATTAAGCAGTAATATATACAAGTACAATGTCTATCCAGTCTCCAATACCCAAAAGTAAAACAAAATATCAAAATTGCATGTACTAGTAGGTCCTCGACCGCGGGCAATCAGATAAAGTTGCCCAAAATCCTCTTGCCCCTACTAGCACTAGGATCTGCACTCGACCATCACAAAAAGCAAGATGGAGAGTACAGTTAGTAAGATTCCAACGAAGTACACCGAGCATTTATAAGAAAATAAACAGATACCAATAAACATGTTAAATAATCATGCGGAAACTAAACAGGCAACTGCGCTAAGATCATCACATGAATAAATAACACGAGAGAAACAAAGTGTGTACTCGTCCCGTCAGACTAAACTGTACTTCGGACCCCAAGGATCCTTTCGGTGGGTACCCCCACTTCCTTTCACCTGGTTCCTCGCGGGCTTAACCGACACGTGCACCCTTACAACTCTGGTTGCAATTCACCGAATGCCTGATCACACGTGCTAAAGCATAGTGTGCCATAAGTACACAACGAATATCAGGTGGGAGTAACTCGACCACCAACCCAAATGTATCACGGAATAGAGTACAATAACAAGGAATAAGAAATCAACGATGGAAATGTAAACCCTCAGTGACTTTCAGATGAAATCTTACGTACCTCGAAAACGCACTCCAAAGTTTCACTCACGTCTCGAGATATGTGCCCGACTCCCGATTGTGGTCTCCTAAGTTCCTGGTGTCCCATTAAACCATTTTAACTAGTTTAGAGTCAAATTAAGTGAATTTATAATGTGTGACCAAATTATGAAAATTTTCATTTCAAAAAGTCTTGGTTTGACACCCTTTTCGAATTATACCGGGGTGTAAACGACCGAAAAATTCTCGAATACCATTTTTCTACCTTTTTCTCATATTTTATAATTTTTCCTGATTTTCTGAATTTTTCCACATATTTTTCTTATTTTTTTGTAATTTATTTTAATTTAAAACTGTTTTTAAATTAAAAATTAATATTATATTATTTAAATGGATGGGTGGGTCCCTGGATCGGGTCAAACCCGGTCCTACCGGGTCGGCCAGACCCGGGTCGGGACCCGTCGGGTCCGATCGGGCCCGGACCGGCCCAACCAAGTTGGGCCTGGGCCGACCCAACCGTCCCAGGGGATGCACGCACGCACGCACACGAGTGCGTGCACCCCTTCCCTACCCCATCTTCTTCTCCGTAGCGTCTCTGGTTTTTTTTTTTTTTCTTCCCGTGGGGTTGGGTTCGGTCCCAACCCTAGACGGCCTTTGGGAGGGAGGTGACCTCCCATTCACCTCCTTCCTCAGCGAAGCCATACCACCACCACCATGGCCGACCATTTCAACAACAACAATCAACAACAACGCCAAAGCAAACTCAACTCACCTGTGTTCACGGCTCCGAGTCGTCTATCTCTCCCTCTCCGGTCTCTTCTCTCTCTCTTCGAGTCTCTTCTTCTTCTCTCATTCTCCTTCCCTGTTTTCTCCTCTGTCGCTACTATTTTATTTCTTCATATTCTCGGTCGTGTGTGTGGGTTGTGTATGTAGGAGAGAGTGACGTGAGGGAGAGAGAATGAGTGACGTGAGGGAGAGGGGAAAATGATGGAGTGAGGTGGAGTGTGAATGGGGTAAACTAGTTGACCTTGTGTCTTTGACTCCAAAATATGACACAGCTGTGACATTCGCCTATGTTTTCGAGCGTTTCGACGCCCGAATTTCGCGTCTGAGTTGCGATATACGCGTACCGCTGCGTCACTAGCCACCTAATATTTATTCCATAGTAGTTACTTGACCAATCTTTTATTTAATTTGTGTGTTTTAGTTTTCCCGACTTAGTGTACCCACAGTTTGCTCCTCAGTACCCATCTTGACACGTTTCTCGAGGCGAACACCCGTTACACTATCTCGCTTGATTCAGTGATATAAATACACACATGCGATGCTAGATAAATAACTTGATATACGACATCGCAAATAGACAAACAATCACGCAAAGTTACTATTTACCTATCCAGGCGTGCTCTGACCTATCTGCGGCATCCACGTGGATCTGAGCTGTCGTCCAAGTCTGAAAATAAATAATAATAATGTCGAAATTAAAATGTGGGTCGTTACACATCGACTAAAGGTGTTGGGTTTTGGAGTTCGTATGCAACGAAAAATTCAAAACAATTTTTGAAAAAACCCAACAGGATCGAAAAATGTTCCATTAAAGTAGATCTACAAAAGTAAACCAAACTTTAATCCGTGATTTCCTTCTATACTTGTTCGATTTCGAAGACGTTTGAGTGCATGTCCTCTATGAGAAACTCATACATGAACGGTGACCACAATTTGTAGTGCTAGCCCCAAGAGATTGAAAACAATTTCTTTCTCTCTTAAAATATAGAGAACTTGAAAATAGAAAAAAAAACAAAAAACGAAAATCTTATTTCATTTTAGGGTTTCAATCTTTATTTATATGTGTAGATAAGCTCTCTTTTAAAATCCTATTCATATTACAACTATTGTATTTATGTGGTTTAAGCAAATTTACGCCCCTATTAATAAGTTATCATATAACAAATCGTAAGGCTTTTATGTCATGAATTTTATCATATAAAATTCATTACTCTAAACCAATTGAAATTGCACAAAGTAATTTTTTGTGTGTGACCCAATAAGTTCATGCGACGTTAGCATTGAACAAAAACCATTTTAGCATACAAGTCATGAACGGTCTCTAGCAAGGCATTATGATTACCTAAGTAGCATGAACATCAAAATCGTTACAACTTAATGAATAACATATATCATATCCTTTTGTCTTGCGATATCCTTTGCTTAAACATAAGACATGAAAAATCACCCTTAATGTTCAATCGCACTAGTCTCGATCTCTAAGTAAACTGAAAACATCTAAGTGACATTGATCATATCAATTCGCTTGGACTTAGCCACTTAACAATCTAACATATCGAGGGATCCACTAATATGTCTCTATACGAAAGAGACAAATTCTATCTTGATTACATAACTTCGCATATTATTCACATGGTAACCAATCACGATCTTTATAATCATCTGGTTAAAGACAACGTTTGATTGTGTCAAATTAGCGTGCTCATAATATTAAAGTCTATGATAATCCAAGTCGAATGACTAAATAATATACCTATCAAGAGTAACACCTATGACTTATTTCATGTGGTGTTCTCATAGCGGGTCGGTCCAACTTTGTTCCCTAACAAGTACTTATGATCTCGATTCATATCCCTATACACATGATCATCATATGAACATCAATCAAGATTCATACTAGTCTTAACTCATTATAGTTCCCAATATAATGACCGACTGAGGACATTTATAAGTATTTCAACAAATTCTCATGGATCTTATCATAAAGTAAACATGCAATCACTTAAAATAAAATAACGATGAAAAATTTTATTTTATTAATTAAAATTATAAGATAAATAATGTTTATAGATTAACCTAGGGCATATGGCCTAATAAAAAAGACCTTAGTTTTTGCTAAATGGACCCATTACTCAAGCATACCCCGATTTCGCTAAACATACCCCACATTTATTTTCATAAATTTCAAAAATATCATTGCTTACCCCATTCCCTAGAAGTCAAGAAGTGTCGCCCGTGTGTTTGGATCACGCGTGGTCGAGGTTTCGGCCGTTTACATTGAGACATCTTTAGAGGTCTTGGTCTTGTGTTGGTCTCGGTGGGAGTTGACCAAAACCTCTAAAAAGTTCTCGACTTATGAAACCGAGACTTCCAAAGCGGTCTTAAACTTGTGTGATCGAGACTTCCAAAACGGTCTCAGCCTTGTATGTTCAGACTCACGGGTGATAAGTACGAACAAAAAATTTTAAAACTCCAAAAAATAAATGAAATCGACCAAAAAATTAGTGGGTTTTGCTCGGAATCGTTGGATATTCTCAATTCCATCGATATTTTGTACCAAAAATGCTAGATTCAAGCTCCAAATCAAAAGTCATAAACCCAACAATAAAATCACAAACACCACTACCGACTAACAAAATGCAAGAAAAAACCCAAAAAGCCCAATAATCGACATGAAAATAAGTAGGTAATACATCTACGACGTCGAATCAATGTGATTTCGCTTGGATTTCGTCGGATTTGGGTCGGAAATGAGAACATGATTCAGGAAAAGAGTGACTAGGGTATGAGTGAGTAGGTGTGAGCAGGGTATGAAAAATGGAGCAGCTAAAAGACCCCAATTTTGCTAAATATACCCTAATATTTTAAAAAAAATTAATGCATGTGTAAAACCGGGTAATTAGGTGCATTTCCTGACTATTTTCATGTCAATTTTTTTGTTTTTTTGGGTTTTTTTTCTTACGTTTTATGAGTTGGTTGTGGTGTTTGTGGTTTTTTTTTTGTTGGCTTTAGGGCTATTAATTTGGAGTTTGAATCTCGCATTTTTGGCATAAAATATCGATGGAATCGAGAATATCCAGCGATTCCAAGCAAAACCCACTAATTTTTTGGTCGATTTCATGTATTTTTCTTTAGTTTTGAGTTTTTTTATTCGTTCTTGTCACCTGTGAGTTTCGGACACATAGGGCCGAGACTGCTTTGAAAGTCTCGGTTATGCAAGTCGAAGACCGCTTTGAAAGTCTCGATCACATAAGTCCAAGACTTCTTTAGAGGTTTCGGTCGGCTCCCACCGAGACCAACACAAGACCGAGACCTCTTCGAAGGTTTCGGTGGGAGTTGGCAGAGTCCTCTAAATATGTCTCATTGTAATACGACCGATACCTCTAAACGTGTAACCGAAACCCACGGATGATACTTCTTCACTTTTAAGGCATAGGGTAAGTAAGGGTATTTCTGAAATTTATGAAAAAAAAAGTGGTGTACGTTTAGTAAAATTGAGGTATGTTTGAGTAATGAGGTCCATTTAGCAAAAGCCGATGTCCTTTTAGCCGCTGCCCTAAAAAAATTGATAATCAATAAAAGTAATAATAAGACAAGTCATTGATATTCTTATTTAAAAAAAAAAAAACCAAGTCGTTGATACTCTCCGGTCTTCACTTGCACTCCCCTCAATAAGCATCTCTCGCAATTAATTCGAGGGCCGCTAAGGGCACCCCACCATTTAATGAAGGCACCCAAAGTATTTGCAAAAATTTCAGCAAAAGTGGAAAAGACTATTTTGCCCTTGTATATATAGTGATTCCAACCTCACAAATCATTTTGACAAAGAAAAAAAGGCACCCCACCACAAGGTTGAACCACAAATCCACGCTGTGTTTGTCGGCGTTGATCGATTATTGCGGATTGTCATAATTCCACAGCTAGGTAACAATGTTTGACAACCATATTCGTGTTTTTTAGAAAAGTTGAGTTGTGTATAACTATGAAAATTATGATTTGTTTGTGAACGTAGGGTTTGGTAATTTATTCCAATCCGAACTTGACTCCACTATATAATGGAGGATTGTACTGCTTCGGTGCCAGAGGAGGTCGTACTTGAGGTATTTTTGAAAATGTTTTGTGTATTCGTTGCGGTTAACAGAAGGTTACATGCAGGTGGTGCGCGATTGTTTCGGCCTCGCGGGGCCGAGATGTAATGTAATCTCTCGGTCGTAGAGGACCGAGATGTTTCGCGTATCGACGGAACCATTAAACCCGATAGTATTCGTTGACTCTCGGTCGTACGTGAGCGATACCACTAAGCTAGTTGCGGCCATGTACGAGAAAACATGTTTTTTTGGATGTTATTCTTATTGTCTTGTACATTTCGGTTGATTATAATGTTAGATTGTTTGTATTGCGGGTAATGCCGGTTTTACGCCTTATTTCCGGACTACACGGACACGTTTACACCTTGTAGGCAATTTCCAAGTAGAGAAGCGACGGTTTCATGGCTTCAAATGATAGGCCGTGAGAACATGTTCGTGCTAGTGACAAAGCACTCGACGCCGGTGGCATTAAGCGCGAGGGTAGGGTGAAAATTGCTGTGAGAGGTCGGGGACTTACGGGGAATGTCACAAAGAGTTGGTAAGGGTAAAGCGGAAAAAATAGCTTCGAAACCAAGAAATGAATAAGAAGACGAAACGGGGAGGACTCAAACAGTACGAAGAAATGTGGATGCCCTTTCCTTATCAACGTAAAGGAAAATGCTTGACTCGTTGTGGTATATCACTTATATATGTGGGAGGCACAATCACGAGCCCGCAAAACACTTGGACGGCCATTCTTTTGCGGGAGATTGGATAAGGCGGAGCGGGAAGTTGTGGTGCAAATGACAAAGGGGAATGTGAAGCCAAGGGACATCCTAAATACGTTGAAGCAAAGAGACGTTGGTAACGCATCGACAATGAGGACTATATATAATGCAAGACAAAAAGCCCGAAAGGAGGATGCGGGTGGGAGGACTCAAATGCAACAACTCTTGCACATTTTGGAGAAGAATAAGTGGTTGTCATGGCATAGGAAGGATCCCGATACGAATGTTGTCACGGAGTTATTTTGGTCACATCCCGACTCAATAAAGTTGGTCGGTGTTTTCCATCGGTTATTTTGATGGATTGCACGTACAAGACAAATAGGTACCGAATGCCTTTGTTGGAGATTGTTGGCATCACTTCTACGCACTTGACGTTCTCCGTTGGGTTCGCATTCTTATCATCAGAGAGTCATGGGCATTATGTTTGGACACTTGAGAAGTTGAGATCCATATTGGATGGGTGGCCTAAGCTTTGACGTGCTTGTTACCGATAGGGACTTAGCCCTTATTAGTGCAATAGAAGAAGTTTTTCCGGCCTCGTCTCACCTCCTTTGCTCTTGGCACATCAACAAAGTTGTTTTGTCTAAGACTAAGAAGATGTTTGGGGAGAACGATGGTTTTGCGCGTTTTATGGGTAGTTGGACGAGCGTGATGTATGCCAAGTCGGAGCGTTATTTGAAGTTAGGGTGAATGACCTCCGTTTTGAATTTGGGCATGTAAAGGGTCTAATGGAGTACTTGGACAACACATGGCTAAAGAGCTACAAGGAGAAATTTGTCTCGGCTTGGACAGATAGACTTATGCACTTTGGGGAAACGACAACTCAGAGGGTGGAGTCTGCACATTCTACTCTGAAGGTTCACCTTGGGAACAGTCAGGCTAATTTTGAGACTCTATGGAATGTGGTTGATGGACTCCTTAGAATCCAACACAACAATATCAAGGCATCGTTTGAGCTAAGTTTGAATGTCGTCCAACATGAGTACGTTGATGAGTTGTATCGACGATTGCGCGGTTATGTGTCTCAACGGGCGCTTAGGCTAATTAGAGATGAATTGGCCGGGGAGAGGATGTTGGTCACGATTCCACTCGTTGTGGTTGCGCGATACGCACCACACATGGCCTTCCTTGTGCACATGAGCTTAACCATCATATATTTCTTTGGGACGCCCATCCTCTCCAAGACATTCATGTTTACTTGGCGAAAGTTGAGTATGATACACCGAGAGTCCGGTGGACTCGTCAGGTACAACGTGCACGATGAGATTGAAAGGGTGTTGGCAAAGTTTAATGCATGCGAGTAATGAGGACGATCGACTCAAGATTATTCGGCGGCTCGGGAGATTAGTCGACCGTCGTCTACTCTAGGTGTTGTGCGCCGGCAAAAATTAAGACAAAAGGAAGGACACCGGGGTCGTTGAAGAGAAAACACGAGTGTCCCGATTCTTCAACGAAACGGTTGCCGAGTGAGTTTGAGTACGTGCTATCGACTCGGGAGGCCTCAAGTTCTAGGCGAAAGAGAAGTAAAGTTGTTCCTAAAGCGCATTGTGGTAGTCGACGCAAGCACAACGCAACTAACATGGCTTACGGTCATTGCGTAGATCCGGTTTGTTGCTACATGTTGAGGGCATCATCGATGTGCTAGCCGATGGGAATTGTGGATATAGGTGTCTTGCGCATGGGCTTGGACTACCGAGATGACGACGGGTGGCGGATCGTCCGTAGAAGGATGTACGATGAGCTTATCGGGCATGAAAACCATTGGCGCGAAGTCTTAGGTTCGAGTTACGAGTGTGAAGATTGCGGTGCATTGCGTAGATAATCAAGTTGGTGCAACTTTCCAAGAATGGTTCACACTTCCGGACATGGGATTGTTAGTAGCCACTTGCAGATCAATGTGGTTCTCGTCAACCTATCGCGTGGGTGTGCCTCAACATTTCTACCTCTACGTAGTGCTCCACCATCCACCTGGTCACACGATCTGTCATTGCCATGATTAATGACAGGAATATACATTGGCTTAGGGTATGTGATGCGAATTTGGTTGAATTGTTATGTTGTTTCCCGACAATATGGTAATGGTGTCTTGTTCACATTGACGGTGTTCTTGAGCACGAATGCACCCTTGCCATCCGTATACCGTCGTGGGTACGGTATGCTCGGGATAGTGCGAAAGGTTGGCGAGACAGATTCGTATTCGAGACATCGCGCCCGTTGCAACTCTACTTGATGCCACCATATCCGTTGTAGATTTGGGTACACCGTAGTGTTACAAGCTGGAACAATGCAAATAGTTTGGTTGTACAATTTGTAATTTTCAAAGTTAGGATATAAAATGATTGAAAGTTAGTTTCATTTGTTGGATTAGTAGGTTACTGGCACATTCGTTTCGGTCGTGCATGACCGAAACGCATGTTCAACTTCGCGGTTATTCGCCACCGTAACTTAACGCTTAAGCTCGGCTATGAGAGACCGTAACCGTCCTTATAGTCTCGGTGATGGATGCAGAAAGTTCCACTTTGCCATTCGGTCTTTGAGTGGCCAACACGACATGAAAAAATTTCTTCGAATTCCACCACAAACATGGACAATGAAACATCATAAACAGTCATGATAATGTACTCAACAGGCAAAGGAGACATATAAACCATTAAAAAGTGTATGTAAAATGTAATACAAATGTCTATCCCTCCAACAATGAGGGTTGGTCATTGCTTGGGTTTTTCACGTTCTTCCTTCGATACTCCTTCCCATGCATTCTCTTACGGGTGCCACCATCGGTCGAGGCGGGAGAGATGTGGCTGGGCGAGGGTGTGGAAGTGCTACCATGATGGGAGTGCCTCGGGCCTGGTTCGGTAGGGCCGGTTGTCGCGGTAGGGCCGGTTGTCGCGGTTGTGCCGGTTGCGGTCGCGGGAAATGTACTCGTGGGGGTGGGACTTAAATTCCTTCCCGAAAGGAGGTTGACCACTGCAGTCAATGTGGTCCTAGCCGAGTCCAAAGTAGACATCTCTGGGGGGAGGTCCATCCATCGCAACGCCGCGTCCAAGGCTCGCCTATTGCGCTGGTGAAAAATTTCGGGTTACTGTCAATTACTCAACATTGCGGAAATAATTATAAGTGCCATATTACGTATAACCATTCCAATACCTCAAGTATCTCGTTCTCTTGCTATGGTTGAGGCGACCATTACACGGTCCTCAAAGACCGGATTCGTGATAACGGGATGAGACACGTTGACGAACCAAGGGAGGTAGTCGGTGTAGCCGAAAACTCAAATCTTGCCTTCTCGCCCCTAACTTCGGCCGACCACACATGGTTCCTCCATCGCTCCCAATTGTCTTGTTCGAACCCATACTTGACGGAGTACTTGTTTGCAAGCGGGCCTCTGTGTGCTTCCAATGGACGGTAAGGAGGATCGGTATCGACTGCACGTGACCAAGCTGTCTTAGAATCCTCTCCGGGTGGTAGGGCTCCACCACATCCATGTACTTGATCTTCCCACTGTAAAAGGCCATCGCTTGCACAACGCCATTTTCCCTTAAATTCACATATGGGTCCCAAGTGACCTACAAAATATTCAACATATAAGCGCGGGTGTAAAGTAAATGACCAAATTTGAGTACGTGCTTAAGAGGACATCAGAGGTAATGGATAGGCAGCTCACCTCACTTGGTCGCAACCTATCCAAGGTTCTCCTAATGGCCCCGAGCTTGTCAACATTCGCAACCGTCTCGTGCTTTTGAATCCATCTGGAGACACGAGGGTGCACGTAGTCCACGTACTTCGCATTGGGCGTGGCGAGACCAAGTTTGAAATGGTCATACACCCATCCCTGCATATAACGTTACAATGTTAGTTACTGCACAATTGCAATTTGGGCGAATCGAACAAAAGAATGCCTATTCCGTATATTTAAAAACAAACCTCAAGCAATGTGAGGTAGCCGGCAATACGGGACACTAGGACTCTCGTGGCGGACCCCAGTGTCGATACAAGTAGGCCAACGCAGCTGCTCCCCCATGCGTAGTTCCTACGTCGTCCAAGTCCTCAAGTAGCTTCGACGGCGATCGACACCCGAGTCCCACTCTTATCGGCAAAAAGAGTGCACGACAACAAGTACAAAGCAGTACGCTCGGCCGTGTGCATTCCACGGGAGGATAATTTACGGGTATCGAACCAGCTTTGGGGCACCATCGACTCTTCAACCAATGTTTGCGCCTTTGTGAGCCCCTTGGTGATATTCACCTCCTCCTCCGCCTCCTCGGCGCTAACCCCAAGAAGGTTGGAAACCATCTTGATAGCGTCGGAGCGAGATTCCTCCGTGTACCTAGCAAATTTGTCCACTTCTACAACTTTGCCCGTCACGGGGATCTTGAGGAGGAAGGCGACATCCTCAATGAGATAGACATTTCACCAAAAGGTAGGTGAAATGTGTTCGTCTCCGGCTGCCACCGCTCCACAAATGCAGAGATCAACTCCTTGTTGGCCTTGCGGTATGAGCAGTCTATCAGCGCATTCAACCCGGAACGCTGAATAATCCTCTGGAGTCCCGCCGTGTCCGGGTGACACGACTGTAAATCCCATTCCGCTATTTGAGCTCCGTGATTGATACACTTAAGAACGGGCCGCTCCTGCAAATGTAAAAACATTTCGTCATTATGTGAAGACATGAGTGTTAAGTTAATAATTTCAATGATATTGAAATTACCTCATTCCTCCATATCGATAAAGCCACATGATCCTTGAAGCTCTTCGACAACGCCCGTCATATGGGACCACCGGGAATGGAGCACGCGCCTCAAAAGCCACTTCGGCTCTCTCTTCATCATGGCCGGCTCCACCTCTTCCGCTCCCCCCACATTACGATCTGTGTCTATCATGGTTGTCATGGCATCGAAGAGTCACTTGCTACTTGACTCCGATGCATGCCCCTCCTCTTCTCCTCCGGCAACAACAAGATCCTCGGTCGCCGGCATTGAGGGTCGAACCCTCATCGTGCAAATGTAACCTTCCACGATTGCCATCTACCTTCGCCTTGCCCTTACCATCCCGATTCTCCTTCTCTTTCTCTTCTTTCCGAGTACGATCTTTCAGGGGGTCTCCGGCCACCTCGCCCTCTGTTCGGCCTCGGGACCTCGGCTCCGCCTCTTCCCTAGTCACCCAGGTTGCTTCGGACGAGCCATACACGCATAAATTACAACATATAAGCGCATGGAACAGATCCCAACTTAAATTTACAAAAAAAAAGTCCAAATCATCCATTTCTTATGTCGCGGTCAAGCGAGGTTTGTGAAACGACATATATTTTCGGTCACCCATGGCCGACAATTCCTCCAATGTATCGACATTGAACAACCGAGTCTAATGAAACGGTCTCGGTTTTGCGCCGCCGAGATGAATTGACCATTCGAATTCTACAAGCTCTCGGCCACTCACGACCGAGCCTACCTTTACACTCACGGCATGGTACAACCAATAGTACGCCCAAATTCTCGGTTGTACACCACCGCCACCGCATTACCTAGAAGTACTTCCATCTCTCGTCACATTTCGGCCAGAGAGACCTATAGTCATCTCGGTGGTCGATGGCGAGATTGTGTGATCTTTGTCGGCCTTTGTGGCCAGAACGGTTCGATTTCCCAAAATTTGGCTACTCTCTCGGTCATCCTTGTCCGAGAGCATAACCACATTCTCTTCCCTGTGTGGCCGAAAGCTGCGATTTCCCGTTCTTACACTAATGAACAACCCACCACTTGTAAATCACAACTACTCTTCCAAATGTAACTTAATAACACTAAAAACGTACCTTGAATCGACCGATTTCCATGAAATAATGTGTGCTCGAAGATGTTCGACGGAACCCTAACTTCGAGACGAAATCTGCCCACGCCACGACTCGACGAACTGCAAAAAAATCGTCAAACGGAGGAGAAACACAAGGCGAGACACGGGAGACACGATTTCGGAGATTCCACCCACTGCACGGTTCACACAAAACGGGTTCTTGGAGTCCAGGCGGTGAAGATGACGCTTGGGGTGCTGGGGTGCAGATGGATTTGAACGAGGGGTAGTTTAGGTATTTCGGGTCTAACTTTTGGGTGCCCAACGTAAATCGGTTTGTGCACACATTAACTGGGTGCCTTCATTAAATGGTGGGGTGCCCTTAGCGGCCCTCATTAATTCGTGCCCTGGATATGTGGTTGCACGCAACAAAAACTTAGGGCGCCACTACTATTTCGCCCTTCCCAAGTTCGGCGAGACCAAAATTATTCAGGGGCATTTACGTCACACAACCACTTTCTTCACTGCTCCCTCTGTCCCCTCATCCAAACAGAGAAAAAACGCAGAGACAGTGAGAGGGCAAATCCAACGCGAGCGACCCGGTCCCTTCGCTTGTTCCTCATATCGTTCGGATCTCGCGTCGCTCTCTCCGAAGAAGATCGAATTTTGGTCCGGAAACCGAGCATGAGCGGCCAAGATCTTCTCGAAATCGAGCCGATCGAGCTCAAGTTCCCATGTGAGTATCAAACCTCCTCATCTTCCTCTCTTTTGCGATCATGGCGATTTCTTGCTTTTGATTTCTTCGTTTGTGAATTTTGTTGGCTCGAGAAGTTGAGTTGAAGAAGCAGAGTTCGTGTTCCATGCAATTGACCAACAAGTCCGACGACTATGTCGCTTTCAAGGTGGTTCATCAATTAATCGGTTTCTATGTTAGGGTTTTTTTATTCTTGGTTTTGATCGATTGTTTTGTTGTTTTTGTTATTGTTTCTGTTGTGGTTAAAGGTGAAAACCACGAATCCGAAGAAGTACTGTGTGCGACCTAACGCAGGAGTGATTCTGCCGAGATCCATATGCGACGTTACCGGTAAAAAAAAGAAAGAAATGAAAAACTTGTTGATTTACTTTGTTGCATTGATTGGATTACTCTTTTTCCAATGGTAATTATTGGATATTTGTGTCGTTTTGGTTGAATTATGTCAGTTACAATGCAAGCGCAGAAGGATGCGCCACCAGATATGGAATGCAAAGACAAGTTTCTTCTACAAAGTGTTGTGGTGCCGCCTGGATCGACCGCGAAGGACGTTACCTCGGAAATGGTGATCCAATTCGATTTTTTTTTTTTTTTTTTTAACTTTTAAAGTACAATGTTTCTTATTTAGTTTATGGATACCGATTGGTTTGCTTCGATAATTTCTTGTCTTTTTAGTTCAACAAAGAAGGTGGGAAGGTGGTCGATGAGTTCAAATTGAGGGTTATTTATGTCCCTGCTTGTCCCCCGTCGCCTGTCCCTGAAGAACCTGAAGAGGGATCTTCGCCCCGAGCCTCTTCGACTGAGAATGGGAGCCAAATCCAAGGAACTTCTTTGTTTGATGCCGTAAGTTCTTATTTTATTAGTATCGTCTTTCTGCATTTTGGTAATGCTTAGGAGAAATTTGATTGATTTGGTTAACAAAACTTTTCAACAAAATTTTAAAATCAAAACAAATGCTAATGGATTGGAGAAGAAGCACGCTTGTGCCAATTTTTAAAAACAAAGGAGACATTTAAAGTTGTTCAAACTACCGAAGAATTAAACTTGTGAGTCGTACTATGAAACTT
Source organism: Stephania yunnanensis (assembly GCA_039657365.1). Taxonomy (NCBI): domain Eukaryota; kingdom Viridiplantae; phylum Streptophyta; class Magnoliopsida; order Ranunculales; family Menispermaceae; genus Stephania; species Stephania yunnanensis. The sequence continues at coordinate 48,257,819 of CM077584.1, read as the reverse complement.
TGAGAGAGGATAATTGACAATAGGCTGAGGAGGAAACTAACAATATCAGAGAATCAATTCGGCTTTATGCCTGGGAGGTCAACTCTGGAGGCGATTTTTCTTGTAAGAAGATTGTTAGAAAAATATAGAGAAAAGAAAAAAAATCTTCATATGGTATTTGTAGATTTAGAAAAAAGCACATGATATGGTCCATATAGATGTTCTTTGGTGGGTTCTAGAAAGAAAATGAGTGTTTGCTAGATACATAGACACTATTACGGATTTGTATGATGGAGTAGTAATGAGTATAAAGACATTTGGAGGAGCTACAAAAGAATTTTTCATTACGATTGGACTACATCTAGGATTGACTTTAAGCCCATATCTATTTACTTTAGTTATGGATGAACTAACTAGACATATTCAAGATGATATACCATGGTGTATGTTATTTGCAGATGATATTGTCTTAGTGGATGAAACAAAAGATGGAGTGAATAGGACATTAGAACACTGGAAGAATACGGCCTACAAATGCCCCCACTAGGAAACTTGACTCAATAGAAATGCTAGGAATTCGATGAGGTAGGGGTAGAACAAAGTTAACATGGGATGCATTAAGTAGGAGGGATTTGAATGGCTTGAAAAGCTTGCCATCAATTGCACTTAATCGAACACAATGGAAGAGTTTGATCCATGTAGCCGACTCCAATTAATTTTGGACTAAGGCTATGTTGTTGTTGTTGTTGTATCGCCTTTCTGCATTTTACTATATTTGTTACTTGTTACTGGTGTTAAATTTAAAATCTTGTTGCACTTTGAAATGTTGATAGCTGGTTCTCATTGTCAAGCTAACCGTTTCTGGCTTGTCCAAGTCTGCCCATTTCCTAAAGATATTGCCTGAATGATGTTATTGTAGTTTGAAAACCTTCTCATGGTTGCTGTATTCATTCCTTTTATTGTATACTAATTTGAGCGTGTCCAAATATTTAGGTGTCGAGATCTTTAGATGAGCAGAAAGACAAGTCATCAGAGGTACTATTCCCTTCCATTTTCCTTTGAGGTCTGCATTGAAAATTGGTGGTAGTCTTGTTTGGTTTTTGTTGAATCTGTATGATTTATGTTCTACGCAACTTTTTTTTAAAAAAATTTCTCTTCCTATTAGTTCGTAATGTATCGGAACCTATTCTTTTAGGATGCTTTAGGAGATATTTGACCTCTATTGGTTTTCTGTTTGTCTCTTATCAAGCTTATGTCACTTTTTGTCAAACATGGCCTACTTTCTTAATAAGACTGCTGTCAAATATTTGTGAGATTTATGTGGATGTTAACTTCAACTTTTGTTGGATGTTACGCAGAAGAAGCTCCTTTCAAATATTTTTTTCTTTAACTTATGATATTTGGAGAATATATTATAAGAAAGAAGACTAAAGAGTTTAGAATTGAGAAATGGTGAAAATTATTGGCTCTCTTTTTCTTAAAGCCGATTTTGTTTTATATAAATTAGAAAAAACATATTTTACTTGTTTTCTCTCACCTAAAGTGAAAATTGTGGGAAGATAGGGTTGCATAGTGAAGAAATAGTCTTCCATAAAAGAAGTCGCTGGCCAGCAGAGAACTTTATCTTTTTTTTATGCTGTACAATCTCATTGCCATAGTATTTTTGTAAACATATCAGTTGTTGTATGATTTTGCTGTTCAGGCATCGTCTCTGATTTTCAAGTTGAGTGAGGAGAAGAATTCTTATGTTCAACAGAGCCAGAAGCTCCGTCAAGAAATAGTACGTCATTACTGTTCTAGGAGTATTTGTTTCCTTATAAGGCTTATATTTACGCATATGGATGCTTATTTTTCTTGATGATTCGTATGCTATTGATTTGGGCATCTTTGCAAGCCTCGTTGAATTTTTATCCTTCATTTTATCATTGTTGCCAAGGTCATCTGACGTATTTATTGACACGTGCTATTACTAAGAGTCATTGATAGCTATATGAATGCTTGCATTTCTATATTGGTCTCGGGTTAAATTTACTACACTTATCCCATTTAGTTAAGACCATCTTATGCAATGAATTTCTTACTCCATCACCACCTAGATACCAATAACTGAAGAAGCCAATCTCTCAATTACTATTAAGTTCCTTCTCATGCTTGAGGCAAATACAATGCTGGCAAAAGTGCAGACTGTCCAACATTTGTTGCATTCTAACATCCATGGCATGAGAAACATAACATTTATTTGATGAGACTGTTTTGTTCTTATTTCTTGAGTTTTTTTAATAAATCCATTACTAGAGAATCTATTGATTGAAGTAGTGAGCGCACAACATACCATTGCTCTTGAAAATTATTAACTAAAACAACGACCAATTTCTTCAATTTATTTTCTTCTTTGTTTTCCTTATTTTATTGTTTCATATTTTGTTTTATTCTCATAGATGTTGCTTTTGTTGTTATGGGTTAATATCTGGCTTTCCTGTCTTTCATCTCAATTTCCATTTTATGATTATGAATTTGTTATATATGGTTATTCGTTAGATTGTAATTGAAAATGACCTGAATAAATATTGAAACTTAATTACAGATATCCATCCGTTACATTATTTCTCTCTCCTTCTATTTCTTCTTTCATTCTGGTGCTATGCCATCAAAAAATCTATATGAGTTAATTGTCCTTATTAACTTGCATAGTCTCAGGATCAACTGCATCATTCTCATTACCACAATTCTTCCTAATCTCTTATGGTTTCCTAGTATTATATTTGAGCATTATCTTCTTAATGGGATATAATCCTTGGAGCTAATTCAGTTGCTCTTGTCCAATTTTCTAGGCATATATTGCACATAGTTGTACTCTTGGGGGCTGGTGTTCTCCATGATTTTTTTTTTAAATATGTGAAATTTTGTTTCTTCTTAATGGAATATAATCATCGCAGCCTTCGTCTTCATAAACTCTCAAAAGTCCCTCAGTCAAATGCATGCTCGATGGGTATTGTTTATACAAAAGTTCACATTTGTGTTTAAACATAAGAAAGGAGTACATAATAGGGTTGTCGATGCTCTAAGTAGGCGCTCCCACCTCTTGCTCACAATGACAGTTTCTCACATTGCCTTTGATTTACTTAAGGAGCTCTATGCCACTGATGAGGATTTTCTATCGATATGGGCTACTTGTTTTTCCCTTCAGGCCGATGGAGATTTTTTCATTCATGAAAGCTGCCTCTTCAAAGGCAATAGACTATGCATTACCAACACTTCTCTTCGATTGTTGCTAATCGAAGAACTACATTGCGGAGGTCTCGCTGCTCATGTAGGTCGAGATAAAACAATCATTTTGATGGAAGAACGATATTTTTGGCCACATCGATGTTTCTGAGTTTGTCGAGAGATGTGCTACTTATCAATCCTCCAAAGGTGCCTTACAAAATACATGATTATATTTACCACTCCCTATCCCTGCTCACATATGGGAGGATTTGTCTATGGATTTCATAGTGGTGCTTCCCAAAACACAACGTCATATAGATTCTATCTTTGCGGTGGTAGATGGGTTTGCCAAGATGGCCCATTTCATCCCTTGTCGACGAACTGCAGATGCAAGCAATGTCGCTACTCTATTCTTTCGAGACATAGTCCGCTTCCATGGAGTCCCTCGTTCAATCACGTCTAATAGGGATGTGAAATTTGTTAGCCATTTTTGACGCTCACTGTGGCGAAAGTTTGGCACCAAACTGAATTTCAGCAGTGCGTACCACCTCCAATCCAACAAACAAACAACGGTCATCAATCACACAATTGGTAGTATGTTTCGTTGCCTCGTGGGGGATCACCCAAAGCTATGGGATTCTTTCCTTCCTCAAGCTGAGTTCGCCTTCAACTCTATGGTCAATCGATCAACTTGTTTTAGTCCTTTCATGATTGTTTACACCATAGCCCCCTCCATGCTAATTGACCTTGCTTCCCTTCCCCAATCTACTATTCGTTATGTGGAGACCCTCATAGATAAGATACACACTATCCACCTGTAGGCCAATCACAATCTCACTGAGGCTTATGCCAAATACAAAGTTGCTGCTGATCTTCATCGACGGGAGAAAATATTCCACCCCTATTGAACTCGTGATGATCCGTTTTAACAAGGAGTGCCTCCAACATCTTAATCATACCAAGCTTCAGTCGCGGAAAATTGGGCCCTTCTTCATCAAGCGTTGAATCAATGACAATGCCTATGTGATTGATCTGCCTCCCGATATCCCCTACGCATCATCCTTCAATGTTGCTGATATTTTTGCTTTACTACTCACCTGACGATGTTGCTATTCAAGTCTCGAGCTTGAGGTCGAGATCTTTTGAGGACAATGGCACTGATGTAGGGATCTTTGTGTGCCTATCTCGAGCTTGATCAACTAATGGGCATCTCGAGGAACAACAAGCATAGATGGGACGATGACTCACCACTCAAAAGGATTATGCGTTATTTCCATTTTGATGCTCTACCAATTTTGTTTTGGCAGAGCACAACCCTGCTATACTAAGGAGTCAGAGGACGTTATTTGCTTTTCGTTCTTTTGTCTTTTGCAATCTTTTCAATTCAAAGAAGCTATATCGGAAAGCATTGTAAGAAAGAGAGATAGTTGTTATTCTTTTGAAATTAAAACATCTATAGAACAGTGTGTGTTCTTAGTTCCCTTTGTTGTTCAATCCCTTCCTCACAAACTCTCTGCGTTACGAGACACTCAAGGATATGTATGAGAGGGTAGTAATGACTATAAAGACATTTGGAGGAACTTCAAAAGAATTTCTCTTAAGTCCATTTTATGCCCTTAATTTTGTGTGCATTTAGTCTATTTTAATGTGTCAATGTCTCCTCAATTAGTTTGTAAATTACTTAATTTTGTTATTTGTTTTAGGCTACATTTGATGAAAAATGAATAAAAAAGAGACTTTTGGAGTGTTTTTGGAGATACGCCCCAAAGAGAGCACTTGCACACATCATAAGGCCACCTAGTGGGACCCACATTGATCCATGTTGAAGTTCAAGTGGTTTGCAAAAGAGTTAGAGCTCCTATGTTTAAGAAAAATCAACAAAATAGGCTAAGGCATGGAGTTGATGCTTGGGCAGCTCAACAGCCTTAGATCTCTACGTCAAGACATGCATGTGGAAGAAATTGGAAGATTAGAAACAACAAAGTGACATTAACGTGCTACGCGGTTGGACCACGTGAGAATTGACACCGTTCATCACACCTCGAGACACGAAACACATCTATGATCAGGAGGTAGAGACTAAGGTGAATTCAGGACATTTAGGGAGTCATTGGACGTGCCTCGAGACACGCGTTGAGAAGATCACAGGATGCTCGACCATTAGATCACTTACTTGAGTCACATATCTAAGTGTATAACTAGTGTGCGTTGATGCATCTGTCCACCTCCACTGTAGAGCTCTCGTCTGATCTGCCTCGAACGAAGCATCACCCCCTTTCCATCGAGCCAGAAGCATAGATTCTTCTCGAAAATCAACGAGTCATCAAACAATGGATGGAGCACTTAAAAAAGGGGTAGATAGGGAATTTTACAACAAAAATAGGGTTTTGACCCACGAGGAACGAGTTGACCATGCTTTTTGACCAACAAATCGTTAACACTTGGCAAATTTTTTTTTTTCATTTTCTCACTTTCAGAACACCCAAAAAAGGAAAAATAGGGGGGTTCCTTCCCATTTTCGTTGATCATCCTCTCTCCCCTCTACCCATATTTTTACTTTATTAGTAAACTTTTCTCTCGCTTCTCCATAAACTCTCAATTTCTCTCTTTCTATTTAATTTTTAAGCTTTGTAATTTGATTTTTAGGGTCGTGAGGCATTAAGCCTCGTGGCCTAGGATTGAGATTTTTCAAGGGAAGCTCAACATTACCATGAGATTTGTGAGGTTCTACCAATTTTAATTTCAAGTTTGATTTATATTTTGCTATCGCTCTTGTTATTGTTTGATTGCCATGGTTTGGATAATTGATTATGTAGTTGCAAATGTATTCTCTTTAATTTGAATTTATTGCTAGTTTGATTGTTTTGCATTTGTAATTGTGTAGAGCGTTAAACACCAAGTTACAAACGGATAACCCAATTAGTACGCTCCATTTTGGTCTATCTCGTATAACATGAGGGTCTAGGCTAAATCGAGCACACTTCATTACTTGGTTGTATAGGGCTAGTAGTTTCACGATCTTAATGTGGCAAGTGTGTTAAATCGTTGGTTGCTCTACCTAAGATTGTACACTTGTTTGAGAGTCTTTTACCAAAAATAGGAAACCAATGAGTGTTAGGTGCTCTCCGAAGCTCTATAGTTAGTCTATTGAAACTACAATTATTGGCATAATCGACGACCCAATCCTTGATGTCGAGTTGAACTCGAGTTTCCTAACCTAGGAATTTACATAATCCTTGTAAGACGATTGTTAGAAAAATAGAGAAAAGAAAAATGATCTTCTTATAGTATTCGTAGATTTAGAAAAAGCATATGATAAGGTCCTTAGAGATTTTTTTGGTGGGCTCTAGAAAGAAAATGAGTGCATGCTAGATACATAGACACTATTAAGGATATGTATGATGGAGTAGTAATGAGTATAAAGACATTTGGAGGAGCTACAAAAGAATTTTCTATTACGATAGGACTACAGCAAGGATCGGCTTTAAGCCCATATCTATTTACTTTAGTTATGGATGAACTAACTAGGCATATTCAAGAGGATATACCATGGTGTATGCTATTGCAGATGATATTGTCTTAGTGGATGAAACAAAAGATGGAGTGAATATGAAATTAGAACTTTGGAGGAATACATTATAATCTAAAGGCTTTAAATTGAGTGAGACGAAAATCGAATACACGCACTGTGAGTTTAGAAACACTAGACATCGAGATGATGAAGTGGTAAAATTAGGGGAAGTAGAAGTTCCTAAGGTGAACCACTTTAGATACCTAGGATAATCATACAAAATAATGAGAATGATGTCACACATAGAATTCAAGCTGGATGGAAGAAATGGCGGAGTGCAACATGGGTGATTTGTGATCGAAATGTTCTTACTAAGTTAAAAAGAAAATTTTATAGCCGCAATTAGGTCAGTTATGCTCTATTGAAGTGAATGTTGGACGGTAAAACAACAACTACATAAAATGAACGTAGCAGAAATGATGATGCTTAGGTGGATGTGTGGTAAAACTCGTAAAGATAGAATAAGAAATATAGAAATTTAAAGACAAGTAGGAGTAACACCAATTGATACAAAGATTAGGGAAGAGCGGTTGCAGTGGTTTAATCACCTGCAAAGACGACCTACAAATGCCCTCACTAGAAAACTTGACTCAATAGAAACTGTAGAAATTCGACGAGGTAGGGTTAGACCAAAGTTAAGATGGGATGCATTAATTAGGAGGGATTTGAATGGTTTGAAAAGCTCACCATCAATTGCACTTAATCGAGCACAATGGAAAAGTTTGATCCATGTAGCCGACCCCAATTAATTTGAAAATGAGGGTATGTTGTTGTTGTCGTCTTACGTTACTTACTTTCATCCAATTAGATTAGTTATTTTCTATCTTTTGTCGTTGTAGTTAGATAATTGTCTCCTCTTGCACTTTATTGTTCGTTAGCGTAGTTAATTAGATCATTTTCTCTCTAAACCCATTCTTGACCAAAGTTTAGATTACCAATCCCTATGGATCGACACTCGTGCTTACCACTACTACAAACCAATTGTAGTTAGCATTTGGTCACAAATAAGAGTTTGAAATTAATATTGACGTGTTTGATGTGCAACGACAATTCACGCTCGGTAGCCATAATTAGCCTCAACCTAAACCTTAGAGATGGTTCTAATTGCACATCAAAGGGACCACTGCAAATGCTATATGAACTGGCGAACATTGTGGAGTACTTTCCTGCAAATATGTTAGAGAGAAGGGACTAGGTAGAAAAAAGTAAAAGAAAACCAAAGAAAAGATTAGAACCAATCCCAACAACGAAGAAAAGATTAGAACCAATCCCAACAACGACGCCAAAAATTGATGCGCGTCGAACGCATCAATAATCAATAATAATTTTAAACTCGAATTGTTATCAAATGTTGCTACAATTGGTTTGTAGTAGTGGTAAGCACAAATGTCGATCCATATGGATAGACAATCTAACTTTGGTCAAGAACGAGAGTTTTAAGAGAGACAAACTAAACTAATTACACTATCTAAATTGATAGCAAACAAACCAACAATTAGTTAAACCAACAATTAACTAACCACAACAACAATAAATAAAAGAATTACTAATCTAATCGCATGAAAGTAAGTAACGTAAGTTAAGTTATGTAAAACTCGTAGGTTGGGAAAATTAAATTCAACTCAGCATTAAGGTTCGTCAATACTACAAAAGATTGTTTGGTTTAGTTCCAATAGACTAGCTATAGAGCTTCGGAGAACACCTAACATTCGTTGGTTTCCTATTTTTGGTAAAAAGACTCTAACAATTGTACAATCGTAGGTAGAGCAACCAACACATTCAACTAACTTGCCGCATTAAGATTTGTGAAATCACTAGCTTTAGACAACCAAGTCACGAAAGGCTTTTGATTTAGCCTAGACCCACTTGTCATACGAGATAGACCAAAAGGGAGTATACCAATTGGGTTATCCGCTTGCTACTTGGTGTTTAACGCTCCGCACAATTACATATACAAAATAATTAAAACTAGCAATAAATTCAAATAAAAGAGAATACGTTTGCAACTACACAATCGATTATCCAAACCATGACAATCAAACATTAACAAGAGTGATACCAAAACATAAATCAAATTTGAAATTAAAACAGGTAGAACCTCACAAATCTCATGGTGATGTTGAGCTTCCCTTGAAAAATCTCAATCCTAGGCCATGAGGCTTAGTGCCTCATGGCCCTAAAAATCTAATTACAAAGTTTAAAAATTAAATAGAAAGAGAGAAATTGAGAGTTTGTAGAGAGGAGAGAGAAAAGTTTACTAATAAATAGTACGAATATGGGTAGAGAGGAGGGAGAGGATGATCAACGAAAATGGGGGAGGAACCCCTTGGTTTTTCCTTTTTTGGTGTTTTGAAGGTGAGATAATGAAAAAAAATATTGCCAATTGTTAATGATTTGTCACTCAAAAAGCATTGTACTCGTTCCTTATGGGTCAAAATCCTATTTTTGTTGTCAAATTCTCTATTTGCCATTTCTTTAAGTGCTCCACCCATTGCTTGATGACTCGTTGCTCCTTTCAAGATGGATATATGCTTTTGGCTCGGTGGAAAGGGGGTGATGCTTCGTTCGAGGCAGATTGGATGATAGCTTGGCAGTTGAGGTGGACAGATGCATCAGCGCCGCACTAGTTATACACTCAGATACGTGACTCAAGTGAATGATCTGATGGTCGAACATCCATTGTGATCTTCTCAGCGCGCGTCTAAAGGCACGTCCAGTGACTCCTTAAACGTCTTGAATTCACCTTAGTCTCAACCTCCTGATCATATATGTGTTTCGTGTCTCGAGGTGTGATGAACGGTGCTGATTCTAGCATGTGGTCCAGTCGCGTTGCACGTTAGTATCACTTTGTTGTTTCCAATCTCTTCCACATGCATGTCTTGAGGCAGAGAGCTAAGGTTGTTAAGCTACCCCAGCATCAACTCAATGCCCTAGCCAATTTTATTGATTTTTCTTCAGCATAAGAGCTCTAACTCTTTTGCAAACCACTTGAACTTCAACATGGATCAATGTGGGTCCCACTAGGTGGCCTTAGGATGTGTGCAAGTGCGCTTTTTGAGGTGTATCTTCAAAAACATTCCAAAAGTCCTACTTTTATTCATTTTTCATCAAACGTAGCCTAAAGCACACAAATAACAAAATTAAGTAATTTACAAACTAATTTAAGAGACATTGACACATTAAAATAGACTAAATGCACACAAAATTTGGGACATAAAATGGACTTAACAATTTCCCATTACGATAGGACATCAATAATCGACTCTAAGCCTATATCTTTTTACTCAGTTATGGAAGAACTAACTAGATATATTCAAGAGGATATGTCATGGTGTATGCTATTTGCAGATAATGTTGTCTTAGTGGACGAAACAAGAGATGGTGTGAATAGAAAATTAGAACTTTGGAGGAATACATTAGAATCTAAAGACTAAGTTGAGTAGGACGAAAACCGAATGCATGCATTATGAGTTTAGAAATGCTAGACATCGAGATGGTGGAGCGGTAAAATTATGGGAGGTAGAAGTTCCTTAGGTGGACCACTTTAGATATCTAGGATCAATCATACAAAATAATGGTAATATTGAGAATGATGTCATACATAGAATTTAAGCTGGATGGAAGAAATGGAGGAGTGCAACTAGTGTGATATGTGATCGAAATATTCCTTACCTAATTAAAAAGGAAAATTTTATAGGACTGAAGTTAGGCCAGCTATACTCTATGGAAGTGAATGTTGGGCGATAAAGCAACAATAACTACATAAAATGAACATAGCATAAATAAGGATGCTTAGGTGGATGTGCGATAAAACTTATAAAGATAGAATAATATATATATAAATTCAAAGACCAGTAGGAGTAGCACCAATTGACATAAAGATTAGGGAAGTGCGGTTGCGGTAGTTTTGGTCACCTGCAAAGATAGCCTACTAATGCTCCACTAGAAAACTGACTCAGTAGAAATTGAAGAAATTCAACGAAGTAGGGGTAGACCTAAGTTAACGTGGGACATATTTGAATGGTTTGAAAGGCTCACATCAATTGCATTAAATCGAGCACGATGGAAGAGTTTGATCCATGTAGCCCCCATTAATTTGGGACTAAGGCTATGTTGTTAAACACACGAGTCACTCACTAACCTGGACTGTAGATCACCTTTAGACACCAAATTCCTTCTTTGCTTTTAATATGAATAGAGAAATTAGATTTGTTAAGTGCAGTTACAAAAGCGTTTCAAGTCACAAACATCTCTTGCATCTAAAACGCTAAGCCTACTCGCAAGGAATGACCTCCATCAGCTCTAGTCCATATACAATATGCTACTTGCTTTTTGATCTAATGGCCTGTTCGCTTCACCTTCTTAGGTCGGATTAGCCACATTGGACTGACTAATCCGATGTTCGCTTGGAAGGATTAACTAGTCCACAGGATTACTTGATACCTAATATAGGTGACTAAGCTAAACCATCCTTTTGAGCTCATTAACTAGTCCTAATGGTTGCACTTGGAACATTACCAAATTATCCTTCCCTCTTAAAAAAGTTAAGTCGTTGCAGTGCTTTGGCTTAGCTTCACCTTCATCGACTTAGTTGCTTTCGCTTAGGGGTAGATGAAACCAAACCTTAGCCAACCGAGGAAGGAGAACGAAGGGCGGTCTCATCGTTTTCACAAGGGTTTCTGCTCTCCATCTCACCTTCCTCATCATCATTATCAATGGCGGTCACATTCACTGATCTCCACACCGAATCCGGCCTCAAACTCTCGATAAATTCCTTTCCGTCGAGTTCTACATCTTAAGGTACATCTTCTCCCATGATTCACTCCATCTTCTTAGTTGAATCGTTGTTGTTAATGATCAGATGATGTTTTCATGTTTTCAATTCTAATTGGTTTGGTTGTTGTGGTTGCTTTGGTGGATTTGCAATGACAAGCTCACCAGAGATGATATCAAGGTTTACGCGGCGGTTTGGCGAATCAGAGGCCACCCCCCCCTGAAGCTTCTTTCTTTAGCAATTCTTCAACACTATGATTCATGAAAGAAGTGTCAATTCAGATTACAACAATACAATCGACTGCAGCCAAAAGCTTCCTTCTCCTCTAGCTCAAAAATTGAATAGGGTTCGATATTGTATGGATTTTATCATGGGCATAGAGTGAGGGGTATGTTGGTCATTCCACCAGCTCAAAAAAATTTAATCCCAATTTCAATACATCCAATCAAACAAGTGACCCAAATTGCTTAATCTAAGCCACAATCTTATGTATAAGTTAATCCCATACACACTGGACTATTGTATTTGTGAAGCAAACAAATCGTAAGTGTCTAACATCTAAAGAGCTTGAAAGCATTATGCTCTTCCTATGCTTGTAGAGCCAAATTTTTAGCACCAATCTAATTTAACTATGTGAATTTATAGAAAAGTAGCCCTAAAATCAAGGTCTAGGTCTGGCCCTAAAGCGAGGCAGGATGGGCGGCCACCCCAAATACAATAGTTCGGTGTGTATGGGATTAACTTGTACACCACGTTGTCAAAAAAGTAAATCACATATAAATTCCTCTCTTCCTACCAAAAGTTGAACCATTAATAATTGTTAGAAAACAAATTTTGCCCCTCCGTTTGTCAAAAGCTCAAACCATTAAAAGCATTTGTCATACATCAAATTTCATGCGTAAACCCTTCTCAATTTGGCGTGTTGACTCAAAATTTCTAATAAATTGTTATGGTCCACTAAAATATCCTCAAATTTCTAAGAAATTGGTAAGTTAATATCCCAACTAGCTAAAATAACATATACATGTATAATTTTGGTGTGAAAAAATAAAAATAAAAAATGGTTTAAACTAAAAATATTTTTGAGGTCATGATAATCTCAAGAAAGTATTTGATTTATTAAGCAAACTAATTTTGTCAAAATTTAAATCATAACCAACTTATGGTTTTGTTAACTGAATCATTTAATGATTTTCTTTTCTCTCAAAAAAAATTATTGATTTTCTTTGAAATAGATTTCAAATTTAAATATAAAATTTGTTTTCAATGTAATGCACATATGTATATTGGTTTTATATCAAAAATTAGATTTGAATCTATATAAAATATTTTTCTAAAAAGGTTATCTTTCTTGTTTTGCTCAAGGCATGAAAAACGTCAAGAGATGCATAAATATTCTTTGGTAACACATTATTTTTGAATGGGTTGAAGGTTCAAATCTCCTATAAAATTTTTTTCTATTTTCGAGATTTTGGAATTTTTTTTTTTTAAATCAATGTTGTTTATTTTCAAAGAAATCTTTGTTTATTTTCTTTTTTTTTTTTAAGATTTTTAATTCCATGTAGAATGCATAAAGTTTGAATTATATCTTTTTTTAGCATGTACTAGTAATCGAGGGCACGTGCTCTGCACCTGTTGTAATATATTAAAATCTAGGAACATATCTCTATCCATTTAGATATGCACACACAAAGAGAGACAAAGTGCATTGAGCGTTTAAAGGAGATAATTAAGGAGACAATTAAGGAGAAGTTTAATTTTGAATTTTCGAAAAATTGGGCCTGTTCTCAAAACTAACCATGACTGTATGTTGCTTCCATAAATACCCTCAAGTTTCAATTGTCTATATTTTTCCAGACCAATAGGAAAAATACATTTAAGGGCAATGTAGAAATAATGTTAAATTTTGGATTAATAGAAAGGTAGGGAGGATTGGCATTATATATAGTATAGATATTTAATTACCACCCCTATGTTTGATTGTTAAGGTAGGTTGATATTTTTACTTTTAACAATTAGAAAGGGCCCCAACTTTCTTCCTTCGCCCCAGGCTCTAAAATGTCAGGACCAGACTTGTCAGGGTCAATCATGTACTTAAAGAAAAGTGAAAACATTCCTTTTCTCAAAATTTTGTTGAAATAATAATGAGCATCGTTTTAAAAAGCTAGTTGAGGTTTACGCTTTGAGGCTCGCCTCAGACATGTTTAGAAAAAATGCATTGAGGCTTAAGCCTCAATATATGCATTGTGAATTAGTGAGGCTTATACCTCAATGATTAGTAAATTGAGGCACAAGTGGGCTTACACATCAGTTCTTTGCTTCTTTTCAAGATTTGATTTTTTTTTGTGTAATTTCTTACTTTCCTTTGTGTTGCATTTCTTGACATTTACAATATTGTATCAAGTTTCATATCATAATTTAACATTGCCAGCAAGCCTTAGTTTGAGTTAAGCAAGCCTTAGTTTGAGTTAAGGCACATGCACAAGCATTGGGGCAAGGAGACCAGGAAGATCGTTTCGTATAAATTAGTTATAACAAGAACAGTGCTGCTACTTATAAAATAATTGTTCATTATAAACTTGCTATGGCTACTTTCCTTTCGAATGCATAATCTTGCTGGATGTATATTCATGCTGTTCCACACACGCATGCACGCACACACATATATATATATATGCTGGCATAGTTGATGAAAGAAAATAGGAAATTAAATAGCAACAATGAACAACAAGAAACAAACAGAGAAGTTGAGGGAAAAATGTCTCTGTCAAATTTAATTGATTTCGCAAGTCTGACATTCACACAAACATGAATGCAGAGAAATATTACGACAAAAAAATGCAGCGGAACCAGAACGCGAGGTAAATTGCTATGGAAACTGTCTGCAGTCATGGAAGAACTGGATTTGAATAATTTAATCAGAAGTCTTTAAGTAACACATTCAAAAGAACATCATTTGGAGTTTAGGAGAGATATTTATAACCAATTTACTGCATGTAGGCCATTTTAGTTGGTTCTATTTGAAAGTTCGGGAGATGTTGATTTAATTTTTCTAATTCATTCCATCTTTGCTAATTTGTGTGTTACCCAATGACCCATTTATAAATACCATCTTGATGCTATGAAATATACTCTAGTTTGGATGGTTATTCTTGGCATCCTACTATCCTTGTTCATGGACAGGAGCCGGAAGGACTTTCTATCTAACCTCTTATTTTTTTTTTTTCATTGGACTACGTTGATTAGTTGCACGACCAGTTTCCCTTGCTTACAGAAGATGCTGTTGGTCGCAAGTGTTGGCTTTTGAATTGCGGTTTCCACATCTCTCTACAAATACTGTTATTTCATGGCTTGCATGAGTACTAAAGTGTGAAAATTAGATTAGACATAGCTATTAAGTGGGGCGCTGTCAATTCTTGGTTAATTGATGTTTGAATCTATGGCAATTTTTAGTATACTGAACTCATCTTTACTCATTGTTTGGCAGCATGCATAATTCACATAGAATTCTCAACTCCCTGCCTTGAGATTCATGTTTATAAATCTTGTCTAGATAAAACAGCTTTGCGCTGCTTTCTTGTTCTCCATATCTCTTCTTTCTCAACTGTTTGGGTAAATTAGTTTTATGTTCTGCTTTGTGCTGCATCAACTATCTATTTAATTTATTCTCTATTTTTCTTGGTCTTGGTTGCTATGAACAGGAGTTGATCAGAAAACAGGTTAGCAGAAACCAAGCCGGTGGCTTCTCCTTCATGTTTGTGGTGTTGGTGGGTCTTACATGTGTTTTGGTTGGATATCTTATTAAGAGGTAAGTCCTCTGAGATCTTTTCATTGCGCGCAAGCCCACGCCAGTCATCTAGGGCATATTGATTTCTGTTACACTGTTAAGTGTAAAAAGTTGCTGTCTTGGGTGTGTATTTCTAGTTTCTGCCGATAGACGCGTTGTACTTTCGTGTGCAATTTAGCTATACTTTAGTACGAATAATTAAATTAAGTCATCGCTGTCAATTTTGCTTCTACAATGATGCCTTAAAACAGTATTCAATTTCAATTTTTGAACAAAACAATGCATTTCATTACTTGGAATTCTAGCATTTCGATATCAACTTACAGGAATTTCTTGTACAGTCTCATGTAGGAGTAGGGAAAAAATTCATCTCCCCCTCATGGTAACAATGGATATCACTATGCCTTGTTATTATCACCACAGAAAGAGAGACTAAGGCGATCATGAAAATGATCAGACTAGTCTTTGAACTCCTATTTCTTGTTTCCATTATCGTCTTCTCTTCAACCTTGCTGATCAACATTAACGTAGTTGAGTTCTCCCCAATTGCTTCCTGAGAAACTTGCTTTGGTTCTTCGTAACTAGGGCAGTCGGTTATTCCCGTGTCTGAAAATTCAGTGTATTGATTGCTGTTTGGACTAGACTCATCATCTCCATGAGTGCAAGAGCAGGATGAAGAAGTATCATTGTGGTCAACCAAGGGAGGCGGGAGCATCAGCATCGGCGAAGTCCTCAAACTGTCCCATTCTTGAAAAACTTTCTCAAGTTCTGAGACTTTCTGGGTGATGAATTGCAAGTCCTCCGGCACATGAGGGTAGGATTCAGTCTCTGCAGTCAGAAGAGTCTTCAGAAAACCAAATCTGTTCTTGATGCTCTCTGCTTCAAGGTCGTGGCAGAATGTTTCGAGTGGCAATTCGACCACTTCACGGATACTGGATTCCAATTCTTCCAGTTTCTTCTGCAACACTGCAAACGGCAGCTTTTCCATCAATCCGTCTCGCCTGTGCTTGCTCTTGATCTGGAAGTGAAGCTTTGTTGAGATGTTTGGATAGTTATTAGAAATGGAATACAGGGAAGAAACGGGAGGCAACAGTTATGGGAGTTTTAAGACGGTTGCCATACTTGGTGGGACGTGAAACGTTTCTTGGAAACGTCATGTCTCAGTTTAAGCAATTGCATAGACAATAGTTTCTAGTTTCTTAATCAAATATAGAACTTTAGGATTTGATTCCCCGAAATTCCCAAATTCCTCCATATACAATTCATGTTAACGGTTTTATTCATTCAATTAATTGGTGGCAGGAACCCGGACCAGATTTAAAGGGAAAGACACCACAAAAGTCAAGTTTCAATAATAAAATCCTAATATGGAAAGGCGTATAAAAGAAGTGATCGATCCCACTAAAAAATTGGAGTACTACTTTCCTTCCCAAATAGTATATGTCTATGTATTCACAAGAATTAAGAAAATAATTGATCCGAGTAAAAAAAAATTCACAATAGGACTGAACTAGCTTTACATAAATGACTTTATTTATTTATTACATATACTAGTCAATGGGCATGTGCTATGCGCGTGATTTTGAAGAAAGTGGTTTTCAATAAAATAAACACATGGAGGAAGAAAACGTGAATAGAGTGGAGGGAGAGAATTGTGGAGGGGAGAGAGAGAAACGTGGAGGGAAAGAGAGAAAAGGTGGAGGAGAGAGAAAAAAAAATCATCCAAATCTCACTTTGTCAGGAATCTGACTACTAATTTTAAAATTTTTGAAAACTAATTGAGTTTTCATCCGCACTTTTAAAATCAAAACCGCCTCTTAATTTGTAGTTATCAATTAAATTACTATTTTATCTCGAATTTAAGTATTTATATCAAAACACTTAGGGGCATCGTTGGAAGTTTTAGCCACGGTTAACCATTTTGGGATTGCTATTACAATAGTATAGATTGTAGAAAAGAAGTGATTGATGTTTTTTTTTATGGAAAAGAGAAGTGATTAACATTGTTAATGAGCGACTAAATTATTAACTTACTTTACCTTTTTTTGAAATTCCAAAAATATCCTTGTTCACCCATTACCTCTTAATCTTCTCAATTTCTCGATTTTTGTCATTGTAACGATTTTGTACTAAGTTAGAAGTGTCGTATGAGGTTTTTTTTTTTTTTTTTGGTCAAACAAGTTCGTATCAGGTATGTCAGTGCCTTAGAAATGAGGAAATGTCGTCCGTGGGTTTTGAACGAAGAAGACTGAGGCTTATTTGGAGGCGAGGTTTAAGTCAACTCCTTCAACCTTTGAAGAGGTCTCGGTCGTCTTTCAACGAAATCGAGACCTTTAAAGAGGTCTCGGTGGGAGTCGGAGGGAGTCGACCTAAAAGGTCTCGGCCCTGTATGTATGAAAACTACGAGTGACAAGAACTAACTAAGACTTTTCAAAACTCCAAAAAAGTACATGAAAACGATAAAAAAAATAGTGGGTTTGTTTGGAACCGCTAGATATTCTTGATTCCATTGACATTTTTGTGCTCAAAATGAGAGATTCAAGCATCAAATCGAAGCCTTAAACTCACCAACAACACCAAAAAAATTGACTTAAAAAACATAAAAAAAAAAAAAAAATTCTAGAAACCAACATGAAAAGAGGTGAGGAATGCATTCACGGCTAATTGATGTAGTTTCATCGGAGTTTAGACGAAGGTGAGAATTGGATTCGAGGTGAAGTGTTTTCTTGATTTCGTAATGTGACATGTTTGTTGGAACAAGAAAAATTCTCAAAATACGTTTGTTGGAACAAGAAAAAGTCTTAAAATGTGATAAATATTTGGGAACGGAGGGCCTCAAGGGAGTAGTATTTAGGCAAGTTTGAGCTTCGAGATTGATGATGAACATTTGAGTTTCACCAAAAAAAAAAAAAAAAGAGAACATTTGGGGAAAATGCTTTTCTAACTTACTTTAGGCACCAAGTGGCCCAAGTGGATATCCCTCAAATGTAATACACTTCAAGGAGTGTGTGTGCTCATCTATCAAGGTGTTACGCACACATTTCGAGGTGTATCACACGATTGGACATTCACTTGGGCTCACTAAGTGCCCAAAGTAGGTTACTCTTAGGGGGTGGCAAAATGAGTCATGACACAATAACATGACACACTTAACATGAAAAATAGCGAGTTATAGTTGAGCTTCTATGGGTTCGGGTCAGAAACGAATTGACCCGTTTATGACAAGGAATAAATGGGTCGTGTCACCGGTTGACACGCTAACCCGTTTAACCCATTTATTAAATATAATACTCTTAATGTAATAGTTTAAAGGAGTAAATATTTTAAATTTGTAGCACCTCTCCAATTAACTCGCATTTTTTTTACAACAAAAATGGTAATCATTTTTTTTTCAATTTAAGTTTTTATTTTTAGTGGTAATATTTATTTTATTTTTAATATATGATTTATGTTTTACATTTTATTAATAATTATTTGTCAAGAAAAAATTAAGATTTTTCATGAAAATACAATTTGTATATTTTTTTGAGAATTCTTATGGTTTTTTACGTGTTATTTTTTATGAATCATTTTCTCTCTATTGTTAAGATTGAATACTTGAATAAAAAAAAATAAAGTAAAAGTTAATACTACAACCTCATTATATTTTGTTGACTATTTAATTATGTTTATATTTGTTGTTTTCATTTAAGTTTATTATGTAGATATATTTTAAAAAGTTGTAAACAAATTATAAAGTTTTAAATAAATTAAAAAAAATTGAACTAAAATATTTAATAAAAGGGTAATACGAAGACTTGAAATGTTTAACACAATCCATTTAGACATAAACATGATTAATAAATGGGTCGAATTTGGGTTTGTCTTATATGGGGCATGACTCGTTTATGACACGACATGTTTATAGACGGATAAGAGGAATTGTCACCCCTAGTTACTTTAGCATCTTCCCATTAGGTGAGGGCCACTAAGGGGTGGGCACTAGTTGTGAATTTGGGCCTTGAATAGACGTGTGTTTTCGGGAAGATGAAGCCTATGCTCCGGCCTTAATCTGGACTTATAAGTCTTTGCCTAAGCCCACTCCATCCGCCCCCACTTTCTTTTTTTTTTTGGTTACACCACCACCTTTTTTTTGGGTACATACACCACTACCTTTACTAGCCTACATATTTGTCTAAATCCAACTCAATAAAAAAACTTAAATCCAACCTTACCTATATTTCTACATATAAAATAAATGATTATATATATAGATATATATATATATATATATATATTATATATCAAAATGTTATATGTATGTATAGGCACAAGAAAAATGCAGGTAAAAAATTAAAACATTCTGTTTTCATACAATATATGATTTTGTACACAATGTCAACAAGGAAGATGTGTAGCTTAGATGAGAAATTAATATTAATTAAGTGTGTAGCACATTTCATATTTTCTCAAAAAAATAATATAAATATATTTAGTACTTAATCCAACCAAATAGAATAAATTGGGTTTTGGTCCGGTCGGGCTCAGCATTTTAAAATATAGGCTACACAAGCCCTATAAGAATGAGCCAGGTTGTGAGGCCCCGAGCCTATGAATAGGTCTAGGTAGGAATGTTAATTAATTTTTAGCACATAATATTTTATCATATCCATCACTACTTTCCTTAATATTTTAGTTAAAGGTTTGAAAACAGTTGTCAATCATCCTTACCAAACTAATTGAGCCCTACGCTTGGTTGGTTTAGACTCTAGAGCCATCCTTTTTAGTGGTTGGTTTTTTTGGCACAATTTCTAATACATTTCTTTTTTTTTGACAAATATTCAAGCCCCTCAAAATCCATAATGCATAAAGAAACCAGAGATTTTAAATCGTACATACAAATATCTATTCTTCACCACTGCCTTTAAATATTTTGGTTAAAGGTTTGAAAAAAAAAACAGTTGTATTAAAATGTTACTTTTTTTTTAGCTAGAATTGTTATGAAATGGATGGACGCTTGTGCATGTGGATGACCACATTGTGAAGCATGGTTCTCACATTGAAATGTAACATCAAGCATGACTCTCACACTTCATTTAACTTGTAATCTTCTCCAATGTACACCAACGCTTCTATGTATTGTCTGTGTTGCTTGTGATGTGTTGTATGACTTGTTATGTATCTATAACTTGGACACATTGTATAAGTACAATTATCATCATCACCAAATGACCTATGTAAAAGGTGTCAACCCCATTGTAATTCACACACCAATGTATGAATGAAATCTCTACATTCTCATCTTTAGCTCTCTTCTCTCTTGTCTTCTATTCTCTACTTGTTTTAGTAGGTCTTAGTTTATGCCTTCTATACTTAAGTCTCTAGCAAGTCCAACTTAAGTTCTAGTTGGTTTTCAACTTAGTTTACAACACGTTATCAGCACGAAGTTGTTCTATAAGAGGAGGCATTGAAGATCGAGAAGTTTTTCAAAAATATAAAGATAAGAAGGTATAATTTTTATTAATTTAAATAAGTTCAATTTATTCTCATGTTGTCATGGTTAGTTTTTTTTGTTACATGCATATTTAATTATGCAAATGTACTTTATTCATACATTATGCATTGTAACGTCACCGACTACGAAAGTATGCTCTGTAGCTACGTCTTGTACGATCTTCTACATCAGAAATCAAAAGTCAATATGTGACATATAATTTTTCTCTTAAAACTACAAACAATTAGTTATTGTTATATTCTTGATTTTATAATACAAATAATGCTATAAGTTTGAGTTGATAGTGGGTAAGTCATGTCCCCGGTAAAGCTAAACATTGAAAGGGAGATGTGTTATCCTGTTCGAGGAGGCATGATATTAAGTAGACTATGTCTCGCCACCCAACCTGAAGGTTTTCCCACCAACTCATACGAATAGTACATTTTGTTTATTAATGAATCAAGTTGTGAAGATATATTAAATCATATATTATGTTTTTACATAAATAAGGAAAACTATTTTATATTAAACTTATTTTCAAAATATTATTCAACCATAGTTGCACTTGTTGCCTTATTATATTACTGATAAGAATTACTTGTCATGACAATCAGATACTATAATTTGTGAATAAAACATTTATGCAAGACTATGTTGTGTTATACAAAATTTAAATCATTTGCCAATATCTCTTTAGAGACTTGAAAAGTGAATATTTTACTTTATATATCTTTTCACCCTATGAAGTTATAAATATATAAAGACTAAAAAAAGTAATGCTCTAAAAGCTCAAAATGAGTTGTTGAGTCTCAAGCTATAAAATTTAATCACTCAAATATTAATTATAATTCTGCAATTTTAATTACCTCTATGTTGAGGCTATGTGGAAATATGACTGATGAGACAATAAAATAAGGTCACGTGGCCCGCTTCGATTTATGTCTGCAACAAATATCGAGTGTGCACGTCAATCCAATAAATATTAAGGATTGATTTTTTGTCTCATGGTAGCTGAGTAAAATAATTAAATATTATAAATATAATATCGCTCTCGTCCAATTAGTTTAGCTTCAAATTAAGAAGCATATGTTGCACATAATGATCATGATCGCAATAATAAATTTATGGACGTGGAAAATGTAAAAATATTATGTAAAGGTCGTATTGACAATTCCACCAAAAATTGAAACAAAAGTGGTGCACTATTACAAAGGGCAAATAATTATTGACAATGAGTGCTCATAATTGTGACATTTTTTTGTCATATATGAAAGACTATTTTGCATAAATATTATCATATATATAGCCGAATATTTTTGTGACCTTTATCATGTCTTCAAAATCAAAGGCAAAATCTTATAAATTTTATCATTGAAAATAGCTCGATAAAACACGCACATCAGGATGCGTTTAAATTGTGACCTAAATATGGGCGATGAGTTTATGTCTTGTGTATCGTGCTACATGCATGTACATTATAATATAAAAGTGAATATTTCTCGAATTCGAACTTAGCAGAGGCTAATGTTTAGGCAATATCTGGTACAACAATTTTATTGTTAATATCTTGTTAGAAAAAGTCTACTCAGAATAATAGAGAATTTATCTATATGAATATGATTTAATCTGAGTTTAATATTCCCGACTTTAACTTCTGGAATATATAAGGCACATTAAAACGAACGTCGTCATAAATCAAATGACATTCATAATGTGGAAATATCTATTTGATTGTCCAGAATCATCAATAATGCGAAAATATCATAAATTTGCATGGACATCGTTTATCGAACTGGTGATTATCTCAAGACAAATCAATAGGAGACTTATATTGATTTAACTCTCCATCAATCATATTATAAGATGTCTTGGGTCCCTAACAGAGAATTTATTTATAACAAATTTGCTAATTATCATTTTGATAAAGCAATTATCCCACCATTAGAGGGATATATAAGCCAATTCAAAAGGAATGACGTGGAATTACTTGAAACACATTAAACTGCATCAAATCTGTTGTATTATGATCCATGTATAAATTAATATGAACTTGAAGTTCAAAGGATCATTCATTAGCAACAAGTTATGAATCAATTACTTGATGCAAGTACTATATGTAAAAGAGTGACAAACGTATGTTCCAGCATTAAAAGTTCGTGATAATATGATGTCCATGTGCAAATAAATGTACAAGAACTAACAAGACGCTTAAGGCGTAAAAGACAAGCTGGTTCGAATGACACAAGCCTTTGAAAAATAAGGTAAGAGTAAAAATAAATAAAATGCTGATGATATAAGAATTCTTTGGTAAGGATTTAATATATCTTTTGGGTTTATGTCTTCATTATAATATCATTGTATATTGATGATTTGAATATTATGAGAAATCATGACGACATCGTTATATCATTCGAATCCTTGAAAAGGGAATTCAAGATGGAAAATCTTGGGGAAATAAGATTTAGCATTGATTTGAAAATCAATTATTTTCCAAGTAAAATAGTTGTCCATCATATAATTTACTTTACTCGAAAAGTAAATTTTGGGTTTGCAAAGGTTTGTTGCAAAATAATAAGATGTTCCACTCATGTCGACATGAGGGAGAGAATCAAAAGGAGTTATTGATTAGTGCATTGCCTTTTTTTTTTCCTTAGCTATGGTTTTGTCCCACTGGATTTTCCTAACAAGGTTTTTAATGAGGCAATCCTAACATTATTATAATCTATATAAAAAGGAAATTTATGAGAGCAATTAGTGTACTCTTTTTTCTGTACTAGTTTTTTTCTCCACAAGATTTTTTAGTAGAGGTTTTAATGAGGCATATTTATATTCGATCTAAGTGTATCAATGTGTTGCACTCATTTCCTTAGTTATGGTTTTGTCCCACTTGGTTTTCCTAGCAAGGTTTTTAATGTGACAATCAACAAATATTATACTACAAAGTAATATTATACTCTTTTCCTGTATTAGATTTTTCCCACAGGGTTTCTATAGTAGAAGTTTAACAAGACACATTCTTTCAACAAATGTCATCCAAAGGAGAGTGTTATGAAATGGATGGACACTTGTGCATGTGTTATGAAATGGATGGACACTTGTGCATGTGTTATGAAATGGATGGACACTTGTGCATGTGGATGACCACATTGTGAAGCATGGTTCTCACATTGAATTGTAACATCAAGCATGGCTCTCACACTTCATGTAACTTGTAATATTCTTCAATGTATACCAACTCTTTCATGTATTGTCTATGTTGCTCGTGATATGTTGTATGACTTGTGATGTATCTATAACTTGTACACATTGTATAAGTACAATTATCATCATCACCAAATGATCTATATAAAGGGTGTCAACCCCATTGTAATTCGCACACCAATGTATGAACGAAATCTCTACATTCTCATCTCTAGCTCTCTTCTCTCTTGTCTCATCTTCTCTACTTGTTCTAGTAGGTCTTAGTTTATGCCTTCTATACTTAAGTCTCTAGCAAGTCCAACTTAAGTTCTAGTTGGCTTTCAACTTAGTTTACAACAAGAATGCTACTTTTTAGTTGTTGCTTTTTGGGCGCAATTTCTAGCACATTTTTCAGACAAATATTTAAGCCATACTAGATAGATATATAATGCGGGAAAACTAGGGATTTTGTGTAATGCATGCATTAGTACCATTGCCCTTAAATAAATGATGTTAGCAAATATTTAAGTCGTATGAAGAATTAAACTTAAGAGTCAATATAAAACTTTGGGCAACACAATTGATAATAAGTTGAGGAGGAGAATATACTATCAAAAAACCTGTTTGGATTTTTTTTCAAGAAGGTCCACTATGGAGGTGATTTTCTTTGTACAAAGACTAATAAAGAAATATAAATAAAGGAAGAAAAACCTTAGGATGAGTAGACCTAATACGTAAGGGTAGACCAAAATTAAGGAAGATTTGTTGTGATGATTTGACCACATCCAAAAAAGCTTGTAAATGTCCTAACTAGAAAAATTAAACGCAGTGGAATTGAAGAGATTTGACGATATGTGAGTAAACTTAAGATAACTTAGAATGCATTAATTAAAAACCTCAAGGACTATTATCAAAAGAAAAATTAAAAATTTTAAGAATATTTATAATGCACGCCGACGAGAACATATGTTAACGAGTGCATTGGAAAAGTATAATAGTTGCCCCAACTATTTAATTTTGAATCGAGGATTTGTTGTCTTGTTTTGTTTTGTTTTTTTGGTTTCGAATGTGGTATTCAATGCCAAACGCGTTTGGCCTAGTCTTTTTCATCAAGGAATCTTGAAATTTAGCAAGCCTAGTTCGCTACTCAGAATCAATAGTTTGTTAGTTTCCTTATTTAATTCTTAATTTCTTCGTGTTGTGATGTGAAAGATGGGGTTTCCACCTAAATGGGTGGATGTCATTCTTAAATGTATATCTACTCCTCCTTTCTCTTTTGCCTCAATGGAGGTGTTTATGGTCATATCACTCCAACTAGAGGTCTGAGGCGAGAATGTCCATTATTTATGTATTCGTTCCTTTGTGCTAAAGCTCTTTCCTTTATACCGTCCAAAGCTAATGATTTTGATTTGCTGAAGCAAGGATTGGTCCAAGATGTTGAATAATTTATTCTTTGCAAATGATAGTATTTTATTTTATCAAGATTCTAAGAATTCTTGTCGAGCTCTTCAGAAGATTATGAAGATATATGAAAGTGGCTCTGGTCAACAAATTAGTTTCGACAAGTCATCTATCACCATTAGCCTAACTATTGGATCTAAGGCAAAAGTAGATTAACAAGGATATTGGGAATTAAGGCAGGTGTCTCACATGATAAATATCTTGGTTTGCCCTTTGTGCTAGGTAGATCTAAGAAAGAAACTCTAGAGGCTATTAAAGATAAGATTTGGAAAAGAATGCAGGGATGGAGACATGATTTGTAGAGGGAGAGAAATTTTAATTAAATCGGTGTTACAATCCATCCCTACTTATGTAATGAGTGTTTTTAAACTTCCTATGGGCTTATGTAATGAGATTAAGAAATATATTAGAGGTTTTTGGTGGGGGGTTATCAAGTTCGCGTACAAAGATTCTTTGGATTAATTGTAAATATCTATGTACACCTACGAAGTTTGGCGGATTAGGCTTCGGGGACTTAGAGAGATTTAATCAATCTTTGTTAGAAAACATGCTTAGAAGTTGTTTAAGAATCTAGAGTCTTGCTTGTAGAATATTGAAGGGTAAATATTTCCCAAATTGTGACTTTCTAGATATTTCCTTTACAGCTAAATCAAACTTCTCTTATCTTTAGAGGAGTGTCTTATGTGGTAAGGATTGGAGGGTTTGATTTGGCGTATAGGAAATGAGGAATCAGTTCGTATATTTCAAGATATGTGGATTCCAAAAGACTTTACCTTAGCAATGATCCCACCTATTGTTGCTGGTGTAGCTAAGGTTTCTGATCTCATCACCCCTGATCGTCGGTGGAATGTAACCTTGTTACAACATTGTGTCCCGACCGATATGAATGAAATCTAAACGATTCCATTCCATGTGCACGATCAGGATGATTTCCTTTCATGAAAACTCGACAAAATAGGTCAGTATACAGTTCAAACTGGCTATAGAAAGGTAATGCAATTAAAACTTCAACTCACTAATAATAGTTCTTCTGATTTTTATATTTAGCAGAATTATTTATGGGCTTTGGATGTTCCTCTGAAGGTGCGTGTCTTTCTGTGGCTTCTTTTCCACAGCATTCTTCCCACAAGTGCCAATTTCCATAAACGGACAATCTGTGAGAATTAATTTTGCAATGTTTGTGGTGTGGAGGTGGAGACTGCTATGCACTTTTTTATTGTCGTGGTTTTCCCAAATTTTGGAAGAAGTGGAATCAATGGCCTCTGATTTCCCAATTTGTTGGTGATTCATGTAATGACCCTAAAATCTTAACCCGTGCCATGTGGAATTTCAGGACTGTGATCTGAACCTGTTATAACGTGGCACACTCTGTTAGCCATTGGGAGTCGATACCGAGGTATTTTATTTTTCGATGATTTGTGTATTTTCTATCTAAAATAAAAATGCATGTAATTAAATTATTTATTTTAATTATCGGGCTACAAATTAGGCAACTTCTTGATATTCATACGTTTACGGGTATGAGACCATAGTTTGATCAATAATTATTTAAATGACAGAGATATACTATAACTAAATGTTGGTTAAGTGAATAATGGACCAACGTAAAAATGACACCTTATTTATAAATAAAAGAAAATACAATACACAACCACTCACACTTTGACATTTAGCTAACTACCATATCCCATCAACACACCCACCTTATCCCATCCCCTCTCTTCACTTTCTCTCTCTCTCTCCAACAAAATCACCACCCTCCTCTTTCTCTCATCCTACTCCTCCCACTCTCATCTCTCGGTCTCTCATCTCCTTTCCCACTCTCGATTTCTCTCGGACGTCTCAACCTCTCTTTCAACGCTCATTGCCTACCGTAAACTCCATCGCGGCTGGGTGCACTCCACTTTCTCTTCTATTAGTGATAGGAGGTAAGGAAATTTCACGGCCCAAAATTTCTAATCGCGTTTTAGTCCTTAATCAGGATTACCGACCCGTGACATAGGACCTATGTAACATCCCCTAACTCAATTAGGGTAATGCTCAGCCCGAAACCCTAATTAAGCCTCGTTACACTAGTCGGACTCAATTAGAGTAACAGTACAACCGTTCATACTCGATAATCATAATACAATGTATCGTATTTAGAATAAATAATTGAAAACACAGTGGAATCAAAACTTTTTCGATAAAACATAAGATATACTAGAACCGACATAAACCTTGTTTGTAAAACCATATCCCAACCTTGTTTATTACAAAATAGTAATTCAATACAATATGTAAACAATAGGGAAAACAATTCACCGTAGAGAAGACTATAAACTCCTAATCTTCTCCGTTCATAAGTCAAAATGCACGTCGACAACCTGAAATGTTAATTGGGGAATGAACGTTCCAACTTGCTCAGTAAATGTTAATCACAAATCCATCAATCATCAATTAATATCAAGGAAGCAATGAATAACAACATAAATCCAAAATATATCAATTTGAGGCATTGGAAACAATATTTTCGATACATAAACTGATTGCAAGTATTAAAGTTCATTTCAATATACATGTGACTTGTATTTTCATTTTAAAACTAAGTTGTAAACTCTTATTACCCTGGATTATGGTCTATAGAGCTTACAGGTTGGCCGACGTGTAATTTCTACGGTGTATCCAAGCGCAGTGTAGCTACCAACTCAAATAGGAAAGCAACAATCGGGTACCTCAATGTTTTTGAAAAGAAAGTGTTGGTAATGATTCAACACTTCCATCGTCACTCCAGTCCGATTTGCCCGTCATGCCTCTTTCCGAGAATTTAACATAAAAAAAGCTCAAGTCACAATATATTGCCCCATTCTCAGTCCATAATACTAAGTGCTCTAATAATACTATTTTACATTGCATAATTGATGAAAATACGAATCATACTTACTCGTGCCGAGCTTTCTTAACTTTATACCGACTTACAAAACTTATGGAGTCCTTAATCCTTTTTCGTCGACCAAAAACCTTAAATAAGTTAATGATCACCACCAATTTGAGTATAATACTCTTTGATTAAAACCCCTAAATTGGTCTCATTTGAATTCAAAATCCCGGGACTACACAAAAATTGTGAGCAAAGTACGCTCGAGAGTTATTTACAAAAATAATACTTTATAACAATTTCGAAGTGCTATTTACTAGTTGCCTAAGGTTAACTTTTTAACCTTGAAAAGCTCAATATTTGTCATGATGACCAAAAAGGAAGTTGTAGTGCTATTGTCACACTTTCCATAAACTCCAAGAACACTTAAATTGGATCACAAACAAAATATGAATTTTTCAATATGGCATGTTGATTATGCAAACTTTATATATTTTAAACTGAGAAAACTTTTTCAAATCATGTTTTTACAATTAAATCTTTAAAACTCAATTCCAAACATCAAGAAACCTCTCAACACCAAATTAAAATATTTTCACAATTCATGGAATCAAATTGGATCAAAACCAATAATCAACTCATCCAAAATTCCAATGTAAATCAGTATCAACTATAAAACCACCTTGAAAATAGTTATCAACTAGTCGCATCAATTCAAGTCACAAAAATCCCAACTCACGACGATGGAATTTATCCCAAATTAGTGTAAATCAATCCAATATATCAATTCACAACAATCCCTATCAATTTCTATTAAAACCTTACGAAAAAATCAATAAATCATGAGAATTTAAATTGAATTGAGGAAAATGCTATGAATTAAGTGCTTACCAAATTGCGAGCCTAATATCTCGTTTTTACTGCAGAAACTTAGCTCGAACTGACCGTCTCTTGATGCTCTGCAGTTTTGTAGAAAATAAACTAGGCAAAAATTAGAGGTCTGAAGATCGCGGAACAAAAAATTGAGTTGAGAGGTTTAGGGAACGAACGTTTTAAATTTCCATTGAAATCAAAATCAAACGTTTTGATTTTGATTTTGATTTTATATATATAAACCCTTTTAATTTCTTTTAATTTATTAATTTCAGAAACCCCTATTTCGACATATTTTAACATCTAGTGCTCATTTTGGATCTTTTTTTCACCAATTTGAGCCAAACTCTCGATGAAATAGTCTATCTTCATAAAACATCCATAACAATGGTTTTGGTTACGTTAAAACCCTCAAAATAATAACTTTTTTCATGACATATCAAACTCTTATAGATCAATTCTCTTGTCGTATTTAACCAATCTTGCACCAAATTGACACAATCTCAATCTCGACTACTACCAACTAACACGGAACTCGAGGCAAGGTCTTGCACAAATTTCATTCTTATTTTACACTGTCTCTAACCCGACTTGCATACAAACCGTGGTAAAATCTTCACATGATACTTAACACTTGATTTACGAGGTTTCAAGCCACTAATTATTTATTTATTTCACCATTATAGGTCTTATATTAAAACATATTAATTGCATATAATTCGATTAATCTATTTCCACAACAAACAAACACCATACATCACATCAATGCACTTACACATTATTCGAGACAAGTCACGCTTAACCTTGACCCTAACTTAAGTTAATTAAGATTCGAATTAATACTAATCATATACTTAAGGTAACGGATCGTTACATCCCACATCGTAATACGCACATTGATCGAGGCACGTGATCAGGTAGAGAATAATATGGATAGCTAACATTAAGTTAATGTGGCTTAATTAGTTAAATTTGATGTGGCAATAGTTGATTTATATTAAATGTAGCATAAGTTAGGTAAATAAAATATTAGACATTTGATGTTCCTCGAGTTACATTTAGACATATTGATAAGTCGGTATTTATAGGTATTTAGTAGTATATCTTAGTATATTTAATTATTAAAAGTATTCAAAATATATATTTAATTATATTTTTTGGTCATTTTTAGGTGAAACTAAGTGCGCAGTTGAATTCGTGGCGAAAAATACTCAAAATGGAGTATTTACTTGCAGTGATCGGATGCCGGACAGTTTGCCTCGAAATACGTGTTGTGCGGTGGGTCGAATAGCGGACAGGGTGTTCCAGCCAATCAAAGCATGCCACGTCAGCGAGAAAATCTCCCTGGACCAATAAAAAACCGCCATGTAGCAACACAAGCCAACGCGACCAATGAGGATATGCCACGTCAGCAGACTCCGTTCCAGCGACCAATAAGAGTCCGTCACGCGTCGCCACGTCACCTAGCGCATCCACGTTACCCGCAAGACATTTCATCAAGTTTCAGCCTTCGTCGATCTGCCTCGAGATGCGTGCTCGCACAAACTCCCAGGTTTTCGTCGTATTCGTGTGATTTTCAATCGAGCCATGTGGGTGCCACGTGGCGCTCTCCCATTCGTCAAGCGCGTCAAATTGACGTGGTTCGACCAATAACACGATGCCACGTGGCGCTGACTCAGCCACACACAATCGAATGCACATATTTTCGGCGAATGGCGCGGTGACAAATTAGCGATGACAGCAGGCGGCGACCAATCAAACGCGGACACGTCAGCGCGACCAACAGCGAATCATATGCAGATACGTGGCAGAGTCGGAGTTTTGATCTAAAAATACCTCTACGATGCTCCTCGATGCACGAGTCACCTACATAACCCATAAAATTAGTATCCGAGTACAATTTGGAGTATTTTTATATATTAGAAACCTACGTATTATTTAGAAAAAATTAATTAGTATTTTTTAGAGATTAATTATTAGTTTTTAGTATAGATTTTTGAAGATGATGTTCGAGTAATTAATTTCTTGCCTAAGTCGAAGGGGAAGCAAGTCAGAATTATGGATTCAAAGTATATTATGTGAGATCTTTTTATTTTATTATTTAATTAATTTAATTTCTCCTATTTCATTATTGTTGATTTTATTGATTATGATTTAGATCTAGGATATGTATGAGGCTGATTCATGCTTTTAGATGGACAATCTCCTGTTATTTGGAATATTAGTATCCGTGTAATTGTGCTTTTAGACCATTAAAGTAACAAACATCACCCGTTTGCCGTAAAACCCTTTCGATGTTTGAATGTGCAACAATTGAATCTAGGTTAAATCGGTAGCGGTTGCGACCCGATTATCTATGATTAGTGTTCCCATAGATCTATATTACTGCGGTTAGTGTGTTAAACATGATTGGCGGATGTCTAGGGTTATACATTAATTAGGAAAGTAGTTAGTGGCGGATGTCCTGACTATCCGAGTTAGGGGAATTAGGAATTTCTGGCGGATGTCGATTTTCCATAGCTAATATGGGAGAATTTAAATTAATAACTTTTTGGGAAAGATTGAAGACCATGATTGCTATTGAATCTTGATTTTGATTTGTGGAACTGGAGATTTAGGTGTTATTTAGGTGTTAATTAATTATTAATTAATTGTTTTAGAAATTAGTTTAGTTATTTTATTTATTTAGTTTAGATACATTAGTTAGTTAAATTAATATTTATTTTAAAACCCCCGATTTTTCTTTTTTGTTGTTTTAACCTAAGTAAGATAACCAGTCTCTGTGGGATCGACACATTTGCCACTATTCTACAAAATAGTTGGTTTAGGAAACTTTACTTTATTAACGTGTTCGGCGCGCGTCAATTTTTGGCGCCGTTGCCGGGGATTGGTATATTTCTTTCTTTGGTTTACCGTTATTTTTATTTTTATTTATTTTTATTTTTTTATTTTGCCTATCTAGTTCCTTGCTCTTAACATGTATCCAGGCAATATATCGAGTTCCACTGACCAGAAACTTGACCGAATAATCTCTATGATGGAACATCTCCTCTCCTCTGGTGAAGTGCAAGTCAAACCCACGATGGACTCCTCCTACCCCCATAATTATGATCGATACGAAGACTCACATTATCATAATGTGAATGGGGTAGGCATGCCACATAATAGATATCAATATTTTAACATGAATTCTTTTGTGCAATTGGTCAAGGTTTGCGAAATTTGTAGAGACTATTCTCATTCCGTACATAATTGTCCATATCATCTACAGTATGAGAATTATCACTATTTTAACTATGCATCGCCACAACCCGACTTCTCTGGATTCATGTCACACCCATAGGTTCCTCAACATGAAGGAAATCAACAATTTCATCAAAGCCTCTCCTTGGAAGATATGGTGATGCAAGTGATGGAAAGTGTGCCAGAATCCTGACAAATTTGCGATGAGATTCGAAAACTTAATTTTAGTTGCCCGGGCTCAAAGGACTTGGTAATTGACTTAGATCAATATATTGACAGTCGTCAAAGAAAAATTGATGAAGCAGAGTTGTGTAGTACACAACCAACTTTTAACCCAGAGGGGGATGTGAGCGTTGATGCGTTGATAAATCTTGATGTGAAAGAGGATACACAGATGGAAGACTATTTGATAGAAACATCCGAAGAATGTGAAGTCTTTCAAATTGAGCCAGAGATTGTCATTGCACTAATTGAGGGATAAGATGAGATGAACATTGATGTCAATTCAGACAAGCTGGAGAAGTCGCAAATAGAGAGCGAGGAAAACCAACCTCTGGTGTTGGTGCAACCACCCACCCTCCCATGCACATTTGGTACACCTTCTAAGGGGGTGGAAGTAAGGGAGCGTTTGCAGATCTTCTACATTGCCGACACCTTTGTGTTGGACGAGCCTGATACGATAGATTCTTTTGTGTTAGAAGTTCTGGATGAACTCCTAAATCTGAAAGAGGGTGTGCATGCTTCATTGCCCAATTACGTAGATGCGCCATTCTTTGTTGACATCTCTAAAGGAGAGGGCATTACGTGACCAATCATGCTAAGTCTAGCCAAAGACTTAAAAGAAAAGCGGCTCGTTAGGAGGCAGCCCAGCTCTATTTTTATTTTATTTTATTTTATTTATTTCTTGCATTTATTTTCGTTTTAGTTTTTTTATTTATTATTATTTTTAATAGCACTCTAATTTGGTTCTTTTATTTTTACAGGTGATAAAGGGTTGGAGCGCTGAATTTTGTAGGTTTGACTTTGGATTACATTTTTAGCATAATTTGAGCATTATTATTTTTTTAGGACTTAACATGTTTTATAGGATTTTAGGTGTTTTGAGACTTGGTTGAGACATACCTAACTTAGGTCGCTGCACTAGTGGCAGGTTTTTGAATAGACCAAAAACCCTAAATTTCATTCCATCATCTTGTTGATTTTACCCTTAGTTGACAGACTTCGGGCTCGCAAAACTTGATCGGAATCTTTTAGTTAACTCCTATGTTTACTAGTTTTTGCTCTTCTTATGATTGTTATTTCATAGTTTCCTTAGTCACCCACACATGAAGATTTTGTGCGTTCACTAGTTTTTAGAGACTTTTTGTTATGCATGCATTTGTATCATTTCTTATCCATGTCTTTCTTCGCCACTATCTTTTTCTTTTTGTCATATGGATGCCTTGACTTGTTTCAAACCTTGAGGACAAGGTTTGGAATAAGTTTGGGGGCGTTTTAGGGATTGTGGATTATTTTGGATGGATTTTTTTGCGAAAGACCGTAGGTGAGATCGTTTAATTTTTTTTTATGCGGTTATATGGGGATATTGGATGGTAATGGTGGTGTTTTATATCATTTCTTCCATTTCTTTCATTTCTTGTTTATTCATATTCCTTTCACATTTCATTATGAATTGATACACTTTCATGTATATATTTAGTATGTTTTATTTATTTTAGAGTCACCCGAAACTTTGTTCGTGCCTTTAGTTGTGGATAAGTAAATTACAGTTGCCTTTTTAACTTGAAACTTAGAGAAAATTAGGAGAAACACTTAATCAAGTTCGTAACTCAACATTTTTATGATTTCACGATTACAGACTTAGATGATGGTTGGACTTAGTGCTAGATAATGAAAATGAGTAAATGGTCAAATTTATGCAAGTTATATTATTTAACCCACATCGGGGGATTTGCTTGATTATAGTGAAAGTGAGAAGTACTAACGTGAGTTTTCTAATAAAAATAATAAAAAATCAGGGAAACTTGTGGTGAAAAAAAGTGAGAAAATCGGTCCATAGGAAATGGAGCAGGGATCGTATTAATTGAAAAAAAAAAGAAAAAAAAGATTTAGAGAAGAAAAAAATAAAATAAAAATGAAAAAAAATAAAATAATGGTGGAAGTTGTGAAACCCCTCAAATAAAAGATTTAGTTTGAGTGCTTTCACTATATTAAGTAAGATTTTGAACTTGCGTGCTTAATTGTATAGACCAATAAAACTTGTGATTAGTTGATGGCCTTTGAATTGACCGAGTCTTATGTTTTGAAAGTGAGATCTTAATTGTGTTTGACTTGCGAGACTTGACATATTATAACTCTGAAATTTTCTGAGTTACTTGTTAATTTGGTGACTATGTAAACCAAAGGAACTCCATGAATTTGGGTCGGGTATAGGATTAGTTGAGTCAGTGCATTATTATATTAGGAGTCTAGTTTAGTTTGCGTTGTCATTTACACATTTTCTTGGGACGTGCAAAGTCTTAAGTTTGGGGGTATTTGATAAGTCGGTATTTATAAGTATTTAGTAGTCTATTTTAGTATATTTAATTATTAAAAGTATTTAAAATATATATTTAATTATATTTTTTGGTCATTTTTAGGTGAAACCGAGTGCGCGGTTGAATTCGTGGTGGAAAAATACTCAAAATGGATTATTTATTTATAGTGATCGGATGCCGAAGACAGTTTGCCTCGAAATACGTATTGCGCGATGGGTCGAATAGCGGACAGGGTGTTCCAGCCAATCAAAGCATGCCACGTCAGCGAGAAAATCTCCCTGGACCAATAAAAAACCAACACGTAGCAACACAAGCCAGCGCGACCAATGAGTATATGCCACGTCAGCAGACTCCAGTTCAAGCGACCAATGAGAGTTCGCCACGCGTCGCCACGTCACCTAGCGCAACCACTTTACCCGCAAGACATTTCATCATGTTTCAACCTTCATCGATCTGCCTTGAGATGCGTCCCCGCACAAACTCCCAGATTTTCACTGTATTCGTGTGATTTTCGTCCGAGCCATGTGGGTGCCACGTGGCGCTCTCCCATTCGTCCAGTGCGTCAAATTGATGTGGTTCGGCCAATCACACGATGCCACGTGGCGCTGACTCAGCCACATACAATCGGATGCACAGATTTTCGGCGAATGGCACGGCGACAAATCAGCGATGACAGCAAGCGGCGGCTAATCAGACGCGGACACGTCAGTGCAACCAACACGAATCATATGCATACACGTGGCAGAGTCAAAATTTTGATCTAAAAACACCCCTATTATGTTCCTCGACGCACGAGTCACCTACTTAACCCCTAAAATTAGTATCCGAGTACAATTCGGAGTATTTTTATATTTTAGGAACCTAGGTATTATTTAGAAAAATTAATTAGTATTTTTTTAGAGATTAAGTATTAGCTTTTAATATAGATTTTTGAAGATGATGTTCGAGTAATTAATTTCTTGCCTAAGTCGAAGGGGAAGCAAGTCAGAATTATGGATTCAAAGTATATTATGCGAGATCTTTTTATTTTATTATTTAATTAATTTAATTTCTCCTATTTCATTGTTGTTGATTTTATTGATTATGATTTAGATCTAGGGTATGTATGAGGTCGATTCATGATTTTAGATGGACAATCTACTGTTATTTGGAATATTAGTATCTGTGTAATTGTGCTTTTAGACCAATAAAGTAACAAACATTCACCCGTTTGCCGTAAAACCCTTTCGGTGTTTGAATGTGCAATAATTGAATCTAGGTTAAATCGGTAGCGGTTGCAACCCGGTTATCTAGGATTAGTGTTTCCATAGATCTATATTTGTGAGCTAGCTCAATTGGTACACAACTTGATGGGCTCACGTATTTGACCCCATGAGCGCGAGTTCGAGTTGTGGGGGTGGGGTTAAACGTGTATGTGTGGATATTAAGCCATACACGGTCTTGGGGGTTCCAGGGGAGACCTGCGAGGTGGGTGTTTGAGAACCACGAGGTAGGATTTGGGCCTTCACAATATTACTGCGGTTAGTGTGTTAAACCCGATTGGCGATGTCTAGGGTTATACATTAATTAGGGAAGTAGTTAGTGGCGGATGTCCTGACTATCGGAGTTAGCGTAATTAGGAATTTCTGGCGGATGTCGATTTTCCATAGCTAATCTAGGAGAATTTAAATTAATAACTTTTTGGGAAAGATTGAAGACCATGATTGTTATTGAATCTTGATTTTGATTTGTGGAACTGGAGATTTAGGTGTTATTTAGGTGTTAATTAATTATTAATTAATTGTTTTAGAAATTAGTTTAGTTATTTTATTTATTTAGTTTAGATAGATTAGTTAGTTAAATTAATACTTATTTTAAAACCCCCGATTTTCCTTTTTTGTTGTTTTAACCTAAGAAAGATAACCAGTCTCAGTGGGATCGACCATTTGCCAGTATCCTACAAAATAGTTGATTTAGGAAACTTTACTTTGTTGACGTGTTCGGTGCGCGTCACATATCAAGAGACCAGTTAAGTATGAATTGGTGTTAGCAAGGGTGAGTTAGTGATTTGTAAATTATGTTATGAGCAATTGAGTTAGTTTCGAGATGTGTGTAGACATTAAGATCAATTATAATGAAACCTTATCTATATATATATATATATTAAGGACAGAGGTGGAAATCTCATGCAATTCATTTGATCT
The DNA here is from genome assembly GCA_039657365.1 of Stephania yunnanensis. NCBI lineage: Eukaryota > Viridiplantae > Streptophyta > Magnoliopsida > Ranunculales > Menispermaceae > Stephania > Stephania yunnanensis. The sequence goes on along the minus strand of CM077584.1, from coordinate 48,220,694 downwards.
TCAAGAAGAGAAGAAGCTTTGGAGAAGGAAGATCAACAAGCTATTGAGAAATTCTAGTAAAATTAGAAGGTGATGATCAAACTAATTAGGAGCTCACAACATTAGGTAAGCTAATCTACACAAAGTTTTGGTAAAATTAGAGGGGTTAGTTAAGTTTTGGTTTTTGCGTAATTTCATAGGGTAAATAAAATCGTTTTGGAAATTGGTTTATATATTTGGATTCTTTACGCAAAATCATTAAAATTAAAGGTTCTCGACTAATTTAGAAAAATCAAAGTGAAATTGACTAATTTATGATCAATCAAAGTGGTAGGTGTGTTCTTGAGTTTAATAAAAAACCGCATGCCTTAATTTTTTGAGCATAAGGTCTTGAATTAGGAGATTGTGATCAAAATAAGTTTGGAAACATTTTTTACTGATTTTATGAGCTAAATGGAGCATCAAGTGAGTCATTGAACCTTGATTTTTGAAATTAAAGGTTGTTGTGAAAAATTGATGTTTTTTAGTCATGAAAATAAAAAATTTTAAATTATGGTTTGAAGATGTGATCGATTTCAAAAAATTAGTTGTATTTTTGAATTCCTCATTTCGAGATGATAATCCAGCTATTAAGAAGTTCCCAATTTGGATTTAAAACCAAAAAATTATGAATTTTTGAAAATTTATGTATTTTTACTAAATTTCCTCAAAACACATTTAACCTATCTAGCGTAGCATAAAACCCAAACTAAAAGTCTAAACACACTCTAATACATACTAAATGATATCAGGAACCTAGAGTAGAGTCTCGAGAGTTCGGGTGCAAGTTTTGGGGGCGTCGGGAGGCCGGTAAAGCTAAGAACTTTTGCGTGTAGTGCGAGTAATCCCGTTGATGGTTTTTTTTTTTTACATTTCATTTCTATTTATCCTTTTTTATAGTCTATCTTGACTATATTTGCCAATGTGCTCTAATATCATGATTTTGTTCGGTATTCTTCACTTGTTGAGTTTGAATGTCATGATATTGTGATGATTTAATACTCGTTGAATCTATTCATGTGTCAGGTATCTCACCTTGTTGTCTTAACGGTATTTCTTTATAAATATTATGAATGGATTAATAGACTTTGTATTCTTGATTAGCGTGCTTCGCATAGCACCTAGGCTCAACTTATAATGTTAATCTCTATGTTCTCTTCTTGAACTTATAAAGTAGTCTTAGCGTCTAGAACCTTTGACTATAAAAGATGTGCGACACACGGGGTTTGATACCCAGAAATGTCGGCACTCGCCACTATGGCACGGCACACGGGGTTAGATACCAGGGGATGCTTGCTCATTAGGATTAGAGCCCCTAGTGATATTTGGAGTTAGGCTTGCTATCACACTGTGTAATAACACACATGTCTTTTAAATAAAAGTGGCTTTAAAGGCTGAGATGACATAGCGCACAGCTGATTGAACCTAGACCACCAATGCTTAGTCTTGAGTTAGTCTCTTTTGTTTAATTGTGGTATTTCCCAGCATATTTCTGATGTTAGTTCTTCTTATATTATCTTATCCTTTTAAATATCATTTAGTCATATTTTGAAATGTAAATAGACATGTCTTCAGGATTTACTGTTATTTTCTTATATTCATCGTCCTTTTTATGACGATGGGTGCAGATCCGTTAAGCAACAGGCCGAGAAGAAAAACGATCGGTGACTATCTCTGAGCATTCGACGATTTTTTACTTCATATATTGTAGGTCTCAACTTTTGATGTAGTATTATCTACTTTATGTCTTTATTGTACTTTTTGGGTGTATATATTAGGTTGAGCATATAGTTCCCCGACTTGTGACTTGACTATCACATTGTTTCTCATCTTTTGATGTTTATATGCATGTGATGTTATTTCTCGATTTCTACAATTTATGAGTCACTTGAATTGCTTCCACATTACTTTTAATACTTTCGCTAATCATTTGAAAACCGTAAAAAGTTTTAATTAACTCTGAAATCTAGAATAACAATGAATTGAGAAATATTTATCATGAACATGAATAATGAGGTTAATAAGACAAAAAGCTGACTAATACATCGTTAGGTCCTACATGGCTGAGATTAGGGCTTAATGACAAGATCAGGCCGAGCAGTGCCCCGTTTTAAAAAATGGGTCGTTACAGGAAAATATTTATTTTCGTGAAAATTTTTATGGCTTTTGATATGATTTTTATGGGGGGTTTTATGTTGCTAATATTGTTAAGCTGGTGGTGATGATAGGTAAAATGGGAAAGAATAAGAAGAAAAGAGGCAGTGGCCTCTGTTACGGTCCTCCTCTCCTTTGTTGTCACAAAGGAGATAACGAAAGCTCAAGCTCATTGTGTCACACCCCAATTTTGGGAAACACACACCCAATTTCGAAATGGACAGTCCACAGGTGCACGGAATCGAGTATAACCTATGAGTAAGAAAACCAACTGTTATTTGACAACAAAATATCTATTTTATTAGATATATGATAAAAACAATACATTTTACTATGTATAAACTTCTCTTCTCTAATCTCTCGTGTACATTATTAAACTCATTTAGCTAAATACCTGAAATTGTTAATTTAATGAGCTAATCACCTAGTATTACTCAAATTACACATCATTAATGCAACAAGTATAGCAAAACATTACAAAAGCATCAAATTGAACCATGTCCGAGGGCGAACCTCAATATGGCCGAAGTATAAACCAAACCGGTAGACCCAAGGAGTTGTACGCGTCGATTCAAACCACACTAAGGTCAAATAGCAGTATCAATGGTGCTCGTCAACACTTGACCATATTGGTGAACCGATATTACCACACCAGTTGACTTTAAAATGTCCATCGACAAGAATCACGTGTGTAAATAAACATATATTAATAGTTAGCATAAAAATAGTAATAAAGATGCAAAGATGTAAAGACATATGCATCGAATTAATGATACATAACAACAAGAATTACCTTTAAAAGAATCATCGTCCCTATGAGAATTACAACATTTTTCTTAAAGTTTCTCCAAAGAAAACACATAAATGGAGAGAGAGATAGAAAATAAAGCAAAATATATGAATGATTTACATTCTCATTTCTATTTATAGAGGGAGGGTAACTTAATAAAACAAATGTCATAATGACGGGATAAAGATAAGATTCTTTATTTATAACGAATTCATAAACGAAAAAATAGACCATCAAAGGTCGTTATCCATCATAATGTTTAAGATAAAAATAAATGAGAGTTCTTAGAAACTTCTTATTCTTTATTTAAATATCAAATTGAAGTGTCATTGTCGATCATAATGTTAAGATAAAGATAAAGCAAACTTCCCATTCTTTTCCAAAAGATGTTTAGTGTCATTGTCAATCATAATGTAAACATAGAATATAAGTTTCTTATTCTTTACTTGATGACAAGACCGACTTATCTTCTGCGTATTTAATTTACTAATTTATTTATTTTATGATAATTACCTTGTTACCTATTGGTATTATTTTATTATTTTCACTTTTTACTAAAATGACTATTTCGTTCCGTTAGCTAATTACTTTTACTTAACACTATATTTATTGAAAGAATTGTTTTATCCATATCCTAATAATCTAATTATTCTTTATGATTAATATTGATATGCAAACAAGCAAATGATGCAAATGATGTATCAACAAAATGCATCACTCAATATTCATCCAAATGCATTAATGTAATATAATAAAACAAGATAATATTCGACTCAATAAGTTTAATATGTATCTCAAGGCATATAAATGCATATCTCAATATTCATAATTTTTGGGATGTGACACATGCATTAGGTAGAGCCGGCTTAGGCCTAGCGGGCTGGACCGAGCTCGAGCCCACTCAATAAGGTTTGATCGGTTCATCTCGAACCCAGTTCAAAGGGGCCCAAAAGCCCCCTCCCCCAATAAAAATATTTTTCTTATTTTGTATATATTTTTTATTTTTCATTTATGAAAAAAAAAAAAAAAAATCCAAGAAAATCCAGAAAAAAATAAAGAAAAATAGAAAATGTTGAGGAAACTATAGAAAAGTTGGCTTCGGGTTTTCAGGGGTTTCTACACCAAGCATTTCTCTTGAAAAGTGTGTCGCCGCTATGATTTTCCTATTTTGCACGGATTTCGGATTTAAAAATATAAACCATATCAAAAAGACTCTAACACGATATAAATTGATCCAACTGGCTACTGAGGATATAGGCTACTAGTGTCAAGTATCGCGAGCAGGTCATTTCAGAGCGATTTCACGAGTGTTAAGGTAAGTAAACCCACAAGAAAGTCAGCTTAGAATTTACTTATTTTTTCGTAATTTACTTATTTCACTTTTAATTTCGCCAGTTCGGCTTGTATATTTACTCTATTCACGCGTGTGTCTATGGATGGTCGAAGAAACGGTATGACCCTTTTCCGGCTCTCTCGCAGACGACAATGTGATTGTTGCTAAGATGTTGGTCATACCCTAGACTATGAGTGAGATTTCTCTCCGCGAGTCGATGATCTCGAGAGTGGGTTGACGTGATGCTTGCCTCCATCACAGAGTTCCTCTCCTTTGAGGCATTGGGCGAAAGTTTACCTTCTGACCAATAGAGTTTCTCATTTCAATTTCGAAGAGGAAGCAGGAATTACCTTGCCTCCATGGTCTTCTTGATTTAGTATTTGCGTCCCAGGGCTAGACAGCTATATACCACACTGGAGTTCTATATTCTTGATTTTTTAGCGACTTATATTCATACTTACATTTTCGTTTATTTACTTTATATGCATGAACTGTAGCCATTTTTATCGGATTTCCTTTGAATACTAACTGAGTTTTTCTGGGATTTACTAATTGGAACTTTTAATTATTTTTTTATGGCGAGTTGCAGATTATACGACGATCCGGATCTAAAGAGCTACAGTAGCTTCACGTGTAGGTGTTTGTATTTATGTATGTACTATCTTTTGAGATCATTTTTGAGAATTAATAAAATGATACATGTATATTGTCATTTATTATACTTTTTGTCGCCTTTATTAATATATATATATATATATATATATATATATAGTATCTTGTTGTTTGGTTTCCACCATATAGGTTTGTTAATCAATGCAAAATTCTTTTACATCACTTATTTACATATTATTAAGACTTTTGCTATTTAAATAACATAAATGAATCAAAATAAACAAATTAAGTTGTAAAACTCTATAATTTAGTATATCTCGACAAAAATAATCATTTAAATATCAAAATTGACTAAGTTGGATTATTAAATGGTTAGTTCGCTGGTCGTCATGGACAAATGTGCAAGTGACATAACATGACCTCGTGACCTGTGCGGCAACGTAACAGCTCTCGGTTTGCCTTGGAATTTTGGGCCATCGCATGCAAAGGCAGGATAGTTTGGATCCAAGGTAAGTAAAACCAGCTAGGAGATTCGTATTAGTTCATTTGAACTTATATTTTATCGATATTGTGTTGTGCCCCTTTCTTGGAATTCTCACCCTTGTATAAATGTACGAGGGCCAAGTGAGTCATGAAAGTGCCTCTGATGGAGTGGCCACCGGCTTACAACCGTGGCCACAACTTCAATGCACTAAATTGTTTAGTCGGGATGAGATGTGTTTTATATGAGGCGCCATTGATGTCCCCCATTCACAATGGTCTTGGTATAACCAACGTGTTGCTTCCCAGGACCCAAGTCTACTTGGCGTTGCTGCAACTCTATGACCCCGACCTTATGGCACCCGCACTCGGTGGTCTTGGATTGCTTGGAATTACAAGAAAAAATGAATTTAGCAACAGACAACTTTGTTGCTAAATTTGTACGATTTTGTCGCTAATGGGTTTTACGACAAATCTGCAACAAAAAGTGTAAATCGCCGCTTTCACTACAAAAGGATATTGGATTAGCGACATGGAAACCCATCACTAATCCGGTATTTCCCATCGCTAAATTTTTTAGCGATAGTGTGTCGGGTTTGGCGACGGGATCGCGTCGTTAATCCCATCGCCAACTCCTGTCGTAAATTTGCCACATGGTTTTGGTCGAATCTCATTTGACCATGCCATGTAGAAAATTAGCGACGGGGCCCGTCGCTAAAATCCCGTCACCAATTGTCCACGTGGCTCGTTAGCCGCCACATGGATTGGGGGTTAGCAATGGGGGCCCGTCGCTAACCTAGTTGATGAATTAGCGAAAATTTCATTTTTTTTTTTTTTTAAAGTTTGATATTATTTACAATATATTTAATATTTAAAAACATTTTATGTTTATAAAATGCAAAAACTATTATACATATAATTTTATATTATATTAAAAAATCTAAAAATAAATATTTGAAATATAATTAATTTATAAAAACTAAATATTAAAAACTTCATTAAAAATAATTAAATTTTAAATGAAATTAAATGTAAATATTTAAAATATTTAACTATTTTATATTTTTATATAAATGCAAAAACTATTATATATAATATTTAATAGTTTTATGAATTTTTTTAAATTCAATTAAAATTTAATTTTAAATTAAATGTTTCAAAATAATATTATTTATAAATAATATTTAAATTTAAAAATATTTATAAAACTTTATTAAAATAATATATTTTAATCTATACTATATAATTTATTCGGAATAACTATATGGATAGGAAAATTAAAGGAAATTAAAGTTAATAATTGAAGTCCATTAATCAACATGAATTAAATACAACAAAAAAAGTTAATTACAAGTATTAAAATGTACAAAACATGATATGAATAACCTAAGGCTAAATATGCAAGTAAGTCAACTCAATCGTCGAGATCGTCGTCGGTCTCTGAGTCATCAGTTGGAACATCTCTCGGAGGCGCTGGTGCGGATGAAATCTCAAGTCTTTCCATTATAGCCTGCTCCGTGCGATTCAACTGGCTTTAGACCTATCGCAACTGATCTTGGGTTAGAGTGTGATCCTGCATAACCCGAAGATTGTGTATCTGCATCGCCTGGAGGTCTCTCCGCAAAAGCTCGACGGGCTCATTAGGAGTAGAAATAGGTCTAGAAGATCCAGCTCCATCTCCAACTCCAGCTCCTCCAGCTGTAGCATGTCTGCACAACGACCCCGATGGTGTCCACCCTAGTCCATATGTTCGTCCTCTGTCGTCGTCCTCAACGACAGACAAATATAGCTCGGTCTCATTTATCGGGGTGTCAGGCTGCGACTGTGTCAGTTCAATCCACCTACGCTGAATCACGATCTAAATTAAGAATTTTAAAACATTTGCAAGTCATTAATACATATCATTAATTAACTAAACAAAATTTAAAAGAAAAACTATTTACTTACGATGATCTTCTCTACTATCAAATCGAGGAAAGTTATGCTGTCATGATCTTTCTTATGGAAGTATAGGCATAACTCCAAAGCAGTCGAAGGTCAACTCAACTTCTCCGCCTACAAAACATATATTTAAAGAAGATTAAGTTTGAGAGTAAATCCATGTATATTATATATAAACTTATTAAAACATAACGTACCAGCTTCTCTACATTCTCATAAATGGATATTGAGCCACCAGTATGCATTGCGATCCCTATATCGGGTCCCTTGTCTCGGTTCTTCGATTTTTACTTGCTCGCTCTGACTTCTTCTTAAAATCAAGAGTGGACCGCATCTTCTTATAGTGATTGAAGATATTAGCAAATACATGTGCATGTTTCTTATATTCGGAGCACATCTAGCTAATAAAATCACCGCACCAAGTAACAATCTACCAATCTTACGCCTCTCTAATAACTGCGTCATCCGATGGCTCCTAGTCGAATGGCAACTGTAGGCAAAAAGTAATAAAATTTTAAATTTATCTATAAACATTTTTCAATCATATATTGTTTGTAAATCTTATGTAAATGAAACAACATTAACTTAAACAACTTTACCTTCCATTGATTCCAATAAATATATCGCATGTGTTGTGGGACATGCTCCTAAGAATAATCATCCTTGTGCGGGGAGTGTTTGTATGCCCTAATCATCTCCCGGGCAGCTCTGTCAGATGGGTGTAATTTTCGTCCACTAAATTGAAAACGAGGTTTTAGACCATGTTTATAAGGAATAAGTAAACGTAAAACTTTGTACGCATACTTACTATCTGTCATCTTTCATGACTAATAATATTTGCCCCGAGGGTTGGCTAGTAGTACTGCTTCATCGTCGTCCACGTGGGGTAGTACCTATGGACGAGTCATTCAAGCGATGTACCGAAAAACTCAGAAACTGCTCTAACGGCTGACCCCGAGAGGGCGACGCATGCAAATCATGATGTAGTGGTGGTGGGACTGTAAGGTGGTGGTGCTTACGATCATGAAGATGTGAGGGAGATGTTGATCCCCTTAATTAAAAAGTAGGTCTGACACCTGGCTTAAACGTACTTCAACCATGAACGGGTGGAGTGGGTACTGCATAGAGGTGGGATCAACTGTTATGGGATGTGCCCTAGGTTAATCCATTAACTGTCTTTATGAATACTTTTAGTTAATAAAATAAAGGGTTTCATTTATTATTTATTATAATTAATTTGCATGTTTACATTATAATAAGATCCATGGGTATTTGCAGAAATATCCTAAATGTCCCTAGTCGATCATTATACTGGGAACTATAATGAATTAAGACTAGTGTGAGTCTTGATTGATGATCATATGATGATTATACGTATAGGGATACGAATCAAGATCATGATTACTTGTTAGGGAAAAAAGTACAGGATCGACCCGCTATAAGAACATCACATGGATTAAGCCATAGTTGTTTCTTATGATAAGTATATTTTTCAGTCCTCTGACTTGAGATTACCAGAGACTTCAACATTAGGAACACAATGATTTGACACAATCAAACGTTGTCTTTAACCGGACGATTATAAAAGTTGTGGTTGGTTACTGTGTGAGCAATGTGATGAAGTTGTGTAATCGAGATAGAATTTGTCCCTCTCATATAAAGAGAGATATATAGTGGATCCCTTGATGTGTTAGACTGTTAAAAGGCCTAGTCTAAGTGAATTGATAATGATCAATGTCACTTGGATGTTTTCAGTCTACCTAGAGATCGAGACTAGTGTGATTGAACATGTTGGATGACAATTTCATGCCTTATGTTTGATCAAAAGGATATTGCCTGACAAAAGGATGTTATATACACTATTAATTAGGTTGTATCGATTTGATATTCGTACAACTTGGGTAGTCATAATGTCTTGCTAAAGGCCGCTTATGACTTGAATACCAAAATGTGTTTTGGTACACTGCCAATGTTGTATGAGCCTATTGGGTCGCACGCTAAGAATGGTTTTGCGAGATTTTAAGATGGTTCAGAAAAATAAATTTTATATGATAAAATTCATGACAGAAATGTCCTGTGTGTATTACACTTATACTTCTTTAAGTATGGGTATATGTGTAATTTACTTAACCGTCTATATACAAGGGTTATATAAATAGACGCTTTAAGTTAGAACACACGTATGAAAGATTAAGGGTCGAAACTGTATTTTCATTTCAGAAACGAATTAGGGTTTTCTGGTACGCTCTAGATCGTTTTGGAGATAAACAAAAAGGTTTGGTATTCTCTCGAAGCTAGCACTTCGAATCTCGGCCGTTATTCGTGTGTGGACTGCTAGTAAAGGGTGTTTCGTCGTTGGTAGCGCCTTAAAGATCGATAAACCTTCAGAAAGGTATATTGTGATTGAGGTATGATTAAGTTTTCATGGTTTAAATGGTTTTAATGGAATTAGATTCGGATCTTGTTGGAGTTTTTGTCAAAATTGTTTTGTAATTTTTGCTGCATATGAACCCCAAGACTCAACATCATCACCAAAATCAGATGACAAAGACATGAAAGATATAGATGGATGTGTTGGATGTGCATAATGTGGGGGAGGCGTCTGATGGAGACATGGGGTCTGCGGAGAAGGGTGGTATGGGTACGGATAAAATGGAGTCTGCTAAGAAGGGTAGTATAAGTATAGATGTAGACTTTGATGACCCTGAGTAATCTGTGACTGTGGAGTAGCATCATCATGAGAATGGCGGTGTGATCCATCCGATCGTCGATCTCTAGTAGCGCTGGATCGTCATCTGGATCGACTGCCAGATTGTCCACCAGAGCCGTCACTAGAAGATGAAGTGTAACCTCTACCTGACGACATAACTTTATAAAAAATAAAGACTAAATCGGAGTTTTTAGTTGAACCTCCAACATTTGAAATATTACGTAACAAGTAAAAAAATATAATTGCATTATTTACTAACTAAACACGATAGTATCATGTCTCGTTATCATCGTCTTCATCATTCGATGAAAAGTCCGAGTTATCGCTATCATCGTCTTATTCATCGACGTCTGACGTGTGTGCTCCTGTAATGGCCCAAAAATTTTACTTGTGCCGCGTGTCAAGTCGTGGGACTCACTCGTCGAAATACGTATATCTGAATTCAATTTAAGACGATATGCTAACTATGCGAGGAATTCGGTGAGCCGAAACACGAACATGGATGCGCCTCGAGTAGCGTGCCGACGAGGGATATGCCTCTTGATGCGTGTAGCGCGAGTATCGAGATTTTTGAAATGAGGCATGTTGGTGCCTCGAGATGCGCACTGCTCGATTGTTGAGTTTGCCTCGAGATTTGTGTTGCACGAGTCTCGATGACACTTTTGATTTGAAATCAAAAGTAAAATAAAAAGAAAATGTATATATATATAAAAGAAAGAAAAAAAAAAAAAAAAAAAAGAGATCGGATAAGAAATGAGAGGCAAGAGAGAGAGAGAGAGAGAAAAAGGAAGTGACGGAGAGAGAGAAGTCGCCGGGAAGAAGACCGATGACCGTCGGTGACGATTTAGCTGCGCATGTTGCGGCTCGGCGGCTCACGACGCAAGCACCGCGACGATGGCGAGGCGCGGCTCCAACGGCGGAGCGGCCGCGATGCGAGCAAATGCTGAACTGAATCGGCTCATGATCAGCCATGGCGGCGGCGTCAGGGCAGCGATCGCGCGGCGGCCAGAAAGCGGTTGCGCGCGATGCGGAAGACGAAAAAGGAGGCTCCGATGAGGATGACCTGCGATGCGCGTACGGTGGAACGACATCTCGCGCAGTTGGCGGCTTCGCGCGCGGCTACGCGAGAAGTTCGCGGTGGTGCGATAACGGGTTGACGCGGCTCCGGGAGCTGGCGCGACGTTGGCGGGATGGCCGATGGCCGGACTGGGCAGCGGCGGCGGCATGCTTGCGGTGGCGCGACTTCATGCGAGTGGAAGAGATGCAATGAGGCGATGGCGGATCGACGACAAGAATAAGCAGCCTTGGCGACGCCAGCCGTGCCGCCGATAGCGATCGAGCGCGTGCAAGCATGCGCGCGAAAAGGCGTGCGGCAGACGATGGAGTGGTCGGTTTAGCGACGACAATGCGATGCGCGTTGTCGATCCGTCAATGCCGATTTCAACGAAATCGCGACGACGCAATGTAGGTGAGGTTTACTTCGCCTAAATTCAATGTGATTTGCATGATTTTGGTAAATTAGCCCTCAAATGTCTAAATGGACACCAGGGACTAGGAGTCGGGTGTCGGGTGCGCAAATCGAGACGCGAGCGAGACATTTTGAGGTTCGCATTTCTCGAGGTAAGTAAACCAGTTAGGGACTTATACAGTATTTCATTTCTCTCCATTGACTGTTGTTGTTTTCTGTTATGTGGTAGCTTTATTGTTGTTCACTGCTTTGTGATGATAGCTATCGTTGAATTTGTTGTCGATTGAGGGGGTCCATTAGCAAGTGAGTCATGGTTATTGTGTATCTGCGATATGAGAGGGTTAAGACTGGAGGCAGGGGTCTCGTCCTAATTATGGTCGTCCGTTGATTTATTCGAGTCCATGTGTGTTTCATAGTCGTACGCGCTAGGGCTGGGAGGCAGGGGTCTCGTCCTAGAGCCGAGTCTATGCATGTCTCATAGTCGCAAGGGTTAGGGCTGGGAGGCTGGGGTCTCGTCCTAAACCCGAGTCTGCTGGGCTTTTGCCGCGACTCAACGACCTTTTTGTTGGGACTCCTTGTTATTTGGCATCACTCGTCGATGGATTGGTTACAGTCTTTTATATTCATGCGTTCTTGATTCATTTCGTTCTATTTGCTTGAATTTGACTGCTTTGGATATCGTGAACTGTTGTTTTGGATATCGTGAAATGTTGTGTATATGTCCTACTGGATTTACTTACCTTGGCTCGTCATTTTTATTTTGACTGAGTGCAGAGCCACAGACAAGTAGCAGAGGAAATGCTTCATGGCTAGGTGAAAATTTTGTATAATTGTATTTACTCTCCTCTGATGATATTTACTGGGTTCCACGATTAGGTTGCCTAACTTCTTGAAATTATGGTTGAGTTATTTTATTCATAGTAATTGCTTCCGCTAAATTTTAAATCTTGAAACGTATTAATAACTCAATTGTAAATTGTTGAATGTACTGATAATGATGGATTGGAAGGCTGACTAGGCTCTCGTTGACCTTGCGAGACTGGCTCGGGGGTCCACGTGAGCTTAGGCCGGGCGGGGCTCAATTCGTGAAAAATTGGGGCCGTCACAGCCCCACTAAGATTAGTTAGCGAAGTTGGAACATTGTTATCAATATCGACCTCAGTATCATGCTCGGGTAGCTGATCCTGAAAAACATCTTGTTTTATAGGTTCACTGTCAACGTTTTTAACTAAGTTTTTTTCATCAATGAATTTCGGTTGAAGTCTGCACGTAGCTTCTCAATTGTTCTGCGCATTTCTTACACTTAGGTATGAAAGAAAGTACACCTAACTAGCTTGCATGTCTAGTATGAAAGACTCGTACTTGTTCAATCGTAGATTTCGATGTACATCGACTATTTTTAAGGATCGGTGAACTCTTGTCCCGAAATTGATCGTGGGATCAAACTATTGACACTTGAACAACCTAGTACGTACACCGTAGTCGATTTCAATCATTTCATCTAATTACCCGTAAAAGTCATTGTCACATTGTGCATAATTCGTGCCCCTAATGAACACCCACTACTACACATATCTTGGTTTGGGCGATGCGACGCAGTCTGAAGTTTGTAGCCATTAACAAGATATGCGTGGTATATGGTGCAAAGTCGACTAGGGCCTTATGAAAACATTTGAAGCGTTGTATCTTGAATAGATGATGGAGCCTACCGCGAAAAATGTTTCATTTATAAACTTCAATTTCAAATAAACAACAAAAATAAATAATTATTTTAATATTCACATACAAATGACTTCCGAATTATTGAAACCAACTTGAGAAATGTTTCTCAAGATGTTCATCGATGGCACTTTGTGTGATATTCACGTGTTTGGAACGTAATTCCGATACGTACATCCTAACAGGAGAATTGGAAAATGTAAGGATTGTGATTGAATAAATTTAAGATAATAATTAAGATTAAAGCATACCTAATGAATGGATCGACCTCAGGATAATTTAACAATACATATGAGTGTGTAGCGTTACACTCGTCATCCGTAAGATAACGCTTCTTTGATCTCCCGTAGGCTTGACCTGAGTGGGTGGATATTGAGAAGTGGCCATTAGAACTTTGACTTGGTTCGACTCCACCATCATAATTGTGGGGCGGACGGTTGTGCGAGGTAGAGACGTGTTCCTCAAAATAATAGGAACACAATGCGGCTGCTTCTTCCACTAAGTAAGCATTCCATATTGAGACCTCAGCCTTTGCCTTATTCCTAACATTATTTTTTAAATGTTTTAAGTACCTACATTTGTAGAAGTAAGTTAGTTAAAATGTATATGTTAGAGTGTGATATAAATTGTTTACGAGTCTACTTGATTACCTCTCAAAAGGATACATCCACCGAAGTTGTACTGGGGCAAGCAATGATAGCCTCGTACGCCAAATGGATCAGGAGATGCTCTATTGAGTCCAAAAAACTTGGTGAAATATCTTTTCCGACTTACACAATATATTGGGAATGTTTTCATGCAAAAGTTGAAGATTCTCAACATTTAAATTCCTAGCTGTTAAATCTTTGAAGAAAATGCTTAACTCACTAATTGCAATCCATATGTCATCCTCTAAGAGATCTCGAAAAGCAATTGACGACAATCGTTGCGTGAAAACATGACAATCGTGGCTTTTCATCCCAAATATCTTCAACTTCTTAGAATATGCGCCGAGAACGATATTAAATGCGTAACAATCATGGAAGTTCAATTCCTTAATCCACTTACACAACGCTTGTTTTCTTCGTTTGTCTAGCGCATATCGTGCCTTGGGATATTTCTTAGAAATTGGATCATAATGAAGCTCTGGACAATTACAAAACTCCTTTAAGTCTTCCCTAGACTTTGCGTTATCTTTCATCTTCCTCGGCACACTCATGATTGTGTTAAAAATATTGTCAAACACATTTTTTTTCAATGTACATCACGTCTAGGTTGTGCCTGATAAGGTTCGTCTTCCAATAAGGCAAGTCCCACATTATGCTTCATTTTCTACACCTGCTAGTCCTCGAGACTTCGTTGTTTATTGCATCTGATCTCAATTCAGTGACTTTCATCAACCCTAAATCTTCAATTTCTCGTAAGATATCTTCACCTGATTTATTAGTTAGTGGCATGTTGGATACAGTTCTATCTCTGTGAAAACTAGACTTGTCTTTCCGCTCCTTCGAATATCGCGATAAGAAATGTCGATGACAATCGAACGAACTCACTTTCCCTCCAAACCCAAACTAGAACGCGTTGGTATCTTCCATGCAATAAGGACACTCATTTTCCCGTGCGTGCTCCATCCCGATAGCATGCTGCATGCTGGAAAGTCGCTAACAGTCCACAAAAGTGCAGCGCGCATTTGAAAGTTTTTCTTAGTCGATACGTCGTAGGTAGGCACTCCATCATACCACAACTCTTGCAATTCTTTCACCAATGGTTGGAAAAACACATCAATTTTTTTGCGATGGATTAGTTGGCCCAGGTACGATTATCGTTGAGAACATCACTTCTTTCTTCATACACATCTAGGGAGGCAAGTTGTATGGTGTTAGAATCACTGACCATGAGGAGTACGGTCCGCGGTCATTACGAAAGGTTTAAATTCATCAGTGCATAAGCCATGTCGAACATTACGGACCTCGGAGCTTAACATAGGGTTTACTCGTTTGAAGTGGTTCCAGGCCATTGAATAGGAGCAATACTGCATATTGCTCTTTTCTCTATGTGCTTTGCATGCCACCGTATGTATTTCGCGGTAGTTTTCGAGGCGTACAAACATTTGAGATGAGGCGCCAAAGAAAAGTAAAACATTGTCTTATGTGGGTGTTTGTTAGAGTTAACCTAAATTCTCCGCGAAGTTTACAAGATGTAAACTCGAAGTCGAACTCCCAATAAAGCATTCATAAGTTAGGACAACAGTTAATTCGCTCATATGGGAGACCCAACAAGTGCATCAAGCCTTTACATTTGTAAAAGCTATATATCAAACATTTGTCTTTAGGCAACACGTCTTTACATATTTGAAAAATTACATTGAATGCTTCATCCGAAATATGATGATTCGACTTTATCGTCAATAAACGTACCATCGCTGAAAGTTTATTCATCTTCTCGCAACCCGGCCAAATCGTTTGATTCGTTGCGTCAATCATTTCAAAGAAGTTTTTCGCTTCAGGGTCCGACTCCTCTTCATGATTCCAATCAAAATTGGGGCCCACAATGCCGTGTATCATATGATGATATGATGTCGGATATTCTCCATTAGATCATCACCCATCGTCGTCATCGCTTACTATTTCTTCCTCCCTATGCGCAGTCCAACGATAGTAGTCGGGAACAAATCCACCCATCACTAGATGAAGCTCTACGATATCTACATCGTAATATTTGTTGTTGCGACATTTTCAACAAGAACATAAAATTTTCGCTTCGTTCAACTAAGTGGTGCAGTTTTGCATGACAAATTTTATAAATTCCTTCATGTCATCCATAAGCTCTAATCTAATGTAACAGTCTTCAATATGGTTGTACATCCAATCTCGAGACACATACATCTCGAAAGACCTAAACAACCTTAATTGAATACACGTACACATCAATCACTATATAAATTTTAGTCTAGTGTTAGTCGTAATTAGTTGAATCGGTTGCATTTGCACATACTTTACGTAATATATTTTACATTTTAGTCGATTGTTTACCGTAATTAGTCGCATTGGTTGCAATATATGCACATACTTGCGTAATTTTTCCTAATTTTTTTTCCTTTGAAATTTTAAATTTTACTTCAATATTTGCAGTTTATAATTTTATTTTGTCTCATTTATATAGATATATATATATATATATATCTCGTATATAAGCATTATTATATAAATATTATTTGGTTCAACCAATTCTAATTTCCTTATTATATTTAAATTACTTTTAACTACTCCATATTTATTTATAGTATAATATATTATACTTTTCTATTTTTGTCCTAATCGAAATTTAATTTGTCCAATAAAATTGCAACATTTTATTAAATTTTGATCAATAAAATTTACCGTATTAATATTTCATTTAACTTGTAACTTCATACTTATTTTGGTTTTAACTTAACATAATTTATATATATATATATATATATATATATATATATATATAAATATATATGAATATCGATCCTCCGTATCGATTCTATATATATATATATATATATATATATATCGTATGTAAGCGTTGTTATACAAATATCATTTTGTTCAACCAATTACACATTTCTTTATTATAATTAAATTATTCTTAACTACTCTATATTTATTTATAGTATAATATATATTATACGTACCCTTTTATTTTTGGCCCTAATCGAAATTTAATTTGTCCAATGAATTTGTATCATTTAATTAACTTTATACTTAAAGTTGTTTCAACTTAACATTATATCTTTATTATAGTTAAATAGATTTTAATTCGGTTTTTTAAATTAGTGTAAAAAATATTTAAATAATAGTTTAATAGACATATTTGAAACTCAACTAATTTAATATTAAAACATTACAAAAGAAGTACATATATATCAATACTAACAAAAGCATACAATAAACATAAAAAATAATTAAAAAATAATTAAAATCACATCACAGGCATGCATTTTATTCGTCGCAAAAATAAATAAATAATAAATATCAACATACATAATTTATTGCAACATTTTGATCAATTTAACAAATCTTATTCGCTTAGAAATACATGAAATACAAATTTTATTTTCCAAAATTTTATTCCAACATAAAATACAAAATTACAAGTTTTTAATCAAACCATTACATTTTTTAATTTAACATGCATATATTTACAAAACTTATTCCAAATTTTCATTCTAAGATAAAATACAAAAAATATTTTTCATAAAAAAAAATTATATATCACATAAATAACAAAATTTCACAAAAAGTTATTATAAATAAACTTAAATAACAAAAATATAAATAAATCAACTGTAAAAAAATAGAATATATAAAATAAATAAAAAATTATACATAAATCCTAAATCAAGAAGGAGATGAGAGTCGGGGCGACTATGACGAGGCGGGAGGCGGGGCGGCGGGCGGCGGAGGCGAAAGCGGATCAGCGGAGTGGCCGAGGCGGAGAAGAAAGGAAATGAGAGGAGAGGGTTACGGTGAGGGAGATGATCGCGGCGAGGGAGAGGAGAGGAGAGTCGGAGATGAAAAACCAAATAATAAGATATATGGTTTTGGTCCGGATCTTATTTTCAAGATTAGCAACGGGGTATTCTCGTCGCTATTTTTACACGTGGCCTCCTCGTTTCCTGCCACGTGGCGTTCTCTTCGCCACGTGGCCGAGAAAATCTGGTCTATGACATGAGTTTTCCCACCCAGAAAATAGTGATGGGGGGTCGTCGCTACCCCGTCACTATTTGCATCCATTTTTTGTAGTGTTTCTTTGTAGCTGATGAAAATTAGCGACAAATTAGTCTGTTTGTTGCTAAACAGCAACAAAGTTGCAACAAACATATGTTGATGAACAATGATAGACTGTCATCTGTCGCTGACTAGAATCCGGTTAGTACGGACGAGTTTGTTGCAATTCTGTCGCTAAAAAATGACAAACACCACTCTGTCGATGACTGAAATCTAGTCAGCACAGACTCGTTTGTTGCAATTATGTCACTGACTAGAATACATTATTTATTTTTAAAATAGTAAAAAGTAAAAACAAACAACATGCATCTTGCAATAACATTTGCAAAATAGTAATGGTAGCTACAAATTTTTTTCTAAAATATATAATATCAAAGTTTTACATAAATAAAGTAGTAAATCTTTGTTGGCACTACCTAATACAAAGTGTACAAAAGAATGATACTATTGCATTTCATAATTAGTACTACAAAATAGGCCATCAAAAAAAAAAATTCTTTCAGTAACAGAGTGTGTATCTCATCCAAATCCTAAAAATTACAATCAAATTCAATATTATTCAACAAATCGACAACCAACCAACATAATCCAACACAAACATCACAATCAATTTTAGTATATTCGCTATTTAGTTCTTTATTATACACATGATGATCAGGACCATTTTAATCTAATTGAAGACTATGAAGGACTTGAATTATATATCACCTATAGGTTTAACATTTATTATGTATTAAGGAGACTCAACTTTTTCCTGTCATGCTAAAAACTAGGACTTGAGTTGTATATCACCTATAAGTTTGGAGTGCCCATTGTAGCTATGTCTATGCACATTGATCAGCCAAATAATGCAAGATTGGTGGTGGAGTTGGGTGTAGGATTGGAAGTCAATAGAGTGAAGGGATACGGAGGAGATGGTGAGGAATGAAGGATTGCAAAAGAAGTGGTCAAGGGGATCAGAGAGGTAACATATATAAAGCTCTTATTTGATTAACGGGGACATTAGCTTGTAACTAGCTATACGTTTATGTATGCTATTTTCATGGCTTTATAGTGTGTAATATGTAAGGGTACCATATATGATGTGACGGCCCCAAATTCGAGACAAACCGGGCACCGCCACGTCGCCGGACACGACACCTAACCATGCCACGTCACCTGCACGTATGTCTGTGACGGCCCGCGAACTTACCATCTAATACTACAACTTAGTAAATTTTGATATTTAAATAATTATTTTAGCAAAATATACTAAGTTATTAAGTTTTATAACTTAATTCATTTGTTTTGATTTATTTAGGTTATTTTAGTAGCGGAAGTCTTAATAGCATGCATATAGTTAATGTAAACGAGTTATGCTATATTTAACAACCTATGGGGTGGAAACCCAGCAAAATGATACCATGTATATCATTTAAGGCGATAAGATGTATAATAAGTATCGATATACATGTATCAGGTAAAAGTCTCCCAACACTATCCCAAAAAGTATATATACGTAAATACAATCACCTACGAGTAAGCTAGTGAGTAAGCTAGTGGAGGCACTTCGATTAGTCGCCAATCACCGCCTTCCCCCGGCCCGTCGTAGGAACTGCAACTTTCCACCAAAAATAATGACAAGTTCCAGGTGGGTAAATCCCAGAGAAATTCAGTTAGTATTCACAAGAAATTCAAGAAAAACGGCTACAATTCATGCATATAAAGTAAATGAACAGAAATGTAAAGCATGAATATAAGTCGTGAGATAATCAAGAATACAGAACGCGAGTGTGGTGTACAACTGTCGAGCCCTGGGACATAAATACTAAACCGAGAAGGCCCTGGAGGTGAGGAAATCCGCACCCCCTCTTCACGGTCCAAATGAGGAACTCTGTTGGTTGGAAGTTAAACTTTCGCCCAACGCCTCAAAAGAGAGGAAATCTGTGACGGAGGTGGGCCTCACGTCAACTCGCTCTCGAGATCATCGACTCGCTGAGAGAAATCTCACGCGTAGTCTAGGGTATGACCAACACCGTAACAACAATCGGATCGTCATCGACGAGGGAGCCGGAAAATGGTCACACCGTCCCTTCAACCATATAAGGACACACGCGGGAATAGAGTAACAATGCAAACTGAACTGGCGAAAAGTAATGTGAAATAAATAATTTACAAAGAAAATAAGTAAATTCTAAACCGACTTTCTCGTGGGTTTACTTACCTCAAACGCTTTCGAACGTCCCGCACATGACTCGAGATACGCGCCCGATACCCGACTATAGTCTCCTAAATTCCTGGTATCCAATTATACCACTTTTGTTATTTTAAAGTCACATTAAAAGAATTTATATTGTGTGACAAAAATTTGAGCTTTCGTTTCCAAAAAGTTTAATTTCGGCACACTTTTCGAGTTGTGCCGGGGTGCCGATGCCCCAAAAGTCTTCAAAACTACTTTTTTATATTTTCCCACTTTCTTATATTTTTCTTAATTTTTCTGGATTTTTTTCCATAATTTTCTAGCATTTTTTTCTATTTTCCTGATATTTATTTGATTTAAAGATGTATTTAAATTATATTTTAATATTTATTTTATTTTAATATAGGGGTGGGCCCCACTGGACCGGGTTTGACCCGTCCAACCGGGTCGGGCCGACCGTCCGACCGGCCGGGCGACCGGTCCGACCCCCGGGTCCGGCCACCCACCCGGGTCGGCCCAGATTGCCCACCCGGGTCGGGCCCAGCCCCAACCGGGTTGGGCCCAACCGGCCGAACCCGGGTCCGGAGGGGTGCGCGCACGCACCTCCCCCACCCCATCTTCTCCTTCTTCCCAGAGCGTTCTCTGGTCTGTGCATTTTTTTTTTTATTATTTATTTCTTTCTCCCCTTTGTTGTTTGGGTTGGGGTTACCCTCCATCCCCATTCCCGGAGGACTCGATGGCAGGGGGAGACACCCCTGCCATCTCCACTCTAACCGGTTCGGCCTCCAAGGCCGAACCTCCTCTCGGCCTCCAAGGCGGACGCCCAACAACAACAACAAAAAGAAAAGACAATGGCTTACCTCCTTTCCGGCTCTCCGCGCTCTCTTCTCTCCTTCCCGCTTCCTCTTCCTCCTCCTCCTCCTCTCTGTCTCTCCTTCTTTCCTCACTGCAGAGTGTGTGTGTGTGTGTGGTGTGTGGGAGTGAGTGAAGTGAGGGAGAGGTGAGAGAGAAAGAGTGACGTGAGGGAGAAGAGAAAATGATGGAGTGAGGTGGAGTGTGAATGGGGGATAAGTTAGTTGACTTTGTGTATTTAACACCAAAGTGTGACACAATTGGGACATTCGCCTGTATTTTTCAGCGTTTCGACGCCCGGGTTACGCGTTCGAATCGTGATATGCGCATACCGCTGCGTCACTAGCCACTTAATATCTTTTCCATAATAATTATATGACAATTATCATTTATTCATTTAATTTATGTGTTTTAGTTTCCTCGACATAGTGTACCCAAAGTTCGCTCTTCAACACCCGTTACACTATCTCGCTCGATTCAATGATAGAAAATACACACATGCGATGTTAAGTAATTAACTTGATATACAACATCGCAAATAGGCAAACAATCACACAAAACTACTATTTACCAAGTCAGTGTTCCCTGACCTATCTGCGACGTCCACGTGGGTCTGAGCTTAGGGTCTTAACCTGTAATTTGACAATTAATTGGGATTAATTAAAGCGGGCCGTTACAATCTTCCCAACTAAAAAAAAACTCGTCCCGAAATTTGAATTTAATTAAACCTTTACCTTGAAACAAATGGGGGTATCGCTCTCGCACGGTAGACTCTCTTTCCCAAGTGAGACCCTCGTTCTTATGATACTGCCATCGAACGAGTACAAGTGGTATTTCTTTCCTTCTAAGAGTCTGTACCTTGCGATCCACTATCTCAATGGGGTGCTCCTCATATGTCACATCCGGTCTGACCTCGATCCTTGTCATATCCACCATCGGTCTCGATCCTGATCTAGCTAGTCTCAACATAGAAATGTGAAAAACATCATGCACCCCTGTCAACTGGCTCGGCAATTTCAACTGATAAGCAACCTCCCCAATTCGTCGGACTATCTAAAACGGCCCAATAAATCTCGGTGCATGCTTTCCCTTAATCCCAAATCTCTGGTGACCTTTCAAGGGAGAAACCTTTAGGTAGACCCAATCATCAACTTCATAACTCAGCCCATCGCGGTACTTGTTCGCATACTTCTTTTGTCTATCTTGAGTAGCCTGTAACCTTTGACGAATCAGCCTAATTTTCTCTGTGTGATCTACAAAAATCTCAGGCCCAACGACATCTACATCCTCGGGCTCTGCCCAGCAAGCTGGTGATCCGCATGATCTCCCGTATAACGCTTCAAATGGTGGCATCTCAATACTAGCCTGATAGCTATTGTTGTAGGCAAATTCACAAAGTGGCAAAAACTCCTCCCATGACCCTCCAAACTGTAGCACACAGGCTCTGAGCATGTCTTCAAGAATTTGAATAAGTCTCTCAGACTGTCCGTCAGTCTGTGGATGAAAAGCTGTGTCAACCGCAATCTAGTACCATATTGCTCTTGCATGACCCGCCATAGCTGCGAAGTAAGTCGACTGTCTCTGTTTGACACTATAGATACTGACACTCCGTGCAGTCTGATAATTTCTCGTTCGAAAAGCATGCTCAGCTGTAGGAAACTACATTTCATGGAGATTAGAATAAAATGCACTAATTTCGTCAGTCAATCCACGACTACCCAAATGACATCACGTTTTCGCAAAATCGTCAGCAACCCACTGACGAAGTCCGTAATGATGTGTTCACATTTCCAATGTTGGATAGGCAGTGGCCAGAATAGTCCTCCAGGCTTCCTATGATCAGCCTTAACCGGCTGACACACCTCACAACTTCTCCCATACAGGCTGACATCCGTCTCCATCCCTGACCACCGAAATAACTATCACATATCCTGGTACATTTCGGTTCTGCCGATGACCGGGGGACCTAGATGTTAGACCCTCACAACAAATGCGCCTTTTTGTGAAAGCCCAGTCCTACCTCGCCGGTCTCCGACCTCGTGGGTCTAATCCCACCTCGCCGATCTCAATCCGACCTCGCAGGTCGCTGGGACCTCCAGGCAGTGTGGGAGCTAGTGCACCTCTAACACTATCTACAGTCCCCAACTAACGCGATAAATGAGTTATCACTTGTCTCCCTGCATCGGTACACATCTCAATCCGGTGTCACAAGCACCGTAAGAATGGTCAAGTCCTTGGCCGGCTTGGGCAACACCAACTACGGTGCAGAAGTCAACTTTTTCTTCGACTCGGTGAAAGCAGCTTCACATTCACTGGACCAGTGGAATGTCACATCCTTCTTGGTCAATCTAGTCATCGGCAATGCGATTTTTGAAGAAGTCCTGGACAGAGCGTCGATGATATCTTGTCAATCCTAACAGCGTCTTATGTCTAGCGCGCACTACGGTGTAGGCCAGTCGATGACAACGTGAGTCTTTCTCGGGTCCACCGAAATACTTATGTTGTTAATCACGTGTCCCAAGAATTTCACCTCAGAAAGCCAAAACTCGCACTTGCTGAACTTGGCGTATAATCGGTGCTCCCTCAAAGTCTTCAACGTCTCTATAAGATGTCTCTCGTGGTCCTCATGGGTCCTGAAGTAAATCAAGATATCATCGATGAAAACGATCACGAATCGATCTAAAAACGGCCTTAAGACTCGATGCATCAAATCCATAAACACAGCTGGCGCATTCGACAACCCAAACGGCATGACAGTGAATTCGAATAACCCGTAACATGTGCTGAACGTCGTCTTAGGTACATCCTCCTCCCTGATTCGCACCTGATGATATCCAGATCTCAAATCAATCTTAGAGAAGAACTGTGCTCCGGCCAACTGGTCGAATAGGTCATCGATCCTGGGCAAGGGATACCTATTCTTGACTGTCACCTGATTTAACTTTCGCTAGTCTATACACATCCTCATACTACCGTCTTTCTTTCTCACAAATAAGACCGGTGCTCCCCAGGGTGACATACTAGGGTGTATGAAACCCTTCTTCGATAGATCCTCTAGCTGGGCTTTCAATTCTACGTGCTCTGGTTGTGACATACGGTAAGGTCTGCTTGCTATGGGCCGCGTGCCTGGCACTAACACAATCACAAACTCTACCTGTCTGGGCGGAGGTAATCCATGTAGATCCTCAGGAAAAACATCCGGGAACTCACATGCTATTGGGACATCTTCAAGTCTGGTCACTGGCCCCTCATCGGACTCAACTATCCTTGCGAGGATCTCCATTTCCTGAGTGGTAGCTAACCTTCCTCTCGTGATCGGAAGTGACGTCGCGACTCCGGTAAAGGTGAAATCAGGAATTCCCGGTATTTGAAAAATGACGATTTTCCTAAAACAGTCCAAATGCGCGTGGTATGCCGCCAACCAATCCATGCTTAAGAGTATATCGAACTCTAGGTATTCTAATACTCGGAGATCTATGGGTAACTGATGACCACCTACCTCGACCGGACAATCTCTACAAATTTGATTAGGATATATCTTATCCCCAGCGGCCGTGCTGAGGATAAGGTGGGTGCTAACGTTTTCAGGTGTCAAACATAACACTCCTACCATCCGTCCCGAAATAAATGATAACGTACTACCAGAATCTATCAATGTATGCATAGGGCGACCAAAAATAATCAACGTACCCTCGACGAGTTGCCGAGATGCATCACGATCTGGTGCGACAACCGCGTGCACTGCTCCCTCGCCTGCACTGGCTGAGCTTTGCTAGTGGTGGTGTTGGTTCCCTGGTACATTCACTTTTGTAGTGCCCCTTTTGCCTACATCTGAAACACGTGACATTCTGTCTATGTCCGGAGCCCTGACCTTGTTGTCCGCTAGCCCTATGACCCTGTCCCTGTCCCTGCCACTGCCGACTCTCGTCTCTGCCTCTCTGGACCTGACCCTGTCTCTGCGGCTGCTGGACTACCATAACCTGCTGTGGCTGTGCTGGTACAACTGCACGTGCACTGATTGTCTGACCGCCATCATATCTGCGCTTATGTCCCTTCTGATCTCTTTGATCGTGATTCATCTTGCCTTTCCTGTCTGACCTCCCCTGGCCTCTATGGCTATCGTGACGCATTGGAGCGGGGATGGCGTTGTTCCACATCAAAAATGTCTCGTGGACCAACGCCCTCTCGTAAACTTCACGTACAATCCTGGCTCATGTCGACACAATCGCGCCCCCAATCTCTGGTTAGAGTCCTCGAATAAAATAGTGGACCTGAAGTCGCTCGGTCTCAACTACATCCATCGCAAAAGTAAGCAGGTATGTAATTTTTTTTTTTTTCATGTATTGCGACACCATCCGGTCACCCTGCCTCAGCGTCAAGAACTCCTCCCTCAATCTCAGCCGAACCTCGATCGGGATATACTGATCATAAAAGAATTTCTTGAACTCTGCCAAAGTACTCGGCTCTCCGGGAGCAGCTGTGTGGGCGGTCCACCATACTGCAGCATCTCCCCAGAGCATAAATCCGGAAGTCTTAGCATGTATGCTGTCGTGAATCCTCGAAAGTCTGTGAAGTTTCTCATGTGAAATGATCCACTTCCCAGCTACCTCTGGGTCACCGCCTCCATAATAGTACCCTGACTGGAAACGAACAAACTCCTTAATCAACTTCACCTCGGCTAATAAGGAGGTCTCGAATGTGATCTCTTGTGATGGAATCAGTGTCGGTGCCACGGTCGGCGTAGTCAATGATGTAGTGACTGATGGCGGTATCTCGGTGGTAGTGGTCGTGAGCGGGGTCGCAGGAACAGTCGGGGCGACAACCGTCTGCTCTACAGTAGTTGCGGCGGCGAGTGCGGCAGAGGCCGATATTGTCGCTGCATGCGATCGAAGCAATCAAACATCTCCTCGAGCTGCAAACTATGGGGTGCGACCGTGTCGCAAAATATCTTATCCGAGTTGACAGGTGTCGAGCCGCTCGGTTGGCCTCAATCGCCCGTATGAAGAACTGGTCGTCTACTCATGTCGAATTTGCAAATCGCGAACGTGCCGCAAATCAGCGTCGTAATACGGGTACATAAGTATTACAATCAATATATACACATATAAGTTTTGGTACTACCCGCTCACTTTGCTACCTAACTAAAGTTCTAAGTTAGGATCATTGGGTTTCTACATCTAATGTTTGTTGTTAAGTTTTATTCGGTTGTATTAAACTTTTCCCCTAGGTTCGCCTGAACCTAAGCTTTGATACCAACTGTGACGGCCCCAAATTCCGAGACAAACCGGGCACCGCCAGGTCGCCGGACACGTCACCTAACCATGCCACGTCACCTGCACGTATGTCTGTGACGACCCGAGAACTTACCATCTAATACTACAACTTAGTAAATTTTGATATTTAAATGATTATTTTAGCAAAATATACTAAGTTATTAAGTTTTATAACTTAATTCATTTGTTTTGATTTATTTAGGTCATTTTAGTAGCGGAAGTCTTAATAGCATGCATATAGTTAATGTAAACGAGTTATGCAATATTTAACAACCTATGGGGTGGAAACCCAGCAAAATGATACCATGTATATCATTTAAGGCGATAAGATGTATAATAAGTGTCGATATACATGTATCAGGTAAAAGTCTCCCAACATTATCCCAAAAAGTATATATACGTAAATACAATCACCTACGAGTAAGCTAGTGAGTAAGCTAGTGGAGGCACTCCGATTAGTCGCCAATCACCGCCTTCCCACGGCCCGTCGTAGGAACTGCAACTTGCCACCAAAAATAATGACAAGTTCCCGGTGAGTAAATCCCAGAGAAATTCAGTTAGTATTCACAAGAAATTCAAGAAAAACGGCTACAATTCATGCATATAAAGTAAATGAACAGAAATGTAAAGCATGAATATAAGTCGTGAGATAATCAAGAATACGGAATGCGAGTGTGGTGTACAACTGTCGAGCCCTGGGACATAAATACTAAACCGAGAAGGCCCTGGAGGTGAGAAAATCCGCACCCCCTCTTCACGGTCGAAATGAGGAACTCTGTTGGTTGGAAGTTAGACTTCCGTCCAACGCCTCAAAAGAGAGGAAATCTGTGACGGAGGTGGGCCTCACATCAACTCGCTCTCGAGATCATCGACTCGCTGAGAGAAATCTCACGCGTAGTCTAGGGTATGACCAACACCGTAACAACAATCGGATCGTCATCGACGAGGGAGCCGAAAATGGTCACACCGTCCCTTCGACCATATACAGACACACGCGGGAATAAAGTAACAATGCAAACTGAACTGGCGAAAAGTAATGTGAAATAAATAATTTACAAAGAAAATAAATAAATTCTAAACTGACTTTCTCGTGGGTTTACTTACCTCAAACGCTTTCGAACGTCCCGCACATGACTCGAGATACGCGCCCGATACCAGACTATAGTCTCCTAAATTCCTGGTATCCAATTATACCACTTTTGTTATTTTAAAGTCACATTAAAAGAATTTATAATGTGTGACAAAAATTTGAGCTTTCGTTTCCAAAAAGTTTAATTTCGGCACACTTTTCGAGTTGTGCCGGGGTGCCGATGCCCCAAAAGTCTTCAAAATTACTTTTTTATATTTTTCCCACTTTCTTATATTTTTCTTAATTTTTCTGGATTTTTTTCCATAATTTTCTAGCATTTTTTTCTATTTTCCTGATATTTATTTGATTTAAAGATGTATTTAAATTATATTTTAATATTTATTTTATTTTAATATAGGGGGCCCCATGGACCGGGTTTGACCCGGTCCAACCGGGTCGGGCTGACCCGTCCGACCGGGTTGGGCTGACCCGGTCCGGCCCACCCGGGTCGGGCCCAGATCGGCCCACCCGGGTTGGTTCGGCCCAACTGGGTTGGGCCCAACCGGCCGAGCCCGGGTCCTGGGGGGGTGCGTGCGCGCACGCACCTCCCCCACCCCATCTTCTCCTTCTTCCCAGAGCGTCCTCTGGTTTTTTTTTTTTTTTTTTTTTTTTTCTTTCTCCCCATTGTGGTTTGGGTTGGGGTTACCCTCCATCCCCATCCCCGGTGGACTCGATGGCAGGGGGAGACACCCCTGCCATCTCCACTCTAACCGGTTCGGCCTCCATGCCGAACCTCCTCTCGGCCTCCATGGCCGACGCCCAACAACAACAACAAACAGAAAAGACAATGATTTACCTCCTTTCCGGCTCTCCGCGCTCTCTTCTCTCCTTCCCGCTTCCTCTTCCTCCTCCTCCTCCTCTCTGTCTCTCCTTCTTCCTCACTACCGAGTGTGTGTGTGTGTGGTGTGTGGGAGTGAGTGACGTGAGGGAGAGGTGAGAGAGAAAGAGTGACGTGAGGGAGAAGAGAAAATGATGGTGGAGTGAGGTGGAGTGTGAATGGGGGATAAGTTAGTTGACTTTGTGTATTTAACACCAAAGTGTGACACAATTGGGACATTCGCCTGTATTTTTCAGCGTTTCGACGCCCGGGTTACGCGTTCGAATCGTGATATGCGCGTACCGCTGCGTCACTAGCCACTTAATATCTTTTCCATAATAATTATATGACAATTATCATTTATTCATTTAATTTATGTGTTTTAGTTTCCCCGACCTAGTGTACCCAAAGTTCGCTCTTCAACACCCGTCTCGACACGTTTCTCGAGGCGAACACCCGTTACACTATCTCGCTCGATTCAATGATAGAAAATACACACATGCGATGTTAAGTAATTAACTTGATATACAACATCGCAAATAGGCAAACAATCACACAAAACTACTATTTACCTAGTCGGCGTTCCCTGACCTATCTGCGACGTCCACGTGGGTCTGAGCTTAGGGTCTTAACCTGTAATTGGACAATTAATTGGGATTAATTAAAGCGGGCCGTTACATATGAACTAAAAATACTAAGTTCATGCAAGTTAAATATGAAGTTCAAGAAATACTTACAAATGCAGTGAATGGAAAGCACATTCCTTTTGAAAGAATGACAACCATATATCATCTTCAAAGTCATATGTATCTAGCATTAGCACTTTGACACCATTTTGTAGCCAACCCATGTTAATTAGAAACATGCATATAAACGTAAGACCATTAAATTATTTAACATACGCTAACAATCCTTACAAGTAGGTGTTAACATGTGTTAGCTTGTTGATAGAAATGAAATCTCATTGCATATATGCAGAAGAAAATCTTCATGATCCTAAAATAAATGGATAAAATAAATGGATTATTTTTTGTGGTAAAACCCGTAAAGATAGAATAAGAAATATAGAAATTCAAAGACAAGTAGGAGTAGCACCAATCGGTTTGGTTTGGTCACTGCAAAGACGGCCTACAAATGCCCCAACTAGAAAACTTGACTCAATAGAAGCCATGGGATGGTTAATTAAGAGAGATTTGAATGGTTTGCAAAGCTCACCATCAATTGATACATTTTGATCCATGAGAAAATTTGGGGATGATATAAACACAATCAAATAGTATATGTATCTTAAGCTCACCTAATACAACGAGAAATATGTCTCTCAACCAGCTACCTTGGGCTTCACCGACATGAGGATTTTAATTTGGATCAATAATACTCAAGTTTGAAATTTTAGATGAAGCATAAAATATATTATAAGATGCAAAATACCTACATTTATAAACAATTTCGAGTATGAGTAAAAGAAAAACACTCACTGACAAAAAAAATTAAAACTTTAAATAATGAAATTAATAAAAGGTTTTATGGGAGTCCTAAATCTTGCAAGCCAACTACTTATTCTAAGAATTTCAAAACTGCTTGTCCAAGGGCTTACTCTTATGCTTAAGATGATCCTACTAGCATTGCCACTTGTAGTTGTAGGAGTTACTTGTTCACATATTGTCTACACTAGTTCGCCTTATATATTTTGCTAGATTGTTATGTGATATAGTGATAGTAGTATTAGTACTAGTAATGGTCTATATGTTAAGTATTTGATGATTATTTGAATCAGTGAGTCTGCTAGCTTTGGTTTTTCTTTTCTCCAAGTTACAGTAAAAGAGAGCAATGATTAAGTGAATGTTTTCATGCTAGCAAAAATCAACATGAAGTTTTGAATACATTTAAGTTTTGGAGAAAAAATATTAAAACTTTAAATAATGGAATTAATAAAAAAAACAATCAAAGCAATAAAAAGCTTCAATTCCATAGCCGGACCAATAGTATTGACGATGCCAGTGCTCCAATAAATTCACAAAATATTTGCTAGTTCTTAACTAAAGTTTATCAATCTATACAAAATCTAGAATCAATTAACAATTTTTCGAAGAACATCTCAGATGTTATATTAAAGCACTATATTTAATGCTCAGCTATAGTTTAGTAGATTTATGATTCTATCGCTACAAAAAACAGCAGATCAGAAACGGAAATTTCAGTTTCTGATTTGCAAAAATTATGTCTCTAATTCAATTCTGCAACTGAACAGAGCCGGTAGGAATCTATTGCGTCTCTAAAATCGTCGTCGTTGATTCAATCAACAACGAAAATGTGTTTCCGTTGTTGATTAGAGACGGATTAGAGACGAAATTTAGAAACGAAACAGAAATCAAAATTCATCTAAAGGGTACAATTGTAATTGCATTCTGTCTCTGATCCGTTGCTAATCAAAGACGGATCAGAGACGGAATGCAAAATTTCGTCTCTGATCCGTCTCTGATTAGCAACGGATCATAGACGGAATTATTGTATTCCGTCTCTGATCCATCTCTGATTAGCGACGGATCAGAGACGGAATTATTATATTCCGTCTCTGATCCGTCTCTAATTAGCAACGGATCAAAGACGGAATACGATAATTTCGTCTCTGATCCGTTGCTGATTCATGCATCTATTCCTCGAAAATTAGAGACGGAATAGTAACGGAATCTCTGAATTCCGTTGCTAATCCGTCTCAATTCCGTTTTTTTAATTTTTCAAACCTAAGCTTAATCCAATTGGTTCTCCATAACCTCTAAACTTGAAAATACAACCATAGGCCCTACTCCATTGCCTGCACCCCCTTCCAACAACTCCTTGGGGGTGCTAACATCCCCTAAAACAATAGAATTTGACATACATACACAAATCAACAATATATATCAACAACAAAGATTCAAATGAGAAAAAACATAAAATTCGATATTAAAAAATATTTACATATTCACGAAACGTAGTCAAGTATAATAAATGTTTAAGATACCTAAGTATCCATAAAAAACTACAATTCTTATTGTTCTACAACAACCATAAAAATACATAAGTATCATAAAGTTGCCCATCCCTCGTTCTGCTAGCATCTGGGATGTGCTAGCATAAGGATCTACGTATCTTCTCTTCTTTTTCCATAACGACCTGAGACTGTAGACACATCCTTTGGGACAGTCACCCGCCACCTTGTAGTACACCGCCTCATCATCCACCGGCTGGTTCGATGTAGTCTGGGTCAGCTCTTGATGTCTCCTTTGGAGCTTAGCCTGCATGGATCAACAATATTTTGTTAACAATATAATAGTAGCATTAAGTTGAGAAGGCAGCAAAATGAAGAGATAAGTAAAAAAAATAAAGTTGAGAAGGCAAAACTTATATTTATCAATTAAGTTGAATAATTTTGCAACCTCCATATGAATCTGTACCTAAGAAATAGTGCAAATCTTACATTTATCAATTAAGTTGAGAAGGCAGCAAAATTTAAATAAAATAAACTTCTAAATGAAAAAAAGGAAGGAGACAACCAAACAACATATCATATAAAATACAAAATTGTAAAGCATGAAAATGGAGTACACCATCAATTGCACTAAATCAAGCACATGCACAACGGAAGAGTTTCATCAATGTAGTCGGCCCCAATTAACTTGGGACAGAGGCTATGTTGTTGTTGTAAAGCATGAAAGTTAAGTAATTATTTCGAAAGGATAAAAGATATTATATAATCCAAAGATTTTAGATGAGGTGAAATTAATTCAATAAAAAAGAAAATGAAGAGATAAGTAAAGAAAAAATAAAGTTGATGATTACCTTTAGATAGAATATGAAACAAATGAAAGAAAACGCTTAAGCATGGAGTCTAGGAGCAATCACAGCGTAAGACACAATTGCTCTAGCTCCACATAACAAAGCTTAATGTCCTTACCTTTATACTAAAAAATAAATAAATAAATAAAAACCCTCAAATAAATCTCTAGAAACTTTAAATTTTAAAATAAGAAGCTAATCATAATTTTCAACAAAACCACCTCTAAAACTAAAAAGAAAACGCCACCTTTAACATTTCAAAGCAACATGAACTTCACATGCACTTCAATTCACAAACGTTTCCAACAAAACAAAAACAACCAGCGAGATCAATATTAATATTAAATGAAACATCGTGTCCACAAAGAAGAACCATAGCTTTGCAATAATTAGTAAATGTATCCATCGTTTAAGAATGAATTGAAAAGCTACGAAAAGCAACAAAATCAAAATGCAATATTCTCTAAAAGAAACGGAATGTTTAATAAATACATAACTGCAAAGGCATGAAAAGTTAGCTTTTGTACCTATGCAAATACAAAGAAAAAGAATAAAGATAAAGAAAACAAAGACAGAAACAGAGAACTTTTTGTTTTTATAAATGCATTAGTAACCTAAAAATGTAATTGGAGTAGACTGTTTCATGAGTTTCTCTATTTATTGAAATACAAACACATCACAACACAAGAAGGGTTCACCTTAGTTAAAGAATCAAAGCAAATGAAATTATTTAGAACATTATGCCTTGACACACTTGGAAAGGGGGAAAAGTATTAGTGTATGAAATAATACGTGAGGAAGGGAGGAAATGTGAAACGCAAGGCAGTGCAAGCATACGGCCTGAAAATAATTAAAAAGAGGCTGCAGAAAAATAATATAGACCTTATTGTTTCTCTTATTACTTTGTCGCAACTCTAACTTGGCAGAGAGGAATTGCATTTAAAATCCTTCTACTACCAGTAATTTTTTTTTTTGAGAAGAGTTCCACTACCAATATCGGATATATGAATTGAGAGCACACGCCCATATGCATATTTTAACATCAGATGAGCACAAAGAATCAAAACTGGAATGATTAATGAGTTCAGGGAATTTGCAGAAAATAACAAATTCGTACAAGGCAATATAAATATTCGTGAAGAGATGAAAACCCAGTAGGAGATTTAGAGATTTAGAATGTAAAGGGAGAAAACAAGTTCAATTTGACATCATTACTATTATGTCCGTAGGAATAAGTTTTTTTTAAAAAAATAAAAAACATTCAATTTTACGATTTTAATAGCCCTAATTGGTGGATTCTTGGTGGGATAAAAAATAGTCTACTGAACAGAATAGTTTGAAGATGGAATAAACAACGACATGAAAAATTAAGATTGTCGCCATTTTTATTTGATTATTAGAAACATAGATAAATAAAAATCACCAGGCAAATTGTGATCACATTTCCACTTGGAAAATGAAATGAGGAAAGAGAAGCTTTATTAAATATTAACAATAGCACTGCAACAAATAAGTAAATCAGTACTCGCAGAACTATAAGCAGTGCTAATGTACATAAAGAACAGAACAATGTTAATCATCACCAGTGCTAATGTACATAAAAAACTCACATTGCACCAAAATCAGAGAGGAAAATAGTCTAGAACCACCACAATCTGAGATGAAGGAATAAATGAAAGTTGAAGATCATCACCATAATGAGCCATAGTTGTTACATAAATTGTCGAAGATAGGTTGCAAATAAAAACTACACCGTAGCTATAATCAAATGGCAGATCTTGAGCTCCAGCGACAATTGCACCAAAGACAATCAACGACACACTGTGATAGTTTCAAAATGAGGTAGACACTTCAACTTTTTTTTATAAGAAAGAATAGATACTTCAAGTTGATGTTAATAACAACTCCTGCTATTGGAAACCAACACATAACCATGAAATGAGGCACATATATTGAAAAGAAAAGTTACCACTAGAAGTCCTTCCAACAGGGATGATTTTATATGGCAAACTCCATCACAATAGGTGGTGGAATTATCTGAACCATTCCCGCCCTCTGCAAGGAACCTAGCCAGTGCCTTGTATGAAGGGTACCGCATTGACCTGTATGGATCTCGAAGCGTACGAAGCGTGTACGACGAACTGTTGCTCAACAAAATTAATTAGCTCAGATAAAGCTTCGCCTGCACATAAACCCACAGTAAATATTATGTTCACAAGAAATCCTCGTGAGTTTGAAATACCACCTCCGTTTAGCATACCTTCTGACCAGGCACCATATAGTTCTGAAGAATCAGAACTTCCACTACATAGAATAATCAAATATTAAACAAAGATTCTACTGAAAAAAAATACTATTAATCAAATTCATGTACGCGTTACATGTGCTGATTGCAGATTAACAAGTTTCTGATATCCGTCGACTGCACATGACTGACTAGCACAAAGAACATTCTTGCGCTCTAAGCCGTGCCCACAATGATCTATGAACCCTGTGATCAAAGAATTCTCCATGTTGCTGCTCTCCTCTGATGCGGCAACGAATGGAAATGCCATGGAAAAGTTGGATCTTGAGAAAGAATCCTGATTATGGGTAAAAGTAGTACGATTACAGATTATGAGGATGATAACTTTCTGAAAATGAAACTCATATGAAATTCTTACGACGAAGAAAGCCACAATTACTTTGATTAGGTGCAAAAGAGTTGGATCTTCATGTTCATTTTCAGAAATAGCCGAAGATTGCAACTGCTATGATTGAAAAATCATAGCCACATTTAACGAGTTTAAAGGATAAAGTAATCAAAATACAAAGGTTGTGCCATTTTTCTCTTTAAAAGAAGTAAAGTTCTTTTGCTGAGATCTTAAATAAGTATTACTTAGAAAAGAATGACCAAAATATTTAGCAAGGTCTTAAAAATGCTAACATAAGAAAATTGGGTCTAATCGAGAAAAATAGTTCATCAATCCCACCAAGTACCAAAGAACAGAATGTTAAGCTGCACTTGAAGAGTTACAAAATAGAAATTCAGACACATAGCAGCCATAAATGAGCACCAGACATGTAGGTAAGCTTCGTTTTATATAATTCCCAGGGCAACTGTGGAGTATTTTCAAAGTGAGGGCAATCACTAGAGAAATTTTGGTTAAGGAAAGTAATATACACCATGTGCAACATTGTAAGGCAGTTCTTGAATGAGACAAACACAGAATGTGAATTAATACAATATGTAAGCAAAAACTTACGAAGTTTCTTACCTCTTTACCAACAAAGACTAGAGCAACATCCACAAGCAGACGAACTTTCTCCCCAGTGCACTAATTACAGGGAAAAAAAAGAGGATTAAGGAAGCTTGAAGAACCAAGTAAAAAGTAAAAACAATTCAGAATGGTTTCCGTTCTATATTTAAAAAGCCCAACGAGGATGAGGAAAAATAATATACCAACAATTTCGACCATCCGCCCTCTGAAAGAACAAACTTAGCCAAGTCCTTTTGAGGAATCGTACGGTAGTCGACGTTCATTCCACTATCTAAAGGTTTGCAGGAGTAATTAAAATATTAAGGTCATAAATAAATAAACCACAGTACTTGAAAAAACTTTTTTTATGAACTTGAGAACAATGAGAGAACAACGAAGAAACTATTTTTTTAGAGGAAACAACAAATAAACTAGTTGGATGGAGGAGACTATCCCTCAGACAATTCCGGACATTGGAAATGCATTCATTAATAAAAAAATCTCGTACCTTCGCAGCTAGGAAAGGATGATCAAACATAAATGATATTGGTCAAGTATAACATGGAAAAATTCCATTAATTAGATTGAAAATACAACCCAAAAAAAAATGGGATTCAATCATACATAATCATACATAATATAGGATTCAATTGCAAACCTAAAATCGGGTTTAATGAACGCAACAGAGAGATCGAGAGGGGACAGCGGTGACGACTTAGGGTGCGGCGACGGCTTAGGGTGCAGCGAACAGCGGCGACGGCTTAGGACTTCCGAGGCTCCAATCTCCGGCAGACGACGGCAGCAGACCCGACGGCCTCGTCGCAGCCTCGATCGCAGCGACGACAAAGATTTAGGGTTTGGGATAGAGATTTCGGTGAGAGAGAGCGGTGAGATTTCGGTGAGAGAGCGGTGAGAGAGAGAGAGAGAGCAGAGAGCGGTGAGAGAGAGGGTGAGAGAGTGAGAGTAGAGAGAGCTAGAGAGAGAGAGAGAGAGAGAGAGAGAGAGAGAGAGAGAGAGAGAGAGAGAGCGGCGACGGTGAGAGAGAGAGAACGATGACGGTGAGAGAGAGAGAGAGAGCGGTGACGGTGAGGAGAGAGGAGAGAGCGGTGACGGTGAGAGAGAGCGGTGAGGGAAAGAGGTTTCTTTGAGTGAGAGAGAGCGGTGAGGGTGAGGGAGAGAGGTTTCGTTGAGAGAGAGAGAGAGAGCGGTGAGGGAGAGAGATTTTAGGGAGAGAGAGAGAGAGTTTTGGTCCCCATTTTTGGATATCTAGATCGAAGTACGCACGAATCTCGAGACATAATGGACGGTTGTAAAAAAGAAAGTTTCGGTAGGAATGTTGGCGCCATTATTTAGAGATGGAATTTAATTCCGTCTCTATTTCCGTCTCCGATCTCTCTCTATTCCGCCTCTGAATTAGTCGTCTCAATTCTGTCTCTAACCACTTTTTCTTAGCAACGGAACTTAATGCCGTTGCTAAATATCATTTTTCTTGTAGTGCATGTTCATAACTATTCCTAACTAAACCAAAGAAAGTAGCAAACAAAAAATTAAATAGAATAGAAATGCAAGTCCTAATCAATATTGAACTCAAGATTTACAACTTTAGTATTTAGGATATGTTGTAATCAATATTGAACTCTAGATCTACAACTATAATATTTAATTAGGATATAGCATAACACGTCCTCACAAAACTCAAATGGAGAACTTTAAAACTTCTTTAATCACATAACTAACACTGACTTAGTTCTGCTTCTCATAAATATATTATGAAGAGGCAAGGAACACTCCCTCATCATTTGCAAAATTGACAAAATGCAAAATCCTGAAGAGAACATATGTGATTAATTAGTAGAATCAAGCGAAGATATAAAAGCGCTTAAATGCTAACCAAACAAGACAACAACTTAAAAGCGTATGAGAAATTGAAATGATGGCTAAAAACAAAACCAATGGCAACAACTGGATTTCTTTTGAAAGAATTACCTTAACATCGACACACTAGTAACGCATAGCTGCAACAAAAATATGCACATAAGTCTAAAATAAAATGAAAAGAATAAAACAATAAATTAAAATGAATAAAACTAGGACAATCTTCAAAATTACATTTTCACATATATAAAACGAATAGAACCAACACATCGAGAGTACAACTGAGCATTAGAATATGAGTAAATTCAAGTACGAGAAAATCTGAAAGTTGAACTAACCTACAATAATTTAGGAATTCATGACAAATCATCAAAAAAAAAAAGCAAATATCAATTGAAACCCTTTGAACATACCTTGTGAATCTTTTAAGAAAATCAATTCCAAGAAGTATTTGCATAAAAAAAATAAATATCAAATGCCTGCACATTCACAACATACAATTCAAACTCTACAAAATCAAACCATACAAAAAGGGGGAAACAAAGAACGCATAAAATTCAAAACCCCCCAAAATCCCACACAAAAAATCTCGACATACAACACTAAACAAACTGAAAAACACCACCTTAATCGAATGAAAAGAGAAGAAAGAGGAGATGGTGAGGCAACAAACCAGAGGGTGCGAACACCAAGGGAATATTGACTCTCAGAAGGAGGTGTTGACCATCTGGCAGACAGTGAAGGCGACATAAAGGTCTTTTCGGTACCAGATTGGGATAGGGCTATGACGCCACATCCCTTAATGATAGGGAGGATGACTTTCTGCTAGACGGTGGAGGGTTTCACGAATCCGTAAACATAGATGCCACAGAGGAGGTCATCTTGTATCCCCATCTCGTCGAAGGTGGAGATGGGCTTAACTCTATGGCTCGTCTCGAGTTTCACACCCTCGTCGTTATAGAGGATGCAGTGGTGGTTGGGGTCGTTCAGTTGGCCAGCGAAGGGGTGGAATATGGTTAGGGTTTTGGAGAGGGAGGTCTTGAGGTGGGTGAGGATATGTTAAAGATTGGTGTCGTGGGGGAGGAGTAGAAGAGAGGGACGGAAAAGTGGGCGTTCGAGAAGTGTTGGTCAATGAGGGAGAATAGGTGGGCTTTTTAGGTGTGATAGGGTTGGAGATAAGGGTGGGACAAGATGGACTAAAGAGCTCAAATGTAGTTAAGGGCTTGAGCAAAAAGGTGGGAGCATTTGTGAAATGGGGAAGACGATGCAAATTCTTCTTTTTCTTTAATTTTCAGTTTGCTACAGATCAGCGACAGATCTTATGGTTGTCACTGATTTATAGCAAATATGTCATTGACTTGTTTTTTGTCATAGATCAAATGCCACATGTTCTTATGCAGATCTCAAGGCTCGTCGATAATCTGTCATTGAAATTACCAACAGATTAGCGAAAACTAACGAAATTCAATGATACATCTGTCACAACCAACAGTCTGTCACAAAAAGTTTGTCACCAATCATGGTCAACTGGGTCAAACAACTTATCTGAGGCACATCTGTTGTTAATTTGTTGTTGTTTAGCAACAAATTTAGGTTGTCGCTGTTTGTTGTTGCTAATCCATCATATTCTTGTAGTATGAGCACCTATCGAGTTTTTTTCTTTTGACACTCATTTCTCGTTGTACTTTCATTTTTCAGTCTTATCATCATTGATTCTTTATAGCTTTCTTTCTATCTGCATGAGTTTTAGATTGCTTTATTTATTTTGAAAAAATGTTTAGATCATAATGACTTTTACTTACTGGACTCGACATTCTTGCATGTGTTTGACCGAGTGCAGATCCACAGTTGAGCAAGGCCAAGACGCCGATACTTGACGATCTACTATGAGGACATTGGACCAGCTAGCCCTTCCTTACTCATTTTTTGTAGGTTTTTTATTTGTTTTTATTATTTGTATATGTTGTTTTATCACACTTGGGATACTTGTTGGGGTTGAGAGGTACACATGACTTGTATATCATTTTGATTGTTTATTACACTTGACACCAGATATATATATATATGATTACATAAGTTTAAAGGGTTCCACATTTAGGTTTTCCGACTCTTTTACTTTATTCTTGAGTCATTCAACGTATTAATTGCTTCCGCTAACTTGTAAAACTTGAAAAATACTAATAATTCGACTTAAAATTATAAATTTATGTATAGATATCTGGCTCTAGGAATTCCAGAAATCAAAGAGTACCTCGCTTTCAAATCACAAGAATAGAGATACTCACTACCTTCAATGGCAACCTCCTCAACAAGGGCTTCTGAAGCTCAAATACTGATGCTTCTGTGGAGGCTGGATTGAAATACTTAGGTGTTGATTTATACGCGTTGAGCAGGGATGTGTTCATGATTTTTTCTCTAAGAGGATTGATGGGTTTCTTTCTCCTGAGAGTGTTGAATATGTGGTTATGCGAGAAGGTATCATCTTTGCTCGTTCTTGTGGTTTTAATGTTGGTAACATCGAATGTGTTTCACATGTGGTGGTGGAAGCGATAAGGCAAAAACACCTGGAGGGTCGTTTGGAATTTTGTTTACTGAGATTTTATAACTTGATGAGCTTAATGTTTGTTTCTAGTTTACTCCTCAGACGGAATTATGTAGCCCATGAATTGGCTCTTCTTGCTATGTATGAAAATTTAATTTATATGTAGTTGGAAGGATGCTATCCCTATGGTGATTGCTCCATATGTACTCTGTGATCTTTCTAATGAATGAATAGCACCCATAAGGGCTTCAAAAAAAGAAAAAAATCTAACCAAACGGCTCTGTTTTTTTTTTTTTTTTTTGAAGCCTAACCAAACTGCTTTTAGTGTGAGGATCGTATCTTTGTTTCCAAGTCCCAAAAAATGGCTTATATATTATGGAATCTCAAACCTTAAGTAGTTGATATTGTATTGTATTAATTTGGACACCATTGACAACTTACATACGAAAACATGCATGGTGGTTGGCCATATGTAAAACTGGCCACATTTGACTCCGTCACCATATATATATATATATATATATATATATATATTATTCCTTTGTTACATTACATTCAAAACTTACAGTGAACAAAACAAAGCGCCCAAGCAGTCAGAAATCAAAGCAGTTTCAAGAAGTACTATAACCATACTGCTCATGCATGAAAACCTGCTTCTTCTGCTTCCTCCATCTCAATCCCCACTTCTGCAAATCTCTTCTCCTTGTACACATACCATCTCCCTGCCATCAAAAACAACGCCAAATTGATCACGCTGAGCAGTGCCAACAACCAGTAAAAATCATACAGCCTCCCCTGGTTCAAGTTGTCCGACAACCACGGACGCTTTCCGGTCACCTTGTGCACTACGGAGACCAAGAGAGAGCTGAAGAAGAACCCTAGAGACAATGTGCTCAAAAATAGTCCAGTGCTCATGGTCTTCATCCCTTTAGGACATTCTCTAAGGAAGAAATCCAACTGTCCCATGTAAACAAATGCCTCGCCGGAACCGACCAACAAGAACTGGGGAATCAACCAGAAGACATTCAAGGGCACTGTGGCATTTTCATCATTGGCACTTAGATGAGAATGTGCAACTCTAAGCCTCTTTATTTCAGTTAGGGCAGCAGCAACCATGGCTACAATGGAGAGGACTAGACCTACTCCGACGCGTTGGAGGGGAGTGAGGCCTTGTGGATTTTGGAGCAATTTACGGCCGATTGGTGCAATGATGCGGTCGTAAATCGGGACTGTTAGAAGGATGCTGGCGACGAAGAAGACTGTGAGTGATGCAGGGGGGATTTCGAATGACTTTCCAATGTGTCTGTTCATGGTGGTTGCTTGAGAAACTGAGAAGGTTGTCATTTGAGCATAGACTGTCCAGAACAAGATTGTTGTAGACCATATGGGGAGCATTCTGATCACCATTTTCACTTCTTCGACATCGGTTAGGGTTGCTAAGGTCCATTTGTTTGTAGTCGATTTCGCGCCGTTGGCGTCTTTGATTGCTGCTTTGTCAAGAACTCTGTTCATGTAATTGAAAAAAGCCATGAAAATTAGCACATGCATGTATAGTTAACAAATTAAATCAGATTAATTAATCCATAACATTTCCTCAAGTGTATAAATAAATAAAGCCCATGATATATGCAAAACATATGTACATATATTCATATACATACATACATACATATATATATATATATATACACACACACACTCAATGAGATTAAGAAAAAAAAAAAGTATATATACTTAATGAAAAGTTTGTTGTCAAATGTAGTTAGGATCCCTTTTGATCTCCTTGGTCCTACATGATGAAGGGTGCATGAAATTGTTGACCAACAAAAATTAGACATGAATGATTAATTGTATCATTACTAGCTAGACTTGATTTTTAAAATTAATATGAGATCATGTGAAGTAACTATTAATTAATTAATTGGCATGTCAAATAGGGCACGAGGCATGTTGGAACAACAAAGACAGTGTGGTAATTCAA
Organism: Stephania yunnanensis; assembly: GCA_039657365.1. Taxonomy (NCBI): domain Eukaryota; kingdom Viridiplantae; phylum Streptophyta; class Magnoliopsida; order Ranunculales; family Menispermaceae; genus Stephania; species Stephania yunnanensis. The sequence goes on along the minus strand of CM077584.1, from coordinate 48,179,024 downwards.
GGAATGGAGACAGAGTGGTGTAGGGTGGGTCGAACATCAGAATGGGCCTCCCCATGTCCTTTTAATATTAAAGATGTAGCTTTGAAATTAAATCATATTACCCACCAAAATATTAAATCATATTTGTTATTGGGAGACAAGTGGCGTGAACATCGATTGTCACACATAAATCCACTCCTCTTGTTTCGCAATCTCTCGTGACTAGTCTTTTAATTAACTTAAGATTCCATGCATTTGCATGTATAATCTATATATACATGTGTATGGGATCAAGCTTATATTCCGAACTAACCTTTAATTTATTATTAGATTGGGATATTCGGTGTAGCCATGAAAAGGGACACTTCACCAAAGCCTATGAAATCTTCTGCTTTCTTTTATCCAATATTGAAGTAAGGAAAACTTTGAAACATTGAACATAAGGCCAAGAGAATTAACAAGGACAGATAGAGGAAATCAGAGCAATTATTTAGTTGTTTTCCTCACCTTTGAGTGAATCGTCAGACAAAAAACCAAAACAATTGACAAAGGAATAGGAGAAACTGATACATGAAGAGGGAAGAAAAGTAGCCCTATATAGTTGGTACCGTACTAAGATGATTAGGTTTGATTTATTGGTGAAGTGAATCACTTAATTAACACTGAGCCAACTAGGGTTTATTATGTGGGGCCATATCGACAGATCCACCCCTAGCTAATTGGTCAGTTTATGCAATATGTATATCTACTTGGAGACTCTATTATACATTGATGTACGAATATATGTATAAATCTGACTGAGATTAAGATGTGAATTTAAGGTTTTATTACAGCGTTGCCCTAAATTATTAAGGTGGTCCATGCAAAATTAGTCTCAAAGACACTCAAGCTACCTAGATCGTGAAGAACTTATCCATTGTACGCGTCCTGATTTTCGTACATATGATGCATCAAAGTATGTATCAAAGTCTTGATATTGATGTATCAATCATATTAATTAAACTGTACTGTTGCACTATATGTAAAAAAGATGTTTGTATAGATATTTTCTTGCCAAGACTATGACCTATGGCTCATCACAAACATGGGTCCCGCTATAGATACCAAGCTCCGGACCAATAAGAGTAATTTTTATAGATATTTTGGCTGACAAGAATCAAAGTATAGTTAACATATAAAATGGACTGACAAGAATCAATACGATATATAAAATGGATCATTAATGGATCACATATAATTTATTATGTGCATGTATGCATGATCTGGAATTTTTCATTAAATAGAAACCAATGATTCAAAATCTTTAATCACACCTATAACGTCAGTATATGTTTTTATCCACTTAATATATAGCTAGCTTAATTTGTCTTTTTTCATAGAATAGTGGTACCTTATAAGACAATGGTCTAGTTGACAACTAAATCACAGAAACTTGAAACCAACATCACTAAACAATTAATGATGGTGGCCTCCATCACATGAAAGTTTAACTAATATTTTCAAATTTGCTATGCAGCTATAATTAAATATCTATGAATCACAATTGAAGATTCTTATATAAGTGATTCATGTATTTTAATTGTTACATATACAAAGTCTTTTTATAACGACGAGACTTTATTTATTAATAGCCAAAAATTAATATAATGTGGCGAGAAATAATTTATTTATGTATATAAGTGGAGTTACATAAATGCGCTTGGTACTTTTTTTTTTTCCTTCTATAAGAGACCTACTTTTACACCACCCTAAGCTGAATTTTTATACAAGGAGAAGAGTCATCTATATATCTTCTTAAGGCTCAAACTAGTAGAACACCCATTAATTAAGCTCGCCGCTTGCTAATTAAGTTATTATAGCCCTTTAGACATACATCGAGGATCTGTTTGTACACATCTTGATGTACAATTCGAAAGACTTGAATAAAGGCTTATGTTAGTTTACTCCAAAGAAAGGGCTAATGTTGGTATTAACTTTTGTTTGACAATAAAGAAATCACAACTTCCATACTATCAGGCTCAAACCCCCTACCTCTTATCTAAATAACCCCGTACTAATTATTAGTACTAAGCCATCCACTTGATTGATATGTTGGTAATAACTTCAAAATAAAGTGTTTATATATATATATATATATATATATATATATATATATATATATATATATATATATATATATATATATATATATATATATATATATATATATATATATATATATATATATATATATATATACTAGTTTCAAGACGTCTTCTGCGATTCCCCATTCGCTTGCTTGGGGAATTAATTTCTAAAAATTTATTAACAAAATTTAAAATTGTAATTAAAATTTAAAAATTAGAAATACAAGTACCTTTTTTAGCTTATCAATATTCTCTACTGTGATTGATATAAGATGTGAATGAACTAGGACATTACCTCCTCAAAAAAAGTGTATTGGATTGATAAGAATGAGTTCATGATTGATTTGGAGATAAAGAAAAAAAAAACGTGTAGTGGATTGATAAGGAGTTTGAGTTTGATTTGAATACAAAAGAAAATGTTGATTTGAAGATAAAAAAAAGTATGAGCAAATAGGTAAATTTCATTACCACTAAAAAATTTGCGATTCGTGTTTTTATATATATGATATATATATATATATATATATATATATATATATATATATATATATATATATATATATAAATAAAAGAACTGTGAAACCGATACCAAAAAGGGACTTGCTGCTAAAACCCAAGAAATAAAATTGTGGAATTACTTTTTTTGACATATAAGACACCATAACTTTTTCGGGCTCAAACTCTTAACTTCTTACCCAAATAATCTCATGTCATACCGTGAGACATCAACTTGGTTAGTAGTGCTGTGAAACTACTATATACGTCAATTATGTACTCAATTGATATCATTTAGACCTAATGCTTTTAGTAAACAAATGAAGTAATTAATTCATTCTCTACTTAATTGCTAGAATACTAGTCAATTTACACCCAATGTCGGCTGACAGCGTCCCTCCGAGCCCGAGCCCCCACTTACACAATTAATGACATAAATATATATATTCTAGGACTCAGACTTATATATTTATATAAAAAATCAATATATTTCAATAACAAATTATTTTCCAACCATTCAAACAAAACCATAAACAGAGAAAAATGATTCATTAACAAATAATAATCATGAAATTAATCTAGCTTAATTAATTAAACAACATTTTAAACAATTAATTAAACCAAATTATAGCACGAACCTGAATTGCTTGCTATGAGGCAATCTCTGCTTCTTGACCTTCACTCCTTGCCTCAAGCTGTCATCAATGTCATAGAGCGTCGATGGATCCGACGGCAACTCCGAACCTCTCTTCCGCCAAGCTGCTACCAGCACCGCCGCAATCTGCGTCAACGGGCTCCCGGCCAACTTCTTGAACCGATATTTCCTTGTCCCGAACAAGAACACAACAATTCCAATAACAATAGCGCAGGCACAAGTACCGTACCCCCATTGCCTCCCAATGTTGTCTTGAATGTACACTAAGACGGTCACAGCAGCGAGAGACCCTATGTTGATGAAAAAGAAGAACCAGTAGAAGAACTTGGTCATATAGGTCCTCTCTTTAGGGTCAGTATCGTCGAATTGGTCCGACCCGAACCCGGACACGCTGGACTTTAGTCCACCCGTGCCAAGGGCCGTTAGGTAGAGAGCTATGTATAGGACTGTGAGTTGCAGTCCGGAGGCTTGGACGCAGTCCGGCGAGCCCTCGATGCACTTTGGCGGTCGGAGGCCTTTCAGTCCGGTTGAGATCGATAGGATCGTTACACCCTATAATAAGTTGTCACATGCATACACAACATTTTTTTAAATATATATGTACACAAATATTTACCATATATATTAATTACTTAATTAGTATATGACATTGTGCTTACCATGGCTTGAACAGTGGCGAAAATGGCAATTGTGAGGTACCTGTATGATTTTGAAGATTTTTTCATTGTTATAAAGATCATTGCAATTATTTTGAAAAAATAAAATAAAATAATAAATTAATAGTTATTACTCTCTCTCTCTATATATATATATAGATTTTTTGATATATATATATTACTTAAAATAAATGAGGCACTACTAGGCATACATCACAACGACACATTAAAGAGCACGTCGCGTTTTGATGTATGTGCGATGTATCTCGGGGTGCGAGTTACGGCATCCTCACAATCATCACACACATTTGGTGAGGTATGCCTAGCATTTTCCAAATAAGTGTACGTATAGACATACCGGCCTAGAAAAGTGTCAGCCACGAAGCCACCGAGGAGGCAAAGCATGAAAGAGGTGCCGAGGAAGTTGGTGACGGTGTTGGCAGCTGTTGCATTGCCAAGATGCATAACACCAGTTAGGTAAGTCACCAGGTTCACCACGATCCCCAACGTTGTTAATCTCTCTACTAGTTCAACACCTGCACCACAAACAAATTAATATTAATAATTATTTTTCTTAAAATCAAGCTACCTAAAATAAGACAAATAGATGGCATTTGAGATTAGTCCGCACAAGGCTCCGGATGCCAACTCTCTATATATATAATAACTAAAATGATAAATCATTTATATAGATTACTAATTAAAAAATAGAAATAGCTAGCTAGGGACCTAAAATCATGGCAGCACAAGTCCAGCCTCCTGTTCTGGCTCTATCAGCTTGATTGCCCTGATAGTCCCAGGCGTCAGAGAGGGTCTTCCCTTGGGTTTCAGGGAGAGCCATTTGGGAGATCAGTTGAATGGAGAGAGAGAGAGAGAGAGAGAGAGAGAGAGAGAGAGAGAGATGATGAGGCGAAGTTATTGATGGATGAAAGTCGCGAGGGTTGGGATGATGGTTTATATAGGGAGGGGAGCTGGGACCTAGGTGCAGGTCCAAGTGTATATATGCGCAATTGTGATGATGAAGTGAAAAAATAAAGAAATTAATTATCGGCGTTTCGGTTCTCACGTCTCAAACAAAGACTTGTGAGCATATAAATTGTGTGATGAATTGATGATGAGAAGATGTTTCAGATATGTGCCCTAAAAATTAGTATAAAAAATTGTTGATGATGATTTCGATTCTCACGTCTCACACTCTTAAATATATATTAATCAATTGTCTTAGCTTCAATAATTCTTCTAAAGTAATGTAGTATATGTAATTAAAAAACAATAAGTGAATTGAATATCTAGTAGATCAAAAAGGTTAGGTTTGACATTTTATGGGAAGCAAAAAGAGACAAAATTCAAGAGCCCCCGATCGATCTTCCTCTACATGAGTGCAGTGCGGTTTCGAAGAAAATCGATGAAGAGCATCGATGAAGTCCCCATCAATTATATGTCTATGTCTATATATGCACTTTGTCTAGATGAGTTGATGGACATGTAGTGGCTTTGAATCATGGAATCGATAAGAGATTCACACGTGAATTAATGGTGCCAACTCGGCTGGTGTACATTAGGCGCATGGTTGGCCTCTTGTTTGGGTTGTAAAGTAAAGGCTAAGAGACCTCATCCGCCACAGGTGTTCAAAATGCAAATATGCCCACAAAAAACCATCTATTAATTTTTAAGAATTAATTTATATACCAATTTTTTTTTCTTTTATGCAATTAATTTATCAAAAATGTAAATTCAGTGTAATTAATTAAACTGAAAACGATGTTTTGAATAGGGCATTTATGCATCTGTAGTTCTATTACTTCTAATTTCTTGAGAGTTTGACTTCGTATATGTTGCTTTTGTGGCACTGAACATGTTACTTTTTGATTATTTGCATTGTTAAGACTGTTGGTGAAAAAGTTGTCAATACTGTACTGTACATGTATTCATAGATCTCACGTGATTAACTAGCTAGAAGTATGTATTCCCAACTAATTGATTAAATCTTTTTTTTTTGTGGCTATAATCGTACGTATATACTAATTAAACCTTTTAACTTAAAATAAACTTAGCAAAAGCTCTCATTTTTTATTTTAGGGAGTAATTATTACATAGCACATTTATATTTTATATAAGCCCCCATTTAATTTAATGTCATTTATAGTCCTCAATAAATTAGTTCATGTTCTAAGCATCCCCATAATTGTTAGTAAACTCCCCAATGTACCTTTATCTTATATTTGCCCTCTTCACCCTCCAATAAAAAAACTCTTTTCAATCTTTGTGATCTCCGACCTCCAACTCCTTGTTTTACATCATCATCTTTTCCCCCTTAACTCAATTTGCTCCATGTTGCATTCCAAAATTGATTCTTTGATCCTTAAAAGCTAAGATTAAACACAAATAAATGTTTTAAACATTCAAGAATGTGAATCAAATCTCAACCAAATATTATAATATATCAAGATGTTGCATTTGGCGGTGAGTTGAATGCATGGTTAAAGAGATGGAAGGGATGTAGAGATTAAAAAGTAGAAGAGAAAATAAGATGAGTTTATCGTTTAACTTGGGGTGGGGTATAAAAAGTGAAATTTAGGGGGTGTATTCTTTTTTTGTCAAAGTGATTTTGTATTGAGGTATTCCTAGTTCAATCGAACAAGTATCTATTACAAATAGATCTTACGACAATGAAGTACGGCACAAATTTCAAAAATGGGCATATTAACAGGGACAACCACCCTGGCAACAGGGACAACAACCATACGACGACAAGACTAAACTCTAACAAACTCCTAAATCCTCACAAATTCACTACAAGAAAAATGTGGAATTGCATCAAAACATTGCAACAGATTGAATTTGTTGCTAAACAATAACAAATCAACAACAATTTTGCATCAGAAAGAGCGTTTGACTCGGTTGACCAAAAAGCAACAAATTAGTGACAGATTTGTGACAAAAATTGTGACAAATTGTATTTTGTCACTCATCTGTCACTGATTTCTCCCGCCATTAATTTCTCGCCCATTTTGTGACAGATCTGCGACAGATCAGCTATAGAACCTATTTTGTCACTGATCTGTAGCTAAATCTGTGACAGATCTCACTACTGAGATCAATGACAAATCAAGAATAGATTGTCAAGAATGAATAATCTATTGCTGATTAGCGACAAATTAGCAACAAAAAAATCATGCTGTTGCTGATATGTCACTAATTTTGAAATGGTTTTTTCAAACCAAGGGCCTCCTATTTGGATAAAAAATTCAATGGTGCTCTTAAGTAACCAATCCAAATTGTTTAATTTTAAGGTAATGTAGTAATTTAAAAAAAACTCCTTTTATAGTATTTATCTTGTATCGGTGACACAATTGGGTAAGGGTGTGAGATTTACATTGTAGATATATATGTAAATTAATTTGTGTGGCCATCTTAATTTGTGTAGTATTTTGTATTTTGTTGGATAATGTTCATCTAGTAGTACATAATATACTACTAGTTCATTATGAAATGTTAATCTCCACATTTTGTAGATATTTTTTGTCAAATTTTGATAATATACAAATAATTTTTCAATTTTAGTTTTAATTGCAGCAGGAATTTTTTTTTTCCAGATTTTACTGCTGCAGGAATTTCATTTACTATTTATAGTGAACTGTAATTTTATAAAAAAAATTACCATTCCAAATCAGCATTAGACTTGGTCAGTTGCTGATTTGCACAGTCAGCAAAAAGGTTTCTATTGCTTGATCTCAGCATAGATCAGAATAATACCGCCATTTGTGTTGATATACATATCGAAGAATAGACTTTGTCATTCTTCGATTTGCAACAGATTTGCAACATAACCTCCTTTTTCAATCTAATGAAAATTTTTTCTATTCTTGTTACAAAGAATAGATTGTCACAAAATCTGTTGGCTTTGAACAAAGAATGAACCAAAATCTGTTGCTAACTTCAATCTGCGACAAAGAGTTTAGCAACACATCTAATCTGTTGCTGAGTCCCTTAGCAACAAATCCGTACCAATTCAACAACAGATTAGTTTGTTGCTGTTTCCTTTTTTTCTTGTAGCGAAATTGCTTACAAAATGAGATGAAATCATAAAAGAGACAAAAAATAGCAAGAGGAAAACAAGAAACGCGTCCATCATAACTGATGGAGTGCATTGAGTTTTCCCAATCCTTTTTTGTCAAGATTTGCCCCATTAGATCTCTTCCGCAGCAATCCCTTCAAACCCAACCAAGAATGAGAAGAGAAAGCGGTACGAACCGAAAGGAAAGCGAACAAAGCCAGATCTAACCTCACCGTAATGAATGGCAGCCTGTGCGCCGCCTTTGTGACGGCCCCAATTTTCCACAAATTGGGCCCCGCCCGACCTAAGCCTACGTGGACCCCCGAGTCAGTCTCGCAAGGTCAACGCAGGTACTCGCGCTACACGCATCACGAGACGTATCCAATGTACACATTAAAACCACATAGCCAATATATCCACATTAAGCGACTATCTCGGTCCCACGTCGGCACGCGACTCGAGGCGCGCTCCCGTTCATTTTTCGGCTCCTCGAGTTCTCCACGTATACTTCTCTACTCAAGATTCAGACATACGTATTCGACGAGTGGGTCCCACATACGACCTTGACTTGGCACGTGGCACAAGTCAAATTTTCGAGCCGTTACAGCCTCCACCAGTGTTGGTATCGTCGTTGATGAACAGTCTCTTGTTGGAGCATCATCTTGGCGGACGAGCATCGCTAATTAAACCGCTCTTCTCCCAAAATGATCTCTTATTCATACTGTGCAGATGGAATTTTCCCACTCAAGACCCTCTACTCGCGAGCCAAGAAGAGATAAAAGAGATAGTAAAAGGAGAAAGGAAGAGGAGGAAAGTAAAAAAAAAGAAAGGCAAGAAAACAGAAAAAGAGGGGTTACCGGCTAACTAGAGACCGCATGAGTGTTCCAGCGTCGCCAAAACCCCCCCAACAAACCCTAGATCTAGGTTTCTTGTTGAAGAAGAAATATGAGAGAGGGTAGAGCTTTTTTTTAGGGTCGGCTCTCTCCCACTCCGCGAAGCCTTATAAGTGTTAATTTATGGGTGTTTTCAATTAGATGATTTGAAAAGATTTTAAAAGAGTTCGGAGGATTTTGAAATTGAGCTGTATTTAATTTGGATTTCAAAATATTTTAATGGACTTTTGAAAAGTCAAGGGGTATTCAATTAAGATCTCGATGGATTTTAATAAATTTCTAAAAAGTTTAGGCATATTCAATTTTTAAACTACATTAGGATTTTGATGGATTTTAATGAATTTTGATGAGTTTCTATTCAAAAAATACAAATGACAAAATCTTACCTCTACCCATTAGATTTGGATGGATTTGGATCAAATCCTTCCAAATCTATCAAATTTCATGAAATCCATGGAAATCCATTAATTAAAAATAAATCCATGGATTTGTCAAGTTGAATACAGGGATAAGGTGAGTGTAAGGAGTGGGATCAAAGTAGGGAATGCGTTTAGGGGGTGTGTTCAATTAGATGATTTGAAAAGATTTTAAATGTGTTAGGAGGATTTAAGATCGTAGTGTATTTAATTTAGATTTCAAAAGATTTTAATGGACAAGTGGTATTCAATTAGGATTTTGATGGATTTTAATGAATTTCTAAAAAGTCTAGGTTTATTCAATTTTTAAACCATGTTAGGATTTGGGTGGATTTCTATTCAAAAAATACACATAACCAAATCTCAACCTTACCTATGAGATTTGGATAGATTTGGATCAAGTCCTTCCAAATCCATCAAATTTCATGTAATTAATAGAAATCCATCGTTTAAAAAAAATAATGGATTTGTCAAATTAAATATCCCCTCTCCCCTAGGTTTCATTTTAATTAAGGAAGGGTGTTTAGAGTGAAAAGTAAAGTTAAAGAGGGGTGTAAAGAGTAAAAAGTAGAAGGGGAAAATAAGATGAGTTCATGATTTAGAGTGGGGTTATTTATGTAATTTTTTCTAAAGACATTTTAATTTAAAAATGTATTAAATTAAATTGGGGCTGATATAGGGTAGTGGGGGGTTAATAGTTGCTCCCTTATTTTATTTTTTTCTTTATTTTAGTGTGTCATGACATTAATTTCACTTTGAGTACATGAAAGATTAATGGCACAAGTGTTTCCTTCTAAAAAAAAAGGAATGAGTTTCTATAAACATATATCTACTATACTTAATAAGCACGAATAATCAATCTTTTAACCTTCACTTGAATTTACTATTTTACTCTTAATTAAGCCTTTTAACCGTGACTTAAATTTACTATCATACCTTTAATTATGAGCGTAATTAATCTATCAATTGTCACTTGAATTTACTATTTTACTCTTCATTAAGGCTTTTAACCTTCACTTGAATTTACTATTCTTCCCTTAATTAAGAGTCATTCTGCTATTAAATGTAAATAGCTATAATTAGTTGTTAAAAAAGTCAGAATAAAAATGTAGTATACTTTATGAAATATAAAAAAAAATATTAGATTAATTAAATTCTCGCGAGCGTAGCGAGTGGGTTCAAGCGTGTTAGAAACTGTCAAGATTTAAAATCACCATTCATGGTGATTTTTCTCAATCATCATGGTAGAACTACCTATATAGTTACATTCGGGAGAGCTAGCCCTACAAAGCATTGGATATACATGCGTGAAAACTCTAAAATGACATCAATTTACACCAACATGTACGAATGCTACAAAACATTGTGTGTTTAGCGAAATTAATTTAGTCATTTAACGACATTAATTAGTGTCTCTAAAAAATTTACCCACATATCATAAAGTGTCGCCACTTGTGTTGGTAAAAGTGATGTCGCCCCATTTTTTTGCGACGCAAAATGTATGTGTTAGTAATATTTATTTAAGACACTTTTGAAATAAGTGTCCTTAACGTGGGGACGTTTTTTTTATTTATGTGTCTTTAATTTTAGGACATTTATTTCTTATGCGTCTCCAATTTGAAGACACTATTTATTTATGCATCCCTAAATTAGGAACATTTGTAAGCTTAGCGTCCTTAACTTGACAACACTTGTTCAATTAATGTCTCTAATTAGCAACCCTTACACACTTAATGTCCTTAAATTGACTACACTTGTGCACTTAATGTCTTTAAATTAGAAACTTTTATACACTTAATGTCCTTAAATTGACAACACTTGTGCACTTAATGTCTCCAAATTAGCAACCTTTATACACTTAATATCCTTAAATTGACAACATTTGTATACTTAATGTCTCCAAATTATTATTATTATTATTATTATTATTATTATTATTATTATTATTATTATTATTATTATTATTATTATTATTATTATTTGTAGATATAAAAACAAACATAAAGAAAGACAAATGAAAACAATTTATATAATTTTCAATTATTTTTCAATTCAAAAGAGAACTACAATACATTCTCAAAAATATATTTTTACTTACTATGATATCAACATGTATACTAAAAAGATAGAAACTTCCAACTATGCAAAGCAAAAGTATAAGATGATATTTTTGAATTGATATGCTCCTCTTTCTCAACATTACCATCGCACCAAAAACCTCATGTTCAACACTTTTCTACAACTGCAAAATAAACAAAATCAACTCAAACACAATTAAATCAACATATTATTAATTTACTTGACATGAAACTGATTATTTTAGATTAACAATTGGTTCAAGTCAATTGCAGGAGATAAAAAGAAACTACGTAGTTATGATGTATATAGTGCATGAGGCTTAGGAGTAAGTGGTCATGGGTTCAAACCCCGGTGGGGAAGTTATTTATTTCTTTATCAAAAAAAAAAAAAAAAAACTAGGATGCATATGTTGTGGAATATGGATGACCATACATGTGTACACCAACATATTTTGTAGTCATGTAACTTATATTTCTCACTTAATAGTACCTCCACTTGTCTATGTATTGTCATGTAACTTGTAATCCCTCCAATGTACACCAACTCTTCCATGTATTGTCTATGTTGCTTGTGATGTGTTGTATGACTTGTGGTGTATGTATAACTTGTACACATTGTATAAGTACAATTATCATCATCACCAAATGGCCTATATAAATGGTGACAACCCTATTGTAATTCACATGCTAAGTTGAATGAAAACCTCTCATTCCAACTATCTCATTTCTTCTCTTCTCCTTTGTAGTAGTAGTTTGTAGTAGTAGAAGTTCTTAGTCTTCTATTTCCTTCTCTAGTTCTTAGCAAGTTCCAACTTAATTTACAACACGTTATCAACACGAGCTTGCTCTAGCATTAAGGAGATCTTGAAGTTCTAGAAGGCTTGTTAAGGAGACAAAGCTAGGAAGGTATAACTTTTGTTATTTAAATAAGTTCAATTTATTTATATATTATCATGGTTGCTTCCTTTTATTACATGCATCACTTCTATATGCATACTTTATTCATATACTATACATTATAACGTCACCGATTGCGAAAGTACGCTCTGTAATTGAGTCTTGTACGATCTTCTACATCAGAAATCAAAAGTCAATATGTGACATAACTAGTTTTCTCTTAAAACTACAAACGATTAGTTATTGTTCTATTCTTGATTTTATAATACAAATAATGCTATAAGTTTGAGTTGATAGTGGGTAAGCCTTGTCCCCGGTAAAGCTAAACATTGAAAGGGATACGGGTTATCCCGTTCGATGAGGCATGGTATTAAGCAGACTTTGTCTCGCCACTCAACCTGGAGGTTGTCCCACCAACTCATACGAATAGTACATTTGATTATTAATGAATCAAGTTGTGAACATATACTTAATCATATGTTATATTTTTTTTACATAAAAGAAAAGAGAAAATTATTTTATATTATATTTACTTTCAAAATATTAATCAACCATAGTTGAATTTGTTATCTTATTATAATTCTTGTCATGATAATTAGATATTACAAATTATGAATAAAGCTTGCATCCATGCAAGGCTGTATGTTGTACACAATCATTTGCCAATATCTCTTTAGAGATTTGAAAAGTGAATATTTCATATATCTTTTCACCCTATGGAGTTATAAATATATAAATACCAAAAAAGGTAATACTCCAAAAGCTCAAAATGAGCGGTTGAGTCTCAAGCTACAAAATTTAATCAGTTAAATATTAATTATAATTCCACAATTTTAATTACCTCTATCTTGAGGCTACGTGAAAATGTGACTGATTAGACAATAAAAATAAGGTCACGTGGCCCACCTCGATTTATTGCTGCAACAAATATTGAGTGTGCACATCAATCCATTAAATATTAAAGATTGATTTCTTGTCTCATAGTAGCTGAGTAAAATAATGAGATATTATAAATATAATATCGCTCCCATCCAATTAGTTCAGCTTCAAATTAAGAAGCATATGTTGCATATAATGATCATGATCACAATAATAAATTTATGGACATGAAAAATGTGAAAATATAGGTAAAGGTCATATTGACAATTCCACCAAAAATTGGAACAAAAGTGGTGCACCGCTACAAAGGGTAAATAACTATTGACAATGAGCACTCATAATTGTGACATTTTTTTAGTCATATATGAAAGACTATTTTGCCTAAATATTGTCATATATATACCCGAATATTTTTGTGACCTTTACCATGCCTTCAAAATCAAAGGCAAAATATTATGAATTTTATCAATGAAATATGACTATTTTCTAATTTGCCAAACATTATTTGTCTAGATGGATCAACAAATCATGTGTTCAAATCATGAATCAAATAAAAGCGATATATGTCTTGCTGATTGTGCTACAACGCACACAATCCTAAAAGCAGAGAATATTTCTCCAATTTGAACTTAGCTGAGGCTAATTTTCAAACAATATCTGTCATCTCCAATTTGATTAATGGTTCTGGAAGAGCAAATATTATGTTGTCTAGGAGGACAACAATTCATGTTAACAATGCCTTATACTCTGAAAAATCCAGAAGAAATTTACTCAGTTTTATAGATATTCGACAAAATGGATATCACATTGAAACCGTGAACGAAAATAATAGAGAATTTCTCTATGTCGCATTGGTTTTAAATGGGAAAAAATAAGTGTTAGAAAAATTTTCAAATTTATCCTCCGGATTATACTTTACTCATATAAGGCACGTCGAAATGAATGTCATCTTAAATAAGAAAATTAATGATCCAAAGACATTCATTTTATGACATGACTGGCTTGGTCATCCAGGATCATCAATGATGCGAAGAATAATTAATAATTCGCATGGACATCCTTTAAGGAGTCACAAAATATTTTCAGCTGGTGATTATAATTGTGCTAGTTGTTCTCAAGGTAAATTGATAGTTAAACCATTCCCAAGTAAAATTGTTGTGGAATCCTCAGTTTTCTTATAACGCATTCAGGGAGACATATGTGGACCCATTCATCCTCATTGTGGACCATTTAGATATTTCATGGTTTTAATAGATTTATCAACTAGGTGGTCACATGTTTGTTTGTTTTCGACCCGCAATGTTGCATTTGCTAGACTTTTAGCACAAATCATTAAGTTAAGAGCACAATTCCCTGACAACCCAATCAAGACCATCCATCTCGATAATGCCGGGGACTTTCAATCTCAAGCATTTAAAAATTATTACACGTCTATAGGAATTATCATTGAACATTCAGTTCCACACGTGCATACTCAGAATGGTTTGGCAGAATCTCTGATCAAACTCATTCAATTAATTGCCAGACCTTTAATCATGAGAACAAAGTTATCAACTTCAGTTTGGGGACATGCAGTCCTTCATGCAACATCTATCATTCGTTATAGGCCTACTGCGTACCATGAACATTCCCTCATGCAACTCATTTTAGGCCAACAACTAAATATTTCTCACTTGAGAATTTTTGGTTGTGCAGTGTATGTTCCTATACCACCTCCCAATAGAACTAAGATGGGACCACAACGAAAACTTGGGATTTATGTTGGATTTAACTCATCGTCCATTATAAGATACCTTGAGCCCTTAATAGGGGATTTATTTACTGCACGTTTTGCTAATTGTCACTTTGATGAAGCAATTTTCCCACCAATAGGGGGAGATAAGAAGCCAATTCAAAAGGAATGGCGCGAAATTGCTTGGAATGCATCAACTTTATCACATTATGATCCACGCACAAATTAATGTGAACTTGAAGTTCAAAAGATCATTCATTTGCAACAAATCGCAAATTAATTACCCGATGCATTTAATGATGCAAAACAAGTGACAAAATCACATATTTCAGCTGTAAATGCTCCTGCAAGAATTGATGTCTCTATGCAACAAAATGCACAAGAACCAACGAAACGCTTAAAGCGTGGAAAACCAATTGGTTCAAAGGATATAATTCATCGAAAGAGGAAAACGGGAGTAAAAATAAATACAAATCAAAATACTCCTAAGAAAACACAAGAATCATTTGATAAGGATTTGTCAGAACAAGTTGATTCTGACAAGGAACAACTGCCTCTAGAAAAAGAGGAAAAATATGAAAATAATGAGATCTCAATAAATTATTTAAACTCTAGAAGATTTGTGATCGAAATAAAATTGTTCTTGATGATATATTTGCTTTCAATGTGTCATTTGAAATATGTGAAAATGATGATCTAGAACCACGATCAGTGAACGAATGTCGAAAAAGACCTGATTGGCAAAAATAGCAAGATGCTATCCAAGCATAGCTAAACTCGTTAAGGAAACGATAGGTTTTTGGAACGATTGTCCAAACGCCAGATGGCGTAAAACCTATTGAGATTGAGTGCTTTTATTTCAGGCATTTTGCATAGAGGTTTCAGAAGTTGCATTTTGTGTTCTTATGAACTTTTTTTCTTGATTGAATATGCTTTTCTTACATTTTAGTTAATGTCTTGAGCAGTCATGTTGTTAATAAGCTTGTTGTAGCTGTCGGGGGAGCAACTGCACTTGCCGCAGGGGTTTACACAACAAGGTATGTTTAAGATGCTCTATTTTTTATTTTATTTTTTTTGCTCTTCTTTTCGAAGATCTATTTCTGGTTGTAATGTTTGAACAAACATGCACCTAATATTTAATATTAGTGGTTTTGGTTTCTATTTGAAATGCTTCTATTGCAAATTTGCATGTTCATTTTCATTTCGAAACTGCCACTAGATGCATATTCTTGAGTTTCAGATTATGCATTCGAAATGGAATGTACGACTTCCATAGTTCCATTGAGTTGCATACTTGCTAATAAGTGAATAGACAAAGTATACTGAATGTGTTTGTTGATTTTGTGTTGTTCACAGGATAGACACATGAAAGGGAATGGTTCCAAATTGGCTATTAAATAAGAGTTATATACGTATTGATAAAATGTTTCTTTTCATTTTCCTCTGAATGTGTTTGTTGATTTTGTGTTGTTCACATGATAGACACATGAAAGGGAATGCTTCCTTAATTATTATGGGTTGCTGGTTTCCTCTGAATGTGTTTGTTTATTTTGCCTTTTTTTTTTTGGTTCTTTGGTTTGCTTTTTTTTTTTTTTTTTCTTTGTTTTTTTTTTTTTTATGGGTTGCATTACAAGGTTTGGAATGGTCTTTACGCTGGACCGGACCTATTTCTTGGAATGGCTCCTAATGAGTTCTCTAGTTGAAATTTCCTCTTCATATCAATTGAGAGGCTTTGTATGTAATGTATTTTCGGTTCATCTAGTTTATTTTTTCTTTGTTGTGAAAGGTTTCCTTAGGTTCTTTGTTACGGGATTTACTTGTTTGTATATTGTTTGAGTATTAGTTTCCTTTCAAAGATGAAGAGGTTTGTTTAGAGTCTCGCCACAGTGCCACCTGCTTGTCGTTTTATTTTTGTGCTTGCTTTGTTTTTTGAAGTGTTAGTTGTGAACAATGTGTAGGCTTCTTTTTTTTTTTTTTTTGTTTTTTGTTTGTTTTTTTTGGTTTTTGTCATTTACTTTAACTTAGCTTTCTACATTCATTTGAATTTTAAACTTTATCATTTCTTCCAATACATAAGAAAGAAACTTGTTTTGTCATCTCTTAGTATGTAAGGAAGAACTTCGCTCCCAATTGTTCTTTGTTAAAAACTTTTATTTTATTTTATTATGTTCTTTGTTGTTGTGCATGTTTTATCATTCATTCTCCCTTTGCGACTGTCCATGTGAAGGATGCAAGTATGCAACACAAGTAGCCATGTACCGTCGTAATTGTGCTTTAGCAAAGCTTTTTGTTCATGTAGTTAGGTAGGTTCTCAGATTCCCCCTTCTAATAAATTGTGTTAGTTGGACACACAAGTAGCCATGTACCGTCGGAAATTATAGTTAAATAAACTGTTTTCTTTTGCACCGTAAATGGAGATAGTTTTTTTGCAGTTTCATATTTTTTATCATGAGTTTGATCTATTTTGCAATATTTGCAGAGCGTGGCCCTATCGGTAGGTGACTGGTTCTTCGATCGAGTGAGAGTTAGTGCCATTGATTGCCCATATCCCTGTGACAATACCTGCCATAAGCTGGTTTCCAAGTGAGAGATGAGGAATTTAAAGCATTTCATGTAACTTTTATAGTTGTTTACATGACTTTTAGATTGATAATTCTTTTTGTGCATATTTAGAGGATTGTAAGTTTTTTTTTGTGGTTGTCAAATAATAGGATTGGCGGTTTTTGTGAATACTTAGAAATTTGGAGCATTTGTTATACTAGACAATTTTTCGTGGATATATAAATCTTTTTCAAATTTCAAATTTTACATTTTTTCTCTCATTTGAATATTTGTTGATATATATTGTCGATGTATGAATATCAAATTTTGCTTTTTGGGGGATGTTAGCACCCCCAAGGAGTTGTTGGAGGGGGTGCAAGCGATGGAGTAGGTCCTATGGTTGTATTTTCAAGTTATAGGTTGGAGAACCAATTGTATTGAGTCTATGTTTGAAAACTAAACAAAAAGGAAAATTAGAGACGGATTAGCAACGGAATTCAGAGATTCCGTTGCTATTATGTCTCTAATTTTAGATGAATATATGTATGAATCAGCAACGGATCAGAGACGGAATGGAAAAATTTCGTCTCTGATTCCGTTGCTAATCAGAAACGGAATCTAAGACGGAAATAAGAATTCCGTCTCTGATTCCGTTTCTGATTAGCAACGGAATCAGAGACGGAAATAATGAATTCCGTCTATGATTCGTTGCTGATCAGAAACGGAATCAGAGACGGAATTCAAAGATTAGCAAGGGAATCAGAGACGGAATGCAATTACAAATGTACCATTTCGAAAAATTTCCATTTCTGTTCCGTCTCTGTTCCTTTTCTAATTTCCGTATCTAATCCGTCTCTAATTAGAAACGGAATTTATTCCGTCTCTAATCCGTCTCTAATCAGAAACGGAATCACATTTTCGTTTCTGATTGAATCAGCGACGATGATTTTAGAGACGGAATTTATTCCGTCTCTGTTTCGTTTCAGATTTCAATTAGAGATGGAATTTATGCAAATCAGAAACGGAAATTTCCATTTTCGATCTGCTATTTTTTTGTAGTGAAGGTACAAAACAAAACTTGTAGCTCAAGGTTTCTCACAAAGACCTGACATCGATTATGAGGAAACATATTCTCCTGTTATAGATGCAATTACATTTCGGTTCTTGATAAGCCTTGCAGTTTCTGAAGGGCTTGATATGCATTTAATGGATGTTGTTACATCATATCTATACACCCTAGACAGTGAGATACATATGAAAATCCCGGATGGATTTGTAATATCCGATGAAATAAAATCAAAACCTCATAACATGCATTCTATAAAATTACAAAGGTTTTTGTACGGATTGAAACAATCCAGACGAATGTGGTACAAATGTCTTAGTGATTATTTACTGAAAGAAGGATATGTAAATAATTCGCTTTGCCCATGTGTTTTCATTAAAAGATCATCAACAAGATTTGTGATTATTGTTGTATATGTTGATGATTTAAATATAGTGGGAAACCACGACGACATCGTTAGAACATCTGAACAAGTTTCACCTATGTTCACATGAGGGGAGTTATTGATTAGTGTATTGCACTCTTTTTCCCTTAGATATGGTTTTATCCCATTAGGTTTTCCTAGTAAGGTTTTTAATGAGGCAATCTTAACAATATTATACCCATCTTAATATTTATGAGAATAGTGTACTCTCTTTCTTTTACTATATTTTTTCTCACGGAGTTTTTCTTAGTAGAAGTTTTAACGAGGCACAATCTCTAAGCAAGTGTCATCCAAGGGGGAGTGTTGTGGAATATGGATGACCATACATGTACACCAACATATTGTGTAGTCATGTAACTTGTATTTCTCACTTAATAGTATCTCCACTTGTCTATGTATTGTCATGTAACTTGTAATCCCTCCAATGCACGCCAACTCTTCCATGTATTGTCTATGTTGCTTGTCATGTGTTGTATGACTTGTGGTGTATGTATAACTTGTACACCTTGTATAAGTACAATTATCATCATCACCAAATGACATATATAAAGGGTGTCAACCCCATTGTAATTCACACACCAAGTTGAATGAAAAGTTCTCATTCCAACTATCTCATTTCTTCTCTTCTCCTTTGTAGTAGTAGTTTGTAGTAGTAGAAGTTATAAGTCTTCTATTTCATTCTCTAGCTCTTAGCAAGTTCCAACTTAATTTACAACAGTATATAGTTTATAGATTTTATTATTTATTTGTTTTTGGATAAGAAACAAGTTTATATTTTTGTAATATGAAAAAATACAACATGCCTCTAATTCCTAATATATAGGAAGTACAAAGACAATCAACATTGAATGGATGAGGGATCCACATACTTACAATACATCGTTATACTCTCTAGACCATTACAAACATAAGCCACATATCAAATCACATAAAGCGATGCCAATCAAGTGTTAATTCTTGAAAAGAAAATTTTGCTTAAATTCTTTGAATCCCTTTAACGTTTTCGTTGTTATTACTTGCCAATGCTTCCTAACATCTTCAATCAACCTCTCTTTTTCTTCAAGAATCCGTCTAGATGTGGTTACATATGCACCTCAAATTATATAAGGAAATACATGACACGAGGTACATATATAACAACTAAGTACCATGTCCTAATATTGATGTCGCGCGCAGCTCACGCTACTCATCCTATTATATATACGAATTTCTATTTTTTCTTTAGGTATATGTTATATTAATTTTATATTTATATAATGATCTGTAATTTTTTATTATTTTTTATGTAAAAAAAAAAAAAAAAAGAAAAAAAGTTGAGTTGGTTTCAACCACTTCTAGTTAGTTCCCACTGCGAACATGTTTCTAGGGGTTATCTCTTCCTTTGTATATATCGAAACATGTGTAAAGAAAAAGAAGAAAAACTACATAGAGAGATTTGGGAGAAAAAAAAAGAAGGATCAGAAAGTATAAAGAATTTTGAGGGAGAGAGTTTGATATCGAGGCTTTCAGTCGAATTTGGTATTGATTTGTAAACTTTCTTCATAGTGAATTTTTCTGCTCTACAGAGCCGTGGATGTTTCCCAATTAGAGTTTTACCACGTAAAAAAAATCTTTTGTCTCTTATTTATTTTGATTCCACAACATTCTATTTCTTCTTTGATTTTTCTGTTCATTGGGATATTTGAATCAATTTTTTGGTATCAGATTTTAGTTTAGACGATCATTTTCTTCTCGAATCTATTTTGGTGAGGATTTCGTTGAATGCAAGGACTCCGATCAAAGGGGGAAGTAGTAGTTTCAATAAATCCTAAAATTGGCAGAAAAAAAAGATCAATAATGTACACTTCGCAAGATCCTCAAGAGGTGTCCGATGAAAAGCTTGCAAAAGACATGAATGAGATGAAGAAAAATATGGAAAGGGCGATGGAAATCATTTAGAGTCTCTCAATGTCAGCGGCAAAACCTCCTCAAATTTTTTGAAGCGCCAGAGGCGTAATCCTCAAATTCTTAAAATCAGAATACCGAAGTGGTGAATCAGACTCCATTCAAAATAGAAACGAAAACTAAGATTCATGTCTACAACGGAGAATTAAATGCAGAACAACTTGATGCTTGGTTGAAATCTCTAGAGGTATACTTCAGTACAAAGATGCATTCGGGTTCGCAGAAAATCAGTTTTGCAAGATTGAGAATGAGGGACATGTTCTAACTTGGTAGGAAGCACATATTATGGGGCTGACTCTCAACAGTGAATCTCCAGTTACTATTTGGGCCCAGCTTGCAACTACAGTCAGAAATTAGTTCTACCATATTGGCTACAATGAACGACTATAAGAACGTTGGCGGTTTCTTAGGCAAGGAAAAGAGCAAAGTGTGCAAGATTTTACAGCTGAATTCAGAAAGCAAGCAGTTGCTCTAAATATCAATATGCGAGATCCTCAAATCATAGATAAATATAAAGGGGGTTTATTTTCAAGTATTTACATAGAGTTGGCATTATTTTCAACTACAGACACTGACGATGCTTCGAAGATAGCAATGTTTCTTGAGATGAAAAGTTGTCGTCATAACAATTGGGAACCAGAAAATTCTCAAGAAAATAGGTTTTGAAAGGAGTGCAAAAAAATAATGTAGTGGAAAATAAGGAGAAACAATATTGTGACAATTGGAAGATAAACATTATGCAAAAAAAAATGCTGAAAACTAAATCTGGAGTTGAGACCGAATTGGTGGAAAGATCACAAGAAAACTACGACAACTACTTGTGTTGAAGATGAAGTGATTGAAGGTTCCTCAGAACCTAATGAGAAACTGGTATTTACCACTTACAAAGGAGAGCCGAGCACCTACAAGGAATTAGCTTGTTCTCAAATTCCTATTATTGTTCCAGAATCCACCAAAGAAGAAAATTTTTGCATATATACTCAAATTGACAAAACTCCATATATCATCTTATTTGATAGCAGATCACAGCGGAACCTGATTGCAAAACAACTAGTGAAACAGTTGAAATTGGAGACTTCACCACATCCTCAATGTTACTCACTGGGATGGTTGAATAAAGATTTGGAGTTGCAGGTAAAAAGTCAATGCACTTTCAAATTTGTAATTAATGAAAGATTTTATGGTAAAGGGACTTGTGTTGGATGTATGCCAAATTATTTTTGGCAGTCCTTATTTGTGGGACCGAGATGTCACTTTTTATCAACGGAAAAATGTTTGGGAATTGGTGAAAGACGGCAAGGGATTCAAAATTATGGCATCAAAGGAAAAAAAAAAGAAGTTGCAACTTATGATTGCACAATGGACCAAGCATATGGTTAACTCCAGCCAGAAATTTAATTTATTGACGATTCAACCAACCCAGGATAAGTTTGTCAATTTAGTAAGAATGAAATTAATGATTGTTCAAATAATCAGAAAAATAGCTTCATCAATCATGATTTTGAAGGTGTCATGCAAGAACCTACGGGTTTACCACTTCAGATGATGCTTTCCAAAAATAAACCAACTATATGGGGTTTAAAGGAAAAAAGAGTATTGAAAACTTATAAGAAAATAACTTGTAAGGCAACAGTTCTTCGAAAAGTGAACGATCTAGTTGCAAGTGAAACTGCTAGAGAAGACTTGGTTCTGGACACAAAGACTTGAAAGACGAAAAAGGTAAGTTTGGAATTTCAGTTTCCAAATCATGCAAAGTGGTACTCTGATGAACAATTTCGAGAGAAGTTTCCTCACTTAATTAGTCGAATGCTTTTGAGGGACCAAAAGGCTTTTATAGGGGAGGTTTGATTCGTAATTTTTTATGTAAAAAAAAAAAAATAAAATAAAAAAGAAGTTGAGTTGGTTTCAATCACTCCTAGTTAGTTCCCACAACGAATACGTTTTCGGGGGTTATCTCTTTCTTTATATCTATCAAAACATGTGTAGAGATGAAGTTAAAAAAAAATACATAGAGTGATTTATGAAAAAAAAAAAGATTATGAAGTAGAGGAATTTTGAGGGAGAGAGTTCGATACAAAGGCTTTCAATATTGATTTTAAACATTCTTCATAGTGAGTTTTTCTGCTCTACAGAGCTATGGATGTTTCCCAATTAGGTTTTACCACGTAATTTTTTTTTATCTCTTGTTTATTTTAATTCCACAACATTCTATTTCTTCTTTGATTTTCTGTTCGTTGGGATATTGTGATCATATGAAGGAAAAAATGTACACTCCTTTCAATCATTTTTTTAAGTTATCTTACAAAACATTCTTTTTCAAAAAACATAAGTCGGTTCAGAATTATAGAAAACTTTTGTACCTTTTTTTTAAAAACAACATTTGCATATTTTTTTCCAGAAGATGCAATAGCCTGGATTACAACAAACATCTTCTTGGGAATGATACGCCAATTACCTCATCATTTAAAATGGGAAACAACCCAAAAGGACATTAGGACAACATTTAAAAACCTATCGAATTTTGAGCAACAAATGAAGCTAAACATGCCGCCCGATTACCTTCACGATATATGTACTATCCGAATAGACCAAACACGTTGCAAGAGATTACGAACTAGGGAGATCAGATAGCGATGCTTATTGATTGGAATGATTGCCCCATTTAGTAAGTCTGCCACATTGTGTCCAACTCCAAAATAACTTGTTGAAAGCCCTCATTTCAGGCTAGTTGTAGCCCTCGTAGCGCTCCCCAAAGCTCAGCCTCAAACACCGAACACCTTCCTAGGTTTTGAACAAACCCACATTTCCAATCCCTACCAGAATCTCTGATTAGGCCCCCAGCATTAGCAGCCTAAAAGTCTCAATTAACCGCACCATCGGTATTAATCTTAACCCAATTTTTTCGATAGGAACGTGACTTTATTTTATAATAGTCAAAATATTTACAAGGCGGGAAACAATATATTTCTCTAAAATAAAGTCGAAAAAAACCCTATCAATGTAGTAGGGGAAAAGCACTTCGCCCCTAAAAAAACTTCATCCGTTCCCTTACGATTGGAACAAGTCAATAGTGAGAACTTATTTCAATGTGGTGTCATACTTACACCGAATTAGTTGATGGGCAAGTCCACTGTATTAGGTGCTCACCTTTGGAATGACGTTAGTGCCTTATACTGGAGAACATCTCATAAGCAAATTAGAAGTTTCTCTCATTCGCCACCACTTTATGACATACCTCCGAATGAGAGACAACCTCTTCCCCAATAATAATTCGATTTCGCTTGTTCCACATAAGCCAAACATGTAGTAGCAAAAAATGTAGGCTAACCGATCCCCATGAAGATATCCTGCGCTTTGGAGATTTGCTAGAAGCACATAGATAGAGAATTGAATGACTCGATCGATGCAGTCGGGGCTAAGAAACTTGCTCCAAACCATTATAGAAAGATGGCATAACCGAAAGACACGATTCAGTGATTCAGTACTTTCTCCTCAAAGCCCACACCGAGCATCAAAGCCCACAGTCATTTTACTCCTAAATATTAATTAATTGCGATTAAACACTACTTGTTCTTTTTTATTGGATAAAATGGAGGATTACTGTACACAAATAACTAAGTTGTAATTTGAAGCCTCTTAATAATCAGTCATTTTACTAATGCTTAATGGTACTACTGTCTATTATAATTGAATTCGATCTGGGGAAAGTGATGGAGCGGTATGCCTTAAATCCTAATGGGAAAAATTCTATTAATGTGATGAAATGCCCATTGGATGATTCATAACAGATTTCCATATATGACTATATGACTATGTGAGAGGCTTTGCAGATTGTTATCGCATTTTAAAAATTTTATTTTCTCTAAGCATTTATTGAAACGATGGAAAATTAATTTGCATAGTATGTTGGTTGGTGGATGTCCGTTGTTTATTAAAAGTTCTAGGTAATGGTAAGCAGCATCATCAAGGGACTGAGGAACTTTATGCTTATATATATGCATTTGATTTGACGTGGAGTTTTTGGACTCTGTCATATCATATATGGATTTGTCTCGAGATTTGAGCTGCATATTCCAAAGCGAAATGTATATATGCCCCTGCCTGCGCCAAAAGTACATCACGTAACCAAATACTGTTTCTTTTTTCTTTTTTTTCTTCATAAAAAAAAATACTGTTTCTTTTTTCCTTTTTTTTTAAAGCAATAATTGATGGTATCCAGATTAAGTAATTAATGTTTATCAAAATAACTAAATTAAATGGGATTTTAATTTGATTGGGTTACTGGAGTATCAATATAGATTAAATCTTAATTTTTGTTATAATATATGTGCTTCAATTCTACTAGGTTACAATAATATATAAAACTTTTCCTTTAAAAAAAAAAAAAACAATGAATACATAGAACCTAGGTGACAATGAATATATAGAACCTGGGTGAGCCTCCTGCATAACTCAGGTGAGTCTATAGTGTAGAAAGTTCACGCTAGGCTCAAGTGTATTTCTAAATTCTTAATTTAAATTGTCAAAAGTTTTAATTTGAAAATATCAGAGTTGTCCAAACTATGATCCATATCATACATCCTACAAATCAATTGTAACACATATTAACATATGTGCAGATTGGATTTAATAAATATAAAGGTCAAAGCAGCTACGGTGAAATGGACAATGCATTATTGTCATTATTGTGAGTTCATCTCGAGTTAAGTTTTTTTTTTTTTTTTTGAAAATATTGTTCGAGCTATTTTTTTTTTTTTTATAAAAAGATTTATAGAAGGATAACAATATAATTTATTTCACAAGGAAATTAAAAGCGATTGCTTTTCATTACTCATCCTATCCTAGAACTTGGATCTCAATTTGTGGTTATCATGTTCGGAAAAAAAAATTTATATCTACACTTGGAATGTATTAACTCTTAAAAATTGACTAAAATACTATTTTAAAATAATTTAAATTTGGATTGCATCATGATCCACGTGACCCAATTATGAGTACACATGTAATGGAGAGAGAGGGAGTTTTTCAAAAAACTAAGGTTCCAATACTTTTTTTTCCTCACATAAGAATGACTACTTTAAATTTACAAAATTAAGGTATGTATTCTTTTGAAAAAGAATCATTGATGATGATGTGACTCCATGTGTTGATGTGTTGATGAGGTGGAATGAATAGTTCATTTTGAAAATGAGTCATCTATACAAAAAAAAAAAAGTTTGAAAATGAGTCATTTATATAAAATACAAAACCTTCTATTTACTCCTCAAAATGAGTAATTTGTTCAATTTGAAGCGGTGAACCCATGCAAACGACATGTACGTATCGAGATGGACAAGCCGCATCACGTACGTATCTCGAGATGGATAATCCGCATCATACACATATCTCGAGGTAGACAACTGATGTAAATGACACGCACGTATATGGACGTGGACAACTCATGCAAACGCTAGGCATGTATCTCGAGGTGAAGAAGTCATGCAAATGACACACGCGTATGTCGAGGTGGCCGACCCATGCAACCTCGTGCAATTCGTACAAACGTGACACACGTATCGTAAGGTGTGCAACTCATGCAACCTCGTGTAATCCATGCAAACGTCGTGCATGTATCTCGAGGTGGACAACTCATACAACCTTGTCCGATCAAAGCAAACCGTGCAAAGGTCATATACGTATTTTGAGGTGGGCAACCCATGTAATCTCATGCAATCAAAGTAAACCATGTAAACGTCGAGCACGTGTCTCGAGGTGGACAACCTATGCAAATGACACGCGTGTATCTCGAGGTGGTTAATTTATGCAAATGTCACACACGTATGTCGAGGTGGGCGACCCATGCAACCTCGTGCAAACCATGCAAACGTCACACACGTATCTCGATATAGACAACTCATGCAGCATCGTGGAATCTATGCAAACCATGCAAACGTCACGCACGTATTCAAGGTGGACAACCCGTGTATACCCATCCAATCCATGCAAAATATGCAAACGTCGCACACGTATTTCGAGGTAGATATGGACGACTCACACAACAATTGCAATTGTAAACTCATGCAATCCCATGCAGCCCACCGCCTATCGAGCTAGTCAGTCGCACCCCACCACCTATCTTGCCTTAACTGGCATCGCCTATCAATAAAACTCTACATGGTGGGTATTTTTATGATTCACCTAATAATAGTACCATATAATATATATATATATAAGTTATATATAATATATAAACTAGATAAGATATATATTATATTATATATAATAATATATTATATAGAATAGCGCTTCAAGGAATAGGCCATTCTTGCAATGCCACTTTGGCACCTATTTTGCCGTGCAAATGATGTTGCCACGTGGATATGAATGTCTATGAATGATGCATTTTCAAAAAACGTTTTACCTTAGTTAATGAATACAAAAAAAATACCAACTTATTTTACTCATTGAAACCAAATTTCACGGTACGTCTATAATTTTTCCAAAAGAAAGGGCTTCGAGCAACAAACCCAAGAAATTAATTCTCGGACGGTGGCTTATACTTACTCTCTTTGTTTCATATTATCTGTCATATTAAATCTTTTTGTTTCATAATATGTGTCACATTAAGAAATCAAAAGTATATTTATGATTTTTTTTTCTAATTTTCCCCTAATTTAAAGTTATCTATACTACATATAATGTCAATTCTCCTTGTCATCCTATTAGTCTAAAACTTATCATAATTCCAAGAATGCTCTCAAATACATTTTTTTTAATTCGCTCTAGACAACTTTGAAAAGTAAATAATGATGACTTTTTTAAAAAATAATAAAACTTATTTTTAGTTAGTTTTCAAAACGGAAGTCAATCTTACTTTTCCATTTCACTCCACTTTTTTCTCAATCCAATTAAAATGTAGTTTCAAATTGTTTCAATAAAAACTGCATATTCAAAATATGTCCAATTAAACCGTCAATTCCGATTTGAATGTCGCACGTTTAAAACAATTTTTTTCATGCCTCACGCGAGGCACTTACTGGTTGACTAGTGTCGTTAATGCTAATTGAGGGTTCCACGTTAATTTCTTAAGCAAAAAATTATGAAAAATAGACTATTAATGAGGGGTAATTTAGTCTCAATGACTATCTGGGGTAATTTAGTCTCAATGACTATCTTTTAAAGACTTTCAATCATCACCTTCATTCTCGTATAGAAGCTCAAATGTGAATATGAAACAAAGGGAGTAAGACCTTCATGATAACGAAGGGACGTTCTTAAATATCTTTTAGTACATAAACAAATGAAAACATTCATATATATATAAAAGTACTTCTACCATGGGTATCAAAAAGATACACATGACATGGGTGCCTCATTTTAATCATTAATGATTAAAAGAAGATTGAAATATATATTGTTTTATACTATTAATTACTAGTGTCAAACCATTGTCATAGTTACAGAAGATTGAAAAGAAAATATATATTGGGAGAGGGAGGGGGCAGCTTTATTTTTTTTTGGGTCTAAAAGGGTTTAGCTATGGTCATATATGGCCAATTACTCGGTATTTAGTTTTTTCTTGTGATTTAGTATTAACTGTTTAATATTTCATGTTTGTTTCAATATCTTCTTTTCTGTTACTTTTGCTCATATATAGAAAATGAGCTTATTTTGTCTAGTTTTAAGTGTTTTGTATGAGACTAAGCTTTGTTACTTTAGTGTTTCTTTAAATACATTCTGCTTTGCTCTCACTTCTCTATACATATATGCGTGTGTCTTTAACATATGGTTGATGCTTGTAACATGGACATAGCATCTCTCCATCTGTCCTCATTATTATAACTGCCATCCCTTACTTTTATTTTCTTTCCATTCTAATTCCTCGTCTTTACAAAACATGATATTTTTTTACTTTCAATATCTTCTTTTCTGTTACTTTTGCTAGTTCTACATTTGACCACAATGCACGCCTGAGGAATATGAGGTTTAAGTGTTCAAAAGAAGATACTTTTGCAGCCTTGCTGATGGAATTGGTAGTTTGTTCAAACATCATTACTTGTTTAGATACTTGACTCTACTCCTTATCATGTATCCAATTGCTACTCACTTGGCGAATTAATTTCTCAAGGTAATGAGATTCGGTGTTTGATTTCTATATGCAATTGTTTGCTAGAACTATGATGGAATTTATGTTGATGCTTCATAGGTGATATTTTGCCTACTTGATATAGGATTTTTAGGCAAATGGTGTTGTTCACCCCAGGAAACAAGATGTGGCATCTTCTTTAAACACTTTAGATGTCAATTTTATGTTTTTTATGAAACTACCTTCTCATGTTCTTCTACTTATGATAGTTCCAATGAGGTCATTGCTTCCGAGAAGGTTTTAGAGAAAGTCGGTCTTAAAGGATATCAGGTATGCATTTTAGATTTCTAGAAATTGGTCATATATCTTATGTAGTTCACACATTGATTGTCATGCATATTTTGAAGGGATATTTTGTATGTTGCCTCCTTATTTTGATTTTATTTTTGTTGTTCTTGCTTGTTTTTTATGATGGGGCTTTCTCGAGGTTTATGACAATGTGAACAAAATAGTATAGAAATTTGGTTGATATGCATATTTGAAAAAGATCAATCCTACTTGGGTTGTGCTACTCTATGAGATTATAGTAAACAACGGTTATCTTTTTTTTTTTGACATTTGTATCTATATTTCTTTAATTGCCCAGTTCTATCATGAAACTGCATTGATGTATTCACAATAGGAAATGTATATTGTCCTTTGTTGGTGGTATCTTGTCTTCTTCAGTTAATGGAGTTTTGAGATTGTCCCAGTATTATTAAATTAAATATGCTGTTGTGAAATATTGTCAATTTGATTATAATAATTTTTGGCACAGCGTGTGACTATAATTTCCTAAATTTGAAGGCTTGCTCTCTTGTATCAGTGATTGCAATTGAATAATTCCATGTTGGATGAGTGACTATCTTTTGTGAAATAAGTCTAGAGAGCACATTAAATATTAAATGCATATTTACCATCATCATGCTTTTTTATGTCAAAATATTAGATGTAGTTGTTTGTTTATGGATGTTGAGTCGATGCGAGTTGAGTGAACTTGAATAAAAGCTAGGAACTATGATCTGCGCCGAAAGGACTGAAGGGGGATAATTTCATTTCAGTAGTGATTTTTGATCTACATTTTTGTTGGTCAACCTTGGATGGTAATTCTAGAACAGATGTTTGCAGATGAAGGCTAATTAACGTCGAAGTCTGATCGTTATTTCAACGTTGTTGCTGCTGCTGTGGAAAAGACAAAGAGTGCAATTAATGAGAAATGGTGGAACATCTGAACATGGGCATTGTTGCCCTTTTTAATTTCATGAGACATCACCCTTCATTGATCTACCTTTCTTCACTATATATATGTATATAAAGTATATTGATTCAACCATTCTTTGGTACTGTTGAATGTTCAGTTTCTTGGGCATGCTTTATTTAAATTCATCTATTGTATTGTATTGTATGGAAGAATTTGAGAGATGTTTTTTTACGAATTTCTTTCGAGTAGTTTCTTTTTGATTGCTTTCGACTTGTTGATTTCGCATTGGGTTTTGTAGATTCCGTGATTTAATTGTATTGGCCCTTGTAGATTTTACGACGGACAATGCCGTAATTGAGGTGAGCGAAACCGAGGTTGTAGTTGTTTGGTTGCAATGGATTTTGGTTACCTTGTATTTGTCTGATAATCCGATCTAATTCATATACTTGTTATCAGTTTCGAAAATTCCGTAATTTCGAAGGACTTATTTTTGGATTTTCATTCAAGTTGTTGTGCTTTGTAATTAGATTTTAGTTTTGGATTTTAGTTTTGATTCATTTCATGCTTTGTAAAGCTAGTAAAGTATAATAAAAGACTAATGAAGGCAACCTGTGATTGACTCTTTCATTGTGACAATACAATAGAAACAAAGCCTCAATCCCAAATTAGTTGTGACAAGCTAAATGGATCAAACCGTTCCATTGCGCTTGATTTAGTGCTTTCATTGCGACAATGAATTCACACGATTTGATCCATCTCATGTAAAATGTGTTGGGGCATGTGCCCTAGGTCAATCCATAAATGTCTTTATGAATACTTTTAGTTAATAAAATAGAGGATTTCATTTGCTGTTTATTATAATTAATTTGCATGTTTACATTATAATAAGATCCATGGGTATTTATAGAAATATCCTAAATGTCCATAGTCGATCATTATACTGGGAACTATAATGAATTAAGACTAGTGTGAGTCTTGATTGATGATCATATGATGATTATACGTATAGGGATACGAATCAAGATCACGAGTACTTGTTAGGGAACAAAGTACTGGACCGACCCGCTATGAGAACATCACATGGATTAAGTCATAGTTGTTTCTCATGATAGGTATATATTCCAGTCCTCGACTTGAGATTACCGAGACTTCAACATTAGGAACACAAGTGATTTGACACGATCAAACGTTGTCTTTAACCTGGACGATTATAAAGGTTGTGATTGGTTACTTGTGTGAGCAATGTGATGAAGTTGTGTAATCGAGATAGAATTTGTCCCTCTCATATAAAGAGAGATATCTAGTGGATCCCTCGATGTGTTAGACTGTTAAAAGGCCTAGTCTAAGTGAATTGATATTGATCAATGTCACTTGGATGTTTTCAGTCTACCTAGAGATCGAGACTAGTACGATTGAACATGTTGGATGACATTTACATGCCTTATGTTTGATCAAAAGGATATCGTGTGACAAAAGGATGTTATATACACTATTGATTAGGTTGTTTCGATTTGATATTCGTACAACTTGGGTAGTCATAATGTCTTGCTAGAGGCCGCTTATGACTTGTATACCAAAATGTGTTTTGGTACACTGCCAACGTTGTATGAGCCTATTGGGTCGCACACTAAGAATGGTTTTGCGAGATTTTAAGATGGTTCAGAAAAATGAATTTTATATGATAAAATTCATGACGGAAACGTCCTTGTGGTGTATTACACTTATACTTCTTTAAGTAAGGGTATATGTGTAATTTACTTAACCGTCTATATACAAGGGTTGTATAAATAGACGCTTTAAGTTAGAACACATAGACGAAAGATCAAAAGGCCAAAACTCATTTTTTCTTCGATGTGTCGACTTAGGGTTTTTGGTATGCTCCGGATCGTTTTGGAGAGAAAAACAAAAGGTTTGGTATTCTCTCGAAGTTAGCACTTCGAATCTCGGCCGCCGTTCGTGTGTGGACTACTGGTAAAGGGCGTTCGTCATTGGAAGTGCCTTAGAGATCGATCAACCTTCAGAAAGGTATATTGCGACTGAGGTATGATTAAGTTTTTCATGGTTTAAACGTTTTTTGTGGAATTAGATTCGGATCCTGTTGGGGTTTTTGTCAAAATTGTTTTGTAATTTCTGCTGCGTATGAACCCCAAAACCCAACAGTGGTATCAGAGCCATCGAGTTCGATTCCATTAAATTCATTGCATGTTTTCTTCTAATATATACACGATATATGATTGAAAGCATGTTAATAGTTGATGTATATGTGATATACATAAGTTTTCTGTGAGATTTATTATCATGTTTTGTGTATATGATACATATATTCGTGATTTAATTGAAATTAGTTTCGTGTTCTATGATCCATGATACCATTAGGTTCGATTGGGATAGTAGTTCATGATTCAATTACATGTTTGTGATTATTTGGATGAAGACCGAAATTGCAAATAATTAATTTTCGAAATTATTTATTTATCTTGTTATATCTATTTTGTTATGAAGTTTCTATTTTATAAAGATAGATAACAAATTAGAATATGAGATAAATATCAAGAATCTTGTTATTGGTGATATACTAGGATTCAAATATCTTAAATCCAAATTAAATAATTAATTTTCGAAATTATTTATTTATCTTGTTATATCATTTTGTTATGAAGTTTCTATTTGATAAATATAGATAACAAATTAGAATAAGAGATAAATATCAAGAATCTTGTTATTGGTGATATACTAGGATTCAAATATCTTAAATCCAAAATAAATAATTAATTTTCGAAATTAATTATTTATCTTGTTATATCTATTTTGTTATGAAGTTTCTATTTGATAAAGATAGATAACAAATTAGAATATGAGATAAATATCAAGAATCTTGTTATTGGTGATATACTAGGATTCAAATATCTTAAATCCTAATTGGATTAGGATAAGATGATTAGTTAGATGTGGGCCCAGGTTAATTAAAATGTTTTAATTGACTTAATTTCGAATAAATTAAGGGGTTAATTTATGATAATAAAATCAGTGAAAATTATGATTTTCTATAGCGAATTTTAATTTTCGGAATTGAGATTCGTCTTCTAAAAAAAAAAAAAAAAAATCTCCAAATTGTTTAGTGATTGAACAAATCAATAAAATATATGATATTTCATTGTTTACATAAAATCACTAAAACTGAATAAAATCCCTCTATTAAATTTTAAGTCTCGTGCCATCCATTTTAAACACTTGTCAAGGCCTCAATCACACTAATATAGTTTCAGCCATAGTTGAGTGTATTGTGTTATCTTGGTGAGACAAGTTGGGTAAGAGTTACCTTAATGTTTAAAATGGTCTGACTTAATAAAGCCATCAAAATAGTTTTGAGCTTTAGGCAAATGATGAGATAAAAATATGCTAAGACATAAGATGTCTCATATCTCATAAAAGGATCTAAAATTACATAAGACGTAATTGGTAACTGTTACCTACCTAAATAATCTAGTTCTGTGCTTCATGCCATAGTTGTCATAGAATTAGGTGAAATATGGATTTTAGTCCCCTAAATAAACAGTATGTTTTAGGAGGGTTGTTAATTTAGTGGGAGTCTATTCCTCTATACTAAAATAAACTTTGCATAATCTTTATTGTAGATCAATGACCTCTTCAAGTAACAATAATCCCTTGTCACCGCGATCTATCCTTGAGAAGGATAAGCTATCTGGGGACTAACTTTCTTGATTGGTTCGAAACTTGAGAATTGTTCTTAAGCATGAACGCAAGTTGTATGTCCTGGATGCTCCAATCCCTGAGGACCCACCAGCCAATGCTACGAAAGTTGTGAAGGATGCGCATAATAAGCATGTCAACAATTCTACTGATGTTGCATGTATTATGCTGGCAACTATGGTTCCTGAACTTCAGAAGGACATGGAACTAATGGAAGCCTATGACATGGCTATAACGCTGACGAAAATGTTCCAACAACAAGCTAGGCAAGAAAGGTTCGAGACAGTCAAGAACCTACATTCTTGCAAGATGATTGAGGGTGCGTTACTTAGTCCTCATGTTTTGAAGATGAAGGGCTATGTTGACCAGCTTGATAGACTAGGATTTCCCATAAGCCAAGAGTTGGCAACGGATTTGATTCTGAATTCATTACCAGAGAGTTACTCACAATTTGTGATAAACTACAATATGAATAATATAGAGAAATCAATTTCAGAGTTGCATTTGATGTTCAAAACTGCTGAACAAAATATCAAGAAACCCCCTAATAATGTATTGATGGTCCTAAAGGGAAAGGGAATGAAAAAGAAAGGCGAAGGCAAGGCTAGAGTGCTGCCAAGGTCATGTTGATGCACCTATCGCAAAGCCTATGGAACAAGTCAAGCCCCACTGTTCCTCGCTTCAAAAACACCCAAAAGAAAAGGAAGAAAATTGTCATTTCTGTAATCAAACCTATCTTTGGCATTGTCGTCTCGGACACATGAACGAGAAACGCATAACGAAGCTCCATAAAGATGGGCTTCTAGATTCATTTGATTTAGAAACATATGAAACATGCGTATCTTATTTACTAGGCAAGATGACTAAAAGTCCCTTTATTGGACACGGTGAAAGGGCAAGTGATTTATTGGATCTAATACATACGATGTATGCGGTCCTATAAACACAATGGCTAGATAAGGTTATCAGTACTTCATTACATTTACTGATGATTTCAACTGATATGGTTATGTATATTTAATGAAACATAAAGCTGAATCATTTGAGATGTTTCGAACGTTTCAAAATGAAGTGCGAATCAACTTGGTAAAACTATCAAAACACTTCGATCGATCGAGGTGGTGAATATTTAAGCCAAGAATTTGATGATCATCTTAGAAATTGTGGGATTGTCTCCCAATTGACTCCACCAAAAACTCCACAATGGAATGAAATTTCTGAAAGGAGAAATCGAACCTTATTAGATATGGTTCGATCTATGATGAGTCATGCAGATCTTCCATTATCCTTTTGGGGTTATGCATTACAAACTGCTGCTTTCACTCTACATCATGTTCCTTCTAAAGCGGTTGATAAAACACCATATGAGATATGGTACGGGAAGAGACCTAGTTTGTCTTTTCTTAAGATTTGTGGTTGTGAGGCTTACGTAAAGCGACAAGTCTCAAAAAAACTAGCACCTAAATCTGACAAGTGTTTATTTGTGGGGTATCCTAAGGAAACAAAAGGATATTACTTTTATAATCCCGCTGAGAACAAAATGTTTGTTGCTCGGTATGGTGCCTTTATGAAAAAATAGTTGATCTCAATAAAAGACACTAGTGGGAGAGAAATAAATCTTGAAGAAGTTCAAGAATCACAGGTAAACACTGAACCACTACTGAAAGTTCAACAACGTTCCGAACCAGTTGAACCTCCACAAGTGACACAAGGCCCACGTAAATCTAGTAGGGTAAGACATGAGCCAGAGAGATTCGGATTTCTCATTACGATAGTCGTGATGTGTTGCTTATAGACCAAAATAAGCCCACCACTTATCAGGAGGCTATGTCTGGACTAGACTCAGATAAATGGCTAAGTGCCATGAACTCTGAGATGCAATCCATGTATGATAACCAAGTTTGGAACTTGGTTGATTTACCCGAAGGTGGTAAGACCATTGGATGTAAATGAGTTTTCAAGAAAAAAGCTGACATGGATGGCAAAGTGCATACTTTTAAAGCAAGACTTGTAGCAAAAGGTTTCAGCGGACTCAAGGTGTTGATTATGATGAAACTTTTTCGCCGATAGCCATCCTTAAATCCATAAGAATTTTAATTGCCATTGCTTTGCGTATTATGACTATGAAATATGGCAAATGGATGTAAAAACAACATTTCTTAATGGAAAGCTGCTTGAGGACGTGTATATGACACAACCTGAAGATTTTGTACAACCTGAAGGTTTTGTACATCTTGAGAATTCTAGGAAGGTATGCAAGCTTCAAAGATCCATTTATGGATTAAAGCAAGCTTCTCGAAGTTGGAATCTTCGTTTTGATGAAGCAATCAATGATTTTGGTTTTATTAAGAACGAAGATGAGCCTTGTGTATACAAGAAGGTCGGTGGGAGTGTAGTTTTTCTGGTACTGTATGTTGATGATATATTACTCATTGGAAATGACATCCCAACATTGCAGAATGTCAAGTCTTGGTTAGGGAAGTGTTTCTCAATGAAAGACTTAGGAGATGCAGCCTATATCCTAGGGATAAAGATCTATAGGGATATATCTAAAAAGGCTAAACGGTCTAAGTCATAGTGCTTATATAGACAAGGTGCTGAATAGGTTCATTTTGCAAGACTCTAAAAGAGGATTGTTGCCAATGTCTCATGGGATAAGTCTCAAGAAGAAGACTCAATGTCCTAAGACAAATGATGAGCGAGACGGTATGAATAAGATTCCATATGCATCGGCTATTGGATCTATCATGTATGCCAAGTTATGCACTCGACCGATGTATCATATGCTTTGAGCACTACAAGCGAGATATCGATCGATCCAGTGAGAGTCACTGGATAGCGATAAAGAACATCCTTAAGTACTTAAGAAGGACTAAGGAAGTGTTCTTGGTCTATGGAGGTTTTGAAAATGATCTAGTTGTAAATGGTTACACGGATGCAAGTTTTCAAACCGATATAGATGATTTTAGATCGCAGATCTGGATATGTGTTTACTTTGAATGGGGGTGCGGTAAGATGGAAAAGTTCGAAGCAAGAGATCGTGACGATTCTACAACGAGAGGATGAGTATATTGCGTTGTCGATGCAACAAAGGAGGCAGTTTGGATCAAAAAGTTCATTTCTGAACTAGGTGTGGTTCCAAGTATTGCTAACCCTGTTTGTTTGTATTGTGATAATAACGGGGCAATAGCACAGGCCAAGGAACCTAGATCACACCATAGATCCAAACATATACTCAAGAGTTTTCATCTCATAAGAGAAATTATTGAGATGGGAGACGTAAAGATTTGCGAGTACCTACTAAAGACAAAGTTGTGGATCCATTGACAAAACTCTTCCACAAGCAAAACATGATGGTCATGTTAGATCATTAGGCATTAGATACATGTATGATTGGCCCTAGTGCAAGTGGGAGATGTTGGGGCATGTGCCCTAGGTCAATCCATAAATGTCTTTATGAATACTTTTAGTTAATAAAATAGAGGATTTCATTTGCTGTTTATTATAATTAATTTGCATGTTTACATTATAATAAGATCCATGGGTATTTACAGAAATATCCTAAATGTCCATAGTCGATCATTATACTGGGAACTATAATGAATTAAGACTAGTGCGAGTCTTGATTGATGATCATATGATGATTATACGTATAGGGATACGAATCAAGATCACGAGTACTTGTTAGGGAACAAAGTACTGGACCTACCCGCTATGAGAACATCACATGGATTAAGTCATAGTTGTTTCTCATGATAGGTATATATTCCAGTCCTCGACTTGAGATTACCGAGACTTCAACATTAGGAACACAAGATTTGACACAATCAAATGTTGTCTTTAACCTGGACGATTATAAAGGTTGTGATTGGTTACTATGTGAGCAATGTGATGAAGTTGTGTAATCGAGATAGAATTTGTCCCTCTCATATAAAGAGAGATATCTAGTGGATCCCTCGATGTGTTAGATCTGTTAAAAGGCCTAGTCTAAGTGAATTGATATTGATCAATGTCACTTGGACGTTTTCAGTCTACCTAGAGATCGAGACTAGTACGATTGAACATGTTGGATGACAATTACATGCCTTATGTTTGATCAAAAGGATATCGTGTGACAAAAGGATGTTATATACACTATTGATTAGGTTGTTTCTATTTGATATTCGTACAACTTGGGTAGTCATAATGTCTTGCTAGAGGCCGCTTATGACTTGTATACCAAAATGTGTTTTGGTACACTGCCAACGTTGTATGAGCCTATTGGGTCGCACACTAAGAATGGTTTCGCGAGATTTTAAGATGGTTCGAAAAATGAATTTTATATGATAAAATTCATGACAAAAAACGTCCTTGTGGTGTATTACACTTATACTTCTTTAAGTAAGGGTATATGTGTAATTTACTTAACCGTCTATATACAAGGGTTGTATAAATAGACGCTTTAAGTTAGAACACATAGACGAAATCAAAAGGCCAAAACTCTTTTTTTCGTTTAAGAAACGACTTAGGGTTTTTGGTATGCTTTGGATCGTTTTGGAGAGAAAAACAAAAGGTTTGGTATTCTCTCGAAGCTAGCACTTCGAATCTCGGCCATCGTTCGTGTGTGGACTACTGGTAGAGGGCGTTCGTCGTTGGCAGCGCCTTAGAGATCGATCAACCTTCAGAAAGGTATATTGCAATAATTTATAAATGCTTGAGATTGAAATTCCCCGGCATTATCAAGACGGATGGTCTTGATTGGGTTGTCAGGAAATTGTGCTCTTAACTTAATGATTTGTGCTAAAAGTCTAGCAAATGCAACATTGCGGGTTGAAAGCAAACAAACATGTGACCACCTAGTTGATGCATCTATCAAAACCATGAAATATCTCGAATGGTCCACAAGAGGATGAATAGGACCACATATGTCTCCCTGAATGCGTTCTAAGAAAATTGGGGATTCCACAACAATTTTACTTGGGGATGGTTTAACTATCAATTTACCTTGAGAACAACTAGCACAATTATAATCACCAGCTGAAAATATTTTGTGACTCCTTAAAGGATGTCCATGCAAATTATTAATTATTCTTCGCATCATTGATGATCCTGGATGACCAAGCCGGTCATGCCATAAAATGAATGTCTTTGGATCATTAATTTTCTTATTCAAGACGACATTCGTTTCAACATGCCTTATATGAGTAAAATATAATCCAGATGATAAAGCTGAGAATTTTTCTAATACTTCTTTTTTCCTATTTAAAACCAATGTGACATAGAGAAATTCTCTATTATTTTTGTTCACGGTTTCAATGTGATATCCATTTTTTCGAATATCTTTAAAGCTCAGTAAATTTCTTCTGAATTTTTCAAAGTATAAGGCATTGTCAACAGGAATTGTTGTTCCCCCAGGCAACATAATATTTGCTCTTACAGTTAATCAAATTAGAGATGTCAGATATTGTTTGAACATTAGCCTCAGCTAAGTTCAAATTGGAGAAATATTCTCTATTTTTAAGGATTGTATGCGTTGTAGCACAATCAGCAAGGCATATATCGCTCTTATTTGATTCATGACTTGAACACATGATTTGTTGATCCATCTGGACAAATAATGTTTGGCAAATCAGAAAAAGAGTCATATTTCAATGATAAAATTCATAATATTTTGCCTTTGATTTTGAAGGCATGGTAAAGGTCACAAAAATATTCGGGCATATATATGACAATATTTAGGCAAAATAGCCTTTCATATTTGACTAAAAAAATGTCACGATTATGAGCGCTCATTGTCAATAATTATTTGCCCTTTGTAGTGGGGAACCACTTTTATTCCAATTTTTGGTGGAATTGTCAATACGACCTTTGCCTGATATTTTCACCTTTTCCACGTCCATAAATTTATTATTGCGATCATGATCATTATATGCAACATATGCTTCTTAATTCGAAGCTGAACTAATTGGACGGGAGTGATATTATATTTATAATATCTCATTATTTTACTCAGCTACCATGAGACAATAAATCAATCCTTAATATTTATTGGATTGACGTGCGCACTCGATATTTGTTGCAACAATTAATCGAGGCGGGCCACGTGACCTCTTTATTGTCTCATCAGTCATATTTCCACATAGCCTCAACATAGAGGTAATTAAAATTGTGGAATTATAATTAACATTTGACTGATTAAATTTTGTAGCATGAGACCCAGCCGCTCATTTTGAGCTTTTTGGAGCATTACGCTTTTGGTACGTATATATATAACTCCATAAGGTGAAAATATATATAAAGCGAAATATTCACTTTTCAAATCTCTAAAGAGAAATCGGTGAATGATTGTGTACAACATACAACCTTGCATGGATACAAGCTTTATTCATAATTTGTAATATATAATTATCATGACAAGAATTATAATAAGATAACAAATTCAACTATGGTTGATTAATATTTTGAAAGTAAATATAATATAAAATAATTTTCTCTTTTCTTTTTATGTAAATAAAAAAAACATAACATATGATTAAGTATATGTTCATTACTTGATTCATTAATAATCAAATGTACTATTCGTATGAGTCGGTGGGACAACCTCCAGGTTGGGTGGCGAGACAAAGTCTGCTTAATGTCATGCCTCCTCGAACGGGATAACCCGTCTCCCTTTCAATGTTTAGCTTTACCGGGGACAAGGCTTACCCACTATCAACTCAAACTTATAGCATGATTTGTATTATAAAATCAAGAATAGAACAATAACTAATTGTTTGTAGTTTTAAGAGAAAACTAGTTATGTCACATATTGACTTTTGATTTATGATGTAGAAGATCGTACAAGACGCAACTACAGAGCATACTTTCGCAATCGGTGACGTTATAATGCATAATATATGAATAAAGTATGCATAGATAAAAGGAAGCAACCATGATAATATAGAAGTAAATTGAACTTATTTAAATAACAAAAGTTATACCTTCCTAGCTTTCTCTCCTTAACGAGCCTTCTTGAACTTCAAGATCTCCTTAATGCTAGAGCAAGCTCGTGCTGATAACGTGTTGTAAATTGAATTGAGACTTGCTAAGAACTAGAGAATGAAATAGAAGACTAAGAACTTCTACGACTACAAACTACTACTACAAAGGAGAAGAGAAGAAATGAGATAGTTGGAATGAGAAGTTTTCATTCAACTTGGTGTACATTGGAGAGGATTACAAGTTACATGACAACACAATATGTTGGTGTACATGCATGGTCATCCATATTCCATAACAAAAAGAATAATTGTCGGGTTTGTACAATTTTTTTGGGTGATTACGATTTGTGAAGGATTTTCCATCGTGGCTGTTCCTTTTTGGTACGCATTCCATCGCTAAATTGATTAGTGAGGATTTTTTCAAATCGATTTTTTTTTTATTGAAAATTGTTATTTTGTAATGTAATTGAAAATAATTTGGTAGTTTTGACTCTTGAGGAGAGAATTAGCAAGGTTTTTCCAAATTTTGACTCCGTACTTATATAAAAAAATTATTTTTTGAGTTGTATACTATTTTTTACAAGGAAAATTGAATCATGTATTGTTTTTGGATTTGAGTCCATCGATCATCACATAACAAGTTTCTTTTTCTTTTTTGCTTTTTCTTCTATTCATCTAATATATTGATTCACGGTCTTTTTTTTTAAGGAAAGAAACAACTTTTTGAACCCGCTAAAGTTTGAACACATAGCCTCTTAATTTTTAAATTCAATATTAAATCATTAGGCCACCTAATTGGTTACATGGATACATGGTCTTACGTGCGTAAAGTGCGAGACACCGACTAATAATAATAATAATTAAAGTGTCTAGGAGTTAGTTTACCAAGAACCACACATTATAAATAGAATTGTGTTGTGAAATATACATATTATTTTGAATTCACACTAGTAATTGAAATCTTATTATTCAAATTAATTAATGGGCCATTTTGCATTTCTTTAATAATTAAAGTTGAGGGCTCAAGAGAAATAATAATTAAAGTTGATATATATAATTAAGCATCTAGTATAATTGCTTTCTACCAAAATAATATTTCATCCCAGTGGTAACCAATGCCATGCATATAAAGCAATAACTTTTTTCCACCAAAAAAAAAGAGCAATAACTTTTTTTTTGTTAAAAACTGTCTTTTCTTACTTTTTCAACTAGCAAAATATATATCTTTGAATAGACGGATAGTCATTCAAATTCACGAGGCCTAACCTCGACAATTGGAGTCTGATTGGTTGGAGTTATATATAAGGTATAAGGATTGACTTACTTAAGTCATGGCTTTAAGATATATAATTATTTTATTTAAAGGTGTTTGGTTCAAGTACCCATTTTTTAGTATTAGAGTCTTTAAAGTCAAAAAAGTGGGTGAAAAGTCTTGAATACTCTTTCGTACCATCTCCCCCTATGACCCGAACACCGCCGCATATCTTTGCCCAGTAGTTGGAATTCGAAGTCGAGACCCTCCACCGCCGCCATTGCCCATCACACGTTGTTGTTGTAGATGTTGTCTTTTATGGTGTTGCAATTGTTGTAAATGTTGTAAATTTCTTGAATTCAACATATCTCTGTTAGATCGAACATCATGATGATGATGATGATCTTCCTTGTCTTCATCATCGTTATCGTTATTGTCGTCATCGCGGTCGTCTGATGCAGCAGCATCGGGGTCACGCTTCATGGGTTCCATCTTCTTAAAAAAAAATCCTATTGGAGGAGACATGGGGGCAGGTGGACGACGATTGTTGGAGGCAGAGAAGGAGGCGGAGGCGGTGCTTGGGTTCTCGGAGTAATAGCGCTTGCGAAGCTTGTCACGACCCGAATTTTCTTATCACGTGTATTATTCATAATCAGGGTTACCGACCTATGACGTGAGACCTACACTGTGATATATACATTGACTTAGGGGAGATGGCCAAGGTATATGTTAGATTTGTTATGGTGTGAGCTTAGTGTATTATATACATGTAGACTATTAAGTCACTCCTACTTGTGTATAGGTGTTGAGACGTGAGTAGGGATGTGCCTCGAGTTGCGTCATGGTTTGGGACCGAGGTAAAAAGTGACGTGGTAAGTCTATTTTAAGCTTAATATAGATTATGTATTGGCTTTAATGTGACTATAGTTGATTTTGAATTAAATATAGCCTAAGTTAGCATTTTAAAATGATAGCCACGTGATTTGCATCGAGATACGCATTAGCACATCTAGAAAACCAATTAAGTTACAAATTTGTGTTATTTAGATTAAGTTAGTAGAGGTAAGTGGGACATGTGTTAAGAGGTGTTCCATTAGATAGGTCTCGAGAAATGTATGTGT
Organism: Stephania yunnanensis; assembly: GCA_039657365.1. Lineage (NCBI taxonomy): Eukaryota > Viridiplantae > Streptophyta > Magnoliopsida > Ranunculales > Menispermaceae > Stephania > Stephania yunnanensis. Next base: position 48,135,838 of record CM077584.1, on the reverse strand, counting down.
AATTAGATAAATGGTTATTATTGAACCATATCCATTACATATATATAGTTAGAGATCAATTAATGCAAACCACATATTTTCATTTTACAAGCTTATGAGGGAAGAATAATTATTGGAGAGGTTTGATGAAGAAGAAAATCAGTTGGGTTTGGTATTTTGAAAGTGTGGGAGTTGTTCAAGCTAGTGTACATCAACTAGGTAATTCAATTACACTAGTTTGTTTAGTTAATTTGATGAATTCATGAATTAGATTATGTTAGTGGTTGTTTTTATGTTGTTTATGATATCTTAGGGCTCTGGAGATGTATATGAGGGTTCCCAAGACATTTGGGTAGCCTAAGTGTGGAGAAATCTTGAAATTCTAATTTTAGAATTCTGGGTTTTCCAGCACATAGCGTGCCAGGTAGGACCGTTAACGCGCTAACTTTGGGTAGCACACTAGAGACAATGGTTAGCGCGCTAATGAGGCCACTAGTGTGCTAATCAAATCAATTAGCGCGTTGATTGCCATGACAATTTTTTTTTTGCAATTTTCCAAATTTGCTAAAACACTATAAACAAGCCCAATACCCTAGTTAAAGGTTTAGACACATCCAAAAACATGTTATGTCATATCAGGAACCTAGGAAAGGATTACGGAGGTTTGAATGCGAGATTTGGAGTGTCGAGAGACCAGTAAAGCTAGGACTTGACATTTGTTTGATGTGAGTATACCCGTTGATTATTTATTTACATATCAAATTTAGTTTTAACTTGTTTGTTTAAGTTTATATTGACTATGTCTAGTTTTGTACTCTCATATCATGGACTTATTTATTATTCCTCACTTGTTGAGCTTGATTTCAATGATATTTTGATAAATCGAATCCTTTTGAATCCATCCATGTACTATATGTCAATTCTTGTTATTTTACAATAAACATAGTACAAATAGCATGCTATTAGGAATGACAGAGCTATGAATGGTTTTCTGGACTTATATTCTTTGGAGAATTTATGCTTTGTAGCATAGCCAATTATCAGAATCCTTAATGAGTCAATTTCTTGAAATTATAAAGTAGTTATAGAATCTAAAGTCCATTGCACTATGAGTCGATTGCCATACGGGGTTAGAGTCCCTGGGGATGTCGGCACTCGCCACAATGATGACACACGGGGTTAGAGTCCCTAGGGTTGCCGTTATATGAGGTTAGAGTCTATGTGATACTAGGGTTAGAGTCCCTAGTGATATTAGACTGTGCGACACCACCTACGCCATTTAGTGGTTAAGGCTTCACTGATGTATGTCACATCCCACCGGATCTAGATCATAACTATTTAGCCTTATGTCGATTTCACTTATTTAACTGTGGTATTTCTTGGCATAATTGTGGTACTAGTTTTTTTTATTGAACTTATGCTTTTAAATAACATTTAGTTTGTTTTGGAAATGTGAATGAATTGGTCAACGGGGATTACTGTTACTTTTTGTACTCACCGTTATTTTTATGACGGTGGGTGCAAAGCTGTCGACGAGCAGGCCGCGCAAGGAGAAGAATGACGACAACCTCTGAGCAAGCGGCGTACCTCTGCATTGACATTTTGTAGGTTTTGATATTTTGTGTATTATACAGTTTTATTTTCATACACTTTGGGGTTATATATTGGGTTGAGCATTTAGTTTCTCGATTTATGATGACATCACACTATTTCTATTCGTCACTTTGTTATATGTGCATTTGATCGTTGTTTTCCTCGTTTCCACACACTTAGGATTTTTAATAATTTCTTAATTACCCTAAAATTCGATTGTAAAGTGACATGTGCTGTATTTATCCTAAACACAAATAGTATGGAGTAGATTTGGATAGAAAGACTGACTAAAACATTGTTAAGTCCTGTGTGGCTAAGACTTGGGCTTAATTATGGGATTAAGTCGAGCAGTGCCTTAGATTAGAGAAGGGCACAAAGCTTCTCGATCTTTGTGGCGACACTGGACGAAGGTTTTAGGGAGGGAGGAGTGGGAGGAGGAGAGGCGACAGATAGAGTCGGCGACTTCCTATTAGTGAAATTCCTTTGAGGTTGTCATGGCGGAGGGAGTATGTCATGGCCCAAATAATTAATACATGTTTAATTCGTTAATCAGGACCAAATGACCAGTGACGTGGGACTCGCAACGAGATACAAGTCACTACGAGGCACGATGGCTGAGGTAAATGTTATATTTGTGTGTTTACGCCTAATGTACTGTATATGTGTAGACTACTAAGTCAATTCTACGGGTATGCAGATACCGAGACGAGCAAAGACTTACCTCGTATGGCGTGCCAACGTGGGCCCGAGGTGGCAGCTCGTGGGGTAAGCGTAACTATTTAAATCTCATGGTACAAAACACTATAAGTTAGTGGTTTTAGTGAAGCCACATTAACAACATATATGTAAATGGGCCAAAGTAAAGAATTAAAACAAACATCACTAGATGGGCACATAGATACACACACAACCATCTCTAGGAAGAGTGTCACACATTGGATATCACTTGAGAGTGACATAAAGGACAAGTGGTGTAAGCAAGACCACATGATGTGCCTCGAGATACGAGTGTGGTTGGAGATGTGTGGCTCACAAACACACCAACCCAAATTGTATATATAGGGTTAAATGCACCCCAAAGTCCAACTCTATCTCTTTTGATCTCTCGAAGTCGGTTGGAGAGGAGAAGAAAAAGAAACCGAAGAGAAGAGATAAAGAGAGAGAAGAGAGAGAGAGAGAGAGAGAGAGAGAGAGAGAGAGAGAGAGAGAGAGAGAGAGAGAGAGACCGAAGTGGCGATCAAGGTGAGATGATTGTCATTGTTGGTTGTGTCGTCGTTGTTGTTGTGGCCATGGAGGTTGGGCATGGAAGGTTCGGTCATGGAGGCCGAGAGGTGTGAGGAGGGAAATGGTAGAGGTAATCCAGTTGGGGTTGGGGTTGGGGTTGGGATTGGGATTCAACCCCAACTCCTCAAGGAAAAAAAATACAGAGCACGAATTGCTCTGTATGTCGAGAGGAAGGAGAATATGGGTTGGGTGAACCGGGCTAGTTCGAAACCGGTTCGGCCCGATTCAACCCAAACCTATATATATATATATATATATATATAGATAAAAAGAAAAAAATATAAAAATGCTAGAAAAATTGGGAAAATTAAAAAAAAACTAAGAAAAATCCCAAATTTACCTCAAAAAGCGCGAAATTGGCAAATTGGTCTCGAATTTGATTTCTACCAATTTAAGAATTTTAAATACTTAATATTGAATGTAAATTGATAACTCGTCAAATGTTAGGGAACTCAAAAGGAGAACGCGGAATTTGGGAAAGCGTTTCTGAGTGTCGAAGGAATGACTAGGCTAGGACAAACGTGTGAATTGTAAGTAAACTGAGTGAGACACTGCTTTATATTTCATTCCATTTAGTTTTTCGTTCTCAATTATTTGGACAAAATTGCCTTTGAAATCTATATGCTATGACTTATTCTAATTCTCGGTTTATGAGGTTGCTCATGACATACTTTGTTGATCATTATACTATCATTGACTCCAAGTAATCCTATGTCATTTTGATTGTTATTGTTTGGTAGTCCATGACATTGCATGCTATTAAGTTAGTTTCTTTGTTGTTGTAAATCTTTCTATTTGTGCATTAGTATGCAATCGTATTGTTTGAATTGTTTACCGCGTTATCTTTGGAAAATGAAAGTGGTTCTTGTGTTTAAGGTCATTAAATGATGATAATAGAAATCCAGCTTTCATACGGTGGTCACTAGACTCTTCGGTATGTCAGGGAATTTCTCCACTACCTTGCATGACACACGGGGTAACATGCCTCAAACGGGGTAACCGAACCTCGCGATTTGTCGGGGCAAGAATAACTTAGGTGAGCATGAAGAGTTTTAAAACTCGAGGGTGCTGGCAAGTATACATTTTGGTGATGACTAATTCACTTGGAATAGAAAATGCGTAAGTAAGTACGCCTTTTTTAAATTATGATGTAGAGCATAGCTCCATCTGTAGTGGAAAGGCTGAGTTGATAAGTATCACGACCGACCTTAAACCATTACTACTTAACCTTGAGTCAGTTTCACAATTGTTTAACTCAAGTTTCTCTTTGCATGATGTTTTATTCAGCATAGTTGCTATATTGATTATGCCACTTGATACTTGTTGCATGTTTGGGAATATGGATAAATGTATCTCAGTATTACTTAAATAATTTCATGTATTCACCATCTAGTTTGTGACGGTGGGTGCAGATCAGTCGAGTAGCAGGCGGGGCAAAGAGAAGATTGACAACTACCTTTGAGCCGGTGGAGGACTGCTACGACATATTTTTGTAGGTTTTGTATTCTTTAGTATTACATTTTCTATGTACTTGATACTTTACTTTTGGGTTGAGTAATAGAAAATCTGACCATACACATGTTGTATATATAATCATTTTTATTTTATATATGCATGTGATCTATATTTCTTATTTTTTCCATAATAGGTTATGCCTTATGTTATAATTTCCACCAGTAACTTAAGAAGACTTTCGTTGAATAACTTGTTAGTTTTAAAAAAATTAAATTAACTCTAGTTTGTTAGGTATTTGAACTATCTAGTTGATTGTAGGTGGAATCTTGTTTTTAATATTGAATAATTGGTAGGTTTTTAGGTGTTTAAATAAGGTTGACCAGTTCCTTGTCAGGTCCTATATGGGAGATTAAGGCTTAATTAGGGATTAGGCCGAGTGGCGCCCATATTTGGAGAAAGGGTCGCGACAGTTGGTATCGGAGCCATGGTTTTGAGAATTCATGGCTTACCACCAAAGCTTGATAAGCTTAAGGTTGTAGAATATGGTGATTCTACAATCCGATACCACAATAACAAAAAGAACTAAAAGATTTAAGAAATGTAGAAGTTAGATAATCTTAGTTAGTAGTTGAAAACCAGATGATCCTTGCCTAGAAACTATTAGTTGGGAAGTGAGTGAAAGTGAGTTGGGGATTTGATATATATGTATATATGTATATATATATATATATGTTAATTTTGTTATATGTATATATGCGTTATCAACGTAGTAGCTGATTCGCATTCGTAATCTCTTTGAAGTCAGAGATGACGGATTCACGCGATAGCGGTGATGCTGGTGCGAGCGATAGTCAGCCTTTTATACCGTCAGTGGAGGACTTTCATAGGCTTTGTGACCGTGTAGTTGCTCAGGGTCCGTAGTTGGTAGAGTTCATTGCATTGATGACTTCCTAATTTGCTCCACTAGCACAGCCAGCTCAAACATCAGGTCCTATTGCAAGTACTAATTCCACAGTACCGACCGTAGTGCTGGTCGTACGTACCTGCGACCCCGGTGATAGTAGCTCCAACAGTAGAGACAGTGTTTACACCATCTTCCACACCTCCATCATCTAGTTTGGTAGGAGTGGTTCAGATGGTGAAGGACTTCATCAGACTGAAACTCGTATACTTCAGCGGTCAGGGAGACTTTGAGAAGATCGAGAAGTAGGTCCTATCCCAAGAGAAATTGCACAGAGTTTTACGGATTGATGATAGACTCAGAGCAGAGATTTCGTCGTACACCTTACAGCGATAAGCGTATGTATGGTGGCGTGCGACGATATCTACTAAGGGAGAGTTTGAGGCTTGGGATGCCTTCAAGACTAAATTATATCAGCAGTACTTCCCACCTGCGGTGATGAAGAGGTTGAGGAAGGAATTCATGAATCTGAGACAGGGAGCCGACGAGTCAGTGATGAGCTACAGAGATTGATATGACTATTTAAGACAGTTTGCCGACGATCTGGTATTAGAGGATATGGATGTGTATCATTTTGGTGATGGGCCAAGGCCTAATATTAGCTTTATTGTTGTCAATTAAGGTGCCATTTCGTTGGGTGAGATATTTGAGAGTGCACTTGCTCATGGACGTATTACTTGGACAGAGTGGCTGATAGGACATCCTTCGTACCTGCACTGACACTTGATCATATTGCGGAAAATAAGCGGAAGAGACATAAGGGCAAAGGACCGAGGATACGGGATAAAGGTGTTCAGGGGGTAATGGTGCCTTATGTAGCATCTCCTACATCTTTGCAGACGATTGTGGGTAGACCTCCCGTACCACCACCTGTCAGACCTGCATTGCCAGTTCCTGCTACGTCTACTTTACCAGCTTTACCAGCACCACCAGCTCCATGTCAATAGCACGGCGGTAGAGGCAGGAGTAGAGGTAGAAGACGAGGAAGTGATATTTCCTGACCGGGTCAGAGATAGGCACAGGCATCTACACAGGCCCAGGATCAGACGCAGGGTCAGCCTAGAGTAGTCACTTGTATTTGATGTGGCCGTGTTGGACATGTGATTCGAGACTATCCAAAGCCAGTGATAGTGATTCCACCACAGTGTTGAGAGGTCGTTCATGTGGTTTCATATCCCGACGGAGACGCTACACAGAAACTTATTGAGTGTATGACTTTCATTTGTGGTCGACGATTTTATGTTTTATTTGATTCGGATTTTACAGTCTCTTTCATTTCTAGTCGCATGGTAGGCATATTAGTGTTGAAACTGATTAATATCAGAGTACATTTGATCTTGAGTACTGCAGCCGGAGATAGAGTTTACAATAATTCTCTGGTGGAGAAATGTCCAGTAGATATCAACGGGGTAGAGTTACTTGTGGACTTTAGAGTGTTTGAATTCTTGGAATTCGACGCTTTGATAGGGATCAATTGGTTAGCATCATATCATGATCATATCGACTGTTTCGAGAAAACAGTGATATTTGAGATTCCAGGGCATCCAGTATTCATGTATAACGATAGGACATCGAGAGCTGAGGGCACTCGAGGTTGGCTTGCGACTAGTGGGAAGATGGAGACTCTGGTATCGGTATATATCGTTGCAGAGAGTTATGGACCTAAACTTGAAAAGATTTCGATTGTGTGTGAGTTTCCAGTAGTGTTTCCGAAAGACTTACCAAGATTACCACCACCGAGGAAGATTGATTTCATTATTGAGTTGGTGCCCTGTACGAAACCGATATCTCTACCACTATACTGCATGGCTACACAAGAACTGGAAGGATTGAGGAAACAGTTGCAAGAATTGGGTGAGAAGGGATTCATCACACCTTTGATATCACCATGGGGAGAACTGGTCCTATTTTTCATGAAGAAGGACGGTACTTTAAAACTGTGTATTGATTACAGACAATTGAACAAGGTCACAGTCAAGAACAAGTATCTGTTACCGCGTATTGACGATTTATTTGATCATCCGAGAGGATCACAGTTTTTCTCCAAGATAGATCTACGATCAGGTTGATGATCAGGGAGGATGATAGATACACAACAACGTTTAGTATGAGGTATGGACACCATCAGTTTACAATCATGTCGTTCGATTTGACTAATGCTCCTACCATGTTTATGGATTTAATGTACCGAGTGATGATACCATTTCTTGATGGTTTTGTGATCGTGTTTATTGAAGATATATTAGTGTACTCGAAGACTCGAGAAGATAACGAGCAACACGTCAAGGAGGCGTTGCAGACTTTGAGGGAGTACAAACTATATGCCAAATTTAGTAAGTGTGAATTTTGGTTGTCTAAGGTCAAATTTTTGGGTCATGTTGTTGGAGCAGCTGGTATTGCTGTAGATCCAGCAAAGATTTAGGCGATTTTGGATTAGCCAGCGCCCACGTCAGTAACTGAGATTAGGATTTTTCTGGGGTTAGTAGGCTATTACCAAATGTTCGTGAAGGGTTTTTCGAAGATCATTTCACCAATGACCAAGTTTACCTAGAAAGACGTTAAGTTTCATTGGTCTGAGTAATGCGAGGAGGCATTTACTCAACTGTAGAAATTGATGACTACTGCACCTGTGTTGATATTGCCAGAGGCTGGAAAATGTTTCATGGTGTACACAGATGCTTCTCATATAGGTTTAGGTTGCGTGTGGAAAGAGTTTCATGGTGAAAATACATGATAAGAATTATCCAACTCATGATTTAGAGTTGGCAGCGGTAGTATTTGCTTTGAAAATATGGAGACATTATCTGTATGGTGAGAGGTTCACACTTTATACTGACCATAAGAGTTTGAAATATCTCTTCACACAGAAAGAGCTGAACATGAGACAGAGCATATGGTTAGAATTTTTGAAAGACTATGAATTTTCTCTAGAATATCATCCAATAAAAGCTAATGTCGTTGCAGATGCAATGAGTAGGATTCTGATTGGAGATGCTGAGACGTTTAGTTGTTATATGATGCACGAGTATGACTTAATCGAGGAGGCGACGATGATGAGTCGGTCAGATATTCCTAACAATATGTAGGTCATAATTTGTGCTCAAATGAGGCTTCAGACAGTGTCGACTCAGAGAGTGTCAGAGGATAAAAAAATTGACATTCTATATCCGAGATTCAGTGAGTTAGCCCAGAGTCTCGAGTGTACTAACTCGGCTGAGACGACAGATCAATGTCTCAAATTTTGAGGTAAATTGTGGATACCGGCAGTAGCTGAGCTGAGAGATGAGATTCTTTAGGATTCACATTATTTCCGGTTCACTGTTCATCTAGGAAAGAACAAAATGTACAATAATAAGAAGAGAGATTTTCGGTGGTCTAGGATGAAAGCATACATATCAGAGTTTATCAGGAACTATGGGATCTGCCAGCAAGTGAAGGCAGAGCATCGTAGACCGGAAGGATTACTACAGCCGCTTCCCATTCCACGATGGAAGTGGGAAGACATAGCCATAGATCTCGTTTGAAAACTGCCAAGGACTGTTCATCGACATGATTCCATCTGGGTGATTGTGGAAAGATTGAGGAAATATGCCCATTTCATACCAATTGAAGCTCATTACACATTTGACCAGCTAAGTGTATTGTTCGAGAGAGAGATTATCAAGTTGCATGGGGCACCTTTGACAATTTTGTCAGACATAGATGTTATGTATACGTCCAGGATGTAGTAAAGTATGCATCAACAGTATGGTACATTGTGTCAGTCTCTCTTCTAATCTAGGGCACCGCCTGGCCTAATCCCGTAATTAATACCTAATCATATCAACGCAGGACTTAACTACGTATTAGTCAGCCATTACAACTTAAACGCCTCTTTTCCCATGTTCATGATAAGTAATACACTAGTCCTACTAGTTAATTAAAGTTTAAAGTTAATTAATTAATTAGCGGAAGTCTTATTGATTATGCGGAAGCAATGAGTAACTTATACGGAAGCTATTTATAAAATCCTAAGTGTGGAAAACCAGGAAATGACATCACATATATAAAGTCCTCGAAATGCAGTGAAATAGCAAAATAGTCTAAGTCAAGTCGGGGAACTAACGCCCAACCTAACATACAACCCCAAATAGTATCTGAAAGACGTATATAACATATACAATCAAAATATCAAAATAAAACCTACAATCATTGCAGTGACGGGTCGCGGGCTAAAAAATATTCACCGATCTTCTCCTTCCCTGGTCTGCTACTACTCGACGGACCTACACCGACCGTCACAAACTAGACGGTGAGTATAGTGATATTTAAGTACTAACAGAAGAATCTCATGTCACATTTCCAAATAAACAAATGATATTTAAAAGCATAAATGAGCAAAATAAATTGCTGAAACAAGTAATGCAAGTAAATACTACAGTTAAAGATGTAGAGATAGACACAGGCTAAGTAGAGATGATCTACATCCGGTCGGCGGTGAGACCTATCACCTACACTTTCTCACTACTATATGGAGCTGCGCTCAACATATCTCACATAAATAGTGGAACTACGCTCTACACTTTACAACATCAATCTCGTACTCGCCGACCACTCGAGTCCCATACCTCGCGTGCCGCGCAAGTGTAGTGGTGAGTGCCGGAACCCCGGTAGACCTATGTCCCCGTGAACTGCGCATCTCTCGTGTAATGGACACTAGATAATCCGTACTTTCGTTTCAAAAATAAACAATTCCAAAATTCTAGAATTCCAAGACAAGTTAGGATGCAAAGCCCAAAGGAAATCGAATACAAAACTATTTAAATTCAAAGTAGTCTGTTAGCATGCTTTTCGTGAATTGTATTGAAGAAACGACATCAAGTTTAGGAATTAGAGGCAATGAAATAATTCACAAGGCATCATGTCACAATATTCATCCATGAATAGATACAAGAACAACATGATGTGAGATGACAAGTAGTAATGTCTACTAATAGAGAACAATAGAGCAATTAGACCAATAGAGCAATTAGAGAATGAAATGAAATAAAATTCTCACAGTTATACTTATAAGTCACACACTTGTCGTAGTCTAGCCGATTCCTTGACGAATCGAAGTGCGTGCCCAAATGCCTGATTTCCCCCGTAATTCACTAACATTCAATAATGTCTCACTTAGGCCAAATCGAAGTCGAAACAACTTTCAAAACACTTTTCTTATTTATTTTCGACCATTCGGCCCATTTCGCATTTTTCAAGGTAAAACCGCCGTATAACATCTCGACCGACTTTCGAGTTCTTTAGTTTTTATGAAAATCTCGAATTTCTATTGTTTTTATCAACATATAATTTTTTCCAATTTTTGTGGGATATTTTCCAAATTTTCTTTCATTTTTCTTTCTTTTTTTTTTTTTTTCGTTTGGGTTGGACTAGTTCTGAGCCGAGCCTGGACCTGTTCTAGGTCCGACCCAGTAAGGGGGTGCACGTTTCCTCCCGATCGAACCAGTCGATCAGGAGCAAGAAATAAATTTTTTTTTTCCTTGGGGTGGGCTTCCATCCCCAACCCCAAGTTGAGTTCGAATACGGGGGAGACTACTCACCTGCCTTCTTTGAGCTCGAACGAACTGTCATGGCAGTTCGTCCGAGCTCGTCAATTCAAACCCACGACTATGACCGGCAGCAACAACAAACGACACAACTCACTTGGTGTTCACCTTCGTCGAGCTCTCAGTTTCTTTCTCCCTCTCTCTATCGATCACTTATTCTTCTTTCTCTCATTCCTCTCAATTTTCTTTCTCTTTCGGCCCAATCGGTTGTGTGTGTGTGTGTGTGTGTGTGTGTGTATGCATTTTGTGTGTGTGGTGTGTAGGTGTAGGTGGGGTGGTGAACACGTGGTGTGAGTTTAGGCCAAGTGTTGTGTAGTTTGGACAAGTGTGAGGTTAGGTGTTTTGACACTTAATTGTGACACAACTAAGACACTCGTTCGTGCTTTCGGGTGTTTCGATGCCCCTTTTCACGTCCGAACCGTGACATCCGCGTACCGCCGCGTCGCTAGTCATCTCATATCTATTCCATATTATTTACTTGACAAATTTTTATTCAATTTGTGTGTTTTCATTTTCCCGACCTAATATTCGGTCTCGTCACAACCTGATACCCGTGTCAACACGCATATCGAGGTGTGTCCCCGCTCTTGTCTCGACGCCTACAACCGTACAAAATGACTAGTAAGTCTACACAATACATAACACTAGGCGTACATCAATACAAAAATATCATAGACCTCGGCCACGTGCCTCGATCGGTGTACATATCACAATGTAGATCCCACGTCAAGGGTCGGTGATCCTGATTAAGGAATTGAAATGGGGTTAGAGATTTGAGCCGTGACAAATATTCCTAACAAAATGAAAATCTCGTCCTCGAAATTAAGTTTAAGTTACGGTTCTACTTGACTAGAACAGGTACGGGAATCTATCTCGCATGTAGTCATCCCGCTCCCAAGTGAGTTCCGTGTCATCATGGAACTGCCACTTGACGAGTACCTTTGGGATGGACTTGCTCCTCAACTGTTATACCTTCCGATCTAGGATCTGAATGGGTTGTTCCTCGCAAGAGATGTCCTCGCTCAGGTCGATCTGACTCAAGTCAACTGTTGTTTGCACGCTTGCCTTCGACTCGACTAGTCGAGTAATTCAAGCTCGAATGCCACTTTCCCGACCCGTTTCTCAATCACAAAAGGCCCGATGTACCTCGGTGCAAGCTTGCCTTTCATCCCAAATCTCTGAAGACCCTTCCGAGAGGAAACCTTTAAATAGATAAAGACTTCCTCAGAATACGTGAGATCACCATGATACTTATTTACATATATCTTATGTCTCTCCTGTGCTCATCTGAGTCTCTAACGGATAAGTTTGACTTTTTTCGTGTGGTCAACAACAATTTCAGGCCCCACTATCTCTCGATTCTCTGGCTCAGCCCCACACGATGGCGAGCGACACTGTCTACCATACAAAGCCTCGAATGACGCCATCTCAATGCTAGCTTGATAACCGTTGTTATATGCGAACTCACACAACGGTAGGTACTCCGCCCAAGATCCGCCAAACTCCAAAATTTATGCCCGCAACATGTCCTCAGGGACCCGAATCGATTTCTCAGTCTGCCCGTCGGTCTGAGGGTGGAAAGCCGTACTGAATTGTAGGCGCGTACCGTATTGCTCTTGCATACTCCGCCACATCTTGGACATATACGTAGCATCTCAATCTAACGTGATCGTTAATTGTACCCCGTGCAGCCTGATAATCTCTCTCTCGAACATTACGCTCAGTTGATCGAATGTGTAATGCGATGACACTGGCAGGTAATGAGCACACTTCGTCAGTCTGTCAACTATAACCCAGATTGAATCATGTCTCCTCACGGTCCTCGACAATCCTCTGACAAATCCATAGAGATGTCTTCTCACTTCCGTCGAGGAATGGGAGGCGGCTGTAGTAATCCCCCGGGTCTACAATGCTCAGACTTCACTTGCTGACATATACCACAATTCCTGATGAATATAGACACGTCTGCCTTCATCCCAGGCCACCAGAAATGTCTCCTCATGTCATGGTACATCTTAGTCCTACCTGGATGTACGGTAAATCTGGAACTGTGCGACTCCTGAAGGATCTCATCTCTCAGCTTCGGTACCTCTGGTATCCATAACCTGCCCGGGTATCTCAGACACTGATCTATCATCTCTGCCCAATCTGTATACTCTGCACTCTGTCTTAACTTGCTGAATCTTGAGTACAATTGGTCGGTTCTCACTCGCTTTGTAGACACGGTCTGTAGTCTCATCTGTGCGCAAATCATCACCAGAGTATCGGTGGGAATCTCTGTCTGACATGCTGCCATCGATGCCTCGAGTAATCCAAACTCATGCATCATGCGACATCTGACCACCTCAGCATCTCTACTCGGTCTCCTACTTAACGCATATGCGACTATGTTCGCTTTTCCTGGGTGATACTCTAAGGAAAAGTCGCAGTCCTTTAAGAACTCCGACCATCTACGTTGTCTCATGTTCAGCTCTTTCTATTTGAAGAGATATTTCAGACTCTTGTGATCAGTGAAGAGTGTGAATCTCTCTCCATACAGAAGGTGTCTCTATGTCTTCAGTGCAAATACAACCACTGCCAGCTCTAGATCGTGCATGGGGTAGTTCTTCTCATGTATCTTTAACTATCTCGATGTGTATGCCACGACACCGCTACCCTACATCAACAACCTAAACCCATATGAGAAGCATCTGTGTACACTAGAAATCCCTGTCCAGCCTCTGGCAGCGGTAACACTGGCGCAATAGTTAATGACCTCTTCAATTTCGTAAATGCAGCATCGTACTTCTCAGTCCACTCATAAGCAATATCGTTATGTTTCAGCCTCGTCATCGGTGAAGAGATGAAATCCTTCACAAATCTACAGTAATATCCTGCTAACCCCAGGAAACTCCCGATCTCTGGTACTGATGTCGGTGCCGGCCAATCCGTGATCGTCTGAATCTTGGTCGGATCTACAGCAATCCTTGCTGCTCCAACAACGTGCCCCAAGAACTTTACCTCTGCAAGTCAGAATTCACACTTGCTGAACTTAGCGAAAAGTCGGTGTACCCTCAATGTCTGCAACGTCTCTATGAGGTGCTGCCCGTGATCTTCACGTGTCCTTGAGTATATCAAGATGTCGTCGATAAAGACTATCACGAAGCGGTTAAGATATGGTCTAAGTACTCAGTGCATCAAATCCATGAATACGGCGGGGGCGTTGGTCAGCCCGAATGACATGATCGTGAACTGGTAGTGTCCGTATCTGGTGCTGAATGCTTTGTCTTGGACCTATCCTCATCTCTGATCCTAAGCTGATGATACCCCGATCTCAGGTCTATCTTGGAGAAATATTGTGCTCCTCTCAGCTGATCAAATAAATCGCCTATTTGTGGAAGTGGGTATTTGTTTCTCACTATCACTTTGTTCAACTACTTGTAGTCGATGAATAGTGTCAAACTGACATCCTTCTTCTTCACAAACAGAAGTGGCGCTCCCCACTGTGACATCGAAGGTGTGATGAATCCCTTCTCCCCCAAATCCTTAAGCTGAGTCCTCAACTCCTCCAACTCCCTCGGAGTCATACGGTACGACGGTATCGTGATCGGTCTGGTACCCGGTACTGGGTCTATAATGAAGTCTACCTCTCGTGGTGGCGATAATCCAGGTAAATCCTCTGGAAAAATAGCTGGGAAGTCTTGAACAACCGGTATCTCCTCTAGTCTGGGTCCCTGACTCTTTGCTACGGCGTACAACGCTATCAGAGTCTCCATCTCTTCACTGGATGCAAGCCGACCTCTCATGGTGTTGAGTCTCGGTGTACTACCTCGGTGAACGAACATCGGACGTCCTGGAATCTCAAATATGACAGACTTACTGAAACAGTCGATGTGTGCATGGTAGGCTGACAACCAATCCATCCCTAGTAGCGTGTCGAACTCTAGCATCTCGAGGACTCTAAAATCTGCCGGTAACTCTACCCCGCCTATCTCTACCGGACATCCCCAAACTAGACTATTAGGGTAAACCCTATCCCCAGCTGCGATGCTCAAAATCAGGTGTACGCTAAGCCTAATATGTGTGAATCCTAATATGCCTAACATGCGACCAGCAATAAAAGAAACAATGTATCCATAGTCAAACAATGCATATAAGTCTCTACCATAAACGAAAATCGTTCCCTCGATGAGGCTACGTGTCGCTCCAGCATCTAGCTGTGCGACCATGTGAACTCTCTCAGCCCTGCTGTGGGGGATGTGCTGCCGTCTGTGTGCACTCCCTAGATATGTGTCCCACTTGACCACATCTTCAGCAAGTGATCCGACGAATCTGCCTGCCTGTTGGGCATTTCCCTGTAATTGTCGCCGACCCTATCGTGGTCCATCCCTACCTCTACCTTCGTCTCGGCCACCCTGCGGCTGCTGCTGTCACGGTGTCGGTGGAACTGGCAATGCCTGTCTGGTGGAAGGTGGTAAGGGAGCTCTGCCATATGTATGTGTGGGTGCAGGGTGAGGTGCGTAGGGCACTGCTTAAATAGGGGCAACAAGTGCGCCACCCATCTGTAGACCCCTATCCCCTCTCCTTTGTCCCTTACCCCTCCGCCTCTTGTCGTAGTCTGAACCATGATCATAACCCTCTGCTAGCTCTCTCCTCCTCTCTGCCCAACTCATAAGTCTCTTGGGCAAGTGCTATCTCATAAATCTCCTGCAAAGTGCGGGCCCCGGTGCCAACGACGTGTCTAGCTATATTTAGCCTTAGTCCATCTTCAAAGTAGAAGGCGTCATCTGCGTCATCCTTCACTAAGTCTCCCGCGAACTGCCTCATGTAACCATATCGGTCGCGGTACATCATCACTGCCTCCCCCTCAACCTGTCTCAAGCTCATAAACTTCTTCTTCAACCTCTGCAACATCGAAGCCGAAAAATACTGCTTGTAGAACTCTACTTTGAATTTGCCCATGATGTGAAACCGCCTCGGCTAGCCACAGTAGTGCGCAACCAAACATCAGCACCCTTATCCAGGGTGTAATATGAAAGAACTGGCTGGAGTCTGTCCTCAATACCCAGTAGTAGATGTAGCTTCTCCTGTGATAGGATCCACTTCTCGATCTTGTCGTGGTCTCTCTCTCCAAAAAAATACGCCGACCTAAGTCTAATGAACTCCTTCACTGGCTTGGCATCCCTTGACAAGCCAGTGATCTCAAATATAGCAGGTGTGGACGTGTCTACTACTGCTTCTGTTGCCGGTACCGTGACGATCGGTAGTGCTTGTGGACGCAGTGTCGCTGGCTCTGCAGGTGGTACTGGTGCTCGTGCCTCTGCGATAGTAGTAGTGATTGGTGCAGTATGAGTCTCTGTGGTCGGGGTTGCTGTAGTAGTAGCTGTAGTGACAGGGGCGGTCGAAACCAGTGCAGTCATTTGTGCCGACATGTAGGCGATGAACTCGGCGATCTGTCTCTCCTGAGTGGTCATCCGGTCAGACAACTTTTGAAAATCATCAACTGATACGGTGGAAGGTTGACTACCGCTAGCTCTAGTGTCTCTGGCATCGTGCGAATCCGCCATCGGTGTCTGCAAGTTGACAATTGTACGCGACTCAGATACTATGATACGTATCTTGTATTCCTATACATATAGCAATTAACATGTATATAAAGAAAACACCCCGACTCACCTTCACTCAATTCCCAACAAAATAGTTCTTAGGCAAGGATTATCTGGTTTCCACTTCTAAGGTTTGTGTTTCATACGAGTACGTGTTTTTTTTAGTTATCCCTAACGTTTTAATACTTATGCTCTGATACTAACTGTAACGACCCCTCTCCTAATCTAGGGCACCATCCGGCCTAATCCCGTAATTAATCCCTAATCATATCCATGCAGGACTTAACTACGTATTAGTCAGCTTTTACAATCTAAACGCCTCTTTTCTCGTGTTCATGATAAGTAATACACTAGTCCTACCAGTTAATTAAAGTTTAAAGTTAATTAATTAATTAGCGAAAGTCTTATTGATTATGCGGAAGCAATGAGTAACTTATGCGGAAACCATTTATAAAGTCCTAAGTGTGAAAAACCAGGAAATGACATAACATATATAAAGTCCTCGAAATGCAGTGAAACATCAAAATAGTCTAAGTCAAGTCGAGGAACTAACGCTCAACCCAACATACAACCCCAAATAGTATCTGAAAGACGTATATAACATATACAATCAAAATATCAAAATAAGACCTACAATCGTTGTAGTGACGCACTGCGGGCTCAAGAATAACCGTCGATCCTCTCCTTCCCCAGTCTGCTACTGCTCGACGGACCTACACCCACCGTCACAAACTAGACGGTGAATATAGTGATATTTAAGTACTACTAGAGAATTTCATGTCACATTTCCAAATAAACAAATGGTATTTAAAAGCATAAAGGAGCAAATAAATTGTTGAAACAAGTAATGCAAGTAAATACCACAGTTAAAGATGTAGAGACATACAAAGGCTAAGTCGAGATGATCTACATCCGGTCGGTGGTGAAACCTATCACCTACCTTTTCCCACTACTATATGGAGCTGCGCTTAACATATCTCACATAAATAGCGGAGCTGCGCTATGCGCTTTACAACATCAATCTCATACTTGCCGACCACCCCGTGTCCCATACCTCGCGTGCCGCGCAAGTGTAGTGGTGAGTGCCGAACCCCGGTAGACTTATGTCCCCGTGAACCGCGCATCTCTCGTGCAATGGACACTAGATAATCCCTACTTTCGTTTCAAAAAAAAATAATTCCAAAATTCTAGAATTCCAAGACAAATTAGGTTGCAAAGCCCAAAGGAAATCGAATACAGGGCTATTTAAATTCAAAATAGTCTATTAGCATGCTTTTCATCAATTGTATTGAAGAAATGACATCAAGTGTAGGAATTAGAGGCAATGAAATAATTCACTAGACATCATGTCACAATATTCATCCATGAATTGATACAAGAACAACATGATGTGAGATGACAAGTAGTAATGTCTACCAATAGACCAATAAAGCAACAAGAGAATGAAATGAAATATAAAATTCTCACAATTGTACTTACAAGTCACACGCTTGTCCTAGTCTAGCTAATTCCTCGACGAATCGAAGTGCGTGCCCAAACGCCTGAGTTCCCCCATAATTCTCTAACATTCAATAATGTCTCACTTAGGCCAAATCGAAGTCGAGACAACTTTCGAAACACTTTTCTTATTTATTTTTGGCCATTTGGCCCATTTTGCGTTTTTCGAGGTAAAAACCCCGTATAACGTCTCGATCGACTTCCGAATTCTTCACTTTTTATGTAAATCTCGAATTTCTATTGATTTTATCGACATATAGTTTTTTCCAATTTTTCTCAATTTTTTCGGAAAATTTTCCAAAATTTATTTCAATTTTATTCCCTTTTTCTCTTCTTAATGCTTAAAGTTTAGCACAGCCTTTTGCCCTCGACTAATGGGCAGACTGAGAGGTTGATTCAAACTCTCAAAGATATGCTCGGGGCGTATGTACTTGAGTTTGGCGGATCGTGGGAAGAGTATTTATCGTTGTGTGAATTTACATACAACAATAGTTATTAGGCGAGCATTGAAATGACGCCATTTGAGGCGTTATACAGCAAGACCGTGTCGCTCACCATCTTGTTGGGCTGAGCTAGAAGACCGGGATTTGTTTGTGCTTGAAATTATTGTCGATCACATAGAAAAGGTAAGACATATTCGCTAGAAGCTTAAGGGAGCCCATGAGAGGTAAAAAAACTATGCAGACACGTATCACAACGATCTCACGTACGATGAGGGAGCTTTAGTGTATCCAAAGGTTTCTTCTCGTAAGGGTCATCATCGATTTGGTTTGAAAGGCAAATTAGCATCGAGACTCATCGAGTCTTTTAAGATCAAGAAACGGGTTGAAAAGGTTGCATATGAGCTAAAATTACCTTTACAGATGTCGGGAATTCATCCAGTGTTTCATATATCGATGCTTCGACTAGCTAATTCAAAGGCAAGCGAAAGAGCGACAGTAAATTTCAGTCTGATTGATTTGAGTGAAGATATCTCATATAAAAAGCAACCAGTTCAGATCCTTGACCGAAGGGTACATCGGTTGAGAGGCAAGTCTATCATGAAGTTGTTAGTTAAATGACAGTTTCATGGAGATTCAAAACTCACTTGGGAACGAAAAGACTATATGCGAGATAGATTTTTGTACCTCTTCGAGTTAGGTATATTTTTAAATTCGTTTAGTTTAAGTTCAAGTACAAACTTTCCTATTAGTTGGGAAGTATTGTCACGACCCGAATAATCAATACATGTTTAATTCGTTAATCAGGACCAAATGACTCGTGACGTGGGACCCGCAGCGAGATACGTGTCACTACTGAGGCACGTTGGCCAACGTAAATGTTATATTTGTTTGTTGTGTGTATATTGTACTATATATGTGTAGACTACTAAGTCAATTCTACGGGTATGCAGATACCGAGACGAAGGATGACTTACCCAGTGTGGCGTGCCGACGTGGGCCCGAGGTAGCAGCTCGTAGGGTAAGGGTAACTACTTAAATTTCATGGCACAAAACATTATAAGTTAGTGATTTTAGTAAAGCCACATCAACAACATATATATAAATGGGCCAAAGTAAAGAATTAAAAAAAACATCACTAGATAGGCACATAGATACACACACACTCATCTCTAGGAAGAGTGTCGCACATTATATGTCACTTGAGAGTGACATAAGGGACAAGTGGTGTGAGCAAGACCACATGATGTGCCTCGAGACACGAGTGTGGTTGGAGATGTATGGCTCACAAACACACTAACCCAAATTGTATATATAGGGTGAAATGCACCCCAAAGTCCAACTCTATCTCTTTTGATCTCTCAAAGTCGGTTTGAGAGGATAAGAAGAAGAAATCGAAGAGAAGAGAGGAAGGAGAAAGGAGAGAGAGAGAGAGAGAGAGAGAGAGAGAGAGAGAGAGAGAGAGAGAGAGACCGAAGAGGCGATCAAGGTGAGTTTATTGTCGTTGTTGTTGTCGTGGCCATGGAGGTTGGCCATGGAAGGTTCGGCCATGGAGGCCGAGAGGTGTGAGGAGGCCCCTGCAATCGAATCCAGTTGGGATTGGGATTGGGATTGGGATAAGATGGGTTGGGTGAACCGGGCCGGTTCGAAACCGGCTCGGCCCAGTTCAACCCAAACCTATATATATAAATATATATAGATTAAAAAAATGCTAGAAAAATTGGAAAAATTCCAAAAAAAACTAGAAAAAGTTTTGAAAAATTATATTTCGACAAAATAAATACAAATTGATAAATTTCTACAAAAAATAACATATTTGAAATTTCGGATGAGACTTTTATCGGGTTTTTACTTCGAAAAGCGCGAAATTGGCAAATTGGACTCGAATTCAATTTCAACCAATTTAAAAATTTTAAATAATTAATATTGAATCTAAATTGATAACTTGTCAAATGTTGGGGAACTTAAAAGGAGAACGCAGGGATTTGGGTACGCGTTTCCGATTGTCGAAGGATCGACTAGGCTAGGACAAACGTGTGAATTGTAAGTAAACTGAGTAAGACACTGCTTTACATTTCATTCCATTTAGTTGTTCGTTCTCAGTTATTTGGAGTGAATTGCCTTTGAAATCTATATGCTATGACTTGATCTATTTCTCAGTTTATGAGGTTGCTTGTGGCATATTTTGTTGATCATTATACTATCATTAACTCCAAATCGTGTCCTTTGTCATTTTGATTGTTGTTGTTTAGTAGTCCGTGACATAGCATGCTATTAAGTTAGTTTGTTTGTTGTTTTAAATCTTGTTATTTATGCATTAGTACGCAATCGTATTGTTTGGATTTGAATACCGCGTTATCTTTAGAAAATGAAAGTGGTTCTTGTGTTTAGGGTCATTTAATTTTGATATAAGAAATTCAGATTTCATATGGTGGTCACTAGACTTTCCGGGATGTCAGGGGATTTCTTCATTACCTTGCATGACACATGGGGTAACGTGCCTTGAACGGGGTAACCAAACCTCGTGGTTTGTTAGTGCAAGAATAACTTGGGTGAGCATGACGAGTTTTAAAACTCGAGGGTGCTGACAAATATACATTCCGGTGACGACTAATTCACTTGGAATAGAAAAGCATAATCGTTAGTACGCCTTTTAAAATTATGATGTAAAGGGTAGCTCCATTTGTAGTGGAAAGGCTGAGGTTATAAATATCACGGCCGACCGATCTTAAACCATTACTACTTAGCCTTCAGTTAGTTTCACATTTGTTTAACTCAAGTATCTCTTTACATGATGTTTTCTTCAACATAGTTGCTATATTGATTATGCCATTTGATACTTGTTGCATGTTTGGGAATGTGGACAAATTTTTCTTAGAAATTACTTAAATAATTTCATGTACTCACCGTCTATTTTGTAATGGTGGGTGAAGATAAGTCGAGTAGTAGACCGGGCAAGGAGAAGATTGGCGACTACATGTGAGCCGGCGAGGACTGCTACGACATATTTTTCTAGGTTTTGTATTCTTTTGTATTACATTTTCTATGTACTTGATACTTTACTTTTGGGTTAAGTAATAGGAACCCTGACCATACACATGTTGTATATATCATCATTTTTATTTTATATATGCATGTGATCTCTATTTCCTGATTTTTCCACAATAGGTTAGACCTTGTGTTATAATTTCCACCAGTAACTTAAGAAGACTTTCGCTGAATAACTTGTTAGTTTGAAAATTTTAAATTAACTCTGATTTGTTAGGTATTTAAACTATCTAGTTGATTGTAGGTGGTATCGTGTTTTTAATATTGAATAATTGGTAGGTTTTTAGGTGTTTAAATAAGGCTGACTAGTTTCTTGTTAGGTCTTATATGAGAGATTAGAGCTTAATTAGGGATTAGGTCGGGCGGTGCCCTTATTTGGAGAAGGGGTCGTCACAGAGTACCACTTGTCAGGGTGAGGGTCTCGTCGTGGCTCCAGCAAGGAGTAGGATGCGGTGGGGGGGGCAGTGGTGGTGCGTGAAGAAAGAGAGGTCGTTGGGTGAGAAAAAAGAATTTTAATGAGGGGCAGGATGAGCTTTTCTCAAATAAGGTACACCTGGCTTATCTGAAGACAGGGTTCCCATTGTCTTTAGGTAAGCTTATGTTTGAGTGCTTTGGTAAGACCATGTATTATTTAACACTCAAACCAAACACTGGCCTTAAAACTAATCCTATGCTTAGATAAGCTAGCACTCTACCAAACATGCCATTAGAAGTTGGAGAGCAGATGAACATGTATGTGTGTATGCAGTTGATCCGAGAGCTATAGGCTATAGCTAGAGTGCATCTTATCATGTGAGACAATGATGAAGAGAGAATTGAATATATACATAGAATGGATATGCATATGCATATATATGAATTTTTTTTATGCTCTTGGTTTTTTTTTTCAAGAATATCCTTGGTATATATTCATATGCATTTTAAAGCGGCAATGGTAACAATATAAGCCACTTCTCAATATTTGAAGAGCTTCACGACGGTGTCGACGCGGTGACACCCATCGACATTTCCATTTCTTAATTAATTTTAGTAATCAATGAAGATTGAATAGTTAGATATCATACTTTTGAATCACTTCTCAATATTTGATGCTTCTCCTTCTCCTAAGCTTTTCCCCAATTTGTTAGAACTCCAAACAATGAAAAATAGGGTTTGAAAAGCCCTATTGTGTTTGATTTTGTGCAGGGACATTTTTGTAATTAAATATAAGTTTTGCCCTTAGGCGAGTTTTTTGCTCATAACCTTTTGATCGCAACTCGGAATCAAGATCCGTAAAATTCTAGTGGAAGTAGACTTCGAGGTCTTTCCAACAAGTATTTATATGACCCATTTAAAGTTGTATTTTTTACTTAATTCTTGTAATTTGTTAGTTAATTATATACATAAGAAAAACTTAATTTTTAAAAAATTACACTATGCAATATATAACTGCATGATAAAGTATACACTACAAATATATCATATGAGAAGTTTACATACCATATTCATAGTTTATAAAAAAGTATGTCGACCATAGTCGTAGGGGGAGAGGCGGGGTAAAATTATATAAATACTATAAGGGGGTCCGGGGCAGCCCGGATTCGCCACAAATTCCAACATTGCTAATTTGTGACAGATTAACGATAGGAAATCAATTGCTAATTTGTTGCTAAGTAGCGACGAACACTAAATTTTTTTTTTCGACGGACTTCCCATTGTTAATTTGTTTAGCGACAGGAAAAGTGGTTTTTAAGGACGATTTTTTTTATGTTGCTAATTAATTTGATCCATTTTTGTAGTAATAATGGGTTTTTTATTTTTTATTTTTTATAACATGCATGTGTCTTTCTTAAATGGTATTCTCAAACACATGATATTGTCATAGATTAATTGGACCCAACTATTGTAACTCATGAAAGATACAAACAAATGACAAGCTCTTGTCAGCATCCGTTTGATGCGCATCGATTTGGATACGTGCACATCGAAAATCAGGACTTGCCAGATATATGTGTCTTTAATTTGTGACTTACATGCAAAAACATTTTTGTTGTAGATTTTCTTGAAATACATTATAAATTGATAAATGGAACTTGGAAATCGATAATTTTTTTTTTACCATCGACAAAATAAACTTGCCCATGAGAAAGAAACAATTTCTACAACCTTTTTATTCTTTTTGATAAAAATGCAACTTATTTGTTTATTACTAGCCAAAAAATATTGAAACAATGTGTTTTCTTAAATAAAGTTAAAAAACTCCTATCAGGGAGCAGGAAAAAAACAAGTTGTCTCCCCAAATTGTATGGCAAGTTGTATAACATATTTTATATGTTTAATTATTTTGGTCCTTGTGGCCTTGAAATTTAGTCTTTAAATCACGAGATGATATCCAACCAACTTAATTTAAATGGTTTTGTTAAGTAAGGTGTCAAAATACTTCTAAATTACTATGACAATATATAAAACGCCAAAGATGCACAGTATTACCAATCAAGTGTGCTACGTATAAAGTTCCTTTGCTAGGTAACCCCTATCTCAAGGAAACAAATGAGAGAGAGAGAGAGAGAGAGAGAGAGAGAGAAGGCAAGTGGATGAAGTAGTCGGTGAAAAAGTCCACACAGGCACACACTATACCTCTCGTCATTTGTGAAGTAGAACGAAATAAGTGTTTTTGAATTTTGTGGACGTAAGAGGGTTTGTCACGCGTCACGTTTGGATTTCATAATACTCGTACCAAACTTAAGCGTTGAATTGACAAAACCGATTATGGAAGCACTGATTAATGATTATTAAATTCAATCATTATGCCCAATCCGATAAGCCACACGCGAGCATACGTACGTATGCCAACTTTCTGTTTATGTTCATATTTCACATGATGAATCCCTCGATATACTCTATGGCAAGCGCTTTCGTATACGTGTACATGAAATTCAGTACCCTAATAACCAATACAGGTTTGAGTAGTGGTACGGGCAAAATTGAGATTAGGGGGGGACCCAAAAATTTATATTGCCCCGAGCTAAGACAACATATACTACCCGCTTTAGAGCAATTTTAAATTTAGTTTTTAATAAGCTATAAAAGCCAATTATATTTGTAGCGCAATGAAAAATGCATACTTCCACCTTTGTGAGGTCGACTGATTAATAAAATGGTAAAAAGAGAAAGATGTTTTGATAATTAACTTTGGGCACCGACCAATTAGTTGTCGCACGATACACCTCTAGATGTGCGTGCATGACGCGAGGTGCATCACACGAAAACCAATTGGGTCGATGGCGCCCGAAGTGGGTTACGTACTCAAGCATTTTCTTAAAAAAGATTTACATTGGTATAATTATTTTGAAAGATGCAAGGGCGATCTTTTTGGGACACCCGAAATGAACATCGGCCCAGTTGTTGGGGTCTATTCAATACGTATCAATTTGTATGCACACAAACATATATTGATTGATTGAAATGAATGGATACCAACAATCAAATATCAATTACAAGTGTCTCGAAATGAGTTATCCTAATATTTTCCAATTATTTATAACACTATGAAATGACTTAATTGGTGACATACTTGTAACACGTGCATTTGCTAGAAAGTTATTACTACCCATTGAATTGTGCATCTAAATTTGTACGTCCTCTTTCGCTGTTGTCTAAGAGACACAATATGATAATTGTTTGTTGTTTAGTAAATTTAAGTACTAAAAGTATGTCAACCTAGAATTTTCTCACAAGTTCAAAGAAAGATTAAAAAAGAAAAAAGAAGAGTTGAGAACTAAAAGTTTAGAAGTATGTAAGATAGACATTGAGTGTAATTATAATTAGCTGATGTAAAAAAAAAGTGGGCTAGGTGACGTAAGAAGCGAAATTTGAGCGAGCTAGCCTAAGTTTTCTAGTGTCATCCTATAAAAATAACAATATCTATAAATGGGTTACAAACAACTTGCCTTGGGCTATAACCCAAGACAAGTTGTTACTGAGCCCACCAAGTGGGCGAGACTGTGTGGGTTAGGCGCACAATTTCGAGTTCGATTATCTACAAGAGCTAAACGTCGGGCCATCTTGTTTCGCAATTTCAAGACCCATAAGACTCGTCAGACAAGTGTCTAAATACACATGGATTGATTAATAAGAAAAAAATCAATACCCCGACATATAAAACTCTAATCCATAAAACATAACATATATGTAAATTAATCAAAACTTGATGGACTTACACATACAAAGAAAAAGTCCTACTTTCAATTTTAATCTTATAATGGACTTGTAGATAGTTGCAAAACTTAATTGTTATTTGGATTGAAATGACATGTGTGCATAAGTTTATTCAATTCATATTGGTTGTTTAAGTTAAAGATGGAGTGGGCAACGGTGGTGCGGAGAGGACAACGAGACAAGCGCCAAGAGGAGGAGGCCAATTGGATGAAGGATATCGACTGGAGGAGATTCAGGATTGAACATAAAGTCTTCATTGTCTACGAACGGGAAAATGGACTATGTATGAAGCTGGAGGAATTTAATCTTTCACACTTGACATGTCCAAACGAGAGATGGATTGGCTTAAAGGGGTATTTTGGGAGTGCTCGTGCCAACAAAAAAAACATCCGAATGAGGTATAGAGAGGGGAGGGATACCATTTTCATTTAACAACTGGAGAATGCGAGAAGAAGCATGATTCAGATATGGAAAGTAATAATGAATGGATAGCAGTCCATTTTGGTTTTGAAAAACCACAATGGAATATGGTGGAGATGTTTCTTGGAGGCTTTGGAGGGTCGGGAGCTCCAAACACAGGAATGCAAAGGGGAGGAACGCAGAGGGAAGGAACATATGAGAAGTATAAAGGTAGCAAGGAGAACAGATGTGGAACAACTGAAGGGCACTACTAATCTTAGGAGTAATACTACAACGCCCAAGGCTTGGGACATGGCTCTAGTCGTATTTTGGACTTCCCCCATCATAGAATGTGTGATGATTGAACAAGCCATTGCAACGACCGAAGGACGATTGATAGGAGCATATTCGATTGCTGATGATAGAGCCATCTTCCAGTGTAACGATGTAATGGAGGCGGAAAAGATCTTAGCAAAAGGCTCACAGGGGAAACACCACATGGTACACAAATTGGTTAAATGGGAAGAACGGTTCCATTGGGATGACATATAGGTGGTTTTCGATAATGAATGGATCCAGATTGAAGGCTTACCATTAAACATGTAGAACACTGTCGCCTATGATATGATTGGGTCACAATACGGTGGTCTTTTTAGGGTAAATGAGAAGATGCTGGCTAAGAAGAGACTACACCATGTAATCATCCATGTTCAAGGAGACACGAATTGGTTCTTCCCAAGAATACTCAAAGCTCCCAGTTGAGGTGGTTGTGTTCATCTACATATCATGACCTTGGAGACATCAATAATGGAAGGTGACGAGGATGTAACCTCCTAAAATCTCTGGCTAAAAGAAAGGAAGAAGACGAGTCAAATGTCAGAAGATCAGGAAAAGATATAGACTCTACACCACGGCTAGGCCAATCACGACAACCACCACTAAGAGAGATGCCCAATTTGACGACACATGCTTGTAGTGACTAGCAGACAAATACTGCAACTGTCGTAGAGAATGCGCAAAATAACAACTCTTATGTACAAGGTTGTTTGGAGGATCATAGCCTTTTCACAAAAAAGTATAATGATACTCTAGTAAGAGAATCATATGGGACAGAGCAAATCATCGAAATGGGCATAACAGAAGGGGTTCCACATAGGATGTTAAACCTAGGTATTGTGATATGTGATGACATGCCTCCAATACCTCAGCAGAGGGATCCTTAGGCCCATACTAAAAAAGAAACAAGCCTACGTACCGAATGAGTCTTTAGGGAGCTTAAATAATCCAATTACTGGATCCGGTTAGATAAAAAAGCAGGCTATGTAGTGGGCCGCATTCATGACTCAGAGGTACGACCATCAAAGCCCTAGGTCACCCAAGTCTACTTATTAAATTATGAAACTCATTAAAGGGCAAAACTCGTTTCGAGAAGGGATGTGTAAGAGGGATAGATATAGAGGAGGGCTCCATTGATAGTTGAAGTTGCAAGGCTATTTACTTTTTACGGGACCCATCTGAGGGGAAAAGCGATGAGGAAGATCATCTAAAAACTGTAGAAAATACATAGGAACCTCAAGAGGAGCATCCATTAATCCCTCAGGAATAGGTGGAATCCCAAGGGCTTGACCAGTGTAGTAACGAGTGCCAACTAGATGATTCAGATGATGACACGGGTAGTGACATGAGTGTCCCCTATATCGAGGAAAATGTGAAGACACTCTGGCCGAATGAGAGGAGGAAGAGGATTCTAATTCTGAGGAGGAGTTTGTGCTAGAAACCTAAGAAGTGGCTAGGCATGGAGGTCCGATCGATGTATCAAAATGATATCGAATTCAGTCAACAACTATTTATCTTGTCAGAACCTCAACTCGAACGGGAGAATGAGCTGGAAAACCAGCTAGTACAAGGCGAGCAGACTGAACGAGTTGATGAGATAATTGAACCAAGGAAAATCCATAGTGCAATTGATTTACTAGTGGTTGAACAACGGGCGACTAAGAACGAGGGTAGGGTTTGTCCTGAGTCGGTGGCACCATGTTTACAATGTGAGGAGGTTCCAATAGGTTACCCACTGTTGTTCAGCAGGATAGGGACATTATCCAAGCTTGCAATATCCAACTACAAGAGAAAGCACTAAAGAAAAATCAGATGATTATGGAAGCAAAAAAGATGGCAAGCATCAACAATGAAAGACAAAGGCTGAAAGAACAAGTGGATTACGGTAAGGTGTCAGACAAAAGGGGTAGTGCAGTTTCATAATGCAGATTATATCTTGGAACACAATAGGGTCAAGTTGTGCTAGTAAACGCAGGATAATAAAGGACACAATTCGCCAAATGAACCCAGATGTGGTTGTAACTCAAGAAATTAAACAATGCACAGTGGACATAGAGTTTGTTGCGAGTTTATGGGGATCAAGGTTTAAAGAGTGGTTGTTACTGCATTTGGTGGGTTCAAAAGGGGAAGTTTTAATAATGTGGCATGTTAGGGGGACCTCAGTGATAGATAGTCTGATTGGCAACTTCTCAGTATCTTTGGGGACCACGGATGGTGAAGGGATGAAATGGTGCTTATCGGGAGTCTATATAAACCGGCTACACCTAGGGGGAGAGATGGATTCTGGGCGGAGTTGTGGGTTTTAAACGTGGTATGCTCACCATGGTGGTGCGTAGTTGGAGACTTCAACGTGGATAAACTTGTTAATGAGAAGCTGAACAGTTATCGAACAACAAGAAACATGATTTATTTTGATGAGCCGAAACGCGAGTTGTAGTTGGTGGATACACCACTATTGAACGAGTCGTACATATGGTCTAAGGGAAGTAGGAGTGGGCATCGGTTTCCCTAAAACCTCCCAAACCGCCCAAACCGTATGGTTTGGTCTGGTTTTTAAAACTCTCGCGGTTTTGTGGTGGTTTTCAATTCTGAAAAACCGCAGTTCACCAAACCAAATCGAGGGTAATTTAGTAAATTTATTTAATTCACATTTTAAAACCTTAACCAATATAAACAACTTAACCTTAACTAATATAAACAACAGTCGTTTCATTTTTTCATATCCTTCTCAAGATCCTAAACATATTCGCCTCCACCATTGAGGCCATCCATTGCTGCCTTCCACTAGTCGTCGTCACTGCCGCTTCCCACCAGTCGCCATCACCATCTCCTACCAGTGATCTCTCACTGCCGCGTCCTACCACTGTTTTTTTTTTTTTGGAAAACATATAACAAAAAAAATTGCGAAACCAAACCGACCAAACTGCGCAAACCGCGGTTCGGTTTGGTTGCGGTTTTAGTTGTTCGCGGTTTAGTGGTGGTTTGCAAAATGTCCAAACCGTAAACCCTCGGTTTGGTCGCGGTTTGGTGCTTTTCACCACCAAAACGCGGTTTGCCCACCCCTAAATGGAAGAGCCTTACCAATTTGTGCTAGATTGGACCAATTCTTATTTTCTAAGGAATGGGGGGAACAATTTATCGATGCTCGCCAATCTATGGGTATATAAAAGACATCAGATCACCACCCAGTTGTACTCTAAACTGGACCAGTGAAATAGGGTCTACACCTTTTCGTTTCGAAAATACGTGGTTACATCATCATGATTTTAAGAGATCTTTCCAACAAGGGTGGAGTAATGGTGGGAGGGCAGACAATACAGTATACGACTTTTTGTGCAAGTTGCAGAGTCTTAAAAAACACCGTAAACAAATGGAATAGAAATGTATTTGGGTAGATTAAATCGCAAAAGCACTTAATATGTACAGACATTCAGGGGCTTGATAAGCAAGAAGGAAGTAATGATTGGAATGATAGCAAAAAGACACTTAGAAATTCCTTGAAGAATGAGGTAAAACAATTGTTACCATTGAAAAATAGAATGACAATGCAAAAAATAAAAGTGAAATGGCTCAAAGATGGATATGAGAACTCAAAGTTTTTTCATAGAATTTTGAGTTCACGAAGAAACGAAGCAATGATATCCAGATTAAAACTGGAAGATGAGACATTTACGGAAAGGGAAGACACGACAGAGGAGAAGATAACCCAATACTTTCAGCTTCTATATACAAAAGATGATGCAGTGTAATGGTAATTTGATGACATTGATTGAAAAGATATACAAACTGAATCGACAATAATGCTAGAAACCACATTCTCTGAAGAGGAAGTGTGGCTAGCTTTATGCAATTGTGCAGGGGTCAAAGCACTAGGACCGGATGGATTTACGATATAGGTATATAGGACACATCGGAGAGTCATTAAGGACGTGATTATGAAGGTCTTCCAGGAATTCCATCGGAATGTTAATGTTCCACAAACCATGAATGCTACATACATAAGTCTAATTTTGAAAGGGGCAAAACCGGAGTGTGTAGCAGACTTTCGACCAATCAGTTTGTAACATCTCTTTATAAATAGGTGGCTAAGGGGCTAGCAGCGAGATTACAACATGTCATGGCTGACACAATTGCAAAAGAACGGTGCGCTTTTGTGAAAGGTAAACAACTGTTTGATTTAGTTTCAATTGCTAATGAGACGGTGGAAGACATAAGGAAAAAGAAAGCGAAAAGGATATGTACTTAATCTGGATTTTGCCAAAACCTATGACCGAGTAGACTGGAACTTCTAAGACTAAACCTTAATGAAAAAAGTTCGGGGAAATGTAACGACCCTAAAATCTAAATCGTGCCACATGCCATTTCAGGGTCTTACGTGGGACCCAATTGTCATGATGCGCATGTCCAATTCTCGGGCATCGACACTGAGGTATGTTATTTTTGGTTGATGCTTGTATTATTTAGTATAAAATTAATGGGCCTAAGTTAGTGTAGCAAATTAAATAGCCACATTATGTGCATTGAAACACGCATTGAATAATCTAGAGACAAATGAAGTTAACTATTGGTGTCAATTAGGAGTGTTTAGTGAGACAAGTGTTTAACACACATCATTAGACATGTCTCAGGATATGTATATGGAAATGGATGTGTGGCTATGGTTCAACTATATCCATTCACCTATAAAACAAATCACGAGTTAAACTTATGAATTAAGTTTTCCTTCTCATCGATTGAGCAAAGAAGAGAGAGTTTGTTGGAGTCATCAAGGAGGAGGAGAGGTTGAGAAAACCAGTGAGATTAGTGAAGCTTTAGTGATCAAGCTTGGTGTGTGCACCAATTAGGTAATTTCATACACTAATCCATTCAATTCAATTTAATGAAGTCATGAATTTGATTTTGTTGATTGGAGGTCTGTTACGGACCCTTGACGGAGGAGAGTGAGGGATCCGAGGAATTGGAGAAAACCTATACATCCAAGAAACCAGAATTCTACACTTGCAGAATCATGGGTTCTGTAATGTCTAGCGTGCTATGTCCTCTGGGTAGCGCGCTAGACGTTTTGGGCAGCTAGGTGTTTTTCGACAAGAAGAACACTAGCGCGTTATATGTTTCCACCTAACGCGCTAAAATTACGTAACGTGCTATGTGACTTCCCTAGCGTGCTACTGAGGCTCAGGACAGAAACTTTTGAAAATTTTGAAAACTTGTTAAACCTAATTAAACCAGTTTTAAGCCAACACTAGCAACTATAATCCACTCTAAAACATATCAAACGACTCCAGAAAACTAAAGGGAGGTCTCGGGAGCTCGGGAACTCATTTTAGGGTGTCGGAGGGCCGGATAGGCTATGAATAAGCTTTGTGACTTGTAAGTAAACCAGCAAGGAAATGCACAATATCTCATTTTAAGCTATAGAATATTGTTGTTCATTGCTTTGTTAGCTATCCTTGGAAAGAGTGGCTGGCTAAGGTAACATACCAGATTCATGACCTCGGGATGCAATGCACTGGATATCGACTCTTGACGGGGTTTGAGTTCTTAGCGTGGTTGTCCCAAGAAGTCTCTTTATCTCGTGGGTTTAGGGATTGTCAATGTACCAAGACCTAGAACCCAAGTCTTGATGGTTTATCAAGACTCAACGACCTATTGGTTGGGACTACTTGCACCTCTCTATTTGTATCCCTGGACACTCATGTATCGATTACTTTTGATTTACTTACTGTCTTTTATTTATTCATGCGTCTTATACCTTTATTCATGCGTCTTATACCTTTATTTCTATCTGCATGAATAGAGAATGATTTATTTATTTCAAAATGTTGTTTAGTATCCTACTAGCGTTACTTACTTGGGCTTGTCGTTCTTGTGTTTGACTTAGTGCAGATCCGTAGTGGAGTAAGGGAAAGGGGCCAGTGTGGAGAGACCTATTGTAAGGACTTTGGAGCGGACTTCCCTCTTGTACTTTTGTAGGTTTTGTAGTACTTATGTGTGTTGTTTTTATTACATGGATATATGAATTTTGTGAGATACTTTGGGACATGTATATGATATTATTTCTCTATCCTCTTTTTATTATACATATTAACTATGTTATGCAGGGTTTCCACCCTTTAGGATGTCTTAACTGATTGGTTTAGTGTTGTTTAGATTTGTTTAAGTTGAAATCGCTTCTGTATAACCTTCGATAATTTTAAAATTTGAATAACTCACTATAAATGTTAAATTTCGCTACCTTGTAATGAAAAATGGGTAGGAAGGCTGACTAGGCTTACGTTGACGTTGCGAGGAATGACTCGGGGTCACGTAAATCTAGGCCAAACGGGGCCTAGTTTGGGTTATAGAACTGGGGCCATCACAGTTAGTATCGGAGAGTCAATTAATATGAGAGCTAGGTGTAAACTCAAGAACAACCAATAACCAACATAAGAAAAAAAATCAATAATAGAGTTATGACAAGGTTGCAACTTAGAGTGGAACCAAATGATCCTGAGTTAAGTCTTAGTTGGGAAGTGAGGAGAGTTGGGGAAATGAAAATTGGATTATATGAGCTATTTGATGTATTGTATATTACTATTATTGATAGCTATGTCATGAGCGAGGAATCACATTCTTTGCAGATCGCAATGGTCGATCAGCCTGAGATCAACGATAGCGGTCCCGGTGATGTTCCTGAGAGGTTAGATGAGATGTCCCAACTGGTCAGCTCACATGGCCATCAACCTCAGGAGATTCTCCGAATGTTGAGGGTGTAGGCTACACCGTCACCTTCTATGTCTACAACACCAGTCACTTAAGGCGGGAGTGCGCCTACAGTATAGGACACTATTACGGCTCTTACAGCACTGATAAGACTTGTAATTGATAATGTGGCTCAGGTTCAGGTTGAGAGAGTACCACCTATGCTTGATACACCGGTTGAGGATATGCCGAGCATGCCTACTGATGCGAGTTCTCGGGTGACGGCTGAGGCGAGGTAGTCTCGCGAGTTTTAGAGACATCACCCGGAGAAGTTTCACGATGGTACATATCTCGATGCGGCAGAGAAATTTATGAGGAGTCATGAGAAGATCCACAATGTCTTGGCTACATCGGATCATATGAGGCCGAGCATCTCATTACCTTCGCTGTTCAAAGAGGCTGATGTTTGGTGGCATAGCATGGTGGCTACGAAGGGGAAGCCCATGGACTGGGTTGCGTTTAAGGGAAGATTTAACCATAAGTGTTTCCCTCATTCGATTAGGAACATGAAGAGGATGGAGTTTCAGAATATTCGACAGGCTATTACAGGTGTTTTGCTCAAAACTTCTCGAAGATTGCGGCACTAATGACGCAATTGATGAAAAAGGATACGAGTTTTTAGTTGAATGACAGTTGTGAGGAAGCCTTTAGGACTTTGATGGAGAAATTGACTTTCGCACCAGTTTTGGTACTACCTAAGTCAGGGAAGGTTTTGAAGTGAACACCGATGCTTCTAAGGTTGGTTTGGGCTGTGTTTTTATGTAAGGCGGTAGAGTGATTGTTTACGCATCTCGACAGTTGAAGATTCACGAGAAAAACTACCCTACATATTATTTGGAATTAGCTGCAGTGGTATTTGCATTGAAGATTTGGCTTCATTATCTCTATGGAGAAAAGTTTGTGTTATTTACTGACCACAAGAATTTGAAGTACCTCTTCACCCAGAAAGAGTTGAACATGCGACAAAGACGTTGGCTTGAGTTTCTCAAGGACTATGACTCCTCATTGGAGCACCACTCAGGGAAGACCAATGTTATTGCAGATGCATTGAGCCGTGGAGGGGCAGACTCAGATATTGTTACTTGCCACATGAAATATGAGTATGGGTTACTCGAGGCGGTTGAGTCGATGTATTCTGTTGATATCCTAAACAGTACTAGAGTGTTGATTTGTGGGCAGATGAGGACTCAAATAGTGTCGATTCAGAGTGCACTTGAGGGTCAGTAGGCAAATGAGCAGTACCAATGGTTTTTGGAGTTTGCTCAGAGTCCGGATCATCCAGAATTAGGGTCAGTCGACATAATCATGCCTGAGATTTAGAGTTCGACTGTGGATTCCATCAGTGGCTGACTTACGTGATGAAATACTTGATGAGGCTCACCACTCACGTTTTACGGTTCATCAGGGTCGGACCAAGATGTATGCTGAGGTGCGTCATCTTTTTTAGTGGTCGGGGATGAAGATCGCTGTTTCTGATTATGTTCGAGCGTGTGAGGTATGCCAGTGAGTTAAGGCCAAGCATCAGAGGCCTGATGGGTTATTACAGCCACTTCCTATTCCTCGGTGGGAATGTGAGCATATTGCAATGGATTTCGTCAGTGGCCTTCCTCGATCTCAGCGTGGACATGATAGTATTTGGGTTATTGTGGATAGGTTGACGAAGTATGCGCAATTCTTATCGATCTCTACTACACATCGAGTGGATGAGTTGCAAACTTGTACGAACGGGAGGTTATTTGACTACATGGCATTCTGTTATCGATTGTGTTAAACAGAGGGCCACAATTTACATATCAGATTTGGAAGAACATGCAGATACAGTTCGGCACACGATTGGATCTCAGTATAGCCTATCATCCACAGACTGATGGACAATCAGAGATACTGATTCAAATTCTAGAGGATATGCCGAGGATGTGCATATTAGAGTACAATGGATAATGGGAATAATATCTTTATTTGTGTGAGTCAGTCTACAATAAAAGTTATCATACCAGTATTGGCAAGACACCGTTTGAGGCACTCTACGGTAGACCATCCGAATCTCCATTTCGCTAGGCGAAGCCTAAAGAAGTAGCAATTATTGGGCCAAAGATTGTGGTGGATCACATAAAGAAGATACGTCTGATCAGATTGAGGCTGTAGGGTGTACAAGAGAGGCAGAGAAAATATTATGACATGTATCACGACGAGTTAGAATATGATGTCGGGAGCCATGTGTATTTGAAAGTTTCTCCGATGAAGGGTTATAAGAGGTTTGGGATTAAAGGAAAGCTTACGCCGAGTTTCATTGGTCTGTTTAAGGTGAAGAAGCAAATATGCAAGGTTGCGTACGAACTGGAGTTGCCAGCTCAGTTATTTAGGATCCACCCTGTATTTCATATTTCTATGTTTTGACTGGATAGGTCGAGAGAAGGCAGACGACTGACAGTTGACTTAAGCCAGATATACTTGAGGGATGACATTACTTATGACGAGCAGCCAATCTAGATCTTGACCTTAAGGTGAAGATTCTTTAGAACAAAGAGATCTCATAAGTCCTTATCAAATGGCAGCATCACGAAGATGAGGAGCCAACATGGGAGCTCGAGTCATACATACGCGAGTACTTTCCCTACCTCTTCGAGTTTCAGTAAGTTCTTCCTTTGTGATTTGTTTCAATTTCAAAGACGAAATTCTAATTAGTTGGGAAGACTGTAATGACCCTATAACCTAAATCGTGTCATGTGTCATTTTAGGGTCGTACATGGGACTCAATTATCGTGATACGCATGTCAAATTCTAGGGCATCAACACCGAGGTATGTTATTTTTGGTTAAAACGTGTATTATTTAGCATATAATTAACGGGCCTAAGTTAGTGTAGCAAATTAAATAGCTACTTGATGTGTATCGAGACACACATTAAATAATCTATATACAAAAGAAGTTAATTATTGGTGTCAATTAGGAATGGCTAGTGAGACAAATGTTTCAACATATACCATTAGACATGTCTCGGGATACGTATGTGGAAATGGATGTGTGGCTATGGTTCAACCATATCCATGCACCTATAAAAAAATCAAAAGTTAAACTTATGACCTAAGTTTTCCATCTCATCGATTAAGCAAATAAGAGAGAGTTTGTTGGAGTCATCGAGGAGGAGGAGAGGTTG
This sequence comes from Stephania yunnanensis, assembly GCA_039657365.1. NCBI lineage: Eukaryota > Viridiplantae > Streptophyta > Magnoliopsida > Ranunculales > Menispermaceae > Stephania > Stephania yunnanensis. The sequence goes on along the minus strand of CM077584.1, from coordinate 48,099,582 downwards.
AGAAAACTAGTGAGATTAATGAAGCTTTGGTGATCAAGCTTGTTGGGTGCACCAATTAGGTAATTTCATACACAAATCCATTTAATTCAATTTAATGAAGTCACGAATTTGATGTTGCTGATTGGAGGTCTATTACAGACCCTTGGCGGAGGAGAGCGAGGGATCTGGGGCGTTGGAGGAGTCCTAGACGTCCAAGAAACTAGAATTCTGCACTTGCAGAATTTGGGGTTATGCAATATCTAGCGTGCTATGTCCTTTGGGTAATGCGTTAGACATTCTGGACAACTAGGTGTTCTTAGACCAGAAGAACACTAGCGCGCGCTAGAGTTACATAGAGCGCTATGTAACTTCCTTAGCGCGTTATCGAGGCTCAGGACATAAACTATTGAAAACTTTGAAAACTTATTAAACCCAATTAAACTACTTTTAATCCAACCCTAGCACTGTAATCCACTCTAAAACATATCAAATAATTATAGGAAACTAAGAGGAGGTCTCAGGAGTTCATGAATGCATTTTGAGGTGTCGGGAGGCCGGATAGGCTAGAAATAGTCTTTGTAACTTGTAAGTAAATCAATTAGAAAATGCATAGTATTTCATTTTAAGCTATTGAATATTGTTGTTCATTTCTTTGTTATCTATCCTTGAAATTCCATTCTGCTTAAGTTGTCCGAAGGCAAGTGAGTCAACGGTGATCATTGGAAGGAGTGGCTGGTTAAGGTAACATACTAGAGACATGACCTCGGGATGCACTGCATTGGATACTGGTTCTTGATGGGGTGTGAGTTCTTAACTTGGTTGTTTAGGAAGTCTCACTATCTTGCAGGTTTATGGTTTGTAAGTGTACTAAGTCCTAGAACCCGAGTCTTGATGGTTTGCCAAGACTCAACGACCTGTTGGTCAGGACTACTTGGCTTCTCTATTTGCATCCCTGGACACTCGTGTATCGATTTGTTTTGATTTTTTACTTTCTTTTATGTATTCATGCGTCTTATACCTTTCTTTATAACTGCATGAATATAGACTGATTTATTTATTTCGAAATGTTGTTTAGTATCCTACTGGCGTTACTTACCTAGGCTCGTCATTCTTGTGTTTGACTGAGTGCAGATCCGCAGTGGAGTAAGGGAAATGGGTCAGTACTGGGAGACCGACTGTAAGGACTTTGGTACGGCCTCCCCTCTCATACTTTTGTAGGTTTTGTATTACTTATGTATATTGTTTTTATCACATGGGGTATATGGGTTTTGTGAGATACTTTGGGACATGTATATGATATTATTTCTCTCTCCTTTGTTTATTATACATGTTGACTGTGTTATGCGGGGTTTCCATACTCTAAGATGTCCTGACTGATTGGTTTAGAGTTGTTTAGATTTTTTTAAGTTGAAATCGCTTTTGCATAACCTTTGATAACTTACAAATTTGAATAACTCACTATACATGTTAAATTTCGTTGTCTGGTAATGAAAAATGGTTAGGAAGGTTAACTAGGTTTGCATTGATGTCATGAGGATTGACTCAGGGTCTACGTAAGTCTAGGTCGAGCGGTGCCCTGTTTGGGTTATAGAATTATGCCCATCACAAGAAAGATTAAGGAGATGGACTCATGGGTGTACACGATCAACAAACTATTCTATAATGGTGAATAGGCGGCCAAGGGGGAAAATATAAGCAAAAAGAAGATTGTGGTAAGGGGACCCTCTATCTCCATACTCATTTATTTTGGTTGATGTTTTGGGGAGAATGTTTGATAAGGCAAATGAGTGTGATGTTATTAAATGGCTTGATGTTGGCTCCGAAAAGATACCAATCACACATTTGCAGTTTGCGAATGACTCTCTACTGTTTGCCAATGATGATGAAGATTCCCTAATTAGACTGATGGCACTAGTCAAGGTATTTTGTCAAATTCTGGGCTGAAACTTAATGAAGCAAAGTGCAATGTGCTAGGTATAAATGTCTTGGATGAGGAGGTCCGATTCAGAGCATCCTAAATTGGATGTAGGCTAGGAAATTGGCCTCTTACATAACTTGGGCGTCCCTAAGTGATTCTCCTAATAGGAAAGGTTTTTGGGACCCAATTATTAGGAAAGTTTCAAAAAGGCTCGATAGCTGGAGGAATGGATATTTATCTAGAGGGAGACGACTAATGTTACTACAATCGGTTTTCATGACATTGCTTGCATTCTATTTATCCATCTTTCGAGTTCCAGTGAATGTTGCACATACACTTGAGGCATTGATGAGGAAATTTCTATGGCAAAAAATAGGAAGTGATAAGGCGTCATGTTTGGTAGCTTGGGAAAAATGTGGCTGGCCCAAAAATCTTAGGGGATCGAGAATAATCAATCTAATTAACAAGAACAAGGCTATGTTGAACAAATGGCTATGGAGATTACATGATGAACCATTAGCACTCTGGGCAATGTTGATCAAAAGCAAATACGGTATAGAGGTGACAGGATGGCGCACAATTAGGAGAACGAGGATGATAGCTAGATGCCCATGGAAATATATTAGTTCAAAGTACCCCTTCTTTTTTCAAGACCCCTACATAAGAGTTGGAAATAGGAAGGAAACTTTGTTTTGGATGGATAAATGGTTGGGGACACAACTCTGAAGAAGGCCTTCCCGACTTTGTTTAATTTATCTAGACTCCTGCAAGGTACAATCACTACAAGGAAAATGAAATTTAGAAACGGAATTAGAAAGGGAATTAAGTTCCGTTGCTAAAAAAATAAGTTAGAGACTGAATTGAGACGGACTAATTTAGAGACGGAATTGAGACGAATCAGAGACGAAAATAGAGACGGAACTTAATTCCGTCTCTAAAAAATGGTTCCAATATTCCCACCAAAAATTTCGTTTCTTATGACCGTTCATCAAATCTCGGGATTTGTGTATGATTGGTTCAAGCCCCCCCCGAACCAAAAAAGAAAAAACCCCAAATCCTTCTCGTCCAAAATCCCCAAAAAACCCCTAAATCCGATCGTCTCGTTCGATCGTCTCGTCCCCTCCCCAAAATTCCCCAAATCCCGTTCTATCGTCCCGTCCAAAATCCCAAAATCGGTCTCGTTCTTTGCTCTCAACTCTAGTCTCTCCGTCTCGTCGTGCTGGTCTCTCTAGTCTCTCTGGTCTCGCCATCTCTCTCGTCTCTCCGTCTCGTCGCGCTGGTCTCCGTCATCGGCTCTCAACTCTCTCTCTCTCTGGCCTCTCCGTCTCTTGCTCTGTCACGGCTCTCCGTTCTCTCATTGGTAAGAGTTTGCTTCGTTTTTACATGACTTTTGGCAACGATGCTTACTCTCTCATGAATCTTGTATGACCTTTTGAGCTTCTCACACCCCTTTTTGAATTCTTTTGGTTATTTTTGTTGTTTTATTAGTTTGTTTTCCTCCAAAAGTTGGTATTCAGATCAGCACTGCCCATTAACATCTGTTGTTTCTCTGTTTTGGATTTTAGAATATTTTGAGGGGATTGATCACTTGAATGTGTGTATGTATTGTATTGATCGTACTCCGCGCCACCTGTTTTGGTGTGCTTTTTTTTTTTTTGGTGCTTTGAATTCTGGTTTGTTTGTATATTTTTATGTGTTTGAGATGGGATTATTCTTGTAATTGATATTTTGTATCGTAAGTGGGGTGCATTTATGTGGCAACAAAAACTTTTTAAACTGAAGGTGAAGAAAAATTATTCAGTGAGATTTGTAGTCTTGCATTGTTTAAAATGCTTTTATAAAAGTTGTGTTTATGTCTAATTATTGTTTAATGCATAAAAGCTAATTAATTTGGGGATGTTTGAAGAATTCTAAAGTATTTTCTTACCATGATTGTAAAGTAATTTTTGTAATTGGGGCGATCTTTGTTATTCTTTGTTCCTTGACTGTATTAAGTATTTGTTTCACATTTATATGTATGTCTCAAATCGTTTTAGCTACACAAAGCTCTATGTCTTAAAAAAGAAAATCTGCGAATTACTTGAAGACGTTATGGATTTGCATATCCCAAAGGGATTTATGGAAATTTGGACTTTCTTCAAAAGAGAAAACCATATTTTAGTCAGTTATATATACTTCAACTAAAAAAAAAGACACAAAATCATTATGTATTAGAAAATAAATTATTAAGCATAAGTAAGCTACAACAACATGAAGAGCAATGACAAAGCTTCAGTCCCTAATTAGTATGGGTCTCAGCTTGATTTAGACATAAAGTAAGCTAAGAAGAAGTCCTTGACCCTTCTATAGTATTACAAATTTGGTCATCTTATGGTTCCACAACCTCATCAATGTTATCTATATACTTGATTTTTATGCACTGAATGATTGGCCAGTACCCTACCTTGGATAAATGCAGTGAATTTGCATCCGTGCAAGATGTCAGGGTTATTCTTGGAGTTCGTATAGCGTGTAACTATGCTTGTGTGTCACCTCTCAACAGCTATATGAATGTAAACAAAGGATCTCATTTTCATTTTTTAAGAATCTTTTATATTTCTATAAAACAAAGCTCAGATATGAGTCATACATTTTTGCCAGAAGTTCCTGATACCTAACTGCCTCTTTCTTGGTTTCTATATTTTTTACATTTGAATTTGTTATATTTGGTTCATACATGCAGTAATTAGCTTGCATTTATACGTACCTGCCCTTATTGATCATATCATCTTCAATTATCTTTGCTAACAATGAATATGGACATGCATGTGTGGTTGGGCTGACGCCACCGTAGGTGTATCCCATTGTTCATAGATCAGCCTGGTGTGTACTTGATTTTCACAAATTGGTCGGGTTAATGAAACTTGAGATTTGGTGTTAAGTTTCTGTTTATCTGTTCAGGCCCTGACCTCACATCTTCTGGTTTTATATTTATTCATTGTTGTTGGTTTATACAATAAGATTTTTTTTTCTAAAAAAACTAATTGATTTTGCATGATGGGGCTTACCGTCCTAATTTATTGTTGCGCATCATTTTGTTGATCCTATGATCATGATTATAAAACTGATTAGGTGTCTTGTACAGATATAACCATCAAATTAGGATGGCTACTTGAACGAAATTTATTATACCCCTAATTAGAAGTCAACTTCCACTAGCTTGCACTTGCAGCAGTTTTTTACTTCCCTGCAATTATATATAGAATTCTGAATTCATGAATACTTAATTCACATTGGTTGGCTGTGATATGATGTTTGCTTTCTTGAATTTGTTCCCTCTTTAGTTACTTGATCTTTGTATTATTTCTAATCTCATTGCCCTTTTGACTCTCTCGGACGACCCTTACTAGAAAAAACTCAATGAGTTGACATTTAGAACTGTATTTGAGTTGCATATTCTCTATTTTGATTTAGTGTTTTCGACTCATCTAGCCGACCTGAAACTTCACTTCAGTGTGTCAATATGCTCAGAGTGGGTTGGAAGGCCTTTTGGGATTCCTTAAGAGTCCTATTGTCTTTCTTTTCTTATTTGAATACATCACCCCGTTATACTACTATCTTAACTTGAAAAATCAGAAATGTCACTGAGTTCAAGTGGAAGCAAATAACTTTGATTTCAATTTTGGGATCAAAATGAGTCAAAAGTGGTGGCTTCTCTTGGGTGTCTAAGCTATCAAACTTGAAGTGGATATTATAATATCATCATTGATAATGTTTTTCAGCTCTACAAGTTATTAATTGTTTTATTTTTTCTTCGCAACTGATTTAGACAAAACTTTTTATTCTATATTAAGAGTGCACATATTCTCTAGTTTGTCAGACTTGGAAGTAATTCTTTTATTTGCTTGATTGTATTGCTTTGGTGCTTATATCCAAACAAGGAATCAATTGTTGCTGAAAGTAAAACTTGTTTGATTACACAAAGGAAATGATATAGTATAGGAATAAACTAATTGTGCATGATTAGCTATAGAGATTTGTATGACCTTTTTCATGATAAATGAGTAACTAAATAAAGAGGTAAACATGTTAATGCCATGGTTTGGTAATTTTATGTGTAGTAATAAATTAATAATGTTTTTTCATAGTGCACGATGTAAGATTTGCTTTTTGTTTATTCTTGGAGGTATTTTAAATTTTTGTTATTATGTTGATGCAGTTGGTAGGTAGTTGTTATGATGCCAGATGTTGGAAAGGTAGAACTACCTTATTGTCTATGACCTGTGAAGGAACAAACTCTTGATCAGGTGACAAATTTAAAGAGTTCAGTTCTTTTAATTGTTGATTTCTTCTGCAGGTTTTATTTTAACTGTTCTTGAGTGATTTGATTTGTTACGTGGTTGATTGTGCAGTGAATGAGTGCACAACGTTCTGAATCTTTTTGAATTTCGATCTTGAATCTCCGTCTCTTTCATTGCTCTCTGCTCTCTGGTCGCTCTGTGCTTACCGCTCCGCTCTCTGCTCGTCAAGGTAACAATCAAAAAAAATATTTTTAACACCCGAATTCTCTTGAAATTGTATATGCTCACATTTTCCTCCGGATTGGCTTTCATGTGCATTTGTTGGTGTTCTTCACTTGATCTATTAAGTTAATGTTGTGTATTTTGTTTGGTTTAGAAGTTTTTGTTCTGCTCTTCTCTTGCATGCTTAGTGTTTTGTGGTCATGCTTGTTCTATTTTTAGGTTTATTAATATTTAATATATCATTTCAACATTTTACTTGAGCAATTCAAGATTTCTATTGATTTTGTATTTGGTTGGTATTTCATGTTTATTTTATCGGTAAAGCATGTCATGATCAACATTATAATACATTAGAATCATGTATTGAGGTAATTACTTGGTCGTTTGATGTTATAGTTGTTAGTAATTTCATTGCTAGGGATGATTGATTAGTTAGGTGTTGTTGGTTACGATTGAATAGTACTTATAATTATATAATTTCTACTACTAGTTATGATTCGAAACACTAGGATTACTCTTTTAGTTAATGTTGCTATTTCACATAAAATTTCTAGAGAATTGAATAAACCTATAACCTTAAGGAGGTACGAGTGAACAAGTAGTAGGCGCTTTGATAGTTGGTGGTATTTGTATGCCTCTTATAACTTATGATTTATTTATGTTTTTGAACTCCTTGTTGCTTATATTTTTACGAGCAATTATCATACTCTGTTTGGTATCAGTCATGTACTGAGCTAGGTATTAAGAAAGTTGTTTCCAACCCCCTCTATTCAATGGCTAGAAGCAAAGCTATTTGTTCATGTAGTTAGGTAGGTCCTCAGATTCCTCCTTTCTGCTCATTACTTTATCTTTTTCCATTACAAGGAGGACTATTAGTTTAATCTAGATAGTGAATTATATTCAGGTAAAGGCTGGAAGGAATAGGAGAGAGAGAGAGAGAGAGAAGCAAAGTAAAAAAAATAAAAACAGAACATAGCATGGCATTTATCCTTTATCAATTCTAGGAATTCACACGATGGATCGCTCTCTTTTCCAAATTCGATAAAATATGATAGGCGAGACATGATTTTTAACATTTATTTGAGCAATTATTTGACTTGGATATTTTTCTTCTTTGGCAATTCACGCAATGGCTACTTCAGTCATTTTTACAGTCCTTTATGTGTTTATTAGAACATCAGATGTGTTTTCCTTACTTGCACTCAATTTCTTTCCTGAAATGCTACTTCGAACTAAATGTTAACTTTTTACCAAAGTGCGGCATTTTGAAGGTAATGTATCGGACACAGGCTCGTATTTTGTCATTGTGAACAATGAGTATGGTGAACAAACAGAGGAAGAGTTTCTTCCTGGGGGAAGGACATTCGTGTCACGAATGAAAATGTTGTTACATATATTCATCTTATTGCTAACCATCGTTTGAATTTTCAGGTGATTCTTTATAAGATTTGCATCTCCTTTGGCTATTGTGTTGCACATTGATGGACATGATTTTTGTGAATTTATTTCAGGTGACAGGTTTAGCTTGGGCTTTTGATGGATCTTGTTTCTGAGAGGCTTAATTAAGGTTGGATTGATCTAATCACATTACGATCCTCATTGTTATGTCCCTCGCAATTAAATGTTGTGAGTTCACCTTCTCTTACTATGATTTTGTTTTCATTCACGTACAATAAAATCATTTCAATATTTTCATTGAATGATAATGAGAAATGCTTAGGATTTAGGGTTTAAGGTCTATTTACTTTGATTATTCTCTAATCAATGAAATATTAGCTTAATTTCGAATTGTTTGTTCCTTAATTACATTCAATCAGTCACGTGGTTCATGTTTTCACTACTTGTTAAGGACCCCTTTCTATGTTAAGAAGCATATTTGTGCTACTGGCAAAACTACCGAATAATTCGGCAATCGTGATTATTGTTTTTTTATGATTACTTGTTTCATTTCTGAGTCTCCGCTACTTGAATTTCCCTCTTTGTCGTTGTAAAACTTGTGTAGTTGTTAATGCTATGGAAGTCAAGGCGCTCTTCAAATCAAACCATATAGTGCTAGAACTTCAGCTGCTTCTGTAGCTATGGTTTATATCAAAATATCGGAGCTCATTAAGACTTCTAATATGAAAACCTACTAGTAGGCTTTCTTACTTACAAAGTAATTAGTGATTAATCTTATGGGATATATGGTTGTGAATCTAAATTTCTTATGGATCTTGCTACACATGCGTGTAAGGTTATATTAATTGAATATGTATTAGAAACTTCTGCACTTGAAGTCTTTGCTTTGTGGACATTTTTATTTTAGCATGACCTTGAATCCTTTGCTTTGTGGACATTTTATTTTAGCATGACCATGAATCCTTGATAACTCATTGCTGCAAAACTCGATCTTTGAAACATTCAACATTGAATAGAGATACCATCTTATTTTTCATTTTTCCTAGAGCGAATTTCCATTAGTTCAAACGTGACATCATCTACCACCAATATGCTGAGAAAATTGTTCATTATTCAAGTTTTTAGGTTTGTAGGAATTTCATGATTATATTGTTGGTTGATTTTTAAGGTAAACAGTAATTTGATCTTTACAGTTGACATAAAACTAATTGAAAGAAAAGTTATTGGATTTCATGTGTTCTGTTTGTTAAATTATGTTCTTCTTAGATATGGCGTTATTAGACTTATTTGTATAATAGAATGGTGTGTTCAATTATACTGTTTTCTTTTGCACTGTAAATGAAGATAGTTTTTTTGCAGTTTCGTATTTTTATCATGAGTTTGATCTATTTTGCAATATTTGCGAGCGTGGCCCTATCAGTAGGTGGCTTGGTTCTTCGATCGAGTGGGAGTTAGTGTCATTGATTGCCCATATCCCTGTGACAATACCTGCCATAATCTAGTTTCCAAGTGAGAGATGAGGAATTTAAAGCATATCAATAGCTTTTATAGTTGTTTACATGACTTTTACATTGATAATTCTTTTTGTGCATATTTAGATGATTGTAAGTTTTTTTTTGTGGTTGTTGAACAATAGGATTGGTGATTTTTGTGAATACTTAGAAATTTGGAGCATTTGTAATACTAGACAATTTTTCGTGGATATATAAATCTTTTTCAAATTTTGATTTTTACATTTTTTTCTTTCATTTGAATATTTGTTGATATATATTGTCGATGTACGAATGTCAAATTTTGCTTTTTTGGGGGATGTTAGCACCCCCAAGGAGTTGTTGGAGGGGGTGCAGGCGATGGAGTAGGTCCTATGGTTGTAATTTCAAGTTATAGGTTGGAGAACCAATTGGATTATGTTTATGTTTGAAAATTAAACAAAAAGGAAAATCAGAGACGGATTAGCAACGGAATTCAAACATTCTGTTGCTATTCCGTCTCTAATTTTCCAAGAATATATGCATGAATCGGAAACGGAATCAGAGACGGAAATCATTATTTCCGTCTCTGATTCCGTTGCTAATCAAAAACGGATCAGAGACGGAATGCAAAAAGTCTGTCTCTGATTTCGTTGCTAATCAGAAACGAAATCAAAGATGGAATTCATGAATTTATTATTTTCGTCTCTGATTTCGTTTCTGATTAGCAACGGAATCAAAACGGAATGCAATTACAAATGTACCATTTCAAAAAAAATCCATTTTTGTTCCGTCTTTGTTCCGTTTCTAATTTTCGTCTCTAAATCCGTCTCTAATTAGAAACGGAATTTATTCGGTCTCTAATCAGAAACGGAATCAAATTTTCGTTTCTGATTGAATCAACGACGACGATTTTAGAGACGGAAAAGTACTGCCCATTCGAAGGTGAAATTCTTTGCCTGGGTATTGCGGAACAAGAAAATCAACACATCCGAGGTCATGCAGCGAAAAAGACCCAATGCTTGCCTACAACCCTCTATGTGTGTCCTATGCAAAGGCGACTGCGAAATGATTGATCATGTATTTTTGCATTGCTCTTTCTCCTCACGGCTATGGTGGTGGTTATTGAGTGAATTGCAAATAATTTGGGTTACGCCTCAATAGATTGACGAATGTATGGATGGGGTTTGGGTAAGCTGCGCGGTACAGAAAAACAAAACACTGTGGAGAACAGGGGTGTTAGTAATTGCGTGGGGAGTGTGGCGAGAGAGAAATGCTCGACTCTTTGAACAAAAGGAGAGAGATTGGGGATCCGTTAAAGATGGAATCAAGCATCAAGTGGAGTGGTGTTCTCAGAAAAAAGAATTTCTGGCGTGGAGAAGTAACGTCCTCACAGGGCCTTGGGCAGATAATGTATAAGATTTAACAAATGGGTCAGGCATTCATAAATAGAATTGATACAGTAGGTTCTATTTAATCATGCAGTGTGGTGTATGTAAGGGGAGACGGGTAGTATGTATCTAGGCTATGAATATGTAATTTTGTTTCTCACTTTTGTATGTCCCAGCCACATTATCACGGGTTCAGCCTAATTGATTTGGTGAGAGTGTGGCACCAAGTTGCGACGAGCGTGCTTGTGCCTTGATCGCAAAATATGGGGGAGGAGGTTTATTCGAAGGGACGACGTGTTTTTTTCCTACTATACTGGTGGAGGTTTTTTTTTTACTTTGTTTTAGGGGAACACATTGTTCCCTGCCATGTACATAATATTGACTATATAAAATAATGTCTCGTTACTATTAAAAAAAGAAAAAAAACAATGGACTTGTAGATATAAAAGTATAAAAGGCTCTCGTTTTTTATTTTAATCTTCATATTTGAAATAAAATAGAATGGCATGCATTAATGCAAGAAAAAAAAATCTTTCTAGCAAATTAAGTACTACCCTCCGCAATATTTTTCTTTTTTTTAAATGCTTTGTTATCTCATATGTTATTAAAATATTTTTATTTATAACATAAATAGCTTTTTTCCCTAAAAAAGCTATTAAAAATTGCTATCGAAATATATAAAATGTTATTGGATTTTTGAGAATTGTATTACAGTAAAATGACACGAATTACTCTATCATTTATTGTGTTTCATCATGATATATATATATATATATATGTGCAGTTGAATAATTAAATGTTATATGCAAACTTAAATTTCTTGTATTATGGATAATTAAATAAAAAGATGCAAAATCAAATAATTCACTTCCAAATTAACTATAGTATATATTTCGTTTCTTGAATATTTCATTCTCTTAGAAGAATACACAAAACTAATTAAAACTGATTTTTTGCATTAATTTTTATAATGATATTACATATTTAGAATGCAACCAAAGTCAAAATGCAACCAAAGTCAATAGAAAAAACAATACGCCTATAAAATTGAAACCCTACTTAATTAATGAAACCTATTCTGCCCTTTCAACTATAAATATATATAAGGACAATTTCATTTCAAAACCACTTGCATATAGCCAATCATGGAGCTCGCTCGCTCTTATCTGGGTCAATCACTTAATTTTATGTATTTGAGATGGTCAACTCTCAAATAATTGAAGAAATTCTAATCTTTAAATCAATTTTATATGCAAAAATTATTGCCATTATTTATCTTGCTAATTGAATGGAGGGCACGTGCCCCTGAATCTGAATGCCCTTCAAATATACAATATAGTTCCATAAACGACCTTTCTACATATCTATAATAATGTAAACCTTCCTGTCCCAAACCCATCGGACTTATAAAACTAACGCTACAAAACAAGAATCCAATTTGTTGTATATGGATCATGAAATAATATACTATGACGCATGTCCTCCATTTGTGGCTCCACGAAAGATTCCTCTTATATAAACGTAAGGTTGCTAGAAGCCCAACTTTCAAAGGGGCGGTCGGCTATATTAGTGGGCCCATTTATGGAGATTAGTCTGATTAAGTTTTTTGGAAGAAATTAGTCTAATTAAGTTTTGTGTTTAGTGTTAATTTATAGAGTTTTGACGGCCCTAGAGTACAGTAATGTGTGGCCGTTATTTGTTAGATATATTGCTGACTAGACTAAAGGTGCTTCTTCACGAGCGTCAAAAGCCAACCGGCAACGCAGATGGTGACGCGTGTGTTGTCTCGTTTTAATTTCATTTTAATATACACAACACTTGGTCGAACAGTCACGTATGGTATAATAGTGAGAAGATTAGTTGACATAACTCGTGTGTGATGTAATGATCAACTCTAGTTTTAAATATAATACACTTTATAAATACTGAGTGTTTGGTGTATACACATACGATATATGCCAAGGAAGAAATTATATACTGTATATGACTCAAAATATCGCTAGTACATACGCATATCGAAGTACATCACACAGTTCTAATAAAGGGCCGAGGGGGACGTGCGTGCTCTTTTTTTTTTTTAGGTACAACGTGCTCAATTTTATGTCAAGTTTGGTCGGCTCTTCTATATATGTAATATATTGATAATTGATTTGATTATTAGTTTTTGTAGTTACTATGTAGGGAAATTACATGATGAGATCAGTATTCAAGTACATGTGTCACATTCCTTTCCAATGAAAATAATATAGAACTAGAAACGTTGACCATACTAAAAATGGTTGAATGGTAGTGATGATATATACCTCATCTTTATATGATGAGAAGATAAGGAAGAAATTGAAAAGAGAAACGTAAAGAAGAGCAATGATACGTTGACAGTACCAAATGGACACAATATGCATGCATGTTTTTACAATGTTGTTAGAATACATGTAATCATGTAAAAAAAAAAAGGGTTACTATGCATTATGTGGTACAGCCATATGAAAAAAAAGCCAATATATTCCAAAGAGTCCCTTTACATGAAATTATGTAGTTAGCTGAATCTTTTGGAAAAAACAAATGTAGGTAGCTGAATCTCTAGAAGAAAATACCTTTTTACATAAAATTGTGCAGATAGCTGAGCCTCTAGAAGAAAATGTGTTGCTTATAAAAAGAAAGAGAAAAAGAGAAAAAGAGAGATGAAAACTTTAGTTTAATTTCTTTATACATCTTAATTTGTTATTGGGACCTCACTCGTATAACCTTTAATTACTTGTTATCGCTTTTTTATTTTTATTTTTATGAAAGGTGGTTTTCTATATATATTTATATAGAATAGTATATACTTTGGTATATGCAGCTAGCTATATACCTCTTCTAGAGCCGTGGGCCTGATGAATCTGATTAATTGTGCCCCAAATGAAGTTGTCTTTATTTTTTTTCTTTTTTTTTTTTAATAATGTCAAACCAATTTGTGCCTCGTACGTAGTTGACCGAAAAGTTGTTTCATTTTTATTTTTAAATGACTGACAATATTGTTACACCTGATCACATGTTGATTCTATTTAGCGGCCAAAAACTTTAATGTAGTTCATATATATTTTTGCACCTTAATTTTAAAATTCATGGGTTCAATTGAAGAAAAACGCAAGTTTATGAATCAATATTTAATTAATCAAATATTGATTCATGTTAGGTTTTTTTTTTTTTTTTTTGGAGGTTGGGGGGCCAACTGGGTATTACCCCGTCCAACTCAGCAAGGGCAGTGTGCCCAACCCCGTCACGTGTGGCAATGTCCCAAAGAGATTTTTGGGGAGCAGGATGATATGTTATTTTTTATGTAAAAAAAAAAAGAAAAAAAAAAGAAAATGAGTTGGTTTCAACTACTTCTTGTTGGTTCCCACTATGAGTACATATCCGGGGTTTATCTCTTTCTTTGTATCTATCAAAACATGTGTAGAAAGAAAAAAAAATACATAGAGAGATTTGATAATAAAAAAAGAGATCAGGAAGTAGATGAGATTTTAAGGGAGAGAGTTTGATACCGAGGCGTTCAGCTCGAATTCGGTATTGCTTTATAAACTTTCTTCATAGTAAGTTTTTATGCTCTACGGAGCCGTATATGTTTCCCAATTAAGGTCTTACATGGTAAAAAAATTAATGTGTCTCTTGTTTTATTTTGATTCCATAAAATCCTATTTTTTATTTTCTTTTCGTTGGGATATTGAGATCAAATTTTTGATATCAGAGACTAGTTTTCATGATCCTTTTCTTCTCGAATCTGTTTTGGTGGGGGCTTCATATTGAATACATGGACTCCGATCAAAGGGGAAAGAAATAGTTCCTATAAATCATGAAATCGAAAGAAAAAAAAAGATCAACAATGTCCACTTCGCAAGATTCTCAAGGGGGCCTGTTAAAAAGCTTGCAGAAGACATGAATGAGATGAAGAAAAATACGGAAAGGAAATCATCCAAAATCTCTCAATGTCAGCGACAAAGGCTCCTTAAGTTTCCGAAACACCAGAGGTTTTAGCCTCAAATCTTCAGAATCAGAATACTGAAGTGGTGGATCAGACTCCGTTCAAAGTAGAAGCGAAAATTGAGATTCCTGTCTACAACGGAGAATTAGATGCAGAACAACTCAATGTTTGGTTGAAATTCTTAGAGGTATACTTCAGTATTAAGATGTATTCAGATATGCAAAAAGTCAAATTTGCAAGATTAAGATTGGGAGGACATGCTCTTACTTGGTGGGAAGCACATACCACAGGGCTGGCTCTCAACAATGAACCTCCTGTTAATACTTGGGCTTTGTTTGCAACTTCAGTCAGAAATCAGTTCCACCCAATTGGCTATAAGGAACGTGTAACGACTCAAAAACCTTAAACACCCATCTCATGGGTAATTTAGTAATTTCGTAAACCCTACACTAAATTGGTCCCATTATATATATAATTGTAAACTCTAGCTCCCTTTATTTCACAAACAAAAATTGAGAGAGAAAAAGAAAAAGACTTTTGTCTAGGGAATCGTGGTAGGTGTGACGCTTTGAAGCTAAAAAACCTCCATTGAAGATAAAGCCACTCCATATACCCTTTCTTTTATTGTCTAAATGAATCGCAAACTTGCGTTTGTTTCAATAATGGTGGAAAATAATTTTTTTCTCTCCTTTTTGTTTTAAATTTGTGAATTTTTTGTGGAAAACCCGAGGGGGCGGCACTGCCGGAGAAAGGCAGTGCCCTCAGTGTTGTCGCCGCCGATTTAGGGCGGTGGACCCACCGCCAACGGAGTTAAGTGGTGGTGATGGAGCGTTGCCACCAGAGGGAGGAGGGGGAGGTTAGGGGTCATTTCGACCCTTGGCTACCCCCAACTAGGGGCCATTTTGGTCATTGGACAAAGAAAAAACACACATATATATATATATATAGTGCAATAATAAAAATAAAAATAAACTTAAACATTATATTTATGATATAATATATATAATAGAAATAAATAGAAACAATATTAGTGGACTTCGGGGTGCACTACCGCACCCTGACAAAGATTCCCGACAATGCAAAACCTACGGGACCCACACTTGTAGACCCAAAACAATTTGCTAATAAATTGGAAATTATGTAACTTCAAAATGAGAATTGTGAATTAATGCGAATGAGTATTAAATTGTATAGATTCGCGAAACGGTTCACATAGAACCCTGTGCGCGTAAGGATCGGGAATGGATATCGCGGCGAGTCAGAGTAAGTGGGAGCTTCGCTCAAGTATCAAATATGACATGTTATTAGATAATTAAGATTCATAATTTGAACTCAAGACTTGGGAATGAGTTGCATCATGCTATTGACTTGATTTTACTTATTTATGGGTTGTATATGTGTTGTACAAAAAAAATTGGGATTACATTCTCTTGGACAACGAGATGGAATTATCTACTCTGGGTAAAGAGTTGTATGACCCTCTCATAGGTAAGGAGTTGAGATTACCCTTCATGGCTAAGGAAATGAGGTTAAATTGTTAAGGACATGAGCGGTAGTAAACTTCTCATAAAAACTCTAAGTGATCTTAGTGCATCGATGACAGCTTGGACGAACTTACTGTTGGTCTGATGGGACCATTGAGGGGACACAATAATCATTATGTTCACTAGTGATCTTCATTTCCTCGAGAGTAAGATAATCGGTAACCATAATCAAGTCAATAACTAGTACGCATTAAATTGAATGACTTATAATAATAATAATAATAATTATTCTTTTATGGTATATCTATTGTGGGCCCCATATGCATGAATGCTTTAATTTCATTTGCGATTTGCAAATTCCTTGTTATTATGGTGTAATGAATATTGGAACTTGTCTTAAATGAATAGAATGAACGATTTACATTTAATTATAGATATAAATCTTATTTTCATGCTTTCTACTAAATGCTTGATGATTTGATTTCAACTTCATGTTAGATCTTGCATTTTTATTAAGTAGTACTTGCGTGTTTGATGTTTGAGCAATGTTTTCCTCTTATTGAGCTATGTTGTCTCTTTTAGCTCACCCCGTTTACTTTCTAGGCACATATGCTTTAGATCGCGACAAGGGAAATGCGATAGGTTGAAGTATTTCTTTGCATTGTGAGCCTCGTGTGCTCCTCATGGATCTTACTTTAATAGCTTTATAGATATTTAATTTCATTGATTCCGTATTTATTATCCATTTGTATAACTATTGTCTTACTGCAGGTTTTGTTTAGGCGAGCCAAGCCGTTGTTTAGGCCTGGCTCAAGTACTTGGATTCGGGTAATGGTTTGGACTGGGTGACTCGACCCTAGGTCAGGGGAGGGTCATCTCAGTTGATATCAGAGCATGATGATTAGAACTAGGGAAATGTTAGGGTAGTGAGCCCTAAGTATGTAGAGTATTTAAGTGTAAGGCTCAAGTTTAAGTCGAACTAATAAATGGTATATGACATTGGTTCAAATCGATTTAATGTGCACAAACGACCAATCATAGGATTTGAAGGGATTGAAAACATGAAATAAAATATTGATACGATGTTATTTGCTTTTTGTTGTAATATTTATAGAGTTTAGATATTCTTGCCTACTTTCCTATTTTGTAGGACTAGTTCCTCTTCGTTGCTCCACGGTGCACGATGAGCAACCACAGGAGGGACCAGCTTCCTACATCTTGAGGGAAACTCAAGAAAGATAAAAAAGGTAATGACACAATCAGATAGAACGACGCATATCTTCTATGACTAAGACACACCAGAAAGCCATTCAAGAATTGCTTCATGCACATGACCAGAGGTTGGTTGTGCTAGCCCAGTCCCAAGAAAGAAGTATGACACGTATTTTGGAACTATTGCATAATCAGAGGAATACTAAAGCAGTCGAGCAAGCACCATTGAGATCAGAGCCTAATCATCCAATAACACCCATACACGAGGACCATCTCATGGAAGATGGAGTTGATTCTATCACTGCCGCAATAGCATCTGACGTACCTATAGTCGATGGATATAATGTGGCATGCTTGGGGGGCAAGATACAAAAGGAATTCATGAAATACGATGTACCATACTTCTAAGGGGACCCTGATCCTATTTAGGCATAAGCTTGGATATTAAATATGGAAAAGAGGAAAGATATTTTGGGCATTGACGAGAGGATTATAGTGACGTTGGTGGACTTCTTGCTGGAACACAAGGCGCATAAGTGGTGGTTGTCTATCTTAATAACTCGATGACCAAATATGAGTTGGCCGCAGTTCAAACATTTGTTCTATGATGAATAGTTCTCGGAGATCGTAAAGGCAGATAAGATCAGGGAGTTTCTTGACAGTGGCCGAATACGCATCAAGATTCAATGAGCTGGCCGAGTTCGCATATGAGTATGTTCTATCCAAAGCGACTCGTATGTGACGATTCATTGATGGATTGAGGAGAGACATATGCGTTGTGGTGGCAACATCAGGATTAAAGACATACCAGCAGGCTTACCATTAGGCACTCGAGTGTGAGTCAACGCTTTGTGAGGATGGTATGCAGTTTCAGGCAGGGTCCGATCAATATAGTCAAGGCAAACACAGATTCGATACTTATCAAAAAAGTAATGAATGAGATTTCAAGAAACACTGATATGGAGGATCATAAGGTGGTCATGCACCCTCTGGCGTAGCTTTAGAGACCCCTCACATTTGCGTATTCTCGTGCCTTCGACTACTCCTAGTGTGGCATTTAGGCCACCGCATACATCGATGCAGCTGCAGTAGAATGAGGGTAGAGGGCCAAGGCTGAGTGCATCCGCGAGTGTCATGCAACCACCTCCAAATTACCAGAAGTCGCATATAATATGTTTCCAGTGTAGAGAAATGGGACATTATAAGAGTAGATGCCCCAACCCACCACCATTTAAGAGGGGTGTAGCTCCAGTTGCCCGAGGTGGAGTCTAAGTAGTAGCTGAGCATGATCGAAAGACCTCACGGTGGGTAGTTGTAGGTACGGGCTCCTATTTTGGTAATGAAACCAACATGCATAACTTAATTTGAGATCTATCATTAAACTATTATTGGGAAACCAAGATTTTGTATTTTGTGGTTGGATAGGTCATAGAAAAACTCGACAAATATATATATATATATATAATACTATCATTGATGGAATTGTATGATCTCACATATAATGGGCAGAATAGCAAAATTGGGGATCCCCCAAACTATGAATACATTAAAAATGAGCAGTCAGTACTTGACACATCAATATAAGTAGATCTAGTGATTTTGATTTAAAAGAGATGCACATTATGGAGGGTAGCGCATCGAGGATAGCCAAGTTACTAAAATTGAGGATACCAAAATGTTACAACCTCTTTCGAAATAAGTCTGGTTTACTTGACTGTACCATAAAATATAAATGAGCCAAGTTAATACGACTAGCAAAACACATCTTACGGCTAGTAATACTATAATGAGACAAATGATAATGAACTCAATGATAGGCAGATTATAAAAATTGAGGATACTCAGTTAAAAGTATAGTCTTGTTATTATTGTCTGGTGTTAGACATGTGGATTGGCAACCGTAAGATCAAGTGAAACCTAATCCGAACATAAGGGGACGATTGAACAAAAAAATAAAGTCGAGAAATAAATAATATAACTAGTACCACCTAATCTAAGTCATGATTACAAAATCCTTAAAATTATGGATTTTAATATAGGATCGATTTTTGGAAAGGATGAATAAGTAAATAGGTGGTATAATGGATTGTGAATTTAAAAGATACAATGAACACTACGATAGCCTTTCGTAGCCATGAGACTTGCAAGAGGAGCAACCCACTCGAAAGCCTAAATTTTACTTATATTGATAACATTACGAGAAATCATGATAATCGTTGGTAGTAAGTGACTTGAAGTTTCTTGATATGAGTGACCGTGACTTTCAAACATGAAATATAAAAGTTAAAACACTTTATTTCTTGGTGAGAGAAAGTTTTAAACAAGTTGTAAGAGTTAAAAATTAGCACAGAAAAGTGACAAGAGGCACTCGTTCATCAAATGTAAACATGACCAACCCAAATGAATTCAAACGGTCGTCCATGATCGTGAGAGTCGACTCAAAATATAAAACCTATAACAATAAATGTCGATAAATGTATGTTAACATTGATGTTAAGTTAATATTCCCGAGAGGAATACTTGACATGCTCATTTGCAGACTCCACAGATAAGTCACAAGGACATGAAAAGTCGTTCATTGATATGTAACCGAGATAGCGATATAGTGGTGCGCTAGTGCTCATACTATAGCCAGTAGCTATCCTCGTTCCTACTGCCAGTTGGCAGTATAGTTTTAGTGTCAGATATGCAGAGATATTTATGGCACAGATAGGCACCAAATCTCATCTAAGTAGGTTTCTGCCTACTTGCTGATCAAACGACTTAGGCGTCCATTGCGGTTTCAGTGCAGCGTACAAGGGATTACCAAGATATGCTTGATGATATGAAAACTTGGCACGTAGCTAAAGTTTAATGACTATATTTAGATCTATATGAGGTATGCCTCGCAAATTTTGCCCTGTAGGACAAAAAATAAGAATGTTGGGATGTTAGAGTCAACGGTAAATTTTATTTCATGCGAGGTCGAACATATTCACTACAAAAAATAGCAGATCAGAAACGAAAATTTCCGTCTCTGATTTGTATAAATTCTGTCTCTAATCCTAATCTGCAATGGAACAGAAACGAAATTTATTCCGTCTCTAAAATCGTCGACGCTGATTCAATCAACAACGGAATTGTGATTTCGTTTCTGATTAGAGACGGATTAGAGACGGAATTTAGAAACGGAGCAGAGACGGAATAGAAATGGAAATTTTCCTAAATGGTACAATTGTTCATGCATTCCGTCTCTGATCCGTTGCTAATCAGAGATGAAATTTTTTATTCCGTCTCTGATCCGTGGCCGATTAGAGATGGAACAGAGACGGAATATATTAATTTCGTCTCTGATTAGCAACGAATCAGAGACATAATTAATGTATTCCGTCTCTGATCCGTTGCTAATCAGAGATGGAACAAAGATGAAATTCATGCATTCCGTCTTTGATCCGTTGCTGATTCATCAAAAATTAGAGACGGAATAGCAACGGAATCTATGAATTCCGTTGCTAATCCATCTCAGTTCTGCTTTTTTTAGTTTTCAAACCTAAGCTTAATCCAATTGGTTCTCCATAACCTCTAAACTTGAAAATACAACCATAGGACCTGCTTTATCGCCTGCACCCCCTCCAAAACTCCTTGGGGGTGCTAACATCCCCCAAAAAAGTAGAATTTGACATACATACACAAATCAACAATATATATCAACAACAAATATTCAATTGAGAAAAAACATAAAATTCGACCTTAAAAAAGATTTATATAATCACGAAACGTAGTCAAGGATAATAAATGTTTAATATACCTAAGTATCCATAAAAAAACTACAATTCTCATTGTTTTACAACAACCATAAAAACACCTAAGTATCATAAAGTTGCTCATTCCTCGTTGTGCTAGCACTTAGGATGTGCTAGCATCAGGATCTACGTATCTTCTCTTCTTTCTCCATAACGACCTGAGACTGTAGACACATCCTTTGGGACAGTCACCCGCCACCTTGTAGTACACCGCCTCATCATCTAGCAACTGGTCATGTGTAGTCTGGGTCAGCTCCTGACGTCTTCTTTGGTGCTTAGCCTGCATGGATCAACAATATTTTGTTAACAATATAATAGTAGCATTAAGGTGAGAAGGCAGCAAAATATTCAAATTATGTTACCACAACGGATGATAAAATGTGCAAGTTACATAATTTACTCAAAAATGCTAATTAGTGCCATCAATCATGTTCAATTGTTTGGGTTTCTACTACCATTACAATAACTTTGCCCGTCTATATTTTGATTAAGATAAGAATGTTTTTGAGTATAACATTTTTCCTCATCAACTGATCATTATGTTAGGGAATTCCCCATCGCAGAATGCAATTTACATATAAATATACACACATACATCAGCGACTAATTGATAACTTTGAAAAGAAAAGAATTATGCATATGATTACTTGTTTTCACGAAGCATATCCCTTTGGTTCTTGCATCTCCAACTCATGCTCCGCTACCATGATACAAGAATCAGCTTCAAGTGAAGAAGAGGTTCCTTTGTCGTCTTTCGAGGATAATCCTCTAGTTGAAGTTAGCATGTCAGTCGTGCACTGCACATCAGGCGTAATTCCTACCTGATCGATATCATGGCGCGATGGGGATAAGTATTTTGCTACTGTTATGAATAATGCCGATCCATCTCACAACTCGGTCACGCTCTACATCAACAACAACAACAAATAAAATGAGTTTTTATAGTGAAAGTGAGATTGAATAATTATGCTCAGTCTTTGACTTGTGATTAAAATATACCAGACTGAGCACGCTCGAGCTCAATAGTGTCAAATAATTCCACTGCGTTTCTAGTTTCTACCAAAAACAATCTACAGCCGTAGCAAAAGATTGAATAAGATGACATAACTGACATTTTATAGTTTATAATGTACTACAACCATTGATTGTTAGCAATTAAAAAAAAATCAGAACTGTAAAGGCAAATGCATAGTAAATATCTGAATCGATCGCACAAAAAAATGACCAAGATCAGCAAACATTGCCTCAGCACCTGCAATCACACAAATAGACTTTTGTGTTAAGACAATCAATCTACAACGTCTCATTAATTCCATTAATTGCAAGGGGAAGAGTGAATCTTGTGAACTTTTGCAGACTGGCAAGGAAGACCACATATTTATCTACTGGATGATTAATTTGATTCAACTTCTAGGTGCAAGTTTCAGACGATCAGATTTGCTATTAGCATTATTAGGTAGAGATCCTTATGAACATGGTTAAGAAGACAAGGTGCAGCACATCAAACAGAGTTAAGATAACATTAACAAAGCAAACACCACACCTCTTTTCCTTGTCATTCTTAACTAATGCGAGTAAACCCTCAGCAGCAGTTCTCGATGACTTTTTTCAAGCTAACACCACACCTCTTTTCCTCAGGTCTTTATATGCAGCCTCTGCATTGAGTAACACCCAATACTGTACACAATTAATGAATTACAACCAGAAATTCTGACAAAGCACCGAAAAAAGAAGAATTTTGCATACTAACCGATGTCCCAATTGCAATTAACCAAAGCAGACTTGACTTCTTTTATCGGTGCACTGGTTCTTTCCTTTAAATGCTTGATAATACTTGTCTTATCTAATCCATAAACATTAACTGTAAACAATCTAAGGAACATTTTCCTTAGAGAGCCAATATGGGAATAGCCATAACTTGATGCATCTAAGCTAGTTATTTCCTTGAGTTCATTGAAGCATGGTCCTCTGTATGCCCAAGTACCAAATTGCGCAATTCCTGAATAGAAATCAAGTCACAAGGTTACGAGAATCTCAAACCACCTCACCACATCACCAACCCATAGAACTATAAAATCAAACCGAAAATATATTAGCCTCTGCTGATGTAATTGCATCTCCAACTAAGCCGAGCAGATGAACAACTGAACCAACAAGATTTTTGAACCCATGAGATCCATTGACCCCAACAGCTCCTTCACTGCAGTTAAGCTAAAAATCCATAAAATAAAGTCACAACTCCTTCACTGCAGTTAAGCTAAAAATCCAGCAAGATCAATCTGTTACAACTCTAAAACCAGTGTGATCCAAATAACCAAATACACAAATCCCATAACAGAAATCAAGTACGAATACCAAATACACAAATCCCACAAAATCGCATGGATTTGATATATTAAAGATCATATATAGGTCAAAGGAAAGTATGGCCAATGGCCTAATAAGAGAAGGATGTCCCAACCATGAGCATCAATACCATTGAGAAATACCAAATTACATTTTCACATGTCCATCTTAGACTCAGCCATATGAATGGATACTGTAATGATTTCATTTTCTACTAAACAAGGCATATATATTGTATTTAGATAGAAAAAAGGTAAGAGAAAAACAGAAATGCATTTAGCTTTATTCTAACATCAAATGAGCTATTTGTACTTATTAAATGCAGAAAAGTTTACTACCTGGTAATTAGCTTTGAAACGCCCAAGCAAACGACATTACTCATGGTAATTATCATGATCAGCAAGGCCTGAATTCCAGAAATATGTTAATAAAATTAGAAGCAAAAATAAATATTGCATCAACTAAAGCAGTTCTTTTAAGCAAATGACTCTTCTTCATACTTCAATGATGTAAAGCAGTTCTTTTAAGCTTCTCATTAAAAAATTTTATGATGGCTCACTTCACTTGGATATAATGTGGATCAATAACATTGAGAAATCAAGTCAAAACTTTTAGATAGGCAACTATATTTTTCACTTTCTTTTATTCAAAACTGACCTCAGTTTCCATATGTTCAATATATCAACACTGGAATCAATGCAAGTAAGATCAATAACAACCAAGGTAAAAATCGATCTCATTCAACAATAAACCAAATAAAAGTCTTGAGATTTCCAATTGATCACTTGGCGTTGTGATGTATGTCCAGAAAAATAAAAAGTTAAACTTCATCCGGTGCCTAAGAATTAAAGAAGCTGACAGAGATAAAGTTGGCACCAGAAATCTAACACCCATGGAGCAACGAAAAGGATAATCATGAAATAATGATATAGCAAAGACAAAAAGACACCAAACCTTGGCTAGAAACTTTGAACGCTGAACATCGTTGCGAACAGAGAACGCCTTATAGCAGCTAATCGTACCAATCACTCCAAAGCCTTCAATAACAAAGATAAGAAATCATTGATACCTTTGTACCATAAGAAAAATTGATGTAACAGTAGTAATATATTATTGATGAAGGTAGGACATAAAAGAGTAATACATCCTCTTAAGAAATAGCCAATCCAATCCCTAACTAATTCTTTATCTGAATGATTTTTCAAGTGATAGGACAAACCATGGCCTTGTATACACTAGAACCCAGAAAGATTTTGGAATCCATGAACAAAGTTGTTTGATCAATCAATTCAGAAAATGCTTGACAAGTACTTTGATGATTACATAAGTTTTTAATAGCATTACATGAGAAAAATACATTCAGTGCACGCCATACCATCCACAGATTGCAGGTTGATATTAATAATTGAAGGTAAGCTCGGATAATCATGCAAATAAACAAGCATTATACATTAACATTACATTCTATTCGCCAACAATAATAAGGAGAATAAATTTTTATCTTAACATAGAAACTAGCTTTTTTCGGTCAATGAATAAAGGAAACAGCTTGTGAAGCCAGGTTCTTATATGAAATAAATTTCAGATGAATGATTCAATGGAAAAGGTATTAAGTCTATGCAGTTAAGAATTTATTTTCCTCTTATTTTTTATTTTATCACAATTCTTACAATGTTAACAATAATGGGGTAAAAAAGGGCAGGAAGAGAAATAAGGCCAAGCCTCGGAAGACCAACAACCGAATTTAGTAAGACTTCAATTCGTCATAGAAGTGAGAAGGTTTGATGAAGTGAATCGAGTGAATTAAAAAAAAGAATTAATTGAGAAACTTTAATACAAAATATGAGACTGATCTAACCTCCTTTGAGATAGGAGGTTTTGCGATTGCATAGTAGTAAAAAAAGATTTGCAGGTTTGAAGGATCCTCCAGAACTGGCCTCCAAGCAGACGGTACCTACACATGACTGAGAAGTGTGAACATTTCCAAGAGAAATCAAGTGAAAAATACTGCGTTAAGATGTTATCATAAATTTATTAACAATAAATAAAGCAACGTGAATATGTGATAGATAGAAATGCAGTATCATTTTTTATTTATTTTTAAATACTTGTACAGTACCAAATTCTTCTGAACTCTCATCTAAAAATGTTCACATAAAGTCAAATGACAAGCACTTATGCGCAAGAGAAAGTGCCAGTTCCTACATCTTGCTCATTGCTGCATATTTATTTCATAAAAGTGTTAACTAACAAAGTGAAGTAAACAAAACTACAAAATAACATAAGAGCTCAAAAGCAATAAAACCACTAGATAAACCATAGAGATGCTCAATCTCCTACTGGGAAATAAGAGTTGACATATTACCATCAATTTTTAGTTGATTTAATGATGACATACATATTTGAAATAACTAGAATAGAGCTTGATCCCCGAAAGAACAAGCCACCCTTCGATGATGTGTTGAAGGCAATCCAGGGCTAGGCTGATAAGAAAGGTCAAAAAATTTCCAAAAGGAACTTCCAAAGAAACTTTCAAATAAATTCAACGAATGAAAAAGAAAATGAACTAGATAAATCGACAGCAGAATACGGAATAACACAATAACAAATATACAACCAGACGAGTTGTAAAGTGCATCGGCTGCCAGGCCTCATATACGCATATATGTACAAGTATTCCTTAGGTGTTTTTCATGAGCTGAAAACCGAACTTTCGGCTACACCTTCACAAACATCTCCACGGCAAAGCGGGCATACCCCTGCACACCAGAGATCAGAAAATATATAACATTTATCAACACATATCATATGGTATTCATGGTGATGGGGGAGAACTCTTATTTTATCACCTTCATACTCAGACAAGCGAATGTAACATCTGCAGTATAATCTCAAAAGTTACACAAACAAAAAGAAAAATACATATGTATCACCAAGGTGCTTATCATAATTACGCCACTCTTGCGCCTCTCGCTCAACATTGTCCCCTTGTTGTGGTGGATCGGCAGGATCTATTTGCGGCGGTTGTTGCTGGTCAGGTATATGATGTTCCGACTTGATCGCAAGTAATCTTTTAGTGGCATAAAAAATTTCGACCAATGAATTGTCATTTGGCAAACAATCTTTCATGAATTTTATGATTTCATTATACCCTCTTTCAGATATATGATGTTCTGACTTAATCGCAAGTAATCTTGCATTGCGGACAACGTTGTCATGGTTTAGCAACCCTGCCACAATTGTTCGCTACTAGCCTCTATCATGTCATATAGTTGGCGTGCTTGGGGGTTTGGTGATTCTTCCACGTGATTCCAATTGAAACTTGGACCTGCCACGTTATGTAGCATCTCGCGGTAAGTTGTCGGATCGTCTCCTCCCACATCAGCATCATCAATATGGTTATCCATTTGGTAAAAGTTATGCGGGCCTTCATCTCCGTTCTCACCATGTTCGTACCAACAGTGATATCTCGAAACAAATCCATACCTACATATGTGGTACTCAACCGTTTCGACGTCCAGGTACAGTACAAGTCGACATTTCTTATAATTGCACGGACATCTAATCTTCCTTTCACTTTGGTATGTAGGACAATGTTGCTTAGCAAATGATATGAATTCTTTAACCTTCGCCGCAAATTCAATTCGAAAGAAGCCGTTGTCGAGACGGTTGTACATCCAATCTCAGCTTGTAGACGACATTCCTATTGTAATCGTGCAATTAAATTAGTCAAGTAGTTTCATAATTTCCAACGATACATGGCTACTTGTGTGTCCAACTAACACAATTTATTAGAAGGGGGAATCTGAGGACTTACCTAACTACATGAGCAAAAAGCTTTGCTTCTAGCCATTGAATAAAGGGGTTGGAAACAACTTTCTTAATACCTAGCTCAGTACATGACTGATACCAAACATAATATGATAATTGGTCGTAAAAATAAAAGCAACAAGGAGTTCAAAAAAATAAATAAATCATAAGTTATAAGAGGCATACAAATACCACATAGTATCAAAGCTCCTACTACTTGTTCACTCGTACCTCCTTAAGGTTATAGGTTTATTCAATTCTCTTGAAATTTTATTTGAAATAGCAACATTAACTGAAAGAGTAATCCTAGTTTTTGAACCCTACCTAGTAGTAGAAATTATATAATTATAGGTACTATTCATCTATACCTACTCTATTGGTAGCTTTCTCTACACACATGCATATACACACAAGTGAATCAAATATAGCGGGAAAAACATGAAAAAATGTGGCATAACAATATCAAATAATGTAAATTAAGAAATAAAATATAGCACAATTTTCAGTATTGGCAGCTCGAAAACCAGTGAATGCTTGTTGCTTAATGGCAACCAAAGCTCCCTAAACAATTTGCAAAGACCTATCTCCAAAGAAGACATCTAAATTTGTGCACAGTTGCAAACAAACTCAGCTAAATGATCTACATTTCAAATCAAATCAAACCAACTTAATAATGTAAGACCAATCTTCAAAAAATTAAGAAAACAAGGTAATCACATAGAAACCCAATGCACCAAAAATGGTTTTTTGTTTCAATCAATCTTATTCCTACATAGTATCAAAATCTGAACTAATAGGAACATGACCTAGAATCAATGGAATTAAATTTTTAGTTACAACAGCTGAAGGATGACCAAGTCTATGATGCCATGAACAATTATGATTACTTACTGTAAATGACTGGGGAAGCTCTAAAGTAAAGGAAACTAAATCAATGATGTACAAGTCAGCTATGACTCTCCCAACAGCAAGAACTTAAGTACTCTCGAGGTCCTGTAATAGATAGAAATTGGTAAGGAAGGTGAATTTAACAGTGAAGTAGCAGTAAGCACATAAACAACAACAACAATAACCACCATAAGAACACAAACCCTAAAACCTAAAACCCAAAACCATATATATAAAAGTGTTAATATACCGATGTGAATTAATTTGATTTAAAGATAATTAAAGTCTTGTAGTTATAAGCTTTAATCTAAAACCCTAAATATATATAAAAACTGGTAAAAACTTGTATAAATCCAATTAGGGAAAACTCTGTCGCTCACAAGTAACATTGCAACAACTAAAACATGGCAAAATGAACATAACTACAAAACCCAGATCACAACACAGAAATGTAGTTCACATTTCATTCTACAAAACCCAGATCACAACACAGAAATGTAGTTCACATTTCATTGTTACTCGGTAGAACAAGCATAACCACAAAACAACTAAGCATGCAAGAGAGGAGCAGAACAAAAACTTCTAAACCAAACAAAATACACAACAGTAACTTAATAGATCAAGTGAAGAACACCAACAAATGCACATGATAGCCAAACCAGTGCCAAACAGATTTTGCGCGGTTGAAGCGGACTTGGTCCCGTCATACCGGTATTTAACACTTACATTTTCTAAGTGGCTTTGAGCCCACGTGTAGAGTGTCACGACCACTTAGGCGCCTATCATTTGTTTCCAGACCACTTGGTCTTTATCGTTGATCATTGTAATCTGTCTACCGTGCGCTTTATTGTTCTTTCCAGCTTCATTTCTTTCCTACATGATTTATAGATTTATTTATTGTTTAATCTGAATTACTGTTGAACTTCTTCTGGATTTATTCACTGGGATTGTCTCTGCTTTAAGTGACAATTGTAGGCATAATCTCCGAACTCAAGAAAATTGATTTGCGACATATGTAATTCATTTGATGTATTTATATTATAATTACTATGTTTTATAAATGGGTATTTGGGTTGAGAGGTACTATACTTTGTATATTGTATCTGTTGTACGGGGTTTCCACATTCTAGCTTCTACACCTATAACTTGTTGTGTATTGTTATCGCGTTTTCACCGCATTTAAATTTCGCTGCATATGATTTCATATATATATATATATATATACTTTATTATGTGGGCTATCAGGTACTAAAGACCGATTTGTGAGCCTGACTAGGCCTTTATTAACTTCAAACTTATTTACTAGGGATTAATGGAGGCCTAATGTCCGTGCCCAATTTGTAGGGTTGGTGCCGTCACAGTTGGTATTAGAGCCTAAGGTTATGAATTTAGCTCTTGATAAAGTCTACAACCAGATTACTTCGCGAACATAGACTTTTAGAGTTAGGAATACCAACGAACTTAATGTGAAAACCCTATGATTCTAACTTAGAGACTTAGTTGGGAAGCATGCGAATATGAGATTGGGGGAGATTTTGACTAAGCCTTACCATATGCTATTTGATTGTATGTATTATATGGTATCGATATATATATATATACGATTTAACTACTACTATTGTCGTATTCACTCTTGTGCTTCACGTGAGGCACGATGATTGAATTATAAGAGATTGACGATAAAGTTAAGAAATTAATGGTGATGATAAATCTTTGGATAGAAGTAAAGCATGTATATACCGAAACATGAAAAAGAAATAATAGATTTCAATATATTACATTGGAACTAGTTATGAGGATTGAGTCGGAAGTGAAGACTGCCAGAGAACGTAGTGTTTGATGATTTCAAGTTGTCAAATCTTGAGAGTTTGTGACAATAGTGAACCCTAAAAATAATTGCAACTATTATCTCGATTTAATGACTATCTAGGCATGTAAATATGAGAAAAAGAAATCTTGTTGAATGAAAGATGTGTAGTGAACAGTTATGCATACCTTGGTTAGTGTGTCAATAGTTCTACTTTATTGTTCATCCATGAGATGTAAATTAGGTTAGGGTTGACCCTAATATGATCTAACCTAAATTAATGAAATGAGATTTTTTTTTTAATTTGTTGTGTACCTTAAAGAGTTAGATTTTCCTAATAATTGCATTGTTGGATATTAGTGATTCGAGAAATCAAAAGCATACTTAGTACGCATTGAAGAATTTTAAAACTTTTCAAGTTTTCAAGGCACATATTAGTTGCAGGTGGTAAGAAAGGAATGTTCTAACAAGTCCTTGAAGTAGATACAAGGAGTTAGATTCAAGTTATCCATAAATCATGAAAGTTTCATGCATGTAATTCTAGAGGATGCACTTGGAATAATTTATGTAAGGGAATTGACTTTGTTTGATAATATAGAATTAATAAGAATTTAGTCAGCGTATACATCCCTATATGATAATCTGAATAGGAGCACCTAGAAAAGTAAAGTTTGAGAAAATTGGTAAAGCCACATAATATATCGAGGAATGCGAAAAAAAGCGGACAAAAATTTGTAATACAAGTGGATTAACGAAGAAGCTAAGGAAGCAAAGTGTTGAAATGACTTGAGAGCTAATAAGTAAAGCATGTACGGAAATCTTTAGCTTTGACGAAAGCTCTTGAGTAGTAGTGCTGGATCAGAAGCCTGAGTAACTCCACATTAGGGACATTATTCATTTATAGTCCTAAAGTTGGTGAAGTCGACCACCACCTATAAGGCTGAGGAATGAATTAAGTGTTGTGAGCAAAATTGAGTCTACGGATTATCCGTACGATTAGAGACAACCTGAGGACTAACCCTTAGGACGATGCATTATAAAATTCTAACAAAATCTCGATGTGGTTCAAATGCATATGTACGCCTACAGATGAAAAAACAAATTGACGTGATCGTTAACTTGCAAAATTATGAAGATCATATGATGGTGAATGCTTAGAAATGATCATACGCTAGTCGCCTAAATCTGCTTGCATTTTTTCCAACTCTTATCGATAGACTCGAAGTACAACTGAGCAATTTACACATATGAAGCTGAGATTTTTAGTTAGATGGTGTACCAATGTCCATTATGTTGGACTGTAATCCTTATATTTATTGCCAAATTATGGTAGAGTTTTTCTTTTACTACCTAGTTGTGGTAGGGTCACTGACATTGATGGGCATCCGACTACATTTAAGTATGGCTTTTTCATTTTGACGGTTAAATTGCATGGTTGATCCAAATTCTAGAGGTCGGGCTCATGTTTTGTATTACGAAAGAATTTTTGCATAAATGCATGATGTAAGTATGAATTTAGCGATTGAGCAAAAGTGGTGTGGCTTCATTTGAGACTCAGAAATACCTTGAAGTTCTAGTAAGTAATGATAATGAGACATTGGAGTTAGTAATTATTTAAGAATCACACAAAAGGAAGCTAAGCGGATTAGATACTATTTGGATTGGCACTAGATAAATTGATTGGTGAAGTGCATTATTACAAGAGAGCATTCAGGTTAAGATATAAGGACATTACAGATTCAAAGTGAAGACAAACTTGCACTCAAATATTTTCTCTACTTAATCTATTCATGGGCGTAACTTCCTTCTAATTTCGAGGACGAAATTCTCTTTTAGTTGGAAAACCGTAACGACCCGTATTTTTAATTCCTTAATTAATCGCTAATCACAAATTATTAGTTGTCAACTATCCAATCGAGGGGTAAGTTGAAGTGTTCAAAAATTTATAAAAGAAAATAAATAAAATGATTTTAATTTTTTGTCTGGCATAATACTGTGAGTATTATATGATATCGCGACTTGGCGTGACTTAATTTAAACTAAGTGTGCACATGATAAGACTATAAACCATCAATTTGTTTAAATCAACTAAGTGAGGACGAGGCTATGGTTTGCGCATAATGCATGTCAAGTTTGAAGTGTTACAATGTGTGGACAAAGGGAACCCAAATAAATTGGGTCATAATTCAAATTTCTTACTCAACCAAATAAAAAGGGGGATAAAAACCTTAATTTCTAGGTTATAATAAAAAAACCTAAGCTATAACACAACATACAGAGAGAGAGAGAGAGAGAGAGAGAGAGAGAGAGAGAGTCCGATGACACAAGGTGGCGACGGTCGATGAGAGCTCATGCGAGAGAGCAGCCGCGTTAGAGGACAACAGGGCGCAGACGGTGCAGAGGCGCGATGACAGCTCGCGGTGCAGCGGCGAGCCAACGATGAGTTCGGCGTGCAGAGTAGCTCGCGGACGTGTAGACTAGCAACAACTAGGCGTGGTGGCGCATCAACAACGGCGTCGGTGAGGGCACGTGAGGCGAACCGACTGATCCCCGACGAGACACACCAGCGGCGGACGGCGAGGCGTGGCTCCGAAGAAGCTTGACAATGCAATGGATTGTTTATGAAGAAGACAAAATGTGTAGATCTTGGCTAAGTTTGCATCCATCAAAGGGATTTTGGAGTTGAGACCTCCATTGAAGGCAATGGCGAGCCACTAAACCACATTTAAAATTTAGATCCAAATCAAATTTAGGAATTTATAGTTGTTGATGAATTTGAAGTGGTTAATTAGGAGAGTTAATTCCTAAGGGTCTTTCTCCTTCTTCATCTATTTAGCTTTGGAATGGATTGGAAATTAATGCACTCCATTTGTTTGATGAAATTGTCAAAGAGACATTAACTTGCCCTTTTTATGAAAATGCATGGAAAAGTATGAAATTTGAGTCTTGTGGATTTCTTTTTCGAGCTCCGTTTTTTGACTTGATTTAATCGAGTTTCCTCAACATTATTTTAAAGTCTTGAAATGATTGTTACTTGTTCGCTTGGTTCGATAAAAATATTTTAAATTGATTACTAAGTAAATGATTCTTTAAATATGACTTTTGGTCTCATTGAAGTATATTTTAGTCTCATTATCAAACAAGGTTGCGATTTATCAATTTTGGATAGGGTTAAGACTAAGTTGAGGCATAAAAGAAGTTTTGATTGATTCCTTTGAAAATGAACTTATTTCGATTAAGTCATGAATTTTCGACTAAATGATATGATTTGGAGATTCGGTGGAACTTGGCTCTTGTGCGATGATTTAGATCTCTTTAATGGTGATTTGTCGACCGCATTCGATTCATATTGGAAAATCAAGTCTTGTCGAATTTTCCTCATTTGTTCCACGACATTCTTATTTTATTCGAGCGGTCGATTTTATTTTGAAGGAATGTTTTTAAAGTCGAGAATGAATTAAATAACCAAATTGGAAATAAGGATGAGTCCTTAATAGTCTAAACTACCCTAAACGAGTTATAAACGAGTATAAACAATGTGTTTTATAGCTATATGCTTGTAGATACATGACGAGGACTACTACTATTCGAACGATTAATTTGATGTGACGATCTATGCGATTTTACTGTAAATAAACCATTAAGAAATTCAATATTAACTCTTTTCCTTTCCTTGCATATTTTAATAGGAATGATACCCATTATTGGACTTTACTTCCTTACCGAGCGACCTAGGGTCTAAAATGGTCGAATCGAGTCGTTGTTTACTTGTGAGTTGAGCATTCAAGTCGAGCTCGTGGCTCCTAAACGAGACTGAATCCTCTGAGTGAGAATCCACCAGGTGTCGCGGCTCCTCACGAGACTTCAAGGATTCAATTGCGGTTGAGCATCCGATTGCGAATACGGCTCCTTTTGGAATGTTTTCTCGGGCTGCGGTCAAGTGAGCCAATAGTGTCGAACGGATTTGGTGCGGTTGAAGCGGACTTGGTCTCGTCATACTAGTATTTAACACGTACATGTTTTAAGTGGCTTTGCACCCACGTGTAGAGGGCCACGACTACTTAGGCGCATATCCTTTGTTTTCAGGTCACTTGGTCTATATCGTTGACCATTGTAGTCTGTCTATCATACGCTTTATTGTTCTTTTCATCTTCATTTATTTCCTACGTGATTTACAGATTTACTAATTGTTTAATCTGAATTACTGTTGAACTTCTTCTAAATTTACTCCCTGAGATTGTCTCCGCTTTTGGTGACAATTGCAGGCATAATCTTCGAGCTCAAGAACATTGATGTGCGACATATGTAGGTCATTTGATGTATTTATATTATAATCACTATGTTTTATAAATGGGTATTTGGGTTGAGAGG
Organism: Stephania yunnanensis; assembly: GCA_039657365.1. Taxonomy (NCBI): domain Eukaryota; kingdom Viridiplantae; phylum Streptophyta; class Magnoliopsida; order Ranunculales; family Menispermaceae; genus Stephania; species Stephania yunnanensis. Next base: position 48,065,261 of record CM077584.1, on the reverse strand, counting down.
CACTATAGTATTCGTTGTACGGGGTTTCCACATTCTAGCTTCCACACCTAAAACTCGTTGTGTGTTTAATTTATTTGTTATCGCGTTTTCATCACATTTAAATTTCGCTGCATATGATTTCATATATATATATACTATATTGTGTGGACTATCTAGTACTGAAGACAGGTTTTGAGGCTAACTAGGCCTTTATTAACTCTGAACTGGTTTACCAAGGGTTAATAGAGGCCTAATGTCGGGCGGTGCCCAATTTGTAAGGTTGAGGTCGTCACAAGTCTCCAATAGACAATGGATTTAGACTATGGATTGTTAGTTGTCACTTTTTATTTTCAATTTTCGAATATTAATAAAGACCTAAAAAAATATAAAATTTTAAAAAAACCCATTTGTCTCACGTGACAGTCTACCACAATGTCTAGAAGTAGACATTTTGATAGACACACTCCACTTTGATTCCATGCCATATTATCAATCCATGGTTTCACTAGAAAACATTTTTTTGGGTTGAATGTGGATTCTACCTTAAGTGAATCCATTTTTACCCTAATCTATGGTCCCATTAGATAAATTAGGGGTACAAATGGGTAAGGTAATACCCACAGGTGATGGGGATTTACCCTAACAGGTACGGGTATGAAGATTTTAAATGGGGATGGGGGTGGGAATGGGTACAAAATATCATACCCACACGGGTACAACAACAACAACAACATAGCCTCAATCCCAAATTAACTGGGGTCGCTACATGGATCAAACTTTTTCGTTGTGCTCGATTAAGTGCAATTGATTGTGAGCTTTGCAAACCATTCAAATCCCTTTTAATTAATGCATCCCATGTTAACTTTGGTCTGCCCCTACCTCGTCGAATTTCTACAGTTTCTATTGAGTCAAGTTTTCTAGTTTGTGCATTTGTAGGCCGTCTTTGCAGGTGACCAAACCATCGCAACCGCCCTTCCCTAATCTTTGTATCAATTGGTGCTACTCCTACTTGTCTTTGAATTTCTATATTTCTTATTCTATCTTTACGAGTTTTACCATACATCCACCTAAGCATCCTCATTTCTGCTACGTTCACTTTATGTAGTTGTTGTTGCTTTACCGCCCAACATTCACTTCCATAGAGCATAGCTGGCCTAATTGCGGTCCTATAAAATTTTCCTTTTAACTTAGTAGGAACATGTCGATCACAAATCACCCTTGTTGCACTCCGCCATTTCTTCCATCCAACTTGAATTCTATGTGTGACATCATTTTCAATGTTACCATCATTTTGTATGATTGATCATAGGTATCTAAAGTGGTTTACCTTAGGAACTTCTACTTCCCCTAATTTTACCACTCCGTCATCTCGATGTCTAGTGTTTCCAAACTCAAAGTGCATGTATTCAGTTTTCGTCCTACTACTTAAAGCCTTTAGATTCTAATGTATTCCTCAAGAGTTCTAATTTCCTATTCACTCCATCTTTGGTTTCATCCACTAAGACAATATCATCTGCAAATAACATACACCATGGTATATCCTATTGAATATGTCTAGTTAGTTCATCCATAACTAAAGTAAATAGATATGGGCTTAAAGCCGATCCTTGATGTAGTCCTATCGTAATGGAAAATTTTTTTGTAGCTCTTCCAAATGTCTTTATACTCGTTACTACTCCATCATACATATCCTTAATAGTGTCTATGTATCTAGCATGCACTATTTTTCTTTCTAGAACCCACCAAAGAACATCTCTAGGGACCCTATCATATGTTTTTTCTAAATATATGAATACCATATGAAGATCTTTTTTCTTTTCTTTATATTTTTCTAACAATCGTCTTACAAGAAAAATCGCCTCCATAGTTGACCTCCCTGGCATGAAACCAAATTGGTTCTCTGATATTGTTGTTTCTCTCCTTAGCCTATTGTCAATTATTCTCTCCCACAGTTTCATAGTGAGACTCATAAGTTTAATTCCTCGGTAGTTTGAGCAACTTTGAATGTCTCCTTTGTTTTTGAAGATTGGCACAAACGTGCTTCTTCTCCAATCCATTGGCATCCGTTTTGATTTTAAAATTTTATTGAAAAGTTTTGTTAACTAAGTCAATCTGATTTCTCCTAAGCATTTCCAAAGCTCTATGGGTATTTCATCTGGGCCACATGCATTCCCTATTTTCATTCTTTTCAATGCCTCTTTAACTTCTACAATTCTAATATTGCGTGTATAGTTTACATTTCTTTCTTGGTGTGGGTTTTCATCTATTATAGTATCAACTTGATCATCATTAAATAAACTATCGAAGTAACTTCTCCATCTCTCCTTAATATCCTCCTCGCGCGTTAAAACATTTTGATTTTCGTCCTTAATACATCTTACATGACTTAGGTCTTGCTTCTTTTTATCTCTTAATTTGGCTAGCCTATATATATATATATTTCACCATCTGTATTACCTAACCTTGTATATAGATCTTCCATGAAATTTGTTTTAGCTTGACTAACTTCTTTTTTAGCTTGTTTTCTAGCTTCTCTATATTGATTGTACGCATCTTCATCTTGACACTTAGGTATTTTCCTATACATCTCTCTTTTAGTCTTAATCGCTCGTTGGACATCCTCGTTCCACCACCATGTTTCCTTCTTTGGAGGTCCCAAGCCCTTAGATATACCTAATATGTTTGATCACACCCTCCTTATGCAACTACTCTACTCATACCCACACGGGTATGAGTAATAAAATATACCCATAAGTAATCCCTATGGAGATCTCCACAGGCAATCCTTAAGGGGATACCCACGGGTAATCCCTACGGGGATACCCATCTGCCCATGAGGATACCCATATATCAATTATACACCATATAATATATATTATTTATATATATACCATATGATATTTATATATAAATATTACACAGTTTCCAATCCGAAACCCTCATGCATATAACAAAAAACCTCTTAATGAGATTTATAATTTTAATTTATTTGGTTAATTAAAAATTATATGTTTTGTTTTGAATTGTTTGCAACTATATTTATATTTTAGAATTTTAGTATTTAAAGTACTGAAAAAATAGGATCAAATGAGAAAAATTGCAAAACCTTATTTTATAGAATCCTCCTAATTTTTTTTGGGCCCCTTAGTATTATTGGCTTTATATATAGTTGATATTTATATATACATGTTATGAATTTGTAACTTATTGACATTATTGTTTTTTTTTTTTTTTGTATCACAACATTATTGTTTCTTAACTTTTAAGTGTTGAGAGAGAAAAAATATATACATTGATCATCAACCACACCAAAACTTCAACCTTTTCAAGAAAAAAAATTCAACCCTTAATCTCAAATTCTTAATTCTCAAATTACGTGGATCAACTATATGATCAAACACTTCATAATATAATTTTTGTTAATATTTAGTTATATTATAAATTTATAACTAAATATTATATATACAATTATATATCATATTATAATATGTTTATGTTAACATATGTATATTATACGTATAAGTATCTTTTGAAAATATATGTAGTTCTACTTATTATGTATGTATATTTGATAATTTATTTGTTACAATTCTTTTTTTTTTTAAAAAATTCCCGTGGGGATCCCTAATGAAAAATGGATTGAGGAAAAAATTTCTCCACGGATATTCCCCATCCTCGTAAAAATCTCCATGAAAATCCCACAAGGATCTCCAATGGGTAATGAAATGAGTAAAGCATTTTACCCATGAAGATTCTTCACACCTACGGAGATTTAATGGATATGAGTATAGATATGAGAATTCATCTTCATATGAGCATGGATGATAAATTTTTTGGTTAGCATATATATGGCGAATAACTAGGGGGGAGTAAAGAGTGAAAGTATATGTTTGAAGACTCATAGCTACCTTAATTACCCAAACCAACTACTACCACACAGTTACAAAATAAAAAACCAAATCCTAGGTTATCAAAGCGGAAGGTTATCTTTCTAACAAAAGAAAGTGCAAGCTGGAGAACTACAGCTTGTTCTTCGGAGACGGCTCACAAGCGCGCTTATTGCACAGCCTATCACGGGTGTCTACTTCAACGAGCGAAACTGACTTGCAACAATTATGAGCTGTATGAGGCAAGTCTTAACTTGGACAGGTACTGCTATTTGATTTAGTCTTTAGATATTTCTAGATTTGAGATATGCTGAAAATAAATGTTTGGGACTTCTACTAGTGATTACAAATAAAGCATCTTAAAACCATGAACTTGTACTACATCTTGAAGACATTGGAAGAGATAGTTCACTCTGACAAGGTACAAGTAGAAACTATAACAAGAAATGCCGATGAAGCATTTCAAGGTTGGGCGATTTGCCTAGAGCGTCGATGGAAAATACACACCGCCTATTTTTGTAGAGATCAATATGCAGGAATCTCTAATTTCTAAATGTTTTCTGAAAAGGAAAAGAGAATTATATACAGTGACGATTAGGAATGGCGTAAGAAAAAGACGATCAATATTTCCTTGAAAAGAACAAGATTAACAACATCCTCGTTCCAAACTTGCACATTTAAGTTTCAGGATATATATTATTAATTGCAAGATAAAGTGACTACTCTATCAAACAGAGGTTGTGCCATTCATCTCGATATTTATCATTCCGACTTACAATAGCTTTAATGGCTCGATTGTATATTTTCAGTTCCATACCATCTAATGGCAATGACCCCACTTGTGCAGCTAGCCAATTCAAGTACTCAGACTGCCATCAAACGATGTGAACCAGATAATTGAAGTCATATTTGGAGAATCACCAATTATATAAAGTACCTAAATTTGCCAAAAAAAAAAAAATAAAATATGATGAAAGAATAAGATAAAAAAAGAAATTTGAGAGAGACTAACCTCATCATACGAACCAATATTATGGGTATAGCGCCGGGGAAGCCCCATTTCTTCTATTTGCTTGTAGAGTTCTTCGACTGACATTAACATGTCTTTCTCTGATGGAAGATTCTACTTTCCCGATTAGACTTGTATGCAACCCACTTAGCTTGTAGCTCCAACATTCGAAAGATGATAACCTGCTAGCAGAGAAGAATTTCAATTCATAAGTTCTGTTGAAACTTAAACTTGTTTCCACTTGAAATAACAGAATAGCTGATGTCGCGACTGTGAAATCACCCTAACCTTGTTCGGGATTCCGACAAAAGAGAGGGAAGGAGCTAAGCTAGGTGGAAATACATGCTTGTAAAGGGGGTCTTCAATGCTCACAATTTCTTTGGTATGTAGAAATGGGAAATGGTAGTTATACCTATGACAAAATACCAGAATGATCAAATCAGTTCAGCTATTTGGCAAACGGCATGCCTTACTGCAGCTACAAAACAAGTCTAAGTTGAGTTTCGACTTGCTCATTGTTTAAGAAAACCAGTTCGTCTTGGCCCATTTGAAGAGTAGTGCAGATCAATGTACAAAAAGGCACAGAAAGCCTCCAAATAAGCAGAACGAACTTGAGAGATGAGACCCCAAAACCAAACAAAAAATAAATAAATCACATCGATGTCATTGTAAAACAATGGTCCAACTTGAATGCTAGATAAGATCTGACACCACATAGTTCTTAAAGCTATCCAATATATATTTTAAAAACATCCATACAAATACAACGTATTGATGCGGAAATAATCCTACAAATGTTCCATTGTGCTCACCATGCTCAAAAGATTAAGTGATTCCATCCCAACCAAGCAGCCCAAATTATAGAATGTGTCATGTTTTTCATAAGTAATATTCCCATTTTAACCCTTGCAAAATAAAATGGTACATCTTAGAACAGCCTAATTCCAGTGCAACTCTCTGAATTTGGATCAAATTCTTGAAATGTAAGAACATTGTATTAAATGACCTACGTTTTCTCCTTCCTCCATAGATAACTTCTCTTAAACACCAAACTATTGTTTCCAGATGCTAATAGATACAAAATAGCATGGATTAAATTACAAGAAAAAGTTTCAGAAACATGTACAAAAATGAAATCAAAATAAAAAATCCTAATAATAATGCTAAGGTTTTTCTTTTTCTTTTCTTTTTTTTTAAATTGAATTTAATAGCCAAGTAAAAGTTATTATTATTGTCAAAGCTTTGGCCGCAACATTCATTTGATGTAGTAAATTTGTAATACGGTATCTGTATGTCCAGTTTGTCCCATATTCATCATAAACGCTCATTAGAAATCCAATACCTAATCAATTCACAATAATTATCGATGACAAAAATCCCTCCAGTATCGATAGCATTGATCGGCAGGCTGGCAACTTAGGGTATTATTGTCAACAGAGCGAAAAGCATGCAACTTGATCATGGGGAGTTGAAACTTCACTTCTCAAAATTCGTCGCGGAGAAAGAGGCATGAGAAAGAGATGAGGTTATAGACAGGGGACTGTTTTTTATCATCATTCTAAATTTTTGTCAATAGCAAGCAACAAGATTCTTTGAGGAATCTGCAGGGAGATTTGTTTCTCCATTACTTCTAGCTATGGTAGTTAGCATCCTAAGAAGAATGATGACAAATCTCAAGAGGTTCACCCAATCAAGTGCTTCACAATGACTCCGAAAGAATCAACCAATTTCACCTCACAAGGCATATTCAGCTATATTCCCCATAAACTATCCCGTGGTCAATAATAAATGAACCCTTGACATTCTTACAACATTTTTTTTTTTTTCAATCTCAGGGATGGAAGTGAACAGAGCTAAAATCCCAATGGTTGGCATGAACATGAGGGAAGATAAGACTACAATGATTGGAAAATCAAGTTTGTTGAGGGAGCATGATTGGCCTTGGCCAATGACATGCTTAGGACTTCCTCTTGAACAAAATATAACATGTAAAAGTTCCTGCGACACAGTTATAGAACTCGACATGCCCAAAGATGGCCTACAAATGACCATTTAGAAAACTCAACAAAATAGAAATTGAAGAAGATCGATGGTACAGAGGTGGACATAAGATAACTTGGGATGCATTGATGAAGAAAATTGAAGGATTTTGAATGTACGCAATCAATTGCATTAAATCAAGGAGTAAGAGAGTATCATCCATATAACCAATCCCGACTAATTAGGGATTGAGGCTTTGTTGTTCTAGTAGTGTTGTTCACAACATAGCAAAAATATTGGTTGGATAGAAACACAGTAATTTTTCTAAAGAGGGAGACTTAAACTAATTAGGTAAATTCTGAATGCTGATCCGACAATATTTTTCTTCAAGAAACTAGGCAACTAAAGAAGGTAACAAGATTGAAAAGAAAATGTAAGAACTTCAATAGGAATAGTCGGGGCATAATAGTTCTTCAATCTTGATCAAATGGAAGTTGGAGAAGTGACTGATAGACGAAGATCTTGCACAGAACACTCTCAAGTTGAACAATCCCTAAATGCAAAATGGTTCTAGAGTCCCAAGAGAAAAGGAAACTTCGAGAGCAACGGTCATTATGATTAGTCATGGATCCTCAATGTGTTATAAATTTTGGAGTTTCAACAAGACAAAATTAAAGCACTAGAAAACTTGTAGCAAGGCTTTAGCACACTATAGCTCCCCTACTGACCAATAAACCAAATAACGAAAGGATGGTTTATATTTGGAGACTATGTGGTTTTACAATTCCTCCTTATACTAATTTAGAACATGGCTCAAACTCTAATATGTGATATCCTAATTTGATTAGAAATTTAGCAATTTAGTTTCTAATTATAAAGTAAGAGTATTTGATTGTTTTGATGTAAGTATCAATATGTTTGAGTAAGAAAAAGATTGCGCTTGAGTGCGTGCGTACACGCGCGTGTGTTTTGAGAATAGATTGTGAATTAAAGAGTTATATATGAGTTGGGACTTTGGTTCTATAAAGAGAGCCCGGTTAGATTTAGGTGTTTGTTTTGAGCGTGCACCCATGGCGCCTTGTGTGTTGAGCATCATGTTGGGGTGAGACCAATTAATCACCATGCAACAAATCACTCATTCATTCAATTTTACAATGGTTGACAAAGAGCAATTAATCACCATGCAACTCACTCATTCATTCAATTTTATTATGGTTGACCAATCAATCAGTTGTGTCAAACCACAACGGAAGTCCCAAGATCACAGTCACACGAATATACCCAAAGATAAACAAACACTGAGAAAAACAAGAACACACAAAGTTACATGGAAAACCCCAAAATCAAAGAAAAATTAAGGGCAAGAAACAAGGTATTCCACAATCAATAGTTTAATACACAAAGAAAAAACCACCTCTATCTAAACCCAGATGGACAACATCCAAGTACAAGATTCAACTTCACAGCCTAGTGTGCCATGTACATACTCGCAAACACGCCCATATGCATGACCCTCACGATTGCTCTCGGCTCCTCAACAAGCTCCTCCAACCCTATATTAAAGTACACACCCTATATGGGAGCGTACACTAACAACAACAATTAGAATCTAATTTAACCTAAGAAACCGCGTACTAATTTCATGCAAACGGTGATCACGTCAACAAAACGTGTTGTTCTCCGAGTTCCAATTTAACTCAAACAACTAATTTTATGAGCACTCAAACTTTAACACAAAGTTTGACTTCAACTCCAACTCTAATTAGTTTGAGCTACCGTTCCAATACAATAATTTTAAGAAACTCCACCTCGATCTTCTTTTAAGCAAATCAACAATCAAAAGTTGAATTCATCATCAAACTCGTCAAGCATGCACACATGGTGCCTTGTGCACCATGTTGGGGCGAGAGCAACTAATCACCATGCAACAAATCACTCCTTCATTCAATTTAACTTACGATAGTTGACCAATCAATCAAATTACTGATTATAAGAAACTTCTCCTCAATTTTCTTTAAGCAAATCAACAATCAGAAGTTGAGTTAGAATTTGTTCTCATATCCTAACTGTTAGAACTCAAAGTTCTAAGGCCTACGTTTTTTTTTTTTTTTTTTTGTTCATTTAAGTCAATTTTCATAGTCATCTCATTGATTCACTTAGCATTCCTGCTCTTACTTTTATGTCACCCATTTGGAAGCACATTTCCACAAAGAAAAGACAAAGGTGTTGGTTGGTTACTTTCTCGAAAATTCAACACACCTCATATGATTCAAAATTGGAATTCTCAGTGGACGGTGTCTCGTCATTGGCATGTGCTTTGCCAATCTAATGAGGAATTGGTAGGGGACATTTTCCTTGCCGCATATTTATGTAGAGCATTTGGCATGGACGGTATTCATTTACTAATGGATAGGCCTTCCTTCCTCTTATGAAAAAAACCTTCTTTGTTCTCATAAGATGCGCTTTATCAGATAGAGTAAACAGAAGATAAGAAGATATGCTTATATTATCTTTCTTGTTTAATGCTGGAATTGTAAGAAATAGAAGAGTTTTTAAAAGAACAAGAAGAGGACTGTAATGTAGAAAGGAATTAGCGAATTGCTTGCTACAAGAAAATAAGAAATATTTCTTTCTAATTTGTTGATTCTGCTATAACCCAAACTGAAGAAAAACTCACGTTTCTTTGCAGTGTTACTCTCAATTCCAAACACTCACATACAAGAAACACAAGAAAGTAAGAAACAAGAGAACCAATTCTCTAAACCCAAAACACAAATTTCATTAATCATCAACAATCAACCAACCAAAAACTAACACAACATAACGCCATAATATATAGGCTTAATTTAACTAAGACTAATATAACTAATCTAATAAAAAAATGAACACAAAAGCCGTAAAACTAATATTAGTGACTCCGAACTGGACTCTAACTATGCTAATTAACGAAAAGACTTAATTTGACACAAACTTGTTGGCGGTCTACTACTTAAATTATACACAAATGGACATGTTAACAGTAACTTATCTAATCTAAACTCAATGCACAATAACTAACTTGCTTACTCCTTAGTTACATACTCTCTCAATTTATGACTCCAACAAAAAACACAATTCTTCACCAATTCCAATTGCATCATTGTCATCATGTTGCGCATATTTCAAATATTCATCATTTTTTTTTTTTTTTTGAAAAAGAAATAGCAAAGGAGAGTGGGTCTCCAACAGTAAAATGGGAAATGACTAAACTTTATTGGAATGGTTAAGGGGATGGGCATCAATCATGTAAAGAGTTGCCCTTTTTGTGAAATAGATATAGTACTCTTCCTAATCTTGTTATGTTATTCCTATGTTTGTTGTCTCTCAAAAGAATTACGATAATATCACTGTAGAATATCTATGGCAGCCAAGGTCTAGCTTTCCACATGGGAGAACCAAGGTTCCAGCCTCGTGGAATACATAATAAATGCTAGACCTTTACGTGATATTTAGTCCAAGTCCATCATGGATCTGGGTAGATTAGAATAATTCGGGTCCACTATGAATCCAGATAGTTATGTGGGGCCATCGAGCCCATTAGGCTCACCTAGGCTTTTTGGGTTTGTTGTGTCCCACCTAGTTCTATGGGCCTACAATTACCGTTAGGTCTGACCACTGAACTTTTCATTAAGTCCGGGATTGCTCCTTGAGAGCTTACTATTGCGACAAAGATGCCTCTTAAGGGGGCGGTGGTTGCTCCTTGTGAGCATGTAATAAAGAAAAAAACTCTGATAATTATTTAGCAAAGCTGTAGATATGGTAAGTTTTAATGAGTTAAATTACATAAAAAGGTAAAAGGTTCATAAAAACTAGAAAAAGAAAACTTCCTACATTCATAGGTATGGAGATCCTCCTTGTTATTTGATAATTTACGACTAAATTTTTTATTGTTTTTAGAAATAATGACGATACCTCAAGTCAACTACATATGGTTTAACAAAGAAATTAGAATAACATTTATATAAAAACATATCAAAAAACCTCTAACGAGAAACACTTCAAATGAAAAAATCTACAGGAATAGATAAAAAGAGTTGACAATGAACCATACCCTGTACAATAGAAGATAATATCAGTAATAACAATGGAGCCATCATCAAAAACCACCTTGCTATCTTCATATACACAACTCATCTACGAAAAAGAAATAAGAAGGCGAAGAAGTCCCGCTTTTCCTACTTTGCTTTAGAAATCAATCACAAATACACAAACAAAGACAACATATCGAAAGTAGTTTTTGAATGATAAATTACCTACTTTGGAATGTGATAGAGAAAGAGGGGGTCGCCTCCGGTATTTTTATTGATAGCCAACAAAAACTAGTTATAGACTCCTCACCACACCAAGAATGGATAAGAACTTCTCTCCCTTCTCACCCAGAAATTACTTTGACTCTCGATGCCCCTCAATGGACACCCTGACGCACTAATAAAACCCACAACCGACTTACATGACTCACATACACGCGCGTGTGTCATCCACACGCGCGTCATCACTGTACACCCTAACTAATTACACCCCACTGCCAACTGACTCCACTGACTACACCCCACGTCCTCCTGATCCCCTGACCTGTGGGACCCACAGACTCCCTACTCCTCATGTATTGCCCCGGCAATTGATTCGGTGGTCCCTCCCTTAACAAAAACTCCCACCTTCCTCCTTTGGTACACCTTTCTAATAGGGAGTCGGCCCTTGATGCTATCAATACTCCCCCTTGAACACTCACCTTGTCCTCAAGGTGGAAAGAAGGGAAAGAACGCCGCACATAGCGGACCAGCTCCCAAGAAGCTTTGGAAGGAGGGAGAGAAGCCCATTTGATGAGAACCTCCGGCCCGGCTGAAAGGTGGCGATAGGCCAACACTGATTCGGGCTCACAGTCAATGACCAGGGAGTCAGGCAAGAAGGAAGGAAGAGTCGGGGAGACCGAAGACGAGCCCACAACAGCCTTCGACTGGGAAACATGGAAGACGGATGAATTGACGAAGCCGCAGGAAGGTCAAGTTTGTAAGCGACTTCACCAATGCGTGCTAAAACTGTAAAAGGGCCGTAGAACTTTGGGCTGAGTTTAATATTGGATCGGCGGGCGACTGTGGACTGGCGATAGGGGCGGAGCTTAAGATAGACCCGGGAACCCACATCAAACACCTCGTCTCGGCGGCCCTTATCGGCTGTTTTCATTCTATTTTGAGCGACAAGGAGGAGGCGAAGGCGGAGCTCCCGCAAGGCATTATCCCGGGCCAATAACATCGTATCAAGGTCGGAAGGGGAGCTGGTGGAGGGCATACCTAACTGGACCAGCGGTGGGGGGTCGCGTCCATAGACCACCTTGAAGGGAGTACATTGCAGAGATGAGTGAAAAGAGGTGTTGTACCAATATTCGGCCCAAAAGATCCACTCCGACCATAATTTGGGACGTTGGCTGATGAAACAACGTAGGTACGTTTCGAGGCAGCGATTGACGACCTCGGTCTGACCGTCACTTTGGGGGTGATAAGCAGAACTGCGGTTAAGCTGAGTGTGGTGGAGACGGAAAAGCTCACTCCAAAAGTGGCTGAGGAAAACCTTGTCCCAGTCAGAAACCATGGAGCGGGGAAACCCGTGAAGACGGACCACCCCCTGTAAGAACACCTCCGCCACCTTCTTTGCCGCGAACGGATGTTTCAAGGGAAAGAAATGGTCGCATTTGCTTAGGCGATCCACTACCACCAGAATGGAGTTGTACCCATGTGAACACGGCAACCCTTCAATAAAATCGAGGGAGATGTCCTCCCAAACAGCAGTGGGAATGGGGAGGGGTTGTAAGAGACCGCTAGGAGAAAGCGTCTCATACTTGCTGCGCTGGCACACCACGCAGAATTGGACAAAGAGCTTGACATCCTTGTGCATACCCATCCAATAGAACTCAGCGGACAGGCGCTTAAAAGTTTTTAAGACCCCCCCATGGCCCCCCAGTGGGCTAGCATGATACTCTGCAAGCAACTTGGTCTTGAACTGAGAGGAGGAGGAAATGGCAAGTCGGTTGTTAAAAAGTAGGCGATCGTGGGACAAAGACCACCCTGGCTTGGACGACGGATCGGCCTGAAGTGATGAGCGGATGGCGGCCAAGGTCGGGTCAGCAACTGCTTCGGCCAAGAGCAAGGGCACCTCGGCCACCGCCAACACAGACAAAGATAAGAGCTCGGCAGTGATAGGGAATCTGGAGAGGGCATCGGCCACGACGTTAGAGGGGCCCGACTTATACTGTATGTCAAAATGAAACCCCATTAGGTTCAGTAACCACCGCTGATACTTTGGAGCGACCACTCTTTGTTCCAATAAAAATTTCAGGCTGCGCTGATCCGCGCGGACAAGGAAACGCCGGCCAAGAAGGTAGTGACGCATTTCTGAATGGCCAAAACAATGGCCATTAACTCCCGCTCGTAGGCCGACTTGGCTCGTGCCGCAAGGGAGAAGGCTTGACTAAAGAAGGCAATGGGCCGGTCGTGTTGAGAGAGGACAACACCAACCCCCACCTCGGAAGCGTCAGTGTCGATCACGAAAAGGGCTGTAAAGTCCGGAAGTGCAAGTACGGGAACACATTTCATGGCTTGCTTCAGCTTGTTGAAGGCGAAGGTCGCCTCCTCAGTCCATTCGAACGAGTCTTTGCGAAGGAGGAGAGTAAGAGGGGCGGCTATTTTGCCATAGTTCTGGACAAACCTCCTGTAATACCCCGTGAGGCCCAAAAATCGCGGAGATCTTTAGGAGATGACGGAAGAGGCCATAAGTCCATGGCTCTGACCTTGTCGGGATCGGCGGACACGCCCTCTTGAGAGATGATGTGGCCCAGATAATCCAAACTGGATTTAGCAAAACTGCATTTGCGAAAATTAAGGAACAATGAATTAGACTGAAGAATAGAGAGCACAAGAGAAAGGTGAGGACAATGATCATGCATGGACTTGCTGTAAACCAAAATATCATCAAAAAAGACTAACACAAAGCGGCGAATACTCCCCTTGAAGATGGAGTTCATCAGGGACTGAAATGTTGCGGGGGCGTTTGATAGTCCGACGGGCATCACCAAAACTCAAAATGGCCGTTGTGGGTGCGGAAGGCCGTCTTGGGGACATCTGCCGGCTTCACTCTGACCTGGTGGTACCCCGACCTCAGGTCGAGTTTGGAGAACACACTGGCCCCATGGAGTTCATCCAACAGCTCGTCAATATTAAGGATAGGAAACCGATCAGGGACGGTGGCCTTATTCAGGGCGCGGTAGTCCACGCAGAACCGCCAGCTGCCATCCTTCTTTTTCACCAGAAGCACCGGGCTAGAGAACGGCGACACACTGGGTTGGATGATCCCGAAAACAAGCATTTCGGCGACCATCTTCTCGATCTCAGACTTTTGAATGTGGGGGTAGTGGTACGGCGGACGCGAATGGGATCAGTACCATCTTTAAGGAGGATGGCATGATCACAATCCCGCGCCAGCGGAAGAGAAACCGGAGTATCGAACAGAGCCGAGAAAGATTGAAGTAGCTCACGGACACTTGGAACCTCTATGGACTCCCACGAAATAAGGGGAGAGGCATCGCCGCTAAGGAGTTCGATTAGAAAGCAGCCCAAAACCGAATCCAATGAACGCAGGATGGACTTACAGGATACCAGTACGCGGTGCAGGGAGGGTCCCCTTTGATCGCCACCCAACGCCCGCCATGGTGGAAATACATGGTGAGGTTAGGCCAATCTTCGGCCGTGAACCCAAGTGACACTAGCCATTGCATACTGAGGATCACCTCCGAGCTCGGCATCAAAATTGGGTGGAAATCGGCGGTGACGGTCAGACCTTGAAAGTGCAACGGGACATCCTTACACACCCCTGAACCTGGTACTCGGGTACCGCCACCGACAAGCACATTGTAGCCAGCTGTGGACATCACTAGAAGATCGAGGGTGCGAACCAACTCCGGCGATATAAAATTGTGGGAAGCCCAACTGTCTATCAGAATCACCACGTCCACATCGTGGACCTGACCTTTGACCTTCACTGTCCGCGGCCCGGGTAGACCATCGACCGCGTGCGCTGTGAGCTCCACCGTCGGCGTGTCCGGCTGCTCCTCCCCCACGTCCGAGAGAGGCCCCGGGGAGTCGTCGTCGTCGTCATCGACTAACATCACCTGTAGCTCCTTCCTCTGGCACCGGTGGCCAACAAACCACCTAGCATCACACCTATAGCACAACCCATGCTTCCGATGTGTCTCGGCCTCGGCCTCCGTTAGGTGTTTGAATTTAGGAGGGGACACCTGCGGAGTGGCATGCTTGGAGGACGACGGGATCGAATGAGAAGAAAAAGTTGGACTGGGCTTAAGGGACAAGCCTCCTTGACTTGGGCTTCTGGGCAAGCCCGGCCCAAACTCGCTAGTCGGGCTCGTAATCGTGTGAGTAACCCACCCAGGCCCATCGCGTCCCCTTGGCAAAGCTTGCGCTCCACATGAGTCGCTCGATCAACGACGACCGCTAGGGTATGGGGAGGCTCCACCATCACCTCCAGGCGGAGACGATCGGTCAGGCCATTGATGAAGACTGTGATGGCATGGGTTTCCGACTGGCCCTCCAACTGCAAGTATAACAACTCGAACCTCTACCGGTACTCCGCCACAGTTGACTCCTGCTTGATGGAGAAGAATTGTTGACTAGGCTGAGAGGAACAGCATCCATAAAACGGCGAACCAGCTGCGCTTTCAACTCGGCCCACGACCCTAACGGCTTGGCCTTCTCCTCCATCTGCAACCAAATCTGCGTCGGTCCGACTAGGCAGATCTGAGCAGCTATGAGTTTCGACTCCTCGGCCATCTCATGCAGAGAGAAATAATGCTCGGCCTGATTGAACCGGACGAGTAGATCCTCGCCGTTGCAGGTCTGCATCTTGATTTTTCGGACGTCAGGACCCGATCTATAGGGTGGAATCCCCATATCTGCTCGGCCAGCCAAAGGGGCTCGACCTCTGAAGCCCAGATCCGGTGGATCCGCGGGTATGTGAGTCTTACCATCACCGATTTGACTAATCCGCGACTGCGGCGATCGATCTCGGTGATGGAGATCCCGGATCTGACCCACCAACTCTCAGATCTTCGTCCGTAACTCACCCATGGCCGCCTCTAGTGCCGGGATCCGCTGCAACTTTGTCGGCACCTGCTTCAGCTGCTCTTCCGGGGACTCCACTCGGGACTCCATTTTTGATGGCATAGGTGGTTGCTCTGATACCACTGATAGAGAAAGCGGGGGTCGCCTCGGTATTTTTATTGATAGCCAACAAAAACCAGTTACAGACTCCTCACCATACCAGAGACGGAGAAGAACTTCTCTCACTTCTCACCCAGAAATTACTTTGACTCTCGATGCCCCTCAATGGACACCCTGATGCACTAATAAAACCCACAATCGACTTACATGACTCACACACACGCGCGTGTGTCATCCACACGCTCGTCATCACTGTACACCCTAACTAATTACACCCCACTGCCAACTGACTCCACTGACTACACCCCACGTCCTCCTGATCCCCTGACATGTGGGACCCACAGACTCCCTACTCCTCATGTATTGCCCCAGCAATTGATTCAGTGGTCCCTCCCTTAACCAAAACTCCCACCTTCCTCCTTTGGTACACCTTTCTAATAGGGGGTCGGCCCTTGATGCTATCAGAATGCTGCCATATATTGTCACAACTCTCAAGTTTCCTAATTTCGACATCAGAAGACCTCGACGACAAATGAACTTCCTTGGCAACTAGAGATGTCTCTAGAAATATCAAATGCACTCGCCCCACTCCTTATCAAAACTACATCCTACATTCTATAAACATACTGATTATTAGTTTGTACATCCAATTCAAATGACCCCAACAAGACCACAAATTTTAAAATGGATTCATTTTCACAACCTGGCCTTGAAATGGACCAGGGAACCTATAATTGTCATTTGCACTTGCATTCCAGGCCACCATCAATTCCTTATCAAATTCTCAACAAATTAAAACACCAAAACAATCAGCATATATAAAACCCAAAACCATTAACCGAATCAATCAAAATCCTAAACGGTACCTTGAATCTTTGAAATTCTGGGCTTTGTGAAATGCCCATTACACAAATCACCGCATCGAACACTTCGTGTGCACTTTCCAACAATCCCCCTCTCCGCTTCCGCTTCCGCTTCCACTCAACGACCCACCTGGCCTCCTCTCCATCATAGACTCGCACGACTCGGACCACTTCAGACTCGAACCGAGTCAACTCAGTGAGTCTGAAATCGGCAGCGAAATCTTTGAGGAATGAAAGGACCTCTTCATGGCCGGCAAACGGTCTTGGGTCTCCGGCGTCTTTGATTCAAAATGGGTAATCGGAGAAACCCATGAGCAGGCGAGGGAGATTGGTGCGGAGCGAGAAGTAGAGACTGGTGTGGACGATTTGTCGATTTGGGTCTTGACTCAGTGGATCGGTCTCGACTCAGGGGTCGTAAGCCCATGTGCCTCCGAGTTGGGACCGCTTTTCAAAGATCACGACTCGTTGGTTTTATCTTTGAAGCTCGCGAGCGATGACGAGCCCGGACACGCCCCCGCCTATTACTGCTACTGTCAGCCCTCAATAATGTGACCGGAGTTAGCTGGCTAGGCAACGAGAAAACCTAGCAATATCTGGGTTTCGGAGGACTCGGAAGGTTCCATGAGAGTTAGTTGCTGGATGGTGCACCACAGATGGTTCACGGAGGCCTACGCATGCGGATGGAGAAATCAGATGCGGCATAGGCGAGGCAGCATGCACGAGTGTGGACAAGGTAGCGCCTTGGCGCGGCACCTAGGCGAAGAGCACAGTGGCGCCTTGGCACGAGCACGATTGGCCTTTGACACGTTCTTTGGCGGGAGCGCAGCGGCGCCTTGGCGCGGGCCTTGGCAAGTTCCTTTGGCACGATCTGTGACGACCCCAATTTCTCACAAATTGGGCACCACCCGGCCTAAGCCCACGTGGACCCCCGAGCCAATCTCGCAAGGCCAACGCGGACCTAGTCAGCCTTCCAATCCATCATTTTAAGTACATTCATAACGTGAAGTTGAGTTATTAATATTTTTCAAGTTTTTACAGTTAAGCGGAAGCAGTACTACATGAAATAACTCAACAAAAATATCAAGTAGTTAGGTAACCTAATTGTGGAACTCAGCATAAATGTATCATAAGAGGAGAGTAATACAAGATGTACAAAATAATTACCTAGCTATGGAGCTTTCCCCCTGCTACTCGTTTGCGGCTCTGCACTCAGTCAAACACGAAATTGACGAGCCCCGGTAAGTAAATCCAGTAGGACATATACACAACATTTCACAATATCCAAAGTAGTCGAATTCATGCAAATATAACGAAAGGAATAAAGAACGCATGAATATACAAGACTGTAAACAATCCATCAATGAGCGAGGCCAAATAACGAGGAGTCCCGACCAAAAAGTCGTTGAGTCGCGACAAAAGCCCATCAGACTCGGGTTTAGGACGAGACCTCAGCCTCCCAGCCCTAACCCTTGCGACTATGAGACATCCATAGACCCGGATCTAGGACAAGACCCCTGCCTCTCTGCCCTAGCCCGTACAACTATGAAATATCCATGGACCTGGATAATATCGACGAACGACAAGGAAAAACCTCGGGTTTAGGATGAGACCCCTGCCTCCAGCCCTAACCCTCTCATATCGCAGATAAACAGTAACCATGACTCATTTGCCAATGGACTCACTCAATCGACAACAATCTCAACGATAGCTATCATCACAAGGCAATAAACAACAATAAAGCTATCACAAAACAGTAAACAACAACAGCCAATGGAGAGAAAATGAAATAATGTATAAGTCCCTAACTGGTTTACTTACCTCGATAAATCGCAAATCGTCATTCTCACGCCTCGATATGCACATCCGACACCCGACTATAGCATCATAGGCCTCTGGTGTCCATTTATACCCTTTTACAGTTTTAGGGTCGCATTACGTGCAATTATACTATGAACTCATAGATTTGTCATTTTCTTTTCAAAGACAAATTGAGTTTTAACACCCCTTTTCGAATTATACCAAGGTGCAGAATGCCCGAAAAAGCCTCGAACTCACGTTCTACCTTTCCCTAATTTTTTCATATTTTTTTTGAGAATTTTTCGAATTTTTCATAATCTTTTATCTATTTTAATCTTTTATGTAAATTATTTTTATAAAAAAATCAATTTAATTTAATTTAAATTATTCAATATATTATTTTATTGGGGTGGGTCCGGGTTGACCCGACCCGGTCCAAGCGGACCCGGGTCTGTTTGACCCGGCTCGACCCACTCGGGTCAAGGTCGGCCCAGCCCAACCCGGTCTACCCGGGCCCGAGTCGATCCGACCAGACCCGACCCGACCCGCAGGGGGTTGTTTTCCCCACCAGAGCACTCGTGTCTGGCTCGATTTTTTTTTTTTTTTTTTTTTTTTTTTTTTTTTTTTTACCGGGGTTGGGTTTCCATCCCCAACCCCAGTGGGGTTCGTATGCGGGGAGACCACTCCCTGCCGCTTCTTCGAGCTCGACGAACTGCCATGGCAGTTCGTCCGAGTTCGCCAGCCACCCGAACCCAACAACAACCCACACATCAACAACAGCAAACAACACAACAAGGGGATTCACTCACCTTGCTCCAACTTGATCCCTCTTTCTCTCCCCCGGTCTCTGTATTCTTTCATTCATTCCCTTCGATTTTTCGCCTCTCCCCTGGTTCCTCTCCGCCACTATTTTTTTTTCTCTCTTCTTTTTTTGTTTTTGTGTAAAATGTGGATAAACTCCACCTTATCCATATGGACCATATATATATTATTTATTTTTTATTTCTTCCTCAATAAGTAAACTTGTGTCCTCGAGATCCGTGCGACACGAAACTCCAGGCACATAAAAAACATATATATTTTTTTAATGCTTTCCTTATAAATTGAGCAACGCGCATCTCAAGGCACCAACCCGCCTCATTTCACAAATCTCGATACTCGCGCCACTCGCATCAAGAGGCGTATCCAATGTATATAATTTTAACGTGACCACATTAAAACCACATAAATCCACTATAGCCACATTAAGCCACTATCTCGGTCCCACGTCGGCACGCAAGTCGAGGCGCGTCCCGGTTCATGTTTCGGCTCATCGAATTTCCAGCATATACTTTTCTCAATAATTAGCATTATAATCTCAAATTGGATATTACACATTACCTGGGAGTCTCCACCCGAGATTCGGACATACGCATTTCGACGAGTGGATCCCGCAAATGACCTTGACCTGACATGTGGCACAAGTCAAATTTTCGGGCCATTACACGATCCTTGGCACGTTCCTTGGCGGAGCGTAGCGGCGCCTTGGCGCGGGCCTTGGCATGAGCAAAGCCGCACCTTGACAGGTTCCTTGGGCACAAGCAAGACACGAGTAGAGCGGTACCTTGAAGATTCCCTTGGCATGAGCAAGGTCATTCCTTGGCACGAGCAAGGCCGCGCCTTGGCATGGACAAGGTCGCGCCTTGGCACGGGCAAGGCATACCTTGGCAAGGGCGTTGACCCGATCAAAGTACGTTTGGTCTCATTTCTTGATATTTCCTATTGGAGCTGAGGAAACAGCTTAACATCTACTATAAGGAGATGTGGTCTCTCCTAGGGGTGGCATGGGCACGGTAGGAAGGAAGACCCTCGAGCATGCCTTGGGCACCATGCCAAGGCAAGACCCATGGACGGACCATGGTGCCGACCACCCCGAGCCGGTAGGACTCGGACGGACCGATCCCCGACTAGCACCCAGGGTGCCTAGGCACACAGCTAGGCACCACGAATCAGATCCTGTCCTTTGAACAAGGCGAATAAGAGGCTTGGACGGACCAAGTCAAGTGCGGTTACCAGCGATTATGTAACTACCTTGGTCATGGCTCATGGCATGACCAAGCCACGTCCCAACAACTACCAGGCACTATAAGCATGTGCTTATTGACTAGGTGGTCAAGACGGTTATGGAACCAAGTGGTAGCAAAGGAAGGAAGCAGTTAGGTGGTTGTTTTGAGCACTACATGGGTGTGGTGGTTTACTTAGTCTCGAGTAATGTACATAGGACAGGTGTCCTAGGCAGTTTTGTAACCAACTTGGTTGTTTTACTATAAAGCCAAGGCATGGGAGCTTGAGAAGGGGCACGAGTTCATGCATGAGAGGCATGAATTGTATGAGTTACTAGAGTTGTAATCTCATTGAACTAAGTAATAAACTTCCTTTGTGCTATTGTTGCTGTTCATTCACTTTTTCGTTGGTGTACCGAACTAAGACGGTCTTTAGGCACCACGGGTTGGGTTGGGTGAGAAATATTTTCCTTAGGGTGAACCCCTCACTCGACAGACCTGTGACAACTGGTATCAGAGCCTCGTTTTGGAAACGATGGCGACTCGAGCAGAGAGTAGCTCACTTATAGCACATGATGGCAATAATGGGTGTTCTAGTGGAGGCAGCGGAGTCTTCAATGGCAGCTCAACACATTGAAGGATTGGAGATGCTGGTGGCTTCCTCGGTGGCTAAGATAGAGTCACGAGAGGTTGTGATGTCCATGTGGGAATCCGGATTCGAGGAGTTGGTTGCTGATGTTCGTGCAATGGGTGGACTCACCACCGAGATAGTGGAGAAGATGGCTGTAGAGGTGAGTCTGCTCAAGAGAGTTGTGGGAGGAACCTCGGAGGTTTCTGTTGCGGCTAAGGTGAGACCTAAAAGGTCGGAACCAAAGAAATTCTCAGGCAAACGGAGCACGAAGGAGCTTGAAAACTGCCTCTGGGACATGGAGCGGTACTTTGCTACTGTCCAAACGGAAGAGAACCAGAAGGTCCCCTTAACTTCCATGTATTTGGAAGGAGATGCGAAATTTTGGTGGCGAACCAGAGTTGATAATGTGGGAATTCAGATTCGATGAGTTGGTTGCTGATGTTCGTGCAATGGGTGGACTCACCACCGAGACAGTGGAGAAGATGGCATTGGAGGTGAGTCTGCTCAAGAGAGTTGTGGGAGGAACCTCAGAGGTTTTTGTTACGGCTAAAGTGAGACCTAAAGTGCCGGAACCAAAGAAATTCTCAGGCAAATGGAGCGTGAATGAGCTTGAAAACTTCCTTCGGGACATGGAGTAGTATTTTGCTACTATCCAAACGGAATAGAACCAGAAGGTCACCTTAACTTCCATGTATTTGGAAGGAGATGCGAAAACTTGGTGGTGAACCAGAGTTGATAATGATGCAGCTGCTGGTCGACCAAATATTGTGGAATGGGAGGTGCTGAAACGGGAATTGAATGATGAATTCCTGCCCATAAATGCGGCATGGCAAAGGCGGGAGGCCTTGCGCCAATTGAAGCAGAAATGAATAGTTAGAATGAATCCATTGCAATTACTTAACACGGTGCAGGTGCAAAAGGCCGTGGGATCAGTGGGATTGATGTTTGTGGAGGCTCGGATCAACAACCAAACAGTGAAGGTGCTGATTGACTCGGGGGCCACACATTCGTTTGTTGCAGAGAACCTAGCTCGGAGGCTTGGGTTGCAACTTGCAGAGAGTGCAAGCATGGTGAAAGCGGTCAATTCTAAACAAAAGAAGGCTATAGGTATAGTCTTGGACATGGGCATTCAGATTGACACGTGGGAGGGCAAGGTAAATTTGATTGCTGCTCCGTTGGATGATTTTGAAATCATCGCAGGAAATGATTTCTTGATGGCTGGGAAAGTCGCTGTGATTCCATCACTTCATAGCTTGCTGATTATGGATGAAAGGGGCCATGCTTTGTTCCAGCAATGCAAGGCAGGGGTAAAGGCTGTACACCAAGGCTGATGGCATTGCAAGTACGTGATCAGATTGAGAAATGTTGCTTTGGTGGGCAGTAGTTTGGTGGAAAGACAGAGTTGGGGTGTTCGATGAGGGCATTGAACATTTTGGCGGGGAGATGTTTGTCAGCCCCTCAATAATGTGACTGGAGTTAGCTGGCTAGGCAGTGGGGAAACCTAGCAATATCCGGGTTTCGGAGGACTCAGAAGGTTCCATGAGAGTTAGTTGCGGGATGGTGCACCACAGATGGTTCACGGAGGCTTACACATACTGATGGAGAAATCGGATGCGGCATAGGCGAGGCAACATGCACGAGTGTGGACAAGGTCGCGCCTAGGCGAAGAGCACAATGGCACCTTGGCAAGAGCAAGGCTGGCCTTTGACACGTTCATTGGCGGGAGCGCAGCGGCGCCTTGGCGCGGGCCTTGGCAAGAGCAAGGCCGCGCTTTGGCAAGTTCCTTTGGCACGATCCTTGACACGTTCCTTGGTGGAGCGTAGTGGCACCTTGGCGCGGGCCTTGGCATGAGCAAAGCCACGCCTTGGCTGGTTCTTTAGGCACGGCAAGACAAGAGCAGGGCGATACCTTAGAGATTCCCTTGGCACGAGCAAGGCCGCGACATACCCTGGCAAGGGTTGACAAATCTTGACTCGGGCTTTGACCCGGTCAAAGTACGCTTGGTCTCATTTCTTGATGTTTCCTATTGGAGATGAGGAAACGGCTTAACATCTACTATAAGGAGAGGTGGTCTCTCATAGGGGTGGCATGGGCACGGTAGCAAGGAAGACCCTCGAGCATGCCTTGAGCACCATGCCAAGGCAAGACCCATGGACGGACCATGGTGCCGACCACCCCGAGCCGGTGGGACTCGAACTTATCGAGCCCCGACTAGCACCTAGGGTGCCTAGGTGCGTAGCTAGGCACGACGAATCAGACCCTGTCCCTTGAATAAGGCGAATTAAAGGTTTGGACGAACCAAGTCAAGTGCGGTTACAGGCGGTTATGTAACTACCTTGGTCATGGCTCATGGCATGACCAAGCCACGTCCCAACAACTACCAGACATTATAAGGATGTGCCTATTGAATAGGTGGTCAAGACGGTTGTGGAACCACGTGGCAACAAAGGAAGGAAGCGGTTAGGTGGTTGTTTTGAGCACTACATAGGTGTAGTGGTTTACTTAGTCTTGAGTAATGTACATAGGATAGGTGTCCTAGGCAGTTTTGTAACCAACTTGGCTGTTTTGCTATAAAGCCAAGGCATGGGAGCTTGAGAAAGGGCACGAGTTCATGCATGAGAGGCACGAATTGTATGAGGTACTAGAGTTGTAATCTCATTGAACTAAGTAATAAATTTCCTTTGTGCTATTGTTGCTCTTCATTCACGTTTTCGTTGGTGTGCTTAACTAAGGCAGTCCTTAGGCACCACAAGTTGGTTGGGTGAGAAAAAATTTCCCTAAGGTGAACCTCTCACTCGACGGCCCCGTGATAGCTACCTTCAACGATCGAAGTTGAACCATCGTTTCGATTGAGGGCTCTGCTTGGTTGTTCACCTCAATTGAGAGAAAATGACTAACGCTGCATCACAATTCAATGAACGATAGTTGATGTGGCATGTAGGCCCCACATAAAAAAAGTCAGGCTATGTGCACCCCGCATGATGATGAGGGCACCTAGAAAAAATTTTGTGAAAATAAGTTTTGGATGGAAATGTCAAAATGTCATCTCAAGCCCAACTACTGACACACGATCGCATTGATTCCCTTCCCACGCACCCCACCTCGTACAAGCCTCTTAATCTCGTCCTTTGCAACGGATTCGTCTTCTCGTGTGAATGTTTCTCGATTCCAGGGGGTTTTGGACATCGTAAGTATGTTGTTACTGGATTTATTTGGTTGTTGTATCAGTTAGTTGTTTCCTTTTGAAAGAGAAATAAAGTGGGTTTTTGTATTGTAGGGTTTGTAAAATTGGTTGTTTTTAGATCACGGTTAGCTTGTAATGGGTGAAGATAAGGAGTGGGAGGCGGATGTAGAAGAAGATAAGGTTTGCTTTCTTTATTTTTATGTTTTCTTTTTGCGTTTTTCAAACTGTATTGGAGACACGAAGTGCTCAGTCACATAGGACCGAGACAATTAATACGGTCTCGGTTGTGCGTAGCCGAGACTGAAGGAACAATTTCAGAGTACTACAACCGAAACAATGTAGTATCAATGTGTCGTTAGATTCATTGGGCAGGTATCGAAACATGATGCGAAGTCTCGAACTTGTATAGTTGAGTATTTACAATGATTATCGGACCTGCAGTACCGAAACATTATTTTTTCACTGTTTATTCATTTATTTTATTTTGAAATCTTACGATACATATATGTTGTTGCAGGAAAAGCCATCCACATCATCCACCTCTCAATTTGAAGATTACATAAGTCTTTTTAGTCGTGAAGAACCAGTTTGGTCTAGGAAGGAGGTTGTTGAATAGGTTCAAGACTTAAGACGGAAAGGAAATTTGTGTTGGTTACAAAGAAGTTAGATTCTGGAGGGATTGGTCGTAGGGGTAGGGTGAAGCTTGCTTGTGGGAGGTCTGGTACATATAGAGGTACTTCACAAAGAATAAGGAAATCCAAAGCGGCAAAACTTGAGAAAAAATAGCAAATTTGAATATATGAGATGAACGAGAGGATAAGACAAAGCCTCATAATGGCACGAAGAAATGTGAGTGTCTTTTTCTTATTTACATCAAAGAAGACTCGGACTATTTATGGTATTTGGATGTGCTATGTGGGCGTCACAACCATGAGACCACGAAGTACTTAGATGGGCACTCATATACCTATTGGTAGACTCGGGATGAGAAGGTTGTAGCGGGACAAATGACTAAGGGGGACGTGACATAGAAAGGATAATGATACGAATGTTGTGACCGACATAGAAATGATAATGATACGTATGTTGTGACCGACATATTTTGGGCGCATCATGACTCTATCAATTTGTTGCGGTGTTTCCCTTTGGTCCTTATCATGGACTGCACATACAAGATCAATAGGTACCACATGCCACTGTTGGAGATTATTTGGGTGACTTCGACTGAGGTCACTTTCTTGGTTGAGTTCGCTTTTATGTCTTTGGATAGCAAGGACAACAACTTACGGGCTTTAGAGATTTTGAAGCAAATATTGGAGGGTTGGTCTTCACCAGGTGTTTTTGTCACTGATAGAGAGTTAGGATTTATCACTGCAACCCAACAAGTATTTCCCCGATAATCTTACTTTGCACGTAGCACATAAATCCAAATGTCTTGACCAAACAAAGAAAATGTTTGCAAGAAATGAGGACTTCACACTTTTTAATGATAAGTGGACGCATTAATGAATGTGAAGTCCGATGCCTCATTTAAAGGTAGGTATTATGAGATACAACATGATTACAGAGATGTGAAAGGGTTGGTCGACTATTTAGAGAAGACTTAGGTTAAGGAGTTCAAGGAAAGATTTGTTTCTACTTGGACATATAGGATTATGCATTTTAGAAGGACTACGACGCAAAGAGTTGAGTCTGCACATTCAACTCTCAAGAAACATATTGGGCATTGTCAAGTAAACTTTGAGGTGCTTTAGGGTGTCATCGATGGCATGATAGAGAACCAACACAACAAGATAAATGCATTATTTGAGCGGAGTTTGAATGCGGTGCAACATGGTTTCATAGGCCTTTGTATCACCATTTACGAGGTTATGTTTACCAAGCAGCACTCAAGTTGATTCGTGAATAATTTGAGCATGTAAAGAATGTTCGGAGCGACCAATTTCTTTGTGGTTGTGACATACGCTCTACACACGGTCTTCCTTGTGCACATAAGCTTAATGTACATCTTTTGGTCAGTTCACCTATACCACTTGAGGACATACATAGTCATTGGCAGAAGTTGAGTATGATACCTAAGCAGCCTGTGGGTCGGGCTGATTATAACTTCAATGATGAGATCCAGATAGTCATTGATAGTTCGGAGGCTGCGTTGACGAGGATGCTCGTTTGAGGATCATTCAACAATTGAGAGAGATTAGTAACCCTTCATTCACATCAGTGATTCCACCTCCTGTTAAGGTGAAGACAAAAGGGAGACCAAACATAAAAAAGGAAGTAAGAAAACGTTGAAAAGAAAAGCCGATGAAGACGATACATCTACAACAAGACTTCCTAGTGCTTTTGAATATGTGCCTGGTCATGAGGAGTTTGCTTGTTCGAGAAATAAGTAAATGCCAACTGTTGCCGAAATACACTGAACCCGTGAGCTTCAATTGGGTGTGTCTAAGGTTGGGTTCATTTCTAGCATTCAATTGGAATGGGTTCCATATGTTGAGAGTACCTTCGATGTGGCTAGTGATGGTCATTGTGGCTTCGGTGCATTACCTCTAGCCTCGGTTTACCCGATATAGATGGTTGGAAAAGAATTAGAGAAGGTCTTCTCTGTGAATTGGATGAAAAAAAAGTTCTATTGGGTGAAGTTGTTGGAGAAGACTATGGAACCATAAGGAATTGCGTGAATTGCAATGATGTTAAGGATGTTGGATTCGAAAAGTCGATGACTCTTCCCAATATGGGTCTTTGTATTGCAACCACTTTAATATCATGTTAGTGAATGTTTCATGTGGCAATTGCTTGACCTACCTTCCTTTGCGCAGCTCTCTGCCTTCAATCTTTAGAGAGAAGTTTACTATTGGGGTCACAAACGTTAACAACATTCATTGGGTTAGGGTAAGTTTCATATAATTTCACTTAATTGATATTTCTTTTAATTTCTCCCTTAACATATTTTAATGTTAAAACTTATTTTCTACTTGATTTTGCAATTTATAGATAAAGTTCAAAGATGATGCACCCCTTCTTCCCATTTTCCCATTATGGAACACCTTTGTGGAGAGTGATGCTAAGGAGTGGGGTACAAGATTCCGCGTGCAAGAGCGCACTCCAGTCATGCATTCTCAGCAAGGCACGAGTGATGTAATAGACTTAAGTGAACCTAAGAGCTTTAAACAACTTCAATACCAAATTTTTTGAATGACTTGTATACTTGTGAATCTTATAATATATACATGTTCATTTTGTATCTATCCATATAAGTTGTCATGGTCAGAACATTGTGTTACGTTTTGGCCTTATATTATGTGTTTTTTGCAGACAAATTACTGTTTCGGTCATGAGTGACCAAGAAATAGACAACAGTCTCAGTTACTTGTGACTGATACATTGATGGAAATGATGGTCTTCAACTACCGACCAGGTCTATACATGATTTTGTTTATAGGGTGCTCTTATAGTTGATGGTGTGCCATAATAATTTCTTTTTCGGTCATGAGTTACCGAGGCATAGACAATAGTCTTGGTTACTTGTGACCGATACATTAATGGAAATGACGGTCT
Source organism: Stephania yunnanensis (assembly GCA_039657365.1). Classification (NCBI taxonomy): domain Eukaryota; kingdom Viridiplantae; phylum Streptophyta; class Magnoliopsida; order Ranunculales; family Menispermaceae; genus Stephania; species Stephania yunnanensis. The sequence continues at coordinate 48,037,068 of CM077584.1, read as the reverse complement.
TCAACTATCGACCAGATATATAATTGAAATTTGTTTATGGGGTGCCTTATAGTCGATGGGGTGTCCTAATAATTTTTGGGGTGCTTTGAGAGGATGTTGGGCGCCTTGATAACCTTTGGGTTTCCATACGTCTTAGTGTCATATTCATCGAAACAATACACCTAGTCTCGGTTACTAGCTATCGAGCATGTATGGTTTTCTCTCGGTGCAGGGTGACCGACAATATACATAGGAATTACGGTACTACGTGGCCGATATGTTTAGTTTTTTTAACATTAATAATTGGTCATTCATGTATATTGGGTTTTGGGGTTCATACGCATCGGAGCTTACAAAACAATTTTGACAAAAATCCCAACAGGATCCGAATCTAATTCCATTAAAACGTTTAAACCAAGAAAACTTAATCATACCTCAGTCGCAAAATACCTTTTTGAAGGTTGATCGATCTCTAAGGCACTGCCAACGACGAACGCCCTCTATTAGCAGTCTACATATGAAAGACAGCCGAGATTGGTAGTGCTAGCTTCAAGAGAATACCAAACATTTTTGTTTCTCTCCGAAACAATCCAGAGCGTACCAGAAAACCCTAATTCGTTTCTAAACGAAAATAGAGTTTCGGCTCTAAAATTTCATCCGTGTGTTCTAACTTAAAGCGTCTATTTATACAACCTTTGTATATAGATGGTTAAGTAAATTACACATATACCTCTACTTAAAGAAATATAAGTGTAATACACGACAAAGATGTTTCCGTCATGAATTTTATCATATAAAATTCATTTTTCTGAACCATCTTAAAATCTCACAAAACCATTCTTAGTGTGCGACCCAATAGGGTCATACAACGTTAATGATGTACCAAAACACATTTTGGTATACAAGTCATAAGCAGCCTCTGGCAAGACATTATGACTACCCAAGTTGTACGAATATCAAATCGATACAACCTAATCAATAGTGTACACTACATCCTTTTGTCACATGATATCCTTTTGATCAAACATAAGACATGGAATTGTCATCCAACATGTTCAATTGTACTAGTCTCGATCTCTAGGTAGATTGAAAACATCCAAGTGACATTAATCAATATCAATTCACTTAGACTAGGCTTTTTAACAGTCTAACACATCGAGGGATCCACTGGATATCTCTCTTTATATGAGAGGGATGAATTCTATCTCGATTACACAACTTCATCGCATTGCTCACACAATAAGCAATCACAACCTTTATAATCGTCCGGTTAAAGACAATGTTTAATTGTGTCAAATCACTGTATTCCTAATGTTGAAGTCTTTGGTAATCTCAAGTCAAATGACTACAAAATATACCTATCATTAGAAACAACTATTACTTAATCCATGTGATGTTCTCATAGCGGGTCATTTCAGTACTTTGTTCCCTAACAAGTACTCGTGATCTCGATTCGTATCCCTATACGTATAATCATCATATGATCATCAATCAAGACTCACACTAGTCTTAATTCATTATAGTTCCCAGTATAATGATCGACTATGGACATTTAGGATATTTATGCAAATACCCATGGATCTTATTATAATGTAAACATGTAAATTAATTATAATAAACACCAAATGAAATCCTCTATTTTATTAACTAAAAGTATCCATAAAGGCAGTTAATGGATTGACCTTGGGCACATGCCCCAACATCTCCCACTTACACTAGGGCCAATCGGATATGCATCTAATGCCTAATGATCTAACATGACCATCATGTTTTACTTGTGGAAGAGCTTTTGCCAATGGATCCGCCACGCTGTCTTTAGTAGGTACTCTGCAAATCTTCACGTCTCCCCTCTCAATAATTTCTCTGATGAGATGAAAACGTCTAAGTATATGTTTGGATCTGTGGTGTGATCTAGGTTCCTTGGTCTGTGCTATTGCCCCGTTATTGTCACAACGCAAACAAACATGGTTAGCAATACTTGGAACAACACCTAATTCAAAACTTTTTGATCCAAACTGCCTCCTTTGCCGCATCATTCAATACAATATACTCAGCTTCTGTTGTAGAATCTTCCACAGTCTCTTACTTCAAACTTTTCCAGCTTACTACACCCCCATTCAAAGTAAACACATATCCAGATTGCGATCTAAAATCATCTATATCAGTTTGAAAACTTGCATCTGTGTAACCATTTATAACTAGATCATTTTCAAAACCTTCATAGACCAAAAACACTTCCTTAATCCTTCTTAAGTATTTAAGAATGTTCTTTACTGCTATCCCAGTGACTTTCACCAGGATCTGACTGATATCTGCTTATAGTGCTCAAGACATATGATACATCAGGTCGAGTGTGTAGCATGACATACATGATGGATCCAATAGCTGATGCATATGGAATTTTTTTCATACGGTATCACTCATCATTGTCTTAGGACATTGAATCTTGCTGAGACTTATGCCATGAGACATTGGCAACAATCATCTTTTAGAGTCTTGCAAACTAAACCTATTCAGCACATTGTCTATGTAAGCACTCTGACTTAAACCGATTAGCCTTTTAAATCTATCCATATAGATCCTTATCCCTAGGATATAGGCTGCATCTCCTAAGTCCTTCATTGAGAAACACTTCCCTAACCAAGACTTGACATTCTGCATTGTTGGGATGTCATTTCCGATGAGTAATATATCATCAACATACAGTACCAGAAAAATAACTACACTCCCACTGACCTTCTTGTATACATAAGGCTCATCTTCGTTCTTAATAAAACCAAAATCCTTGATTGCTTCATCAAAATAAAGATTCCAACTCCGAGAAGCTTGCTTTAATCCATAAATGGATCTAATACCTTCCTAGAATTCTCAGGATGTACAAAACCTTCGGGTTGTGTCATATACACGTCCTCAAGCGGCGTTACGTTAAAAAATATTGTTTTTACATCCATTTTCTATACCTCATAGTCATAATATGCAGCAATGAAAATTAAAATTCTTATGGATTTAAGCATGGCTACTGGCAAAAAAGTTTCATCATAATCAACACCTTGAGTCTGCCTGAAACCTTTTGCTACAAGTCTTACTTTAAAAGTATGCACTTTGCCATCCATGTCAGTTTTCTTATTGAAAACCCATTTACATACAATGTTCTTACCACCTTCAGGTAAATCAACCAAGTTCCAAACTTGGTTATCATACATGGATTGCATTTGAGAGTTCACTTAGCCATTTATCCGAGTCTAGTCCAGACATAGCCTCTTGATAAGTGGTGGGCTCATTTTGATCCATAAGAAACACATCACGACTATCGGTAATGAGAAATTTGAATCTCTCTGGCTTATGTCTTACCCTACCAGATTTACGTGGGCCTTGTGTCACTTGTAGAGGTTCAACTGGTTTAGAACGTTGTTGAACTTCCGGTAGCGGTTCAAGGTTCATCTGCGATTCTTGAACTTCTTCAAGATTTGTTTCTCTCCTACTAGTGTCTTTTGAAATAAACTATTTTTTCATAAAGGCACCATATCGAACAACAAACACTTTGTTCTCAGCGAGATTATAAAAGTAATATCCTTTTATTTCCTTAGGATACCCCACAAATAAACACTTGTCAGATTTAGGTGCTAGTTTTTCTGAGACTTGTCGTTTTACGTAAGCCTCACAACCCCAAATCTTAAGGAAAGACAAACTAGGTCTCTTCCCGTTCCATATCTCATATGGTGTTTTATCAACCGCTTTAGAAAGAACTTGATTTAGAGTGAAAGCTGCAGTTTGTAATGCATAACCCCAAAAGGATAATGGAAGATCCGCATGACTCATCATAGATTGAACCATATCTAATAAGGTTCAATTTCTCCTTTCAGAAACTCCATTCCATTCTAGAGTTGCTGGGTGAGTCAATTGGGAGACAATCCCACAATTTCTAAGATGATCATCAATTTTTGGCTCAAATATTCACCACCTCGATCTGACCGAAGTGTTTTGATAGTTTTACCAAGTTGATTCTGCACTTCATTTTGAAACATTAGAAACATCTGACATGATTCAGCTTTATGTTTCATTAGATATACATAACCATATCTGCTGAAATCATTAGTAAATGTAATGAAGTACTGATAACCTCCTCTAGCCATTATGTTTATAGGACCACATAAATCAGTATGTATTAGACCTAATAAATCACTTGCCATTTCACCGTGTCCAGTAAAGGAACTTTTAGTCATCTTGTTTAGTAAACAAAATACACACTTCTCATATGTTTCTAAATCAAATGAATCTAGAAGTCCATCTTTGTGGAGCTTCGTTATGTGTTTCTCGTTTATGTGCTCGAGATGACAATGCCAAAGATAGGTTTAATTCAAATCATTTGACTTGAATCTCTTTGTATTTATGTTAAAGACTGGAGTATCAGTGACCTTTTCATGCTTAGAATATAAAGACCATCACACAAATCAGCATTTGCATAAAATATACTTTACGAGTAATGGAACATCTATTATTTGCAATAATAAAATCAAAACAATCCATATCCAAACATGAAATAGAAATGATGTTTCTGCTCAAGGCAGGTACAAAATAACAATTATTTAAAGTTAAAATAAGTCCACTAGGTAAGACTAAGTCATATGATCCAACAGCCAGGGCATCAACTCTTGCTCCATTCCCTACGCGGAGGATGACTTCTCCTTTCTTAAACTTTCTACTTCTGGTGAGTCCCTGACATTTATACAAATGTGAGATCCACATCCGTTATCTAATACCCAAGAATTACTAGTAGATAAATTAATTTCAATAACATAAATACCTGTAGTAGTAGTCGCGCTACCCTTTTTCTTCTTTAGATCTTCCAGATATAGTTTGCAGTTCCTGAACCAATGTCCAGATGCATGACAAAAATGACAATTTCATTCCTTTTCTTTTATGTGTTTTGAAGTAGGAACAGGCTATGGCTTGACTTGTTCCACAGGCTTTGCGACAGATGCAGTAGAAGCCTTAACAACTTTAGCCTTGCCTTTGCCTTTCTTCTTCATTCCCTTTCCCTTTTGGACCATCAACACATTACTAAATGGTTTCTTAATATTTTGTTCAGCAGTTTTGAGCATCAAATGCAACTCTGAAATTGATTTCTCCATATTATTCATATTGTAGTTCATCACAAATTATGAGTAACTCTATTGTAATGAATTCAGGATCAAATCCATAGCCAACTTTTGGCTTATGGGAAATTCAAGTCTATCAAGCTGGTCAACATAACCCTTCATCTTCAGAACATGAGGACTAAGTGATGCACCCTCAGTCATCTTGCAAGAATGTAGGTTTTTGACTGTCTCGAACCTTTCTTGCCAAGCTTGCTGTTGGAACATTTCCTTCAGTGTTATAGCCATGTCGTAGGCTTCTATTAGTTTCATGTCCTTCTGAAGTTAAGGAACCATAGTTGCTAGCATAATACAAGTAACATCAGTAGAATCGTTGACATGCTTATTATGTGCATCCTTCATAGCTTTCGTAGCATTGGCTGGTGGGTCTTCAGGGATTGGAGCATCCATGACATACAACTTGCGTTCATGCTTAAGAAAAATTCTCAAGTTTCTGAACCAGTCAAGAAAGTTAGTCCCAGATAGCTTATCCTTCTCAATGATGGATCGCAGTGACAGTGGATTATTGTTACTTTAAGAGGCCATTGATCTACAATAAAGATTATGCAAAGTTTATTTTAATATAGAGGAATATACTCCCACTAAATTAACAACCCTCCTAAAACATATTGTTTATTTAGTGGACTCAAATCCATATTTCACCTAATTCTATGACAGCTATGGCATGAAACACAGAAATAGATTATTTAGGTAGGTAACAGTTACCAATTATATCTTATGTAATTTTAGATACTTTTATGAGATACAAGACATCTTATGTCTTAGCATGTTTCTTATCTCATCATGTGCCTAAAGCTCAAAACTATTTTGATAGCTTTATTAAGTCGGACCATTTTAAACTTTTAGGTAACTCTTACCCAACTTCTCTCACCAAGATAACACAATACACCCAGCTATGGCTGAAACTATATTAATGTGATCGAGACCTTGACAAGTGTTTAAAATGGATGGCACGAGACTTAAAATTTAATAGAGAGATTTTATTCAGTTTTAGTGATTTTATGTAAACAATGAAATATCATATACTTTATTGATTTGTTCAATCACTAAACAATTTGAAATTTTTTTTATATTGTTCATTAATAAAAGAATTTTTGTGCGCTAGGATTAGTTAGACGGTGGTCCCTGTTGATTAAAATTCGTTATAGAATATCGTATTTTTCGCTGATTTTATTATCCAAAATTAACCCCTTAAATTATGCAAAATTAAGTCAATTAAAACATTTTAATTAACTAACTAATCATCTTATCCTAATCCAATTAGGACTTAAGATATTTGAATCTTAGTATATAACCAATAACAAAATTTTTGATATTTCTCTCCTATTCAATAGGGATAACGAAACCGATTTTGCTAATATCTCCTAATCTAATTTGTTATCTATCTCTTATCAAATAGAAATCTCATAATAGAATAGATATAATGAGATAAATAAATAATTCAAAAAATAATTATTTGCAATTTCGGTCCTCGTCCAAATAATCACAAACATGTAATTGAATCATGAACTATTATCCCAATCGAACCTAATCATATTAGTTTCGAATTAATATTCATACTTACATGATTTAAGAAACTTAAAACAATGTAACCTAAATATGCGTACTGAATTATAGAGATTTCATCCATGCATCAATACACAAAAAATAAAGATTATACCTAATGATGTAATGGATTACAGAATACGAAATTCAATTCATTAAAATTATTTGAATTTACCTAACATGGTTACTAGCATGTACGAAACTGATTTCAATTAAATCACGAATATGTGTATTATATAAACAAAACATGATAATAAATCTCACAGAAAACTTTTGTATTTCACATATACATAAACTATTAACGTGCTTTCAATCATATATCAAGTATATATCGGAAGAAAACATGCAATGAATTTAATGGAATCAAACTCAAACTTGCTCTGATACCACTGTTGGATTTTGGGGTTCATACGCAGCGGAGATTACAAAATAATTTTGACAAAAACCCCAACAGGATCCGAATCTAATTCCATTAAAACGCTTAAACCAAGAAAACTTAATCATACCTCGGTCGCAAAATACCTTTCTGAAGGTTGATCGATCTCTAAGGCGCTGCTAACGACGAACGTCCTCTACCGGCAATCCACACACGAACGGCGGCCGAGATTCGATGTGCTAGCTTCGAAAGAATACCAAACCTTTTTGTTTCTCTTCAAAATGATCCAGAGCGTACCAGAAAACCCTAAGTCGTTTCTAAACGAAAATAGAGTTTCGGCCAAAAAATTTGATCCGTGTGTTCTAACTAGTAGCGTCTATTTATACAACCCTTGTATAAAGACGGTTAAGTAAATTACACATATACCCCTACCTAAAGAAGTATAAGTGTAATACACGACAATGATGTTTCTGTCATGAATTTTATCATCTAAAACTTGTTTTTCTTAACCATCTTAAAATTTCGCAAAACTATTTTTAGTGTGCGACCCAATAGGCTCAAACAACGTTGGCTGTGTACCAAAACACATTTTGGTATACAAGTCATAAACGACCTCTAGCAAGACATTACGACTACCCAAGTTGTACGAATATCAAATCGATACAACCTAATCAATAGTGTATATAACATCCTTTTGTCACATGATATCCTTTTGATCAAATATAAGGCATGAAATTGTCATCTAATATGTTCAATCGTACTAGTCTCGATCTCTAGGTAGACTGAAAACATCCAAGTGACATTGATCAATATCAATTCACTTAGACTAGGACTTTTAACAATCTACAACATCGAGGGATCCACTAGATATCTCTCTTTATATGAGAGGGATAAATTCTATCTCGATTACGCAACTTCATCACATTGCTCACACAATAACTAATCGCAACCTTTATAATCGTCCGGTTAAAGACAACGTTTGATTGTGTCAAATCACTATGTTTCTAATGTTGAGGTCTCTGATAATCTCAAGTTAGAGGACCGAAAAATATATGTAACGGCCCGGACCTCTTGGACGAAGCCGAGGGAACCCCGGTACCGCCCTGTCCTGGGTAGCTTCGACATGCACGGGGATTCCTCTAAGAGGTCCGGGCCGTTACAATATATCTATCATGAGAAACAACTATGACTTAGTCCATGTGATGTTCTCATAGCGGGTCATTTCAGTACTTTGTTCCCTAACAAGTACTCGTGATCTTGATTCGTATCCCTATACGTATAATCATCATATGATCATCAATCAAGACTCACACTAGTCTTAATTCATTATAGTTTCCAGTATAATGATCGACTAGGGACATTTAAGATATTTATGCAAATACCCATGGATCTTATTATAATGTAAACATATAAATTAATTATAATAAACAAATGAAATCCTCTATTTTATTAACTAAAAGTATTCGTAAAGACAGTTAATGGATTGACCTAGGGCACATGCCCCAACAATGTGTTGCCGATACCATCACTAGCCTTCTTGGTCCTGCAGGACCGAGTCGAAATGTTTGGTCTCAGACCTGGGGGACCGAAACCATTCCTTAATATAAATTTCAAGTTATAATTGGGTAAAATTCAAACCAAATTATAGCCACACACAACATAGTTAAAAATCATACACATCAAACCAATATCGACTATTGATTTAACACACATTTGATGCACTTAAACAAGTTCAACAAATGAATTCAATACAGTAGCTAATGAGTTTAACACAAATTTTGAGTTCTCATGCATGCGTTTGGTCTTTAGTGCCTGTGATGCACTCGGATTAGATGTAGTAGGGGACGTTGTTGTGGTGTTTGTTGTGGCATTGGTAGTGGCGATGGTGGTAGTGGCACGATCCCTCCCTATAAAAACTCCACCACTTCATTCGCCATTCTCTGTGTAACCTCCATTTTTGGTCGTCCCCTCCGACAAGTCAATCCACGCCAGCATGGTGTCCAACGCTCGCCTGTTACGATGTTGCGATAAGCACGAACACAAAAAATATACTAGAACACGAAATAAACTCAATTTTTAAAACCGAAACCTGAACATAATCTTAATAATTACCTCCATAAGTTCATAGTCCACAACAATGTCGGTCGTGCCTTCGGTGTAGGCTGGGTTCTCGATGACAGGATGTAAAAATAGTATAAACTAGGGTGGGTAATCTGGTGTAGCCATGAACTCGAACCACGTTTTCTTGCCACGGCTTTCAGGGTAAAGTAAGTGGTTTCGCCACCTTTCCCAATTCTCCGGTTAGAAGCCGTACTTAACCGAATAATTTTGTGCAGAACGTCCTCGGACGGCTTCGAGAGGACGGTAAGGGTGGTCTGGTATGCTTTGGACATGGCCCAGTTATCTTAGGAACCGCTCTGTGTGGTATGGCTCCACAATGTCCATGTACTTAATTATGCTGGAATAGAAGGCCACCGGCTGAACGATGCCATCGGGTCTAACCTCTGCGTACGGATCCCAAGTCACCTGCATCAATCAATCCACGCTTTATAATGAATTCCTTCAAATGTAAAACTGAATAAGCACCAAACAACTACCCACCTCACTAGGCCGGATCCTATCTAGTTTCCTTCGGATAGAAGCCAGCTTATCCATGTTCGCAACAATCTCATGTTTTTGTATCCACTTACACAAATGAGGTTGGACATTGTCGATATATTTCGCGTTCGATGCGGCAAGTTGGAATTTAAAGTGCTCGTACACCCACCCCTACGGAGCAAAAACAACAATCACAACAAGTAAAAATATTTCGTACACAAATCAACAACTACATTCATAAATAGTAGACAAATGCAAATTGTGATCATACATTGAGGGAGGTCAAATACCCTGCGATCTGTGAAACCTCCACCCTGGTTGCGACCCAAAGTGTTGGTAAAGGTACGCTAAGGTAGCTTCCAACCTCGTCCAAATTCTCCAAAAGCTTGAGCAAGGCAATTGAGACGTGTGGTCCTTCTTATCGGCAAAAAGAGTACGCGATAAGAGGTATAACAAATATTCACGTGCAGTGCATTCCACATTCAGGTAAGTGCTTGGCTTCACTTTGGGACACCATCTACTCTTTAACCAGCACTTCCTAACCGTGAACCCTCTTGTGATGTTCACCTCTTCCTCTGCGTCTTTAACAGTAATCCCGAGGAGCTTGGAAACTAAATTGATCGCCTCTGTGCGAGACTCCTCGGTGTACCTCCCAAAGTTGTCCACCACTACCACCTTGCTGGTCACCGGGATATTCAAAAGAAGGCTTACATCCTCCAAGGTGATGGACATTTTACCAAATAACAGATGAAATGTATTTGTCTTCGGCTGCCATCTCTTAAAGAATGCCGAAATTAGCTCCTTGTTGCTTTTCCTATAGGAGCAATCTATGAGTGGCATCAACCCAAACATTTGAATGAGCCTCTGCATCCCCTCGGTGTTGGGGTGGCAAATTTGCAAGTCCCACTCCACTAACTGTTCCCTGTGGTTAATGCACTTAAGCAATGAGCTATACTACAAAAATCAAACAAATGCCATAATAAATTGTCGAGACTTAAAAATATGCGTAGCATGCATAATTTTTTTGTAGGAAATAAAACTTGAAAGAAGAAATATACCTCATTGTTCCAAATCAACACTGCAATATGATTTTTGAAGCTCTTCAGTAATGACCGGTCGATGGGACCACCAGGTAAAGGAGCGGATGAGTCATCTTCCCCGCCTTCTACATTCTCACCGGTTGCACCACTAGTACTCTCGGGAACGGGGCATTCTGTTGTGGTACTCGTATTTTCTTTATCAGTTGGGCCCTTCTTCCTAGACTCAGATGATTCAGATGTGGCATCCTCACTCTCATCATCACCAATATGTAGGTCCCACTCATGGACCTGTGATGCCTCGTATAGTGCAACATCTCCCCTAGGATCCCCGAAACAGCAACACCACCTTTAGTGCCTTCTTCCATGATCTTTACATAACAAAACCTTGCCTTGGTTGGAGATCGACTCCACCAATGTAAGGAACCCACCAAACAACAGCTTCGACGTTCAAATAACACGGAATGCGTGGATTGTTGCCTATGTAAAAGAAACAAGGGCTTGGGGGCAACACAATCGAATTTGGGGTTTGATTTTCGGGGTGGGTGCTCGTTTCTCAACCTAGGGGCAGTTTTGTAAATGTCACGGGGTGCCCTATGACATTGTTTAGGTACCCCGATAATCGAGGTGCCCTGAGAAAACGACGGGGTGCACATAGCCGCACTCCAAAAAATTGGGTTGTTAGATGTGTGTTTTTATGGAATTTTGATATGGTTTCCGCATGCCACATCACTTATTTTACATCCTATTATGATTCGGTGTTATCATTCTAAGATCTCTTAATCATAACAAAGTACTTTTAAGGGCATCCACAGTAGGATGCTCAAATTGTGTACATAAGGCATTATGCGTTCGTGTGTGGACGAACATGTAGTACAGGGACCCACGTGCAGCTTTTCTACACTTGAGCCCCGCAAATTTTTTATTTTTTTTCTTAAAATTAATTTTTGAATTCACCCACTCATCTACGGTTAAGTTTTGAAAATAAACTTTTTTGGCCATTCATACATTGTAGAACATTTTGCCCATTTTTTTATACATTGTAGTTTTTTTTTCGAAAATTGAATTTAACCCTATATAAATACCATCATTCATCTCTATTTTACACAATTCACTCAAAACTTCAATTTTTTTCACATCACCATCTCAAAACATTAACTTCTCAATACATTAATAATAATTATCCATATTCTCAATGTTGGCTTTTAGGGTTCAAAACGTAGTGGAAGTTTTAAATTTTTATTTCGAACAAACAAGATCATATCCTAGTTCCATTAAACTGATTGATTGAAACTAACCATATCTTAATCTCAAGTTTCTTTCTTTATGTTGATCGATCTGTAAGACGTTGCTAGAGACAAACATCCTCTAGTAAAAATCCACACACGAATAACGGCTAAGGTTTCGAGTGCTAGGTCGAGAAAGAAACAAGAAAATAATTTTTTCGTTCTTCCTAGAACTTAAGAACGAATGGAAAACCAAACGCGTTTTCTCTAAAACGAAAATTAGATTCCAACTCTAACTAATTTCATCCATCATGTTAATTCACTTAACATGCTATTTATATAACCCTTGTATAAAGTCCCTTAAGTGAATTACCATTATACCCTTACTTACAGAGGATTAATATGTCGTATTATGTGGACTTTTACATTATAATTTTTGTTCCAAATTATTTAAAATCCCACAAAATCGTTCTTTGTGTGCGACTCAATAGGTTCAAGCAACGTTGGCTGTAAACCAAAACCTATTTTGGAACATAAGTTATAAGCGATCTCTATTAAGGCATTATGACTACCTAAGTTACACAAAGATCAAAATCAATACAACCTAATTGATAATTTATTCATATCTTTTTGTTGTACAATATTCTTTGATCAAACATAAGGCACGAAAAAATCACCCTTGGTGTTTAATCGCACTAGTCTCAATCTCTTGGTAGACTGAAAATATATAAATGACATTGATCATATCAATCCACATAGACTTTGCCATTATTAGTCTAACATATCGAGGAATCGATTAATATATCTCTCTATATGAGAGGGACACATTCTGTTTCGATTACTCACCTTCATATAATATTCGTATCATAACAAATCACAATCTTTATAATCTTCCGGTTAAAGAAAATGTTTGATTGTGTAAAATCACTATGATCGTAATGTTGAAGTCTCTCGTAATCTCAAGTCAGATGACTAAATGATATACCTATAACTTAATCTATGTGGTCTTCTCATAGCGGGTTGGTCCAGTACCATGTTTCATAACATGCACTCATAATCTTAATTCCTATCCTTCTACATATGATCATCAATCTAGGCTCACACTAGTCTTAAATCATTTTAGTTCCCAGTATAATAAGTGACTAGGGACATTTAGGGTATTTCAGTAAACATCCATGGATCTTATTATAATGCATATGATAAGTCAGTATTTACATGTATTTAATATATTTAAATATGCAAAGTCTCTAAAATATATATTTAATTATAGTTTTTGGTCATTTTTAGGTGAAACGGAGTGCGCGGTTGAATTCGTGGTGAAAAAATATTCTAAATGCAGTATTTACTCGTAGTGATCGGATGCCGGACAGTTTACCTCGAGTTACGTGTTACGTGGTGGTAGAATAGGAGACAACATATTTCAACCAATTATAGGCTGCCACGTCAGTGGTTCTGATCATAGCAGCTGACACGTGGCGCATTTTCACCCTCTCCAAGCACGTCATCACAGTCGGTTCAACCAATGGGAAAGCGCCACATCATGCTTACAATGCCAGCTTGCAAGTAAGGCACCAGCTTTACCAATCAGAAGCCGCCACATGTCGCCACATCAGAGTTTGCAGCCACGTCACAAACCAACAACATTTCTCCTTGCTTCTGCCTCCATCGATTTGCCTCGGGATGTGTGTTCGCACAAACTCCCATATCTTTGACCGAACTCACGCGACTCTCTCTGCCTCCCCTGCGTGCTATGTGGTGCTCACTCACCCATGCACAACGCGTCATCACATCTCATCTCGGCTAATCAGATGCTGCCACCTCAGCGCGACAGTAGCACGTAGACCAATCACGTTGCGACACGGGGCGAACACCTATTTTCAAGCTAAAAACAGCCCTATGATGCTCCTCGGAGCACAAGTCACCTCCCCAACCCCCAAAAATAGCTTCTCTCACATCCCGAGACCAATTTTTAGTAGTTTTATATATTAGGAACTTAGGTTTTATTTTTTGGAACACCATTATTTTTTAGCATCGACTTTCTTCGACGACGATGTTCTGCTAATCAACTCCTTAGGTCGAAGGGGAAGCAAGTCGGGATCATGGATTCATGGCATATTGTATGAGATCTTTTATTTTACTTTTTAATTTAGTTTAAATTCTCCTATTTCATTGTTGTTGATTTTAAGGAATATGATTAGATCTAAGGTGTATATGGCCAGTGCATGCTTTTAGGTGGTCAATCTATATTTATTTAGACCATTAGTATCCGTGTAATTATGCTTTTGGACCAATAAAGTGACAAACAGTCACCCATTTTCCGTCAAACCCTTTCGGTTCTTGAGTGTGCAACAATTAAATCTAGGTTAAATCAGGAGCATATGTGATCCGGTTATTTAGGATTAGTGTTCCCATAGACCTAAATTACTTCGGTTAGTATGTTAAACCCGATTGGCGGATGTCTAGGGTTATAAATTAATTAGGGAAATAGTTAGTGGCAGACGTCCTGACTATCGAGATTAAGGGAATTAGAATTTTCTGGCGGACATATATTTTTCATAACTAATCTATAAGAAATTGAATTAATAACTTTTTGGGATGATTGAGGACCATTAAATGCCATTGAATCTTGATTCTTGCTTGTGGAACCGTAGACTTAGGTGATTTCTTCTCATTGATATTATTTTTGTAAATTTTCTTATTTATGCTAGTTTAATTAATTATTTCATTAAACTTTATGAAAACTCCCCATTTTTAGTTAACTTGGAGTAAAACTCAAGTCCTGTGGATTCGACCTCGTACCATTACTACACCCTTGTGGTTGGTAACTCGATTGTAGGTTATATTTAGCATGCACGACACGTGACCAACAAACATGTAAATTAATTACAATAATGAACAACAAAAGTAATCCTACATTTTATTAACTAAAATAATACTAGAAACAAAGTTCATAAGATTGACATAGGGCACATGCCCCAACATTTCCTACTTAAAGTAAGGTCGATCATTCATGTATCTAATACCTAATTACCTAACATGATCATCATGCTTTGCCTGTGGAAGAGCCTTCATTAATGGATCTGCAACATTGTTTTCTTTAGGAACTCTTGTATATTTTCATTTCTCCTCTCTCAATGATTTCTCTAATGAGATGAAAACATACGAGTATATGTTTGGATATTTGGTGTGATCTAGGTTCCTTGGCCTGTGCTATCGCCCTATTATTGTCACAATACAAACAAATGGGGTTAGCAATACTTGGAATTGCACCTAATTCAAAAATGAACTTTTGATCCAAACTACCTCATTAG
The DNA here is from genome assembly GCA_039657365.1 of Stephania yunnanensis. Lineage (NCBI taxonomy): Eukaryota > Viridiplantae > Streptophyta > Magnoliopsida > Ranunculales > Menispermaceae > Stephania > Stephania yunnanensis. Next base: position 48,021,840 of record CM077584.1, on the reverse strand, counting down.
CTGGAATGTACTCAGCTTCCATTGTAGAATCTGCCACAATTTCTTACTTCGAACTCTTTAGCTCACTACGCCACCATTCAAAGTAAATACATATCTAGACTATAATATGAAGTTATCCATATCAATTTGAAAACGTGAAACTGTGAAATCTGAGAATTTTCTAAACTTGATTAGACGATTAATTAAATATTTTTGGACGTAATACGGACTAGAGATCATAAGTCCAAATGTTATTTTTGTGTCGCATGACTAATTAGTGTATTATACTTCATTCGCCATGAAACACGACTAAGTTAAGATCAAGACACATTGTTCGAGTGTTTCGAAGTGCATTGGTATTTTTTCTATTTTTGGTGAAACTAGGGTATTTTTTTAGGTTTATTTTATATATAAAATTGAAGATAAACATGAAATTTAAATGAAATATGGTGAAATTACCTAGAAGGGCAGTTAGTTTACTAAGGAGAGATAATAAGTGAAGGGCGTTTTCGTTATTCAAATCAACATCATTTATTTGGTGTGAATGAGTTCGACCAAAACTTATCTTCTCCCCCTCTCTTCATCGCAATCAATTTTGTAATGACCCAGTTTTAACTTAATATGACCTTTTTCAAATGTGGATGCCGGCTCAACACCTCGTGGACCCCATCAGTAGGATCGAACACATTTAAGATAGGTAAATAGTTAGTTTTGTATGTTGTTTTCCTAATTTGCAATGTTTATACTTAATTATGTTGAATTACATCACAATGTGTGTATTTATATTGTTATTGTTCATGTGAGATAGTGTGATGGGTATTTGCCTCGATTGGCATGTAGATGTCGGTATCGGGTAGCCGAATGACAATACATTAGGTTGAAAAATAATGCACACATGATAAATAAATAAAATGCATTAAATAATTAATATAAAACACCATTTAGACTTTTAATGGTGCGAGTGTACTTGAACGATACGCATTGCGGCACGAAGTCGAGTACCGAACGCCAGGAGGTTTAGTGTATGAGATTGAAGGAGGATAAGATCAAGTGACAAAGTAACCAATCTAAGTCACCTTAGATGGACTTTTTGACCTTATTTCAACCATCTAAGTGGTCCTTGGGATCTACACACATTAGATGACAAAAACACTATAAAAGTCAAAAAAAAATCTCATTTCACCACCTTTTCTCTTCCCACTCTCATTTTTATGAAGATTTGGAGGATTTTGGTGAATTTCAAGTGAAGATTTGGAGGTTCATACGACAAGCAATTCACAATCCAAGGTGAGATTCACGTTCACCTCGTCGTTCTTTATGTTTCGAGTATGGAATTTTGGGCTTTGACGTGGATTTTGGATATGCGAGTTAGCTTGCTGGTTTGGGGGTTTTTGCTATTATTTCTGAGTTGGATGGGTGTAATTATCATAGTATTAGATGTTGTGGGTGGTGGTGTTGAAGTTGTAGAGTTTCTTTGGGGGTTTCACTAAGTTTTTCAGGGTTTCGTCGAGTTTTGTTAGAGGATTTGGTTTGAATTCTGGACGAGTTTTAACGTGGTTTGAACGTAACCTATGGTAGGTTTGGCGAATCATAAGGGATTGGATCGAGTTTGTGTTGCGAAGTTGGAGCTGGGGTTCCAAAAAAACCTCGGGGAGCACCATGTAGGAAGGGCACTTCGAGCGGTGCCATGACTCTCACGGTGCCACCTGCTATATCGTTTCACCAGAAATAACTTTTTAAAATTTGGGTTTCGATTTGGCCAATTGAGGGCCTATCCCGAGGATCGATACCGCATATAATATGAATTAATATGCTGAATTTGATGCTCTAATGTGAATTTGGGAAATTCCAAAGTTTGGGAAATTGATGAATTAACGAATGTTAGGTACTTAGATTTGATTTACGGGTGTTGGAGCATGCATTTGGAGGCGTGGAGTCCGTTTTTGTATTAGTGGAGTGCGGTTTGAGGTGTGTAGTAACTCAATCGAAATTCTCTCAAGTATTTATTTATTTCCTTATTTGCTTTCCATTCAATTATTTCATTATTCATTTTTTCTTTGGTTTATATGGATGGTTTGGTTGAGTGGACTCCCACCGGGCCATTCTGTGTATATGTCCATTAGTCTCGATGAATAGTTCAACCTGAGGATCTTTTCAGTGCAAGTGTCGGTGCATAGTGGGACCACACCGGCCAATTAGAGGACTCGGAGGCTGGCTATGTTGGAGTGTGACTCGTTGGCAGTGCTTGTGGGAGAGTCTGGAGTATGGTGCTAGTCTGACGTAGGTTATAGACATACATTTTGAGCTTGTCTATTATGTATTCATGAGATGAAGCATTGTTGCCTATTTTAATTTTCCGCGTGTTTATTTAATAGCTTTATTTAAATTCATGCATTTTATTTCTATTAATGCTTATTGAATTCCCTTGGGATTACTTACTCAAGACTTGCCATTTGTTTTGTTGTAATGGCTTGAGTGCGGACCCTGATACGAATCGAGGCAAGGGAAAGCTTGAGAACAACCTGTGACAGACTACAACCATTATCATACATTTGTATATATTTGTATTTGCTTTTAGGATATGGAATACATTGTAAGCTACCCATGACTTGTATATTGGCTTATTTTGAGGATTTTGGCCACCTTTCTGATTATGATGTTTATATTATGGGTTTTCCACATTAGATTGATGCTCATAAGACTTGAATTTAATTTATTTATTTACTGCTTGATCAAGTCTAATAAGTCTTTCGCTATAATTTGATTGTTAAAAATGATCTTTACGGATGAATTGAGTCCAATGAGCTAACTTGTAAATTTTTATAATGTAAGTTGGTCAAATATTGGGTTTTTAATGAAGTTGTGTAGATTAATGGCACGTGGAACATAGCTAGGCTTGACGTGGCAGGGTTGTAGGCCTGCATTAGCACTTATGGCAGCCCTCGGGATTTGGGGCCGCTAGATTTTGGTATCAGAGCCTAGGTTTGTGGAACCTACGTATTTAATAAGAGCATAAAACTTAATGAATGAAACCTTAGATGTGGAAACCCAAAGTAATTACCCTAGAACCGTAGTTGGGAAGTGATTGTGAGGTGGGTAGTGATTAGGATTATATATGTGGTATGTTTTTGTTTGTATATATATTACACACAATGCATGTGTATGTGGAGGCTGATTTGACACACGTTGTTTAATGCAGATTTTGATGGACGGGCATCATCCGATTTCTACTCAGCATAAGGTCGAAGATCCTAGTGACTCGACCAGGGATACCTTGACGTTATTGTCACTAGCACGCAGTATGGTTGCCAGATTCGCAAAGATTTTGGAGATGATGCGAGCTCAAACGGAAGCAATGCCAGCTCCAACCACTGATGGGGCATGTGCCCTAGGTCAATCCATTAATTGTCTTTATGAATACTTTTAGTTAATAAAATAGAGGATTTCATTTGCTGTTTATTATAATTAATTTGCATGTTTACATTATAATAAGATCCATGGTATTTACAGAAATATTTTAAATGTCCCTAGTCGATCATTATATTGGGAACTATAATGAATTAAGACTAGTGTGAGTCTTGATTGATGATCATATGATGATTATACGTATATGGATACAAATCAAGATCACGAGTACTAGTTAGGGAACAAAGTACCGGACCGACCCGCTATGAGAACATCACATGGATTAAGTCATTGTTGTTTCTCATGATAGGTATATATTTCGGTCCTCTGACTTGAGATTACTAGAGACTTCAACATTAGGAACACAGTGATTTGACACAATCAAACGTTGTCTTTAACCGGACGATTATAAAGGTTGTGATTGGTTACTGTGTGAGCAATGTGATGAAGTTGTGTAATCAAGATAGAATTTGTCCCTCTCATATAAAGAGAGATATCCAGTGGATCCCTCGATGTGTTAGATTGTTAAAAGGCCTAGTGTAAGTGAATTGATATTGATCAATGTCACTTGGATGTTTTCAGTCTACCTAGAGATCGAGACTAGTACGATTGAACATGTTGGATGACAATTCCATGCCTTATGTTTGATCAAAAGGATATCGTGTGACAAAATGATGTTATATACACTATTGATTAGGTTGTATCGATTTGATATTCGTATAACTTGGGTAGTCATAATGTCTTTCTAGAGTCTGCTTATGACTTGTATACCAAAATGTGTTTTGGTACACTGCCAACGTTGTATGAGCCTATTGGGTCGCACACTAAGAATGGTTTTGCGAGATTTTAAGATGATTCAGAAAAATGAATTTTATGTGATAAAATTCATGACAGAAACGTCCTTGTGGTGTATTACACTTATACTTCTTTAAGTAAGGGTATATGTGTAATTTACTTAACCGTCTATATACAAGGGTTGTATAAATAGACGCTTTAAGTTAGAACACACACACGAAAGATTAATAGGCCGAAACTCTATTTTCGTTTTAGAAATGACTTAGGGTTTTTGGTATGCTCTAGATTGTTTTGGAGAGAAACAAAAGGATTTGGTATTCTCTCGAAGCTAGCACTTCGAATCTCGGCCGCCGTTCGTGTGTGGACTACTGGTAGAGGGCGTTCGTCGTTGGCAGCGCCTTAGAGATCGATCAACCTTCAGAAATGTATATTGCGACTGAGGTATGATTAAGTTTTTCATTGTTTAAACGTTTTTAATGGAATTAGATTCGGATCATGTTGGGGTTTTTTGTCAAAATTGTTTTGTAATTTCTGCTGCGTATGAACCCCAAAACCCAACAACCACCACACTAGTCGGTTCAAGCGACGATTTCTGAGACACAGAAAGAGATAGTTGGGCCAGTTGTGGTACTAGCTAAGAGCAGAACTATCACATTGGCTACGACAGAGCAGCTAGTCGTGACATCGACATCAAACAACACGATGTTGGCTGAGGCCGAGAGGGTGAATGATTTCATTAGATTTCACCTAGTTACTTCTACAAAGCAGGAGACCCGGAGATAGCCGAAAAATGGTTATTATTACATGAGCGGTTGCATAAGCTGCTCTTGGTCGAGAGAGGGATCGACTTCATCTATTAAGTTTTTGTTTAAGAGGTGACGTCGAGATTTGGTGGACTACATATGCGGTTACACATCCGAAGCCAACTACCTAGGCGAGTTCCGTGATCTATTCATGGACGAGTTTTGGATCACATTGAGGGAGCAATTTTTGGCCTGGTTCAGGGTAACAAGTCAGTGCTACAGTATATAGAGCGATACATATATTTATTATAGTACGCCATGGATATGGCTGGGATAGAGCAACTTCAGATTTACTATTTTGTCAAGGAACTGGATAAGAGGATTGCGAGCACTACTGGAGATCACTGACAAGGCTCTGGCACAAGAAGCTTATCTGATACGTGAGCATCGATCCACATCCACTTATTATCAGATTCAATCTTTGTAGAGTTCTCGGTTGAAGCAGAGATTAAATAGACATTGAGATTATCAAGGTAGACAGAAACATGGGCGGAGATCTTGTCGAGATGGTAGATTATCAGATCAGGGCCATCAAGATGACGGATATCGATGGCATGATCCGATAAGGTATGATGATCGCTAAGCAGTGTATGCTACCACCTTTTCACCCACCGAGCAGCTTAGGCAATAATATAGGTAGGACAGGGATCAAAGAGCATAGAGACAGAGCCAGAGTCATGGTTAGGGCCAGGGAGTGTCACAAGACCAGCTGGGAGACATGAGTCTCGTTGATGCTATAGATGTGGTCAGGTTGGGCATGTGCATGTTGATTGTACTAAACCAACATCGCCACCACCACAGTCAGACCGGGCCAGAGATAGGGCTCATACCGTTGCTCTTGCGATTGTGCAGTCGGACATTGAGGTGACCAAATAGCTTATCGAAATCCTATTATCCATTTATTTGAACTCATACGCATGCCATGCTTAATTCTAGTAGTACTTTGTCTTTTATTACTGGAAGCATGGTATGATAGTTAGAGTTACAGGCACAAACTTTAGACACATATCTGATCCTCAGTACAACTCCTAGGATAAGATATATCATAACCAGATATGTCAGGATTGTATTGTTAAGATAGGGGACATCAATTACTGGCTGATTTATGAGTTCTAGAGTATTTAAAGTTCGATGCAATGCTGGGCATGGATTGGTTGTCATCATATTACGCACATATAGATTGCTTTAGTAAGACTATTACATTTGATATCGAGAGGATTCCAGGGTTATCATTCGTTGGAGTTGTAACAGCCTTACCGATCAGTAGAGGCTTTATAGCGACGACTTACAAGATGGAGGCGTTTGTTGCGACTATTAAGCCAAGGGCAGTGATCAAGGTTAAGGATGTCTCTGTAGTTTGTGAGTTTTCATATGTATTTCCAAATGATTTGCTAAGACTACCACCGCCCCGAGCAGTTCAGTTCATTATTAAGTTGATACCGGGGACACGACCTATTTGCAGCCAACCTTACAGGATGTCTGCTTCTAAGCAAGAGGAGTTGAGGACCCTATTATAAGAGTTTCTACATAATGATTTCATTCATCCTAGTATGTCTCCTTAGGGAGCTCTAGTCCCTTTTGTGAAGAAAAAAGATGGTACTATGAGGATGTGTGTTAATTACAGGAAGTTGAATCAGGTGATGGTCAGGAACCATTACTCACTTCCCAGGATTAATGACTTATTCAACCAGTCGGCAGGAGCCAAGTTTTTCTTAAAGATTGATTTGTGATCAAGATACCATCGGATGAGGATTCAAGAAGGTGAAGTTAAGAAGACCACTTTCAGCAAGAGATACAACTTGTTCGAGTTCACAGTAATGCCATTTGGGCTGACTAATGTGCTGGTGATCTTCATGGACTTAATGCAAAGGGTTTTGGGACCATTTCTAGGTTAATATGTCATTTTTTTCATCGATGAAATCTTGTTATACAAGAAGACTTGTAAGGAGCACGGGAGGCATCTCATGGGGATGTTTTGATGACACTAAGGGCTATATGCTAAGTTCAACAAGTATGCATTTTGGTTGAGTGAGGTGATGTTCCTCATACATGTCATCAGTTATCAGGGTATATCAGTAAATGGTGACAAGATTTGCGCTATTATTGACTGGAGGATGCTTGAGTCTGTTTCTAACATCGGAGTTTTTTGGGTTTAGCAGGATATTAACGACAGTTTATGTAGGATTTTTCATTGATTACAACGCCAATGACTAGATTAACTAAGAAATATGTCAGATTTGATTAGTTTGAGGAGTGTAAGGATGCATTTTTGGAGCTGAAAACGAAATTGACTCTACGCTAATGTTAGCATTGCCAGTGGCAGGTAGAGGCTTCTCAGTTTATACCGATGCTTTAGGCACTGGGTTGGGTTGTGCCTTGATGTAGGATGGACACCTAATGGCTTAATTATCTTGACAGTTGAGGCCCCACGAGAGTAATTATCCAGTGCACAACTTGGAGCTTGCGGTAGTCGTATTTGCACTAAAGGCCTTTAAGCATTATCTCTATGAAGAGAGGTTCGGATTGTTCGCTGATCACTAAAACTTGAAATATCTGTTCATTCAAAAGGAGTTAAACATGTGGTAGATGAGATGGCTTGAGTTACTGAAGGATTAAGACTTCGCCATAGATTACCATATGAGGAAAACAAATGTTGTAGCAGATGCATTGAGCTAGAGTTGCATTGAGAGCCAGACAATCCTGCGGCATATGACATATGAATACCGACTTCTTGAGGCAGCGTCGAAGATGCGTGTGATAGAGGCTATTGCTAAGCTATAGATATGTTGTCAGATGAGAGTTCATATGGTGTATTTTGAACGGATTGTTGAGTGCTAAAGAGTTGACGGGCTATGTGGGCGGTTCAGGAGACTGGCTCAGAATCTGTGTTGCACAGATTGGTCTGAGACATCAAACGGGTGCTTGAGACACATGGGTAGATTGTGTATACTTGTGGTATCAGAGCTTTGGGACAAGATACTGAAGGACGCACATCGATCGTGATTTAGTGTTCATCCTGGTCGGACCAAGATGTATCGTGATTTCCGACGATTGTTTTGGTGGTCTGAGATGAAGACTGATGTTGGTAATTACGTTAGGAGTTTTCATATTTGTCAATAGCTAAAGGCTGAGCATATGAGACCAACTGGGTTGCTGAAGCCGATAACCATTCCTCAATGGAAATAGGAACACCTGACCATGGACTTTGTTAGTGGCCTACCGCAGACTACTAGGCGCCATCATGCAGTTTGGGTAGTGATTGGCAGGTTGACGAAGTTGACACACTTCATTCCAATTTCCATGAAATATTCCTTCCCACGATTGAGTGTTATCTTTGAGAGAGAGATCATCATACTTCATAGTGTACCGATTTCAATTGTTTCTAACTTGGATCCCATGCTAACATCTAAGATTTGGGAAAGCATGCAGGAGGAGTTTGACATTAGACTATAGTTTAGTATGGCGTATCATCCTTAGAATGATGGTTAGTTAGAGAAATTGATTCAAATATTGGAGCATATGCTTAGGGCTTGTATTTTGTAGTTTGGTGGTTCGTGGAAGGATTATTTGCCTTTGTGTGAGTTTGCCTATAACATTAGCTATCAGGTGAGTATCGGGATGCCATCGTTTGAGGCACTATATGGTAGGCCCTACAGGTCACCAGCATGTTGGGCGGCACTAGAGGATACAATGGCTATAAGACCTGAGGTTGTAGTAGATCATACTGAGAAGATTAAGCAGATTCGTCAAAGGCTTCAGTCGACCCAGGATAGACAGAAGAAGTATGCGGATTGGTATCACGAGGATCTAAGCTACATGGAAGGTGACTTACTTTGCTTGAAGGTCTCATCTTGGAAGGTTCATAAGTGGTTTGGCATCAAGGGGAAACTGGCACCAAAGTTCATCGGACCGTTCAGGGTTAAGGCACGCGTCGGTAGAGCGGCGTACAGGTTGGGGTTAACACCACAGTTAGCTGGGCTTTATTCAGTATTTCTAATATCTATGTTGAGGCTGGCTAGCTCAGAACCGAGACCGATGGTGGATGTTAAACAGGTAGAGGTTCGGCATGACGGGATCTACGAAGAGCTGCCTATTAAGGTCATGGATCGTAGGATACAAACTCTACGTAACAGGGAGATCCCGAAGCTTTTAGTTTGTTGGTAGCATCCCGAAACAGAGGACTCACTTGGGAGCTCGAGTCTATTATGTAGGTGCGTTACCTTCAGCTATTTGACGGTAGGAGTTTATTTAAGTGTTTTAAATCTCGGGATGAAATTCCCCATAGTTAGGAAGAACTATAACGACTTAGTTTTAATTATGCCATTAATATGACGTATTTTCAAGTGCGGATGCAAGCTCAGCATCTCGTGGACCCCACTACTAGGACCGGGCACGTCTAAGATAGGTAAATGTTAGTTTTGTGTGCTATTTTCGTAATTTGTAATGTTTATGCTTAATTATGTTGAATTACATCGCAATGTGTGTATTTATATTGTTATTGTTCGTGGAGATAGTATGACGTGTATTTGCCTCGATTAGCATGTATACACGGGTATTGGGTAGGTAGATGACAATACACTAGGTTAGATAATAATGCACACATTATAAATGAATGAAATGCATTCAATAATTAATATAAAACACCGTTTAAACCTTTAATGGCGTGAGTGTACATGAACTATAAGCGTGGCGCGGAACTGGGTACCAAACGCCCTGACGTTTAGTGTATGGTATTTAAGGAGGATAAGATAAAGTGACAAAATAGCCAATCTAAGTCACCTTAGATGGTCTTTTTGACCTCATTTCAACAATCTAAGTGGTCCTTGAGATCTACACACGCATTAGATGACAAAAGACTATAAAAGTAAAAAAAAAAACTCATTTCACCACATTTTCTCTCTCCTATCTTATTTTGGATGAGAATTTGGAGGATTTTGGTGAATTTCAAGTGAATATTTAGAGGTTCATATGATGAGCAATTGACGATCCAAAGTGAGATTCACGTTCTCCTCTTCTTTCTTTATGTTTCGAGTATGGAATTTCGGGTTTTGACGTGGATTTTGAATATGCAAGTTAGCTCATTGGTTTGGGTTTTTTGCTATAATTCTTGAGTTGAATGGGAGCAATTATCATGGTATTAGATGTTGTGGGTGGTGGTGTTGAAGTTATGGAGTTTTTTTTTTGGATTTCGTCGAGTTTTATCCGGGTTTCATCGAGTTTTGTTGGGGTTTTGGTTTGAAATTTGGCCGAGTTTTAACATAGTTTAAATGTACCCTATGGTAGTTTTGGTGAACCATAAAGGATTGGATCGAGTTCGGGTCGCGAAGTTAGAGCTTGTGTTTCGAAATAACCCCGAGGAGCATCCTATAGGAAGGGCGTTGTGAGCAGTGTCGTGACTCTCACGACGCCACCTGGAAAGCCGTTTCACTTGAAAAAAAACTTTTTCAAATTTGGGTTTCGTTTGGCCAATTGGGGGCCTGTCCCGGGGATCGATACCGGGTATAATATGAATTAATATGCTGGATTTGATACTCTAATGCGAATTTGGGGAATTCCAAAATTTGGGAAATTGATGAATTAACGAATATTAGGTACTAAGATTTGATCTACGGGTGTTGGAGCATGCATTTGGAGGCGTGGAGATCGTTTTTGTATTAGTGGAGTGCGGTTTGATGTGTGTAGTAACCCAATTGAAATTCTCTCAAGTATTTATTTATTTATTTCCTTATTTGCTTTCCATTCAATTATTTCATTATTCCTTTTTTCCTTGGTTCATATGGACGGTTTGGTTGAGTGCGCTCCCACCGTGCCATTCCATATGCATGTCCACTAGACCATATCACGTGTCACTCGGGGTCTCAGTGAATAGTTTGACCCGAGGATCTTTTCGGTGCAAGTGTCCATGCGTAGTGGGTACATATCGGTTATCAAGAGGACTTGGAGGCTGGCCATGCCGGAGTGTAACTCGTTGGCGTGTACTCTTGGGGGAGTCTAGAGTATGGTGCTGGTCTCATTTAGGTTGTAGACATACATTTTGAGCTTGTCTATTTTGTATTCATGCGATGAGCGCAATTCCCTGTTTCAATTTTCCGCATGTTTATTTACAGGGGTGTATTCAATTGAGATTTTAATAGACTTTTGGTTACTTTTATAAGTTGATGACTTTTCTAAAGTTTGTAGATTTTCGTAGATTTTTAAAGACTTTGATAAACTTTTAAGTAAACTTCTTTTTTATGACTTTTTGAACTTCTTAAACTTGATTTTGATAGATACTAGTAAGTTTTTGTGATTTTAATATTGAAACAAATATTTTGCACTTTATTATAAAAAGATGAATAATTATATTTATTTTTCTTAAGAATTATTATTAATTTTTTAAAAGTATTTTTATATTTTAATAAAAAATCATATAGACATAGTAATGAATTACGACTATCAAGATAGTAACATATTAAATAAGTAAATAATTATCAACAAAACAAATATGCAAATGAATAATCTTTTAGTGGCAAAAAAGAACCAAGTAATATCATTTTGTGTAAAAATTTTGCACTTTTTTTACTTAAGTAAAAAAAACTAATATTTTTTTCTTTAAGAATGATAGTTTAAAATTTTTAAAATGCACTTCTTGCATTTGAAAAAAAAATACACGATTATTTTCTCCAAAAATAATAATATTACATTTTTTGATATTATAATTATACACTTAATAAACAAAACTTCTTTGTAAAAAATCCTATAAAATTTACAATGATGTCAAAGTGAGATCTTGTTAATAACGACATCATTTTCATTTTCATCAACATAAACATTAGAATATAATGAGTGAGCAATGAAATTAACGAGTTATTGAGTGATTGGAGAAGTTGATAAAAACAATTGATGAGAAAAAGACATTATGAACATTGAAGTCCTTATTGAATAAGGGAACCAACAAAAATTAGAAGTCTATAAGAGTTTTTGGGTTGAGGTGAGGAGAAGTTGGAGATTTGTTTATGTGTATTTTTATACAAAAAGTCTATAAAAGTCGAGATTTGTAACCAAACTACAGAAGTCATCAAAAAATTAAATACACCTTACTTTTAGAAACTCTCTAAAAGTTTAAATTGAATACCCCAAAACTTTTATAAACTTTGAAAAAGTCTATAAAAGTTCACATTAAATACACATTACTTGTAGAAACTCTCTAAAAGTTTTAATTGAATACACCTAAACTTTTTTAGTAATTAAAAGTAACCAAAAGTCTATTAAAATCTCAATTGAATACACCCCTGTTAATATCTTTATTCTAACTCATGTATTTTATTTCTATTAATGATTATTGAATTTCCTTGGGATTACTAACTCTGCCATTTGTTTTGTCGTGAAGGCTTGAGAGCAGACCCTAGTACGAGTCGAGGCAAGGGAAAACTTGAGGACTACCTATGACAGACTATAGCCTCTCTCCTCTATTTGCATATATTTATATTTACTCTTGGGATACGGGATACATTGTGAGCTACCCATGACTTGTATATTGACTTATTTTGAGGATGTTGGCCACTTTTCTGGTTATGATGTTTATATTATAGGTTTTCCACATTAGGTTGATGCTCATAAGACTTAACCTTATTTTTTTACTGCTAGATCAAGTCTAATAATTCTTCTTATATAATTTGATTGTTAAAAATGATCTTAACAGGTGAATGGAGTCCAATGGGCTAACTTGTAACCTTTCATAATGTAAGTTAGTCAAGTATTGGGTTTTGAATGAAGTTGTGTAGGTTAATGGCACTTGGGACACAATTAGGCCAAACGTGGCAGGGTTGTGGGCCCGCGTTAGCACCCATGGCGGGCCTCGACGTTTGGGTCCGCTACAAATCTCCTCTTCAACTTTTTGATCCTCACCTTCATGACTCACTATTTTCTCTCCCTCTCTGTTGTCCAAGTTCTAGCTTTCATGGATGTCTAAAGCTCACCATCGTATTTCTATCTCTCGGATAATGAATTGGTGGAGTGAATAAGAGGAGATAAAGTTACAAATTTGGTGTGTTATTTGTGTTATTCGACTTGATAAATAATGAATTTGTTGTTGTGTTGTAAGCTCAATGGAGTGGGAGAAGGAAAGGTGCATAACGATGAAGGATGAGGGGGAACTGTGCAACGTTATAGTGTATTGGTGTTGATGTTATGGCTATTGTGAAAATGTTAATGGGTTAGATATATCTCAATGCGTTTCATCGATTTGGAGGTGAATTTGATAACATTGGAGCAATTTTAGTTGATTTGATGAATTAAAACTCATGAAAATTGAGTTTGTCTACAATGTTGAGATAGGAAAAGTCGGTCGGTATGGTTAATTTCTTCAATTATTGCTATTTGGTAATGATATTTGGTGGATTGGTACTCTATATAACCTATTTTTATTTAAGACTTTTTATTTTATGGTTTTCCTATGGTTTGGTTGGGTTTTCGAGAGAGCTTGAACATAGGTCACGACCTTAGTTTTGAACTAGTCAAAAGTTCCAAAATTTGGCTAAGTATAAAAATTGTTTGCAAGCAAGCAAGTTAGGTCGATAAGTTGAGGTATCAAACGACATCCAAATTACATGGGGTTATGCTCATTTAACCCTTGTCTATTGTATTTTACATAATGGAAAGGTACAAACTTAGAATCATTTATTTGGCGGTGAAAAAGTGGTGCAAAAGTGGCTTGCAAGCTATTGTCAAACTTGAAAACAATTTTAACAGTTGCGAGTAACCATCTTTGATGAATAATTCAAAGGCCTTATGGATGTCTAAAATACTTGTGAATAGGTTCGTTTGAATCTTGGTATATCATATTTTAATGGTCAATAAAGTTTGAAATGAAATTCATTGGTTTAGAGGTCGAAATTTAGTGTTGAACATAAAGTCTCGTTGTTGAGAAATTTGCACTACTTACATTTTACAAAGTGTTGAAGGCTTATTTCGGGGTAATTTGTACTTTGAATATTGATAAGAGGCTCATATAAACATTGAAATGTAATGTTTAGGTGTTTTCTAAGATTGTATATAGCCATTAAAGCTTGTTAGGGGATTCGAATACCGTTGTAACTTGAAATATAAATTTGAAGTATTAAAATAGAATTTTAACTCTAAAATGAAATTTAATGATTTAATAGGACTTACAAAAGTTTGTGAAAGATAGGAAACGTTGTGTGAGACTTCGTGACTAACTTTAAGTTGGTTGGACAATAAGTAAACCAACAGTGGTCTTTACTATTTATGGAATTTATCTTCGTACCTGTATTTGTGTTTAGTTTGCATTGCATTCGCATTATTCTTGGTCATGCATATATGGCATCCAGATAGAGTTGCCCCTGCTTCGATCGTAAGAATGTGAGGTGCTCCACTTCAGACTAGACGTGTTGCAGGTGTCGAAGGCGAGTAATGTCAACTCCGAGGTAGCATACATTGAACTCATAGGATTGTTCAAGGGTCATCATGAGTAAGCCCGCTTGTTATGAGCTTATAACAGAAAAGAGGGATCTACATTGTTATATAAATTTCTTGTTATTTGGAAATTCAATTGCATGTCTCCATGTATTCAGACTAACATTTGCAGGAGTATAGAGAAGTATAGGAATTTACTTACCTGACATCTTCTAGTTATTTTTGATGATGTCATTCTTTGTGAAGACAAGGAAGAATGAGCATGAATCGAATATCTTTGTAATATGTAATAAGATTAAAGTTTCATTTTCTTTTTGTATTCATTTTATATATTGTTTTGGGCTTTCGGGTGAGTGTAGGTCGTGAAATACTTTTGAATAGGTTGTGAGATTCTCTTAAATTGCTTGAAGCAAGTCAGGTTTATGATTCAGTTTTGGTTGTTTTGGGATTATAAAATTGTAACTAAGGTATCAAAGACTTTAAGTTAGTTTGTAAATTTGAATTTGATATATATTATGAACCACGGGGAGTTGTGAGTCCTTATAGGCCTCTCCAAAATTCTGTTGTCTATTAGGCGAAGTTTTTCGGCTGGTCTCTTTTAGAGGAGGTGTTACCGAGATTTTATAAAATACAAAAGACATTCTTTATGATTTCCCAATTTTCTCCAAATGAAATAATTCAAGAATTGGAGTTGTTGAGGATTTAGATTTAGTTTTGGAGCATTATTAAGGATTAAAATGGAAAGTATTTTAAGACATATAGTTGATTGTATAGTTTAGGTGCCTAATTAGAGTAATTAGGTTAAGTAAGGATTTAGCGAGACGGGTCCTGACAGACTTGGTATCAGAGCTATAGTTAAGATCAATCAAGGAAATATAATAAATGATAATGACATTGATTTTAGGATTGAGTTGATCGAGAAGTTTAGGTTAAGGCTTTTGGATTATATTAAGTTACATAAACGTAAGTGATGGTCTTGAGGAACAAGGTTCAGAAATGAGATTGTGATTCATTGCAAAATGACTATGAGTTGGGGATACATTGTTATTATGATGTGTTTGTTGTATATTATTATATTATCGATATATATGCGATATGAAGTGTATTTTCTTTGTACGCTCAATACTTAACTCGCAAGATATGATGAGTGAGAGTAGAATCAAACAAATAAAGAAGGAATAGACTTGTGAAATGATAACTGAGTGTGAAGAGACGTGAAATAGACTCGGGAAGCTTAAATTCGCAAGGGTAATGTAAGTAGTTCGATATCAATATAACTAAAGGAAATAATTAGTTATAAAACCAATATGAGATTGGTTGAGCAAGAAGTCTAGATGATTTAGGAACGTAAGTACTGAACATGGATTTCTTGGAAATTTAAAGTATCAAATTATTGCAATTGTAAAGCGCTTAGTAAAGAACCTAAATAGACTTAAAATAAGTCCCAAACGATTGAGAATAATTTATAAACATGAAAAAATATGAAATAAGGACTTTTGGGAAACACAAGATAAGAAAATCTTAGATTATAGAATGTGGTTAGTACCGTTTGAACTAGTAATTCGTAAATACCTATTCTACAAAGTATTGGTTTAATTCATAACCAGTTAAGGGTTGCTTCCGAAAATAGTCTCGATAAGGTAAAACAAGGCACGTGGTTCCAAAATAAAAATTGATTGGATAAATTGAATATTGAATTAGAAATCACAATAAGATTGTGATATGATCAGTCAAGTTATCTAAGTTTATTTTTACTAAAATAAAATACTTTGAAATAAAGTATTCTTTCCTTCACAAAACAAAATTCAAAGTGAAATATGGATCATAACCATGGTTCAAACAATTAAATGACTTCTATAAATAAGTACTGAAATTTTTTATTTGTTTCCTACTCAAATTAGTTATCCATAAGGGAAGTTGAGTATAATGGTTCTATGCGTCGAATAAAGCAATGACAAGAAAATGGAGATACACGAGTTAGAAATAATCTTTGTTAACTATGAATTAGGTGTTGTTACGAAACAAAGATCAACAAAATTTTTAACTTCAAAATGAAAGGCGTAGTGATAGGATCAACATGTTAGAGGTTGAGATTATGGAAAAAATATGAAAATAGCTAGGGTTAGCTATTAAAAATTATAATAGTACAAGTAGTTGTGTTTTGAGATTCAAAGTACCCAATATTCACTTCGACAATATTAAGTAATGTTGCTTATCACTACAATTTAAGCTATAATAAATGAAGAGATATACGTACCGATTAAGAACCAATAAGTAATACTTATAGGAAGTCAGTCAAGAGCTCTTATATTGTGAGAAATTCCATTAGTATCAATTAAAGGATTGAAATAGCATCCTAAGAGTGTGATTATTCGTTAAGTTAATCAAGGTAATGGAAATTCAAATTCTTCTATCTCTTTAGTTAAATAATAACGGAAAGATGATATCATCAAATATTGAGTTAATGGTCGGTAAAATATTTTGTCGTTTTACATAGTCTCTTGAAAAGTACCGAATTTATTTTCAATAAAAAAGAAAAGTCGAGAAATCTATGACTAATGTAAACAATTTAAGGAAATAACAAACAGTGAAACTATTTGAGTCATAAAAATTTTCTTTGTTTCAAACAAAGATTAGTTAAGGATGACTTCAAGTTATCAAAGGTTATAACATGCCACATCGTCTTTAGCTAAGTATTGGGAAAGAGAAAACATATAAATTGCGTTTCTAAATCAAGATTAAGGAGCTGCAAGTAGATTGGTAGTTGAACGAAAGTCGTGGTAAGTTGATAAAGGGGCTAAGAACGAGATAAATGTAAGAATAGTTAAGATCGACAAAAATTGAATGGCATAGACTTTATGTATAAAACAACGTGGCGTTGAGATGACTTATGTCAGATGAAAGTGATACAAATGGACTCCTTTAGTCAAGGCCAGAAATTGGAGTAGTTGTGCATGACCAAATGTCTGAGTAACTCCATTTCATAATCATGATTCATTCACATCATAGAAGATCGGTGTGGCATCCACCATCTTTGAATAATTAAATGAATTGATGATAGTTGGATTAAAAGAGTCTACAAAGTTTTGTTGAAGTTAATTGGAAGCTTTAGTATGGACAACTAAATGATTAAGATGATATGGAAACTTGGTAGTTAAATGAAAAGAATGAGGTCATTGGTGAACTTATAAATAGAAAATGGCTTGATGAAGTTAGAAAAGTTGTTAATTTTCTAACCGGTCAAATGGAAAGTTAAATGAATTGGTTGATGAGTTGAAATTGGTAATTACTTTCTAGTTCACAATATAAATAATATTGTGAGTAGACATTTGGAGAATTAGCAAGAGTTGCACAATGTGTCCATTTTCATTTTCTGATTGGATTGAAATTTGAGAACTCTTGTCATGGGATGACAAATGTAATTCGTGATCTATAGTCATGGGATGAGTTATGTAATTCTAGGTTTCTGTTAAGAAACGTTGGAAGGTTGATGGATCAGACAAACACGCGACTCTACTTAGTATCTAATGTTGTACTCAAATATTATTTGCATATTATATAATTTTATATTGATGATAGTCTAAGAGTTGATCACCCGACGATTCTAATTAGAAATGATTAGTGATGGGAAGTAAACTGGAATGTGTATTAGAGTATATTGGATAAAGAAAGAATTTTCAACAAATTGTTGAATTGTATTAAGAAAAGAATGAAAATGGTTTTATAAAAAGCAAGATAAGATAGATCTTTCTAAATGTTGATTCTTGAATATAATTCAAGGTATGAGAAGTAAAGCAAGGTTTATCAGATATTTCACAAAGTTGATCATTTAACTCGTGTAAAATTAAAAAAAAGCGAGGATTGACAGAGAAGTTGTTATAACTTTTCATTAAAGCAAGAAGTTGGAATGAAAAGTTGAAATGTATATCATATCTGTCATTAAGTTGCTAATTACAACGAAAGTGGTTGGGTCCACTCAACGATTCACCTTGGAAATAATTTACGATTTTGGATAAAAAGTTCCTCATATCTCTCTTTGGTTCAACTAACCTATATGTTTAAATGTTGAGGATGAGATTTTTAATTAGTAGGGTATAATTGTGAAATCCAATAATTTTCTAAATTTGATTAGATTATTGATTAAGTATTTTTGATTTAATTTTGGGTTTACGTATTTGAGGTGGGACCCACGTATTACGTATCGAAGATCATAAGTCTAAATATTATTCTTATGTGTCATGTGACTAATTGATGTATTATACATAATTCAACACGAGACATGGCCAAGTTAAAGTCGAGACACGTTTGAGTGTTTCAGAGTGCGTTGATATTTTTTTCATTTTTTTTGCAAAATTGAAGTATTTTTCAGGGTTTATTTTGTGTATAAAATTGAAGATAAACATGAAATTAAAACGAAAAATGGTGAAATTACCTGGAAGAGTTGTTGGTTTACTAAGGAGAGAATAATAAGTGAAGGGTGATTTATTCATTCGTCAAATCTACATCATTTATTTGGTGTGAATGAGTTCAACCAGAACTTATCTTCTCCGCTTCTCTTTTCAATGCAATTAATTTCCTCTCCATTTTTTCAATCATCACCTTCATCACTCATAGTTTTCTCTCACCCTCACTTAATTTTCTCATCTTCTATATCTCTCCCTCTATGTTTTCTAAGTTATACCTCTCACGGATGTCTCAAGCTCACCATCTTATTTATATCCCTTGGACAATGAATCAGTGGAATGAATAAGAGGAGATCAAGTTACTAATTTTGTGAGTAATTTGTGTTATTTGATTCAATAAATAATGAATTTGTTGTTGTTGTGTTGTGAGCTCGGTGAAGGGGGAGGGGGAATTGTAAAACATTATTATATATTGGTGTTGTTGTTGTGGCTATTGTGAAATCGTTGATGGGTTAGATCTATCTCAATGTGTTTCTTCGATTTGAAGGTGAATTTGATAACATTGGAACAATTTTAGTTGATTTGATAAATTAAAACCCATGAAAATTGAGTTTGCCTGCTGTGTTGAGATAGGAAAAGTCGGTCGGTATGGTTTATTTCTTCGATTATTGGTATTTAGTGATGATCTTTGGTAGATTGGTACTCCATATAACATATTTTTATTTAAGATTTTCAGTTTTAGGCTTTCCTATAGTTTGGTTGGGTTTTCGAGAGCGTGAGCCTAAACCATACAATTAACTATATGCCATAAAAATATTTTTCATTTTAATCCTTAATAATCCTCCAAAATTAAATCTAAATCATTAACATACTTTGGTTCTTGATTTAATTCATTCGGAGCAAATTGGGAAATCATACAGAATGTCTTGCGTATTTTATAAAAATTTCGGCTACACCTCCCCTAAAAAAGGACGCTGGAAACTTCACCTAATAGATAATAGAATTTGGGAGAGACCTAGAAGGACTCACAACTCCCCCGGTTCATAATTTATATCAAATTCAAATTTACAAACTAACTCAGAGTCTTTCATACCTTGTTTACAACTGTATAATCCCAAAATAACCAAAATTGAATCATAAACGTAACTTACTTGAAACTAATTTAGGAGAATTTCATAACCTATTCAAAAGTATTTCATGACCTACACTCACCCCAAAGCCCGAAATAATATATAAAATTGATACAACAAGAAAATGAAACTTTAATCTTAAAACATATTACAAAGATCTTCGAGTCTTGTTCACTCTTCCTTGTATTCATAAAGAGTCTGACATCATAAAAAATAACTCGAAGATGTCAGGTAAGTAAACTCCTACATTGCTTTGTACTCCTACAAATTTTAATCTAAATATATTGAGACATGTAATCGCATTTCCAAATAACAAGAAATTTATATAACAATGTGGATCCCTCATTTAAAGTTCAAAGCTCGTAATAAGCGGACTTGCTCACGATGAACCTAGAACAGTCCAATGAGTTTAATGCATGCTACCCCGGAGTCAACATTACCTACTTTAGACGTCTGTAGTACGTTTACCCTAGAATGGATCACCTCACACTCTTATGATCAAAGCAGGGGCAATTTTATCCGGGTGCCATATATCCATGACTAAGAATGATGCGAAATACAATGCAGACTAAACACAAATATTTGTACAAAAATAAATTTCATAAATGGTAAATACCACTATAGGGTTTAGTTACTATCCAACTAACTTAAAGTTGGTCACGAAGCCTCACACAACGTTTCCAGGCTTTCACGTACTTCTGTAAGTCCTATTCAATCATAAAATCTTAATTTAGAGTTAAAATTTTATTTTAATACTTCAAATTTATATTTTAAGTTGTAACAACATTCGAATCTCCTAACAAGCTTTAATGACTATATAAAATCTTTGAAAACACATAAAAATTGCATTTCAACATTTATATGAGTCTCTTATTAATATTCAAAGTAAAAACTACCTCGAAATAAGCCTTCAACACTTTGTCAAATTATAAGTAGTGCAGATTTTTAATAGCGAGACTTAGTGTTCAACTCTAAATTTTGGCCTCTAAATCAATGAATTTTAGTACTTACTGACTATTAAAATAGGATATACCAAGATTCAAACGAATCTATTCGCAAGTGTTTTGGACATCCATAAGGCCATTGAGTCATTCGTCTAAGATGGCTACTCGCAACTGTTAAAATTGTTTTCAAGTTTGACAATGGCTTGTAGGCTACGTTTGCACCACTTTTCGCTGCCAAAATAAAAGATTCTAAGTTTGTACCTTTCCATTATGTAAAATATAATAGACAAGGGTTAAAATGAGCTTAACCCCATATAATCTGGATATCGTTTGATACCTCGACTAATCGACCCAACTTGCTTGATTGCAAGCAGTTTTTAGACTTAACCAAATTTTGGAACTTTTGAGTAGTCAAAACTAAGGTCGTGAGTGCATTACTGTAACCATTACAACTATTGGGTTTTGGGGTTTATTTGCAGTGAAAACTCAAATAATTTTTCAAAAACTCCAATAGGATCGAAAATAAGTCGCATTAAACTAGATCTATAAAAGTAAACCATACCTTAATCCTTGATTTTCTTTGATTGTTTGAACTCCAAGACATTCAAGTGTGCATCCTCTATCGAAGATCTACGCACAAACTGTTACCACAATTTTGAGTGCTAGCCCCCACGAGAGATAGAAAACATTTTTCTTTCTCTCGCAAAATCCAGAGAACTTCAAAATAGCAAAACCGAAATCTTATTCGTTTTAGTGTTTCAACATCTATTTATGTGTATATAAGCTCACTTAAAAAACATATTTGTAATACAACTATTCTATTTAGGCAATTTAAGCAAATTACACAAGCGCCTCTATTAATAAGTTATCATGTAACTAATCGTAAGGGCTTTTTCGTCATGAATTTTATCATATAAAATTCATTACTCTGGACCAATTAAAATTGTGCAAATTCATTAGAACACTTATGACTTAATCAAAGTGGTGTTCTCATAGCAGGCTGGTTAAATACCTTGTTCCCTAACAAGTACTCATAATATCAATTCGTATCCCTATTCGCATGATCATCACATGACCATCAATCAAGATTCACACTAGTCTTAATTTATTATAGTTCCCAGTATAATGAACAACTAGGGACATTTATGATATTTCAACAAATACCCATGGATCTTATTATAAGGTAAACATGCAATCACTTATAATAAAACATCAAATGAAAACCTCATTTTTATTAACTAAAATCGTAAGATAAAAAATGTTTGTAGATTGACCTAGGGGACATGCTTCAACATCTCCCACTTGTAATAGGGCCAATCATTCATATATCTAATACCTAATGACCTAACATGATCATCATATATATGGAAGAGCCTTCGTCAAATGATGTGTAACATTGTCTTCCGTCGGAACTCTGCAAATCTTTATGTCTCCCTCTCAATTATTTCTCGAATGAGATGAAAATGTCTAGGTATATGTTTAGATCGATGGGGTGATCTTGGTTCCTTGGCCTGTGCTATTGCCATATTGTTATCACAATACAAGCAAACGGGGTTAACTATACTTAGAACCACCTAAGTTTACGGATAAACTTTTTGATCCAAACTGCCTCCTTAGTCGCATAAGAAGCTACAATATATTCAGCTTCCTTTATAAAATCTGTTGGGTTTTGGGGTTCATACGCAGCGGAGATTACAAAACAATTTTGACAAAAACCCCAATAAGATCCGAATCTAATTCCATTAAAAACGTTTAAACCATGAAAACTTAATCATACCTCAGTCGCAATGTACCTTTCGGAAGGTTAATCGATCTCTAAGGCGCCCAAACGACGAAACGCCCTCTATCGCCACGATCCACACGCGAACGGCGTAGATTCAAAGTGCTAGCTTCGAGAGAATACCAAACCTTTTGTTTTTCTCTCCAAAACGATCCAGAGCATACCAAAATGCCCTAAGTCGTTTCTAAAACGAAAATAAAGTTTTGGCCTTTTGATCTTTGTTTTTTTGTATTCAAACTTAAAGCGTCTATTTATACAACCCTTGTATATAGACGGTTAAGTAAATTACACATATACCCCTACTTAAAGAAGTATAAGTGTAATACACCACGAGGACGTTTCCTTCATGAATTTTATCATATAAAATTCATTTTTCTGAACCATCTTAAAATCTCACAAAACCATTCTTAGTGTGCGACCCAGTAGGCTCATACAACGTTGGCAGTGTACCAAAACACATTTTGGTATACAAGTCATAAGCGGCCTCTAGCAAGACATTATGACTACCCAAGTTGTACGAATATCAAATCGATACAACCTAATTAATAGTGTATATAACATCCTTTTGTCACACGATATCCTTTTGATCAAATATAAGGCATGGAATTGTCATCCAACATGTTCAATCGTACTAGTCTCGGTCTCTAGGTAGACCGAAAACATCCAAGTGACATTGATCAATATCAATTCACTTAGACTAGGACTTTTAACAGTCTAACACATCGAGGGATCCACTGGATATCTCTCTTTATATGAGAGGGACAAATTCTATCTTGATTACACAACTTCACCACATTGCTCACATAGTAACCAATCACAACCTTTATAATCGTCCAGTTAAAGACAACGTTTGATAGTGTCAAATCACTATGTTCCTAATGTTGAAGTCTCTGATAATCTCAAGTCAGAGGACTGAAAAATATACCTATCATGAGAAACAACTATGACTTAATCCATGTGATGTTCTCATAGCGGGTCGGTCCAGTACTTTGTTCCCTAACAAGTACTCGTGATCTTGATTCATATCCCTATACGTATAATCATCATATGATCATCAATCAAGACTCACACTAGTCTTAATTCATTATAGTTCTCAATATAATGATCGACTAGGGACATTTAGGATATTTATGTAAATACCCATGGATCTTAATATAATGTAAACATGCAAATTAATTATAATAAAATGCAAATGAAATCCTCTATTTTATTAACTAAAAGTATTCATAAAGACAGTTAATGGATTGACCTAGGGCACATGCCCCATCATCTCCCACTTGCACTAGGGCCAATCATACATGCATCTAATGCCTAATGATCTAACATGACCATCATGTTTTGCTTGTGGAAGAGCTTTTCTCAATGGATCCGCAACGTTGTCTTCAGTAGGTACTTTGCAAATCTTTACGTCTCCCCTCTCAATAATTTCTATGATGAGATGCAAACGCCTGAGTATATGTTTGGATCTGTGGTGTTATCTAGGTTCCGTGGCCTGTGTTATTGCCCCGTTATTGTCATAATACAAACAAATAGGGTTAGCAATACTTAGAACCACACCTAGTTCAGAAATGAACTTTTTGATCCAAACCGCCTCCTTTCTTTGCATCGGACGCCGCAATATACTCGAACTATTGTAGAATCTGTCATAGTCTCTTGCTTCGAACTTTTCCAGCTTACTGCACCCCCATTCAAAGTAAACACATATCTAGAATGCGATCTAAAATCATTTATATCAGTTTGAAAACTTGCATCTGTGTAACCATTTACCACTAGATCATTTTAAAAACCTCCATAGACCAAGAACACTTCTTTAGTCCTTCTTAAGTACTTAACGATGTTCTTTACTGCTATCCAGTTACTTTCACCTGGATCTGACTGATATCTGCTTGTAGTGCTCGAAGCATATGATACATCAGGTCGAGTGCATAACATGGCATACATAATAGATCTAATAGCTGATGCATATGGAATCTTATTCATACGGTCTCGCTCATCATTTGTCTTAGGACATTGAGTCTTGATGAGACTTATGCCATGAGACATTGACAATAATCCTCTTTTAGAGTCTTGCAAACTGAACCTATTCAGCACCTTGTCTATGTAAGCGCTCTGACTTAGACCGATTAGCCTTTTAGATCTATCCCTATAGATCTTTATCCCTAGGATATAGGCGCATCTCTTAAGTCTTTCATTAAGAAACACTTCCCTAACCAAGACTTGGACATTCTGCAATGTTGGGATGTCATTTCCAATGAGTAATATATCATTAACATACGATACTGAGAAAAATAACTACACTCCCACTGACCTTCTTGTATACACAAGGCTCATCTTCGTTCTTAATAAAACCAAAATCCTTGATTGCTTCATCAAAACGAAGATTCCAACTCCGAGAAGCTTGCTTTAATCCATAAATGGATCTTTGAAGCTTGCATACCTTCCTAGAATTCTCAGGATGTACAAAACCTTCGGGTTGTGTCATATACACGTCCTCAAGCAGCTTTCCATTAAGAAATGTTGTTTTTACATCCATTTTCCATATTTCATAGTCATAATATGCATCAATTGCAATTAAAATTCGTATGGATTTAAGCATGGCTACTGGCGAAAAAGTTTCATCATAATCAACACCTTGAGCCTGCTTGAAACCTTTTGCTACAAGTCTTGCTTTAAAAGTATGCACATTGCCATCCATGTCAGTTTTCTTCTTGAAAATCCATTTACATCCAATGGTCTTACCACCTTCAGGTAAATCAACCAAGTTCCAAACTTGGTTATCATACATGGATTGCATCTCGGAATTCATGGCACTTAGCCATTTATCTTAGTCTGGTCCAGATATAACCTCCTGATAAGTGGTGGGCTCATTTTGATCCATAAGCAACACATCACGACTATCAGTAATGAGAAATCCGAATCTCTCTGGCTCATGTCTTACCCTACCAGATTTACATGGGCCTTGTGTCACTTGCGGAGGTTCAACTGGTTCAGAACGTTGTTGAACTTCCAGTAGCGGTTCAGTATTCATTTGTGATTCTTGAACTTCTTCAAGATTTGTTTCTCTCCCACTAGTGTCTTTTGAAATAAATTGTCTTTCCATAAAGGCACCATACCGAGCAACAAACACTTTGTTCTCAGCGGGATTATAAAAGTAATATCCTTTTGTTTCCTTAGGATACCCCACAAATAAACACTTGTCAGATTTAGGTGCTAGTTTTTCTGAGACTTGTCGTTTTACGTAAGCCTCACAACCCCAAATCTTATGGATAGACAAACTAGGTCTCTTCCCGTACCATATCTAATATGGTGTTTTATCAACCGCTTTAGAAGGAACTCGATTTAGAGTGAAAGCTGCAGTTTGTAATGCATAACCCCAAAAGGATAATGGAAGATCTGCATGACTCATCATAGATCGAACCATATCTAATAAGGTTCGATTTCTCCTTTCAGAAACTCCATTCCATTGTGGAGTTGTTGGTGGAGTCAATTGGGAGACAATCCCACAATTTTTAAGATGATCATCAAATTTTTGGCTTAAATATTCACCACCTCGATCTGATCGAAGTGTTTTGATAGTTTTACCAAGTTGATTTTGCACTTCATTTTGAAATGTTCGAAACATCTCAAATGATTCAGCTTTATGTTTCATAACATATACATAACCATATCTCATTGAAATCATCGATAAATGTAATGAAGTCGATAACCTCCTCTAGCCATTGTGTTTATAGGACCGCATACATCGGTATGTATTAGACCCAATAAATCACTTGCCCTTTCACCGTGTCCATAAAAAGGGACTTTTAGTCATCTTGCCTAGTAAACAAAATACGCATGTTTCATATGTTTCTAAATCAAATGAATCTAGAAGCCCATCTTTATGGAGCTTCGTTATGCGTTTCTCATTTATGTGTCCGAGACGACAATGCCAAAGATAGGTTTGATTACAGAAATGACAATTTTCTTCCTTTTCTTTTGGGTGTTTTGAAGCAGGAATAGGCCGGGTCTTGACTTGTTCCATAGGCTTCGCGACAGGTGCAGCAACAGCCTTGGCAACTCTAGCCTTGCATTTGCCTTTCTTCTTCCTTCCATTTCCCTTTTAGACCATCAACATATTACTAGAGGGTTTCTTGATATTTTGTTCAGCAGTTTTGAGCATCAAATGCAAATCTGAAATTGATTTCTCCATATTATTCATATTGTAGTTCATCACAAATTGTGAGTAACTTTCTGGTAGTGAATTCAGGATCAAATCCGTAGCCAACTCTTGGCTTATGGGAAATCCGAGTCTATCAAGCTGGTCAACATAGCCCTTCATCTTCAGAACATGAGGACTAACTGACGCACCCCCAGTCATCTTGCAAGAATGTAGGTTCTTGACTGTCTTGAACCTTTATTGCCTAGCTTGTTGTTGGAACATTTTACGGCCATGTCATAGGCTTCCATTAGTTCCATGTCCTTCTGAAGTTCAGGAACCATAGTTGCTAGCATAATACATGCAACATCAGTAGAATCATTGATATGCTTATTATGCGCATCCTTCACAGCTTTCGTAGCATTGGCTGGTGAGTCCTCAGGAATTGGAGCATCCAGGACATACAACTTGCGTTCATGCTTAAGAACAATTCTCAAGTTTCTGAACCTGTCAAGAAAGTTAGTCTCAAATAGCTTATCCTTCTCAAGGATGGATCGCAGTGACAGAGGATTATTGTTACTTGAAGAGACCATTGATCTACAATAAAGATTATGCAAGTTTATTTTAATATAGAGGAATAGACTCCCACTAAATTAACAACCCTCCTAAAATGTATTGTTTATTTAGGGGACTAAAATCCATATTTCACCTAACTCTATGACAGCTATGGCATGAAACATAGAACTAGATTATTTAGGTAGGTAACAATTACCAATTACATCTTATGTAATTTTTAGGTCCTTTTATGAGATACGGGACATCTTATGTCTTAGCATGTTTTCATCTCATCATTTGCCTAAAGCTCAAAACTATTTTGATGACTTTATTAAGTCGGACCATTTTAAACATTAAGGTAACTCTTACCCAACTTGTCTCACCAAGATAACACAGTACACCCAGCTATGGCTGAAACTATATTAGTGTTATCGAGGCCCTGACAAGTGTTTAAAATGGATGGCACGAGACTTAAAATTTAATAGAGGAATTTTATTCAGTTTTAGTGATTTTATGTAAACAATGAAATATCATATATTTTATTGATTTGTTCAATCACTAAACAATTTGGAGATTTTTTTTTTTTTTAGAAGACGAATCTCAATTCCGAAAATTAAAATTCGCTATAGAAAATCATAATTTTCGCTGATTTTATTATCATAAATTAACCCCTTAATTTATCCGAAATTATGTCAATTAAAACATTTTAATTAACTCGGGCCCACATCTAACTAATCATCTTATCCTAATCCAATTAGGATTTAAGATATTTGAATCCTAGTATATCACCAATAACAAGATTCTTGATATTTATCTCCTATTCTAATTTGTTATCTATCTTTATCAAATAGAAACTTCATAACAAAATAGATATAACAAGATAAATAATTAATTTCGAAAATTAATTATTTATTTTGGATTTAAGATATTTGAATCCTAGTATATCACCAATAACAAGATTCTTGATATTTATCTCTTATTCTAATTTGTTATCTATCTTTATAAAATAGAAACTTCATAACAAAATAGATATAACAAGATAAATAAATAATTTTGAAAATTAATTATTTATAAATAAATAATTTCGAATATTAATTATTTATAAATAAATAGTTTCGAAAATTAATTATTTGCAATTTCGGTCATCATCTAAATAATCACAAACATGTAATCGAATCATGAACTACTATCCCAATCGAACCTAATGGTGTCATGGATCATAGAACACGAAACTCGATTCATTAAAATTATTCAAATTAACCTAACATGGTTACTAGCATGTACGAAACAAATTTCAATTAAATCACGAATATATGTATCATATACACAAAACATGATAATAAATCTCACAAAAAACTTATGTATATCACATATACATCAACTATTAACATGCTTTCAATCATATATCATGTATATATCAGAAGAAAACATGCAATGAATTTAATGGAATCGAACTCGATGGCTCGATACCACTTTGTTGGGTATTGGGGTTCATACGCAGGGAGATTACAAAACAATTTTGACAAAAACCCCAACAAGATCCGAATCTAATTCCATTAAAAACGTTTAAACCATGAAAACTTAATCATACCTCAGTCGCAATGTACCTTTCTGAAGGTTAATCGATCTCTAAGGCGCTGCCAACGACGAACGCCCTCTATCAGCAGTCCACACACGAACGGCGGTCGAGATTCAAAGTGCTAGCTTCGAGAGAATACCAAACCTTTTGTTTTTCTCTCCAAAACGATCCAGAGCATATCAAAAAACCCTAAGTCGTTTCTAAAACGAAAATAGAGTTTTGGCCTTTTGATCTTTTTTTTTGTATTCTAACTTAAAGCGTCTATTTATACAACCCTTGTATATAAACGGTTAAGTAAATTACACATATGCCCCTACTTAAAGAAGTATAAGTGTAATACACCACAAGGACGTTTCCGTCATGAATTTTATCATATAAAATTCATTTTTCTGAACCATCTTAAAATCTCGCAAAACCATTCTTAGTGTGCGACCCAATAGGCTCATACAATGTTGGCAGTGTACCAAAACACATTTTGGTATACAAGTCATAAGCGGCCTCTAGCAAGACATTATGACTACCCAAGTTGTACGAATATCAAATCGATACAACCTAATTAATAGTGTATATAACATCCTTTTGTCACACGATATCCTTTTGATCAAACATAAGGCATGGAATTGTCATCCAACATGTTCAATCGTACTAGTCTCGGTCTCTAGGTAGACTGAAAACATCCAAGTGACATTGATCAATATCTATTCACTTAGACTATGCCTTTTAACGGTCTAACACATCGAGGGATCCACTTGATATCTCTCTTTATATGAGAGGTACAAATTCTATCTTGATTACACAACTTCACCACATTGCTCACATAGTAACCAATCACAACCTTTATAATCGTCCGGTTAAAGACTACGTTTGATTGTGTCAAATCACTGTGTTCCTAATGTTGAAGTCTCTGGTAATCTCAAGTCAGAGGACTGGAATATATACCTATCATGAGAAACAACTATGACTTAATCCATGTGATGTTCTCATAGCGGGTCGGTCCAGGTACTTTGTTCCCTAACAAGTACTCGTGATCTTGATTCGTATCCCTATACGTATAATCATCATATGATCATCAATCAAGACTCACAGTAGTCTTAATTCATTATAGTTCCCAGTATAATGATCGATTAGGGACATTAAGGATATTTATATAAATACCCATGGATCTTAATATAATGTAAACATGCAAATTAATTATAATAAAATGCAAATGAAATCCTCTATTTTATTAACTAAAAGTATTCATAAAGACAGTTAATGGATTGACATAGGGCACATGCCCCATCATAAATCTGCCATAGTTTCTTGCTTTGAACTTTTTTAGCTTACTGCGCCTTCATTCGAAGTAAACACATATCCAAAATGGGATCAGAAGTCATATATATATCAGTTTGAAAACTTGCATCTATGTAACCATTTACAACAAGCTCATCTTCCAAACTTCCATAGACCAAGAACACTTCTTTAGTACTTGAACACTTCTTTAGTCCTTCTCAAGTACTTATCAATGTTCTTTACTGCTATCCAAAGACTATCATTGAGATTAGACTGATATCAGCTTGTTGCGCTCAAGGCATTTGATACATTAGGTCAAGTGTATAAAATGTCATATATGATAGATCCAATAGCTGATGCATATGGAATCGTATTCATGCACCCTCGTTCATCATTAGTCTTCGAGCATTGAGTCTTTCTGAGAGTTATACCATGAGATATTGGCGATGAATCTTTTTATAGCCTTGCTTACTGAACTATTAAGTTCCTTTTCTATATAAAATTTCTGACTTAGACCAATAAACGTTTTAGATCTATCTTTATAGATCTAAATCCCAAATATGTAGGCTGCATTGAGAAACACTTCCCTAACTAAGACTTGACACTCTGCAAAGTTGGGACGTCATTTCTAATTAGCAATATATCATTAACAGATAGTACCAGAAAAACAACCATGCTCTTACTGACCTTCGTGTACACACAAGGCTCATCTTCGTGTTTCATGAAACTAGTTTCCTTAATTGCTTCATCAAAATGAAGATTCCAACTCCAAGAAGCTTGCTTTAATCCATAAATATATCTTTGAGGCTTACACACCTTCCTAGAATTCTCAGGATAAACAAACCCTTCAGGATGTATCATATACACGTCCTCAAGTAACTTTTCACTAACAAAATCTATTTTGACATCCATTTTTCATATCTCATAGTCATAATATGCAGCCATGACAATTTGAATTCTAATATATTTAAGCATGGTTACAGGAAAAAGTCTCATCCTAATCAACACCTTAAGTCTGTTTGAAACCTTTTGCTACTAGCCGTGCTTTATAAGTATGCACTTTGCCATCCTTGATAGTTTTCTTCTTGAAAATCCATTTACATTCAATAGTCTTACCACCTTCAGGTAAATCAACCAAGTTCCAAACTTGGTTATCATACATGGCTTGCATCACAGAGTTATTGGCACTAAGTCATTTATTTGCCTCAAGGCTAGACACAACTTCCTGATAAGTAGTAGGCTCATTTTGATCCATAAGCAATATCTCACTACTATCAGTGACGAGAAATCCGTTTCTCTCAGGCTCATGTTTTTTCCTAACAGACCTTCGTGGTCCTTAGTGATACATGGAGGCTCGACTAGTTCAGAACTTTGTTGATCGCCCACTAGCGATTCACTGTTCATTTTTGGTTCTTGAACTTCTTCAAGACATACTTTATTCCCACTAGTATATTTTGAAATAAATTGCTTTTCCATGAAGGTACCATACCGTGCAAGAAACATTTTGTTCTCAATGAGGTGATAAAAAGTAGTGTTCTTTAGTTTCCTTAGGATAACCTACAAATTTACACTTATCAGATTTAAGGCCTAATTTTTTTAAAACTTGACATTTAATGTTAGCCTCATAACCTCAAATCTTTAGGAAAAAATACCTAGGTCTCTTCCCATACCATATCTCATATGGTGTTCTATCGACCGCTTTAGAAGGCTTGATTTAATGTGAACGCAGTATTTTCTAAGGCATAACCCTAAAAAGATATAGGAAGATCTGTAAGACTCATCATAGATCAAACCATATCTAATAAAGTTCAATTTCTCCTTTGAGAAACATCGTTCCATTGTAGAGTTGCTGGTGGAGTTAGCTATGAGACAATCATATAGTTTCTGAGATGATCATCAAATTATTGGCTTAAATATTCACCACCTTGATCTGATCGAAATGCCTTAATAGTTTTACCAAGTAGATTTTATACTTCATTCTGAAATGTACAAAACATTTAGAATGATTCAAATTCATGCTTAACGAGATATACATAACCATATCTGCTAAAATCATCACTAAAAGTAATGAAGTATTGATAACCTCTTCTAGCTACAGTATTAATAGGACTGCATACATCAGTGTGTATTAAACCTAATAAATAACTGGCCCTTTCACTGTGTCTAGTAAAGGGACTCTTAGTCATCTTGCCTAACAAACAAGGCTCACATGTTTCATATGGTTTAAAATTAAATGAATCAAAGAATCCATCCTTATGGAGCTTATTAATGTGTTTCTCATTTATATGGCCAAAACAGCAATGTTATAAGTAGGTATGATTCAAATAATTTGACTTGAGTTTTTTTGTATATATGTTAAAAATGGGAGTATATGTGGACTTTTTCACGTTATGAATATAAAGACCATCACGCAAATAAGCATTTGCATAAAACACGATTTTACGAGAGATGGAGCATTTATTATTCACAATAATAAAATTAAAATTATTCAAGTCTAAACACAAAACTTAAATGATTTTTCTGCTTAAGGAATGTATATAATAACAGTTATTTAAAGATAAAACAATTACACTAGAAAGAACTAAATCATAACATCCCAAAACAAGGGTAGCAACTCATGTTCCACTTCGCATAGGACTACCTCCCCTTTCTTCAACTTCTACTTCTTGTGAGCCCTTGCACATTAATATAAATGTGAGATCCACATCCGGTATCTAATGCCCAGGAATTACTAGTAGATAAGTGAATATCAATAATAAAAATATTTAAAGCGAGAGTCGCACTACCCTTCTTTTTTTTCTTCGGATCTTCTAAATAAAGGTCAAAATTTCTAAACCAATGACTAGGAGAATGGCAAAAATGATAGTTACCTTCCATTTCTTTCTCTTTATGGGTTGAGAAGTGAAGTAGCCTTGGGCTCGATTTGTTCTACAGGCTTTGTGATAGGCACAAGAGCTTTGGCAACTATAACTTTGCCCTTGACCTTCTTCTTCTTCATGGGCTTTCCCTTTTAGACCATCAGCGCGTTAATAGATGGTTTATTGATATTTTGTTCAACAGTCTTAAGCATCGAATGTAACTTTGAAAAGGATTTCATCATATTATTCATATTACAGTTCATCATAAACTATGAATAACTAACTAGCAATGAATTCAGGATCAGATCCGTAGCTAACTCTTGGCTAATGAGAAATTTAAGTCTATCAAGTTAGTCAACATAACCCTTCATCACAGAACATGAGGACTAACTGACCTACCCTCCGCCATCTTGCAAGAATGAAAGTTCTTGACTCTCTCAAACCTTTCTTGCCTAGCCTACTGTTGTAACATTTCCTTCAGCGTCAAAGCCATGTCGTAAGCTTCCATGATTTCATGTCCTTATAAAGTTCATGAATTATAGTAGCCAACATAATGCATGCAACATCTGTTGATTTGTTCACATGCTTATAATTTGCATCCTTTACAGCTTTATTGGCATTGGCTGGTGGTACCTCAGGGGTAAGATCATCTAGGACATACAACTTACATTCATGCTTAAGAACAATTCTCAAGTTTTTAAACTAGTCAAGAAAGTTTGTCCCAGATAACTTATCCTTCTCAAGGATGGATCGCACTGATAAAGGATTGATGCGACTTGAAGAAGCCATCGATCTATAGCGAAGATTATGTAAAGTTTATTTTGGTATAAAGGAATAGACTACCACTAAATTAACAACCATATTTAAAAACTCTATTAATTTAAGGGACTAAAACCCACATTTCATCTGGTTCTAAGATAGCTATTGCATGAAACATGGAACTAGATTATTTATGTAGGTTACTTTTACCAATTACATCTTATGTAACTTTTAGTAGTGTTATATAATTATAATATCTTATATCTAAGCATGTTTTATCTCATCTTGTGCCTAAAGTGCAAAACTCTTTTGATAGCTTTATTAAGTCCAACCATTTTAAACATATAGGTAACTCTTACCCATCTTGCCTCGCCAAGATAACACAATACACAAAGCTATGGCTGAAACTATATTCATGCGATCAAGGCCTTGAAAAGTTTTACGATTCGAGTGACACGTGACTTAAAACTTTAAAAGAGGGTTTTTATATAGTTTTACGACTCTTATGATTTGGATTTAAACAATTAAATATCATTTATTTTTATGTTTGTAGAATCATTAAACAAGTTAGAAAATTTAAATACTATTCACTAATAAATGAATTTCCTTACACTAGGATTAGTTAGACGGCAGTCCCGTTGGCCGGTCAGCGCGCAGTTTTTTTAGACAATGTATTTCCATTTTGAAAATTGAAATCCGCCTAAGATTTCTCATTATTTCGGTTAATCTGATTGGCTAAAATAACCCCTTATTTAAGTCCAGGATATTAATAGTTAAATGTTTTAATTAACCCGTACCCACCTCTAACAACAGTATCTTATTTTAATATAATTAGAATTCTAAATATCTTAAATCATAACTTATCTCAATTACAGTTTAAATCCTATCTAATAGGATTTTTATCAATTTTGAATTTATTATATATATATATATATATATATATATCCTATCTTATAAGAATTACAAGTATTATCTAATTAGATGTTTATCTCCTATCCTATAGGAATATAAAACCAGAATAAATGTTAACATATAAATACAATGAGATATATGATCTGATCTAAATCAATTTCGATTCATATCCATATAACTCATGCAATTGGTACAAGAAACAAAATATGAATTATGTATTTAACACAACAATCATATTAAATTAATAATATTGAACTAAACATGATTTCTACCATGAATGCATACATAATTATGGAACAAAAGTATGAACCATGTATTTAACACCAAAATCATATTCACCTAAACATGATTTCTACCTTGCGAACATACAAAATTTGTATCAATAAACATCAAAGCATATGTTAATTGAATTATCCTCATGCTTTAAAAAATGATTTATGATGACAATTATCATAAAACCTATATGTATATTGAATATATATTCGACAACACGCTTTCATCAATATATCACATATATAACTCAAGAAAACATGCATCAGATATAATGGAACAGAACTCGAAGGCTTTGCTACCACTATTAGGTTTTGGGGCTCAAAACGTAGTGAAAATTTTAAATTTTTATTTCAAAAACCCCAACAATATCAAATCCTAGTTCCTTTAAACTAATTGATTGAAAGTAAAATTATACCTTAATTGCAAGTTTCCCTTTATTTGTTGATTGATGTGTAAGATGTTGCTAGATATAAACATCCTCTATTAGAAATCCACACATGAATGAAGACCAAGATTCCGAGTGCTAGCCCGAGAAAGAACAAGAAAATAATTTTCCGTTCTTCCTAAAACTCAAGAACGACTGAAAACCAAACTTATTTTCTCTAAAACGAAAAATTATATTCTAACCCTAATTTTATTCGTCATGTTAATTCACTTAACATGCATATTTGTACAACCTTTGTGTAAAGTCAGCTAAGTGAATTACCATTATAAGGTATTAATATGTCATATCCTATGGACTTTTATATTATGAGTTTCATCTCATAAAATTCATCGTTATGAGTTATTTAAAATCCTGCAAAACTATTCTTTGTGTGGGACCCAATAGGTTCATGCAACGTTGGCAGTGAACCAAAACCTATTTTGGTACACAAGTCATAAGAGGTTTGTAAAAAGGCATTTTGACTTCCCAAGTTGCACAAAGATTAAAATCAATACAACCTAATCAATAATGTATATCATATCATTTTGTTGATCAAATATAAAGCACAAAAAATACACCCTTGATGTCTAATCGTACTAATCTCAATCTTTTGGTAGACTAAAAACATCCAAGTGACAATGATCATATCAATTCACATGGACTTTCCATTATCAATCATCATATTGAGGGATCCACTGATATAGCTCATTATACAAGATAGACAAATTGTATCTTGATTATATACGTTCACACATTATTCATAAATTGAACAATCACAATCTTTATAACATTCTAGTTAAAGACAACATTTGATTGTGTCAAATCACTATGATCGTAATGTTGAAGTCTCTAGTAATCTCAAGTTAAACTACTAAATGATATACCTATCATGAGTAATACTTATGACTTAATCCATGTAGTGTTGTCATAGCGGGTCCGTTCAATACTATGTTTCATAACATGCACTCTTGATCTTGATTCGTATCCTTAAACGTATGATCATCATATGACCATCAATTAAGACTCACACTAGTTTTAATTCATTATAGTTTCCAGTAGAAAAATTTAGGATATTTCAATAAACATCTATATATCTTATTATATTGTAAACATGCAAACTAATTACAATAATGAACAACAAATGCAATATTCCATTTTATTAACCAAAATAATACTTAAAACAATATTGATAAGATTTCCCTAAGGTACATGTCCCAACACTTAAAACCCTCAAAATTATCAAAATCCATTTTTTGTACCAAATATTCCTAATTTCCCAAACCCCCAATATCTTCCCAAAATCTTTAATATTCCTCAAATACTCCTAACCTTCCATATCCTTTCATTCCACCAAACATATCCAATTTCTCAAATACTCCTAATTTCTCATTTCCATACTTCCCTATAAATATCCAAAATGTTTCTTAACCTATGGATGGTACTTCCTGAAATGATGAAGATAAAGCAACCGAAATGGGTTCATTATCCGACTATCAAATTCCTCTATACTCCACGCACTCCGAAATCCAAAATGTCGTTGGTGACAAGACGAAAGGTGCTAGAAAATATGTGCTATGGTCCATTGATGATGACAAGCTGCTTACTAGTGCCTGGCTCAAAATTTTGACTGATAGCTTCACGAGGAATGACCAACACGACTAATTATTTTGGAAATGAATTATCGCCTACTATAACAACAATAGAAAGTCGACTCGTCCAGAAAGAACGAGTAGTTGTGCCAAGTCACACTAGTTCTGGATGCAGCGATAAATCAATTACTTCAATGAGCATTTCAATAAATTATTAGGTGCAAATCATAGTGGTTAGAATGATAAGATTTTGAAAGACAATGCTTGAGCGTTATATGAACATATAAGAAGGAAGAAATTCCAGTATGAACATGTATGGACAATGTTGAAGAACGACCCCAAGTGGAAAGCAACTATTTCCCTTCCTCAAAGTTTGATAAGAACAAAGATTAATGAAGCTAGGAACCACACATCCTCATTTAATCCAGATACAAGTTGCGGTGAACTCGAAAGTCGTCCAATTAGCTAGAAAGTGGTAAAGGCGAAAGTGAAAGGAAAAGGACAAAATAAGACGAAAGACAGTGAACCGGTTGATCGACTTGAGGTTAAAGGAATATACTTCAACTGCAACATGAGGAAAAGTTTCTAGGATTGACAAGTTCATGACGTTTTTTAGCATCATAATGGATCATCAAATATTAACGATGGATACTAGTCACATGAATGAGCAACAACTTGAACATCATCTTCAGTTCTGTGAAATAATAAGAGAGAAGTATAAGAAGTAGGTTTAATTATTATTGTTGTTTTTCCTGATATAGTATTAGTAGTAACAATTGTTGATTTTGTTGTTGCAATGTAATTCACCTATTTTTTATAAATAAGTATTGCACTATAAAATATTTATACAATTTTTTTAAAAGCAAACTTTGTGATTATTACTTCAATTAACAAATAACTTATTAATTGTTTCAACAAATTAAGTCACCTTAATAGAAAATAGCAAATTTACTAATATCACATAGAAGTCAAATTAAATCATATAGTTGCTAATATAAAATATCTAGCAAATTTTATTAATGTCCATACACATTGTACTTTGTAGTCAAGTTAAAAGATATAATTCAATTATAAATTCTTTGATGGACCCTTAATAATGACTAATAAAAGTAGAACCTAGATTCAAAACTTGAATATATAAACTAGCTATTAAAAACTAGTCGTTACCAACTATCCATCGAAAACTAGCCGTTACCAACAAAGTTGCTAAAAAGTAGCAGTTACCAACTATTCATTGGAAAATAGCTATTTAAAAATAGCCATTGGAAAGTAGCGTTGGAAAGATGTTAGAATGATTCTATTTATGTAGTAATATTTTATGCAAGCCTAATTCATCCAAGCTCCCTTCACTTTGTTCATCCAACATCTTTTTTCTCCTTACAACCTACACCATTTACATCTTATAAAAATGAACCGCGACGAGCTCTTAGAAGCAGTGAAGGAATTTATGATGATGGAGTTCATGGATGACTCGAATGTACAAGCGTTCATGTGGTTTCAATAAGCTACAAAAACATTGCATAGTGAAACCTCCAATCCTCCCAGAAGGACTCAAAGACTCATGAATTGTAATTGCAAAGCTGGGCATGGAAAACTATATAAAGGACTACTTCATAGATAAGCCAGTTTATCCTACAAATATATTTCGTCGAAGATCTCGAATGAGGAAGGAATTGTTTGTGCGAATTGTTGATACTCTGGAATATCATTCTAAATATTCCGAATGGAAAGTTGATGCAACTTGTAAAAAAGGAATTTTCCCCTTCAGAAATGCATAGTTTCTATTTGTCAATTAGCGTATGAAGCGCTAGCTGATCACAACGATGAATATATAAGGATTAGTGAGCATACTGCACGTGATTATTTAATTAACTTTTGCAAATGTGTTATTGAAAATTTGAGACTAAGTATTTGAAGAGACTAAATAGTGATGATATTCAAAGTTTACTTCACTTGCATCCCGAACGTCATGGCTTCCCCAGCATGTTCGGAAGTATTGATTGCATGCATTGGCACTGGAGAAATTGTTTGACGGCATGGAAAGGGCAATTCACTCAAGGTGATCATAGGGTTCCTAGTATTATGCTTGAAGCTATTGCTTCATTCGACTTATGGATTTGGCATACATTTTTTGGAGTTGTAGGGTCTAACAATGATATAAATGTGTTGAATCAATCTGCTTTATTTAATGATGACTTGCATGGATATGCTCTGGAAATTCAGTTCACTGCGAATGGCATGACGTACACAAAAGGATATTATCTCGTTGATGGCATATACCAGAATATACAACATTTGTGAAAAGTTTTTTTCATCCGAAAGACCCAAAGAGGTGGTGAGGAAAGACATCAAACGAGCATTTGATGTGCTCCAATCTTACTGGGCAATTGTACGTGACCCTGCTTATTTATGGTACAAAGAACATTTAAAAGATATATGTATGCATGCATAATATTACACAATATGATTGTTAAGGAAGAGGGTGACACAATTGGGTGACGACGATGGAAAACCTCCGATTGTCGCAAGTCAATGATCCACCAAAGATTTTCAACAATATTTTCAAAGGAATGCAGAATTGCATGATCGCGAAGTGCATCATCATCTCTGAGCAGACTTGGTAGAGCATATCTAGAACCGCTTTGGAACGACAAAAGAAGAAAATTAGTAGCATATTTTAGTTAGTTTATATTCCTATGTTCTAATGTATTTTTAATCGTCCTGTGTTGTAATGTTACGGAAAAAGTATTATTGCAATGTCGTTGATAAATTATTTTTATGAATTAATTATCATTTAAATCTATTAACAAGATTTTTATATTTTTAAATGCATTGGATATTTTAAATTTTTTAGTTGTCTAAATTTGTATTGCGTTTGAATTTTTAGATTTTCTTAAAAAATATATTTGTATTTTTATTAAATATATATTTGTGTTTTTTAAATGCATAGTATACATTGATTTTTGTTTAAAATGTATTTGCATTTTATAAAAATATAAAAATAAATTAAATCAAGAGGATTTATATTTTTAAAATAATTATGAAAAGTATGATGTGACTTGTGGAATAAATGGTTGTGAAATGTGTGATGTAATTGCAAGTCCCAAAAAAAGTGTGTAGTTGTCGTGGAGATAAGTGTAGTAAAGGAGAAGTTAGTAGGTTAGTGATATGACAATCTATTACACACATGAAGTGTGTAATCATTGCTCATGCCTTAAGGCAATGTGTCACTATTTTGGGTAATGAAATTTTAACACACAAGTCACATGTTGAGTGACGCGTGTCGTTCGTGCCAAATATAACCCGTAAAAGAGTTACCAACCGCAAGGGTGTAGTAGTGGTAAATACGGGGTCGAATCCGCAGGACTTGAGTTTACTATGAGTTAACTAAATATGAGGGTTTTCAAGAAAATCAATAAAATAATTAATTAAACAAGCAATAATGAAAAGTTCACACAAATTAATAATGAAAAGTTCACCCAAATCTCCAGTTCCACAAATCAGAATTAAGATTCAATACCATTCAATGGTCCTCAATCTCTCCCAAAAAAATATTAATTAAGTTTCTCCTAGATTAGTGATGGAAAATCGACAACCGCCAGAAATTCTTAATTCCCCTAATTTTGATAATCAGGACATCCGCCACTAATTATTTCCCTAATTAATGTATAACCCTAGACATCCGCCAATAAGGTTTAATACACTAACCACATTAATATAAATCTGTGGGAACACTAATCCTAGATAACCGGGTCACAACCGTTACCAATTTAACCTAGATCCAATTGTTGTACATTCAATGACCGGAAGAGTTTTACGGCAACCGGGTGAATGTTTGTTACTTTATTGGTCTAAAAGCACAATTACACAGATACTAATATTCCAAATAACGATAGATTGTCAATCTAAAAGCATGCACAGGCCTCATACATACCCTAGATCTAAATCATAATAATTAAAATCAACAACAATGAATTAGGAGAAATTAAATTAAATAAATAAAAAAATAAAAGATCTCACATAGAATGCCATGAATCCATGATTCCAACTTGCTTCCCCTTCGATTTGAGCGAGAAAAAGAAATTAGCCGGACATTGTCTTCAAAAATCACTACTAAAATTAATTGAAATCTCTAAAATAACTGACTAATTAATGTCGCCTCCTTAATACCGTTAAACATATATATAAAACTTCCAAATTGTGTTCGGACACTATTTTAGGGTTTTGGAGGTGACTCGTGCGTCGAGGAGCATCGTACGGGTGTTTTGATCAAAAATCGGACTCTGCCACGTGTAAATAGCCGATTGGCTGTTTTCTTGCTTCGCCACCACGTGTCACGCTGTGATTGGGCCGCTTGTTGCACCGCCTCTGATGTGTCGCCGCGTATCCCGCGCTTTCTATTTTGTGTTTGCTGACGAGGCGCCACGTGGCATGACGTGATTGACAGAACCACGTACTAAAGACGCGTTGGACAAATGGGAGGGCGCCACGTGGCATGACTGGCACGGAAGAAATCGCGCATGAATCGGCGAATTACTGGGTGTTTGTATAGGCACGGATCACGAGGCCGATCGATGGAGGCTTAAATGAGGAGAAGTTTGCTTGCGGGTGACGTGGATTCACTGGTGATGTGGCGCTCTCGGATTAGTCCACGCTTACTTTCCTCGCTGACGCGGCGACGCTGTGGACCAACAGACGGGTGACACGTGGCATAATTCTGTCTTCAAACCGCTGACGTGGCATCACCTAATTGGCTGGAACAACCTGTCCGATATTCGACCCACCGCGCAACGCGTTTTTCGAGGCAAACTGTCTGGCATCCGATCACTGCAAGTAAATACTCCATTTTAAGTATTTTTCCGCCACGAATTCAACCGCGCACTCCGTTTCACCTAAAAATGACAAAAAAATATTATTAAATATATATTTCAAATACTTTTAATAATTAAATAGACTAAAATATACTAATAAATATATAAAAATACGACTTATCATTGAGGTTCCAAATGAAGAAACTAAAGTCATTTGCTTTTTTTTGTTACATTTTTTTTTAAGTTTTCATGACTAAAGTCGTTAGTGGAGGTTCAACGGAAATCATCTAATATATTTTGAAAAGTTTTTTCAAGGCACATGTAAACTTGTGCAAATTAGTTATATAAGATTCTAAATAGGACCTTGATTCTAACTCTCTTTTGATATTGCCAAATCGACACCGACTGGGTGGGCACATCTTGAGATGTATGCGCGCACCACATCACATGACGCCTACCTAGTTGGTATCGCTTTTGAGTGTCAAAAGTGAGTTAGAAAATCATTTTCCTTCTAAATATTATACCTCAAGGTAGGTGCTTTTGATTAAATCATCCATATAATATTTTTCTTACTGATAATCAATCGATAATAAATCTTAACTTTATTTTCGTACTGCAAAAAATGAACCGAATAGCAATCTACGAAGGTGGCCTTCATTGACCTGTTGACCAATTTAACAACGGAGTTAGCGATAACTCCGGTCGCTAATTTTGGGCGGGAAAATTCTTGCCCAATGAAGAATTTCCCCACCCACATGGCAATGGGACCCACACTCTCTCTCTTATACCCAACAGTAAACACTAATCTCCTATACCTATAAACTTCTCAAAATCATTTCTCTCGCTGCACCTCTCACTATCATCTCCAGTTGCCCCCTCTCTTATCGGATCTCTTCGTTGGTGCCGCCCCTGCTCTCCTTTTCAAAAGCACCCTCACCTTTTCTGGATTTCTCTCGTGACCACCCTCATCATCACTACATCGCTCACTACCCAGATCATTTTCCAAAGTGTTCAGTATGGTTCCTCAACAAAAGAATCATAAAAGAAAGAAGACCCTACAAAAGTTTACATTTTAATATTTATAACAATGATCAATGCATATACTTTACATAGGTCGACCTACCTCCTTTTCGCCCAAAACTACCTCATTGACTAAATGTTAGGCACATAGAACATGATTTCATATTGAGGGCAACCTCTTGCTGCGGTGAAGGAAGCAGTGGTACATGTGAAGGTGGATGTTCAACCGCAAGTCAATTGGAAGGGAGTCTTGAGCTCGAATTCTTGACATTATTCACGGAGCGTTTAACAGTAAATGGTGGGGTGACAATCATTTCTGGATTAATAACCAGGTTGATGAAAAGAGGGGGTTGAGAAATGGAATTGTGTTATGGAGTTCATCTTTTTTTGTATGTATAACCTTTATTGTTAATTGGTTAAGTGGCTTTAGTTCTGCAAGTCTAGGTCTTCATTACACTACGTTTCTTCATCTAGACTAAGACATATGTATTTTATGCATGTTCTTAATGTGATATGCATGGTACTTTGACGGATAAGTTATATGTATGTTGTGCATATTTTGAATCCATTACTTGCTTTATCTATTTTAGTAGGGTTGTCATCAAGCACCATCGAGGAACAACCCAAGGTTAGTCTTGAGTTGACACTAGTATTAACATCAAAGACCATCAACTGAAGCCTAGGAATGAAGCTTACCTA
Organism: Stephania yunnanensis; assembly: GCA_039657365.1. Taxonomy (NCBI): domain Eukaryota; kingdom Viridiplantae; phylum Streptophyta; class Magnoliopsida; order Ranunculales; family Menispermaceae; genus Stephania; species Stephania yunnanensis. Next base: position 47,978,301 of record CM077584.1, on the reverse strand, counting down.
ATCGCAAAGGAAAACATTAAGGAATTGAATCAATGCGGTAAAAATTACCAAAATCTAATCAAACTTACACCAAAATCTCCATCAAACTTACAAGATGATCACCTTCCAACATTCTCCACTAAAACAGTACAAACCACCATCAAAGTGCCAACATGATTCACGAAGTGCACAAATATTTGCATTATTACGCGATTAAATTATTATATACCACACTATCAAAATGAACATCAAAATATCAACTTCAATTTGCATATAAAATATTTTCAACCAAAATCAGACTTCAGCTGACACCTTATAAGGACCAGTTGAAGGCTTATAAAGTATAGTTAATACCAATACTTAGCCAAGAGTACTAAAGATCAAATCATAATTTAATTTTTAACATATCCAAAAGAGATCTCCCAAAATAAATAGTTAACGATAAGTATCTGATAAACCTAAAGAAATTAGTTGTTCTTTCACTTCTCTTCATCTGCCATGGTTGTTACATTTTTGGTGTTGCCATTGAACAATACATTCTAGGGATTACCAACATGCTTCTTGACATAACCAATCTTTTTTTTGATTTTTTATCCAAGCTCTGAGATGTTCCATTCAACTATACTAAAACAAGACTCCATCTGATGGTAGTCTTAGAGCAATTTTCCATCAAACATGTCCTCCTACTTCTCCATGACTATGTTGATCATTTTGCCCAATTCCACTTTCAATGTGTTTTTCTCAGTTCCCAGCTTGTTCCTCAGTTAGCGGATCTTTATTGTACCACTACCTTAATAGCCAAGAATCAGTCATGTGCTCAACGAATAGGCTACAATTCCTTTCCTTATTCATTAGTTTGGAGCATACACTAAATAATAAGTGAGGATTCATAAATTCAGATAAACACCATAAATAACACCACCCTAAACCTTAAATAAATCCACAACCAAGGGTTGACAAATTTAATGCAAAACCCTAAATAGAGAACAACCTGAAGAATACATTTACAAAATTATCGTGGCTCAAAATTTCAGATGAAAACCCAAACTAACAAACCCTAAGTAAAAACTTTTTATCCAAACTCTACATCTCTGAGACCACGACCAAACGAAACAATATAACCATTAATGGTCATGCAATTCTTAAAGGAAAACCTTAAGTTTCGAATATATAGTAACTACAATGACGATGAGGAGAAAACAAAAAAATGATAGTATTATTGGATTTATGAAAGATTAACAACAAAAATATTGGATTAACGAACTAAACCTTGTAATAGGATCCCACTTGAACCTCCTCTTCAAAACTCCTTTTTAAGACTCCCTCTTTAAGCCTCCACTCGAACACTTAGTCGAGTTTTCCAGCAGTATACCAAAACTCTATAAATATCTGCCTCAATAGCTTAAACCAGACCTTCGATTTTGGGGGAACAGGGATTTCTCGAGTTTGGGGGAGCCAAATGAGATAGATGTTATTTTCTCCCTAAAAGACATAATATATGACCCTGAAGAAAAGACCAAGAATCAAAGTACACACAGAACACCCCTCGAACACCTAACTTGTTGTTTTCTTGCCGTGAGCGAAAAACTTAAAGAAATTGATCCAAAATAAGCTCCAAACATACCATTAATGGATGAGCATAGGTTCTACGGTTTCAAGACTCGAGTTTGGGGGAGCCAAATGAGAGATATAGTTTTCTCCTAAAATAAGAGGGAAATTTAAATTTTTTGGGCATATTCAGCTACATTTATATGTTGTGTTTTAGAGTTCATATGCAGCGAAAAATTCAAAACAATTTTTGAAAAACCCAATAGGATCGAAAATAAGTTATATTAAACTAGATCTACAAAAGTAAACCATACCTTAATCCATGATTTCCTTATTTGATTGCTCGACTTCCAAGGTGTTTAAGTGTGCATCCTTTATCGAAAACCCACGCACAAATGGTAACCACAATATGAAGTACTAGCACCAAGAGGTTAGAAAACGTTTTTCTTTCTCTCCCAAAATTCGAGGAACTCGAAAATAGTGAAAATAAAAATCTTATTTTGTTTTAAGGTTTCAACCCCTATTTATATGTGTATATAAGCTTACTTAAAAAACCTATTCATAATACAACTATTGTATTTAGGCAATTCAAGCAAATCACACATACGCCCCTATTAATAAGTTATCATATAACTAATCGTAATGGCTTTTATGTCATGATTTTTATCATATAAAATTCATTACTCTGGACAAATTGAAATTGCATAAAGTCATTCTTTGTGTGCGATCCAATAGGTTCATGCGAATTTGGCAGTTAACCAAAACCATTTTGGTACACAAGTCATAAACATTCTCTAGCAAGGCATTATGACTACCCAAGTAGCATGTATATCAAAATCGAAAGAACCTAATGAATAACATATATCATATCTGTAATGACCTAAGTATTCTAACTCGTGCCAAGTGTCACCGTAGGACTTTGATGGGGATTTTATCTGATGTGGCGTAATTGGTTAACCTTTAGGAGTCGACACAGAGATATATTTTTTGTGTATGGTGTGTGTAGTATTTATTTTATACTAAAAATGTCAAATTTTAGTTAATTATTGGTCTGATTGCGTCCAAATACGAGTAAGGTTCGATGGTTGGTATGCATGTATATTATGGGTACCCTGGTACGAGTAGGCGATAAGATAGGACAAAAATAGTTGTAGGACTATAATGCTATTTGATTAAAAGAATAACCTAAGTTGAGATTTTTATTTAAATTACCACATTACTATACAATTTCAATGCACATCTAAGTAACTTATGATTATAATGTAGAAATGAAATAAGACATGATGTACCTCTAGAGGCGTACTATGGAAGATTGAGATTAATGTAAATATTAAGGAACCAATATTAATTTCAAAGGCCTATGGTATGTTTGGTAAATATGTTGAAAAATAAGGTCACTTAACCTATGCAAATGTTTTGGTTGCATGGAAAATACATGGATGAACTAAGGGCAAAATTGTTATTTTACACTTTATAAGACACTTGGCATATGTAGAAATGAGATGGAGAGCTTTGATTTAGACTTAATTAAGTTAGGTTAGCTTAATTAATCCATCACTAATGAATTTCAAATAAATGTATAAAGGGGTAGAAGTAATTAGGGACTTAACTCAAATTCATTTCGAAGAGCTCCAAAAAGGAAATTGAAAGGAATCCCACCATAAATAGAGTTGGAGAAAGCTTGAAGACGACAAGGAGTTAACAACTCATATGGTCTTAAGACATCTTCTACACGTTCTCCTTAATACCTTCTCTTATTTGAATTCTTATCCATGTTTTTGATTCCTATTGATTTGTTTCTTTTTTTTTCTAAAGATGATCTAATTCAGGCAAGCTACTTCTTCTTCATACTTTAATTTCCTTAATCTTGCTTGCATCCCCTTTAATCAATCAACAACGCACATATATGTATATTGATCAACTAAATTCATGCATGGCTTCCTTGAGTGTTTAAGGCTGATCCAAATTAATGTCTACAAAGCTTAAATGTATTGGAACCTTGATATGAATATAGCTAAGAAGAATGAAAATAATAATTATAATAATAATGTGCATTAATAAAAGAAATGACGTATGGATGGATGGCATATTCATTAGCTAAGATTAAATTATTCGAGAATTGAAAATTTGAGTACACCATAAAGTTAGCTAATAACTTAGATATTAATTAGAAATACTTAAATACCTAAGTCAAATAAACAAAGTAAGTCAATTCTATTTATCTAATATACCTAAGTTGTGAAATAAAGACAATTAGGCATAAAGACAAATGAATAAATTTACTTGCATAAATTGGTGACTATTAATAAGTTAGTGGATTACACTTGAATCATTTAAATAAATTAGAGAGATTTAATTTAATTGAAATTAAAAGCCTAAGTTAATTTTAAAAGAAAAATAAGTATATAAGCTAGTTTGATGTGCCTTAGTAAGCTAATCAAAGAATTTACTATTGTACCTAAGTAAAAGTGGATTCTTATGTGACCAAAGATTAATCTAGTATTAAAACTAAAATTAAAATAATAATACATAATAAGATTCCTAAAATAAGTTTGTAGAGATCTATTAATGCATTAAGTGGTTATATATATATATATATAAACATTAGGTGTATTTGTATAACCTTGCATACACCTGTATATAATTTAAGAATAATAATCTAAAGCAAATCATAATATGGACTGAGTTATACTTAATAGAGGATTAGTAAGATAAACAGACTCTAACACACCAAAACCAACTAAAATGATGTCAGGGACTTAGCGAGCTAAAGTTGGACATCGAGGATTAGTTTAGGGCCGTGTTAGAGCTATGAGAAAGCGTATTAGCGTTGGTTCGAGGTACATAAAACCAGCTAGGAAATGTAAAGATTCAATGAGCTTCTTATTTTATTGTTATTGCACTATCTTACCTTTCTTGGAATTCCCACCCTAATATGAGTGTCCGAGGACCAAGTGAGTCAGGAAGGTGTCTCTAATGGAGTGGTTGTTGGTTAGCTACTGGAGCCATGACCTCAATTCATTTGATTGTTTAGTCGGGATGAGATGTGTTTTATCTGAGCCGTTGATATCCCTCATTCACGACAGTTTAGGTACAACAGGCACTACGGCGTCCTAGAACCCAAGTCTGCTTGTCATTGTCGCACTCTACGACCCCGACCCTATGACATCTGCACTTTGTGGTCTTTGACTACTTGGGCACCTCTCTATTGCTTCTTTTGGCACTCATTCCTCATTGTACTTTCATTACTTAGTCCTATTATCACACATTCCTTCTAGCTTTCTTTCTATCTGCATGAATTTTAGACTACTTTATTGATTTTGAAGTATTATTTAGATCTTAGTGGCTTTTACTTACTTGACTCATCATCCTTGTGTTTGATTGAGTATAGATCCACATTCGAGTAAGGGTAAAGCGCTGGTATTAAGCGATCTACCTTAAGGATATCGGAGCGACCCTCCCTTATTCACTTTTGTAGGTTTTTTTATTGTTTCTATTACATATATATTGTGTGTCACACTTGGGATACTTTTTGAGGTTTAAGAGACATATATGACTTTAATGTCACTTTTATATCCACTTTACACTTATCACTAGATATACAGGTTTGATATATATAAGGTTCCACATATAGGTTGTCCGACTCCTTTACTTTATTGCTGAGTTATTTTTGTTATTGATTGTTTCCACTAACTTGTAAAACTTAAAAAATATTGATAACTTAACTTAAACTCTCAAATTAACTGATAATGATAGATTGAAAGGCTGACTAAGCTAGCATCGACCTAGCGGAGACTAACTCAAGCATAGGCTTAGGCCAAGCGGGGCCCAGTTTATGGGTAACCGAGGTCGTTACAATATCCTTTTTGTCGTGTGATATCCTTTGATAAAACATAAGGTATGGAAAGTCACCTTTAACGTTCAATCGTACTAGTCTCAATCTTTAGGTAGATTGAAAAACATCCAAGTGACATTGATCATATCAATTCACTTGGAATTGGCCATTATTAGTTTATCATATCGAGGGACCCATTGATATCTCTGTGTATAACAAGAGGGACAAATTCTATTTTGATGACTCACCTTCACATATTATTCACATGGTAACAAATCATAATCTTTATAATTGTTCGATTAAAGACAACGTTTGATTGTGTCAAATCACTATGCTCATAATATTGAAGTCCATGGTAATCTCAAGTTGAAGGACTCAATGATATACCTATCATGAATAACACCTAAGACTTAATCTATTTGTTGTTCTCATAGTCGGTCGGTTCAGTACCTTATTTCCGAACAAGTACTCATGATCTCAATTTGTATCCTTATACGCATGATCATCACATGAACATCAATCAAGATTCACACTAGTCTTAATTCATTATAATTTTCATTATAACGACCGATTAGGGACATTTATGATACTTCAACAAATACCCGTGGATCTTATGGTAAGGTAAACATGCAATCACTTATAATAAAGCAACAAATGAAAACCTCTATTTTATTAACTAAAATTATAAGATAAAGTAATGCTTGTAGGTTGACTTAGGGCACATGCCTCGACATGATGTGCAGTTAGCTGTTAGAGGCATGATATGCAATTAGCTATTAGTTAGTTGTCAATCGGCCAAGAGTCAGAGTTGGACAAGTCAGAGTGTTTTTCTTTTTTCTTTTTAATTTTGGAATGACAACTGAGTGAGGCCCGCGCATCAAAGTCACGTAGGCACTAAGTAGCTCGATGCCCCAACTTAGTGTCCAATATGTTTTACTTTAGCATTTCTTATATATATATATATATAGGTGCCTCTACAATGGAACCCAATTACATAGCATTTATTGCGCATTTAATGTGTTTTGTATTAAATGCACTACATCAATCACCATTAGATTAAAATCTCATAGTAATCCAATACTGAGATATGTAGTACCTGTCAGCCCCTCAATAGCGTGACCCGAGTAGGCTGGGCTGGGTAGCAAGAAACCTAGCAAATGACTGAGTTCTGGAGGGTGGATGGTTCCATAAGTTTGGTCGCGGGATAACATGTGGAATAGCGCGCAAGCGTGATGGAGGTCGCGCCTTGGCGCGCACCTACGCGCGGTGCCTGGCCAGAGACGAGGTTGTGCCTTGGCGCAGGTACGGGCAAGCCTTAGCAAGTTCCTTAGGCACGAGCAAGGCGGATTCCTTGGGCACGAGTAGGGCCACGTCTAGGCACGAGCAAGGCCGTTCCTTGGCACGAGCATGGCGATACCTTGGCAAATTCCTTTGGCACGAGTAGCCACGCCTTGGCACGGGCAAGGCATACCATGGCAAGGGTTGACAAATCTTGACTTGGCCATTGACCAGGTCAAAGTACGCTTGGTCTCATTTCTTGATGTTTCCTATTGGAGTTAGGGAAATGGCTTAACATCTACTATAAGGAGAGGTGGTCTCTACTAGGGGCGGCATGGGGATAGTAGCAAGGAAGACCCTCGAGTATGCCTTGGTCACCATGCCAAGGCAAGACCCTCGGACCCATAGTTCGGCCACTCCGAGCCGGCGGGACTCGACCGAGCCCCGGCAAGCACCCGAAGTGCCCAGGTGCAGCAAGGCACCACCGAGCAGTCCTTGTCCCTCAGAGAAACATGGGCCACATCCCTTAAGGTATGGATGGACCAAGTCAAGGTGGTTCCAAGCAATTGAGTAACTAACCTTGGTCATGGCCACTAGCATGACCAAGGCACGTCCAAGAATGTCCCAAATACATGGAGCATGTGCTAATTGACCAAGAAGTTGCGGCTGTTATGAAACCAGGTGGCAGCAAGGGAACAAGGCAGTTGGGTAACTGCCTTGACCACTAAGGAGCGAGGTTTTACTTAGTCTACGAATCAATGTAATCCGGACAGGTCTCCTAAATGGTTATGTAACTACTTGTTGGCTGATCTATAAAGCCAAGGGCTCTAGATTTGGGGAAGCATAGAGTACCAGTGTTGTATTCCCATTGAGAGCATAATAAAAATGTTTCCTTAGTGCCATAGCTACCTGTTCATTTGATTTGTGTATTGGTAGTTTTAAACTAAGGTGGCCCTTAGGCACCACCGGTTAGGTTGAGAGAGAAAATTTTCCTTAGGGTAAACCCCTCACTTAACGACCCCGTGACAATTGGTATCAGAGCCCGATTTTGAAGACGATGGTGACTTGAGCAGCAAGTGATCTAAGTGAGAGGGTGGCTCACTTAGAACAAATGATGGCAATAATGACAGTCCTGGCACAGTCAGCAGAATCCTCAATGTCAGCACAACACATTGAAGGATTGTAGATGTTGGTGGCTTCCTTGGTGACTAGGGGAGAGTCACAAGAGGCCATGTTAGCTATGTGGGAATCCAAATTTGAGGAGCTTGTAATGGATGTATGTTTTGTGGGAGAACTCACCACCGAAACAGTCGCGACAATGGCTTTGGAGGCGAGTCTGCTCATGCGAGTCGTAGGTGGATCCTCAGAGGTTGCAGTTCGGTAAAGCCTCGAACCAAGGTGCCGAAGCCAAAGAAACTCTCAGGAAAGCGGAGCGCAAAGGTGCTTGAGAATTTCCTTTGGGACATGGAGCAACAATTTGCTACTGCCCGGACGGAGGAGAATCAAAAGGTCATCTTGACCTCCATGTACCTAAAAGGTGATGTTAAACTCTTGTGGAGAACTAGAGTAGACGATGATGGGGCTGCGGGTAGACCCAAGATCATGGATTGGGAGGTGCTAAAAAAGGAGTTGAAGGATCAATTCCTTCCTATTAATGCGGCTTGGCAAGCGCGGGAAGCCTTACGTAAGCTCAAACAGACAAGATCGGTTCGAGATTATGTTAAGGACTTTTCCTCTCTTTTGCTGGACATCAAAAACATGTCAAAGGAGGAGAAACTCTTTAACTTTACTACTGGATTGCAGTCATGGGCTCAATCCAAGCTAAGGAGGCAAGGGGTGAAGAACTTGCCGGGGGCGATTGCGGCAGCTGATAGTCTTGTAGACTTCAAGACTAGTTCTTCCAAGAGCGAGGGGAAGAACAAGGAGAAGAAACCACTCAAGGACCACCATTAGAAGGTCGAGAAGAAGCCCTTCCCTCATAAGCAAGTGAGCTCGAAGCCAGTTCTGAAAGTAGATGCAAAGCCCTCATCAAGTTCCTCACACAAGGGTTGTTTCATTTGCAATGGTCGTCACAAGGTACGAGACTGCCCAAAGAAGGAGAAGATCTCGGCCTTGATCGCGGAAGATGATGGCCATCCCCGGATGAGCCCACTACAGTTGTTGAATGCCATTTAACAAGCGAAGAAAAGCCCTTCAGAGGGGTTGATGTACGTGGATGCGGAGGTGAACTAGAAACGAGTCTTGGCAATGGTGGACTCGGGAGCAACACATTCATTTATGGCATACCACATGGTGGAAAAGCTAGGACTGGATCTTGTTGGGAATTCCAGTCGAATGAAAGCTGTGAATTCAGAAGCAAAATGAATTCAAGGTATGGCATCTAATGTAAGCCTTAAGGTTGGGTCTTGGGAGGGGAGATCAACCTCATGGCGGTTCCCTTGGATGATTTTGATGTCATCCTAGGGAATGACTTTCTACTGTTGGGGAGCATTGCCTTGATGCCATTCTCGAGGGGATTGTTTGTGATGAACAAGTCCCATCCTTGCTTTATTCCTACGGCTAACCTGATTTTAGGGAAAGAGAGTGCAAAGTTGTCCCATCTTTCAACCATTCAAATGAAATATGGACTCAGGAACGGTGAACCAACATACCAAGCCATTGGTGGAGACTAAAGCAAACAAGACAGCAAAAGACCCTAATGCAGTTACTGAGGTACTGGAGGACTTCAGCGATGTAATGATGACGGAGTTACCAAAACAATTACCCCCACAAAGGGTAATTGACCATGAGATTGAGCTGATCCCTAGCTCAAAGCCCCCAGCACATGCCCCTTACAGAATGGCTCCAAAGGAGTTGGAGGAGCTGAGGAAGCTGTTGAAGGAGTTGTTGGATGTTGGATTCATTCAACCATCCAAGGCACCCAATGGAGCACCACTCCAGTTCTAGAGGAAGCACGATGGTTCTCTTCGGAGGTGCGTGGACTACAGGGCACTGAACAAACTGATAGTGAAGAACAAGTACCCTATTTCATTGGTGGCGGACTTGTTTGATCGGTTATCTAGTGCAGCTTACTTCACAAAGTTGGACTTGAGGTCGGGGTACTACTAAGTCCGAATTGCAGTTGGAGATGTCCCTAGGATGGTCATGATGACTAGGTATGGATCATTTGAATGCTTAGTCATGCCATTTGGCTTGACGAATGCCCCTGCTACATTTTGTAATTTGATGAACGATGTACTAAGAGAGTTCATCGATTGATTTATCGTCGTTTATCTTGATGACATTGTAATTTACAGTCCAAACCTCCAAGATCATATGGATCACTTACGAATGGTTTTGACTACATTTAGGGCTAACCATTTATATGTAAAGAGGGAAAAATGTGAGTTTGATGCGCAAAAGATCACTTTCCTTGGTCATGTTGTAGGTCAGGGTAAATTACAGATGGACCAGGAGAAGGTGCGGGTGATCATTAAGTGGCCAAACCCCATGAAGGTCCAGGAGTGGCGGTCATTCCAGGGTTTGGCAAATTACTATCGACGGTTTGTGGAAAGCTACTCAAGGAAGGTGGAACCACTGACAGACATGTTGAAGAAGGATCGAGCTTGGGCATGGACGAGTCGATGCGACCAAGCTATGGCAGAACTGAGGCAGGTCATTTCCTTTGAGCCAGTGCTGGGACTACCCAATTTTGACCTATTGTTTGAGGTGCACACGGACGCATCCAACAGAGTATTGGGGGCAGTTGCTGTCCAAGAGGGACACCCCATTGCTTTCGAAAGTAGGAAGCTGAAGGAAGCGGAGCAGAGGTACCCGGCTCACGAGAAAAATATGTTGGTAGTGATTTGTGCTCTCCATCTTTAGAGGCATTACCTGTTGGGAACGTGCTTCGTGGTGGGGACAGACAATGTTGCTATCACGTACTTCATGAGTCAGAAGAAGCTCAATCAGAAGCAAGCTAGGTGGCTGGATTTCCTAGTAGAGTTCGATGTGCAGTTCGAACACAAGCCTGAAAGGCTTAACTCGGTCCCAAATGCTCTCAGTCGCAAAGTGGTGGCTGAGATGGTGTCGATAGTGGTGAATTTGGAAAATGAGTTCCTACCTAGCATCAAGGAGGAGACAAGCAAAGACCCTGTTTGTAATAGGATGTTGAAGCTAGTAGCAGAAGGAGTCACTCGGAAGTTTCGCTGCGAAGATGGAGCCCTTTATGCTAAAGGAGGACGTCCATATGTTCCAAGTACTGGTGGACTAAGGAGACAACTTTTTAGGGAGGCACATGATGCTCGGTGGGCTAGGCATCCGGGCATGGAGCGCACTTATGCCCTCTTATCACGTTCGTTCTTCTTGTCTAAGATGGAGGAGGGCTTGGATCAGTTTGTGCGAACTTGTCTTGTGTGCCAACAAGACAAGACAGAGAGAAGGAAGGCACCAGGGTTGCTGGAGCCTTTACCTGTACCAGATAGACCTTTTAAGAGTATATCTATGGATTTCATTACAAGTCTTCCTAAAGTGCAGGGAATGACCAGTGTATTGGGTGGATTTACTTGATACAACCCAATTCTGGCTTACAATCTTCACAAAAGCTCTGCTACAGAACACCCTCGGAGTTCCAGGAGGGAGACCTAGTCTTGTTAAAGCTCGCTCATCAGATTTTGAAAAAGTCCAACAAGAAGGAGATGCACAAGGGCATGGTACAGCGATATGAAGGACCATTTGAGGTGGTCAAGCGAGTTGGGAGGGTGGCTTATCGCCTTAAGCTACCTGAAAGGTTGAAGATACATCCTACATTCCATGTTAACTATCTCAAACCTTTCCACTATGATGAGGCAGATCTAATGAGGAGCACAGCGAGAGGGGCTCCACCATCAGTACGAAAGGAGTTTGCAGGAGAAATCGAGCAGATTCTGAGCCACGAGACGCGAGGCTAAAGCAAGGAAAATAGTCGAACTTTTTACTTAATCAAGCGGGTTGATGTTGAGGAACCTACTTGGGAGCAAGACAGTACTCTCTCGGCAATTTGAGAAGGAGATAGAAGAATACCAGAAGCGGTAGCAACCGAGCAATTCACTGAGGGCATCTAACATTTCGGTTGGGGGATGTTTGTCAGCCCCTCAATAGCGTGACCTGAGTAGGCTGGGCTGGGTAGCAAGAAACCTAGCAAATGACTGGGTTCCGGAGGGCTCGGATGATTCCATAAGGTTTGGTCGCGGGATAACATGCGGAACAGCACACGGGTGTGAAGGAGGTCGTGCCTTGGCGAGCACCAAGGCATAGCGGCTAGGCACATACGAGGTTGCGCCTTGGCACGTGCCTTGGCGCAAGCACTGGCAAACCTTGGCAGGTTCCTTGGCGTATGCACGGGCAAGCCTCAAAGTTCTTTAGGCACGAGCAAGGCAGATTCCTTGGGCACAAGAAGGGGCCGAGCCTAGGCACGAGCAAGGCCGCGCCTTGGCAAGTTCCTTGGCATGAGCAAGGCGATACCTTGCCAGATTCGTTTGGAATGAGCAAGGTCATGCCTTGGCACGAGCAAGGCCGCGCCTTGGCACCGCAAGGCATACCTTGGCAAGGGTTGACAAATCTCGACTCGGGCGTTGATCAAGTCAAAGTACACTTGTTCTCATTTCTTGATGTTTCCTATTGGAGTTAGGGAAACGGCTTAACATCTACTGTAAGGAGAGGTGGTCTCTCCTAGGGGCGGCATGGGCACAGTAGCAAGGAAGACCCTCGAGCATGCCTTGGGCACCATGCCAAGGCAAGACCCTCGGACCCATGGTCCGGCTACCCAGAGCCGGTGGGACTCGACCGAGCCCCAGCTAGCACCCGAAGTGCCTTGGCGCAACCAGGCACCACCGAGTAGTCCCTGTCCCTTAGAGAAGCATCGCCCATGTTCTTTGAGGTGTGGATGGACCAAGTCAAGGTAGTTCCAAGCGGTTGAGTAACTACTTTGGTCATGGCTACTGGTATGACCAAGGCATGTCCAAGAATGTCCCGAATACATGAAGCATGTGCTAATTGACCAAGCAGTTGAGGCGGTTATGGAACCAGGTGGCAGCAAGGGAACAAGGTTGTTGGGTAACTGCCTTGACCACTAAAGATTGGGGTTTTACTTAGTCTACAAATTAATGTAATCAGGATAGGTGTCCTAGACGGTTCCGCAACTACTTGTTGGCTGATCTATAAAGCCAAGGGCTCTAGGCTGGGCTCTAGGCTTGTGGAAGCATAAAGTACCTGTGTTGTATTCCCATTGAGAGCATAGTAAAAACGTTTCCTTGGTGCTATAGCTTGCCGTTCATTTGTTTTATGTATTGGTAATGTTGAACTAAGGTGGCCCTTAGGCACCACGACTTGGGTTGAGCGAGAAAAATTTTCTTAAGGTAAACCCTTCACTTAACGGCCTCGTGATAGTACCCACAACATGTGTATATATTTGAACTCCATTATAGAAACACAATATATAAATGTTACTCTAATTGTCTAGTTTTCTCATGTTTTAAGTCTGAAGTGGAAGGAATTATTATTAGACTACGATTATTGGCTCAACATGGATAAACATTTATTGATTTACAATCGTTCCAATTCCCCTATACATTTTGTTAAAGAAGAAGATTTTGGAAATTGGATCTTAATCGTTTTTTTAATAAGAATTTGGGATCTTAATTATTGAGGCCACTGAAGCTATAGCTATTCACTACTATAGCTATTCACAGTTGGAAAAAAAAATTTGGCATCACAAGTTGGTTCATTTAACTTTTTCTCTCCTCATTCACATCAAGTGAACCATTAGATTTTTTTTGGACTGAGTGAATTATTAGATTTAATTATTACAAATGCAGTTTATTTATAACGTATATTGTAACTTTGTAATATTAGCCACGGCTTCTCTTTCACCCAAAAACCCTAAATTTACTTTTTTTGTCTTGACCCACCCGGTATTCGAACTATTCGACTACTCTAGGTTTTTTTCGAGTTGCACACTTTATAGGTGGGGGAGCTTCCAATGTTGGTGTTTCCATACTCAGGACTTGAACTTGAGTCATAAGTTAAGAGACAACAACCTGCTTCCAAATTATCAACCAATCGTTGGTCCATTAATCTAGTTTTTCTCCCATTCAACACCCTTGTTCGATCGACGACTATGTGCAATCAGCCTTCGCAATAGACAAATGCCTCAAATTGCTTTTTATTTTTATTTTTGTTTTTTGTTTTTCCTCTTGTGTTCATATTGCCCTATTCTTCCTCTATTCTGCTTGTTTCTTATATTTAAATGTTTCTCCTTATATCTAAGGCTTTTAAAAAATATATAGGTAGATGGTGTAGCAATGGTGGAAGAAGGTGAGATCAGACGATGATGAAGAAGCGATTTTAGAGTTTTGTGAGGTGCTTAGAGGTTGTTGATGACCGCCAGTGGTGCACGAGCAATGATGTGTGCGATTAACGCCAAAGCGGATGGAGTCTTCACAACGGTGTTGTAGTGGCGGGGTTTCGTCTAGGAAGCGGTTAACATTCTATTATGATTTAATTTTTATTCTATCTAGATTTTGTTTATGTTTTAGTTTAGATTTTTCCCCCTCATGGTGATGTGTCGTCAAATTAAGTTAGTTGTTCATCTTGTGTAGGAGTAGTTCCCCTTATTGTAATTAACGTAGTCACAGGCTTCAATATGATGTAGTATATATTCCATTCCACTCGTTGAAATGTACGAGGTAATAGGTTGGCTTAATTGGGGAATGAATTAATGTGTCTATTTAGGCTTTAGTTTTTTTTTTAATATTTTGTTTATTAATATATTTTTATTTTTCTTCAAAAAAATTTATAACTTTATCTTCGCCTTACAAAAAGAAAAAAAAATCACGTACAACTGTAGGGATACAATTTAACCATATTCAATTTAGTTAATGATCATATAGTTTTAATTGCTTTAATTTTTTCCACAATAATTAAAGTCATAAATGAACTAATTTATAGCGCAATAGATCGTATTTAAATATTTTTAATTAGTGAATCAACTATTTTTCTTATTTATTGTAAATAACTTAAATTTCGATTGATACTATGGAAGAAAGGGAGTAAATCTATAATATAATAGGTTGGCAAAATGTGTCCTGAACTGTAAAATGCGGTACCCGAGTTGGGACATGATTTTCCTCAAAATAGTTTATACGAACTGGACATAATCTCGTGTCCATTTAAAAAAAATCGGTTCTGAATCCAGACAAATTATTCAAAAGAACGGATAACCGTTTAACAATTAATTATATATAGGTATAATCAGGGATTCGGGATTTTTCTGAAGTCCAAATATGCAATTTCATGTTTCCTCCATTAATATGCAATCTTGTCCCAATTACAAGCTCACGAGGAGCAATTAAAACCTTACTGACGCTCAACAAACATACCTAATCACTGATAGTAGACCCATAAAATCTAGGCGGGTTGACACAATGAAGCCATAGAGCCTAAGTAAATCTAGTGTTCTTGACGGGCCTAAATAACTACCAAGATTTATTACCCGGATTATTCTATCAAGATCCATAATGGACTTGGACCACCTAACTACGATCTTAACTAGACATCAAAAAAATCGAGAAACACCAACCACATAGGGAAGGAATGTTAGATCATACACTAAAACATGCATATTACTAAACTCTAATATATCATACTTGAATTCAATTACAAATAACTAGATAAAATAATAACAGAGGCTTGCACTTAATGGCAATGTCTTAAGACAAAATTTCCTCCAATTCGGTGTATGAATGTTGCAAGAGGTTCGTCTCAAGAATACAACTGGATTAATCTTTGATTACACACCAACCAAAAATCCTTTCTTCTGCAACAGCAAAAATCTCTTTCAAAAATCAAATAAAAAAAACAATCTATATTTCGAAAAAAATTTCTCTATATGAAGAAGTTTAGGCCATTTTTTCATTTATAAGCAAAAAACTACCTCTCTTGAACAGTTACAACTGTTCAAAACAAGGTTATTAGAGAGGTGGTTCATTAACCACTAATTAAACACCTTTTCACAGGCTAAAGGTTGTAACTGTTACCACTAATTACTGACTACAAAATTATTTAAATTTAATGTAAAAAAGTAAAAAGTTTGTGTCGTGAATTGGCGAAGTCATTTAATCATTAGCCCCAAGGCCCAAGGCCCTATCAAAGACATTAAATATTAAGTATTTAATATGTGTTAATCAATAAAGAATACCCATTGTCTTTTCCTCCAACCCCACATTCACTTAACCACTTACTTCAAGTGTAGGATCTCTTATAAGGAAAGAAACAAAAAGCTTCTTTCCCATGTGGGACTAAAAATTGATATAATACAAACTCAAAAACCTTTAAAGTTCAACACCTTTAAGGTTCAACAGTACCCCACATTTGTATTGTAACCATCGTCAACCCTGACTGAGTTTATTTTGCCAAGTCACAAACACAGTTTTTTTAAAAAACAAATATTATTTAAAAAACATTTGAGAGAGATTATCATGTCATATTATTCAGGAAAGTGTCGTATAGACTTGAACTTACCCTAGTAAGATCATATCGAGTTCACTTCGTGACACAGTGATGTATGTATCTTGAACTGTTCACTTTTTATAGTAAACTAAGACAATATGTCTCACTTATGACATGATTCCTGATGCACTTTATTCTATGTTGTTCATTTTGGTCCTGAACATATCCTGGGTTCATGATAGCTTTAGAGAATTTAGCCTATTCATTCTAATAAATGTGACCCCACATTTACTATCATATAGGTGACTTATATTTAGTCATTAAATGCAATATTGCATACCCTAAACGTCTTATCAACACACTTACTTTATTGTAGGAATAGGTAATTGTGTGTCCTGTTTGTTAAGTCAAGTCTAACAAGTTTGCCTATTGAACCTAGACCATGGGATCTCCAATTAGCTAGGTTAGGTTTCCGCTAGACTTTACTTACTCTATAGGCTTTAAGCCCATTCCCCTCGATAATATCTTCATTTGATCTCTTGGTAAGCCTTAGTCAAAGGATTTGCAATGTTTTCCTTAGACTTAACATAATCAATACTAATTACTCCACTTTTGAGTAATTGTCTTATAGTATTATGTCGACACCTTATATGTCTCAACTTACCATTATATATGTTGTTCTTAGCTCTTGCTTATGCTGCCATACTATCACGATGTATGCATATTGTTGTGACTGATTTTGGCCAGCAAGGAATATATTCTAAGAAATCTCTTAGCCATTCAGCTTCTTCAGTTGCCTTGTCAAGAGCAATGAATTCGGATTCCATGGTGGAAAGTGTTATACACGTTTGTTTTGTTAATTTCGAAGAAATCGCTGCTCCACCTAATGTGAATATATATCCACTTGTTGATTTGGTTTCAGTATTATCAGAAATCTAATTTACATCACTGTACCCTTTAAGTACAGGTGGATGTTTCGTATAAAACAGTCCATAATTTAAGGTATATTTAAGATACCGTAGGACTCTTATTAATGCTGTCCGGTGAGCATCATTCGGATTACTTATGTATCTACTCAGCCTGCTAACTGCATAAGCTATGTCAGGTCTAGTAGAGTTCATCAAGTACATCAAGCTTCCAATTACTTGAGAATATTCCAATTAAGAAATTGTTTCTCCATTATTTCTCTTAAGATGACAATTTGCATCAAAAGGAGTTACTACAGGCTTGCAGTCAAATTGATTAAATCTTTTCAAGATTTTCTCAACATAATGAGATTGTGTAAGAACATAACCATCTTTATTTCTTTTAATTTGAACTCCCAGTATAACATCTGCTTCACCTAAGTTTTTCATGTCAAAACTGAAATTCAACATCTTTTTGGTTGACATTATGGCATCCTTACTTGTGCTCATAATCAACATGTCATCAACATATAGGCATATTATGACATAAAAGTTTTTCATTTCTTTAATGTACACAAATTTGTCACATTCATTTATTTTGAAACCATTTGCTAGCATAGTATGATTGAATTTTTCATGCCATTGTTTTGGAGCTTGTTTTAAGTCCATATAACGACTTAACAAGTCTACAAACTTTATTCTCTTGGCCTTTGACCATGAACCCTTCAGGTTGGTCCATATAGATTTCTTCTTCTAACTTTCCATTTAGAAACGTTGTTTTAACATCCATTTGGTGTATTTCCATATTGTATAAAGCAGTTATGGAAATCAACATTCTAATGGAAGTTATTCTCGAAAAAAGAGAATAAGTGTCGAAGTAATCCACTCCTTCCTTTTATCTATAACCTTTTGCAACCAATCGTGCCTTGTATTTATCAATAGTACCGTCAACTTTGAGCTTTCTTTTGAATATCCATTGATATCCAATTGGTTTGATTCCGGATGGTAGATCGACCAATTCCCATGTATTATTTTGTAAAATGGATTCAACTTCACTATTGATTGCTTCCATCTATAAAGGCATTTCCGGTGAAGACATAGCCTCCTTATAAGTCTGTGGTTCATTTTCAGTTAACAGACTAGTAAAATCAGGTCCAAAATTATTTGGAACCTTAATTCTTTTTCCCCTTCTAGGTTCCAATTGTTGTTCTTGAACCCTTGAAGTGGTTGGTTCTTCTAGACTCTATTCAGCCATCCTTTTTTTGATGAACCATTTTTTTTTCCTTGAAAGGAAAAATATGCTCAAAAATTCAGCATCAACAGATTTTATAATAGTATTTTCACTGATATCTAAAATATGTGATTTAACTACTAAGAATCTATATGCTGCCCTATTCTTAGCAAAACTGATGAACACACAATCTACGGTTTTAGGTCCTAATTTAGTCTTTTTTGGTAAAGGAATTTGAACCTTTGCTAAGCAACCCCTACTTTTAAAGTTTTGTAAGTGGACTTTTTTTTCTCTAAATCTCATATGGAGAATTATCAGATTTCTTAGAAGGAACTCTATTCAAGATATGATTTGCAGTCAGTAGTGCTTCACCCCACAAGTTTTGGGGAAGTCTAGAATCATTAAACATGGAATTAATCATATTCTTGAGAGTTCTATTTTTCCTCTCTGCCACACCATTTTCTCAAGGTGTATATGGCGCGGTGGTCTGATGAATAATTCCATTTATATTACAAAATTATGCAAATTCAATGGAATCATATTCTCCACCTCGATCAGTTCTTAACACTTTTATCTTTTTGTCAAGTTGATTTTCAACCTCTGCCTTATATATTTTAAATACATCAAAGACCTCGCTTTTATTTTTTATCGAAAAGACATGACAGTACTCACTACAATCATTAATAAAGGTGATGTAGTAGTTCTTTCCTCCTCTCGTAGGATTTGATTTGAAGTCACAAAGATCATTATGAATTAAACCTAATAATTCACTTGATCTTTCTTGAACATACTTAAATGTTTGTCTAGCAAACTTTGATTCAGCACAAACTTCACATTTATGTTTTAAATCGATTTTAAACTTTGGTAACATATTCAAATGTACCATTTTATGAATTAATCTATTATTTACATGCCCTAGTCTAGCATGCCAAATATCAAATGATTCAATCATAAAGGTAGAGACATTCATATACGCAGAAATAATCATTCTATTACCAGTATCATTAACGATTACAATGCTTAACTTGAAAAGACCTTCAGTAAGGTACCCTTTCCCTACGAACATGTCACCCTAGGTCAATACAAATTCGTCAGACTCGAAAAAAGTTTGAACCCTTTCTTATTCAGTAAAGGGCCAGATACAAGATTTTTCCTAATATCTGGAACATACAAAACATTAAGTAAAGTGACTACTTTTCCGGATGTGAACTTCATCTTCACTGTTCCTTTGCCTTCAACCATGGAGGAGGACGAGTTTACCATGTAAAGTTTCTCTTCATTATCAGCCGGATTAAACTCAGAAAATAAGTTTTTATCACTGCATATGTAACTTGTCGCACCAGTATCGATCCATCATCCTTTAGTATCAGAGACCATATTGGTTTCAGAAACAACTGTTGTGAGATTAATGTCAATATCATCAATTTCCATGTCAGCAACATTTTCTTGGTCGTTCAAACCAAAATTATCAGAATTCTGGTCTTTTTTACGACGACAATCTTGAGCCCTATGGCCCTGCTTACCACAAACCCAGCAACTTCCTTTAATTTTTTTGTAATCCTTCCCCGTTGGTACTAACGGCTTAGTGGTTCTCTTGAAATCTTTCTTGAAATTCTTTTTATGGAATTTCTGAAATTCAGACTTGCTTGATTGTGCTACAACCATGTTAGCATTAGCATCATCCATTTCTTTTTTATCTCCTTTCCTGTGGTCTTCCTCAACACGAAGTCGCAGAATGAGGTCCTCAATGGACATGTCCCTTCGTTTGTGCTTTAGGTAGACCTTGAAGTCATTCCACGACGGTGGAAACTTTTCAATAATGGCTCTAATGTGAAAATGTTCATTTTCAATGCACCCTTCGGCATACAATTCATGTATCAGAACTTGCAATTCTTCCACTTGCTTTACCGCGGACTTCAAATCCGCCATATTGTATTTCAAAAACTTGCCTACCACGAAGTTTTTAGCCCCTTCATCTTCAGTTTGATATTTCTTTTCGAGAAGATCCCAAACATCCTTTGAAGTTTTACATTTAGAATATACATCATACAGTGTATCGTCAAATCTATTCAAAATGTAATTCCTGCAGAGAAAGTCGGAATCCTTCCATGCTTCAATAGTAATGAGTGTTTCCTTATACAGAAGGTCCTCATCAGATTTCAGAACTTCTTCCATCACTATGTTTACAAGATTCATAGTGGTCAGCCAGAAGAGCATTTTCTGTTGCTACCTTTTAAAATCAAGACTTTTGAACTTCTCTGGTCTTTCATCTTAGGGATTGGCAGAGGTAGCAGAAGTGGTTTTCTCAGTTACAAGAGATGTCATTTCAAACAAGTATACAAACAACAATTTTGTATAATTCAGTGACTAATTTTTCCAAAATCAGTGTCAAATCATTTGCAATCAACTATTGTACGTAAATCAGTGATAACATTAATAAAACAAAATAAATTTCGTCTTAGAATGTTAGATCATATACTAAAACATGCATATTACTAAACTATAATATATCATACTTGAATTCAATTACAAAGAACTAGATAAAATAATACCAGAGGCTTGCACTTAATGTCAATGTCCTAAGACAAAATTTCCTCCAATTCGATGTATGAATGCTGCAAGAAGTTCATCTCCAGGATACAACTGGATTGATATTTGATTACACACCAACCAAAAACCCTTTCTTCTGCAACAACGAAAATCTCACAAAAATCAAATAAAAAAAAGAATCTATATTTTGAAAATTTCTTCTCTATATGAAGAAGTTTAGGCCATTTTTTTCATTTATAAGCAAGAAACTACCTCTCTTGAATAGTTACAACTGTTCAAAATGAGGTTATTAGTGGGGTGGTTCATTAACCACCAATTATTCCACTAATTAAACACATTTTCATAGGCTAAAGGTTGAATTGGCTTAAGTCATTTAATCATTAGCCCCAAGGCCCAAGGCCCTATCAAAGACATATGTATTAATCAATAGTAAGGGCGGGCAACGGTTTTCGAAAAACCGCCCAAACCGCCCAAACCGACCAAAACCGCACAGTTTGGTTTGGTTTTTAAAACTCGCGGTTTGGTCGCGGTTTGGTCGCTGTTTGGAAAACGTAAAAACCGCAGAATCGCGGTTTGGTCGCGATTTTCATTTAGGGAAAACCGCGGTTTAACCAAACCAAGGGCATTTTGGTAAATAACCACAAAAAAACCCTAAAAGCATTCACAATTTCACACTCCCTTCCCGTCCTCTTCCTCTCACACTCCCCCTCTTCCTCTCACTCTCCCGTCCATTTTCCTCTCACACTCCCGCCGCTCACCTCCCTCTCCCGTCCCTCTTCCTCTCATTCACTCCCGCCGCTCACCTCCATCTCACTCACGCCGCTCCTCACTCTCGTCACTCCCCCCGGCTCCACTCTCTCGCCGCCGCGTCTCTCATTTCACTCCCGCCGTCTCCACTCACTCGCCACCGTGTCTCCTTTCACTCCCGCCCCTCTCTCTCTCTCTCTCGAGCACTCTCCGTCGGCCCGTCGCGGACCGCCGCCCTTCATCCTCCTCACTCCCCTTCTCACCGCCGCCACCAAATCCATTGCCATCGTCGTCGCCTTCCACCGCGCGAACCGCTGCCGTGTCACCGCCGCCTCGCATCGCGGTACACCCTTTTTTATCAAACTATAATTCTATGTACATATGGCTTGGCAGGCTTGCTTTTTTTTTTTTTTTTTTTTGCAATTTAATCTTCTTTTTGTTGTTATAAATTTCTATGGACATATGGCTTGGCAGGCTTGCTGGTTTATTTTTTTTTGCAATTTAATCTTCTTTTGTTGTTATAAATTTCTATGTACATATGGCTTGGCAGGCTTGTTGTTTTTTTTTTTTGCAATTTAATCTTCTTTTGTTGTTATAAATTTCTATGTACATATGGCTTGGCAGGCTTCTTGTTGTTTTTTTTTTTTTTTTTTGCAATTTAATCTTCTTTTGTTGTTATAAATTTCTATGGACATATGGCTTTGCAGGCTTGTTTTTTTTTTTTTTTGCAATTTAATCTTCTTTTATTGTTATAAATTTCTATGTACATATGGCTTGGCAGGCTTGCTGTTTTTTTTTTTCTTTTTTTGCAATTTAATCTTCTTTTGTTGTTATAAATTTCTATGTACATATGGCTTGGCATGTTTTTTTTTTTTTTTTTTTTTTTTTTTTTTTTTCTGAAAATAGGGTGCATGAAAATCGCGAAACCAAACCGACCAAATCGTGATTTGGTTTGGTACGGTTTTGGTGATTCGCGGTTTGGTGGTGGTTTGGAAAATCACCAAACCGTAGACCCTCGACTTGGTCGCGGTGCCCACCCCTAATCAATAGAGAATACTCATGGTATTTTCCTCCAACCTCACATTCACTTAACCACTCGCTTCAAGTGTAGGATCTCTTATAAGGAAAGAAACAAAAAAGTTTCTTTCCCTTGTGGGACTAAAAATTGAATACAACACAAACTCAAAAAACCTTTAAAGTTCCACACCTTTAAGGTTCAACAAGGAAGTCCAAAAGACAAGTCATGTTGCTCTCAAAAAACTCGCCATCGTTACACCATCGCCACCCGCCGAACAAACCGTCACCACTTCCCCTGACCTCTCACCACCACTGGTAGTATAATGATAATTTCACTTATACTATATAAATTAGAAAGGCTTAGTGATGTGTTCGCTTAGTGTGACCACCAGATGTAAGTGGTCACATATTCGTCGAGATGGGGGATTCGACTTTAACACCAAATACTCAAGTTGTTCGATTCATTATTAAAGTGAGTGAAGACGTTAACTAACTCATCTTCCTTGCACTCTTGCTCTTCTTTTGTATGCATGTCCTGGCGATAGAAACTTAGTCTTCGCACTCCTCGCATACCGTAAATCGTCCACCCCAATTTGATTCATTTAAACTCCAACACGCCCAAACAAAAATCAAAACTAGACCCACTCCCTAATTGAATATTGAAACAGAGTAATCTCAATCGATTGAATTGATTAGGTGATCTTTTTCCGTCTTAATGAAGTCTTCGTGTTCTTTGTCTCAATCTCTCTCTCTCTCGATCTTTGTGACTTCATCGATTTCATCATTGCTTTATGGGTTTGTTGGTCGCTTGAAGATGAAAGTGTTAATATTATGAAGAGTGAGGCGTTGGAGATGATGCATACAATCAGTTGGAGATGATGAAGCTTCAAAAGGTAATGGCGTTTAAAGAGTTGGAAAATGCTAGAATGACAACCCAAATGACACCCTAATTAAATGACACCACTATGACTTGGCGCGCGGACTCCATGTAAAAATGAATGTGCACTAAATAGTTCTTGGTGCATAACATGTATGGTGTATATCTTGATACGCATTCGGATGACTCTCATGAATGGGCTCATACGCCACGTCACTGGGGTGTCACTTGGGGTGTCAATTATGATGTCATTTTAGCATTTTCCTAAAACGTTTAGGGATCATGAAGAGACCAAAGGGGGAAAAATCAAGAGGTTAGGTTTTACAAGATTTATAAAACGTAAGGGTAATTCGATAAACTGTATGTGTATCTCGAATGAAACGAAATATTATAAGAGCATCTCCAATGGTACCATGGATTGGAGTGAAAATGGATCCACTTAAGATACATTGGACATTCAACCTCAAAACGCTCTCCAATATCACATTGGAGTTAAAGTAGATGATGTCCACCTCAATGTCTACTTCTAGACATTGTGGTAAATATTATATCTAGTGAAAATGGATAGCACATAGGATAGGCATTCTCCCCACATTTACGAGGTGGCACCAAACCATGATCTCAATCCACATTTACCATTTGACCGCAACGAAAGAATCAGTTACTACACAAATACTATATACATATACATATACATATGTAGTCATAACTTGAACATATAGTCATCCCTAGCTCACTTTTGCTCATTCCCCATCTAATTGTTTCGAAGTTATGATCAATTGGTTTCCACTCTATGGTTTTTGTTTTATTCAGCTTTATTCTGATACTTATCGAGAATGTAGGCTTTTTTACCAACTATAATGGCATGAACTTCTAATCAGCGCACCGTCCGACCTAATCCCATCGTTACGCCCTAATGCCAACTATGTAGGACTTAACAACGTATTAGTTAGTCTTTTGTATCTTAATTTCCTTGTAACTCATATTCATGACAAGTATTTCTTGTTCCTCGTTATTCGTAATTTTCAGAGTTAATTAAAACTTTTTATACAATTTAATAATTTAGCATAAGTCTTAATAATATTGCGAAAGTAATCATAAAACATATATATGTGGAAACTAGGAAACATATCACATGCCCCCTTTTCGTAATTTAAGACACCATCCGACCTAATCTTGTCATTAAGCCCTAATTATAATCATATAGGACTTAACAACGTATTAGTCAACCTTTTATCATATTTTCCTCATTATTCGTGTTCAGGATAAGTACTACTCAATTCTCATTGTTCATGGATTTTAGGGTTAATTAAAACTTATTTACAGTTTATAAGTTATTCAGTTGAAGTCTCAACAGTTTAGTGGAAACAAAGTAAATAAAATCCTAAGTGCCGAAACCAGGAAACAACGATCACATATATATAGATAATAGAAAGGCGATAACAGTGTAATAACATGTGTCTAGTCAAGGAATTATCACTCAACCTAAATATGTACAACCCAAGAGTATATAAAAGACATAAAGTAAGTCATACAGCAAAACATCAAAAACCTATAAAGTTTGTGATAGAAGTACGCTAAAGGCTCAAAGGCAGTGACCAATCTTTTCCTTGCTTAACCTGCCATTCGACGAATCTGCAGCCACCGTCATAAAAAAAACATCGAGTATAATATTCTAGAAAGTAAATCTGTGATATGTTTATCCACATTTCCAAGTATAATAGAAAGTATCTAAAAGTTGTCGAAAAAAAATATGATGTAAGATATTTCAGTTAAACAAAGTGAGATTAACATTAGGCTAAACAATAATGATCTAGTTCTGGTCGGCCATGAGTTACATCACATCAACCTTGTTCCACTATATAGGGCGTTAACACTCTCACAAATGCCTATTATGTATATATTTGTCAACTACCTCGGTTCCCATGTCCCCGTGTGCGACATAATTTAGTGGTGAGTTCCGATATCTCTAAAGTCCAGTGACCACATGTGTCGCTCATCTTTATCAATATAGGACCCTATATACAAGAATTACTATCATTTGTCAACGAAGAATTTGGGCTCGAAATTCAAAACAAGGTTAAGTGTGATACTATGCACACAATATAGTGAATATAATACCATAAGTTATCTCACTATATGTCTACACAAATAGCATGCAACTTCTCACATTCACATTACAGTTTACACCATAAAATAACATAGCTTATGCATGTAAATCAACGAAGTATCACAACGATATAATGCCATGAAATAATAGCATAATAAGTGCGAGAATAAGAAACAAGTCATGGCATCCAGATTATGAAAATATAATCAATCTAAAGGACTGTAATTTCAATCATATAAAAAGGAAAGAAATGAAGAAAAGTGTTTCAATCAGATTACTTACAAAGCACACGAATCCCTAGGCTAATTCGGCCTCCACTCGCTAACGACTTCCCAAGACTCTCCTCTAACTTCCTGAGCCTAATTACGGTGTTTTAGGACTTGTCTGAGTTTATTAAAATTAGGTTAAGTTGATTGGAAAAACTTATGTATTTATTTAGAAATTTTCTAATTTTCAAGGACTAGCGTTGTGGTGGCGCCGTGTGTATAAGGTCTCGGTGCTATCATGGGCCATACTTTAATTGGGTCAAGGGGCACGGTGATGTGGTAGCACCATATGTGCAAATGCATGGTGTCACCACAATGATGTGCACTTAGAATGCATGACACCGCGATGGTACCATGCTTCTGCCCTCAGTTTGCTTGACGTCGTGTTTGGCATCGGGCTGCGCCACAGTGGCCCAGTTTAGCTGTCGTGACCCATGGCATCAGACCCTTTTTTCCCCTTCATCAAGGGTCTGATACATATTTCTCAATCACAAAACACCAAGCATTTCAAAATATTGATCAAAATTATAGATTTACCCATACGTTTTCAACAAAAACAAAAGAAACTTCAAAACTACATGACTTTTTGATTTGAGATCCGATTTGAGAGATTCTTAGCAGCTTGATTATTAGCACAAAAAGGAGAATATGAAAATGCATGCAACTAGTTCTTGAAATAAAACACTTTCATATAACAGGATTTTCAAAAATCAATTTCATTGAAATTAAAACCCAATTTTGGTTACGGCTTGCGATTTTGATAATTATGGTTTGATATATCACAGAGAGCTCAAATTGAAGTAAATCAACCTTATAAAACTTATTAAACTTGTTTTGAACATAAAATCCTAGCTCAAGACTCTAAGCTCATGCATTAAGACATGTAGGGATGGTTAGATTCATTATCTAGACTAGGAGATAGATGAATTGGCTTGGTACTTAAATTGGTTGATGATTTTTCTTTTTGACCTTTCTTTCACCCAACTTAAAGAATTTCATCAATTTAACTTCTCTAGCCCCAAGTTTCTTGTGAGTTTTAAGCAAATGAAAAAAATCCCACTAAGGTTTTATTTTATATTATTTGGTTCCGTCAAGGGTATCCATTCAAATCTTCATGAAATCCAATGATCCTTAATTAATCCTACCTTCACTAAATCAGCCATGTTAACATACATACTTACAAAAATCTCATTTGGATGTGTTGTGACACATATCTCGAGGTATATCAATATAGTGTATTTTTAATTATTTATAACTTAAGTTTTTCATTTGATTATCAAGTATACTTTAGGCTAAGTGAATAAATTACTTTGATATAATATATATATATATATATATATATATATATATCTCCAAAAACGATGATAAATAGTGAATAACATGCATCATTCGAGGCGTATAGCCTCTCAACCCAAATACAACCCAAAATTTATATAAAACATATAGTAAATATAAAAAAGTGAGACCTACAAAAGAGAGTAGCATATACTTGGCCATGAGCTACGTCACATCAGCAAATAGGAGTATCCATCAGTGATTCATGAGCTACGTCACATCAGCTATATGGAGTGATCACGTGTCATTCATGTCAAATATAATCCATAATAGGTCACCAATCATATTGGAATCTAGTAGAGACAAGAACGGGGTCGGATCCATATGATTTAGTTAAACTAAGTTCAACAAACAGAAAAATAAGTCAGGGTAAGTTTTTGAAAGAGTTTTATCTAAAGTTCTACTAAACAAGAAAGTAAATAAGTTGTAAATTAGAGAATAAAAACATACCTAAGTCTACGAATATGCTATTTAGCCCTATGTTGTTTCCATATCTTGTATCATCAACTTTAAAAGATGGGTTTTAAAATAGTTTCTTGTTGGGATCACCAACACCCTAGTCTCCCTATTCTCGATAGATAGGGCAACGCACTCTAAATACTTCTCTTACTCCACCGCACTATTTTAGGCAACGCTATCAAGATTTAGCGTGTGAACGACATTAATTGCTCTGTGGGAGCACTACCCCTAGATAACCTTGGGCAACCACTCTTAAGATTTAACCTAGTTCTCTATGTTAATGTGTCAAGTTTCTTGCTCTAAGTGATTGCCACATCTCAATCCAGTTGGTATCACGAACTCAACATCTTAGTGTAGGAACAACTATCCCTAGAAGATCTGTCTAAACTACGTCCATGTCGTCAGATCTGGGTGGGTGTCATAGTATGTAGTCCACCAAATAGATGTGACTCCTCGGAAACATGATCCAGAAATTAGGGCCTATACACTCTCTTCAACCTCAACAACTAATGCAGCCGCTGGTGTGAAAGTAACCATCTCCCGACCTACTTCGGGTTACCACGTCCATAGAAATATGTGGCAGAAAATGAATAAACTTCTTAATCAACTTTGCCTCAAGCATCAATGTAAACTCAGAGTTAGTAGCTATAGTAGCCGTTTCTGTGGTCGTCAGTGTAGGAGTAGGAGTCGGTGTCTTGACTGGTGCGACCACCGGTACAATCACTGGAGTAACCCTTTTAACATGTGTCTCGAGAATTGTAGGAATGGTAGCCTAAATAGGCGTCTCCTAGATATCCATGGCGACGACTGTCAGAGTAGTAGTAGTTAGTACGTACTGTGGGAACTACTACTACTACCACGATTGTCGCGACTTTAACTCTAACTAACTGTAAAATCTGGGCCAACTAAGCGTCGCGTGCCATGAGTCGGTTATCAACACTCTATGTAGTAATAGTGGTCGTGGCCCTGGTCGGATCGCTAGTGTGACCTGGCGAAATAGTATATTGTCCATCTATAATGATCTGCATCGAGAAACTACATTGAATCAGCCTCAGCCTATATACACGTATAGTGTGTAACATACAGTAAAAATATAATACATATATAACCCTAACTTTACTCGTGTCACAATCACTTCTCAACTAGAGTTCTAAGGTAATTACATAGGGTTTCTACATCTATAATTTTATTAATAAAGTTTTAAGCTCTTTAATTAATTATTGAATTTCCTCGAACCATTTCTCTAATAGCAACTGTAGCGTAGTTATTAGGTTAAAGAACAATTACCCTTCATCCCATAGACTCCATCGACCTTGCTCTGATAATAATTGTGGCGGCCTTGCACCCCGAGGCCGCCGGGTGAGTAGCAACACATGTCCCGAAGCCTTGCTGACGTCAACACTACATCAACGGTTCTCTCGATATGCGTGCTAGTTGTCATATTCTCATTTGCCAATTATTCAAGATATTCAATAAGTTACAAGTATGGCTTATGTTTAACTGAGTTGCAAATAAATAACTAGTAACTTACAACGAGAGTCTTTAAGTGAGAATAAAAATAATTTTTTATTAACTTTCAAGTCATGTAAAGCATCAGTCTTTCTATGGAAAACTCATAATAAAGTACACTATATATAAGGCGACAAAATTAAATATATACAAGTACGGATGTCTCACAAGTCTCCCATGAACCCAATATATATATAACAAATACGTAAAAAAAAACACCTAAAAGTAGTGTACTGAACCATGGGTGAGCTCAGAGATAATATTCAAGAATCTCTTTACCTTTACTTGTAGAAGGATTTACACTCAACCACCACGACGAAACAAATGACGAGTCCAATGAGTAAAATCCTTAGGAATTTCACTGAGCATTCATATGATAAAGTAAAGGAAATCCAAAGAATACTATTAAATAAACATGTGAAATGTAAACATGCAACTGTAAATTGATCATCGCATGTGTAAATAACAATAAAGCGCAAACGTGTGTGTCCGTCCCGGTCAAACTAGACCATATTTCGAGTTTCCTCCCAATGATCCCTCCACTGACCGCATTCAACTGGCCCATCACCCGGTCCTCTCGGTGGCCGGCGTAGACCCACGATGCACTAACACGCGACAGAGTAGCTCGGGTCGTCATTCATCAAGGACTCCTGATACACATGATATGGTCTAGCGTGTCATAGACACACAACAGAATACTCGGCGAGAGTAAGCTTAACCGACCGTTCAACCAAATGAAATCAATGATAGAATATGGAAACGAACAGGGATAAGGAAAAGATGAATAAACTTAAATAGAATAAAAACAATAATGAAAGCAAGTAAATACTCAAGTGATATTCAATTGAGTTTTATGCGCCTCAAATAACTTGCAAAATTATTCCAAATTGATCAACTCGCGTCCCAAAACACGTACCCAACACTCGGCTTTGAATATTTAAGTCCTTGTAACAATTAGATAATTTATTCAATTATATTTCCTTTATATTTATCTCAATTCCTAAAATATGAGATTTTTTCAATGGCGGCCATATTGACTACATCACTAATCGAACCATACTAACCATGTTTTTACTTGACCAATTTCTCGAATTCAGTATTTATTTATTTTTATTTTTTAAAAGATCTAATAAATTTGCTTTTAATTTATATTGTAGAAATATATTACATAATGTATACATTACATATATATACGCATTATTAATATTATGATATACATAAAGCTCATATTGATGTGGGCTTTTTGTCCACATTAAAAGCCCATGTTGTGCCTTTATATGTTGTGCGTTCATGCACAAACACTTGTGCGTGAACGCACAAAAGAGTTTTTTTAAGGGGTTAGGCCCATCTGAATTGGGCCTCATTTTACTGAATTCGGTTCGGCCCAACTTGGCCGTTTCTGGGCCGGCTAAGCCTAGGCACCCACGAACGCCAGCAGAGTTGAATTGCTTAAAGTGCAATCCATTTATGCTTTGTTGGAAGGCTTAAGCCCAATGGGCTTGGGCCTTGCCCCCCTTTCTCTTGTGTGTGAAACGCACAGGAGCTCTCCACTCCTTTACGTGAAATGCAGGGGAGGCGACCCTTTCTTGCCAATTACAGTGCTCTCAGCGCTCTCGGTGACTACGATGCTCTCACCGACACTGATGTGTCCTTGTCGATTTTGCATTTTCATATTAACACCAACTTCAACACACATTTCCACGAAATTCATATTTGATCAAGAAGACCATCTTTAATGATATCTCAATTTTCTTCAATACTTCAAAGTGACTAATAGACTTAAGAATCATCAAGAATTGATATAAAATAGTGGCAAAATATTTGAGAATTCGTTTTAAACAAAATGCCTTATTTTTAGGTTATGTATGCATTGATTTTCATAGAATAAATTTAGGAAAAAGAAAGGCTAAACTAGATGGGTTATTTGGTTGATTAATTGAAACCCAAACTTGATTGAAATCCCTTCCCTACTCATAATTTCAGCAGCTCACTTGTTCCCTCTTTCCAGATTTTTCTTACTGGACTCGTCATCTGTTTTGTTATGGTGGACCTAGTAAGGATCTACCCCATCTTGAAGATCAAAAAGTCCAAGCTCTCCTTGCTATAGATGGGCGATCGTGGGATGCAGCTATAGTACGTGATCTCTTTGACAGTAGAGACCAATATCTAATTCTCTCGATTTTGATCTGTCACACATAGAGGGAGGATAAGTGGGTGTGGGGAGGCTACTCTAAAGGGATATGTACGGTCAAGAGTGGGTATCATCAGCTAACACCATCAATTATTATAGATCACTCTCTGTTACTACCAAAACGCTGGAAATTTGTTTGGATTATAAAGATCCCACCTAAGGTGAAGAATTTTTTGTGGAGAGTAGGAAGGGACTTCCTATCGAAAACTCTTAATCTTTATAATAGAAGAGTACCCCTGGATGTCCACTACCCTGTTTGCAAGGCCGAAATGGAGGATGTCTTCCATGTCATGGTGGGTTGTAATGTAGTACAACAATGTTAGGTAGAGGTACTGAATATGGACCGAGTCTCTCTCAGATCTGTGGGAGCATGGATCGAGTTTATGCTTAGAGAGGTACCAAAAGAGATTGAGATGGTGGCGATGATCTCGTGGAGTTTGTGGAACAATATAAACTCTATGGTTTAACGGAACATAGGAGACTCACCTTCACAAATTGTACAAGGAGCGAAATATGCGCTAAGGGAATGGTGGCATGCAAGAATAATTGATGTCAAGGAATGAGTGGTCCAAGTTCGAAAAGAAACCGAGAAGTGGAACAAACCAAAGGCAAGGGAAATAAAATGCAACGTCGATGCCGCTGTATTCAATGACAGGGACGTAAGCTCCTTTCGAACTGTTTTCGTGATGACTATGACACGTTTATAGCTGCAATGGGTGGCAACATATTGGGGGTTGTAGAACCAAGGGAGGCAAAGGTGTTAGGAGTTCGGTAAGCTTTGAGCTGAGTGAAAGGGAAAAGAATTATTAGAGTATCTGTTGAGACAGATGCTTATGTGGTAGTTCAGGCGTTACGAAATTGCAGTGGCGATCTTTCTTATTTTGGTTCCTTAATTTGTGATTGTAATGCATTGTTTGATCACGTACTATATCTGCATTACACGACCGCCCATTCGGATTTTTCTTACTAGACTCGGCACCTATAATTCTGAGCTTGGACTTTTTTATCTTCAAGATGGGGTAGATCATTAAGGGGTTAGGCCCACCTAAACTGGGCTCGGTTCAGCTAGGCCCAGTTCGGCCCAACTGGGTTGATCCTGGGCTAGCTAAGCCTAGGGATGCACAAATGCACGCACAACATGTGTGCGTGCAGTCCACCATTTCATCTCCAGCACAGACTAATTGCACAAAGTGCAATTTATCGTTGCTTTAATTTGTAGGATGGTCTAGCCCTAATGGGCTTGGGACTTACCCCCTTTCCCCAGTTCGTTCATACATAAGGTCATCTCCTTGTGTGTGAAACGCACAGAGGGCTCTCCTCCCACTTGCATGAAACGTAGGGGAGGCGACCCTCTCTCTCCAATTACATCACTCCCAGCGGTCTCAGTGACCTCGATGCTCTCACCAACAAAGATGTGTCCTCGTCGATTTTGCATTTTCATATTAACACCAACTTCAACACTTATTTTCATGAAATTCATATTTGATCAAGAACGCTAACTTTAATGAAATCTCAATTTTCTTCAATACTTTAATGAGACTAATAAACTTAAGAATCATGCAAAATTGATAGAAAATAGTGGCTAAATATTTGAGAATTCATTTTAGAAAAAAAATGCCCCATTTTTAGGTTATGTATTGTAGCATCTCCTAACCCGATTAGGGCATTACCGACCTGAAACCATAATTAAGCCTCGTTAATCTTGTTAGACTTAACTAGAGCCAACAACCTCTCCTCTTACATTTGATAAACACCACTGTATATCGAGTATCGATGTAAAACAAATATTGAATGTAGCGAAAATTAAAAACTTTTTTATAATAAATACGATATACAATATCAAATCAAACCGGAATAAACCTAGGTTATACAAAACCTCCCATCCCTAGTGATTTTACAAAACTGTAATTCTATACAAATATATTAAACAAGGGAAAACTCATTACATCGAAAAGAAAATCAAGACTCTTAAATCTTCTATGTCCCATAGTCGTAGTGCTCGTCAGTGTTCTTGAAATATTAATTTTGGGTAAGCGCTCCAACTTGCTAAGTAAGTAGGGATTCGCATAGCCATCAACATTTCATATAATAGTCAAGAACATTATGTAATAACAATATGTACCAATGTTAACTAACAAGAATATAAAAACATATAATTAAATATATGAAGGATGCAAATCAATCTTTCAATGACTATTACACTGTGACTCCAATTTAATTTATAAAACTAGGGTCGATTACCCACTGACACCATTAATGCAATTGCTAGACCGACACATTAGTCGATGTGATGTCAAGCTAATCCATTAAAGCCCAATGGTTCTATCTGAAACCCTTTTGTGAGAATGTAATATACGCAACCTATCGAGTGAATATGAGTTATATATAGGCCGGGAAGGTAACCCATCTCCTATAAACCTATTCTCAAAACCATAAGTTACTCTTGTGGATCACATTACACACTATTTTCCATTTATTGAAAACCATCGCAATGTATATAGTCCCCCATTTGGTCCATAAACTACTTGAACTATATATACTAAGATAGTTAGATAATGATAAATAAGTGAATCCTTACTTATCTCGGTTCAGGTCTCTGTTACCGAATTCCCTAACTTTATGATTATCTCACGTTTTTTTGGTGTTCCACAACCTATCACAAACCATTTACGATCAATATAGGTCTATTACCTTATGTTTAGAAACTTTAAGTCACTTTTTTCGAGGGTGGGAGCTAGCTTTTCCACTTGGTGGGGTGCGCTTCATCAATTGGATTCATCCTAACTGATGAAGGGAGCGGTCTCCTCTGCTAGGTGGAGCGCACTCCACCCTGCACTGCCTCGATAGTGAATAGGGCAGCAGCCACTATTCTGTTACCAAATCTCCAAAACAACTGCCAACACTCCCAAAATTCATCAGGGAACACTTCTAGTGAGGTAACAAACCATTTCCAATAAAAAAATAATTCATAAAGATTTCATCACCTACTATGGAATTGAATTTCAAAAACCAAACTTACCAACATGATGATCTCTAGATTCCAAGTTTTTTAAGCTCCTCAATTCATGTTGAATCAGCTCCTAGATTGATCGCCTCCAGATCGAACCCTCAACTGCTCTCCCTCTCACTCTCGAATGATTGATTGATGAAATGAGTATAAGTTTGATAGTTTTGGATTTATATATATATATGGTTTTCCTCATGATACGCATCACATTATCTCGAGGCTGATTAAGTTATTGATGTGTTAAAATGACACTTCTTAAAGTGACACGAATTTTAACACCATCAAGCACTTACGCCCATCTCGAGGCTAATCTAACGATCTATATAATTCAAACCAAACTTATAGTTTTATTATATATTTATATATCAAATATGTTATAAATATATATATACTTCGTGTATTTTCTCGCTAATAAATTCACCAAATATGCCTATGAGCATTCTAGGGTGTACACATTCATTTCACGACCCCTCATCACACTTAGTGTATCGGCTATTTATTGTTTACTTACCGATTTTTCGATTATAGGCTTGTATATAAATTTCATTTTATGCTACAATATATAAAATTCATTAAACATTCTAAACAAATGTAAACCATCATGCAAACACATGCACACAATAATCGAGATGCGCTGGACTTAACCATGAGCCTAACTCTGGTTAATTAAGATTTGACATTAGCACTAATCACCAGCTTAAGGTAATAAGTCGTTACAGTCTCCCCAATTTAAAGCAATTTCATTATTGAAATTAAAGTAAACATATAATTACCTGTATTTTTGAAGAGAAATAGAAATTGCTCCTTCATATAAGATTCCCACTCTCAGGTTAGTTCCTCGTCTCTATGAAATTGCAACTTCACCTTAACCAAAGGAATCTATTTAGTTTTAAACCTCTAAATCTTACGATCAAGTATCTCAATCGACTGCTTATTGTAAGATAAGCCTTTTCAAAGATCAAATTCAGTCCAATCAATCCTTGAATTGAGTCTCCATTTTGTGAAGCATAAAGACATAAAAGGCATTATGAACTCTGGCTAGCTGAGGAGGCAACTCTAACCTTTAAGCAACATGACCAGTCTTTTCCTATACTCTGAACGGTCCAATGTACGTTAGAGCTAGCTCACTTCGCAACCTAAACCTATACAATCCTTTCATAGGTGAGACTTTCATTGTAACATAATCATCCTTTGAAAACTCCAACAACCTATGTTGTTTATCACCTTATTTCTTCTATCTTAGTTTTACTATAGTTAAACGCTGGTGAATCTACTAAATTTTCTCTATGTAGTCCTGAATCAACTCACATAAAAAAAATTATTTCTTCTAGTTACCACCAAACTCTAAGACACAAGCTTGAAGTATATCATCTAGCACCAATATCAACTGTTGAGGCTGCTTATCAGTCTGTCCGTGGTATATCGCATTAAAGTTAAGAATAATTCTCAACTATCTATGCAATTCACTCTACACTCTGAATGTGAATCTCAGATCTATAACCGAAGTAATTAACACTGGAACTTCATGAAATCTCAACACCACACGTACGTACACTTCACATAATCAACCAAAAGGATCCAGGATGAAAATTGGCAAGAAATGTTCAAACTTCATCAACTTGTTAACTACAACCCATATAACATCATGCTTACATTGACTCAGAGGTAGACCAAGAAATAAAATCCATCGATATATGTTCTCATTTCCACCCAGGAATAGGCAGCAAATGCAATAACCCTCTAGGTTTCCTATGCTTAACCTTAACTTGCTGACATATCTCATATTTCTTTACAAACTCAGCAACATCAATCTTCATCCCAGGCTAACAATAAATAAGCTTCATTTTGCGATATACCTTATTGTTATTTGGATGAATAGAGTAAAGAGATCTATGAGAATCCCGTAGCGACTCCTCCCTCAATAAATCCTGAGTTGGAATCCATAATCTATTCCTGAACTGTAACACACCATAATCATGATCTAATCAATCAGGATGATCCATACTAGTTGCTTACCTCTAATGCACTATATAATCTTGATTAGTTTTCTTGACAACTAATTAATCACTTAATCATCTTTGATTCAGCCTGAATTTGAGCTCAGATGAACATGTTAGTAACTCTGGAACTAGCTTTCTCAGTTGATGATGTGTCAGCTAAACTTAAATGAATCATCCTTATAGATATTTCCTCAAGAATTCTAAACTGAGAGACTCTACAATAGCTACATTCTTTATGTTTATTTTTCTCTTACTCAAAGCAATGAATATACAAACTCTAAGCTAGCTTTGAGACTTTTTTGAAACCAGAACACAAAGATTGAGAAATGAAAAAAAAATACATTATTATTATAGAAAACCTCAACAAGACATAGAAAATAACCTACTACTGGCTAGAGAGCTTCATCCCCGACCAAGGTATTAAAGAAACTAGTATAGGAAATAAGAACCTTAAATAAAAATATAAAACTTATATTCTGCTACAATGACGCCATCATTGGTACTGCCATTATGTGGGAACGATGCTAGGTCACGACGTGAAAATATACAGAAAGTCTTGGGCAGCAACCTATTGTTCTTCCGTAATGCCTTACTTAGTGTCGTGCGTCTTCACTTGCCCGTTGTCTATTCCGTGGGCGTCAAGCCTGCTAGTTTTTTATCTAACTTTGACTTCTTAGCTGAATTTTTCTAATTCACGCATAATCACTCAAATACCTTGTAAATGTCCAAAGTAAACATATAGAGTCATAAAACACGAATTTGTACTTGATTTACATAGCAAAACACTTATGAAAGAGTGCACAAATAATGACTCATTATAAAGGGCGACATCACCAAGGAATTTAACCTTGTGTACCGTGCTAACTCATACAATCGAGAAACCCAAAAGTATGGACCGCCTTACAAACACTGTGAATTATCAAATATCATGAACCCAAATAAGACCAACATACAAACATAAGAACGTGGAGGCGAACAACACC
Organism: Stephania yunnanensis; assembly: GCA_039657365.1. Taxonomy (NCBI): domain Eukaryota; kingdom Viridiplantae; phylum Streptophyta; class Magnoliopsida; order Ranunculales; family Menispermaceae; genus Stephania; species Stephania yunnanensis. The sequence goes on along the minus strand of CM077584.1, from coordinate 47,941,009 downwards.
AGATGAAACAAATAATACAATAACATGTTATTTCACATTACACTAAGTTCATAGAAAAATAACAATAAGAGCCCAACTCAAGATAAGAAACCGAATAAAATAAATATTCATGAATCGAAACAAACTTAAATGCACATAATTCATAGCCTAAATCGGCTCTCGACCACTCTAGATTCGTGTCCCACACCCCGGTGTCAACTCTCTATACTCCTGAGGTTTTTAGGTAAGGTTTAAAGTGTGTTGAAGAGTTTAATAGGGTTTAAACTAAATTTTTGTATTTTAGACACTTAAGACTAATTGTAGATTTTCTACTATTTAAGGTCATTAGCATGCTAATTGGGGCTTATTAGCGCGCTAATAACCCTTAACGCACTAGGTTGATTCATTAGCGCACTATCTGCAGGTAGCGCGCTTGAACCCAAAATTCTGCAATATAATTTTCGGTTCCCACCACGGGAATCCAATAATTTTAACCTCTGGGTACCTTGTTTCTTTCGCTTAGGGTCCCAACCACCATCCACATATTGAAAATACATTTTGCATCTATAATCAGCAAATTAAACAAATCAATTGCTTTAGAAATTCAATTTTTTTGTTCAAAAGGACTTAAAAAATTAGATTGAAGATAACTTTATCAAAACAACACCAAATCCAAAACATCTTTATAACAAATTGAGTGGAATTTCAAAAGGAATCCAATGGTATAATTAGTTTTCAAAACCAAGTTCATTTGCCCACTGGAATTTGATAAAAGTCAAAATAGTGTCAAAACTCAATTTTTTCAAAAACTTGTAATTTCAAAATTTATAACTAAGGAGTTGAACTAAACCTTTAATTTAATTGTGAAATCAATAAAGAAGATCATAATTTTTAGTTTCTTCAAACACCTTTTCATCCATGTACAGAACTTATGAATTGAATTAAAAGAACTTGGGATTTGTTAACTTGGTTTATGGCTTAATCTCAATTCCTTGATTTCCTTCACTAAATGCTTCAAATGGTATTTCTTCTTCCTCAAATTCTTTTGTGAATTCAACACTCTCACCTCAAAATTCCATCTCCTTTTTTGTGTGAAAATGAAGAGCTTATGTCTATATATATATATATATATATATATACACATCATATAATGTAATCTTAGCCTTTCATCTCATTTTTCTTGTTCATTTAAAGTTAAATCTAAATTTTATAATCACTTCATCATCTTCACTTACTTACACATTCTTACACAAGTCTTAACACAAATCTTATGGATTTCATTTCAATATGTATCTCGAGGCATATCCATGGTCTATATTTATTTACATGAACTTATTTATTTTAGTTTAATTGATTTGTCATCTATAATACAAATAAAATAATACACTTAATCTGGTTATATTAAATATGTGCATGATTTAAATTAAAACTCGCAATCACTCTCTACCAGGTTCTCACACCTGCACGCATCTCGAAGTGTGTCCCTGCTCAAGTTGTGATGCATATAAATAATAAATAAATATGTGATTTAATAATATACATACACACACACTTTTAGAAATCACTAAACAAATATAAATGTACCTCGGCCACATATCAAGTTCAGACCATGTATCTGTCATCGAGTCCTACGTCGCAGGTCGGTGATCTTAATTAAGGATAAAATAAGGGTTAGGACTTTGGGCCGTTACAAATCTTCCCAACTAATGGGGTTTTTGTCCTCAAAATTAAGCTTAAGATAGAAATCGACCTTACTCGAATAGGTATAGAAACCGCTCTCACATATAGGATTCCCGCACTTAAGAGAGTTCCGAGTCGGTATGGAATTGCCACTTAACGAGCATAAGCGAGATAGTCTTGTTCCTTAACTGATGTACCTTTCGATCTAGGATATGGATTGCCTACTTCTCATATGATATATCCTCACTCAAATCGATCAGTCTCAAGTACACTATCGATCGCACACCTACCTTCAACTTGGCTAGTTGATGCATAGAAATATGAAAGATTGAATGAATCCATGACATTTGCGGTGGAAGCTTGAGCTCGTATGCAACTATCTTGACACGTTTATTAACTTTGAAAGACCTGGTGAATCTCTGTGCAAACTTGTCTTTCAACTCAAACCTCTATTGTCCCTTCCGAGGGGAAACATTTCAATACACTAAGGCTCACATGTCTTACATATGATCATCATGATATTTATCTACATACTTCTTCCGGCTCTCCTAACTCCTGAGTAGCTCGAAGTTATTGGCAATTATGTCTCACCTTTTCTGTGTGGTCAGCAATAATCTCTGGCCCCAATGTTTTCTTGTCTTCTGGCTCAGCCAAACACGATGGGGAGCGACACGATTTGCCATATAAAGCCTTAAACGACGTCATCTCAACGCTAGCTTGATAACTATTGTTTTATGCAAACTCTCACAACAACAGGTAGTTCTCCGAAGATCGACCAAACTCTAACACACTGGCCTGAAGCATATCCTCAAGAACTTAAATCAATCTATCTAACTACTCAACAATTTAAGGGTGAAAGGCTATGCTAAACCGTAGGTGCGTATATAATTCTATTGCATACTTCGCCACATCCTGGACATATATATATAGCATCATTGTCTAACGTGATAGTTAACGATACCCTATGAATACACTCAATTGGTAAAATGTATAATAAGTGGCGACCGGTAAGAAGTGAGTAGACTTCGTTAATTTATCGTCAATCACCCAAGTGAAATCATGTTTTTTGGAAGTCCTCGGTAGCTCTCTGAAGAAATCCAAAGCGATGTCTTCCCATTTCCATCATGGAATAGGAAGCGGTTGTAGTAATCCATTTGGTCTTCAATGTTTAGCCTTCATCTGCTGGCAAATCCCACAATTCCTAATAAACTCAGACACATCCACCATCATCTCCGGCTACTAAAAGTGTTGTTTCATGTCATGGTACATTTTGGTCCTACTTAGATGAAAAACGAATCGAGAATGGTGTGAATCTTAAAAATCTCATCTATCAGCTTAATAACTGATGGTACCCATAGTTTGCCTATGTATTTCAAACACTGATCCGCCGCCTTAGTTTAGTCTCTATAGTCTAAACTCTTTATGCTAACTCATTGAATCTCGAGTACAACCTATCAGTCCTCTGACCCTTTGACACTCTCTATATAAACACGATTTGTACTATCATCTTAGAGCAAATCATTACCTTAGTATTGGATGGAATCTCTGACTGACCAACTATCGTTGTTTCTTCAAGTAACTCGTACACATGCATCATATGAAATCTAAAAACCTCGATATCTCTGGTCGGTTTCCTACTCATACTTTTTACGACTATGTTAGATTTTCCTGGGTGATACTCCAAGATAAATTCACTTTTTCAAGAACTCCATCCATCTTCGTTGTCTCATATTCAACTCTTTTTGTGTGAAGAGATACTTCAGACTCTTTTGTTCTATGTAGAGTGCAAATCTCTCTCCGTACAATGTAATTTTGACCCTTCATCTTATTTTTCTTATTCATCTTAAGGCAAATTTAAGTTCTATAATCACTTCATCATCTCCACTTACTCACACATTTTTATACAAATCTCAACACAAATCTCATGGATTTCATTTTAACACGTTTCTCGAGGCATATCCATGGTCTTTGCTTATTTATATAAACTTAGGTACTTTAATTTAATTGATTTTTAAACTATAATAAATAAAATAATACATTTAATTTGGTTACATTAAATGTATGCATGGTTTAAATTAGAACTCACCAAACACTCTCTACATGGTTCTCATGCTTGCACGAATCTCAAGGTGCGTCCCCACTTGCGTCACGACGCCTATAAATAACAAATAAATGCGATTTAATAATCTACACATACACACACACGGACACACATACACACGTGCATGCACACACACACACTAAGAAATTACCAAACAAATATAAAATATACATCGGATACACGTCAAGATCAGACCACGTATCTGTCGATGGGTCTTACGTGATCCTGATTAAGGATAAAACAAAAGTTTGAACTTTGAGCCGTTACAAATTATTATCCCATGCACAAGTTAAGCCCACCCCACTTGATTGTTATAATGAGGCCCAAAAAATCACAAATAGGCCCAACTCCGAAATTAAAAATGCATAATGCAAAAAAAGGCACACAAGAGCTTTGTGCAGTAAAAAGAAAAAAAAATAAACAGCGAATAGAAAAGGGCCCTGCTATACATGAGTTTTTGCTTGATTAACACATTTGGAGAAAATATGTATCCATTTAACACACCCACAGAAATATTTACCAATCTAACTCATTTACTGCCACGTCACTACCACGTCACTGCTATGTCAAATTTCTTTTTTTCAAATACAAAACATGAGTGAAGATCATATTTTTGCTATAAAAAAAGTAAGTCGTGACTTGCAGTCGTGATTCCTTTGAAAAGGAAGTCGTGACTTTCAGTCACGACTTCCATTTGTTCCTTTTTTTTAGTGTTTTTATTTCTTTATGCTTTTGGTAGTTAACTTATAAGATATTTATACAATGTCTTGAAGCTGATTTATTTTTATGAAAGAGAATGAAAATGATCTTGACAAAGTTTAATCTATCATATTATACCTCATCGATCAAACAAGTAGAATCTCAAGCATCTGTGTTTTTATATTCTTTTAATAAAACTAAAGCTTTCAAACTAGTCAACTAGTATATTCGTGTTTTTTATTTTTTCATCAATACAAAGTAGTACAAAGTTTGAAGTTACAATAGGTTTATGACCTTGTCTTTTACAACAAAAGCTTTCAAACTCGAGTAATTTGCAAAATTCATAAAATTAATGTTAGTCAAGCAAAAAATCTCATTCGCTATAAATGAAGAACTTGGAAGTCGTTCAACTACGAAGCATTAATATAAACAAAAAATGCCTTGTTATAGTAAAAAAAGTCCTAGTCTGACCTCAAATAATGACTTTCAGTCCCACAAAGTGTTCTCTTTAAGATTCACATGTAACGGCCCGAAAATTGACTTTTGCCACGTGCCAGGTCAGGGTAGTACATATGTCTAAATCTTGGTTGGAGACACCGATGTATGATATTTTTTGTGATGTGTGTATTATTTAGTAATTTCCAATTTAAGATTATGATGCTAAGTGTTGAGTTGGTATAAGCGGGGAAGTCGGTAAGCCGAAACACAGCAAGGACGCGCCTCGAGTCACGTATCGGCGTAGGACTGAGGTAGCGGCCTATGAGGTAAAATTAATCAATTTAAATGAAATGTAATTTAATGTTGGTTTAATAAGTGGCTGTTGTGATTTTAATGTGGTCACATTAAAATAAATATGCAATGGCCTATAGTTTGTAAAATAAAATAAGATGCATTGGATTTACCTCGAGATACACATTTTGCGAGACTCGAGAAAATCTCGATCAAACATAAAGGCGGTGGAGAAAGCAGTGAATTATTGGGTTTGCCTCGAGATTCATGTTGCACGAATCTCGAAGACATCCAAACATATTTTTTTCTCTTTTTTTTCTCACATCGAAAAGAGAGTGAGACAGAGAGAGAGATAGATAGATAGAGAGAGAAAGAGAAAGAGAAAGAGAAAGAGAAAGAAAGAAAGAGAGATGGCGAAACCAGAGAAAGAAAAAGAGAGAGAAAGAATAGGAGAGAGAAAGAGAGAGACGACGGAGAGAGAGAGAGAAGGAGATCGGCTGTGCGGACAAAAAAGAGGCGAGGTGCAGGGAGCTCCGGCAAGGAATGGGTGCGCCGAAACTCCAGTTCACAAGGCACGGCTGCTCGCGGTAGCAGCAGACCAACAAGTGGGTCGGACTGCTTGTGCGGATGACGGCCAGCAGACGCCGGACGAATCGGGTGGACAACAAGCCGGTAAAGGGCAGCGGCTCCGGGGAGCTTGTGACGCAAACGATCGGACAGCAGCGGTGACATGCCAGGAGGCGGTGTAATAGTGGGCAACGGAGGACACCAAGCGGTGGGACTTTTGGTCTCAGAGGAGGAGCTCGTCGACAGCAGCAGTGGTGGTGAGACGGCCTGAACTCCGCGAGGATGGCTAGACGGCAGCACGGCTCCGGCGGCAGCGTGGCTCCGGCAGCGGCGCGACTTTGACAATGACGCGAGGGGTGAGTTGTCGGACCTATCGATCCCCGACGAGACACAATAATAGTGGGCAATGAGGCGTGACTTCGTCGAATCAGACCGGATCTTGGAATGATCGTGGAGCTGGAGGTTCATAGTTTGCAAGTGTTGGGGAGCTGCATACTTTGTTAGACAAAATTGTATCGCACGACCAACAAGTGCAGGAGATTCTTCGACTGTTAAGGGCACAGGCTACACCGTCTTCATCTACATCAGCAGCTCTAGTCGTTCAGGTTGGGCGTGTTTTTACAATTCACAACCCACTTAAAACATCTCCAGTTCAGGTAGGGCCTACAGTGGCCAGGAGGCACAGGTTCAGGTTAAGGCTCGTACTTCCTATATTCCGAAACACTACCCGAGGATACGCGTGCACCCGATTGATACGGGTGTTAGGGCTACAACTGAGGATAGGCAGGCTCGCGAGTTTTAGAGGCATTATCAGGAGAAGCTTCACGGGGTACTACCTTGAGGCAGCAGGTAGATAGCCACGTGACGATACATGATGTACTGGCCATACCAGCGCAAATGCAGCCAAGTATTTCATCAGCTCCACTGGTCGGTGAGGTTGATGTCTGGTGGCATACTCGGGAGGTGTCAATGGGGAACAGTCTGTAACCTGAAGAGAACTTAGTTTTAGACCATTCGATGAAGGACCGGGGAGTCAGTTGCAGTACATGAATCGTTATCTAAGTGTGATGAAGTATTCTAGGGGTGCGTCCGACACGGACACTGACCAGGCTTACTACGTCATACATGGTTTCCTGGAATTTATTGGTTCTATTGGGTGACGACGGCTCCGAGCACAATATAGGGGGCTTATGAGAGGGCTATGGCTGGCGAGAGCTTTGGGAGCACATGCACCTGAGTACTAGTCGTATCATTGGCATCGCCACAGTCAGTGCGAGGGTCTAAAGATGATTAGAGGAGAAGAGAGTTAGACGGTCGTGGCTAAGAGATCGAGCTCAAAGCGTAGGATCTGTTGTGTTTTTGCCATTTGCAATGTATAATGCGTCAGTGTTAGTTGGTCCAGCACAGAGTTATGCAAATGCATTAGTTGGTCCAGCACAGAGTTATGCAAATGCATTACAGCAGCCAGCACCATCAGATCATCAGCATTAGTACCATCAGAGGGCTGATGGCAGAAGCAGTGGCCAAAGACAGGGTTAGAGTTCTAGTCAAGTGTAGAGACAAGGCAGAGGTCTAGTCAGGCATAGGGACAAGGATAGGGACAAAATGTTCCATTTGGTCGGGATTTCAATGTACCTATTTGGGAGTGCGGACAACTAGGTCATTTCACCAATACGTGTTCAATGCAGCGGGCAAGCACAACAGAGCTAGGAGCAGATTCATGTTGTTGCCGCATCAGGTCTGACTACTACCCATCGTAACCTGATAAAGGGTATGAGTTGGGTTGAGACCCACTCAATCAGAGAGACTGATGGACAGGCGGAGAACTTGATTTACATTCTCGCGGACATACTGTGGATATGAGTATGTTAGTGGCGGTGGATCATGAGACTAATATGTTCCTTTGTATTTCCAATATATGTTGCGTGGATGTTTCCCTGACATATGTTGATTGGAAGAGACAGATGGTGTGTTACATTGCTTGGAGGTCTCAGAGGAGCTCAGCTCATCACGGTGGAGCCCAGCATGTCGCGGAGGATCCCAGCCCTACAGAGTAAGATGGGGGTATGACCTTGGGCGAGTATGGCCTTGGGCGGGTATGGCCTTGGGTCTTCATTCATAACACACTACCCTTCCTTTGAGAATTGTGTCAATTTCGAGGACGAAACTCTAATTCGTTGGGAAGACTGTAACGGCCCGAAAATTTGACTTGTGCTACGTGCTAGGTTAGGGTCGTATGTGGGATCCATTCGTCAGAGTACGTATGTCCGAATCTCGGGTGGAGACACCGAGGTATGATATTTTTCGCTGATGTGTGTATTATTTAGTAATATCTAATTTAAGATTATGATGCTAAGTGTTGAGTTGGTATACGCGGGGAAGGTGGTGAGCCGAAACAAAAGCGGGGACGGGCCTCGAGTCACGTGTCGACATGGGACCGAGGTAGCGGCCTATGAGGTAAGATTAATCAATTTTAAATAAAATGTGATTTAATGTTGGTTTAATAAGTGGCTATTGTGGTTTTAATGTGGTCACATTATAATAAATATGCAATGGCCTAAAGTTTGTAAAATAAAACAAGATGCATTGGATTTGCCTCGAGATAAACATTTTGCGAGAATCGAAGAAATTTTGGTCAAACATAAAGGCGGTGGAGAAAGCGGTGAATTATTGGGTTTATATCGAGATTTATGTTGCACGAATCTCAAAAACATCCAAACATTCTTTTTCTCGTTTTTTGCTCACGGCGAAGAGAGAGAGAGAGAGAGAGAGGAGAGAGATAGAGAAAGAGGGAGAGAGATATGGCGGAACTAGAGAGAGATAGAAAATGATAGATAAAGATAAATAGAGAGAGTGAGAGAGAGAGAAAGATGACAAAGAGAGAGATAGAAGGAGATTGGTTGTTCGGACGAAGAAGAGGCGAGGTGCAGGGAGTTCCGCCGAGGAACGAGTGCGGCGGAGCTCCAGCTCACAAGGCACGATGGCTCGCGGTAGCAGTAGACCAGTAAGTAGGTCGGACTGCTCGTGCGGACGACGGCCGGCAAACGCACGCACGAATCAGGTGGACAGCAAACAGGCGAAGGCCAGTGGCTCCAGGGAGCCTGCGACGCAGATGATCTGACAGCAGTGGAGACGGACCAGGAAGCGGTGCAGCGGTGGGTAACGAAGAACACCGAGCGGTGGCGCTTTTCTTCGCGGAGGAGGAGCTCGCCGAAAGCAACTCCGACGGTAGCAGTGGCAGCGAGACGACCCGAACTTTGGCGAAGATGGCTGGACGGCGGCGCGGCTCTGGCGGCGACGCAGCTCTGGCAGTGGCGCGGCTTCGACAACGGCGCAGGGGCGCGTTGTTGGACCGATCGATCCCCGATGAGATACAACAATAGTGGGCAATGAGGCATGACTTCGACCAAGCTCGATGACGCAATGGATTCAAATGGATTTTGGGAATGGAGACCTCCATTGAAGGCCATGGTGAAATTTACTTCAAGTAATTTGGTTGTGATTTTAATGACTTAAGTAACTTAGCCCTAAATGGTATAAATGGACACTAGGGACTTAGGAGGCAATAGTCAAGTGTCGGGTGTGCAAATCGAGGCGTGAGCGGGATGTCTTGAGGGCGATTTGCTATTTCTCGAGGTAAGTAAAACACGCTAGGAAATGCAAAGTAGCTCATTTTAACTTATATTTTATTGATGTTGTACTGTGTCCCTTTCTTGGAATTCCCACCCACTTAAGAGTGTTTGAAGGTCAAGTGAGACATACTAGTGTCTCTGATTGGAGTGGTTGTTGGCTTGCAACCGAGGCCATGACCTCGAGTCACTTGAGTATTTGGTCGGAATGAGATGTGTTTTATCTGGGGCACCATTAATATCCCTCATTCGCGACGTTCTAGGTACAAGATGCGATGCCGCGTCCTTTGACTCGAGTCTGTTTCACGTTGCCGCCACTTTATGACCCCGACCCTGTGGCACCCGCATTTGGTGGTCTTGGACTACTTGTGCACCTCTTTATTGTTTCCTTTGACATTCATTTCTCATAGTACTTTCATTGTTGACGCGCGGTGAACATGTCAATAAAGTAAAGTTTCCTAAACCAATTATTTTGTAGAATAGTGACAAATGGTCGATCCCACAAAGACTGGTTGTCTTTCTTAGGTTAAAAACAACAAAAAAAGAAAATTGGGGCTTTTAAAATAAATATTAATTTAACTAACTAATCTATCTAAACTAAATAAATAAAATAACTAAACTAATTTCTAAAACAATTAATTAATTATTAAGTAACACCTAAATCTCTAGTTTCACAAATCAGAATCAAAATTCAATAGCAATCAAGGTTTTCAATCTTTCCTAAAAAGTTATTAATTTAAATTCTCCTAGAATAGCTATAGAAAATCAACATCCGCCAGAAATTCCTAGTTCCCCTAATCTCGATAGCTAAGACGTCCGCCACTAACTATTTCCCTAATTAATGTATAACCCTAGACATCTGCCAATCGGGTTTAACACACTAACCGCTGTAATTTGGGTATGTGGGAACACTAATCCCAAATAACCGGGTCGCATCCGCAACCGATTTAACCTAGATTCAATAGTTGCACACTCAATCACCGAAAGAGTTTTACGGCAAAGGGTGAATGTTTGTACTTTATTGATCCAAAAGCACAATTACACATATACTAATAGTCCAAATAACAATAGATTGTCCACCTAAAAGCATGCAATGGCCACATACATACCGTATATCTAAATCATAATAATTTAAATCAACAACAATGAAATAGGAGTAATTAAATTAATTAAATAATAAAATAAAAGATCTCACATAATATGCTATGAATTCATAATTCCAACTTGCTTCCCCTTCAGCTTAGGCAAGAAGTTGATTATCCCGACGTCATCTTCAAAAATCTATACTAAAAATAATAGTAGTTCTCTAAAAAAATAGTAATTGGTTATACTCTTTAATAATACATAGGTTCCTAATATATAAAAGTACTCAAATTTGGTCTCGGATACTAATTTTAGGGGTTGGGGAGATGGCTCGAGCGCCGAGGAGCATCATAGGGTTGTTTTTAGCTCAAAAATCGAATTATGTCATGTGTCACTGCGTGATTCGTTGTTTTATAACTGCCGCACCACGTGTCATGACGTGATTAGCAAAAGCACCTATTGATGACGTGCTTGGCCAATGAGAGAATGCCACGTGGACGCACACTGGAGTCGCGCGAAAATCACTAAAATTTTAGGAGTTTGTGTGGGCACGCATCTTGAGGCAGATCGATGGAAGCTTTGCGAGAAGAAAGAATGACGGTGTGTGACGTGGTCTGTCCTGGCTTACGTGGTAGCTCCCTATTGGTTGAAATATACTGTCGGCTATTCGACCAACCGCGCAACGCGTAAATCGAGGAAAACTGTCCGACATCTGATCACAGCAAGTAAATACTCCATTTTGAGTATTTCTCTGCCACGAATTCAACCGCGCACTCTGTTTTATCTAAAAATGACCAAAAAAATATAATTAAATATATATTTTAAATACTTTCAATAATTAAATATACTAAAATAGATTACTAAAAACCTATAAATGTCAACTTATCAATTATTTAAACAGTCTTATTATCATGCATTTCGTACAACTTTCTTTCTATCTGCATGACTTTTAGACTGCTTCATTTATTTTGAATTACTGTTTAGATCCTACTAGCTTTTACTTACCTAGGTTCGTCATTCTTGTGTTTGACAAAGTGTAGAGTTGCAAACGAGTAAGGGAAAGGAACCAGCTTTAGGTGATTTGTTGTAAGGACATTGGAGCAATTTTCCCACCCGAATTTGTGCAGGTTTTGTATTACCTATTTATATGTTGTTTTTAGGTTGAGAGATATACATGAATGTACATGTTTACCCACGTCAATAAAGTAAAGTTTCATAAACCAACTATCTAGTAGAATAGTGGCAAAGGGTCGATCCTATAGAGACTGGTTGCCTTTCTTAGGTTAAAACAACAAAAAGAAAAATTGGGGGTTTTAAAATAAATATTAAGTTAACTAACTAATCTATCTAAACTAAATAAATAAAATAACTAAACTAATTTCTAAAACAATTAATTAATAATTGATTAACCCATGAATCTCAAGTTCCACAAATCAAAATCAAGATTCAATAGCAATCATGGTCTTCAATCTTTCCCAAAAAGTTATTAATTTAAATTCTCCTAGATTAGCTATAGAAAATCGACATTCGCCAGAAATTCTTAATCCCCCTAATTCTGATAGTCAAGACGTCCACCGCTAACTACTTCCCTAATTAATGTATAACCTTAGACATCCGCCATTCAGGTTTAACACACTAACCGCAGTAATATGGATCTATGGAAACACTAATCCTAAATAATCGGGTCGCGTCCGCTACCGATTTAACCTGGATTCAATTGTTTCACATTCAAGAACCGAAAGGGTTTTACGGCAAACGGGTGAATGTTTGTTACTTTATTGGTCTAAAAGCACAATTACACGGATACTAATATTCCAAATAACTATAGATTGTCCATCTAAAAGCATGCACGGGCCTCATACATACCCTAGATCTAAATCATAATCACTAAAATCAACAACAATGAAATAGGAGAAATTAAATTAATTAAATAATAAAATAAAAGATCTCACATAATATGCTTTGAATTCATGATCCCGATTTGCTTCCCTTTCGACTTAGGCAAGAAATTGATTACCCGGACATCATCTTCAAAAATCTATACTAAAAACTAATAATTGATCTCTAAAAAATACAAATTAATTGTTGTCTCTAATAATACCTAGTTTTCTAATATATAAAAGTACTCCAAATTGGTGTCAGATACTAATTTTAGGGGTAGGGAGGTGACTAGTGCGTCGAGGAGCATCGTAGGAGTGTTTTTAGATCAAAATTCTTACGTTGCCACGTGTCACAGCGTGATTCATTTTTTTTCTGTTGTCGTGCCACGTGTCGTAAGCGGATTGGACCGTCCTGTCACCGCCTCTGAGTTGTCGCCGCCTGATTCGCCGAACTCTGTGGCTTTTGTTTGTGTGTGTGGTGAGTCATCGCCACGTGGACGCTAAACGCAGAAGAGGAATTCGCGCGACTCTTGCGACATTCTGGGAGTTTGTGTTAGCACGAATCCCGAGGCAAATCGACGAAGGTTGTGCGAGAAGAAGGAATGGCGGTGTGTGACATGGCCTTATGGTGCTGACGCGGCTACGCGTGATTGGAGGAGACGATGTAGACACGCTACGTGGCGGCTTGCGATTGAAGGAGAACCAATGAGTGACGGGTTGTTGGGCTACTACTGTGACGCGTGGTGCTGGCGTGTCATCACCCGATTGGCCAAACGCTGACGTGGCTGCTCCTTATTGGTTTAAATATGATGTCTCTTATTTTACCCACAGCACAACGCGTATTTCGAGGTAAACTATCCGACATCCAATCACTGCAAGTAAATACTCTATTTTGAGTATTTTTCGCCACGAATTCAACCGCACTCCGTTTTACCTAAAAATGACCAAAAATGTAATTAAATATATATTTTAAATACTTTTAATAATTAAATATACTAAAATAGACTACTAAAAACCTATAAATATCGACTTATCAAATACCCCCAAACTTAAGACTTTACACGTCCCGAGCAAAGATGTAAATGACAACACAAACTAAACTAGACTCCTAATATAATAATGCACTGACTCAACTAATCCTATACGTGACTCAAATTCATGGAGTTCCTTTGGTTTACGTAGTCACCAAATTAACAAGTAACTCATAAAATTTCAGAGTTATGATATGTCAAGTCTCGCAAGTCAAACACAATTAAAATCTCACTTTCAAAACATAGACTCGGTCAAAACAAAGGCTATCAACTAATCACAAGTTTTATTGGTTTATACATTCAAGCACATAAGTTCAAGTTTCACTTAATATAATGAAAGCACTCGAACTAAATCTTTTATTTGAGGAGTTTCACAACTTCCGCCTTTATTCTTTTTTTCGTTTTTTTTTCTTCTCCAAATCTTTTTTTTTCTTTTTTTCAATTAATACGGTCCCTGCTCCATTTCCTATGGACCGATTTTCTCACTTTTTTTCACCACAAGTTTCCCTGCTCCATTTGCTATGAAAACTTATGGGACTCTCTATTTTTTTATGAAAAACGCCTGTAAGTACTTCTCACTTTCACTATAATCAAGCAAATCCCCCGATGTAGGTTAAAATAATATCACTTGCATAAATTTGACCATTTACTCATTTTCGTTATCTAGCACTAAATTTAACTATCATCTAAGTCTCTAATCATGAAATCATAAAAATGTTGAGCTACGAACTTGATTAAATGTTTCTCCTAATTTTCTCTAAGTTTCAAGTCAAAAAGGCAACTATAATTTACTCATCCACAACCAAAGGCATGAACAAAGTTTCGGGTGACTCTAAATAGATAAATAATATATATATATATATATATATATATATATATTAAATGCGAATATATACATGAAAGTGTATCAATTCGTAATGAATGAGAAAGGAATGTGAATGGACAAGAAATAAAAGAACGAAAAAAAAATGATATAAAACACCACGATTACCATCCAATATCTGCATATAACTGCATAAAAAAAATTAAACGATCTCACCTACGGTCTTTCGCAAAGATCCAAATCAATCCACAATCCCTAAAACACCCCCAAACTTATTCCAAACCTTGTCCTCAAGGTTTAAAACAAGTCAAGAAGTCCAAACATATAAAACAAACAAGATGGCGAAAGAATATGATAAAAATAAGATGAAATAAATGATACAAAGTCATGCATAATATAAAGCTTCTAAAAACTAGTGAATGCGCTAAATCACTCTTGTGTGGGTGACTAAGGATGTTATAAAAAAATAATCATAACAAGAGCAAGAACTAGTAAACATAGGAGTTAACTCAAAAAATTCCAATCAAGTCTTGCGAGCCCGAAGTATGTCAACTAAGAGTAAAATCAACAAGATGATGGAATGAAATTTAAGGTTTTGGGTCTACGCAAAGACCCGCCACTAATGCAGCGACTTAAGTTAGGTATGTCCCAACCAAGTCTCAAAACACCTAAAATTCTATAAACATGTTAAGTCCTAAAAAATAATGCTCAAATTATACTAAAAATATAATCCAAAGTCAAACCGACAAAACTCAACGCTCCAATCCTCCATCATATGTAACAATAAAGAAATCAAATTAGAGTGTTATTAAAAATAATAAATAAAAAACTAAAACTGAACTAAAACGAAAATAAATGTAAGAAATAAATAAAAGAAAAGAAAAATAAAGTTGGGTTGCCTACCAACGAGCCGTCTTTCTTTTAAGTCTTTGGTTAGACTTAGCATGATTGGTCACGTAATGCCCTCTCCTTTAGAGATGTCAACAACGAATGGCGCATCTACGTAATTGGGCAATGAAGCATGCACGCCCTCTTTTAGATTTAGGAGCTCACCCAGAACTTCAACACGAAAGAATCTATCGTATCAGGATCGTCCAACACAAAGGTGTCGGCATTGTAGAAGATCTGCAAACGCTCCCTTACTTCCACCCCCTTATAAGGTTTACCAAATGTGCATGGGAGGGTGGGTGGTTGTACCAACACCAGAAGTTGGTCTTCCTCGCTCTATATTTGCGGCTTCTTCGGCTTGTCTGAATTGACATCAATGTTCATCTCATCTTCTCCCTCATTTAGTGCAATGACAATCTCTGGCTCAATTTGAAAGACTTCACATTCTTCGGATGTTTCTATCAAATAGTCTTCCATTTGTGTATCCTCTTTTACCTCAAGATTCGTCAACATATCAACGCTCATATCCTCCTCTGGGTTAAAAGTTGGTCGTGTACTACACAACTCTGTTTCATCAATTTTTCTTTGACGACTGGCAATATATTGATCTAAGTCAGTTAACAAGTCCTTCGAGCTTGGACAACTAAAATCAAGTTTTCGTATGTTACGACAAACTCGTCGACAGTCTTGCACACTTTCTATCATTTAATATATCATTTGCATCACCATATCTTACAAGGAGAGGCTTTGATGAAACTGTTGATTTCCTTCATATTGAGGAACCTCTGGGTGTGACATGAATCCAGAGAAGTCGGGTTGTGGCGATGCATAATTAGAATAGTGATAATTCTCATATTGTGGATAATAGGGGCAATTGTGTGCGGAATGAGAATAATCTCCACAAATTTCGCAAACCTCGACCTGTTGAGCAAAAGAATTCATGTTAAAATATTGATATCTATTATGTGGCATACCTACCCCATTCACATTATAATAATTTGAGTCTTCATATCGACCATAATTATGGGGGTAGGAGAAGTCCATCGCAAGGTTGACTTGCACTTCACCAGAGGAGAGGAGATGTTCCATCATGGAGATTATTCGGTCAAGTTTCTGGTCAGTGGAACTCGAGATATTGCCTGGATACATGTTAAAAGCAAGGAACTAGATTGGCAAAATAAAAAAATAAAAATAACAATAAACTAAAGAAAGAAATATACCAATCCCCGACAACTGTGCCAAAAATTGACGCGTGCCGAACACGTCAATAAAATAAAGTTTCCTAAACCAACTATTTTGTAGAATACTGGCAAAGGGTCGATCCCACAGACACTGGTTGTCTTTCATATGTTAAAACAACAAAAAAGAAAAATCGGGGATTTTAAAATAAATATTAATTTAACTAACTAATCTATCTAAACTAAATAAATAAAATAACTAAACTAATTTCTAAAACAATTAATTAATAATTAATTAACACCTAAATAACACCTAAATCTCCAGTTCCACAAATCAGAATCAAGATTCAATAGCAATCATGGTCTTCAATCTTTCCCAAAAAGTTATTAATTTAAATTCTCCTAGATTAGCTATAGAAAATCGACATCCGCCAGAAATTCCTAATTCCCCTAATTGCGATAATCAGGACGTCCGCCACTAACTACTTTCCTAATTAATATATAACCCTAGACATCCACCATTCAAGTTTAACACACTAACCGCGGTAATATGGATCTATGGGAACACTAATCCTAAATAAATGGGTCGCGTCCGCTACCGATTTAACCTGGATTCAATTGTTGCATATTCAAGAACCGAAAGGGTTTTATGGCAAACGGGTGAATGTTTGTTACTTTATTGGTCTAAAAGCACAATTACACGGATATGAATATTCCAAATAACTATAGATTGTCCATCCAAAAGCATGCACAGACCTCATACATACCATAGATCTAAATCATAATCACTAAAATCAACAACAATGAAATAGGAAAATTAAATTAATTAAATAATAAAATAAAAGATCTCACATAATATGCTTTGAATCCATGATCTCGACTTGCTTCCCTTTCGACTTAGGCAAGAAATTGATTACCCGGACATCATCTTCAAAAATCTATACTAAAAACTAATAATTGATATCTAAAAAATACTAATTAATTGTTGTCTCTAATAATACCTAGTTTCCTAATATATAAAAGTATTCCAAATTGGTGTCGGATACTAATTTTAGGGGTAGGGAGGTGACTCGTGCGTGGAGGAGCATCGTAGGAGTGTTTTTAGATCAAGATTCTTACGTTGCCACGTGTCACAACGTGATTTGTTATTTTTCTGTTGTCGTGCCACGTGTTGTAAGCAGATTGGGAAGTCCTTTCACCGCATTTAAGTTGTCGCCGCCTGATTCGCCGAACTCTGTGGCTTTCGTTTGTGTGTGTGGAGAGTCATCGCCACGTGGACGCTAAACGCGGAAGAGGAATTCACGCGACTCTTGCGACTTTCTGGGAGTTCGTGTTAGCACAAATCCCGAGGAAAATCGACGAAGGCTGTGCGAGAAGAAGGAATGGCGGTGTGTGATGTGGCTTTGTGGTGCTAACGCGGCTACGCGTAATTGGAGGAGACGATGTAGACACGCTACATGGCGGCTTGCGATTGAAGGAGAACCAATGAGGGACGGGCTGTTGGGCTACTGCTGTGACGAGTGGCGCTGACGTGTCATCACTCGATTGGCCAAACGCTGTCGTGGCAGCTCCTTATTGGTTTAAATATGATGTCTCTTATTTTACCCACAACACAACACGTATTTCGAGGTAAACTATCCGGCATCCGATCACTGCAAGTAAATACTTCGTTTTGAGTATTTTTTCACCACGAATTCAACCACGCACTCCGTTTTACCTAAAAATGACCAAAAATATAATTAAATATATATTTAAATACTTTTATTTATTAAATATACTAAAATAGACTACTAAATAACTATAAATACTGACTTATCATTTACTGGGTTCCACAATTAGGTTGTCTAACTCTTTTACATTATTGTTGAGTTATTTAATGAATTGTTTCAGCTAAATTGTGAAGACTTGAAAAATACTAATAACTCAACTTAAAATTATGAATTTACTTATAATGATGGATTAGAAGGCTGACTAGGCCTGCGTTGACCTTGCGAGACTGGTTCAGGGGTCCACATGAGCTTAGACCAAGGTGTGCCCAGTTTGTGAAAAATTGGGCTCGTCACATCACACATTACGATTTAAAGCTGATGGCACATTTGAATGGCCTACATCAGCAGGATTTTGAGCATCTTCTCATTGAATTTCATCTATATCATGCCTTCCACCATCATGAGTACTTGTAGTCCCAGATAAATTTATCATTATTGGACTTGCATTAAAATGACATGAAAATGTAGGTGTCCTATCAAATTGAAAGGCTTACGTAGTCTCGAATGCCATGTTGGGAGGTACTGATGGAGTATGTGGAGTCTCTAACTCGTTGAGAGGTACTGATGGAGTATATAGAGTCTCGAACTCATTGAGAGGTATGGATGGAGTATACACTGGAGTGTCATGCCTCGAACATGTATCTTCATGAGAAAATTGATGAGATGCTTCAAAGAAGTTGGCACGTTATGGATGCGATAATCTGTATGTATTGTAGTCAAAGTCGATGCAGCTACATCTCTAATATGTAGAATAGACACATCATCACCCAATGTCAATTGATTAATTGATGTCATTCCATGTGCCTACATATAAAATATTTATGAAGTTGTATGCAAAAATAAAATCAAAATAACTATTTAAAAGACTTCATGATTGAATAATAAAAATTTATACTTACCAATGCCTCAACAATAGCTCACGATAAGACATGAATCGTCATGTTATGCGACTATACCATTGCATATACGGGTTGTGAAATTCCAATGGCTCCTCCAATAATTCATCATTCGCAATATTAGAAGCACGTTCGTTCCACATTCAGACATAAGCAATATGTTATGCACTCCAATATTTATTTGTTTTCTCTTTTAAGTCAATCTTATGTAGCTCCATAATTATGCTATTTATAGGTGGTATCTTTTCTTTCAAACCAAATTGTCGCATGACTCTATCAGGATTATACATTTCAACAACACAGAAGAAAAGTAAATGTGCCTTCGTTCGCCAAATAGCACGACCACTGCTACAATATCCAGGCAAGTCCCTTATCACTATCTCAGGATACGGTTCCTAAATTACCTGAAGTTACGAAAAACAACTTGAAATGAATAAAATTCACATTTCACCATTGTACAAAAGGGTATTTGAAAAATTGATTATGTGTATTTCTTACTTCATCGGGTGTTTGCATGTCAATCATTTCTCTGTATTTTGTTAGCATGTGCATTGATGTTTCTGTGGTCTCTAAGGAATGTCTCCACCTATAAAAATGTAAAAAACAATACAATGCATGCATGAATTTACATGTAGAAAAATAAACTCAAGTTTTTTGACTATGTTAAAAACTCTAATTACCTATGACCAAATGGAGGAGGTGGAAATAAATCTTCATTTGGTATGATGTCATTTCGAAGAAAATTTCTCATTATTGGTGCAAGAAAAAGCAACTTGTCCCATGCCCATAGTTGCAATAATATTACTGGACCTGCAATCCCTGTTCCATCAATGTCAGCGGCAAGACACAATTGTCTATATAGGTGAGCCAAAGTTGCACTACCCCAACTGTATTTTCCTGTCGCCTCAAAATCCACCATAAATTGTAAATATGTGATGCAAATAAGATTGTTAGACTTGTCTGCAAATAAAGTTCCTCCAAGAAGTTGTAAGATGTACGCTCTTGCATAGCGTTGCACTTCCACATCACCAACATTATTTGGAAGGTTTGGAAACCATCTTGAAAGTTGACGAATTTGGACCCGACCTCCAGTTTTGTTGTTTTTAAGGAATGGGAAGCCTATTACTGTCAAACATAAGGCATTATAATCATGTTCTACATGACCAGTGATTGGTAATCCATCGACAGGTAACCCTAAAATCATTTATACATCTTGTAGGTTAATAGTCATCTCGCCAACTGGAAAATAAAACGTGTGAGTTTCTGGCCTCCACCTCTCAAAAAATGCAGTAATGAGATGCCAATCAATTCCTATGAAACCTATTCGCACTGTTCCATAAAACCCAGCTTCCTCAAGATATCCAACTATGCGTTCATCAAGCGGGACCAATCAATGTAATGCTATTGAATTAAGTCTGATAGTCAATATACTAGGATCCTCCTATGCAAATTACATATAAGTTATATTAGTTCAAATTTAGCTACAAAACTCTAAAAATATGCAAATAGGCAAAAATAAGTACTACCGGTCCATTCCAAACGTGAGTAGATATATGTAGAGCCTGCATAGTCAACAATGAATCATATATAGGTCCAGAATCTATATCCCGCTTGAACCCCAAATCATTAACAATGTTGTCATTAATACAAAAAACCAATGATGAAACAATAAAATTAGCGATAAAGTTCATTCAAGAAACAAAAAAATTAAAACAAAAGTGGGTGATTAATATAAAAATATGGTTTAATTGAAACAAAGTACATGCACCATATAGTCGTAAGAAAGTGAACTAATATAAGAAAAATATGAGTGAATGCGAAAGATAAGACTTGACACGCCTTTTACTGTGAACCATTAGGTGGTTGTTCTT
This sequence comes from Stephania yunnanensis, assembly GCA_039657365.1. Lineage (NCBI taxonomy): Eukaryota > Viridiplantae > Streptophyta > Magnoliopsida > Ranunculales > Menispermaceae > Stephania > Stephania yunnanensis. The sequence continues at coordinate 47,920,206 of CM077584.1, read as the reverse complement.
GTTGACGACGAGAGCAAGTGCGCCTATTATGCCCATCCTACTTAAACTTACTACATCACAATGTTGTTGGTGTTTCTCTCCATTCCTTCTCTCACTGCATATGACGTGGTTGTTTTTTATTGCCTCTCCAACCCATCTCAGTTCGCAAACGTCTTGTTTGAGGATGACCTCTTTTGACTCGCTTTCAAGATGGATCAGGCAGCAAGGTGTGTGGAACTCTAAGTTAGGCCAATAATCTTCGTGAGGAATGGGTTGGAATTTCATAGCATAACATTGACTATACACAAACAATCCGTAATATGACTCAATGTACCGACAGTGATCTATGGCAACATTAGCGCAAACGGCTTGGACATGGGAACATGGACTGCCAAAACACTGCCACTTCATACAAGTGCATCTATGAGCCTCCAATTTCACCACTTGCTTGTTAGACCCTGTTCTCAAATGATACCCACGTGTTGCAGTGATGACTTCAAATGTGTCATTTTCACGATTCATTAATGTAACATTGTGCCCTCCTGCAAAGCATTTCCCTAATGTGACAACTTATCAAGTGTGTACTTTGTGTACCTTTTGCCCCTTCCTAGGGCTACACCTATTTCATCACGTCTTTTATTAAAGTAAGCCATGACTCGATAAAATGTTACTCGCACTAATGCGGTGACAGGGTAAAATCGTGCGCCTTTAAGGACTCCGTTAAAGCATTCTACATTTGTGAAAAAACCATATAAGTATTTGCTTGTAAATGTGATATAAATCAAACACATTAAATAAAAAAATAGTATAAACATATAGACATAATTAATACCCGCTAGATTTGTAGTCATCCATCCGTAATCGAAATCCTTTGTCATATGCATTTGTCCATTGTGTTCGAACAAGATCATTCAAGCACGCAATACTTTTCACATTAATTTGTTGAAGTTCTTTCATGTATGTCTTAAGTTTTCGAGGTTGATGTTGTGCACTGGCTAAGTACACCATATCATTCAATTCTTTGCTCCCAAATCTCATGTTGAAGTTACTGCATATGTGACGAAGGCAAAATCTGTGATGAGCTCTTTCATGGGCCCATCCATTTTGAGGATTATTCATCGCCAACAATACACCAGGGTGTCGATCAGAAATGACACATATACCATCTCGATCAGTCACATGATGTTGCAAACAAGCCATAAACCATCCCCAGCTATCTTGACTTTCCTCACCGACAATGGCAAATGCTAAGGGAAATATATGACTATTACTATCAACAACATTGGCTATTAAGAATTTTTGTTTGTATTTTTCATACAAGAATGTGCCATTAATTTGTATAATTGGTCTGAAATGTCTAAAACCTGCAATAGAAGGTGCAAATACCCAAGAAATCCATTTGAATACAACCTCATTGTTGGCATTAGGCTCGTCATGCCTCCAATCGACACGTCCCTATATGGCTTTCTTGAAGAGTGGTCATACACTGCCGCAACATTTTATATGATTCTTCCCAATCTCTAAAGATTTTAGCAATTGCTTTTTTCTTCCCAAACCAAACTTTCTTGTAATTAACATCATAACTGAATTTGTCCTTGATAATTTGATGAAGAACTGAAACTGAAATGGACAGATCTCTTCTCACCATATTTTCAATTTCACGGCATATAACTGTGGAGTCCAAATGAGCATGATCCTTGGACAGTTTTGCATAGATACATATATGTGGTCATGCATATTTACTTATCTCAAACATTCCATATGCTTTTTTTTAACATCACAACCTCCAATCACATCCATCTAAATGTTTCTTACAACGGACAACCCACACATTGGGTGTTGAATGAGTTACCAAAAATTACTTGTGTCCTTTAATGTTGTACAATTTTACGGCATGTTGGATATCTACTTTAGAAAGGAACCGCATGTCTATATGAAATTTTGATGCCTCATTTCATAAAGATCTAGATGGGATCATTGCATTCTCATGGATAGGTTGCATTGCCTTAATACTCAATTCCATAAATACAGATGAAGGTACGACAAATTCACCTACATCCACATGCGCATCATTAATTTCAGCAGCCTCTTGATCGAAAAAATCATCATTTCCAACTTCATTCGACATTGGAGGACAAGATAATGAGTCATCCTCGGCTATGACTCGATTTAATGTATCTCGAATTATGCTATCATCAACATGATGAGCATCAACCCCTACATCATCGACATCATCATCGCTACTCTCTTCATTAGTATTCCCATCACTACCACAATAGTCATCATCTTCCTCAGTATTCACACCATCACAGGAACGAGCATCCTCGTCTACATCGGGATTTGAAGTCATCAAAGGCGATGCACAATGATTATGTTCAAATATTGGTTGAGTATTCGGCCCATCTGCACTTACCATTATGTTACAATTGGAACTAGTATATGATTGTCTCAGAACTAAATCTAAAAATAGCTCCATATAATTTGGTGGTGGAAATTATGCCACAATCTCCTAAGCATCTTTCAGAGTTAATTCATCAACTATTCGCAAAGGGACATAGTTGTACGTTTCAGTTCCAATGTTCACAAGATATCAATATATCATGTTTAATATCATTCTTTCATTGTCTATCTCTAAGAAATTATAGATAAAACTCACAAGTTCCTCGTACCCTAAACTCAACTTCGATCTAAGATGTCGAATAGGCGGTTTCGTATACGAAATCTCAGATGGTCCATCAACCATGAAACCATTCATATAGCACACCAAAATTACTCTTCGATCAACCATTATGGAATCTATATTTGTAGAACATAAGTGTTAATCAATAAAAGTGATGATAATTAATACACTCACTTAGCACAAATAAACTTAACAAGCTCCAATATGTATTAAAACTTTATTTTATTTAAGTTCTTTATTTTATTCAAATAAGGAAGCAACTATCAATCAATTTGCAGTAAATAAGAAATTACACAATTGATGTAAACAATAGAACAAGGAGTCATTTAATGTTTGTCAATCAAACTACAATATTTCTCAAAACGAGCCAAAGCCACGATAACCATTCAATGCCTTTCTTTATAATTTAAAGATTGTGGAGCATTGATCATAGTTTATTTTTTTATTTTTTTCTTTTTCTTTTTCTACATCTTGTCACTTTAATTATACAATATACTATTCTTTGTAAGTTGTTTGTTTCAAGTGGTTCAAGACATTATATAAATATTGCACCAACGAACCTGTGACCGCAAAAGTCTCAATTAATTCATCAAGACATTATATAAATATTGCACCAACAAATCCGAGATCGCAAAAGTCCCAATTAATTAATCAAAGCATTATATAAATATTGCACCCAACGAATCCGAGACCGCAAAAATTTCAATTAATTCGTCATGCATTAACAGTAAAGTTGACTACGGTGGAGGATATAATGCTCTTATATATTAGTGCATGATTTCAAGTCATTGACATGTATCATGTATTGCTACATTTTCTAAATTTATACACTTTATTCACTTTGAGACAAAAAGAATTAGGGAAATTAAATACTAACACAATACCAATGCATACTTTTATTCATCAATTAAGCATATTCTTCTAATGCTGGATATCAAACATACGACCCCAAAGAAAAAACATTGCGGAATTAATTCATCAATTAACACAATTGGGGGAAGATATTTACCAATATAAAAGAGACTGGTGGGAAGGCGAGCAACGACGACAGAAGTGCAACCAGCGGCCGGCGGAAGGCGAGCAGCGACATGCTTGCTATGGACGACGGTGGCGGACGACAGAGCCTGGTTGCGTTAGACGCAGAGGTGGAGGCGGACCTTATAATGAAGACGTCGCCGGTGAGATTCGTGAAAGAGATGGAGTAACAGTGAATCGTGAAGTAGATGAAGTTTTAACCTATGTAATTACCGAAGTCGTGACTGCGGGTCACGACTTCTTTGAAATGGAAATCGTGACCGCGGGTCACAATTTCCCTTTTTTAAAGTAAAAAAAAGAACAAAATAAAATGTGACCCGCGGTCACGTTTTGTTTCCAATTGATGTCCAGTGATGTGTCAGGTCGGGTGATGTGGCGGGTGATGTGGCCTTGACTGAGTTAGATTGAGAAATATTTTTGTGGGTGTGTTAGCTTGATAAATATTCTCTCCATATGTGTTAATCAAGAAAAAAATCCCTGGTATACATATGATGCACCTCAAATGCCTTTTACATTCGCCACAAAAATACAGACACCACTTTTTTTCAAAATTTGACCAAAGTACCCTTGTCTCTCACACATCACACACCACATACAACCTCTCTCAATCCAGTCTCACTATCGGTCACTACCGTCATCGTCCCCTATCGTCGCCACCCACTCTGTCCACAACCTCAAAGACCTCTCTCTCTCTCTCTCTCTCTCTCTCTCTCTCTCTCTCTCTCTCTTTAAATATGCATAACTATTAAGGAAAGTGTTAGCGTGCCCTAGCACAGACACGTGGGTCAAACACACACTTGTTGTCCGCCCTTCGACACACCTCGGGATCAGTGTGCAAATTAAGGGCGGTTGGACGAGTGCATGTCCAATTTGCATTTCATAGTTGGTGCACCAAAAACATTTTTCAATTGTTAAACACCAAAAAATATACATTAATTTAACCCAGAGCTTTAAAAAAATTGGCTCCGCCCCTGCTTCCCAATTCTAGATTTTTCTTTTTTGTTTAGCGTTGGGATTTATTTCTTTTGGGAAAATATTAGATTGACCATAGGTACGTCACACTTCAAAATATATTGACCCACATGAGCCATTCACGTGAGGCCCTTGATGTCACTTCTTGTTGTGATTCTAGCACTTCTTTTTTTTTGCATTGTTAAAGAAAGTCGTAGTGTTCAATAATTTCTTAATACGGTTTCATGTATCATAAATAGAATTGATTTAATTAAAAAACGGACAAAACAGAAAAAACAAGTCCAATTTGTTTTAAAACCTACAAGACTGGTAAAAAGTTTTGCTCATTTTTAGAATGGGTCAGGTCCGAGTCAGGATACTCTTAAAATCTATTAGAATAGGGGTGGCTGGACCCGTTCCCTGTCGGAACCCATTTTCTTGCCACGCCTATAATGCAAACCGCTTTTCCTGGTCTATCAATTGTCTTGTTTACTGTTGTTTTTTCCATAGGACTTAATTAATTACACTCTTCGTTTTAAGAAAACCAACTTATATGCCCTCAAACTTACACAGAGGATTAATTGGAGCTACCAGTACTTAAATTTATTGTATTTTGGCTTACATACATTAGGATAGTTTCCAATCTTTACAGTCCTCATTTGTGCACCTCCACGTGTCCACAATTTTTGAGAAAAAAAAAAAAAAAAAAAAAAAAAAACATTGCAAACCGTTTTTCATACTTCCAACTTTACCCCTACCCAAAACACTCCACATATCATGCTTCAATCACCGAATTCTATATCACGTATTTTAATATGAATTTTAGACATGTTACAACGACAACCGAAAGTTCAATTTGAAATTACACCAAGTTTTGTGGCATGAGGCCTCGCGTGAAAATGACGTAAATTTAAAGTGTGCGTACATGGTTCTCAATTTATAATACACGTGATTTGCATCTCGAGGTGCGCATGAATAGTTTTAATATCGATGTAACTTTAACATTACCAAACTCATACCCTAAGTCACATAGATATTGGGAGCTATTTGTGCATGCCTCGAGATACCACTTGTGTTGTGCAACGGGAACTATGTAGGCTCACTTAAAGTCACATTCATTTTCTCATGTGCCTGTACGTCATATTACGCAGTGTAATTTTGAGGTGTCATTGGAGCGTGCATATTCTTTTAAATATATAAATGTTTGATATTAAATGCGTGACATAGAATTCGGTGCGCGTGGTGTGTGGGGGTGCTTAGGGTGGGGATAAAGTTGGAAATATAAAAAAAAGGTTTGCGATTCTTTTTTATCTCCAAAAAGTGGACACGTGGATGTTGAACAAATGCGTGAGCGAACTTCAACGTTCATAGCAAGTGTAACAACTAGTATGTATGCTTTTGTATATGTGTACGTATTACCTTAAATGTATATTTATGATATCACTTTCAAATGTTGCTATATAGTAGTTGGGTACCCTGTACTCGGGGGCATCTAAAAGTAAATTGCATAAACACATATACGTACATTGTAATTAATGTACGTATATGTTCATTGTTCAATACATGTATATCCTCGTCCTTCCGACGTCCGCTTCCTACCCCACAAGTAATACACACGAAGAAGGGGTCCGCTGCATCTGCATGCCAAAAGAAACCACGGAAGAAGAGTACAAAATCATTGAAGAAGGCAAGTGGATTAATGGTCCACACACCACACAGACTGTCCAATGCATCCAACGCAGTCAAAAATACAAGCATTACTAGCTCTAAAAAGTGGAAGATATTTCACTTAATGCCCATGCTATATGAAATCGTGTCGGATGCGTCAAAATATATAATCATGATGCGATTATCAATGATGACAAGAACTGCAGTAGTGGCAAGCATCGAATCGATCCAAAAAGATCAAGTTTCCAACCAAGGCTAATGAACAAAAAAGTAAATCGGGGAGTTGGCAAAAGTGTTCTCAAGAATTAACTAAAAACAAGGAATAAAAAGACTATGTAGAAAAATCAATCAAGAAAAGCAACCTAAACCATCGGTATCACAAACTTCCTCATTTTGACATAATTATACATATAGTAATCGATCTAGATAAAACGTGTAAATCAAAGGTAATTCAGAGTAGCTATAGACCCGGTAATGTATGCGGGTACTCGCACTTCCCTATCTCGATGGTTAAGGTACGTGTGTTCTTCAAAGAATACCTAAGATCTAATATAAAAAGACCTACTAATTTCCTCTCCCCAAGAGAGAAATCGAAATTGGATAGGGGTGGGCATCGGTTTCCCTAAAACCGCTCAAACCATATGGTTTGGTCTGGTTTTTAAAACTCACGGTTTGGGGGCGGTTTGAAAAACTTGAAAACCGCAAAATCGTGATTTGGTGGTGGTTTTCAATTCTGAAAAACCGCGACTCACCAAACCAAATCGATGGCAATTTAGTAAATTTATTTAATTCACATTTTAAAACCTTAACCAATATAAACAACAACCGTTTCATTTTTTCATCTCCATCTCAAGATCCTAAAGATATTCGTTTCCACCGGTTAAGGTCATCCGTTGCTGCCTTCCACTAGTCGTCGTCACTGCCGCTTCCCACCAGTCGCCGTCGTCGCCACTTACCAGCCATCGCCGCCGCCGCCTCTCACCAGTTGCCTCCTTCAACCGCGCCACTCGACGCCTCTCACTTCCTACCACCTCCACCTCCTCTCATCACCGCCTCCCATCGCGTCCCGCAACCACCTCTCACCACCACCTCCTAGGCTCCTACGAGTTCTACGCCTCCTCTACTGCTTCCCACTGATCACCTCCTCTCACAGTTGCTTCCCACCACTGCCTCTCACAATTCCATGCCTCCCATCGCCATCTCCTACCAGTGATTTCTCACTGACGCCTCCCACAAGTGTTTTTTTTTTTTTTTTTTTTTGAAAAACATGTAACAAGAAAAACCGCGAAACCAAACCGACCAAACAGCGTAAACCGCGATTCGGTTTGGTAGCGGTTTTGGTGGTTCGCGGTTTGATGGTGATTTGCAAAATGCCCAAACCGTAAACCCTCGGTTTAGTCGAGGTTTGGTGGTTTCTCACCACCAAATCGCGGTTTGCCCACCCATAAAATTGGAGGTTGGTAAAGTGACTCATGCGTTGAGGGAGATCTGGTGGCCGCTGTGTAGTGCTTGGACACGTGGCAGACGCAGATTGGAAGAGGCAACTGCTTTTAAAGATGCTGGCCCAATGAGGCTGCCACGTGGCATGGCGCATGGGAGAAGCACTGGAGAATATCTCGAGGAAGATCAACTGCTGATGGAGATGTAGGAAAGTCGCACGAGGAAGACCGAATTTCTGGGCGATTTTGGACGCGCGGATTTTGAGGCAAGGCCCTATCTGTTTCTTCACGTCTGATTCAATCTGCGCATGTGTCTTGAGGCGTGATCGAGTGGCTGCTGAAGCGAGGAGAGAAGATACGCATGAGAGTGTCGGAATTTGTAGGACAGAACGACGCGGATTTCGAGGCGAGTCGACCAACAGCTGGAAAGAAAAGAATGCACATGACACGGGAGAGCCGATATCATGGGAGAGCGTGCAACGTGGATCTGGAGGCCAGTCTTCACGGCCCTATTGACAAGTGACTTAAGTGAGTTATTTTGGTGCGTTACTTGGCCAGCTGGTCACTACTCCATCCACTGTGCATGCGTATCTCGAGACAAATTTTCTGGTAACTGATCACTACATGTAAATATACCATTTCACATATTTTTTGGCTCAGAATTCAACCGCGTGTTTTAATAACTTTGAAAACAACAAATAAGAACACTTAGGCTCATATTTTGGAGACTTAAAAATAAAAAATATATAATTATAATAAGACATAATTAACGACTTATCACCATGCACATCCATTCCTTTTATTAAGTAGATAAAATGTTCCAAAAGCACTATGGATTGACCAATTAAGCATGAATGACTCACTAATTTGATATGAAGTTATTTGGATAAGAGGTGGAAAGTTCGAGCTTCATAGCGGGTAATTAAATTATTATTATTTTTATAATCATTGTTGTCGATGTTATCTTCACTTTTCCCACAAGGCCCTGGCTCTATCGACCGGTAGTGAAAACCTAGTGGCTTGAATGATCTCACCACACCGAGGAATTGAAAGTGAGATCATGCACTTAATTAACTTATACGATTCCACCGTCGTTCTTACCATTGTGAAACCCGTCCAGATTGCGAACAATTAAATAATTGTAGTTTCTTTTTTATCAAAAAAAAAAATCTTCAAGAGCATGCAATACCAACCAAGTATACCGATCATGCAATACCAACCAAGTATACCGCTCATTGATTGGTATGAGGTATTTAAGTAAGGTTACGTGTTGAATCTTTTTTTATGTGAAAACCTTAGGGGTTCGAGTCTTCAAGAGGGTCAAGATGGTTTATTTCCTATAAAAAAAAAAAAAAATTGTTCCAAGAGCACTCATGCCACAAAATGAGCCACATGAATATTTAACCTGACAGGTACATCAGAAGTACCTTAAATCACGTAGTTTGCATAATTCGAAGCAAATCTGATAAAATGTGAGATGTCAAGGCGTAGTTGTTGTTGTATACCCTTCGCATGTCATGGTAGCATTTTTAATGTTACAAATTTTTTTCCCTTGTTATTTTGATAAGAAACCTCATCTCAAACTCTCACTAGCAACCTCATGTATAAGTACTGATCACATACCAAATCATTGAAGCTACCAAATAGTTGCTTACAATTATAACTTCTTTAATTATTAAGTTTAGCCAATATATATGATCACATACAAACAATCCCACTTTGTGCTGGCTTGGCCTCCATACTCACATGGCCTGCTCTCTCATTGATGTAATTCATCAGACATGACCTAGCCTTATCATCATAAATTCCTAAACCTACTAGATCTTTTATATATACCATTTCATAGCAATTCATAATACACGTACCTACATGTCTAGAGTATACAAATGACTCTCACTATGGGTTCTAAGCTAGCTTGCCTTCTCATTCTCCTCAACGTCATTGTCTTCTCTTGTGTTTCATCTCACAGTGTACCATGTGCTCCTCCCAAGACCCCTTCATCACCAAAGCTATCCAAACCTGCAGCTAAGTGTCCCAAAAACACAGTCAAGTTTGGCGCGTGTGCTGACGTCCTAAATGGGCTCGTTAACCTTGTTGTCGGCACTCCTCCTTCTGGCACTCCTTGTTGCGCGTTGTTGAAGGGCCTCACAGACCTTGAAGCGGCAGTGTGTCTTTGCACTGCCATTAAGGCCAATGCCTTGGGTGCTCTTAAGGTGGATGCCCATGTCGCTCTAAGTCTGCTTGTTAGTACTTGTGCAAAGAAGGTCCCAGAGGGCTTTAAATGTGCTTAGATTGGCATAATTAGTCGTCAATTGTTGATGCATGTTCTCTTGTTAATTATTATATCTATTGTTTGCATTTGGGTGATCGATTTATTGGACCAATTATTTGCATTTATGTTTCCACGATTAATGTTTCTCTGTGTTTTGTTGGCTTTGTCTCTCTGTTTACATATATGATATTTATCAATTTGTGAGCCGTAATGGCAATTTGAGATTGTGGCTTTGTTGTTGTTGTAAGAAGCAACGCGAGGTGTTTAGTAGTTTTTCCTTAATATTTTTTTTTGAAAAAACTTTTTCATAATTATGTATTTGTTTCTTTCATTAATTAGATTCAATCAATCTCTTAAGTCCTTGTTGAGACAAAAGAGTAGTGTTTCGCATCAACTAGTTTTTAAATTTTGATAGGAGGTTGTATTATTTATATTTGATTCAACGTTGACATCATGTTGCACAATTAACTATAACTACCTCATCATTATATATAACTACCTCGTCAGGGGGTTCATTCCAAACATTTTAGCTCGCTAGTATATATACATGATGACCACACCAACACATTAGCAACCTCGTATTTCCTTGCCAACTAATTAACCATAAATCTTCAAACCAAACTTTCAACAATAGAAAAAAGCCAAACTTCCAACAATGGAAGAAATATTAATGTTTTCAAATATAATTGTCACACCTGCGTAACCATTTATATGTAATTCAAATGGTTACTTGAATAAGCTCCTCTTTTGATCGAAAAGAAGAGTTGCAAAATGAGATATGATGGATATTTTTGTAACCACTCTAACCATTATCATCCACCATCAATTATCCTTAATTACATTTGTAACCACTCCTCTCTCCAGCTCTATATAAAAGGGAAGCTAACCCATTGTAGTGTATCATGAAAATTTTAAGGTTTAGGAGAGCGAAAAATTTGGAGTCTCAATTCTCAAAAACATTATTAATGGCCTCTCCAGGTAAGTATCTTGTTATTTTGATTATTATGTTCATGTGAAACCATATTTGTTGAAGATCTTGGAATCATATTTGTTTTATGAAAGTTTTATATTTGGTATCAGAGATTTGGTTTTAAATTAATACGGTTTCTGTCGAAATTTTTATAATGTATGTACGTTTCTTTGATTTGACGGTGTACACTTTAATTGTGTGAACTGTTAAATTTTTTTCTTTTTGTGTAATATTTACATAAAAGCATACATAACATACATTATTTGTTGATAGGAATTTTTTTTGCCTTTTTAAAATAAAATTTACAGCTATATATATGAATCTTACCAATATGTTTGTTTATATATATCTCTGTTGATTTATTGGACGCACATTACTCATAGATTTTGATATAAGCAAGGCAATAATAATAATAAAAGCGTCATTTTAAGCATCTTGATACATATATATATATATATATATATATATATATATATATATATATATATATATATATATATATATATATATATATATATATATAGCAAACTTAACCTTGATTATCTATATAATATGTGTATTCTTTTAATAAAACATAAATAAATTATAATAGTCTGTGTAATATTTTAAGTATAAATTGAAATCATCCCATATATAATTTTATGATTCATGGGTTGATTTGGATCACTTCCAAGTCATATATTGTTGACTACATAAATTAGATTCAATTGTTTAGTCATTTAATCTATTAATTTATTGTCATGACCAATACATTTTTTTGGCCCTTTAATTTTCTTAATTACATCCAATAAAATGAACATAGAATTATTGTTTCTTAAATTGAATGTTACTTATTTTTAACATACAATCTTGAATTTGAATTTTTTATATATCGTCAATGCCATAAATCATGCATGATGTCGTTAATTATAGTGTAATGTTAAATCCTCCTTTTAATGTTGCTATAAGTGATTAAAATAGCTAGTTTGAATTTCAAATATGGCACATGTGTGACTTGGTATAATTTTGCATTAAAGAATAAATATTTTTTAAAAAATCAAATTGTATGTGTCACATTATGGATCATTAAATCATTTAATTTTATAATTGTTTGACATTATGGGTGATTTTGTAATAGTTTATAATGGCTGTACCTTAATTAATGAGAAATTTGAATTGGTTAAAAAAAACGACAAACTAATTAGGTTATTAAAAGAAATAAACATAATGTTTGATTTAAATTTATGAATTCTCATGAAATTATTATTTTTCAACACTATTATGTTATGCTATAAGTTTGAGTTGATAGTGTGTAAGCCTTATCCCCAGTAAAACTAAACATTAAAGGGAGATGAATTATCCCGTTCATGGTGGCTGATTATTAAGTAGACTTTGTCTCGCCCCCAACCTAGAGGTTGTCCCACCAACTCTTACGAGTAGTGCATTTTGTGTTGGTTAAATAATAATAATTATAAAAATACATTATAAAAAATTATGATAACGATTTATTATTTTTTCATTACAGAGTTGTGTTTATCACTAAAATGGTCCAACTCAATAATTTAAATATCAAATTATATAAATTCTAAAGACACTTACTAAAATTGGTTTAATCTAAAGGTGATTCATTTTTAGTAATATAATTTATAAATGATAGTTATTTTTGAAAAATAAATAAATAAATTAGTTTATTGTGATATCTACCTAAAGGAGAGTTACAATAATACTAATACTTATGTGTATCAAGAGTATCATATTTATTTTCTTAAAACACTTATGTAATGAGCGTGATTTTTATTTGCAGTCTCTATTCCAGTTTCGCTTCATTCGCATGCTACATATGTTCCTTTAATGAATGGAACGAATTTCTCTGACTGGTGTGAGCAAGTCCAATTCCATAAGTGTTTTGGATATTGACTTGGCTCTCCAATATGAGAAACCCGCTGCTATTACAGAGGAAAGCGGTGTGGATGAAAAGACATTCCATAAAGCATGGGAAAAATCGAATAGATTAAGCATAATGCTCATGCGAATGACTATAGTGAGTAACATTAAGTCTACTATTTCACAAGCTGATAATACTAAGGAATTCTTAAAAATTATGGAAGAACGTTTCTTTACTGCTGATAAGTCCCTTGCGGGAACTTTAATGGATGATCTTACAACAAGAGAATTTGATGGTACATGCGAAATGCATGAGCATGTACTTAAGATGACCAATATTGCTGCTAAGCTTAAAGGATTGGGCATGAATGTTGATGAGTTTTTCCTTGTTCAATTCATTTTGAACTCCTTGCCTTCTCAGTATGGGCCATTTCAAATTCACTATAACACTATTAAGGATAAGTGGAATGTGAATGAATTGACTAATATGTTAGTTCAAGAAGAACCATGGTTAAAGAAGTAAGATCAACATTCTGTTCATTTGGTCACTCAATGAGCTAAAAAGAAGAAATATGGAAATGGCATAAAACGAGCTCCACCAAAGCATCATGAATTATCTTAATCTAAGGAGAAGGAATCGAATGAATATTTTTGTTTCTGTAAAAGCCTGAGCATTATCAAAGTGATTGCCATAAGCGAAAGACATGGTTTAAAAATAAAGGTAAGCCTAGTGCTTTGTATGTTTCAAATCAAATCTTATTGAAGTTCCTTCTAACACTTGGTGGATTAACTCGAGTGCTTTCGTCCATATTTGTAATACAATGTAGGAATTTCTTACAACCTAAACCATAAAGGAAAACGAGAAGTTTATTCTCTTAGGAAATCGGACAAAGCTCTCGTTGGAGCCGTTGGAACATTTTGCTTACTTCTCGCTTCCGGATCTACTTTATATTTATCTGAAACTTTATGTGTACCTACTTTATCCAAAAACTTAATATCTTTATCCAAACTTGATTTTCAAGGTTATTCCTTCTATTTTGATAATAAAATCTTTAGTCTATTTAATAAGTCATCTTTCATTGGTTCTGGTAGTCTTTGTGATGACTTATACAAATTGTGTCTTGATGATCAATTTGCTGAATCCCTTCTCACTTTGCTCATAATGTTGGGACTAAATGTGGTCACATAAATGATATTTCTTTTTTCTTTGTAGCATAAATGTCTGGGTCATATATCCAGAGAAATATTTAAAAGGATTGATAAAGGATGATATACTTCCGCATTTAGACTTTACTAATCTCAATTGTGTTTAGATTATACTAAAGGAAAACAAACTAAACACACCACAAGAAGTAATGATATCTTTCAAAGTATTCATACTAATATTTGTAGACCATTTGATGTTCTATCAATTACTGGAGATAAATATTTTATCACCTTTATCGATGATTTTTCATGTTATGGATTTGTCTACTTATTGCATGAAAAATCACAAGTGGTGAATGCACTTGAAGTATTCATCACCGAGGTTGAAAGGCAATTAGATAGAAAAGCAAAAATTATAAGACCTGATAGAAATGGTGAGTATTATGGTAAATATGATGGTTTAGGACAATGTCCAGGTCCATTTGCTAAACTCTTAGAAAAGCATGATATTTGTGCTCAATACAGAATGCTAAGAACCCCTTAACAAAATGGTGTAACTGAATGACGTAATCGTGCAATGATGGAAATGGTTAGGAACATGCTAAGTAATTTTAAATTGCATAAATTATTGTGGATGGAAGCCTTAAAGACTGCTACATACTTATTGAATAGGGTCCCTAGTAAGTCATTTCCTAAAACTCCTTTGAGTTATGGACCAAAAGAAAACCTAGCTTAATACGTCTTCATATTTGGGGATGTTCAACAGAGGCTAGACTTTACAATCCACAAGAATGTAAATTGGATTTTAGAATGATCGGTGGTTTTTTTATAGAATACCCTGCAAAATCCAAAGACTATAGAATTTACCATTTTAACCATAGTACGAAAATTGTAGAAATTGAAAATGTAGAATTTATTAAGAATGGTGAAATTAGTGGGAGTGATATGACACAAAATGTGGATATTCAAGAAGTAAGGAATCAAGTTCTTATGCCCATTACTTCTAAGAACGATGGTCATTCCTCCGATATTACCGAAATCAATAAGACAAATGTAGACAAACCATAACAAATAGCATTAAAAGGTTTGAAAGACTGAAGAAATTAGCTATCCCTAATGATTTTGTCGTGTATCATATCTGTAAGAAATTGATTATGATATAGTAACTACTAAATATCCAATTTCTTACTCAAAAGCCATAAATAATGTTGATTCCGATAAATTGATCGATGCTATGAAAGATGAATTAAACTCGATGGCTCAAAATGAAGTTTAGGATCTCGTTGAATTGCCGAACAGTTGTAAGAAAGTCAGGTGTAAATGGGTATTTAAGACCAAACGCGACTCCAATATCAATATTAAGAGATATAAAGCAAGACTTGTAGCTAAAAGTTTTACTAAAAAATATAGTATTGATATACAAAAACATTTTTTCCATTTTCTAAAAAAGACACTTTCAGAATAATTATGGCATTGGTGGCTCATTTTGACATAGAGTTGCACCAAATGGATGTAAATATAGCTTTAGTTTACATGGATCAGCTTGAAGGATTTAAGATTTTTGGTACTGAACATATGGTATGCAAACTTAAGAAATCAATATATGGACTTAAGCAAGCTTTCCGATAGTGGTGTCTCAAGTTTAATGATATCATAACCTCTTTTAGTTTTAAGGAAAACATCGTTGATCGATGTATATAACTTAAGGTTAGTGGGAATAATTTCATATTTTTGATATTATATGTTGATAATATTTTGCTTTCCACTACCGATCTTGGTCTTTTATTTGACAACAACAACTTTCTCTCAAAGAACTTTGAAATGAAAGATATTGGTGAGGCGCGCTACGTGATAGGTATTGAGATCTCTTGAGATCAATCACGTGGATTATTAGGATTATCTCAAAAAGCCTACATAGAAAAAGTTATTGAAAGATTCAATATGGATAATTGTTGAGCCAGCATAGCTCCAACTCGAAAAGGAGACAAGTTTAGTCTTATACAATGTCCAAAAATTGAATGGGAACGTCCGCAAATGGAAACTATTCCTTATGCTTATGTTGTAGAAAGCATAATGTATGCACAAACTTGTACTAGACCAGATATTAGCTATGCAGTAGGTATGCTTGGGAGAAACCAAAGTAATCCTGGCATTGATCATTGGGAAGTTGCGAAGAAATAATTGCGATACTTGTAAAAAACAAAAGATTATATGCTCACATATAGAAAGTCTGGCCATTTAAAAGTTCTCAAGTATTTAGATTCAAACTTTGATGGATTTCTTGATAGTAGAAATCTACTTTATGATATTTGTTTCTCTTAGCAGAGGGAGCAACTTCTTGGAAAAGTGCAAAGCAGACTATTACTGCTACATCCACTATGGAAGCTAAATTTGCGGCTTGTTTTGAGGCCAAAAATCAAGTTTATGGTTAAAGAACTTCACTCCAGGACTCGGTATTATTAACACAATCTTGAGGCCTTTGAAGATTTATTGTGACAACACTGCTTCAGTATTTTCTCCAAGAATGATATATACTCTCTTGTGCAAAATATTTGGAGATAAAATACTTTCAAGGAAAGAATAAGTTCACAGATCTTATGATTGCATACCCCTTAACAAAAAGAATATCTCCAAAGTCATTTAAGTAACATGTTCATAGAATGAGTCTTAATTGTAATCAATGATGTTTTCGAGAAATGTTAGATTTGTTTGGTACATTTATTGTATGAGATATCTCATTAAAGTAAAATATGCTTATATATTATTTCTGATATTATAATTAAGTTATGTACATATATTATGATTTGAATGATCATGATCAAGAATGTCTTGGACACGAACATAATGTTTAAAATTATATATTGTAATTCAATATGTAAAGATGTTGTGGTACATAGAAGGGGATATATGTCACGACCCAATAATTAATGCACGTTTAATTCGTTAATTAGGACACAATGACCCGTGATGTGGGACCCGCAGTGCGATACGTGTCATTACCGAGGCACGGTGGCCGAGGTAAATGTTATATTTGTTGTGTTGTTTGCCTAGTGTCTTGTATATGTGTAGACTACTAAGTCATTTACGGGTATGCGAATCTGAGACGAGCGGGACGCGCCTCGAATCGCGTTGCGAAGTGGGCCGAGGTAGCGACTCGTGGGGTAAGTAGAATTTGTTCAATTATAAAAAAAACAAATGTGTAGAAGTGAGTGGTGGGGGTGAGGCCACATCACCTCACTTATCCATACACCACATATATATATATATATATATATATATATATATATATATATATCTCACTTTGATCTTTCAAACAAATAAAAACAAAAAAACAAATTGAACCAGAGAGAACAGCAACCGAGAGAAAGGAAGCCGAGAAGGAAGAAGATGAGGGAGACCGGGAGAGAAGAAAGAGAGACCGAGAGACACATAGAGCTCGAGGAAGGTGAGTGATTTGTTGTTCTTGTTGATTAGTGTTGTTGGGGCTGTCGTTGTTGGCCGCCATGTTCGGCCATGGAAGGCTCGGCCTTCATGGCCGAAAGGCGTGAGGAAGAAGATGGCAGGGGGTCTCCCCCGCCATCAACTTTTGATGGTTTAGGGATGGACGCCAAAGTCCCAACGCCTCAAAGACAAAAAAGAAGAAGAGAAACCAGAGCACGAATGCTCTGGTGAGGAAGAAGAGGGAGTCGGGTCGGGTCGACCCGAACCCATATGGGTCGGGTCGGACCGACCGACCATGAGAGGACCGGGTCGACCGACCCGGATCGGGTTGGACCGGGTCGGATTGACCCGGATCCACCCTAATATATATAATATATATATTTAATTATTTAATTAATTTAACAATTTTTAATACATAATAAATTCGCGAAAATAGATAAAAATTATAGAAAATTCAGGAAAATTCCAGAAAAATGGAAAAAAATATATTTTTGACCCAAATCAATAAAACGTGCATATTTCTATAAAAAGCAAAATTTCGGGAGTCGGTCGAGGCGTTATACTGGGGTTTTACCTCGAAAAGTGCAAAAATCGAGAAATTGGTATTTCGATCGATTTCGACCAACTTATAACTTGTGAATAAGTAATAATAACACTAAATTGATAAATTTTCAAATGTTAGGACAATAGAGGAGCTATTACGGGGTTTGGGTGCGTACATCGACGCGACGGAAGCCGGATAGCTTAGGAATTGCTGTGTGTATGTAAGTAAACTGATTTGAGACATTTATTTACATTTCATTCCATTTATTTATTTCTTCTCAGTTATTCGAACTGAATTACCTTTGAAATCCATATGCTATGACTTGTTCAGTTGCTCATTTTATGATGTTCATAGCATACTCTGTTTTGTATATCATTGATTCCAATTCCTATATTTTGTCATGTTGATTGTTATGTGTGGAAATCATTGATATAGCATGCTATTAGGATAGTTTGTATATTTTGACTCAAATCCTTTGTGCATTAGTATGCTACTACATCTCTTGATTCCAATGATGTGTCATTTTTGAATATGAAAGTGGTTCTTGTGGTTAGGGTCATTCGATGATAGAAATTCCGCTTTCATACGAGGGTCACTAGACTTGTCGGGATGTTAGGGGATTTCTCCACTACCTTGCATGACACACGAGGTAACGTGCCTCGAACGGGGTAACCGGACCTCGGGGTTTGTTGGCGCAAGAATAACTTGGTTGAACATGACGAGTTTTAAAACTCGGGTATGTTAGCAAGTATACATTCCGGTGACGACTAATTCACTTGGAATAGAAAAGGCGTAATCGTAAGTACGACCTTTTGAATTATGATAAAGAGCTCAATTTGAGATGAAATGATATAAAGCAGAGCTCAAATTGTAGTGGACAGGCTGATGTGATGAAGATCGCGGCCGACCGACTCTAATTCATTACTGCTTAGCCTTGAGTTAGTTTCATATGTGATTAACTCAAGTATCTCTTTGCATGATGTTTCTTTCAGCATAAGTTTCTATTTAAATTATGCAATTTGATACTTGTTGCCTATTTGGGAATGTGGATCGATGTCTCTCAGTATTACTTAAATATATTCATGCACTCACCGTCTAGTTTGTGACGGTGGTTCAGATCAACCGAGTAGTAGACCAGGCAAAGAGAAGATTGGTGACTACCTCTTAGCCGGTGGAGGACTGCTACAACCTACTTTTGTACGTTTTGTATGCTTTTGTATAACTTTTTGTTATGTACATGCTCATTTGCCTTTTGGGTTGTGTGATAGGACTATAGAACTGGACACATGTTATATATATCACCATTTTTGTTTATATATGCATGTGATCACTATTTTCTGATTTTTCCACAATAGGTTAGGCCTTAGGATTTCATTTCCACTAGTAATTTAATAAGACTTCCGCTGAATAATTAGTTAGATAAAAAAAAAATTAACTCTGATTTATAGACAACCATAGGTTAGTCACTAGAACAATTAAGTTAACTGTAGGTGGTATCATAAATGGTAGGCATTTAGGTATTTAAATAAGGCTGACTAGTTCCTGGTTAGGTCCTATAGGGGAGATTAGGGCTTAATTAGGGATTAGGCCGGGCGGTGCCCTTATTTGTAGTCGGGTCGTCACAATATATCTTATAGATATGTAACTGCTATGACTCTCATTAGTGAATTATTTAATTATAATTTTATGATAATCATAAATAATGACCACCATTTAAGTATTTGACACTGATATGTGCACACTTATGTTAATCTTTGTCAAAATTATGATTGGTAGTCATATGGGACAAGTGGCAGATAGTGTATCATGTTAGTGTCCCACATAATAGAAATTATAATAATGTGGTCCAAGTGGGAGAATGTTAATGTTTTCAAATATAATTGTAAAACCCACATGACCATTTATGTGTAATTCAAATGGTTACTTGAATAGGGCCCTCTTTGGATGGGAAAAATAAGTTACAAAATGGGATATGATGGGTAATCTTGTAACCACTCTAACCATTATAATGATGATTCTAAGCGAATTTAGTCTTTGACACAAACATTTTATTTTATGAATAATTTAAAATGATTTAGTAATGCTCGTGGTACATGGGAGGGAATATGTCCTATTTTGATGTATAACCGCTATGACTTTTATTGCTAATTTATTTTATAATAATTTAAGGATACCAAACATATATGCGTGCTAATATATAAGTTATCCGATGCTTGGTTATGTGGGTCAAGTGGGAGAAACATTAAGCTATACGTGATCCACATATTAAAAATGAAGTATGGGAAAATTGGGAGAATGTAAAACCATTATGTGTCTTATAACCTATAACTTAATTGCATAAGTAACTTAAACCCTTAAGTCTTTTGACTTCCATTAACATAACAAATTTGATGAGAATTTGTACTTATTGTGGAAGTTGAATGGTTCTCCCTCAAACCTATCAAAGGGCACTTGTACCATCAAACAACATGTCGAAAAGTTCTAAGGCATGTGATGGCTATATATCTTGGCATGGTTTTAGAAAACTAAAAGCTTTCGCAGGTAATTCTCTATTTGCCCTATTTTTTATATTAAAAGAACGATTATATGGTATTAGAGCTCATAGTTTGGATGGGGCCTAGGAGAAAAAACGACATGATTCATGTGACTTTCGATCCATAGGGAAGTATTGAAGATGCGTGGACTGAAAGCTAGTCCCATATCGATTAAAATGGAACTTCGAAATGAAGTATAAAAGTGATTAATTCCTCTCAACTAGCACCGAGACTTTTTGAGATACAATATCACACCTATAAGAGTAGGGTGGTTAAGTTGGGAATAATATCGGTGCTAGTGGAGGAGATCCACGGGCTCGTGCACGCGTGTGCGACGCGGCCATGAAAAGTTTCACATGAAAATCTAAGAATTTGATCAAAAGACGACTAGTTATTTAATAAAAGCGTTAATATATGGAAACAAACACCCTAAAGACAAGACAACTACCTCGTAAACAAAGATAAAAAAAGACCCAAGATTTATAATCCAAAAGGAAGGAAAACTATGATACTGAACTCGATCCACAACACACGAAAAGAAAGGGACATATATTTTGTTAAAGATAATAATTAGTCTATCCACACTCTCTATACAAGAAAAATATTTCCACTTATTTACTTTTTAATGAATGCCTCAATTAGTGTTCCGACACAAAATGGTGAAAATTTTTTGGAAAAAATTAGAAAATATGAATTGCAAGCATACAATATGTGGCCATATTTATGCATAATTAAGACTTTACTATCATCCCATAGATCGACATAATAAAAGCCTATAGAAGAGTACATTAGACAAGCTATCCTAAGTTTGCCTTAATTATATGGGATGGACTTGAATCTATATAAAAGAGTTTAAACATATGATTTTGGCCCGGCTCAGCTAGCCCGCACTTAACCCCGTATATTTAATAGGGGTAGCTTGGGTGCATCTAAGAAGCCTTCTAAACTAAACTATCACTTAAGAATAATCCAGTATATCAAACAAAAATTATGAACAACGCTATGATAACCAACCTCTAGTGCATCTTGTTAAAAATGCAAAATACAAAAATAGTTTAATGATATTAACATATCAAAAAACCATTTTGCTTTGATGGATTACATTGCTTCCTTGATTGATTAATGTTTACACCCATCACACATATTTATAGACAATGCTACACATATATGAACTTGATCAAGATGACCCATTCACACCTCTACATACATGTACCCTTCACTAACTAGTAACTACCCATTACATGGTAACTTCCCATAACTAACACCGACCCTCTATGCATGTCATATATTATATATATATATATATGTACTTAATTTGATCTAACTATGTAAGCAAGTTCTACATGCTCCATACACGATCTTACGCCTTTTCATATGATGGCACCCTATCTAGATCTGTTTTCACCCTCATTAACTCAATGTACATACCATGACCATAAAATCCATAGATGTTTTGTATTTATTTCCCATGAACTGTTGCCCTAAATGTTGAGGGTGTTATTGAGAGTTGAGTTTGCATGTAAATGCTTAGAAATTATGTTACAATTGCCAGCGACAACCAATTCTAATTTAGTCTTGAATTAGTTGAAGTCTAAGTGCATGGATTGAACAATGATAATGTAAATTGAAAGTAAATCTGCAATAAATAAGAAAAATGTGATGATTTGAAATAAGTTTTGGCGTGGCTTTTAGGTATTAAGGATAATTTTAGTTGGAATGCTAGGAATTGCGCAAGACGACATGTATAGCAGTTACATTTTTGTTTGTGGCATATTCCGTGGTATCGATTGATATGGTATGGTTATGTATCTTCACTTATTTTCTTTCCTCATTTCTATGACCTTTCGATCTATTTCCATTAATTTTGTTTATGCACCTTCTTGTCATAATAGCCTATATATTAGCGTATTTATGCCCATGGTACGTTCTGTGACTACATGTATGTTCATGCATTCTTTAGTTCACTGTTATGACCATCTAGTTTAGTTTAGAGTCGCCTAAAACCTTGTTGAGTGACTTTGGTTATGGATTAGTTAAAAATATCAACTTCAAAAAACTTATGCGTAAGTTGGCAAAAATTACTTAAACTTTAAACGCACATGTAATATAAATGCATGTAGTCCTAATATAATTTCTTTGCTTACTTCACTTCATACATGTAATGTCCTAATATAAATTCTCTACATCAAATTTGAATTGTTCCCATTAGTTATGTATTTTTGTTTTTTACCTTCCATTGGACAAAGTCGGAATTGATTACTTTGGGGATGGATCCTTCTTTAACTTTACTCGTAACTATTTTTAGTATGAACCACTACACTTTTTAAAATGTTGATATTGTTGCATTCACTTCTATTGATCATGCTTTGTATTCTACATATATAGATTCAATAATGGCTGATCGAAGAGTAAGTTTGTTGTGCTATATGAATGGGGACATGGTCGATGGACCATCAGGAATTTCATACACTAAACCGCCTGTTCGACATCTTAGAGCGAACATGGGTTTAGGGTACGAGGAATTTATGAGTTTTGTCTATAATTCATTGGAGATAGACAATGAAAAGATGATATTGACCATCACATATCGATATCCAGCGTACATTGGTAGTGGTACTGCCAACTACGTCCCTGTGCGAATAGATGATGAGGCGAGTCTCAAAGATGTTTGGGAGATTGTGGCAGAATTACCACCACCAAAATGCATGCAGCTTTATATCGATTTGAGAACGAGAGTTTCTTGTAATAGTACAAACTGTAATATGGTGTTAGATTCTATGGCTGGACCTAGCACTCAACCAATTTTGGAACAGAGTCATTGTGCATCGCCCTTGATGGCTGGAAATCTCGAGATGGACGAGGATCCTCGTTCCTGTGATGAGTTAAACACTAGTGAAGACGAAGACTATTGCGGTAGTGACGAAGGTACTAGTGAAGAGAGTAGCGATGATGATACAGATGATGAAGGGGTTGATGCTCATCATGTTGATGATGGCATGATTCGATACACATTAAATCGAGTCATTGCCGATGATGGCTCATTATCTTGTCCTCCAATTTTGAGCGAGGTTGGGAACGATGATTTTTTCGATGAAGAGGTCGCCGGGAATTGATGGTGCGCCCGTTAGTGTACGTGAGTTTGTCGTACCATCTCCCGCATTTATGGAATTGAGTAGTGAGGCATTGCAACCCCTCAATGAGAATGCTATGATCCCTTTTAGGTCTTTATGGAATGAGTCGTGAATTTGAGAAGGGCATGCGGTTCATGTGTAAAGTAGATATCCGATGCCATGAAATTGTATAGCATCAAAGAACACGCTCATTCTACACCTAATGTATGGATTGTTGGTTGTAAGAAATATGTAGATTGATGCACTTGGAGGTTGCGTTGTTCGAGAAAAAATCGCATGGAATGTTTGAGATTAGTAAATATGCAGACCACATACATGCATCTACGCCAATCTGTCTAAAGATCATGCGCATTTGGACTCCACCGTTATATGTCGTGAAGTCGAAAATGTGGTGAGAAGAGATCCGTCTATCTCAGTTCCAGTGCTTCATCAGATGATCAAGGACAAATACAGTTATGACGTTCGTTATAAGAAAGTGTGGTTGGGGAAGAAGAAAGCAATTGCTAAAGTCTATGGAGACTGGGAAGAATCGTATAAAATGTTACCGCGGTGGATGGCTACTCTTCAAGAACGCAATCCAGGGACGCGTGTGGAATGGCGGCATGGCGAGCCTAATGCCAACAATGAGGTTATATTCAAATGGGTTTTTTGGGCATTTGCACCTTCTATTGCATCTTCGGACATTGCGCAGATACATTGATGGCACATTCTTGTATGGAAAATACAAACATAAACTCCTAATAGCCACTTGTTGATAGTAATAGTCATGTATTTCCTTTAGCATTTGCCATTGTTGATGAGGAAGGTCAAGACAGTGGGATGGTTTATGGCTTGCTTATCATGTCACCGATAGGGATGGTATATGTGTCATTTCCGATCGACACCCCAGATATTGTTGGCAATGAACAATCCTCAAAATGGATGGACTCGTGAAAGAGCTCACCACTTGAGATTTTGTCTCCGTCACATATGCAAAGAATTTTAACATGAGGTTCGGGAGCAAAGAATTAAAGGATATGGTGTACTTAGTGGTGCACAACATCAACCACAAAAATTTAAGGCAGTCATGACAGAACTTCAAGAGATGAATGCAGAATGTATTGCGTGGTTTAATGACCTTGATCGAGCACAATGAACGAACGCATACGACAAAGGATATCGATACGGATGGATGACTACAAATCTAGCTGGTATTCATCGTCTCTATAATTTGGTACCATTGTTTATTTAATACCTTTGATTTGTTAGGTTTAGATGCTAATACATATATGCATATTTTGTCAACACTGCAGAATGCTTTAACGGGGTCCTTAAAGGCGCGCAATTTTATCCCATCACCGCGTTAGTGCAAGTGACATTCTATCGTGTCTTGGAGTTCTTCAACAAAAGTTCGAAATAGGTGCGAACTTTAGGAAGGGGCGAAGTGCACACAAGTTACGCGTTGAAGAAGTTGTCAAATTGGGCAAAGTCTTCTGGAGGTCACAATGTGACATTAGTGAATCGCGATAATGGTACATTTGAAGTCATCACTGCGCCACCTGGCTATCATTTGCGAAAAGGAAGCAAATAGTGAAATTGGAGGCTTGTAGATGCACTTGTATGAAATGGCAGTGTTTTGGCATTCCATGTTCTCATGTTCAAGCAGTCTGCGCCAGTGTTGCCATGGATGCTCATCAATACATTGAGGAATACTACAGATTGGTTGTGTACAGTCAATGTTATGCTGCGAATTTCCAACCCATTCCCCACGAAGATTATTGGCCAAACGCTAGACTTCCATACTTGCTATGGTATCGTCGCATTACACGACGATTCATGTCTCGTCGTGGAGCTATTGCCGAGGCATTGGTAAGCGCAATTTTAGTTTTTTAAGTCATGAAGTCTTTCAAATAGTTGTTTTCATTTTACTTTCGCATACAAGTTCTTACAACTGTTTTTATGTAGGCACATGGAATGACATCGATACATCAGTTGACATTGGGTGATGACGTGTCGATTGCACGGATTAGAGATGTAGCTGCATCGACTTTGACTGCAGTACGAGCAGATTATCGCATGCATAATGTGCCCACATCATTCGAATCTTCTCATCATACTTCTCATGATGATACGCGTTCGAGGCATGGCACTCTAGTGTTTACGTCATCAGTACCTCTCCATGAGTTTGAGACTCCAAATACTCCATCAGTTCCTCCCTACATGGCATTTGAGGCTACGGAAGCCTTCCCATTTGATAGAGCACCTACATCTTCGCGCCATTTCAATGCAACTCCAATAATGATGAATTTTTCTGAGAGTACAAGTACGCATGAAGGTGGAATGCGTGATATCGATGATATTCAGAGAGAAGATGATCAAAATCCTACTGATATGGGGCAGTCGAATGTCCCATTAGCGTTAAATCGTAATGCCCGAGTCGTAAAAAGAACACGTTGTGGGACTGGAAGTCATTATTTAGGGTCAGAATAGGACTTGTTTTTAACAATAATAAGACTTTTATTTATTATTGCTTTGTACTCAATCAACTTGTAATATCTTCATTTGTACTAATTCAAATTGCAAGTGCTTCATTTATACCAATTCTTTTTGTGAATTTTAGGACCTCAAAGGATTATAATTACTCAATGTTTGGTTTGTTTTTCTGCTATAATTGCAAGTCTTTGATTCTTAGAGGTATGTAAGGACCTCAAAGGATTATAATTACTCAATGTTTGGACTTCTTAAAAGAACCTCCTAAGTTTCAGATGTGGGTTTGTTTCATCTGGTTGACAGATGGTTATCATTAGTACGATGAAAAGTTTGACATTAAATTGAGGATTGAAGCTCGACAATTCGTTCATTTGGATTTGTTTCATTTGGTTTGTTTAACTGTTGTATTTGTTTATTAGCCTGCACAAAGTTCATTTGACGGTGTCTTGTGGTGCCTTAGCATAAGCTAGTTCCTCTCTACATGATGGCCGCGATGTCAACTGGTTTTGTTTCTTTTAATGTGCTCATGCTTGTGCGGTTTGTGTATTTTGTTCAATGGTGATGTTTATGTGCTCAAAATGGTTATAATATGTTCTTTGAGCTTACTCTTTTAGCATTTTGATCTATCCTTTCAATAGAAGCCTGTTACACCCACTTCATGAATTCATTCATTACTAGTTTTTATTTTCCTGTTTGAGGAAATGTATGACCAATTCGTTCATTTGGGTTTGTTTCATTTGGTTTGTTTACCTGCTGTATTTGGGTTTGTTTCATTTGGTTGTGCTTTTTTTTTTTTTTTTTCGGTTGCCACGCTTTGTTTTTTTTTTTTCTCTGAATTAAGGAAATCGTGACTTGCGATCGCGATTTCATCTTGCAAGTCACGACTTCCACTACAGGCAAAACGTAAGTGGAAATCACGACTTCTACAAAGCGTGATTTCCACTCACGATTTCCCTCTTGCACAGTCATTTCGTTTCCATATGGCGCGTGATGTGGCAGCCTACGTGGCACTAAGTGTGTTATATTGGGAATTATTTCAGAAGATGTGTTTTTTTGTTAATTTTTTCTCTTATTTATATTAATCAAGTAAAAAGTCCCTCCATACACATTAAACTTAAATAACAAGTTCCAACACATCCGAGTGGTTTAGCATCCCTACTTGGTGTGTCTTATCCCTAGTTGACCGATACGACTCGAACTTGAAATAGTAAGCTAAGTTTAGATTTCGAGTATTTTAGACCAAAAAAAGAACAACGCTCAGATAAATCTTATTTATCAACATTTTGTTAACAATAAAATTTAATTTACAACAGGGTCAACAACAAGACAATCACTTCTATAGTAATAATATTATTGTATGGTAATTAATTTACAATACGAACATCTCATTTCTCCCTTAGGGGAAATGGATACAAGTACCCATTAATCACTTTTTTATTACAAGTTTTATTGTTTGACGAGAGTAATTTATGTCAATTCATATGTTTTATTATTTTTAAAATTTTCTTCTTCCTTGGAAGTTTAATATTGAAAATATGGATTTCACTGTGAGTTAACTTCTCTACAAGAAAACTTCCCTGTACATAAGTTTGAAAAAATGAACCAAATCCCAGTAATAAAAAAATTGCTCCTCCTCGCTTACCCATATATGTATTCCCATATCATGTTAGTTAGTAGCCTATAACTAACATATCACATAATCAAATTGTGACTACAATGATTTGACGATATGACAAGACAATAATTATGCATGTATTATAGTTTATTTTAGAGTGATTTTAGATGTAAAAGACTATATTACACGAAATTTTCTCTTATTTTTTTTATATTTCAAGTAATAAATGGATAATAAGAAGAAATGGAGGAAAAATGGAAGATTATGAAGGAATTAATCAAGTGGAAGAAATATACAAACAACTATCACTGAGGAAGCAAAAAAGAACTAGAAATGAGCTAGTGAATCTCAGCGATTCTTAGAGACACCAAATCGCTGGCTAAATCGATGGACACACAAAAAGACCAATGAACTCAAAATTCTGGATTTAATCAACGATTTATGTCAGACTCACGTAAATCCTCGTGAATCGCTGAGCTAGATCTCGAGAATTTGGATAAATACGAGTTGTTTTGAGTTTTTAATACTTACAATACTATAAATACTAGCTTAGGGTTAGGAAATTAGTGCCCTTGATCATACTTTGAAGCCCTATAAGCCTTGGTTGTTCTTGGAGCCATAATCTACTTATTCTAAATACATTGTCTTATATTTTATTGCTTTTGAAGATTCAAGTATTTTAATTCAGAGGTATTATCAATTATGTCTTTTATTTATATTATTGCAATTTTATTTATAAATATGAGTGACTAGACAAAATCCAAATGTGAACTAGATCCGTTTTGCAATGAGTTATGATGGGATGAATATGTGCTTAATGTTTTAAACCAATTGTATTATTTGATAAACTAATTTAATAGGTTAATATCTATTTATTTTAATCATGGATCTAGGTATTATATGCATAGTTGCAAATATATATATCTGATATATATGATTTCATTTTCTATTTGAAGTAGTAACTAGGATTATTTGAAAAATAAACACCATCTAAATATCCTAAGTGAATTTGAGATTTAAATATAGTGTTGAAGTGACTTTTCAAAGATATTAGATTTATTAGTTTGAAGTTCTCATAAAGTTTAATGCAGTTCTATTGCGTAAAGCTAATGTCTTTGTGTAAATAAAGGGATTAGCTCAATAAAACTGGAATGTGGCTTTTCCACCAGTATAAGGATAATAAATGGCTGGTTAAAAGCTATTTACTGTTGTGAATTGAATTGAGACTTGCTAAGAACTAGAGAAGGAAATAGACGACTAAGAACTTTTACTACTATAAACTACTACTACAAAGGAGAAGAGAAGAAATGATATAGTTGGAATGAGAAGTTTTCATTCAACTTGGTGTGTTCTTACAATGAGGTTAGCAACCTTTATATATGCCATTTGGTGATAATGATAAATGTGCCTTTACAATGTAGGACAATTAACATATACACCCCATGTCATACAACACATTACAGTAATCAATGTGGGACAATTAACACATACACCCCATGTCATACAACATATTACAAGTAATTTGACAATAGATGAAAGAATTGGTGTACATTAGAAATGACAATACATTGACAAGTAGAGGTACTATTAAGTAAGAAATACAAGTTACATGACTACACAATATGTTGGTGCGCATGCATGGTCATCCACACTTCACAACACTCCCCCTTGGATGACACTTGCTTAGAGATTGTGCCTCGTTAAAACTTTTACTAAGAAAAACCACGTGGGAAAAATATAGTAAAAGAAAAAGAGTACGCTATTCTCATAATTATTAAGACGGGCATAACATTGTTAAGATTGCCTCATTAAAAACCTTGCTAGGAAAACTCAATGGGATAAAACCATAGCTAAGGGAAAAAGAGTGCAATACACTAATCAATAACTCCCCCTCATGTGAACATATGTGAAACTTGTTTAGTTTCTTTACTTGCAATGTTTTTAAGTTTACACAAGCCAATACCATATGTAAGCCTTTTAAATGCCATAGTTGGTAAAGCTTTTGTTAATAAATCAACAAGATTATCACTCGATCGGATTTGCTTTGACATCAAGTTCACCATTCTTCTGAAGCTTATGCGCATAAAATAATTTTGGTGAAATATGTTTTGTTCTATCTCCTTTTATGAATCCTTCACTTAATTGTGCAATACATACTGCGTTATCTTCATATAATATGGTTGGAGAGTTTTTATTGAAGGCAATCCGCATGATTCTTGAATATGTTCAATCATGTTTCTCGACCATACACATTCACGACTTGCTTCATGAATTGCAAGTACTTCAGAATAGTTGGAAGAAGTAGCAACCATAGTTTGCTTTACTGACTTCCATGATACAACAGTATTACCAAATGTGAATATATATCCCGTTTGAGAACGGGCCTTGTGGGGATCAGATAAAATCCAGCATCAGCATAACCTTGGAGATTCAATTTTACCTCTCGAGTAGAATAAACCCATGTCACTTGTTCCTCGAAGATATTGGAAAATATGTTTAACACCATTCCAATGTCTTCGAGTTGGTGAAGAGCTGTATCTTGCAAGTAGGTTGACAGTAAAAGCAATGTCAGGTCTTGTACAATTTGCAAGATACATAAGTGCACCAATTGCACTTAAATATGGTACCTCCGGGCCAATTAGCTCTTCATCACTTTCATGAGGTCGAAATGAATCCTTATCCACTTCAAGTGATCTGACAACCAATGGAGAGCTCAATGGTTGTGCTTTGTCCATATAAAGTATTTTTAATTTTTTTCAATATAATTTGATTGATGGACAAGTACTCCACTTGAAAAATGTTCAATTTGCAAACCAAGACAAAGTCTTGTTTTTCCAAGTTCTTTCATCTCGAATTCCTTTTTCAAGTATTCGGATGTTCTACCGACGTTATCGTGGTTTCCCACTATATTTAAATCATCAACATATACATCAATAATCACAAATCCTGTTGATGATCTTTTAATGAAGACACATGGGCAAAGTGGATTATTTACATATCCTCCTTTCAGTAAATAATCACTAAGACATTTGTACCACATTCGTCCAAATTGTTTCAATCCGTACAAAGACCTTTATAATTTTATAGAATGCATGTTATGAGGTTTTGATTTTATTTCATCGGATATTACAAATCTATCAAGGGTTTTCATATATATCTCACTGTCTAGGGATCCGTACAGATATGCTGTAACGACATCCATTAAATGCATATCAAATCCTTCAGAGACTGTAAGGCTTATAAAGAACCAAAATGTGATTGAATCTATAACAGGAAAATATGTTTCCTCATAATCGATGTCAGGTCTTTGTGAGAAACCTTGAGCTACAAGTTTTACTTTGTACTTTGTAACTTCATTTTTTTCATTTCCCTTTCATACAAATACCTATTTATATCCAACATGTTTTACTCCATCTGGCGTTGGACAATCGGTCCAAAAACCTATCGTTTCCTTAACGAGTTTAGCTCTGCTTGGATAACATCTTGCCATTTTTGTCAATCGGGTCTTTTTCAACATTCGTCCACTAATCATGGTTCTAGATCATCATCATTTTCACATATTTCAAATGATAAATTGAAAGCAAATATATTATAAGGAACAATTTCATTTCGATCCCAAATCTTTCCAAAGTTTAAATAATTTATTGAGATCTCATTATTTTCATCTTTTTCCTCTTTTCTAGAGGAAGTTGTTCCTCGTCAGAATCAACTTGTTATGACAAACCCTTATCAAAGGATTCTTGTGCTTTTTCAGGAATATTTTGATTTGTATTTATTTTTACTCCCGTTTTCCTCTTTTGAGGAATTGTATCCTTTGAACCAACTGGTCTTCCACGCTTTAAGCGTTTCGTTGGTTCTTGTGCATTTTGTTGCACAGAGACATCAATTCTTGCAGGAGCATTTACAGTTGGAATATGTGATTTTGTCACTTGTTTTGCATCATTAAATGCATCTGGTAATTGATTTGCGATTTGTTGCAAATGAATGATCTTTTGAACTTCAAGTTCACACTAATTTGTGTGTGGATCATAATGTGATAAAGTTGATGCATTCCAAGCAATTTCGCGTCATTCTTTTGGAATTGGTTTCTTATCTCCCCCAATGGTGGCAAAATTGCTTCATCAAAGTGAAAATTCGCAAAACGTGTAGTAAATAAATCCCCTGTTAAGGGCTCAAGGTATCTTATAATGGACGATGAGTTAAATCCAACATAAATCCCAAGTTTTTGTTGTGGACCCATCTTAGTTCTATTGGGAGGTGGTACAGGAAACATACACTGCACAACCAAAAATTCTCAAGTGTGAAATATTTAGTTGTTGACCTAAAATGAGTTGCATGGGGGAATGTTCATGGTATGCAGTAGGCCTATAACGAATGATAGATGTTATATGAAGGACTGCATGTCCCCAAACTAAAGCTGATAACTTAGTTCTCATGATTAAAGGTCTGGACAATTAATTGAATGCGTTTGATCAGAGATTCTGCCAAACCATTCTGGGTATGCACTTATGGAACAAAATGTTCAATGGTAATTCCTATAGACATGCAATAAATTTTAAATGCTTGAGATTGAAATTCCTCGGCATTATCAAGACGGATGGTCTTGATTGGGTTGTCAGGGAATTGTGCTCTTAACTTAATGATTTGTGCTAAAAGTCTAGCAAAAGCAACATTGCGGGTCGAAAGCAAACAAACATGTGACCACCTAGTTGATGCATCTATCAAAACCATGAAATATCTAAATGGTCCACAGTGAGGATGAATAGGACCACATATGTCTCCCTGAACGCGTTCTAAGAAAACTGAGGATTCCACAACAATTTTACTTGGGGATGGTTTAACTATCAATTTACCTTGAGAACAACTAGCACAATTATAATCACCAACTGAAAATATTTTGTGACTCCTTAAAGGATGTCCATGCGAATTATTAATTATTCTTCGCATCATTGATGATCCTGGATGACCAAGCCGGTCATGCCACAAAATAAATATCTTTGGATCATTAATTTTCTTATTTAAGACGACATTTGTTTCGACATGCCTTATATGAGTAAAATATAATCCGGAGGATAAAGCTGAGAATTTTTCTAACACTTCTTTTTTCCTATTTGAAACCAATGTGACATAGAGAAATTCTCTATTATTTTCGTTCACGGTTTCAATGTGATATCCATTTTGTCGAATATCTTTAAAGCTGAGTAAATTTCTTCTAGATTTTTCAGAGTATAAGGCATTGTCAACATGAATTTTTGTTCCCCCCGAAACATAATATTTGCTCTTCCAGAGCCATTAATCAAATTGGAGATGTCATATATTATTTGAACATTAGCCTCAGCTAAGTTCAAACTAGAGAAATATTCTCTATTTTTAAGGATTGTGTGCGTTGTAGCACAATCAAGAAGACATATATCGCTTTATTTGATTCATGATTTGAACACATGATTTGTTGATCCATCTGGACAAATAATGTTTGGCAAATTAGAAAAGAGTCATATTTCATTGATAAAATTCATAATATTTTGCCTTTGATTTTGAAGGCATGGTAAAGGTCACAAAAATATTCGGGTATATATATGACAATATTTAGGTAAAATAGCCTTTCATATATGATAAAAAAAGTCACAATTATGCGCGCTCATTGTCAATAATTATTTACCCTTTGTAGTGGTGCACCACTTTTGTTTCACTTTTTGGTGGAATTGTCAATACGACCTTTACCTGATATTTTCACCTTTTCCACGTCCATAAATTTATTATTATGATCATGATCATTATATGCAACATATACTTCTTAATTTGAAGCTGAACTAATTGGACGTGAGTGATATTATATTTATAATATCTCATTATTTTACTCAGCTACCATGAGATAGGAAATCAATCCTTAATATTTATTGGATTGATGCGCGCACTCGATATTTGTTGCAGCAATAAATCGAGGCGGGCTATGTGATCTTATTTTTACTGTCTCATCATTTATATTTCCACGTAGCCTCAACATAGAGGTAATTAAAATTGTGGAGTTATAATTAATATTTGATTGATTAAATTTTGTAGCTTGAGACTCAATTGCTCTTTTTGAGCTTTTGAAGTATTACCTTTTTTGGTATTTATATATTTTTAACTCCATAGGGTGAAAAGATATATGAAATATTCACTTTTCAAATCTCTAAAGAGATATTGGCAAATTATTGTGTACAACTTACATCCTTGCATAGATACAAGCTTTATTCATAATTTGTAATATCTAATTATCATGACAAGAATTTTAATAAGGTAACAAATTCAACTATGGTTGATTAATATTTTGAAAGTAAATATAATATAAAATAATTTTTATCTTTTCTTTTATGTAAAAAAATATAACATATGATTAAGTATATGTTTACTACTTAATTCATTAATAAGCAAATGTACTATTCGTATGAGTTGGTGGGACAACCTCCAGGTTGGGTGGCGAGACAAAGTCTGCTTAATACCATGCCTCTTCGAACGGGATAACCCATCTCCCTTTCAATGTTTAGCTTTACCGGGGATAAGGTTTATCCACTATCAACTCAAACTTATAGCATTATTTGTATTATAAAATCAAGAATAGAACAATAACTAATCGTTTGTAGTTTTAAGAGAAAACTAGTTATGTCACATATTGACTTTTGATTTATGATGTAGAAGATCGTACAAGACGCAACTACAGAGCATACTTTCGTAATCGGTGATGTTATAATGTATATTATATGAATAAAGTATGCATATAGAAGTGATGCATGTAATAAAAGGAAGCAACCAGGATAATATATAAATAAATTGAACTTATTTAAATAACAAAAGTTATATCTTCATAGCTTTGTCTCCTTAACAAGCTTTCTTGAACTTCAAGATCTCCTTAATGCTAGAGCAAGCTCATTGTGATAACGTGTTATGAATTGAATTGAGACTTGCTAAGAACTAGAGAAGGAAATAGAAGACTAAGAACTTATGCTACTACAAACTACTACTACAAAGGAGAAGAGAAGAAATGACATAGTTGGAATAAGAAGTTTTCATTCAACTTGGTTGTTCTTACAATAAGGTTAGCACCCTTTATATAAGCCATTTGGTTATGATGATAAATGTACCTTTACAATGTGGGACAACTAACATATTCCCCATGTTATACAACACATTACAAGTAATCAATGTGGGACAATTAACACATTACAAGTAATTTGAGAATACATGAAAGAGTTGGTGTACATTGGAAATGACAATACATTGACAAGTAGAGGTACTATTAAGTAAGAAATACAAGTTACATGACTACACAATATGTTGGTGTGCATGCATGGTCATCCACACTTCACAACATTTACATACTTATAATCAAAGTTTAATTATTTATCTCAATATATAGATTGGATTTACATGTTTAGAATGCAAAAACGAGTTTATGTTTTATTATTCTGGATATTTTGTTATACCTTTATTCATTATTGATTTTAATCTATTTGATTGATTATGATTTTAGATTGTGATAGTTAATTAAGATAATATAGTTAGTTAAGTTTACTATATTATAGTTAGTTATTAATATGTTTAATTATTATTATTATAAATAAAAATAAAAAATTAAAAGTCTTTTTTCCTTGGAAGGTTTGATAAATCCTCGTGGAAATGACTCCCACTTACCGCAGCTACAAAATAATTAAAGTATAATGTAAAAGAGAAATTATTGTACATGCCTGACATGTGTCAATTTTCGCTGCTGTTGCCAAGGATCTAAACACAATTTCTTTGGAGTTTTAGACATTGTTCGGTCTATCCACTTAGCTATTCTAATTTAATATGACATTTACATATATTTGATCCTGAGGTAAATAAGAAACTTAATCGTAATTTAAGATAATAACAACATAGAGGACACCAACCTAGCACAATGGAAGCCAATAATAACTTTAATTTTAATAATGAGAACAATAATAGTAGAGAACTTACTTTTAGGCAAGCTAATCAAAATATCAATGCTTATAAACCAATGTGCATTGACTATCCCGACAGATTTCCCGAATTTGAACTTAGATTTGGATTCATTCTAACTTTATAGTAAAGATAATGAAGGCCCGCAAAAATTCATAAGGGAATATCAATACAAAGTCAATGAGATGAAACCTAAAGATTGCATGTTTGAACAAGTCAAACTTAAACTTTTCCTTTTGTATTGAAAGATTATCTTCCTCAAGATTGGATAATCAGATGTGCTCAAATGTTAGAAGATTTCCTAGATCAATATATGCCTACAAGAAAAATTAGTATTTATAGAAGGCAAATCACAGTCATGAAAATAAGAGATGATGAATATCATAATGAATTTTTAGATATATTTCAAAGATTAATTTTATCTTGTCCACAACATGGATACATTCAAAGAGCTTTTTTAGAATACTTTTATGAAGGACTAAATCATTTTGAACAAAGACTATTAGATACCATATGTGGTGGATCATTATTCAATGTTACACCAACACTAGCAAAAGAGTTATTAATAAGATGGCTAAGCAATCTAAAAAATATGGTGAAAAGACCACATTAAGAAAGACACTTTATGGTGTTAATAATAAAATAAGTAATAAATTTGATGAAAAAGTTGAAGAATTATCTAACATGGTTAAGCTACTATTAAAATATAGATCAAATAAATTTAAACCACGTGAATTTTGTAATGAAGTTACACATCCTACTGATGCTTGTCCTACTTTACAAGAAGAAAACAATGAAGAAGTCAACGCGGTTATGAACCAATATTCTGGTCCGCCTAAGAACCAATAAAATAACAACAATGATTATAATAGAAAACCAAATTCAAACTTTAGTAATGGTCCACAAATCAAAACTATACCACTTATAGACCGAGAACACCTACTCAACCTACAATAATAATGCAACAACCTCAACAAACTACTCAAACAACACAATCAAATTTAGAAAAATACTACACAACTTTATGACCCAAAGTCATCAAAACTTTATGCAAATTTCTCAAAACCAAATTAAAACCGATACCTCTATTAATGAGCTAAAAAACCAATAAAGTTGAATGACTCTACAAATCAGTAAGTTAAGCAATCAACCTAAAACAACTACTCAAACTACAAACGCTACTAATCAAACATGACTTAACACTTTATTTTGTTAAAACGATAAAGAAATGAATACGCAATAAAAGATACAAAAAAGGTAAAAAGAAAAATAAAATAACTAAGTCAATAGAAGAAGAAAAAAAGAGATGATGGCGAATGTCATTCCCACTAGGGAATGGATAGCCTAGTTCAATACATTACTTTTTCTCAAAAGACTATATTCTTAGTATTTAGCCAAAGTGGAAGCTTATGAAAAATCTTTACAAAATTATGAATTATTTAAATAAGACAAAGTAAATGATGAATATAATTCAAATGAAGATATGCATTCTAATTCTACCATTCTTCAACGATTAGCAAATGCTAGGGAGGAAGAACATAAAGAAGACATATCTGAACCATTTAAGAAATTGGAAATTAAAGAAACTTAGAACAAAAAACTTCATCTTTAATAAGAATGTTTGAGAAATGTTCTGACTTAGGAATATTTGTCATACCCATCAACATAAGCAATTATTTTATTGAATTTCCTATGCGTGATCTCAGGGAACAATTAACATTATGTCATTTAAACTTTACAAATCATTGAAAATAGGATCGTTAATTAAAATGCCTATTAACCTTACTTTAGCAAACAATACTAATTTTAAACAATATGGATTATAAAAAAACATCCTGGTATAAGTACATGATTTAATATTCCCAACTGATTCTTACGTCATGGAAATAGGAGATTTTACGTCACCTAATCCTTCGCCTATACTATTAGGCAGACCTTTTCTGAAGTCAGCTAGAACTAAGTTGGATATTTCAGAAGGAATAATGTCTATGGAGTTTGAAGATAAGATTGTAAAATTTAAAATTAATAACGAACTTCATTATGACTTATGAAGAATATAATAAATTATTTGATTATTAAATATGTGAAAATGAATTTTTAGACCTAAACTATATTATGATAATTTTAATGCTGAAATTTATACAATCAATGCAATAACAATGGAAACTGTTAAAGGGATTTCAAAGAAAGAAACAATTGAAGACACTTCAAAGGAAAAAAAATAACTCAAGAATTAAGAGTTAAGCAACCAGAGAATGGAAAACTTAGTGACAAGTCGAAAGTTTCAAAATCCTAGTACAATAAGAAAAAGAAAAAGCCAAACTTTAATCCTATAAAGCTTAATGAACTTGAAGGCATACGCTTGCACATTAACGTCAATCGAGCTTGGTACTATAGAGCTCAGTTTGATACAAATTCTAATGCAAATATCATGCCCATACATTTCATTCTACACACTCAATTGGAGTTAAATTCACTTGTTTTTGAACGTTTCTCTTTATCGGATGAAGCTTCAATTCAACCAATAGGAATGGTCACAAATGTGCTAGTTTAAGGGGACAACAACACCATACCCATAAACTTTTTGTTAATGCTACACTTTATCAATGAATATCCTCGTTTAACAATAAGATGACATTTTTTAGCCACTGCTCATGCTATCATGGATATTGTGAATAAAATCATTACTTTAACAATTAATGGCCGAGCACTCATTCTTGGAATGGCACTAGAGTTGAAAATTCTAAATTTAATTTTAGAAATCCAACCTAATCTGGAAAGGTTAACTCGAGCAAACGATGGTAAACAAAAATGCTATGTGGGATGCATCCCATATTTCATGTTTATTTCGTGCTTATTTAATTCATTAGGAATTTGGTTTATTTTAGTATGTTTTTGTCTCACTTTTTGACTCTTGTATTGGAAGTATTTTTGAGATTTAAACGCCAAGTTGATTCCAATTGAGGGGGAGTGATCGGGTTATTTTTGCTTATATGTCCTTTATGCAAGTTGCATTATTTACGTGCTTATATATATTTATTTAATCAATAAAACTATTTATTTAGTTATATTTCCCACTCAAACTTTTGTAATTTTTTGGGTCAATTCTACCTTGACATGAATTTTTATGAATGATGGATAAGTTAATTACGAGATCAATTGAAAAAAGTAAAATAACTCTAGTGATGCCCAATGATTAACATTAGCACTAGAATCGCTGGTTAAATCGGTAACAATACACATGAAAACCAACTCAAATATGGAGTCCAGTGATTCCCAACGATTCCAAATCGGTTGGTCCAAAAACTTTCCAACAGCTTAATTATTATTCTCCACTTAAACATGAATCGATGGGCACAATTTTTTATTTTTAAAATAAAAAACCCCAAAAAATCACCACATACTTCAAACATTTCACACTTCCAAACCATTGCACCACTTAATCAAAATTTAAATTTCTAACCTATATTCAACTATTATAAGCTCAATCCCATATTATTTAATTAATTCTAACCTCAACCTAGTCTCATTCAAATAAATAATTTTGATTTTGGGGGTTTTGAGCAAACTAGGTGTGACTGTCCTTCCTTGATCTAGGGCATCGACCAACCTAATCCCTTCATCAAGCCCTAATCTCAGCCATATAGAACTTAACAACGTATTAGTCAGCCTTTTTGCCATTTTCTCCCTATTCGTGTTCAGAATAATTATTATACAATTCTCTGTATTGTTAATTTCATGGTTAATTCAAAACCTTTTTATCGTTTTAATGTTATCAACGGAAGACTTAACAAAAGCCATGGAAACATTATAAAACTCGCGAAAGCATTTATAAAAATCCTACAGTGGAAACTGGGTAAAAAATGATCACATGTAAATCAAACAATATAGTACATTCATCAATCAGGGAGTCTAGTCTCTCTACCTAATATACGACCTAAAAAAACTCAAAAAGATGTAAATAACTAATACAAAAAGTGA
This sequence comes from Stephania yunnanensis, assembly GCA_039657365.1. Lineage (NCBI taxonomy): Eukaryota > Viridiplantae > Streptophyta > Magnoliopsida > Ranunculales > Menispermaceae > Stephania > Stephania yunnanensis. The sequence goes on along the minus strand of CM077584.1, from coordinate 47,880,529 downwards.
TCACCTACTCTTGTTCAAAGCTCAGAGGTAGTCGTCGATCTTCTCTTTTCCCAGCCTAAAACTTTATAGATATGCATCCACCATCATAAAAATGATGGTGAGTTTAGTAATTTAGAAAGTAAAACTGAGATATATTTATCCACATTTTCAAACACAACAAGAAGACTTCTAAAAGTATATATTCATAACAAACAAATATCGAAATAGAAACATTCTAAATAATACTACACTAAAACGAAATAAGATCAACACAAAGTTTAATAATAAACTAAGTCCAGGTCACCCCTATGTCCAACACATTGACTTATATATTACCCTTTTGATCACAAAATATCAGGTATTAGCTTAACTAGTAATGAATGTAGGTACTATCCTTATTGGTTATGAAACATAGCATATTGACCTCATGTAATAGGTGAGCACACATAACACTTCGGTATTACCCTGATAGGTCATTGCTTATTTATTTCATCAACATCATATAGTAGGTTTATGTCACTAACTAGTCGGAATAGTGACATCCTTGGGTCTCATACCTCGTGTGTCGTATACATGATATGTGATGCAAGTATAATGGCTAGCTTGTAGTAAGAGTGCGACCAACTTATGGTGATTATGGTAATCATCCTCATGGAAAGTTTTTTGCACTAGTTAATCACCTGTTTAACTTTGAACTATCTTAGTTCACAACTTCACCTAGGTAATTTAATACTATGCTTTTCAACTATTTTTTACATCTTAATATGTTGTGTGCAATGCCTAATTAAAATAGACAGATTTCCTTCAATCCACTTTTACCCACTATTTGAACAGAAAAGATTCTAATGTGCAAACTAGAACTCCATCTATTTGTGTGAATAACATAAGCTCTATATTGCTTTAAGTCCCAAATCCTTAGATTCATAAAAAACTAAGTTTACTATTCATGCCCGGATTAAAAGCTTCTTCTCATAAAATGTAATATCATTAAATATGTGGCTTGTATGTCTAAAGCATTATGCTCAAAATCAATATAAATTCTAAACAATGCACTTTTTATAATGGCTTTCTACTCATACTCAAAACATAACATTCATATTATAGGTTTGTTGATCCATAAGATAAATTGACTACTTACACTTCATTGAAACACACATATCACTATTCATAATGGAAATCATTGCAAATAAGAGATGTGTATAAATATTACCTTCAATTATTCCAATAAAACCAAACACTACAAAAAAATAGCAAATCAGAAACGAAATTTTTCGTCTCTGATTTGCAAAAATTCCGTCTCTAATTGCAATCAGAAACGGAACAGAGACGGAATTAGTTCCGTCTCAGAAAACGTCGTCGCTGATTCGATCAGAAACGAAAAATTGATTCCGTTTCTGATTAGTGACGGAATAGAGACGGAAAAAATCCGTTTATGATTAGAGACGGATTTAGAGACGGAAATTAGAAACGGAACAGAGACGGAACAGAAATGGAATTTATTTCGAAATGGTACATTTGTAATTGCATTCCGTCTTTGATTCCGTTGCTGATTACCAACGGAATCAGAGACGAAATTAATAAATTTATGAATTCCGTCTTTGATTCCGTTTCTAATCGAAGAACGGAATCGAGACGAATCGAGAGGAATTCAAATATTCCGTCTCTGATTCCGTCGCTGATTAGAAACGGAATCAGAGACGATTTATCTATTTCTGATTCCGTCTCTGTATCCGTTTCTGATTAGCGACGGAATCAGAGACGAAATTCTTATTTCCGTCTCTGATCCGTTTGTGATTCATACATATATTTCTGGAAAATTAGAGACGGAATAGCAACGGAATGTTTGACTTCCGTTGCTAATCCGTCTCTAATTTTCTATTTTGTTTAATTATGACACATAAACATAATCCAATTGGTTCTCCAACCTAAAAATTCAAATTACAACCATATGACCTACTCCATCGCCTGCACCCCCTCCAACAACTCCTTTGGGGTGCTAACATCCCACAAAAAAGCCAAATTGCACATTCATACATCGACAATATATATCAACAAATATTCAAAAGAGAAAGTAAAAATGTGAAACTCAAAATTTGCAAAAAAATTTATATATCCACGAAAAATTGTCATGTATTACTAAAGCTCCAAATTTGGAAGTATACACAAAACCACCAATCCTATTGTTCAACAACCAAAAAAAAAAAAAAGAACACTTACAATCCTATAAATATGCACATAAAGAATTAAGTTTAATAACCAAGAACAAAATCCATCTAATGTTCAACACATTCAATCACCAACACTCCAACATGACTGGTCATAATAAGAATAGCAAAAAGGACTTCATATAATAACTATAACGCAGCTTTGAAGCATTTCTGATTCTCCATCTAAAGACAACAACCAGTGATTATGCACCCGAAAAAAGTAGGCAAAGGAGAGATTATTGAACTAAGGATGTACATTGGAAGCGAATGAGAAAAATAGTGGATTTGAAGAAACATAGAAAGTAATAATAATCATACATAAAAAGTAGGCTTCAAACCTATTTTTTAATTTCTTTACGATTGAGTTTGCTTTGGTCTTTTGTCAATTCAACACATATGTAGGTCGAGAGTACTAGAGCTAATAAGGAACATGAAAGAAAATTAACTCATATTAAACATTAAATACAACACCTAGTCAATACATGAAGTTCCTTAGGGAGACCTAATTTTCATTCAATTCAAAAGAAGACAACAACGACAACAAGTCGTAATAAAACACTAAAACAAAGTAGAAACAACACACACATTGTTGACTTTGATTTAGTTCTTTGAAAATTAAGATGAAAGCATTAACAACATTATGGGGATTGTAATAGGTGCAATGAGAATAACATGGAGCTTTTAGCATTAAAACAAGAAGAATTGAACTCCTTCGCTTGAGTTGGATTATTTATCAAGCTTTGTAAGGCATGCATTTCAACATGTATATGATAATGGTGAAGTGCAAGAATGCTAAAAGGTAAAAACTGAAAGTTAAGCACAAACCTTTATCAAAGAAAGATTCACATCCATCAATCTTGATAGGAAGTCATCATCTCTTCCACCAACACTGCTGTGTGCTCCATTACAATACCAGCCATGTGTTCCTACTCAAAAAAAAAACCAGCTGAGGTCCTCTCCTGCAGTGAAGAAAAAAAAAACTCATTTGAAGATAGTATATGTACATTGAAATGTGCACCTCTTCCTTGATCTGCTGCATTTAAAAAAAAACATAGCGAACGAGAGATGATAAACACTTCCCTCACAATGCCCTCTATTTTCCCAAATCTCTGTCGTGGGTTAAATGGGTCATTAAGTTGAGTTGGATTATTTATCAAGCTTTGTAAGGCATGCATTTCAACATGTATATGATAATGGTGAAGTGCAAGAATGCTAAAAGGTAAAAACTGAAAGTTAAGCACAAACCTTTATCAAAGCAAGATTCACATCCATCGATCTTGATAGGAAGTCATCATCTCATCCACCAACACTGCCACAGTGTGCTCCATTAGACCGAACCACCATGTGTTCCTACTCAAAAAAAAAAAAAAAAAAAAACTAGCCGAGGTCCTCTCTGCCGAAGTGAAGAAAAAAAAAATCCATACAAATAGAATAAGAAAGCTTAAAAAAAAAAGTAGGAGCAACAAGCAGAATTGATTTAGGACTGAAGTTTTGTTGTTGTTGTGACTTTGGGGTGTCACTGTAGCTATTATTTCTCCAAGTTATATCCATAATCCTAGCTAAAATTATCAAAATTGAAGAGAGTTACTCATTGATTCCATTTGAAACAAGAGAGAGGATCAATCGCCCTTCATGCCGAATCCAAACAAACATTTCACCAAAGAACACCAAAAGCTCACCAGATCACTTCCACCATCCTACCATTTCACCAAAGAACACCAAAAGCAAATAAGAGTGTTAAAATTAGTGCTTTAGCCTACATAGTTTCTATTTATGTTATTTATTTAATTATGATGTGTGCAGTCTAAGATTTAGAAACTTCCTATTTCTTTTGTAAATTGGGGAAGCTCATACTTCTTAGGTGTTTAGTTTAGTTCAGATGAACTTATTTAAGGTTTAATAAGTTTCTATTCTTAAAGTGTTTTGTCTAGGAAAGTTATAAGATTTATGAGTTTATGTATTTTAGGAGTTACTTTTTTGGTTTAGTTTTCTAAACTATTTATTACATGCAACTATTTTTCATGAAATAAAGAGACCAAAATTACTTTTCAAGTTGTGTGTGCAACAGTGTTTAAGGAGAACGAAAACATTGTATTTTGGACTCCTTTGTTCATTCTCTCCTATGTGTAGAATATTTACAATTGTAATTTCTATCTTTTATTGGCTTTAAAACCAAGAATATTTACCAACTTAAAGTTTTACTTTGAGTTTCAAATTTTATTTTTGAACATATCAATGAGATTTTATCACTCAACAACCTCACTTTAAAGTTAATAGACTTGAATGAAAAAAAGTCGAGAATTTTGAAAACTTCTATGATTGTTTTGACGCAATTCAAGTTTCACAAAAACCAAGTTTTAAGAAATTATTTTCCATAAGGGATTGTCTTACAAACCATTGCCTTAAACTAACTTGAAATGACTTCCAATGGACTTTGATTATTCAATAATACTTAAAAACAATAGGGAAAGTGTCTACAAACTTGTAACACCAAGTTTGGACATTTGTGCTAAGTTAAGTATCAATAGGGTATTTAAAATGAGTAAAAGACGCCTCTCGGGTTTATTCCTTCGCATCAAGCCTTCGTATATAGTAACAATGAGCAATTTGGGACTATGTGGACTTAGTATAAACTTGTTTAGGAGACATTAAAGTTGAGATTGGATCTATGCTATATGGAAAAGACATAGATTGGTCTTCGCATCACACGGGCCAGCTTCCTCAATCAAGCCACAATCACTATATTTTGGGATCAGGAAGGGCATTTCTTTTAGTTGAAAGATTTGCATACACAAAACCCAATGAAATCCAAATTAAAAGCAACATAAATGAAGCTCCTTGCCTCGGGAGAAAAGCCACCACTGCTAATCATCGAACCGGTTTGTTTGTTCAAGAAATCCCCTATATCCACTTGGCTAGACAAAAAAGCATTTAAGACTAAATGGAAATGTCCTAATTAGTACGCAAGTTCGAATCTCCCATGGCATTGCAATCATATTATATCATAACATATATTCTTAATCATAGAACCCCAAAGACTCTACTTACAATAATATGAGTTTTAAAATAGGCATCTTTGTCAATGAGTTGAGTTTTTGAATTAGATTTTCTTGAATGGGATTTAGCCCAATAACAAAACCATTAGCACAAAAACCAAACAAATTAAAACACGAGACGCTTGATTCAAAAAATCAACTTTCTAGAAACCTAATCTAATTTATCCGAGTAAGATGAGGTGCGAAAAGGCCATTCAACTATCACTATATGCAACAACAACAATAGGTACTACAAGCCTACAACAACATAGCCCCAATCCCAAATTAGTTGGGGTCGACTACATGGATCGAACTCTTCCATATATTCTTGATTCAAGACAATTGATGGCAAGCTTTCCAATTCATTTAAATCCATCCTAATCAATGTGTCCCAAGTAAGCTTTAGTCCAACCCTACCTCGTCGAGTTTCTTCAGTTTCTATTGAGTCGAGTTTTCTAGTGGGAGCATTTGCAGCTGTCTTTTGAGGTATCCAAACCATCGTAAGCGCCCTTCCCTATTTTTTCTCTCCTGTCACTACAACTTTTCTTCGAATTTCTATATTTTTTACGTCTTATTCAACCATCACTCTATAAACTAACATATTCTAAAGTAGAAATGAAATCTCAAAACTAGCATGACTTCAATACTCCGCATTCTTCGGTTTTCACTTTTTGTCTAATTAACAAGAACAAATTCTTTCTTAAATCTGCACAAACATGTAAGACTCGCAACAAAACAAGAATGGATCAAAACCCGTTTTGATTATTTCCTAAAAACCCAATTCCCCCTTTGACAAGATCCCAAACTCTTTAAGAACAAACCCTTTCATTCAAAATGTAGATCACCCGCCACTGGGTTACATTCAGGCCGATCGCAACAGAGGGCCTCAAGGAATTCTCAACTGGGGTTTTAAGCCTTCCAGTAAAAGTAATAATCCCGAAAAAAAAAAATGAAGAAGAAGGCAGCATCTCAGTACAACTATACAACTATAAACATATTCAGTATGGAAATGATTGCAATACCTGTCGAGGAGGTCAGAACACAACTCCTCAAACTTTGCCCTTGTAATAGTGGTTTCAATGTGTTTAGGACCATCGGCAGTAGCAGTGATGAAAGGAAAACTGTCAAATATATGAACAATAAATAAATTATTAAGTACAATTTGTCGAAAAGAAAACAAAATGAAGAAGAAGGCAGCATAAAGAAAAAATATAATACCTAATGTTGGTTTGAGTCAAAGATGAAAGGTCCATCTTAACTTTCTCGGCAGTCCTAGTGAGGCGCTGAAGAGCTTGATTGTCTTTCAAAGGATCAATGCCATCGTCTCTCTTGCTTGTCTCAATGAGGTCCCAGCAAGGCAAACTCCAAACTCTCTGTTACAACATGAGATAGGTAGCTCAACAACTAACAAATAGCAACATGTTGAAAACTGCAAAAAATGAACTAAGGAACTTCATCATTAGTACCCTCCACTACATCACGCTTCAACAAACTACCATGAATTGCAAGTAAATGTGTTCTTCCTTTATCCTCTGTATATCTTAGTTGCCTTGGAAGCCCAGTTCATGCATAAGTTATCATGGATTTTATTTTTTATACCTTTTCCTCCCCAAATTTTTTTATATGTTAAGTAAAATATACTATAAGTACATAATGTTTGCAGAATCCATGGGAGAAGAAAACATGCTGGCCGTTGTGTGCAAATCTTATGCCGTTGCAGGTTCTCTCTAGTGCTATGATGAAAAAGTGGTAGAATTGACAGGGAGCAACATCTTCATGCCATAGCAAATGAATTTGGGAAATCGATAAAGGGTCATTTTTCGTTCATCTGTGTTGAGAACATGTAGGCTCTTGTTCTTTTAGGGACATGCGATAATAGAAGAACAAGAGCCTACATGTTCTCAACACGATGAACGAAAACGAGCCTTTATCATTTCCCAAATTCATTTGCTATTGCATGAAAATGTTGTTCCCTTTCAATTCTACCACTTTCTTCATCATAGCACTCGAGATAACCTGCAACGCCATAAGACTTGCACACAACAGCCAGCATGTTTTCTTCTCCCATGAATTATGCAAACATTCTGTAGTTATAGTATATTTTACATGACATAAAAAAAATTTTTTGGGGAGGAAAAGGTCAAAAAAGTAAAATCCACGATAAATTATGGAATATCAATCTAAATATGCACAAAAAGAAGTGTCAATCATAAAGCAATTCGAAGAATCGCTAAAGTTGTCTATAAAGGCAAACGTTTAATCTAAGAAATTACACATACAACAAGTGAAATACCTATGTATCACCAACCTGCTCATCTCTCGAGAGCCACGCTTACGTCTCACGCTCAACATTGTCCCCTTGTTGTGGTGGATCGACCGATCTATTTGCGGCAGCTGTATTCTTTGGTCATGAGGTGGCGGTGGTGGTGGCGGTGGTGGTGGTTGTTGCTTGAGCTAGGCCTCGCTTCGTCCATGTTCATCCCGAGATGCTTTCTTGCATGAACTCCATAACCTTTCGTAATTGCTCCGCAACGACATTGAACTTTACCCGCGGCACCACATCCGGCATCTCCGACGTGCTAGCACCAAGATCTCCGTATCTCCTCTTCTTTCTCCATAAGGACCCGAGTCCGTAGACACGTCCTTTGGAACACTCACCCGCCACATTGAGGTACACCGCCTCATCATCCACCGATTGGTCCGGTGTAGCTCGGGTCGCCTCCCCGACGTCGCTCTGGAGCCTATCCTGCAGATATGAACAACAAACAAAATACATGATACGGGTTAAAGTAAACTTAATACTATTTTACATATAATTTCTATACTTATATAGAACCGCTCTGATCTAGTATCGATGAATGTCATCCTATCGTGATTTACGGTGTGGAGATGCAAATACAAGTTATTCACAATCGGTGGCGTCTGGATGAATCGGTCACGTGCGGACTAAACATAGTGAACAAGTGTATAAATGTAAAAAATATACAAGATGTTACAAAAAACTTACCAATCTTTATTGGGTAGTCACAAAAGACACGGAACCACCACCGTGCTTCGAGGGTCCAGATCCCAGGGCCTTCGACCTCGGTGTTCCTATTCTCCGCACTTGCTTGCTAGACCTGGCCTCGGAAGTCCTCGCTCTCCCAAGACTCCAAGTATCTCCTCCATGCCTCATCTTTAACAAAAAAAGCCGCACACACGACTCTTCTTTAACTTGTGCATCAATGCGGTGTACCTTGTGTCTCGCAAGCTCGTTGTACGCCGCTCGCACAAGAGATCCTCGAGAATCGCGTCATCCCATCTAAACAATATCTACAAATTGGCGATTGCTATTGTTACGAGACATTGAGAAAATAGTATAAATCATAAGGCATTTAGTAGTCTCGTTTACCTTCCATTGGCGCCGGTATTGGTCTTTATGATGAGGCGCACCGACTTCCAACAATACCCTTCAGAATCATCCATCGTTTGAAAACTTTTGTCATCCTCCGTGCACAAAAATGCGAAGGATGCAACTCCCTGTGTTTCATGAACATGCATATCACCTTAACTACTTCTTCAATAATTGACATCCATATTTAAAACGACATATAAGAGTCAAACGCAAACTTACGTATCTTTTGGCAATCAGTCTAATAGGGATCCCCTGCACGCGAGGGGGCTCCATCCCTGTCCTCTTAGGTGGCCGCGGAGGGCACCCTGCTCTTACGTCTTCTTGTGGGGATGCTGCCGGTGATGCTGTGGCTGGGGGTGCATGCCTCGTGGGTAAATGAGTCCTTGATGTCGGAGATGGTGACTGGAAGTGCATATTCGGTATAGTCCTTAATAACGACGATGATGGTACATACGACGCCGACGGTATGGAAGGGGAAGGTGACGCTGCGGCTGTATCGTGCTCGAGAGACCGAGATGTCGGAATCGATAATGCAGGTATCGACCCACGACCTCGACCGCCACGACCTCTATGGACCCCTCGTGTGGCCTGACCATGAGGCCTAGTTGGTATTTCGCCGCCAGAGGTCGGTGCTGCACCTCTTCCGCCTGGACGATGGCCTCCTAATGGGAAACCTCGACGTGGGGGATGACCACCTCCGGCCATGAAACCTAACAAAATAGCAATAAAACATGAGAGAAGGAGGGCATACAAAAATTAGAAATTAAGTCTAAATGATTGGACTTAATAACACATGATCCATGCTAATAAAAGTAACTACATTATTGGACGTTGACATATCATATACATACATTATTCGCTATCATCCGTTTCAAATTCACTCTCATGAGTAGAAGGTGAGGATTCTTCTTCTGAATCATCTCCAATATAAACTTCTTCACTTGGACCCGCTTCAACAATGAATCGAGGATCATCCAGATTGTTGATATCGGCGATTGCATCATCGACTACGCACGTGGTGGGCATCCCATCTTGGAAAGCAATCTCTGCCGAGACCTGGTCATTATCGTCTTTGCTAGTTTCCTCGTTCAATGAATTTTGGTGACAAAGAACAAACCGCTAGCCATTCTTGTCGGTCGTTCCTCATAGAAGGGTACGAAAGGTAGTAGACTTGAGTGGCTTGCATTGCTAGTACAAATGGCTCGTAGTTGTTATATCGTCGACTTCGATGAACCTCTACCAATTGAAGTGTTGGGTGAGTCCTCACACCATGATTCGGTGTAGGGTCATACCATTCACACTTAAACAAGACCACGCGCTTGAGGCCGGTATACTCAATCTCCACAACCTCTTGCGCACTCCATAATAGTTATGGGAAACATCGGCGTAGTTTGAACCCTTCACCAAAACACCGCCGCTTCTGCGTCGAGCTATTAACGTCATATGTTGTGGAGTGGAACTTATACCCATTAACAAGGTAACCAGGGTAGACAATACATGATCGACTAGGACCAACAGAAAGATCAACGAGCGTCTCGTCAACTATAGAATTCCGAGCCTAATAAAAAAAAATTAGAAATGCAATATGACACATTACTTATGGAAGAAATTTATGAATCTATAACGTACAAAAGTAATCACCTTACATATGTTTGAAACCAAATGGGAAAGTTGTGCTCTAGACTACTATCAACCTCCGACTCCCCCATTGTTTGAGTGATTTCATCTACGAATATCCTAGAAGAAACGAACATGTAAGTAGGTTGTCTTACTAAAATATGAACGATGAATGTACCGCATTATTGAATGAAAGTGACGGACAAACTGAACGTATGGAGCGATCTCTGGACAATTGAGCAGTATGTACGAATGAGCGGCATTATACTCCTGCTCTGTTAAGTACCGCTCCTTCGACTTGCCCATGGGTCGACCAAGATAAGTGAAAATTGAGAAATTGCCAACGAAGTTCGGTGTGGGCCCGAGACCGCCATCGTCGTTACGTGGCACTTTGTCATGCAACGTAAAGACGTGATCTTCGAAGTAGTAAGAACAAAAGGATGTGACCTCTTCGACCAAATAAGCATTACACATGGAGCCCTCAACCTTCGCTTTGTTTCGCACGTTGTTCTTCAAATGTTTAAGGTACCTGTATGAATGTTATAGGAAATGTTGATATAAAACCTATTGAATGGGAAAATAATTTCAAGGGCTCAAGATAGTACCTCTCAAATGGATACATCCATCGAAATTGAACGGACCGCCAAACGGGCCTCGTAGGCCAAGTGGATTGGTAGGTGTTCCATAGAGTCAAATAAGCTTGGAGGGAATATTTTTTCCAACTTGCAAATGATTTTTGGTATTTCGAGACTCTAAGACCTCCATATCTTGATACCGACACATTTCGCAGCTTAGGGATCGAAAAAAAGCTTAATTCGCTAATTGCAACCCAAACCGGGTTTGGGAGGAGTTCTCTGAATGCAATTGGTATCAACCTTTGCATGAATATATGACAATCATGGCTCTTCATGCCGAACATTCGCAGTTTCTTTGGATCTACACATCGACCAAGATTCGATGCGTAACCATCAGGAAAACGCAACTTTTCAACCCACTCGCAAAATTTTTGTTTTTTTTGATGTATCAAGAGCATAGCACCCAAGGACATAAGTATTTGTCGCCGAATCAATGTGTAGAGAAGGTCGGTGACAATATTCACGAATATCTTGCCTCGATTTTGCATTGTCCTTACTCTTGCCCGGTACACACATAATAGTGTTGAATATGTTGTCAAATTTTTTTTTCTCAATGTGCATGACATCTAAGTTGTGGCGGATCAAGTTTGTCTTCCAATACGGCAAGTCCCAGAATATGCTTTTCTTCCTCCATCCCGAATTCTTAGCTATCCGCCCATTCACGGATTCGGCTCCGATTTCGTCACCTTCATCAAGCCAAACGATTCAATTTACGCTAAAATTTCTTCACCGAATGCAAACGGGCGGATCATCATTTATGACCATTTTGCCTCTAATGAAATTTTTTTTGTCTTTCCTTAATGGTGATGACTTCGCCAAGAAACGACGGTGACAGTGGAACCATGATGTCTTACCACCATTTCACAATTGAAATGCATTTGTATCCTCCATACAATATGGACAAGCGTACTTACCGTGTGTGCTCCAATCGGACAACATGCTATATGCAGGAAATCACTAACAAATCCATAAAAGGGCAACTCGCATGAGAAAATTTGTCTTGGTGGAGACGTCGTATGTAATCACCCCATTGTTCCATAAATCTTGTAACTCTTTCACAAGCGGCTGAAGGAACACGTCGATTTTCTGCTTTGGGCTGGTCGGTCCAGAACGATAACCGTTAAGAACATAAACTCGGATTTCATGCACATCGATGGTGGAAGGTTGTAAGGAGTCAAAATCACGGGCCACGAAGAGTACGATTTCCGGAAACCCAAATACTTGAAAACCATCGGTGCACAATCCTAAACGAACATTCCGAACCTCGGCGGCGAAGTCTCTATTGACGTCATTAAAATGTCTCCAAGCAATCGAATCAGAACAGTGTTGCATAACATCTTCTTGCGATGAATGATCTTCATGCCATCGCATATGTTTTGCGGTTGACTCAGACGCATACAATCGTTGCAACCGAGGGCCCAAAAGGAAGTAGTACATTCTTTTGCAAGGGCGGTTTTTTGTGTTTCGACCACGACCTCGTCGATGTGCGATGTATCGTGATTTCCCACAAAATTTACTTGACGTCAACTCAAAGTCCACTCCCTAATAAATGATACATTGGTCCTCACAACAATCTATTTTCTCAACAGGTAGACCTAGACCTCGCATTAGTCTTTTAGTGGCATAAAAATTTTCAACCAATGAGTTGTCATTTGGCAAACAATCCTTCATGAGTTTAATGATTTCATTATACCCTCGTTCAGATATATGATGTTCGGACTTGATCGCAAGTAATCTTGCCATTGCGGACAACGTTGTCATGGTTTCGCAACCAAGCCACAATTGTTCCCTACTTGCATCAATCATATCATATAGTAGGCGTGCTTAGGGGTTTGGTGATTCTTCCACGTCATTCCAATTGAAACTTGGACCTGCCACGTTGTGTAGCATCTCGCGGTAAGGTGTCGGATCGTATCCTCCCACATCAGCATCATCAATATGGCTATCCATTTCGTAAAAGTTTTGCGGGCCTTCATCTCCATTCTCACCATGTTCGTACCAACAGTGATATCCCGGGACAAATCCATACCTACATATGTGGTACTCAACCCTTTCGACGTCAAGGTACGGTACAAGTCGACATTTCTTAAAATTGCACGGACATCTAATCTTCCTTTCACTTTGGTATGTAGGACAATGTTGTTTGGCAAATGAGATGAATTCTTTAACCTTCGCCGCGAATTCAATTCGAACGTAACCGTTGTCGAGCCGGTTGTACATCCAGTCTCTACTTGTAGACGACATTCCTATTCGAACGTAACCGTTGTCGAGCCGGTTGTCTATTCAAGTAATGAAATAATAATGATTAAGATGATAGGAAATCTCACTAATTGGAGAATAGTGTAAATCGGAATAGCGATCAAGACAATCTAGAAGAAATTGATAGCTAAGTGAATGAACGAGGTTCTTGTTGAACTCATGAATAGAGAATAAATTGACAAAGTTAGAAAGTCATTAATTTTCTAACTAGTCAGTGTTACACGATGTCTCAGGTTTCATTTATGATTGTATTGTAATGTAATGTCTCTTTTCATATGATGATAGATGTAATTAGATCACTCTAGTCATGGAATGACTTATATAATTATAGGTTTTATTAAGAAATGCTAGAATGGTGATAGATCAAATTTACTTTAATATCTAATGTTGTCCTTAATTATTATCTTGCTAAGTATTAATGTTTGAATGCAATTTAAGGCACGAAATGCAAAGTACAACAACATTTATTCGATATTCCTCTAACTGGATTATTTACCTCATCATAAATATGTAAGATGCCTGGATTAGAAAGTAATTGTTTTAACTTTTCATTGAACTAAGGATAGGGAGTTGAAAATTCAAAGTGTTTTTTATCTATACTAACTATGCTCATTGGAAAGTAAGGATGAAGTTCTACATAAGGGTGAAAATTAGACTTTTTTGGGAGTCAATTGAGAATAGGTACAGTCCACCGAACAGGGCCATGAGAGAATACATCATTGAGGAGACCAAGATTGAGCTCTCCAATGATCAAGCCATGAATAATTTTTTTTCGTCGCTTTATGAGAACAAATTTAACAGAGTTATGGCTTGTCAAACAACTAAGGAAGTGAAGGAGAAACTTAGGGTACATTATAAAGGTAAACATCAAGTGAAGAAAAAAGTTGATAATCGAGGGGCACTATGAGACTTTCAGAGTTGGCTCCGATGAAGACATAGCCACAACCATCACTTCGTTCACTAAGCTCTTGAATGAGATCAAGAATCATGCAAAGAACTATGATCAAAGTAATACCTAGTATATTCAGAATTAGATTTTCATATTTCAGATCATTGCACCTATTATCAATTTTTTGGCATTTCGAATAGCATAACCAAACATAATAAAATAGCAAGGAATAAAAAACAATGCCTAACATGATAAATTTGAACAAAAATACGAACGAAAATTCTTGATTTCATTAGACTGAAAGGAAGTGGAAACTTGTTCTTTTTATAAATGTTAGTTGAACACCTACATAACACATCAAGAGAGACACCGAACATATAACAAAGACATCAATATATCACTTATGATAGCTGAATGGTTATACACATCAAGATATCATACAATAGCAAGGGAGTCATACTGGTAAAGTTACGACCAAATCAAATTTATTTAAATTATACATTTAAATAGGTAAACCAACATCAAGATATGATAAAATAGCAAGGAACACCTACATAACATGTTACTGCCAATTCACCAAAAATAATGGTTCGAGAGGAAAGAGGGAGAACTCACCAATCAAGCATAGCGAGGCGCGGAATGAATGAGAGCACAATACCACCGAACAAAGATCGAAGAGGGGACTGAATGAGAGCATGAAGTGAGAGCCGAGAGGAGCAGAGGCGCGGACTGAAATGGTGCAAGACAACCGAACAGGACCAGAGCAGGGCAGCGCTACCAGGGAGCAATGTAGTGCGAGGACGACTTGTCGGGGTTGGGGATTTGGGGGCGGTGACGGAGAGAGACGAAGATACCAGAAGAGAGAGTTGAGAGCAACGGAACAGAGACGCCGATTTGTTGGGGGTTGGAGATTTGGGGGCCCGTGACCGGGAGACGGCTCGACCGAGAGAGGAGAGACGAGAATATAGAGGAGAGACGACGAAGACGATGAGATAGAATCGCGCGGTGGGTTTGCTTGGTTAGGGCTTTCGGTGGCTTTCGGTGGTGGGGAGGACGAGACGAGGGGGGGTTTTGGAGGGGGTAAAGAGAAATCTCGAGATTTGTTGTCACAAATCTCGAGATTTGATGAACGTGTATAACAAAATAAAGTTTTGGTGGGAATGTTGGCGCCATTTTTCAGAGATGGAATTTAATTCTGTCTCTAATTTCGTCTCTAATTCCGTCTCTGATCCGTCTCAAATCCCTCTCTGAATGTTTCCGTCTCAATTCCGTCGCTAACTTTTTAATTTAGAAACGGAACTTATTCCGTTTCTAATTCCGTTTCTGATTTAGAAACGGAACATATTTCCGTTTCTAATTCCGTTTCTGATTTGCTATTTTTTTGTAGTAAACTTGAATTGCAAATGTGAAGTCTTCAATGTTTTCTTCACATAATACTCTTAAATACTCTAATTCAAAGTAAACATATGATAAATTACTCTAATGGTGGCTAATAGTTGATATGTGGTCAGTTTACCACGTCTTAATACCTATTTATAATTCTTAATAAAAATTAGAAACCCTACTTTATAATTTAACTTGAAATAAAACTACGTCTTTCTATTTTCTGTGAGTCTGGCGCTGTCACTAATGCCCAGTGCCATGCGTGTTAAGCCATGATGCCACTGCTACATGCACTTATTATGCCTTCCTCTTCGGCCGGCGCTGTCCTTGTCTGTCTCGACGCCATCCCTTGTGTGCCATAGCATCGCCACTGTATCGAACATTCCAGTGTTGATTTCTTTACATCTTTTGCTCTCCCATGTCATGCCTTTCCTTTCTACAGCACCACCAATTAAAGCCACGGTGCTAACCATGTTTTCGTGGGTTTTTGCTCCATTTGTTCTTGTTTTTGCTCATTTCCATCCTTTACACCTTAATTCCCGGAAAATGAAATAACATTATGAATCAAAGTTCATTTAGGGATATTTATACTAAATATACTATTAAACTAAACCTATATATAAGTATAAATAATCACTTATCAGTACACCCCAAGTCAAATCAAGAAACCTAAACACACATTTTAATTTGAAAACATTAAGGTTTAACATAAACATTGAATTCAAAGCATAACATATTAAATCGAATAAACAATTGGAATTGAAATGAAATGTAGATAAATATCTCTATCAGTTTACTTACAATTCGCGCAATTCCTAGCTTAAACTAGCTCTCGACCACTCCAAACTCGTACCCGGACTTTTGAATGTGACGCTTTTGATATTTAAGCTATGTTCCCTCGGTCCCTAAATTCAACTAAACGTGTTTATTGTGTATTTAGGTTTTAGGTTGATCTTCCCAAATTAACCCTTAATTGATCCTGTATTGCAGCGCATTTTCGAGCGTGAACACATTGAAATCTTAAAACCTTCCTATAGGTCAAAGTTGTTGGTCTGTGTCATAGACTTCCAAAACTATGAGGTTTATGCAATTTTAATAAGAAGCAAAGGAGATATGAAAGTTTTACTACAATGACTCAAAACAATTTTAGATCTCGACTAGCAACTTTGTAAATTTCATTTCTTTTAAACCATAGTTTCAAAACTCATGATTTTTTCAATGAAGCCTAAAACCATATCCTAGAATATCATACTAAAAGATGAGCTCAATCCAATACGAAATGAAGGGTTATGCTCAAAACAACAAGACATTAACAAAACAGTGAACAAAAAAATTCCAGATTCATCATTAAAGTTGGGGATGATCTTTAAACATGAAACCATTCGAATTTCAAAACATCTCGGTAGGCAAACATTGTTCCCCTTTGAGTTAGCTTTGAAATTCCACCTGAATGGGTCAATTTCAATTTGTAATGAGGAAGTTATGACCAAAATATTTAACTTTAAGAAAATAAATCCAAAAATTTGTCTTAAAACTTCAAAAATTCTTAACTTTAAGAAAATAAATCCAAAACCAGAATTTCTTTATAGTATAATTAGTGGAATTTTACAAGGAATCCAAATATGAAATGAAATTTTGAAAATAAAGTCATTTACCCACTGAAATTGCAGAAAAACTAAAACTAAACTAAAACTTATAGTTTTTGTTTGAGTTTCATAAAGTGGTGATGTAAATTGGTTTACTTAGATGTGGAGCTTGTCTAACTTGATCAAACACCTTCCCAAATCACTAAAATCTCGACAGCAAGCTTATCATCTTTTGAAATCTCTATCCATTCCTTAATCAAGATAAGGACTAATTTTGCATAGATATCCACTAACTTATATATATAGTGGAGTGATGAATTTGTGGCCATCGATCTTGTTTACAACTTATCTTTAGGATAATCTCATGGCTCACATCTTGGCCCCACTACCCACTAAATCACTTAAGCTAACATATATTACAACTTAATTGGCATTGTGATGGTGATAACTTTCATTCTGAGGCACATCAATGCTTATGGTTTTATTTTCTTAACTTAGGCTACATTTATGTAAATTTAACTATAGCCACGTTAATCTAATTATTCTAATCACATTGAACTCAATTAGGACTTACCACATTACTTTATACCTTAGTCCTATGCTAGCACGCATATCGAGGTGCGTCCCCACTCACATCTCGATGTCTATATATAAGTGAAAGTGACTTACTAAGTTTACACACATACAATTCACTAAGAATTCATTACACCAAAAATAACATATTACTTGATCTTCTTGTCGAGTGTTGAACTGTGTACTCACTCTTGGGCCACGTTATGGGTCTTAATTATGGACAAATTCATTATTAGAAATTTGGGCCATTACACTAGGGTTTAAGGAACTTTTGACCTAGAGCTTGAAAGGATGGTCTAAAAGAGTTCAATAGCTTCAATTTTAAGAGATTCAATTTCAAGAAGGTAATAACCTCAACCTTAGCTCTTTACTTCATTGAATTTTTGATTCGGGGATTTTTGCAAATATACCAATGTTTTTAGAAATTGTTTTGTTGAAATTTATTCACTTACCTTGCCCATAGAGTTTCATTGATTCTAATAGACTAGTAAAAGTGATCACATTGATTGTTGATTTACAAATTCAATAATTTCATAATTTTTACTATAATTATACATATTTGCAAATGGTTTACAAAAGTGAATTTGAAATGAGTTTGGAGTTTTTTTTATGATTTTATTTCAATTTAAGATGCTATGATTTTGAAAAGATTACAATTTGTCACCGATTGCTTTACAATATTTAGAAAACCGCTTTTCCAAGTTGACATTTTACTTATTATTTCGATGCCAAGTATATTTTACATTTAGGTGAATTTCAAACTACCTTTCCAAATAGACTTCTCATTCTAAATAACGTTTTAAATTTGACCGAACTATTTTGGATAATGTTGTTTCTATCATTTACATGTTTTTTAAGTTTTTGAACTTGTGATTCTCGAAAATTGATACAATGATCGGAGGATGAAAAGGTAGATGTTCACGAGAGGAGAAGGAAAAGGCACCATTAGTAGAAAAACTCAAACATAAATTCAAAGCTCCACCTAAACTAATTAGGCCAAGAAAGATTTCTTTGAATAACCCCTGAACTAGAGTACCTTGAAAGCCTTCTCCATCCTAAAGTTCTGAATATGATTTGAAGGGAAAGGAAGAGATTGAGGAGAAACCCACCATTTCTTTTCATGCCAATAACCTTATTAACGCTAAAGCTATTGCTAGGATGGATAATGACATTAGTAAAAATTGAAAGATTATACTAGAGATGGGTTTAACATAAAAAATGAAATCAAGTACGGACCTAAGATCTTAAACATAATTAAGGAATGGAATTGGGTATTATTGACTAGGGATTACTACACCAATAATGACGTGGGGTTCTTCGTAAAAATGGGGTGCGAAGTTTAAGTTAGAAAATTCTACGTGAATGGGCATGGGGATGAGAATAAAAAAGTAGTCATAGTTTGAAAAAAGACTAGTAGACTACTCTCATGAGAGAATAAATTGATAGTATGGTTTACCGAAACTTCATTTGAGACAACATAACGAGTACCCTGAACCTAAGTACATGTACATACACAAATTTTCCAGCGAGACCATAAGAAATAGTTTCGAAGCTATCCTAAGGGATGGTTTCCATTTTAACTTAGACGGGTTCTTAAAGCACATATACAAGCCAAGAACTTTAGGAAACCATCCAAAGCCTGGAGCTTTTTCCTGAACGTAAGCCTACAACCTAGTTTATAACAATAAAACATAGTAAAATATAAGGCGACTATCTTATACCATATAGTCCAAGGGATCAGACACACTGACTTTGGTGGAATAATCTACCAAGCAATTAGGAACACCATGACCATGAAGAAAAGTGAAGGACTGCCTTTTCCTTTGATGATTACTAAGTTTTGCAAGCAAAAACGAGTCCCGATGAGAAGAGTCGAGTTTGATGTATTTCCGGATAAGACCATTACTAACGATGTCAGTGAGAAAAGTAAGAAGGTGCCAGGATACGTTGACTCAATAGATGAACTAAAGACAAATGCCACATAAAGAAGAGAACCAATAGAGAGAAGAAGAATACGGGCAACTAACCAAAAGAACTCAAAGGCAACTCAAACTATAGCATACATTGAGGAGGCAACTCTTACCACAGAGCCGCTTACGGAGGACTTCACTGGCATAAATGCAGAAGACACAAAAATGGCCATGCTGTATATAATCTTGTGTAATCTATGGCACCCCCAAGTTCTAAGGCAATCTAGGCCCCGCGCATCATTAGACACATCACCAGGTTATGCCATGTCATCTGCATTCCTATCCATGGTGGACCGTGACAAGTACTTAACCTTTTCAATTGGCCTAACTATTCCAATTATTTGGTGTTTTATGAAAATATGTTCTTAACTTGGTTTAGTTAGTCTATTCATTTATCTCACTTAACTTATTCGATAAGTTATTTAATTGTTCCTTAGTCTTTTCAACTAAATTTATGAGTTATTTTGAGTAAGTTACCAATAATAGTAGAAGTCTTTCATTTTAAATAAAGCAAATAATAAATAACATAAATTTTTCTACTATAATAAACCTTAAGTAGTGGAAAACCCATCAAAATGATACCATATATAAAGGCGATAAATGTACAATATGATCACTATACGTATCAATGTATAAAGTCTTCCAAAATATACTCTAAAGTACTAACATAATGTATACAAACACTTACGAGATGGGATACCAGAGGCTCTTAATGATTAGATGAAATCGCCAAGTACAGCCTTCTCTCGACTCGTTGTAGCATCTGCACTCAGTCGTCCATGCAAAAAGTTAATGACGAGTCTAGTGAGTAAATCCCCATATGAAACGCAAGTTGCATTTAATAAGAATGCAAATAAAACATCTACAAATCATGCTAGTTAATAAGAAACGCACTAAAAGGGATAATATAGTGAAGATAAGTCATTAAGAAAGAAAATATTGAATACGAGTATGGTATGTATTTGCCAGAATCTGTGACTAATAACACTAGGACGAGGAGACTTTAGTGATTAAGTGACTCATTTTCACACTCCAAGGTTAATGAGGGACTCTATTGGTTGGGTGTTTAAAACACCCAGCCCACTGCCTCAAGGGAGAGGAATTTGTGTTAGAGTTAACTACTTACAACACCATCTCTCGAATCATCGACTCTTGGAGAAGTTCTCACGTGTAACCTATGGCATGATCAGAACCGTATCAATAATCAGATATCTAGTCACGAGGGAGTCGGTGAGGGTCATACCATCTCGTCAACCATATACGGACACATACGGGAGTGGAGTAGTCAACAAACCTAAACTGACATAATTCAATGGTATGATGGAACAAAACAATAAATAAATGCTATATGTTTTTCTGGTGGGGTTTCCTTACAAAGATGAGATGAAAACTCGGTCCTTACATGCCTTAATTTCGATATGTTCCCGACACCACAATATGTATCTCTAACTCCCTAGCGTCAATTACATAAATCTTTAGTGTGTTAGCTGCCCCTTCTATTAGACTGTTGACATAACGTTGTTGTAACACTCTTGAGGCCACATGGCTTATGATTATAGACCGTTGTGACCACAAAAATCCTTTATGGGCATAAACATTCTTTTTTGTTTACAAATGTCCTCTCTGGATATAGATATTCCTTGTAGGCACAAACATCAATTGTTGACATAGACGTTCCTTATGGGTGCAAATGTCCCTAATGGGTACAGACATTTTCTCGGGCCACAAACACTATTTATCATTTTCATCAACAGCCCAACATGCACGAAAATGACCTAAACTTCAACATCAAATATTTACCAAAACCAAGAAATTCTTACACATTATGAGATAATTTTCCTTAATTACTCCTAATTAACCCAAAACAACAATAACTTATGTTTTAAATCCTTAATTTGGGTAAGTTAACATGCATTAGTTGAAAAGCTTCAAGAATAATAACAAGGGTTTAATGGCTAAATTTTTAAAAGTTTAGAAATGAAATCATCACATATTATACCTAAAATAATATTAGGGGACATAGAGATTAACCATCATAATTTAGTTTGGGGTCAAGAATCTTAATTCGTAACATTCATTCAAACAAATTTTAGAGTAGAAATGCATGAAAATGGAGGAATTTCATACCTAGCTTGAGTCTTGATGCAAACTCTCTACCCTTATTGCTAGAAAACCACTAATTTGACACAAAATCTTCTAGATCAAAAGATGTCCAGCCTTTCTTGCTCTCATGAAATAGAAATCTTGAATTTCTTTTCGTTGGTTGCATGAATGAGCATGAATGAGATCAAAGTGAAAGACTAAGTTATCTATTTATACTAGCCTAACAAATATTCCTAGCCCCTAATCTTGCATAAAGATCCCATCTCTTTTGTCCATCAAGAGCTTGATGATCCATCCAACCATGAATGCCCACTAAGTATCTTAGTTTAAGCCTCTAGATGATTCATCTCAAAGTTGGTCTAGGGTTCAAACAATTTCTTTTTATACTATTTTAAGCATCTTTTTATATGATTCAATCTGAAGTTCATACCATAGGTATATTAGATGATTTAATTAGCTTAGTTTATGCTTTATTAGTCAATTTACATATCATGCTTAGACTAAGTCTTGCTTACTCACTTACTCGGCACCGTCGCGCATCACGAGGCGTATTATGTCCATTCTTGGCTTATTAATCTCTACAAAAAACAAAGCGTGGAATTTTGTCCATTCTTGGCTTATTGCAATCGAAATGGAACATTTTTCGTCTCGATTCCGTTTGTGATTCATGCATATATTCCTGGAAAATTAGAGACGGAATAGCAATGGAATTTTTGAATTCCGTTGCTAATCCGTCTCTAATTTTCCTTTTTGTTTTATTTTCAAGCATAAGCAAAATCCAATTTGTTCTCCAACCTATACCTTGAAGTTACAACCATAGGACCTCCTCCATCGCCTGCACCCCCTCCAACAACTCCTTGGGGGTGCTGACATCCCACCAAAAAGCTAAATTTGACATTCATACATCGACAATATATATCAACAAAGATTCAAAAGAGAAAAAAAAATGTAAAAATCAAAATTTGAAAAAGATTTATACATCCACGAAAAATTGTCTTGTATTACAAAAGCTCCAAATTTCTAAGTATTCATAAAAACCACCAATTATATTGGAAAGTACCACAAAAAAAAACTTACAATCCTATAAATATGCACAAAAAGAATTATCAATCTAAAAGTAATGTAAGCAACTATAAAAGTTACATGATATGCTTTAAATTCCTCATCTCTCACTTAGAAACTAGATTATGGCGGGTATTGTCACAGGGATATGGGCAATCAATGGCACTAACTCCCACTCGATCGAAGAACCAGCCACCTACTAATAGGGCCACGCTCTGCCATCATGGCCCTGCACAAACGGAAAGAGCAGAGAGGCCCCGTAAAAACAAAGAGCGACGAGATCAATATAAAATCTCAAATTCTTATCATGCTACTCTACATTTTATAAGCATACAAATGTTTCTAAGAACTTGATATTATATACATCAACCATGCAACAATTGGGTAAGATTGAAAAAAGTTTACCAAATTTACAACAGATAAAGAGTTGTGGCAATATATGCAAAAATTCTTACAAAGATCTAGTTCTTGCAATGCCATAATAGTCGAAGTCCTAGTTATTTGCATTTATATGGCACAAAATAAAAAAGTATATAAAGGAAGCAAAACAAATTGGTGCTATAAGATCGCAAAATCGTGGATTTATGTGAACTACATTAGAATTCTTTCAAGCATAGTCACTAGTATTCCATTCAAAGTAAAACAAGGTCACTGGCGTTGTAATCGAACTACATGTGACAAAAAGGCTATTACCTATTTCAATGGTTTGAGGCTTTTGTTGTTTTGTTTTTGTGTTTCACTAACAAAATAAAGAGCTTTCTTTGCTAGAAATCCGTGATTTTTCTTCAATGAGTTGAAAAATCTTTGTTTTCTTTGCTTACTTGAATGTTATTAGAAACACTAGTAAAGGTAAAGCAAGAGGAGTTGGCCCAATAAAAGAAAAAACCAACAGCTGATAGCAATCCCAAAAAAACAAAAAAAAAACAATGATGTATAAGACATGTAAGTAAAAAGTGAAGGAGAAACCCGAATAAGAAGTATTTCATCGCGGATTCTCTCGCCTTAGATCACCGTGCCCACCACGTCCAACAGTTGCCATAATCAATCTAATAATCTCTATGATGATCAAAGTTAGTTGAGGTAAATTCTTTGCGGCAAGTGCAGATTTCATGGAAATCAACGTAGGAGTCAAACCAGGCATACCTATCAAGCAACCACAAATAGTTAGACAATCTTGGTGATTAGTCAATGAAGCTAATTAAAGCATTTTACTTACTAAGAATTTCGGTGTAGTATAAAAGAGGCACATCAAGATATTTGATCTTAACGACCTCCCCTGGTTCTCGAATGAGGCTATACGTACTCTTCCCACCGAGAATCAAGTCGTAAGAATGTAAAGAACAAAGACAAACTTTGGCATTCAAAAGATATCGAGTTGAGCAACAATGAATCAATAATAAACTCATGAACAAGCCAAAAACAGACAGTGAAATATTAATTTGTACATTACCAATGATGCACATTCATGCTACATGGACAACCTAAGCATGCTTTCATCAAAAACAAACATAGAACTGAAAAATATGAACTCACTACTGGATCAGGGGCATCTGATTGCTGGCACATAACCCATGGAACCCTTGTATCTAAAGATGTACCCATGGAGGCTGGCCATTTGATGTAGGGCTTAACAAATGCACCATAAAGTGTAATTAATGTTACCATATTCATTTTGAATCTGCTCAAAAATAGTATCATCACAAACGTTAATTAAGTTCAACAAAAATGGAACAGGCAGCATCAGAACAAGCACAAGGTAGATTCAGGAAAAAAAAATGGAAACCTAGTAATCGAGGCAAAGATAACAAATATAGCAAACAAGAATTATCACACAACCGCTTTCCGCTTTTCTCTATTTTTTCGATCCACCAAGCCCGTAAGAATCGCTTTCCGCTTTTAATCAAAATTCTCGAGAGAATGAGTCGTGTTTCCCAATTCAAATTCAAATAGGAGGTATCCAATTGCGTAGGTTATAAGAATTCCCACCTATTATCCCTCACCGACTCTCATTAACCGTAAAGATGTAAGCATAGTGACTCCCGCCGCTTCTCCATGTTCATGAGCAGAATTCCCACCTATTATCATCCAGATTCATATGAGTATGCAAAACAATAATCCACATATAAAGAAGTTGTTTCATTCACCAAAAAGTATATTAGCATAAAACATGATTGAGAAAATTAGCTAACTTCAGTTGCTCCATATACAAATACTCCCAGAACCTTGCGCTATTTTATTTGTTAATAGATATGGGCTGAAATATTGCCTTGATTGAATTCTCAGCACATTTGCTGAGAATTCTTCAAAGAATTGACAGTGTCATTGCAAGACATCCAGCTTTTCATATAAGGGGAGCAATTGGGATCTATGGTATGAGAATAATCATGTTTATAGCCTTTATATCATACTTGAATTGAGTTCTACAAATGGTGAACAATCATGGTATGGGAATGAAGTAATCCACACAGAAAAATAAAGATACTTTACTACCTCGTTCGCTTATATCAACCAAAGAGAGTGGCATCCTCTATGGCCGAGTAGTCCATTCAATGTACCACCACTCCTTTGAATATCAAAGTTTTGCAAATAGAAAGTTATCAGTTTAGGTTCCATGTTTTCACAGCTTTTTCCTTGCAATGAGTACTAAGTCCACTACCTGCGAATTTGTCAATTGATGCGTGCACCCTTCGTTCTATATCTGATTTGTTCGACGCTAGATTAAGAACCTAAATGGCACAAATACAAAAAAAGAATTTCAATATTGATAAAAGAAATGAATTAGTAAGTAACTTGGCTATTACTTGTAAAATCTTACCAGCTCTGGAGGTCCTTTGCTCGCTCTATGCATTTTACCTTGTTGGTCTAAGTATGTAAGTGCAGTCTTTTTGTTAGTCGGATTGAACGAAAGAAAGTGAACTTCTTCGATCCCAAATTTAGCCTTGAGATCAAACAATTGAACGAAAGAAAGTGTAACATTATCCAAATATCTTATTCAAACAGAATTGCAACTGAGTTCCACCATCTTTAATCTATTCTCATATAGGTTCACAACTCACACGCCTAAACAATACTAGAAATGCTTTTCAACACTCTTTTAAATTAAATTCCATTAGCTTGTTTCAAACAATATTTTTCTCCAAAGGATAGCCATCAATGATCCCCCAATTAGCTATTTTGCAAACATAAAGACATGTAAAATGAATGGCAAATAAAGCCCAAATCAAGTACAAATAAAAGTTTTAGGTTTGGAAGCTTGCAATGCAAAGTAAGTAACCATAATACTTAATAATACCAAAAAAAGACGATGACAATATACTTCTCCAATGTTCAATGGAGATCTCAAAACAGATAGGTTGGTACAGAGTACAAAGAATGTATGAACCGATTAATCTCCATCCAAGATCCAAGAAATGGTAGAGTCAAAACAAAGGAAAGCAGGGCCTCCAACCCTCGAAAAGCCAATGCAAACTTATGAATTTAATGGAAAAGCTATTACCATTTAACATTATCAGCATCCAGATCTCGACATGGAGGTGGCTTTGGCTCACTTAACAATGTGGTGTTCCCACCTTCAGTGCCCGCTCCTTATCCGCTTTGATTCTGTGTTCCAACTCGAATGGAGGAATAGGTAATCCAAAAATTAACTTAAGGAAACCTGGTGAGAAATTAAGTCGTTTCGCTCGATGACGGATTTACCGGAGGTGCTTCTCCCCTTCTCAACATCTCAACAATCTCGACAACTCTCTTTGGAGTAATATCTTCTTGAATTAATAATAGGTGCAATTTGAAAGGGCATTAGGTTGATAGATTGAGTTAGAAAAGTGCAAATTAAAGGATTGCCAAAAAAGTTTAAATTGCGTAATAACATAATAAAACTAATAGGCTTACATAATAATTATATGTGTATCCTTCGAACCCTTCGAGTAGTCACCACCGTAATCATAGAGCATTTACACAAGATCCCTTTCAAAATCGAGAAATTATTAACTTATCATGTGCTTTATTGTATTTCTCAATTTTTAAGCAAAAACAACAAGATCGTCATGAGTGAGGAAAACATATTGTCTTAACTCGATTTATCAAAAAGTAAAAAAGAAGACACCATAAAAAATTCTCACCATGCATTCCATTTCTCCAACAGAGAACAGCCATCCTTTGTCACCTCTCGCATATGGGGAAGAAATAGAATTCCAACAGTTTTCAAAACACCGAACTTGCAAGAAAAATTATATTTGGTTTGTGTAGAGAGAGCAATGAAAGTTGCATTAGCTTACCATTGCGCTTCACCCCAAGGTGTTTAAGTAGAGCCTCTTCTATTTCCCGTGAACCACGTATCATGCAAGGCGTGGTGCCACAAACTAACAGATGATATTTACCAACCTACATTACCAAATACGCTAAGGAAAACTCAATCAAGATGTATGAACACAAGCGATCATTAATGCAATGTAGATGATGCCAACTGCATCGTAAAGATATTAATCATTTACCTACCTTAGTACGGTTGAACATGGAATAAAATGTCGCCACTTCATATACGCTAATTGGAGCAACTTGTACAACCTTAGCTAAGCACCGAGATACCCCGAATTATTCCAGATGTCATTCAGAGAATAATGATGGGACAAACATATATCAGACGTCATTCGGAGAATAATGATTTGACTAGAAAATTATCCCATGTTTATTGAAATAGAAGTTCCATAGTAACGAGTCACGATAAGACTTATAATATTAAGCAATAAGAATGATATAATGTGATATATTTTCAGAAATGTCTGACGAGATAAACTCAAATGCCACGGTGATGCACAAGATCAACTCAACACTTAGACCTAAGAATCATCAACTTTCACATAAAAAAAGCATTCCAAATCAATTCTTATCCCGAGCTTATAAGGTTCAATATTGTGTATAAACCCCCGCATTCGTTAGTTATGCCAAACAAAGTATGACAATTGTTGTATGACAATTGTTTCACTTAATTCCTAGCAAAAACTCAAGCAGTCCGCTTAGATTATTGGATGCATACCTTTGAGATGAACGAGCCCACCATGAACTGCAGTGTAAATGTTTTCTTCCTTTATCCTCTCGTATATCTTAGTTGCCTTGGAATCCCAGCTTCATACATAATCTATCATGTCGTTTACTTTTTTTTGACCTTTTCCTTTGCTAGAAAAATTCTTATTTAAAGAAAAATATACTATATCTACAAATGGTTGCGAGAATATTTGGGAGAAGAAAACATGCTCGGGTTGTTGTGTGCAAAGTCTTATGCCGTTGGTGCGAGCTCTCTCGAGTGCTATGATGAAGAAAGTTGTAGAAATTGACAGGAGCCATTCGGATCATGCCATAGCAAATGAATTGGGGAAATTGATAAAGGGTCGTTTTTCGGTCATCTGTGTTGAGAACATGTAGGTTCTTGTTCTTCTAGAATTAGCTTTTATAGAAGAACAAAAACGTACATGATCGGCAACACAAAGCTAATTCTAGAAGAACAAGAGCCTACATGTTCTCAACACAGATGACCGAAAAATGAGCCTTTATCGATTTCCCAAATGCATTTTCTATGGCATGAAAATGTTGCTCCCTGTCAATTCTACCACTTTCTTCATCATCGCACTCGAGAGAACCTGCAACGGCATAAGACTACACAACAGTCAGCATGTTTTCTTCTCCCAAATATTATGCAAACATTCTGTACGTATAGTATATTTTTCTTTACATAAGAATTTTTCTAGCAAAGACGGAAAAGGTCAAAATAGTAAAATCCACGATAAATTATGGAACATAAATCTAAATATGCACAAAAAGAAGTGTCAACCATAAAGTAATTCGAAGAATTGCTAAAGTTGTCTACTCAGGCAAACGTTTAATCTAAGAATTTACACAAACAACAAGTGAAGTACCTAAGTATCACCAACCTGCTCATCTCTCAAGAGCCACGCTTACGTCTCACGCTCAACATTGTCCCCTCGTTGTGGTGGATCGACCGGATCTATTTGCCGCAACTGTTGCTGGTCATGAGGTGGCGGTGGTGGCGGCGGTGGTGGTGGTTGTTGCTGAGCTAGGCCTGCTTCGTCCATGTTCATCCCGAGATGCTACTGCATGAACTCCATAACCTTTCGTAATTGCTCCGCAACGACATTGAACTCTGCCCGCGACACCACATTCGGCATTTTCGACGTGCTAGCACCAGGATCTCCGTATCTCCTATTCTTTCTCCCTACCGACCCGAGTCCGTAGACACGTCCTTTGGAACACTCACCCGCCACATTGAGGTACACCGCCTCATCATCCACAGATTGGTCCAGTGTAGCTGGGTCGCCTCCCCGACGTCTCGCTTCCGGAGCCTATCCCGAGATATGAACAATAAACAAAATACATGATATGGGTTAAAGTAAACTTAATACTACTTTACATATAATTTCTATACTTACATAGAACCGCTCGATCTAGTATCGATGAATATCATCCCGTCGTGATTTACGGTGTGGAGATGCAAATACAAGCTCTGACACGTAGGGTGGCGTCTCGATGAATCGGTCATGCAAGTGCAGACCAAACATAGTGAACAAGTGTATAAATGTAAAAAATATCCAAGATGTTACAAAAACTTACCAATCTTTCTTGTGTAGTCACAAAAGACACGGAACCACCATCGTGCTTCGAGGGTCCGGTCCCAGTGGCCTTCGACCTCGTGTTCCTATTCTCCGTCGCTTGCCTGACTGGCCTCGGAAGTCCTCGCTCTCCCAAGACTCCAAGTATCTCCTCCATGCCTCATCTCAGAACGAAAACCGGCCGCACACGACTCTTCTTTAACTTGTGCATCAATGTGGTGTACCTTGTGCTGCTCCGCAGCTCGTCGTACGCCGCCGCACGAGATCCTCGGGAATCGCGTCATCCCATCAAAAAAATACCTACAAATTGGCGATTGCTATTGTTACGAGACATTGAGAAAATAATGTAAATCATAAGGCATTTAATAGTCTTGTTTACCTTCCATTGGCGCCAGTATTGGTCTTTGTGATGAGGCGGTACCGACTTCCAACAATACCCTTCAGGAATCATCCATCGTTTGAAAACTTTTGTCATCCTCCTTGCACAAAAATGCGAAGGATGCAACTCCCTGTGTTTCATGAACATGCATGTCACCTTAACTACTTCTTCAATAATTGACATCCATATTTAAAACGACATATAAGAGTCAAACAAAAACTTACGTATCATTGGCAATCAGTCTGATAGGGATCCCCTGCACGCGAGGGGGCTCCATCCCTGTCCTCTTAGGTGGCCGCGGAGGGCCTGTCACCTCCAACCCTGCTCTTACGTCTTATTGTGGGGATGCTGCCGATGATGCTGTAGCTGGGGGTGCAGGCGTCGTGGGTAAAGGAGTCCTTGATGTCGTTGATGGTAACTGGAAGTGCATATCCAGTATAGTCCTCGATGACGACGATGATGGTACAGACGACGCCGACGGTATGGAAGGGGAAGGTGACGGTGCGGTTGTATCGTGCTCGAGAGACCGAGAAGTCGGAATCGATAATGCAGGTATCGACCCACGACCTCGACCGCCACGACCTCTATGGACCCCTCGTGTGGCCTGACCATGAGGCCCTGTAGGTATTTCGCCGCCGAGGCCTGTCGCACCTCTTCCGCCCGGACGATGGCCTCCTAATGGGAAACCTCGACGTGGGGATGACCACCTCCGCCATGAAACCTAACAAAATAGTAATAAAACATCAGAGAAGGAGGGCATACAAAAATTAGAATTTAAGTCTAAATGATTGGACTTTATAACACAGGATCCATGCTAATTAAAGTAACTACATTATTGGACGTTGACATATCATATACATACATTATTCGCTATCATCCGTTTCAAATTCACTCTTATGAGTAGAAGGTGAGGATTCTTCTTCCGAATCATCTCCACTATAAACTTCTTCACTTGGACCGGCTTCAACAATGAATCGAGTCCCAGTCGGATCATCCAGATTGTTGATATCGGCGATTGCATCATCGACTACGCACGTGGTGGGCATCCCATCTTGGGAAGCAATCTCTGCCGAGCCCTAGTCATTATCGTCTTTGCTAGTTTCCTCGTCAGCGAATTTTGGCTGACAACAGCAAACTTCTAGCCATTCTTGTCAGTCGTTCCTCATAGAAGGGTACGAAAGGTAGTAGACTTGAGTGGCTTGCATTGCTAGTACAAATGGCTCGTAGTTGTTATATCGTCGACTTCGATTAACCTCTACCAATTGAAGTGTTGGGTGAGTCCTCACACCATGATTCGGTGTAGGGTCATACCATTCACACTTAAACAAGACGACACGCTTGAGGCCGGTATACTCAATCTCCACAACCTCTTGCAGTACTCCATAATAGTTATGGGAAACATCGGCGTAGTTTGAACCCTTCACCAAAACACCGCCGCTCTCGCCGATCTATTAACGTCATATGTTGCGGAGTGGAACTTATACCCATTAACAAGGTAACCAGGGGTAGACAAGACATGATCGACTAGGACCAACAGAAAGATCAACGAGCGTCTCGTCAACTATAGAATTCCGAGCCTATTCAAAAAAATTAGTAATGCAATATGACACATTACTTATGGAAGAAATTTATGAATCTATAACGTACAAAAGTAATGACCTTACATATGTTTGAAACCAAATGGGGAAGTTGTGCTCTAGACTACTATCAACTTCCGACTCCCCCATTGCTTGAATGATTTCATCGACGAATATCCTAGAAGAAACGAACATGTAAGTAGGTTGTCTTACTAAAAAATGAACAATGAATGTTTTGCATTATTGAATGAAAGTAACGGCCATACTGAACGTAAGGAGCGATCTCTGGACAATTGAGCAGTATGTACGAATGAGCGGCATTATACTCCTGCTCTGTTAAGTACCGCTCCTTCGACTTGCCCATGGGTCGACCAGGATAAGTGAAAATTGAGAAATTGCCAACGAAGTTCGGTGTGGGCCCGAGACCGCCATCGTCTTTACGTGGCACTTTGTCATGCAACGAAGAGACGTGATTTTCGAAGTAGTTTTAACAAAAGGATGTGACCTCTTCGACCAAATAAGCATTACTCATGGAGCCCTCAACCTTCGCTTTGTTTCGCATATTGTTCTTCAAATGTTTAAGGTACCTGTATGAATGTTATAGGAAATGTTGATATAAAACCTATTGAATGGGAAAATAATTTCAAGGGGTCAAGATAGTACCTCTCAAATGGATATATCCATCGAAATTTAACGGGACTGGCAAGACGGGCCTCGTAGGCCAAGTGGATTGGTAGGTGTTCCATAGAGTCAAATAAGCTTGGAGGGAATATTTTTTCCAACTTGCAAATGATTTTTGGTATTTCAGACTCTAAGACCTCCATATCTTGGATACTGACACATTTCACAGTTAGGGATCTGAAAAAAGGCTTAATTCGCTAATTGCAACCCAAACCGGGTTTGGGAGGAGTTCTCCGAATGCAATTGGTATCAACCGTTTCATGAATATATGACAATCATGGCTTTTCATGCCGAACATTCGCGGTTTCTTTGGATCTACACATCGACCAAGATTCGATGCGTAACCATCAGGAAAACGCAATTTTTCAACCCACTCGCACAATTTATGTTTTTTTGATGTATCAAGAGCATAGCACCCAAGGACGTAAGTATTTGTCGCCGAATCAATGTGTAGAAAAGGTCGGTGACAATATTCACGAATATCTTGCCTCGATTTTGCATTGTCCTTACTCTTGCCCTAAGACACACACATAATAGTGTTGAATATGTTGTCAAAAACATTTTTCTCAATGTGCATGACATCTAAGTTGTGGCGGATCAAGTTTGTCTTCCAATACGGCAAGTCCCAGAATATGCTTTTCTTCCTCCATCCCGAATTCTTAGCTATCCGCCCATTCACAGATTCACCCGATTTCGCCACCTTCATCAAGCCGAACGATTCAATTTCTGCCAAAATTTCTTCACCAGAACGCAAAGCGGGCGGATCATCATTTATGACCATTTTGCCTCTAATGAATTTTTTTTTGTCTTTCCTTAATGGTGATAACTTCGCCAAGAAACGACGATGACAAATGATCGAACGAACCACGATGTCTTACCACCATTTCGCCATTGAAATGCATTTGTATCCTCCATACAATATGGACAAGCGTACTTACCGTGTGTGCTCCAACCTGACAACATGCTATATGAAGGGAAATCACTA
Source organism: Stephania yunnanensis (assembly GCA_039657365.1). NCBI lineage: Eukaryota > Viridiplantae > Streptophyta > Magnoliopsida > Ranunculales > Menispermaceae > Stephania > Stephania yunnanensis. The sequence continues at coordinate 47,847,595 of CM077584.1, read as the reverse complement.
ACAAATTCATAAAAGGGCAACTCGCATGAGAAAATTTGTCTTGGTGGAGACGTCGTATGTAATCACCCCATTGTTCCATAAATCTTGCAACTCTTTCACAAGCGACAAGGAACACGTCGATTTTCTCGCTTTGGGCTGGTCGGTCCGGAACGATAACTCGTTAAGAACATAAACTCGATTTCATGCACATCGACGGTGGAAGGTTGTAAGGAGTCAAAATCACGGGCCACGAAGAGTACGATTTCCTGAAAACCCAAATACTTGAAAACCATCGCTGCACAATCCTAAACGAACATTCCGAACCCGGCGGCGAAGTCTCTATTGATGTCATTAAAATGTCTCCAAGCAATCGAATCAGAACAGTGTTGCATAACATCTTCTGGCGATGAATGATCTCCATGCAATCGCATATGTTTTGCGGTTGACTCAGACGAATACAATCGTTGCAACCGAGGGCCCAAAGGGAAGTAGTACATTCTTTTGCAAGGGCGGTTTTTTGTGTTCCGACCACGACCTCGTCGATGTGCAATGTATCGTGATTTCCCACAAAATTTACATGACGTCAACTCAGAGTCCACGCCCCAATAAATCATACATTGGTCCTCACAACAATCTATTTTCTCAACAGGTAGACCTAGACCTCGCATTAGTCTTTTAGTGGCATAAAAATTTTCAAACAATGAGTTGTCATTTGGCGAACAATCCTTCATAAGTTTAATGATTTCATTATACCCTCGCTCAGATATATGATGTTCAGACTTGATCGCAAGTAATCTTGCCATTGCGGACAACGGTGTCATGGTTTCGCAACCAGGCCACAATTGTTCCGTACTTGCATCAATCATGTCATATAGTTGGCGTGCTTGGGGGTTTGGAGATTCTTCCACGTCATTCCAATTGAAACTTGGACCTGCCACGTTGTGTAGCATCTCGCGGTAAGGTGTCGGATCGTATCCTCCCACATCAGCATAATCAATATGACTATCCATTTCGTAAAAGTTTTGCGGGCCTTCATCTCCGTTCTCACCATGTTCGTACCAACAGTGATATCCCGGGACAAATCCATACCTTTATATGTGGTACTCAACCGTTTCAACGTTCATCTAATCTTCATTTCACTTTGGTATGTAGGACAATGTTGTTTGGCAAATGATATGAATTCTTTAACCTTCACCGCGAATTCAATTCAAACGTAACCGTTGTCGAGCCGGTTGTACATCCAGTCTCTACTTGTAGACGACATTCCTATTCGAACGTAACCGTTGTCGAGCCGGTTGTCTATTCAAGTAATGAAACCATAATGATTAACATGATAGGAAATCTCACTAATTGGAGAATAGTGTAAATCGGAATAGCGATCAAGACAATCTAGAAGAAATTGATAGCTAAGTGAAAGAACGAGGTTCTTGTTGAACTCATGAATAGAGGATAAATTGACAAAGTTAGAAAGTCATTAATTTTCTAACTAGTCAGCGTTACACGATGTCTCAGGTTTCATTTATGATCGTATTGTAATGTAATGTCTCTTTCATATGATGGTAGATGTAATTTGATCCCTCTAGTCATGGAATGACTTATATAATTATAGGTTTTATTAAGAAATGCTAGAATGGTGATAGATCAAATTTACTTTAATATCTAATGTTGTCCTTAATTATTATCTTGCTAAGTATTAATGTATGAATGCAATTCAAGGCACGAAATGCAAAGTACAACAACATTTATTCAATATTCCTCTAACTGGATTATTTACCTCATCATAAATATGTAAGATGCATGGATTAGAAAGTAATTGTTTTAACTTTTCATTGAACTAAAGATAGGGAGTTGAAAATTCAAAGTGTTTTTTATCTATACCAACTATGCTCATTGGAAAGTAAGGATGAAGTTCTACATTAGAGTGAAACTTAGACTTTTGTGGGAGTCAATTGAGAATAGGTACAGTCCACCGAACAGGGCAATGAGAGAAGACATCATTGAGGAGACCAAGATTGAGCTCTCCAATGATCAAGGCATGAATATTTTTTTTTCCTCGCTTTATGAGAACAAATTTAACAGAGTTAGGGCTTGTCAAACAACTAAGGAAGTGAAGGAGAAGCTTAGGGTACATTATTAAGGTAAACATCAAGGGAAGAAAAAAGTTGATAATCGAGGGGCACTATGAGACTTTCAGAGTTGGCTCCGATGAAGACATAGCCACAACCATCACTTCGTTCACTAAGCTCTTGAATGAGATCAAGAATCATGCAAAGAACTATGATCAAAGTAATACCTAGTATATTCAGAATTAGATTTTCATATTTCAGATCATTGCGCCTATTATCAATTTTTTGGCATTTCAGAATAGCATAACCAAACATAATAAAATAGCAAGGAAAAAAAAAAACAATGCCTAACATGATAAATTTGAACAAAAATACTGAACGAAAATTCTTGATTTCATTAGACTGAAAGGAAGTGGAAACTTGTTCTTTTTATAAATGTTAATTGAACACCTACATAACACATCAAGAGAGACACCGAACATATAACAAAGACATCAATATATCACTTATGAAAGCTGAATAGTTATACACATCAAGATATCATACAATAGCAAGGGAGACATACTGGTAAAGTTACAACCAAATCAAATTTATTTAAATTATACATTTAAATAGGTAAACCAACATCAAGATATGATAAAATAGCAAGGAACACCTACATAACATGTCACTACCAATTTACCAAAAATAATGGTTCAAGAGGAAAGAGGGAGAACTCACCAATCAAGCACAACATGAGCGCGAGAATGAATGAGAGCACAATACCACCGAACAAAGATCGAATAGGGACCGATTTTCGTTTTTTTGTATGATTTTAATCCATTTTCTCAAGCTTGTTAAGATTACTTAGCTAAGATTATCATTGTCTTACCATTGATAAGTTTATCTAAGCCATTTTTTCCAAGTAACTATGTTGCACGCATCTGGAGGAAATATTTGTCGCATTCATAACTCACGCAAAATGCAATAATCAACGGTATAGAAGGTGTAATGGTATAATTCATAGTAAAATAACCATAATAAACAAGCACGACCCATATGGACATTGTGGATTAGTCTAGGGAAGGATTAGAAGGACTCAAGGTGGGGGAGTGAACATTTACATTTCATCACTCTAGCTGAGGATGTCCAACCAGGGAGTCTTCAATGAAGATAACCCGACAAAGGGAGTAGACTACACCCTTTATGATCATAAGGTAAGCTATCAGTCCCGAAAACTTGATCATGGGGATGATGATCATGCGACATTTGGAGACGGTTCTGAGACCTTTTTCTCTTTTCTTTTCTGTGTAATATTTTCCCAAGTATTATTCATATGAGGTCTTTATGTTTAATCTTGTGCTTTGATTGATGTGGTGTATGTTCACACTTTGATACATTTCCTTTGTTATGTTAGAATTTTGATAAAATGAAATGGTATGATATGTCCTTTAAATCATATGATGCTTGGAAAGTTTAAATTTATCAACGTATGCAATTCATTCTTATTTCTTTAGTTATTAATTTTATTCATTTATGGTTCACAAGGTGTTTTTATTTTTGTTGGAACACTCGACTTAATTCTTAAACCTTGAGGACAAGGTTTAGAATGGTTTTGGAGTTATTAGATGAAGTAAGAAGATGTGAAATATGGAAGAAATAAGAGGTTGAACCCATTTATCCATTCAAAGTTGATTGAATTTTTCAAAACTTTCCCCGATATAGGTAATATTTTCCAATTTCATTTCATTTTATTTTACTTAGGAATATAAATGTAATTATAATTTGAATGAAAGTAACATATTATTATTACCCATGAAGATAGAGATTTTATGGTAGAAATGAATTGTTATACCTTATTTGACTACACCTAGATTCTATATACATTAGAGGAGTTTAAAGGGGATTAATTACTTTGTGTTAGACATTATGATGGGTAAAAGATCGAAACAATAATACATAATAAACAAGATAGATTTCAAAGAATCTTATTATACAAAGATTAATGATCAAGTATTATATGTGTGTGTATTGAAAGCTTATGCCACAATTGAGGAGAAAATAAGAAATTATCCAATAAACTTTACTTAGTTAGAAATAAAGCTTCATTGACTATAGTAAAAGTGAGAAGAGTTAACAACAATTTTTAAAATAAAAATAGAGAAACCCACAGATTCCAAAGGAAATGGATTAAAGAATCTAGTGGTGGAAAAAATGAGAGGAATAATTTCTATAAAAAGAATAACGGATTGCAAAGGAAATGGAGCAGAGAACAATATGAATATAATATGAATAAAATGAATGTTTATATAATTAAAGAAGAAAAAAAGAGATAAAGAAAAATAGAGGAATTTTATGGAAAACTCTTCAAATAAAGTTGTATCTCAAGTGCTTATAGCTAAGTTAAGTGAAATATGTCTTTTTATTCCAACAATTGAATATAAAATGATGATTATTAGTGAAATAAATGTTCCTATCGACTTTGATTATGGTGATATTTAAAATATTGTTTAAAAATGAGATTGATTTGTTGATTTTTGTGTCATGAGATTTTATATTAGTTATCGTAAGCTTGATGCTTGTTAGTGGATATTGAGAAAACCTTTGTGGTGCCTTGACCATGGTGATTAATTTAACTTTGAATTTTTAGGTGTATCGCTGAATATATTCTAAAGATAATTATTGTTTAAGAATAAGAGTATATAACTATGAAATCAGAATGATGAAAGAAAAAGAGAATATCATTGAGATATTCCTTGCCCTGAATGAGAAAGTGCTTTATTTGGTGGTATTTAACAAGTCAATAATTATAAATGTTTTATAATTCATTTTAGAATAATTTTAAATGTAAAAGATTATACATGGAGTTTTCTCTTGTTTTTGATATTTCAGGTATAAATGGAGCATATGAAGAACTCCACCTATGATGTACACTATATGTGCTACATAGCCGGTCCTAAGTCCGGATAAAAGAGGAGGACTCTGACGCCCATTTTTTCATACCGAAAAATGGGTAAGGGAGGTCCCAAACTCACTTTTCATACTCAAAAGTGGGGGCCCCAAGCTCATTTTCTATTCTTGAAAAATGGAGGAGGGTTGCGATAGGTTGATAGCTAACGTAAAACTTTTGTCACTTTTCATGAAATGGATCAAACATATATAAACGTTGGGGCGTTCCCACATAGTGACGTGCTGCATCGAGCCCGGGTGTAGTGAGAAATAAGCAAGGGTGTGTTTCACACCGCTGCCAATGAGAAAGGGTTCCCACACATAGGACGTATGTGGGTAAAGAAGTTAATCCCTTCACATCGTCGCCCGAATGTGAAGAAAAATGAGCAAGGGTTCCCACACAAAGGTCGAGTGTGGGTAAATAAGCTAGTTTATAACAAACACGAAAACAAAAACAAAACCAGAGATACGGACACTAGATCTTTTAGAAAAAATAGAAATAGAAAAAGAAAACAAATATAAAGAGGAGAAAAAATTCGTTTAGGAACATGGAACATAGGGACACTTACGGGGAAGTCAATAGAACTAGTAGATACCATGATTAGAAGGAGAGTAAATATCGCTTGCGTCCAAGAGACAAAACAGGTAGGAGAAAAGAGTAGAGAAATAGGAAGCACAAGGTTTAGATTGTGGTACACAGGTATAGATAGAAAATGCAATGGAGTAGGAATTGTGGTGGATAATGATTATAAGGATAAGGTCGTAGAGGTTAAAAGAATGGGGGATAGATTGATTTTAGTAAAATTAATTATTGGAGATGAAATAATTAACATACTTAGCGCCATTGCACCACAAGTAGGATTAAGCGAGAGCATCAAACGTAAGTTTTAGGACGATATGGATGGAAATATGTAAAGTATACCATTAGATGAAAATATTTTTATTGGAGGAGATTTAAATGGGCATGTCGGGGCAAGTAACGATGGGTTTGAGAGAGTTCGTGGAGGTTTTGGTTATGGTAATAGAAATGAAGAAGCAAAATCAATCTTAGAATTTGCTTCAACATACGATCTTGTCTTTGTAAATACCAGTTTTAGGAAGAGGGAGTTGCATACAATTACTTTTAGTGGTGGTCATAACAAGAGTCAAATAGATTTTCTTTTAACAAGAAAAATAGATAGAAAAATATATAGAGACTGCAAAGTAATTTCTAGTGAAGCATTTACTACCCAACATAAGTTAGCAGTACTTGATGTTAAGCTAACACAATGACATAATATGAATAAAAGAGCTAGCGACCCTAAACTAAAGTGGTGGAACCTAAAAAATAGTAAACAAGTAAAGTTTAGAGAAAAACTACTAAAGGAAAATATTTGGAATCTTGACTTATATGCTAATACAATGTGGCTAGAAATGAGTAGTTGCATAAGGAGAGTGAGATCAAACATATTAGGTATATCTAAGGGCTTGGGACCTCCAAAGAAGGAAACTTGGTGATGGAACAAGGATGTCCAACGAGCAATTAAGACTAAAAGAAAGATGTATAAGAAAATACCTAAGTGTCAAGATGAATATGTGTACAATCAATATAGAGAAGCTAGAAAACAAGCTAAAAAAAGTAGTTAGTTAAGCTAAAACAAATTTCATGGAAGATCTATATACAAGATTAGGTAATAGAGATGATGAAAAATATATATAAATACTAGCCAAATTAAGAGATAAAAAGAAACAAGACCTAAGTCATGTAAGATGTATTAAGGACAAAAATCAAAATGTTTTAACGCGTGATGAGGATATTAAGGAGAGATGAAGAAGTTACTTCGATAGTTTATTTAATGATGGCCAAGTTGATACTATAATAGATGTAAACCCACACCAAGAAAGAATTGTAAACTATACACGCAATATTAGAATTGTAGAAGTTAAAGAAGCATTGAAAAGAATGAAAATAGGGAAAGCATGTGGCCCAGATGAAATGCCCATAGAGGTTTGGAAATGCTTAGGAGAAATTGGATTGACTTGGTCAACAAAACTTTTCTATAAAATTTTAAAAATCAAAACAGATGCCAATGGATTGGAGAAGAAGCACGCTTGTGCCAATCTTTAAAAATAAAGGAGGCATTCAAAGTTGCTCAAACTACTAGGGAATTAAACTTATGAGTCACACTATGAAACTTTGGAAGAGGATAATTGACAATAGGTTAAGGAGAGAAACAACAATATCAGAGAACCAATCTGGTTTCATGCCTGGGAGGTCAACTATGAAGGCGATTTTCCTTTTAAGACGATTGTCAAAAAAATATAGAGAAAAAAAAAAGATCTTCATATGGTATTCGTAGATTTAGAAAAAGCATATGATAGGGTCCCTAGAGATGTTCTTTGGTGGGTTCTAGAACGAAAAAGAGTGCATATTAGATACATAGACACTATTAAGGATATATATGATGGAGTAGTAACGAGTATAAAAACCTTTGGAGGAGCTACAAAAAAATTACCCATTACGATAGGACTACATCAAGGATCGACTTTAAGCCTATATCTATTTACTTTAGTTATAGATGAACTAACTAGACATATTTAAGAGGATATACAATGGTGTATGCTATTTGTGGATGAGATTGTCTTAGTGAATGAAACTAAAAATGGAGTGAATAGGAAATTAGAACTCTGGAGGAATACATTAGAATAAAAAGGTTTTAAGTTGAGTAAGATGAAAACTGAATACATGCATTGTGAGTTTAGAAACACTAGACATCGAGATGAAGGAGTGGTAAAATTAGGAGAAATAGAAGTTCTTGAGGCAAACCACTTTAGATACCTAAGATCAATCATACAAAATGATGGTAACATTGAGAATGATGTCACACATATAATTCAAGTTGGATGGAAGAAATGGCGGAGTGCAATAGGGGTGATTTGTGATCAAAATGTTCCTACTAAGTTAAAAGGGAAATTTTATAGGACAGCAATTAGACCAGCTATGCTATATGGAAGTGAATGTTGGGCTGTAAAGCAATAACAATTACATAAAATGAACGTAACAGAAATGAGGATGCTTAGGTGGATGTGTGCTAAAATGCGTAAAGATAGAATAAGAAATATAGAAACTCAAAGACAAGTAGGAGTAGCACCAATTGATACAAAGATGAGGGAAGGATGGTTGCGATGGTTTGGTCACCTGTAACGACGACCTACAAATGCTCCAACTAGAAAACTTGACTCGATAGAAACTGTAGAAATTCGACGAGGTAGGGGCAGACCAAAGTTAACATGGGATGCATTAATTAGGAGGGATTTGAATGGTTTGCAAAGCTCACCATCAATTGCACTTAATCTAGCATAATGGAAAAGTTTGATCCATGTAGCTGACCTTAGTTAATTTGGGACTGAGGCTATGTTGTTGTTGTAAATGGAGCATATGAAGAAACGAAGGAATAATGAAAAATTATGAAAAAATTAAACAAATAAAAGAAGTATACAAAGAATTATAACGGAGGAAGCATAGAAGAATTAGAGATGAACTAGCAATTTTCAACGATTTCTTGGAGACACCAACTCACTGGCTAAATCGATGGACACTAGAAAAGACTAGTGAACTCAAAAATCCGATTTAATCATTGATTTATTCCTGACTCACATAAATTGTTGTGAATCGCTGAGCTAGATTTCGAGAATTTTGGATAACTACGAGTTGTTTAAGTTGTTTTGGTATGTTTAATACTTAGAATACTATAAATACTAACCTAGGGTTACAAAATTAATTGCCCTTGATCATACTTTGAAGCCTAAGAAGCCTTGATTGCTTTTAGATACATAGTCTACTTATTTTACATTCATTGTCTATTATTTCATTGTTTTTGAATATTCAAGTATTTAAATTCAGAGTTATTTTCAATTATGCCATTTATTTATATTATCAATGTTATTTATAAATATGAGTGAGTTATTTGTTTGATCTAATCAAAGTTTGAACGTGAAATAGATCTGTTTCACAATGTAGGTATGATGAGATGAATATGTGCTTAATGCTTTAAACTGATTGTATTCTTTAATTCACTAATTTAATAGGTTAATATGTTTTGATTTTAATCGTGGATCTAGGTATTATATGCATAGTTGCAAATATGCATGTGATATATGGTTTCATTATCTATTTGAAGTAGTAACTAGGATTATTTGAAAAGCAAACATCGTTTAACTATCTTAGGCTAATTTGAGATCTAAATCAAGTTTTGAAGTGGCTTTTTGAAGATATTACATTTAGTAGCTCGAATTTCTCATAAGGTTTGATGTGGTTCTATTGCATGAAGTTAACGTCTTAATTTAAATAAAGGGATTAGCTCAATAGAATTAGAACGTAGCTTTTCCACTAGTATAAGGAGAATAAATGACTAGCTAAAGGCTGTTTACTTACTTATTATCAAAGTTTAATGATTTATCTTACTTTATAAAGTATGCTCGTGACTATATATGGATTGGATTTAGATGTTTGGAATGCAAAACAGGTTTATGTTTCATTGTTCTGGATATTTGTTTAGATATTTATTTATATTGAATTTAATCTGTTTGATTAATTGTGATTCTAGATTGTGATAGTTAATTAAGATAATCTATTTAGTTAATTATTATTATATTTGAGTTAGTTATTAGTTAGTTTAATTATTATTATTAAAATAAAAATAAAATAATAAAAACTTTAAAAGTCTTTTTTCCTAGAGAGGTTTGATAAATCTCTGTGGAGATGGTTCCCACTTACTATTGCTACAAAATAATTAAATGATAATATATATATAAATTATTGTACACGTCCGACACATGTCACAATAGTTAATAGTATAAACACTTCTAATTCTTATCTTTTTGAAGCCTTTAATTATTATTTTTATATATATTATCAAATAACAAAGCTATTAATTTGAAATTGGTTGGGTCAACTTGCATGATGAATAATCCATCATTTCCATTATGTGGGGGCCCTACGCCCCGAGGCAGCCGAGGGTGTAGAGTGTGAGTCCTACTACTGTCCCTGCAGTCCTACCACGTTGTTGACCCGTAGGTTCCGCTCACCACTATCGTCCATTGCCATGTCGATGCCCCTCGATGTGCATGCTAATTCATTAATTCATTCTTATATTATTCAATCCTCCAGTTATTTAATTACTATTTGTTGTGTTAAGTTAGCCCTATTATCCGTCCTTTTATAAATTTTTGAACATTGAGAGAAATTTATAGGAATTTACCATATTTAATTAATAAAATTAAGTGAAAGACTTAAACAACATGAAATATAGTGGATATATAAAGTTCATGTGGACCATGAAATAAATTCACTGTATATAAGGCGAAAAAAGTAAATATATATATATGTACAAGTTTCTCAAGTTCCATGATATCCAAAATAGGAAAAATACTTAAAGTAAACATGTAATAGTAAGCCCTAGACAACAGACAATCAGAGATAGTTGCATAAAATCCCCTTGCCCCTACTAATACTACAATTTGCGGTCCATCATCACAACAAAGAAGTTAACGAGTGAATTGAGTAAAATCCTAAAGAAATTTACTGAGCATTCAATTAGTAAAGAAACTAGTAATACTATTAAATGAACATGCAAAAATTAAACATGCAACTGTAAATAGATCATCGCATGCATAAATAATAATAGAGTGTAAATGTCTGTGCCCGTCCCTATCAGACTAGACCATACTTCAGATCCTTAGGATTCCTCCGGTGTGCTCACGCACTGGTCCATCACTTGGTCTTCTCGGTGGTTGGCATAAACCCTCGGTGCACCAAAACATGTACCGATACCGCAGCTCGGGTCACTGTACATCAAGGGTTTGGGTGCACATACTATGGTCTAGTATGCCATGATAACACAACAAAATACTCGACAACGATAAGAACGTGGGTAACTGAACTGAATAGAGTAAAACAACAATGAAAAATAAATAAGTACTCAAAGTGATTTTCAATTGGGTTTTCCGCACCTAAAAGGTTATGCTCCAACTTCCCTGGACTCTCGAGTCCAACCCTGACTTACTTTGGTATCCAAGCTATAGTCCCTTATTTCCCTGAAGTCGATTAAGTGTGTTTATAGTAGTTTTATGTTAGATTAATGTGTCTTAAGTCCTAAGATTAGAATTTAGTCAAATCACAAGAATCATTAAGTTCTTATTTTCTCGGCTAAATTCCTCAAAATAGCACAAAAACTATTAAAATTGAAAGTTAGGGTGTCAAAAATGTGTTTTTGTAAGCAACACGCTGTTAAAACTTATTTTTATTTAATTTTCTTGTTTCTGGATAGCGCGTTATGTTGGCCATATATCATGCTATTGAGGTTGAAACGTAGAATCTCCAACTCGGGAATTCTAAGTTTCTTTTCCTAATGACTATCTCCACGCATCATCGACCCCATTCTCGACTCATGGCGGAATCAAAACCTCCTAAAACGGTAAAGCAACACATCCATAGCATTTATATCATCAATTCAAAAACAAATCATGCATTCATTCCCAATTTGATTGAACTCATGGACTTGATCTTCCTAGCTTAATTCCTCTATTAGATGACCTCGATTTCTCCTAGTTCTTGCTGAGTTTTTCAGCACTCCAACCTAAGAACATTCTTTGTTATGGTTGCATGAAGAGATTTTCCATTAACTTAGCTATATATAGTTGTTAATGAATTCAAGTGTGTGCGCATATCTCGAGGTGTATTCTTGGCCCTCGTTAACTCCTACTCCACTAACTTACATCTTATCAACACCAAATTTTAACTCAAATCGCATAGGATGCCATTCTAATGCGAATCTCGAGGCAAATATATGACTCGTCAATTTTTCTATTAGACTATAGGCATTTATAATCAATTGATTCAATTAATTTAACTTAGGCACTTTTATACATATGTATGCTATTTAAGGTCTTAATTGGTGTACTACCACTTCTCGAGTACTCGACTACTCGAGACCTAGTGCGCCGTGTCTTGACACGCATCTCGAGGTGTGTAAATTCTTGCGTTCTCAATTTAATTAATGTAGCCTATGACTTATTATCATTAAATCTCACATTTACTTTGACTATACTCATATTATTCTATTTAGCATAGTCTAAATTTAGTGTACATGCACTTCACTTACCCAATGCCTGCGTCGATACGCCTATCGAGGCGAATACCCGTCATACGGTCTCACAGGCTTGACAAATTAAAAAGAAACATGTGATGAATTATGCATTAGTTAATAAGATACACTGCAATAAGACAATCAATCAGATAAATATAACTAATATACCTAGTCAGGCTTGGCCCTAACAATATCTGCATCGTCTACGTGGGTTTGAGTTGGTGTCCTAATTTAAAAATAATAATAAATAATAACGTCAATAAAATTGGACCATTACAATTCTTCCCAATTCAGGGAAATTTTTCCCTAAAATTTAATATAAATGACACGCGCCGCAAATATAACAACTCCTTGTAAGAATATTACAATCAACTTCGTTGATCACGGATATTGTCCTCAAGGAAAGGTTTTTGCACTAGTTGTGTATTACCTACTTAACTTGAATTATTATTAACGGATTTACTTTTTAATTGGTTTTTATACTAAACAAAACTATCTAACAAATCTCTTCAAACTTTAATTGACTTCTTATATTAAGGATATCTTAGTTCACAACTTCACCTAGGTTATTTAATATTACGTTTTGTATTCATGTTTACATCTCAATATATTTTATACAATGCCTAATTAGAATAGAAAAATTTCCTTCAAACCCACTTCAACCTACTGTCGTGACAAAAAAGATTATAATGTAAAAACTATAACTCCACCTATTGGCATGAATAACATAAGCTCCATATTGCTTTAAGTCTCAAATCATTGGATTCACAACCAGCTAAGTTTACTATTTGCGCTTCCCCAATCAACAACTATCTCTCGATGTTGTATATTTTATGGTTGTAGCGTTTATATCCGGATTAAAAGCATCAATGACCATGATTACTTCTAAAGCATAAGTTCATTAAATACATGATCAATATGTCTAATGCATTACACTCAGATCAATAGAAATTCTATCCATTAAACTTTTTACTCATATTTTAAAGGATTGCATTCATACCATAGGATCCATTGACCCCTAAGGTAAATAGAGTACTCGCATATCATTGAAATGAAAACATCACAATCCAATATATAATTCATTACAAGTAGAGATAAATATAGATATTACATTGAATTAATAAATGAAACCTAATATTGATTGCAAACATGGAGTCTTCAACTTTTCTCTAACAAAAACTCCTTAATACTCAAACTTAAAGCTAAATTACTCGAATGGAGGCTAATCTCCTTCTATGTGGTCGTCCCCTTGTGTTTACCACAACCTAATACCTATTTATACTCTTTAATAAAAATTAGAAACCATAAATTACAATTTAACCCAAATTAAAGCTCCACTTTCTAATTTTTCTGAAGTTGGCGCTGTCACTTACTGCCCCAGCATAGTATGCGTTAAGCCACAACACTGCCAATGCAGTGGAACCTCATTATGTGTTTTTGAGCTCCTGGAGCTTCAGCGACGTCCCCTATGTGTCCCGACATTGTCCCTTATGTGCCACGATGCCGCCACGACGACAGACCTTCATAATTGATTTTCTTCATTTCTTCTTCTCTCCCATGCCATGCCTTTCATTTTCATGTCATGCCTTCTAGTCCCATAGCGTAAATACATGCTCCCACGATGACAACTTTAATTTTGTGGGTTTTTGCTCTGTTTCTTCTCATTTTTCCTTTATTTATTCCAATACACCTTAATTGCTTGAAAAATGCAATAATACCAAGAATTAGCACTCATTTGAGGATATTTATACTAAATATACTACTAAACTAACCCTCTATATGTATAAATAACTGCTTATCAAATACCCCAACTTTAAGGTTTTGCATGTCCTAAGGAAAGGTGTATTGTACTAAATCTCCGAATAACTAATTCTCATTCAATTCACATTGTTCATGGAGTAACCTTTAATTTACTTAGTTTCAAGTTAAGAATACATTCAAGAGTTTTTATTTACAAATAACTTATATTTTTAAAACATGCAGCTTTAACAACTCATATAACTTCACTTTCAAAACACTAAAGTAGATCTCAACAAAATACCATCATAACTTACAAGTTCGTTTCGTTTCAACACTCAAGTAGCAATTATATGTTGGGGCATGTGCCCTAGGTTAATCTATAAACATTGTTTATCTTATAATCTTAGTTAATAAAATAGAGGTTTTCATTTGTTGTTTTATTATAAGTGATTGCATGTTTACCTTATAATAAGATCCATGTATATTTGTTGAAATATCCTAAATGTACTTAGCCAGTCATCATACTGGGAGCTATAATGAATTCATACTAGTGTGAATCTTAATTGATAGTCGTGTGATGATCACGTGTATAGGGGTACAAATCAAGATCATGAGTAATTATTAGGGAACAAGGTACTAGAACGACCCACTGTGAGAACACCACATAGATTAAATCATACGTGTTACTCATGATAGCTATCTCATTTAGTCCTTCGATTTGAGATTACCATAGACTTCAATATTAGGGGCATGGTGATTTGACACAATGAAATGTCGTCCTTAACCGGACGATTATAAAGATTGTGATTGGTTACCATGTGATTAACATGTGAAGGTGTGTAATCAAGATATAATTTGTCCCTTTTATATATAGAGAGATATCAGTGGATCCCTTGATATGTTAGACTATTAAATGGCCAAGTCAAAGTGAATTGATATGATCAATGTCGCTTGGTTGTTTTCAGTCTACCTAAAGATTAAGACTAGTACGATCAAACATTAAGGGTAACTTTCCATGCCTTGTGTTTAATCAAAAGATATCGCATGATAAAATGATATAATATATGTTAAACATTAGGTAGTATCAATTTTGATATTCATGCTACTTGGGTAGTCATAATACCTTGCTAGAGACCGCTTACGACTTGTGTTCCAAAATGATTTTGACTCACTGCCAATGTTGCATGAATCTATTGGGTCGCACGCTAAGAATGGATTTGCATAATTTCAATTGGTCTAGAATAACAAATCTCATTGGTGGTGGTATAGGTGCCTGTGTTGGTGGAGGTAGTGGAAAGATTTCAGGATCGTCTAAGTCCTGCTCTTCTATCTCTTGGTCTACAAACTAGTATCCCTCAGCAAATCCTTGTTGTTATTGCTCCTCATCTTCTTCATTCTCTTCATTTTCTAGCTCCTAAGAAAATTTTGTTGCTGCTGCTTCTGCTGATGCCCGATCCTCTTGCCTCTTAGCCAACAACTCAGCCTCATGTCTAGCTCCCTCGATCCTTTCTTTCTCTCTCTTGTCCTCGAAGTCTTGATAATTAGGTGATGATCTCAATGTGAGCATGAAAGCTTCATCCACAGTTGTTTGAGCATCTATATCAAATTCATCATCATCTCTCGTTTTCACTCTGGCCCTTACGAACATCGAGTAATCCATATAGGAAACAACAACTTGTTGTCCCTTTCCGACATGATGGACACCCTCAGACTGATATGTATGATCTCTCCAATGTTAATTTCCGTCTATTGTGTAATCTCATAAAGACAAGCCACATTTGTCTTGTTAATCTCACCCCGCTGAGAAGTGGGGAATAATGAAGCAATAGGAAAATGTTGCCATATTCTGTACACTTTTATAACGCTCCCCTTTTTAATGTGCTTTCACACAATCTCAGCACCCATTACCCATCCTTGTTATCTTGGGACAACTAATAATCTCCCTATGGTCAGGAAACTTGGTTGTAATTATATTAAATTCAAGCTTTCCAATCCATAAAGGTATTAATCTCACACATATTAAAGGGAAAAAAAACTCCTCTCACTTTCACTGACTCCTATTCTACCGTGAATTTTGCATTAGCATAAAATTCATAAACTATTTTACTAATTCCTTTTACTTTGTTCCTTCTATAATATTGAGTAAGAAACTCCTAATTATGCCACCTAATGTAATTATTGACTCTTTAATCGTACTTGGCTGGCAGATTAATCCCTCTTTCGCGAATGAACTCCCTATGTTGAATATCCTCATATTTGTCCTTAGCCTATTTACAAATGAAATATTTGGATTTAAAAGGTGTAGGCTCTTCTTTGTTAGGACTCCTAGAGGTGGATGCCTCAAAATCATTTGCTCTAGTTTGGCTAACTTATTCCCTTGTTCTTGTCATTTTCTTCAAATTAAGCAACTAAAAAATAATGCAATGCAACTTGGTCTTCAAATCACCTAAAATTCAAAATTCATATAACATGGATCATGCATACGCCAAATAATGCAAAGATATCAAAAAATTCTCCATGGATAATATTAATTCTCACATTCATAAAATCTTGCAAAACATGTCATATAACCTCATTCCATAATTTCATACAATATCATCAAAATTCTTAATATTTAAAGCATAAGAAGATAAAATTGTAAATATACCTCAATATCGGATTAATTTTTATGTAGATCACTTCTCTAAGTCTTTATCAATACAAGCCCTCCCACTTTTCTAACCAACTAGAACCCTAGCTCTCCTTGGAATCAAATTCTAAAAATCTGAGCCCTAGCACTTCCACTTGCGCAAATCCACAATGTGATTGTATCTTCACTCTAACTCACTAGGACCTCACTAATCTCACTTGAAAATGATCAAACTTTGGCTCTAAATGGGTGTATGTTTGGTGGTTGTGGTGAGGTTTTGGTATAAGTGTGGAGAATGGTGTGAAAAATGGGTTTGATACCATCACTTTGACCTCGGCACCGTGCCTTATAGGCACATCGCTGTGACAGCGCCACCACTATGTCAATGACCAAGTGGGGCTGCGACGCTCCTTTCACTAATCTAGAGCACCACCTAGCCTAATCTCATAATTAAGCCAAAATCCTAGTCGTATAAGAATTAACTAAGTATTAGTCAGCCTTTCTATCTTAATCTCCTCGATATACGAATTTAGGATAATTAGTACACATGTCAACATATTTCTAGATTTCAGAGTAATTAAAAACATTTTAAGTGTTATAAAGTTTAGTGGAAGTCTTAACAGATTATGCGGAAGCAATATATTAAATCCTAAGTATGGAAATCAGGAAACAATGATCACATGCATACATATAATAAAGTGGCAAATATAAATAGTGTGATGGTCATTATAAGTTGGGGAACTAAATGCTCGACCCAATATACAACCACAAAATGTAGCAAAAGACATAACTGTATAATAAACAACATATCAAATCCTACAAAACTTTGATGCAGAAGTAGGCTGCTAGCTTAGAGGTAGTCACCGATCTTCTATTTGCCAAGCCTGCTCATCGACAACTCTACGCCCACCATCATAAAAAGGACAATGAGTACAAAAAGTAATAGTAATGCCTGTTAACATATTCATTTACATTTCCAAAAGACTAAATGGTATTTAAAAGCATAAGTTCAATAAAGAAAGACTAGTACCATAATTATGCTAAGAAATACCACGGTTAAGCAAGTGAAACTAACGCGAGGCTAAAAAGTTATGATATAGATCCAGTCGATCGTTACATGCCTCATCGAAGCCTTTAAGGCCACTAGAGGATGTGCGTGAAATCACGCAGTCTTATATCACTAGGGACTCTAACCTCAGTGTTACCAGGGACTCTAACCTTGATGTATTGAGAACCCCAAGGACTTTAACCCTATGTGTCGCGTCGCAGTGGTGATTGTCGACATCAACCATTTACTCTAGCTTCACGTGCTGATCAACTTTAATATAGTGCAATAGACTCTAGATTCTATAACTACATTATAATTCCAAGAAATTGACTCGTTAAAGATTCCAAGGCTTGGTTATGCTACAAAGCACAATGTCCAAAGATTATTAGTCCATAAAGTCATTCGCAAACTCACGATTCCTAATAGCATGTTATTTACTTTATATTCACTGTGAAACAATAGGAAATGACATAAAACACATGGATAGATTCAAAAGAATTCAATTCATCATAATATCATGAAATTTAAGCTTAAAAATGAGAAGTGTCAAATAAGTTGATGATATGAGAGTACAACGCTGGACATAGTCGATATAGACTACAAAAAATAAGCATAAAGTGGATATAAAATGCGAATAAAACAATCAATAGGTATACTCACATCAAGCAATATAAATTCCAAGCTTTACCGACCTCCCAATACCCCAAATCTCGTATTTGAACCCTTAAAAATCCTCCCTCAGTTCTTGATACCAAATTAATCTAAATAAATTGGGTTTAGGTCGGGTCAAGTGAGTTTATGAACCTTAACCTAAAACAACCCTTTAAGACTAAACAACATTGAAATTTAAGTCTCGTATTGCAATGCTATTTTAAGCATGAAATTGTTCAAATCTCAAAATCTTCCTTTAGTACAAAGTCTTTTGTCTCTATCTTAGCTTTCTGAGAAGGTTTGGTTTGCCAAATTTCGATTTAAAATGAAAGAGATACCGCAATTCTACCAAAAATAGCTCAAATTGGAACCTAATCCGACCAGCAGACTTAGAAAATTTATTTCTCCCAATCTATAGTTTCATGATTTGTGATTCTTGGTGATAAGGCGGCTAACATACCAAATAGCAACATACCAAAAATTTTGTAAAACATTCAATTGCTTATTTGTAGAGCGCTTTTGGACATGAAAACATTCAAATTACAAAATTTCAAGTAAAACAAAGTTGTTCCCCTTTGAGTTAGTTTTCAAAAGTTGTAAGATTGGGTTCATTTTGATTTGATATGAGCAAGTTATGACCATATTACATAGGTTGGTTCATAATATAACATGCAAAATTTCAATTTTTGACGTACAACTAAAAAAATTAATATATTTTTTGTTTCAAAACCAGATTAAGAACTTAATAGCTAGATTGTCAGCTTGAAATGAGGAACTCAAAATATAAACCAATTAGAAAGACTTAACCATATACCCTCTTAAAATAACCAAAAACCGGAATTGGTTTCAACTATAAATAGAGAGATGTGTACCAAGGGTTGAGGACACTTTGGTTTGAGCTCCAACTCTCCTTGATCTCCCTGAATCTTTCATCCAAGACCTTCCTTAATTCCTTCGATTTCTTCATCTCCAACTTCCTTAGTTTATAAGTTATGGAAATGAAATGAATTGCATGGGTTGTTCTATCTAATGTTATGTATAAAGATAAGGTTGATTAATTACCATTAATCTTTATGTACACACGTATCTTGAGACTAATCCAATGGCTTACATCTTGACACAATTTCACTAACTATACACTAACTCTACTTAACTAACACCAATCCATATTCTATTGGTCTCTTGATTTTTCCTTGCGTATCTCGAGGAACATCATATAGCTATTGTTTTATCTTGCTAATTTATGTTACATTTAATATAAAATTAACTATAGCCACATTAATCCTACTATTTAAGCTACACTAAGCTTAAATCAACTTACCAATTCACTGTGTACTACGGTCCCATGTTAGCACACATCTTGAGGCGCGTCCCCATTCACATCTCGATACAAATATACAAATAGGAGTTACTTAGTAGTCTACACATATACAATACACTAGGCATACACTGCAACAAATCTAACATATACCTCGGCCATCTTGCCATGATAACTACATGTATCACAGTGCAAATCCCAAGTTACGAGTCAGTAATCCTAATTATGGACAATAAACGAGAATAGAAATTTAGGTCGTGACAAATCTTACCAACTACTAATGCAAAATCTCATCCTCGAAATTAAGATTTAGGTTAGGACTAATACCTGACTCGAAGAGCTACGAAAACCTATCTATCGTATAACTTTCCCACTCTTAAGTAAGTTTTGTAACATCATGGAACTGCCTATTGATGAGAACCTTCCGGAAAGACTTATTCCTCTACTGCTGTACTTTCCAATCCATGATCTGAATAGGCTGCTTTTAATAAGTAATATCATCGCTCAGGTCTATCTGACTTAAACCTACAGTTGATCAAACACCTACTTTCAACTCAGGTAATCGAAGCATCAAAATATGAAAATATGATGAATCCTTTACATTTGTGGAGGCAATTCAAGCTCATATGCGACTTTTCCAACGTGTTTCTTAATTTTGAAAGGCCCAATGACTCTCGGTGCAAGCTTTCCTTTCACCCTAAATCTTTAAAGAACCTTTCGAGAGGAAAACTTTAAATAAATAAAGGCTACTTCGGTGTACTTAAGATCACCCCGATACTTGTAGGCATACTTCTTTTGTCTCTTTTAGGTACCTATAAATCAGTTACAGATAAGTTTGCCTTTCTCTGTATGGCCAACAACGATCTCAAGCCCCACAATCTCTTGGTCCTCTAGCTCAGCCCAACACAATGGTAAGGGACACGGTCTGCCCTATAATGCCTCAAATGGCCCCATCTTAATATTGTTCTGATAATTGTTACTATAAGCAAACTCACACAATGGTAGGTGCTCCTTCAAAGATTCGCCAAACTCTAGTACGCAAGCCCAGAGTATGTCCTCGCGGACCTGAATCAACCTCTCTTTATGCCCATCAGTCTAAAGGTGAAACGTTGTACTGAACTATAGGATCCGCCACATCCTGGACGTACCTATCATATTTTTCTGACATGATCATCAATGGTACCCTATGCAGCCTAATAATCTCTCTCTCAAATAGTAGACTTAGCTGATCAAAGGTGTAGTGTGCTGCTACTAACAAAAAATGAGCAAACTTCGTCAGTCTGTCGACTATCACCCATATCAAAGCATGTCCCCTAATAGTCCTATGAATTCCTCTAACAAAGTCTACAGAGATGTCTTTCCACTTCCATTGTGAAATGGGAAGAGGCTGTAGCAACCCTTTAAGTTTGTAATGCTCAACATTCACCTATTAACAGATCCCACAGTTCATGATGAACTCAGACACATCTGTCTTCATCTCGGGCCACCAGAAGTTACGTTTTATGTCATAGTACATCTTCGTCCCACAACTCTAACACTTCAGGTATCCACAATCTGCCCTTGTATCTCAGGCACTGATCTCATTTTATTCTGTGCACTTTACATTTAGTGCTAACTTAATCTATGACACTCTCTATGTAGATACAGTTCATAATCTCATCTGAGCACAAATCATCACTCGAGTATCAATAGGAACCTCTACCCGACTCATTATCGCTCCTGCCTCGAGTAAACCATACTCATGCATTATATGACATTTAACAACCTTGTCTTCACTAGTCAGTCTCCTTTTCAGCGTATCGGCCACTATGTTGGTTTTTCCTAGATGGTATTCTAGAGAAAAGTCGTAGTCCTTCAAAAACTCCAACCATCTGCGTTGCCTCATGATCAGCTCATTCTGTGTGAAAAAATACTTCAAACTCTTATGATTAATAAAGATTGTGAACTTAAGTTTCGAGTCTCTCTCCATATAGGTGATGTCTCTAAACTTTCAGCGCAAACACTACTGCTACCAAGTCCCAATCATGTGTTGGGTAACTCTTCTCATAAACCTTAAACTATTGGAGGAGTAATCTACCGTACCACTGCCCTGCATTAACTTGTAACCCAGACCTATATGAGAAGCATTTATGTAGACCAAGAATCATTATCCATTTTTTGGCAACGCTAATACTGGAGCAATTTTCAACAATTTCTTCAACTCATCCATTGCATGCTCATAAGCCTTTGTCCATTGGAAAGCAACATCATTCTGTCTATCTAGTAATCGATGAAGCAATTTTTGAGAAATCCTTCACAAGTTAATGGTAGTACCCTACCAAACCTAAAAAACTCATGAGCTCTATCACTAACGTCAGTGTCGGCCAATCCATAATTGCCTAAAAAACTATTTTTTGAAATCATCCCATGAGGTAAAACTGCATCTGCTTTGCAACTATAGTCCTCCACCAGACTTTTGCACCATTATCTAGGGTGTAGTAAGAGAGAATGGGTTGTAATCTATCCTTAATGCCCAACAGTAGATGTAACTTCTCTTGTGAGAGAATCCACCACTCGATAATCTTATGGTCTCGCTCTCTAGCAATGGACTCTGGCCTAAGCCTGATGAACTCTTTCACCACCTTGGCGTCCCTCGATAGTCCTTTAGTCTCAAAAGGCGTAGGTGTAGGAGTGGGTGTGTCCTCAACTGTAACTGTCTCCTGTATAGTTAATATCGGTAACTTTGAGGGACTTAGTACTGTGGGGGTCTATCAGTGGCTGTGGCACTGGTGGTGCTAGTGCTCGAGGCCTTGAAGTAGTATTGTTTGGCGCAGTCTCAATCTTGAGAGTCTGGGATGTCACCGTAGTAGTAGTATGGGTAGTAGGGAGGACTTGTGTGATAGCCTCCATATGCTCCCTCATAAAGGTGACGAAGTTGGCCAACTATTGCTCTTGAGGTGTGTCACGACCCAAATCTCTAAGCCCCCATTTTAATTCCCTAATCAAGATCACCGACCCTCGACGTAGGACCTACACCATGATACGTGCACCGACCGAGGCACATGGCCGAGGTATATTATATTTATGTATTGATGTGTGCCTAGTGTTATGTATTGTGTAGACTTACTAACTTGATTTGTACAGTTGTAGGCGTCGAGACGAGGGCGAGGACGCACCTCGAGTAGCGTGCGAGCCAGGTAGTTAGCATTTTGGTAAGTCTTATGTAATACTAATATGATATAAGGAATTACTTGTAAGCCTATGGTTGTGTTGGTTAATGTAAATAAAAGGAAATGCCTATAGTTGAGTAAATTAAATGGAAAGCATAAGATTCATTTGGAGATACACATTGGCACATCTAGGAACTAGATGAGTAATGAAATGTTGTCACTTGAGGTTGAGTTAGTGGGAGTTAGTCGGATATATGAAAAAGGTGGACCATTAGATATTCCCAGGGATACATAAATCCATGAAGATTAAGGGCTAGGAAGGAACATCACCTTAATATATAATATTAATGATCAAACAACATGCAAACACATTCACTCATTCGTTTTAGCTGGAGAAGAAGAAGGAATTGTTGGAGAGGAGTGAATAATAAAAGTGTTAAAGGAATCCATGAGAGTTGGTGAGAAATTCTCAAGCTAGGGTGCTAAATCAATTAGGTAAACATCTTTTTAGTTGAAATTAGAACAAGTTCTAGTTTTAGGCTAATTTTAGATAGTTGATGATTGCGTATTTGAAATTAATTTATATATTTAGATTCCTCATTTCAAGTTGATAATCTAGCTATATTAAAGTTCCTACTCCGGTTTTGAAATCATAAAGATATGAATTTTTGAAGTTGCAACACCAAAACTAGAATTCTACAAGTTGTATTAGGAATTAACCTAGGCAATTTTGTCATAATCTAGCTATTTCAAATCCAAATTGATCCAAAATAGTATCATTTAAAAGCTTATTTAAATGGGAAAAACTTTGCTTAAATGAAGGTGTTCTGATTTAAATGTTTTTATGTCCAAACATGCTCTATAATTAGGTACCGGAATTAAAAATGAAAGTTTTGAAACAAACTTTGTTAAGGGAATAACTCCCTAATGACTTATTCAAATGAGCTGATCTTTTAGTATGTTGTATTTGGATATACCAACTTCCTTGTGACCAAAAATAACATTTTTAGGAACTATAGATTGAGCGAAGTAGATTTTCTAAATCTGTTGGTCGGATTAAATTCTAATTAGACCTATGTTTAGTAAAATCATGATATTTCTTTCATTTTAAATCATAATTTTGCAAACTAAACCTTTCTGGAAAGCTAAGAGAGAGACCAACAATAATTGTAGTGATGGGTGATTTTGATATTTTAACCATTTCATGCCTAAAACTGCATTAAAATGTATGACTCAAATTGAAGCTTAATTTAGTCTTTAGGGGCTAATTTAGGAAGATTGATTTAAAGTCTATTGAACGAATTTGAATACACAATAAACACCACTAAATTGAGCTTAAACCCACTATATTTGAACTAATGAGATACCAAACTCAAGAACCTAGGAAAAGGGTACGGGAGAGCGAATACAAAACTTGGAGTATCGAGAGGCTAGTAAAGCTAGGACTTTACTTTGTTGTTGTGAGTATACCCAATGGCAACTTTACTTGGCATTTCATTTCTATTAATTTTTGTCCTTGCATTGCCCTTTTGACTATTTTGCCTTTGTATTCTTATATCATGTGATCTTTGTGTTTATGCTCACTTGATGAGTCTAGTTTGCATGATATTCATTCATTTGTTTTGATTCATTGATTCGATCCCATGCTATGTTTATTCTTGTTGTTTTAAATGTGAATTGAATGATAAATAATGTGCTATTCGGCTAGTGAATATCTTATAAATGTTTAAGGAGACTTGTATTCCTTATTTGTTTAGGTGTGTAGATGTGTCTATGCCTTGACTATCCATACTTGGTATTTCTTGAAATTTTAAAAGTAATTTTCGCATTTAGGTCCCGTACTCGATCGAGGTATGCGCGACTCACGGGGTTAAGTCCTTGGGGATGTCGGCACGTATTACCTGACACTGTATGAGACTCGGGGTTAGAGTTCCTGAGGTGGTCTATACACCGGGGTTAAATTCCCTGGTAACACGTGGGTTAGAGTCCTTGTGCTATATGATTATTGAGTCGGAGTGACATGTTTCACTACCGACCGGACCTAAATCACCAATACTTAGCTTTGTGTCAGTATCACTTTTTTGACTATGGTATTTACTCGCATATGGTTTATTTTCCAGTTTTCCCATTTATATTCTTTTAAATACCATTCGAATATTTGGAAATGCAAATTAAACTTGTCATCGGGGATTATTGTTTTATTCTTGTACTCGCCGTCCTTTTTATGATGGTGCGTGCAGAGCCATCTACCAGCAGGCCGGGCAAAAAGAAGATTGGCGACTATCCCTGAGCCCGCGATGCATCACTGCACTGATTGTAGGTATTCTTTTTGTATTTTGATTGTATATATTATGTATGTCTTTCAGATAATATTTAGTTTCCCCGACTTGGCATAGGCTATTTTACTGTTTCACTGCATTTTGAGGACTTTATATATATGATGTCATTTCCTTTTTTTGCACACTTAGGATTTTATAAATGGCTTCCCATAAGTCACTGATTGCTTATGCAAAATTAATAAGACTTATGCTAATTAATTAATTTAAGAAAAAGTTTTATTTAACTCTAAATTTTATAAACTGGTAGCACTAGTGTATTACTTATCTTGAACACGAGAAAAGAGGCATCTAAGTTATAAAAGCTGACTAATACACAGTTAAGTCATGCGTAGGTATGATTAGGGCTTAATTACGGGATTAGGTCGGACGGTGCCCTAGATTAAGAGAGGGTCCGTTACAAGGTGCTACATAATCACATAGCCTCTAATAGTCGTCTGCTGAGGTAGTAGGAGGCTGACTGCAGCAAGCTCCAGTGTTTCTGCTATTGCGGGTGTCTACCATCGATGTCTACAAGTAGATAGCGAATGTGAATAAGCTATTAGGTGGCATAACTCGTATGTATATACATATAGAACTTAACATGTAAATAAAATACCCTGCCGCTCACTCTACCTCATTTCCCAACTAATAGTTTCTAGGCAAGTATCATCTGGGTAACGAATCAAAGATTTGTGTTTTATTCGAGATTGTGCCTTAATTTTTGAGAACATTGGCTCTGATTCCAACCATGTTGATATCATAAAGCCTTAAACCATAAAGCTCTCCAAACAATGCTTTGATACAAACTATGATGGCCCCTTCCCTAATCTAGGGCACCACTCAACCTAATCCCATAATTAAGCCCAAGTCCTAATCACGTAGGAATTAACTACGTATTAGTCAGCCTTTCAATCATAATCTCTTTGATATATGCGTTTAGGATAAGTAATACACATGTCAACATATTACTAGATTTCAGAGTAATTAAAAACTTTTAAAGACTTATAAATTTTAGCATAAGTCTTAATAGATTATGCAAAAGCAATATAGTAAATCCTAGGTATGGAAACTAGAAACAACGATCACATGCATACATGTAATAAAGTGGCGAATATAAATAGTGTGATGATCATAATAAGTCGAGGAACTAAACGCTCAACCCAATATACAACCTCAAAATGTAGAAAAAGACATAACTGTATAATACACAAAATATAAAAACTTACAAAATGTTGATCCAAAAGCATGTCATTGCTTTAGAGGTAGTCGCCGATCTTCTATTTGCTAGGCCTGCTCGTTGATGGCTCTGCACCCGTTATCAAAAAAGGACAGTGAGTGCAAAAAGTAATAGTAATCCTCATTGACATATTTATTTACATTTCCAAAAGACTAAATGGTATTTAAGAGCATAAGTCGAATAAATAAAGACTAGTACCCGAAATATGCTAAGAAATACTATGGTTAAGCAAGTGAGACTAACACGGGGCTAAATAGTTATGATCTAGATCTGATCGGCTGTGACATGCGTAATTGAATCCTTTAAGGCCACTAAAGGATGTGAGTGGCATCGCACAATCTAGTATCACTAAGGTCTCTAATCCAGTGTCACCAGTGACTTAACCTTGGTCTATCGATAACCCTAGTGACTCTAACCCCATGGGTCACGTCATAGTGGGGAGTGCCAACATCCCTAAAGACTCTAACCCCGTGTGCAATGGACTCTAAATTCTTTAACTTCTTTATAATTCTAAGAAATTGACTCATTATAGATTCCAGAGGTTTGGCTATGCTACAAAATATAACTCCCAAATAATACTAGTCCATAAAGTCGTTCACAGACTCACAATCTCGAATAGAATGTTATTTACTAAATATTCACTGTGAAGCAACAAGAAATTACACAAAGCACATGGATAGATTCAAATAAACTCAATTCATTATAATAAAATGAAAGTCAAGCTTGACAAATGAGGAGTGTCAAATAAGTTCATGATATGAAAGTACAACACTGGACATAGTCAATATAGACTACAACGAATAAGCATAAATTAGATATGAAATGCAAATAAAACAATCAATATGTATACTCACATCAAGCAATTTGAAGTTCTAGCTTTATCGACCTTTAGCTTATCTTTTTGAAGAGGTTTGGTTTGTAAAATTCCGATTTAAAATGAAAGAGATCACAATTCTGGCAAAAAACAAGTCAATTTGGAACCTAATCCAACCAACATATTTATACAATTTATTTCTCCTAATCTATAGTTTCAAAATTCTTGATTTCCGGTCACAAGGCAATTAACATACCAAATAACAACATATTAAAAGATCAACTCATTTGGATTAGTAATTAGGAAGTTATGCATTTTGAAATCTTAGTTTCAAAAATATCATAATGCATTCTATCACCTATTTGTAAAGCTTTCTTAGACATGAAAAACACTCGAATTACAAAATTTTCAGTAGGACAAATTTGTTCCCCTCCAAGTTAGCTTTTAAATGTCACCAGATTAGGTTCATTTTAATTTAAAATGAGCAAGTTATGACCAAATTACATAACCTAGTTCATAATACACATGCAAGATTTTAGTTTTGGTATTTTAATTTAAAACATTCATATCTTTTTTATTTAAAAAACCTAATTAAGAACTTCCTAATAGCTAGATTATTAGATTGAAATGAGAAATCCAAATATATAAATCTATGGCAAAGAATTAACCATATACCATCTAAAAATGGCCAAAAACCAAAACCGGTTTCAACTTGAAATAGAGAGATGTGTACCTAAGGTTGATGACACTTTTATTTGAGCTCAAAATCTTTTTAATCTCCTTGAGTTTTTCAGCTAAAACTCTCTTTAATTCATTTGATTTCTTCTTCTCCAACTTTCTTAGCCTCTAAGTTACGGAAATGAAATGAATTGCATGGGTTGATCTATCAAATCTTATATATAGAGATAAGTTTAATTAATAACAATTGATCTTTATGTACAAATGTATCTCGAGACTAATCTAATGACCTACATATTGACACAATTCCACTAACTCTACCTAACTAACACCAATCCATACTCTATTAGTCACTTGATGTGTCCTTCTTATCTCGAGGAACATCCTATGGCTATTGTTTTATTTTGCTAACTTATGTTACATTTAATATATAATCAACTATAGCCATTTTAATTCTACTATTTAAGATATCCGAAGCTTAAGCCAACTTACAACATCGGTCTCTACCTCGGTCTCACATCAACACGCATCTCGAGGTACGTCCCACTCACGTCTCGATGCCTATACATAAGTAGGAGTGACTTAGTATTCTACACATATACAAAATACTAGGCATACACCACAACAAATCTAACATATACTTCAGCCATCTTGCCTCAGTCATTACTTGCATCATTGTGCGCATCCTACGTCACGAGTTGGTAATCTTGATTACAGACAATAAAGGAGATTAGAAATTTAGGTCGTGACAGGAGAATTTGTATTGTTTTATCCTATTGCCAACCCAACACCATGGCCTATTCCCACTGCTTCGGTGGATATTACTCACGCCATTGGCTCATCTGCCCTTATCTTCTCGTGTGATTTTTCGCTTATTCTCCTCCAACATACCTCCAACTTTATGTACAAATCACACAAGGTATCGTGACCACATAAGATCCATGGAAATGTAAAAATTAATAAGTTTTACCTTTGATTCACCCATGCACCTTACATTTACGCTTTGAACTCATTCGCTTCTTTTTGCTCTTTTGATGAGTTCGTGAGACATTTTCATTTCGATGAATCATCACCGTGCAAACTTTTTAGTTGTGATTATTAACCTAAATAACTAACTATTGACTAAAATTCAAAAACTTGAAATCTAAAGTCTTAAAATTTAAAACCTTAGGCTGCCACCCAATAGCGTTTAATTTAACATCATTAGCTTGACGATTTTTTACTCATTTAATCTGAGTCTAAATTGAGAAGCTCCATCTGTAAATCAGAGATTATAATGATATTCCTGTTCAGATGTACTTCTTCGACATCACCAATGAAAACCTTTTCAACATTGTTGCGCTCGTCGATACTCATCGTGATATTTCTTTCTCTTACGTCCAAATTTTCTTTAGTAGTGGTCAAAAGTGGTAACCCAAGCATGATAGACACATCATCATCCATATTATGGTTCATGACCTCAAAATTCGTGATGAATGTGAATTTACCTACATTCACATGCAAATTCAAAACTTTCCCTATAGTAGGTATCAAATTACCATTTGCTACTTGCAAATTTGGGGTATCCAGACAATTGATCTTCAAGTCTGTATGAATCAAGTCCATCAGTGGCATGACAATGACTGAGACTCCCATATCACATAAAGCATTTTGTAACTGGTGACCGTCAATATTTATCGATATGCTTATCTCTCCATGATCTCTCCTTTTGATAGGTTGAAGTCGCGAGATGAACTTGAGCATTAGTTCCAGTTTCTTCAGAACCAACTTTATGTCATTACCTTATGGGTCTTCTTTGATAGGTCCTTCATCTTTTTTCCTAGCCTTCCATTTTTATTTCCTTTTTTTTCTTATATGCATAGATTTTTTGTTTCTTGAAACCATCAAGCTCATCTTGCCTCACTTCCGTTCCGTGCTCATGCCTCTTTTCATGCTAATACATTACTTGGTCTTGTCTTATCTCTTTTGTTGTTGTAGTGCTCATCAAACGAATGTCATTCAGTTCCTCTTGGGGTTGGTGACACTTTTTCTAGGAAACTATCACTCCTTCCTTAAGTTCACGGCTATCGCTAGTTAACCAATTTTCCTATCTAAGTTCTTGATGGATTATGATTGTTCATTATCCATCCTTTTCATGGCTTTTCTTATTCGTACCAACTCGTTCTCATGCTTCTCGTAGCACTCTCTATCTCTCACTTTCATGGCATGCAAATACTTCTCAATTGACTTCGGTGAAGTCATCTATTCACTATACCTCTGCTTCCCTTATTGGACCTACTGTTCAAAGCCTTGAGGTAACTTCAGTGCATTATTAGGGTTCCTATAAGAAAACTTTGGGTTATTGTTGTTGTATCTTTGAGAAAAACATTGAGGAGTCACTCCTCTCTGCCTGAAGTTATTCTCGTAGAATTGGTTGTTCATGAAGTTGATGTCTTCATGTACAATTCCATGTTGTACATCCATCTGGTTAACCACCCATCATTAGTGATTTATGGGTTGTTGTGCTACTTATGGACCTCGGTGTCCCATCTGAGGGTTTTCAATCTGATTGCTCAAATCTAATAGTTGTGCTACAATTGCAGCATGCGAGTCAATCTCATAGACGACTGTTGGTTTCCTTACTATGTAACGAGTATCGGTAGTAGAATTTTGAAACATAAGATCGAGGAGATCCAATGCTCGATCCTCATCTTTAGTAAGTAGAGAGCCTTCTGATGTGACATCTATTAATGTTCATGTGCTGTGGTTCTTCCCATAGTAGAAAATCTGGAGTTGTGCCCATTTCATTTATCCATGTCCCTGACATATCTTTAGCATCTCTTTGAATATTTCCTAAGCCTCACCAAAAGAATTGGTGTTTTTTTTTTAACTGATTAATCTAAAATCTCATTTCGCAACCTTCACTGGGGGAAAGAACTTGGAAAGGAATCTTTCATTTATTTTTGTCAATGGAAATCATACTCCCTGCATTCAGCCCTTAGAATTAGGATTTGGCTTTTCTACCTAATTCGAATCGGAAAAGTCGTATCCTAATCACCTCTTCATTATCTCTGGTTATGTGCATGATGTCGCACTTCTCTAGCAAGTTCTCACATGTGTAACATGATTTTCATTAGATAACTCCTTGAATAGACTATTATGCACCATGTTTATTAAAGACAGTTATAGCTCAAACTCAGTTGTGTTGGCCGAAAGCCTCATCACTTTGTCGTATGTCTCCTAAACTTATAGCTTAAAGTTGTCACTAAATCATCTCTTTCCTTGCGCTATATCTTGTACTACCAGGTCACTTGTGGGTTAGTTATTTTCGCGGCCCTGTCGTTAGTTTCTAGTATGCTCCCTAACCATTTTGACTTTTTTTTTATTTCCTTTAGTTTTTCTCTCAATCTTTAGATCGTAAGGAACCATGTCATTTCCATTGCTACGCATGCACTAAGTATCCCTGAAAAGAAAACACAAAAAGATTAAGTGCAAAAAGTCAAATTGAAACTTAAGCCTATTTTTTTCTTTTTATTTTTACAAATTGAAAATAAATCTTAGCAACTACTCAAATTGAAAACTAAAGTATTGAAAATAATGTAAATTGAAAATAAACCTTAGCAAGTACCCGCATCTCCCTAATCAACAAGTATCTCTCGATGGTGTATATTTTGCGATTGTACCATTCATATCCAGATTAAAAGCTTCAATGGTCACGATAACTTATAAAGCCTAATTTCATTAAAACATGATCAAGATATCTAAAGCATTACCTTAAAATTAACACAAATTATTACCATTGCAATTTTTACTATTACTATTTACTCCTATTTCAAAACAGAGCATTCATACCATAGTATCTATTGATCCTTAAGATAAATAAACTACTCGCACATCATTGAAACACACAATCACAATTTCATATAGAATTCATTGCAAACAGAGATGAATATAGATATTACCTTTAATTAATCAATGAAACATTGCAAACGTGGAGTCTTCAATGTTTCTCCAAGGAAAACTCGTTAATGCTCAAACTCAATGCTAAATTAAGCTAATGGAGGCTAATCTCCTTCTATGTGGTCATCCCCTTTTGTTTACCACATTCAAATACCTATTTATACTCCCTAATAACATATAGAAACCATAAATCACAATTTAATGTGAATTAAAGCTTCACTTTCTAATTTCTTTGAAGTTCGCGCAGTCAGTTACTGCCTTAGCATTATGTATGTTAAGCCGCTCCACCGCCACAGCGTTGGAACTTCATTATATGTTTTAGAGCTCTTGAAGTCTCGACGACATCCCCTATATGTCCCGACACTGTCCTTATTATGCCATGACGCTGCTACTACGCTGAACCTCCAAGGTTGATTTTCTTCATTTCTTTTTCTCTCCCACGTCGTGCCTTGTAGTCCCACAATCATGGTGCAACTTTTATTTTGTAGGTTTTTGCTCCGTTTCTTCTCATTTTTCATTGATTTCTTCTAATACACCTTAATTCCCTGAAAATGCAATAATACCATGAATTAGCACTTATTTAAGGATACTTACACCAAAAATACTACTAAACTATCCCAATAGATACATACAAATAATAACTTACTAGTAAACTAAATGGTCATACCATGAAATAGCTGAGGATAACACTCCTTCATATTATACTCGAGCTCCCAAGTAAATCTTTTTGTCTAGCAATGCTGCCACCGAATCGATACTCGAGGGATCTCCCTGCTCTTAAGAGTTTGAATCTTGCACTCCAAGATCTCCAATGGCTGCTCCTCATAAGTCATGCCAGGCTATACCTTAATCTGTCTCAAATCAACCATCAATCTTGGTATTGACATACCCAACCTCAACATCAAGATTTAAAAGGTGGGATGAACGCCAACTAACTCTATAGGTAAATCTAATATGTCACCATGCTGCCAACTCGTGTTGCAACTTTGAATGGTCCAGTAAATATCGGTGCCAATTTCCCATTAATCTTAAACCTCTGTTGGCCCTTCGAAAGGGAAAACTTCAAATAAACCATCTCACCCTCCTTCTAGCTTGGACCCTCGAGATACTTATATGCATATTTCTTCTATCCGTCTTGAGCAACTTGAAGCCTGTATCAAATCTGCTTAATCTTCTTGGTGTAGTTAAATACTATATTCAACCAATTCGATATGGTATCCTCAGGTGCTGCCCAACGCGTAGGTGACCTTTAAGGCCTTATGTATAATGCCTCAAAATGGAGGCATCCTGATATTTGCGTGATAGCTATTGTTGTAGGCATCTCGATACTTGCCTGAAATGTGTACCGACACCTGTGTGCATCATCCAGAATGCCATTAGTAATCTTTTATACTATAGGCATCTATAACCTCCCTCTTTATCTCAAACACTTATTTGAAGACTCTAACCAATCGATACACTCCGAATCTCGAGTCAGCCAACTAAACCTCTTATAGATACCATTATCCCTTTGACATTCAACAACTTGCTTGATCGACATCTTCAAGACCATCATCTGGCAATAATTTGTAGCTAATTTGTAGTAAAGACCTTTGTCTTACATATTGTTGATGCTGCCTCTAATAGCTTATGCTCGTGTGTCATACGATGAATGATTATCTCACTGTTAATCCTACTCTGACTCAATGCATCCACTACGATGTTTGCCTTCCAAAAATGATGTTCAATGGTGAAGTTGTAGTACTTTAATAGCTCAAGCCATCTCCTTTGACACATTATCATATCTCTTAGAGTGAAAATGTACTACAAGCTTTGATGATTTATGTACAAGATGAACTTCTTTCTGTAGAGATAGTGCCTCCAGACCTTTAATGCAAAAATGACCACTACAAGCTCCAAGTTGTGTACGAGATAATTACCCTTGTGGGGCCTTAAGTGTCGAAAAAAATAAGCTATTAGACGACACTCCTACATCAATACGCATCCAAGCCCAACACTTGAGGCATCTATATAAACTAGCAAACTCTTCTTTGAGGCATCTATATAGACTAGTGCGGAAGTCAATCTCTTATTCAGCCCCCAAAATGCCTACTCACACTCATTTGAACAATCAAATTTGACATATTTCTTGTTTAGTCTCATCATCGATGCCGCAATCGAGAAAAGTCCTATTCAAATCATTGGTAATACCATGCAAATCCCATAAAACTTTGCATATTGGAAATAGTCTCAAGCGTCCTCCACTCAATAATCACTTGAATCTTCTCTGAATCACAAAGATACCCGGATCACTAATGAAGCGTCCCTAAAAATCTACCTAACTAAGCTATTAAAAATACTTGCAGAAATTGGCGTATAGCTTGTACTTTCTTAGTTTCATCAAAACTACCTTGAGATGACTCTCGTGCTTCACACAAATCCTGCTGAAGAGCAAGATATCTTTGATGAAGAAGATAATGTGTCTATTTGAGTACGGTATCAAGACCTTATGCGTCAAGTCCATGAAGATCATCGAGGTGATAGTCAGCTTGAAAAACATGACTGCAAACTCAAACAACCTTTATTTCATACTAAAGGCAGTTTTTTTAATGTCCTATTCTCGAATCCTTAACTGTTGATATTATGAACGCAAATCGATCTTCAAGGAAAACTTGGCATCTGCCAATTGTTCAAACAAATCATCTATCCAAGGAAGTTGGTAACAGTTCATAACTATCACCTAGTTCGACTTCCTGTAGTCTATACAAATCCTCATAGAAACGTCCTTCATTTTCACAAAAGAACTTGTTCTCCCTATAAATACATACTAGGATGAATAAAAGCCTTATTCAATAGATCCTCAAGCTTTTTCCTGAACTCCTCTTGCTCAAATATAGACATCCTATACGGTTGGTTTGATATAAGCTAAGTCCCTAGTAACAACTCAATGATAAAAACCAAACTTTTGTGTTGGTGGTAATCATGGTAGGTCATTGGGAAATAGGTTGGGAAACTCATTGACCATTAAGACATCCTCTGTCTTATTATCGATCTCGACTCTGGCTCTAATATTGTTGCAAATGCCTTCATCTCCTGAGTCGTAACTAGTTTACCTTTAAAGATAGGTAGTGCGATCGTGACTCTGGTAAATGAGAACTTTGGCATCCTCGGAATATGAAACATGATAATCTTTTGAAAACAATCCAATTATGCATGTTACACCACCAATCAGTTCATCCCCTATAGTACATCGAACTCGAGATACTTTAAAACTCAGAAGTCTACCAGCAACTAACACCCTTCTACCTGTATCGTGTAAACTTGAGATATCCAGTTAGCGTATATCTTATCTTTAGCAGCTCTATTGAGGGCAAGTTGTGATGCTAACCCTAACTCTCCAACCATGCATCCTGCAATCAATGAAAATGTGCTACCGGAATAATCATAACATGGATAGGCCTACAAAAAATAGATAATCTACCCTCAGCAAGTTGTTTGGTCACCTCTCTGTTGGTTGAGCTACTAAGTGGACCCTCTTTCTAGCCTGATCTAGCTCACGAAGTGGTAAGGGTCTCATTCAATCTAATATGAGATGTCCAACCTGACTACAACGGAAACATCAACTTGGTCACATTGACTTATGTCATAACCTCGCTGATCCCAGTCTTGATCGTATCTAAGGTTGTTAGTTAAGCAACTCTGCCAGTGTAGGTGCAATAGCGTCAACCGCGTGGTTGTCCTGATATTTGAATTGACCATCTCTACAATCCTAATTGTCCCTATGATCCCTATCACAATGTCGATCATCTCTACGGACTTTGTTAGACTATATCTCTATCTCTAGTACCTCAGTATGACCTAGAAGCCTGCCTTGATGCCTCTCAAAACCAACAAATATGCTTCTTCATCCTACTATAGGCGATATGCCTAATGTGCAAGTGCTCGGATTTATATCTCCTGTAGTGTTCTAGCTGTGGTGGAAACGATAACATTAGTGATAACCTCCACTAATCATCGAATGAAGTAGAAGATCTGCATTCCCTCTGTCCTCGCAACATCCATGGTAAAATGTAGAAAGTATCGATATCTCTCCGAGTATTGTAGGACTGATCGGTTGCCATGTCTCAAGGTCATAAAATCCTCCCTCGATCTCAATTGGGCCTTCATAGGGATATACACATCGTAGAAAAGCTGGGGAAACTCAACCCAAGTTTTCGAATCTAGGTGTGTGTCTGTATAAGCCTTCCACCAGACTGATGCATCTCCTCTAAAGCGTAATCCCAAAACGCATGCCTAGATGTTTTCCTCAACCTGCAACTGCTTATGAAGCCGCTGGTGTTATAGTAGCCATCTTTTGGCCGCCTCTTGGTCACCTCCTGCATAAAGGAACTCGAGCTAAAATCGAATGAATTCTTTGATCAACTTTACCTCAGCAATCTAGGCACTCCCTAAAGTAGTCGTTGTCGCTGACTGCTCAGTGGGCATCGATGTAGGAGTTAATGTCTCAACAGGTGCAATCTCTAGCATAACCTCCTTTGCATATGTCTCTGGCATTGTCACTTTAACATGAGTCTATGGGACAATCGAGGTGACGATTGCCATTACTGTAGGTATGATGAGAATCGTGGGAGATGTTGTCGCTACGGTGGCTGTTGCACCCTGACCTCGAAATATTTGCTGAATCTCAGTCAACTTAGCTTGGTGTGCAACAAATCTGTTACTCCGAGCCAACGCGTAGACGATAGAGGTGCCTATAACAAGGTCGCTAGCCTTTCCTATATCAGGCTAGTGTAGTAGGTTGTCTATCCATTATGATGAGAAGCATGCACCAGATCAACTTTGGTATATATACTGGTATCGTATAATGTATATATATGTGAAAAAATAACACATATATAAACCCAAACTCTACCCGTATTACAATCACTTCCCAATTAGGTTTCTAAGGTAAATACACTAGGGTTTCCACTTCTAAGGCTTATCCTTTAAGTTTTATACCTTTTTTATTAACTCTCGAGGTTCCTCAAACCATTGCTCTAATACCAACTGTGGCAGTCCCTCGCTTTAGGGCCACCGGGGGTGTCGAGTGTGGGTACCATTGCGTTCCAGTAGCCTTAACACGTCACTAACCCGTTGAGTCTCACTCACTGCTGTCGTCCATTGCTACGTGTTAGTGCCCCTCGATGTGTGTGCTAAAACATTAATCAGTTATTTAAATTATTCACTCCTTCGGTTATTTAGTTACTATTTTTGTGTTAAGTTAGCCCTATTATACGTCCTTTTATCAATTCTTGAATATGGCAAGTATTTTACAGGAATTTACCATATTTAAGCAATAAAATTAAGCGGAATACTTAAATGGCCAAAACAATAGTGGATATATAAAGTTCATGTCAAGCTTGTCACATCCTATTGTGGAAAACCTAGGAAATAAGTACACTATATATAAGGCGACAAGAGTAGATGTATCCATGTACAAGTGTCTCAAGTCCCTTGATACCTAAAATAAACAAAATACCAAAAGTAAACACGTGCTAGTAAGTCCTGAACAACATGCAATTAGAGATAATCACCTAGGATACCCTTGCCCCTACTGGTACTAGGATCTGCACTCAATCTTCATTACAAAACATATAATGAGTCTAGTGCGGAAAATCCAGAGGAAATTCACTAAGCATTTAATTAGTAAATAAACTGGTAAAACTATTAAATAAACATGCTAAAATTAAATAGACAACTATAACTGGATCATTGCATGCATAAATAACAATAGAGTGCGACTATGTGTACCCCTCACGGTCAAACTAGACCATACATCGAATCCCCATAATTCTTCTAGTGAACACACCTACTGGTCCATCACCTAGTCCTCTTGGTGGCCGACATAAAACTTTCACACATCGACACATGTACCGATACATAAGCTCGAGTCACCATACACCGAGGGCCAGACACACATGCTATGGTCTAACATGTCGTGAACACATAATAGAATACTTGGCAAAAACGATAAAAACAAGGATAACTGAGCTAAATAGAGTAAAATAATAATGAAAATAAGTAAATACTCAAAGTAATTTTCAATTAAGTTTTCTGCACCTTAAAAACCGCACTCCAACTTCCTCGACCTTTGGAATCCGACCTCGCCGAGCTACGGTCCCTCGGTCTTTGAAGTCGATCGAGTGTTTTTATAGTATTTTTAGATTAGATTAATGTGTTTTAAGTCCTAAGATCAAAATTTATTCAAACCCCAAGAATTATTAGATTATTATTTCCTCAGCTAAATTCCTCAAAATAGCACAAAAACCACAAAAATAAAAAACCGGTGTATCAAAAATGGGTTCTTGTAAGCCACGTTATTAAAACTTATTTTCATTTGATTTTCTTGTGCTTAGATAGCGCATTATGTTGGCCTTATAGCGCTCCATCGAGGTCGAAATACATAATTTCTAACTCGGGAATTCTAAGTTTCTTCCCTCCCCCGATGACCATCTTCATCTATGGTTGACTCAAAAAAATAATAATGCATTCATTCCTTATTTGATCCAATAACCCAATTCATTTCAAGAATCAGTTTGTAAACTCGATAGTTGATTGAATTTAGCTTAGAAATCATAAACCATACTAGCATATCATTGAGCATAATTGAAATTTGATTTTTGAATTAAAAACCCTCAATTTGAGCTTAAATTCAAAGAATTTGATGAAGTTATCAATTATCTAGATAATGAACTCTTGGATTTGATCTTCCTAGCTTGATTTCTTTAGTAGATTGCCTCCATTCCTCCTGGTTCTTACTGAGTTTTCCAGCACTCTAGCTCAAGAACAAACTTTGTCAATGTTGCATGGAGAGATTTCTCACTAATTTAGCTATATAGTTGTTGATAAAATCAAGTGTGCGCGTATCTCGATGTCGATCCTATGGTCTTGTTAATTCTTATTCCCCTAACTTCCATCTTGTTGACTCCAATTCTCAACTGAAATCTAATTGAATTCCATTCTAGTATGAATCTTGAGGCAAATATATGATTCGTCAGTTTTTTCCATCCAACTATTGGCATTTGTAATCAATTGATTCACTATTAATTTAACTTAAGCCATTTTATACACATGTAGACTATTTAGGATCTTAAATTGATATACTACCACTTTCTCTAGTACCCGACTACCCAACACCTAATGCCCCAAGTTTTGACACGCATCTCGAGGCATGTAAATTCTTGCATTCTCGATTTAATTGTGTAGCTTATTATCATTAAATGTCACATTTATTTTGATTATACTCATATTAGTGTACTCTAACTTTGCCTACCGGATACTCGTGCTGACACGCTTTTCGAGGTGAATACCCGTCACTCTACCTCACATGAAATAACAAAGTAAATGCAAACATGTGGTGAATTACACAACATTTAACAAGATACATTGGAGTAAGGCAATCAATCAGACAAATTTAACTAATATACCTAGTCAAACATGCCCTAGCCTATCTGCAGCGTTCACGTTGGTATGAGCTGGCGTCCTAGCCTTGAAATAATAATAAATAAAAGGTTCAATAAAATTGTGGCATTATAGTTACACTCTATTTCAATATAGTTACTTTGTTCCTATAAGAAACTAGTCAGAATCCCTTGCTTCATGCACTGGCAAAACTAAGTGTCAACACATCAGTTAAAAAGTAATTAATAAAAAAATTAAAATGTAAAACTTCTTATGTAATCTCCAAATGACTCAACGTTAGGAAAAATATAATTAATTCGATTGTATTTTAGAAAAAAAAATCTACAACTCCAAAGATATTTTTTAAAAACTGAGCAATTGTTTAGAATAAAATAAAAGATGGCGATCATTGATCTAAACAACACGTACCATAGATTATCGGCTAATATATGTCATTTCTAATATATTTTTATGCTTAGAATAAAATTGAACTTGAAAAGAAAACAAAAATAGATAATAATCAAAACCTTAAAGAAAGAATCTAATATAAAAATACCGAAACTAAAATAGCTGTTAAAAAATTGAAAAGTGCAAACATATTTGAAAAATAGGTAGGGAAAAAACGTGAAAACAAAAATATCATGAAAGAAAAAAGCAACATTAAGAAACTTGAAGAATGATTAATTAGATTTCGTTGCCACAATGGACACACACACATATATATATATATATATATATCAAAACTTGTAGAATAAAGTTGAAAATCTTTTTGTTTTTAGAATTGTGATTTCTTACTTAAGAGAAAACAAAAAAAAGATTAAAATGAAAAAAACCCAAAAGAAAGAAATTGACAATAATGAATATTCATTGGGATACATGTCATTTCTAAAATCTTGATTTGAAATCGATTCATATGTGAGAATATACATTGAAATCTATATATTTAAAGAAAATTAAACCATCTTTCTAAATGAGGCAATTTCTATCTGATTATTTAAGAATTGACATTTTATTTAGAATCAAGTAGTATGACAATAGGTTTTTAATTAATTAATGCGTATTGTAACTCCTAATCGTCATTGATATAGGGACAATTTTTTTAAAAAATTATGGAAGTTTTATTTAAAATTAAGTAGGATACCAAAAGTCTTTTTAATTAATTAATGCATATTGTAACTCATAATCGTGCATTGATATAGGGAAATCATTTTCCTTAAATCATGCGTCATTATTAAGAGTCAATTAAATAGTGAAACGTTACATTTAAAATCAAAATGATTATTTAAGGTAGATGATGTGGCGAAATATTATTAAGAGTATGTGCCACATGGCAATGCAAGATGTTGCTTTATTCCCATTGGAGGTGGAGTTGATGACGTGGCGAAAAAAGTCGATGACGTGGCAAGGAGGAAGCTAGAGAGGAAGCCACATGACAACCAAAGATGTGGGCTTATCATATATATAAATTTTATATGCACACATGGTATTATTCTATTATGTTCATGAACATGTTGAAATAACCAAAGTACGCAGGAAAATAAATCAAATTAGGACGCCAGATGTGTTATCGCACTCTCTCATAAAACACTTTGCATAACTTAGATACACAAAACTTCTCTTGTTTGTAAGGTTCCCCCTCGCTGGAACACTTAAGTTCCCTTGGGGTAATACAACTTGATAATGAAGTGAACAGAACAGGTTCGCAATACAAAATAAACTAAATAACTAATGTACAAGAATCAATTACCTTGACAAATATATAGACCAAAGTAGATTACACAATCTTAACTATCCTAGCAAAATCTTAACAATCTCCATCTCTAAATAACCACGTTCCTCCATGATAAACAAGTGATGATCATTCTTCTGAATCAAAATCTCCAGCCTCTTAATAATCTTTAGTTAGCCTTTCAATCAGTTGGGGATAAAATCAAATCTTCAACTGTCTGATTCAAGAATCATGTTGCAACCACTTGGAGCTACCAGTTGCAGCCGCATATCTTTATCCAATCTCCAACTGTTTCAGATATGATTTTAAATATATGTATTATGCGCTAGATTTGGATGACTCATTTATTGATAACGTCGATCGTAATAACCATAGTGACAAATCTAAAACTATCGATATAATCATTTAAGTTGCTAATTGACTCAAAACCTGCAAGTCATTTAAATGTATGGAGTCTGACCTCTTAATTTTGTTAGAAATGCCTCTAACCTTTGCTGAACACCATG
Source organism: Stephania yunnanensis (assembly GCA_039657365.1). Taxonomy (NCBI): domain Eukaryota; kingdom Viridiplantae; phylum Streptophyta; class Magnoliopsida; order Ranunculales; family Menispermaceae; genus Stephania; species Stephania yunnanensis. The sequence continues at coordinate 47,806,320 of CM077584.1, read as the reverse complement.
AATCCTAATTGTCTTATGACATTTTATGATAGCTGAGAAGTTCATTTAGTAAACATGGAAAGAAAAAGTATTCAAAGGTATACCCCTATTTGGTCATCTGCAATATAGCTCAAAACATTATCTCACTAAGGTCAGAAGGCGCCCCTTGTCCCATAGCATACATAAGTATCCCCATTTTCATATTGAAAGTGTTTCCATGTCTAGTAAGAAGTAGGTTACTGGTGATATGGTTATAGAGACTGAAGTACAAGGTAATCAGGTCATTGTTTTCACCTTTTTCATCTTCTTTTGTGATCCCTTAGTCTCCTTTCTATGTGTAATGGTAGTGATCAAAGTAGACATGGTGTTTAATTTTCTAAAAGGTTCAAGAAATCTATGTCTTTCATTGTTGAAAGGAAATTCTAGGAATTCATTGATGGTTATAGGTGAGAATTGAACAAAACTCATTTTTGACATATACTCTTTGAAAATCAGGTGACTTCATATCATAGACATCCAGCTTCGGATTTGCATAAAATTTCGTTATCATTATATCTAGCTGGGAAAGAAAGATTTTAAAGAGAGAACGAGAATTTAAGAATGTTACCAAGTTCTTGGCTTTATAGTTCTTTCTGTGAAGATATGTCTCAGTGTGGCACTTCTTGCCTTTAAGGCCTTCACATCTAGTTTATGCATCCTCATCAAGCATTTGGCAAGAAAAGCCTCCATGATTTCCTAGCTTCACTTTGGGTTGTTCTGTTTTATTATCAAGATCTGGAATATTGCTCCATAGATCTGGTCCTTCAGAATTAAAATCAGTAAAAAATCCTTCCCACTCTCTACTTCGGTTGCAATCGGACTTGTGGGTTCACCGATTGGAATTAGATTTGTAGCTTTGGCTTTTTTTGCCTTATTCTTTGAAGCTTTTTTCTTCAATTTCCTTTTTGTTGATAACAATATGATAGTCTTATCTTCACCATAACCATCTTCTTCTGGAATAGTAGGCTCATTATGGATTACCTTTAAATAATAAAGGGTTTCCGATCTTAAGGATTTTGTTGATCAAAAGTCTTAGAGGCTTCATGCTATGTTAGTTCTATTTTAGGAAGGCTTGCACTATAGTATCCATGGGCTTTTCAGAAATGAGTTAATCAATAGTAGGTTCTTCAAGAATACACTCGTTAATGATAACATCAAAACCACCTTTGACTGGCTCAGTGGTGGTACTTAGAACATTTTTTTTTTAGTCACCGGGTTGGATATTGACCCAGTTGGTTGTAACAGTTGGTGATGAAGCATCCGGTTGTATATACTTTTCATCATGGTTTTCTCAAATCTCTTCTTCTGGTAGGCTTGATCAGACACATGGGTGACATGCATGCTCTTTTTTTGAATTGTTGACGCTCGAAGTTCATACTTCAGAGGGTTATTAGACTCTATTGATGATGATGAAGGTGGATTACTTATATAAGGATACTTCTTTTTTAATAGTGGTGGAAGACCTTTAATGACGTTTGAGATTTCTCCTAAATTGGAGATAGTGGTAGAGCAATGTTGAGTGGTGCGGGATTTAATATCTCCATTGACTTCTTGATTGGTGTCTTATTTTATTCATTGAACTGGCACCTTAGATGCAGTCCCCTTTGCAGAGCTACGTGTTCAAACCATGGTGCTAGGCTTCTTACAATTGCTTAAACAAACTTGAAGACGATGATCAAGTCACATAATTTTAAAATTGATACCATCAATAAAGTATAGTTTAAGGTTTAAAACGATGAAGATGATCACATGAAATAACAACGGCTTCAATTAGATTACCTTGATGCTAATCTACCCCTTTTGAACTCCCACCAACCCTTAATTAATAGGGTTATTGATAATTACAAATAAAAAATAAAAATAAAAATAAAAAAAAAATATTTGTCAACGATAATATTACCGTTAGTGTCCAACATTACTCAAATAAAAAAACACTACTAATCTACATACACAAATCATTACTCCCCCTTTATTTTATTTTTATTGCCAGAAAAATTATTCAAAACATTGTGGGGATAGTGATGACAGTGAATTACACAGGGCTAAGACATAACCCAATAGCCCCTATCAAAAACTCAAACCTATAAGAATCAAAGGCTTTAGTAAATATATCAACCAATTATTTCTCATTGTGAACATATTCAATTGATATTATTTTCCTTTACGCTAGATCACAGATGAAGTGATACCTCAACTAGATGTGCTCAGTTCTAGAATGTTGAAGATGATTTTTGAGATGTCAATTACACTTCATTTGTTATGGGACACAACAAGCTCTTGTAATTGAATGTTATAGTCACTTAACATTTGTTTCATCAAGAGCAATTATGTGCAATAGGTCCCAACTGCAATGTACTATAGTTTAGCTTTGAGATTGAGATTGAGTTTTATTTCTTGCTGAACTAAGACACCATGTTTGTTCCAGAAAAAAAAACAACCTCCAGAGGTATTCTTTTGATCATCTGCACTGCCTGCCAAATCAGCATCATTGTAACTTGTGAAAGATATGTTAGAATTAGATGAATACCATAATCCTAAGTTGGATGAGCCTGCCATATATCGAATAATTCGTTTGACAGATGTCATATGTTATTCTTTTGGTATAGCTTGCTAGCATGCATACAACCCCATACTAAATAAGATATCTTGTCTACTTGTTGTGAGGTAGAGATGACTCATAAGCATGTTTCTGTAAAGTGATGGATCTGCTAGTTTTCCATGCTCTTCTTTGCTCAACTTCTCATTAGTACCCATTAGTGTTTTTACATACTTTACTTGTTCTAAACCAAATCATTTGACCAGAAAGCAAGAGTACTTTTATTATGAAAGAAATGTACATTTACTGGTTATGTGAACTTGTAGACCAAGGAAATAAGAGAGCTATCCAACCATGCTCATTTCAAATTCCTTTTGCATATTGTTGATAAATTCTTCTACCAATCTTTTTGTAGCAGCCCCAAAGACTATATCATCAACATATATTTGTGCTATAAGAACTTATGTGGATTTTTGCATTACAAATAGTTTCTTGTCCACACTTCCATGAATTTAACCATGATTTAGTAGAAACTTGGCAAGGTGGTCATACTAGCACGCGAAGCCTGTTCCGACCTATAAAGTGTTTTTTTTTCAATTGATAGACATGGATTGGAAAGGAGGGAACTTTGAATCTGTTAAGATGTTCAACATACACTTTTCATTGATTGTACCATTAAGAAATACACTTTTGACATCCATCTGATAGAGCTTAAAACTAAGAGAACATGTAACAACAAGAAGTAAACGAATAAATCCTAATCTAGTAATAGGTGCAAACATTTCATCAAAATCTATTCTTTCTATCTGATTGTAACTTTAAGCTACCAGATGAGCATTATTTCTAATAATTCTCCTTACGCATCAGATTTGTTTTTGAAAATCCACTTTGATCCAATCACATTGGCGTGATGTTGTCTTTTCACCAAAGTCCAGACATGTAGACTCTGAAATTGGTTCAACTCCTTCTATGTTGCTATGGTCGATATTCATCCTACAATGCATCAAACACATTTTTAGGCTCGAAATTAGAGACATAGCAAACATACCCAGCTAACCACCTGGAGTCTATTTTTGATGTATCTCTGGTCATTATTCTTTCTTCTTTCCCCCCAATAATGTTTTTTGGTGGATGATCTATCCGGAATCTACTTTAGGTTCTCGAGTAACAGTTGACAACTTTGACTCATTCCTATGTAAAGTTTGTGTAGCATTTGGGTTAGGTGAAGCTTATATTCTGGTTGCAACTAGAATACTAAGGGTGGTTGCAACTAGCACTGGTTCATCAACTCTATTGTCAGTTTGCGATGCTTTTTGTTTTGATGGAGTATTATCAAAGGAAACATTGGTTGATTCTATTACTCTCTTAATATGTTGATTTAAGACTTTGTATGCTTTGTTGTTTGTGGAGTAACCGAGGAAAATAGCTTCATCACTTTTTAAGTCAAACTTTTTCAGCACCTCCCTGTTATTTAGCATAAAACACTTGCTTTCAACTATGTAAAAGTAATCAAGATTGGGCTTTTTTACCTTTCCAAAGCTCATATGGTGTCTTGTGGGTAAAGTAATGAAGATAGGTTCTGTTAATAGTGTAACAGGTTGTGTTCACAGCATTTGCCTAAAGTTTTGTAAGAAAATTCTTGGACGTGAGCATGATTTTAGCCATTTCCTGAAATGTTTATTCTTCCTTTCGACTACTTCATTTTATCAAGGTGTACTTGAAGTAGAGAATTTCTTATGTATTCCTGAAGTCCTGCAAAATTCTTGGAACTTAAAGTTTGCAAACTCTTTCCCGTGATCGCTTATGATCCTTATAATATTCTCTCCAGAAGTAGTCTTTTCATTCATCAACTTTAAACACAAATCAATGAAACTTTCAAAAGCATATGAATTTTCTTTCAAAAAGAAAAACAAGTGAAACGAGAAAATTCATCTACGCATAACATAATATATCTCTTCTCCAACAAACTTTTTACCTGAGTAGGTCCAACTAAGTTTATATGTAAGAACTCGAGGACTGCTAAAGTGTTGCATCTATCAACTGGTTTATGGCTTTCTCTTTTCTACTTCCCAAGTTGAGAAGGTTTATAGACATTGATGGTAGAGAGAATGTACTTTGGTAGTCCACATACTACTTCTAAGTTTAACAACTTTCTCAGGTGCCTATAGTGGATGTGTTCCAGTTGTTGATGTCATACTTTGGTGGTATTTGCTAGTGCATTGGAATAAAACTTGTTAAGCTATTGCAATAGGTAGTAATTGTTAAATGACCTTTCTCTGGTCATGATACATTTTCCTTTTATATCATATATATCACATCTATTTTTGGTGAGATTTACATAGAAACTTGATCACATAGCTGTCTAATATTAAATAAATTTCCTTTTAGATTTTCAACATGAATAACTCATTATAGAACAGGCAGACCAAGAACCTCCAGAGTTCCTTTGACAATGACTTGGCTTCGTACATCATCTCCAAAAGTGACATATCCCCTTACATGAGATTGGTAGTTGATGAGATTACCAGTCATTTGCTTTGAGCAACCGCCATCAAAGTACTAGTCAGAGGATGACATGGACTTCAGTGATATATGTGTAGCATGACATATATCCCTTTTAGCAACCCATCATTTCTGGTGATTGTGTTGGTGTTGTCCTTGTTCTTGAGCAACTTTTTGAGTGATCTCATATTGCTTTCGTGCCAAGTCTTGAATCATTTTAAAGTACATAGGACGTATGTATCCTTTGATATCACCGCAGTTGCATGTAGGTCTGAACCTTCTTTTTTGCTGTTGATTAGAGCCATTTTATGCTTTAACAAAATTCACAATTTCTGTAGTGGATGCTTTGGAAGAAAATCCTTTAATAAACCTAGACCTATGTGATCTCCATCTCTTTTTCTGTGCTGCAGTAGATCAACAAGCTTGTATTTTCCTTTGTTCAGCTTATTGATAATGCTTTCTGCAAGTTCTTGCTTGTTTTGCATTCGATCGGCATTTTATTCTTTTTTTCAAAAATGTGTTCACGATCTTGATTGCGTGCAATAGTTTCTTCCCACTTTATGATCATTTTAGCATAATTCCTTTTCATATCTGCATGATTAGAGTTATTAGGTAAATCATAATCAGAATCATCTGAATCATTTACATTATCTTTTTGAGTTTGTAGAGTTATGTTCGTTGGTAGTGGTTGCAACTGCGGGCTAAACAGTGGCAGTTGCAATTGCGTGCACGACAGCTAAGGCACTGTGATGATTCTGATGATCTCCTTCATTTTTTGACTCTAACTCACTCCGTGTGCTCGTCATTGATTCTTTTTTTATTCTTGATGGACATTCTGCCTAGTAGTGTCCTAATTCCCCGCATTCTATGCACGTGAGCTTGCTTTTATCTACTGGCTTTGTTTTGACTTCTTTCTTAGAGGTATCTCTTTTACCAAAGGTTTTCATACCCTAAATTTTTTGAAACAGTTTATTATACCTTTTGGTTAGTATAACAAGATCGTGTTCTTCATGAGTGACATCTTTCTCAGAACTAAAGTACTTAGATGCCACTTTTAATATCAATTCTCAAGACTTCTTTGTTGATTTAGATGTATTTCATAGGTGGTAATAGACCCTATTAGTTCTTTGAACTTCAGATCTTTAAGACTTTGATTTTCTTGAATAGCAGTAACTCTTACATTATATATGGTAAGGAGACTTTTGATTGCCTTTTGAGACTAATTTCTTGTTTGAGTACTTCTTCCCTAGTTGTTGAGCTTGGTCGACAATGTCTTTAAAATTAGTAGTGTATTCAACAAAAGTTTCTTCCTCTCCCATCTCTACGTTCAAACTGAGAAGCTAGCAACATAATTTTTTATTCTCGAACATCTTCGTTACCATTAAAAAAGTTTTCAAGAATCTGCCAAGCCTCCTTTGCCGCTCTACATGAGGACATGAAATTAAGGTGCTCTTGGTTGATAATATCGAAGATAGCGTTCAATTCTTGACATTCGATGATAAAACCTTCTCCTCATCAACTATCTAGTCATCTGGATTCCTTGGTTCTCTATCAACGTTAGGTGGCTTATATCCTTTCTCAATAGCTTTCTATGCTTTAATGTTGATAGACAGAATGTACCTCTCCTTGCGAGCTTTCTAGTATGTGTAACTCATATTGGTTAACAGTGGTGGTTTTGGATTTTTAGACGCTTTCAGGCTGGTCTGATTGGTTTCCCTGAGACATTATGGTTAGTACGATCTCACTTATTTCTATAACAAAAGTCTTTGTAGTCCATGCTCTGATACTAATTGAAATAACTAAATTCAGTTACAATAGAAGACAACGGTGGTTGTAACAGAGAAACCTTAAACAATACAAGTACTTCAAATTAAAGTATGTAGGAAAATAATTGAACTAGGACACCATATGCGATATTACGTTTCGATATAAGTCTTATGCTGCGAGGCCACGCCTAAAAGTAAACTCCACTAGTGTGTAAATAACGAACTATAGGATTCCTTCACATGACTCCTCACTGCGCTCCTCCTAGCACTCTCTTATATATATGTAGACCTTATATACACAAGACTCCTTTTGTGTGTAAGGCTCCCCCTTACTATAACACCTAAGTCCCTTTGGGGTTTTATAACTCAGTAATGAAGTGAACAGAACAGGTTCACAATACAAAGTAAACTAAATAACTTGTGTATGAGACTCAATTACCTTGATAAATATGTAGACCAATCTAGATTACACAATCTTAACTACACTAGCAAGATCTGAATAATCTCTATCTCTAAATAACCACGTTCCTCCATGACAAACAGGTGTCGATCATTCTTCGAATCGCAATCTCCAACCTCTTTATAATCTTTAGTTAGCCTTCAATCGATTGGGGATAAGATCAAATATTCCAATTTTTTATTTAGGAATCCTATTGCAACCGCTTCGAGCCATCAGTTGCAATTCTATGTCTTTATCCAATCTCCAACTATTTCAGATCTCATTTTGAGCACATGTATCATGTGTTGGATTCCGATGACTCATTTATTAATAATGTCGATCATAATAGCTATAGTCACAAATCTAAAACTGTCGATATGATCACAACGCTAACACAAGTATTTACAAAACTTGTAGTACTCCATTGTGTGCCTTACTAACTAATTATAAGAAAAGAGCAAAAGCATCTCTAGTGAGATGGATGATGCATCGCTTGCTAAAAAGTAAGGTTTTTGAAAGTCGTGAAGTCGACTATGGATAAAGTCAAAAAAAAAAGATTATAAGAAAAAAGAAGTTAACTTGCGAAACAATAAAACTTTCTAGAACAAAAAGTATGGTTATAATTGGTTAGAGCTCAATATATAAAAGCGAAATAAAATTGGCTGAGATAAGGATTGTTGCATAAGAAATGCAGATATAAATTTTAGGAAAAATTATATAACTATACGATAAATATGCAATAAAATTCTTGACCTGAAAAAAAAACCGTTATAAAATTATGTTTATATTGTATATAAATAGTGCACGCATTTTTAATTTTGATGAAATATGTAAAAGGTTGGCCTCCTCCTATCCCCTTAACCCACCAAACCACCAATTGAAGTTTGGCCCGCTCCTATTTATGATACATGAGGAGGGTGAGAGTTCGAGTCTCAAATGGACAAAAAAGCTGGTTAATTTATTTTTTATAAGTAAAATAATGTTTGGCACAAAAATTATCAAAAAAAGAAAAAAAAAACTATGTGTTTTTTATTGGTGGATAAAAACTATAAAAAAGCTATTTAGGAATGAGAGTCGATTTTTCTATGAAAATTATAATCTATCTATAATTGCATTTTATAATGCAGTTCAATTATAAGCTTTGTATATAGTTTCAAAATATTACCAAGAAAATTAATACGACATTATAACATTTTACTTGAGACTATCCCAAAAGTAACAAACAACAACAACAACAACAACAACAACATAGCCTTAGTCCCAATTTAACTGGGGTCGCCTACATGGATCAAACTTTTCCATTGTGCTTGATTAAATGCAATTGATGGTGGGCTTTGCAAACCATTCAAATCCCTCCTAAGTAATACATCCCATGTTAACTTTGGTTTGCTCCTACTTCGTCGAATTTCTACAGTTTCTATTGAGTCAAGTTTTAAAGTTGGAGCATTTGTAGGTCGTTTTTGCGGGTGACCAAACCATCACAACCGCCATTCCCTAATCTTTGTATCAATTGGTGCTACTCCTACTTGTCTTTGAATTTCTATATTTCTTTTTCTATCTTTACGAGTTTTATCACAAATCCACCTAAGCATCCTCATTTCTGATACGTTCATTTTATGTAATTTTTGATGCTTTACCGCCCAACATTCACTTCCATAGAGCATAGATGACCTAATTGCGGTCCTATCACTAGAAAAAATTCTACTTTTCATAGAGGTTTTTGACCTCTAAGAAAAGTGTTATCTTTTAAGGTGTTATCTTATCTTCCAAGCTTACTTAGAGGTTTCAAACCTCTATCAAATCATGACTATTTCATAGTTCAAACCTCTATCAAATCTTGGCTATTTCATAGGGGTTTCAAACCTTTATAATATCTTCACAAAGGCTTACATAGGGGTTTCAAACCCCTATCAATCGTAGTGATTTCATAGAGGTTTGAAACCTCTATATTATCGTCAAAGGCTTACATAGGGGTTTCAAACCCCTATCAAATGTAATTTAAAAAAAAAATAATAGCTGAAAATGTCCAGAATTAATTTCCATTTCCATTTTTAATTGAAAATATACAAATCTACATTCCATTCACAATATTATTATTCCATTAAGAAATTCGTAGTGTTCTACAACCAATCAATAAAACAACAAATTGATAGCTACACATTTCACGAAACCAATCAACAAAACTCAGTTTTTCATTGTTAGACAATGTGTTAGCAGAGATAAGTATCTGTAGAAAGTCACCCTCCTTGTTTGAAACTTCACCATTGCCAATTCTTTCATCCACAATTGCTTTGACAGTGGAAGTAATTCTTATTGTAGCTTTTGATTTGCAGAGTTGGGATTGACATTCCCTCAATTGAAGTCCGGTTTCAACGCATGAACATCAATGCGGAAACCTGAGCATTACCAACAATTCTCAATTTTTCAGTTAACATGGCAGAGGAACCGAACAATTAAAAATACTTGTATAGATTTGAGTAGCATCATTGGAAGAAACAACTATAAAGTATCAATCATGGTAAATATTGTTAAAGTAAAATTGCAAATTGTAACCTTTAAAAAAAAAAAAAACTCAAAGTTGTACATAACACTATCATGAGACTCACCTCACTATGTTGGCATATTTAAGTAGAGATATGTGCTAGCTAGTAATTGAATGAATTCCAAAGCAAAGTAAACTTACATTTAAATTTGTTAATGATACAGACAACATCATTATAATGACAGATTATATAATCAAGGTATCAACACATTGCTATAATTCAAAATAGAGAACTTGAGTGGCATTGAATGAAATTCTTACCTTCTATTTTCTTTCTTTGGTTGCTCTACAGATTTGGCAGACGAATACAAGATCTCCACACGAAAAGAAACATATCGGACATGCCCGCCAACAATGATCAACACATACTTCATAAGTCCTTCAATAACAAGCATTTAGCTATTACTACTACACTGATGAGAAAAAAGTTGTCTTTTATTATATTTTGATCTCTACATATATAGTCTAAATCACTAACGAATTTTCAATGACAAATTAAGAACCTTTTAACACTTATATATATAGTTCTTTCTTAATTAAACATGACAATTGCTTGAAGATTTATTTTCCCATATGTAAATGTTCCTTCCCTGCCTTAATTTTGTGTACTGCAACAAAAAAAAAACTTGTAATTATTTTCCTGAACATGCACCCATTTTCTTTCAAATAGTAGAATAGTATTAAACAACATAAAAGTAAAACAAAAGAAAATTAACACAAAGCAAATGAGCAACGCCATTTAACTTGACCATTTTAAAGTTGTATAAATACCTGCAGAATTGCCATTAGAGTTCAAATATGACTTTTTAGAATCTTCTTTACTCGAAGGATAAATGGCGTGGATCTGCCAGAATTTCTATATTTTCCAACAGCCATCCTCCATCTAAGAGACGCAAAATTAAGAATGCATTGTGCCTTAGACTTGGTTCCAACATGCTCTGCAATGTCATTCCAATTATTATTGAATAATTCCATCCTTCTAACAATAGCGTGCTTCCAGATCGTTCCAACTATCCCCATCAAGATCACCAAAATCCTTGGTGGATCCATCCTTACAAAGTCGATACTTGAATGACCAACTACGAATCTTCCATCATGGAAACAATTCAAGCAAAGCATCATATCACTGTTGAACACAATGCCAATCATTTAACACATGTCCATAGATCAAGACCGAAGTAAAAGGAAGTCAGTGAGCTACCTTTCGAATAAGTTCAAATAGTGATTGGTAAAAGTAGCAAGTGTTCAAACATAAAACTTTTAAGTTTCAAACAACAATGTCTACAACCCATATACAAAAAGAAAATGATTATTTGGACGAACTTACCTCTTTTATAGATTGATAGTGAGTAATATGAAGCGAACACTAACAGTGATTGTAGTGATTTTCATTTTAATGGGTTTTGAAAGAAAATTTTGCACAGAGTTTGCCAAATTCTTAGCTGTTATGCTACTAGTTATTGCATGTAATCTGTGTTTTACTTGATGTTCCACTATATTATTGCTTGCTGTATTATTGGCGCTGTTATTTCACTTCAGCTAGCACTGCTGCTGCTATTGTCTTGCCCTTTTGGCTATTTTTATGCAAATTTGGTGACAAATTTATCTAGAGCTCACACACTTTGAAACTAGGCATGGAACAAAGACAATAGCTTCCATTTATTCAAACACCAGTAAGCCTTTGTCAAGTAACAAAAATCATAAATTTATCACACCAGAAAGTATACAATATTTGGTCAAGTTTTTGCCTCATATCCATGTTGATCCCCTAGAGCTCACACACTTTGAAACTAGTCATGGAACAAAGTGCATTGCAAGGCCACATGCAAACATTTAGCTTCCATTTATTCAAGCACCAGTAAGCCTTGAGTATTCTCTTATATGTTATAACCACAAATAACCAATAATTTGTTGGAAAAAATTCATTAATTCTAAATTATCTTTTGCAATTTGAATGAATGATATGAAAATGGAATCAAAGTATTTCTTAACAAACTTGGTAGAATTGTGAAAAATCATTAACTGAACAAAGCGCTTTCTTCAGACTCTATTCAAATCAGCCATCCCATGGACAAAATTTTAAAGATGCTCAAGTTATCTATCTATCTATCTACCTATCTAAAAATTTGAGAGGAAACTGTGACTATATTTCATTGAATGTTAAAAATAAATGCTGAAAGAAATGTTCTTCTTTGCAATTAGCCATTTAGCACATAAATATTAACAAATCGGATCACATTAGTTTCCTGCAATTGCAAATCAAATTATTGTAAGAATACAACTAGTGAATATCTATTTGAATTAGTTAGTGCAGTAAAAACATAAGTGTTTCAATCTCTCTTGTAATTGTAATTAAAAGACATATATACCTGAATCGGATTAGGTTGAACTTGTCGTCGCACTCTCGAATTGCTCCATCCAAATCTACTTGGGTTTTGACGACCTTTTGGATCTACACAGCACAGCCACAATTGCAATTCAACACAAAGCCAAAGGACTAAATGAAATAGATGTCCTAAATGAAGAAGATCCAACAAGATCATGCATTCAGTCTTATTTTTAAGGATGATAGGTATAAACCAGATGGACTCAACTTTAAGGTTTAAGTAACTTTATTCTATTTAACAAAGTGACAATCAAAGATATAGATGAACGTTTAGTCCAAACTTTCAGTGAGATCTGCCAAAACAGGCATCAAGATGAAGACTTTGGCGTTAGTAGCAGGAAGAGAGAATTGACCAAACAAGGTACGCGTATTGAACCTAACCATAAACAATTAAAGGAACCCAAGAAAATGGGGATAGATCCCACTTCACTTAAACAAATATAATTAGATTATAGATAAGAAAGTATACCACCGCCTTCTTTCTTTCTTTGATCTTTCATCGATCTTCACGTTTAATTCAAGTAAACCCTTCGGAGGTGTAATCTGCATTTCTCTTTTGTCCATATCAATATCGGTCTAATTGCTTTAACAAATGGAACAAGCACGGGGGGCCGAAACACTAGCTTCGAGTTGGATGAAGCTATCCCATTGTTTGTTTTGTCAATTTGAATTGAGCATAACTTCCAAGAGGTCACTTGCTCCCAGTGTTATAAACATTAATGACAGTTCCCACAGCTCACTTGTGTCCACTACAAAAAATAGCAAAAAACCCTATCTTCCCGCGCTCCATCGATCTCTCTCTCCCGATTCTCTGTCTCTCTCCCCAAAACCCATCTCTCTCGACGGCGAGATCTCTCTCTCTCTCTCTCTCACCGCTCTCTCTCCCGATTCTCTGTCTCTCCGAAACCCGTATCTCCCCAAAAATCCCTCTCTCTCGACGCGAGATATCTCTCTCTCTCTCTCTCTCTCTCACGGACCGTCGACCGCTCTCTCTCCCTCTCAAACCCTCCCCCTCTTCAAACCTCACTCCAAAACCCTAAAACTAAGGGCAGTTCTGTCCGACAAGCCCGTCGTCGCCGCCACCGCCACCACCGCAAACAAATTCCACCACTGCTTCACTAAGTCTGACGACGACGGTTTCTTCGCTGCGAGGGCGATGCTGGCGCTCCTGTTTACTTGGCCGCCGTGCTTGTATACTTGGCCGCCGAGGTATTTCTGATTTTTGGCTGTCTATTGAATTTCAATCTCTACCTTTTTAACTCTTTTTTTCTGTTTTTTTGTGATTCTATTTGTCTTGGAAATTTGAATGTCTAGGGCAAGTTTGGGATTTTGTTGGTTAAATACATGGTCTCAAGTTTGATTCCTTGCTAGTCAGGTTTTGTTTATGCCATTGGGAAACATGGATATCTATTGATATATAAAATATCTACTATTTTGTGATAGATTTATAGGAGGGTTTTTCAAATTTAAGCAAATATCTAAAAGGTATTAAAAAGATTTTACAAATCATTGTGTTTAGTTATTAATTGCGTGAGGATTACTTTGAAAGAATTTTTTTTTTGAATTAGGACTTATTATTGTGATAGATGGACTTAATAGATTCAATGAGTTCGGACTCAAATTAATAAAAAGACTCGGGTAGTCCCTCACCACATACAGTTGGCGGTGAGGAACGACGAGGAGCTCAGCAAGTTGCTCGGAGCAGTGACGATTGCGAGCGGTGGAGTCATGCCCAACATTCACAACCTCTTGCTGCCTAAGAAAACTGGTGGTGGTGCTTCCAATAGATATCCATGTTTCCCAATGGCATAAACAAACCCTCCTATAATGTTGGTTTTGCACTAAGATGACATCTTAAGAAGACTGGCATCTCCAATGGAATTTATAGTTAAGAGGTTGTGGATAGAGTTGCAAGTGTAGGCTTATGCTTTAATGAATTTGATTGTATTGATTAAATTTGTCGTCCTAATATTTTTTATGTTATTATCTTCTTCATTCGTGTGATGTAGGTGAACTTTACATGTGGGGTCGAGATGAAGGGGATGGTAGACTGGGGCTTGGAGCTGGTAGTGGCCCCAATGAGGGTGGTGGACTTAGAAACCTCACTCCAAAGTTAATGCATTGCTGCATCTCATTGCGCTATTTCTTGTGGTGGGTTTTTCACAATGGCAATCACAGAAGATGGAAAGCTTTGGAATTGGGGAGGTAGAACTTATTTACTTATTTGCATAAGTTCAATATTTTAATACATGATATTTTTTTTCCTTGCTTTGCACTATTATGTTCTCATATTTTGTCCATATGGCATAGGCCAAAGGCTCAATGCCTATTGACAAATGAGATTTTAGTCATAAATCCTCTCGATGAGTTATTTTGATCCTATATGGGAGCCAAGATTTGCGCAACGGAGGTTGTCCTTAACAAACTAGGAACCTAATCAAATCATCTTTTGAATGAGAAAATTTGAAATATTTCAATTTTTGCAATTGTTCACTTCTGATTCCACTTGTGCTATGATAGAGAACCGAAAATTAACTCATTTAAGCCATTTTTTTTTTTGAGATATTACTAACTGAATCACAGATTATGTATGGAAACCTTTGAATTAAGAAATATTTCATGTCGAAATTTGCACTTTTCAAACTAAGGAAGGTGTGTTAGGACTTGTTCTAGTTAATGCCCCCTTAAGGAAGGCGTGAATCCTATTTTGTAGGTTCTCAAATTTTTGATATCAAACACCAATTTTTGCTGTTTTAGTTAGAATTTGTTCCTCAGCACCCCTCAAATGGAAACCCACCAACTTTGTTTCTAATTTTACATGGTAAAATTTTTCTTTGTATTGAGTTCATTCATTCTCTTTTTTGACTTGGACCAAAGAATTGCGTTTATCTACCTATATTCTTAGATCTTGTTCGTAGAACCAAAAGGAATGAGTTTTCAGCTAGTGATACGTAGTTTTCCCATAATGATGAATTTCTTTTTCTTTATTACTTTATTTATGCTATGTTTGGCTCATACACTTGTGCTTGCGATGATACGTAGTTCTCCCATAATATTGTTTATATTCCTATTATTGTTTGTATAATTTAGTGATTTTTTTTCTTTTTGATATTTTTTCAGGTGTTTTGTACGAAGTCAAGTATTATTTGAAGCACAATCAACTTTATATAACCTCGGAACACTTCATTTTTTTTTCATTTAGAACAATTTTTTACTTTTGTAGAAAGATACGATATAGAAATTTTTTAGATTGTATTTGTTGTTAGACGGAAATAAGCGGAGCAAGCACATGAATCAAATTCCACGTCTCTAATTAAGTTGCAATTTTATTCCGCAACCATATAAAGAAAATGGAGTGCATGATATCGACAAATCGGAAAACATAGAAAGAGATGGAATTAAAATATCCAAGAAAATCTCTAGTTTGCCGTTTTTTGTAGTGAAATAAAAGAATAAATAGTGTTATGTTTCAAAAAAATGGAGTGCTTAATAAATGAGCAATTAAGCATGGCATTTTCAAAAATTCATTGATTGATAAGTAACATTGATTTGAGCTAATACACGAACATACCTCACAATCCAAGCTTGGGCTTCTAAATCTTAGCACCAAAACCTTAGCATAGAGTCGATGACAAGGGAATTTGCCCGCGGCGACAATGAATTATGACATAGAACTTCTTCACTAGAATCATAGTTCAAGTGATCGAGAAAGGTTGAAGATGATCCAAAGAAAATGATACAATCTTCCAAACTAAACAACTAAGACAACAAAAAAAAAATGCAACACACCAGTTCTCAATTTTCTAAGAATTTCCAATAGTACTAGAGGGTGTAATGGAGTGATGTGCATTTTGTTATAGACAATGACAACATTTTGCCATTCAAATTTCATGAATGTCACTTTGAATGATCTATCTTCAAGAACAACAAAAGATTTTCCATTGCAAGCTCGACAAACTAGTATTTTAGCTAGGCGAGAAATTGAAAGCAAGACTACTTATTATGGTCCATTTTATCAACTGGTCCTCTAGAGCTTCAACTGGAAAAGCCATGAACACTGACATGGCTCCTATAAAGAGAGGTTCATCTTCCAAGTAGTTTCAAAAGATCTTAAGAATTTAGACAATTGCAACACTAATAAATTAAGGAACAAAAACTGGCATCACCATGTCAATCAAAACTACCCTCTTTTACTTCATAACAGAAACTTCCTTTCAAATGTCCTTACACACTATTTCATGAAATTTAGGAACAAGAATTCTTCTTTCTTCTCATCAAGAATATCGCTATGTACAAGCATCTTGATCGAATAATCATTCCATCAATTATACCAAAACGTAACGCACAACACACATCCACGCATCCTAGACAATGAAAACCTAGCAAGTTGAGATAACCGAATGAGCACAAAAAACTCTCCTTTTTTATCTGCACATACAATGAACCAAAACCTCATCTTGATTGAGCAATCACTCCATCAATTCTACACATCTACGCATCTTAGACCATGAAAAACTAGCTAGTTCAGATCGTCGTCAACTCTACCTACCAAACACAACATACACAAAATGAAATTCTTCGGTTCTTCGAAACAATCATAAAAGAAGATCGGACGCATAGATCTGAATCACAACCAACAATTCAACAAAAATCTGGACCGATCGACCGTATTCGATCGCTAATTCAATTCAATATAGAGACTTAGAGAGATCAAATCAAGTAACCATTTTGCACAACCAATTCAACACGAACCATATAACCATAGAAACAATCTCGCTTAACCTAATCAACACAAATGAGATCAGAATCGCTTAGGGTTTTGAGATCGATCGAGACTAACCTTGCATATTGAACAACTCGTCTTGAGATCGATCATCCCTGTGAGCGAGGCGAGCGAGCTAGGCGAGTGCGCGAGCGAGACAGACGAGCAAGGCGAGCGCACGCGAAGCGAGCGAGCGAGGCGAGGGAGTGGACCAGAGCGAGGCGAGCGAGCGAGACCAGAGCGAGTGAGTCGGGCGTGCGAGACAGCGAGAGTGAGTGACAATGTTGAGGGAATTTTGTTCTTGGGTCAGACTTTCCATAGAGGTTTTCTAAACCTCTATGAATTAGTTCTATTAAAAGTCTACTTGTCTAATTCATAGGGGTTAATTAAAACCTCTATCAATTAAGTGTTATAGAAACCTTAATCATCTAATACATAGGGGTTACTCAAAAACCTCTATCAATTAGGTGTTATAAAAAACTTAAATTGTTCTAGTGTATAAAATTTTCTTTTTAACTTAGTATGAACATTTAAATAAAAAATCACCCCTTTTGCACTCCACCATTTTTTCATCCAGCTTAAATTCTATGTGTGACATCATTCTCAATGTTACCATCATTTTGTATGATTCATCCTAGGTATCTAAAGTGGTTTACCTTAGGAACTTCTATTTCTCTTAATTTTACCACTCCGTCATCTCGATGTCTAGTGTTTCTAAACTCACAATGCATGTATTCGATTTTTGTCCTACTCAACTTAAAGCTTTTAGATTCTAATGTATTCCTCCAGAATTTCATTATTCACTCTATCTTTAGTTTCATCCACTAAGACAATATCATCTGCAAATAGCATACACATTGGTATTCGGTTTTTGTCCTACTTAAAAGTTACAAACGACAAGCCTAATTTCAACCGGTGAATAATAATTGAAATTAAACTTATCACAATACATAAAGACCATGCATGCAACAAACAAAGTTATTTAATTAGAAAAAACACATACAATTAACAATGCACGTTAACCGCAAACAAACTCCGAACGGAGGGTCTTGCCACAAGTGTTGATGAGCAAGGTGAGGGAGATGGGAATGTCGAGGATGATACCAATAATATTCGCTTTTATAGCGGTGCAAAGGCAAACGGCGGCCTCGAGGTCGACCAGGCCTTGCAGGTAAGTGCAGCAGGGGTGGTAGGGAGGGTTGCCTACGTTAGCATCAACCGCCCCGCCGAGTAACTTCGCACAAACACCCAACTTCAGCGTGTCTTTGGGGCACCTCTTGGGAGTGTCGCTTGAAGGAGTGGCAGTGCTTGGAGTAGGGTTGGGCTTAGGAGGAATATTCGCCGGGCAAGTGCGGCATGTGGACACCATTGTGAAGGACAGGAGGTTGAGAGAAAGGAAGAGAGCAGCGGCTAAAGATGAACTGGTCTTGGTATTACGACCCATCTCTCTTTCTCTCAGAGATCAATAAGAAAAGCTAGCTACAGCAATATGTATTGATACTGTATTGGCAATTTATAGGATAAGAGGTTGAGACTAATTTGTACTTGGTTGAAATATTTAATTGGCAGTAGTTTGGATAATAAGACATTAATTAATGTATAAAGATGGATCTCGGTACCATAGATTAAGGCTCTTAGGCGCATGTGAATAGCGAATACTGCTCAAGGTTTAGCTGGCCAAATTAAATTATTAAGGTAATGATTGGAGTTTTGTGAGGTTAATTGCATTATTATCACTGATCAGTATTGTCTTGCTAATCACGGGTGTCAATATATGTACATGTATAACGTCATTATTTTTTATATATTTTTCGATAATGAAAGTTAATATCAAAAATATAATTACGAGAGAATGGGTACATGCAAGTCCAGCCCTAATATTTTTTAAGTCTTGGGCGACATGAGATATAAAACCTTTTATATTCGACTTGTTTTTTATAAAAAATCATTTTTCATTTGCTTACGCTATTATTAGATTTATATAATTCTATGAATTGCACATTTTTTTCTATATAAGGAATTTTATTTTTATTTTTCAAGAAAGACTGTTTTTTAAAATAAATTAATATATAAAAAGTGCTATATCTTATATATAATGTAAATACCCCTTAGGATTTACTTGACGCCAAAATAACCTTATTTATAAAATTGCCCATAAATGTGACCATTTCATTAGATGAAAAAATCTTTGAAAAAATAACAATAGGGGTGTTTAGGTAAATATGACTTAAC
Source organism: Stephania yunnanensis (assembly GCA_039657365.1). NCBI lineage: Eukaryota > Viridiplantae > Streptophyta > Magnoliopsida > Ranunculales > Menispermaceae > Stephania > Stephania yunnanensis. The sequence continues at coordinate 47,787,137 of CM077584.1, read as the reverse complement.
TAACTTAAAAGCGATATTTAAAAATGATAACCACCTCATGATTCACAAGATAAATACTTTTTTTTAAAAGAAAGAGAAAACAATTACCAATTGATGTGATGAGTAGTTGTTTTAATTGAATTGGTTTAATCCACGTGCCCACCCACTAGTGCATTTAAAGATAATATGATTGATATGAGCAAAACGGTAGTTATTTTTTGTAATATACTTATATTTCAATTAAATTATATTTCTTTTCTACTTAAGTGAGAGTCGAACTCATGCCATCCTCAAACTTTGCCTTTTGACAAGTGATGTCTCTACCATTATATAACCTTAATATTTTTTTGGTAATCGTTAGATTTTTAATCAAAACATCAATTAATTCTTGTAAAGAAAATGTTAATTTTGTTAATTTATTACAATTGTACAAATAATTGTATTGTTGAGTTTAAGGCCTCGTCTAGTTCGTTTTTGCTAACTTAAAGTGCGAGCGAGATAACTTCTTAGAGTTGGCTCACAGTGTAGGTTCACATTTCACATTTGGTTCAACTTTGAACATACAAGGAAGTTGCTAACTTTAAAAATTGTAAAACATGAGAATTGACATAAATACTCTTCCGACATATTTTTTAAGATGAAAAATAATGCATTATTATTTTCATCACATGCACTACTATTTATTTAATTGCTCTTAAATAAAAAAACCTGAACTAAATAACAAACATATTAAATTATTTATACAAATATTAAAAAACTTTAAATACTTATAAATATTTTTATAATCTTCTTGAAATAGTATTTTAATAATTATTATTAATAAACATAATAAAATACGAACTAACTATAATTTTTAAATATATTTCTCTTATTTGAAAAATAATTTATTTTTTATAAAAATAATTCTCTCTTTTATGCGTTATTTATTTAATATTTATATTCATGGATTAATAACAAGCATTTGAGTTTTTCTAAAAAGAATAAAATATATTTATGATTAAAAAAGAATAAAACATATTAAGAGGAGAGAGGGACGTGGGCAACAAAGAGTGGGAATTTATGAGGGGTAGTTTTGTCATTATCTTTCAAGGAGATAACTCATTTAGGGGGAGGGGGGAGAGCTATCTCACACTCTTGGGTGTTAGTTGGATATAACTCACTTGAAAGTTGGACAACCAAACAAGCTTAGTTTCAATTTCCCTCTAAGTTATCTCCCGAGAGTTAACTCCCACTCCAACCAAATAAGGCCTAAAACAATAGTTGATTTCTAAAAGAAAAAAAAAATGTAGGTTTTATTAATTTATTATATATAAATAGAGAATAGTGGGGTAATGATATTTAAGGGGAGATGGGATACTTCTTTATGTGAGAGATTGATATAAGCGGGCCGCATAATGAGTCGAATTATCGAGCCAACATAATTATTGAGCCGAATTACAATAGCTACGTATGGAGAAATTCATTTAAGTAGGGCCATCCACAACGCCACATAATTATTGAGCCAACCATGCACACTAAGTGATAAACTTTAAAAAACCAAAAAATACATATATACTAGCAAATAGTTTAGTACTACATATTAGCAAATTTGGGGGGCCTATTTTAGGATGGGGCCTAGGGCAGTCGCCCGCCCCACCTACCATCAAAGCTGCGCCTATACACAAGCCGCACAACCCCTTTACTGTACAATATGTTCATGGCCCCTGTATAACATCGCCCAAAACCACCAAAAAGCGAAAAACACAGTGATGAAGCCCCTGACCCAAAACTTTATTGCAACTACATGAGGCCTATCACCAAAATGGGTTGCCAATGCCTCAAGAAATCATTAATACGTTATGATTTAAACAAAGAACTAGTAGATCGATTGCCATCGCGCGAGCAAGGTGGAATGTAATGTGATCCCAAATTTCTCCGTGTGTTGCCGTCGTATATTCAAATATTCTCGCGTTCCTTTTATGCTTAAACATTCCAAACAATTGCATGCATAAGCCCCATAAAACCACATAGCTAGCACTTTCTTGTTAAAAGCCCCCCAACTAATCTTCTACAAAAATACCATCACAAGATTTAGCGGAGGTCTAAGCACAATTCAACTCATTAATTATAAGCCGAGCCTAGGCATAGTCTCCAAACCACCGGACAAGGAAGAAAAAGATGATGAGCATCCTCTCCATGTTTGCCCCACATTACACACCAATACGGAGACAAATACATGTCCGTTCTTCATCTTTGCAACATATATGCTGCATTGACCCTTCTTCGAAGAACCAACCAAACCAAAATCTTGACTTTGAGGGACTGGATTGCTTCCATATCGACTTGTACAAGACTAAATGTCGATGGAAGCTCGGTCACATAAAGATTTCAAGGTTGATCGATCCAAAAAGACGTATGACTGGTCGATACCTCATAGCCGTGAATCGAAAGATTTTGGTTATGTTCTCATCGTTGTCAGCTTCTTGTATAGTGGTTGCTCCTATTGTATAGTGTCGGAGCTCACTTGTCTTCGGATATTCAAAATCCATTGGGAGTGTGACAAGCCCTAATAACCTAAATCAGGGCACTACCCTACACTAATTTCATTATTAAGCTCTAATCTTAGCCACGTAAGACTTAATGACGTATTAGTCAGCTTTCACTTTTCGTTCATCTTGTTATTCGTGTTAAGGATAAGTATTTTCTCATTATCTATATACACATGAAATTCAGAGTTAATTAAAATTTTTAATTATTAGGGGAAGACTTATTAAATGCAACTGAATTTAAAGTAAATTGCATATATGTGGAAACCAGATAAATAAGGCATCACATGTATAACAGATAAGGCAAAATAGTTCCTACATGTATCAAAAGTCAGGGAAACTAGTACCTCTGACCCAATATCCCAAAGGTAAAGAAAATGACATAATAAGTAAATGCATTATAAGATAACCAACAAAAAGTAACGAAAGTTTTCGACTCAAGGCTTAAAGGTAGTCGTCTAACTTCTCCTTGCCTCTGCTACTAGACAAATCTGCAATTCTAACCAAAGATGACAATTCGAGTGAGTAAATCTTGAGACCACTTATTCACATTTTGAGTAATGAAAGAAAAGTAACTAAGTGCATATAATGTGACAAGTAAATGTCAAAAAGAAACATATGCAAGAAGTGACCATGGTAAACTAGTACATGAGTGCAGGAAATAAAAACTAAATGTGTAATATGAGCGATACTATAAGCTCATACATGTTGGGGTGCATTAGATTTCACTCGGAGCGACATTCACTCCACATGAACATAACCAAGGCGTTCCAACCTCTCATCACAGCTTAAGATAGTGTGAAATACAACATTAATAGTTAGTTTATGATCCACAAATCCTACTAAAACAAATTTTTAGCACCTACTTTTAGAGTATACCTATCAGCACCCTCGTCACTCAGATAATTGACTGGCCTATAATATTTAAATCCCCTAATGATCTACTCAGCCTAATCCATTCTTTTAACTTTGACCTCAATATAGTTTCCATCAAGATCCTTAATCTTATGTTATAAGTAAATTTATATCCTCAAAAAAAACCAATTCATGATTTGTTCACTTGGAGCAAATTAAGAAATCATATCTATATTTTGTAAAGATTTCGATAGCACCTCCACTAAAAGAGGACTGCCGAAAAACTTCCACATAATAGATAAAAAATTGGGAAGAGGCCTAAAAGGACTCACAACTCCCAGCAATTCACAATATATATCAAATTTATATTATAAACTAACTTAAAGTCTTTGACAGCTTAATTTCAACTTTACAATCCCAAAATATACATATTTTAAACTAACTTAGAAGACTCTCATAAACATTTAACGAAATTTCCCGTCCTACACTCACACCAAAAACCCCTAAAATAATATATATAAATAATTTACAACAAGAATATTACTTTAAATTTGAAAACCATCACCACAATCTTCGAGTGTTTTCCATTTTTCCATTGTCTTCATATAGAATCTAACATCATCAAAAACAACTCGAAGATGTCAGGTAAGTAAACATCTGCACTTATTTGCACTCATGCAATTGTTAGTTTGATACATGAAGATATATAATTGCATTTTCAAATAATCAATAAGATATATGCGTCAAGATGACATGCAATCCACTCTGATTTTGTCTCGTAACTGTAATCATATGTCGACTTCAAAATATAGTACCGAGACAGTATTAAGAGATCATGAAATGCAGAGATAATTTATTGGAATTTGACTCTAGAACTAAACTCACTAACCAACGTTTAAAGTAGGATTGAAATCTAATTTCAAGCAAACCAGACTCAGAAACAAGCTTATCCCCCCTCCTCGTGCATGCATGACCAAAAATGATGCAATTCAATGCAATATGCTGACTATGATGCAATTACATGTACAAAGATATTCAATCAATAGTAAAGATCACCGTAGGGTTTTCTTACCACTAACCCAACTCAAAGTTGATTGCAAAGCCTCACACTATGTTCCCTGGATTTCATGTAATTAAACCTATTCCTCGAGGCTCATTCTACTTGGTTACGAAATCCTTGACATTTGAGAAATCCAGATAAGTTTCCTATTCAAACTTTTTAAGTTTTTGACCAATTTTTGAGTTATTTTAGTATTATCAAGTCCTAAAAACTTGGAATCATTCCAAAACAATCCCTCGAATGTTTGAATCCCAATTTCAATCCCAAATTGTGGTTCATCAAAAAGAATTAACCTTGACTTGGCTTTAAAACAAATTTCCAAGTTTTTGGACATTTACAGGTATCGTAAAATGTATTATGAGGAAAGCCCCAGTATAAATCCTCTAAAAAATTCCAAAATCCTTATTTTTCTTAAAAATTCACAATTCCATTTAATTTTTCACAAAATATATTTTTTCTAATTTCTTCCCATTTTATTTGCAATTTGTTCTGAAATTCAAGTTTTTCCCATTTTATTATATTTCTTATGAATTAGGGTTTGAACCATGGACTAGACCGGTTTGATTCAACTAAATCGGACCCAGTTTGGTTTGGTTTGGGGATCAAACCACAATCTTCTTCTTTGCCTTGCTCTGTTTTCACTGTAAATCAAATTCGACTTTTTTTCATTCATAGGAATGTTTATGCATTGGGGAGACGTGTAGCATCCCCTAACTTGATTAGGGCAATACCCGCCCTGAAACCCTAATTAAGCCCATATTACCCTTACCAGACTTAACTAGAGCCAACAACCTTACCACATTCACTTGATAAGCACTACTATATATAGACTATCGAAATAAAACAATTAATATACGCAGCAGAAATTTAAAACCTTTTCGATAATCAAAATAATATATATGATATTTAAAACAAACCAGAATAAACCTTAGTTATACAAGTCTCCCCCCCTCCATATGATATTACAAAATAGTAATTCAACACCAATATATATGACCAAAGAAAGTCATTACATTGAAGAGAAGTTCAAGACTCTTATAACTTATCCATCCTGTAGTTGTAGCACTCGTCGGATCTACCTGTAATGTTAATTGGGTGAGCTCCAACTTGCTCGGTAAGTAGTGATTTACATAACTAACAACAATCCATACAATAGTCAAGGATATCATGCAATAACAACATGCACCAATAATATTTAACAAGAATATGAAAATCATATGAACCAATATATAACTGATGCAAAGCAAAGATCTTGGACTTGTACACTTGATCCCCATTTTTGGTAAAACTAGGGCTGATTACCCACCGATGCCATTAATACGAGTGCTAAATGAACACACCATTCATATGTGATTTTTAGCCAAACAATTAATGCCCAATAGTTCTATCGTAAACACTCTAGTGAATATGTGACCCACGCAACCTATAAAGTGAGTAGAGTTACCGGGAGATCAACCCCAAGTACTATACAATCTAGTCTCAGCCCTAAGGAGTTACTCTCGTGGATCACATTATATACCGTTTTCCATATATTAGATAACACGTCATAGTGTACATAATCCCCTATTCCAATCCAACAACTACATGAACTATATATACTAAATAGCCAAGCAATATTGATAAATAAACGAATTCATACTTAGCTCAGTTTAAGTCTATGTTTCTCGAACTCCTTAACTTTTTGGTCATCTCACTCTTCTTTGGTGTTCCTTAACCTATCACCAACCACTTGGGATCAATATAGTTTCATTATACTACATTTAGAACCCCCGAACCAGTCCCTAAGTCCATCGGAAATTCTCCATAAAACATAGTGTTATTGCTGGTTTAGGGGTCTGGTAGCGCGCCACATGACATGGATAATGCGCTATCCATAAGTCAATCATCTTCCCCAGTACGCGTAGCGCGCTATGGCCAAAGTCTAGCGCACGATGCACACCAGACCTATAACACCAGCACGCTTATGCTGAACCAATCTTGACACAAATCACCTCCAAACTCAACAATTACACTCTCAAATGATCCGAAAAACCTATAATGAGGTTATAAACCAGTTCTAATCATCAAACCGCATAATTAACTAAAATTCTAGCATCACCATCAAATTGAACTTCAATAAACACAAGAACAAATCATACCTAAACATTGATCTCGTGTTTTTGATTCGATTAACCTCCTCAACTTGATTGAATTCGGTTCTCGGAATGATTTCCTTTGATCCAGAATCAAAGTCGACCTCCCGAGCCCTCTCGAACGATCGAATGAATTTTTGTTTTATATATGGATTTATCTCGAGATACTCATCGCACTATCTCGAGACTAATCGCGTAGTTGATGTGTTAAAGTGACACTCCTTAAAGTTACACGAACTTTGACACATCTTGTACTTACGCTTCATTCGAGACAATTCAATAATCTATATATTTTCAATATTCTTTTATTTTCCAATACATGTATTTATATATTTAAAAACATATAAATATATATATCGTGTATTATTCATCAAGAAAATAATCAGACATGCGTACAAGTGTCCTATAGCGTACACACTCGTGCCGGACTCCCTCGTCACACTTGTGTCCTGGTAAACCATAGTTTATTGTGTATTTTTCATTTTATAGGCTTGTGTATGATTTGCATATTATACGACAACCTATATATAAATTGACTTAACAATCCAAACAAACAACTTTCCTCATGCAAATACACTTACATGCTAATCGAGCACACCAAACTTAACCACGACCCTAACCCAGGTTAATTAGGATTTGGATTAGTATTAATCACCGTCATAAGGTAACGGGTCGTATAGTCTCCCTAATTTAAAGCAATTTCGTCCTCGAAATTAAAGTAATTCAAAAATTACTTAAAGTTTCGAAGAAAAAATGGAAACTATTCCTTATACTTCCGTTCCCAGTTTAGTTCCTCATCTCTCTGAAATCTCCATTTCAATATAACCAAAAGAATATTTTTGATTCTCAACTTTTTCATCTTACAATCAAGTAATACACTTCATTGATTTTCGTAAGATAAATCTTCCCCGAAGATCATATTCATTCCAAACAATCCTTCGAGTGAAATAAGTCTCCGTTTTTTGAAACATTGACACGTGGAAGCGTTTTAAACATCCGACTAGCTGAGGATGCAACATTAACCTATAAGTACCAGGATTAACTTGGTCTTATACTTTTAATGAGTCAATACACCTTAAAGCTAGCATACCTCATAATCTAAATCTATATGACTCCTCTTATAAGTAAGACTTTCAATAAAACATATTTGTCCTTCGAAAGCTCTAACCACCTATGATATTTATTGGCGTATCTATTTTATTTTAGTTGTATTGTAGTCAAACACTGGCTAATCTGCTACCTTTCCTCTGTGTAGTTCTAAATTAATTCTAGCTCCACCCCAAACTTACATCTCAACCCCTGTCCCGACACTCCGTGAATGTCATGGTTGACCATACAAAGTTTCAAATGAGCATTCCATTCTATCTTGACAGCTACTTTTATAAACGAACTCACAGAGAGAAATGTATTTCTTCCAGTTATTATTAAACTTCAAGACATAAGCTTAAAGTTTATCCTCTAACACCAAATCAATTACTCCGGTTACACATCGGTCTACTGATAATATACCATACCAAGGTTAAGATCAGTTTCGTAGCTATCGCAACGATTCACTCCATCATCTAGATGTGAATCTCGGATCCTTATCTGAAATCGTCCACACTGAAGCACCTTGAAATCTAACACCTCATGTATGTATATTTTGCATAAACAGTCAATAGGATTTCATATAGAAACTAGCAAGAAATGTGCAGACTCCATCAACTTGTTAACTACAATCCATACCATATTATGCTTACGCTAACTTAGAGATAAATTGGAAACAAAACCCACCGATCTATGTTTTCATTTCCATTTAAGAGTAGGCAGTGAATGCAACAAACTCCAATTTCATTGCTCAGCCCTAACTTGCTGAGATATCTCATATCTTTTTATTATTCTCATAGTATCATTTTTCATCCCAGACTAACAATAAATAAAGGTGCCTCATTTCATGATATTCCTTACTGCTATCTAGATAAATGTAGTAAATAGATATATGAGGTTTTCGTAGCACTTCTTGCCTCACTTGATCCTGATCAGGAATCCATAATCTATCCTTCAATCATACGTAACATTATCAGACACCTATCAATTTGGATAATCTACACTAGCTGTTAACCTCTGACACTTTATATAATCCTGATTAGTTTTCCAACAACTAATCACCACTGAATCTTCTCCAATTTAGTTTGAATCTGAACTCAAAAGATCAGATTAGTAGCTCCAGAATTAGCTCTCTCAGTTGATGACGTGTCAACTAAACTTACACAAATCATCATCACCGTCACTTCCTCATGAAGTCTAAACTGAGAAGCTCTATTAATAGCTACATTTTCTCCATATACCTGAGTTGTAATTGTATACTGACATTCTGATAACACCTTTCTATGTAGTTATAAATTATTCAGGCTCTGACAAGTTTGTACAATTACTTCTTATCCTACACCATTTAACGACAAAGTAAATCATACAAATTCTTAAGGTAAATACTTCAATTCTATATATAGCATGTGAAAATTAACACCAAAGAACTCACAGTCAATATTTCTTTCAGTAATTCATACTTTCCAAGTCACAAGCTCGGAGACTATATTCTTTGGAAGTTTTGGTCAATTTTGGATATATTGAGTTAAGATTGAGAATGGTCCCTCCCAGATATTATACATCTTTTCCCCCTTGAGAAGCAGATTTTTGGTTCTTTACTAAAGTAATATTACTGGTTCTCCACAACTCTCAACTCTTCCACAAGCATACATCTCGCTTACTTTTCCACAAGGATTTAAACCACAGTACTGGCAAGAAATTTCTAAAATCTATCAGTTTGACGATTATATCAATAACCTTAGGTTGTCACCATAATTTAGGTTAATTCATCATGAATTTCTGAGCATGAAATATCAATCATATTTCTTTATGAAATTGACACCATCAATTTTTTTCATTTAAGGTCACCACTATTCATTTTCATCACAATGAATTTTGGACTTCACCTGAATAAATGTATTAAAGAAATTAATGAGATTCTCACAACATTCTTGTCTCGCTTTTTGTTTCAAGTTCTAAAAACTTTTCTTACGTGCTTAATGTTTTGATATAAGATTATCTTCATCCAACTTCAACAATTAGTAGTCATCCTTGACCTACTAAATAATCTCAATCAATTCCTTCATTAATTCATCACTCATTTAATCCTTATTAGCTCAACTCCAGTCTGAGCTTTAAAGAACAGACTTATAGTTATCAATTTAGTCAACTCAATTAACAATGTGCCAGCGTATAGAATTTCTATTTGGTCATCAGTAAATATCTCACCTATAAGATATTACTAAGTAACTTTTATTATAATTATAGCCTCTGTCCCTTTTTTTCAAAGCATTGTCAACAGAATCAACTTAACGAGTGATGTTTCAGAGTGAATTCTTACTACTTACGAAAGTTTTAAGGTAGTTGCCTTACTTTCTATTTCTATCACTCTACAATTTTCATATTTCAAACTTTCACAGTTTGAAATTCGTTACTTACTCTTACATCAGTCCACTGGTGTCATATTCTCAGGTTGACTTTTAGTGATTCCTCTAAGATTTTAATTCATCTCAATAATGATCAAAAGATCCTCTACAATGTTTTTTTAATTTACAAGTGATGCCTTCCCATATTTGGTAAAACTACCAAATTAGTTATCCTAAGATTATCGTTCTCTAATAGTTCTTCTCCTAAATATGGAGATTTTTATATGTAGCTGAAAATATGAGTTACAATTTTTCTTTATTGTGTCACCCACGCATTCTTACCTAGATCAAAAGTCTTAGGATGAACCTCTCACTTTTTACACAATTTAGGTTTTGTTAAGCAAACATTATAATTAAAATATATTTTCACCTTCCTCCAAGGCATCCTTGTATTCAATTTCAACTTATAACTATCACATACTTGAGATAACTGAATAAATCACACAACAATGTCACAGATCCTCAGATCAATCATTTGTAATATTTAATTATTTCAAGTTTACTTTACTCTTTTCACCATTGTGTTGAATATAAGACAACCTCATATTATCTCAATCACAGTCAAACCCCTGATTTACTGTTAATATTCAAGATTCTTACCATTTATTATCTTTTAAAACTTAGCTCTAGCATTTGCAAAAAAAATATGGTCTAAACCAACTTTTCATTACTAATTCCAATTTTGTACAATAATTGCCCATTCATTCTCTAAGTTTTCAAAGATTCCACAATAACAACTTCATTACAATAGGGTTTTCCTTCACTTAATACCCTTAATTTATGAAAATAGCACGAGTTCTAGTAAGTTCTAGTGGTTTTCACTATCTACTTAAAATGATCCAACACCCACTTTCAATCATTTTGTAAGGATATATATCATTAGCTCTGATAATTTCACTGTGAAATCAAATCTCAATTACCTTTTGAGAACCATTGATTTCACTTATTTTTAGAAGGAGTTGTCAATTTTGAGTAATGAATACTCATTTCGACGATTACACATTAATCCTTGGATTCCCCAAATCCTCAGATTCACTAACCACTTATTCTCCCCAATTTAGACTATATCAGTCTAATAGATCAGACTAGGATATCTTACCCAACTCATTTCTATATTCTGTATTTAACTATATTTTATTAATAAACCACTTGTTATTCCAATAAGGATTCACACCATGACCGAAATATCAACTTCATGTCAACTTATGAAATATAACTGCATTAGTGACTTTTTAACCTCCATTAGGCTTTTATCATTTACCACTAATTTGTTTACTAAATAACTTTCATTACTTCCATACTAGTCTCAATACTAGTATTAATCACCTCTCAAAGTGGTCCGCCACCTTTGAGTTCCATCGAAAGTCATTCAATATTTCATTAATTCATAATTTTCATTTTCCTAAAGCACACCTCAAGGCTAGATCCAATAGATACTTCTTCATTAACTATTATTTATCTAATAATATCAGTAGAAAGACCACTGAAGATGTTACTTGGAGAAGAGTTTTATTTTATCTTTATAAGTGTTCTTATGTCTTTCCAATTTATCTCCCTGAGGTTAAGACTCCCTGGAGCTCTTACCTCAATGCTTTCTCATATCATGAGAAATAGATGGACTTCAATCATCTTATTACCATTCAGAAAAGACATAATTCTTATATCTACCATGTAGATATAGTATACATAACAAATAACACATCGCAGTCTTTTATCTTTTGGTTACCCCCCAAAATCACGATTAAAACCATTTATCAAACCCTAAGCTTATTCGTAACTCGAGACCACTCTTCGAGTCGATAAACTTAGGTTCTATTATTAGGGTAATTATAGTACCTTAAACTTTTAAAGTAGGCATCTAAAATTGAATGTATGGTCAGAGCCTTGTCCATGATATCTAACTGTATCACTATTACCACTTTATCCCTAAAAGTGATAAACCATAAACTCTGGCACCACGCTTGATCAAAATTATTCATCATAACAAAGCTCTTAGACCTTGTATTCTAAACCTTTTCCCTCATTTAGAAAGATCAAAATAATTAAACTAAGCTTTACTAAATAAGGTTAAGGATTTAAAATCTATGTCTCTAATACCAAACCGCATCATCCCCTAACCTAATTAGAGCAATACCCGACCTGAAACCCTAATTAAACCCAAATTACTCTTACCAGACTTAACTAGAACTAGAAATCTTACCAACTTCCCCTGATAAACACTATTGTATATCTACTATCGAAATAAAACATTTAATATACATAGCAAAAATTTAAAACCTTTTCGATAATCAAAATAAGATATGCAATATTTAAAACAAACTAGAACAAACCTTGGTTATATAAATTTCCCACTCCATGATATTACAAAATAGTAATTTAACACCAAATATAAGACCAAAGAAAGTCATTACATTGAATAGAAGTTCGAGAACCCTATAACTTATCCATCCCGTAGTTGTAGCACTCGTCGGATCTACTTGTAATGTTAATTACGGTGAGCACTCCAACTTGGTCAGTAAGTTGGGATTTACATAACCATCGACATTTCATATAATAGTCAAGGATATCATGCAATAACAACATGCACCAATGATATTTAACAAGAATATGGAAATCATATAAACCAATATACAATAAATGCAAAGCAAAGGTCTTGGACTTATACACTGTGATCCCCATTTTATTTGTAAAACTAGGGTCGATTACCCACCAGCGCCATTAATATGAGTGCTAAACTAACGCACCATGCATGTGATGTTTAGCTAAATGATTAATGCCTAATGGTTCTATCATATACCCTATAGTGAATATGTAACCCACGCAACCCATAAACTGGGTAGGAGTAACATATAGACCAGGAGATCAACCCCAAGTACTATACAACTTGGTCTCAGCCTTGAAGAGTTATTCTCGTGGACCACATTAGAAACCATTTTTGTTCATTAGAAAAACCATCACATGATACATAATCTCCCATCTCAATCCAACAACTACATGAGCTATATATACTAAATAGCCAAGCAATATTGATAAATAAGCGAATCTATACTTACCTCGGTTTAAGTCTATGTTTCTCAAACTCCCTAACTTTTCGGTCATCTCACTCTTCCTCGGTGTTCCTCAACCTATCACCAATCATTTGAGATCAATATAAGTTTATTATACAACATTTTGAACCCCTAGACCAGTCCTTAAGTCCCCCCAAAAATTATTCATAAAACACAGCACAGTTACTAGTTTCAGGGGTCTGGTAGCTCGCTACATGACAAGGATAACGCGCTATCCATAAGTCCATCATCTTCCCCCGTACGCATAATGCGCTATGGCCAAAGCCTAGCATGCTACGCGCACTAGACCTGCAACACCAGCACGTTTCTGTTGAACCAATCTTAACACAAATCACCTCCAAACTCAACAATTACTCTCCCAAATGATATGAGAGGACCTCTAATGAGTTTATAAACCAGTTCTAATCATCAAAGAGCATAATTAAAAAAATTCTAGTATCACCATCGAATTGAACTTCAACAAACAAAAGAACAAATCATACCCAAACATTGATCTCGTGTTGTTGATTCGATTAAGCTCCTCAACTCGATTGAATTCGGCTCCAGAAATGATCTTATTTGATTCGGATTCAAGGCCAACCTCCCGAACCCTCTTGAACGATCGAATGAATTTTTTGTTTTTTTATGTATGAATTTTTCTCGAAATATGCATTGCACTATCTCGAGACCAATCAAGTGGTTGATGCGTTAAAGTGACACTCCTTAAAGTAAAAAAAAATGGACACATCTTGTACATACTCTTCATTCGAACGATCAGAAAATCCATATATTTTTAATATTCTTTTATTTTTCAATATATAATTATATTTAAAAATATATAAAAATAAATATATCGCGTATTATTCATTCGAACGATCCGATAATCCATCTTGTACTTACTCTTCACTAGTCGTGCCTACAAGTGTCCTTAAGTGTGCACACTCGTGTCATGACTCTCTCGTCACACTTGGTTTCTCGATAAACCATAGTTTATCGGGTATTTTCTTTTTTTATAGGCTCGTGTATAATTTTCATATCATACGACAACCTATATATAAATTGAATTAACAATCCAAATGAACACCATTCCTCATGCAAACTTACACATACACACATACGCTAATCGAGGTACACCGAACTTAACCACAAGCCTAACCCAAGTTAATTAAGATTTAGATTAATACTAAGGTAACGGGTCGTTACAAGACAACCCCCTGCTATCTCCTTCCTCAGACTGAGCCAAGCCTCCCTTATCCAATCCACCATTAACAACGACCCAACAGCAACAAACAACATCATTATCAACTCAACAACATCAACGATAGAATAACCAGGACAACACAAATAACCTCACCTTACCTTCTCCACCGTTAGTTTCATCGACTCTCCCTTTTCTACAGTTTCGAGCTCTCCTATCTCAGTTTCGATTTCGAACACTTTTAGTCAAAACATAAATTATGATGAAGTGGTGGGTTGATTTGAAGATAAATACAAAATTCTCTAGACATTCATACGTATGAATCTCGAGGCCGATCTAAGAATTATACACTAAATGAACATTTTCTTAAAGTGACAATAAATTTGACATGCATACACGTTGGTTTTCCTTGAGATGTGGTTGCACATATCTTGAGGTAGAATAATGCCAAACAATATCAAATGTTTAGCCCGTTCAATTTCTCGAGATTTACGCTACACATATCTTGAGATGAATCTAATGTATAATGAAATTTGATTTAAACTTTCTGATTCATTTGTATAAATTTATATGTAAACTATATATAAGTATATATCCAATTATGTATTTTGCACCTATAAATTCACCATGTGTGACAACAACCACCCTTAGGCATGCACACTATTGTACATCTCATACATGTCACCATTAACCTTGCGTGTCACTAAGCACTCACTAATTTATTAATTATTTTCATTATCTATACATACAATATATATGCTTATATTCATGCATTTATCATTTCATCGTGCGCGCAAACAAGTAAACTCAGACGTACACGCTACCCCATAACCCATGTTCATAAAAAACTTAAAATTTTTCCAACGCTCTTGATAAGTCTATATTCATAGAATTTTAATAGTTTATTTTAGTATATTTAATATGAAAATTCTCTAAAATATGTATTTAATTATATTTATTGGTCATTTTAAGGTGAAATGGAGTGCACAATTGAATCCGGGTTGGAAAATAGTGTGGAATAGAGTATTTACTTGCAGTTATCAGATACAAGACGATTTGCCTCGAGTTACACAATGGACAAGTTATTAGTAGGTGACCAGCAAACCAAATAACGCAGGCGAGTGACACAGTTAAGTCACGTGAAACAAGTTGCTGTTGGATTGCCTCCAGATACGCACAGTGCAGGCTCCTATACTTTCGGGCAAAGTCGTGCCTTCCTTCACTCCAGCACCACGTAGTAGAGGCCAATTCGCTTAGCACATCACTTTAGTTTCCTCCACCAATCGGAGCACACCACGTCACCATCACACGTCACAGATAAATTATTTCCTTCATCTTAGCTTCAATCATATCTTCCTCGGGATACGTAGCAAGCTGCCATTTCAGAAATTCGCACAATTCAAGCAAATTCTTCCAACCGCCTCCATACGTGCCATGCGTCGGCGCCTCAGCCTCACCACCACGTCTTCCAGCAGCACAACACGTCATTACTTGCTTTTTTCGCCAATGAGAATGCACCATATTAGCCAGTGATTGCAGCTTGACTAATGGGCAGCTAACATGTGTCTTAACCCCTTAAATCGAATGCCCAACAGCTCTTGGATCCTCCTCGGTGCAAGTCATGAGACCAACCCACAAATATAATTTCTCTCACCTCTTGGGACTAATTTTTAGTGGTTTATATATTAGGAACTTGGGTAATATTGAATAACATCAAATTTTATATTTGAACGCCGACTATTATATTTTTGGCATCAAATTCTCTCAACGACAATGTCCGGCTAACCAAAATCTAGCCTAGGTCAAAGGAGAAAAAAGTAAGGATTATAGATTCATGACATATTATGTTAGATCTTTTATTTTATTATTTTATTTAATTTAATTCTCTTATTTCATTGTTGTTGATTTTAATAAATATGTTTTAGATCTAAGGTGTGTATGTGGACAAGGCATGCTTTTAGGTAGACAACCTATAGTTATTTGGACTGATTGTATCCATAATTGTACTTTTAGACCAATAAAATGATGAACACTCACCGTTTGGCATAAAATCCTTTCGGTTCTTGAGTATGCAATAATTGAATCTAGGTTAAACTGAAGCGGATGCGATCTGATTATTTAGGATTAGTGTTCCCACAGACCCATATTACTACGGTTAGTATGTTAAACCTAATTGATGGATATCTAGGGTTATGCACTAATTAGGGAAGTAGTTAGTGGTGGACGTCCTGGCTATCAAGATTGTGGGAATTAGGAATTTCTAGCGGATGTTGATTTTCTATAGCTAATCAAGGAGAATGTAAATTAATAATTTTTGGGAAAGATTAAAGACCATGATGTACCATTGAATCTCGATCCTGATTTGTGGAACTGTGGACCTAGGTGTTACCTTGGTGATTGATTAATTGTTTTCAAAGTTATTTTAATTATTTTATTTATTTAGTTTAGTTAGATTAGTTAGTTAAATTATTTATTTTAAAAACCCAGATTTTTCCTTTTTGTTGTTTTTAACCTTAGAAAGACTCTTAATCTTTGTGCAATCGACCCTTTGCCACTATCTAAAAAATAGTTGGTATTTTATTGATGCGTTCAGCGTGCGTCAGCTCTCTGAAACATTCATACACCACATCTCAGTTCTAATTTAAGTCAATTTCGCGATGAAATAGTGTATAATACATCAAATAGGCACACGATACATAAAAAATAATATTTCGACTTATGACCTCCTATCCATAATGTGTGGTTCCTACTTTGGATACTTAATCTCAAATTAAATCCAAAAATACTTAATTAGCATCCTAATCAAGTTTATGAAATCCTCGATTTCACATACCTTAGACGAGCTTGGAATATATCTTGCAGAACACTAATAGCTCTCCAAAGGCTTTTTTAAGCTCTCCAAAGACTTATGTGAGTTTCACCAATTGCTACTCCAACATTTCATCTATTTCTTGATAAATCATACTTGTTGTAGATGATGTCAATCCATAGCGTTCTTTTCTTATTAGGAAAATATCATAATTGTTTTTGCAGAAGAGCTTGATTCTGATTCATAATATTCTCGATGCCTAGACCACCATATATTTTTGGTTATGCTACCTGCAGCCAATCAATTAGTAAGTTGTAACCTTGCCCGTCATAATGTTCCTAAAAGAAAGACCTAAGACACTACTTAATTCAATTTGCTACCCCTCCGAAATCATGAATACAAATAGAAAATGAGTCGATAATGCCTTTAAGGTAAAACTAATTAAAGTTAGACAACTTCCATTTGATAAGTGAGCTTTCTTCCATCCATCGAGCATTCTCTCGATCTTGCTTCAGATCGGATTTAAGTTAACGTTTGTATTTCAATTACTGCCAAGTGAGAGCCTGAGGTATGTGATAGGCCATGATCCTACCGTAACACGCGTTATCGCTACAAATTAGGCTACAACATTCTCCATCACATTTATGCCAAGGAGGCTGAATTTGCCTTTATAAAGCTTGAGTCCCATAATCAACAAAAACCATTCACCATATTAAGCATGTTACTCAAAGAAAAGTCATCATTCCTAACTATTTTGAGCAGGTCGTTTGCAAAATGGAGATGTGAAACATGGACCTTCTCCTTAACTACTATAATGCTCGAAATGTGTCCTAAACTTTTAGCTCTATCATTCATGTGACCTAGAACATCTACAAAAATGATGAATATGAAGGCGAAAGAGGGTCCTCTTATCGAAGGCCACGCGTTGCTCTAAATTTCTCCATAATTTTCCTATTGATCACTATCAGAAAAGCCATTAGATTGATATAATTGTCAATCTATTTCCTCCATCGACCCAAATGCCATTTTGTTTCGTAACGTAGTCAATGAATTCCCATTATATGTGATCGTATGCCTTCTTGAAGTCTAATTCTAGAATATAGGTGTCACGGCCCAAAATTCCTAATTGTAGTTTAATTTCTTAATCAAGATCATTTACCTATGACATACGACCCACATCAAGATTCGTTCACTGATTGAGGTGTTAAGGTTGAGGTATATGTTAGATTTTTTGTGATATATGCATAGTGTATTGTATATGTCTACACTACAAAGTAACTCCTACTTGTGATTAGGTGTCAAGATGTGAACGGGATGCGCCTTGAGATGCGTACTACATAGGACTGGGGTAGAGAGTGATGTGGTAATATAACTTAAGTTGATATGGCTTAGTTAGTTGAAGTTAATATAACTATAATTGATTTTATATTAAATGTAAACTAAGTTAGCAAATTAAGACATTAGTCATTGATATTCCTCAAGATACGTGTAGACACATCAAGACACTAATTAAGTATGAATTGATGTTAGTAAGATGGAGTTAGTGGAGTTGAAATGAAGATATGGTGTTGGACTAAGTGGATAGTCACTTTTATCCACCCGGATTTTGATGGAAACAAACAAAATGAAAGTATACTAATAAGTTTATCAAGTGTGTTTCAGTTAGTCAAATTTTATGGAATATCACATCTCAAGTGTTCAAGTCAAACAAGTTCAAGATTCGGTCCACACGAGGAAACGAAGATGAAAGATCACATTATATGTTGTAACATTAATATAAGGTATACAAGGTTCATGCATATCATGTTTTTCAAATCGCATTTCAAATCTCAAGTGATCATTTGGAGTTTTAAATGACAATCACCACTTGAATCGGTCCTATAAGCTCAAACTTTGCGAAATCATGTTTTTATATTCACATCGTACTTTAAAAACTATTGTGGAAGTTTTCAAAAATGAAAAACTAGTTTTGAAAGGTTTTTGAAAAGAAAAACTATGTATTTGCAGAAAAGCCCTTATGTAAGTCATGTAACCGAGATTTTCCATTGTCAAGATTTGTGAAAACATTCGAACCACCTAAACAGGTTCTACGACCCTTAACAAACATGCATAATATGTCATAAGAGGTTTGGTAGGGTCCCAGATGCGATAAGGGGTCGCTAACTCTAGGGCAAAAAATATTTATTTTAAGGCCACTGATAGTTAGCACGTTAATTTTCAGAATTAGCGTGCTAGCTTAGAGGATTAGTGCGCTAGGTCAAAATATTAGCGTGAATTCCCTTTCTGACAACTTTTTTTAAAGGCTAAAATCACACTTTAATTTGAATAGATGATCAAATCTGAGCCTTTGGATCTTTAGAATGGTAAAAATTGTTAAAAATGAATGTAAAACATTGTTAAACCACCAAGAACATTTCATTGTCTTGTCAAGCAAGAAAACAAAAGAGTTCTCATGGTTTTCAAAGAAGAAGCTTGGATGTTTGTGTGCTATCACTTGTAATCTTTCTAGGCAACTGAATCACTCTCAAAACCAACGTTATTGAGGCATTCTAAAGCTTACAACATCCAGTCCTATAATTGATTTTCAAATCACTGCCTCGGGGTTGTAAGAAAGTCTAATTTCCTAGCTTTTCTTATGCTTAAACTTCCCATTTCTGTGTGTTTGACTTGTGAAAATCATTTGTCGTGTTCTCGAACACATTTGTCTTAGGTTTTACACTTAAACTTTATTTACTAAACCTTAGGTCTGGTTTGGACAAGAGTTTGCACTTAAATTTGATTTTTTTATCAAATTTCTTGTTCTTTGGATTTGAAACCATATTTGTTTGAAATGGTTTCATATTTGAGATTTGCACGAAATCAGTGATATACTTGCATTTCTCATTTGTTGTCGTACTTGCATGCATTAGAGTTGTTAGGCTTTAGGAGGCTTGCTTGTATTTGAATTTAGTGTTGCTTTACTTTTTAAAGTGAATTTGATTATTTTCATCTATTCTTTGTAAGTGGTTGATTGTAAGACTTAGTAGGATCTAAATCGAAGGGAAGTCCTAAGTGAGGCTAGACATAAACCCTAGTTGCGGCTAAGTAGGAATTCCTAATTAGTGATTAGGCATTCTAGGCTTGTATGCTTAGGTTGTAACACTTATTGGTAATATAAGTGCGAGTTTGAAAATCCTAACCAGGGAGGTTAAGTAGTAGATGTAGATCATTGGATCGAACCACTATAAATCGGGTCTTTCTTTCATGTTTCTATCTCCTTTATTTTGCATTGCATTCATACTTGCGTTTGAGTGAGCATGTATCATCGTTATTGTTGAATTATTTAAAAAAGGCAATAACTTCTCAATACAACCATTCATCCCCTCTTGGGTGTGCTTTCATATGGGTCGTTAGATTAGTCTCAAGATGTGTGTACATATCAAGATCAATGGCTATAAACTAAACTTATCAATATATATAAGATTTAATGCATAAACTCATGCAAACCATTTCATTCTCAAAAACTTAGAGGGGAAGAAATCTGAAGAGAGGGTTTGGAAAAGAAAGATCAGCAAGTTGGTATGGAATTTTAGAGGATTTGAAGAAGGATTGATTAAGTTAGGTGTGGTGTACAATTTGGTAACTTGATTTACACCATTAACGTTTTAATTAGTTGATGACTTTTGTCATATAAATGAAGCGTGACTGTTCTTATGATTTTGATGAATATTTTGGGTTTTTGGTGAAGAAGAACAGTGATATTAAAGTTTTGAAGTTTATTGGTAAAAAATAATGATTTTAGTCATGAAACTAATTTTTACCAAATTCTGATATGAAGATGTTTTTAATTTTACAAACCAATAGCATTTTTAAATTCATCGTAAAAAATCGATAAAATTGTTATCAAGAAAATCCGGATTTTGATTTAAATTGACCAAGTTATGACGTTTTGAAGTTTTAGGTATTTTGATGAATTCTTTTAGGAAAGAATATAATTTTGTGTTTAAACACCTAAGTCTATAAATTTTGGGTAAATTGGCAATGATCAAGCTTGAATTAGTCAAATGAAATAGCATGGTATTAGACATTTGATGGTATTATAAATCTATTTCCCTCTGTGCATTAGATATACAAGTACAATATTGGATTCCCAAACCATGTCATTCCTTAAGTCATGAAAGTAGTTCTTGTTTTTAAGACCATGATATAATAGATATGTGCATGACACAGTGGTCACTAGAATTTTGAGGATGTTGGGATCTGACCACTAACTTATGGAACACATACTATATGGGACTCGGGGTTGTTGACATGTATATATCACATATGAGGGGCACTTATGAGTATTTATATATGAGATGCGCAATTGTGGGAATGTGAAAGCATTATTGATATTGTTTATGCCCTAAATAGTGGAATAAAGTTGATGTGATGCAACTCACAGCTAACCGGCTCTAGATCATTACTACATTGTCGAGTGACAGTTTCATATTGTTTAGCCGATGTATCTTATACCATGATTCTTTTTCAGCATTATTGCTATATTTATGCTTTTAGATGCATGTATATTTGAAAATGTAGATAGATTTCTCTCAATGTTACTTTCTCTTTCCTGTACTCACTGTCTTTTTTATGAAGGTAGGTGCATATCCGTCAAGTAGCAGTGTAATGACCTATTACATTAAGCTGGTGATTATTGTTAATCCAAATCCTAATTAACCCAAGTTAGGCTCATGATTAAGTTCGATGTATCTTGATTAGCATGTACATGGGTTTGTGTAAGGAATTGGTGTTTGATTGGAATGCTTATTGAATTTATAGGTTGTAGTATAAAGAAAAGTTTATATACAAGCTTATAAATAGAAAATAAGTAAATAAACAATAAATTGTCTGTACACCAAATACGACGAGGGGGTGTGAAATGAATGTGCACTCCCGATAACAGTTTTAGGCATGTCTGATGAATGTATTAGCGAGAAAATACAAAAAGTATATATATTTATATATTTGATATATAAATGTATATTAAAACTATAAGTTGGTTTGAATTATATGGATTGTTTGAACAGCCTTGAGATGAGCATAAGTGTTAATGGTGTTAAAATTGGTGTCACTTTAGGGAGTATCATTTTAATACATCAATCACTTGATCAGCCTCGAGATAGCGTGATGTATCTTGAGAAAAATCCATATATATAAATCTTAAAGCTTTAAATGTATCTTCATTTCATTAATTGATCGAGAAAGATGAGAGAGATGAAGGTTTGATCAGTAGGAGAGGATTTCCCATTGAATCGAGGAGCTTAAACAATAGAAATTTAGAGATCACCACTGTTGGTAAATTGGTTTTTGAGTTTTTAAGTTGAATTCATATATAGGTGACAATATCTCTATGAATTGTTGTTGTTATTGATTGGGAATATGTTATTACCTCACTAGAGGTCCTCCTAGAAGATTTGGGTGAGTGTTTGAGGTGATTTGGTAATGAAACACCGGTTGCTGCCTTGTTCACTATCGAGATAGTGTAGGGTGGAAATCGCTCTACCTACCAAAGGAGCGCATTTCTTTCATCAATTAGGACAAACCTAGTTAGTGGAGCGCAACCTACCAATCGAGAGAATGGGCTCCTACCCAGAAAACAACAATTTTGTTGTAAACATAGGGTGTTAAACCTATATTGATCGATAAAAAATGACTTGTGATAGTGTTGGAACACAAAGAAAGTGTGACTGAACAGAAACTTAGGAAGTTTGGAAATGAAAACTTAAACCGAGATAAGTATGGATTCGTTTAGTTATTAATATTGCTTGGATATGTTAGTATATGTAGTTCATATATTTTATGGACCGAAATGGAGGACTATATACATTGTGATGTTTTTACTAAACGAAAAATGGTGTTTAATGTAATCCACGAGAGTAAGTCCTGGAACTGATTTGATCTTTCGTCCTATATGTCACTCATACTCAGTTAAATAGGTTGCATGGGTTACATATTCACTAGAGGGTTTCAAATAGAACCATTAGACATTAAGGGATTGGCTAGATAGCATATCGGCCAATGTGTTAATCTAGCAATCACATTAATGGGGTTAGTAAGTAATCGACTCTAGTTTTATAAATAAAATGAGAATCACAGTGTAATAGTCATTGACAGTTGGACTTGCATATGATATTTATTGAATTATATATTTTTCATAATCCTATTAGTTAACATTGGTGCATATTGTTATTGCATAATGTTCTTGATTATTATATAAAATGTTAATGGCTTTATGAATCCTTACTTACTGAGCAAGTTGGAGCACTCACCCTAATTAACATTTCAAGAATACCGACAAGCACGACGTCTATGGAATAGAGATGACTTAGAAATCTTGATCTTTTCTTCGATATAATGAATATCCCCTTATCTTATATATATATGTTGGTATTGAATTACATTTTTGTAATATCACAAGGGATGAGTGGTTTTTTATAACCGAGATTTATTCCAATTTAAATTTATTTTATATATCATATTTAGATATAAAAAAGTTTTAATTTTTGTTGCGTTTGACATTTATTGTACATTAATATTCGATACATAGCTATGTTTATCAAGAGATAAAAGGAGAGGCTGCTGGTTCTAGTTAAGTCTAGCGGGATTAACGGGGCTTAATTAAGGTTTCGGGCCAAGTATCTCCCTAATCGGGTTAAGGTATGCCACAAGCAGACCAGGCAAGGAGAAGATCGGTGACTACCTCTGAGCCAGCGTAGCACTGCTACATCTGATTTTGTAGGTTTTTAGTTTTATTGTATGACATATATATATATTAGGAGTTGGTAAACCAGTTTGGTAGTGAAAACCATTAAACCGTGACCAAACCGGGGACGGTTTGGTCATTTTGCAAACCACCACCAAACCGTGAACCCTCAAACCTGTAATCAAACTGACCGCAATTTATGCAGTTTGGATAGTTTGGTTTTGCGATTTTCCTATGACATATTTCAAAAATAAAAAATAAAGAATGTCACACATTCTATATATGTCCATTGACAAAACATGCAACAAAACATATAGATATCCATACATGAACATCAAAAAATAATAAAACACATTAAATCAAACAAAATTATAAGTCTTACTTAAATTTTTCAAATTTAAAACAACATTAAAAAGCTTTAACTCAATTCCAAGTTTAGTGGTGGTTTTGCAGTTTGGTGAACCGCGATTTTTTTTATAGATGAAAACCACCACCAAACTACGGAATCACGGTTTTCAAGTTTTCTACAATGCCTTAAAACCACGATTTTAAAAAACTACACCATACCACATGGTTTAGATGGTTTGGACGGTTTGGGTGGTTTTATGGAAACCACTGCCTGCCCCTTATATATATCTATATACTTTTGGGGTTATATATGTGGGTTGAGGGATAATACCCTATCCAGATATGTGTTGATATATTATCATCGTTGTTTTGTTATATATATGCATGTGATCTTTATTTTTTAATTTTCCATATATTTAGGAGTTATAGTAAAAGCTATCGCTAAGTTGTTAAGACTTCCGCTGAATAATTTTTAAGTTTTAAAATTTTTAATTAATTGTAATATATATAATTTAACATGAGGTAAGTAAATGCTCACTTGAAAAATTAAATTATGGGAAGAAAAGTCTTCAAAAGGCTGAGTAATACATTGTTAAGTCATATGTGGCGATATTAGCGTTTAATGATGAGAATAGGCTAACAAGTGCCTAGTGTTAAAAGGGGTCGTCACAATAGGCCTTTTTTTTCTACGCATCTCCTCAATGAACTCATTGGCTACTAAAATTAGGTTGATTGTTTGCCTTATATGTACAAAAACACCATTTTCTCTTAAAATCATGGATCCAATCATTGTTTGGAGCAGTTCCACCAAAACTCTCGTAATGAGCTTGTACATAGATGTAACTAAATTAATCGGGTGAAACTCATTCAAACATCTTGCTTAGTGCTTCTTTGGCATGAAACAGAAAAATTTTTCTTTAGTTACATGGTTAATAGTCTTGTTGCAATGAAAGTAGTGAAAAACTTCCATGATGTCATCCATAAAAAGAATCCTCAACTTTGCTTAAGAAAATCTATTGCGAATCCACTCTTACCCAGGGACTTGTCCCCATTCGCAGTCCTTCATTGCTGACCAAACTTTTAACCCTGAAAACTCTACCTCAATCTCCCCCTACCGACTCTGATGAAATGTTACCTCAATCTATCCCCTCGATCGTCCAGTTACTTAAATCCTATGAAAAGTGTAGTTTCTTGAAACACTCGGTATCTACTCTAGCAATCTTTGTGTTAGACTCCATAACTTGCATCTCATCAGTTTCAAACAAATCAATAACCTTCTTGGCCTAATGTGATGATAAGATATGATGGAAAGGCTTGTAGTTCTAGTCAACTTCTTTAAGCCATTTGGACTTCAATTTTTTTATTTTCAATTATATTCTATCATTATAATCTTCTCTATATTCTCTTTTAGCGATTTCCCTTGAATATAACATCCTGATTTTTTGGTTTCATGCGCCTCCTTATGATCTAAATCTTGAATCCTTAGTTCGATTTCTTAATTTCTATTCTTGTTCAAATCAAATGTCTCTTTATTCCATCTATTCAATTTTTCTTTAAGTGCGGTTAGTTTGCTTATGAAAGAAAATCCCTTATTAATATATATATATACATATCATCGAAAGTTTTAACGCGCAAGGAGGATATTAAGGAGAGATGGAGAAGTTACTTCAATATTTTTTTAATGATGGCCAAGTTGATACTATAATAGATGAAAACCCATACAAAGAAATAAATGTAAACTATACACGCAATATTAAAATTGTAGAAGTTAAAGAGGTATTGAAAAGAATGAAAATGTGGAAAGCATGTGGCCTAGATGAAATCCCCATAGAGGTTTGGAAATGCTTAGAAGAAATTAGATTGACTTGGTTAACAAAACATTTCAATAAAATTTTAAAATCAAAATGGATGCCAATGGATTGGAGAAAAAGCACGCTTATGCTAATCTTCAAAAACAAAGGAGACATTCAAAGTTGCTCAAACTACAGGGGAATTAAACTTATGAGTCACACTATGAAACTTTGGAAGAGGATAATTGACAATAGGTTAAGAAGAGAAACAACAAGAACCAATTTGGCTTTATGCTTGGGTGGTCAACTATGAAGACAATTTTCCTTGTACGACGATTGTTTGAAAAATATAAAGAAAAGAAAAAATATCATCATATGATATTCGTAGATTTATAAAAAAACATATGATAGGCTCCCTAGAGATGTTCTTTGGTGGGTTCTAGAAAGAAAATGACTGCATGCTAAATACATAGACACTATTAAGGATATGTATGATGGAGTAGTAACAAGTATAAAGACATTTGGAGGAGCTACAAAAGAATTTCCTATTATGATATGACTACATCAAGGATCGGATTTAAGCCCATATCTATTTACTTTAGTTATGGATGAACTAACTAGACATTCAAGAGGATAAACCATGGTGTATGCCATTTGCAGATGATATTGTCTTAGTGGATGGAACTAAAGATAGAGTGAATAGGAAATTATAACTCTAGAGGAATACATTAGAATCTAAAGGCTTTAAGTTGAGTAGGACGAAAACTGAATACATGCACTGTGAGTTTATAAACACTAGACATCGAGATGACGGAGTGGTAAAATTAGGGGAAATATAAGTTCCTAAGGTAAATCACTTATATACCTATGATCAATCATACAAAATGATGGTAACATTGAGAATGATGTCACACATAGAATTCAAGGTGGATGGAAGAAATGGCAGAGTGCAACAGGGGTGATTTGTGATCGAAATGTCCTACTAAGTTAAAAGAAAATTTTATAGGACCGCAATTAGGCCAGCTATGCTCTATGAAAGTGAATGTTGGGCGGTAAAGCAACAACAATTACATAAAATGAACGTAGCATAAATGAGGATGCTTAGGTGGATGTGTGGTAAACTCGTAAAGATAGAATAAGAAATATAGAAATTCAAAGACAAGTAGGAGTAACACCAATTGATAAAAAATTATGGAAAGGCGGTTGCGATGGTTTGGTTACCGGCAAAGATGGCCTACAAATGCTCCAACTAGAAAACTTGACTCAATAGAAATCGTAGAAATTCGACGAGGTAGGGGCATACCAAAGTTAACATGAGATGCATTAATTATGAGGGATTTGAATGGTTTGAAAAGCTCACTATCAATTGCACTTAATCGAGCACAATGAAAAATCTTGATCCATGTAGCCAACCCCATTTAATTTGGGATTAAGGCAATATTGTTGTTGTTGTATATCATCGAAAGTAGTTTTACAATTAGACATGAGAATGGAAAACCCTTCAAACATATTATATAATATTCATATACTTGTAATTTAAAGTATGAAGATTTGTTTTTTTGATTGGTTTATTTGTACCGAATAAAATTAGTTTTTCTCATAAATTTAAAGTTTTAATTTATTTTGGTTTGTGGGCAAGAATAAAATGATAAAATTTCTCAAGCAAGTATGTTAGTTATGACTGTTAGAATACTAGAATAGCAATAAGGAAGTCACTCCAAAAGTCACATCAGGCCTTTGAGCCATATGTGTGTACATCAAGATGCAGGCATACACAAATTATGATACAAAACACGCAAGTTGAGGCCATGTAGACATCTAATGTGTCTTAAGGTATGACTTACTCATTATTATTCTAGTATTTTCCGTATTACTAAAGAATTACATCGGTTCATCGTCTCTCCAACAATATCATCTTCAATATAATATATGAAATAGTCATACAAAAATATAATGTATGAAATATATGTCAAACATACATATATTTATTCATGCATATCATTTCTCATTGTTTCTTACCACCTGGGTGTCTGAACCGCCTCAGCCGCTCCTAGATTAATCATAGCTTGACTAATTTCATAAGGGTTAGGAGGGCACCCGTAGCACTAATTAACCAAGAGCTCAAAGGAGAAATAATGTAGTTGTTATGAATTGAACTCGTGATCACCTCTGGCTTAGCCAAATTATTATAAAATCCCTATCGAAACACTACATTACACCTTTAGAGCTTTTCTTATGTCTTTAATTGGAATTGAGTGTGATTTTTACTTTTGTGAGGTCACAATATTAAATCAAACCTTACAACAATAGCAATACCTAAGGTTGTAACATCCCTAAAAAATACATATTTTACATTTGCATGATGTGTATTATTTATCTATATTTATTGAGCGAATTTTGTAATTCTATTGTCGATTGCATGAGAGAATAACATCAAGATACGTCCATGCATGGTAATTGAGTGGGCTGAGATAATAGCACAATTTAGGTTAGGCTATGAACTAGGTTATAATTTAAAGTAGTTGGGTACTTCAATTAGTTAATTGATGTGACTAATTAACTTTAATGAACTAACCTAAGTTGATAATTTAATTTAAAATTTTAAGTCTTAAATTGAATTATTACAAGTTGGTTGATGAGATAGCTACCTTAGATTGATCTTGAGATGTGTATTTGATTCTCCAATTGATCTAAGTCACGTATGTTCGTATGTGTGTGGTGCGTTATTTGTGGTGTAAAGCAAAGTGATAAAAAGGAGTGGTGGAGAAGTGTTGTAGTGTTTTGTTTTGGGAATATAGAGAACAGTGGAGAGGGGAGAGAAATTAAGGAAAGAGAGAAGAAATATCAAAAGATTGGTGGATAAGAGTGTAATGAGGAAAACTCAAGTTTGAGGAAGAAAAGAACTAAGAAGTGGTGGCATCTAAAGCTATAGTTCCCACCAAATTAAGGTGAGATCCATACCAATCTTTACATTTCAATCACTCTAAATAGTTATAGATATAAGTTAGGAGTTTTAAGATCATACACCAGGATATTCCTAATTAGGGATTGATTATTCAAATTATGGTAAATGAAGGATTAAGACTGATGGATTGGAGGACAAAAAAAAGGCAGTCTTGTTGTGTGTTCACAACGCGCACAAAAGGCATTGACCAACACGTATGAATGAAGGTTATGCTTAAGTTGGGCTAGCCATAAAAAAAATAATTAAAAAATACTATATACAAAATATAAATTTAAAAAATTGGTCGAGTCAAGACTTGATGAATGTGGTCTAACTCGAGGTGTGGCCAATATGGTCGCAACCCGAAAATTCTCAATTTTAGAAACGTGAGGTAAATGGAAAAAATGAAACCAAAATAAATTAATTTTGAAATATAGACTGTAACACAACTAATTGAATATGAATTGACATCAGGGGCATTAGGAACTAGTGTTGGGTGCTAGGTGCATGTTGCAGGGCGTAAGTGAGCCGTTTCAGAACCGCTTTGGTGGTATTTGAAAGAGTTACAGGTAAGTAAATTAGTTGGGGCCTTAACATGATTTCATTTGTGTATTTATTGGTTAATTATCTTTTGTTGAGTTGTATTCCTTATGAATCGAATCAATTGAATTGTTTCTTTTATATCCGATTATGATATCCCTGTTAAATTATTTGTTGTGCATTCATTTAGACTTAGTAATGAGTGGCTTAGGGTCTAAGTTGGCGAAATGGTAGTTATAGGTGGGGTGAAAATGTTTTGTGCTCTTTTCCTCCACCATGACTACTTGGATGGTTGGACTTACCTAAGCCCACAATTTAGGATTGGGTAGTCATGCGGGTAGAAGTTGCTACAGCCTGTTATAGTTGATGGACACAATCAAAACTGTAAGTCAAGTGACTTAACTGAGTCCACCGACCGTGTTAGAAGTCTAGTTGTTGTACTTTATCAGACTAGATGGACTTGGAGCACTTAAATGTCATTGCTTGACACGTGTCGGTTGTGCAATAATAATACCCACCTATTTATAATACGTTAAATTTTTAGTAGCAATAAGTGAGATTATCTCCACATAGTTTGTGTAACTTTCTTTAAAAAGGTTTTTGTCACATTTTAATAATTACTAATTAACTGTATTATTTAGTAAGAAATAATTAATTAAATAAATACGAAAATAATAATTAAAGTATGCAATATGAATTATACTAAATTAATATGGATAATAATTAAAGTAATGAATGCGAAAAATGAAAACCTAGACCAAAAGTAATTATCACTAAGTTGTGGTCAATTAATCGTTAGTCATGAAAGATGAGTTCAAACAATTCAATAATAGGTTGATAACCTTTAGCCAGCCACCGATGTTTCTTAATTCAATTGAAATGCCACATACTCATCATTGTTTATCTGCCCATTAGATAATACGCAATACCATAAAAACACGATAGCATTAAGTTTAATGAAAATCATGTCCAATCTAAGCCGATATTAACCAAAGTCGCATAATGAACAACTTAGAACATAGTCACCTAGAACATCTACTCGGAAATGCCTTATAGATTAATCATGTTTACTACTTCTATAATTATTGTTAATAACTGTAGACATAAAATCATAATCATAATACCACAATACATATTCATGACTATGCATGCAATATTGTTCTTCATTAGTTTTAATATGTGAAAACAACTTGTTCAATCCGTGATTGACGTGTATTGAATAATAATAAAAGAGCTATTAAAATAAAGATCTCATAAAAAACTTACAACCATAGAGTTGTAATCCCTTATTCTAGAAAATGAACTAGCTAATAAACACTATGAAAAACTCCATTAAAACTAAAAAAGAAAAGAAATGGGAGAGAGAAAGTTAAGAGGCCTATACTTCGATTTATATTATTTTCCCATTTTCGTCCTAGCATCTGGAGTTGTTTAGATAGGCCAAAATAGGCTAGATACTCCATATCTTGAGAGTTACAAATTTTGTGTAAATCACTTTTTATTTAGTTGAATTTAGTTTTGATGCTTTATAGCATCTCCAATAGTAAATGTGGATTGTGGCTGTGGATTTTTGCCACATCATCACTGTGGAGAGGATGTCCAATCTAGTTTTCATAAATGCACATTTAATATTTAAAATGGTCTCCTATGGGTAATGTGGATTGAACTCTCTATGCATAAGGTGACAAATTTTTCTTAATACAATAATTATTAAAGGATTAATTTTGTAAGTATTAAGTACTAAATGATTATATTTTTTGGTAAGCATTAATTTATTTTGCAGTTATTAGACAATTGTACAACTATGATATTTATAATATTCAATTGCTATTTATATAAAACATGCAATGTTCAAAAAATAACATAGTTTATATTTATCTTTTTTTTCTCTAAGAGACTTATTTATATTTATCTTTTATATGTATATGATAATTGCAAAAAACAAAATAAGAAAATGGAAAGTATACGGAATGAAATTATAGAAACCGCAAAGTAGCTAGTGTAGTTTCAATTTTTTCGTTGTTTATTTGTATTTTTTATTTGATTTTTAAGAGGTGGCATATCACACATTGTCTATCACATCCACTACAAATAAAAGGTGTGATAGACAGTGTGGATGGTTATTAGTGCCACATCATCTCCATAATGTTAATCCACATTACCACTGGAGAGAGTTTTTTTATTGGGTGTGTCTATCCTATCATAGGTGGCACACATCCACCCATAATCCACATCCCCATTGAACATGTTGTTATAAATAAAATTTCCCAAATTCCTTCAACCTCGGATGGATAGCTCAATTGGCGAGGCTAACGCGTGGTTTTATGGAGGGTCTTGAGTTTGATTCACATGACTCCCCATTTATTTATCCTTTATTTTCTCAACTATTTAAAATGAAATAAAGGAATAAGCTTTGTCATTGCATCTCATATGGCTAATTAGCCTAGATGGTTAAGATGTCCTCAAATCGATTTCCATCCCCAACAAACTTCTTTATTTTGCTCCTGATTTACACCTCTTCATTAACCTTACAGCACGCATCTAGAGGATGATCTTATGGCTCATAAAACAACATGCCTGATTTCAAGCACACATCTAGACGACGATCCTGCGGCTCATAAAACACCACACCTGATTTCCTAATTTTCATCAACCTTAACATCCAAATTTCCTCCTCTTCATCAACCTTAACAGTATGCATCTATAGGACGATGCACATATTTAGAAGACGAACCTGCGCCTCAAAAAACACTACTGATTGATACAAAATAATGGCTTCAATAGGTGACATGATCAACTTCATTCACTTGATCTTCATTAACTGTTCAGTACATATTTTGAGGTAGATCAAACACACTTCTTTAAGGATATACATTAACTATCTTGTACTCTGGCACATGAGATCACTGCTAGCTCATCGCATTAGCATGGGCCATGCAAACACTATAGAACACATCACTCCACCAATAGCTTATCGCTACATCATTACACATCCATCTCACTGCTTCCATGTCATCATCACGTCACATCAGCCTTACGGGTCTCGAATCACTACCTCAAGATCCGTACAATACATTTTTCGAGGTAAATCCAACATAAGACTATTATATATGTATTTTACACTATTTTTTGCTCCGATTTTAAATATTCTCCTTAAAATCCGGAGATATCACAAAAATAAGAGAATACCATGTGTAATATCATCATTTATATATAAAATCAACCTAAATTATAATATAAAAGGTATCTAATTTTGGACTTTTCATTGCTTTGTGTACTGAACACTTAGTTATTCGTCAATATATTTGTTAAATTGGAAATCATGTTTTATTCCTTATTTCATGAAAACTTTTGATGATTATTTGACTAACCATTTATTTGACATTTGAAAAATTGTTAAGACTCGTCTAGCTTTACTCACTGAATTGTCTCCATTTTAGTGACAATTAAAGGTTTCTTAAGTAGGAAGGGCAAGGAGCCGATACGTGGTGACTTCCTCTGAGCTTCCTTAGAGTCAGCTTCTACATTTTTTACTCGTAGATATATTCACATAGATATATATGTATCACTTTTGTTTGAAATTGGTTAATGGGTTCAGTGAATATTTGGATACATGTATATGTTATTTCCTTCATTTTTGTCACCTGATATGAACGAGATCTACTTTGTAGGGTTTTCACATATAGGGTTGTCTCAACGTTGTGTTAGATTAAATTATTGTCACTTAAATTCTTTTATTTTCCACTGCACGATTTCATTATGACTTGTTAAACTTAATAACAACTATAATAAGCAACTAAACTATAAATGAAATGTTAAAAGAGGTTGACTAGCCTTGTATTGGCCTTGCGATGGTTGACCGGGGATCTACGTATGTCTAGGCTGGGCAGATCCCAACTTGTAGAGGCAGAGGTCGTCACAGTTAGTATCGGAGCATAGTCTTTTTACCTTAACTCAAAATAAGCCATAACCTAATGGACACGTGTCAAGCGTGTATAATGATTTCCCCTTTATATTAATACTTTATATATTTTGTAGTAGTGATAAGTGGGAATCATCTCACAGGGATTTTACAAATTCTTATTTTCTTATATTTATTATTAAACTTTATAGAATTGAATTGATTTTGATTTAGTGACTTTGATTTATGTTATTTAATTAGTTTAAATTCGATTTTTTTTAAATCTATTCAAGCTGGAACATATTGATCCATAAACAATGAAACTAGATCCATTCAAGCTACAACATATTGATCAAAAAAGGTTTTTAACATTTCAAACCAAGTGATTATGAAATTTCGAGGGAGATAGAATAGTCAATCTTCATCTTAAACTTTTAAACAAGAAGGGAAAACCTTTAGTTTGACATAATGTCACTATACGTTTTTGGGTTTTATTACACTTATTATATGCACGTATTTCCTAATAAATTTTTGAAGATCTTCATTACCTTCACTTTTAAAGTGAGGTAAAGAATTGATGCATCCCTGTTTTAACTCAAAATCAGGGAAATCCACGAGAAATGTAATACATATAGATTCATAAGTTGTGGTATTTTTATTGACTTGTCTAAAAGTAAGTTCTTGCTCGATGTCTGCCATATTATATGACATGCAATGGGAAAGATTTTTAAAATATTATTTTAAATCCCCAGCAACAACACCAAAAATTGGCACATGTCAACCGTGTACAATAATTTACCCTTTATATTATACTTTATATATTATGTAGTAGTTATATCTCGATCCATACGGATTTTGCAAATTTCTTGGTAAAAGAAGTTTTATTTTTCATATTTTCAAATAATTAAAACAAGATTTAAACTAACTAAACTTACTTAAATAACACAAATCAAAGTCACTAAATTAAAATCAATTCGATTCAATGAAACTCGATAATAAATAAACTTATAAACAATCATCCTAAACAATGAAATGTAGATCCATTTTACACTCCAAACATGTTAATCAAATCATACAGTCATGAATGTACTCTATAAAGTATTTTAGATCATTAAACCTGAATCATAAATAAGTAAACAACTTTTAGCTGGCCATTTGTTCTCCTTATACCGGTAGAAAAATCACATTCTAACTTTACTGAACTAACCCTATATTTACATAAAGACATTAACTTTGCGCAATAAAACCACATTACATTTTATGAAATCTTTGAACTAATAAATCTGATATCTTAGGAAAGCCACGTCAACACTAGATTTAGATCTTAAATTCACCTAGGACATCTAAACAATCTTTGCTTTTCAAACCATCATAGTTACTACAAATAGATAATGAATTAAAACATCACATAGATATTGGCCAATATGCATATAATGCTTAAATCCCTTATTGCAATCCATGAATAAAAATCTAGAGATATAGTGAATCGAAGAATATGATTAGTTTAATGCATTAACTAAACATTCATCCTATCATGACTACATTACAAAACGGATCTATATCATGTTTGGAATTTTATTTAGATTAAAAAAACTACTCACTCATGATGATAAATAACAAAATAAGTTCAGAATTAAGAAACATAATTAAAACAACTTGATAGAAACTTATATTTTCTCCAAAAAGCAAAACAATAAAGAATGGCTTCCAAACTAAAAAAAAATGTAAAACTAACAAAATGGTCTTAATCTCGTGTTCTAGGGTTTTTATTTATAGTATATTAGATCCTAAACTGACTCAAATCCTTGTTGTAATCTAAAGGATTAACGACACTATTACAATCACCGTCTACACCTGTAGTGCCTTTGACTCGGAACGAGTGCAACTACGCTTCAAGCCATTCCACAGTTCCTACAGTTCATGCAGCACTAGTTACTAGAGTAGTTCTTGTACTTCTAGCAATAGTAATGCCAACCCTGATAGATGTTGTCTTTCAGATGAAAGCAGATGCTAGGTTGATTGTGGAGTATGCAAAGTTTAACCATAAAAGATTTCATGGAGAACCAAACTTGATTGAGGCAGAGAGATTCATAAAGAGTCATGAGAGGATACAAAGGCTTCTCGGGATCTATGATAGTAGGAAGCCCGTGTTAGGAACATTCTGTTGGGTTTTGGGGTTCATACGCAGCGGAAATTACAAAACAGTTTTGACAAAAACCCCAACAGGATCCGAATCTAATCCATTAAAAACGTTTAAACCATGAAAAACTTAATCATACCTCAGTCGCAATATCTTTTCGAAGGTTGATCGATCTCTAAGCGCGCCGCTTAACGACGAACGCCTCTACTAGTAGTCCACATACGAGCGGCGACCGAGATTCGAAGTGCTAGCTTCGAGAGAATACCAAATCCTTTTGTTTCTCTCCAAAACGATCCAGAGCATACCAAAAACCCTAAGTCGTTTCTAAAACGAAAATAGAGTTTCGGCCTATTAATCTTTCGTACGTGTGTTCTAACTTAAAGCGTCTATTTATACAACCTTTGTATATAGACAGTTAAGTAAATTACACATATACCCTTACTTAAAGAAGTATAAGTGTAATACACCACAAGGACGTTTCTGTTATGAATTTTATCACTAAAAATTCATTTTCCTGAATCATCTTAAAATCTCGCAAAACCATTCTTAGTGTGCGACCCAATAGGCTCATACAACGTTGGCAGTGTACCAAAACACATTTTGGTATACAAGTCATAAGCAGTATCTAGCAAGACATTATGACTACCCAAGTTGTACGAATATCAAATCGATATAACCTAATCAATAGTGTATATAACATCCTTTTTGTCACACGATATCCTTTTGATCAAACATAAGGCATGAAATTGTCATCCAACATGTTCAATCGTATTAGTCTCGATCTCTAGGTAGACTGAAAACATCCAAGTGACATTGATCAATATCAATTCACTCAAACTAGGCCTTTTAACAGTCTAACACATCGAGGGACCCACTGGATATCTCTCTTTATATGAGAGGGACAAATTCTATCTTGATTACACAACTTCATCACATTGCTCACACAATAACCAATCACGACCTTTATAATCGTTCGGTTAAAGACAACGTTTGATTTTTTCAAATCACTGTGTTCCTAATGTTGAAGTCTCTGGTAATCTCAAGTCAGAGGACTGGAATATATACCTATCATGAGAAACAACAATGACTTAATCCATGTGATGTTCTCATAGCGAGTCGGTCCAGTACTTTGTTCCCTAACAAGTACTCGTGATCTTGATTTTTATCCATATACGTATAATCATCATATGATCATCAATAAAGACTCACACTAGTCTTAATTCATTATAGTTCCTAGTATAATGATCGACTAGGGACATTTAGGATATTTCTGTAAATACCCATGGATCTTATTATAATGTAAACATGCAAATTAATTATAATAAACAACAAATGATATCCTCTATTTTATTAACTAAAAGTATTCATAAAGACAGTTAATGGATTGACCTAGGGCACATGCCCCATCATCCCCCACTTGCACTAGGGCCAATCATACATGCATCTAATGCCTAATGATCTAACATGACCATCATGTTTTGCTTGTGGAAGAGCTTTTGTCAATGGATCCGCAACGTTGTGTTCGAGGGTACTCGCAAATCTTTACGTCTCCCCTCTCGATAATTTCTCGATGAGATGAAAACGCTTTGAGTATATGTTTGGATCTGTGGTGTGATCTAGGTTCCTTGGCTCGTGCTATTGCCCCGTTATTGTCATAATACAAACAAACAGGGTTAGCAATACTTGGAACCACACCTAGTTCGAAATGAACTTTTTGATCCAAATCGCCTCTTTTCTTTGCATCGGACGCCGCAATATACTCGGCTTCTCGTTGTAGAATCTGCCACGATCTCTTGATTGAACTTTTCCACTTCTTTGCATCCCCATTCAAAGTAAACACATATCCAGACTACGATCTAAAATCATCTATATCAGTTTGAAAACTTGCATTTGTGTAACCATTTACAACTAGATCATTTTCAAAACCTCTGTAGACCAAGAACACTTCCTTAGTCCTTCTTAAGTACTTAGGATGTTCTTTACTGCTATCTAGTGACTCTCACTGGATCTAACGATATCTGCTTGTAGTGCTCAAAGCATATGATACATCGGTCGAGTGCATAACATGGCATACATGATAGATCCAATAGCTGATGCATATGGAATCTTATTCATGCGGTCTCGCTCATCATTTGTCTTAGGACATTGATTCTTGCTGAGACTTATGCCATGAGACATTAGCAACAATCCTCTTTTAGAGTCTTGCAAACTGAACCTATTCATCACCTTGTCTATGTAAACACTCTGACTTAGACCGATTAGCCTCTTAGATCTATCCCTATAGATCCTTATCCCTAGGATATAGGCTGCATCTCCTAAGTCTTTCATTGAGAAACACTTCCCTAACCAAGACTTGACACTCTGCAATGTTGGGATGTCATTTCCAATGAGTAATATATCATCAACATACAGTACCAAAAAAACTACACTCCCACTGACCTTCTTGTATACACAAGGCTTATCTTCGTTCTTAATAAAACCAAAATCATTGATGGCTTCATCAAAACGAAGATTCCAACTTCGAGAAGCTTGCTTTAATCCATAAATGGATCTTAGAAGCTTGCACACCTTCCTAGAATTCTCAGGATGTACAAAACCTTCAGGTTGTGTCATATACACGTCCTCAAGCAACTTTCCATTAAGAAATGTTGTTTTTACATCCATTTGCCATATTTCATAGTCATAATATGCAGCAATGGCAATTAAAATTCTTATGGATTTAAGCATGGCTACTGGCGAAAAAGTTTCATCATAATCAACACCTTGAGTCTGCACAAACCTTTTGCTACAAGTCTTGCTTTAAAAGTATGCACTTTGCCATCCATGTCGGTTTTCTTCTTGAAAACCCATTTACATCCAATGGTCTTACCACCTTCAGGTAAATCAACCAAGTTCCAAACTTGGTTATCATACATGGATTGCATCTCAGAGTTCATGGCACTTAGCCATTTATCTGAGTCTGGTCCAGACATAGCCTCCTGATAAGTGGTGGACTCATTTTGGTCCATATGCAACACATCACGACTATCAGTAATGAGAAATCCGAATCTCTCTGGCTCATGTCTTACCCTACTAGATTTACGTGGGCCTTGTGTCACTTGTGGAGGTTCAACTGGTTCGGAACGTTGTTGAACTTCCAGTAGCGGTTCAATATTCATCTGTGATTCTTGAACTTCTTCAAGATTTATTTCTCTTCCACTAGTGTCTTTTGAAATAAACTATTTTTCCATAAAGGCACCATACCGAGCAACAAACATTTTGTTCTCAATGGGATTATAAAAGTAATATCCTTTTGTTTCCTTAGGATACCCCACAAATAAACACTCGTCAGATTTAGGTGCTAGTTTTTCTGAGACTTGTCGCTTTACGTAAGCCTCACAACCCCAAATCTTAAGAAAAGACAAACTAGGTCTCTTCCCGTACCATATCTCATATGGTGTTTTATCAACCGCTTTAGAAGGAACTCGATTTAGAGTGAAAGCTGCAGTTTGTAATGCATAACCCCAAAAGGATAATGGAAGATTTGCATGACTCATCATAGATCGAACCATATCTAATAAGGTTTGATTTCTCCTTTCGAAACTCCATTCCATCGTGGAGTTGCCGGCGAGTCAATTGGGAGACAATCCCACAATTTCTAAGATGATCATCAAATTCTTGGCTTAAATATTCACCATCTCGGTGCGATCGAAGTGTTTTGATAGTTTTACCAAGTTGATTCGCACTTCATTTTGAAACGTTCAAAACATCTCAAATGATTCAGAACTTTATGTTTCATAAGATATACATAACCATATCTCGCTGAAATCATCGATAAATGTAATGAAGTACGATAACCTTATCTAGCAATTGTGTTTATAGGACCGCATACATCAGTATGTATTAGACCCAATAAATCACTTTCCCTTTCACTGTGTCCAGTAAAGGGACTTTTAGTCATCTTGCCTAGTAAACAAGATACGCACATTTCATATGTTTCTAAATCAAATGAATCAAGATGCCCATCTTTATGGAGCTTCGTTTTGCGTTTCTCGTTTATGTGTCCGAGACGACAATGCAAAAGATAGGTTTGATTACAGAAATGGCAATCTTCTTCCTTTTCTTTTGGGTGTTTTGATGCAGGAACAGGCAGGGGCTTGACTTGGTCCATAGGCTTTTCGACAGGTGCATCAACAACCTTGGCAACTCTAGCCTTGCCTTTGCCTTTCTTTTTCATTCCCTTTCCCTTTAGGACCACCAATACATTATTAGGGGGTTTCTTGATATTTTGTTCAATGATTTTGAACATCAAATGCAACTCTGAAATTGATTTCTCCATATTATTCATATTGTAGTTTATCACAAATTGTGAGTAACTCTCTGGTAATGAATTCGAATCAAATCCGTTGCCAACTCTTGGCTTATGGGAAATCCTAGTCTATCAAGGCTGGTCAACATAGCCCTTCATCTTCAAAACATGAGGACTAAGTAACGCACCCTCAATCATCTTGCAAGAATGTAGGTTCTTGACTGTCTCGAACCTTTCTTGCCTAGCTTGATGTTGGAACATTGTCGTCAGCGTTATAGCCATATCGCAGGCTTCCATTAGTTCCATGTCCTTCTGAAGTTCAGGAACCATAGTTGCCAGCATAATACATGCAACATCAGTAGAATTGTTGACATGCTTATTATGCGCATCCTTCACACTTTCGTAGCATTGGGTGGTGGGTCCTCGGGGATTGGAGCATCCAGGACATACAACTTGCGTTCATGCTTAAGAACAATTCTCAAGTTTCTGAACCAATCAAGAAGGTTAGTCCCAGATAGCTTATCCTTCTCAAAGATGGATCGCAGTGACAAGGGATTATTATTACTTGAAGAGGTCATTGATCCACAATAAAGATTATGCAAAGTTTATTTTAGTATAGAGGAATAGACTCCCACTAGATTAATAACCCTCCTAAAACATACTGTTTATTTAGGGGACTAAAATCCATATTTCACCTAATTCTATGACATCTATGGCATGAAATACAGAACTAAATTATTTAGGTAGGTAACAATTACCAATTACATCTTATGTAATTTTAGATCCTTTTATGAGATATGAGACATCTTATGTCTTAGCATGTTTTCATCTCATCATTTGCCTAAAGCTCAAAACTATTTTGATGGCTTTATTAAGTCGGACCATTTTAAACATTAAGGTAACTCTTACCCAACTTGTCTCACCAAGATAACACAATACACCCAACTATGGCTGAAACTATATTAGTGTGATCGAGGCCTTGACAAATGTTTAAAATGGATGGCACGAGACTTAAAATTTAATAGAAGGATTTTATTAAGTTTTAGTGATTTTATGTAAACAATGAAATATCATATATTTTATTGATTTATTCAATCACTAAACAATTTGGAGATTTTTTTTTTTTTTTAGAAGACGAATCTCAATTCCGAAAATTAAAATTCGCTATAGAAAATCATAATTTACGCTGATTTTATTATCATAAATTAACCCCTTAATTTATCCGAAATTAAGTCAATTAAACCATTTTAATTAACCTGGGCCCACATCTAACTAATCATCTTATCCTAATCCAATTAGGATTTAAGATATTTGAATCCTAGTATATCACCAATAAGAAGATTCTTGATATTTATCTCATATTCTAATTTGTTATCTATCTTTATCAAATAGAAACTTCATAACAAAATAGATATAACAAGATAAATAATGAATTTCGAAAATTAATTATTTATTTTGGATTTAAGATATTTGAATCCTAGTATATCACCAATAACAAGATTCTTGATATTTATCTCATATTCTAATTTGTTATCTATCTTTATCAAATAGAAACTTCATAACAAAATATATATAACAAGATAAATAAATAATTTCGAAAATTAATTATTTATAAATAATTTCGAAAATTAATTATTTATAAATAAATAATTTCAAAAATTAATTATTTGCAATTTCGGTCCTCATCCAAATAATCACAAACATGTAATTGAATCATGAACTACTATCCCAATCGAACCTAATGGTGTCATGGATCACAGAACACGAAATTCAATTTATTAAAATTATTTGAATTAACCTAACATGGTTACTAGCATGTACGAAACTGATTTTAATTAAATCACGAATATGTGTACTATATACACAAAACATGATAATAAATCTCAAAGACAACTTATGTATATCACATATACATCAACTATTAACATGCTTTCAATCATATATCATGTATATATTAGAAGAAATCATGCAACGAATTTAATGGAATCGAACTCGAAGGCTTTGATACCACTGTTGGGTTTCGGGGTTCATACGCAGCAGAAATTACAAAACAATTTTGACAAAAACCCCGATAGGATCCGAATCTAATTCCATTAAAAACGTTTAAACCATGAAAAACTTAATCATACTTCAGTCGCAATATCCTTTCTGAAGGTTGATCGATCTCTAAGGCGCTGCTAACGACGAACGCCCTCTACTAGTAGTCCACGCACGAGCGGCGACCGAGATTCAAAGTGCTAGCTTCAAGAGAATACCAAATCCTTTTGTTTCTCTCCAAAACGATCAGAGCATACTAAAAACCCTAAGTCGTTTCTAAAACGAAAATAGAGTTTCGGCCTATTAATCTTTTGTACGTGTGTTCTAACTTAAAGCGTCTATTTATACAACCCTTGTATATAGACGGTTAAGTAAATTACACATATACCCTTACTTAAAGAAGTATAAGTGTAATACACCACAAGGACGTTTCTGTTATGAATTTTATCACATAAAATTCGTTTTTCTGAATCATCTTAAAATCTCGCAAAACCATTCTTAGTGTGCGACCCAATAGGCTCATACAACGTTGGCAGTGTACCAAAACACATTTTGGTATACAAGTCATAAGCAGTCTCTAGCAAGACATTATGACTACCCAAGTTGTACGAATATCAAATCGATATAACCTAATCAATAGTGTATATAACATCCTTTTGTCACACGATATCCTTTTGATCAAACATAAGGCATGAAATTGTCATCCAACATGTTCAATCGTACTAGTCTCGATCTCTAGGTAGACTGAAAACATCCAAGTGACATTGATCAATATCAATTCACTCAAACTAGGCCTTTTAACTAGGGTGGGCAAACCGCGGTTTGGTGGTGAAAACCACCAAACCGCGACCAAACCGAGGGTTTACGGTTTGGTGATTTTCCAAACCACCACCAAACCGCGAAAGTTGAAAATCGAACCGAACCGAATCGCGGTTTGCGCGGTTTGGTCGGTTTGGTTTCGCGGTTTTCAACTTTTCATGCACTCTATTTTCGAAAAAAAAAAAAAAAAAAAAAAACAACAAGCAAAAAAAAAAAAGCAACAAGCATTAAAAAAACAACAAGCAAAAAAAAAAAACAAAAACAACAAGCCTACACATTGTTCACAACTAACACTTCAAAAAATAGCAAGCACGAAAATAAACAGCAAGCCAGTGGCACTGTGGTAGACTCTAAACAAACCTCTTCATCTTTGAAAGGAAACTAATACTCAAACAATATACAAACAAGTAAATCTCGTAACAGCAACCTAAGGAAACCTTTCACAATAAAGAAAAAACAAACCAGATGAACCGAAAATACATTACATATAAAGCCTCTCATCAATCGATATGAAGAGGCAATTTCAACCAGAGAACTCACTAGTTGATTCCCTTGCTCATGCTCTCGACCTTCATCATGAAGACTACTTAGATTCGATAGACTAAGCGTCCATCAATGCCAAGAGCAAACATCAGACTTTTCTGATCTACTTACAATCAGGGACGTCCTCATGCTTCCACCATATCATCAAATAGAAACCACACCTCGCTTCACGCTCTTTAACTCAAGGCTACACCAAGGTCTCCCTCTGGAAATGCATCAGTGGCCTGTGAAGAAAATGAATGTTAGCATTTGATAAGCCCTTGATCATCAGCCTCACTTTAATCTTTTTAAAATGCATTAAGAGGTAACTTGGCCCTGTACGAAAGTTTCATTACGTACTTACAACATTATATTCATATCCATTAATGGCTCCTTAGAAAGAAAAAAAATTAAAGAAGTACTATTTTAAAGGAAATGAACCGCTTATGATAGAATACATGTTCTGTCATGCATGAATAAAGGGACATTGTGCCCCCAATATTTAAGACCAGTAACTTTAGATCTTCAAATGGGAGTGAAGAGTGAAGATTGTGCTGCTAGTCTATTTGAAACAGAAATGATGTAACTTTTGAAATAAAACATATCAAAAAGCATATAATTTACAACTAGAAGATGAAAGCAACAGAGCATGGAAAACAAAATTAGAACCGAAAATTTGTTCAATAGATGGCAATCTCGGCTAAGGGAATTTATAAATCCCAACTTGAACATGTAGCTAACAACGAAATAGGTCAATTAAAAACGAAACAACAGAACAAGTAGCAAGAATCAGTTAAATTTCGAACTAGGCCATAGACAAGAATGAAGTTTATAATATTCCTTCATTGTGATCCAATGAGCCTTGGCAGCTCTACGAAGGACA
This sequence comes from Stephania yunnanensis, assembly GCA_039657365.1. Classification (NCBI taxonomy): domain Eukaryota; kingdom Viridiplantae; phylum Streptophyta; class Magnoliopsida; order Ranunculales; family Menispermaceae; genus Stephania; species Stephania yunnanensis. The sequence goes on along the minus strand of CM077584.1, from coordinate 47,743,105 downwards.
TGATAGACTTCTTCCTCATTTATAACAATAAATGAGAATTCGGGAGGGAAAAAACTAAAAAAGTTGGTAAGCATAAGAACAATAAGAGCATACACATACATTACTAGCCAAAAAACCATTTGACCATTTCTGCTTTTGTCAAGATTTGTTTACTTTTACAGTTTTATAAAAAGACCAGAGTTTTCACCTTCATCAAGCATCATCTTCTTCTTTTTCTTCTTCTTCTTTCGTGTTTCAACAATTTCACCAAAGATCTCATGCGGTTGAATGTGTTCCAGTGTGGAACTACCATGCCGGAGCATCCGATTGGGGGTGGGAGGGGAGGCGGTCGAGGCGTGGGACAAGGAGCGACGGTGGCTCGCCTTTGCCCAGGTGAGGCGTGGGACGAGGATGCTCGTTCGGATCGGCGCGGCGGTGCGAGCGGAGCCGGCGGTGAGAGGACGGGAGTGAGGAGTGGCGGTGGCCGGTGAGGGAGTTGGAGACGGGGGGATCGGGGGTGGAGAGGTCGGACCGCCGGAGCGTCAAGTGGGGGGGTGGGAGGGGAGGCGGTCGATGGCGTGGTAGAAGGAGTGCGGTGGATCGGTGAGGAGTTGGAGACGGTCGAGCGGCGGTGACTGGCGAGGAAGATGAACGAGAGCGTCGAGACTCGAGAGGAAGAGGAGATTAGTGATTTTGGTTGGTTTTTAGGGTTTTTGGTTTGTATTTACCAAAATGCCCTCAGTTTGGTTAAACAACGGTTTTCACAAAACAAAAACCGCGACCAAACCGCGATTCTGCGGTTTGGTCGTTTTCCAAACCGCGACCAAACCGCGAACTTTAAAAACCAGACCAAACCTCGCGGTTTGGTCGATTTGGACGGTTTGGGCGGTTTTTCGAAAACCGCTGCCCACCCCTACTTTTAACAGTCTAACACATCGAGGGATCCACTGGATATCTCTCTTTATATGAGAGGGACAAATTATATCTTGATTACACAACTTCATCACATTACTCACACAGTAACCAATCACAACCTTTATAATCGTCCGGTTAAAGACAACGTTTGATTGTGTCAAATCACTGTGTTCCTAATGTTGAAGTCTCTGGTAATCTCAAGTCAGAGGATTGGAATATATACCTATCATGAGAAACAACAATGACTTAATCCATGTGATGTTCTCATAGCGAGTCGGTCCAGTACTTTGTTCCCTAACAAGTACTCGTGATCTTGATTTGTATCCATATACGTATAATCATCATATGATCATCAATCAAGACTCACACTAGTCTTAATTCATTATAGTTCCCGGTATAATGATCGACTAGGGACATTTAGGATATTTCTGTAAATACCCATGGATCTTATTATAATGTAAACATGCAAATTAATTATAATAAACAACAAATGAAATCCTCTCTTTTATTAACTAAAAGTATTCATAAAGACAATTAATGGATTGACCTAGGGCACATACCCCATCACATTCTCACTTCAAGTTTACACTAACACATGGTAGACCAATCTTATAGCCACACACGGAGATCTCAAGACTTGGATTGACTTTATGAGGCACTTAAATGTGAAGTTCTATCCATCATCAATTATGATCTCCAAGAGAACGAAGTTCATAAACATCAACTAGGCACAAGACAAGTCATTTATTTTGTACATGGGTAGATATCTACACCTGTTGAAGGTTGCTGGTGGCATGGCATATATAGACAAAGATGATATTCATTTCTTTTATGATGGGCTATTATCGAGTGTCCTCACCGTGAGAGGAGTTTTATCCTATAGGCTGAAATACACTTCGGGCAAAGATCAATACAGGACAAGAAGAGAAAGAGAATTGGAATCAGGATCACGATTTCTATGAGAGTCAAGGCCCTTATTTGGTGGAACCATCCATACAACCATCACTTGCTATAACAGTCCACTTACTCAGGCGCCAACTTCAATCAACCGACTACCTTATACAGTGTAGTCGGTACAATAAAACCACCACAAGATACATATAACATAGGTGGAGATAGTGGAAGTAGAGTGTGTTATCATTGCAGACATCTGAGACATTACAAAGATAGTTGTCCACAAGTGAGGCTTATACAACAAAGTGTTGCTCAGCCACGGGCGAAAGAGAGAGAGTTCTCCTTATTATGGAGCCAAATCCAAAAGCAATGCGTGACCATACTGCAGGGTAGCTTTGGTTCAGACGTTATAACATTAATGTAATCGGTTAATCGAGAATATTATAAGTACTCGCGTAACAGGGAATTCGACTACAAGTGATCCTGCCTCCGTGACTATAATGAACTATTAGTTAAGTGACCTAGTCATGCAACTTATGAATCCGCAGTATAGAGACTATTAGTCAAATGACTTGATGAAGTCCACCGTTCAGTCGTAAGTTAAAATTGTTAGTTAAGTGACCTTGCAAGTTCACGATTCATGTTGTTAGTATTGTATTTTTATTCCACAGTGTGAAACCGTAAGTCAAGTGATATGCCTAATTCCATAATTTAGATTAAAAAGAAAAAATTGTTAGTCAAATGACAAAGTTAAATTCACAATGCATATTATTAGTTACATGGCTTTATGAACATTGATAAGTATTAATTAGATTTATAAAGGGTTAGTTTAGTAGTATATTTCATATAAGTATTCTGGAATAAGTTCTCATTGATGGTATTTATGTGTTTTTAGGCATACAAGGTATAAAGGAGACAAATGAGTGATTTCATGATAAAATGAGGAGAAATGCACAAAAGTACACTTGACACTCTGGCATGGAGGCTTGACACAATGGGAAAGTGCACAAGGCATGGAGAAAAAGAGAAGACAAGAGAAGTGCAAGGCATGGAGAAAAAGAGAAGACAAGAGAAGTGGTGCCATGGATTAACACACACATTATGGGACCCTTATAGTCAACGTCGTAACATAAAAATAGAAAGTTTAGAATTCTACTTCATTTGGAATTGATAATTAAGGTTTTTAATTATATTCTAATGAGTCTTAGTGGTATAAATAGCAAGAAAGAATAGACATTGTACTTAGCATGATTTTTCTTGAGTACTAAAAAGAGTTTTGAATAAGAAGACGACTCGAATAATGTATAAATTTAATCCAATCTTTTATTGCAATGGCGCCAAGCCTATTGTGGTTGTGAATCTAAAGATTTGGAACTTAATGTTATTTGATATTTGTAATCAACACTAGTTGATCACATTATTACTACAATTGAGTTATGTGGGACGTTATACTTAGGGTCTTTTCCACCACAATAGTTGGTTTTTGAAGGAAATCATGATCAAGTTTTTGGCATTAATTCATTACTAGGGAATTCACGTAATATAAGCAAGTATTGTACACAGAATATAGTAGTTTTATTAAAACAACTTTTTCTTAATTTTTAGTTAGTTTACAAAGTTGTTACGATTTGATTTTCAGCAATTTAGATTCAAGTTTATAAAAAATAAAATATAAAAATATAAAAGAAGAGTTTTAGTATTAAGTTTAACATTCACACTTGATTTTTTATGTTTTTTTATCTAGGAATAGTTAGTGTCAGCACCCGTACCGTGAATCGACGGTCTGATCGGCATTAACCGTCTCCCGAGGCATCTGGTCACCTAATCGCTAAAAGACGTTCCAGACCTGCTTATCTATTCTTTTTACAATTAATTTAAATTCATGTGTGTGCAGAATTCGATGAACATATAATAAAATACTAAAAAGTAAACGGGAACCTGAGTGGTGAAAACACCTATAAAATCATCAATACCATAAATCCAAGTCGAGGAACATGACCTAAAATCATCCCATAAGCCATAAGTGGAACAAAATACAAGTTCAGTATATGAAAAGAAATAGATACATAAAAGAGATCATTCTATAGTGAAGATCAGGGCAGTCTGAAGTCATCATCTCACTAGTGCGTCTTGCCCTTCCTCGATCATTGGAGATGAATTTGGGTTCCCAAAGGCCCCCATTAAATGAAATTAAGGTTTTATAAAAGTTTTTAAATAATGTAATTCGACATGGAATAATATAAGTAAATTATAGGAATTAAACATGATTGAATCATTCTCTAGTAAGAACAGACGGTTCCCATGAACCACGTATACAAGGACCTATCCTGAATCTTATCGGCTCGGTGGTATTCAACATCGACGATCGGAGGAGGTCTTGTTACATGAATTCATGAACTCGAGCGGCACCGACGTACTCTAAATTCATCATAGGAAATGCCAAAGAGAGAAAACCTCCTCCAACTGCCATGTTGGCTGAAGGGTAGAAGATCGTCACATAGTCATCCCTCGAAGCCGCCTAACTCGCTGGGAGGGGAAACTCTTCACCGTCAAAGTTGCCCTATCTAAGTCTCCGAGACGGTTCATATAAGTCCCTATGTATATATGCATGGCCACAAATAATCATGACGCAATGCACATCTAACTTATACAATCATAATATGATGCTTAATAAAATTTATAAATTTTCGGTGTTCACAAACCTCGTGTGTTGTGTGTTGAAACCCGACCGTGCATTTGGTACTTCGTAGTACATGGAAAAAGTCCTAAATATATAATTCTTTGAATTTATCTATATACTTTAAATTCTATATATGATGCACCGCCTTAATAGATTAATTTGATGATCAAAATCTTTTAATTTAGCAACTACATCAAAACGCAATTCGGATTAAAAACTAGGGAGATATAAAAGTTTTACAAACGCTGGGCACATCTAAATTTTATTTCGACTATCAAGGTTGGAAATTTGATTTCTCCTAGTGTATAGCTCTAAATACCATGAAATTTTATCACAAGATTGTTAACATAACCAATAACAACATATCCAAAGCTCGCTCTGCTCATTTCAATATTAGGTCTAATTCTTAATGTTTGAACATTGTTATTTTATTCCTTTTAGGTTGATTGATCTTGTTTCTACTTGATGTTCCTTTGGGGACCCTTTGGGTGTTACTTGGGTTTCATTTACATCAGTTTACAAAAAGGATTCTGAAATTTAACAAACTTAAGCCAATTTCACCATTAAAGGACCTTAAAAACTCAAGTTATTTAACTTTTTTTTGAACTTACATTTGATCCACCTAAATTTTCATTGAAATTAGGCATAAAGTGAATTTAATTTGAGTCTTAAACATTTCATATCCATCCATGAAACCCGTATTTTGAAGTCATAGTTAAATCTATAAATTCAAGCCAAAAAATCATATTTCGAGTCATGCAAAGTTTAATTCTTGATAGTTATTTCATGTTTGTTTAGAGGCATCAAATTTGAGTTCAAATCTAAGCACATGCATGATCTCATTGTTATTAAACCACATCAGCCACATTCATGCTTATGCCATCAAAATTTATAAAATTGGAAGGGAAAAAGAAAGGGGTTACCTTAGGATTGTTATGTATCTAATGTTTCTCCTCTTCAAGACTCTAATTGCACTTCAATTGCTCCTTGATTCTTCAATTTCCAGCAACTTATGTTCTTCTTCTCAATTTTATGGTGTTTCATTTGCAACAAGAACAACTAAGTGTTCCTTATATACCTTGTATCAACTTAAAACAATGGCCTTAAGGTATGCCTCAAGATACGAGTTTTGTGGCACATCTAAATGTATAAAATGGATCCTACACTTCATCATTAGCAACATAATTAGTTTAATTTAAGTACTTACCTAATCCTTCAAATCAAGGTGCTTAGTTGTTAATTTAGAGACACGAATTTATTTAGATTGACAAGTATTGCTTGTAAGTGACAAGTGTCACATATTGCATGATTATGTCTCCTAACTAGATCTAGGTCGTGGCCCTTCATCTAGATGTATTTATGAATATCAAGATCAATTTCATGTACAACATAAAGTTCATGCATCATAATTTATTTCTTTATCATTATGCGTGACATATGGTACATTTTACATAGGCTATGGTTTTTAATTTAAAGCATAAGCTGTAAGTTGAGTTTTATTATATTCCTACCATAGGCATATTAATAAATCTTAATACATCACTTAGGCTAAATCAAATCAAGTTAATATTAGATTATGATACTAACCTAAGTTATGTATTTCCCGTCCAACGCATATCTTGAGGGAAATCAACACCTCGCCTTGCCTTGTGTCACGTGTATATTAATAATTATTCAATTATTTATTAAATATTACACACCAAAAAAATATATTATTTTATTTCTTATGGTACACTATCATCAAGCACGACCACGTCACTCACTCAAACCGAGTTCGGACCTCCGATCCATTCGAATTGGGCTGAGTTCGATTTGGTCGGTGATGGGATGTCACGGTTAGTGCATGTGTATTCAATGTGATAAGGAATTATGTATTACGATCCAGAGATTGACATAACCAATAAGGGAAATAAAAAGAAAGGAATCAAGATAGTGGAGGATCAAGAGGGGACCCAAAACCAACATCAGAGCAAAAGAATAATCAACCCGAAAGTGATCTAATAGTACAAGATAGAGTGCGGGGATAGATAGGTCTTCTTGATACTTCAAACTGGAAGTTCAAGAGATATACAATAGAGTGATGAAGCTTCCAACTAACACCATCGAGTTTGAACTGAGACCATCTCTTATCAACATGGTGTAGAATAGCCTATTCAACGGGCTAACAAATGAAGATCTAGTTGCATATGTAGAGAATTTCATGGATAAGTGTGACATTGTTCACATTATTGGAGTTACAAAGGAGTTAATTTGGATAAGGCTTTTCACATTCTCATTGGGCGAAAAAGCCAAATCTTGGTTCCAAATACTTAATGCAGGGATTATGACTTCATGGGCGGAAGCCAATGAAATATTTTTAAACAAGTTCTTTCCCCAAGTGAAGGTCAATGAAAGGAAACTACAAATCAACCAATTCAAGCAAGAGGATACCGAGTCTCTTAGAAAGGCTTAAAAAACTCGAAGAAATGTTGAGGAGATGTCCAAGACATGGATATGTGAAATAGGCACAACTACATATCTTCTACTATGGAATGAATCACAGCACGAAGACATTAGCGGATACTGCAACAAGTGGTTCTCTAGTAACAAATGATGAAAATGAAGCATTAGATCTTTTGGGTCTTATGTCTATGAATTCAACAGCAGGAACTCGTTCCATAGTGAGAAAGATAGTAGGCGTATATGAGATTAATTCATAAGCAGTGATCAAGGCACAATTATCCAACCTGAATAGTCAAATGGCGAAGCTACAAATGGGACAATCAAGTCCACAAGTGCAAACGATACAACAAACCGTTGATCACCAAGCAATGGTGGTTAATCCATTAGACATGTAGCAAAGAATTGAGTTTGAAGATGTTAACTTCATGAACAACCAAAAATATAGAAACAACTTCAAGCTGAAAGAAATGGCTCCTCAAAGGTTTGATCAAGGATACAAGAACTTGAACTTATATGGAAATCCTGATAATGCACTTAAGTTACCTTAGGCTTTGATTGAGAAGTCCAATAAGGGAAGCTAGGCCAAAGCGAAGAAATGACTTCATTGAAGTCAATTGAGAGATTCTTGCAAGACATTTGTAGCATCCCTTATCTTGATTAGGGCGATACTCAGCCTAAAACCATAATTAAGCCTCGGTAACCAAGCCAGACTTAAGTAGAGCTAGTAGCCTCTCTATTTGTACCTGATAAACTTACATGTATATCGAAATCGAATAAATAATTCAAGATAGACGCATTAGAAAATTAAAACATTTTCGATAATTAAACAATATACATAAATATAGAGTTTATCGAACCTAAAACCCTTTATAAACATCCGAACCTTGTTTATATACAACAAAATAACTCAAACATGTATATATATACAAAAAGACTTATTAAATTGTAGAGAAGATATTGAGACTCCTAAATCTTCTCTTTTCCCATTGCTGAAGTGCTAGCCTGAGAACTTGAAATGTTAAATTTGAGGTGAGCGCTTTAACTTGCCCAATAAGTAAGGATTCAAAAAGCCATCAACATTCCATATAATAAACATGAACATTACGCAATAACAATATGTACCAATGTTAACTAATGGGATTATGAAAAACATATAATTCAATAAATAGCATATACAAGTCCAATTGTCGAAGCCTATTACACTGTGATTCCCATTTTATTTATTAAACTATGGTTGATTACCCACTAACACCTTTAATGTTACTGCTAGACCAACACATTGGTTGATATGCTATCTAGTTAATATATTGATGTCCATTGGTTCTATCTAAAATCGTATAGTGAATATGTAATCCACACAACCTATCAAATTGATCAGGAGTTAGATATAGGCCCGAGAAGGTAACCCATCTCTTATAGAACATGTTCTCAAAACTATGACTTACTCTCGTGGGTCACATTAAACACCTTTTTCCATTTATTAAAAACATCATAGTATACATAGTCTCCCTATTCTGAGTCCATAAACTACATGAACTACATATACTAAGATAGTCAGAAAACATTGATAAATAAGCAAATCCATGCTTACCTCTGTTTAGGTTTCCATTAAGATATTCCTTAACTTTCTGTGTACTCACATTTTTCGGGTGATCCAACACTTACCACAAGCCATTTGTAATTAATATAGGTATAATACATTATATTAAGTCCCTAACTTAATTCAGTTCCCAAGACCTCCGAAATTCCAAGTAATTTACAGCAAAGTTGCGATTTTCTAGGGTGGGAGCGCACTCCCTCAATTGGTGGGGCACGCTCCACTAAGTAGGTTCATCCTAATTGATGAAAGGAGCACGTTCCTCTAATAGATGGAGCACGCTCCACATCATACTGTCTCGACAATAAACATGGTAGCAACTACTGTTTCATCCAAAAATCAACATAACAACGATAAACACTCCCAAAATACAAAAAGGAAGACCTCTAATGAGGTATAAACCCATTTATAATCAAGAACAACAAATATTCATAGAAAAATCATCATCCACTATCGAATTCAACTTCAAAAATATATAAACCAAACTTAGCACAATGATGATCTTTGTATTTCTAGTTGTTTAAGCTCATCAATTCACACTAAAACAAGTCCCTCAATTGGTTCCCTAAGGATTAAAACACCAGACCCTCAACTGCTCTCTCACTCGATCAATTGTAAGGATAAGTTTTTTGTTTTAGTTTAAATACATAGATTTTTCTTGAGATACGCAACACGCTATATTGAGCCTGATTAAATGATTGATGTGTTTATGTGACACTCTCAAAGTGACATACATGTTGACACCATCAACATTTACACTCATCTCAAGGCGATCCGATAATCCATAATTAAAATCAAACTTATAGTTTTTTATATATATTTATATATATATCAAATATATACAAATATATATACCTTGTGTATTTTCTCCTTTATAAATTTACCAGACATGCCTACTTGTTTTCTCGGGTGTGCACATTCATTTCATGACCCACTCATCGCACTCAGTATACCAACTATTTATTATTTATTTATGTATTTTTCGATTATAGGTTTGTATATAAATTCTCTTTTAAACTACAGTCCCTTAAAATTCATTAAACATCCCAAACAAACACAAGTACACGCATATGCTAATCGAGGTACACCACACTTAACCATGAGCCTAACTCAGGTTTATTAGGATTTATATTAACACTAATTACTAGCTTAAGGTAACGGCTCATTACAGTCTCCCCATTTTAAAGCAATTTCATCCTTGAAATTAAATTAAACATCAAATTACAATTAGTTTCAAATAAAAATGGAAAATGCTCCTTCATATAAGACACTTGCTCCCAGGTTAGTTCCTCATCTCCGTGAAACTTTCATTTTAATTTTACCAAAGAAATTTCTTTGGTTCTCAGCCTTTGAGTCTTACAATCAAGTATGTGAATTGAATGTTCGTCATAAGATAACTCTTCTTGAAGATCAAATTCATTCCAATCAATCCTTGGAGTGAACTGAGTCTCCATTTTGCGAAGCATAGACACGTGCAAGACATTATGAACTCTGGCTAGTTAAAAAGATAACTCTAACCTATAAGCAACAGGCCTAATCCTTTCAACACTCTAAACAATCTAGAATACTTTAGAGCTAGCTAACTCATAATCCAAACCTATACGATCCTTTTATAGGAAAGACTTTCAAAAGAATGTAATCGTCCTTTTAAAACTCCAAAAACCTATGATGTTTATCAACATATCTCTTTTGCCTTATTTGTGTTGTAGTCAAACACTGGCGAATCTATTGAATTCTCTTTGTGACCCTGAATTAACTCTTGCCCCAATAAAATTGTATCTCCAACTTCTGCCCACTATGTAGGTGAACGACAAGGCTTTCCATACAAAGCTACAAAAGGATCCATTCCAATGCTAGCCTGATATCTATTATTATAAGAGAGTTCAAATATGAATATATTTTCTCCCAGTTACCACCAAACTCCAAGACACAAGCTCGAAGCATATCCTCTAACACCAATATTAATCACTCACTCTATTTATTAGTCTACGGATGGTATGTCGTACTATGGTTAAGAATAGTTCCCAGTTGTCTCAACAATTTACTCTACAGTTTGAACGTGAATCTTGGATCTCTATTCAAAATAATTGACACTAAAACGCAACGATATTTCAACACTTCATTTGCATTTAGCTCACATAATTGGTTAATAGGATCTCACATGGAAATTGACAGGAAATGCATAGACTTTGTCAACCTGTCAACTACAACATATATTGCATCATTCTTATACTGACTCAGAGGTAGAGTGAAAACCAATTCCATTTATATATGTTCCCATTTCCACTTAGAATTGGTAGAGAATGTAATAACCTTCCAGGTTTCCTATGCTTAACCCTAACTTGCTAAAATATTTCATATCTCTTTATAAACTTAGCAATATCAGTCTTCATCCTTGGCCACCAATAAAAATGCCTCATGTTATGATATATCTTAGTGTTATCTTGATGAATATAGTAAAGAGACCGATGAGATTCTCGTATCAACTCTTGCCTCAAATGATCTTGAGTTGGAATCCACAATCTATCCTTGAACCGTAGTACAACATCATCCAAATTGACCAATCAGGATAATTTACACTAGTTGCTAACTTTTGACATGCTATATAACCCTGACCAGCTTTCTAGCAATCAATAACTCGCTGAATCATATTTGGTTCAGCTCGAATATGAGCATAGAAGAACAAATTAGTAGCTTTGGAATTGGCTCTCTTAGTTAATGATGTGCTAGCTAGACTTTTATGAATCGTTTTCACTGAAGCTTCTTTTAGAATTCTAAACTAAGAAGCTATAGCAGTAGCTACGTTCTTCCTGCCTGTTCTTTTCCTACTCAAGGCATTAGCAACTACATTTTCTTTGCCTGTATTGTATTTAGAGTGAAATAATAATCTTTGAGAAACTCAAGCCATCTACGTTGCCTCATGTTCAATTCACTCTGAGTAAACAAGTGTTTCAAACTTTTATGAACTGAAAATATTGTAAATCTCTCACCGTACAAGTAGTGTCTCCAAATATATAAGGCAAAAAGAACTAGAGCTAGCTGAAGATCATGAGTAGATAATTTATTTCATTAATCTTAAGTTGCCTTGAAGCATAAGCTATAACCATTCCTTCCTGCATCAGCACATAGCCTAAGCCTGAATGAGAAGCATTTTTATAAATTACTAATTCCTTCCCTAATTGAGGTAATGTAAGAATAGGATTTGTAGCCAAAATATTCTTCAAGTCTTTGAATGCAGCCTTACACTCATCAAAGCAAACAAAATCAATGTCTTATGTGTTAGCCAATTCATTGGCAAAAAATACAAGAGAAACCATCAATGACTCATCGGTAATAACCCGCTAGCTTAAAGAAACTCTAAATCTCTAACACTGTGGTAGGAGTAGACCGATCCTTAATTGCCTAAAACTTCGATGGATCAACATATATACCCTTAGCATTTACTACATTTCCAAGAAATTTGACCTTTGAATACCAAATTTTGCACTTACTAAACTTGGCATACAATTGATTATCCTTCAAAGTCTTTAAAGTAACTCAGAGGTGGTGCGAATGCTCTTCTTGCGTCTTCAAATAGATCAAAATCATTGATAAACATGATGATGAAATTATTAAGATAAGGTTTAAACACCTTATGCATCAATCCCATGAACAAAGTAGGAGCATTATTGAGTCCAAACGGCATCACTGTAAACTCGAAGTGCCCGTAGCAAGTACTAAAAGTCATCTTCGAGATATCCTCATTCTTGATCCTTAGTTGATGATAACCAGACATCAAATCAATCTTTAAGAAATATCTGGCACCCGTCAACTGATCAAATAAATCATCAATCCTCGGTAATGGGCATTTGTTCCTTATAGTCACCTACTTTAGCAATTTATAATAAATGCACATACGTAGGGTTCCATCCCTTTTATTCACAAAAGAACTAATGTTCCCTACGGTGACATACTAGGATATATAAACCCCTTCTATAATAATTCCTCAAGTTGAGTCTGCAACTCACCTAAATCCTTTGGTGCCATACGGTTCGGAGGAATAGATATAGGTTTGGTAACAGGAATAATATCAATAATGAGGTTAATGACATGTGGCAATGGAAGTCCGGGCAAGTCAGATGGAGAAACTTTTTAAAATTCATAAGTCACGGGTACGTTACTAACCTTATGTTCCTAACTAGACTCTCTAAATGTGACAACTTTCTCTATAACTTCTAAATCTTAATGAGTAGCTTCCTTTTTACAAGCTGCGAGTTATGAAGGATTATAGCCTTTATAGACTACAATTTTAGAAAGGTTAGGGATCTGAGAGATTACTCTCTTATGGAAATAGTCAATACTAGCATGGTATTCCGATAATCAATCCATCCATAGTAATGCATCATATTCCAAGGACTCCATTACCCTCAGATAAATTGGGAGTTCATTTTCTCCAATTTTGCCTACACATACCTTGTAGATCAAGTTTAGATAAACCTTCTCATTCACTACTGCGATCAAAATCAACAAGGTACTGGCTCTAACAGGTTTCAATTTCAACTCATCAACCATTACACCAGTAATAAAGTAAACTGTAGAACCAACATCAATTAAAACATGCATATCTCGACCAAAATTTTTCGTATATTTTCCATAAGCATTCTATTAGCCTCTAGATCTACCTCAGTCATTGCATGAGTCTACCCTCGTGTTATTAGTGCTATACTGCCTACTGATATGGCCAGTGGTATAGAACATTCTCTCTGAATATGCTTTATTTGTTAACACAAATTGCATAGCATGGAAGCCCTATGAGAAAAACTAGTGCCCTAAGGAACCTTCCCAAATCCACTCGATTTTTGTGATGATTATGTTCTGCTCTTTCCTTTACCTCTAGACTAAGGTGGTAGCAAAGGTGGTTTAGCTACTGCAGCCTAAGAAACCGGTGGAATTAGTGCATAAAAAATGTCTTCCGTGCAGACCCTGACTATATAGCTACTCCAGCTATAGTCCTCTACCTCTTCATTAGCCGAGAATAAGAAAATTCTAAGGTTCTCTATCTCCTAAAGAAGTGTGGTAGTAATGGTGGCATAAGTTAGATGGTCTACCTAAAATTTATGCTTCCACTCCATCGCACTGTCAAATATAAAAGGATAACTAGTGCGAGGATGAGATGAAACCCTAACTTGAATCTCATAATTCAACCCATCAAGAAATAAATCTATTGTGTTCTTCTCTAACTCCAACATCTCTAGAGTGAATTCACTCAACTCTATGAACCTCCACTAATATTCTCGAGCATAAATAGCTTCCTATTTCAGCTGAATATACTCAGTATTTTTCATGTTCCTGACTCATGTTGGGACATACTGCCTGTAAAGCATCATCCTACATTATGGCCAAATGGCGATAATCTTCCCTTCTTTCTCTATGGAATTCTACCATATCTTTGCAGAATCTATCAACAAAAATGTGACCAATTTTACTTTCAACTTGTCCTTAACATCCACTGCAATGAATAATTGCTCCATCTCAAGTACTTAAGTCTCAGCTACACCTTCCTCTATTGTGCTATTAAATCTCATAAGGTCGTATGTCATAAAATCCTTGCGAGTTTTGAGAAATGCAGTCTTCTCAAAATCCACTGGCACCATTGCAGATGTCTTTGGCATCTAAATACCTACTAATACTGGTTAAGTTGCATCTGTCAATGTCTCAGCTCCTCCCTCAACTCTACTAACCTCAAGACTGGTTGTAGGTTATGCGTAAGGTCGCTATATTGATGGTCCCATCTAAGCCATCAGATTAGCCATAAGTTTCACTCGAGACTCCATAAGTTCCCTCATTTGCTGCTCCATATTAGATTTTTATTGCTCTTAAGTCTCCTTGTTACCCTAAGCTGTAGGCTTACGCAAACCCTATCCTTTATCAACCATTATATTCTGAAGTCAAATGAGAGATAAGATCATTAGGGTAACATTCCAAGAAGCCAATGAAATCATATCTATATAATAAATAACAATATGTGCAGCAAATAACGTATCATGATATTTTCATTTGCATTTTTCCACCATAAACATGATGAAATTTTTTATCATACCTTAAGCTTATTCATAACTCGAGACAACTCTCAGATTCAATATACATAGGTTCATGTACAAATGAATGTGCTATCACTTATTTCCAAAACAACGAGAAAGTGAAAATGAGGCTAAAGCCTTGTCTATGATACCAAACTATATTAAAGTTAACACTTACTTCAAAAGTGATAAACCTTAGGCTTTGATACCAAGCTGTGGCTTCCTTTATCCCGATTAGGGCGATACTTGGCCTAAAACCCTAATTAACCCTTGGTAACCTAACCAGACTCTAACTAGAGCCAACAACCTCTCCGTCTGTGCCTAATAAACTCAACCTATATATTAATATCGAATAAATAATTCAAGATATACGCAACAAAAAAATTAAAACTTTTTCGATAATTAAACGATATTCATAAATAGAGAGTTTATCAAAACCCAAAAACACATTTATAAACCTCCCAACCCTGTTTATATGCAACAAAATAACTCAAATACTGGTATATATATACAAGAAGACTCATTACATCATAAAGAAGATATTGACTATTAAATCTTCTTTTTTTTCCTATTATTGAAGTGCTAGCCTGAGACCTAAAATATTAAATTTGGGGTGAATGCTCCAACTTGCCCAGTAAGTAAGGATTCACAAAGTCGTTAACATTTCATTTAATAACCAAGAACGTTATGCAATAACTATATACACCAATATTAACTAACGAGATTATGAAAAACATGTAATTAAATAAATAGTAGAAGCAAGTCCAACTATTAATGCCTATTACACTATGATTCTCATTTTATTTGTAAAACTATGGTCAATTACCCACTGACACCATTAATGCTATTGCTAGACCAACATATTAGCCAATATGATGTTTAGTCAATCCATTAATGTATAATGGTTCTCTCTAAAACCCTAACCTATCATATTGAGCAAGAGTTAGATATAAGCTAAGAAGGTAACCTATCTCCTATAAAACCTACTCTCGAAACTAGGAGTTACTCTAATGGGTCACATTAATCACCGTTTTCCATTTAGTAAATACATCACAGTGTATATAGTCTCCCTATTCAATCCATAAATTATATGAACTACATATACTAAAATAGCCAGGCAATATTAATAAATAAGTGAATCCATACATACCTCATTTTAGATTTCCGTTAAGAAATTCCCTAACTTTCAAAACACTTTCGCTTTCCCAGTGATTCAACAGCTATCACAAACCATTTGTGATCAATATAGGTCTAATACCCAATATCGAGAAGGGAAAAATAATGGAGAGTTAAGCAAGAAGATTAAGGAAATTCTGAAGAAACACAGAAAGAAAATAGCATCAAGGTTGTTCCAAAGAAGGCAGAACCAAAACTTAAGTTCACACCGATACATCAACCAATCAAAATGAGAGAACCTAGAGATATATGCATACCATTGGGCATGATAGGCACCGGTTTAGAAAAATCTTATGTGATACGAAAGCCTTAG
This sequence comes from Stephania yunnanensis, assembly GCA_039657365.1. Lineage (NCBI taxonomy): Eukaryota > Viridiplantae > Streptophyta > Magnoliopsida > Ranunculales > Menispermaceae > Stephania > Stephania yunnanensis. Next base: position 47,727,050 of record CM077584.1, on the reverse strand, counting down.
TAAATGTAATGCCTAGAAACTACAAGTTACAAGTAGATTTGAAGATCAATTATCTCGATACAATAGACTTATAAGTAGTTGATTGTAACTCGGCGCCAACAATAGGGAAAGTCTTAAATATGCATGTGAAAGTGAATTTTTCACTGATTTTGAGAATATTGATCATGATATAGATGATGATGTGTGTGATATTGGGGCGACCATTCTTGAACACTGCCAATGCGGTCTTGCTCACGAGGAAGAAAATTATCACAATGAGTATTGAGGAGGATAAAGATTGCGAGAAGATTGTCTTTGTTGAAGAACAAGAAGTACAATTGAATGTTTGAGATATTGTTATCTATAACCTACAAATGGGGGATCTCGATTTACACTCGGACTAAATGAGCAAAACGGTGTTGGGCTAATAATGTTAAACGAAACGCTATCGGGAGGCAGCCAAAGTGTTTTTAATTTCTATTTTTAAATTTTAGTTATTTATTTTATTTAGTTATAACAATCCAAAGATTTTGGTATTTTCCTAACTTTTAAGAGTTTTATACTAAATGTGTAGGAAAGACCATTTGCTAGGTGACATTTCATTAGAATAGAGAAGTCTCGACTAACTCAACAAATAGTGTAAAAGAAAAAAGGAGTTATAATGGTCAAGGTCATGTACATTGACAAATCATGGGTAAGTTTTTATGGAATTTTTATGTATATAAGGTATTTCACGTTGTCACGACGCCATGTGTAGTAATACACATAGCCGGGAGAGCGACAATAGGGAAGTTAATGAGTATTTTGTAATATATGGAGATGGACTGGTCAAAGCCATATGTATACACACACAGCGCTAGCAGCTAACTAGGATGATCCTTGGACGATACCAAGCTATGAGCAAAATAGCTCAGACCAGCATCGACATCTTTATATGGAATGGCATCGACATCGAGGAGGGGTTTTAAACCCATTTCAACCCAAATTTTACACACTTGAACCATAGTCCATACACCATTGAGCAAGCATATGTCCCTCTAGAACCCAAGTTTGAACAATTTTAGAGACAAAAGAGTATTCCTAGTGATCAAGAGTAAAAAAAGAAGATGCATTTTGGATTTGCACAAGAGAGGAGAGTTAGGGCATTGTATTGGAGATATGATTCAAGAGAACAATATGGTTTTAGTTTACGAACAAAGTGAGAGGCTTTGATTGATAGAAACTTGTAGGAGTAATCTACACCAGATAGTAGTTTAGAGTTGAGGCAAAGTTATAATATCATTAGTTATGCTTTGAAATTATTAGATATTATTGATGAAATTGCATGAATTGTGGAAGTTAAGTTGTTGAATAGAATTTTAAGTTGTTTAGATTTAGAGCATCAATATGGCTTATGGTGACTTAGTATATGTCATTTGAATTATTTGGCATATGAATGAGTCAATCATGACCAAGGTAGACAACAAGTTGTTTCAAATCTTAATAACCCATCTGGCTTGAACGTCGGAGCGAAATTGATAAAAGATGAAGAATTTGATATAAAGGCCTAAGAGATAATGATGAGGAGTTTATGCTCACTTTAAAATCATCGACAACATACCAATACTCTGAGGATGAGAGAGAGAGTGAGAAAGTCAAGTCGGATAGACTCGAGGCCGAATTTCTAGTCAAGGAACAACAAGATCGTGCAATAGCAACAATAGTGGAGTTGGCCCAAGAACTGCAAAATGAAGGATATGGAGAGGTGGAGGATCACTGCTGTAGGGATTTGCTAGAGGGCGGCTACGAGTTCTAGACCCATTGGAAGGAAAGTAGGACTTGGATGGTTATGAGGTTTTTCCACCACCTCCACCACTACCGGCACTTGTACCACCACTTGAGAACTTGACTACACGACGGTAGAGGATGTGAATCGCTGAGATGAGGAGACAATACATAGAGGATATGGATCAATATCGCGAGGCCTTGTAGAATCATAAGCAAGACCGGCTGAATGGATGATAAAATTTAATGTTATTTGCATATTATTAGAGGGACATAGCTAGATATAAGATAAGCAAATGGTTAAGACCTACTGATAGGTCTATTGGCTTTCCAACAACAACGAACTGCATGTTTGATCCTGACGTTGTGCAAAGTAGAAGGGTGGAGTGTCCTTTGACATAATCTTTTACTGAAGCAGATGATGATGAAGATGCACATTCCAATAACCTGAGTCTTAGGATTTTTGTAAACCTTGGGGAGATGAGCGATACATTTATACTTATTATTTTTACATTTGGGTTATTTTGTCACTTTATTAGTTGTTTAAATTTTATGCTTATGCATTTTTATGTTTGTTATATTATTATGTTTGTGTGTTAGTGTTTTTTATGTTTTAGGCTTATTTTTTAAACCTTGAGGACAATATTTGGTTTAAGTTTGAGGGCATCAACACTATGGGAAGTGTTAATAAAGGGTGAAATAAGGATAAACACTGCAGGTATGACCGTAAAATCTTATTTTTGAAGCAATTAAAGAGGAAAGAATAGTAGTGTATTCTTTTTATTTACTTATATTTGAAAATGTACAAGTAGTATAGATTAGGTTATATATAGTAATTTTTAATGAAATAAATAATTCATTTGCAAAGTTCATGCCTTTCATTAAGGATGGTAAGAATACAAGTATCTTATTGATATAAAACTCAAGAGAGTGTTCAAATTTTTAAAGAAAATATGAAATGTAGCAAACAATGGTATAATTGCATGATTACAAACCTAAAGTTAGGGAAGACCATGGACTTGAAACAAAAAGCAAGAAGACTACTAGAACACTTCTTATGGAAAAAATTAGATCTATAATAAATTCTATAATAAGTATGAATCTTACTTGAGTACAAAGTAAATAAAGACTAAGTTCTAAAAGGGAAAGTGATAGGCACGGTGTTCACTGAAAAGTTGGAGCTAAAACTTGCATGATGAAGTGAAAGTGAAAAGTGCTAATAGTAGTTTTAAATAAAATAGAAAGTCCCACAAGTTCTATAGGAAAAAGAGTAGAAAACTTGATGGTTGGAAAAAGAGAGAAAAATGGAATCCATAGGAAAAGGAGCAGGGACACTGTGACTAGAATATATGAGGAGAAAAGAAAAGAGAAAAAGATACATAAAGAAAGAAAGACGAAAATTAGAGTAAAGCTCTTCAAATGAAATGATATAGTTTATGTACAAGTTATTTAGTTAAGTTAAGTTTTCTTTCCAACTATATATTAAGTCCTATTGACTCTTATTGTACTAAACTCTACAAAACTAGTATGATCTTTGCTTATTTATGAACTCTTAAGCTTAACGAGAAATCAAGATATTGTACACTTGCTACTTGAGTGTCAAGGTGAAATATACTGGAGAGTAATAATGGTTTTGGTTGTAAACTACTTTTGAGTTTCGAAAGTAAATTTTATGTGTTGTTAAAGCTACATGTTTTTATAAATATTAGTTTTTGCAAAGAAAAACTCTTGAGTGAATTATTAACTTGAACTTATTTGAATTAAAGAATACTACATAAACTACAAAAATAGAATAATGAAAAATATAAGAAGTACTAGGAAGAGAACTTATTAGAATACACTTTTCCTCGGGATGTGCAAAATCATAAGTTTAGGGTATTTGATAAGTGTTTAATTAGACTTATATGTAGGGTTAGTTTAGTAGTTTATTAACTATAAATATCCCAAATGAGCTCTAATTGATTTTATTTATGTGTTTTCAAGCATACAAGGTATAAAAAGGACAAATGAGTGATTTCATGATGAAATTAGGAGAAAATGCACAAAAGTAGACTTGACATCATGGCATAGAGGTTTGACGATATGGGAAGAGTGCACAAGGCGTGGGTAGGGCGTGGAGAATGAGAGAAGATAAGAGAACCTGGAGCAGTAGAATCGATGCAATAGCGGCGCCGTGGTGTTGTACACGTGACGCCGTGATAATGTAAATAGGGCGCCAAGCCAACTGTGAGGGAAAAATCTACATAAAAAGGCCAAAGTTGTACCAACGCCGTGGCTTAACACACACAATGTGGAACACTTATTTACAACGTCCGGACATAAAAAATAGAAAGTTTAGAATTCTAATTAGTTCAAAATTGTCAATTAGGGTTTCTAATTGTATTGTAATGAGTCTTATGGGTATAAATAGGTATTAGAACGTGGTAAATACAAGAAAGTAGACCTAATAGAAGATATTACCACTAATTAGCATAGTTTTACATTGTTCTTGATTATTAATAAGAGTTTTGGAGGAAAAGATATTAAAGATTCAACCTGTGGTTATTCAATATTAATTTTTTGATATAATTTAAGTTATTTAATTCAATCTTCGATTACAATGAATACCATGATATGTATGTTGATTTCAATTATGAGTAAGTAGTTTTTTATCTTAGGGATCAATGGATCCTATGGTATGAAGATTATGCTAAAGAGAGTATGAATGGATTATAATTTATAAAAAGTGCAATTGTTAGAATCTGTATTGATTCCATACGTAAATCTATGAACATCTTGATCACGTGTTTGTTGATTAGGGTTTTAGGAGTTACTATGACCATTAGAGCTTTTAAGGCAAATATGAATAATAAAATCATAAAATATATAACATCGATAGATAGTTATTTATTAGGGAGGGATAGATAGTAAACTTAAGTAGTTATGAATCTAAAGATTTGGAACTTAATGCTATGTGGAACTATTCATATTCATAGGTGGATTTGCACATTAGGATCTTTTCCACCACGATAGTGGGTTGAAGTGAATATAAAGGAAATTTGTCTATTCTAATTGAGCAATATACACACATAATGAAGATGAAGGAAGTGAGATATGAAAGTATAGTAATTCATTACCTAGTTGAAGTTGTGAACTAAGAATCTTCTTAATATAAGAGTACAAGTATTTAACATTGTTTTCTAGAATAAAGTAGTTTAGTTAAACCAAATAAAAATAAATCTTCTTAGCAATATAGCAAATTTAATTAAGTGAACAGTGTCCATATAAACCTTACCATGAGGACAATATCTGTAATCAACACTAGTTCATCACATTATTACTATGATCGAGTTGTTATACTTGCGGTTTCATGATCAATCATATAGAATGACATTATTAGTCAAGTGATTTAACTAAGTCTACAATTTTCGGAAGATGTTGATTTGTCAGTTAAGGAGTTCTTCTTGAAAATCACATTTTAAGTTATAAATCAAGCTATTTGGGTAGTTATTTCTGAGTTCACAACTTGATGAGATTACTTTAAACTATTTTGAAGCGACCACACGCCTACAGTTTAGAGGATGTTTAAGTCCACTTAGTCATGCTTGGACGATTCCACTCGAGTATTGGTGGAGGGACCGATTTGCTAACGTTTTTTGCTTTACGCTTCAAGGACAAAATTCATATTAGTTGGGAAATGTATATTCATATTTAACTTGGGTTACAATTCACCTAAGGTAAATATAATCTCAAGGATGAAATTCATATTAGTTGGGAAAGGTGTAACATCCCTAAATATATATATTATATTTGTTTGATTATGTGTATTATTTATCTATATTTGTTGCGCAAATTTCATAAATTAATTGGATTTCGTAATAGAATCCCCTGAGAAGTGTGCATGCACGGTAATTGAGTAGGCCGAGATAATAGTGAAATTTTGGTTAGGCTATGACCTAGATTCTAATTTAAAGTAGTTGGGCACCTAATTTAATTGATGAGACTAATTAACTTAAATGAACTAACCTAAGTAGGTAATTTAATTCAAAATCCTAAGTCCCAAATTGAATGATTACAAGTTGGTTGATGAGATAGCTACCTTATATTGATCTTGAGATTTGTATTTGATACTTCAATTGATCTAAGTCACATATGTATGTGTTTGGTAAATTATTTGGGGTGTAAAGTGAAGTGCTAAAAAGGAATGGTAGAGAGGCTTTTGTAGTGTTTTATTTTTATAAGAGAAAGTAGTAGAGAGGGTAAAGAAAACCGATGAAGGAGAGAAGAAAAACTAATAGATTGGTGGAGAAGAGTGTCAAGAGGAAGAACTAAAGTTTGGGGAAGAAAAAACCCAAGAAGCGGTGGCATTTAAGCCATAGTTCCTACCAAATTAAGGTGAGATCCCCTACAATCCTCACTTCTCTTAATTTCATTTGAAATAGTTGTAGATATAAGTTAAGGATATTAAGATCATAGACCATGATATTGCTAATTGAGGGACTGATTATTCAAATAATGGATAATGATGGATTGGAAAACAAAAAAGGGTAGTCTTATACAATGCATTCACAACGCAAACCAAGCTTTCATGTGCGTTGATCACATGATCAATGCACATGAATGAAGGCTAAGCCCAAACCCTTGGCAACAACAACATAGCCTCAGTCCCAAATTAATTGAGGTTGGCTACATAGATCGAGCTTTTCCATTGTACTCGATTAAGTGCAATTGATGGTGAGCTTTTCAAACCATTCAAATCCCTCCTAATTAATGCATCTCATGTTAACTTTGGTCTGCCCCTACCTCGTCGAATTTCTATAGTTTCTATTAAGTCAAGTTTTCTAGTTGGGGCATTTGTAAGCCGTCTTTATAGGTGACCAAGCCACCTCAACCGCCTTCCCTAGTCTTTATATTAATTGGTGTTACTCCTACTTGTCTTTGAATTTTTATATTTCTTATTCTATCTTTACGAGTTTTACCACACATCCACCTAAGCATCCTCATTTCTGCTGCATTCATTTTACGTAATTGTTGTTGCTTTATCGCCCAACATTCACTTCCATAGAGCATAGCTGGCATAATTGTAGTCCTATAAAGTTTTCCTTTTAACTTAGTACGAGCATTTTGATCACGAATCACCCCTGTTGCACTCCGTCATTTCTTCCATCCAGCTTGAATTCTATGCGTGACATCATTCTCAATGTTACCATCATTTTGTATGATTGATCCTAGGTATCTAAAGTGGTTTACCTTAGGAACTTCTATTTCCCCTAATTTTACCACTCCGTCATCTCGATGCCTAGTGTTTCTAAACTCACAGTGCATGTATTCGATTTTCATCCTACTCAACTTAAAGCCTTTAGATTCTAATGTATTCCTCCGATCATTATACGGGAACTATAATGAGTTAGTTCTAATTTCCTATTCACTCCATCTTTTGTTTCATCCACTAAGACAATATCATCTGCAAATAGCATACACAACGGTATATTTCTTGAATATATCTAGTTAGTTCATCCATAACTAAATTAAATATATATGGGCTTAAAGCTGATCCTTGATGGAGTCTTATCGTAATGAGAAATTCTTTTGTAGCTCCTCTAAATGTCTTTATACTCGTTACTACTCCATCATACATATCCTTAATAGTGTTTATGTATCTAGCATGCACTTTTTTTTCTTTCTAGAACCCACCAAAGAACATCTCTAGGGACCTATCATATGCTTTTTCTAAATTTACGAATACCATATGAAGATCTTTTTTCTTTTCTCTATATTTTTCTAACAATCGTCTTATAAGAAAATTACCTCCAAAGATATAAAATAAAAAATAAAAATATGTATGACATATTATATTCTATATAATATATCTTATATATTATTCTATATGCATTATACATAATATAATTTTGTTTGGAAAAAAATATGAATAAAAGTTAAATTTGAGAAAATTGGTCAGGTCGAGACTTGACAAATGTCGTCTAATCCAAGACGTGGTGAATATGGTCGCAACTCAAAAAATCTCAAATTTCAAAAATATGAGGTAAATAGAAAGAAAAGGATACAAAAATAAATTATTTTTGAACTAAGAACTCTAACACACCTAATTGAATGTAAATTGACACCAGGGGCATAGACAACTAGTTTCGAGTGTTGGGTGTGCGTTACGGGATGTGAGTGAGCCATTTTAGAGCCGCTTTGATAGTATTTCAAAGCGTTATAGATAAGTAAACCAATTGGGGGCCATAACATGATTTCATTTGTGATATTTATTGGTTAATTATCTCTTGTTGAGTTGTATCCGTTCTAAATTGAATCAACTGAATTATTTCTTTTATCTCCAATTAGGATATCATTGTTTAAGTGTCTAGATTTGTTTCAATAATAACACTATTCATTTCTTATTTGAAGTGTTAATCATTGACGATTCTCTTGAACTTAGAACACTTATTAGCCTTAAATTTCTTGAAATGGTGAGATTCTACTAAATATTTCTTAGGACACAATTTAGGGTTCACATGTATATCATTCTTAACCCATTCTCTATATTACACATACACACACATAAACATATATATACATACACACTCACATACACATTTGAGAGTCTTCCTCGATTCAAAGATGGCATTGGAGGAATCTAAAAGTATATATAAATTTTCTCCTCTTCAATGAATTCCTTCTTGTACTTATTCCTCATTGTTAACTTATAGATAATTACATATAGACTCTAGTAGTTTTAAGATCACAAAGTATGAGCTCTTGCAAGTCATGAACTTGTGTAAACCTTGTGAAAGAAGGGATTATGGTTTGCCATCTTAAAAATCATATAATTAAAATGAAAGTTTTACAACTACTAGAATTTTCAATTCGGTATTTAATTGGTGTCCAATGTAGTTGAAAACTCATTTGTTGCCACCATATATAGTTTGATGCAATCCATATGCCCCAACAAAATAGTAATTTGCCTTCCTTGCGACGTGTCGATCCGCCACTTCAATTAGATCATCTAGTGTAAGTTTCGGGAGGGTTTAAGCGTATCATCAAGGATGTATGCCTACTTGAGGGATTTGTGAGAAAGAACATCACTTTCTCTTACAATGCTCAAGTGAAGTTATCGCTACCAAAGTGGTCCAAACAAGTCAAATCTTGGAATGGGTAATGAATCTTCCATTGGGACTCAATTTGGATGATAATGAAGAACTATTCATATTCATAGAAGCGTTTCCATTCCAAGTTGTGGCCCCAGGCTCCACAATCTAGGCCCTACATGGCCTAGACCTACGTTGATCCCCAGTCAACTCCTGTAGAGTCGACACATGCCTAGTCAGCCTCTTATATCCAAGTTATTTGTCTATTAGTTGCTTATTAAGTACGTTATTTAGTTAAACAACACTTAAACATTTGCACATGGATTAAGGCAATTTAACATGCAAATAAAAGTTGGAACAATCATAGATGTGGAAATCCTGCAAAAATATAGATCTCATGGATATATCAGGTGACAACAATGTGAATAAAGTATAATATACATGAATCTCAAGTGTATCTCTCAAATCCCATACTTAAATGTGTGAAAAACATCAAGTATATAGTCATAGATACATAAAAAATACTAAAAGGAAAATACGATAATAACAACGATCCAATATTTATCAACATGTGTTATTCGGTAATTTTTGTCAGCCCAAATTCATAATCCTTGTTTAATTCCTTAATGATGATCCTTGACCCGTGACATGGGACCTGGATCAAGATACGTGCATTGATTGAGGTGTTGTGGCAGGGGTAAATGTTAGATTTGTTGTGATGTATGCCTAGAGTATTATATATAGACTACTAAGTCACTCCTACTTATATATAGATGTTGAGAGCAGAGATGCGCACCGAGATGCGTGATAGAGTGGGACTAGGATATGAGTGATGTGGTAAGTTTAATTTGAGTTTAGTATGAATAATTTAGTTAATTTGATGTGGCTATAGCTTGTTTTACATTAATGAAGCATACGTTAGAAAAATAAAACAATAGCCATTTGATATTCCTCAAGATTTTTAATGACACATCACAAGACCAATTGAGTTGCAATTGGTGTTATCAAGATGGAGTTAATGGAAAGTCAGTGGAAGGTAAATTAAGATGTGAACCATTAGATTAGTCTTGAGATGCATGTACACATTAAGATCAATGGCTAACAATCGACCTTATATATTTAGATGTATATAAGATGATTTGTATGTGCAGAAGATCACATTAATTACATTAGAAGTCAAGGAAGAATTAGAGAGAAGAAAATCAGAGGAAGATCAGAGATTTGATGGAAATATTGGTGGAAGATCAAGCTAAAGGTGGTGTACTACTATGTAATTCTACTTACACTATTAGCTTTGTGTTATTGAATTTGATGAAATTATGAAGTGTGAGCTGTTGTTGATGTCGTGGTGGATGGTTTGAGTCTCTAGTAGGGAAAACACTGATCCAAAAGTTTTGGGGTTGGCCATGTGGAGAGAAAACTCAAAACTCAAATTGCGGAATTCTAGGTTTCCCGCACATAGTGCAATATATGTGCTAGCTCGCTCACTATCTGCGTGTAGTGCGATCATGGATGTGGGTAGTGCGCTAATGAGGTCACTAGCGCGCTAGTCATATTACTCAGCGAGCTAGGTGCTTTGACCACACAAATTCTGCATTTCCTTACATAAACTTAAAAACTTTAAACAAGTCTAACATTCGATTAATAGGTCTAAAAACATTCTAAAACATGTGTAAACATATCAAGAACCTAAGGAAGAGTATCGAAGGGTTCGAATCCACGTTTTAAGGTGTCAAGATGCCGAACTAGCTAGGAAACTTGCATGGATTGTAAGTAAACTGATTCAAATATTTATTTACATTTCATTTCTAGTTTTGCTATTCATTTTTAGTTATTTGAACTGAATTATCTTGTGTACTCTATATGCCATAACTTCTTATTTCATCTCATTTCACGTGTTTGTTGATCATGGCATTGGATGTTGGTTAAATGATTTCATTGACTCCAAGTCATGTGCTATGTCATTTTTTATTGTTAAAGTAATTAGTCAAATGAAATAACATGCTCTTACGTAGATGATTTATGGTATTGTAAATCCTTTTTTTGTTAATTAGTTATGCAATTAAATTATCGGATTCCTAAACTGTTTCATTCCTTGAATGTATAAAAGTAATTATGGTATCTAAAACCATCATATGATAGAGACGTACATGGCACATGGGGTCATTAAATTTTCGGGGTCGTCGGGATCTCACAACTAGCTTGTGAAGCACAAAAAGTATGGGACCCAAGTTGTTGGCAAGTATATATGACACGTGAGGGGCACTTGTTAGTATATTATATATATGAATGGAATTTGTGAGGATGTGAAGGAATATATGAAATCGTTTACGCCCTATAAAATGGAAATAGGCTGACGTGATGTAACTCACTGCTGACTGGACCTAGATCATTTTTACTTAGCCGAGTGTGAATTTTATATTACTTAACTAAAGTATCTTATATCATGATTATTTTTTAGCATAGTTGTTATTTTTATGCTTTCAATTACTTATTATGTACTTTTAAATGTGTACAAACGTCTCTCTTAGCCACTGTTACTTTACTTTCTAATTCTGTACTATTGTCCTTTTTATGACGGTGGGTGCAAATCTATTAAGTAGCAGACCGGGCAAGGAGAAGATCAATGACTACCTCTTAGCCACTAGAGTGCTGCTACCATTGATATTATTGGGTTTTTAAGGTTTTGTTGTATGACTTATATATATATCTTTTATACACTTTTGGGGATGTATATACTATGGGTTGTGAGATAGTTACCCGAATAGACTCGTGTTGATATATAGTTATCATCGTTTTGTTATATAAATTCATATGATATTTGTTACCTAGTTTTCCACACATTTAAGTTTTATATGAATGGCTTCCAATAATTTGTAAAGACTTCCACTGAATAATCTTAAAATTGCATGAAACTTTAATTAATTATGAATTACTATTAAGCATGAAAAAGGTGTAATGTTTATTAGAAAAGTAGCAAATGAGGTTCGAATATTGGAAAAGGCAAACCAATACATTGTTAAGTCCTACTTGGTGGAGGTTGGGCTTAATGACGGGATTAGGTCGGGAGGTTTCCCATTTTAAAGAAGGGGATGTCACAGTTGGTATCATAGCCAATTTTTTTGATAAACAACAATCAAATTTGAATAAAACACAAATTTTAGTTATGGAAATGAGATGATCCTTTCTTAAAAACCATTAGTTCTAAAGTGAGTGAAAGTGAGATGGTTATTTCTTATACGTACATGTTATTTTCTATATCTATATGCATTATTTACATAATAGTTTACTCATGTTCGCTATCAACTTGATGGTGTTAGGGCATGTGCCCTATGCTAATCTATAAGCATTATTAATCTTATCATTTTAGTTAATAAAATAGAGGTTTTCGTATGCTATTTTATTACAAGCGATTATTTGTTTAGCTTACAGTAAGATCCATACGTAGTTGTTGAAATATCCTAAATGTCCCTAGTTGGTCATTATACTGGGAACTATAATGAATTAAGACTAGTATGAGTCTTGATTGATGTTAATGTGGTGATCATGCATATAGGGATACAAATCAAAATCATAAGTAATTGTTAGCGAACAAGGTACTGGATCGACCCACTATGAGAAACCCACATGGATTAAGTCGCAGGTGTTACTCATGATAGCTATATCCTTTATTCCTTTGATTTAAGATTATTGTAGACTTCAATATTACGAGCAAGTTAATTTGATATAATCAAATGTTGTCTTTAACCAAGTGATTATGAAGATTGTGATTGGTTACCATGTGAGTAATATGTGAAGTTGTGTAATCAAGATAGAATTTATCCCTCTCATATAGAGAGATATCAACTAGTCACTTGACATGTTAGACGGTTAAATGGCTAAGTCCAAGTAAATTGATATGATCAATTTCACTTGGATGTCTTCAGTCTATCTAAAGATCGAGACTAGTACGATTGAACATTAAGGGCGAATTTTCATGCCTTGTGTTTAATCAAAGGATATCGCATACGACAAAAAGATATGATATATGTTATTCATTAGGTTGTGTCGATTTTGATATTCATGCTACTTGGGTAGTCATAATGCCTCAAAATAGACCACTTGTGAGTTGTGTACCAAAACTAATTTGGTTCACTGCCAACGTCGCATGAACATATTGTGTCGCACACAAAGAATGGCTTTGCGCAATTTTAATTAGTCCAGAGTAATGCATAAAAGCCCTTACGATTCGTTATATGATAACTTGTTAATATGGGTGTGTGTAATTTGCTTGAATTGTCTAAATACAATAGTTGTATTGCAAGGAGGTTTTTAAGTAAACTTATCCACACATATAAATAGAGTTGAAACCCTAAAATGAAATAACACTTCATTTTTTCAAATTCTAAGTTATCTTGATTTTTTGAGAGAACTTTTTTCAATCTCTCTTGGGGCTAGCACTCCAAATTGTGGTTACCGTTATTGTGTTGATTTCAGAGAGAGGACGCACACTTGAACGTCTTGAAGATCAGAAAACCAAAAAAGGAAATCACGAATTAATGTATGGTTTACATTGTAATTCAAGTTTAATGGAACTTATTTTCTATTATGTTAAGGTTTTTCAAAATTGTTTTGGATTTTCGTTGCATATCAACCCCTAAAACCTAATAGATGGCTAACTCATATGAAAGTGTGGATATAGGTGCTAATGGTAGCCAACCTACTATTCCATTTGGTGAGGATTTTCAAAAGCTATCTGACCTAGTATCTGACTCAAGGAAAGTAGTTAGCGGACTTCATCGCTATGATGACGGCTCATTTTGCACCACCAGCACAAACACTGTGTGGCGGCCCAGCCGCCTCTGGGTGATGTGTCTCCGTGTATTCCTTTCCAGCCTACCCAATTGCACATGTCCAGCACCTGCCCGTCCTCTTCATGTCTCACAAATCATGTCCACGTGTGTATTATCAAATTAATTAGTAGATTATCTTTATTTTCTTAACTTGTTCTTTGTGGGTATTTTACTATTTCAACTATTACTTAATCTGTAGTTTATTCTAATGCTTAACCATACTAGTAGCTTCTTTCTTACAAGTTAACATAAAAGTAGCAGAAGCCTCAATTGATACGATTAGTATAATTTAGCATGGTAAACATTATTCAAAATAGCAAATCCTACTGTGGAAAACCCTATAAAGTACTTTATATATAAGCAACAATACCACAAACAAGGGATATATATACATGTACAGTGTCATCTCAAGTCTCCCAATACCCAAAATATACAAACTCTAAAAATAAACACGTACTATTATGTCCTCGACAGCGGGTAATCAGATGTAGTCGCTTAAGATCCCCTGCCCCTACTGGTACTAGGATTTACACTCAATCATCCTAAAAAGACAAATGACGAGTCCAATAAGTAAAATCCTAAGGAATTCCTTTGAGCATTCATATAATAAAGTGAAGGAAATGCAAGGAATATTGTCAAGTAAACATGCAAAATATAAAAATAGACAACTATAAATGGCTCTTCACATGAATTGAAAATAGACAAGCTAACAAATGTGTGTGCTTCCTCTAGATGGACTAGGCTATACTTCGGGTCACTAAGTTCCTACCAGTGGTAGCACCCAACTGGCCCAACACTTGGTCCCTAACGGCATTGGCTAAATCCGTCGAGTCACCGACACGTTCACTAAGGGAAAACTCAGGTTGCTAGGTTGCTATTCACTGAACTTTGTGTCACATATGCTACAATTTAGTGCATCATGAACATACAACCAGGAAGTTCGAGGGAGTAACCTCAACCCACATCTAAGTAATAGAATTGCATAATAAACAATAAGGAATGATATAAATGAAATGTAAAAATAGAATCAAATACTCAGAGTCTTTCGGTTGGGTTTTACAAACTTCACACCGCTCTTTGACCTCCCCAGACTCCCATATCCGACCCGAGAAGCTCCCGGTACCGAGCTACGATTTCCTTAAATCCCTGAAGTCAAATTTGTATAGTTTTAGGTTATGTCCTAGTGTTTAGTCATTTATTAGGTGAGAAATCACCAAAAATGCCCTTAAAAATCCATTTTGATATGCAATTAGCACGTTAAGGGACATGTGTAGTGCACTATCTAAGGTAACACACTAAGGGAATTATGTAGCGCGCTACTGTTCTTTAGGACGAATAATAGTTAGCAACCAAGAACGATTAGCGCGCTAACCATTCTAGGTAGCGTGCTATCGGTCTTTTATGATAGAATTCACAAGTTGAGGATTAAGTATTTCTCCTTACAGTTGGCTACCCTATTTATTTATACATGCTTCTCATACACAATTATCTTCAAAAAAACATCCAAACACTTCCATAACATAAATCTTTACCCAATTTCCTCCAAATTCATGCATTCACACAACTTCCCAATTTCATAAAAATCATCAAATCTTACTAAACCCATGATCAATTCTTTACATATGTGATCTTCTAACGTGTAATTCATCACGTTTACACCACAAATAAGAGATTTCATCATACAATTGCAGAAATCACTAAGCATGCCAAAGTTAGGTTCATTAGATAGATTAAAGGTGGAGATGAAGATTAATTAAGATCTCTTGAATTGGTCTTCAAAGTGTAAATTCCAGCTTCTTCGGATTTCTCTCTGTATTTGCAAGAGAAGTTGAGTGTTTTGATCAAAACTCCATTAACTCCCTTTATATATGGTTTGCTCTGATTAAATGTTTGTACATATCCCGAGGATTATCTTGTGGTTCTTAAGCATGCCGTCCTACAACTCCTGATGACTCCAATAGCACAATCTCTTCCTAGAGTAACTCGTATAATGATCTAGATGTCCATCTCAAGGCCCTTTTATTCGAGGCAAACTATAGGCTTTCATTTATTTAATTGATGTCACATTACATTAAGCCTTTCAAAACCAAATGGTTAGTGTCTTATTTATCAAGTTTTAACCACGCATTGTCCCACTAACCTTCGACTACCCGATATTCGATGCGCCGCGTCTTGACATGCATTTCGAGGCATGTCATAGCCTATTGTTCAAATTTTGATTTAATTAACCCACGGTTACATTAATCATTTAAATTAGACTCCCTAGTCATATTACATGAATTTGTTTAGTTTTTCTACTGTACCCATACTTAGCCTCTTGATACCTGCACTAACACGCACTTTGAGGCAACTAACCATTACACAATCTCGACGATATCGTTATTCAACATATACACATGCGATGCATTTACCAAATAATTTAATAAATTACATCACAAATAAGCAATCCAACACACAATCAACTAATGTACCTAGGCCGACTTGTGTCCTAGTTTACCTGCGGTATCCACGTGGATCCGAGCTGACGTCCATGTCTGCAATTACGATATAAATAACAACGTTAATAAAATGGGTCGTTACATACTGCCTACTACTACTACTACTACTACTACTACTACTACTACTACTACTACTACTACTACTACTACTACTACTACTACTACTACTACTACTACTACTACTACTACTACTACTACTACTACTACTACTACTACTACTACTACTACTACTACTACTACTTCCACATTACCGATACTAGATTTTCATACTACGACACCAACAGTTCTAGTGGTACAGACTACTTCCACATTATCGGCATTAAAGTTTCCTACTATGACTCCAATAGTTCTAGTGGTACGGAGTATTTTAGTGGTGACAGTGCTGGCCATAAAGACATTGGATACAATGTTTCCCACTCGCACATCTACTAGCTCGACAATAGAGGTTCGGTTGGTGAAAGAGTTCCTCAGACTAAAGTCAGTATATTTTTACGGTCAGCGAGACTTTGAGAAGATTGAGAAGGGTGTGTTTTTTAAGGAGAAGTTAATAGAGTCTTAGCGAACGAGGATAAACTTCTGCTGAGATTTCATCATATACATTACAGAGAGGTGTTGATGCTTGGTGGCATGCCATAACAGCTTTGATGGTAGTTTTAAGTCATGAGATGCATTCAAGATGAACTTTTATCAGAGGTACTTCCTACATGCCATGATAAAGAGGTTGAGGAAGGATTTTATGAACCAAAGACATGGAATTGATGAGCCGGTGATGAGTTATAGAGACATATACAACTACTTGAAGTAGTTTGCTGGGAATCTAATGAAAGATGACTCTGAGGATGTACCATTTTGGAGAAAGACAGAGACCAGACATATGATTTTATATGGTCAATTCAGGTGCCAGGAATTTGGGTGAGATTATAAGCGTACGCTTTCTCACGAGACCTATTATTTGAGTAGAGTTACTAATAGGACACAATTCAAACTGGCATTGTTAGCCGATTAGGTTGTGGAGTTTAAGATGAGGAGACAGAGGGGCAAGGGATAAATGAAGATGGGAAGAGAGGCTATCAGGAATTAGGGTCGGCTACATCAGTTATGCTATATGTATTATACCCTACCCCATATTACAAAGTATAGTTGGTAGACCTTTCTTTCCACCACTAGTCAGACCTATATTACCAGCTCTCACTACTTTACCTGTTTTTCCAACACCATCAGCGCCACGTCAGCAGCAGTAGTAGTGCGGTTGAGGCCGAGGAAGAAATAGAGGTAGAACTAAAGGTCGAGATGGTTCCAGATAGGGATGTAGACAGACACGGGCCTAGGATTAAGCTCAGGGCCAACGAGAGGCTGATCACTTACTATATGTGTAGTTAATGTAGACATATGATATGAGATTATCCGCAGCGAGCAGCAGTATTTCCACATTAGAGTCGTAAGGGAGTACACATGGTAGCACAGCCAAATGTCGATGCCACTTAAGGTCTTATTGAGGGTATAATTTCTATTTGCCGTACGAATTTCTATGTCTAGTTTGATTCGGGTTCTATGATATCTTTCATTTCTGGTTGCATGATAGGCATTTTAGGGTTGACATTGATTATAATTAGTGTAAATTTGATCTTGAGTACCACATTTAGGGATAAGGTTTACCTAATTGTCTTGTTGAGGGATTTCTAGTAGAGATATGCGGGGTAGAGTCACCTACAGAATTCACAGAACTCGAGTTCTTAAAATTTGTCGCGTTGTTAGGTATGGATTGGTTAGCAGCATATCATGCTCTTATCGATTGTTTTAGCAAAACAATGATATTGCAGATCTTGGGGCTTCCAATATTCACATACAGTGGTAGTACAATGAGAGCTAAGGGCACTAGAGGTCGACTTGTGACTAGTAGAGAGATTGAGACTTTAGTAATAGTGGCAAAGAGTCAAGGACCCAAACATAAGGATTTTTAGGTTGTATGTGATTTTCTAAATGTATTTTCAGAGGAATTACCTTGTTTGCCATCGCCGAGAGAGATAGATTTCATCATTGAGTTAGTACTAGCCACCAGACCTATCTCTGTACCACCTTACCGCATGGCTCAGAAAGAGTCGTAGGATTTGAGGAGTCAACTCTAGGACTTAGGACAAAAGGGATTCATTACACCTTATATGTCACCTTGGAGAGCATCCATCCAGTTTGTGAATAAGAAGGATGGCACTTTGAGACTATGTATCGAATATAGACAATTGATTGAGGTCAAAGTTAGAAACAAGTATCCACTACCGCGTATTGATGACTTATTTGATAAGCTGAGAGAAGCACAGTTTCTCTCCAAGATAGACCAGCGATTAGGGTATCACCAGCTTAGGGTTAGGAATTAGGATATATCTAAGATAGTTTTCAGCACAAGATATGGATACTACTAGTCATGATCATTCCATTTAGGTCGACCAACATTCCTGCTATGTTTACATATTTTATGCGATAAGTGATGAGATCGTTTCTTGACTGCTTCGTGATAATTTTTATCGATGATATAATGATTTACTCAAGGACTTGAGTGAATCGTGAGCAACACCTTAAGGAGACATTGTAGACTTTGAGGTAGCTTAAACTCTACGCGAAGTTCAGCAAGTGTGAGTTTTGGCTATAAGAGGTCAAGTTTTTAGGTCATGTTATTGGAGTAGTAAGTATCATAATGGATCCAGCCAAGATTTAGGCTATTATGGATTGCCCGGCACTGACATTAGTCATGGAAATTAGGAGTTTTATGGGGTTAGTAGCGTATTAGCATAGATTCGTGAATGATTTCTTAAAATTGCTTCATCGATTAACAGATTGACCTGGAAGGATATTAGATTTGATTTGTCCAAGGAGTGCGAGCAAGCATTTACTTAGTTGAAGCGTTTGTTGACTACTGCACCAATGTTGATGCAGGACAATGTACAATGGCTTGCTCTTATAGACAGCTGAAGATATATGAGAAGAACTATCTCACTCATGATTTAGAGTTAGTAGTTGTGGTGTTTGCGCTGAAGATATAGAGACATCATCTATAAGGATAGAGGTTCATACTTTACACCGATCATAAGAGTCTGAAATATCTCTTCACATAGAAAGAGTTAAACATTAGACTATTCAAATGGTTGGAGTTTCTTAAGGACTACGATTTTTCTCTAGAATATCACCCAGGAAAAGCTAACATAGTTGCATATGCGTTGATTAAGATACCAACTAGTGATACTGAAGTTTTTAAATGCCATATGACAAATGATTATAGATTGCTCGAGGCAGTAGTTATGATGACTCAGTTAGATATTCCTACCAACATTCAAGTGATGATATGTCCATACATGAGGCTACATATATTGTCTACACAAAGAGTGTCAAAAGTTCAGAGAGCCAACATCTTGTACTTAAGATTTAGTGAGTTACCTAGAGTGATGATTGTGTCGATTCGACAGAGACGATGGATCATGTCTGAGATTCAGAGTGCGATTATGGATATCGTTGGTGGCAAAATTTATAGATGAAGTTTTTCAAGATTCACACCGTTCCTGTTACTATTCATCCAAACAGGATCAAGATGTACCATTATATTAGGAGACATTTTCAGTGGCCTAATATGAAAGTGGACACATCATAGTTCATTAGGAACTCTAGGATATGCCAGCAAGTTATTTGGGTGATTACGGAGAGATTCGACGAAATCTGCCCATTTCTTACTAGTTGTAGCTCACTACATATTTAACTAGTTGAACATATTGTTCGAGAGGGAGATTATCAGGCTGCATGGGGTACCATTGACTTTCATGTCAAACAGAGATGCTATGTATATGTCCAGGATATAGCAGAGTATGCAGGAGTAGTATAATACACTCCTACAATTCAGCACAACCTTTCGCCTTTAGACTGATGGGCAGACTAAGAGGTTGGTTAGGTTCTCAAGGATATGCACAAGGCTTGTGCACTTGAGTTTGCATACCGCATAATTATCACGCTAGCATTGAGATGGCGTCACTTGACGCTTTATATGGCAGACCGAATCACTCACTATTGTATGGGCAGAGCGAAAAGAACAAGAGTTGGTGGGGTTTGAGATTGTTGTTTATTACACATATAAAGGTACGATAAATTCGTTAAAGGCTTAAATGGGCCCAAGAGAAATAGAAGAAGTATGCATACATGTATCCCAACAATCTTACGTACACCGAAGGAGCCTTAAGGTATTTAAAGTTTTCTCTTTGGAAATGTCTATATAGATTTGGTTTGAAAGACACACTAACATTGAGATTCATCGAGCCTTTCAAGATTAAGAGACGAGTCGAGAAGATTGCTTATGAGCTTAAGTTACCTTTACAAATATTAGGGATTCATCCAATCTTCCATATTTCTATACTTCGATTGGCTAAGTCGAAGGTGGGTGTACAATTTATGGTGGATTTAAGCCGGATCGACCTGAGCGAATATGTATCTTATAAGGAGCAACCAGGAAAAACCTAGACCGGAGGGTACAATAGTTGAAAGGAAAGTTTATCCCAAAGGTGTTAGTCAAATGGCAGTTCGACGGTAACTAGGAATTCACTAAGGAGCGGGAAGACGATATGTGAGACAAATTTCCATAACTTTTCAAGTCAGGTATAACTTTAACTTAGATTTTAATTTTGAGGATGAAATTTTTATTATTTGGAAAGCTTTGTCACTGCCTAAGTTCCTAATCCTAGTTTAATTCCTTAATTAGGATCATTGACCCATGATGTGGGACCCGTATAGAGATATGCGCATTAACTGAGAGGATGTGGCTGAGGTTTATGTTAGATTTGCTATGATGTATGCCTAGTGTATTGTATATGTTAGATTTGTTATGATGTATGCCTAGTGTATTGTATATGTGTAGACTACTAAGTCACTCCTACTTGTATATAGATGTCGAGACATGAGCGAGGATGCACCACTACATGCATGCCGACACGGGACTAGGGTAATGAGTGATGTGGTAAGTTTAATTTGTGATTAGTCTGGCTTATTGAACTAATTTGATGTGGCTATAGTTTGATTTACATAATTTAGCCTAAGTTAGAAAAATAAAACAATAGTCATTTGATATTCCTCAAAATATATGTGGACATATCACTAGACCAATATAGTTGCAATTGATTTTATCAAGATGGATTTAGGGAAAAGTTAATAGAAGGTGAATTAAGATGTGAACTATTAGATTAGTCTTAAGATGCGTGTACACATTAAGATCAATGGCTAAAAAGCAACCTTATCTATTTATATGTAATGTAAGATGATTTTTACATGCAAATGATCATGTTATTTACCTTAGGAGTTAATGAAGAACTAAAGAGAAGAAGATCAAAGGAATATCACGAGAATTGAAGGAATTCTTGGTGGAAGATCAAGCTAAAGGTGGTGTACTACTAGGTAATTCTACTTACACCATTAGCTTTGTGTTTAATTATTGAATTTGATGAAATTATGAAGTATGAGCTATCGTTGTTATTGTGGTGGATATTTTAGGTCTCTAATGGAGGAGAATAGGGATCTAAAGGCTTTAAGGTTGGCCATGTGGAGAGAAAACTCATAATTCAAAGTGCAAAATTATGGGTTTTCCTACACATAGCACATTAGATGTGCTAGCTAGCACGTTACCAGCGTGTAGCACACTACCAGTGTGTAGCACGCTAATAGATATGGGTAGCATTCTAATGAGGCCACTAGCGCACTAGGTGCTCTAACAACACAAATTCTGTATTTTCTATCTTAAACTTCAACACTTTAAACAAGTATAACATTCTACCTAAAGCTCCAAAACACTCTAAAACATGTGTAAACATATCAAGAGCCTATGGAAAAGTATCGAGGGTTCAGATATACGTTTTGAGGTACCAAGAGGTCGAACTAGCTAGGAAATTTGTATGGATTGTAAGTAAACTGATTGAGATATTTATTTACATTTCATTCCAGTTTTTCTATTCATTTTTCAGTTATTTGGACTAAATTATCTTTTCTACTCTATATGCTATGACTTGTAGTTTCATTCCATTTCATGAGTTTATTGATCATGGCATTGGTTGTTGGTTAAATGATTTCATTGAATCCAAGTCATGTGCTATGTCATTCTTAATTTTTGAATTAATTAGTAAAAGAAATAGCATATGCTATTTGGTAGATGATTTATGGTATTACAAATCCATTTCCTTTGTGCATTAGTTACGCAATCACATTGTTGGACTCTTAAACTGTGACTTTCCTTGTATATATGAAAGTAGTTATGGTATCTAGGACCATTATATGATAGAGATGTGTGTGATGCATGGGGTCACTAGATTTTAGGGGTTATTGGGATCTCACCAGTAGCTTGTGTAGCATACGCCTAGGGTTGTTGGCAAGTATACATTACATATGACAAGTACTTGTGAGTATTTATATATGTGAAGGGCATTTGTGAGAATGTGAAGGCATGTATGAAATTGTTTACACCCTATATAGTGAAAATAGGTTGACGTGATGTAACTCAGCCGACCGGCCCTAATCATTACTACTTAATCGAGTGTTCGCTTCATATTACTTAACTGAAATATCTTATAGTATGATTCTTTTTCAATATAGTTGTTATTGTTATGCTTTCAAATACTTGTTCTATATTTGGAAATGTGGATAAATGTCTTTCAGTGTTACTTTCAACTTTCTTATAAATACTATCATTTTTTATAATGATGGGTGTAGATCCATCGAGCAATAGATCCGGGTAAAGAGAAGATTGGCAACTACCTCTGAGCCACTAGAATGCTACAATCTTTGATATTGTAGGTTTTTTGAGGTTTTTTTGTATGCTTTATATATATGTCTTTTATACGCTTTTGGGGATGTATATTGTGGGTTGTGAGATAGTTACCTGACCAGACTCATATTGATATATAGTTATCACCATTTTGTTATATATATTCATGTGATCTTTGTTACCTAGTTTTCAACTTACTTAGGTTTTATATGAATGGTTTCTGCTAATTTCTCATGAATTCTGCTAAATAATCTTAAAATTATACAAAACACTTAATTAATTCTTTATTACTATTAAGTATGAGAATGGTGAAATGTTCATTAGAAAAGTAGCTAATAAGGTGTGAATATTGGAAAGGCTGACTAATATGTTGTTAAGTCCTATGTGGTGGAGGTTATGGCTTAATGAAGGGATTAGGCCAGACGGTGCCCTATTTTAAATAAGGGACTATCACAATTTCATACTAGAATGCCAGCTCAGAGCCACGTAGACACTGTAGATAAGACTAGGGCATATTTGACTAGATACACAATGTAATTTTTGCATGTTGTTTGAAATAGTTGTAGTGTTTAAATTGTTTAAATTATCATATTGCATGACAAGTGTGTGTTATATCATCATTACCCCATAAGTTAGTGCGACTTGTTCATCGCCTCATAAAGCGTGTCAATATGGGGTTTCGAGTAGGTGATGTTCAGGGCACTAGATATCTTAATTTAGTCAACTAATGCAATAAAATCCTAAGCTATAGTGATGCGATACGATTAATGAAACCATAGTCTAAGTCTAGAAAAATTGAAAATACAAGGTATTGTACGCCTTGAGATGTCTGCGTAGGCACGTGGCACCGGGTGCCTGGTAGTCGGGGACTAGGTTGGATCATAATATCATCAATAAATAACTAAACAATATAATGTATTAAATGCCTAAATTAGGCTTGATGTAAATTTAATAAAGGAATCCTTTGGTTGAGAAAATAAATTATTTAAGCCTTAGATCTACATTGAGATGATCCTAGTAGAAGATTTCTAGGCATGATTAGAGAGAAATTGGTGTAAATTGGATGTAAAACTACGTGAGACATGAACCATTTGATGGTCCATAGATGCATTGGAGAGAATTGATATGCGGCCAAGATCAAAGGTACAAACATATATATTATAAATTGAGTTGAAACTTGCTAAAAACTAGAGAAGGAAAATAGAAAACTGAGAACTTCTACTACTACAAGCTGCTACTACATAGGAGAAGAGAAGAAATTGGAGAGTTGGAAAGAGAAGTTCTTCATTCAACTTGGTATGTTTCTACAATGAGGTTAGCACCTTTTATATAGGTCATTTGGTGATAATGATAAATTTACTAAGACAATGTGTACAAGTAACACATACACCAAATATCACATAACACATTACAAGTAATTTGACAATACAATGAAGAGTTGGTGTACATTAGAAATGGTTACAAGTAATATGATAATACAAGGACAAGTGAGGGTACCATTAGTGAGAAATACAAGTTACATGACTACACAATATGTTGGTGTGCATGCATGGTCATCCATACTTCATAACACTCATTCTTTGATGACACTTGCTTAGAGAATGCTCCTCTTAAAACATTTTCTAGGAAAAACCCAGTAGGAAAAAATTTGGTAAAAGAAAAAGAGTACAATGTTCTCATAAATCTTAAGATGAGTATAATATTGTTAAAGTTGCCTCATTATAAACCTTGCTAGGAAACCCAGTGAGATAAAACTATAGCTAAAGGAAAAATAGTGCAATACGCTAATCAATAACTCCCTCTCATATTGACATGGGTGAAACTTGTTCTATTTTTTACTTGCAATGTCCTTAAGTCTATGCAAGCCTATTCATATGTAAGCCTTTTAAATTTTGTAATTGGTAAGGCTTTATGAATAAATCAGCAAGATTATCACTCAATCAATTTTTCTTGACATCAATTTCACCATTCTTCTAAAGCTCATGTGCATAAAACAATTTGGTGAAATATGTTTTGTTATGTTCCCTTTTATGAATCCTTTACTTAATTGCGTTATGCGTGTTGCATTATCTTCATATAATAATATTAAAGAATCTTTTATTAAAGAAAATCTACATGATTCTTGAATATGTTCAATCATGTTTCTCAACCATACACATTCACAACTTGCTTCATGAATTGCAAGTGTTTCATGAATTGCAAGTACTTCAGAATGATTGGAAAAAGTATCAACCATAGTCTATTTTACTGTCTTACGTGATACAACAGTATTACCACAGGTGAATACATACCTCGTTTGAGAACGAGCCTTATAGGGATTAGACAAATATCCAACATCTGTATAACTTTGGAGATTCAATTTTACTTCTCTCGAGTACAACAAATCCATGTTATTTGTTCCTCAAAGATATTGAAAAACATGTTTAATACCATTCAAATATCTTTGAGTTAGTGAATAGTTGTATCTTGCAAGTAGCTTAGTAACAAAAGCAATGTCAGGTCTTGTACAATTTGCAATATACATAAGTGCACTAATTGCACTTAAATATGGTACCTCCAAACCAAGTAGCTCTTCATCACTTAGGTCGAAATGGATTTTTATCCACTTTAAGTGATCTGACAACCATTAAAGAGCTTAATGGATGTGCCTTGTCCATATAAAATCTTTTTAAGATTTTTATGTATAGTTTGATTGATGGAGTACTTTATTTGAAAAATGTTCAATTTGCAAACTAAGACAAAGTTTTATTTTTCGATTTCTTTAATCTCGATTTCCTTTTTCAAGTATTCGGATGTTTTGATAATGTCATCGTGGTTTCCTACTATATTTAAATCATCAACATATACAACAATGATCACAAACCCAGTTGATAATTATTTTAATGAAGTCATATGAGAAAAATGGAGTATTTACATATCTTTCTTTAAGTAAATAATCATTAAGGTGTTTGTACCACATTCGTCCAAATTGTTTCAATCTGTACAAAGAACTTTCTGATTTTATATAATGTTTTTTATGAAATTTTGAATTTATTTCTTCGGATATTTCAAATCATTCAGGGATTCTCATATATATCTCACTGTCTATGGATCTGTAAAGATATGTTGTAACGACATCCATTAGATACATATCAAGACTTTCAGAAACTACAAGGCCTATCAAAAATTTAAATGTGATTGTATCTATAACGAGAGTATGTTTCCTCATAATCAATGTCAGGTCTTAATGAGAAACCTTGAGCTACAAGCCTTGCTTTGAACCCTGTAATCTCATTTTTTTCATTTCTCTTTTGTACAAATACTCATTTATATCCAACAGGTTTTACGCTATCTAGCGTTTGAAAAATTAGTCTAAAAGCCCTTCGTTTATTTAATGAGTCTAGCTTTTCTTAGATAGCCTTTTATCGTTTTTGCAAATCAAGTCTTTTCGACATTTGTCTACCGATCGTGGTTTAGATCATCATCGTTTTCACATATTTCAAAGAACATGTTGAAAGCAAATATATCATCAAGAACAATATTATTTCGATCTCAAATCTTACCAGGGTTCAAATAATTTATTAAGATATCATTATTTTCATCTTTTCCCTTTTTTCTAGAGGTAGTTGTTCCTCATCAAAATCAACTTGTTCTGAGATATCCTTAATAAAAGATTCTTGTGTTTTCTTAGGAATATTTTTATTTGCATTTATTTTTACTCATGTTTTCATCTTTTGAGGAACTATATCCTTTGAACCAACTAGTCTTCCACGCTTAAGGTATTTTGTTGGTTCTTGTGCATTTTGTTGCATAGAGATGTCAATTCTTGAAGGAGCATTTACAGCTAGAATATATGATTTTATCTCTCGTTTTGCATCAGTAAATGCATCAGGTAATGGATTTGCAATCGTTGCAAATGAATGATTTTTTAAATTTCAAGTTCACATTGATTTGTGCATGGATCATAATATGTTAAAGTTGATGCATTCCAAGCAATTTTGCATCATTCCTTTTCAATTGGCTTGTTATCTCCCCCAATGGTAAAAATATTTCTTCATTAAAGTGACAATCAGCAAAACATGCAATAAATAAATCCCTTGTTATGGGCTCAAGGTATCTTTTAATGGATGATGCATTAAATCCAACATAAATCCTAAGTTTTCATTATGGACCAGTTTTAGTTATATTGGGATGTGGTATAAAAACATACACTGCATAACCAAAAATTTTCAAATGTGAGATATTTGGTTGTTGACCTAAAATGGTTGCATTGGGAATGTTCATTGTATGCAATAGATCTATAATGAATGATAGATGTTGCATGAAGGACAACATGTCCCTAAATTGACATTGGTAATGTAGTTCTCATGATTAATGGTCTAGCAATTAATTGAATGCGCTTGATCAGAGATTCTAACGAACCATTCTTAATATGCACATATGGAACAGAATATTCAAGGCAATTCCTATAGACATGCAATAATCTCTAAATGCTTAAGATTTAAACTCTCCAACATTATCAAGACAAATGGTTTGATTAGGTTGTCGGAAATATGCTCTTAACTTAATGATTTGGGCCAAAAGTCTAGCAAATGCAACATTATGGATCAACAGTAAACAAAAATATGACCTCCTAGTTGATACATCTATCAAAACCATGAAATATCTAAATGGTCACAATGAGGATGAATAGGTCCCCATATATCTCTCTGAATGCTTTCTAAGAAAATTAGGGATTTCATAACAATTTTACTTGGAGATGGTTTAAATTTACCTTGAGAACAAGTAGTACAATTGTAATCATTTGCTGAAAGTATTTTTTTCTCCTTAATGGATGTCCATGCAAATTATCAGTTATTCTTCGCATCATCGATGATCCTGGATGACCAAGTCGATCATGCCATAAAATGAATGTCTTTGGATCGTTGATTTTTCTATTTATGAATACATTCGTTTCGACATGCCTTATATGAGTGAAATATAATCCAAAGGATAAAGCAGAGAATTTTACTAACACCTTTTTTCCCATTTGAAACAAGTGTAATATAGAAAAATTCTCTATTATTTTCATTCATGGTTTCAATATGATATCCATTTTGTCAAATATCTTTAAAGCTAAGCAAATTCCTCTGGATTTTTCGGAGCATAAGGCATTATCAACATGAATTGTTGTACCCCCATGCAATATAATATTTGCTCTTCTAAAGCCATTAATCAAGTTAGAGATGTCAGATATTGTTTGAACATTAGTCTTAGTTAAGTTGAAGTTAGAGAAATATTCTCCTTTTAAGGATTGTGTGTGTTGTAACATAATTAGCAAAACAAATATCGCTCTCATTTGGTTCATGATTTGAATACATGACTTAATGATACATCTAGATAAATAATGTTTGATAAATTAAAAAAAAGACATTCGGTTTATATTAAGAAACTAGTACATATGAATTAAAACTTATAACAAAAAACTAGTTCGTAGAATTATAGAAATTGAAAAGCATTACATATGATCATTAAAAATATCAAGATTAGTATTTGGATCATCATGAAAACTCAGAACATCCATATAATTAATGTCTGACTAGCCATCTTCGATAGTGAAATTCATCTCAATTGTTTTGCCTTTCTCCTTCAAGGAAGCTTGAGAAAGATCAAAAAATGCTTAGGCGTATGGCATATATAAGTCCAATGGTCTTTTAGACCACACTTGTGACATGGTTGGTCACAATTATAAGCATGTCCATTTTCAGCTAATATTTTTTCATTATTTCTCAGTAGGCGTCATTTCGGTTCCATTTGTTTTGGAAGATATCACCGTGAAATTTATGATACAACTTGCCACGATCTTTTCCAATTGTTCTTTTCTCCTTTCCACGTTTGTGGTTTTTCTTTCCTTGACCCTTTGTATGGTAATTTTAGGATGCAACGTTTACTTCATTAATTGAGGTGGAACCAGTCAGACAGGAGTTGTGGTTCTTCAATAAAAGCTCATTATTTTGTTCAGCCATCATGAGACAAAATTAATTTTGAGTACTTTCTAAATTGATGAGCTCGATATTGTTGTTGTAACAATGAATTCGAGGCATGAAAAGTATCGAATGTTTTTTTCAACATTGCCTCATTGGATATATTTTCTCCACATAACCTCAAATAAGAGGTAATATTAAACATGGTGGAGTTATACTCACTAACTATTTTAGAATCTTGTAGCCTAAGATTTAGCTAATTGTTTTGAGCTTTTTGAAATATCACTATCTTTTGGTGATCAAGTCACTCTTTCAAACTTAACCACAGGGTGAGAGGATCTTTTATAATGAGATATTCCCATTTTAAACCTTCACGGAGATAATGGTAAAGGAATATCAGTGCTTTCACATGGTCTTGCATTTGATGTTTTATTTCCATCTATAATAGTTTCTCCCAAGTCTTTAGCTTGGAGATGTATCTCGACACCCAATTATCATGGAAAATAATTATTGTCTGTGATATCCAGGGCAACAAATTCAAGTTTTTCAAGGTTTCATTGTCTAAAAATATGTAAAGAAATTAAAAATTGGGTAAATAGTTTTTTTCTTTTATATAAAATAAATAATATAAGATTAAATATATGTTCACAACTTGATTCTTAATACACAAAATGTACTACTTGTATGACTTTGTGGACAACCTTTAGGTTAAGTGGCGAGATGAATTCTACTTAAAACCAAGCATCCTTAAATGGACAACCCGTAACCTTTTCAATGTTTAGCTTTACTGGGGATAAGACTTACCCATTATCAACCTAAACTTATAGCACTATTTGCAATATAAAAAACAAGAATAGAGCATAACTAATCGTTTGTAGTGTAGTGAGAAAACTAGTTATGTCACATATTGAATTTTTATTTCTAATATAGCAGATCGTACAAGATGAAACTATAGAGCATACTTTCTTAGTCGGTGACATTATAATGTATAGTGTATGAATAAAGTATGCGTATATAAGTGATGCATGTAATAAGAAGAAAGCAACCATGATAACTTGCAAATAAATTGAACTTATTTAAATTAACTAAAGTTATACCTTCCTACTTGCCTCCTTAGCACGCCTTCTGGAAATTTAAGATCTCCTTTGTGCTAGAGCAATCTTATGTTGATAAGGTGTTGTGAATTGAGTTGGAACTTGCTAGAAACTAGAGAAGAAAATAGATGACTAAGAACTTCTACTACTACAAAGGAAAATAGAAGAAATGAGATAGTTGGAATAAGTTCTTTATTCAACTTGGGTGTTTCTACAATGAGGTTGGCACTCTTTATATATGCCATTTGGTGATGATAATAAATGTAATTTGATATTATGTACAAGTAACACACACACCACGTGTCATATAACACATTACAAGTAATTTGATAATATATGGAAGAGTTGGTGTACATTAGAAATGGTTACAAATAACATGACAATACATAGACAAGTGAGGGTATCATTAGTGAGAAATATAAGTTACATGACTACTCAATATGTTGGTGTGCATGCATGGTCATCCATACTTCACAACAATATATATATATATATATATACACACACACACTTAGTGGGAAGTGATCTAAAAACATAATATGCATGTCCAGGGAGTTTAGGATTGTAGAGCAGAACTCGAGAGGGTTGGATTTTAGAGAATTGTAGTGCTAAGAGATCAATTGAAGGAGTCTTATCTAGGTAATCAATCTCCTTTATCTTTTTTTTTTTTTTAAGTTCAATTTCATGAGAAATTTAGATCTTCATCAATAAAATGAATTTGTATTGTGCTCATTATTTTCAAAGAGTTCTTCCCATGAATTAGAAACTCATTTTATCTATAAATCAACGCTTTGAAACTGAATTTCCATCAAACTTGATGTTTTGGGTAAATTGAATGAATATTGAATTGCATATAACTTGATGAATATGTGATTATCTTTGTTGTTTGTTGGTGATTGGGGTCCCCAGTCGACGACGAATAGAGATGGCTATAAAGGTTTCGAGACTCAGAATTCTCGAGATGGGAATTATGTGCCTCGACTCAATTATTGCGCGCTAACGAAACTAGGCAGAGTTGCGGGGTGGAAGCTCAGGTAACGCGCTAGGTGCCTCCTTAGCGCGCTAACTACCATTAACGCACTAGGGAACCCCATTAGTGCGCCAATTTTCTTTTGGCATGCAAATCTTCTAAGCGTTAACTGCCTAGTCATTGTTTCATTACGAGTTGTTGATCCTTCCATGAGTAGAGCCAAGTGGATCTTAGGCGTCTATCTTTAATTTTCTGTTGTCCGAGACTTACTCATATGTGTTCTTTGATATTTTACTTTACTTTTGAGTTATTTTGGGAACTTACGTAATACGTGTACATGTATATACACTTATCTATTTATTTTGTTGCCTAATATACACACTATTTTTGGGTTTTCCACTATAGGTTGATGTTTTGGACTTGAAAAACACTTATATTTTTCATATTTTATGTTATTTAAGAATTCCACTTATTTAATTGATGAATACTTGTAAAATGCATGTAAAACTCATATATCTTTGCTAAACGAACCTGAAATTGGTAAACCTTAAGTAATTAACTCAACTAAGTTATAACCAGTATAACGTGTGAGCAGTTGGCTAACTAAAAGGACCAAGTCAATGACGAATTGAGTAGAAAATCGGTAACATAACACTCAAACTTAAATATTTGGTTAACTCAATAGTTTAATAAGAGAAGTTAGTGATAACTTATCGAAGCTAGAGCAGGCGTGGCACAAGAGGGTCAATGACGTAGTAGTTATGTGTGGCCCACTAAGTGGTGGCCACAGGCGTGGGGACACTACAAAAAAACAGCAAATCAAAAACGGAAATTTCCGTCTCTGATTTGCATAAATTCCGTCTCTAATTGAAATCTGAAACGGAACAGATTCCGTCTCTAAAATCGTCGTCGTTGATTCAATTAGAAATGGAAATTTGATTCCGTTTCTGATTAGAGACGGATTAGAGACGGAATAAATTTCGTTTCTGATTAGAGACGGATTTAGAGATGGAAATTAGCAACGGAACAGAGACGGAACAGAAATGGATTTTTTTTTCAAAATGGTACATTTGTAATTGCATTCCGTCTCTGATTCCGTTTCTAATCAGAAACAGAATCGGAGACGAAAATAAGAAATTCATGAATTCCGTCTCTGATCCGTCTCTGATTAGCAACGAATCAGAGACGGAAATAAAGAATTCCGTCTCTGATTCCGTTTCTGATTAGCAACGGAATCAGAGACGGAAATAATGATTTCCGTCTCTGATTCCATTGCTAATTCATGCATATATTCCTGGAAAATTAGAGACGGAATAGCAACGGAATGTCCGAATTTCGTTGCTAATCAGTCTCTAATTTTCCTTTTTGTTTAATTTTCAAACATAAAAATAATCCAATTGGTTCTCCAAACTATAACTTGAAATTACAACCATAGGACCCACTCCATCGCCTGCACCCCCTCCAACAACTCCTTGGGGTTGCTAACATCCCCCAAAAAAGTAAAATTTGACATTCATACATGGACAATATATATCAACAAATATTCAAATGAGAGAAAAAAATTGTAAAATTCAAAATTTGAAAAAGATTTATATATCCACGAAAAATTGTCTAGTATAACAAATGCTCCAAATTTCTAAGTATTCACAAAAACCACCAATCCTATTGTTCAACAACCACCCAAAAAAAAAACTTACAATCCTCTAAATATGCACAAAAAGAATTATCAATCTAAAAGTCATGTAAACAACTATAAAAGTTACATGATATGTTTTAAATTCCTCATCTCTCACTTGGAAACTAGATTATGGCAGGTATTGTCACAGGGATCAATGGCACTAACTCCCACTCGATCGAAGAACCTACTGATAGGGCCACGCTCTGCAAATATTGCAAAAGACATCAAACTCATGATAAAAATACGAAACTGCAAAAAAATTTTCTCCATTTACAGTGCAAAAGAAAACAACATATTTTACTATAATTGAACACACCATTCTATTATACAAATAAGTCTAATAACACCATATCCAAGAAGAACATAATTTAACAAACAGAACACATGAAATCCAATAAATTTTCTTTCAATTAGTTTATGTCAACTGTAAAGATCAAATTACTGTTTACGTTAAAAATCAACCAACAATATAATCATGAAATTCCTACAAACCTAAAAACTTGAATAATGAACAATATTCTCAGTGTATTGGTGGAAGATGATGTCACGTTTGAACTAATGGAAATTCGCTCTAAGAAAAATGAAAAATAAGATGGTATCTCTATTCAATGTCGAATGTTTCAAAGATTGAGTTTTGCAGCAATGAGTTATCAATGATTCAAGGTCATGCTAAAATAAAATGTCCACAAAGCAAAGGATTCAAGGTCATGCTAAAATAAAAATGTCAACAAACCAAATACTTCAAGTGCAGAAGTTTCTAATACATATACCGTTCGAGACTCTAGAGATGTAGTCATGGAAACTTGTTATTTGAAATCAGGCATGAGGATGCAAATTTGTTGATATAATAATTTGTGTTCTAATGGCAAAGGGCTTGTTCATGCTAAACATGTCATAAACTAAAAATAAATAAATAAACATAAAATGGGAAATTAGACATAATAATGATGAATATTTAAGAGAATAGGAATGTTTCATGCATGTGGGCCAACATGCTCGTGCCATTGTGTCAATCAACCATGTAAAAGCAATACAAGGCATAAGCATCACGTTTTTTACAAAAATGAAAAGGAATGCAGATTTTGCTTTTGAAAATTTCTAATAGGATTAATATAATTAACAGTTATTAAAATATAACAGAGTTCACTTTGAACTAGTTTATGAATGTAACTCGTCACATGCCATGATAGCAATGCCAGCCATCAAGATGCAAAAGTCAAATGATAAAACTTTGTAGAGAAAAAAAATATCATCTAGAAATCAAGAGTGGTAAAGATTCATGTGTCACAACAATTTAAAAAAGGAGCAATATCTTAGTCATAGAGAGACAGAAGACATTTAAGCTTAAAATGAAAAAGTAAAGCAATGACATTACAATGTTTTGCAAGGATTGATGATTAGGAGCCTTTGAAGAAAATGCAAGTAGCATAGGGAGCTCCCTCCTCAAGATTGATAAATAAACCTTCTTTTGCAGGGGTACCAGTGGTGCTACCCTATAAAGATGACAAACTATCCAGCATTATCAGGCATGAAACACAAACTTACGTAAAGTATTATGAGAAGCACCTAAAAGCTACAAGTGCAACATGAAAACCTAGAAGCAGAAAGAGATTGGTATAGTAATGGGCTCCAAGAAGATTTGATATAAAGTTGGAAACTATGAATGCTGAATAAGAACTAAT
This sequence comes from Stephania yunnanensis, assembly GCA_039657365.1. Lineage (NCBI taxonomy): Eukaryota > Viridiplantae > Streptophyta > Magnoliopsida > Ranunculales > Menispermaceae > Stephania > Stephania yunnanensis. The sequence goes on along the minus strand of CM077584.1, from coordinate 47,692,760 downwards.
TTGATTGAGATCCTGCCAGTTAATAGAAATTAATAGACGATAACGCAAAGATTAGTCATGTCCATCATAGATAACAATGTAGCATGTGTGCATACGCTGGAAGAATTCTTGAGTCGTTGAGCTTCATCAATTACAACGTATGTCCAAAGAATTTGAGAAAGAAAGTCTCGATCCATCAATACTATGTCATATGTTGTCAAAAGCACATCAAAAGGTAAAGAATACTGTGCCTGCAAGACAATAAAATATAGTAAGTGCGAAGTTGTGAAAAACTAAAGATTATCAATCCATTCAGTACCTGTACGATCAAAATCCAACTGAAAAATCGAACAATGCAAAAAAGAGTTTATATTATTCAGTAAAAGCACCAAACCAACAAGTAGAGATGAAAAAATAACATCAGAATCACAAAGCTGCCAAAGCATATGCTTAATCAGCAATGGAATAATTCAAAATATCAATATCAACTTACATTAGAATATGAAAGTTTCTGCTTCACAGAGTCAAATACCATCCTTCGTAAGCTGCATCTTTGTTCTTTGTCACCAACATATCCGAGAACTCTTATGGCCTGTTTGGTTCACATTTTAGTGAATCCTAACTCATGGGATTAATTAGTGATGGGACTAACACATGGGTTTAGATAGTTTAGTCCCATTTGTGTATCTTGTTTGGTTGGCAGTTTTAAGGTTGGGATTAAATGAGGTTGTACATGTACATTTATCAAAGTACCCTTTAGATAAATAACACCAAAACCCCCCATTTCACACATTTCTCATCTCTTTGCTCGTGAAGATTTGTACATGTTATCCTCCTCCCTAACCTTTAAAGAAGAAGAAAGAAAAAATAGAGCTCAGAAAAATCAGTACATCACACTTGCAGTTTCTTCACTTGCACAGTCATACAAATCAAAGAACAGCCACGCCAAAACCCTAGAAACAAGAAAAACGAAAACTTGATTAAATAAACAAAAAACAAGCAGCTGATTCACCAAGAAACATGAATCCCAAATCAAACCCCCCAAACACGACCAATCAACACGAAACCTAACTCAAACCCCTAAATGAACAAAAATCGATCTTCCACGAATCCACAAGTCAACAAACCCAAAATTTTCCAGATTTCCAGATCAGATCAACCAAACAACCAAATGAACAACCGATCGAGAACCAGAAACCACAACCACGTACAAATCCCCAATCAAAACACCAATCAAGCGAAAACCAACAAAACACGCCAAAACCAGATCCGATCGAACAACAAGAAATGAGTGAGAGATCGAGAGAGTTTCGCCTTGCGTCGAGAGATTGGTTGTTTGTGATTTGGTTAATGTGAGGGGTAAAATGGTAATCTCCTCTTTCACTTACAATGGATTAGCTAATCCCACCAAAAATGGTGGTATTGTTTAATCCACTACCATGCCTCTTAACTAATCCGCTGGCCTAGATAATCCTCCAAGCAAACAATGGATTAACTAGTCCATTGTAGCTAATCCGGGCTAATCCCACGAACCAAACATGCCATTAGTTTCGGACAAAATTTGCCCATTTCTGACATCCAACCATCGGTCACACTAAGAGGGCATAATATCACTGTCAAACAGAGAGTGAAGCAACAACAAATACTTATAATCTTAAACGAACAGCACTCCCAGTAACCAAAACAAATACACAATTGAAACGACTAAAATGCTAGCTTTTCAACTCACAAAATGGCCCACGAGACACCTCATGAACTTTCAGATAACTTAAAAGAGAAGCAACCCGCAATGTCTTTCCAAGACCCATCTGCCAAAAAAACTCATTTGGTTTCGGAAACATAAGTGGTTGTGATAATCCCAAAACCCTATTTCTGTACAAGAGACGAATCAAAAGTAGAAGGGAGCTCTTGTTGGAATTGACAATTGTTAAGAATTCGCCTACCTCGTTCAACAACGAAAACTGAGAATGATAAACTTCTGATGACTGGAGCAAGCCTTCTATCTCAGCCAGCCATATACTTACACTGACAATAAATAAATGAAGGAGGAAAGAAAGGGAGACGCAGTAAATATCAACTCGCATTGTATTTTTCGTGGTCGTTTTGTAGCCAGCCATGAGAGTGTGAACACCTTGTCCACAATAGCCTATCTTTTTGTAACTAAATTCCTATTAATATATATAGTCTCTTTCTCTAAAAAATATACTAGTCCGGTCAAGGGTCCCTATTAATATACATAGTGATGTGGACTTTTTCTTATTGAGAATAAGAATAAGACATCAAAACAAATAGCTTTCAGATGCAAATTTCAAACACTTTCAAGGTACATGTGAAAAAAAAAAAAAGGAAAGGAAAAAAAACTGTATTCTTGCCTTATTTGACACATATAACCCGATCCATGAGTTGCTCGAAGCTTATCAAGTGTGCCTCCGGGTCAAGAAGACTCCACATCTCTAAAGCATAGTCCAAATTAGTACACTACAAAGATTAGACATGGAAATAGCAGGACTATTTAAAAAATAGTTGTACAACGAACCTTCAGCAGGATTGTTTTTAAACATACATGATAATCTATTTCAAGTAGAGAAGCAACCAAGCCCTGATAGTCAAATATATGACATAGCAAGGAAAAGGAAGGAAGGTCAGACAAATCTCTATAGCTAATCATGCACAATTAGTTTATTCCTATACTATATCATTTCCTTTGTGTAATCAAACAAGTTTTACTTTCACCAACAATTGCTTCCTTGTTTGGATATAAGCACCAAAGCAATACAATCAACCAAATAAAAGAATTACTTCCAAGTCTGACAAACTAGAGAATATGTGCACTCAAAATATAGAATAAAAAGTTTTGTCTAAATCATTTGCGAAGAAAAAATAAAACAATTAATAACTTGCAGAGCTGAAAAAAGGGTCATTATCAATGATGATATTATAATATCCCCTTCAAGTTTGATAGCTTAGACACCTAAGAGAAGCCACCACGTTTGACTCGATTTGATCCCAAAATTGAATTCAAAGTTCTTTGCTTCCACTTGAAATCAGTGACATATCTGATTTTTCAAGTTAAGATAGTAGTATAATGGAGTGATGTATTCAAACAAGAAAAGAAAGACAATATGACTTTAAGGAATCCCAAAAGGCATTCCAGTATAGCTTCCCACTCTGAGCATATTGACACACTGAAGTGAAGTTTCAGGTCGGCTAGATGAGTCGAAAACACTAAATCAAAATAGAGAATACGCAACTAAAATACAGTTCTAAATGTCAACTCATTGAGTTTTTTCTAGTAAGGGGTCGGCCGAGGGAGTCAAAAGGGCAATGAGATTAGAAATAATACAAAGATCAAGTAACTAAACAAGGATCAAATTCAAGAAAGCAGACATCATATCACAGCCAACCAATGTGAATTAAGTATTCATGAATTCAGAATTCTATATATAATTGCAGGGAAGTAAAAAACTGCTGCAAGTGCAAGCTAGTGGAAGTTGACTTCTAATATGGGGTATAATAAATTTTGTTCAAGTAGCCATCCTAATTTGATGGTTATATCTGTAAAAGGCACCTAATCAGTTTTATAATCATGCTCATAGGATCAACAGAATGATGTGCAACAATAAATTAGGACGGTAAGCCCCATTATACAAGATTCATGAGAGAGTAAGCATCGTTGCCAAAAGTTAAGTAAAAACGAAGCAAACTCTTACCAATGGGAGAACGGAGAGCCGTGACCGAGCAAGAGACGGAGAGACCAGAGAGAGAGAGTTGAGAGCCGATGACGGAGACCAGCGCGACGAGACGGAGAGACCAGAGAGACCAGAGAGACCAGCGCGACGAGACAGAGAGACGAGAGTTGAGAGCAGAGAACGAGACCTATTTGGGGCTTTTTGGACGGGACGATCGAACGAGACGATCGGATTTTGGGGTTTTTTGGGGGATTTTCGTCGAGAATGATTTGGGGTTTTTTATTTTTTGCTTCGGGGGGGGGGGCTTGATCCAAGCATACATAAATCCCGAGATTGATGAACGGCCATAAGAAACAAAATTTTTGGTGGGAATGTTGGCTCCATTTTTTAGAGACGGAATTAAATTATGTCTCTATTTCTGTATCTATTTCCGTCTCTGATTCGTCTCAATTCCGTCTCTAAATTAGTCCGTCTCAATTCCGTCTCTAACTTGTTTTTTAGCAACGGAACTTAATTCCGTTTCTAATTCCGTTTCTAAATTTCATTTTCCTTGTAGTGGGATGCCATATGCAAGCTGGCTCTAAGGGCAACTTAGAGGTAGTTATGAATCACAAGCTCATTGCCTATGCTACTTGAGAGACCTACAATTTTCATAAAAAACAAAGACAATTAAAATGAGTAAATCCAGAAAGAGTTCAGCAAAAGCTCATATATCAATAACCAAGTCTCTAAATCAAGCGAAAAAGATAAAGCTGAACTTATAGGAGGAATATGCATGATAAAAAAACCACGATGATTAACAATAGAAACGCAATTAATTGAAAACAAAAGGTAGGGAGTAAATGGTACGGACACTATACAGGTTGGCTTAAAGCCACTTAAAATGTATAAGTGTCTAAAACTGGTGCGATGGATCAAAATTATTTCGAGCACCTAAATTATGAAATGCGAGAAACTTGATTAGGCTAATAATTAAGTATTTTCGGATTTTGTTTTGCACTTTGGAATCCGAGGTTAGACCCATGTGTTTTGGACATGAGATCATTAAGTGAGATTTTATTTTGTGTGGCGTGCGCTAAATTATGTATTATACTATATTCATTGCAAAACATGGTTAATTTGAACTTTATATGTATTGTCTGAGTGTTTTAGAGTGCATTGAGATTATTCACCATTGTTCGAGGTATATTTATCTTAAAAATAGGTTAAAATTGCTAGAAAATAAGAAAAATTAAAATGAGGGTGAAATGACCAATAAGGGCATTCAATAGCAAAGGATAATGGATAAGTATGAGGAGTATTTTGGTGAAGAAACCAAACCCAAACCAATTACACTAATGTGAACAAGTTCGAGTTTGATTAAAACCCCTCATCCACTCCTCCCTTCATCGCATCACTCCTCCAACTTACGCCTATCAATGAAAGACCGCGACTTCTCTGGTTGCTTGCACGTTTTTCAACAAACTTAACTTAACCGGTTGTTCACCATTGAATAGTTAAGTGAACTATTTAGGTAAGTTGGTTAATTTCAGTGGTTTAGCCAATTATTTATAAAGCTAAATGGAAATTTATCAGCAAAACCCTTAAATAAATGAAAATGAGCATAATGTAGCAGATTTCATTTATATATCAACCTACGAGGTGGAAACCCTGCAAAATATATATGTACACATAAGAGGTGAATACATACAAAGCGGTCCATGTACTTGTATCGATGTACTACAAGTTCCCAAAACCTATAAAAATAAATATCAATATCAATATAGTCAAACATAGACGGTGAAGGCGAATGAGTCTCAGTGGTAGTCACCTAACACTTCCTTGCCATGACTCGTCAATGGATCTACAATTTTCCTAAAAAATAAGACAATATCCAATGAGTAAGTCCTAGAGACTACCACACAGTATTTAAGAAGTCAATAAAAAGGACTATAAGACATGCTAGTAAGAAAATAAAGTAAAAAAGGTAGACCATGCATGAATATAAGTGATTGTCGAGCAAAGAAAAATAAACCGCAAGTGTAACCAAGTAAACAATGACTAAGCTCTAGTACGGTTACCAAGAGAAACATTATATGTTAAACCACGTCAAACCATACTCTTTAATGCCCTCCTGACACTACAAAAAATAGTCAATTTAGCAATGGAGTTTTTTGTTGCTAAAGCCATATTTTTTCGATGGTAATCTATTTTGCAATGGATTAGCAACAGGATTTAGTATGTTGCTAAAACTCGTGTTGCTAACTGTTTAGCAACAGAATTTCTAATCCTCGCTAGCTTAGCAACAAAATCTTTCATTGCTAAACATTGAAAAAATCCATTTCCAGTTTGTTGTTTGAATGCGACATAATATTTTCATTGCTAATCCGTTGTTAAATAACAATGGAAAAATAATTAATTTGTTTATAAAAAAATATTTTTTACTAATATTATATTGCCAACGGATTAGCAACGGGCCATTATTTAAATTTGAAAAATTAATTAGTACTTTAATAATTTTTGTTGCTAATCCATTGCTATTTAGCAACAAATTTGAAATGAAATGCTATTTAGCAATGGATTAATAACAAAATATCAAGTTTCGTTGGTTATAAGTTGCTCCAGAACGACAAATAATATTGAATAATAAAATATTTTAAAAAAAATTATTAACAAATTAATAAAAATTTAAATAAATTTTCAACAATAGATATTTCATAATAAACGACAAAAGTTTAAAATATTCACAATAATATTCCTCAAAAAAGTTTCTATCAAGCTACATAATGTCTACGAACGATATAAGTCGTCATCCTGAACAAAAAAGTGTTGAATATGCTCGTCCCCTCCATAATCCTCATGATCCATCGTGCCTCATGGTGGGGCTTGAGAAGGTGGGGCATCAATAGCTGGGGTCTGATGAGGAGAGGCTTGAGAGGTGCTAGCTCTAAGATCACCAAAATCTACTCTAGGGTTTTGCTGCCTCAAAAAGGTCAAGAGGTGGCTCATCATCTTATCGGTCCTCCACTGCCTTTCATCGTTCCTCCACTACCCCTCACGAAGATATGTGACCTCCTTGGTCAACCTCGATACCTCCCTTGCCAATGATAAGGTACCTCCTTTGTCATGAATTGGTCTCGCATATGATCCCAAGCCATAAATGCGCCCTTTTGGATCCATTTGAGAAATCACATAGAAAAGCTCATTTTCATCCACAGGAACGTCCAGAGATGATTCGGAGATGTCTGCGTCATATCCTCTAACCTTTCTCATAATCTTCCAACAAAAATGAAATTGAGAATTCAATTACAAACTTGTACAACCATATCAATCTGAATATAACAATTATAATAAGAAATGGTTACTTACATTCAACTTACGATACCTCTCATCAATGAATGTGACATTGTCGTGACCTTTTATGTGTGTAATTGAACAACACATTAACACCCACAGGCTTCCTCGCCTTTTTGTCCTATAATAATTAAGTTAAAAATAATATTAAGAAATGTTTTACGATAATGAGTAGAGATATTTCTATGGTGGTAATTAAATAGTAATCGATACTTACCAATGTCTCCTTATGACTAGCAAAAGCCTTCGTACCACCGGTATGTTTTAATACACCGGTTCTTGATCCATTTTTCTCACTCATCGTATTCTTGGACACTTGCTTCGACTTAGCTAGATACTCCGGCATACTCCAATAGCTAGATATCGTTCCCAAATCTCTTGTGTCAGGAAACGTGGCCTCTTATCTATATTTTTGCAATAATCACCATCAATGTCGAGTATCTGATTGCCATTCTATGCAACCATGCATAATAGATCTCAACAAGCGGGATCCATTACGAAGAAGTGTTGCAAATTAAAAGGATAATGGATCAGTTATAATACTATAAAACATATTTTAAACTCAAGATAATCACTAATCATAAATTAACCCACCTTTTTGTCATTTCAATAGATATTTCATACGTTTTAGGGGACCTTCTTCTATACGTGTCCGTTCAAGTGCATTTTATGTCTGAATGCTACAAGGAGGTACCTTGAAGCGATATTAGAAGGATGCAAATTGTTAAATTGTTTATGGTATTAGCACTATGCATATAAGGCAAACAAATTATTCAAAAATAGGCGAATTTGTAAAAACACTTACTTGTGGTTTATATCTAAGCTCAAAGGGGTCCTTATGACTTGCATGTCCTATCCTTAGGCGGATCCATCGAGGCATCATCATCATCATATCCATCTTGGTCATCCATTGTTGGCGATCCAATTGCAGGAGCGAGTAGGTAAGGGAAGGGGTGGTCCTGGTGAAAAGTTAGGAAAGGATAAAGTAGTCATCAACTGAGGCGTCGGTCGAGTAGACGTGCTTTACTCGATGATGGCTCCAATACACCATGCTCAAGAATTCTCTACTAAAGCGGGACGACTACTCGATGATGGAGCAAGTGGATCGGCCTGGCGATGATCGTACGACGACGATGGTAGATCGATTGCAGGCCGACCATCAATATGAATAAGCCATCCTCGACGTGACTATCCCTCCCGATGAGTTGACGTCTATTTCGGCGGCTACGTCGGTGTTGGCATAGGCATCTGCATCGGCAGCTAAGTCGACGGCTATGATAATGGTCTATGGCGAGTAATGGTCCTAGGAGGTCTGATGTTCGTCGCAAGAGGGAGTCTGATGGTACCGCATCTGAAGGATTGACTGTAGTAAAAGGAGTTGGTGTCGAGATCTCGAGATCGGGGGATGTCTGACACTGATCACCCATGGGGGGTGTCAGCCGTGATCGTCCGCAGCGAGTCCCAAACATGTCTAAAGATTGAAAATAATATAATAACATAAAGCAACTTATGATATATTATGTGATGTCGCCGTAAACTACAGAATTCTATCAAGTAAAAGAACTATCTTACTCAATCATTCTTAATTCTACTTTAACTATCACTATTTGACGACTATTCTTCATCGTCTTCTTCCTCTACGTCCGACATGTGCAAATTGGATAGATCGGCTAGGTCTATGTAACTCATGTCGAGGTCCTTTTCAATAAGCAACAATTAGGTTCATCATCTTGGAATGCAACATTAGTAGGGGGAACAACATCTTCCATATGTGAAGATATGTTTTCCTCATCGATAAACGTAAGTTGAAGCTTAGAAACAAAACCATTCATGATGATCCTGTCACGAAGATGGATAGGGAAGGAAATATACTTGTCGTGCTTGCATTTTCAATATATATGGCTCGTAGTTGTTATTTCGTCAATTTTAGTGTACATCAACCAAGTTGAGTGAACGGTGAACCCATCTACCAATGCCCGGTGTCGGATCGAACCATTCACACTTGAAAAAAATGTATGATAACAACCAACATATTCAAGCTCAATGACTACTTGAACTTGACCATAGTAATTAAAGTCGTTGTCAGCGTAGTTGGAGCCTTGTATCCAAACCCCATTGTTATTGGTCGATTTGCTGCTTCTTGATTGATGGTTCACGGTGTTAAACTTGTACTCATTCACAAAATAACCATGATAAATGGAACATAAATGACTAGGGCCACGAGAAATATAAACGATTGTCTCTTCGTCTATATTATGAAGTGCCCGCACAAAGCAATTACCAATAGGCCATCAATAGATTATTTGGTATACTATGTATAGTGAAATAAATACAATATGAACGTTATAAATTCTTCGAACAAAAGAGCAAAGTATTGCTCAAGGCTATTGTCAACATAAGAGTCTATAATGTTAGCACCCATGCAAGCAAATCGTTGATATATAACATATAAGGAGTTGCATAAGTATGAGAAAATGAGTGTATGTATTTGGTTGTTGTATAACTATTAAAATAAATTATTTAAGCATATCAAAAATGATCATTCTTACGAGACATATGTTTCAATTTCAGGACAATTAAGTAAGATGTAATTGCAATCAGCGATGTATTTTTTTCCTCAAGTTTTCAAGTAGTACGTTTACCCGATGTTCGACCTGGATGTGTAAAAATGGAAAAACTGCTAGGAGAATTTGGGTTGGGCCCATGCAGCCATCATTATTGGGAGGTACCTAATCATGCATCGTCATAATGTGTTCCTCAAAAAAGTAAGAACAAAACAAAGTTGTTTCTTCCAAAAAGTAGACATTACATATTGAGGCCTCAACTTTCGCTTTGTTTCAAACATTTTTTTTAGATGTTCAAGTTACCTAGTTACTACATTTTATGTTACAAAACATGTGTAAACGATGAAAGTAAGTTAAATTATCTAAATGAAATGTGAAGAAAAATATTGGATTTACCTTTCAAACGGATAGATACATCGAAATTGTATTAGTCCGGCTAGACAAGCCTCATAGGGTAAGTGCACGAGAAGATGTTTTATCGAGTTGAAAAAACTAAAAGGAAAAATTTTCTCTAACTTGCACAAGATTTTGGGTATGTCACCGTCTAACGCGGCAATATCATTAAGTTTTATACTTTCGGTTACTAGGGTACTAAAAAAAAAAAAAAAAAAAAAAAACTAACTCGCTAATAGCTACCCAAACATTGCTGTCAAGGAGTTCTCGAAAGGCAATTGGAAGAAGTCTTTGCATGAAGACATGACAATCATGACTCTTCATTTTGAACAATCGTTGTCACCTTTCATCTACACAACGACCTAGAAATAAAGCATACCCGTTACGAAAACATATGTGTCCCACCTATTCACAAAGTATTTGCTTTTTTGGTTTGTAAAGCATAAAAATTTTCATGGATATTTCTTCGACAAACCATGTGGAAGGAAGGGCGGTGGCAAAGTTCGCGCACATCTTGTCTAGATTTTGCATTGTCTTTGGTTTTTCTCGAAACACCCATCACCGTGTTGAACACATTATCGAAAACATTTTTCTCGATATGCATGACATCTAAATTGTGCCTTATGAGATTAGTCCTCCAGTAAGGCAAGTCCCAAAAGATCCACTTTTTCTCCATCTCGTAGTTTTTATGTGTATTGTGTTTGTTGCTTCTGCCCTAACTTCAGTCACCTTTATTAACACTAAACATTCAATTTTAATCAGCAAATGTTCCCTGGATTTCAACAATAGTGGTCTTTCATGTAAAACATTTCTTCCTCTGCGAAAACTTTATTTGTCTCTTATATGACTCAAACCATAAGGCAAAAATCTACGATGACAGTTAAACTAAGAAATCTTCCTACCGTATTTCAACTGGAACGTTGTCGTATCTTCCATACAATAGGGACACGCCATATTACAGTGTGTGTTCCACCCAACAAGATGTCGCAGGTAGGAAATCACTTATATTCCACGTGAGGCAACTCTCATAAAAAAATTAGACTTCATAGACATGTCGTATGTACCTGCATCGTCTTGCTAAAAGTCTTATAATTACTTCATCAAGGATTGTAGGAAAACGTCAATTTGTTGACCTAGATGTGATGGTCTGGGAATGATTACAGTAAGAAACATGAACTCTTTTTCATGTACATGGAAGGTGGAAGGTTGTACAAAGTCAATATGACTAGTCATGACGACTATTACTTCCCAGATACACCAAAAACTTAAAAACCATCGGCGCATAATTCCAAACGTGCGTTTTGCACTTCTACGCCAAACTTTTCATTCACCTCATTGAAATGTTTCTGTGCAATCGAATCAGTGCAATATTGCATGACATCTTCCGGTACCGCATATGTCATGTAGTTTCTTTTGACGCATACAAACGATGTAGTTGTGGAGTTAACGAAAGGTAATACATTTTTTATGCACTTTTTTATTCTTCGACCTAGCTGACTGCTCTTGATCGTATCTAGACTTCACATCAAACTTGCACAACTCTAACTCGAAGTTTACGCCCTAAAAAATCATGCAGTTATCTTTACAACAATCTATCTGCTCAACCGGTGAACCCAATCCTCGCATCAGTCTTTTACTATTGTAAAACTTCTGACAAGCGAGTTTTCTTTTGGCAACATATCATGACAATACTTTAAGATTTAGAAAAATAAAATTTTGCTTTCAAAGCCATTAATCTCGTCACAACAGACAACTTAGTTATATTCTTGCACCAGCCCACAATGGTTCATATCTCGCATCGCTCATATCATAAATTTCTTATGCTTCGACGACTCTTCCATGCGCGTCTAATCAAAACTCGGCCCCGCCGCATTGCGCAACATTCCATGGTAGGACGTCATCGAAACTCCAATGTTTTAAGTCTCTCTTTCGTGAAAAGTTTCCTGCGATCGGATCGTTTAATGTCGGCGGCTTGTGAACATCATCTCTACACTCTCCATGCTCATACCAATAGTAGTAATCACGAATGAATCGTGCTTACAAATAAGATACTCAACGGTCTCCACATCGTGATAATTACGAAGATGGCATTTGGTGTGGTCGCATGGACACTTTATCATTTTCTCATTATAGTAAGTGTAACAATGAGTTTTCGCAAACTCTATGAACTCTTTAACTTTGACCACAAACTCACGTCGTACAAACCCGTTTTTGACACGATTGTGTATCCATTCCCTATATAGGTTAGTCATGTCCTATGAAGAACAGGTTTGTTTTTAATTAAAGTCAAAGATAGTCACTCTAAATATTAAAATTGCCATCATATCTGAAAAGTAACAAATTTTTATCATTTGTTCTCGATTGTGCTTTATAAATCGAGTTTCAATAGTTTATCGAATTTTCATCACCTAAGTTCAACAACGTCGAGTTTTAAGAGAAAACACATTTTTAATAATGATTCAATTGCATAGTAATTAATTGATTATTGATTAACTATCATTCAAGTGCATATATTAACAACAATTCAATTGCATTTAACCTTATTAATATATATCGTGATCGTTATGCATCGAGCTGCGTATGAACCATCAAGAAAATGTGTGGATTTAATTCATTCGTGAAAGCAATATGAAAAGTTCGTACCAAGGTGGAGTAGCAAAATTACAAAATAAATATGGAGTAACAAAATTAAAATATTAGATTTTTGTACAAAATGTTAAAATTTATAATAAATTTTGAAAAATGGGTTGGAAAAAGTTAATCATTTCAAAGTGCACTGACTATTCTAATTAGGTTCTCGCACACATTTTTTTTTCATTTTGAATTGATACAAAGCAAAGATAAAAACCATAATCTTTTACACTTGAAAGACTTTAGCAAACTAAAGCAAATAAAAAAAAAGTTAGTAAAAAAATTGAGAGAAAAGCTTGGAACGCCATTTTCTCCAAAATGCACATTAATTGGTAGAGGGGATATTGCATCTAATAGTTCAAATTAAGATGAATTCTAATAATAATTCAATATAAGTTTTTCATTCCACCTTTTTTGGTATTAAGGATGTGAAAAAAAGTAACAGTGGAGTAACATCAAAACTCAAAGGAAGATATTCTTTTAAAAACTCTAACATGCATGTTACTTATTTTTTGAAGACCACTCGAACATGTTACCTAAAAAATCATAGGTACACTTTTTATTTTTGGAAACCCCTATTTTGCATTTATAAATTCATAAGTCTAAGCCAAAAAAAAAAAATTTACACAAAAACTCTTGCATACCTTCCCACTCACAAATTTTCCTTAATAAAAAATAAATAAATAATGGTAAATAATATTCAAAACAAATATCACAAGAATTACCTAAGGCAGTGGCATCTTGCAATGGCAGCAGCGTATAGTGTGAAAACGGCAACGACGACGGTGTATGGTGCGATAGCGACGGCGGGAGCGGCAACGCAGCGAGAGCAGAATGGCGGCGCGGCAGAGCGAGAGCTAAAGAGAGATCTCGCTTCCACTAGAGAGAGTAAGAGATCAAGGTAGAGAGAGATCGAGAGCTAGAGAGAGAAAGATAAGAGCTAGATAAGTAGATATATATATATATATCTATCATATATATAAAAACACGAATCACAAATTTTTGAGTGGTAATAAAATTTACCTATTTGCCCATACTTCTTTTTTTTCATGTCCAAATCAACCTTTTCTTTTGTATCCAAATCAAACTCTAACTCCTTATCAATCCACTACACGTTTTTTTTTTTATCTCCAAATCAATCATGAACTCATTCTCATCAATCCAATACACTTTTTTGAGGTAGTAATGTCCTATCATAATTAGCTTATTTTTTCATTCACATCTTATCTCAATCACATTATAGAATATTGATAAGCTTAAAAAGGTACTTATATTTCTAATTTTTATATTTTAATTACAATTTTGAATTTTGAATTTTATATCTATCATATATATAAAAGCACGAATCACAATTTTTTGAGTGGTAATGAAGTTTACCTTTTTGCTATACTTTATTTGAGTGCTAATAAAATTTACCTTTTTGCCCATACTTCTCGTGCCTTCCCTTAAAATTAATGAATTAATTCAACCTAATCCAAATTGTACAAATTTTTGAGTAGTAATGAAATTTAAATTTACCTTTTTGTTCATACTTTATTTGAGTGTTAATAAAATTTACCTCTTTGCCCATACTTCTCGTGCTTTCCCTTAAAATTAATAAATAGGGAAGCATCAAAATGGTGATTGAACTTTTATATTTGTGCGTCGAATAAGATTATACTAGCCCATGTGATTTTTCTTGGCGGACAATTAGCCAATTTTTGGCAACGTGTAATTTTATCACAATAGTCATAAGTCGTTTCTACATACAAATTTAGCATAGAGATAACACTCGCTTGCTTTTAACTAGCGATTTGATGTCATAACAAAAAAATTATGTTCTCAATTATCCATAACAATATTTTGGATTTATTTTTTTCTGATAATTCATTAGTGGGCTTCATTTACTTAATCATCTGATCTTTGGATGTTTTCTCAATTGACCATATTATTTAAAAGATATTAAACTTCTTTGTAGGTTAATCCTTTTGAAAATAGGGAATCCATCTCAGTGATTGTATTCAAGTAGCGTGGTTCTAACAAATCATAGCTTAGTGTATTTATTCAAACTTTCTAGGATTTAAACAAGTCAATCCCTTTCAATTACTTAACTTAAAGTAAAGATTTGTGACATTACAACGAAGCTTTTAAGAAACTAAGTCGTTAATTTGAGTTCATGAAGTTAGGTAGTAGAATTCAAATATCTTTAAGATAGGTCATTGACACAATTGTAATTTTATTCATCTCCTTTATGTTTGATTAGCTCCCATTTTACATTATACACTCGAAAATTGGTGCAAATACAAAAAAGAATTTGGTGATTGTCACCAAAATTAATTTAATTTGGATGTTTGAGGGAAGGTGTTGATGATCGATCTATTGCCTACATACTTATAAGTTTATTCTTGTTGCAAAATTTGCACTAATGCTTGCATATATTTGACTTGCTTATTGATTGGTTGTTGTTTTGTATACTCAAGACTAATGGTTATTCATTAAAGTGCAGGAATCAATGGTCACAAGAGGTTCTTATATATATTACTAATAAATAAATAAATATTATTTTAGCTTATTGATTAGCCACCCACTTCATATCAAAAAAAAAATCTCTTACACAATGCATGGCCCTTTTATGTCATATTTCAAAATAACCTTCTTTAAGATCTCCTTTATAATTTTCTATGTCATATCAACTTTAAGGATTCCATTGTTCTTCCCTTATTTCAACCAAATTTCTCCCTCGTTGGAAGAACTTCATGCATTTGGTTGTATACTTCCCTAACAAATATGGATATTGTGCTGGACAAAATTGTTAATGGACAAGAAGATAGATTGTTCTTAAAGTTTTTAGCATAATTCTTGTTTGTTTCAATTATTGCCTTTAGTTGATGTATTGAAGAAACTGTAATCGCAAAATCTTTAGATAACAATGTATGAATGTGATTACATTCGTTTACAATTTATTCAATTTTTTTTTCTAATATTTAAACTTTAATTACAACTTTGAATTTTAGATAACAATGTATGAATGTGCTCACATTCGTTTGCCCATACTTAATTTTCATCTCCAAATCAACCTTTTCTTTTGTCTTTAAACCAAACTCTAACTCCTTATCAATCCACCGCACGTTTTTTTTTCTTTATCTCCAAATCAATCCCGAACTCATTCTCATCAATCCAATACACATTTTTCTCTTTCTTCCAGTCTTCAATCGATCACACGCTCGTGCTCTGGACGAACTCCTTCTCATTAATCCAATACACAAACTCATTATCATCAATCCAACACACGATTTTCACTTTCTCTCAGTCTTCAATCGATCACTCGCTCGTGCTCTGGATGAACTCTATCGATCACTCGCTCGTGCTCTAGACGAACTCCTTCTCATCAATCCAATACACAAAGACGAAGAGGTTGATAAATTGATGGAGACTTCTAAATTGGAGCGTGCACTTATTTTTTGGGCAAATCGGTTTATATGAACATTGTATCTGTTGAAAGCTTGAATTGCATGCTACCATTTAATACGTTTTAAGGGATTGCATACCACTGGTCATCGTGTTCATCATTCTCACCCAAACCCTCATTGTTATATATATATATATATATATATATATATATATATATATAACAATGAAGAAGAGAGAATCCAAGAAGGAGAAGAAGAAGGTGGGGGTTAAAGAGAAGGTGGTTTGAAGAAGGTGTTGGGGGAGGGAACAAACCCAAGACCCAAAAGAAATTTGAATGAAAATTTTTTTGATTAATCATGTAAAAAAAAGGTGTCTAAAGCTTTAATCTCAATTAATTCAATTATTTACATTCATAATTTCAAAGTTATATTTTCTATCTATAGAGTTTGAGGTAAAGATTGAACTTTATGTACAATTCTATGGAATCTCCACAAGCAAGTGTTCACAAATTGATAGGTCAAACCACTTGTGTTTTTTTTTCCTTGTTTCCTTTTTTTTATTTTTTATTTTGAGGAAGTAATGTCCTAGCATGACTAGCTTATTTTTTCATTCACATCTTATCTCAATCGCATTAGAGAATATTGATAAGCTAAAAAATGTACTTGTATTTCTAATTTTTAAATTTTAATTACAATTTTAAATTTTGTTAATAAATTCTTAGAATTTGGGACTCAGGCTATGTTGTTGTTGTTAATAAATTCTTAGAAATTAATTCCGCATTTCACTCAGCACGTCTTACGAAACTAGTGTATATATATATATATATATATATAGAGAGAGAGCGAGAGAGATGTTGATAATTCATGCACACACATACGTACACACACGTACACACAGCATAATCAATTACACGCTAACTCTCAAACACTCAAAACTTTATTTGCTAAGTAAAACTTGTTTTGACCTTGAGTACATAACACACTAACTTTGGGTTATTTATAAAGATACCATTAAACCATACTTATAATCCAACTAAAACACTACATTATCCAAAAATAAATCTAAGGGTAATGCTATTTGGACTTGTGAGTCCCGACTCAAAACCTTTTTAATTTCAAATACATCCTCAAGCAATTAATGAAACAACCATAATCACTTGTAAAATTCATATTATACCCCTTAAATATTTACAAAAATTTTAAAAACCTCCCTATGAGTCCGGACTCATGAGTCCAAGTATATTTATTGTAAATCTAAATCATAATTGGACTTAACATAACAAACATCAATCTTACTTAGATTCAAACACTTAACTTACTAATTTGACACAAACTACAACCATGATTCCAAGTTTGAGGCAAAAACCCAACGAGAGAGAGAGAGAGAGAGAGAGAGAGAGAGAGAGAGAGAGAGAGAGAGAGAGAGAGAGAGAGAGAGAGAGAGAGAGAGAGAGAGAGAGAGAGAGAGAGAGAGAGAGAGAGAGAGAGAGAGAGAGAGAGAGAAGTCTGTTTAACGGGTTTCGGGTCGGGAGGAAGGATCTGGACGAGTGGGTTGGGAAGGTGGACCGGAGGGGGGTGGTTTGAGAGAGAGAGAGACAGAGAGAGAAGTCTGTTTAACGGGTTTCGGGTCGGGAGGAAGGGATCTGGACGAGTGGGTGGGGAAGGTGGACCGGAGGGGGGGGTGGTCTGGTATTGGGCTCGGGAGGACGTGGAGGGCGAAGGAGATGACGCTCGGCGGTTGTGGGAGGCTACTGACGGGGGAGGTGCTCGCGGGGAAGAGCGCGGAGTTGACGCCGGCGGCGGAGCAAGGAGCTCACCTGGCCAGACGGCCTACAGTGGGAGGTCGCTTTGGGGGGATGGTTGACAATGGGGAGGCAGATACAGAGATAGGGTGGGAATGAGAGAGAGAGAGAGAGAGATACAAGGACAAATAGAAAAAAAAAAAATGGCAAAACATGTATTTTATATTAATAGCTAAAAATTAGCTAAGTATCCTTATTAAATTAAAGTTTTAATTATAATCGACAATTTCAATCTAAAAATATCTTAATTACTCTTAGGGCCTTCATTGTTAAGAAAAATATCAAAAAAATTAATTTACAAAAAATTAATTGTTAAAAAATATATATAGATAGTCAAAAATTTTGTGAAGTCCTAAAATATAGCTAACGTGGAGTTAAAAATAGGCGTAAATAATCTTAAAAGATAGGTGTTAATAGTCCTAAAAATATCTAACTTGTTGGAGTCATATAGTTGAAAATTAATTTGGGACTGAGGCTATGTTGTTGTTGTTGTTGTTGTTGTTGTTGTTGTTGTTGTTGTATTCAATCAAAATTTTAATTATAATCGACAATCTCAATCCTAAAAAGTTCGGATTAGTCTTAGGGCCTTCATATATATTTATAAAATATATCAAAAAAAAAAAAAATTGGCAAAAAATAAATTGTTAAAAAAATAGCTAAAACTTTTATGTCAATTGTTATTCTATATATAGATGAATGAGATGTGGACAACAATATATCTATCATATATATAAAAGCACGAATCACAAATTTTTGAGTGGTAATGAAATTTACCTATTTGCTCATACTTTTTTTTTCATCTCCAAATCAATATTTTCTTTTGTATCAAAATCAAACTTTAACTCCTTATAAATCCACTACACGTTTTTTTTTCTTATCTCCAAATCAATCATGAACTCATTCTCATTAATCCAATACACTTTTTTTGAGGAAGTAATGTCATAGCATAACTAGTTTATTTTTTCATTCACATCTTATCTCAATTACATTAGAGAATATTGATAAGTTAAAAAATGTACTTGTATTTCTAATTTTTAGATTTTAATTACAATTTTAAATTTTATTAATAAATTCTTAGAAATTAATTCCCGCGAGCGAAGCGAGGCGAAGAATCGTGCGTAGCACGTCTTGAAACTAGTATATATATATATATATATATATATATATGTTGTAAATTGAATTGGAACTTGCTAAGAACTGCTAAGAACTGAGAGAATGAGAAGTTTTCATAACTTGAAGACTAAGAACTTCTAAAACTACAAATACTACTAATTTGACTACAAAGAAGAGTTGAAGAAATGGTTACAAGTAACATGAAATGAGATAGTTGTTATATGAATGAGATAATCATCCATATTCCACAACACTCCCCTTGGATGACACTTGCTTAGAGTTGGTAAAACTATAGCCAAGGGAAAAAGAGTGCAATACGCTAATCAAAAACTCCCCCTCATGTGAACATGGGTGAAACTTGTTCAGTTTCTTTACTTGCAATGTCTTTAAGTTTACGCAAGCCAATACCATATGTAAGTATTTTGAATGTCGTAGTTGGTAAGGCTTTTGTGAATAAATCAACAAGATTATCACTCGATCAGATTTGCTTGACATCAATTTCACCATTCTTTTGAAGGTCATGCGCATAAAAGAATTTTGGTGAAATATGTTTTGTTCTGTCCCCTTTTATTAATCATTCACTTAATTGTGCAATACATGCTGCATTATCTTCATATAATATGGTTGGAGAATCTTTTATTGAAGGCAATCCACATGATTCTTGAATATGTTCAATCATGTTTCTGAACCATACACATTCACGACTTGCTTCATGAATTGCAAGTACTTCAGAATGATTGGAAGAAGTAGTAACAATAGTTTGTTTTACTGACTTCCATGATACAGCAGTATTACCACAGGTGAATATATATCCCGTTTGAGAACGGGCCTTGTGGGGATCAGATAAAAATTCAGAATTAGCACAACCTTGAAGATTCAATTTTACCCCTCATGAGTAAAATAAATTCATGTCACTTGTGCCTCGAAGATATCAGAAAACATGTTTAACACAATTCCAATGTCTTCGAGTTGGTGAAGAGCTGTATCTTGCAAGTAGGTTGACAGCAAAAGCAATGTCAGGTCTTGTACAATTTGCAAAATACATAAGTGCACCAATTGCACTTAAATATGGTACCTCCGGACCAATTAGCTCTTCATCACTTTCATGAGGTTGAAATGGATCTTTATCCACTTCAAGTGATCTGACAACCATTGGAGAGCTCAATGGATGTGCCTTGTCCATATAAAATCTTTTTAATATTTTTTCAATATAATTTGATTGATGGCAAATACTTTACTTGAAAAATGTTCAATTTGTAAACCGAGACAAAATCTTGTTTTTCCATGTTCTTTCATCTCGAATTCCTTTTTCAAGTATTCGGATGTTCTAACGATGTCGTCATGGTTTCCCACTATATTTAAATCATCAACATATATAGCAATAATCACAAATCATGTTGATGATCTTTTAATGAAGACACATGGGCAAAGCGGATTATTTGCATATCCTTATTTCAGTAAATAATCACTAAGACGTTTGTACCACATTCGTCCAGATTGTTTCAATCCGTACAAAGACCTTTCTAATTTTTATAGAATGCATGTTACGAGGTTTTTATTTTTTTTTTCTTCGGATATTACAAATCCTTCAGGGATTTTCATATATATCTCACTGTCTAGGGATCCGTACAGATATGATGTAACGACATCCATTAAATGCATATCAAGCCCTTCGGAAACTGCAAGGCTTATCAAGAATCGAAATGTGATTGCATCTATAACAAGAGAATATGTTTCCTCATAATCGATGTCAGGTCTTTGTGAGAGACCTTGAACTACAAGTCTTGCTTTGTACCTTGTAACTTCATTTTTTTTGTTTCTCTTTCGTACAAATACTCATTTATATCCAACAGGTTTTACGCCATCTGGCATTTTCAACAATTAGTCCAAAAACGTCTCGTTTCCTTAACGAGTTTAACTCCGTTTGGATAGCCTCTTGCCATTTTTGCCAATCAGGTCTTTTCCGACATTCGTCCACTGATCGTGGTTCTGGATCATCATCATTTTCGCATATTTCAAAAGACACATTGAAAGCAAATATATCATTAGGAACAATTTTATTTCAATCCCAAATCTTACCAGAGTTTAAATAATTTATTGAGATCTCATTAATTTCATCTTTTTCCTCCTTTTTTAGAGACAGTTGTTCCTCGTCAAAATCAACTTTTTCTGACAAATCCTTATCAAATGATTCTTGTGCTTTCTTAGGAGTATTTCGATTTGTATTTATTTTTACTATCGTTTTCCTCTTTCGAAATTTGGTTGCACAGAGACATCAATTCTTGCAGGAACATTTACAGTTGGAATATGTGATTTTGTCACTTGTTTTGCATCATTAAATGCATCAGGTAATTGATTTGCGATTTGTTGCAAATGAATGATCTTTTGAACTTCAAGTTCACACTGATTTGTGCGTGGATCATAATGTAATAAAGTTGATGCATTCCAAGCAATTTTGCGTCATTCCTTTTGAATTGGCTTCTTATCTCCCCCTAATGGTGGGAAAATTGCTTCATCAAAGTGACAATCAGCAAAATGTGCAGTAAATAAATCCCCTGTTAAGGGCTCAAGGTATCTTATAATGGACGATGAGTTAAATCCAACATAAATCCCAAGTTTTCGTTGTGTACCCATCTTAGTTCTATTGGGAGGTGGTATAGGAACATACATTGCACAACCAAAAATTCTCAGTGTGAAGTATTTTGTTGTTGACCTAAAATGAGTTGTATGGGGGAATGTTCATGGTATGTAGTAGGCTTATAACGAATGATAGATGCTGCATGAAGGACTGCATGTCCCCAAACTGAAGTTGATGACTTAGTTCTCATGATTAAAAGTCTGGCAATTAATTGAATTTGTTTGATCAGAGATTATGCCAAACCATTCTGGGTATGTACGTGTGGAACGGAATTTTCAATGGTAATTCTTATAGACATGCAATAATTTTTAAATGCTTGAAATTGAAACTCCCCGGCATTATCAAGACGGATGGTCTTGATTGGGTTGTCAGGGAATTGTGCTCTTAACTTAATGATTTGTGCTAAAAGTCTAGCAAATGCAACATTGTGGGTCGAAAGCAAACAAACATGTGACCACTTAGTTGATGCATCTATCAAAACCATAAAATATCTAAATGGTCTACAGTGAGGATGAATAGGTCCACATATGTCTCCCTGAATGCGATCTAAGAAAATTGGGGATTCCACAACAATTTTACTTAGGGATGGTTTAACTATCAATTTACCTTTGAAACAACTAGCACAATTGTAATCACCAGCTGAAAATATTTTGTAACTCCTTAAAGGATGTCTTTGCGAATTACTAATTACTCTTCGCATCATTGATGATCCTGGATGACCAAGCCGGTCATGCCATAAAATGAATGTCTTTGGATCATTAAATTTCTTATTAAGACGACATTCGTTTCAACATGCCTTATATGAGTAAAATATAATTCGGAGGATAAAGCTAAGAATTTTTCTAACACTTTTTTTCCCATTTGAAACCAATGTGACATAGAGAAATTCTCTATTATTTTCGTTCATTGTTTCAATGTGATATCCATTTTGTCGAATATCTTTAAAGCCGAGTAAATTTCTTCTGGATTTTTCAGAGTATAAGACATTGTCAACATGAATTGTTGTTCCCTCAGGCAACATAATATTTGATCTTCCAGAGCCATTAATCAAATTGGAGATGCCTGATATTATTTGAACATTAGCCTCAGCTAAGTTCAAATTGGAGAAATATTCTCTTTTGTACATGCGTGTAGCATGATACATAAGACATAAAGTCATTGCCCATATTTAGGTCACGATTTAAACACATCTCAATGTGTCTGTTTTATCGAGCCATTTTCAATGATAAAATTCATAATATTTTGCCTTTGATATTGAAGGCATGGTAAAGGTCACAAAAATATTCGGGTATATATATGACACTATTTAGGAAAAATAGCCTTTCATATATGACCAAAAAAATGTCACAATTATGAGCGCTCATTGTCAATAATCATTTGCCCTTTGTAGTGGTGCACCACTTTTGTTCCAATTTTTGGCGGAATTGTCAATACGACCTTTACCTAATATTTTCACCTTTTCCACGTCCATAAATTTTTTATTGCGATCATGATCATCATATGCAACATATGCTTCTTAATTTGAAGCTGAACTAATTGGACGGGAGCGATATTATATTTATAATACCTCATTATTTTACTCAGCTACCATGAGACAAGAAACAAATCCTTAATATTTATTGGATTGACGTGCGCACTCGATATTTGTTGCAGCAATAAATCGAGGCGGGCCATGTGATCTTATTTTTATTATCTCATCAGTCATATTTTCACATAGCCTCAACATAGAGGTAATTAAAATTCTGGAATTATAATTAATATTTGACTGATTAAATTTTGTAGCATGAGACCGAGCCGTTCATTTTGAACTTTTGGAGCATTACCCTTTTGGTATGTATATATATAACTCCATAAGGTGAAAAGATATATAAAGTGAAATATTCACTTTTCAAATCTCTAAAGAGAAATTGGCAAATGATTATGTATAACATACAGTTTTGCATATATGTTTTATTCACAAATTGTAGTATCTAATTGTCATGACAAGTGATTTTTGTTGGTAATATAATAAGACTATAAATTCAATTATGGTAAAATAATATTTTGAAAATAAATTTAATATAAAATAGTTTTTCCCTTTTTTATGTAAAAACATAACATATGATTAAGTATATGTTCACAACTTGATTCATTAATAATCAAATGTACTATTCATATGAGTTGGTGGGACAACCTCCAGGTTGGGAGGCGAGACGAAGTCTACTTTAAAGCCATGCCTCCTCGAACGGGATAACCCGTCTCCTTTTCAATGTTTAGCTTTATCGGGGACAAGGCTTACCCACTATCAACCCAAACTTATAGCATTATTTGTATTATAAAATCAAAAATAGAACGATAACTAATCGTTTATATTTTTAAGAGAAAAATTACATGCCACACATTGACGTTTGATTTATGTTGTAGAAGATCGTACAAGATGCAAGTACAGATCATACTTTCATAGTCGGTGACGTTACAATGCATAATGTATGAATAAAGTACATTTACATAATTAAATATGCATGTAACAAAAAAGAAATAAACCATGATAACATGGAAATAAATTGAACTTATATAAATTAATAAAAATTATACCTTCTCAGCTTTATATCTTTGAAAAGCTTCTTGATCTTCAAGACCTCCTCTTGTAGAGCAACTTCGTGCTGATAACGTGTTGTAAATTGAATTGGAACTTGCTAGGAACTAGAGAAGGAAATAGAAAACTAAGAACTTCTACTACTACAAACTACTACTACTAAGGAGAAGAGACGAAATGAGATAGTTGGAATGAGAAGTTTTCATTCAACTTGGTGTGTTTTTACAATGAGGATGGCACCCTTTATATAGGCCATTTGGTGATGATGATAAATGTACTTTATACAACGTGTACAAGTAACACATACACCCCATGTCATACAACACATTACAAGTAATTTGACAATACATGGAAGAGTTGGTGTACATTAGAAATGGTTACAAGTAACATGACAATACATAGACAAGTGGAGTACTATTAAGTGAGAAATACAAGTTATATGACTACACAATATGTTGGTGTACATGTATGGTCATCCATATTCCACAACAATAATATATATATATATATATATATATATATATATCTGTATCTATAATTATAATAAAAGATTGAATGTGGACTGTGATGAAATACCATATCTACCCTTTTGCTCAATTTTCATTCGTCTTTCACCTTGTCTTGAAAATTTTTATACCAATTTCTCTCAAAGTCCCATTTTGAATCTCTTTCAAACTTTAGACATAATATTTTCTATTAGTCTCTTTCCATAGCCCTTTTTTTGTATCTCGATCCACCTCTAATGCGCCATAAACCGTAGGAACTTTGTAAAATTATTTTTTGTGGTATATCTTTGTAAGACTCGCTTCGTCCACGCATGAGTTCTTCATTTTCGGCAAAAACTAGAGCAACTTTGTTCTTTATCTCTTTATTCTATAAATTGCTCTCTTCGACCTATCTCTCTCTTTCTCTCACTCACAAGATAAATTTAAGTGGTGGGAGAGCACCTAGCTTCTTCAGCAACCCATACAACATCTCTGATTTGTTCATGCTTGAGAATCAAATTTCCTTGTGGTTTTAAGATATGTGTGGGGAAACCCGCCCGTAGCACGCTTGCCTACCTTGCTATTCACTTCATCAACCCGTTGATGCCGAGAAAGGAATCCGCTTTGTGAAAGCGTTTTCTCCTTGCTTTATAAGTTGTTGTTTATCAAGCCCTATTAAAGAGTTTTGATCCATGTAGCCGACCTCAATTAATTTTGGATGAAGGATATGTTGTTGTTTATCAAGCACAATGAAAGAGTCCGATTCAAGTAGCCGATCCCAATTAATTTGAGACTAAAGCTATGTTGTTGTTTATCAAGCACAATATAAAGTTTGATCCATGTAGCCGACCCTAATTAATTTGAGACTGGGGCTATGTTAGCACAATAAAAGAGTTTGATCCATGTAATCGACCGGAATTGATTTGGGACTGAAACTATGTTATTGTTTGTTATCGTTCCAACATAATTTACACAATTCATAAATTATGCTTCAGTTAATGCATGGTTTATAATTTTGACCATTAAGAGTAAGTGTTTCGGTTTAGGCAATGTTGAATTGGCATGAGCGAGGAAAAATTTTGGAGTTATAGGTTAAGAAAGTTTTTTGTAATGAACATTGAGCTTTAGATTTTCAAGGATGGTTATAGTAAAAACTTCTTAAATGGACTTTTCGACTTCAAAAGTTGATAATTACATGTTGTAATTACGATGCTCTTTTCTTTAAGAAATTGTTTTAATTAGAGATTTTTGCTTCTTTTGTTGATGATGCATCTTATTTGGAATTTATTCAATTACCTTTGGAAAAAAAAGGTTAGATTCCACTAAGGGAAAAAAATAAAGGTATTCCTTTAAAACATTAAAATTTGGAATTCTTGAGTTACCCACTTGTCAACTAGCTTTTTATAGAAAGGAAGAATGCTGACTATATGAATTTAGTACAAAAACGCATTGCTTGTATTATTTGAAAATTAATCTTGTTGAGAAAGATTTGTTCGATTCTAAGAAATCTAATTTCTAAATGGACCTTATTAATAACAGGAATGGAAGAGTAGTCTTTGAGGGATTTCAAATAGTTCGGCCTTGATTCCATTTGAATTGATGTTCATAACGTCATTGATTGTTGAATTTTGTCTTAGTAGGTGCCTGCTATAGTGCCATAGCAATGCAAACTCACAAAAATAATATTGGGAATCAATCGATTAGTTCTTCTAACAAATGTAGAATTTAAACCATTTTGTAGAGTTTAAACCATTTTAAAGTAGCTAGCTAGAAAATGTTGCCTAATCATTGGGTCCTGAAATAGTGAGAATCCACATAAAACAATATCAATCTTTCCCTACTTAGAGATAAACTAGACAGTCTTGTACTATTATTTGTGCCTCAATACTGGCAAATATGTGTCAACTTTCGATATGATTCTATATATTCTAAATTAGGAAACAAGTTTTTTTATGGATATCAATATTGACAGCTGTGTGATTCGTGAAGGTTAATACCTTGTATCTGTGTGATAGCAAATTGTTTCTTATCATTATTTTGTACTATAATGGCATGTTCGCTTCACCGTCTTAGGTCGGATTAGCCACACCGGACTGGTTAATCCGGTGTTCGCTTGGAGGATTAACAAGGCCACGGGATTAGTTAATGGGCAGGAGTGGGGACTAAATAAAACCACCAATTTTGGTGGGACTAACTAATCCCAATGCTTGGCCATTGCAGATTACCCAAATGCCCCTCATCTCTACATACTCTTCTTCTCTCCCAAGATCACATTCCTCCTCACACTCTCCCATTCCATCTCCACCTCCCAACACCCAGATCTCAACCCTTTAATGGCCTTCAAGTCCTCCACTTCAGACCCCAACAACACCTTTTCCTCATGGACCCCTACGACCACCAACTCATGCTCATCCAATCTGTTTCTTTTATCTCTCTTTTATCTCAATTGTTTCCTCCATGGTTCACCGATTCACACGATCTCATCGCTCAATCTAGCTAATCCATCCTCAAACTCTCAATCTGATAGTTTTGGTCAAGGAAACTTATGGGTTTTATTTTTCAATTGAAGAATAACCTTCAATTGAATATTATAGATGTAGATATCAATGAAAAAATAAAATTAAAAAAGGAAAAAAAAATTTATGCCCAGTCTCGTTGTTGAGGCAATGAAGAAGATGGAAGGACTGATTCATTATTGTTCATGCAATGGAGAAGATGGAAGGATTGGTTCATTATTATTCGGGCAATGAAGAAGATGGATGGGCAAGTAAATCATTTTACCAATATCTAAAACATGTTGTCCCAATGTTAAGACGCCCAACCGAACAAGTGACTAATTTGGGACTAATCAGTTAATCCAAGTCACAATCTTTGTATAAGTTAATCTCATGAACTTAGAATGGTTAGGTTTGTGAACCGAACTGGCCATAAAAGAATTGGGAGCGGCTAAAAGGGCCCCATTTTTCTCCTGGAGGACCCCATTACTTCATCATACCCCGATTTTGAATTTTTTTTTACTAAACGGACCCCACTTTTTTTTCAAAATCCTAAAAATAGCCCTATCTTCAACCCTAAAAAAACTTTCTCCCCAATTCATTTCTCACTCACATACCCTAAATCAAGTCTTCCCAAAACCCATAAATAACCACATATTCATCATCCACCATGGTCAGTGATGTCGTGAGAGGTTGTTTTGCACTCAAATCTCATAGGACAATGGGTGCATTTTTTAACTTACTGCGACTGATTAGGTAAGTTTTTGACACTCTAAGCTTATGGGTTTTGTTCCTCATGATCTTGCACGCGTCATTTAGATTTGGTTTTGTGGCCATTGTTTAGGTGTAGTGAGGCTAGAGTTTCTGGGTTATGGTTCTAGGTATCCCGTATTGGACGGTCGCTCAGAACCGATACCATGTGATAAGTGTCGGTCATGTTGAATTGATAACATTTAGATGGTGTCAGATTAGTTAAGTCGTAATTCCTTATGTGGTTTCAGTCAGTAAAAATCAATATCATTGAAGAAGTTTTAGATTGTTTAGACCGAAAGCACTTCTATTTGTTTCGGTCATGTTAAACAGATACTTGTATAATTGAATTATTATTCTCATTATTTGAATTTTGTATCGACTATACAAACATTTTACTTTGTCATAAGGTATGGCGAGACCGAAAATAAGAGCACAGAGACCTCCTCATAAATTTAGTACTAGTATTGCATGGTCCTAAGCTCCCAGGGTGTGCCTAAGAGGAAGCGTCCGACTTCCTCTTATAGAAAGCAAAAAAACCTTGACGCTAAAAAATATCTAGTTAAGAAATCAAAGTTTGAGTCAGTCGGATACAGGAGAGGTTGATATTAACGTCATTGTTACCGCTTTTGTAGGTAAGAGGGATACCATAGTTAAAGGAATCGGTGCGAGTGGTCCACGGGAGGCACTAAAGAAAGTCGTACACTATCAAGTAGTGATTCTGCTGAAAGTGGGGAGAAAGAGGAATGTTTCGATATGTCGACCGATCTGGGAGACTTAGATGTCACTTCATTTCCCAGTGGCCCCTCAGATTTAAGTCTTTTACCCTCGTTCAGGCACCATGTGCTCTTAGATATTTGGAGGAAAAAAGTAAGTTAATTTTGGAAAGATTGATTTGATCATATTGTTGGTTATATATTGGTTTAAATATGTGGTATATATGATGTATGCCCAGGGGTCATTTAGGTGCATAAATCATGGCTATCAATATCTGTTTGGAAGATAATCCCTCAACATCCCGAAAAGGAAATGGTTGAAAAGTTGATTAACGACTCAATTTTAGCACCACTGGGCTACATCTCATATGACGAAGGCAATAAGGTCCATGTTTCAGGCATTGTGGAAAGATGGCAGCCCGAAACCAACACGTTCCATCTCCCGTTTGGCGAGATGACGATCATACTTAAAGACGTGCGAGTCCTTCTTGATATTTCGGTCACCGGTAAGGCCGTGTTTGCCTTACAATGATCGTAAAGTGGTGATGTCAATGGTTAGTAGGTTGTTGTAGGTGTCGGTGAGTGATGCTGACGAGGAGATTGGAACAGGGCCTAGGATGACCGTTGGTTTGTCATGGTTGAAGGACCAGTTCTCTGAATCGAAGAAAAGAGAAGGACATGACGGCAATAGAGGTTGTGATGTATATCCTAGTCCCGAGGTCTTGGTCCGTGCCTACCTTTTGTTTCTCCTTGGAGGGACTTTTTTTGCAAACAAGTCTGGTACAAGAGTCTCCATTTCCCTCCTCCAGCTTTTAGGAACATGTTGAAAAGATTAGTTCTTACTCATGGGGAGCCGCAACACTTGCATACATGTACCGTCAACTTGGCATTGTCAATCGTGCCAAAGTTACTCAAATTGGCGGTTATATGACGTTGCTAGAGGTCTAATACTGTATTTGAATTTATTACATTAGTGTCACATTTAATTTGTTCTATATGTCATCCATACTATTGTTTTGTCCAGGGGTGGATGTATGATCGCATTGCACTCATTGAGCCCACTTTGTGTAGCGACTACCCCGGGTAATGAAGTGGCACCACAAGAAAAAGTCCAAGCTTTATAAGAAGGACTAAAGGAGAGCGTTGGATCATCTTGTATCTTTCAGACCTCGACCAGCTGAGATCCCATAATGTGAGAACCAAATTCGCTTATTCAATTATATGCCTTATGTTTATTGACAAGTAATATTGTTTGTTGTAGGTGATTTGGAATAATACTTTCAAGGGTGCACCACCTATTCATGATATTGCCTTTACTTTGGCCCCATATGGTTTATGGATATCGTGGAACCACACAATCTCACAAGGGTGTTGCGACAAATAGGATTCAATGGATCCCAAAAGAACCTTGACCAGTTAACGCTGATAGGAGGGCGTGGCTAATTTGTACAACGTCAAATACTCATATGAGGCTCAATTTTGGGAAGATTGAGAAGGTCTTCTTGTATCTGTTGAGAGACGCAGAGAGAAGGCGGACTATCCTTATCAGGCCACACCCGACTATCTGGAATGGTTTCACAAAATCAGCCATCCTTTTGTGGTGAATCTTGAACATATTTCAAGAGTGGTCCATGAAGATGAGAACTCTTTGGTAAGATTTTTTTGCACCATTGATTATTTTTGTCTCTTATATCTCCTATCTTATCGTATTCATGATAATTCTTAAAGTATATTAACACTTTTTGACTTATATATATACAGCGCAGCCGCTAGGCGCTTGATGCGGCATTATGATTTCGGTGCATGGATAGGGACAGTGTTACGATTGTCGATGCATTTGACATGGCTGATCGTGTCATCGCCTTCCTTTCAGGACCTAAAGAAACATACGAATCCACCGGGACTGCCACTCAAAGCGAAAGAGGAATAACATCCATCGTGGTTGCTCGTCAATATGGCCGAAAGGGCAAGCAGCCAAGAGTGAAGCCTTGAGACTTTTCAATGACTTAACCAAAATTATTTGAAGTTGAAACAATATGCCTACGTGCATAAAATGCCTTTATGCATTTTCAAAATAATGTTTTGTTCATGTTCAATTGTTGTGTGGTTCGTTAACTTTGGATTACATCATTTGTTCCTTTTTTTAACAAAAATATGGAGTGATGCATATAAGGTAATGTTGTGTTTCTATTCAGGCAAAACTGATGTCCAAATTATCTTACTTTTGTGCTTCATCTGTGCTTGACGGTCATGAAGATCCGAGAGCAACAGTGTCACGGTTGTTTTTTGTTGAAAGTCTCAGAAATATTTCGAACACGTTGGTGTGATATTTTTCAAAATTCAAAATCATACGTTAACAAATGGAATACGAGTGGGGTATGTGCAGTTCAAATATGGGCTACAACATGTATTACATACCATTTTGACCAAGAGTAATAGATAACTAACGGTCCAAAAAAATGAAAGTATCAGACATATTTTGGTTTAATAGCATTGATAAAGTGCGTACACAAACAAGTAGTTTTCTAATGGGGTACGAATAGTAAAAAAGTGGGGTACGTTCCTATATACAACGAATCAGATCCGATACTGTGTCCCAATTGTAGGACTAACGTAACCAAACCTATTTTGAATTAGTTAATGTAGGGTACAAAATGATTATCATTGACAAAGCACAACCATATGAGTTTCCTCTCAGATAAAGGTGGGGCTGAATTTCTGATGGGTAGCCAAAGACCGGAGCCTCTCTTAGCTAATAGCGCAAAACATATCGAAAAAACGGGTCGCAATGACCAACCCCATATCTGGTAATGTAAGCCAAGAAGATCCAGGGGCAGGGCTCTCGTACACATTAATGGCATCATTGATTCTTTCATACTTAGTTTCTTGAAACATGTTTTTATACAAGGCCTTGTTGCTTACCATCTCTTCAAACATCTCGCGTCGCACCCACCTCCATCCTTCATCACCTCCTTCATAGCTGATAGTATTGGTTATTGCTTGAAACCCATAATTCCCATCGGGATTAACATCCACAGTGTCTATACGGTACGTGTTCCACATTTGAGGTATCCCATCAATGTACCCCCTAGCAGCCTGATTTCAAGTCCTAGAACACCTAGGTGTTTGGTATGGGATTGCTCTTCCCTTTTTACAACCCTTTCCTTGACCCTTTCCTTGTCCACATGTTAAAGGAGGTTCCTCACAAGGCCCCTCATATCCCTTACTCGGCCCCTCACTTGCTCCCAAAGGTACAACCTCACTTGATACCTCATTAAGTCCCTCACTAGGCATACTTGGCTAAAATGGATGCAATGCATCACCAATATGGCTAGCAACAATTTCTTGAGGGGTTTGACTTGCCCGAGTTAGCAAGTCTGGATGACTTGTTTAGATTGGTTGGGTTCCTTGGCTTGGTTGGCTTTGCTGGCTATTTTGACTTGGCTTCTTTCTTTTGGAAACCTGTATCACAGACTCTTTTGCAGCTTTGGCCTCTACATACTCGAAAGAAGAATAGTTCCTCTTGCTCTTCGACTTCCTCTTACTGAGATGCATCTTGTTATTTTTCTGTCGATCCTTTGTTGTAATCTTGTCTTCGAGTGTAGAAATAAAAGTCGATGCAGGCCAGGTGATTTCC
Source organism: Stephania yunnanensis (assembly GCA_039657365.1). Lineage (NCBI taxonomy): Eukaryota > Viridiplantae > Streptophyta > Magnoliopsida > Ranunculales > Menispermaceae > Stephania > Stephania yunnanensis. The sequence goes on along the minus strand of CM077584.1, from coordinate 47,660,571 downwards.
CTTAACTTTTGTACAATCTTTGCCATCATGTAAGGACCACTACCCCTATATTTAGCCTCGACTTCTTCCATTTGAACTTAGTATAAATAATCTAACTCCCCATTCAATGAAGGCCATGTTCAATTTTTCCCAAAGCAGGTAGACTTCATCAAAAGTGATTAGGTTGCGGTCAAGCAAATGTAGCGCGATCTCATGCCCACATGGGAGGCCTTGAGTGGCCCGCACAACACATCCACAAATGGCCTTATCAAGGCGACACCATTACTAACTGTTTGTACCTCCTTATAAATCACATCTAATGCATGTCAGGCTACGAAGCCTACGATATCCTATGATGTTACGAATTACGCGGAGCCAAATCAGCGGCGGTGACAGAGGCGGTCCAATCCGGTTCTGACACGTCAGCAAGATGTAGAAATTCAGCGAATCACGCTGTGACACATGGCAGATTCCGAGTTTTGATCTAAAAACAGCCCTACGATGCTCCTCAACGCACGAGTCACCTCCAAAACCCTAAAATCAGTAATGAGTACGATTTGGGCTATTTATATATATATATATATAACCTAGGTATTATTAGGAGGGAACTAATTAGTATTTTTAGAGATTAATTATTAGTTTTTAGTATAGATTTTTGAAGATGATGTCCGACTAATTAATTTTTCTCGCCTAAGTCGAAGGGGAAGCAAGTCGGAATTATGGTTTCAAAGCATATTATGTGAAATTGTTTATTTTATTATTTAATTAATTTAATTTCTCCTATTTCATTGTTGTTGATTTTAATGATTATGATTTAGATCTATGGTGTGTATGAGGCCAGTGCATGCTTTTAGGTTGACAATCTATTGTTATTTGAAATATTAGTATCCATGTAATTGTGCTTTTAGACCAATAAAGTAATAAACATTCAGCCGTTTGCCGTAAAACCCTTTCGGTGTTTGAATGTACAACAATTGAATCTAGGTTAAATCGGGAGCGAACGCGATCCGGTTATTTAGGATTAGTGTTCCCGCAGATCTATATTACTGCGGTTAGTGTGTTAAACCTGATTGGCGGATGTCTAGGGTTATACATTAATTAAGGAAGTAGTTAGTGGCGGACGTCCTGCTATCGAGATTAGGGATACTAGGAATTTCTAGCGGATGTCGATTTTCTATAGCTAATCTAGGAGAATTTAAATTAATAACTTTTTGGGGAAGATTGAAGACCATAATTGCTATTGAATCTTGATTCTGATTTGTGGAACTGGAGATTTAGGTGAACTTTTCATTATTGATATTAATTTGTGTGAACTTTTAGTTATTGCTTGTTTAATTAATTATTTTATTGATTTTCCTAAAAACCCCCAGACTATACAAGTGGTGCTGATACTCATGTACCACTAGGTGCATTGATCGGTTGAATGAGGCCTCCAAGTTACATTGTTGGTGGGTAAGAACATCGTGTATTGACTTGAAAGCATCTCCAAAATGACCTTGTGATGTCCCGAGCTCCCTCTTTAGTACATTATGTGCACCCTCAGCTCGATTAGTTGTCGTATTCCCAAAGTGCAATATAATGTTTGTCCATGCATACACAAACTTCTATTTTTGACACAATCATATGTCCTTAACATAGTCCAACAACCCCGGGGCTCTACCATACTTCACCTCTAGTTTCGCAAGGCGGCCATTGAAGTTGACTCAGTTTTGGACTGCACTAAGTTAATCCACATCCCATAACAATTGTTGTATTCCTCTTCGTCGGAATATAAATCCTTTGTCTTCAAGACAATGTTCTTGTTCACGTGCCATGAACAAATCAAATGGGTTGCGTTGGGGAGCTCCTCCTCTATTGCTGCAACCAAATCTAAGTCCCTATCCGTCAAAACATCACTTGAAAGTTGCCACCCATCTAATAATGACTACAACTATCTAAGTGCCCATGCATAATCAGACCTAGCCTCCTTACCTAAAAATGCATGCGCCACTAGGAAGGTCATGTACGTTGAGGTGACCCCGACAATCTCAAGCAGTGGGTACTTGAACCAATTTTTCTTGTAAGTGCAATCCATGATCAATACATAAGGAAAACACCGAAGGAGTTGCACTGAATTAGGGTGGGAAAAAAATAGATCCTCATGTTATACGTGTCTGGCCAAAAGAATGTTGCTCAATGTATTTGTGGTCGTACAACTGGTGGAGTAGAAACTACAACTTACTCTTCCCGTTAGCTTCAATCTTTCTCAACATAAACCTTTCATTGTATATTGTCTTCATAACAGTCACGTTGCCCTTATTCTTGCTCTTGAGGTTACTTAAAATATCCCGAGGGCGGGCACTAGTCTTGCTCATGTCTCGCACTATTTCTTTCTCATCCATACTAAGTCTCCCGGCATAAGAGTGCCCAAGCAAAGAATTAGTGAAGCTATGGTTGTGTAGCCCACACACAACCCAGACCTGCCATAATCCATCAAATTTGTGCTTGATCGATATTTTAAACTGGCATCCACACTTCTTGGATCCAGTCAATTTTTTCTTCTCCCCGCTCGCCTTATATTCCATTATTTTCAATAGTTTTTTTGTCTTTGGAAACTCTCACTTCAAATGCCCCATACCTCTCACAACCTGTTGATAACCTAGCTCGCCTACCCTAGCCAATGCCACCGAATCAGACTTCAATATGATTACTACAAAACCACAACGTCTGGTAGTCTCCTAAGCGCAAGACACTGCTTTATCTCTCCTCTTAAGCGATACATCCGGTGTAAAGATGCAGGTGAAGTCCGGGAAAGAGTCGCTAGATGCACCCGCTGTGTCGCTTGTACCAACCTACAAAAAGCAAAAAATAATCGAGAATTAAGGAAAACAATACATTTTAGACCAAAAAGAGAGTGTGTCGGTTCAACATGTATGATACATTAAGCATGCGTATCGATTGGGTATAGCCAAAAGTTAAGTATGACTAATAGCATACATGTGTCATAACCATAGGTGACCTTTCAATTGAAGAATACTGAAAGGTAACTGTAACTTTTAGAGTTGATAGGTCAAAATGTGTAGAACACGTCTCGACCCTGTTACTCCGCAGAGCATGGGTTTTGCAACCTTTAATAGAGGTTATTCCTTAATCAACAAAACCCAATAAAAATTGAAAAAAAAATACCTCTTCATTGTCGGGATGGCTTCGTTTTGAGGAATCCTTCGACACTTCAATCCAAATCAGTCGAGAACAACAAGAACTCGAAAGGCCTAAAATCGAAAATTGGATTAAACAACATTCATTCAAATGAGGCCTAAAAATGTCAAAACCATCCACAAATCAAGCATAAATGAGGAGAGAATGAACTTACCGTGTCGATTACGGGTGAAATCTGGTGTTTATAGTTCTACTTGGTGTCGAGAGTATGAGGGCGATTCGTGCTCTTTGAAGTGTACAGTGAGGAAGGACAAGTGAGGGTGGGGTTTGTGGAAGATAAAGCCCTTTTATATGAAAGGTAAAAATGTTATTTCCTATGAGGGTGGTTTTGGAACTACTTTAGAATTTGAAAATGGGGTCCTCTAAGAGAAAAATAGGGTCCTTTTAGCCGCTCCCAAGAATTATATATTACAAACAACAATACATTTAATATGATTTTCTTATCTTGATGTATCATTTCTTTGTAATGTAGGAATGTTTGTTTAGTTTCACATAATTTCAGCTTCCTTCAATTTTCCTCATCGTCATATGGTTATTTTTTGTTTGGTTGTTTACAAATTTGAACTCTCATGGTTATTTGATCATATTGATTGTAATAATGAAGTTGTGAATTAAGCTCTCATAAATGCATTTTATTTTCTTGCGAATGAAGATACCCTCTCTTTGTTAATTAGTGTGAATGTGTCATCTTCGAGTGGATCAATCAGTAGTGATTTAATAAAAGGAATAATTTTCTCATTTAGTTCAAAATTTCTCTTTTAATGAGAATTTGGTAAGGGGAAACTATAAAGTGTCAATTGCTCATTGAGTTTACATTGTTGTAATTAATATGGATTAACTGATATCACTTATTTTATGCTTGAGATCGAGGAAATATAATTATAGAAGTTGCAAGAAGAGAAAATAGTGAGCTCATAGTCTAATAAAGGGTGTAATTTGCTCATTTAGTTCAGAAAATTTCTATAATGAAAATTTGGTTAGAATAAGCTATAGAAGTGTCAATTGATTAGTGAATGTACATTGTTGTAATTAATGTGTATTTCATATCCTATTAGAACTATTTTTCAATTATATATCAATTTATCTATGATTAATGTGTACTTCATATCCTTAGTATAATATATTTATACTAAATTTTATATTTATATTGTTTGTTCAATTATAACTATCTTTTTTTTAGTCTGAGTTTAATTTATATAGCGTGTGCATCACTTGCACTGCAAGTGCGGAGCACGTATTGATAACTAGTATATATATATATATATATATAGGCTAATCCTATTCTAATTGGGTTTGATGATTAAAAAATGATAAAATAATTATTAATAATTCAAAAATCTTTTGATTAATACCTAAAAATTAGCCAAGTATTATTCAATCAAAGTTCTAATTATATCGACAATTTCAATCCGAAAAAACTTTAATTAGTCTTGGGGCCTTCATTGCTAAAAAATACACTGAGAAAAAATAATTAACAAAAAATAAATTGTTAAAAAATAGATTAAACAATAAAAAATTTTTGTGAATTCCTAAAATATAGCTAACGTGGAGTTAAAAATAGGCGTTAAAGATGGGCATTAATAGTCCTAAAATATCTAACTTGGAGTTGGAATTGTATTGTGCTAAAAAAGTCAATGTATGTATATATATATATATATTGATCATCAATTAGTGGGAAATTAAATAAAGGCATTATAAGTTTTTATTTAGCAACGGAATAGCAGCATAATAGGTTGTTTTGTTGCTATTCCATTAGTAATTTAAATTAGCAACGGAGTAACAACGGAATAATCTATTATGTTGCTATTCCGTTGATACTCATGTTGCCACGTGTGCAGCCCATTCCGAAGCTAATCCATTGCTATTCATTAGCGATGGAATAACAATGGAATATTAGGCGGTAAATGTGGGCGCCGACTTTACCAACGGAATAACAACAAAATATTTTTAGGGAAAACTTTAGCGCCAAATTTACCAATGGAATACCAACGAAATGTTTTTGGGGAAAATTTTGGTGCCAAGTTTAGCAACATAATAGAAAACAAAATAGTTTCCTGGCTAAAATTATGTTGCTAATCAATCCATCACTAAACTCTAAATTTTCTATTTATTGTTAATATGTTGCTATTATGTTGCTAAATAGCAACTAAATTGATTCTTATGCTAAATTTCATTGGTAATTTTCTTTTTTTTTTGTAGTGTGGCGCCCTTGACGCGCCCGTGAATAAGTTCCATGGGTCGTCAATACGTGAGTTGTGTGTCACGTGCATGAGACATAGTCAAACCATACTATCATATACATGCAACGGGAAATAGAATAACAAACCTATGGGACGCCACCAGCAACCACGCATGTAATGGAGACAAACATGAAATAAGTAAATTAAGTGGAGTTTTCTCGTAGGTTTACTAACCTGATTATTGGCACGCAAAATCATTGCGCCTATTGATCCTCACACGCCTCGTACTTGACACCGAACCCCGACTATGAACTCCCTTGTCTTTAGTGCCATATTATATCGATATAAATGTGTTAGAGCCTAGTAAATGAGTTTTAAAACAGTCGAGTCAAAATAAAATTATTTAGTTTTACTTTCCTTAATTTTTTAAAATATGAAATTTTTCCAATGGCGATCACATTGAATCAAACCACGTTAGGCAAGTCTTGACTCGATCAATTTTCTTAATTTGGTCTTTATTTTCATTTTTAATATCCAAAATTTTTTTGGAAAAAAAAATCCATTAAGATCTAACTTTTTGGGAAAAAGGAGCTCAATCAATGACAAATAAGACTATATAGTCCAAGTATTAGAGATCTAAGTAGCCAAAAAAAGGAGCTCCATTCAATTAATGTCTATTGATTGATGACTCAATTTTTTTTTTTTTTGAATCCTAATCTTTATTTTCATTTTTAATATCCAACTAATTTACTTTAGGAAAAAAAAAGAGAGCTAGAGTCCATTAAGATTTTCATTCCATGTTGTTTTTACAATGGGGTTGGCACCCTTTAACTTTTGGTGGATGAAAAATACAATGTGTACAGTTATACATCACCATCATATGACAAAATACATAAGACTTGGATATTACAAGTTACATGACAATACATGGATATGATTATATATTGGAGTTGAATACAAGTTATGTAGAGTGTACAAGTTACATTCAATGTAGAAGTCATGCTTGATGTTACAATTCAATGAGAGTCATGCTTGACAATGTGATCATTCATAAGCTTGGTTAAAGGGTCATCCAATTTACAACACACTCCCCTTGGATGACACTTACCGAGAGAATATGCAAGTATTAGAGAATCAACTTTGATAAAGAGTTTTAATATTGTTAGAATTGCCTCATTAAAAACCTTGCAAGGAAAACCCAGTGGGATAAAACCTTAACAAAGGGAAAATGAGTGCAATCTAAGTAGATTAGCTAAGTTCAGCCAACTTTTTGGGAAAAAGGAGCTCCATTCAATTAATGTATATTGATTGATGACTAGCTAGATTTTTTTCTTTTAATCCGAATCATTATTGCGATCATGATCATAAAAATACAACATACAAGCCTTTTAATTCTTGTCGGTAATATAATAAGGCAACAAATTCAACTAGGCTTCAAAAAAACCTCCGAGGTTGGGTGGCGAGACATAGTCTCCTTAATATCATGCCTCCTCGAACGGGATAACCCGTCTCCTTTCAATGTTTAGCTTTAGTGGGATAAGGCTTACCCACTATCAACTCAAACTTATAAATAGAACAATAACTAATCGTTTGTAGTTTTAAGAGAAAAACTATATGTCTACAACATACAAGCTAGCATCGCAAGAATAAACAAGAAGATTGGACTTGAAAAATTAAAAGGTCATATTACCTTCATAAGCTTGGTTAAAGGGTCATCCAATTTACAACACATACAAGCCTTTGGCGCTCCTTATGTGTATGTGGTGAGGCCGACTCAATTACGAGTACCATTTTAATTCTTTTTTTTGTTCTTTTAGACTTTTTTTTAATGTGTATGTGTATGTATATTGATTGATGACTTCTTCTTCTTTATTTTAATTTGGTTTTGTTTTGAGAGGAAACAAGTGAGAATGCGAGCATAACCAATTAGGGGGGACTTAAAAAGGTTAGCCATGTGAGAAGCATGACGGTGAGAAGAATGATGTTGTATTTTTTCAATATTTCTCTAACATTTAGGAATGGCAGTCCCGACCCTTGGAAGATCCCGAAAGGCATTGTGAAGGACCTCCAAATTGCATAAATCCAACCTATGCTCCAGCTAGATATATATGTGCTTCCCTGTTTCAAGTTATATATTCAACCTACTATTGCTAGATGCTTTATTGATCATCACTACTTTTAATTACACGTAGCAAATGAAACTATACATATGTATTTTTTTGTTAGAGAAATAATTAAAAGAATCGTGTCGGAGCATATTTGGTCTCGCCTAATTTGAATTAAAGAAAAGAGTAATAAAATTTAGGGAAAATGCTAGAATGCACCCCTAAGTGACACTCCTATGACGTAGTCAGCGGGTTTCACGTAAAAATGAGTGTGTGCAAAATAATTTTTGGTGCATAACACGCATGGTGTGTATCTTGAAGCAAGCACGACGGCTCCATGAATGTGGGCCAGGTATGCTTGCCACGTCACATTTTTTGTAGGACCCACCACCCGCCATGTCATATGGTGTCACTTGGGGTGTCATTTTAGCATTTTCCAAAATTTAGAGTGTTGCTTTCGCAAACACGCGCGGGCCACCGCTTAATTGAGTAGTCCATTAGTAAGTTGTGCTAGGATTAGTTGTTGTTTTAAGTAACATCATATATAGGGAAGCAAATTAATTTATTCTTATCCTACTAAAATAGACATCAAGATAAGAACATAGATATATATATATATATATCATATATGAACCAAAGTGCAAAACCAAAATAAAAAAATGATAAAGTTGAGGCAGAGTTTGATCCTATACATATAATAAGCTTACATAGACAACAAGCTACTGCAATTATTGTGTTTTATAAGACAAGCATCCAAGCAGCTGTCATGAGAGTCTACAAATCACATAAACAAACGCAAATCACATAAACAACTATGGTAAAAATCTAAGCTGTAGATCACTAGTGAACAGAACTGAGTAAGGCTTCCTTTCCCTCAAAGTGTGAAAGAGGAGCACACCAGCAGAAAGCATAGTAGCTCTGGTGAAGATGAAAAACACAAATCACATACAAAACGCAGAAACATCAAGACCAATCAAGCAAAATCAAATGAACACACCAAACCAGATCAAATCGAAGTACAAGAGACAGAGCAAACCGAGACATTACAATACACAAACGCACAACTCAACAGACAAGACATTGAACACATTCCATCACCGAATCACTGAATCTTTCAACCAGAACAAACGAATCCCTAATTTTTTGAAAAAGTTGAATAAGGCTTACGGTGATCTACAGCTTGGATCTAAAGAAATCGCTCGACCGAAGGAGAAATTGCTTAAGATTACTCGAGATCGGATGAGGTCGCGATCGAGATCTGCTGAGAAATTAGATGAAATCTGGCAAGGTTGCGCCAGAGAAATTTCGTTTGGTATAGCAACGAATACCAACGAAACACTGAATTTCGTTTGGTATAGCAACATATTACCAACGAAAAATTATTTATTTGTTTAGAAAAACATAAATAATTAATATGTTTAGTTGGTAATCCATTATTAAAGAGTAACGGATTACCAATGGAAAATTATTTATTATTTAGAAAACATATTTGATTAATATGTTTCGTTCGTAATTCGTTGCTATTTAGCAACAGATAACCAACGAAAAGTTATTTTAATATTTTAAAAATAAAATATTAGCTTAATACATTCCGTTGCCATTGCCATGTAGGAACAAATAATATTATATAATATAATTTTTTTTGTAAAATAAAATATTAAAATAAATTTTCAAAAGTAGATATATCATAAAAACAACTAAAGTTTACAATATTTACAATAATGTTCCTAAAAAATGTTTCTATCAAGTTATAGAATGACTACGGCCGATCTAAGTCGTCGTTGTCCTTGGCAAAGAAGTCATGGATATGATCGTCCCCTCCATAATCGTCATGATCCATCATGCCTCGTGATGGGGCATCAGTAGGTGGGGTCTAATGAGGTGAGGCTTGAGAGGTTATAGCCCTGAGGTTCTAGGCCTGAGGGGTTTTGTTGCCTCAACAATGCCAAGAGGTGGCTCATCGTCTCCTCGTGTTGCCTCGGCCACTCACGAAGATATTTACATTAGGTTTTCATTTCTTAACTTTAAAAGAATTTTATGCATTTATTGAACTAAAAATATGATTTAAACAATTATTTTTAAAATAATATAAATACCTCTAAACTCAAGTTACTATCACTCCCTCTTCAACGCATTCTAACAACAAAATTTCACAAACAATAATATTAATTAATTAATCATTAATTCTCATAAACCATCGCAATAATAAGGCTTATATGTGGTCAAGAAAAACAATCCATGTCATGACATACACTAAGCACCACTGAAAGAACACTATTGGTATTTAGAAAAGCAAGATATCTATCGCTCAAAATGGAGAATGAAAAGCCAAGAATATTGTCAAAGGAATCGATTTGCACTAAAGAGGGTAAAAAAGAAGATAGAACATAACAGAAAATATAAGTATGAAGCATTTGCCAGAAGGTGTATTCAATATGATATCAAAAGTAGGTTAAGAAGGCGAGAACATACACAACTTTTGGTGAAGTTTAGAGAGCAAGATGCAATTGCATGAATTCTAAGTAAAAACAAAGATGTGACGTCAAAAAAACACATCTTGATGTCATAAACAAGATAGAACATCAATAACATTAAGAACATACTATCAAAAAATAAATAAATCAATGAGAACACTAGTGCTGTAAAATAACTTCTTAAGAAAAACATGGAAATAAAACCAATCTAATACGGTATAAGGTTATCTCACTCTCTACCCATTTTTATACTTTATTAAGTTCAGCTAATTAAATATGTATAGTATATAGTATTGATCGAGATACTCTAATACGATATGGAGTCACACTAGTAGTGTGCCTCAACTTTGTTTGTAGTGAATTAATTTAGTAATGAACCTATGTGTCTTCTTTTCTCCCTTTATTGCACTTAGAGAGAAAAGAAAAGAAAAGAAATGAAAAGGATCTCACCTTTTCAAAGTGGATTGTTACTTCGTTAGTGAAGTTGAAGAAGTTGGAGAAGTTGGAGAAGTAGTTCTTGCTAGTGACACTACAAAACATTGTGTGTTTAGCGACATTAATTTACTCATTTAACGACATTAATCAGTGTCTCTAAAAATTTTACCGACGCATCATAAAGTGTTGCCACTTGTGTTGGTAAAAGTGATGTCGCCCCATTTTTTTACGACACAAAATGCATGTGTTGGTAACATTTATTTATGACACTTTTGCTATAAGCGTCGTTAAACTAAGGACACTTGTTGTTTATGTGTCTTTAATTTTATGACATTTATTTCTTATGTGTCTCCAATTTAGAGACACTATTTATATATGCATCCCTAAATTAAGGACACTTGTAAGTTTAACGTCCTTAAATTGACAACACTTGTGCACTTAATGTCTCTAAGTTGGCAACTCATGTATACTTAGTGTCTCTAAATTGACAACGCATGTACACTTAGTGTCTCCAAAATAACAATGCATGTGCACATATTGTCTTTAAATTAACAACGCATGTGCACTTAATGTCTCTAAGTTGACAACACATTTATACTTTGTGTCTTTAAATTGGCAACATATGTACACTTAGTGTCTCTAAGTTGACAACGCATTCATATTTAGCGTCGTCATATATATATATATATATATATATAATAATAATTAATATTAATATTATTGGAAAGGAAATTTTATATATAAATTAAAGAAATTTCTACTTCTACTTACAAGAATATGATTATTTATCAATAGAAAAAAATTTATTTATTTCATTTGAACAAAAATTTAACTAACAAATGTACAAATTCAAGGTGAAAGGAAAAAAAATACTTACATTTGAATTTACTTGTTAAAACAGGGCTTTAAAAACTCTATTTTTGATGTTTCAATCAACACGTGTGCAAATCTTACTTCTACTTACAAAAACTCTTGAACTTCTCATTCAATACATTTCATTGTTGGATGATGACTCCACCACATCATCTGCAAATATTACTTTATTCTTCACTTGGCACCTCCCCGAACCTTCAATCAATCAATACAAGAAATGAAAAACTCAAATAAAAACCCCCCAAAGAACGTAGCAAAATTGTCAAAATCCATTTAAATCCAACAATACCAAAACAAATCACCTTTTGAATTAATAGATAGTCACAAAAGCATAACACTCATCACTCTAAATTTCTTGTGCGGTAAAACAGGGTTACCAGCATCACTTTTGTTGTTGTGTTTCAATAGAAAACAACAAGTGGATTGACATGCATGGTTCACAATCCCACAACTAAAATAATTGCTTCAAATGCTAGAAATCTTATCAAAGTATAGTTTTATCAAAAGTACATTTATAAGCTGCTTAATAATAGCAAAATATTTATCAGAGCATTAGTACTCACTGTGAGCTTAACAAAGTCATTAATTCCTATCTAGCTATGTATCAGAGTGTCGGTACTCACTGTGTTATTGTGATTTCTTTTTGTTTTGCAATGAGTACAAGTGCAAATGAAAGAATCTACATTGAAAGAGAACAAATTGTTGAGTCAAGATCTATAGAAATTGCAAAGGCTATAATTAAGAACTATATAAAATCTGCAAAAAAAAAAAACATGGGTTAATTATACGGTAAAAATAATATATTTCTTCTATGGAAACAAGTAGTCCACTTAATGCCTACAACACTTTTTCGAGGTACCACAATCAAAATACACCAATTTGATGTAAAGGGAAGAAAATAACTCACAAATCTAACAAAAAGAGAGTTTAATTAATTTAAAAATAATGAAATTGAGGGAATTGTAACAAATATATCATATCAAATCCCATGATTGCTAGACCATAATTTTTGTTAAACCAGGCTAACTAGCTAATTAAACACTTCCATCATTATTGGAACTTCCATTAATGATCAGAAAGAGCCAGCTATTAACATGGCCTCATTAATGGAGCCCTTAAGAAACCAAGCTAGCTAGCTTATCCATGCCAATATTCTAACAAGTTCATATGGGAATTCACACACATCACACAAATCTCGATGAATAACAAACAATTTCTTATGCACTTTCATTCCATTTATCATTGGGGATCAGTCATATCTGACTTATCAGACTTTTCAGTCACATCACATGAATTTGATTGAAATTCTCAAAAAAATCGATTTTAATTTGCCAGAAGAAAAGCAAAAAAGGGTAAATAAAAAAGCTCAAACAAATCCATTTCATAAATCCATCTGGAATCAAAACATATTCAATAATGAACCAACATGTTGAAAGCAAATCCATCTGAAGCACAAAGCTAGAGCATCTCCAGTAAAGTTGCAAAAGAAGGTCAGACTCTCTTTAGGCAGTAAAGACTAACATATAATAGTAGTGTAAATGATAAACGAATTTTATAGGATGACAACCAATAAGAATCATCAATAAAGATTTGACTTGAAATTTAGTAATCATCAAGGAAGAGGAGACTTGGAATTTAGTAATATCTTCATTAAAGAAAAACAAATATTTGTTAGTTAGTAATCTCTTCATTAAAGAAAAACAAATATTTGTTAGTGGGTAAAGATGAAATTGATCGAAAATGTAAACAATTTCGTGGCTTACAATATACTTGAGCATTATTTACCTCATGAACTTATCTCCATGTTTATAATTCAACAAATACATATACATTTCACTAGTTAGCAACTTGGGTAATGCGTAACTTCAATCCAAGAGAACATGTGAAGCTTCATATCATATCAATTAACAAATAATCTAGGCACTTGAGACAAGATGCCCCTTAACTAGAGGTCTCAAATTTACGAACCAAAGGAAGCACCAAAAAAATAATTCAATGTAATCGGTACTAAGAGTCATTAATTTACTACCCAAATTACAAAGAAATGACACCAAATTAAAAGAAAGAAAACATACCTCTTAAATTTAAAGGTAAAATTGTTACCTTTGATTTTTCAGAAAACCAATAGTGTATCGTAGTTGTCCAGTGATTAGGAAAGAATCCAATAGGAATTGATTTTTCAATCTCCTCCTTAGTCTTGTCAGCCTTAAAATACTTAAACTTCAGTTCAAACTTGTGCTCCTTCCATTTACGCGCAACGAACTGAAGGATCCACTTCTCTACTCCACCATCATGAGAGATCTCAAAGAACCTATTTTGCAATATAGAGGTGGTCAAATAAATCAAAATAAATATGTATTCGGACATTAAGGAGAATAAAAAACTCACTGTGAATGTCAGTATGAGAGGCTACATATCCATTGAATAAAACAATAAGGAAACCTCTTTTTCAATCTCTTCTTTCTATCTCATTCTATCAACACTTATTTTTTTGGATACCAATCAAATTCATGAAATAGAAATATCAATTTACCTTGGTAAAATTTATCAAAGCTTGCTTATCCTCCTTAGGCATCAACCTCCAATCTGTCCATTCAACGAAACAATGTTCCTTTTTCCTTGCAATTGTTCCCAACCATCCACCTAAAATCCCTCCTCCTCTTTTAATTGCTTGGCCATACTCATTAAATTCAAACACAATACTTTGTCCTTCGGGCAAACTAGAGACGCCTTAGCACATGTGAGTCCTTATTTTTTTTCGCACAATCCCTTGATTATCTATAAAAAGTTCCAATCAAACTTAAAAAAAAGAAAGGAATCATATAATATTTACTAACATTGGCATAGCAAATATCATAGTGTCATAAACAACAACAAGACAACAAACAATTGATATTACAAGATCAGATCAGATCAGATCAGTCTTGCACAATGTTGATCAAGGTGGAGGCCCCTCTCCAATTCTGGCAGTACTCCTGATGTTGAATTACAAGATGTAATCAGTAGGGAGGAAAATTTCCATTATTTTTTTTTTTAGGTAAGTTTGACCTATGTATTTGTTTCATTAATATGAATTATTTTTTCTGGTCATTAATTTGATCAATTGATCGGTTTCTATGCAAATTAAAAATTTCTCATATGGATTCCTAATTTAAGTTATATAGTTTCTGGTCATTAATTTTTTTTTGCAAATTAAAAATTTCTATGCAAAAAAAATTATTATTTTTTTGGAGATAAGCTATATTCCTAATAATTTAAGTTTCTTATTGAGTAAATTAATAAGATGAAACTATTAGTAGACGGTGCGAGCTTTAGAGAGGCAGGAGAGTACAGAGGGAATATAGGGAATTTGAAATTTCATATGGATTCTTGTAATTTCAGTTATACAAAAGCTCAAACCTTTAGCATATAAAGCTCAACTTAGCTATATAAAGACTATCTAAAACAAAATGGGCTACTTGCTTCTTGCAATGTGAAAATAGGATAAACATGACAAAATACTTCATGACCACAATTTTGTCACTGGTTTTCCCTAAAGCTCAACTTAGCTATATAAAGCTCAAACCTTCAGCATATAAAGCTCAACTTAGCTATATAAAGAATACGACACCGCAATCAATTCTACGTATAATAAAGAATGTACTTCACTAACTCTTGATCTATCAAAAATCTAATTAACAACAAAAATTCACCAAAACAAAACCTAATAAGCTCAAGATCACAGCTAAGAACCGGAACGAAATACATATGTGCACCATAAATTTTGATGGCTACTCAGGAAGATCAACTAGAAATTTAGAAGCAGAGACAGCTGCAGAGATAAGATATGTACCTTTAACGAGAATCCAAATGTGGAGTTGATTGCGAATCGTTGGGGTTCTTCTCCAATCGGCTCTCGAGTGCGTCACGAGAGAGTTGAATGTCGCTACCAGCGTCATTGTCGTCGTCGCGCGCGCCACTCGCCGCGCCGCATCGCTCGCCGCGTCGCATCTCTGCATAGCTCGTTCGCTCTTTGAGACGCGCGACGCCGCCGCTAACTGCCGTCCGATCCGCGAGCCGCTACTAGGGTCGCGCCGCTGCTGCCGACAAATCTTGTCGTCCGCCACGACTTCCACGTAGCGATCGCCAGCGCTGGCTTCCCGCCATCCGCCATCTGCTGGCGGTCGACAAGGCCAGCGCGCGCTCCATGGGAGTCACCATTTGCGGTTGAAGCTCCGCACTTTTCGTCTGGCTGGCCGTCCGTCCCGCGCTGCCATGCCCGAGCTCCCTCACCGCCGTCTCTTTCTTCTCTCTCCTTTCGATCTCTCATTTTCTCCTCTTCTCTCTCTCTCGATCTCCCCCCTCTTCCTTTATTTTCCTCTCTCTCTCTCCTATCAATCTCTCTCTTTGATTTCTTCCTCAAGAAAAGTAATTTTGTCCTCGAGATTCGTGCAAAGCGGAACTCGAGGCACATCAAAAATATATTTATTCAATGTTTTCTAAAGAATTTTGCAGCGCGCATCTTGAGACACCATAAATTAATGTTCACACCACTACCACCTCATTTCACAATCTCGAAACTCGCACCACACGCATCACGAGGAGCATCCAATGTAATTTTTCCTTTTATTCTTAATGTGACCACATAGCCACTATAGCCACATTAAACCGCTACCTCGTTCCCACGTCGACACGCGACTCGAGGCGCGTCCCCGTTCATGTTTCGACCTACCAAATTTTCTGCATATACCACAATTAGCATTATACTCTCAAATTGGATCTTACATACACACATCACAGAAAAATATCATACATCGGTATTTCCACTTGAGATTCGTACATACGTGTTTCGACGAGTGGGTCACACATACGACTTTGACTTTGCACGTGGCACAAGTCAAATTTTCGAGCCGTTACACCTAATTAATTTGGGATTTAGGCTTTGTTGTTGACGTTTGCTAAGTCTCCATTAACAACTAGGTTGCCTAAACAATTATAACTTCTTTACAATCAATATAATATTTATATATGATGAGCAGAGCTGTAAATTTCTTATGTTTCCACAGAAATAACTGTTGGGTTATATTTAGGGATCATATATGGACTAATTATAATAGTTTTTTTAAGAAGTTAATCTAATTGTTTTAGTTATACATTTAACATTTAATTAACTTTTTTTTGTTTTCGTGGTGTCCCGCACAAACGTCATCGACTAATCCATGCTTAGGCGATGTCGAGTTATGTACGAGAGGCAACCCTCTCAATTTTATTTTTTTCATTCACTTTAAAGTCTAAGATTTAAAATCTAATAACACTTGTAAATTATGTATCCTTAAATTTGAAATCTAACAACATTTATAAATTATGTGTCTTATATTTAAAATCTAACAACACTTGTAAATTATATGAACTTAAATTTGAAATCTAACGATACTTATAATTATGTATCTTTAGATTTGAAATTTAACAACACTATCATTTATGCTTTAATAACAACACTTTGTAACTTATTGTCTTGAGATTTAAAATTTAACAACACTTGTAAATTATGTGTCTTTAGATTTAAAATCTCAACACTAAGTTATGTGTCTTTAGATTTAAAGCAACAACACTTGTAAATTATGTGTCTTTAATTTTTTAATCTAACAACACTTGTAAATTATGTGTCTTTAGATTTAAGATTTACCAACACTTGTAAATTATGTGTCTTTAGATTTAAAATTTAACAATAGATTTAAAGTCTAACAACACTTGTACATTATGTGTCCTTAAATTTGAAATTTAACAACACTTGTAAATTATGTGTATTTAAATTTAAAACTTAACAACACTAGTAAATTATATGTCCTTAAATTTAAAGTCTAACAACACTTCTAAATTATGTGTCTTTATATTTAAAGTCTAACAATACTTGTAAATTATGTGTCCTTAGATTTGAAATTTAACAACACTTGTAAATTATGTGTCTTTAAATTTAAAACTTAACAACACATGTAAATTAGGGTCCCCAAATTTTAAATTTGGTGTCACTAATTTACCAAGTGTCTCTAATATAGGAGACACTTGTAAATTATGTGTCTTTAAATATTGAAATTGACAACACTTATTGTTTGTGTCCTCATTTTTAATTTTAGCAACACTTATAAACTATGTGTCTTTAAAATTAAAACTTGACAACACTTTTAAATTAGTGTCTCCAAATTTTAAATTTGGCAACATTTTTTTAACAAGTGTCCTTAATTTTGAGACACTTGTACATTATACGTCTCGAGATTTTGAATTTGACGACGTTTTAATATCAAGTGTCCTTAATTTGGAGACACTTGTATGTTAAGCGTCTCAAGATTTTAAACGTGACAACGTTTATATATCATGTGTCTCTAAAATTAAAATTTGAAGATATTTTTATTAGTGTCGGCAAAAAATGTTGCTATAGACCCACTTTGTTGGAGTGTGCGCAGCAATAAAGCAGAAGCAACAATAGTAGTAGACATAGACAAATGAGAAGTATAACAAATATTGTGAAGTAGTAGTGTTGTGTTGGTGGTGCAAGGGAGTATATATAGAGATCTTAGTACTACTTCTATTAGAACACATATGCATATATATTATGTTGATTAATAATATTGTTTTTTCTTCTCCTAATAATATATATTGCAAACTTCTTGGCCCATGTGGCAATTTGATTTAACAACGATTAGCAATGGAATAATCTATTTCGTTGCTAATCCGTTGCTAAATCAAATTGTCACGTAGGCAACCCATTCGAAGTTAATCTATTGCTACTTATTAGCGAAGGAATAGCAACGAATATTAGGAGGGAAATGTGGGTGCCAACTTTACCAACGGAATAGCAACGGAATGTTCTGGGGGAAATTGGGTACCAAATTTACCAACGGAATAGCAACGAAATGTTTTGGGGGGAGATTTTAGCCAAGTTTAACAACGGAAAAGCGACGGAATGTTTTCCTTTGCTAAAATTCCGTTGCTATTACGTTGCTAAGCCGTCACTAAAATCTAAATTTGCTATCCATTGCTAATCTACCACCATTCTGTTGCTAAGTAGCAACATAATTAATTCCGTTGCTAAATGTCGTTGGTAATTTTTTTTTGTAGTAATAACCACTATGGATAACGATAACCATCATCTAAACTTGTCTTTCCTATCGGATTTTATACAACGTTATTAAATGTTTTGATATTAAAACTCATTAATGTTGTAGTGCGAGTCACCTTAGGCCTTATTAATTTTTCTTTAATTTATGACTTACGCCTAATTAATATTCTTATAACATAGCTTAGGATAATTTTTGGTAATATTATTTGATGTAGAGCAATGAAGATCAATTCGTGTGGGTCGACACGATGAGTTGACATGCATACCAAACTCAATAAATGTGGATTTAGAAAGTAGACATTAATTAGAACTATATTAGGATTTAATTAGGAAGTTGATTTTTATTAGGATATGTTTTATTTAGAAGTATAGTTAAATAGAAAGTCTTGGAATGACCGACTAAAAAACTTTGGGGTTTTAAGGACATGGATTCATTGGAAACAACGTGGTTATCGATACTTATAGTACAGCTGTGAAAACGACAATTTTTGGCCAAATTCTTTAGTTTAAGCCTTCGAAATCGTAATTTTACTATTTTTGGAATATTGTAATTCGGTCATAACTTTTAGTTGGAGTTTCTATTTTTTACGTTGTTTATGGCATTGGGTTTCTTATATCATCTAGTTTATACTTTAAGGCTTTTTTAACTTTTACTATTTTTGACAAAAATTAGGGTTTTACTGTATAAAGCACCCTTTTGGCTATAATTCATGAAATTCTTATTTTTAATAAAAACTTAAATTTTTCTTTAGAGAATTGGAGTTATTCTCTTGTGCCCTAAGTTGTTTGTTCGTGGTTTTTTTAGTTATTCAATTTGGAAGATCCTCGCTGCGTTATTATTTCATCAACTAAGCTCTTTATGTGTACTAACATATCGATCTACCCGATACTCGCATCTTAAGCACAAGTCAGCTGACTGACTCCACTCTGAATGATCGGATCTCTAAGCTAACTTGCTGAATTTCTGAAACTACTTTTCTGACTACAAACTCTCCCAAACTCTTTGAATAGAGACATTTCGAGTCCTCAACTGCCCACAAATGTGTGCCTCTCCTGTAGCTGAGATATCCTCTGAACTCATCACATTAGTCGCCTCGAGTAGTGCAAACTCACGAGTCATTTGACAAATTATAACATATGCATATAATTTCACTCGACTAAGCGCATATGCCACTAAGTTCACATTCTCCAGGAAATATTCCAAGGAGAAGTCGTATTTCTTGAGGAAGTCTAATCATCCGTGTTGTCTCATATTCAAATCCTTTTGCGTATAAAGATACTTTAAACTCTTGTGATAAGTGAATAAAGTTAATCTCTGCCATATAGATAGTGCCACCAAATCTTCTATATTCGTAGGTGTTTGACTTTTTTCGGTCTCTCCTTACTTTGGTTCGACTAAACTCACGGGAGTTAGTCACGTGTCCAAACGGAATAACTCGAGACAAAAATATTAATTAACCAGAGAGATATAGAATATTAAGTTTATTTACTTAAAACAAAACTCATTAATTCTACTTAGATCTTCGGTTAAATTTACAATTAAAAATTAATTAACACTTGATCATAATTTAATATATATTTTGTAGCCAAGACCACAGCCCACCTAAGGTTAACCTGTTAGATTATCTTTTCCTAATTAATCTCTATTATATGTGACCCATATTATATTGTTATGTACTTTATGTTTTGGGCCCACAACTTGATGGTAGTTTGGGTATAAATGTTTTGAGTACGAGGGTTTTAATTCCCTCCCCTCTTTTTCAAAATAAACGGACCCAATAACTGTAAAATAGTTATTGGGATATGATTTATTTAAAACCGCATTAAAATCTCTCCATCAGAGATAACGGTATTACGGAAGAAGGCAGAGAGAAAAAACATTCTTAAACTTATTGGCAATGGAAGGAGGTATGTTTATATTTTATGATTTATAATTGAATCAAAAGTGTAGTGTAGATCAGAATGGATTACAATTGGTATCAGAGCATGGTTAAACACTTTTGATTCAATTGAGTAGTTTAAGTTGATGTTTAATTTTCGCATAATAGATCAATACTTTGATCGACTTAACTTTGAGTTTTGGGTATATTGCATTTTTTGGGTATATTATATTTTCCTATTCCGATGCCGAAATATTTGGCGTTAAAGAATTCAGATTTATAACAAATTGATATACATGGGTTGTGTACTAATTGTTTCTTTTGATACAAATTATCTTCTACAAAATAGAAGCATGGCTTAATATTTCCTATTTGTTAGTGTTGATTCACGTTTGATGATTTCTTAGTGGGTTAAAGTGAGTTGCAATTACCGATTTGCCCATTTGATTTCTTAGTTGGTTAAAGTGAATTGCAAGTAATGATTTGCCACGTTTGATATCATCATGATCATGTACTATATATAGATTTGAATAGATAAAATAATCTATTGATTAATTGATCAACTGTTATGGATACATACCAATAATTTTATATGTTTTTTTCTAATATGTCTTAATAGGTGCATGTTTAAGTATTGTCTTGATTAATTACATGCAGTATATGAAAATTAAGAATGTTAATTATGCATTAGAATTTTAAATTTTTTTTTGAAATTAAAATTAGAGTATGCTTAATTAAATGTTTATTTAATTTAATGAAAAGCTTGTTAGTCACCAAAGTGGCCTAGCTTGAATATACGTTAAATATTTAATTAAGACCAATTAATTATAATGCTAGGAGGTCACCCAAAGGTGGACCATTGCTTATAATTAATGAAACTTAAGAGATTTATCTTCATACTTAATTAAAATAGGTATGTTTTTTCCAAAGACATCTTATTTATTTTCCTAAGTATGATTGATTGTCTATGAAAGTATACTTATTTATAAAAGTATTGTATGTCTGAATCTATTAGATTTAACTCAAAGCATTAATGTGAATAATTTTGTTATATTTGCAGCGTCCTCTAATATGTTTGCCTTGGGTAATATGATGGTTAAGTTCAATGTGCTTAACTACAATGATTGGTTTGAACAGATCCAGTTCCAATTAGTGTAATGGACCTTGACTTGACAATCATTGTAGACGAAAAGCCTGCGGCCATTACTGAGGCCAGATCCGAAGAGGAAAAGTCTTTATATAAGGCTTGAGAGCGGTCTAATATGCTAAGTTTGAATTTGATGCGAATGAAGATTGTAGAAAATGTCAAACCATCTATGCCCAAGACAAGCGATGCAAAGGAATTCATGATCCAACTAAAAATGTACTCACAATCGGACATTGCTGACAAGTCCATTGTGGGAAGCTTGATGAGTGTGTTGACCACTAAGAAATTTGAGTGGTCACATCCCATCCATGATCATGTGACTAGTATGTCTAACTTGCCAGCGAAGCTCAAAGCAATGGGTATGGACGTGAGTTAATCATTTCTGGTTCAGTTCATTATTAATTCCCTTCCCCCTGAGTTTGGTCAGTTCTAGGTGAATTATAACACCATAAAAGAAAATGGAACTAGCAAGAAATCAAGGCCATGCTCGTACAGGAGGAATGGAGATTAAGAAATTGAAGAGTCACTTAGTTCATCTCACTATGCATGATGGAGCTAGCAGCAACAAAGCGATCCAAGGAAGGAAGGACAAAAAGAAGGACAAAGCCCCAATGAAATTCCATGAGGGTCGAATTACATCCATAAAAGAGCCGAGTTGTCATCTATACTTGTTGCATGAAGAGTGGACACTTCAAGAAAGACTAGAAAAGGTAAAAGTGGCGAGATCGATAGAAAATACAAATGAAGAAAGTAGACATGTCTAGTTCATTTACAAGAAGAAATGTATACATTACATCTTAAGACTCCTTATGAACTTTGGGTGACTGGTAGGAAACCTAGTTTGAGACATCTTCATGTTTGGGGATATCAAGCAGAAGTACGGATATATAATCCACATGAAAAGAAACTTGATGCAAGGACTATTAGTGGTTACTTCATTAGTTACTCTAAAAAGTCTAAAGGGTACATATTTTATTGTCCTAACCTTAGTACGAGAATAGTTGAGTCTGGTAATGCTCGGTTCATTGAGAATGGCCAAAACAGTGGGAGTGAAGAATCACGAAATGTGGATATTCATGAAATTCAATTGAAAACTCCTACATCTAGCATTTCTCCTCAAATTGTTGTTCCTCTTGTTGTATCACGGTTACGCAATAAATCCGGACAACAAATCATTATTCCAAATGAGGAAAATGAACTTATTGTTAATAAACCAGCTAATGATGCACAAGTTGTAAATGATCAAGTAGAACCACTAGAAATAACATTACGAAGGTCTGTAAGGACAAGAAGACCAGCAGTTTCAAATGACTATGTGGTTTACTCACTTGAACATGAATGTGATTTGAGCATCGACAAAGATTCAGTCTCGTTCAAACAAGCCATGAAATGTGATGATTCTGAAAAATGGTTTAATGCCATGATAGACGAGTTGAAATAAATGGATGACAACAAATTCAGGGAATTAGTCGAGCTGCCTGAAGGTACAAAGCAAGTTGGTTGCAAATGGGTCTTCAAAACTAAACGAGACTCGCATGGCAACATTGAAAGACATAAAGCCAGACTTGTCGCCAAAAGTCACAATCGAAAGGATGACATTGACTATAAAGAGACATTCTCTCCAGTTTCAAAGAAAGACTCTTTAAGAATTATAATGGCTTTAGTAGCTCATTATAATCTTGAGCTTCACCAAATGGATGTGACAACCGCTTTTCTAAATGAAGACTTAGAAGAGGAAGTTTACATGGACCAACCCGAAGGTTTCTTGGCCACAGGAAAAGAAAACTTGGTGTGTATATTGAAGAAGTCAATATATGGATTGAAACAAGCTTCCAGACAATGGTATATTAAGTTCAATAATACCATTACGTCATATGGTTTCGTAGAAAACATTGTTGATCGGTGTATATACATGAAGATCAGTGGGAGCAAGTTTGTTATATTGGTACTATATGTTGATGATATTCTTCTTGCTGCGAATGATGTTGCTATGTTACATGATATAAAGAGATTTCTCTCTATAAATTTTGAAATGAAAGATATGAGTGAGGCATCATATGTGATAGGAATAGAGATATTCCGTGATAGATCTCAAGGATTGTTAGGTTTGTCTCTGAAAGGATATATCAATAAAGTATTAGAGAGATTTCAAATGGACAAATGCTCTGCAGGAATAGTTCCAATTCAGAAAGGGGACAAATTCAGTTTGATGCAATGTCCTTATAATGATTTGGATCGTCAGCAAATGAAATGTATTTCTTATGCATCATTAGTTGGGAGCTTAATGTATGCCCAGACTTGTACTCGAACAAATATCAATTTTGTTGTTGGAATGTTGGGTTGATATCAAGGTAATCTTGGAATGGATCAGTGAAAAGCCGCAAAGAAAAGTACTTAGGCACTTACAAGGCACCAAAGATTACATGTTGATCTACAAACGGTCGAGTCATCTCGAAGTGATTGAGTATTCTGATTCAGACTATGCCGGATGTGTGGACTCGAGGAAATCTACATTCGGTTACTTTTTCCTATTGGCTGGAGGAGCAGTTTCATGGAAAAGTGCGACGCAAACTGTAATAGCTACTTCCACTATGAAGGCTGAATTCGTGGCATGCTTTTGAGGCCACTATTCATGCATTATGGTTGCGGAGTTTTGTGTCAGAACCTGCTATTATTGATAGTATAGCTAGACATATAAGGCTATATTGTGATAATTCCGCAGCAGTTTTCTTCTCAAAGAATGACAAGTATTCAAAAGGTGCAAACCATATGGACTCGAAGTACTTGTATGTCAAAGAAGAAATGCAACTACAAAAAATATGTGAATAAATCGTTAAACGAATTAGAAACGGAATAAGATCCGTTTCTAATTCGAAACGGAATTAGAAATCGAAACGAATAAGTTCCGTTTCTAAATTACAAAGTTAGCGACGAATTGAGACGGAAACATTCGAGACGGATTTGAAACGGATCGAGATCGATCGAGATTTTAATTAGAGACGGAATTAAATTCCGTCTCGAAAAATGGCGCCACCATTCCCGCCAAAACTTTATTTTGTTATACTCGTTCATCAAATCTCGAGATTTGTGACAACAAATCTCGAGATTTCTCTTTACCCCTCCAAAACCCCCTCGTCTCGTCTCGTCTCGTCTCGTCCTCCCCACCACCGAAAGCCCTAACCAAGCAACGAATCGCGCGATTCGATCTCATCGTCTTCGTCGTCTCTCCTCTATACTCGTCTCTCCTCTCTCGGTCGCGCCGTCTCTCCTGGCCACCGCCCCCCAAATCTCCAACCCCCAACAAATCTGCGTCTCTGCTCCGTTGCTCTCAACTCTCTCTCTCTCGGTCTCTCCGTCTCTCTCCAACCACCGCCCCCAAATCCCCAACCCCAACAAGTCGTCCTCGCACTACATTGCTCCCCGGTAGCGCCGCCCTCGCTCTCGGTCGTGTTCGGTTTGTCTTGCACCATTTCAGTCCGCGCCTCGCTCGCTTCTCTCGGTCTCACTTCGTGCTCTCATTCAGTCCCCTCTTCGATCTCTCGTTCGGTGGTATTGTGCTCTCATTCATTCCGCGCCTCGTTGCTTTGATTGGTGAGTTCTCCTCTTTCCTCTCGAACCATTGTTTTTGGTGAATTGGTAGTGACATGTTATGTAGGTGTTCATTGCTATTTTATCATATCTTGATGTTGGTTTACCTATTTAAATGTATAATTTAAATAAATTTGATTTGGTTGTAACTTTACCAAGATGTCTCCTTGCTATTGTATGATATCTTGATGTGTATAAATATTCAAATATCATAAGTGATATATTGATGTCTTTGTTATATGTTCGGTGTCTCTCTTGATGTGTTATGTAGGTGTTCAACTAACATTTATAAAAAGAACAAGTTTCCACTTCCTTTCGGCTAATGAAATCAAGAATTTTCGTTCGTATTTTTGTTCAAATTTATCATGAATGTGGGTGTTTTTTATTCGTTGCTATTTTATTATGTTTGGTTATGCTATTCGAAATGCCAAAAAATTGATAATAGGTGCAATGATCCGAAATATGAAAATCTAATTCGAATATACTAGGTATTACTTTGATCATAGTTATTTGCATGATTCTTGATCTCATTCAAGAGCTTAGTGAACGAAGTGATGGTTGTGGCTATGTCTTCATCTGAGCCAACTCGAAAGTCTCATAGTGCCCCTCGATTATCAACTTTTTTCTTCACTTGATGTATACCTTTATAATGTACCCTAAGCTTCTCCTTCACTTCCTTAGTTGTTTGACAAGCCCTAACTCGTTAAATTTGTTCTCATAAAGCGAGGAAAAAATTATTCATGGCTTGATCATTGGAGAGCTCAATCTTGGTCTCCTCAATGATGTATTCTCTCATGGCCCTGTTCGTGGACTCGTACCTATTCTCAATTGACTCCCACAAAAGTCTAATTTTCACCCTAATGTAGAACTTCATCCTTACTTTCCAATGAGCATAGTTGGTATAGATAAAAAACACTTTGAATTTTCAACTCCCTATCCTTAGTTCAATGAAAAGTTAAAACAATTACTTTCTAATCCAGGCATCTTACATATTTATGATGAGGTAAATAATCCAGTTAGAGGAATATCGAATAAATGTTGTTGTACTTTGCATTTCGTGCCTTGAATTGCATTCAAACATTAATAGTTAGCAAGATAATAATTAAGGACAACATTAGATATTAAAGTAAATTTGATCTATCACCATTCTAGCATTTCTTAATAAAACCTATAATTATATAAGTCATTCCATGACTAGAGTGATCTAATTACATCTATCATCATATGAAAAGAGACATTACATTACAATACGATCATAAATGAAACCCGAGACATCGTGTAACGCTGACTAGTTAGAAAATTAATGACTTCCTAACTTTGTCAATTTATTCTCTATTCATGAGTTCAACAAGAACCTCGTTCTTTCACTTAGCTATCAATTTCTTCTAGATGGTCTTGATCGCTATTCCGATTTACACTATTCTCCAATTAGTGAGATTTCCTATCATCTTAATCATTAATATATTATTATTTGTATAGACAACCTACTCGACAACGGTTATGTTCGAATAGGAATGTCGTCTACAAGTAGAGACTGGATGTACAACCGCTCGACAACGGTTACGTTCGAATTGAATTCGCGCGAAGGTTAAAGAATTCATATCATTTGCAAAACAACATTGTCCTACATACCAAAGTGAAAGGAAGATTAGATGTCCGTGCAATTTTAAGAAATGTCGACTTGTACCGCACTGGACGTCGAAACGGTTGAGTACCACATATGTAGGTATGGATTTGTCCCGGGATATCACAAATTGGTACGAACATGGTGAGAACGAGATGAAGGCCCGCAAAACTTTTACGAAATGGATAGCCATATTGATGATGCTGATGTGGGAGGATACGATCCGACACCTTACCGCGAGATGCTACACAACGTGGCAAGTCCAAGTTTCAATTGGAATGACGTGGAAGAATCACCAAACCCCAAGCACGCCAACTATATGACATGATTGATGCAAGTAGGGAACAATTGTGGCCTGGTTGCGAAACCATGACAACGTTGTCCGCAATGGCAAGATTACTTGCGATCAAGTCTGAACATCATATATCTGAACGAGGGTATAATGAAATCATTAAACTCATGAAGGATTGTTTGCCAAATGACAACTCATTGGTTGAAAATTTTTATGCCACTAAAAGACTAATGCGAGGTCTAGGTCTACCTGTTGAGAAAATAGATTGTTGTGAGGACCAATGTATGATTTATCGGGGAGTGGACTCTGAGTTGACGTCATGTAAATTTTGTGGGAAATCACGATACATTGCACATCGAAGAGGTCGTGGTCGAACACAAAAAACCGCCCTTGCAAAAGAATGTACTACTTCCTTTTGGGCCCTGGTTGCAACGATTGTATGCGTCGAGTCAACCGCAAAACATATGCGATGGCATGGAGATCATTCATCGCCGAAGATGTTATGCAACACTGTTCGATTCGATTGCTTGGAGACATTTTAATGACGTCAATAGAGACTTCGCCGCCGAGGTCCGAATGTTCGTTTAGGATTGTGCACCGATGGTTTTCAAGTATTTGGGCTTTCCGGAAATCGTACTCTTCGTGGCCCGTGATTTTGACTCCTTACAACCTTCCACCGTCGATGTGCATGAAATCTGAGTTTATGTTCTTAACGGTTATCGTTCCCGACCGACCACCCAAAGCGTAAAATCGACGTGTTCCTTCACCGCTTGTGAAAGAGTTGCAAGATTTATGGAACAATGGGTGATTACATACGACGTCTCCACCAAGACAAATTTTCTCATGCGCGTTGCCCTTTTATGGACTGGTTAGTGATTTCCCGCATATAGCATGTTGTCCGGTTGGAGCACACACGGTAAGTACGCTTGTCCATATTGTATGGAGGATACAAATGCATTTCAATTGCGAAATGGTGGTAAGACATCGTGGTTCGACTGTCATCGTCGTTTCTTGGCGAAGTCATCACCATTAAGGAAAGACAAAAAAAATTTCATTAGAGGCAAAATGGTCATAAATGATGATCCGCCCGCTTTGCGTTCTGGTGAAGAAATTTTAGCAGAAATTGAATCGTTTGGCTTGATGAAGGTGACTCAAATCGAGCCGAATCAGAATGGGCGGATAGCTAAGAATTCGGGATGGAGGAAGAAAAGCATATTCTGGGACTTGCCGTATTGGAAGACAAACTTGATCCGCCACAACTTAGATGTCATGCACATTGAGAAAAATGTTTTTGACAACATATTCAACACTATTATGTGTGTACCGGGCAAGAGTAAGGACAATGCAAAATCGAGGCAAGATATTCGTGAATATTGTCACCGACCTTCTCTACACATTGATTCGGCGACAAATACTTACGTCCTTGGGTGCTATGCTCTTGATACATCAAAAAACTATAAATTGTGCGAGTGGGTTGAAAAATTGCGTTTTCCTGATGGTTACGCATCGAATCTTGGTCGATGTGTAGATCCAAAGAAATCGCGAATGTTCTGCATGAAGAGCCATGATTGTCATATATTCATGCAACTGTTGATACCAATTGCATTCGAGAACTCCTCCCAAACCCGGTTTGGGTTGCAATTAGCGAATTAAGCCTTTTTTCCGATCCCTAATCGCGAAATGTGTCAAGATTCAAGATATGGAGGTCTTAGAGTCCGAAATACCAAAAATCATTTGCAAGTTGGAAAAAATATTCCCTCCAAGCTTATTTGACTCTATGGAACACCTACCAATCCACTTGGCCTACGAGGCCCGTCCGCCGGTCCCGTTCAATTTCGATGGATGTATCCATTTGAGAGGTACTATCTTGACCCCTTGAAATTATTTTCCCATTCAATCGGTTTTATATCAACATTTCCTATAACATTCATACAGTACCTTAAACATTTGAAGAACAATGTGCGAAACAAAGCGAAGGTTGAGGGCTCCATGAGTAATGCTTATTTGGTCGAAGAGGTCACATCCTTTTGTTCTTACTACTTCGAAGATCACGTCTCTTCGTTGCATGACAAAGTGCCACGTAACGACGATGGCGGTCTCGGCCCACACCGAACTTCGTCTTTCAATTTCTCAATTTTCACTTATCCCGGTCGACCCATGGGCAAGTCGAAGGAGCGGTACTTAACAGAGCAGAGTATAATGCCGCTCATTCGTACATACCGCTCAATTGTCCGAGATCGCTCCTTACGTTCGCATGGCCGTCACTTTCATTCAATAATGCAAGACATTCATTGTTCATTTTTTAGTAAGACAACCTACTTACATGTTCGTTTCTTCTAGGATATTCGTCGATGAAATCACTCAAGCAATGGGGGAGCTCTAAGTTGATAGTAGTCTAGAGCACAACTTCCCCATTTGGTTTCAAACATATGTAAGGTCATTACTTTTGTACGTTATAGATTCATAAATTTCTTCCATAAGTAATGTGTCATATTGCATTACTAATTTTTTTGAATAGGCTCGGAATTCTATAGTTGACGAGACGCTCGTTGATCTTTCTGTTGGTCCTAGTCGATCATGTACTGTCTACCCTGGTTACCTTGTTAATGGGTATAAGTTCCACTCCGCAACATATGACGCTAATAGATCGACGCAGAGCAAATGGTGTTTTGGTGAAGGGTTCAAACTACGCCGATGTTTCCCATAACTATTATGGAGTACCGCAAGAGGTTGTGGAGATTGAGTATACCGCCTCAAGCGTGTGGTCTTGTTTAAGTGTGAATGGTATGACCCTACACCGAATCATGGTGTGAGGACTCACCCAACACTTCAATTGGTAGAGGTTCATCGAAGTCGACGATATAACAACTACGAGCCATTTGTACTAGCAATGCAAGCCACTCAAGTCTACTACCTTTCGTACCCTTCTATGAGGAACGACCGACAAGAATGGCTAGCAGCTTGTTGTCCGTCACCAAAATTGCCGACGAGGAAACTAGCAAAGACGATAATGACCAGGGCTCTACAGAGATTGCTTTCCAAGATGGGATGCCCACCACGTGCGTAGTCGATGATGCAATCGCCGATATCAACAACTGGATGATCCGACGGGACTCGATTCATTGTTGAAGCGGGTCCAAGTGAAGAAGTTTCTAGTGGAGATGATTCGTAGAAGAATCCTCACCTTCTACTCATGAGAGTGAATTTGAAACGGATGATAGCGAATAATGTATGTATATGATATGTCAACGTCCAATAATGTAGTTACTTTTATTAGCATGGATCCCGTGTTATTAAGTCCAATCATTTAGACTTAATTTCTAATTTTTGTATGCCCTCATTCTCTCGATGTTTTATTGCTATTTTGTTAGGTTTCATGGCGGGAGGTGGTCATCCCCCACGTCGAGGATTCCCATTAGGAGGACATCGACCAAAGCGAAGAGGTGCAAAGACCGACCTCTCGGCGCGCGATATACCGACCGGGCCTCATGGTCGTGCCACACGAGGGGTCCATAGAGGTCGTGGCGGCCGAGGTCGTGGGTCGATACCGCATTATCGATTCCGACTTCTCGCCTCTCGAGCACGAGACAGCCGCAGCATCACCTTCCCCTTCCATACCGTCGGCTGCCTCGTACCATCATCGTCGTCCTCAAGGACTATACCAAATATACACTTCCTCTCACCATCTCCGACATCAAGGACTCCTTTACCCACGAGGCCTGCACCCCCAATCACAGCATCACCGGCAGCCTCCCCACAAGAAGACGTAAGAGCAGGGTTGGAGGTGACAGCCCTCCGCGCCACCTCGTAGGACAGGGATGGAGCCCCCTCGCGTGCAGGGGATCCCTATCAGACTAATTGTCAATGATACGTAAGTTTGTGTTTGACTCTTATATGTCGTTTTAAATATGGATGTCAATTATTGAAGAAGTAGTTAAGGTGATATGCATGTTCATGAAACACAGGAGTTGCATCCTTCGCATTTTTGTGCACGAGGATGACAAAAGTTTTCAAACGATGGATGATTCCCGGGGTATTGTTGGAAGCTCTGCACCGCCTCATCATAAAGACCAATACCGGCGCCAATGGAAGGTAAACAAGACTACTAAATGCCTTATGATTTATACTATTTTCTCAATGTCTTGTAACAATAGCAATCGCCAATTTGTAGGTATTTTTTAGATGGGATGACGCGATTCCCGAGATCTCGCGAGCGGCGTACGACGACAAAGCTTGCTGCAGCACAAGGTACACCGCGTTGATGCACAAGTTAAAGAAGAGTCGTGTGCAAAAGCTTTTTTTTGTTACGATGAGGCATGGAGGAGATACTTGCAAGATCGGGAGAGCGAGGACTTCCAGCCGGTCTAGCAAGCGACGGAGAATAGGAACACCGAGGTCGAAGGCCCCGGGACCGGACCCTCGAAGCACGGTGGTGGTTCCGTGTCTTTTGTGACTACCCAAGAAAGATTGGTTAGTTTTTTGTAACATCTTCGATATTTTTTACATTTATACACTTGTTCACTATGCTTGGTCCTGCACGCAGATCGATTCATCCGAGACGCCACCGATCGTGAATGACTTGTATTTGCATCTCCACACCGTCAATCACGACAGATGACATTCATCGATACTAGATCGAGCGGTTCTATGTAAGTATAGAAATTATATGTAAAATAGTATTAAGTTTACTTTAACCCATATCATGTATTTTGTTTGTTGTTCATATCTGCAGGATAGGCTCCAGAGCGACGTCGTGTCGACCCAGTGCTACACCGACCAATCTGGATGATGAGGCGTGTACCTCAATGTGGCGGGTGAGTGTTCCAAAGGACGTGTCTACGACTCGGGTCCGTAGGGAGAAAGAAGAGGAGATACGAGATCCCGGTGCTAGCACGTCGAGATGCCGATGTGGTGCCGCGCGAGTTCAATGTCGTTGCGTGAGCAATTACGAAAGGTTATGGAGTTCATGCAAAGAAAGATCTAGGGATGAACATGGACGAAGCAGGCCTAGCTCAAGAACAACCACCACCACCGCCACCACCACCACCACCGCCACCTCATGACCAAAGAATAAATGCCGCAAATAGATCCTGGCCGATCCACCACAACAAGGGGACAATGTTGAGCGTGAGACGTAAGCGTGGCTCTCGAGAGATGAGCAAAGTTGGTGATACATAGGTATTTCACTTGTTGTTTGTGTAAATTCTTAGATTAAACGTTTGCCTATGTAGACAACTTTAGCAATTCTTCGAATTACTTTATGATTGACACTTCTTCTTGTGCATATTTAGATTGATGTTCCATATTTTATCGTGGATTTTAATTTTTTGACCTTTTCCTCCCCCAATTTTTTTTTTTTTTTTTTTTTTAGTAAAATATACTATAAGTACGTAATGTTTGCATAATCCATGGGAGAAGAAAACATGCCGGGTCAGGCTGTGTGCAAGTCTTATGGCGGTGCAGTTATCTCGAGTGCTATGATGAAGAAAGTGGTAGAATTGACAGGAGCAACATCTTCATGCAATAGCAAATGAATTTGGGAAATCGATAAAGGCTCGTTTTTCGTTCATCTGGGTTGAGGACATTTAAGCTCTTGTTCTTCTATTATCGCATGTCCCTAGAAGAAAAAGAGCCTACATGTTCTCAACACAGATGACCGAAACCGACCCTTTATCGATTTCCCAAATTCATTTGCTATGGCATGAAGATGTTGCTCCCTGTCAATTCTACCACTTTCTTCATCATAGCACTCGAGAGAACCTGCAACGGCATAAGATTTGCACACAACAAACAAAAGATGTTTTCTTCTCCCATGGATTAATTCTGCAAACATTCTGTACTTATAGTATATTTTACTTAAACCGAGGTTAAAAAAACAATTTTGGGGAGGAAAAGGTATAAAAAATAAAATCCATGATAACTTATGCATGAACTGGGCTTCCAAGCAACTAAGATATACAGAGGATACATGAACAATGAATGTACCTGCAATTCATGGTGGTTTGTTGAAGCCTGATGTAGTGGAGGGTACTGATGATGAAGTTCCTTATTTCGTTTTTTGCAGTTTTCAAAATGTTGCTATTTGTTAGTTGTTGACCTACCTATCTCATGTTGTAACAGAGAGTTTGGAGTTTGCCTTGCTGGGACCTCACTAAGACAAGCAAGAGAGACGATGGCATTGATCTTTTGAAAGACAATCAAGCTCTTCAGCGCCTCACTGGGACAGCTGAGAAAGCTAAGATGGACCTTTCATCTTTGACTCAAACCAACATTAGGTATTACATTTTTTATTTATGTTGCCTTCTTCTTCATTTCGTTTTTCATTAGCGATAGTTGAATGGCCTTTTCTGCACCTCATCTTACTCGGCTAAATTATATTAGGTTTCTAGAAAGTTGAATTTTTGAATCATCTGGCTGTGTTTTAATTTGTTTGGTTTTTGTGCTAATTGTTTTGTTATTGGGCTAAGTCCCATTCAAGAACATCTAATTCAAAAACTCAACTCATTGACAAAGATGCCTATTTTAAAACTCAGATTATTGTAAGTAGAGTCTTTGGGGTTCTATGATTAAGAATATATGTTATGATATAATATGATTGCAATGCCATGGGAGATTCGAACTCGGTACTAATTAGGACATTTCCATTTAGTCTTAAATGCTTTTTTTCTAGCCAAGTGGATATAGGGGATTTCTTGAATCTCGCTTGTGTCAAACAAACCAGCTCAATGATTAGCATTGGGTGGCTTTTTCATTGAGGCAAGGACCTTCATTTATGCTGCTTTTACTTTGGATTTCATTGGGTTTTGTGTATGCAAATCTTTCAACTAAAAGAAATGCCCTTCCTGATCCCAAAATATAGTGATTCTGGCTTGATTGAGGAAGCTGGCCCGTGTGATGCGAAGACCAATCTATGTCTTTTCTATATAGCATAGATCCAATCTCAACTTTAATGTGTCCTAAACAAGTTTATACTAAGTCCACATAGTCCCAAATTGCTCATTGTTACTATATACGAAGGCTTGATGCGAAGGAATAAACCCGAGAGGCGTCTTTTACTCATATTAAATACCCTATTGATACTTAACTTAGCACAAATGTCCAAACCCCGGCCCCCAAGTTTGTAGACACTTTCCCTATTGTTTTTAAGTATTATTGAATAATCAAAGTCCATTGAAGTCATTTCAAGTTAGTTTAAGGCAATGGTTTGTAAGACAATCCCTTATGGAAAATAATTTCTTAAAACTTGGTTTTTGTGAAACTTGAATTGCGTCAAAACAATCATAGAAGTTTTCAAAATTCTCGACTTTTTTTCATTCAAGTCTATTAACTTTAAACTCGAGGTTGTTGAGTGATAAAATCTCAAGGATATGTTCAAAAATATAATTTTGAAACTCAAAGTCAAACTTTAAGTTGGTAAATATTCTTGGTTTTAAAGCCAATGAAAGATAGAAATTACAATTGACTTGTATTCTACACATAGGAGAGAATGAACAAAGGAGTCCAAAATACAATGTTTTCGTTCTCCTTAAACACTGTTGCACACACAACTTGAAAAGTAATTTTGGTCTTTTTATTTCATGAAAAATAGTTGCACGTAATAAATAGTTTAGAAAACTAAACCAAAATAGTAACTCCTAAATTACATAAACTCATAAATCTTATAACTTTCCTAGACAAAACACTTAAGAATAGAAACTTATTAAACCTTAAATAAGTTCATCTGAACTAAACTAAACACCTAAGAAGTATGAGCTTCCCCAATTTAAAAAAGAAATAGGAAGTTTCTAAATCTTGACCGCACACATCATAATTAAATAAATAACATAAATAGAAACTATGTAGGCTAAAGCACTAATTTTAACACTCTTATTTGCTTTTGGTGTTCTTTGGTGAAATGGTAGGATGGTGGAAGTGATCTCGTGAGCTTTTGGTGTTCTTTGGTGAAATGTTTCTTTGGATTCGGCATGAAGGGCGCTGATCCTCTCTCTTCTGTTTCAAATGGAATCAATGAGTAACTCTTTTCAATTTTGACTCGCATTTGCTTGTCGCTCCTACTTTTTTTTTGAAGCTTTCTTATTCAAGCAGTTGTATGGTTTTTTTTTTCTTCACCAGCAGAGAGGACCTCACTGTTTTTTTTTTTTTTTGAGTAGGAACACATGGTCGGTTCATTTAATGGAGCACACAAAAGTTGTTGGTGGATGAGATGATGACTTCCTATCAAGATTGATGGGAAAATAGAGAGGCCGGGAAAATAGAGGGCACCGTGAGGGTCGTTTATCGTGTGAGTTCTCGCTATGTTTTTTATTTAATTGCAAAGCAGATCAAGGAAGTGACCCAACATTTCAATGTACGTATACTATCTATTTGTGAGTTTTTTTTTCTTCACTGCAGAGAGGACCTCACTGTTGTTTTTTTTTTTTTTAGTAGGAACACATGGCGGGTTCGGGCTTGGAGCACACAAAGCAGTTGTTTGGTGGATGAGATGATGAGTTTAGGATCAAATTTGATGGATGTGAATGTTGCTTTGATAAAGGTTTGTGCTTTACTTTCGCTTTTTTCCTTTTAGCATTCTTGCACTTCACCATTATCATATACATGTTGAAATGCATGCCTTACAAAGCTTGATAAATAATCCAACTCAACTTAAAAAAGGTCCATCTTATACATACATTGTTCGATATCTCCTATGCGTAGAAAAATAGCTACAATGACACCCCAAACTCACAACAACAACAAAACTTCAGGGCCTAAATCGATGTGCTTGCTCTCCTACTTTTTTTTGAAGCTTTCTTATTCAAGAGTTGTATGGTTTTTTTTTTTCACTCAGAGAGGACCTCACTGGTTGTTTTTTTTTTTTTTTTTTTTGAGTAGGAACACATGGTCGGTTCAGGCTTGGAGCACACAAAGCAGTTGTTTGTGGATGAGATGATGAGTTTAGGATCAAATTTGATGGATGTGAATGTTGCTTTGATAAAGGTTTGTGCTTTTACTTTCGCTTTTTTCCTTTTAGCATTCTTGCACTTCACCATTATCATATACATGTTGAAATGCATGCCTTACAAAGCTTGATAAATAATCCAACTCAACTTAAAAAAGGTCCATCTTATACATACATTATTCGCTATCTCCTATGCGTAGAAAAATAGCTACAATGACACCCCAAACTCACAACAACAACAAAACTTCAAATTCTAAATCGCTTTTGCTTGCCGCTCCTACTTTTTTTTTTTGCTTTCCGTATTCATTTGTATGGCTTTTTTTTTTTCTTCACTCATGCAGAGAGGACCTCACTGGTTTTTTTTTTTTTTTTTTTTTGAGTAGGAACACATGGTCGGTTCAGGCTTGAGCACACAAAGTTGTTGGTGGTGGATGAGATGATGAGTTTAGGATCAAATTTGATGGATGTGAATGTTGCTTTGATAAAGGTTTGTGCTTTACTTTCAGTTTTTTCCTTTTAGCATTCTTGCACTTCACCATTATCATATACATGTTGAAATGCATGCCTTACAAAGCTTGATAAATAATCCAACTCAACTTAAAAGTTCAATTCTTCTTATTTTAATGCTAAAAGCTCCATGTTATTCTCATTGCACCTATTACAATCCCCATAATGTTGTTAATGCTTTCATCTTAATTTTCAAAGAACTAAATCAAAGTCAACAATGTGTGTGTTGTTTCTACTTTGTTTCAGTGTTTTATTACGACTTGTTGTCGTTGTTGTCTTCTTTTGAATTGAATGAAAATTGGGTCTCCATAAGGAACTTCATGTATTGACTATGGTGTTGTATTTAATGTTTAATATGAGTTAATTTTCTTTCATGTTCCTTATTAGCTCTAGTACTCTCTCTCTACCTACATATGTGTTGAATTGACAAAAGACCAAAGCAAACTCAATCGTAAAGAAATTAAAAAATAGGTTCGAAGCCTACTTTTTATGTATGATTATTATTATTACTTTCTATGTTTCTTCAAATCCACCATTTTTCTCATTCGCTTCCAATGTACATCCTTAGTTCAATAATCTCTCCTTTTGCCTACTTCTTTCAGTGCATAATCACCGGTTGTTGTCCTCGATGGAGAATCGTAAATGCTTCAAAGTGCGTTATAGTTATTATATGAAGTCCTTTTTGCTATTCTTATTTTGACCAATATGTTGGAGTGTTGGTGATTGGTGTGTTGAACATTAGATGGATTTTGTTCTTGGTTATTAAACTTAATTCTTTATGTGCATATTTATAGGATTGTAAGTGTTCTTTTTTTTTTTTTGGTTGTTGAACAATAGGATTGGTGGTTTTTGTGTATACTTCCAAATTTGGAGCTTTTGTAATACATGACAATTTTCCGTGGATATATAAATTTTTTGGCTAATTTTGAGTTTCACATTTTTTCTTTTTCTTTTGAATATTTGTTGATATATATTGTCGATGTATGAATGTGCAATTTGGCTTTTTTTGTGGGATGTTAGCACCCCCAAGGAGTTGTTGAGGGGGTGCAAAGCGATGGAGTAGGTCATATGGTTGGAATTTGAATTTTTAGGTTGGAGAAACAATTGGATTATGTTTCGTGTCATAATTAAACAAAACAAAAAATTAGAGACGGATTAGCAACTAATTCAAATATTTCGTTGCTATTCCGTCTCTAATTTTCCGTAAATATATGTATGAATCACAAACGGATCGTAGACGGAAATAAGAATTTCGTCTCGATTCCGTCGCTAATCGAAACGGATACGAGAGATTTAATCGACACGAAAATATCCGTCTCTCAATCCGTTTCTAATCGTAGAGATTTAATCGAGACTTTAACATTTGCATTTGCGTCTTCGATTCTCGATTCCGTTGCGATTAGCAACGAATCGAGACTCGTATTCATAAATTTATTAATTCCGTCTCGATTCCGTTGCTAATCAAGAACGAATCGAGACGAATGCAATTACAAATGTACCATTTCAAATAAATTCCATTTCGTTCCGTCTCTCGTTCGTTTCTAATTTCCGTCTCTAAATCCGTCTCTAATCGAAACGGATTTTTTCCATCTCTATTCCGTCTCTAATCGAAACGGAATCCATTTTCCGTTTCGATCGAATCGCGACGACGCTGTGAGACGGAACTCATTCCGTCTCTTCGTTTCGATTGCAATTAGAGACGGAATTTTTGCAAATCGAGAGACGGAAAATTCGTTTCGATTTGCTATTTTTTTGTAGTGAAGTTGTCATCGCTTGCTCTCACGGCAGCAGAGCCCAAGAGCATAGCCTTTTTTTAGATGGAAAGGAGATGATGCTACGAGATTGTATAAATTTGTAAAAAATATATATATAACTCTAAGAGAATATGTACCCTCAGACACTGACTCGCTAATATGGTTGATTGTGAGAGCATATCCTTTAATTTTTCTTGTATTAAGATAGAAAATTGCTAGGGTGACTCGAAATGGGTCACTCGGTGAAGGTGTCCATCCATTCACGCATCGGGATATGTGTGCACACACATTGATGCATGATGGATGGACGTCATCACTAGATTTCCATTCCGGGTGCCACTCACTGGGTCATCCTAGCATTTTCCTTCAAGATATCAGTATCTTTTGGGCTTGTTTTGCCCCCATATCATTCCAGAAAAATATATAATCTTCAGTTTGCTTGTCTTTTATGTCTCCTGCATAGTAGAATTGCATGTAGATATACATTCAAACGTTCATTACCCTTTTAGCTTCTCTTGGATTATACGGTTATGGACTAATAAAATCAAAGTGAGAGGAGGGGAGGTTTAATTTGAAATCATTTGAAGGCAATTAGAGCTTGCGCTTCGATATTTCGAGTACTCCGATCACTTGCTTGATTTCCAATATAACCACAAGAGGATGAGATACATGACTAATGTATTAACATTAAAGAAATTGCAATTAGTGAATGCTAAAGATCAATTCTAATTCTAGTACTGTATTACTCCAAGCTATAGTATAGGCATGAGTACAGTTAAGGTGGGAACCATTAAACAAGGTGGAATAGATTAGTTGCCAAGGCACCAGAGATTTGGCTAATTTGTCAATCGCCAACTCACAAACCTTGACAATTTTGCATTTCAAGATGTTGCTTTGCGGCCAGCTAAGTCCACCATCACAATTAGGTTCACCGTTTCAATTTTCTAAGCATGATATACATTAAGCATTATTTTTACTAATATATAATTAGTACTATAATTAATCACAAAACAAGAGTAGCTTTTGAGCACTATAAATAGCTCCATATATGTAGTCCATGTTATCATCACTCAAACAAACACCTTGCTTAGCCAAATTATCAATAGAAGGAAATGGGTTCCAAGTGTTCGCATCGCTAGCACTTCTTTTTCTATTTAACGTACTCTTCTTTGTTGTGGTCGAGTTCTTGTAACACTTGCCCTACTAACCCAACTCCCAATCCCAAGCCAAACCCAACTCCCAACCCCAACAACCCTAACCCTAACCCTAAGCCCAACCCTAACCCCAACAACCCTAACCCTAACCCTAACCCCAACCCTAACCCCAACAACCCTAACCCTAACCCTAACCCTAACCCCAACCCTAACCCCAACCCGAACAATCCAAACCCAAACCCAAACCCCCGCTCCATCAAACAGAACTGTCCAAGGGATGCCCCGAAGCTAGGTGTTTGTGCCAATCTACTTGGTGGGCTGGTTGGTGTTGTCATCGCACACCTCCCGTCACCCCTTGTTGCACCCTCATTGGAGGCCTCGCGGACCTCGAAGCCGCAGCTTGCCTCTCGCACGCTATCGAGCCAATGTCTTGGGTATTAATCTAAATGTTCCGATCTCACTTAGCTTGATCCTTAATAACTCATGGGAGGAGTGTTCCAAGAGGTTTCCAATGCACCTAAGCTCTCTATTTTTATATATACCTATAAGCTATGCATATAAGTACGTATGTACGTATCGTTAGTTTATTTTGCCTCTCGTGCGGTCGTTAATAAGCACTCTTGAGAACGAGTTGAATGTGTGTTTCACAAGAAATCGATTTATATGCATTGTAATGCAATTGTCATCTATTATCTACGCATAATAATATTGCCTTTTTATTTTTTTATGTTTCTGTTCTAAGTCGATATATTTATGGCAAAGAAGCATTACTTTTCTCGATAGCCGATACAAGCATTACTAATTGATCGTATATATCAAATAAAACATTACTTTTATTCTTAAGTGCTAGATTAATCGAACACGCGTAGATTGCATGCATTATTGTTTTTTAAAATTTGATTTTTATTTATTCTTTTTCTTTGTATAAACCACTTGCGCAGTATCCTGGATTATTTTGTTTATTGTTTTTTTTTTCTAAACCACTCGCGTGGTATCCCGATTGTATTTAATTTTCGTGTTGGACCTGCTCGCGCATGCAGACGCCAACTCGTAGATCTTCCGCTTGTACCGATATTATTCCTAACTTAACCACCTTACAACTCATAAATGTGGGGTTTTAATTCAAAAGTCATAGCTATTAGAAAGGAGATCGTCGCTTATACACTTCATTTCGATGTTTCACTTAACCAATGTAGGACTATTATTTCAGTTGACACATCTCCGCCACTCCGCCTTCAGCTCATATGTGTGAGGTTTAATCTCAAAAGGCATCGGTACTAATTAAAGAGACATCTGCACTTATGTACTTTATGAAGTCCTAATTAATCGATGTGGTGGGACTATTATTTCAGTCCACACATATCTCCACTAGATTATCCAACTACTCCGAGTTCGCCTCGAGTCGTGCACTGCATAAGTGGGGGGAGCTCCCAACATTGGTGTTTCTATTCCTAGGACTCAAATTTAGGTCACTACTTAAGGGACAACAATAACCCGCTTTCAGCTGTGCCAACCTATGGTTAGCTTGATTTTTTTTTTTTTGTTATTTATTTACTTTTTTCATCATCCAAACTACTGTAGCTTTTCATTGAACACCCATCGATGCATTTTCATGATCAACTAATTAACGTATTGCATATTAATAGAATAAAAAAATTTATGTCTTGAGGATCTATTAATGTGGGGGGAGTCTCTCGAACTAATCGCTGCCTCGACACCATCAATAATCACTCAATGCGAGATTTTTTTACCAAAGTACAACTGAAATTAGTTTAAAAGAGGGAAATGAGGGTATTTTTTTTTCGTAAAAGTAGGCAATAACGCCCAATGAGAAGGTGCTATCACAATGGACCACATTTTTTGCTGACGTGGACACATGGATAGCTCATTTTCAAAAGGCGTTATCCATGTGTCCTGACCACGTGGGCACATGGATAACATTGAGGCTGACGTGGACGTAGCCGAACGAATAGCGCCTTCTCAAAAGGCGTTATTCGTTCTGGCCACGTCCACGTGGATCTATGCGGACTCCCCCATTGGGGTACACAGATAGTGCCTTTTGAGAAGGCACTATCTGTGTACCTTGTCTTTTTCCTCGCGCGGCAGGGACGCAGAGAATCTTTGTGTCCCTGTCGCGCGAGGAAAAAGACACCCTACCTACTTGTGTAGGGCTCACGGATGTGTCAAAGAGGGGGGGGGTCAGGTATTTAAGGAGGGGAGGGGCAGAGGCCGGTTGAAGGAGCAATTGTGCTGGTGTTGGCGAGAGGAGGAGGCGATCGCGTGGGATTTGGCCAGAGAGATCGACCAGCAGTGGAGACGGAGGAAAGGCAGTTGACGGAGCGGTGGAGGTGCGGAGCAAGGAGCTGAGGTAGGGGTATCGACCAGCAGTGGCAGCAGAGAGATCCACCATTGCCACAGGCACTGAGAGGCAGGGTGCGCGGATCGACCAGCAGGGGTGCGCGGAGCTGCGGCAAGGGAGCGCGGAGCGGCGCGCGGGGCACAAGACGTGCCAACGGTGGAGAAGGAGGAGGAGGCTAGTTAAGTTTTGTTAATTAGTTTAGTTAATCATTTTTTGGTTGTTTGTTTAGTTAGTTAAGTTAGTTTAGTTTAGTTTAGTTAGTTTGATTAGTTTATGTATTTAGGTTAGTTACTATTAGTTAATTTAGTTTGGTTAGTTTATTTT
Source organism: Stephania yunnanensis (assembly GCA_039657365.1). Classification (NCBI taxonomy): domain Eukaryota; kingdom Viridiplantae; phylum Streptophyta; class Magnoliopsida; order Ranunculales; family Menispermaceae; genus Stephania; species Stephania yunnanensis. The sequence continues at coordinate 47,618,664 of CM077584.1, read as the reverse complement.
AGTTAATATGTTTAGTTTGGTAAGTCAATTAAGTTAGTTTATTTTTGGTCTTTCGGTTAGTTAGTTTACTTAAAGTAGTTTGTTTAGTTTATTAAGACGGTGAAGTTAGTTTAGTTTCGTTTAGTAGTTTAGTTAATCGTTCTTAGGTAGTTTATTTAGTTAGTTAAGTTTGTTTAGTTTAGTTTAGTTTAGTATAGGTATTTAGGTTAGTTAAGGGTAGTTAGTTTAGTTTAGTTAGTTTGTTTAGTTAAATTTGTTAGTTTGGTTATTAATGTTTGATTACTTTACTTTAGTTTTGTTGTTGGACAATTTGCGGTCAAGATAATTTAGTTCACATAGTTAGGTTATGTTAGGTTAGGTTATTTAATTTGCTTAGTTATGTAATTATTAGTTTTTTAATTTTCTTAGTTAAGCATTTCAATGAAACGAACAATGGAACAGCTTTTGAGGATGCGCTTTCCACTTTCACTTTTGTTTGAGAAATCCAAAGTGTTTACTTTTTATGTTTGTTAGCATTATTTTAGTACTAGTAGTTCAATAGCATAGTTAGGTTAGGTTAGGTTAGGTTAGGTTAGGTTAGGTTAGTTAGTTAGATAAGTTACTTGAGTTTAGTTTAACACTCATTACTTAGGTAAAGGTTTACTTATGTCAGTTAGTTTAGGTATGTTTGATTACTTTACTTTAGTATTGTTGACGTGGAACTAACGAAAATAAAATGTCACTGTAGGATTGTTACGTTGAAGACAACAAGCGGAGGAAAATAGTAAATTCACGAATTTGATATTTTCTTAATTATTAATCGTATGTTTTCGTACAACACACATTTTCTTTTTCGAACTTTCATTTGTAGTTGCACAACAATGGATCTAGGTCCTTCAGATCCATCACTATTGCAACTCCAAGGTACACACAGATCATCGCGAACCTGGAGAGGCGAGGTAAACTGTTTTACATGAATACGTCAAATTTATTGCAATAACGTATCAAACTCATACATTACGACCTTATCAATTACAAGGTGTATGAAACAATGCGCGTACGCCGAAGACGTGGGGTCGTTGATCGAACGATGTAGTATCATTCTAGGATGATCCCATATCTTTGTTCCAATGGGTTCTATGGGATTTCCCGGGTAGCATTTTTCAGCTTTGATTGGGCTTTGATTATTGCGTTCGTATAGAGACGGCGCCCTGAGACCCATACATTTCACATGCATTGTGGAGAGTGCACCATTACACTCCAAGATGTGCAGGTACAGCTTGGATTGCCTATCGAAGGTATGCCTGTGACGGGAACGACGGACGCAGACTATGCTTATGTCTGCGAGCGCTACTTGGACGAACTCCTGGTGGAGATGATGTCGTTGGTTGTAAATTTAAGGTCGATTGGCTTGAGCGTAACGTACCAGCAATAGATGATGATAGCGATGACGAGTTCGTCCAATGGTACGTTCGATCGTACATACTACAACTTATCGGTGGTTGCCTTTTCGCCGATAAGTCCAATCGATTCGTACATTTGATGTTCCTACCATTGCTGGAGGATTTCCAAGTAGCTGGACAATATAGATGGGGGAGTGCATGTCTGGCCTATTTGTATAAGGAGTTGTGTCGCGGATCTCGCGCCGGGGCACATGAGGTTGCTGGCGCATCGATTCTTGTACAACTATGGGCGTGGGACAGATTTCCATTCATAGCACCGCGGCGCCTACGTGTTTCTAGAGCTCAACCGCGAACGGTGGATGGCCAAAGTATGCTTATGGACGTTCCACTGGGACACAAGTATTAAAGTCGATGTGTCATTATTTTGCTACAAAAATCATGTCCAATTTCATTTATCTTTACTTATTGTTTGTACACAGATGGCTCGATGCATTTTCGATTTCACATGGTGCGACGCACGTCGTATCGGCTTATCGTGATGCACTCGACTCGCAAAGGCATGAGGATGATGTGGTATGGCAACCATATACTGAACTCGTGGGGTTCTTCTCGATTATTGTACAAATGGTCACGGCAGTTGGCTCTCGACGTGTCCCCTTATTTGTTTCCACATTATGGAGTGGCATCGACCAGAAAGGGTTATGAGACAATTCGGCATGGTACACGTGGTTCCACCAAATTGTGCTTACGACTCCCAACTGCACCGCCACAAATTGCTTGGACATCATCATGAAAATTGGGTGACTTTTCACGCAAGCTACACACACATGTGGGAAAATCGTGGGGACACCATTGCGACAGCGACACTTAATGAAGGGCATGATCATCAAGACTACATGACGTGGTATCGCTCGGTCACTCGCAGATTCATAGGACACGACGGGGTGTTACGTGACTACTCGGTAATCTTCTAACTCTTACTTTTCCTCGAACATCTAATATCTTATAATGCGTGCTTTAAGCTATTATTTTTTGTATATCAGCGTAACTTGGTGCATCGACTGAGGTGAGTGTTTATTGAGGATGGGTACGAGCAAGGTCTTGTTGCGCTTGATGAAGGGATTAAAATTTTGGACGAAGATGAAAGGCAAAGGTCTAATCTTTCGCATGACGGAATTGACGTCGAACAAGACATAGATGAGGACCAGGAAGATGAAGAAGACGATCAGGGCGAACCAAACATTGAGGTGAGAAGACGACGAACACAACCAGAGACTGTGCGGGAATGCACAGACGTCCTCGTCCACCACGTCCATCTACTCAGACTGAGATTGCTGCAGAGAGTAGCAGACGTTCTCCTCTAACACGTTCATCTCGTTCGAGAGTCAGTAGAGCAGAGACTGTTGGCGAGAGTAGCAATTTTTCTCATGGGTACATTCCTGCATCGTCCGCACCCCAATCAGAACCTCAAATGTTTGTACCCAGGCCGCCGAGCGTGAATTCTCCTCCTTACCATTTTGATCCGTACGCACCTGGGCCTTCGTCTTCATATGTGGACCATGGAATGCCTCATCCTCAAATGCATCTGTCACTACCTCGGTACATGCCTAGTACTTATACTCCTACTCCTCTTAATTACAATATGCCATATAGTGGAGATCCTTCATTCATGAACTTGTTGACCATACCGCAGCCTCATATTCCTTTTCCCCAACCCCATACAGGGAGCTAGTATTTTGGGATGGTTCCACCTCCTATTTTTAGGAGCATCGGTAGCAGAGGTGAGTCGAGTGAAGCACCAGAGGAAACGCGTGAATCTACTCGACGTGATTCAATGCAAGACTAGCTACCTTAACAACCTCAACCGGATGTACAAACACATCGTCCAACTAGACAAAGAGTACGTCCAATTTGCATCACCGAGCAACAACGTCAACGTAACCGCAAGAATAGACCTACATGATGACTTTTCTTCATTTCAAAGTGATTTGTAGATAGCTATTGATTTGGGTGAACGAAGTACGTGTATACAACCTTCTCATTGAATAAACTTATTTCTCATGTTTTCCATATTATTATAATGTCGTATATGTGATTACTCTTCAATAGTTAGATTAGTTTGTTAAGTTAGTTTAGCTGATATGTTTAATTTAACCTAAGTGGTTAGCTTAGTTGGTTAGGTGTAGGTGGTTAGGTTATATTAGTTTAGGTTGGTTAGGTTCATTAGCTTAGTTAGTTTAGTTTAGTTTAGTTTATTTTAGGTGTCGAGGTTAGTTTAGTTAGTTTAGTTAACATTGGTTAGTTAGTTACTTTAGTTTGGTATGGTTAGGGTAGTTAAGGTTGGGGTAGTTAAGGTTAGTTAGTTAGTTAGTTAGTTAGTTAGTTAGTTAGTTATTAGTAGTTTAGTTAGTTAGTTAGTTTAGTTAGTTAGTTAGTTTAGATTGGTTAGGTTAGTTAGGTTAGTAATTTTAGTTTAGTTTGTTTAGGTAGTTACTTAGTTAAGTTAAGTTAGTTAGTTAGTTAGTTAGTTTAGTTAATGTTGGTTAGTTAGTTAGTTTAGTTTGGTATGGTTATGTTAGTTAAGGCTAGTTAGTTAGTTTGGTTAGATTATTTTAGATTGGTTAGGTTAGTTAAGGTTAGTTAGTTTAGTTTAGTTTGGTTAGTTAATGTGAGTTAAGGTTAGTTAGTTTAGAAAAGAGAGTTGAAGGTTGGAACGAATGTATATATATAGATATATATATATATATATATTCAAAATTGGTTTTTTTTTATTACAAAAATAAACTTCTCCTATGCATATTCAAAATTGGTTGTTTACAAAAATAAACTCCTCCATTTAGTTAGTATGTTTAGTTTGCAATTAAGTTAGTTTATTTTTTGTTGTTTGTGGGAGAATCTTCACGGTCTTCATTGAACTTCGACACAAAAAACACCACAATGTCATGCACAAAGTTAGGTGTTAGTTTAGTTGAGGTTAGTTAGTTACTTAGTTTAGTTTGGTTTGGTTATGTTAGTTAAGGTTAGTTAGTTTAGTTTAGTTAAGGTTAGTTAGTTAGTTAGTTTAGTTTGGTTTGGTTAGGTTAGTTTAGGTTAGTTAGTTTAGTTTAGTTTAGTTAGTTAGTTAGTTATTTAGTTAGTTTAGTTTGGTTAGGTTAGTTAAGGTTAGTTCATTTTGTTTAGTTTGTTTAGTTAAGGTTACTTAATGTTAGTTAAGGTTAGTTATTTTAGTTTACTTTGGTTAGTTAGTTAGTTACTTAGTTACTTAGTTAGTTAGTTTAGTTAAGGTTAGTTACTTATTTAGTTTAGTTTGGTTTGGTTAGGTTAGTTAAGGTTAGTTAGTTTAGTTTAGTTTAGTTAGTTAGTTAGTTAGTTAGTTAGTTAGTTTAGTTTGGTCGGGTTAGTTAGTTAGTTAGTTTAGTTTAGTTTGGTTAGTTAATATTAGTTAGTTGACGTTAGTTAGTTTAGTTTGTTAGTTAGTTTAGTTTGGTTAGGTTAGTTAAGGTTAGTTAGTTTAGTTTACTTTTGGTTAGTTAGTTAGTTAGTTAACTTAAGTTAGTTAGTTAGTTATATAGTTTAGTTAACGTTAGTTAGTTATTTAGTTTAGTTTGGTTTGGTTTGGTTAGTTAGTTTAGTTAGTTACTTAGTTAGTTAGTTAGTTAGTTTAGTTAGGTTAGTTAACTTTTGAAACCAATGTATAATATTTTCAAAATTGCCTTTTTTTTTATGCAAATATAAACTCTTTTGGTTAGAATTGTCGAGAAGTCCATTGGTGAGGTGGCGGTGCGAGCGGCGAGGACGGCGGCCGACGTGGCGACGGCAACAGCCGGCTAAGGCGTGGCAAGAACAACGCCCATGTGAATGCAGCGCGGTGAATAGATAGCGTCTTTTCAAAAGCGATATCTATTGAATAGATAGCGCCTTTTCAAAATGCGCTATCTATATTTGGCCCGCCACCTCACCGCCACGTCACCGCCACCTCAGCAACTGGACTTTTAACCAATAACGCCTTTTCAAAAGGCATTATTACATGTTGTTTAGCGGTGAGTAGCGGCGACGTGGCGGCCAAATGTACATATAGCGCCTTTTCAAAAGGCGCTATCTCGCGCATTTTCAAATCGCTCGCTGTACAAATCGTTCCACGTCACCGCCAACCAAACCAACAACACCCAATAACGCCTTTTCAAAAGGCGTTATTGCCTACTTTGGTAATTAAAAAAAAAACCGAAATAAATTGTAAACACTTTTGGAAAAACCCCGTCAATGCGATGAACATTAACCTCACAATGAAAGTACTAGCTAGCACTATGTATGAGCCCGTACGTACGTACATGTATACAAATGGAGATATATGTGCCTCATTTGATGTCCCAAACATACAATTAATGCGATGTAGTTCGAATTTGTTTTTTGGGAGAGGCAATCTTTCTCGTTACAAATCAAAATTAGAAATTTAATTCCAACCACCGCAGGTAAGTAGTTTCTTTTAGCACGGAATATTTTTTCCAATATTTAGTCCACGACGAGTTTGATGGCTTTCTATCAAAGGCTTAAAGTACTATTGAAGAAAACGGAATTCATGCATGATAGAAACTAGAAAGCTAGCAAACAGATTGTTGATTTTTTCAAGCCTGCGCAAGCGGCCCTCCCGGAGCATTTCTTCGCTAGTCTATGATCTCCGCCAGTACCGATATTGTCCCCCAACTTGATCACCTTTCAATTTTTAGGTGTGGGGTTTTATCTTAAAAAGCATCGGTACTAGTTGAGGGGACATCACCACTAATATATTTCACAAAGAAATCTCAATTATCCGATGTGGGACTATTATTTAGGTCCATACATCTTAACACTCCACCTTGGACCGAAATCTATCCCAGGGGTTTTATTTGATAGGTGTTGATCGAAGCGTCGACTCTGATACCATGTTGATTTTTTCATGCCCGCGGCACATTATCCGCAAGCGGCCCGCCTGGGGCACTTCTCCGCAAGTCTATGATCTCCGCAAGTAACGATATTGTCCCCCAACTTGACCACCTTTCATTTTTAGGTGTAGGTTTCATCTTAAAAGACCTCGGTACTAGTTGAGGGGAGATCATCACTTATATATTTCACTAAGAAATCTCAATTATCCGATGTGGGACTATTATTTCAGTCCACACATCTTAACACAGATGAACAAGCTAACTTGTTGTAGATTAAACAATTGTAGAAGGATAATGCCAGGGTAACCCATTTTAAACACTGGATTATTAGTGTCCTTTCAATACGCATCGATTTTTGTGTGCACAAACATTGATGAACCAATTAATGGACACTAACAACCCATATCCAAAAATGGGTCATCAAATCATTTTCCTCAGGGTCTACCATAAGCAATATGGCAACTACTTTAACTCGTTTAACTCATTTTCTTAGAACAACATAAACGAGTCACAAGTGAACAACTAGTAAGTCCCAACATGCATTACGCAATTAATGTTTGGTGGTAGACCCTTAGTTGCTGTGTTTGGGTCGGTATATCTTAGTTGGCAAAGTATTGACAAAATAGAGTTACATAGTTAGGGATGTTAAAAGCAATTGAAGAATCAAACCCTGACGCAACAAGATATCAAGTGTAGATACAACTCATGGTTCGAGAACAAGGAAGATTTCCAATCAAATATATGACATTGAAGTTAGAGATAGAAATGTATTTGAAGTTGAATTAGGAATCAAAATATGAGTTGGACACAACGACAACACATGCTAATATTAATATGCAAACAACAAGGTAGAGGTTCAATACTCCAAGTTGAACTTCGAGATGAACCATAACTACAAATCCGATAAAAGATGTGCATAAAAGACTGAAGAACTTTATGGAGACAACGAATCATAATTCTTAAAGGAATTGAAAGCTTAGGTGTCGAGCATTAGATGATTCCAACATAAACAAGACTGGAGACCGAGGAGGTTTTTTGAATTATACTTAGTTTGGGACCAAATTCGTAAATAGAGTAGGTAGAGCGAGTCCATAAATACTCAAGAACGCCACTTTGTGGAATAATCATTCAGAGCTTGAGTTTTGTGAGAGAGAGTGTTCATTATAGTAGTTGTACATATTGTCAATTTAATAAATTGATTTTAAGATGAGCATATGAATGTTAGAAGATTGATTCAGAATCATGGTGGCTGATTTGTAGAAACGTGTATGTTGTTAGTTGGTTGATTCATCAAGTAGTTATATGGTTAGTGAATAGTGAGTCGTGTCATGTATTTCATTGTAGGTTTATGCTTAGTTAGAGGTAAACATTATGGGTAGTTAATAGAGTCGTGATATGTATGTTTTCGTAATATCTAGGTGAGTCAGTTGTGCTGTTGAATTATAAATATGCTTCATGTATGAGTTGTATATATAGTAAGTCAATCAAATATGATGATGAACTCACGTTTTGTTCATTAAGTTCTCTCAGTTTATCTTTTGATTTTTAACATCATTGGTATTAGAGCAAGTTTAAAGTCCCGTTTTCTTTTGTTTTTTGTTTTTCTTGGTCTTTCTTCATGGTTGAGGAAAGGTTAAGTAACAGAGAGAAAATGAGTAAAGTAAATAATATTTCTTGTTATTCTCAAACACGGTCTAGACTTGAATTTGGAGAAGGAGATGTCCACCACGACGACCAGCAATGACATCTACCAATCTTCTTAGCCTTTAATTCCGATATTCAAGTGGGAGAAGTACTATTTTTGGAGTCTCAAAATGCAAATCCTCTTCAAATCTTAAAAGCTATGAGATTTAATTGAGAATGGGTTTGTTGATCTACATCCAAAAATGGCAACACTTGATCAACTGATGCGGAAACATCGTAAGAAGGACACGAAAGCCTTATTTTACATCCAATCTGCTTTGGATGATAACATTTTCCCACCAATTGCACCGGCCAGCACATCAAAAGAGGCATGGGAGATTTTGAACCAAGAGTACTTAGGCGACAAAAACATAATCAATTCAAATTATATATAAACTCTTCGTCATGATTTTGAGACTTTAGCTATAAAAAAAAAAAGAATCTATGCAAGAATTCTTGTCTAGAATCTCAAGGATTTTTAACCAAATGAAGTCTTATGGTGAAACATTTGATAATGAAATTGTTGTAAGTAAGGTGTTGAGGAATCTAACGACAAGACTTGATCATGTTGTTATTCCTATTGAAGAGACAAGAGATTTGTCTACTTACATTTTTGATGAAATGATGAGTTCTTTTTTAGCCCATGAAGCAAGATTTGGCAGGTCTCATGAAAAGTCATGTGAAAAGGCTTTCCAGGTGAAAATGGATTCTTTGAAAGGAAAGAAAAAAACATTAGCGACCATGGCAGAGGTAGAGGAAGATTTCTTTGACATGGTCATGGCTACTGCAGAGGTCATGGCCAATTCGATGAACCACATCAATTCAAAGGATCAATTCAATGTAGACTTTGCAGCAAATTTGGGCACAAAGAAATAGATTGTTGGAGAAATAGATAGAAGAACAAAAGCAAGCATACTTTCTTGAGGAAGTTGAAGAAGAAAGCAAGCTTTTCATGGCCCATTCCTTAACTCGAAATGATATTAGTAGTATGGATTTATGGTTTTTAGACAGTGGAAACTCTAACCACATGTCGGGAACCAAGGCGTTGTTCAAAGAGCTTGATGAGTCACAGAAAGTTAAGGTTCGACTTGGGGATGACAAGAAAATGAAAATTGAAGGGAAATGTATAATTTATATCAGAACTGTGCAAGGTGCTATCAAACTTCTTTTTGATGTGCAATATGTACCTTGTTTAGCTCATAACTTATTGAGTGTCGGACAATTATTGATTATTGGATACACTTTTATGTTTGATGGTAATTCATGTGTTATTTATGATAAAAAAATTGGTCGACTTTGATAACTGTTTGTATGAATCAAAATATGATGTTTCCTATTGATGTCTCAAATGTTGAAAGTCACACCTTAGTTGTTTAGAGAAGCAGTGAGTCTACTTTATGGCCTCTACGTGATGAGCATTTGCATGTGAATGGTTAAAGAATTCTGAGTCTAAAAGAAATGGTTATTTGTTTGCCTGAGATTTATGAACTTAATTTTTGTAAAGGTTGCGTTTATGGGAAACAAAGTAGAAAGCCTTTTTCTATTGGAAAATCATGGAGAGCATTTAATCATCTTGAACTTGTGCATGATGATTTTTGTAGGCCTATAAAAACATATTATCTTGGTGGGAGTCATTATTTCTTACTTCTTATTGATGATTATCTGGGTTTATTTCTTGAAATTCGATCAGAAGCTTTTGAGAAATTTTTGAGATTTAAGACATTTGTTGAAAAGCAAAGTGGGGAAAACTTGAAAATACTTCGAACCGATTGAGGCAGCGAGTTCTTAATGACTTCATTAAACTTTTGAGATAAGAATGAGAACTTACATCGCCATACAAGCCACAACAAAATGGGGTAGTGGAGCAAAAAAACCGAACAGTGGTGGAAATGACTAAAAGTATGTTAAAGGCAGAAGGGCTTTAAGATCAGCTTTGGGGTGAAGCAGTTGCAACAACAGTGTATCTTCTAAACATTTCTCCAACGAAAGTTGTTCTTAATCAAACACTTTATGAAGCTTGGTTAGGTAAGAAGCCATGGGTAAGCCACATAAAAGTTTTTGGTTGTATAACATATGGTTTAGTAAATTTTTGTTCTAAGCTTGATGAAAAATTAGAAAAATGCATTTTCATCGGCTATAGTGATCAATCTAAAGCATATCGCCCATATAATCTCATAAGTGGAAAATTGATTACTAGCAGGAATGTCATCTTCAATGAGGAGGCTTGTTTTGTTTAAAATGATGGTGTTCCTTGTGACGACCTCAATTTTCCACAAAATGGGCACCTACCCAGCCTAAGCCCACGTGGACCCCCGAGCCAGTCTCGCAAGGTCAACGCAGACTTAGTCAGCCTTTCTAATCCATCATTATCAGTAAATTCAAAAGTTTTAAGTTGAGTTATTAATATTTTTTGATATTTTACAATTAAGCGGAAACAATACTACATTAAATAACTCAACAATAAGGTAAAAGAGTTAGACAACCTAATTGTGGAACCCAACATAAATGTATCACATCGAGGAGAGTAAATAAAAGATATACAAAAATATTCACCTAGCTATGGAGCTTTCCCTTTGCTACTCATCTGCAACTCTGCACTCAGTCAAACACGAGATTGACGAGCCCAGGTAAGTAAAATCCAGTAGAATCTAAATAGTATTTCAAGATAAAATGAAACAGTCTAAAAGTCATGCAGATAAAAAGAAAACTATACGGAATGCATGATAATAAGACTGTAAAACAATGAACGTACAACGAGAACGTGTGTCAAAGGAAACAATATAGAGAGGTGCCCAAGTAGTCTAAGACCACCGAATGCGGGTGCCACAGGGTCGGGGTCACAAAGTCGCGGCAACGCCAAGCAGACTTGTTCATCGGATGCGGCATTGCCGTACCTAAAATGTCGCAAATCAGGGATATCAACGGCACCCCGGATAAAGCACATCTCATTCCGACGAAATACTGTGACTCGAGGTCATGGCCCCGGTTGCGAGCCGGCAACCACTCCAATCAGAGACACGAGTATGACTCACTTGGCCCATCGGACACTCATAAGTGAGTAGGAATTCCAAGAAAGGACATGATTCAACATCAAACAAACATGCAAGCTCAATGAACTAATGTACATTTTCTAACTAGTTTACTTACCTCAAAATCCATAATTAGTCCTCAAGACGTCCCGCTCACGCCTCGATATGCGCACTCGACACCCGACTCCTACGTCCCTGGTGTCCATTTGTATCAATTAAAGTTTTAGGATCACATTATGTGCAAGTATAGTATGTGATTATAGATTTGCCATTTTTATTTTCATAAAAATTAAGTTTTTAGCACCATTTTTCGAATTATACCGAGGTGTCAAACGCTCGAAAAGCCTCGAACTCATTTTTTTCTAGCTTTCCCTATTTTTCATGTGTTTCGAGGATTTTTCAGAATTTTTCTTTATTTTAATCTATTTTTCGTAATTTACAGTTTATAAAAATCAGTTTAATTTACATTAATAGTTAAATATATTATTTTATTGGGGGTGGGTCCGGGTTGACCCGACCAGTCCACGCGGACCCGGGTAGGTCCGACTCGACCCGCTGAGTCACCTTCCTCACCAGAGCAGTTCATGCTCAGGTTCGAATTTTTTTTTTTACAATTAACATCAAATCTTAAATTAAACATTCTCGGTGTCTCCACTCAAGATTCGGACATACGTATTCGACGAGTGGGTCCCACATACGACCTTGACCTGACACGTTGCACAAGTCAAATTTTCGGGCGTTACATTCCTAATCAAATTCCTGCGGTTTTTTATATTGATAGGCCAGAGCCTTATTCACCTACAATGTCAATTCATTCCTCGCCTAGTAGCGACATTGACAACATCCTAGCTACCTCAAGTTCTCTTTTATCCGGCTCTTCAAGTGATAGTGAAACACCACCTCGGGAACTTAGATCCTTAGTTGAGATTTATAGTTCATAGGATTTTTCTTTATTAGTCACTTATTCAACTTGTTATGAAGAAACAACAACACATTCTAAGTGGCAGATTGCTATGGAGGAAGAAATTCACGCCATAAAGAGAAATTCGACATAGAAGTTGGTTGATGTTCCAGAATGGAAGAATGTCATATAGCTTGAGGGGGTGTTTTGAACAAATTATAATGCAAATGAAAGCATCCAAAAGCACAAAGATCGACTAGTGGCAAAGGGATACTCACAACAGCAAGGTATATATTTTGAAGAAATTTATTCTCATGTTGCTCATTTTGAAACTGTGAGAATTGTTTTAGCTTTGACCGCTCGGTTACAATTACTTGTTTATCAGTTTGATATGAAGTCTGTTTATTGAATGGTGAATTACTTGAGGAAGTTTATGTTTCTCGGCCTCAAGGCTTTGTAATCAATGAAAATAAAGTCTACAGGTTGAGAAAAACACTTTATGGATTGAAGCAAGCTCCGTGCGCATGGCATAGTAAGATTGACTCATTAAGATTGATTCATTCTTCCATAAGAGTGGGTTGACTAGAAGTGAAAATGATATTACATTCTATTTAAAAAGGGAAGGTAATGTAGAATGTTTGGTGGTTTGTTTTTATGTGGATGATATGACTTACACGAGTTTTTCAAAGTCCTTACTTGATGATTTTAAATCTTGCACGCTGAAAAATTTTGAGATGACTGATTTGGGCTTGTTGCAATATTTCTTAAGGGGCTTGAAGTCACCCAAGTAAGTGATGAAATGTTTGTTTCTCAAAAGGAATATGTTGTAGATCTTATGAAGAAGTTCAACATGGCAAAGTGTGAAGTGGTAGCCACACTAATGAATATTAATGAGAAGCTACAATGTGAGGATGGACTGAGAAAACTGATCTGATATTGTTCAGGAGTTTAGTTAGTTGGTAGTTTGAATTATTTATCTTACACTAGACCCGACATTTCCTTCTTTGTTAGTGTTGTGTTTAGATTTATGTATAGTCCTACTAGACAACACTTTGGTGCAACGAAACAAATTTTTCGTTATGTTATAGGGAGTGCGAATTTTAGAATTTGGTATGGAAAGGTATCAAGTTTCAAACTGATTGGCTTTATCAACAGTAATTGGGCAGGATGTTTAGATGATCGAAAAAGTACTTTCGGCAATGTTTTTGGTTTTGGCTCTAGAGTAGTGACATGTAGCTCAAATGAACAAGACACAATGGCATTATCTTCATCTGAAACAGAGTATGCAACGACAAGTTTAACAACATGCCAAGCTTTATGGCTCTAAAAAATTCTTGCGAATTTCAATTTCGAGCAAAAGGAAGTTGTTAAGATATTTTGTGATAACCGGTCTACAATTGCAATGATGAAGAACCTAGCTTTTCCATAGTAGAACTAAACACATTGAAGGCGTCATCACTTTATTAGGAAGTTGGTAGCTGATGACATATTAGTCCTCAAGTTGTACAAATGATTAAACAATGAATATTTTTATAAAATCACTCCCTCAAGCCAAACATATGTTCTTTAGATCTCAGTTGGTATGCGATTTCAAATCAAGAGGGAGTATTGGAAGATTGACTCAAAATCATAGTGGCTGATTTGTAGAAACGTGTGTGTTGTTAGTTTGTGGGTTCATCAAGTAGTTATGTGGTTAGTGATTTAGTGGGTTATGTAATGTATTTCATTGTGGGATAATGCTTAGTTAGTGGTAAACGTTATAGGTAGTTAATAGAGTCATGATGTGTGTGCTTCTAATATCTAATATATATGTTGTTGTAATATAAATATGCTTCATGTATGTATGTACTTGTGATAAGTCATCAAATTTGATGATGAACTCATGTTTCATAAATTAAGTTCTCTCGGTTTATCATTTAACTTTTAACATCAATTAAGAAAAAGATTTGAAGGTCTCATTGTGATATCAATTATGTGTGTGCATATCATTTATCATTGCATTCTACTTAATAGTTCCCACTTGTTTCCAAAATTTAAACATTTGGTATAAGGCCAAATTAAAGATAGTTCTAAGCTAGATAGGTAGCTATATATATATATATACAACAATATATATCTATAAGTTGATTTTCTTAATTAGTATCAAATATTAATTAAATGGTAGCTTAATGATTTGATATGTAATTATTTCATAAGAACGAAACCATATAAATTGTTTAAAACTCAAAACCCAAACTTTCACTCAACTAGCCCATACCAAACGATTTTATATATGATAACCTATAGACAAGGATTAAATCTCTCCATGTGTATGTTTAAGGGGTGATAAGTTAGTTTTCATAGGAAGCAGCTAAACAAACCCTAATTTTACTTCTCGATTTTCCCTTAGTGAAATAAAATTCTTGACCTTATATAAAAAGAAGTTTTTCTGTGAGGTCCTGAACCTCTGATCAGCACACTGCTCAACCCAATCCCATTACTAAGCCTTAATACCAGCTACGTAGAAATTAATAATGTATTAATCACCCTTTTATCTTAATTATGTTATGGATAAGTATTTTTCATTTCTCGTTATTCGTAATTCTCAAAGTTAATTAAGTTTTTTTTTATGTTTTTTAACAAATTTAGCAGAATTCTGAAATTATAAATGCCATCATAAAACACTTATATGTGAAAATCAGGGAATAGATCACATGTATGTGTATCAAAGTGGCGATAAACAATGTAACATCATGCATTATTCGGAGAGTCTAGTCTTTCAACCCAATATACATCCCTAAAATATAAAAGACATATGTAATAAATATAAACAAGTGAAATCTACAAAAACAAGAGCAAATAATCGCCGATAGCTCGAGGTAGTCGCCGATCTTCTCCTTCCCTGGTTTGCTACTCGATGGATTTGCAATTGTCACCAAGGATGATAATTCCAATGAGTAAATCATGTGGCCATTCATTCATATTTCCAAATATACAAGAAACGGTAATTGAAAGCATAAAATAGCTATGAAAGAAAAGCTGAAAGGAATGTATGCAAGAAGGTATCGGGTATGCTAAGAGAATTGATAGGGTATTCACACAAATCGAGGTTTGGTCAGTTGTGAGCTATGTCACATCAGCTTATAAATTTAGCCGTGGGCTACATAACATCAACCAATCATGAGTGCCGACATCCTCAGGGACTCTGACACTGCGTGCCATGCTATCTCGCAAAAATTAGAAACAAGGAATCCAAACGTATGGACTACCTTACGACCAGTATAAACTAACGTACCTCATAAACCCAAATAAGACCAACATATGAAACATGAAAGTAAACAACACTAGATGATAATACAATAACGTGCTATTTCACAAAATACAAGTTCATATATCAACAACATTCAAGAGTCCAAATCAAGACAATAAACCAAATAGAACGAATTGCCATAAACCCAATCGAACATGGATTTTTAGTTACTTAAACTGAACATAAGCATTACCCAAATAAGTATCATGACATTGACAATTCAAGAATAGGCAAATCAGTTCAAGTGATTATATTTCAAAAGTAAACTAGAATTGAAATGAAAATGAATGCTCGATAGGTATACTTACCGCATATGCACACAGTACCTAGCCTAAATCGACTCTCAACACTCCAAAAATTGGGTTCCACACTCCGTAAGTCCTCTATAAGCTCTTAAGGTTCCTAACAATTTGGATTTAACTTGTTTTAGGTTGGTTGAGTGGCTTTAAATTTCATATTTTAAAATCAGACCCCTTAATAATTTGTTTATATTGAAATCTACTTTGTGAAAATAGAGATAGTTTTGGTGCAATAGCTTATGAGTTGATTTCAAATACCAAAACATTTAAATTACATATTTTTTTCCACTTTTCAAGTTTTATGGCTATGTCTTAATTTTCGGAAACTATAAAGTTTGTGCAATTTTGATAAGAAACAATGAAGATGTGGAGATTTTATCACAATTATTCAAAATAGTTTTATATTTTGACCAATAAACTTGAGAAATTCATTTCTCCTCAACTATACCTTAAAAATCATGTTTTTTACTGAATACTACAATTATACACCAAAATTTCATACTAAAAATGAGCTTAATCCAATAAGAAATGAGGGAGTTACGCTTAAAACATCAAAAAATTATCAAAACTATGAAACCCATAAATTTCAGATTAATCATCAAAGTTGCAGAGCATTTTTAAAAGGAAAGTCTAAATCTTCAAATAGTGCATGTGATCAAAGTTTTAACATTTTGGCTAAACTTTCTAATGTTACAAGAATGAGTCAATTTGGATTTAAAATGAGAAAGGCCTAAAATCAAAAATTGGATTAAACAACATTCATTCAAATGAGGCCTAAAAATGTCAAAACCATCTACAAATCAAGCATAAATGAGGAGATAACGAACTTACCGTGTCGATTACGGGTGAAATCTGGTGTTTATAGTTCTACTTGGTGTCGAGAGTATGAGGGTGATTCGTGCTTTTGAAGTGTACAGTGAGGAAGGACAAGTGAGGGTGGGGTTTGTGGAAGAAAAAACTCTTTTATATGATGGGTAAAAATGTTATTTCCTATGAGGGTGGTTTTTGAACTGCTCTAGAATTTGAAAATGGGGTCCTTTAAGAGAAAAATAGGGTCCTTTTATCCGCTCCCAAGAATTATATATTACAAACAACAATACATTTAATATGATTTTCTTATCTTGATGTATCATTTCTTTGTAATGTAGGAATGTTTGTTTAGTTTCATATAATTTCGGCTTCCTTCAATTTTCCTCATCGTCATATGGTTATTTTGTTGTTTGGTTGTTTACAAATTTGAACTCTCATGGTTATTTGATCATATTGATTGTAATAATGAAGTTGTGAATTAAGCTCTCATAAATGCATTTTATGTTCTTGCGAATGAAGATACCTTCTCTTTGTTAATTAGTGTGAATGTGTCATCTTCGACTGATCAATCAGTAGTGATTTCATAAAAGGAATAATTTTCTCATTTAGTTCAAAATTTCTCTTTTAATGAAAATTTGGTAAGGGGAAACTATAAAGTGTCAGTTGCTCATTGAGTTTACATTGTTGTAATTAAAAAAAACCTGATTCTAAGTCAAATTACAAAAACTTAAACAAACTTAAAGTCTGCATGAAACACAAAAAACTAAAAAAAATATATAAGTAGAAATAATAAAGCAAAAAAAATTTATATAGTTACCCACATTCTCATCTATTAAAATAGTATCTAATGATAGTAGTGCACCATTATGTGTATTCATCGAGTTCCATTTTCGTGTAACTTTTCCTCTCACTTTTAAAGCATTAATTGATTTGCCGATATCTTTTATTAGAGTGATCTCCATTAGTAGTCCCTCAAAGTAAGACAAAAAAAGTATTAAAAATAGTAATGCAATGCATATAAAGTAATATCCATATGCTAAGTAATGATTTTTCCATAACAAAAATTATAACACTTCAGTAACAACAATATCAATCCATTATGTCAATCTGTATGACAGTATGAACAAAAATTTCACCAAACATTAACTTTATGGTTTAGACAATTTATAGAATACATAGAAGACATAAACGCTGAAATTCAAAACAATCAAACACATAAAATGTATAAACACTTAAATTGAAAACAAACCAAAATAGATGAAAGAATTATGCATAGAAATTCATAGACAATTGATCAAACACATAAAAATTCATAGACAATTCATCAAACACAAAGAATGTATAAACAATGAAATTCGAAACAAACCAAAAAGATCAAAGAATTAAGCATAGAAATTGAAGTCCAAAACGAACATAAGATTTCAAACCTAACCTAACAATTGAAGTCCCGATTAGCTGGTGAGAGAGAAGGTTGGGCAAGCAATTGAGATTGCACGACAAACCATATGAAGGAGAGGGGAGAGAACGAGAGATGTGAGCGATGGAAGTTGAGAATCGATCTACCGCCGCCGCTGCTGCTAGGTAGACATGGATCGATCGAAATATATATATATATATTAATTAATTAATTAATTAGTGGTCAACATGCAAAATACTTCTCCATCTGTTTTCTGCCTTCTCTCTGGCTTTGCTTCTCTTTAATTCCGCTAGCTTTTTTCTTTCTTCTTAATTAGATCATGAGTGGAGTGGTGGAACTTTAATTGTTTTTCTTTAATTCCGCTAGTTTTGATTTAAATAGCTATTTTATAGGATTTTAGTTGCATTATTTGTATTTAATAGCTATTTAGAAGCCTAGTACGATTGTATTTTGAGGTAAAAAATGATTACCTTTTTGTACTTATTCTCCTATTTGTTAGCAATAGGGACAAAAATGTAAATTTGATTACGGCTCAAAAATTTGTGATTCGTGCTTTTATATATATGATAGATATATTGATCATCAATTAGTGGGAAAATAAGTAAAGGCATTATAAGTTTTTATTTAGCAACGGAATAGCAACATAATAGGTTGTTTTGTTGCTATCCCATTAGTAATTTAAATTAGCAACGGAGTAACAACAGAATAATCTATTATGTTGCTATTCCGTTGGTACTCATGGTGCCACGTGTGCAGCCCATTCCGAAGCTAATCTATTGCTATTCATTAGCGATGGAATAAGAACGGAATATTCCTTGACGCGCCCGTGAATAAGTTCCATGGGTCGTCAATACGTGAGTTGTGTGTCACTTACATGAGACATAGTCAAACCATACTATCATATACATGCAACGGGAAATATAATAACAGACCCATGGGACGTCACCAGCAACGACGCATGTAAAGGAGACAAACATGAAATAACTAAATTAAGTGGAGTTTTCTCGTAGGTTTACTAACCTGATTATTGGCACGCAAAATTATTGGGCCTATTGATCCTCACACGCCTCGTACTTGACACCGAACCCCGACTATGAACTCCCTTGTCTTTAGTGCCCTATTATATCGATATAAATGTGTTAGAGCCTAGTAAATGAGTTTTAAAACACTCGAGTAAAAAATAAAATTATTTAGTTTTATTTTCCTTAATTTTTAAAAATATGAGATTTTTCCGATGGCGATCACATTGACCGCGTCTCGGGTCAAACCACGTTAGGCAAGTCTTGACTCGATCAATTTTCTTGAATTTGGTCTTTATTTTCATTTTTAATATCCAACTAATTTACTTTTGATATATATATATACATATATATGTTACATTATAAAAACTTGAATCAATTTAGGGCACAAGCTAGCCTCGTGTGTGTTGCGTTTTGTTATGTTTTGTATTAAATTTCCTTTGTTGGAAAGGCCCAAGCCCATTGGGCTTGGTCTTTGCCCCTCCCATGTGCCTGAATGCACAAGGGCTCCTCCTTGTGTGTTCACCCACATGAGCACCAGAGGTACTTGCCACCAGCTCCTCCATGGTGCTGGTTCAAGGAGCCCCGACAGCGAGGTGCCCTCACTGGCAGAAGCACACCTTAATTTGCCGATGGCGACGCACTCTCGCATAAACCACCAACAATAAACAACAATAAACAACAATAAATAATGCATCAATCAATCATTTTAAACCACGAATATATTCTTTGTATTTTCATGTATACTCAAAAACTTGAACTTGAAACATGAAATCAATTTCAAATTGAGGTTTTGATGAAAAAACTTAGTGGTAATCCATTCCAAATATGGACACTAATCAGTGAGTAAACTTCCATTTCATCCAATCCAAAATTTGGATTATGTTTGTTTGCATGAAAGAACAAGTTTTTTAGCTTGTATATTTTTTTTTCATTTGTGATCTTTACCACACATCTTAGTTCCTTACTGACATCTCTAATAAATTATGTGGTTTTTGTTCAATCCATCAATCTCCCCTTGATTTCCTCCATGAAAACCTAGTTTCTTATAAATCTTATACCACTAGGCTTATCAAATGGTTCCCATTTATTTGAATTGAACTTTAGGCCTTTTATTTGCTTATAGCTTCCATTAAATAAGTTAGGATTTTAGTTAATTACACCTAATTAACTAGATATCTTAGCTTAATTGGTACTTTGATTAAGTTCACATGACCATAATTAAGCCACCAGACTATTCGCACTCCCTACGCCTAGTGCCTACACGCTTCTCGATTACTAGAACGGAAAACTTTAATAAAGGTTTTTCACCGTTATTAAAGCCTTTCATAATGGTTTTTAACCATTACGATGTCCGTCATCTTATGAGACATTATGAAAGCACAAAGCCTTTCGTATCGGTTTTAAACCGCTATAATATAGTTGAATAGAAAAGCCTTTGATAGCCTTTAATAACGGTTACAGTAATTAAAGGGCTTTCTAATTTTTTTAAAAAAATTAGACCATTGTTTCTCTCAACTTACAACTTTTATTAAAAAAAATAATAATAAATCTGTAATGACATCTACATCCTTTCATTTCTAACAAAGAACCAAGCTTGATCAGATACATTGAAAGTCTTGATCAGTTACATATAAGTCCCACCGTTGACAAGTACAATATTCAAACGACACCAATTGTCTATTTATACACGGGAGAAGGCTGATGCAAATGTGAATAAACATTTTAGTCAGCTATTGAGAGAGCATTCGGATTTGCTTTGATGCACTTCTGCAAAACCACCAACACCAATTGTCTTTTTATACCATTATTAATACCAATAACATAACCAACACAAAATGATATGCTACAAAATAAATTAATTGCAACTCAATATGCTTGCCAAGTCCATTCTTCATACCAACACTAATTCCATTTTGTTGTTCACCAACAAATCCAGTCTCAGAGCAAGCACACGCTTCTGCTTTACTCTGCCCTTGCTTTTATGAACTAAAAAGTGGGTGACATAGAATTCAACAGTGCACTTGTAATCCTACAAAAAACAACATCAAGGATAAAGGATTCGTTAAAACCCAAGTATCTATTCCCAAAGAAGAAAAGTTTCTTGCATGCTTAATTTAACAAGTCCAAAATTATTTCTACAATGCAGCTTAATCAACTAAACTTATAAATATATCTTAAAAATGGAAAAACATACATATGGTAATAAAGTTGAGCAGAATTACTTACATACACCATACTGTGGATCAAGCTTAGCTAAATTTGCATAACCTATACTCTACTGTCAACAAAGAAATAAAAAACTTAACAAATGGAAGCAATTAATGAATATCAAAACAGGAAATTTTGTTTTAGTCTAAACCTGCGAAATGCTTAAACTGGCAATAGTTAAAGCCAGCCATCAAGTCATTCTTGAACTTAGTCGCCTTGTGGGCGCGGCACCACCGAAGAATTGGAAACAACCCCTGCAACACTGAGCGAGCGCACATTGACTGAAATTAAGAAAGGACTAACTAAGCATTTCCACACATTGATAAAAGAGCCATATCATATCATGTTCAATATGACTTAGGTAAGGTAACTTATGTCAGTCAATAAACATTACAAAACAGCTTTACATGTAAGGAAGTAAACTTCACGATTCAAAAAGCAATGGTAGCACATTGAAAAAAGAGGCATATCATATCATGTTCAATAAGACTTATAAGGTAACCTACGTCAAATTACTATTTTTCCAAATGTACAACTAAATTCGGATTATTAACAAGACAAAATGCCTTAACTGTAACACACAAAACAATTTCATATTAAGTGAAAGTGCCGCACCAACCATTTAGGCTGATGATGCTTCAACAATGTAGGCCGCTCAACCTGTGCCAAAATAAAAAACAGAAACGTTGAAAAGGCAATTCTTAGAATCGTTCTAGGAAGAAGTAAAGAATATGCTAATTTAGACGTAGCATTTCTGATTTGCCAAGTGACAAGGAGGAACTTGTGTGACAGTATACTAAACAGCCAAATTAAGAAGGTAATTCACAATGATTGCGGGTGGAATGCAGACAATCGGAGCAATTATGGAGATGTAAGCATACACATTAGTGCTATCCATGTCAGTCTGCAATGAACGATCGGGACACAGTCAACCATCTTTCAAGAGGTAAGATACTAAGACATACAAAAATCTAAAGCAATGCAGATGATGACCATGGCCTTCTTCGAATAGAGGCTCCTGTAAGTGAAGGAGATATTTGAGATCATGGCACTGAAGCGCTTTCAAGCTAGGGAAAAAATAAACTCACCAACTAACATCCCTACAGTAAGATGGAAAAAAAAATAATTGAGAAACGTTTGATGGGCAATTCAAATTCCGTGGCCCGCAAACATACAACTGAAAACGCAGAGGAAATGGTGATAAAGCAAGAGACATCATGAAATGGAATTTAAACATTTGGAATGTCCAAGCATCTGAGTGTCTCCAATACTTGATATTAATAGTCTAAATTAATGATTACACAGTCCTCATATACATCATATGTCGTTGCTCAATGCATGTTAATTTTATGCAGTTTGTTCATGATAATTCATGGAAAGATTAGTACATGAAATGGTTGGAGTGAGGACACCATCACCAATCACCATGCTTGCAACAAATAACACCACTATAAATAGTGCGTTCGTAGCTTGTGCTTTTCAATAAATCTCTTTAATGGAGATGAAGCCATGAAAGTTGTTGATGGTCCGTATTTGTACGTGGAGAGTTGTTCATCAGTTGGGTGTTGATTAGGAAGTAAATTAAATGTTGCATGCCGGCAAAGCAAGAAGACCAAAAGTCCCACCTGAAAAAATAAACATGAATCCTAATTAATCTTACGGGGTAGCTAACAATGAAAAGAAGTAATCATGTTGAAGAATGGTGAAACAAAGGCAGTTGGGCATGCATGCACCTTCCCCATTGTCATCTGCGCCAAGCAACAATGATAACGAACTTATGCAAAGGAATGAAAGTAAGAGTCCAGAAAATCAAGGAAAAAGCCCCGAATAAAGCTTCTTCAGTTTGGTGATGTTGCAATTTGCCTGCAAAAGGTGGAAGTTTAAATATAGAGAAGCGAATTGCTGAGGTTTCCATAGACCGCACCATGACCCATTGACGACAACTGCTTCAATACTTCAGTCTGCCATTAAATCAAAATTTCTAGGTCATTGATGAAAATCAATAAAATAGAAGTACATACCCCCCAATTTACAAAATCCGAGAAAAGTGAAATTATATTTATAAAGCACCTCAGATTCGCGAAAACAGTTCTCGTCTCCCTCAACCAAAGATTTAGCAATTGAATCACCACCGGTGAGCTGCTCAACCAAACCATTACTATGCACAAAGATACAAGTCAGCATTGTTTAAGTTCACAGCACTTGGCATAAGTTGATGCAGAAATGAAAAAAATGCATAAAAATACCTGTCGAAGTAGTACTATCTCAATGCATCAGCTAAAAGTTTACCAATGTCAGCTTTCATTGTGCTGTCCATACCTACACAAGAATGCATTGTTTTAAGTGAAAATAACTGCGACAGCTTCTTCTGGCCGTGGAATTATTTCTCCAAAAGCATTATCCAGTGTTGGCCAATTGTTTTGATTCCACCATAAGAAAGCATTTGGTTCAAACACCCTCTCCACATACACTAAGTATACACTTCCTCCAATAGGTAATGCTGTCCACGAGATGCATGGGATCATCAGTTTCAACCTATCCTTCGCCGACTAACTTTTTTGGAGACATCCATAAAAAGTCTTGCATTTTTTGCCACGTAAATTTGGAGGGTCGTTTTGTTGCTACAAGAAAAAACAAAACAAAATTTTCAGCTCAAATTGACTATTAACTTATATGACTAAAATCACTTTTACCTATCGCGAAGATGGAGGCATTTGCTGGCTAC
The DNA here is from genome assembly GCA_039657365.1 of Stephania yunnanensis. Taxonomy (NCBI): domain Eukaryota; kingdom Viridiplantae; phylum Streptophyta; class Magnoliopsida; order Ranunculales; family Menispermaceae; genus Stephania; species Stephania yunnanensis. The sequence goes on along the minus strand of CM077584.1, from coordinate 47,594,980 downwards.
GAACGAGCTCCGCTAATTGTTCATGTTTTTCTTCTAATATTTGAAAATCCCCTTGAAGCTTCCAAACCAAAATGAAGCTTCGAGTTACTGCGCTAACACTAGAATGTCACTCTAAACCCAAGCCCTCTCACACGACCCTAATGTTCAGAACCAAACACTTGCGCAATCAAGTTGTTGTCTATTGATTGAGAAGTCATTACCGATGATCTCATTCGAGATTCATTAATTTTGTCCTTCTACATTAACAAAGTATTAACAACAAATAAAAGATCACTTAAACAAAATAAAATAAGAAAGTTTACATATCACTTAATCATATCACCACTTCAGCAATTTGAGCATTATTTCGTTGCCCCTTTTGTTCTTATGGACTTCAATCCACAAATCAGCTCTACTTATATCGGTCCTTCCAGTTTTCGCTCTCTAAGAGAACAAAAAAAATTGTCATGAAATAAAAAGAAGTAATGATATATATATATATATATATGAGACAAACAAATTAAACTTGCCCTTTCGACTCATGGTGTGATGAAATACATGCTTCGATCTAAGCTTCTTGAATTTATTGCTTATTTCCCCGAAGACTGATGACTTTTTTTTTTTTTTTCGAAATGCTAACCAATTAACTAACTCGACTTCTTCAAGTTTGAGTTTACTATTAATTTCATTTTATGACCATCCTTCTTTAAGTGCTTTCTTTAAAGAACTTGTCGACCTTGATTTCCAAGATCTCCAAATATTTCCAATTTGTTGTAAAATTCTCTTCTTTAGATCTTTTTCTACACCAATAATCTTTACTGTGATGAGGTGAATATGATTAGATTAAGGAACTAACTAGGTTACCAATAATATTAAAAAATCTAACCTTCACCAACTTTCACAATCTTTCTTTCTCTCTTCCTGATAAAAGGCATCAGTTTGATAAAATGTTTAGCACTATATCAGGCCCCAAAGCGCCCAAAAAAGAAGCAACCTTGCCATAATTCTTTCCAACAAGCTGACCCCTCTCATTGAATTGAATGACTTCACGAGTTTTTGAAGCAAGTGTCCGAAGACTTGTTGGACCTCTCTTGGTTTTTTTTTTTTTTTTTGGTTCACCTTCTTGTTGATTGGCGCTCCCTTTTGATTGAGAACCACCTAGTGAAGTCGGAGCTGGAGCAGTAGATGCAGCTCGAGTTGGGGCTAAAGATGAAGCTCAAGATCAGGCTCGAGATGGAGCTACGAATGGTCCATGAGATGAAGCTGCAGATGGTGCATGAGATGGAGCTACAAATGGAGCTCGAGGCAAACATGGAGATGAAGCTGAAATAGAATAAGCAGGCCTACGTTAAGCTCCAATCCTTACATCGACATTTGGATTTTGAGTTAGTATCGCTTCACAAGCTCATCTATCTCTCTCATTCCTTTTATGTGCTTTTCTAAAACTCTAATAACAATTAATGAATTCGTTAGTGACAAACTAAAAATATACTTATTTACACAAAAATAATACATTGAGCTTTTTAGCTTTTACCTCTCTATCGCGAGCCTCAACTACACTTTTTCCTTTCCCATCACGTGGATCCATCATTTAAGTATCTCACAATCCTGCCCAAACATCAAAACCCTTTAAAATTAAATAGCAAAAATTCTAGAATATAAAAATTTAAAAAGTATCCCCTCACACTCAAATAATCATATTTGCATTGTTTTTACAAAAGGCATTCTAATTGAATGATCAAGTAAACAATAGCAAGAAGGTTTAAGCAAAAACCATTTCCATTAATTGTAAGTTTTCACACAAATTGACCCTCATAATCTTCTCTAGCATAACTTTCATTTTCATTACAAGTATCAAGATTCAGACGTGATACGTCAAAAGTAGAAGATGATTGTTGCCCACTTCCATCATACATCGTCAAGTCATAAAATCCTCTATGCGGCGCCCTTAATACGACAAACCAATTAGAGGTATCGCTCTCCCTCGCATAAAATGTTTGTTTAGCTTGTGCGGCCAATATGAAAGGATCGTTATGATTTTGTTGTTGATGAAGATTAACTAGGGTGAATCCTTCTTCGGATCTCATGCCTTTGCCTTCATTCACCCGGTCAAACAAGAACATCGAAACATGAAGAACTCAATAGTCTAATAAAATGGTGTTCTTTATGACCCCATAATAAGGAACAATACTCACTACTTATGAAGGGTTTCCCAAATTTGACCTATATATGGACTTGACGAATCAATAGAGGTGTTGTTATTCTATATGACTCTATCCACATCTCTCGTGTGAAACCTTAATCCATTGACAATGTAACCAGAACAAGATAATGCTTATTCTCTAGGTTTACGAGCAAGTCACGGTAAAAAAAACTTGACTATTCAATATTCTAATAGTTAAACCGTAAAGAGAATTAGATAACCTGTTGAGAACATGGGATATGAATGTGATTGGTGGATCTCGTGATAAAAAAAATGGAAAGTAAACTATAGTGGAACATCTACGAACCTTTTTTTCAAATCATTTACTAAATGTCTTAGCATGTTTCAACCATAGTTGACCTTGTTATCTAGCGAGACGCTTGTTAGTTTGCTTCAACTCATCTATATGCATTCTACACACACACACACACACACACACACATATATATATATATATATAAATAGAAATAGTCATAATGCAATCCATATTAATAAAGTAGTTTTTAATAACTGATGTACTTACTGCAAATAAGGTTCCACAATTGTTGTATTAAACAACACGCATTGATGAGTTTTTAGCCATAAGTCATCGCTCAACGTTATTGGACATAGTTTCGAAATTGATTCTCCTACCAATGTTGTCTCATGTCTGGAGTTCTTGCTTTGAGGTTGTTGATCTCCAACATCAAATGGTTGTTCTAACATTTTAGAACGAAACCGCGAGCACTCTCGGCCATATAGCATTCCGCAATGCATCCTTCAGGTCTTGCGCGATTTTTGCAAAACTTTCTGAGCTTATCCTAGATATCCGATATAGATTAAATAGGAAAAGTTTATCCATTTCAGAAGTGGAATAAATAATCTAAAGAAGCTCGTTGCAATTTCAAATAAAGATAAGGTTTAATCGGATACATCCACCAATAGTGAACGGGTCTACATAAATGGGCTTCCTTAGCCAAGTGGATCGACAAGTGAACCATGACATCGAAAAAGGCCAGAGAAAAATATCTTTCAAGCATGCATAGCGCCTCAGTGATATCTTCCTCAAGCTTCAATAATCTCCTTTTATCTACAACTCTTTGGCGTAGTTCATCAAAAAAATTGCAGTATCGTAATATTGCAATTTGAAGTCCTTTGGGTAGAAGCCCCTTCAAAGCGACAGATAGTAATTGTTGCATTAAAACATGATAATAATGGGACTTAAGACCTAAAATGTTGCAATCCGCTAATGATACACGATTGGCTATATTTGAACTATATCCATATGAAAGCTTCATACTCGCCAACCTCTTGTAAAGCGTATGGTTATTATCTCTTGAAAGGGTATATGGCACTGCTGGGAGATACATCCTGTTTTCTACCTCTTGTGGATGCAATCGATGTCTAATTCCGATCACTTGCAAATCTTTTCAAGAATTAAGTCCATCCATAGACTTTCCTTTCAAATCAAAAACTGTCCCAATTATGCATTCGTATACATTTTTTTTATGTGCATCACTTCTAAATTGTGATGCAAAACTAGATGATGAAAAAAGTAACTACACATTAATAAAATTAATTTTGGGAGGTTCTGACTTTTTTTGTTTTTTTTTTCTTGCTTTTATCCCCCTCCCCCCAAATCATTTATAATATATTTGGTTGTCATTGCAACTTAAACTCCGGTCATTGCATTAGGTCTTCACCCTTCCTCGCAACTTCCATCAAACCACGCCGCCTTTTTTCGAAAATGATGGCCATGCCTAAGGAATCTTTTGTTACACATGTAGACAGTTTTATTAATTGCCCTCAACCATCGTGAGCAAGTATTAATCCCATATGATGGACAAGCAAAATCGCCTTTTGTAGGATATCTATTTAAGTTTTCATAAGCTGAAAAGTCATATATAGTCCATAACATAACCACTTTCAAGTTAAACGCGTTATTACTCAGGGCGTCAAACACAACCGCTCCATAATTTCATAACTTCGGGAAATCTTCAATCAATGGTTATAAATAAATATCTACATCAATTCCTGGTTGCTTACTCCTAGGAATTAACAATTCTAGCATTATATTGTCTTCCTTGGGAGATGGTATGTTACTAGCATTACAGGCCACTACTGATTGCCTAAGTCACAGAACGGATTGAACCCATCAGCTGCAAGATCGAGCCTGTTCCAATGCTCTGAAGCGAATTCAGTCCACTTAAGGTTTACAGAATCCCACGCTAGAGGATCTACTAGATGTCGCATAATCCCATCACAGCTCAAAGGGGAAGAATGCCATAGCAAATTTCTTGCCATTTCTAATGACTTGTACATTCTTTTAAAACTTGGTATAAAAGGAAAGTATCTCAAAACTTTGGCAGGAATTCTTTTCTTGGTCTCCCTATTATTTCTACTTGGTTTCCATCTAGATGAGTTGCATTAAGGACAAGCATCTAAAGCATCATTTTCTTTCCAAAATAAGCAACAATCCTTGACACAATCATCAATCTTTTCATAATGAAGCTCGTGCTCTTTGAGCATCTCCTTCACCTTCCACAAGGACACGGGAAGGGTATTATCATGTGGTAACATGCCTATCAAAATCTCCAACAGTTCATTAAAATCATTGTTAGATAGACCATGCCGAGCTTTATATTGATACAGTGCCACGGTTGTTGAAAATCTCATGTAATTTGTGCAACCAGATTAAAGAGGAGGGGTTTTGTCTTCTCCAAATAATACTTCATTTTCAACTTGAGCACTATCATCTTATTCTTGTTCTTCATTGAAATCAGCATTGACGTCATGTTCTTCATCCTGTGCAACTTGATCTCCTTTGTTCCAAGTAACTTGATCCCCTTGGTTCCACTCAACCTGATTTGTAAAATCTTCTGCGACTCTATAAGCATCATGGTGCTCCCACCCATCGCTTGAATTTGAACTCTCGACATCATCACTAGGTGCATCAGAACTACATTTCTTCTCGTGAAGAAACCACGAAGTATAAGTGGAATCCCACCCATTTTTGATTAAATGTTCATAAACGGAATCATAATTAAGACGTTTCATGTTCCGACACTCTCCACATGAACACCTAATTTCTTTGGGTTCCCTTCATTCACTTGAACCCAATTCGCAAACGCCCTTGCTCCATCTATATATTCTTTTGAAACTCTGGTCATTTAAGATATTGTTATGAATAGATAGCACACCCGGTTTATTAATAAAATAAAAATATGTCTAGCGAAGACTAAAAACTTATTGACCTGGAATGTTTAACCCAATCTTTATCCATCTCGACCGTGAGAACTTCACGCTAAGAAAGTCAAACAACTTCATTACTCATTTGAGCCCATTTTTTCATTCATATAGATTATTGTTATTTTTCATTCATATCATATTATTGCACTCGACTGTATTTAAACAGCAATTACCTCTAACCCTCCAAATATAAATGCACTTTTAATTTATCATAACGTTCAACTTCACCAAATTATTAGTTTATTAGGCATGAAAATCAATAAAAGTGGTATATTTGAAGAGAATTTGGAGAAAAACAATTCAAAATAAACTGAGCACAAAACCTTGTAAAATGAAGGTCAAATAACAATTAATTCATCCTCAAAACTATCCAAAAATAGACAATTCAACGACTATAATTATTAGACAACTTGTCATGGTTATCGAATGACAAGTGCAAATAAATCATATTTGTTTGAACGAATAGTTACTACATTGTTGTCTTATTGATAGAAGACAACTAAGAAGCAAACCATAGAAGACACAACAAAAAATAAAAATAAACTTTTCCGCCTATACAAGCAAACTAGTCAACCAGACCATTAACAAGCTTGAACATTCAATAACACAAACTAGATATATAGTTTATACACATGTCATAACAAAAATACATAATAAAAAATAAAACAATGAACTAGCACGCACTTGGTGAAAAACTAAGGAAGATTGTATAAACCTTCGAAAAACAACTTAAACAACTTGAGAGTTGTGAAGGGTTTGAAAAGGAGGTGAGTTTGTGTTTGTTATGCAAATAATTCTCTATATTACTATTAGGTGCCTTAGAAGAACACTAATTAAGTAAATAATCTCGAAACAGAGAACGGTAATTAAGGAATAAGTACAAGTATAAGTAATATGTCTATATATACACATGCATAAGAAAACATATTCTAAAAAGAGTAAGGAGATGAGACGTGGCAGGTATTTTTATTTTTCCTTTTTTAGCTATCATTTTAGGTGTTTTTGTTGGCTTTTTTCCTTGATTAGTACATTTGGCAGTAAAAATTATCAACCCCACACCCACCAAACTATTTCCCCATCTAACACACTTGTAGCCACGTCAGCGCCCAATCACGCGCCACGTCATTTTTTGTCCCGTCAAAGAGAAGTCGTGACCTCGGGTCACGATTTCACTTTAATGGAAATCGTGACCCGAGCCCACGATTTCCTCACTGTTGAAAAACAAGGAAATCGTGAGCTCGGGTCACGATTTCCATTAAAGTGAAATCGTGACCCGAAGTCACGACTTCCCTTGGACAAAACAGAGACCAGATCCGTTCCAGATCTGGTTTCTCTTGCCTTCCTTCTTCCTTCAACTCCCCAACGTTGCTCCACTCTTCATTCCCTCAACTCCACTAGATTGGCTCCATTGGTGCATATCTTATCTCCATCATCAACTTCAGATCCGAACCGCAACCCACCCGATTTCAACAACTCTGTAAGATCAATTTGTTTGGAGATTTTTTGTGTTTATGCTTCACGTGGTTCATGTTATGTTGTATGATATTTTTTTTGTTAGTTTTATTGTCTCCGGGGCTGTTGTTATTTGTTTTAGGGGCTGTTTTATTTGTTTTAGGGGCTGTTTTTATTTGTTTTAGGGGTATGGTATTAATTAAGCAAAAAATCCCATATACATGTCAATAGTTTAGTAGAAAAATTTGGAAGAACATTAGGCGTGCGCTTAAGAGATGAGACATTGGTGGTGGTAACTATCTAAGGTTGCTTTAGGGGCTGTGATATTCTAAGCTAGCTAGGGAAGTTGTTTATAATATTTAATAGTTATTTGCATATAATAGTTTCTTTGTAGCAAAATAAGGTACTTAATTTGATCACTAGGCTATTTAGTTACCATATATATATAATAACTATACCACTACACCAATTCTATTAGGGTGCATAACCAATTCTATTAAGGTCATATTTATTTGAATTATTTCTAAAATGATTAATTTTATATGAGTGATTGGATGATTGCGAGATTTATATCGCATAGTCATAACTTTAATTAGAAGGTCTTTATCATCACTTAGTAACAATTATATTCTACATATATAGATTGAAGAATGGTTGATCGAAGAGTATCATTGTTGTGTTATATGAATGGAGACATTGTTGATGGACCATCAGGGATTTCGTACACTAAACCGCTCATTCGACATCTCAGATCGAAGATGGGTTTAGGGTACGATGAACTTGTGCGTTATATATGTAATTCATTGCAGATAGACAATGACTTACAGAGATTAAACATGACATATCGATATCCAGCGTACATTGGAAGTGGATCGGCCAACTACGTCCCGTTGCGAATAGATGATGAGTTGAGTCTCAAAGATGTTTGGGAATTTTTGGCAGAATTACCACCACCACATTGCATGGAGCTTTATATCGATTTAGTTCCGAGGCAACAATACAATAGTTCCAATTGCAATGTAGTGTTACATTCTGGAGCTGGACCTAGCACTCAACCAATTTATGAACATAGTCATTGTGCATCGCCTTTGACGACCGCAAATCCCGAAATGGACGAGGATCCTCGTTCCTGTGATGATTTGAATACTAGCGAAGATGATGACTATTGCGGGGCAAGGACGGGGATACTAGTGAAGATAGTAGCAAAGATGATACAGACGATGAAGGGGATGATGGTCATCATGTTGATGATGGAATGATTCGATATGCGTTAAATCGAGTCATAGCAGATGATGGCTCATTATCTTGTCCTCCAATTTCGAACCAAATTGGGAACGATGATTTCTTCGATGAAGAGGCTGCTGGAATTGATGGTGCGCCAGTGGGTGTAGGTGAATTTGTCGTTCCTTCAGCTGTATTTATGGAATTGAGTAGTGAGGCAATGCAACCCCTCTATGAGAATGCAATGATCCCTTCTAGGTCTTTATGGAATGAGGCATCAGAATTTGAGAAAGGCATGCGGTTCATGTGTAAAGTAGATATCCAACATGCCGTGAAATTGTATAGCATCAAAGGACACAGGCGCTTTGTGGTGACTCATTCTACACCAAATGTATGGATTGTTCGTTGTAAGAAATATTTGGATGGATGTACTTGGAGGTTGCGGTGTTCGAGAAGAAAATCTCATGGAATGTTTGAGATCAGTACATATGCAGGACCACATACATGCATCTATGCTAAACTGACCAAGGATCATGCGCATTTGGACTCCACCGTTATATGCCGTGAGGTAGAAAATGTGGTGAGAAGAGATCCGTCCACCTTAGTTCCAGTGCTTCATCAGATTATCAAGGACAAATTCAGTTATGACGTTCATTATAAGAAAGTATGGTTGGGGAAGAAGAAAGCAATTGCTAAAGTCTTTGGAGATTGGGAATAATCGTACAAAATGTTGCCGCGGTGGATGACCGCTCTTCAAGAAAGCCATCCGGGGACACGTGTGGAATGGCGGCATGGTGAGCCTAATGCCAACAATGAAGTTGTCTTCAAATGGGTTTTTTGGGCATTTTCACCTTCTATTGCAGGCTTTAGACATTGCAGACCAATGATACAAATTGATGGCACATTCTTGTATGGAAAATACAAACAAAAACTCCTAATAGCCACTGTTGTTGATAGATATAGTCATGTATTTCCTTTAGCAATTGTCATTGTTGATGAGGAAAGTCGAGACAGCTGGGGATGGTTTATGGCTTGTTTGCGACATCATGTGACTGATAGGGATGGTATATGTGTCATTTATGATCGACACCCAGGTATATTGTTGGCAATGAACGATCCTCAAATGGATGGACCCATGAAAGAGCTCAACACAGATTTTGTCTCCGCCACATATGCAGTAATTTCAACATGAGATTTGGGAGCAAAGAATTAAAGGATATGGTGTACATAGCGGGAGCACAACATCAACCGCGAAAATTTAAGGCATCCATGAAAGAACTCCATCAAATGAAACCCGAATGTATTGCGTGGTTTACTGACCTAGATCGAGCACAATGGACAAACGCATACGACAAAGGTTATCGATACGGCTGGATGACTACAAATCTCACGGGTATTACGTTTGATTTATTACGATTGTTACTATTACTTACTTAATGTGTATGAATTATTACGTTTACAAGCTAATACAAATATGAATTTTTTTTTGTCACGAATGTAGAATGCTTTAACGGAGTCCTTAAAGGCGCGCGATTTTACCCCATCACCGCTTTAGTGCAGATTACATTTTACCGTGTCTTGGCATACATTAATAAAAGACGAGACGAAATAGGTGTAGCCCTAGGCAGGGGCGAAACGTACACGGCGTACGCAATGGATAAGTTGTCAAAATGGGGAAAGGTGGCTGGAGGGCACAATGTGACATTAGTAAATCGTGAGAATGGTACATTTGAAGTAATCACTGCACCACGTGGCTATCATTTGAGAAAAGGGTGTAACAAGCAAGTTGTGAAATTGGAGGCCCGTAGATGCACTTGTATGAAGTGGCAGTGTTATGGCATTCCATGTTCCCATGTTCAAGCAGTTTGCGCTAGTGTTGCCATAGATCACTGTCAGTACATCGAGTCATACTACAAATGGTCTGTGTACAGTCAATGTTATGCTGCAAATTTCCAACCCATTTCGCACGAAGATTATTGGCCTAACGCAAGACTTCCACACACGTTGCTGGTCGATCCATATAGGAAGCGAGTCAAAAAAGGTCGTCCTCAATCTAGCCGTTTGCGCACTGAGATGGATTGGAGAAGCAATCAGAAACAGCCACGGCATATGAGGCGAGAGAAGGAATGGAGAGAAACCCCAACAACGCTGCGATGTAGTAAGTGTAAGCAGATGGACACAATAGACGCACTTGCAGTCGTCGTCAGCAAGGACAACCGTCTAATGCTTCATAGTGAAAGACTCTTTCAAGTCTTATGTCTTGAACGGACCTAAATTTTTCTTGTATTTGAGGTCTTTGCTTATTTGTATTATTTGTTTGATGAGAGATAGATGTACGTTTGTGGTCTTGCATGAAACATAAACTTTTCTTGCCTAAATCGTATTTTTAACATGTACTTTATTAAAGGTCTTATATGATCTGCAATGATGCAAATGAAGTCAAATTGCATTATATGCATCATAAACCGCGTTGTAGTATGCTACCTATATTGTATTAATCCATCTCTTTATAGTTAGTACATGAAGTATTTCTACTTCTCATATCAATTGCACAATGGAATTAATGACAACATTGGTAATGATTTTGGGTTTAAGCGCGATATGGATCCTGGCCCTATAGATGACTCGGTTTTGACTATGCAAGCTCTCCATAGATCTACCCGCTTTTGGAATGGACCGGTAATACTTCTTTTCGCATGTTTCTCTACTTTTTTAGCTGCATATCCACGTTTTAACTAATTTCACTTAAATCTCATATCTTCATAGGAGCCTAGTATATTGACTATCAGGCGGAATTCAGCTGCACTTCACCGGCTGGTCCAACTGGATCCACGCATAGTTGGGCATCTTCAGGAAGCTGGATTTTACGGATCGCGCGAGTAGGCTTCATTTCAATTGATTGGCATCTCATAACTGCCCTTGTAGAGAGGTGGAGGCCAGAAACTCACACATCCCATTTCCCTGTCGGCGAGATGACTATAACCCTCCAAGATGTCTCCCCGTGGAGCTATTGCTGAGGCCTTGGTAAGTACAATTTGATTTTTTTTCAGTCATGAATCCTTGCCAAATAGTTGTTTTCCTTGTACTTTCGCATAAAACTTCATCGATATTTCATATGTAGGCACATGGCATTACTTCAATTCATCAGTTGACACTGGGTGATGATGTATCTATTGCACGTATTAGACATGTAGCTGCATCGACTTTGACTGCAGTACACGCGGATTATCGGATGCATAATATGCCCGCCAGTTCATTTCAAGCTTCTCATCATTCTTCATGTCACGGGGCCATTTGAAGAGGGGTTTTTCGCTAGGAAATTTTCCCACTCAACCCAACCCTGTGATTCCTAGGGACCGCCCTAGTTCAGCACAACCAATACTCAATGCGGAAGAACAACACACAGTAAGCACTAGCAACAACAATGCAATGGGCAACAAGGAAATGTTTACTAGCTCTCTATGGAATTACAACTGATATCCCGTTGTACATGCCTCTCCCGGATGCCTAGATCCTTCTTTCAAGCATCCCTGCCTCTGGCTTTATAGCTCAACCAGACGACAGTTACAAAACCAATTAAGCCTACATTAAACACCACTCCCTTAGTGGACGCGACAGTTACCAAACTGCCCGCCTTCCTTGCCGCCACTAGGATTCAACCGCCCACAATTCCGGGACGGACCTTGATCATGCCCATGATCAAGGTAATCAATGAGCATAACCGCTCTCACTTGTAACCATTACAACTTGTAGCCGCCACCACTTGTAACCGCTACCACTTGTTCCCAGCCGCCTAACTCGGGACGTGCCTTGGTCATGCCCATGACCAAGGTAGTTAATGAGCCGTTCGTAACCGCTATTACTTAATTGCTCATAACCGCTGGCACTTGATCTCCCCACGCCTCGTGGTCCATGTTTCTCTAAGGGACAGGAACTGCTTAACCATGCCTGGGTCCGTTCAGGCGCATCGGTGCTAGCCGGGGCTCGGTCGAGTCCCACCGGCTCGGGGTGGTCGGAGCATGGGCTCGAGGGACTTGCCTTGGCATGGTGCCCAAGGCATGCTCGAGGGACCATCTTGCTATCGTGCACACACCACCCCTAGGAGAGACCACCTCCCCTTATAGTAAATGTTAAGCCGTTTCCTCCGCTCCTATAGAAAACATCCCAAAATGAGACCAAGCGTACTTTGACCAGGGTCAACGCCCAGGTCAAGATTTGTCAACTCTGGCTAAGGCATGCCTTGCCCAAGCCTTGCTCGTGCCTAAGGCATGATCGCGCCCGAGAAATGTGCCCGTGCCAAGGTTCGTGCCAAGGAATGCCTAAGTCTGCCCGAGCCTCGCGCCTAAGTGTGCCTAGGTGTGCCAAGGCGTCGTGCCAAGGAAAAACACGCTCACGCTCGTCCAAGCGCACGCCCATGCGTCCGTCCGCGCGCGTCCATGCGCGCTCGCCCGTGCGCGCCCTCGTCCGCGTCTCGCGCTCGTGCTCGCGCTCCGCGCTAATGCGCCTCGCATCAAGGCATGATCGCGTCATGCGCTAAGTGCTCGCCCGCATCACACGCCTCAGCGTGCCTGCGCTCCGCGCTGCGTGCTCGCATCCTGTGCTCGTGCCCGAACTCCGCGCTAATGCGCCTCGCGCTAAGGCGCGACCGTGTCGCGCCTCGGTGACGCAGGCGCGCCAGGCCCGCGCCTAGGCCCGCGCCTAGGCGCGCACAACACGCTGCCTTACTCACGCCTATCACGCTGCCGCATGCAATTTCCCAAATGCACGCGCTCATCACCGTAGGCCATGCTGCAACCCTCCGAAGTCCAGCATTTAACCTCCATGGAACCACCCGAGTCCTCCGACACTCGGTCATTTGCTAGGTTACCAGCTGCCCAGCCCAGCCTATTCGGGTCTCGCTTTTAGGGGTGTGACAAACATCCCCCCGCCGAATTGTTCGATGCCCTCATCGAACGCTCCAAATCTGTTAGCTCAACAAACTGTTGCCCATCAAAGCAACACACCTCTGTCTGTCCACCAGACTACTGCCCACCAGAACAACATACCTCCATCTGATCACATACTTGCAATGCCACCAGCTTTGGTGCACTGCCTTTGCCCCTACCTCGCATCGCTGGAACAAAGCACGGCTTCTTCTCATCCATGATCAACAAGCCATGAAGTGATGGAATCACGGCGACTCTCCCGGCCACCAAGAAATCATTTCTTGCAATGATCTCAAACTCGTCCAACGGAACAACAATCAAGTTTACCTTGCCATCCCATGCATCAATCCGAATATCCACATCCAAGGCTATGCCCTCAGCCTTCTTTGGTTCGGAGTTGACTGCCTTCACCATGCTTGCACTTTCCGCAAGCTTCAAACCAAGCTTCCGAGCCAGGTTTACTGCTATCATCGAGTGTGTGGCTCCCGTATCGATCAAAACCTTCACCGTCCGGTGGTTGACTTGAGCCTCCACGAACATCAGCCCTGCTGATCCCACGGCCTTTTGCACCTAGACCGTGTTAAGCAATTGCAAGGGATTCATTCGAACCTCTTGTTCGTCCGCTACAATCGCATTTAGCTTCTCTCTTTTTGGGCAATCCTTTGCCAAGTGAGGACCATCACATATAAAACAGCCCCGTTTCCCCTTTGATGCTTTGGCACTAGCATCATCTTTTGAAGAAGACTCCTCCTCCTTCTTGGATCTACCCGCTCGATCCTTTCTCCTTGTACTTCTTTTCTTTCGATTCAAAAGAAGTGTCGTTGGTTTTGTAATCAACCAGACTATCCGCCACTGCAATTGCATTCTGCAAGTCCTTCACGCCTTGCCTTCGCAATTCCGATTGCGCCCATCCTTGCAAACCTGCAGTGAAAATGAACAATTTGTCCTCCTCGGACATGTTCTTAATGTCAAGCAGTAAGGAAGAGAATTCCTTCACGTATTCTCGGACCGTCCCTTTCTGCTTCAACTGGCGTAACGCCTCCCGCGCTTGCCATGCCGCATTCGTGGGTAGGAATTGGTCCTTCAATTCCCGTTTCAGCACTTCCCACGTCTCAATCTTTGGTCGACCAGCAGCTACATCGTTGTCAACTCTGGTTCGCCACCAAAGCTTTGCATCTCCCTCGAGATACATAGAGGTCAGGGTAACCTTTTTGCCCTCCTCCGTGCCGGTAGTAACAAAATACTGCTCCATGTCCCAAAGAAAATTCTCAAGCTCCTTAGTGCTCCGCTTCCCTGAGAATTTCTTTGGCTCCGCTACCTTGGTTCGAGATTTAACCGCAACGGCCACCTCCGAGGATCCGCCCACGGCTCGCTTAAGCAGTTTCACCTCCATTGCCATCTCCGCAAGTATATCGATTGTGTGCTCTACCATAAAACGCACATATGCTTCAAGCTCATCAAATCTCGTGTCCCACAAAGCCATCGTGGTTGCTTGTGACCCTTCCCTGGCCACCAACGACGCCACCAACCTTTCCAACCCTTCAATACGCTCCGACGTTGTTGAAGATCTGCCTGCTCCCCCGGAACAGACATCGTTGCCAACTGTTGTTCTAAGTGAGCTACCCTCTCACTTAGATTGCTTGTTGCTCTTGTCGCCATCGTCTCCGAATGTGTCTCTGGCAACAATTGTCACGTTCGGAGAGTTGTCTCTGAAACCAATCGTCTCCAACCGAGATCAATTATCTCTAACCGAGGCTCTGATACCAACTGTCACGGGGCCAATTGATGAGGGGTTTTTCACTAGGAAATTTTCCCACTCAACCCAACCCTGTGATGCCTAGGGACCGCCCTAGTTTAGCACAACCAATACTCAATGCGGAAGAACAACACACAGTAAGCACTAGCAACAACAATGCAATGGGCAACAAGGAAATGTTTATTAGCTCTCTATGGAATTACAACTGATATCCCGTTGTACATGCCTCTCCCGGATGCCTAGATCCTTCTTTCAAGCATCCCTGCCTCTGGCTTTATAGCTCAACCAGACGGCAGTTACAAAACCAATTAAGCCTACATTAAACACCACTCCCTTAGTGGACGCGACAGTTACCAAACTGCCCGCCTTCCTTGCCGCCACTAGGATTCAACCGCCCATAATTTCGGGACGGGCCTTGATCATGCCCATGATCAAGGTAATCAATGAGCATAACCGCTCTCACTTGTAACCATTACAACTTGTAGCCGCCACCACTTGTAACCGCTACCACTTGTTCCCAGCCGCCTAACTCGGGACGTGCCTTGGTCATGCCCATGACCAAGGTAGTTAATGAGCCGTTCGTAACCGCTATTACTTAATTGCTCATAACCGCTGGCACTTGATCTCCCCACGCCTCGTGGTCCATGTTTCTCTAAGGGACAGGAACTGCTTAACCATGCCTGGGTCCGTTCAGGCGCATCGGTGCTAGCCGGGGCTCGGTCGAGTCCCACCGGCTCGGGGTGGTCGAGCATGGGCTCGAGGGACTTGCCTTGGCATGGTGCCCAAGGCATGCTCGAGGGACCATCTTGCTACCGTGCACACACCACCCCTAGGAGAGACCACCTCCCCTTATAGTAGATGTTAAGCCGTTTCCTCCGCTCCTATAGAAAACATCCCAAAATGAGACCAAGCGTACTTTGACCAGGGTCAACGCCTAGGTCAAGATTTGTCAACTCTGGCTAAGGCATGCCTTGCCCAAGCCTTGCTCGTGCCTAAGGCATGATCGCGCCCGAGAAATGTGCCCGTGCCAAGGTTCGTGCCAAGGAATGCCTAAGTCTGCCCGAGCCTCGCGCCTAAGTGTGCCAAGGTGTGCCAAGGCGTCGTGCCAAGGAAAAACACGCTCACGCTCGTCCATGCGCACGCGCCCATGCGCGCTCGCTCGCGCGCATGCCCATGCGCGTATACGCTCGCTCGTCCAAGCGCACGCCCATGCGTCCGTCCGCGCGCGTCCATGCGCGCTCGCCCGTGCGCGCGCATCTTCGTCTCGCGCTCGTGCCCGCTCTCCGCGCTAATGCGCCTCGCGCCAAGGTATGATCGCGTCATGCGCTAAGTGCTCGCCTGCATCACACGCCCCTGCGTGCCTGCGCTCCGCGCTGCGTGCTCGCATCCTGCGCTCGTGCCCGCACTCCGCGCTAATTTACCTTGCGCTAAGGCACGACCGTGTCGCGCCTCGGTACTGCTTGGGCGCTGCGCCTAGGCGCGCACCACACGCTGCCTTACTCACGCCCATCACACTCCGCATGCAATTTCCCAACTGCACGCGCTCATCACCGTAGGACATGCTGCAACCCTCCGAAGTCCAGCATCTAACCTCCATGGAACAACCCGAGTCCTCCGACACTCGGTCATTTGCTAGGTTACCAGCTGCCCAGCCCAGCCTATTCGGGTCTCGCTTTTAGGGGTGTGACACTTCCCATGCTTATACACCTTCGAGGCATGACACTCAATTGTATACTCCATCAGTGCCTCTCAACGAGTTTGGGACTCTACATACTCCTTCAGTTCCTCCCAACATGACATTCGAGGCTATGGAAGCCTTTCCATTTGACATGGCACCTACATCTTCGCGGCATTTTCATGCAAGTCCAACAATGATGAATTTATCTGGGAGTACAAGTACTCGGGATGGTGGAATGCGGGACAACGATGATATTCAACCAGAAGATTCTCGAAATCCGGCTGATGTGGGTCATACGGATATTCCACTTGCGTTAAGCCGTAATGTCTTAGTCGTCAAGAGAACACGGTGTGGGACTGGAAGTCATTATTTGGGGTCAGACTAGGACTTTTTCTATACTGTTATAAGTCATTTCCTCCTTATTCATTTTTGCTTTGTAGTTGATCACCTACCAATTTCATCATTTATAACTGTAAGTGAGAGAGAGTTATTTCATATTATTGAGCAAACTTACCGAAATCTTTATGGTGTGAGGGACCTTGAGATTTTAAAGATAGTCATTTGGGAGAGCGGGCAAACATCAACTATTTGGGAGAGTGTACTGATTTTGGGGTTCATTGTTTGTTTTGGTGATGTGTTTTTAGCTTTCAAGCTCACTGGGTAGTCTTGTTTTTGCTTTCTTTTCATTTTAACATGCAAATACCCTTCATTGAACTGTTAAGTAATTTGGGCTCACTGTTACAAAGATCCATTTTTTACTGCTTTTCTGTGTTGTTTGTATTGATTAATGCATAAAGAATGAATTTTGGGATGTTTTGTGAGATGGGTTTCTAAAGATACTCCCAAAAATTGAACAAAAAAAAAATAAAAACCTACTGAATATTGTGTTTTGTACTTGTTATGTTTTGTATTTCTTGTTGTCCCTTTTTGTTTATTGTTGCATTTTTTATGGTTTTGGATTGAACTAAGTTTTGTATAGTTATTAGTTATATTCAATGTTGATGTGCTATGTCAATTTTTTGTAGTTCAAGTGAATTAACTAGTATGAGAACCACTCAAATGTTGATGTTTTCTAGCACACTAGTAGTGCTATTGTTGAGTACTACAATACAATTCCAACTTGTTCTGCTAAACATGCAACACCAGCTCCAACACCAACACCAGCACCATCTCCACCACCAAACTATGTCAATCTCACAGACCTACTCACTATGGCAGGCCCTTTCCACAAATTTCTTAACCTACTTGAACAAACACAAGTCCTTGACACATTTCAAAACCAAGCCAACAACACTCAACAAGGCATCACAATCTTTGTACCAAAAGACCAGGCCTTCAATTCTCTCAAAACCCCTTCACTCTCAAACATCGGTTTATCACGCCTTGCCGCATTACTACTCATTAGCCGCATTACTACTCATTAGCCGATTTCAAGAACTTGAGCCAATCGAACCCCATCGGCACATATCAACTATTTGAGGTATGTATTCACTGCTATAAAAAAAATATTTCACAAGGAAGTCGTGACTTGCAGTCACGACTTCCATCGACTGGAAAACGTGACTTTAAGTCACGTTTTCCAGTGACCAAACCAATCACGCGTGATGTGGCGCTGACGTGGATAAAAGTGTGTTAGTTTTGTAAATAGTTTGGTTGGTATGTTGGGTTGATAATTTTTACTCCTAAATGTATTAATCAAGGAAAAAGCTCTGTTTTTGTTTAGGGGGTTTTTAATATATTTTTTGATAAAATTTTAAAAATATTTTGGATCGTATATTTCGGTAGATTTTTGGCTAATTGGTCTATTCTTATATGATTGACACAATACCCCTTAGCTTTTTCAATTTCAACTAGAATAACTAGTTTTATTTTTTTTATAAATAAATATTTAATAAATTAAAAAATGTGGCAGTTTAATAACAGAACAATAGATATTAAATAAAGCAAGTATTGGAAAAGTCAGAGACATTATAAATGAAATAGTTGAAGGCCCAAATGTTCTAGGATCGTTTCAAGATCACTATGGTAACTTTGTTATCCAAAAAGCATTAACATCAACTGTCAAGGTAAGTCTCATATATAGTCTTACTTGAAAAAAAAAATCCATTAAGCGTATGTTACTAGCTAACTTTTTGGGAAAAAAGGAGCTCGATCAATGACAAATAAGACTATATAGTCCAAGTATTAGAGATCTAAGTAGCCAACTTTTTGGGGAAAAAGGAGCTCCATTCAATTAATCTATATTGATTGATGACTAGCTAGATTTTTTTTTCTTTTAATACTAATCACATAAAAATACAACATACGAGCCTTTTTAGGCTTCAAAAAAATAAGCTACAACATACAAGCTAGCATCGCAAGAATAAACAAGAAGATTGGACTTGAAAAATTAAAAGGTCATACCTTCTTTTGGCGCTCCTTATGTGTATGTGGTGAGGCCGACTCAATTACGAGTACCATTTTTCTTCTTTTTTTTTGTTCTTTTAGACTTTTTTTTTAATGTGTATGTGTAAGTATATTGATTGATGACTTCTTCTTCTTTATTTTAATTTGGTTTTGTTTTGAGAGGAAACAAGTGAGAATGCGAGCATAACCAATTAGGGGGGACTTAAAAAGGTTAGCCATGTGAGAAGCATGACGGTGAGAAGAATGTTGTATTTTTTCAATATTTCTCTAACATTTAGGAATGGCCGTCCCGACCCTTGGAAGATCCCGAAAGGCATTGTGAAGGACCTCCAAATTGCATAAATCCAACCTATGCTCCAGCTAGATATATATGTGTTTCCCTGTTTCAAGTTATATATTCAACCTACTATTGCTAGATACTTTATTGATCATCACTACTTTTAATTACACGTAGCAAATGAAACTATACATATGTATTTTTTTGTTAGAGAAATAATTAAAAGAATCGTGTCGGAGCATATTTGGTCTCGCCCAATTTGAATTAAAGAAAAGAGTAATAAAATTTAGGGAAAATGCTAGAATGACACCCCTAAGTGACACCCCTATGACGTAGTCAGCGGGTCCCACGTAAAAATGAGTGTGCGCAAAATAATTTTTTGTGCATAACACGCATGGTGTGTATCTTGAAGCGAGCACGACGGCTCCCATGAATGTGGGCCAGCATGCCACGTCACATTTTTATGTAGGACCCACCCGCCATGTCATAGGGTGTCGCTTGGGGTGTCATTCTAGCATTTTCCAAAATTTAGAGTGTTGCTTTCGCAAACACGGGCCACTGCTTAATTGAGTAGTCCATTAGTAAGTTGAGCTAGGATTAGTTGTTGTTTTAAGTAACATCATATATAGGGAAGCAAATTAATTTATTCTGATCCTACTAAAATAGACATCAAGATGAGAACATAGATATATATATCATATATGAACCAAAGTGCAAAACCAACAAAAAAAATGATAAAGTTGAGGCAGAGTTTGATCTTATACATATAATAAGCTTACATAGACAACAAGCTACTGCAATTATTGTGTTTTGTAAGACAAGCGGCCAAGCAGCTGTCATGAGAGTCTACAAATCACATAAACAAACGCAAATCACATAAACAACTATGGTAAAAATCTAAGCTGTAGATCACTAGTGGACAGAACTGAGTAAGGCTTCCTTTCCCTCAAAATGTGAAAGAGGAGCACATCAGCAGAAAGCATAGTAGCTCTGGTGAAGATGAAAAACACAAATCACATACACAAACGCAGAAACATCAAGACCAATCAAGCAAAACCAAACGAACACACCAAACCAGATCAAATCGAAGTACGAGAGACAGAGCAAACCAAGACATTACAATACACAAACGCACAACTCAACAGACAAGACATTGAACACATTCCATCACCGAATCACTGAATCTTTCAACCAGAACAAACGAATCCCTAATTTTTTTAAAAAGTTGAATAAGGCTTACAGTGATCTACAGCTTGGATCTAAAGAAATCGCTCGACCGAGGGAGAAATCGCTTAAGATTACTCGAGATCTGATGAAGTCGCGATCGAGATCTGCTGAGAAATCTGATGAAATCTGGCAAGGTTGCGCCAGAGAGATTTCGTTGGGTATAGCAAAGAATACCAACAGAACACTAAATTTCGTTTGGTATAGCAACATATTACCAACGAAAATTATTTATTTGTTTAGAAAAACATATTTAATTAATATGCTTAGTTGGTAATCCATTACTAAAGAATAACGAATAACCAATGGAAAATTATTTATTATTTAGAAAACATATTTGATTAATATGTTTCGTTCATAATTTGTTGCTATTTAGCAACGGATAACCAACTAAAAGTTATTTCAATTTTTTAAAAATAAAATATTAGCTTAATACATTCTGTTGTTAATCCATTGCCATGTAGGAACAAATAATATTATATAATATAATTTTTTTTGTAAAATTATTAAAAATTAAAATAGATTTTCAAAAGTAGATATATCATAAAAAACAACTAAAGTTTACAATATTTACAATAATGTTCCTAAAAAAAGTTTCTATCAAGTTATAGAATGACTACGACCGATCTAAGTCGTCGTTGTCCTTGGCAAAGAAGTCATGGATATGATCGTCCCCTCCATAATCATCATGATCCATCATGCCTCGTGGCGGGCCATCGGCAGGTGGGTCTAATGAGGTGAGGCTTGAGAGGTTATAGCCCTGAGGTTCTAGGCCTGAGGGGTTTTGTTGCCTCAACAATGCCAAGAGGTGGCTCATCGTCTCCTAGTGTTATCTCGGCCACTCACGAAGATATTTACATTAGGTTTTCATTTCTCAACTTTAAAAGAATTGTATACATTTATTGAACTAAAAATATGATTCAAACAATTATTTTTAAAATAATATAAATACCTCTAAACGCAAATTACTATCACTCCCTCCTCAACGCATTCTAACAACAAAATTTCACAAACAATAATATTAATTAATCAATAATTAATTCTCATAAACCATCGCAATAATAAGGCTTATATGTGGTCAAGAAAAACAATCCATGTCATGACGTACACTAAGCACCACTGAGAGAACACTATTGGTATTTAGAAAAACAAGATATCTATCGCTCAAAATGGAGAATGAAAAGCCAAGAATATTGTCAAAGGAATCGATTTGCACTAAAGAGGGTAAAAAAGAAGATAGAACACAACAGAAAAATATAAGTATGAAGCATTTGCCAGAAGGTGTATTCAATATGATATCAAAAGTAGGTCAAGAAGGCGAGAACATACACAACTTTTGGTGAAGTTTAGAGAGGAAGATGCAATTGCATGAATTCTAAGAAAAAACAAAGATGTGACGTCAAAAAAAACACATCTTGATGTCATAAACAAGATAGAACATCAATAACATTAAGAACATACTATCAAAAAATAAATAAATCAATGAGAACACCAGTGCTGTAAAATAACTTCTTAAGAAAAACATGGAAATAAAACCAATCTAATACGGTATAAGGTTATCTCACTCCTCTACCCATTTTTATACTTTATTAAGTTCAACTAATTAAATATGTACAGTATATAGTAGTGATCGAGATACTCTAATACGGTATGGAGTCACACTAGTAGTGTGCCTAAACTTTTGTGTTGTGAATTAATTTAGTAATGAACCTATGTGTCTTCTCTTCTCCCTTTATTGCACTTAGAGAGAAAAGAAAAGAAAAGAAAAGGATCTCACCTTTTTAAAGTGGATTGTTACTTTGTTAGTGAAGTTGGAGAAGTTGGAGAAGTAGTTCTTGCTAGTGAGCAACAATAAAGCAAAACCAGCAATAGTAGTAGACATAGACAAATGAGAAGTATAACAAATATTGTGAAGTAGTAGTGTTGTGTTGGTGGTACAAGGGAGTATATATAGAGATCTTAGTACTACTTCTATTAGAACACATATGCATATATAATCTGTTGATTAATAATATTGTTTTTTCTTCTCCTAATAATATATATTGCAAACGTCTTGGCCCACGTGGCAATTTGATTTAGCAACGATTAGCAATGGAATAATCTATTTTGTTGCTAATCCGTTGCTAAATCAAATTGTCACGTAGGCAACCCATTCAAAGTTAATCTATTGCTACTTATTAGCGACGGAATAGCAACAGAATATTAGGAGGGAAATGTGGGTGCCAACTTTACCAACGGAATAGCAACAGAATGTTCTGGGGGGAAATTGGGCGCCAAATTTACCAACGGAGTAGCAACGAAATGCTTCGGGGGGAGATTTTAGTGCCAAGTTTAGCAACGGAAAAGCGATGGAATATTTTCCTTTGCTAAAATTCTGTTGCTATTACGTTGCTAAGCCGTCACTAAAATCTAAATTTGCTATCCATTGCTAATCCGCCACCATTCCGTTGCTAAGTAACAACATAATTAATTCTGTTGCTAAATGTCGTTGGTAATTGTTTTTGTAGTAATAACCACTATGGATAACGATAACCGTCATCTAAACTTGTCTTTCCTATCAGATTTTATACACCGTTATTAAATGTTTTGATATTAAAACTCATTAATGTTGTAGAGCGAGTCACCTTAGGCCTTATTAATTTTTCTTTAATTTATGGCTTACGCCTAATTAATATTCTTATAACATAGCTTAGGATTATTTTTGGTAATATTATTTGATGTAGAGCAATGAAGATCAATTCGTGTAGGTCGGCACGATGAGTTGACATGCATACCAAACTCAATAAATGTGGATTTAAAAAGTAGACATTAATTAGAATTATATTAGGATTTAATTAGGAAGTTGGTTTTTATTAGGATATGTTTTATTTAGAAGTATAGTTAAATAGAAAGTCTTGGAATGACCGATTGAAAAACTTTGAGGTTTTAAGGACATGGATTCATTGGAAACGACGTGGTTATTGATACTTACAGCACAGCTGTGAAAACGTCAATTTTTGGCCAAATTCCTTAGTTTAAGCCTTCGAAATCGTAATTTTACTATTTTTGGAATATTGTAATTCGGTTATGACTTTTAGTTGGAGTTTCTATTTTTTACGTTGTTTATGGCTTTGGGTTTCTTATATCATCTAGTTTATGCTTTAAGGCTTTTTAAACTTTTATTATTTTTGACAAAAATTAGGATTTTGCTGTATAAAGTGTTGTGAAGTGTGGATGACCATGCATGTACACCAACATATTGTGTAGTTATGTACTTCTCATAGTCTATGTATTATCATGTTCTTTGTAACCATTTCAATGTACATGGGGTGTATGTTTTAGTCCCACATTGCTAAGGCACATTTGTTGTCAAACCAAATGGCCTATATAAAGGATACTAACTTCATTGTAAGAGCACACCAAGTTGAATGAAAACTTCTCATTCCAACTATCTCATTTCTTCTCTTCTCCTTTGTAGTAGTAGAAGTTCTTAGTCTTCTATTTCCTTCTCTAGTTCTTAGCAAGTTCCAATTTATTTTACAACACGTTATCAGCACGAGCTTGCTCTAGCATTAAGGAGATCTTGAAGTTCAAGAAGGCTTGTTAAGGAGAAAAGCTAAGAAGGTATAACTTTTGTTATTTAAATAAGTTCAATTTATTTCTAAATTACCATGGTTGTTTCCTTTTATTACATGCATAACTTCTATATGCATACTTTATTCATATACCATTATAACGTCACCGATTGCGAAAGTATGCTCTGTAGTTGCGTCTTGTACGATCTTCTACATCAGAAATCAAAAATTAATATGTGACGTAACTAGTTTTCTCGCTATACTACAAACGATTAATTATGCTCTATTTTTGATTTTTTATATTGCAAATAGTGTTATGAGTTTGGGTTGATAGTGGGTAAGCCTTGTCCCCAGTAAAGCTAAACATTGAAAGGGAGACGGGTTATCCCGTTCGAGGTGGCATGGTTTTTAAGTAGACTTCGTCTCACCACCCAACCTGGAGGTTGTCCCACCAACTCATACAAGTAATACATTTTGCATACTAATAATCAAGTTGTGAACATATATTTAATCATATGTTATGTTTTTACATAAAAATAAAAGGGGAAAACTATTTTATATTAAATTTATTTTCAAACGGAGTCCTGTCCACTATGGTGACCGGTTCAAGTCATGCTATGGTTATAGCTATCAATCATTCTCTTACATGGGCTACAATTTATAAGGTGCAAATGAGAAAACTATTTTATATTAAATTTATTTTCAAAATACTTTTCAACCATAGTTTGCATTTGTTACCTTATTATAATTCTTGTCATGATAATTCTATGCAAGGCTGTGTGTTATACATAATCATTCATCAAATTCTCTTTGGAGATTTGAAAAGTGAATATTTCACTTTATATATATTTTCACCTTATGGAGTTATACATACCAAAAGGGTAATGCTCCATAAAGCTCGAAATGAGTAATTTGGGTCTCATGCTACAAAATTTAATCATCAAATATTAATTATAATTCCACAATTTTAATTACCTCTATGTTGAGGCTATGTGGAAATATGACTGATGAGACAATAAAAGGAAGGTCACGTGACCCGCCTCGATTTATTGTTGCAACAAATATCGAGTGCGCACGTCAATCCAATAAATATTAAGGATTGATTTCTTGTCTCATGGTAGCTGAGTAAAATGATGAGATATTATAAATATAATATCATTCCCGTCCAATTAGTTCAGCTTCAAATTAAGAAGCATATGTTGCATATAATGATCATGATCGCAATAAATTTATGGACGTGGAAAAAGTGAAAATATCAGGTAAAGGTCGTATTGACAATTCCACCAAAATTTGGAATAAAAGTGGTGCACCACTACAAAGGGCAAATAATTATTGACAATGAGCGCTCATAATTGTGACATTTTTTTTTGTCATATATGAAAGGCTATTTTGCCTAAATATTGTCATATATATGCCCGAGTATTTTTGTGACCTTTACCATGCCTTTAAAATCAAAGGCAAAATATTATGAATATTATCATGACTTTTTTCTGATTTGTCAAACATTATTTGTCCAGATGGATCAACAAATCATGTGTTCAAGTCATGAATCAAATAAGAGCGATATATGCCTTGCTGATTGTGCTACGACGCACACAATTCTTAAAAACAGAGAATATTTCTCCAATTTGAACTTAGCGATGCTAATGTTCAAACAATATCTGCATCTCCAATTTGATTAATGGCTCTGGAAGAGCAAATATTATGTTGCCAAGGGGAACAACAATTCGTGTTGACAATGCCTTATACTCTGAAAAATCCAGAAGAAATTTACTGAGCTTTAAAGATATTCAACAAAATGGATATCACATTGAAACCGTGAATGAAAATAATAGAGAATTTCTCTATGTCACATTGGTTTCAAATGGGAAAAAAGAAGTGTTAGAAAAAATCTCAGCTTTATCATCTGGATTATATTTTACTCATATAAGGCATGTCGAAACGAATGTCGTCTTGAATAAGAAAATTAATGATCCAACGACATTCATTTTATGGCATGACCGGCTTGGTCATCCAGGATCATCAATGATGCGAAGAATAATTAATAATTCGCATGGACATCCTTTAAGGAGTCACAAAATATTTTCAGCTGGTGATTATAATTGTGCTAGTTGTTCTCAAGGTAAATTGATAGTTAAACCATCCCCAAGTAAAATTGTTGTGGAATCCCCGGTTTTCTTAGAACGCATTCAGGGAGACATATGTGGTCCTATTCATCCTCATTGTGGACCATTCAGATATTTCATGGTTTTGATAGATGCATCAACTAGGTGGTCACATGTTTGTTTGCTTTCAACCCGCAATGTTGCATTTGCTAGACTTTTAGCACAAATCATTAAGTTAAGAGCACAATTCCTCGACAACCCAATCAAGACCATCCGTCTTGATAATGCTTGGGAATTTCAATCTCACGCATTTCAAAATTATTGCATGTCTATAGGAATTACCATTGAACATTACTCGTTCCACACGTGCATACCCGAATGGCTTGGCGAATCTCTGATCAAACGCATTCAATTAATTGCCGGACCTTTAATCATGAGAACTAAGTTATCAACTTCGAGTTTGGGGACATGCGATCCTTCATGCAAAGATCTATCATTCGTTATAGGCCTCACGCATACCATGAACATTCCCCCATGCAACTCATTTTAGGTCAACAACCAAATATTTCACACTTGAGAATTTTTGGTTGTGCGGTGTATGTTCCGATACCACCTCCCAATAGAACTAAGATGGGTCCACAACGAAAACTTGGGATTTATGTTGGATTTAACTCATCGTCTATTATAAGATACCTTGAGCCCTTAACAGGGGGATTTATTTACTTGCACGTTTTGCTTGATTGTCACTTTGATGAAGCAATTTTCCCACCATTAGGGGAGATAAGAAGCCAATTCAAAAGGAATGGCGTGAAATTGCTTGGAATGCATCAACTTTATCACATTATGATCCACGCACAAATCGGTGTGAACTTGAAGTTCAACGGATCATTCATTTGCAACAAATCGCAAATCAATTACACGATGCATTTACGATGTAAAACAAGTGACAAAATCACATATACCTAGAAATTTGTAAATGCTCCTGCAAGAATTGATGTCTCTGTGCAACAAAATGCACAAGAACCAACGAAACGCTTAAAGCGTGGAAGACCAGTTGGTTCAAAGGATACGATTCCTCGAAAGAGGAAAACGGGAGTAAAAATAAATGCAAACCAAAATACTCCCGAGAAAGCACAAGAATCCTTTGATAAGGGTTTGTCGAACAAGTTGATTCGATGAGGAACAACTTCCTCTAGAAAAAGAGGAAAAAGATGAAAATAATGAGATCTCAATAAATTATTTAAACTCGGTAAGATTTGAGATCGGAATGAAATTGTTCCCGATGATATATTTGCTTTCAATGTGTCCTTTGAAATATGTGAAAATGATGATGATCCGAACCACGATCAAAGTGGACGAATGTCGAAAAAGACGTGATTGGCAAAAATGGCAAGAGGCTATCCAAGCGAGCTAAACTCGTTAAAGAAACGAGAGGTTTTGGACCAATTGTCCAAACGCCGAGATGGCGTAAAACCCGTTGGATATAAATGGGTATTTGTACGAAAGAGAAACGAAAAAATGAAGTTACAAGGTACAAAGCAAGACTTGTAGCTCGAGGTTTCTCACAAAGACACTGGCATCGATTATGAGGAAACATATTCTCCTCGTTATAGATGCAATCACATTTCGGTTCTTGATAAGCCTTGCGCCTCTCGAAGGGCTTGATATGCATTTAATGGATGTCGTTACGACATATATCTGTACGGATCCCTAGACATGTGAGATATATATGAAAATCCCGATGGATTTGTAATATCCGATGAAATAAAATCAAAACCTCATAACATGCATTCTATAAAATTACAAAGGTCTTTGTACGGATTGAAACAATCCGACGAATGTGGTACAAACGCCTTAGTGATTATTTACTTGAAAGAAGGATATGTAAATAATCCGCTTTGCCCATGTGTCTTTATTAAAAGATCATCAACGGGATTTGTGATTATTGTTGTATATGTTGATGATTTAAATATAGTGGGAAACCACGGCGACATCGTTAGAACATCAAGAATACTTGAAAAGGAATTCGAGATGAAAGAACTTGGAAAAACAAGACTTTGTCTTGGTTTGCAAATTGAACATTTTTCAAGTGGAGTATTTGTCCATCAATCAAATTATATTGAAAAAATATTAAAAAGATATATTTTATATGGACAAGGCGCATCCCTTGAGCTCTCCAATGGTTGTCAGATCACTTGAAGTGGATAAGGACCCATTTCGACCTCATGAAAGTGATGAAGAGCTACTTGGTCCGGAGGTACCGTATTTAAGTGCAATTGGTGCACTTATGTATCTTGCAAACTGTACAAGACCTCGACATTGCTTTTGCTGTCAACCTACTAGCAAGATATAGCTCTTCACCAACTCGAAGACATTGGAATGGGATTAAACATGTTTTTCGATATCTTCGGGGATCAAGTGACATGGGTTTATTTTACTCGAGAGGGGTGAAACTGAATCTTCAAGGTTATGCCGATCTTTGGATTTTTATCTGATCCTCACAAGGCCGTTCTCAAACGGGATATGTATTCACATGTGGCAATATCTTGTAGTATCATGGAAATCGGTAAAGCAAACTATGGTTGCTACTTCTTCCAATCATTACAAGTACTTGCAATTCATGAAGCAAGTCGTGAATGTGTATGGTTGAGAAATATGATTGAATATATTCAAGAATCATGTGGATTACCTTCAATAAAAGATTCTCCAACCATATTATATGAAGATAATGCAACATGCATTGCGCAATTAAGTGAAGGATTCATAAAAGGTGACAGAACAAAACATATTTCACCAAAATTCTTTTATGCGCATGAGCTTCAGAAGAATGGTGAAATTGATATCAAGCAAATCCGATCGAGTGATAATCTTGCTGATTTATTCACAAAAGCCTTACCAACTACGACATTTAAAAGGCTTACATATGGTATTGGCTTGCGTAAACTTAAAGACATTGCAAGTAAAGAAACTGAACAAGTTTCACCCATGTTCACATGAGGGGGAGTTATTGATTAATGTATTGCACTCTTTTTCCCTTAGCTATGATTTTATCCCATTGGGTTTTCCATGCAAGTTTTTTAATGAGGCAATCTTAACAATATTATACCCATCTTAATATTTATGAGAATAGTGTACTCTTTTTCTTTTACTATATTTTTTCCCACAGGGTTTTTCTTAGTAAAAGTTTTAACGAGGCACAATCTCTAAGCAAGCGTCATCCAAGGGGGAGTGTTGTGAAGTGTGGATGACCATGCATGTACACCAACATATTGTGTAGTTATGTACTTCTCATAGTCTATGTATTATCATGTTCTTTGTAACCATTTCAATGTACATGGGGTGTATGTTTTAGTCCCACATTGCTAAGGCACATTTGTTGTCAAACCAAATGGCCTATATAAAGGATACTAACTTCATTGTAAGAGCACACCAAGTTGAATGAAAACTTCTCATTCCAACTATCTCATTTCTTCTCTTCTCCTTTGTAGTAGTAGAAGTTCTTAGTCTTTTATTTCCTTCTCTAGTTCTTAGCAAGTTCCAATTTATTTTACAACATAAAGCACCCTTTTAGCTATAATTCATGAAATTCTTATTTTTAATAAAAACTTAAGTTTTTCTTTAGAGAATTGGAGTTATTCTCTTGTGCCCTAAGTTGTTTGTTCGTGGTTTTTGAGTTATTCAATTTGGAAGATCTTCGTTGCGTTATTATTTCATCAACTAAGCTCTTTATGTGTACTAATATATCGATCTACCCGATACTCGCATCTTAAGCACAAGTCAGTCGACTGACTCCACTCTGAATGATCGGATCTCTAAGCTAACTTGCCGAATTTTTGAAACTACTTTTCTGACTACTGACTCTCCCAAACTCTCTGAATAGAGACAAGTCGAGTCCTCGACTGCCCACAAATGTGTGCCTCTCTTGTAGCTGAGATATCCACTGAACTCATCATATTAGTCGCCTCGAGTAGTGCAAACTCACGAGTCATTTGACAAATTATAACATATGCATCTAATTTCACTCGACTAAGCGCGTATGTCACTAAGTTCACATTCCCCATGAAATATTCCAAGGAGAAGTCGTATTTCTTGAGGAAGTCTAATCATCTGTGTTGTTTCATATTCAAATCCTTTTGCGTATAAAGATACTTTAAACTCTTGTGATAAGTGAATAAAGTTAATCTCTGCCATATAGATAGTGCCGCCAAATCTTCTACATTCGTAGGTGTTTGACTTTTTTCGGTCTCTCCTTACTTTGGTTCGACTAAACTCACAAGAGTTAGTCACGTGTCTAAACGGAATAACTTGAGAGAAATATTCATTAACCAGAGAGATATAGAATATTAAGTTTATTTACTTAAAACAAGACTCATTAATTCTACTTAGATCTTCGGTTAAATTTACAATTAAAAATTAATTAACACTTGATCATAATTTAATATATACTTACTTTGTAGCCAAGACCACAACCCACCTAAGGTTAGCCTGTTAGATTATCTTTTCCTAATTAATCTCTATTATATGTAACCCATATTATATTGTTACGTACTCTATGTTTTGGGCCCACGACTTGATGGTAGTTTTGATATAAATGTTTTGAGTACGGGGGTTTTAATTCCCTCCTCTCTCTCTTCAAAATAAACGGACCCAATAACTGTAAAATAGTTATTGGGATATGATTTATTTAAAACCGCATTAAGATCTCTCCATCAGAGATAACGATATTACGGAAGAAGGCGGAGAGGGGAAAAACATTCTTAAACTTATTGGCAATGGAAGGAGGTATGTTTATATTTTATGATTTATAATTGAATCAAAAGTGTTGTGTAGATCTAAATAGATTACAATTGGTATCAGAGCACGGTTAAACACTTTTGATTCAACTGAGTGGTTTAAGTCGATGTTTAATTTTCGCATAATAGATCAATACTTTAATCGACTTAACTTTGCGTTTTGGGTATATTACATTTTTGGGTATATTATATTTTCCTATTCCGATGCCGAAATATTTGGCGTTAAGGAATTCGGATTTATAATAAATTGATATACATGCGTTGTGTACTATTCGTTTCTTTCGGTACAAATTATCTTCTACAAAATAGGTGCATGGCTTAATCTTTCCTATTTGTTAGTGTTGATTCACGTTTGATGATTTCTTAGTTGGTTAAAGTGAGTTGTAATTACCGATTTGCCCATTTGATTTCTTAGTTGGTTAAAGTGAATTGCAAGTAATGATTTGCCACGTTTGATATGATCATGATCATGTACTATATATAGATTTGAATAGATAAAATATTCTATTGATTAATTGATCAACTGTTCCGAGATACATACCAATAATTTTATATATTTTTTCTAATATGTCTTAATAGTTGCATGTTTAAGTATTGTCTTAATTAATTATATGCAGTATATGAAAATTAAGAATGTTAATTATGCATTAGAATTTTAATTTTTTTTAAAAAAATTAAAATTAGAGTATGCTTAATTAAATGTTTATTTAATGAAAAGCTAGTTAGTCACCAAAGTGGCCTAGCTTGAATAGATGTTAAATATTTAATTAAGACCAATTAATTATAATGCTAGGAGGTCACCCAAAGGTGGACCATTGCTTATAATTAATGAAACTTAAGAGATTTATCTTCATACTTAATTAAAATAGGTATGTTTTATTCAAAGATATCTTACTTATTTTTCTAAGTATGATTGATTGTCTATGAAAGTATGCTTATTGAGAATTTGATATAGCATGAATTGTGTATTAAAGTATCACCCAAAGGTGAACTTAAATACATAATAAAAGTATTGTATGTCTGAATCTATTAGATTTAACTCAAAGCATTAATGTGAATAATTTTGTTATATTTGCAACATCCTCTAATATGTTTGCCTTGGGTAATATGATGGTTAAGTTCAATGGGCTTAACTACAATGATTGGTCTGAACAGATCCAGTTCCAATTGGTGTAATGGACCTTGACCTGGCAATCATTGTAGACGAAAAGCCTGCGGCCATTACTGAGGCCAGATCCGAAGAGGAAAAGTCTTTATATGAGGCTTGGGAGCGGTCTAATAGGCTAAGTTTGAATTTGATGCGAATGACGATTGCGAAAATGTCAAACCATCTATGCCCAAGACAAAGCGATGCAAAGGAATTCATGATCCAACTAAAAAAGTACTCACAATCGGACATTGCTGACAAGTCCATTGTGGGAAGCTTGATGAGTGAGTTGACCACTAAGAAACTTGAGTGGTCACAGCCCATCCATGATCATGTGACTAGTATGTCTAACTTGGCAGCGAAGCTCAAAGCAATGGGTATGGACGTGAGTGAATCATTTCTGGTTCAGTTCATTATTAATTCCCTTCCCCCTGAGTTTGGTCAGTTCTAGGTGAATTATAACACCATAAAAGAAAAATGGAACTCGCAAGAAATCAAGGCCATGCTCGTACAGGAGGGAGGGAGATTAAGGAAACTGAAGGGTCACTCAGTTCATCTCACTATGCATGATGGAGCTAGCGGCAACAAAGCGATCCCAAGAAGGAATGACAAAAAGAAGAACAAAGCCTCAATGAAAGTCCATGAGGGTCGAATCCATAAGGAGCTGAGGTGTCACTTCTGTAGGAAGAGTGGACACTTCAAGAAAGACTGTCCGAAACGAAAGGCATGGTTTGAGAAGAAAGGTATACATTACATTTCTATATGTATTGAATCAAACTTAATTGAAGTGCCTAATAATACTTGGTTGCTTGATACTGCTGCAACTACTCATGTTTCACATATTATGCAGGGACTTATTTCAATCCATCCCATAAGCGGAACTGCGAAGTTCTTATTTATGGGGAACAGAATGAAGGCACACATAGAAAGGATCGGGACTTACAGATTAATCCCGGATACCGGATGCTTTTTGGATTTAGAAAAGTGTCTTTATGTTCATGAATGTTCAAGGAACCTTATTTCTGTGTCAAGATTGGATTGTGTAGGCTTTACTTTAAAGATTGGAAACAATTATTTTAGTTTATTTAAACACAAATACTATTATGGTTCTGGTATTTTAATTGACAACTTATATAGTTTCTATTTTGATAGTATGTTTGTTGAATCCTTGTTTAATGTTGTGCATGTTGTTGGAAATAAACGTAGTGCACGTAATGAGTATTCTGCTTTTCTTTGGCATTAAAGATTAGATCACATATCCAAAGAAAGAGTAAAGAGGTTAGTGAAAAGTAATATCTTACCTCAATTGGATTTTGTTGACTGGGATATATATGTGGATTGCATTAAGTGAAAGGTGGAACCGTACTCTTATGGATATGGTTAGGAGTATGTTAAGTTGTAACACTATACCTTCATCATTGTGGATGCATGCATTAAAAACCGCTGCATATCTGCTGAATAGTAGTAAATCAGTTCCTAAGACTCCTTATGAACTTTGGACTGGTAGGAAACCTAGTTTGAGACATCTTCGTGTTTGGGGATGTCAAGCAGAAGTACGAATATATAATCCACATGAAAAGAAACTTGATGCAAGGACTATTAGTGGTTACTTCATTGGTTACCCTGAAAAGTCTAAAGGGTACATATTTTATTGTCCTAACCATAGTACGAGAATAGTAAGTCTGGTAATGCTCGGTTTATTGAGAATGGCCAAAACAGTGGGAATGAAGAATCACGAAATGTGGATATTTATGAAATTCAATTGAACTTATTGTTAATGAACCAACTAATGATGCACAAGTTGTAAATGATCAAGTAGAACCAAAAGAAATAGCATTACGAAGGTCTGTAAGGACAAGAAGATACCAACTTGTTTCAAATGACTATGTGGTTTATTCACTTGAACATGAATGTAATTTGAGCATTGACAAAGACCCAGTCTCGTTCAAACAAGCCATGAAATGTGATGATTCTGAAAAATGGTTTAATGCCATGATATACGAGTTGTAATCAATGGATAACAACAAAGTCCGGGAATTAGTCGAGTTGCCTGAAGGTGCAAAGCAAGTTGGTTGCAAATGGGTCATCAGTCGCCAAAGGTTACAATCAAAAGGATGACATTTACTATAAAGAGACATTCTCTCCAGTTTCAAAGAAAGACTTTTTAAGAATTATAATGGTTTAAGTAGCTCATTATAATCTTGAGCTTCACCAAATGGATGTGAAAATCGCTTTTCTTAATGGAGACTTAGAAGAGGAAGTTTACATGGACCAACCCGAAGGTTTCTTGGCCACATGAAAAGAAAACTTGGTGTGTATATTGAAGAAATCAATATATGGATTGAAACAAGCTTCTCGACAATGTTATATTAAGTTCAATAATACCATTACGTCATATGGTTTTGTAGAAAACACTGTTGATCGATGTATATACATGAAGATCAGTGGGAGCAAGTTTGTTATATTGGTAATATATGTTGATGATATTCTTCTTGCTGCGAATGGTGTTGCTATGTTACATGATGTAAAGAGATTTCTCTCTATAAATTTTGAAATGAAAGATATGAGTGAGGCATCATATGTGATAGGAATAGAGATATTCCGTGATAGATCGCAAGGATTGTTAGGTTTGTCTCAGAAAGGATATATCAATAAAGTATTAGAGAGATTTCAAATGGACAAATGCTCTGCAGGAATAGTTCCAATTCAGAAAGGGGACAAATTCAATTTAATGCAATGTCCTCATAATGATTTGGAACGTCAGCAAATGAAATGTATTCCTTATGCGTCATTAGTCGGGAGCTTAATGTATGCCCAGACATGTACTCGACCAGATATTAGTTTTGCTGTTGGAATGTGGGGTCGATATCAAAGTAATCTTGGAATGGATCATTGAAAGCCGCAAAGAAAGTACTTAGGTACTTACAAGGCACCAAAGATTACATGTTGATCTACAAACGGTCGAGTCATCTCGAAGTGATTGGGTATTCTGATTCAGACTATGCCGGATGTGTGGACTCGAGGAAATCTACATTCGGTTACTTGTTCCTATTGGCTGGAGGAGTAGTTTCATGGAAGGGTGCGAAGCAGTCTGTAATTGCTACTTCCACTATGAAGACTGAATTCGTGGCATGCTTTTTGAGGCCACTATTCATGCATTATGGTTGCAGAATTTTGTGTCAGGACTTGCTATTATTGATAGTATAGCTAGACCTATAAGGCTATATTGTGATAATTCTGCAACAGTTTTCTTCTCGAAGAATGACAAGTATTCAAAAGGTGCAAAACACATGGATTTGAAGTACACAATGCATCAAAGAAGAAGTGCAAAAACAAAGAGTGTCAATTGAGCATATTAGTACTGATTTGATGATAGCGGATCCGTTAACTAAGGGATTACTGCCCAAAACTTTTATTGGCCATGTTGAACGTATGGACATTATAGACAAGTCCTTGTTAATATAATATTGTGGTATGTATGCATACATTTATAATTGTATTGCTCATATTATTGTCATGACACATGTAAATTCTATTACAGCTTTGTCTTTGCTTATGTACTTGTTATCTTCATTATATTTCAGTGAGATAACATTATAGTTAGATGGTTGAATTGTCCTTATTACGGTTATACCGGTTGAGTTGATTGTGATACATGGAAGGAATCGTGTCGATTAAATGACTAGTGACCGCCATGATCTGATCATTTTAATTCAGTGAATAAGTGATTTGATGGATTCAATAAAAGTGCGCAATTATATTTTATTTTGAATCATCAAGTCATAACATGGGTCAAGTGGGAGATTGTTAGATTATCTTTTCCTAATTAATCTCTATTATATGTGACCCATATTATATTGTTACGTACTCTATGTTTTGGGCCCACAACTTGATGGTAGTTTGGGTATAAATGATTTGAGTACGGGGGTTTTAATTCTCTCCCCTCTCTCTTCAAAATAAACGGACCCAATAACTGTAAAACAGTTATAGGGATATGATTTGTTTAAAACCGCATTAAGATCTTTCCATCAGAGATAACGGTATTATGGAAGAAGGCGGAGAGGGGAAAAACATTCTTAAACTTATTGGCAATGGAATGAGGTATGTTAATATTTTATGATTTATAATTGAATCAAAAGTGTTATGTAGATCAGAATATATTACATAGCCCCCTCCCAACCACGGCTGGCTGGCTTCGTCGCTGCTCTCACGGGCAAAGAGCCCGGAGGGCATAGCCTTTTTTTAGATGGAAAGAGATGATGATACGAGATTGTATGAATTTGTAAAAAAATATATATAACTATGAGAGAATATGTACCCTCAGACACTGACTCGCTAATAGGGTTGATTGTGAGAGCATATCCTTTAATTTTTGTAGTATTAAGATAGAAAAATGCTAGGGTGACTCAAATGGGTCACTCGATGAAGGTGTCCATCCATTCACGCATCGGGATATGTGTGCACACACATTGATGCATGATGGATGGACGTCATGATCACTAGATTTCCATTTCGGGTGCCACTCACTGGGTCATCCTAGTATTTTCCTTCAAGATATCAGTATCTTTGGGCTTGTTTTGCCCCCATATCATTCCAAAAAAAAATATATTCTTCAGTTTCCTTGTCTTTTATGTCTCCTGCATAGTAGAATTGCATGTAGATATACATTCAAACGTTCATTACCCTTTTAGCTTCTCTTGGATTATACGGTTATGGACTAATAAAATCAAAGCGAGAGGAGGGGAGGTTTAATTTGAAATCATTTGAAGGCAATTGATCAAATCAATTAGAGCTTGCACTTCGATATTTCGAGTATTTCGATCACTTGCTTGATTTCCAATATAACCACAAGAGGATGAGATCCATGACTAATGTATTAACATTAAAGAAATTGCAATTAGTGAATGCTAAAGATCAATTCTAATTCTAGTACTGTATTACTCCAAGCTATAGTATAGGCATGAGTAGAGTTAAGGTGGGAACCATTAAACAAGGTGGAATAGATTAGTTGCCAAGGCACCAGAGATTTGGCTAATTTGTCAATCGCCAACGCACAAACCTTGACAATTTTGCATTTCAAGATGTTGCTTTGCGGCCAGCTAAGTCCACCATCACAATTAGGTTCACCGTTTCAATTTTCTAAGCATGACATACATTGAGCATTATTTTTACTAATATATAATTAGTACTATAATTAATCACAAAACAGTAGCTTCTTGAGCACTATAAATAGCTCCATATATCTAGTCCATGTTATCATCACTGAAACAAACACCTTGCTTAGCCAAATTATCAATAGAAGGAAATGGGTTCCAAGTGTTCTGCATCGCTAGCACTTTTTTCTATTTAACGTACTCTTCTTGGTTGTGGTCAGTTCTTGTAACACTTGCCCTACTAACCCAACTCCCAATCCCAAGCCAAACCCAACTCCCAACCCCAACAACCCTAACCCTAACCCTAACCCCAACCCTAACCCCAACCCTAACCCCAACCCTAACCCTAACCCCAACCCCAACCCTAACCCTAACCCCAACCCCCCAACCCTAACCCCCACCCAACCCTAACCCTAACCCTAACCCTAACCCCAACCCCCCTAACCCCCTAACCCCAACCCCAACCCCAACCCGAACAATCCAAACCCAAACCCAAACCCAAACCCAAACCCAAACCCAAACCCTGCTCCATCAAACGGGAACTGTCCAAGGGATGCCCTGAAGCTAGGTGTTTGTGCCAATCTACTTGGTGGGCTGGTTGGTGTTGTCATCGGCACACCTCCTGTCACCCCTTGTTGCACCCTCATTGGAGGCCTCGCGGACCTCGAAGCCGCAGTTTGCCTCTGCACTGCTATCAGAGCCAATGTCTTGGGTATTAATCTCAATGTTCCGATCTCACTTAGCTTGATCCTTAATAACTGTGGGAGGAGTGTTCCAAGAGGTTTCCAATGCACCTAAGCTCTCTATTTTTATATACACCTATAAGCTATGCATATAAGTGCGTATGTACGTACTGTTAGTTTATTTTGCCTCTCGTGCAGTCGTTAATAAGCACTCTTGAGAACGAGTTGAATGTGTGTTTCACAAGAAATCAGTACTATATGCATTGTAATGCAATTGTCATCTATTATCTACGCATAATAATATCGCCTTTTTAGTTTTTTATGTTTTTGTTCTAAGCTGATATATTTATGGCAAAGAAGCATTACTTTTCTGATAGCCGATACAAGCATTACTAATTGATCAGATATATCAAATAAAACATTACTTTTATTCTTAAGTGCTAGATTAACTGAACACGCGTAGATTGCATGCATTATTGTTTTTAAAAATTTGATTTTTATTTATTCTTTTTCTTTGTATAAACCACTTGCGCAGTATCCTGGATTATTTTGTTTATTGTTTTTTTTTTTTTTTTTTTTTTTTTTTTCTAAATCACTCGCGTGGTATCCCGATTGTATTTAATTTTCGTGTTGGACCTGCTCGCGCATGCAGACGCCAACTCGTAGATCTTCCGCTTGTACCGATATTATTCCTAACTTAACCACCTTACAACTCATAAATGTGGGGTTTTAATTCAAAAGCCATAGCTATTAGAAAGGAGATCATCGCTTATACACTTCATTTCGATGTTTCACTTAACCAATGTAGGACTATTATTTCAGTTGACACATCTCTGCCACTCCACCTTCAGCTCATATGTGTGAGGTTTAATCTCAAAAGGCATCGGTACTAATTAAAGAGACATCTGCACTTATGTACTTTATGAAGTCCTAATTAATCGATGTGGTGGGACTATTATTTCAGTCTACATATCTCCATTAGATTATCCAACTATT
This sequence comes from Stephania yunnanensis, assembly GCA_039657365.1. Taxonomy (NCBI): domain Eukaryota; kingdom Viridiplantae; phylum Streptophyta; class Magnoliopsida; order Ranunculales; family Menispermaceae; genus Stephania; species Stephania yunnanensis. The sequence goes on along the minus strand of CM077584.1, from coordinate 47,556,200 downwards.
CCGAGTTTGCCTCGAGTCGTGCACCGCATAAGTGGGGGGAGCTCCCAACATTGGTGTTTCTATTCCTATGGCTCAAATTTAGGTCACTACTTAAGGGACAACAATAACCCGCTTTTAGCTGTGCCACCCTATGGTTGGCTTGATTTTTTTTTGTTATTTATTTACTTTTTTCATCATCCAAACTACTATTGCTTTTCATTGAACACCCATTGATGCATTTTCGTGATCAACTAATTAACGTATTGCATATTAATAGAATAACAAATTTTATGTCTTGAGGATCTATTAATGTGGGGGGAGTCTCTCGAACTAATCGCTGCCTCAACACCATCAATAATCAGTCAATGCGAGAATTTTTTACCAAAGTACAACTGAATTTAGTTTAAAAGAGGGAAATGAGGGTTTTTTTTCATAAAAGTAGGCAATAACGCCCAATGAGAAGGCGCTATCACAATGGACCACATTTTTTGCTGACGTGGACACATGGATAGCGCATTTTCAAAAGGCGTTATCCATGTGTCCTGGCCACGTGGGCACATGGATAGCATTGAGGTTGACGTGGATGAGGCCGAACGAATAGCGCCTTCTCAAAAGGCGCTATTCGTTATGGCCACGTCCACGTGGATCTACGTGGACTCCCCCATTGGGGTACACAGATAGCGCCTTTTGAGAAGGCGCTATCTGTGTACCTTGTCTTCTTCCTCGCGCGGCAGGGATGCAGAAAATCTCTGCGTCCCTGTCGAGCGAGAAAGAAGACACCCTACCTACTTGTGTAAGGCTCACGGGTGTGTTGTAGAGGGGGGGGGGGTGGGTCGGGTATTTAAGGAGGGGAGGGCGGGCCGGTTGAAGGAGCAATTGTCTTTGGTGTTGGCGAGAGGAGGAGGCGACGGTGAGGATTTGGCGAGAGATCGACCAGCGATGGAGACGGAGGAGAGAAGCGATTGACGGAGCGGCGGAGGTGCGGAGCAAGGAGCGAGCGAGTATCGACCAGCGATGGCGAGCGAGAGATCCACCATTGCCACAAGCACCGAGGCGAGGTGCGCGTGAAGCGAGAAGCGAAGTGCGCGATCGACCAACGAGGTGCGCGAAGGAGCAGCGAGGAGAGCGCGCGAGTGGCGCGCCGGGCACAAGACGTGCCAACGGTGGAGAAGGAGGAGGAGGCTAGTTAAGTTTTATTAATTAGTTTAGTTAATCGTTTTTTGGTTGTTTGTTTAGTTAGTTAAGTTAGTTTAGTTTAGTTTAATTAGTTTGATTAGTATATGTATTTAGGTTAGTTTCGGTTAGTTAATTTAGTTTGGTTAGTTTATTTTAGTTAATATGTTTAGTTTGGTAAGTCAATTAAGTTAGTTTATTTTTGGTCTTTCGGTTAGTTAGTTTACTTAAAGTAGGTTGTTTAGTTTATTAAGACGGTTAAGTTAGTTTAGTTTCGTTTAGTAGTTTAGTTAATCGTTCTTAGGTAGTTTATTTAGTTAGTTAAGTTTGTTTAGTTTAGTTTAGTTTAGTATAGGTATTTAGGTTAGTTAAGGGTAGTTAGTTTAGTTTAGTTAGTTTGTTTAGTTAAATTTGTTAGTTTGGTTATTAATGTTTGATTACTTTACTTTAGTTTTGTTGTTCGACAATTCGCGGTCAGTATAATTTAGTTCACATAGTTAGGTTATGTTAGGTTAGGTTATTTAATTTGCTTAGTTATGTAATTATTAGTTTTTTAATTTTCTTAGTTAAGCATTTTAGTTGAAATGAACAATGGAACAGTTTCGAGGATGCAGTTTCCACTTTCACTTTTGTTTGAGAAATCCAGTGTTTACTTTTTATGTTTGTTAGCATTATTTTAGTACTAGTAGTTCAATAACATAGTTAGGTTAGGTTAGGTTAGGTTAGGTTAGTTAGTTAGATAAGTTACTTGAGTTTAGTTTAACACTCATTACTTAGGTAAAGCTTTACTTACGTTAGTTAGTTTAGGTATGTTTGATTACTTTACTTTAGTATTGTTGACGTGGAACTAATGAAAATAAAATGTCACTGTAGGATTGTTACGTTGAAGACAACAAGCCGAGGAAAATAGTAAGTTCACGAAATTGGTATTTTTCCTAATTATTAATCGTTTGTTTTCGTACAACACTCATTTTCTTTTTCTAACTTTCATTTGTAGTTGTACAACAATGGATCCAGGTCCTTCAGATCCATCACTATTGCAACTCCAAGGTACACACAATCATCGCGAACTTGGAGGGGCGAGGTAAACTGTTTTACATGAATACGTCAAATTTACAGTAATAACGTATCAAACTCATACATTACGACCTTATCAATTACAAGGTGTACGAAACAATGCGCGTACGCCGAAGACGTGGGGTCGTTGATCGAACGATGCAGTATCATTCTAGGATGATCCCATATCTTCGCTCCAGTGGGTTCTATGGGATTTCCGGGGTGGCATTTTTCAGCATAGATTGGGCTTTGATTACTGCGTTCGTAGAGAGATGGCGCCCTGAGACCCATACATTTCACATGCATTGTGGGGAGTGCACCATTACACTCCAATACGTGCAGGTACAACTTGGATTGCCTATCGAAAGTATGCCTGTGACGGGAACAACGGACGCAGACTATGATGATGTCCGCGAGCGGCTACTTGGACGAACTCCTGGTGGAGATGATGTCGTTAGTTGTAAACTTAAGGTCGATTGGCTTGAGTGTAACGTACCAGCAATAGATGATGATAGCGATGAGGAGTTCGTCCAACGGTACGTTCGATCGTACATACTACAACTTATCGGTGGTTGCCTTTTCGCCGATAAGTCCAATCGATTTGTACATTTGATGTTCCTACCATTGCTGAAGGATTTCCAAGTAGCTGGACAATATAGTTGGGGGAGCGCATGTCTGGCCTATTTGTACTGGGAGTTGTGTCGCGGATCTCGCGCCGGGGCACATGAGGTTGCTGGCGCGTCGATTCTTGTACAACTGTGGGCATGGGACATATTTCCATTCATAGCACCACGGCGCCTGCGTGTTTCTAGAGCTCAACCGCGAACGGTGGATGGCCAAAGTATGCTTATGGACGTTCCACTGGGACACAGGTATTAAAGTCGATGTGTCATTATTTTGCTACAAAAATCATGTCCAATTTCATTTATCTTTACTTATTATTTGTACACAAATGGCTCGATGCATTTTCGGTTTCACATGGTGCACTCGCAAAGGCATGAGGATGATGTGGTATGGCAACCATATACTGAACTCTTGGGGTCTCTTCCTGATTACTGTACACGGTAATCTTCTAACTCTTACTTTTCCTCGAACATCTAATATCTTATATTGCGTGCTTTGAGCTATTATTTGTTGTATATCAGCGTAACTTGGTGCATCGACTGAGGCGAGTGTTTATTGAGGGTACGAGCAAGGTCTTGATGCGCTTTATGAAGGGATTAAAATTTTGGACGAAGATGAAAGGCACAGGTCTAATCTTTCGCATGACGGAATTGACGTCGAACAAGACATAGATGAGGAACAGGAAGATGAAGAAGACGATCAGGGCGAACCAAACATTGAGGTGAGAAGACGACGAACACGACCGGAGATTGTGCGGGAACGCGCCAGACGTCCTCGTCCACCACGTCCATCTACTCAAACTGAGATTGCTGCAGAGAGTAGCAGACGTTCTCCTCCAAAGACGTTCATCTGTTCGAGAGTGAGTAGAACAGAGTCTGTTGGCGAGAGTAGCCATTCTTCTCATGGGTACATTCCTGCATCGTCTGCACCCCAATCAAAACCTCAAATGTTTTTACCCAGGCCGCCGAGCGTGAATCTTCCTCCTTACCATTTTGATCCGTAGGCACTGGGCCGTCGTCTTCATATGTGGACCATGGAATGCCTCATCCTCAAATGCATCCGTCACTGCCTCAGTACATGCCTAGTCCATATACTCCTACTCCTCATAATTACAATATGCCATATAGTGGAGATCCTTCATTCATGAACTTGTTAACCATGCCGCAGCCTCATATTCCTTTTCCCCAACCCCATACAAGGAGCCAGTATTTTGGGATGGTTCCACCTCCTATTTTTGGGAGCATCAGTAGCAGAGGTGAGTCGAGTGAAGCACCAGAGGAAACGCATGAATCTACTCGACGTGATTCAATGCAAGACCAGGTACCTCAACAACCTCAATCGGATGTACAAATACATCGTCCAACTAGACAAAGAGTAAGTCCGGTTTGCATCACCGAGCAACAACGTCAACGTAACCGCAGGAATAGACCTGCATGATGACTTTTCTTCATGTCATGGTGATTTGTAGATAGCTATTGATTTAGGTGAACGAATTACGTGTATACGACCTTCTCATTGAATAAACTTATTTCTCATGTTTTCCATATTATTATAATGTCTTATCTGTGATTACTCTTCAATAGTTAGATTAGTTTGTTAAGTTAGTTTAGCTGATATGTTTAATTTAACCTAAGTGGTTAGCTTAGTTGGTTAGGTGTAGGTGGTTAGGTTATATTAGTTTAGTTTGGTTAGGTTCATTAGCTTAGTTAGTTTAGTTTAGGTGTTGAGGTTAGTTTAGTTTAGGTGTTGAGGTTAGTTTAGTTAGTTTAGTTAACGTTGGTTAGTTAGTTACTTTAGTTTGGTATGGTTAGGGTAGTTAAGGTTAGTTAGTTAGTTAGTTAGTTAGTTAGTTAGTTAGTTAGTTAGTTAGTTAGTTGGGTAGTTAGTTTAGTTAGTTAGTTAGTTTAGATTAATTAGGTTAGTTAAGGTTAGTAATTTTAGTTTAGTTTGTTTAGGTAGTTACTTAGTTATGTTAAGTTAGTTAGTTAGTTTAGTTAATGTTGGTTAGTTAGTTAGTTTAGTTTGGTATGGTTAGGTTAGTTAAGGTTAGTTAGTTAAGGTTAGTTAGTTAAGGTTAGTTAGTCAGTTTGGTTAGTTATTTTAGATTGGTTAGGTTAGTTAAGGTTAGTTAGTTTAGTTTGGTTAGTTAATGTGAGTTAAGGTTAGTTAGTTTAGAAAAGAGAGTTGAAGGTTGGAACGAATGTATATATATATATATATATATATATCAAAATTGGTTTTTTTTATTACAAAAATAAACTTCTCCTATGCATATTCAAAATTGGCTTTTTACAAAAATAAACTCCTCCATTTAGTTAGTATGTTTAGTTTGCAATTAAATTAGTTTATTTTTTGTTGTTTGTGTGAGAATCTTCAAGGTCTTCATTGAACTTCGACCAAAAAACACCACAATGTCATGCACAAAGTTAGGTGTTAGTTTAGTTGAGGTTAGCTAGTTACTTAGTTTAGTTTGGTTTGGTTAGGTTAGTTAAGGTTAGTTAGTTTAGTTTAGTTAAGGTTAGTTAGTTAGTTAGTTTAGTTTGGTTTGGTTAGGTTAGTTTAGGTTAGTTAGTTTAGTTTAGTTTAGTTAGTTAGTTAGTTATTTAGTTAGTTTAGTTTAGTTAGGTTAGTTAAGGTTAGTTAGTTTTGTTTAGTTTGTTTAGTTAAGGTTACTTAATGTTAGTTAAGGTTAGTTATTTTAGTTTACTTTGATTAGTTAGTTAGTTAGTTAGTTATTTAGTTAGTTAGTTTAGTTAAGGTTAGTTACTTATTTAGTTTGGTTTGGTTTGGTTTGGTTAGTTAAGGTTAGTTAGTTTAGTTTAGTTTAGTTAGTTAGTTAGTTAGTTAGTTAGTTAGTTAAGTTAGTTAGTTTAGTTTGGTTAGGTTAGTTAAGGTTAGTTAGTTTAGTTTAGTTTGGTTAGTTAAGGTTAGTTAGTTAAGGTTAGTTAGTTTAGTTTAGTTAGTTTAGGGTTAGGTTAGTTAAGGTTAGTTAGTTTAGTTTACTTTGGTTAGTTAGTTAGTTAGTTAGTTAGTTAGTTAACTTAAGTTAGTTAGTTAGTTATTTAGTTTAGTTAACGTTAGCTAGTTATTTAGTTTAGTTTAGTTTGGTTTGGTTAGTTAGTTAGTTAGTTAGTGAGTTAGTTAGTTTAGTTAGGTTAGGTTAGTTAGTTTAGAAAAGAGAGTTGAAGGTTGAAACCAATGTATATATAGTTTCAAAATTGGTTTCTTTCTTATACAAATATAAACTCCTTTGGTTAGAATTGTCGAGAACGCTCGACTACGACGACGACGACGGCCAGCGGCGAGAGCCGGAGCGGCCGAGGACGATGCGCTCCAGCGGCTTCATGATGGCTTACCAGCTAGCAAGCAGCAGCCAGCAAGAACGTCGTCCGCGGGACGTCGCGGACCAGCGCGCGGCGGCTCGCGAACGATCGGTGAGTTCGGTTGGTGACGTGGCGGTGAGGTGGTAGTGACATGGCGGTGGCATTGAATAGATAACGCATTTTCAAAAGATGCTATCTATATTTGGCCCGCCACCTCACCGCCACGTCACCTCCACCTCACCAACTGTACTTTTAACCAATAACGCCTTTTCAAAAGGCGTTATTACATGTTGTTGAGATGGCGGTGACGTGGCGGGCAAATGTACAGATAGCGCCTTTTCGAAAGGCTCTATCTGTAAAACTCACTGCCACGTCAGTTCCCACGTCACCGCCAACCAAACCAACCACACCCAATAACGCCTTTTCAAAAGGCGTTATTGCCTACTTTGGTAATTAAAAAAAATCGAAATAAATTGTAAACCAACCCTACTTTTGGAAAAACCCCGTCAATGCGATGAACACTAACCTCGCAATGAAAGTACTAGCTAGCACTATGTATGAGCCCGTACGTACGTACATGTATACAAATGGAGATATATGTGCCTCATTTGATGTCCCAAACATACAATTAATGCGATATAGTTCGAATTCGTTTTTCGGGAGAGGCAATCATTCTCGTTACAAATCAAAATTAGAAATTTAATTCCAACCACCGCAGGAAAGTAGTTTCTTTTAGCACTGAATATTTTTTCAAATATTTAGTCCACGACGAGTTTGATGGCTTTCTATCAAAGGCTTAAAGTACGATTGAAGAAAAAGGAATTCATGCATGATAGAAACTAGAAAAGCTAGCAAACAAATTGTTGATTTTTTCAAGCCTGCGCAAGCGGCCCTCCCGGAGCATTTCTTCGCGAGTCTATGATCTCCGCCTGTACCGATACTGTCCCCCTAACTTGATCACCTTTCAATTTTTAGGTGTGGGGTTTTATCTTAAAAGGCATCGGTACTAGTTGAGGGGAGATCACCACTAATATATTTCACTAAGAAATCTCAATTATCCAATGTGGGACTATTATTTCGGTCCATACATCTCAACACTCCACCTCGGACCGAAATCTATCCCAGTGGTTTTACTTGATAGGTGCTGATCAAACCGTCGACTCTGATACCATGTTGATTTTTTCATGCCTGAGGCACATTATCCGCAAGCGGCCCACCTGGGGCACTTCTCCGCAAGCCTATGATCTCTGCCAGTAATGATATTGTCCCCCAACTTGACCACCTTTCAATTTTTAGGTGTAGGTTTCATCTTAAAAGACCTCAGTACTAGTTGAGGGGAGATCATCACTTATATATTTCACTAAGAAATTTCAATTATCCGATGTGGGACTATTATTTCAGTCCACACATCTTAACACAGATGAACAAGCTAACTTGTTGTAGATTAAACAATTGTAGAAGGATAATGCCAGGGTAACCCATTTTAGACACTGGATTATTAGTGTCCTTTCATTACGCATCGGTTTTTGTGTGCACAAACATTGATGAACCAATTAATGGACACTAAGAACCCATATCCAAAACTGGGTCATCAAATCATTTTCCTCAAGGTCTACCATAAGCAATATGGCAACTACTTTAACTCGTTTAACTCGTTTTCTTAGAACAACATAAATAAGTCACAAGTGAACGACTAGTAAGTCCCAACATGCATTACGCAATTAATGTTTGGTGGTAGACCCTTAGTTGCTGTGTTTGGGTCGGTATATCATTGTTGGCAAAGTATTGACAAAATAGAGTTACATAGTTAGGGATGTTAGAAGCAATTGAAGAATCAAACCCTGATGCAACAAGATATCAAGTGTAGATACAACTCATAGTTCGAGAACAAGGAAGATTTCCAATCAAATATATGACATTGAAGTTAGAGACAGAAATGTATTTAGAGTTGAATTAGGAATCAAAATATGAGTTGGACACTACCACAACACATGCTAATGTTAATATTCAAACAACGAGGTAGAGGTTCAATACTCCAAGTTGAACTTCGAAATGAACCATAACTACAAATCTGATAAAAAAATGTGCATAAAAGACCGAAGAACTTTATGGAGACAACGAATCATAATTCTTAAAGGAATTGAAAGCTTAGGTGTCGAGCATTAGATGATTCCAACATAAACAAGACTGGAGACCAGGAGGTTTTTTGAATCGTACTTAGTTTGGGACCAAATTCGTAAATAGAGTAGGTAGTGCGAGTCCATAAATACTCAAGAATGCCACTTTGTGGAATAATCATTCAGAGCTTGAGTTTTGTGAGAGAGAGTGTTCATTATAGTAGTTGTACACATTGTCAATTTAATAAATTGATTTTAAGATGAGCATATGAATGTTAGAAGATTGATTCGGAATCATGGTGGCTGATTTGTAGAAACGTGTATGTTGTTAGTTTGTGGATTCATCAAGTAGTTATATAGTTATTGATTAGTGAGTCGTGTCATGTATTTCATTGTGGGTTTATTCTTAGTTTGAGGTAAACATTATGGGTAGTTAATAGAGTCATGATATGTATGTGCTCGTAATATCTAGGTGAGTCAGTTGTGTTGTTGAATTATAAATATGCTTCATGTATGAGTTGTATATACAGTAAGTCAATCAAATATGATGATGAACTCACGTTTTGTTCATTAAGTTCTCTCAGTTTATCTTTTGATTTTTAACATCATTGGTATTAGAGCAAGTTTAAAGTCCTGTTCACTTTCGTTTATCTTGGTCTTTCTCCATGGTTGAGGAAAGGTTAAGTAACAGAGAGAAAATGAGTAAAGTAAATAATATTTCTTGTTATTCTCAAGCACAGTCTAGACTTGAATTCGGAGGAGGAGATGTCCACCACGACGACCAGCAATGACATCTACCCATCTTCTTAGCCTTTAATTCTGATATTCAAGTGGGAGAAGTACTATTTTTGGAGTCTCAAAATGCAAATCCTATTCAAATCTTAAGAGCTATGAGATTTAGTAGAGAATGGGTTTGTTGATCTACATCCAAAAATGGCAACACTTGATCAACTGATGCGGAAACATCGTAAGAAAGACACGAAAGCCTTATTTTACATCCAATATGCTTTGGATGATAACATTTTCCCACCAATTGCACCGGCCAGCACATCAAAAGAGGCATGGGAGATTTTGAACCAAGAGTACTTAGGCGACAAAAACATAATCAATTCAAATTATATATAAACTCTTCGTCATGATTCTGAGACTTTAGCTATAAAAAATAAAGAATCTGTGCAAGAATTCTTGTCTAGAATCTCAGGGATTTTTAACCAAATGAAGTCTTATGGTGAAACATTTGATAATGAAATTGTTGTAAGTAAGGTGTAGAGGAATCTGACAATAAGACTTGATCATGTTGTTATTGCTATTGAAGAGACAAGAGATTTGTCTACTTACATTTTTGATGAAATGATGAGTTCTTTTTTAGCCCATGAAGCAAGATTTGGCAGGTCTCATGAAAAGTCAGGTGAAAAGGCTTTCCAGGTGAAAATGGATTCTTTGAAATGAAAGAAAAAAACATTAGCGACCATGGTAGAGGTAGAGGAAGATTTCTTTGACATGGTCATGGCAACGGCAGAGGTCGTGGCCAATTCGATGAACCACGTCAATTCAAAGGATCAATTCAATGTAGACTTCGCAACAAATTTGGGCACAAAGAAGTAGATTGTTGGAGAAATAGATAGAAGAACAAAAACAAGCATACTTTCTTGAGGAAGTTGAAGAAGAAAGCAAGCTTTCATGGCCCATTCCTTAACTCAAAATGATATTAGTAGTATGGATTTATGGTTTTTGACAGTGGAAACTCTAATGACATGTCGGGAACCAAGGCGTTGTTCAAAGAGCTTGATGAGTCACAAAAAATTAAGGTTCGACTTGGGGATGACAAGAAAATGAAAATTGAAGGGAAATGTATAATTTATATTTGAACTGTGCAAGGTGCTATCAAACTTCTTTTGATGTGCAATATGTACCTTGTTTAGCTCATAATTTATTGATTGTCAGACAATTATTGATTATTGGATACACTTTTATGTTTGATGGTAATTCATGTGTTATTTATGATAAAAAATTGGTCAGACTTAGATAACTGTTCGTATCAATCAAAACATGATGTTTCCTATTGATGTCTCAAATGTTGAAAGTCACACCTTAGTTGTTTAGAGAAGCAGTGAGTCTACTTTATGGCCTCTACGTGATGAGCATTTGCATGTGAATGGTTAAAGAATTCCGAGTCTAAAAGAAATGGTTATTCGTTTGCCTGAGATTTATGAACTTAATTTTTGTAAGGGTTGCGTTTATGGGAAACAAAGTAGAAAGCCTTTTTCTATTGGAAAATCATGGAGAGCGTTTAATCATCTTGAACTTGTGCATGTTGATTTTTGTAGGCCTATAAAAACATAGTCTCTTGGTGGGAGTCATTATTTTTTACTTCTTATTGATGATTATCTGAGTTTATTTCTTGAAATTCAATCAGAAGCTTTTGAGAAATTTGTGAAATTTAAGACATTTGTTGAAAAGCAAAGTGGTGAAAACTTGAAAATACTTCGAACCGATTGAGGCAGCGAGTTCGTAATGATTTCATTAAAATTTTGAGATAAGAATGAGAGCTTACATCGCCATACAAGCCACAACAAAATGGGGTAGTGGAGCAAAAAAATCGAACAGTGGTGGAAATGGCTAAAAGTATGTTAAAGGCAGAAGGGCTTTAAGATCAGCTTTGGGGTGAAGTAGTTGCAACAACAGTGTATCTTCTAAACATTTCTCCAACAAAAGTTGTTCTTAATCAAACACTTTATGAAGCTTGGTTGGGTAAGAAGCCCTGGGTAAGCCACATAAAAGTTTTTGGTTGTATAATATATGGTTTAGTAAATTTTTGTTCTAAGCTTGATGAAAAATTAGAAAAATGCATTTTCATCGGCTATAGTGATCAATCTAAAGCATATCGCCCATATAATCTCATAAGTGGAAAATTGATTATTAGCAGGAATGTCATCTTCAATGAGGAGGCTTGTTTTGTTCAAAATGATGGTGTTCCTTTTGACGGCCCCAATTTTCCACAAAATGGGCACCGCCCGATCCCTGAGCCAGTCTCGCAAGGTCAACGCAGACCTAGTTAGCCTTTCAATCCATCATTATCAATAAATTCAAAAGTTTTAAGTTGAGTTATTGATATTTTTTGATATTTTACAATTAAGCGGAAACAATACTACATTAAATAACTCAACAATAAGGTAAAAGAGTTAGGCAACCTAATTCTGGAACCCAACATAAATGTATCACATCGAAGGAGAGTAAATAAAAGATATACAAAAATATTCACCTAGCTATGGAGCTTTCCCTTTGCTACTCATCTGCAACTCTGCACTCAGTCAAACACGAGATTGACGAGCCCAGGTAAGTAAAATCCAGTATAATCTAAATAGTATTTCAAGATAAAATGAAACGGTCTAAAAGTCATGCAGATAAAAAGAAAACTATACGGAATGCATGATAATAAGACTGTAAAACAATGAACGTACAACGAGAATGAGTGTCAGAGGAAACAATATAGAGAGGTGCCCAAGTAGTCTAAGACCACCGAATGCGGGTGCCACAGGGTCGGGGTCACAGAGTCGCGGCAACGCCAAATAGACTCGGTCATCGGATGCGGCATCGCCGTACCTAAAATGTCGCGAATGAGGGATATCAACAGCGCCCCGGATAAAGCACATCTCATTCCGACCAAATACTGTGACTCGAGGTCATGGCCCCGGTTGCGAGCCGACAACCACTCCAATCAGAGACACGAGTACGACTCACTTGGCCCTCGGACACTCATAAGTGAGTGGGAATTCCAAGAAAGGACATGATTCAACATCAAACAAACATGCAAGCTCAATGAACTACTGTACATTTTCTAACTAGTTTACTTACCTCGAAATCAGTAATTAGTCCTCAAGACGTCCCGCTTACGCCTCGATATGCGCATTCGACACCCGACTCCTACGTCCCTGGTGTCCATTTATACCAATTAAAGTTTTAGGATCACATTACGTGCAAGTATAGTATGTGATTATAGATTTGCCATTTTTATTTTCTTAAAAATTAAGTTTTTAGCACCATTTTTCGAATTATACCGAGGTGCCAAACGCCCGAAAAGCCTCGAACTCATTTTTTTTAGCTTTCCCTATTTTTCATGTTTTTCAAGGATTTTTCAGAATTTTTCTTTATTTTAATCTATTTTCTGTAATTTACAGTTTATAAAAATCAGTTTAATTTACTTTAATAATTAAATATATTATTTTATTAGGGGTGGGTCCGGGTTGACCTGACCCGACCCCACCCGCGGGGTCATCTTCCTCACTAGAGCAGTTCATGCTCTGGTTCGAATTTTTTCTTTTTTATTTTTTTTTTTCAACAATTAACATCAAATCTTAAATTAAACATTCTCAGTGTCTGCACTCAAGATTCGGACATACGTATTCTACGAGTGGGTCCCACATACGACCTTGACCGTGGCGCAAGTCAAATTTTTGGGTCTTTACATTCCTAATCAATTTCCTGCAGTTTTTTATATTGATAGGCCAGAGCCTTCTTCACCTACAATGTCAATTCATTCCTCGCCTAGTAGCGACATTGACAACATCCTAGCTACCTCAAGTTCTCCTTTATCCGGCTTTTTAAGCGATAGTGAAACACCACCTCAGGAACTTAGATCCTTAGTTGAGATTTATAGTTCATATGATTTTGCTTTATTAGTCACTTATTCAACTTGTTATGAAGAAACAACAACACATTCTAAGTGGCAGATTGCTATGGAGGAAGAAATTCACGCCATAAAGAAAAATTCGACATAGAAGTTGGTTGATGCTCCAGAATGGAAGAATGTCATATAGCCGAAGGGGGTGTTTTGAACAAATTATAATGCAAATGAAAGCATCCAAAAACACAAAGATCGACTAGTGGCAAAGGGATACTCACAACAGCAAGGTATATATTTTGAAGAAATTTATTCTCATGTTGCTTATTTTGAAACTGTGAGAATTGTTTTAGCTTTGACCGCTCAGTTACAATTACTTGTTTATCAGTTTGATATGAAGTCTATTTATTGAATGGTGAATTACTTGAGGAAGTTTATGTTTCTCGGCCTCAAGGCTTTGTAATCAATGAAAATAAAGTCTACAGGTTGAGAAAAACACTTTATGGATTGAAGCAAGCTCCGTGCGCATGGCATAGTAAGATTGACTCATTAAGATTGATTCATTCTTCCATAAGAGTGGGTTGACTAGAAGTGAAAATGATATTACATTCTATTTAAAAAGGGAAGGTAGTGTAGAATGTTTGGTGGTTTGTTTTTATGAGGATGATATGACTTACACGAGTTTTTCAAAGTCCTTACTTGATGATTTTAAATCTTGCACGCTGAAAAATTTTGAGCCGACTGATTTGGGCTTGTTGCAATATTTCTTGGGGCTTGAAGTCACTCAAGTAAGTGATGGAATATTTGTTTCTCAAAAGAAATATGTTGTAGATCTTATGAAGAAGTTCAACATGGCAAAGTGTGAAGTGGCAACCACACTAATGAATATTAATGAGAAGCTACAATGTGAGGATGGGACTGAGAAAATTGATCCGATATTGTTCGGGAGTTTAGTCGGTAGTTTGAATTATTTATCTTACACTAGACCTGACATTTCCTTCTTTGTTAGTGCTTTGTTTAGATTTATGTATAGTCCTACTAGACAACATTTTGGCGCAACGAAACGAATTTTCGTTATGTTGTTGGGAGTGCGAATTTTAGAATTTGGTATGGAAAGGTATCAAGTTTCAAACTAATTTGCTTTATCAACAGTAATTGGGCAAGATGTTTAGATGATCGAAAGAGTACTTTCGGTAATGTTTTTGGTTTTGGCTCTAGAGTAGTGACATGTAGCTCAAATAAACAAGACACAATGGCCTTATCTTCATCTGAAGCAGAGTATGCAACAACAAGTTTAGCAACACGCCAAGCTTTATGGCTCTAAAAAACTCTTGCGAATTTCAATTTCGAGCAAAAGGAAGTTGTTAAGATATTTTGTGATAACCGGTCTACATTTGCAATGATGAAGAACCTATCTTTTCCATAGCAGAACTAAACACATTAAAGGCGTCATCACTTTGTTAGGAAGTTGGTAGCTGACGACATATTAGTCCTCAAGTTGTACAAATAATCAAACAACGAATATTTTTAGAAAATCACTCCCTCAAGCCAAACATCTGTTCTTTAGATCTCAGTTGGTATGCGATTTCAAATCAAGAGGCAGTATTGGAAGATTGACTCAAAATCATAGTGGATGATTTGTAGAAACGTGTATGTTGTTAGTTTGTTGGTTCATCAAGTAGTTATGTGGTTAGTGATTTAGTGGGTTATGTAATGTATCTCATTGTGGGATTATGCTTAGTTAGTGGTAAACATTATAGGTAGTTAATAGAGTCATGATGTGTGTGCTTCTAATATCTAGGTGAATCAGTTGTGTTGTTGTATTATAAATATGCTTCATGTATGAGTTGTGTACGTAGTAAGTCAATCAAATATGATGATGAACTCATGTTTTGTTCATTAAGTTCTCTCAGTTTATCTTTTAACTTTTAACATCAATTAAGAAAAAGATTTGTAGGTCTCACTGTGATATCAATTATGTGTGTGCATATCATTTATCATTGCATTCTACTTAATAGTTCCCACTTGTTTCCAAAATTTAAACATTTGGTATAAGGCCAAATTAAAGATAGTTCTAAGCTAGCTAGATAGGTAGCTATATATATATATATATATACAACAATATATATCTATAAGTTGATTTTCTTAATTAATGACAAATATTAATTAAATGGTAGCTTAATGATTTGATATGTAATTATTTCATAAGAACGAAACCATATAAATTGTTTAAAACTCAAAACCCAAACTTTCACTCAACTAGCCCATACCAAACAATTTTATATATGATAACCTATAGACAAGGATTAAATCTCTCCTTATAACATTCTTGCCCTTATATAAAAAGAAGTTTTTCTGTGAGGCCCTGAACCTCTGATCACCACACTGCTCAACCCAATCCCATTACTAAGCCTTAATACCGGCCACATAGAAATTAATAATGTATTAATCACCCTTTTATCTTAATTATGTTATGGATAAGTATTTTTCATTTCTCGTTATTCATAATTCTCAAAGTTAATTAAGTTTTTTTTTATGTTTTTTAACAAATTTAGCAGAATTCTGAAATTATAAATGCCATCATAAAACACTTATATGTGGAAACCAGGGAATAGATCACATGTATATGTATCGAAGTGGCGATAAACAATATAACATCATGCATTATTCGGAGAGTCTAGTCTTTTAACCCAATATACGTCCCTAAAATATAAAAGACATTTGTAATAAATATAAACAAGTGAAATCTACAAAAAACAGTAGCAAATAGTCGCCGATAGCTCAGAGGTAGTCGCCGATCTCCTCCTTTCCTGGTCTTCTACTCGATGGATTTGCAATTGTCACCAAGGATGATAAATCCAATGAGTAAATCATGTGGCCATTCATTCATATTTTCAAATATACAAGAAACGGTAATTGAAAGCATAAAATAGCTATGAAAGAAAAGCCGAAAGGAATGTATGCAAGAAGGTATCGGGTATGCTAAGAGAATATATAGGGTAGTCACACAAATCGAGGTTTGGTCAGTTGTGAGCTATGTCACATCAGCTTATAAATTTAGTCGTGGGCTACATAACATCAGCCAATCATGAGTGCCGACATCCACAGGGACTCTAACGCTGCGTGCCACGATATCTCGCAAAAATTAGAATCAAGGAATCCAAACGTATGGACTACCCTACAACCAGTATAAACTAACCTACCTCATAAACCCGAAAAGACCAACATATGAAACATGAAAGTAAACAACACCAGATGATAATACAATAGCGTGCTATTTCACAAAATACAAGTTCAGATATCAACAACATTCAAGAGTCCAAATCAAGACAATAAATCGAATAGAACGAATTGCCATAAACCTAATCGAACATGGATTTTTAGTTACTTAAACTGAACATAGGCATTACCCAAATAAGTATCATGATATTGACAATTCAAGAATAGGCAAATCAGTTCAAGTAATTATATTTCAAAAGTAAACTAGAATTGAAAGGAAAATGAATGCTCGATAAGTATACTTACCGCATATGCACACAATACCTAGCCTAAATCGGCTCTCAACACTCCAAAAATAGGGTTCCACACTCCGTAAGTCCTCTATAAGCTCTTGAGGTATCCTAACAAATTGGATTTAACTTGTTTTAGGTTGGTTGAGTGGCTTTAAATTTCATATTTTAAAATCAGACCCCTTAATAATTTGTTTATATTGAAATCTATTTTATGAAAATAGATATAGTTTTGGTGCAATAGCTTATGAGTTGATTTCAAATACCAAAACATTTAAATTACATATTTTTTTTCCACTTTTCAAGTTTTAGAGCTATGTCTTAATTTTCAGAAACTATAAGGTTTGTGCAATTTTGATAAGAAACAAGGAAGATGTGGAGATTTTATCACAATTACTCAAAATAGTTTTATATTTTGACCAATAAACTTGAGAAATTCATTTCTCCTCAACTATACCTTAAAAATCATGTTTTTTACTGAATACTACAATTAAACACCAAAATTTCATACTAAAAATGAGCTTAATCCAATAAGAAATGAGGCAGTTACGCTTAAAACATCAAAAAATTATCAAAACTTTGAAACCCATAAATTTCAGATTAATAATCAAAGTTGCAGAGCATTTTTTAAAAGGAAAGTCTAAATCTTCAAATAGTGCATGTGATCAAAGTTTTCACATTATGGCTAAACTTTCTAATGTTACGAGAAAGAGTCAATTTGGATTTAAAATGAGAAAGTTATGACCAAATTATTGGGGCATGTGCCCTAGGTCAATCTACAAACATTGTTTATCTTATAATTTTAGTTAATAAAATAGAGGTTTTTATTTGTTGTTTTTATCATAAATGATTTCATGTTTACCTTATAATAAGATCCCTATGTATTTTTTTAAATATCTTAAATATCCATAGTCAGTCGTGTGACGGCCCCAATTTCCCACAAACTGGGCACCGCCCGCCTTAAGCCCACGTGGACCCCCGAGCCAGTCTCGCAAGGTCAACGCAAGCTTAGTCAGCCTTCCAATCCATCATTACAAATAAATTCAAAAGTTTTAAGTTGAGTTATTAGTATTTTTCAAGATTTACAATTTAGCGGATGCAATTTCTAAATGAATTAGATAACTCAACAATAATGTAAAACGTTAGGCAACCTAATTGTGGAACCCAGTAAAAATGTTATCATAACGAAGAGAGTAAATACAAGATATACAAAAAATATTCACCTAACTATGAAGCTTTCCCTCTGCTATTCATCTGCGGCTCTGCACTCAGTCAAACACGAGATTGACGAGCCCAGGTAAGTAAAATCCAGTAGAATATAAACAGTAATTCAAGATAAAATACAACAGTCTAAAAGTCATGCAGATAAAAAGAAAACTGTACGAAATGCATGATCATGAGACCGTAAAACAATGAAAGTACAACAAGAATGAGTGTCAAAAGAAACAATAAAGAGAGGTGCCCAAGTAGTCTAAGACCACCGAATGCGGGTGCCACAGGTTCGGGGTCGCAGAGTCGCGGCAACGCCAAGATGAATCGGTCATCGGATGCGGCATCGCCGTACCTAAAATGTCGCGAATGAGGGATATCAACGGCGCCCCGGATAAAGCACATCTCATTCCGAATACTGTGACTCGAGGTCATGGCCCCGGTTGCGAGCCGACAACCACTCCAATCAGAGACACGAGTACGACTCACTTGGCCCTCGGACACTCATAAGAGTGAGAATTCCAAGAAAAGGACATGATTCAACATCAATCAAACATGCAAGCTCAATGAACTACTGTACATTTTCTAACTAGTTTACTTACCTCGAAATCTATAATTCGTCCTCAAACGTCTCGCTCACGCCTCGATTTGCGCACCCGACACCCGACTCCTACGTCCCTGGTGTCCATTTATACCAATTAAGATTTTAGGGTCGCATTACGTGCAATTATAGTATGTGATTATAGATTTGCCATTTTTATTTTCATAAAAATTAAGTTTTTAACACCCTATTTCGAATTATACCAAGGTGCCAAACGCCCGAAAAGCCTCGAACTCATTTTTTCTAGCTTTCCCTAATTTTTCATATTTTTCGAGGATTTCTTAGAATTTTTCCATATTTCTTTACCATTTCAGGAATTTATTTATTAAAAATCAGTTATTAAATATATAAATATATATTATTTATTATTATATTATTATTTTTATTGAAATGGGTCCGGGTCAACCCGACCCGGTCCAGCCGGATCCGGGTCGGTTTGACCCGATCCTCCGGGTCAGGGGCCGGCCCAGCCCGACCCACCCGGGCTCGGGTCGGCCCGACCCGGGTTGAACTTCTTCCTCGCGAAGAAACAGAGCATCAGCTCTGTTTCTGAATTTTTATTTTTATTTTTTTGATGGGGTTGGGGATGGATCAACCCCAGGTAGAGTTCGCATATGCAGGGGAGACTACTCCCCTGCCTTCATCGAGCTCGGACGAACTGCCATGGCAGTTCGTCCGAGTTCGCCGCCCGACTCAACAACGACCCACACATCGACAACAACAATCGACACAACAATCAGGAAATCCAGTCACTTTGCTCGAGTTAGATCTCTCCCTCTCACCCCCGGACTCTCTCGGTCTCTTCTTCTTCTTCTCTTCCTCTCCTCTCCATCGTCTCTATTTTTCTTTCTCTCTAGTTCACTGTTTCTCTTTCTTTCATCATTTTTTTTTCTACCGACTTGAAAGAAAAGGGGGTAAGATATTTATTGTCCTCGAGATTCATACAGCACGAATCTCGGAGCAACACAATCCTTATCCTCAATTCCCACCGCCTTTGACCAAATAGTCCTCGAGTTTCGTGACATGCGCACCTCGATGAAAATCCAATGCATCTTGATTTATTTTGCAAACTATAGGCCCTTGCTTTTTGATTTAATGTGACCACATTACAACAACTATAGCCACTTATTAAGCAAATCATTAAATTATATTTAATGTACATTAATTAATCTTACCCCACGAGCTGCTACCTCGGGCCCACATCGACACGCGACTCGAAGCGCGTCCCCATCGTGTTCCGGCTCACCAAATTCCCCGTGTATCCATTTCTCAATAATTAGCGTTAAAATCTTAAATTAAACAATACTCGGCGTCTCCACTCAGGATTTAGACATACGTATTCGACGAGTAGGTCCCACATATGACCTTGACCTGACACGTGGCACAAGTCAAATTTTCGGGTCGTTACAATCTTCCCAACGAATTAGAATTTCGTCCTCGAAATTTACGCACTTCGATAGTGTGTTATGACTGAAGACCCAAGGCCGTACCCGCCCAAGGTCATACTTGCCCAAGGCCATACTCGCCCAAGGTCATACTTGCCCAAGGCCATACCCCCATCTCACTCTATTGGGCTGGGCTCCTCCGCGACAAGCCGGGCTCCTCCGTGACGAGCTGGGCTCTTCCGTGACGAGCTGGGCTCCTCCGTGACCTCCAAGCAATGAACACACCATCCGTCTCCTCCCGTCAATATATGCCAAGGCAACATCCTCGCAACATATATTGGAATACAAATGAACATTTTAGTCTCATGATCCACCGTCAATAACCTACTCATATCCACAGTATGTCCGCGAGAATGTAAATCAAGCTCTCTGACTGTCCGTCCGTTCCTCTGATCGAGTGGTTCTAAACCCAACTCATACCCTCTATCAAGGTACGATAGTTAGTAATCAGACCTGGCGTGGCAATAGCATGAATCAGTTCCTGGCTGTCCACACGCCTATACAGATACGTTGAAATCCCTGTCTGTGCACTCGACTGGATCTCTAACCTTGTCTCTGGCCACTGCCTCTGCCATGAACCCTAAGATGGTACTTATGCTAAGGGTCTGACGTGCTGGCTGCTGTAGTGCACCAACGTAATTCTGCGCTAGACCAACTAACTTTGGCGCCGTATACGCTGGATATGGCGAAAACGCAATTAAGCTCGATCTCTTAGCCACGACCATCTCACTCTCTTTTTCCTTCGATTATCTCTAGACCCTCGCACTGATTATAACAATGCCGAGAATACGACTGGTACTCCGATGCGTACGCTCCCACACACTCGCCGGCTATAGCCCTCGCTTAAGCCTCACGTACTGTGCTTGGAGCCGTCATCACCCAACAAAACCAATAATTTTCGGAAATCGTATATGACGTAGTAAGCTTGGTTAGTTTCCGTGTCGGCCTTACTCCCAGCATACCTCATCACGCGTATACACCGATCCATCCACTACAACCGACTCTCCGATCCTCTACCGAATGGTCTGAAACGTAGTCATCTTCAGGTTATGGACTGTTTCCCCATCGACACTTTTGTAGTATGCCACCAGACATCGACCTTGCCGACCAGTGGAGTTGATGATATACTCGGCTGCATTTGCGCTGATACGACCCGTACATCATGTATCTTCAAGGTTAGTACCCCGTACAACTTTTCCCAATATTGCCTCTAAAACTCGCGAGCCCGCCTCACTTCAACTGTAGCCTTAACACCCGTATCAATCGGCGTGGTATCCTCAGCCGGTGTCTCAGGTATATGAGATACTATCTCGGCCCGAACATGTGTCACCTCGGTCACTGTCGGTCTTGCCCGAATTGGAGATGTTTTTCAGGTGGGTTTGAATTGTAAAACACGCTCAGCCTGAATAACTAGCGCTGCTGACGTAGACAACGACGGTGTAACCTGTGCCCTTAACAATCGAAAAATCTCTTGCAGTTGTTGGTAGTGCGATGCATGCAATGCGATGTTTGCAGCTCCTCCGCACTCGCAAACCTGCAGCCCATCGATCACTTCTGGATCCGATCAGACTCGTAATCACATTTTCTATAGCTATGATTCTTCGAATCGGCGTATATTTACCGTTATCGTATATAGTATATTATCACACCACAAATATATCAAATAGAATACATTTTTACAACATGCACTACTTGCACAAAAATTTCCTTTCAGTACGTTTACTAACGCACCTGAAAAAATTTTAAAATGTGAGCAGTCTTGAGATGTACAATCTCGTAAGATTTATACTTAGGTGGCCACTAACCGTTAGAACGATTCGCAGACTCTACTTAAGTTCGTAACAATTAATTCATTTATAAGTCCTAAAGGGTGGTGGTGGTAGACTTCACCAACCCTGAGACTATAAATGCATAGTGTCACCAAAGTGGAGTTACTTGGGCTTCGATCCAACAGTACTACTCCAATACTTTCGTCAAAGCTAAAGGAGTCCGTACATGATGTAATCGTTAGCTCTTAAGTCATCTTAACACTCTACTCTTTTAGATTCTGCGTAATCTCACTTGTCTCAATTTTTTTTTTATAGTGCACCTATTGATGTATTTCTTTTTCCTAACCCTTCACCTTCTATCTCATCTCAAAATTTGTCAGTTTTAAAATTCTTACTTGGAGCATAAATAAGAATTGTTGAACACTCTTAATTGAGTTTTACTTTGCTTGGCAATCTATATATATATATATATATATATATATATATATATATATATATCTATTGTTATGCCCACATCAAGAACTGTCGTGATTTAGCATCTGCTGGTTAATTTGTCTCAAGTGCATTCAAAAGTTATGGGCCATGGCTCTTGTTGACATGTATGGTCCACACTTGACTCAAAGGGTCCATCAAACCAGGTCATCACATTGTTTGTTTGATGAGCCACTCACCAATATGACAATCAAAATGGTTGTTTTGTTCCACAACATCCACTGTGCGTCTCTATCCTTACTTCTTTGGGGTTGCAACTTCAATTTACCCACCATTTGTTCAAATTGTTAAATTGGCCCTAGTTTTAGGTACCCTCTACTATGGTCCTCAAGTCATCATCATATTGAAAGCCTTTCATCAATTATCTCATATTATAGAATTCATTCAATTTTTATGATGCCTTTCTTTTGTCACTAGATATTATATTGCTTTGGTCGATCCTAATATTGATGACAAAATTTTAAGGCACTTGGAAGCAATTTGTACAACTAGTTACAACTCAAATAGCTATGCAAGTAATTGAGACAGCACAGTCTAAAATTAGACTATGAGGCACTTATATTTGGCCGCAGTCAGCCAATTGCTAACAATCGTGACGCAAGTAACTTACGAGTATATCCTTTTAAGTCAATACAATTCAACTCTTAATATTTGAACTCCAATTCAATATTCAAAATCAATTTCACATACTTTACAAATCCACTTTGGCATTTACATTCCATCTAAGACCCTCAATTTCTCGAGTTCTTAAAAATATTAACTACACAACCAACTCCTAAAAACCTTTTAAATACAATAACAAAGTTATTTCAAAACTTACTTCTTCATTTCAAATCCCATTCTCACAAATCCAATCGGTGTTCTAGCATTTTAAAACTCCAAAAGCTCTCTAAGTTCCTAAACATGGATTTCAAGTCCCAAGTTAGACTCAAAGTTATTGAATTGTCTCCATATTACCAATTTAAATTCATTTAGAGATTCAAACTTCCATTTCAAGTCTCAATACTATAGGAAATCCTCAATTTCAGTAATAAACTTTTGAGTCCTAAATAAAATCAAAATTCCTCTAAATGGCTTGAAAACCAATTCACAAGTTTGTTTGAGTCCTAAATGGCAATTTAAGTTTCAATTGGAAACCATACCATTTGTAATACCAAAGTTTCGAATTGAAGACCTTAAAAGTCCTAATTATCTCATTTTACTCAAAATGAATTGTTTCATTTTCCATTGGCTTCACCAAACCAACAATGCTATTTATTTCAATTTATCAATTGAACTAACTAAATTCTAGTTTTACATTTTGTTGCCATTTTTTTTAAAGCCTCAATAGAAAATGACATAAATGAGTAAAATATAACTATAAATATCTCTAGAGAATAAATAACATTCACTCATAATAATCTAACTTCAAGTTTGTCAACCTCCCTTGTAACTCAAATTTTATGAGAACCATGCTATTTGTCCCTCATTCGCATTAGGCTAAACTTTGAGGAAACAAAAGTTTAGTAAGAAAGCGAAGAGTTGTTAGTACGCACCAAATTCATTTATAGGGTAGCTAAATGATCGAGCAAGTCTTGAACTCAAGCTTACTCATAATGCCTTTATAATGCACATAACGGTCCACTTAAATCGAATTTGAGGGTGTTCACCTTTTTATAACACATGTCTCCTAAGGATGGACATTTGTCTATACTAGAAGACTTCAATCAAATAAGTTAGAATTTCTTGCGGCCATTTCATCGAATACTTAATGTGCAACCCCAATATGTTGATCCATAAACTAGATTCTCATGTTTACGCCTCACCAATGCTTGCCACATCAAGAACTATAAATTTGAACATTGAAACATCATCTCAAATTATCATTTTCAGTTCATTAGACTCCATTGAGTACTTTTAAAATAACTCAAACCCACTAGAACCATTAAACTTCCTTGACCGCATCATTTCTATTTCTAAAGGATACGAAAACAACATTTCTTTTAAACATTTAATCAAACATATAGGGTGTTGTTACTAATGGAAAAATCATGACTATGTAGTTCCCCATCCACCAATAAATATATCAAGTAGAAATCTCCAATTTCTACACTATCTTCCAAGATCAAATCATTACCATCAATCTTCTTTACTATCAATTTCTCTGAATCCGATAAATTTATCGTCAATCTTTTTTAATTTTATTTATCGCGTCTCACGCGATACACAAGAGTAAATATCGTATATCTATCGATAGTAGTATAATACAACACATCAAATATCACATATAGTTCAAATTTAATTTCCCCCAACTCTCGTCACTTCCCAACGAATACTTCAGACAGGATCATAGGGTTCCACTCTAAGCTCAGGGTTCCTAACTTCCGCTGGTTTGCGTCTCCATTACTTGTGATTTAAATCAAGAGTCGAGTATTTAAACCTTCGGCTCTGATACCAACTGTGACGGCCCCAATTTCCCACAAACTGGGCACTGCCCGGCCTAAGCCCACGTGGACCCCCGAGCCAGTCTCGCAAGGTCGACGCAGGCCTAGTCAGCCTTCCAATCCATCATTACAAGTAAATTCAAAAGTTTTAAGTTGAGTTATTAGTATTTTTCAAGATTTACAATTTAGCGGAAGCAATTTCTAAATGAATTACATAACTCAACAATAATGTAAAAAGTTAGGCAACCTAATTGTGGAACCCAGTAAAAATGTTATCATCAGAGGAGAGTAAATACAAGATATACAAAAAATATTCACCTAACTATGAAGCTTTCCCTCTGCTATTCATCTGCGGCTCTGCACTCAGTCAAACACGAGATTGACGAGCCCAGGTGAGTAAAATCCAGTAGAATATAAACAGTAATTCAAGATAAAATACAGCAGTCTAAAAGTCATGCAGATAAAAAGAAAACTGTACGAAATGAATGATCATGAGACTGTAAAACAATGAAAGTACAACAAGATTGAGTGTCAAAAGAAACAATAAAGAGAGGTGCCAAGTAGTCTAAGACCACCGAATGCGGGTGCCACAGGGTCGGGGTCGCAGAGTCGCGGCAACGCCAAGCAGACTCGGTCATCGGATGCGGCATCGCCGTACCTAAAATGTCGCGAATGAGGGATATCAACGTCGCCCCGGATAAAGCACATCTCATTCCGAATACTGCGACTCGAGGTCATGGCCCCGGTTGCGAGCCGGCAACCACTCCAATCAGAGACACGAGTACGACTCACTTGGCCCTCGGACACTCATAAGAGCGAGAATTCCAAGAAAAGGACATGATTCAACATCAATCAAACATGCAAGCTCAATGAACTACTGTACATTTTCTAACTGGTTTACTTACCTCGAAATCCATAATTCGTCCTCAAGACGTCTCGCTCACGCCTCGATTTGCGCACCCGACACCCGACTCCTGCGTCCCTGGTGTCCTTTTTACCAATTAAGATTTTAGGGTCGCATTACGTGCAATTATAGTACGTGATTATAGATTTGCCATTTTTATTTTAATAAAAATTAAGTTTTTAGCACCCTTTTTCGAATTATACCGGGGTGCCAAATGCCCGAAAAGCCTCGAACTCATTTTTTCTAGCTTTCCTATTTTTTCATATTTTTCGAGGATTTCTCAGAATTTTTCCATATTTCTTTACCATTTCTGGAATTTATTTATTAAAAATCAGTTATTAAATATATAAATATATAGTATTTATTATTATATTATTATTTTTATTGAAATGGGTCTGGTCAACTCCGACCCGGTCCGGTCCAGCCGGATCGGATCCGGTTTGGTTTGACC
The DNA here is from genome assembly GCA_039657365.1 of Stephania yunnanensis. Classification (NCBI taxonomy): domain Eukaryota; kingdom Viridiplantae; phylum Streptophyta; class Magnoliopsida; order Ranunculales; family Menispermaceae; genus Stephania; species Stephania yunnanensis. The sequence continues at coordinate 47,530,504 of CM077584.1, read as the reverse complement.
AGATCTCACCGGGTCAGGGTCCGGCCCAGCCCGACCAACCCGGGCTCGGGTCGGCCCGACCCGGGTTGATCTTCTTCCTCGCGAAGAAACAAAGCATCAGCTCTGTTTCTGAATTTTTTTTTTTTTTTTTTTTTTTTTTTTTTTATGGGGTTGGGGATGGACCCAACCCCAGGTGGAGTTCGCATTTGCAGGGGAGACTACTCCCATGCCTTCATCGAGCTCGGACGAACTGCCATGGCAGTTCGTCCGAGTTCGCCGCCCGACGCAACAACGACCCACACATCGACAACAACAATCGACACAACAATCAGGAAATCCATTCACCTTGCTCGAGTTAGATCTCTCCCTCTCACCCCCGGACTCTCTCGGTCTCTTCTTCTTCTCCTTCCTCTCCTCTCCATCGTCTCTATTTTTCTTTCTCTCTAGTTCATTGTTTCTCTTTCTTTCATCATTTTTTTTTCTACCGACTTGAAAGCAAAGGGAGTAAGATATTTATTGTCCTCGAGATTCGTGCAACACGAATCTCGAGGCAACACAATCCTTATCCTCAATTCCCACCGCCTTTGACCAAATAGTCCTCGAGTTTCGTGACATGCGCATCTTGATGAAAATCGCATGCATCTTGATTTATTTTGCAAACTATAGGCCCTTGCTTTTTGGTTTAATGTGACCACATTACAACTACTATAGCCACTTATTAAGCAAATCATTAAATTACATTTAATGTACATTAATTAATCTTACCCCACGAGCTTCTACCTCGGGCCCATATCGACACGCGACTCGAAGCGCGTCCCCATCGTGTTTCGGCTCACCGAATTCCCGTGTATCCATTTCTCAACAATTAGCATTAAAATCTTAAATTAAACATACTCGGCGTCTCCACTCAGGATTTAAACATACGTATTCGATGAGTAGGTCCCACATACGACCTTGACTTGACACGTGGCACAAGTCAAATTTTCGTGTCGTTACAGGTCGTTATACTAGGAACTATAATGAATTAAGATTAGTATGAATCTTGATTGATGGTCATGTAATAATCATGCATATATGGATACGAACCAAGATCATAAAACACTCGTTAAGGAATAAGTTACTGGACCAACCTGCTATGAAATACCACATGGATTAAGTCATAAGCGTTTTCCATGATAGGTATATCATTTAGTCATTTGACTTGAGATTACTATAGACTTCAATATTATGAGCATAGTAATTTGACACATCAAATATTGTCTTTAATGAGACGATTATAAAGATTGTGATTGGTTACCATGTGAATAATTTATGAAAGTGTGTAATCAATATATACTTTATCCCTCTCGTATGGAGAGATATTAGTGGATCTCTTGATATGTTAAACTGTTAAATGGTCAAGTTCCAATGAATTGATATGATCAATGTCACTTGGATGTTTTTAGTTTACCAAAATATCGAGACTAGTAAGATTGAACATTAAGGGTGACTTTTCATGCCTTATGTTTAATTAAAAGATATCACACGACAAAAGATTATGAAATATGTTATTCATTAGGTTGTATCAATTTTGATATTCATCCTACTTGGGTAGTCATAATGCCTTGCTAGAGACCGCTTATGATTTATGTACCAAAATGGTTTTGGTTCACTACCAATGTCACATGAACCTATTAGGTCGCACGGAAAGAATGACTTTGCTCAATTTCAAGTGGTTCAGAGTAATAAATTTTATATGTTAAAATTCATGACATAAAAGCCCTTAGGATTTGTTATATGATAACTTATTAATAGGAGCATTTGTGTAACTTGCTTAATTTTCCTAAATACAATAGTTGTATTACGAATATGTTTAATAAGTGAGCTTATCTACACATATAAATAGAGGTTGAAATCTTAAACAATAAAAGATTTTGTTTTTGCAAATCTTAAGGTCTATGGACTTTGTGAGAGAAAGAAAAAATATTTTTTATCTCTCCTAAGACTAGCACTCCAAATTGTGGTCGTCATTCTTGTGTGGATTTCTGATAGAGGACGCGTAGTTGAACGTCTTGGAAATCGAACAATCAGAGAAGGAATTCATGAATTAAGGAATGGTTTACTTTTGTAGATCTAGTTTAATGGAACTTATTTTCGATCCAATTAGGGTATTTCAAAAACTGTTTTGAGTTTTTTGCAGCGTATGAGCCCCAAAATCCAACAAAAACTATATAGACTAGTTCAGAATAAGAACATACGAAATCTCAACTTTTGTTTTCATTAACTTTAAAAATTCATAACAAATTCATTCCTTACCTAAAAATAAAAAATCAATATAGTAGATTGAGCAAAATCTCATGATGCATCTAAATACCAAATTAGTTTATGAAAATAAGGACCTTAATAGGATCGAAATTTCAGATCTTCAAGTTATGTAGAAACCTCAACTTTTACCAAAAGCTTAAAAGCTTAAAATTGAAACTCGAAACTTCAATTGTGTTCTCAAATTGATAAAAACTAGCATGAAATCACCTCAATTTTCTTTTCTTATCAAAAGAACTATGATTCATGACTTAAATCTCACATACATGAATGAGAATGAGGGCATGGTAGTAAGTTCACTCACCTAGTTTCTTGATCTTCAAGTCTTATTGTAATAGATCCTAATGTTGATGAATTTAGCTCTCTTGAACCCTTGAATTCTCAAATCCCAGCAAGAGTTTCACCCCCAGAACTCTTGTTGTTTCATTGCTTGATTTTGTATGGTTTATAAACAAGACAATGTATTTATAGATTGGAACTTAGCATACCAAGATTTATATGTTTGAACTTAGCATACCAAAATTTATATGTTTGAACTTAGCATCTCAAACTACAAGTCACCGATTACCAAAATAAATACATAATATCACAATTTTTTAATTTCCAATATAAACATCACAAAAGGTTTTTTTTAAAAAAGATACCACCTCAGATTCTCAATAATCCAAATTATCAAAGTATATCTTCACCTCATGCATCAACAACAACTACATAAAAAAGTTCATGACACAAACACTTAATAAAAACTTAAGTGTAGTTCTTCAACTCATCCCACACAATTCCACATCCTTCAACTCTCCATGACTCCGTCTCTAACCTCTCAACCTCAAGTCATTCATCTGAAAGACATTAGAAAAAAAAGGTTTTCATTAATTGTAAGAGCTCGATCATTTAAACATAAAAATAAATAAAACAACAATACCTAAACTTTCAATTTCATCATCTTCGTCACCAACATCTTCAACCTCCACATCATTTGAAGCTTGCCCAGAAGTTGTGGGATTGAGATCTATTTTCAGTTTCAACATTTCTGCATTGATATCATCAAACTCTTTCTTTCGAGCATCTACATAAAAAAAAAATCAAACACAACAAATCAATTTAGACTTATAGTTTACCAATAAAATAACTAATTATATAATGCTCACCAGATTTGTTCTTCAACTTTGCTCCATTCACCCAATCACGACAACATATCAATGCTTCAACATTTTTAGGTAAAAGAGAATTTCTATACTTGTCAAGTGTTCTACCTGCTGTACTAAAAGCTGACTCGGAAGCAACGGTAGTTAAAGGAATGGCTAAAATATCACGTGCCATCATACTCAACTTTGGATATCGATATTGAACAGATTTCCAAAAATCTATGATGTCTAAATTCTTCTTTCTATCAAGCAATGGCTCATGTAAGTAAATATCCAATTCCGATTGTTGTTCATTAGAAACATCATCACCTTGGAAAAAGTCATAACCCTAACACACAATTATAAACGATAAGATAATCATAAAGTAAGAACCACAAATAAATCAAATAATAAAAAAAAATCATAATTGTAGAACATACCATAGCATATAGATCATATTCTCTTATATCGTTTGCTTCGATAAATTGTGGCGTTTGGTTGCTAGTGGATGAAACATCTCCACTTGAATGATTAAATTCATGAGAATATGTCTCGAACAACAATTGAAGTTTATCGCGAATTATAGCAACCTTGAACTTGCCTTCATCACCATAAATCTTTGAAAAAGCAAAGTCAACCACTTTTGTTTTGTACCGAGGATCTAAAACGACACCAATTGCCAATATATCATTACAATCCTTCCAATACTTGTCAAATTTTAATTGCATTTTTGAAGCCATGGATCGAATGAAATGATTCGGGTTATTCAATTCATCCATCAACTGAGCTTGGATTTTCCACATTCCATGAAAGAAAAGATTTATTGTCGGATACTTTGCACCAGAAAATATATTAGTTAGATCATAAAATATTTTCAAAAACTTAAAAACATATTCCACTTGATTCCACTCTTCCAACTCGGGACAAAATACATAATTTGTGTCACTCAAAGCAAGATGAGCAAAAGCGTTACGATAATATAACGCAGATTCAATCACGAGGTATGTAGAATTCCATCTTGTAACCACATCTTGCACCAATCCTTTCTTGCAATCGAATGCCAATTGTGTAGCACAATCCAAAAACTTTTTCCTTCGAGACTGTGATCCTTTTACAAACTTTATACTATCACGAACTTTGTCAAGGATCTTTTCAATTTCTTTAAGACCATCTTGGACCATAAGATTTAAAATATGTGCACAACATCGCATATGAAAGAATTCACCACCAACTAGCAATGCATCCTTAATTCTCAAAGTATTTTTAAAAATTCTAACAAATGTGTCATTTGCGCTTGCATTGTCTAAAGTAATGGAAAACAACTTCTTATCTAAGTTCTAAGACCCTAACAAAGCAGAAATTTTCTCGGCAATTGCTACACCACTATGTGGAGGTGGCATAAAGCAAAAATTCAATATCATTTTCTGCAACACCCAATCCTCATCAATATAATGAGCAGTCAAAGTAATATAACCATCAGATGTAATGGAAGTCCACATATCAGAAGTCAAACACACTCTCCCTGGAAGAGATTGCAACAAAGTAAAAAGTTTTCTCTTCTCCCTTTTGTAGATTTTTAATATATCTGCTTGACCGTGTGTTTCTCGAACACACTTAATTTCAGGAACAAGAGAGGTATAAGAGTACTTAACATATTCATAGTCCACAAAGGTGAAAGGTAATTCATGCATGATAACTATCATTGCCATATTTTCACGATGAACTCCGAAATCATAATTTATAGACCTCAATCCCATACTCCCCGTAACTGACGATTATAATATCATTTGTCCCACATCACGATTACCAAAATGACTATAATTAGGACAACCAGATAAGTGTCATTTCATGCCATTTGTACCATTATTACCGTCAACCAATACAACACTCATACAATGTTTGCATTTCCCTCTCTTCCTATTATCCGGATACTCAGAAGTGCCAGCAGGAATTACAATAAAATCATCCCACACTTTAGACTGATTTTCCTCTTCTTTTGAGGAGGATTAGATGCAATGCTATGCATATTATCACCCATGACGCTGCAATAATATAAAATGAAAATCATATCTAAATCTAGTGGATTAATCTCATTAACAAAATATGAAAAATGCACAGTTGCACACAAAGTAATAAAATCGCATTACATTCTTTTTTTTCCTAATCAAATAAAGGCAATTATGTGAACAAAAAAGAAATAATGTCTAGTTAATAATTAGTAGAGGCCATAATATATATAGATAATTAAATATAAATTAAATCAAATGATACATGTTATTTGCTTTAAGGGAAGGTGAAGGTATGTGGTACCAGAGAGGAGAGACCGTAAGAGTCGGGACTCGGGAGTGAGAGGAGAGACCGATCGACCGAGAGACCGCGAGTCGTGAGAGTCGGTGGGAATTGGGGTCACGTCCTCTGAAATGAATGAACACAATGTCAGTTACTAGTTACTGTTAACAATATGGGTGAAACAGTTTTCCATTCGAGACATTCAACACTTACCAATTCAACCTATTCTAATCCCAGACCGAGGAGAGTGAGAGGCGGAGCCGGAGCCGAAGCCGTGCGTGAGGTAGAGAGAGTGAGAGGAGGGCAGAGGCAGAGAGAGGTCGGCGGCGGGAGTGCAAAGACGAGCGTCGCGGAGAAGTGAGAGCGGACGGAGGCGAGAGAGAGACTCGGGAGTGTAGAGACGATGGTCGGTAGAGAGAGTGAGACTCGGGAGTGGAGAGACGACGGTCGACGAGAGAGAGTGAGAGCGACGGAGACGAAAGAGAGACGAGGAAGAGAAGAGAACGACGAGTCGAGAGAGAGAGTGAGAGGCGGACGAGGCGAGAGAGAGTGAGACTCGGGAGTGCGAGAGACGACAGTCGAGAGAGAGAAAGAGAGGCGGACGGAGACAGAGAGAGTGAAACGAGGAAGAAGCGAGACGACGACAGTCAGTCGAGAGAGAGTGAGAGAGCGGACGGAGGCGAGAGAGTGAGACTCGGGAGTGCGAGACGACGGTCGACGAGAGAGAGAGAGCGGACGGAGACGAGAGAGAGAAAAGTGAGAACGAGGAAGAAGCGAGACGACGGCATCGACAGAGAGAGAGTGAGAGCGGACGGAGGCGAAGAGAGTGAGACTCGGATTGCAGAGACGACGGCACGACGAGCCGTGCATGAGCGAAGAGTGAGAGGTAGACGAGGCGAGAGACCGAGAAGTGAGACTCGGGAGTGCAGAGACGACGAGGCATAGAACGGCAGCGACGAGCCGCCGTGCGTGGCACGCCGTGCGTGGCCGTGAAACGCGCGGCGATGAGAGACGACCGTCAAGCAGTGAGAGACGGTGAGAGGCGGAGTGAAGCGAAGGCTTTAGGGTTTTTGGTTTGTTTCGGTTAAAGGAGATGAGATGACGACGTCATAGAGAGTAGAGACAGAGAGACATATGAGAATGAGATAAGAGTAAAATGAAATGATAAATCATAAAGTTAAAAACTTTAAATAGTGAAATTACTTATATGCCATTCGAATTAATCACAAACGGGTACCCATTTTTTTGAAATTTCTGCCCGAACCCGGTTGTGTCTTTAAATTTAAAACTTAACAACACATGTAAATTAGGGTCCCCAAATTTTAAATTTGGTGTCACTAATTTACAAAGTGTCTCTAATATAGGAGACACTTATAAATTATGTGTCTTTAAATATTGAAATTGACAACACTTATCGTTTGTGTCCTCATTTTTAATTTTAGCAACACTTATAAACTATGTGTCTTTAAAATTAAAACTTAACAACACTTTTAAATTAGTGTCTCCAAATTTTAAATTTGGCAACACTTTTTTAACAAGTGTCCTTAATTTTGAGACACTTGTACATTATACGTCTCGAGATTTCAAATTTGACGACGTTTTAATATCAAGTGTCCTTAATTTGGAGACACTTGTATGTTAAGCGTCTCAAAATTTTAAACTTGACAACGTTTATATATCATGTGTCTCCAAAATTAAAATTTGAAGAAATTTTTTATTAGTGTTGGCAAAAAATGTTGTTATAGACCCACTTTGTTGTAGTGTGAGCAACAATAAAGCAGAAGCAACAGCAATAGTAGTAGACATAGACAAATGAGAAGTATAACAAATATTGTGAAGTAGTAGTGCTGTGTTGGTGGTGCAAGGGAGTATATATAGAGATCTTAGTATTACTTCTATTAGAACACATATGCATATATATTCTGTTGATTAATAATATTGTTTTTTCTTCTCCTAATAATATATATTGCAAACTTCTTGGCCCACATGGCAATTTGATTTAGCAACGATTAACAATGGAATAATCTATTTCGTTGCTAATCCGTTGCTAAATCAAATTGTCACGTAGGCAACCCATTCCGAAGTTAATCTATTGCTACTTATTAGTGACGGAATAGCAACAGAATATTAGGAGGGAAATGTGGGTGCCAACTTTACCAACGGAATAGAAACAAAATGTTCTGGGGGGAAATTAGGCGCCAAATTTACCAACGGAATAGCAACGAAATGCTTCGGGGGGAGATTTTAGCGCCAAGTTTAGTAACGAAAAATGATGGAATATTTTCCTTTGCTAAAATTCTGTTGCTATTACGTTGCTAAGTCGTCACTAAAATCTAAATTTGCTATCCATTGCTAATCTGCCACCATTCCGTTGCTAAGTAACAACATAATTAATTTCGTTGCTAAATGTCGTTGGTAATTTTTTTTTTGTAGTAATAACCACTATGGATAACGATAACTGTCATCTAAACTTGTCTTTCCTATCGGATTTTATACACCGTTATTAAATGTTTTGATATTAAAACTCATTAATGTTGTAGTGCGAGTCACCTTAGGCCTTATTAATTTTTCTTTAATTTATGACTTACGCCTAATTAATATTCTTATAACGTAGCTTAGGATTATTTTTGGTAATATTATTTGATGTAGAGCAATGAAGATCAATTCGTGTGGGTCGGCACGATGAGTTGACATGCATACCAAACTCAATAAATGTGGATTTAGAAAGTAGACATTAATTAGAACTATATTAGGATTTAATTAGGAAGTTGGTTTTTATTAGGATATGTTTTATTTAGAAGTATAGTTAAATAGAAAGTCTTAGAATGACCGACTAAAAAACTTTGGGGTTTTAAGGACATGGATTCATTGGAAACGACGTGGTTATCGATACTTACAGCACAGCTGTGAAAACGACAATTTTTGGCCAAATTCCTTAGTTTAAGTCTTCGAAATAATTTTACTATTTTTGGAATATTGTAATTCGGTTATAACTTTTAGTTGGAGTTTCTATTTTTTACGTTGTTTATAGCATTGGGTTTCTTATATCATCTAGTTTATGCTTTAAGGCTTTTTAAACTTTTACTATTTTTGACAAAAATTAGGGTTTTGCTGTATAAAGCACCCTTTTGGCTATAATTCATGAAATTCTTATTTTTAATAAAAACTTAAATTTTTCTTTAGAGAATTGGAGTTATTATCTTGTGCCCTAAGTTGTTTGTTCGTGGTTTTTGAGTTATTCAATTTGGAAGATCTTCGCTGCGTTATTATTTCATCAACTAAGCTCTTTATGTGTACTAATATATCGATCTACCCGATACTCGCATCTTAAGCACAAGTCAGTCGACTGACTCCACTCTGAATGATCGGATCTCTAAGCTAACTTGCTGAATTTTTGAAACTACTTTTCTGACTACAGACTCTCCCAAATTCTCTGAATAGAGACAAGTCGAGTCCTCAACTGCCCACAAATGTGTGCCTCTCCTGTAGCTGAGATATCCACCGAACTCATTTTATTAGTCGCCTCGAGTAGTGCAAACTCACGAGTCATTTGACAAATTATAACATATGCATCTAATTTCACTCGACTAAGCGCGTATGCCACTAAGTTCACATTCCCCGGGAAATATTCCTAGGAGAAGTCGTATTTCTTAAGGAAGTCTAATCATCCGTGTTGGTTCATATTCAAATCCTTTTGCGTATAACGATACTTTAAACTATTGTGATAAGTGAATAAAGTTAATCTCTGCCATCTAGATAGTGCCACCAAATCTTCTACATTCGTAGGTGTTTGACTTTTTTCGGTCTCTCCTTACTTTGGTTCGACTAAACTCACAGAGTTAGTCACGTGTCCAAACGGAATAACTTGAGAGAAATATTAATTAAGCAGAGAGATATAGAATATTAAGTTTATTTACTTAAAACAAAACTCATTAATTCTACTTAGATCTTCGGCTAAATTTACAATTAAAAATTAATTAACACTTGATCATAATCTAATATATACTTACTTTGTAGCCAAGACCACAACCCACCTGAGGTTAGCCTGTTAGATTATCTTTTCCTAATTAATCTCTATTATATGTGACCCATATTATATTGTTACGTACTCTATGTTTTGGGCCTACAACTTGATGGTAGTTTTGATATAAATGTTTTGAGTACGGGGGTTTTAATTCCCTCCCCTCTCTCTTCAAAATAAACGGACCCAATAACTGTAAAATAGTTATTGGGATATGATTTATTTAAAACCGCATTAAGATCTCTCCTTCAGAGATAACGGTATTACGGAAGAAGGCAGAGAGGGAAAAAACATTCTTAAACTTATTGGCAATAGAAGGAGGTATGTTTATATTTTATGATTTATAATTGAATCAAAAGTGTTGTGTAGATCAAAATAGATTACAATTGGTATCAGAGCCTGGTTAAACACTTTTGATTCAACTGAGTGGTTTAAGTCGATGTTTAATTTCCGCATAATAGATCAATACTTTGATCGACTTGACTTTGCGTTTTGGGTATATTGCATTTTTTGGGTATATTATATTTTCCTATTCCGATGCCAAAATATTTGGCGTTAAAGAATTCGGATTTATAAAAAATTGAAATACATGCGTTGTGTACTATTCGTTTCTTTTGTTACAAATTATCTTCTACAAAATAGGTGCATGGCTTAATCTTTCCTATTTTTTAGTGTTGATTCACGTTTGATGATTTCTTAGTTGGTTAAAGTGAGTTGTAATTATCGATTTGCCCATTTGATTTCTTAGTTGGTTAAAGTGAATTGCAAGTAATGATTTGCCACGTTTGATATCATCATGATCATGTACTATATATAGATTTGAATAGATCAAATAATCTATTGATTAATTGATCAACTGTTATGGATACATACCAATAATTTTTTATGTTTTTTTCCAATATGTCTTAATAGTTGCATGTTTAAGTATTGTTTTAATTAATTACATGCAGTATATGAAAATTAAGAATCTTAATTATGCATTAGAATTTTAAATTTCTTTTTGAAATTAAAATTAGAGTATGCTTAATTAAATGTTTATTTAATGAAAAGCTTGTTAGTCACCAAAGTGGCCTAGCTTGAATAGATGTTAAATATTTAATTAAGACCAATTAATTATAATGCTAGGAGGTCACCCAAAGGTGGACCATTGCTTATAATTAATGAAACTTAAGAGATTTATCTTCATACTTAATTAAAATAGGTATGTTTTATCCAAAGATATCTTACTTATTTTCCTAAGTATGATTGATTGTCTATGAAAGTATGCCTATTGAGAATTTGATATAGCATGAATTATGTATTAAAGTATCACCCAAAGGTGAACTTAAATACATAATAAAAGTATTGTATGTCGGAATCTATTAGATTTAACTCAAAGCATTAATGTGAATAATTTTGTTATATTTGCAGCGTCCTCTAATATGTTTGCCTTGGGTAATATGATGGTTAAGTTCAATGGGCTTAACTACAATGATTGGTCTGAACAGATCCAATTCCAATTGGGTGTAATGGACCTTGACCTGGCAATCATTGTAGACGAAAAGCCTGCGGCCATTACTGAGGCCAGATCCGAAGAGGAAAAGTCTTTATATGAGGCTTGGGAGCGGTCTAATAGGCTAAGTTTGAATTTGATGCGAATGACGATTGCAGAAAATGTCAAACCATCTATGCCCAAGACGAGCGATGCAAAGGAATTCATGATCCAACTAAAAAAGTACTCACAATCAGACATTGCTGACAAGTCCATTGTGGGAAGCTTGATGAGTGAGTTGACCACTAAGAAATTTGAGAAGTCACAGCCCATCCATGATCATGTGACTAGTATGTCTAACTTGGCATCGAAGCTCAAAGCAATGGGTATGGACGTGAGTGAATCATTTCTGGTTCAGTTCATTATTAATTCCCTTCCCCCTGAGTTTGGTCAGTTCTAGGTGAATTATAACACCATAAAAGAAAAATAGAACTCGCAAGAAATCAAGGCCATGCTCATACATGAGGAAGGGAGATTAAGGAAACTGAAGAGTCACTCAGTTCATCTCACTATGCATGATGGAGCTAGCAGCAACGAAGCGATCCCAGGAAGGAAGGACAAAAAGAAGAACAAAGCCTCAATGAAAGTCCATGAGGGTCGAATCCATAAGGAGCTGAGGTGTCACTTCTGTAGGAAGAGTGAACACTTCAAGAAAGACTGTCCGAAACGAAAGGCATGGTTTGAGACGAAAGGTATACATTACATTTCTATATGTTTTGAATCAAACTTAATTGAAGTGCCTAATAATACTTGGTGCCTTGATACTGGTGCAACTACTCATGTTTCACATATTATGCAGGGATTTCTTTCAATCCATCCCATAAGCGAAACTGAAAAGTTCTTATTTATGGGGAACAAAATGAAGGCACGCATAGAAAGGATCAGGACTTACAGATTAATCCTGGATACCGGATGCTTTTTGGATTTAGAAAAGTTTCTTTATGTTCCTGAATGTTCAAGGAACCTTATTTCTGTGTCAAGATTGGATTGTGTAGGCTTTACTTTAAAGATTGGAAACAATTATTTTAGTTTATTTAAACACTAATACTATTATGGTTCTAGTATTTTAATTGACAACTTATATCGTTTCTATCTTGATAGTATGTTTGTTGAATCCTTGTTTAATGTTGAGCATGTTGTTGGAAATAAACGTAGTGCACATAATGAGTATTCTGCTTTTCTTTGGCATTAAAGATTAGATCACATATCCAAAGAAAGTGTAAAGAGGTTAGTGAAAAGTAATATCTTACCTCAATTGGATTTTGTTGACTGGGATATATATGTGGATTGCATTAAGTGAAAGCAAACCAAACATATATCAAAACATCCTGCCATAAGAAGCAGTGAGCCTCTTGAATTGATACACACCGATATTTGTGGTCCTTTTGATGCTCCATCTTGGAGTGGTCAAAAATATTTTATCACCTTTATTGATGATTACTCACGATATTGCTATCTATACTTGTTGCATGAAAAGTCTCAGTCAGTGGACATTTTAGAAGTGTTCATTAATGAGGTAGAAAGACAGCTAGATAGAAAGGTAAAAGTGGTGAGATCTGATAGAAGTGGCGAATACTTTGGAAAATATGACGAAAGTGGACAATGTCCAGGTTCATTTGCAAATTTCCTTAGAAGTCGAGGTATTTGCGCACAATACACAATGCCTGGTACACCTCAACAAAATGGTGTAGCTGAAAGGCGGAACCGTACTCTTATGGATATGGTTAGGAGTATGTTAAGTTGTAACACTATACCTTCATCATTGTGGATGCATGCATTAAAAATCGCTGCATATCTGCTTAATAGGGTTCCTAGTAAATCAGTTCCTAAGACTCCTTATGAACTTTTGACCGGGTAGTAGAAACCTAGTTTGAGACATCTTCATGTTTGGGGATGTCAAGCAGAAGTACGGATATATAATCCGCATGAAAAGAAACTTGATGCAAGGACTATTAGTGGTTACTTCATTGGTTACCCTGAAAAGTCTAAAGGGTACATATTTTATTGTCCTAACTATAGTACGAGAATAGTTAAGTCGGGTAATGCTCGGTTTATTGAGAATGGCCAAAATAGTGGGAGTGAAGAATCACGAAATGTGGATATTTATGAAATTCAATTGCAAACTCCTACATCTAACATTTCTCCTCAAATTGTTGTTCCTCTTGTTGTATCACGGTTACGCAATAAATCCGGACAACAAATCACTATTCCAAATGAAGAAAATGAACTTATTGTTAATGAACCAGCTAATGATGCACAAGTTGTAAATGATCAAGTAGAACCAAAAGAAATAACATTACGAAGGTCTGTAAGGACAAAAAGACCAACAGTTTCAAATGACTATGTGGTTTATTCACTTGAACATGAATGTAATTTGAGCATTGACAAAGATCCAGTCTCGTTCAAACAAGCCATGAAATGTGATGATTCTGAAAAATGGTTTAATGCCAAGATATACGAGTTGAAATCAATGGATGACAACAAAGTCTGGGAATTAGTCGAGTTACCTGAAGGTGTAAAGCAAGTTGGTTGCAAATGGGTCATCAAAACAAAACGAGACTCGCATGGCAACATTGAAAGACATAAAGCCAGACTTGTCGCCAAAGGTTACAATCAAAAGGATGACATTGACTATAAAGAGACATTCTCTCAAGTTTCAAAGAAAGTCTCTTTAAGAATTATAATGGTTTAAGTAGCTCATTATAATCTTGAGCTTCACCAAATGGATGTGAAAATCACTTTTCTTAATGGAGACTTAGAAGAGGAAGTTTACATGGACCAACCCAAGGTTTTTTGGCCACAGGAAAAGAAAACTTGGTGTGTATATTGAAGAAGTCAATATATGGATTGAAACAAGCTTCCAGACAATGTTATATTAAGTTCAATAATACCATTACGTCATATGCTTTTGTAGAAAACACTGTTGATCGGTGTATATACATGAAGATCAGTGGGAGCAAGTTTGTTATATTGGTACTATATGTTGATGATATTCTTCTTGCTGCGAATGGTGTTGCTATGTTACATGATGTAAATAGATTTCTCTCTATAAATTTTGAAATGAAAGATATGAGTGAGGCATCATATGTGATAGGAATAGAGATATTCCGTGATAGATCGCAAGGATTGTTAGGTTTGTCTCAGAAAGGATACATCAATAAAGTATTAGAAAGATTTCAAATGGACAAATGCTCTGCAGGAATAGTTCCAATTCAGAAAGGGGACAAATTCAATTTAATGCAATGTCCTCATAATGATTTGGAACGTCAGCAAATGAAATGTATTCCTTATGCGTCATTAGTTGGGATCTTAATGTATGCCCAGACATGTACTCGACCAAATATCAGTTTTGCTGTTGGAATGTTGGGTCGATATCAAAGTAATCCTGGAATGGATCATTGGAAAGCCGCAAAGAAAGTACTTAGGTACTTACAAGGCACCAAAGATTACATGTTGATCTACAAACAGTCGAGTCATCTCGAAGTGATTGGGTATTCTGATTCAGACTATGCCGGATGTGTAGACTCGAGGAAATCTACATTCGGTTACTTGTTCCTATTGGCTAGAGGAGTAGTTTCATGGAAGGGTGTGAAGCAGACTGTAATTGCTACTTCCACTATGAAGACTGAATTCGTGGCATGCTTTTTGAGGCCACTATTCATGCATTATGGTTGCAGAATTTTGTGTCAGGACTTGCTATTATTGATAGTATAGCTAGACCTATAAGGCTATATTGTGATAATTCCGCAACAGTTTTCTTCTCGAAGAATGACAAGTATTCAAAAGGTGCAAAACACATGGATTTGAAGTACCTGTCTGTCAAAGAAGAAGTGCAAAAACAAAGAGTGTCAATTGAGCATATTAGTACTGATTTGATGATAGCGGATCCGTTAACTAAGGGATTACCACCTAAAACTTTTATTGGCCATGTTGAACGTATGGACATTATAGACAAGTCCTTGTTAATATAATATTGTGGTATGTATGCATACATTTATAATTGTATTGCTCATATTATTGTCATGACACATGTAAATTCTATTACAGCTTTGTCTTTGCTTATGTACTTGTTATCTTCTTTATATTTCAGTGAGATAACATTATAGTTAGATGGTTGAATTGTCCTTATTACGGTTATACCGGTTGAGTTGATTGTGATACATGGAAGGAATCGTGTCGATTAAATGACTTATGACCGCCATGATCTGATCATTTTAATTCAGTGAATAAGTGATTTGATGGATTCAATAAAAGTGCGCAATTATATTTTATTTTGAATCATCAAGTCATAACATGGGTCAAGTGGGAGATTGTTAGATTATCTTTTCCTAATTAATCTCTATTATATGTGACCCATATTATATTATTACGTACTCTATGTTTTGGGCCTACAACTTGATGGTAGTTTGGGTATAAATGTTTTGAGTACAGGGGTTTTAATTCCCTCCCATCTCTCTTCAAAATAAACAGACCCAATAACTGTAAAACAATTATTGGGATATGATTTGTTTAAAACCGCATTAAGATCTTTCCATCAGAGATAACAGTATTATGGAAGAAGGCAGAGAGGGGAAAAACATTCTTAAACTTATTTGCAATGGAAGGAGGCATGTTTATATTTTATGATTTATAATTGAATCAAAAGTGTTATGTAGATCAAAATAGATTACATAGCCCCCTCCCAACCGCAACTGGCTGGCTTCGTCGCTGCTCTCACGGGCAGAGAGCCCTGAGAGCATAGCTTTTTTTTAGATGGAAAGGAGATGATGATACGAGATTGTATGAATTTGTAAAAAAATATATATAACTTTGAGAGAATATGTACCCTCAGGCACTGACTCGCTAATAGGGTTGATTGTGAGAGCATATCCTTTAATTTTTCTTGTATTAAGATAGAAAAATGCTAGGGTGACTCGAAATGGGTCACTCGGAGAAGGTGTCCATCCATTCACGCATCGGGATATGTGTGCACACACATTGATGCATGATGGATGGACGTCATCACTGGATTTCCATTTCGGTGCCACTCACTGGGTCATCCTAGTATTTTCCTTCAAGATATCAATATCTTTGGGCTTGTTTTGCCCCCATATCATTCCAAAAAAATATATATTCTTCAGTTTGCTTGTCTTTTATGTCTCCTGCATAGTAGAATTTCATGTAGATATACATTCAAACGTTCATTACCCTTTTAGCTTCTCTTGGATTATACGGTTATGGACTAATAAAATCAATGTGAGAGGAGGGGAGGTTTAATTTGAAATCATTTGAAGGCAATTGATCAAATCAATTAGAGCTTGCACTTCGATATTTCGAGTATTTCGATCACTTGCTTGATTTCCAATATAACCACAAGAGGATGAGATCCATGACTAATGTATTAACATTAAAGAAATTGCAATTAGTGAATGCTAAAGATCAATTCTAATTCTAGTACTGTATTACTCCAAGCTATAGTATAGGCATGAGTAGAGTTAAGGTGGGAACCATTAAACAAGGTGGAATAGATTAGTTGCCAAGGCACCAGAGATTTGGCTAATTTGTCAATCGCCAACGCACAAACCTTGACAATTTTGCATTTCAAGATGTTGCTTTGCGGCCAGCTAAGTCCACCATCACAATTAGGTTCACCGTTTCAATTTTCTAAGCATGACATACATTAAGCATTATTTTTACTAATATATAATTAGTACTATAATTAATCACAAAACAGTAGCTTCTTGAGCACTATAAATAGCTCCATATATCTAGTCCATGTTATCATCACTGAAACAAACACCTTGCTTAGCCAAATTATCAATAGAAGGAAATGGGTTCCAAGTGTTCTGCATCGCTAGCACTTTTTTTTCTATTTAACGTACTCTTCTTGGTTGTGGTCAGTTCTTGTAACACTTGCCCTACTAACCCAACTCCCAATCCCAAGCCAAACCCAACTCCCAACCCCAACAACCCTAACCCTAACCCTAACCCCAACCCTAACCCCAACAACCCAAACCCTAACCCTAACCCCAACCCTAACCCTAACCCCAACCCTAACCCCAACAACCCTAACCCTAACCCTAACCCCAACCCAAACCCCAACCCGAACAATCCAAACCCAAACCCAAACCCAAACCCAAACCCTGCTCCATCAAACAGGAACTGTCCAAGGGATGCCCTGAAGCTAGGTGTTTGTGCCAATCTACTTGGTGGGCTGGTTGGTGTTGTCATCGGCACACCTCCTGTCACCCCTTGTTGCACCCTCATTGGAGGCCTCGCGGACCTCGAAGCCGCAGTTTGCCTCTGCACTGCTATCAGAGCCAATGTCTTGGGTATTAATCTCAATGTTCCGATCTCACTTAGCTTGATCCTTAATAACTGTGGGAGGAGTGTTCCAAGAGGTTTCCAATGCACCTAAGCTCTCTATTTGTATATATACCTATAAGCTATGCATATAAGTACGTATGTACGTACTGTTAGTTTATTTTGCCTCTCGTGCAGTCGTTAATAAGCACTCTTGAGAACGAGTTGAATGTGTGTTTCACAAGAAATCAGTACTATATGCATTGTAATGCAATTGTCATCTATTATCTACGCATAATAATATCGCCTTTTTAGTTTTTTATGTTTTTGTTCTAAGCTGATATATTTATGGCAAAGAAGCATTACTTTTCTGATAGCCGATACAAGCATTACTAATTGATCAGATATATCAAATAAAACATTACTTTTATTCTTAAGTGCTAGATTAACTGAACACGCGTAGATTGCATGCATTATTGTTTTTAAAAATTTGATTTTTATTTATTCTTTTTCTTTGTATAAACCACTTGCGCAGTATCCTGGATTATTTTGTTTATTGTTTTTTTTTCTTTTTTTTTTTTTTCTAAACCACTCGCGTGGTATCCCGATTGTATTTAATTTTCGTGTTGGACCTGCTCGCGCATGCAGACGCCAACTCGTCGATCTTCCGCTTGTACCGATATTATTCCTAACTTAACCACCTTACAACTCATAAATGTGGGGTTTTAATTCAAAAGTCATAGCTATTAGAAAGGAGATCATCACTTATACACTTCATTTCGATGTTTCACTTAACCAATGTAGGACTATTATTTCAGTTGACACATCTCTGCCACTCCACCTTCAGCTCATATGTGTGAGGTTTAATCTCAAAAGACATCGGTACTAATTAAAGAGACATCTGCACTTATGTACTTTATGAAGTCCTAATTAATCGATGTGGTGGGACTATTATTTCAGTCTACATATCTCCACTAGATTATCCAACTATTCCGAGTTTGCCTCGAGTCGTGCACCGCATAAGTGGGGGGAGCTCCCAACATTGGTGTTTCTATTCCTATGACTCAAATTTAGGTCACTACTTAAGGGACAACAATAACCCGCTTTCAGCTGTGCCACCCTAAGGTTGGCTTGATTTTTTTTTTTTTTGTTGTTATTTATTTACTTTTTTTCATCATCCAAACTACTGTAGCTTTTCATTGAACACCCATCGATGCATTTTCATGATTAACTAATTAACGTATTGCATATTAATAGAATAAAAAATTTTATGTCTTGAGGATCTATTAATCAATAATCAGTCAATGCGATGAACACTAACCTCACAATGAAAGTACTAGCTAGCACTATGTATGAGCCCGTACGTACATGTATACCAATGGAGATATATGTGCCTCATTTGATGTCCCAAACATACAATTAATGCGATGTAGTTCGAATTCGTTTTTCGGGAGACGCAATCATTCTCGTTACATATCAAAATTAGAAATTTAATTCCAACAACCGCAGGAAAGTAGTTTCTTTTAGCACGGAATATTTTTTCCAATATTTAGTCCACGACGAGTTTGATAGCTTTCTATCAAAGGCTTATAGTACTATTGAAGAAAAAGGCATTCATGCATGATAGAAACTAGAAAGCTAGCAAACAGATTGTTGATTTTTTCAAGCCTGCGCAAGCGGCCCTCCCGGAGCATTTCTTCGCGAGTCTATGATCTCCGCCAGTACCGATACTGTCCCCCAACTTGATCACCTTTCAATTTTTAGGTGTGGTGTTTTATCTTAAAAGGCATCGGTACTAGTTGAGGGGAGATCACCACTAATATATTTCACTAAGAAATCTCAATTATCCGATGTGGGACTATTATTTCGGTCCATACATCTCAACACTCCACCTTGGACCGAAATCTATCCCAGGGGTTTTACTTGATAGGTGCTGATGGAACCGTCGACTCTGATACCATGTTGATTTTTTCATGCCTGCGGCACATTATCCGCAAGCGGCCCGCCTGGGGCACTTCTCTGCGAGCCTATGATCTCCGCCAGTAACGATACTGTCCCCCAACTTGACCTTCTTTCAATTTTTAGGTGTAGGTTTCATCTTAAAAGACCTCGGTACTAGTTGAGGGGAGATCATCACTTATATATTTCACTAAGAAACCTCAATTATTCGATGTGGGACTATTATTTCAGTCCACACATCTTAACACAGATGAACAAGCTAACTTGTTGTAGATTAAACAATCGTAGAAGGATAATGCCAGGGTAACCCATTTTAGACACTGGATTATTAGTGTCCTTTCAATACGCATCGATTTTTGTGCGCACAAACATTGATGAACCAATCAATGGACACTAACAACCCATATCCAAAAATGGGTCATCAAATCATTTTCCTCATGGTATACCATAAGCAATATGGAAACTACTTTAACTCGTTTAACTCATTTTCTTAGAACAACATAAATGAGTCACAAGGGAACAACTAGTAAGTTCGAACATGTATTACGCAATTAATGTTTGGTGGTAGACCCTTAGTTGCTGTGTTTGGGTTGGTATATCCTAGTTGGCAAAGTATTGACAAAATAGAGTTAATTACATAGTTAGGGATGTTAGAAGCAATTGAGGAATCAAACCCTACGCAACAAGATATCAAGTGTAGATACAACTCATAGTTCGAGAACAAGGAAGATTTCCAGTCAAATATATGACATTGAAGTTAGAGACAAAAATGTATTTGGAGTTGAATTAGGAATCAAAATATGAGTTGGACACTGCCACAACACATGCTAATGTTAATATGCAAACAACGAGGTAGAGGTTCAATACTCCAAGTTGAACTTCGAGATGAACCATAACTACAAATCTGATAGAAAATGTGCATAAAAGACTGAAGAACTTTATGGAGACAACGAATCATAATTCTTAAAGGAATTGAAAGCTTAGGTGTCGAGCATTAGATGACTCCAATATAAACAAGACTAGAGACCGAGGAGGTTTTTTGAATTGCATTTAGTTTGGGACCAAATTCGTAAATAGAGTAGGTAGAGCGAGTCCATAAATACTCAAGAACGCCACTTTATGGAATAATCATTCAGAGCTTGAGTTTTGTGAGAGAGAGTGTTCATTATAGTAGTTGTATACATTGTCAATTTAATAAATTGATTTTAAGATGAGCATATGAATGTTAGAAGATTGATTTAGAATCATAGTGGTTGAGTTGTAGAAACATGTATGTTGTTAGTTTGTGGATTCATCAAGTAGTTATATGGTTAATGATTAGTAAGTCGTGTCATGTATTTCATTGTGGGTTTGTGCTTAGTTAGAGGTAAACATTATGGGTAGTTAATAGAGTCAAGATATGTATGTGCTCGTAATATCTAGGCGAGTCAGTTGTGCTGTTGAATTATAAATATGCTTCATGTATGAGTTGTATATACAGTAAGTCAATCAAATATGATGATGAACTCACGTTTTGTTCATTAAGTTCTCTCAGTTTATCTTTTGATTTTTAACATCATTAGTATTAGAGCAAGTTTAAAGTCCTGTTCACTTTTGTTTTTTGTTTTTCTTGGTCTTTCTCCATGGTCGAGGAAAGGTTAAGTAACAGAGAGAAAATGAGTAAAGTAAATAATATTTCTTGTTATTCTCTAGCACATTCTAGACTTGAATTTGGAGGAGGAGATGTCCACCACGACGACCAGCAATGACATCTACCAATCTTCTTAGCCTTTAATTCTGATATTCAAGGGGGAGAAGTACTATTTTTGGAGTCTCAAAATGCAAATCCTCTTCAAATCTTAAAAGCTATGAGATTTAATAGAGAATGGGTTTGTTGTTCTACATCCAAAAATGGCAACACTTGATCAACTGATGCGAAACATCGTAAGAAGGACATGAAAGCCTTATTTTACATCCAATCTGCTTTGGATGATAACATTTTCCCACCAATTGCACCGGCCGCACATCAAAAGAGGCATGGGAGATTTTGGAACCAAGAGTACTTAGGCGACAAAAACATAATCAATTCAAATTATATATAAACTCTTCGTCATGATTTTGAGACTTAAGCTTTAAAAAATAAAGAATCTGTGCAAGAATTCTTGTCTAGAATCTCAGGGATTGTTAACCAAATGAAGTCTTATGGTGAAACATTTGATAATGAAATTGTTGAAAGTAAGGTGTTGAGGAATCTAACAACAAGACTTGATCATGTTGTTATTGTTATTGAAGAGACAAGAGATTTGTCTACTTACATTTTTGATGAAATGATGAGTTCCTTTTTAGCCCATGAAGCAGGATTTGGCAGGTCTCATGAAAAGTCAAGTGAAAAGGCTTTCCAGGTGAAAATGGATTATTTGAAAGGAAAGAAAAAAACATTAGAAGCCGTAGCAGAGGTAGAGGAAGATTTATTTGACATGGTCATGGCAAAGACAAAGGTCGTGGCCAATTCGATGAACCGCGTCAATTCAAAGGATCAATTCAATGTAGACTTTGCAGCAAATTTGGGCACAAAGAAGTAGATTGTTGGAGAAATAGATAGAAGAACAAAAGCAAGCATACTTTCTTGAGGAAGTTGAAGAAGAAAGCAAGTTTTTCATGGCCCATTCCTTAACTCAAAATGATATTAGTACTATGGATTTATGGTTTTTAGACAGTGGAAACTCTAACCACATGTCGGGAACTAAGGCGTTGTTCAAAGAGCTTGATGAGTCATAGAAAATTATGGTTCGACTTGGGGATGACAAGAAAATGAAAATTGAAGGGAAATGTATAATTTATATCAAAACTGTGCAAGGTGCTATCAAACTTCTTTTTGATGTGCAATATGTACCTTGTTTAGCTCACAATTTATTGAGTGTTAGACAATTATTGATTATTGGATACACTTTTATGTTTGATGGCAATTCATGTGTTATTTATGATAAAAAATTGGTCAGACTTTGATAACTGTTCGTATGAATCAAAATATGATGTTTCCTATAGATGTCTCAAATGTTGAAAGTCACGCCTTTGTTGTTTAGAGAAGCAGTGAGTCTACTTTATGGCCTCTACGTGATGAGCATTTGCATGTGAATGGTTAAAGAATTCTAAGTCTAAAAGAAATGGTTATTCGTTTGCCTGAGATTTATGAACTTGATTTTTGTAAAGGTTGCGTTTATGGAAAACAAAGTAGAAAGCCTTTTTCTATTGGAAAATCATGGAGAGCATTTAATCATCTTGAACTTGTGCATGCTGATTTTTGTAGGCCTATAAAAACAAAGTCTCTTGTTGGGAGTCATTATTTTTTACTTCTTATTGATGATTATCTGGGTTTATTTCTTGAAATTCAATCAGAAGCTTTTGAGAAATTTGTGAAATTTAAGACATTTGTTGAAAAGCAAAGTGGGGAAAACTTGAAAATACTTCGAACCGATTGAGGCAGCGAGTTCTTAATGATTTCATTAAACTTTTGAGATAAGAATGAGAGCTTACATCGCCATACAAGCCACAACAAAATGGGGTAGTGGAGCAAAAAAATCGAATAGTGGTGGAAATTGCTAAAAGTATGTTAAAGGCAGAAGGACTTTAAGATCAACTTTGGGGTGGAGCAGTTGCAACAGCAGTGTATTTTCTAAACATTTCTCCAACAAAAGTTGTTCTTAATCAAACACTTTATGAAGCTTGGTTGGGTAAGAATCCCTGGGTAAGCCACATAAAAGTTTTTGGTTGTATAACATATGGTTTAGTAAATTTTTGTTCTAAACTTGATGAAAAATTAGAAAAATGCATTTTCATCGGCTATAGTGATCAATCTAAAGCATATCGCCCATATAATCTCATAAGTGGAAAATTGATTATTAGCAGGAATGTCATCTTCAATGAGGAGGCTTGTTTTGTTCAAAATGATGGTGTTCCTAATTAAGTTCCTGCAGTTTTTTATATTGATAGGCCAGAGTCTTCTTCACTTACAATGTCAATTCATTCCTCGCCTTGTAGCGACAGTGACAACATCCTAGCTACCTCAAGTTCTCCTTTATCCGGCTCTTCGAGTGATAGTGAAACACCACCTCAGAAACTTAGATCCTTAGTTGAGATTTACAGTTCATAGAATTTTGCTTTATTAGTCACTTATTCAACTTGTTATGAAGAAGCAACAACACATTCTAAGTGGCAGGCTGCTATGGAGGAAGAAATTCACGCCATAAAGAGAAATTCGACATAGGAGTTGGTTGATGTTCCAGAATGGAAGAATGTCATATAGCTGAAGGGGGTGTTTTGAGCAAATTATAATGCAAATGGAAGCATCCAAAAGCACAAAGATCAACTAGTGGCAAAGGGATACTCACAACAGCAAGGTATACATTTCGAAGAAATTTATTCTCATGTTGCTCATTTTGAAACCGTGAGAATTGTTTTAGCTTTGACTGCTCAGTTCCAATTACTTGTTTATCAGTTTGATGTGAAGTCTATTTATTGAATGGTGAATTACTTGAGGAAGTTTATGCTTCTCGGCCTCAAGGCTTTGTAATCAATGAAAATAAAGTCTACAGGTTGAGAAAAACACTTTATGGATTGAAGCAAGCTCCGTGCGCATGGCATAGTAAGATTGACTCATTAATATTGATTCATTCTTCCATAAGAGTGGGTTGACTAGAAGTAAAAATGATATCACATTCTATTTAAAAAGGGAAGGTAATGTAGAATGTTTGGTGGTTTGTCTCTATTTGGATGATATGACTTACACGAGTTTTTCAAAGTCCTTACTTGCTGATTTTAAATCTTGCACGCTGAAAAATTTTGAGATGACAGATTTGGGCTTGTTGCAATATTTTTTGGGGCTTGAAGTCACCTAAGTAAGTGATGGAATGTTTGTTTCTCAAAAGAAATATGCTGTAGATCTTTTGAAGAAGTTCAACATGGCAAAGTGTGAAGTGGCAGCCACACCAATGAATATTAATGAGAAGCTACAACGTGAATTGATCCGACATTGTTCAGGAGTTTAGTTGGTAGTTTGAATTATTTATCTTACACTAGACCTGACATTTCCTTCTCTGTTAGTGTTGTGTTTAGATTTATGTATAGTCCTACTAGATAACACTTTAGCGCACCGAAACAAATTTTTTGTTATGTTGCAGGGAGTGCGAATTTTGGAATTTGGTATAGAAAGGTATCAAGTTTCAAACTCATTGGCTTTATCAACAGTAATTGGGCAGGATGTTTAGATGATCGAAAGAGTACTTTTGGCAATGTTTTTGGTTTTGGCTCTAGAGTAGTGACATGTAGCTCAAATAAACAAGACACAATGGCCTTATCTTCATCCGAAGCAGAGTATGCAGCAGCAAGTTTAGCAACACGCCAAGCTTTATGGCTCTAAAAAACTCTTGCGAATTTCAATTTCGAGCAAAAGGAAGTTGTTAAGATATTTTGTGATAACCGGTCTACATTTGCAATGATGAAGAACCTATCTTTTCCATAGCAGAACTAAACACATTGAAGGCGTCATCACTTTATTAGGAAGTTGGTAGCTGACGACATATTAGTCCTCAAGTTGTACAAATAATCAAACAACGAATATTTTTAGAAAATCACTCCCTCAAGCCAAACATTTGTTCTTTAGATCTCAGTTGGTATGCGATTTCAAATCAAGAGGCGGTATTGGAAGATTGACTCAAAATCATAGTGGATGATTTGTAGAAACGTGTATGTTGTTAGTTTGTTGGTTCATCAAGTAGTTATGTGGTTAGTGATTTAGTGGGTTATGTAATGTATCTCATTGTGGGATTATGCTTAGTTAGTGGTAAACATTATAGGTAGTTAATAGAGTCATGATGTGTGTGCTTCTAATATCTAGGTGAATCAGTTGTGTTGTTGTATTATAAATATGCTTCATGTATGAGTTGTGTACGCAGTAAGTCAATCAAATATGATGATGAACTCATGTTTTGTTCATTAAGTTCTCTCAGTTTATCTTTTAACTATTAACATCAATTAAGAAAAATATTTGAAGGTCTCACTGCGACATCAATTTTGTGTGCGCATATCATTTATCATTGCATTCTACTTAATAGTTCCCACTTGTTTCCAAAATTAAACATTTGGTATAAGGCCAAATTAAAGATAGTTCTAAGCTACATAGGTAGCTATATAAATATATATATATATATATATATACAACAATATATATTTATAAGTTTATTTACTTAATTAGTGTCAAATATTAATTAAGTGGTAGCTTAATGATTTGATATGTAATTATTTCATAAGAACGAAACCATATAAATTGTTTAAAACTCAAAACCCAAACTTTCACTCAACTAGCCCATACCAAACAATTTTATATATGATAACCTATAGACAAGGATTAAATCTCTCCATGTGCATGTTTAAGGGGTGATAAGTTAGTTTTCATAGGAAGCAGCTAAACAAACCCTGATTTTACTTCTCGATTTTCCCTTAGTGAAATGACATTCTTGCCCTTATATATAAAAAGAAGTTTTTCTGTGAGGCCCTGAACCTCTGATCAGCAGACTGCTCAACCCAATCCCATTACTAAGCCTTAATACCAGCCACGTAGAAATTAATAATGTTTTAATCACCCTTTTATCTTAATTATGTTATGGATAAGTATTTTTCATTTCTCGTTATTCGTAATTCTCAAAGTTAATTAAGTTTTTTTTATGTTTTTTAACAAATTTAGCAGAATTCTAAAATTATAAATGCCATCATAAAACACTTATATGTGGAAACCATGGAATAGATCACATGTATGTATATCAAAGTGGCAATAAACAATGTAACATCATGCATTATTCGGAGAGTCTAGTCTTTCAATCCAATATACATCCCCAAAATATAAAAGACATGTGTAATAAATATAAACAAGTGAAATCTACAAAAAATAGTAGCAAATAGTCACCGATAGCTCAGAGGTAGTCGCCGATCTTCTCCTTCCCTGGTCTGCTACTCGATGGATTTGCAATTGTCACCAAGGATGATAATTCCAATGAGTAAATCATGTGGCCATTCATTCATATTTCAAAATATACAAGAAATAGTAATTGAAAGCATAAAATAGCTATGAAAGAAAAGCTGAAAGGAATGTATGCAAGAAGGTATCGGGTATGCTTATAGAATAGATATGGTAGTAACACAAATCGAGGTTTGGTTAGTTGTGAGCTACGTCACATCAGCTTATAAATTTAGCCGTGGGCTACATAACATCAGCCAATCATGAGTGCCGAAATCCTCAAGGACTCTGACCCCGCGTGCCACGCTATCTTGCAAAAATTAGAAACAAGGAATCCAAACGTACGAACTACCTTACAACCAGTATAAACTAACCTACCTCATAAACCCAAATAAGACCAACATATGAAACATGAAAGTAAACAACACTAGATGATGATACAATAACGTGCTATTTCACAAAATACAAGTTCATATATCAACAACATTCAAGAGTCCAAATCAAGAAAATAAACTAAATAGAACGAATTGCCATAAACCCAATCGAACAAGGATTTTTAGTTACTTAAACTGAACATAGGCATCACCCAAATAAGTATCATGACATTGACAATTCAAGAATAGGCAAATCAGTTCAAGTGATTATATTTCAAAAGTAAACTAGAATTGAAATAAAAATGAATGCTCGATAGGTATACTTACTGCAAATGCACACAATACCTAGCCTAAATCGCTCTCAACACTCCAAAAACCGGGTTCCACACTCCGTAAGTCCTCTATAAGCTCTTGAGGTATCCTAACAAATTGGATTTAACTTTTAGGTTGGTTAAGTGGCTTTAAATCTCATATTTTAAAATCAGACCCCTTAATAGTTTGTTTGTATTGAAATCTACTTTATGAAAATAGAGATAGTTTTGGTGCAATAGCTTGTGAGTTGATTTCAAATACCAAAACATTTAAATTACATTTTTTGTTCCACTATTCAAGTTTTAGGGCTATGTCTTAATTTTCAGAAACTATAAGGTTTGTGCAATTTTGATAAGAAACGAGGAAGATGTGGAGATTTTATCACAATTACTCAAAATAGTTTTATATTTTGACCAATAAACTTGAGAAATTCATTTCTCCTCAACTATACCTTAAAAATCATGTTTTTTATTGAATACTACAAACATACACCAAAATTTCATACTAAAAATGAGCTTAATCCAATAAGAAATGAGGGAGTTATGCTTAAAACATCAAAAAATTATCAAAACTATGAAACCCATAAATTTCAGATTAATCATCAAAGTTGCAAAGCATTTTTTAAAAGGAAAGTCTAAATCTTCAAATAGTGCATGTGATCAAAGTTTTAACATTATGGCTAAACTTTCTAATGTTACAAGAACGAGTCAATTTGGATTTAAAATGAGAAAGTTATGATCAAATTATTGGGGCATGTGCCCTAGGTCAATCTATAAACATTGTTTATCTTATAATTTTAGTTAATAAAATAGAGGTTTTTATTTGTTGTTTTATCATAAATGATTTCATGTTTACCTTATAATAAGATCCCTAGGTATTTTTTGAAATATCTTAAATATCCATAGTCGGTCGTTATACTAGAACTATAATGAATTAAAATTAGTATGAATCTTGATTGATGGTCATGTAATAATCATGCATATATGGATACGAACCAAGATCATAAAACACTCGTTAAGGAATAAGTTACTGGACCAACCTGCTATGAAATACCGCATGGATTAAGTCATAAGCGTTTTCCATGATAGGTATATCATTTAGTCATTTCACTTGAGATTACTATAGACTTCAATATTATGAGCATAGTAATTTGACACAATCAAATATTGTCTTTAATGAGACGATTATAAAGATTGTGATTGGTTACCATGTGAATAATTTATGAAAGTGTGTAATCAATATATAATTTATCCCTCTCGTATGGAGAGATATTAGTGGATCTCTCGATATGTTAAACTGTTAAATGGTCAAGTTCAAATGAATTGATATGATCAATGTCACTTGGATGTTTTTAGTTTACCTAAATATCGAGACTAGTAATATTGAACATTAAGGGTGACTTTCCATGCCTTATGTTTAATTAAAAGATATCGCACGACAAAAGATTATGAAATATGTTATTCATTAGGTTGTATCAATTTTGATATTCATACTACTTGGGTAGTCATAATGCCTTGCTAGAGACCGCTTATGATTTATGTACCAAAATGGTTTTGGTTCACTACCAATGTCACATGAACCTATTAGGTCGCACAGAAAGAATGACTTTGCGCAATTTCAAGTGGTTCGAGTAATAAATTTTATATGTTAAAATTCATGACATAAAAGCCCTTAGGATTCGTTATATGATAACTTATTAATAGGAGCATTTGTGTAACTTGCTTAATTTTCCTAAATACAATAGTTGTATTACGAATATGTTTAATAAGTGAGCTTATCTACACATATAAATAGAGGTTGAAATCTTAAACAATAAAAGATTTTGTTTATGCAAATCTTAAGTTCTCTGGACTTTGGGAGAGAAAGAAAAAATATTTTTTATCTCTCCTATGACTAGCACTCCAAATTGTGGTCGTCATTCTTGTGTGGATTTCTGATAGAGGACACGTAGTTGAACGTCTTGGAAATCGAACAATCAGATAAGGAAATCATGAATTAAGGAATGGTTTACTTTTGTAGATCTAGTTTAATGGAACTTATTTTCGATCCAATTGGGGTATTTCAAAAACTATTTTGAGTTTTTTGCAGCGTATGAGCCCCAAAATCCAACACAAATTATATAGACTAGTTCAGAATAAGAACATGAGAAATCTCAACAATTGTTTTCATTAACTTTAAAAATTCATAACAAATTCATTCCTTACCTAAAAAAAAAAAATCAATATAGTAGATTGAGCAAAATCTCATGATGAATCTAAATACCAAATTAGTTTATGAAAATAAGGACCTTAATAGGATCGAAATTTCAGATCTTCAAGTTATGTAGAAACCTCAACTTTTACCAAAAGCTTAAAAGCTTAAAATTGAAACTTGAAACTTCAATTGCGTTTTCAAATTGATAAAAACTAGCATGAAATCACCTCAATTTTCTTTTCTTATCAAAAGAACTATGATTCATGACTTAAATCTCACATGCATGAATGAAAATGAGGGCATGGTAGTAAGTTCACTCACCTAGTTTCTTGATCTTCAAGTCTTATTGTAATAGATCCTAATGTCGATGAATTTAGCTCTCTTGAACCCTTGAATTCTCAAATCCCAGCAAGAGTTTCACCCCAGAACTCTTGTTGTTTCATTGCTTGATTTTGTATGGTTTATAAACAAGACAATGTATTTATAGATTGGAACTTAGCATACCAAAATTTATATGTTTGAACTTAGCATCTCTACCTTACATCTCTACTTGATTGTTCATCTCTATGGAAATCTAAAGCCTATAATCATCCCATTATCTCCACTTACATACATACAACACTAACACAAATATTGTCACAAATCTCATAAATTTCATTCCAATTCGTATCTTGAGGCTTATCCATGGTATATGTTTATTTTCATAAACTTAGGAATTTTAATTTATTTGATTTGTGAACTATAGTCCAAAAGATTTAATATACATTTTTTGATTTCATTAATGTGTGTATACCTTAATTTAAAACTCACCAATCACTCTATACTCGGTTCCCACGCCTGAATGCATCTTGAGGCGTGTCCCCATTCGTGTCACGATGCCTACACATAACAAATACATGTGATTTAATAATATTTATGCACTAGGTGGCCAAAACAAATACTTAATACATATCATCCTCTGTGCTTAGTGTTGTACTATGTACCTACCGTCAGGCATCGAGGGATCAGTTGTGACGGCCCCTATCCTAATCTAGGGCACCGCCCGACCTAATTCCGTAATTAAGCCCTAATTCTATCCACGCATGACTTAATTACGTATTAGTCAGCCTTTACAACCTAAACGCCTCTTTTCTCGTGTTCAGGATAAGTAATACACTAGTCCTACTAGTTTATAAAATTTAGATTTAATTTAAACTTTTTATTAAATTAATTATTTAGCAAAAGTCTTATTGGTTATGCGGAAGCAATTAATAGATTATGCAGAAACCATTTATAATTATGTGGAAGCCATTTATAAAATCTTAAGTTTGGAAAACCAGGAAATGACATCATATATATAAAGTCCTCAAAATGCAGTGAAACAGTAAAATAGTCTAAGTCAGGTCGGGGAAACTAACGCTCAACCCAATATACAACCCAAATAGTATTTGAAAGACATATATAACATATACAATCAAAATACCAAAAGATGACCTACAATCGATGAAGTGACGCATCGCGGGCTTTGGGATAATCATCGATCTTCTCCTTGCCCGGCCTGCTGGTAGACGGCTCTACATCCACCGTCATGAAAAAGGACGGTAAGTACAAGAATAAAACAGTAATCCCCGATGACAAGTTTAATTTGCATTTCTAAATACTCAAATGGTATTTAAAAGCATATAAATGGAAAAATTGAAAAATAAACCATATGTGAGTAAATACCAGAGTTAAACAAGTGATACTGACACTAAGCTAAGTAGTGGTGATTTAGGTCCGGTCGGCAGTGAAACGTGTCACTCCGACTCAATAATCATATAGGACGAGGGACTCTAACCCAAATGTTACCAGGGACTCTAACCCCGGTGTGTAGACCACCTCAAGGACTCTAACCCCGAGTGTCATACAGTGTCGGGTAACACATGCCGACATCCCCAGGGATTCTAACCTCACGAGTCGCGTACACCTCGATCGAGTACGGTACCTAAATGCGAAAACTACTTTTAAAATTTCAAGAAATACCAAGTATTGATTGCCAAGGCATAGGCACATCAACCCACCTAAACAAATAAGGAATACAAGTCCCCTTAAATATTTATAAGATATTCACTAGCCTAATAGCATGCTATTTATCATTCAATCAAGAATAGACATAACGTAGCATAAAATCAATGAATCAAATCAAATGAATGGATATCATGCAAACTAGACTCATCAAGTAAGCCTAAACATAAAGAACACATGATATAAGAATACAAAGGCAAAATAGTCAAAAGGACTATGCAAGGACATCAATTAATAGAAATGAAATGCCAAGTAAAGTTTCCATTGGGACAACAAAGTAAAGTCCTAGCTTTACTAGCCTCTCGATACTCCAAATCTCGTATTCACTCTCCCATACCCTTTTCCTAGGTTCATGAGTTTGGTATCTCATTAGTTCAAATATAGTGGGTTTAAGCTCAATTTAGTGGTGTTTGTTGTGTATTCAAATTGGTTCAATAGACTTTAAATCAATCTTCCTAAATCAGCCCCTAAAGACTAAATTAGGTTTCAATTTTAGTCCTACAATTTAACGCAGTTTTTAGGCATGAAATGGCCAAAACATCGAAATAATCCATCAGTAAAATTATTGTTGGTCTCTCTTGTAGCTTTCCAGAAAGGTTTAGTTTGCAAAATTCTGATTTAAAGTGAAAGAGATATCATGATTTTACTGAACATAGGTCTAATTGAAATTTAACCCGACCAGCGGAATTAGAAAATCTATTTCTCCCAATATATAGTTTCTAGAAATGTGATATTTGGTTACAAGGCATAGAATATATCCAAATACAACATACTAAAAGATCAACTCATTTGAATTAGTGGTTAGGGAGTTATTCCCTTAACAAATTTAGTTTCAAAACTTTCCTTTTTAATTCCAGCACCTATTTGTAGAGCATATTTGGACATAGAAACATTTAAATCAAACTACCTTCATTTAAGAAACGTTATTTCCCTTTAAATAAGCTCTTAGATGCAACTGTTTTGGATCAATTTGGATCTAAAATGGGTAGATTATCACCAAATTACCCAGATTGATTCCTAATACAACATGCAGAATTCTAGTTTTGGTGTTGCAACTTCAAAAATTCATATCTTTATGATTTCAAAACCAAATTAAGATCTTCAATATAGCTGGATTATTAGATTTAAATGAAGAATCCAAATATATAAATTATTTATGAGTACTCAATCATCTACTATTTGAAATTAGCCTAAAACTAGAACTTGTTCTAATTTTAACTAAAAAGATGTGTACCTAGTTGATGTAGCACCCTAGCTTGAGAGTTTCTCACCGACTCTCATGGATTCCTTCAACACCTTGATGATTCACCCCTCTCAAGCAATTCCTTCTTCTTCTCCAGCAAAAATGATTGAGTGATTTTGTTTGGATGTTTGATTACTAATATTATATATTAAGGTGATGTTCCTTCCTAGCCCTTAATCTTCATGGATTTATGTATCCCTAGGAATATCTAATGATCCACTTTTGTGATATATCCCACTAACTCTCACTAACTCAACTTCAAGTGACACCATTTCATTACTCACCTAGTTCCTAGATGTGCCAATATGTATCTCTAGACCAATCTTATGCTTTCTATTTAATTTACTCAACTATAGGCCTTTACTTTTATTTACATTAACCAACACAACCATAGGCTTACAAGTAATTCCTTATTTCATATTAGTATTAAATAAGACTTACCAAAATGCTAACTATTTGGTTCCCCGACTCACACGCTACTTGAGGCGCGACCCCGCTCTCGTCGCAACGCCTACAACTGTACAAACCGACTTAGTAAGTCTACAAAATACATAACACTAGTCATACATCAATACAAAAATAAAATATACCTTGGTAACGTGCCTTGGTTGGTCCACGTGTCACTGTGTAGGTCCCACGTTAAGGGTCGATGATCCTGATTAAGGAATTAAAACGGGGGTTAGAGATTGGGTCGTGGCATCAGTGACCCTTAATTTAGAGCAAATCCACTATTAGTGATTTGGTTCATTAAAATATTCCCAACTAATAGGAATTTTTTCCTCCAAATCAAACTTCATGTAATTACTAAGTTTAATATCTTAAGACGCAGTATCCTTATAACCGAGTCGCTGGCTAGTCAACTCTCAAACTATATACAGTCTAGGGGTATATAACAATTTATATAATTTTCATTTTCAACACAATTATTTTAGTAAAGATTTCAAATGATACTAGCCCCAAACCTCGTATTTCTCAACTACCTCATGTAGATCCTCTAACCACTTCAACTTGGGATCAAATCTTGTGGTGGCAAGACTCTCGCTCAGTGATCAGACATATATATGTATATATATCCACTATATACGAGACTTCGGTCATAGTACTCAAGGGAAATCTCTTAATCATTATGACTATCTTGGGAAGTTCGGAGTGTGCTTATTTAGGCAACACAACTTCCATTATTTCATTACTATTTCTAAATCGGTAGTTACGGACTAAGGCGAGCCACTCTCATCAGTTTTATCATCAACTTCATTGCAATCATCTAGTGCAAGCTACTGCTGTATTTAAACTAGACAGTACATGCAACATGCAAAGATAAAATAAGCCAAAGCTTACCTTCATCATTGTCACGTGTTTCCACTAGGACTAGCTCTGTCCCAACATGAAGTATTTACCTAGCCTGTAGCTGTGATGCCGCATGTTGATAACTCCCGAGCTTAGGGAAATGACGAGAAATGTGTCCAATATGACCACATCTGAAGCATGTTGGTTGCCTTCTCTTCTCTACAAACTTTGTCTGGCTTTGTGCTAGGCGTTGCTCATGTCTCGGTGCATCTCGACTTTGGCCATTTGATGTTCGCTGAGTTTATGGAGGTGGTATTGTTAGTCTAGCTGGTGGTGGAAAATAAGATTTACTCGCTGGTTATGGGGTAATTACATATGATATGTCCATCATTACGACACATGTCTCTGTGTCGACCTATGTTTCTACGTCGACACGTCTAGATTTTCGCTGCCTCTTTGTCCGTGTGGACTAATTTCATTACCTCTAACATTGTTCCTAGTCTCATGTTGTTGACATTGATATAATGGTTGCACTATATAAGTTGGTTTGCTAGCAAAAGTGGGCTCTAAGAAAGATGGAACCACGATGGTTGGTGATAGGAATGGAAGTTTGCTCACTACTTTGGGTGTCGGTGGATGAGCATACAAGTGAGCACACTCGTGGTGACTGGTGCCACTAATTGAGATCCCTGGGGTTTCTCATTCCTTCACTTATGTCCTTTACTTTTTTCCTCTTGCTTTTATTTTCTATTGAAGCTGGTGTAGCCGAATGTGCTCGCACCAAAGTGAGGAGCTTTGTCAACTGTTATCCCTGAACAGTGACTATATCAGTCCAATGTCGTATGTCATTTGTAGTGAAAGAGTGCTGGCTGTCTTTGGTACTACCATCTCTACCATCTGGCCGATCTCGCGTGTGCTCTGTAAGTTGATCACGAATGAGAAATGAGCTTCTACACGTATATCGTATACATATACATACGTAATCATAACATGTACATATAATCTTCCCCAGCTCACCTTCGCTCACTTCCCAGTTAATAGTTTCAAAGTCAAGATCACATGGTTTCCGCTTCTAAAGTTTGTGTTTCATTTAAGTTTATTTGGATACTTACCAAAAATATTGGCTCTGATACCAACTGTGATGGCGTGAACCTCTAATCAACACATCGCCTGACCTAATCTTATTATTAAGCCCTAATCTCAGCCACGTAAGGCTTAACAATGTATTAGTTAGCATTTTGTCTTATTCTAATTGTAGCTTGTGTTCACGATAAGTATTTTTTGTTTCTAATTATTCCTAATTCTCAAAGTTAATTAAAATTATTTTATACATTTTAAAAAATTTAGTAGAAGTCTGAATAATATTATGGAAGACATTATAAAACACATATATGTGGAAACTAGGGAATAGATCACAAGTATATATATTAAAAATAGCGATAAATAGTATAACATCATGCATCAGTCTTGGAGTCTAGTCTCCTAACCCAATATACTTCCCAAAATATAAAAGTCGTGTAATAAATATAAACAAATGAAACCTACAAAAGGTGGTAGCAAATAGTCGCCAAGGGCTCAGAGGTAGTCACTGATCTTGTCCTTCCCAAGTCTGCTACTTAAGGATATGTAATTGTTACTAATGATTTTTCAGTGAGTAAATCCTGCGACCATTCATTCACATTTCCAAATACACGAGAAATGATAAGTGAAAGCATATGATAGCTATGAAATAAAATATGAAAGGAATGTATGCAATCAGGTACCGATTATGCTAAAAGAATAGATAGGGTAGTCACACAAATATAGTCTGTCACATTTGCTTATATATTAGGCCATGAGCTACAATCTCACCAGCTAAGCAAAAATGCTGACTATATCTAGGGACTCTAACCCTGTATGTGGTCCCCACTTATAAAAATTAGAATTAGGGAACCCAAACGTGTGGACTTTACAACCACTATAAACTAACCCACCTCATAAACCTAAATAAGACCAACATACGAAACATGGAGATAAGCAACACCAGATGACAATACAATAGCATGCTATTTTAGTTCAGATATCAACAACATTTAAAAGTCCAAATAAAGATAAGAAACAAAATAGAACGAATTGCCAATCAAACATTGATTTTTAGTTACTTAAACTAAACATAGACAACGCCTAAATACATATTATGGCATTGAGAATTCAAAAATAGAAAAATTAGTCCAAGTGATTGTATTTCAAAAGTAAATTGGAATTGAAATGGAAATGAATGCTCGATAGGCTTACTTACCTCAATTGTATGCAAGTCCTAGCTTGAGCTGATTCTCGACACTCCAAAACTCGCATTCCACACCCCTTAAGTCCTTTCTAAGCTCTTAAAGTATCCCAAAAAATTGATTTTTACTTGTTTTAGGTTGGTTAAGTGGTTTTAAATTCCACATTTTAAAATCAGCCCCCATTATAATTTGGTTATGTTTGAATACATTTTACTAAAATAAAGACAGTTTTGGTGCAACAAATCGTGAGTTGATTTTAACTACCAAAACATTTAAATTAAGAATTATAGTCCAAAGAGAAGTTTTAGCGCTATGTCTTAACTTTCCGAAAACTATAATGTTTGCTCAATTTTGATTAGAAACGAGGGAGATATGGAGATTTTACTACAATTACTTAAAATAGTTTTATATTCTATCCAACAAATTTGAGAAACTCATTTCTCCAAAAACATAGCTTCAAAAATCGTACTTTTTTTTACCAATGAATACAAACATACCCTAAGATGTCATACTTAGAGATGAGCTTAATCCAATAATAAGTGAGAGAGTTATGCTCAAAACATCAAGACATTATCAAAACTGTGAAATTAAGAAATTTTTAGATTCATCATCAAAATTGCATAACATTTTTTTTAATAGGAAAGGGTCCAAATCTTCAAATGGTGCGTGAGATCAAAGTTTTAGCATTATGGCTAAAATTTCTAATGCCATGAGAATGATTAAATCTGAATTTAAAGTGAGAAAGTTATGGTCAAATTACATAGACCGATTCGAAATAAGAACATGAAATTCCAGCTTTTGTTTTCAACAACTTCATTAATTTTAAAATTTCATAACAAATTCATTCCTTACCCAAAAATGAAAATTCAATATGGTAGCTTAAGTTAAATTTCATGAAAAATCTAAATATCAAATTAGTTTATGGAAAACAAGGACCTTAATTAGCTCAAAACTTTATATCTTCAAGTCATGTAAAAACCCTATATTTGACCAAAATTTTAAAAGCTTAAAATCTAAACTTGAAACTTCAATTGTATATTCAAATTGATAAAAACTAGCATGAAATGACTCTAGTTTCCTTTTCTTATTAAAAGGGCAAAACTCATCATTTGGTCCCTAAACTTTGTATTTTTTATGTTTTTGGTCCCTAAACTTTTATTACTACACATTTGGTCCTTGAACTTTCACAAAGATCTACATTTAGTCCTTCCACCATTTAAAGTGTTAAATTATGGTAATGCGGGTAATAAAAGTAACGTGTGACTAGTCAAAAATAGTAAAGTGGTTTATACTACTAAGCCGAACGACTCACATCAATCAATAAAAGCCGAAAAAAAAAATAATTTTCTCCTAAAAACGTAAAAACCTCAAAGTTCAGGACCAAAAGCATAAAACACTTAAAAGTTCAAGGACCAAATGTAAAAAAATGAAAGTTCAGGGACCAAATTAACACTAATAAAAGTTCAAGGACTAAAAATATAAAAGTCTCAAAGTTCAAGGACCAAAAAATGTGTTTTGCCTATTAAAAGCCTCATGATTCATGACTTAAACTTCACAAGCATGAATGAAAATGAGAGTAGAGTAGTGAGTTTCCTTTCCTAGGTTCTTGATCTTCAAGTCTTTTTGTTGTAGATCCTTATGTTGATAAATTTAATTAGCTCTCTTGAAAACTTGAATTCTTAAATCCTAACAAGTGTCTCACCTCCGAATATTTGTTATTTTACTGCTTGATTTTGAATGATTTGTAAATAAGACATGTATTTATAGGTTCAAACTAGGATCTCAACCTTACATCTCTACTTGATGGTTCATCTCTATGTAAATCTAAGGCCCATAACCATCTCATTGTCTTCAATTACACACACACACACACACACACATACACATTTACACAAATATTGACTCAAATCTCATGAATTTCATTCCGATACGTATCTTGAGGCTTATCCACGGTCTATGTTTATTTTCTTAAATTGATTTGTGAAGTATAGTAAAAATTATTTAATGCACATGTTATGATTTCCTTAATGTGTGTACACCTTAATTTAAAATTCATCAATCACTCTCTACCCTGGTTCCCACACCTGCATGCATCTCGAAGCATGTCCCAATTTGAATTATAACGCCTATACATAAAAACAAAACGTGATTTAATAATCTACACACACACACACACACGCACAGGGAAATGACCAAACAAATTTATAATACATCTCGGCCAACTGTGCCGAGTGTCGTAATGTGACCAGCCATCATACGACGTCAAGGGTCGGTGAACCTTAATTTAGGAAAAATTCACTATTAGTGATTTAGGCCATTACATTTTCTCTCCATGCCATACTAAAGACTGTGTTGCACAAATAGAACTGCCACCCTTTCGAAATTGCCTCCCCATCTCCGACCTTTGACACACCTAATAAGGGTGAAACCACACGAAATAGAATCAATAATTTTGTTCTCTAGTTGTTTCCCTTTGTTTGGTGGTTTTTTGGGGTAGTATGGTGGTATTTTGACTATTTTAAGGTTGTTGCATTTTTTTATTTTTAGGGCTTTAAGTTGGCCATTGATTAGCGCATTGTAGAGAGAAAGTGTCAAAGGAATCACTAAATTGATGTAAACCCAAGCACGAAAAGGTATTTTCAGCCATTTTCATGACATTTTTGTCTTGTTAGAAGTTAGGTTTTTTGTGTACTGTCGCCCGTGGTATTCAGATATACAGGGTCGAGACGTACAACATGCATCTCGACCTACATACGCTGACAATTTATAGTACATAGTAGTTAGATAAATCTAAAACATGCACTAGGCTTGCGATGTATGTTTGGCCGAGACCCATAGTGCCTACGATGGCTTTGTGTGACCTAGAAGAACTAGTATGTCTCAGCCCTACTACACCGAGACACATCATTCTTAATAGAAAGTGAACTTATTGACATTAGTTCTTATTTAATTTGTGTGTTTTTGCTCCATATAGGTTGATTTACGCGATACAAGTGGTACATCCAACAAGCCTTTCCCAGACTTTACAAAGGCCTTCACACTGACCGAGTTGATGAGTAGACATGAGATACAATAGTTTAATTTTATTCTTTTACATTACTTATAATACTCTAGTTTGCATGGATATGGTATAATCGACTTTATTCTTTCATATAAATGAAGTTAATGCATACTTTTTAACATGGATTGCCTTAATCTTATCTTGTGCTTATTCATATGGGTGTCCAAATCTTTCCAAGTTGTATGCATGGTAATTGTGGTTGTAAGTTGCTATTTAAAACTAGTACTATTGTGTCTCTGTTTGACAAGTTCGACAAGTACTCCTTTATCTCGGTTCTTATCAAATCCCTGATTTCAATATACTAGTATTTAGATTTAATTCTCTCTCTCTCTCTCACCGCTCTCTCTGTCACCGCTCTCTCTCACGGACCGTCGACCGCATCTAGTGCTTTGTGCTTTCACGGCCATTAGAGAGATCGCTAGCACGAAACCCTAGTCGTTCGTTCTCACTCTATCGGTCTCGGATCCGAGAGCGCTTCGCGGTTAGTGCTTGTTGTTTGTCAATCAATGTACGGTCTAATCAATTGGATTGAATCATTGATCGTGTTAGGGTTTGTGGTTCAATTTGCGTTGTGAATGGAACCGATTAGCGTTCTATGCGTTCTTCGATGAATTTATTGTTTAGGTTCTCGTTTTTCTTGAAAATTAGGTGAATTGCACTTGATGTGTTGTGGAAAGATTGATCTTTGTGCGTGTTCGAGTGCAATTTATCGATTATTGTAGTTTGTATTGTTGTTTGTTAATCCATGTGTTGTATAATCGCTTGAATTGATCATGTTAGGGTTTGTGGTTCAATTTGAGTTTGTAAATGGAACCGATTAGTGTTCGTATGTTCTCTCTGATGAAGTTATTGTCTGTTCGTGTCTCAAGGTATATTGATATATACGTGTGTGTACATGTATATATATAAGTATACACGTTACATTAAGTAGCTAAGTTTCATTGCTACATTAATACACTCAATTTTTCATTCATATAAGTGTACGTATGTCCGCTAATAAATTAAATGTACCATATATTACAACATATGCATATATGTATAGCTTCCGCCGCTCTTCAACCTTCCGAAGTCGCAACTCGGTGCTACGGCGAGTCGAGCCTGTCTTGCACCCGATGTTGGAGAAGATGTATTGAGCAAGTGCAACAAAGGGGAGACTCAAATTGAGAGGCTTTTAGCGCTTGTTACTTGCTAATAAACATAGATAAATCAGATCATTATCATCTCTAATTAATTAATTCAGTAATTGCTCACGGTTATTGACCTTTTCATTATTTCTTTTCTTTCTTGTGAGCAATTACTATGTTAATGCTTTAGCGGCAGCTCCAAGTCATATCAAGGTGTTTTCTGCTGGTTCTGATTGCCAGGTACAATAAGATGTAAGAACAATTTGATTGGTGCACCATTTTATCCGTGTAGCTTGCATTTACTCAATCAATTTCAAGCTCATGCTTTTTCTGTATTTTATGCATTTGGTTTCTGGAAAGTAATGATTTTGTTAATTTGTATAGTAAAATATTTTGAGCATTCATCATTTTGACATAGGAAAATTGAGGTCCAGTGTGAGTATAGAATGTCACCGCTGCAAGTTCCAATGTCGATTGTGTGAGTTCTTGGTCCAAATATTGTAAGCTTGATTGTGATATATGCTTTGCACAAACGTTACATGCATCTAAGTGCATATATTCATGCATTTTAAAGCTGCTTCATGCTGATTGTTTGTAGCTGAAATGGAAATGTTGTTAAAAGTTCAAAATAGTGTTACATTTTTTGCTAATTTTATGGATCTATAGGTAATTTTAATAGGTATTTTTTTAGGTTATTCTCTACAAGTTAAGTGAAACTATTGGGAGTGCCTATTAGCAAAGAAGGT
Source organism: Stephania yunnanensis (assembly GCA_039657365.1). Classification (NCBI taxonomy): domain Eukaryota; kingdom Viridiplantae; phylum Streptophyta; class Magnoliopsida; order Ranunculales; family Menispermaceae; genus Stephania; species Stephania yunnanensis. The sequence goes on along the minus strand of CM077584.1, from coordinate 47,489,383 downwards.
TTGCTTAGAAACTAATACTTGATAGTTGCATGTTTAAATCATTATGTTTCTCTCATTATCAATTACATCATCACTATGACCTTGACTATTTATGTTTACCATCTCATTCGATAGGTCCAATGCTCGGTGATAAGGTGAAGAGAAAGCGTGGAAGTGAAAAACCTATTAATTTTAGCTACAACAAGTGGGCTCATTTGGCAGTTCCCATGCTTATTTCAAATTGGTGATGACACGAAACTTTTTGCTTACTCATTCCAAAAGTTTACTATGAAGATTTTGAAAGTATTCATCTATTTCTATGAAGATTTTGAAAGCATTCATCTATTGCTAAAATGATAAATATATGAAGATTTTTCTTGTGATGCACAACATTATAACAGTATTAATTGGTTTACTTTTTCTTTTTGTTATTTGTAATTTTAGGTGCAAATGGAATGTAAGAGATTCGACATCATATCTTTTGTGTCATTGAAAAAAAGGGCTATGAGAAAGGTACTACTTCATTTCTTGACACAAATAACTTGCTTTTAGATCCTATAATTCTTTTGGGTGACTAAGTTTCTTAACGTTGATTTAATTATATTTTGTTTGCTAAGAAGAACATATACTAACGTTGAAATAGAACAATTTTTGCAATTGTTCACTTCTGATTCCACTTGTGCTATGATAGAGAACTAAAAATTAACTCATTTAAGCCATTTTTTTTCGAGATATTACTAATCGAATCACAGATTATGTATGGAAACCTTTGAATTAAGAAATATTTCATGTCGAGTGCACTTTTCAAACTAAGGAAGGTGTGTTAGGACTTGTTCTAGTTAATGCCCCCTTAAGGAAGGTGTGAATCCTATTCTGTAGGTTCTCAAATTTTTGATATCAAACACCAATTTTTGCTATTTTAGTTAGAATTTGTTCCTCAACACCCCTCAAATGGAAACCCACCAACTTTGTTTCTAATTTTACATGGTAAAGTTTTTCTTTGTATTGAGTTCCTTCATTCTCTTTTTTGACTTGGACCAAAGAATTGCGTTTATCTACCTATATTCTTAGATCTTGTTCGTAGAACCAAAAGGAATGAGTTTTTAGCTAGTGATACGTAGTTTTCCCATAATGATGCATTTCTTTTTCTTTATTACTTTATTTATGCTGTGTTTATATTCCATAATATTGTTTATATTTCTATTATTGTTTGTATAATTTAGTGATTTTTTTCTTTTTGATCTTTTTTCGGTGTTTTGTACGAAGTCAAGTATTATTTGAAGCACAATCAACTTTATATAATCTCGGACACTTCATTTTTTTATTTTTTTTCATTTAGAACAATTTTTGCTTTTACTTTTGTAGAAAGATACGATATAGAAACTTTTTATATTGTTTTTGTTGTTTCGTGTACTACATTGAGAAAAGATAATGTTAAGGATATGTTAAGTTTATATAAATTGTGTATATCAATATATTATTTAGCTATGATTTTTATTATATATTGGCGAAGTTAAATGTGCTTGGATTGAGACCTATATATGTAAGACTTTAAAAACTAAACAAAAACGAAAATTAGAGACGGAAATAGCAACGGAATCTTTGGATTCCGTTGCTATTTCCGTCTCTAATTTTCGTTTATGTTAGATACATAAATCAGAAACGGATTAAATTCCGTCTCTGATCCGTCTCTGATTAGCAACGGATCAGAGACGGAAATAATCAGAAACGGAATTTATTCCGTTTCTGATCCAATCAGCGATGACGTTTTCAGAGACGGAACGCATTCCGTCTCTGTTCCGTTTCTGATTGAAATCAGAAATTGAATTTTTGCAAATCAGAAACAGAAAATTCCGTTTCTGATTTGCTGTTTTTTTGTAGTGATTACAAGGTTAGTGGGTATTAATCATGACATGTGTTGTGAATTGGGACTCGGATCGGTGAGGAAGGGAATCACTATGCTAATGTTATTTTTGTTGGTGAATGTCTTGTTGGGTCATACGCATCGAAAAACTCAAAAAAAAAACATAGAAAAACCCCAACATGATCGAAAATAAGTTTAATTAAACTAGATCGACAAAACTAAACCATATCTTAATCCTTGATTTTCTTCTCTAATTGTTCAACCTCCAAGATGTTAAAGCGCACGTCTGACACAAGCCGTAAGTGTACGACAACTTGGAAGTAATAGTGGCACCAACTAGTGTTGATACCAGCTATATTGAATCCACAATGACAATATAGTGCTAATTTGTAATCTAATTAAGAAATAGAGTTAGGCAACTTTGATTTTGATTTTGTAAAATAAATTTACAACTAATTTACTCTAACTAATTGTAAGGAATTTAAATGAAGTTTTAATAATGAATAAATAATATAAGGAGTTGATTTCACTTAGGTTGTGTTCTTTTTATCAAATTCTCATAGTGTAATCCCTAATTCAAGTGAGATAAGCGAATTTTCATAAATTTTCACACCACCACGAGGTCTCAACGATGGAGATTCTAGTGTTGCACTCGAACTCCACCAGTCGGCGTAAGTAATGTAAATGCAACACTGCATTAGACTTCAAATTCTAAGGCTTCCCTCGTCAACGACTGTCAGTCAATGTACCATATGTTCAAGGGTTGTGTTCACTATATTATAATTGAAAATTTCAAGATCATAGGTGAGTTTAATCCCTAAGTTCTATACTGACTTGATGAAGGAAAATATATCATTAAGTTCAAGCAAATACAAATTCACACCACAAATTCAAGACAACATTATGAATCATGTTGGAATTAGAGAGAATAGCAACACGGGATCCATTGATTCTCGAGACAAGATTATTAACCTATTAGAGGTTAAGAAACAACACTAAATATGATGAAAACTAAAGAAAACATGAAATCAATGCCTTAAAATCCAAGATGAATCACCAAGTTTGATCAAATACCTTAGCTTCCCAAAGTGTTTTCTTCAAAGCAAAAGTTGTTAATTCTATATCTCCTCCTCCTATATATAGCCCTCGGACATTTTTGTCCTAAAATTTGGCTCAAAACCATAAAAAATATTAAAAAATGAGTTGGTTGACGGTAGCATTGAGGCACCAACCTTAGCGCTAAAATATGAAGACATGCTTAATCGACTCATTGGGCGTTGAGGCACCAGGTGGGGCGCCATGGGTGGTGCTGGGGTGCTAGGGTCAGCGCCATGGTTGGAAGGCCACCGGATTCTGGTGCAAAAGAGAGTGCATGGTGGTATGTGGAGCGCTGTGGCGCCAAAGTAAGTGTCAGGGCTTGGACTACTGCTGGAATGTGGCAATGTGGGTGCAGTGTGGCGGTAAGGCGCTGTGGCACCAAGTAGGGCGCCATGGCGCCAAGGTCAGTGCCAGGAGTGGGGAAGCTTCTGACTTTGGGCATAAGTCTAGCACTGAGGTGCCGGGGTCAACGCCCAAGGTTGAAAGTCCAACTTTTTGCTCCTTCTTCGAGCTTCGACTCCCAGCTTTACTCCTTAATCTTTCCACTTGAATCGCCATCCCATTTTGTTGCTGTTTGAACCTATTATATACAAAAATACATCATATAAGTATTAACTCAAAATTTATTTTCCAATTTTTTGAGTGAATACAACTCAAAAACCATAAATATTATCCTATGCATCACACCCCAAACTTGAGATTTTCCTAGTATATAGGAAAGAAGTAAGGGCAAAAGAGATGCAATTTATTTGAAGCAACAATCTCAACATAAGTAACATCAATCCATAGTACAAAAACACTGATTATATGCAAATAAAACTTATTCCTATATTTAGTTATTCTTATATCTTGAACTCAGTGGCGTCTTCCAATCTCATATTCAAACCAAATATTAACTCGAGGCCTTTCAATCGCGCAGGAACCCAGCCTTTCTACCCAACCTTCATAAGCCTCTACTTTTGACAACCCAAGTGCAATTCTAAGAGTCTAGTTGTCGCTACTAGAGAGATTCCACAAAAAGATTTGAAACCTCAATGATTATTCATTTAAAGTATCAATTTCCAAGAGATTCCGTAAGTTTATTTTTCACTCCACTATCCACTATTATCAAACTTAGAAGACCAAAAATCCTTAGGTCTTCAGTTGGTTGCAATTGAGACACGACTTGGTTTATAAAAAAATAGATATTTAAGCTCAAAAAAAGTTAGATAGATTTCCTTTCCTTACAAACATTGAGCAATTACAAAGAATAAACTCTAAAAAATTTAAACTTTCACACTCACTTTGGAGTCTTACTCATAAATCTCCTTTTTCATTACACCAATCCATATTTCTCTTTTTCTTCGAACTTTATTTGATGGATTAATTTATTTTCTTTTGACATTCCTTTTTTTTTAGGCTGCTATCATTTTTCATTCAAACTTTACAAGTTCTTTTCATCACGGATAAGGGTTGTTCATCTATTTAAGTTTTAGGTGGTCTAAGGCTTTTTGCCTCGGGAAAATATTTGGTGCCAAAAAGTTCATCATAAGCAAGGGTTAACAGGATGACTAACGATCTTATGTTAAGGAAGAAATACATAGGATATCAGGTAAAATACTCAAACATTGCTGTAACGGCCCGAAATATTTTATTAATGAATGATGATACGTATTACCTATTTAGACTCATATGCTTAGTTAATTATTTATTCATCGATTCTTGAGTGAGTGTTCCTTATGATAAGTGTGCATGGGCATTTGTTAGATCAATGTAACGTTGAGATTTAGGTTGATTTATAACTTAAGTTCTCATTTTTATTTAAAACTTATGTTCCTAAGTTATGGAATAAGGCATGCTTATCTGGCCTAAATTAAGGAAATAATGAAAATGCCTAAGTAGGCTAGATGAGAAAATAATCAAATTTATTGAGTACTTACGTGAATTAAAGATATCAAATATTAAATGAAAACTAGCCTAATTGACTAATAAATTTATTGGCCTATGGTATGCTTGGTAAATATGTTAAAAAAAATAAGGTCACTAAATCTATGTAAAATGTCTTGGTTGCATGAAAACACATGGATGAACTAAGGGTAAAATTGTCATTTTACACTTTATAGGATACCTGACATATGTAAAAATGAGATGGAGAGCTTTGATTTAGACTTAATGAAGAGGTAGAGGTCATTAGGGACTTAGCTCAAATCCATTTCTAAGAGCTCTAGAGGAGAAATTAGAAGGAATCCCACCATTAATAGAGTTAAAGAAAGCTTGAAGACAACAAGAAGTTCAAAATTGATATGGTCTCAAGGCATATTCTACATCTTCTCCTCAATACTTTCTCCTATTTGAATTATTATCCAGGCTTTTGATTTCCTGTTGATTTGTTTCCTTTTTTTATTTATGATGATCTTATTTATGCAAGCTATTTTTTCTTCACACTCTCATTTCCCTAATTTTGCTTGCATTCCTTTAATTAATCAACAACACACAAATATGTATATTAATCAATTAAATTAATGCATGGCTTCCTTGAATGTTTAAGGTTGATCAAAATTAATAGCTACAACTCATTGTTGGGTTGGCCTAAATCTATGGGAACCTTGATATGAATATGGCTAAGAATAATGAAAATAATAATTATAATAATAATGTGCATTAAAAAACAAAATGGTGCATAGATGGAGGGCATATTCATTAGTTAAGATTAAATTATTTGAGAATTGAACATTTGAGTAAAAGATTTAGTTAGCTAATAAATTAGGTATTAATTAAAAATAGTTAAGTACCTAAGTCAAATAATTGAGTAAGCTAATTCTTTTTATCTAATATGCCTAAGTTGTGAAATAAATACAATTAGGCCTAAAGACAAATGAATTAATTTACTTGTATAAATTAATGACTTTTAATAAGTTAATGGAATAATTACACTAGAATCATTTAAATAAATTAGAGGGCTTGAATTTAATTGAAATAAAAAGTCTAAGTTGATTTTAAGATAAAAATGGGTATATAAGCTAGTTTGATGTGCCTAAATAAGCTAATTAAAGAATATACTATTAAACCTAAGTAAAAGTGGATTTTTATGTGACCAAAAATTAATCTAGTGTTAAAATAATAATAATAATAATAATAATAATAATAATAATAATAGTAGTAGTAGTAGTAGTAGTAGTAGTAGTAGTAGTAGTTTGTAGAGATCTATTGATGCATTAAGTGGTTATATATATTTGTATATCATACATACTTATACATATATATTATGTATGTATAAGATGTTAGGTGTATTTGTATAACCTTTCCTACACCTATATATAACATAAGAATAATAATGTAAAGCAAATCATATTATGGAATGAATTATGCTTAATAGAGGATAAGTAAGACAAACAGACTCTAACATGATATAAACTAATCAAAATGATTACCAGGGACTTAGCATACTAGCTTGAGTGTCGAGATTTGGTTTAGGGAGCGTGTTAGAGCCACGGGAATGCATGTATTAGCATGATCCGAGGTAAGTAAAATTAGATAGGGGATATTTAGTAATTCATTATCTATTATGCTTCTTGATATTTGACATGTTTATTCCTTGGGTTTCCATTCCTTATTTTGAGTAAAACCTAAGTGTGTCAGGAAGGTACTCCGGATTTGGTGCTAGATGGACAAATGTGACCTTACCCTGAGTACTGGATTGTAGGTCGTAGAGGAGGGCAAGGTATTTGGGGCACCGTTAATGCCCGCACACTACACCGAATTGAATTATCGACTTGTAGAGTCTTAATTCTAAGAAGTCAAGAAGTGGCACCAGCTCTTGATGGATATGAACCACTTCGTTATCTTCCCTTATTTTCTAGACTCTCTTTATCGCTGCTATTACTTTTTAGTTCATTTATCATGCATTTTCATTTATTTATCTATTTTTTAGATTCATGCATGATATCTAGATTGCTTTATTTATTCATGAAATGCTATTTTATCTCACTCGCTTTTACTTACTGGACTCGCCATTCTTGTGTTGATGAATTGAGTGCAGATCCCCAAACGAGGAAAGGCAAGGGCCGGTGATTGGTGACTTTCTTTTAGGAATTTCTAGCGGCTCCTCTTGTTCACTCGTAGGTTTCTGGTACTTTTAGTCTTTTGTATTATGTATATATACTGTTTTGAGAAAACTTGGGGTATTTTGGGGTTAAGAGATCCAAACTCATGTATTATCATACTTACTACTTTGTTACCATATATGCATGACTATCTATATATTTGCAGGGTTTCATGCCTTAAGTTGTCCTGACTCTATTTTCTTGAGTTATTATAATTGATTTAAGTTTACTTCCGCTGTAATTACTTTAAAACTTGCATAACTTAATAACTTAACTCTAATACATGAAATTTATTAAAATAATGGAATTAGAGGCTTACTGGGCTTGCTTTGACCTTGCGAGGGCCGACTTGGGGGGTCTACGTGGGTCTAAGCCGAGCAAGGCCCAATTTGTAGGGAACTAGGATCGTCACAAAGGCCTAACTCCTCTCCTTAATCCTTCAAGTTCGGAATTTATAGCATTGAGTAGATCTTGAGTAAGTTATAGAATCGCCTAATCCTTATTAAAGCCTGCCTACTTTTAGTTTATCCCTTTTTGTATTGGTACGGGTTCTTCCTTACACTATGCATCTTTGAAGAATCTTTGATCTAGCTTAGCTAAAAACTTAAGAACATGTACCCTTTACTCTTCCCCAAGTATTTCTACTAATTGGTTTGATAGCTATTCTATCCCAAATTGTCAGCCACATAAAATAAGAGCCTATAGAATAACATTATTTCCTATTTCATGCACATAATACCTGATGATGCACTCATTCTTAAAATAACTATGAAAGGATGAAAGCTAATCTCCCCCTCCCAAAACTTATTCAGTTCAGTCGCCTCAATGAACCTCAAAACAAAATTAGCCAAAACATGTAGGAGGGCAACACGCAATAGAGAATCAAAAGATAAATGTAAAACAATCAAGATAGTACAAACGTGAAGGAAACAAACAAGCAAATAGAAGATAAAGTATGTTAACTAAACTCCTATGAGTGGAATACCCTAATGCTCATATAGATATGAAAAGGGATCAATCCTCTGATAGAGAAGGGAAATCGTCCCTCGGACGATGCTCACCAGCATCATCATAATAACAAGCTGAATCAGGGAGTAAGTAGCCACGATCATTAGGGTTGCAAAAACATGTATCTCATATATCAAGGCATCCCCTTGTGATGCAACGCAGTAGCACATTGGTATGATCGTCTCTCCATTAGTTGTGCTTCTTCCGAGTGCTCAATTGGGTCCATTTATTGTTGCACAACTCGCTGTTCTCGCTGCATGTCTTCCAAAGTTGGAAGTATCTATAATCCGGAGGGTGCAATTATTGATGCTGGTGATGTGCAATTATAGCTAGTGGGTTTGAGTCTTCATCACCCTGTGTCACCTTAATATCATCTTGTTGTGCCTTTTGCTCCATAGCTTGAGTTGGTCCTTGTCGCCATGCTCATCGCGGTGCCGACAGTGGTGGTTTTTGCAGCTCCTAGCTGATAATCATCAGAATCAACATAACCAGTATGTGAACCACATTGATGAAGGATGGTGTCCGAAATAGTGCCCAACTTCAATGTATATTCATTATCTTCAAAAGGGACTTTAGTACACTTGCAGAGAAGAGTAATGACCCATGGGTGATATAGGACCTTTGGTGGGGGTCCTTGGAGAAAACTCGACAATGCTCTTGAAATAACTTCACTAAAACCCACATCCTGACATGCTAAAATATGCGCCAATGAGGTGGATGGCTTGTAAGTTATCTCGTTTGTATTCCCCAATGGCATCATAGTGGAGAATATAAAATGAAGCTAAACTAATTGGTTTGCATGCCTCAAATATTCCTTGGATAATTGTTGATCATATACACAATCCTTAATTCTCTTCCATATAGCTTACACTGGGACACAAATGATGCGAGCAAGCTATTGTCTTACGTAAGTATCAAATGATGTAGAATGTAAGATATTGTCTCATCAATAGATAACCCTAAAGCCTCATTGTTGAAAGTCCCATCAATCGAGACTTTCACCTCTAATATGTTTACATGCTTTCCTTCACAATTATGGTATCCATTTCGTAAAATTCTCCTGTAAGCTCAATGGATGCTATTTCTTTATTGCTATCTCGCTTAACAGTTGTATTTTCCTTTTATTTATGGCCAAGATGTCCAAGATACACTTTTTGTACTTGGTGAAGACATTGAATAATCGGTCTAACTTGATTTTCAAGGTACTGAATTTCTTATACCTTGCTTTAGCTCCTTCATTGAGATAATATTCAAACTCCTCTTCCTCTTATGATGAAGAAGATTCAAATTCAACAATTTGTCATTTTGATCGAGAAGGCTGAACTACTGACAACTTAGACCGAGTGAAGCGCGACGCATTAATCCTAAGAAGAAAAAGAATTTGTAAATCCAAGTGAGTGTGATTTAGGGAAACAAAATAAAGGCCGAGATACATAATGAAGCTTGAACCTTGAACAAAAAGATTACACCATAAAATTTGTGAAAAAGGCAACAAGAGTCATTCAAACTGTGGAAGTAAGGGGAAAATATCAAACAATGAAGAAACATAGGCGAAACGGGTATATGTATATTATAAAAAAAACATGAGGTGAGGTAAAATATTAGATCAAAAACATGCAAATGATCTATTATACCAGATTATTTGATCGATCATGTGATATCACACATTCCCCCTAAATGTCAGTTGAAGCACGCAATGCAAAGTTACAACCCTAAAAATGTTATGCACTGAAGTATTACCCATTAAAACATTAAAATTGGCACTTTGAATGCAATTGGACAAGGAAGATAATAGATCTATATCAAGGAAGAACACAATCAAATCAATGAGGCAGGGTAACAGAAAGAAACAAGGAAAATTGAATGCAATTTGATCTCCCATATTTAATCAAAAACTTGCTATAATAGACATATAAAGGAGAGCAAAGCACATGGTCATTGGGACATCTCATCAAACATATGGTAAGAAATTGAAGCACAAAGTCTACATATCCATTTATTGCACAAATTCAACATTAACATCAAAAAAGAACTATTACCCATCAACATCAAATAATCCAAGCACAAAATCATGTTATGAAATTCGTAGGAGTTAGAACACATACCTTGTAGAAAACTGTAGTGCTCAACTCAAAAATCCACAAAGTTGACTCTAAAAGTAGAGAAAAGTGAAGATCTAGGGGCCTCCTACGTGATTAGATGTTGATTTGGGTGGATTATAGGGTGAAAGTGGCGATTTGGAGGGGTGGAGAGAGGCTAAAGTTTGGTTAAGAGAGAAGTGATGTGTGTATAAAAAAACTTGGGTTCCCTTTTATGTCCCGATTGGACGGTGGAAGCGTCCATATTATGGGGAGTTCTGCCCCGTGGCACTGAGGCATGGTGTAGGTGGCTATGGCACCCACCTCAGTGCCACTACCATTTTTTTTTTTAGTACGATTATGCTCTGAGTCTGATGCTGAGGTGCTAGGGTTAGTGCCAAGCGTTGAGGCACCACGGTAAGCACCCCATTCCAAAATGATATTATTTGGTGCTCTAAGTCCAGCATTGATTAGCTCGGTCCATTATCCCCCTCTTAGACCAACTCATAAACCTTTTAAACAATGTTTTGATTACGTCTCGAATATTTAGGAGACAAATTAAATTGGAGAGAGAGAGAGAGAGAGAGAGAGAGAGAGAGAGAGAGAGAGAGAGAGAGAGAGAGAAGCCAAATTGCGATACTCTTATGCACTCCTTCGATCGGTTGTTACGAACTCACCCACTTCGATGAAAAATCACGCGGCAAATGGAGATCAATTTGAAATCATTAAGATACACGGAGTTATTCTTGCAAGTAAGCCCAATCATTTATTCACTAAAACTCATTAGAAGCCTAAATAAAAGAACTCTGGGGTTCCTCCTAATAGCGCTAAATTTCTCGTCATTAGCTCGACGCCTATCACGCGATCATCAATCTCGAGTGGTGGCAAAATCGCATTTTAGCACTTTCGAGCAATAATACGTCTTCAATATCTGGGCATTGACCTTGAATTTTTTGACATCATTTCCCTGAAGCTTTACGACTATGAAAGGCCATGTCTGTACAATTGAATGTGGTCCATACGATATTGACTTCAACTTACTCGAAAAAGCTTTAACTACGAATTGTAGAGCAACACTGATTGTCTTGGCTCAAAAGTTATGTGTTCAATCATTTGGTCATGATACCTATTCACTCATTCTTTGTAAAACTTCACATTCTCATATGAATCAAGTCGAAATTCATCTAACTCCATCAACTTAAGTAACTGAACATTACCGCCATCTTTGATATCTAGATTCAATTATTTGAGTGCCTAATATGCTTTGCGCTTTATCTTATCCGGTAAATGACATGCTTTCCCATATACCAACCTTACGGAGATGTCCCAATCTATGTTTTGAATGTTTTCCTATAATTCCACAGTGCCTCAAAAAGATGTATTGCCCAATTTTTCCGACAAAAATTAATATTTTTTTTTCAAAAATCATTTCACCTCAGGATTACTCACTTCGGCTTGGCCATTGGTTTAAGGATGATAGGCTAAAGAAGTCTTGTGTCACATACCATACTTCAAGAGTACTGTCTTTAATGCTCTATTGCAAAAATGAGAGCGTTCATCACTCGCTAAGGCTTGATGTGCCCCAAAATAATAAAAGATGTGCTTTTTCAAGAATTCAATAACTAGCCATAGCTTCAACCTATTTCGACACATAATCAATGACAATTAGAATGTATTGTCTCTCATGAGACATTGGGAAAAATCCATAAAGTCAATTCCCCACACATCGAACAACTACACTTCTTAAAAAGTGGTTTAAGGAAATTCTTGTCTTATCAAGATATTACCGGTCTTTTGACACTCATTTCAAGTCTTGACATAAATATAAATGTCTTTGAAAAGACTCGGCCAATAAAAATCACATTGGAGCAATTTTGCCACCATCCTTTGCATACCAAAATGATCGCCAAATGGAGATGAGTGACATCCTTCTAAGAATTTTATGAATTCATCTTCGGAAACATATTCTCAAACCAGCCTATCATTGCACCGCCGAAATAAGTATGGCTCATCTCATTGATAGTGCTTTACATCACTCAAAAACTTCTTTCATTCAAATGGACTTAAATCGTAAGGCAACATTTGACACACCAAGTAACTCACAAATTGGCGAACCATAGCACACTTTTTGAACTTCCACTCTAAACAATTACTTGTCTTAAACTAGCTTCTTTGAATCCGCCTCTTAATGTGGTAGGTGCGAAAGATGGTCAGCTACCATATTCTCATTTCCCTTCTTGTATTTTATCGCAAGGTCAAACTCTTGCAATAAAAGAACCCAACAAATCAACCACGGCTTAGCATCTTTTTTTGCAAACAAGTAACGAATAGCCGAGTGATCCATGAATACCGTGACTTTATGTCCCACGATATAAGAATGAAATTTGTGACAACCAAACACAATTGCTAACAATTCCTTCTCTACAGTGGTTTAATTCTGCTGAGTTGGATCCAATGTTTTTTTTGTATAACAAATAGCTCGGAAGACTTTCTCTCACTGTTGATCTAGTACATCCCCCATAACAAAATCATTTGCATCGCACATGATCTCAAAATCAGACTTCTAATCAGGGACAACCATAATAGGCGCATAAATCAATGCCATTTTTAAGGTGTAAAATATAGTCAAACAATTATCATTCATATCAAATGGAACATCTTTCTCAAGCAAACCACACAAAGGCTTCGTGATTTTGAGAAATCCTAAATAAAGTGACGATTAAACCTCGGCATGCCCTAAAAAACTCTTAATATCCTTTACAATTCTAGGCACTGGGAGCTTTTCAATTGCAATTATCTTTGCACGATCAACCTCCAAACCATTTAAAGACACCCGATGACTTAGAACAATGCCCTATCGGACCATAAAATAACATTTTTTCCGATTCAAGACCAAATTAGTATATTGACACCTTTTCAAAATTAATGATAAATTTTGCAAACACAAGTAAAAAATGAGGCCCTAAAAATTGAGAAATCATCCATGAAAACCTCCATTATATCTTCCAACATATCTAAAGAAATTTCCATCGTACACCGTTGAAATGTCACTGGTGCATATAAAGACCGAATGAAATTTTTCGAAAAGCAAAGGCACCATATAGAAATGTAAAGGTCATATTCTCTTGATCCTCAGGTGATATAGCAATTTGATTATGGCCAGAGTGCCCATCAAGGAAGCAATACTAGCAAAAACTTGCTAATCTGTCAAGCATCTGATCAATGAATGGCAAGGGAAAATGATCCTTTCATTTTGCCTTATTCATCTTTCGGTAGTCAATCCAGACTGTTAGCCCTCTCATCATTAAGATGACTAACCGGCCTAGATTACCTTAATCCTTTGATAATCTAGTTAGCCTAATCCGTTATTTCAATTTTGATATCAAAGTAATAATTATTTCAATCCTTTACAAGGCTCATAAACTAAATTTATATCCTCAATGAAACTCAATTCATGATTTGTTCAATTGGAGAAATTAGAAAATCATATGGTTTATTCTTCGTATTTTGTAAAAACTTCAGCAGGACCTTCCCTAAAAGTGGCTTGCCGAAACATTCACCTAATAGACAACAAAAATTGAGGATAGTCCTAGAAAGACTCACTACTCATAGTTCATAATATATATCAAATTCAAATTTATGAATTAAATTAGAGTCTCCGATTGCTTAATCACAACTTTTCAATCCCAAATAGACCAAAACTGAATATAAACCTTCTCAACTTATTTAAATTTCTAACTTAGGAGACTCTCATAACCATTTAAAATAGCTTCACATCTTACACTCAACCTAAGAATCCGAAAACAATAAATATAAACAATTTAAAATAAGAATTTACTTTGATTTATGAAAGTAATCTTCTAGTCTTGTCCGCTCTTCCCTTGTTGTCATACAAAATCTAACATCATCAAAAACAACTCGAAGATGTTAGGTAAGTAAATTCTTACATTGATCTGTACTCCTGCAATTTTTAGTCTGATATATGGAGACATATAATTGTGTTTCCAAATAAACAATAAGATATATGCATCAACATGACATGCAATCCATTCTGTCGCTATCTCCTAACTATAATCAAGTGTTGACTTCCAAAATTAGTATGGAGATAGTGTTAAGAGATTATGAAATGCCGTGATAACTTGTCGGCGTTGGACTTCGCTAGTCTCACTAGATGACGTTGAGGTAGGACTGAAACTTAGTTTCAATCAAACTAGACTCTAAAACAAGCTTATCCCCCTCACTCACTCTATGTATGCATGACCAAGAATAATAAAATGCAATGTAGACTATGATATAATTACAGGTACATAAATATTTAATCAATAGTAAAGATGATTGTGGAGTTTACTTACAACCAAATGAATCTTGACCGTAATTCTTGGGGTTCCCGAAGCTTCGAATCACCTTGAAAATAGGTCTAGTAGCTTCCTTGCATACCTAATTATATTATGGGTTAAGTTTCAAGTGAAACCAAATCACGAAACCCAATGAAATTGTGACGAAAGTACGTTTGTGAACAATTTCTAAAAATATTAATTTATATAACTGTTTCAACAACCTTTCAACTAGCCAACTTGGGTAACTTTTTAACCTTGCAGTGGTGTTTGGTACATGGGAAAATAAAACTAGAATTACAATTGAGTTAATTCCTATGTTTGGTAAGGGTATGGAATTAAATTTTGGATGGCACTATAATTCTTAACTGAATTATATTACCATGTATTAAGGAATTGGAATGCATCCCAAAATTAGGATGCATTTCAACTCTCACGTCGTGTCTTTGGTTTGTTTTTTAGTATTTGCTTTGCTTTTTAGTTAAGAGCAAAAAACAAAAAGATAAATACGTTATTTTATTTATTTTTGACAACTTGTGCGCACGGTTGAAAATATACAAGTGTGTGTTGCTAAGATATTGATATCTTAAGATAGATTCGTTTAGTTCCAAAAATAAAAGATAAACAAGTTTTTTTTTTTACAAAAAGATAAATATGTTCAGCCAAAATAAAAGATAAATACATAATACAAGATTTTTAATGAATGCAACGCATATGTCGCATGCTATTTAATATTATATATATACATATATTTCTCTTGAAAACCTTAAAATATATAAACTAATACTAAATTTGAACTTACTTAAAAAACTAAACTTAAAATATTGTATTTCAATTATTTTTACAATTATTATTATTAAATATTATAAAATATTTAAATCATCAATTAATACATCTCCTATACATTTATAAGATTTTATTAAATTTTAGTACTAACAAAATAAATTATTCAATACATCATTTATTAACAAAGAAAATAAATTTCAAATTCCCATCATAATTTTCCTTCATAGAATCAAACAAATGAATTTGAATACATAGCAATTGCAATTCCATGAATTTTAACTCCCACGACTTTAAATTGTCGCACAATAAATTCATAAGATTTGAATTCCCGTGAATTTAAATTCCCACCTCAAATTCCAGCATACCAAACACATCCTGAAAGCCTTAATATTTGTCATGATGACCAAAAAGGAGCTTGTAGTACTTATGTCATATTTTCCAGAGACTCCAAAAACACTCAAATGGATCACCGACAAAGAAGTTATGAATTTTCTAATTTGACCTATGAACTAGGAAAACTTTGTTTTTTTGAACAAAAAACTTCTCCAAATCAATATTTTCAAAGTTAAATCTTCAAAACTCGACAACAAACACCACGAAACCACTCGATTCCAACATCAAAATATTCCCACAGTCTATGGAGTCAAATTGGATCAGAACCAATAATCCATTCATCCAAAAATCCATTTTGAATCAATATCAACTTTATAAACATCTCCAAAATAGTTATCAATTGAATCACATTAGTTCAATTTATCAATAATCCATGTCGGTGGGATTTATTTCAAATTGATACGAATCATCCCAATATACTAATTAACAACAATTCTTACCATTTTCTATCGAAACCCTGTGAAAGAAATCGAAAAATTATGAGAATTCAAACTGAATTTAGGAAAATGCCTGACTTTGAAGATTTACCAAATTGCGACCCAAATATCTCATTTTTGCCATGGAAACTTAGCTTGAATTAACCGTCTCGCGATGCTCAATGATTTTGCAAAAAGAAACCAGACAAAAATTGGACGTCGGGAGCTTGCGGAGTGAAAATCTAAGTTGAGAGGGTTTAGAGAATGAATTTCGTTATCTCTCTGTTGAAATCAAAAAGAAATTTTTGACTTTCATTTCATTTTTATATATATTTATATATAAACCTTCAGCTTCTTGTCAGCGGCTTAATTTCTTTTTATTTATTAATTCTCAAAATCCATATTTTGGCATGATTTCACTCTCGATGCTCATTTTCGATCTAACTTTTCACTAAATTGAACTAAACTCTTGACCAAATAGTCCATCTTCACAAAATGTCCATAACACTGGTTTTGGTCACATCAAAACCTCCAAAATCTTATATTTTTTCCATGATATATTAAACCCTTATGGACAAATTTTCTTGCCATACTTGGCCAAACTTGCCTTGATTTAGACACAATCTCAATAGCGACCACCACCAACTGATACAAAAATCGAGGCAAAGTCTTGCACCAACTTCATTCTCACATTACATTAAACCAATCTCAACTTGCACGCAAATCGAGATAAAATCTTCACATGAGGATTAACGGTTAATTAGTTTATGAGCAACTAATGATTTATTTTCACTCGTGCCCTTCAGACAAGTACTTGTTACCCTGAGTATTACTAAATGTGGATACACCTCAACACACCCTAACTTTGCACCAAAATAATGAATATTACATTCATTAGACATGCAACACACAAAAATAATATGTAAACATATGATATCCAATCTATAATACGTGGGTCCTGCCTTGGATACTTAAATCGAAAATTAAATATTAAAACACTTAATAAGCATCCTATTCAAATTTACAAAATTCTCAGATGTCACACTAATACGCCATGCCACCCCGTTAGTATTCTTGTCTGCAATGTTTTTCATTCCTCATTCTGTACCACAGTTATTCCTCATTTCTTAGGGACAACATGCACTGGTGAGACCAAAGAGCTGTTAGAAATTGCATATATGATTCCTGCATTAAGCCACTTCAATATCTCCTTTTTTACTACCTCTTTCATCACCAGGTTCAAGCTTCGTTAATACTCCACTAATGTCTTATGATCCTCCCCCAGCAAAATTTTGTGCGTACAAATTAATGGGATAATTCCCTTCATATCATTGATTGTCCAACCCAAAGTTGAGTGTTGCTCTCTTAAGACTCGAAGCAACTTTTCTTCCTCCAACTCAATCAATAAGGCTGAAATGATCATGGGAAATGTAGACTCATTCCCAAGTAAGAATACCGCAAATGATCGAGCAAAGGTTTCAGCTCTAGTGTCGGTCCAATAACCGCACTTTTTGACTTAAGTTCTAACTGCTTAACTGCCCTTGAAACTTAATTGATTTTATTGCTGCGAACTCTTGAACTGTCTCGTGAATTACCCATTCACTAGTAGGGCTGGTTATGATGCTCTGTACTAGACATCTCTCCAAGGGATATTGCGGTGCATGCTTTCAAGATAATTCACTCACACACTCAGAAACTCTATCCACCACATCTATACTTTTGCAGTGTTAATTGGGATTCGGGAATTACATCATGTGGTAGATGTTGAACAAAACCACCTCATCATTCACTCGTAACTGTAGTTCTTTTTTTTTTTTTTTTTTGCACATTTATGAGGGCTTTAGCGGTTGCCAAAAATGGTATCCCTAAAATCAATGGAAATTTATCATCATCATCCATGCCTAGCACTACAAAATCTATTGGGTAGACTAATTTATCAACTTTCACAAGCACATCCTCGATCATGCCTTTCGGATAAGATAAGGATCGATCAGCCAACTGTAGGTCATGTTAACATGTTTGACCTCCCTTAAACCAAACTTTTTGAAAATAGTTAGGGGCATCAAATTTATACTTGCTCGAAAATCACATAACACCCTATCAAGGAGACGAAACCTGATAGTACAAGGTATGGCGAAACTTTTGAGGTCCTTCAATTTCTATGGTTGCTTTCTTTGTAGAATAGCACTACACTCCTCAGTCAAACTCAAACTCTTTAAATCCTCAATCTTTCTCTTTCGTGCAACGATATCATTGAAGAAATTATTATAGTTTGGCATTAGCTCAAGAGCTTCGACAAAAAGGATATTCACTTGCAACTTTTTGAACATATCAAGAAACTTTTTGAATTGTTCTTGACTTTTCTATTTCTTGAACCTCTGAGGATAAAGTAATGGTTAAGTAATAACGGAAGGGTTATCGAGAAATGTAATCCTACCTGACACTGTTTACAACTTTGGTGAACTACCCCAATAACACATTTTCCTTTTCTAACTGCCTCAGAAATCTCTCCAATATCATCATCACCTTTTAACACACTTTACTCATTTTGATCACATTGCCTAGTCTGCTCAGATCCTTCATGCTCTAACTCCTCAAACTCATCACACTACCCGATCTCAATCCCTTAATTTTGCATCTGACCCAATGGTTGTTTCTAAATTGACTCAATCAATGTTTTACCACTCTTTAATTGCACTACACTGACATTTTCTCTTCGGTTCACAACTGTATTACTTAGAAATTGGCCCTCTTAATGAGAATTCTAAGTTGTTGCCAACTGCCCAATTTGTCGCTCTAGATTTTTTATGGATTGAGTTTTTTCATCCTCAATTATTTTCAAAATTTGCTTAATTTAATCTATAGTTTGCTTCACTCCCTCCATTTATTTCTCATTTTTATCATGCCTCTAGTTATGGCTAATATTTATAGCCCTCAAAAGTTGCTAAGTTACTTTGAAAAGGCTTGTTCTTCTGTTGGAGTTAATCTTGGTTGCACTTGATTTCCAAAACCTGGAAGTGGTTGCAATGCATTACTTGGATTTCCATAAGACAGATTTGGATTGGAATTGATTCCCGAATAGTATCACTATGGAGCTTGAGCCCTTTGCCTGAAATTGTTCCTATAACCTTGATTGTTCATGTAGTTTACTTCTTCTACTTCGAACATTGAGGCATTTGATCTAATGTGTTGGGCCACCAAAGCCAATTGATTCACATGATGTGGAATTATGGTTGTTGACTCTCTTGCCCAGTTGAAGTTTAGCCATCTGACTAGATAGGTTAGACAATTGCACCATTATCGTAGTGTGTGAATCCACTTTATATATTCCCGGTGCCTTCCTTGATGATGATTGTGATATTGGCTATGAAAATGAATTCATAAACATCATCTTAAGGAGTTCAAACACATCTTCCTCACTTTTGGAAAGCAAAGTCCCACCCGAAGTTACATAAACCAAAGTCCTTATATTTGGAGTCATGCCATAGTAAAAGACTTACAATTAAGCCCATTTCTCTAACCCATGTCCCGGACACTTCCTCAACAACTCTTTTAATATTTCCTAAGCTTCTTCCAATGATTCTGTCTCGTCTTTCTGAAAAGAATTGATTTATTTCTTCAATTCCACCACATTCACAAGAGGACAAAACTTTTGTAAGAATTTCTCATTGATATCAACCCATGATGTTATAGTCCCTTGATTAAGCTTTTGAAATGATGCATGTGCCTTCCCAATGAGTGTGAAAGGGAAAATCCGTATTTTGATGATCTCATTTGAGACATTATCGATGTGAACTATGTCACACTTCTTTAAAAACATGTCCATATAAGCCATTGGGTCCTCATTAAGCATACCATTGAACAAAATTTTATGCACCATGTTAATTAACCCCATCTTGAGCTCAAATGGGTTGTTGTTCTCCAAAATTTTATGCACCATGTTTCTTGTACATCCGGCTTAAAATAATCCTGAAGACACCTTGGCCCTTCCTCTCCTCCTTGATTCTCTGCCATGGTGATTGTCCTCTGTCTCTGTTTCGCTTTTGTCTTCTCTTTAAAGACTCAGAGAGTTAGATTAAAATCGAGGTCGTCAGGTTCTAACTCACCATTTTCCTCACTTTGCATATACAAGAGAAACCTGAAACAATGACCAAAAGAAGATCAAGTGTAGATAGTTATTTATAATTAAATAAAATTAAACTAAAATTACTAAAAATAAAATCCTAAACAAAATATCCTAATCAAACTATAACTAACCACCATCCCCAGTAATGGCGCAAAAAACTTAATATGAGCTGCAAGTGTACGATAACGCGGAAGTAATAATGGCATCAACTAGTGTTGGTACCTAGTATATCGAATCCACAAGGACGGTTTAGTGCTAATCTGTAATATAATTAAGAAATGAAGTTAGACAACTTTGATTTAGATTTTGTAAAAAAAATTGACAACTAATTTACTCTAACTAATTGCAAGAAATCTGAATTGAGTTTTAACAATGAAGAAATAATCGAAAAGAGTTGATTTCACCTAAGTTGCATTCTTTTTATCCAACTCTCATAGTGCAATCCCCAATTTTATTGCGATAGTTGATTTTCCATAAATCTTCACTCTACCCGGAGGTTTCGGCGAAGGAGATCCTAGCGTTGCACTCAGACTCCACCGGTCGACATGGAGATCCTAAGGTCACCCAAGAGGGGGTGAATTGGGTTACCGAGTAGTTATTGCCACTTTTAAAAACTTTATGCGCAATTTACAACTATGATGTATATATAAGCTATGCAGTAAAAGCATATAAAATGACACACGATTTATAGTGGTTTACAATCATTCAAATACAACAATTTTGCTGGAAATACAGAGATACACTTTACAATACAAAGTGGTATCAAATTCAATCACAAGCAAGCCACCTAGAGCCTAACAACTCTTATGCATGCAAGTGTGAGTACAAATGGAATATGCAAATATGTTACTGATGTTGGTGCAAATTCCAAATCTGAAATCGTTTCAAAAACTTAATATATTTGTGTGAAACCGATTTCAAGTCTAAGAACAAAAGTTTAGCAAGAATCAAGTTTAGGTGCAACACTTTTGTTCAAATCAATCTCAGAGTTTGATAATATAAATTTAAGTACAAAAACCCAGAGAAGATGTTGTTGCAAATTCCAAATCTGAAATCGTTTCAAAAACTTAATATATTTGTGTGAAACCGATTTCGAGTCTAAGAACAAAAGTTTAGTAAGAATCAAGTTTAAGTGCAACACTTTTGTTCAAATTAATCTCAGAGTTTGATAATATAAATTTAAGTGCAAAACCAGAGAAGAAGGTGTTTAAACACACAACAAAATGATCTTCAAATCAAATACACAAAATATTTAGATTAAGCACAAGTAAGATTTTAGATCTAGGAATTTCTTACAACAAGAAGAATGACAGAAGAGATCAGCTCTGGAGTGATTCTTGAACTCCTTTGAAAGCCTCAAATGTGCTGGATTTGTGAGCTAAGGAACAGTCTCAAAGATCTCTCTTTTGCTTCTACACAAAATCGATTTCTTCTATGTAGATCTTTTGTTTTTGAGTGTAGATCTTCTTCTTGTTTTAAAACCAAGTTTGTGGTGGTTTTATAGTGGTAGGAATTCCAATATGACCGTTTATAGCCGTTCTAGGAATCCAGGAAATCAAAAATTCAAATTCAAAGCTTGATTTCCAAAAGTCAAAAATTGCAGACAGAGTGAAATTAGCGCGCTAATACTATGAGTTAGCGCGCTAACACTGTCTTAGCGCTAATGACATTATTAGCGCGCTAATCGAGGACTTGAATAATTATTCTCATCCCTTTGTGTTAGCGACCCTTAAACTTGTCCTAGGACCTAACCAACCCTTATATAACATGTTATACATGTTTATTATGAGTCATTAAGCCTATTTGGGTGGTCCGGATATTTTTACAAATCCCGAAAACGGAAATTCATGATTTCATAATGTATTAGGGGCTTTTCTGGCAAATTTTCGTTTTCTTTTTAAATACATTTCAAAAACGAGTTTTCCTTTTTCAAAAACATTTATAATGATCTTCTAATATGTAGATGACCATTCACACAAAGTTTTCACATTGTTTAAACTCATAGACCTAGTTATGTGTTTAAATTCCATTTTGAAACTTTGAAGTAAACTTATAACTTTGAGAAATGATTTCGAAAACTTGATGTATGCATGAACTAATGCATTTGGCTTGCGCGAAAGAATTTGTATACCTTACATTGATATTACAAATTACGGTTTGGACTTTCTTCTTCATTTCTTCATAAATGCCGAGTCTTGAACTTGTATTTCTTGAATACTCTTGAAGTGTTGTATCGCATCACTTATTCCAACAATCTCTCCATATTTCTTGAGTACTCCTGATGTGTTGCATTGCATCCTTTAACGCAAACTGAAATACTTGATTAGTACATTTTCACCTTGTTTGTTTCCATCAAAATCTCGGTCAGAATGTGAATGACTAACCACTTAGTCCAACAATCTCCCCCTTTTTGATGATAACAAACAATGTGAACTTTAAAGGTGTAAAGACACAATCTAAATGTATATCACATTCAACACATCAATCTTTTCAAGTTTAACAACATTTAGCTTCAAATATGCAAGTTCAAAATCAACAACCAAACCTTTCAAGTTCAACACCATTTTTCTCCCCCTTTTGATATTATCAAAAAGCGTGGTCAATTATCCACAATTTAAACAGTATACCAATAAAAAACCAACAACTTTTTCAAGTATACCAATATATGCAGGTTAAAATTATCAATTTGATAGCAGTTACGAAAATCAATAATATTAACGTATCAACCTGATACCAGTAAAAATGAGAATTATTAACCCGATACCAATATATACCAATGAAAATATCACCCTTTCATATCACCCTTTCAAAAAATATCACAATATCATCACCCTTTCATTCAAAAAAAATATCACAATATCAAAAATATCACAATATCACCCTTTCAAGTTCAACCTTTTCTCCCCCGTTTGATATTATCAAAAAGTGGGGTCAAGTATCTGCAAAGATAGACACAATTTAAACAATACGAGAGAAATGAATTCTCCCCCTCACTTTATGCATATCAATAAAATTCTCCCCCTCACTTTATGCATATCAATAAACAACATACGGAAGCGATACACATGCATAGACTATAAAACATAGTGAAGCAAGAAATAGCCATAAAGAAAACTCAGAGATATGCAAAAAATCATGATATAGATAGCATAAAGCAATGAGAACACAGTTGTGGCTTAAACATGAGTTTGACAAAAAGTTTGGTCAGTACATCATTAGCGTGCTAATTTTCAGAGTTAGCGCGCTAATTCCTCTCTGGAATTATTGTGACAAAGATTTTTGGATTTTTGCAATATAGCTCCGATTCTTCTCAAACTTTATGGACACTTCACTAACATCATATAAAAAGGTTTAGAATAGCTAAAACATATGTAGAAGGTCCGATTCTCGAAACATGCCTAACTCACGCCGAATTTTAGAAAATTGTTCTTTAGGCAAAGGCTTAGTGAATATATCGGCTAGTTGATCCTATATGGGCACATGGATGAGTTTTAACATTGCCCTTTTTGGATGTGATCACACAGAGAATGGTGTCTAATCTATGGTGCCACAATCATGCATCTCATTCACTTTGTGCATTCAAACATGAAGCATTTTGCGTATTCATCTCATCAAAGTTAATGGCATAAATATTTTTATCTCTATATGCAATAAATAAAGTTTCATGCTTCTCATTCCTAACAATGCATTTTGATGATTCAAACATAACATGAAATCCTTTGTCACACAATTGACTAGTTACTGAGCAAATTATGTTTCAAACCATCAACAAGATAAACGTTAGAAATAGAAAGTAAATTGTTACCAACACTTCGAGACCGATAACTCTTCCTTTGTTGTTGTCTCCAACTCGTAACTTTTTCATCATCATGACGCTTTAGTTCAATAACTTGATGTGCATCTTCGGTCATGTGTCTTGAGCACCCACTATCCAAGTACCATGGGGTGCTCTCCTCGCATCCTACACTATGGGAAACATACTGGATTTTGGTACCCAAACACCTTTGGGTCTGAGAGTGTTAGTGTCGTAAACATTTTTAACTACCCATGCTAGTTTACTTACTTTGGCCTTTTGTAATAAACATTTCCCGACCATGTGAGTCTTGTTACATTTAGAGCATCTACGATCATCATTTAGCAATTTCTTGTAGCTTAACAAGTTTGCTCCGTAACCTATGCCTCTTTTGTTAAGTGCACGTCGTTGTGCTCCTAACATCATGTCAAACATTTGTTTACCATTTGTAAACTTATGCACCGTGCTAGTCAAGTCCTCTACTTCCTTGACTAAAGCATCTCTTTCCTTTATGACTTCATTTAAGTCATTTTGGAGATCATCAATAATCTCATTTTGTGACTCTATTTCACTAATTGCAATGGTCAAACTCTTTTTGAGTTGTTTGGTGTTTTTGACCTCCTTTTTCAACTCTTTCCTAAGCTCATCAAGACTTGGAACATCATTCAAATCATTAGCATTATCAAAATTAAAGAAGTTAGAATTTACCTCGCCTTGTGCCATGAGACAAAGTATTGCCTTCTCATTTTCTGATTCGGATTCTGAACTTGATGATGATGAGTCATCCCAAGTTGCTTTGAACCTCTTCTTTCCTTTGTCAAACACCTTCTTGATTTTGCAATCCATCTTGACGTGACCTGGTTTTCCGCAACCGTAGCATATTATTTCGTTTGAATTTCCTTCCTTGCTTCCACTTCGAAGCTTCTTCTTGTACTTTTCTCGTTTGTACATGGCCCTATTTAGCTTTCTTGAGATCATAGCTACTTCTTTCTCAAGATCATTTTCATCATATGATTCCTCATTTTCGATGACCTCTACCGATGCACTTGGGGAGCTACTTGCCTTCAATGTGATTTCTTTTCTTGAGCTTTTAGTCCCTCCACTTGATGCTTCCAATCTTGCTCGGTCTTTGAGTTCAAATTCGTGGACCGTTAACTCTCCACACAATGCATCAAATGTGTAGTCTCCAAGATTTTGTGCTGATTGGATAGCATATTTCTTGGCATCCCATTCCTTAGGCAAGCCTCTAAGGAATTTATACACTGAGGTCTCTTGATCATAATTCTTCCCTAGATTCTTGATCTCATTTAATAGCTTTGTGAATCTAGTGATGGCGGTGGCTATGTCTTCATCAGCCCCAACTCGGAAGGTTTCATAATGTTCCTCAAGTATTCTCAACTTGGTCTTCTTTACTTGCATGGTACCTTCATAATGTACCTCAAGCTTCTCCCATACTTCCCTTGCCGTTTGACAAGCACTTACTCTGTTAAATTCATTTTCACTTAATGCACAAAATAAGTGATTTACGGCTTGATCATTTGAAAGCTCAAGCTTTATCTCCTCCGTGGTGTACTCTTTCAATGGCTTATCCGGTGGAGTGTAGCCATTTTCAATTGCGTCCCATAAAAATCTATTTTGTGCTCGAATGTAAAATTTCATTCTTACTTTCCAATGAGCATAATTGGTTCCATCAAAATATGGAGGCCTACTCGAAGTGGTGCCTTCCCGAAGGCGAGCTGGATCTAAAGTTTGCATCCTTGCACAAAAACACTCAAAGATACGTTAGTAATACTTTGAGCAATAACCCGCTCTGATACCAATTGAAGGTCACCCAAGAGGGGGGGTGAATTGGGTTACCGAGTAGTTATTGCCCTTTTAAAAACTTTATGCGCAATTTACAACTATAATGTATATATAAGCTATGCAAGTAAAAGAAATGCAGGAAATATAAAATGACACACGATTTATAGTGGTTCGATCCAACGATCTACATCCACTACCTAACCTCCCCGGTTAGGATTTCAACCCCACTTATATTACCAATAAGTGTTACAACCTAAGCCTACCAGCCTAGAATGCCTAATTACAATTAGGACTTCCCACCTAGCCTCAACTAGGACTTTTCCCACCTAGCCACAACTAGGATTTTCCCACCTAGCCTCAACTAGGAATTTTCCCACCTAGCCGCAACTAGGATTTTCCCACTAAGCCTCAACTAGGATTTTCCCCACCTAGCCTCAACTAGGATTTTTCCCACCTAGCCGGAACTAGGATTTTCCCTTTCGACTTAGATTCCACTAAGTCTTACAATCATTCAAATACAACAATTTTGCTGGAAATACAGAGATACACTTTACAATACAAAGTGGTATCAAATTCAATCACAAGCAAGCCACCTAGAGCCTAACAACTCTTATACATGCAAGTGTGAGTACAAATGGCATATGCAAATATGTTACTGATGTTGGTGCAAATTCCAAATCTGAAATCGTTTCAAAAACTTAATATATTTGTGTGAAACCGATTTCAAGTCTAAGAACAAAAGTTTAGCAAGAATCAAGTTTAGGTGCAACACTTTTGTTCAAATCAATCTCAGAGTTTGATAATATAAATTTAAGTACAAAAACCCAGAGAAGATGTTGTTGCAAATTCCAAATCTGAAATCGTTTCAAAAACTTAATATATTTGTGTGAAACCGATTTCGAGTCTAAGAACAAAAGTTTAGTAAGAATCAAGTTTAAGTGCAACACTTTTGTTCAAATTAATCTCAGAGTTTGATAATATAAATTTAAGTGCAAAACCAGAGAAGAAGGTGTTTAAACACACAACAAAATGATCTTCAAATCAAATACACAAAATATTTAGATTAAGCACAAGTAAGATTTTAGATCTAGGAATTTCTTACAACCAGAAGAATGACAGAAGAGATCAGCTCTGGAGTGATTCTTGAACTCCTTTGAAAGCCTCAAATGTGCTGGATTTGTGAGCTAAGGAACAGCCTCAAAGATCTCTCTTTTGCTTCTACACAAAATCAGATTTCTTCTATGTAGATCTTTTGTTTTTGAGTGTAGATCTTCTTCTTGTTTTAAAACCAAGTTTGTGGTGGTTTTATAGTGGTAGGAATTCCAATATGACCGTTTATAGCCGTTCTAGGAATCCAGGAAATAAAAAATTCAAATTCAAAGCTTGATTTCCAAAAGTCAAAAATTGCGAGACAGAGTGAAATTAGCGCGCTAATCTATCATGAGTTAGCGCGCTAACATCGTCTTAGCGCGCTAACTAGCAGGGGACTTGAGAATAATTATTCTCGTCCCTTTGTGTTAGCGACCCTTAAACTTGTCCTAGGACCTAACCAACCCTTATATAACATGTTATACATGTTTATTATGAGTCATTAAGCCTATTTGGGTGGTCCTGGAGATATTACAAATTACGGTTTGGACTTTCTTTTTCATTTCTTCATAAATGCCGAGTCTTGAACTTGTATTTCTTGAATACTCTTGAAGTGTTATATTCCAAAATTCTATGGCCTCCTTTGCATCAACGACCAAATACTTGATTAGTACATTTTCACCTTGTTTGTTTCCATCAAAATCTCGGTCGGAATGTATGTTCCATGGTCCCAAATTCTATGGCCTCCTCCAACGACCATTCTAAGTACGGTTCCATGGTTGAAAAAAACCTCAAGGTCATGGGGGAGTTCAATCCCTAAGTTCTATACCCACTTGATCAATGCAAGTATAGCATTAAGTTCAAGCAAACACAAGTCCACACCACAAGTTGAAGACAACATCATGAATCATATTGAAAGTAGAAAGAATAGCAACTTGAGATCCATTGATCCCTAGGACAAGAGTATTACCCTATTAGAGGGCAAGAAATAACACTAAACATGGTGAAAAATTAAGAAAATATCAAATCAATACCTTGAAATCCAAAATAAATTGCCAAGTTTGATCCAATATCCTATCTTCCATAAGTGTTTTTCTCTAAAGCAAAAGTTATTAATTATACATCCCCTCATGCTATATAAAGCCCAGGGGTATTTTTATCCTAAAAAGGAACAAAGCCCTAAAAAATGTCCAAAAATGAGTTGATTGTTGGCAGCACTGAGGCATCGGCCTTAGTGCCAAGATTTGTAGACACGTGCTCGACTAGCTCATTGGGCATTGAGGCACCAAGTGGGGCCCCATGGCGCCAGGGTCAGTGCCATAGTAGGAAAGCCACTGGATTCTACCGCTAAGGAAAGTGCGTGGTGCTGAGGCATCATGTAGGCGTTGTGGCACCAGGTAGGTTGCCATGGCGCTAAAGCATGTGCCAAGGTTTAGACTATTATTGCAATGTAGCGTTGTAGGTGCAGTGTGGTGTTGGGACGCTGTGGAGCTACGTATGGCGCCATGGTGCCAAAGTCAGTACCAAGAGTGGATAAGCTCCTGGTTTTAGGCGCTGGGAGGTGGGTCAGGAGCTGAGGCGCATGGTCGGCCCCTAAGGTTGAAACTCTAACTTTTTGCTCCTTCTTCGTGCTTAAACTCCCACCTTCGGTCCTCTATCTTCCCACTTCACTTGCCATCCCATTTTTTGTTGTTTGAACCTATTATGCACAAAAACACACCATATAAGTTTCAACTCATCATTTATTTTCCGATTTGTTGAGCGAATACTAATAAAAAACCACTAACATTATGCTACGCATAAACATCCTCTATCAAAAATCCATATACAATCGGTGACCATAATTTGGAGTGTTAGCCCCAAGAGATATTGAAGTGTTTTTCTTTCTCTCGTGAAATCTAGAAAACTCGAAAATAGTAAAAATGAAAATCTAATTTTGTTTTAAGGTTTCAACCTCTATTTATGAGTGTAGATAAGCCCTCACTTAAAAAGTCTATTCGTAATACAACTATAATATTTAGGTAATTCATGAAAATTACACAAACGCCCCTGATAATAAGTTATCACCTAAAAAATCATAAGGGTTTTTTTGTCGTGAATTTTATCACATAAAATTCGTTACTCTAGACCAATTGAAATTGTGCAAAACCATTCTTTGTGTACGACCCAATATGTTCATGCGACGTTGGCAACGAACCAAAACTATTTTGGTACACAAGTCATAAACGGTCTCTAGCAAGGCTTTATGACTACCTAAGTAGATGAATATCAAAATTGATACAAACCTAATAAATTGACAACGACCAGATGACTGAAAACATCCAAATGCCATTAATCATATCAATTCTCTGGGACTTGGCCATTAAATAATCTAATATATCGAGGGACCCACATATATCTCTCTCTATATGAGAAGGACGAATTCTATCTTGATTACATACTTTCATTCATTATTCACATAGTAACCAATCACAGTTATTCTAATCTTCTAGTTAAAGACAACATTTTATTATATCGAATTACCATGCTTTTAATATCGAAGTCTATGATAATCTCAAGTCAAATGACTAAATGAAAAACCTATCATGAGTAATAACTATGACTTAATTCATGTGGTATTCTCATAGTGGGTCGGTCTAGTACCATGTCCCTAACAAGTACTCATGATCTCAATTTGTATTCTTATATGCATGATGATCACATGACCATCAATCAAGATTCACCCTAGTCTTAAGTCATTATAGTTCCTAATATAATGGTCGATTAGGGACATTTAGAATATTTCAATGACTATCCATATATCTTATTATATTTTATTAACTAAAATTATAAGATAAAAAATGTTTATAGATTGACCTAGGGCACATACCCCAACACCTCCCACTTGCACTAGGGCCAATCATTCATGTATCTAATACCTAATGACCTAACATGACCATCTTGTTTCGCTTGTGGAAGAGCCTTCGTCAAAGGATCTGCAACATTGCCTTCTGAAGGAGCTCTATAAATCTTCACGTCTCCCCTCTCAATGATTTCTCGAATGAGGTGAAAACGTCTAAGTATAAGTTTAGATCGGTGGTGTGATTTTGGTTCCTTAGCCTGTGCTATCTCCTCGTTGTTGTCGCAATACAAGCAAATAAGGTTAGCTATACTAGAACCGCACCAAGTTCAAAGATGGAATTTTTAATCAAAACTACCTCTTTAGCAGCATCAGACACTGCAATATACTCTGCTTCTATTATAGAATTTGCCACAATTTCTTGCTTCAAACTTTTCCAGTTCACTGCACCTCCATTCAAAGTAAATACATATCTAGACTACGATCTAAAGTTATCTATATTAGTTTAAAAACTTGCATCTGCGTAACCATTTACAATAAGCTTGTCATCCAAACTAGCATACACCAAGAATATTTCTTTCGTCCTTCTCATGTACTTAAAAATGTTTTTTATTGCTATCAAGTGACTCTCACCGAGATCAGATTGATATCTTCTTGTTGCGCTCAAAGCATATGATAAATCAAGTCGGTTCAATAACATGGCATACATGATAGATCTAATAGCTGATGCATATGGAATCGTATTCATGCGCTCTGATGGCTTCTTTCCTAATCTAAGGCACCACCCAGCCTAATCCCGTAGTTAAGCTTTAATCCTATCCACGCAGGACGCAACTACATATTAGTCAGCATTTACAATCTAAACACCTATTTTCTCATGTTCAGGATAAGTAATACACTAGTCCTACTAATTTATACAATTTAGAGTTAATTAAAACTTTTTCCTGAGTTAATTATTTAGTAGAAGTCTTATTGGTTATGCGGAAGCAATTAGTAGATTATGTGGAAGCCATTTATAAAATCCTAAGTGTGGAAAGCTAAGAAATGACATCATATATATAAAGTCCTCAAAATGCAGTGAAACAGTAAAATAGTCTAAGTCAGGTCGGGGAAACTAACGCTCAACCCAATATATAACCCAAATAGTATTTGAAAGGCATATAAAATATATACAATCAAAATACCAAAAAAGACCTATAATCTATGCGGTGACTCGCCGCGGGCTCAGGGATAATCGCCGATCTTCTCCTTGCCCGGCCTGTTGGTAGATAGCTCTGCACCCACCATCATAAAAAGGGTGGTGAGTTCAAGAATGAAATAGCAATCCCAGATGACAAGTTTAATTTGCATTTACAAATATTCAAATGGTATTTAAAAGCATATAAATGGGAAAACTGAAAAATAAACCATATGCGAGTAAATACCAAAGTTAAACAACTGATACTGACACTAGGCTAAGTAGTGTTGATTTAGGTCCGGTCGGCAGTGAAACGTGTCACTCCGACTCAATAATCATATAGCACAAGGGACTCTAACCCAAGTGTTACCAGGGACTCTAACCTCGGTGTATAGACCACTTTAGGGACTCTAACCCCGAGTGTCATACAGTGTCAGGTAACACGTACTGACATCCCCAAGGACTTTAACCCTATGAGTCGCGCACACCTCGATCGAGTACGAGACCTAAATGCGAAAACTACTTTTAAAATTTCAAGGAATACTAAGTATGAATTCTCAAGGCATAAACACATCTACATACCTAAAAAAATAAGGAATACAAGTCCCCTTAAACATTTATAAGATATTCTCTAGCCTAATAGCATGCTATTTATCATTCAGTTCACATTTAAAACAACAAGAATAGACATAGCATGGGATAGAATCAATGTATCAAATCAAATTAATGGATATCATGCAAACTAGACTCATCAAGTGAGCATAGACACAAATAACATATGATATAAGAATACAAAGGCAAAATAGTCAAAGGACTATGCAAGGACAACAATTAATAGAAATGAAATACCAAGTAAAGTTGCCATTGAGTATACTCACAACAACAAAGTAAAGTCATAGCTTTACTAGGCTCATGATACTCCAAATCTTGTATTCGCTCTCCCGTACCTTTTTTCTGGGTTCCTGAGTTTGGTATCTCATTAGTTCAAATATAGTGGGTTTAAGCTCAATTTAGTGGTTTTTATTGTGTATTCAAATTGGTTCATTAGACTTTAAATCAATCTTCCTAAATCAGCCCCTAAAGACTAAATTAAGTTTCAATTTCAGTCCTACATTTTCATGCAGTTTTAGGCATGAAATGGTCAAAATATCAAAATCATTCATTAGTACAATTATTTTTGGTCTCTCTCTTAAGCTTTCTAGAAAGGTTTAGTTTGCAAGATTCTGATTTAAAATGAGAGAGATATCATGATTTTACTTAAACATAGGTCTAATTGGGATTTAATCCGACCAGCAGAATTTGGCAAAAATCTATTTCTCCCAATCTATAGTTTCTAAAAAATGATTTTCAGTGACAAGGCAGTAAATATATCCAAACAAAACATACTAAAAGATCATCTCATTTGGGTAAGTAGTTAGGGAGTTATGCCCTTAACAGATTTAGTTTCAAAACTTTACTTTTTAATTCCAGCACCTATTTATAGAGCATGTTTGGACATAAAAGCATTTAAATCAAAATACCTTTAGTTAATTAAAGTTATTCCTCTTCAAATAAACTTTCAAATGTCGCTGGTTTGGATCAATTCGGATCTAAAATGAGTAGATTATGACCAAATTACCCAGGTTGATTTCAAATACAACATGCATAATTCTAGTTTTGGTTGTTGCAAATTCAAAAATTCATGTCTTTATGATTTCAAAACCAAATTAAGAACTTCAATATAGCTAGATTATCAACTTGAAATGAGGAATCCAAATATATAAATTAATTGCAAATACTCAATCATCTACTATCTGAAATTAGCCTAAAACCAGAACTTATTCTAATTTCAACTAAAAAGATGTGTACCTAGTAGATGTAGCAGCCTAGCTTGAGAATTTCTCACCAACTCTCATGGATTCCTTCAACACCTTGATGATTCACTCCTCTCCATCAATTCCTTCTTATTCTCTAACAAAAAAGAAGTGATTTAGTTTGCATGTTATTTGATCACTAATATTATATATTAAGGTGATGTTCCTTCCTAGCCCTTAATCTTCATGGATATAAGTATCCATAGGAATATGTAATGGTCCACCTTTGTCATATATCCCACTAACTCCTACTAACTCAACCTCAAGTGACACCATCTCATTATTCACCTAGTTCCTAAATGTGCCAATGTGTATCTTTAGACCAATCTTATACTTTCCATTTAATTTACTCAACTATAGGCCTTTATTTTTATTTACATTAACCAACGCAACCATAGGCTTACAAGTAATTCCTCATTTCATATTAGAATTAAATAAGACTTACTAAAATGCTAAATACCCGATTCCCTGGATCGCACGCTACTCGAGGCGCGTCCTCGCTCTCATCTCGACGCTTACAATGTATAAACCAACTGAGCAAGTCTACACAATACATAACACTAGGCATACATCAATACAAAACACAATATACCCCGACACATGGCTCGGTCGGTGCACGTATCACTGTGTAGGTCCCACATCAACGGCCAGTGATCTTAATTAAGGAGTTAAAAAGGGGGTTAGAGATTTGGGTCGTGACATGCGCTCTCGCTCATAATTAGTATTCACACTTTGAGTCTTACCGAGACTTATACAATGACAAATTGACAATGACCCTCTTTTAGAGTCTTACATACTGAACCTATTTATTTAATTTCAAAATACGCAGTCTGACTTAGACCGATCAGTCTTTTAGATCTATCCCTATAGATCTTAGTCTAAATGATGTAGGCTACATCTTCTAAGTCCTTCATTAAAAAACACTTCCCTAACCAAGACTTGACACTCTACAAGGTTGGGATATCATTTTCCATGAGAAATATATCATCAACATACAATATCAAGAAAACAACCCTTCCACTGACCTTCTTCTATACACAAAGCTCATCTTCATTTTTAATGAAACTAAATTTTATAATTGCTTCATCAAAAAAAATATTCCAACTCCGAGAAGCTTGCTTTAATCTATAAATATCATTGAAGCTTGCACACCTTCTTAGGATTTTCAAGATTAATGAATCCTTCAGGCTGTATTATATATACGTCCTCAAGTAATTATCTTTTTAGAAATGTTGTTTTAACATCCATTTACCATATTTCATAGTCATAATATGTGGTTATGGCAATTAGAATTCTAATGGATTTAAGCATGGCTATAGGAGAAAAAGTCTCATCGTAAAAAACACCTTGATACTATTTAAAAATTCTTGCTACTACCCGTGCATTATAAGTATGCACATTGCCATCCATGTCAGCTTTCTTCTTGAAAATCCATTTACATCCAACGGTCTTACCACCTTCGGGTAAATTAACTAGGTTCCAAACTTGGTTATCATACATGGATTGCATATCATAATTCATGGCACTAAGCCATTTATCTACCTCAGGGCTAGACACAGCCCCCTGATAATTAGTAAACTTATTTTGATTCATAAGCAATAAATCACTACTATCAGTAATAAAAAATTCAAATCTCCCAGGCTGATGTCTTACCCAATCAGACCTACGCGGGCTTTGTGATACCTATGGAGGTTCAACAAGTTTAAGACTTTGTTTATCTCCCAGTGGTAGCTGAGTATTTTTAGTGGTTCTTAAACGTCTTCAAGACTTATTTTATTCCTATTGTTGTATTTTGAAAAAAACTTTATTCCATAAAGACATCATTTCGAGCAACGAACACTTATTCTCAGGGGGATTATAAAAGTAATATCCTTTAGTTTCTTTTGGATAACCAACAAATACACACTTGGTAGATATAGTTGATAGCTTTTCTAAGATTATTTTGTCATATGAAAACCTTATAGCCTCAAATCTTAAGGAAAAACAAACTTGGTCTTTTCCTAAACCATATCTCATATGGTGTTTTATCAACAGCTTTAGAAAGAACATGATTCGGTGTAAACGCAATAGTTTCTAGGGCATATCTCTCAAAGAAAATAAGATGATCTGCATGACTAATCATAGATAGAACCATATTCGATAAAGTCTGATTTCTTCTCTCAGAAACACCATTCCATTATGGAGTTGCTAGAGGAGTTAACTATAAGACAATCCCACAGTTTCCAAGATGATTGTTAAACTCTTGGCTCAAATATTCACCTCCTTAATCTGATCGAATTGTTTTAATAGTTTTACCAAGCGAATTTTACATTTCATTCTGAAGTCATCTCAAAAGATTAACCTTTATGTTTCATGAGATACATGTAACTAGATATGCTAAAATCATCGGTGAAAGTAATGAAGTACTGATAACCACTTCTAGTCATTGTGTTTGTAGGACTGCATACATCAGCATCTATTTCACGTAATAAATCACTAGCCCTTTCATTGTGTCCAATAAAGGGACTCTTTGTCATCTTGCCTAGTAAATATGATACACATGTTTTATATGATTCAAAATCAAATAAATCTAAAAGTCCATCTTTAAGGATTATAGAGATGCGTTTTTCATTTATGTGGCCAAGACGACAATGCCAAAGGCAAGTTTGTACTTTTTCATGTTTAGAATATAAAGACCATCACACAAATCAGCATTCGCATGGAATACATCTTTAAGAGAAATGAAGCATTTATTATTCTCAATAATGAAATTAAAACCATCCCAATCTAAACATGAAACTAAAGTAATGTTTCTGCTCAAGGCAGGGAGATAATAACAATTATTTAAAATAAAATAAGTCCACTAGGTAAAATTAACTCATAGCATCCTACAGCTAATGCAACAACCTTTGCTTAGTTTCCAAATCGTAGCATGACTTCTCCTTTCTTTAGTTTTTTATTTTTGGTGAGACTTTGCGTATTAATACAAATGTGAGATCCGCATCTGGTATCCAATAACAAAGAATCACTAGTAGACAAGTTAACTTCAATAAACATAAATACCAAAGCAGTAGTCGCACTACTCTTCTTTTTCTTTAGATCATTAAGATAAAGCTTGTAATTTTTGAACCAATGCCCAGATGCATGGCAGAAATGACAGTTTCCTTTTTTTTCTTCTGGGACAGTGAAGTAGAAGTATCCTTAGGCATGAGTTGTTCCACAGGCTTTGTGACAGTCATAAAAACCTTCCCAACTTTAGCTTGCCTTTGCCTTCTTCTTCATAGCCTTTCCTTTCTGAACCATTAACACATTAGCAATGTGTTTCTTGATATTTTCCATAACAGTTTTAAGCATCAAATGCAACTTTGAGGTAAAATTATCCATATTATTCATGTTGTATTTCATCACAAATTCTGAATAATTATTAGGCAATGAATTCAAGATCGAATTTATAGCAAACTCTTGGCTTTTAGGAAATCTAAACCTGTCAAGATGGTCAATATTACCCTTCATTTTCAAAAAATGAGGACTAACCGATGCACCCTTGACCATTTTACAAGAATGAAGGTTTTTAACTTTCTTGAACCCTTCTTGCCTAGCTTGTCGTTGGAATATTTTCTTCAGCATCATTGTCATGTCGTAAGCTTTTATGTGTTCCATGTCTTTCTGAAGTTCAAGAACCGTAGTTGCCAACATAATGCAAGCAACATTAATTGAGTCATTGACATGCTTAGTATGTGCATCCTTAATGACTCTTAAAGCATTGATCGTTGGTTCCTCAAAATTAGGATCATCCAAGACATACAACTAGCATTCATGCTTTAAAACAATTCTCAATTTTCTGAACCAGTCAAGAAAGTTTGTCCCTGATAACTTATCCTTCTCAAAGATAGATTGCAGTGACAAAGGATTATTATGTTTAGATCTACAACAAAGATTATGCAAAAGTTCATTTCAGTATAGAGGAATAAACTCCCACTAAATTAACAACCCTCCTTAAAAAATGCTATGTTAATTTAAGGGACTAAAATCCATGTTTCACCTAATTCCAAGACTGCTAAGGCATGACACTTCAAATTAAGTTATTTAGGTAGGTACCAATTACCAATTACATCATATGTAACTTTTAGTTATTTTATGAGATTATGACATCTCATGTCTTAGCATGTTTTATCAAATTTGTGCCTAAAGCCGAAAACCATTTTGATAGCTTTATCAAGTCTAACCATTTCAAACAATAGAGTAACCGTTACACAACTTGTCTCACAAAGATAAAATAAAACACTTTGCGAAGGCAGATTCATATTGATGTGATCGAAATCTTGACAAGCGCTTGAGAATTGATGACACTTGACTTAAGATTTAGAATAGGGAATTTTTATTTGTTTTAGTGATCATAATTTAAACAAGATAAATATCAAATATTACAATGCAGGTACAATCACCAAACAAGTTAGGAGATTTTACTGATATTGACTATTATACAAACTTCCTTGTGCTAAAATACTTAGCATCGGTCTTGCTGGCCGGTCAGCGAGAGGTGGTTTCGAAAATTGAAAATCGCATAAAATTCTTCATTATTTTAGTCAATCT
Organism: Stephania yunnanensis; assembly: GCA_039657365.1. Lineage (NCBI taxonomy): Eukaryota > Viridiplantae > Streptophyta > Magnoliopsida > Ranunculales > Menispermaceae > Stephania > Stephania yunnanensis. The sequence goes on along the minus strand of CM077584.1, from coordinate 47,452,093 downwards.
AATTGACCAAAATTGCCCCTTATTTTAAGTCCAAAAAATATTACTTACAAAGTTTTTAACAAACTTGGGCCCACCTCTAACTTAATATTTTATCCTAATCTAATTATAATTTAAGATACTTTGAATCCTTATCCAGTATGAATTTGTTATATATCTCTCCTATCTTGTAGGTTTTATAATTCTTATCTGATTACAAGTTTATCTCATATCTAATAGGAATATACTAACAGATAACCACAATGAGATATATGATCAAAGCCAATTTTGATTCTTATTCATACAAAACAAGCAATTGAATCAAGAAACGAAATATTAATCATGCATTCATTACCAGAATTATATTAATTAATCATATTAACCTAATCATGATTTCCATCATGGAGACAAACATAATTACTGAACAAAAACGAAAATATGTATTTAACACCAGAATCACATTAAACTAAATATGACTTCTACCATAAATATATGAAATTTGTATCGTTCAATATTAAAAAAAGTATTAATCGAAATATTCTAAAAAAGAATTCTATCATTGAATCAAATCATGTGTATGTATCAAATACATGCTTTAAAACAAATTCTTGATAAAAATTATCATGGAACTTATATGTACATTATATATACATTAATCAAGATCATGTTTTCACACATATATCGTATATACATAAAAGAAAACATGCAAACATTTAATAGAACTTAGCCTTATGCTTTGATACCACTGTTAGATTTTAGCAACGCAGCGAAAAATTGAAAACAACTTTATGAAAAACACCAATAGGATCGAAAATAAGTTCCATTAAACTAGATCTCCAAATATAAACCATACTTTATCCGTGGTTTTCTTCTCTGATTGTTCGATCTCCATGACGTTGAAGTGCCTATACTTTATTGGAAATCCACATACGAATGGTGATCACAATTTGGAGTGCTAGCCCTAAGAGAGGTAGAAAATGTTTTTCTCTCTCTAGAAATCTAGAGAACTCGAAAATGGTAAAAATGAAAATCTTATTTCATTTTTGTGTTTAACCTCTATTTATATTTAAGATAAGCTCAGTTAAAAATATATTCATAATACGACTATTGTATTTAGGCAATTCAAGAAAATTACACAAACGCCCCCATTAATAAGTTATCATATAACAAATTGTAAGGGCTTTTATGTCATGAATTTTATCATATAAAACTCATTATTCTGGACCAATTGAAATTATGCAAAGCCATTCTTTAGTGGAACCCAATAGGTTCATGCAATGTTGCCAATGAACCAAAACTATTTTGGTACACAAGTCATAAGCGGTCTCTAGTAAGGCATTATGACTACCCAAATAGCATGAATATCAAAATTGATACAACCTAATGAATAACATATCTCATATCCTTTTGTCGTGTGATATCCTTTGATTAAATATAACGCATGAAGAGTCACCCTTAATGTTCATTCGTACTAGTCTCGATCTTTAAGTAGACTGAAAACATCCAAATGACATTGAATATATTAATTCACTTGGACTTGGCCATTTAAATGTGTAATATATCGAGGGATCCACTGATATCACTCTTTATACAAGAGGGACAAATTATATCTTGATTACACCCTCACATATTATTCACTTGGTAACCAATCATAATCTTTATAATCTTCTAGTTAAAGACAATGTTTGATTATGTCAAATTATCATGCTCCTAATATTGAGGTCTATGGTAATATAAAGTTAAAGGACTAACTAATATACCTATAATGAGTAACACTTATGACTTAATCCTTGTGGTATTCTCATAGCGGGTCGGTCCAGTACCTTATTCCCTAATAAGTACTCATTATCTCGATTTATATCCTTATATGCACGATCATCACATTACCATCAATCGAGATTCACATTAGTCCTAAGTCATTATAGCTCCCAGTATAATGATTGACTAGGTACATTTCAAATATTTCAACAAATACCCATTGATCTTAGTATAAGGTAAACATGCAATCACTTACAATAAAATAACAAATGAAAAACTCTAGTTTATTAACTAAAATTATAAGATAAATAATATTTATATATTGACCTAGGGCACATGTTCCAACATAGCAGTATCAAGATTTGTGCTACCATAAAACTCAATTGGCTTGTGTCACTAGAACTCGTGAGACTATTGAACCTCGGTTACCCTAATGCTCATTTTGGTATGCGTAGGCGGTGCAGTCTCTGGTTATACTAGTACTATTGCTCTCTCGCTATATGCAATGTTGGTATGATGGAAGTCGTAGGAGTGGCATGTGCTATAGGCATACTCGCTTTCTAAATAGTAGGTACTGCCGACGAAAATGGTGGAGGTGAAGGCGTAACATGTCCTTTCAAAATCCTAAAGATCTCCTCAAGTTATCGTCCATGTTTCGCTACTAGCTTGGATAACTCCTCAAACCTTGTGGCAAGATCCCCATTATTGCTACCGGCCTCATGCTGATCCGCCATCAAGATTTACAATGAAAGTGAGTCTCGATCAACTTTATAGCTACTGATATATAGTATAATACACTTCATCAAATAACATATATAGTTAAATTTTCTTATTTTCCCCAACTCACCTCATTTTCCAACTAATACTCTAAGTCGGGATTATAGAGTTTCCACACTAAGTTCTATTTATGTCCTAACTCTAAAGTTGTTTCAGAACTTTATTTAATTTGGGCTTATCAAGAGTTAAGGCAAAAATCTGCACTCTGATACCAACTGTAACGACTCCTATCCCCATAAATTGTGCCTTGCCGGCCTAGACTTGTGTGGACCTTCGAGTCAGCCCTCATAAGGTCAATGTATGCCTAATAAACCTTCATTTCCATTTTTATTAATTATTATGTGTTTTAAAGTCGAGTTATTACATTTTCCAAGTTTTCTAATTAAAGCAGCGGGACTAAACTTAAGCAATTTAAATAACTTAATAAACGAAAAGTTGGGACAACTTATGGTGTGGAAACCTAAAAATACAATCTCATGTATACGTAGGTGAAAAAACATGGAAATATACATGTATCATAGTGTACTCAACCTGTTTATCTAGTTTTAAAAATGTATATAACATAATTACACCAAAAGGAACTACGCATAGCAAAAGTGGAAGTCGACTCTGAGGAGAGGCCCGAGTAAGTTACTAATTATTGGCTCCTTTCCCTCGCTAGACGATAAACCTACAATTATCATTACATAAGAGACAATTCTACTGAGTAAAGCTAGAGGACTCTCAACATTAATTTTAGAATCCAAAAAAAGGTTATCCGATAGATCATGCAGTTAATCAGGAAAAATGAAATAGAAATAACATGCATGATAGATAAGCTAATAAGGAATTCAAAAAGAATTCAACAACAATATCACACCAATATGGGTATCCAAGTGGTCCAAGTCCATCCAGCTGTAACATACATTATCTAAACCTAACTTCGAAGGCGGGTTGTGGACTTAACTAAGTTTCCTAAAGTTTAAATTGGTTCCATCAACTGTAGCACAAACACACAGTTAACTCTAGCAGTTTGACTTTCCAATTCTAAATTGAGGACTTAGTATAATCTACTATTTTCGCAGTCTTGGTGGTACATATGATCACACATCATGTATGCCACACCCATGACAACCATTGGAACACTTAGGCCCTAATCCGCTCGATACGAGAGTATATCATGAAGATAATCAATATGAACCACACGGTAATATATAATGCATGTTTTTCCCAAAATATTTGATAACAATCACAAGGAATGACAATTTGAGTCAACAATAGCATGCATTTGAGTTTCTAGGAAAATTTTTATCGACGAAGACATATCACAAAGATATCATCAATTCAAGAATATCGAGTTCACAAATAATAGCATTTTCACTAACAAATGAGTAAGATTCATGAGTTAGCACTTCACAGAGAGATAAAACCAGTTGAATGAAAATAATTAGTATTAAGGCCCCTACTTGTTTGCATACCTCAAACCTACATGAAATTCAAACGTTCCCAACTCCCATACACCTCCAACCGATCCTCGACACCTGACATTGTGCAACTATGCTCCTGGTACCCATTTGGATAAGTTCTATGTGTGTTAAGAGTCCGTTTAATTTGGTTTACATCTATTAATATAATCTCAAACCTATATTGATTCATAGCTATCTTTTTACCAAATTTACTTCAAAATAAATGACGAAAAATAATGCTAAAATGCCTAGAAAGGACTCTGGATAGACTCGAGTCTCAATCCCAATGTTGTTGAATGAAACTTAACAATAAAATCTCAGTTAAAACTCATTTGGATGGTTTAAAATGATGTTTTTGAAATTCAGTCCATATATGGACTTGTTCGAAATAATATAATCTTCAAACCAAAATGCATCTCGAAGACTATGTTAATGATCATGAAGTGATTCCAAAATTGACATGCAATGAAATCACATAAGAAAACTTGATATGAAAATATTGGGCTGAAGGACCTTATACAATCCTTAAACAAAATAAGCCCAAAAGTCATAAAAGTGTTATCCCCGCAGATAAACCCTAACTTTTGGTCCATTTTTGACAAATTAAATGACATTAATTTTGGAATCTAATGACTCTAAGTTGCTCGTCTCTCTGATTTCCAATGGTATACGGAACGTCAGAATTCGAGTTAAAATGAGTGAGTTATGAGCATTTGATGAAAGTCAATTAAAATGGTCCTAAGTCTACCAAGAATGTGGAGTGCGCTCCACGATTTGGGGAAGCACCTTCCAGGGTAAGGCGTAATTGCAGAAATGTTGTTCTACACTCCCAAATCACCCAAAAATTACTTGAAATGTTTACAAATTATACCCAATCACCAAAAATTGATAAACCATAATTATTGGCAACCAAACAACATTGATACAACAACTTACACTTTAATTTATCAAATTAAGATCAAGATTTTACATTCATGAACCCTAAAACTCATAATTGACATCAAGACTTTGAAAACCTTTTAAAAACCATACATTAATTGAAAAGTTTATGTCCATTAGAGCTTTTTCTTCACTAGCTTAATCAAAAGACCTAATTTACAAAGATTTGAATCATAAATAAGAGAGGAAGAGTTCATTTCCTAGAGTAGTTCTTGACTAGCTTGATCAAAATGAAACTTTTGCACCAATATTTACTCATTTGATCATTCAATTACCAATTTTCAACTCTTTTCCTCTGATTTTTTCATCTTTCTAATGGTGCATGTTCATGAAATTGACTAAAGGTTGGTATTTATACTACTTGCCCTATTCAAATAATAGCCCCACATCTTATTTCATTATGTCCATCTAGAGGTGCTTAAAAGACCATTACTTACCCCATAATTTTTCACTAACTCTCTCTCTAACAATTAACGAAATACATTTGATCTCTTAGGATTTAGTGGTATGCGGATCTTAAGGCAAATCTATGGTTTTGTTTTATTCATTGTGAAGTTTGGCTTATTTGATTAGGCTTTCTTAAATAAATCAATTGCCTAAGTAGATTAAGTAACCTAAGTACAAATATTTTTTGTATATTTAAAACATACTTAGGTACTTTCCACATCATTTACTACCGAGTCTCACGCTTGTACGCATGTCGAGGCATGACTCCACTCACTCACTCGACTATTAAATTATAAGATTTGCACACGAGTATTTGTATAGGTTGTACACGTCATAACTCATAAATGAAGTATTTTTGGACCTTTACACAAACAAAGATGTAAAGAAACACATGACTTACAACTTAATTAGTTTGTATTATGTATTTTGGTTGGAAAAATCAAATAGAGAATAGTATACACTTGGCTCAATATATTTGAAGAATGGAGATTCTTCCATATTATTTTGAGATAGAGCCAAAGATATGAATTGAGTAGTAATGAAAAGAGATAGCATATTTATAACTTGTATAGGGTACAAGTAAAGGTTATACTTTGAGAGTATAATCAAGAAATATGTTGATCTCTATTTAGAAGCGTATATCTACTAAAGTAAAGGGAATTAACTTCCTCTATTCAGATGTAGAAAGAAGTTTGGTAAATAAATGATTAAGATGTAAAATCTTAATAATGTGGAAATATGGAAATTGGAGAAGTGATCAAGGCAATTTGGAATAGATATTAGTTAAATGAAAGAAATGAGTTTCTTTTTGAACTTATTAATTGAGAAAAACCTGAAAAGGTTAGAAAAGACATTAATTTTCTAACTAGTCAATTGAAAAGTTAAATGAATTGTCTAATGAGTCATAATTGATAATTGCTTTCTAATCAACAACCTAAATGAATTTATGAGTGGACATTTAGAGAATGAGTGACAGTTAGATGATGTATTAGGTTTCATTTTTTGATTTTTTTTAGATTTCTTGTCATGGGATGACATAGGTAAATTGAGATCTCTAGCAATGAGATGACTTACATAATTTTAGGTTTTTGTTGAGAAATACTGGAATGGTAATGGATCAGATGGACATACGACTCTATTTTAGTATCTAATATTATGTTTAGATGCTATTTGCATCACCTTATATCTTTAGACTAATGATAGTCTAAGAGTTGATCGGTCAGAAGTTCTAATGAAAATATATTTGTTGATAAAGAAACAAACTTAGACATGTATACCATAGTTTGACGGACATGGAAATAATTATTAATTGATTGTGGAACAATTATTCAGATAATGATGAAAAGTATTTCATGAAAAGCAAGATAAGATAAATTTTGCTAGGTATTAACTATTGAATGAGATTCAATCGAAAGATATGAGAATGGAAGAAAGATTTTAGAGAAGTTCCACAAGAGTAAAAGCATGATTCTTTAAGAAATTAAAACTGCCTAAATTGATAGGAAAGTAATTATAGTTTTTTTTTCACCGAATAGGAAATAAGAGATCAAAAGTTGAACTTCTTTGGATCTCTACTCGTAAATATCACAAAAAGTTTTAGGTGAATAAGAAGAGTTTTCTTAAAGGTGATTCTTCCTATTAGGTATTTCCTTCTTCTTATTATGAACAAGGAAATCTTTATTTTAAGCAAGTTTCGAGGAAAAATTTAAATTAATTAGGAAGATTGTCAAATCCTTGATTTCAATAAATCGATATTTAGATTTAATTATAAGGTTAGTGGATCTTAATCATGACACCTGTTGTGGATTAGGACTTGGATTAGTGAAAAGAGAATCAATAAGCTAATGTTATTTTTTGTTGCTAAATGCGTAGTGTGTATATTATATAGTATTTTGTCGCAACGTCAGAGTGTGTTGAGGTGCGTTCTCAATTTTTTATAATCGGGGTTGCAAATGCATGTCTAAGGGCACAAATGAAAATAAATAATTAGTTGCTCAAAAACTCATAAATCAAGTGTCAATAATTGCGTAGAGATTTTGCCTCGATTTGCATGCAAGTCAGAATTGATAGTAGTGTAAAATGATAATGAAGTTAGTGCAAGACCTTTCCTCGAGTTTTGTGTCAATTGACGATGGTCAAGATTGAGACTAGGTACAAATTAGTGTAAGTTTGGCTAAGTATGGTTAGAGGATTAGTCCATAAGCATTTAGTATGTCGTGGACGAAGTTAATATTTTTAGGGTTTTGGGTGACCGAAACCACTATTGTGGAAGTTCTATAAAGTTGGATTATTTTGTCGAGAACTTGGCTTAATTTAGTGAAATAATTTGATCAAAAATGAGTGCCATAAGTCAAAATACGTCAAAATAATTGGAGAATTAATAAACAAAAAGAAATTAAGCTGCTAACTAGCAGCTAAGGCTTTATATATAAATATAAGAAAATCAAAAATCAAATAAAAATCATTTCAATAGAATGAAGTGAATGTTTTGATCCCTAAACCTCTCCACTGACACTTTCATACACGGGTCTCCACACGTCTAATTTTCGTTCGATTTCTCTCTGCAATACAGTAGAACATCGCAAGATGGATCAGTTTGATCCATGTCTCCATGGTGGAAATGAGGCATTAAGACCGCAATCAAGTAGATTCTCAATTCAAGGCATTTTCCATAATTCAATTTGAGTTCTCGCGATTTTTTGATTTTTCTTCATGAGATTTTGACGGAAATTAGTAGGAATTGTTGTGAATTTATATATTCAATTGATTTGCGTTGATTTGGAAGAAATTCCACCGATGTAGGTTATGGTTTTGGTGAATTGAATTGATGCAATTTAGTTGATAACCATTTTGAAGATTTTTGTTGGGTTTTAAGGGCTATACGCAGCGAAAAATTCAAAACAATATTTGAAAAACCCCCCAAAGGGATCGAAAATAAGTTCTATTAAACTAGATCTAAAAAACTAAGCCTTACCTTAATCCGTGATTTCTTTCTTTGATTGTTCGATCTTCAAGACGTTCAAGGCGCGTCCTCTGTGGGAAATCCACACACGAACGATTACTACAATTTGGTGTGATAACCCCAAGAGAGATTGAAAACGTTTTACTTTCTCTCACAAAATCTAGAGAACTCAAAAATAGTAAAAAGAAAAATCTTATTTCGTTTTCGGGTTTTAACCTCTATTTATATGTGTAAATAAGTCCTCATTTAAAATCCTATTTGTAATACAACTATTGTATTTAGACAATTTAAGTAAATTACAACATACGCCCATATTAATAAGTTATTGTATAATAAATTGTAAGGGCTTTATGTTAAGAATTTTATCATATAAAACTCATTACTTTGGACTCGTTGAAATTTCGCAAAGTCATTCTTTATGTGCGATCTAATATGTTCATGCGATGTTAGCAGTGAACTAAAACTATTTTGGTACACAAGTCGTAAGCGGTCTCTAGCAAGGCATAATGATTACCCAAGTAGCATGAATATCAAAATTGATACAACCTAATGAATAACAAATACATATCCTTTTGTCATGCGATATGCTTTTGATTAAAAATAAGACATGGAAAGTCACCCTCGATGTTCAATCGTACTAGTCTCGATCTTTAGGTAAACTAAAAACATCCAAGTGACATTGATCATATAAATTCACATGGACTTGGCCATTATTAGTCTATCATATTGAGGGATCCACTGATATCTCTCTATACGAGAGTGATAGATTATATCTTGATTGCACGCTTCACATTGCAACCAATCACAATCTTTATAATCATCCGGTTAAAAACATCGTTCGACTATGTCAAATTACAATACTCATAAAATTGAAGTTTATGGTAATCTCAGGTTGAAGGACTAAATGATATAGCCATCATGAGTAACGCCTATGACTTAATCCATGTGGTGTTCTCATAGCGGGTCGGTCTAGTACCTTGTTCCATAATAATTACTCATGATCTCGATTCATATCCTTATATGCGTGATCATCACATGTTCATCAATTAAGATTCACACTAGTCTTAAGTCATTATAGTTCCAACTATAATGACTAACTTGAGAAATTTAAGATATTTCAATAAATACATACGGATCGATTATAAGGTAAAAATGCAATCACTTGTAATAAAACAAAAAATGAAGACCTCAATTTTATTAACTAAAATTATAAGATAAACAATGTTTGTAGATTGATTTAGGGAACATTGCATGATCATCGCATGTTCATCAATTAAGATTCACATTAGTCTTAAGTCATTATAGTTCCAACTATAATGACTAACTTGAGAAATTTAAGATATTTCAATAAATACATACGGATCGATTATAAGGTAAAAATGCAATCACTTGTAATAAAACAAAAAATGAAGACCTCAATTTTATTAACTAAAATTATAAGATAAACAATGTTTGTAGATTGACTTAGGGAACATGTCCCAACATCTCCCACTTGCACTAGGATTCATGTATCTAATACCTAACGACCTAACATGACCATCACGTTTCGTTTATGGAAGAGCCATCATCAAAGGATATGCATTAATGTCTTTTGTAAGAACTCCACAAATCTTCACATCTCCCCTCTCGATGATTTTTCAAATGAGATGAAAACGCATAAGTATATGTTTGGATCGGTGTTGTGATCTTTGTTCTTCGACCTATATTATCACCCCATTATTGTCAAAATACAAGCAAATATGGTTAGCTATACTTGGAACCATACCAAGTTCAGAGATGAAATTTTTGATATAAACTACCTCCTTAGCTGCATCAGACGTTGCAATATACTCAACTTCTGTTATAGAATCCTACCGATATTTCTTGCTTCAAATGTTTTAGCTCAACGTGCCTCCATTTAAAGTAAACACCTATCTAGATTGTAATTTGAGGTCATCTATATCAATTTGAAAACTTGCATTTGTGTAACCACTTACAAAAAGCTTATCTTCTAAACTTCCATAGACCAAGAACACTTATTTAGTCCTTCTCAAGTACTTAAAAATGTTCTTTATTGCTATACAGTGACTCTTACAAGGATCAGAATAATATTTTCTTATTGCGCTCAAAGCATATGATAAATTAGGTTGGGTGCACAACATGATATACATGATAGATCCTATAGCTGATGCATATTGAATCGTATTCATGCGCTCTTTCTCATCATCAGTGTTCGGACATTAAGTGTTGCTGAGACATATACCATGAGACATTGGAAACGACATTTTTTTGGAGTCTCGCATGGTGAACCTATGCAATACCTATTCAACATAAATACTATGACTTAGACCAATCAGCATAGATCTTAATCCCAAGGATATAAGCTGCATCTCCTAAGTCTTTCATTGAGAAACACTTTTTTAACCCAAACTTGACACTTTATAAGGTTGGTTTGTCGATTTTAATGTGTAATACATCATCAGCATATAGTACCACGAAAACAACCATGTTCCCACTGACCTTCTTATATATATAAGGCTCATCTTCATTTTTAATGAAACCAAATTCCTTAATTGCTTCATGAAAATGAAGATCCCAACTCTAAGCAACTTGCTTTACTCTATAAATAGTTCCTTGAACCTTGCACACCTTCCTAGAATTCTCAAGATGAAGAAACCCTTCAGGTGGTTTCATATACGCATCCGCAAGTAACTTTCCATTTAGAAAAGTTGTTTTGATATCCATTTGCCATATCTCATAGTCATAATATGCAACTATGGAAATTAGAACTCTAATGGGTTTAAGCATGGCTACAGGAGAAAAAGTCTCATCATAATCAACACTTTGAATCTGTCAGAAAACTTTTGCTACTAGTCGTGCTTTATAAGTATGCTCATTGTCATCCATGTCAGTTTTATTCTTGAAAACTCATTTACATCCAATGGTCTTACCACCTTTAGGTAAATCAACCAGGTTTCAAACTTGGTTATCATACATGGATTGCATCTCAGAATTCATGGCACTGAGTCATTTATCTACATTAGGTGTAACAAACCAATATTTATTAATCGCATTTATTTGCAAATTTTGGACTAGGACGCCAACCCATATCCACATGGACACCATTAAGACACCTCGGGCTAGATAAAATGGTTATTTTTGCATGATGGCTGTTATATTGCAGTGTTTAAATTATTAGTTTTCGTATTGCATCGCATATATGTACTAGAATATTGTAATCGAGTGAGATTGTGTGTCGAGAGTTTGCTTCGAAAAGCGTGTTGATGCAGGTATCAGACATGCAAAGTACGGGTACAATAAGACTTATAATGCTAAATTAAATGAAATGATTAGAATAAATGCGAATATTATATAAAATAGATAATCAAACTTTGAGCTATCTCAATTAAATCGGGTACATCAAGGATTAGCATGCCTCGGGATGCATGTCGAGACACTGGGCACTGGACGCCGAATAATTGAGTACTAAGGGAAGTGGTGATACACCAAATTAAGACCCTAAATAGCCTACATATGTATAGAAGTGCCTAAGTTAAACTAATAGAAATGCCTTAGTTAGATGGGAAAAAGGATATCATAGATTTACCTCCAGATTTGCACTAGAATGGAATCTTATGAAATATAAATTGGGAATTTTTGTCAACAAGATGGAAGTTAAAGGAGTAGGAATTAACAAGGACTATTAGATTGACCTCGAGATGCAAGAACAAAATTGATTCTAACATAACCTATATATAGCTAAGTTAGTAGGAAATATCTTCATGCAACAATAAAAATTTTTGTTATTATAATGAAATGTTGGAAAATTAAGCAAGAACAAGGAGGAAGGGAGGTTGTCTTCTAGAGGAATCAAGATAGAAAAATCAAATCGAGACTTCATCATCTAGGTACAAAGAATCCGCTATTTATTTGCTTAAATTCATCAAAATGTGTACGTGGAAACTCAAGGGGGTTTTGTGCAAAAATATATTTCAAAGATTAAGCTACTATTTATCTTGTCTAAATGAGTGTTATAAACTGATCATGATGATCAATAATATTTCAAACTAGTTTTGGAAAGAAATTGGGATTTCATGAGTTCTTGATGCATACATGATTAGTTCTTAGCAAAGTTCTTCACCCAACCACTGTAAATTAAGCATAACTTGCATATACAAACTCCAAATAGGGCAAATAATAAGTCGTTGGAAAGCTTACCCATAGATCTACAACTTTTATCGGTGGGAAAAAATTTAAAATTCAAACTCATTCTAGCTCAGAAACACTCCTTAAGTATGCCGTTGGAGTGCTAATACGAGACTTTTAAAATGGGATTTAACATGGCATAACTCTCACAATTCGTATTGGAATGAGCTCATTTTTTAGTATGTTGTTTTTAGATATGTTAGCTGCATTGTGACAGAAAATCATGAATTTTAGAGCTATAGATTTGAAGAAATGATTTTTACAATATCACTAGTTGGATTTGATTCCAATTTGGGTTGTTTTGAAAAATAGAACTCTAAAATTAACTTAAACACCTTAAGTCATTCTAAAATACTAGAAATGGATCCTAGGGGACTTGGGGGCTATAGTATGGTAGTTAGGAGCATAGCGGGATTTGATTTGTGAGTCTAGGGAAGTCGAAACCCGTATTGAGGTGTGTAGAACACACGAGAATGCCTAACAACATTCAGTTCATTTTCCTTATGTATGTGATGGATACCGAACTGTTTTACTTCACTAATTTTCTAAACAATTAAGTGATTTATCGTGGTTTTCATACTAGGATGAGTGGACGGACTTGGGCATACTATACCGCACATGTGATTAGGCCCTCGATAAATTGAAACTCAAGCTACACTAAGGTGCACATGTTGGTGTAGCACATGATATAGGCCCAACGCCATAGCGACTAAGGTGATGGGACAATGGAGGTTGTTGGAGAAGCCCACTGGAGAGATCCTTTGCTCCAAAGTATGGTATAGTCTACTACATGAGACACGTCCTTAGACTTTCATCAGAGACATTTATGCATATATTGACTCAACAATTGTATGTTTACATTCTTATTTACCTCGTTGACTACTACTTTGTTCAATTATTGTTTGTTGCATTGTGTTACTATTATTGTCCTTTACTTGAGTCATTTGTATTACCCTACATTCATGGAAGTATGTATTTTGTTACCAGATAGCATACTTGCATGTCATGTAGTTTTATTCGATTTCTTGCTAAATATTATGTACACTTATCTTGGGATTTTACTCATTGACTCGTCACTATATTTGTTGGGTGATTGAGTATATATCCTTCTACGAGTAGCAACAAATCTTAGGTGTCTATTTCTTTCTGCTGATTGTTTTGGACATACTCGTACGTATTTATATTTTGATATATTTGATTGGTTATGGGTGTCAGGGGACTATGAAAGACACTGTAAATGTATATACCTACTTTTGTTTATCTAGTTGCCTTATATACATGGTACTTTATTTATGAGTTTTCCACTACTAAGGAATTTTGATAATATGCATAAAATACTCATATATTGAATGTCTTTCGCTGTAAAATGATAAAGAAACCTAGTAGTTTAACTAACTAGCTAAATTAATCCAGTAGTAATTATCTAAAGAATAATTGGCTAAACTAGTGTTAGTCGGAAATGAAATAATCAGTTAGGTCGCAGGGCGTCATTTATAAGTAGGCCTTAATGTAGCAAGGTTTGGTGATGTGTGATGTGAAATGGTAGTGCCCAAGGTTGTCTCGGGATTTGGGGCTACCAAAGTTGGTATTAGAGACATGGTTCAAGGAACCTAAAGAGTTAAGGAAATAGAATAAAACTTAACAAACAAATCTTAAATGTGGAAACCCGATGTACCTACCTTATAAATCTAGTTGGGAAGTGATCGTGTAATGGGTAGGGTTAGGAGTTATATATATGTTATGTTTTCTACAATATATGTAATATACGAGTATATATGTCGAGGCTGACTCGACGAGCGTTTCTCGATACAGTTCATGACGTATAGACAATCTTTTTTGTCACCAAAGACTAATGATTAGTTTGACGAGCGTGATGTGCAAACGACAGTGATTATCAGATATCTAAAGGATTTGGAGGCTCATCAGGCTTGACTTCGGACACGCAGTGTAGCTGAGATTAATGCTACTATGCTTAAAGCTTATGCAGCGGCACCCGCAACCTAAACAGAGAAAGTTTTGGTCGAGTGTAGTACTAATAATGAGTATAGGAAGCCTAGATAGAGGACACAAGAGGAGTACAGGTTGAAATTTCTAAGTCCTTAAACAAATAAGGAATGTGATTGAGTACCCACACCTTTAGTACATTATGGGAGTGATCCAATCTACAATTCAAGGAGACAATGGGGAAAGGCAAGATGACGGCGTAGGTGTTTTTGATGTGGACAATGAGGAAATGATAGAAAAGATTGTTCGTGGAGACCAGCGACAGCTACTATAGCGCTACCTATACCAGAGCCATATGTGCAGAGTGATGAGGCTGCATCATTAGGATATGAGTGCCCTCTAGTATGTTTTTATTGTGGAGGGGAATCATCATTTCAAATGCCCACTAATTTTTATGCCACTGATGTCAGTGAAGCCTCTACGAGTAAAAGCTCCAAGCTCGAATTATGCCTAGATAGTACGTTAGAAGGCCAGGTTGTTTTGTGTAGTTAATGAAAACCTAATATTTCTGCTACATTATGTGTATAACTTTCATACTAAAGGAAGATAGTCATGACTGCGATTACTTATATGTATTTTTTTCATGATAAAGAGGATAGTGATGACTATGAGTAAAGACTATGTGTATTGTAGATCATGGCACAATTGTTGAGGACGTGATATTTCCAAATTCAGTCAGTACGGAAAACCTAGCTTAGATTGTGATAAAACATGGGATATATGATAGTAAGTTCATACAAACGATGATTCGAAGGTCGAGAATGTTCTTTATTGGAAGGTCTATAGAGAAACAATATGGATAAGACTTAGAAGAAAGATTTTCAGAAGTGTACAAATAGCGGAAGATAGTCGAAATATCATAGGTAAAATTTTATAAGGATAGCCAGAAAACACGAGATATGGAAGCAGCTAGAAGGCCCTATGGACAATTAACATTGTTTAGATGACTCAGGATGTACACAAAAGTGATGACATACACCTTTAGTTCAGGCCAGAGCAGTGGAGTTAGTCTCGCAATCACGATAATCAGAGTCATTCCACTAAAGTTTTATGGTTGTTCCTAGATAGTGTGGTCGTTGGGGGCTAACACCGCTACCTCATCTTAAAAGAGGACAATTAATAAGTAAATGTCGAGTGAAAGCTCACAATTATGCTAGAAGATATCAAACAAATCACCAACACCAAGATTTAAATCAAGCTCAATGAAGATGGTCAACTAGGACTAGGGTGAGAGATATTAGCGTAAAAAAGTGGAACACATGAGATATTAATGAAAAATGTAATAGTTGTGTACAGAGCAAGTGAAATGGATGGGCATCGCAACATAGAGATAGAAGAGCCATACAATTTGTAGATCTAAGGATTTAAAGACACAAAACTTTTAGAAGATACAAGAATAAAAAAGTGACGATTGACACTAATGGATGAGTGGTTACTCTCCATTAGATATTGTATATAAGGTGTGTGACCTTATTAGGTATACGGTGCAAAAAAAGGGCAGGATGAGACAATACGCGACTTATACTTGAGCAAGAGTTACTCATGATGGTCATAGTCATAGTGTCATCAGATCTTATTTTCACTGCCTAAATTAGAGTTTTTTGCTCTCTGAAGCACTACAACAATACCATGTTTATGATGGTATGAATGTAGGTGAAGTTAATGAAAACACAACTAAGACCGTCGATGTTCGAAGCCTGACAATGAGCACGAACATTGTTAACTATGTTCATGGACAAGACTCACCTTCAGAAGGTCGAGTAACAACTTGACCATATCATGTGTATCGAGTCCTCAGTGAAGATGACTCGAGCTACTTTATCGGTACATGTGTCGATGCGTCGTGGTTCTACGCTACCTACCGAGGGGACCCAAGTGATGGACAATTTGGTATGCCCCTGGAGGGATCCTAGGGAGGGAATCCGAGGTATGGTCTAGTTGGGTTTGGGAGTGAGTTGGCAATTGTGAATGTTCCCTACCACAACTTCCTCCATACGAAGAGAAGAATAGAAAACCAGAAGTGAGTTGGTGTTATGAATGTTTCCTACCACAATTTTCATTAGAGATGAAAGGCTATATTAAGGGCCTAGTAGGGCACATTATGTGCAGGGCAATGCTTGAGGATACAATTATATGAAGAGCTGAAGAGATGTACTAAGGGCCTAGAAGAGCACATTGTGTGTAGGGCAATGCCAAAGAATACAACTATGCGAAGTTCTAAAAAGCTGTATGAAAGGTCTTGCAGGGAAAATTACCTATATGGCAATGCCTGAGAAATACATTTATAGAGAGGTCAATAATGATAATCGATCATACGGAGAAAGTCAAATAGTGTTATCAAGAAGTTTAGGCTGCCAGAAGCAAGTAGCAAACTATAACAAAAAGTTACCCCACGAGTCAGATAACTCAGTCCTATTTGAGATCAAAGATCAATAAGAACCTAGTATTGAGGTTCATTGGACCGTTAGATTACCATAGTAATTTCACGATCAAAGTTTTTGTTACCTTAAATCCCGAGATGAAATTTCCCCTAGTCGGGAAGAATTGTAACAACCTAATATTTATTAATCGCATTTATTCGTAAATTTTAGACTAGGATGCCAACCCAGGTCCATATAGACATTATGGATAAGGTCATGAAACTTCTGACAAGATAAATAGTTATTTTTGCATGATGGTTATTTTATTGCGATGTTTAAATTGTCAGTTTTCATATTACATTGCATGTGTGTAGTACAATGTTGTAATCGAGTGAGATTATCTGTCGGGAGTATGCCTCAAAAAACATGTCGATACGGGTATCGGGTGGGTGAAGTACGATTACACTAAGTTTTATAATTCTAACTTAAATAAATTGACTAGAACAAAGATGAATATTGCCTAAAATAGATTATAAAACTTTAGGCTAAGTCAATTAAATTAGGTAAATCAAGGATTGGCACGCCTTGAGATATGTGCCGAGATGCAGTGCACTGGATGCCAAATAATTAAGTACTAGGGGAAGTGGTAATACACCAATTTAAGACCATAAATAACATACATATGCATAAAAGTGCCAAAGTTAAATTAATAGAATCAATTGATTACAAATGCCTATAGTTGGATGAAAAAATAAATGTCATAAATTTACCTCGAGATTCGCACTAAAATGGAATCCTAAGAGATGTAAGTTGTAAGTTTATGTTAGAAAGATGGAAGTTATTGGAGTAAGAGTTAACAAGGACCATTAGATTGACCTCGAGATAGGAGAATACAATTAATTCTAACATAACCTATGTTAACTAAGTTAGTGGGAGATCTCTTCGTGCAACAATAACAAATTATGTTCTTGTAATGGAGTGCTGAGAAATTCAGCAAGAACAAGGAAGAATGGAGTTTGTCTTCTAGAGGAATCAAGATAGGAAGATCAAATCCAAGTGTTCATCATCTAGGTACAAAAAGCCTACTTTTTATTTACTTAAATTCATCGAAATGTGTACATGGAAACTCAAGTTTTAGGGGTTTTATGCAAAAGTGAATTTCAAAGATTAAGCCACTATTTATATTGTCAAAATGAGTGTTCTAAATAGATCTTGATGATCAATAATGCTTCAAATTAGTTTTGGCAAGAAATTAGGGTTTTGTGATTTCTTGAAGCATACATGATTAGTTTATAGCAAATTTCTTGACCAACATCTTTAAATTGAGCATAACTTTCTCATAAAAATCTAAATGTGGCGAGTCATACGCCATTGGAAAGCTTACGTAGAGATCTACAACTTTTGTCATTGGAGAAAATTCAAAATTCAAACTCATTTTAGCTTAAAAAGTCTTCGTAAATAGGTTGTTGAAGTGCTAATATGAGAATTTTAAAATGAACTTTGACAAGGCATAACTCTCTTAATTTTTATCGGAATGAGGTTATATTTTAATATGTTGTTGTTAGGTATGTTAGATATCATTTGATCGAAAATCATGAGTTTTGGAGATACAAATTTGGAAATATGATTTTTACAACATTATTGGTCGGATTTGATTCCAATTTGGGCTGTTTTAAGAAACAAAACTCTAAAATTAATTTAAACACCTTAGGTCACTCTAAAATACTAGAAATAGATTGCAAGGGACTTGGAGGCTATGGTACGCTAGTTAGAAGCATAGCAAGGTCGGATTCGATGTCTGGGGAAGTCGAATTACCTATTGATGTGCGTAAAACCCACGAGAATGCTTCACTTAATTCAGTTTTTTTTTGTTTTTCATGTGTGTGATGAGTACCGGACTATTTTACTTCATTGGTTTTTCTAACCGATTGAATGGTTTAATAAGGTTTTCATACTGGTATTTGGATGGTTTTAGGCACACTATATTGTAGGAAGTGTAATCAAGCCCTCAGTGAATTGTGACTCGAGTTGCACTAAGGTGCATGTGTCGGTGTAGCGCAGATATAAGCCCAGCATCGCGGGGACTAAGGTGATGGGATAGTGGAGCTTGTTGGAGAACCTTACTGGAGAAATCCTTAGCTCCAAAATATGGTATAGTCTGTTACATGAGACTTATCCTTAGATTTCATTGTAGATATTTATGTGTATATTGAATTAACGGTTGTATGTTTACATTCTCGTTTACCTCGTTAACTGCTAATTTGTAAAATTATTATCTGTTGCGATGTGTTCCTATTATTGAATGTCGTTTAAATCTTTTATATCGCCTTGTACTCATGGAAGTATGTATTTCTATTGCCAACATACTTAGATGTCTTCTAGTTTTATTTGGTTTCTTGCCGAATATTGTGTAGACTTATCTTGGAATTTTACTCAGCTCTCGTCACTGTATTTGTTTGGTGACTGAGTGCATATCCTTCTACAAGTAGCAGAAAAGGGGAATCTTAGGCGGCTATCACTTTCCGCTGACTATCTTAGGCATACTCGTAGGTGTTTATATTTTGATGTATTTGCTTTGTTATAGGTGTAAGGGGACTATGAGAGACATTGTACATGTATATACCTGCTTTTTATTTTGTTGCCTTACGTACATGGTACTTTATTTAAGGCTACTTAGAAATTTTGATAATATGCATAAAATACTCACATATTTGAGTGTCTTCCACTGTAAAATGATAATGAAACCTAATAGGTTAAATAACTAGCTAAACAAATTCATTAGTAATTATATGAATATTAATTGGCCAAGTTAGTGTTAGTTGGACATGTGTAAACAATTGCTTAGGTCGCAGGGCGTCATATGTAAGCAAGCCATGATATGGCAAAGCTTGGTGACGTGTGATGTGACATGGCAGTGCCTAGGGTTTTCTCAAGATTTGGGGCCGCAACATCAGGGCTAGACACAGCCTTCCGATAAGTAGTAGGCTCATTTTGATCTATAAGCAACACCTCACAACTATTAATAATAAGAAATCCAAATCTTTTCGGCTTATGTTTTACACTATCAGACCTACGCAAGCCTAATGATACCTGTGAAGGTTCAACTAGTTCAAGACTTTATCGATATCTTACTAGTGATTGAATGTTTATTTTTGGTTCTTGAACTTCTTCAAGACTTACTTTATTCTCATTGTTGTCTTATGAAATTTGGCTGCTAGTTTTTCTTTTTAGATTTGTCGTCATATGAAAACCACACATCTCTAAATGTTAAGGAATGACAAACTTGGTCTTTTCCCAAACCAAATCTCATATGATGTTTTATCAACCGCTTTAGAAGGAACACGATTAAGTGTAAACACAACTGTTTCTAAGGCATAGCCCTAAAAGAAAATAAAAAGATCTGCATGACTCATCATAGACCGAACTATATCCAATAAACTATGATTTCTCTTCTCAGAAACACCATTCTATTATGGAGGTTATGGAAGAGTTAACTACGAGAAAATCCCACAGTTTCCAAGATGATCATCAAACTCTTGGCTCAAATATTCAGCTCCTCAATCTGATCAACACGATTTAATAGTTTTACCAAGTTGATTTTGTACTTCAGTCTGAAATGTTTGATATATCTTAAAAGATTTACCTTTATGTTTCATGAGATACATGCAACTATATCCGCTGAAATCATTGATGAAAGTAATGAAGTACTGATAAATCACCTCTAGCCATTATGTTTATAGGACCACATACATCAATATGTATTAGACACAATAAATCACTTGCCCTTTACTTTGTTTAGTGAAGGGAATTTTCATCATCTTTTTAGTAAACAAGATATACATGTTTCATATGACTCAAAATCAAATGAATCTAAAAGTTCCTCTTTATGGAGTTTAGAAATGTGTTTCTCATTTACGGCTAAGACTACAATAAAGGTAGGTTTCACTCAAATCATTTTACTTAAATCTCTTTGTATTTACATGAATAATAGGAGTATCTGTGGACCTTTTCATGTTTAGAATATAAAGATCATCACACAAATTAGCATTCGTATAGAAAACATTTTTATGAGAAATGGAGCATTTATTATTCATAATAATGAAATTAAAACTACCCAAATTTAAACATGAAACTGAAATTATGTTTCCGCTCAAAGAAGGGACATAATAACAATTATTTAAAAACTAAAACAAGTCCACTAGGTAAAATTACTCATAGCATCCAACAGCTAACACAACAACTTTTGCTCCATTTCTAACTCATAGGATGACTTCTTCTTTCATTAGCTTTGCACATTAACATAGATGTGAGATCCATAAACGGTATCCAACACTCATAAATCACTAGCAAACAATTGATCATCAATAACGTAAATACCTAAAATAGTAGTCGCACTACTTTTCTTTTTCTTTAGATCTTCAAGATAGGTCGTAATTTTTTAGCCAATGCCTAGGTGCATAGCACAAACGACAATTACTTTTTTTTCTTTCTCCTTCTAGACTTGTGAAGTAGAAGCAACCTTAGGCTTGACTTGTTCCATAGGTTTTATGACAATCACAACAGTCTTAGCAGCTTTAACCTTGCATTTGGCCTTCTTCTTCATAGTTTTTCCTTTTTGAACCATTAAGACATTATTATTGGGTTTCTTAACATTTTGCCCAACAGTTTTAAGCATCAAATGTAACTCTGAGATAGACTTCTCCATGTTATTCATGTTATAGTTCATCACAAATTGTAAATAACTATGAGGCAATGAATTCAAAATCAAACCCGTAACCAACTATTGGCTTATGGGAAATCCAATTCTATCAAGATAGTCAATATAGCCCTCCATTTTCATAACAAGAGACTAACTGACGCACCATCAGCCATTTTGCAAGAATGAAGGATCTTAACTGTCTCGAACCTTTCTTGCCTAGCCTGCTATTGGAACATTTCCTTCAGCATCGTGGCCATATTGTAAGCTTTCATGTGTTCCATGTCCTTCTAAAGTTCTGAAACCATTGTTAACAACATAATGCATGCAACATTAGTTGAGTCATTAACATGCTCAGTATGTGCATCCTTCACGGCTCTTAAAGCATTGGTTGGTCGTTCCTCAGGAAAAGGATCATCCAAGACATACAATTGCATTCATACTTAAAAATAATTCTCAAGTTTCTGAACCAATTAAGAAAGTTTGTCCCGGATAGTTTATCCTTTTGAAGAATGGATCAAAGTGACAAGGGATAAGTGTGATTTAAAGAAGTCATAGATCTACGACAAAGATTATTGAAAAGTTCATTTTATTATAGAGGAATATACTCGCATTAAATTAACAACCCTCTTAAAGACGCTATGTTAATTGAAGATACTAAAATCCATGCTTCACATAATTCCAAGACAACTAAGGCATGATACTTTAAATTAGGTTATTTTGGTGGATACCAATTACCAATTACATAAGATGTAACATTTAATTGTTTTTATAAGATTAAGACATCTTATGTCTTAGCATGATTTATCTCATCTAGTGTCTAAAACCCAAAACCATTTTGATAACTTTATCAAGTCCTACAATTTCAAATAATAGAGTAACCGTTACTCGACTTGCCTCACCAAGATAACACAATACACTCTGCAGAGGCATACTCATATTGATGTGATCGAAGCCTTGACAAGCGTTTGAAAATAGATGACACTTGACTTAAAATTCGAAAAAGGGATTTTTATTTGTTTTAATGATCATAATTTTAAAAATTTAAATATCATACACTACAATGCTTGTAAAATAACTAAACAAGCTAGGAACGTTTTACTAACATTGACTATTGTACGAATTCCTTGAGCTATGAATAGTTAGCGGCGGTCCTGCTGGTTGGTCTGCGGGTGGTGGTTCTGAATTCTAGTTTCAAAAATTGAATCGCCTAAAATTTCTCATTATTGACTAAAACTGCCCCTTATTTTAATTCCAAAAAAATATTAATTAAAATATTTTTAATTAACTAGGGTCCATCTCTATTTTAATATCTAGTCCTAATTGTAATCCAATTAGAATTTAAGATACTTTGAGTCCTTATAAAATACGAATTTGTTATATATCTCACATATCTTATAGGATTTGTGATTTTTATCTGATTAAAAGTTTATCTCATATATAATAGGAATACACTAATAGAAAGCCACATTAAGATGTATGATCAAAATCAATTTTGATTTTTATTCATACAAACAAGCAATTGAATCAAAAAATGAAATATTAATCATGCATTCAACACCAAAATCATATTAAATTAATCATATTAACTTAATCATGATTACTATCATGAAGACATACACAATTATTGAACAAAACAAACTATATACCAATACTAAAATCACATTAACCTAAACATGACTTTTACCATGTGAACATAAAAAATTTGCATCGTTCAATATTAAAACATATTTTAATCGAAATATTCTAAACATGAATTCTTTCATTGAATCAAATCATGCGTATGTATCAAATACATTAATTTACAACATGCTTTGAGATCAATTCTTGATAACAATTATTACAAAACATATATGTACATCATATGTACATTAATCAAGATCATGTTTTCACGTATATATCATATATAAATCAAAGAAAATATGCAAACGTTTAATAGAACCGAACATATTGGTTTAATACCATTATTGGGTTTTGTGGTTCATACGCAGCGGAAAATTCAAAATAGCTTTTGAAAAACCCTAACATAATCGAGAATAAAGTCTATTAAAATAGATCTACAAACATAAAACATGCCTTACTCCATGATTTGCTTCTCCGATTGTTCGATCTTTAAGAAGTTTAAGTGCGCGCCCTCTATCGAAAATCCATACGCGAACGGTAACTACAATTTGGAGTACAAGTCCTAATAGAGATTGAAAACGTTTTTCTTTCTCTCCTAAAATCAGAGAACTCAAAATTAGTAAAAAAAATCACGTTTCATTTTAGGGTTTCAACCTCTATTTATATATGTAGATAAGCCCCCACTTATAATCCTATTCATGATATAACTATTATATTTAGGCAGTTTGAAGAAATTACACATATGCCCATATTAATAAGTTATCATATAACAAATTGTAATGGCTTTTACGTCATGAATCTTATCACATAAAATCTATTACTCTAGACCAATTGAAATTGTGCAAAGTCATTCTTTTTGTGCGACCTAATAGGTTCATGCGACATTGTAAGTGAACCGAAATAATTTTGGTACACAAGTTATAAGCGGTCTCCAGCAAGACATTATGACTACCAAGTGGCATGAATATCAAAATCGAAACAATGTAATGAATAACATTTATCATATCATTTTGTTGTGCGATATCCTTTGATTAAACATAATGCATGGAAAGTCACCCTTAATGTTCAATCGTACTAGTCTCAATCTTTAGGAAAACTAAAAACATCCAAGTAACATTGATCATATCAATTCATATGGACTTGGCATTTCTTAGTCTATCATATCGAGGGATCCACTTATATCTCTATTTATACGAAAGTAATAATTCTATTTTGATTACACACCTTCACATATTATTCATATGGTGACCAATCACTATCTTAATAATTGTCCGGTTAAAGAAAATATTTGATTGTACCAAATTACCATGCTCTTAATATTAAATTCAATAGTAATCTCAATTCGAATGATTAAATGATATACCTATCATGAGTAACATCTACAACTTAATCCATGTGGTGTTCTCATAGAGAGTCGGTCCAATAAAGTGTTCCTTATCAAGTACTCATGATCTCGAGTCGTATCCCTATACGCGTGATCATCACACAACTATACATCAAGACACTAGTCTTAATTCATTATATTCTCGGTATAATGACTAAAAAGGGGCATTTATGATATTTCAACAAATATCCATGGATCTTATTATAAGGTAAATATGTAATCACTTATAATAAAACATCAAATTAAAACCTCAATTTTATAAACTAAAATTATAAGATAAAAAATGTTTAGATTGACTTAAGGCGCATGCCTCAACAGTTTTTTTAGTAGAAACTGATTTCCATTAGGATTCTTGATTAATTGGACTATTCGTATTTGTCCAAATTAACTCCACAAGCTGTGAAAATATTTTAAATTTGGTTTGGTATGATTTCTCAGTGTTTATTGTTGAGTTTTGTAGACTTAAATGCAAAAAAATTGATTCATAGAGCTTTCATCATTTTAAAATAAACAAAGTTCATCTAATCAACATGCCATATTAGGAAATACATAAATTCTCCATTTGGGATTGAATTTGAGTGTTCTTGGAGTCTATATATGGAAAGTATGAATGGAAAGTTTGAAGTGATCTATACAAGTTCCTTTTTGGTTAGCATGACAAATATTGAGGTTATAAAGGTTAAAACGTTACCCCAAGTTAGCTAGTTCAAAGATAGTTGAAGTTGTTATAAATAATTATTTTCGGAAATAGTTATTAAGCATACTTAGGTTGGTGTTTTTGGGGCATTTCATTTTTTGGTTTCACTTGAAGCTTAACCCTTAATACAATTGTGTATATGGGGAAGCTATTAGAACCACTTTCAAGGTGATCTTATGCTCAAGAACCCTAAAAATTAACCTCGAAGTAGTTTGTTTGTAAGTAAATTACCCAGTAACTGCTACTACATCGTATGAATATTTTTCGAATATAATTGCATGCACGATTTATTACTGCATTGTTTGTTTATCATGCATCCATAGACACCGGAGGAAAGAGGCTTTTGGGGGTTCCATTGTGTTCACTTACTGTTTGTGTGGTAAGGTGAACACAGGTGCACTACGACTGGAGTCACTGGTCGTTGTAGACACTTATTTATGAGGATTTATGGGAATATGTTGGCCAAGATCATACTCCATTTATAATTGAGGGCACGGCTTCCCGATGGACTTTCTCTCAAACTCGTGATTACTTACTACTGTTCCCGTACTATTTTTGGAAGTCAATGCTTGTTTGTAGTTAAGGAAAGTGCAATTTTAAGTAATATAGGAATCATGAGTTCGATTTGAGTAAAAGGAAAGTGCAAATCAATGACTTATTAGGCATGGCTACCCAATTTTTAGTATTATAGGAGTCGTAAATATACAATATCTTTGTATGTTTACAGTTCCTTCAAATATTATTATTTTGTTTAAATTCTTTCATTATGATGCATTTGGTTATTATAGGTGCAGTGGATAAAGTGAGATTTACTATGATATTATCGAATTATTATTATTATTAGGTAATGACAGATCCAATAAATGGATTTGAATAAGAGGAAAGTGTAATTTTTAGTATTATAGTGATTTATGTACGTTCTTTCTTTCTCTTTGTAGAACAATTTGATTGTTATTGTGTTTTAGGTTTTATGTTGTAAGTTAGGTCAATTTTCTCTTTTAAGATTTCTCCAAGGAATATATGATAGCAATTGTAGTATAATGAACTGACATACTTAAATTCGGGGTAAGATAGTTTTGTTAAAAGGTATAAGGATTTATAGATTGGTTTGAGATGAATGTTATGATATATAAATTCTAATTTATAAACTGTTATGGGTATTTAGGGAAGATGTGCCTTCTAGGCCTTCTCCTACTGTTGTGTTTCAGGTTTTTGGATTTACGATAGCCTTATTTACAAGGGAGACTTTACCAAAATTTTATTAAGAAATAAAAATTTCAAATTGAAGGATTTCCCAATTTGATGTAGTTAAAAAATAGAATTTGAGTTTAACTTTGAAGATGACCATTTATCTTGATGATTTTACAAAATTGATGTCAAGTAAAGAAATATTTAGAAAGCTCGGAGGCTTATTAGATTATCAAAGGTTTTGGGATGATCTAGGCCGGTTAGATTCCTTAATGACGAAGGGTCTGACATAACAAGTCAGTTACGACAAGATGGTGTCGTGACACTGCTCGTACCCCATCAAATTATTCTCTATAGCTTGAATCTACTCAAGCATTTCGATCAAGCATTTCTGATATGCACTCATGATTTCATACTCCAACTCGATATGGTAGTCATACCCCTACCAAATTATTGTGTGTACCCCATGGTAGTGTACTTATAATATATAAGAGTATTGGATGGAAAAAATCGCAAGTCATGTTAACGTAATGGTTGCACATGACCGATATGCAGTCATAAGTCTTGGTTTGGTAGCTAATAAAAAATATTAGTTAAGTGTGGTTGATACCTTCCCAACCCTTTTGGTTAAACTTGGCCGAGGCCTTTTATAAGATCTCGGATGTGTGTGCCCATTTATTTCGACACCCCCAATTGAAAACTTAGGAACCCCACAATTAAAGTTCATAAAATACCACTAATACGGTTGGAATCTCATGGGGAACAAAAACCATAAATAATTAGGGCAAAAAAGTTATCCAATAGACTGAGAAAAGATGAAGATAATCACGGTGGTCTCTCATGCGGATTCGTTGGGTTTTGAGTAACTAAAGCACTCCAACTATACCGACGACACTCAAACGAGTGTTTAACAAGCTTTGAAAACTAAGAAATGAGGGTGGCGACAAGTCCGATTTTGAATACATTGGGTTCGGACGTGCGTGGAAGATGGGGATAAAGTCATTGAGGGTAAATGTATTCTTGGTATTATGAAAAAGTGGGGTATTTGAAGTAACCAAAATTCAAAATTTGGGTTTGATGTAGTAATAGGGTAAATGAGGCAAAACAAAAGGGATTCATTTAGTTGCTTCTTTTTCTAAACCGTGTGTCAAATGATATTGACCACGCCATCAGGCTGATCAAGCTAATATGTAGTTCGAAGCAATTTTGTGATAGCTAGATGTTTTTTTTATTTGTTTATATTATATTTCAAAGTTCAAATAATCCACTAAGCACTAGAAGAGGTTTTTTTCATAGGGTCAATGTACATATAATTAATTAATTTGTACTTTTATAACTTTGTACAAATGAAAAATAAAGTATTAAATATTTGAAATATAGGAGATAGTTATATGCACATACGTGATATATTTAATAATTATTTTTCCTATATTTAGGCCTCGTTTGGTTCATTTTTGCTAACTTACATTGTTAGTTGAGAGTTATCTCCATGGAGTTAATATTTTCATATTTGGTTCAAATTTAAACTTGTAAGGAAGTTTCAAATTTTTAAATAATAAAAAATATGAATTGACATAAATAGCCTTCAAAAAAGAGAGAGATGGGTAATAAATGAGTCATTAATGAGGGGTAATTGTGTCCACAATTTTGGGAGATGTGAGAGATATCTCACACCTTAGGGTGTAAGTTGGGAGATAACTTGCAGACAAGTTGGGCAACTAAACAAGATTAGTTCCCAACTCCCTTTAAGTTATCTCCTCGGAGATAACTCCACCCCTAACCAAATAAGCCCTTATTTAGTTTGGCTAGCTGAAGTAAACGACGATAGAATATTCGCATAAGTCCATGCATGTACACCAATATTGTCATTTTCGTCAAATTTTAAGCAATTATTAAGTTGTCCAAGTTTAGTTAAGGACAATTGTAAAATAAGACGGTTAAATTCACACACCAAAGTCACATTTACGACCCACTAATTTGTCAGATTACTTTGGAATGCATCAGTATTAGGGATGCAAATGGGGAGGATAGGGGATGGAGACCCCGTTTCCATCCCCACCCCGTTTAAGAATTCATCCTTCCATCCACATACTCATCCCCAATAGGAGATGAATCTTCATCCCCATCCCTATTTCCGTCCCCATCTAATTTACGCATTGATGGATAATCACCGTGGAGAAAGTTTTTTCCAGTATTAAATTATCCATTGAAGATTCCCGTGGGGATGATATCGCGGGAAATCACTGCGAGAAAATTTTCCCGTCCAGTTAATTTTTCTCAAAAAAGAATTCTATAAAGCAAGGTGTTAAAGACACATACATATGTATATGTGTATTGATATTTTAAATGGTATTTATACACGTAATATACTTATGTCTATTGCTAGCATAGATAAACATATTAACGTGATATACTATTTTAAACATATGTGAAAGCGTGTGTACTATATATTTTATTAAAAACCATGGAATAATATATGTACATATAATATATACATATATATCATATAGTATAATTAGTAACAACCCATGACCTTAAGTAGGTGATTGGCACTAACCCGGGTTCTAATTAGCCTAAGTTAGGCTTGTGGCTAAGTTCATGCACTTCGATTAGTGTATGGGTGTGTTGTCGTGATTGTGTTTTGTTTGGTTGGTTTGATAATGAATTAAATATACTATAGGCTATTAGTATAGTTAATACAACAACAACAACAACAACATAGCCTCAGTCCCAAATTAACAGGGGTCGGCTACATGGATCAAACTTTTCCATTGTGCTCGATTAAGTGCAATTGATGGCGAGCTTTGCAAACCATTCAAATATTAGTATAGTTAATACAAGCATATAATTGAAAAAAATAATTAATTAATAAATTATCAATATAGGTGTGCATGCTCGAGTGTACTTGTTTGCGCAATTGATGAATTTATAGGCGTTGATATACATAGGTGTATTTGAGTTTCGTGCGAGTATGAGATGTGTCAAGATCAATATCATTTTAGGAATGGTGTCACTTTAAGACCATCTTAATAAGAACAGCTTCGAAATCACATAATACAAATCTTGAGGAAACTATGGCGGCCTTACGCCCTGAGGTTTCCGGGTGAGCTACTATCCGGGAGCTACTATGCGGGTCCTACAGCCCTGCTGACATCTATGCCACATCAGCGCTCTCGAATGTGTGCTAACCTATCTTATTTCGTTATAAAATTTACATTCTTTTAGTTCGAATTAACCGCTTACAAAGTGTGGCTCGTGTTTTATAGTGTTTCAATTAAGTAACCAGTAATTAACAGTGGAAGTCTTAAAGTAAACATAAAGATGGATTTTCATTAACTTTCAAATCATATAGAGCATCAGTCCTACTATGGAAAACCTGAAATAGAGTACACTATATATAAGTCGACAAAATTATATATATATATATATATATATATAAGTACAGATATCTCACCACTCTCCCAAAAACCAAAATATATAATGAAATATGTAAATAAATAACTAAAATTAGTGTACTGACAATTGGTCAGCTCAGATATAGTCACTAAGTATTACTTTACCCTTACTCGTAGAAGGCTCTACACTCAGCCATCACAAAAAATAGATGACGAGTCTAGTGAGTAAAATTCCAAGGAAATTCACTTAGCATTCATATGATATAGTAAAAGAAATCTAACAAATACTGTTAAATAAACATACGAAATGTAAACAGTCAACTGTAAATGGATCATCACATGCGTAAATAACAATCAAACAAAAATGTGTGTGCCCATCGTGGTAAGACTAGACTATACTTCGGATACCTTCCCTAGGATCCCTCTAGAGGGTGTACCCAAATGGCCCATCACCAGGTCCTCTCGGTGGTCGGCATAGACCCACGACTCACCGACACGTATACCGACAAAGTAGCTCAGGTCATCATTCACTGAGGACTCCTAATACACATGCTATGGTCTGATGTGCTATAGAAACACAATGGAATACCTAACGGGAGTGAACTCTATCGACCATTAAACCAAAACCAAATCAATGATAGAATATTGAAACGAACAACGATAAGGATAAAGATGATTGGACTGAAATCGTGACGGCCCCAATTACCCACAAACTGGGCCCTGCCCGGCCTAAGCCCACGTGGACCCTCGAGCTAGTCTCGCAAGGTCAATGTAGGCCTAGTCAGCCTTCTAATCCATCATTTTAAGTAAATTCATAACGTTAAGTTAAGTTATTAGTATTTTTCGCATTTTACGGTTTAGCGGAAGTCTTAAATTTAAAGCAAGTAAAACAATTAAATTTATCATCATATAAAGCATCATTTGTAAGAGCAACACCTATTATGGAAAACTTTGGAAAGTACTATGTATATAGGCGACCATACTAAGCAGTAATATATACAAGTAAAATGTCTATTCAGTCTCTCAATACCCAAAAGTAAAGCAAAATATCAAAATCGCACGTACTAGTGAGTCCTCGACCGCGGGCAGTCAGATGAAGTTGTCCAAAATCCCCCTTCCCCTACTAGTACTGTGGTATGCACTCAACCATCACAAAAAGCCAGATGGAGAGTACAGTTAGTAAGATCCCAACGAAGTACATCGAACATTTATAAGGTAATAAATAAATACCAATAAACATGTCAAATAATCATGCGGAAACTAAATAGACAACTGCGCTAAGATCATCACATGAATAAATAACACGAGAGAAACAAAGTGTCTACTCATCCCGGTCAAACTAAACTGTACTTTGGACCCCCAGGATCCTTTCGGTGGGTGCCCCCACTTCCCTTCACCTGGTTCCTCGCGGTGCTTGCCCGACACGTGCACCCTTAATGCAACTCGGGTCACAATTCACCGAGTGCCTGATCACACGTACTACAGCCTAGTGTGCCATAAGTACATTACGAATATCAGGCGGGAGTAACTCGACCACCAACCCAAATGTATCACGTAATAGAGTACAATAACAAGAAATAGAAATCAACGATAGAAAAGTAAACCCTCAGTGACTTACAGATGAAATCTTATGTACCTAAAAAATGCACTCCAAAATTCCACTCACGTTTTGAGATACGCGCCTGACTCCCGACTGTGGTCTCCTAAATTCCTGGTGTCCAATTAAACCATTTTTAATATTTTTCCTAATTTTTTGGATTTTTCCCATAATTTTCTACTAATTTTTCTTATTTTTTCTATAATTTATTTAATTTAAAACTATTTTTAAATTAAAATTTAATATTTTTTATTTAAATAGTTGGGGGGGTCCCTGGACCGGGTTTGACCCAGTCCAACCAGGTTGGCCTGACCCGGTTCGAGCCCACCCAGGTCGCGTCTGTTGGGCCCGAATCGACCCAACCGTTCTAGGGGTCTGCGCACACGCTGTTTTGCGTGCGTGCACCTCTCCCCCACCTCATCTCCTTATTCATAGCATTTTTGTTGCTGTTGTTTTGTTTTGTTTTTCTTTTCTTTTCTTTTGGTTAGAGACGCACGTCCCCAACCTCGGTGGACTCAATGGCAGGAGGAGACACCCTTGCCATCTCCACCTCGACCTAGTTCGACCTCCATGGCCGAACCCCCTCGTCGGCCACCATGGTCGACGCACCAAACAACAACCAAAAGTAAATGACTCACCTCCTTCCCTGCCTCTCCACCATCTATTCTCTCCTTCCAGGCTCCTTCTTCTCCTCCTCTCCTCCTCCTCTCTGGTTCTTCTTCTTCCTCTCGACTTGTGTGTGTGAGTGTCGGGTGTGTGTGTTCTGTATGTATGGGTGTGGGAGAGTGACGTAAGGGAGAGGAGATGATGATGATGGAGTGTGGTGGAGTGTAAATGGGGATAAGCTAGTTGACTTGGTGTCCTTAACTCCAAAGTGTGACACCGCTGGGAAACTCGCCTGTGTTTTCGGGCGTTTCGACGCCCGGTTTTCGCTTTTGAATCGCGATATACGCGTACCGCCGCGTCACTAGCCACCTAATATATATGCCATAGTAGTTACTTGACCAATCTTTTATTTAATTTATTTGTTTTAGTTTCCCCGACCTAGTGTACCCACAGTTTGCTCTTTACGTACCCGTCTTGACACGTTTCTTGAGGCGAACACCCATTACACTATCTCTCTCGATTCAATGATATAAATACACACATGCGATGCTAGGCAAATAACTTGATATACAACATCGCAAATAGGCAAACAATCACATAAAATCACTATTTACCTAGTCGGCGTGTGCCCTGACCTATCTGCGGCATCCACGCGGATCCGAGATGTCGTCCAAGTCTGAAAATAATCAATAATAACGGCTTAATTAAATTTGGGCCATTACAAAAATAGAGTAAAAAGTAATGAAAGCAAGTAAATACTCAAGTGACATTCAATTTTTACGCACCTCCCACGCTTCGAAACCTTGCTCATGAAGCACCTAAATTGACCCCGATCTCGTTCCCGACACCAGCCTATCGACTCTTAGGTCTCTGGTGTTAATTTGATAAACTTTTGGTGTTTTGATATCCATTTTATTGCATGATTGAAATAAAATTATTATTACGACTCTTAAGGTTTCAAATGTCCCTAGTGGGCATGAAAGTCCCTTGTAGGTACAACCATCCCTTGTAGGCATGGAGGCTTGTAGGTACAGATGTCCCTTGTAAGTATAGAGGCTTGTGAGTATAGATGTCCTTGTGCGTACATACACTATTCATTATTTTCTCCAACACCCAATATGCGTGAGAATGACCATAATCTAAACACTTGATATTAATCTGAATCATGAAATTCTTGCTCACTGTGGGACTATTTGACCTCAATTACTCCTAATAAACCCAAAACTATATTGAACATCTACATTGATAAAATTAAGGATTTTTAACATGCATTTTCATGAAATTGGAATTGAAGAAAGACATGAATTTTTTATTTTGTAAATGTCTTTGCTAGCTTGAGTCACTAGCTTGAACTCACCATCAATTTGGCTCAAATCCTCGCAGATCCTAAAATTTAAGCCACCAAACCCTATCTTGCCCAATAAATCTTGATTTTTCTTTAAAGTGTTTGCATGGTCAAGAACTCCATTATGGGTTCTTTTATACCTCTTGTTTATGAAACCAACCATTCATCCATGATTACTCTGCCATTCCAAGATGATGTTATCGCCCATAACTCGTGTAGCCAAGCCCTTAGTGACACTTCTAACACACTCATCAAGCCTTGAAAACCATATTCTAAGATCATCTCCTCACAATCAAAGGGCCTTAATTAATTTTATTCAACTATAGCAACTTATTATTCTAACTTAGCCTATTAAGATTTTAGGGATATTAATTTTATTGAGTAGCCCACATAGTCTCACATGTCAACATTCGTTGTCCCACTAGTACCCGACTCACCCGGCACCTTGGTGACCCACACCATGATACGCATCTCGAGGCATGCCATCACTAGTGACCATATTTAATTAGCTTAACCTATGGTTTTATTATCATTAAATGTCACATTTGCCTTTTTTATTGTCATATTAGTCTATTTAACATTTGTTTAGAATTAGTGTATGTCACGACCCAAATCTCTAACCCCATTTTAATTCCTTAATCAGGATCACCGACCCTTGACGTGGGACTTACACTGTGATACATGCACCGACCGAGGCACGTGGCCAAGGTATATGATATTTTGCACTGATGTGTGCCTAGTGTTATGTATTGTGTAGACTTACTAAGTCAGTTTGTACAGTGTAGGCATCGAGACGAGAGCGGGGACATGCCTCGATATGCGTGTTGACGCGAGTACCAGGTAGTTGACGGGAACGACTAATAGGTCGGGGAAACGAAAACACACAAAGTGAATAAAAATTTGTCACGTAACTAATATGGAATAGAAATTGGGTGACTAGCGACGCGGCGGTACACGGATATCACGGTTCGGACGCGAAACTGAGCGTCGAAATGCCCGAAAGCAAGGGCGAGTGTCTTAGCTGTGTCACATTTGGTGTCAAGACACAAACCCAACAACACTTGTCTATATAAGCCAAACTCAACAACAACACTTGTCCAAATTACACACCACTTGTCAACTCACCTCATACACATCTACACCTCACACACACACCCCATGCACATACACAGAGCCGAGAGACCGAGAGGAAGAAGAAGGAAGAAGAGGAGAGGAACAGGAGAAGAAGGAACGCCGAAAGGAGAGGAGATGTCACGGTTGAGGTGAGTCTTAGTGGTCGTCGATTGTGGGTTCCGGTGGTTGGCGATGGGGTGGCCGAGAGTGGGGTTCGGCCATGGAGGCCGAACCCCATGGCCGAGTTGTGCCAGGTGGTATTCCACCGGGGTCGGGGTAGAGAGCAACCCCAACCTATCACCGAAAAAGAGGAGAAGAAAAAAAACACTGATGATCGAACCAGTGATATTGGTTCGACCAGCTGAGGAAGATGCACACGCACGCGTGCGTGTGCATCCCTAAGTGGGCCAGGCTCGGCCCATGGACCGAGCCTGGACCTTTTCTGTTCTAGGGCCTAGTCGGGTCAGACCCGTTTTGGTCAACCCGACCCAAATAAAATTTTTAAAAAATTGTTATAACTCCCGATCGAACCAATCGATTTGCGCGTGTGCACCCTTTTATTGGGTCAAGCCCAGAACGGGCCAGGCTTAGCCCGTAGGTTGAGCCTGGACCTGTTCTGGTCCAGGGCCGGGTCGGGTCCGACCCATTTGAGTCGACCTGACCCAAACAAAAAAAAAAAAAAAAAAAAAAAAAAAAAAAAAAAAAAAAAAAAAAAAAAAAAAAAAGAAGAAAAATGAAAGAAAATTTGGAAAAATTCTGAAACAAATTGGAAAAATTGGGGAAATTATATTTCGATAAAATAAAGTCTATTGAACCAATTTGAATACAAAAATAAATACCATAAATTGAGCTTAAACCCACTGTACTTGAACTAATGAGACACCAAACTCAGGAACTTAGGAAAAAGGTACGGGAGAGCGAATACAAGAGTTGGAGTATCGGGAGGCAAGTAAAGCTAGGACTTTACTTTGTTGTTGTGAGTATACCCAATGACAACTTTACTTGGCATTTCATTTCTATAAATTGTTGTCCTTGCATAGTCCTTTTGACTATTTTGCCTTTGTATTCTTATATCATGTGCTCTTTGTGTCTATGCTCACTTGTTGAGTCTAGTTTGCATGATATCCATTCATTTGATGTGATTCATTTATTTTATCCCATGCTATGTCTATTCTTGTTGTTTTAAATGTGAATTGAATGATAAATAGCATGCTATTAGGCTAGTGAATAACTTATAAATGTTGAAGGGGACTTGTATTCCTTATTCATTTAGGTGTGTAGATGTGCCTATGCCTTCATACTTGATATTTCTTGAAATTTAAAAAGTAGCTTTTGCATTTAGGTCTCGTACTCGATCGAGGTGTGCGCGACTCACGGGGTTAAAGTCCTTGGGGATGTTGGCACATGTTACTTGACATTGTACGACACTCGTGGTTAGAGTCCCTGAGGTGGTCTACACACTGGGGTTAGAGTCCCTGGTAACACTTAGGTTAGAGTCCCTTATGCTATATGATTATTGAGTCGGAGTGACACGTTTCACTGCCGGCTAGACCTAAATCACCACTACTTAGCCTAGTGTCAGTATCACTTGTTTAACTCTGGTATTTACTCGCATATGGTTTATTTTTCAGTTTTCCCATTTATATGCTTTTAAATACCTTTTCAATATTTGAAAATGCAAATTAAACTTTTCATCAGGGATTACTTTTTTTTTTGTACTCACCGTCCTTTTTATGACGGTGGGTGTAGAGCTGACTACCAGCAGGCCGGGCAAAGAGAAGATCAATGATTATTCCTGAACCCGCGGCGTATCACTGCATCGATTGCGGGACTTATTTTGATATTTTGATTGTATATGTTATATATATGATGTCATTTCCCAGTTTTCCACACTGAGGATTTTATAAATTGCTTCCGCATAAGTTACTCGTTGCTTTCGCATAATCAATAAGACTTCCGCTAATTACTTAATTTAATAAAAAGTTTAATTATCTTTAGATTTTTTAAACTGGTAGGACTAGTGTATTACTTATCATGAACATGATAAAAAAGGCGTCTAGGTTGCAGAGGCTGACTAATACATAGTTAAGTCCTGCATGGATATGATTAGGGTTTAATTACGGGATTAGGCCGGGCAGTACCCTTGATTATGAGAGGGGCCGTCACAGTGTACTCTTATTTCGCCTACCCAATACTCGAGTCAAACATTTTTTGAGGCAAATATCCGTCTCACATCCTTACACAATATGTGAATACAAAATCAACCATGCAATGTCAAACTTAATAGAATAATAATTAACATCACAATTATGCAACGAACAGACAAAATTAAGGATTTATGACCAATCAGGCGTGTCCTACCCTATCCGAGGTGTCCACGTGGGCCTGAGCTAGTGTTTAAGTCTAAAAATAATATAAATAATGGTGTCGATAAATAATTTGTTCGTTACAGAAGTCCATACATATAAATCAAAACAAACTTCATTTTTATCACTGTTTGATCGAGTGAGAATTGAAAGGTGCTTGAAGGTTTAACTCGGAGTTGCTGGAATGATCAATGGAGGTATATAAGTGATCATCTTAGCTAGGTTTGAAGGTGGGTTGAGTGAATTTGTAAGTTTCTCAGCATGTTTTTATTTTACGGTGAATGAATGGATGATGATGATGATGATGAAGATTGATGAATTCCTAATAAAATCTTGTTAATTGATCTTGTTGGTGGTTTTATATGGGTTTAAGACCTCATTAGAGACCCTCCCTAATGTAGCTAGGATGTTACGACACAATATTTATTAATTGCGCTTATTCCAAAATCTCGGACAAGGACGCCAAGCGAGATCCACGTGGACAACGTGGATAGGGTTATAACACGTTTGACTATACATAATAGTTATTTTTGTATGATAGTTATTTTATTGTATTGTTTAAATTGTTTAATTATCATATTACACCACATGTGTGTACTAGAATGTTATAATTGAGTGAGATTGTGCAATGGTTGTTTGCCTTGTAAAGCGTTGTCAGGGCCTGTTTCATTAAGCCCTAACTTATCCCTAATTTCCCTAATTAGGCACCTAATCAATTCGATTAACTGAACCTCAAAACAATTTTAAATTCAACCCTTAATAATGCTCCAAAACTAAATTTATATCCTCAATGAAACTTAATTCATGATTTGTTTAATTGGAGAAAATTAGGAAATCATGTGAATTGTTCTTCGTATTTTCTAAAAATTTTGGCAGCACCTCCCCTAAAATGGCCTACCAAAAAATCGCCTAATACAGCAGAATGAGGATATGCCTAAAAGGAATTGCAACTCCCTGCAGTTCACAATATATATATCAAATTTTAAATTATAAACTATCTTAAAGTCTCTGATACATTAGTTACAACTTTATAATTCAAAAGTAACCAATAACTCGATGAAAAACCTCTCAACATACTTTTAAATTATTCTAGGAGACTCTCATAACCAATTCGAGAAGATTTCACGTCCTACACTCACTTAAGAACTTAAAACAATATATATATATAAAAGTGTTTAAAACAAGAATATTAAACTTTAAATATAAAGTTATCACCAAATGTATTCGAGTCTTATCCATTCTTCCTTGTCTTCACATAGAACCTAACATCATCAGAAACAACTTGAAGTTTTTAGGTAAGTAAACTCCTACATTGATCTGTACTCTTGCAAATATTAGTCTGAATACATGGAGACATGTAATTGCATTTCCAAATAACAACAAATTCATATAACAATGAGGATCCCTCATTTCTTGTTCTAATCAAAACAAGTGGACCCACTCATGATGGACCTATAATGGTCCTATAAGTTCAATGCATGCTATCCTGAGTCGACATTACCCACCTTAGGCACCTGCAGTACGTCTAGTCTAGAGTGGAGCATCTCACACTCTTATGACTAAAGCAGGGGCAACTCTATCTGGATGACATGTATGCATTACCAAGAATGATGTGAAATGCAATGAAGACTAAACATTAATACAGGTACAAAGATAAATTCCATAAATAGT
The DNA here is from genome assembly GCA_039657365.1 of Stephania yunnanensis. Classification (NCBI taxonomy): domain Eukaryota; kingdom Viridiplantae; phylum Streptophyta; class Magnoliopsida; order Ranunculales; family Menispermaceae; genus Stephania; species Stephania yunnanensis. The sequence continues at coordinate 47,413,559 of CM077584.1, read as the reverse complement.
AAAGACCACTTTAAGGTTTACTTACAACCAAACCGACTCAAATTTGATAATGAAGCCTCGCTAACGTATTTCCCAAATTTCTTGAACTTCCATGTGTCTTATTAAATCACAAATTCACATTTTATAGTTATAACTCAATTTGAATACTTACAATTCATATTTCAATTTAAAATGATACGAAAACTCATTTTTAATCTCATAACTGAGTTCAAACCACTTAATAACTCTAACACCTCTTTTTAGAATTCATTTCCATGTTTTTTAACTCCTTATTAGAGTCCCAATTTAACTCATTGTATCCCTAACCTAAAGGTTGTATCAAAGTTTGAGCTTAGGTTCTATTCAAAATAGGATGTATAGGGATTCTTAAAATTCCAACCTTAGGTAACTTAAATAACAAATTCCCATTTAAATCATTATGCAAAGTTGCTAAGTCATAACTATCACAAATTGACAGTTTTGAACCATACTAACATGTCATATTCCACTATATTTTTCATTAACCAAACTAATTCCATTGGCCACAATCTGTATTGATTATTAAAGTAGATCGCACTAGGATTTAAATGAACCTATTCGCATGTCAAACCCCAAGATTTTTAAATCAGTAATTACGATTAATCATGGATTAACACAGATTAATTATGGTTTTGGCTGTGAGTTGGGAGCTGAGAATTAGTAAAATTGAGATTTTTAATTAATTTTATTTTTTGTGATGCATGCCTAGTGTTGTGTACTATATATTATTTTTTCCCATATTCAACTTAACTAAATGAATTTGATATTTCGTAGGGTTTTTTCTCGAGATACGTGTCGAGACGAGTATTTGGTAGTTAAAATATTTACATGAATAATCATTTGGAGTTTAGCAAAAAATAATTGTATTCAAGTTATAAAAATCTGAGTTTGTACATTTAAATGGACTTAACGAGCCTACATGGGGATTTTGCCTCGATTTTTATGTAAGTTGGGATCAGAGGTAGTGTGAAATGAGAATAAAGTTGGTGTAAGATATTGTTTTCGAGTTTCATGTCGATTGACAGAGGTTAAGGTTGAGATTGGGTCCAAATTGGTGCATGTTTGGTTAAGTATGGCAAGAGGATTGGTCTATAATATTTTAGTATGTCATGGGCAAAGTTAAGATTTTTGAGGTTTTAGTGTGACCAAAACTAGTGTTATGGACATTTTATGAAGATGGATTATTTTGTTGAGAGTTTGGGTCAATTTAGAGAAAAACTGGATTGAAAATAAGCATCTTAAATCAATACACATTAAAATAGGGAATTCGGGAATTAATAAACAAATAAGAATAAGCTACTAACAAGTGGCTAACGATTTATATATAAATATTAGAAAATCAATAAAAAAACCAATTCAAAAGATTCATTTCATTTTGTTTCAACAGAAACATATAGAATCGTTCAGAATGAACGTTCTTGAACCCATCCCCCGTGGACACCTTCTCTCCCAAAGCTCCCTACGTCCGATTTTCGTTTAGTTTCTTTTCGCAACACTGTAGAGCATCGCAAAATGGTCAGTTCAAGCTAAGTTTTCATGATGGAAATGAAGTATTTGGCTTGTAATTTGGTAAATTCTAAATGTCTAGCATTATTTCTTTTCATGTGTTTTTGATAAAAGTTGGTCGGAATAGTTGTTAATTGATATATTAGGTTGATTTAGATCAATTTGGAATGAGTCCTATCGATGTGGGTTAAGGTTCTAATGAATCGAACTAATGCGATTCCGTTGATAACTATTTTGGATATGTTTTATACTTGATATTGATTTACATTGGGTTTCTGAAGGAATTGATTATTGTATTTTATCCAATTTGACTTCGCGAGTTGTGAAAATATTTTGGTGTTGGTATCAAGTGCTTTCGTGGTGTTTGTTGTCGAGTTTTGAAGGATTTAATTGTGAAAATATTGATTTGGAGAAGTTTTTCAGTCCAAAATAAATAAACTTTGCCTAATTGAAAGACCATATTGGAAAATTCATAACTTCTCTGTTGGTGCTCCGATTTTGGTGTTCTCAGAGTATATGGAAAGTATGACATGATTACTACAAGTTCTTTTTAGGTCATGATGACAAATAATGAGATTTTTATGGTTAAAAAGTTACCCCAAGTTGGCTAGTTGATTTCGTTGTATAAATTAATATTTTTTGGAAGTATTTTCAAGCATACTTTGATCACAGTTTTCATTAGGTTTCGTGATACAACTTCACTAAAGCTTGACCCATAGTATAATTAGGTATTTTGGGAAGCTATTGGAAGCATTTTCAAGGTGATCCGACACTATGGGAACCCCAAGAATTTAGCTAGAACTTTGCTATTTGTAAGGTTAAGTAAATCCAATGGTAACCTTTACATTGTATGAGTATTTCTCAAATATATTGCATGCACTAGTTTATCGCTACATATTTATAGGTCATGCATTCACGGACATGAGAGGAAAGAGGCCTTTAGGGGTCCCATTATGTTCATTGACTATATGTGTGGTAGGATGAACACCATAGTGCTCTTTGACTGGAGTCACTATTCATTGTAGACACTTGTTTAGGATGGATTATTTTTGTGATGCTTGCCAGGATCATACTCCATGAAGAGTCAAAGGCTTGGCTTCTCGAGGGACATCCTTGCAAACTCAGGAATCTTTATTACTATTTGCCCGCTACTTTTAGAAAGAAGTCTTCTGATTGTGGTCGGTCAACAAAAATGAGATGGATTGCATACTTGTATATTTATGACTCCTTGCGATATTATTGTTCATTATGATTTTCGGAATACAATGTATTTTATTATTACAGGTGTACTGGATAGTGTGGGATTTACTTATCTGACATTGCCAAGTTTTTATAATTGGGTAATAATAGGTGCGAGAGACAACAAAGGAAAAGGAAAGCTGTCAAATTAATTGTAACTTGAATTGTTCCTTCCTCTCTATGTATGTGTTGTTTTTGGTATACTATATCGTACATATGGATTTTTGGGTACGTGTATGGTTTGGTTCTCATTTGGAAAGGGAAAGCTGTCAAATTAATTGTTACTTGATTTGTTCCTTTCTCTCCATGTAATGTTAGTTTAAGGTTTTTTATCCTTTAAATTAGGTTAAAATGAATATACATTTAACTAACGCAAGATATATTGTTATGGGTAGATTGTGAGTCATTCGACATTTCCACCAAAGCTGAGCAGGTTTTGTTGAATAATCTTAAAGGCCGAGATTTTTTGTGTAGGCTTAGAAATAGATGATGTGCTATCAAAAAATTGTTACAGATTTTTTAGGTTTAAGATTCACTTTAGAATCCTTTGTCGTTAATAAAGTTTTATAATTAATGAGTACAAGATCTTAATCATAATTATTTATTGATGGAAAGGTTAAGGCAGCTAGATTATCAGGAGATTAAAGTAATCTAGGCTGGTCAGATCCCCTAATTAGGTGTGGCCTAATAATATTGGTATCAAAGCCTATAATTTTAAATGAGTCTTGTTGATTGAGGTTTAGTGTGTGATTAGTTGGGAAATAACACAATGAAACGAGGTTAAAAATGTTTTTAAAAACTTTATCATTGTGTTATTTGTGTTTTATATTATTGAGATATCGATGGATATAGTTATATTGTCACTCATAGTATAACAAGGGCCGAGTCGAGGGTCTGGCGACGATAATTGGGATCCACATTGTGTGGATTCCAATATGTCTCAAAACTTGGCGGGGCTAATGCCAGAGTTGCTGAATATCTTACGAGTACAGGCTGTAGCCCAAACACCTGTAGTTTATTTTGCTCAGGGAAGTTCCTATAGTAACCCCCAACAGCTCACGAGGAGCAGGCCACCTCTACAGTTCATCCTGGAGTTGAACAAGTTATTGCAGTTCTAGTTTAGGCTGATTTAGTCGTTCTTAGTAGAACGTCATAGGAGGAAAGGCAGACGAAAGAGTTTAGGAAATAGGACCTTATATACTTTATGGTGAATTGGACTTAACGATTGTTGAGAATTATGTTTTCAATCGTGAGAAGCTTCATAACACGTTAAGTACTGATGAACACTTGAGAGCTTTGATATCTTTGTACTTTCTACAGGTCGATGCTGAGATTTGGTAGGGATCTCTACATGATGGACGTCCTATATTCGAGACTTGGGCTGATTTTCTCAGGGAGTTCACTAAGAAATACTTTGATGAGAGTTTATTTAGCAAAAGAAACTAGAGTTCGATCATCTAGTTTAGGGAGATATGACACTGGTTCGGTATGATAACAGTTTAGTTGTATTTTGAGGTTTGACGGGGAGTCAAGAAAGATAGAGAAGGAGAAGTTGTGCAATTATACGTTTGGGTTGCAAGAAGAACTTGGTACTATTATATCAATGACTAAACCGAACACTCTATGAGAGGTTCGAGATAGAGCTAGAGCTTATGTAACTACATATAATTTCCAGAGTGAATCACGATGATATCAGGGCGTTGTGGAAATAAGGGTCGAGGATCTGAGGGACAGGCCGCGAGTCAGAGATCGACATCTAGCCATAAATCTTATGTAGGTAGTAAACCTATTATTGTTTGGGTAAGCAAAGCAAGGTCACATCATCCGAGATTTTCCTCAAGATTTGAGTACGGTTAGGTGTTTTGAATGTTGAAAGAAAGGAAATTACAAAAGTATATGTCCATAACTTTTAAAAATGTCCTCTAGTGTGTCATAATCTTAAAAACAGATTAAAGAACGTGTTCGAGTGGTGTCAGAACCAGATTTAGAGGCAAGTCAAAATATATTGAATGTACCATTTAATTTTGTGGTTGACCTATAAATGCTTTATATGATTCTGAGTTAATAATGTTTTTTATATTTTCTTATATGATAGTTGAATAGAGGTTAACTCTAGTGCAAGTCCCTATTCATATAATCTTCAACATAATAATTAAGGATAAAATGTGTCATCACTTTGTATATGAGAAATGTATTATTGAGATCTCTGGATACGAGATAACATCTGGTTTAATTGTTGGAGTTTATAGAGTTTGATGTGTTGTTAGAGACACGAGATTGGTTAACGACTTATCATTCATATTTGGATTGTTTTCGTAAGACAATGTTCTTTTTGTATTCTATGTTGTACAGTGTTTACTTACATTGGAACATCATATGAGTTGCCTCTGGTTAGGGTTAGGATAGCCACTAATAGAGAAATGAAAATTCTTGCCGAAATCATTGTACTGAGGTTAAACTTGAAATTGAACTAGAGGAAATGTCAGTTGTTTGTGAGTTTAGGTTTTCAAAAATGAAAATTCTGAGTTTGGCTGGCTATTACTATAGATTTATGAAAGATTTTTCTAATATAGCTGTGCCAATCACTATATTAACTCAAAAAATGTTGAGTTCAAATAATGAAAAGTATGAGATAATGCATTTTAGGAATGGAAGAAATAAGCAACTTATGAGTATGTTCTACTTGAAATGGTCATCGTGATGACTTTATCGAATGTTTCAGCAAGTTGATGTGAAGTATAAGAAGTTCAAGGGTTTGCTCTTGACATCAATAATCCAGATTCAGCTGAGTTTTCATATTACATATCAATGTTTAGAGGTGGATTTTAGATTCCATTAGTTGTTGGTTTGAGGCAAGATATTAAGAGAATCTTATCGGTATAGATATAGCATTCATCCTGGTTATACCAAAGTTTATTATGATGTGGAGCGATTACGTTGGTGGCAACGAATTAAAGCTGATGTGGGTGACTTTATAGGGAGATGTAAGATTTATCAACAGGTTAAAACCGATTAACGGAAACCTGAAGGTATGTTTTGATGGATTTTGTAACACATCTGCCTAATACATGATGCAGTATGGATTATTGTTGATGGACAGATGAAATCTATTCATTTTATTCCAATGTCACTTTTTGATACTACAATTGAGCTTGTTATATGGGCGAGTGGTGATTTGCTTATTTGGAGTGCCACTAGTGATAGTTTCTTATCTTGATGCTCGGTACACATCAAGGTTGTGGCAGGGCATACAAGAATTGTTTGGCACTCGGTTTTATTTCAGAACTGCATTTCATCTATGGGTGGATGGTCTGATTGAATGTTTGATCCAAGTGTTAAAAGATAAGCTCAAGGCTTGTGTACCGGGATTTGAAGGTTCACAGGAAGAATACATACTTTTATGTAGGTTATCATGCAATAACAATTATTAATCAAGTGTCAAGGTGGCTCGCTTTGTATGGGATATCTTGTTATCCTCCTACCGATTAGGCTGAACCAGAGGATTTGGCAGAGTTGAGTCGTAGATAGTTTGAGATCACATTAAGGTTGTTCAACAGATTCCTCTAAGATTAAAATTGGTTCATGAAAGGCACAAAGTTATTATGATCTCTGCCACCGGTATGTGGCATAGAAGGAATGAGATTAGGTTTATTTAAGAATATCCCTCGTAAAGGCCATTACAGGTTTGGACTAGAATAAAAGCCTTCTCTTTAATTCATAGGATCGTTTTATATTATGGAATGGGTTGGGAAGGTTGCGTATAGACTTGTATTACCGCTTTAGTTAGCCTGAGTTTATCATGTATTTCTCGTATCTATGCTCGGGCGAAAAGAACTTGATTCGCATCACATAGTGGAATAGAATCAGTTTGATTTGCAATGTGGTGTGTTAAATGAAAAACAACTTATATTGATTGTGGATAGGAAGGTCCAAAAGTTTTGAAATAAAGAAATCTCACTTATTTTGGTTAAGTGAAATTTCATGGTGATACGGAGTTAAAATGAGAGCGAGAGGCGTATATGAGAGAATGTTTTTCGGATCTCTTTGAGTCTAGGAAAATTTAGTTTAAATTTCAATTTCGAGGATGAAATATTTATTAGTTAGGAAGATTGTCAAATCCTAAAATTTTTAAATCAGTAATTATGACTAATAAGGGATTAACAGAGATTAATTATAGTTTTGGTCGTGAGTATGGAACTGAGAATTGGTGAAATTGAAGTTTTTAATTAATTTTATTTTTATGTGATGTTAGCCTAGTGTTGTATGCTATATATTATTTTATTTTATGAAATTCAAGTTAACAAAATGAACATGATGTTTTGTGAGGTTTTTTCTCGATATACATGTTGAGACGGGTGCTGAGATAGTTAAAATATTGACATGAATCATCATTTTGGATTTCACAAAAAATAATTGTATTTAAGTTTTAAAATATGAGTTTGTACATTTAGAAGGACATAAAGAGCCGACGTGATGATTTTGCCTTAGTTTGTGTACAAGTTGGACCGGAGGTAGCGTGAAATGAGAATAATGTTGGTGTAAGACATTATTTTCGAGTTTCATGTCGGTTAACAAAGGTCGAGGTTGATATTGGGTTTAAATTTGTGCACGTTTGGTTAAGTATGGCAAGAGGATTGGTCCGAATGATTTTAGTATGTAATGGACAAAGTTAAGATTTTTGCGGTTTTAGTGTGACCAAAACCAGTTTATGGACATTTTATGAAGATGGACTATTTTGTCGAGAGTTCGATTCAATTTGGTAAAAAACCAGATTGAAAATGAGAATCGTAAATCAATACACGTTAAAATAAGAATTTCGATAATTAATAAATAAAATAATTAAGCTGCTAATAAGCAGCTGATGGTTTATATATAAATATAAGAAAATCAATCAAAAAAACCAAATCAAACGATTCATTTCATTTTGTTTCGACAAAAACGTTTGGAACAAACGTTGTCTTACCCTTTCCATGGACACCTTTGCTCGTAGAGCTCCCTACGTGCGATTCTCACCCTATTTCTTTTTGCAACACTGTAAAGCATCGCAAGATGGTCAGTTCAAGCTAAGTTTTTACTGTGAAAATGAAGTATTTGGCTCACAATTTGGTTAATTCTTAATACCGGGCATTTTCACAATTCAATTTGAATTCTCAAAATTTTATGATTTTTTCGTGGAGTTTTGATATAAGTTGGATGAGATTGTTGTTAATTAGAATATTGGGTTGATTTTGATCGATTTTGAATGAATCCTACCGATGTGAGTAAGTGTTTTGATGAGTTAAACTAATGTGATTCAGTTGATGACTATTTTGGAGATGTTTTACAATTGATATTGAATTGCGTTGGGTTTCTAGATGAATTGATTATTGGTTTTGATCCAATTTGACTTTACGAGTTGTGAAAATATTTCGGTTTTGGTATCAAGTGGTTTCGTGGTTTTCGTTGTCGATTTTTGAAGGTCTTAATTGCAAAAATAATGATTTGGAGAAGTTTTTCAGTTTGAAATAAATAAAGTTTGCCTAATTGATAGGCCATATTGGAAAAATTCATAACTTTTCATCGGTGATCCGATTTGTGTGTTCTTGGAGTCTATAGAAATTATTACATGAGTACTACAAGTTCTTTTTAGGTCATAATGAAAAATATTAAGATTTTTAAGGTTAAAAACTACCCTAAATAGGCTAGTTGAAAGCTAGTTGAAACAGTTACATAAATTAACATTGTTTGAAAGTTTCCTCAATCATAATTTGATCCCAGTCTTAATTGGGTTTCGTGATATGATTTCACTTGAAGCTTGGCCCATATTATAATTGGGTATACACGGATGCTATTGGAAGGATTTTCAATGTGATCTAACGCTTTGGGAACCCCAAAAATCAAGCTCGAAGTTGCATGTTTGTAAGGTTAAGTAAATCCCATGATAACCTTCACATAGTATGAGTATTTCTCGAATATATTGCATGCACTAGTTTATCGCTGCATATTTACTGGTAATGCATTCACAAACACGACAAGAAGGACGCCTTTGGCGGTCCATTATGTTCATTAGCTATATGTGTAGTAGGATGAACACTATAGTGCTATGCGACTGGATTCACTGATCGTTGTAGACACTTGTTTAGGCTGGATTATTTTTGTGATACTGGGTAGGATCGTACTCCACATAGAGTCGAGGGAGTTGTTTCTCGAGGAACTTCCTCTCAAACTCATGAATCTGTATTACTGTTTACCCACTGCTTTTGGAAAGACGTCTTCTGATTGTGGTTGGTCAACGGAAACGGGATGGATTGCATACTTGTATATTTATGAATCTTTGTGATATTATTGTGCATTTAAATTCTTGGAATACAATGCATTTTATTATTATAGGTGTATTGGATAGCATGGGATTTACTTATCTGACATTATCGAATTTTTATAATTGGGTAATGACAGGTGTGAGCGACGACAAAGGAAAGGGAAAGCAGTATGATTAAGTGTGACTTGATTAGTTCCTTTTTCTTTATGTATGCATTGTTTTTAGTATACTATATTGCACAAATGCATTTTTGGGTTCGCGCGTGGTTAGGATCACCTTTGGTTAATGCAATATACATTTGTTCTTTTAAATTAGGTTCAAATGAATATACATTTAGTTAATCCAATATATATTATTATGGGTGGATTGTGAGTCCTTCGACATTTTCACCAAAGCTGACTAGGTTTTGTTGAAGATTTTTGAAGGGCAAGGTTTTCGGTGTAGACTTAGAAATAGAGGTGGTTTAAAATTCACTTTAGAATCCTTTGTGGTGAATAAAATTTTATACTTAATGAGTACAAGATCTTAATCTTAATTATTTATTAATAGAGAGATTAAGGCTACTAGACTATCAAGGAATTAAGGTAATCTAAGCCGGTTAAATGCCATAACTAGGTGGGGTCTAACATCGCAACTTAAATGGACCCCATTTTATGTCTCAAATCAATGCCTCAACATGCCTACACAAAACAATTTAAAAAAAATGACTGTGCAGTCGTAATTTTTTGCCTTTTTTTTACCTTCAAAATGTTACCAAAACTTTTCCAAATTAAAATCTGATTCTCACACATCATTATATATACAAGTATCAAAACCTACAAAAAATCTCACCGAAAAATTTCCATTTGATTGTTCAAAATCGCACATTAAAGCAAGCAAAAACTAAGACTGCACAACTAATGTTTCTACAAAAATGCGACTAATTCAACTCTGATTGACTTACAAAACTTCCTCTAAAGCCCAATCTGATTTGTGTGAATGAAATACTATATGAATGCATAATATCCATTGAAAACCCAGATAAAAATTTTCGATTAAATGTCCAAAATCAATACCCAACATTAGCAAAAAATAGGACTACATAACTGTCAAAAAATCAACTATTTTTGTAAAACATCTTCAAATCACATTAGAACACTCCCAAAATGATTTTGATTCATCGAAACTGATTTACTATATCAAAATCTCATGGAAGCATCAATCTAAGCATTGAGTTCATTCAATTTGATCAAAATCGATGAAATAATTGAACTTCAATCTTACCTCAATCATTTCAGTTGTTTTTAATCAAATTCTCCTTCTTGATCTTGCTCACCATCACCACCATGATAACGAACCAGTGATGAGTGAGAGAGAGAACACGTAAATGAGAGAGAACAAGCTTAAGAGAAAGTTTTCACAGAGAAAGATGAGAGAATAAAGAGGATGAGAACTGAGAGGGATGGGCTATGTGAGGGAGATAAAATTGAGAGAGAATAGAGCTTACAAACCTAGAGTGAGAGAAAAACGAGAGGAAAGATAGTACAGAGAGAGGAGTCGAGAGTGAAGTTTGATCTAGGAAGAAGGGCTATGCATTCACGTTGAAGACGATGGGGAGGGGTTTGATCTAAACCTCTCTTCATTTCACGCCATTAGCTTAAATTAAGTTAGATAAAATGGCTTTTTGCCCTTTTAGCCTATCCCCTCTTCTTTACTACCCTAGTTGTCCTTTTGTACTTTTTTATTTTCATGATTATCTCTTGTATTTGATGGCCAAATTAACCCTGAAAAATATCCCAATTTCTTTGAAAATTATGAAAAACACCCACACTCTCCGAAACACTCGTATACTACGTCTCGGCCTCAACTTGACCCTATTTTGCATCGAATAGAGTATAGTACATTCACTAAGAATGCAACAAATAAAAAAATAGTATTCTAAACTTATGATCTCCGGTCCAAAATTCATAGGTCGCACCTCGGATATCCCCAATTTAAATCTAAAAATGCTTCAATATTCGTCTATTCAATTTTAAGAAATTCTTGGATTTCACAATTCTTCCCAACTAATTAAAAGTTTTTTCCTCGAAATTTAAACATATAGGTTAGCTGAACAAAAAGAGATATATGAGAAATTAATCATTCATCTACATCTCTTTTAATCTAAACCTTTACAAACCATTTCCAAGGTGAAACCCTAATAACTCAGTGGTATATATCATAAGCATTTCAACTTTTCATTTTTATATTCTCGGTTTAATGAAAATGTATCTCTGTTAATTTGCTAATCCTTGTAACATGTGAATTTCGGACGAGTTATACAATCAAATTTGTGGAATACCCAATAACTTTTTGTTTATGTACTTATTTCATATCTTGAATCCCATTAAAGAATCACACCTAGCAAGACCTAGACTATCTTGGTTTTCATATGACACTACACATTCTTAACTGATAACAATTCCATGAATCGTTGATAAATTTTTCTCTATCCACCTAACTCTGGTATACACATATTAGTTTACTTTCTCATCACCGATCATCTTTTCAATAATTTTGTCGAATGATCAATTTTTAGACTGTCATCAGTCTAAATATTTAGATAAAGTAATGTACATAATATTTGAGTATAACATTAGATACAAAGTAGAGTTGCATGTCAATCTAATCCATCACCATTCCATTGTTTCTCAACAGAAACCCGGAATTACATAAGTCATCACATGATTGTAGATCTCGAATTACACTTGTCATCCCATGACAAGCAATCTCAAATTACAATCCAATCAGAAAATGCAACCTGACATATCATGCAACTCTCAATCATTCTCTAAATGTTTACTCTCAATATTATTTAGATTGCGGATTAGAAAGCAATTACTAGTTCCAACTCGTCAACCAATTCACTTTACTTTTCCCTTGACTGGTTAGGAAATTATACGAATTTTCTAAATTCTTCAATTTATCTTCTATTCATGAGTTTACAGTGAACCTCATTACTTTCACATAATCACAAATCTCTTCCAGATTGTCTTGATGATGACTACTCCAATTTTTTATTTTCGCATTGGTTTCTATCATTTTTACAATTTCTGAGATTTCCCATCAACTCGATCATTATCAATCATTATCGTTCACCAGACTTGTTTCGTTACTTGAATAGAAACATTTTTTCTTAATTTAAGTAGATATACATTTCTAAACATAGATTAACATATTCTTGATTATACTTTCAAAATATAATTTTAAATTTTATTTCATACAATTTTATAAATATGTTATCACTTTTTCATTTCTATTCAATATATATTTCTTACTTTTCTCAATTTACAATGGAAGAACATTCAATTCTTCATTATATTAACTTAGATACTCTGTACTCTATTCACTATTTTCAACCAATATAGATAATACTAACTAAGTGAGGTGTAAGTTGTGTATCACTTTTTCATTTCATTTGTATCTTCACCATGATATATGTATCTTATATAATCTCTAATTTAAATTAACCTAGTGCTTCAAACATCATTATTGACTGATTACATGTTGTAACATAACATTTGAACCAATATATAACATATTTCCTTATATCAGTTGTATACTACTTTGTTCAAAACATTCAAGATTTGGAGTTTAATTCCATGTAACATCTTTGTGTGAAAATATATTAAATTTCATCAAACCTATAGTTTGATATCCAAAGTCTTATCATGACTCATTCATCTGAAATTTCCATTTTCATACATATGTGAGAATATCTTCACCATTTGTTTACCTATACCTAAGCTTCCGATTGACTCTAACAAAACTTCATATACTATTTAATTCAGACTATCATAAATTCATTGATTATTCAAAGATAGGTGAGCGCCACACACTAGCCTTCAACGTTGTGAATGAATGATGATTATGAAAGAGAGTTACTTAGAATTTTGGTCATGCACAACTACTCCAATGCCTTGCCTTGACTAAAGATGTTTGTTCTTGTCACTTTAGGCAGTCACAAGTCATCTGTACGTCTCATTTTATCTTATACACAGAGTCTATTCCATTCGATTTTATCAATCTTAGCTATTATTATATTGATCTCAATCTTGGTCCCTTTATAAACTTACGAAAACTTTCGCTCAACAACCAGGCTACTTACAGCTCCTCAATCTTAACTTAAAAAATCAATTTATATCTCTTCTCTTTTTGAAAACTTAGCTAAGGATAATATAGCTTATTCTAATCACTCAATCAATTGAAGTCTTTCTTGGCTAACCTTTATTCGAAACAGAGAAAAAATATGACTAAAATAGTTCATTGTTCGTTATTACCTTAAGTTATTTCCATTAGTCTTAAATTTCTTGACTTTTTTTTTCAACAAGAAGTTTGGTGCATTTCAAGAGACCATGTAAGATAACAAAATATCTTACTAATCATCAATTCACTATTTTGATGATTTCACTTTTTCATTATTATTCATCTGAAGAGAAAGAAGAATAAGAATTTTTAGACTATTAATCAACTTAATGACTAATCAAGCTCTTAAAAGATGAGTTAATTCTTTAAGTCGTATCAATGGAAATTCTCACGATATAAGAACTCATATTGACTTCCGATAAAAAATTACTTAGTGATTCTTAATTAGTACATCTAACTCTTTTTAGTTATATTATTGCTTGTAGTGATAAATGTCATAACTTAATGTCATTAAAAGTGATTACTGGGTACTTTGAATCTCACAACACAATCACTTGTGTTGATGTTTGAAGCTAATACAAGCTATTATTAGGCCGTTTCCCCAATATCTTAACTTCTTGCATGTTGATCTTATCACTACACTTTTCATGTTTAAGTTAAAAACTTTTGTTGATCTTTGCAACACTTAATCTAGTGTTAACAAAGATTACTTCTAACTTGTGTATTTCCATTTATTTTATCATTTTTTTATTCATCTCATAGAACCATTATACTCAACTTCACTTAAGAATAAGTAACTTGAGTAATAAACAATCAAAACAATTCAATACTTCTTTTAGAAGTCATTTATTTGTTTTAAAACCATGGTTCTATTTTAAATTTCACTTTGTGTTTTGTTTCAAAAAGGAGGCAATACTTTGCTTCAAAGTATTTTGTTTTCGTAGAAATCAACTTAAACAACTTGATTAGTTCTATCGTAATCCCATTGTGACTTTTCAATCAAGTTCAGTTTGACTACTTAATTTCTACTTCCAAAACCATGTGTTTCCATTTTCTTTGTTGAGATTATTTTCGAAAGCAACCTTTAATTGGTTATGAACTAAACCAATAATTTGTAGAATAAGTCTTCCCAAATTACTAATTCGACTGGGACTAACCTCATTCTAAATTCCAAAATATTTATATTTTGTGCTTCCCACAAGTCTCAATATCATTTTACATTTTCCAAACAATTCTCAAAGTTTAAGACTTAATTTAAGTTTATTTTAGCACTTTCCTAAGCGTTTCAAAATTGTACTAGTTTGATACTTGTATTTTTAAAGGAGTCCATGTTCTGTACTTGGCATTCCCGAATAATTTAGACTTCTTGCTCAACCAATTTTCTATTGGTTTTATAACTTACTATTTCCCTCTGTTATATTGGTGTCAAACTACGTACAAAATTTCTTACGGATTTCGACTTTACAAGTCTATTTCACGTCTTATCACGCTCAGTTATCGTTTCACAAGTCTAATATCTCTTTTAATTATCCGTTTCTAATATTAAAAGTCGTATCCTATGAGTTAAGTAACAAATGGACCATTAGAATAAACTTTTTATCATATATCTAGCAATAATCATAAATACACATCATAAATATAACATTATAATTCAAATACCCCTACTTACAGTCAATTCTCAACTAATCGTGCTCAATCACACTTTGGTTCTTAACTAAATTTTTCTTCAATTTAGCCAAACCTAGGCTCTGATACCAACTCCGTTAAGACCCATCTCATTGAGCCCTAACCTATCCATAATTCCCCCCTAATCAATTGAATTAACTTAACCTCAAAAAAATGTTCAATCCAATCCTCAATAATGCTCAAAAACTAAATTTATATCTTCAATGAAACTTAATTCATGATTTGTTTAATTAGAGCAAATTAGGAAATCATACGGATTGTTCTCCGTCTTTTTTAATAATTTCGGCAGCATATTCCCTAAAATGTCCTACCAAAAAATCACCTAATAGACAGCAGAATGAAGATATGCCTAAAAGAATTCACAACTCCCCATAGTTCACAATATACATCAAATTTAGAATTTTAAACTGCCTTAAAGTCTACGATACATTAGTTAGAACTTTACAATTCTAAATTAGCCAATAACTCGATTGTAAACCTCTCAACTTACTTTTAAATCAATCTAGGAGACTTTCTGTAACGGCCCGAAAATTTGACTTGTGCCACGTGTCAAGTCAAGGTCGTATGTGGGACCCACTCGTCGAAATATGTATATCCGAATCCAATTTGGGATAATAATGCTAACTAAGAGAGGAATTCGGTGAGCCGAAACATGAACGGGACGCACATCAAGTCGCGTGCCGACGTGAGACCGAGAAAGTGATTTTATGTATTGGATACGCCTCGTGTTGCGTGTAGCGAGGGTATTGAGATTTGAAATGAGGCGGGTTGGTGCCTCGAGATGCGCGTTGTGCGGTTATTGAGTTTGCCTCGAGATGCGCGTTGCACGAATGTCGAGGAAACTTTTGATTTGAAATAAAAAGAAAATAAATAGAAAATGTATATTATATATATATATATATGAAGGAGATAAGGATTGAAAAATAGAGAGAAGAAAATGACGGAGAGGAGAAAAAAAAAAGAGATCGGGAAGACGATGATGACCGGCGGCTCCCGGCGCGACTCACAGCGGACAGCTCCAGATCTGGCTCAGCTCGGCCGGCTCATCGGCAGGCGGTGACGCCGGCCATGCCCAAGTGCCGCAGAGGTGAGCGATGGCGCGATCGTGCGGGTCGCGACACGGCACGGTGAGCACCGCCGCATGGCTCGAACGGCGGACGAGCGGCCAAGGCGCGAGCGAGCAAGCAGCGGGTTCGAATCTGGCGCGCGCGACCGGCCAAGCGAGTGCGTAAAGAGTAAACAATGACGCGACCGGTGAGCGATTTGGACGACGACGCAACGCGAGCAGGACGCAGCGAATGAAGCGGCTCCGGCGGCGATGCGACGCGACTCCGGCGAGCGCGGTCGGCGCGCGCGCGTCAAGCGGCTGCGGTGGCGCTGCGCGACACGCGCAGAATGACAGCTATGCGTAGCGGCGACGACGCGGTGAACGGCGCGGTGACGCGTTATCGACCGGTCGGTTGCACGATTTCGTCGAAATCGCGACGACGCGATGAAGGTGAGGTTTATTCACCTAATTTGAGTTATGATCTGAATGATTTTCAGTAAAATAGGCTTAAAAAGTCTAAATGGACACCAAGGACTAGGAGTCGGGTGTCGGGTGCGTAAATCGAGACGCGGGCGAGACATTTTGAGATTCACGATTTCTCGAGGTAAGTAAACCAATTAGGGACTTATACAGTATTTCGTTTCTCTCCATTGACTGTTGTTGTTTACTGTTGTGAGATAGCTTTATTGTTGTTCACTGCTTTGTGATGATAGTTATCGTTGAAATTGTTGTCGATTGAGGGCCATTGGCAAGCGAGTCATGGTTACTATGTATCTACGATATGAGCTCTTATCCGAACGCTGTCGATATCTCCCAATTAAGTGTACGTTGGGGGCCCTTATCCGGGTCCGTAGATATCTCATAATCGAAAGGGTTAGGGTTGGGAGGCATGGTGCTCGCCCTAAACCCGGGGTTAAGGTTGGGAGGCTTGGGGCTCGCCCTAAACCCGAGTATGCTGAGCTTTTGCCGCGACTCAACGACTTTTTGGTCGGGACTCCTTTTATTTGGCATCACTCATCGATGGATTGTTTACAGTCTTGTATATTCATGCGTTCTTGATTCATTTCGTTCTATTTGTATGAATTTAACTGTTTTGGATATCGTGAACTGTTGTTTTGGATATTGTGAAATGTTGTGTATATGTCCTACAGGATTTACTTACCTGGGCTCGTCATTTTTATTTTGACTGAGTGCAGAGCCGCAGACGCGTAGCAGAGGGAAGGCTTCATAGCTAGGTGACATTTTGTATATTTTGTATTTACTCTCCTCTGATGATATTTACTGGGTTCCACAATTAGGTTGCCCAACTTCTTGATCTTTTCTTTAGTTATTGAATGTATTAGTTGCTTCCGCTATAAAATTGTAAAACTTGAATAATAGTAGTAACTCAACTGTAAAATGTGAGTTTATGTATAATGATGGATTGGAAGGCTGATTAGGCTCTCGTAGACCTTGCGAGACTGGCTCGGGGGTCCACGTGGGCTTAGGCGGGCGGGGCCCAATTTGTGAAAAATTGGGGCCGTCACAGTTGGTATCAGAGCCGACGTTTTAAAGAACTCGACTCTTGATTAGCACAATAAATTAAGACACAAACAAGCGGAAGTTAGGAATGGTTGAACTTAGAGTGGAACCCTATGATCCTGACTTGAGTCTTCGTTGGGAAGTGAGGAGAGTTTGAAAATGGTAGAACACCTGGCGGATATGGAAAATGGAAAATGAGAAATGGCAAATGGAAAATGGAAAATAATTATAACATTTTTTCCTTATATGCGTTTCGAGTGGGCTTGTACCCCTGGCGTATATATATCATATATGGTATGTTATATACTAAATACGATGTCGATAATGATTCGAGGAATCGTGACTATGGTAATGATAATTGGTAAATGGAATCAGTGAGTGAATGATGTTTCATTGGCATACTTGATTTCATTTTTTTGGTAAATCAACCATTTTTTTTCAGTTGTTTACAACATTGTGGACAAATGGGTGCCTCGAGATTCGTTTGCACATATCTCGATTACTTATTTGATTTCTTCTTGAGGAAAACACCCTGCACATATTTCTAGAGGATCCGCTCGAAATAATTAATGAAATTGGAATGTGATACGGGAATCAAATCCGTGGTAAAGGTGAGAGGTATAGTACTGCAGGGACGCTTAAACTATTTTTAAATGGTTTGGAGTTAAATTTGAGCCGAGTTGGAGTTAAATTTGGTATAGTCCTTGTTTTCATTTGAGCCGAGTTAGGGATCAATTACGAGCGACTAAATGATTTTTTTTTCTAGTCAGAATTTTTTATGGAATTCTTTGGTTATATGTTCCATTTGGTCCGTAATAATCAGCATGAGTTTCGGGGGGGGTAAATTGAAGGTACAAACCCAAAGAAGGAAAAGGTTTAGGAGTTATATTTCCATCTGATATGAGGTCGTATGAGGTCGTATGACATTGTCGCATGTTGGTGATTGTGGCGTATTTGGGAATAGTGGAGATGCATGGATAAGTACTCGTGCCTTGGAAATGCGAGAGTTGTTTAAATTTAATTCAGATTCGCGGATAGTGGCTTAAGAATTAGTTAGTTCAATTGATAAATTGAGGTAAATAGCTTGTTTGGTTTGGTGAAGCCAATGGAAAATGAGAACTTTGGTATTACAAATGGTATGGTTTCAAATCGAAACTTAATATGCGATGTAGGACTCAAACAAACTTGTGAATTGATTTTCAAGCTATTTAGAGGAATTTTGATCTTATTTAGAGTTCATTAAATTCATTTCAAGTTGTTCAGTTAGTACTGAAATTAAGAATTTCCTATAAGTAGTAAGACTTGAAACGAAGTTCGAGTCTCTAAATGGTGTGGAATTGAGAAAGGAAATTGATGTTGTTGGATAATATACAACGAATGGAACAATTAAGGTAAGGAACATTCGAGAAAGGCTCATTCATGAAATGAATGAATATTCGAATGTAAGGAACATTCGAGTAAGGAACATGGAATGTAAGGAACATTCGAGGACATAAAATTAAAAAAGAAAGAAGAAACGAAGAGCGGACTCAAAATGAGCAAAGTGTTGAGATGACTTGAGAGCTAACGATTACATCATGTACGGACTCCTTTAGCTTTGACGAAAGCTTTGGAGTAGTATTGTTGGATCAGAAGCCCAAGTAACTCCACTTGAGTGACACTATACATTTATAGTCTCAGGGTTGGTGAAGTCGACCACCACCTTTAGGGACATAAATGAATTAAGTGTTACGAGCTGAGGTAGAGTCCGCGAATCGTTCTAACAATTAATGGTCATCTAAGTATAAATCTTACGAGATTGTACATCTTAAGACTGTTTTCAGATGCGTTAGTAAACGTAGGGAAAGGAAATTTCGTGCAAGTAAACCCGTGCGTTTAAAGTTTCCAAGAAAAGAAAAACATAAACAAACAATGTGATGATATGTTTTAATGTGTCTCGAGTTTCGCGCTGCATGAATCTCGAGGATACATTAGATTTGGATTAGGTCCAGCTCAGTGTTATAGGGTTCGAAACTTGGGAGGTGTCTCGAAGGACACATTTACTTTGAAAAAATCAAAAAGTGAACGCGTTGGAGTAAACGTGTTGAACTCGTGCTTACATGAGGAGATGTTGAGCGCGCCTACTGATACGGGAATTAGAGTGACGACTCAGACGAGGTAGTTTCACGAGTTTTAGCGGCATCACTCGAAAAAGTTTCACGGTGGTACGAATCCCGGAGCAGTAAATATTTATGACATCTTAGCCACACCAGATCATATGAGGTCGAGCATCGTATCAATTTCGTTGTTCGGCGAGGCCGATGTCTGGTCGAGCACTACGGTGGCATTGATGTGGACGCTCTGGAGTGCAGTTGATGTTATGATGAGTGAGAGCGTGGGAGCACACGAGAGTAACCTCGTAACATATTGCATTTTCGCTATATGAGCCGTATACGGTGCCAAAGTTAGTTGGTTCAGCGTAGAGTTACGCTAGTGTAATACATCAGCTAGCACCGTCAGATCCTTAGCATACCATCAGAGGGTCAGAGATCCAGCGAGTGCATGGACAGGGACAATGATCTAGTCATGCACAGGGACAAGGACATCGACATGTTCCAGTTGGAGCGGGATTTCAACGTATCTGCATGGGCGTATGGATAGCCAGGTATAACAGAGCAAGAAACATATGCATGCTATTATCACGTCAGGTCCGACTATTATCCATCGTACCTGATAGAGGGTACGAGTTGGGTTGAGACTCACTCGATGAGAGAAACTGATATACGTATGTTAGTGACGGTGGATCGTGAAATTAAAAATGTTCGTTTGTATTCATTTGTATTCCAATATATGTTGCGAGGATGTTGCCATGGCATATATTGATAAGATGAGGACAGAGGGTGCATTCTTTGCTTGGAGGTCGCGAGGAGCCCAGCTCGTCGCGGAGGAGCCCAGCTTGTCGCGGAGAAGCCCAGCCCTACAGAGTAAGATGGGAAGACCATAACGGCCCGAAAATTTGACTTGTGCCGCGTGTCAAGTCAAGGTCGTATGTGGGACCCACTCGTCGAAATACGTATATCCAAATCCAATTTGGGATGATAATGCTAACTAAGCGAGGAATTCGGTGAGTCGAAACACGAACGGGGACGCACATCGAGTGGCGTGCCGACGTGAGACCGAGGTAGTGATTTTATGTATTGGATACGCCTCGTGTTGCGTGTAGCGCGGGTATTGAGATTTGAAATGAGGCGGTGGTGCCTCGAGATGCGTGCTACGCGGTTGTTGAGTTTACCTCGAGATGCGCGTTGCAAGAATGTCGATGACACTTTTGATTTGAAATCAAAAAGAAAATAAATAGAAAATGTAAATTATATATATATATATATGAAGGAGATAAGGATTGAAAAAGAGAGAAAAAAACGACAGAGAGGAGAAAAAAAAAAAGATCAGGAGGACGATGATGACCGGCGGCTCTCGGCGCGACCTTGGCGGACCAGCTCCATCCGGCGGCAGCTCGGCCGGCTCATCGGTGCAACGGTGCAGCGGCCATGCCGAGCTCGCGGGAGGTGAGCGATGGCGGCGATCGGCGAGGTCGCGACACGGCACGGACGGCCGACGTGTGGCGGTATGCGAAGGAGCAGCGAGCGGGTTCGGATATGGCGGATGCGGCGATCGGCAAGCAGCCAGCGCGAGTAAGCAATGACGCGACAGTGAGCAGGTGGCGATGAGACGACGAGCTACGCAGAAACTGGCGGTGGACGGCCAACGAACGGCTCCGGTGGCGATGCGATGCGACTCCTGCGAGCGCGGGCGGCGGCGCCGGTGAGGAGCGGCAGCGACGCGGTGGCGGCGACGACGTGGTGAACGGCGCGGTGACGCGTTATCGACCGGTCAGTTGGCGATTTCGTCGAAATCGCGACGACGCGTTGTAGGGGAGGTTTATTCACCTAATTTGATTTATGATCTGAATGATTTTCTGTAAAATAGGCTCAAAAAGTCTAAATGGACCCAGGGACTAGGAGTCGGGTGTCGGTTGCGTAAATCGAGACGCGAGCGAGACATTTTGAGAATTGCGATTTCTCGAGGTAAGTAAACCAATCAGGGACTTATACGGTATTTCATTTCTCTCCATTGACTATTGTTGTTTACTGTTGTGAGATAGCTTTATTGTTGTTCGCTACTTTGTGATGATAGCTATCGTCGAAATTGTTGTCGATCGAGGGGTCCATTGGCAAGCGAGTCATGGTTATTATGTATCTGCGATATGAGCTCTTATCCGGACGCTGTCGATATCTCCCAATCGAGTGTACGTTAGGGGGCACTTATCCGGGTCCGTAGATATCTCATAGTCGAAAGGGTTAGGGTTGGGAGGCATGGTGCTCGCCCTAAACCCGGGGTTAGGGTTGGGAGGCTTGGGGTTCGCCTTAAACCCGAGTCTGCTGGGCTTTTGCCGCGACTCGACGACTTATTGGCCGGGACTCCTTGTTATTTGGCATCACTCATCGATGGATTGTTTACAGACTTGTATATTCATGCGTTCTTGATTCATTTCGTTCTATTTGCATGAATTTGACTGCTTTGGATATTGTGAACTGTTGTTTTGGATATTGTGAAATGTTGTGTATATGTCCTACTGGATTTATTTACCTGGGCTCGTCATTTTTATTTTGACTGAGTGCAGAGCCGCAGACGCGTAGCAGAGGGAAGGCTTCATAGCTAGGTGACATTTTGTATATTTTGTATTTACTCTCCTCTGATGATATTTACTGGGTTCCACAATTAGATTGCCTAACTTCCTGATATTTTGTTTAGTTATTGAATGTATTAGTTGCTTCCGCTATAAAATTGTAAAACTTGAAAAATAGTAGTAACTCAACTGTAAAATGTGAGTTTATGTATAATGATGGATTAGAAGGCTGACTAGGCTCTCGTTGACCTTGCGAGAATGGCTCGGGGGTCCACGTGGGCTTAGGCCGGGCGGGGCCCAATTCGTGAAAAATTGGGGTCGTCACACTCTCATACCCTATTCGAGAGTATTTCAAGTCCAACACTCACCTAAAAACTAAAAACAATATATATAGTGCATTTACAACAAGGATATTAAAATTTAAATATATAATTTATCACCAAATGTTTTCGAGTCTTATCTGTTCTTCCTTGTCTTCACATAGAACTTGACATCATCAAAATAAGTCGAAAATGTCTTGAAAGTAAGCTCCTATATTGTTGTGTACTCTTGAAAATGTTAGTCCAAATACGTGGACATATGTAATTGCATTTTCAAATAACAACAAAATTTTATAACAACGTGGATCTTTCATTTCCTGTTCTAATCTCATAACAAGCAGACCCACTCACGACAAAGCTAGAACATTTGTATGAGTTCAATGCATGCTACCCCAGAGTCGACATAACCCACTTTAGACGCATATAGTAAATCTAGTTTGGAGTGGAGCACCTCACATTCTTATGACCGAAGTAGGGAAAACTTTATCCTGATGCCATGTACGCATGACCAAGAATGATGCGAATGCAATGTAGACTGAACTCAAATGCAGGTATAAAGATAAATTCTATAAATAGTAAAGACCATTGTAGGGTTTACTTACAACCAAACGGATTCAAATTTGATAGCGAAGCCTCACTCACGTGTTTCCCAAATCTCACGAACTTCCATATGTCCTATTAAATCACAAATTCACATTTTAGAGTTATAACTCTATTTGAATACTTAAAATTTATATTTCAACTTAAAATGAGATTAAAACACATTTTCAATCTCATAACTAAGGTCAAACCACTTAACAACTCTAACACCTCTTTTTAAAGTTCATTTCCATGTTTTTGAACTCCCAATTAGAGTCCCAAATTTAACTCATTGTATCCCCTAACTTAGAGGTTGTATCAAGGTTCGAGCTTAGGTTCTATTCAAAATAGGATATATAGGGATTTTAAAAAGTCCAACATTAGTTAAATTGAATAAAAAATACCCATTTAAATCATTACGCAAAGTTTCTAAGTGACAATTTGACAGTTTTGAACTATACAAACATTTCATATTCTATTTTATTTTTCATTGACCAAACCAATTCCATTGGCTACAACTCGTATTAATCATTAAACTACATTACATTGGGATTTAAAAAATCCTTTTCGCAAATCAGTTGGACCTCATTTGATGTCTCAAATCAATGCCTCAACATGTCTACTCCAAATAGTAAAAAATTGCAATGTAGTCCCAATTTTTGGCCTCCTTTTCGGCCTTTAAAACGCTACAAAACCTTCTCCAAATCAAAATCCGATTCTAAAACATCATTATTGGTATATAAGGATCAAAACCCATAAATAATCTCACTTAAAGTTTTTTTTTAATTCCTTAAAATCGCACCTCGAAACAGCCAAAAACTAAAGACTGCACAACTAGTTTTCTACAAAAATGCAACTAACTCGACATTGATTGCCCTACGAAACTTCCACCAAACTCCAATATAATTCATTTGAATGAAATATGGTATGTAAGTATCAATTCCCATTGATAACTCAAGATAAAGACTTTCAATTAAAAGTCTAAAATTAATACCCAACATCAGCCATAAATAGGACTACAAAACTGTCAAAACATCAACTGTTTGTGTAAAACATCTTAAAATCACATTAGAACACTCCCAAAATGATCTTGGTTCATCAAACTAATTTACTATATTGAGTTCTCATGGAAGCATCAATCATAACATTGAATTCATTCAATTTGATAAAAAAAAATTGATGAAATGATCGAACTCTAAACTTACCTTAATCGCTCCAATTGTTTTCAATCAAGTTCTTTTCCTTCTTGATCTTGCTCACCATCACCACCGTGACAAAAAACCATTGATGAGCGAGAGAAAGAACGCATAAATGGGTTCACCAAGAAATATTAGAGAACAAAGAGGATGAGCACCAAGAGGGATGGGCTGTGAGGGAGATAAAACTAAGAGAGAAGAGAGCTTAGGACCTCATAGGGAGAGAAAAATGAAAAGAAAGATAGCACAGAGAGAGGAGTCGAAAGGGAAGTTTGATGAGGGAAGAAGGGCTATGCCTTCATGTTGAAGACAATGAGGAAGGGTTTTGATCAAACTTCTCTTCATTTCACACTATTAACTTAAATTAAGTTAAATAAAATAACGCCATTCTAGCTTATCCCCTCTTCTTTACTACCCTAATTGCCCTTTTGGTTTTTTTTATTTTCATGATTATCTCTTGTATTTGAACACTAATCAATTTTAAAAAAATATCCTAATTTCTTCAAAAATTAGGAAAAACACCCACGCTTTTCGAAACACGCGTATACAATGTCTTAGTCTCAACTTGTTGCGTCAAATAGAGTATTGTACATTCACTAAGCACAAAACAAACAAAAAATAATATTTAAAATTTCTAATCTTTGATCTGAAATATGTAGGTCCCACCTCAGATACTTAAATCCTAATTTAAATTTGAGAATTCTTAATTAGTCTTCTAATCAAGTTTAAGAAATTCTTGAATTTCACAAGTGTGTCGACATGGTTAATCGAGTAGATGAAGTATGGGTACACTGGGGAAATGTAATTAACTCACTTAAAATGTTCAATTCGTTAAGGAAATGATTAATAAAACCATATGCTAAGTCAAACATATTGAATAGGCAAGCTATGGTGCAGCTCAAAATGCATGCCGAGTCATGAGACGTCGGACACAGTGTACTTGGGTGTTAAGTTATACTAACAAAACTGATTTGAGTGTCCTATAGGATTCATAAATTGGTGTTGGACAACATAAATATAGGCCATTAGATGGTCCTCGAGATGCACACGCACACTTGATACTCGTTACTACTTCATCATACATATCCTTAATAGTGTCTATGTATCTAGCATGCACTCTTTTTCTTTCTAGAACCCACCAAAGAACATCTCTATCATATGTTTTTCTAAATCAACGAATACCATATGAAGATCTTTTCTCTTTTCTCTATATTTTTCTAACAATCGTCTTACAAGGAAAATCGCCTCCATAGTTGACCTCCTAGGCATGAAACCAAATTGGTTCTCTGATATTGTTGTTTCTCTCCTTAGCCTATTGGCAATTATCCTCTCCCAGAGTTTCATAGTGTGATTCATAAAGTTAATTCCCCGGTAGTTTAAGCAACTTTGAATGTCTCCTTTATTTTTGAAGATTGGCACAAGCGTGCTTCTTCTCCAATCCATTGGCATCCGTTTTGATTTTAAAATTTTATTAAAAAGTTTTATTAACTAAGTCAATCCGATTTCTCCTAAGCATTTCCAAACCTCTATGGGTATTTCATATGGGCCACATGCTTTCCCTATTTTCATTCTTTTCAATGCCTCTTTAACTTCTACAATTCTAATATTGTGTGTATAGTTTACATTTATTTCTTGGTGTGGGTTTTCATCTATTATAGTATCAACTTGGCCATCATTAAATAAACTCGAAGTAAATTCTCCATCTCTCCTTAATATCCTCCTTGCGTGTTAAAACATTTTGATTTTCGTCCTTAATACATCTTACATGACTTAGGTCTTGTTTCTTTTTATCTCTTAATTTGGCTAGCCTATATATATATATATTTCGCCATCTCTATTACCTAACCTTGTATATAGATCTTCCATGAAATTTTTTTAGCTTGACTAACTACTTTTTTAGCTTGTTTTCTAGCTTCTTTATATTGATTGTACGCATCTTCATCTTAACACTTAGGTATTTTCATATACATCTCTCTTTTAGTCTTGATTGCTCATTGGACATCCTCGTTCCACCACCATGTTTCTTTCTTTGGAGGTCCCAAGCCCTCAGATATACCTAATATGTTTGATCCCACCCTCCTTATGCAACTACTCATTTCTAGCCACATTGTATTAGCATCTAAGTCAAGATTCCAAATATTTTCCTTTAGTAGTTTTTCTATAAACTCTACTTGTTTACTATGTTTTAGGTTCCACCACTTTATTCTAGGGTCGCTAACTCTTTTATTCATATTATCCCGTTGTGTTAGCTTAATATCAAGTACTACTAATTTATGTTGGGTAGTAAGCGCTTCACCAGGTATTACTTTGCAGTCTCTACACGGTTTTCTATCTATTTTTCTTGTTAAAAGAAAATCTATTTGACTCTTGTTATGACCACTACTAAAAGTAATTATATGCGACTCCCTCTTCATTGTCACAATTCGATTTTGAGAGAGAGAGAGAGAGGGTTCAAGAAATTGAGGGAGAAAGGTCGAAGATCGAGAGGCAAGGAGTGATCGAAGGTGAGTGTGTTGATGTCGTTATTGTTGAGTTGTTGTTTGTCGTTTATTGTTCTTGTGGTTGTTGGTTGTTGTTGTCGTCAGTTTTGGTTGTTAATGGTGGAGATGGATGGGTAGCTTGGATCCGAGGAAGGAGACGACATGGGAGCCGTCTCCCTTCCCCAAGAGTTCCTTGGGGTTGGGTGAAATTTAACCCTAACAAAGAAGAAAAAAAAGAAACAGAGCTCTCTGCTCTATTTTGATTCTTTGGGTTGGGCCCTTAAACCGGGCCAGTTCGGCTTGGTCCAGCCAAACCCGATTCAGGCCCAACCCCTTCCCAAAACAAAGAAAAAATAATAGAGGTTGGTCCCCTAGACCGGATATAACCGGTCCTACTTAACCAAGCCGAACCGGTTCGGTTTAGGCTCAAGCCCTCTATAAAAAGAAAAATTAAAATTAAAATAATATATATATATATATATATAATGCTAGAAATTAGCAAAAAATCCAAAAAATGATATTTTGGCCCAAATAAATAGAAATTATGGATTTCTATGAAAAATGAGGATTTCGAGATTCTTTGGAGATTTTGAACCAAGGTTTTAATCTTGAATGCGTGAAAAGTTAGGATGGACTTAAAAATTTACAAATTAGAATTTAAGGTCTATAAACATGATTTTGGACTCGAGGACTCACGTGGGATTTGTAGCATCCCTTAACCCGATTAGAGTGATACCTGGCTTGAAAACCTAATTAAGCCTCGTTAATCCCATTAAACTTAACTAGGGCCAGGCAACATTGATAAATAAGTAAATCCATAGTTAACCGATTTGGATTTCTGTTACAAAATTCCTAACTTTTCTAAGTCACTCACGTTTTCCCAATGATCCAACACTAATCACAAACCATTTGTGATCAATATAGGTATAATACCCTATATTTAGAACCCCTATTTCAGTCCCTAAGTCCTCCAGAAATTATAATCAAAACATAACTTATTTGTTGTTTTTAGGATGGGAGCGCACTCCCTAACTAGGTGGGGCGCACTCCATTAACCGGGTTAGTCCCAATAGATTTAGGGAGTGCGTTCTTTTACTAGGTTGAGAGCGCTCCACCTTATACTATTTCTAGAGTAAACCGAGGAGCAGCCACTATTCTATCCATAAATCCACAAAACAACAGCAAACACTCTCAAAATTCATTAGAGGGACCTCAATGAGGTAACAAACCATTTCTAATGCTCAAACAACACAATTCAAAGAGATTTCATCACCGAATTGAACTTCAAAAACGTAAAAACTAACCTTACCAAAGTGACGATGTTTGGATTCTCTGTTAATTAAGCTCCTCAACTCCAACTAAATAAACTCCCTAATTGATTCCCTATAATCAAAATCAAAACCCTCAACTGCTCTCCCTCTCGCTTTATCGAATGATCTGATGAAATGAGGATAAGAATGAAAGTTTTCCACTTAAAATATATAGAGTTTTCCTCGAGATATACACCGCGCTATCTCGAGGCTGATCAATTGGTTAATATGTTAAAATGATACTCACTAAAGTGACACAAGTTTCAACAATATCAATAATTATGCTCATATCAAGGCTGATCAAAAGATCCATATAATTCAAACCAAACTTATACTTTTATTATATATATTTATATAATAATTATACATAAATATATATACACTTTTTGTATTTTCTCACTAATAAATTCACCAAACATGCCTACGAGTGTTCTCGAGTGTGCACATTCATTTCACGACCCCCTCATCGCACTAAGAGGTACGCCATACTTAACGATGAGCCTATCTTAAGTTAATTTAGATTTGGATTAACACTAATCACCAGCTTAAGGTACTAAGTAGTTATGGTCTTCCCAATTTAAAGCAATTTCATCCTCGAAATTAAAGTAAACATATAATTACTTGTAGTTTCGAAGAGAAATGGAAACTGCTCATTCTTCTAATATTCATGCTCCGAGGTTAGTTCCGCATTTATGTGAAATTACCATTTTCACTTAACCAAAAGGATCTTTTTTGGTTCTCAGCCTTTGAGTCTTACGATTAAGTATCTGAATTGGCTGCTCATCGTAAGATAAGTCTTATTGAAGATCAAATTTATTTCGATCAATCCTTATAGTGAACTGAGTCTACAATTTTTTTACCAAACATAGACACATGGAAGACATTATAAACTCCAGCTAGATGAGGAGGTAGTTCTAACCTTTAAGCAACAGGACTAATCTTTTCCTGTATTATGAATGACCTAATCTACCTTAGAGCTAGTTTACCTTGTAATCCAAACCTATACAATCCTTTCATAGGTGAGACTTTCAATAGAATGTAATTGTTCTTTGAAAACTCCAATAACCAATGATGTTTATTAGCGTATCTCTTCTCTTAGCTATATCGTAGTCAAACATTGGCAAATCTGAATTTTCTTTGTGTAGTTCTGAATTACTCACATAGAGAAATGAATTTCTTCCAGTTACAACCAAACTCTAAGACATAAGCTCAAAACATATACTTTAACACCAAAACTAATTGCACAGGCTGCTCATCAATCTACGGATGGTATACCATATTGAGTTTAAGAATAGTTACCAGCTGTGTCTACAATTCACTCTACAGTTTAGACATGAATCTAATATCTCTATATGAAGTAATCGACACCGGAACTCCATGAATCTCAACATCTCACATATGTATACGTCACATAATTGTTCAAGAGGATTTCACATAGAAATTCACAAGAAATGCACAAACTTTGTAAACATGTTAAGTACAAGCAAAATAACATCGTGCTTATGTTGACTCAGAGGTAGACTGAAAACAAAGCCCATCGATATATATTCCTATTTCAACTCAGGAATAGGCAGAGAATGCGATAACCTCCAGATTTTCTTTGCTCTACTTTAACTTGTTGAGATATCTCACATCTCCTTACAAACTCAGCAATATTTGTCTTCATCCCATGCCACCAATAAAGACATCTCATATCACGATACATCTTAATGTTACCTCGATGAATAAAGTAAAAAGGTTTATAAGATTCATCCAGTAACTCTTGCCTCAACAAATTATGAGTTGGAATCCATAATCTATCCTTAAACTATAATGCACCATCATTAGAAACTAACTAATATGGATGATCCACACTAGTCGCTAACCTCTAACATACTATATAATCCTGAATAGCTTTCTGATAACCAATCACCTACGAAATCAATATTCGGTTCAGTTTTGATTTTAGCTCAAAAGAACATATTATTAGCTCTGGAATTAGCTCTCTCAGTTGATGATATGTCAACTAAACTTACACGATACATCATCATAGCTACTTCCTCAAGAAGTGTAAACTAAGAAGCTCTGGCAGTAGCTACATTTTCCATGCTTGTTTTTCTTCTACTCAAGGCATCTATAACCTCATTTGTTTTGCTTGGGCGATATTCTAAAGCGAAGTCGTAGTTGTTGAGAAACTTAAACTATCTGCACTTCCTCATATATCTTTTCATTTATTTGAGTGGTAATTGCATAATGACAGTCTATTAATACCTTTCGTGTAGTTCTAAATTACTTAAGCTCAAATAAATTTGTATATTTTACTTCTCCAAACTATATCAAAGTTATTAAATGTAACAAAGCCCTTAAACTCAGTCTCTGATACTAAAATGTATCATAATTACTACTTAATTCGAATGTGAAAAACTTATGAGTGATAAACCTTGGGCTCCGATAACAAGCTGTACCATCCCCTAACCCGATTAAGGCGATACTCGGCGTGAAACCCTAATTAAGCCCCATTAATCTCACTAAACTTACATAGAGCCATACAACATTTATAAATAAGCAAATCCATACTTACCTTAATTTAGGTTTCCGTTACCAAATTCCTCACTTTTCAGGGTCACATACGCTTTCTCGATGATCAAATACCTATCACAAACCATTTGTGATCAATATAGATCTAATACCCTATATTTAGAACCTCTAGTTCAGTCCCATAAGTCCTCTAGAAGTCATAATAAAAAGTCAGCTTATTTGGTATTTTCTGGTATGGGAGCGCGCTTCCCAACTAGGTGGGGTGTGCTCCATTGACTGAGTTCGTCCCATTTGATGAAAGGAGCACGTTCCTTTGCTAGGTGGAGCACGCTCCACCCTGTACAGTTTCAACCATAAATAGGGTAGCATCCACTGTTTCATCCATAAATCTACAAAACTTCAGTAGACACTCCCAAGATTCATCAGGAAAGACCTCCAGTTAGGTAACGAACTAATTCCAATGATCAAACAACACAATTCATATAGATTTCATAACCTACTACCGAATTGAACTTCAAAAACATAAAAACTAACCTTACCAAAGTGATGATCTTTGGGTTCTAAGTTGATTAAGATCCTCAACTCCTACTAAATCAACTCCCTGATTGATTCCCTATAATCAAAATTAAAACCCTCAGCTACTCTCCCTCTCATTTTCTCGAATGTTCTGATGAAATGAAGATAAGAATGAAGATTTTTTATTTAAATGTAAGGATTTTTCTTAAAATACGCTTCACTCTATCTCGAGGTTGATCAAGTGGTTAATGTGTTAAAACGACACTCAATAAAGTGACACAAATTCTAACACTATCAACACTTATGCTCATCTCGAGGTTGTTTAAAGAATTCATATAATTCAAACCAAACTTATAGTTTTATTATATATATTTATATATCAATTATATATAAATATATATACACTTTGTATATTTTCTCACCAATAAATTCATCGGACATGCCTATGAGTATTCTCAAGTGTGCACATTCATTTCACGAACCCCTCGTTGCACTTGGTATATTGGTTATTTATTGTTTAATTACTTATTTTTTTATTATAGGCATGTATTAATTTCCTATTAATCCTATAACCAATAAAACTTATTAACATACCAAAGAAACACAAATCATCATACAAAACCACGCACACACTAATCGAGGTACGTCAAACTTAATCACGAGTCTATCTCGAGTTAAATAAGATTTGAATTAATACTAATCACCAGCTTAATGTAACAGGTCGTTACAGGATTTGTTTGAGACTTGTTCCAGAGTTCTAAAGTTTTATTAGACTTAGATTAATGTGAAATTACGCTATAAATACCTAGTGTTGGTATAGGTTTTTTGGTAATCCGAGAAGAAACTCATGAGACTTGAAATGGTGAAAAATACATAAAAATTAGGAAAATGCAACCGAGGTAAGTTGTTTTCACTTATTTATCATTTATGTCATGCTACTAGTTATATTGTAGGTTCACGTAGTTTGTGGACCGGGAATGGAAAGATGTGTACTATGACAAAAGTATTTGATTAAAAATATTGTTAAATGGATGTGTAGTACTTGGTGATATCCAAAGCTATACTAATGGTGATATATCTTATGTGTAAATCCAGACTCGATAGATTGGTGACACAGTTATATCTTAATTTAATGTTTTTGAAGAGAGCTATTGGAAAAAGTATACAACTAAATGAACAATACTTTACCAGAGTATTGATTCAATTAGTTGGTATTTTTTGGGAAAAGTGGATTCAATTATCATTTTGATAAATGAAAATGAAAAAACCACAATATCACATGCCATGGAAACTCTTGGATTTGCACGTTGCTTATTTATTGTTTATATGAGTTTCAATACCCTATTTAAATATGTTGGTTCATATTGTTATTGCATTTCTCTTTTGTTATTATATGGATATCTTATGTCTAAGTAAACACCACTTTACAGAGCCCATTGAATGTTCACTTCCCTTTTCAACAATCTCACGTACCTTGACTAGGATGCAAAAACTAAAAAATAAGGCAAGCTTAGGAGTTTAGTCTTTTGCCTTTCTATGTTTGAAATCACTTTTCAATTATAGGATAAAAGTTTTAATCTTCCTGTATAATACTATATTATCACAGGGTATGGGTAACTCGTATATTTCATCGGTTTTATCCATGTTTTGTATTTAAGTTTAGAAAACATTATCTTAAAGTCTTCCGCTGTTATTACTCTGGTTTTATTCGATTTTCCTCAAGATATATAGGTTGTTTTATCAGGTATCGCAGAAAGGCTGTAACGACTCGTTTAATCAATGCCGTTATTTTTATGGTAATTTAGACATCGATGCCAACTCGGATCCACATGGACGCCGCGGGTAGGCTAGGACACACATTGACCTAGGTACGATAGTAAATTTTGTGTTGAATTGTTTAATTGCTACGCATTTTATGAAATTATTTGTTAATACATCACCTGTGTATATGTTGAATGGTTATGTCGTGCGAGGTTGAGGGATAGGTATTCGTCTCAAAATGCGTGTCAATGCGAGTATCGAAAGGCGAAGTATAGGTACTCTAAAAAAATTGACAAACTCACTTAAATATGATTAAGTAATTCAATTTAATAAGTAATGTAACAATAGGCTAATTAATTGAAATTTGAATAATTGGCTATGGTGCACCTCGAAATGCGTATCGAGACGCGGGGCATCGGATATCGAGTAGCCGAAGGTTAGTGAGACCACGAGTTGGTTAATTTTGATAAATAAAACACTAACCATATAGTTTAATAGGGCTTAATGCAAGGCATATAAATCAAATAAATGATCAGCCTATAGTTTGAACTAAATAATGAGGACCATAATATGGACATCAATAGGATCATTGTATGTAATTCTAGGAGATTAGTGTGTTAGTGGAGTTATCAAGTGGTGTGGGACAGCATGAAATGAGACCACAAGATAATCCTCAAGATATGCACGCATACTTAATCGAGACTAAAAATATATATAACAAGTGAAAGGGATTTTCATTTCCACTAACTC
This sequence comes from Stephania yunnanensis, assembly GCA_039657365.1. Taxonomy (NCBI): domain Eukaryota; kingdom Viridiplantae; phylum Streptophyta; class Magnoliopsida; order Ranunculales; family Menispermaceae; genus Stephania; species Stephania yunnanensis. The sequence continues at coordinate 47,379,984 of CM077584.1, read as the reverse complement.
ATTCACATGCAAAGATCAGAGAAAACGAGGGATCTGGAAGTCATTCAAACTAGGAGTTCAACACCTTGGAGGACAAAGCAAGTGATCCAACGTAGGTAATCATCTTCCTTATCTTATACGCTCTTCAATGAACCCGTTTTTGTGTGTTTTTGGTAAAATTCAAGTTGGAGGGTTAGATTTCTGGTTTTTTATGGAAACTTATTGCATTATAGGTTTAATGATCATTTCTATTAAGAATTTATCATTGGTCTTACATGAATCAGGATTTTAGTTGAATTTGGACAAACTAGTGAATGTTGGGATTTGAGGATCTTGACTTAATTTTTGTTCTTATGTGAGTCTAACTGATGTTTTAGAGTCACTTTAGTATAGAGAGGATGTAAACTAGGCTAGGGTAGCTAATTGAGAGGGGAAGGACAAAATTCTCAACTTGAGAATTATGTCACAAAGGGCAATTAACACGCTAATTGGGCTTGTTTGTGCACTAATCATTATGGGTTTCTAACTATTTTTCAAAGTGAAGAATAGTAGCACACTAGATAGATCCCTTACTGTGAACTTCATCTAGCGCTCTAAGTAGACCCATTAGCGCACTAATGACAAATAAAATATGAATTTAAGGGATGTTTTGGTGATTTTCAACTTAATACATATCTAAACACTTGTAAACAACCTAAACTTATAAAATCAGACTTCAAGAACTTAGTGGACCATAGCTCGGTGTCAATGAGCTTGTCTTGTCAAATATGGGAGTCCAAGGAGGTTGGAGAGCAGTATGAGGTTTGTAAAACCCAATCGAAGAACTTTAAGTATTTGATTATGTTTTTAAATTTCATTCCTATCATTTCTTTACCGATTTTACTATTCTATTTTGTTACTTGGACGTGGGTTGAGGTTACTCCCCTAGATTTCCTGGTTGTATGTTCATGGTACGCTAAACTATAACACGTATGACCCAGCCCTAAGTGAACGCTAACTTGAGCTTTCCCTTGGTGCACGTGTCGGTGACTCAACGAATTTGGCCAGCACCACGAAGGACCAAGTGTCGGGCCAGTTGGGCGCGACCACTGGTGGGAACTTAGTGATCGAAAGTACAGTCTAGTCCATCTAGAGTGAACACATATATTTTTAGCTTAGTTGTTATCTATTCATGCGATGAGCCATTTCCAGTTGTTTGTCTTTACATTCCACATGTTTACTTGACAATACTTACTGCATTTCCTTACTTTATTTACGCAAATGCTCAGAGGGGTTCCTTGGGATTTTACTCTCTGTACTCGTCATTTGATTGCCCACCATCAAGGGATGTGGGCAATCATCACAAAAGACAGATGACGAGCATAGTAAGTAAAATCCCTAGGAACACCTCTGAGAATTTGCGTAAATAAAGTAAGGAAATACAATAAGTATTGTCAAGTAAACACGCGAATGTAAAGACAAACAACTGAAAATGGCTTATCGCATGAATACATTTGATTGCCCACCGTCAAGGACCTACTAGTACGTGGTTATTTTGGTATTTTGTATTATTTTGGGTATTGGGGGACTTGAGATGACACGGTATGTATATATATCTTATTTATAGTATTATCGCTTATATACAGATTAGTTTTTTGGATTTTCCACAATAGGATTTGTTCTTATGAATAATGTTTACCATGCTAAGTTACTTATTCTAATTGTATCAATTAAGGCTTTCGCTGATTTATAACTTGTAAGATACAACCCACTAGTATGATTAGGCATTAGAATAATTATTGAACTCAATAAACTTTTAAATACTTAAAGAGAATAAGTTAAGGAAATATAGATAATCCATTAACTATTTTGATAAAACACAGGTGGACACTAATTTTGAGACATGAGGAAGATGGGCAGGTGTCAAACATGTGTAGTTGGCCCACCGAGCAAGAATTACACGAAAACACGTCACCCCCGGGGGCAGGGTTGCCACAGTTCGTATTAGAGTGAGTTCTAGGAACTTGAGAATGTAAAAATGAAATAGTGACGCGTGTCGTGCATGCCAAATATAACCCGTAATCGAGTTACCAACCGCGAGGGTGTAGTAGTGGTAAATACGGGGTCGAATCCGTAGGACTTGAGTTTACTCTAATTTAACTAAATATGGGGGTTTTCAGAGAAATCAATAAAATAATTAATTAAACAAGCAATAATAAAAAGTTCACACAAATTAATATCGATAATGAAAAGTTCACCCAAATCTCCAGTTCCACAAATCAGAATCAAGATTCAATAACAATTATGGTCTTCAATCTTCCCCAAAAAGTTATTAATTTAATTTTCCTAGATTAGCTATAGAAAATCGACATCGCCAGAAATTCATAGTTCCCCTAATTCCGATAGCCAGGACATCCTCCACTAACTACTTCTCTAATTAATGTATAACCATAGACATCCGCCAATAAGGTTTAACACACTAACCGCAGTAATATGGATCTGTGGGAACATTAATCCTAGATAATCGGGTCGCATCCGCTCCCGATTTAACCTAGATTCAATCGTTGCACATTCAAACACCGAAAGGGTTTTACGACAAATGGGTGAATGTTTGTTACTTTATTGGTCTAAAAGCACAATTACACGGATACTAATATTCCAAATAATAGTAGATTGTCAACCTAAAAGCATGCACTGGCCTCATGCACACCATAGATTTAAATCATAATCGTTAAAATCAACAACAATGAAATAGGAGAAATTAAATTAATTAAATAATAAAATAAAAAGATCTCACATAGAATGCCATGAATCCATAATTCCGACCTGCTTCCCCTTCGCCTTAGGCGAAAAATCAATTAGCCTGGACATTGTCTTCAAAAATCACTCCTAGAAACTAATAATTGATCTCTAAAAAAATACTAATTCGTTCCCTTCTAATAATACCTAGGTTATATATATATATATATAAATAGCCCAAATCGTACTCATTACTGATTTTAGGGTTTTGGAGGTGACTCGTGCGTCGAGGAGCATGGTAGGGGTGTTTTTGGCTTGAAAAACCGACTCTGCCACGTGTCTGAACGTGATTCGTTGAATCTCTGCGTCTTGCCGATGTGTCAGCATTGGATTGGGCCGCCTGCTGTCACCGCGCTGATTTGTCGCCGCTCCCTTCGCCGAAAATCTGTGCGTTCCGTTGGTTTTTGCTAACTCAGCGCCACGTGGCGCAGTGTCATTGGAGAAGACCCCATGCAGTGACGCGGTTGGCTAATGGGAGCGCGCAATGTGGATGAAGAATCGCGGAAGAAGAGTTCGCGCGAATACGGCAAAATTCAGGGAGTTTGTGGCATCTCGCATCTCGAGGCCGATCGATGGAACCTGAAATGTGGAGAAATAAGGCGGTGTATGACGTGGCTACGCTAGGTGACGTGGCGGCGCGTAGCGGTCTCTCATTGGCAACTGGAGCTGTATTCTACTTACGCGACGTGTCCTCATTGGTCGCGCTGGCTTGTGATGACGGTCTAGTTGTTCAATGTCCACGTGGCAGCGTCTGATTGGTCCAGAGTGGCTTTTCTCGCTGACGTGGTATGCTTTGATTGGCTGGAACACCCTGTCCGCTATTCGACCAACCGCGCAACGCGTAATTCGAGGTAAACTGTCCGACATCCGATCACTGCAAGTAAATACTCCATTTTGAGTATTTTTCCGTCACAAATTCAACAACGCACTCCGTTTCACCTAAAAATGACCGAAAAATATAATTAAATATATATTTTAAATACTTTTAATAATTAAATATACTAAAATAGACTATTAAATATATAAAAATACAAACTTATCAAATAGCATAAAATTTAATAAATAAACTTTAGTTGTGGAAGTGATGTGAGGCAGGTAGAGATAGGGTTTACATACATGTTATATTTTCATTTTAAATATATATGATATACGTATATACACCGAAGTTGATCTGAAGCACGCTTCTCAATGCAGATTACGGACGAACAATCGATTACGCCTCTTGAGACTAGTCAGACTAGCGATGCAGCTAGGGATTCCCCGGTTACGTCTAGTATGGAGGATCGACTCTCGACTTTGGAGATTTAGATGGCTGAGGTACTACGTTTGTTACGTAATCAAACAGCCGCATTGATGGCAGTTTATAGAGGTTTTCGCACCCAGAGAGTCAGTAGTAATTATTGTACCTACAGGAACAGCCATAGTCCTGGTTGTTCCCCAGACACCCGTTAAGAAGGTAGCAGCGGAGACACAAACAAAGAGAGCCACTGCAGTTGTTGTTCCATTGTAGACGTCGACTCTTACGCCTCTACCCATAACCATGGATCAGATGACTATGACTACTACCTCTACTACATCAGGATTCATCTTGGCTCCAAAAGTGAAGATATTGAAAGAGTTTTTGAAGTTTTAGCCAAGCTTCTTTAAGGAGGTGGTGACCCCAAGGCTGCGGGGAAGGGGATTGTGTCTCATCAGCATTTTCATAAGCTGATGAGAAATAATGAGAATGTTCAAGCACGGTTATCCAGGGCATGCTTTAGAGGTTTCGTAGTAGTATGGTGGACCATATCAGAATACCCATCTAGAGCTAACGACATGGGCTGAGTTTAGGGAGTTGTTATATGATTAGTACATACCCACAGATAAAATTGAGATTAAGATAGGACTTTCTGACCTTGAGATAGGGTAACCGGACTATGCTACATTATATGGAGAGATTCCGGTACTTACTCCAGTTCTCGATGGACGTAGCTGGGATGGAGTGTCTACAGTACTATTTCACCAAAGGAGTGGAGGATAGGGTTGCTTTGGTAGTAGTATCGTCTCGGGCACCCATTTTGCAGGACATATTTGTTAGAGCGTCGGCGCATAAGACCTACCTGATGCAGAGGGATGGCAGATATGTGATCGAGACTGAGGTACAATCAAGGCAGAGTTCTCGGTCAAACTAGTGGCCGAAGAGATAAAGGGATCTTTTGGATATACGTTAAAGGGATGACAGATGGGACGGGGGGCCATAAAGATGATCACCAGGGCAGTTAGTTCCAATACGATGAGAGATAGCTAGTTTACGCCATCGCACCATTACTGACAAATCAACGTAGCCCACGACCATAGATATACCATCAAGGTCGAGATCAGGGAGGACATGACAGGGGTTAGAGAGACCGGGGTCAGGGTCTGAGATCTGGATATGGACAGAGTAGTAGGCAGGATAGCTGCAGATGTCACGGGTGTAGTTAGAGAGGATATTTAAGGATAGACTACAGGACACCATCGTCATCATGTTGAGAGCAAAAGTAGGCCAATGAGAGCCCATGCAGTAGCACAGTCGGATGGCGGGGCGATCAAACATCTCGTCAAGGGTGCGTTATATATTTTTGGTAGACCTATGCATGCTATGTTTGATTTGGGTAGTACTTTATCATTTATTGTTGGGCGTATTGTTGGGGAGTTAGGGTTAGTTACACAGACACTAGACACACACCTTGTTCTCAATAGGACCGTCGATGACAAGATATACCCTAACTGGATATGTAGAGACGTGATGATAGAGGTCGAGGGACATTTGTTACTGACAGATCTTTGAGTATTAGAGTACCTAGAGTTTGACGGTCTTCTCGGGGATAGATTCGTTGTCACCCTATCATGCATAGATAGATTGTTATGGTAAAATGATTGAGTTTCATATTCCTAGGATACTTGAATTCTCACTAGTTGGGTCCCCGACTGACTTACCTATCACTGGAGGCCGACAAGCTACAGCGAAGGAGATGAAGGCATTTGCAGCGATAGTTGAGCCAAAAATTAGGAAAGTTGTCAGATGAGAGTTCCAACCTTATCGATTGAGTGAGCTGTCAAGTGTCGGAGGGACAATAGGCTTTATGAGCGGTTTAGTGGTTTGGCTCGAGATCCGTAGTGTACTGATTGGGCAAAGACCATTGATCGATGTTTGAGACACTAAGGGAGATTATGGATACTAACGGATCAGAAGATATGTGATGGGATTCTAGAATATGCACACCGATCTCATTACACAGTTTATCCTCGCCGTACCAATATGTATCATGATTTTAGGCGACTATTATGGTGGTCAGGGATGAAGGCGGACGTAGGAGCGTATGTAAGGAGTTGTCACATCTGATAGGAAGTGAAGGCTGATCACAAGAGACCTGGTGGACTATTTCAGTTGTTGCCATTTCCACATTGGAAATTGGTGCACATCACCATGGATTTCTGTTGGGGCATGTGCCCTAGGTCAATCCATTAACTGTCTTTATGAATACTTTTAGTTAATAAAATAGAGGATTTCATTTGCTTTTTATTATAATTAATTTGCATGTTTACATTATAATAAGATCCATGGGTATTTACATAAATATCCTAAATGTCCCTAGTCGATCATTATACTGGGAACTATAATGAATTAAGACTAGTGTGAGTCTTGATTGATGATCATATGATGATTATACGTATAGGGATACGAATCAAGATCACGAGTACTTGTTAGGGAACAAAGTACTGGACCGACCGCTATGAGAACATCACATGGATTAAGTCATAGTTGTTTCTCATGATAGGTATATTTTTCAGGTCCTCGACTTGAGATTGCCAGAGACTTCAACATTAGGAACACAAAGTAATTTGACACAATCAAACGTTGTCTTTAACCTGGACGATTATAAAGGTTGTGATTGGTTACTTGTGTGAGCAATGTGATGAAGTTGTGTAATCGAGATAGAATTTGTCCCTCTCATATAAAGAGAGATATCTAGTGGATCCCTCGATGTGTTAGACTGTTAAAAGGCCTAGTCTAAGTGAATTGATATTGATCAATGTCACTTGGATGTTTTCAGTCTTCCTAGAGATCGAGACTAGTACGATTGAACATGTTGAATGACAATTCCATGCCTTATGTTTGATCAAAAGGATATCGTGTGACAAAAGGATGTTATATACACTATTAATTAGGTTGTATCGATTTGATATTCGTACAAATTGGGTAGTCATAATGTCTTGCTAGAGGCCGCTTATGACTTGTATATCAAAATGTGTTTTGGTACACAGCCAACGTTGTATGAGCCTATTGGGTCGCACACTAAGAATGGTTTTGCGAGATTTTAAGATGGTTCAGAAAAATGAATTTTATATGATAAAATTCATGACTGAAACGTCCTTGTGGTGTATTACACTTATACTTGTTTAAGTAGGGGTATATGTGTAATTTACTTAACCGTCTATATGCAAGGGTTGTATATATAGACGCTTTAAGTTAGAATACACGGACGAAAGATCAAAAGGCCGAAACTCTATTTTCGTTTTAGAAACAACTTAGGGTTTTTGGTATGCTCTGGATCGTTTTGGAGAGAAACAAAAGATTTGGTATTCTCTCGAAGCTAGCACTTCGAATCTCGGCCGCCGTTCGTGTGTGGACTACTGGTAGAGGGCGTTTGTCGTTGGCAGCGCCTTAGAGATCGATTAACCTTCAGAAAGGTACATTGCGACTGAGGTATGATTAAGTTTTCATAGTTTAAACGTTTTTAATGGAATTAGATTCAGATCCTGTTGGGGTTTTTGTCAAAATTGTTTTGTAATCTCCACTGCGTATGAACCCCAAAACCCAACAGTGGTATCAGAGCCTTCGAGTTCGATTCCATTAAATTCATTGCATGTTTTCTTCTGATATATACATGATATATGATTGAAAGCATGTTAATAGTTGATGTATATGTGTTATACATAAGTTGTCTTTGAGATTTATTATCATGTTATGTGTATATGATACACATATTCTTGATTTAATTAAAATCAGTTTCGTACATGCTAGTAATCATGTTAGGTTAATTCAAATAATTTTAATGAATTGAATTTCGTGTTCTGTGATCCATGACACCATTAGGTTCGATTGGGATAGTAGTTCATGATTCAATTACATGTTTGTGATTATTTGGATGAAGATCGAAATTGCAAATAATTAATTTTCGAGATTATTTATTTATAAATAATTAATTTTCGAAATTATTTATTTATCTTGTTATATCTATTTTGTTATGAAGTTTCTATTTGATAAAGATAGATAACAAATAAGAATAGGAGATAAATATCAAGAATCTTGTTATTGGTGATATACTAGGATTCAAATATCTTAAATCCAAAATAAATAATTAATTTTCGAAATTAATTATTTATCTTGTTATATCTATTTTGTTATGAAGTTTCTATTTGATTAAGATAGATAACAAATTAGAATATGAGATAAATATCAAGAATCTTGTTATTTGTGATATACTAGGATTCAAATATCTTAAATCCAAAATAAATAATTAATTTTCAAAATTAATTATTTATCTTGTTATATCTATTTTGTTATGAAGTTTCTATTTGATAAAGATAGATAACAAATTAGAATAAGAGATAAATATCAAGAATCTTGTTATTTGTGATATACTAGGATTCAAATATCTTAAATCCAAAATAAATAATTAATTTTTGAAATTAATTATTTATCTTGTTATATCTATTTTGTTATGAAGTTTCTATTTGATAAAGATAGATAACAAATTAGAATAGGAGATAAATATCAAGAATCTTGTTATTGGTGATATACTAGGATTCAAATATCTTAAATCGTAATTGGATTAGGATAAGATGATTAGTTAGATATGGGCCCGGGTTAATTAAAATATTTTAATTGACTTAATTTTGGATAAATTAAAGGGTTAATTTATGATAATAAAATCAGCGAAAATTATGATTTTCTATAGCGAATTTTAATTTTCGAAATTGAGATTCGTCTTCTAAAAAAAAAAATTCCAAATTGTTTAGTGATTGAACAAATCAATAAAATATATGATATTTCATTATTTACATAAAATCACTAAAACTGAATAAAATTCCTCTATTAAATTTTAAGTCTCATGCCATCCATTTTAAACACTTGTCAAGGCCTCGATCACACTAATATAGTTTCAGCCATAGTTGGGTGTATTGTGTTATCTTGGTAAGACAAGTTGGGTAAGAGTTACCTTAATGTTTAAAATGGTCCGACTTAATAAAGCCATCAAAATAGTTTTGAGCTTTAGGCAAATGATGAGATAAAAACATGCTAAGACATAAGATGTCCCATATCTCATAAAAGGATCTAAAAATTACATAAGACGTAATTGGTAACTGTTACCTACTTAAATAATCTAGTTCTGTGTTTCATGCCATAGCTGTCATAGAATTAGGTGAAATATGGATTTTAGTCCCCTAAATGAACAATACGTTTTAGGAGGGTTGTTAATTTAGTGGGAGTCTATTCCTCTATACTAAAATAAACTTTGCATAATCTTTATTGTAGATCAATTGCCTCTTCAAGTAACAATAATCCCCTGTCACTGCGATCCATCCTTGAGAAGGATAAGCTATCTGGGACTAACTTTCTTGACTAGTTCAAAAACTTGAGAATTGTTCTTAAGCATGAACGCAAGTTGTATGTCCTGGATGCTTCAATCCCTGAGGACCCACCAGCCAATGCTACGAAAGCTGTGAAGGATGCGCATAATGCTTCAATCCCTGAGGACCCACCAACCAATGCTACGAAAGCTGTGAAGGATGCGCATAATAAACATGTCAACGATTCTACTGATGTTGCATGTATTATGCTAGCAACTATGGTTCCTGAACTTCAGAAGGACATGGAAGTAATGGAAGCCTACGACATGGGCGTAATGCTGAAAGAAATGTTCAAACAGCAAGCTAGGCAATAAAGGTTCGAGACAGTCAATAACCTACATTCTTGCTGGATGACTGAGGGTGCGTTAGTTAGTCCTCATGTTCTGAAGATGAATGGCTATGTTGACCAGCTTGATAGACTCGAATTTCCCATAAGCCAAGAGTTGGCTACGGATTTGATCCTGAATTCATTACCAGAAAGTTACTCACAATTTGTGATGAACTACAATATGAATAATATGGAGAAATCAATTTTGGAGTTGCATTTGATGCTCAAAACTGCTGAACAAAATATCAAGAAACCCTTTAGTAACATGTTGATGGTCTAAAAGGGAAAGGGAATGAAGAAGAAAGGCAAAGGCAAGGCTAGAGTTGCCAAGGTTGTTGTTGCACCTGTCGCAAAGCCTATGAAACAAGTCAAAACCCGGCCTGTTCCTGCTTCAAAACACCCAAAAGAAAAGGAAGAAAATTGTCATTTCTGTAATCAAACCTATCTTTAGCATTTTCGTCTCGGACACATAAACGAGAAACGCATAACAAAGCTCCATAAAGATGGGCTTCTAGATTCATTTGATTTAGAAACATATGAAACATGCGTATCTTGTTTACTAGGCAAGATGACTAAAAGTCCCTTTACTGGACACAGTGAAAGGGCAAGTGATTTATTGGTCTAATACATACCGATGTATGCGGTCCTATAAACATAATGGCTAGAGGAGGTTATCGATACTTCATTACATTTACTTGATGATTTTAGCAGATATGGTTATGTATATCTTATGAAACATAAAGTGAATCATTTGAGATGTTTCGAACGTTTCAAAATGAAGTGCATAATCAACTTTGTAAAACTATCAAAACACTTCGATCAGATCGAGGTGGTGAATATTTAAGCCAAGAATTTGATGATCATCTTAAAAAAAATTGTGGGATTATCTCCCAATTGACTCCACCAGCAACTCCACAATGGAATGGAGTTTCTGAAAGGAGAAATCGAACCTTATTAGATATGGTTCGATTTATGATGAGTCATGCAGATCTTCCATTATCCTTTTGGGGTTATGCATTACAAACTGCACCTTTCACTCTAAATCGAGTTCCTTCTAAAGCGGTTGATAAAACACCATATGAGATATGGTACGGGAAGAGACCTAATTTGTCTTTTCTTAAGATTTGGGGTTGTGAGGCTTACGTAAAGCGACAAGTCTCAGAAAAACTAGCACCTAAATCTGATAAGTGTTTATTTGTGGGGTATCCTAAGGAAACAAAAGGATATTACTTTTATAATCCCGCTGAGAACAAAATGTTTGTATCTCGGTATGGTGCCTTTATTGAAAAATAGTTTATTTCGAAAGACACTAGTGGGAGAGAAATAAATCTTGAAGAAGTTCAAGAATCACAGATAAACACTGAACCGCTACTTTGGAAGTTCAACAACGTTCCGAACCAGTTGAACCTCCACAAGTGACACAAGGGCCACATAAATCTAGTAGGGTAAGACATGAGCTAGAGAGATTCGGATTTCTCATTACTAATAGTCGTGATGTGTTGCTTATGGATCAAAATGAGCCCACCACTTATCAGGAGGCTATGTCTGGACCAGACTCAGATAAATGGTTAAGTGCCATGAATTCCGAGATGCAATCCATGTATGATAACCAAGTTTGGTACTTGGTTTATTTACCTAAAGGTGGTAAGACCATTGGATGTAAATGGATTTTCAAGAAGAAAACTGACATGGATGGCAAAGTGCATACTTTTAAAGCAATACTTGTAGCAAAAGGTTTCAGGTAGATTCAAGGTGTTGATTATGATGAAACATTTTCGCCGGTAGCCATGCTTAAATCCATAAGAATTTTAATTGTCATTGCTGCATATTATGACTATGAGATATGGCAAATGGATGTAAAAATAACATTTCTTAATGGAAAGTCATTCTATCGTTTTGACATCCCGAGAATTCTAGGAAAGTATGCAAGCTTCAAAGATCCATTTATGGATTAAAGCAAGCTTCTGAGTTGGAATCTTCGTTTTGATGAAGCGAAGGATTTTGGTTTTATTAAGAACGAAGACGAGCCTGTGTATACAAGAAGGTCGGTGGGAGTGTAGTTATTTTTCCTGCAGTGCTTGTATGTTGATGATATATTACTCATTGGAAATGACATCCCAACACTGCAGAATGTCATGTCTTGGTTAGGGAAGTGTTTCTCAATGAAATACTTAGGAGATGCAGCCTATATCCTAGTGATAAGGATCTATAGGGATAGATCTAAGAGGCTAATCGGTCTAAGTCAGAGTGCTCACATAGACAAGGTGCTGAATAGGTTCAGTTTGCAAGACTCTAAAAGATGATTGTTGCCAATGTCTCATGGCATAATTCTCAGCGAGAATCAATGTCCTAGGATAAATGATGAGCGAGATTGTATGAATAAGATTCCATATGCATCGGCTATTGGATCTATCATGTATGCCATGCTATGCACTCGACCCGATGTATCATAATGCTTTGAGCACTACAAGCAGATATCAGTCAGATCCTTGTGAGAGTCTTTGGATAGTAGTAAAGAACATTCTTAAATACTTAAGAAGGACTAAGGAAATGTTCTTGGTCTATGGAGGTTTCGAAAATGATCTAGTTGTAAATGGTTACACAGATGCAAGTTTTCAAACTGATATAAATGATTTTAGATCGCAATCTGGATATATGTTTACTTTGAATGGGGGTGCGATGGTAAGTGGAAAAGTTCGAAGCAAGTGATCGTGTGTGCAGATTCTACAACAAGCTAAGTATATTGCGGCGTCCGATGCAGCAAAGGAGGCAATTTGGATCAAAAGTTCATTTCTGAACTAGGTATGGTTCCAAGTATTGCTAACCCTGTTTGTTTGTATTGTGAAAATAACGGGGCAATAGCACAGGCCAAGGAACCTAGATCACGCCACAGATCCAAACATATACTCAGGCGTTTTCATCTCATCAGAGAAATTATTGAGAAGGGAGACGTAAAGATTTGCAGAGTACTTACTGAAGACAACGTTGCGGACCCATAGACAAAAGCTCTTCCACAAGTAAAACATGATGGTCAGGTTAAATCATTAGGCATTAGATGCATGTATGATAGGCCCTAGTGCAAGTGGGAGATGTTGGGGCATGTGCCCTAGGTCAATCCATTAACTGTCTTTATCAATACTTTTAGTCAATAAAATAGAGGATTTCATTTGCTATTTATTATAATTAATTTGCATGTTTACATTATAATAAGATCCATGGGTATTTACATAAATATCCTAAATGTCCCTAGTTGATCATTATACTGGGAACTATAATGAATTAAGACTAGTGTGAGTCTTGATTAATGATCATATGATGATTATACGTATAGGGATACGAATCAAGATCACGAGTACTTGTTAGGGAACAAAGTACTAGACCGAATTCCATATGAGAACATCACATGGATTAAGTCATAGTTGTTTCTCATGATAGGTATATTTTTCAGTCCTCGACTTGAGATTGCCGTGAGACTTCAACATTAGGAACACAGTAATTTGACACAATCAAACGTTGTCTTTAACCGAACGATTATAAAGGTTGTGATTGGTTACTGTGTGAGCAATGTGATGAAGTTGTGTAATCGAGATAGAATTAGTCCCTCTCATATAAAGAGAGATATCTAGTGGATCCCTCGATGTGTTAGACTGTTAAAAGGCCTAGTCTAAGTGAATTGATATTGATCAATGTGACTTGGATGTTTTCAGTCTACCTAGAGATCGAGACTAGTATAATTGAACATGTTGGTTGACAATTCCATGCCTTATGTTTGATCAAAAGGATATCGTGTGACAAAAGGATGTTATATACACTATTAATTAGGTTGTATCGATTTGATATTCGTACAAATTGGGTAGTCATAATGTCTTGCTAGAGGCCGCTTATGACTTGTATACTAAAATGTGTTTTGGTACACTGCCAACGTTGTATGAGCCTATTGGGTCGCACACTAAGAATGGTTTTGCGAGATTTTAAGATGGTTCAGAAAAATGAATTTTATATGATAAAATTCATGACGGAAACGTCCTTGTGGTGTATTACACGTATACTTCTTTAAGTAGGGGTATATGTGTAATTTACTTAACCGTCTATATACAAGGGTTGTATAAATAGACGCTTTAAGTTAGAATACACAGACGAAAGATCAAAAAGCCGAAACTCTATTTTCGTTTTAGAAACGACTTAGGGTTTTTGGTATGCTTTTGATCGTTTTGGAGAGAAACGAAAGATTTGGTATTCTCTCGAAACTAGCACTTCGAATCTCGGCCGCCGTTTGTGTGTGGACTACTGGTAGAGGGCGTTCGTCGTTGGCAGCCCCTTAGAGATTGATTAACCTTGAGAAAGGTACATTGCGACTGAGGTATGGTTTTTGTCAAAATTATTTTGTAATCTCCGCTGCGTATGAACCCCAAAACCCAACAATTTCGTCAATGAGCTACCGCAGACATCATGGAGTCATGATGCAGTTTGGGTTTTGATTGTCAGACTGACAAAATTGACTCATTTCATTCTGATTTCTATGATATACATGTTCCCATAGCTAAGCATATTGTTTGAGTGAGAGGTTATTAAATTACAAGGGGTGTCGATTTCTATTGTATGATATAGAGATCATAAGTTGACGTCGAGGCTCTGGTAGGCTATGCAGGAGCAGTTTGGCACCGAGTTGCAGCTTAGTACAGCTTCTTATCTTTTAATTAACGGACAGTCAGAGCGACTGATATAGATTATGGAGGATATGCTCAAGGCTTATATATTACAGTTTGGGGTTTGTGGGAGGATAATTTGCCTTTGTTTGAGTTTACATATAATAATAACTATCAGGATAGTATTGTTATGCCACCGTTTGAGGCGATGTATGGGAAGCCTTATAGATCATATGCGTGTTGGGCAGAGCTGGAAAATACATCGACCGCTGTGCTTGAGATAGTTGTTAAACACATATAGAAGATCAAACACATCCATCAGAGGTTACGAACCGAACAGGATAGACAGAAGAAATATGCAGATCGGTATGATGAAGTTCTTAGCTATTAGGAGGGCGACATGGTATACCTGAAGGTTTCCTCTTGGAATGGTCAGCAGAGATTTGATATTAAGGGGAAACTGGCGCCAAGATTTATTAGACCATTCGAGATCGCAGAGAGAGTGGGCAGTGTCGCTTATCGCCTAGAGTTACCTGTTTAGTTAGCTAGGGTTCATCCCGACAATTCGCATTTTGATGTTGAGACGAGCTAGGTTAGGGCCGAGACTGACAATTGATTTGGGGTAGATTTAGGTTCAGCCTTACGTAGCTTACAAGGAGAGGCCGATAGAGATCGTTGACCGCAGAGTTCAGATTCTCAAGAACAGGGACCTCTCTAAGGTCCTAGTTCGTTGGCAGCAGCATGGGTCGGACGGCTTACCAGGGAGCTCGAGTTAACAAAGCGAGAACGATACCCTCAATTATTTTATGGTACGACATTCAGTTATGTTAAATTTTAGGACGAGATTTTATTTAGTTGGGAAGAACTTTAACGGCCCATTTCATTAACACTGTTATTTATTTCATAATTTCAGACATGGTCGCAAGCTCGAATCCACGTAGACACCGCGAGTAAGCTAAAACACACGTTGACCTGGGTAAAATAGTAAGTTGTGTGTTGTATTGTTTAATTCCGATGCATTTTCTGAAATTATTTGTTAATACATCGCATGTATGTATGTTGAATAGTTATATCGTTCGAGGTTGTATGACGGGTAGTCACCTGGAGTGCATGTCAACGTGAGTATCGAGAGGCGAAGTACAGGTACACTAGAAAAACTCGACAAACTCACTTAAATATGATTAAGTAATTCAATTGAAATGGGTATTGTAACTATAGGCTGGTTAAATTAAAATTTGAATAATAGGTTATGGCGCACTTCGAAATGCATATCAGACGTGGGGCACCAGACATCGAGTAGTCGAAGATTGGTGGGACCATAAGTTGGTAAGTTTTGATAAATAAAACACTAACCATATGGTTTAATAAGGCTTAATGTAAGGCACATAAATCAAATAAATGATAAGCTTATAATTTGAAATAAATAATGAGGGCCATAAAATAGACATCAAGAAGATCATTTTGTGTAATTCTAGGAGATGAGTGTGTTAGTGGAGTTATCAAGTGGTGGTGTGGGACAACATGAAATGAGACCACAAGATAATCCTTGAGATACGTATGCACACTTTATCAAGGCCAAAATTATATATAACAAGTGAGTAGGGTTTTCATTTCAACTAACTCGTTCACATGCAAACATCAGAGAAAACCATGGATTTGAAAGCTATTCAAGCTAGGAATTCAACACCTTGGAGGACAAAGCAAGTGATCCAACCTTGGTAATCGTCTTCCTCATCTCTTACACTTTTCAATGAACCTATTTTTTGGTGTTTTTAGTAAAATTCGAGTTGGAGGGTTAGATCCCTAGTTTTTATGGAAATTTAATGCAATATTGGTTTAATGATAGTTTTTATTGAGGATTTATCACTGGTTTTCCACGAATTGGGATTTTAGTTGAATTTGGACAAACTAGTGAATGTTGGGATTTGAGTATTTTGACTTAATTGTTGTTCTAAAGTGAGTCTAACTGAATTTTCAGAGTCACTTTGGTATGGAGAGGATGTAAACCATGTTAGGGTAGCTAATTGAGAGGGGAATGACAAACTTCTTGACTTGAGAATTCTGTCACAAAGGGTAATTAGCGCACTAACTGGGCTGGTTGGCATGCTTATTGTTCTAGGTTTCCAACTGTTTTTCAAAATGAAGAATAGTAGCGTGCTAGACAGATCCCCTAGCACTCTAACTTCACCTAGCGCACTAAATAGACCCATTAGCGCACTAATGACAGATAAAATAATAATTTAAGGGTTCTTTTGGTGATTTTTGACTTAATACATATCTAAACACTTGTAAACAAGCTAACCTTATAAAATTGGACTTCAGGGACTTAGTGGACTATAGCTCGATGTCGGGGAGCTTGTCGGGTCGAATACATGAGTCCGAAGAGGTCGGAGAGCGGTTTAAGGTTTGCAAAACCCAAGTGAAGAACTCTGATTATTTGATTCTGTTTTAAATTTCATTCCTATCATTTCCTTGCTGATTTTACTATTCTATTATGTTACTTAGACATGGCTTGAGGTTACTCCCCTAGTTTTCCTAGTATGTATTCATGATACACTAGATTGAAGCACGTGTGACCTTGCTCTCAATGAACGTTAACTTGAGCTTGCCCTTGGTGCACGTATCAGTGATAGCGAATTCGAGCAGCACCATTAGGGACCAAGTGTCGAGTCAGTTGGGCGCGACCACTGGTGGGAACTTGGTAGCTCGAAACACAGTCTAGTCTATCTGGAGCAAGCACACACATTTGGTAGCTTGGCTGCTATCTATTCATGCGATGAGCCATTTATAGTTATCTGTCTTTACATTCTGCATGTTTACTTGACATTACTTCTTGCATTTCCTTACTTTATTTACGCAAATGCTCAGAGGGTTTCCTTAGGATTTTACTTACTATACTCGTCATTTGTCTTTTTATAATGATTGAGTGCATATCCTAGTACTAATAGGAGCAAGGGGATCCTAGGAGACTACATCTGATTGCCTACCGTTGATGACCTACTAGTATGTACGTATTTTGATATTTTGTATTATTTTAGGTATTGGGGAACTTGAGATGACATGGTACATGTATGTATACATTGTTTATGGTATTGTCGCTTATATACAAAGTTCTTTTCCCAGTTTTTCACATAAGGATTTGCTCTTATGAATAATATTTACCATACTAAGTTACTTATTCTAATTGTATCAATTAAGGGTTCTACTGATTTATGTTAACCTGTAAGATACAACTCACTAGTATGGTTAGGCATTAGAATAAACTGCAAATTATTAAACTTAATAAACATTTAAATACTTAAAGAGAATAAGTTAAGGAAATACGGATAATCCACTAACTAATTTGATAAAACACACAAGGAAACAAATTTTGAGACATGAGGAGGACGGGCAAGTGTCGGACACGTGTAGTTGGGCCCGCCAGGCAAGGAGTACACGGAGACACGTAACCCTAGAGTGGCAGGGCCAATACAGAGGTTGTTGGCTCTAGTTAGATCTGGCTAGTGGGGCTTAATTAAATTTTTCTACCGAATGGTGTATCCCATGACATAAAGCATCCTTGCCACGGCGGTTTAGGCATCGTTGCACATGTTGTCTAGCCATCTCCCACAGCGTCAAGCATCCTTGCCACGGTGGTTTAGGCATTGTTGCACACACTGTATAGCCATCTCCCACGACGTCAAGCACCCTTGCCACGGTGTCAATCATACTTTAGTGCATTTTATCCTCGTTTCTTCGCGAAATCACTCCATTGTCTCCTTTATACCTTTTATACCAGAAAATACATAAATGTCATCAATTAAAGCGTATTTCGGGATATTTATACCAAATATACTATTAAACTAGTCATATATAAGTCTCAATAATCACTTATCAAATACCCCCAAACTTAAAAATTTTCACATCCCAAGCAAAAGTGTATTAAGTTCATATTAATTTGACATCATTCATGGAGTATCCTTTAATTCAAATTAGTTCAAGTTAATAATCCACTCAAAAATCTTTCTTTGCAAAAACGTATACTTTCAAAAACATGTAGCTTTAACAACACATACAATTCACTTTTGAAACACTAAAGTAGTTCACAACTAAAACCATCACTACTCACAAGTTTGTTTAACCTTGACACTCAAGTAGCAAGCGTACAATCTCATGATTTCTCATTAAGCACAAGAATTCACAAACAAGTATAGATCATATTAATTTTGTAGACTTTAGCACTTCAAGAGTCCATAGAATTAAATATAGTTGAAAAAAAAAACATAACTCAATTAAGCTACTAGTACTTGAGCTAAATCATTTATTTGTAGAGTTTTAATTAACTTTCATTTTTCTTTTCTTTCACCTCATATATTTTAGTTGCACAGTCCCTGC
Organism: Stephania yunnanensis; assembly: GCA_039657365.1. NCBI lineage: Eukaryota > Viridiplantae > Streptophyta > Magnoliopsida > Ranunculales > Menispermaceae > Stephania > Stephania yunnanensis. The sequence continues at coordinate 47,361,222 of CM077584.1, read as the reverse complement.
TCCTTTTCCTATGGATTCATTTTTTTCCTTTCTTTTTCCAACCATCAAGTTCTTTGCTCCTTTTCCTGTAGAACTTATTGGACTCTCTATTTTCTTTATTTAAAACTCTTGTTAGCATTTCTCACTTTCACTTTATCAAGCAAGTTTTAACTCTGATTTTTTCATTAAACATTATGCCTATTTCTTCCCCTCTTAGTACTAAGTTTCTATTTGTTTTTTATACTCTAGTAAGATTCATACTTAGCATATAATTCCTTAGAGAACTGACTTTTTCCATAAAAAAGTATTCTAGTATTCTTCTTGCTTTTGTTTCAAGTTCATGGTCTTCACTAATTCTAGGTTTTTAATTATGAAATTATACCATTGTTTGCTATATTTCATATTTTCTTCAAAAATTTTATAACACTCTCTTGAGTTTTATATTAACAAAATACTTGTATTCTTACTCATCCTAAATTAAAGGCACGAACTTTTCAAAAGAGTTACTTTTTCATTACATATTATTATATATAACATAATCTATACTACTTAAACACATTCAAATAATAAGTAAATGAAAAGAAAAACAATACACTACCATGCTTTCCTCTTTAATTGCTTCAAAAATAACATTGTGCGATCATACATGCAATATTTATCCTTTTTTTCATCATTCTTACTACTTCCCATAGTATAGTGCGGATGCTCCCAAACTTAAACCAAACATTATCCTAAAGGTTTAAAAATAAGGCCGAAACATAAAACACTAAACACAGACATATAATAATAACAAGACATAATGCATAAAATCTAAACAACTAAGAAAGTGACAAAATATCTCAAATGTTAAGATAATCAGCATAGAATTCTTTAAAGATCTAATTTTTTCTACAAAAAGTGTTCTAATATTCTTCTTACTTTTATTTCAAGTTCGTGGTCTTCCCTAATTCTAGATTTTTAATTATGAAATTATATTATTGTTTGCCACATTTCATATTTTCTTCAAAAGTTTTATAACACTCTCTTGAGTTTTATATCAATAAGATACGTGTATTCTTACCCATCCTCAATTAGAGGCATGAACTTTGCAAATGAATTACTTTTTTATTACATATTACTATATATAACATGATATATACTACTTAAACACATTCAAATAATAAGTAAATGAAAAAGAAAAATAATACACTATCATGATTTCCTCTTTAAATGCTTCAAAAATTAAATTGTACGATCATACCTACAATATTTATCTTTTTTATCTTTTATTGCTACTTCCCGTAGTGTAGTGATGATGCCCCCATACTTAAACCAAACCTTATCCTAAAGGTTTAAAAATAAGCCTGAAACATAAAACACTAAACACATACATATAATAATAACAAGACATAATACATAAAATTTAAACAACTAAGAAAGTGACAAAATATCCCAAATGTTAAGATAATCAGTATAAATGTATCTTTCACCTCCCCAAATTTTAAAAAAGTTCTAAGACTAAAACTTTAGGACTGCACATTATCATGATCTGCATTATCTGCTCCGACAAAAGATGGTCTCAAATGACACTCCACCCTTCTGCTCTACACCTCATTTGGATTAAACATGTAGTTTAGTGGTGCTGGGAAGCCAATGGACCTATTAGTAGGTCTCCTCCATCTACTCCTCTCATATCTAGCTATGTCCCCCTGATAATCTGTAAATAACATGAATTTTTGCTATCCGTTCAGTCGGTCTTGCTCATATCTCATCAAGGCTTCATGATATTGAGCCATGTCCTCTCTATTACTTTCTCCTCATCTCAACAATCCACAATGTAACGAACCTAAATTTCTAACTCATGTCATGTGTCACCATGGGACTCCGATAGAGACTTATGATGACGCGGCGTGCTTGGTCAACTTTTGAGAGTCGACACCGATGTATTTTATATTTTTCGTGATGCATGTATTACTTATATATACCCAAGATATACAAATTTAAACCAATCTACCTTGATATATAGGCATTGAGACGAGAGCGAAGATACTCCTCGATATGCATGTCGACATGGATCAAGGTATAGAGTTATATTTGGTAAGTTATTAGTTTAATTTTATACACACATTAATGTAGGCAATGTATCTATTTATATAAATCTATATTATTTATAAAATGAATCAAAAATAGAAAGCATAAAGTTGTGAAATAAATCCTATACATATAGATGTGCCTCCAGATTTGTGCCTCAACCAATCTCTATGGCATCTTGTGTAAGAATATTGTGTTAGCTACGATGAATTAATGGAGACATAGGACTTAATTAGGACCATTGCATGCAACAAGAGATGTAGAAAACAAATCAAGAGGAATTAGAAAATATAAAGAACACATTTAGTGTCTCTTTCTTCATTTGCATGCTTTGAAACAAAAGAAATTCAGAGTTGATTATTGTCTAGAATTACTCAATTGAGGCTACAAAGTGAATGAGATTCATCAATCAAGTGATAAACAAGAGCTAGGAATCCGCAACTTTAGGTCATGTTTTGAACTCTTCAGTGCATTAAAATTCATGGGATTTGAGCATGAATCAAAGGGCTTTATGCATAGTCTATTTCAAAGTGTTATTTATAATCAAATTTAAGCATTGATTTGAATCTTAAATCTTAAATATTCAAATTTGAGTGTTTCGGCCAAAGTTGGAGTTTTAAGCATTAAAATGATTTTGCTAAATTCAGAATTATTAATGTATATGTTTTCAAAATTAAACCTCATATTCAAATTTCTCACAAGATTCTTGTAAGTTGTTATAAAGAAGTTCAAAAATTGAGTTCGTTTTGATCAATTTATGAAATTACAAAGTTTAAGACGTTCTTGAGTTTTTATGTCAAAATGCATATTTAATTTCAATGGTATAATGTGTATTATTGATTAAATTATTCATCCATGTTATTTTTGAAGTGGTTGTACCCAATTATGGGAGTTTCGGAAGATGGAGATGGCCTAGGAGGAATTTAAAGTCAAAAACCCCAAATCTCGACGTGCTGAAATGCAATATGCAGCATAGTTAGCGTGTTATCTAGGCTAGATAGCGCGTTACTGCTTCTACAGACAAGATAGCTCGATATGTTTTCATAAAATGACCATAACTTTCTCGTTTTAAGTCAGATTTTAATTCTCCACATAACATTGGAAAGATAAAACAAAGATAAACAACCTAGAATCATTAGTTTTTCAAAATTAGGTCATATAATTTGTCAAAATTGGTTGAAAATCGGAGTTCATCCTCGGGGATAGCTATTTTGTGATTTTTTGAGCTGATTTTAGTTTTCGACTTTCCAAAGCTTTCCACTCATCCGATTTAGCTCACTTTTTTAGGTCAAGGGTTCTTTATGTTATTTCATTGCTCACTAATTTCCATGTCGTTCTGAGTTGATTAGCACCATTTTGGAGACGCGTTTTGATATGAAAATTCTATTATGTCAAACAAGTCCATATACGGACTAAATTTCAAAAACATTGATTTCAAACCATCTAATTGAGTTATAAATTAGTTCATATAGCTTGATTATGTTCAACTACACTGCAATTGAGACTCGGGTCCTTTCGGTGTTCTTTTACGAGTGTTTTGGCATCGATTTTGGGTCATTTTACACGAATCAAGTTAATAACAAGTTGCTACCAATGAATATGGGACTGAAATGAAAAACAATAAATAAAGAACACATTATAGATTCTAACGCACTAAAAAAAATGGATGTCAGGGACTTAGCGAGATAGAATCAGACATTTGAGGGTTAGTTCAGGGTCGTGTTGGAGTTACAAGAGCGCGTACTATTATGGATATGAGGTAGTAAGACCAATTAGGAAATATACAGTAAGTCATTGAGCTTCATATTTTATTACTATTGCACTATCTTAAACCGACTCTAACCAGCGCCAAATTGGCGTTGGTAGAGCTACATAATTAACATTATGTAAATAGTGCTACACCAATTTGGTGTGGCACTATTCACCAATCCTTTCCTATTCATCATTGTTTTATTCTTTTTTGTCTTTATATTTTTAAGAAGTTATTTTTATAGTTTTGTGACTTTTACATTAAAATCAAATTGAATAAAATAATGATAAAAAGTAAATTAGTATAAAAGATAGTGTTGATAGGTTAGAGATGTGAATAGTGTTAATATCACTGTTTACATCAAACTAAACATGAATAGTGTTATTTTTACACTACTTTAGTGTTGTTGAGTTGGATATGCCCTTACCTTTCTTAGAATTCCTACTCCGATATGAGTGTTCAAGGTCCAAGTGAATTAAGAAGGTGTCTCTGATGGAGTGGTTGCCAGCTAGCTACCGGAGCCATGACCTCGATTCACTGGATTGTTTAGTTGGGATGAAATGTTTTATCCAGGGCACTATTGATATCCTTCATTCGTGATGGTCTAGGTACAGCAAGTGTTGTCGCGTCCTAGGACCTGCTTAGCATTGCCGCAACTCTATGGCCTCGACCCCGTGACACCTGCACTCTGTGGTCTTGTATTATTTGGGCAACTCTATATTGATTCTTTTAACATTCATTTCTCGTTTTACTTTCATTTTTCAATCTTATTATTCTGAATTCCTTATAGCTTTCTTTTTCTGACATGAATTTTAGATTGTTTTATTTATTTTGAAGTACTATTTAGATTCTACTGCCTTTTTACTTACTAGACTCGTCATTTTTGTGTTTGACCAAGTGCAGATCTGCAGTTGGGCAAGGGCAAGGCCCCGACACTTGGCGATTTACTTTGAGGACATCGACGTGGCCTTTCCTTACTCACTTTATAGGTTTTTGGACTTTTCGTATTACTTATATATGTTGTTCTATCATACTTGGGTTATTTATTTGGGTCGAGATATATATATATATATATATGACTTGTATATCGCTTTTATATACATTCTACACTTATCACTTGATATACATGCTTGTTTATATATAGGGTTCCACACATAGGTTGTCTGACTCTTTATTTTCTTACATGTTGAGTTATTTAAGTTATTAATTGCTTCTGCCAACTTGTAAAACTTGTAAAAAAACTTACTCAACTTAAAACTATGAATTCACTTATTTTGATGGATAGGAAGACGGAGTAAGCTTGTGTTGACCTTGCGAGGCTGACTCGGGGTCCACATAGGGAACTGGTTTCGTTACACATAGCCTCTGTTGTCGGGAGTCAAGTCCTATGATGGTGGTACTGGTGCCTATGGTGGTGGAGGCGTTGGAAAAACCTTAAAACCATCCAAGTCCTGCTCTCCTATCAGTAGGTCTACAAACTCGTAGCCCTCAAAAATCCCTATTGGCGATCCTCCTCCTCTCCTTATCCTTCGTTCTACAATTCCAAGTCTAACTCTACTGTTGCTGCTGCTGCATTGCATAATCCTCTTGCTCTTTGGCCAACAGCTCGACCTCAAGTCTGTTCCCCTCGCTATCTCTCTCACACACACATTCTGGAGTGTTGGAAATCAGTCGGTGATTTCAATATGAGCATAAACTCATCATCTATGGTTGTTTGGGCCTCAACATCAAATTCCTTATTTTGAATCATTCTCATGACGTCCTTCAAGCACATCTAGTTTATTAAAATTGGAATCAACAATTTTTTGTCTCCCTCTGACATAATAGACTCCCTCAAGTTCTTTTAGATGATCTCACCCAACAATGATATCCTCGTACTTTGCAATCTTATACAAACAAGCCACCTTTGGCTTATCGATCTTGCCCTGGTAAGTGGTCGAGTACAACGAAGGTACTAAAAAGTGTTGTCACATTCTATAAACCTTCCTCATGCTCCCCTTATAATGTGCTTCAGCACATTCACATCTCCCATTACCTATCCTTGTAGTCCTCGGACAACCAACACTACAAAAAAACATCGGATTTAGTAATGTAATTTTTTGTTGCTAAAGCCCTATTTTTTCATTGGTAAAATCCTCGTCGCTAATTGTTTAGCAACGGAATTTTTAATTTGTCACTTAGCTAGCAATGTAAAACTTCATTGTTAAACATCGCAAAAATCATTTTTTAGTTTGTCGTTTGATTACAACATACTACCGTCTGTTGCTAATCAGGATTAGCAACGAACAAGTAATTATTTTCTTATGAAAAGAGTTTGTTTAGCAAGGGACAAATAATTATTTTTATGAGAAAAATATTTGTTTAATATGTTCCGTTGCTAAATAGCAACGAATTAGCAATGTGCCATTATTTAGATTTTAGAAAATAAATTATTACCTTAATAATTTTCGTTGCTAATCAGCAACGGAATGCTATACAACAACGAAATATCAAATTTTGTTGGTAATCCATTGCTACATGGCAACAAGTAATATTAGATAATATACTAATTTTTGAAATTATTATAAAAATAATACGAGATTAAAATAAATTGTCAAAAGTAAAGATTTCATAAGAAATGACAAAAGTTTACAATATTTACAAAAACGTTCTTAAAAAAAGTCTATATCAAGCTACATAATAGCTACAAATGATCTAAGTCATTGTCATCGTCATCTTGTGCAAAGAAACCTGAATATGATCGTCCCCTCTGTAATTGTCACAATATGTTGTGCCTCATGGCGAGGCTTAAAAAGACTGTGCATTAGCAGGTAAGGTCTGATGAGGTGAGGTTTGAGAGGTGCTAGCCCCAAGATCGCCAAAGTCTGCTCTAGGGTGTTGCTGCCTCAAAAAGCCAAGAGGTGGCTCATCGTCTCATTATTCCTCCACTACCTCCAGAATGTAACCCTACGTGTAGTCCGAAAAAAAAAACAAACAATTTACAAAAACATGATCAAACTTTATAATATAGATAAACAACATTCAATAACTTTACATGATTATTAAAAAAAATACGTGACTTGGCCATTGAAACTTTTGTTGGAAAGATTAAGAGTGTGAAGCTTTAATTGAAATTCTCCAATCTCTTGTAGCAAATGATCTTTAATGTTATTCTTTTACATGAACCTTAATTAAAACACACAAGAAAATACTTAATCATTAAACCAATCATCATATAAATTAAATACAAGTTTGTAATGACTAAAAAAAAAATCTAATACATAAAGGCCCAGGCTATTAGGACCCACGTTTTGCTCCTTTTACCCCATTTTTGAATTTCTTCAGCTTCTAGTGAAGTTACCCAACTATCCCTCCATATAAAATAGTTTTACTCACTCACACCCCACTCATTCATACCCTAATCACCCCTCTATGAAAATCGCATTCTCGCAACTAGACTTGTGCAACGGGCGGACTTTGGGGGCTGGGCTGGGCCGGGCCTAAGTGGGTTTTTCCTAAAAGCCCTATCCAAGCCCACCCAAGCCCCTTTTTCATATGATAGACCTAAGCCCGCCCAAGCCCAATATGGGCTGGGCTTGGGCGGGCCTAATTAAATTGGCTTTGCCTCTTTAAAAAAATTAGCAAGGTTTTTTTTTTTTGACAAAAAAACAGCAACGTTATTTTAAATAATGTCGTACAAGATAAGAATCATATGTCACTATCACTATCAAATTATCAAACCCCACATGAATAAAAAAGAGTTAGCATGAAAAGGTTCTACAATAATATAAGCATATGAAAAAATATAATCAGAAATATAAAACAACAAATTTCTCATGCCCAAACTTACCATGATAAATCATAATAATCAACATTAAAGTCCACAACAACAACATAGCCTCAGTTCCAAATTAATTGGGGTTGACTACATAGATCAAACTTTTTCATTATGTTCGATTAAGTGCAATTGATGGTGAGCTTTCCAAACCATTCAAATCCCTCTTAATTAATGCATCCCATGTTAAATTTGGTATACCCCTGCCTCATCGAATTTATACAGTTTCTATTAAGTTGAGTTTTTTAGTGGGGGCATTTGTAAGCCATCTTTGCAAGTCACCAAACCACCGCAACCGCCCTTCCCTAATCTTTGTATCAATTAGTGCTACTCCTACTTGTCTTTGAATTTTTATATTTCTTATTCTATCTTTACGAGTTTTACCACACATCCACTAAGCATCCTCATTTCTGCTATGTTCATTTTATGTAATTGTTGTTGTTTTACCACCCAACATTCACTACCGTAGAGCATAGCTGGTATAATTACGGTCCTATAAAATTTTCCTTTTAACTTAGTAGGAACATCTTGATCACAAATCACCCCTGTTGCACTCCGCCATTTCTTCCATCTAGCTTGAATTCTATGTGTGACATCATTCTCAATATTACCATTATTTTGTATGATTGATCCTAGGTTTCTAAAGTGGTTCACCTTAAGAACTTCTAATTCCCCTAATTTTACCACTCTATCATTTTGATGTCTAGTATTTCTAAACTCATAGTGCATGTATTTAGTTTTCATCATACTCAACTTAAAGCCTTTAGATTCTAATGTATTCCTCCAGAGTTCTAGTTTCCTATTCACTCCATCTTTTGTTTCATCTATTGAGACAATATCATCAATAAATAACATACACCATGGTATATCCACTTGAATATGCCTAGTTAGTTCATCTATAACTAAATTAAATAGATATGGACTTAAATCCGATCCTTGATGTAGTCTTATTGCAATGGGAAATTCTATTGTAGATTCTCTAAATGTCTTTATACTTTTTACTACTCTGTCATATATATCCTTAATAGTGTATATGTATCTAGCATGTAGTCATTTTCTTTCTAGAACCCACCAAAGAACATCTTTAGGGACCCTATCATATATTTTTTATAAATCTACGAATATTATATGAAGATCTTTTTTCTTTTCTCTATATTTTCCTAACAATCGTCTTACAAGGAAAATTGTCTTCATAGTTGACCTCCCAAGCATAAAGCCAAATTGGTTCTTGTTGTTTCTCTTCTTAACCTATTGTCAATTATCCTCTCCCAAAGTTTTATAGTGTGACTCATAAGTTTAATTCCCTAGTAGTTTGAGCAACTTTGATTGTCTCCTTTATTTTTGAAGATTGGCACAAACGTGCTTCTTCTCCAATCCATTGGCATCTATTTTGATTTTAGAATTTTATTGAAAAGTTTTGTTAACCAAGTCAATCCAATTTCTCCTAAGCTTTTCCAAACCTCTATGGGTATTTCATCTGGGCAACATGTTTTCCCTATTTTCATTCTTTTTAATGCCTCTTTATCTTTTATAATTCTAATATTACGTGTATAGTTTACATTTCTTTCTTGGTATGGTTTTTCATCTATTATAGTATCAACTTGGCCATCATTAAATAAACTATCAAAGTAACTTCTCCATCTCTCATTAATATCATCATCGCGCGTTACAACATTTCGATTTTCGTCCTTAATACATTTTATATGACTTAGGTTTTGTTTCTTTTTATCTCTTAATTTGGCTAGTCTATATATATATATATATCGCCATCTCTATTACCTAACCATGTATATAGATCTTCCATGAAATTTGTTTTAACTTGACTAACTACTTTTTTAGCTTGTTTTCTAGCTTCTCCATATTGATTGTACGCATCATCTTGACACTTAGGTATTTTCCTATACATTTCTCTTTTAGTCTTAATTGCTCGTTGGACATCCTCGTTCCACCACCATGTTTCCTTCTTTGGTGGTCCCAATCCTTTAGATATAGCTAATACATTTGATCTCACACTCCTTATGCAACTACTCATTTCTAGCCACATTGTATTAGCATCTAAGTTAAGATTCCAAACATTTTCCTCTAGTGTTTTTTCTTTAAACTCTACATGTTTACTATTTTTAGGTTCCACCACTTTATTCTAGATTTGCTAACTCTTTTATTCATATTATGTCGTCGTTTTAGCTTAATATCAAGTACTACTAACTTATATTAGGTAGTAAGCGCTTCACCAGATATTACTTTTTAGTCTCTACATATTTTTCTATATATTTTTCTTGTTAAAAGAAAATCTATTTGACTCTTGTTATGACCACTACTAAAAGTAATTACATGCGAATCCCTCTTCCTAAAACTAGTATTTGCTAAGACAAGATCATATGCTGAAGCAAATTCTAAGATTGATTCTCCTTCTTCATTTCTATTACCTTAACCAAAACCTCTATGAACTCTTTCAAAGCCATCGTTACTTGCCCCGACATGCCCATTTAAATCTCTTCCAATGAAAATCTTTTCATCTACTAGCATGTTTTGCATAAATCCATCCACATCGTTCCAAAATTTACATTTGATACTCTCGATTAATCCTACTTATGGTGCATAGGCGCTAAGTATGTTAATTTCATCGTCTCAAATAATTAATTTAACTAGAATCAATCTATTCCCCATTCTTTTAACCTCTACGACCATATCCTTATAATCATTATCCACCACAATTCCTACTTCATTATTTTTTCTATCTATACCGATGTACCACAATTTAAACCATGTGCTTCCTATTTCTCTACTCTTTTCTTCTACCCATTTTGTCTTTTAGAGGCAAGCAATATTGACTCTCCATATAAGCATAGTATATACTAGTTCTATTGACTTCCTTGTAAGTGTTCATATGTTTCTTGTTCTTAAACGAATTTTTTCTCCCTTTTGTGTTTGTTTTCCTTTTCCATTTCTATTTTGTCTAAAAGATCTAATATTCGTATTCATGATTTTATTTTTGTTTTCGTGTTTATTTTGAACTACCTTCTTTACCCTCACCAGTCCTTTGAGTGGGAACCCTTGCTCATTTTTTTTCACATCCGGACGATGATGTGAATGGACTAGCTTATTTACCCACACGCGTCATATGTGTAGGAACCCTTGGTCGTTTTTCTTCACACCCAGGCGACGATGTGATACATACCCTTGCTCATTTCTCACTGGACCCAGGCTCTGATGCAGCACGTCGCTAGGTGGAAACGCCCCAACGTTTATATATGTTTGATTCATTTCATGAAAAGTGACAAAAGTTTTATACTGGCTGTCAACCTATCGCAACCCTCCTCCATTTTCCAATATTGAAAAATGAACTAAGGGCCTCCCTCCCCTACTTTTCGGGTATGAAAAATGAGTTTGAACCTTCCTTACCCATTTTTCGGTATGAAAATAGGCGTCACAATCCTCTTCATTTATCCGGACTTGGGACCGGATATGTAGTGCATATAGTGTACAACATAGGTGGAGTTAATCAACATTAAAGTCCAAATTTATAAAATAAGACAAGTACAAAAATTTAAAACTTAAAGTGATATCTTGTTTGAAAATAACAAGAAGATTTCTACAAAAAAAGTTCAAAATCTAAAATAAGGATTTGGAAGTTGAAATTCAGAACCTTGATGCTTCAAAATCTTGCAAAAGAATAACTAAAATAATTAGACATTAATTTTTAGTTATGTAGACAAAATAATTGAGTAATTTACTATCATAAAAGTAATAATTGAGTAATTAAAATAACAACAAGAACAAAGCATGCATAAAAAAAACAAACTAGAACAAGTGTACTTGGTGTAGTTATAAAAAATTTGTATATAAAACATTAACCTTACATAAAAATGATCATTCATTTATCCATGAGTTTCTCGACCACCAAAATTCTAATCAAGTTCTTGAAATTCAATCTCCATATTCTTGTTCCAAAAAAAATAAAAAAATTAAAAATAAGATATGAGTGTTTTACATATCGTACAAAAAATAAAGCCAAAAATAAAATATAGTAACCATTACCTCATATAAAATCATTAAGTTCATCATTTTCCCCATCATCAGTATCAGAATCATCCTCATCACTTGAGCTCTCCGATTCACATATATAAACAAAATCACATATTCAAAAAAAATTGAAATTATATAATTTTTATACTAATAATTTAAAGATAAAAAATAATACGACAAAATGAATTACTTTCTTCTTGAATCTATTTTTAAGATAGTTTAATGCTTGAACCGTTTTCGACTCGAGAGAACCTCTTGAAGGTGTGAAAATCTTTCCTCCAATGCTAAATGCGGATTCGGAAGCAACGCTTGTAGCCGGAATCAATAACAGATCTCGCGCCAACTTTGACAATTCAGGGTATCTCATAGATCTTTTTTCCTAAAACTCTAGAACATTTAAATCTTCACTCATGTCGCGAGTTGGCTCATCAAGATAAAGATCCAACTGCGACTTTATATGCTTGGTAGATACTGATGATTCCCCCAAAGATTCAGAAAAATCCTTAAACTGTTTGTCAGCCATGGCACTTTCAAAGTTGACACTTTCATTTTGAAACTCCACTACAACCCAAAGTAGGTTGCTTATATTCGTCAAACAACCTTCGAAAAGTTGCAACAACTTTATCAACCATCTCATCCATTTTATCTTCGCCATAAATATTTCCATTAACCTACCTTAAAATATTAGTTTTTTATCTAGGATCTAAAATCCTAACACAATTCAATATCCCATTATAGTCAGCCCAATACTTATCAAATTTTGACTGCATAGCTTTAGCTATAGCATGCAAGATATGAGAAGGATCACTTGCCACTTCCAGCAACTTTGAGTGAGTTTTTTGTACTCCTTTAGTAAAAAAGTTCGAAGTAGGAGTTTTTTTAGCCAAAAACATAATCATCACCTCATAAAACACCTTCAAAATTTTGTAAGTCTCAAGAACAATTTCCCACTCGTGCTGAAATTTCATAAAGCCTAAGAACATGATTCCGCCCCTCAAAATGATCAAACACGTCCTTGTAGGATAAAGCATTCTCAAGCATTTTATAAGTGGAGTTCCACCTAGTTGGAGCATCAAGCCTAAACCTTATTTTGTCTTCTAAATGAAATTTTTTTTTTTGCCACATCAAAAAACTTTTTCCTTCTGATCGAATATCTATCAACAAACTTTATCATCTCCCTAATTTTGCCAACAATAAGTTCTATTTTTTCAAACCCTCTTGAACAATCGAGTTCACAATATGAGCACAACAACGAACTCGGAAGAACTCACCATTACAAATAAGATGTTGTCTTAAACCAAAATGACTCTTGAGCATGGAAAGCATGGAAGTACTATAAGAAGCATTGTCACCACAATTGAGAACACCTTATGTTTCAAATCCCATTGAGTCAAAAACAACTCAATCTCATCTTCCATGCATCTAGTATCATAAGGAGGGACTAAGGCTCTAAACCTAAAAACTCTTTTTTGCAATTTCGAAGCATCATCAACATAATGAGCAGTAATATATATATATATCCGACTTTAATATTTTCATTCTTCAATTATCAATTGTGAAACAAACTTTACAAGATATATTTAAAATTGTTTCTTTAAGATTCTCTCTCTTTGGCATATAAATCAAATATATCCCTTTGAAGAGTATGCCACCAAATTGTTTAAGTTGAGGGCATGCCTTGGACATCATGCGCCAAAAACCTTTTTCTTTCCACAATATAAAAGGAATGGGAACCTTCAACAACAGACATGGAAATGCAATGGCGCATTTCTTCATGATCCAATTTATAATTCTTTAGTGCAACACTTCCATCATTCATCGCTTCTTTACCCAACAAAAATTGCTCGATGTCCGTATTGCCACGACTAGAGCATTTGTCAGTGTGACGTTTCAAGTGAGATGTCCCATTCGATGAAGATGCACAATAAACGCCTTTGCAGTAATTACATACAGTCTTTTCTTCACCCTTCACTATAACTTCCTTGAAGTGGTCCCACACTTTTGATGCTTTTCTTCATCGTTTATTTTCTCTAGTATATTCAATAAATCCATCCTCAACACGAGCACGAGCTTCCTCGTTGCTTTCGGGAATAGAAGAATTTGATTCTTGTGCCATTGTCCCTAACACAATCATAAAGCGCAAATTTATTAGATATTTTAAGCATAGAAATAAGGTGAATATTGGGAATGTATTGTAGAAGTGAAAATTAGTGAGACAAAAGGAGGTTGTATTCTCTCAAAAAATATAATATTTATAAAATGAATGAGATGTTACTTCATCAGTTTATTTATACAACCCCTATGCCAAATTGTCAATATTAGGTAGCCAAAAATAACCTTTTTATGAAAGGACATTTATTATATTATATACAAAATAATACGAATTACAAAAATTGGGGAATAGAAGGATGGGATTTAAAAAAAAAAAAAAAAAACAACAACAACAAAAGAATGGGTGTTCATTTTTGTCTACCAAAAGACCCCATTTAAAGACACCCACAGAGCCTTGCACAAGAAAATGTCATTTTTTCCATTAAAACAAGACAACCAAACATCCTACCACCTATTAATCAAAACCCAAAATGTTTTAAAAAACTGAACTCTGTAGCCATAAAAGCCCCTTCAATCATAACTCTCCCAGTCATTGCCGCATCAAAATAAAAAGAACCACCCTAGCTAATGGCATGCATTATCAAGCCAGCAGCCAAAAACAGCCTTTATTATAGCACAAATAGGACCATCTCTATCATTACAGTCCAATTATAACACACAAAATATCATTGTAATGAGTCGCAGGACTGCGTGAAGTTGGTCTTGTATGAAGACCTTGTCGGGATTTGGTTTTAAAAGAAAATGGCATTGTAATGCCATCTGGGCAACTATCCATTTGATAAAAAAAAACCTAAAAATATGAATGAACAACATTGACAAACAATAATATTAAGTGGAGGTAAATCTATTTCATACGTACCTGTTTCACCATCAAACCTATAGATTATCGAACCCAAAGATAGATCGACGTGATCGATCTAGAGTGTAAACTCTACAGTGACTATGAGTACACTTTGGAATGGAGACGAAGTGATTACTAATAAGAGAAGTTGAAAAGGTGACAAAGAAAAAAGTGAGTTCAAAACACCATATGAAATAATTAGGAAGGTACTCAGGGTAGGGAGGTAGACAAACAGTCGCGCACTCACTACGTGAGCTGGGCCCTGACCGAGCCTGGGTAAAAAAATCAACCCAGGTCCGCCTAATAAAATCGCAGGCTCGGAACGGGCCGGGTTTTGTTGTATATTTAGGAACCCAAGCCCGGCCCAAGTCGGGTGTACTTAGGCAGGTCTAGCGGGTGCCCAACCCAATGAACTGGTCTACTCGCCACCAACCCAAACCCAACAAAATATGAACAAAACTACATCGATTCAATGACGTGCGTGTATTCTTTTTCTCTTTTCGTGTCGATTTCGAGAATTTTTTTAGGTTTTGTACTTTTTTTTAGTCAATATTGTTTGTGATTCAGTTGTTGGGTTTAAGGCTTCGATTTGATGGTTAAATCTTGCATTTTGAATACAAAGTCTCAATGGAATCGAAAATATCAAGCGATTCCAAGCAAAACTGATGCATGCTTGGTTGAATCAAGGATGTGTATAACAAGAATGGTGTATGGATATATGAAAATATGGGTCGAGGTCGAGAAATTGTTAATTTTAAATATGAATATTTAAACATTTTAGTTAATTAGAAAAGTTTTATAAGGTTTTAAAAAGTGGGAATGTTGTATATGTTAATTAGAATAGGTTTACATACAGAAAAATTAATTGATGTAGTCAAGTTATTTAATTAGGAAATTAGTAGTTATCCATATTAGGAAAAATATATATCTAATTAATACGGTGGTTAGTGGATATCTAGTAGTAGTAGTAGAAGTTTGGATCAGGAAAGAGAGTTAAGCCTAATATAGTATGTTGAACTGCATGGATATATAGTTAATTCCCTTTTTTTAGTAGTAGCTAATTTAGGAGAGTTGCTATACCGTTCGGTCCATTCCTAATTAATATGTTATGTTTCTTCTTGTTTTTGAAGCCTATACATATAAAGACTTAGGCATTACGTAACAGGTGATTGATGATTAATAAAATTGAGTTTTTTTAGAGAATTTGTTTTATTCTCTTGTGCCCTAAGTTGTTTGTCATTTGTTTGTGGCTTTTCGAGCAATTTAATTTGGAAGTTCTTCGCTGCATTAATTGGTATTAGGGCCTTCATCAAACGTGATTTGGAGATAATCATGGCACTGAAAAAGAACCAGAACTAACAACGAGTCGACGATGTTTATCAACAAGACGACCAAGTCTGAACCGAATAGTTTTCACTCGATTTCTTGCATCGTAGGAAAAAATGTGCGTGCAACTTAACGAGTTATCTACAGGGATGGCAGAGTTGTTAATGATTCATGGGATCACTATCCCAAACTGTGGAAGAAACCCTATTATTTTTTAAGAAACATAAGGATTATTCTCTTCTGATGGGAAGGTGAATTGGAAGACGAGAAAAATTATGTCAACTTTGACAAGCTGCCAAAGTTTGACAACGATGACGAAGGCTTCATCAAAGACACGGTGATGGTCTTTGGAGATGAAGGCCCTGTTGTCATGAATATTCTATTATCTACAGGTTCCCAAGTGCAAATGGTGGTTGACTATGCGACTGTCAATTAGCATTTTGTTGAAGTTGTCGCAAGTAAAAAAGTCAAATTCACAAAATATTTTTGTTCATTAACCGAGATCGCGGATGATGTCGACTTCAATGAAGTTTCTCAAAAGTTTCTCGATCACATTGATTTGGTGGGTCTTGAAAGTGAGAATGACGAGTTTGTCGTATTTCTTATTATCGAGCCAATCGAGCATAGTTTTGAGGAGAAGGTTATTTCGGATCAAAAATTACGATAAGGTATTAAAATTCGAGGACGAATTTTTGTCAACAGGGGAAGTATGATGCAGGTTATGTATCACAAGAATGGTTTATGGACATATGGAAATATAGGTCGAGGTCAAGACATAGGTAATTTTAAATACGAGTAATTAGAAGTTTTAGTTAATTAGGAAAGTTTTATAAGGTATTAAAAAGTGGAAATGTTGCATATGTCAATCATAATAGGTTTACATACAGAAAAATTAATTGATGTAGTCTAGTTGTTTACCCATATAAGGAAATAATATATATATACTAGTTTCAAGACGTACTACGCACGATTCCCCCGCTCGCTTCGCTTGCGAGAATTAATTTCTAATAATTTATTAACAAAATTTAAAATTGTAATTAAAATTTAAAAATTAGAAATACAAGTACATTTTTTAACTTATCAATATTCTCTAATGTGATTGAGATAAGATGTGAATGAAAAAACAAGCTAGTCATGCTATGACATTACTTCCTCAAAAAAAGTGTATTGGATTGATGAGAATGAGTTCATGATTGATTTGGAGATAAAGAAAAAAAAACGTGTAGTGGATTGATAAGGAGTTAGAGTTTGATTTGGATACAAAAGAAAAGATTGATTTGGAGATGAAAAAAAAAGTATGGGCAAATAGGTAAATTTCATTACCACTCAAAAATTTGTGATTCGTGCTTTTATATATATGATAGATATATATATCTCGTTAATAGGGTGTAGTAGAAGTCTAAATTAGGAAAGAGAGTTAAACTAATATATTATGTTGAACTCCATGGATATCTAGTCAATTCCGTTTTTTTAGTAGTAGCTAATTTAAGAGAGGTTCTATACCATTCTCCATTCTGTTCATTCCTAATTAATATGTTATGTTTCTTCTTGTTTTTTTTAAGCCTATATATATAAAGGCTTAGGCATTATGTAACAATTGATTGATGAATATCAACCACTCAGTCTAATCGCTAGTCTCCATATGGTATGTCGTACTGAGGTTAAGAACAGTTCCCAACTGTCTCTAAAATCCACTTCACAGTCTGAACGTTTGGATCTCTATCCGAAGTAATCAACACTGGAACTCCATAAAAGCTCGACACCTCACGTACATACACCTTGCATGATTGGTCAATAGGATCACGCATGGAAATTGGCAAGTTCGTTCTCGTTACTCGTGGGTGTCGGCCACACAGTCTGACACCTCTAAAGATGTGTCAGATACACATGGCCGACACCACCTTAAAGGTCTCGGCTGGATCGTTCCGTCACCGGTTTAAACTGAGTTCATTTCACATTATCGGTCGGAGTCGGCAACTACCTCTTTAGAGGTATCAATCGAGTCGACCGAACCCCACATGCGACACTTCTTCACTTCTTGGACACGACTCGACCAAATCCAACCTTGTTCAACAAAAAAACACTCTAAACAACATTTGGTGACCTAGTACAAGTGATCTACAATGACTAAAATCGAGAAATAGAGATGATTGAGGAGTACTGGGATGAGGGTAAGAGATAGGTTAAACATTCGTTGAGGGTGAGCGGGCAGTTTTGGAATAATTTGCGAAACAATGGGGTAAAAGCAATAAATAAAAATTCAAAAATGTGGTACAGTGAAATAATGGGGTAAAGGGAGAAAAACATAGAGTCCGAATAGCCGTGGCCTACATAAATTGTATCCTTAACCTTGGTAGATTAGTCAAGTTTCTTGTACTTGGAGAGAGAGTATGTATGAGATAAGTTATGAATCCTCTTGCAGCAATGTCATTAAAGTATTAAGTTAGCTTCATAAAGGACTTTTCATAGAAGTCTCTATATTATACAGCTTATACTACTTCAAATTCAAAAAACTCATGTAACAAAAAAAACTCATCATAAGTTCTATTCTGCATTTAGATAAAACTACGTACAAAGAAAAAGAAAATACCTTCCTTTATAGATATGAGGAGTCAACACCCTTCACAATTAAGTGAACACCTAAAAATGAATACAAGTACACTCATGAACTCAACTTAAAGTCCATATTTGTTTTTATAACCAAGTAAAGAATAAGGCTGATAATCTATAATGTAGTGATTAACATACACCAAGAAAGATCTTCATCAAAAGTTCATTATAAAACATAGAACAAAAGTGTTGAACATTTTCAAATTAAATGTTTAGTCCCACATTGGTTAGGAACTTCAAGTTTAAAGAGTATATATATACTCTTGCACCATAGTGTGTGTAAAATAAAAATACATGTGCTATGCAAGATGAGCCACACGCGCGCGCGGGGCACGGCGCATTTTAGGCGCTTTTATAGGCGCACTTAGCACTTGGCACGAGGCACGTGCATGTGCGTGCATATGTGTGTAAGCTATTCATGGGTAAAACTTTTTACCATTAATTTTTACCATTTTCGAGATTAAATGGGTAGTTAGTAGAGTGGCTGAGTGGGTGCAGTTGAAACTGCTCTCATTAAGGAATTACTACTCCACTACTCCATTGCATCAATGCTTGACTGTTCCATTACTCCATTGCATCAATGCTTGACTGTTCCACTACTCCACTACCCCATTTTCACTATAACTGGTCATGACCAATGCTCTATAAGAGGGGAGGTTTGGGGAGGAAGAAATTATCTCGAAATTCACCAGCAACTACTCTTGTTTTTCATCTTTCACTACTGCAAAGTGAAATATGGGTTTACTTCATCGTATCATTTATGATATTTGCTGACTCTTGCAGTTTAGAGAGAAAAACTTCCTTTAGGAAAGTGGCAGTGTTACACGCTTTGAAGTCATTGCAAGTCCCTCTATTCTAACAATCTAAAGGAATTTTTTCTGTCGTTGCAATGGCTTCAATTAAAGAATTGTCGGCTAACATTGTGAAACTGGATCGCTTCGATGGAGGCAATTTCCTGAGGTGGCAGAAGCGAGTGCATTTCCTGCTGGTGGCGCTTCATCCGGTATGGTCTGGATACACCGAAACCTATGGAGTCCGATGATGAAACTGTCGAGCAGATCAGGAAGAGGCAGAAATGGGAGACAGATGACCACACATGTAGAGGTCATATTCTGAACACCATGAAGGACTCACTGTTCGACCTCTACCATGATGTTCCCTCTGCCAAGGAGCTATAGGAGAAACTGGAGGCAAGGTACCATAAGAAAGATGCTACAAGTAAGAAATTCCTTATATCAAAGTTTATTAATTTTAGAATGGTTGATGAAAGGTCTGTCATGGAACAATTTCGTGAAGTTGAGAGGATTAGAAATAATTTCTCTCAACACAATCTTGTCATGGATGAAACAATTGTTGTGTCTTCTATTATTGATAAACTGCCCCCATCCTGGAAGGAGTTCAAACGAACTTTTAAGCGTAAAAAAGATGACATAACTCTTGATGAACTAGCTAACCATCTTCGTGTAGAAGAGGATTGTTGCATGCAGGAAAATGAAAAAGAGCAGAATGCTCAGGAGATTTCAAAGGTGCATGTGATTGAAGCAGTTAAGTTCAAAAAGCCCTTCCTGAACAGGCCTAACAAGCCTGGTGGCTTCGAAAAGCCTGCTGGTTCGGGAAAATCGAACAACCAAAATCAGAATCAAAGGAAGCAGAAAGTCACTTGTTGGTTCTGCGGGAAAGATGGCCACCTCAAGTCCGAATGTTATCATTGGAAGAGGAAGCAAGGAAAAAATCATGCTTCCTCTAGCGCTGCCAAAGGTGCAGGTAACGACAATAATGATCTCATTGCTATGATATCTGAAATTAACGTCGTTGAAAATGATATGGCTTGGTGGGTTGATCTGGTGCTACTCGACATGTCTGCAAGAACAAGAGGTCTTCAAGACCATGGAGGCAGTAGATGAAAATATTGTCTTGTACATGGGAAATGATGCTACTGTCCCTGTTAAAGGCATAGGTAGTGTTGATCTGAAGTTTACTTCTGGCAAAATTGTAACACTCACTAACGTGTACTATGCACCAGAAGTGAGGACGAATCTTGTGTCGGGTGGTCTTTTGAATAAGTTTGGTTTTAAGCTCGTCTTTGAGGCTGACAATTTGTACTCTCCAAGGGAGGGGTATATGTAGGGAAGGGTTATGCTTATGAGTGCATGTTTAAGCTAAATGTAATCGCTTTATCTGATAAGAATGTTGTTTCTCCGTATCTTGTTGAGTTTCCTTCATTTTTATGGCATCATAGATTAGGACATGTTCATTTAAGAAAATTATATGATATGGTAAATCTGGAATTACTACCTTATTTTGATAAATATGAAGGAAATTGCAATACATGCATGAAAACAAAAATAACTAGAAATCCATTTCCTAATGTTGAAAGAAATTCAAAGTTGCTAGACTTAATACATTTATTGATGTATGTGACATACATAGTACACCATCAATAGGTGGCAATAAATATTTTATAACATTTATTGATGATTATAGTAGGTACTGTTATATTTATTTGTTGCATTCCAAAGATGAGGCAATGGTTAAGTTTCGGGCCTACAAGGCAGAAACTGAATTGAAATGTGAGACCTTTATAAAATGTTTAAGGTCTGATAGGGGAGGAGAGTACTATGATCCATAGTACTTTGAATCCACTGGAATAGTCCATGAGACTACTGCCCCTTACACACCACAACAAAATGGTGTGGTTGAACGTAAGAATAGTGTTTTAACGGAATGGTTAATGCTTTGCTATCAAACTCTGGTTTGAATAGTGGATTTTAGGGAGAGGCATTGCTGACAGCATGCCATATTTTGAACAGAATTCCACAAAAAATGAATAAAGTTACCACATATGAGCTTTGGAATAAGCGAAAACCAAATCTTAATTATTTAAGAGTTTGGGGCTGTAGAGCAGTAGTAAAAGTACCTAAACCCAAAAAGAAAAAATTGGGTGAAAGGGGAGTGGAGTGCATATTTATTGGATATGCACAACACAGTAAGGCATATAGGTTCATAGTAATTGAGCCTAATAATTCGATTTCAGTAAACACCGTAATTGAATCAATGGATGCAATCTTTGACGAGACAAGATTTAAATCTGTCACCAAAAGTATTCTTGAAGAAAACCAAAAAGGGAAGAATGTCATACAAATTGAAAATGACAAAGAAATAGTAAAAGTTCCTGATCTTCGAATGAGCAAACGAGCTCGGAAAATTAAGTCATTTGGTTCTGATTTCTATACATTCCTAGTTGAAGGAAGTAGAGAAATGTTAACTAGACAAATTTCGTATTGTTTTAATACGGATGCTGATCCTCAAACAGTAGAGGAGGCAATGAAAGAAAGAGATGCAACTTTCTGGAAAGAGGCATTAAATGATGAGATGGATTCAATAATGGGAAATAACACTTGGGAGCTAGTTGATCTACCTCCTGGGTGTAAACCCATTAAATGCAAATTTCTCTTCAAAAGGAAAAGAAGAGTTGATGGATCCATTGAAAAACACAAAGTGAGACAGGTTGCTAAGGGTTTCACCCAAAAGCATGGAATAGACTATTTCGATACCTATTCACCAGTAGCTAGAATTGCTACTATCAGATTGCTTATTGCAATTGCAGCTATAAACAAGTTGGTCATCCACCAAATGAACGTTAAAACAACGTTCCTAAATGGAGAATTGGATGAGGAAATATACATGGAACAACCTGAAGGGTTTATTATGCCCGGACATGAAAATAAAGTGTGCAGATTGCGAAAATCATTGTATGGTTTAAAGCAAGCACCAAAACAGTGGCACCAAAAATTTGACCAGGTTGTACTTGCTTTTGGATTCAAAATAATTGAATCTGATAAATGTGTATATAGCAAGTTTGATGAAAAAGACAATGGTGTCATTATATGTCTTTACGTAGATGACATGCTGATTTTTGGAACTGACTTGGAACAAGTTCAGCTGACCAAAAGGTTTCTTTCAAGCCAGTTTGAAATGAAAGATATGGGGTAAGCAGATGTCATTCTCAGGATTCAGATTGTAAGAGATGAGGGGAGGATTACGTTAACTCGATCTCATTATATTGAGAAAGTTCTCAATAGATTCAATCGCTTGAATTGTGCCCCTGTTTCTACCCCACTAGATTCAAGTATTGAGCTAGTGAAAATACAGGCAATCCAGTTTCACAACTGGAGTATTCTAGATTAATTGGATGCTTAATGTATGCAATGACATGCACTAGGCCGGATATTGCCTTGGCAGTAGGCAAGTTGAGCAGATTTACAATTAATCCAAGCGAGTTGCATTGGTTTGCAATTCGAAGAGTTTTGAAATATCCGACACTACAAAAAAACTAGCAAATCAGAAACGGAATTAGAAACGGAAATAAGTTCCGTTTCTAAATCAGAAACGGAATTAGAAACGGAATAAGTTCCGTTTCTAAATTTAAAAGTTAGCGACGGAATTGAGACGGAAAAATTCAGAGACGGATTTGAGACGGATAAGAGACGGAATTAGAGACGGAATTAGAGACGGAATTAAATTCCGTCTCTGAAAATTGGCGCCACCATTCCCGCCAAATTTTTCATTTCTTATGACCGTTCATCATTCCTCGAGATTTGTATGTGCTTGGATCATGGCACCCCTCCTCTTTCCCCCACCCCACCCCCCCAACAAAACACCCGAAATCCCTAAGTCATTCTCATGAAAAAACCCCAAATACCTAAATCTGTCTCTCCGTCTCGTCCAAAATCATTCGATCGTCTCGTCCCCAAACGTCCATCCCGTTCGATCGTCTCGTCTCTCCGTCTGGTCGTGCTAGCCGGTCTCTCTCGTTGTCTCTCGGTCTCTCCGTCTCGTCGCGCCGGTCTCCGTCTCTCCGTCTGGTCGTGCTACCTGGTCTCTCTCTGTGTCTCTGGTCTCGCCGTCTCTCTCGGTCTCTCCGTCTCGTCGCGCCGGTCTCCGTCATCGGCCCTCAACTCTCGCTCTCTCTCTCTCTCGATTCCGTTTCTTTCTATTGGCATTTGTAGTTTTGGAGTCTTACTACATTCTGATATAATCTCTTTGTTTTTGATTGTTCTTTATAATGCAGCCAACACTCATGATCAAGAGGTCTTCAGCTTTCATAGAGATCATTCACCTTGTGACGGTTTTGAGGAAGTACTGAACTGCTACAAACAAATTGCTCAACTTTTGCGTCTCTGTCAAAGTTGGCATTCTAGTCCCCTTGTTTATCTATTTTAAAAAATTTATGGAAAACCAAGGGTGACATGAGAATTATTTAAGTTTCCGCTATGGTTCATTTGATAGTTCGATCTTCTAGTAAAGATCGGAGTTGAAGGCAAGAAGCTTTTTTTATCTTGAAAGATTTTCCAATTTAAATTAAGCGTGCAGACTTCATAAATTTCCATCTATCAATAAATATTCGGGGTGTCCGGTGTTCCTACGTACCTTATCTGCGGCATCCAGAAATATTAAAGTCGTAATACTTGTTAGCATTGCAAATATTATGCTCATGAATGAAATATGTTATAGATTTTCACTTGAACTGAAGCTATTTCTGCTAGGCAAGGCAGTCATATATATGCCTTGATGTTCAAACATAGGAAATGAACATAATGTGGCTGACCATTGTGTATACTAGGTTTTCTTAGCGGCTCACTATATACTAGTCTACTAAATGGATAAAAAAAAATTATTTTCTTGAAAGGTCTTAGCTATTATGCTCATGGAATCCTTTTTTTTTTTTTTTTTAAATTCGTCTTGGCAATGGGCGGTGTTATAGTACTACCTTATTGTCTATGAACTGTGAAGGAACAAACTCTTGATCAGGTGACATATTTAAAGAGTTCAGTTCTTTTAATTGTTATTACTTTTCGAGGTTTTATTTTAACTGTTCTTGAGTGATTTGATTTGTTACGTGGGTGATTGTGCAGTGAATGAGTGCAAATCGTTCTGATTCTTTTTGATTTTCGATCTTGAATCTCCGTCTCTTTCATTGCTCTCTGCTCTCTGGTCGCTCTATGCTTACCGCTCCGCTCTCTGCTCGTCAAGGTAAAAAAAAAAAAAAAATTTAACACCCGAATTCTCTTCACATTGTATTTGCTCACATTTTCCCCCGGATTGGCTTTCATGTGCATTAGTTGGTGTTCTTCACTTGATCTATTAAGTTAATGTTGTGTCTTTTGTTTGGTTTAGAAGTTTTTGTTCTGCTCTTATCTTACATGCATGGTGTTTTGTGGTTATGCTTGTTCTATTTTTAGGTTTATTAATATGTAATATTTCATTTCAACCTTTTAATTGAGCAATTCAAGATTTATATTGATTCCGTATTTGGTTGTTATTCCATGTTTATTTTATCGGTAAAGCATGTCATGATCAACATTATAATACATTAGAATCATGTACTGAGGTAATTACTTTGTCGTTTGATGTTATAGTTGTTAGTAATTTCATATTCATGCACTTGCTATGGATGATTGATTAGTTAGGTGTTGTTGGTTACGATTGAATAGTACTTATAATTACTTAATTTCTACTACTAGTTAGGATTAGAAACACTAGGATTACTCTTTTAGTTAATGTTGCTATTTCACATAAAATTTATAGAGAATGGAATAAACCTATAACCTTAAGGAGGTATGAGTGAACAATTACTATGTGGTATTTGTATGCCCTCCTTCTCTGATGTTTTATTCGTGAATATTGTTAGGTATCATGGCCGGACGTGGTCATAGGGGATGTCGAGGTTTGCCATTAGGAGGCCATCGTCGAGGCGGAATAGGTGCGGCACCGACATCTGGCGGCGAAATACCAACTGGCCCTCGTGGTCAGGCCACACGAGGGGTCCATAGAGGTCGTGGCGGTCGAGGTCGTGGTTCGATACCTGCATTATCGATTCCGACTTCTCGGTCTCTCGCGCACGATACAGCCGCAGCGTCACCTTCCCCTTCCATACCGTCGGGGTCGTATGTACCATCATCGTCGTCATCAAGGACTATGCCTAATATACACTTCCCCACACCTTCTCCGACATCAATGACTCCTTTACCCACGAGGCCTGCACCCCCAGCCACAGCATCACCGGCAAAGATCCCGACAAGAAGACGTAAGAGCGGGTTGGAGGTGACAGGCCCTCCGCGCCCACCTCGAGGGACAGGGATGGAGCCCCCTCGCGTGCAGGGGATCCCTATCGCGCTGATTGCCAATGATACGTAAGTTTGTGTTTGACTTTTATATGTCATTTTCAATATGGATGTCAATTATTGAAGAAGTAGTTAAGGTGATATGCATGTTCATGAAACACAGGGAGTTGCATCCTTCGCATTTTTGTGCACGGAGGATGACAAAAGTTTTCAAACGATGGATGATTCCTGAAGGGTATTGTTGGAAGTCGGTACCGCCTCATCATAAAGACCAATACTGGCGCCAATGGAAGGTAAACAAGACTACCATATGCCTTATGATTTATACTATTTTCTCAATGCGAGGTAACAATAGCAATCGCCAATTTGTAGGTATTTTTTAGATGGGATGATGCGATTCCCGAGGATCTCGTGCGAGCGGCGTACGACGGGCTTGCAGGCACAAGGTACACCGCGTTGATGCACAAGTTGAAGAAGAATCGTGTGCAGCCACTTTTTGTTACAGATGAGGCATGGAGGAGATACTTGCAGTCCTGGGAGAGCGAGGACTTCCAGGCCAGGTCTAGGCAATCGACGGAGAATAGGAACACTGAGGTCGAAGGCCCTGGGACTGGACCCTCGAAGCACGGTGGTGGTTCCGTGTCTTTTGTGACTACCCAAGAAAGATTGGTAAGTTTTTTGTAACATCTTGGATATTTTGTACATTTATACACTTGTTCACTATGCTTGGTCCTGCACGCAGGCGATTCATCCGAGACGCCACCGACTGTGAATGACTTGTATTTGCATCTCCACACCGTTAATCACGACAGGATGACATTCATCGATACTAGATCAGAGCGGTTCTATGTAAGTATAGAAATGATATGTAAAATATTATTAAGTATACTTTAACCCATATCATGTATTTTGTTTGTTGTGCATATATGCAGGATAGGCTCCAGAGCGACGTCAGGAGCTGACCCAGGCTACACCGGAGCAATCGGTGGATGATGAGGCGGTGTACCTCAATGTGGCGGGTGAGTCTTCCAAAGGACGTGTCTACGGACTCGGGTCCGTAGGGAGAAAGAAGAGGAGATACGGAGCTCCTGGTGCTAGCACGTCGGAGACGCCGGATGTGGTGCCGCGGGCAGAGTTCAATGTCGTTGCGGAGCAATTACGAAAGGTTATGGAGTTCATGCAGCATCATCTCGGGATGAACATGGACGAAGTAGGCCTAGCTCAGCAACCGCCACCACCACCGCCACCACCACCGCCACCTCATGACCAGCAACAGCCGCCGCAAATAGATCGGGTCGATCCACCACAACAAGGGGACAATGTTGAGCGTGAGACGTAAGCGTGGCTCTCGAGAGATGAGCAGGTTGGTGATACATAGGTACTTCACTTGTTGTTTGTGTAAATTCTTAGATTAAACGTTTTATAGTGTAGACAACTTTAGCAATTCTTCGAATTACTTTATGATTCACACTTCTTTTTGTGCATTTTTAGGTCGATGTTCCATATTTTATCGTGGATTTTTATTTTGTTTCCTTTTGCTCCCCCAAAATTTTTTTTTGTTTTTAAGTAAAATATACTATACGTACGTAATGTTTGCATAATCCATGGGAGAAGAAAACATGTTGGGTGTTGTGTGCAAGTCTTATGGCGGTGCAGGTTATCTCGAGTGCTATGATGAAGAAAGTGGTAGAATTGACAGGGAGCAACATCTTCATGCAATAGCAAATGAATTTGGGAAGTCGATAAAGGCTCGTTTTTCGTTCATCCGTGTTGAGCACATGTAGGCTCTTGTTCTTCTATTATCGCATGTCCCTAGAAGAAGAATAGCCTACATGTTCTCAACACGATGACCGAAAACGACCCTTTATCGATTTCCCAAATTCATTTGCTATGGCATGAAGATGTTGCTCCCTCGTCGATTCTACCACTTTCTTCATCATAGCACTCGAGAGAACCCAACAAGATAAGATTTGCATACAACAAACAAAGATGTTTTCTTCTCCCATGGATTAATTATGCAAACAATCTGTACTTATAGTATATTTTACTTAAACTTAGGTTAAAAAATTTATTTTGGGGAGGATAATGTATAAAAAATAAAATCCATGATAAGTTATGCATGAAGTGGGCGTCCAAGGCAACTAAGATATACAAGAGGATAAATGGACAATGAATGTACTGCGGTGGATGGTGGTTTGTTGAAGCCTGATGTAGTGGAGGGTACTGATGATGAAGTTCCTTATTTCGTTTTTTGCAGTTTTCGGATAGGCGGTTTTAGTTTTTCCTATCTTTCTTTAGAGTAACTTATATGATGTTTATAATCATAGGTGGAAATTAAAAGAACTATTCCCAAGGGCTCTGTTCAGCCTAAGGATTTTAAAACAAAGAAAATCTTTGTTGGTGGAGTGCCTACAACTGTCTCTGAAGGTATAATAAACACCCTTGTTATTTGATTTTTTGGATGGCATGTTGGGTTCCTGCAACATATCTTGTAATCTGGTTGTTTCATTTGCATGTTAAATTGAGTAGACGAGTTCAAGAACTTCTTCTCCAAGCACGGGAAAGTGGTGGAAATATGATTGATATGGTCGGTACCCAGGTGAGATTGGCGAAATGGCCACTGCGGAAAATAAGCTGTTATGGAATCATTAGCCTTGCAAACTCATACTTTTATTGCTGGTAAAATTTTTCTGAATATACAAATTATTGTGTTCATTCCATTGTATTTTTTTTTCTTATGATTCTTTCTGCTTTAGAATACCCCTGTTTTGTTTAGGCTGACAACGACGGTGATGAGCTTCGCTAGCTTTGGATCTCAGGTTTGTTTTCAGGTTGCAGGACCTAGGTTAATTTGCTTGTTTTGTTGTAGGTTGAAATTAAGAAGGTTGAGCCAAAGAAAGCCTCAAACCCACCCCCTGCTACTGCTTTTGCTAGGGACTCTAGGACACGTTCTTTTGGTGATGGTATTGGTGGGTATAGCGACTCTTATTTTGGTGGTGGTGATTTTGGTCCTTATAGGACTCCTGGTCTCGGAGGTAGGCTTGGTGGGTACGGAGGGTATAGTGGAGGCAGTGAGCTTGGTGGGGGTTATGGAGGCTTTGGCGGCAGTGGCTTAGGTGCTTATCGAGGTGAATCTTCTCTTGGCTATTCTATTTTAGCGACTGAATCACTTCCTTTCAATAGTTTGTCGTGTAGACTTTTTAAGTTACTTGATTTAGATATTGCTGGTGGTTTAGTTTGTTCTAGACATATTAGTTTATTATAGTTAGAACATGTGAAGGAATTGGGTTGCAATTAGCTTATTGGATTTTGCTTGATTTGGTGAGGTAAAATGAATAGTGTGTTGGTAAGTTTTAGATAGATGTATTAACTATTATTGCTGACAGGTACACTGCTCCTACAGTAATGCACTAGCGCTGCCATGTTGAGAATACCGACTGCATTAAGTAGTTGGTTGTTGGAGCTATTTAGGGCCACATATTCAATGGCACAAGCTTATAGCAAACTGAATTGGGTGGTAATTTTTTGTGCTAGCTGCATTCGTTGGACTGGCACAAGTTGTGAAGTGAGGTTTTAGACTTTTAATTCATAGATGCATTTCATTAATAGCATAGTATATTAATTAAGATGTGAAGGCAAAGATTAAGGATAGTATAAGTCTTACTGTGGAGTATACGCTTGTTTTTTCTCAGGATTGGTTAACTTTTTTAGGGCTTTGTTGAAGGTTCTTGTGTGCATTTGTCACATTTTAGTTGTTTTTCGTTGTTCACTGGTTTCTTGGATTCTCAGGCTATTGATTTCTGTTGGATTCTGTTGATTTCTGTTGTTCACTGGTTTCTTTGTTTTGTCCAAAATGTTTAGTCTAACTTGAAATCTCTTGTGATTCTTTTTGAGTAGTTTGTCTACTTAAGAAAGCAGTTCCTACAGCAGTTCTAAATGATCACAGCATTATCACAGCAGTTCCTACAGTAACACCACAAAGTCACAACAACAACAACACTTCATTCCTATCTCAGTTCTGCTTGCTGCTGGTGAGCTTTTTTTTTTAAAGCTTTCTTATTCTATTTGTGAGTTGTTTTCTTTTTCTTCACTGCAAGAGAGGACATCAGCTGGGTTTTTTATATTTTGGGGAGTAGGAACACATGGCTGATTTGTTTTGGAGCACACAGCTTATTTGGTGGATGAGATGATGACTTCCTATCAAGATTGATGGGAAAATAGAGAGCCTGGGAAAATAGAGAGGTTGGTGGATGAGATGATGACTTCTTATAGACAGCATGTTCTCTTTTTTTCTTTTCTTCTCTGCATTTCAACTTCCCCAATTGGTTTGTTTTTTTTTTTTTTTTGAGTAGGAACACATGGCTGGTCACCTTTGGAGCACATAGCAGTTTTAGAAGGGATGAGAGGATGAGTTTAGGATCATACTTACATGATAGGTTTGTGGTTAACTTTCAATTTTTAAATTCTTAGCATTCTTGCACTTCACCATTATGATATGCACGTTGAAATGCAAGCATTTCAAAGCTTGATAAATAATCCAACTCAACTTACATGATAGGTCCATCTTATAGAAACATTGTTCGCCATCTCCTATGCGTAGGAAAATAGCAACATTGACACCAAACTTCAGTCCACTGCATTTGCTTGATGTTCATGTTTTTTTTTGGAAGCTTTCTTATTCAACATTGTATGGTTTTTTTCTTTTCTTCACTGCTTTTCTTGAATCCCAGCTGCTTTCTTATTCAATCAAGGCAATATTTCAGCCCAGATCTATTTACAAATAAAATAGTGCAAGGTTCTGGGAGTATTTGTATATGGAGCAACTGAAGTTAGCTAATTTTCTCAATCATGTTTTATGCTAATATACTTTTTTGGTGAACTGAAACAACTTCTTTATATGTGGATTACTGTTTTGCATACTCATATGAATCTGGATGATAATAGGTGGGAATTCTGCTCATGAACATGGAGAGCAGCAGGAGTCACTGTGCTTACATCTTTACAGTTCAGCAGGAGTCAGTGAGGGATAATAGGTGGGAATTCTTATAACCTACGAAATTGGATACCTCCTAGCTGAATTTGAATTGGGAAACACAGCTCATTCTCTGAGAATTCTACAAGTAGAGACTGGAAAGCTGATTCTTCTGGGCTTGGCTGGATCTGAACAAATAGAGAAAACTGGAAAGCAGTTGTGTGATAATTCACTGTTTGCTATGACTGTTATGCTGCCTCTGATTACTAGGTTTCCATTTTTTTTTTCCGAATCTGCTTTGTGCTTGTTCGATGCTGCCTGTTCCATTTTTTCTGAACTGAAATAACGTTTGTGATGGTACTGTTTTTGAGCAGATTCAACATGAATATGGTAACGTCAATTCTGCCTATGGTGCAGCTGTTAAGCCCTACATCAATGGCCAGCCTCCATGGCTACATCTTTAGATACAGGGGTTCCATGGGTTATGTGCCAAGAATCGATGCCCCCGATCCAAAGAGTGAGTTCATATTTTTCGCTCTATGTTTGTTTTTGATGAAAGCATGCTTTGGTTGTCCATGTAGCATGAATGTGCATCATTGGTAATGTACAAATTAATATTTCACTGTCTGTTTTTGGCTTGTTCATGAGTTTATTATTGATTCATTGTTGCTCAACTTTGATATCTTTTGAATGCCAAAGTTTGTCTTTGTTCTTTACATTCTTACAAATTTTCGATTCTCCAGCTGGGAAGAGTACGTATAGCCTCATTCGAGAACCAGGGGAGGTCGTTAAGATCAAATATATTGATGTGCCTCTTTTATACTACACCGAAATTCTTAGTAAGTAAAATGCTTTAATTAGCTTCATTGACTAATCACCAAGATTGTCTGACTGTTTATGGTTGCTTGATAGGTATGCCTGGTTTGACTCCCTACGTTGATTTCCATGAAATCTGCCACTGCAAAGAATTTACCTCAACTAACCTGATCATAGAGAGATTATTAGATTGATTATGGCAACTGTTGGACGTGGTGGGCACGGTGATCTAAGGCAGAGAATTCGCGATGAAATACTTCTTATTCAGGTTTCTCCTTCAATTTTTTACTTCTGTCTTATACATCATGGTTTTTTTTTGGGTTTTTTGGGATTGCTATAAGCTGTTGGTTTTTTCTTTTATTGGGCCAACTCCTCTTGCTTTACCTTTCCTAGTGTTTCTAATGACATTCAAGTAAGCAAAGAAAACAAAGATTTTTCAACTCATTGAAGAAAAATCACAGATATCTAGCAAAGAAAGCTCTTTATTTTGTTAGTGAAACACAAAAACAAAACAACAAAAGCCTCAAACCATTGAAATAGGTAATAGCCTTTTTGTCACATGTAATTCGATTACAACGCCAGTGACCTTGTTTTACTTTGAATGGAATACTAGTGACTATGCTTGAAATAATTCTAATGCAGTTCACATAAATCCACGATTTAGCGATCTTATAGCACCAATTTGTTTTGCTTCCTTTATATACTTTTTAATTTTGTGCCATATAAATGCAAATAACTAGGACTTCGACTATTATGGCATTGCAAGAACTAGATGCTGTAAGAATTTTTGCATATATTGCCACAACTCTTTATCTGTTGTAAATTTGGTAAACTTTTTTCAATCTTACCCAATTGACTGCATGGTTGATGTATATAATATCAAGTTGCCGAAACATTTGTATGCTTATAAAATGTAGAGTAGCGCAGTAAGAATTTGAAATTTTATATTGATCTCGTCGCTACTGTTTTTACAGGGCCTCTCCTGCTCTTTCTGTTTGTGCAGGGCCATGATGGCAGAGCGTGGCCCTATTAGTAGGTGGCTGGTTCTTCGATCGAGTGGGAGTTAGTGCCATTGATTGCCCATATCCCTGTGACAATACCTGCCATAATCTAGTTTCCAAGTGAGAGATGAGGAATTTATGAATACTTAGAAATTTGGATTGTAAGTTTTTTTTTGTGGTACTTTCCAATATAATTGGTGGTTTTTATGAATACTTACAAATTTGGAGCTTTTGTAATACAATACAATTTTTCGTGGATGTATAAATCTTTTTCATATTTTGATTTTTCCATTTTTTTTTCTCTTTTAAATCTTTGTTGATATATATTGTCGATGTATAGATGTGCAATTTGGCTTTTTGTGGGATGTTAGCACCCCCAAGGAGTTGTTGGAGGGGGTGCAGGCGATGGAGTAGGTCATTTCGGGTTGTAATTTGAATTTTTAGGTTGGAGAACCAATTGGATTATGTTTCTGTGTCATAATTAAACAAAACAGAAAATTAGAGACGGATTAGCAACGGAATTCAAACGGATCAGAGACGGAAATAAGAATTTCGTCTCTGAATCCGTCGCTAATTAGACACGGATACAGAGACGGAATCGAAACTGGAATAATCCGTCTCTGATTCCGTTTCTAATTAGAGACGGAATCAGAGACGGACCATTTGCATTCCGTCTCTGATTCCGTCTCTGATTCCGTTGCTGATTAGAAACGGAATCAGAGACGGAATTCATAAATTTATTATTTCCGTCTCTGATTCCGTTTCTAATCAGCAACGGAATCAGAGACGGAATGCACTTACAAATGTACCATTTCGAAATAAATTCCATTTCTGTTCCGTCTCTGTTCCGTTTCTAATTTCCGTCTCTAAATCCGTCTCTAATCAGAAACGGATATTTTCCGTCTCTATTCCGTCTCTAATTAGAAACGGAATTCATTTTCCGTTTCTGATCGTATCAGCGACGACGTTTTCAGAGACGGAACGCATTCCGTCTCTGTTCCGTTTCTGATTGCAATCAGAGACGGAAATTTCTATTTTTTTGTAGTGTGAAGAAAATAATTAATTATGGTTTATGCTATAGTGGATATCCTTCGGTCTTAGAAGGATTTTCAGATGCAAGTTGGATTGTAAAGATCAAAATCATGCATCCACAAGTGGGTGGATTTTCACACTTGCTGGAGGTGCAATCTCGTGGGCTTCAAAGAAGCAAACTTTAATAGTTGGTTCTACCATGGAATCAGAGTTTATTGCATTGGCCTCAGCTTCAAAAGAAGCTGAATGGCTATGTGAATTTTTACATGAGATACCATTGTGGCCTAAACCGGTAGCTCCAATCTTTATCCATTGTGATAGTCAGGCCACATTGGCAAGGGCTTATAGCCAAATGTACAACGGTAAATCCAGATATATTGGACTGAGACATAGTTGTGTCAGATAATTGATAACAAGAGGAGTTATCACGATTGACTATGTGAAATCTAGTTAAAACTTGGCAGATCCCCTTACTAAAGGATTGTCACGAGACTTGGTGAATAAAACATCAAGAGGGATGGGTCTCAAGCCCATGAATTACAGGTCACCAATAGTGGAAACCTAACTCGACGCCTAACATTACGTTAAGTCTTAAGTTCAATGCAATCAAATTCATTATAAGAGTGACTGTGAGCACTAAATTTTAATAACCATCTCAAAGTTGTTAGTGCTCGGTACCTGCATGTAAAGAGATGAGGTTGAGATCATCTCTTAATAGTCTTCTAAAGGTGCTTAAATTGCGGGGGTACTAGAATGGAGACTACCTATGTGGATGTGAAGTGTGGTCGCTTCAAGGAGTTCAAGGGCTTGGCTCCAAAGACATTCACGAGAAGATACGGGACACAAGGCCAATGTTGAATGTGTCAGCATATTTATGGCTATTTGCTGGTGTAAGTTATATGCGTGATATGTTTATGCTACATATCGAATAAAATTATTGGTTCAAAGTTTATCTACCATGTAATTCTGATATGACGGAATGAACTTTTCATAAGTTGTTCAAATCGCAAGATACCATTAGTTATGCATACAATGTTTGAGATTTCGTGGATTGTATGATCTGATTATTTTGAAAATGGCGGGGGATTGTTGAACATTTTCAAATTAAATGTTTAGTCCCACATTGGTTAGGAACATCAAGTTTAAATAGTATATATATACTCTTGCACCATAGTGTGTGTAAAATAAAAATACAAGTGCTATGCAAGGTGAGCCACACGCGCGCATATGGCGCATTTTAGGCGCTTTTATAGGCGCACTTAGCACTTGGCACGAGGCACGTGCGAGTTGAGTGGGTGCAGTTGAAACTGCTCTCCATTAAGGAATTACTGCTCCACTACTCCATTGCATCAATGCTTGACTGTTCCATTACTCCATTGCATCAATGCTTGACTGTTCCACTATTCCACTACCCCATTTTCACTCTAACTGGTCATGACCAGTTCTCTATAAGAGGGGAGGTTTGGGGAGGAAGAAATTATCTCGAAATTCACCAAAAACTGCTCTTATTTTTCATCTTTCACTACTGCAAAGTGAAATGTGGGTTTACTTCATCGTATCCTTTAGGATATTTGCTGACCCTTGCAGTTTAGAGAGCAAAACTTCCTTTAGGAAAGTGGCAGTGTTACACGCTTTGAAGTCATTGCAAGTCCCTCTGTTCTAACAAAAAGTAAGAAACCAAAAATTGAAACAATGCCCCTTTTGAAACAACAAAGATCCCAAACCCAAGAAAGCACAAATGTGTGCATAAAGGAGCACTCACATTGAAGATAGAGAAAATACCAGCCAACCATGCCCAATGCAACAAATTGAATAAAGAAGAGGCGCCCATATGTTTCAAAACCCTACGAGCTTTTGTTGGTGGAAGGAAAAAATTGAAGAAGTCTACTACAACTATGTGGACGAATTGATAGGTAAATAATATATTTCACTATTTTAGCTGATTACCAAATTGAAAAGACAAAAGCAGAATAAATCTCATCATAGTTGATTATGGTAAAATGTCAACTCCTCGCACAGTATGTTAGATTCCGACTAACCTAGCTGGGGTCCAAGTCCAGGGGTTCTAACATCTTAACTTTGTTGGACATGATAAGTTTATATACCATAGCATAGACCACTTACAATAACAGGTAAGAACATAAGAGGAATTCACTATTACAAGGAAAAATCTCAAACTCAATCAGAGCTGGGTCAGGTGTGTTTCGTTATTGGACTAGAAATGAGTGATTATGAAGAATAAGCTCATTGTCATATGACAACCATAAAGAATAGTCTAGAAGATGGTCAACATTGTCTAATATAACCACCAATGTAGCAAATAGCAAGAAACATCATACAAATAAAGTGAGACTAAATTTGAAGTAAAAAATATTTGGTTATATAAGCAAGAAAGCATGAGACTAAACATCATACATCCCAAGAACAAATCAGGAGTGGAGGGCATTTAATTCCAAATTGTTTGCTTTATGGTAACACAAACATATCAAGGCTTATAAGAAATGCGAATGAAGAAATGCAGATGTAGTGAAACACATAGTGAGCGGGTTGGATTTTTTCTGGTTTTGGTGGGGTGTTGTTGAAAATAGTTCTATAACAAATTACCAATACAAAGTTCTAGTGCTTTAAGGAAAAAAAAAGCTCAGAGCGATCTAACATAACCACATTTGAGCAACGTGCACTAGAACGTATCTGTGTGAACATGTCTGTTAAGTGTACTTATCCTTAGCTACCCTTAGGACCTCGATAGAATGGGAAGGATGAACTGGATTCAGATTGGCCCATTTAGATGACAGAAGTTTTTGTTAAGTGGAGTTAAGAAGGGCAAAAGAAAAAGTAAGTAAATATTAATCAAGTAGTCAACATTTTACTTTCATCTAAATATTGGAGATGTTTAGACCATTTTAATTTCGATTCATTTCGAGTCGATCATTTCAGATTGAGTTTGATGCACAAATTCCATTTAGTTACTTTACAAGAAAATCCACCCCAAGTATAAACAAAAATAAGATACCTAGGGCCCCTGGTCTACAAAATTTAAAAGGCACACAATATATAAAGTGCAAAAGCCTTATTTTCTCAACCACTTCTAGCATTTTTGTGGTAAAATACTATTCTGAGTATTTGACAGTTAATGAGCTTTTCCTATGGTGCGCTGAAGAGCTAGAATTTCATAAGGCATAGAATTGGAACAACAACTAATGGAGCTCTCATTTCTAATTGTTCTCATTGGAGTGGAGAAGAACACATTTCTCCTTACCTTCCTACCTAACCGAAACTCCCTTTTATCTATTACTTTTAACGATGCCACTTCAAATTGGTGATGCATGTAATTTTAATGACAACTAAAATCAACATGAAACTAACAAGTTACAAGGCAAAATGATGTTCTCACCAACTGGAACAGCAACTATAAAGAGCTACAGCATCATAAGAGGAAAATAATACTATAAAAGAAGCATGAAGGTTATTGTGCTTTATTTAACTTCATCCATGTCATCTAGATCAGATAAGATGAGCTCCATTAACTATATCCAAAATATTGGCTCTTCGAAAGGCTTTAGACTATTTAAAAGTCCTGTAAGGAAAAAGGATACTTATTTTTTGGTACATAAATGGGTGCTTATTTAAACTCTCTGTTATGCAACTCTTACAGCATTTTGGTTTTTGCCGACAACTCTTAGACATTGTTCAGAACTCTAATTTACGAATCAATTCTAATATGAAACCGAACTTTACCTATATTTGCCATAGTTATGAGTAAATTGTGCCTCTACTTCTACTTAGGACCTTAGTACAACAACGACAAAGCCTCACTTCAAAATTAGTTGAGGTCAGCTACATGGATCAGACTTTTTCCGCTCTACTCAATTTAATGCACTAGATTATGTACCCTATAGATCCTTTAAATCTTTTCTAATTAATGTATCCCAATTTATCTTAGGTCTACCTTTATACACTAGAATATTTTTGGCATTTAATAGAGGTTTTAAAACCCCTATTAAATAAAGTGTTATTAAATGTCATGTGAAAATGTGTTATGTTTTAATTTTTAATACATGTATTACATAGAGGTTTTTTAAAACTCATATCAATTAAGTGTTATTCACTACCCTTTAATAGGGGTTTAAAAACCTCTATTAAATACCGAAATTGTTCTAGTGATATCACTGTGGATGCTCACAATAGTTAGACATACCAAAGCTCAAGTTCCTCTGCAAACTTTGACTACTAAGAGGGCAGTCAGTAACCACATGTTACTTATGAGGGGAGGAATTGATCTATCCAAGTTTGAGAACTATCGAAGAAAATTAGTAGATGTAAGAGGTTCGAAAAAGTAATAAGTTTAACATGGAAAATGCAATCCTTACCACTGCCCTCTTTTTTCTTCCACCATCTTTCTGCTATCTTATAATTCCACATTAAGCATGCACTCAAGGCAAGTAAAAGGATCATTAAAGAGACTGCAACTGCGACAATAATGTAAATCAGCCTTTTGTTTTTCTCTGCAGAAATTTAAATAGGCCATCAAAGAAACTTTATACATAGCAAGGAAAACAAGCTGATTGAACTTCTTCTTAAACCATTTCATCCATTTTTTTATTCATTAGTGTCGTGATCATTAGTGCATTAAATGAGTTATCCAAAATTCAACACATGATACATGTGACCAAATACTTGAGTTCCTTATATAAAAGTCTCCAATTTGACAAAAAGTAAACAAGACACGAGAATTAATGAAAATTTATCCCAAAATAACTTTTGATTTGCATTAATTTTTCCCAACATATCAATGTTGTGGGGTATGACTAATGTTTCCTCCTAAAACAACCAATAATAAGTCCAAACATTAAGTAATAAATAATTCAACGACACAAGATACAATAAAAAAGTGAAATTATTGGTACTCAAAAAAATTATTAAAAACTCAAAATTCAAGAAGATCAGTGTCGAAACAAATATACTGAAAATAAAATACACTCTAGATATATACAATGTAATTAAAAAGCACCAAGGGATGTAATTGTGGTGGCAAAGAAAAGAACACCAAAATTTACCAACGACCAGTGGACGACATGGGGTGTCGGACTATGGTAGTGGTGGTTGACAAGTAGGGCAGAGCAAATGGGAAGAAAATGAGATTTGGGTTTTTATTTGGATTTACCAACGTAATTAATAG
The DNA here is from genome assembly GCA_039657365.1 of Stephania yunnanensis. NCBI lineage: Eukaryota > Viridiplantae > Streptophyta > Magnoliopsida > Ranunculales > Menispermaceae > Stephania > Stephania yunnanensis. The sequence continues at coordinate 47,322,570 of CM077584.1, read as the reverse complement.
CTAATCCGTTGGTAATCATATTGTCACGTGTGCATCCCAATCTGTGGCTAATCCGTCGCTACGCGTTAGCGACGGATTAGCAACGAAATATTATGTGGAAAATTTGGGCGCTGACTTTACCAACAGAATAGCAATGGAATGTTTTTTGGGAGGATTTTGGAGCCAAGATTAGCAATGGAATAGCGACGAAATGGTTTCCGTTGCTAAAATTTCGTTACTATTTCATTGTTAATCCGTCACTAAACTCTAAATTTACTTGGCATCACTAATCCGTCTTTCTTCTATTGCTATTTAGCAACGAGATCAATTATGTTGCTATTTTTACCTTTTGTAGTGCAATGCTCTCTATGGCTTTAAAAGGGTATAGGTTATAGGGTCCCTCATATAAATCATCTGGTAAACTTTGTGAGGCTTCAATCATACTCATATGCTCTAACTCATAGATGCCATTAACATAACGCTCATTAAAGGGGACAATACCCCTCTCACCTTCACTGAGTCACCCTTCTTGTAAACTTTGCGTTGGCGTAAAATTCATAAATAATTTTACTCACTCCTTTAACCTTGTTCTCTTTATAGTCTTGAGTGAATTGCTCCCAACCTTGTTGCCTAATAAAATTGTTTACTCTCTTATCATGCTTAGCCGATAAATTAATTCCTCTCTCACAAATGAATTTTCTATGCTCCATGACCTCATATCTCTCCTTAACTTTTTTGCTAATGTAGTACTTAGACTTAAAAGATCTAGGTTGATCCTCATTCGGATCTTTTGAGGATGATGTCTTATAATCATTTGCTTTCAATTCACTAACTTGACTTGCTTGCCTCCTTGTTTTTGACATTTTTTCAAATATTCACACAACACAACAACTAACAACACGGGTCTTCAAATCACCTAAAATCACAAGTTTCATTCATAACGATCATTCACATGACATATAATGCAAAAGACAAAGACTAAGTCACCATAAGCCACATTGATGCTTTAAATCCACACAACTTAAAATTCCTATCCAATAACCTCATATCCACAATTCATGTAATTTCATCAATAATTTTCAAAAATCTCAAAGCATAACTAATGAAATTATAAAATTATCTCAATGTTGAACTACTTTTCGAGTTAGAACACTCCTCCAATCCTTTCTCAATCCAAGCCCTCTCACTTTGCTCATAAAATAAAATCTTATAGCCTGTTTGGTTCAAATATTAGTTAATCCTAACACTTGGGATTATTTAGTGATGGGACTAACACATGGGTTTAAATAGTTTAGTCCCATTTGTGTATCTTGTTTGGTTGGGAGTTTTAAGGTTGGGATTAAATGGGGTTGTACATGTACATTTACCAAAATACCCTTAGATAAATAACACCAAAAATCTCCCCATCTCACACATTTCTCATCTCCTCACCGCTGCTTGAATCGGCTGTGAAGAAGAGCAGAGAGGCTTCCGGAGGAGAAGAGCTCGGTGGAGAGCACCTTCCGGAGCAGGCGCCACCGTGAGCCGTAGGGGACGAAGACGAGGGAGGTGGCGCCGTAGGTGACTGTGCGGACGGCCTCCGTGATGGTCCGGCTCGAGAAGGTCGCATCCTGATGCTTAAGTATCTCCTCGGTGATTTCCGGCGAGGACACCACGATCGCCGGCCTTTGGCCCATTCGGAGGCTGAACAACGGCCCGTAGCTCTTCGCCAAGTGGAATAGGTCCTCGTGGATAAATAACACCAAAAATCTCCCCATCTCACACATTTCTCATCTCCTCACCGCTGCTTGAATCGGCTGTGAAGAAGAGCAGAGAGGCTTCCGGCGCAGGGGATAGCGTAGAGAGCGCAGGGTTGGATCCAGAGCATGGCGCAGGGGATGCGATGTTGGGCGGCGACGTCGGAGACCCATAGCACGAAGGGGTTCATGACTATGCATGAGAAGTTGTGGGGGGAGGTGGCGATGAGGTGGGAGAGGTTTTGGGGGTCGGCCTTGCCGAGGGTGTCCTTGTAGTGGTCGAGGTTGGCCTTTCGATCGTAGTCGAGGGGAGGCCGTCTGGAGAAGAATTGGAGATGGATTGGGTGGTGGGGGTCGGTTGGGACTTGGGATGGTGAGGGAAGTAGTGGAATCGGTGCCATGGTTGATTTCAGAGAGGGGTAAAGTGGTAATCTCCTCCACCACCCACTAAGGATTAGTTAATCCCACCAAAAATGATGGCATTATTTAATCCACTACCATGCCTCTAAACTAGTCCGCTGGACTAGTTAATCCTCCAAGCAAACAGCGGATTAACTAGTCCAGTGTAGCTAATCCGGGCTAATACCACGAACCAAACAGGCCATTAGTGCTCATTTTAATGTCATCTTCAAATCAATGCCATATCTCTCATACTTGTGTAAATCCATAGCGCACTTTCTCCTTTTAATCCTAATCACTAGGAACGCTCTTTTCTCTCTTAAAATCGCTCTATCTTAGGTTCTAGATGGGTGTATGCTTGGTTGGTGGTATATGGAATAAGTTGCAAGTATGAGAAATATGGGGTAAAAGGGGGTTAAATCCCTTGTCTCGACGCCGGCGCCGTCCCTTATAGGACACGACACCATGACTGAACCACCACAGCGTTGCGACTACTGTGAGCTATTTTGCTCATAGCTCGGTGCCCCGCAGGCACCGTTTCCTTACACCCACGGTGCCATGTGTATACACATATGGCGTCGACCAATATGTCTCCATAATTTTGCATATTTATCATTAACTCCCTATTGGCGCTCTCCAACTTTTGTGTATTACTACACAAAGCGTCATGACAATGTGAAATACCATGTATAAATAAACAATTCCTAAAAACTTACTTGTGATTTTTTTATGTACCTGACCTTTACCATTTTAACTCCTACACTCTTCTACGCTCTTCATTGAGTTAATCGAGACTTTTCCATTCCGATGAAATGTTACCCGATAAATGGTATTTCCTGCACATTTAACACTAACTTTCAAAAGTTAGAAAACTGCTAAATCGTTTGAATTGTACTAACTAAATAGCTAACTGAAATTTAAAAATTTGATATAAAAACCCCTAGGCTACCTCCCAGTAGCGCTTAGTTTAACGTCATTGGCTCGACACCTTTTCACTTGTTTAGTCTGAGTCTAAATCGAAATAATTCATTTGTAGGTCAGAGATAACGATATCTATCCTGTTTGGATGTACTTCTTGCCATTCAATAAAGACAATCTTCTCGGCATAATCATCCTCCTCGATATTCATGGTGATCGTTTACGTGCAAGACTGCATTGACAGTGTTTAAAAACAACCGCCCAAGTATCATAGAAAAATCATCTTATATATCATGGTCCATAATCTCAAAATCAGTGATGAATGTGATTCTACCCACATTCACATGGACATTTAAGAATCTCTCGATTGTTGGTACCAAGTAACTATCAACTACTTGCACATCTGTGGTATCAGGATAATTGATCTTCAAATCAGCATGTAATATGTCTTTTATAAGTATCACATTTACTAAGGCTCCCGTATTACACAAAATGTTTATAAATTGGTGCCCATCAAAGCTTAATTGTATGCATATGTCTCCAGGATTTCTTATCTTGATTAGGTGAAGTCTTGGTGTGAACTTGAGTTTTGGTTCCGACTTCTTTGGAACAACCTTTATTTTATTTCCTTTCAGTGCCTCTTCAGAAGGTTCTTCATCTTGTTTTTTTACTTTCCATTGTTTCTTCTTCTTGTTATTATTCAAGGCAATGATCCGTTGTTGCTTAAACCCTTCAAGTTCATCTGGCCTCACTTTCGTTTTGTTTTCATGCATCATTTCAGACTTTTTCAGTGTCGAAGTGTTGACTCATTCTGGCTTGTACATCGCTTGCTCTTGTATTGGCTCATTCATTATTGTAGTGCTTATCATGTGAATAACACTAACATTCTCCTAAAGATTTGTGTAGTGTTACTCGGATACTAACATTACTTCTTTGAATTCAAATCAATGGCTACCTGACCAATCTGTCTCTCTAGGTTTTTAATGGATTGCGATCTCTCATCATCCATCATTTTCATAGCTTGCTTCACATTTTCCATTTCTTTCTCATGATTCTCATGGCGTTCTCTGTTGCTCTTATTGATGGCGTTCAAGGATTTCTCAATTAACTTCAATGAAGTCATCTCGTCACTCTACCCTAGCTTCCTTTGTTGGACTTGTTGATCGAAGCATGGAGGTAACTTCAGTGCGTTATCAGGATTTCTATATGAGAAGTTGAGGTTGTTGTATCCTTGATAAAACCTTTTAGGAGTCATTCTTTTCGGCCTGAGGTTTGTTCATGAAGTTGATATCCTCAAGCTCCATTCCTTGTTGCATATTCATTAGATTAACTACCATGGCTTGGTGATTAACGAGTTGATGTATCGCTTGCACTTGTGGACTTTGTTGTCCCATTTGAAGCTTCGCCATTTGACTGCTCGAGTTAGATAGTTGTGCCATAATCCCGCTTGAGAGTCAATTTCATATATGTTTGTTGGTTTCCTCACTGTGGAAAAAGTAACACTCGTAGAGTTTTGGTACATAAGATCTAAAAGATCTAATGCTTCATCCTCATCGTTGGTTAGTAGAGAACTACCTGTTGCGGCATGTACTAGTGTTCTGGTGCTGTGATTTATCCCATAATAGAAAATGTGCAGTTGTTCCCATTTTATGTATCTATATTCTGGGCATCTTCTCAGCATCTCCTTGAATCTTTTCCTAACCTCGCTAATAGACTATGCATCTTCCTGCTTGAATTGATTGGTTTCCAGTTTTCTTTCACTGACTTTCACTAAGTGAAAGAATTTGTCTATAAGTTTTTCATTGATTTCCACCCATGAGGTCATACTCCCTGCGTTAAGTCCTTAGAACCAAGATTTGGCTTTTCCATCTAATGAGAATGGGAAAAGTCTCATCCTGATCAACTCCTTTGTAACTCTAGTAATGTGCATGGTGTCGGACATCTCAAACTAATTTTCTACATGTGCATCTGGATCTTCATTAGGTAGCCTATTGAACATGCTATTCTGCATCATGATGATTAGAGACAATCTCAGTTCGAACTCAGTGGTGTTAGCTGGAAGCCTCACCACTCCGTTGTAAGTCTTTTAAACTTCTGGCTTGAGGTATGTGACGGCCCCGGTTCCCACAAATTAGGCCCCGCCTGGCCTAGACCTACATGGACCTCCGGTCAATCCCCGTAAGGTCAACGCAAGCCTAGTCAACCTCTATTCCGAATTATTCATCCGTTGGTTGCTTATTAAGTTTGCAAATTAGTTTTACAAGTCTTATTATTCATTACGCAGTGGAAAGTAATTTAAAGCAACTAAAAAAAACTTAATTCGGGACAAATCCTAGATGTGGAAATTCTGCATAGTATAGATCTCATGTATATTTTAGGTGATGATGACAATGTAAATAAGCATTATATACATGTATCTTAAGTGTATCTCCAAAATCGATACCCAAATGTGTATAAATACATCAAGTATAATATAATAGATACAATTAAAATACCTACAATAGTAACAAAGAAATAGCCGACTTAGAAGAAGACTCAAAGGTAGTCACCGATCTTTGGCTCCTCACCTTTACTACTAGAGGGACCTGCAATTGTCACCAATGATGAAAATAATTCCAGTGAGTACAGCTATAAGAGATTCAATAGTATTTCCGAGTAATAAAATCAAAATAGTCTCTAAATCATCCAGGTATTTAAAGAAAGTTGTAAATAAAATGACAAAGTGCATGATAAATAGACTAATCAAGTAAGCAGTGAAAATATAACAGCCCAAAAATCTCTAACCATGTTTAATTCCTTAAACATGATCAACAACCCGTACTGTGGGACCCACCCCGTGAAATTTCCATTAACCAAGGTAAGGGTCGAGGTATATTTTATATTTGTTGTGATGTATGCCTAGTGTATTGTATATGTGTAGACTATTAAGTCAATTTATACGGGTGTATAGGTATAGAGACGAGCGGGGACGTACCTCGAGTCGCATGTCGCGTGCGACCGAGGTAGCGGCTTATGGGGTAATCTTAATTAATTTGAGTTAAATGTTAATTTATGTTGGTTTTGTAAGTGGATAATGTGGTCACATTTAAATATAACCATTAATGTGCCTAAGGTTAGTGAAATAAAACAATAAGCATTAGATGTGCATCGAGACATGCATTAACTCATGAAGAGACAAGTGAGTCAACATGTAGAGTCATTCAAACATGACTCGAGGGATAAGTGGGACAAGGTGGTCCATGAGTTAAGCCGCGAAACACGCATGCATACAATGATCAATGCATAGGTTCAAACATATCAATATATATGATCAAATGAAGCAATAGTCAACAATTTTGGTTTCTTATCCTCATCAAAATCGTTGCTTTGAAAGAGGAGAGAAAGAAGAGAGTTGTTGGTGTGATTGTGGTAGAGGAGAGGAGAAATCATTGAAGCTTTGGTGAAGAAGAAGGAGCTCATCAATCGAGGTAACTTCTCCATACCATAAACTTGTGATTTCATGAAATTTATGTTGTGGTTGTTGTTTATATTGAGTTTAAGGCAAAAACAAAGCCTATGTGTAGCAAAAACCAAGAGTTTGAAGTGCAGAACTCTAGGTTCTACTGCACATAGCATGCTAAGTCGATAATCTAACGCGCTAGATATATGAAGTAGTGCGCTAATGTTGAAAACTAATGCATTAATCCTAATTAATGCGCTAGAGGTATAAAATAGCGCGCGAATTTACAACTGTTAGTACAAAAATCAGCAAGTCCAAACATGGTTTAAACACTATAAATGGGTCCAAACTCACTCTAAAACCTATGAAACAACTCCAGGGAACTAAAGGGGGATCTCGAGAGTTTGGGAACTCATTTCAGAGTGTCAAAAGGTCCGATAGGTTAGGATAAGCATGTGAATTACAACTAAAGATGTGAGAATTCTATATTTCATTTCATTCATTATTATTGGTTTATGGTATATTTGTAGACATTGCTACTTGTAACCTCACATCATGTTGTTCTCGTTTCTATTCATGATTGAATATTGTGACATGATGCCTTGTGACATGTTTCATTGATTCCAGTTTCTACTCTTGAGGTCATTTTTGATAAATAAGTAATGAAAAGCACGCTATTGGGATAACTTGGATTTGATTAGACTTATATTCTATTTCTTTGGGCCTTTTAGCCTAACTTGTTTTGGAATTGTAGAAAATTGGAACTATTTCTTTTTGAAAATTTAAGTAAGGATTATCTAGTGTCCATTACACGAGAAATGCACGGTTCACGTGGACATGGGTCTACCGGGGTTCTGGCACTCACCACTACACTTGCGCGACATACGAGTTATGGGACTCGGGGTGATCGGAAAGAATGAGGTAGATGATTTATATGCGTAGAGCGCAGCTCCACTTTTGTTGTGGAATATGTTGAATGCAACTCCATAGAGTAGTGGAAAAAGTTTGGTGATAGTTCTCACTTCCGACCGGACGTAAATCATCTCGACTTAGCCTATATCAGTTTATACATCTTTAACTGTGGTATTTACTTGCATTACTTGATTCAGCAATTATTTTGCTACTTTATGGTTTTAAATACCATTCTTATATTTTGAAAATGCGGTATAGAATTCTTCAATTATTACTTAAATATTATTATACTCACCGTTTAGTTTGTGATGGTGAGTGTAGGTCTATCGAGCAACAGCAAGCCGAGGAAGGAGAAGATATATGACTTTCTCTGAGCATTTTCGGTGACTCTCCTATCTCTTTTTGTATGATTTGACTTTTGTTGTATTATTATTGTTTATGTCTTTATTGTGAATTTTAGGTTGTATAGCAGGTTGAGTGTATAGTTCCTGTTTTGACACTGATATATATATATACATGCATGTGATGCTGTATTTTCCTAGTTTTCCACACTTAGGATTTTGAATAATAAAAGCTTCCGCATAATCTTTAAAATACGTAATAATATGATAATATGTAATGTGTATTAGAATAATATATGAAGTTTTAATTAACTCTAAAATCTAAAAACATCTGAACATGTGTTTTGAGGAATATAGGGAAAAAAGGCTGACTAATACGTAATTAAGTCTTATGTGATTAGGATTAAGGTTTGATTACGGGATTAGGCCAGGCGGTGCCCTGTTTAGAAGTTGGGGCCGTCACAGTTGGTATCAAAGCATAAGTTTAGAGATCTAAATGAATAAAATATAAATCTTAGCTGTGGAAACCATATGACATTTGCCTAGAAACCATTAGTTGGGAAGTGAGTGAAAGTGAGATGTTGATTTCTTACATGTACTTGTTAATTGCTAGATATATATATATACTATGCGCTGTGTCACGTAGAAGCTAATTCGCGTTCGCTATCCTTTGCAGACCCCGATGGCTAATACACGAAGGGGAGGAGATGAGGAGATGTAGAGCATAGTGGCAGTCATCATCCTATTATTGCGGAGGATCTACAGAGGTTATCTGACCGAGTGACAACGCAGGGTCGGCAGTTGATCGACTTCATCGCATTGATGACAGCTCGTTTTGCTCCATCGGTATCGACATCGACTCCTACTACTGCTACACCGACCGTATAGGCGCCAACACTTTCTACTATAGCTTTAGCAACACCGATAGCCGTGACTGCACCAGTGGTAGAGACAGCTGAGGTAGTACCGTCTCTCATGCTCGCATCCTCCAGCACTTCTGTCGAAGTTCAGTTTGTGAAGTACTTCATTAGACTCAAGCCAGCCTATTTCGATGGCGTACGAGACTAGCAGAAGATTGAGAAATGAATTCTGTCTCGAGAGAAACTCCATAGGATACTGAAGATCGAGGATAAACTTCGGGTAGAGATCTCATAATACACTCGAGAGAGAGAGACGCCGACGTGTAGTGGTTTATGACTGTAGCTACTCACGAAGAGTTTAAGACATGGGATGCTTTAAGCAGAAGTCCTATCAGCAGTATTCTCCACCTTCAGTAATGAAGAGATTGAGATGAGAGTTCATGGACTTGAGACAGGGACCAAATGAGCCTGTAATGTAGTACATGGACAAATATGATTACCTGCGCTAGTTTGCTGGGGACTTGGTGAGAGATGAGTCCGAGAATGTGCACCACTTTAGTGATGGACTCAGGCTCCATATTGGGTGTTACGTCGTTAGTTCAAACATTAGGACACTCACTGAGATTTATGAGCGAACCCTAGCATATGAGACATACTATCTGGGCAGAGTTGATGATGGCAGAGCACCGGGTCCAGTGTTATCTGTAGAGCAGGCCATGAACTTTGAGAGACGAGACAGAGGAGTGTGGGAGCAAGGGGATGGAATATAGGTGCTCAAGGTTCGGGGACAACTACTCACTTACTCGTTGTGCCTCTTGTATTATCCATTGCTCCAGTACAGAGCACTATAGGTAAACTTCCTTGCTACCTCCCATCAGACCAGCCATACCAGCTCCCGTTGTTCCTGCACTTCTCGCCCCACATGCTTCACGACAGCAATCGCAAGGTGGCAAAGGCAGAGATAGAGGCTGAGGTAGATATACTAGATAGGGACCGGGACAGTCGCAGAGATAGGGTTAATATCAGGCACAGGGCTAGTCTCGGACTCAGGGTTTAACATTGACAGTTGACATGCTACAGATGTGGACAAGTCGGACACATAGTGAGAGAGTGCCCGTATCCTGCAATAGTGTATATACAGTAGGCCCAAGAAGAGGTTCATATAGTAGCCTAGCTAGATGCTGACGCCATATGAGGTCTCATCGAGGGTATGATTTCTATTTTTGGTAGAGATGTATATGCATTATTTGATTTTAGATCTACCGTGTCTTTTATTGTTGGTCGCATGGTAGACATCCTAGGGTTGAAGCCTATTAGGCTTACCATACATTTGATCTTGAGTACTACAGCTGGGGATAGGGTTTACCCTCCCGGTATTATTGAGGGATGTCTGGTCGAGATAGAAGGGGTAGAGCTACCTGCTGACTTTAGAGTCCTCAAATTTTTAGAGTTCAACACGATTTTAGGGATGGACTGGTTAGCTGCATACCACGCTCATATCGATTGTTTTAGTAAGACAATGATATTTAAGATCCCAGGGCATACGACGTTTACCTATAGAGGTAGTTCAGCGAGGATAGTAGGTACGAGAGGTCAACCTACGACTAGCGAGGAGATGGAGGTGTTGATTTCACTATACACTGTACCAGAAAGTCGGGGACCTAGGCTGGAGGACATACCGGTGTTTAGAGAGTTTCCTAACGTGTTTTCAGAGGATTTACCTGGTTTACCACCACCACGAGAGATTGATTTCATTATTAAGTTTGTACCAGGTACTAAACCGATTTTCATACCACTATACTGGATGGCACCATAAGAGCTAGAAGAATTGAACACTTACCTCAGAATTTGGGATAGGAGGGGATTCATCACACCTTATATATCGCCATGGGGAACACCCGTCCTTTTTGTGAAGAAAAAAGATGGTGCGTTGAGACTTTGTATCGACTATCGACAATTGAACAAAGTCATAATTAGGAACAAATATCCATTCCCAATTATAGATGATTTATTTGATCAGCCGAGAGAAGCACAGTTTTTCTGCAAGATAAACCTGCAACCAAGGTATCATCAGCTTAGGATCAGGGATGAAGATAGGTCCATAAGAGCTTTTAGCACAAGATATGGACATTTTCAGTTCGAGGTCATGCCGTTTGGGCTGACCAATGCTCTAGCAGTGTTTATGGATTCGATGCATCGACTTTTCATATCGTTTCTTACCTAATTCATGATAGTCTTCATCGATGGTATATTTATATATTCGAAGACAAGGGAGGATCATGAGCCACACTTCAGAGAGACGTTACAGACTTTGAGGGAGCATAGACTGTACGCCAAATTCGGTAAATGTGAATTTTGGTTGTCAAAGGTTAAGTTTCTAGGGCATGTTGTCGGAGCGGCAGGAATATCAGTGGATTTAACCAAGATTTAGGCAATTATAGATTGGCCAACATTGACATTCGTGACTGAGATTATGAGTTTTCTGTGATTGGCGGGGTATTATGGTATATTTGTGAAAGGTTTCTCAAAAATCGTTTCACCGCTTACGAGATTGGCCCATAAAGATGTTAGATTTGAGAGGACTGAGGAACGTGTGGAAGCATTCACTCAGTTGAAGATATTATTGACTATTGTGCTAATATTGGTGTTACCGAAGGTTGGACAAAAATGTTCAGTGTACACTGATGCTTCTCACAGAGGTATGGGATGTGAGTTGATGCAGGGTATTTGTATAGTAGCTTATACATTCAGACAGTTGAAGGTACATGAGAAGAATTATCTGACGCACGATTTAAAGCTGGAAGTAGTTGTGTTTGCATTGAAGATATGGAGACATTACGTGTATGGAGAGAAATTCACACTTTTTACTGATCATAAGAGGCTGAAATATCTCTTTACACAGAATGATCTGAATATGAGACATCACAGATGGTTAGAGTTTTTGAAGAATTATGAGTTTTCTTAGAATACCACCCGGGAAAAGACAACATAGTCGTTGATGCGTTGAGTAGGATACATGTTGGAGATACGGAGGTTCCTACTGAAACTCATATTGAGATTTGTGCTCAGATGACAGTGCATACGTATTTACACAGAGAGTGTCAGAGGGTCAGAGAACCAATAGGTTGTACTCGAGATTTAGTGAGTTAGCGCAGAGTGCAGATTATGTTGATTGGATGGAGACGTCTGACTATTGTTTGTGTTTCAGGGGCAGAATGTGGATACCTTCATTACAAGAACTACTGTAGGAGATTCTTTAGGAGTCACATCGTTCCGATTCACTATTCATCCAAGCAGGACCAAAATGTACCACGACATGAAGAGGCATTTTTAGTGGCCTGTGATAAAGACAGATGTGTCGAAGTTTATTAGGAATTGTGAGATTTATCAGCAAGTGAAGGGTGAACATCGCAAACTTAGAAGATTTCTACAACCTCTTCCAATTCCACGATGGAAGTGGGAGGACATTATACATTTGATCAGTTAAATATAATGTTCAAGCGAGAGATTATTAGACTGCATAGGTACCAATGACTATTACGTCAGATCGAGATGTTACGTATACATTCAGGATGTGATGGAGTATGCAGGAGTAGTATGGTATGCGCCTACAACTTAATACGATTTTTTATCCTCATATTGACGTGTAGACTGAGAGATTGATTCAGGTTCTTAAGGATATGTTGCGGGCTTGTGTTTCGGAGTTTAGAGGATCATGGGAGGAGTACCTACCATTATGTGAGTTTTCTTACAACATCAGTTATCAGGCCAGTATTGAGATGGCGCCTTTTGAGGCTTATATGGTAGACCGTGTCGCTCGCCATCATATTAAGCTGAGCCAGAGGACCGAGAGACCGTGGGGCCTAAAATCATTGTTGATCAAACGGAGAAGGTACGATTGATTCGTCAAAACTCAAGGGAGCCTAAACAGATAGCGGAAATATGCGAACAGATATCGTGGTGATCTCGCATACACCGAGGGATCCTTTGTATATTTAAAGGTTTCCCTTCGGGAGAGTCTTCAGAGGTTTGAAGTGAAAGGTAAACTTCCACCGAGATTTATCGGACCTTTCAGGAATAAGAAACAGGTCGGGAAGGTTGCATATGAGCTTGAGTAACCTCCATAGATGTCAGGAGTTCATCCAGTCTTTCATATATCCTTGCTTCAATTAGATGAGTCTAGAACAGGTGATCATGCGACTATAGATTTAAGTTAGATATATCTGAGTGAGGATATTTCATATAAGGAGCAGCCTGTGCAGATTTTGGATCGATTGGTACAGGACTTGAGAGGCAAGTTTATCCCCAAAGTATTTGTCAAGTGCCACTTTCACGATGACACAAAACTCACTTAGGAACAGGAGGACTATCCGAAATAGGTTTCCCTACCTATTTGAGTAAAGTATAAATCCTAGATCAAGTTTTAGATTCGGATGATGAAATTTTCATTAGTTGGGATGAATTGTAATGGCCTAAAAATCTCTAACCGTATTTAATTCCTTAAACATGATGAATGACCGGTACTGTGGAACCTACACCGTGATATGTCCAATGATCGAGGCAAGGGCCGAGGTATATTTTGTATTTGTTGTGATGCATGCCTAATTTTTTGTATATGTGTAGAATATTAAGTAAATTTATACGGGTGTATAGGTATCGAGACGAGCGGGGACGTACCTCGAGTCGTATGTCGACATGGGACCGAGGTAGCGACTTATGGGGTAAGCTTAATTAATTTGAGTTAAATGTTAATTTACGTTGGTTTTGTACGTGGCTAATGTGGTCACATTTAAATATAACCATTAATGGGCCTAAGGTCAGTGAAATAAAACAATAAGCATTAGATGTGCATCGAGATATGCATTAAATCATGAAGAGACAAGTGAGTCAACATGTAGAGTCATTCAAACATGACTCGAAGGATAAGCGGGACAAGGTGGTCCATGAGTTAAGCCGCGAAACACGCGTGCACACAATGATCAATGCGTAGGTTCAAACATATCAATATATATGGTCAAATGAAGCAATAATCAACAATTTTGGTTTCTTATCCTCATCAAAATCGTTGCTTTGAAAGAGGAGAGAAAGAATAGAGTTGTTGGTGTGATTGTGGTGGAGGAGAGGAGAAATCATTGAAGCTTTGGTGAAGAAGAAGGAGCCCATCAAGTGAGGTAACTTCTCCACACCATAAACTTGTGATTTCATGAAATTTATGTTATGGTTGTTGTTTTACGTTGTGTATGATGCTAGGGACCTCTTGTAATGTGTATGTGGGTCCTTAAGGCGAAAACAAAGCTTATGTGTAACAAAAACCAAGAATTTGAAGTGCAGAATTCTAGGTTCTGCTGCACATAGCGTGCTAAGTCGATAATCTAGCGCGCCAATATTAAGTAACACACTAGATATGTGAAGTATTGAGCTAATGTTCAATTAATGCACTAATGTTGAAAACTAACGCGTTAATCCTGATTAGCGCGCTAGAGGTGTAAAGCTTAAGGTATAAAATAGCGCGCTAATTTGCCTCTATTAGTACAAAAATCAGCAAAGTCCGAATATGGCTTAAACACTATAAACGAGTCTAAACTCATTCTAAAACATTTCAAACAACTCCAGGTAATTAAATGGAAACGCAGGAGTTTGGGAATGCATTTTAGAGTGCCAAAAGGTCGAATAGGCTAGGATAAGCATGTGAATTGTAAGTAAAGCTGTGAAAATTCTATATTTCATTTCGTTCACTATTATTGGTTTATGGTCTATTTGTAGACATTGCTACTTGTAATCTTACATCATGTTGTTCTTGTTTATATTCATGATTGAATATTGTGACATGATGTATTGTAACGTGTTTCATTGATTCTAATTTCTACTCTTGAGGTCATTTTTGATAAATAAGTGATCAAAAGCATGCTATTGGGATAACTTGGATTTGATTAGACTTGTATTCTATTCCTTTGGGCCTTTTAGCCTAACTTGTTTTTGGAGTCCTAGAAAATTAGAATTGTTTCTTTTTGGAAATTAAAGCAGAGATTATTTAGTGCCCATTGCACAAGAGATGCACGGTTCACAGGAACATGGGTCTACGGGGGTTTCGGCACTCACCACTACACTTGCGCGGCGCACGAGTTATAGGACTCGTGGTGATCGGCAGGAATGAGATAGATGATTTATATGCGTAGAGCGCAGCTCCACTTTTGGTGTGGAATAAGTTGAGTGCATCTCCATATAAAAGTGAAAAGGTTTAGTGATAGTACTAACCGCCGACTCGGACGTAGATCATCTCGACTTAGCTTGTATCGATCTATACATATTTAATTGTAGTATTTACTTGCATTACTTGATTCAACAATTATTTCGCTACTTTATGCTTTTAAATACCATTCTTATATTTCAGAAATATGGCTTATAATTCTCTAGTTATTACTTAAATATTACTATACTCACCGTCTAGTTTGTGACGGTGGGTATAGGTCCGTCAGTAGCAGAAGCAAGTGAGGAAGGAGAAGATCAACAACTTTCTATGAGCATTTTCGGCGACTCTCCTATCTCATTTTGTATGACTCGACTTTTGTTATATTATTACTGTTTATGTCTTTATTCTGAATTTTGGGTCGTATAGCGAGTTGAGTGTATAGTTCCTGTTTTGAGACTGATATATATATATACATATACATGCATGTGATGTTGTGTTTTTTTAGTTTTCCACACTTAGGATTTTGAATAATAAAAAGCATCCGCATAATCTTTAAAATACATAATAATATGATAATATGTAATTTGTATTAGAATAAGATATGAAATTTTAATTAACTTGAAATCTAAAAATATCTGAACATGTGTTTTGAGGAATATATGGACGAAAGGCTGACTAATATGTAATTAAGTCTTATATGATTAGGATTAAGACTTGATTACAGGATTAGGTTGGGCGGTGCCCTGTTTAGAAGTTAGGGTCGTCATAGAAAATCAAGTGGCAAGGAAGCAAAATAAATAGGCGAATAGGTAATCCCCTCCAGACTGCGGGTCATCAGACCAAAACACAGCTTGAAGTCAACACGGATGGCCTAATGATACTTCCAACTGCCCCGACACGACTCTTTGGGCACTGTGGACCCCTCGAGTCCCTTCCAATAGCCCCTTTTAAACTACCAAAGTAAGCCACAACAACGTTGAATGCTTCATCCCTTGCATAGTCCTCAGCGAGAAGCCACGGTGACTCCGATGCTTAACCCACGAGATAACACAATTGGTTGATTACTTAGACCCTAAGCCACTTGAAACAAAAATTGAATACAATTATGGAATGCTTATCAAGAGATTAATAATAAAAAGTTGAAAAGAAATCATGTTGATGCTTTTACTGGTTTACTTACCTCAAAATGCAATAATATTCGAGATAAACACGGCTCCCACATGTTCATACTACACTCCTGATACCCGGCACCTGGTACCTATTAGAGTTCATTTTGTATGTGTTAGAGCTTATTTAAATTTGATTGTCTCAGTTCATTATAAAATAGTCCGCTATTTGTCCCAATGTCTTTTCTGTTTAACTTAGACCAAATCATAACTTTGATGTGTCCTAAACAAGTTTATGTTATATCCTCAGCATTAGTCACTTATTCTTACCATATTGAAAACCATGATGCGAAGGAATAACTCTGCGAGGTCTCTTTTAATGATTTTAAATGCCCCTTTAACCTTTAACTCGACCAAAATATCCAAACTTGGTGTTATAAGGTTGTAAGCATTTTTCCTATTGTTTTTAAGTTCCATTGGAAATCATTTCAAATTGCTTTAATTCATTGGTTTGCAAAACAACCCCTTAGGGACCTTAAAATAATTTTCAAGAACTTGATTTTTATGCAACTTGAAATGCGACTAAAACACTCATAGAAATTTTTAAAACTCCCGGTGTTGGTTCATTGAAGTCTATTTAATTTAAACCAAGGTTTTTGAGTGATAAAATCTCATCAATATGAACAAAAACCAAATTTGAGACTTTAAGTAAAACTTTAAGTCCTTATTTGTAATTATTGATCTTTTATTCGAAGCATGACTTAAAAACTAAGTTAGACACACCAAAAATCATGAAACTCGGTGGACACTTTTAATATGATATAATAACACATTCTAGAAATTTTGGTTCAATTCCGACATCATTTGATGCCCGAAACACCTTAAGTCCAAAAACTAGCTCATTAAGTAACTAAGTTTTTCCTATTTCAAACTCATTTGAAAAACTATTCAAAACATCTCTGAATCACTTTAAACTTTTAGAGAACCTATTTATAGTAATTTAAACTATTCTTAAGATTTTGGTTATTATTAGACTAGATGAGACCCCGGAAGAAGGTCTTGACATCCAAACACTTGCAAAAAGAATATCTCGATGGATTAGCACTGATTTTCAGTTCATTCTCGATAAAGAATATGACTAAATTCTTAAGAAATACTGATCTTAAGTTTTTTTCTATGTATTAGCTTACCAAAATTGTAAATTACACTCAAATTCGATTAAATTGAGAGAGTTGTGCTCAAAATACCAAAGCAACTCAACTTGAGAGAGTTTCAGACTAGCAGTGTTAGGAAATTCATAACTCTCAAACTACACATCCAAAAAACATTATTTTTGGTAAGAATTCTGTCCAAATATCGAAGAATGACTTATAAGAAAATCAGCCAATTATGAGAAGAAATAAATGACTTTATGTTATCTATAATTTTAGCTATAATATTGGCTCAATTAAAGGCATCAATTCATCCATTCAACTCAATTCAAGACACCAACTCATGACAACAATTCCATCCCTTTTTTAACTCTATTAGGGTCCTCATAATCCCTTCAAATTAACCAAATAACTCAAAAATAGAGTCACGGAATCCCTAACACTTAACATAATGCAACTCTTCATTGTGACATTTCATCCAACATGCATTGTTCATGAACAATATAAACCCTAAATATGAGAAACCAAAAATCCAATTCCAAGAAGTTACTATCCATAATCGAAACTCAATCAAGATACTTGTTTTAGAAGTGAATATGAGTGATATAAACATTCCACAACTTAAAGAATAATCCATTATCACAAAAACTCCAAATTTGAACAAGAAACATGACTTGTTTAAAAACAAAGACTTGATCCCACAAAAGTACTTTTGAACACGCCTTTTACTATTCAAAATCCTTGCATTATAAATATAATTGAAGCTCTAAAAGTTCATAATTGGAATTAAATTTCCAAAAACCCAAATTTTCTTTACTTAGAGTAAGAAAAAGAGAGAAAAGAAAGTACATAGGTCATGAACTCTTCCAGGGCTGAAATTTCTTCAATCTTAGCTTCAATTTTCTTCCCTTAGCCTCCCAATCCTCTAAAATCCTAGCACTCTTAGTTTCCTCTCTTTGTTCTCTCAAGAAAATGCATGAAGAGGTTATTAGTGGTCTCTTCACTAAGTCCTCAATTATTAGATTTTTAGATGCTTAAATACTCATCCTAGGATTTACTTAGCATCCCACTTATTACTCATCTCTATGTGGATCTAAGGTGAGTTTTAATTAAAACATGTCCATCCTAAATTTTCTCTATAAACTTGATCTCATGGGGTTTTTATTAAGACTTTAGGGACTTGCATTTTTAACTTGAGACAATTGATGTTATGAACTAAATTAGTTAATCTTCCCAAGGTCATATAAACCAACATAGGTTTAATCATAAAATTAGTAGCTTGACATATCATTTAGCTTAGATTAATATCTAGGGTAAGCAATTCATTTTAATTTCATGAATTAGGTGAGTATTTTGATTTCGCAAAATATTTTAGGCATAATTTATCAAATAAATGCCTAAGTTGGACGTCCACCCAAATCCCTCGTTAGCACATCGACTCACCTAAATTCCTACGTGCACGCATCTATATATATTATAGCTCGCTCGTTCAATGTTAGAGCTAGTACTATTTGTAGGTTAATTTAGATAAGTATAGTATATTACATGACATCATACACAAATAGAAATAATTAATTTGATAATTACCTTGGTGCCGACGTCCGAGTTATAGCTTGGAATGCCCCGTAGGACTGGCCGCTAGGTCATAGTCCTATAAGATAGATTGACTAGGATTAGATTATTCGGGTCGTTACAAGGTAGTTACGAAGATATCTCTATTTCGGCACTTTATCTTGCACTACTATATCACCTTCGAGTTAGTTATTCCCTCGACCTTCTTCTTGGTCTCGTGCTTAATCCTTCGTCATCTTGATTCCTTTTTTCTTTCCCTTGTTGGTTATGTCAATCTCAAGGTCGTAAGGCACTAAGTCCTCTCGTTTACTACGCATGCACTAATTCTCCCTGAAAAAAAAAACATAAATGATCAAGTGCAGATTGTCAAAATTGAAACTTAAACACTTTTTTTAATGAACTAAAAAGTAAATTACCTATAATAAAACTTAACAATTTTTAAACTAACTCAACTAGAGTGGCTACCTATCCCGAACAATGATGCCAAAAACTTGATCGCGACCACAATTATAATGGCGCCAAAAACTTAATTATGGATATCGTCTTTAAGGAAAGGTGTATTGCACTCAGTATATTTAGTCGAATTTACTCTATTGCTAAGGAAATCCATTTTTAATTGGTTTTTAAACTAGACTATTGTAATCTAACAAAATAATGTAAATACTTGTACTCTTATATTAAGAAGATCTTTGTTTACAACTTCACCTCGATAATGAATACTATGATTTTCAACTCACTTCCTTCATCTTCATTATGTGTGTGCAATGCTTAATTAGAATAGACAAATTTCTTTCAAATCCACTTCAACGCACTGTTGTGATGGAAAAGATTCTAATGTATGTAATAGCCCCTTTTATTAATGTCGTTATTAATTACTTATTTATAGGTTTGGACGTTTGCTCGAACCCGCATGGACACCGCAAATAGGTTAGGGGCATGCTTGACTAGGTACTAATTATATATTGTCTAATTGGTTGCTTTTTTACTGCGGTGTATTTTATTTAATATGGCATAAATTATCACATGTTTATAAATATCATGTTATGTCGAATGAGATGGTGAGAAGGGTAATCGCCTCGTAAAGCGAAATATGTGTAGTACAGGTGCATTAAGTTTTATAATATTAACTTGAATAAAATGAAAAAAATGGAGGTGAATATGGTATAAAATGGAAAATCAAACTTTAGGCT
Source organism: Stephania yunnanensis (assembly GCA_039657365.1). NCBI lineage: Eukaryota > Viridiplantae > Streptophyta > Magnoliopsida > Ranunculales > Menispermaceae > Stephania > Stephania yunnanensis. The sequence continues at coordinate 47,302,777 of CM077584.1, read as the reverse complement.
AAGTCAAAATAATTGGGTACATCAAGGATTTGTGCACCTCGAAATGTGTGCCGAAACGCGGGACACTGGGTGTCGGGTAGGCGAGAGTGAGTGAGACCACATTTAAGTTAATTATGCATCAAATATATTAACTATATTATTGTTATACCTAAATTAGCTATTTAAAAGAATTAATTTGATTTGTTTATAGTTTGATCAAATTAAATAAAGGCCATTAATGGGCATTAGGATCATCCTAGAATGTGTGATACTAGGCCATTTAGTGTCTCAAGGAAGTCACTAGTTGGTGTTTGACAACTCAATTAGTAGCCTTTAGATCATCTTCAAGATACGTGTGCACAATTGATTCCTTCACAAACTATAAATACTCACTTAGTTGAGTTTCATTTGAAACCACTACTCATTTTCATGCAAAAATTGAAAATTTTGAGCAACTTTATATAGGAGTTTCAGCTCAAATTAGAGATTTAGAGATGGAATTTAGAGATCAAATAAGGTAATGCGCTCCCTCTCCATCAATTTCATCTTCTTCAATCTGTGTATGTGTGTCCATGGAAGTGAGATTGAAATTTGAGGTTCTAAGGTGGTTTTTTTTTAATTGTTGTTGGATTATTGTTGTGATGATGATTAATAGAGAAACAACAAATTTGTTGAAGGCAAAGATGAAATGCTTTAGCACGCACGCATGCACACACGAGTATATGCATGCGTATGACCCTAGACAAGCTAACCCAGGCCCAGTTCAGGCGGGCCCAACCCCCCATTAAACAATAAAATTATTTAAAAATTAAATTAAATAAAAAATAAATATACTAAATTATAGAAAATAAATAAAATCACAAAAAATCACAAAAAAATCCTGAAAGACAAGAGAAAATATAAGAAATTTGGAAAAAGGTAGAACATTTGATATCGAGAATTTCTTGGCCGTATGGCACCATAGTATAACTCGAAAAATTGGTCACAACTAAATATTGGAATAAAATTATAATTTTTAGTTTAATATTAGTAATTTAACTTATTGGGGCTATAAATCAATTAAAATGATATATTTGGACTTCAGGGGACTAAGGGGACCATAGTTTGGGTATCGGGGCTAGGCGGGGTCAGATTCAGGAGTCTGGAGGGCAGTCAGACCACATGTTCGAGATTTGTAAAACCCATAGGGACATCACTTGAGTAGTTAATTGTTATTTTTATATTGTTTCTGTCTATTCTTGCATACTATTTTATTCTATACTATTTGGATGGTTGGTTGAGATTACTTCCACCGGTATATTCGTTGTGTATTTATAGCACGCTAGGCTGTAGCACATGTGACCAAGAGCTCGGTGAATTGCGTCAAGCGTAGGTTTAGGCCAATCACCGCGAGGAACCAGGTGAAAGAGTAGTAGGGGCACCCATTAAAGGAATCTTAGGGATCCAAAGTACAGTTTGGTCATACTGGGACGAGCACACACTTTGTTTATATACTTGTTATGTATGCATGCGATGATCCATTTACAGTTGTATGTTTATATTTCTGCATGTTTATTTAACATTTTCTTTGGCTTCTTATTTACCTAAATGCTCAGTGAGTTTCCTTGGGATTTTACTCACTGGACTCGTCATCTATTTTGTTGGGATGGCTGAGTGCAGATCTTAGTTCAAGCAGTGGCAAGAGGATCTTAGACGACTATCTCTGATCGCCTACCGTCGAGGACACTCTCATACATGTTTAGCTTTTTGATACTTTGATTTATTATGGGTATCAGGGAGACTAGAGAGACTAGAGAAACATTGTACATGTATACATATGCTTATCTCTTAGTTATCATGTCGCCATATATACAGAGTACGCTATTTTCGGGTTTTCCACATTATGATTTATGCTTTATGATATGTAATATATATTTCATGCTTTTATATCAGTTAAGACTTCTGCTATTAATTTATTGCATGCTTATTAATTGCAAGTGATTAAAACATGAGCCATATGTATAATTTGCAAAGCTCGAAAATAAAAGACAGTAAACCCTAATTATATATGACAAGTTAGCACGCACACCGATAATGCAAACGTGACAAGCGGCGCCAACAGAGCGCAAGACCCTACAGGTCAGTGGCATGGACGGTGCAACAGGGCCAACAAGGCGAGGAACAACACCCACTTGGTGGCCTCAGGGAGCAGGGCCACCACGGAGTGTAAATTAGAACTCCACATATCGGTGTGAATAAAATAAGTTCCACATTGCTTTAAGTTTCAAATCTTTAGATTCACAACCAATTAAGTATATTATCCATGGCTCCGTAATCAATAACATCGATCGATGTTATATATTTTACAGTTGTTTCGTTCATATTCGACTTAAAAGCTCTAATGACCATGCTAACTCCTAAAATCCATAATCAACAAACACATGATCAAGATGTTAATAGCATTACGTGCAGAATCAATAAAAATTATAACTATTGCACTTTTTAATCATTATAATCTACTCATAACTATGTTAGCATAGCATTAATACCATAAGTGTTGGGTTTTGGGGTTCATACGCAGCGAAAATTACAAAACAACTTTAACAAAAACCCCAACAGGATCCGAATCTAATTCCATTAAAAATGTTTAAACCATGAAAAACTTAATCATACCTCAGTCGCAATATACCTTTCTGAAGGTTGATCGATCTCTAAGGCGCTGCCAACGACGAACGCCCTCTACTAGTAGTCCACACACGAACGGTTGCCGAGATTCGAAGTGCTAGCTTCGAGAGAATACCAAATCCTTTTGTTTCTCTCCAAAATGATCCAGAGCATACCAAAAACCCTAAGTCGTTTCTAAAACGAAAATAGAGTTTCGGCCTTTTGATCTTTCATATGTGTATTGTAACTTAAAGCGTCTATTTATACAACCCTTGTATTGAGACGGTTAAGTAAATTACACATATACCCTTACTTAAAAAGTATAAGTGTAATACACCACAAGGACGTTTATGTCATGAATTTTATCACATAAAAATTCGTTTTTCAGAATCATCTTAAAATCTCGCAAAACCATTCTTAGTGTGCGACCCAATAGGCTCATACAACGTTGGCAGTGTACCAAAACACATTTTGGTATACAAGTCATAAGCAGTCTCTAGCAAGACATTATGACTACCCAAGTTGTACGAATATCAAATCGATACAACCTAATCAATAGTGTATATAACATCCTTTTGTCACACGATATCCTTTTGATCAAACATAAGGCATGGAATTGTCATCCAACATGTTCAATCGTACTAGTCTCGATCTCTAGGTAGATCGAAAACATCCAAGTGACATTGATCAATATCAATTCACTTAGACTAGGCCTTTTAACAGATCTAACACATCGAGGGATCCACTAGATATCTCTTTTTATATGAGAGGGACAAATTCTATCTCGATTACACAACTTCATCACATTGCTCACACAGTAACCAATCACAACCTTTATAATCGTCCTGTTAAAGACAACGTTTGATTGTGTCAAATCACTGTGTTCCTAATGTTGAAGTCTCTGTAATCTCAAGTCGAGGACTGGAATATATACCTATCATGAGAAACAACTATGACTTAATCCATGTGATGTTCTCATAGCGGGTCGGTCCAGTACTTTGTTCCCTAACAAGTACTCGTGATCTTGATTCGTATCCCTATACATATAATCATCATATGATCATCAATCAAGACTCACACTAGTCTTAATTCATTATAGTTCCCAATATAATGATCGACTAGGGACATTTAGGATATTTATGTAAATACCCATGGATCTTATTATAATGTAAACATGCAAATTAATTATAATAAACAGCAAATGAAATCCTCTATTTTTATTAACTAAAAGTATTTATAAAGACAGTTAATGGATTGACCTAGGGCACATGCCCCATCAATAAGATCTATTGATCCCTAATAATAATGAACTACTCATACATCATTGAATAAACATGCACATAATGATTTCATTGCAATCAAAGATTAAATGAAATAACTTCAATTAATTCAAGAAAACAATATCGAATAGCCATACGTGATTCTTCAATATCTTCTCCTCTAAACTCTTCTTAATACACAAGAACAAAGTAAACTATACTAATTTGTTGTTCTTAATGACTATTGGTGGTTATGTATATGTCTACCACATTCTAATACATATTTATAATTCTAAGACACTTTAGAGAACAATTAGAAACCCTAATAGCCAATTCCACATGAAATAGAACCCTAGACTTTCTATTTTTTATGTCTCGACGCTGTCTGTAAGTGATCCTGCGCTGTGTGTGTAAAGCCACAACACCGCCACAACTTCGACCACTTTGTATGCATTTTCCTCAATCACTTACCAATATACTATTAAACTAGTCTTATATAAGTCTAAATAATCACTTACCAATATGTAGTATATGTAGTTCATCATATAGTTTATTGACTTGAATGGGGCTATGTACGCTGTGATATGATTCGATAAAAAAGAAAATGGTGTATGATATGTTTGGCGAGAATAAATCCTGGAGTTGAGGATAGGTTGTATAGGATATAGGTTTTTTTCCTGACCTATATACTAAATCCTTCTCAATAAGATATGTTGCGTAGATTACACATTCACTAGAGAGTTTAGATAGAACCGTAAGACATTAATTGATTAACTAGACATCAAATCGACCATTATGTTGGTCTAGCAAATGCATTAATGTTGTCCATGGATACTTGGCCCTAGTTTTATAAATGAAAAATGAATCATGGTGTAATAGCCATTGACTAAATGACTTGCATTCATTTATATATTGGTTTATATGCTTTTCAATATCATGTTTTATTGGGGTATGTGCCCTAAGTCAATCTACATACATTATTTATCTTATAATTTTAGTTAATAAAATAAAAGTTTTTTGTTTGATGTTTTATTATAAATGATTGCATGTTTACCTCATAACAAGATCTATGGGTATTTGTTGAAATATCATAAATGTCCCTAGTCAGTCATTATACTGGGAACTATAATAAATTAAGACTAGTATGAATCTTGATTGAGGGTTATGTGATGATGATGCATATATGGATATGAATCGAGATCATGAGTATTTGTTAAGGAACAATGTATTGGACTGACTCGCTATGAGAACACCACATGGATTAAGTCATAGGTGTTTCTTATGATAGCTATATCAATTAGTATTTTGACTTGAGATTACCATAGACTTAATATTATGAGCATGGCTATTTGTCATAATCAAACGTTGTCAGATTATAAAGATTATGGTTGGCTACCATGTGAATAATATGTGAAGGTGTGTAATCGAGATAGAATTTGTCCCTCTCATATAGAGATATATCAATGGATCATTCGATATGTTAGGTTGTTAAATAGCCAAGTCCAAGTGAATTGATATGATCAATGTCACTTGGATGTTTTCAGTCTACCTAAAGATTGAGACTAGTATGATTGGACATTAATGGTGATTTTTCATACCTTGTGTTTAATCAAAGATAGTGTATGACAAAAGGATTTGATATATCTTATTTACTATGTTTTATTGATTTTGATATTTATGCATTTATGAAGACCACTTATGAGTTATGTAGCAAAATGATTTTTGGTTCGCTATCAACATCGCACAAACCTAGTGGGTTGCACATAAAAAGCAGCTTTGCGCAATTTCAATTGGTACAGAGTAATGAGTTTTATATGATAAAACTCATGACATAAAAGCCCTAACGATTTGTTACATAATAACTTATTAATATGGGCGCGCGTATGTGTAATTTGCTTGACTTACCTAAATACAATAGTTGTATTACGAATATGCTTTTTAAGAGAGCTTATTTACACATACGAATAAAGGTTAAAACCCTAAAATGAAATAAGATTTTTTTTTTTTTTGCTATTTTCGAGTTCTCTGAATTTTGGGAGAGAAATAAAAAAAATTTCAATCTATTCTAGGGCTAGCACTCCAAATTGTGGTTACTGTTTGCGTGGATTTCCAATAGAGGACGCACACTTGAAACTCTTGGAAATTGAACGATCAAAGAAGGAAATCACGGATTAATGTATGGTTTACTTTTGTAGATTGAGTTTAATGGAACTTATTTTTCGATCCTGTTGGGGTTTTTCAAAAATTGTTTTGAGTTTTCAATTGTGTATGAACCGTAAAACCAAACATGTTTATCTATAATTGGTTCATATTGCTATTGCATTTCATTCTTGATTATTATATAGAATGTTGATGCATATGCGAATGTTAACTTACTATGCAAGTTGGAGTGCTCACTCAAATTAATATTTCAGGTTCACAGCGCAACATTTCACCTAAGGGAAAAGAGAACGCATATGAATTTTATAGTTTTCCCTATGATGTAATGAATCATCTTTGTATATTTAATGTTTGAATTACATGTTTTTAATATAACAGGGATTGGGAGGTTTTGTATAACCGAGATTTGAATTGATAAACTCAGAATTCTGTTTATCATTTTTGTTATCTTTTTTAAGTTTTCTGTTGCGTTTATCTTTAATTGTATATTTTGATATCGATATAAATGTTGAGTTTATCAAGCAGTGAAGGTGAGACTATTGGCTATAGTTAAGTCTGGCTGGTGTATCGGGGCTTAATTAGGGTCTTAGGTCGAGTATTGATGTAATCGGGATAAGGGATCGATGCTACATATATATAATTGATATATGGTGATCCTCAATGGGGTTACCTAGCTACGAGGATCTTCATGAGAATTATCAATGGAGATTATGCACGGGGATCTTTGTGGATACATATTTTTCTCATAACCTAACACGTAATCGCATGGCTTTGAAGGTTTCTCCCCATTCTTGCTTCCATCTGCATTTAAATTTCTTGTACTCATCCTCGTTACACAAAATCTTTATCCCTTGCGGGAATTCACCGTCCCAGTTGCATCTCTAATCAATATACATCTCAATACATTCCATGGAAGAGCAACTCCAGGTGGGACAGTAAAATAAAGTTGGAACTCTAAAATGGAGTTCCCCAACTACAATCGTACTCTAAATCTTCCTGTATTTCAGCATTCAGCTACAGTGGATAAATCCATTCACAAAAGCTATGATAAGCAGATTAATCAGCGGTACCCCACATCATATATATACTTCCAAACTTCACATGAGATAGTGTTCTTAATGTACCTTTGCCAGCTCAAATCCATTCACACACATTAATTCATAAAAATATGCACCTATTTAATTAAATTGTCAATATTTTAGAATAAATTGTTACATCAAACACCACCCCCTCCCCATCATTGCAGCCTATTTATACCCCTATACAAAGTGCACTCATTCCATCCCACTAGCACCACTATACGTCATATAAATTAAGGAACTTAATTAGAAATCATTCCATACATGGCTGGTTCCAAGAGTTGTGCATCAGCTGCCCTTTTTCTCTCCCTCAACCTCCTATTTTTCTCCCTCGTTACCGCATGTGGCGGTGGTTGCCCTAATCCTAATCCTACTCCTCCCCTTACCCCCTCTACAGGAAAATGCCCTAGGGATGCCCTAAAGTTGGGGGTCTGCGCAGATCTGCTTGGCGGCGCAATTGGCGTTGTCATTGGCAGCCCCCCAGACATCCCTTGTTGCACTCTCCTCAAAGGCCTTGTCGACCTTGAAGCCGCCATATGTCTTTGCACTGCCATCAAAGCCAATATTTTGGGTCTCAATCTTAACATTCCAGTTGCTCTCAGTTTGCTTCTCAACACTTGTGGAAAGAAACTCCCAACTGATTTCCAGTGTTAAGTCCGTTTGTACGTCTTTCACAGTCTGTGGTGTGCATGCTTAATTATGTATGATCTGTTACTCATGAAGAGTGGAAATCTTAGACTTCATGTGGTGTGCTGATCATGATAATCTGTTTTAGTTTTCTATTGTGTTGTCATGATCAAATAATTAGTGCTTGCATGTTTGTGAAACTAGTTCGTGTGTTTTTTTTTTTTTTTTTTTTTTTTTTTTTTTTTTTTTTTTTTTTTTTTTTTTTTTTTGCAGGAACTAGTTCATGTTTAAAGTGAACTTAATTACGTGCATGTACTTCAAATTCTACAAAGAATTTATTGGGATATCATGAGATAACTGGTGGTACTAAATAATACTAGTGTTTGATTTGAGTTTTAAACTGATGATGAGATTATTTTAACCCATAGGAGTGGGATAAAATAAAACCATGAAATGAGTGGTATTATTTAATTTCATTGTTGGCGCATCCAACAATGACCAAATTACCCTCATATGATTTTGCAAAAAACGCAAAACATTTTTTTGTACAACACCAAGATTGAAGAAACCACAAAAAAAGAAAAAGCACAGAGAACATCATTGTTGATGTTGAGAGAGAGAGAGAGATAGGAGTATCTGGGTTTGATCCTATTCGATGACCACAGCGGAGCGAAGAAGATGAAGGACCGGAATGATTAGGAGGTGACGCGGAGAAGATAAGCACGGGACGGGAATGAAATGGGTGGGTTGGAAGGAAGGTTTTTGTTGTTGATATAACATGACAATTTTGTAACTTCACCAATTTAATCCCAACTTCTATACCCCAACCGAACGAGTCCCTCAATTGGGACTAATACTCAAACCCATGTTATTATCACAATGTAAAACAATCTCATGTTCATGGGTTTATTTTACTTTCGAACCGAACGGACCAATACAATATATTAAAGTAGGTTTTTTTAAGCACCTCGATACTTTATATCAGCCCCCATTATTTGTAGCCTCCAATAAGTTAATTCATGCTCGAAGCATCCCCTTAGTTGTTAGTGAACTCTCCAATATATACCCCTAGTTTATATCTTCAACCTCCCACCTCTTTCTTGCACATCATCTTTCTCTCCCTCTTAATTCAATTTGCTCTATATGCATTCCGAGATTGATTCTTTGATCCTTAAAAGCTAAGTTTCATTACAAATAAAGGTTCTAACCATTCAAAAAGATAAATCGAATCTCTACCAAATACTATAATCACGATGTTGTATTTGATAATGAATTGTTGAGTGTATGAACAAATAGAGAAAGGGTGTAGAAATTAGAAAGTATAAGAGAAAATGAGATGAGTCTATGGTTTAATTTGAGACGAGATATAGAAAGTGAAAATTAAGTAGAATATGAGAAGGCGAGTGTAGTGAGTGAGATATGAGTTGGGTATGAGTTTAAGGTTTCATTTTGGGAGGGGTGGAGAGAGTGAAAAGTAAAGTTGAGGAGGGGTGTAGAGAGTGGAAAGTAGATGGGGGAAAAGAAATAAAATAGGTTGATGATTTAGAATTGGATTATTTATGTAATTTTGCCTAAAATCATTTTAGTTTAAAAATGTATTAAATTAAATAGGATGCTGATATAAAATAGTGAGTGGCTATATATATACTTTTGAGCCTTATTTTTGGGTAAGGAAAGTTGGAACGAGTTAATCAACTTTTAGGGAAGTTGGCATTTTTTTTTGTCGGTTTTTTGTGTCAATTTACATAAAATAATAATCATAATAATAATAATAATAATTATTATTATTATTATTATTATTTCAATTTACACCCCTAATTTCCCTCGTGAGGAAGAAGATAACTTGCTAAAGAGAAGGAAGGGACTTTCTTTAAGGAAATTGACTGGTGAAACCCACCAGCTCCCTAGCTCCTTCAATGCTGGTTACATATGTTAAATTGCAATACTTTATTATTTTTAATGTATGCATATTCAACTTCCTCAAATGTTTAAAGTCGAATCATATATACTTTTCGCTATATTGTTATTCTTTGTGCATGTAAATTATAATTAATATGTATCCAAAGGACATTAACAATATGTAGGAAGTATGTATCAAAATTAATTATGTCTACCGAAAAAATAAAATAAAATTGTCAGCCTGTAGCATTCTCTTTTTTTTTTTCTTTGAAAATCATGTCCCCTAGCATTCTCATTTTACAGTTTTGTATACTATCAGTACTGTTAATTGACTATAATAATTAATAATTAATTCAAGAAAAAACAATAATTAACTAATTTACAAGAAAAATAAAACTATATATAACCAACCAGCCGACGAATTAGCTTACTAGCTAGAGCTAGTTAATATTATTGGCTTACACTTGAGAGTCACTGACGGAGCCATAAGCAATTAATTGTAACACTTGGTTGTTAGTAAAAGAAAAAATCATGAGATTTAATTTATGAGTCTTGCTATTTTGATCCGCTATTCATGTGCCAATTGTACAATGTAAAAATCAGCATTCACAATCAAGCGTGTATTAAAAATTGAGTCGAAAAAATATTTTCTTAATATATTCACTCATGAGTCTAGACTCATTTTTTTGTCAAAATTTAATTGTTCAAAATAATAACGTAGCGAATAATTGACAAATTGCTCACTACGAAGGAGAAGATATTTTCTACCGATTCGTTGATTTTTCAAAACCTGAATTGAAGATTTCCAACTTTTGACACAAAGTTCAAGAAACCAAAACACACAAGAGAGCCAATTCTCTAAACTTAGTTTTTATTATCAAAATAATCAACCACCAAATAAAACAACGTAAAGCCCTTTATATAGGCTTGAGCAATTGATCACCTAGACTAATTACTAGTCAAAAAGTATATATAAAACGTTAACACTATTATTAATGACTCATAATTGGACTCTTAACTATTTTAACTAACTAAAATATTCACGTTGACACCTATATTTAGTTACCTAAGACACCTTAACTTAATCTATTAAAACTCTAATACAATTTAAACTAACAAGGACAACTAAAGTTTCTATTTGACTAAAACTCTAATTTGCATCATTCTCTTCTAGTTAAGAAAAATTCGTCTTCGAATTTGATGTCCGAATCATTCTCCCCCACTCGAACTCTATGGTCTTTATTTTCATTATTCTCTCTCGATTCGAAAAAACTCTTTCCTCGAGTTTTAGTCCCTTCATGACTTTTGCAATGTTAAACAATGAAATCTTCAAACAAAATCGATTCTTTTTGGAGTTCAAATCTTGACCAACTCAACATTGTTTGATAGAATAGGTTTTTTAGAAACGATGCTTGAGACTTCACCCAAAAAATCAAAGTTGTCAACGGAACAAACCACCGTGGCAATCTTGAAGAACGTCTTCATGTACCTCATCTTATATGTGTCTTTGATGAACAATCAAAAGTGCTTCATGGCTCGAACTTCACTTTTATCTCGACAACTTTTTTAAGAGGATGGTTGTCGGTGATGACATTGTTAAAATCCCTTGATGTCGGTTTTATATCTTTCTCTTCGTCAAACTTAGGAGAAAGGGCAAGATCCAACAACGATTAGTTCACTGGCCTTCATTAAAGAGGATAAGATCTACATCCCCGTTTCCATTGAGAATAAGAACTTTTTCTTCTTTTTCTTCTGGCTGAAGATTGTCCCACTCTTTAGACTCAATTGATAGTCTTTGTAATGTCAACAAGACGCCTTGACTTATTTATTATATTTGTTGCAACTCATCAAAAGCCCAACTAGCATATTCCTCCAATTCTTTTCGTCATCGTGACACACCCCATCGTTGTCTTCTTGACATCTTTGCCAAAAATACACCACTCTCTGATACCAAACTGATGTAGCGAGGAATTGATAAACTGCTCACTATAAAGAAAATGAAAAATTCTACCAATTCGTTGATTTCACGAACCCCGAATTGAAGAAATTAATATTCCTAATTTGTGATTGAATAAACAAAGTTCAAAAAATATCAAAATAGAAGTAATCAAATAGACTTTTAAAAGAAGTAATCTATTTAAAAAGTATAAAACGTTTAAACTAATATTAATGGTTTATAAGTGGACTCTAACTATTTTAACTAACCAAAGCTATATACGTTGACACTTATTTAGATTAAAACTCTAATTTGCATAAAATATCTTAACTTTTCACTTTTGTTATTACATCGTAACATTTTTAAGTTATTATTATATCTTTTGAGGTTGTTAATTTAATTTGCATACATCTCAATTCAATTTTTTAATTTAAAATTTGTCACTATAATAAAAAACTGCAACAATAGCGTCAAATATTAGCGAAGAGGGAAGTCCTGGAGTTGATTTCCTACGGATTAAAAGTTTGACAATTTTTTACCGGATAACGAAGAGGTTGCGACGAGGCTCAGCGACAGGGAAAACCCATGGCTAAAACATTGATTTCACTATACTTGCTTCGTCTTCCCCTCTCTCTCTATCTCTCCCACTCGGTCTCTCTATCCCCAAACCCTATCCCCAAGCAAGCTCTATCTTTCCCTCCTCAAACCCTCAACCTCGTCCCTGCCTCCTCCCTTCTCTAACCCTCTCCCTCGTCCATGCCTGCTTCCTCCTAACCCTCTCCTTCCCCTGTCTCTCTCTCCCTCGATGATCCTTCCTGCTCTTTCCCTGTGTCGCCCGCCTCCCCTGCCACGCCTTCTGCCTCTGCCTCCTGCTCCCTCCCAGTTCCGCCACTGCCTCGGCGGCAGGGGCGGATCTACAGGGCAAGATACATGTAACCCCCTATATATATATAGGCCACTTTTTTTAAAAAAAGTTTAGCCCACCCATTATTAAGATTTTTCAAGCCTAATCCACCCAAATTAAAAATCAATAAAATAAAATAAATTAAGTAAAGTTTATTTGTCGACATTCAATTAAAAATAAGGAGTCAAAAGCATCTTAGGTGAAACATCACTTGCTAAAAGGTAAGCAGGGAGATCGTGTGTTCGACTCCCTATCAAGCAAAAAATAAATAAATAAAAGAGAACGAAAAGCAAGAAAAAAGTTAAAATTTGAGTGAGCTAGTTTTGGCAGAGACACCATTTGCCTAAAGACAATGTTTAAGGAGGTGGTGATTCGATTCCCATTGAAGTAAAAATAAAAGAGCTAATTTTGGTGGTGGAGTAGTTGGTGTAACAACATAATTGAATTTGAATTGCACATTCATCATCCTGATTGGAATCGAGATGAACTTTATAGTATAATGTAGTTGGTAGCTATATCATCTTTCTTCCTAGAGAAAAATATAATTAACATTTGCTGATATATTTTTGAAATTCTTTATTTAAACAAAAAAAGACCCTACTATATACTGTAACTCAGAAAAGTCACGTATTTGTTGGCGTCTCTCTAATAGGCATCAAGATGCGTGCAGGCACACATGTTAAGGAAACTCAAGAGATGTCACTAAGTGTCAACTTTTTTACGTTACAAAAGTATTTTTTTAAAAAAAATATTTTCCAAAAAAAATACATATAATGAGTGTGTTTGATAGCAAAGAAAATGAAAAAAATCGTGGAAATTTATTTTGTTTTTTTGTATAACCGTTTTTTTAGGTGTTTGATACACTTGTAACCGCATACAGAAAAAAAATCCACCCTCCTAATTTTCCTCATTTATTTTCTCTTATTTTGGGATGGAAATTCGAGATTTTTGGTATCTAACTAATCTATTTTTGACGACTCCTTCTACAAGAACTCTTCCACCAATATACTCCTCTCCAGCAATGCTCATGAGATCATCAACAGTGAGCTCCTCTTCATCTCCATTGCCAAGTTCGCAGCTTTTCGACTTCTTTCCCTTCTTTCGCCTCACATGTTTCTCACTCTCACTCTCAATCTCATCATCAACTCCATTTCTCTTCTTCTTCTTCTTGTTATTCACTGCGTCTCCTCCGTTTCTGGGTTTCCTTTTTCGGCCCCCTTTTGGAGGGCTCGTCTCCAATCGATCATTGTCGAGATTCTCACCAACTGAAACAATTTTGGGCGAATTTGACTCAGACTTGCTTGATCGATCGCAAGCATTCACGCCTGACATCCATGATGGCAATCGCCGTTTTGATCCCTCGTTAGCGTCATCATCCGCCATGATTTTGATCTCAGATTCCAAAGATGTGATCTTTTTTGAAAGATTTTTTAGGGTTTCTTCTAAACAAAATCACTCTGTTCTCTGATTATCTTCTAAACCGCATAGTTGTTGCCGATTCAATTTCGGTGCGTAACCCTGATTAATTGTCCACTTGATTTAATTTTAGTATGAATTCGTGATACTGTAAAAAAAAATGAAAAAAAATTACATTAGTTATCAAACAGCAGAAAATTGAAAAAAAAAATTCTCACGTGCAATCAAACAGCAATGAGAAAATTCTTTTAAAAGAATTTTCTACAGAAAATTTGCCTAAGTAAATACTTTTTTCTCATTGAAAATTCTCTTTGCTATCAAACACACCCTTAGTATTTAATTCTATCCCAGGTCTACTTAAAATCCTGGATTCGCCCCTGCTCGGTGGCCTCCCACCATTATGGACTCCATCATCACGGCCTTTCGCCACCGCTGCAAAGGGGCAAGTTGTTTTTTTTAGATCTAGCCAATTAGTGTTTGTTATTTCAATTTGATTTTTTCGGTGATGATTTTTTTTTTTTTGTAGAAACCCTAGTTCGTTCATGTCGTGTCGTCGCTCTAGTGCTCACGGTGCCGCCCTCCGCCGCTCGCTGGTGCTGTTCGCCGCAGGTATGTGCTTGGCCACAGACTCGGACTCCCGCTCCCTCTCAGACCCGCCACCGCCTCGGCCGCCCGCCACCACGTTGATCCATCCCCGTCGGTCGACTTCCAAAAAGGAATGATTTTTTTAGATCCAAAGTTTATTATTTGGGGTTTGGTTTTTGGTTTTTGATTTTTTTGGATTGGTGTTGTTTGTTGTTTCTTTCATCTGCGCAGCCTCGTCGCTCACCGTTATCACCCTCCACCGCGTCCCACCTCCCCGAGGAGTTTTTCATATAAGTTCTTTTACTATTATTAAAATTGTTTTTAATACTGTTATAAATATTGTTTGAAATTAAAAATTATTTTTTTATGTATACTAGTCGATGAGCACGTGCGTTGCACGTGAGGGATATATTAGATGTTTTTCTCAAAGTATTGTGTTGGAATAGTAGATAATCTTAGTTGGTGAAAAATTAAAAACATTAATGAAGAGGAAAGAACCATGGAGGAATCGTGAGGAGAGAGAAGGGAATAGAGAACCCAGTGGAAGAGAGAAATGTGGAGGAGGGAGAAAACAAAATCTTCTAAATCCCACTTTATTAGGAAAACACGCATATTAATTTGGACTTATCAATTAAATTTACCAATTTATCCTTAATTTTAATTATTTCTTTTAATTATTTCTATCAATTAATAGGGTCATTGTTGAGACTTTTAGTCAAAAAGGCTTCATGGTTAATCGTTTTGATATTGCTATTATAATAGTATAGATATATAAATTTGTTTAATCTTTTTTGTTAATATTAAACTGTTTTTTTCTTAAAGTAAAGAAATTTTGTAAATAAGTTTTTTTCTAAAAATTAATTTTACTGCAATTTGTGACGTGATTTGGTGACATGTCTCTGTCTCTAATTAGTGGTTGATGATTCAAAAGGGTCTCCCCGATTAGCGACGTGATGGTGATGAGGCGCCCGTCGCAAATTAGCGACAAGGACCCAACCTCGTCGCTAATGCATATTAGCGAACAAGGAATTTAGCGATGGGCCCAACTCGCCGCTAACCTAATTATGGACAGGAATGTGACAAATTAGCATCCGTCGATCGATTTTCTTTAGTGATTATGAGTTTAAAAAGGCATTTCATCATCCATAGTTATCAAAATATATGATTTAAATAAATTATTTAAGTGTCACATTATCAAATTTGGAGTTTAAAATTGTTAAGAATACAAATTAAAAAATTAAGAAACGTTAGGATATAATAATATATTTCGAAATATTAGGATTTAATTAATAATAAAAGTTGTGAAAGGTTAGAATAGTTTAATTAATTTGGTCTTTTTCAAAATTGTCTTCTAAAGGTTACCTTATTATTCAAACACCTCTATACAAATTAAGAGATTAGAATTCTTGGTTTTTTTTCTTTTTTAATTATTGAAGGGCCCTCTAAAAAGAAAATTATTTGTAAAAAAATAGAACTTCTTAATTATGTGTCCCGACTCCCCCCAAACTGGTCGTACGCACCCCCCCACCGGTTGTCTCCCCCCGCCCTCACTGGTTCACCCCCCCCGCCCCCAATTGGTCGCACCGGCTGATCGAAGCTCGCGAGAGAGAGGTACCAAGGGGGGGGGGGAAGCAGTGGGGGTGGGGGAGAGACGACAGGGAGGGGGCGGGAAGCAGTGAGGGCGGAGGGGACCAGTGGGGGTGGAGGAGAGACGATCGGGAGGAGGGGGGCCGAGGCAACCAGGTGGGGGCGGGGGAGACGACCGGGGGGGGTGTGGGAGCACGAGCCGGGTTGAACTAAGAGTGGGTGGGTGTGTTGCATGCCATGTCATCACTTAACAACTTAAGTGACCTCCCATGAAATCCCATGTGGCGCCACGTCAGTATCGCTGGTTGGTTTTTGATCGGAGAGTGGTCGAAGTTATTTTGTTGAAACGTTTTGTAAAGTTGAGTGATATATTTAGGATAAATGTAAGTTTAGTGACCAAAGTGTTACAAACTGTAATATTGAGTGACCATCTATGAAATTAACCTGTTGTATACGATACAGCTACTAATTAGAGGCTTAAAAGAACTTTTTCTTATTCAATGACTCAGAAGATTATTCCACTTTATGCATGTTTTTATTAATGCACAACCATAATAAGTTACTCCAACGTTTCAGATTTTTGAATTAATCGACACAAGCTAACTCAAATTTTTGTTTCATCGGCACAAGCTAGCTAGCAAGGCTTGGAGCACATTGGCTGCATGTGTTTATCAAAGATAATGAATAATACAAGTCATTTTTACCCAAAACACACATATTAAGGAATGCATTAACTATGGCTTCAAGTTACATTCTTACCCGTGCTTTAATTACGTGGTTTATTTTTTTGTCAAATAATGGATATTTAAGTATTAATAATGGAAGAGGTGGAAGCCACGTAGGCATGGTTCCAACCCAGATACAATTGCTCATTTTGGTCGTGACATAAACTGCCAATGCATTGCATGAGCTTGTAGGTTACATTATCTGTGGGATATGTTTAAACCTAATGGGGGGGATCCTGCAAAATACACTGAATGTCATGGAGTATAGGATCAGTATTCACATCACTTGATGAATGAGTTGCTATTGCTTGAACAACCAGCAAGGCATCGGAAAGAACTTTTGAGATATACTCATAGATAGAACAATGTTGTAGAGCCATCAATATAGCTTTAGTCTCTGAAACCTCTGCCGAAAGGGAAGGTACCAACCACAGTGCTGCAGTTTGGGAAGGGTATCCATTTTCGAAAACAATCCATCCAACACATGCTTTATTGGTAAGGTGGTTCCAGGCTGCATCTGCGAAGATAATATTTCCATTGAGCTTCTTATCCCATGGGGGGAGGTCCAAGGGTAGACGGCGTTGGGGGGCCTATGATGTCGGGGGTTCAGCTGATGCTTTGATGAATTGTGAAAGATGGGCCTCTGTTTTTTTATTATAATTGGGTTAGGGGCAACCTTTTCAGAAAAGACTTCGAATTTCTATTTTTCCAAAGTCTCCATAAGCCAAAGATTAACCATTGGCTAAGTAAGATTGGGTTTGATTGTGATTCGAGAGTAGTCAGAAATGAAAAGATAGTAGTGGATAGGGAGTTCGCAGTGATTGAGTCTGTTTGCAGACTTAGTGGGGAGGCAAACCAGAATTGGCGTGCTTGGACACATTCAAAGAGGATATGCATTATAGATTTGGGGTTGTCAACACATTAAAGACACTCCGGAGACGAGATGATTTTCTTTTTCCACAGGGCAAGATCGGTAGGGAGAAAGTCATGAATCATTTTCCAGAGAAAGAACTGGAGTTTTCGTAGGGGAGGTAGTTGCCGAAATTTCTCCCATATTAAGTCCGGAGAATAGGTCATGAAAGATGAGGCTGATGATTATGCGATAACTTATCCACAAAAGAAAATGATTCTGCAAGCTGGTAAGCAGACTTAACAGAGAATGAACCAGAGTTTGTGAAGTGCCAGATTAGAATGTCTGGGCAATTGGTCGAACTAAGGGGTGTTTTCATAATGTATCCAATTTCCTCTGCTGTGAAGACATTATTGAGTAGTGATTTGTTCCACTGATTGGTGGTGGAATCTACCAAGTCACTTACCAAACGAAGTTGGATTTCAGAATTTGATCTGGACCATAGGTGGATTAGTTTTTTTCTTTGCAACACAATGATCTGACCATATCCTGGTAGACTGTCCATCTTCAATTCTCATTGGGATGCTTTTCAGGAGTAGTTGTTTTCCGACCATGATGCTTCTCTAAATCCATGATGGGCGGGAGCTTAATTGACCTTCCAGAATTCCTGAATTGGGATAATATTTTGCTTTTAGAAATGATACCACCAGGGAGGAAGGATATATTAATAAATGCCAACATTGCTTAGCCAAAAGACTAATATTAAAAAGGTGCAAATTGCAAAAGCCTAGTCCTCTATCCTTTTTTGTTTGAAGAGGTACGACCATTTACACTTGTGGATGCCTCGAAGTTTTTGAGGTGCTCACCACCAAAACTTGGCAACAATAGCTTCCATTTGCTTGATTATAGTGAAATGTAATTTGAAGCACATCATTTGATAAATCAGAAGAGCCTGTGCAATAGAGCGGATCAAGGTGTCTTTGCCAACTAGGAGAAGAAATTCTCTTTCCATGATAGTTAGCAATGCTGGAATTGAACAATGAGAGGTTGGAGGGGTATGTTTTTAGAGGCAGAGTTATGAAATTGGACTCCTAAGTAACGACTTAGATTAGAATATTTTATGATATTGAGCTCGGCCGAGATCACATCTTGGGTATTGATCCTTATGGGGAGATGTGAAATTGGTGGAGCATTGGTGTTAAGTGTAAATCCCTTAAACATGTGTTGATGTTCGGCTTGAGTGAGGAGAAAGGACAAGGCCTTCGAGCAGAGTACATAGAGTAATGGGGACAGTGGGTCTCCTTGCCGAAGACTGCGGGATGGCTTGATATGATTTGCGAGAGTTCCATTAAGAAGGACTTGATAAGAGACCGAAGATATGCACTTTTGGATCCACAAACACCATTTTTTAGCAAAAATCATACGGTGCATGATGTCAAGGAGGAATGCCCATTCAAGTTTGTCATAAGCTTTCAAGATATCGAGTTTGAAAGCCACTTCCTTGGGGAGTCGTCTTTCGTGGTTCATGCTATGAAGGATTTCATGAGCTAGAATAATATTATCAGAGACTGTCTCCTGGGTTTGAAGGCATTTTGTTGAGGGCCTATGATAACAGGGAGAATCTGGCAGAGCCGATTAGTAAGAACCTTTGATAGGATTTTGTAAGCAGAATTACTGAGGCTGATTGGCCTTTAATTAGTTGAATGGGATGGACCTTTTACCTTATGAATGAGACAAATTAAGGTTTTGCTGATCTTTGCATCAAATTCATGTGTGTTATGAAATTTACGCATCATATTCATGATATTGGATTTCAATAAGTCCCACTGTTCTTGAAATAAAAAAAACACTGACGCCATCTGGTCCTTGACATTTATGAGGGTGCATGGAGAATACGACCTTGTGAACCTCTTCTTCAAAAAGGAGCCTCCCATAAATCAGTCGACAATTGTATTGATCCTTATGGGGAAGGGATGTCAAGGGGAGGAGTTACCTCTACTTTGTGTTGCTTGGAAGATCTTCTTAAACCAAGCTTCATTGTGGGAAAACAGGTCTGAGGGGTCTGTGATCTATTTATTCTTATTATAAGTAAGTCTAAGGATCCTATTACGACGTCATTTCCCTTTAACTGCTAGATGGAAGTACTTTGTGTTCTTATCCCCAGATCTTAGCCAATTCATATGAGATCTAACATGCCAGTGGTGATCTTCTCCTAGTTTGGCTTCTTTGAGCTGATCTTCAAGACGTGTGATTATAGCTTTCAAGGACCCAGATCGTTCTTGAGTGCTAAAGATTTTTTTTTTCTAGAACAAAAATTAGTTTTTTAGAGTTGGCCATAGGATGAGATTTTCTTCATTCGATTAGCAAGTGTTTCAGCTTGGAGAGTTTTGTCCAAGATGCAAGAGGAAGAAGTGTTTGGTGAAGAGTGCTATATGGATGAAATAATTTGTTGACAGGATTTCCATTTGAGCCATCTATGGTCAAGTCGAAATATAGTGGAATAAGATGGCCGGGGGAATCGCAGTGAAGAGGGAGAGCCAAGTGATCAGAGCTTGGAATGAAAATATGCTAAAGTAGAGCTTGAGGATACATTTGATACCACTTTTCCGTGCATAAGGCTCTATCAAGTCGTGCCTTGATTAAATTGTCTCCCTATCTTTTATTTGTCCAAGTGAAGTCATGACCAACGAAGCCAATTTCATGTAAACATGCAACATTAATAAATTGACAGAGTTCACCAAGATGTAAGACATCCCAAAGGAACCCACCAACCTTCTCATCAGATGTTGTGATAACATTGAAGTCCCCCATAAGGAGGGTAGGTTGAGCAACTTGGTGAATACGATGAATGAAGGAAGAGAATTGCTAGGTACGAATGTCCCCATCATTACTAGCATAAATACCAAAAAGATGCCAAGACTATTTTTTTTTAATTCATTAACTCTTACTTCAATACAAAAAGACCCAAACTTTACAATCCTGACAGATAAAATATCATTTCAAAAAACCACTAGACCAGCTGACAAACCTACCAGAGGGATTGTGAGCATAAAGGAGAAGCTCAGTTTTCTTCTTACTGCTTCCAAAACATGATCTTATTCTTTGTTTCAAATAGAAGTACTATATCCGGCCTTAACATTGGGAATGGTTAAGGGGCTTCCCACACCCCGACAATTCCACGTCAAGACTTTCATTGGGGTGGAGGAGACTCATTATTTTGAGTCTCCGCTAAAGCTGCTAAGGAGGAGGAGGAGGCTGAAGATTCAACAATGTGATGTCTGGGTCGTTTCAGGACTCCGGTAGAAGGAGTGGCTTCAGTGAAGGCTTTCATGTTGCGCCTGGGAGCCGTTGAAGTGAACAAACTTGCTATAGATCTGATAGGGGATAGATGGCCTTGAATTCACTTGATTTTCTTCCTTGTGGTTTGGCTCTGGACTTCACTTCTTAGTCTGTCAATGATTGGGAACAAGTTGAAAGGGTCAAAAGAAGTGAGTGGTTGCTACGTGGATGAGGAGGCTCTAGTGGATATTGTTGGGTTTTGGGGTTCATACGTAGCGGAGATTACAAAACAATTTTGACAAAAACCCCCAATAGGATCCGAATCTAATTCCATTAAAAACGTTTAAACTATGAAAACTTAATCATACCTCAGTCGCAATGTACCTTTCTAAAGGTTAATCGATCTCTAAGGCGCTGCCAACGAAAAAAACGCCCTCTATCAGCAGTCCACACACGAACGGCGGACGAGATTCGAAGTGCTAGCTTCGAGAGAATACCAAACCTTTTGTTTCTCTCCAAAACGATCTAGAACATACCAAAAAATCGTAAGTCGTTTCTAAAACGAAAATAGAGTTTTAGCCTTTTAATCTTTTGTACGTGTATTCTAACTTAAAGCGTCTATTTATACAACCCTTGTATATAGACGGTTAAGTAAATTACAGATATACCCTACTTAAAGAAGTATAAGTGTAATAAACCACAAGGACGTTTCTGTCATGAATTTTATCATATAAAATTCATTTTTCTGAACCATCTTAAAATCTCGTAAAACCATTCTTAGTGTGCGACCCAATAGGCTCATACAACGTTGGTAGTGTACCAAAACACATTTTAGTATACAAGTCATAAGCGGCCTCTAGCAAGACATTATGACTACCCAAGTTGTACGAATATCAAATCGATACAACCTAATCAATAGTGTATACAACATCCTTTTGTCACACGATATCCTTTTGATCAAACATAAGGCATGGAATTGTCATCCAACATGTTCAATCGTACTAGTCTCGATCTCTAGGTAGACTGAAAACATCCAAGTGACATTGATCAATATCAATTCACTTAGACTAGGCCTTTTAACAGCCTAACACATCGAGGATCCACTAGATATCTCTCTTTATATGAGAGGGACAAATTTTATCTCGATTACACAACTTCATCACATTGCTCACACAAGAACCAATCACAACCTTTATAATCGTCCTAAGTTAAAGACAACGTTTGATAGTGTCAAATCACTATGTTCCTAATGTTGAAGTCTCGATAATCTCAAGTCGAGGACTAAAAATATATTTATCATGAGAAACAACTATGACTTAATCCATGGATGTTCTAATAGCAGGTCGGTCCAGTACTTTGTTCCCTAACAAGTACTCGTTATCTTGATTCGTATCCCTATACGTATAATCATCATATGATCATCAATCAAGACTCACACTAGTCTTAATTCATTATAGTTCCCAGTATAATGATCGACTAGGGATATTTAGGATATTTCTGTAAATATCCATGAATCTTATTATAATGTAAACATGCAAATTAATTATAATAAACAGCAAATGAAATCCTCTATTTTATTAACTAAAAGTATTCATAAAGACAGTTAATGGATTGACCTAGGGCACATGCCCCAACATCTCCCACTTGCACTAGGGCCAATCATATATGCATCTAATGCTTAATGATCTAACATGACCATCATGTTTTGCTTGTGGAAGAGCTTTTGTCAATGGATCCACAATGTTTTCTTCAGTAGGTACTCTGCAAATCTTTACGTCTCTCCTCTCAATAATTTCTCTGATGAGATGAAAACGCCTGAGTATATGTTTGGATTTGTGGTGTGATCTATGTTCCTTGGCCTGTGCTATTGCCTCGTAATTGTCACAGAGCAAACAAACAGGGTTAGCAATACTTGGAACCACACCTAGTTCATAAATGAACTTTTTGACCCAAACCGCCTCCTTTCTTTGCATTGACGCCGCAATATACTCACCTTCATTGTAGAATCGCCACGCCTTTTGCTTCAAACTTTTCCACCATCGCACCCCCATTCAAAGTAAACACATATCCAGATTGCGATCTAAAATCATCTATATCGCTTTGAAAACTTGTATCTCGTGTAACCATTTACAACTAGATCATTTTCAAAACCTCCATAGACCAAGAACATTTCCTTAGTCCTTCTTAAGTATTTAAGGATGTTCTTTACTGCTATTCAGTGACTCTCACCAGGATCTGACCGATATCTGCTTGTAGTGCTCAAAGCATATGTACATCAGGTCGAGGGCATAGCATGACATACATGATAGATCCAATAGCTGATGCATATGAAATCTTATTCATACGATCTCGCTCATCATTTGTCCCAGGACATTGATTCTTGCTGAGACTTATGCCATGATACATTGGCAACAATCCTCTTTTAGAGTCTTGCAAACTGAACTTATTCAGCACCTTGTCTATGTAAGAACTCTGACTTAGACCGATTAGCCTCTTAGATCTATCCTTATAGATACTTATCCCTATGATATAGGCTGCATCTCCTAAGTCTTTCATAGAGAAACATTTCCCTAACCAAGACTTGACACTCTGCAATGTTGGGATGTCATTTCAAATGAGTAATATATCATCAACATACAGTACCAAAAAAACTACACTCCCACTGACCTTCTTCTATACACAAGGCTCATCTTCGTTCTTAATAAAATCGAAATCCTTGATTGCTTCATCAAAATGAAGATTCCGACTCCGAGAAGCTTTCTTTAATCCATAAATGGATCTTTGAAGCTTGCATACCTTCCTAAAATTCTCAGGATGTATGAAACCTGCAGGTTGTGTCATATACACGTCCTCAAGCAGCTTTCCATTAAGAAATGTTGTTTTTACATCCATTTGTCATATCATATGCAGCAATGTCAATTAAAACTCTTATGGATTTAAGCATGGCTACTGGCGAAAATGTTTCATCATAATCAACACATTGAGTCTGCCTTAAACCTTTTGCTATAAGTCTTGCTTTAAAAGTATGCACTTTGCCATCCATGTCAGTTTTCTTCTTGAAAACCCATTTACATCCAATGGTCTTACCACCTTCAGGTAAATCAACCAAGAACCAAACTTGGTTATCATAAATGGATTACATCTCAGAATTCATGGCACTTAGCCATTTATCCGAGTCTGGTCCAGACATAGCCTCCTGATAAGTGGTGGACTCATTTTGGTCCATATGCAACATATCGCGACTATCAGTAATGAGAAACTCGAATCTATCTGGCTCATGTCTTACCCTACCAGATTTACGTGGGCCTTGTGTCACTGGTGGAGGTTCAACTGGTTCAGAACGTTGTTGAACTTCCAGTAACAGTTCAGTGTTTATCTGTGATTCTTGAACTTCTTCAAGATTTATTTCTCTCCCACTAGTGTCTTTTGAAATAAATTGTTTTTCCATAAAAGCACCATACCGAGCAACAAACACTTTGTTCTCAGCGGGATTATAAAAGTAATATCCTTTTTGTTTCCTTAGGATACCCTATAAATAAACACTTATCAGATTTAGGTGCTAGTTTTTCTGAGACTTGTCGCTTTACGTAAGCCTCACAACCCCAAATCTTAAGAGAAGACAAACTAGGTCTCTTCCCGTACCATATCTCATATGGTGTTTTATCAACCGCTTTAGAAGGAACTCGATTTAGAGTGAAAACTGCAGTTTGTGATGCATAACCCCAAAAGGATAATGGAAAATCTGCATGACTCATCATAGATCGAACCATATCTAATAAGGTTCGATTTCTCCTTTCAGAAACTTCATTCCATTGTAGAGTTGCTGGTGGAGTCAATTGGGAGACAATCCCACAATTTCTAAGATGATCATCAAATTTTTGCTTAAATATTCACCACCTCGATCTGATCGAAGTGTTTTAATAGTTTTACCAAGTTGATTATGTACTTCATTTTGAAACATTCGAAACATCTCAAATGATTCAGCTTTATGTTTCATAAGATATACATAACTATATCTGCTAAAATCATTAGTAAATGTAATGAAGTACTAATAACCTCCTCTAGCCATTGTGTTTATAGGACCGCATACATCAATATGTATTAGACCCAATAAATCACTTGCCCTTTCACTGTGTCCAGTAAAGGGACTTTTAGTCATCTTGCCTAGTAAACAAGATACGCGTGTTTCATATGCTTCTAAATCAAATGAATCTAGAAGCCCATCTTTATGGAGCTTCGTTATGCTTTTCTCGTTTATGTGTCCGAGACGACAATGCCAAAGATAGGTTTGATTACAAAAATGAAAACTTTCTTCCTTTTCTTTTGGGTTTTTTGAAGCAGGAACAGGTCAGGTCTTGACTTGTTCCATAGGCTTTAATGAGACAGAATAAAGAATGTACCTTGGCAACTCTAGCCTTGCCTTTGCCTTTCTTCTTCATTCCCTTTCCCTTTTAAACCATCAACATATTACTAGAGGGTTTCTTGATATTTTGTTCAACAGTTTTGAGCATCAAATGCAACTATGAAATTGATTTCTCCATATTATTCATATGGTAGTTCATCACAAATTGTGAGTAACTTTCTGGTAATGAATTCAGGATCAAATCAATAGCCAACTCTTGGCTTAGGGGAATTCCGAGTTTATCAAGCTGGTCAACATAGCCCTTCATCTTCAGAACATGAAGACTAATTGACGCACCCTCGGTCATCTTGCAAGAATGTAGGTTCTTGACTGTCTTGGACCTTTATTGCCTAGCTTGCTGTTGGAACATTTCCTTCAGCATTACGGCCATGTCGTAGGCTTCCATTAGTTCCATGTCCTTCTGAAGTTCAGGAACCATAGTTGCTAGCATAATACATGCAACATCAGTAGAATCGTTGACATGCTTATTACGCGCATCCTTCACAGATTTCGTAGCATCGGCTGGTGGGTCCTCAGGGATTGGAGCATCCAGGACATACAACTTGCGTTCATGCTTAAGAACAATTCTCTAGTTTCTGAACCAGTCAAGAAAGTTAGTCCTAGAAGGCTTATCCTTCTCAAGGATGGATCGCAATGACAGGGGATTATTGTTACTTGAAGAGGCCATTGATCTATAATAAAGATTATGCAAAGTTTATTTTAGTATAGAGGAATAGACTCCACTAAATTAACAACCCTCCTAAAACGTACTGTTTATTTAGGGGACTAAAATCCATATTTCACCTAATTCTATGACAGTTATGGCATGAAACACATAACTAGATTATTTAGGTAGGTAACAGTTACCAATTACATCTTATGTAATTTTTAGATCCTTTTATGAGATATGAGACATCTTATGTCTTAAGCATGTTTTTATCTCATCATTTGCCTAAAGCTCAAAACTATTTTGATGGCTTTATTAAGTCGAACCATTTTAAACATTAAGGTAACTCTTACCCAACTTGTCTCACCAAGATAACACAATACACCCAACTATGGCTGAAACTATATTAGTGTGATCGAGGCCTTGACAAGTGTTTAAAATGGATGGCACGAGACTTAAAACTTAATAGAGAGATTTTATTCAGTTTTAGTGATTTTATGTAAACAATGAAATATCATATATTTTATTGATTTGTTCAATCACTAAACAATTTGGAAAATTTTTTTTTATACTTTTCACTAACAAAAGAATTTCCGTACGCTAGGATTAGTTAGACGGCACGGGGGTACAGGGGGCAGGCGCCTTTTTTTTTTTTTTTTTTTTAGAAGACGAATCTCAATTCCGAAAATTAAAACTCGCTATAGAAAATCATAATTTTCGCTGATTTTATTATCATAAATTAACCCCTTAATTTGTCCGAAATTAAGTCAATTAAAACATTTTAATTAACCCGGCCCACATTTAACTAATCATCTT
This sequence comes from Stephania yunnanensis, assembly GCA_039657365.1. Classification (NCBI taxonomy): domain Eukaryota; kingdom Viridiplantae; phylum Streptophyta; class Magnoliopsida; order Ranunculales; family Menispermaceae; genus Stephania; species Stephania yunnanensis. The sequence goes on along the minus strand of CM077584.1, from coordinate 47,275,964 downwards.
ATCCTAATCCAATTAGGATTTAAGATATTTGAATCCTAGTATATCACCAATAACAAGATTCTTGATATTTATCTCCTATCTAATAGAGATAACAAAACTGATTTTGCTTATATCTCATAATCTAATTTGTTATCTATCTTTATCAAATAGAAACTTCATAACAAAATAGATATAACAAGATAAATAATTAATTTTGAAAATTAATTATTTATTTTGGATTTAAGATATTTGAATCCTAGTATATCACCAATAACGAGATTCTTGATATTTATCTCTTATTCTAATTTGTTAGCTATCTTTATCAAATAGAAACTTCATAACAAAATAGATATAACAAGATAAATAAATAATTTCGAAAATTAATTATTTATTTTTGGATTTAAGATATTTGAATCCTAGTATATCACCAATAACAAGATTCTTGATATTTATCTCATATTCTAATTTGTTATCTATCTTTATCAAATAGAAACTTCATAACAAAATAGATATAACAAGATAAATAAATAATTTCGAAAATTAATTAATTATAAATAAATAATTTCGAAAATTAAAATTTGCAATTTCGATCCTCATCCAAATAATCACAAACATGTAATTGAATCATGAACTACTATCCCAATCGAACCTAATGGTGTCATGGATCACAGAACACGAAATTCAATTCATTAAAATTATTTGAATTAACCTAACATGGTTACTAGCATGTACTGGCTGATTTTAATTAAATCACGAATATGTGTATCATATACACAAAACATGATAATAAATCTCAAAGACAACTTATGTATATCATATATACATCAACTATTAACATGCTTTCAATCATATATCATGTATATATCAGAAGAAAACATGCAATGAATTTAATGGAATCGAACTCGAAGGCTCGATACCACTTGTTGGGTTTTGGGGTTCATACGCAGCGGAGATTACAAAACAATTTTGACAAAAACCCCAATAGGATCCGAATCTAATTCCATTAAAAACGTTTAAACCGTGAAAACTTAATCATACCTCAGTCGCAATGTACCTTTCTGAAGGTTAATCGATCTCTAAGGTGCTGCCAACGACGAACGCCCCTCATCAGCAGTCACACACGAACGGCGGCCGAGATTCGAAGTGCTAGCTTCGAGAGAATACCAAACCTTTTGTTTCTATCCAAAACGATCAAGAACATACCAAAAAACCCTAAGTCGTTTCTAAAACGAAAATAGAGTTTTAACCTTTTAATCTTTTGTACGTGTATTCTAACTTAAAGCGTCTATTTATACAACCCTTGTATATAGACGGTTAATTAATTACACATATACCCCTACTTAAAGAAGTATAAGTGTAATACACCACAAGGACGTTTTTGTCATGAATTTTATCATATAAAATACGTTTTTCCGAACCATCTTAAAATCTCGTAAAACCATTCTTAGTGTGCGACCCAATAGGCTCATACAACGTTGGCAGTGTACCAAAACACATTTTGGTATACAAGTCATAAGCGGCCTCTAGCAAGACATTATGACTACCCAAGTTGTATGAATATCAAATCGATACAACCTAATCAATAGTGTATACAACATCCTTTTGTCACACGACATCCTTCTGATCAAACATAAGGCTTGTAATTGTCATCCAACATGTTCAATCGTACTAGTCTCGATCTCTAGGTAGACTGAAAACATCCAAGTGACATTGATCAATATCAATTCACTTAGACTAGGCCTTTTAACAGTCTAACACATCGAGGGATCCACTAGATATTTCTCTTTATATGAAAGGGACAAATTCTATCTCGATTACACAACTTCATCACATTGCTCACATAGTAACCAATCACAACCTTTATAATTGGCCGGTTAAAGACAACGTTTGATAGTGTCAAATCACTATGTTCCTAATGTTGAAGTCTCTGATAATCTCAAGTCAGAGGACTGAAAAATATATCTATCATGAGAAACAGCTATGACTTAATCCATGTGATGTTCTAATAGCAGGTCGTTCCAGTACTTTGTTCCCTAACAAGTACTCGTTATCTTGATTCGTATCCCTATACGTATAATCATCATATGATCATCAATCAAGACTCACACTAGTCTTAATTCATTATAGTTCCCAGTATAATGATCGACTAGGGACATTTAGGATATTTCTGTAAATACCCATGGATCTTATTATAATGTAAACATTCAAATTAATTATAATAAACGGCAAATGAAATCCTCTATTTTATTAACTAAAAGTATTCATAAAGACAGTTAATGGATTGACCTAGGGCACATGCCCCCAACAGATATATGATATGGAGGGATATGGACATGAAGGTTTAGATCCTGACCGATGTTCTGGTTGTTGAGAAGATAGAAGGTTTGGAACTGGGGAGTGAGAAATTGGTTTGGAGAAAGTTACGGGGTGTCATGGGGCCAGGAAAGGTTGGAGGAAGTCAGGTAAAATAGGTGGGTTTGGTAGTAGGGTGGGTAAGGGATCTTGGGGGTTAGGGCAAGCTTCCAGATTTAGAGTGTGAAGTGGTTCAGATGGTAGGCTATGGTGCTGAACCTGCGAGCATGCTAAGATGGACGAGTCTTGGTTTAGAATGGTTGGTGATTGGTTATGTATTGTTGGGGGAGAGATTGTTATGATGTTGGTTATCGATGGGTTTCCCATCGGGATGGTATGAGAGTTTTGTGGATTAGCAAAGAGAGTAATGTCCATCATGGATTCAAAATTGTTAAGATGAAGAATGGAGCCATAGGAATTGTTATGGGCTATCTTGGGGAAAGTTGGTGGTGTCGGGGTTGAGTCTCAACAGAATCACCATGAAGGTTGTTACTACCATGCAACTCATGCACGACACTCTGGGGATCTAGACCCTTGTGTCAGGTGGATGCTCTGGATGATGTGCGGGAGAACTTATCGACTTTTTGGGGAGCTAGATTAGGATGAAATCGACGACAGGATAGAGATCTAGCTGATGTTTTCGCCTTAAGCCACTCTCCATATGGAAACTGGTTGTCCAGCGCGGGGGAGGGGGGACGAGCACATGAATGTTTTGTTTGATAGTTGTCCACAGGTATGGAAAATGGTTTGGATTCTTTCATACCTGAAATCAATCCAGGAATGGATGCCATTATTGACGATCATTCGTCCTTGTAGTATGGGTTGTGTAATGTCCATGTCAACTTGAAGTCAGATATACTTATGTTGGCGGGACGCCTTCGAAGTCCGCTTTTTCTTCAACATGGACTACGTTGCCTATGTGTTCCCCTATCTTTTTGTCAACTTCATCCGCCCTACAGTCTGGTGGAATACCATGCAGTTGAACCCACACTTTGTAAACTTAAGACACACGGATTGATGATTAAGGGAGGGATTCCATGGGAGTGTAAGGAATATGTAGTCATCTAATAAGTAGTAGGCTCATTTTGGTCCATAAGAAACACCTCACTATTATCGGTAATAAGGAATCTAAATCTATTAGGTTGATATCTTACCCTATCAGACATACGCGGGCCTTGTGATAGCTCTAGAGGTTAAACTAGTTCAAGACTTTGTTGATCTCCCACTAGCGGTTAAATATTTATTTGTGGTTCTTGAACTTCTTCAACACTTAATTTATTCTCATTGTTGTCTTTAGAAATAATTTTTTTTTCATAAAAATGCCATTCCGAGCAACAAACACTTTGTTCCCAATAAGAAGGAGTATCCTTTAGTTTCTTTAGGATAACCAATAAATACATATTTTGGTAGATTTAGCTGATAATTTTTGAGATTTGTCGTCATACAAAATCCTCGGAATCCCAAATCTTAAGGAATGACATACTTGGTATTTTTCCAAACTGCATCTCATGTGGTGTTTTATCAATCGCTTTAGAAAGAACATGATTCAGTGTAAACGTAACAGTTTCTAAGGTATAACCCCAAAAGGAAATATGAAGATCTGCATGAGTTATCATAGATCAAACCATATTCAATAAAGTCTAATTTCTCACATCAAAATACATCATTCCATTATGGAGTTGTTGGAGGAGTTAACTATGAGACAATCCTACTTTTTTAAGATCATCGAACTCTTGGCTTAAATATTCACCATCTCGATTTGATCGAAGTGCTTTAATAGTTTTACTAAGTTGATTTTGTACTTCATTCTAAAAAGTCAGAAACATCTAAAAAGATTCATCTTTATGTTTCATGAGATACACGTAACCATATCTCCTGAAATCATCAGTGAAAGTAATGAAGTATTGATAACCACATATAGCCATTGTGTTTATAGGACCACATATATCTGTATGTATTGGACCCAATAAATCACTTGCCCTTTCACTGTGTCCAGTAAATGGACTCTTTGTCATTTTGCCTAGTAAATAAGATACGCATGTTTATATGATTCTAAATCAAATGAATCTAAAATTCCATCTTTATACAGTTTAGAAATGCGTTTCTCATTTATGTGGCCAAGACGATAATGCCAAAGTTATATTTGACTCAAATCATTTAACTTGAATCTCTTTATATTTACGTAAAAAATAGGAGATCTGTGACCCTTTTCATGTTTAGAATATAAAGACCATCACGCAAATCAAAATTCACATAGAAAACTTCTTTACTAAAATGAAGCATTTATTATTAGCAATAATGAAAACTATCAAAATCTAAATATCAAACTGAGATGATGTTGCTACTCAAGGGAGAGACACAATAACAATTATTTAAAACTAAAACAAGTTCCCTAAGTAAAATTTACTGATTGTATCTTACAGCCAACGCGACAACCTTTACTTCATTTTCAACTCGTAGGATGACTTCTCATTTCATTAGCTTTTTACTTTTGGTGAGACCCTGCACATTAGTATGAATGTAGAATTCACATTCGGTATCCAATACTTGGGAATAACTAGTAGACAAGTTAATTTCAATAATGTAAATACCCGAATAGTAGTCGCGCTACTTTTTTTTTCTTTAGATCTGCAAGATAGAGCTTGTAATTCTTGAACCAAAGCCCAGGTAAATAGCAGAAATGACAATTTCCTTGTCTTTCCTTTTTCATTTGGAACTGTGAAGTAGAAGCAACCTTAGGCTTGAATTGTTCCACATGCTTTTTGACCATAACAATAGCCATGAAAACTTTAACCTTGCTTTTAGACTTATTCTTCATAGTGTTTCCTTTTTGAACCACCAACATATTACCAATAGGTTTCTCGACATTCTCAGTAGTTTTAAGCATCAAATGCAACTCTGAGATAAACTTCTCTATATTATTCATGTTATAGTTCATCAAATTGTGAACAACTATTAGGCAATGAATTCATGATGAAATTCATAGCCAACTCTTGGCTTATAGGAAATCCAAGTCTGTCAAAATGGTCAATATAGCCTTTCGCTTTCAGAACACGAGGACTAACTGATGCATCCTCAACCATTTTGCAAGAATTAAGTTTTTTGACTATCTCGAACCTTTCTTACCTAGCATGCTCTTGGAAAATCTCCTTCAGCATCGTAGCCATGTCGTAAGCTTCCATGTGTTCCATGTCCTTCTGAAGTTCAGAAACCATGGTTACCAACATAACGCATGCAACATTAGTCGAGTCGTTGACATGCTTAATATGTGCATCCTTCCTGGCTCTTAAAGCATTGGCTGGTGGTTCCTCAGGAATAGGATCATCCATGACATACAACTTGCATTCATGCTTAAAAACAATTGTCAAGATTCTTGAACCACTCAAGAAAACTTGTCATGGACAACTTATCATTTTCAAAGATGGATCGCAGTGATAAAGGATTAGTGTGATTCGAATAGGCCATAGATTTACAACAAAGATTATGCAAAAGTTTATTTTAGTATAGAGGAATAGACTCCTACTAAATTAACAACCCACCTAAAAACACTTTGCAAATTTAAGGGACTAAAATCCACGTTTTACCTAATTCCAAGACAACTAAGGCATGTCACATTGAATTAGGTTATTTAAGTAGGTACCATTTACCAATTACATTATATGTAACTTTTATCCGTTTTTTATAAGATTATGACATCTTATGTCTTAGCATATTTTATCTCATCTTACGCCTAAAGCCCAAAATCATTTCGATAGCTTTATCAAGTCTAACTATTTCAAACAAAAGAGTAATCGTGACTCAACTTGACATACCAAGATAACACAATACACTCTGCGGAAGCAAACCCGTATTAATGTAATTGAAGCGTTGACAAGTGTTTAAGAATGGATGACATTAGACTTAAAATTTAGAAGAACATTTTTTTTTGTTTTAATGATCATAATTTATACAAGATAAGTATCATATATTACAATACAAGTACATTCACTAAACAAGTTAGGAAATTTTAATAATATTGACTATTATACGAACTTCCTTGCGCTATGAACAACTAGCAGTGGTCCCGCTAGCCGGTTAGCGAAGGGGGTATAGGAGGGCAACGCCCCTTTTTTAAGATAATGAATTTCAGTTCTGAAAATTGAAAATCTAATAAAATCTCTCATTATTTTAGTCAATCCAATTGACCAAAACCGTCCATTATTTCAATTATGAAAAATATTAATTAAAATATTTTTCATTAACTTGGGCCCACATCTAACTTAATATCTTGTCCTAATCTAATTAGAATTTAAGATAATTTGAGTCTTTATCCAATACAAATTTGTTATATATCTTACCTATCTTATAGGATTTGTAATTCTTATCTGATTAAAAGTTTATATCCTATCTAATATGAATATACTAACAAATAACCACAATGAGATATATAATAAAAAATCCATTTCAATTCTTATCCTTACAAAATGAGGAATTTAATTAAGAAACAAAATATTAATCATGCATTCAACACCAGAATCGTATTAAATTAATCATATTAATCTAATCATGATTTCTATTATGGAGACATACATAATTATTGGACAAAAATGAAATATGTATTTAACACCAGAATCACATTAAGATAAAAAATAAGTTCTATTAAACAAGATCTACGAAAGCAAACCATACTTTAATTCATGATTTCATTTTCTGATTATTTGATCTCTAAGACGTTCAAACGTGCGTCATCTATCAGAAACCCACACACGAACGATGACCACAATTTAGAGTGCTAGCCTTAAAAGAGATAGAAAACATTTTTCTTTCTCTCCAAAAATCTAGAGAACTCGAAAATAGTAAAAACGAAAATATTATTTCGTTTTAGAGTTTCAACCTCTATTTATATGTGTAGATAAGCTCTCTTAAGAAACCTATTCGTAATACAACTATTGTATTTAGGTAATTTAAGCAAATTACACATACGCCCATATTAACAAGTTATCATATAACAAATCGTAAGTGATTTTATTTCATGAATTTTATCATATAAAATTTATTAGTCTGGACTAATTGAAATTATTTAAAGTCATTCTTCATGTGCGACCCAATAGGTTTATGCGACGTTGGTAGTGAACCAAAATCCTTTTGACACCCAAGTTATAAGCGGTATTTAGCAAGGCATTAGACTACCAAAGTAGCATGAATATTAAAATCGATACAACCTAATGAATAACATATATCATATCATTTTGTCGTGCAATATCCTTTGATTAAACATTAGACATGGAAAGTCACATTTAATGTTCAATCGTAGTAGTCTCAATCTTTAAGTAGATTGAAACATCAAAGTGACATTGATCATATCAACTCACTTTAACTTGGACATTAAACGGTCTAATGTATCGAGGGACTCACTAATATATCTCTCTATAAGAGATGGACAAATTCAATCTTGATTACACACATTCATATATTATTCATATGGTAACCAATCACAATCTTTATAATAGTCTGGTTAAAGACAACGCTTGATTGTGATAAATTAATATTCTATTTATATTGAAGTCTCTGGTAATCTCAAGTCAAAGGAGATGCTCAACGTGGGAGAAATAAAAAAGCGAAAAAAACCAAGTCTAGAGGTCCAGTGCAATGGTGCAAAGGAGAAGGCTATGAGATGGTAGTCATAGTGTCGAGACACCAGAGAGTAAAAAAGTACACATGTAGTGGTGGCATAGTGGCCTGTAAGGCACGACATTGGGACATTAATGACAATGCTAGACATGTAGAAAATAGAAAGTTAGAGTTTTAATTCGAGTTAAATTCTTAAAGTAGGATTTCTAATTGCTATTAAGGAGTATAAATAGGTATTAGGATGTGGTAAACTCGCTACATACCAACTATTAGCCACCATTAGAGTAATTTAGCATAAGTTTTACTTTGAGTATCAGTATTAAAAGTTTTCTTTTTGAAGAAAACATTAAAGACTTTACGTTTTCAATTCAAGTTTGGTTTTGTTGATTAATTCAAGGTAATATTTATATTCATATATGATTTGCAATGATTTCCATTAGTTATTGTGATATATGTGTTTCAATAAAGTGTGAGTAGTTTATTTATTTTAGGGATCAATGGATCCTATGATATGAATACAATGCTTTGAATATGAATAAAAGTGAATATAAAAGGTGCAACCGTAAAACAAACAACATCGATAGATAATTGTTGATTAGGGAGGCACGGATAGTAAACTTAGTTGGTTATGAATCCAAAGATTTGGGAGTTAAAGTAATGTGGAACTTACGTTATTCACACCGACAGGTGGAGTCCTAGTTTACACATTAGAATTATTTTCGTTATGACGGTGGGTTAAAGTGGATTTGAAAGAAATTTATCTATTCCAATCAGGCATTGTACATAACATACTAAGATGTAAAAGTGGTTGAAAAGCATAGTATTAAATTACCTAAGTGAAATTGTGAACTAATATATCCTTAATATAAATTTAAAGTAAAGTTTGAATTGTTTTGTTAGATAGATTAGTTTAGTATAAACCATTTAAAAAATGGATTTCCTTAACAATAGTTCAAAGATAAATAGGTAATTAACTAGTGCAAAAACTTTTCCCCGATGACGATATCTATGATCAGCATAAGTTGATTGCACTATCACTACTGTTATATTTGTGGAATGCGATCAATTTTTTGGCACCGATGCCGAGGATAGGTAGCCATTAGATTTAATTAGTTTGAATTATTGGTAAGTTTTATTTTCAGTATTTTAATTTTAAGTTCATATAAACAAAAAAAGTTTATGTTTCAAATTTGACTTTATGTACTTGATCTTCTTATGTTTTTTTTAGGGATACTTAATACTTATGACCCAGAGATTGATAGAATGAATAAAGGAAAGAAAAAGAAATGAATCAAGATGGCAGAAGAGCAAGCTAGAAACCAAAAATAGGGTAGGAGGAATAACCAACCCTCGGGTGATCTAAGAGTGCGAGGACAGAGATGCCTTCATGACTACTTCGTGCCAGAAGTTCAGGAGACTTACAATGAATGATGAGGATTCTAGCCCACACCACCAAGTTCGAACCGAGACCTTCTATGATAAATATGGTGCAAATTAGCATGTTTAATGGGCTATCTAATGAAGATCCAGCTCCACATGTTAATAATTTCTTAGAGAAATGTGACACTGTGCATATCACCGGTGTTATGAAAGAGTTGATAAGGATGTGGTTTTTTCCCATTCTCAATAAGTGGAAAAGCCAAGTCCTAGTTCCAAGAGTTGAATGCAGTGAGTATGACCTCATAGGCAGAAATCAATGAAAGACTTCAACACAATTTCTTTCCCCAAGTGAAGGTCAGCGAAAGGAAACTTGAGATTAATTAGTTCAAGCAAGAAGACACTAAGTATATTGGGGAGGCTTAGGAAAGATTCAAAGAGATGCTGAGGAGATGCTTGAGATATGGATATGTGAAATGGGCACAACTTCGATTTTCTACTACAGCCTGAACTACAACACGAGAACGCTAGTAGATGCCGCGTGAGATGGCTCTCTACTCACTAAGTATGAAGATGGAGCATTAGATCTGCTTGATCTTATATCTCAGAATTCTATCACTGGTACTCGTTCCACAGTAAGAAAACCAACATGCATCTATGAGATTCACTCACAAGCTGCAATTATGGCACATCTATCAAATTTGAGTAGTCAGATGGCAAAATCTTAGGTGAAACACTAAGGTCCACAAGTAGCGCAATAACCCATTAATCACTAAGGCATGATAGTTAACCAAATGGATATATAGTAGGGAATGGAGCATGAAGACATTAGCTTCATGAACAGCTAAGGCTATAAGAACAACTTCAGGCCAAAAAGAATGGCTCCTCAATGGTTTTATCAAGGACACACTAACAACAATCCAAACTTTTCTTATAGAAATCACGATAATGCACTGAAGTTACGTCAAGGCTTCGAGCAATATGTCCAACAGGGGGAACTGGGGTCTAGAGCAAATAGATGACTTCATTTTAGTCAATTGAGAAGTATTTGCAAGCCATAGAAAAGACCAATAAGGAGAGCCATGAGAAGCACTAGAAAGAGTTGGAAGGAATAAAGCAAGCTATGAAAGGGATTGATAATGAGCAATTGTAATCCATGAGAACCTAGAAAGACAAATTAGTCAACTTTTCATAGCCTTGAACTCAATGAAGGAAGGGAAGTTTCCTAGCAATACCATCACCAATCCCGATGAGAACGTCGGTGCCATTTGCATGATGAACACTACAATAACAAAAGAGCCAAGATAAGACCAAGTGATGTACAAGTCAAAAAAGTCAACACTTTGGCTATGATAAAGCATGAAGAGATGGATGAGCACAACACATAAGTAAGGCAAGAAGAGCTTTATGTTTTCAAGAAGCAATGAATCGATGCCTTGAAGAAAAAGGAAGGGAAGCAAAAATGGAAGGCCAAGAAAAAGATGAGGGACCTTCCAAAGAAGACCTTAAAGGAAATGACATTAAGTTGGTTCTGAAGAAACTGGAATCAAAGTTCAAGTTCATCCTACGACTTCAACCAATCAAAATGAGATATCTTAGAGAGATAAGCATACCGATAAACATAGATGGGCACCAGTTTAGAAACGTCTTATGTGAAACGGGAGCCTCAATCAATGTCATGCCACTCATATACATGTTGCATGCCAACTTGAAGATCAATTCTCTCAAAATGAAGAATTAGCAAGTAGCCAATAGTAACTTGATATCTATTATAGGAAGAGTTTTGAATGTGCATGTGAAAGTATATAGATTCACATTCATCGTGGATTTCAAGGTCATGAACCACAATATGAATGATGATTTGTCTATGATACTTGGGCAGCTATTCTTGAACACCGCTAAAGCAAATTTGAACACAAGTGAGAGGATGATTATGAAGAGTTTTGATGAGGGCGATGATGCTTGAAGATCAATTCTCCCAGAATGAAGAATTTGCAAGTAGCCAATAGTAACTTGATATCTATTATAGGAAGAGTTTTAAATGTGCATGTGAAAGTATATAGATTCACATTCATCGTGGATTTCAAGGTCATGAACCACAATATGAATGATGATTTGTCTATGATACTTGGGCAGCTATTCTTGAACATCGCTTAAGCAAATTTGTACACAAGTGAGGACGATTATGAAGAGTTTTGATTAGGGCGATGGTGTTGAGAAGGTTATCTTTATTGATGGTGAAGAAGTACTTCTGAATGGCAATGACCTCATAATCTCCGATTTGCAAATGGAGCTTCTTGATTTAGACTCGGACTAAACAAGTGAAAAGGCATCAGGCTAATGACATTAAATTAAGCACCAATGGGAGGCAGCCCAGTGTTTTAAACTTTAAGTTTTGGATTTTCGGTTAGTAGTTAGTAGTTAGTTACATAGTTTGATAATTACAATTAACAAGTTTTAGTTGTAACTTTCAAAAAATTTGTGTCAAATGTGCAGGAAAACCTATTCGCCAGATGATGATTCTTCAGAATGGAAATGTCTCGCTTCTCATTTAAATAGCGAAAAATAGCAAATCAGTTCAAAGTGGTGAAGGTAAGGTGCATGGGCAAATAAAAGGTAAAATGTACTAACTTTTATATTTTCATAGATTTCATGCGACCACAACACCTTATGTAAGTTATACACAAAGTCGTAGGAGCACAAGAGGAGAATTAGCCAAAACTTTACGTGATGATGTTGGTTATTAGGTCGACACCGTGGGTGTACGCCATGGCACCATGATGGCAGCAGGCAGGATAATTGATAAGAAAATCCACTACATCGTTAATGCAGTGACGGCATTTTCACAGCATCGTGCCTATAAGGCACGACGCTGGTGTCAATAAAAAAGGTTTTAACCCCATTTTTCATTCACTTTACACACTTGCACTAAAACCGTACCAAAACCACTAAGCATACATCCCTCTAGAATCAAAGCTTGATCATTTTTAAGTGAGATTAATGAGTTCTAAATGATTAAGAGTGAAAAAGTGCATTGTGGATTTGTATAAGTTGAAGAGCTAGGGCTTGTAGTTTTGAAATTTAATTCCAAAGAGAGCTAAGGGTTTTAGCTGGTAAGAAACGTTAGAGGGTTTAGAATAAAAAAATACTTGGAGGAATGTTCTACACTACAAATTAATCCGGCATTGAAGTACATTTACAATTTCATCTAGTTATGCTTTAAATTTTTAAAATTCTGATAATATTGTTTAAAATTGTGGAATTAAGGTTGAAGGATTGGTTTTTCAAGATTGTGTGAATGTGCATTGATATTACCCATGGGAGCTTAGTTGATATCTTTGCACTATTTGGTATTTGCGTCATCCATGTTATATGAATTTTGATTTTTTAGGTGATTTGAAGACCAAGTTGCATTGCATTATTATTTAGTTGCTCGAGATTGGAAGAAATGACAACAACAAGGAAACAAGTTAGGCAAACTAGAGCAAATAATTTTGTGGCATCTACCTCTATAAACCTCAATTAAGAATAGCCTAGACCTTTAAAATCCAAAACTTTCATTTGTAGAGAGGCTAAGGACTGATATGAGAAAATCCTTCGTAGGGAGTTCATTTGTGAAAGGGGGATTAATTTGCCAGCCAAGTATAATAATAGAGTGAACAACTTCATTAGGCACTGGAATTGGAGCAACTCACTTAAGACTATAGGAAAAATAAAGTTAAAGGAGTGAGTATGATTGTTTTTGAATTATAAGCTAATGCAAAGTTCACAGCTAAGGATGAGCCAATATAGGTGAGAAGGGTGTTTGATCCCTTAAATAGACGTGAGATCAATACTTTATATGGGTGAGAGGAATTAAGCTTGTATTAATCCACACCAACATTATCGACTAAGCTATATGAGAGACCCTATAACATATACCCTTGTAGAGCCATAAAAAATGCATTGGTTGTCCCAGGACAACAAGGATGGGTGATGGGAGCTGAGAATGTGCTGAAGCACATTAAGAAAGTGAATGTTCAGAAAGTTTATAGAATGTGACAACATTTTCTTGTTGCATCGCTATACCTTATTTCTCAGTGGGGTGAGATCAACAAGCCGAAAGAAACTTATCTTTATGAGATTACTGAGTATGGGGAGATTAACATTGGAGAGATTATACACACCAATCTGTGTCTATCATGTCGGAAAAGGAAAACAAGTTGTTATTTCCTATATTGGTTACTCAAATGTGCTTGAAGGTCATTATGAGGTTGAGAGATGATGAAGAATTCGATATAGAGGCCCAACCAACCATGGATGAAGCTTTCATGCTTACATTGAAATCACCACCTGGTTATCAAGACTCTGACAAGGAGAGAGGGCCAAGATAGCTAGACTTGATGCCGAGTTGTTGGCTAAAAGGGAAGAAGATTAAGTAGCAGTAGCAGCAGAAAAAGTCTAAAAGCTAGAAGAGGAAGAACACGAAGAAAAGGAAGAGCAACAACAATAAGGATTAGCTAAGGGCTACGTGTTTGTAGACCCAAAGTTTAGAGAGCAGGACCTGGATGGTCCTAAGGTCTTTCCACCACCTCCTCTACCACAGGAACCAATATCACTGCCAGAAGACTTGATTTCATGACAACAGATGTTGTGGATAGTAGAGATGTGGGGGTAGTACCAGGAGAATAGGGTGCAATCCCTAGCAGTGATGGTGAGATATGAGCTAGATATAAACATGAGAGAGCAACACCGATGGAACGAACAATGCAATCTCATGTTGTTTGTCGATCATTATAGAGACATAGCTAGATATGAGAGGAGCCGACAATTAAGACCTATTGATAGGTCAATTGGTTTTCCAACAACACCAATATATGTGTTTGATCTGAATTTGGTGCAGCGCAAGAAGGTGGAACATCCATTGACACCATCATAAGCTGGAGCTGATGATGCAGAAGATGATGATGATGATGCACAAATCTTAAAGTTAGTGTAATAGAAATCATTTAAACTTGGGGAGTTAAGAGTAACATTGACACCATTTAATTTTTAACATTTGGAATATTTTGTTAACTATTTACTTGATTTAATTCTAAGTTTAGTTTAATTTATTATACATTCTATTTTTATGTATGTTTGTGTGTTTTAGTGTTTTCATGTTTTAGGCTTATTTTAAACTTTGAGAATAAGGTTTGGGTTTAGTTTAGGGGCATCATTACAACACTATGTCAAGTGGTAAGATAGGCTGAGATAAAAAGATAAACACTATAGGTATGATCATTTAAATTTTAATTTGAAGCAATTAAGGAGGAAAGCATGGTAATTTACAAATTTTTAATTTTACTTACTATATGTATATTTAAGTAGTATGGATTATGTTATATATAGTAATATGTAATAAATAGTAGTTCATTTGCATGCTCATGCTTTTAACTATAGATGAGTTGATTACAAGTATTTTATTGATATGAAACTGAAGAGAATGTTTAAAATTTTAAAGAAGAAACAATGAAATGTGGTAAACAATAGTGTGATTTCATTATTAAAAACCTTAGAGTAAGGGAAGACCTTTAAATTAAAACTAAAGCAAGAAATATAAAACTTCTTGTGGCAAAAGTTAGATCTCTAAGGATTTTATAATAAGTGTGAATCTTATTTGGTAATAAAAAGCAATATGGACTTAGTGCAAAAGGGGGGAGAAATAGACATTGTATATTAAAATTTAGTATTAGCTTACTTGATTTAGTGAAAGTGAGAAGTGCTAACAAGAGTTTTAGAAAGAAAAAAAAAAAAGAGAATCCCACAAGTTTTACAAAAAATGGAGCAAAGAACTTGATGGTTAGAAAAAGTGAGGAAGAATAAAGTCCATTGGAAAAGGAGTAGGGACTGTTAAAAAGAAAAATGAAGTGAAGAATAAAAGAAATGAGAGAAGAAAAATAAAGAAAAGGAGGTGTAAATAAACTAAAACTCTTCAAATTAAAGATTTAGCTCGAGTACGAGTAGCTAATTGAGTTAAGTTTCATTTCTAACTATATGAAGTCCTATAGACTCTTGAGGTGCTAAAGTCTATCAAAGATGAGTTTGATCTATGTTTATTTGTGAATTCCTGAGCTTAATGAGAAATCATGAGATTACATACTTTCTACTTGAGTGTTGAAATGAAACAAACTTGTGAGTAGTGATGATTTTTGGTTGTGATCTACTTTGTGTTTTGAAAGTGAAGTTATATGTGTTGTTAAAGCTACATGTCTTAAAAATATAATTTTTTGCAAAGAAAAACTCTTGAGTGGATTATTAACTTAAAACTTAGTAAATTAAAGGATACTCTATGAATAATGTAAATTGAACAAGAAATAGTTATTATGAGGCTTAGTAGAATACACCTTTGCTTGGGATGCGCAAAATCTTATGTTTGAGGCATTTGATAAGTGATTATTTGTACTTATATACATGGTTACTTAATAATATATTTAGTATAAATATCTTTAAATGAGCTCTAATTCATGGTATTATTGCATTTTCAAGGAATTAAAATGTAAATGAAGGAAAAAAGGAAAAATTAGAAGATATGGAACAAAAACCAATAAAACATGGTTGGCGTCAGGGCCACACATGTTGAAGTTGTGGGAATACAAGGCACAACGTGGGAAGGAAAGACAAGACGTGGGAGAGATGAAAAAGTGAAGAAAATCAAGTCTAGAGGTTTAGCGCAGTGGCGGCGTAGTGGTGCAAAGGAGACGACGTTGAGATGACAGTTACAACACCGAGACACCAGGGAGTAAGAAAAATACATATGCAGTGGCAGCGTAGTGGCCTATAAAGTAAGATGTCGGGACATTAGTAACGTCACTAAACACACAAAAAATAAAAAGTTAAGAGTTTTAATTCGAGTTAAATTGTAAAATAGGGTTTCTAATTGCTATGAAGGAGTATAAATAGGTATTAGGATGTAATAAACTCACCACATACAACTATTAGCCACCATTAGAATAACTTAGTATAGTTTTTTCTTTGAGTTTGAGTATTAAAAGTTTTTGTAAAGAAAACATTAAAGACTTCATGTTTGCAATTCAAGTTTGCTTTCATTGATTAATTCAAGGTAATATTTATATACATATCTGATTTGCAATGGTTTCTATAATGAATTGAGATATGTTTGTTTCAATGAAGCGTGAGTAGTCTATTTATCTTAAGGATCAATGGATCCTATAGTATGAATGCTATGCTTTAAATATGAATAAAAAGTGAATATAAAAAGTGCAACGGTTAGAGTTTGTACTAATTTTGAGCATAATGCTTTAGACATCTTGATTATTTGTTTAATTGTATTAAGTTTTAGAAGTTATCATGCTCATTGAAGCTTTTAATTCGGACAAGAATGGTACAACCGTAAAACACATAACATCGATAGATAGTTGTTAATTAGGGGAGTACAAATAGTGAACTTAGTTGGTTATGAATCCAAAGATTTGAGACTTAAAGCAATGTGAACTTTATGTTATTCACACTAATTTATGGAGTTCTAGTTTGTATATTAGAAACTTTTCCGTCATGACAGTGGTTCAAATGGATTTAAAGGAAATCTATCTATTCTAACTAGGAATCACACATAACATATTAAAATGTAAAAGTGGTTGAAACGAATAATATTAAATTACCTGGGTGAAGTTGTAAACTAAGATATCCCTAATATAAGAGTTAAAGCAAAGTTTGAATTGTTTTGCTAGACATACTAGTTTAATATTAAACCATTTAAAAAAATGGATTTCCTTAGCAATAGCTCAAAGTTTAAGAGGTAATTAACTGGTGCAAAAACCTTTCCCTGAGGACGATATCCATGATCAATGTAAGTTGATTGCACTATTATTACAAGCAAGCCGTTACACTTGCGGAACGCGATCAGATACCCAGCCTTAAACCCTAATTAAGCCCATATGCACTAGCCAGACTTAACTAGAGCCAACAACCTCTTCCCAATACCTAATAAACTCAACATGTATGTCTTGATAATCGGATAATAATTAAAACAAAATGCAATGGAATTTAAAACATTTTGACAAAACATTAGATATACAATAACTAGCATAAACCGCGGTAGTAAAATCATATCCTGACATTGTTTATTACAAAATTGTAATTCAATACAATATATAAAATAATAGGGAAATCAATTCACCGTAAAGAAGACTATAAAATCATAATCTTCTACGTTCTTCAATCGAAGCGCACATCGATAATCTGAAATGTTAATTTGGGAATGAGCGCTCCAACTTGCTCAGTAAGTGATGCTCATAAATATATCAATTATCACCTACTATCAATAAATGAATGAATAACAATATGAATCCAAAACATATCAATTCCGGCATAAAAATTATATAAAAACACGTAACAGAATGCAAGTTCAAAGGTTAATTGCAAATGTACTCGTGACTTGTAAATTTTAGTTAAATTAATAAGTCATACTCTAAGGTCACTCGCATGTTGCCGATAAGGGATTATGTTGGTTTATTCAAGCTTGATTGAGCAACTAACTCCAAATGGATAATGAAGATTAAGGTAAAACTCCAACTAATTGAGGATATAAGGGTTGAATCCATTTTTGGGCGAACCTTTTTCATTCATTAGGACGAAGGACGAAATCGATTTTTCGGAATACCTTTTCAATCCTTTGTGCCGGTCTGCCTTATCGACCATTTCCAAGATTTTTCACTTATATAATAGTCAAATCACAGTACATTGCCCTAATCCCAGTTCATAATACTATATAAACTAAAAACACTAATTTATGAAACATAATTGATAAGAATATGAGTCCCACTTACCTATGCCGAGTTGTCCTAACTTTATACCGACTTACTCAACTCTTGAAATCCATATATCTTTCCCATCGATCAAGAACCTAAAAAAGATTGATTATCATCAATTTAAGTCTAAAATGCATTAGTTAACACCCATAAGCTAGTCCTAATTGAATCCGAAAATAATTTGTCACTTTTTAGGTCAATGCGACCATTTCACGGTTTTCGAGGTAAAAACCTTGTTATAAAGTCTTGAAAGAATTCCAAATTCTCTATTTTTCTTTATAGAAATACACAATTTCTATTGATTTGGCCCAAAATATAATTTTTCTTATTTTTTATTTTTTAAGATTTTTTGCACTTTGAATTTTCTTTTATATATATTTTTTGAGGTGGGGTTCGTCCCTTAAATCGCATCGATTTAGTTATGTTGAATTGGACTCGGTTCGGTCCGGTCTAGGAGATTAAAACCCTATATTCTTCCTCATCGACTCTATTATGCAGATCGTCATTCATTCATTTTTTTAATTCACTGGGGTTGGTTTTGGCCCTAACGCAAGACACTCTTAGGCAAGGGAGACGACTCTCATGTCATCTCCTTCCTCGGACGAACTGCATAGTAGTTCGTTCGAGCCTCCCAACCCAACTCCATTAACAATCAACGACAATAGCAACCAACATCAATGACGAACAACAATAATAACACAACAACAACAACTCAATAACCTTAACTAAATCATCTCCATCGCTTTTCTCATTCCCTAGTTTTAATCTCTCTTAAGATCAACTTTGATTTCTCTTTATTTGTCAAAATGAAGTTGGATGAGGCCGTGTGTTTGTGTTTGATATAAATACAAGATTTTCTCAAGATTCGCAAGCACGAATCTCAATGCCGATCCAAAAGACATGAACTAAAGTCACATTTCTTTAAGTGACATCAATTGTAACATATGCCTACACATGCACATTGATTATCCTTGCGATATGGTTGCATAAATATCATGGCATGGATAGTCATCTAACATCCAACGATCAACACATTCATCTCCTCGAGATCTACGCTATACGTATCTCGAGAGAAATCAAAGATTTAAATTCTTAATTTGATTTAAAATTTAGGACTCATTTTTATATATTTATATATATAAATATTAAATATATAGATTACTATGTATTTTTTGGGCCTAAAAATTCACTGCGTGTGCCGACCAGCTTTCTTGGGCATGCACACTATTGTACATCCCATGCCTGTCACCCTCAACCCCGTATGTCACTAGGCCTCTACCAATTTATTACTTATTTTGAATATATATTTATATATATATATATATATATATTTTATATATACACCTATATTCATGCGTTTGTAATTTTATTGTGTGCGCCAATGAGTACACTCGGGCGTGCATGCTACATCACAACCCATGTGCATCATCCTTGACCCACATACAGTATTAGGCATCCGATAATTTCCCAATTATTCAATTATAGTCCAAATAATCGAATTATTTACATAATTAATAATACAATTCATTCAAATGTTAAGCAACACGCAAATCCACGCATACACTAATCAAGACAAGTCGGCTTAACCACGAGTCCGGATCAAGGTTAATTAACTTTCAAAATAACGTTAATCATCGGGTTAAGGACACATGTCATTACATTCTACCTAACTTAAGAAATCTCGTCCTTGAAATTAAAGTTTATCAACTAACTGTAACTTTGAAAATAAAGGGGAGTTATTTCCTCATTTCCCAAATTAATTCCTCAACCTTAAGATTCTCGAATCTACATCGCTCTTTTATAAGGGAGAAGTTCAAAAGAATGCATACATCTTGTGAATATTTCAACCTTTGATGCTTATCAACATAGTCTTTCCATTCATCTGACATAGTTGCATACTGATAGTCTGCTAACACCACTATGTGTAGTTCTATTTTACTCAAGCTCTAATTAATTTTTATCTTCATTTTTTTATCCAACCCAGTTGATGATGAAGTTAAGCATACAAGCTTTTAAGGGAAACATCGCATCATTTATAGCTTGATAGTACCAATACCACAAAACTCACA
Source organism: Stephania yunnanensis (assembly GCA_039657365.1). NCBI lineage: Eukaryota > Viridiplantae > Streptophyta > Magnoliopsida > Ranunculales > Menispermaceae > Stephania > Stephania yunnanensis. The sequence goes on along the minus strand of CM077584.1, from coordinate 47,255,788 downwards.
TAGTAAAATATATTTCTTCCAATAACTACCACATTCTGAGACACAAGCTCAAAAATTATATTCTATGGAACTAAGATTAGCAGCAAATATATATTTTTTAAGATTGAGAAAGGTCTCTCCCAACTATTATACATCTCTTTCACACTAAGAAGTAGACTTTCGATTTCTCACTGAAATAATAATCCTAGTTCTCCATAAACTCTCAACTCTTTTTATACATTTATCTCGCTTATTTTCTCACAAAAATTAAACCACGATACTAGTAAGAAATCCACAGACTCTCTTAGTCATACAACTACAACATCAACAACTTTCAGTCGTCATTACAATTTAGGTGAATCCACCATAAATTCTCGAGCACGAAATTTCATTCATATAGGGGCAAGAATAATATAACCCTCTAGGTTAATACTACTTAACTTCCACTTGGTGATGTATCTCATATTTCTTTATAAAATTTTCATTGCTAATTTTCATTCTAGGTCACCAAAAACTCATTATTATCACAATAATTTTAGTTTTTGCTTAAATGAATAGTTTAAAGAAATCCATGAGAATCACATAACATTCTTGCCTCAGTTTTTGATTTGAGTTCCAAGAACTTTCTTTACATGCTTGATATAATCCACATAAAACACCAATAACTAGTGGTCAAATCTTGACCTACTAGATATTCTCAATTAATTTCTCTAATAATTCACCACTCAATTAATCATCATTAGGTCAGCTCCAATGTGTGCTCCAAAGAATATACTTGTAATCACCAACCCAAACACTCAACTGATGATGTGACTGCACATGCCATCAAATTGGTCACAATTATACATTTCACTTAAGAGATAAAACTGAGTAGCTTTTATCGTAACTACGTCCTCTATCATTTTTCCTTTTCAAGGAATTGCTAATACTATCACCTTTAACGAGTGATATTTCAAAGTGAATTCCTAACATTTGAGAAATCCAAGTTATCTATCTCACCTTCCATTTCTATCGCCCTGATAATTACATTATTCATACTTCCATTGTTTAAAACTCACTATTTCAACTTTACACCAATCCACTAGTTTTTATATTTTCAAGTTGTTGTTTATTGATTCTTCTAAGATTCTTGAATCTTTAAGAACGATAAAAGACTCTCAATAAACCTTTCCTTTTGAATACATATGTATCTCAAACTCCTATTATTCAAAATACCTTATATTCCTCTTGTTTTACAAGTGATGCATTTCCATATTTGGTTCATCTACCAAAATAGTTCTCTCGAGACTATCAATCCCCAATAGTTTTTCTCAAATGTCTAGAACTATATATATAGAAATATAAGCCGCAATCTTGCTTTATTATGTCAACACACATTTTTACCTAATTAAGAATTCTTAGGATGAACTTTTAACTTCTTCTACAATTCAGGTACAATCAAGCAAATACTATGGTCGAACTATAATTTCATTTTCTTCTAAGGCATCCTTGTATTATCTCAAATTACACTAATATCATACTTTAGTTAACCGAATAAATAACACAATGATACTTAGAGATCCATTGACCAATCATTTGTATTATTCAATTATTTCAAGATTATTTTACTCTTTTGCCTTTATGTTGAATATAGAACAATCCGATATTGTCTCAATCCCAATCAAATCCCTTGATTTGTAGTTGATATTCAACTCTCATACATGAAATTTACCTTTGAAACTTAGCACTTACACTTGCAAAATCTGGTATAAACCAATTTACTATCAAGACTCGTAACTTTTTTTTACGGTAATGCTCATGCACTTCCTAAACGTTCAAAGATTTCATCTTATTATCGATAACACGATAATAACTTGATTAAGTAGGGTTCCAAAACTCTACACCCTTCATTCATGAACATAGCATGAGCTCTAATAAGTTCTAATGGTTTCCACCATCCACTTATAAAGTTATCTAGTAATCACCTAAAACCATCTGTATATATATCCTTAACTCCGATCATACCACGATGACAACTAGATTTCAACTAACTCTTTAGACCAACTGGTTTCACCTTTTTATCAAAATGAGTTGTCAATTTTAGGCGATGAATATTCAGTCCCATTGCCATATATTATTCTTTGAATTCTCCAAGTCATCATATTCATTGACCACTCATTCTCCCTAACTTAGACTATAACAGTTTAAAAGATCAGACTAATATATCTTACTAGCTCACTACTATGTTCGAGATTGAACTATCTTCAAGTTTTACTAGTATTGAATACTTGACTTCACCTTTCACTTTCCAACAAATTGCTTGTCATTCTAATATGGGTTAACACCATATCTAAAACTTCTACTTCATAACCAATTATGAAGTATAAATAAATTAGTGGTTTTCTAACCTCAAATAGGCTCTTATTTTTAACCACTAATTTATTTATTGAATAACTTTCTTTATTACTCAACTAATCCCAATACTAGTAATAAGTCTCATCCCAAAGTGAGTTATCATATAAAGTAATTCAGTATTCCATTACTTCATAAATTTAATTCTCCTAATGTAGGTCTCATGGTCTAATTCAAATAGATACTTCTTTAGTGGCTATTATTTTTCTAATAATATCAGTGATAACAAAGACCATCGAAGACAGTTAATAGGAGGAGAATTTAATTTCATTTTTGTAAGTTTTTCTTATGTCTTTTTTTTTCAAGTTCCTTGAGGTTAAGATTCTCTCGAACTCTTACCTTCAAAACCTTCTCATATAATGAGAAATCAATGGAATTAAACCATTTTATTATCATTAAGGAAAGACATAACTCTTATATCTACCTTGTAGATATAATAAAACATAACAAATAATATATCTCAGTCTTTTATTTTTTGGTTACCTCCCAAAATCATGATAAAACCACTTATTATTTTCTAAGTTTATTTATAACTGGAGACAACTCTCGAGTTAGTAAACCTAAGTTCTAATACCAAACTATATCAAAGCCAATAACTTTAAACTTCGGTACCAAACTATATCCAAGTTATTATATGTTTAAGAGTGGTGAACCTTAGATGTGAACTTGGATTTGAAATCAAATGTAGCATCCCCTATCTCGATTAGGACGATACCTGGCTTGAAACCCTAATTAAGCCTTGGTACACTAGCTAGACTTAACTAGAGCCAACAACCTCTTCTCAATACCTAATAAATGCAACATGTATAAATTGATAATTGAATTACAATTAAAACAAAATGCAGTAGAATTTAAAACTTTTTTGATAAAACATAAGATATACAAAAACCAACATAAACCTTAGTAGTTAAATCATTTCCTAACGTTGCTTATTACAAAACATTGATTCAATACAATACATAAAACAATAGGGAAATCAATTCTCCATAGTGAAGACTATAAACTCTTAATCTTCCCCGTTCTTTAGTCGAAGCGCGCATCGTTAACTTGAAATAATAATTGGGGAATGAGTTCTCCAACTTACTTAACAAGTGATACTCATAAACTTATCAATTATCAAATACTATCAAGGAATTAATCAATCAACAATATAAATCCAAAAATATCTATTTAGGCATAAAAAATGATATAACAATGCATAACGAAATGCAAGCTGAAAGGTCAACTGCAATTGTACTCATGACTTGTAAATCTGAGTCAAATTACAAAGTCGTACTCTCAGGTCACTTGAGAATATAACCACATAATCCCCATGTTGGCCGACAAGGGATTATATAGGTTTATTCAAGCTTGATAGAGCAACTAACTCCAAATGGATAATGACGAGTAAGGTAAAACTCCAACTGAGGATAAAAGGGCGGGATCCATTTCCGAGCAAACTTTTCAATCCTCAATCCCGATCGGCCTTATCGACCATTTGCAATGTTTTCCACAAATAAAATAGTCAAATCATAGTACATTTCCCCAATCCCAGTTCATAATACTATATGAACTAAATATACTAATTTACAAAACATAATGAATAAGAATACGAGTCTCACTTACTTGTGTCGAACTTTCCTAACTTTATACTGACTTACTCAACTCTCAAAATCTATAGATCTTTCTCCATTGATAAAGAGCCTAAAATAGATTGATTATCATCAATTCGAGTCTAATACTCATTAGTTAACCCCCGTAAACTGGTTCTAATTGAATCCGGAACCAATTTGCCATTTTTTAGGTCGATACAACCTTTTCTTGTTTTTTGAGGTAAAAACCCCGTTATAAAGTCTCGAAAGAATTCCAAATACTTAATCTTTATAGAAATACATAATTTATATTGATTTGGCCAAAAAGTATAATTTTTTACTTTTTTTCCATTTTTAGAATTCATTTCAATTTATAACTTTTCTCTTATATATATTTATAAGGCTGGGTTTGACCCTTAAACTAGACTAGTTTGGTCCAGCTGAACGTGACTCAGTTCAGTATGGTTTAGGGGATCAAAATTCTTCCTCTTTGACTGTGTTATACAGATCTTCATTCATTCATATTTTTAATTCATCGGGGTAGGGTTTGGCCCTAACTCTAAGGCATTCATGAGCAGGGGAGATGCCGTCTCCTTCCTCGGACATACTACACAGCAGTTTGTCCAAGCCTCCCAACCTAACTCCATTAACAATCAACGACAACAACAGTAACATCAACGACCAACTGCAATGAGAACAACATACATCATCTTATCAACCTTACCTAAATAATCTCCATCGCCTCTCTCTTTTGCTGGTTGAAATCTCTCAATTTCTCTTTCTCACTGCGTCAACTTCGATTTCTCTTTGTTTGTTGAAATGAAATTGGATGGGGGCATGTTTAAGATAAATATGAGATTTTCTTGAGATTTTCATGCACGAATCTCGAGGCCGATCCTAAAGATATGAACTAAAGTCTTACTTCTTAAAGTGACATCAATTAAAACACATGCTTAGACATGCACATTGATTATCTTTGAGATGTGGTTGCATGCTTCTCGATGCGTAGATAACCATCCAACATTTAACGATCAACACCACTCATCTCCTCGAGATCCTTCCTACACGTATTTGAAGAAAAATCTAAGATTTAAAATTTAACTTGATTTAAACTTTAAGATTTATTTTTACATATTTCTATGTAAACTATGAGTTTGACTATGTGCACCTCTCCAAAAGCTATGGGTAAGCTACATGATGATTGCACCCCATCAGCAGTTAAGGACACTAACCTTAAATTATTTTCCTTGAAATGCCCTTGTTTGTTTAGAAAGGCACCCCACAACTCTAAAATTAGAAAAACAAAAAATTGAATGAGATGGAGAACATGCATGAGCCCTTTGTTCTTGATTCCAATCGATTCGTGAATGGGAAAAAGGTAGGGAGGACGAGAACATGAGCCCTGAAAGTCGGTTCTGTGGATGAGAGCACGAGTATGGAGGTTGTTTGTGAGCTGGTGGTGGTTCAGATTTGGGTATTCATCAAAATCATGTTTGAAATGTGAGATTATTGGTGTATTGTAATGTTTTTTTGATGTTTGTGGTTTGTATGCCTTTGTTGTTGTTTGGGGTGGAAGTGTAAGGGCGTTTCGTGTAATTCTAGCGGCCACCTCTCATTCAGTCACACAGGACTAAACATAATATATTTGCTCAGTTGTAGGTGACCGTACAAAAAAACTTAGTTATGTGTAGGGTACCACAATGTTAAACATCACTCAATAAATTTTGGTTGTTGTGTATGCATTTGTTGTTATTTACAGTCAAACTTGATTGTTCGTTTCGTGCTCAGAATTTGATCACCTCTGATTTGGTCACACATCACCAAACAATATGGTTTTATTCGGTTATTGGTGACCGAACAATATGTTGTTGTTCGGTCATATCCCACCAACAAGTTTATGTGATTTGTATTGTAGATATGTAAAAGGATTTGTTCGGTCATGCACGATCGAAGGTTGCTATTCAGCTCAGTCAATAACAATCAAATAATACAAATTAGCTCGGTCACTAAAGATCGAACAATACTAGTTTGCTTGGTCAATACCCACCAAACATACCTTTTTTTGGCTAAAAAATGTTATTTGATTCTATAATGTTTAATGAAAGACTGGCTATTGAGTTAGGGTTATATTTATGTAACTTTCTTCTAGGATACTCGTGCTGAGATGAGCGACTATTCTGGCCAGAGAGCTCAGACTAATTCTTATATACATTCGAAAGAGTTGGGATGGAAAGCTGACGACCTCTATGAGGGATCCATAGCACAGGCCTCAGATGTACAAGGGATGGAACTATCAATTTACAAGACCCCCATTCCTCAGGTGGAATCTTCTTCACTAGAGTCAAGTAAAGAAGATAAGGAATAAGTTGTTAAGGAAGAATATCCCATCGAAAAAAAAGTGAAGAAGATAGTCAAGAAGATGGAGAGGAAGGTGTTAGTGAAGGAAATGAGCAAAAAAAGTGCAACAAGAAGAAGAAGAAGAAGAAGAAGAAGAAGATGATGAAGATGAAGAAGAAGAAGAAAAAGAAGAAGAAGACAATGTACTCTAGCAAGTGGTCAGAGAAAGGGCCAGTGGCAAAGGTCGTGGTAGCAAGGGCAAGGCTGCAACATTAGGCAAGAAAATATTCTAAAAGCCAGCTGATGACTCTACAACGCATTTTCTTAGTGGGCCAACAAATTAGACTGTTTGAAAAGTTTCAACAATCATGTTGCCGCGGTCATATGGAATAACAAGGTATTTAGGTTTTTCAATTATAATACAAATGAATTTGGTTATGTGTTGTTTCAATAGTTCCATTAGTTTCTAATCATGTATTTTTTGATATTTCAATAGCGGCCCTTGCTTAGATGCATCAAATTAAGGTGCCTATTTGGCAAGTGCACTCACCTAGTGCTCATACAGTAAGGCACATAAGACGCTTATGTCTGCCTTTGCAGAGAGATAGCAGCCAAAGACCAAGACATTTCACATCCTCTTTTGTGAAATGTTGATCACACTAAAGGATGTCAGCTTGCTATTGCATTTCCTATGATAGGAAAGGTTGTTGACTATGACATTCTTTACACAGTCGAGGAAATCGAGTTGGTTTCTTGGCTATTAGTGTGTTGGAGGCTGAGTTTAGAGAACTAGCTGAATAAGGACTTGAAAGTGAACAAATCATGGTTGAAGGGGTAATGGGGTGTGAAACCAAAGCCTTCGAAAAAAGGCAATGTGAATACGCCATTGTTCCCCCTAGTTGAGTACATAGCTTGAGCCTACTTTTGATATATGCCTAGATGTACCCTTTTTGTTGACAAGTCGAGAATGAAAGTGTTAGTACACCTTCTATAGTTGCTAGAGGATTTGGACCAGATGAATACATATGCATGGGGTGCTGCAACTTTAGCTTACCTGTACCGATAACTTGAGGCAACAACTCAAATGGATGCTTATTAGATTGCGAGATATCTGATATTGCTTGAGGTATGTATTGCATTTGCTGATTTATTAAGGTGCTAGAGTTTTATATCTTTTTATATCTAATGAATAATTTGGTTATTCCTTTGTAGGGATGGGTGTATGACTATCTTGACCTTCATGAAGTACACAGGAACACGTGGTACATTGAAATTCTCCCGGGTGTCAATAGGTAGGTCATAAAGAAAGAGCATGGGCTTAATATAAACCATATCCAAAGGCTCCACAAAACACTTGACAATACCTGATCTAATAAGGTGTGTGTACTATCTTGAATTGGTTAGAGTTTTCATGACTTTGTTAACTTCTAAATGAGCTCGTGTATGTCTTGTTTTGCTAGGTTACAAGAGACCCTTACTCAAGTATTTGAAATGAGGATATTGCGGAGCTCGCTTTTTAAAAGGTAACCATCAAGTACATGGGGATTGTTGAGCCATATCACCCTGATAGGTTCTTGTGAGTGCTTGGTCATGTCCAATGCATCCCCTCTGCTGTATACTATCCTACACGAGCATAACGAGGGAAGGTGGTGGCTAGTTACATGGCCAAGTTCAATTTTTAGGCCAAAATCTGGGAGAGGTGGCAAGATAACGTATGGTACGCTAGATCCAAATGACAGTGTGCAACTATGCATGGGAGGCGACTGAGGATTACATTGGGTAGTTCAATGACATATCGCACCAAATCATTCAAAATCTTGGGGGAACCACTATTGGTAATGACTAAGAGGATGTTATTTACGATCTGAGTTCTCTATATACCTATGTTTTCTTATAAATTCGAATTTAGCATCGTAATAATATCTTTGGGATTTTTCTTGTTTTGTTGTTTTTGTAGCGGGTACGACATGCTACGGATGTCGTGATGACATGAAAGGCATTGCCCTCGAGTGAAGGAAATAGGGCATCCGCAGTAAAGACATCAAACAAGGTGCTAAAGCACCTCACGATCATTGGTGTTCCTGTAGCATCTCCTATCCCAATTAGGGTAATATCCGGCTTCAAACCCTAATTAAGCCCCGATACACTAGTCAGACTCAATCAAAGTAGTAGTACATCCGTCATTCTTACCTGATAACCACAAATACAATATATTATATATCGAATAAAAAATTAAAAACACAATGGAATTAAAACTTTTTCGATAATATAAACGATATACTAAACTGACATAAACCTCTATCGTAAAATCATATCCCAACCCAGTTTGTTAGAAAATAGTAATTCAATACAATATATAAATAGTGGGGAAATCAATTCATTGTAGAGAATACTATAAGCTCATAATCTTCTATGTTCTTGAGTCAAAATGCACGTTGACAACCTGAAATATTAATTGGGGAATGAACACTTCAGCTTGCTCAGTAAGTGATGTTCGTAAGCATATCAATTATCAACTGATATCAATAAATAAATGAATAGTGGTATTAATCCAAAATATATCTATTTGGGGCATTGGAAAGAATATAATCAATACATAAATTAAGAGCAAGTATTAAAGTTCATTTCAATATACTTGTGATTTGTATTTTCATTTCAAACTGAGTTGTAAACTCCCGTTACCCTAGATTACAGTCTACAGAACTCACACGTAAGCTGACGTGTGATTTCTCTTGTATCTAGGCGTAGGGTAGCTACTAACTCAAATACGAAAGCAACAATCGTCTACCTCAAGGCTTCTGAACGGAAAGTGTTGCTAATGATCCAACATTTGCATCATCACTCCAATTTGATTCTACCATTGTACCTCTTTCCAAGAATTTAACATAAAAATAAGTTCGAGTCACAGTAAATTGCCCCATTCCCAGTCCATAATGTTATATGAACTAAATATACTAATTATGTTGCATAGATGATAAGGCTACGAGTCCCATTCTCAAGATCCATATACCTTTCCCATTGACCAATAACCTAAAATAGATTGATTATCACCAATTTGAGTGTAATAGTTATTAATTATAACCCCTAAATTGATCCTAACAGAATCCTCAACCAATTTGTCACTTTTTAGGTCATTATACTCATTTCACGTTTTTTGAGGTAAAAACCCTGGTCTAAAATCTAACACGAATCCCAAATTCTTTATTTTTAATAAAAATTCATCAACTTCTATTTATTTGTCAAAATACATTTTTTTGGGTTTTCCTTCCTTTTTTGGGATTTTTTCCAATTTTCCAGCCTCTTTTATTTTTTTATATTTACGAGATGGGTTTGGGCCTGAACCGGGTCGAACCGAGTTCGCCTCAACCAAGCCGAATCGGCTCGGTTCACAACTCAACCTATCTTCTGCTCTATTAGGTTTCATTTTTTTTTTTAAATCATGATTGGTTTCATTCGGAAGGGAGACGACCCCCTCTCGTTTTCTTCAGCAGATGGTTCAAGCCTCCATTCTCCTTCATTAATAACGACACACCAACAACATTAACAGACTAACAACAACAACAACAACAACAACAACAACAACAAAAACAACAACAACAAAACAACCCAATAGCATAACAACTCAACCAACCTCACCTTCATCGATCTCACCCTCTTTCCTTCCTCGATCTCACTGTCTCAATTTTGATCTTTTTTTTTTGGTTTCAATCTCTCTCGCAGTTTCTCTAGGTTTTGAAATGAGGCGGCGTTAGTTTGCATTTTTGGATAAATATAAGTTCTCGAGATTTGTATGCATGAATCTCAAGGCAGATCTGATTATTCAGTTTTGTTTACTTTACATTTTAATCTTTCTCGAGATACTTCTAGCGTATCTCATGGTTGATCTTTATGGATATCAATGAAACCAACCCCTTTTGAACAACTTACTTGATATCCAACACTTTTCTCGAGATTACCACGTACGAATTTCAAGGATGATCTAAAGGAATTAAAGTCACATTCTATAATGTGACACCAATTTTTACACATGAATACACATATACATTGATTATCCCTCAGACGTGGTTGAACACATCTCGAGGCATCACATTGCAAACCTCTACAGCCGATCAACTCATTTACTTTATCGATTCTCATGCTACGGGTATCTCGAGGCAAATCCAATGTATGATTTTGTTTAATTTAAACTTTAAGATTCATTTATATATATGTATATACATACATATAAATATATAGAAAACTATGTATTTTATGCCTATAAATTCACCATGCACACCAACGATCACCCTTGGTCGTGCACACTATTGTACATCTGACGCGTATCACCTTCGATCTTGCCTGTCATTAGGTACTCACCAATTATTAATTAATTAATTATTTATTTTTAATATATATATATATATAAATATATATAAGCCTATATTAACACGTCTATGACTTCGTCGTGTGAGGCAACGAGTACATTCGGGCGTGCCCTTGACTCACAAATAGTACTAAGCATCCCATAATTCATTAATTATTCGATTACTACTAATTATTTCCATAAATACTAATACACGCCATACCTACACCAAACGAGAGACAAATCCATGCACATGCTATTCGAGAAAAGTTGAGCTTTACCATAAGCCTTACTCGGGTTAATTAGAACTCGTATTCATATTAATCACTTGCTTCAGGTAACGGGCGTTACAATCTCCCTTATTTAAGACAATGTTTTCTTTGAAATTAAAGGAAAAGTACAAGTTAGCAATAGTTCTGAATAGAAATGGAAATTGCACTTCCTTATATATTTTTTGGTTCCCAAGTTATCTTTTCATTTTTTGTCAAATTTCTATTTTCCCTTAATCCGAACCTACGATGCCTTTTAATAGATGAGACTTTCGAAAGTATAACAAAATTATCTTTTGAACTCTCCAAAAAATTTATGATGCTTATATCCTCCATATTTTGATCTTTACCTAGTTGTAGTTATAAATCAACTAATCTATTATACCCTCTATGTGTAGCTCTTAATTAACTCATTTTTCACAAAATTGTATCTCAACTCTTAGTTTCGTACATCAATTTTCAATAAGATTGAGCATATTTGGCTTTATCATCTGACAATGTAATCCACTTGAATACCTTTATATCACAGAGCTCATATAAAGGAATCTATTTTCTTTCATCTGCCATAAATTTCCATTACACGAGCTTGAAAACTTAAATTATGAAAGGACAATGAATGGTTAGGGTGATTCGGTGTTACTGATGATAAAGGGTAGAGTTTCTCTCCCGTCCAACTTTTCCTCATCCATGCCTAATCTGCCTTACCACATCCCACTTCTAAACATTCCAGATACATCACTGATAAGAAAATGCAGACTTTGGTCAATCTATCAACAACAACTTATATATCGTTTTGTTGATGTCAAGATATGACTAATCTTATTTCATAACTTATAGCTATATTTTCTTTTTACTATTAGATATAGATAAGAATTTACCTATCATTTCAGGTTCTCATTATTCAATCTTAACTTACTAAATAAATATCATATCTTTTTGTAATTTCAACAACTAATTGTTATTTTTGACAATGCACACTTTGCATCGTATGCCTCAGTACGACATTACATTGCCTATATAAGCAATATAACAAAATCCATGAGTTTGTCGAATGAATCCTTGCCTAATATGCATTCCAAATTGAAGTTTTCCTATCATATTCTAATGCGTCCAACACAATTCCATTAAATAGTCTAATATGGAAATTAAGTCTTAAAAGCCAAATTCTGGCATATCAATTTGGTCCATTAGACTTCTAAATCACCATATCACCTAATTAATCAAACTCTTGGCCTAGCTCCAATCTGAGCTTCAAAGAATATATATGTAATTATCAATTCCAACAACTCAGTTGATGACGTGCCAGCAGGGCTCCACTTCATAATAATTATTAAATATCTCTCTCAAGATAAAGTACTGAGGAGCTCCTATTATAATTACATTTTTAGTTCTTTTATCTATTCAAAGTATTGATCGCATCAATCAATTTGTATAAGTGAATTCTTAGAGTGAATTCATTTTATTCAATAATTTAAGTTACTTATTTCACCTTCAATTTCTTTCACTCTAAAAACTATCTTCAAACTTTCATTGTTTGAATACTTTCAAATCAAATTGCACCAACTCATTAGTTTTCATACTTCTCATCTGCCATCTAATATTTCCTCTAAGAATATTTAATATTAAGAATAACTAAATATTTCAAACCCTATAATAAATGAATGAATATGCTCCATCTTTTGAGTTGAATGAATTCATACCTAAGTCTTAACTATAGGATTTATACTCTCAATCCATCTCATAGATGAAATACATTTTGAGCTTTTACCTTACAAGCAATGCCTTAAATTGTTTGGTACAACTACCAAAATAATTATTTCATAATAGTTCCTCTCAAGCTTCCTTAAACTATATAATAGTATAAACTACAATGTTTTGCTTCATTCTGTCAGCATAAAGCTACTTGAAATAAAGTACTAGGCTAAACCTTTAGGTTTTTCCATATTCCGGTATAACCAAGCAATTATTGTAAATAAACCATACTTCAACTCTCCCTTAATTCATCCTTGTGTCATTTATAAATTATCTCAATTTTGCTCTTGGGTTTATTGAATGTACAACACAACGATACTACAAATTTTTTGTACCTTACTTGTATCATTCGATTATTTCACAATAACACTATTTTTACTACTTTTATGTTGAATGTAAGACAATTCTCTGATTGTCTCAATCTTGGTGAAATCCATTGACTTGCAATTTATATTCAACATATATATGAGAAATTTACATTTGAATATTAGTATTTGCACTTGCAATCCCTTGGCATAAGCCAATTTATCATCAGTGTTCATATGACGTTGCGATATTGCTTGTGCCTTTGCTAAGTCTTCAACCCTTTTATATGATCATTGATAACACAATGGTAAAATTATTCTAATAGAGTTCAACAACTTCACGTTTTCCATTTTTAAACATAGCATGAGCTATAGTGAGTTTTCATAGTTTCCACAATGATTTTCAATATGAACAAGTCATTGCCTAACTTAATTTAATGAAAACCAGATCTCAACCAACATTTGAGAATAATTGGTTTAATGTATTAGACCTAAATAAGTTGTCGATTTTGGGTAATGAAATTCATTATTGATTTATTTCAAGTTAATTCATCACTTGAGTTGAGTTTTCATACTCAAATAATTTCCATAATACACTAAAATGGAATTAATCATTGGTTTAACCTTAAAAACCAAGTAATTGAATAGTTCAATCTCAAATTGTTACAAAATTCTAAGAGAATCTGATAAAGAATTCTCTTGAAACTTTTAGAGTCACATTTTTTTCGTTCATCAAGCTCGAATTCTCATTAAGGATCTACTAAATTTCTACAACAAGTTCAAACACTTGAATCTCAAGTAATAACTTTGTTTCTATGAGTCAACACTCGTAGAAAATTAGAATTTTACCCGATTCTTGGTTAAAAGTAGCAACTAATACCAACCTCTTGATATTCTGATTACTTATTCATTCCCAATATCATAAAATATTCTTTGGATACTCAAATCTTCAGATTCATTGACAACTCATTTTCCTAATTTAGACTATTCCAGTCTAAAAGATTAGACTAGAACATATCACTAGCTCACTGCCATGTTATAACCTAGAATATACACATTCTCCACATTAAGTCTTCATATGAAATTACCGTAAAAGTGATAGAAATCAACAAATAAGATAGAGTTGACTAACATCATAGATTTTCTCTAATCCTTCAACTTTCATATCTCGCTATGAATCTTCACTTTTAATATAATTTATTTTCTAATATCCCTACATAGATCTACACATTAATCTAGTAATCTGATGCTTCATAAAACACTTATGAAGTATACGATATTTAGTGGTCATTTTATCTATCATAGATATTGTCAATGACCATTAGTATTAGTTTCATTAATTGAATGACTTTCCTAAATATATATATATATATCCATTTGCATTTACTAAAGTTTATTTGTCTTTTTATACGTAAGGACCCACCACAACATCACCCTTTTCATTTATCATTATATTAGTAAGTGTCGTTAAACTACAACAACATTAATAAACTTTCTCTTGCATCACCTTCAGTATGTGCGGCTACACCACAATAATAGTGAAATTCTTTTTTCGTTATTCCAATACGGACTAGCACCATATCTGGAATCTTATACTACACAATAACTTTCAAAATATGAATAAACTAGTGGTTATATAACCTTACTAGGTTTTCCTTATCATTCATCACTAATTTCCCTCACTAACTGAGTTTGCATCTTATTAAATTAAGTCTCAATACTAGTATATACTTTCTCAAAGTGAATTATCACCTTTAATTTTCAGTAGAAATCATTATCATTTTTTAATATCCATTCTTTTAATATTTGTCTCAAAGTCCATATTCAATTGATCCTTCTGCACTGACTATTACTAATCAACAATATTAGCGAGAATAAACACTATAAGAGACTATTCAATAAGAGAAAAGTTTACTTTTTGTCGTCATACTACTTTTTATGTCTTTCTTTTTTATATACTATTGAGATTTAGGTTTCTACAAACCCGTATCTTCAATATTTTCTTAACTCCTGAGATATTAATGAACACAAACCATCTTACTATTGCTCAGGAAAGACATGTTATGTAGATCTATCACATGGATATAATAAAACTCAATAAATATCATTACTCAATCTTTTATCTTTCATTACAACCCAAAAAGTCGATAAAAACCATTTATTAAGTTCTAGGTTATTAATAGAACTAATCTCCAAGTAAGTGAACCCAAACTTCTATTCAAATTATAAGTAATGAAATTGGGTTCTGACACTAAACTATATCAGAGTTATTCTTCATTCTCGGACAATTCAAGAATGAAGATAATCGCTATAAAAGCTAGGCTTTGGTACCAACTGTAGCATTTTCCATCCTAATTACGACGATACCCGACCTGAAACCTTTATTAAGCACCTGTACACCAGTCGAACTCAATTAAAGTAATAGTATAGATGTCATTCTTAACTGATAATCACAAATACAAATGTCATATATCAAATAAATAATTGAAAACGAAACAGAACTAAAACGTTTTCGATAATATAAACAATATAGTAAACCGACATAAACCTCGATCGTAAAACCATATCCTAATCTTGTTTATTACAAATTTGAAATTCAAAAACAATATATAAACAATAGGAAAATCAATTCATCGTAGAGAAGACTATAAAATCCTAATCTTCTCCGTTCCTGAGTCGAAATGCACATTGACAACATGAAAGGTTAATTAGGGAATGAGCCCTCCAACTTGCTTAGTAAGTGATGCTTGTAATCATATCAATTATCAACTAATATCAATTAATAAATGAATAGCAATATGAATCCAGAATATATCTATTTGGGGCATTGGAAACAATATAATCAATACATAAACTAAATGCAAGTATTAAAGTTAATTTTAATATACATGTGACTTGTATTTTCATCTCAAAGCTAAGTTGTAAAATCCCGTTACCCTAGATTGTAGTCCATAGAACTCACACATTGGCGGACTTATGACTTTCGTGGTGTATCCAGGTGTAGCGTAGCTAGCAACTCAAATAGGAAAGCAACAATCGGGTACGTCAAGGTTTCTTGAGGGAAAATGTTGGTAATGATCCAACACTTCCATCGTCACTCCAGTCCAACTCCCCCATCGTACCTCTTTTTGAGAATTTAACATAAAAACAAGTTCAAGTCACAGTATATTACCTCATTCCCAGTCCATAATGCTATATGAACTAAATATAGTAATTACGTTGCATAGCTGATAAGAATATGAGTTCCACTTACCTGCGTCGAGCTTTCCTAACTTTATAACTACTGGTTTTTGAGATCCATACCCCTTTCCTCGTCGACCAATAACCTAAAATAGATTGATTATCATCAATCTGAGTTTAATACTCATTAATTATAACGCCTAAATTGGTCTTAACAAAATCCAGAACCAATTTGTCACTTTTTAGGTCGTCACGATCATTTCACGTCTTCAAAGTAAAAACCCTAGTCGAAAGTCTCGCACAAATTCCAAATTCTTCATTTTTATAGAAATTCATCGATTTCTCTTCATTTGGTCAAAATATATTTTTTCTGGATTTTCCTTATTTTTCTAGAATTGTTTTCCTATTTTCAGCCATTTTTATACTTAAGAGATGGGTTTGGGCCAGAACCGGGGGGAACTTGATTCTACTCAATCGAGTCGAATCGGTCCAGTTCAGGGCTCAACTCATCTTCTTCCTTAAACAAAAAAAAAACTCTACTTTATTTCGGTTCATTTTTTTTAAATCGTGATTGGTTTCATTGGGAGGGGAAACGACCCCCTACCTTCTCCTACCTCGGATGGGTCGAGCCTTCCTTCTCCTCCATTAACAACAACTCACCACACCAACCAACAACATTAACAAACCAACAACAAAAACAACAACAACAACAACAACAACAACAACAACAACAACAACAACAACAACAACAACAAAAAAATCAACAACAACATCAACATCATCATCATCATCATCATCATCATCATCATCATCATCATCATCATCATCATCATCATCATCAACAACAAGCAACCCAACAACCCAATAACAATGACAACAACAAGAACAACATCATCATCAACAAATAACCCAACAACCGAACAATAACATCAACAAATAACCCAACAACTCAACCAACCTCACCTTCAACGATCTCTACCCTATTCCTTTCTTTTTCTTTTCTTTTTTCGTTCTTTCAATCTACGGGTTGTAAGGCACTACGTCGTTTTCTCCCTTGCTTTGCTTGCACTAAATATCTCTGAAAAGAAAACATAAAAAATGAAGTCCAAAAAGTCAAACATGAGACTTAAGGCTATATTTTTTATTTTTTTATGAACTTAAAAGTAACATACTGGAAATAAAACTTAGCAACTTTTCAAACTAAGTAAATCTAATTGCTACTTATCCCTTGTAATGGCACTAAAAACTTGATTAATGTTGTAAGTATAAAGGCTAGCTCGTAGTAATAGTGAAATCAACTTACATTGATCACATATATCGTCTTCAGGAAAAGATTTTTGCACTAGTAGTTTACCTATTTAACTTTGAATTATCGCTAAGGAAATCACTTTTAAGTTGTTTTATACTAACTAAACTCCCCAATTGATTTGGGACTGAGGCTATGTTGTTGTTGTTGTTGTTGTTGTTGTTGTTGTTGTTATTATTGTTGTTGTATACTAACTAAACTAATCTAACAAATCAATTTGAAATTTACTTGAACTCTTACATTAAAGATGTTGAGGAATGTGCCTTAGGTCAATCAAAAAATATTGTTTATCTTATAATTTTAGTTAATAAAATAGACGTTTTTGTTTGTTATTTTAATATAAGTGATTGCATATTTACCTTATAATAAGATCCATGCGTATTTGTTGAAATATTTTAAATGTCTCTAGTCGGTCATTTTTTGGGAACTATAATGAATTAAGATTAGTGTGAATCTTGATTGATGGTCATATCCATAGGGATACGAATCGAGATCATGAGTACTTGTTAAGTAACAATGTACTTGACCGACCCGCTATGTGAACACCATATGGATTAAGTCACAATTGTTACTCATGATAGTTATGTCATTTAGTCATTCGACTTTAGATTACCATAAACTTCAATATTATGAGCATGGTAATTTGACCCAAACAAATGTTGTCTTTAACCAGATGATTATAAAGATTATGATTGGTTACCATGTGAATAATATGTGAAAGTGCGTAATCAAGATATAATTTGTTCCTCTTATATAGAGAATTATAAGTGGATCCCTCGATATGTTAGACTATTAAATGCCATGTCCAAGAGAATTGATATGATCGAGGTCACTTGCATGTTTCTAGTCTTCCTAAAGATCGAGACTAGAACTATTAAACATTAAGGGTGACGTTCCATGCGTTATGTTTAATCAAAGGATATCGCACGACAAAAGGATATATTATATGTTATTCATTAGGTTGTATCGATTTTGATATTCATGCTATTTGCTTAGTCATAATTTTTTGCTAGAGACCGCTTATGACTTTGTTCCAAAATGGTTTTGGTTCACTGCCGATGCCGCATGAACCTATTGGGTAGCACACAAAAGAATAGCTTTACGCAATTTCAATTGATCCAAAATAATAAATTTTTTATGATAAAACTCATGACATAAAAGCCCTTGCGATTTGTTATATGATAATTTATTAATAGGGGCATATGTGTAATTTGCTTGAATTGCTTAAATACAATAGTTGTATTATGAATAGGTTTTTTAAGAATGTATATATAAATATATAAATAGAGGTTGAAACCCTAAAATGAATTAAGATTTTCATTTTTTCAATTTTTAAGTTCTCTAGATCATGGGAGAGAAAAAAAAAACGTTTTCAACCTCTCTTTGGGCTAGCACTCCAAATTGTGATCATCGTTCGTATGTGGATTTCTAATATAGGACGTGCACTTGAACATTCTGGAAACAATCAGAGAAGGAAATCATGGATTAATGTATAGTTTACTTTTGTAGACCAAGTTTAATGTTTACTGGAACTTATTTTCGATCCTATTGAGGTTCTTCAAAAATAGTTTTGAACTTTTCATTGTGTGTGAACCCCATAACCCAACAAAGGATTTCTTAGTTCACAACTTTGCCTAGGTAATTTAATAGTATACTTTATATTCATGTTTACATCTTAATATGTTGTGTGCAATGCCTAATTAGAATAAACAGATTTTCTTCAAATCTATAAGATTCTAATGTGCAAACTTGAACTCCATCTATTAGTGTGAATAATGTAAATTTCATATTTCCTTAAGTCCCAAATGATTGGATTCATGACCGACTAAATTTACTATCCATGCCTCCCTAATCGACAACTTTCTATCAATGTTGTGCATTTTACGATTGTACAGTTCATGTTCGGATTAAAAGCTTCAATGACCATGATAACTCCTAAAACCTAATATCATTAAACACGTGATCATGATTTCTGAAGCATTAAACTCATAATCAATACAAATTCTAACCATTGCACTTTTTATACTTGTTTTTTACTTATATTCAAAGTATAACATTCATACCATAGTATCCATTGATCCCCAAGATAGATAGACTACTCACACTTCATTGAAAGACATATATCATAATTCATAATGAAAATCATTGCAAATAAGAGATGAAAATATTTCCTCAAATTAATCAATGAAACCAATTTTGAATTGCAAACTTGAAGTCTTTAATATTTTCTTCACACAAACTCCTTAATACTCAAACTCAATGTAAATACTATGCTAAATTATTCTAATGGTGGATAATAGTTGGTATGTTCTTAGTTTACCATGTCCTAATTCCCATTTCTACTCCTCACTTAGAAACCCTACTTTACAATTTAACTTGACTTAAAACTTTAACTTTCTATTTCCTGCGTGTCTGTGTTTGTCGCTTATGTTCCGGTGTCGTGGCTTATAGGCCATTGCGCTGACATTGCATGTGTATTTGTTTGCTCACTAGTGTCTCGACGTTGTCACTACCATCTCGGTGTCGTCCCTTTTACACCACAACCCCACCATTGCACCGGACCTCCATACTTGGTTTTTTTCACTTTTTTATCTCTCCTATGTCGTGCCTTCCTTCCCACACTGTGCTTTGTATTCCCATAATGCCAAAATGTGTGGTGACGGCACCAACCATGTTTTCGCAGGTTTTTGCTATGTTTATTCTCATTTTACATTTTTTTGTTCCCTTACACCTTAATTCCTTGAAAATGCAACAATACCATGAATTACAAGTCATTTAAAGATATTTATACTAAATATACTACTAAACTAACCCGAAATATAATTATAAATAATCATATATCAAATACCCCCAAACTTAGGATGTTGCGTTTCTCGAGCAAAGGTGTATTATACTAAGCTTCATAATAACTAGTTCTTGTTCAGTTTACATTGTTCATGGAGTATCCTTTAATTTACTAAGTTTCTAGTTAATAATCCACTCAAGAGTTTTTATTTGCAAAAACTTATATTTTTAAGGCATGTAGCTTTAACAACACATATAACTTCACTTTCAAAACACCAAAGTAGATAACAACCAAAGACTATCACTACTCATAAGCTTATTTCATCTTAGCACTCAAGTACCAAGTATACAATCTCATGATTTCTCATTAAGTTCAAGAATTTACAACTAAGCATAGATCACGCTCATCTTTGGTAGAATTTAGCACTTCAAGAGTCTATAGGACTTCATATGGTTGGAAAGGAAACTTAACTCAATTTGCTACTCGTACTTGAGCTAAGTCTTTTATCCGAAGAGTTTTAGTTACTTCTTTCTTATTATTTATTTATTTATTTATTTATTTCATTTCTTTTTTTTTTAGTTTTTATTTTTACAGTCCCTGCTCCTTTTCCTATGGACTTTATTCTTCCTTACTTTTTCCAACCGTCAAGTTCTCTACTCCATTTCCTGTAGAACTTGTGGGATTTTCTCAATTTTTTTCTTTTTTTTAAATAAAACTCTTGTTAACACATATCACTTTCATTAAATCAAGTAAGATAACTCCAACTTTTAATTTACAATGCCAATTTCTTCCCCTCTTTGCACTAAGACTGTATTTAGTTTTTATTATCAAGTAAGATTCACGCTTATTATAAAATCCTTAGAGATCTAACTTTTTCCAGAAGTGTTCTAATTGCTTGCTTTTGTTTCATGTTCAAGGTCTTCCATAACTCTAGGTTTTTAATCATGAAATCACATCGTTATTTGCTAAATTTTATTGCTTCTTCTCCAATATTTAAAAATACTCACTTAAGTTTCAAATCAACAAGATACTTGTAATATACTCATCTAAAATTAAAGGCATGAATATGCAAATGAACTACTTATTCGTTAGATATCACTATATATAACCTAATCTATACTATTTAAGCATGTTAAAATAGTAAGTAAATGAAATAAATAATACGCTACCATGCTTTTCCCTTTAATCGCTTCAAAAAATAAATTTAAATGATCATACCTGCAATGTTTATCCTTATTTCAATCTTTCTTACCACTTCCCATAGTGCAGTGTAGTGTTGATGCCCCAAAACTTAAACTAAACCTTGTCCTCAAGGTTTAAAAGTAAGCGTGAAACATGAAAACACTAAAACATACAGACATATATAATAACACGAGTTATAATAAACTAAACTAAACATAGAATTAAAACAAGCAAATAAGTAACAAAAATCTCAAATGTTAAAAAAAACTGGTATGAAATTCACTCTAAACTCCTCAGGTCTAAAGGATTCCTATTACATTGACTTCAAGACTACGCGTCATCATCGTCATCTGCATTATCAGCTCTAGCTTAAGATGGTGTCAATGGATGCTCCACTCTCCCGCACTACACCAAATCCAGATCAAATACATACGTTTATGCTAATGGAAAACCTAATGACCTATCAGTTGATCTCAACTATTTGCACCTCTCATATATAGCTATGTTTTGATGATGATCAACAAAAAACATGAAATTGCACTACTTATTCCGCGAGTGTTGCTTTTTCTTTTCCATATCCAACTCATATCTTAACATGGTTGCCTAGTATTATGCCCTATCCTTCAGGTATTGTATACTCATCTCTGCTATCCATAACCTCTACTATCATGGATTCAAATCCTTTAGTAGTCGGTATGGGTGCCTTTATTAGAGGAGGTTGTGGAAAGACCTCAGGATTGTCTAAGTCCTACTCTCCAAACCCAAGCTTGTAGCGCTCAACGAGTCCTTGCTACTATTGTTCCTCCTCTTCTTCATTTTTTTCTTATTCTAATTTTTAAGCTAGTTTTGATGCTACCTAATCCTCTTGCCTTTTGGCCAAATACTCGGCCTCAAGTTTAGTTCCTTCGACTCTCTATCTCTTCCTCCTCAGATTCTTAATAACTACGCGATGATTTCAAAGTAAGCATGAAAGATTCATCCATGGTTAGTTGGGCCTCCATAGCAAATTCTTCGTCGTATCTCAACCTCACGCCAAACTTCAAGCATATCTAATTAATCAATAAAGGAAACAATAACTTGTTCTCCCTTTACAACATGATGGACTCCCACAGGCTGTATGTATGATCTCCCCGTACTTCACTATCTAATAAAGATAAGCCGCTTTTAGCTTGTTGATTTCACTGTACTAAGAAGTGGGGTATACCAATGCACTAAGGAAATGTTGCTACATCCTGTAAAAATTTCCAGCAGTCCCCTTCTTAATGCGCTTCAACATATTCTCTGCTCCCATGACCCACCCTTCTTT
The DNA here is from genome assembly GCA_039657365.1 of Stephania yunnanensis. Classification (NCBI taxonomy): domain Eukaryota; kingdom Viridiplantae; phylum Streptophyta; class Magnoliopsida; order Ranunculales; family Menispermaceae; genus Stephania; species Stephania yunnanensis. Next base: position 47,233,083 of record CM077584.1, on the reverse strand, counting down.
TCCTGAGATAACCAATGCATTTTCAATGGCTCTAAAAGGATATAGGTTATATTGTATCTCATATAGCTTAGTTGGGAAAGTCTGTGCGAATTCATACAACCTTAATTACTCCAAGTTGTAAAAAATATTGATCTCACATCTATTGAAGGGAACAAAAACCCCTCTTACATTCATTGGCTCATCCTTAGCCGTGAACTTCGCATTAGCACATAATACAAAAGCAATCTCACTCACTTCTTTAACTTTATTTTTCCTATAGTTTTGAGTGAGTTGTTCCTAATTTTGGTGCCTAATGAAAATTTTTCACTTTATTATCATACTTGGCCTTAATCGAGCACAATGGAAAATCTCGATCCATATAGCCGACGCCAATCAATTAGGGACTGAGGTTATGTTGTTATTTTATTATCATACCGCGTCGATAAATTAATTCCATTTTCACAAATGGACTCCCGATGAATGATTTTCTCATATCGATTCTTAACCTCTCTACAAATGAAAAATTTGCATTTTAAAGATATAGGCTCTTTTTTATTAGGGTTTCTAGAGATAGATGCCTCAAAATCTTTTGCTCTAGTTTGGATAACTTGTTTCCTTGTTCTTGCCATTTCTTCAAATTTCAACCAACTAAGCAACAACAATGCAATGCAACTCGGTCATCAAAGCACCTAAAAATAAAAATTTACATTACACGGATCATGCTTACGCCAAAGAATGGTAAAAACATGAACTTAGTCTCCATGGGCAACATTAATGCTCGACACTCACACAATCTTGAAAAACCAATCCTTCAACCTCAAATCCATATTTTCATCCAATATTATCATAATTTTCAAAATTCAATGCATAAATAGATGAAATTGTAAATGTACCTCAATGCTGAATTTATTTCCAGGGTATAACCCTCCTCCAAGCCTTATTCAATCCAAGGCCTCTAACTTTTCTCACCAACTAGAACCCTTTTCTCTCTTTAGAATCAAAATCCAAAAATTCAAGCCCTAGCTCTCCAACATGTGCAAATCCAAAATGCACTTTGCCTCTTTCACTCTCACTCACTAGGAACTCGCTAATCAGATTTAGAAATGATCAGACTTTGACTTTAAAGGGATGTATGATTGGTGGTTGTTCTGGGGTTTTAGTGCAAGTTTCTATATCCACAACATCGTAGGTAAACCTTACAATCAACCCCAACATCGTGCCAAAAGGCACGACGCCGCGACACCGCCGTCACTACGTCAACGATGTAGTGGTGCAATTTCTTAGTTTCCTACCTGCTGCCACCTCTATGCAATGGCCTACATCTATGGCGTCATGAGTAATACTCACATCATCGATCTCATAGCAAAAGTCTTTGTGTATAATTCTTCACCACTTCCCCTCCACCTCCGACATTGAGTATAACTCACATAAGGTGTCGTGGCTGAAGAAAATCTATAAAAATATGAAAGCTAATAAATCTTACATTTTATTTACCCATGCACCTTACCTTCACTGCTTTGAACTTTTTTGCTAGTTTTCGCTCTTTAATGATTTAACGAGACATTTCCATTCTGATGAATCATCACCTGGTGAATGGTCTTTCTCGCATATTCGACATAAATTTTCAAAAGTTAGAACTAAATCTTGTTAGTAACTAACTACTAACAAAAATTCAAAAACTTGAAATTTTAAAACTTAAAAGTTAAATCCCTGGGCTGCCTCCCAGTAGCGCTTAATTGAACGTCATTCAACGCTTTTTACTCGTTTAATTGGAGTATCGAGAAGCTCCATCTTCAAATCAGAGATTATGAATTCATTCTCGTTTGGATGTACTTCTTCACCATCGAGAAAGATAACCATATCTGCATCATCGTCCTCTTTGATACTTATCTTGAACTTCCTCTCTCTCGTGTATAAATTTACTTGAGCAGTGTTCAAGAATGGCTGCCCAAGTATCATAGACACATCATCATTCATATTATGGTTCTTGACCTCAAAATCAGTGATGAAGGTGAATCTACCCACTTTCATGTGCACATTTAAAACTATTTTTATAGTAGGTATCAAGTTACTATTTACTACTTGCAAATTCATTATATTAGGATAATTTTTGTTCAAGTTGGCATGCAACATGTCCATAAGTGGCATGACATTGATCGGGGCTCCTGTATCACATAAGAAGCTTCTAATCCGGTTCCCGTCAATATTTATCGGTTTGCTTATCTCTATCAGATCTCTCATTTTGATAATTGAAGTTGCAAGATGAACTTGGAACCAACTTGATGTCATTTCCTTGGGGGTCTTCTTTTAAAGGTTCCTCATTTTTTGCTTGGCTTTCCATTTTTTCTTCCTTTTCTTTTTCTTTAAGGCATTGATTCTTTGCTTCTCAAAAGCATCAAGCTTACTTGCCTCACTTCTATATTATGCTCATGCATATCTTCATTTTTGTATCATAGCCAAAGTGCTGACCTTTTATGGCTTGTATATTATTTGGTCCCGTGTTGGCTCATTTGTTGCCGTAGTGCTCATCATGCAAATGACACTCACATTGTCCTTAGGACTGGTGATGGTGTTACTAGGAAATTGTCATTTTCTCGAGTTCAAGGCTATAGCAAGTTGACCAATTTGTTTCTCTAAGTTCCTGATGGATTTTGATTGCTCATTATCCATCCTCTTCATAGCTTGCTTCACTCCTAACTCTTTCTCGTGCTTCTTATGGAATTCCTTAATTCTCATGCCCATAGCTTGCAAATACTTCTCAATTAGCTTTAGTGAAGTCATCTCCTTGCTCTACCCCAGCTTCTCCTTTAGGACTTGTTGCTCAAAGCCTTGAGGTAACTTATGTGTATTATTATGATTTCTATAAGAAAAGTTCAGTTCTTTGTTGTTGTATCCTAGATAAAATTGTTAAGGAGCCACTCTCCTCGGCCTGAAGTTATTCCTGAAGCTTTGGTTATTAATGAAGCTGATGTTTTCATGCTGCATTCCTTGCTGTATGTCTATTTGGTTAACCACCATGCCTTGATGATTCAAGGGTTGTTGTGTTTTGCCTTCTAACTACCCAGATTTGATGGATGTGCTATAATTGCAGCTTGTGAGTCATTCTCATAGATGCCTGCTAGTTTCCTTATTATGGAACATGTACCGACGATAGAATTTTGAGACATAAGATCAAGGAGTCCCAATGCTACATTTTCATCCTTGGTAAGTAGAGAGCCACCTGATGCGACATCTATTAGCATTCTCGTGCTGTGGTTCATCCCATAGAAGAAAATCTAGAGTCGTGCCCATCTCACGTATATATGTGCCGGACATCTCATTAGCATCTCTTCAAATCTTTCCCAAGCCTCGCCAAGAGACTCAGTGTCTTCTTACTTGAACTAGTTAATCTCAAGTTTCCTTTCATTGACTTTCACTAGGGAAAGAACTTGTCAAGAAATCTTCATTGATTTCTGCCAATGAGGTTATACTCCCTGCATTTAGCTCTTGGAACCAGGATTTAGCTTTTCCACCTAGTGAGAATGGGAAAAGTCACATCTTGATCACCTCTTTTGTAACTTTAGTTACGTGCACGATGTCGCACTTCTCCAAGAAATTCTCAACATGTGCAATTGGATCTTCATTGGATAGCCCATTAAATAAACTATTTTGCATCATATTTTTTAGACAAGGACTTAGTTTTAACTCGATGGTGTTGGCTAGAAGCCTCATTACTCCATTATAAGTCTCATAAACTTCTGCTTTGAAGTTTTCATGAAGGCATCTCTGTCCTAGCACTTTATCCTACACTACCAGATCACAAGCAAGTTGGTTATTCTTACGGCCCTGTTGGTGGTTTCTAGCTTATTCTTCAGCCATCTTGACTCCTTTCTTTTTTTTTTCCTTTCCTTTGTTTTATCAATCTTTGGGTTGTTAGACAGTAGGTCCTTCTCTCCCTTTCTACACATGCACTAAATATCCCTGAAAAGAAAAGACAAAAAATCAAATGGAAAAGGTCAAACTTGAAACTTAAGTCAAGGTCAAAAATTGGGTTATCAAATGGAAAAAGTCAAACTTGAAACTTAAGTGGTTCGATCCAACGAATTTTACCCACCTAGCCGCAACTAGGATTTTTCCCACCTAGACTCAACTAGGATTTTTCCCACCTAGACTCCACTAGGATTTTACCCACCTAGCCGCAACTAGGATTTTTCCCACCTAGACTCAACTAGGATTTTTCCCACCTAGACTCCACTAGGATTTTTCCTTTCGACTTAGATTTCACTAAGTCTTACAATCATTCGATTACAACAATTCTGCTGGAAATACAAAGATACACTTTACAACAAAAGTGGTATCAAATTCAAACACAAGCAAGCCACCTAGAGCCTAACTCTTATGCATGCAAGTGTGAGTATAAATGGAATATGCAAAATATGTTACTGATGTTAATGCAAATTCCAAATCAGAAATCGTTTCAAAAACTTAATATATATGTGTGAAACCGATTTCGAGTATAAGAACAAAAGTTTAGCAAGAATCAAGTTTAAGTGCAATACTTTTGTTCAAATCAATCTCAGAGTTTAATAAGATAAATTTAAGTACAAAAACTCGAGAAGATGTTGTTACAAATTCCAAATTTGAAATCGTCTCAAAAACTTAATACATTTGTATGAAAACCGATTTCAAGGCTAAGAACAAAAGTTTGACAAGAATCAAGTTTAGGTGCAACACTTTTGTTCTAATCAATCTCGAGTTTGAGAGTATAAATTTTAAGTACAAAAACTCGTAGAGAATATGTTCAAACACACATACCAAAATGATTTTCAAATCAACTACTCAAAATATATAGATTAAGCACAAGTAAGATTTGTAGATCTAGAAATTTCTTACAACCAGAAGAATGACAGAAGAGATCAGCTCTGGAGTGAGTATTGAACTCCTTTTGAAAGCCTCAAATGTGCTGGATATGTGAACTAAAGAACAGCAACTAAGATCTCTCTTGTTTCTTCACAAAAATCTGATTTCTACCTTGTAGATCTATTGATTTTGAGTGTGTTTGCTCTTCTTATTTAAAACCAAGTTTGAGGTGGTTTTATAGTGGTAGGAATTCCAATATAGCCGTTTATGACCGTTCTAGGAATCCAGAAAATCGAAAATTCAAATTTCAAGCTTGATTTCCAAAAGTCAGAAATTGCAGGCAGAGTGCTATTAGCGCGCTAATACTTTGGGTTAGCGCGCTAACACTGCTCTTAGCGCGCTAACGACAGTATTAGCGCGCTAACTGCAGGAACTTCAAAATATGTAATTTGTTCCTTTGTGTTAGCAACCCTTAAACTTGTCCGGGACCTAACCAACCCTTATATAACATGTTATTCATGTTTATTATGATTCATTAAGCTTACTTAGGTGGTCCGGATAGTTTTACAAACCCCGAAAACGGAAATTCAAAGTTTCACAACTTATTAGGGGCTATCCTGCAAATTTTCAGTTTTACATTTCAAAAACAAGTTTTTCTTTTTCAAAAACATTTATAATGATCTTCTAATATGTAAATGACCATTCACACATGGTTTCACATTGTTTAACCTCATTTACATAGTTAAGTGTTTAAAATCCACTTTTAAACTTTGAAATCAACTTATGACTTTGAGAAATGATTTCGAAAACTTGATGTATGCATGAACTAATGCATTTGGCTTGCGTGAAAGAATTTGTATACCTTACATTGATTTTACAAATTGCGGTTTGAACTTTTTCTTCTTCATTTCTTCATTTGTGCCGAGTCTTGAACTTGTATTTCTTGAATGCTCTTGAAGTCTTGTATTGTATCACTTATTCCAACAAGCTCTCCATATTTCTTGAATACATTTTCACCTTGTTTGTTTGTCTCCATATTCCCTGATGTGTTGTATTGCATCCTTTAACACAAACTGAAATACTTGATTAGTACATATTCACTTTGTTTGTTTCCATCAAAATCTCGGTAGGAATGTGAATGACTAACCACTTAGTCCAACAATCTCCCCCTTTTTGATGATAACAAACAATGTGAACTTTAAAGGTGTGAAAACACAATCTAAATGTATATCACATTCAACACATCAATCTTTTCAAGTTTAACTACATTTATCTTCAAATATGGAAGTTCAAAACCAACAACCGTTTCAAATATACCAAGATAAAAACCTTTCATGTTCAACACCACATTTTTCAAACTTCAAACCTTTCAAGTTCACCACATTTTTCTCCCCCTTTTGATATTATCAAAAAGCGGGATCAAGCATCCACAATTTTTCTCTCCCTATCAAGTATACCAATAAAAACCAACAACTTGTTCAAGTATACCAATATATGCAGGTTAAAATTATTAACTTGATACCTGTTACAAAAATCAATAATATTAACTTATCAACCTGATACCAGTAAAAATGAGAATTATGAACTCTATACCAATATATACCAATGAAAAGAACACCCTTTCATATCATCCTTTCAAAAAATATCACAATATCAAAGATATCACAATATCACAATATCAAGTTCAACCTTTTCTCCCCCGTTTGATATTATTAAGAAAATGGGGTCAAGTATCTGCAAAGATAGACATGATTTAAAACAATACGAGAGAAATAAACTCTCCCCCTCACTTTATGCATATCAATAGATAATACGGTATACCATGATAAAAACATTCTCCCCCTCACTTTATGCAAATCAATAAAGAACATACGGAAGCGATACACATGCATAGACTAGAAAACATAGTGAAGCACAAAATAGCCATAAAGAAAACTCAGAGATACGCAAAAATCATGATATAAATAGCAAAAAGTGATGAGAACATTGTTGTGGCTTAACATGAGTTTGACAAATTAGAACACCTAAGACTAACATATGGGAGCCTAATGGTCATCGAGGTGTATCTAAACGCTTCTTCTAGACGATGGTGGTGGATGGTCAGAACTAGAAGCGTGATCATCTCGCGCGGGCCGAGCTGGAAGCCGTTGACTCTCAATACGACGAATTGACATTTTGGAAAGAAAATGGAAGGAATCGACAAAGAATGGAGAAGATTTGTACCTTAGAAGAGTAGAGATCACGGTGGAGATTGCACACGGAGAGTGGATTTGGCAAGAGGAGAGAAGAAAATTCTGTTTGAGGTGAGTGTTTGATGAAAAAATTAGGTTATAAAACCCTGGCCGATCGACATTAGTTAGCGTGCTCATTCCTCTCTGGAATTTTTCGGTCGCAGGGCTATTAGCGCGCTAATTCGCTCTATTAGCGCGCTAATTCCTCTCTGGAATTTTTGACAAAAAATTTTGAACTTTTGCAATTTAGCTCCGATTCTTCTCAAACTTTATGGACACTTCAATAACATCATATAAAAAGGTTTAGAATAGCTAAAACATATGTAGAAGGTCCGATTCTCGAAACATCCCTAACTCACGCCGAATTCTTGAAAATTGCTCTCTAGGCAAAGGCTTAGTGAATATATCGGCTAGTTGATCCTATATGGACACATGGATGAGTTTTAACATTTCCTCCTTTTTGGATGTGATCACACAAAGAATGGTGTCTAATCTATTGTGCCACAATCATGCATCACAATTACTTTGTGCATTAAAACATGAAACATTTTGCATATTCATCTCATCAAAGTTAATGACATAAACGTTTTATCTATATATGCAAATAACTAAGGTTTCATGCTTCTTATTTCTAACAATGTATTTTGATGATTCAAACATAACATAAAATCCTTTGTCACACTTAGCAAATTAAGTTTCAAACCATCAACAAGATAAACGTTAGAAATAAATTGTTACCGACAGTTCTGAGACCAATAACTCTTCCTTTGTTGTTGTCTCCAACTGTAACCGTTCCACCATCATGCTGCTTTAGTTTAATAACTTGATGTGCATCTTCGGTCATGTGTCTTGAGCACCCACTGTCCAAGTACCATGGGGTGCTTTTCCTCGCAACCTATACTATGGGAAACACACTAGATTTTGGTACCCAAACACCTTTGGGTCCGAGAGTGTTAGTGTCATAAACATTTTTAGCTACCCATGCTAGTTTACCCATTTTTACCTTTTGTAATGTACATTTCTTGATCATGTGAGTCTTGTTGCATTTATAGCATCTACGATCATCATTTAGCAATTTCTTGTAGCTTAACAAGTTTGCTCCGTAACCTATGCCTCTTTTATTAAGTGCACGTCGTTGTGCTCCTAACATCATGTCAAACATTTGTTTCCCGTTTGTAAACTTATGAACCGTGCTAGTCAAGTCCTCTACTTCCTTGACTAAAGCATCTCTTTCCTTTATGACTTCATTTAAGTCATTTTGGAGATCATCAATAATCTCATTTTGTGACTCTATTTCACTAATTGCAATGATCAAACTCTTTTTGAGTTGTTTAGTGTTTTTGACCTCCTTTTTTTAATTCTTTTCTAAGCTTATCAATATTTGGAACATCATTCAAATCATTAACATTATCAAAATTGAAAATATTAGAGTTTACCTCGCCTTGTCTTTGTGAGACAAAATATTGCCTTCTCACTTTCTCGATTCGATTCGAACTTGATGATGATGAGTCATCCCAAGTTGCTTTGAAACTCTTCTTTCCTTTGTCAAATACCTTCTTGGTTTTGCACTCCGTCTTGACGTGACCCGGTTTGCCGCAACCGTAGCATATTATTTCGTTTGGTTTTCCTTCCTTGCTTCCACTTCGCAGCTTCTTCTTGTACTTATCTCGTTTGTACACGGCCTTATTTAGCTTTCTTGAAATCATTGCTACTTCTTTCTCAAGATCATTTTCATCATATGATTCCTCATTTTCGATGACCTCTACTGATGCACTTGGGGAGCTACTTGCCTTTAAAGCGATTTCTTTTCTTGAGCTTTTAGTCCCTCCACTTAGTGCTTCCAATCTTGCTCTGTCTTTTAGTTCAAATTCATGAACTGTTAGCTCTCCGCATAATGCATCGAATGTATAATCTCCAAGATTTTGAGCTGATTGGATAGCGTATTTCTTGGCATCCCATTCCTTAGGCAAGCCTCTAAGGAATTTATATACTGAAGTTTCTTGATCATAATTCTTGCCTAGATTCTTGATCTCATTTAGTAGCTTCGTGAATCTAGTGATGGCGGTAGCTATGTCTTCATCAGCCCCAACTCGGAAAGTTTCATAATGTTCCTCAAGTATTCTCAACTTGGTCTTATTTACTTGCATGGTACCTTCATAATGTACCTCAAGCTTTTCCCATACTTCCCTTGCCGTTTGACACGCACTTACTCTGTTAAATTCATTTTCACTAAGTGCACAGAATAAGTGATTCATAGCTTGATCATTAGAAAGCTCAAGCTTTATCTCCTCTGTGGTATACTCTTTCAATGGCTTATCCCAGGTGGAGTATAGCCATTTTCAATTGCGTCCCATAAAAATCTATTTTGTGCTCTAATATAAAATTTCATTCTTACTTTCCAATGAGCATAATTGGTTCCATCAAAATATGGAGGCCTACTCGAAGTGGTGCCTTCCCGAAGGCTGGCTGGATCTAAAGTTTGCATCCTTGCACAAAAGCACTCAAAGATACGTTAGTAACACTTTGAGCAATAACCCGCTACGATACCAATTGAAGGTCACCCAAGAGGGGGTGAATTGGGTTACCGAGTAGTTTTTGCCCTTTTAAAAACTTTGTGCGCAATTTACAACTATGATATATATATAAGCTATGCAAGTAAAAGAAATGCTGGAAATATAAAGTGACACAAGATTTATAGTGGTTCGATCCAACGATCTACATCCACTACCTAACCTCCTCAGTTAGGATTTCAACCCACTTATATTACCAATAAGTGTTACAACCTAAGCATCACCTAGGATTTTCCCACCTAGCCGCAACTAGGATTTTCCCACCTAGCCGCAACTAGGATTTTCCCCACCTAGCCTCAACTAGGATTTTTCCCACCTAGCCGCAACTAGGATTTTTCCCACCTAGCCTCAACTAGGATTTTTCCCACCTAGCCTCAACTAGGATTTTACCCACCTAGCCGCAACTAGGATTTTTTCCCACCTAGACTCAACTAGGATTTTACCCACCTAGCCGCAACTAGGATTTTTCCCACCTAGACTCAACTAGGATTTTTCCCACCTAGACTCCACTAGGATTTTACCCACCTAGCCGCAACTAGGATTTTTCCCACCTAGACTCAACTAGGATTTTTCCCACCTAGACTCCACTAGGATTTTTCCTTTCGACTTAGATTTCACTAAGTCTTACAATCATTCGATTACAACAATTCTGCTGGAAATACAAAGATACACTTTACAACAAAAGTGGTATCAAATTCAAACACAAGCAAGCCACCTAGAGCCTAACTCTTATGCATGCAAGTGTGAGTATAAATGGAATATGCAAAATATGTTACGATGTTAATGCAAATTCCAAATCGAAATCGTTTCAAAAACTTAATATATATGTGTGAAACCGATTTCGAGTATAAGAACAAAAGTTTAGCAAGAATCAAGTTTAAGTGCAATACTTTTGTTCAAATCAATCTCGAGTTTAATAAGATAAATTTAAGTACAAAAACTCGAGAAGATGTTGTTACAAATTCCAAATTTGAAATCGTCTCAAAAACTTAATACATTTGTATGAAAACCGATTTCAAGGCTAAGAACAAAAGTTTGACAAGAATCAAGTTTAGGTGCAACACTTTTGTTCTAATCAATCTCGAGTTTGAGAGTATAAATTTTAAGTACAAAAACTCGAGAGAATATGTTCAAACACACATACCAAAATGATTTTCAAATCAACTACTCAAAATATATAGATTAAGCACAAGTAAGATTTGTAGATCTAGAAATTTCTTACAACCAGAAGAATGACAGAAGAGATCAGCTCTGGAGTGAGTATTGAACTCCTTTTGAAAGCCTCAAATGTGCTGGATATGTGAACTAAAGAACAGCAATTAAGATCTCTCTTGTTTCTTCACAAAAATCTGATTTCTACCTTGTAGATCTATTGATTTTGAGTGTGTTTGCTCTTCTTATTTAAAACCAAGTTTGAGGTGGTTTTATAGTGGTAGGAATTCCAATATAGCCGTTTATGACCGTTCTAGGAATCCAGAAAATCGAAAATTCAAATTTCAAGCTTGATTTCCAAAAGTCAGAAATTGCAGGCAGAGTGCTATTAGCGCGCTAATACTTTGGGTTAGCGCGCTAACACTGCTCTTAGCGCGCTAACGACAGTATTAGCGCGCTAACTGCAGGAACTTCAAAATATGTAATTTGTTCCTTTGTGTTAGCAACCCTTAAACTTGTCCGGGACCTAACCAACCCTTATATAACATGTTATTCATGTTTATTATGATTCATTAAGCTTACTTAGGTGGTCCGGATAGTTTTACAAACCCCGAAAACGGAAATTCAAAGTTTCACAACTTATTAGGGGCTATCCTGCAAATTTTCGCTTTACATTTCAAAAACAAGTTTTTCTTTTTCAAAAACATTTATAATGATCTTCTAATATGTAAATGACCATTCACACATGGTTTCACATTGTTTAACCTCATTTACATAGTTAAGTAAAGTCTGTATCCTTTTTTAAATTTTTTATGAAATTAAAAGTAAAGTACTTGATATAAAACATAGCAACTATTTAAACTTAGTAAGTGAATATAATAATGGCTACCTATCCCCAGCAACGATGCCAAAAACTTGATGCGTGCCGCAAGTATAACGAATAGCTTGTAGTTATAGTGCAATCAACTTACGTTGATCACAGATATCGTCCTCAATGAAAGGTTTTTGCAATAGTGGTTTACCTATTCAACTTTGAACTATTGTTAGGGAAATCACTTTTTAAGTTGTTTTATACTAACTAACCTAATCTAACAAATCAATTTAAACTTTACTTTAACTCTTATATTAAGCATATCTTAGTTCACGACTTCACCTAGGTAATTTAATACTATGATTTGTATTCATGTTTACATCTCAATTTGTTGTGTGTAATGCCTAATTAGAATAGGCAGATTTCCTACAAATCCGCTTCAACCCACTATCGTGATATAAAAGATTCTAGTGTGCAAACTAGAACTTCACCTATCGGTATGAATAATGTAAGCTCCACATTTCTTTAACTCCCAAATCATTTGATTCATAACCAACTAAGTTTACGATCCATGCCTCCTTAATCAATAACTATCTCTCGATGTTGTGTATTTTATGGTTGCACTGTTCATGTCTAGATTAAAATCTTCAATGGTCATGATAAATCCTAAAACCTAATATCATTAAACACGTGATCAAGATGTCTAAAGCATTATGCTCAGAATCAATATAAATTCTAACCATTGCTTTTTTTGTAATCACTTTTTACTTATATTCAAAGCATAACTTCATGCCATATGATCATTTGATCCCTAAGATAAATAGACTACTCGCATTTCATTGAAACACACATATCATAATTCATAATGCAAATTCTTGCAAATAAGAAATGAATATACATATTACCTTAAATTAATCAACGAAACCAAACTTAAATTGCAAAAACAAATTCTTTAATGTTTTCTTCACACAAACTCTTTAATAATCAAACTCAATGTAAACCCTATGCTACATTACTCTAATGGCGGCTAATAGTTGGTATGTTCTTAGTTTACAACATCTTAATACCTCTTTATACTCCTTAATAACAATTAGAAACCCTACTTTACAATTGAACTCGATTTAAAACTCTAACTTAGTATTTCCTATGTGTCTAGCACTGTCATTTATCTCCTGGCACCATGCTTTATAGGCCATTGCGCCGCCATTGTATGTGTATTTTTCGCCCCCCGGCATCTCGGTGCTGTAACTACCATCTCGATGTCATCCCCTTTACACCACAGTGCCGTCACTACTCCGAGACTCCTGACTTGGTTTTCTTCACTTTTTCATCTGTCCTATGCCATGCCTTTCCTTCCCAAGTCATGCCTTATGTTCTCACGGTGTTACTCCATTTCTTCTCTTTTTCCTCTGTTCCTTCCTTTACACCTTAATTCCTTGAAAATGTAATAAAACCATAAATTAGAGCTCATTTAATGATATTTATACTAAATATACTACTAAAATAACCCTATATATAAGTATAAATAATAACTTATCATATACACACGACGCCGTGAGAGCAATGGGATGGTGCTAGCAGGGCACCGAGCTATGAGCAAAATATGCTATTGTAGTCTCGACGTCATAGCCACGCTGTGGTGGCGTCATGCCTTATAAGGAACGACACTAGCATCGAGATGGGAGTTTTAATCCCCTTTCGACCCATGTCTTTCACACTAAAAACCAATTCCATACACCTCAAACCAAGCATACATCCCTTTAAATCCCAAGATAAAATAATTTTAAGAGAGAAAAAAATGTTCCTTATGATTAAGAGTGAAAAAAGAGAGTGCATTGTTGATTTGCACAAGGAGGAGATCTAGGGCATTAATTTAAAAAAGAGATTCAAGTGAGCCCTAGGGTTTTAGTTTATGGAAAAGTGAAAGTGCTTGGATTGATTGAGGTTTGGAGGGATTCTACACCAGAAAATAGTCAGACATTGAGGTAAATTTGCAATTTTATTAGTTATGCTTTGAAATTCTTGAAAAATCTTGAAAAAATTGGTGAGTTTCGGATATGAGGTAGTCGGATATGAATTTTAAGTTTTATAGACATAGAGCATCAATATGAATTATGGCGAACTAGTCTATATCTTTTGCATTATTTGGCATGTGAATGATCCTTCCGATTAAAAATTTTGATTTTAGGTGATTTGAAAACCTGTGTTGTGAGTTGTTGTGTTGTGTGAATTTTTGAAAATGCCAAGAACAAATGACAAGCAATTCAAGTTAGTTAAGCTTAGTTGTTCTCTCAACTATAGAGAGAACAAGGTTAAAGGAGTGAGTGATGTTGTTTATAAATCTTACACCGATGCAATGTTCACCAAGAAGGGTGAAAAAGTGAAGGCGAGGGGTATTTGTCCCCTTTAACTAGCATTACATAAATGACATCTATGGGTTAGAGCATATACGTATGGTTGAAGCCTTATAGAGTTTCCCGGATGACTTATATGAGAGATCCTATAGCCTATACCCTTTTAAAGCCATAGATAGAGCATTGGTTGTATGAGAACAACAAGGATGGGTAATGGGAGCCAAGAATATGCCAAAGCACATTAAGAAGGGGAGCATGAGGAAAGTTTTTAAAGTGTGGCAACATTTTCTAGTTACTTCATTATACCAGACTACTCAGTAGGGTGAGATTAACAAGCGAAATGTAGGTTATTTGTATGACATTACAAAGTACGAGGAGATCGACGTGGGTGAGATCATATACAAGAACTTGATGGAGTCTATTATGTTAGAGAGAGATAACAAATTGTTATTTCCAATTTTGACACCTAGATGTGCTTGAAGGCTTGAGTATAATTTATTCAGGATGTAGAATTAAATATTAAAGCCCAAGGAACCATAAATAAGGTGTTTATGCTTACATTAGAATCACCAACTGGTTACCAAGACTTCAAGGATGAGAGAGAGAGAAAGAGCTAAAAGGGACAGACTTAAGGCCAAGTTGTTGGCCGAGGAGCAAGAGGATCACACAACAACATCAACAACAACGGAGTTAGCCTAAGAGTTATTGAATGAAGGATTTGGAAAGGAGGAGGATCACTTGCATGGATTTGGTAAGGGCTATGAGTTTGTAGATCCACTTATAGGAAAGTAGGACTTGGATGGTTCTTTGGTTTTTCCACCACCTCCATCATCACATGCACCAATACCACCACCAAAAGAAATAACTCCACTATAGTAGAGGTTGTGGATTTCTTAAATAAGGAGATAGTACATAGAGGACACGGCTTAATATCATGAAGCCTTAATGAGATATAAGCAAGACCGACTGAATGGATAGTGTAATTTCATGTTATTTGTAGATCATCATAGAGACATAGCTAGATATAAGAGAAGCAGGCAGATGAGACCTTCTGATAGGTCTATCGGATTTCCAATAGCATCGAACTATATGTTTGATCAAGATGTAGTGCAAAGCAAAAAGTTGGAGCGTCATTTAACACCATCCTTTGTTGGAGCTAATGATGCTTATGATGATGATGATGATGATGATGTGCAGTCATAAAGTCAGTGTCTTAGGAGTTCTTTAGACTTTAGGAAGATGAGAGATAAATTTATATTGATTATTTTTACATTTAGAATATTTTTCTCTTTGTTTAGATTTTATGTTTAGGAATTATTATTATTATTATCTTGTCTTATGTTCGTGTTTAGTGTTTTCATATTTTAGGCTTATTTTTAAACCTTAAGGACAAGGTTTTGTTTAAGTTTGGGGCATTAACACTACACCATGGGGAGTGGCAAGAAAAGATGAAATAAAGATAAACACTGCAAGTATGATTGTACAATTTTATTTTTGAAGCAGTTAAAGAGGAAAACATGTTACTGTAGTACTTATTATTTGAATATGTTACGGTAGTATAGATCAGGTTAGATATAGTAATATGTAATGAATAAGTAATTCATTTGTAAAGTTCATGCCCTTAATCGAGTATGAGTAAGAATAAAAGTGTCTTGGTGATATGAAACTCAAGAGAATGTTATAAAATTTTTGAAGAAAATAAGAATGTAGCAAACGACGGTATGATTTCATGATTAGAAACCTAGAATTAGGGAAAACCATGAACTTGAAACAAAAGCAAGAAAGACTACTATAACATTTCTTGCGGAAAAAGTTAGATCTCTAAGGAATTCTATAATAATTATGAATCTTACTTAAGTATATAATATAAATAAAGACTTATTACTAAGAGGGGAAGAGATAGGCATAGATTTTAATGAAAAAGTTGGAGTTAAGACTTGCTTGATAAAGTGAATGTGAGAAGTGCTAATAAGAGTTTTAAACAAAAATAGAGATTCCCACAAGTTCTACAAGAAAAGGAGCAGAGATTTTGATGGTTGAAAAAAGAGAGAAAAAGATCAAATCAATAGGAAAATAAGCAGGGATCGTGCAACTAGAAAATATGAAGAGAAAAAAAATAGGGATAGATAAAAATAAATAAAAGAAATACGAAAATTAAACTAAAACTTTCAAATAAAAGATTTAGCTCGAGTACAAGTAGCTTAGTTGAATTAAGTATTTTTCCAACTATATTAATCCCATGGGCTCTTTAAGTGCTAAAGTTTACAAAACTAGTATGATCTATGATTATTTGTGAATTCTTGAGCTTAATGATAAATCATGAGATTGTACACTTGCTATTTGAGTGCCGAGGTGAAATAAACTTGTGAGTAGTGATGGTTTTGGTTTTGAACTACTTAAGTGTTTCAAAAGTGAATTGTATGTGTTGTTAATGCTACATGTTTTTGAAAATATAAGTTTTTGCAAAGAAAAGCTCTTAAGTGGATAATTAAATTGACTTATTTGAATTAAAGGATTTTTCATGAACAATGTAAAATGAATATGAACTTAAATAATAGTAGTAGAAGTAGTAGTAAGAATAGATAACAAAATACATTTTTGCTTTGGAGGAGAAAAATCCTAAGTTTAGGGGTATTTGATAAGTGATTTATTTAGACTTATGTATAGAACTAGTTTAGAAGTATATATTTAATATAAATATCCCAAAATAAGTTTTAATTAACGGTATTTATGCATTTTCAAGTATGCAAAGTATAAAAGAGATAATTAAGTGATTTCGGGAAGAAACAAGGATAAAATGCACAAAAATATGATTAACGTTGTAGTAAGAATGCTTGACGCCATAGGAGATGACTAGATAGCACGGGCAAGGCATGGAGAACCAAAAAGAGAAGAAAAGTAAGACAACAGTATCGACACAGTGGCGACACCATAACTGTACAAGGGATGATATCAGGGGAGGTCTATTTAGGGTACCGAGTATACCGAGTAAGTAAAATGCACACAAAGAGACCAAAGCTGTGGCAGCACCGTGGCTTTACAAAAAAACAATGGATCACATATAGACAGTGCTGAGACTTAGAAAATAAAACGTTTGGAGTCCTAATTTATTTGGAACTGACTATTAGGGTTTCCAATTGTTTTCTAAAATGTCTTAGGAGTATAAATAGGTATTAGAATGTGGTAAACTCACCATAATTTACTAATTGTCATTAATAGCAACCAAGTATAATAATCTAACATAGTTTTATTTTGTTCATCAATATTAAGAAGAGTTCGGAAGAGAAGACATTAAAGACACATGTGTACTTATTACGTATTGTTTTCTTGATTTAATTGAAGTTATTTAGTTTAATCTTTGATTGCAATGAATACCATTACGTGCATGTTTATTTCAATAATATGTGAGTAGTTAATAAATCTGATTGATCAATGGATCACATGGTATGAATGTTATGCTAAAGTAGTTTGAATGGATTATAAAGATAAAAAGTGCAATGGTTAGAATTTGTATTGATTCTATATGTAATGCTACGAATATCTTAATCACCTGTTTGTTGGTTTTAGGTTTTAGGAGTTACCATGGCCACTGGAGCTCTTAAGTCGGATATGGACGATACAACCGCAAAATATATAACATTGGTAGAAAGTTATTGATTAGGGAAGCACATATAGTAAACTTAATTTGTTATGAATCCAAATACTTGGAATTTAAAGCAATGTGGAACTTATGTTCTTCACACTGATAGGTGGAGTTCTAGTTTACGCATTAGAGTCTTTTCTGTCATGAGAGTGGGTTGAAGTGGATTTGATAAAAACTCATCTATTCTAATTGAGCATTACACATACATAAGGCAAAAGAAGAAAGTGAGTTGAAAAGCATAGTTTGCATTACCCACGTAAAGTTGTGAATTAAGATATTCTTAATATAAGAGTACATGTATTTGCATTGTTTTTGTTAGATTAGAATAGTATAGTTAAAAACTAATTAAACAGGGATTTCTTTAGCAAAAGAGTAAATCAAAATAAATAAACTGAGCGCAATACACCTTTACCTAAGGATGATATCCATAATTAACATTAGATGATCACATTATTAATACAATCGAGTCGTAATACTTGCGGTGTCGTTATCAGTTTTCTAAATGATTATCAATCATTTGAGACTTAATTTAAGTATGTTCAAAAATTTTCTTGAACGTTTCGAAGTTTTAATAGTTCAATACTTTTAGTTTTCAAATGAGTCCAGGTTCAGTACTTGTGTTCCTGAATCATTCAGACTTCTTTCTCAACCAATTACCTATTGATTTTATAATTGACTATTTCCGTCAGTTATATTTGTAAATAACTACTTACAATGTTTCTTTGTGAATTTAGACTTCCAAAGTCTATTTCACCTTCAACAAAGCTCAATTTTGTTTCATAAGCTTATTCTCTTTTTTATTATATGTTCCTAATCTTACTCGTTGTTTCATACTAGTTAAGTATAAACAAGGATAATAAACTTTCTATCATATATCTAGCTATAATACATACATACAACACAAGCAACAACAACAACAACAACAACATAGCCTCAGTCCCAAATTAACTAGGGTCGGCTACATGGATCAAACTTTTCCATTGTGCTCGATTAAGTGCAATTGATGGTGAGCTTTGCAAACCATTCAAATCCCTTTTAATTAATACATACAACACAAGCATAACATAATAATTCAAATACCCCAGCTCACGGTCACTTCCCAAGTAATCGTGTTCACTTACTCTTTGGTTTCAAGCTTTATATTCGATTGAGCCAAACTTAGGCTATAATACCAACTTTGTCAGCCTCTGGTCATTAAGACTACTAACTTGCCTAGATTATCTTAATCCCTTGATAATCTAGTCAGCCTAATCTATTTTTTAAAATTTGACATCAAAACAATTTCATTTCAATCCTTAATAAGACTCTGAAATCAAATTTATATCCTCAATGAAAGTTAATTCATGATTTGTTTAATTGGAGCAAATTATGAAATCATATGGATCATTCTTCGTATTTTGCAAAAACTTCAACAACACCTCCCCTAAAAGTGGCCTACCGAAAAAACTTCCACCTAATAGAAAATCGAACTGGAGAGAGGTCTAAAAGGACTCACAACTCTCCATAGTTTACAATATATATGACATTCAAATTTATAAACTAACTTAGAGCCTCCGATGGATTAATAGCAACTTTATAATCCCAAATAGACCAAAATTGAAACATAAACCTCTTAACTTATTTTCAACTAACTTAGGAGACTCTTATAACCATTCAACGAAACTTCACATCAATTTTAAAGAACGTCATACTCTCACCCAAACCCAACAATATAGATTATATGCACAAAAAAGTGAGCTTTAAAGGGAATTACAAAAAGTGTTCGAACTTCTCATTTCCTTTATTAGTGCGAGATGAATCTGCAACCATTATAGCAAATAATGATGTCAGATAATTAAAATTTACACTGTATAACACACTTGTTAATAGCAACATGATAATATGAAATAATCATAAAGCAAAAGAATTGAAGAAATAAATATACAATTGTGTAATGTACTCCATTTTTGTTTCCTAACTATAATCAAACGTCGACTTCCAAAAATAGAATGGAAACAATATTAAAAGCTTATAAAATGCAGAGATAACTTGTCGGCGTTTGACTCTGGAACTAGTCTCATTAGCCAACATTTGAGGTAGGGTTGAAATCTAATTTTAAGTAAATCAGACTTCAAAACAAGCTTATCTCCCTCTCTCATGGATGCATGACCAATAATGAATGCAATTCAAGAAAATAGATAAATTAAATCAATGTGAAAGTCACTATAAAGTTTACTTACAACCAACCAAATTTGAGCTGAATTCTTAGAGTTCTCAGAACGTCGAATCACCTTGAAAGTTAATTTAATAGTTTCCCTACACAACCATTTATAATATGGGCCAATCTTCAAGTGAAACTAAATAATGAAACCCTATGAAAAAAATAGCCAAAGTATGCTAGAAATTGTTTCCAAAATGATTATTTATAACAATTTCAAGTAGCTTTTAACAAGCCAACTTGGGGTAACTATTTAACCTTTAAAACATCACTATTTCTCATATTGACAAAAATAGAATTTGTAGAACTCGTTTTGTACTTTTCGTGAACTTTAAAAACACTCAAATCAGACCATATAATCAGAGAAGTTATGAATTTTTCAATGCACCCTATTGATTAGGCATTCTTTAATAATTTTGAACTAACAAAACTTCTCCAAATCAATATTTTCGCAATTAAATCCTCAAAACTCAACACCAAACACCATAAATAACTCAATACCACATTCCAATATATTTTCACAACTTGTGGAGTCAATTTGGATAAAAATCAGTGATCTGATTTGTCTAGAATCTTAATGCAAATCAATTTTAACTACAAAACATCATCAAAATAGTTATTAGCTCAATTGCATCGATTAACTTCACCAAAACTCTAACCACGTAGGTAGGATTTATTCTAAATAGGCGCAAATCAATCTAATATAACGATTCACAACAATCCCGTAATGAACTATTACTTTAAGCTTGTGATTAGTACTAACCTAAATCTTAATTAACCTAAGTTAGGCTCATGGTTAAGGCAGACATACCTCAATTAGCATGTGTGTGCATTTGCATGATGATTTATGTTTGTTTGAATTGTTAAACAAACTTATATAGGTTGTAATATAATAACAAAATTATATACAAGCATATAAATAAAAAAATACACAATAAACAATGAATTACTGATACAACAAGTGCGACGAGGGGGTCGTGGAAGGAATGTGCACACCCGAATATACTCGTAGGCATGTATGGTGAGTTTATTTGTGGGAAAATATATGAGACATATATATATTTATATATAGGATATATAAATACATATATATATTTATATTATAAAATAATTAATAGTTGAATTATATGGATCATTTGATCATCTCGAGTGGAGCGTAAGTGCTTGATGGTGTTAAAGTTGATGTCACTTTAAGAAATGTCATTTTAACACATCAACCACTTGATCAGTCTCAAGATAGAGCGATGTATATCTCGAGAAAAATCCATTTAATTAAACTTAAAACTCACACTTATCTCATTCATTCGAATTGATCAAGCGAAAGGGTAAGGGTTAAGGTTTTGATTCGAATTGAGATAGATTGTTCAGAGAGCTGAATTAGTGTTGCTTGAGGAGCTTAAACGCATCAACAACCAGAGATCATCACTTTGGTATGATTCTTTTATGTTGTTTAAAGTTTAATTTGATAGTGATGATAGAATCTCTATGAACTGTGTTGTTTGATCATTGATTATGGTTTCTTACCTTATTAGAGGATCTCCCTGATGAATTTTGGTAGTTAATACTACTATTTAGTGCATTTGTGGATGGAACAGTGGCTATTGCTATATGTTTTGTCAAAGATAGCACAAGTTGGAGCACGCTCCACCTAGCAGAGGAGCGTGCTCCCTTCATTAACTGTGATGAACATAGCTGCTGGAGCGCACCGCACCCATTAAGGGAGCGCGCACATACCATAGAAAATAACAATATTGTTGAGTTTTACTAAGGATTTTTAGAGGACTTAGGAACTGCACTAGGGGTTCTAGTTATAGATTGTTGGACCTAAATTGATTATAAATGGTTTATGATAGGTGTTGGATCCTTGAGAAAGCTTGAGTGCCTCAAAAAGTTAGGAATTTGAGACCTAAATCTAGACCAAGTAAGTACGGATTCACTTATTTATCAAAGTTGCCTCGCTATTCTAGTATATGTAGTTTATGTACTAGAATGGGGGACATATACACTGTGATGGTTTTCAATAAAAGAAAAATGGTATTTACTGTAATTTACGAGTAAGTTCCTGGAACTTAGACCATGTTATATAGGAGATTGGTTACCTTCCGGGCCTATATGTAACTTCTTATTTAGTTTATAGGTTGCGTCGGTTACATATTAACTAGAGGGTTTTAGATAGAACCAATGGGCATTAATGGATTAAGTAGACATCATATCAGCCAATATGTTGATTTAGTAATCACATTAATAGTGTCAGTGGGTAATTGACCCTAGTTTTAAAAAATAAAATGGGGGTTACAGTGTAATAGTCCATGATAACTTGCATTGCATCCATTATTTATTGATTTATATATTTTTCATATTCTTGTTAGTTAACATTGGTGAATATTGTTATTGCATAGTGATCTTAATTATTAGATGGAATGTTGATGGCTATGAGAATCCTTACGTACTGAGCAAGTTGGAGTGCTCACCCAAATCTAATATTTCACGTTCACAACCTGATGCTTCAACTAAGGGAAATGAGAAGATTAGGTGTCTTGTATATTCTCTGCGATGTAATAAACTTCATTATATATGTATATTTATTCACTTTTTGATATATTTTGATGTATATATAGGGTTGGGAGGTTTACAGTTAAACTCTTGAGTTTTGGTAAACTCTGTATTACCATACATTGTTATATATTGAAAAGTTTTTAAATTTTTCACTACATATATTTTGATTTGTTTATTTGATATTAATATAGATGTTGAGTTTATCAGGTACTAACAAAGAGGTCGCTGGCTTTAGTTAAGTCTGGCTAGGTTATCGGGGCTTAATTAGGGTTTCAGGTTGAGTATCACTCTTATCGGGATAGGGGATGCTACATCTTGGTATCATAGCCTAAGGTTTATCACTTTTGAATAAACTAGTAACATGGATACAATTTGGTATCATTAATGAGGCTCTTATCATGATTTTACTTTTGAATTGTTTTTGAAGTAAATGATAGCATATTCATTTGTACCAGAACATAAGTTTATTGACTTTGAGAGTTGTTTGAGTTACGAATAAGCTTAGGGATTGATAAATAGTTTTTATCATGATTTAGGGGGAAATGGAAAATGAAAACATTAGTATACATTATTTGTTGAACATATTGTTATTATATATATATATATATATATATATATGATTTCCTTGAACTCTTTGAAAGTTATCTAATGATCTTATATCTCCTTTGACTTAAAAATCTAATGGAGGATCAAGGAAAGGGTTCACAGTGGCCTAAATCT
The DNA here is from genome assembly GCA_039657365.1 of Stephania yunnanensis. Taxonomy (NCBI): domain Eukaryota; kingdom Viridiplantae; phylum Streptophyta; class Magnoliopsida; order Ranunculales; family Menispermaceae; genus Stephania; species Stephania yunnanensis. The sequence continues at coordinate 47,210,031 of CM077584.1, read as the reverse complement.
CAGGGTAACAAGGAAACTGATGATCAAAAGAAATATAAGATTGAGCAGCAAATAAGGGAATTGATGGAATCTAAGGTGAAACTAATGGCTATTCTGATGGCTCAGATAAGACCACTAGTATAGCGACCTGAGGCACAACCTACAACTAGTCTCGAGGTAAGTAAAGCTGAGAGAGGAGCTGAAATAGTAGCAGCCTGAGTCCAACCAATAATACAACTTATTCAGGTGTCGAAAATAGCTTCTGCCAGGGTGCCAATGAACTCTAAGAAGGCTGCATTTCTTAAAACCTACAAGGAGTTCATGAAATACGATATTGTGATATTTGATGGCATGATGGAGGAAAGGCGACTGAGACTTGAATATTGGAAATGAAGCAATGATTCATTCTTGTAGATTTAGAAGACTGGTTTAAGGTTAAACTGGTCACATTTTTGCTGATAGATTCTGCACGAAAGTTGTGGAATTCCCTAGAGAGAGAAATGAAGAATGTCACCACTTGGCCATAGTTTAGGACTATATTTTACTGGTAGTATTTCCCGAAGTTAGTTAGGATCAGGAAGAAGACTGATTTCATTCAGCTGTAATAGGAAACAATGTTTGTATGGGAGTTTGAGAGGAGGTTCACTAAGTTAAGTGAATTCGCTCCAGACATGGTAGAGTAGGAAGAGAACAAAATTGATTTATTTCTTAGTGGGGTGAACTATGAGATTAGAGTTGTGGTTCCTCTCATCATCTCACTAGTTATGATTTTATTTTTGAGAACGTGATAAAGGGGGAAGTAGCTATGTTAGCAAGACCTTTTGGTATAATACTCACACCACCACCATCACCACAATATCCTAAATTTTAGAGAGTATAGGAACTTGTTCATTTTAGGTCGAATAAGAGGATTAGGAGTATTTTTGGCACAACGACGCACTCAGGGTTTGTAGGGATGAATTTTTTAGTGCACCAGTTCCCCAATTTTTCAGGCCTCAGTAGCCAAATCACCTTTGCTGCTATCTAAGTCTTAGGGTAGAGGCAAGGGCAAATCACAGTCTTTACGAAAATCGAATGGATCAAGGCAAACTTCTTAAGCCAATAGTTTTCCTCAAAGGGCATTGCCGATATGATACTGGTGTGGGCAGACAAGGAATATTGCAAGAAAGTATTCCATGTTGTCGGCCACATTAAAAGGCCTTACATAACTACTTGTACGAGAGCAGACTCATGGCTGAGGCAAACTCGGAGGCCAATTAGAGGCTTGTGGAAGGTATATTGAATATTTATGGTCGAGATATCCATGTTTTGTTTAATGCTGGTTCTACAGTTTCCTTTATTGCTGGTGCAATGGTTGATGAGTTAAAATTGAAACCTTTTAGAGCCGGTACATTGTTGATTCGGAGCACAACAATAAGTGAGAATGTTTATTACAAGCTGATCTACGAGAGATGTGTGGTCAAAATTGGGGAGAAATAACTTCCAATTGATTTGAGAATAATGGATTTATTGGAATTTGATGCATTATTAAGGATGGATTGGTTATCAGCATACCATGCCTGTATTGACTATTTCCATAAGATGGTAATCTTTTAGATTCCTAACCTTTTTGAAATTATAGTCTATAAAGGCTATAATCCTTCATGATTTGCAAGTCGTGGAAAGGAAGCTACTCTTCGATATTTAGAAGTTATGGTGGGAGTTGTCATATTTGGATAGCATGGACAAGAAATTAAGGTAAATGAGACACCCGTGGTTTGTGAATTGTCAGAAGTTTTTCCATCTGACTTGTCTAGACTTGCATCACTACGTTTCATTGACTTCATCATTAATCTTATTCTAATACCAAACCTATATCTATTCCTTTGTACTACATGGCACCAAAGGAATTATGTAAGTTACAGACTTAGCTTGAGGAGTTGCTACAGAAAGGGGTTTATCCATCCTTATATGTCACTATGGGGAGCACCGGTTCTTTTTGTGAAGAAGAAGGATGGAAACCAATGTTTGTGCATTGATTATAGATAGGTTAATTGGGTGACTATCAGAAATAAATATTTATTGCTAAAGATTAATGATTTGTTTGATCAGTTGAAGGGTGTTATACACTTTTTTGAATATTGATTTGAGGTCTGATTATCATCATCTGAGGATCAAGGATGAGGATATCTTGAAGACGGCTTTCCGTACTTGCTACGAGTACTTCGAGTTTACAGTGATGCCATTTGGGCTTACTAATACTCATGATATGTTCATGGATTTGATGCATAGGGTGTTTAAACCCAATCTTAACCAGTTTGTCATCGTGTTCACGGGTGATATTTTCGTCTATTCTAAAATCGAGGAAGAGCATTCGCACCACCATTGAGTCACATTACAGACTCTGAAGGATAATCGACTGTATGCCAAGTTTAGTAAGTGTGAGTTTTGGTCTTTAGTGGTCAAGTTTCTTGGACATGTGGTTAATGCTGAAGGTATATATGTCGATCCAACAAAGATTGAGACAATCAGAGATTGTCCTACTCCTACTATAGTGTTAGAAGTTCGAGTTTTCAAGGGTTAGCGAGTTACTATAGATGATTCGTTAATGGATTCTCCCATATTTCTCTACCAATAACTCAGCTAATACAGAAAGATATTAATTTTTTGTGGTTAGATGAGTGCAAGGTTGTCTTCAAATGTTTGAAGGATAAGTTAACTATGACATTTGTTTTTACATTACCTGAATCGGGGAAGGAATTAGTAATTTATATCGATGCTTCTCATTCAGGTTTGGGCTGTGTGTTGATGTAGAAAGGTAAGGTTATAGCTTATGCTTCAAGGCAAATCGAGTTTCATGAAAGAAATTATCCAGTTCATGATCTTGGACTAGCTGTAGTTGTTTTTGCCTTAAAGATTTAGAGGCACTATTTGTATAATGAGAAGTTTATATATTTTTATATCATAAAAGTCTAAAATACTTGTTTACTTAGAGAGAAATAAATATGAGGTAGCATAGATGGCATGAGTTTCGCAAGGATTATGATTTCACTCTAGAGTGCCATCTAGGTAAAGCAAATTTTGTTGTTGATGCGTTAAGCAGGAGAAGAACATAGAGAGAGAAAGTAGCTACCGCCAAAGTTTCTAAGTTTATAATTCTTAAGGAAGCTTCAGTGATGATGAGTCGTGAAAGTCTAATTGGCACATCATCAACTGAGAGAGCTAGTTTCAAACCTACTAGTCTATTCTTTTGTGCTCAGATTTGAGCTGAACCAGAGATGATTCAACGAGTGGTTGATAGTTAGAAAGCTGCTCGAGATTATATAGCACATTAGAGGTTAGTGGCTAGTATAAATCATCTTGATTGGTTAGTTTTTTATGATGGGGCATTACGATTCAGGAATATATCGTGGATTGCAACTTTAGATTAGTTAAGGCAAGAATCGCTACGAGAATCTCAAAGATTTCTTTACATTATTCATCCAGGTAACACTAAGATGTATAATGACATGAGGCGTGTTTATTAGTGGCCTAGGATGAAGATTGATATTGTTGAGTTTGTAAAGAGATATGAGATATGTCAGCAAGTTAAGGCTAAGTGTGGGCAACCTGGAGGGTTATAGCATTCGCTTCCTATTCCTGAGTGGAAATGGGAACATATATCGAGGATTTTATTTCTAGTCTACCTCTGAGTCAGCATAATCACGATGCGCATTTGGTTGTAGTTGATAGGTTAACGAAGTCTATGCAATTCTTGCCAGTTTCCATATGAGATCCTTTTTACCGTTTATACGAGGTGTACGTATGGGAGGTGTTGTGATTTCATGGAGTTCCAGTGTCGATTACTTCGGATGGAGATCTATGATTCACGTCAATTACTCTGGAGTGAATTGCAAAGATAGATGGGAACAGTTCGTAACCTTAGTACTGTATACCATCCTCAGAGTGACGGACAGACTAAGCGGTTGATATTCATGGTAGAGGATATATTTCGAGGTTGTGTCTTGGAGTTCGGTAGTAACTCGAAGAAATACATTCCTCTGTGTGAGTTCTCTTATAATAATAACTATCAGGCTAGCTTTGGGATGGCTCTTTTTAAAGCTCTATATGGTCACCTTATCGTTCACCTACATATTGGGTAGAGGTTAGATATATAGTTATGTTGGGGCCAGTGTTTATTCAAGACTACACAAAGAGAATTCAACAAATTCGTCAGCGTATGACTACACCACTATTCAGACATAAGCGATACGCCGACAAATTATATAAGTATTTGGAGTTTTCAAAGGACTATTTTGTCTCGTTGAAAGTCTTACCTACGAAAGGCTTATATAGATTTAGATTGCGAGGTAAGCTAGCTCTAAGGTACATCAGGTTGTTTAAGGTATAGGAAAGGATAAGTTCTATTGCTTACAGTTAGAGTTACCTCTTGAGCTTGCTTGAGTTCATAACGTCTTTCATGTGTCTATGCTTCGTAAGATGGTGACTCAATTTACTCTAAAAATTGATTTGAATGAATTTGATCTTCGAGAAGATTTATCTTACAGTGAGCAACCAATTCAGATACTTGATTGTAAGATTCATAGGCTGAGAAACCGAAAAGATTCCTTTGGTTAAGGTGAAATGGCAATTTCACGAAGATGAGGAACTAACCTGGGAGCATGAATCCTTTATGAAAGAGCTATTTCCATTTCTCTTCGAAACTACTTTAAATTGTGGATACCATAACGACCTGCTACCTTAAGCTGGTGATTAATATTAATCCAAATCCTAATTAACTCGAGTTAGGCTCATGGTTAAGTTCGGCCTTGATTAGTGTGTGTGTGTGTATGTGTATGCATTTGCATGATGATTTGTGTTTGTTTAAATTGTTTAACAAAATTATATAGGTTGTAGTTTAATAAAGGAATTATATATACAAGCCTACAATGGAAAATACACAATAATCAATGAATTATTGGTATACCAAGTGCGATGAGGGGGTCATGGAAGGAATGTGCACGCGCGAGTATACCCGTAGGCATGTCTGGTGAATTTATTGGCAAGAAAATACATGAGACTAATATAGATATATAAATATATATATTAGAAAATAAAAAATTAATTGAATTATATGGATCATTCGATCGTCTCGAGTGGAGCATACGTGCTTGATGGTGTTAAAGTTAGTGTCATTTTAACCCATCAACTACTTGATCAGTCTCGTGATAACACAACACATATTTTGAGAAGAATCCATATATTTAAACTTAAAACACATACTTATCTCATTAATTCGAATTGATCAAGTGGAATAGTGATGGTTTGGGTTTTGATTCAGATTGAGAGAGATTGTTCAAGAGCTAAATTGGTGTTGATTAAAGAACTTAAACGCATCTACAACCATAGATCATCACTTTGGTATGATTTGTTTTTATGTTAGTTACAGTTTAATTTGATGGTGATGATAGAATATCTTTGAATTATGTTGTTTGATGATTGATTATGGTTTCTTACCATATTAGAGGCTCTCCCTGATGAAGTTTTGGAGTTAATACAACTATTTGGTGGATTTTTTATTGGAAAAGTGGTTGTTGCCCTTTGTAATGTCGACGACGACACAGGGTTGAGCGCGCTCCACCTAGCAGAGGAGTGTTCTCCTTTCATCATCTATGATGAACACGGATGTTGGAGAGCGCCCCACCCAATGAGGGAGTGCACTCCCACCCTAGAAAATAGCAATATTGCTAAGTTTTGTGAGGATTTCGGAGGACTTAGGAACTCCACTAGGGGTTCTACTTATAGAGTGTTAGACCTTAATTGATTAAAAATTGTCTATGATAGGTGTTGGATCCCTGGGAAAAGTAGAGTGCCTAGAAAAGTAAGGAATTTGAGATAGAAAACTAGACCAAGGTAAGTATAGATTTGCTTATTTATCAATATTGCTTGGCTATTCTAGTATATCTAGTTCATGTAATTTACGTACTAGAATGGGGGGACTATGTACATTGGGATGGTTTTCAATAAATAGAAAATGGTATTTATAGTGATTCACAAAACTAAGTTCCAGGAACTAAGACCAGGTTATATAGGAGATGGGTTACCTTCTTGGCCTATATGTAACTTCCTACTCATTTTATAGGTTGCGTAGATTACATATTCACTATAGGGCTTTAGATAGAACCATTGGGCATTAATGGATTGGTTAGACATTATATTAGCCAATATGTTGGTCTAGCAATTGCATTAATAGTGTCGGTAGGTAATCGACCCTAATTTTATAAAATAAAATGGGGATTACAGTGTAATAAACACTAATAACTTGCGTTGCATCCGTTATTTATTTATTTATATGCTTTTCATATTTTTGTTAGTTAACATTGGTGCATATTGTTATTGCATAGTGATCTTGATTATTATATAGAATGTTGATGGCTATGAGAATCCTTACTTAATGTGCAAGTTGGAGCGCTAACCCAAATCTAATATTTCAGGCTCGCAACCCGAAGGGAAAAGAGAATATTTAGGTGTCTTGTATATTCTCTACGATGTAATGAACCTTTTTGTATATATATCCATTTTTTAATATATTTTGATGTATATAAATAGGGTTGGGAGGTTTATAATTAAGGCTTGGAGTTTTGGTAAACTCTGTATTACCATATATTGTTAAATATCGAAAAAGTTTTAAATTTATCGTGTAATTTTTTATTTGTTTATTCGATATTAATATATAGGTTGAGTTTATAAAGTACTAACGAAGAAGCTGCTCGCTGTAGTTAAGTTGGGGCATGTGCCCTAGGTCAATCCATTAACTGTCTTTATGAATACTTTTAGTTAATAAAATAAAGGATTTCATTTGCTGTTTATTATAATTAATTTGCATGTTTACATTATAATAAGATCCATAGGTATTTATAGAAATATCATAAATGTCCGTAGTCGATCACTGGGAACTATAATGAATTAAGACTAGTGTGAGTCTTGATTGATGATCATACGATGATTATACGTATAAGGATACGAACAAAGATCACGAGTATTTATTAGGGAACAAAGTACTGGACCGACCCGCTATGAGAACATCACGTGGATTAATTCATAGTTGTTTCTCATGATAGGTATATTTTTCAGTCTTCTGACTTGAGATTACCAGAGACTTCAACATTAGGAATACAGTGATTTGACACAATCAAACATTGTCTTTAACCAGACGATTATAAAGGTTGTGATTGGTTACTATGTGAGCAATGTGATGAAGTTGTGTAATCGAGATAGAATTTATCCCTCTCATATAAAGAGAGATATCCAGTGGATCCCTCGATGTGTTAGACTGTTAAAAGGCCTAGTCTAAGTGAATCGACACTGATCAACGTCACTTGGATGTTTTTAGTCTACCTAGAGATCGAGACTAGTACGATTGAACATGTTAGATGACAATTCCATGCCTTATGTTTGATCAAAAGGATATCATGTGACAAAAGGATGTTATACACATTATTGATTAGGTTGTATCGATTTGATATTCGTACAACTTAGGTAGTCATAATGTCTTGCTAGAGCCCGCTTATGACTGGTATACCAAAATGTGTTTTGGTACACTGCCAACGTTGTGTGAGCCTATTGGGTCGCACACTAAGAATGGTTTTGCGAGATTTTAAGATAATTTAGAAAAATGAATTTTATATGATAAAATTCATGACATAAACATCCTTATAGTGTATTACACATATACTTCTTTAAGGATGGGTATATGTGTAATTTACGTAATCGTCTATATACAAGGGTTGTATAAATAGACGATTTAAGTTAGAACACACGTATAAAAGATTAAGGGCCGAAACTCTATTTTTGTTTCAGAAATGAATTAGGGTTTTCTGGTACGCTCTGGATCATTTTAGAGATAACAGAAAAAGGTTTGGTATTCTTCTCGAAGCTAGCACTTTAAATCTCGGCCGTCGTTCGTGTGTAGACTGCTGGTAGAGAGCGTTCGTCATTGACAACGCCTTAGAGATCGATCAACCTTCAGAAAGGTATATTGTGACCGAGGTATGATTAACTTTTCATGGTTTAAACATTTTTAATGGAATTAGATTCAGATCCTGTTGGGGTTTTTGTCGAAATTGTTTTGTAATTTCTGCCTCATATGAACCCCAAAACTCAACATTAATTTGGGTTTTAGGGCGAGTATCGCCTTTATTGGGATAGGGGATGCTATAAATACCTATTAATTTCTACCAAAACCCTGAGAAAGAAATCAAGATATCGAAAAATTCAAATTGAATTAAGGACCCAAAATTGAGTATGTACTAAATTACAAATCGACTACCTTGTTTCCACTTTAGAAACTTAGCTCAAACTGACCGTCTCGGGATGCTTTATAGATATATGGGAAAATCAAATGAAAATCCTATGTACGGAGATCACGGAGCGAAGTTTTCTGAGGAGAGATTGGTGTTTGTTTAAATTGTTTAACAAATTTATATAGGTTGTATATAATAAAGGAATTATATATACAAGCCTATAAATGGAAAACACACAATAAACAATGAATTACCGATACACCAAGTGCGACGAGGGGGTCGTGGAAGGAATGTGATCGCCTGAGTATACCCGTAGGCATGTCCGGTGAATTTATTGGTGAGAAAATACATGAGACATATATATAGGATATATAAATATATATACACTAAAAAATAAAAAATAGTTGAATTATAGGGATCATATGATCGTCTCGAGTGAAGCATAAGTTCTTGATGGTGTTAAACTCAGTGTCATTTTAAGGAGTGTCATTTTAATGCACCAACTACTTGATCGATCTCGAGATAGCACAATGCGTATCTTAGGAAAAATCCTTATATTTAAACTTAAAACTCATACTTATCTCATTAATTTGAATTGATCAAATAAAAGAGTGAGGGTTTAGGTTTTGATTTAGATTTAGATTTAGAGAGATTGTTCAGGGAGCTAAATTAGTGTTGATTGAGGAGCTTAAATGCATCTACAACCAAGGTTCATCACTTTGGTATGATTCTTTTTATGTTAGGTATAGTTTAATTTGATGTTGATGATAGATTCTCTTTGAATTGTGTTATTGATGATTAATTATGGTTTCTTACCTTATTAGAGGTTATCCCTTATGAGTTTTAGGAGTTAATACAACTATTTGGTAGATTTGTGAATGGAAAAATGGCTGCTGCCCGTGTTATGTCGAAGACGACACAGTGTGGAGCACTCTCTACCTAGTAGAGGAGCATGATTCCTTCATCAACTATGATGTACACAGCTATTGGAGTTCCCCCACCGAAGGAATGAGTACGCTCCACCCTAGAAAACATCAATATTACAGAGTTTTGCTGAGGATTTTAGGAGGACTTAGGAACTACACTATAGGTTCTAGTTATAGAGTGTTGTACATTGTGATGGTTTTCAACAAATAGAAAATGGTATTTACCGTGATTCACAAAACTAAGTTCCAGGAACTAAGACCAGATTATATAGGAGATGGGTTACCTTCTCGGACGATATGTAACTTTCTACACAGTTTATAGGTTGCGTGTATTACATATTCACTATAGGTTTCCAGATAGAACCATTAGACATTAATGGATTGGCTAGACATCATATAAGCCAATATGTTGGTCTAGCAATCGCATTAATGGTGTCGGTGGGTAATCGACCCCAGTTTTATAAAATAAAATGGGGATTACAATGTAATAGTCCATGATAACTTGCTTTGCATATGTTATTTATTGATTTATATATTTTTCAAATTCTTGTTAGTTAACATTGGTGCATATTGTTATTGCATAGTGATCTTGATTATTATATGTAATGTTGATGGCTATGAGAATCCTTAAATCACTGACCATGTTGGAGCACTCACCCAAATCTAATATTTCAGGTTCGCAACCTGACGCTTCAGTTAAGGGAAAGGATAAGATTTAAGTGTCTTGTATATTCTCTATGATGTAATGAACCTTCTTATATATATATATTTACTTTTTGATATATTTTGATGTATATAAATAGGGTTAGGAGGTTTTTAATTAAGGTTTTGAGTTTTGTAAACTCTTTATCACCATATATTGGTATAGATCGAAAAAGTTTTAAATTTTTTGCTGTAAGTATTTTGATTTGTTTATTTGATATTAATATATAATTTTAGTTTATCAAGTACTAACGGAGAAGCTGTTGGCTCTAGTTAAGTCTGGCTGGGTTACAAGGGCATAATTTGGGTTTCAGGCTGAGTATCGCCCTAATTGGGATAAGGGATGCTATAAATCCTAACCAATATCTATCAAAACCTTGTGAAAGAAATTGAGATATCGCCAGAATTCAAATTGAATTAAGGAAAATGCCCAAAATTGAGTATTTACAAAATTACAGTCGAATACCTCGTTTCCACTTTAGAAACTTAGCTCGAACAGACCGTCTCGTGATGCTCTATAAGTAATGGAAAAATCAAACGAAAATCTAGTGTACGAATATCACGGAGCGAAAATTTCCGAGGTGAGATTGAGGATAGAATGTTCAATACAAAATTTATGTTCTAATTAAACGAAGCGAATTCATTTTAGTTTTTTTCTTAATATATATAACCCTCAGCTGGTATTTAGTAGCTTAATGTCTCATTATCTCTTAGTTCAAGAAATCCCTATTTAGACACGATTTAACTTTCGATGCTCATTTTGGATTCGGTTTTTAACCAAATTGAGCTAGTCTCTTGACAAAATAGTCAAACTTCAAAAAATGTTCATAACACTAGTTTTGGACTGGCCAAAACCCTAAAACACTTAACTTTGTCCAAGACATACCAAAATCATCTGGACCATGTTCGTCGCCGTACTTAGCAAAACATGCATCAATTTGGACTTAATCTCAACCTCAACCACCGCCAACTGTTGCAAAACTCGAAGTAATTACCAAAACAAACTTCATTCTCATTTTAAAGTGTCACCTATCCCAACTTACACATAAACTAAGGCAAAATCCCTACGTGATACTTGACACTATACTTACGAGTTTTTGAGCAACTAATAATTTTATTTTCACTCATGCCCCTCGAACACGCACTTACAAACTCAATTATGATAAAAAAAATGAGGATATACCTCATCTCATAGACTTCGTGATGAAGTACTATACATTACATCCACTAAGCATGCAACACTTAAAAATAATATTTAAACTTATGATTTTTAGTATGTAATGCATGGGTCCTACATCGGATACTAAAATAACAAATAAAATTGAAATTTACTTAAGTTGTCTCCTAATAAAGTTTACGAGATTCTCAGATTTCATAATTTTCATGTCTTGGGGCTAGTCGAAAGCTTCATCAGTCTTCCCCAATTTGAAAGACTTTCCTCGAGCTTTTGTACCTTCGCACGGCAATCGATTCCATATAATCATCTCCTCAAAAGTAAACTTTACCGATTCGGCAATAGAAAATAAGACAAAATTGTATGTCATACTTTCAAGATCCACCAAAATAATGTATCCAGAAAGTGCCAAGAAACTTCATTAAATTCAACACCATCCGTGGTCACCAAACAAAAATGTTTTGTTGCAAATTTGACCTTTTTCTTTGCAATGAATTCAATAGAACACTGATCGATGACCACGTTGTCAACCATCACTTGCAGTTAGGAACTTATAGTCATTGGAATAAACATAACAACAAGACCTTCATCTCTAAAGACCGCCATGTCTTTGATGAAGCCTTGGTCGTCATCGTCAACTTCTCTAAAGATTATCAAAGTTGACATAATCTTATTCATCTTAAATTCACCTTCCCTATTAAAAGAGGTAGTTGCTTCAACTTCTTAAAAAAACTAGGTTCTCTTTGATAGTTTCGGGCAAGGTTCCTAGTCAAAGCCATTAACAACTTCTCCACTCCTGTAGTCAATTCATCTTGCTTCATTTGCATGCATTCTAGTGCCTTAACAATACAATGTTGTGTCTCAAACAACAGGGTAAATCACTGCTCATTCTAGGCTTAGTTATCTTTGTCAAAAATATATCTAACTTTTTGTTGGTTCTTATTCAGCACCATCATGATTATCTTGAAACCACATGTGACGAAAGCTCTGATACCAATTAACGTAGTGAGAATCTTATAAATTGACAGATCAACTCCACGGACAACATAATCAAGGGTTAAAAAATTAATAACTAAATTCTTAAGGGAAAACTTAATTTTCATTAAGCAAAATCAACTAACTCATAACCTCAAAAGAAAATCAACTGACTCATAATTTGTTACATATAGCCGATGTATAGGCTTAAAGAAAACCTAACTTCTATTTAGCTAGAAAAACCAACACTCACTCCATACTTTCTTAGGTAAAATTTTCTAATTCTAACCAACTTTCTACACAGCTACTAAAAGACACCTAATTTGACACATATTAAAACACCTAAATATAGAGTAAGAAAATAACTATTATAATTCAATAACCCTAAAAAATATTGATGATGCCAATGCAAGAATTTCTCATAGTGTTGTCGTGTATTGGGGCTCGTCTCATGTTTAATCAATAATGCTATGATAATGGGATGTGTGTTGGCCTCATCATCACCTTAGACAAATTTAGAGATAATTTACATAAAATGAGGATGTGTGATGGGAGTTCATTCACTTCATGAACTATAAATTAATCCTTGTGTTTTGAACCTCGTGCATGCAAATATTCAACACAAAAGAGGGGAAACATTGAGTGAATATATGGTTAGAGTTCTGAACAAATGGAGGAGTTGAAGCCAAATTTAAAGAGATTCAACCTAGAAGGGCCAAATTTAAGGGAAGCTAAGTCTAAGTAACCAACTTATCCTTATATAATTTAAATTTGTTCAAAATCCTGGTCTCAATGCATGCTTTAGTATGCAAATGGTTTTCAAACACGAATTTGGTTGTAAAAAGGGATTATCATTACTTGTTTTAATTTTGTGTACTAAAACTCTACACTTGTGAGTCGAAGGTGATTAAGTTGGGGATAATATCAATACGAACGAAGATCTTGATGCAAATCAAAGTTTGTGTTAGATTAGAATTTCTTATTAATTAGATAAGATTGTTAGAGTTTATGTCAAAATTGAAGTCATAGTAGATTTACTTGGATTGTTTTTAGTATAGGAGTTTATAGTTGTTGGAGTTTATGTAGGAGTCTATGTTTGTCCATAATAAAGCCTATATATAAAAGTTCATCGTGTTTTATAAGTGGTGGTGGATATTTTGATTAATGAAAACTTAGTTGTTGAGAGATTGAAAAGTTTTTTGTGTTTTGGTTTCCTAAACTTTGTGTGTTCGATCACAATTTAGAAATGTGTTTCTTCAATTTCGTATTCGTGGAATCAATGAATTACTAGAAAAATAATCGTTTTTTTGTAGCGAGCAATTGGTAAATTCCTTGTTGCATCAGATCTATAAGCTAATGTCAATTAGAGTCGATGATATGAATGGGAGAACGTACATTGTATCATGACGCAGTAGAAGTCCTTCAAATTGATTATTCGACTCTGTGAATTGTACAATTCAGGGTGTAAAGAATTAAAATGAAATTAAAAAAAATAAAACTAAATTCTTTATTCATAGTCAATCTATCTCTACAAAAAATTAAGTAATGTAGCCTTTTCATAAGTCTTGTTTGGTTCATTTTTGCCGACGTATAGTGCAGGTTGAGTTAACTACAATTAAAGATCATATTTTCATGTTTGGTTCAACATTAAACATGCATAGAAGTTGCAAGTTTTTAAACAATAAAAGATATGAATTGACATAAAACACCTTTCCGATAAGAGAGGGATGGATGTGGCCCAGGTGGGTAGTAAAAAGGTAATTAAAATGGGGTAATTGTATCTATAAACTCCTAGGAGATTACTCCCTTAAAGGGTGGGGGAGATATATTTCACCATTGGGTGCGAGTTGGGAAATAACTTACAGTAAAGTTTGGCAAGCAAACAAAATTAGTTCCAACTCACCTACAAGTTCTCTCTTGTGAGTTAATTCCACCTAACCAAACAAAGCCATAGGCTTTTGAGAAAAAACAAACCCCTAATTCTAATCATTAATAAAAAAACACACATAAAGTGACAAAACAAAACTTTCGAATTAATTTCTACTTCTAAATCTAACAATATGTAAATAGAAACTTTCTAATTAATATTCTCACCTATTAAAATATTAATATTTATCTTAGCTAATCTAACACGATCAACGAATCTGACTTTAAATAGCTAAAACTTTCTATTATATCAAACAACTACACATTGGCACCTAAAATAAGATCGGCACATAATTAAAGTAATATGTCACCCACGGCTAGTGAAATAACCAAATTCTACTTCCATCGGTTAAGCCTGCTATTGTAATAGGGAAATAAATAATAATTAAAGTACTTAAATATAATAAGCAGTCCATCGGTTAAGCCTGCTATTGTAATAGGGAAATAAATAATAATTAAAGTACTTAAATATAATAAGCAGTAAGTAAATCAAACCACGACACAAGAAAACTTGTGCATACAGTTCGATGTACGACCTACTGGTGTGCGTGCCGCAAGTATAACAACTCGCTTGTAGTAATAGTGCAATCAACTTATGTTGATAAAGTATATTGTCCTCAAGGAAAGGTTTTTGCACTAGTTTTTAATTACCTATATATTTAACTTAAACTATTGCTATGAAATTCACTTTTAATTGGCTTTATACTAAACTTAACTAACTAACTAATTAAATCGAACTTTACTTGAACTATTATATTAAGGATATCTTAGTTCACAACTTCACCTAGCTAATTTAATATTATGCTTTGTATTCATTTTTACATCTCAATATGTTATGTGCAATGCCTAATTAGAATAACCGAATTTCTTTCAAATCCACTTCAACCTAATGTCGTGACGAAGAAGATTCTAATGTGCAAACTACAGCTCCACCTATCGGTGTGAATAATGTAAGCTCCAAATTGCTTTGAGTCTCAAATCATTAGATTCATAACCAACTAAGTTTGCTCTCTGCGCCTCCCTAATCAATAATTATCTATCGATGTTGTGTATTTTACGGTTGTACCATTCATGTTAGGATTAAAATCTTAAATGTCCATGATAACTTCTAAAGCTTACGTTCATTACACAAGTGATCAAGATATCTAAAGCATTACGCTCATAATAAATAAGAATTCTAACCATTGCACTTTTATAATCACTTTATATTCATATTCAAAGCATAACATTCATACCATAAGATTCATTAATCGCTAAGATAAATAGAATACTCACACTTCATTGAAACATACATATCACAATTCATAGTGGAAATCATTGCAAATTAGAGATGAATATAAATATTACCTTGAATTTAATCAACGAAGCAAAACTTGATTTGCAAATGTGAAGTCTTTAATGTATTTTTCACACAAACTCCTTAATACTCAAACTTAATGTAAACCCGAAGCTAAATTACTCTAATTATGGCAGCTAGTTGGTATGTGGTGAGTTTACTACTTCCTACTCCCTATTTATACTCCTTCGTAACAATTAGAAAACCTACTTTATAATTAAATCGAACTAAAACTTTAAATTTCTATTTCCTGCGTGTCTGGCGCTGTCATTTACTATTTGACGCCGTGCCCTTTAGCCCATTGAACCATCATTACGCCGCCTCTGCATGTTTGTTTCATTGCTCCCCGTTGTCTTGGCACTGTCACCTACTTACTCGGCGTCGTCCCCTATGCTCCACAACGCAGCCACTACGTTGGGCCTCAAGAGTTGGTTTTCTTGTGAAACAACCTATCACCTTAAACTTGTGATTATTTTTAATCAAAATCCTAAATAAACAGAGTTAGGCTCATGGTTAAGTAGGGTGTACCTCAATTAGCTGGTATGCTAAGTGTGACAAGAGGGTCATGAAATGAATGTGCACACCCAAAAACACTCGTAGGCATATCTGGTGAATTTATTGGCGAGAACACAAGGTATATATATATATATTTATGTATATTTGATAAATATATATATATATATATATATATATATATATATATATATATATATTAAAAAATATAAGTTTGGTTTGAGTTATATGGATCGTTGGATTGCCTCGAAATGACTATAATTGTTGATGGTGTTAACATGTTTGTCACTTTAAGAGTGTCATGTTAGTACATGAATCATTCGATCAGCCTCGAGATAACGTGATGTGTATCTCGATAAAAACCCATATATTTAAACTAAAACCTTCATATTTATCCTCATAATTTGATCGATTGATCAAGAAAATGAGATAGAGCAGCTGAGGGTTTGGTATTCTGATCCTAAGGAAACAATCAAAAAGTGATTTAATGTGAATTGAGGAGCTTAAACAACTATAAATCCAGAGATCATCATTATGGTGTTTGATCACTAGAAATGGACTATTACCTCATTAAAGATCCTCCCTGATGAATTTTGGAAGTGTTTGTTGTTGTAAGGTGGATTTGTGGTTCGGACGGTGGCGGTCGCCTTGTTCACTGTCGAGATAGTGTAGGGTGGAGTGCGCTCCTAGCAAAGGAACACATTCCCCTCATCTATTAGAATGAACCCAGTTGGTGGAGCACACCCTACTAAGTGAGGGAGCTCGCTCCCACCCTAGAAAATAACAATTTTGTTTTAAATTTCTTAGAGCTTTTCGAGGCCATAGGGACTGAACTAAGGGTTTTAAATTAAAAGTATTAGACCTAAATTGATCACAAATGGTTTGTGATAGGTGTTGAATCCCTAGGAAAGCATGAGTGCCCAGAAAGTCAGGGAATTTCTTAACATAAACCTAAATTGAGCTAAGTATAGATTCTCTTATTTATCAATGTTGTCTGGCTATCTTTGCATATGTAGTTCATGTAGTTTATGGACTGATTTGGGGTACTATGCACACTATGATGGTTTTAATAAATGGGAAAATAATGTTTAATGTGATTAATGAGAATAAGTTCCTGGAACTAAGACTTGGTATATAGGAGATGAGTTACCTTCCCTACCTGTATGCAACCTCCTAGTCAGTTTGATAGGTTGTCTGGATTACATATTCACTAGAGGGTTTCAGATATAACATTAGACATTAATGGATTATCTAGATAGCACATAAGCCAATGTGTTAATCTAGAATTGCATTAATGGCGTCGTGGTTAATCGACCCTAGTTTTATAAATAAAATGGGAATCACAGTGTAATAGTTATTGAAAAATGGATTTGCATTTATTATTTGTGGAATTATATGCTTTCCATAATTATGTTAGTTAGCATTGGTGCATATTGTTATTGCATAATGTTCTTGATTATTATATGGAATGTTGATGGTTTTGTGAATCCATACTTATTGAGTAAGTTGGAGCGCTCACCCCAAATCTAATATTTCAGGTTCCCAACCTAGCGCTTCAACGAAGGGAGAAGAGAAATTTAGTGTTTTTGTTATCTTCTCTACGATTTAATGAACCTTTTTGTATACTTATACACTGTTGAGTTATTTTGTTGTATATAAACAAGTTTGGGAGGTTTATAAACGAGGTTTTGGGTTTTGGTAAACTCTTTATTTTTGTAAATTATTAATTATCAAAAGAGTTTTAATTTTATACTGAGTATTTTTTGAATTACTTATTCGTTATCGATATATAGATTGAGTTCATCCAGTACTGACGAAAAGGTTGTTGGCTCTAGTTATATTTGGTTGGGTTACCGAGGCTTGATTATGATTTCAAGTTGAGTATCGCCTTAATTGGGATAGGACATGCTACAACTTGGTATTAGTGCCTAAGGTTTACACTTTTGAATTAAGTGGCAACTCTGATACAGTTTGGTATCATAAAAAAGGCCCTGATGATAAGTCAGTATTATTAGGTTTTTAGTAGTTTATTTTAGCATTTTAATGTGAAAAGTCTCTAAAATATATATTTAATTATATTTATTGGTCGTTTTTAGGTGAAATAGAGTGCGTGGTTGAATTCGTGGCAAAAAATACTCAAAATGGAGTACTTACATGCATTGATCGGACGCTGAACTATTTGCCTCGAGTTACATGCTGTGTGGTGGGTAGAATAGAGGATCAGCATACCAATTAACACGTGGCAACATGCTATTTGTCCAGCTCGTCTCTTCGTGCCACATGTTAACCGTCTATTGGCCCAGCTCGCCAAGTATTCCATGTGTTTCCAGCAGTCAGCCACGTGTCGCCTACGTATTGGTCCAGCTCGTTTCCTTCTGCCACGCAGCTCCAATCAGCTTCTGTCATCTCATCAGACACGGCATGTCACACCAGCACAGCAGCACGTTCACATTTCTCCTTGCACAACAGCCGTAAGTTCATCATCGCGATTTGTGCTGGTGCAGTCTACCAGATTTTCGCACGACTTTGTGCGAGCCTTCTTCACCGCCTCCCTTGCTGCCACGTGCCGTGCTCTCATTCACCCAAGACGTCACAAGCAGCTTCTTCCACCAATCGAAACGCGCCACGTCAGCGATCTCTATTTTTTTCACTAATCAACTGTTGACATGTGTCGGCCTTCCACCAACCAGCACATCATGCAAGCGATCTCATCAATAGGCACCGGACACGTGGCTTGCGGCAGACTAAACAGCCTATCAACTAGAGACACGTGGCAGACAATAGTTTTTGACCCAAAAACAACCCCTAAAACTCCTCGGAGCACGTGTCAATTTTTGGCGCCGTTGCTGGGGATTGGTTTTCTTTCTTTGGTATTTTTTATTATTTATATTTATATTATTAATATTTATTAATATTTATTTATTTTAATAAATTGGTGCACCCCATGAGTTTTGTTAGGTTTGATTATGGATTATTTTTTTAGCATAATTTGAACATATTTTTGAAATTAACATATTTTTAAGATTTTAGGTGTTTTGAGACTTGGTTGGGACACCTCCAACTTAAGTCACCGCATTAGTGGCGGGTCTTTGAATAGACCCAAAATCCTAGAGTTCATTCTATAATCTTGTTGATTTCACCTTTAGTTGAAAGACTTCGGGCTCACAAGATTTGGTATGAATTATTTTAGTTCACTCTTATGTTTACTAGTTCTTTCTCTTGTTATGATTATTTTTTCATAGTTTTCGTAGTCACCTAGATATGAGAGATTTTTTGCATTCACTCGTTTTTAAAGACTTTCATTATGCATGCATTTGTATCATCTTCTTATTCTTTTTCCATGTTCTATTATTGTTTTTGTTGGATGGATTTCTTGACTAGTTTTGAGCCTTGAGGATATATAAGGTTCAGAATAAGTTTAGGGATATTTTAGAGATTGTGGATTGATTTGCATGGATTCTTTGCGAAAGATCGCATGAGAGATCGTTTAATTTTTTATGCGGTTATATACGGTTATCGGATGGCAATGATGGTGTTTTATATCATTTCTTTCATTTCTCCCATTTCTTATCCTTCATACTTCTCTCTCATTTCATTAGTAGTTGATAGACCTTCATGCATGTATTTAGTATAATTTTTTTTTTTTTTTTTGTTTAGAGTCACCCGAAACTTTGTTTCATGCCCTTGGTTGTGAATGTGTATTATGGTTGCCTTTTTGACTTGAAACTTAGGGAAAACTAGGAGAAACACTCAATCAAGCCTGTACTTAGCATTTTTATGATTTCATGATTAGGGACTTAGTTGATGGTTAGACTTTGTGCTAGATAACAAAAATGAGCAGACGATTAGACTTATGCAAGTGGTAGTATTTTAACCAACATTGGGGTATTTGCTTGATTATAGTGGAAGCGAGAATAGCTAACATGAGGTTTTTTTAATATAAAGAGTCCCACAGGTTTCCATAGGAAATGGAGTAGGGAAACTTGGTGGGAAAAAGTGAAAAAATCGATCCATAGGAAATGGAGCTGGGACCGTATTATATGAAAACGAATTTGGAAAAATGAGAGCAAAATAGAGAATATAAATTGAATAAAGGCATAAGTTGTGAAACTCTTCAAATAAAAGATTTAGCTCGAGTGCTTTCGCTTGATTAGATGAGATTTTTAAACTTGTGTGCTTGAAGTATAAACCAAGAAAACTCGTGAGTAGTTGATGGCCTTTGTTTTGACCGAATCTTTTTCTTCAAAGTCTGATCTTAATTGTGTTTGGGTTGCGAGTCATGACATATCAGAACTCCAAAATTTCCTGAGTTGTTTGTTAACTTGGTGGCTATGTAAACCAGAGGAACTCCATGATTTTTGAGTCGGGTGTAGGATTAATTGAGTCATTGAATTATTATATTAGGATAGTCTAGTTTAGTTTGTGTTGTCATCTACACCTTTGCTCGAGACATGCAAAATCTTAAGTTTTGGGGTATTTGATAAGTCGGTATTTATAGGTTTTTAGTAGTTTATTTTAGTATATTTAATGTGAAAAGTCTCTAAAACATATATATTTAATTATATTTAATGGTTGTTTTAGGTGAAACAGAGTGCACGGTTGAATTCGGGAAAAATACGCAAAATAGAGTATTTATATGCATTGATCAGACGCTAGACTATTTGTCTCGAGTTACGTGCTCCGCGGTTGATAGAATAAATGATCAACAGACCAATTAACACATCGCACCGTACTATTGGTCCAGCTCGTCTCAACATGCTACATGTCAGCCATCCATTGGCCCAGCTCACTAAGCATTCCATGCGTTTCCAGAGTCAGCCACGTGTTGCATACGCATTGGCTCGGGGTATTTCCACATGTAGGGCACATTTACAATTTTTTTCACAAAATAGAGAGTGTTTTTTTTTTATTCCGGATATAGGCAATAACGCCTTCTCAAAAGGCGCTATTGAGTTGGGGGGTTTTCGGTTTTGGTGACGTGGCGCTGACGTGGCAGAATTTGTACAGATAGCGCCTTTTGAGAAGGCGCTATCTGCACATGCGTCCGCCACGTCAGCGCCACGTCAGCGCCACATACACTCACTCAATAACGCCTTCTCAAAAGGCGTTATTGAGCAAAACCTGAGGAATGAGGTGGCGCTGATGTGGCGGACACATGTACAGATAGCGCCTTCTCAAAAGGCGCTATTCGTACAATCTTTGCCACGTCGGCGCCACGTCACCAAAAATCACCAACCCGACTCGCCGATCTGTCCTCCTCGCGCTGGACATGACATTCTCGATCGCTCGTCCTCGTCTCGCCGTGCGTCGTCGTCGTCGAGCGATCTCGACAATTACAACCAAATTTGAATAACCATACAAGGAGTTTATATTTGTATTAAAAAAAAAAAAATAAATTTTAAATATATTGGTTTCAACCTTCAACTCTCTATTCTAAACTAACTAACATTACCTAACTAACTAACTAACTAAAGTAAAGTAAGAAACCTTTACTAATCCAACCAAAGCAAACTAAACTAAATAACTACCTAACTAACTAGCTAAGTAACCAAAGTAAAGTAAAGTAACTAACCTTAACTAACCTAACCAAACTAACTAACTAACTAACTAAACTAAGTAACCTTAACTAACCAAACTAAAGTAACCAAACTAAACTAAACTAAACTAACTAACCATAAATAACCTAACCAAACTAAACTAACTAACTAACTAACTAACCAACTAACTAACTAACCAACTAACTAACAAAACTAACCTTAACTAACCTAACCTAACCAAACCAAACTAAACTAAATAAGTAAGTAACCTTGAATAAACTAACTAAACTAACTTAACAAAACCAAAGTAACTAACCAAAGTAAACTAAAATAAGTAACTAACTAACCTTAACCAAACTAAACTAACTTAACAAAATCGAGCTAAACTAAGTAACTAACTAACCTCAACTAAACTAAGTAACTAACTAACTAACATAACGAAACTAAACTAACTAACAAACTAAACTAAGTAACCTTAACTAACCAAACCACCTAACAATACAAACTAAGTAAACTAAAATAACAAATTTAACTAGCTTAATTGCAAACTACGCCACCTAACTAAATGGAACTAACCAAACTAAACTAACTAACATTAACTAACGTAACTAACCTTAACTAACCTAACTAACCTAACCACCAAAACAATACAAACTAAGTAAAGTAAAATAACTAACTTAACTAACTAAACAAACAACCAAAAAACGATTCACGGTAACCACCAAACGAAACTACACAAACATCCAAGTAGCTCGAGAGTTACTTGTGAACTAAACTCGACTAACCTAACCTAACCAAAGTACGTAACCTAAATTAACTAAACTACACTAACGAACATACCCTAACTCAACTACACTAAACAAACACAACCTCAACACCTAAACAAAACTAACTAAGCTAATTTACCTAACCAAACTAAAATAATAAAACCTAACCACCGACACCTAACTAACTAAGCTAACCACTTAAGTTAAATTAAACATATAACCTAAACTAACTTAACAAACTAAACTAACTATTGAAGAGTAATCACATATACGAAATTCCACGTAATATGTAAAACATGAGAAATAAGTTTATTCAATGATTAGGTTGAATACACGTACTTCGTTAACCCAAAATATAAGTTATTTACAAATCACTATGACATCAAGTAAACTCATTATGCAGGTCTATTTCGGCGGTTCCGCTGACGTTGTTCCTCAGTGAAGCAAACCGGACGTACTCTTTGTCTAGTTGGACGATGTGGTTGTACATCCGGTTGAGGTAGCTGGTCTTGCGATGAATCAAGTCGAGTAGATTGTTGCGTTTCCTCTGGTTCTTGACTCGACTCACCTCTGCTACTTATGCTACCAAAAATTGGAGGTGGAACCATCCCGAAATACTGGCTTCCTGCATGGGGTTGGGGGAATGGAACATGAGGCTGCGGCATGGTCAACAAGTTCATGAATGAAGGGTCTCCGCTATACGCCATATTGTAATTATACGGAGTAGGAGTGTATGGACTAGGCATGTATGGAGGGAGTGATGGATACGTTTGATGATGAGGCATTCCACGTGGATTCACGTATGAAGACGAAGGCCCAGGTGCGTACGGATCAAAATGGTAAGGAGGAAGATTCACGCTCGGCGGCACAGGTACAAACATATGAGGTTCGGTTGGGGTGTGGAAGATCTTGGTATATACCCATGAGAAGAATGACTACTCTCGCCAACATTATCTCTTCTACTCACTCTCGAACGAGATGAACGTCTTTGGAGGAGAAGGTCTACTACTCTCTGCGGCAACCTCGGTCTGAGTAGATGGACGTGGGGACGAGGACGTCCGAGTGCGTTCCCGCACGATCTCTGTCGTGTTCGTCTTCTTCTCACCTCTATGTTTGGTTCGCCTTGATCGTCTTCTTCATCTTCTTGTTCAATATCCTCATCTACGTCTTGTTGGACGTCGCTTCTGTCGTGCGAAAGATTAGACCTTTGTCGTTCGTCTTCGTCCAAAATTGAAATCCCTTCATCAAGGGCAAGACCTTGCTCGTACCCATCCTCAATCAACACACGCCTAAGTCGATGCACCAAGTTACGCTGAAATATAAAAAATAAGTTCTCAAATCACGCAATATATAATATTAAATGTTTGAGGAAAATTAATAGTTAGCAAATTACCGTGTAGTCACGTAACGCCCGTCGTGTCCTATAAATCTCCTAGTGACCGATCGATACCACGTCATGTAGTCTTGATGGTCATGCCCTTCATTCGATCTTGCATTTGTCGCAATGGTGTCCCCACGATTTTCCCACATGTTTATGTAGCTTGCGTGGAAAGTCACCCAATTTACATGATGATGTCCACGCAATTCGATGCGGTGCGATTGGGCGTCGTAGGCACAATTAGGTGGCACTACTTGTACCATGCCGAATTGTCTCATAACCCTTTCAGGTCGATGCCACTCCACAATGTGGAAACAAATCGGGGACACGTCGAGAGCCAACCGCCTTGACCATTTGTACAAGACACGGGAAGAGACGCCATGAGTTCATTATATGGTTGCCACACCACATCATCCTCATGCCTCACGAGAGTCGAGTGCATCACGGTATGCCGATACAACGTGCGTCGCATTATGTGAAACCGAAAATGCATCGAGCCATCTCGTGTAGGAAACAATAAGTTATGATAAATGAACATGGACAAGAATTATTTGCAAAGTAATGAGAAATCACAACGAAAATACCATGTCCGAGTGGAACGTCCATAAGCATATTTTGGCCATCCACCGTTCGCTGTTGTTGAGCTCTAGCCAGTACGCAGACGTCGCGGTGCTATGAATGGAAATCTGTCCCATGCCCACAGAGCTTGTATAAGAATGGAGGCGCCAAACAACCTCATGTGCCCTATACGCGAGATCCGCGACACAACTCCCCGTACAAATAAGCCAAACATGCACTCCCCAACTATATTGGCTCTACTTGGAAATCCTCCAGCAAAGGTAGGAACATCAAATGTACGAAGCGATTGGACTTGTCGGCGAAAAGACAACCACCGATGAGTTGTAGTATGTACGATCGAACGTAACGTTGGACCGACTCCTCATCGCTTTCATCATCTATTGCTTTGGAACGTTACGCTCAAGCCAATCGACCTTAAGTTTACAACCTACGATGTCATCTCCACTCGGAGTTCGCCCAAGTAGCCTCTCGCAGACGTCGGCATAGTCTGCGTCTGTCGTTCCCAAAGGATGACGGCATACCTTCAATAGGTAATCCAATCTGCACTCGCACGTCTTGGAGTGTAATCGTGCACTCCCGCAATGCATATGAAAAGTATGCGTCTCGGGCGCCATCTCTCTACAAACGCAGCATAATTAGAGCCCAATCAAGGCTGAAAAATGCTACCGGGATATCCCATAGAACCCACTGGAACGGAGATATGGGATCATCCTCGAATGAAACTCGCATCGTTCGATCAACGACCCCACGTCTTCGACGTACGCGCATTGTTTCGTAAACCTTGAGGGGGACAAAATGTATTAAAGTATGTATTTGATACAATATTGTGGTAAAAATTACGCATTCATGTAAAATGGCCTTACCTCGCCTCTCCAGTTCGCGTCGATCCGTGAGTAGATTGGAGTTGCAACGATGATGGATCTCAAGGACCTGGATCCATTGGAGTACAACTATATAGAATGTTAGAAAAACAAAATGAGTATTGTACAAAACCATAGCGATAAGTATTTACTAATTTTTAACACAAAAAATCACAACGAAAATGAGTCAAAGTCAACATATCTACGACCATAAGTTGTTTCACACATTATACAAAATTGACTAGAGGTCCTCATTTGATGGTTGAGGTCTCCTTGGACAATTTTTTTGTTGTGTCCTCTAAACGACAAATGCCACACCGGTTCCTCTGATAGGGACTCGTTGACGGTCTCTATTGGGACATGTTCTTCTTCTATGTCTGCTTGATGACATATCCCACATCGCAAAGGTCTTTGGTCGTTAGCCGATCCATCTTGGTTTGTAAACGCGAACCCCAGTCTCCTCGGCCACGTCTGGTTCTTGGGTCGGGTATGATCGTCGTCCCAAAAGTCGGCCAATACTTCTCATATGGAACGCGTCACAAATGGCATCAATCATTTCACGAACACTCGACCCAAACTTAACCAACAACACAACTGATGGCGATGAGCTGTACGCGATGCCATTGGCCCCATTAACAATGGAGCCGTGCGCGTAGAATAGAAAAGGGATGTTTCTTTGAGACATGACCTACAGACATTTGGAAACTTGGATGTAAAATTGTAACAGACAAATGACGCGTCAATTTTGTAAGAAAATAGTTTTCTTATGCATGTCGTTATACGGCCCAATCGAAATTTCTGATGTAGAAGATCGCAATAATAGCGCAACTACAGAGCATACTCATTCTTTGACACCGACCCTTTACGTGTACTAATTTTCATTAAACAATCATGTTGTTATATAGCGCAATCGAACTTTCGATGTAGAAGATCGCAATAATAGCGCAACTACTGAGCATACTCATTCTTTGACACCGACCACTTTTACGTGTACTAATTTGCATTAAACAATCATGTTGTTATATAGCGCAATCGAACTTTCTGATGTAGAAGATCGCAATAATAGCGCAACTACAGAGCATACTCATTCTTTGACACCGACCCTTTACGTGTACTAATTTGCATTAAACAATCATGTTGTTATATAGCGCAATCGAACTTTCGATGTAGAAGATCGCAATAATAGCGCAACTACGAGCATACTCATTCTTTCACACCGACATTTTCGTGTAATAATGTTCAACAAATAAACATATGAACCGTTGTGCATAAACAAAATACGAATGTCCCTATATATCATGCAAACCCTAACCATAACCCAAATATATTAATATGAAAATACTCAATTAACGAACTTACTTGTTTCCTATCGGTTTTCCGCCGCACACTTTGGTATATTCCCGCAATACCTTGTATTTTCATTATTGTAGACCAAAAAGAGTGAAAGCAATCGGATAACAAAAATTGTAGATGGGTTCATGAAAGCTGTCGTGGATAGGAACGATTTCAAAGTCCAAATGAGCTTAATGTACTATATATAAGGTTTAATTGCGATTAGTGTAATTGCGATTCAAAATAGAAAGTGCTCTAAGTGCATGTGTTTAGTGTCATTGCGATTCAATATTGAAAGTGCTCTAAGTGCATCACTAAATTAAGTATAATAAGTTAAACAAACATAATTACGTAAACAAACTTAAACAAACTTCATAAATGACTAACCTAAGTTCCACATAGGAAATTAAGTAAAACATATGTAAATAACTTATTAACAAACATAGCAAATTAAGTTTAACATAGCAAATTAAGTTTAAATAAACATAGCAACTTAAGTTTAACATACGTGATTACTAACTTAACAATCTTAAATTAACTTATAACAAGTAAATTACATTTACTCACTAAAACTCTCCTTGGACAATCTTAAAAAAACTTACTTATACAAACTTGATTAAGTAAGTACACAAAAACACACTACCTTAAGTAACTTAAAGAAACATAGGAAATAAATTTTAACATACGTCGTTTTATTAACAATCTTAAACGATGATCGGTTGTGGACATCTTTAAATTCTTAAAAGATAGGTTGTGGAAAATCTCAACATTGTTTATTGAGATGGCTAAGTGTGACATCTTCGAATTCTTAAAAGATAGGTTGTGGAAAAGGATATCGTCCTAGCAGTTTTGCTTATTCTCGAACGGGGGGTGGGGGTAAAAAGTTCAATTCAAATTCATTGCCCAATGAGGGTTGTATGAGGGTTGTAGGTGGCAAGTAGGCGATGGTACAAAGTTAAACATAGGAAATTAAGTTAAACTAACTTAAACAAACTTCTTAAATGACTTACCAAACTTAAACATAGGACATTAAGTTAAACACACGTAATTAACTTATTAACAACCTTAAAATGAACTTATAACAAGTAAAATCCGTTTGCTCACTTAACCAAACTTATGACAAACTTAACAAACTTAACAAACTAACTAGACAAAACCAAGCTACCTAAACTAACTTAAACAAACTTCATGAATGACTAACCTAACTTAAACATAGGAAATTAAGTTACACATACCTAATTAACTTATTAACAAACTTAAATGAACTTATAACAAATAATTTACATTTACTTACTTAACCAAACTTATAACGTAAACTAACTTAAACAAACTTCATAAATGACTAAC
This sequence comes from Stephania yunnanensis, assembly GCA_039657365.1. Lineage (NCBI taxonomy): Eukaryota > Viridiplantae > Streptophyta > Magnoliopsida > Ranunculales > Menispermaceae > Stephania > Stephania yunnanensis. The sequence continues at coordinate 47,182,439 of CM077584.1, read as the reverse complement.
CTAACCTAAACATACGAAATTAACTTAAACGTAAGTAATTAACTTATTAACAAACTTCAATGAACTTATAACAAGTAAATGTAAGGAACTAAAATAACTAAAATATGCCAAACGAACTTAATTAAGTAAACGTAATTAACTAAACCAACTTTTTAACATAAGTTTAGTAAACTAACTTAAACAAACATAATAACGTAAACTAACTTAAACAAACTTCATAAATGACTAACCTAACCTAAACATACAAAATTAAGTTAAACGTACATAATTAACTTATTAACAAACTTCAATGAACTTATAACAAATAAATTACGTTTACTCACTTAACCAAACTTATAACAAACTTAACAAACTAACTAGACAAAAACAAGCTACCTAAAGTAACTTATACAAACTTCATATATGACTAACCTAACTTAAACATAGGAAATTAAGTTAAACATACGTAATTAACTTATTAACAAACCTATATTAACTTATATCAATTAAATTACCTTTACTTACTTAACCAAACTTATAACAAACTTAACAAACAAACTACCTCAACTTAAACAAACGTATTTTAATTAAACCAAACATAACAACAAAAACTCAATTCCACAAACTTATACTAACTTAATCAAAGTAACTTAATCATACTTAATTAACTAACAAACTAAACCAAACTAACTAAACTTATTCAACAAACTTAAACCAAACTACACAAACCTAAACTAAACAAACTAAAAACACAAACTAACTAACAACAAAAACTCCCGTACCTACCTCCTCCTCCTTCACTGGACCTCCTCCTTCTCCTCCGATGACCGATCGGGTGCACCACCGCGTTGCTCCGCCTCCCATGCGCTCCACACTCGTGTGCGTGATCACAGTCAGTACCCTCTTCTTCTTCTTCTCGCCTCACCTCTGCCGCTCCCTCGCTCCCTGCGTCTGTCGTCGCTCTCGGCTGCTTTCGGCTCCGTCGACCTTCCTCCGCCGCCGCCTACGTCCTCATGCGCGTGAACGAATACACTCTCCTCGCTTTCCTTTCCCGAGCTCCCCGTCCCCCTTATATAGTGTAGAGGATCGATCATGTATGGTCACGGGATTACTAGTAATCCCGTGACCCCTACCTCCCCCTACCCTGTCCCCTCCCCTCTGCATCCCTAGCGAAACCGACGCAGAGATTCTCTCGTCGGTTTCGTCTCGGAAAAGAAGAAGAAGAAGGCGTGCGCCGATAGCGCTCTTTCGGGGCAAAGCGCTATCGGCGCACCCCAATAACTAAGGCCGGGCATGTGTCCACGTGGACGCCACGTGGATCCACGTGGACACGATTGGATATCTTGAAACATTGATAGCGCCTTCGGAGAAGGCGCTATCGTGTTTGAGCAGCGACGACGTGGCTCCACGTGGCGCCACGTGGAGCCACGTGGACATTCGAAATTCGATAGCGCTTTCGGAGAAGGCGCTATCATCATTACGCCACGTGGCACCACGTGGCGTCCGAACACGTGGCCTATGATAGCGCCTTCGGAGAAGGCGCTATCCTAGGCCACGTGGAATTTTTTTCCAAAAAAAAAAAAAAAAAAAAAAAAAAAAAATTCCCAAAGTCCACATCAGCAATAACGCCTTCTCAGAAGGCGTTATTGCTTAGTGTGGCGAAATAAAAAGAAAGGCCCCCTATTTCCCTCTTTAAAAGTAAAAAATATAGTACTTTTGGAAAAAAATCCATTGGCTCAGTTCATTTCCTGCTGCCACGCAGCTCCAATCAGGTTTTGCCATCTCATCAGACACATCAGGTCGCGCTAGCCCAGCACGTCCACCATTTCTCCTCGCATAGCAGCCGTGAGTTCGTCCCCGGGATCTGTGCTAGTGCGGTCTCCTAGATTTTTGCTTGGCTTTATACGAGCCTTCTTCATCGCCTCCCTTGCTGCTACGTGGCGCGCTTAAATTTACCTAGGATGTCACCAGCAGCTTCTTCCACCAATCTAAACATGCCACGTCAGCGACCTCCATTTTCTTCACCAATCAGTTGTTGAGACGTGTCAGCCTTCCACTAACCACCACGTCATGCAAGCGATCTAATCCAAAAGGCAACAGACACGTGGCGTGCGGCAAACAAAACAGCCTATCGACTGTAGACACGTAACGGACATTAGTTTTTGACCCAAAAACAACCCCTAATACTCCTCAACGCATATATTATCTGACCTTGAGTTCACTTTCGAATTGTTTTCGAAGCACGGGATAGCATATACTTTTGTACCATAATCTAATTTTATTAACTCCAAGAATTGTCTTGAGTTATTAATAAGCTTAAGGTATGATAAAAAAATTTCATCATTTTTTTTTTTTGGGGAGGGGGGGGGGGGGAAATGAAAATAGAAATATAGTTATACGTTATTTTTTGCACTTATTGTTATTTATTATATATACATGATTTCATTATCTTCCCAGAATGTTAACTTAATGATCTTATCTCTCATTTGACTTCAAAATCTAGTGGTCGATTAGGGAGAGGGTTCATAGAGGCCTAAATCTTAGGGTAATAGGGAGACCGAAGAGCATTGGAAATCTAGAATAGAGTAACAAATGAGAGAACTTGTGAAGTCTCAGGTGAGACTTATGGCTATGCTGATGGCTCAGATGGGACCACCAGTACATCAGCCCGAGGCACAACCTGCAACTAGTCTTGAGGTTAGCAGAGTTGAGGGAGGAGCTGAGGCAATAACAACTCCAGCTCAACCAATTTTAGTAGATATTCAAGTACCGAAGACGGCTGTTGTAGTGCAAGTAGATTCTAAGAAAGCTGCATTTCTCAAAACCCGTATCGAATTTACCATATACGACATTATGAGATTTAATAGCATAATGGAGGAAGGGGTAGCTGAGACTTGGATACTGGAGATGGAGCAACAGTTTATCGCTGTGAATGTTAAGGATCAGTTTAAGGTCAAATTGGTCATATTTGTTTTGATAGATTCTGCACGAAAGTGGTGGAATTCTCTAGAGAGAGAGGAAGACTATCACTAGTTAGCCACAATTTAGGACCATGCTTTATAGACAATAATTCCCATAATCAGTTAGGAACAGGAAGATAAAGAGTTATGTCTATACGGTCAAGATTTGTAAGGATGACATTTGTTAGTGCATCGGTTCCACAAGTTTCTCAAGCTTCGGTAGCCGAACCATCTTTGCCACCACTACAATTTAGAGGTAAGGGCAAGAGCAGAGCACAACCATCACAAAACCTAGTTGATCTTGTGAGGTTCCTCAGGCTAGTGGTTTTTCTCATAGGGTTTCCATAATAGGCTATCGGTGTGGTTAGACAAGGCATATTTAAAGAGAGTGTTCTATGCCACTGGCCATATCGGTAAGTAGTACAATACCGCCAGCACGATGGCAAACTCATTCAGTGGCTGAGGCAGACACATAGGCTAATTGAAAGGTATATTAAACATTTATGGTTGAGATGTGAATGTTTTGATTGATCCTGGTTCTATAGTTTCCTTTATTGCCAGTGTAATGGTTGATGAGTTGAAATTGAAACTTGTTGGAGCCATTACATTGTTGATTTTGAGTACAACGGTAAGTGAAAAGGTTTATCCTAACATGATCTGTGAGGTGTGTGTAATCGAAATTGAGGAGAATGAACTCCTAATTGATATGAGGGTAGTGGAGTTCCTGGAGTATGATGCACTACTAGGTATGGATTGTTATCAGCAGACCATGCCAGTGTTGACTATTTCCGTAAGATGGTAATATTTTAGATCCCTATCTTTTCTAAAATTATAGTTTATAAAGGCTATAATCCTTCACGACTTGCGATCTTTGGTAGGGAAACTACTCCTCGAGATTTAGAAGTTATGGTAGGAGTTGTCACATTTGGAGAGCCTGGTGAGATACTCGTAATTTAATAATTCCTGGAAGTTTTTTCCATATGACTTGCTTGGACTTCCACCGCCACGTGTCATTAACTTCATCATTAATCTTATTCCTAGTAGCAAACCTATATCTATTCTTCCGTACCGTATGGCACCGAAGGAATTACGTGAGTTGCAAACTCAGCTTGAGTTGTTATAGAAAGAGTTTATCAGTCCTAATACGTCACCGTGAGGAGCACCGATTCTTTTTGTGAAGAAAAAGGACTGAACCCTACGTATTTGCATTGATTATAGACAGCTTAATTAGGTGAATATCATGAACAAATACACATTGTTTAGGATTGATGATTCGTTTAATCAGTTGAAGGGTGCCAAATATTTCTCAAAGATTAATTTGCGGTTTGGTTATCATCAACTGAGGATCAAGGATGAGGATATCTTGAAGACGACATTTAGTATTAGTTTTGGGCACTTTGAGTTTTTAGTGATGTCATTTGGGCTCACTAATGCTCCTACTGCATTCTTGGACTTGATGCATAGTGTGTGTATACCCTACTTTGACTAATTGATCATCATGTTTATTAATAATATTTTGATTTACTCAAAGGGACAAGAAGAATATTCACACCACCTCAAAGTTACATTGCAAACTCCAAAGGATAATCAGTTGTATGCCAAGTTTAGTAAGTGTGAATTCTAATCTTCAAAGGTCAAATTTCTTGGACATGTTGATGCTAAGGGTATATCTATTGATCTAACGAAGGTTGAGGTAATAAGAGATTGGCCTACTCCTACCACAGTGTCAAAGGTTATTGTTTTTCGGGGTTAGTGGGTTATTAAAGACGATTTGTTGAGGGTTTCTCTCGTATTACTATGCCAATGACTCTGTTAACACAGAAAGACATTGACTTTTTTTGGTCTGATAAGTGCAAAATGCCTTCAAAGATTTGAAGGATATATTGACTACGACGCCTCTTCTTACATTACCTAAATTAGGGAAAGAGTTAGTGTTTCATACAGATGCTTCTCATTCAGGCTTGGACTGTGTGCTAATACAAAAAGAAAGGGTTATAGCTTATGCTTTAAGGCAACTCAAGGTTCATGAAAATTATCCAATTCATGATCTTGAGCTAGCTACAGTTGTTTTTGCCTTGAAGATTTAGAGACATTACTTGTATGGTGAGAAATTTACAGTATTTTAGATCATAAGACTCTAAAATACTTATTTACTAATATCAAATTAAATATGAGGCAGCGAAGATGGTTTAAGTTCCTCAAGGATTATGATTTCACTTTAGAGTATCATCTGTGTAAGGCAAATGTGGGCGTTGATGCTTTGAGTATGAGAAGAATAGGTAAAGAGAATGTAGCTACTACCAGAGCTTCACAGTTTAGACTTATTGACGAAACTTCAGTGATGATGATTCGTGAAAGTCAAGTTGGAACATCATCAACTTAAAGAGTTAATTCCATAGCTGCTTATTTGTTCTTATGTACACATATTCGAGATGAATCGGAGATGATTTAGTGGGTGGTTGATTGTCTAAAATTTGATCAATATTACATAGCGTGTTAAAAGTTAGAGGCTAGTGTAGATCATTTTGATTAGTTAGTTTCTGATAATGGTGCATTATGATTCAGGGATAAATTGTGAATTTCAGCTCAGGATCAATTGAGGTAGAAGTTGCTAAGGGAATCTTAAAGATTTCCTTACTCTATTCATATAGGTAACACTAAGATGTATCGTGATATGAGGTGAATTTATTGGTCGCCTGGGATGAAAACTAATATTGCTGAGTTTGTAAAAAAATGTGAAATATCTCAGCAAGTTAAGGCTAAGCATAGGAAACCTGGAGTTTTTATTATCGATGGATTTTGTTTTCTATCTACCTCAAAGTCAGCGTAAGCACGATGCAGTATAGGTTATATTTGACACGTTGACAAAGTCTACGCATTTCTTACCAGTTCTCATGCGAGATCCTTTTGACCGATTATGTGAGGTATACCTACGTAAAGTATTAATGTTTCATGGAGTTCCAGTGTCAATTACTTTGGATAGAGATCTCGGATTAATGTCCAAACTCTAAAGTAAATTGCAGAGACAGTTGGGAACTGTTCTTAACCTCAGAAGGCATACCATCTGCAAACTTATGGATAGACTGAGCGCTTGATATTGATGCTAGAGGAAATGCTTTGAGCTTATGTCTTGGAGTTTAGTGGTAACTGAGAGTAGTACATTCCTCTATGTGACTTCTATTATAATAGCTATTAGGCTTATATTGGAATGGATCCTTTTGAAGCTTTGTATGGTCAACTTTGTTGTTTACTTGCTTGTTTGGCAGAGGCTGGAGATACAATTTTGTTGGGGTCGGAGTTGATTCAAGACTACACAAAGAGAATTTAGCAGATTCACCAGCCTTGACTACAGCACAAGTAAGACATAAGAGATATGTCGATAAATATCATAGTTTTTCAGAGTTTTAAAAGGACAATCTTATCCGGTTGAAAGTCTCACCTATGAAAGGATTGTAAAGGTTTGGGCTACGAGGTAAGCAAGCTCCAAGGTACATTGGGTTGTTCAGAGTATGTGAAAGGATAGTTCCTGTTACTTAAAGGTTAGAGTTACCTACTCAGCTAGTCAAAGTTCGTAATGTTTTCCACATATCTATTCTTTGAAAGACGGAGACTCATTCACTCTAAGGATTGGTTGGAATGAATTTGATCATCGAAAAGACTTATCTTACAACAAGTGGTAGATTTAGATACCTGATCGTATGCTTCAGGGGCTAAAAATAAAATAAATTCCTTTGGTTAAAGTGAAATGACAGTTTCACGGAGATGAGGAACTAACCTGGGAGCAAGAGTCCTATATGAAGGAGCAGTTTCTATTTCTCTTCAAAACTACAGGTAATTTTACCTTTACTTTAATTCGAGTACGAAATTGATTTAAATTGGAGAGACCATAATGACCTGTTACCTTAAGCTGGTGATTAGTGTTAATCTAAACCTTAACCTGAGTTGGGCTCATAGTTAAGTATTGTGTACCTCAATAAGCGGGTGCGTGAGTTTGTATGATGGTTTATGTTTGTTTGAAATGTTTGTGAAATTTATAGGTTGTGGGATTAATAAGAAATTACTACAAGCCTGTAATCAGAAAATAAATACAACAACATAACCTCAGTCCCAAATTAACTGGGGTCGGCTACATGGATCAGACTTTTCCATTGTGCTCGATTAAGTGCAATTGATGGTGAGCTTTGCAAACCATTCAAATCCCTCCTAATTAATGCATCCCATGTTAACTTTGGTCTGCCCCTACCTCGTCGAATTTCTATAGTTTCTATTGAGTCAAGTTTTCTAGTTGGAGCATTTGTAGGCCGTCTTTGCAGGTGACCAAACCATCGCAACCGCCCTTCCTTAATCTTTGTATCAATTGGTGCTACTCCTACTTGTCTTTGAATTTCTATATTTCTTACTCTATCCATATGAGTTTTAACACACATCCACCTAGGCATCCTCATTTCTGCTATGTTCATTTTATGTAATTGTTGTTAATTTACCGCCCAACATTCACTTCCATAGAGCATAGCTGGCCTAATTGCGGTCCTATAAAATTTTTCATTTTAACTTAGTAGGGACATTTCGATCACAAATCACCCCTTTTGCACTCCACCATTTTTTTCATCCAGCTTGAATTCTATGTGTGACATCATTCTCAATATTACCATCATTTTGTATGATTGATCCTAGGTATCTAAAGTTGTTTACCTTAGGAACTTTTATTTTCCCTTATTTTACCACTTCGTCATCTCAATGTCTAGTGTTTCTAAACTCACAGTGCATGTATTCGATTTTCGTCCTACTCAACTTAAAGCCTTTAGATTCTAATGTATTCCTTCAGAGTTCTAATTTTCTATTCACTCCATCTTTAGTTTCATCTACTAAGACAATATCATCTGCAAATAGCATACACCATGGTATATCCTCTTGAATATGTCTAGTTAGTTCATCCATAACTAAAGTAAATAGATATGGGCTTAAAGCCGATCCTTGGTGTAGTCCTATCGTAATGAGAAATTCTTTTGTAACTCCTCCAAATGTCTTTATACTCGTTACTACTCCATCATACATATCCTTAATAGTGTCTATGTATCTAGCATGCATTTTTTTTTCTTTCTAGAACCCACCAAAGAACATCTCTAAGGACCCTATCATATGCTTTTTCTAAATCTATGAATACCATATGAAGATCTTTTTTCTTTTCTCTATATTTTTCTAACAGTTGTCTTACAAGAAAAATCGCCTCCATAGTTGATCTCCCAGGCATGAAACCAAATTGGTTCTCCGATATTGTTGTTTCTCTCCATAGCCTATTGTCAATTATCCTCTCCCATAGTTTCATAGTGTGACTCATACGTTTAATTCCCCGGTAGTTTGAGCAACTTTGAATGTCTCCTTTGTTTTTGAATATTGGCACAAGCGTGCGTCTTCTCCAATCCATTGGCATCCGTTTTGATTTTAAAATTTTATTGAAAAGTTTTGTTAACCAAGTCAATCCAATTTCTCCTAAGCATTTCCAAACCTCTATGGGTATTTCCTCTGGGTCGCATGCTTTTCCTATTTTCATTCTTTTCATTGCCTATTTAACTTCTACAATTCTAATATTGCGTGTATAGTTTACATTTCTTTCTTTGTGTGAGTTTTCATCTATTATAGTATCAACTTGGCCATCATTAAATAAACTATCAAAGCAACTTCTCCATCTCTCCTTAATATCCTCCTCGCACGTTAAAACATTTTGATTTTCGTCCTTAATACATCTTACATGACTTAGGTCTTGTTTCTTTTTATCTCTTAATTTGGCTAGCCTATATATATATTTTCCGCCATCTCTATTACTTAACCTTGTATATAGATCTTCCATGAAATTTTTTTTAGCTTGACTAACTACTTTTTTAGCTTGTTTTCTAGCTTCTCTATATTGATTGTACACATCTTCATCTTGACATTTAGGTATTTTCCTATACATATCTCTTTTAGTCTTAATTGCTCGTTGGACATCCTCGTTCCACCATGTTTCCTTCTTTGGAGGTCCCAAGCCCTTAGATATACCTAATACGTTTGATCTCACTCTCCTTATGCAACTACTCATTTCTAGCCACATTGTATTAGCATCTAAGTCAAGATTCCAAACATTTTCCTTTAGTAGTTTTTCTCTAAACTCTATTTGTTTACTATGTTTTAGGTTCCACCACTTTATTCTAGGGTCGCTAACTCTTTTATTCATATTATGTCGTCGTGTTAGCTTAATATCAAGTAGTACTAACTTATGTTGGGTAGTAAGTGTTTCACCAGGTATTACTTTGCGGTCTCTACATATTTTTCTATCTATTTTTCTTGTTAAAAGAAAATCTATTTGACTCTTATTATGACCACTACTAAAAGTAATTGTATGCGACTCCTCTTCCTAAAACCAAACATTTGCTAAGACCAGATCGTATGCTGAAGCAAATTCTAAGATTGATTCTCTTTCTTCATTTCTATTACCGTAACCAAAACCTCCATGAACTCTCTCAAACCCATCGTTACTTGCCCCGACATTCCCATTTAAATCTCCTCCAATAAAAATATTTTCATCTAATGGTATACTTTAAATAAATCCATCCAAATCATCCCAAAACTTATGTTTGATGCTCTCGCTTAATCCTACTTCTGGTGCATAGGCGCTAAGTATGTTAATTTTTTCATCTCCAATAATTAATTTAACTAGAATCAATCTATCCCCCATTATTTTAACCTCTACGACCTTATCCTTATAATCATTATCCACCACAATTCCTACTCCATTGTATTTTCTATCTATACCAGTGTACCACAATTTAAACCCTGTGCTTCCTATTTCTCTACTCTTTTCTCCTACCCATTTTGTCTCTTGGAGGCAAGCAATATTGACTCTCTTTCTAATCATAGTATCTACTAGTTCTATTGACTTCCCCGTAAGTGTTCCTATGTTCCATGTTCCTAAAGGAATTTTTTCTCCCCTTTGTATTTGTTTTCCTTTTCTATTTCTATTTTGTCTAAAAGATCTAGTGTCCGTATCTATGGTTTTGTTTTTGTTTTCGTGCTTGTTTGTTTTGTTTTGAACTAGTTTCTTTACCCACACCCGTCCTTTGTGTGGGAACCCTTGCTCATTTTTCTTCACATCCGGGCGACAATGTGAAGGGACTAGCTTCTTTACCCACACACGTCCTATGTGTGGGAGCCCTTGCTCATTTTTCTTCACACCCAGGCGGCGATGTGAAACACACCCTTGCTCATTTCTCACTACACCCTGGCTCCGATGCAGCGCGTCGCTAGGTGGGAACGCCCCAGCGTTTATATTTGTTTGATCCATTTCATGAAAAATGACAAAAGTTTTACGCTGGCTGTCAACCTATCGCAACCCTCCTCCATTTTCCAAGAATGGAAAATGAGCTTGGGGCCTCCCTCCCCCACTTTTCAAGTATCAAAAGTGAGTTTGGGACCTCCCTTACCCATTTTTCGGTATGAAAAAAATGGTCTTCAGAGTCCTCCTCCTTTATCCGGACTTGGGACCGGCTATGTAGCGCACATAGTGTACAACATAGGTGGAGTTGTAATCAGAAAATAAATAAATAAAAATAATTTTTCGGTACACCAAGTGCGACAAAGGGTTATGAAATGAATGTGCACACCCGAGAACATTTGTATGCATGTATGGTGAATTTATTAGCAAGAAAATACTCAAGGTATATACATATATATATATATATATATATATTCATATATATTTGATTTATAAATGTATAGTATTAAAAACTATAAGTTTGGTTTGAATTAGATGGATCATCGGATCGTCTCGAGATAAGTGTAAGTGTTGATGGTTTCAACATTGTGTCACTTTACGAGTCTCATGTTAGCATATCGATCATTTGATCAGCCTTGAGATAGTGTAATGCGTATCTTGAGGAAAATCCATATATTTAAACTAAAACCTTCATATTTATCCTCATAATTCGATTAATTGATAAAGGAAATAAGAGACAAGAATTGAGGGTTTGGTATTCTAATCCTATGGAATCAATAAAAGAGCAATTCAACGTGAATTGAGGAGCTTAAACGACTAGAAATCCATAGATCATCATTGTGGTAAGTTTAATTTTGATATTTTTGAAGTTTAATTTGATAGTGGATGATGATTTATTTGTGAATTATGGTTTTTGATCAATGGAAATGAACTATTACATCATTAGAGGTCCTCCTTGATGAGCTTAGGGAGTGTTTATTGTTGTTGTGTGGATTTTTAGATGGAACAGTGGCTACTACCACGTTCACTATCGAGACAGTGTAAGGTGAAGTGCACTTCATCTAGCAAAGGAACTCGCTCCCTTCATCAATTGGGACGAAACATTAAGTGAGGGAGCGCGCTCATACCCCAAAAAACAATAATTTTGTTGTAAATTGCTTAGAATTTCCCGAGGTCTTAGGGACTGAATTAGGGGTTTTAAAAAAGGGTATTAGACTTAAATTGATCAAAAATAATTTGTGATAGGTGTTGGATCCCCGGGAAAACATGAGTGCCTAGAAAGTTAGAGTGTTTCTTAACAAAAACCTAAATCGAGGTAACTATGGATTCGTTTATTTATCAATGTTGTCTCGCTATCTTAGTATTTATAGTTCATGTAGTTTATAAACTGATTGGATGGACTATGCACACTATGATGGTTTTGATAAATAGAAAATGGTGTTTTATGTGATTCACAAGAGTAAGTTCCTGGAAATGAGACCAAGTTATATAAGATATGGTTACCTTCCCGGCCTATATGTAACTTCCTACTCAGTTTGATAGGTTGAGCAGATTACATACTCACTAGAGGGTTTTAGATAGAACCATTGGACATTAACGGATTACCTAGATAGCACATCGGCCAATATGTTGGTCTAGTAATTGCATTAATGTTGTCGGAGAGTAATCGACCCTAGTTTTATAAATAAAATGGGAATTACAATGTAATAGTCATTGACAGATGGATTTGCATTTGTTATTTATTGAATTATATGTTTTTCATAATCTTGTTAGTTAAAATTGGTGCATAATGTTATTGCATAATGTTCTTGGTTTTTATATGGAATGTTGATGGTTTTGTGAATCCTTACTTACTGAGCAAGTTGGAGCACTCAACCTAAATCTAATATTTTAGGTTTGCAACCTAGCGCTTTAGCGAAGGGAAATAAGAAGATTTAGGTGTTTTGTTATTTTCTCTATGATGTAATGAACCTTCCAGTATATTATCTACTAATGAGTTATTTCATTGTACATAAAAAGGGTTTGGAGGTTTATAAAGGAGGTTTTGGGTTTTGATAAACTCTTCATTTCTCTATGTTATTAATTATCAAAAAAGTTTCAATTTTGTTTTTGCTTATATTTTGAATTATTTATTCGATATCGATATACGAATTGAGTTTATCAGGTACTAACGGAGAAGTCATTGGCTCTAGTAAATCTTAGCTAGGTTACTGGGCTTAATTAGGGTTTCAGGTAAAGTATCACCCTAATCGGGATAGGGGATGCTACATCTTCACTTTTCTTCTCTCTCATGTTGCACCTTTCTTTCCTACACTGTGCGTTATATTCCTACTGTGCCAACACATGTGGCTACAATGGCAAATGTATTTTATGGGTTTTTGCTTCGTTTCTTCTCATTTTTCCTCGGTTCCTTCCTTTACACCTTAATTCTCTCAAAACGCAATAATAGCATGATTTAGAGCTCATTTAATAATATTTATACCGAATATATGTCTAAACTAACCCTATATATGTATAAATAATGACTTATCAAATACCCTCAAAATTAAGATTTTGCACGTCCCGAGCAAATATGTACTATACTAAGTCTCCTAATAGAAGTTCTCATTCAATTTACATTATTCATGGATTATTCTTCAATTCACTAAGTTTCAAATTAATAATCCACTCAACAGTTTCTCCTTACAAAAACTTATATTTTGAAGACATATAGCTTTAACAATATGTATGACTTCATTTTTAAAACACTACTCACAAGTTTGTTTCATCTTAACACTCAAGTAGCAAGTATACAATCTCATAATTTCTCATTAAGATCAAGATTTCACAAATAAGCATAGATCAAACTCATCTTTGGTAGACTTTAGCACTTCAAAATTCTATAGGACTTCATATAGTTGGAATAGAAACTTAAATCAATTAGTTACTCGTACTCGATCTAAATATTTTATTTGAAGAGTTTTAGTTTAACTCCGCATTCTTTCCTCTATTTTTCTTTTCTCTTTTCTTTTATTTCTTTTTAACTTTTTTATTTTTACAGTCCCTGCTCCTTTTCTTATAGACTTTATTTTTTTCACACCTTTTTCAACCGTTGAGTTCTTTGCTCAATTTCCTGTAGAACTTATTGGATTCTCTCATTTATTTATTTTTATTTCTAAAAATCTTGTTAACATCTCTCACTTTCACTAAATCAAGTAAGTTAACACCGATTTTTAATATACAATGCATATTTCTTCCCCTCTTGCACTAAGTTTTTATTTGCATTTTATTTACAAGTAAGATTCACACTTATTATAGAATCCATAGAGATCTAAATTTTTCCACAAGAAATGTTATGGTTTCTTACTTTTGTTTCAAGTTTAAGGTCTTCCCTAACTTTAGGTTTCTAATCATGAAATCACACTATTGTTTGTTACATTTCATTGTTTATTTTTCAAAATTAAAAGATATTTTTTTTAGTTTCATATCAACAAGATACTTGTTATCTACGTATCTACAATTAAATGCATCAACATGCAAATGAACTACTTATTCATTACATATTACTATATATAACCTAAGATATACTACTTAAACATTCAAATAGTAAATAAAATGAAAAATTTATATACTACCATGCTTTCCTCCTTAACTGCTTCAAATTCAAATTTAAATGATCATACCTACAGTGTTTATCCTTATTTCTTAGCTTATCTTACCACTTTCCATAGTGTAGTGTAGTGTAGTGTCGATGCCCCTACACTTAAACTGAACCTTGTCCTCAAGGTTTAAAACTAAGCCTAAAACATTAAAACGCTAAAACAAACAAACATATGCAATAACATAAGTTATAATAAACTAAACTAAACATAGAATTAAAACAAGTAAATAAGTAACAAAATATCCCAAATGTTAAGAAAATGAATGATATCAAAGTCATACTCAACTCCTCATGTCTAAAAGAATCCTATTATACTGACTTCAAAACTGTACGTCATCATCGTCATTTGCATCATTAGCTCCAGCTTAGGATGGTGTCAATTAATGCTCCACCATCTTGCTCTGCACCAAATCCGGATCAAACAAATATGTTGGTGTTGCTGGAAAACCAATTGACCAATCGGTAGGTCTCAATCGTCTACTCCTCTCATTATCTAGTTATGTCTCGATGATGATTAACAAACAACTTGAAATTGCACTCTCTATTCCATTTTTGTTTCTCTCTCCTCTTCATATTTTGCTCATATCTTAGTATGGCTGCCTGGTATTGCACTATATTTTCATGGTACTGTCACCTCATCTTTACTATCTACGAAATTTTGTTGTGGTCGAATCAAATCCTCTGGTAGTGGTATGGGTGCCTGTGGTGGAGGAAGTTGTTGAAAGACTTTAGGACCTTCTAAGTCCTGCTCTCATATCTTTGGGTCTAACAACATGTAGCCCTTAGCAAATCCTTGTTGTTGTTTCTCCTATCCTCCTTCATTTTCCTCATCTTCTATCTCTTGGGCTAGTTTTGCTGCTTCTTGATCCTCTTGTCTCTTGGCTAACACTTCGGCCTTAAGTTTAGCTCCCTCGCCCCTCTCTCACTCCTCCTCGGAGTCTTGATAACCAGGTAGTGATTTTAATGTAAGTATGAAAGCTTTATCCCTGGTTGGTTGGGCCTCTATATCAAATTCTTTGTCACCTCTCAATTGCACACCAGCCCTCAAACATATCTGAGTAATCAAGATAGGAAAAATCAACTTGTTGACTCTCTTTGACATGATTGACTCACTCAGATTATTGAGTATGATCTCTTTGATGTTGATCTCCCCATACTTCATAATCTCATAATTAAAGACAAGCCATTTTTGGATTGTTTATCTCACCCTGCTAAAAGGTGGGGATTATTGATGCAATAAGGAAATGTCGTTACACTCGGTACAATTTTCCAACACTCCCCTTCTCAAAATGCTTGGTCACATTCTCCGCTGCCATTACCCATTCTTGTTGTCTTGGGACAACTAATGATCTCTCTATAGATTTAAAAGGGTATTGGCTATATGGTTTCTTATATATGCTAACCCAGAAACTCGGTTGTAATTTTATTAAGTTCAAGCTTTTCAATCCATAAATGGTATTAATCTCACATACATTAAAGGGAGCAAAAGTTCCTCCTACGTTCACTGGCTCATCCTCGGTTATGAATTTTGCATTGGCGTAAAACTAATAAACAATCCTACTCATTCCTTTCACTTTGTTATTTCTATTATCTTGAGTAAGATGCTCCTAATTTTGTCGTCTAATGAAATTATTCACTCTTTTATCATACTTAATGGGCAAATTAATTCTTCTTTCACAAATAAACTCCCTATGTCGGATTTTCTTACATTAGTCCTTGGCCTCTCTATTAATGAAAAATTTGGATTTAAAAGGTCTAGACTCCTCTTTATTGTGGTTTCTTAGAGGTACATGCCTCAAAATCATTTGCTCTAGTTTGGCTAACTTGTTTTCTTGTTCTTGTCATTTCTTCCAATTTCAAGAAACTATCAACAATGCAATGCAATTTTGTCTTCAAATCACCTAAAAAATAAAAATTCATATAACATGAATTATGCATACGCCAAATAATGCAAAGATATCAACTAAGTCTCAATGGGTAATATTAATGCTTATATTCACACATTCTTGCAAAACCTATCCTACAACCTCAGGTCCACAATCTCATACAATATCATCAAAATTTTCAAATTTTAAAGGATAACCAGATGAAATTGTAAATAAACCTTAATACTGAATTTATTTTTGGTGTAGATCACTTTTCACGTCTTTTTCAGTCCAAGCCCTCTCACGTCTCTCACCAACTAGAACCATATCTCTCTTTAGACCGAAAATCTAAAAACCCAAGCCATAGCTTTCTAAATTGTGTAAATCAATAATGCACTTGTTTCGTCACTCTAAATCACTAGGATTGCACATATTTCATTTAAAAATGATCAAACTTGGCTCTAGAGGGATGTATGCTTGGTGGTTGTGGTTGGGTTTTAGTGCAAGTATGAAGAATGGATGCAAAATGAGGTTAAAACCGTTAAACTAGACCCCGGCGCCGTTCCTCAAGGCATATCACCATGGTAGCGCAGCCACTGCGTTAACGACGTAGTGGGGCTTTTCCCAATTATTCTGCCTATTGCCATCTCGGTGTTGTGGCTTACACTCACTGTGTTGTGGATAATATCCATGACGTCGACCTCATAGCACATATATTCGCGTATAATTTTTCGCTAATTCTCCTCTAACGTTACTCCGATTTTGTGCACAACAAACACAAGGTGTCGTGAACGCATAAAATCCATGAAAATATAAAAATTAATAAATTTTACCTTTGGTTTGACCATGCACTTTACCTTCACCGCCTTGAACTCTTTTACTCCCTAACACTCATTCATGAGCATGCAAGACATTTCCATTCTGATGAATTAAAAACTTAAAATTTGAAACCTCGGGCTGCCTCCCAGTAGTGTTTAATTTATCGTTATTAGCCTGACGCCTAGTCCAAGTCTAAATCAAGAAGCTCCTTCTGCAAATCGAACATTATGATGTCATTCCCATTCAGATGTACTTTTTCATCATCGACAAAAACAACCTTCTAAGCATCATTGCCTTCATCGATACTCATTGTGATCTTCCTCTCTTTTATAGACAAATTTGATTTAGTCGTGTTTAAGGATGGTTGCCCAAGTATGATATATACGATTGTCCATATTTTAGTTAATGACCTTGAAATCCGCGAGGAATGTGAATCTAACTACTTTCACATGCACATTCTAAACTATTCCTATAATAGGTATGAAACCATCATCTGCTACTTGCAAACTCGTTGTATACAGACAATTGATTTTCAAGTTGGCATGTATCATGTTCATCAGTGGCATGACATTGACTGAGGCTCCAGTATCACATAAAATATTTATAAAATGGTGCCCATCAATGTCTATCGGTATGCTTATCTCTCAAGGATCTCTAATTTTGATAGGTTGAAGTCGCTAGATGAACTTGAGCTTTGGTTCCAATTTCTTCAGAACCAACTTGATGTCATTCCCATGTGGGTCCTCTTCGGAAGGTCTTTCATCTTTTTGCTTCGCCTTCCATTTTTGCTTCCCTTTCTTTTTCTTCAAGGCATTAATTTTTTGTTTCTTGAAACCCTCAAGCTCATCTTGCCTCAGTTCCTTATTATGCTCATGCATCTCTTCATGCTTGTGCATTACTTGGTCTTATCTTAGCTCATTTGTTGTCGTAGTGCTCATAATGCGAATATTACTCACATTTTCCTTAGGATTGGTGATGGTGTTGCTAGGAAACTATCCTTATTTCCTCGAGTTCATGGCTATAACATGTTGATCGATTTGCCTCTCTAGGTTCTTGATGGATTGCAACTGCTCATTATCTAACCTTTTCATGGGTTGCTTTATTTCTTTTAAATATTTCTCATGCTTCTCATGGCCCTCCCCATCTCTCACTCCCAAGGCTTGCAAGTACTTCTCAATTTACTTCAAAGAAGTCATCTCTTTACTCTTCCCCAGCTTCCCCTGTTACACTTATTGCTCAAAGCCTTGAGGTAACTTCTATACATTATCAGTATTTCCATAAGAAAAGTTTGGGTTATTGTTGTATCCTTAATAAAACCTTTCAGGAGCCACTCATCTCGGTCTGAAGTTGTTCTTGTACCCTTGGTTGCTTATGAAGTTGATGTCTTCATGCTCCATTCCTTGCAGTACGTCCATTTGATTAACCATCATGCCTTGGTGATTCATGGGTTGTTGTGCTACTTGTGAACCTCGGTATCCCATCTAAAGTTTCACCATTTAACTGCCCAGATTTGATAGGCATGCCATAATTGCAGCTTGGGAGTTAATCTCATAGATGCCTGCTAGTTTCCTTACTATATAACGTGTACTAACAATAGAATTTGGAGACATAAGATCAATATGATCCAATGCCACATCATCATCCTTGGTAAGTAGTGAGCCACCTAATGCGACATCTACTAGCGTTCTCATGTCGTGGTTCATCCACTAGTTAAAAATTTGGAGTTATGCCCATTTCATGTATCCATGTCTTGGAATTCTCTTCAACATCTCTTTGAATCTTTCCCAAGCCATGCCAAAAGACTTAGTGTCTTCTTGCTTGAACTGATTAATCTCAAGTTTCCTTTCACTAAACTTCATTAAGGAAAGAACTTGTCATGAAATCTTTCATTAATTTTTTCCTATTAAATCATACTCCCTGCATTCAGCCCTTGGAACTAAGATTTAACTTTTCCACCCAATGAGAATAGGAAAAGTCGCATCTTGATCAACTCTTTGCAACTCCAGTAATGTGCACAATGTTGCACTTCTCCAAAAAATTCTTAACATGTGCAACGGGATCTTTGTTGGATAGCCCGTTGAATAGACTATTTTGCACCATGTTTATCAGTGACGGTTTTAGTTGAGACTTAGTGATGTTGGTTGGAAGCCTCATCACTCCATTGTACGTCTCCTGAATTTCTAGGTTAAAGTAGTCACGAAGGCATCTCTTCCTTGCGCTCACTCCTGTACTACTAGATCACTTGTGGGTTTGTTATTCTTGCTCACGAAGGCATCTCTGCCTCAGCCATCCTAATTCCTTTTTTCATTCCTTTATTAGTTCTATCAATCTCTGGGTCATAAGGCACTAGGTCATTCTCTCCCTTGCTACGCATGCACTAGGTATCCTTGTAATGAAAACATAAAAAATCAAGTGTAGAAAGTCAAACTAAAACTTAATTCCTTTATTTTTTTATCTTTTTTATGAACTTAAAAATAAAGTACTGAAAATAAAACTTAGCAACTATTCAAACTAACTAAGTAATACTAATGGTTACCTATCTTAGGCAACGACACTAAAAATTTGGTATGTGTCGCAACTATAACAACTCGCTTATAGTAATAGTGCAATCAACTTACGTTGATCACACATATCATCCTCAAGGAAAGGTTTTTTCTCTAGTTGTTAATTTTCTATTTAACTCAAACTATTGCTAAGGAATTTACTTTTAATTGGTTTTATACTAAACTAAACTATCTAACAAATCAAATCAAACTTTACTTGAACTTTTATATTAAGGATATCTTAGTTCACAATAGGTAATTTAATACTATGCTTTGTATTTATTTTTTATCTCAATTTGTTGTGTGCAATGCCTAATTAGAATAGACAGATTTCCTTCAAATCCATTTCAACCTACTGCATGATGGAGAAGATTCTAATATGTAAACAAGAACTCCACCTATCGGTGTGAATAACGTAAGCTCCACATTGTTTTAAGTCCCAAATCATTGGATTCATAACCAACTAAGTTACTATTCATGCCTTTCTAATTAATGATTATCTATTGGTGTTGTGTATTTTACGGTTATACCATTTATGTCTGGTTTGAAAGCTTCAATGGCCATTATAACTTCTAAAGTTTAAGTTCATTAAACATGTGAGCAAGATGTCTGAAGTATTACACTCATAATCAATAAAAATTCGAATCATTGCACTTTTTATAATCATTTTTCATTCCTATTTAAAGCATAACATTCATACCATAAGATTTATTAATCCTTACGATAAATAGACTACTCACACTTCATTGAAACACACATATCACAATTCATAATAGAAGTCATTGCAAATCATAGATGAATATAAATATTACCTTGAATTTAATCAATGAAACCAAACTTGAATTGTACACGTGAAGTCTTCAAAGTTTTCTTTACACAAAATCCTAAATACTCAAACTCAATGTAAAACTTAAGTTAAATTACTCTAATGGTGGCTAATAGTTGGTATGTGGTGAGTTTACCATGTCCTACTACTTATTTATACTCCTTCCCAATAATTAGAAACCCTACTTTACAATTTAACTCGAATTAAAACTCTAACTTTCTATTTCCTGTGTGTCTGGCACTATCACTTACTTCTCGATGTTGTCCCCTTTAGCCCACTGCTTGGCTGCTACGCTGACACTGCATGTTTTTTTCTTCCTCCATGGTGTCTCAACATTATCACTTACTTACCCGATGTCGTCCCTTATGCTCCACAGCACCGCCACTGTGCTGGACTTACAGAGTTGGTTTTCTTCAATTTTTCTTCTCTCCCACGCCGTGCTTTCCTTCCCATGTTGTGCCTTATATTCGAACAACGTCAACACATATGGCCACATCGCCAAATGTATTTTTGTGGGCTTTTGCTTCGTTCATTCTCGTTTTTCCTCAATTCCTTCATTTACACCTTAATTCCCTGAAAATGCAATAATACCATGATTTAAAGCTCATTTAAGGATGTTTATACTAAATATATGACTCAACTAACCCTATATATACACATAAAATAATCACTTATCACCTACATCAGTGGGGCCACGAAGATACATAAAATCCATTAAGTAAAAAATAATGGATACATGACTCTTCATGTGACTCACTCACTAAGCTCCTCCTAGTATCTCCATTACTCCTCCCACGGACTTTACACGAGTCTCCTGATACTTGCATAGTGAGGATCCACCACATTGGAATATCAAAGTCCCCTTGGTGTTTACAACTCAAAGATAGAAGTGAACTGACAATGTCAACAAAATGCAAAGTAGATGAGTTACAAAACTATAACGACCTGAATTTAATTCGTCGTTATTAATGACATGGTCGCAGACATGGTTGACAGCTCAGATGCTAATGGGACCCGCAGTTAGGCTTGTGCGCGTTTGGAGCTAAGTAAATAGTTATTTTATGTGCTAAATTGCTTAATTTGTGATGTTTATATTGAAATAGAGTAGACGACATCGCAATGTGTGGCATTATATTACAATTGACGTGCGAGACTGTTTGTTAAGTATTTGCCTCGATATGCATGTGGACACGGGTACCGGGTAGTTTAATCCACTTAACACTAAGTCGGGGGAAATAATACATACATAAATTAATAAAATGGGTTAAATAATAATATGGAATGTATATTTGGTGGTCAGGGACATGGTAGTACGTGTATGTCACGATTCGGGACGTGAAACCGGGCGTCGGAACACCCGAAACACCACTTTCCGAGTTAAACACAAGGGTGAGTGTGCCATTAGTGTCACAATTGGAGTCATGAGATGTTAGAAAAGAAGCAAATGGAGTTCATTTGATTTACTAGAGATGCACAAGTGAGGAGAGATGATAAGTCACCTATAATTACCTCGTTTTCCACCACCTTTTCTCTCTCCTCATCTTATAATCCAAAAATTGGAAGAGAAGAAGCAAGGGTTTAGAGATCAAACTTAATGATTTAAGGAGCTTGGAGGGGTGAAATCATTAAAAACAAGGTGAGAATCATATACACCTCAACTTTTTCTATCTTTTGATCTCAATTTTTGAAGTGCTGGTGATTGTTTGGTGGTTGTTCAGTTCTTGTTTTGATGGGTTTAAAGTGTTATGAAGTTGAGTTGTTAGTGTTGTGGTTGTTGTTAGTGTTGGTGGGATTGTTAAAAACCTAGAATTTTTAGCAGTTTCACTGTCCAGAATGCGATTAGCGCGTTATTGATGTCACCTTGTACGCTAATGTTATTCCTGATGAAGAACATATAACTGCCTGGGAATAAGCACGCTGATTCCCATACCCAGCACGCTAGATCCTATAGTGTTGACATTATTTTTGTTAAGTGACTCTAAACACATTCAAATGACTAAAAATCAGTTATAAATGGAAATAGGTCATTTCAGAAGGTAATTTTGGATATCTAGGACTAGGCCGAGCTGGATTAGGGGTTATTTACAGGACTCAGAGTGCGGTTTAGGTGTGTAGTATCCCAACTAAAATTTTTTGAGCGGTACTTTATTTTGTTTTTGAATTCATATTCTATCTTTCATTACTCTATTCTTGGTGTGTTATAATAAACGGACATTGAGGCTCTCCTTCCATGCCATTTTTGTATATACGTCCACTAGGCCAAAGCACGTGTGACATCTCGGTAAATAAGTCGACCCGAGAGTCGTTTCGGGCACGTGTAGGTGCGTCATAGGTTCCACGCTGACCGCCTACCGCATCTAGATACCGACCTTGCTTGAGTGCTACTCATGGGCAATAATTTGTAGGGAGTCCGAAATATGGTGCTAGTCTGACCCTGGGACACACATTTTGAGCTTTCACTATTACTTATGCATGGGATGAGCATAGTTGCCTGTATTTATTTCGCATGTTTATTTGATAGTTTTTTTTATATTCCAGTATTTACTTTTTATGTTGCTCACTTAATTTCCTTGGGAATACTCATTCTAGACTCGCCATCTGCCTTTTTTGATGGTTTGAGTGCAGATCTTAGTACAAGCTGAGGCAAATGCGAACTTCTAGAATATTTGTAATTCAGAGACAGCCATGCTTGTACGTTTGTATATACATATTTGGTTTTATTTTGGGATTTGGGATTGTGAGATAGCTTAGGAATCTATATTGTTGATATTTTGATACATTGAGGTACATTATTGATCTATGATGGTATATGGGTTTTCCACTTTAGGTATCAGAGTTAAATGCACGACATTAATGTTTTAAATTATAGAATGTCATGATATAAGACTTCCACTGTAGTTATTTATGATGGGTTAAAATTATCTTAGAAGATGATTTGAGTTCGGTAACAATTTAAATAATAAATTATTGTAATTTAAGGTTAATAATGATTAAATGGTGGATGAGATGGCATGTGGGACATAGCTGGCACTTGTAGGCCTGGTTGTGGGCCCGCATCGGCCCCAGTTACAGTCCATTTGCGAAATGGGCCGTTACGGACCCTTCCAACTTTTGAATATATATAGACATATACAAGACCCATAATCTTAAGTATAACAACTAAGATATGATGCATCTTCATCTTCATAACAACCACGTCTTATCGCAGTAATCATGTGGTAAATCTTTCTCAAAGAATCTGCTCAACGTATCCGCATATCTTTTATTGAAATGGATGAAATTAAATCTGCAATTGATCGATTTTGAGATCCTATAAGAACTGCATATCACATCCTTGTTGAAACGGAATATCCTTATCCATAACAAGAAAAACTCGGGATATGTAACAAACTGAATCAGAGATCAATAACTAATCGATTGATAGTTAGTTTTATGAGCATATGAAACATAACTTTACTGTGTCATTTACCAAAACTCTAATAAGAAAATTAATGACAACAAATCATGATAATAACACTAGCAATCTCCCCCTTTATTATTATGTTAAAACAACCATGATAATGATCAAATAGAATATATAAAGTGAAAAATAAATCACCAATGAAAATAACAGTGAAGGATCAACCCAAACATCATCCTTTACACCATAAACCATAAACATCTATAATAATTAATATCATCAACTACAATCATCGAGATAGTCAAAATGAACATAAGAAAGTAAAAAATGTTTCATTATTGATCATTTTTATCATCATTAGTAGCTCGGTGACATCCAGCTTATATTGTAACAAAGATTTGTTGCAACAGCCTTCTACAAAATTCATAATAAGGGAAAATGAGCAAAAATATACAATTTGAAAAAATAGTGTTTTAAACAAAATGTCTTCAAACTTTAGAGTAATCAGATAGTAACCAGAACTAACCCAAAATGACATATTCACCCTAACATATACTATTCCTCTTCAAGGACATTCTCACCGTTTATGATAGCATAATGAAAAATTCAGATCAATGGGAGACATATAAGATCCTCAATAAGGAGGAGGGCTCAAAGCTTGAACAAAAGTGAGCAGAGATTGAAATAAGTGATCATGCAAGGCTTAAAAGGCTTGTAGAAGTTCCCCTGAAGTAAGCATAACCCTAGCCATCTCTTGCATGTACCTTTTATCCTTTCAAAACTAAAATTCTTAAATTCCTTTCCATTCTCACTTCTTATCCTGACAATGCTTTCTCCTTATTCTTTTCTCTCTGTTAGTAACTTTAAGCAATATGTCACCAAATGTATCGAATGAATCTGGTTTTTCATTGAGAAATAGTACCCAAGTAAAATGGCAAAAATCATATACACATACTAGAATATATCATTTGTCAGATATACTTGCCACTTGAGTAGGACCAATAAGATCAATGTAAAGAAGTTCAAGAAAGGTGGTGGTATTGCAACTATCAATAAGCTTATGCATTTCTCTCCATCACTTCCCAGGCTGACGTAGGTCACACACTTTTATTGTAGAGAGTCAAGATTTTGGTAGCCCTCAAATATCCTCCATATTTGATAGTCTGCTTATATGCACGTAGTATGTCCCAAATTTCGATGCCATAGTTCTATTTCATCTTGTGCGGCAACATAGATGTAACAGGTCCTGTATGGCTATTGTAACTAATAGCAATTGTTAGATGACCTTTCTCCGGTCATAATATAGTCTCCATTCTCCTTATACACTTGACATACATCACTAGTAAACTTTACATATAGATATTGATCATAAAGTCGACTAATACTAAGTAGGTTACCTTTGAGATTTTCTACATGTAATATATCATCTAGTAAAGGAAGTCTAACATATCTTAGCGTTCTTTTTCCAATCACTCGACTTCGTACTCCGTCTTTAAAAGTGACATGTCTTCGACATAAGTTTGGTAGGTCACATAGTTCAGTTTATCTCCAGTCATGTGCTTTGAGAAGTCATTATCAAAGTAACAATCTGAAGCTCTCACGGATTTAAGGGACATTTAAGTAACATGACACCTTAACATCTTTTTAGGTACCGATCTATTTTGAGTGTTGGCTTGCTATTGCCATTGTGTAATTTCATGTTGTCTCCTTGCAATTTCCCTAATCATCTTGAAGCATCTAGGACGTGTGTGTCCAAAGATCCCAGAATAAGGACAAACCTCATTTTAAACTATTAATGTTGTTCAACTTTGACTGTCTTCTTGAGTTCGGTGAGATGAAAAACTTTGATACACTTCACTGGTTCAGTCAGATGTGTCTTTAAAGATGGAGCTTTGACAAATCCAAACCCCTGTGGTAACTAGATTCATTTCTTTATTAGAGGAAGTTGTCAAGCTTTGCCTATCATTTATTCAGCTGCTTCAAAGTGTTTTCTACTCTCCCCTACTTAATTTTGCATTCATTAAGCTCTTTGTCTTTCTTGAACAACAGTTATTGTAATGTTTGATTATAATCAACTACTTCTTTCCATTTCGCAAGCATCTCCTTATAGGTTTCCATAATATCTGTATCATTAGATAATCCATAATCTAAATCATCACAATCACAACTTCCTTTGAAGAGGGGCACTTTAATATCTTAGTCTAGGTAGGTGCAACAAGATTGTCAGTTGCAACATGGGTTTATGATATAGCATCAAATTAAACATAATGATTTATGAGGTCTTCATCGCTTTCTAAATCTGAGTCACTTTATGTAGATGCCAGAGATTTCCCTTTTCTACTTGATGGACACTCATGTTGAAAGCGACCGAGTCCTCCACATTCCAAGCATTTTATTCTACTCTTTTTAGTGGATTTGGTCTATAGGTATTTCTGTAACGAGTCTCCCTTTGCATACAACTTTATTCCTTGAGATTTTTTAAACAATTTGTTATATATTTTCTACTTAGTAAAGTCATATCATCAACTTCCTGACTGATAATCTTATCAGCTGGGAAGTATAGAGCATCAGTATTCAATGCTAGTTCTTTGAACTTCTTTTGCTAGTATAGATGCATCTCATATGTAGTAAGAGAACCCATGAGTTCTTTTGAATCTTAGATCTCATGTTTTCTCTTATATGGCAGCAACCTTTACATTGTACTTGGTTGGGAGAGTTCGGATAGCTTTTTGCACCATCTTCTTGTTTGAGTACTTCTTTCCAAGTTGATGGGCTTGATTGACAACATCCTTCAACTTGGTCATGTATTTTGCAACATTTTCATCTTCTCCCATTCGCAATGATTTAAACTTATAAGCTAAGAGGACAATCTTTGACTCATAAACATCTTCATTTCATTCAAAAAATTCTCAAGAATCTCTCAAACTTCTTTAACATTTTTGCACGATGATATGTGATAAGTGATTATTTAGACTTATATAGTATTAGTTTAGTAGTATATTTAGTATAAATATCCTAAAAATGAGCTCCAATTGACGACATTTATATATTTTCGGGTATACAAGGCATAAAGGAGATAAATAGGTGAATTCGTGAAGAAACGGAGCTAAAATACATTAACATGGGTTTGATGTTATGGTAAATGGGTTTGACACCGTAGGAAAGAAGAAGCAGAGCGTAGGAGATGAAGGCATAGCGTGGAAGACCAACCAAAGCGAAAAAAGTGGGTAGGATGGTCCGTTCAGTGGCGGCTCTATGGAAGATAAGGGATGGTGTGGGGGAAGTATAAGCAGAGCATTGAGCCTATTGAAGAAGGAGAAAACACTCAAAGTGCCTGAAGTTGTCACGGCGCCGTGGCTTTGTACACATAATGTCGAACCACTTACAAAAAGAGCCGAGACTAAAGAAATTAAAAAGTTAGAGTTTTATTTCATGTGAAATTGTTTAGTAGGGTTTCTAATTGTTTTCAAAAATGTCTTAGAAGTATAAATAAATATTAGAACGTAGTAAACTCACTAATTACAACCCATTAGCAACCAATATCATAGAATAGTTTTGGTTTACTTTATTCTTGAGTATTAAGAAGATTTGTCGAAATGAAGACATTAAAGACTCACATATGGTTATTCGAGTATTGTTTTTATTGATTTAATTGAAGTTATTTAATTATATAATTGATTTTAATAAATACTACTATGTGAAAGTTTGTTTTAATGAAGTGTGTTTAGTTCATTAATCTTAGGGATTAATGGATCTTATGGTATATAAGCTATGCTATAAACATGAATAGATTGTAAACATAAAAAGTAAAATGGTTAGAATTTGTACTGATTATGAGCGTAATGCTATGAACATCTTAATCATGTGTTTGTTGATATAAGGTTTTAGAAGTTATCATGGCCATTTAAGCCTTAAGCCGGTTATCGATGGTACAATCGTAAAATGCATAACATCGAGAGATAGTTATTGATTAGGGAGACATAGATAGTAAACTTAATTGGTTATGAATCTAAAGATTTGGAACTTAAAGCAATGTGGAGCTTATGTTATTCACACCAATATGTGGAGTTCTAGTTTGCACTATATAATCTTTTCCGTTACGACAATGAGTTGAAGTAGATTTGAAGGAAATCTGTCTATTCTAATTACGTATTGCACATACATAATAAAGATGAATAAAGTGAGTTGAAAAGCATAGTGTTACATTACTTATGTGAAGTTGTGAACTAAGATATTCTTAATATAAGAATTTAAAAGTAATTTACATTGATTTGTTAGATTAGATTAAATAAGTTTAGTTCAAAACAAATTAAAAAGGATTTCCTTTGCAATAGAGCAATTTTGACTAGTAATATTGAGTGCATACACTTTTTCATGAGGACAATATCCATAATTAAAATAAATAGGTCACACTATTACTACAATCAAGCTGTTATACTTGTGGTCACGCATCAATTTTTTGGCATCGTTGTCGGGGATATGTAGCCACTTAGACTTAGTTATTTTGAAAAGTTGATAAGTTTTATTTTAAGTTTTTTACTTTCAATTTTATAGAAACAAGAATAAATAAAAGATTTTCGTTTTAAGTTTACATCTGCACTTGATCTGTTATGTTTTTTATCTAGGATAATTAGTGCATGCGCAACAAAGGAGAGAAGGACATATTGCCTTACGACCCTGAGATTGAGAGAACCAATATAGGAAAGACAAAAAATTCAAGATGGCTGAGGATCAAGCTCGAAACCAATAATGAGGCTGAAGGAATAACCAACCCAAAATTGGTTTGGTAGTATAGGACAGAATGCGAGGACAGAGATGTTTACGTCACTACTTCAAGCCATAAGTTCAAGAGACTTACAACGGAGTGATGAGACTTCGAGGTAACACCACCAAGTTTGAACTGAGACCATCTTTAATCAACATGGTGCAAAATAGCTTGTTCAATGGGCTAGCAAATGAAGATCTAGTTGCACAAGTAAGAAATTTTTGGACAAGTAAGACACTGTGCACATCACCAAAGTTACAAAAAAAGTGATTAGGATGAGAATTTTCACATTCTCATTGGGTGGTAAAGCCAAATCTAAGTTTCAAGGACTAAAGAAAGGGAGTATAACCTCATGGGTGGAAATTAGTAAAATGTTTTTAGACAAGTTCATTTCCTTAGTGAAAGTTAGTGAAAAGAAACTAGAAATCAATCAATTC
Source organism: Stephania yunnanensis (assembly GCA_039657365.1). Lineage (NCBI taxonomy): Eukaryota > Viridiplantae > Streptophyta > Magnoliopsida > Ranunculales > Menispermaceae > Stephania > Stephania yunnanensis. The sequence continues at coordinate 47,153,956 of CM077584.1, read as the reverse complement.
AAGCAGGAAGATATCGAGTCTCTATGCGAGGCTTGGGAAAGATTCAAGGAGATGCTGAGGAGATATCCAGGACATGGATATGTGAAATGGGCACAAATCCAAATTTTCTACTATGGGATGAATAAACGCACAAAAACACTAGTAGATGTTGCAACAGGTGGTTCTTTAGTAACCAAAGATGAGGATGGAGCATTGGATCTCTTAGATCTTATGTCTTAGAGCTCTGCACCTAGTAATTATTCCATAGTAAAGAAACCAGCGAGCGTATATGAGACTAATTCGTATGGTATGATCATGGCATAACTATCCAACCTAAGCAATCAAATGGTGAAGCTTCAAATGGGACAACAAGGTCCACAAGTGCAAGCTATACATCAACCCATTATTCACCAAGCCATGGTCGTGAATCAAATTGACATGCAACAAGGAATGGAGTATGAGGACATTAACTTCATGAACAACCAAGGATATGTAAACCACTTCAGGACGAGAGGAATGGCTCCTCAAAGGTTTTATCAAGGATGTAATAACAACAACCCCACCTTCTCATATGAAAATGGGTTGATGATGCCGAGAAGATTGTCTTTGTTGATGGGCAAAAAGTGCATCCAAATGGGAACAATATTATTATCTATGATCTATAAATGAAGTATCTCGATTTAGACTCGGACTAAATAAGCGAAACGGTATCATGATAATGACGATAAGCTAAGTGCTACTAAAAGGCAGACTAAGGCTTTCTAAATTTCAAGTTTTAAACTTTTTGTTAGTCAAGTAGTTATTTAGTTTAGTTAAGGAAAATTCAAACATTTGAGTTTCTAAATTTTGAAAATTTTTGCTAAATGTGCAGGAAAGACCATTTGATGGGTAACGATTCATCAGAATGGAAAAGTCTCGACAAACTCAATAATGAGCATAAAAAAAGAGTTAAAGTGGAAAATGTGAGGTACAATGGCAAATGATGGGTAAGTTTTTATAGAATTTTTATATATACATGGATTTCACACTATCACGACACCTTGTGTTGTAATATACAAAGTCAGAAAACTGCCAAATACGAATTAATGAGAAAAATATGCCAAAAACGTGGACAGAAAAGTCAACGTCGTATGTGTTAATAAATGGTGCTGTGAGGTATAAGGCATGGTGCCAAGCTGTGCACAAAAAACCCTTACATTGTTCTTAATGCTATCACGGCGTCGTTCCCTATAAGGGACGGTGCTAGTGTAGATAAAAGGGGTTTTAAACACCATTTCACTACATTGTTCACACTTAAAACCTACTCCATTCATCACCAAAAAAGCATACATCCCTCTAGAACCAAAAATTGATCATTTCTAACCGAGGAAATAGAGTTCCTAGTGATTTAGAGTGAAATGAGAGAGTGCATTATGGACTTGCACAAAGATGAGAGATAGGGCATTGATTTGATGATTTGATTCAAATGAGCATTAAGGTTTCAACTTGTGAGCAAAGTGAAAGGGCTTGGATTGATAGAGGCTTAGAGGATTATTCTACACCGAAAAATAATCTGCATTGAGGTAAATTTACAATTTCATTAGTTATGCTTTGAAATTTTTAAGAAATTTCTATAAAATTGTACGAATTGTAGATATGAGATTGTTAGATAGGAATTTGATTTTTTGTGAATGTTGGGCATCAATGTTATTTATGGAGACCTAGAATATATCTTTTGCATTATTTTGCATGTGAATTATCTTTATTATATAAAATTTTGATTTTAGGTGATTTGAAGACCTGTATTGTGTGTTGTTGTGTGAATTTCAAGATATAAATGCAAAGAACAAGGAGGCAAGCAAGTCAAGTAAATCAAGCTAGAACAAATGATTTTGAGGCACCATCCTCAAAAGATTTGAATGAGGATGAGCTGAGACCTTTCAAGTCTAAGTGTTTCATGAGAGAGACAACTCTAAACCTTATATCCTAAACCCTAAAATCATCAATTGTTTACCATGTCTCCAAAGATGAGAAGGAGAGAGCCGATGGAAATAGACTTAATGTTGATTTTTTTGTTAAGCAACAAGAAGATCACGCAGCAACAGTAGTAACATCAGTGGAGTTAGCCCAAAAGTTGCAAGATGATGAATAGGGATATAAGGATGATCACTAGCAAGGATTCGATGAAGGCTACGAGATCGTAGACCCACTTGCATGAAATTAGGATTTGGATGACCCTAGAATAAAACTCTTCAAATAAAAGATTTAGCTCGAGTACTTGTAACGTGATTAAGTAAAGTTTTATATCCAATTATGTTAAGTCCTACAGACTCTTGAAGTGATAAAGTCTACCAAAACTAGTGTGATCTATGTTTATTTGTGAATTTTTTAGCTTAACGAGAAATAATGAGATTATACATTTGCTACTTGAGTGTCCTGGTCAAATGAACTTGTGAGTAGTGATGCTTTGGTTATGATCTATTCTTTAGTTTTGAAAATGAATAATATATGTTGTTAAAGCTAAATGTTTTGAAAATATAAGTTTTTGAAAAGCAAAACTTTTAAGTGGATTATTAACTTGAACTTATTTGAATTAAAGAATACTCTATGAACGATATAAAATGAATATGAAATATAGCGATAAGAGTAGTTAGAATACTTAGTAAAACACATTTTTGCTTTGGACATGTAAAATCTAATGTATGGGGGTATTTGATAAGCGATTATTTAGACTTATATGTGGTATTAGTTTATTATTATATTTAGTATAAATATTCCGAAATAAACTCTAATTGATGGTATCTTTGTATTTTTAGCTATAAATGGCATATAAGAGGTAAACAAGTGAATTCACAAGAAATATAGCTAAAATATAGTAACATGAGTTTGACGATGTGGCACGTGGGTGTAACGCTATGGGAAGGAAAGTGCAGAGCATGGGAGATGAAGGCATAACAAGGGAGACCAAGGAAAGAGAAAAAATGGGTTGTAGAGGACAAGGGATGACCCCGGGGAAGTCTGAGCAAGGCACCAAACCTATTGAAGAAGGAAAAAACATACAAAGTAGTTGAAGTCATCACGATACCATGGCATTGTACACACATCGCCAGACCACTTACAGACAACACCGAGACTAAGGAAATTAGAAAGTTAGAGTTCTATTTTCATTTGAAATTGTTTAATAGGGATTTTAATTGTTTTTAAATGTGTTTTAGGAGTATAAATAGATATTAGAACTTTGTAAACTCACCAATTATCACTTATTAGCAACCAATATCATAAAACAACTTAGGCTTAATTTATTATTGAGTATTGAGAAAATTTGAGAAAGAGAAGACATTGAAGAATCACGTGTGGTAATTTGGGTATTGTTTTTATTGATTTAATTGAAGTTATATAATTATTTCTCCGATTTCAATGAATATCATTATGTATGTGTTTGTTTCAATGAAGTTTGAGTAGTTCATTAATCTTATGGATCAATGACTTTTATGGTATGAATGTTGTGCTATAAACATGAATAGATTGTAAAGATAAAAAGTGCAATGGTTAAAATTTTTATTGATTTTGAGCGTGATGCTACGAACATTTTGATCACGTGTTTGTTAATATTAGGTTTTAGAAGTTATCATGACCATTAAAGCTTTTAAGCCGGATATGGATGGTACAACCACAAAATACATAACATTGAGAGATAGTTATTGATTAGGGAGGCACAAATAGTAAACTTAATTAGTTATGAATAAAGATTTGTAACTTAAAGCAATGTGGAGTTTACGTTATTCATACTGATTGGTGGAGTTCTAGTTTTCAAATTAGAGTCTTTTTCGTCATGACAGTGGGTTGAAGTGGATTTGAAGGAAATTTGTCAATTCTAATTAGGTATTACATACACAAAATAAAGATGAATAAACTGAGTTTAAAAGCATAGTATTTCAATACCAAAGTAAAGTTGTGAACTAATATATTCTTAATATAAGAGTTTACAAGTAATTTACATTGATTTATTAGATTAGATTAGATTAGTTTAGTTCAAAAACAAATTTAAATGTATTTCCTTAGCAATAGAGAAATTTTGAGTAGAAAATATGGAGTGCGTACATCTTTCCCTGATGATGATATCTATAATCAACTTAAGTTGGTCACAATATTACTGCAATCGAGCCATTATACTTGCGGCCACACATCAAGTTTTTGGCACTATTACCGGGATAGGTAGCCATTTATACTTTATTTGAAAATTTGCTAAATTTTATTTTAAGTTATTTACTTTTAAGTTTATAAAAACAAAAAAGAAAACAATACAAGAAAATAAGGCTTTTAGGGAATTTTTTGAGGCACACAATAAATGCGGTTGTAAAAGTTATTATTTACAGCACCTATCTCAAATATCAATGATATTTAAAACCCTAACATTTAACTACAAATTAAAAAAAAAAAAAAAATGGAAAAAAAACTTATTCCGCCTCAAATAGTTTGAAAAAATGAAAAACGAAAAGGGGGCAGCGCATAATTCATTTTCGTAAAATGGGAAAGTAATAAACTTTTCGCTAAAGGGTTTAGAAGGGAACCATTTCGACTTCTTGAAACCTAGAATTCATATTGAAGGTGGAGATTTTGAAGATTAGATCAGCCCTATAAGTGAGAAGATAGAAAGGAGCGACTTGATTCTTTAAGATTCTTGAAGGTTTGGAAAGAAGATTCGATTAGAAAATCAAGGCATTGTTGTATTTTTTGACAATGGAGGCGAAGAAGTCTTGTTGAAGGTGGGGATTTTGAAGATCAGATCAGCCTTAGAAGTGAGAAGATAGGAAGGAATGACTTGATTCTTGAAGTTCTTCGATTCATCGGTCTCCTTCTTCTTAATCCGCTGAATGTAAGTGAAATATTTATTAAAAGCTTCCAGATTAATCTATCCTCATCATTCTCATTCAATTTTTTTGAATTGCCCTTACATCTCTTGGATTGAAAGTCTCCTCAATGAGATCAAGATCCCACATTCTACTGCTTTATATGAGCAAATCATTCACCAAGCTGCAATAGATTAAAAGTGACTTAAAAGCCATTATTTTTTTTCAATCAAATATTTATTTTTTCTTTAATAGATTCCTTATGCTTTTTCCTTTGAGTTTTTAGTCTACTATTTGCTCCTCCAACATTTTTTCATTAATCGATTCTTTGTTTAAGTGGGCTTTTGTTTGACGAGAAGTGACTTTGGAGAATGCAATTCTAATTGGGTTTCTTAGGTCATATAATTCATATACTTTTTGGGTGCTCGGTTAAAAGGTGATAGGTGTTTTAGGGGTATCAATGGGAAAGGGGTTATTGCATATACTCTGATTTTTGTAATTTCTAATATTTTGTATATATATTATAATAAATAGAGTCCCACATCTTTTAAAAAAAAATCAATTCTTTATTTAAGAATCTTCAGGCAAGTTCTTTTTTTTAGAAGAAAATGATATGTCTATATATATATATATATATCAAAAATTACAATAGAATAGGAGTGGGATTTTGTTTCCTCTTGTATACCATTGTATATTTACAAAGCCCTATTAACCGAGACTTTTAAAAGAACAACAAAATAGCCACTGCATCTCCCCTGCGAGTTTTGAGAGAGGAAATATTTGAAGAGTTACTTTGCATCAGTTGATCATTTTGGTGATCTATGAGAACCATAGGGGTCAAATTAAATTTAGTATCCAATATTTCCCTAGGTTTCAAATCTAACCATTTGTAATGCGCGTCCATGTTGGAATGGCAGATTATGATTTCGTTGTCTTAATTTCAAAAAAATAGAAATTTGGGGTTTGTATTTGGGCCTTTTAAAGGAAACCTTAATTTAATAGTATTAATTTTTATCTCCTAATCTATGAAATGTAGTTTTGTGGCCTTCAAAAAAATTATTTGTTTTATTTAAATAGATAGGTGGATTACTCTCTCCATCAGTCTTGAAGTGAGAAAGGAAAAAATAGGGGTGAAGTCTTGAAGAATTGATTAAACCTCAAAGTGAGGAGATAGGAAGGAAAGACTCTAGGTGATCCCTCAAGTTCTTCCATCAATTTTTTGTTCTTATCATTAAGGAGTTGGAAGGGGACGACATTTCCAAGTGAAACCTGCTCTTTGAACACTTTGTTCTTTGATTTCTTCTTTAATTAGTTCTTTCTCTATTATGTTGAGCTTTTTTGTTTGATTTTCTTGTGTCTATGTTGGCTTTTAACCAACCATTTTGATGGTAGTTGGTTTTTTTGTGTGTGATTATGTTGTCATGTTTTTATTTTTCCTTTTTAATTATTTTTTCACATAACCATATTTTTATATTAGTTGGTTTTTTGGTTGGTGATTTTGTCTTTATTGTCGTTAGGGTTCATCGATCCATTGTTGATGATGTTCGTTTTTATTATTTTTATAGAAGAGGAAAACACCTCTACACCACTTCCATTAATAAGAAAAAAAGTGTATAGAAGGTTATTAGAAAAAGAAAAGGAACCTACAATTCAAAACCCCAAATGTGAGCAATTGACTTAGGCCACAAACTCCTAATCTTTCTTTTTCGATAAAAATCTCATTATTTTTCCAATGTACCTACAACTCAAAGCCCCAAAATTGTTTCTATACGCTATATTTTATGTATAGTCTTGTGTGTATGTTGCAAAATGAATTATTTAAGTCAATTTGCCCCTCTCACCCCCTCTAGTTTTCATTTATTAGTTATTTTTCAATATGATCAATTGCACTTAATCAAGCACAATTGAAGAGTTTGATATATGTAGCCGATCACAATTAATGTGGGACTGAGACTATGTGTTGTTGTTGTTATTTTATTCAATACAACTTTTCTTGTCGCACATTTACTCCAACTAGCTGAAGAGTATAGGATTACACTATATTGGGTGTTTTTCTGATATACAAACTATTTTTTTACACGAAATATGTAATGCAAATTGGTTATAATTTCTGGCTCATATTCTTAATATTATTTTCACTTTTTTGTAAGAAAGTCTCACTATATTTGTATATGTTACAAAATTGAACAAAGTCGAACAATGATAAATTTCAAAATTCATGTTGAGACAACTAAAATTGGCACACCAAAACATCTTATGTTAGATCGATAGAGCATTCTCACTTGTTAAAAGACAAGATTATGAGAGGTCATAGTTAATGTTAAAGTCGTTTGTCAATAAAAGCCCATTAAAATTATTTCAATTAAATGTGAAATAAGCATGATTCATATATTGAACTCTAAAATTGAGTGAATACAAACTTTTTTCTCATAATTCATTATTCATCAAAAAATAAAGAAAAATCATGTAACTATTTCCTTAAGGGATCCTTCATGTAATTGCTTATAAGATGTTTGTTCTTTTGTATTTTCTTCCTATAAAACTCTTCTTTAAAAAAAAAAACTTTTTCTTTTTTATTATTGTGATGCAAAATATGTCATTCTAAAAAAAATATTACACATGATCTTAGGATGTGTGTTCTCTATATTCTTCTATTTTAGAGCTTTTCTTTTCATTGATTCTTTTCTTTTTATTTCTTTAAAATATCGCTTCTATTTGTTCGGTATGAATATGATATACCTAATAAATTTGATCTTAATTGCTAAATCATTATTGGTTGTTTCACTATTACGCATTTCACCATTATTATCAGAGTCCGGTTAAAACAAACCTATTTATGTTGTAACAACCCCTATTATAAGTTCACCCCTCCTATTTTTTTTAAATTGAATTTGCAATCTTTCTAAGTTACCCATCTCTAATGTCTTCCTCAAGCACACCCTATTGCTAATAATAGGAAAATTGCATTATTTTTAAGATAGTATATTAACTTTAAAAAGAATAGGTGGGGTAAACTTATCAATATGGTTTTTACAACATAAATAGGATGTTTTTTAACCAAACTCTTATTATTATTTATTTTAACTGACTCTTAATGCATAAGTATTATATTTGAATATGAAATTCTATATATGTGTATGTGTGTGTGTGTATTTATTTATCTTACACTTATTTATTTATAATATCCATTTTCGAAATTGTAATCTTGTTATTTTCTTTCTAAAGTAGAAGTAGAATTTTCATGCAGTTATCGAGTATGAATATCGATAAAAGTTGGATTTCTATAGAGGACAAAATCTCAAAATTGTATAGAGATGGAGTTGATAAGTTCTTAGATTTTGCATTTGCTAACAATGGAAATGAAGAAAAAATATATTTCCCTTGCAAGAAATGTTGCAATGTTGTGCTATATATATAAAAAATGAAGTGAAAGACCATCTATTAATGAAAGGGTTTTTGCAAAAATATAGGAATTCGATAAACCATGTTTAGGATTATGTTTCTTTGCATGATTAAGATATTGTTGTTGGTAACAATGAACCTATCGAGATGACATGGTTGAAATAGTGAATAACACAATGGATAATCCATATATTGATAGTGATCAAATGAACGACAACATGCTTGAAAATGGTAATGGTTCTGGATCAAATGAAGAGACTTTGGCGTACTTGAGACTCATTCATAATATTGTTAGGGCTACTCAACAAATCATTTCTTCAAGGTGTGCGCTTGCCAAAATCATACTATAAAGCCAATAAGAAGACAACATATCTGAGGTTTACTTCAAAGTCATTCGATGTTTATCCTAATAATGGCATGTTGTTTAGAAATGAATATGCAAATGAATGTGAGATATGTCATACATCTAGATAAAAACAATCAAATGATGGTTCGAGTGAAGGGAAAAAGTTGCTGCTAAACAAATTAGGTATTTTCTACTGAAGCCAAGATTGAAATGATTGTATGTCATCAAAAACTACTGCACTTATGAGATGGCATGCAAATGATTGTACTGATGATGGAATATTAATACATCCTGTTGATATTGCTGCATGGAAAACTTTTGATCAAAGAAATTTATGATTTCCATAAATAGTGGCAATGTTAGGCTTGGGTCGGTAGCAGATGAATTTAATTCTTTCATAAATATGTCGATACCTCCTAGTACATGGCCCGTTGTATTAAAGGTATATAATATGCCACCTTGGTTTTGTATGAAACAATCATTCTTGGTTTTTTCCACTCTCATTGATGGAAAATATGGACCCGGTAATATGATCAATGTCTACTTTTAACTGTTAATCAAAGAGTTACAGAAACAATGGCATGATGGCGTAACGACATATGACTCATCAAGTAATAAGGATTTTCAACTCCATGCTGCATTATTATGGACTATTAGTGATTTCCCTGTGTATAACTATTTATCTTGGAGGAACATGAAAGGAACATTTGTGTGTCGTTGTTGCAATAACAATTTGAGATTACAGTAGTTAAAACATGAAAGGTCATCGTCATTTTCTTTCACCTTCTCATAAGTTTCGCAGATGTAAGAAGTCTTTCAATGGCAAGTAGGAATTGAGAAGGAAGTCCTTCAATTGTCGGGTATTGACATTCTAAATCAGTTGGATCAATATGGAATAGCTATTGAATATAAAAAGGATGATCTAAAAAAGATAATGGAGGATTTTTGTTTGCCAAAAAAAGGAAAGCAAATGAGAGGAAAATGTACCAAAGTAAGTCAAAGAACATAATTGGAAGAAAAGAAGCATTTTTTTGAATTGTCATTCTGGAAGCACAAGTTAATTTTACATAATCTTGGCATTATGCATATTGAGAAAGATTTTTGTGATAGTATATTTTATACAATACTAGGCATTCTAAGGAAAGGAGAAGATCATTTAACTGCAAGACGTGATTTGCAAGAGTTAGGAATAAGACATTCTTTGCATCATCTACCAAAAAGGAAAGGCAATGCTTATCTTCCTCTTACACGCTTTTCATTATCTAAAAAGAGAAAAAATGTTGTGTTGAAAGTATTGAAAGAGATCAAAACTCTACATGGTTATGCTTCAAATATCCCTCATTGTGTACATTTGAAAAAACATAAAATTTAGGGATTGAAAAGCCATGATTGTCATATATTGTTGCAACAATTACTTGTTATTCATGACATCTTACCAAGTTATGTAGTGGTAACAATTATCGAGCTAAGTAATCTTTTTAGTAAATTTGGTCTAAATCAAGTAAAGCATCAGATATGCGAAGAATTGAGGATCGAATATCTGTTGCAATATGTAATTTGGAAAAGATAGTTTCTTTTTTTTTATATAATGATCCATTTACCTATTCACTTAGCAAATGAGGTAAGGATTGCAGGAAATGTTCAATTTATATCTATGTACCCTATTAAGATATTTTTGTTGACATTAATATAATATGTACGTAATTGAGCTCATTCATAAGACTCAATTGTTAAAAGGTATTTGACGGTGGAATGCATGATTTTTTGTTCAAGATATCTTGAAGATGTGGAGACAAAACCAACTAAGTCAAGTAGAAATGATGATTGCGGCAACAACTTAGATCGTTCATTCAGAACAGAAGAAAAATACTTATTGATAATATTACATTGATTCGAGCCAATAGATATGTACTTGTGAATATTGATGCAGTGACTCCATTTCTAAAGTAAGAGATTTAGAACTCTCATCAAATTATATTAGTTGAAAGTGACCTTAACTTTTTAATGTCAATAATTTTTTTTGTAGTAAACATATGGAAGAACTTGCGAAAGAAATGACTAGTACCTTAGGCCATCATATTAGAAAATTCCACAATGAAATATTTACTATATGGTTTAAGAAACATGTAAGTCAAAATAAATGTGATATACAACTAGATCTTCTATAAATCATTAATTAGTTTTTTCTAATCAAGTAAGTTGTTATGTATAGGTGTAAATAGTACAAAGGTCATCCAATGTGAAATATCCAGAAAGGATTAACTTGTTAGCAAATGGTCCTAACCAGTACGCTAGAAGATTCGAGGGCTACATTATTAATGAATATTATTTTCGCTTCAAGGACATTGATAGCTCAAAACTCACACAAAGCAGTGGTGTTTGTTGGAAGGGGGATACTCCAAGATATTTAAGTAGAAAGCATAAGAGTCCTCATCTTGATATTGCAACATATTATGCAGTCCTGGAAGATATCATTGAAATCCATTATGGCATTGAGAATAAATTTGTCCTCTTTAAGTGTGATTAGGCCGATGATAAAATAGAAATGAGGGAGGATGATTTTAAGTTTACAATGTTGAATTTTAATTATTTGTTATACAAGAATAATCATATTAGAGATGAACCTTTTATTTTGGTCATCCAAGTTAAACAAACTTTTATGTGCAAAATCATATCGATCCAAATTTGCAAGTCGCCGTTGAGATGACAAGAAGAGATGTGTTAGACTTATTTTCTTTAGACGATTTGGTTTCAAATAACTCTATGGTACACCAAGTAGAGCCATATCAAACCCAACAATTAGATGATACTATTGTAGATGATGATGTTATTGATAAGGTGAGAGGAGAAATAGAAGGAACAACGGTTGAAATGAATTGTATGGAAAATTGTATCGAAAAAATACTTTTGTTTGATCAATGCTTGTGGGGTAAATAAAAATTGTTATTATTTTTGTATATTAACTTTCTTTCTTGATTTTGTTCTATATAACTTCTTATGATCTAACAAGTTAATAGTAGAGAATGAATTTGATTTTTTTTTGAAGTTAATAGTAAAGAATGAACTTAAGTGTTTTTTTTTTAATTTCTCAGTTTGTGTGCACTTCTATTTTTTTGGCTAGTATGTTCATTGGTTTTTTAAAAAGTTAATATTAGAGATGAGACTTAAATTTCTTGTTTCTCCTTTTTGTGCACTTTTATTGTTTGTTCAATTATTTATTTACTTCTTAATTTTCTTTTCATTCTTTTTCAGGAGATATTTTAAAGTTACTTGGATGAAATTTTGAGGCCAATTATGTAGCGAAACATGGCTATTGATAAAAGAGGTGGTAATGGCAATACAAAAAAAGTCATTGCTCCAGGTATATTGAGAAAAAAGAAAAGATAGATTATTTAATTAGAACTTAGAGTGAAAGTAACGTTATAACTTCTATTTGCATTGTCTTATTTGATCTTCTACATAATTAGATGTTGCATCTCCACTTCTTTTTTCTTTTATTTAAAAAAAATTGCATTTTTATCTTAAATGTTTTTTTTTTGACTTTTTTGTGAACAAGGTAAATTAGACCATTCAATTGGAACTTCAAGCGAAACTCTAAGTAGTAATGTTACACTTTTAATTTTTGTTATGACTTTAATTATTCAATTTATAGTTTGTATCACTTAATCTTACAAATGGAGCTCTTTTTTCATTTTTAAGGTACAATTACTTCTCACAATCTTATATTGTACTTTGGATATGAAAAGAACCATGAGAAGAGTTTTTGTAAGGATAATTGTTTCTTAGACATACTCAAAATATGTAAAAAGTTCATTGATGTCCACACTGCTAGATTCAAAATAACTAATGAAGATTGAATGTCACTGAGAAATGATAAGGATGTCATATCTATGATGAAGGAGCATGAAGAGGTTGAAGATATTTACATTTATCTAGAAAAGGATGAAACGGCTCGATCTTTAAATTATATGATGTCAAATGATGACCCACTTCTCGGTAACCTAATTTATATGAAGTTATACAATTTTATATGTGTGTTCATATCACTCACTTAATGATTTCTTTATTATTTTATTTAGATTCATATTCTCTAGTCATTCCAAAAGTGATAAATGTCAAGATATCGGGTGATTTGAAAGTAAAAATAAAGTAGTTGTGCAAGGCGAAGTTATTGATGGGATTGAAATAGCAAGTTCGACACAATTTTTTGTATCAGCTTAAGATGAAATCGACATTGAAAATGGCTTGGAAGCTATTAGCCTACCCAATTTTTTTTAAAAAAAGTAGATAGACTTGATTACATAAATATGTGGAATGTAGATTTTATTGTACTTATATTTTTTATTTGGTAATCAATTTTAATTTCCTTCTTTTATGAGTTAGTAAACTCTCAAATCATTGAAGTTTAAACTATTTTAACCTTGAGCTTATTAAAGGTTAAGTTTCTACTTAAGTCTAGTTAGTCGTTCTTTTAGAGAATGTTTTAACTTTATGATTCATATATTGAAGAGTCGTGCTTATGAATTTATTGTATGCACTACTTGAATGATCACATTTGTGCTATTTCTAATTTATAAATTAATATTTCAACCTTGAGTATGTTATTACATGTTTCGTGATTTTTTAGACTCCAATATTTGAAAAGAAATTATGTGGAGATTTTCGTTAGAAATGTAAGCATTACATTTAGTTAAATGGCAGAGTTTATAGGAGAAATGTCTTAATACCACGCCGAATTCATTTAGAGATTCATAAATATTAAAAGAATTTATGGGTCAAAAACTTTAAATATCAAATATATAGATCAAGCATTTATTTCTTTCATGTTTTTGAGCATTTCTTTCTTTCTTTTTTTTTGCTTTTGTGTTCAAGAGTCTTAATGTGTTTTTTATTTTGTTTTCTTTTTTTTTTCAAGCAAAGCAAAGAGGACCTTCACTTGAAAAGAAAATGATGGATTAATTTCTTTATGAAGGATTTTGTGAACTTTTGCTACATATTTTGGAATGATTGGCTTTAAATATTAATGTTTTAGGAATATTGTAAGGATTATATTAACTATTTTTTGACAAATTAAGTGACAATTATGTATTTATAGGTAACTACATATGTTTTGATTGAAATCTTTTATTTGTGTTTACGTTTTACGTATTCTAAATTACTTTTATAAGTTATTAGGTATTTGTATTTTGTAGTGTGAAATCTATTTAGTTTTTTAAAAAATAGAAATATGTTAGAACTATTTGGGGCTGAGAAAATGGTGTCCAAAATGCTTTAGTGTTTTCAAATCAAGATATTTTTTGGGGTAGTTAAGTGTGCCTTAAAAAATGTGGTTGTTCAAATAAACTTTTTTGAGTCAGCTCATAGGAGCCCAAAAAGGCTTATTTGCGACAACGGAAGAACCGTACCAAAAGTAAATAATTTTTCTTTAAGAAAATTAAGACGACATGGCAATACGCCCCAATAAGGTGTCGCAAAAAGCATTTTAGATTCCCGCACTTGCCTCGAATAGCTTTTGTAGCTCTCGTTATTGCAACAAACATAGAATCGTCCCATGTCTGACCCAAAAGATCTTTTGGGTCAGTTTGTGGTTTTTTGGGTGATCTTTTAGCCGCCCTAAAAATTTTATTTTTGTATTGAAAAAAATAAAAGGTTTGAGTTACAAGATGGTTGAGGATCAAGCGCAAAACCAACAGGGACGAGTGAATAACCAACCCAAAAGTAAAGGACAGAGTGCAAGGATATAGATGTCTATGACTACTTCAAGCCGAAAGCTCAAGAGATTCACAATAGAGTGATGAGACATCCAACAAACACCACTGAGTTCGAACTGAGATTGTTTCTAATCAACATGGTGCAAAATAGCTTGTTCAACGGGCTAGCGAAGAAAGATCCAGTTGCACATGTAGAAAACTTCTTGGAGAAGTGCGACACCGTGCACATTACCGAAGTTATAAAAGAAGTGATTAGGATGAGACTTTTCCTATTCTCAAAGCTAAATCTTGGTTCCAAGAAATGAATGCAAGGAGCATGACCTCATGGGCGGAATCCGATGAAAGTCTTCTAGACAAGTTCATTCCCTAGAGAAGGTAAGTGAAAAGAAGTTGGAAATCAATCAATTCAAGCAGGGATATGTCGAGTCTCTTAGCGAGGCTTGGGAAAGACTCAAGGAGATGTTTAGGACATGGATACTTGAAATGGGCATAACTTCAATGTTTTTACTATGGGATGAATCAAAACACAAGAACACTAGTAGATGTCATAATAGGAGGTTCTCTACCAACCAACCATGAACAACCAAGGCTATGAAAACAACTTCTGGCCAAGAGCAATGGCTACTCTAAGGTTTTATCAAGGATACAAAAACAACAACCCCACCTTTTCATATAGAAATATTGATAATGCAATGAAGTTACCTCTAAGCTCTGATCAACAAGTCCGACAAGGGAAGCTAGGGAAAAGCAAATAAATGATTTTAATGAAGTCGTTGAAAAACTCTTGCACACCATAAACATGAGCAATAAGGAGTGCCATGAGAAGCATGAAAAAGAGATGGAATATGTGAAGTAAGCTATGAAGAGAGTGGATGATGAGAGATCACAATCCATGAAGAACTTAAAGAGAAAGATTGGTCAGTTAGCCATTCCTTTGAATTCAAAGAAGGAAGGACGATATCCAAGTAATATTATCAAAAATCCTAAGGGAATGTTAGTGCTACTCACATGATGAGTACTAGGCAACGAACGAGCTAAGACAAAAGCAAGTGATGTATAAGCCCGAAAAAGTCAACACTAGTGATGCATGAGAATGGAACAAGATTTAGGCTAGATGAACTTGAATGATCCAAGCAACAACAATTCAATGCCTTGAAAAATCATAAGAAGGGGAAGAAACAATGGAGAAATAAGCAAGAAAATGAAAGACCTTCTGAAAAGCACCGAAAGGAAATAGTATCAAGGTGGTTCAAAAGAAGCTAGAACTAAAGTTCAAGTTTATACTGAGACTTCAACCAATCAAGAGTGAGATCTGGGAGACATATGCATACCAATAAGCATTGATGGACATTAGTTTAGAAATTTCTTATGTGATACGGGAGCCTCAGTAATTGTCATGCCAATAATTGACATGTTGCACACTGATTTGAAGATCAATTGTCCCGATACAACAAATTTGTAAGTGGTTAATGGCAACTTGGTATCAACCATCGAGCGAGTCTTCAATATGCATTTGATAGTTGGTAGATTCACATTCATTGTGAATTTTGAGGTTATGGAGCATAATATAGATGATGATGTGTCTATGATATTTGGGCAGTCATTCATGAATACTGCCAATGTTGCATTGTACACAAGGAAGAAATAGATCACAATGAGTATCGAGGAGGATGATGCCGAGAAAATTGTCTTTGTTCATGTGCAAGAAGTGCATCCAAGTGGAAACAATATTATTATCTCAAATCTATAAATGGAGTATCTCAATTTAGACTCAGACTAAACGAAAGAAAAGGCTTCAGGCTAATGATGATAAACTAAGCATACTGGAGGCAGCCCAAAGGTTTTAAAATTTCAAGTTTTTAAGTTTCAGTTAGTCAAATAGTTATCTAGTGTAGTTAAGGACAATTCAAACGTTTTAATTTCTAACTTTTGAGATTTTTGCTAAATAGGTAGGAAAAACCATTTGTCGGGTGAAGATTCATGGAATGAAAAAGTCTCGACAAACTCAGTAAATTGCGTAAAAGAGCGAATGAGTTAAAGCCGCAATGCTGAGGTACATGGGCAAATCACGGATAAGTTTGTATGATATTTTATATATACATGGATTTCCCATGGTCATGACACCTTATGTTGTAATACACAAAGTCAGGAGAGCGCCAAATAGGAATTAATGAGAAAAAATTGCAGAAACCATAGATAGACAGGTCGACATCGTGTGTGTTAACACATGGTGTCGTGGGTACAAAGCACGACACCAACAGGGTGTCAAGTTGTTCACAAAAAACTATCACAGTGTTCTTGACATCGTCATGACATTGTCGCAATGCCGTTCCCTAACAAAGACGACACTAGTGTCGATAAAATGGGGTTTAAACCCCACTTCACTGCATTCTTCACAGTTTAAACCTACTCCATTCACTACCAAACAAGCATACATCACTCTAGAACCTTAAATATATCCTTTTTAAATGAGGAAAGATAGTTCCTAGTGATTTATAGTGAAAAGAGAGAGTGCATTGTATATTTCCACAAAGAGGATAGCTAGGGCATTGATTAGGGGATTTGATTTAAATGAGCAATACGGTTTAAACCCTTGAGCAAAGTGAGATGGTTTGGATTGATAGAGGCTTGGGGAAGTATTCTATATTGAAAAATAGTTTGGCATTGAGGTAAATTTACAATTTCATTAGTTATGCTTTAAAGTTTTTGAGAAATTTTTATGAAATTGCATGAATTGTGGATATGATGTTGTTAGATAGGAATTTCATTTTGTATGAATGTTGGGCATCAATGTGACTTATGGAAACCTATTATATGTCTTTTGTATTATTTGGCATGTGGATGATCTTCGTGAAATAAAATTTTGATTTTAGGTGATTTTAAGACCCATATTGCACTGTGTTGTTGTGTGAGTTTTGAGATAAAAATGTCAAGAACAAAAAGGCAAGAAAGTTGAGCGAGTGAAGTTGGAGCAAGTGATTTTGAGGCAAGATCCTCCAGAGATCTGAATGACAATGGGTCAAAACCTTTCAAGTCTAAGTATTTCATTCGTATATAGGCTAAAGATAGATATAAGGTCATTGAACATAGAGAGTTCATTTGTGAAAGAGGAATTAATTTGTCATTGAACATAGAGTTCATTTGTGTAAACAACTTCATTAGGCAATAAGGTTGGGAGCAAGTTACTCAAAACTATAGAGAAAATAAGGTTAAAGGAGTGAGTTAAATTATGTATGAGTTTTATGCTAATGTAAAGCTCACTAAGAAAGTTGATTGAGTGAAGATGAGAAGGTCATTTGTTCCCTTTAATGTGCATGAAATCAATAGAATTAATGGGTTAGAGCACTAGAGTATGGTTGGAGCCAATCAAAGTTTCTTGAATAATTTATATGAGGAACCCTATAACCTATACCCTTTTAAAGCCATAGAGCAAGCATTGGTTGTCAGAGGGCAACAAGGATAGGTAATGGGAGTTGAGAATATGTTGAAGCACATTAAGAAGGGGAGCATGAGGAAAGTCTATAAAACGTGGCAACACTTTGGTGTTGCTTCATTATACCCGACCATTCAGCAGGATGAGATCAAACAGCTAAAGGCGGCTTTTTTGTTTGAGATTACAAAGAATGAGGAGACCAATTTCGGTGAGATCATCTACAAGAACTTGAGTGAACATATTATAATGGAAAGAGACAACAAAACTGTTATTTCAAATTTTGATTACTCAGATGTGCTTGAAGGCCGAAGTGCGACTGCTTTGAGATGAATAATTTGATATTGAAGCCTTACCAACCATGAATGAGGAGTTTATGCTCACACTGAAATCACCAACTTCTAACCAAGACTCCGAGGATGAGAGAGAGAGAGAGAGAGAGAGAGAGAGAGAGAGAGAGAGAGAGGAGGGAAATAGACCAGAGGCCGAGTTTTTGGCTAAGCAGCAAGAAGATCGTGCAACAATAGTAGCAACATCAGTGAAGTTAGCCCAAGAGTTGCAAGAAGAAGGATATGGAGAAGAGGATGATCACCAGTAAAGATTCACTAAGGGTTATGAGTTTGTAGACCTACTTATGGGAAAATAGGACTTGGATAGTCTTGAGAGTTTTCCACTATCTCCTCCACCATAGCCACCAGTACCACCACCAAAAGATTTGACTCCTTAGCACTATAGGTTATGGATTGCTAAGACGAGGAGACAATACAGAGAGGATAAGGCTTAGTATTATGAAGCCTTAATGAAATATGAGCAAGACTGACTAAATGGACAGTGGAACTTCATGTTATTTGTAAATCATTAGAGGGACGTAACTAGATATGAGGGGAGCAGACATATGAGACTGACCGATAGGTCTTTTGGCTTTCCAGTAGTGCCAAAATATTTGTTTAATCCAGATGTAGTGCAGAGCAGAAAGGTGGAGCGTCCTTTGACACCATCCTATGCTGAAGTTGATAATGCTGATATTGATGATGACGCGTAATCCTTATGTTAGAGTCTTATGATTTCTTTAGACATTAGGGAGATGAGAGATACTATAATACCGATTACTTTATATTTGGGATATTTTTGTTACTTATTTAGTTGTTTAGATTTTAAGTTTACTTTATTATTTTATTATATCTTGTGTTATTATTATATGTTTGTGTTTTAGTATTTTCATGTTTTGGGCTTATTTTAACCCTTGATGACAAGGTTTAATTTAAGTTTAAGGGCATCAACACTACAGTATGGAAAAGTGCTAAAAAGGATGAAATAAGGATAAACACTGCAGGTATAATCGTTAAAATTTTATTTTTGAAGCAATTAAAGAGGAAAGCATGGTAGTGTTTTATTTTTCATTTATTTACAATTTGAATGTGTTTAGGTATAGATTAGGTTAATATGTAATGAATAAGCAATTCATTTGCAAAGTTCATGCTTTTATTGAGGATGAGTAAGATATAAGTGGCTTATTGATATGAAATTCAAGAGTGTTTTTAAATTTTTGAAGAAAATATGAGATGTAGTAGCAACGGTGTAGTTTCATAATTGGAAACCTAGAGTTATGGAAGACCATGAACTTGAAACAAAAGCAAGAAGAATATTAGAACACTTCTTGTGGAAAAATTACATCTTTAAGGAATTTTATAATAAGTGTGAATCTTACTTTATAATAAAAAAATAGATAAAGACTTAGTACTAAAAGGTGAATAAATATGCATGTTTAATGAAAGATTTGTAGTTAACTTGCTTGATGGAGTGAGAGTGAGAAGTGCTAACAAGAGTTTTAAAAATAAAGAGAAAAAATAAAGAGTCACATAAGTTCTACAAAAAATTGAGCAGAGAACTTGATGGTTGAAAAAAGTGAGGAAAAATAGAATCCATAGGTAAAGGAGCAATGATTGTGAAATTAGAAAATATAAGGAGAATAAGAAATGAAATGAAAGATAAAAATAAAGAAATAAAGGCGGAAGTTATAATAAAATTCTTCAAATAAAATATTTAGCTAGTGCAGTAGTAGCTCGATTGAGTTAAGTTTTCTTTCCAACTATGTTTAGTCATATAGATTATTGAAGTGCTAAAGTCTTCTAAAATTAGTTTGATCTATGCTTATTTGTGAATTTCTAAGCTTAATGAGGAATAATGAGATTGTACACTTACTAATTGAGTGTCGAGGTGAAACAAACTTGTGAGTAGTGATTATTTTGGTTGTGATCTACTCTTGAGTTTTGAAATTGAATTATATTGTTGTCAAGGCTATATGTTTTGAAAATATAAGTTTTTGAAAAGTAATACTTTTGAGTGGATTATTAACTTGAACTTATTTGAATCAAATGATATTTCATGAATTATGTAAAATGAATATGAACTAGAGTGACAGGGTTAGCTAGAATACTTAGTAAAACACATTTTTGCTCAGGACGTGTAAAATCCTAAGTTTGAGTGAACAAGTCATTATTTAGACTTATATATATAGTATTAGTTTCGTAGTATATTTAGTATAAATATCTCAAAATGAGCTCTAATTAACGGTATTTATGTATTTGATATACAAGGCATAAAGGAGGTAGACAGGTGAATTCGTAAAGAAACTGAGCTAAAATACACTAACATGGGTTTGACATTGTGGCACATAGGTGCGACGCTATGGGAAGGAAGGTTTACAGCATGGGAGATGAAGGCACGACGTAGGAGATAAGAAAAAGAGAAAAAAAAAATGGGTCGTGGAAGACAAGGGACGGCGTTAGGGAAGTCTAAGTAGGCATTGAGCCTATTGAAAAAGGAAAAAAACATAGAAAATGGTTGAAGTAGTCACGGCGCTGTGGCTTTGTAAACCCGCGTCGGACCACTTACAGACGACACCGAGACTAAAGAAATTAGAAAGTTATAGTTCGATTTTTTTTTTTTGAAATTGTTTAGTAGGGTTTCTAATTATTCTCACACATGTCTTAGGAGTATAAATATATATTAGAATGTGGTAAAATCACCAATTACCACCCGTTAGCAACCAATATCATAGAATAGCTTAAGTTTACTTTATTCTTGAGTATTAAGAAGAATTGTGGAAGAAAAGACATTGAAGACTCACATGTGGTGATTCAGTATTGTTTTTATTGATTTAATTGAAGTTATTTAATTACATATCTAATTTCAACGATTACCCCTATGTGCATGTTTGTTCCAATGAAGTGTGAGTAGTTCATTAATTTTAAAGATCAATGAATCATATAGAATGAATGAAATGCTATAAACATGAATAGATTGTAAAGATAAAAAGTGCAATCGTTAGAATTTGTATCGAATATGAGCATAATGCTACAAACATCTTGATCACGTGCTTGTTGATATTAGGTGTTTGAAGTTATCATGGCAATTGAATCTTTTAAGTCAAATATGAACGGTACAACCATAAAATATATAACATCGAGAGATAGTTGTTTGATTGGGAAGGCAGGGATTGTAAACTTAATTGGTTATGAATCCAAATATTTGGAACTTAAAGCAATGTGGAGCTTACGTTATTCACACCGATAGGAGGAGTTTCAGTTTTCACATTAGAATCTTTTCCGCCATGACAATGGGTTGAAGCTGATTTGAAGAAAAATTCGTCTATTCTAATTGGGCATTGCACACACATAATAAAAACGAATAAAGTGAGTTGGAAAGCATAATATTTCATTACCTAGGTGAAGTTGTGATCTAAGATAGTCTTAATATAGGAGTTTAAAATTAATGTAAATTGATTTCTTAGATTAGTTTAGTTCAAAAACAAATTAAAAAGGATTTCTTTAGCAATATAGTAGTTTTGACTAGGTGATATTAAGTGCATACACATTTCCCTAAGAACGATATTCGTAATCAACGTAAAATGGTTACACTATTAATACAATCGAGCAGTTATACTTGCAGTAACGCATCAATATGAGATTGAGATTTTCATGATTTACTAATCCAAAGATTGCATTCAATCATTTGGCATTTCCAAAAAAAAACTTTTCTTCGAATTTAGCCCACTAGTTTGTGTTTTTTGGTACTCCATTTACAAGTGGTGGTGCATATCCATTCTGAATAGCACTCTAGGCTTTGACATCGATAGAGAGGATGTATCCCTCTATATGTGCCTTCCAATACATGCAATTTGTATTGGTAAGCAATGGTGGACTCGTGTTAGGTACACCTTTAGGTCGGTCATACTTATTTCCCTAAGATATTATAAATAATACGCAGATCTCATTTATCTCTGTAAAAAAAGGATTTCACATCGCACGCTCTAATACCAATTGAAATAAGCAAAATAAGTAATAAGTAAATCTAACAGCGGCACAAGAAACTTGTTCACGTTGTTTGGTCCACGACTTCATCTCTAGGGCCACACCCAAACGTAAACTCCACTAAGTAAAGAACAATGGATACATGATTATTCACGTGACTCCATCACTGAGCTCCTCCTAGCACCTCCTTTACTCCTCTCATGGACTTTACACAAGTCTCCCGATACTTGCATAGTGAGGCTCTCCCTCACTAGAATACCAAGTACCTTTAGTTCTTATAACTCAAAAATAGAAGTGAACTGACGACGTCCATAAAATATAAAATAGATGAGTTACCGAGTCTTCCAACTTTGGAGTGTATATAGACAAATACAAGAGCTACAATCTTAACCATATCAATGACGATATGATGCGTTTTCATCTTCACAATAACCACGTCTCATCATATTAATATTGTGGTAAATATGTCTCAAAATATCTGCTCCACTTAACCGCACATCTTCTATTGGAGTGGATGAGATCAAATCCATAATTGATCGATTTTGAGATCATGTTGCAACTGCATATTACATCCTTATTGCAACTGCATATCCTTATCCATAACAAAACTGATTCGGGAAAAGTAACAAGCTGATTCAGAGATCAATAACTAACTGATTCACTGTTGGTTTCATGAGCACGTGAAACACAACTTTGCTGAGTTATTTACCAAACTTCAATAAGACAATTAATGACAACAAATCACGATAATGACACTAACAGGTAGAGATGCAGGTGTGGCAGGTTTAGGATGGGGAATGCAATCCCTTTCCTCATTTCTGGCAAGGCAGGGATTCCCCGCTTAAAATTCACAATTAGAAAAAATTGACCCCCATTCCTCACCCAGTAGGGATCCCCGCCCCCACGTAGATTCCCTACCCCATCACTTTTTCACATAATAAAATAAGAGATCAAATACATTAAAGATCCGAAATTAAAATCATTAAGAGCTTTTTCTACGCAATTGTAAGTTGGTTTTTAAATTTCATGTGAAACCTTCACCATACAAAAAAGGAAAATATATTATTTAATAATTTTGATGTAATTTCCATAGAGAATATTTAAGATCCCCATAAGGAATCTTCACTGGGTGGAATGGGGAATCCATAAGGCTTCCCCATGGTGAAGAGGGGTAATACTGTCCTCGCCCCACCTTGCCCCGTCTCCAGTGATGGAGATGAAATTTTCCTTGTTCTTGACCATGTGGGGGCTAGTTGGCAGGAAATCCCTACCCCATCGAGGTGGATCCCCGTAGAAAATGAAGATTTCTCGCCCACTTGCATCCCCAGCCATGGCTCTACGGCGATCATGCGAGTCGCCACACAAACTACGATAACAGCTTGTCATTTTTTTATTCTCCATCAAATAAATTTCAGTCCGAGGTGTACAAAATGTTACTGATATGTGAACAAAAAATTAATCCTCACTAGAACATTTTTTTCCTTTAATAGAGGTTTTAAAACCTATTAAATAGAGTGTTATTAAATGTCATGTGAAAATGTGTTATGTTTTAATTTTTAATACATGTATTACATAGAGATTTTTTAAAACTTTTATCAATTAGGTATTATTTAATAACACCCCCTTTAATGAGGTTTAAAAACTCTTATTAAATAACGAAATTGTTCTGGTGCGGGTGATTTTATAACGTAATACTATATAATTGTTGATCGCCCCTTAATTATATAGGACATGTGATTCCGTGACAGACTTACGTGGTGTACACATAATGAGTGGATTTATTTTTATTTAATACAAGCCCACAGATTTCAACCCGAAATCATATTCCCTAACATGGTTTCCGGGCCATTATTGGGATTTGGGCCACTGCCCTAAATTATACATATGGAATTTTAGGTTCTAACGTCGTTTTCTCCGGATCCACACATAAACTAGATACTAAAATGAGGATGGGACAAACAAGTCTCATTCTCGTGAATACATTTGTTTGCTAATGCATATTATAACCTAATTTCTTAAATGCTTAACCTCCTTTTCACATTAATTATTTCTTCCCACTATCAAATAATTTACACAACATTAGATACCAACCTGATGAATGATTCTGAGCTCCAAATCATTGACAGTAAATTGGAATTTATTATTAATGATTGCATGTGATGTGGGACCGAGGGTTGTACTTAGCTCGAGCAAAGTATACTCTATGGCCTAAAATAGGCCACTAGGAGGACTTTTGTTTTGCATGGACTGAATATTTGGTGGTTTTTTTTAAGTAATGGTCCCAATGAGCATGGACTGAATATTTGGTGGTTTTTTTTTAGTAATGGTCCCAATGAGCCTTCAGATGGTAGTTTGACAGAGCAATTCCTTCCATTGCTTATACGACCTCATTTTAATTTTTCCCATACAAGAAATGATCAAGTTATCCATCATATAAAAATGTCTTTTCTTCTTAAACCCCACGTTCTCTTCTCCTTCATCGACTTGTACCATTCAAAACCCTAAAATTGACTCCACACTCTCGTCTTTGACCAACTAAAAGCACGTGAATTGACACGGAATCGACTTGGTAAGTTTGTTTTCTCCTTGTTTCTGCTTGCTTGGTAAGTTTTGAGTTTTTTGGCCATCATTTTCATTGTTATTGATGTTGTTTGTTGTTTGATTTTTAGGGCATTTGATTTGTTAATAATTTCCTCATTTTTGGTACGAAATATCAAAGGAGTCGTCAAAACGAAGCAACTTTGACAACGACGAGCTATTTTTATAGTTTTTATTGAGTTTTTCATCGAGAAAGAACCTTCATTTAATTTTTGGTTGTTGTCCTCATGTTATGCGGAGTAGCAGGCCCAAAACACATAGTTACATATTGGCTTTATTTGACCGGCATATTGTACATATCACACATAGTTGCTACTTGGACCCTACCTAATTGGATGTTTGGATTTTTAACTTAAGTGTGCGGCACAATTGTTTTTGATGTTACTAACATTATCGTCTACTACAAACCGTAAGGCCTATAAAGGTTTCAGTTAGTATACAATATAATTATACTTATACCCTACCTGTTTATTCTACGGACCCATCCGATTGTACATTGGGATTTTAGGTAGCTGTCAAAGTTACAAGTCCGCGATATTACTGACAATATCGGTTAACAAATTTGTTGCTCTTGCAGAGATTCCGATTTTTCTAGACTGCAATCTTACTTATGCCCCCACCAAATTACTATACAGACCCCACCAGACTGTATCTTCAAATTTAAGTACACGGATGACATATCCGCTGGGGTTGCACTAAAATAGACTCTCTCACGAGGGTATTATGGGGCTTTCGAAAAAAAAAGTGGAGCGTGTTTATTACAAAAAATTCAAAAAAAATAGGGGACATTGAACTAGCAAAAATTGAGGTAACTTTTGAACATATATTTTATAGTGACCAATGGAGGTATAAAAGCTTTGTATCAGTCCACCAAAAGAAATAAACGCTTTGTAATAGTTTACATAAACTTAAATAATTAAAATATCTTAAATCCACATCTGTAGAACATTGTGAATGTTACATACTCTGTGCAAGTCCAGGTAAAGAAAGGCACCCAAAATCATAATACACATCGAAAAATGAGGGAGGAGGTCCAATAGCCTATTTTTTCATACCCGAAAATGAGGGATGTGATAGGTTGACAGCTAGCTAGCATGATACTTTTGTCACTCTTATTTATGTAATGAAACTGTTAATTAAGAGTCCTAACTAAACTAATATAAGAATTTTAATTAGTTTGTATATATAGAGAAATTTTACAATGAAGCCCAAATATATACCTATGTACTGGGAACCCTCAAAATATGTTGTGCATTAAATATTTTTTTTACATTTATAAGTCATAGATTAATATGTTGGATTAGAATATAATAATTGTAAATACAGAGATTCTCCTGGCATGAGTATTTGTGTGGTTATATATATATATATATGTATGTGTGTGTGTGTATGTGTGTGTCTTATTCTAGCTAATTAAGTCGCTGTACATAATACATATGTTCTATACGTTGTATTTGTATAATTTGGTTGTTTATTTTTGAGATCATCAGGGTTTTGAGTAATACCTAAAATTTCACATGCATCGATGTTACTTGGCATTCTAGTTTTCTCCTGTTATTATAAGAAATTAAGAAATCACAACTTGTTACAATTTGCCCACTACGAGGCTCGCATGTAATCTCATACCAAATTAGTGGCCCGTCCACTTAATTATTAGTTGTCTCTCTCTAAGCTTCGTATTACTTTTACGTAAAGTTAACATTATAATATCATATTTGTTAGGACTTTTCATTAGTGAGAATCTAATTAATTCAAGAACTACATTTAGTTTGGAGTCTATATATTTGTCTTCATTTGGCTAATTAAGTCATTTTATTCTATGGTTGTTAATCTTTGACATTAGACTTTTGACTAGTAGAAAATATACATCTCACGATTTTACTTGGTGATGGAGGGAGATTTTTCTAAATTGATTCAACAAATCCACGTACAAACAACTCAAGGCCAGCTCAAACAACATACAACGTATTCACACTAATTCTCAGTAAAACTCAATTTCATTAACAAAATCTACTCTCCTACACACAATGAATTACATAGCCTATCCTATATATAGGCTTAAGAAAGTCGCAGTTTTAATTAAAGTCTTAATTAAATGCGTACATGTAATAATAAAAAAAAACATCTGCTATTAATTAAACTTTATAATAATTTTCTAAGGATATCCTTTTGTTGAGAAAGTTTTCTAAGGATATCCTAATTAACGAAATTTCCCAAATAACTAATATTTTAATTAATAAATATGATTAATTTTCTAAGTAATTGTATCAATCCTTGCTTATTATTGCTGGCATCAATTGTATATGTACGTCCACAGTTTCCACACGCACGCGTATAGAAGTTCCCTACAAAAGAAACATTATCAGATCTAGTACTAAAAGATAGGGATTACTTTGGAAGCTCAGGAAGGAGAAAAAGATTTGGTCATTTTTAGGTTTCTCAATCCAACTTAAGAGGGCTGCTTTCACAGTCACAAAAAAAATTTGTACCAAAAAAAAAAAAAAAAAAAAAAAAAAAAAAAAAAATAAAGATATAGTAAAAAGGTAATGGCTGTTTGCTCAAGCTTCCACATCAGAAATTTAATATAAACACACACACACACACACACATATATATATATATATATATATATTCCCTTTGATATATTTACGTAAAGCCAATAACATTGCTTATGACATCCGAGAATTTTGTAGGCTTAATTACGATGCTAATTAAATATTTTCAGATTTAATTTAAAATTTAAGTATCCGAGGTGGGACTCACGCATTACGGATCGGAGATCATAAATTTAAATAATATTTTTGTGTGCCGTATAAATGTTTGATGTATTATACACTATTTTGACGCGAAATAGGGTCAAGTTGAAGTGTATACATGGTATCCGTGAGTTTCGGAGCGCGTTGGGAATATTTCTTAATTTTTGGCGAAATTGAGATATTTTTTAAAATTTCATTCGGACTTAAATATAAGAAATAATCACATCACAAAATTAAATAAAATAATTAATAATTGGTGGACACCTAGTGACACATGTGGTCGAGAGTGAACATGCGTGGGGATGTATAATAGTATGCACGCCCGAGGATGGTCGTAGGTGCGCGTGACGAATTTATAACCACGAAAATATATAACTTTATATATTTATATATAATATAGTATATATATAAATTTATAAATGAATCTTATAGTTTGTTTGAAAAAAAAAATCATATAGTTTAATTTAAAAATAAAGTATACATTGCCTCGAGATAAGTGTAGCGTGAGCATCAAGGAAGTGAATGGTTTGGACGATTGGTGTTTGAGAGGTATATTTCATGCCTCGAGATGCGTGAAATTCCATATCGAGGAACATCAAGTGTATGTTATAAAAATCATTCTATCTACTCATATCGAGGAGATTAATGCAATTGATTTTCGTTAAGGCGGTTAGTGGTTATTATCGTGTTAATGGTCACAAGATTGACCTCGAGACACGAACCATGTGTCTCGAGGACGATCGAATTATATAATGATAATGGAACCATTAGATTTCTCTCGAGACTCGCATCGCATGAATCTAGAGAAAATCTAATATATATCTTCAACAACAGAACCGCGCCTCGTACACCTCGGTTTCGAAATCAAAATTTGGAGAAGGTGAAAACGAAAGGGAGAGAGAGAGATAGAGATAGAGAGATCAAACGAGAGAGAGATGGATGGATTGAGAGCAAGGTGAGTCGTTATTGGTTGTTTGTTGATGTTGTTCTAATTGCGTTATCGATGATGATGTTGTTGGGTAAAGGTTGTTGCTACAATGGCCATTGTTATTGATTGTAGTTACTGTTGTGTTGTTGAAGTTGTGATTGTTAGTGAGTTGAGGTAGAGGATGATGATGGGGAGAGGGAAGCCGTGAGCTCCTATGCCAAAACTCAATCTTAAAAAAGCCCATTGAATGATTACAGTGTGCAAGTGTGGAAGAAAAAATAGGAGAAGTTTTAGCCCCACACTGGACCGAACCGGGTCTAGTTTGGTTGAATCGAGTTCGGTTAAGGGGTTAAACCACCCTTAATTTAAACGAAAAGAAAATAAAGGAAAACTCTAAAAAATGAGAAAAAATAAGAAAATTTATATTTTTGGACAAACAAATAGAAATTGTGGATTTTCATGAAAAATAGAGAATTTAAAATTTTCTTGAGGAATTATGCCGAGGTTTTTTTTCGTAATGCGTGCTATGATACCCGAAAATGTTCAAAATTTGGAAATTTATTTAAAAGCCTAGTTAAGGGTGATTTTCTATTTCGGACTAAATTTGACATCAAAATTGGGTTCCGAACATCCGAGGAGTTGATTTTAATATGATTTTCCATTTTCAGGACTTGAAAATACCAAAATAATTTGGAAAGTGGTCGAAAAGTTAAGAAATTCGAATAGGGAGTTTATTTGGATTTCTCAATAGTTTTAGGTAACGTCAAGAATTCCAAAATCACTCGGAACAAAGCTCGGATAATAGGTTAAAACAAGTGAAAGTCAAGGAAACGTTGTGTGAGGCTTCGTAACCAACTTTGAGTTGGTTCGGTGGTAAGTAAACTCTAAGGTGATCTCTACTATTTATAAAAATTATTTTTTCACTTATAATTGTATCATAGTCTGCATTGCATTTTATTATTCTTGGTCATTCATACATAGAGTGAGTGAGGGGGACTATGGCGGCCTCGCACCCCACAGCTGCCAGGTGAGTTGCTACGTGAGTCTCGCCAACCTACTGACGTCTGTTGCCACATCATCACTCCTCGATGTGCGTACAATTCGTCATATTCTCTATATTATTTGCCAATTATTTAAGAAATTCATTTTGTTTACAAGTATGCCTTGTGTTTTTCAGAGTTTGCAAGTAGGTAACCAATAAATTTATAGCGGAAGTCTTAAAGTACATAAACATGAATTTTCATTTGATTTTAACTTTTATGGAACATTGGTCATATTGTGGAAAATCTAAAATAGAGTACATTGTATATCAGGCGAAAACATACTATGAGAAGTATATATATATACAATGTTTATCAAGTCTCCCATAACCCAAAAAGTAACTAAATATCAAAATGAACACGCAATAGTAAGTAAGATCCCAAAAGAAAATCACCGAGTATTCAATAATAGAGAAGCCAAGAATAACATAGCAGCCCCAGACCATGAGGCCGCCCCAGGGTGTCGTAGTGTCATGTGCTCCTCGCCCGGTGGACCTAGCTACACTTGTCCGGTACCTGCCCATTCACCTCATGTCTCGATTATCGTGTCCACATGTGTGTTATCCATGTAGTTAGTTAATAGTTTCATATTTTCTTGAGTTATTTCGTTAAGTAATTAAAGTTCCTTAAGTTCAACTATTTACAGTTTATTCGGGTCCTAGCTATGTTTATGGTTTGTATTTTACAAGTTTAAAATAAGTCAGCGAAAGCCTTAATTTGATGCAACTAAAGTATAACAAATTAGCATGATAAACATTATTTATAAGAACATTTCCTACTGTGGAAAACTTGAAAAGTACTCTGTATATATGCAACAGTACCATAAAAGTGTCTAAATACATGTACAAGGTCACTCAGTCTCTCAATACCCAAAATAATACAAAATATCAAAATAAACACGTACTAGTAGGTCCTCAACAGTGGGCAATGGGATATAGTCGCCTAGGATCCCCTTGCCCCTACTGGTACTAGGATCTACACTCGATCATCACAAAAAGATGGATGACAAGTCCAGTAAGTAAAAACCCCAAGGAACCCATCTTAGTATTCACATAATAAACTAAGGAAGTGCAAGAAATAGTGTTAAGTAAACATGCGAAATGTAAAAGACAGGCAACTTTAATAGACTCATCGCATGAATAGATAACATATAAGCTAAGCAAATGTGTATGTTCACTCCAGATGGACTAAACTATACTTTGGGTCACTAGGTTCCCACTAGTGGATGCGCCCAATTGGCCCAACACTTGGTCCCTCGTGGTGTTGGCCAAATCTGCTGAGTCACCGACACTTGCACCGAGGGCAAGCTTAGGTTGCCATTCATCGAGGGTCAGGTCACACGTGCTACAATCTAACGTATCACGAACACACTACAAAGAACCCAGAGGAGTAAACTCAACCCACGTCTAAGTAACCGAATGGAATAGTAGAAACAACAGGAAATGATAAAAATGGAATGAAAATAAGAATCAAATGCTTAGAGTTTTTCAATTAGGATTTAAAAACCTCAAACCGCTCTTCAACCTCCCTGAACTCCCATATCTGACCCGACAAGCTCCTCGACACCGAGCTACGGTCCACTAAGTCCCCAAAGTCCAATTTTATAAGTTAAGGTCGTTTACAAGTGTTTAGAAATGTTCAAGGTTCATCTGTCATGAGCGCGTTAATAGGTCTACCTAGCGCGCTAGGAATCAATCTAGCATGTTACCGTTCTTCATTTTGAAAAATAGTTGAAAGACCAGATTAGCGCACTAACCAGTCTAGTCAGTGCACTAATTGCCCTATACGACAAAATTCTCTAGTCAAGAATTATGTCCTTCCTATCCTCCAATAGCTAACCTAACCTACTTTGCACATTCTCCACTCAATAGTGACCTCAAAACATCATTTAAACCAATCTCAGAACATCAATTAGACCAAAATCATTCAAATCCATGCATTAACTAGTTTTTTTCTAAAGTCATCAAAAACCCCAATTCATGCAAAACCAGTGATAAATCATCAATAGAAATGGTCATAAAACATATAATTCATCAAGTTTTCATAAAAAAACTAGGCATCTAGCCCTCAAACTCGAATTACCCCAAAAACACTAAAAATTGAGTTTATTAGAATATGTAGAAGATGGAGATGAATATTACTTAGGTTTGATCCTTAGTTTTGATATCCAAAGTGTTGAGTTTATAGCTTGAATCTCCTCTTAACCTCTGGTTTCTCTCAGATTTGCATGAGATTTATGAGTTAGTGGAGAGGAAACTCCAACTCACTTGATTTATATATGTTTGTCTTGATCAAGTGTGCTATGTGTATCTCGAGGATAATCTTATGATTTCTATTCATGCTGTCACCATAACTTAATGACTCCAATGGTCCCCTACTTTCTTATAGTTACTCACTAGAATCGTCTTGATGACCATCTAAGGTCCACATTATTTAATTCAAACTATAGGCTTATTTTCATTTGATTGAATTATATTACATTAAGCTTCATAAAACCATATGGTTAGTGTTTCTATTTATCAAAATAGACCAACTTGTGATCATAATGACCTTCGGTTATCCGATACCCCGGTGACTCATCTCGATACGCATTCTGAGGTACGCCATAGCTTATTGTTCTAGTTTAATTTACTTATCCTATGGTTACATTACTCATTTCATTTGATTACTTAGTCTTCTTATCATGAATCTACCGAGTTTTCTAGTGTACCCGTAATTCACCTCTTGATACCTGCGTTGACAGACATTTTGAGGCGACTTCCCGTTACACAACCTCGTACGCACTACAAAAAAACAGCAGATCAGAAATGGAAATTCCCGTCTCTAATTTGCATAAATTCCGTCTCTAATTCAATTATGCAACGGAACAGAGACGGAATCTTTTCCGTCTCTAAAATCGTCGTCGCCGATTCAATCAGCAACGGAAATGTGTTTTCGTTGCTGATTAGAGACGGATTAGAGATGAAATTCAGAAACGGAACAGAGACAAAATAGAAATGGAAATTCTTCTAAAGGGTACAATTTTAATTGCATTCCGTCTCTGATCCATTTTCTGATTAGCAACGGATCAGAGACGAAATTATTGTATTCCGTCTTTGATCCGTCTCTGATTAACAATGGATCAGAGACGAAATTATTGGATTCCGTCTCCGATCCGTCTCTGATTAGCAACGGACCAGAGACGAAATTATTGTATCCCATCTCTGATCCATCTCTGATAAGCAACGGATCAGAGACGGAATTATTGTATTCCGTCTTTGATCCGTCTCTGATTAGCAACGGATCAGAGACGGAATACAATAATTCCGTCTCTGATCCGTTGCTGATTCATGCATCTATTCCTCGAAAATTAGAGACGGAATAGCAACGGAATATCTGAATTTCGTTGCTAATCTGTCTCAATTCCGCTTTGTTTAGGTCTCAATCCATCTCAATATATATATATATATAGGTCTCAATCCAAGCACATTTAACCTGCCAATATATAATACAAATCATAGCTAAATAATATATTGATATTACACAGTTTATATAAACTTAACATATCCTTAAAATCATCTTTTCTCAATGTACTGTACACGAAACAACAAAAACAATCTAAAAAGTTTCTATTTCGTATCTTTCTACAAAAGTAAAAGCAAAAATTGTTCTAACTGAAAAAAAAATGAAGAAGTGTTCCGAGATTATATAAAGTTGATTGTGCTTCAAAAAATATTTGACTTCGTACAAAACACCTGAAAAAAGATCAAAAAGAAAAAAATCACTAAATTATACAAACAATAATAGGAATATAAACAATATTATGGGAGAACTACGTATCATCGCAAGTACAAGTGTATGAGCCAAACACAACATAAATAAATTAATAAAGAAAAAGAAATTCATCATTATCTAGAAGGAACATGGTGTTAATTAGCAAATTATCTCTCGCTTCAAACGATGACATGAAATTTAGTTCTAGATTAACACAAACAAGAGTCAATTGTCCTCGATGCTCCAAAAAATTAAGAAGACACTATACAAAATGAAATTAAAGTAAACTGAAACAAAAGATAGAACACAAATTAAAAGTAAAGAAAACTAAAATAAAAGACTCAATAAGATAAACAATGTGTAATGGAAGTATGATAAATAAATGATACAAGACAAGTACCAATTTTCATAAGTACTTCAATATTAATAACTATTTCTTTTTAGAGACAAGTAATGTTCATGATCTTCAACACATTATTACAATGAATGCATTCTAAAAAAAATCTAACTCTTAATTTCCTACAAAATACTTAGCAAAGTTTCTCCTAAAACTAGGGGTTCCCAAAAATTACAAAACATGAAAGAACCCTATAGTAATTACTAGGGTTCTTTCATTGATGAGTTCAATAGGAACTTTAGTATATATTCTTCTAAAAAGAAAACGATAATTTATGAGGGTTCGGTTAAATACGATCATTAGATTCATTGGTTATAATGCAAATCTAATTTTATAATTTGATAAAATAAAACAAAACAAATCAATTAACACCATTCCAGAATTCATCATTTAATTTCACATCACTAGAGTTTAATACTATTTTTTTCTAATTGTATAATGAAGAATGGTTGATGATGGTAGTAATGCAACAAAAAACATTCCAGAGAATCAATAGCTAATTTATGTCAATATAAAACAAAACATTCTTAGCAAACAAAATATAATTAAATCAAAGTTAAGAAACTTAGTCACCTAAAAGATATGTAGGATCTAAAAGCAAGTTATTTGTGTCAAGAAATGAAGTAGTACCTTTCTCATAGCCCTTTTTTTCAATGACAAAAAAGATATGATGTCGAATCTCTTACATTCCGTTTGCACCTAAAATTACAAATAACAAAAAGAAAAAGTAAACCAATTAATACTATTATAATGTTGTGCATCACAAGAAAAATCTTCATATATTTATCATTTCTGCTAAAAGGATGACATTGAAACAAACACAACAACAACAAACAACAACATAGCCTCAGTCCCAAATTAATTGGGGTACAACACCACTAGAATATCTTTAAATGTAAAAGTCTCAAATCTTCAAACGAACATCTTTAAATGTAACTCTCGATCAACACCACTAGAATATAACTAAATCTTGTCATTTTCATAGATGGATGCATACAACAAACTCACAGGGCCTTTGTTACAGTGACTTCAAAGCTCCAAGCTCCACAATCTCCATTGCTCAATGCTACATATTCCGCAAAATGAATGCCTTCGATTCCCCAAAAGCATATTATCTGCAACAATCAATAATTCCAAACTCAAAACAAGCCAATATATAGTTCTAGGCAGTTTGATCAATATACCTTGCTATAAAAAGATCAATAACATTTTGGCCCATTACCAAGCTCTTCCGCATTAAAACATAATTGAAACCAAAAAAAAGACACGAAGAAATTGTCTTATTTCTATAATTTCAAACTCAAACCAAAGACTTTGGTTTTAAGAGAACTTCAAGGCCATCCATTATGGGGGAGAAGATAAATTAAAGCATTATAAACATCAATTATCAAACGTAGAAAAAATGAGGTAACTCAAATTAGAAGCTCACCATAATTGCAACATTAACCTTGCAACCTCCCAATCTTCACTAGAAAAGGCTACATAACTATGCTACAAAAATGCACAAAATTACTACATGTAATGTCAAACCTTTGTAGAATTTATTAGAGCAAGGATATTTATTGGCAAGAATATGAAACAAAGAAAATGCAAGTAATGTCCATTGAAAAATGAAAATTTCTTGGATGTATGCAATAAAAACAAGAAAGATAATGTCGTAATCCAAAAAGTGAAAAAACTCGCGTGATGTTGACTAACTTGCTAAATAATTAAAGAGAGTTTTTTTGAACTCACTAACTGAAGAAACAGTTTATAAGATAAAATAATTTTCTTCAAAAAATAAGATAAAGATAATTTGAAGTACACACAACATGCAACAACTGAACTTGTAAAGTGCATTGGCTGCAAACGTCATATATGCATATATGTACAAGTCTTTTCCGCATTAGAATGAACTCCAATTCCATAATAAATGAATACAAAAGGAGAAGGCTTTATTACTAGTATCTGACAGGTTGCACATAAAACAGTTTACGTCAACTCACCATAGACATTGTTATCCCTTCAAGTGCTTGGCTACGAAGAAACACATCAAAAAAATTCATTGGTTCACCCCCCAAGTCAGAATCGTAATATAGAACCTGCTTATAGCAAAAATAGATAGAAATGAGAATTAAATAAAAAAACAAGTCTTCAGTGGTATTTTACCCCATATATTGAATATAAAAGTATAGAACAGATAAAAGAGGGTAGACAACAATTAGATCACCAGAATGCAGGAGGGTGGGAGAAAATACCCTCCCAACTCCCATTTTTTGTTGAGTGAAAGCATCTACCTTTATCCAAAAAAAAAATTAGATCCCCAGAAAATAAAGTTTTTTCACGTCAAAAATGGAAAAATGAAAAATGAAACAAAATTAAGAAAAAAAAAGGAAAACAATGGAAAACAATATTTTCAAAAAGAATACATTGAAAGCAACAATATTTTCAAAATAGATATACATTGCTAGCTTTTATGTTGGATCACTCTTTGTAAAATTCATATCAAGAACTTGTTCCGAACCATCTGAAGAGAAAATGAAGATAAGTTCATCAACACCTTAATACGAATAGATTCTTCAAAAAAGTTTATTTAAATACTCACCCAAAAATTTCCAAAAGAATGGAAACTTCTTCCTCTCCAGGGGCTTCAAGAATCTAAAACACAAAAAAATTAACCGGTGGTTAATATTCATGATTGGAAAAACAAACAAAAAAAATTATGCACAGTGACCCCTTTTAGGACTAGTTCGGCGACGGCTTAGGGTGGGGCGTAGGTCGGCGACGGCTTAGGGCTTCGAGGCTCCAATCTCCGACAGTCGGCGACGGTAGATCCGGCGGCCTCGTCGCAGCCGCAATCGCAGCGACAAGCAGAGAGCGGTGAGCGGAGCGGTAAGCACAGAGCGACCAGAGAGCAGAGAGCAATGAAAGAGAGAGAGAGCGGTGAACGAAGATGACCGATGACAGATCGGTCACCGGTGAGAGCAGAGAGCGGTGACCGGTGACCGGAGAGAGAACGGAGAGCCGTGAGCAAGAGCAGTGAGCAAGAGACAGAGAGACCAGAGAGAGAGAGAGAGTTAGAGCAAGAGACGGAGACGATCGACTTGTTGGGGGTTGGGGATTTGGGGGGCGGTGACCGGAGAGTGACGGAGAGACTAGAGAGACCAGAGAGACCAGAGTGACTGGTTGAGCAAGAGACGGAGAGACCATAGAGAGAGAGTTGAGAGCAAGAGACCGAGAGGAGAGACTTGTTGAGGGTTGTGGATTTGGGGGGCGATGACTGGAGAGAGATGAAGAGACCAGAGAGACCAGAGTGATTGGTTGAGCAAGAGACGGAGAGACCAGAGAGAGAGAGTTGAGAGCAGAGACCAAGACGAGACAATCGACTTGGGATTTG
Source organism: Stephania yunnanensis (assembly GCA_039657365.1). Classification (NCBI taxonomy): domain Eukaryota; kingdom Viridiplantae; phylum Streptophyta; class Magnoliopsida; order Ranunculales; family Menispermaceae; genus Stephania; species Stephania yunnanensis. The sequence continues at coordinate 47,117,098 of CM077584.1, read as the reverse complement.
GGGATTTTGGGGGGAGAGGGGTGGGGGGGGGGTTGTGGTGGAGGGGCCTTGATCAATGCACACACAAATCTCGAGATTTGATGAACGGTTATAAGAAAAGAAAGTTTTGGTGGGAATGTTGGCACCATTTTTTAGAGACGAAATTTAATTGCTTCTCTATTTCCGTCTTTGATCCGTCTCAATTCCGTCTCTGAATGAGTCCGTCTCAATTCCGTCTCAAACTATTTTTTTTAGCAACGGAACTTAATTCCGTTGCTAATTCCGTTTCTAAATATGATTTTCCTTGTAGTGACGATATAACCATACAACATACACACATGCGATGTATTAGCAAATAAACTCACAAAGCGCATCTCAAAAAAGTAATACAATACACAATTAACTAGTGTACCTATGTCGACATGTGCCTTAGCTTACCTGCGGTATTCACGTAGATCTGAGTTGGCGTCCGAGTCTGAAATTACGAAATAAATAAAGACGTTAATAAATCGAGCCGTTACAGTTCTTCTCTACTAAGGCAAATTTCATCTCGAAATTTAAATATAAAACTGAACATCGTACCATGAAATAGATGAGGGTAACGCTCCTGCAGAGTCGACTCAAGCTCCTAGGTGAATCCCTCTATCCCATGATGCTGCCAATGAACTAGAACTTTAGAGAACGCCCCGTTCCTAAGAACTTGAACTTTGCGGTCAAGAATCGCTATCAATCACTCCTCATAAGTCTTGTCAGGCTAAACTTTAATCTGTCCCAAGTCAACAATCGGTCTCGGTTTTGACCCAGTCAGTCTCAACAGAGAAATGTGAAATGTCGGATGAAACTGAGCTAACTCAGCAGGAAACTCTAACCGATACGCGATGCTGCCAACTCGTGTTATGACTCTGAATGGTTCAATAAACCTCAGCGTCAGTTTCCTTTAATCCCAAATCAATCCTTACTGACCCTTTCAAGGGGAAACCTTCAGATGTACCATATTAACTTCTCATAGCTCAAACCTCGTGATACCTATCCACGTATTTCTTTTGTTTGTCATATGCAGCTTGTAGTCTTTGACCAATTTGTCTGATCTTCTCTATGTGATCAACAACTATCTCAGGCCTAATAGTTACTAAATCTTCCAGCTTTGCCCAATACGCAGGTGATCTACAGGGCCTCCCATATAATGCCATGAACGGTGGCATCTCGATACTTGCCTGATAGTTGTTGTTATATGCAAACTGACACAAAGATAGATAATCCTTCCATGAACCCCCAAACTGCAATATACAATCTCTGAGCATATGCTCCAGAATATGTATCAGCTGCTTTGACTATCTGTCGGTCTGAGGACGGTAAGCCATACTAAACTGCAACCTAGTGCCAAAATTCTCCTATATATCCTCTTAGAGTCTCAAAAACAACCTGGGATATCTGCCTAACACAATAAAGACTAACACCCTAAATAATCTAATAATTTCCTACTCAAATAATATGCTCAGCTGTGGGAACATGTATCTTATCGACACCAGAATGAAGTGAGCCAATTTCGTTAGTCTGTCTATCACAACCTAAACTGCATAATGAAGTCTTGATGTTCGCGGTAGTCCACTGTCGAAATCTATAGTGATGTGCTCTCATTTCCTTTATAGAATGGGTAACGACAATAGTAATCCATCAGGTCTCCTGTGTTTAACCTTCACCTACTAGCAAATGTGACAACTTAAGACATATGCTCCCACATCAGCTTTCATCCATGGCCACCAGAATAATCGCCTCAAGTCATGATACATCTTGGTATGACCAAGATAGACTGTATAGCGAGACAGGTGTGCGTCCTCCAAAATCTCATCTCGTATCTTTTTATTTGAAAGTATCCACAACTTCCCTCATTGTCTCAAACACCGATTTATCATCTCTACCCAATCAATACACTTTAGATCCAGAGCTAGACCACTGAACTGCTTATAAAGCCCATAAGCCCTTTTATACTCAGCAACCAGCTCAATCGATAGGGTCGAAACTCTCATCTGACTACAAATGTGTTGCTTAGCCATAATATATACCTTTGTCATACGCATAACTGATGTTTCTTGTAACAAGCCATGCTCGTGTGTCATATGTCACAAAACTATCTGGCTATCAATCTCGGTCATGCTTAATGCGTCTGCTAAGATGTTCGCTTTCCTAGGGTGATACTTAATAGTGAAGTCCTAGTCCTTCAGCAGCTCAAACCATATCCTTTAATGCATATTGAAATCTCCATGAGTGAAAATGTAGCATAAACTTTGGGGATCAGTGTACTAAGTGAACCTCTATCTGTAGAGATAATGCCTCTAGGCATTCAGTGCAAAGACAACTGCTACATGCTCCAAGTCGTGCACTGGATTGTTCCCTCATGAGGTCTCAATCATCTAGATAGGTATGCAATTGGTTTACCTTTCTACATCAACACACATCTAAGACCAATGCACACATCTGTGTAAAATGACAATGTCTTGTTCGGCTCCAGCAATGTCAACATTAGTGCAAAAGTCGATCTCCTCTTCAACTCACAGAAAGCCTGCTCACACTCCTCTGACCAATCAAACCTAATATCATTTTTTGTCACTCTCATCATCGACGCTGCAATCGAGGAAAAGTGATATATGAACCGCCAGTAGTATCTTGCCAGTTTCAAAAAACTCTGAATATTGGCAACATACTCAGACGTCCTCTAGTCAATAATAGCCTGAATCTTCTCTGAATCCATAAATATCCTGATTGCTGATGATGTGTCTCAAAAATCTCACTGCACTCAGCCAAAAGTCACACTTACTTTAGGCGTACAATCTATGCTCTATCAGTGTCGTCAAAACTGCCCTGAGATGCATCTCGTGCTCCTCATGCGTTCTGCTATAGATCACGATATCGTCGATGAAGACTATAATAAATCTATCCAAGTATGGTCTTAAGACACTATTCATTAAATCCATGAAGATCGCTTGGGTGTTAGTTAGCCCGAAAGGCACAATTGTGAACTAAAACAACCCATATATCGTGCTAAAAGCGGTCTTTTGGATGTCCTCCTCTCGAATACTCAACTAACGATTGCCTGAGCAAAGGTCAATCTTTGAGAAGAATCTGGCGCTTATCAATTGATCGAACAAATTGTCTATCTAGGCAGTAGGTAATAGTTCCTAACTGTTACCTAATTCGATTTCTATAGTCTATGCACATCTTCATCGAACCATCCTTTTTCTTCACAAACAACACTAGAGCTCCTCAGGGTGACATACTAGGGTGGATGAAACCCTTCTCCAATAAATCATCCAGTTGTCACCTAACCTCCTCTTGCTCTGATGGTTACATCCTGTACGATCTATCGGCGATTCGTTGAGTCCTCAGTATCAGCTCGATGATAAACTCAATCGTTCATGGTGGTGGAAATCCTGGTAGATCATTTGGAAATATATCGATGAATTGTCTAACTACTAGAATATCCTCAATTCTGAACTCGGTCTTAACCTTCGGCTCAATTATCGTTGCAAATGCCTCCATCTAATGTGCCGTAGCTAGTCAACCCCTAGTGATCAATAAATCAATCACAGATCCAGCTAGTAAGAACTCTGGTATCCCAAAAATGCTAAACTCAACTTTTTAATGAAATAATCTTTCCATACATGATAGGGCGATAACCAATCCATCTCGAGAAGTGCGTCAAACACCAGGTATTGTAACACTTGGTGATTTGTCGGTAGTTGATGTCCCTTAACCTCTATCATCATGTCTCTACATATCCGGTTATGATATATCTTGTTCCCAACGACCGTACTGAGAATAAGGTATGTGTTTAGTGTTTATACAACTAATCGTAACTCTCCAACAATCTACCTTACAATAAACAACAAATACTACCAAAATCGAACATAACATGCATAGGTCTACCAAAAATATGTAACGTACCCTCGATGAGCTATCTGGTCACTCCGCCATCCAGCTATGCTATCGCATGGGCCCTCTCTCTAGCCTAATCTCGTTCTTATTGTGGTGACGGTAGTGCTCTGCGGTTTACCCTCAAATGTCCTTGTTGACCACACCTAAGACATATTCATCTATCATACCTGTTATCCTAATCGTCTCCAGATCTCGGACCCTAACTCCAGTCTCTCGACCTCTGTTATGTCCCTTTGATCTGCGGCTATAGCCTACGCTAATGGACGGGTGTTGGTGCGATGGGATGAACTGATTGTTTCTCTTGATATTGGAACTGACTATCCCATTGATTTTCCCGGTGGTCCCTATCTCGTCTATCATCCCTCCGATCTTTATCTAGACGATCCTTATGTCTATTCGGCCTCCGATCCGGTTGAGAACTCTGCCCAGCCTTTACCTCAGTCCTAGTCACACGTATACTATCTCTCTACATCAAGTAGGTCTCGTGTGTCAAAGCTCGATCAAATATATCCCGCAGAGTAGGTGCCCCAAATGATACCACTACTACAGTAATCTTATCATTAACTCTTCGGGTAAAATAGTGTATTTGTAGCTGCTCTGTCCCTGCTACATCCATACAGAACTGTAGTAGGTACCAAAATTGCTCCATATACTATATCAATGTCCGGTTATCATATCTCAGGGTTAGAAACTCCTACCTAAGTCGCAACCTCACCTCCATGTGTATGTATTGATCATAGAACAACTAAACTCAACCCATGTCGTCGGCTCTGGGTGGGTGTCCTGATAGGTAGTCCACCAACCGGCTGTGTGGCCTCTGAAACATGCTCTAGAAAGACGCACTTGAACGGTCTCATTATTCCTCATCGGCTTAAGAAACTACTGATGAGACACTATCCACTTCCCTACCGCCTCAGGGTCACTGCCTCTATAAAATAAGCTTAGTTGGGAGTTCAAGAACTCTTTAACATCTTCTTTTTTGGGGCCAAAATAAATCCTGATGTAGTAGTAGTAGCGATGGTAAACAACTGCTCCGTAGTCGAAGGTGGAGGAGTAAAAGTTAGCATCTCTAGTGGAATGAAAACTGTTGTAGCTCTCTCTGCATATGTCTTAGTAGTTAATCTCTCAACTGGTGTCCAGGGAACAATTGGGGCGACGGTTGTCCCCGCTGGTGCTGTAACTACCCTTAAGCCTAAGGGTGCTATGACTGCACCGTAGCAAGTGTCGTAAGTGCACTGGCCTGATCCTGTAGTAACAGTAATACCTCGGCCATTTGAGTTTCTTGGGCCAAGAATCGATCCTCCATACTCGCTATACCAGGGGGATCCCTAACTGCATCGCTAGTCTGTCTAGTCACATGAGTTGTAGTCAATTATCTACATCGAGAAGCGTGCTCCGGATCAACCTTGGTATATATGTATATCATATATATAACAAAATATAACACGTATATACCCTATAACTCTACCTGCCTCACATCACTTCGCATTTAAAGTTCTAAGGAAATATCTCGGGTTTCCACATCTAAAGTTTATTTAGTAGGTTTTATGCTCTGTGATTTTAAACTTCCTACGTTCTTAGAATTCATGCTCTGATACCAACTGTGGTAGCGGGTATCATCGTATTGTGCGCTCCTCACCCGATGGGCCCAACTAGATGAGTCCAGCACCTGCCCGTCCACCTCATGTCTCGATTATCGTGTCCACGTGTATGTTATCCATGTAGTTAGTTTATATTTTCATATTTTCTTGAATTATTACATTAAGTAATTAAAGTTCCTTAAGTTCAACTATTCATAGTTTATTCGGGTCCTAGCCATGGTAGTGGTTTGCATTTTACAAGTTAATAATAAGTAAACGGAAGCCTTAATTTGATGCAAGTATAATAAATTAGCATGATAATCATTGTTCATAAGAGCATGTCCTACAGTGAAAAAACTGAAAAGTACTCTGTATATAGGCGACAATACCATAACAATGTATATATACATGTACAAGGTCACTCAGTCTCACAATACCCAAAATAATACAAAATACCAAAATAAGCAAGTACTAGTAGGTCCTCGATGGTGAATAATCAGATGCAGTCGCCTAAAATTCCCTTGCTCCTACTAGTACTAGGATCTGCACTCAATCATCACAAAAAGACAGATCACGAGTCCAGTAAGTGAAATCCCAAGGAATCCCTCTGAGCATTCGCGTAATAAAGTAATGAAAAACAAGAAATAATGTTATGTAAACATGCGGAATGTAAAAGACAAGCAACTATAGTTGGTTTATAGCATGAATAGATAACATATAAGTTAAACTAATGTGTGTGTTCACTCTAGATGGACTAAGCTGTACTTCAGGTCACCAGGTTCCTACTAATGGGCGTGCCCAACCAGCCAAACATCAAGTCCCTCGCGATGCTAGCCAAATTCGTTGAGTCACCGACATGTGCACCAAGGGCAAGCTAGGGTTGCCATTCACCGAGAATCGGGTTACATGTACTGCAATCTAACGCATCACGAACACATTACAAAGAATCTGGGGCAGTAAAACTAACCCACGTCCAAGTAACGAAATGAAATATTAGAAAGAATAGGAAATGATAAAAACAGAATGAAAATCATAATCAAATATTCAGAGTTTTTCAATTGGATCTTACAAACCTTAAACCGCTTTCCTACCTCCTCGAACTTCCATATCAGACCCAACAAGTTCACCGACACCGAGCTACAGTCACCTAAGTCCCTAAAGTCCAATTTTATATGTTTAAGTTGTTTACAAGTGTTTAGAAATATATTAAGTTGGAAATCATCAAAACAACCCTTAATGTTCAAGTTTCATATTTTATTAGCATGCTAAGGAATCAACCTAGCGCGCTACTATTCTTCATTTTGAAAAATAGTTGAGAGCCTAAATTGATTAGCAAGGTAACCAACCTAGTTAGCACACTAATTGCCTTATGTGACATAATTCTCAAGTCGACAATTTTCTCATTCCTATCCCAATTAGCTAACCTAACATAGTTTACAATTCTCTACTCAATAGTGACCTCAAAACGTCATTTAAACAAATCTTAGAACATCAATTAGACCAAAATCATTCAAATCCATGCATTAACTAGTTTTTTCCCAAATTTATCAAAAACCCCAATCACGCCAAACCATTGATAAATCCTTAATAGAAATGGTCATAAAATATATAATTCATCAATTTTTCATAAAAAAAATCAGGGATCTAACACTCAAACTCGAATTACACCAAAAACACTAAAAATCGGGTTCATTAAAATGTGTAGAAGATAGAGATGAATATTACTCAGGTTTGATCCTCAGTTTTGATCTCCAAAGTGTTGAATTTCCAGCTTAAGTCCATTCTTAACATCTGTTTTCTCTCATATTTGCATGGGATTTATAAGTTAGGGGAGATGAAACTCTGACTCACTTGGTTTATATATGTTTTTCTTGATTAAGTGTGTCATGCGTATCTCGAGGATTATCTTGTGATTTCTATTCATGTTGTCACCACAACTTAATGACTCCAATAGTCCACTACTTTCTTAGAGTTACTTACTAGGATCATCTTAATGCCCATCTAAGGTCCATATTATTTAATTCAAACTATAAGCTTATTTTCATTTGATTGGATTATATTATATTAAACCTTATTAAACCATATGATTAGTGTTTCTATTTATCATAATTTACCAACTTATGGTACCATTGACCTTGGGCTATCTGATACCTCGGTGACTCGTGTCTCAATACGTATTTCAAGACACGCTATAGGTTATTATTCTAACTTAATTGACTTAGCCTATGGTCACATTACCCATTCATTTGATTAATTAGTCATTTTATAATGAATCTGTTGAGTTTTCTAATGTACCCATAATTCACTTCTCGATACCCGTATTGACACACATTTCACAGCAACTACTCGTCACCTAACCTCGCACAATATAACCACACAACATACACGTGTGATGTATTAGCAAATAAATTCACAAAATGCATCGCAAATAAGCAATACAACACACGATTAACTAGTGTAACCAAGTCGACGTATGTCCTAGCCTACCCGCGACATCTACGTGGATCTGAGCTGGCGTTTGAGTCTGAAATCACGAAATAAATAACGACATTAATAAAATAGGTCATTACAATAATGTTAAATAAACATATGAAAATAAACAGGCAACTATAAGATAATCACATGCATAACTAACACCAATAGAAACCAAATAATTATGTCAAACGTAGCAAATTAGACCATACTTCGTCAATCCGGATGATTTCCCCGTACCACGTTGGCTCACATCTAGACTACTAGCGGAGGATTTGTCCGTGTCACAACCCGCCAAACACGTGCACCGATGAGGTCAACAGCTAGGTTGCAATTCAAGGATGGTGCAAGTGACATGTGCTATGGTCTCGCGTACTAGAGCCCATATAAGATAACATCCGAATAAACCCTGATGGCCAACAAAACTACTGACTGTTATACTAAATTAAAGAAATGATAGAACATGGATAATGAACAACAAAGCATATAAGATATCACAATTGAAAAAATCAAATACTCGAGATGTGTTTCTTAAGGGATTTACGCACCTCGAATCGCACTCCGAAGCCTCGAAAACACCTAGACGCGACGCCGCTACACTCCCGAATATCGTACCATAGTCCTTGAGTCCTCTGAGATCCATTTCCACTATTTTAGAGTGGCTTAAGGTGTTTAAACAAAGTTTAGAGTTATATTTTCCAAAACAGCCCCTTAAAGACAAAATAAAGTTTCAACTTTTAATTTGGGATCATATGTTGCAGTACAAATTAGACCATTATAAATTTCAAATCATCAAAGTCACTTAATAGGAAGATTTGTACTTTTCTTAGCTTTTCGAGAAGGATTGGTTTGCAAAATTCCAATTTAAAATGAAAGAGATATCGAACTTCTACCAAAAAAAGCTCAAATTGGAATCAAATCCAACTAGCAATATTATAAAAATTATTTCTCCTAATTTATAGTTCCAAAAATTATGATTCTCAATGACAAGGCGATCTACATAGTCAACACCAACGTACTAAAAGATGAGCTCACTTCGAAAAGAATTGAGAGAGTTATGCCTTGTCAACGTTCCTTTTAAAAATCTTATATCAGAATTTAAATTGCCTAATTGCATAGCATTTTGAGTTAGATGGACTTTGAATTTCAGAATTTCTTCACCTACAAAGTTTTAGATATCTGAGTAAGCTTTCTAAAGGTGTATGATCCACCCCATTTGAAGCTTATACGAGAGAGTTATACTCAATTTACAGAGGTTAGGTCAAGAAATTTAACAAGCATGCATCAAGAAACTTCAAGAACATAATCCATTTGAAAAATCAGTTTCAAATCCTTAAATTGGTGAACATAATGAACTCTAAATTCATAAAGATACTCAAATAATTAGTGAGAAAACTAAGAAATTCATTTTTAAATCAAATCCAAAATTTGAAGCTCATTTTTATGGAAAAGAGATGGAAAAGCTAGATGATCACCTTGGTTTTGATCTTCCTAGCTTAATTCCTCTAGTAGATGGCCTCAATTCCTCCTTGTTCTTGTTGAATTCTCCAGCACTCCATCCCAAGAACAAACTTGGTTATTGTTCCATAAAGATATTTCCCACTAACTTAGCTACAAATAGGTTATGTTACAATAAATTGTGTTCACGTACCTCGAGGTCAATTTAATGGTCAATATTAACTCCTACTCCACTAAATTCCATCTTATTGACACAAATTACCAACTCAATTCACCTAGGATTCCATTCTAATGCAAATCATGAGGCAATTTTATGACATCAATTTTTCATCCAACTATAGGCATTTATAATCAATAAATACAATTAGTTTAACTTAGGCACTTTTATACATATATAGGCTATTTAGGGCTTAAATTGGTGACTGTCACTTCCCCCAGTACCTAATTAATCGGCACCAATACCCTGAGTCTCGGCACACATGCCAAGGCACGTCACTCCTTGATGTACACTATTATAATGACTTAGCCTAAAATTTGATTCTCTATTTTATGCAATATTCACCTTTATTCTAGTCATTTTATTCAAGTTAGCATCATAAGACTTAGTGTACCCGTTCTACGCCTACCTGGTACCTGCATTGACATGTTTTACAAGGTTTTTACCTATCACATGGTCTCACACGTAATGATAATATAAATGCAGACGTGTAATGAGTTTCGAGATAACTAATAATTAACATTGCAATTATCCAACCAACAAACACAAATAACAATTTAAGCCCAATCAAACAAGTTCTAGCCTATTTGAGGCATCCACGTGGGCCTGAGTTAGCGTTCAAGTCTAAAAATAAATTTATTAACGACATTAATAAATATTGGGCCATTATAATAAGCTTGTTTCAGAGTCAGGTTTGATTGAAACTAGGTTTCAATCATGCCTCTACGTTGTCTAGTGAGACTTGTGGAGTCTAACGCTGACAAGCTATCTTTACATTTCATGATCTTTTAATATATGTCTTTGTACGATTTTTGGAAGTCAATGTCTAATTACAGTTAGGAGACAACGACAGAGTAGACTGCATGTCATGTTGACAAATATATCATATTGTTTATTTGGAAATGCAATTACATGTTTCCATGTATGAGACTAATAATTGCAGGAGTATAGATCAATGTAGGAGTTGCCTGACATCTTTGAGTTGTTTTTGATGATGTCAGATTTTATATGAAGACAAAGGACGAATGGAAAAGACTCGAAGAATTGTGGTGATTATTTTCAAAAACTTAAAGTAAATTCTTGTTTAAATTGTTTATATATATTGTTTTGGGTTTCTTGTGGTGAGTGTAGGACGTGAACTTTCATTGAATGGTTATGAGAATCTCCTAAGTTAGTTTAAAATACGTTGAGAAAGTTTATGATTCAATTTTGGTCTATTATGGGATTATAAAGTTGTAATTAAGCTTGCAGAGAGTCTAAGCTAGTTTAAAAGATCGATTTTGATATATTTTATGAACTGCGAGAAGTTGTGAGTCCTTCTAGGTCTTTTCCCAATTCTAATGTCTATTAGGTAAATTTTTGTGTAGGCCATTTTTAGAGGAATTGCTGCCAAATTCTTTACAAAATACGATGATTTTCTAATTTGCTTCAATTTAACAAATCATGAATTGAGTTTTGTTAAAGATATAATTTAATTTCAGAGCTTTATTAAGGATTTAAGTAATTATTATTTTGAGGTCAAAGTTTAAAGAATGGATTAGGCTGACTAGATTATCAGAGGATTAAGACAATCTAGGCCAGGTCAGTCGTTTTAATGACTAGGGGGTTGACATTGTTGCACCATGGAAATTTAATCTAAAAACACATGAAATCATATATTCCCTTTCTCTTGATAAACATTACTATATATGCATAATAGTGTTTATGAGATGGTAAACCATAGTTACCATATTTCTAAATGGATATAATAGCTAAGCTACTCGCTAAATATCTACTTAGGGTTGAAATTTTCTAAAGTTATTTTATATGTATAATAGTGATGTAGTGAAAGTCTTTCAAATCGACTAATCGAAATCCATGAAAAAATTAATTCAGGGCACTGAGAATTAAGAACCCTAATTCTCTAAAAAGAAAATAATGTTCTTAATTTATCGAAAATCAATTCCCATACAAAACGTTTCAAGTCTTTTATATAGACTTTGTAGGACAATTCAATAATGTGACACCCGAACCCTAATTAGGACATAAAAGTTGAAAAAATTGAGACTTGACATATTAGTGTCGTGAATACCAAAGCAAATAAAAAAAGATACTAAAAACATATTCGACTCCTATATACTACGGCCTAGTTTGGTATGAGGTGGAGATATCTCCGAGAAGACAACTTACAGGGAATTGAGAACTAATCTTGTTTAGTTACCCAACTTGCCTGCAAGTTATCTCTCGACTTATACCTTAAGGTGAGAGGTATCTCCCCACTACCTCCAAGGGAGCTATCTCCCAGGAGTTGTGGACACAGTTACCGTTTAATGTAATGACCCTTTCATTATCTATATCTCTCTTATTTGAAGGCTATTTATGTCAATTCGTGTTTTTTATTGTTTAAAAATTAGAAACTTCCCTGCAAGTTTAAAATAAAACCAAATATGAAAATATTAACTCCAAGGAGATAACTCCGAACTAACACTGTAAGTTAGCAAAAACAAACCAAACGGGGCATACAAAACTAATGAACTCATAATCCACTTTAAAACTTACAATTTTTTGACACACTAATGACACAAATGACACACATATATTCGTCGATTACTTATAAACTTCTTAATTATCTAAGTTTCCTAATGACATTAAACTTTTATTATTTAACTTAACAAATAGACCTAATATATAGAATACTACTAAATATGGTAATTAAATATAATAAGAAATTAAACTCTACACATCTTGCGATACATGGACTCCACCCCAAGACCTTGCTCCTTTTCATTTTCATTATTCTCCTATTGTTGAAAAAAACTTGACCTCGAATTTTTCAACTTTCCAACGACTTAAAATATGGGACAAACTTATCTTATCAACTAATCTTGACTAACTCAACAACGCTCGATATAACTAAAATTTGGGTAACAATATCTTGAACTTCAACCATCAAACTAAAGTTGTCAACAAACACACCACCATGAGAGTTTTGAAGAGGTCAACTGCTAACTCTTCATCCATGTCATCGGTTAATGAAAAAAGTGGTTGCTCGCTACGAACTTCACTTTTGACTCCACACTTTTTTCAACTGGGTAGTTTTCGATGACACCATCATTAACCACTGTCTCAAGTACTCGAAGACTTGTAGATTGTGGAATAACTTCGATAACAAGGTCGTCATCTTCAAAGACCACCATGTCTTCGATGAAGTCTTCATCACCAAAATCAAACCTTGACGCTTCGTCAAAGTTGACTTGTTTCTCATTGTCTTCGAATTTGCCCTCCCCTCCAAAAAAAGAATTTCCATCTACTTCTTCCTCAAAAGCATACTCACTTTGATGGATTCGAGTAGACCGTTGAATACATTGTTGCCCATCAAATAATAAATCAAACCTTTGTTCGTTTATGAAAAAAATACCTCGATGCGTTATTGGAGAGTCTCCTTGAATGACATGATTTTTCAATCACCCGGGCCAGGTCGAGGCTTTGATACCAAACTAATGCAGCGGAAGTCTTCCAAATTGACTAATCAAAATCCACGAAAAATCAATTTAGGTCGTTGAGAATTAAAAACTCTAATTCTTTAAAAAGTAAATAATATTCCTTATTCATAAAAATCAATCCCCATTCAAAACATTTCAAGTCTTTATATAGACTTTGTAAAACAATTCAATAATGTGACACCGTACTTAGGACATAAAAGTAAAAAAAAACTAAGACTCGACATTTTAGTGTCATGAATACTAAAGCAAATCAAAAGATCCTAAAAACATATTAGACTCCTTTGTAGACCTGTGCAATGGACGGGCCAAGGCGGGCTAGGGCAAGGCTTAAGTGGGTTTTTTTTTAAAGCCCCGTCCAAACCTGCCTATGACACTTTTCTATTTGACAGTCCTAAGCCCGCCTCAGCCTACTATGAGCCAAGCTTCGGCGGGCCTAAATGTGGTTGTTTACATTTTTTAAAATCAGATGTATTTAATAAATATTAATTATTACAAACGATGATAAAGTAGTGTTATGGTTAAGATGCTTACGAATCCCAAGAGGTATTGGGTACAAAACTCACAAACAACTTTTATTTTTATAAGAATATATATATATATAAGAATTGCAACGATTTAAATTGTGGGCCACGCGCCGGCGAGGCTTGGGCCAAATACCTAACCCAACCCCGCCCATTAGATGGTCAGACTTTCGTGGGCTCGGGCTCGGACTGGGCTTTTATTAAGTTTCAATACCCAAGCTCGGCCCACGTTGCCCGGGCCCGAGCCTGGCCAGGCGGGCCCCCGACCCGCTGAATAGATCTACTCCTATGTACTAGACAACTAATGAACTCACAATCCACTTCAAAACTTCCTATTTTTTGACACACTAATGACACACCAATATTCACCGATTACTTATAAACTTCCTAATTTGATATGTTTCCTAATTACATTAAACTTCTATTATTTAACTTAACTACTAATAGACCTAATATATAGAATACTACTAAATATAGTAATCAAATATAATAAGAAATTAAATTCTACACATTTTGTGATACATGGACTCCACCACAAAACCTTGCTCCTTTCCATCTTCATTAAATAGTGTTTACGCGATGAAAAACTTGTTTTGCCATATTTATATAAATCAAGTTGCATGAAAACACATGATACACTTTTTAAAGACACTAAGTGCACATGCGTTGTTAATTTAGACACACTAAGTATACATGTATTGTCAACTTAGAGACACTAAGTGCACATGCGTTGTTAATTAGAAACACTAAGTGCATATGCGTTGTTAATTTAGAAACACTAAGTATACATGTATTGTCAACTTAGAGACACTAAGTGCACATGCGTTGTTAATTAGAAACACTTAGTGCATATGCGTTGTCAACTTAGAGACACTAATTGTACATGCATTGCCAATTTAAAACACTAAGCGTATGTGTTGTCAACTTATAAACACTAAGTGTACATGTGTTGGATGCTAAGCTTACAAATGTCTTTAATTTAGGGATGCATAAATCAAGAGTGTCTCTGAAATGGGGACGCATAAGAATAAATGATCTAAACTTAAAGACATATGTATAAAAAATGTCCCCACGTTAATGACGCTTATAGTAAAAGTGTTCTCAATAAATGTTATCAACATATATCTTTTGTGTCGTAAAAATAGGAGGTGATATCACTTTTACCAACATAAGTGGTGACATTTTATGATGCGTTCAATATAAGTGGTGACACTTTATGATGCGTAAAGTTTTTAGCGAGGCTAATGTCATTAAATGAGTCAATTAATGTCGCTATCACAATGTCTTCTAGTGTGAGTTGCCTCTTGAAAACACATGATGGGCTATATTTGACGTAACGATCGGCGAGGTAACGTAGAAATTCTTATAACAAAATTTCTCCCTATGCACGTGTGCAATATTCACTAGAAAAAAACCATAGAGCAAATTAAACAACTTATGACTCAACATACATCAAATATCTAAACGCGCGTGTACAACCAAACCAAAAACATCAACAAAATCTACGTTGTCGAACTCTATTAATGAAAAGATACATAATGCCACCAACCATATAATTAAAAAATCCACGTTGTCGAACTCTATTAATGAAAAGATTCGTGATCAATTACAAAATCTACGTTGTCGAACTCTTAATGATTACCGGTGGTATAAAGATTCATTTTTCTCCAAACTTTATTCCTTAACTGAGCAACATGATACAGCTTTTTGGAAAGAAAGGTTTATCGCTGGATTACCTCCTTACTTTGCCAACAAAATTAAGGATTTCGTCAAAGAACATTATGATAATACCTTAGCTGAATTATCATATGGCGATGTTATCCAAGCTGTGCAAACATGCGCTCTTTCCATATGCAATGATATGCGATTAAATCGCCAATTGCGCAAAGACAAATCCTCCATGAAACATGATTTAGGTAATTTCTGTTATGACTTTGGTCAGGATATAGATGTTTCTAAATATGTTACACCTAAACATCATGCTAAACGAAGTAATAAATCCTCTCACTTTTATAAGCCTCCTTATTACAAGCACCCTCCCAAACGAAAATTTCGTAAATCTTCTTATGCCCTAAAACCTAATGTTAAATAGGAAGGTACCACGAAAAGTAATGTTTGCTACAACTGTGGAAAACCTGGACATTACGCCTATAAATGTCATAAAAATCCTTCACTAAGAAAATTCATCATGTTGGATTTTCATCTTCCTCTTCTGATGAATGTCACTGTGTGTCAAATTTACCTAACACTTCGTCCTCTTCTTCCTCCGAGCCTGAGATTAATGTTTTAACGGCACAAGAAGAATTAATCTTAGCCATTGGTGAACAGATTTCTGATCCGTCCCTTAAATTTAAATATTTTACGGAACTTGTTTCATCTCCTGTTTCTCATGAAACCCTCCTCCGACTTCTTCTGATGATCCTCCCATTGTTGCTCAACATAAAAAACAAAAGAATTTTAAAGAACAAGTATCTTTTGATGACTCAAATTATACTTTTGCAAGTCTAATGCAAACTGTTGGTAAAAGGCCTAAACAAGCTACAATTCAATCTCTTCAAACCGAAATTACTCAGTTAAAAGTTGAGATTAAGCAGTCGTCTGCACGAATTGATTCTCTCGAGCAACCAAGTCTGGAAGCTAGTTATAGCTATGACTCAAATAATATCTTTATTGATATTATTTCTCGTTCAGACTTTCATCGTTGGATTACACCAGTTACATTTGCAGTAAAAGGCTTTTCTGTCAAATGTAATGCGTTGATTGACTCTGGTGTTGATTTAAATTGTATAAGAGAAGGTTTCCTTCCTTTACACTATTGTGATCGCAACAAAGATGATCAACATATTTCTGTTGCAAATGGGCAACAAACAAGAATCAAATATGAAGTTTCCCTTGCACATATCTGTCATCAAGGAATTTGTATTGCATTAACCTTTATTGTCATTAAAGGATTAAAACATGATATGTTATTAGGAACGCCATTTTTACGGAAACTACAACCCTTTTCAGTAAACAGTAACGACATTTCTACTACATTGCAAGGAAAATCATTACAGTTCTCCTTCATTAATCCTCCTAAAGATTCATTCCTGAATTATATCATCAATCAAATTGATTATAAAACGAATCACATTCAGTTTTTAAAACATGAAATATTAGTATTAAAAACTGAATAGATATTGCAATCTCCTATTTTTAAAACAAAATTAACTAATTTTCAAAATCAACTTCAACAACAATGTTGTTCTGACATTCCTTCTACATTTTGGGCAAGAAAACAACATCTTGTTAGACTGTCTTATACTGCTGATTTTCATGAATCTAAAATTCCTACAAAAGCTAATCCATCTCAAATGAATTCACGTTTACATGAAATCTGCCAAAATGAAATCCATGATTTGCTTCAGAAAAAATTAATTACTCCTTCTCAGTCCCCATGGAGTTGTACCGCATTTTATATGGAAAATGCTCCCGAACTTGAACTAGGTGTTCCTCGCTTAGTTATAAACTATAAACCCCTTAATCAAGTCTTAAAGACTATTCGCTATCCCCTTCCTAATAAAGCCGATCTTATAAAAGCCACAACCTCTGCTGTTGTCTTTTCTAAGTTCGACTTAAAATTTGGGTTTTGGCAAATACAGGTTCATCCTGAAGATCGCTACAAAATCGCATTTAACACTCCATTTGGACAATATCAATAGAATGTTATGCCTTTCGGCCTTAAGAATGCTCCTTCTGAATTTCAAAAAATTATGAATGATATTTTCCCCTCTTACCATTCTTTCATCCTTGTTTACATTGATGATCTTTTGGTCTTTTCTTCCTCCATTGAACAACACTGGAAACATTTATCCATCTTTCAATCTCTTATTATTAAAAATGGCCTTGTGTTATCACAAAAGAAATTGCATCTTTTTCAAACTAAAATAACCTTTTTAGGTTTTAAAATTTCTATTCAAACTATCACTCCTGTGAATCGGGTTATTAGCTTTTCTAACAAATTTCCCGATAAATTAACTGATAAACTTCAGTTGCAACGTTTTCTTGGCTGTCTTAATTATCTTTCCGATTTTTATAAAGATATAGCTAATGATCGACAGTGTCTTCAAGATTTATTAAAATTAAAACGCTTTTCAATGGACTTCTATCATACCAAAGCGGTTCAGCTTATTAAACAAAAGGTCCAAGCCCTTCCTTGCCTTCATTTGGCCAATTCGAATTATTTTAAAATCATACAAACAGATGCTTCTGACAAAGGTTATGGTGGAATCCTTCTTCAGCGCCCTCCTTCGGGTAAAGAACAACTAGTTTGTTGTACTTCCAAAACTTGGAAAAATGCGCAAAAGAATTATTCTAATGTTCAAAAGGAAGTCCTAGCCATAATGCTGAGTGTTCAAAAATTTCAATCTGACATATTAAATCAAAAGTTTTTGATTCGCGTTGATTGTCGCTCTGCAAAAGAAATTCTTTTAAAAGATGTCAAGAATTTAGTGTCAAAACAAATTTTTGCACGCTGGCAAGCTATCTTAAGTATTTTTTATTTTGATATTGAATATATTCAAGGAAAAGATAATTCCCTTCCTGACTTTTTGTCACGAGAATTTCTTACTTCTACTTCTGTGCATTTACTACAGATCATGTCAAAGAAAGCCTCGACCAACATATTTAAGCCTTTGGCTTCTCCAGAACCTCAGTGTTCCTACCTAACAACTACTCATAACCTCATTCATATTTTAGAACCCTATGTCGCTGACAAACCCCTCACTACTCAAATAGCATGTACTATGCCCCCTGGAATTCATTTCGTACCCTTTCGCCCTCACCTAAATATTCAGTTCTATGAGAACATCCTTAATTCGACCAATCTGTTCATTTTGAACATTTGTCAAGAGAGAACTCCAATGAAATTGATTACTCCAAATTTAAGATTCAAAAAATCTTATCCTAAGAAGACTGGTGCTCTTTACATAACTATATGGTTAAAACCCCATTCACCTACAAAAAAATTGTGATAGCTAAGGATAAACCTGCTATGTTCATAAGTTATCATGATTATATTGACGCCTGGCGTAATATTTTATTTTATAAAGATCATCATCACCATTCCTGGTATATTACCTTCAAACAGCACATAAAGTCCTCCATTCCTCACTGGTGGCTTACAGATTGGTGGAGAAAATTTGGTCCGACAACCGAAATCTTTCCCACTCCTGTCAAAAAACAATATGATATTGAAAAATTGCCCCTTCTCCAGTTCATCATGAAGTACTCTATTCCCTGGATTCTCAAATGGGAATATGCTACTTCTTCTTTTTTATCTTATGATAACGTAACCTATAATTACTTATCACAAGATATTTCCTGCGAATGGTGGAATAAATTTAATTATGAATCCATTATTGCTCCAAAAACTCCAATTAAACTCCATGAGTTTCCATCGCTTGGTACCTCCTTCAAAGATGTAGTTTCTAAAACTAAAAAGAAAACTACTGAAGCCTCAAGCTCTGCCATTGAACCCGATTTAGCACAAGTTTTACTTGCAAAAATCCAAGAATTAGAAGATAATAATCCGCAGTTACGGCGTGAATTTCAACAGGTTTCCTTCAGGTGTTCTTCAACCACTCCCAGCATCCACCTCTCCGACGATGACCTCATCTGAGTTATCACCGGCAATTCGACAACCTTTGGTTGACTTCTTTCTCTCCTCACTCTACTCCAATGGAGTTGATGTTTTGTGGTGTCCTCCGAATAACCATTGTTCCATCCAAATTGTTATGTCTTGTATCAATTTTGTTTGGACATCGGATGATACCGATTTTCTCCTTGCTTTGTGGTATTTACTTGACTATCCTCCTATTATAGTCATAGTTGATACACAGGCTATCCTTCGTTTTCCTGAGTATGTTTTTGCTCCCCTTTGGCATTTTTTGCATTTCTCTCCCGCAAGATTTGCATGCACCTTCATCTATGAACGACCGTTCATTCCAATTAATTTCTGGCCACATCAACAATAAACTATGTTTACTTTGTCCTGGACGTGTCCAGCCCTCTGGCCCATGCCAGTCCTCTTTCCAAGCTCAGGCTTCCTGTCATAATTTCCATTGGATATTATTGACAGCCTTGGATGCGTGTCCTCTGGGTGTGCGAAAGGTCAAGCAACTATTGACTTTGCCTTTTCTCAAAGGGCAAGTTACTATTTGCTTTTGTAAAGTTTACTATTTATGGTATGTACTGTTTGCTTTTACTTTTTCGAAGAGTCGGGAACTGTTCATTTTTTACCCTTGATTTTGTCTTTTGCTTTACTGAAGCGTCGAATGTAGGAATGCTTTTTCACAAGCATTGCGTCTATAAATATAGTTTGTATCTTCAGTTCTAGGCATCGAGTCTTAAGTTGGTAATCAGTTTGAGTTTGAGTTCTCCATTGTCTCTTGTCCAGTGTGTAAGATTGTAAGTGTTTCTTGTGCCCTTATATGAAAATAATAGAGTGTGACGATTGCAAGTACCCGGTTGAGTTCTTTAAAACTTTGTATTCCGTGTTCGGAGATACAATTGGTATCAGAGCCATCCCTCGATCTTCGCCCTCTGTAAGTATCTCTCCTCTTCTTTGTGTATGTTCGTATCAGTATCTATTTACTTATTATTAGTTTGCCTAATTTTTGTTTTCACCGACGAGTTATTTGATTTCTTTCTTTTGATTGGACTTTATCTTTGGGATTTCGTGGTTTTGTTTTATCGGTTAACAACTGCTTTCCTAGTCGCGTTGTAAGTCTTGCTAAAGGAATGTAAGTCGAGCATTAAATCGTTGACCAAGTAATTTTTTAACCCTTTACCGAATCATGAGTTCTCTTCGACGATCTCTTGTCAAAATTGTTATCATTTAAATCATCTTTACCCGAATCAGGATCTTCTTCCTCTTCTACTGAGTCATCTTCTCCTTCAGTTAAACAAGTGTCGAAACATAAACTTAAAAATGTATCTGAAATAACGTATGCAAATATAGATCGGTCTTTACAAAACTGGACTATTCCTAAGGTTAAACCTTCTGCAGTTTATAAAAATGGTGATTTCTCCCCTACTCAAAATTATATAATAAAATTTGTGGAAGATACTATTTCTGTTACAGAAGATGGACAAGAAATATATCTCTTCACTCCTCAAAAAATTCAAAGCTATGCAGCTACCCATAAATATTTGCATCTTGGCCTTCTCCAAGTTGCAATCAAACCTTTAGTGACTTTAGGTCTCAATACGGCAGCGTTAATCTCCATCAGAGATAAACGTCACCTTGATTTCAAAGATTCCTTATTAGGACTTGTCAAAGGTAGCCTCGCTGACGGCCCCTTATACTTCGATTGTTTTCCTAATTTTACCATTGACCTTCATAATGAGCTTGCTTCTCAAGCACTCGTTTTAGGTATCTCAACCAAAGGGTTTTCCTTATCCAAATCAATTGCTAATGTTGCGGTTGTTTATCGCTTCTATTATAAATTGATGCATACCATTATCCCTAATATCGCTTATTCTGAACTCCAAAAGAAAACTGCTTCTACGCTTTTTCTTACAAATGTAAAAAATACTATCATTGATAGAAAACAATTAAATATAAAAGAACTTCCTCTTCCTCATTAGTGGACTATTACAGACACAAATAAGGAAGAAATTCAAAAGCGACAAGTCTCGCAAGAAATCTCTCAAATCATTGAGCATGATGACAGAAAAGTTGATATTATCTTTGCTCCACGAGCATCGACATCAACCATTTCCTCATCTTATTTTACTTCAAAACCAAGCACTCCAGTTACCGATTCCGTTCAAACAGAACAACGTCCTTCTGGTATTGCTTATCTTGTTTATTCTCATCCAACAACAACTAATGATGATAATGTCAGTATAAATGATTTTGCTGATTATCATATTTCAGTTGTTACTCTTGAAGAACATGATGAACAATTTGTTATGGATTATGAATTGCTTAAACAACAATTTTTAACCCATCCATTAAAACCTTCATTCTGTACACTTATCCCTTTTAAACGACAAGCAATTTTTCGTGAAAAATACTTTGATTATGTCAAAACAAATCAAATTAATATCGCCTTCTTTGATTGGTTAGCCCTTAAAAGTCCTACAATTTCCCTTTAGGTAAATACCATTTGGGAAAGTACAACTGGTCAGAAATATGATCAACGTCATCCGCCTTTGGCACCATTCAAAATCCGTGATGATATAAAAGCTTCTCCGTTTAAATCTACCTTTGATGATGCTGGTCTTATCTCTAAAAAAGATTTAACCCACATCATTGAACAAAATAATTATACCAACATGTATCTCTCTACCTTGACTGCAAAAGAGGCTCCCTCTCCTTCTAATCCATCTGCAGTTTGTCCTCCGCCTCAAAAATTTAAAAAATCATTTTTTCCTCCTTCATCTTCTCCTTTACCTTCATTTGGTCCTAAAGCTCGTTATTCAAAAGAATTTCTGGATATTATTACCAACAAGCTTCATAAGCTCCAATTAACTCCTACCGAACCCTCTACCACTCAAACTGCTCAACCCTCCTCTTCTCAACCCCTTAAACCTCCTAGTTCATCCAAAGATAAAGATAAAGATCCTGCTATTCTTACCGTAGCACCTGCATCTGAAAACGCGCACGAGACTACTGACGAAGTAGCCTCATCTGCAACCTTATTAAGTGACGCAGAATCCGATTCTACGGAAGCACATTCATTTGAAATCCATCGCATCATGCGTCATAAAAAATCTAGTAAGCATTATAACTCTCAAAATCCTTCCTCTCGTTATCCTTTAAGAAAACAATTCTACTCCAGACCATCTCCTGCTGACCTTATTTTAGAAGAAGAGGTCAAACGCAGTCAAAAATATGATGGTTCCACAATTTATGATTGGAGTATTGATGGCTTATCTGAATATCAAATCCTTGAGATAGTCCTTAAAATGCATATCTATGCCAAAGCATGTAATATGCATCATCACCCTGAACCTGATATTGCTAAAGCTATTACTTGTGGCTTCACTGGTCAATTATATGGTTGGTGGCATTATGTCCTGACTGAACCAGAACGCCAAGCTATTCTCAATCATATTAAAACTGATTCTTTGAATCAACCCATGATCGATGCTCAAGGATAATTTCTCCATGATTCTGTGAATAACCTTATGGCTGAAATTATTTGGCAATTTGTTGGTCATCTTGACTCTATTAATGAAAAGATTCGTGATCAATAACAAAATCTACGTTGTCGAACTCTTAATGATTACCGGTGGTATAAAGATACATTTTTCTCCAAACTTTATTCCTTAACTGATCAACATGATACAACTTTTTGGAAAGAAAGGTTTATCGCTGGATTACCTCCTTACTCTGCCAACAAAATTAAGGATTTCATCAAAGAACATTATGATAATACCTTAGCTGAATTATCATATGGCGATGTTATCCAAGTTGTGCAAACATGCGCTCTTTCCATATGCAATGATATGCGATTAAATCGCCAATTGCGCAAAGACAAATCCTCCATGAAACATGATTTAGGTAATTAGAAACACTAAGTGCATATGCGTTGTTAATTTAGAAACACTAAGTATACATGTATTGTCAACTTAGAGACACTAAGTGCACATGCGTTGTTAATTAGAAACACTAAGTGCATATGCGTTGTCAACTTAGAGACGCTAATTGTACATGCATTGCCAATTTAAAACACTAAGCGTATGTGTTGTCAACTTATAAACACTAAGTGTACATGTGTTGGATGCTAAGCTTACAAATGTCTTTAATTTAGGGATGCATAAATCAAGAGTGTCTCTGAATTGGGGATGCGTAAGAATAAATGATCTAAACTTAAATACATATGTATAAAAAACGTCCCCACGTTAATGACGCTTATAGTAAAAGTGTTCTCAATAAATGTTATCAACATATATCTTTTGTGTCGTAAAAATAGGAGGTGATATCACTTTTACCAACATAAGTGGTGACATTTTATGATGCGTTCAATATAAGTGGTGACACTTTATGATGAGTAAAGTTTTTAGCGAGGCTAATGTCATTAAATGAGTCAATTAATGTCGCTATCACAATGTCTTCTAGTGTGAGTTGCCTCTTGAAAACACATGATGGCTATATTTGACGTAACGATCGGCGAGGTAACGTAGAAATTCTTATAACAAAATATCTCCCTATGCACGTGTGCAATATTCACTAGAAAAAAACCATAGAGCAAATTAAACAACTTATAACTCAACATACATCAAATATCTAAACGCGCGTGTACAACCAAACCAAAAACATCAACAAATCAAACCTACCAACAAACCATATTTAATTTATTCCATCAATAATATAATGGGACTTAATTAAGTGGAGGACAGACAAACCCAGGGGGAGGGTTCTTGCCACACGTGATAATGGCCTGAAGAGCAATAGGAAGGATTATATTCAGATTGAGAAGCTTTAGTCTTATTGTGGTGCAGAGACAAAGAGCTGCTTCAATCTCCAACAACCCTTGAATCACTGGACAGCATGCATTCTCAACAGGGTTCCCTATGCCAATGTGCACCAGTCCACTTAGCACATCAACACATAACCCTAATTTTAGTGCATTTATTGGACAAGTTGGTGAAGTTGAAGGAGGGGTAGTCCCCGGCGCGCCGCCTCCACCAATAGGAGGTAAGATCCCGCCGCCCCCTCCTCCGCTAATCGGAGGTAAGATCCCACCACCACCTCCACCACCGCCACCGCCGCCTGGTGGTGTTGTTCCTCCAATTGGCGGTAAAATGCCTCCACCTCCGGATGGAGGGTTGCCAGTGGAAGGTGGAGGCTTGGTCACTGGAGGAGATACAATGGGTGGCCTTGGTGGTTTGTGGTATGGTACTGGATACCCTTTGCCATGCTTTGGCGGATGTTTTGATTTTGGAGGATTAGGTCGTTGATGAGAAGGAGGTTTGCAGTAACCACAAGCCTCTAATGGCGGCAACGCCATCATCGAGAAGAAGATGGAGATGAAGAACAATGCAGTAGTCCTCAAACCCATGTCCTTCAACATCACTACTACTACTACCATTACAATAATAGAGTTGGGAGTGCAAAGGCAGTCTTTTATAGATGGATTATAGCAACCCGTGAACTTCACTTATTGAGATTCTTACTACTTTTTGATGATTGGGTAAAATAATTGAAACTATAATATGCTTTGTATGTGTTTTTGGACGAACTGTATGATCTGGCTACTAATAAAGTTGTGGGCGCTGAGTAATTTTGTGATGTTTTTGGTCGGGTACTGGTTTCGATACCCAATCCGTGACCTAGTTTCACGGACTTCTATGGTTTTCTGTACAGTTTTGGAGATCTAGCTCTGTAGAGCAGTTGATCTACAAATTTAATGTTAGTTCTTAGAGAGTATGCTCTCTTGTGGTTCACAGTAATTAATTAATAATCAGAATTTTAATTAGACACATGCCGCGACATTATTATTATTATTATTATTATTATTATTATTATTATTATTATTATTATTATTACAATAGATATCACAATACTACACTAATGCATAGTTATGCTATGCGCCTCAAGATATGTATATAAGCTCTGCTAGAAAGCCTTCATTTGGGTTCATGGTTAAGGGATTTTTTCCTTGATTAGTACAATTAGGTGTAAAATTTATCAACTAAACACACCCACCAAAATATTTCCATAACTAACACACTTTTAGCCACGTCAACCGCCATCACGTAGGAGGTGGTGGGGTGTAAGGAAAACGTGATTTAAGGTCACGTTTTATTTTTGTATTTTTTATGGAGCGAAGTCGTGACCTCGGGTCACGATTTCACTTGAAAAGAAATCGTGACCGAGATCACGATTTCTACTAAACATTACACCGAGATCCAAATCAACTCACTCTTCCTTCAACTCCCCCGACGAAGAAGCGGCTCAACTCTTCCTTCCTTCAACTCCCGGGTGAACAAACTCCACTCTTCCTATCCGTCCACCGAACCAGGGTCACGACCCCAGATTGGCTCCATTGGTGCGAGATCTTCTCTCCATCTTCAACTCCGGATCCGCATTGCAACCCACTTTGACTCAATCTGTGTATACAACTCTGTAAGATCAACATGTTTGGGGATTTTCGTTTGTTTATCCTTCTAGTGTTCATGTAATGTTGGTTGTTATGTTTTTTTTTTTTTTTTATCAATTTGAATTTTATTTTTTTTTGCCAATTAGTTGATGTGATTTATACAACTCTGTAAGATCAACATGTTTGGGGATTTCGTTTGTTTAGGCTTCTTGTGTTCATGTAATGTTGATTGTTATGTTGTTTTTTTTTTTTTTTTTTTTTTTTTTTTGTATACGGTTGTTTTTTTCTAGTAAACAGTTTTATTTTTTTTTTAATCCGGTTTGAATTTTTTGTTTTTTGCCAATTAGTTGATGTGATTTATACAACTCTGTCGGATCAACATGTTTGGGGATTTTCGTTTGTTTATGCTTCTTGTTCATGTAATGTTGGTTGTTATGTTTTTTTTTTTTTTTTTTTTTTTTTTTTTTTTTTATCTATCTGAATTTTTTTTTTTTTTTTTTTGCCAATTAGTTGATGTGATTTATACAACTCGTAAGATCAACATGTTTGGGGATTTCGTTTGTTTAGGCTTCTTGTGTTCATGTAATGTTGATTGTTATGTTTTTTTTTTTTTTTTTTTTTTTTGTATCGGTTGTTTTTTCTAGCCGACGTTTTTTTTTTTTTTTTTTTTTTTTAATCAAATTTGAATTTTTTGTTTTTTGCCAATTAGTTGATGTGATTTATACAACTCGTCGGATCAACATGTTTGGGGATTTTCGTTTGTTTATGCTTCTTGTGTTCATGTAATGTTGGGTTTATGTTTTTTTTTTTTTTTTTTTTTTATCCGGCTTTGAATTTTTTTTTTTTTTTTTTTTGCCAATTAGTTGATGTGATTTATACAACTCTGTAAGATCAACATGTTTGGGGATTTCGTTTGTTTAGGCTTCTTGTGTTCATGTAATGTTGATTGTTATGTTTTTTTTTTTTTTTTTTTTTTTTTTGTATCCGGTTTGTTTTTTTCTAGCCGACGGTTTTATTTTTTTTAATCAGGTTGAATTTTTTTTTTTTGCCAATTAGTTGATGTGATTTATACAACTCTGTCGGATCAACATGTTTGGGGATTTTTTTGTATCCAGTAGTTTATTTGTGGTTTTTGCTTTTGAGTAGTCATAAAAGTAAAACATGGAAACCGAAATTTCTTGGGGTGCTTGAGAAATCGTGACTCGGGTCACGATTTCCACTCTGGTGAAAACGTGACCTCGGGTCACGTTTTTTATATAATGGAAAACGTGACTTAGAGTCACGTTTTCCAGTGACCAAAAAAAAAAAATTTACGTGGCTGGTGATTAGGCGCTTACGTGGCAACAGGTGTGTTAGATTGGGAAATAGTTTGGTGGGTGTGTTGGTTTGCTAATTTTTTCTCCCAAACGTATTAATCAAGTAAAAACTCCCATGGTTAAGGGTATCATTGTTTTTTTTTTTTTTTTTAAGAAAAAAAACAATTTTTTCTTAACCCACTTGCAACAAT
Organism: Stephania yunnanensis; assembly: GCA_039657365.1. NCBI lineage: Eukaryota > Viridiplantae > Streptophyta > Magnoliopsida > Ranunculales > Menispermaceae > Stephania > Stephania yunnanensis. Next base: position 47,089,854 of record CM077584.1, on the reverse strand, counting down.
ACCACTTGCCAAACCATTGGCCCATCCCTTAGTCGGTTTAGGGGTATCATTGTAAGTTGTAACCTCCATATATATTGATCACATGCATACTGACTAAATGGTAACTCCATGATTTGGTAAGTGGCTACTTAGAAATGAGAACTAGGGTTCAAGTCTCCATCTCCATGTTCGAGGAGGTAATAATAAGTTCTTATAAAAAACCAAGTCTTATCAAAAAAAAAAAAAAAAAAAAAAGGTAACATGCATGTATAATAAACTGCATCTGAAAAGAGTTGTAACAAAAGCGAACGAGCTCCCCATTTTAATATATTAGCAGTATGTTTGTTGTCCTTTCAAATATGATTTTATGGTCTACGTGGTGAATCAGTGGCTCGTTGATGTCGGGGTTAGTAACTAGTAAGAATGTAGTACAACGAAAGCGAGGGTTTGGTTGTGTCTTTTAGTATGGTTCAGTCCACGAAGAGGACATGTGAACTACTTTTCCCTCTTCGTGGAATGAGCCCAAGTCTTGAATGTGATAAGAAAACTCTAATTATGTGAAAAACGATTACGTTGGATCCGGACGTGTTTTAAACAATAAGTACTACTAGCGAACAAGCTAGCCATTTGAGCTATTAATACTTATCAGGGACATGCCAAGAATTGGCATAGCGAGGGTGGGTGCAGAGAGAGCGATCAACTGAGGCAGCAGTTCCCTGATAGTGAACGAGAAGTTATTGTTACATGCATTGCAAGTAACTTCTTCAGGTATTTAATCCTTCAAGCGGAGATTCATTCCATATAAAAGAAGTAAGGCTGTGTGTGCCGGATCAGGTTTCACTTATTGCTCGATCTAGTCCATCTGTGCTTATTGTGTTTTACAAGTTTTTCCATCAGAAATGAATGCTATGACTTCAATCCATTATTAGAGAGCGCAAATTTCCAAAACTAACTTGAAGTAGTTTGATTGTTAAATCATTTCAACTTTCATGATCATGTGCTGTAAAATATATGCACTTTTCATTTCAACTGTCATGATCATGTGCTGAAAAATTTATGCACTTTTTTTTCCTTATCTTCAATTGAATTAATTATCAAGGACCACATTTAATTATATGTATATCTTTACAAATCTTAATTAAATTAGCTAGCTAGCTAGTAGTAGTGTGATTTGATTTTAACTGTGTCAAATCATTAATTACTCCTTTCGTTGTACTTTTTTTGAGGTATATGATTACTCCTTTTTTCTACTAGCTACATATTCCTGTTGGCTGTTGATGATTATACTAATAATAATATTAACAGAAAAAGTAATCATATATAAAATATAATAAAATAGAAGTGTGCATGCATGGTATATGCACGCATACTAATACTGCATAGAAACGTGGTATGTATTTCCCTCGAAAAAGAAGCGTGGTATATATATGAATTACTTATTTCTTTTTTCTTTATTTGTTCAGTCTCCCGTGACCTGGACTTCTGTTAATCACTTGTATTCTGATCAAAGGGGACAATGTTTGAGAGGGATTCTCAGTTAGGTAAAATAGACAAGACCCTTATATATTAACTTAATTATACTATTTTGTGGCATTTGTCACATATACATCAGAGTACTAAGCCATGTGGCTGTCCACGGATAGCCATGTGGTAGAAGATTACGAGGTCATTGCATATTATATCATTTCTTTCTTTGATTTGATTTTTCTCAAGGGAAAATACTAAAATGACGACAACAACAACAACGTCACACCGCAAGATACATTGACTCACATGAGCCTTTCATGCGGCCTCGACCCGTGTGTTATGCATTGAGATCTATGTATGCCCGCATCTCAAAGCATACATGGACGTCTTCCATGAGCCAATGTGTTTTGTGATATGGTATACCATTGTCATTCTAGCACTTCTCTCTAGAGGTTTGCTAGGAGACATTATATATATATATATAGAGTTCTACCACGGTGATTGAGGAAATTTACCATAAAAGGTGATCTCCATTGCAACTTATTATAGTAAGTAAGCTAAACTGTCATAAAAAGAATTAAATCCATGTCTATTAATTGATAGTCATCTAGAGATAAGAAAATTGGAAACCCAAACTATCATAAATAAGAAAATTTTGTTAAATTTGTTTTTGGTAAAACAAGTTCATTGTAACGGCCCAAAATTTGCTAATAGTGAATTATTCCCGAATCAGGGCTATTGCCTTGACGTGGCCGAGAGCAGATACACGATCTGAATACTCAATGTGAGGATTGAGTAATATAATATTTTTGATTGATGGATGCCTAGTATGATGTAAATGTGTACACTACTAAATTGCTTCTACTGATATGTAGATTTCGAAACGTGAGTGTAGACGTGCCTCGAGATGCGTTACGGCGTGGGACATGGATAAATAGTGATGTGGTAGGTATTAATTAAAGTTAATGTAGCTTAATTGGTTGAATTTCATGCTGTTATAGTTTATTAAACATTAAATATATCTAAGTTAGCAAATTAAAACATTAGGCATTGATATTCCTCGACATATGTGTTGATACATCAAGAGATCAATTAAGTTTCAATTTGTGCTAGTAAGATGGAGTTAGTGGAGAGTTAGTGAAATTGTGTCAAGATGTAGACCATTTGATTAGTCTCGAGATACATGTGTACATTAAAATCAATGGCAATTAAATAATCTATCTTAATATATAAGATTGAATAGATCGACCCATGTAATTCATTTAATATCAAAACTTAAGTGTTAAGAAAAGTTGCTGGAGAATAAGATCTAAAAGAAAGATCAACAACTATGAAGGGGTTTTTGTGGGTTTAGGAGGTGGTAGATCAAGTTACAGGTGTTCATCAGCTAGGTAATTTTATTTACACCATTAATTTAGTTTAATTTTATGAATTCATTAAAAATATGAAGTGTGGCTGTTATAATGGTTTTAATGGGTGTTTTGAGTCTCTAGTAGGTTAGAGCAGGGATTCTAAGGTGTTGGTGTTAGCCATGTGTGGAGAAAATTTAGAATTCAAAGTGCGTAATTCTGAGTTTTCCTCCACATAGCTCTACCTGCATGTGTCGTGCTAGTAAGGTTGAGTAGCGCGCTTGTCATGATATTGTTGGGTTTTGGGCTTCATACACAGCGGAGATTACAAAACAATTTTGACAAAAACCCCAACCGGATCCGAATCTAATTCCATTAAAAACGTTTAAACCATGAAAACTTAATCATACCTCAGTCGCAATGTACCTTTCTGAAGGTTAATCCATCTCTAAGGCGCTGCCAACGACATACGCCCTCTACCAATAGTCCACACACGAACGGCGGCCGAGATTTAAAGTGCTAGCTTCCAGAGAATACCAAACCTTTTGTTTTTCTCTCCAAAACGATCCAGAGCATACTAAAAAACCCTAAGTCGTTTCTGAAACGAAAATAGAGTTTCGGCCTTTTGATCTTTCGTCCGTGTATTCTAACTTAAAACGTCTATTTATACAACCCTTGTATATAGACGGTTAAGTAAATTACACATATACCCCTACTTAAAGAAGTATAAGTGTAATACACCACAAAGACGTTTCTGTATGAATTTTATCATATAAAATTCATTTTTCTGAACCATCTTAAAATCTCGCAAAACCATTCTTAGTGTGCGACCCAATAGGCTCATACAACGTTGGCAGTGTACCAAAACATATTTTGGTATACAAGTCATAAGCAGCCTCTAGCATGACATTATGACTACTCAAGTTGTACGAATATCAAATCGATACAACCTAATCAATAGTGTATATAACATTCTTTTGTCACACGATATCCTTTTGATCAAACATAAGGCATGGAATTGTCATCAAACATGTTCAATCGTACTAGTATCGATCTCTAGGTAGACTGAAAACATCCAAGTGACATTGATCAAAATCAATTCACTTAGACTAGGCCTTTTAACAGTCTAACACATCGAGGGATCCAATGGATATCTCTCTTTATATGAGAGGGACAAATTTTATGTTGATTACACAACTTCATCACATTGCTCACACAGTAACCAATCACAACCTTTATAATCGTCCGGTTAAAGACAACGTTTGATGGTGTCAAATCACTATGTTCCTAATGTTGAAGTCTCTGGCAATCTCGAGTCAGATGACTGAAAAATATACATATCATGAGAAACAACTATGACTTAATCAATGTGATGTTCTCATAGTAGGTCGGTCCAGTACTTTGTTCCCTAACAAGTACTCGTGATCTTGATTCATATCCCTATACATATAATCATCATATGATCATCAATCAAGACTCACACTATTCTTAATTCATTATAGTTTCCAGTATAATGATCGACTAGGGACATTTAAGATATTTCTCTAAATACCCATGGATCTTATTATAATGTAAACATGCAAATTAATTATAATAAACAACAAATGAAATCCTCTATTTTATTAACTAAAAGTATTCATAAAGACAGTTAATGGATTGACCTAGGGCACATGCCCCAACATCTCCCACTTGCACTAGGGCCAATCATATATGCATCTAATGCCTAATGATCTAACATGACCATCATGTTTTGCTTGTGGAAGAGCTTTTGTCGATGGATCCACAACGTTGTCTTCAGTAGGTACTCCGCAAATGTTTACGTCTCCCCTCTCAATAATTTCTCTGATGAGATGAAAACGCATGAGTATATGTTTGGATCTGTGGTGTGATCTAAGTTCCTTGGCCTGTGCTATTTCCCCGTTATTGTCACAATACAAACAAACAGGGTTAGCAATACTTGGAACCACACCTAGTTCAAAAATGAACTTTTTGATCCAAACTGCCTCCTTTGCTGCATCGGACGCTACAATATACTCACTTTCATTGCGAGAATCTGCTACGCCTCTTGCTTCGTACTTTTACAAAAGCTTACTCGCACCCCCATTCAAAATAAACACATATCCAGATTGCGATCTAAAATCATCTATATCAGTTTGAAAACTTGCATCTGTGTAACCATTTACAACTAGAACATTTTCAAAACCTCCATAGACCAAGAAAATTTCCTTAGTCATTCTTAAGTATTTAAGAATGTTCTTTACTGCTATCCAGTGACTCTCACCAGGATCTAACCAATATCTGCTTGTAGTGCTTAAAGCATATGACACATCAGGTCGAGTGCATAGCATGACATACATGATAGATCCAATAGTTGATGCATATGTAATCTTATTCATACGGTCTCGCTCATCATTTGTCTTAGGACATCGAGTCTTGCTGAGACTTATGCCATGAGACATTGGCAACAATCCTCTTTTATAGTCTTGCAAACTGAACCTATTCATCGCCTTGTCTATGTAAGCACTCTGACTTAGACCGATTAGCCTCTTAGATCTATCCCTATAGATCCTTATCCCTAGGATATGGGCTGCATCTCCTAAGTCTTTCATTGAGAAACAATTCCCTAACCAAGACTTGACACTCTGCAATGTTGGGATGTCATTTCCAATGAGTAATATATCATCAACATATAGTACCAGAAAAACTACACTCCCGCTGACCTTCTTGTGTACACAAGGCTCATCTTCGTTCTTAACAAAACCAAAATCCTTGATTGTTTCATCAAAATGAAGATTCCAACTCCGAGAAGCTTTCTTTAATCCATAAATGGATCTTTGAAGCTTGCATACCTTCCTAGAATTCTCAGGATGTACAAAAACCTTCAAGTTGTGTCATATACACGTCCTTAAGCAGCTTTCCATTAAGAAATGATGTTTTTACATCCATTTGCCATATCTCATAGTCATAATATGCAGCAATGGCAATTAAAATTCTTATGGATTTAAGCATGGCTACTGGCGAAAAAGTTTCATCATAATCAACACCTTGAGTCCACTGAAACCTTTTGCTACAAGTCTTGCTTTAAAAGTATGCACATTGCCATCCATGTTAGTTTTCTTCTTGAAAACCCATTTACATCCAATGGTCTTACCATCTTCAGGTAAATCAACCAAGTTCCAAACTTGGTTATCATACATGGATTGCATCTCAGAGTTCATGGCACTTAGCCATTTATCTGAGTCTGGTCCAGACATAGCCTCCTGAAAAGTGGTGGGCTCATTTTGATCCATAAGCAACACATCACGACTATCAGTAATGAGAAATCCGAATCTCTCTGGCTCATGTCTTACCCTACAAGATTTACGTGGGCCTTGTGTCACTTGCGGAGGTTCAACTGGTTCAGAACGTTGTTGAACTTCCAGTAGCGGTAAAGGGTTTATCTGTGATTTTTTATCTTCTTCAAGATTTATTTCTCTCTCACTAGTGTCTTTTGAAATAAATTATTTTTCCATAAAGGCACCATACCGAGCAACAAACACTTTGTTCTCAACGGGATTATAAAAGTAATATCCATTTGTTTCCTTAGGATACCACGCAAATAAACACTTGTCAGATTTAGGTGCTAGTCTTTCTGAGACTTGTCGTTTTACGTAAGTCTCACAACCCCAAATCTTAAGGAAAGACAAACTAGGTCTTTTCCCGTACCATATCTCATATGGTGTTTTATCAACCGCTTAAGAAGGAACTCGATTTAGAGTGAAAGCTGCAGTTTGTAATGCATAACCCCAAAAATATAATGGAAGATCTGCATGACTCATCATAGATCGAACCATATCTAATAAGGTTCGATTTCTCCTTTCAGAAACTCCATTCCATAGTGGAGTTGCTGGTGGAGTCAATTGGGTGACAATCCCACAATTTTTAAGATGATCATCAAATTCTTGGCTTAAATATTCACCACCTCGATCTGATCGAAGTGTTTTGATAGTTTTACCAAGTTGATTCTGCATTTCATTTTGAAACGTTCGAAACATCTCAAATGATTCAGCTTTATGTTTCATAAGATATACATAACCATATATGCTGAAATCATCAATAAATGTAATGAAGTACTGATAACCTCCTCTTGCCATCGTGTTTATAGGACCGCATACATCAGTATGTATTAGACCCAATAAATCACTTGCCATTTCACTGTGTCCAATAAAGGGACTTTTAGTCATCTTGCCTAGTAAACAAGATACGCATGTTTCATATGTTTCTAAATCAAATGAATCTAGAAGCCCATCTTTATGGAGCTTCATTATGCGTTTCTCGTTTATGTGTCCGAGACGACAATGCCAAAGATAGGTTTGATTACATAAATGACAATTTTCTTCCTTTTCTTTTGGGTGTATTGAAGCAGGAACAGGTCGGATCTTGACTTGTTCCATAGGCTTTGCGACAGGTGCAACAACAGCCTTGGCAACTCTAGCCTTGCCTTTGCCTTTCTTCTTCATTCCCTTTCCCTTTTAGACCATCAACATATTACATGAGGGTTTCTTGATATTTTGTTCAGCAGTTTTGAGCATCAAATGCAACTCCGAAATTGATTTCTCCATATTATTCATTTTGTAGTTCATCGCGAATTGTGAGTAACTTTCTGGTAATGAATTCAAGATCAAATCCGTAGCCAACTCTTTGCTTTTGGGAAATCCGAGTCTATCAAGCTGGTCAACATAGCCCTTCATCTTCAGAACATGAGGACTAACTGACGCACCCTCAGTCATCTTGCAAGAATGTAGGTTCTTGACTGTCTCGAACCTTTATTGCCTAGCTTGCTTTGTTGGAACATTTCCTTCACGTTACGGCCATGTCGTAGGCTTCCATTAGTTCCATGTCCTTCGAAGTTCAGGAACCATAGTTGCTAGCATAATACATGCAACATCAGTAGAATCGTTGACATGCTTATTATGCGCATCCTTCACAGCTTTCATAGCATTGGCTGGTGGGTCCTCAGGGATTGAAGCATCCAGGACATACAACTTGCATTCATGCTTAAGAAAAATTCTTAAGTTTTTGAACCAGTCTAGAAAGTTCGTCCCAGATAGCTTATCATTCTCAAGGATGGATCGCAGGGACAGGGGATTATTGTTACTTGAAGAGGCCATTGATCTACAATAAAGATTATGCAAACTTTATTTTAGTATCGAAGAATAGACTCCCACTAAATTAACAACCCTCCTAAAACGTACTGTTTATTTAGGGGACTAAAATCCATATTTCACCTAATTCTATGACAGCTATGGCATGAAACACGGAACTAGATTATTTGGGTAGGTAACAGTTACCAATTACATCTTATGTAATTTTTAGATCCTTTTATGAGATATGGGACATCTTATGTCTTAGCATGTTTTTATCTAATCATTTGCCTAAAGCTCAAAACTATTTTGATGGCTTTATTAAGTCGGACCATTTTAAACATTAAGGTAACTCTCACCCAACTTGTCTCACCAAGATAACATAATACACCCAACTATGGCTGAAACTATATTAGTGTGATCGAGGCCTTGACAAGTGTTTAAAATGGATGGCACGAGACTTAAAATTTAATAGAGGGATTTTATTCAGTTTTAGTGATTTTATGTAAACAATGAAATATCATATATTTTATTGATTTGTTCAATCACTAAACAATTTGAAATTTTTTTTTTATACTTTTCACTAACAAAAGAATTTCCGTACGCTAGGATTAGTTAGACGGCAGTCCAGCTGGCCAGTCAGTGGGACGGGGTACCGGGGGCAGCGCCCCTATTTTTTATTTATTTATTTTTTTTAGAAGACGAATCTCAATTTCGAAAATTAAAATTCGCTATAGAAAATCATAATTTTTCGTTGATTTTGTTATCATAAATTAACCCCATAATTTATCCAAAATTAAGTCAATTAAAACATTTTAATTAACCTGGGCCCACATCTAACTAATCATCTTATCTTAATCCAATTAGGATTTAAGATATTTGAATCCTAGTATATCACCAATAACAAGATTCTTGATATTTATCTCCTATTCTAATTTGTTATCTATCTTTATCAAATAGAAACTTCATAACAAAATATATATAACAAGATAAATAAATAATTTCGAAAATTATTTATTTATTTTGGATTTAAGATATTTGAATCCTAGTATATCACCAATAACAAGATTCTTGATATTTATCTCATATTCTAATTTGTTATCTATCTTTATCAAATAGAAACTTCATAACAAAATAGATATAACAAAATAAATAAATAATTTCGAAAATTAGTTAATTATAAATAAATAATTTCGAAAACTAATTATTTATAAATATATAATTTCGAAAATTAATTATTTGCGATTTCGGTCCTCATCCAAATAATCACAAACATGTAATTGAATCATGAACTACTATCCTAATAGAACCTAATGGTGTCATGGAGCACATAACACGAAATTCAATTCATTAAATTTTTTTGAATTAACCTAACATGGTTACTAGCATGTACGAAACTGATTTTTATTAAATCACGAATATGTGTATCACATACACAAAACATGACAATAAATCTCAAAGACAACTTATGTATATCACATATACATAAACTATTAACATGCTTTCAATCATATATCATGTATATATCAGAAGAAAACATGCAATGAATTTAATGGAATCGAACTCGAAGTCTTTGATACCACTGTTGGGTTTTAGGGTTTATACGCAGCGGAGATTACAAAACAATTTTAACAAAAACCCCAACAGGATCCGAATCTAATTCCATTAAAAACGTTTAAACCATGAAAACTTAATCATACCTCAGTCGCAATGTACCTTTCTGAAGGTTAATCGATCTCTAAGGCGCTGCCAACGACGAACGCCCTCTACCAATAGTCCACACACAAACGGCGGCCGAGATTCAAAGTGCTAGCTTCGAGAGAATACCAAACCTTTTTTTTTCTCTCCAAAACGATCCAGAGCATACCAAAAAACCCTAAGTAGTTTCTGAAACGAAAATATAGTTTCGGCCTCTTGATCTTTCGTCCGTGTATTCTAACTTAAAGCGTCTATTTATACAACCCTTGTATATAGACGGTTAAGTAAATTACACATATACCCCTACTTAAAGAAGTATAAGTGTAATACACCACAAGGATGTTTCCGTCATGAATTTTATCATATAAAATTCATTTTTCTTAACCATCTTAAAATCTCGCAAAACCATTCTTAGTGTGCGACCCAATAGGCTCATACAACGTTGATAGTGTACCAAAACACATTTTGGTATACAAGTCATAAGCGGCCTCTAGCAAGACATTATGACTACCCTAGTTGTACGAATATCAAATCGATACAACCTAATCAATAGTGTATATAACATCCTTTTGTTACACGATATCCTTTTGATCAAACATAAGGCATGGAATTGTCATCCAACATGTTCAACCGTACTAGTCTCGATCTCTAGGTAGACTGAAAACATCCTAGTGAAATTGATCAATATCAATTCACTTAGACTAGGCCTTTTAACAGTCTAACACATCGAGGGATCCACTGGATATCTCTCTTTATATGAGAGGGACAAATTCTATCTTGATTACACAACTTCATCACATTGCTCACATAGTAACCAATCACAACCTTTATAATCGTCCGGTTAAAGACAACGTTTGATAGTGTCAAATCACTATGTTCCTAATGTAGAAGTCTCTGATAATCTCAAGTCAGAGGACTGAAAAATATACTTATCATGAGAAACAACTATGACTTAATCCATGTGATGTTCTCATAGCGGGTCGGTCCAGTACTTTGTTCCCTAACAAGTACTTGTGATATTGATTCGTATCCCTATACGTATAATCATCATATAATCATCAATCAAGACTTACACTAGTCTTAATTCATTATAGTTCCCAGTATAATGATTGACTATGGACATTTAAGATATTTATGTAAATACCCATGGATCTTATTATAATGTAAATATGCAAATTAATTATAATAAACATCAAATGAAATCCTTTATTTTATTAACTAAAAGTATTCATAAAGACAGTTAATGGATTGACCTAGGGCACATGCCCCCACAGATATCTAGCATACTAGGTGCTCTGACATCACAAAATCTGCAATTTTATAACTAAAACTTAAACACCTTAAATAAGCTTAACACCTTAACTAATGGTCTAAACACATTATAAAACATATTAAATGGTACCAAGAGCATAGGGAGGAGCCTTAGAGGTTTGGGTACCAGTTTAAAGGTGTTAGGAGGCGGATTAGCATAGGAGCTTGGACTGATTTGTAAGTAACTTGATTGAGATATTTCTTTATATTTTTTTCCATAATGATTCTTGTTTATAGTCGTTTGGACTAATGTGCTATTATACTCTAGATGCCATGACTTGACTGTCCTCTTTCATTTCATGAGTTTGTTATCATGGCATTAGTTATTGTATAAATGGTATTCATTGACTCTTAATCATGTGTTATGACTTTCTTGGTTGTTTAGATTGTTAATAGAAAAGCATGCTATTAGGTGAATGGTTTGTAATATTGCAAATCGTATTCCTTTGTGTGTGTTTGAGCTATTCTATTTTGGATTCCATTATTGTGTTATTTCCTTAAGTGAAAGTAATTCTTCTATCTAGGACCATTATATATAGATGGGCATGAGACACGGGGTCACTAGAATCTCTGATTTGTCGGGATCTCACCACTAGCTTGTGCGACACACGAGGTATAAGACTCGAGGTTGTCGACAAGTATTTATATATATGTATATCATCTAAAAGGCATTGTAATGATGTGAAGGCATCTACGAAAAAATTAATTACACCTTAAATAGTGGAATAGAGTTTATGTGATGTAATTTCATAATCAACCAGTCCTAGATCATTACTGCTTAGCCTGATGTCAGTTTCACATTATTTAACATTACTATTTTTTAGCATGTTTCTTTCTTCAGCTTTCTTTGCCATTATTATGCTTTTAGATACTTGTTGAATATATTTAGAAATGTGGACAAATGTCTCTCAGTGTTACTTTCTACATTAGTGCTCTCTCCGTCCATTTCATGACGGTAGGTGCATATACTTTGAGTGGCAGACTAAGGAAAGAGAAGATTGGCGACTAGCTTTGAGCTAAGATATCATAGTTTCTATTACTTTTGTAGGTGATCATTTTGGTGTAATCATTACTTATGTATTTTTGGATAACTTTAGGTTGTATATGGGGATGAAATACTAGACTTCCCTACTGTTTCATGTATTACTTTAGTTGGTATTATATGATCGTATGTTTATCTAGTTTCCACAACAGGTGTTTTTAGAAATGCTTCAACTAATTTTCTTAAGTTGTCCGCTGATAGTTATGATAATTTTAATAAATTCTTAATGAACTCTGTAAATTATAATCAACATACAATAAATAAGAACTATGTTAAACATGCATGTGTAACAAGGTGAATGATTGAAATGGCTGAATAATACATTATCAAGTCCTACATGGCGTAGGTTAAGGCTTAATGACGTGATTAGGTCGGGCAGTACGTGGTTTAGGGAACCGGGCTGTCATAGGTGGTATCGGAACCTAGGTTTATAAAGCCTAGGTAGACGAGTATAGTTTATTATATAATGTGATATTAGCATCACAGGTGGTATTAGAGAAAAGGTTTATAGAACCTTAGGGAAAGATTATATAGTTGTCTGAAATTGTGATACTAATGTCTCAGTTATGGTTGATATGAAAATCTAAGTTCTTGATAAGTACACAACGAAACTTGAATAAAACATAAATCTTAGATGTGGAAACCAGATGATCCTTATTTGGAAACTATTAGTTGGGAAGTAGGCAAATGTAAGTTGGGGATTTCCATGTATATATGTTATGTTTTGTCCACATATATACACAATAATTACACAATAGTTGATGTCACGATCGCTATCAACATGCAAATTATGGTGGCAAGTCTACGAGAGGGTAGAGATGGTAGTGCCAGCAATAGCTAACATACGGTTTCGGCTGAGGATTTGTAGAGGCTAACGGAAAAAGTTGGGCACAATGTCAGTAGTTGGCTGACTTAATGTCATATATGACGATGCGTATGTCCACACTTGCACAATTCGTTACTACCGTTACTATTTCGACTGTGGTACTGCCGGCACCTTAGGTACATGTTGTTACGATTAATGATATGCAGCATTGGATTGACACCATTACTGCTTAGGGACAACAATTGACCAAGCTCCTAAGGATTGTACAAGCGTACTTGCGTACTTGGTTTCACCAGTAGTTTACGTCGAGCCTACTACGGAAGTACTTCCAGTACATGAGATCCCGATTGTATTGGATACTACTAACACCGTATTGCGAGCACCGAGCTACTTGTAGCACCGATAATACCTATGTCATAGGATATGTTTTATGTGGTAGTACCAGCTGAGATTTCGGTTGAAACTACACCTACATTAACCAAGAACAATAAGAAGAAGAAGAGAAACAATAGATTGAAGAAAATGTCTGATGGATCCAATTCATCTGGATTACAGATACCAGTCACCATGACAGTACCTTGCGTACACGATTCTCTATTGGCACCTGCATTGGCGAGTAGAATTCCATACATGTCTCCAACTGATACGATTCCAAATATCTTTGTTCCTGAATTTGCTAGTCGAACACTTCCGATAGTAAAATTACTGTAACACTTTTGACTAGCTTAGGGTAGTAGAGACTAGTAGGTATAAGGGCAGGAATAGAGACTCATTTCGAGATCAACTGAGTTGATATAACAAGAGAGACATATGACATGTCGTAGATGTAGTCAAGAGGGGTAGATCATGAGTTGCGGTCTACAATTAGTGAGTAGATTTCTTATGTTACCACATGCAAGATTGGTACTATCACCATTGCATATTCAGCAGACATAAGGCGACTATAACCGAGATGAACCAAGGCAGGGATGAACTCTGGTAGCAGTTACAAAGAAGAGGAGATTACCGACATGTTATACGTGTCGTCAAGTGAGACACATAGTTTGATAGTGTCCATAATCCGCAAATTTCCTTAAGTTAGAGATTGAAAGTTGGGTTAGATATGGTGGCATTAGTCCACAGAGAAATAGATTGATGCACAGTCGAGCTGTCTCGAAAGCACCGAGAAGACAGACGGCATGCTAGAGATGCGGATAAATCGAACACATGGTTAAATGATGTCTGTAGTCTCATGACTATCAATAGTCTGTTGTGCAATCACAAGTCAGACAAGGAGCTCACGTGGAAACAGAGTCGAACCTAGAGATGGCATACGACCCTGGTGAGGGTACGTATTGAATTATTATGTTATTCATGCACTGTTTAGATTTAGATAATAGTAGCGGCACTACTGATTTTGGAGTTCAAATTAATCATTGGACAAATTAGAATGACTCGAATAAGTCCATATTGATGGGGCATGTGCCCTAGGTCAATCCATTAACCGTCTTTATGAATACTTTTAGTTAATAAAATAGAGGATTTCATTTGCTGTTTATTATAATTAATTTGCATGTTTACATTATAATGAGATCCATGGGTATTTACATAAATATTCTAAATGTCCCTAGTCGATCATTATACTGGGAACTATAATGAATTAAGACTAGTGTGAGTCTTGATTGATGATCATATGATGATTATACGTATAGGGATACGAATCAAGATCACGAGTACTTGTTAGGGAACAAAGTACTGGACCGACTCACTATGAGAACATCACATGGATTAAGTCATAGTTGTTTCTCATGATAGGTATATATTCCAGTCCTCTGACTTGAGATTACCAGAGACTTCAACATTAGGAACATAGTGATTTGACACAATCAAACGTTGTCTTTAACCGGACGATTATAAAGGTTGTGATTGGTTACCGTGTGAGCAATGTGATGAAGTAGTGTAATCGAGATAGAATTTGTTCCTCTCATATAAAGAGAGATATCCAGTGGATCCCTCGATGTGTTAGACTATTAAAAGGCCTAGTCTAAGTGAATTGATATTGATCAATGTCACTTGGATGTTTTCAGTCTACCTAGAGATCGAGACTAGTACGATTGAACATGTTGGATGACAATTCCACGCCTTATGTTTGATCAAACGGATATCGTGTGACAAAAGGATGTTATATACATTATTGATTAGGTTGTTTCAATTTGATATTCGTACAACTTGGGTAGTCATAATGTCTTGCTAGAGGCCGCTTATGACTTGTATACCAAAATGTGTTTTGGTACACTGCCAACGTTGTATGAGCCTATTGGGTCGCACACTAAGAATGGTTTTGCAAGATTTTAAGATGGTTCAGAAAAATGAATTTTATATGATAAAATTCATGACGGAAACGTCCTTGTGGTGTATTACACTTATACTTCTTTAAGTAGGGGTATATTTGTAATTTACTTAACTGTCTATATACAAGGGTTGTATAAATAGACGCTTTAAGTTACAATACATATACGAAAAAAAGATTAATAGGCCGAAACTCTATTTTCGTTTTAGAAACGACTTAGGGTTTTTGGTATGCTCTGGATCGTTTTGGAGAGAAACAAAAGGATTTGGTATTCTCTCGAAGCTAGCACTTTGAATCTCGGTCGCCGTTCGTGTGTGGACTACTAGTAGAGGGTGTTCGTCATAGGCAGCGCCTTAGAGATTGATCAACCTTCTGAAAGGTATATTGCGATTGAGGTATGATTAAGTTTTTCATGGTTTAAACGTTTTTAATGGAATTAGATTCGGATCCTGTTGGGGTTTTTGTCAAAACTGTTTTGTAATCTCCACTGCGTATGAACCCCAAAACCCAACAGTGGTATCAGAGCCTTCGAGTTTGATTCCATTAAATTCATTGCATGTTTTCTTCTGATATATACATGATATATGATTGAAAGCATGTTAATAGTTGATGTATATGTGATATACATAAGTTTCATGTGAGATTTATTATCATGTTTTGTGTATATGATACATATATTCGTGATTTAATTAAAGTCGGATTCTTACATGCTAGTAACCATGTTATGTTAATTCAAATAATTTCAATGAATTGAATTTCGTGTTCTGTGATCCATGACACCATTAGGTATAATCTTTATTTTTTGTGTATTGATGCATGGATGAAATCTCTGTAATTCAGTATGCATATTTAGGTTACATTGTCTTACGTTTTTTGAATTGTATAAGGCTGAATATTAATTCGAAACTAATATGATTAGGTTCGATTGGGATAGTAGTTCATGATTCAATGACATATTTGTGATTATCTGGATGAGGACCGAAATTGCAAATAATTAATTTTCGAAATTGTTTATTTATCTCATTATATCTATTTTGTTATGAACTTTCTATTTTGATAAAGATAGATGACAAATTAGATTAGGAGATATAATCAAAATCGGTTTCGTTATCCCTATTGGATAGGAGATAAATATCAAGAATCTTGTTATTGGTGATATGCTAGGATTCAAATATCTCAAGTCCTAATTGGATTAAGATTATCTCATTAGGATAAGTCCTAATTGGATTAGGATAAGATTTAGTCCTAATAGGATTAGGATAAGATTAGTCCTAATTGGATTAGGATAAGATAAGTCCTAATTGGATTAGGATAAGATGATAAGATGATTAGTTAGATGTGGGCCCGGGTTAATTAAAATGTTTTAATTGACTTAATTTCGAATAAATTAAGGGGCTAATTTATGATAATAAAAACAAATAAAAATTATGATTTTCTATAGCGAATTTTAATTTTCGGAATTGAGATTCGTCTTCTAAAATAAAAATAAAAATCTCCAAATTGTTTAGTGATTGAACAAATCAATAAAATATATGACATTTCATTGTTTACATAAAACCACTAAAACTGAATAAAATCCCTCTATTAAATTTTAAGTCTCGTGCCATCCATTTTAAACACTTGTCAAGGCCTCGATCACACTAATATAGTTTCAGCCATAGTTGGGTGTATTGTGTTATCTTGGTGAGACAAGTTGGGTAAGAGTTACCTTAATGTTTAAAATGGTCCGACTTAATAAAGCCATCAAAATAGTTTTGAGCTTTAGGCAAATGATGAGATAAAAACATGCTAAGACATAAGATGTCTCGTATCTCATAAAATGATCTAAAAATTACATAAGATGTAATTGGTAACCGTTACCTAACTAAATAATCTAGTTCTGTGTTTCATGCAATAGCTGTCATAGAATTAGGTGAAATATGGATTTTAGTCCCCTAAATAAACAAGACATTTTAGGAGGGTTGTTAATTTAGTGGGAGTCTATTCCTCTATACTAAAATAAACTTTGCACAATCTTTATTGTAGATCAATGGCCTCTTCAAGTAACAATAATCCCCTGTCACTGCGATCCATCTTTGAGAATGATAAGCTATCTGGGACTAACTTTCTTGATCGGTTCGAAACTTGAGAATTGTTCTTAAGTATGAAAGCAAGTTGTATGTCCTGGATGCTCCAATCCCCGAGGACCCACCACCAATGCTACGAAAGCTGTGAAGGATGCGCATAGTAAGCATGTCAACGATTCTACGATGTTGCATGTATTATGTTGGCAACTATGGTTCTGAACTTCGAAGGACATGGAACTAATGGAAGCCTACGACATGGCTATAACGCTGAAGGAAATGTTCCAACACAAGCTAGGCAAGAAAGGTTCGAGACACTCAAAAACCTACATTCTTGCAAGATGACCGAGGGTGCGCGGTTAGTCCTCATGTTCGAAGATGAAGGGCTATGTTGACCACTTGATAGACTTGGATTCCCCATAAGCCAAGAGTTGGCTACAGATTTGATCTTGAATTAGTTACTAGAGAGTTACTCACAATTTGTGATGAACTACAATATGAATAATATGGAGAAATCAATTTCAGAGTTGCATTTGATGCTCAAAACAGCTGAACAAAATATCAAGAAACCCTCTAGTAATGTGTTGATGGTCCAAAAGGGAAAGGGAATGAAGAAGAAAGGCAAAGGCAAGGCTAGAGTTGCCAAGGCAGTTGTTGCACCTGTCGCAAAGCCTTTGGAACAAGTCAAGCCCCAGCCTGTTCCTGCTTCAAAACACCCAAAAGAAAAAGAAGGAAATTGTCATTTATGTCATGCACCTGGACATTGGTTCAGAAATTGCAAACTCTATCTGGAAGATCTAAGGAAGAAAAAGGGTAGTGCGACTACCACTACAGGTATTTATGTTATTGAAATTAATTTATCTACTAGTGATTCCTGGGTATTAGATACCGGATGTGGATCTCACATTTGTATAAATGTGCGGGGACTCACCAGAAGTAGAAAGTTGAAGAAAGGAGAAGTCATCCTCCGCGTAGGGAATGGAGCAAGAGTTGCTGCCCTGGCTGTTGGATCATATGACTTAGTTTTATCTAGTGGACTTATTTTAACTTTAAATAATTGTTATTTTGTGCCTGCCTTGAGCATAAACATCATTTATGTTTCATGTTTGGATATGGATGGTTTTGATTTTATTATTGCAAATAATAGATGTTCCATTTCTCGTAAAGGCATATTTTATGCAAATGTTGATTTTTATGATGGTCTTTATATTCTAAGCATGAAAAGGTCCACTGATACTCCAGTCTTTAACATAAATACAAAGAGATTCAAGTCAAATGATTTGAATCAAACCTATCTTTGGCATTGTCGTCTCGGGCAAATAAATGAGAAACGCATAACGAAGCTCCATAAAGATGGACTTCTAGATTCATTTGATTTAGAAACATATGAAACATGCGTATCTTGTTTATTGGGCAAGATGACTAAAAGTCCCTTTACTGGACACAGTGAAAGGGTAAGTGATTTATTAGGTCTAATACATACTGATGTATGCGGTCCTATAAACACAATGGCTAGAGGAGGTTATCGATTTC
Organism: Stephania yunnanensis; assembly: GCA_039657365.1. Lineage (NCBI taxonomy): Eukaryota > Viridiplantae > Streptophyta > Magnoliopsida > Ranunculales > Menispermaceae > Stephania > Stephania yunnanensis. The sequence goes on along the minus strand of CM077584.1, from coordinate 47,071,134 downwards.
ATTACATTTACTTGATGATTTCGTAAGATATGGTTTTGTATATCTTATGAAACATAAAGCTGAATCATTTGAAATGTTTCGAACGTTTCAAAATGAAGTGCATAATCAACTTGGTAAAACTATCAAAACACTTCGATCAGATCGAGGTGGTGAGTATTTAAGCCAAGAATTCGATGATCATCTTAGAAATTGTGGGATTGTCTCCCAATTGACTCCACCGAGCAACTCCACAATGGAATGGAGTTTCGAAAGGAGAAATCGAACCTTATTAGATATGGTTCGATCTATGATGAGTCATCCAATCTTCCATTATCATTTTGGGGTTATGCATTACAAACTGCAGCTTTCACTCTAAATCGAGTTCCTTCTAAAGCGGTTGATAAAACACCATATGAGATATGGTACGGGAAGAGACCTAGTTTGTATTTTCTTAAGATTTGGGGTTGTGAGGCTTACGTAAAGCGACAAGTCTCAGAAAATCTAGCACCTAAATCTGACAAGTGTTTATTTGTGGGGTATCCTAAGGAAACAAAGGGATATTACTTTTATAATCCCACTGAGAACAAAATGTTTGTTGCTCGGTATGGTGCCTTTATGGAAAAACAGTTTATTTCAAAAGACACTAGTGGGACAAAAATAAATCTTGAAGAAGTTCAAGAATCACAAGTAAACACTGAACTGCTACCGGAAGTTCAACAACGTTTCGAACCAGTTGAACCTCCACAAGTGACACAAGGCCCACGAAAATCTAGTAGGGTAAGACATGAGCCAGAGAGATTCGGATTTCTCATTACTGATAGTCGTGATGTGTTGCTTATAGACCAAAATGAGCCCACCACTTATCAGGAGGCTATGTCTGGACAATACTCAGATAAATGGCTAAGTGCCATGAACTCTGAGATGCAATCCATGTATGATAACCAAGTTTAGAACTTGGTTGATTTACCTAAAGGTGGTAAGACCATTGGATGTAAATGGGTTTTCAAGAAGAAAACTGACATGGATGACAAAGTGCATACTTTTAAAGCAAGACTTGTAGCAAAAGGTTTCAGGTAGACTCAAGGTGTTGATTATGATGAAACTTTTTCACCAGTAGCCATGCTTAAATCCGTAAGAATTTTAATTGCCATTGCTGCATATTATGACTATGGAATATGGCAAATGGATGTAAAAATAACATTTCTTAATGGAAAGCTGCTTGAGGACGTGTATATGACACAACCTGAAGGTTTTGTACATCTTGAGAATTCTAGGAAGGTATGCAAGCTTCAAAGATCCATTTATGGATTAAAGCAAGTTTCTCGGAGTTGGAATCTTCGTTTTGATGAAGCAATTAAGGATTTTGGTTTTATTAATAACGAAGATGAGCCTTGTGTATACAAAAAGATCAGTGGGAGTGTAGTTGTTTTGCTTGTACTGTATGTTGATGATATATTACTCATTGAAAATGTCATCCCAACATTGCAGAGCGTCAAGTCTTGGTTAGGGAAGTGTTTCTCAATGAAAGACTTAGGAGATCGATGTAGCTTATATCCTAGGGATAAGGATCTATAGGGATAGATCTAAGGGGCTAATCGGTCTAAGTCAGAGTGCTTACATAGACAAGGTGTTGAATATGTTCAGTTTGCAAGACTCTAAAAGAGGATTGTTGCCAATGTCTCATGGCATAAGTCTCGGCAAGACTTAATGTCCTAAGACAAATGATGAGCGAGACCGTATGAATAAGATTCCATATGCATCAGCTATTGGATCTATCATGTATGCCATGTTATGCACTCGACCTGATGTATCATATGCTTTGAGCACTACAAGCAGATATCGATCGATCCAGGTGAGAGTCACTGGATAGCATTAAAGAACATCGTTAAGTACTTAAGAAGGACTAAGGAAGTGTTCTTGGTCTATGGAGGTTTTGAAAATGATCTAGTTGTAAATGGTTACACATATGCAAGTTTTCAAACTGATATAGATGATTTTAGATCGCAGTCTGGATATGTGTTTACTTTGAATGGGGGTGCGATAAGTCGGAAAAGTTTGAAGCAAGAGACCGTGGCGAGATTCTACAATAGAAGTTTGAGTATATTGCGGCGTCCGATGCAAAGAAAGGAGGCGGTTTGGATCAAAAAGTTCATTTCGAACTAGGTGTGGTTCCAAGTATTGCTAACCCTATTTGTTTGTATTGTGACAATAACGGGGCAATAGCACAGGCCAAGGAACCTAGATCACACCACAGATCCAAACATATACTCAGGCGTTTTCATCTCAACAGAGAAATTATTGAGAGGGGAGACGTAAAGATTTTCAGAGTACCTACTGAAGACAACGTTGCGGATCCATTGACAAAAGCTCTTCCACAAGCAAAACATGATGGTCATGTTAGATCATTGGGCATTAGATGCATCTATGATTGGCCCTAGTGCAAGTGGGAGATGATGGGGCATGTGCCCTAGGTCAATCCATTAACTGTCTTTATGAATACTTTTAGTTAATAAAAATAGAGGATTTCATTTGCTGTTTATTATAATTAATTTGCATGTTTACATTATAATAAGATCCATGGGTATTTACATAAATATTCTAAATGTCCCTAGTCGATCATTATACTGGGAACTATAATGAATTAAGACTAGTGTGAGTCTTGATTGATGATCATATGATGATTATACGTATAGGGATACGAATCAAGATCACGAGTACTTGTTAGGGAACAAAGTAATCTTCGGACCGACCCGCTATGAGAACATCTCATGGATTAAGTCATAGTTGTTTCTCATGATAGGTATATATTCCAGTCCTCTGACTTGAGATTACCAGAGACTTCAACATTAGGAACATAGTGATTTGACACAATTAAACGTTGTCTTTAACTGGACGATTATAAATGTTGTGATTGGTTACTGTGTGAGCAATGTGATGAAGTTGTGTAATCGAGATAGAATTTGTTACTCTCATATAAAGAGAGATATCCAGTGGATCCCTCGATGTGTTAGACCGTTAAAAGGCCTAGTCCAAGTGAATTGATATTGATCAATGTCACTTGGATGTTTTCAGTCTACCTAGAGATCGAGACTAGTACGATTGAACATGTTGGATGACAATTCCACGCCTTATGTTTGATCAAACGGATATCGTGTGACAAAAGGATGTTATATACATTATTGATTAGGTTGTTTCAATTTGATATTCGTAAAACTTGGGTAGTCATAATGTCTTGCTAGAGGTCGCTTATGACTTGTATACCAAAATGTGTTTTGGTACACTGCCAACGTTGTATGAGCCTATTGGGTCGCACACTAAGAATGGTTTTGCAAGATTTTAAGATGGTTCGAAAAAATGAATTTTATATGATAAAATTCATGACTAAACGTCCTTGTGGTGTATTACACTTATACTTCTTTAAGTAGGGGTATATTTGTAATTTACTTAACCGTCTATATACAAGGGTTGTATAAATAGACGCTTTAAGTTACAATACATATACGAAAAAAAGATTAATAGGCCGAAACTCTATTTTCGTTTTAGAAACGACTTAGGGTTTTTGGTATGCTCTGGATCGTTTTGGAGAGAAACAAAAGGATTTGGTATTCTCTCGAAGCTAGCACTTTGAATCTCGGTCGCCGTTCGTGTGTGGACTACTAGTAGAGGGCGTTCGTCGTAGGCAGCGCCTTATAGATTGATCAACCTTCTGAAAGGTATATTGCGATTGAGGTATGATTAAGTTTTTCATGGTTTAAACATTTTTAATGGAATTAGATTCGGATCTATTGGGGTTTTTGTCAAAACTGTTTTGTAATCTCCGCTGCGTATGAACCCCAAAACTCAACACATATCACATAAATTAAAGAGATAATGAAAGTGATGTTGCCTAATAAGAGCATTAAAAACTTTCATAAAGGAAATCATGCCTAGTGAGATTTCTCTTGAGTACTATGATCGGAGTGCCATATATTGTAATAATGTGCATGTGGTAACTGAGTATAGACTCACTCACAATAATATTTGAACCTATGATAATAGGATGGGATCCACCTATGGTAGTTGAGAAACACGGGCTTTGAGGATAGTATTATTTGAAATTTTAGCTAGAGCAATTATTGAGAGGATAAAATAAGAAAAAGTTATCTTATATGTTAAACAATGGAAATATGAGAGTTGACTAGCGAGTGACTCCATTTTAGGGATAAGAGTGAGATATGAGATTAACCTTGATTAAGTTTAATTTCGAGGACAAAATTTCTATTAGTTGGGAAGACTATAATGGCCTAGAACTTGCTAATAGTAAATTAGTCCCGAATCATGGTCATTGACCCTTGATATGGCTAAAAGCGGGTACACACTCTAAATACTCAATGTGAGGACTGAGTAATATAATGTTTTTGAGTTATGAATGCGTAGTGTGATTTATATGTATAGATTACTAAGTCATTCCTATTGATATGTAGATGTCGAGATGTTAGTGAGAACGTACCTCGAGATGAATGTCAGCATGGACCGTGATAGAGAGTGATGTGGTAGGTGTTAATTTAAGCTAATGTAGCGTAATTGGTTGAATTTTGTATTGCTATAGTTAATTTTAACATAAAGATACCTAAGTTAGCAAATTAAAACATTAGGCATTGATATTCCTCAAGGTACATGTTGACACATCAAAAAATCAATTGTGTTTCAATTTGCGTTAGTCAGACAGAGTTAGTGGAGAGTTAGTGGAATTGTATCAAGATATATATCGTTTGATTACTCTCGAGACACAAGTGTACATTAACATCAATGGCTAATAAACAATCTTATCTTAATATATAAAATTGAATAGATCAACCCATGTAATTCATTTCATATCAAAACTTAAGTGTTAAGAAAATTTGCTGGAGAAGAAGATTTGGAAGAAAGATTAGCAACTGAGGAGGAGTTTTTGTGGGTTTAGGAGGTGGTAGATCAAGTTATAGGTGTTCATCAATTAGGTAATTTTATTTACACCATTAATTTAGTTTAATTTGATGAATTCATGAAAAATATTAAGTGTGGTTGTTGTAATATTGTTGTTGGGTGTCTTGGGTCTCTGGCAGGTTAGAACAAGGATTCCAAGGTGTTGGTGTTAGCCATGTGTGGAGAAGACTCAGAATTAAAAGTGCGGAATTCTGAGTTTTCCTGCACAGAGCACACTACGCATGCTAGCTAGTGCGCTACCTACCTGTAGAACACTAGTAAGGTTGAGTAACACACTAATGAGGTCATTAACGCCCTAGTCGTGATATCCAGTATACCAGGTACTTTGACAACACAAAATCTTCAATTTTATAACTAAAACTTAAACACCTTAAACAAGCTTAACACCCTAACTGTGGGTCTAAACACATTATAAAATATGTCAAATGGTACTAGGAGCCTAGTGAGGAGCCTCGGAGGTTCGAGTACAGGTTTTAAGGTGTCGGAAGGCTGAATTAGTATAGGAGCTTGGAGTGGTTTGTAAGTAAACAGATTAAGATATTTATTAATATTTCTTTCCATAATGAATCTTTTTTACAGTCATTTAGACTGATGTGCTATTGTACTATAGATATGTGCTATGTGCTATGTCATTCTTAGTTGTTCAAAATGTTAATAGAAAAACATATATTAGGTAAATTGTTTGTAATATTGCAAATCATATTCCTTCATGTTAGTTTGAGCTATTCTATTTTGAATTCCATAATTTTGTTATTTCTTGAAATGTGAAAGTAGTTCTTATATCTATGACCATTATAAAGATGAGCACGACGCACGGGTTCACTAGATTCTCGGGGTTGTTGGGATCTCACCGCTAGCTTGTGTGGCACACAGTGCATGAGACCCGTGGTTGTCAACAAGTATTTATATATATATATATATATATATATATATCTAAAAGGGCATTATAATGATGCAAATGCATCTAAGAAAAAATTGACTATGCTTAAATAGTGGAATAAAGTTGATGTGATGTAATTTCAACAGCGGTCCTAGATAATTATTGTTTAGCCGGGTGTCAGTTTCACATTATTTAACTTAAATATCTTTTTAGCATGATTCATGTTTTAGCTTCCTTTGCTATTATTATGCTTTCATATTCTTGTTGAATATATTTAGAAATGTGGATAAATGTCTCTCAATGTTACTTTTTACATTACTGTAATCACCATCCATTTTATGACAATGGGTGCTGATACTTCGAGTAGCAGACCAGGGAAAGATAAGAATGGCGCTTAGCTTTGTGCTGACAAAGGATAGTTTCTACTACTTTTGTAGGTGATCATTTTGGAGTAATTATTACTTATTTCTTTTATAAAACTTTGGTTTGTATATAGGGATGAAAGACTAGACTTCCTTACTATTTCATGTATTACTTTAGTTGATTTTATATGATCGTCTGTTTACCTTATTTCTACAGTATGTGTTTTTAGAAATGCTTCCGTTAATTTTATTAAGTTGTCCACTGATAATTAAGATAATGTTAATAATTTCTTAATGAACTTTGTAAATTATAATCAACATCTAATAAATAATAACTATGTTAAACATGTGTAACAAGTTGAATGATTGAAAAAGAATGACTGATACGTTGTTAAGTGCTACATTGCGTGGGTTTGGGCTTAATAACGGGATTAGGCCGGGCGGTACCCGGTTAGGGGAACCGGGTCGTCACATTCATCACTATAATGAATAATATATTCCTAATCAATTATTAATTGTAAACTTTACTGACTATTAATTAATAGTCATCTAGAGATACATATATAAATTTAATGTCATTATGTTTAAGTTTAACGATTATTATTGATATATATTATCGTGAGAATTAATTTCCCCATCGATGTACAAATCTATATATATGTTTACGCAATGGAACATCTTACGCGAGAAACTCGATGACACCCTAAAGTCACACCCCTCGCATGTCACTCTGCATCTTTGGGAGGTATGGGTACGCGAATCCAAATGCACACCGCGCGTGTTTTATGCACCGAGAACTATTTCTATACATCCATTTCTCACGTGGGATGCACACGCCAAATCACTAGGAGTGACTTTGGGGTGGCATTGAAACATCTTCCTTTATTTATCAACTTTTTTTTTTTTAATTTTAGCCAATGATGTAAGATGTAAGGTTTTTTTTTCTCTATTTTAAAGAAAACTTGAAAACTTTTATAGTGTATTATGTTTTGCTTTTAAGGTCACTCTCCCAATAATTATTAATGTGATATTGCTTTCCGAAAAAAAAATCTAGTGACATTAAAAATTTAGAAAATAGAAAATTAGCATGATATGTTTGCTCAATTAACCCTTTTAAATCAATTCGACCATATACCTAGTAAGAATAAACATAGTTTGTCCAGTAATATTGTTCCTTGCTTCAAATCAACTAAATATTACATCATAAGTTTTTTTACTTTTGTTTTTATATCAAATTTATTTTTATTTTACATTGATACTTAGGTCTTCTTATGCACCGAGCGCGAAACTGCGACTGCTAAATATTATAAATGAAAGACTTCACCTTTTTAAAAAAAAATATATAATAGGATTCTTGATAGAAGAAATAAAAGTTAATAATAACATCTCAAAATAAATATAGTAGTATATTATTTAAATTCTATACTTTTTCATATGATTTTATATTTTCTTGATAGTAATTATGTATGTTTTAATTTAGTTTAAGTTTTTTTTCCAAAGGTCAATTTAGTTTTATATTTTTTTTGAAGGTAAATATGTTTGTCTATATTACTATGTATAAGTGACATTTTATAATCCTTTAAAAAATATGTTATTTTATGATTAAGTTAGAAATGCGGAATATTTTACAACAATCTTAATTTTTTAATTTAGATTTTTTTTAACAAAACATGCTCCAATCAGATTTTTCTTAAGTTATTTTTATTAAATAAAATAATTTATCATTTTGCGTTATTATTTTTAAGAGAGTTCATTAATAACTTGCTAATTATTTTTTGAAGGAAATATATTAAAAAACTAATCAAATACCCAAGGAGCTTTTTTAGAAGTAAAACACACAACTTCTTAAATAGTAAAAAAAAATTGAAAATTGAAATTTATTGAAAAAATATTTTTTGTTGTCAATAATGATAAAATTCATTATTTAATTATATTATATATTTTATTTATTGTTTTAATAGTTTTTCTCTTTAAAAATAAGCAACATACATAATTTTGAGCATGACATATATTTTAAAATTTTTGTTCATCATATTAAAAAGAATATAGTATATTTGCTTCTTCTCAAAATGACAAGATTAGATCACAAATAAATATTATTTTATTATTATGTTTTAAATATCTAAAAATTTCTTCATGTTACATACTTTATTATTTTGCAAAACAAAAATTTATTAAAAAATTTACAGCAAAATAAGACTTTTAAGACTAACCAAATTACATTATAATATTCCAATTCATATAAAGTACAAAAATACTTTTAAAAATTAAACATAATGCATGGAGTAATAATTAAAGATATTAACTCTCATAATCATGTGTAGAACATTAAATGCCGTCTATTAAATGCGGAATACTAAGTGCAGTAACTTGAACAATAGGTTACCCATTTGATAATGACAAAATGTCTACATTAAACCATTAGATTACGATCTAATGGCTAGAATTAAATATCACCATCCAAGGTGATTTTCTGTAATGGCCAAAAATTTACTAATAGTAAATTGGTCTCTAATCAGGGTTACCAACCCATGACGTGGCTTGAGAATGGGTATATGATCTGAATACTTAGTGTGAAAATTGAGTAACATAGTATTTTAGAGTGATGGATACCTAGTGTGATGTATATATGTAGACTACTAAGTCACTCCTATTTGTATATAGTTGTCAAGATGTTAGAGGGGATGAGCCTCGAGATGCGTGCTGACGTAGGATCGGGATAGAGAGTGATGTGGTTAGTTAGTTTAAAGTTAATGTAGCTTAATAATTTTAATTTGATGTGGCTATAGTTGATTTACATTAAATGTAACATAAGTTCGCGAATTAAAATATTAACTATTTGATGCTCTTCGAGATACATGTGGACACATCAAGAGACTAATTAAGTATGAAATTGATGTTAGCAAGGGAGAGTTAGTAGTTTGCAAGTCATGTCATAAGCCATTAGATTAGTCTAGAGATGCGTGTGCTCATTAAGATCAATGACTATAAATCAATTCTAGTTAATGTATATATAAATGGATGAGATAAATATGCAAATCATTCTCATTTTCATACGTCGAGGAACGAATTTTGGAAATAGAGTGAGAGATATATATATATATATATATATATATATATATATATATATATTAACATTTATGAAGGATATTCTTGTGTGTTTCAGGTGTTGATCAAGTTGGGAGTATTCTACAACTAGGTAAGCTAATCTACTCAGTTTTGATAAAATTGAGGTGTTAAATCAGTTCTGATTTTTGTGAGATTTCACAGGCTAAATGAGGTCTTTTTCAAAATTGGTTTACACATTTAGATTCCTTCAAAAAAACCATTAAATTTGCTAAATATAAGTTTGGAATTTGGAGTTAAATTGACCTAGTTATAATCAATCAAACATTAAGGTGTATTTTTGAATTTTATAAAAAATGCAAGCATAAATTGATAGTTTAATGAATATATATGAAGTGTATGCTAAGGTTGTTGCTATGGTGGATGTGTTGTGTCCCTAGTGAGGGTAAAAGGGATCCAAAGTGATGGAGATGGCCAATTGGAGGAGGAAAGAAATTGATAGTGTAGAATTTCTGGGATTTCTTGCCTTTAGCGCCCAAGTAGTACTCTAAGGGAGTCACTGGTGCGCTAGATAAACTACCCAACACGCTAGATGTTTTGAACAACACACTAACCACAATTTCCTAACTTAAATCCAAACACCTTAAACAAGCTTAACACCTTAACTAAGGTTCTAAACACATTCTAAAACATATCAAATGGTACAAGGAGACTAGGGAAAAGTCTCAAAGGTTTGGGTATGATTTTTAATGTGTTCAGAGATCATATTAGTATAGGAGCTTGGCGTGATTTGTAAGTAAACTCATTGAGATATTTCTTTCCATTTCTTTCCATGATGCTTCTTATTAACGGTCATTTGGACAGTTGTGCCATTGTACTCTAGATGCCATGACTTTGTTGTCTTATCTCATTTCCTGAGTTTTTTATTATGACATTGGTTTATGTTTAAATGATATTCATTGACTCTTAATCCTGAGCTATGTTATTCGTAGTTATTAAGAGTGTTAATAGAAAAGCACGCTATTTATTGAATGAGTCATGATATTGTGAATCTCATTCTTTTGGTGCAATAGTTATGCAAGTTCATTGTTGGGTTCCTAAATTGTGTTGTTTCTTGATATGCGAAAGTAGTTATTGTACCTAGGACTACGATATGATAGAGATAGCCTCGACACATGGGGTCATTAGATTTCTTGGGTTGTCGAGATCTCAACACTAGGTTGTGCGACACACGGGGTATGAGACCCGATATTGTCAAAAAATGTATACATATATGAAAAATGGGCATTATGAGTATATATATGCCCTAAATAGTGTAACTGATTTGATGTGATGTAATTTCATATTCAACCAGCCCTGATCATTACTGCTTAGCAGAGTGTCAGTTTTATGATGTTTAACTGAATCATCTTATAACATGATTCTTGTTTCAGCTTTCTCTGCTATTGTTATGCTTTATAATATTTGTTGTATATTTGAAAATATGGATAAATGTCTCTAAGTGTTACTTTCTACATTACTGTACTCACAGTCCTTTTTATGATGGTAGGAGTAGATACTTCGAGTAGCTGACCAGGGAAAGAGAAGATTGTCAACTAGTTTTAAGCTATTTGAAGACATTTCCTGGTACTTTTATAGGTGACCAATTTGTGTATCTATACTTATGTTTTTTGTATAACTTTGCATGATATATTGGGTTGAGAGACTAGACTTCCTTACTATTTTATGTATAACTTTAGTTGATTTTATATGATTGTCTGTTTACCTGATTTCCATAGTAGGTGTTTTCATAAATACTTTTGCTTATCTTATTAAGTTTTCCGCTGAAAACTAAGGTTGCAATAACGATCTTTTAATTAACTTTGATAATATTGAAATGAATAGTAACTAAGATGATCCTATGTAACGAGGTAAATGTAGTGAAACGTTTGACTAGTACGTTGTTAAGTTCTACATGGCGAGGGTTAAGGCTTAATGATGCAATTAGGCCGGGCAGTACCCGATTTGAGGAGTTGGGCCATCACAGTTGGTATCGGAGTCTATATTTATTGAGCCTAGGTTGTAAAGTATAATTTATTCTATAACGTGATACCAACATCACAGGTGGTATCAGAGCTAGTTTTAGTGAACCTTGTGGATAAAGAAATTGTGATACCAACGTCACGGTTGGTATCAGAGCCTAGGTTTATAGAGCCTAGGCGATGGAATATTAGTTTATTCTTTAATGAGAAACTAATGTCACAGTTAATATATTAATGTCTAAGTTATGTTTGGTAGGAGAATCTATGTTTTTGATAAGTACAAAATGAAAACTTAAATAAAACACAAACTTTAGATATAGAAACTAGACGGTCCTTGCCTAGAAAGCTATTACTTGGGAAGTGAGTGAGTGTGAGATGAGGACTGCTATGTGTTTATGTTATGTTTTGTACGTATATATATATATATATGCAATATTTACACTGTACATGATGTCGTGATCGTTGTCAACATGCAAACTACGATGGCCGATCTGTGATAGGGTAGAAATGGTAGTAAGAACGGTAGCCAGGCTGAGGGTTTTTGGAGGCTATCAGATAGAGTTGCAGTATAGGGTTAGTAGTTGGCCGACTTCATGTCTGATAGGATTATACGCATGTCTACGCTTACACAACCGCCACCACCACTAATGCAAATGGTGGTGGACTAACACAATCACTGCCTAAGGATAATAGTTGACCGAGCTCCTCAAAATTGTATGAGCACATTTGGTTTCAACGGTTGTTCCCGTCGAGCCTATTACGATAGTGCTTTCGGCACCTGATATTTCGATTGTATCGGCTACTACCACCACCGTACTGTGAGCATCGAGCTACCTATAGCGTCGATAATACCTATTCCATTAATGATCTTTTCTGTGATAATACTAGTAGAGATTTTGATTGACGCTACGCTAGTGTTGACCGAGAAAAATAGGAAGAGGAAGAGAAGTAAATGATTGAAGAAAATGTCTGAATGATCCAGCTCATTTTGATTAGAGATGCTAGTTACCACGACATATTGTGCATACACGCTTCTCAAGTGACACCAGCAATAGCGAATAGTTGTCCGTCCATGTCTTTAGTTGTTATGGTTCCATCTACCTTTGTTCTTGACTTTGCTAGTCAACCACCTTCAATAGTGCAACCACTATAATAGTTTCAGCAAGCTCAGTGCAGTAGAGAACAGTATGTATCGAGGCAGGAGTAGAGATTCACTTTGAGATCGACTGAGTTAACATAGCAAGAAAGACGTATGACGTGATGCATATGTGGTTAGGTGAAACACATCATGAGTTGCATTCCACAATCAGGAAGTAGATTTCTCATGCCACTATACCAGGATTAGTACTATAACTGTCACTGATTAAACAAACATTAGGTGACAGTGGTCGAGATGCACCAAGGCAGGGACGAACTTTGACGATAGTTACAGCGCGGAGGAGATTACTGACATGTTATTGATGTCATTGGTTTGGAAATATAGCTCACAATGTACACAATCCAGAAATTTTCTTTGGCCAGAGATAGAGAGTGGGGTTAGAGGTAGTGACATTAGTCCACAGAGACAATGATTGACACGCAGACCGAACACATGCTTAGATGATGTCCACAACTTCATGACTATCAGTAGCCTGCCATGCAACCACATTCCTATTATAGAGCTCATGTGTAGATAGAGCCGAATTCAGAAACAACACACGATCCTGGTAATGGTATGCATTTGATTGTTATGACGTTAATTATGCACCATTTGACTAGGGTATAATGGTAGCTACACTAGTGATTTAGGAGTTAAAATTGATATCCGAATTGATGAGATTAACTTAAATAAGTCCATATCATGTGAGATAATAAGATAATAAAAGTAGCGTTGCCTAATAATCACACTAAAAACTTTCATAAAGAAGATTAAGCCTAATGAGATTTCTCTTGAGTACTATGACCAGAGTGTCGTATATTATGATAGTGTACATGTGGTAACTAAGCATAGACTCACCCATAATAATATTTGAACCCAGGGTAAGCGGTTAGTGGATCCACCTGAGGTTATTGGGAAACACTTACTTTTGGGCTAGTATCATTTGAAGTTTTGGCTAAGGTAATTATTTAGAGAATGAAGTGAATAAAAGTTATACCATATGTTTTAAATGATGAAGAAACAAGAGTCGAATGGTGAGTGACTCAATTTCTTATTAAGGATAAGACTGTATAATGAGATTAAGCTTATGATTAAGTTCAATTTTGAGGACGAGATTTCTATTAGTTGAGAAGACTGTAATAGCCCAGAATTTAATAATAGTAAATGATTATCTAATTAGGGTACTGACTAGTGATGTGACTTGAGAACGCGTATATGGTCCGAATACTTAGTGTGAGGACCGAGTAACATAATATTTTTGAGTGATGGATGCTTAACGTGATGTATATACGTAGAATTCTAAGTCACTCTTACTCGTAGATAATTATCAAGACGTCAGAGGGGACGCGCCTCGAGATGCATGCCGACATGGGACCGGGGTAGAGAGTGATGTGGTAAGTTAGTTTAAAGTTAATGTAGCTTAATTAGTTGAATTAGATGTGGCTATAGTTGATTTACATTAAATCTAACCTAAGTTAGAAAATTAAAACAATAGCCTTCGATGCTCCTCGAGATACATGTAGACACATCAAGAGACCAATTAAGTATGAAATTAGTGTTAGCAAGGGAGAGTTAGTTGAGATTTAGTGGTTTGCAAGTCATGTTATGTGACGACCCTCGTCCCAACAAGTTGGGCCCCACTTGGACTAAACCTACGTGGACCCCTGGTCAACCCCCGCAAGGTCAACGCAATCCTAGTTAGTCTATTTTTCTTTTTAGTAATTATTATTTGATTGCTTATTAGAGTTATCAAGATTCACATGTCTTAATTTAGAATGATGCAGCAGAAGAAGTGAAATAATTAAAGCTACTAATTTTAGATAATTTAAAATCGAGACAAGCCTAAATGTGGAAATCATGAAAAAGTGATCTCATGTATATCATGTGACAAAAAAAGAAATCATGTACATGTATCCAATGCCTTTCTTAATCCCATAACCCAAAAGTATATAAACATTAGTATATAGTTCATAATTATATACAAAACAACAAAATGACCTCAATGTAAAAGAGAGGAAATCGACTCTAAAAGTACAGTAAAAGTAATCACCAAGTACGAGCTCCTTTCCCTTACAACTCGAGGGACCTCCAATTGTCACCGAAAATGGAGACAATTCCAATGAGTGAAGCTATAGGAGTCTCAACAGCTCTTTCATGAATTCCAATAAATAAGCCAGAAGATAATGTGGGAATGTAAATAAATATGAAATAAAGTAAGTGCATAATAAACAGGCTAAAGAAATGACAATGATGAATGAATGTTAAAGAAACAAGAGGAAGAGTGTCTAAGCAGTCCAAATCCATCAAGCGTGAGCCTGCAGCCGCAAACTTGATTTCCTAGAACTATGGACTAAATCCTGAGTTCAAAATGGAAAGTAGTCCACATAGGTGTAGATGGTAGACCCGAACACTGCACCCGCGACTACACTCAAAGATCCTGTAAACACAAGGGTGTAAACAATAGCAAGTCGAACACCCCGTGAGTGCATTCCCGACACACTTAGATCCTGAAACACTCACATAACGAGAATGGAAATTCAAATAAGGTTTAATTCAAGAACTTATCACAAGAAAAGGTAATGAAATTGAATTGAGCATTGTAATGATTTTCTTACAAAGAAGTAAGTCAAATAAGTGAAATGAATTACTATGAAGGCCCCCGCTAGTCTACTTACCTCAAATGCAATAAAAGTTGCAGTACAATGGCTCCCACACACCCCACAACACTCTCTCGATACTAGTTTCTAGTCTCCTAGGTCCCTAATATCATTTAGAATTGTTTTTATATATGTTAGAGCTTATTTTCTTTGGTTGTGTTAATTTAATGCTAAAACAATCCCTAAAGTTCAACTTCTTTAAAATTTATGACACTTAAACTCATATTGACCTTTCATCTCGATCAATTTATTCCAAAAGTAATACCTGATGTTGCTAGCTATGAATACCAGGTATTTAGAATACTTGGATGTCGATAAAAAAATCCAAGAGAAATTTATTTGATCAAGTTTAAGTTCAAATTTGCAAAACAATCTACTAGCATAGTCTCACTTTCATGATTCAAAAATGCATAAAAATAGTTTAGAGAATTTGGATTGACTTGAAACTCCTTTGGCAAAAGATTTATAGTATTTTTATGTATTCTGGATAATATGGTCTTAATTGGACCATTGGAGGCCCTCAAAAAGGCCGCAAAGCAAAAATCACTCCAAATGTTGTTTAAAAGAACTATCCTAGATATAAACTCTTATTTCAGACCATTTTTGACAAAGAAGATGGTCTAATCATTGAGGAATAATGAATATAGATTTTTCTTCTTCTTAGCTTTCCATAAATATAAAATACACTCAAATCCGATTAAAATTGAGAGAGTTATGCCCAAAACGCCAAGTTAACTCAATTTAATAAAGTTTAAGCTAAACAATAGAAGAAAAGTTCATTACTCTTAAACCACACATCCGAAAATCACAATTTTTGGTGGAAAGCTCTTCCAAACAATCAAGAATATCATATAAAAAGTTTACTCAATTTCGATAAGAAATGATGGATTTATGCTATTTAGGATTTAGGCTCTAGTTTTGCTCCATAGAAGACACAAATCATCCATTCAACTCATTTCAATTTTATAAGCATTTATGGCTGTAATTCCATCCATTTTTCTACTCTACTTGGGTCCTAATAACCACTTTAAACAACTAAAATAACTCAAAAAATTAGAAGTAATGAATTCCAAACGCTTCTCTCCAATTCATATTATTAATCCACAATACAATGCATTTTTTTTAATCAAAACATTACCTAACATCAATATAACTTATTTTTTTCCCATCAAAACTCACTTGTAAAGAATCCAAATGAATCTAAATAATTCAAGGAATTCATATTCTACTTCTACTCTTGCAACTCTTGATTGAGGCATTTCATCAAACATATATCATTTACGCACTTGAACAACAACAAAAACCATTGACATTCATTCAATATATTTCAATTTTTTCATACATGGAATCCATCAAAATTTTTCATCTTTTGAGTGAAAACTCAAGTTCTCAAGATCCCGTAATCATTCAAACTAAATGCATACATAAATTGAACTCAAAAACCCTAATTCATGTAACCAAAACTTGAAGTTTAGCATCCAATTTTGTTCGGAAGTAAAGGAGACTTAAAACCATGACTCAAGATCATTAAAAATAAAGTTTAAAATCATTCTCAACGAGAATTTAGTCTCGTAACCTTTCACAAACTCAAAACCCCAAAACTATAGTTCATGAACATCAAAGCATGATTTTTCCCTCAAAATTTAAACACAATCAATTGGGTCTTCTAAAAGACTTTAAATTTATTCAACTTGAGATCAAACTTTCTACAAAAGAGTAGAAAATAAATTTTTTCTTTAAGAATTCAGCACACATTTGTTTAAGAAAAACCCCAATTTTTTCTTTACAACATGCAAGAAAAAAAGGTGAGCTTGGTACCTAGGGCTCGCACTTCACTCCTCTTTAGTCCTTAGCTCCAATCCTTCTTTAATTTTTTAATCTCCAGCAACTTCTTTGGTGTTCTTCCCTTCATATAGTGCTGATTTTTTTCTTCACACTACCAGGAATGGCTAAGGCTCACTTTTATAGTTTGGGACTTTGCATATGAACCTTTAGATCCACTTTATATCTACCCCATCATTTTCATCACTAGGAAGATCTACACTTCATATTTAATTAGACATGCACACCCTTGGATGCATTTTATTCTCTCTAGATTTTAATAGATTGTTCCCTAAAGGATGGTCTCTACTTAAGTCCCATTAAAGCCATATGAGACTTGTTCATAATTCCATACTTAAGCTTTTTAAATTAAAGCATATGCTAGTTCATATTTTCAAGTTTAAATGATTCATCAAAACTTGATAGATTAATGCACATCAACATGATTATACTTCCATAACCAAAGGCTATAATATTAACCTAGTCTATTAATCAATGTAGGTTACTAAAATAACTTTTATCTAAGTTAAATTTATATTCATTTAGTCCACTTAGGCTAAATTTTCTAAATCAAGCCACTTCATAACTTAGATATCTGTAGTACATTAGGGCCAACATCTAAGTTATGAATTACACCTAGGTCTCATCGACATATCGACCTTACCAGAATGCCTACGCGTGCACATCTCGATGCAACTCTAGCTTGCTCGATTGACAAGAGAATTATAAAATTGCACGATGAATATAGATATATAATACACGTCATCATGCAAATATAAAATATTTTTAGGGTCATTACACATTATAAGCCTTTAGATTAGTCTTGAGATGCATGTGCAAATTAAAATCACTGGCTATAAATCAATTCTAGCTATTATATATATAAATGGATGAGATAAGCATCCAAATCATTCTCATTTAATTTTTTTGGTGTGTTCGGTTGGATTAATAGGGTTGTCTTGATAGAGTCAGATTAACAAGCATCACATTAGTTAGCTATGGATTAAGGATAATCTGCGTTTGAGGAAGGCTGGCAGTTTAAGTGATTTTGGACAAATGGCCTTTTTACCACTCCCAATATAAATAATCCAATGAAACTCATCTCCACTCTTGAATCATGATCTTGGCCAAACAAAGGAGCAACTGGGGAAGAAGAACCTCCATAGGTGTGTATTAATTGTACACCCCAACCCATTTATTCACCACGTACAATGAAAAGTTTCTCTACCATATAATGCATCCCAACCCATTTATTCACACCATGTACAATGATAGGTGTCTTTACCATATAATGTGCATCTTGTTTTTCTCCAACTTTCAATCCAACTAACTGCCCTTCTCATCTCTCAAACAATTATACCAGTATTTTTTTTATAAACAAACAATTGCACCTTTAAACCCATAGAGATTGATGACCTTCACCATCGCCATGATTTTCTTCTCAAAATCTCTATCATGGAGAAGAAAACCCTAGAAATATTCTTAGAGATGGGAAGAAGGGATTACTGATTCACCAAATGGTAAGGAATCTAGTGCAGAGAAGGAAGAAAAAGATGGGAGCAAGGTAAGATGCAAGGATAGAGCAGAGGGGATGAGAGCGAAGAATGTGAATGAGACCCTTTGTAGACCGTAGGAACGAAGGGAATAAGAATAAGTTGTTAAGGGCAGAATGAGAAGTTTCAGCCTCCCTCACATAGAATTGAGTAACGAGTAGGTTGAAGTTCACTCAAATTAGTCACCTGGATTCATGATTAAACGATCCATTTTGTTACCTAGTCATCCCGACCCAACACCAAATTAAAAGTTAATCAAAGGATTAAACATATAGTTAACCCAATCGAACACACCATTAGAGGAGAAGGAATTCTAGATAGAAAGATCAACATTTGTGAAGGAAATTATGGTGTATTTAAGGAGTTGATCAAGTTTGGAGTGTTCTACAACCAGGTAAGCTAATTTACACCTAGTTTTGATAAAATTGAGGTGTTAAATCAGTTCTATTTTTTGTGGGATTTTAAAGGATAAATAAGATCATTTTTGAAATTATTTTTCATATTTGGATTCTTTGCAGAAACCCATTAAATTTATTACAAAGAAGTTTGGAATTTAGAGTTAAATTGACTAAGTTAAGACCAATAAAAGTGTAAGGTGTACTTTTTAGTTTTATAAAAAAAATGCAAGCATAAATTAATGGTTTAATGAAAATATATGAAGTGTATGCTTAGGTTATTGCTATAGTGGATGTGTTGGGTCCTTGGTGGAGGATAACAGGGATCCATGGCAATAAAGATGGTCGATTGAAGGAGGAAACCCAAAAATTTGAAGTGTAGAATTTCTTAGATTTACTCCATTTAGCACGCTAAACATGCTAGCTAGTGCCCTACATGCATGTAGCTCAGTAATTAGTGTGAGTGGTATGCTAAAGGAGTTAATAGCGCGCTAGATAAACTAATCCGCGCTCTAGGTGCTCCGGATAACACACTGACCGCAATTTCTAACTTAAACTCTAACACCTTAAACAAGCTTAACACCTCAACTAAGGGTCTAAACATATTCTAAAACATATCAAATGATGTCAGGAGCCTAGGGAAGAATCTCAGGCGTTCGGGTATGAGTTTAAAGGCGTCAAGAGATTGAGTTAGCATTGGAGCTTGGCGTGGTTTGTAAGTAAATTGATTGAGATGTTTAGTTCCATTTCTTTCCATAATGCTTCTTATTTACAGTCATTTGGACTGCTATACTATACACTCTAAATTCCATGACTTTGTTGTCCTATCTCGTTTCATAGTTTGTTATCATGGCATTGCTTTACATTGAAATGATATTCATTGACTCTAAATCTTGAGCTATGTGATTCTTGGTTATTAAAAGCGTTAATAGAAAAAGCATGCTATTTGTTGAGTGAGTCATAGTGTTGTGAATCTAATTCCTTTAGTGCATTAGTTATGCAAGTTCATTGTTGAATTCCTAAATTGTGTCGTTTCTTGATAGGTAAAAATAGTTCTTGTATCTAGGACTATGATATGATAGAGATAGCCGTGACACACGAGGTCATTAGATTTTTGGGGTTATCGAGATCTCACCACTAACTTGTGCAACATAGGGGGTATGGGACACGGTGTTGTCGATAAGTACATAAATATATAAAAATGGTCATATGAGTGTATCTACGCCTTAAATAGTGGAACATGGTTGATGTGATGTAATTTCATAGTCAACCGGCCTTAGATCCTTATTGTTTAGTCGAATGTCAGTTTCATAATGTTTAACTGAAGTATCTTATATCATGATTTTCATTTCAGCTTTCTTTACTATCGTTATGTTTTCTGATACTTAATGTATATTTGGAAATGTGGATAAATGTCTTTCAGTGTTATTTTCTACACTAATTTACTCATCATCTTTTTTATGATGGTAGGTGTAGATACTTCGAGTAGCAGACCAAGGAGGGAGAATATTGATGACTAGGTGCAAGAAAATGACTAAGTTGTCTACTGTGATGAGATTAATGGCTTTGAAAAAGGATTTTTATTTTTCTGAACGAGCTTGCGACTACATCTTACAGTATTGTCATCATATGTTACCAGAAGAAGACTCGCTTGTCGAAAGTTTTTACGACACTAAAAGACTAATGCGGGGATTGAGTTTGTCGGTCGAGCATATAGATTGTTGTGAACACAATTGCATGATTCTTTAAGGCTTAGACTCTAAGTAAGAGTGGTGAAGTTTTTGTGGGAAGTCCAAATACGATTAAGAGCATTCAACCAGGTCGAAGAATTGAAAAATGCGTAAACAAATGTATTACTTTCCATTAACTCCACGACTACAACTTTTTTATGTGTCAAAACTAACTACAAGGCATATGCGGTAGCACTGGGGAGACCACTCACCGAAAGACGTCATGCAATATTGCTCTTATTCGATTGCAGGGAAACATCTCAATGAGGTGAATGAAGAGTTTGACGCAGAGGTGCAAAACGTTCGTTTGGAATTATACATTGATGGTTTTCAAGTTTTTGGTGTTTTAGGGAAGCAATACTCTTCATGGTCTGTCATATTGACTCTGTACAACTTTCCACTTTACATTTGCATGAAAAAAGAGTTCATCTGTTCTTACTGTAATTCTTCTCCGACCGTCACATCCAGGTTAACAAATTGATGTTTTCCTACAATCCCTGGTGAAGGAATTACAAGTCTTATGGCAAGACGGCGCGGTTAAATACGACATATCTAAGAAGTCTAATTTTTTTATGCGAGCTTCCCTCATGTGGATTGTAAGACAATTTTCCCATATACGACATGCTATCAAGGTGGAGCACGCACGGTAAGATGGCTTGTCCATATTGTATGGAAGATACATAAACATTCCAGTTGAAACATAATGGAAAAACTTATTGGTTTAACTATCATTATTGATTTTGCCTTTTGGTTCGAGTTATAGGAGAGATAAAGAAAGTGTTCGCAGAGGAATAAATGTGTTACATGAAGGACCGCCATTGTTAAAATACGGCAAACACTTGTTGATCGAAATTGAACGTTTGGGGTTGACGAAGGTGAATGAAGTTGGGGCAGGAGCAGTAAAGGCAATATATGTTAAAACTACGGGATGGCGAAAAAGAAGCATATTTGGGGACTTGTCTTACTGGAAGATTAATATCGTAAGGCACAATCTAGATGTCATGCATATCGATAAAAACGATTTTAATAATGTCTTCATCATGGTGATGAGGGAAAAATCAAAGACTACGCAAAATCTAGACAAGACGTGCATGAACTTTGCCACTGCCCTACCTTGCACATGGACGCTATGTCGAAGAAATATCCCAAGGTAATTTTTATGCTTGACAACCAATAAAGCAAATACTTTATGTGGTTGTACTAGTTTGTAATTGAATTCTCAATTTTATTTTTCTAGGAAAACCATGATAGGAGGTTAGAAGAGATGACACAAGCATCTCTAGATGTGCCCGTGGATGAAGATGAGCTTTTCTATGAGATTTCTCCAAGGGATCCAAAAGGGCGGATTTATGGCTTAGGCTTAGGATCCTATGTGAGACCAACTGGCGACAAAGGAGGTACTAACTCATCATATGTCGAGGAGATATTGAGGTTGATCAAAGAGGTCATATATCTTCATGAGGGGGGGGGGGATGATCAATGAGATGATGAGCCACCTCTCAGCATTTTTAAGGTAGCAAAACCCTTGAGTAGATTTTGGCGATTTCGGAGCTAGCAACAATCACGCATCACCTCATCCGACTTGCTGATGCCCCGCCTTCTTAGGCCCTACCACAAGAATCAACTGATCATGACGATTATGGAAGGGACGATCATATTCAGGACTTCTTTGCACAAGAAGATGACGACTTAAGTCGTTTGTAGTCGTTATGTAGCTTGATAGAAGTTTTTTTTAGGAACATTATTGTGATTATTGTAAACTTTTGTTGTTTATTATGAAATCTCTACTTTTGACAATTTATTTAAATTTTGTTTTATTTTTCTAATGATTTTAAAAAAATCACTTTATTATTTAATATTATTTGTTGCTATAGCAACGAATTACCAACATAATTTGATATTTCGTTATTAATCCGTTGCTAAACAGCATTCCGTTGTTTATCCGTTGCTATTTAATATTATTTAATATTATTTGTTGTTATAGCAACGAATTACCAATGGAATTTGATATGTCGTTGTTAATCCGTTGCTAAATAGCATTCCATTGTTGATCCGTTTCTATTTACCAATGGATTGGCAACATAAATTATTAAAGTGATAATTTATTTTTTAAAATTTAAAGAATGCCCCAGTGATATTCTGTTGCTAATTCGTTGTTAGTTAGCAACATATTAGCAACGAAAGTTATGAAAGAAATGTTTCCTTTTCATTAAATATAATTATTTGTCAATTGCTAATTCGTTGCTAATTGGTTGCCAAATAGCAATGAATTAGCAACGGAATATTAGTAAACAAAATCAAATTAATTGTTTTTCTATTGCTAATCTGTTACTATTTAGCTTCGGATTAGCAACGGAACAACTATCGTCATTGCCATTTAGCAACGGAATACCTACGGAATTTGATGTTCTGTTGCTAATCCATTGCTAAATAGCAATGGATGAGCAACGGAAATAGTTTGTCGCAATTAAACGACAAATAGGAAAAAGGTATTGGCAACGTTTAGCAACAAAATTTGTCGTTGCTAAGTTAGGGACGGATTAAGAATTCCGTTTCTAACTAGGTAGCGACGAGGGTTTTAGCAACACATAAATTTTGTAGCTAATCCATTGCTAAATTGATTAGCAACGACAAAACAGGGGCATTAGCAACAAAGAATTCCGTTGCAAAATTGGCTATTTTTTGTAGTGCGTGCGTCATTTGCAATCTGCTCATGCATGCCCGTCATTAACACTCGTGCCTGACCAGAGGAGAGCCTGTTCTCTCCCGCTCTCATACGCAAACTGTTCACAACATCCTTGTTGCGATACCTCTTGCTCGTGTCCCAGAGTCATCTTGAGGTATGCGCATCCAATGACCTCGTGCGATCTGATGGTTCTTTTGCGTGTGTCCCACTGCGTCCTCCCTTGTGCACACACGTCCGTGATCTACCCATTTGTTCGTGGGCCTCAAATTAGCCCACAAGCCTGCGCCTAAGTCATTATATATATATAGTGTTAATTTAGTAATATATTTAATATAAATATCCTCAAATGAATGCTAATTCATGGTATTACTTTATTTTTAGGGAATTAAGAATTATTGGAGGGGATCAAGGAAAACGAGAAAAAATATAGCAAAAACCTACAAAATCAGAGTTGGCGTCGTGGGAGCAAGTATTTATGATGTGGGAAGAAAAGGTACAATGTGGGGATGAAAGGCACGACATCAGAGAGAAGAAGAAATGAAGATAATCAACTCTAGAGGCCATGCACAGTAATGGTGTCATGGCTCACAAGTGATAACGGTGGGATACACAGGGGACGGCGTCAAGGCTCCAGGAGGTAAAAAACACACAACGAAACTGTAGCACAATAGCGGTGCCATGGCTTAACAAACATGGCACCGGGGCATTGGTGACACCACCAATTTTCCAAAAATTAGAAAGTGAGGCTTTAATTCGAGCTAAATTGTAATTTAAGGTTTTTAATTATTATTATTAGGGAGTATAAATACGTATTAGGACCTGCAAGACAAGGGGAAGACAACCACATAGAAGGATATTAGCCTCCATTAGAGTAATTTAGCTTTAAGTTTGAGTATTAAAGAGCTTTTGTTGGAGAAACGTTGAAGGCTCTACGTTTGCAATCAATATTTGGTTTCATTAATTAAATCAAGGTAAAAAAAAATTCATCTCTATCTTGCAATGAATTCTATATTGAATCGGGATGTGTGTGTTTGAATGATGTACGAGTAGCCTATTTATCTTAGGGATCGATGGATCTTATAGTATGAATGCAATGCTTTGAAATAGGAATAAAAAGAGATAATAAAAGTGCGATGATTATAATTTGTATTGATTCAAAGTATAATGCTTTAGAAGTCTTGATCACGTGTTTAATGAACTTAGAATTTAAGAGTTATCATGGTCATTTAAGCTTCTAATCTGGACATAAACGGTACAACTGTAAAATAGATAATATCGAGAGATAGTTGTTGATTAAGGAGGAGTTTAGTTGGTTATGAATCAAATGATTTGAGAACTAAAACAATGTGAAACTCATATTATTCACACCAATATGTGGAGTTCTAGTTTGCACATTAGAATCTTCTCTGTCGTGATAATGGGTTGAAGTGGATTTCAAGGAAATCTGTCTATTCTAATTAGGCATTGCACACAACATATTGAGATGTAAATACAAAGCATAATATTAAATTACCTAGATGAATTTGTGAACTAAGATATCTTTAATATAAAAAGTCAACTAAAGTTTAAAGTGAATTGTTAGATTAGTTTAGATTAATAAAAAATCAATTAAAAGTGAATCCCTTAGCAATAGTTCAAGTCAAATAGGTAATATACAACTAGTACAAAAATATTTCCCTAAGGAAGATATCCGTGATCAATGTAAGTTGATTGCACTATTACTACAAGCGAGCCTTTATACTTGCGACGTGTGACAAGTTTTTGGCGCCATTTTTGGGGATAGGTAGCCATTAGAATTAATAAGTTAGTTTGAGTAGTTGCTAAGTCTTATTTTTAGTACTTTACTTTTCAATTCATAAAAACGAAAATAACAAAACAATAGGCTTAAGTTTCAGTTTGACTTTCAACACTTGATCATTTTATGTTTTCTTTTTAGGGATACTTAATGCATACGTAGAATGTAAGAGAATGAACTAGTGCTTTACGATTCAGAGATAGAAAGAACGACTAAAGGAAAGAAAAAGAAAGGATTCAATATGGCTAAGGAGCAAGTTAGTTACCAACAACGAGTTGCGGAAATAACCAACCCACAGGTGATCTGGTAGTGTATGAGAGGTGCGAGGATAGAGATGCATTCGCAACTTCTTCAAGCCAGAAGTCAAGAGACGTACAATGGAGTTATGAGGCTTCCAGCCAACACCACCGAGTTCGATCTGAGTCTATCTCTGATAAACATGATGCAAAATAGTCTATTCAGATAGCTATCCAATGAACATCCAGTTACACATGTAGGGAATTTCTTGGAGAAGTGTGACACCATGCACATAATCAGAGTTACTAAAGTGGTGATCAGGATGTGAATTTTCCCATTCTCATTGAGTGGAAAAGCCAAGCCCTGGTTCCATGAGCTGAATGCAGGGAATATGACTTCATAAACAGAAATCAATGAAAGATTGCTAATGAAGGTCAGTGGATGGATACTTAATATTAATCAGTTCAAATAAAAATACATGGAGTCTCTTGGTGACGATTGGGAAAGATTTAAAGAGATGCTAAGGAGATGTCCGGGACACGGTTACGTGAAACGGGCACAACTCTAGATTTTTTACTATAGGATGAACCACAGCAAAAGAATCTACACTACAAAAAATAGGATTTTTTAGGCAACTAAAAGACCGCCCTAAAAAATCACAAAGTGACCCAAAAGGTCTTTTGGGTCGGACTTGGGATGATTCTATGTTCGTTGCAATAACAAGGGCCGCAAAAGCTATTTGGGGTACACATGGGCGTCTTAGATGCCTTTTGCAACACCTTATTAGGACGTATTGCCATGTCATTTTAAGTATTATCTAAAAAAAAAATTATTTACTTTTCAAACGGTCCTTCCGCCATCGCAAATAAGCCTTTTTGGGGCTCTTGTAAACCGACAAAAAAAGCTATTTGAACAACCACAATTTTTTTAGGGCGCACATAACCACCCCAAAAAGTACCTTGATTTGAAAACACTAAAGCATTTGGAGAACCATTTTTTCAGTCCTTAATAGTTCAACATGTTTCTAGTTTTTACAAATTAATTAGATTTCACACTAAAAAATACAAATGCCTAATAATTCATAAAATTCATTTATAATACACAAAACATAAACACAAATAAAAGTTTTCAATCAAAACATATGTAGCTACCTATCAATACATAATTGTTACTTAATTTTCCGAAAATAGTTAATACAATCTTTACAATCTTATAAAAACAATAATCTTTAAAGCATATCATTCCAAAATATGGAGCAAAAGTGCACAAAATTCTTCCTAAAGAAATTAATCTATCATTCTCTTTTGTGGTGAAGGTCCTCTTTGCTTTCTCTGAAAAAAATAAAAAATAAAAAACACATTAAGTCTCTTGAACACAAAAATATAAAAATATAAAAGAAAAAAATGGTCAAAGCCATAAAAGAAAGAAATGTTCGATCTATTTGTTTGATATTTAAAGTCTTTGACCTATAAAGTCTTTTAATATTTTATGAATTTCCAACTCAACTTGGGGTGGGTATTAAGACATTTCTAGTCTTGTAACCTTATATTAAACTCTTTCACTTAACTAAATCTTATGCTTACATTTCTAACAAAATCTCGTCAGAGTTTCCCATCAGTAATTGGAGTCTAAAAAATAACAAAACATGTAATAACATGCTCAAGGTTCAAATAGGAATTTATAAAGTAAACATAGCACAAATGTGATCATTTAAGTAGTACATATAATATAAGCACGACTCTTCAATATATGAATCATACAATTAAAAAATTCTCTAAAACAACGACTAGCTAGATATAAGTAGGAACTTAATCTTTAATAAGCTCATGGTTAAAATAGTTTAAAGTTTAATGAATTGTGAGTTTACTAACTCACAAAAGAAGGAAATAAAAATTGATTACCAAACAAAAAAATATTTTTACTTTTTTTTATCAAGTTACAAACTCTATCTAAAACGTATAGCAAATTAAACAAGTGTCTTCATTGCATTAAATTCACAATTCAAACCATTAAGTGTTATGAGTTCCAACATGTTAAAAACATCTAATTAAAACAATAACAAAACTCTTAATTAGGAAAACTCATGTACATATTGAGACCATTTTGATTTAATTGGAATGTCAAAAATTGAAATAGTTACAACATTCTTTACTGTCAAAAGAGAGCTTCTAATAAGAAATTCAAGTATATTTAATTGATTCTTTAAATTAAATGTTTGGAATGTTACATTAATATCTAGCTTTCCCTTTGACACTATATCTTTAGCATTATAAACATGATCTTGAAACTTAATTGACAAAATCAAAATACAACTATAAGGAAGTAATACATACGATCATCAACACAAATTTATGGGCAAAAATTTTGACAATAGTACCATCAATCTTAAAATAATCAAACAGATAAATAATTGATCAAGGATCATCATTCACACAATGAACACAATTCTTAATCAAAACTTTAACTTCACCAAATGAACATTATGAAACAAAAAATAATAATTTATTAAGTTTACTTACTATCTTTGAGTTGATCCTTCATGTGGACCGCGACTTGCATACAAGTTTTGAGGAAATGGTACAGGTGAGAGTGATCGATGTGCACTAGATGTGTCAGGAACTTGTGAAATTAAGTGAGGTCCCTTAATTGTTTAACATATTCAGTATGCACAACTAATGAATTATATGTTTCACTATATATACATGAATGCAACTTGAAGGAATTGAAATGCCTATTTTCTCTAAATGTGATTGGACCAAAGTAGGCATGTTTGCTTACATGTAATCTTTGAATTGACCTTTCATCTCTTCCCTTGTCTCCCTTCTTATTTTTTCTACTATTTTAGGGCTAGGCACTTGTGCAGATTTTTTCAAAGCGTCCTTTTTAGAACGACATAAACTAAAATTTTGGACTCATCCACGTGTATCTTTGCCTACAACATCATTAAAAATTATATCCATATACTCTTGTATCATTTCCTCCTATGGGACATCAGCAAGTCTCTCACGCAAATCAGAATATAAACACGTAAAATCAATAAATACAAGTTACATATCGAGTAAGAAAAAGTAAAAACAAATAGAAGTTGCATTTGCACTTACAACAACATCTTCGGTGTTAGGATCCAATCGAACTCCAAGTTTTGGCATGTGTGTTTTGATCCATACATTTGATGTACTAATATCTTCTCCATTTTGCTCCATCGTGCGCATTGAATTGAAATAAATAAAATATAGAACTCATGATATATCACGTATTATGTGTTATTATCAAACTTACCTCATATCTTACGTCAGCATGTCCATTTCTTCCTTTTCTATAAGTAAAGTTCATTTTTTCACGATTTTGCTTATTTTTTCAACAACTCCCCGCAATAATGTGTTGAATTGAATCATAATTTTTTAAGATAAACATTAATTAATGTTTAATGGAAATTGATACCTTTGCAGTTTTAGATTTCCAATATCTCACCAATTCTTTCCATTGGCTAGCTACTAGTCGTGGAGGAGTTACTTTCAACTTTTCATCGTCATTGACCTATAAAGTAAAGTAGTTAGATTTCATACGATATTTCCAATTTCTTCACTTATGGGCTACTGACTTGAAGCAAGTCATTCTATACTCAAGTAGTGTAAAATCCCGAAATTCTTAAATCGATAATTACGGTTAATCCAGGATTAAGGAAGCTTAATTATAGTTTTGGTCGCGAGTCGGGAATTAGACACCAGTGAATTTGAGATTTATAATTAATTTTATTAGTCTGTGATGTTTTTCTAGTGTTGTGTATTATATATTATTTTATTTAGCGAAATTTGAGTGATTGAGTAAATTCGAGATTCTCTGGGTTTTGTCTTAAGATACGCGCCAAGATGAGTGTTGAGATTGTTAAAATATTGACATAAATATTAGTTTTGAATTTCGCGAAGAATAGTTGAATTTAAATTAAAAATCTGAAATTTGGACCTTAAATGGACTTAACGAGCTAACATGGGGATTTGCCTCGATTTGAGTGTAAGTCAGGATTGGAGGTAGTGTGAAATGAGACAAAGTTGTGTGAAATCTTGTTTTGAGTTTGGTGTCAGTTGACTATAGTCGAGGCTAAGATTTGGTCCAAACTGGTGCAAGTTTGGATAAGTATGGCATGAGGATTGGTCCATAAAGGTTCCATA
Source organism: Stephania yunnanensis (assembly GCA_039657365.1). Lineage (NCBI taxonomy): Eukaryota > Viridiplantae > Streptophyta > Magnoliopsida > Ranunculales > Menispermaceae > Stephania > Stephania yunnanensis. Next base: position 47,041,680 of record CM077584.1, on the reverse strand, counting down.
TGTCATGGACAAAGTTAAGATTTTGGGGGTTTTGTGTAACCAAAACCAATGCTATGAACATTTCATGAAGATGGACTGTTTTGTCGAGGGTTTCGTTCAATTTGGTGAAAAGTCAGATAAAAAATAGGCGCCGAAAGTCAAAACACGTCAAAATAGTGATATTTGGAATTAATGAATAAAAAGACATTAAGCTGTTGACAAGCAACAAAGAGTTTATCTATAAATAAATAAATAAAATCAAAATCGATTCTTTCCATTTCACATAACGTCAATTATTTCGTTGTTCCAAACCCTCTCCGCGTATATTTTTGCTCCGTGAGCTCTCGACATCCGATTTTCGCTCGATATCTTTCTGTAAAACTGTAGAGTACAGCGAGATGGTCAGCTTGAGCGAAGTTTTTGCGGTAGAAATGAAGCATTCGACCTGCAATTTGGTAAATTCTTGATGCCAGACATTTTTCTTAATTCAATTTGAATTCTCGTGATTTCTCGATTTCTTTCACGATGATTTGATAGAACTTGGTTGGAATTGTTGTTATTTGGTATGTTGGATTGATTTGCATCAATTTGAGATAAATTTCAATGACGTGGATTAGGGTTTTGATGAGGTGAACTAATGCAATTCAGTTGATAACAATTTTGGAGATGTTTTAATTGTTGATATTGATTATTGGTTTCAATCCAATTCGACTTCACAGACTGTGAAAATGTTTTGGTGTTGGTATCAAGTGGTTTCATGGTGTTTATTGTTGAGTTTTGAGGATTTAATTGTGAAAATATTAATTTGAAGAAATTTTTTTAGTTCAAAACATATAAAGTTGCCAGTCGATAGGCTATTTAGGAAAATTCATAATTTCTTCATCGGTGATCCGATTTAGGTGTTCTTGAAGTCTATGGAAAGCACGACATGAGTGCTACAAGTTCCTTTAAGGTCATCATGACAAATATTGAGGTTTTCAATGTTAAAAAGTTACCCCAAGTTGGCTAGTTGAAAGCTTGTTGAAATAAATATATAGATTAATATTTTTGGAAACTATTCTCAAGCGTACTTTGATCGCGGTTTTCATTGGGCTTCCTAATATCATTTCACTTGAAGCTTGACCCATAATATAATTGGGTATGGAAGGAAGCTAATGGAACCATTTTCGAGGTTATCCGGCACTTCGGGAACCTCAAAAATTAAGCTTGAAGTTGACTGTTTGTAAGGTTAAGTAATTCCCATGGTAACCTTTACATTGTATGATTATATTTCATATAAATTGCATTGATCCTTGAATTGCGTTTTTCTTTTACATGCATACACGGTTTAGGAAGGTAAGGCATTACGAATCACCTTATAGTGTCTATATTGGGGTTATTGAACACTACATTATGCTTGAGGGGCTGGAGTCGCTAATACTTTTCATCATGTGGTTATCATGAGATCACGTTGAATCAGATCATACTCTTATAGTCTAGAGGAACGAGACTCGTTTGGTTATTCTCCCCGCACATGACTCCTTATTAATGTTTACTTACCACTTTCGGAGACTGGTCATTTGATTCTGGTCGAATAACAGAAACGAGATGGATTCACGGTTGTATTTAAGTTCTTTGAATTATAGAGTTCATTTAAATTCCTTGGATTATTATGCATTTGATTACTACAGATGTACTTGATAGATTAGGATTTACTTATATGACATTATCGAATTTTTATAATTGAATAATGGCAGGTTTTAGCGGCGACAAAGGAAAGCAAACGTTTTTCGATGATTGGTGACTTGCTCATTTTCTTTCTCTCTATGTTTGTATTACTTTTGAATATAAAATATGGTATAAATGAGTTTTTGGGTTCGTAAGAGGTAGGATATCTTTTAAAAGTTTGAAATGAGAATGATTGGAATTATTTTAATGGTTTTAGGATAATTGAATTGTCGAGAATTTAAAGTATTAATGATTTAATAATGTTGAAAGTCTGAGATAGGTTAGAATGAATAAATAATCATTATCAATGCGATATATTTTGTTATGGGGTGAATTGTGAGTCCTTTGGCATTTCCACCAAATAGAGCAGGTTTGTTGAAAGATTTATGAAGGCCGGGATTTTGGTATAGGATTACAAATAGAGAAGATGCTGGCAAAAAAAATTTACAAATATTTAAGGATTATATAATAAATCTTTAATGAATTTGAGGTACAAGACTCATTTTAGAATCCTTTTATGGTTGATTTAGAATCATATTTGATAATTACTCTAATAGATTTTTACTTATTTATTGAAGGTGAGGTTAAGGTTGCTAGGTTATCAGGGGATTAAGGTAATCTAGGCCGGTTAGATGCCTAATTAGGTGGGGTCTGAGAATGTTGGTATCAGAGCCTAGGATTCTAAAGCAATCTTGTTGATTGAGGCTTAGTGAGTGATTAGTTGGGAAGTAACATGATGGAACAGGGTTGAGAAGTTAAAAAACTTTATGATTGTGTTATGTGTATTTTATATTATCGAGATATCAAAGGATATGGCCGTGTTGAACCACTTTTCTTGCAATTTTTAATGTAGAAAATTATTAGTGGATAGCAAGAACTGGATTAAAGGTTTGACAAGGATAATAGGGATCCGCAATGTGTGGATTCAAATAAGTTTGAGAACTTGGCTATGCAGATGGTAGAGTCGATAAATACCTGAGTTACCAACCCAGGTATTTGTGGTTGTATGGCCGAAGAAGTTCCTAACGCCACTTCAGTCGCTCAGGAAAAGCTGACTACCATTGCAATTCATTCGAGAATTGAACCGATTGTCGTAGTTTTTGGTTTAGACTGATACATTCGTTGATAGTGGAACGTCTCGGGAGGGAAAGTAAGAAAAGTTTTGTACTATTATAAATGGATTAAACTGAACATTCTGCGAGAGGTTCAAGATAAGGTCAATACCTATGTGATTATACAAGTTTTCAGCACGAATCATGATGATATTAAGGCGTCATGGAGTCAGGACAAGAATCAAATTTTGTGGGTAAGAAAATTTATCCTTTCAGGTTTGATCCTAAGTTCCAAGAGAAAATGAAAGAATTAAGGATTAGTTGAGATGAGACAAACATATTTTTCAGTTTTTAGGTCGAAAAGGTATACCTTAGTTGTAGAGGAATGAAGGTAAGAGTCGAGGATCTCAGGGGGTAGGCCTCAAATCAGAGATCGACACCTATTCAGGAATATTTTATAAGTAATAAACCTACAGTGGCATGTTTTAAGTATTAAAAGGAGGGTCACATTAGCTGAGATTGTTCTCAGAATCTGAGTGTGATTACGTGTTTTGGGTATGGAAAGAAAAGACATTACAAGAGACGTGACCATAACTTTTAAGAGCATCATTTTGTTTGTCACAGTCTCAACAACATATCAGGGACTGTGTTCAGCTAGTGACTGAACGAGATTCAAGTAAAAATCGTAATCTTATTGAAGGTTCAATTATAGTTTGTGGTCGTATGGTGATCGAGTTAGGGTTAACTCCGGTGTGAGTCCGTATTCATCTTATACTTAACATAGTTATTGGGGATAAGGTAGATCCTCACTTAATGTATGGGAAATATGTTGTTGAGATCTCTGGACATGTAATGGTTGTTGATTTTGTGTGCTATAGTTATTGGAGTTTGAAGTGTTTTTGATAAAGGATTAGCTAGTCATTAGGAAAAAATTGAAATTCTTACCAGAACTATAGTACAGATGTAAGATTTAAAATTAAACTGGAGTATATTCTTGTGGTTGGGGATTCATGGACATGTATTTTGATGAATTAACTAGAGTTCCATTTCTAATAGAGATTAATTTTGTGATCGATTTGGTTTTGGAACTAGACCAATAACTATGATGTCCTGTAGGATATCTCCGAAGGAATTACAGGAGTTGCAGTATCAGTTGGAGAGTTCATGGACGAAGGAGTTTATTCATCGAGGTAAGTCATCGTGGGGGTGCAATAGTCCTTTTTGTGAGAAAGAAGAATGGTAATTCGAGTCTCTACATTAATTATAAACAATGAAACATAGTAACTATTCAGAATAAATATGCATTACCTCGAATTAATGATTTGTTTGATCAACTGAATAGATCAAAACTCTTTTCAAAGATTTATTTTTGTTAAGGTTACTATCAGTCGAGAGTTTGAGAATATGATGTACAAAAAATTACGTTTAGTATCAGATATGGTTACTTTGAATTTATTGTTATGTTATTTGGATTGACTAATGTTCGGGCAATGGTTGTAGATTTGATGCAGAGAGTGTTGAGGTTGTGTTTGGGTCACTTTTTGATTGTGTTCATCGATAATATCGAGACATACTTTGAGACTCACGAGGATCATGAATAATATCTTCAACTTAACCTCTAAAATTTGAGAAATCATAAGTTGAATGCTAAGTTTAGTTGATGCAAGTTTTGGTTGTCTAAGGTGAAGTTTTGGGTGATGTGGTTTATATGAAATGAGTTTTGGTGGATACAACCAAGAATGAGGCTATCGTTGGCTAGTCGGAACTAATCAAAATGATGGAGATGCTGAGTTTTTTGGGTTTGGCTTGCGATTATTGTCCATTTGTGAAATATTTTCAAAGATAGTTGCACTAGTTACTAAATTAACTCAGAAAAATATTCCAATTGTTTAGTCAAATGAATGTAATGCTATATTTTGAGAAATTGAAGAAGTGTTTGACTTCAGCACCAGTTCTGATGTTGCCTAAATTGAGGAAAAACTTACATTTTAGACTGATGCATCGAAAGTGGGTTTGAGTTGTGTGTTAATGCAAAACGAAAAAGTGATTGTTTAGTCTTTTTGTCAATTAAATATTCACGAGAAGAATTAGTCTGTTTATGATTTGAAATTAGTGGAGATTTTGTTTGTTTTGAAGCTGTGGAGATATGGGGGAAGTTTTACGCTATTTTCAAATTATAAAGTTTGAGTCATTTGTTATCTCAAACAAAATTAAATGTGAGACAATAAAAATAGTCGAACATTAAAAAACTTTAATTTTAGTCTTAAATACCATTTGAGTGAAGTTAATATTGTTACTGACGCATTGAGCATGAGGAATGCTGAAACATTGCGTGTCACTCATCGATTGATTTACGAGTATGAGTTGCGCAAAAAGTCATTGTTATGATTTTATAGGAGGTTCTTGAGGTTAATGATGAACTGACTTGTGCTCAGTTTAAAGTACAACTCGTCTCTATTCAGGAAGTGATAGAGTGTCAGCAAAGTGATAGAGTGTCAGCAAAGTGATATGGATTACGAAAAGTTTAAGGGGTTTGCTGATCATAATAATAATCTTGATTGAGTTGAGTTTGTGGATTAAAGTTTGAGGTTTCAAGGCAGACTGTAGATTCCATCGGTGGTTGAGATTCAGGATGAGATATTGAGAGAATCTCATCGGTTTAGATTTAGCATTCATCCTGCCAGAACTGGACTATGTTATGATATGGGACGATTATATTGGTGGTCAGGGATGAAAGCTGACGTGGGTGATTATGTAAGGAAATGTGAGATTTGTCAAAAGGTTAAGGTCGAAAGGCAGAAACTTGGAGATACGTTGCAGCTACTTCCCATATAGTATTGAAAGTGGGAATATATCGTGATAGAATTTGTTATTCGTCTGCCTATTTCTTGAGAGAAACATGATGTGATATGAGTTATTGTTGATTGATTGACGAAGTCTGCTCATGTCTTTCTATGTACATTCGGATACCTTTGCGCAACTGAGCTTGTTGTATGGGCGAGAGGTGGCTCGCTTGTTTGGAGTGTCGTTGATGATATTTTATTATCTTGATGCTCGACACACATCGAGGTTGTGGCGGGGCATACAAAAATTATTTCAACATTCAGTTTAGTATTTCATCCTCGGGTGGATGGTCAAACTGAAAGGTGTATTTATGTGTTAGAGGACATGCTCAGGGCTTGTGTACTGGTATTTGGAGGTTCATGGGAAAAATATATACCTTTGTGTGTATTCTTTTATAATAATTGTTGTTAATTGTGTATTGAAATGACTCCGTTTTAGGCATGGTATGAGATACCTTGTCGATCTCCTATCGGTGGGGTTGAACCGGACGATTGGGTGGAGTTGGAGTCATATATGGTTGGAGATCATACGGAAGTCGTGCAGCAGATTCGTCTAGGATTGTAAACGATTTAGAAAAGATACAAAAATTATTTTGTTCTCTATCACTGATTTGTGATATACAGTGAAGAAAATTGGGTGTATATGAAAGTCTCCCTTCGCAAAAGGCTATTACGGGTTTGGTTTGAAAGGGAAGTTCTCTTTTTTATTTATATGGTCGTTTGAGATTGCGAAATGGGTTGGAAAGTTTATGTATGGATTGGTAGTACCGCAGCAGTAAACCGAAATTGATGACATTTCATGCAATTATGCTCAAGCGGAAAGAATTTGATTCACATCATATAGTTGAATATAATCAGTTTGATTTGTAGAGTAACTTGTTGTATGAAGAGCTAACATGAAAACGAGAGGTGTGTATGAGAGAGCATTTTTCGAATCTCTTTGAGTTCAAGTAGATTAGGTTAAATTTTAATTTCGATGATGAAATTCTTATTAGTTGGGAAGATAGTCAAATCCCGAAATTTTTAAATCGTTAATTACAGTTAATCCGAGATTAAGAAAACTTAATTATAATTTAGGCCACGAGTCGCGAATTAAACACTGGTGAATGAGATTTATAATTAATTTAATTAATCTATGATATTTGCCCAGTGTTGTGCATTATACATTATTTTATTTTACAAAATTCGGGCGATCGAGTAAATTTGAGATTCGCAAGGATTTGTCTCGAGATATCTGTCGAGACGGGTGCCGAAATAGTCAAAATATTGACATAAATATTAGTTTCCAATTTCGAGATGAATAATTGAATTAAAATTCAAAATTTGAACCTTAAATGGACTTAACGAGTTGACATGGGAATTTGCCCTGTTTGAGTGTAAGTTGAGATTAGAGGTAGTGTGAAATGAGACGAAGTTGTGTGAGATCTTGTTTCGAGTTTGGTGTCGATTAACAGTAGTTGAGGTTGAGATTTGGTCCAAACTGGTGCAAGTTTGAATAAGTGTGGCAAGAGTATTGGTCCATAAAGGTTTCTTATGTCATGGACAAAGTTAAGATTTTTGGGGTTTTGGTGTGACCAAAACCAATGCTATAGACTATTTTGTCGAGAGTTTTGTTCATTTTGGTGAAAAGTCGAATAGAAAACGGGCGTTGAAAATTAAAACATGTCAAAATGAAAATTTTTGGAATTAATAAATAAAAATAAATTAAGCTGCGGACAAGCAGCTGAGGGTTTATATATATAAATAATGAAAAAAAATCAAAATTGATTCTTTCCATTTCACATAAAGTCAATTTGTTCGTTGTTCCAAACCCTCTATGCGGACATTTTCGCTCCGTGAACTCTCGAAATTCAATTTTCGCTCGGCTTCTTTTCGAAAACCGTAGAGCATCGCGAGATAGTTAGTTCGAGCTAAATTTTTTTCTGTAAAAACGAAGTATTCGGCCTGCGATTTGGTAAATTCTTAATGTCAAACATTTTTCTTCAATTCAATTTGAATTCTCGCAATTTTTCGATTTCTTTCGCGGGGTTTTGATAGAAATTGGTTAGAATTGTTGTTAATTGGTATATTGAATTGATTTGCGTCAATTTGGGATAAGTTTCACATACGTGGTTTAGGGTTTAGATGAGGTGAACTAATGCAATCCAGTTGATAACTATTTTAAAGATGTTTTAATTGTTGATATTGATTATAGGTTTTAATCCTATTTGACTTCACGGACTGTGAAAATATTTTAGTGTTGGTATCGGATGGTTTCATACCATTTATTGTCAAGTGTTGAGGATTTAATTGAGGAAATATTAATTTGGAGAAGTTTTTTTTAGTTCAAAATATATAAAGTTGCCAAGTCGACAAGCCATATAAGAAAATTCATAACTTTTCCATCGGTGATCCGATTCGTGTGTTCTTGGAGTCTATGAAAAGTAGGCCATAAGTACTATAAGTTCATTTAAGGGCATCATGACAAATATTGAGGTTTCAAGGTTATAAAGTTACACCAAGTTTGCTAGTTGAAATAGTTATAAAAATTAATATTTTTGGAAACTATTCTCAAGCGTATTTTGATCGCGATTTTCATTAGGCTTCGTTATATCATTTCACTTGAAGCTTGACCCATAATGTAATTAGGTATGTAGAGAAGCTATTGGAACCATTTTCAAGGTGATTTGATGCTTTGAGAACCTCGAGAATTAAGCTTGAAGTTGGTTGTTTGTAAGGTTAAGTAAATCTCATGGTAACCTTTACATTATATGATTATATTTCGTATAAATTGCATTGATCATTGAATTGCATTTTTGTTGTACATGCATACACAGTTTGGGAGGGTAAAGCGTTACGAGTCTCCTTATAGTGTCTATATCGGGGTTATTGAACACTATATTATGCTTGAGTGACTGGAGTCACTGATATTTTGCATTACATGATTTTATGAGATCACGTTGAATTACATCATACTCTCATAGTGTAGAGAAACGAAACTCGTTTAGTTATTCTCCCTGCGAATGAGTCCTTATTACTGGTTATCATGCATTTGATTACTATAGGTGTACTGGATAGTGTGAGATTTACTTATTTGACAATATAGAATTTTTAGAATTGGATAATGACAGGTTTTAGCGGCGACAAAGGAAAGGAAACGTTTTTCGATTATTGGTGACTTTCTCATTTTTTTTTTTCTCTATGTTTGTATTACTTTTGAATATCAAATATGGTATAAATGAGTTTTTGGGTTCGTGTAAGGTTAGGATATCTTTTGAAAGTTTGAAATGGTTTTGAGAAAGATTGGAATTGTTTTAATGATTTTAAAATGAAGAAGTTAATTTATTAATGGTTTAATAATGTTGAAAGTCTGAGATAGGTTATAATGAATAAATTTTATCAATGCGATATATTTTGTTATGGGGTGGATTATGAGTCCTTCGGCATTTCCACCAAACTGAGCAAGTTGTTGAAGATTTATGATGGCTGAGATTTCCAGTGTAGGAATAGAAATAAAGGAGATGGCGAAATTGTTTTACGAATATTTAAGAATTATATAATTAATCTTTACTGATTTTGAGGTATAAGATTCGTTTTAAAATTCTTTTAAAGTTTATTAAGAATCATGTTTGATAATTACATAATGTATTTTTAATTATTTATTGAAGGCGAGGTTAAAGCTGCTAGGTTATTAGGAGATTAAGGTAATCTAAACCCGTCATATGCCTTAACTAGGTGGAGTTTGACAGGTGGGGCATTTGTGTAGTCTTAAAACTCATGATTGAAAAACTAAATAAAAAATTTAGTTGTACACAATACATAATGAATAGTTTGGTTACAATACTTGAATTTTCTTTAAAATTTTGTATAAATAATTAGTGGGCATGTCATTTCATGATTCATAATTTAGAGGTGTCTTCACTGTATTTCGGGCTATAACTCCTAGTTGACTTGAAACCTCACTCAGAGTAAGGCCAATGGGTTGCGTATGCTCATTAAACATCGAATTTGTCTTCACCCCAATACCCCAACTCTCAATTCTTTGTGCTGGCCCGCGACTTTTTTTGATAGTACGTTCAATATATGCATCTATGATAAGTAAAATACATGTATAAAATAGTAAATGCTATTTTTTAAACAAACATAAATAATAATTAATATAAGATTGCTAAAAGTTGAAAATAAATGCCAAACATTTCTTCAACTTTAAGAATATAATAAGTTTGTTTTTGTTTCAACCTCTAAAATTTATTTTCTAAGAATATGTAACATAAAAGAAATTATTAATTAATTATAAAAGTGAAATTGAACATTTTAAATGAAATTTATTTTGAAAAAAAATTAATCTACTTACTTTTAATGTAATCTTCTAATACCACGCAACCTTCTGATATCGCATATACAGGATCACCAATATTTTCATTTACAAGTATTAGTGTATATTTGGCAACAAGGTAATTGTCGACAGCTTCTTGTGGTAGTAGAAGCTCCTAAATTAATTCATATACGAACATATTAAGAAAATTAAATATAATTACAATAAAATCTACATTCCACAAATTCATGTAATTATGTCTATGTACCTTCTTTAAAATTTTAGGTAGCCTAATAGCTTTCAAGCTATTTTCAATGTTGATTTCCTATGAGGCTGATACAAACAATTGTGTCGAATTTTCCGTTTCACTCCCATCAATAACTTCACCTTGCACAACTACTTTATTTCTTATTTTCAAATCACCTGATATCTTGACAATTATCACTTTTGGAATGACTGGAGAATAAGAATCTAAATAAAACCATAAAGAAATAATTAAGTGAGTGATATGAACACACATTAAATTGCATAACTTCATATAAATTAGGTTACCAAGATTCGAGTTATCTTCGGGCATCATATAATTTAAAGGTCGAGCCGTTTCATCATTTTCTACATAGATGTAAATATTTTTAACCCATTCACGCTCCTTCATCATAGACATGACATCCTTATCGTTTCTCAACCGCATTCCATCTTCATTGGTGATTTTGAATTAGACAGTGTAGACTTCAATGAACCTTATGCAAATTTTTAGTATGTCTAAGAAACAACTATCTTTACAAAAATCATTCTCATAGTGGTTTTCTTCTGCAAAGTACAATATAAGATTGTGAGATGTAATTGTACCTTAAAAATGAAAAAGAGCTCCATTTGTGAGATTAAGCGATACAAACTACAAAAAGAACAATTAAAGTCATGAAACAATTTAAAAGTATAAATTTATTACCACTTAGTAGTTCGCTTGAAGTTCCAATTGAATGGCCTAATTTACCTATTCACATGAAAAAAATTACATGTAAGATTTTGAAATGTGATTTTAAAAAAATAAAAGAAAAAAAGAAGTGGAGATGCAACATCTAATTACGTAAAAAATCAAATAAGACAACGCAAAATAGAAGTTATAACATTACTTCCACTCAAAGTTCCAATTAAATGATTTGTCTTTTACCTTTTTTCTCAATTCACCAGGAGCAATTGTTTTATCGTATTCCCATTAAACATGTACCAATACATAATTGGCCTTAAAATTTCACCCCAATTAACTTTAAAATATCCCTTGAAAAAGAACGAAAAGAAAATTAAGTAAATAAATAATTGAACAAACAATAAAAGTACAAAAAAAGGACAAACAAAAAATGTTAGTCTCATCTCTAATATCAACTTAAAAAAATCAATAAATACAATAGCAAAAACAAAATGCGCACAAAACATCTAAGTCCATTCTCTACTGTTAACTTCAAAAAAAATCAAGTTCATTCATCACAAGCATTGATCAAACAAAAATATCTTTTTCGATACCATTTTTCATATAATTCATTTTTACCGTTGTTCCTTCTATTTCCCTTCTCACCCAATCAATAACATCATCATCTACAACGATATCACCTAACTGATGGGTTTAATATGACTCTACCTAGTGTAATATAGAGTTATTTGAAACCGAGTCGTCTAAAGAAAATAAGTCAAACACATCTCTTCTTGTCATCTTAACAACAACTTGCCAATCTAGATTAATAGGATTTTGCACATAAAAAGTTTGTATAGCATAGGTGGCCAAAATAAAAGTTTAATCTCCAATGTGATTATTCTTGTATAAAAAATGATTAAAATTCACCATGGTGAACTTAAACTCGTCCTCTGTCAATTCTGTTTTATCATCAGCCTAATCACACTTGAAGAGGACAAATTTCTTCTCAATGCCATAATGGATTTCAATGATATCTTTCAGAACTTCATAATATGTTGCAATACCAAGAAGAGGATTCTTATCCTTTCTACTTGAATAACTTGAAGTATTCCCCTTCCAACAAACACCTCTGTTTTGCATGACTTTTGAGCTGTCAATGTCATTGGTGCAAAAATGATAGTCATTAATAATGTAGTCCCTTAATACTCTAGCGTATTGGTCAGGACCATTTGCTAACAAGTTAATCTCTTCTGAATATTTCACATTGGATGACCTTTGTATTGTTTGTACCTATAAATAACAACGTACTTGGTTAGAAAGAACAGACTTAATCATGCATAGAAGATCTAGTTGTATAACGCATTTATTATGACTTACATGTTTCTTAAACCATATAGTAAATGTTTCATTATGGAGTTTTCTAATATGATAGGCTAAGGCACGAGGCATTTCTTTCGCAAGTTCTTCCATATGTTTACCACAAACAAAATGTTGACATTAGAAAATTAAGGTTAGTTTCAACTAATATAATTCAATGAGAGTTTTAAACTTCTTACTTTATAAATGGCATTACTGCATCAGTATTCACCAGTACATATCTTTGAGCTTCAATCCATGTAATATTATCAAGAAGTATCTTCTCTTCTCTTCTAAATGAACGACACAAGTTGTTGCCGCAGTCATTATTTTTACCTAGTCGGGTTAATTTTGTCTCCACATCTTCAATTTATCTTGAACAAAAAATCATACATTCCTCCATCAAATACCCTTTAGCAAATGAGCTTCTGGATTAGCTTGATTACGTACATATTGTTTTAAAGTTAACAAAAACCTCTTAATAGGGTACATAGATCTAAATTGAACATTTTCAGCAATCCTTACGCCGTTTGCTAAGTGAATAGATAAGTGGATCGTTACATAAAAAAAAGAGGAAATATCATTTCCAAATGACAGATTGTAGCAGATAATTGATCCTTAATTCTTTGCATTACTAATGCTTTACTTGACTTGCTGAAAAAATTACTTAGCTCAATAATTGTCGCCACTACATTATTAGGTAAAACGCTGCATAATTGCAAGAGGAAGCGGTTGTCGCAACAATATATGACAATCATGGCACTTCGGTCCCCAAATGTTACATTCTTTCAAATGTATACAACGAGAGATAATTGAAGCATAACCACCTGGAACTTTGCTTTTTCAATATTTTCAACACATCATTTTCTTCTTTAGACAATGAAAAACATGTAGGAGGTAGATAAGCTTTGTCTTTTCCTTTTGGTTTGGGATGCAAAGAACGTCTTATTCTCAACTCTTGCAAATCACGTCTTGCTGTTAAATTATATTTTCCTTTCCCTGGAATGCCTAGTATTGCATACAATAAATTATCACACATATTTTTCTCAATATGTATAATGTCAAGATTATGTCAAATTAAGTTGTGCTTCCAATATGACAATTCAAAAAATATGCTTCTTTTCTTCCAATTGTGTTCTTCGACTTTCGTTGGTAAATTTTCCTCTCATTTCTTTCTCTTTTTTGGCAAACAAAAATCACATATTTTCTTTCTTAGATCATCCTTTTTACGTTCTGTAGTTATTCCATATTGATCCAACTTATTTAAAATGTCAATATTCGATAATTGAGGGGGCTTCTTACTTAATTCCACTTATCATTGAAAGACTTCTTACATCTACGAAACTTATGAGACGATGGTAGAAAATGACGATGACTCATATAACAATGTTTTCTTCTATGTTTTAACCATTATGATTTCAAATTCTTATTGCAACAAGGAAAAGCATATATTCATTTTGTGTTCCACCTTGATAAATAAGCATACACAGGGAAATCACGATAGTCCAATACAAAGATGCGCTTGAAACATTTCATTACTTGACGAGTCATATGTCAAGACACCATCATGCGATAGTTCCTTTAACAATTTGATCAACAATTGTAAGTAGACATCAATCTTATCACCAAGTCCGTATTTCCTATCAATTACAGTGGATGTTTCATACACAACCAAGGTGGCATATTATACACCATTAATACAACGAGCCATGTACTATGAGGTATTGACATTCTGAAATGGTTAAATCCATCTGCTGCCAACCCAAGCATAACATTGCGACAATCTATAGAAAAACTTAAATTTCTTTGATCATAGATTTTCCATGCAACACTATCAATAGGATATCTTAAAATTTCATCATCAGTATAATCATTTGCATGTCATCTCATAAGTGCAACAATTTTTGATGACATAAACAATCGTTTCAATCTTGGCTTTAATGGAAAGTATCTAACTTGTTTAGCAGCAACTTTTTTCCCTTCACTCAAACCATCTTTAAATTGTTTGAATCTAGATGTATGACATATCTCGCATTTATCAAGGTTCGCATCTTCATTTGTAAACAATATGCCATTATTAAGACAAGCATCGAATATCTCTAAAGTGAACCCCAAATCAATTGTCATCTTATCAATTTTATAGTATGATTTTGGCAAGCATACACCTTGAGGAAATGATTTCTTGAGTAGCTCCATCAACATTGTGAATGACTTATCCGTCCAAGCACACAACACTTTTATATTTAATAAGTGAACAATAAATGACAAGATCTGAGAAAATTGCTACGCCCTGGATAAAGTTTTTGTTATGCCTCTTGCAAGAGTATCAATCACACCAAATTCTCTTCATTCGGTCCAGGACCCATTACCATTTTTAGGCATGTCGTCGTTCGTTTGATTACTACCAATATATGGATTATCCATTGCCTCATTCACCATCCCAACTATGCCATCTTGAATAGGTTCATTGTTGCCAACAACATTATCTTGATAATGCAAAGAAACATAATCCTCATCACCATGGTTTATCAAATTCCTATATTTTTGCAAAAATCCTTTTATGAATAGATGGTCTTTAAATTCATTTCTTTTGTACATCGAAACATTGCGACATTTCTTGCAAGGGCAACATATTTTTTCTTCATTCCCCTAGTTAGCAAATGCAAAATCTAAGAACTTATCAACTTCATCTCTATACGATTTTGAGGTCCTATCCTCTTTAGAAATCCAACTTTTATCGATATTCATACTCGATAACTGCACGAAAATTCTACTTCAACTTTAGAAACAAAAATAGCAAAGTTTCAATTTCAGAAAATATATATTATAAATACCCAGGTATAAGATGATTAAAACACACACACACACACACACACACACACACATATATATATAGAATTTCATAGTCAAACATGATACTAATGCATTAAGATCAAATTGATTAGGTAATCATACTTATACCAAACAAATAGAAGCGATCCTTTGAAGAAATAAATAAGGAATCAATGAAAAGAAAAGTTCTAAAATAGAACACTGATCAATATAGAGAACACATATCCTAAGATCAAGTTCAATATTTTTTAAGAATGACATATTTCACATCAAAAGAAATAGTTTTTGCTGAGATAAAAAGCAATCACATTATCTACTTGTACAGTTACCAAGCCATTCCCTATCTAGTACATCTGCAAACCATTCCTACCAAGCCTATCACAATAATACAACAACAATAACATAACCTCAATCCCAAATTAATTGAGATCGACTACATGGATCAAACTTTTCCGTTGTGCTCGATTAAGTGCAATTGATGGTGAGCTTTGCAAACCATTCAAAACCCTCCTAATTAATGCATCCCATGTTAATTTTGATCTGCCCCTACCTCGTTGAATTTCTACAATTTCTATTGCGTCAAGTTTTCTAGTTGGAGCATTTGTAGGCCATCTTTCCAGGTGACCAAACCATCGCAACCGCCTTCCCTAATCTTTGTATCAATTGGTGCTACTCCTATTTGTCTTTGAATTTCTATATTTCTTATTCTATCTTTACGAGTTTTACCATACATCCACCTAAGCATCCTCATTTCTGCTACGTTTATTTTATGTAATTGTTGTTGCTTTACCGCCCAACATTCCCTTCCATAAACATCATCAACAAAAAATAGACATCATCAACAATGGATTGATGAACACTAACAACAACAAACTCGAGCATTTGTATGTGTAGGAAGTGCTCCAGAGGATAAATAACTGGCACTACAATAATTGCATTGATATTTGGGTTAAATAACTCTTCAAATAGTTTAGATCATGATCTTCATCCTCAGCTTTAGTAATAATTACAAAACAACTTTTTTAAAAAGTTGTGTTTGATAACAAATTATACCCACTATTATTTTCCACGTATTTGGAGGGCATTTCATGCCATTTATTAAAAAAAACTCCCTAGCACTCTACTTGTTTGAATAACATATTGTGTTAATGTTAAATATTCCAAGCAAAAATATTAATTTTATTTATCAATTATTATTACTTTTGTTCTTAAGAATTTCTAGAAAGAAGTTTAAAAACATAATCCAAAAGGACAACACAAAAGAAAGATACATTTGAAGAAAAAGCTAGCTAGATTACTAATATTATTCCCGATATTCCTTAATGAGAAACTGAAATATAGTAAATTAAAGAAGTGTTAAACAAAAGAAATGTATATATGTGTTTTCCTTCAATTAGTGACCAAGAGTGTCAAGAAAATATAATTACTAAAAGCAAAATAACTGGCAAAGCATTTTAGCATATATGATGAGAGCACATCACCCAAAACACAAAGGATGGATTCAATCCTTGCAACAAAAAGGAATAGATTCAGTAAATTCAATAATGTTTTCACGTGATCTTGAACTCTTCTTCTAAGTAGAACGCAGAATTTTACTACTCTTTTCAACTTACGTTGGTACCTTAGTTAATTATAATATATCTCTATTTCAATTTTTCAATTTTTATCATACGAAAATTGAGAGCGGGCAAATAATATAATCATAACAAAGCAACTTACGTAATTGATTAAACAAAACATTTTCAAAAATCCTTATATACTTTTTTGGTTGGAGCATGATAAGTATTATTTTTTTTTCTAGCTTAGCTTAGAAAAGGCACATTCATCGTTCCTAATTCAAGAGGGTATAAACCAACCTATTACAATATTTCAATCAGTGAAATGCAATACTACATTGCATATTGAAGCCCAAAACTACCATAATAGAATTAAAGAGAACTATCACACAAAAGGGGGAAACTATCTCTATAAGACAACTAACTCAATTTGACGAAACATTAGCCCGATGTGACAAAACTTAAATTAAATATAAACTAAACATAGAACAAAACTTAAGCTAAAGTGCATGGTAACTTTAAGGATTTAATGCTTATTTAGCCCCAACAAAAAATGAAGTTATATTTTTTTTAAGTTTAAGAATGAAGTTACTTCGATGGGAAGAGAAAAAGTTACTGCAGTTTTCACTCAATTAACATATGCAAATAATGGGCCGTTCTAGTTTTTGGAACTTGCTAACATGAACTAATCTCTTAATTCCTATGGAAATCACCCGAGGAATGTAGAGCACACACCACTTTATGAAAATCTTATGCAAACATGAAGACAAGGGTATTGTGTTGGTTGGCATGGAGAGGAAAACTGAATGTGATAGAAGTACTCCAAAAGAGATGCCCAAACACGTCTTCAACTCTCATGGTGTGTGTTATGTAAAGAGGCAGGGGAAAACATTGATCATATATTTGTACGTTGTAGGTACACATAATGAGTATGGTTTCAACTCACAGCGAAGCTCAGGGGAGTTTTTACTTGATTAATACGTTTGGGAGAAAAAATTAGCAACTTAACACACCCACCAAACTATTTCCCAATCTAACACACTTGTTGCCACCTAAGCGCCTAATCACCAGCCACGTAAATTTTTTTTTTTGGTCACTGGAAAACGTGACTTAGAGTCACGTTTTCCATTGACATGGAAGTCGTGAGTTGCAGTCACGACTTCCATCGAATAGAAGTCGTGACTGCAACTCACGTTTTACTAATTAGTATTTTTTGTGCTTAGTTATTTTTCCCTGCATTTTTGGTAAATGAAAAAAATGTACTAATAAACATCTAGTGAGTTGCAGTCACGACTTTGTGTGAATGGTCATAAATGAATCAAAAATTAAAATTAAATTTCTGTTTCCAATTTTCAACAAAATACGCGAGTGGGTAATTAGCGCGCTAATTACGGGACCTAAGCGCGCTAATTACGGACTTAGCGCGCTAATAAACTTATTAGCGCGCTAGCTGGGGACCTCAAAATAATTTTTTTGGCCCTTTGTGTTACTGACCCTTAAACTCGTCAGGGACCTAACCAACCCTTATATAACATGTTATTCATGTTTATTATGAGTCATTAAGCCTAATTGGGTGGTCCGGATATTTTGGCCCTTTTGATTAATTACGGGACCAATTTGCTCTTGTGCTCCCAGCGCTATTCAATTCCATGAAAAATGATGACAAAGCTATTTATGATTCATGAGAGGAGACCATTGACAATCCAAATACTTTAGTACCTTTTTCATAAACATAATAGCATACACAACTTTTGAATACAAGAGGTTAAACACATCAAGAAAAAATTAGTTAAAACTCAAAAAAACAAAGAACTTGAAAGTTGAATTGATATAAATGATGAAATTGGTTGGTGATCAACTACAAGACAAAAATGAATAAAGAGGAAATGACTTATAACAATATAGAAAAAGTCCTAGTCGACCCCAAATAATGACTTCCGAGTCCCACAGTGTTCTCTTGACGACTCGGACATTACGATTTCGTGCAAGTGGAATATCCGAATGACCCACATCAATGGGATTTTGAGCATCTTACGGTTGAATATCATCGTTGTCCCGCATTCCGCCATCCACGAGTACTTGTACTCCCGGATAAATTCATCATTATTGGACTTGCATGAAAATGACGCGAAGATGTAGGTGCGTGTCAAATGGAAAGGCTTCCATAGCCTCGAAAGTCATGGTGGGAGGAGCGAAGGAGTATGTGGAGTCACAAACTCGTTGAAAGGCACGATGGAGTGTACAATGGAGTGTCATGCCTCGAAGGTGTATCGGCATGGGAAGAATGATGAGAAGCTTGAAATGAATTGGGCACATTATGCATCCGATAATCTGCGTGTCTTTGCGATCAAAGTCGATGCGACTACATCTCTAATACGGGCAATAGATACATCATCACCCGGTGTCAGCGATGAATTGAAGTAATGCCATGTGCCTACATATGAAATATTGAAGAAGTTTTATGCTAAAGTACGAGGAAAACAACAATTTGGAAAGGATTCATGAATGAAAAAAAATCAAATTGTACTTACCAAGGCCTCAGCAATAGCTCCACGAGGAGACATGAATCGTCGTGTAATTCGACGATACCATAGCATATACGGGTTGTAAAAGTCCATTGGCTCCTCTAAGCTTTCATCAGTTGCAATATTGGAGGCACGTTCGTTCCACATGCAGACATAAGCACTATGTTCTGCGCTCCAATCCTTATCCGTCTTCCCTCTCAAGTCAATCTTATGCAGCTGAATGTTTGTGCTCTGTACAGGTGGTATCCTTTGCCCGAGACCGAATTGGCGCATGACTCTATCGGGATGATACATTTCGACTACACAGAAAAAAATCAAAGGTCCTCTTGTTCGCCAAATAGCACGACCACTTTGCTACAATACGCGAGTAGGTCCATTATCAACCTCGGGATACGGTTCCCATATTACACTGTAGTCAACAAAAACATTTTGATATGAATAAGAAACGCATATTAGATGATGTAAGTGTAAGGCACTACGTGGAGAAGTAATTCTGTATGTCTCTTACTTCATCCGGTTTTTGCATGTCTATCATTTCTCTGTACTTTGTAAGGACGTGCATTGATGCTCCCGTTGTCTCCAAAACATGTTTCCACCTTCACAAGTGAAAAAGAAAAACGCAATGCATGTATGTCGGCACATGTACATAGATATGAAGATATTGAAATTATAATGTGAGAAAATAGTAATTACCTATGACCAAATGGAGGAGGTGGAAAGAATTCTTCGTTTTCTAATACGGGGTCTCGAAGAATGTTACCCATTATTGGTGCAAGAAACGGCAACCTATCCCATGCCCATAATTGCAATAAGATGATTGGACTGCTATCTCGGCTCCATCAATGTCAGTTTGCAAGACATAATTGTCTGTATAGGTGAGCCGAGTTGCACTACCCCATTTGTATTGTCCTGCCGCCTCGAAATCTTCCAAAAATTGCAAATATGTGATGTGAACGAGGTTGTTCGACTTGTGCAAAGCAGTGTTCCCCCTAGAAGTTGCGGGATGTATGCTCTCGCATAGCGTTGCACTTCCACATCATTAGCATTCTCTGGGAGGTTTGGAAACCACCTTGAAAGTTGCTTGGGATTTGAATCCGCCCTCCCGATCTGTTATTTTCGGGAAAGGGAATCCAAGTTGTGTCAAGCACAAGGCCTCGTAATCTTGGTCGACGCGGCCGGTAATTGGTAATCCATCGGCCGGCAACCCCAAGATGATTTGTACATCTTGGAGGGTTATAGTCATCTCGCCAGACGGGAAATGGAACGTGTGAGTTTCGGGCCTCCACCTCTCTACAAGGGCGGTTATGAGATGCCAATCAATTGAAATGAAGCCTACTCGCGCGATCCGTAAAATCCGACTTCATGAAGATAACCAACTATGCGTGGATCCGATTGGACCAACCGGTGAAGTGCGGTGAATTCCGCTTTGATAGTCAATATACCAGGCTCCTATGAAAATATGAGATTAAAGTGAAATTAGTTACAACGTGGCTATGCGGCTAAAAAGTAGAGAAACATGCGAAAAGAAGTATTAGGGCCATTCCAAACGCGGTAGATCTATGGAGAGCTTGCATAGTCAAAACAGAGTCATCTATAGGGCCGGGATCCATATCGCTTGTTTGAAACCCAAAATCATTACCAATGTTGTCATTAATTTAAATGTAAAGTATACAAATTCTTTCACGCAAAGCCAAATGCATTAGTTCATGCATACATTAAGTTTCTAAAAACATTTTTCAAAGTTTTGAAATTGTGAATTTCCGTTTCGGGATTTGTAAACATATCCAGGACCACCCAATTATTGGTGCAAGACTCATAACAAACATGTATAACATGTTATATAAGGGTTTGTTAGGTCCGGGACAGTATAAGGGTCGGTAACACAAAGGGCCAAAATAATTATTTTGAAGGTCCTGCGATTAGCGCGCTAATAAGTTTATTAGCGCGCTAAGTCAAATTAGCGCGCTAATAAACGAGAATTAGCGCGCTAATTACTCACTTTACCATTTTTGTTGAAAATTGGAAACAGAAATTTACTTTTAATTTTTGATTCATTTTTGACCACTGGGATCCCTGGAACGGTCATAAACGGTCATATTGGAATACCTAGCACTATAAAACCACCAAGAACATGGTTTTAACAATAAGAAGAAGATACCCACTCAAAAACAAAAAATCTACAAAGAAGATATCGATTTTTGGATTGGTGCAAATATACGTAGCATACTACAACAAAGTTCAAGATGCATATAATGCATTACTACTCCCCTTCCATCATTGCAAATCATGTAAGAAGCTGAAATATAGCTCATTTATCTCTCATCAAACAAATAATACAAAAACTTCTAAAAACCTATACTACAAGGGAAATATAGGTTCGTTTATGACATAAAACTCGAAAGAGTCTTTCACTATGAAGCATTAGACGGTTGTCCTTGCTTGACGACGACATTGCAAGTGCGCCTATTGTGTCCATCACCTTACACTTACTACATCGCGCGTTGTCGGGGTTTCTCTCCATTCCTTCTCTCACGTTGCATGTGCGTGGTCATTTTTCGATTGCCTCTCCAATCCATCTCGGTCGCAAACGGCTAGATTGAGGACGACCTTTTTGACTCGCTTAGATATGGATCGGCCAACAACGTGTGTGGAAGTCTTGCGTTAGGCCAATAATCTTCATGCGGAATGGGTTGGAAATTTGCGGCATAACATTGGTTTGTACACAGACAATTTGTAGTATGGCTCGATGTATTGACGGTGATCTATGGCAACACTAGCACAAACAGCTTGAACATGGGAACATGGAATGCCATAACACTGCCACTTCATACAAGTGCACCTACGGGCCTCTAATTTCACAACTTGCTTGTTACCCCCTTTTCTCAAATGATAGCCACGTGGTGCGGTGATTACTTCAAATGTACCATTGTCACGATTTACTAATGTTACATTGTGCCCTCCGACACATTTCCCCATTTTGACAACTTATCCATTGCGTACGTCGTGTGCGTTTCGCCCCTACTAGGGCCACACCTATTTCGTCTCGTCTTTTATTAAAGTATGCCACGACACGGTAAAATGTAATCTGTACTAAAGCGGTGATGGGGTAAAATCGCGCGCCTTTCGGGACTCAGTTAAAGCATTCTACATTTGTGACCGAAAAAAAATCATATTCGTATTAGCTTGGAAACATAATAATTCTTGAAATTTAAGTAATTAATAGTAACAACCGTAATAAATCAAACTTAATACCGCGAGATTTGTAGTCATCCAGTAGTATCGATAACCTTTGTCGTATGCGTTTGTCCATTGTGCTCGATCTAGGTCGATAAACCACGCAATACATTCGGGATTCAGTGATGGAGTTCTTTCATGGCGCCTTAAATTTTCGCGGTTGATGTTGTGCTCTGCTATGTACACCAGTCCTTTAATTCTTTGCTCCCAAATCTCATGTTGAAATTACTTGCATATGTGGCGGAGACAAAATCTGTGTTGAGCTCGTTCGTTGGTCCATCCATTTCGAGGATCGTTCATTGCCAACAATATACACAGGTGTCGATCGAAATGACACATACACCATCCCTATCGGTCACATGATGTCGCAAACAAGCCATAAACCATCCCCGACTATCTCGACTTTCCTCATCAACAATGGCAAATGCCAAAGGAAATACATGATTATTACTTGTCAACAACGGTGGCTATTAGGAGTTTTTGTTTGTATTTTCCATACAAGAATGTGCCGTCAATTTGGATCATTGGCTGCAATGTCTAAAGCTGCAATAGAAGGTGCAAATGCCCAAAAAACCCATTTGAAGACAACTTCATTGTTGGCATTAGGCTCACCATGCCGCCATTCTACACGTGTCCCTGGATTGCTTTCTTGAAGCGCGGTCATCCACCTCGGCAACATTTTGTACGATTCACCCAATCTCCAAAGACTTTAGCAATTGCTTTCTTCTTCCCCAACCATACTTTCTTATAATGAACGTCGTAAATGCTTGAATTTGTCCTTGATCATCTGGGTGAAGCACGAGGCGAGGTGGACGGATCTCTTCTCACCACATTTTCCACCTCACGGCATATAACGGTGGAGTCCAAATGCGCATGATCCTTGGACGGTTTAGCATAGATGCATGTATGTGGTCCTGCATATGTGCGATCTCAAACATTCCATGCGATTTTCGTCTCGAACACCGCAACCTCCACGTACATCCATCCAAATATTTCTTACAACGAACAATCCATACATCGGTGTAGAATGAGTCACCACAAAGCGCATGTGTCCTTTGATGCTATAAATTTTCACGGCATGTTGGATATCTACCTTACACATGAACCGCATGCCTTTCTCAAATTCGGATGCCTCATTCCATAAAGACCTAGAAGGGATCATTGCATGCTCATTGAGGGGTTGCATTGCCGCACTATTCAATTCCATAAATACGACGGAAGGAACGACAAATTCACGTACACCCAGCTGGCGCGCACCATCAATTCCAGCGACCTCTTCATCGAAGAAATCATCGTTCCCAATTTCGTTCGAAAGTGGAGGACAAGATAAGGAGCCATCATCTGCTATGACTCGATTTAACGCGTATCGAATCATGCCATCATCTACATGATGACCATCTTCCCCTTCATCGTCTGTATCATCTTCGCTACTATCTTCACTGGTATCCCCATCACTGCCGCAATAGTCATCATCCTCGCTAGTATTCATATCATCACAGGAACGAGGATCCTCGTCCATTTCGGGATTTGCGGTCGTCACGAGGCGATGCACAATGGCTATGCTCAAAAATTGGTTGAGTGCTAGGTCCGGCTCCAGAATGTAACTCTACATTGCAATTGGAACTATTGTATTGTTGCCTCGGAACTACAACGATATAAATCTCCATGCAATGTGGTGGTGGTAATTGTGACAAAAAGTCCCAAACATCTTTGAGACTCGACTCATCGTCTATTGGCAATGGGATGTAGTTGGCCGATCCACTTCCAATGTCTGTTGGATATCGATATGTCATGTGTAATCTCTGTAAGTCATTGTCTATACTGCAATGAATTACGGATATAACTGCTTACCCAGTTCATCGTACCAACCCAATCTTCGATCGAGATGTCGAATGGGCGGTTTCGTGTACGAAATTCTGATGCTCCTTCTACCATGTCTCCATTCATATAACACAACAACGATACTCTTTGATCAACCATTCTTCAATCTATATATGTAGAATATAATTAATCATTATAGAAATAATTCAAATATATATGACCTTAATAAAATTGCTTAGGCACCCTAATAGAATTGGTGTATTGGTAACTAAATAGCCTAGTGATCAAATTAAGTATCTTATTACGCAACAAAGAAACTATTATATGCAAATAACTATTATATATTATAAACAACTTCCCATACACCCAAAAGCAAACAATTTCTACTCCTAAGCAACCTTATCACCGCCAATGTCTCATCTCCTAAGCGCACGCCTAATGCTCTTCCAAATTTTCCTACTAAATTATTGACATGTATATGGGATTTTTGGTGGATTCATACCATACCCCCATACACCCAAAATCAAACAATTTCTACTCCCCCTTGGGTACCCCACATGGTTTACATCTCAATATGGCAATGACATTTATCCACACTAATTAATGTATAAATTGTACTATTTAAAAACAAACTTTCTAGCTATTTACTTAAATATGCAATGCATCAATTAGAATAAATATGCAATGCATCGATAAGAATGATATATTATACACAAATTGAAAAAAAAAAAAAAAATCACTCACTTGATAGAAGAACATTCAAGTATGAGCTTGCTAGAAACAAAAAATACAACAAAAAAATGCACCTAATCATAAATCTCAGAGACACATTATATTTTGAGGTTATTTAAACATCCCCGGAGAAAATAACAAATAATTTAACACACAAAATCTCCAACCAAATAGATCTTACCGAGTTGAGGGAATGAAGAGTGGAGTTGTTTGTTGGGGAGTTGAAGGACTTCGGATCGGCTTGTTGGGAGTTGAAGGAAGAAGGAAGGCAAGTGAGAAATGAGGGCAAGAGAAACAGTCTGGATCTATTTGCTCTCTGGAGTCAAAGTGAAGTCGTGAGGTGAAATCACGATTTCACTTTAAAGTGAAATCGTGATCTCGGGTCACGATTTCACTTTAAAGTGAAATCGTGACCCTATCTCACGACTTCAATTTGAGCGGACAACACTACGAATTACGTGGCGCTGACGTGGCTACAAGTGTGTTAGATGGGGAAATAGTTTGGTGGGTGTGTTAAGTTGCTAATTTTTTCTCCCATCAATAACTTCACCTTGCACAACTACTTTATTTCTTATTTTCAAATCACCTGATATCTTGACAATTATCACTTTTGGAATGACTGGAGAATAAGAATCTAAATAAAACCATAAAGAAATAATTAAGTGAGTGATATGAACACACATTAAATTGCATAACTTCATATAAATTAGGTTACCAAGATTCGAGTTATCTTCGGGCATCATATAATTTAAAGGTCGAGCCGTTTCATCATTTTCTACATAGATGTAAATATTTTTAACCCATTCACGCTCCTTCATCATAGACATGACATCCTTATCGTTTCTCAACCGCATTCCATCTTCATTGGTGATTTTGAATTAGACAGTGTAGACTTCAATGAACCTTATGCAAATTTTTAGTATGTCTAAGAAACAACTATCTTTACAAAAATCATTCTCATAGTGGTTTTCTTCTGCAAAGTACAATATAAGATTGTGAGATGTAATTGTACCTTAAAAATGAAAAAGAGCTCCATTTGTGAGATTAAGCGATACAAACTACAAAAAGAACAATTAAAGTCATGAAACAATTTAAAAGTATAAATTTATTACCACTTAGTAGTTCGCTTGAAGTTCCAATTGAATGGCCTAATTTACCTATTCACATGAAAAAAATTACATGTAAGATTTTGAAATGTGATTTTAAAAAAATAAAAGAAAAAAAGAAGTGGAGATGCAACATCTAATTACGTAAAAAATCAAATAAGACAACGCAAAATAGAAGTTATAACATTACTTCCACTCAAAGTTCCAATTAAATGATTTGTCTTTTACCTTTTTTCTCAATTCACCAGGAGCAATTGTTTTATCGTATTCCCATTACCATCTCTTTTGCCCGTAAACATGTACCAATACATAATTGGCCTTAAAATTTCACCCCAATTAACTTTAAAATATCCCTTGAAAAAGAACGAAAAGAAAATTAAGTAAATAAATAATTGAACAAACAATAAAAGTACAAAAAAAGGACAAACAAAAAATGTTAGTCTCATCTCTAATATCAACTTAAAAAAATCAATAAATACAATAGCAAAAACAAAATGCGCACAAAACATCTAAGTCCATTCTCTACTGTTAACTTCAAAAAAAATCAAGTTCATTCATCACAAGCATTGATCAAACAAAAATATCTTTTTCGATACCATTTTTCATATAATTCATTTTTACCGTTGTTCCTTCTATTTCCCTTCTCACCCAATCAATAACATCATCATCTACAACGATATCACCTAACTGATGGGTTTAATATGACTCTACCTAGTGTAATATAGAGTTATTTGAAACCGAGTCGTCCGAAGAAAATAAGTCAAACACATCTCTTCTTGTCATCTTAACAACAACTTGCCAATCTAGATTAATAGGATTTTGCACATAAAAAGTTTGTATAGCATAGGTGGCCAAAATAAAAGTTTAATCTCCAATGTGATTATTCTTGTATAAAAAATGATTAAAATTCACCATGGTGAACTTAAACTCGTCCTCTGTCAATTCTCGTTTTATCATCACCTAATCACACTTGAAGAGGACAAATTTCTTCTCAATGCCATAATGGATTTCAATGATATCTTTCAGAACTTCATAATATGTTGCAATACCAAGAAGAGGATTCTTATCCTTTCTACTTGAATAACTTGAAGTATTCCCCTTCCAACAAACACCTCTGTTTTGCATGACTTTTGAGCTGTCAATGTCATTGGTGCAAAAATGATAGTCATTAATAATGTAGTCCCTTAATACTCTAGCGTATTGGTCAGGACCATTTGCTAACAAGTTAATCTCTTCTGAATATTTCACATTGGATGACCTTTGTATTGTTTGTACCTATAAATAACAACGTACTTGGTTAGAAAGAACAGCTTAATCATGCATAGAAGATCTAGTTGTATAACGCATTTATTATGACTTACATGTTTCTTAAACCATATAGTAAATGTTTCATTATGGAGTTTTCTAATATGATAGGCTAAGGCACGAGGCATTTCTTTCGCAAGTTCTTCCATATGTTTACCACAAACAAAATGTTGACATTAGAAAATTAAGGTTAGTTTCAACTAATATAATTCAATGAGAGTTTTAAACTTCTTACTTTATAAATGGCATTATTGCATCAGTATTCACCAGTACATATCTATGAGCTTCAATCCATGTAATATTATCAAGAAGTATCTTCTCTTCTCTTCTAAATGAACGACACAAGTTGTTGCCGCGGTCATTATTTTTACCTAGTCGGGTTAATTTTGTCTCCACATCTTCAATTTATCTTGAACAAAAAATCATACATTCCTCCATCAAATACCCTTTAGCAAATGAGCTTCTGGATTAGCTTGATTACGTACATATTGTTTTAAAGTTAACAAAAACCTCTTAATAGGGTACATAGATCTAAATTGAACATTTTCAGCAATCCTTACGCCGTTTGCTAAGTGAATAGATAAGTGGATCGTTACATAAAAAAAAGAGGAAATATCATTTCCAAATGACAGATTGTAGCAAATAATTGATCCTTAATTCTTTGCATTACTAATGCTTTACTTGACTTGCTGAAAAAATTACTTAGCTCAATAATTGTCGCCACTACATTATTAGGTAAAACGCTGCGAATTGCAAGAGGAAGCGGTTGTCGCAACAATATATGACAATCATGGCACTTCGGTCCCCAAATGTTACATTCTTTCAAATGTATACAACGAGAGATAATTGAAGCATAACCACCTGGAACTTTGCTTTTTCAATATTTTCAACACATCATTTTCTTCTTTAGACAATGAAAAACATGTAGGAGGTAGATAAGCTTTGTCTTTTCCTTTTGGTTTGGGATGCAAAGAACGTCTTATTCTCAACTCTTGCAAATCACGTCTTGTTGTTAAATTATATTTTCCTTTCCCTGGAATGCCTAGTATTGCATACAATAAATTATCACACATATTTTTCTCAATATGTATAATGTCAAGATTATGTCAAATTAAGTTGTGCTTCCAATATGACAATTCAAAAAATATGCTTCTTTTCTTCCAATTGTGTTCTTCGACTTTCGTTGGTAAATTTTCCTCTCATTTCTTTCTCTTTTTTGGCAAACAAAAATCACATATTTTCTTTCTTAGATCATCCTTTTTACGTTCTGTAGTTATTCCATATTGATCCAACTTATTTAAAATGTCAATATTCGATAATTGAGGGGGCTTCTTACTTAATTCCACTTATCATTGAAAGACTTCTTACATCTACGAAACTTATGAGACGATGGTAGAAAATGACGATGACTCATATAACAATGTTTTCTTCTATGTTTTAACCATTATGATTTCAAATTCTTATTGCAACAAGGAAAAGCATATATTCATTTTGTGTTCCACCTTGATAAATAAGCATACACAGGGAAATCACTGATAGTCCAATACAGCATGCAGTTGAAACATTTCATTACTTGACGAGTCATATGTCAGTACACCATCATGCGATAGTTCCTTTAACAATTTGATCAACAATTGTAAGTAGACATCAATCTTATCACCAAGTCCGTATTTCCTATCAATTACAGTGGATGTTTCATACACAACCAAGGTGGCATATTATACACCATTAATACAACGAGCCATGTACTATGAGGTATTGACATTCTGAAATGGTTAAATCCATCTGCTGCCAACCCAAGCATAACATTGCGACAATCTATAGAAAAACTTAAATTTCTTTGATCATAGATTTTCCATGCAACACTATCAACAGGATATCTTAAAATTTCATCATCAGTATAATCATTTGCATGTCATCTCATAAGTGCAACAATTTTTGATGACATAAACAATCGTTTCAATCTTGGCTTTAATGGAAAGTATCTGACTTGTTTAGCAGCAACTTTTTTCCCTTCACTCAAACCATCTTTAAATTGTTTGAATCTAGATGTATGACATATCTCGCATTTATCAAGGTTCGCATCTTCATTTGTAAACAATATGCCATTATTAAGACAAGCATCGAATATCTCTAAAGTGAACCCCAAATCAATTGTCATCTTATCAATTTTATAGTATGATTTTGGCAAGCATACACCTTGAGGAAATGATTTCTTGAGTAGCTCCATCAACATTGTGAATGACTTATCCGTCCAAGCACACAACACTTTTATATTTAATAAGTGAACAATAAATGACAGTACAGTAAAATTGCTACGCCCTGGATAAAGTTTTTGTTATGCCTCTTGCAAGAGTATCAATCACACCAAATTCTCTTCATTCGGTCCAGACCCATTACCATTTTTAGGCATGTCGTCGTTCGTTTGATTACTACCAATATATGGATTATCCATTGCCTCATTCACCATCCCAACTATGCCATCTTGAATAGGTTCATTGTTGCCAACAACATTATCTTGATAATGCAAAGAAACATAATCCTCATCACCATGGTTTATCAAATTCCTATATTTTTGCAAAAATCCTTTTATGAATAGATGGTCTTTAAATTCATTTCTTTTGTACATCGAAACATTGCGACATTTCTTGCAAGGGCAACATATTTTTTCTTCATTCCCCTAGTTAGCAAATGCAAAATCTAAGAACTTATCAACTTCATCTCTATACGATTTTGAGGTCCTATCCTCTTTAGAAATCCAACTTTTATCGATATTCATACTCGATAACTGCACGAAAATTCTACTTCAACTTTAGAAACAAAAATAGCAAAGTTTCAATTTCGAAAATATATATTATAAATACCCGGTATAAGATGATTAAAACACACACACACACACACACACACACACACACACACATATATATATAGAATTTCATAGTCAAACATGATACTAATGCATTAAGATCAAATTGATTAGGTATATCATACTTATACCAAACAAATAGAAGCGATCCTTTGAAGAAATAAATAAGGAATCAATGAAAAGAAAAGTTCTAAAATAGAACACTGATCAATATAGAGAACACATATCCTAAGATCAAGTTCAATATTTTTTAAGAATGACATATTTCACATCAAAAGAAATAGTTTTTGCAGAGATAAAAAGCAATCACATTATCTACTTGTACTGTTACCAAGCCATTCCCTATCTAGTACATCTGCAAACCATTCCTACCAAGCCTATCACAATAATACAACAACAATAATAACATAACCTCAATCCCAAATTAATTGAGATCGACTACATGGATCAAACTTTTCCGTTGTGCTCGATTAAGTGCAATTGATGGTGAGCTTTGCAAACCATTCAAAACCCTCCTAATTAATGCATCCCATGTTAACTTTGATCTGCCCCTACCTTGTCGAATTTCTACAATTTCTATTGCGTCAAGTTTTCTAGTTGGAGCATTTGTAGGCCATCTTTCCAGGTGACCAAACCATCGCAACCGCCTTCCCTAATCTTTGTATCAATTGGTGCTACTCCTATTTGTCTTTGAATTTCTATATTTCTTATTCTATCTTTACGAGTTTTACCATACATCCACCTAAGCATCCTCATTTCTGCTACGTTTATTTTATGTAATTGTTGTTGCTTTACCGCCCAACATTCCCTTCCATAAACATCATCAACAAAAAATAGACATCATCAACAATGGATTGATGAACACTAACAACAACAAACTCGAGCATTTGTATGTGTAGGAAGTGCTCCAGAGGATAAATAACTGGCACTACAATAATTGCATTGATATTTGGGTTAAATAACTCTTCAAATAGTTTAGATCATGATCTTCATCCTCAGCTTTAGTAATAATTACAAAACAACTTTTTTAAAAAGTTGTGTTTGATAACAAATTATACCCACTATTATTTTCCACGTATTTGGAGGGCATTTCATGCCATTTATTAAAAAAAACTCCCTAGCACTCTACTTGTTTGAATAACATATTGTGTTAATGTTAAATATTCCAAGCAAAAATATTAATTTTATTTATCAATTATTATTACTTTTGTTCTTAAGAATTTCTAGAAAGAAGTTTAAAAACATAATCCAAAAGGACAACACAAAAGAAAGATACATTTGAAGAAAAAGCTAGCTAGATTACTAATATTATTCCCGATATTCCTTAATGAGAAACTGAAATATAGTAAATTAAAGAAGTGTTAAACAAAAGAAATGTATATATGTGTTTTCCTTCAATTAGTGACCAAGAGTGTCAAGAAAATATAATTACTAAAAGCAAAATAACTGGCAAAGCATTTTAGCATATATGATGAGAGCACATCACCCAAAACACAAAGGATGGATTCAATCCTTGCAACAAAAAGGAATAGATTCAGTAAATTCAATAATGTTTTCACGTGATCTTGAACTCTTCTTCTAAGTAGAACGCAGAATTTTACTACTCTTTTCAACTTACGTTGGTACCTTAGTTAATTATAATATATCTCTATTTCAATTTTTCAATTTTTATCATACGAAAATTGAGAGCGGGCAAATAATATAATCATAACAAAGCAACTTACGTAATTGATTAAACAAAACATTTTCAAAAATCCTTATATACTTTTTTGGTTGGAGCATGATAAGTATTATTTTTTTAAGCTAGAAAAGGCACATTCATCGTTCCTAATTCAAGAGGGTATAAATCAACCTATTACAATATTTCAATCAGTGAAATGCAATACTACATTGCATATTGAAGCCCAAAACTACCCTAATAGAAATAAAGAGAACTATCACACAAAAGAGGGAAACTATCTCTATAAGACAACTAACTCAATTTGACGAAACATTAGCCCGATGTGACAAAACTTAAATTAAATATAAACTAAACATAGAACAAAACTTAAGCTAAAGTGCATGGTAACTTTAAGGATTTAATGCTTATTTAGCCCCAACAAAAAATGAAGTTATATTTTTTTAAAGTTTAAGAATGAAGTTACTTCGATGGGAAGAGAAAAAGTTACTGCAGTTTTCACTCAATTAACATATGCAAATAATGGGCCGTTCTAGTTTTTGGAACTTGCTAACATGAACTAATCTCTTAATTCCTATGGAAATCACCCGAGGAATGTAGAGCACACACCACTTTATGAAAATCTTATGCAAACATGAAGACAAGGGTATTGTGTTGGTTGGCATGGAGAGGAAAACTGAATGTGATAGAAGTACTCCAAAAGAGATGCCCAAACACGTCTTCAACTCTCATGGTGTGTGTTATGTAAAGAGGCAGGGGAAAACATTGATCATATATTTGTACGTTGTAGGTACACATAATGAGTATGGTTTCAACTCACAGCGAAGCTCAGGTGGGCATGGAATGCTACACATGCATATACTGACCGTTTGAATGATGAAGCATCTCTTCAACTACGAGGCAAAAGGGGAATACCATGGAAAACAGGTATGGGATGAAAGAAATTCACGAATTTTATAGTCTTCAGACAACTACCATAGACACTAAAGGTCGGATTTGGGGGGCCAACTGGGCATCATCCCATAGAGTATCCACGAGGTAGTGTGTCGAGTCCGACCCTACACTAGGTAACAAAGCCAGTGGATCGATCATCATGAGGATAAAAAGGGGAACGCCGGAATGAGGGAATGGCATGAATCACAAACTCCATATTAATTGGGATTGTTGAAAAAGGGAGCGCATGTCGAAATGGAACCAAATTCACATCATATCATTCCTAAAATCATGCCTCACTAAAAAAAGTGTCACTCCGATTACGGTTAATTACAAGCTACCATTTGCTAATGTCATACTCATCTCGAATAGCTCCCTAACTAACTATATATCTATATCGAGTATATATTAATTACATGACTCGTCCCTCCCTCTAAACCTTAATTAAATCTTAAATTATCTCTATTATAAGTATATGATCTGCACATGCAGGACCATCGTTCTTGTATTGGTATGCAACCCAGCCAAAAATCTTCATTTCAGATGCAAAGATGGCCAAAGAGGTATTAACCAACCACACTATTTTTAACAAGGTTAAGTCAAGGCCTGTAACAAAATTGATCTTCGAAAATGGACTTCCCTTGCTCAATGGACCATAGTGGATAAGCCACAGGACTCTCCTAAATCCGGCTTTTAACATGGATAAAATCAAGGTATATATACATGTAGATACATAGCAAATTGGTTTTTTTTATGAATGGAGGCAAAACTCATTCTATCTATATATATTTAATATGTATAAATCTGTACATGAATTGTGATATAAAAATTAGGGTGTGTCAAAAAAAAAAAAAGTATAAGCTCCTAAAAAATAATCCCCTAGCAATAGACACCACATTCCTATTTGTAAGCCATTCTTTCTCTTGACTACATACATAAAACCCTTTGCCAACATCCCATTTCCATTCAGGGATAGTTCGTCCCTTTTTGAAACAAACATAAAGACAACAAGAACGTGAGCAAAAGGAGCCAAAAAACGCATAACGCCTACGTATCCGTGAAAACAAAAACAGTAACAGAGACGCCCACAACATATCTCTTGCGAGAGAATTGGAGGCGATAGATGAGGTTGGGAGCACTACTCTATTTCTAGACAAAAAAGTCTCAACCAAATTCTTTTGAACCAGTAATATACATATAGATACTCTTTCTGATAAAAAAAAAAATTAAAACAATTTGCAAAATCCAATCATTTAAAGTTAAATTTTGGATTGTTGAACGCACAAACCAAAGTAACCAAATTCGAATCAACAACCAAATTCGAATCGACCAAACCATACCAATACACACACCATACCAGCCAACGCACACCACACCAGCCAATGCACACCATACCAACACGCACATCACACCAACCAAAATCGAATCGATACTTGTCGACCAAAGGTTCTTAACTGAATAATGGTCTTCACTCAGAATCGATGCTTGCCAATCAAGACGACACTGCACCTTCAGTCCGCCCAAGACGCCACAGCGATCTTTCGTCTCACAATGGAATTGCGAGACACTCCGCTCCTTCAGTCTGCCCAAGACCCATTGCTCATTTGTCTCTCAACGTGAAACCCTAACCCTCCTTCCCGCTCCTTCGCGCTCACCAAATACAAGCCCCTGCCCTCTTCTTTCCGTTTTTTTTTTTAGTTTCTTTTTGTTTGCATTTTTTTTATTTCTCAATCTTTTTCGATTTTGTTGCTTTGAAATCTCTTTTGTGTCGACCAAATAAAATTTTTTATTTTTTTTATTTTTAAAATTAGTAGTTTATTGTGTGTGTTGTAAATGAAGTTGGTTTTTAGGATGGGGTTGCGAATAATGGCAATTAGAACCCTTTTAATGTGTGCCTCAAAAGAATGCCATAAAAATCAAGTTTTCTTGTAGTGCTAGTAGATTATGTGTGAGGGGGCTCTCTACTTACCAAGGATAAGGATGGAGCATTGGATCACTTTGATCTTATGTCTCATAACTGTATCGCTGGTACTCGTTCCATAGTTAAAAAATCAACAGGCGTCTACGAGATTTGACTCGCAAGCTGCAATTATGGCACATCTATGAAATGTGAGCTATCAGATAGAAAAGCTTCAGATGGGACATCAAGTTCCACAAGTGCACATCAACCCATTAATCATCAAGGCATGGTGGTTAGCCAAATGGATGTACAATAGTGAATGGAACATCAAGACATCAACATCATGAACAATAAAGACTATGGGAACAACTTCAGATCAAGGGTGGTGGCTCCTCAACGATTTTATCAAGGATAGAGCAACAACAACCTGAACTTTTTGTATGGAAATCTTGATAATGCGTTAAAGTTACCTCAAGAATTAGAACAACAAGTCCTACGGGGGAAGCTGGGGCAGAGCGAAGAGATGACTTCACTGAAATCAATTGATAAGTATTTGCAAGCAATGGAATCGAGAGATAGGGAGTGCCATGAGAAGTACGAGAAAGAGTTGGAAGGAATAAGGCAAGCCCAGAAAATTATGGATAATGAGCAATTATGCTCATTATAATCCATCAAGAATCTAAAGAGGCAATTGGTCAACTTGTGATAGCCTTGAACTCAAGGAAGGAACGACAGTTTCCTAGCAACACCGTTACCAATCCCAAGAAGAACGTGAGTACCATTCGCATGATGAGCACTACGGCAATAAAGAAACCAAGACAAGACCAAGTAATGTACAAGCATGAAAAGATGCATGAGCATGGAACGAAAGTAAGGCAAGATGAGCTTGATGGTTTTAAGAAACAAGTAATCAATGCCTTGAAGAAAACGAAAGGGAAGCGAAAATGGAAGGCCAAGAAAAAATGAGGAAGGACCTCCGAAAAAAGACCCACAAGGCAATGACATCAAGTCAATTCCAAAGAAGTTGGAACCAAAGCTCAAGTTCATCCCACGACATCAATCTATTAAAAGGAAAGATCCTGCAAAGATAAGCTATAACGACCCATATTTTTAATTTGTTAATAATCGCTAATCATGAATTATTAGTGGTCTAATACCTAATCGATAGTCGCGGTAAGTCGAAGAGCTCAAATATTTGTAAAGGAAAATAAATAAAATGATTTAAATTTTTGTCTGGCATGCATTTAAATTTTTGTCTGGCATGCTACTGCATGTAGTATATGGCATCGCGAATTGTTAGGGTTAAGTAAATTAAATTCGCGTGATGATGAGACCTTAGACTTTGAGTTTATTTAAAATTGAATAAGTAAAGGTCTAAACAAAGGTAGTGTGTGCTAAGTGTGTCTATTTTAGATTCACAAATAGACCGTGGCATATCTCAATCTTTAGATTTATTTTTTAGTGCATTGTAATAACCCTAAATCTTTACTGTTGCTTTGTGCAAGGAAGAGATGAAAGAGTGAGATTCATTCTCAAAATAAAAAAGAAATATATATATATATATATATTTAAAAACTGTTGTAAATTGAGTTGGAACTTGCTAAGAACTAGAGAAGGAAATAGAAGACTAAGAACTTTTACTACTATAAACTACTACTACAAATGAGAAGAGAAGAAATGAAATAGTTGGAATGAGATACTTTCATTCAACTTGGTGTGTTTTTACAATGAGGTTAGCACCCTTTATATAGGCCATTTTGTAATGATGATAAATGTACTTTATACAATGTGTACAAGTAACACATACACCCCATGTCATATAACACATTACAAGCAATTTGACAATACATGGAAGAGTTTGTGTATATTGAAAATGATTACAAGTAACATGATAATATATAGACAAGTGTAGGTACTACTAAGTGAGAAATACAAGTTACATGACTACACAATATGTTGGTGTACATGCATGGTCATCCGTACTCCACAACATTCCCTTTTGGATGACACTTGCTTAGAGATTGTGCCTCGTTAAAACTTATACTAAGAAAAAACCTACGAGAAAAAATATAGTAAAAGAAAAATAATACACTATTCTCATAAATATTAAGATAGGTATAATATTGTTAAGATTACCTCATTAAAAACCTTGCTAGGAAAACCCAATAGGATAAAACTATAGCTAAGGGGAAAAAGAGTGCAATACACTAATCAATAACTTCCCTCATGTGAACATTGGTAAAACTTGTTCTGTTTCTTTACTTGCAATGTCCTTAAGTTTACGCAAGCCAATACCATATGGAAGCCTTTTAAATGTCATAGTCGGTAAGGCTTCTGTGAGTAAATCAGCAAGATTATCACTCGATCAGATTTGCTTGACATCAACTTCACCATTCTTTTGAAACTCGTGTGCATAAAAGAATTTTGGTGAAATATGTTTTGTTGTGTCCACTTTTATGAATCCTTCACTTAATTGTGCGATGCATGCTCAATTATCTTCATATAATATGGTTGGAGAATCTTTTATTGAAGGCAATCCACATGATTCTTGAATATATTCAATCATGTTTCTCAACCATACACATTCACGACTTGCTTCATAAATTACAAGTACTTCAGAATGATTGGAAGAAGTAGTAACCATAGTTTGCTTTACTAACTTCCATAATACAACAGTATTACCACGGGTGAATACATATCTCGTTTGAGAACGGGCCTTATGGGGATCAGATAAAAATCCAGCATCAGCATAACCTTGGAGATTCAATTTTACCCCTTTCAAATAAAATAAACCCATGTCACTTGTTCCTCAAAGATATCGAAAAACATGTTTAATATTATTTCAATGTATTCGAGTTGGTGAAGAGTTGTATCTTGCAAGTAGGTTGACAACAAAATCAATGTCAGGTCTTGTACAATTTTCAAGATACATAAGTGCACCAATTGCACTTAAATATAGTACCTCCGGACCAAGTAGCTATTCATCACTTTCATGAGGTCGAAATGGATCCTTATCCACTTCAAGTGATCTGGCAACCATTGGAGAGCTCAATGGATGTGCCTTGTCCATATAAAATCTTTTTAACATTTTTTCAATATAATTTGATTGATGGACATGTACTCCACTTGAAAAATGTTCAATTTGCAAACCAAGACAAAGTCTTATTTTTCCAAGTTCTTTCATCACGAATTCCTTTTTCAAGTATTCGAATGTTCTAACGATGTCGTCGTGGTCTCCCACTATATTTATATCATCAACATATACAACAATAATCACAAATCCTGTTGATGATCTTTTAATGAAGACACATTGGCAAAACTAATTATTTACATATCCTTCTTTAAGTAAATAATCGCTAAGACATTTGTACCACATTCGTCCGAATTGTTTCAATCCGTACAAAGAACTTTGCAATTTTATAGAATGCATGTTATGAGGTTTTGATTTCATTTATTCGGACATTACAAATCCTTCAGGGATTCTCATTTATATCTCACTGTCTAGGGATCCGTACAGATATGCTATAACGAAATCTATTACATGCATATCAAGCCCTTCAGAAACTGCAAGGCTTATCAAGAACCGAAATGTGATTGCATTTATAACAGAAGAATATATTGTCTCATAATCGATGCCAGGTCTTTGTGAGAAACGTTAAGCTACAAGTCTTGCTTTATACCTTGTAACTTCATTTTTCTCGTTTCTCTATCGTACAAATACCCATTTATATCCAACAAGTTTTACGTCATCTAGCGTTTGAACAATTAGTCCAAAAACCTCTCATTTCCTTAACAAGTATAGCTCTGCTGAGATAGCCTCTTGCCATTTTTGCCAATCAAGTCTTTTTCGATATTCATCCACTGATCGTGGCTATGGATCATCATCATTTTCACATATTTCAAAGGTCAAATTGAAAGCAAATATACCATCAGGAACAATTTTATTTCGATCCCAAATCTTACAAGAGTTTAAACAATTTATTGAGATCTCATTATTTTCATCTTTTTCCTCTTTTTCTAGAGGCAATTGTTCCTTGTCACAATCAACTTATTCTGACAAATCCATATCAAAGGATTCTTATGCTTTTTCAGGAGTATTTTTATTTGTATTTATTTTTACTCATGTTTCCTCTTTCGAGGAATTGTATCATTTGAACCAACTGGTCTTCCACGCTTTAAGCGTTTTGTTGGTTCTTATGCATTTTATTGCACAAAGATATCAATTCTTGCAGGAGCATTTACAACTGGAATATGTGATTTTGTCACTTGTTTTGCATTAATACATGCATCGAGTAATTGATTTGCGATTTGTTGCAAATGAATGATCTTTTGAACTTTAAGTTCACACTAATTTGTGTGTGAATTATAATGTGATAAAGTTGATGCATTTCGAGCAATTTTGCGCCATTCCTTTGGAATTGGCTTCTTATCTCCCCATAATGGTGGGAAAATTGCTTCATCAAAGTGAAAATCATCAAAACGTGCAATAAATAAATCTCATGTTAAGGGCTCAAGGTATCTTATAATGGACAATGAGTTAAATCCAACATAAATCTCAAGTTTTCATTGTGGGTCCATCTTAGTTCTATTGGGAGGTGGTATAGGAACATACACTGCACAATAAAAAATTCTCAAGTATGAAATATTTGGTTGTTGACCTAAAATAAGTTGCATGGGGGAATGTTCATGGTATGTAGTAGGCCTATAATGAATGATAGATGTTGTATGAAGGACTGCATGTCCTCAAACTAAAGTTGATAACTTTGTTCTCATGATTAAAGGTCTAGCAGTTAATTGAATACGTTTGATCAGAGATTCCGCCAAACCATTATGGGTATGCATGTATGGAACAAAATGTTCAATGGTAATTCCTATAAACATGTAATAATTTTTAAATGCTTGAGATTGAGATTCTCCGGCGTTCTCAAGAGGAATGGTCTTGATTGGGTTGTCAGGGAATTGTGCTCTTAACTTAATGATTTGTGCTAAAAGTCTAGCAAATGCAACATTGCGGGTCGAAAGCAAACAAACATGTGACCACCTAGTTTATGCATTTACCAAGACCATGAAATATCTAAATAGTGCACACTGAGGATGAATAGGTCCACATAAGTCTCCCTGAATGCGTTCTAAGAAAACTGGGGATTCCACAATAATTTTACTTGGGGATGGTTTAATTATCAATTTACCTTGAGAATAACTAGCACAATTATAATCACCAGCTGAAAATATTTTGTAACTCCTCAAAAGATGTCCATGCGAATTATTAATTATTCTTCATATCATTGATGATCTTGGATGGCCAAACCGGTCATGCCATAAAATGAACGTCTTTAGATCATTAATTTTCTTATTTAAGACGAGATTCGTTTCGACATGCCTTATATGAGTAAAACATAATCCAGTGGATAAAGATGAGAATTTTTCTAACACTTCCTTTTTCCCATTTGAAACCAATTTGACATAGAGAAATTCTCTATTATTTTTGTTCATGGTTTCAATGTGATATCCATTTTGTCGAATATCTTTAAAGTTGAGTGAATTTCTTCTGAATTTTTCAGAGTATAAGGCATTGTATACATGAATTGTTGTTCCCCCAAGCAACATAATATTTGCTCTTCCAGAGCCATTAATCAAATTGGAGATGCCAGATATCGTTTGAACATTGTTTGAACATTAGCCTCAGCTAAGTTCAAATTGGAGAGATATTCTCTATTTTTAAGGATTGTGTGCGTTGTAGCACAATCAGCAAGACATATATCGCTCTTATTTGATTCATGATTTAACACATGATTTGTTGATCCATCTAGATAAATAATGTTTGGCAAATTAAAAAAAGAGTCATATTTCATTCTTAATAAGAAACTAATACATATAACTAAGAAGCATAACACAAACTAATACATAGAATTATTGAAAATTGCTACATATGACCATTAAAAATATCAAGATTAGTGTTTAGATCATCACGAAAATTTGGGACATCCATATAATTGATATCTGACGAGCCATCTCCGACAATGAAGTTCATCTTAACCGTTTTGCCTTTCTCATTTAAGGAGGCTTGATAAAGATCAATAAAATGCTTAGGCGTACGACACACATGAACCCAGTGGCATTTTAGACCATACCTGTGACACGGTTGGTCATGATTACGAGCATGCCCATTTTCAACAGTATTTTTTCCCTTATTTTGAACAACGTCATTCTTATTCCATTTATTTTGAAACTTATTGCCATGAAATTTAGAATAGGGCTTGCCATGATCTTTGCTGATTGATCCTTTCCCATTTCCACGTCTATGGTTTTTCTTTCCTTAACCCTTTTTATGGTCATTATAGGATGCAGCATTTGCTTCATTAAGTGAAACGAAACCAGTTGGATGGCAATTGTGGTTCTTCAATAGAAGTTCATTATTTTGTCTAGCCACCATGAGACAAGAAATTAATTATGAGTACTTTTTAAATTGACTCGATCGATATTGCTACTGCAACAACATATTTAGGCATGAAAAGTACTGAATGTTTTTTCCATCATTGCCTCATCATATATATTTTCTCCACACAGCCTCAAACGAGAGGTAATATTAAACATGGTGAAGTTATACTCACTGACTATTTTGAAATCTTGTAGCCTAAGATTCAGCCAGTCGTTTTGAGCTTTTGGAAATATCCCTATATTTTGGAGATCATATTGCTCTTTCAAGCTTAACCACAAGGTGAGAGGGTCTTTTATAGTGAGATACTCACTTTTCAGGCCTTCATGGAGATGATGGCGAAGGAATATCAGTGCTTTCACATGGTCTTGCATTGATGTTTCATTTTCTTCTATAATAGTTTCTCCTAAGTCTTTAGCTTGGAGATGTATCTCGGCATCCAGTTGCCATGGAAAATAATTATTTCCAGTGATATCAAGAGCAACAAATTCAAGTTTTAAAAGGTCTGCCATAGTCTGAAAATATGTCAAGAAATTGAGTAAATAGTTTTTCTCTTTTATATAAAATAATTAATATACGATTAAATATATGTTCACAACTTGATTATTAATATGCAAAATGTACTACTTGTATGAGTTGGTGGGACAGCCTCAAGGTTGGGTGGCAAGACGAAGTCTACTTAAAATCATGCCCCCTTCAACGGGATAACTCGTCCCCCTTTCAATGTTTAGCTTTACCGGGGACAAGGCTTACCCACTATCAACCCAAACTCATAACACTATTTGTAATAGAAAAAATCAAGAATAAAGCATAATTAATCATTTGCAGTATAGCGAGAAAACTAGTCATGTCATATATTGACTTTTGATTTCTGATGTAGAAGATCATACAAGATGCAACTACAAAGCATACTTTCGTAATCGGTGACGTCATAATGCATAGTATATGAATAAAGTTTGCATATAAAAGTGATGCATGTAATAAAAGGAAGCAACCACGATAATATAAAAATAAATCGAACTTATTTAAATGACAAAAGTTATACCTTCCAAGCTTTGTCTCCTTAACAAGCCTTCTTGAACTTCAAGATCTCCTTAATGCTAGAGCAAGCTCGTGCTGATGACGTGTTGTAAATTGAGTTAGAACTTGCTGAGAACTAGAGAAGAAAATAAAAGACTAATAACTTTTACTACTATAAACTACTACTACAAAGGAGAAGAGAAGAAATGAGACAGTTGGAATGAGATGCTTTCATTCAACTTGGTGTGTTTTTACAATGAGGTTAACACCCTTTATATTGGTCATTTGGCGATGATGATAAATGTATTTTATACAATGTGTACAAGTAACACATACACCCCATGTCATACAACACATTACAAGTAATTTGACAATAAATGGAAGAGTTGGTGTACATTGGAAATGGTTACAAGTAACACGACAATACATAGACAAGTGGAGGTACTACTAAGTGAAAAATACAAGTTACATGACTACATAATATGTTGGTGTACATGCATGGTCATCCATACTCCACAACACACATAAAACTCAATGCCTAAACAAAAAGGAAAGGGTTTGGAACCTCATTTCATTCAACACAAGGAACGCATAATGCACAAGGAGAGATGGACACGAGATGGAGGGATGAGGATGACCACCAAGGTGGCAGCACCGGCAGACGACCTTCCCGATGACACTATAGCATAATGGCATAGAAAATTGATGGTGACGTCACGGACAAGAGCCATGTCGGGGCTCGTAGACGTCGTCATAATAATGTTTTCAGTGAGGTGACGCCATTTCGACGAGGCTTCGATGGCGGACGGTGGCAGCATAACTCTAGCATGCTAGCTCACGAGGAAGAGCGAAGATAATCATGGAGATCGCAA
Organism: Stephania yunnanensis; assembly: GCA_039657365.1. Lineage (NCBI taxonomy): Eukaryota > Viridiplantae > Streptophyta > Magnoliopsida > Ranunculales > Menispermaceae > Stephania > Stephania yunnanensis. The sequence continues at coordinate 46,998,723 of CM077584.1, read as the reverse complement.
GGATTTGAATGCCTTGTGAATCAATACTCTATGGTTGAAGTTGAAGGACTAAATCTCAACTAGATTTGGAGTTGAGGACTCCATTGAAAGCATAGTAAGATTCTAAATCATATTTAAATCCAAATACAAGTTCAATCTATAAATTTATAGTAGTTGTTGAAGGTTTTAGTGTAGATTAATTAGAATGTGTGGTTTATGTCTTTTTTGGAAATGGTTTATGAACAACTCAAAGTGATTTGTTTAACTTGAGACTAATGTAGGTTGATTTAGGGGAAACATTTGCTATTTTGCTTCACAAGTTTTGAAAATGCAAAAGAGAGTCTCTAACCCATTCTAAACAAAGTCTTAGAACAAAGATTATGATTATAATAGTAGACTTTGATTCCTAATAAAGTTCAATGGATCCTTTGGCTAAGGAATGAGTTGTAGGATTCAAAAAAAGTCTCAGGAAATTACAGTTTTGTTTAAATACATGCTTGGTTTAATTTAACTTTTTAAAGGGGTCTTGCATTGGTGAGATTTTGATAGAATGAATATGGTCAATGGGTTGGTATATTGCTATGTTTTGATTCTAACTCACTGAAAGGATTTGGTCAATATTCATGATTTGAACTTATTTTCAAAGAACTTCAAGTTTTGCAAATGATTTTAAAAGGGGGATGAACTCCAAATGTTTGAGGAAACGTTCAAAAGAGAGCATGACTTATTTAAATAAACATTTTAAGTAAATTGGTCCTACTTTTATCCTAAAAACTAAGTGAAGTAGAATTATATGATTTTCAAGTTGTTACCATGGTATTTTGTTTTAAATTGTGTTGATTCAAATGAAAATACTTGATTTATGAACTCTTTAAAATAGACGCAATCCTTATTTGTGAAATATGGATGAAACTAATCAATTTGGATGGGTCTCGATCTAAGTTAAGAAATAAAAGAGATTTTAATTTTTTTTTTTTCAAAAAATGAACTTAACTTATTAAAGTTATGAATTTCTAACAAAAATTGTTGAATTGAGGGTTTTAAGTCAAATTGAACTTTTATGTGGTGATTTAGATTTCTTTTGGTTGAGATTAGTCGACTTAAATCTATTTAATTTGTAAAACTATGTTTTATGGTTCTTACCTTGTTTTGTTTCACCGAATTCTTATTTTCATCGAATAATCGATTTTGACTTAAAGTGTTAGTTATTGATTTCAGAGTCCTAAGCGATCTAATTTGGAAATAAGGAGTAATGATTTGGTAGTGACGAATTGTTTGAAAACCATTTATTTGAGTCAAATGAACTTAGAAGAGTTTATAATGCAAATGCCCACGTGACTAATTATAAATTTATTTTACTAGCACATGAAAGCAAGCTATGCTACTTGAAAATTAATTATAAATTTACTTTGTTATTTTGTTTACCTATCATGAGTGTAGATAAAACGACTTTGTTGTACCTATCATGAGTGTAGATACGCAAGGACTCAACTAGGCTATTCGAATGATTAATTTTACTTGGCGATTTATGTGATTGTATTGTAAGTAGACCTATGCGAAATTAAATAATAATTCTTTTTCCTTTGCTTGTATATTTTGATTGAAATGATACCTATTGTTGGACTCTACTTTCCTACCGAGTGACCTAAGGTCTAAGCGATCGAATTGAGTCATTGTTTACTCATGTGTTAAGCATCCGAGTCACACTTATAGCTCCTAGATGATATTAAATCCTCTAGGTGAGCATCTGCAATCGTCATGGCTCCTAACAAGACTTCAAGGATTTCATTGCGGCTGAGCATCCGGTTGCGACCGTAGCTTCATTTGGAATTTACGTGGACTGCAACTCATGTGAGCCGGCAATGCCAAGGGTTTGGGTACAGTTGAAATGGACTTGGTCCCGCCATACCAGTGTTTGACACTTACATATATTCAAGTGGCTTTGAGCCTACGTGTAGAGTGTCAAGACAACTTAGGCACCCATCCTTTGCTTTTGGGTCACTCAGTCTCTATCGTTGATCATTGTAGTTGTTTATTATGCAATTTGTTATTTATTGTTTAATCTGAATTACTGTTGAACTTCTTCTGGAGTTACTCACTAATTGTCTCTATTTGGTGACAATTGCAAGTCTAAGCTCCAAGCTCGAGAATATCGATGTGTGGCATACGTGGATTATTTGATGTATCTATATTAAATTTATTATATTTTTATAAATGGGTATTTGGGTTGAGAGATACATATATTTCCCCTCATCATTATAATTTGTACGTTGTATCCATTGTACGTACGGGGTTTCCACATTCCACCTTTCACAATTAAGACTCATTGTGTTTAATTTATTTCTTATCGGGTTTTTTACCACATTTTAATTCCACAACATATGATTTCACATATATACACTATGTGGTGAGGACTATCAGGTATCGAAGATCGATTGATGAGGCTGACTAGGCTTTTATTAATTGTGTTATGGTTTACCAGGGTTAATGGAGGTCTAGTGTCGAGCGGTGCCTAATTTGTAAGGTTGGGGTCGTCACATAAGCATATCGATAAACATTGATGGGCACCGCTTCCGAAATGTTTTAGTGATACGAAAGCCTTGGTTAATGTATGCTACTAATGAACATTATTCATGCCGACGTGAATATCAATTGTCCGGATACCACATATTTGTAAGTAGCAGACGAAAATTTGATACCTACTAAATGAAAAGTTTTAAATGTGCACGTGAAAGTAGGTAGATTTACTTTCATCGTGAATTTCGAGGTCATAAACCACAACATGGATGATGATCTATCTATGACACTTGGGCGGCCATTCTTGAACATAGTTAAATTAAGTTCGGACGTAAGAGAGAGAAAGATCACGATAAATATCGATAAGGGCAATGATGTTGAGAAGGTTGTATTTGTCAATAGTAAAGAAGAACATCCAAACGTGAATGACTTCATCATCTCCAATTTGCAGATGGAGCTACTTGATTTAGACTCATACTAAAATAGCTAAAAAGGCATCAAGCTAATGACATTAAATTTTGCACTACTGAGAAGTAGCCCGTGGGTCTAAAATCTCAAGTTTTTAAATTTTAGTCAGTAGTTAGTTATTTAGTTTAAAAATCACAATTCATAAGTTTTAGTTCTAACTTTCAAAAAATTTGTGTCGAATGCAAAGGAAAGCCCATTTGTCAGGTTATAATTTATAGGAATGGAAATGTCTTGCGAACTCATTGAAAGAGCGAAAAGGAGTAAAGAGTTCAAAGCGGTAAAAGTAAGGTGCATTGTCAAATAGAAAGGTAAAATTTATTAATTTTTATATTTTCATGGAGTTTACTTAATCATGTCACCTTGTGTGAGTTATACACAAAGTTGGAGGAGCGCCATAGGAAAATTAGCGAAAAATGATATGTGAAGATGTGGGCAGATGTGTCTACATCGTATGTATTACCTACAGTGTCGTGGGTACAAGCCACAGCACCGAGGTGGTAGCAAGCCATAAATTGGAAAATGCCCCATTATGTTGTTGACGTAGTGGCGGCGCTGTCATGGCACCGCATCTATAAGGCACTGCGCCAAGGTTGAAACAAGGGTTTTAAACCCATTTTCTTTCCATTCTCCACACTTTCACTTAAACTCTACTAAAACCCCCAAGCATACACCCCTTTAGAGCTAAAGTTTGATCATTTCCAAGTGAGATTAGTGAGTTCCCAATGATTTAGAGTGAAGATACAAACACATTGTAGATTTGCACAAGTAGAAGAACCAATGCTTTAGTTTTGAATTTTGATTCCAAGGAAAGCAAGCGCTCTAGTTGGTGAGAAACGTTAGAGGGATTGGATTGAAAAAGACTTGGAGGAGTGATCTACACTAAACATTAATCCAACATTGAGGTACATTTACAATTTTATCTCGTTATGCATTGAATTTTGAAAATTTTGATGATATTCTATGAAATTGTCGATTTGAGGTTATAGGATAGGTTTTGCAAAATTGGTTGAATGTGAGCATTAATATTACTCATGGAGACTTAGTTAATATATTTGCTTTTTTTGGCATATGCATGTTCCATGTTATATGAGTTTTGATTTTTAGATGACTTGAAGACCAAGTTGTATTGAATTTTTGTTAGTTGCTTGAATTTGAGGAAAATTGCAAGAACAAGGAAACAAGTTAGCCAAACGAAAGCGAATGTGTAATGAGTTGTTACCTTAAGCTGGCGATTAGTGTTAATCCAAATGTGTAACGAGAGAATAATGCAAGAACAAATAAACAAGTTAGTCAAATAAGAGCAAATGTGTAACGAACTGTTACCTTAAGCTAATGATTAATGTTAATCCAAATTCTAACTAACCCAGTTAGGCTCTTGGTTAAGTCCGGCGTACCTCGATTAGCATGTGCATATGTTTGTATGATGGTTTGTGTTTGTCTGGAATTCTTGTGAGTTATATAGGTTGTAGTGTAAAAATGGAGTTTATATACTAGCATATAATCGAAAAATATGTAAATAAACAATAAATAATTGATATACCAAGTGTGATGAGGGGGTCGTAAATTGAATGTGCACACCCGATAATACTTATAGGCATAACCGGTGAATTTATTGGTGTGAAAATACATAAGGTAAAGATAATTATATATATTTGATATATATATGTATTAAAAACTATAAGTTTGGTTTGAATTATACGGATCAGTGGATCGTCTCGAAATAAGCGTTAGTGTTGATGGTGTCAACATGTGTGTCACTTTAGGGTGTCATGTAAGCACATCAATCATTCCATTAGCCTCGAGATAGCGCGATGGTATCTCAAGGAAAACCCAAATATTTAAATAAAAACTTCAAACTTATCTTCACTAATTGATCGAGAGTGAAAGAGCAGCTGAAGGTTTGGTATTCTGATCTTAAAGGAGAAATCAGGGAGTTGTTTTAGTGTGAATTGAGGAGCTTAAACAACTGGAAATCCAAAGATAATTGTTGTGGTAATTTTAGTTTTGATATTTTTGAAGTTTAATTTGATAATAGGTATTGATATCTTTGTGAATTATTGTATATGATCATTGGAAATGGTTTGTTACCTTACTAGAGGTCCTCCTTGATGAATTTTGGGAATCTTGAACGTTGTTGTATTGTTATGTGGATGTAATAGTGGCTACTGCCATTTGTCATGTCGAGATAGTATAGAGTGAAGGGCACTCCTTGTTTCAGTTGGGATGAACTAAGCTGATGGAGTGGACTCCACCAATTGTAGGAGCATGCTCCCACCCTAGAAAATAGCAACTTTGTCATAAATTAGTTAGAATTTCCTAAGGTCTTAAAGACTGCTTTAGGGGTTCTAAACAAAGGGTATTAAACCGATATTGATCACAAATGGTTTGTGATTGGTGTTGAATCACCGGGAAAGCACTAGTGGCCCGAAAAGTTAGGTAATTTGTTAACGAAAACTTGAACTAAGGTAAGTATGGATTCGTTGATTTATCAATGTTGCCTTGATATGTTGGTATATGTAGTTCATGTAGTTATGGACTGAAATGAGGGACTGTGTACACTGTGATTTTTTTAATAAACAAAAAACGGTGTCTAATATGATCCACAAAAGTAACTCCTTGAATCGAGACCAAATTATATAGGATGCGGGATTGATCTTCCGACCTATATGCAATTCCTACTCAATTAGGCAGGTTGCGTGGGTTACATATTCACTAAAGGGTTTAGAATAGAATCATTAGACATTAATATATTGGCTCGACAATACATTGACCAATGTGTTGGTCTAGCAATCTCATTAATGATGTCATTTGGTAATCGACTAGTTTTATAATTAAAATGGGAGTCATAGTGTAATAATCATTGATAATTTACTTGCATCCATTATTTATTAAATTATATGTTTTTCATAATCCTGTTAATTAACATTGGTGCATATTGTTATTGCATAATGTTCTTGATTATGAAATGAAATCTTGATGGCTTTGTGAATCCTTACTTACTGAGCAAGTCGGAGTGCTCGACCTAAGTTTGACATTTCAGATTCGCAACCTAGTGTTTCAGCAAAGGGAAAAGAGAAGATTTAGGAGTGTTAATATCTTCTCTATGATGTAATGAGCCTTTCTGTATATATATACACTTTTTGAGTTATTTTGTTGTATATAAACAGGGTTCATTGGTTTATAAACGAGGTTTTAGGTTTTGATAAACTCTGTATTTCTATATATTGTTACTTATCAAAAAAGTTTTAATTTTTTTCAGCATATATTTTATATTATTTATTCGATATCGATATACAATTTGTGTTTATTGGGTAGATACAAAAAGGTCGCTTGCTCTAGTTAAGTCTAGTTAGGTTAGTATGGCTTAATTAGGGTTCAGGCCGAGTATCACCGTAATCGGGATAAAGGACGCTACAAAATGACTATGAGGCATCTACCTCTAGTAACCCCAATGATGATGAAGATCCTAAACCTTTTAAATTAAAATATTTTGTTTATAAAGAGGCTAAGGACTGATACAAAATTTTTTTTACGTAAGGATTTTATTTGCGAAAAAGGAATAAATTTGCATACCAAATACAATAAAGGAGTGAACAATTTCATTAGGCACCAAAATTGGAAACAACTCACTTAAGAATATATGGAGAATAAAGTTAAATAAGTGAGTGGATTTGTTTTTAGTTCTATGCCAATGCAAAGTTCACGGCTAAGGATGATCCATTGAAGGTGAGAGGGGTTTTTGTTCTCTTTACTATACGTGAGATTAATAATTTCTATGGAGTGGAACACTTAGGATGGTATGGATCTGAACAAACGTTCCCGAAGAAGTTAAATGAGAAGCCCCATGACCTATAAACATTTAGAGCCGTAGAAGATGCATTGGTTGCCCCAGGACAACAAGGATGGATGATGGGAGCTAAGAATGTCCCGAAGAACATTAATAAAGGGAGCATTAGAAATGTTTATAGAATGTGGCAACATTCTCCTGGTGCATCATTTACCCCACCTCTCAGCAAGGTAAGATCAATAAATCGAAAGCAGCTTGTCTTTGTGAGATTACACAATGCAAGGAAATCATTATCCGGGAGATTATCTACAACAATTTGAGGGAGTCCATCGCTTCAGAAAGGGAAAACAAGTTGCTTTCTATTTTGATTACTCTAATGTGCTTATGGGCCGGAGTGAGAATGAGAGAAGATGAAGAATTTGACATATATGCCCAAAAAACCATAGATGAAGCTTTCATGCTGACGTTGAAATAATCACCTAGTTACCAAGAGTCTATGGAGGGGAGAGAGAGATAGAGAGAGAGAGAGAGGGGGTCGTGGGAGTTAGACGTGAGGCTGAGTTATTAGCCAAGAGGTAAGAGGATCAAGCAATAGCAACAACAGAGATAGGTCAGGAGCTAGAAAAGAAGGAGTAATAGTAGCAAGGATTTGCTAAAAGCTCTGAGTTTGTAGACTTAAAGATAGTAGAGCAGGACTTGGACAGTCCTGAAGTATTTCCACCACCCCCTCCATAACAGAAACACATACCACCACCAGAGGATTTGACTAAATGATAGCAGAGGCTGAGGATAGCAGGGATAGGGAGATAGTACGAGGAGGATATGGCATAATACTAGGCAACCATGCTGAGATATGAGTAGGATATAAAGAGGAAAGAGCAACATAAATAGAACAAGCAGTGAAATTTAATGTATTTTTTTATCATCATAGAGCCATATCTAGATATTAGAGGAGTGGATGTTTAAAACCTATAGATAGGTCATTCGGCTTTTTCTGAAGCACCATCATATATGTTTGATCTGGATTTGCTGCAGAGCAGATGGTAGAACGTCTATTGACACCATCACAGGCTAGGTTGATGATGTAGATGATAATGACGACGTGCAATCCTGAAGTTAGTATTTTGTGATTCCTTTAGAACTGGGGAGTTGAGAGTGCTTTTGATACAATTCATGCATTTCTAATATTTAAGATATTTTGTAAACTATATAGTTATTTTAATTTTAATTCTTAGTTAGTTTATTATAATTTATGCGCTTAATCGAGCACAATGAAAAAGTTTGATCCATGTAGCCGACCCCAGTTAATTTGGGACTAAGGCTATGTTGTTGTTGTTGTTGTATTATAATTTGTGTTATTGCATATGTTTGTCTATTTTAGTGTATTCATGTCTAGGCTTACTTTTAAACATTGAGGACAAGGTTTGAATTAAATTAGGGGGGTTTCGACACTACATTACACTATGGGAAATTAGTAAGATAGCCTGAGAAATAATGATACACACTGTAGGTATGATCATTTAAAATTCTAATTTGAAGCAGTTAAGGAGGAAAGCATGGTAGTGTATAAATATTTCATTTTACCTATTATATGAATGTTTAAGTAATATAAATTAGGTTATATATAGTAATATGTAATGAATAAGTAGTTCATTTGCACATTCATACATTTAATTGTGGATAAGTAAATTACAAGTATCTTGTCGATACGAAGCTTAAGAGAGTATTTTAAAATTTTGAAGAAAAACTAATGAAATGTAGTAAACAATAATGTGGTTTCACAATTAGAAACCTATAGTTAGGGAATACCATGAACTTGAAACAAAAGCAAGAAACTAGAACACTTCTTGAGAAAAAGTTAGATCTTTAAGGATTTTATAATACGCGTGAATCTTACTTGAAAGTACAAAGCAAATAAAGACTTAGTGCCAAGCGGGGAAGAAATAGGTGTTGTATAGTAAACGTTGGAGTTAACTTACTTGATTTAGTGAAAGTGAGAAGGGATAACAAGAGTTATAGAATAAAGAAAAAAATGAGAGAATCCCACAAGTTCTACAAGAAATGGAGCAGAGAACTTGATGATTAGATAAAGTAAGGAAGAATAAGTCTATAGGAAAAGGACCAGGGACTGCTAAATAAAAAAGAAAAGAAGAAGAAAAGAAATGAGAAAGAAAATAGAGAAAAGAAGGCGGAAGTAAACTAGAACTCTTCAAATAAAAGATTTAGTTCGAGTGCGAGTAGCTAGTGAAGTTAATTTTCTATTCCAACTATGTAAAAGTCCTATAGACTCTTGAAATACCAAAATTCTACCAAATTTGAGTTTTATATTTGCTTATTTGTGAATTCCCGAGCTTAATGAGAAATCATGACATTGTATACTTGCTACTTGAGTGTTGATATGAAATAAACTTGTAAGTAGTAATTGTTTTTCGTTGAGATCTACTTTAGTGTTTTAAAAGTGAAGTTATATGAGTTGTTAAAGCTACATGTCTTAAAAATGCAAATAAAAACTATTGAGTGGATTATTAACTTGAGACTTAGTAAATTAAGGGATATTCCATGAAAAATGTGAATCGAATGAGAATTAGTTAGTAGGAGGCTTAGTAGATACACCTTTGCTCGGGACATGCAAAACCTTTAGTTTAGGAGTATTTGATAAGTGATTATTTATACGTATATATAAGGTTAATTTAGTAGTATATTTAATACAAATGTCCTCAAATGAGTGCTAATTTGTGGTATTATTGCATTTTTAGGGAATTAACATGTATTTGAAGGAATCAAGGAAAAATGAGAAGAAACAAAGCAAAACCCAGAAAATCAGAGTTGGTGTTGTGGGAGCATGTATTGACGCTGTGGGAAGACAAGGCATAGTGTGGAGATGAAAGGCACCATGTGGGAGAGAAGAAGAAATGAAGATAATCAACTCTAGAGGTATGGCGCCGTGGTGGCGCTGTGGCTTACAAGGAACAGCAACGAGACACACAAGGGACAACGCCGAGGCTCTAGGAGGTCAAAAACACATAACAAAGCTGTAACGCAATGGCCCCACTGTAGCACCATCATGGCTTAACACACATGGTGTCGGGGCATTAGTGACAACAAAAACTTTGAAGAAATTAGAAAGCAAAGCTTTAATCTGGGTTAAATTATAATTTAAGGTTTCTAATTATTATTAGGGAGTATAAATATGTATTATAACGTCGTAAATAAGGGGGAGACAACCATATAGAAGGAGATTATCATCCATTAAAGTAATTTAGCATTGAGTTTGAGTATTAAAGAGTTTTTTTATTGGAGAAACGCTGAAGACTCCACGTTTGCAATCAATATTTACTTTCGATGATTAATTCAAGGTAATTGTAATGGCCCAAAATCGCTAACCGTGTTTACGTATTTAAACAGGCTCAACGACCTGTACTATGGGACCCACGCCGTGATATGTCCATTTACCGAGGCAAGGGCAGAGGTACATTTTATATTTTTTGTGATATAAGCCTAGTGTATTGCATATGTGTAGACTATTAAATTAATTTTCTACAGGTGTGTAGGTATCGAGATGAGTGGGGACGTACCTCGGGTCGCGTGTTGACGTGGGACCGAGGTAGCAGCATATTAGGGTATGTTTAATTTATTTGAATTAAATGTGAATTGATGTTGGGTTAATAAGTGGCTTTAATGTGGCCACATTTAGCTAAGTATTAAATGACCTATAGTTAGTGTACATAAAAAAAGGTGCATTAGATGTGCATCGACACACGCATTAACCCATCAAGAGGCAAGTGTCAATTTGTTGAGTCACTAAAAAATGGCTTGAGGGACAAGTGGGACAAGGTGCTCCGTGAGATGAGCCTCGAGACACATGTGCACACCATGATCAAAGGCTAGCATTTAAACACCATACTATAATTAATGTGTGTATATAAGTCAATCACATGGGTTTTTATCTTCACCAAAATCAATCGGCAGGAGAAGAGAGAAGAGAATCGCTGTTGGAGGAGAAGAGGAGAAGGAGAGAACCCAGAGAAGAGCTAGGTTAGTTTGGTGTTATGACTTTGATGTTGTGTTGTGGGTTGGTGTTGGCGAGGGAGCTCCCGTGCTCGAGTCGTCTCCCCTCCCTAAACGAGCCGAGGTTAGATCGCCAACCCTAATTCATGCGCATGGGTCGTGCGTATGCTCCTCTTCCCTCTGTTGGGGCCGTCATAATTGGTATCAGAGCATAGGTTAGCGACCATAATGCATAAAATACAAACCTTAGTTGTGGAAATCGGATGATCATTGCCTAGAAACCATTACTTGGGAAGTGAGTGACAGTGAGATGGGGGTTCTTATATGTACTTGTTAATTTCTGTATGTATATATATATATACTTATGCGCTATGTCATATAGAAGTTGATTCACGTTTGCTATCCATTGCAGACCTCGATGGCTGATACACGCGGGGGAGGAGATGTAGAGCATAGTGGCAGTCCCCCTCCTATTATAGCAGAGGATTTACAGCGACTACCTGATTGAGTGACAGCTTAGGGCCAGCAGTTGACTGATTTCATCGTTATGATGATCGCTTGTTTTGCTCCATCGACGTCGACATTGACTCCTACGACTGCTACACTGACTGTCGAGGCGCCAACACTTCTTATTGTAGCATTAGCATCGCCGATAGTCGTAACCGCACCATTGGTGGAGACAGCCGAAGTAGTATCGTCTCCCACACACGCATCTTCCAGCACTTTAGCGGCAGTTCAGCTGGAGAAGGACTTCATCAGACTCAAACCAGCTTATTTCGATGGAATCATGGATTTTTAGAAGATTGAGAAATAAATCCTGTCCCAAGAGAAGCTTCATCGGGTACTGAGGATTGATGATAGACTTCGGGCAGAGATCGCATCATATACTCTCGAGAGAGACTCCGACGTATGGTGTCGAGTGGCCACTCAAGGAGAGTTCGAGACATGGGATGCTTTTAAGAAGAAGTTCTATCAGCAATATTTTCCACCTTCAGTCGTGAAGAGATTGAGGAGAAAGTTCATATATTTGAGACAAGGGCCAGAGGAGCTTGTGATGCAGTACATGGATCGATACGATTATCTACACCAATTTGCTAGGGACTTTGTAAGAGATGAGTTCGAGGATGTATATCACTTCGGTGATGGACTCAGACCGGATATTGGGTATTACGTCGTCAGTTCAGGCGAAAGGACACTCACCGAGATCAATGAGCGAGCCGTAGCGCATGAGACATAGTATATGGGCAGAGTTGCTGATGGCAGAGCACTGGGTCTAGTTTTATTTGCAAAGCAGGACTTAGATTATGAGAGGTGGAGATAGAGTAGTAAGGGAGCAAGGGGATGGAACCAAGGTTCTCAGGGTTCGGGGGCAGCTACTCACCCGTTGGTTGTGCCTCATGTGTCATCCATTGCTCAAGCACAAAGCACTGTGAGCATACTTCTCTTGCTACCTCCTATGAGACCAGCCTTACCAGCCCCTGTTGTTCCTGCACTTCCTGCCCTATGGGCTTCACGGCAGCAGTCGCAGGGTGGCAGAGGTTGAGGCAGAGGGAGAGGCCGAGATACTAGACAAAGACCGGAATAGTTACAAAGATAAGGTCAGTATCAAGCAAGGGGCCAGTCTCATACTCAGGGTTAACGCAGACAGTTGACATGTTATAGATGTGGACAAGGCAGACACATCATGAGAGAGTGTCCACATCCTGCAGCAGTGTACGCACAGCAGGCCCGAGAGGAGGTTCACACAGTAGCCCAGCCAGACGCCGACGCTACATATGGTCTTATTAAGGGCACGGTTTCTATTTGCGATCGAGATTTATATGTTCTATTTGATTAAGGCTATACCGTATCTTTTATTGTTGGTTGCATGGTAGACATTCTAGCGTACATTTGATTTTGAGTACTGCAGCCAAGGATAAAGTTTACCCAAATAGTATTATTGAGCAATGTCTTGTCGAGACAGATGGAGTAGAGCTACCTACTGACTTTAGAGTCCTCAAATTTTTAGAGTTCGACGCGATTTTAGGGAAGGATTGGTTAGCTGCATACCACGCTCATATGGACTATTTCAACAAGTCAGTGATATTTGATATCTCAAGGCGTTCACCATTCACTTATAGAGGTAGTGCAGTGAGCACAATAGGAGCGAGACCTGCAACTAGTGAGGAGATGGAAGCGTTGATTTTGCTGTACACTGTACCAGAAAGTCGGGGACCTATTTTGGAAGATATACCAATTGATAGAGAGTTTCCTGACATTTTTCTAGAGGATTTACTTGGTTTACCATCGCCGCGAGAGATCGATTTCATTATCGAGTTGGTACCAGGTACGAAACTGATTTCTTTACCACCAAACCGAATGGCACCACGATAGCTAGAAGATTTGAAGACTCAGCTTCAGGATTCGGGACAAAAGGGATTCATCACACTTTCCATGTCGCCATGAGGAGCACCCGTCCTTTTGTGAAGAAAAATGATGGTATGTTGAGACTTTGTATCGACTATTGACAGTTGAATGAAGTCACAATTAGGAACGAATATCCACTCCCAATGATAGATGATTTATTTGATCAGCTGAGAGGAGCACAATTTCTCCCCAAGATAGACCTGCGATCAGGGTATCATCAGCTTAGGATCAGGGACGAGGATATGTCATTACAACTTTCAGTACGAGATATGGACATTTTCAGTTCACATTCATGCCGTTTGGGCTGACCAATACTCTAGCAGTGTTTATGGATTTGATGCATCATGTTTTTAGAACGTTTCTTGACCAATTCGTGATAGTCTTCATCGATGATATACTGGTATACTCGAAGATGAGGGAGGATCATGAACAGCACCTGAGAGAGACATTGTAGACTTTGAGGGAGCATAGACTATACACCAAATTCAATAAATGTGAATTCTGGCTATCAAAGATCAAGTTTCTAGGGCATGTTATCAAAGTAGCAGGGATATCAGTGGATCCAGCCAAAATTCAAGCGATTATAGATTGGCCAGCACCAACTTCAGTGACTGAAATCAGAAGTTTTCTAGGTTTGGTAGGGTATTATCATCTATTCTTGATGGATTTTTTGAAAATTACTTCACCAATTATTAAATTGACTTAGAAAGACGTGAGATTTCATTGGTCTAAGGAATGTGATGAGGCATTTGCTCAGTTGAAGAGGTTATTGACTATTACACCGATATTAGTTTTACCAGAAGTTGGATAGGGATTCACCATCTATACGGATTCTTCTCATAGAGGTTTGGGATGTGTGTTGATGCAGGGTACTGGTGCAGTAGCATATGCATCAGATAGTTGAAGGTCCATGAGTAGAATTATCCAACTCATGATTTGGTGCTGGCAATAATAGTGTTTACATTGAAGATATGGAGACATTATCTGTATTGATAGACGTTTACACTTTTTTACTGATCATAGGAATTTAAAGTATCTCTTCATACAAAAGGATCTGAATATGCGGCAGTGCAGATGGTTAGAATTTTTAAAAGATTACGACTTTTTCTTGGAATATCATCTAGGAAAAGCTAATGTAGTCGTAGATGCACCGAGTAAGATACCTGTTGGAGATGCAGAGGTTCCTACTAAAACTCGAGGTGAGATTTGCACACTAATGAGAGTACAGATCATTTCTACATAGAAAGTGTCGGAGGGTCAGATGACCGATATGTTGTACTCCAAGTTTAGTGAATTAGCGTAGAGTGCAGATTGTGTTAAATGGACGGAGACGTCTGACCAATATTTGCGCTTCAGGGGCAGACTGTGGATACCGTCAATACCAGAGCTGAGAGAGGAGATTCTTCAGGAGTCACACCATTCCCGGTTCACTATTCATCCAGGCAGGACCAAGATGTACCCCAACATGAAGTGGCATTTTTGGTAGCATGGGATGAAAATGGATGTGTTAATGTTTATTAGGAATTATGGGATCCGTCAACAACTGAAGGTTGAACATCATAGACCTCGAGGATTGCTACAGCCTCTTCCCTTCCCATAGTAGAAGTTGGAAGATATTACTATGGATTTCGTGAGAGGATTGCTGAGAACCGCCCGGAGACATGATTCCATCTGGGTTATTGTCGATAAACCGACAAAGTCTACTCATTTTCTACCAGTGGCCGCACATTATACGTTTGATCAGTCAAGTATATAGTTCGCGCAAGAGATTATTCGACTGCATGGGGTACCAGTGATTATTACATCAAACAGAGATGATATGTATACGTACAGGATGTGGTGGAGTATGCAGGAGCAGTATGGTACGCGCCTATAATTTAGTACGGCTTTTCATCCTTAAACTGACGGCCAGACTGAGAGATTGATATAGGTTCTCGAGGATATGTTACGGGCGTGCATCTTGGAGTTTGGCGGATCATGGGATGAATACCTACCATTATGTGAGTTTGCATATATCAACAATTATTAGGCCAATATTGAGATGACACCTTTTTAGGCTTTGTATGGTAGACCGTGTCGCTCACCATCGTGTTGGGCTGAACTAGAGAACCGAAAAATCGTGAGGCTGAGATTATTGTCGATCATATGAAGAAGGTACGACTGATTCGTCAAAGACTTAATGGAGCCCAGGATCGATAGAAGAAGTATGCGGACATATATTGTTGTGATCTCACGTACACCGAATGATCCTTCGCTTATTTAAATGATTCCCTTCGGAAGGGTCTTCAGAGGTTTGGAGTGAAAGGTAAATTTGCACCGAGATTTATCGCACCTTTCAGAATTAAGAAACGAGTCAGAAAGGTTGCGTATTAGCTTGAGCTACCTCCACAGATGTCAAGAGTTCATCAAATTTTTCATAGATCCATGCTGCGATTAGCTTAGTCTAGAATAGGTGATCGTTCGACTGTAGATTTGAGCCAGATAGACCTGAGTGAGAATATTTCATACGGGGAACAGCCTGTTCAGATCCTAGATTGAATGGTACAACAGTTGAGGAACAAGTCTATCCCAAAAATAATCCTCAAGTGGCAGTTTCATGATGATACATAACTCACTTAAGAAATGGAAGACTACATGCAGATAGGTTTCCGTACTTATTCGAGTAAGGTATACATGTTAGTTAGAATTTTAAATTTCGAGGAAGAAATTTTCATTAGTTGGGAAGAATTGTAATGGCCCAAAATCGCTAACTGTGTTTACGTCTTTAAACAGGCTCAACGACCCGTATTGCGAGACCCACACCGTGATATGTCTGTTTACCGAGGCTAGGGAAAAAGTACATTTTATATTTGTTGTGATGTATGCTTAGTGTATTGGATGTGTAGACTATTAAGTTAATTTTCTACGGGTGTGTAGGTATCGAGACGAGCGGGGACGTACCTCGAGTCGCGTATCGATGTGGGAATGAGGTAGTGGCATATTGGGGTAAGTTTAATTTATTTGAATTAAATGTGCATTGATGTTGGGTTAATAAGTGGCTTTAATGTGGCCACATTTAGGTAAGTATTAAATGACCTATAGTTAATGTAAACAAAACAAGGTGCATTAGATGTGCATCAAGACACGCGTTAACCCATAAGAAGCAAGTGCCAATCTGTTGAGTCACTCAAAGGCTAGCATTTAAACACCATACTATAGTCAATGTGTGTATATAAGTCAATCACATGGGTTTCTTATCTTCACCAAAATTAATCGAGAGGAGAAGAGAGAAGAAAATCGTTGGTGGAGGAGAGGAGGAAATGGAGAGAACCCAGAGAAGAGCAAGGTGAGTTTGGTGTTATGATTTTGATGTTGCGTTGTGGGTTGGTGTTGACGAGAGAGCTCGGGAGCTTCTCTGCTTCCGAGAAAGGAGACGACTTGAAAGAGTCCTCTCCCCCTCCCTAAACGAGCTGGGGTTGGATAGTCAGCCCAAGCTCGTGGAAAAAAATTTTCTCCTCAAAGAACCAAGACTCCCTAGTTTGTTGAGAAAGAAGGGGGCATATGCACGAGACGTGTGTGTGCGCCCCTTCCCTCTGTTGGGCCAGGGGCCTGGGCCAGGCTCGGCCCATGGGGCGAACGTCGACCAGACCAAAATAAAAAAAAAAAAAAAAATGGAAAAAAAATGGAAAAATACCTAAAAATTTGGGAAAATTTCATAAAATTATATTTCGACAAAATAAATATAAAGTAATGAATTTCTATGAAAAAGAAATATTTTGGAATTCTGGAAGAGCATTTTACGGGGGTGTTACCTCGAAAAGCGCGAAATAGGCGGATTGACCTAAAAATTTAGCAATTGGTCTCGAATTCGATTTGGCCCAAATTGATACATTATTGAATGTTAGGGAACTAAGGGGAGAACTCAGGTGTTTGGGCACGCATTTCGAATTGTTGAGGGATCGAATAGACTAGGACAAGCGTCTGAATTGTAAGTATAATCGTGAGAATTTTATATTTTATTTCATTCACCTTTATTGATTTATTGGTCTATTGGTAGACATTGCTACCTGAAAATCTCACATCATGTTGTTCTCGTATCTATTCATGGGTACATATTGTGATATGATGCCTTGTGAATTATTCATTGACTCTGATTCCTACACTTGATGTCATTTTTGAAAAGATTGATGAAAAGCATGCTAATGGGATAATATGGATTTAATTGGACTTGTATTCGATTTCCTTTGGCTTTGTAGCCTAACCTTTTTTGAAATCCTGAAATTTTGGACTTATTTGTCTTTGAAATTAAAATAGGGATTATCTAGTGTCCATTGGACGATAGATGCGTGGTTCATAGGGACATGGGTATACACTCGACACTACACTTGTGCGGCACACGAGTTATGGGACTCGGGGTGGTCAGCAAGCATAAGATTGATGTTATGTAAGCGTAGAGCGCAACTCCGCTAGTTGTGTGAGATATGATGAGTGCAACTCCATATAGTAGTAGGAAAGGTTAGGTGATAGGTCTCACCGCCGACCGGACGTAGATCATCTCGACTTAGCCTGTGTTTGTCTCTACTTCTTTAACTATGGTATTTACTTGCATTACTTGTTTCAGCAATTTATTTCGCTACTTTATACTTTTAAATATCATTCGTTTATTTTGGAAATGTGGCATATAATTCTCTAGTTAGTACTTAAATATCACTATACTCACCGTCTAGTTTGTGAAGGTAAGTGTTGGTCCATTGAGCAACAGCGGACTAGGGAAGGAGAAGATCGGCGACTTCCAATGAGCAGTTTGGTGACTCTCCTCACTCATTTTGTATGTCTCGACTTTTGTTCTATTATTATTGTTTATGTCATTTTGGGTTGTACATTGGGTTGAGTGAATAGTTTCATATATATATATATATATACTTGCATGTGATGTTGTATGTTTTTTCTGGTTTCCCACATTTAGGAATTTTGGATAATGAAGGCTTCCGTATGATCTTTAAAATACATGAGAATGATAATGGAATTTTAATTAACTGAATAATATATCACGACATGGATTTGGAGAAATATAGGGACGAAAGGCTGACTAATACGTAATTAAGTCTTATGTGATTAGGATTAAGGCTTGATTATGGGATTAAGCCGGGCGGTGCCCTATTTAAAAGTTGAGGCCGTCACAGTAATATTTATATTCATCTATGTTTTGCAATGAATTCTATATTGAATTATGATGTGTGTGTTTCAATGATGTACGAGTAGTCTACTTATCTTAGATATTAATGGATCATATGGTATGAATGCTAAACAAGAATAAAAAATAGATAATAAAAATCGCAATGATTAGAATTTGTATTATTTTTTAGTGTAATGCTTTGGACATCTTGATCACGTGTTTAATGAATTTAGGCTTTAGGAGTTATCATTGCCATTGAAGCTTCTAATCCGGACATGAATGGTATAACCATAAAATACACAACATCAAGAGATAGTTGTTGATTAGGGAGGCGCAGATAGTAAATCTTAGTTGGTTATGAATCTAATGATTTGAGACTTCAAGCAATATGGAACATATGTTATTCCACCGATAGGTGGAGTTTTAGTTCACATATTAAATTCTTCTCCGTCACGATAGTGGGTTGAAATCGAGTTGAAGGAAATATATCTATTCTAATTAGGCATTGCACATAACATATTAAGATAAAAACACGAGTACGAAGCATAGTATTAAATTACTTAGATGAAGTTTTGAACTAAGATATCCTCAATATTAGAAGCCAACTAAAGTTTAAAGTGATTTGTTAGATTTGGTTACATTAATATAAAACCAATTAAGAGTGACTCCCTTAGCAATAGTTCAAGTTAAGTGGATAATATACAACTAGCGCAAAAACATTTCCCTAAGAACGATATCCGTGATGAACGTAAGTTGATTGCACTATTACCATAAGCGAGTCATTATACTTGCGAAGCATGTAAGTGTCAACCCACAATCCCGGATATTTGTTAGTGTAAGTTTATGTTCATTGCACCTTTGTCCTCTTGTGTGAAGCTCATCATTGGTCATTTTGTGCGCCATTCTGAATTCTAGTTTGAACGCTAGTCCGAGTTTCAGTTCAAACTCTAGTCTGAATTTGAGTTCGAATTTAAGTCTGAAACTCGATCCAAATTCAAGTCCCAATTCAAGCCTAAATCTTTTTCCCAAGTTTAGGTTTTTTTGTTTGAGAGGGATGTTAGACAACTATATAAAGTTGCAATATTTATGTGATTACATAATTTCAGCATTTTTATATTTTTATAATTAATTACTTTCCTTATTTATGCATTACAAAATCTATAAATACGAGGATCCTATTGAACTCGACTAGCCCTCATTAATATACAAAATTCAATGACATTAACTGAACACGTCTTACAACCCATAACCATGCACCATATAGTATTGATGTTCTGTAATCATATATATATGGGAGTTCTACCATAGTGATTGGGGAAATGTGATCCCCCGATTCCCCAAATCAGGTACCACTTGGCCTAATCTCATCATTAAGTCCTAACCCCTACCACGGAGGACTTAATAACGTACTAGTCAGTCTATTCACTTCATTTACCTGGTTACATAGATTCAACTTAGTTACTATTCATTTCAATATAATCAGTGTTAATTAAGAAGTCGTTATCATTACCTTAGTATTCAGAGGAAAACTTAGTAAATTTAGCAAAAATATTTATAAAAACACCTACTATTGAAACCAAGTAAGAAGACGATCATATAAAACCAACCAAAGTTATACATAAAATAGTAAGGAAGACTAGTCTCTCAACCCAATATACAACAGAAAGTTATACAAAAAGACATAAATGTAGATTCACAAAATGATCACCTACAAAAATAGCATGAACTATCCTTAGATGGCTCAAAGCTAGCCCACAATAATTCATATCCCGTATCGACCATATCATAAATTTGTTGTGCTTCAGACTCGGCGACTCTTCCATGCGCATTTACTCGAAACTCGGCCTCACCGCGTTATGTAACATCTCGTGGTAGGACGTCATTGAAACTCTGATGTTTTGAGTCTCTCCTTCATGAAAAACTTTATGTGATCGATCATTTGATGTTGGCAACTCGACACATCATCTCTACACTCTCCGTACTTGTATCAATGGTAGTAGTCATGACTGAAACCGTGGTTACAAATGTGGTACTCAACAGTGTCAACATAGCGATAGTTACGAAAATGGCATTTGGTGTGAGCGCGTGGACACTTTATCATTTTCTCGCTATGGTAAGTATAACCTTGAGTTTTCGCAAAATTTATGAATTCCTTAACTTTGACCACAAACTAACGGCGTATGAACCCGTTTTGAACACGATTGTACATCCATTCCTTATTTGGGTTAGCCATGTCCTACGAAAATCAAATTCATTTTTAATTGAAGTCAAAGATAGTCGCACTAAATATTGAGATTGTCATTATATCTCCAAAGCCCAAAATGTTTATCATTTATTGTCAATTGTTTTATAAGTCGAGTTTTAATAGTTGGTGGAGTTTTCATCGCCTAAGTTCAACAATGTCAAGTTTTACGAGAAATCACATTTTTTAAACTTACAATATGCTATTTTGATTTCACTATACAAGATATTAAAAAAGTTAATTGGTTACTAATTAATTATCATTCAAGTCCATGTATTAACAATGATTTAATTGAATTTAAACTTAATAACATAAATTTTTAGAGTCAAAAGTTAACATGCATAAATCGTCAACTAAATAACATAAAATTAATAAATTTGTTCATTCAGCTTAATACACATTAAATACATTTTTTGTCCAAGGAAATATATGCATTTCTCAAATATATATGGAGCAAATTGAGCTAGGAAGATCCCCCTAACAAAAATAATGATTAAATTGTTGTTGGATACCATTTGAGGAGAAATTCGAACAAAAATATTAAAAACTTCATACAATCATGCATGTTGTAATTATTTAAATTTTTACTAGGAGTTAATCATTATGTAGTATGTTTATTTTAGAGCACTGAAGGAAAGGGTTGCCCTCTGGCCAAAATATATATAATTCAAAAAATTATTTATAAAATAATTTAAATACCTCTAACCGTAAATTACAACCACTCCTCCTCGACGCGTGGTGGCGACGACACAATTCTATCAATAAAATTTCAAAAATGATAATATTAATTAATCAATCTTTATTGCACACAAATCATCCCAATAATACAAATAAAAAATAGTAAATAAATAAATAAATAAATAAATAAATAAATAAATAAATATAATATAATAAAAAATAAATAAAATAGTAAATAATATTAAAATTAAATGTTACAAATATTACACAAAGCGTATACGTGACGACACTCGGCAGTAGGGGCAACGACAGTAAAGGCGACGGTAGCGACAAAGGTGGCGGCGATCGAGAGAGAGAGAGAGAGAGAGAGAGAGAGAGAGAGAGAGAGAGAGAAGCACGTCACGGGGGCCAACCACATCGAGAGGGGTCAAGCACATTCGGGGGAATGACTTCAACGGGTGGTGGGAGGAATGGGCCGAGAGGAGGAGACAAGGGAGGGGGATAGTCCGGGGGGGAGTGCATAAGGGACATGGACGACTGCCAAGAGCGGTAGCATAGAGGAAAGTTGGTTCAATGGTTGAGAAAATGAGGAAGGAGATGAGTTTTGGGGTTTTATTTTTGATTTAGCAATGGAAATAATTCCGTGGATTAGCAACACGATAATCAATTCCATTGCCAATCGGTTAGCAATTTAAATTTGCAATGGATTACCAATGGAATAGACCGTTTCGTTGCTAATCCGTTGCTAATGACAATATCCACTAATAATCCTAAAAAATAGGTGTTAATACTCCTAAAACAATATTAAACTTGGAGTTGGAGTTGTAAAGTCATAAAAAAATTACAAAAAATCTTCCATTTTGGATCTTAGATAAATCGCACATTTTAGGGATAAATCACACAATTAAATAATCGTAGGTAAATAAAAAGAAAAAATTAGAAAAATTACTATAATCACAATTAATTAGGATATCCTAATTGATACTTATATCTAAGCGATACTTCCAAAAGACTTACAACTAAAAAAAACAAACAAAATTTAGCCCTTAATAAATATTAGAAAATAAAACTTACTAAAGGGGAAATTGACATTTTTTTGCGATCCCTATTCACGCTTTTAATATATTAACTATAAATATTTAGCCCTTAATTAATTTTTCACATTTATATATATACGCTAGTCAACGAGGGCACGTGCGAATATTATTTTTTTAGTAGTGTATTGATGTAAATTAAACCTTTTCCTTCATCCTTTTTCGGGCTTGTGATCGACAATGAATGTCGTATGTCGTATTCCATTGTCGGAGTTGAAAAAAGGGTTAGTACTTGTAAGCAATGATTTCTTAACACAAACTTTTTACTTAAATGTATTTCAATAGTAAAGTTAAATTATGTAGTGTGAATGTCTATAGATTGGGATACATTTGTTTAAAAAGCATAAATATTAAAGTATGTTTACCTACCACATATACAATATATATACAAAAAATAAGATAATAAAACAACAACAACAACATAGCCTCTATCCCAAATTAACCTGGGTTGGCTACATGGATCGAACTTTTCCATTGTGCTTGATTATGTGCAATTGATGGCAGCTTTGCAAACCATTCAAATCCCTCCAAATTAATACATCCCATGTTAATTTTGGTATGCCCCTACCTCGTCGAATTTCTACAGTTTCTATTGAGTCAAGTATTCTAGTTGGAGCATTTGTAGACCTTCTTTGCAGGTGACCAAACCATCGCAACCACCCTTCCCTAATCTTTGTATCAATCGGTGCTACTCCTACTTCTCTTTGAATTTCTATATTTCTTATTCTATCTTTACGAGTTTTACCACATATCCACCTAAGCATCCTCATTTCTACTACATTCATTTTATGTAATTGTTGTTGCTTTACCGCCCAACATTCACTTCCATAAAAAAATAAGATAATAAAAAATGCAACAAAAATAAATGCACAAATGTATATACTAATTTTAAAGATGTCCTTATAAAATACTAAGTTATTCGGTTGCTCATCGGTTGGTAATTTGATTTAGCAATGGAATAGCAACGAAATTAAATGTAACGTACAAGTTATCAGTAGGTCGGAAAAGAAATGAAATTTGCTCTTCCATTTATAACTCTTGTTCTATGATTATCTCTTTTTTTCATGGCACAACTATTTTACTGTAATCCGAATCTACAAAACCCTTTCATAGATGAGACTTTCAAAAGCACATTGAATTTGTCTTTTAAATTCTCCAACAATCTATAATGTTTGACTCCTCAACATCTTTTTTTATTTTAACCCAATTGTAGTAATAAATCATCGAATATGCCGTATCTTCTTTGTATAGCTTTTAACTTTCTTATTTTTCGCAAAAGCTATGTCTCCAATCTTAGTATTATACATCAATGTACAATAAGATTGAGTATATTCAGCTTTATCATCCGACGTTGTAATCCACCTTATTACCTCTATTATCAGAGAGCTCATACAAAGGAATCTGTTTTCTCTCAGTGGTTAAACATTATGAGATATAAACTCAAAATATTTATTACTTAAAACCACAACTAACAGCTCAATTTCTTCGTTAACACGAAGAAAAATACACTATATAGAGACTGAGAATGGCTTTCAAATATATCAATAACTTTTATGTCGCTGGAAGCAGGTCTCGAATCTCCGCTCGGGGAATCAAACACTAAAACACCATATCTTCTCACATGTCTGTATACTTTTATAATCCCGCTGAGAACAAAGTGTTTGTTGCTCGGTATGGTGCCTTTATGGAAAAATAGTTTATTTCAAAAGACACTAATGTGAGAGAAATAAATCTTGAAGAAGTTTAAGAATCACAGATAAACCTTGAACCGCTTCTGGAAGTTCAACAATGTTCTGAACCAGTTGAACCTCCACAAGTGACACAAGGCCTACGTAAATCTGGTAGGGTAAGACATGAGCCAAAGAGATTCAGATTTCTCATTACTGATAGTTCATGACTATGAGATATAGCATATGGATGTAAAAACAACATTTCTTAACGGAAAGACGCTTGAGGACGTGTATATGACAGAACCTGAAGGCTTTGTACATTCTGAGAATTCTAGGAAGGTATGTAAGCTTCAAAGATCCATTTATGGATTAAAGCAAGCTTCTCGAAGTTTGAATCTTCGTTTCGATGAAGCAATCAAGGATTTTGGTTTTATTAAGAACGAAGATGAGCCATGTGTATACAAGATGGTCAGTGGGAGTGTAATTATTTTTCTGGTACTGTATGTTGATGATATATTACTCATTGGAAATGACATCCCAACATTGCAAAATGTCAAGTCTTGGTTAGGGAAGTATTTCTCAATGAAAGACTTAGGAGATGCAGCCTATATTTTAGGGATAAAGATCTATAGGGATAGATCTAAGAGGCTAATTGGTCTAAGTCAGAGTGCTTACATAGACAAGATGTTGAATAGGTTCAGTTTGCAAGACTCTAAAAGAGGATTGTTGCAAATGTCTCATGGCATAAGTCTCAGCAAGATTCAATGTCTTAAGACAAATGATGAACGAGACCGTATGAATAAAATTCCATATGCATCAGCTATTGGATCTATCATGTATGTCATGCTATGCACTCGACCTGATGTATCATATGCTTTGAGCACTACAAGCAGATATCAGTCAGATCCTGGTGAGAGTCACTGGATAGCAGTAAAGAACATTCTTAAATACTTAAGAAGGACTAAAGAAGTGTTCTTGGTCTATGGAGGTTTTGAAAATGATAAATGGTTACACAGATGCAAGTTTTCAAAGTGATATAGATGATTTTAGATCGCAGTCTGGATATGTGTTTATTTTGAATGGTGGTGCAGTTAGCTGAAAAAGTTTGAAGCAATAGACTGTGGCATATTCTACAACATAAGCTGAGTATGTTGTAGCGTCCGATGCAACAAAGGAGGCAGTTTGGATCAAAAAGTTCATTTCTGAACTAGGTGTGGTTCCAAGTATTACTAACTCTATTTGTTTGTATTGTGACAATAACGCGACAATAGCACAGGCTAAGGAACCTAGATCACACCATAGATCCAAACATATGCTTAGGCGTTTTCATCTCATCAGAGAAATTATTGAGAGGGGAGACGTGAAGATTTGCAGAGTACCTACGGAAGACAACGTTGCGGATCCATTGACAAAATCTCTTCCACAAGAAAAACATGATGGTCATGTTAGATCATTAGGCATTAGATGCATGTATGATTGACCCTAGTGTAAGTGAGAAATGTTGAGGCATGTGCCCAAGGTCAATCCATTAATTGTCTTTATGAATACTTTTAGTTAATAAAATAGAGAATTTCATTTGCTGTTTATTATTATTAATTTACATGTTTACATTATAATAAGATGCATGAGTATTTGTAGAAATATCCTAAATGTCTCTAGTCGATCATTATACTGGGAACTATAATGAATTAAGACTAGTGTGAGTCTTGATTGATGATCATATAATGATTATAAGTATAGGGATACGAATCAAGATCACGAGTACTTGTTAGGGAACAAAGTACTGGAATGACCCGCTATGAGAACATCACATGGATTAAGTCATAGTTGTTTCTCATGATAGGTATATTTTTCAGTCCTCTGACTTGAGATTACCAGAGACTTCAACATTAGGAACACAGTGATTTAACACAATTAAACGTTATCTTTAACCGGACAATTATATAGGTTATGATTGGTTATTGTGTGAGCAATGTGATGAAGTTGTGTAATCGAGATAGAATTTGTCCCTCTCATATAAAGAGAGATATCTAGTGGATCCCTCGATGTGCTAGACTGGTAAAAGGCCTAGTCTAAGTGAATTGATATTGATCAATGTCACTTGGATGTTTTCAGTCTACCTAGAGATCGAGACTAGTACGATTGAACATGTTGGATGACAATTCCATGCCTTATGTTTAATCAAAAGGATATCGTGTGACAAAAGGATGTTGCATTCACTATTAATTAGGTTGTATCGATTTGATATTCGTACAACTTGGGTAGTCATAATGTCTTACTAGAGGCCGCTTATGACTTGTATACCAAAATGTGTTTTGGTACACTGCCAACGTTGTATGAGCCTATTGGGTCGCACACTAAGAATGGTTTTGCGAGATTTTAAGATGGTTCATAAAAATGAATTTTATATGATAAAACTCATGACAAAAACATCCTTGTCGTGTATTACACTTATACTTTTTTAAGTAGGGGTATATGTGTAATTTATTTAACCGTCTATATACAAGGGTTGTATAAATAGACATGTTAAGTTAGAACACACGAATGAAATTTTAGGGCCGAAACTCTATTTTCGTTTATAAACGAATTAGGGTTTTATGGTACGCTCCGGATCATTTTGGAGAGAAACAAAAAGATTTGGTATTCTCTTGAAGCTAGCACTTTGAATATCAGCCACCGTTTGTGTGTGGACTGCTAGTAGAGGGCGTTCGTCGTTGGCAGCGCCTTGAGATTGATCAACCTTCAGAAAGGTATTTTGCGACCGAGGTATGATTAAGTTTTCTTGGTTTAAACTTTTTAATGGAATTAGATTCGGATCCTGTTGGGGTTTTGTCAAAATTGTTTTGTAACCTCCGCTGCGTATGAACCCCAAAACCCAACACTCGTATACCTCAAAACGATATGGCATTGCCTGTATAACCAATATTAAGAGATCCATGAGGTTTTTGATGTTATTCATGCCTAAAATCATTCCTGAACAAGAATTCCATTTCAAAATCTAATGCGTCTAGCACAATTTCTCTAGATTTTCTAATTTGAATACTAATCCTTGATAGCCAAATCTTGGCAAATCAAGTGGCTCCCATTAGACTTCTTACTTACCTTATCACCCAGTTAATCAAACACTTGGCTCAACTCTAATCTGAGCTTCAAAGAATAGATCATTAATTACTAATCCCAACAACTCATTTGATAACGTGCCTGCGCGAGACTTTATTGTATCATCATTATTACACATCTCTCTCAAGAGATAGTACTGAGAAGTTCCTATTATAATTACAATTTGTATTCTTTTCTTTATTCAAAGTATTAATGACGTCAATCACTTTGCGTGGGTGATTTCTCAGAGTGAATTCATTATATTCATGAATTTAAGTTACTAACTTCATCTCTAATTTCTTTCACTTTGACAACTATACTCTTCGAACTCTCATCACTTCAAGAACTCCAATCACATTGCACTAGCTCTTAGGTTTTCATACTTCTCATTTATCTTCTAGTGTTCCCTCTAGGATTCTCTAATCTTAGGGTTACCTAGAAGACTCTCCATAACTATTTCACATGAGTATATATGTGTTTCAAACCTTACAATGAATGAATGAATGAATTTGCCTAACTTAATCAATTGAATGGATTCACAAATAAGTTAGGATCTACACCCATATTTTATAACCCTAAGTTTCAGCTCTAGGACTTATCTTTGCAATTCAATCCATTCATTCTTTGAAATACATTTCAAACTTTTATTCTAAAATTGATGCCTTAAATTGTTTGGTCCAACTACCAAAATAATATTTTCATAATAGTTATTCTCAAACTTCCTTGAACTATATAATAGTTTAAACTATGATCTCTTGCTTTGTTATGTTAACACACAACTACCTGAAGTAAAGTATTAGGCTAAACCTTATACTTTTTTCCATATTCTAAGAATAACTAAGTAATTATTATAGTGAAACTACATTTCATTTTCCTCTCAAGGCATCCTTGCAACATTTATAATTTATTTTAATTTCACTCTTGAGTTAATTGAATATACAACACAATAATACCACAAATTTTTGTATACCTTGCTTGTATCATTCAATTACTTCACAATAACACTACTTTCCTACTTCTATGTTGAATTTAAGACAATTCTCTAATTGTCTCAATCCTAGTCGAATCCATTGACTCACAATTAGCATTCAACATATATCCGAGTGATTTATATTTAAAGCTAATATTTACACTTGCTATCTTTGGTATAAACCAATTTATCGTCAGGGTTCATAATTTTGCTATATTTCTTGTGCTTTTGCTAAGTCTTCAACCCTTTTATATTATTATCAATAATATAATGATAATCTTATTCTAATAGAATTCAACAACTCTACTCTTCCATTTATGAACATAACATGAGCTCTAGTAAGTTTCCATTATTCTCACCATGATTTCTAACATAATCAAGCCATTGCTTGACTTCATTTTCATATATTCTTGACTCTGATCTTAAGTTAATGAAACCAGATCTCAACCAAATCTTAAGAACAAGTGGTTTCATGTAGTTAACCAAATGAGTTGTCTATTCTGGGAATAAATATTCATTCTTTATTTAAGTTAAATTAATCTCATCACTTGAGTTGAGTTATCAAACTCATATATATAATTTCCATAATACACTAAGTAAAATAGAATTGACCATTGATTTAACCTTAAAAATTAAGTAATTGATGAATTTAAATCTAAAATGGTGGCAAAGTTTCAAAAAAATATGATAATCAGACTTTTTGAAACTTTTAAAATCACAATTTCATGAAGCTTGTATTCTCATCATGAACTTATCATTATTCTAAAACAAATTCAATCGCTTGAGTTTCGAGTAATAGCTTTATTTCCATGAGTCACTATTCGTAGAAATTTATAAATTAATATAACTTTTGATTAAGAGTAACAATTAATACTAATCTCTTGATACACTACTTGCTCATTCATTCCCACTATCTTATAGTATTCCTTCGATTCTTAAATCCTCAGTTTTATTAACAATTCATTCTCTCTAATTTAGACTACTAGTCTAAATGATCCGAGTAGGACATCTTGCTAGCTCACTGACATATTCTAACTTAACTATACAAGTTTTCAACTTTACGTTTTCATACAAAATTACCATAAAAGTGATAGAAGTCCAACAAATAAAATAGAGTTGACTAATACCACAAATTTTTCATAATCCTTCAACTTTCATATCTCATTGTGAATCTTCACTTTTAATGTAATTTTGCAATTAGATTCATTTTCTAATATCACAATATTGATCTACACATCAATTTTGTAATATTGTGCTTCATAAACCTTTTATGAAGTACACGTTATTTAGTGGTCTTTCAATCTAACATATCTACTATTAAAGACCACCGGTATCAGTCCTACTAATTGAATGAGTTTTCTATATATGCTTTGCTTTTAACTTAACTATTATCAACTCTATTAGCAGAGAACATCTCAAAAGTAAATTATCAACTTTGAGTTTTAATTAAGTCATCCAATTCTTTATTTACATTTACTAAAGTTTATTTGTCTTTTTATGCATGCGGATCCACCACAACGTCACCTTTTTTCTTTTATCATTTTATTAGTAAGTGTGATTAAACCATAACAACACTAATAAAATATTTTTATTTTAACTTAACCTTCAATATGCACAGTTACACCACAACTGTACTATCAGGCTTCTTCTCATTATTCCAAAATGGACAAGCACCATATCTAGAATATTATACTTCATAATAACTCATGAAGTATGCATACATTAGTGGTTACCTAACCTTAAGTAGGTTCTTATCGTTGTTTAGTACTAATTTCCTCATTGAATGACTTTTAATCTCATTCAACTAGTTTCACTACTAGTATATATTGTGCTTAAAGGAAATCACCCTCTTTGAGCTTCACTGAAAATCAGTCAATTTTTCCTTAACTTCTTAATGTCCATTCTTTTAACATTTATCCCAAAGCCCAGGTCCAATCGATCCTTCTTCACCGACTATAATTAGTCAAATAAAATTAGTGAGAACAAATACTTTTAGGGACCATTATATGGAAGAATAGTTTACTTTTTTTGTAACATTTCATATATGTTTCCTTTTTCCATATACCATTAAGATTCAGATTTCTACAAATCCAATGCTCAATAGTTCCTCAATTCATGAGACATCGATGGCTACAAACCATTATATTATATTTATATTGTATTCCTTTGTTCGAGCATCCTTGAAGTCCAGTTTCCCTAAGAACCCTCACCATCTATTTATTGGATTACAAGATAAAGATTGGAGATAAGAACATGAAGATAACGTATAGGAAAGACATTACAGTTATATCTATCGCATAGATACAATACATCACAACACATAATTAACTCAAGCTTTTAATTTTCATTACCTCCCTAAACATCGATAAAAATCATTTATTAAATTCTAGGTTATCGATAACTTGAGAACCAATCTCCAAGTTAGTGAACCTAGACTTTTATTGAGTTTACGGGTAATGGTTTCAGGTTTCGACACTAAACTATATCAGAGTTATTCTTGATTCTCTAACAATTCAAGAATAGGGAAGCTCGCTCTATAAGCTAAACTCTCATACAAACTATAACATCTCCTATCCAAATTAAGAGAATGCCTAGCTTGAGACCTTAATTTCGCCTCAGTAAACCAGTCAAACTAAATTAGAGTAACAACACAGCCTTCATCTATACGTGATAATCACAATGCAATACATTGTTTATCGAACAAACAATTGAAAATGCAGCGGAATTAAAACTTTTTTTCGATAATACAAACAATATACTAAAATAAATATTCAGATTCTAAAACTGGTATCGACCTCCGTTTACAAAAAAACCCCAAACATTGTGTTAATACAAATGTATTTCAATTTGAGTATATAAGAAAATAAAGAAATCAATTCACAGTAGAGAAGATTATAAACTCCTAATCTTATTCGTTACTGAGTCGAAGCACACGTTGATATTCCTGTAATATTAATTAGGATGAGCGCTCGAACTTGTTCATTAAGTGACTCACAATTACAATATCAAGAGTCTATACAATAATCGAGATAAACACATAACAAGATGAACCAAAGATATATAAATAAGGGCATAACGGAAAGATATAACAATACATATTCCAATGCAAATCTCATAGTTCACAACCCTTGCATACTTTAATTACACTTTCATATACAAGGATCTTCTCTCAGTTGTCCAAGAATATACATAACAAAAATCCACACACTGGCCGATATGTGATTACGTTAGTGTATTCAGGCACCCTGAGTCTCCACGCTCTTAGGACAATGTGTAGTATATATATCGATCGATGGCCGTATAAGGAAATAGAGAAGGCATGATCTAGGTACCACCCGTTGTCACAGGGAGAGGTTCCATCCTAGATCACCTGTCGCGTCGACCCATACCCAGAGATATAAGTCTACTCATTTCCTTATTTATTCTTAGTGTGTTATGCTTCCAATGTGCAATGCTCCCATTCCGAGTCCATAATTATGTGAACTAGACATACTACAATATATAGCATAAAAGATAAATGTAATTGTGTCCCACTTACCTGTGTTGATTTTCCTAACTTTATACCGACATATACAACTCTCGAAATCCATAGACCTTTCCCTGTTGACCAAGAACATAAAATAGATTGATCACCATCAATTTGAGTCTAATACTCATTGGTTAGACCCCTAAACTAGTCCCATTTGAGTCTGGAATCGTTGGAACACATAAAAACTGTGACCAAAGTATGCTTGAGAACTATTTACAAAAATAATACTTTATAACAATTTCAAAGTGTTATCAACTAGCTACATATGGTTATGAATTTCTCGATAAAACCTGTTGAATAGGCAAACTTTATTAATTTAGAACAAACAAAACTTCTCCAAATCAACATTTTTGTAATTATATCATTGCAACTCTACATCACATACCGGGAAATAGCTCAACAGGACATCTGAAATATTTCCACAGCCCGTTAAGTCAATTTGGACAAAAACTAATAATCTAATTTATCCAAGTCCTAATGTAAATCAGTATCGACTATAAAAACTTATTTGAAATAGTTATCAACTGAGTTGCATCAATTTAACTCACAAACGCCTTAAACCCACGACGATAGAATTTGTCTCAAATTGGTGCAAATCAACCCAATACATCAATTCACAATAAATTCTACCAGTTTCTATTACACAAAAAATAGCCGATCTAGACGGAATTTTCCGTTGCTGATTAACATAAATTTCGTCTCTAATCAATTCTGCAACGGAATAGAGACGGAATCTATTATGTCTCTAAAATTGTCATCGCTGATTTAGTCAGCAACGAAAATGTATTTCCGTTGCTGATTAGAGACAGAATTTAGAAACGGAACAGAGACTGAACATAAATGCACATTCTTCTGAAGTGAATGGTTTTACTTGCATTCCGTTGCTAATCCGTCTTTAATTAGCAACGGATTAGCAATGAAACTTACAAATTCCGTTGCTAATCCGTCTCTATTCCGTTTCTATGCCCAGTTTTTTTGTAAATATTCACAAGAATCAAATTGGTTCTCTAAAACTTCTAAAACTAAAAATAACAAAAGGACTTACTCCATCGCCTGCACCCCCTCCAACAACTCCTTGGGGGGAGCTAACATCCCCAAAAAAGCAAAATTTCACATACATACACAAGTCAACAATATATATCAACAACAAAGATTCTAATGAGAAAAAACATACAATTCGATATTGAAAAAGATTTATATATTCACGAAACATAGTAAAGTATAATAAATGTCTAAGATACCTAAGTATCCACAAAAAAACTACAATTCTCATCGTTCTACAACAACCATAAAAATACCTAAGTATCATAAAGTCGTTCATCCCTCATTCTGCTAGCACTTGGGATGTGCTAGCATTAGGATCTAAGTATCTTCTCTTCTTTCTCCCTAACGACCTGAGACTGTAGACACGTCCTTTGGGACACTCACCCGCCATCTCGTAGTACACCGCCTCATCATCCACCAGCTGGTCCGGTGTAGTCTAGGTCAGCTCCTGACGTCTCCTTTGGAGGTTAGCCTGCATGGATCAACAATATTTTTTTAACAATATAATAGCAGCATTAAATTTGTTTTCTTAAGTAGGGGTACCTTAAGCTTTACTGCTTCATTTTTGTGATTTCAATAACTCTACTTTTGATATGCGTCTTCCTGCATAGAAAGATCAAAGGTATAAGTAATTACTTACAAAACAAGATCATAAATGCACAAGGAAAAAGAAATAAAGATTTAAGGAATTTCCCCGCGACCCTTTGAGAGGCATTGCAGTACAAACAGTCCAAAATAATTAAGTTACTAGATAGCAACTCGAGTGGCTGTTGACATGTGAAGCTTACAAATGATCAATGGCATCACTCGGTTAAACAATTTCATTCTAGTTTTCTACCATAGGCAACCCTTGGCCAAAGCCCAATCTACACGGCCACCTAAACAACAAAATATGGGTATTTAACTAGTTATGAAACATCAAACTAAATCATACTAAAACATAACCAATAGATAAGACAACCAACATAATCAAGAGACATTGGATAATAGATAAGACACTGCAACTCATTAAGTAAGGGCGAGTACAAAGGTTGGCTCCTTAAATCATTCCTATCAAAGACTTCATGTTTTAGAATTTACAAACAAGTGTCACACCATAAACATGTTGACATATGTGTGTACATTCACCAATAAATATAGTTACACAAATCATAGTATGTTATTTAGAAAGAAATTCAATATCTTATAGATCAACGACATTAAATGAATTCAATCATAGAACGAAGTCAAGACAAAGAATGCTACGCGACAGTTTTTTACATAATTATTTTAGCCAAAGAAATCATAGATAGTAATACACAATGCATGACATTACAAATATAAGATCGGTAGTAAAACAATCCAAATGATTTAATGTCAACTCAGAAATGGAATTGAAATAAAGAGAATTCCCTCAAAGGGTTTAGTTACCTTAAATGCACACAATTCGTAGCCTATACTGGCTCTCGGCCACTCCAAACTCGTGTTCCACACCTTGTAAGTCCTCTTCAAGCTCTAACAGTGTCCTAACAAATTTAATTTTAACTTTTTCTTTAGGTTGGTCTAGTGGTTTTCAATATGACGAATTAGCTTTAAAACTCATGATTTTCTAACCAAAGCCTAAAAATATTTCCTTCAACAAGTTGTTGACTTTCTCCTCAAATCTCTTTTTTGTTGAATTTACAAAGTGATGTGTGAATGAGTACAAACATGAGCAGTTGTCTCTGTAGGCTAATTGAACCTTAATTTATATAAAATGACAACGAGGCCTTAGTGTGTACTTGAGATTTTGATGAACTTAAACATATTATCCTCCTATATTTCAAGATATAAGTGTATTTAGAATTCTTAAGGGATCTAATCACAAAAACTTATGCAAGTGTTTGCTTAAAATGAACCAATCTTCATTACAAAATAACTATACATTTAAAACCATTTTCGTATAGTTTTGCCTCTCTTAATGGGGATGATCAATCATACAACATTCTAAAAATGCTCCTCCACTTAACCAACCCAATTTTAACTATAGTAAATATCATCTCTTAGAATTCCATCCTAACAAGTTAACAAGTCAAATATTTCACTTTCTAGCATTTCTTGGCTATCAATCATCACTATCCACTTGTGACTACTTACACTTATATTTTTTTATTATTATTAGTAACTTATAAAAGAGAGAGCAATTGTATGTACATAAAGCTTGATGAAAATAAAGAATATGCCTTTGAAGAAAAGAAAGGTGTTCCTCAAAAAATAAAACATGAAGACAAACCTAACAAATAATTTTACACAAGAAATGGATACAATAATCTCAAAAAAGAATCCTAATGAAAATATTGTTGATGTTGCTACAACGTAAAAAAAAGAAACAAAATTATTCACACAGAAAAAATCATACCGTAATGCTTGACCACTGCAGTTTTGTTTCCTTGAATCCACACTTTCAATAGGTACTCATAAAAATTGCACAGAGAAATAAGAGAACAATAATTTATCCAAATGGCCTATCAAAACCTAAACAAAAATATGACAGATGAGTAATACCAAAATTAAATGGTTCTCGCTTTGGAGATGGTGAGGTACAGCCGCGAATAGCGACGACGGCTTAGGGTCGGCAACGGGTTAGGGTGCGGCAACGGCTTAGGGTGCGGCGAACAACGACGACGGCTTACGGCTTCGGAGGCTCAAATCTCCGGCAGACGGTGACGACAGACCCGACGGCCTCATCGCAGCCTCAATCGCTGCGACGACAGAGATTTATGGGTTTGGGATAAAGATTTCGGTAAGAGAGAGAGTTGTTGGTGAGTGAGATTCCGGTGAGAGAGAGCGGTGAGAGAGAGCGAGAGCAGTGAGAGAGAGCAGAGAGCGGTGACAATGAGCGGTGGGAGAGAGAGAGTAGAGAGCGGTGACGGTGAGCGGTAGGAGAGAGAGAGAGCAGAGAGCGGTAAGAGAGATAGAGAGATTTCGGTGAGAGAGAAAGAGAGTTGTTGTGAGAATCGGTAGAGAGAGAGAGTTCTATTGTGGTTGGTCCCTATTTTTCGGGCGTCTAGATCGAAGCACGCACGAATCTCGAGACGTAATGACGGTTGTAAAAAAAATAAAGTTTTGGTGGGAATGTTGGTCCCTAATTTCTTCTCAATTTCGTCTCTATTTTTGTCTCTGATCTCTCTCTATTCCGTCTCAAACCATTTTTTCTTAGCAATGGAACTAAATTCTGTTACTAATTCCGTTTCTAAATATCCATTTTTTTGTAGTGTTAAAATCTTGCGAAATAAATCAATAAATCGTGAATTTTCAAATTGAATTGAAGAAAATTCCCCAAATTGAGTATTTACCAAATTGCGAGTCGAATACCTCACTTCCACCATAGAAAATTAGCTCAAATTGACAGTCTTGTAATGCTCTATAGTTTTGCTAAAAGAAACTGAGTGAAAATTGGACGTTAGGAGCCCGCGGAGCGAAAAAACAAATTGAGAGGTTTAGAGAACTCTCTGTTGAAATGAAATGAAATAATTCGTTTCTTTTTTTTATCAATATATATATATGTATAAAGCCTCTACTGCTTGTCAGCACCTTAATTTCATTTTATTTATTAATTTTTGAAATTCATATTTTGACTTGCTTTGGCTTTTGGCGCTCATTTTTTTTCTTGATTTTTCATCAAATTGAGCCAAAATCTCGACAAAATTGTCCATTTTCATAAAACTCCATAACAATGGTTTTGATTACGCTAAAACCTCAAAAATAATAACTTTGTCCATGACTTATTAAACTCTCATAAACAAATTCCCCTACCGTATTTTATCAATCTTGCACCAAATTAAACCCGATCTCAACCTGGATATTTGCCAACTGATACAAGACTCAAGGCAAGGTTTTTCACAAACTTTATTCTCATTTTACATTGTCACTGAACCTAATTTGCATGCAAATCGAGGCAAAATCTTCACATGATACTTAACACTTAATTTACGAGATTTTAATCTACTAATTATTTATTTATTTTACCATTATAGGTCTTATATTAATACATATTAATTGCCAATAATTCAATTTATCAATTTCCACGCCAAACTATCACCATTCATCACATCAATGCACTCACACATTATTCAAGATAGATCGGACTTAACCTGGAGCCTAACTCGAGTTAATTAGAATTCAGATTAACACTAATCACCTGCTTAAGGTAATGGGTCGTTACAGGTGAGACAATAGAAAATAAGACAAATTTGTCCGTCACACTTTCAAGACCCAAAAAATCAATGTAATTGAGAAAGTCTTAAGAAACTTCATTGAAGTCGAGATCATTCGTGGCCTCGGTCAATGAATAAAAGTGTTTTACAAATTTGACTTTTTTCATGCAACAACTTTAATGGAACATTAATTGTAGATCGCATCGTCAACCACTGCTTGCACTTGAGAACTTATAGACATTGGAATAACTGTGAAAACATGGTCTTCATCTCTAAAGACCACCACCGCATCTTCGATGAAGCCTTGGTCGTCGTCATCAAACTTTGGCGGCTCGTCAAAGTTGACAAAATCTTCCTCGTCTTCAAATTCACCCTCTCCATCAAAATAGTAAACTCGTTTCATTTCTTCAAAAGCATTAGGTTTTCTTCGACAATTTTGGGTAGGTTCGTTTTTAACCCGAACACTAAACAACGCTTATATAACAACAACCACTTGATTTAGCTTCATCAACATGCGTTTCTACGACTCAGACAACTGGATAAAGTGTTGCTCATTCTGGGCTTACTTGTCTCTTTGATAAATATCTTCAACCCATTGTTGGTTCTTTTTCGGCGATATCATGATTATCTCCAAATCATGCGTGACGAAGGCTCTGATACCAGTTAAAGCAGTGGGGATCTTCTAAACTGAATGTTTGAAATCCGCAAACATCATAATCTAGGGCCAATGAATTAACAACTAAATTTTCAAAAGGGAAAACTCAATTTTTCATTAAACATAAAAATTTCCCATTACCATCCGTCACATAGCTTATATATAGGCTTTTAAGAAAAGAAAAAAAAAATACAATGATGTGTACACCTCTTAACACACACAACCAAGGCAACTCTTCAAAACTTCCTAAAATTCCAACAGACACAATTAGACACCTAATAAAACATTCTATAGACTCCAATCTATATATGTATTCGTATAATAAAAATTAAGCAACTTTATATAAAGTAATCAAATTCTAACTAACTTGAACAATAAAGTCAAACAATCAAAATAACTTGACACACCAAAAAACTACTAAAAATTGACGTATCTCACAGATGGCCAAACCCTTCACTATCCTCGCGATGCTCATCCCTGATTCAACCCATGCCTGCATCAACGCGGCCGGACACGCAAATGAATCAGTAGACCGCATGGGTTGGTTGGATGCGCACATCTCGGGATGATACTGGCACACAAGCAAGAGGTGTCGCACAAGGTTGTCATGCACGGTTCGCGCCAGAGAGCAAGAGAGCACAATTGCATATCTGTGGTCACGCACGGGCAATACGTGGGCACTGATGACGGGCATGCAAGAGCACATTGCAAATAACGCACGATTTGACAGAAAATCTCAAATAGCAAATAGCAAAAACTCTCAACACAATTGCAATTCAGAGAAAAACACTCGAATATTTGTGGTGCAAAAGAGCCGCACCATTTTCTGATTTTCGCCCTCCTTTTATTGAACTTCATAAGCAAAATATAGCAACAAATAAACTTAATACAATACTTTCTAAAATCAGTCCTGTGGTTTCTTATTTTCCACAAGCTAAAGAAGGGAATAAAATATAGATGCGATTCTATCTAAAATAAAACTTCAAACCAAAAGGAAATAAAATAAATTCCCTAACATACCCTTGCAGCCCCAACTGGCACAACAACTTATTCCAACATTTCCCCCTAAGCTTTGTTGTGCAGTCTTTGGTACTAACCACTCCTAATCGATCTCTTAATTCTAGAAATTTTACCCTACCCAAAGGTTTGGTCAGTATGTTAGCTAGTTGATCTCCGGTTCCAACATGCTCCACTTCCAACTTTCCTTCTTCTACACATTGTCTTATGTAGTGGAACCCTGTATCTATGTGCTTACTCCTATCATGAAATACGGGGTTTTGCATAGCGAAATTGCTGATCTGTTGTCAATTTTAATCCTTATTTTCTGAGTTTTCTGGCACAAGAGGTGTGCACGTAAGGACTCCAGCCAAACTCTTTGGCATGCTGCTGATGCAGCAGCTATGTATTCAGCTTCACATGAGGATAAAGCGACCACCTTCTGTTTCCTTGAGAGCCAGCTAATTGGATTGTCCCCCAGAAAGTAAACCACTCTTGTAGTGCTCTTTCTATCATCCAAGTCACCAGCCATATCACTGTCAGAGAACCCTACCAAATTTTGATCTTCCTTGGTATTCTTAGCATAGCAGCACCCCAGATTAGTAGTCCCTTTTATGTATCTCAAAATATGTTTCACAGCTATCATGTGCTCAATTTTAGGTGACTCCATGAACCGACTAACAATTCCCACGGAATATGCCAAGTCGGGCCTAGTATGTAACAAGTATCGCAGGCTACCCACAATGCTTATGTATTTGGTTTGATCCACTGATTTTGAGTTGCTGTTCTTGCTCAGTTTGAGTTTGGCTTCCATAGGAGCTAGTACTGGATTGCATTTTTCCATTCCACATTCTTTCGAAATTTTCTGAGCAAAGTTCTCTTGACACAAAGTTATCATGCCGTAGTCTGTCTTACCTCTATCTTTGAGATAGTAAGTTAACAAGCCCAAGTCACTCATTTTGAATTCTCTCATCATATCCTATTTGAAATTTTCAATCTCTATTTCACTAGTACCAAGTAATCAACAAATCATCCACATATACTCCCACCAAAGTAATTTCTCCCTCTTTCTTTCTCCCGTACTTACTGCGCATGTTCCACTGTCTTCTTTCAAAATTCATCGTCTTCAGTGTACTATCCAACTTCGAGTTCCAAGCTCTTGGAGCTTGTTTCAACCCGTACAGTGCCTTGTGCAATTTCAGCACTTGATGCTCTTTGCCACTTTCTTCAAAGCCCGGCGGCTGTGAGACATACACCTCTTCCTTCAATTCTCCATTTAAAAACGCCGATTTCACATCCATGTGATACAATAGCCACCCTTGTTGTACTGCAATTGCTGCAATCAAACGTACTGTCTCCATCCTTGCTACAGGAGCAAAAACTTCTTCAAAGTCAATCCCTTGCTACTGCACATACCCTTTTGCTACGAGGCGTGCTTTGTATTTTACCAACTTACCCTCAGCATCTTTCTTTAGCTTGAAAACCCACTTGAGCCCTATGACCTTTTGACCACCAACTGGTTCCACCAAACTCCAGGTTTTGTTCTCTTTAATTGCTTTAATTTCATCCACCATCGCTCCCTTCCAGTTCTCATCCCTAAGTGCATCAGCAAAGTTTCTTGGTTCCTCCATTCCAATTAAACATACATCAGTGTAGTTTAATTGAACCGGCTGTGTTTCACTGTATATCTCTTCTAGGCTCCTTAATCTCACGGGTGTTCCATGTGATTCTTCTTCAGAGTCCTCAAATTCATCATAAGTGCCATTTGAAACAAATTCTGGTGCTGCATTTGGTGACGCTGAACCTTGCTGCCTCATTTCATTCTATCCAAGTTGGTATTGAGTTTCCAGCTCACTGTACGCTCCTTGGTCTACACTGAAACCAACACTAGTCTGAATATTTTGTTCATCTTCTTATATCCTCCAGTCCCACTTCTTTTCTTCCTCAAACACCGCATCTCTTGTCACATGTACTCTCTTGGTGTTAGGATTGTACACCCGATATGCCTTAGACCCCTTTTCATATCCAAAAAATACCATCAGCGCACTCCTATCTTCAAGTTTGGGCTGATGAGGATTTGTTACCTTTACGTGCACCAGACTTCCAAACACTCTGAAGTGGTTAACTTTGGGCTTTCTATTGTTCCATGCTTCATATGGTGTAATTCCTTCCAGACTCTTTGTTGGTGCTCGATTTAATATGTATACTGCAGTAGTCACTGCCTCTCCCCAGAATTCTGAAGGGATTTCCTTACTCTTCATCATGCTTCGAGCCATTCCCAAAATGGTTTGGTTTCTCCTTTCAACCACTCCATTTTGCTGTGGAGAGTATGGTGCAGTAAGAAATCTCTTAATTCCTTTCAATTTGCAGTATTCATCAAATTTTGA
Source organism: Stephania yunnanensis (assembly GCA_039657365.1). Taxonomy (NCBI): domain Eukaryota; kingdom Viridiplantae; phylum Streptophyta; class Magnoliopsida; order Ranunculales; family Menispermaceae; genus Stephania; species Stephania yunnanensis. Next base: position 46,957,864 of record CM077584.1, on the reverse strand, counting down.
TGATCTAAACTCCCCTCCCCGATCAGTTCTAAAACCTTTTACCTTTGTATTTTTTCAACTTCAATGACCTCCTTTACTTCCTTAAATGCAACGAGTGCCTTATCTTTGGTTTGTATCAGCTGAATCCACATGTACCTACTAAAATCATCCACTAGTAAGAGCAAATACTTGTTACCTGCTGGGGTTGCAGGATTAATTGGCCCACACAAATCTCCATGAATTAGCTCAAACTCTTTATTTGCTCTGAAATTTGCTTCATCGTGGGAATGGTGATCTGCGTTGCTTGCCAACCATGCACCCTCTACAAACTTCTTCTTTGCATTCAATTTACTGGTAATCCTTCCACCATATTTTCTTGACTCAACTTCCTTAAGGACTGGAAATTAATGTGACCATACCTCGCGTGCCACCTCTGTGAATCAATCTCAACACTTGTTTTCAAACAGACCGAATTTACTAAATCAAGTTTGAGAGTGTACAACCTGTTCCTTGTTCTCTGGACTCGAATGATCAATCTTCCATTCATGTCGATTACCTTTAACTTTCCATCCTCAATTTTCACTTTACACCCTCTCTCTTCGAGTTGACCCAGACTGATGATGTTGTTGGTCAGCCTTGGAATGTAATACACATCGGATATTACCAATTGCTCTCCGGTGCGTCCCTTGATTACAACCGTGCCTCGCCCTCCTATCGCCACTTCTGACCCATCTCCAAGCTTTACACTTCTTTGGAAAGTTATGTCAAGATTGGTGAGATGTCGTTTGCAGCCAGTCATGTGGTTACTTGATGAGTAACATGTCGTTTGCTTTAGCTGCAATTTCCCAGTCAATACCAGACGTTGTGATCATGGCGATTGCTGAAAAGGAGACCGCAAAAGATGTATGGGAGATCATTCTATCAAATTGCCTTTTCAATAACTGCGCCCTTGCTTTTCTGACGCGATCTTCCCCTACACTCATTTTCTTGATGATCTCCCATACATCTTTTGCGGTCTCCTTTTCAGCAATCGCCATGATCACAAATGCGTATCGGTATTGATCGGGAAATTGCAAACTAAAGCGACTGTCCTTTTTCTTTTCCGACCAGCCCCTCGCCCTCTACTGCATCCCATACACCAAGATTTGCCAAGATAATCTTCATCTTTACCGCCCACAAATTGTAGTTTGCATCAGTTAGCATTGGATACTGAATTGGTACATTCACTCTCACAATTGGGTTAGGTTGTGTTTTCTGTGCACTCCCGTCTGCCATGGTTCAAACCTGAACTTGGCTCTGGTGCTCTGATACCAATTGACAGAAAATCTCAAATAGCAAATAGCAAAAACTCTCAACAAAATTGCAATTCAGAGAAAAACACTCGAATTTGTGGTGCAAAAGAGCCGTGCCATTTTCTGATTTTCGCCCTCCTTTTATTGAACTTCAAAAGCAAAATATAGCAACAAATAAACCTAATACAATACTTTCTAAAATCAGTCTTGTGGTTTCTTATTTTCCACAAGCTAAAGAAGAAAATAAAATATAGATGCGATTCTATCTAAAATAAAACTTCAAACCAAAAGGAAATAAAATAAATTCCCTAACATACCCTTGCAGCCCAACTGGCACAACAGCTTATTCCAACACGATTGCACGAGCAAATACAAGGGCACAAACATTTCAAACAGGTGCGGTTCGATCGTAGAAACAACAATGGGAGCATAGAGATGAAAATGGACGACGAAACGAAGAGGACAAAGTAACACTATGAAAAACAGTGAGAACCAACAACGATTAACACCACGAATACGAAAAGTGAGCACTGACTTGAATGTCAACCGACATAATATTAGGGCTCTGACTCTGATGTCAAGTTAATGTAATTGAATTTTGTATATTAATTAATAAGAGCAAATTGGATACAATGAAGATATACTTATTTATATAGCTTTGCAAGGCATAAGTAAAGAAAGTAATTAATTAATGACACGAATATAGTAATAGCCAAATATCGAAATCGCGCCTTGTTCATGATAAAAAAAAAATTGAAATCACATAATATAACAACTTTATATAGTTGCCTAACATCCCCTTTCAAACTCAAAGTAGTGTCAATAAAACCAATTTGAGTTTGGAAACAAAAGTATCTTAAACCCCGGCAAAAATTCAGATTGAGTTTCGGACTTGAATTCGAATTGAGTTCTTACTTGGATTCGGACTAGAGTATGGACTTAAATTGAGGTTGGACTTCAAACTGTAATTCAGATTGGCGTATAAGATGACCAAGGATGGGCTTCACTCGGACACAACGGAAGAAGGCGTAACAAATATAACAGGCAGATTTTATAAAAGATACATAACTGAGCGAACAGACAAACATGCAAGAGCTAGTGGACTTGTGGGAGACGCACAAACAACGAAGTAGATGATGATATCTATTATTGAGATATATGGACTAAATTAACCCATAGACAGAACACTAATAAATATGATGGGATTGTGTGGTGACGCACATGCTTGTGCACTGATTTGAGGCCCACGAACACATTGGTAACACTACAATAAAGTGGGTCTATAGCAATACTTTTTTACCAACGTTAATAAAAAGCATCCTTAAATTTTAATTTTAGAGAAACATGATGTATAGGCGTTGTCAAGTCTAAAATTTTGAGACGCATAACATACAAGTGTCTCTAAATTTAGGACATTTGTAATTAAAACGTCGCCAAATTCAAAATCTCGAGATGTATAATGTACAAACGTTTCAAAATTAAAGACATTTGATAAACAAGTGTTGCCAAATTTAAAACTTGGAGACACTAATTTATAAGTGTTGTCAAATTTCAAATCTAAGGACACATAGTTTATAAGTGTTGCTAAAATTAAAATTGAAGACACAAACAATAAGTGTTGTCAACTTCAAAATTTAAAGATGCATAATTTATAAGTGTCTCCTATATTAGAGACACTTGGTAAACTAGTGACACTAAATTTAAAATTTGGGGACCCTAATTTATATGTGTTGTCAAGATCTAAATTTAAGGACATATAATTTACAAGCGTTGTTATATTTTAAATTTAAGGACACATAATTTACAAGTGTTGTTAGATTTTAAATTTAAAGACACGTAATTTACAAGTGTTGTTAAATTTCAAATCTAAGGACACATAATTACAAGTGTTGTTAGATTTTAAATTTAAATACACATAATTTACAAGTGTTGTTAACTTTCAAATCTAAGGACACGTAATTTACAAGTGTTGTTAGACTTTAAATCTAGAGACACATAATTTACAAGTGTTGTTAAATTTTAAATCCAAAGACACATAATTTACAAGTGTTGGTAAATTTTAAATCTAAAGACATATAATTTACAAATGTTATTAGATTCTATAGTTAAAGACACATAATTTACAAGTGTTGTTAGACTATAAATCTAAAGACACATAACTTACAAGTGTTGTTAGATTTTAAATCTAAAGACACATAATTTACAAGTGTTGTTAAATTTTAAATCTCTAGACATATAAGTTACAAAGTGTTGTTAAATCTCAAATCTAAAGACATATAATTTATAAGTGTTGTTAAATTTCAAATCTAAAGACACATAATTTACAAGTGTCGTTAGGTTTCAAATTTAAGGACATATAATTTATAAGTGTTGTTAGATTTTAAATCTATAGACACATAATTTATAAATGTTGTTAGATTTCAAATATAAAGACCTAATTTATAAGTATTATTAAATCTCAAATCTAATGACACATAATTTACAAGTGTTGGTAAATTCTAAATCAAAATTTGTCATTAAAGTTAAGTTAAACATGACTCGAGTTCAAGATTCGTGAATGAAAAAAATAAAATTGAGAGGATTGCCTCCCGTACATAACTTGACATCGCCTAAGCGTGGATTAATCGATGCAGTTGGTGCGGGACACCACGAAAACAAAAAAAAGGTTAATTAAATGTTAAATGTATAACTAAAACAATTAGATTAACTTCTTAAAAATAAACTATTAGTCCATATGTGATCCCTAAATATAACCCAGCAGTCATTCCTGTGGAAACATAAGAAATTTACAACTCTGCGTATCATATATAAATATTATATTGATTGTAAAAAAGTTATAATTGTTTAGCCAACCTAGTTGTTAATGGAGATTTAGCAAACGTCAATAACGAAGCCTAAATCCTCAAATTAATTAGGCTATATGGATCGAACTCTTCAACTCTATTATTTGTTTGGTCCATTTCGTCTTTAGTTGGATGTTAATTGTTATTAAAAATAGAAATTTCTCTCACCTATTCTCGTCGGTTCGTTCTGATCTCTCTTTCTTTCTCTCGCTCGATTGTTCCGATTTCTCCCTCTCTCTCTCAATCGCTCGATCGTTCCTCTATCTCTCTCTCAGTCGCTCGATCATTCCTCTATCTCTCTCGCGGAATCGCGAATTAAGGCAACCAATTCGAACTTCAAACTCTTACGGATTTTGACTTCTTCGTTGTTGGTGTTTGTGAATTAGTTGATCTAGCTTGGTAAGTACATAGATCTGATCGGTTTCGACGACGAAGATGAATTTGATCGTCGATGCTAGGTTTTAGGTTTTATTATGCGAATTTTGATTTCTTAGTTGTTTGGTAGAGATCTTCGTGTTAGCAGTGATTTTGGTGCCGAAGATGAATTTGATGATTGAACTGTCGATGCTTGGTTTTAGGTTTTGTTTGGTCATCTAGTTTACTTTGACAAAGTAGATTACAGTTTATCGGATATGCATGTTTCGATTTCTTTGTTATTTGGGAGCGATTTTTCGTGTTAGCAGTGATTCACACAACAAATTGAGTGCGAATGAATTTCACCGTCGAAAAGAATTGTGTGGAGTTTCTTAATCACGCTTTCGTAAATTTGTTAGCTTGGTTAGTACATATATAGGTGCTGAAGATAAATTTGATGTTTGAGCTGTTAATGGTAGGTTTTAGGTTCTATTTGGTCGTCAGGTTTACTTTGCCTAAATTGTTTGCAGTTTATCACCTATGCAATTTTTGAATCCTCTGTTAATTATAGATTTCTTTTAATTGTCAACTGTTTATCACCTGTGCAAGTTTTGCACAATCTGTTCTAGTCTTCTAGAAACTTTTGTATAATTTCTAGTTTGAATTATGGCTTCGTGTCCCTTTAATCCTTGAAGTTACGATTTAAAGAAATCCCAATAGGTAATTGCGGTGGCTACCGTTGAAACTATTTCCATGCCCTAGCGACATTCGAACTCTCTGTGATGCACTAGAGAGCCGGTTGGAGAAGAACCCCAGTGATTCGCAATCAACGCCACATTTGGATTCTCGTTAAAGGTACATATCTTATCTCTACAGCTGTCTCTATTTTTAAATCGAGCTTTCTAGTTGATCTTCCTAAGTAGCCATCGAAATTTCTGGTGCAGATTTGTGTTTCGTTCCGATTCTTGGTTGTGATCTTGAGCTTATTAGGTTTTGTTTTGGTGAATTTTTGTTGTTAATTAGGTTTTTGATAGATCAAGAGTAAGTGAAGCACATTCTTTATTATACGTAGAATTGATAGCAGTGGCGTATTCTTTATATAGCTAAGTTGAGCTTTATATGCTAAATGAGCTTTAGGGAAAACCAGTGACAAAATTGTGGTAATGAAGTATTATGTCATTTTTATCCTATTTTCACATTGCAAGAAGCAAGTAGCTCATTTTGTTTTGGATAGTCTTTATATAGCTAAGTTGAGCATTATATGCTGAAGGTTTGAGCTTTGTATAACTGAAATTACAAGAATCCATATGAAATTTCAAATTCCTTATATTCCCTCTGTACTCTCCTGCTTCTCTAAAGCTCACACTGTCTACTAATAGTTTCATCATCAATCTTATTAATTTACTCAATGAGAAACTTAAATTATTAGGAATATAGCTTCTACTTTGACAATTGATGTGCATTAAAATTATCATCTGATGATCCATGTTGCATATCAAACATCAACGCTCTCTACGTTCAGTTGGAATGTCAGGTTTGAATTATAGCTGAAGAGATAAGCAAGTGTTTTGTAAGTTGCTGCTTCTTTTCACTTCTTTGGGTGCTGGATATATTTGGTGTTTGAATATGTTTTTGAGGTTCATGTTGTTTTACATTACGGTCAGCTTGACCAAAGTATCAGTCTTCTCTTTTTATGGAAAGCTCAAGTAATTAACTCTTTATACCTATTTGTGACATTTTAAGTGCTTCTTTTGCTTACAAAATGTCTCCCCTCTCCCAGTTACTGTAATGATCATTAGTAACTTGATATTACATTAAGTGGAAAACGCCGTGAGATTTATTTCATCAATTCAAAAGTTGAAACAATCAATTTACGTGATCTGCCTTTTCCATTTAAGAAAGAAAAATGGTTAGAACTGGTTTTTATCATTTGTTGCTTGGATACCAATTATGGTTATTGTAAAGCTCTATTATGGTTCCTTGTTCTGTGTGGTTGTGATGGTGGTGGGTCTCGTTAACTGCAAAACTCTATCCTACATGTTTATTTCATCAACTGCATTAAATTGAGCTGAATAGAAGTGTTTGATTCGATCCATGTAGCTGACCTTACTAATTTGGAGGCATTGTTATTGTGGCATAAAATTTTGATCATTTCCAGAACATGAATCAAATTAGATTTGAAAAACTTTGATGCATGCACACGGTAGGGAAACTTCTTTTGCTGTATCTCCTAGCTGATTATGCTTTTGTCGATGATTGTGTTTCCATTTGACTTTTTTGTGCTACTTTGAACTTGCTACTTGCAAGAAATCTAGTAGTTGAATATTGTTAGGTTGTTTTAGACACGCTCACTTAATCAGATGTTTCTGGCGACTATACATCATATTCATCTGCCATCATTACTTTTCTTAATGTTCTTTTTGGTTTCTGCTCGTTAGGTTTGAGACTGGCTGTTTGTATATGGTTGGAAGCGAATATATGATTTTATCCATTTTGACATGATTCCTATTTTTTGAATGTGTAAGGAGATGACCTAGAATTTATGCACTATGAATATGAAGTGTTTTATCTAGTAATTTTGGTGCTCCTAAACCTCATCCATTATATCTAATAACACTCCAGCTGACAAGTTTTATCTTTTCAATTGTCTTAATTTGTTTCAGACCTATTTTGGTCTCATAGGAACATTTTTTTAGCCAGAGTGCTAACATTAAAGTTAGAGTGCTAACATTAAAGTTTTTGTTCTTGTTTTTTTTGTTTTTTGTTCAGTTGGAGCAATTGTGGTTTGGGAAGGTGCACATTCCTCGAGTTTCACAAGTTCGTGGAGTATCAAAGTTGGCTGCTTATTCGTTGTCTATTATAGATGGAAAACGAGTAAGTGTCTAGCTCTGGCATTTGATTCAGTAGTATCTCCTTTAGATATCAATTATTTTTGTTGAAGCAGAGTGCAGTCCTAGCGGTGACATGCCTCCTATAGTATATATCGGATTAGAAAATACACAATACTCTGATGACCATATAGATAATCTTTTTCTGATTTTCTGGATAGGCAAAAGTATCACATCCACCCTTAATTCATATGGGTGGGAATGGCATGCCTTCAAAAAATTTAACTGTATGTCTATTCCAAGGACCCATGACAGTATAGCTCCAATTTGCAACAAAATATCTTAATCTGAATTCAATTATATACGTTGAAATGTTCATCCCCTTGTACCTTCTTTTAGGTGAAAATAACTTCATTTATCATTGGTCAACACTGATTACAGAAAACAAAACTTGAGGAAGTAAGGATCTCTAATCATAAGCGGCTGACTTAGAAACATTAACTTGTGGAAAATATAGTACACTAGTATGCATTTGATTCTGCTTACGCATTATTGTTATTTTTTTGTAGTTTCCTATTATTAATATACAAGGTTATATTTTCTTAATGTACTATTGTATAGAACATTGAGACGATTGTTAGGATAGAGTTTGAAAATTTCGATTGCTTAAAAAAAATTATTGCGCTGTCTGACAACGAAATTTTCTTTATATTCTCCAAAACCTGAACTTCAAATTATCAGTGTACCTACATTAGGATGCATATACTTAGCAGGTCTTGCAGTAAATAAAGCAGGGTGGAGGGGTTTCCAGCATTACTTACTTATGCTTGGCATGACAATTATAATACTAATGACGCTTGTTCCACATATGAGAAGAGGACATGTGAGTGTGAAAATGAATGAACACATTATAAGTTGCTTATTACCCTGGTCTATGTTTTTTTTTTCTTTTTGTTGAAGCTCATTGTATTGTAGTCATGTTTTTTGAATTTGTTGTTTGTAAGAGGATAAAGCAAAGGTGGTGTAGACATTGTTGTTTGTTGCTAGGTTGAACACATTGTTTCGGTCGTTGTTTGGAACTTGCTTTCATGCAGTGATAGGTGGAGGTTACACCTTTGTCGCTCTAACCATTACGATAATTTTGGCTAGTAGATATAATAATATCCTCGATTCTCATGAGGTATGATGGCCTCGCCTTTTTATCTTTGTATGATAATTTCCAAGCGCTCTTTAAAGTTTGCTTCTTAAGACTATATATGGACTCATTTTCTGATGGTTATTTCTATTTGATAGGATTATGAAGGGAATTCAAGGTGCCCTCATAGTTGCTTCAACACTTCATATAGTAATTGGTTTTAGTGGTCTTTGGCGAAATGTTATTAGGTGAGTTCGGAATGTTACAATACTATCGCTCTTGAATTTTAAAATGAATTGGATATTTTGGCCCGGTTAAGGACATGATTAGTTGTCTTATTTATGTTTATGTTTCCTAAAAGTATAGTTAACCATGTTTCTGCCTAAAACAGTTGGGCAACTGGGTTTAACCTTTATTAGTACTAATTTATACCATTTCGCTTTCAATACAATATTATCGATGTGTTTATAATGTACCTCTATATGTTTCTAGGTTCTTAAATCCACTTTTAGCGATTCCTTTAGTTGTTTTAGCATGTTTTGGTCTCTATGAGCTTGGTTCCACATAGGTAAGCACTTGCAACCATCGGTAAGCACTTACAAATTGCTTGCTATCGATGAAAGCATGGTCGAAGAATAGAAATTTGAATAAGTCTACTTCTTTGGTAAATTTTACTGATTATCATTCCTCCATGTAATGTAGCTAAGGGAAATGTTTTCTATGTGTAGGTAGCTATATGTGTGGAAGTTGGGCTTCCATAACTATTATCTTGTTGATATTTGCACAAGTAATACTTTTGTTTCTCTGACAATGCATTGCCTAAAATGATTTTGAAGCTTTCAATTTCAAAAGTTGGTGTCTTTGCAATGGAAAATGCCAGATGAATTCTTGCTAAACAAGGAAGTTAGAACAATATCAATAAAAAACAAAGCCTCTATTGATACAAGGTTTTTATTTTTCTTTTCATTGCTCTTGATTTAATTTACTTAATGTTGTGTTTTTTGGACCTTTTAAATCATTTCTAATTAGTGCATCTCAAGTTATCTCAACAGGGCTTGTACCTACGAAGTGTTTGGGCTGCCACTATATCATATTCTCAGTTTCGAAGATATCGAAGAAATGTTTTTTCATATGTTTGTTGGTCTTTTAAGGAATTGTTGGGAGACCTTGTGTAATCGTTGTGTAATCGTTATAGTTTGAAGATTTCATTTAACAAGGAAATTCTACTATATATTGTTTATTTTTTCACCTTAAATTTGTACATTTGTTAATTTGATTTTTGCTCAAATAAAATAAATAAAAATTTCGTTTTTATTGATAAATAATATTCTTGTAAATAGAACTAGCAACGTCTTTAATTTATATATAAAATCTTCTCTCTAATTATATTAATATTAATTATTTTTTTGATATATATATATATATATATATATATACGACGACGCTAAATATGAATGTGTTGTCAACTTAGAGACACTAAGTGTATATGTGTTGTCAACTTAGAGACACAAAGTGCACATGCGTTGTTAATTTAAAGACACTAAGTGCACGTGCGTTGATAATTTAGAAACACTAAGTGCACGTGCGTTGTCAATTTAGAGACACTAAGTGCACGTGCGTTATCAATTTAAAGACATTAGTGTACAAGTGTTGTCGATTTAAGGACACTAAGCTTACAAGTGATGTCAATTTAAGGACATTAAATTTACAAGTGTCTTTAATTTAGGGATGTATATACAAAAAATGTCTTCAAATTGGAGACGCATAAGAAATAAATGTCCTTAAAATTAAAGACACATAAATAAAAAAACGTCCCCACGTTAACGATTTTTATTTCAAAATTGTCTTAAATAAATATTACCAACACATACATTTTGCGTCGCAAAAAAATGGGGCGACATCACTTTTACCAACACAAGTGGCGACACTTTATGATGCGTCGGTGAAATTTTTAGAGACACTAATTAATGTCATTAAATGAATAAATTAATGTTGCTAAACACACAATGTCTTGTAGTGTAATGATATGAATAGAATATTCCAACATGGAGATGCTCAAAACTCGCGGATTAACAGATAAGTAATAAAAATTATCAAAGACTTGCTTAGTCCATGGAAAACACATTTCAAATATTGACTCAAATCGCGTGATACCTATCAATCCTAATAAGATGGAGACTCCTATTTAGGGATGGAATCAAATCACGTGATACATATCAGTCTTAATGGAGACTCCTAGTTGGAGATGGACTCAAATCAAGGATGGTTATACATCCTAACAGATTATTTGATGTCAAGTATATATAGAGGGGTTAGTTAAGATAAGAGATATGTAGAATTTTCGTCTCGCCAGAAAACCTTCTTGACCTCCCATCAAACTTGAGCGTTGGAGTGCTTCCCCCGAAGACCAACCTTCGGGGACTTCGTTTGGCAGGTCATGCCTGGGAAAGAGGCTATGGTTCAGACGATGTGCACCGATTGTGGTCTTAAGATTTAAGGTATCCTTAACCTATTTACACAACAGATTGGTACTAGAAGGAGGGCCTCATTGCAGTCACAACTCGAAACGCAGGGACACGAAACCCATCCGATGGTCATTCAACGCAAAACTATTCTCGTCTTCCACCATGACATGGGGGCCATGAAGAGGGCATGTCAAGGTGTGCACCGTCTAGACAGGTTGATGAAGCGCGTAGTGCTTCCAATGTGAGAGATCCTTATTTAAGGAATGAAATAGAAAGACGTAGGATTGAGCGAGGGAAGCAAGAGATTAGAGACCAACTGACAAAAAATGAAGTGGCCAGGCTGAAGGAACAAGTAAACAGATCATAAGGGCAAGTTGACATCTTAAGTAGGTCGAATCATAACCAAAGTCGAAGGGAGGCGAGTGGAGATTCGGAGTTGGGTCATTATAATCTTGACCATGAACACAAAATCAAAAAGGATGTTGAACGAAGAATTTGGGAGCGCCTTGGGAAATTAATTCTACACGAAGATACTACTGGACGAATAACATGCATGGCCGGTCCGCCACTTTTTTTTAGGAGATATTGGGTAAACCCTTAGCAAAAAGGTTTAAGATGTCAATCATAGACAAGTATGATGGAATTGGAGATCCTTCTGAACATGACCTAAACTTTGATGTTGTTCTTCTCATAGAGTGTCAGATGTTGTGAAGTGTAAGGCGTTCCCTTGAAATTTGAAAGGACCTGCCCAAAACTGATATCGCCAACTCTCATTTGGTTCAATAAGATCTTTCAGCCAATTGAGCGAAAGGCTTGTTAATCAGTTCTTTTGAGGAAAAACACATTTAAAGATTTTTTTTTATCTCTAATGAGTATTCGATAACATAATGGGGAATCTCTTAGAGATTATATTAGATGATTTATAGAAGAAGCCTTGAAAGTCTCGAATTTGGACCAGTCAGTAGCAATTATAGCCCTTACTAACAGGATTATGAATGAGCACTTAAAGGTCTCTTTGCCAAAAAACTTGCCAGTAAATATAGCTGAACATCAAAGGAAGGATGGAAAATACAAGGTGGTTGAGGAAGTCATCCAGCCAGAAAAGGAGAAAATATAAGATCGAAAAGGAGGAGCGAAGGGCAACAAGGAGAGTGACTTCAACAAAAAATGGAAGTCGAATGCAGCCTTTACTACTATTACACAGTTCAATCAGTAAAATCCTCTTAATTCCTCGAGAGGACAGATTCTTCTTGCCATTGAGTTAGAGCATTTTGTTAAATGGCCAAAATCAATGAGGGTAGATTTAGCAAAAAGGAATAAAAATCACTATTGCCATTTCCATAAAGATCATGACCACAACACTAAAACTGTAGGCAATTGAAATAAGTGCTCGAGTTCTTAGTTCAAAAAGGATACCTTAGTGAATTCTTAAAGCACAACAATAAAACAAGGAGAAGGGATGAACGACCAGAAAGACAAAAATGTCGATATAGAAAAGATAGATAGGGTCATCGATGTTGTCATAAACATGACATCTAGAGGGCCAACAATTGGAGGAATTTCCTCTTCTTTAAGGAAAGCATATGCTCGACAGGCTTTAGTAGTAGATATACCACCTAAAAAGGCTAAAATGGACTAGAGGACGATAGTCTTCACATATAAAGATTTAGAGGGTGTCAAACAACCATATGATGATCCATTGGTCATAGAAGTCTTAGTAGGATATTTTATAGTCAAAAGATCGTTAGTTGATAATGGAAGTTATGTTGATATTTTGTATCATAAAGCTTTCATTAAGATGGGATATAATGATAGTCAATTAAACTTGATTACTGCACCATTGTATGGATTTACTGGGATAGAAGTTAGAGTTGAAAGCTCCATTGCAATGATTTTTCTTCTATTACTACAAAGAATTTCCTTAATAACATTATTTTCACCATTGAGGGATCGTTTTGTAGAGGAGTGCTCACTAGCTGGGGACCATGAAAGTGGAAAAAGAGAATACCAATCCCCATCTTTCCATTCAATATAGAAGAACTCTTTCCAATTAGGATAAAAATCAAGGAACGAGAGAGATTTGGCATTAACAATGGGAAGACTTGCTAATCTCAAAGAAAGATTAACCCAACCAAAGCGACATGAACTATTGTTCATGATTTGAAAAATGTTTCTAAATACATAAACACTCAAAGGAAACTGAAGTTGTAAACAATGAACAATGAAACACATAACTAATTGCCAACTATGTGGTGTTAGTTGAGCAGGGTGAACCTTATAACTCAAAATGAGTGTCGATAAAAATGGATGCGGTGGAAACTGAAGGCCGCCAGCTAGAGCTTCTTTAAAGACATAAAGATCTTTAGTGAAGTTACAAGTTTTATCGGCAGGGCAAGGCGCATAACACTGATAAGTAGACTTTGGGATACGATATATGGAAGCAAGTTTTTCAACTTGACTATCAAGAGTAAATGTAGACAGTAATTCATACGCCTCAACATCATAATGAGTAATGTCAACATTTGGAGCATTTGCAATTACTTCATTCGTAAGACAATTGTCCAAAGACTCACCAACTGTCTTGCAACCTACACTGACAGATGCAAATCTAAAGGAAAATGAGCTTTGAGAATTTTACCACTACGAGACATTACTTCTTAAAAGAAATGAGATTGAGAAATATGACCTAAATTGAGCTTCAAACTCCTTGGCAAGACAATCATCCAAACTTCTCACACTTTACACAAAAAGAAGACTCTATACCACTTTTTACAGAAAAGCCAAGTTTGGAGCCAAGATTTTGAACCAAAAGGTTTGAGGGAATACTTTTGGAAATAATTTTGATGAATCCAAAATTTGGAGCCAAGTTTTCGAACCAAAGGGTTGGAAGGAAATACTCTTGGAAAAAAATTTGATGAGTCCAAAATTTGGAGCCAAGATTTTGAACCAAAAGGTTTGAGGGAAATAATTTTGGAAATTTTTTTGATGAATCCAAAGTTTGGAATCAAGATCTCGAACCAAGATGTTAGAGGGAAATATTTCAAAATCAAAATAGGACTTTTAAAAAAATGACATGGCATACAAGTCTAGAGACTCAAAATAGGTCTTTTAAAAAAAGGACCTAACTTACACGTCCAGGACCGAAAATAGGTCATTTAAAAAAAAAGACCTAACTTAGGTCATTTCAAAAAAAGACATAGCATACAAGTCTAGAGACTCGAAATAGGTCCTTTAAAAAGGACCTAACTTACAAGTCCGAGACTCAAAATAGGTCCTTTAAAAAAAAGGACCTACCTTAAGTCCTGTAAAAAAAAAAACGTAGCATACAAGTCTAGAGACTCAAAATATTTCTTTTGAAAAAAGACCTAATTTACAAGACCGAGACTCAAAATAGGTCATTTTTTATAAAAAAAAAAAAAAAAAAAAAAACTTAACTTAGGTCCTTTAAAAAAATGACATATCATACAAGTCTAGAAACTCAAAATAGGTCATTTCCTTAAAAAAATGGACCTAACTTAGGTGATATAAAATAGAAAATTCTACACATCAAGATGCTCAAAATTCACGGATTAACAGATAAAGTAACCGAAATTATCAAAGACTTTTTACTCCATGGGAAACACATATCAAGATTGACTCGAATCGCGTGATACCTATCAATCTTAATGAGATGGAGGCTCCTAGTTGGAGATGGGCTCAAATCACGCTATGCATGTCAATCTTAATGGAGACTCCTAGTTAGAGATAGACTCAACTCAGGGATGGTTACACATCCTAAGAGATTATTTAATTTCAAGTATATATAAAGGGGTTGGTTAAGATACGAGGTACATACAATTTCATCTCGCCATAAAACCTTCTTGACCTCCCATCTGACTTGAGCGTTGGAGTGCTTATCCTGGAGACCAACCTCCGGGGACTTTGTTTGGCAGGTCTTGCTTGCAAAAGAGACCAGGGTTCAGTTGATGTCCACCTGTCGTGGTCCCAAGATTCGAGGTATCATTTTCCTGTTTACCCAAGTAGATCACGGATGTGTGTCCGCATTGGAAGACGAGGCGGGACGCGCAAAAGAATCAGCAGATCTACGGCCTGGTTGGATGCACACACCTCGGGATGACAGTGGCTCACGAGCAATAGGTGTCGCACAAGGATGTCAAGCACGGTTTGCACAAGAGAGCAACAAATGAAGGGCATGTATGAGCAAATTGCAGATGACGCACGAACATATGAGCGAATACAAGAAAAAGAACAAATCAAACAGATGTACCGATTGATCGTGGAGACAACAACAGACAATGAAACGAAGAGGATGAAGTACACTACAAGAAACAACGAGAACCAAGGAAAATTAACACCGAAAATCGATCGACCAAAATTGATCACTAAGGAGCAGTTGTGGATTTGAAAGTCGACCGATCTAAGATTAGGGCGTTGACACTCATACTGTCACCCCCTCAGTAAGCGAGATGCATGACACGCTGGGCTGGGCAGCGAGGGAACCCAGTACAATGACCAAGTTTCGGAGAACTTGATGGGTGACATGACCGAGACCATATGCGAGACGGATGGGGCGAGTGCGCGTACCAGCATGGTGCGTGCGCGTATGAACGCATGCAGGATACGCCTTGGCGCTCAGCAAGGCGTATTCCTCACGAGGGCATAGCGCGAGGCGCACGAGCATAGCGCGGGCGTGCGCGCATCGCGTGTAGCGGCATAGCGCGAGGCGTACAAGCGTAGCGCGGGGCGTGTGCGCATCGCGTGTAGAGGCATAGCGCGAAGACGCATTCGAGTGACGCTCGGCAGGAAGCGCGCGCGAGTACGCGCGCATCGTAGCGCGAGCGCGAGCAGCGTAGCGCGAGCGGCGCGTCCCAGCGCGCGTAGCGTGATACTCCCTTAGCGCGGATACGTGCATCGTGCATAAGCATGCGGCATAGAGGTGGTCCCGATTCCTTGATCATGGGTGTGAGCGAGGAAGGTCCTGGAAGGCCTAGGTGGCCCGACCAAAGGGCAGGAACGGTTATGCACTTGGAAGGCAGCAAGGACAAGCAATTGGGACCACAGGTGGTGGAGCCAGCCGCAGCGCCAGGTGGCGGCAGAGTGGTGGGGAGCAGACAGAGCCAGGTGGTAGACTGTGCAGGACAGAGCCAGGTGGCAGACTGTGTAATGGGTGTGAACCAATGTATGAGGGACAAGTGTCCCCTTGTTTGGGCGTTTTGCCTATAAATATAGGAGCTCTATGCTTGGGGAAATATAGAGCATCCCCGTGTAATTCCCCCACCATTGATGCAATAGAAAGCTTTCCTTGGCTGCCATTATCACTGTTTGCTTGTTTACTTGGTAGTGTAGTGCTGTACTAGGTGCGAAACCTAGGCACCACAGGGTGAAGTGAAAGAAATTCCGCAGGGGTAAACCCTCTTCATTTGTGCCTGTGACATTTGGTATCAGAGCCAACGTTTGGTGGCGATGGCGACTCGATCAGCAAACGATCTAGGTGAGAGGGTAGCTCACTTGGAGCAGATGATGGCAACAATGCCCATTCCGATGGACACGGTGGAGTCCTCTCGGATGGCACAACGCCTTGAAGGCCTGGAGATGCTGGTGGCGTCCCTGATGGCGAGAGGCGAGTCCCAATAAGCTATGCTATCGATGTGGGAGCACTAATTTGCGGAGCTGGAGGCTGATGTGCGCTCGATAGGAGAACTCACTTCCGTAACAGCCACGAACATGGCTACGGAGGTGAACCTACTCAAGCGAGCCGTGGGCGGATCCTCGGAGGGTGCGGCTGCGGCAAAGCCGAGAACTAAGGTGCCCGAGCAAAGAAGTTCTCCGGCAAACGCAGTGCAAAGGAACTCGAGAACTTCCTTTGGGACATGGAGCAGTACTTTTCCACGGCTCGGACAGAGGAGAGCCAAAAGGTCGTCCTGACCTCCATGTATCTAGACGGTGATGCGAAACTCTAGTGGCGAACTAGGGTGGACGACGATGCGGCTGCGGGAAGGCCTAAGATCGTCGAGTGGGACGTGCTCTGGAGAGAGCCGAAGGACCAGTTCCTTCCCACCAACTCTGTTTGGCAAGCGCGAGAAGCTTTGCGCAAACTCAAGCAGACAGGCTCGGTGCGGGACTACGTGAAGGAGTTTTCCTCCCTCCTGCTTGACATCAAAAACATGTCGGAGGAGGATAAACTCTTCAACTTCACTACTGGCCTACAATCATGGGCCCAAGCCGAGCTACGGAGGCAAGGAGTAAAGGACTTGCCTGGGGCTATTACAGCGGCAGATAGTCTTGTTGATTTCAAGACCAGTTCCTCCTCGTCCGAGGGGACAAGCAAGGAGAAACGGGCGTCTAAAGAGCACCATAAGAAGGGCGAAAAGAAGTCTTTCTCGTCCAAGCAGGCGAGCACGAAACCAGTCCCGAAAGCAGATGCAAACAAACCCTCGACCAGCTCCTCGAAGGGTTGCTTCATCTGCAATGGTCCTCATAGGGCGCGTGACTGCCCGAAGAAGGAGAAACTATCGGCCCTGATCGCGGAGGATGAAGGCCAGCCCCGGATGAACCCTTTACAACTGTTGAATGCCATTCAACGGGCCAAGACAAGCCCTTCGGAGGGGCCGATGTACGTGGACGCGGTGGTGAACCAGAAGCGCGTCTCGGCTATGGTAGATTCGGGAGCGACACACTCATTTGTGGCGGGCCACATGGTAAGCAAGCTAGGACTAGACCTCGCTGAGAGTCCCAGTCGAATGAAGGCCGTGAACTCGGAAGCGAAACAAATCCAAGGTATGGCATCCAATGTACCCCTTCGGGTTGGAACATGGGAAGGGAAAATCAACTTGATGGAGGTTCCTTTGGATGATTTCGATGTCATCTTGGGGAATGACTTCCTACTGATGGGGAACATTGCCTTGATGTCATTCTTGAGAGGGTTGTTTGTAATGAACAAGTACCACCCATGTTTTGTTCCTACGGCTAACACATTTTCAGGGAAGGAGAGTGCAAAGTTGTCCCATCTTTCGGCCATTGAGGTGAAGGATGGACTTCGGAAGGGTGAACCAACATTCTTGACGACCTTGGTGAAGTCGAAGGAGTGTAAGGTAGCGAACGTCCCTGATCTAGTTGCGGAGATGCCGAAGGATTTAAGTGATGTAATGCCTTCGGAACTACCGAAGCAGTTACCCCCACAAAGGGTGATCGATCATGAGATCGAGCTAGTCCTTGGTGCAAGACCCCCAGCACAAGCCCCATACCGAATGACTCCGAAGGAGTTAGAGGAGCTGAGGAAGCAGTTACAAGAGTTGCTGGAGGCCGGATTCATCCAACCCTCCAAGGCCCCATATGGCGCGCCTGTGTTGTTCCAATGTAAGCACGACGGTTCATTGCGGATGTGTGTGGATTATAGGGCCTTAAACAAGCTGACGGTGAAGAACAAGTATCCCATACCCTTGGTGGCGGACCTATTTGATCGGCTGTCCGGGGCAACTTACTTTACGAAGTTGGATTTGAGGTCGGGTTACTACCAAGTTCGGATCGCGGCTGGTGATGTCCCCAAAACGGCAATGGTGACGAGGTACGGATCATTCGAGTATTTGGTCATGCTATTTGGCTTGACCAATGCCCCTGCTACCTTTTGTAACTTGATGAACGATGTCATACGGGAGTTCATTGATCGGTTTGTGGTGGTCTACCTAGATGATATTGTGATTTACAGTCATAACCTCCAAGATCATGTGGATCATTTGAGGAAGGTTTTGACTACCTTACGGGCTAACCATTTGTATGTCAAAAGGGAGAAGTGCGAGTTTGCTGCGCAAACCATTTCTTTTCTTGGTCATGTTGTAGGCCAAGGCAAGTTGCAAATGGATCCGGAGAAGGTGCGGGCAATCTTGGAGTGGCCGAACCCCACGAAGGTGCAGGAGTTGCGGTCATTCTTGGGGCTGGCAAATTATTACAGGCGGTTCGTGGAAGGCTACTCACGGAGGGTGGCGCCATTGACGGACCTCTTGAAGAAGGATCGAGCTTGGGCATGGACGGACCGATGCAACCAAGCCATGATAGAATTGAGGCAAGTCATTGCCTCCGAACCAGTGTCGGCGCTGCCAAACTTCGGACTACCGTTCAAAGTTCACACGGATGCTTCGGATCGGGCTTTAGGAGCGGTGCTTGTCCAGGAGGGACACCCTATTGCTTTCGAAAGCAGAAAGTTAAAGGATGCGGAGCAGCGGTACCCGGCTCATGAGAAGGAAATGTTGGTTGTGATTCATGCTCTCCATCTTTGGAGGCATTACTTGTTGGGAACCAGTTTTGTGGTGCGGACAGACAATGCGGCAATCACCTACTTCATGAGTCAAAAGAAACTCAATCAGAAGCAGGCGCGGTGGCTGGATTTCTTGGCGGAGTATGATGTTCACTTCGAGCATAAACCCGGAAGGCTCAATTCGGTTCCTGATGCACTCAGCCGTAAGATGGCGGCGGATGCAGTAGCAGTGGCAGTGAGGTTGGAAGGTGATTTCCTACCTCGCATCAAGGAGGAAACAAGCAGGGACCCTGCTTGTGTGAAAACAATGAAGCGGGTGGCTGAGGGAGTTACTCGGCGATTTTGGTGTGAAGATGGCGTCCTCTACGCTAAGGGAGGGCGTCCATATGTCCCTAATACGGGAGGACTAAGGCGACAACTCTTGAAGGAGACACATGATGCTCGGTGGGCTTGGCATCCGGGTATGGAGAAAACCTTTGCGCTACTGTCCCGTTCATTCTTTTGGCCAAAGATGGAGGAAGACGTGGACCTATATGTGAGAACCTGTCTTGTATGTCAACAAGACAAGACGGAGCGTAGGGCGACACCAGGACTGCTGGAGAGCAGACCATTCCAGAGCATTTCCATGGACTTTATCACGGGTCTTCCCAAGGTGAAAGGGATGACTAACGTGTTGGTAGTGGTGGATAGATTTTCGAAGTATGCGACATTCATCGTTGCTCCGAAGAACTGCGATGCTGATCTGACTGCAGAATTATTTCTTTAGCATGTGGCTAAGTATTGGGGGATACCGGAGGATATCGTTAGTGACCGCGACGGACGGTTCACTGGTCGATTTTGGGTTGCATTGTTCAACTTATCGGGGTCAGAATTGAAGTTTTCCACGGCGAATCATCCACAAACGGATGGGCAAACGGAGCGCGTCAATGCCTTGCTAGAGGATTACCTCAGGCACTGCGTGAATGCCAGCCAGACCAACTGGGTAGATCTGCAGGACACGACCCAATTCTGTTACAACCTCCATAGGAGCTCGGCTACGGAGCAGAGCCCCTTTGAGGTCGCCACAGGGCATCAGCCGACCACCCCACACGAGGTGGCCAGATCGAAAGCGATGGGAGCTAGTCCAGTGGCGTAAAGGTTCGCGCGGGACAAGCAGGAGCTACGAGAAGCAGCTCAGGACGGTCTAGCCAAGGCAGTCCGAAGAATGAAAAAGTATGCTGACCAGCATAGGCGGGCCTTGGAATTCCATGAAGGCGACATGGTCTTGTTGAAGCTAACTCCTCAGATACTGAAGAAGTTCAGCAAGAAGGAAACACACAAGGGCCTAGTTCAGCGATATGAAGGACCTTTTGAAGTGATCAAGCGGGTAGGACGGGTAGCTTACCTTCTTAAGCTCCCCGAGCGGCTGAAGATACATCCCACTTTCCATGTGAGTTATTTGAAGCGATTCCATACAGATGAGACATATCCAGGGAGGAGCACGGCGAGGCGAGCTCCGCCCTAGTTCGGAAGGAATTTGCTGGGGAAATTGAACAAGTGCTTGACCACGAGGTGCGTGGCCAGAGCGAGAAGAACAGAAGAACGTTTTTCTTGATCAAGTGGGTCGGAGTGGAGGAACCTACTTGGGAGCGTGACACAACGCTGTGGCAGTTTGACAAAGAAATTTCAGACTACCAGACGCAGAGGCGGCAAAGGCGTTCGATGAGGGCATCGAACAGCGTGGCGGGGGGATGTTTGTCACCCCCTCAGTAAGCGAGATGCATGACACGCTGGGCTGGGCGGCGAGGGAACCCAGTACAATGACCAAGTTCCGGAGAACTTGGTGGGGACATGACCGAGACCATATGCGAGACGGATGGGGCGAGTTCGCGTACCAGCACGGTGCGTGCGCTTATGAACGCATGAAGGATACGCATTGGCGCGCAGCAAGGCGTATTCCTCACGAGGGCATAGCGCGAGGCGCACGAGCATAGCGCGGGGCGTGCGCGCATCGCGTGTAGCGGCATAACGCGAGGCGTACAAGCGTAGCGCGGGGCGTGTGCGCATCGCGTGTAGAGGCATAGCGCGAAGACGCATTCGGGTGACGCTCGGCAGGAAGCGCGCGCGAGTACGCGCGCAGCGTAGCGCGAGTACGCGCATAGCGTAGCGCGAGTACGCGCATGCTGGCGCGTCCCAGCGCGCGTAGCGTGATACTCCCTTAGCGCGGATACGTGCAACGCGCGTAAGAACGCGGCATAGAGGTGGTCCCGATTCCTTGATCATGGGAGTGAGCGATGAAGGTCCTAGAAGGCTTAGGTGGCCCGACCAAAGGACAGGAACGGTTATGCACCAGGAGGGCAACAAGGACAAGCAGTTGGGACCACAGGTGGTGGAGGCTGCCGCAGCGCCAGGTGGCGCCAGAGTGGTGGGGAGCAGACAGAGCCAGGTGGTAGACTGTGCAGGACAGAGCTAGGTGGCAAACTGTGTAATGGGTGTGAACCAATGTATGAGGGACAAGTGTCCCCTTGTTTGGGCGTTTTGCCTATAAATATAGGAGCTCTTTGCTTGGGGAAGCATAGAGCATCCCAGTGTAATTCCCCCACCATTGATGCAATAGAAAGCTTTCCTTGGCTGCCATTATCATTGTTTGCTTGTTTACTTGGTAGTGTAGTGCTGTACTAGGTGAGAAACCTAGGCACCACAGGGTGAAGTGAAAGAAATTTCGCAGGGGTAAACCCTCTTCATTTGTGCCTGTGACACATACCATGTTAATGTAATTGAATTTTGTATATTAATCAAGGCAAATTGAATACAATGAGATACTCTAATTTATAGAGCTTTGCAATGCATAAATAAGAACTGTAATTAACAACATGAATAAAGTAATCCCTAAATGTCGATCAAATAAATATAACTACGTTATATAGTTGAGTAACACTCTCAAATCACACACGCTAAAAAACTAATGACAAGAAGAGTATTTCTCCTCTTTTTTAGACATATATCTTCAGATGCATGAACTTTTTTTCGCTTTTCTTACTTTGATTTGATTATTCTTGACGGAGTTTCTTAGGCTCCTTAACCCATAAGTTAAAAAATATTAAGAATAATTAAGTGGATATAATATTGTAGCTTGTATGTGTTTGACCCACTTCGTAAAAGTGGTTATAGATATAATATTGTAGCTACATGCCGAAATCAATATGATATCCCTATGATCTCGGATGAGGTTGTTGGTATAAGGGTTTGAGGTTCGAGTCCTAAAATAGGCGAGATAAGGTGGTTTCTTTCTGGGTAAAAGAAAAATATTGTAGCATTCAAGAATAGTTGAATCCATAACATTTGCCTCGTCAGTCAAAGTTGATAAGAATATCAAAATTTTTATGCAAAACTAAAAATAACAATCAATCCACAAGACAAATAGTTGTTGACGCAGTTCTTCCACAATTTACATATAGGCCACGCCCACATGTGAAAATCGACTAAGATGAAAACTTACAAACTTACACAAAACTCCTACCAATTATCCCTAGCTCCCAGCTAGCCTTCACACACTACCTTTCACTCTTACAAAGAACTCACCCAGATCTCATTGGAATGCCAAACTCGCTTTGATTGGAATAGTACGCAAGATCCCCTTGGTAGATTACAACTCATAAAAGTATGAACCGAAGTTTATAAACACCATATCTAATAATTGTCAACAAAAACTCATTTATCTATAACATAACACACATAAAGAAACCCCACACAAAGTTTCTCAAGCTTCCTATACGTCTTCAAAGTTCAAAATAATCTTTTAGATCTATACATATTCCCTTGATGAGATAATTATAATGCCAATTTGGCAAGATCCCCCATAAAATCAGTTCAATTAAAGAATTAAATCAAATAACCCGTAACTGTAGGGTATGTTGTGATAGTTCTCTATGATAGGACCTTGTAATCACAACTGCATTTGATCACGAGCCTATGATCATATATTGAGCAGTCGTGCACTTAGAAAACATAATCATGGGCAATGCTATATATACTTCGTGGGCAATCACACTCCACACTTCCAATGATATCCATGAATCCAATCATATGTCCAACACATTTAATCATGGATCCGCATCTTCCAAAACCATCATGAATCTCAATCAATGATTCTGCCAGATCCAAGATTTCGATAATCAATAGTGCAAATAATGACAACAAATCTTTCCTTAGCAAAAGTTAAGGTGCTCATCTTTTTGCCACTAGACCACACTACTTATTAGGGGTGATAAAAAATGTATTTAAAGATGGACAATTCTTCACCAAATAAAAAAGGATGCACAATTTGTAAAATCCGATTGTTGGTTAATAACTGATGTCCTTTTCTTTTCTTATTTTTTATTCTCGATTACCATGCATGGTAGCTAGAACACATTCTAAGCTTTATTTGCAACATACATAGTTTATCATTCTTGTGTAGAGGCAACCTTATGTATATATAGGTCTTAGATATAAAAGGAAATTGTATGACTACAAAAGGAAACTATTAATTACATGGGTTTTCATATTCTTTGGTTTCCTTAATATTACACAGGTTTCCATATTCTTTGGTTTCCTTAACACCCTCCCTCAAACTCAAGATGGATTTGTAGAAACCAACTTAAGTTTGTCGACTAAATCATGAAAGCGACCCGAAAGATGAACTTTAGTGAAGATATCTGCTATCTGGTTAGTGGAGGAAACAAAAGCAAGTTGAAAAGTTCCTCGAACTAGATGTTGACAGACAAAGTGACAATTATTTTCAATATGTTTAGTGCGCTCAAAAAAACATCATTGTGAGTAACTTGGATCGCACTTTGATTGTCCCAAAGCAGGATTATGACGACCACTTATCTAAATAAGGGCACCGCTCGGCCTAATCCCTTATTAAGCCCTAATCTCCTATATAGGACCTAACAAGGAACTAGTCGGTCTTAGTTAAACACCTCAACATCTACCATTTATGATACCTCGTATAGTTAACTAGATTGTTCTAGTGACTAACCTATGGTTGTCTATAAATCATAGTTCATTTAATTAGTTATTAAGTGGAAGTCTTATTAAGTTACTAATGAAATCGAGATCCTATAGCCTAACCTATTACGGAAAAACAAGGAAATAGAGATCACATGCATATATAAGCAAAAGTGGTGATATATATAACATGTGTCTAGTCAATCGTTCCTATCACTCAACCCAAAAACAAAAAATACCATGTATATAAAAAATGTAATACAAAAGAATGCAAAACGTAGAAAAATATGTCGTAGCAGTCCTCCCCTGGCTCGAGAGGTAGTCACCTATCTTCTCTTTACCTGGTCTGCTACCCGGCTTATCTGCAACTACCGTTACAAACTAGATAATGAGTACCCAAAATTATTTAAGTAATACTGAGAGACATTCATCCATATTCCCAAACAAGCAACAAGTATCAAATGGCATAATTTAAATAGCAACTATGCTGAAAGAAACATCATGCAAAGAGATACTTGAGTTAACGAAATATGAAACTGACTTAAGGCTAAATAGTAATGGCTTAGGGTCGGTCGGCCATGATCTTCATCACATCAGCCTTTTCCACTACGATTTGAGCTCTGCGCTATAACATTTCATTACAAATTGAGCTCTATATCATAATGTCAAAAGGTCGTACTTACGATTGCGCTTTTTCTATTCCAAGTGAATAAGTCGTCACTAGAATGTATACTTGCTAACATACCCAAGTTGTAAAACTCGTCATGGTCACCCAAGTTATTATTACGCCAAAAAACCCCGAGGTCCATTTACTTCGTTCGAGGCACGTTACCTCGTGTGTCATGCAAGGTAGTGGAGAAATTCCCTAACATCCCGGCAAGTTTTGTGACCCTATATGAAAGCTAAACTTCTATCATCAAATGACCCTTACCACAAGAACCACTTTCACTTTCAATAATGACTCGGTAATAGAATTCAAGAGATGTTACTGCATACTAATGCATAAAAGAGAAGAGTCAAAATAAACAAACTAACCTAATAGCATGCTATATCACTGACTTCCATACACAACAATAAATATGACAAAGTATAGGAAATGGGAATAAATGATGTACACAACAGAGTATGCTATGAACAACATCATAAAATGAGAACTGAACAAGTCATAGCATATGGATTTCAAAGGAAATTCAGTTTGAATAACTGAGAATAAATAAATAAATGGAATGAAATGTAAATAAATGTCTCAAATCAGTTTACTTACATACACAACAACCGCCGACTCAACAACAACAACAACAACAAGACCAACAAAATCAAACTCAACAGCAACGAATATCAATTCACCTTGCTTCGAGTTCCTCGAGCTCTCTGTCTCTCACTCTCCCGGTCTCTCTCTCTTTCTCTCTTTCCCTCTTTCTTCTTTTTCTTCCTTCCCGATTTTTCTTCTCCTATGTGCATTTTTTTAAAGTCGGTGAGAAGATGAGATAAGTTTGAACTTTAAGATTAAATGTTTGATGTCCTTGAGATTCGTGCAACACAAATCTCGAGGAAAACCCAATCATTCACTCATATTTCCACTGCCTTATATGTTTGACCCAAACTTTCTCGAGTCTCGCAAAATGCATATCTCGAGGAAAATCCGATGCACATTATTTTCTCTTACAAACTATAGGCCCTTGAATATTTAATTTAATGTGACCACATTAACACCACTATAGCCACTTATTATATAAAGTACATTTGATTTAAATTAATTAATCTTACCCCACAAGCTACTACCTCGGGCCCACGTCAGCACGTGACTCGAGGCGCGTCCCCGCTCGTCTCGATAACTGCATACCCGTAAATGACTTTGTAGTCTATACATATACAATACACTAGGTAAACAACACACAAATATAACATTTACCTCGGCTATTGTGCCTCGGTAGTGACATGTATCTCGCTGCTAGTCCCATGTCACGGGTCATTTTGTCTTGATTAACGAATTAAACGTGTATTATTTATTTAGGCCGTGATAAGGATAGTAGCGGAAGAATGTGTAACACCTATATATTCAAGTAACCAATAAAGCCAAAGTAATTCAGAAGTAGCATCAGCATGGGCACAATATTCAAATTTTGTGTTGGAGGGAGATGTGACTATTTGCTTCTTCCTTTGCCAAGATATCAATGAGTTACCCAAGAAGAAACAATAACTAGTAGTGGATCATCGGCCAATCAGATCACTATCCCGATCTATATCTGAATAACCAAATAATACTAATGGAGAGTCTTCATGAAATAGAATTACCCATGAAACAAAATGCTTTTCACATATCGAAGGATTCGAAAATAGCATTAAAGTGAGCAGTCCAGGGAGCCGACATGAACTGATAAGTGAAATGAACAACATAGGCAATATCTGGTCGACTTATAGTAAGACAAACCAAACTACCTAAAAGTTGGCGATATAGAGTAGGATCTAAAAGAAATGTTCCATCTGATGGAATGAGCTTGACACTTGTATCTAATGGGGTGGATGCAACAATAGTATCAATAATCACAAATTAAGAGATCAAGTCAGAGGTATATTTGGCTTATGAAAGATAATATCCATCAGAAGTAGAATTAACTTGAAGACGAAGAAAGTAGCTCAAGAGGCCCAATTCCTTCATCTCAAAGTGATTTTCGAGATATTAATGTCATCCCAGTGATGATCATATCATCTACATAAAGTAGAAGAAGAACCATGCCCTTTCAGTTTGTCGAGTAAACAAGGCAGAGTCGTGAGAATATGACTGATAGCCAAACTGTGTAATAGTGAAACTGAATTTGATAAACGAGGCTAAAGGAGCTTGTTTAAGTCCATACAAAGCATGGTAGAGGAGACAAACTTGCTTTGGAAAATGAGCATATATAGAGAGCGGACACATATAGATAGACTTCATCAGTAAGACCTCCATTAAAAAATGCATTTTTAACATCCATTTGGAATAACGACTAATGTCAGACAACTGCCACAGCTAGCAAACTCCAAATATAGGTCAAACGAGCCATAAGAGCGAATGTTTCTTCATAGTTAATGTTGTACTCCTATGTGTATCCGTTGGCAACCATACGAGCCTTATACCGCTCAATAGAACCATTAAAACGAGTTTTTATCTTTTAAGTTTATTGTAGCTAATAAAAAATTTGTCGTAGTTTTTATGACAAGGGGGAACATGAGCAGGAACAGGAACATCAGAGGTGACATATTCTTTGACGATGGGTGTTGGAGTGGGGCCACGATAATTGAGCTCATTTAAACTACCTGTAGCAGGAGATAAAAAAAGCTCAAAGACGAGTTAGTGAAAAATGGTTGAGTGCATGATAGAGAACTATCGAATTTGGATAAAGTAGAAAACATAGTGTGTTCCTAAAAGGTGACATTTTTTTAGATGTGTAATCTTCGAGAAAGAAGGTCGCAACACTAATAGCCTTTATGTTCAATTTCATACCCTAGAAAACAACAAAGACGAGCATACGGTTCAAGTTTGGTATGCTAAGGGGGTTAAGAAGAACAAAACACGCACAACCAAAACTTGAAGATTAGAATACTCTGGTGGTGCACCATATAATTGTTCAAAAGGAAAGATGTTGTGAAGAACTGGTTTGGGAAGTCGATTAATGGTATAAACACAATTTAAGGCAGCTTCACCCCAAATCTTTTTTAAAACAAGATGCAAATAGAAGTTGGGTACGTACTAAATCTAAGATATATCGATGTTTTCTTTTAGCTTGACTATTTTGTTGAAAATTATATGAGCATGAACGTTGAACAATAGTGCCTTGCAGTTTAAGAAACTGAAGAAGAACATAATCACGGTATTCTAAGGCATTGTCAATATGAAGAATTTTAATTGTGCATTCGAATTGAGTTTTGATCATGTTAGCAAAATCAAAATAAGTTTATGATATTTTCAAATAGATGCTTTGGAAAATATATCCAAGTGAACTTTGAATAATGATCAATGTACAACACAAAATATCGATAACCATTCATAGTTGAAGTGAGAGCAGGACCCAGACATCAGAATGAATTAATCCAAATAAAGTATTATTGATAGAATCACTAAGGCTGAATGAAGAAGTAAGTAGGTTGTTTTGCTAACTGAGAATGCATACAATCAAAAGACTTGAATTTAGAAATACCCAATGACCCCACTAGAAATAATAGTACGAAGTTTACTAGCAGATGTATGGCCAAGACGAAGATGCCACTAATAGATTGAGGGGGTGGAATCTGCAGTTGAAATATTTTTAATAGTAGGCATATGAAGTGACATAAGCTCAAATAATCATCCCACTTTGATCCCCATTCCAAGAATCTAACTTGTCTGAATGTCCTGTACCACTACAAGAAAAATGATATTTAGAGACGGAATTAGCAACAGAATTAAGTTTCGTTGCTGAGAAAAAGTGGTTAGAGACGGAATTGAGACGGACTAATTCAGAAACAGAATAGAGAGAGATCAGATACAGAAATAGAGACGGAATTAGAGACGGAATTAAATTCCGTCTCTAAATAATGGGGCCAACATTTCCACCAAAACTTTCTTTTTTACAACCGTCCATTACGTCTCGAGATTTGTGCGTGCTATATACCCAAAAATACCAACCACAAAATTCTCTCTCTCTCCCTTAAAATCTCTCTCCTCTCTCTCTCACACAAAAACCCTCTTTCTCTCAACGAAGCTCTCTCTCACCGTCTCCGCTCTCACCGTCACCGCTCTCTCCTCTCTCTCTCACCGTCGCCGCTCTTTGCTCTCTCTCTCCATCGCCGCTCTCTGCTCTCTCTCTCTCCATCGCCGCTCTCTGCTCTCTCTCTCTCGCCGCTCTCTGCTCTCTCTCTCTCGCAACTATCTGCTCTCACTCTCTAACCTTCTCTCTCAACGAAGCGCACGCCGAAACTATCAAACCTACTGAGGCCGGTCGCGGTTTCGCCCACTCATGACCTGTTCTACGGTTCGACGTTCCTCCGCGGCGGACCAATCACTTCTACCAACAGTTCAAGAGCGTAAGAAGCCCTAACAATTTCTTCAAAGGCGTGAAATGGTAATTAGGTTTCAAGTTTCAATTTTTGCGTTTGATTTTTGTTTCAGTTAGGGTTTACTCTTTGAAACTCTCGCTGTTTTTGACTTGTTGTATTGTTAGGTCTCCCGACGGTTTGTGTTTTCTTACGAGTTCAGATGATAATGCTTTTCGGTTGTTCGATTTGTAAGTTTTGTGAATGTTCGATTGAATTTTCATCTGTTGTTGATTTGGTTATTGTAAATACTACTTGTATTGTGTTCAGACCGAGTAATGCCGATGAAATTAAGGAAGATGTGTGTTCGTCCGCTGTTGATGATTGTGAGTTTTGTTAACGTGAATGGATCAGTTGGTTGTGCTAATGTGTTAACTGTCTAGAACGAAATTGTAAACCCTAAACCCTAAACTGTAGGTTATAGTTTTCTTCTTCGTTTGGAAAGGTTTCATAAACTTCCAATTCAACCAAATTTTGTATTTGTAGCTACAAATAACACGTCGGTGGTACCCGTGGCTTTTCTCAAGCATTTACGAATACCTACTTTAGCTGCATATTGCATATGTGGATGTGAATTGGTTAGACAATTGGATTGGTAATAGCGAGGTGATGCCTGCAATTACTCCAGTATTTTCCTCTTATTGCATGGGTGTTTTGGTACCACTTCAATATAAAAAAGGAAAGAAAATGTATTATTTATTCAATAGTTCCTGCTGTTGATCTTCATGATGTAGTATCTACATGTAAAGCATAATGAAAACAACTGCATATTCTTATATGCAGTGGTAGATAGCTATAGAAGTATGATTTAGGTGAGCATGATAAGATTCCAAAAACCATGAGTCCATTTTCCATGAGGCTAAACAAATTGTGCCTGAGGACTAAATAAATGACATTCTAAAATGATCAATTCATCATAAATCACTATGGGTTTGTTTCAATAGATGGATCTATTCATCATAGATGGAATAATAGTTTTATTGCTTCCACATGTGTGTATGGCTTTAAATTCACTAAACTGTGATAGAATCTTGGTTTATTTGTCTTTGCAAAACTTGGGTAATATCTCTTCATCTGTTTATTATGATCACTTATTTTTTTTTTTTAATGAGTTGTGTACTTGGACTTTGATAGTGCTTCTCCACCAGAGCATGCATGGAGGAGGAGATTAAACAGCCATGCTAATCTTCTTAGGGAATTCAGTGTTACTTTTAGGGAGGCAGTGAAGATGGTGAGGCGTCTTGTACTTCAATGAATTTCGTTTTACTTGGAGAATGTTTTACGTGTTACTTCATACAGAGCTATGTAATTTGCGCTTTGGTGGATCTTTATCATGATTGCTAATGATAGGTTTGCATAAAAACGAAATAAAAAACAATCGAAAGGTTTGCCAATTGGGCCTGTCTGTGATGTTTTTGATCTTACAATGCTAAGAACACAGTGTACTGGCTATTGCCATTTGTAGAGAGCAATCAAATTGAAACTAGTTTCGAGACTTGATGTTAAAAATGTTCTCTCGCTTGTGAAGTGCTTGACTTTTTGAAGTATTAGGGATATAACTACAAATAATGTGTTGTGTTCCAAAGAGGCAACTATTTTGAGACTACCATTTATATTATCAATTAGTTATGAATCTCTTGTTGGAGTGATATTGAACTACTCCGAAGCTCTAAGTGTCAATTTTCTTGTTGGTCCTAGGTTGTTTAGGAGATTGCTATATGATTGTTTCACTAATTGATGTGTTTTATTCATAGTTTTGGATTAGAACATAGAAAATATTCAATATGAGCACCACATTTGAATTAGAACATAGAAAATATTCATTTCAAATTTTCAACTTCTTGTTCCTGGTCTTCAAGTATGGTTTTCCTTTTTGGCAAATTCATGCCAAAGTTTCTAGTGGACATAGACTTCTTGTTTGTGTGTTGGATCGCAGTTTTCAAGTACAGTTTCCCACTTAGGAAAATTTATGCTAATCATGATTTTTTTAGTGTGTTGGGATCATTTCCTGGAGTACTTGAACCCTTTGTTTGAAAAAAATGAGCTGAAAGGAAAAAGAAAAGGAAAGGTTAAATGAGGAAATCCTTTGCATGTGTTATCACGGTTGAAATTATTTTGGAATTCATGAATTGCTCATGCATTCGGTTATTTTATTCTTTAAGAACCCACAATTTTCATAACTATTCTCTCTTTGCTTTTTCATCCATTTGCGGCAGTACTTCTTGAAGACAGGAGTGTGCAAATTTGGCGTTGCTTGTAAATTCCATCATCCTCGTGACAAGCAAATAGCTACACAGATATCTCTGAACATGTTAGGTCTGCCAATGCGTCAGGTATTTAGTCTTACTTACTATACTTTTGTCTATGATAATTTGATTGAATCAATGATCCCCGATACTGGGACTCAATGTTTTATTTACAGATTAGTTTTTTGTTACTGTACTGTTATTCAGGGATTCAATGTTCTCTTTACAGATTAGTTTGTTGTTGTTGTTTGTTATCGGATATCTAATGTAGCTTCTCAATAGTTATGCTTCTTTTCACATTCTTGTTCGCTTTCTCATGATGAAAAGTCTTGTCCATATTACATGCGGACTTGGTCTTGTAAATTTGGAGTAATATTGAACTACTCTGAAGCTCTCAGTGTCAATTTTTTTGTTGGTCCTAGGTTGTTTAGGAGATTGCTATATGATTGTTTCACTAATTGGTGTGTTTTATTCATAGTTTTTGTTTTATTGGACTGTAGCCTATTGAGGCGAAATTTAATAATGCAATTGCAAAGCTTAATATTTGGTTGATTTTGGTATGAAGTAAATACCTTGCTGATGGTTTTTAACTCTACATTTTTTGCTCATTTATCAATTCTCGGCCTATAGGCTTGTAACTTAAATCATTAGGTATGATTTCATTTTTTTATCATGAGTTTGATCTATTTTGCAATATTTGCAGAGCGTGGCCCTATCAGAGGGTAGGTGACAATACCTGCCATAATCTGGTTTTCAAGTGAGAGATGAGGAATTTAAAGCATATCATGTAACTTTTATAGTTGTTTACATGACTTTTAGATTGATAATTCTTTTTGTGCATATTTAGAGGATTGTAAGTTTTTTTTTTTGTGGTTGTTGAACAATAGGATTGGTGGTTTTTGTGAATACTTAGAAATTTGGAGCATTTATTATACTTGACAATTTTTCGTGGATATATAAATCTTTTTCAAATTTTGGATTTTACATTTTTTTTCTCTCATTTGAATATTTGTTGAAATATATTGTCGATGTATGAATGTCAAATTTTGCTTTTTTGGGGGATGTTAGCACCCCCGAGGAGTTGTTGGAGGGGGTGCAAGCGATGGAGTAGGTCCTATGGTTTTATTTTCAAGTTATAGGTTGGAGAACCAATTGGATTGAGTTTATGTTTGAAAACTAAACAAAAATGAAAATTAGAGACGGATTAGCAATGGAATTCAGAGATTCCGTTGCTATTCCGTCTCTAATTTTAGAGGAATAGATGCAAATCAGAAACGGATCAGAGACGGAATGGAGAAATTATGTCTCTGATCCGTTTCTGATTAGCAACGGATCAGAGACGAAAATAATGTATTCCGTCTCTGATCCGTTGCTAATCAGAGACGGATCAGAGACGGAATGGAAAAATTCCGTATCTGATCCGTCTCTGATTAGCAACGAATCAGAGACGGATATAATGCATTCCGTCTTTGATCCGTTGCTAATCAAAAATGGATCAGAGACGGAATGCAATTACAATTGTACCATTTCGAAAAATTTCCATTTCAGTTCCGTCTCTGTTTCGTTTCTAATTTCCGTCTCTCATCCGTCTCCAATCAGAAACGGAATTTATTCCGTCTCTAATCAGAAACGGAATCACATTTCCGTTTCTGATTGAATCAGAGTCGACGATTTTAGAGACAGAATTTATTCCATCTCTGTTCCGTTGCAGATCTCAATTAGAGATGGAATTTTGGTGTCATATGATTACAACACCCTGAATAAAAGAGCTAATGGCTACCTGAAATGGCGTGTAAAACAGTGGTATAGGGAGGTATCACTTGTTTGATGTTTGCTTCTAAATCACTCATATAAAAAATTGAAGAGGAATTAGACCCATCATAGAAGCAACAACAACATAAGAACCAGTTTTAAAGATAGATGTAGACTTAAATGTGCCTTCGAGACGAGGTTGTTGAGTTGGGCAGTTCGGCACTATATGACAACGTTCATGACAATATCAATTTTCAATTATAAGACAAGTAGCAAACAAATGGCACGTGCTTTTATAGTTCTTACAAAAAAGTGAGACGATTTTCGACCATGATTGAGCAAATGCTAGGGCCATTTCTGATGAAGAAGAAGATTTGATGAAGCTAAGCCGAGTTTTTTCAAATAAATTTCTTGCAGATTTGAAAAAACTAAGCCGAGTTTCTTCAAACGGATTTCCTTCACATCTGCATCAAGAGAAGGCAAAGGATTACGATGTAGGAGGGCCGCTCGAACTGATTCATATTCAGGGCGAAGAGCCATGAGAACTTGGATGAAATGAAGGTGGTCTTCGCTAATCTTAGCTTGTTGTAACTAGTTCTAAATTGGCTGAATGAGTGCGAAGAAATCATTGATGGACTAACTAGCTTCTCGTTCAAACTATTTAGAGTGGTAACAATTGATAATACTAAATCAAACAAGAAGTTTTGTATCTAACAGACATAAAATCTCAAATTTCTTTAGCCATTTCAAAATCAACAAAATGAATATGTATAAAGGATTAGAAGTGTTACAAAATCAATAGATGATCTGATGATTTTTGTCGTCCCAATGGTTAAGTCAGTCAAAATATTTGGCATTTATTTTCGTGTCATCTTTTTCTAGTTTTGGGTTGTTTCCAGTGACGATTCGTTAAAGTTTTCAACTTATCAAAAAACTTTTAATGCGTTGGGACTAAAGTGTATAGTTTGAACAATCAAGAATCATGAAGATGGGATGTGAGACTTCACTTTTCTCCATCTAATAATGGAGCAGTCAAATCAATCAGATGAGATAAGTAGTCAGACGCGGACAGGCGGTTAGCAGAAAGGAGTGCAAGCAAGTCAAATGAGAAAGCGGTCAGGCGGTCAAACGCAAACAATGACTAAGTGTCAAACACGTATAGGGTCAGATAACGCAGACGGATGGGTGGCAAACAAGATAGCGGTCAGACACTTTAGGCAGTTAGCAAATAACGAGCATTTTTACCAAAGTACAACTGTTTTTACTTTAAAAGATGGAAGTGAGGGGATTATTCTTTTGTCAAACTAGGCAATAACGCCTACTCAAAACGTGCTATCACAATGGACCGGTTTTTTTTGCTAACGTGGACACATGGATAGCTTCTTTTCAAAAGGTGCTATCCATGTGTCAACGTGAGGTGGAATAAAATTACACTGATAGCGCCTTCGCAGAAGGCGCTATCAGTGTACATGTCCACGTCGGCGTGTCCACGTGGACCGACGTGGACACATTACACTGATAGCACCTTTCGCGAAGGCACTATCTGTGTCCACGTGGACAAAATAGGGTTTTATCGGTCCACGTGGATCCACGTGGACCGGGAAAACCCGTGACAGAGGGGCGCAGATAAAATCCACGTGGACCGGGAGAACCCGTGACAGAGGGGCGCAGATAACGCCTTCTAAAAAGGCGCTATCTGTGCCCCACCGTCATCTTCCCGAAATCGACACAGATTCTCTATGTCGGTTTCGGCTTTACAGTGGGATTGTAGGGGTAGGGGGTGGTAGGTCACGGGTATACTATGGAGAGTGGGGTGGGTCGACTACTTATGGAGGGGAGGGGGGAGCGATTCGTGGAGAGCGACAGAGGAGGGAGGAAGAAGGAGGAGCGGCCAGCGAGAGAGACAGTCGGCGAGTGTGACACGCGACGGAGATGGAGTAGAGGAAGATTGGAGGGGGCACCGGAGCAAGGAGTGGCGTCTCTCAGTAGCAGCAGCGGAAGTTGTACGTGGAGGAATTCGCGTGGCGATGGCGTCGAGGCGAAACAATGACGAGCGAGCGGAGGAAGGATCTCCGACGGCGGTTGAGGAGTAAGGAAGCGAGCGGCGGCATGCGGATCATCGAACAAAGCGTAGCGCTTGGAGTGGAAGGAGGAGAAGGAGGAGGTATGTGTAGTTGATTTAGTTTAGTTAGTTAATTAAGTTTGTTTAAGTTAGTTTAAGTTTGTTTAAGTGAGTTTAGTTAATTAAGTTTGTTTAAGTTTGTTTAAGTAAGTTTAGTTAGTTTGTTTTAGTTTAGTTAGTTAATTAAGTTTGTTTAAGTTAGTTTGTTTAAGTTAGTTTTAAGTTTGTTTAAGTAAGTTTAGGTAATTAAGTTTGTTTGAGTTAGTTTAAGTTTGTTTAAGGTAATTAAAGTATGTTTAAGTTAGTTTAGTTAGTTAATTAAGTTTGTTTAAGTTAGTTAAGTTTAGTTTATTTAGTTTATTTAAGTTAGTTTAGTTAATTAAGTTTGTGTAAGTTAGTTTAGCTAATTAAGTTTAGTTAATTAAGTTTGTTTAAGGTAGTTTAGTTAATTTACCGAAGGAGGAGGTATGTTTAGTTAATTAAGTTTGTTTAAGTTAGTTTAGTTAGTTTAGGTTAGATGTTTAGTTTAGGTATTGGTGGTTAGTTTAGTTAGTTAAGTTTGTTTGGTTTGTTAAGCTTGTTTAGTTTAGTTTAGTTTAATATAGGTATTTATGTTTGTTAAGGTTAGTTAGTTTAGTTTGGTTAGTTTACTTTAGTTAGTTTGTTTAGTTACTTAAGTCAATTAAGTTACGTTATTTTTGGTTTTTAGGTTAGTTAGTTTACTTAAGGTAGTTTGTTTAGGTAATTAAGTTTGTTTAAGTTAGTTTAGTTAGTTTGTTTAAGTTAGTTTAAGTTTATGTATTAGTTTGGTTAGTTTAGTTTAGGTAGTTGAGGTATTTAAGTTAGTTTAGGTAAGTTAGTTTAGTTAATGTAGTTTGTTTAGGTTGTTTAGGTTGTTAATATATATGACATAGGTGTTGTTAATTCACAAATCAATATTGAATCGCAATTACACCTAACTGCATGCGTGCTAATAAGAAGCTAGAATTACTATATGATCTGAATGTAATAGAGAGACACCAGTTTTAACACGGCCAACCATATGCATCCCTGATTCAACGCATGATTCCCCCCATGATGCACCTACCTCCAATACACAAAACTGCACAAACATATATGTTCTATTTTATGTTAAGGAAAGCCCCAAAATTTATGAAACCATATATATAGTAGACTAAGCTCATTTAGACTTTGAATTCGTTGCGATCCACTTAAGTTTCATGAACACATCTACAATTTTTTGTTTTTTTTATATGTTTACGTTTTATTAGGTTATTTTAGGTTACGTTTAGTTCACATAGTTTGGTTAATTTATTTTAGATTAGGTTACGTTAGTTAATTAACTTACTTGAGGTTAGTTTTCATTTATTATTTGGGTACATGTTTGCTAAGGTTACTTGGGTTAGTTAATTATGATTAGTGTACTTAAGGTTTGTTGTTAGGCAATTTTAGGTTGGTACTGCTCCTTAATTAGGTTTGAAGAATTTATTTGGTTAATGCTGATAACCGAGCTTATATATAAAGAAAACTGTTTTATTTCCCATCTACGTCTTCAAAACATTATTGAGGACATATAGTCCAACTCTATCCTAAATATACCATCTTTGTTCTGTTGCTACGGGTAATTGGTTATTTTATGTTAGATTAGGCTAGCTTAGTTAGTTAAGTTACTTGAGGTTAGTTTTCATTTATTATTTGGGTTAGTTAACTGTGATTAGTTTACTTCAGTTTTGTTGTTTGGCAATTTGAGGTAAGTACTGTTAGTACCACACTCATTTTCTTTCGAGTTCGTACATATGTTGATTTTGAGCATTGACGCAGTTTTTTTTGTGTGAACATTTATTAAATACTTATCGTTTGATTTCGTACAACACTCATTTTCTTTTCTAACATTCATTTGTAGTTGTACTGCAATGGATCCAGGACTTTCAGATCCATCATTATTGCAACTTCAATCTACTCACAGATCAACGCAAACTTGGAGGGGCGAGGTAAACCGTTTTACATGAATACGTCAAATTTATAGCAATATTGTATCAACAACATACATTAATACATTATCAATTACAAGGTGTACGAAACAATGAGCGTACGTTGAAGACGTGGGGTCGTTGATCGAACGATGAAATATCATTCTAGGATGATCCCATATCTTCGTTCCCGTGGGTTCTATGGGATATCCCGGGTAGCATTTTTCAGCCTTGATTGGGTTTTGATTACTGCGTTTGTAGAGAGATGACGCCCTGAGACACATACATTCCACATGCATTGTGGGGAGTGCACCATTACACTCCAAGACGTGCAGGTGCAGCTTGGATTACCAATCGAAGGTATGCTAGTGACGGAACGATGGACGCAGACTAAGCTGATGTCTGTGAGAGGTTACTTGGACGAACTCCTGGTGGAGATGACATCGTTGGTTGTAAACTTAAGGTCGATTGGCTTGAGCGTAACGTTCCAGCAATAGATGATGATAGCGATGAGGAGTCGGTCCAACGTTACGTTCGATCGTACATACTACAACTCATCGGTGGTTGTCTTTTCGCCGATAAGTCCAATCGATTCGTACATTTGATGTTCCTACCTTTGCTAGTGGATTTCCAAGTAGCCGGACAATATAGTTGGGGGAGTGCATGTTTGGCTTATTTGTACGGGGAGTTGTGTCGCGGATCTCGCGCAGGGGCACATGAGGTTGCTGGCGCGTCAATTCTTGTACAACTGTGGGCATGGGACAGATTTCCATTCATAGCACCGCGGCGTCTGCGTGTTTCTAGAGGTCAACAGCGAACGGTGGATGGCCAAAATATGCTTATGGACGTTCCACTCGGACACAGGTATTAAAGTCAATTTGTCATTAATTTGCTAAAAATTCTTGTCCATGTTCATTTATCTTAACTTATTGTATTCTACACAGATGGCTAGATGCATTTTCGGTTTCACAAAGTACGACGCACGTCGTATCGGCATACCGAGATGCACTCGACTCTCAAAGGCATGAGGATGATGTGGTATGGCAACCATGTACTCAACTCATGGGGGTCTCTTCCCGATTATTGTACCAACGGTCACGGTAGTTGGCTTTCGACGTGTCCTCTTATTTGTTTCCACATAGTCGAGTGGCATCGACCAGAAAGGGTTATGAGACAATTAGGCATGGTACAAGTGGTGCCACCAAATTGTGCTTACGACGCCAAACTGCACCGCCTCGAATTGCGTGGACATCATCATGAAAATTGGGTGACTTTCCACGCAAGCTACATACACATGTGGGAAAATCGTGGGGACACCATTGCGACAGCGACACGTAATGAAGGGCACGATCATCAAGACTACATGACTTGGTATCGATCGGTCATTAGGAGATTCATAGGACACGACGGGGCGTTACGCGACTACTCGGTAATCTTCTAACTTTTACTTTTCCTCGAACATCTAATATCTTATATTACGTGCTTTGAGCTCTTATTTTTTGTATATCAGTGTAACTTGTTGGATCGACCGAGGCGAGTGTTTATTGAGGATGGATACGAGCAAGGTCTTGCTGCGCTTGATGAAGGGATTAAGATTTTAAACGAAGATGAAAGGCAAAGGTCCATTCTTTCGCATGACGGAATTGATGTCGAATAAAACATAAATGAGGATAATGAACAGGAAGATGAAGAAGACGATCAGGGTGAACCAAACATAGAGGTGAGAAGAAGACGAACATGACCAGAGACTGTGCGAGAACGCACCAGACATCCTCGTCCACCACGTCCATCTACTCAGACTGAGATTGTTGCAGAGAGTAGCAGACGTTCTCCTCCAGCACGTTCATCTCATTCGAGAGTGAGTAGAACAGAGACTATTGGCGAGAGTAGCCAATGATCATCCACACCCCAACCAGAACCTCAAATGTTTGTACCCAGGCCGCCGAGCGTGAATCTCCTCGTTACCATTTTGATCCTTACGCACTTGGGTCGTCGTCTTCATATGTGGACCATGGAATGCCTCATCATCAAATGCATATGTCACAGCCTCAATACATGCCTAGTCCGTATACTCCTACTCCTTATAATTACAATATGCCATATAGTGGAGATCCCTCATTCATGAACTTTTTGAGCATGCCGCACCTCATGTTCCTTTCCCTTAACCCCATACAGGAAGCCAGTATTTTGGGATGGTTCCACCTCCTATTTTTAGGAGCATCAGTAGTAGAGGTGAGTCGAGTGAAAGACCAGAGGAAACGCATCAATCTACTCGACGTGATTCAATGCAAGACCAGCTACCTCAACAACCTCAACCGGATGTACAAACACATCGTCCAACTAGACAAAGAGTACGTCCGATTTGCATCACCGAGCAACAACGTCAACGTAACCGCCGGAATAGACCTGCATGATGAGTTTCTTTATGTCATGGTGATTTGTAGATAACTTATATTTTGGGTTCACGAAGTACGTGTATACAACCTTCTCATTGAATAAACTTATTTCTCATGTTTTCCATATTATTATAATGTCGTATCTGTGATTACTCATGTTGGTGAGGTGGCGGTGAGGTGGCTGGCCAAATGTATAGATAGCGCCTTTTCAAAAGGCGCTATCTATACAAATCGCCGCCACGCCACGCGCCACAGAACCAACATCACACATAATGCCTTTTTAAAAGGCATTATTGCCTACTTTGGTTATTTCAAAGTACACCACCCTATTTTGTGAATTAAATTGTAAATCCCCCCTAGTTTTGGAAAAACACCAAGTGAGCATGTGCTTCGACGGCTGCTACAGATGACAGGCGGGCAAGTGGCAGAAGCGTCAAGCGGTTAGGTGTCTACTACACACGACAGACGGCCAGCGGGTGCATGCAACAGGCGTCAGCGACAAGCGCCAAATAAGACAGGGAGTTGTTATGGAACAATGATCACACAAACCAGAAGATAGAAAGAACAGAAAAACCCACTGTTAGGGCTTTGCCACCATGAGAATTTCTAAAGAGAATAATATTCATTGTGTCTCTTTCTTATGTAGAGGCAACCTATATATACACATAGGTCTTGAATAGAAAAAGAAAGTGTATGACAATAAAAGAAAACTACTAACTACACGAGTTTCCATATTATTTGGTTTCCTTAACATTACACATGTTTTCATATTCTTTTGTTTCCTTAACACACACACATATATATATTACATTTGAACCATATATAGAATAGATAAATAATAACTATAAACTACTTGGTCCACCCCATAAGAAATTCAAATTTTTTTAGCCAACCCAAATTAAAACAAATTTATCTTAATTAGTCACTACAAAAAAACAGCAAATCAGAAACGGAATTAGAAATGGAAATAAGTTCCGTTTCTAAATCAAAACGGAATTAGAAACGGAATAAGTTCCGTTTCTAAATTTAAAAGTTAGCGACGGAATTGAGACGGAAACATTCAGAGACGAATTTGAGACGGATCAGAGACGGAATTAGAGGAATTAGAGACGGAATTAAATTCCGTCTCTGAAAAATGGCGCCACCATTCCCGCCAAATTTTTCATTTCTTATGACCGTTCATCATTCCTCGAGATTTGTATGTGCTTGGATCATGGCGCCCCCTCCTCTTTCCCCCACCCCACCCCCCCAACAAAACACCCGAAATCCCTAAATCATTCTCACGAAAAAACCCCAAATAGCTAAATCTGTCTCTCCGTCTCGTCCAAAATCATTCGATCGTCTTGTCCCCAAACGTCCATCCCGTTCGATCGTCTCGTCTCTCCGTCTGGTCGTGCTAGCTGGTCTCTCTGCTGTCTCTTGTCTCTCCGTCTCATCGCGCTGGTCTCCGTCTCTTCGTCTGGTCGTGCTACCCGGTCTCTCTGCTGTCTCTGGTCTCGCCTTCTCTCTGGTCTCTCCGTCTCGTCGCGTCGGTCTCCGTCATCGGCCCTCAACTCTCGCTCTCTCTGGTCTCTGATTCCGTTTCTATTGGCATTTGTAGTTTTGGAGTCTTACTACATTCTGATATAATCTCTTCGTTTTTTATTGTTCTTTATAATGCAGCCAACACTCATGATCAAGAGGTCTTCAGCTTTCATAGAGATCATTCACCTTGTGACGGTTTTGAGGAAGTACTGAACTGCCACAAACAAATTGCTCAACTTTTGCGTCTGTCAGGTTGGCATTCTAGTCCCCTTGTTTATCTATTTTAAAAAATTTATGGAAAACCAATGGTGACATGAGAATTATTTAAGTTTCCGCTATGGTTCATTTGATAGTTCGATCTTCTAGTAAAGATTGGAGTTGAAGGCAAGAAGCTTCTTTTATCTTGAAAGATTTTCCAATTTAAATTAAGCATGCAGACTTCATAAATTTCCATCTATCAATAAATATTCGGGGTGTCCGGTGTTCCTACGTACCTTATCTGCGGCATCCAGAAATATTAAAGTCGTAATACTTGTTAGCATTGCAAATATTATGCTCATGAATGAAATATGTTATAGTTTTTCACTTGAACTGAAGCTATTTCTGCTAGGCAAGGCGGTCATATATATGCCTTGATGTTCAAACATAGGAAATGAACATAATGTGGCTGACCATTGTGTATACTAGGTTTTCTTAGCGGCTCAGCTATACTAGTCTACTAAATGGATAAAAAAAGAAATTATTTTCTTGAAAGGTCTTAGCTATTCTGCTCATGGAATCCTTTTTTTTTTTTTTTTAAATTCGTCTTGGCAATGGGCGGTGTTATAGTACTACCTTATTGTCTATGAACTGTGAAGGAACAAACTCTTGATCATGTGACATATTTAAAGAGTTCAGTTCTTTTAATTGTTATTACTTTTTGAGGTTTTATTTTAACTGTTCTTGAGTGATTTGATTTGTTACGTGGTTGATTGTGCAGTGAATGAGTGCACATCGTTCTGATTCTTTTTGATTTTCGATCTTGAATCTCCGTCTCTTTCATTGCTCTCTGCTCTCTGGTCGCTCTGTGCTTATCGCTCCGCTCTCTGCTCGTCAAGGTAACAAAAAAAAAAATTTTAACACCCGAATTCTCTTCACATTGTATCTGCTCACATTTTCCCCCGGATTGGCTTTCATGTGCATTAGTTGGTGTTCTTCACTTGATCTATTAAGTTAATGTTGTGTCTTTTGTTTGGTTTAGAAGTTTTTGTTCTGCTCTTCTCTTACATGCATAGTGTTTTTGGGTTATGCTTGTTCTATTTTTAGGTTTATTAATATGTAATATTTCATTTCAACCTTTTAATTGAGCAATTCAAGATTTATATTGATTTCATATTTGTTGTTATTCCATGTTTATTTTATCGGTAAAGCATGTCATGATCAACATTATAATACATTAGAATCATGTACTTGAGGTAATTACTTTGTCGTTTGATGTTATAGTTGTTAGTAATTTCATATTCATGCACTTGCTATGGATGATTGATTAGTTAGGTGTTGTTGGTTACGATTGAATAGTACCTATAATTATATAATTTCTACTACTAGTTAGGATTAGAAACACTAGGATTACTCTTTTAGTTAATGTTGCT
Organism: Stephania yunnanensis; assembly: GCA_039657365.1. Lineage (NCBI taxonomy): Eukaryota > Viridiplantae > Streptophyta > Magnoliopsida > Ranunculales > Menispermaceae > Stephania > Stephania yunnanensis. Next base: position 46,915,056 of record CM077584.1, on the reverse strand, counting down.
ATTTCACATAAAATTTTTAGAGAATGGAATAAACCTATAACCTTATGGAGGTATGAGTGAACAAGTAGTAGACGCGTTGATACTATGTGGTATTTGTATGCCTCTTATCACTACAAAAAATAGCAAATTAGAAACGGAATTAGAGACGGAAATAAGTTCCATTTCTAAATCAGAAACGGAATTAGAAACGGAATAATTTTCGTTTCTACATTTAAAAGTTAGCGACGGAATTGAGACAGAAATATTCTTAGACGGATTTGAGACGGATCAGAGACGGAATTAGAGACGGAATTAGAGACGGAATTAAATTCCGTCTCTGAAAAATGGGGCCACCATTCCCGCCAAAACTTTATTTTGTTATACCCGTTCATCAAATCTCGAGATTTGTGACAACAAATCTCGAGATTTCTCTTTACCCCCTCCAAATTACATCTATCATCATATGAAAAGAGACATTACATTACAATACGATCATAAATGAAACCTGAGACATAGTGTAACGCTGACTAGTTATAAAATTAATGACTTCCTAACTTTGTCAATTTATTCTCTATTCATGAGTTTAATGTGCGAACCTCGTTCTTTCACTTAGCTATCAATTTCTTCTAAATGGTCTTGATCGCTATTCCGATTTACAATATTCTCCAATTAGTGAGATTTCTTATCATCTTAATCATTATTATTTCATTACTTGAATAGACAACCGGCTCGACAAGGGTTACGTTAGACTAGGAATGTCGTCTACAAGTAGAGACTGGATGTACAACCGGCTCGACAACGGTTACGTTCGAATTGAATTCGCGGCGAAGGTTAAAGAATTCATATCATTTGCAAAACAACATTGTCCTACATACCAAAGTGAAAGGAAGATTAGATGTCCGTGCAATTTTAAGAAATGTCGACTTGTACCGTACTTGGACGTCGAAACGGTTGAGCACCACATATGTAGGTATGGATTTGTCCCGGGATATCACGGTTGGTACGAACATGGTGAGAACGGAGATGAAGGCCCGCAAAATTTTCACGAAATGGATAGCCATATTGATGATGCTTATGTGGGAGGATACGATCCGACACCTTACCGCGAGATGCTACACAACGTGGCGGGTCCAAGTTTCAATTGGAATGCCGTGGAAGAATCACCAAACCCCCGAAGCACGCCAACTATATGACATGATTGATGCAAGTAGGGAACAATTGTGGCCTGGTTGCGAAACCATGACAACGTTGTCCGCAATGGCAAGATTACTTGCGATCAAGTCTCGAACATCATATATCCGAACGAGGGTATAATGAAATCATTAAACTCATGAAGGATTGTTTGCCAAATGACAACTCAATGGTTGAGAATTTTTATGCCACTAAAAGACTAATGCGAGGTCTAGGTCTACCTGTTGAGAAAATAGATTGTTGTGAGGACCAATGTATGATTTATTGGGGAGTGGACTCTGAGTTGACGTCATGTAAATTTTGTGGGAAATCACGATACGTTGCACATCGACGAGGTCGTGGTCGGAACACAAAAAACCGCCCTTGCAAAAGAATGTACTACTTCCCTTTGGGCCCTCGGTTGCAACGATTGTATGCGTCTGAGTCAACCGCAAAACATATGCGATGGCATGGAGATCATTCATCGCCTGAAGATGTTATGCAACACTGTTCTGATTCGATTGCTTGGAGATATTTTAATGACGTCAATAGAGACTTCGCCGCCGAGGTTCGGAATGTTCATTTAGTCGTGCACTGATGGTTTTCAAGTATTTGGGCTTTCCGGGAAATCGTACTCTTCGTGGCCCGTGATTTTGACTCCTTACAACCTTCCACCGTCGATGTGCATGAAATCGAGTTTATGTTCTTAACGGTTATCGTTCCTGGACCGACCAGCCCAAAGCGAGAAAAATCGACGTGTTCCTTCAAGCCGCTTGTGAAAGAGTTGCAAGATTTATGGAACAATGGGGTGATTTTTTCCACCAAGACAAATTTTCTCATGCGAGTTGCCCTTTTATGGACTGTTAGTGATTTCCCTGCATATAGCATGTTGTCCGGTTGGAGCACACACGGTAAGTACGCTTGTCCATATTGTATGGAGGATACAAATGCATTTCAATTACGAAATGGTGGTAAGACATCGTGGTTCGACTGTCATCGTCGTTTCTTGGAGAAGTCATCACCATTAAGGAAAGACAAAAAAAATTTCATTAGAGGCAAAATGGTCATAAATGATGATCCGCCCGCTTTGCGTTACGGTGAAGAAATTTTGGCGAAATTGAATCGTTTGGCTTGATGAAGGTGACAAAATCGGAGCAGAATCGTGAATGGGCGCGATATAGCTAAGAATTCGGGATGGAGGAAGAAAAGCATATTCGGGACTTGCCGTATTGGAAGACAAACTTGATCCGCCACAACTTAGATGTCATGCACATCGAAAAAAATGTTTTTGACAACATATTCAACACTATTATGTGTGTACCGGGCAAGAGTAAGGACAATGCAAAATCGAGGCAAGATATTCGTGAATATTGTCACCGACCTTCTCTACACATTGATTCGGCGACAAATACTTACGTCCTTGGGTGCTATGATCTTGATACATCAAAAAGACAAAAATTGTGCGAGTGGGTTGAAAAGTTGCGTTTTCCTGATGGTTACGCATCGAATCTTGGTCGATGTGTAGATCCAAAGAAAACTGCGAATGTTCGGCATGAAGAGCCATGATTGTCATATATTCATGCAACGGTTGATACCAATTGCATTCGAGAGAACTTCTCCCAAACCCGGTTTGGGTTGCAATTAGCGAATTAAGCCTTTTTTCCGGTCCCTAATCATGAAATGTGTCGGTATCAAGATATGGAGGTTTTAGAGTCTCGAAATACCAAAAATCATTTGCAAGTTGGAAAAGATTTTCCCTCCAAGCTTATTTGACTCTATGGAACACCTACCAATCCACTTGGCCTACGAGGCCCGTCGGCGGTCCCGTTCAATTTCGATGGATGTATCCATTTGAGAGGTACTATCTTGAGCCCTTGATATTATTTTCCCATTCAATAGGTTTTATATCAACATTTCCTATAACATTCATATAGGTACCTTAAACATTTGAAGAACAATGTGCGAAACAAAGCGAAGGTTGAGGGCTCCATGTGTAATGCTTATTTGGTCGAAGAGGTCACATCCTTTTGTTCTTACTACTTCGAAGATCACGTCTTTACGTTGCATGACAAAGTGCCACGTAACGACGATGGCGGTCTCGGGCCCACATCGAACTTCGTCGGCAATTTCTCAATTTTCACTTATCCCGGTCGACCCATGGGCAAGTCGAAGAAGCGGTACTTAACAGAGCAGGAGTATAATGCCGCTCATTCGTACATACTGCTCAATTGTCCAGAGATCGCTCCTTACGTTCAGTATGTCCGTCACTTTCTTTCAATAATGCAGTACATTCATTGTTCATATTTTAGTAAGACAACCGACTTACATGTTCGTTTCTTCTAGGATATTCGTCGATGAAATCACTCAAGCAATGGGGAGACGGAAGTTGATAGTAGTCTAGAGCACAACTTCCCCATTTGGTTTCAAACATATGTAAGGTCATTACTTTTGTACGTTATAGATTCAAATGTTTCTTCCATAAGTAATGTGTCATATTGCATCTCTAATTTTGACGAATAGGCTCGGAATTCTATAGTTGACGAGACGCTCGTTGATCTTTCTGTTGGTCCTAGTCGATCATGTACTGTCTACCCTGGTTACCTTGTTAATGGGTATAAGTTCCACTCCGCAACATATGACGTTAATAGATCGACGCAGAGCAGCGGTGTTTTGGTGAAGGGTTCAAACTACGCCGATGTTTCCCATAACTATTATGGAGTACTGCAAGAGGTTGTGGAGATTGAGTATACCGGCCTCAAATGTGTGGTCTTGTTTAAGTGCGAATGGTATGACCCCTACACCGAATCATGGTGTGAGGACTCACCCAACACTTCAATTGGTAGAGGTTCATCGAAGTCGACGATATAACAACTACGAGCCATTTGTACTAGCAATGCAAGCCACTCAAGTCTACTACCTTTCGTACCCTTCTATGAGGAACGATCGACAAGAATGGCTAGCAGTTTGTTGCTGTCAGCCAAAATTCGCTGACGAGGAAACTAGCAAAGACGATAATGACCAGGGCTCGGCAGACATTGCTTTCCAAGATGGGATGCCCACCACGTGTGTAGTCGATGATGCAATCGCCGATATCAACAATCTGGATGTTCCGACTGGGACTCGATTCATTGTTGAAGCGGGTCCAAGCGAAGAAGTTTATAGTGGAGATGATTCAGAAGAAGAATCCTCACCTTCTACTCATGAGAGTGAATTTGAAACGGATGATAGCGAATAATGTATGTATATGATATGTCAACGACCAATAATGTAGTTACTTTTATTAGCATGGATCCTGTGTTATTAAGTCCAATAATTTAGACTTAATTTCTAATTTTTGTATGCCCTCATTCTCTGATGTTTTATTGCTATTTTGTTAGGTATCATGGCCGGAGGTGGTCGTAGGGTATGTCGAAGTTTGCCATTAGGAGGCCATCGTCCAGGCGGAATAGGTGCGACACCGACATCTGGCGGCGAAATACCAACTGGCCCTCGTGGTCAGGCCACACGAGGGGTCCATAGAAGTCGTGGCGGTCGAGGTCGTGGTTCGATACCTGCATTATCGATTCCGACTTCTCGGGCTCTCGAGCACGATACAGCCGCAGCGTCACCTTCCCCTTCCATACCGTCGGGGTCGTCTGTACCATCATCGTCGTCATCAAGGACTATGCCTAATATACACTTCCCCACACCATCTCCGACATCAAGGACTCCTTTACCCACGAGGCCTGCACCCCCAGCCACAGCATCACCGGCAACATCCCCACAAGAAGACGTAAGAGCATGGTTGGAGGTGACAGGCCCTCCGCGGCCACCTCAGAGGACAGGGATGGAGCCCCCTCGCGTGCAGGGGATCCCTATCACACTGATTGCCAATGATACGTAAGTTTGTGTTTGACTTTTATATGTCATTTTCATTATGGATGTCAATTATTGAAGAATTAGTTAAGGTGATATGCATGTTCATGAAACACAGGGAGTTGCATCCTTCGCATTTTTGTGCACGGAGGATGACAAAAGTTTTCAAACGATGGATGATTCCTGAAGGGTATTGTTGGAAGTCGGTACCGCCTCATCATAAAGACCAATACTTGCGCCAATGGAAGGTAAACAAGACTACCATATGCCTTATGATTTATACTATTTTCTCAAAGCGAGGTAACAATAGCAATCGCCAATTTGTAGGTATTTTTTAGATGGGATGATGCGATTCCCGAGGATTTCGTGCGGCCGTACGACAGAGCTTGCGGGCACAAAGCACACCGCGTTGAGGCACAAGTTGAAGAAGAATCGTATGCAGCCAGTTTTTGTTACAGATGAGGCATGGAGGAGATACTTGCAGTACTGGGAGAGCGAGGACTTCCAGGCCAGGTCTAGGCAAGCGACGGATAATAGGAACACTGAGGTCGAAGGCCCCAGGACCGGACCCTCGAAGCACGGTGGTGGTTCCGTGTCTTTTGTGACTACCCAATAAAGATTGGTAAGTTTTATGTAACATCTTGGATATTTTGTACATTTATACACTTGTTCACTATGCTTGGTCCTGCACGCAGGCTGATTCATCCGAGACGCCACCGACTGTGAATGACTTGTATTTGCATCTCCACACCGTTAATCACGACAGGATGACATTCATCGATACTAGATCAGAGCGGTTCTATGTAAGTATAGAAATGATATGTAAAATATTATTAAGTATACTTTAACCCATATCATGTATTTTGTTTGTTGTGCATATATGCAGGATAGGCTCCGAGAGCGGACGTCGGGAGGCGACCCGAGCTACACCGGAGCAATCGGTGGATGATGAGGCGGTGTACCTCAATGTGGCGGGTGAGTCTTTCAAAGGACGTGTCTACGGACTCGGGTCCGTAGGGAGAAAGAAGAGGAGATACGGAGCTCCCGGTGCTAGCACGTCGGAGACGCGGATGTGGTGCCGCGGCGAGTTCAATGTCGTTGCGGAGCAATTACGAAAGGTTATGGAGTTCATGCGGCGATCTCGGGATGAACATGGACGAAGTAGGCCTTGCTCGGCAACAACCACCACCATCGCCACCACCACCGCCACCTCATGACCAACAACGACAACGTACCGCCGCAAATAGATCCGGTCGATCCACCACAACAAGGGGACAATGTTGAGCGTGAGACGTAAGCGTGGCTCTCGAGAGATGAGCAGGTTGGTGATACATAGGTATTTCACTTGTTGTTTGTGTAAATTCTTAGATTAAACGTTTTATAGTGTAGACAACTTTAGCAATTCTTCGAATTACTTTATGATTCACACTTCTTTTTGTGCATTTTTAGGTCGATGTTCCATATTTTATCGTGGATTTTAATTTTTTTACCTTTTACTCCCCCAAATTTTTTTTTTGTTTTTAAGTAAAATATACTATAAGTACAGAATGTTTGCATAATCCATGGGAGAAGAAAACATGTTGGGTGTTGTGTGCAAGTCTTATGGCGGTGCAGGTTATCTCGAGTGCTATGATGAAGAAAGTGGTAGAATTGACAGGGAGCAACATCTTCATGCAATAGCAAATGAATTTGGGAAGTCGATAAAGGCTCGTTTTTCGTTCATCTGTGTTGAGCACATGTAGGCTCTTGTTCTTCTATTATCGCATGTCCCTAGAAGAAGAATAGCCTACATGTTCTCAACACAGATGACCGGAAAACGACCCTTTATCGATTTCCCAAATTCATTTGCTATGGCATGAAGATTATGCTCCCTGTCAATTCTACCACTTTCTTCATCATAGCACTCGAGAGAACCTGCAACGGCATAAGATTTGCACACAACGGCCAAAGATGTTTTCTTCTCCCATGGATTAATTCGCAAACAATCTGTGTACTTATAGTATATTTTACTTAAACTGAGGTTAAAAAATTTATTTTGGGGAGGATAATGTATAAAAAATAAAATCATGATAACTTATGCATGAACCGGCCGTCTAAGGCAACTAAGATATACGAGAGGATAAATGGACAATGAATGTACCCGCAATTCATGGTGGTTTGTTGAAGCTTGATGTAGTGGAGGGTGCGATGATGAAGTTCCTTATTTAGTTTTTTGCGCTTTTCAACATGTTGCTATTTGTTAGTTGTTGAAGTACTTATACACTTGTTGTAACAGAGAGTTTGGAGATTGCCTTGCTGGGAGCTCACTGAGACAAGCAAGAGAGACGATGGCATTGATCTTTTGAAAGACAATCAAGCACTTCACGCCTTCTTGGGATGATGACAACGCTAAGATGGACCTTTCATCTTTGACTCAAACCAACATTAGGTATTAAACATTGTTGAATAATGAAAGTCCATTGGAAGTCATTTCAATTTAGTTTAAGGCAAGGCCTAGTAAGACAATCCCTTATGGAAATTAATTTCTTAAATATAGAGGTTTTTTGTGAAACTTGAATCGCGTAATAACAATCATAGAAGTTTACAACATTCTCGATTTTTTTCCATTAAAGTCTATTAACTTTAAACTGAGGATGTTGAGTGATAAAATCTAATGGATATGTTCAAAAATATAATTTGAAACTCAAAGTCAAACTTGAAGTTGGTAATTATTCTTGGTTTTAAAGCCAATGAAAGATAGAAATTACAATTGACTTGTATTCTACACATAGGAGAGATACGTGTGTAAGTATTCAACGTGGGTCTTTTATGGAATTTTAATCACTTTATATCCCATTGATGTACTAAAATTCAAAATATTAATCAAAAGTATGCATGTCACAGTCACACACAATGCATTATTTTTTCCTAATATATATGTAGTTGCCTAATGAGGTTCTTGGGCTCCAAAACAATAGGGAATAGAAAGTAGTTATAAAAATGAGAAAATGGGTTTTGTCCCTTTGTGTGATTTGATCAATCCAGGTTATTCTTGGGTTTTGTAAATCTGATTCTGAACTCATCAAGAATCATCTTTGCATTTCATTGTCTTGGTTTTCTTTTGTACTTGGTGGGAGGTTTTATTTGGGTTTGCTGGTAATATCACTTAGTTTCCAAAATTGGTTTGTTTTGCTCTTACTTTTGAATCTTGAAATTGCTCTTTTAAGTTACAATTAATTTTGGTAGTTCTAATTAAGCTGCTTGTTTGAACTTTTGCTTCAAATTCTCATATATTGATATTGTTTTGAATGTTCTTTTTTTTTTTGTACTGATGTACGTGTTTGTCACTTGAATCCATGTTGAAATCAATTAGTTGGTTGAGTATTTGTTTACAAGAACTCATTTGGTATGGAGTGTTTGAATTCAATTACTGGCCAATTGGTCCTTTAGATTGTCATGATATCAAATCTTTGGTTTATGAAATTAAGCTCTTGTTTGCGGTTTCGAATTTGGTGGCTACTTGTTGTCATTATAGGGCTATACATAGAGTCGGTTCGAGAGAAGAAATAGGACAGTTGGCCTCGGATGTGTCAAACAAACCGGTTCAAGTTGTTACATGTCTTTCCAAGTATCACAAATAGTTCCTACGGATAGTGAGTGATTCTTCTCTTGTCATTTCATATATATATAGAATGGCTAAAACACTAATTTTAAGTGACATTACCAAGAAACCCAAATTTGGTTTTTTTTTTTTTTTTTTGAGTAGGAACACATGGCTAAAGCACTAATTTTAACACTCTTATTTGCTTTTGGTGTTCTTTGGTGAAATGGTTGGATGGTGGAAGTGATCTGGTGAGCTTTTGGTGTTCTTTGGTGATGAAATGTTTCTTTCGGATGTGCTTTAATGAGGCTGAATGATTGTGAGGTTTTGTCCAAAATGTTTAGTCTAACTTGAAATCTCTTGTGATTCTTTTTAGTAGTTTGTCTACTTAAGAACTCTATATATCAAATGCTTGTTGACATGTTAATCTTTTGCAATGGTAGGTAAAGTGATTTAGTAAGCTTATTAATCAAACTTGTCATCCATGAAGAGAAGGAAATCTAATCTGGTTTTCTTTTGTGTTTAAATTATAGACAATCAACAAATTCAATCGAACTTAATGGCGAAGAGGATCGTGTACCGCAGCTTCCTCTTCCTTTAACCAGCAGAAAAGACAAGCGACGAGCAGCAAGCAGTTCCTACAGCAGTTCTAAGTATCACAGCAGTATCACAGCAGTTCCTACAGTAACACCACAAAGTCACAACAACAACAAAACTTCATTCCTATCTCAGTTCTGCTTGCTGCTGGTGAGCTTTTTTTTTAAGCTTTCTTATTCTATTTGTGAGTTTTTTTCTTTTTCTTCACTGCAAGAGAGGACATCAGCTGGTTTTTTTTTCATTTTGGGGAGTAGGAACACATGGCTGATTTGTTTTGGAGCACACAGCAGTGTTGGTGGATGAGATGATGACTTCCTATCAAGATTGATGGGAAAATAGAGAGGCTGGGAAAATAGAGAGGTTGGTGGATGAGATGATGACTTCTTATAGATACATTGTTCTCTTTTTTTCTTTTCTTCTCTGCATTTCTTGAATCCCAGCTGCTTTGTTTTTTTTTTTTTGAGTAGGAACACATGGTTGGTCACCTTTGGAGCACATAGCAGTTTTAGAAGGGATGAGAGGATGAGTTTAGGATCATACTTACATGATAGGTTTGTGCTTAACTTTCAGTTTCTAAATTCTTAGCATTCTTGCACTTCACCATTATCATATACACGTTGAAATGCAAGCATTTCAATAGCTTGATAAATAATCCAACTCAACTTACATGATAGGTCCATCTTATAGATACATTGTTCGCCATCTCCTATGCGTAGGAAAATAGCAACATTAACACCAAACTTCAGTCCACTGCATTTGCTTGATGTTCATGTTTTTTTTGGAAGCTTTCTTATTCAACATTGTATGGTTTTTTTCTTTTCTTCACTGCTTTTCTTGAATCCCAGCTGGTTTTTTTTTTTTTTTTTGAGTAGGAACAAATGGCTGGTCACCTTTGGAGCACACAACAATTTTAGATGGGATTAGAGGATGAGTTTAGGATCATACTTACATGATAGGTTTGTGCTTAACTTTTAGTTTTTTCCTTTTAGCATTCTTGCACTTCACCATTACTTATCATATGCATGTTGAAATGCAAGCCTTTCAAAGCTTGATAAATAATCCAACTCAACTTACATGATAGGTCCATCTTATAGATACATTGTTCGCCATCTCCTATGCGTAGGAAAATAGCAACATTGACCCCCAAACTCACAACAACAACAAAACTTCAGTCCTTGACTGCATTTGCTTGATGTTCATGTATTTTTTGGAAGATTTCTTATTCCTCATTGTATGGTTTATTTCTTTTCTTCACTGCATTTCTTGAATGTCAGCTGGATTTTTTTTTTTTTTAGTAGGAACACATGGCTGGTTTGTTTTGGAGCACACAGCATTTTTAGATGGGATGAAATTTGAGTTTAGGATCAAATTTGATGCATGTGAATGTTGCATTGATGGGAGTTTGTGCTTAACTTTTAGTTTTTTCCTTTTAGCATTCTTGCACTTCACCATTATCCTCTTTCATGTTCCTTATTAGCTCTAGTACTCCTCTCTACCTACAAATGTGTTGAATTGACAAAAGACCAAAGCAAACTCAATCGTAAAGAAATTAAAAAATAGGTTCGAACCCGACTTTTTATGTATGATTATTATTAATTTTTATGTTTCTTCAAATCCACCATTTTTCTCATTCGCTTCCAATGTACATCCTTAGTTCAATAATCTCTCCTTTGCCTACTTCTTTCAAGTGCATACTCACTGGTTGTTGCCCTCAGATGGAGAATCAGAAATGCTTCAAAGCTGCGTTATAGTTATTATATGAAGTCATTTTTGTGTATACTTCCAAATTTTGGAGCTTTTGTGAGTGTTCTTTTTTTTTGGTTGTTGAACGATAGGATTGGTGGTTTTTGTGTATACTTCCAAATTTTGGAGCTTTTGTAATACATGACAATTTTCCGTGGATATATAAATTTTTTGGCTAATTTTGAGTTTCACATTTTTTCTTTCTCTTTTGAATTTTTGTTGATATATATTGTCGATGTATGGATGTGCAATTTGGCTTTTTTGTGGGATGTTAGCAACCCCAAGGAGTTGTTGGAGGGGGTGCAGGCGATGGAGTAGGTCATATCGGGTTGTAATTTGAATTTTTAGGTTGGAGAACCAATTGGATTATGTTTCTGTGTCATAATTAAACAAAACAGAAAAATTAGAGACGGATTAGCAACGGAATTCAAATATTCCGTTGCTATTCCGTCTCTAATTTTCCAGAAATATTTGTATCAATCACAAACGGATCAAAGACGGAAATAAGAATTCCGTCTCTGATTCCGTCGCTAATTAGACACGGATACAGAGACGGAATCAGAAACGGAATAATCCGTCTCTGATTCCGTTTCTAATTAGAGACGGAATCAGAGACGGACTATTTGCATTCCGTCTCTGATTCCGTCTCTGATTCCGTTGCTGATTAGAAACGGAATCAGAGACGAAATTCATAAATTTTTAATTCCGTCTCTGATTCCGTTGCTAATTAGCAACGAAATCAGAGACGGAATGCACTTACAAATGTACCATTTCGAAATAAATTCCATTTCTGTTCCATCTCTGTTCCGTTTCTAATTTCCGTCTCTAAATCCGTCTCTAATCAGAAACGGATATTTTCCGTCTCTATTCCGTCTCTAATCAGAAACGGAATCCATTTTCGTTTAGATCGTATCAGCGACGACGTTTTCGAGACGGAACGCATTCCGTCTCTGTTCCGTTTCTGATTGCAATCAGAGACGGAATTTTTGCAAATCAGAAACGGAAAATTCCGTTTCTGATTTGCTATTTTTTTGTAGTGAGTATTTTTTTTCGATCTTTTTCTTTTTTTTAGAAGGTCACTATTTCATTTTTTTTTTGGAATTGATATATATATATATATATTGGTATTGAGGTCACCACTACCTGCCGAATGTATATCATGTAAGATTAATCAGATCGTTTATAGTCACTCAAAAATGAATAGTATAATAGTTTAGTCGACACAAATGCTTCAAAGTTTTGGTTTTGGAATGCATGGGGCCAATTACTGTTTTTATTATTTCTTTCTTTTTTTGATAGGAAAGAAATCAACTTGCAAGTGAACCCGTACCAAGCCAATTAGTTACCCACTTAGTATATTAATTTCTCTAGCTAGCTGTGCATGTGTATTCGACATAATTTCTACATACTTAATGGAATGACTATAGAGTTTTGTTTTAACCCATCAAATTTACTATTTAAGAATCACTTTTGTATAATATTATTTAATTTGAAGTAAAATAAAGAGTAAGGACCCTTTTTAATTAATTGCATAAAAGATCAAATACAAAATGCTCTCCGAAGTTTAATGTATGTACATAATATGCACTTTAGTGTTACTAAAAAACGTGCACTTAATCCCTGTCTTTAGAAATATACATGCATTTTGATCCCTCTACTTTACTCTTTGCTAACCATTATCATCCTTATAATATTAGTGTCAATTGCAACTCAATAAATTATTATTATATTACTTTTGATAATGTGGCATATATATTTATTCCACCATATATATTCTTCCTTGTCTGACCAACACGCCCTCCGTGTTTATAAAAATAATGCACTTAATCTCTTTATGTGTGTGTATATATATATATATGTAATAAAAAAATATATATATGTGGATATATGTATATTTGTTTGTTGTTTGTTTGTCGTTGCATAAAACATTCATATATTTTAAATTAATAAAACCTTAATTTGTAAAGAACAAGTAATTAATGATAATTGAAATGCAAATATATTTATTATTTAATAATAATAATAATTATAATAATTATAATAACAACAACAACAGCAACAACAACAATCGATTGACAATTCATGTTTAATAAAAACAGCTCAGCAACTACAATAGTAAATTCATGTTGATTTTCACCTTAAAATGAATAAATATACCAAATGTTTTCTCTTGTATATGTACATATATACCAATAAGTAAGAAAATTGTTAATTACTTAAATTCCTACCTTTTCTTCCCAATTTACAATATTCTATACTTTGTAAAACATACACACACATATCATTAATTAACGGTTATAAAAGTAAGCAGATCAATACCAAATTAGTTGTTAATTAATAACAAAAATGTGTAAATCCAACCCAAGAAGTTTACTAAATAATTATTTTTATATTTTAAAAATTCTTAAAGTAATGTTGGGTACATTTCTGTGTGTCTCTATTTGTAATGGCATTTTAGTCTTTTCAAATTAACTCAACCATACATGATTAGACAAAAGTTTGTAGTAGGAACTAAAGCGCATAAATCTCAAAACATAAAGACTAATATATATAGTACATTTTACATCAAACTGCCGGAGCATTTTGTATTTTATCGATACCAGATAATTATATTCCCAAGTTGCACTACTCACATCTTAAACTTTTCTCGCATAATTAAGTGATCATATATATACGCCATCCTTGGTATCAGAGCCATTGATCAACCGAGCTCTGTAAGTATTTCTCTATCTTTCTTATTTCTTTATCATTCTTAGTGTACTTATTATTGTCTTGCCTAGTTTACCATCGTTGATTTTATTTTGCTTTTATTTCAAACTTCGTTTTCTTGAAACTTCATGATTTTAAATTCTGGTTTTCATAAGCTTTCCTAGTCGCGTTGTAAGTCTCGTAGAAAGCAGTGTAAGTCGAGCATTAAATCGTTGACCAAGCTAGTGATAACCTGTATTTTAATCATGAGTTCTCTTTGAAAATCATTTTCAAAAGCCCTTTCATTCAAATCAACTCCGGTAAAATGTGAACCTGGTTCTCCTTCTTCTACTCCATCTTCGGTATCTTCCACTTCTCTTATTCGACAAGTTTCTAAACATAAACTTAAAAATATTTCCGAAGTCACTTATACTAATATAGATCAATCCCTTCGTAATTGGGCAATTCCTGACGTCGATCCGTCGCTTGTTTATGAAAATGGAAACTTTTCTAAAACTCAAGATTTTATAATCAAACTGGAAGAAGACACTATTTCTGTCATCGAGGATGGACAAGAAATATATCTTCTTCTCCTGAAAAAATTCAACGCCATCAGGCAACCCATAAATATCTACATCTTGGCCTTATTCAAGTTGTTGTAAAACCCTTAGTCACTTTAGGGCTTAATACTGCAGCCATGATCTCTGTTAGAGATAAAAGGCATCTAGATTATCTTGATTCTTTATTAGGAATTGTCGAAGGAAGTCTGGCTGAAGGACCTTTATACTTCGATTGTTTTCCTGATTTTACCATTGATCTGCATAATGACCTTTCATATAAGGCTGTTGTTTTAGGCATTTATACAAAAGGTTTTAAACTATCTAGCATGATTTCTAATGTTGCGATTGTGTATCGCTTCTATTATAAATTAATGCATATTGTTATTCCTAAAGTAGCTTATACCAAGCTACAAACTGGATCATCAACTGTCTTTTTGACAAACAATAAAAATAAAATTATTGATAGAAAATAATTAAATTGGAAAGAACTTCCAAGTCCTCATCAGTGGACTATCACTGATACAAATTATGAAGAATCTCAACAGAGACAAGTGTCTCAAGAAATTTCTCAAATCATTACTCATGATGATGGTAAAGTTGATATTATTTTTGCTCCTAGAGCCTCAACATCAACTTCTACCTCTTCTCTTCCTCCTAAAACTATTCCTCCTCCTAAAATAACGCAAGTTTCTCCTGTTACTGAAGTTGATTCTTCACCTCCTATTGGTGTTGCTTATCCAATTTATCAATCTAATTCTGAGACCAATGAGGATAATGTCAGCATAAATGACTTTGTTGATTATCATATCAATGTTGTTTCTCTTGAAGAACTAACTCCTCCTGAATTTATCATGGATTATGAATCCCTTAAACAACAGCTTTTTTAACTCATCCATTAAAACCCTCGGTTTGTAAACTTGTTCCGTTTGATCAACAAGTAATTTTTCGTGAAAATTACTTTACCTATGTTAAAACCAATCAGGTTAATATTGCCTTCTTTGATTGGTTAGTTCTTAAATGTCCTAAAGTATCTCTCCAAATTAATGCTATTTGGGAAAGTATAACTGGAACTAAATTTAATCAACCCCATCCGCCTTTGGCGCCTATAAAAATTAAAAAGATATAAAAGCCTCTCCTTTTAAATCTACCTTTGAGGATACAGGTCCTATCTCTAAGAGAGATTTATCCCATATAATTGAACAAAATAATTATACAAATATGTATCTCTCTACCTTAACCACATCAAGTATAGTCGGGGCTAATATAGCCACTTCATCACAAACCCCACCATCAAAAATTAAAAAATCTTACTTTCCACCATTTTCATCTCCTTCGCTACCCTCCTTTGCTCCTAAACCTTCTAGATATTCGGATGAATTTCTAGATATTATTACAAACAAATTAGCTCAATTACAAATAACTCCTACCATTGCACAACTTGTGCAACCCTCTTCATCACAACCCTCCACCTCCTCCAAAGATAAATCCAAAGATAAAGCACCTGTTGTTACTACATTATCTCAGGTATCTGATCAACATTCTGATGATGAAATAGAATCAGATCAATCTGTTAGCAATAACACTTCAGATACTAAATCTACACAGTCTATTGAGATTCAACGCATTATGCGAAATTACAAGCCATCTCAGACACGTTATCCTTTGAAAAAACAATTTTATTCTATACCATCACCTGCTGACCTTATTATGGAAGAAAAGGTTAAACGAAATCAAAAGTATGATGGATCTACAATTTATGATTGGAGTATTGATGGATTATCTGAATATAAAATTCTTGACCTTGTTCTAAAAATGCATATTTATGCACGCGCTTGCGCCATACATAGACATGCTGAAGTTGACATCGCGAAAGCGATTACTTCTGGTTTTACTGGCCAATTATTTGGTTGGTGGAATTATTGTATGACTGAAAAAGAACGCCTGGACATCTACAACCATATTAAAACAGATGACTTAGATCGCCCTGTTTTAAATCATGAAGGACGCCAGATAGTTGATGATGTTAATGTCCTTATGGCAAATATAATTTGGCAATTTGTTGGTTGTCTAGAATCCATTAATGAAAAGGTCCGTGCCCAATTACACAATTTACGATGTAAAACCCTAAATGATTATCGCAGGTATAAAGATACCTTCTTTTCCAAATTATATTGCTTAACTGAGCAACATGATACAACGTTTTGGAAAGAATGATTTATAGCTGGATTGCCTCCTTTCTTTGCTAATAAAATCAAAGAATACCTCAAAGACCATTATGATAATACTTTAGCAGAATTATCATATGGTGATGTAACCCAAGCGGTACAAACTTGTGCTATCTCTATCTGTAATGATATGAGATTAAATCGCCAACTCAAACGAGAAAAGAATGCCTTGAAACATGATCTTGGTAATTTCTGTTATGACTATGGTCATGATATAGATATTACTAGATATGTTACTCCAAAGCGCTATGCTAAACACTCCTCCTTCCAACAAAAACTTCCCCATTCTTCATACTACAAGCGTTCTAGCAAACTTAAACACCGCTTTCATAAAAACAAAAAGGTTGTTAAAACCGAATCCAATAATCGCCCATCTTCGTCCAAAAGGAATAATGCCTGCTACAAGTGTGGCAAAATAGGGCACTATGCCAACAAATGTCATTTCAAAACTTTCAACCGAAAAGTTCAAGCATATTGGTTTTGATGCTTTTTCTTCGTCTAATGAATGTCAATGTGTTTCTAATCTTCCTAATACAACTTATTCGTCTTCTGAGCCAGAAATCAATGTGTTAACTGCTCATGAAGAATTAACACTTTCTATTGGTGAAAGTATTTCTGACCCTTCCTTAAAATATAAATGTTTCACTGAAATAGTTTCATCTCCTTCTTCAATAGAAGCAAACTCAACAGAGTCTACTGACGACCTCATTGGGTTATCTGCTGTGCGGAAAAAACAAAAGAACTTCAAAGAGCAATTACACTTTGATGATACAAATTAGACCTTCGTTAGTTTGATGAAAGTTGTTGGTAAGAAACCACGACAAGCTTCTATACAATCCCTTCAAACAGAAATCAATCATTTGAAAACTGAAATCAAACAGTTATCTTCGCGAATAACGACTTTAGAGAATATTAACCCTGAAGCCAGTTATAGCTATGATCCCAATAATGTCTTTATTGACTCAATTACTCGGTATGAGTATCAACGCTGGTTTACACCTATTACATTTGCCTTAAAAGGATTTTCTTCCAAATGCAATGCTTTTATTGATTCTGGTGCTGATCTTAATTGTATTCATGAAGGTTTACTTACTTTACATTTATGTGAACGCATCACTACTGATCGGCATATTTCTGTTGCTAATGGGCAACAAACTCGTATTCACTACAAAGTTCCTCTTGCTCATATCTGTCATCACGACATATGCATTCCTTTATCCTTTATTGTTGTTAAAGGATTAAAACATGATATGTTACTAGGAACGCCCTTTTTACAGAAAATACAACCATTTTCTGTCTTCACTACTGGTATTTCTACCACTATTCAAGGAAAATCAGTACATTTTGCCTTCCTTGATCATCCTAAAGAATCTTTTCTTAATTATATTATTAATCAAATTGAATATAAAACTAATCATATTCTGTTTTTAAAACATGAAATTCTTGTCCTCAAAACTGATCTCGTCCTACAATCTCCTTCATTTAAAATGAAATTACAAACTTTTCAGAGTAATATTCAGAAGCAATGTTATTTTGATATTCCTTCCGCTTTTTGGGACAGAAAACATCATATAGTTAAACTCCCTTACATCGCTGACTTCCATGAATCTAAAATCCCCACTAAAGAAAATCCTTCCCAAATGAATTCTCGCTTGAGAACTCTTTTCCAAAATGAAATCAAAGATCTTCTCAAGAAGAAATTAGTTACCCATTCTCAATCTCCATGGAGTTGTACTGCATTTTATGTTGAAAATGCTCCTGAGTTAGAACGAGGAGTTCCTTGCTTAGTAATAAACTATAAACCCCTTAATAAAGTTCTCAAAACAATTCGATATCATCTTCCAAATAAGGCAGACCTCCAAAATCTACAACCTCTGTTGTTGTGTTTTCTAAGTTCAATCTTAAGTCTGGCTTTTGGCAAATTCAAGTTCATCCTGCCGACAGGTATAAAACTGCATTTAATACTCCTTTTGGTCAATATCAATGGAATGTTATGCTATTTGGATTAAAAAATGCTCCTTCTAAATTTTAGAAAATTATGAATGATATCTTTAATCCATATCATTCATTTATTCTTGTATATATCGATGACTTATTAGTTTTCTCCCCTTCCATTTAGCAACACTGGAAGCATTTATGTACCTTTCAGGCATTGATCATTAAAAATGGTCTTGTTTTGTCTCAAAAGAAAATGCATCTGTTTCAAACAGAAGTTACTTTCTTAGGATTAAAAATATCAAATCAAACAATTACCCCTGTCAATAGAGTCATCAGCTTTGTTGACAAATTTCCTGATAAATTAACTGATAAAAATCGGTAACGATTTCTTGGTTGCCTCAATTATTTATTTGATTTTTATCAAAATGCAGCCATTGATCGACAACCTCTTCAAGCATTACTTAAAAAGGATGCCAAATTTCTATGGACTCCTGAGCATACCAAAGCTACTCAGCTTATAAAACAAAAAGTAAAAGCCCTTCCCCGCTTCATATGGCAAACCTAACTTATTTTAAAATCATTCAAACTGATGCTTCCAATATCGGATATGGTGGCATTTTACTTCAAAAGGCCCCTTCTGGTCATGAACAGTTAGTTTGGTTTACCTCCAAGCTCTGGAATGAGACTCAATTCAAATATGCTACTGTTAAAAAGGAAGTTTTGGCCATAGTATTATGTGTTCAAAAATTTCAATCGGATATTTTAAATCAAAAGTTTTTGATTCGTGTTGATTGTCAATCTGCCAAAGACATTCTTCTAAAAGTTGTAAAAAATTTGGTTGCAAAACAGATTTTTGCTCGCTGGCAAGCAATCTTAAGTATATTTGATTTTGATATAGAATATATTAAAGGTAGTGATAATGCTTTGCCTGATTTCCTCTCAAGAGAATTTCTCACTTCTCCCTCTATTCATTGTTTACAGATCATGAAAAAGGGTAAATCTCCTGCCTCTAATCGGTTCAAACCCCTTGATACTTCTGAACCATGTCTTTATCTAAAAACCAGTCGATGTCTCCTTCTTATCATTGAAGAGTATCTCCTTGATAATTCTCTTGACACTCAAATCAACTGCCTAATGCCACCTGGTCTTCATTTTCTTCCCCCTCGACCTCACCTTAATATCCTGTTCTATGAGAACATCCTTATTTCTACACAATCTGTACATTTTGAACACTTTACAAGTGAAAACTCCAATGAAATTGGGTATTCTAAATTCAAGATTCAAAAAATTCTCTCTCCTACAGATTGGTGCAAACTACATAATTACAGTGTTCCAAATCATTTTGTGTATAAAGACATTGTAATAGCGAAAGACAAACCCGCTATGTTTATTAGCTATCATGACTACATGGACGCTTGGCGTAACATTTTATTTTATAAAGATCCTAAAATTAATCATTCATGGTATATGACTTTCAAGCAACAAAAGCAAATGTCTTTCCCTTCCTGGTTTATGGCGGATTGGTGGACAAAGTTTGGACCATCTCCAGACATTTTTCCTTCTCGTGTAAAGAAGCAATTTGAGCAAGAAAAGATTGCCTTGCATCAATTTCTTCTTAAATATTCAATCCCCAGGATTTTAAAATGGGATTATGCGACACAAGAAGTCATTTCTCCTGAAGGCGAGCGTTTCACGTATCTTTCTCAAGATATATCTTGCAAACGGTGGAATAAATTTGATTTTTCTGCCCTTTTTACCCCAAAAACTCCTATTAAACTTCGTGAATTTCCTTCCCTAACCTCTTCTTTTAAAGAAGTAATTACCAAATCAACAACTCCTCTTGAATCTTCTTCAACTACCCTGCCTGGTATCACCCAAGTACTTGAAGAAATAAAATGCTTACGTGAAGAAAATGAAGCCTTTAAATTCGAAATTCAGCAACAAGTCGCATCTATTGGCTCTTCACATTCTGCTTCAGATGATAATATTCAAGTTTTATCTGATCCAGACTAAAGCTCTCATGAATCCTGAAGTTCCTACATTTCAACAACCCTTGGTTGATCTTATCTACGAACGTGTCTATCCCAATGGGATCTGGATTAATTGGAATTCATCATTACCTAGAGGTTCCCTTATCATCTATACTTATCAGCTCAGTTTTACATGGACTACTGAAGATGCTGCTTTACTCCTTGCCTTATGGTATCTCCTGAGGTTTCCTCGTATTACTGTATTTGTTCACACGCCTTCTTTACTCCGTTTTCCTGACTACGTCTATGTTGCATTATGAGACTTTCTCAATTTTCGCCCCGTGGCCTCTCACTGTCGGTTCATTTATGATGGTACTTTGTTTGGAGCAACTCCTTGCTTTCGATGGCTTGCTGAGTAGCCTGACGCCTAGCTATTTCCTAGACGTCCAGCCCTCTGGCCCATGTCGTTCATCTTTTCTGGCCCATGCCTCCAAGCGATAAGCAATTATTGCTTGCCTTTCTAAAAAGCAGTGCTTTTGTACAAATGTTAAAGAAGTTATGTACTGTTTACTTTTTTGAAGAGTCATGTACTGTTTACTTTTTCTAAGAGTCATGTACTGTTGATCCTTTACTTTTCTGAAGGGTCGTTTCTTTTACTTTTCTCAAAGGTCGTTTGTAGGAATGCCCTTTCATAGGCAATGCGTCTATAAATATGGTTTGAAGTTGTTGTTTGGATCATCAAGTCTTGAGTTTGATATTTAGTTTCTTAAGAGTTTGCTCTTGTTTAATAGTCTTGTTGTAAGATTGTGTTTGCTTAATAATCATAGAGTCCTTTTATTATCTCTCTAAGGTTCCTTGGTATTATATATGGTCCCCTACGATTTTCCTGATACTAAGTATCCTCATCTCCATTTTAATCCTACGTATATTACTACGTTTTATCCTGTCGAGTTTAACTTCGTCGAAGGAGAGAGAATTTTTTGAATCTTGAATTTAGAATACCCAATTTCATTGGAGTTTTCTCTTGTAAAGTGTTCAAAATGTACAGATTGTGTAGAAATAAGGATGTTCTCATAGAACAGGATATTAAGGTGAGGTCGAGGGGGAAGAAAATGAAGACCAGGTGGCATTAGGCAGTTGATTTAAGTGTCAAAAGACTTATCAAGGAGATACTCTTCAATGATAAGAAGGAGACACCGACTGGTTTTTAGATAAAGACATGGTTCAGAAGTATCAAGGGGTTTGAATCGATAAGAGGCAGGAGATTTACCCTTTTTCATGATCTGTAAACAATGAATAGAGGGAGAAGTGAGAAATTCTCTTGAGAGGAAATCAGGCAAAGCATTATCACTACCTTTAATATATTCTATATAAAAATCAAATATACTTAAGATTGCTTGCCAGCGAGCAAAAATCTGTTTTGCAACCAAATTTTTTACATCTTTTAGAAGAATGTCTTTGGCGGATTGACAATCAACACGAATCAAAAACTTTTGATTTAAAATATCTGCTTGAAATTTTCGAACACATAAGACTATGGCCAAAACTTCCTTTTTAACAGTAGCATATTTGAATTGAGTCTCATTCCAGAGCTTGGAGGTAAAACAAACTAATTGTTCATGACCAGTAGGGGCATTTTGAAGTAAAATGCCACCATATCCGATATTTGAAGCATCAGTTTGAATGATTTTAAAATAAGTTAGGTTTGCCATATGAAGGCAGGGAAGGGCTTTTACTTTTTGTTTTATAAGCTGAGTAGCTTTGGTATGCTCGGGAGTCCATAGAAATTTGGCATCCTTTTTAAGTAATGCTTGAAGAGGTTGTCGATCAATGGCTGCATTTTGATAAAAATCAGATAAATAATTGAGGCAACCAAGAAATCGTTGTAACCGATTTTTATCAGTTAATTTATCAGGAAATTTGTCAGCAAAGGTGATGACTCTATTGACAGGGGTAATTGTTTGATTTTATATTTTTAATCCTAAGAAAGTAACTTCTGTTTGAAACAGATGCATTTTCTTTTAAGACAAAACAAGACCATTTTTAATGATCAATGCCTGAAAGGTATATAAATGCTTCCAGTATTGCTCTATGGAAGGGAGAAGACTAATAAGTCGTCGATATATACAAGAATAAATGAATGATATGGATTAAAGATATCATTCATAATTTTCTGAAATTTAGAAGGAGCATTTTTTAATCCAAATAGCATAACATTCCATTGATATTGACCAAAAGGAGTATTAAATGCAGTTTTATACCTGTCGGCAGGATGAACTTGAATTTGCCAAAAGCCAGACTTAAGATCGAACTTAGAAAACACAACAACAGAGGTTGTAGATTTTAGGAGGTCTGCCTTATCGGAAGAGGATATCTAATTGTTTTGAGAACTTTATTAAGGGGTTTATAGTTTATTACTAATCGAGGAACTCCTCGTTCTAACTCAGGAGCATTTTCAACATAAAATGCATTACAACTCCATGGAGATTGAGAAGGGGTAATTAATTTCTTCTTGAGAAGATCTTTGATTTCATTTTGGAAAAGAGTTCTCAAGCGAGAATTCATTTGGGAAGGATTTGCTTTAGTGGGGATTTTAGATTCATGGAAGTCAGAGATGTAAGGGAGTTTAACTATATGATGTTTTCTATCCCAAAAAGCGGAAGGAATATCAGAATAACATTGCTTCTGAATATTACTCTGAAAAGTTTGGAATTTCATTTTAAAGGAAGGAGATTGTAGAACTAGATCAGTTTTGAGGATAAGAATTTCATGTTTTAAAAACAGAATATGATTAGTTTTATATTCAATTTGATTAATAATATAATTGAGAAAAGACTCTTTAGGAGGATCAAGGAAGGCAAAATGCAATGATTTTCCTTAAACAGTGGTAGAAATACCAGTAGTGGAAACAAAAAAAGGTTGTATTTTCTGTAATTAAAAAGGGCGTTCCTAGTAACATATCATGTTTTAATCCTTTAATAACAATAAAGGATAAAGGAATGCAAATGTCGTTATGACAGATGTGAGCAAGAGGAACTTTGTAGTGAATACGAGTTTGTTGCCCATTAGCAACATAAATATGTTGATCAGTAGTGATGCGTTCACATAAATGTAAAGGAAGTAAGCCTTCACGAATACAATGAAGATCAGCACTAGAATCAATCAAAGCATTGCATTTAGAGGAAAATCCTTTTAATGCAAATGTAATAGGAGTGAACCATCTTTGTTACTCGTATCGAGTAATTGAGTCAATAAAGACATTATTAGGATCATAGCTATAACTAGCTTCAGGGTTAATATTCTCTAAAGTCGTTATTCGCGAAGATAACTGTTTGATTTCAGTTTTCAACTGATTGATTTCTGTTTGAAGGGATTGAATAGAAGCTTGTTGTGGTTTCTTACCAACAACTTTCATCAAACTAGCGAAGGTATAATTTGTATCATTAAAGTGTAATTGCTCTTTGAAATTCTTTTGTTTTTTCTGCACAGCAGATAACCCAATGAGGTCTTACGTAGACTCTGTTGAGTTTGCTTCAATTGAAGAAGGAGATGAAACTATTTCGGTGAAATATTTATATTTTAAGGAAGGATCAGAAATACTTTCACCAAGAGAAAGTATTAATTCTTCATGAGCAGGTTAAACATTGATTTCTGGCTCAGAAGAAGAAGAAGTTGTATTAGGAAGATTAGAAACACAATGACATTCGTTAGACGAAGAAGAATCAGAAAAACCAATATGCTAAACTTTTCTGTTTAAAGTTTTGGAATGACATTTGTTGGCATAATGCCCAATTTTGCCACACTTGTAGCAGGCATTATTCTTTTTTAATGAAGATGGGAGATCGTTGGATTCGGTTTTAACAACTCGTTTGTTTTTAGGAGAACGGTATTTATGTTTGCTAGAACGCTTGTAATAGGAAGAGCTGGGAATTGTTTGGGAAGAGAAGTGTTTAGCATGGCGCTTTGGAGTAACATATCTAGTAATATCTATATCATGACCATAGTCATAACAAAAACTACCAAGATCATGTTTCAAGGTATTCTTTTCTCGTTTGAGTTGGCGATTTAATCGCATATCATTACAGATAGAGATAGCACAAGTTTGTACCGCTTGAGTTACATCACCATATGATAATTCTGCTAAAGTATTATCATAATGGTCTTTGAGGTATTCTTTGATTTTATTAGCAAAGAAAGGAGGCAATCCAACTATAAATCATTCTTTCCAAAACGTTGTATCATGTTGCTCAGTTAAGCAATATAATTTGGAAAAGAAGGTATCTTTATACCAGCGATAATCATTTAGGATTTTACATCGTAAATTGTGTAATTGGGCATGGACCTTTTCATTAATGGATTCTAGACAACCAACAAATTGCCAAATTATATTGGCCATAAGGACATTAACATCATCAACTATCTGGCGTCCTTCATGATTTAAAACAGGGCGATCTAAGTCATCTGTTTTAATATGGTTGTAGATGTCCATGCGTTCCTTTTCAGTCATGCAATAATTCCACCAACCAAATAATTGGCCGGTAAAACTAGAAGTAATCGCTTTAGCGATGTCTACTTCAGCATGTTTATGTATGGCGCAAGCGCGTGCATAAATATGCATTTTTAGGACAAGATCCATAATTTGATATTCGGATAATCCATCAATACTCCAATCATAAATTGTAGATCCATCATACTTTTGATTTCGTTTAACCTTTTCTTCCATAATAAGGTCAGCAGGTGATGGTATAGAATAAATTGTTTTTTCAAAGGATAACGTGCCTGAGTCGGCTTGTAATTTCGCATAATGCGTTGAATCTCAATAGACTGTGTCGATTTAGTATCTGAAGTGTTATTGCTAAAAGATTGATCTGATTCTATTTCATCATCAGAATGTTGATCAGATACCTGAGATAATGTAGCAACAACAGGTGCTTTATCTTTGGATTTATCTTTGGAGGAGGTGGAGGGCCGTGATGAAGAAGGTTGCACTGATTGTGCAATGGTAGGAGTTATTTGTAATTGAGCTAATTTGTTTGTAATAATATATGGAAATTCATCCGAATATCTAGAAGGTTTAGGAGCAAAGGAGGGTAAAGATGGAGAAGAAGATGGTGGAAAGTAAGATTTTTTAATTTTTGATGGTGGGGTTTGTGATGAAGTGGCTATATTAGCCTTGACCATACTTGATGTGGTTAAGGTAGAGAGATACATATTTGTATAATTATTTTGTTCAATTATATGGGATAAATCTCTCTTAGAGATAGGACCTGTATCCTCAAAGGTAGATTTAAAAGGAGAGGCTTTTATATCTTCTTTAATTTTTATAGGCGCCAAAGGCGGATGGGGTTGATTAAATTTAGTTCCAGTTATGCTTTCCCAAATAGCATTAATTTGGAGAGATACTTTAGGACATTTAAGAACTAACCAATCAAAGAAGGCAATATTAACTTGATTGGTTTTAACATAGGTAAAGTAATTTTCACGAAAAATTGCTTGTTGATCAAACGGAACAAGTTTACAAAACGAGGGTTTTAATGGATGAGTTAAAAACTGTTGTTTAAGGGATTCATAATCCATGATAAATTCAGGAGGAGTTAGTTCTTCAAGAGAAACAACATTGATATGATAATCAACAAAATCATTTATGTTGACATTATCCTCATTGGTCTCGTTAGATTGATAAATTGGATAAGCAACACCAATAGGAGGTGAAGAATCAACTTCAAGATTGGTGAGAAGCTTGCTTATTTTAGGAGGAGGAATAGTTCTAGGAGGAAGTGAAGAGGTAGAAGTTGATGTTGAAGCTCGAGGAGCAAAAATAATGTCAACTTTACCATCATCATGGGTAATAATTTGAGAAATTTCTTGAGACACTTGTCTCTATTGAGATTCTTCATAATTTGTATCAGTGATAGTCCACTGATGAGGACTTGGAAGTTCTTTCCAATTTAATTGTTTTCTATCTATAATTTTATTTTTATTGTTTGTCAAAAAGACAGTTGATGATCCAGTTTGTAGCTTGGTATAAGCTACTTTAGGAATAATGGTATGCATTAATTTATAATAGAAGCGATACACAATCGCAACATTAGAAATCATGCTAGATAGTTTAAAACCTTTTGTATAAATGTCTAAAACGGCAGCCTTATATGAAAGGTCATTATGCAGATTAATGGTAAAATCGGGAAAACAATCGAAGTATAAAGGTCCTTCAGCCAGACTTCCTTCGACAATTCCTAATAAAGAATCAAGATAATCTAGATGCCTTTTATCTCTAACAGAGATCATGGCGCAGTATTAAGCCCTAAAGTGACTAAGGGTTTTACAGCAACTTGAATAAGGCCAAGATGTAGATATTTATGGGTTGCCTGATGGCGTTGAATTTTTTCAGGAGAAAGAAGATATTCTCAATCTCCATGGAGTTGTACTGCATTTTATGTTGAAAATGCTCTTGAGTTAGAACGAGGAGTTCCTCGCTTAGATCTTTGATTTCATTTTGGCAAAAAGTTCTCGGCTAGAATTCATTTGGGAAGGATTTGCTTTAGTGGGGATTTTAGATTCATGGAAGTCTGCAATGTAAGGGAGTTTAACTATATGATGTTTTCTGTCCCAAAAAGCGGAAGGAATATCAGAACAACACAATTAGTTCCAAGTCATGATCTTGGTCATATATTATAACAAACTCATTAAAAACTCAGTTTGAGATTTAATTGTGTTGGTGTGAGGTGTTTGATGATATGTTTTGAGAGAGCAGTTACGACTTGGCCGTGGGACAATTTCACAACTATCACGTGTTTTGGTGGACTATGATACATGATATCTAGCCTTGTAATGAAGACGCGTGTTTGTTAAAGCATTTAGATGGGGGTACGGTATCTTCTCAAAAAAAAAAAAAAAAAAACGTTTAGATGCGGGAAACGATCGAGATCATGCTATAGTTTAAGATTTGTCGAAAGAAAGTTAGTCCCACGTCTATTAAATATGAGTTAGTAAAGAAGTGTATAAGTGATTATCTTCTCTTTAATAGCATGAAAGACTTTTGAGTTAAAACTCCTCACCTACGAGTTGAAGGTGGTTAAATTAGAGATAATATCGGTGTTGGTGGGGATCCACAGGCTCATGCACGAGTGTACGTCACGGCTGGGAGAATTTTACAAAGTATCAGAGTCGACGGTTCACCTAGACATGTGAAAATGCACCTTAGATGGATTTTGGTCCAAGGTGAAGTGTTGAGATATGTGGACCGAAAGTCAGTCTCACATCAGATAAGCGAAACTTCGAATATTAATGTTGGCGGAGATCCACAGGCTCGCGCACCCGTGTGCGACATTTTTCAAACGGATATTTTTTTTTGTTCGGACCCGTATGTCTTAAAACATGCAAGACCCATTTTTTGTCTGGACCATTTTTTAATATAATAAAATAATTTTTTAAACCTAATTATTAAAAAAAATGCATGATTTTTATGTCACCATGTATTCCAAGGTGAAGTGTTGAGATGTGTGGACTGAAAGTTAGTCTCACATCAGATAAGCGAAACTTTGAATATTAATGTTGGCGGAGATCCACAGGCTCGCGCACGCGTGTGCTACATTTTTCAAACGGATATTCTTTTTTGTTCGGATCCGTATGTCTTAAAACATACAAGACTCGTTTTTTGTCTAGAACCATTTTTTAATATAATAAAATAATTTTTTTAACCTAATTATTAATAAAAATGCATGATTTTGATGTCATCATGTATTCCATCACTGAATAAAGACATATTATATATTCGAAATTCAAGTCTTACGAGTTTCTATATAAAAATAAGATCATCATTATTGAAATTACAATGCAAATATCATGAAAGTTTCAAAGTACTCCTATAAATAAATAAAATATTATTTAAATTAATTGCTAAACGGGTTCTTATTTTTTAAAAAAACTTTGTCCCAGCCATTTTTTTAAAATGGACTAAAAAATTTGTCCAAATCCATATTTATTTTGAAAAAAATTATATCCGGACTCGTTTAAAGTGGGTCGAGACAAATACGGACAAATGAGTCCGAACCCTTTTTGGCACCCCTAGACTGTAGATAGGAAGGAGGTGGTGTGTGGGAAGTGAGTACAAAAAATTAAAAAATAAAATAAAAAATCGAGGTGCATGCTCGTAGCTAGTGTCTGTAGTGGGTCACCTTTCCATTATCCTTTTTTCTGAACATATTTTGTCAACAAATTTACTAATTAATAAAAATGTAAGGTATAAATAATTAAAAATAATTATATTAAAAAAGTGTCTTATTTACAAATAAAAACAAATTTCTTTTTTTTTGGGTCTTTTAAATAGAAAACAAATTTCATCGTAACATGTTAATATTAATTGGTTAGTTAACTTTTCTTCGAATAAATAAATAAAATAAAATAGATGGATTAGTTTTTTTATAACCCGTATATCATAACATATATATATCCTTACTCATGTAAAATAAATTATTTTTGGATTCAGCACGTTGGCATGTTTATGGCCTGAATTTTAGTCGTCTAACAATTATGTTTAAGAAATTAATTATTTTGGCCTAACCCAATACTATTAATGCTAAGTTCTTACATAACTTTGTGTTATATACGTTTGATTCGGGTACCGGACATAAATTGCCACCCTACCTAGATTATTTAAATATATCATGTGTGTACCATAGGTGTGATTATTCCATCGTTATATATCTTCTTTCATGGGAGCGCTTTGTTAAGAGAAACAAGAATTCCATCAAGAGTGAACTACATGATCAATCCAAATTAAAAATAGCACAAGTTTTTTTTATTAAAATCTCAAACTGATTGCAACACCATAAACCCTACTACATCACAGACATTGCGACGTAGGACATGATACCATGCACCTCCATTCAATAACAAAAAACTTTGACAAAAAACAAATTCCCAACAATAATGCTCCAAAGAAACAAGCACTAGAACAAATTAGACATTTTATAGCACCTAATTCATAGAGGTTTTCAATAACCCCTATGTATTACTTTTTATAACACCTAATTCATAGAGGTTTTTAAGTAACCTCTATGTATTAAATGATTAGACTTTTTATAACACATAATTCATAGGGGTTTTTAAAAACCTCTATGTATTAGGTTATTAAAACTCAACGTTTCATTGAGGCTTAGGTACTCAACATCTCATCGAGAACGACGACTCGCTCAGTGAAACTGAAACATCTCCACAAGAAGAACGAATCGACGCACCATCTTCGCGTTCTTGCTGTTCAAGATATGCTGATCTTCGCCATCGAATTCCAGCTCATTCAACCGATTGGACCGACCAACAGCTGAGCTAGCTAATCGATCGAGCAGGTACGCGATTCGTGATCCATTTGATGTGTTTTCGCTCGATTTGACCGATTAGGGTTTGTCGTCGTCTTCACAAATAAGTCGTCGATCTCGTCGTCTCATCGTCTTCACAATATCGTCGTCTCGTCGTCTCATCGTCTTCACAGCGCGTCTCCTCATCAACACCTCCATTTCGATCCCTCTTTCACCTTTTTCGCTTCGAAATTTGACGAGCGGTATTTTTCGATTCTTCTCCGTTGTTTTTGCTCTCATTGTAGATGTTTATGGATCTGAATCATTTAGACCTTGTTAAAGTTTTCTCTGTGATTGATCGATTTTGATTTGGTTTGGTTTGGTGATTTGAGCACAATACCCGACCTAGATTGATAAAAAGTTTGAACACTTGGATTTGGATAAGCGATTTCACTGATTCGCATTGTTGATTTGTTATGTTTGTGCGAGATCTCAAACTTTGGTTCTCAAATTCAAGTTTTTGGTTGAATATGGTCTCTGTTTGTGAAAATGCCTCAATGAGATAAGGTGAAATGCATTTGTTGATGGTGTTGTGGATATTCTGATTGAGTTTATACAATGTGATAGACAACTTGAATTAATTTCTGGTTCATATGTGCTTTATTTTAGGAAAATTTGTCTCCTTTGCTCATATATGTTTCCTATGTATTTGTATTTGAATGCAATGTTTGAGAGAACAAGTGACAATGAGTTTGCAGAGGGATGCCTTCCCCGCAGAAAGCCAAAAAAAAAAAAAAAAAAAAAATGTTTGTTTCTTTGAATTTGTTCTCCCATACATATAATTAATTGAAACCGTGTCATATACTTAGCAATATTTTTCTCCAAAGACTAATTAATTTACATTGTTCAACTTTTTTTCTTTTCTTTTAACAATAAGTGACGTGCCTTGTGCAGTGCGGAGGGTTTATACTCCATATATATCGCCGATACATATAATAACTTTTTCTTTTCTTTTTTTTTTCTTGTTTAGTTCATATGTGAAATTTTGAATTTTTTTGGTGTGTGTGTATGTTTCACAATTACTTTGTGTTTTTTTGTTCAAGCTCATCTTTTACTTGTAGTATCAATTACTTTCTATTTAGTAATTGTTGAATTAAAGTATCACTTTAATTCAACCCAATTACTTTTGTGTTTTTTGCTCAAATCAATGTTGATCAATAAAAGTTCGATTGCTTGTGTCGTTTTGATTGGCTTATTTGCGCTGCAAAGATTTCGACTCATAAGATTGGTTTCGTATTTGCACCGCTTATAGTAGTATGGCTCCTCGCTTATTGGTTATATTAGTCTATATAATATATTGCACGCCATCCCCTCATTATCGGTCGTCTTTCCTCTATATATGTACAAGTTTTTCCGAAACGTCGACGTTAGATGTTGGAGGTCATTGGGCAAGTGTGGCCTTATGCATTGCGTAGTAGTTTAGAACTCGATTCGAATTTACTTGTCCGTGTCGAATAACATGGCGGATACCTCGTAATTAATTGTACATGAAGTTGTCCTAAAAAGGACCAACTCATGATTTATAGAATTGCTTTTCTCACAGAGTGTTTGTTCTGAGCTCTTGATGAAGAATTTGTTTTGCTTCCATTTTTCAGATCGAGGTAATGTTCGCTAATCTTGGTCACTTCTCAAAGAAATCAATCAAGGTATCAAAATGTGGCCCTGCTAATAATTTCAAGTTGATCAAAATATGGTGAAATGTCATGAGAATGCAAGTAGACAGACATTTAGGATCATGTAAACATATCATCTTCAAATTGTACATCATGAATATGAGTTTTGAAGATGACTGGTTATTGTTGTTTATGGCTCCAAGACATGTTACTTTTTAACAATTACGATGTGTTAGAAAGCTGAAGTGTGCATTGGAATAAAAAAGGAAAATAAATTCTCTCTTTTTTGTTTAGGGCATGAAAGAGATTTTATTATCTTGCACAATGCATGATATAACTGTTGAATGCCAAAGTGATGATCTAATTACTTGGTCATGATGACCTTTTCTTTTTCTCTCTTTGTTTTATGTTTGTGATATCTTTAATAGTGCTTGTGGTTTCTTTGAACTCTATTTCTGCTACATAAATGATACATAAAGACTATGTGTCCAGTATTAATAGCGGCGATGAAGGATGAAGTGACACTTCATTCAAACACACATACGAAACAATGTAGCGAGTTGTTGATTAAGTATTGTGGTGAATAAAATTGTTCTTTTCTTTTTTGGATCTCATTTCTTGTAGGTGACTCATAATGAGAGTAAATTTGTGTTAATTTTTTGCTTTGAGGAGATTCTGGTCAAGTCTTCATGTCTACATTCCGATTCACGCTTCATGGACTAGTAAATAAACTTCTTGTTTTCTTCTTTGGGTCTAATTAGCGATTTATCTGGCTGGCTTCTTTCTTTTCTACTAATTTTTTTATATTTTGAGCTGGTACTTGTTCAGTCTTCATTCTGCTCTATAATTCACGGAAATGTCTAATATTTTTCTCTAGAGAATCTGATCCATATCATTTGTTGGCTCTTCGTTATTGTGCATTCTTTGAGCACTGCAATAAGATTACTGTTTTCTTCATTTTAGACTTATAGTTAATAAATGAGTTAAGATGATCAACTACCATATTTTACCAGAGTGGTGAGCTTTCTATGACTATAATGATCTGTTTCTGATACACTTTCTAAACCAAATATTTCCGCCAATCAGGGACCACAGTATGTGTGCACTAATTTCTGGACGTTTGTTTGCACAACTTGCAGTGGGATATAGTAAGATATCTCATATCTTATACATATCTTTTAGTATTGCAAAGTTTGTTCAGATTGCCAAACTGCCCTGAATTCTGCAATAAATGACATTACTAAGGAAAAACGTGCAGAATGCGAAATAAGTAGTAAAATATTCATAAAAAAGTATTCATTGTATAATAGATGCCTCTGATGCTCAAGTGTTAGTAACTTTGTGCTTTTAACATCTAATGTTGGCTATGACTCTCCTTTTTTTAAAAAAAATAAGGGCCTAAGTTTATGTATACTTGCAGGTTATTACTGATTACCAATCTTTTGTTTTGTACAGCTTACACTCAGTCACTTAGTTCTTAGCTATTTTTTCATCTTATACTTCACAAATTGCCACAAAAATGCACCAGCTTAGACATTCCAATTGCACCAGTTCTTGGTGTTGCTCAACATGTTACCAGGTATTTTTCTTTCATGTCCTGGACTCGATTGACTGATATTTTGTGTTTCATTAGAAAAATACCAAGTCTTGGACTTACTGGATCAATGGGTTACCAGCTTGATGGACTGAAATCACTAACTAATTAATCTGTAAGTTCTCTCATTCTGTTTTGATCTTAAATTACTTTATTTTATTCTAAAGTTTAATTAATGAGATAATTGTTCCAAATTGATACGTGATATTAGTGGCAACGACCTCGGAAAGCATTCCTAATCAACTTCCCCCAAACTTGCAAATTTCGTGAGTTTCCTTTATTGATTTTTCGTCTATGTTCAAGCAGTGATAAATATATATCTTCTTTCTCTTTGTTATTGCTCTTTCGTTGTCATTGCCGTTGTCTTCATGTGCAACTATTACGCTTGATTTTGTTTTCATGTACAAACTATATATTATGTACTTAGTAACTTGAGCAAAATTTATACGCAGATCAAAGAGAAGCACATCATTGGATTGGGCGATGCGTCGTGACATAATTCTTGGGATTGCTAGAGGAGTTTTATATCTTCATCAAGACTCCAGATTAAGAATTGTTCATAGAGACTTTAAAGCAAGTAATGTTCTACTAAGACGCGGAGATGAATCAAAAGATTTTTGATTTTGGAATGGCAAGAATATTTGTTCAAACTTTACATTATTTTTTGAATGAAATAATAATATTGTGAGTGGAATATAGATATATTTGTATATTTTCAATTGAAAATGGAAATGAAAATTAATTCCGAGCATTTTTTCAAATATTATTTTTTAAAATTACATTTGATAGGGGTTTGAAACCCCCATGTAAGCCTATAATATAGAGGTTTCAAACCCCTATGAAATCACTACAATTGATAGGGGTTTGAAACCCCTATGTAAGCCTTTGAAGATATTATAGAGGTTTGAAACCCCTATGAAATAGCCAAGATTTGATAGAGGTTTGAAACCCATATGAAATAGTCAAGATTTGATAGAGGTTTGAAACCCCTATGGAAGCTTGGAAGATAAGATAACACCTTAAAAGATAACACTTTTCATAGAGGTCAAAAACCTCTATGAAAAGTAAAATTTGTTCTAGTGAAGTAAGTCTAGAATGAAAATGGAAAAGCACCCTCATCAAATTAGTTAGGGCATTTGAATCCCTTTGGGACCTTCTTCCCACAATTGTTCAACAGCAGACTCAAGGCCACTGGGACCCTAAGCTTGAGTCCCAATACGTCGGCCTTAATGACAGTGCAAAGGCACACAGCAGCTTCAAGATCAAGAAGACCCTCAATGAGGCTGCAGCACGGCTGCTTTGCAGGTGTGCCTACAACAAGGTGCACCAGATCATCCAACAAGTTGGCACACACACCAAGCTTTAGGGTATCCCTAGGGCAATATGCCTTGCTGGGCTTGGGTGCTGGAGGGCACTTAGGGCGGGCACTAGAACAAATTTTACTTTTCATAGAGGTTTTGAACCTCTATGAAAGACTTTTCATAGAGGTTTTTGACCTCTATGAAAAGTGTTATCTTTTAAGGTGTTATCTTATCTTCCAAGCTTCCATAGGGGTTTCAAACCTCTATCAAATCTTGACTATTTCATAGGGGTTTCAAACCTCTATCAAATCTTGGCTATTTCATAGGGGTTTCAAACCTCTATAATATCTTCAAAGGCTTACATAGGGGTTTCAAACCCCTATCAATTGTAGTGATTTCATAGGGGTTTGAAACCTCTATATTATAGGCTTACATGGGGGTTTCAAATCCCTATCAAATGTGCAACAACAACAACAACAACAATATAGCCTCAGTCCCAAATTAACTGGGGTCGGCTACATGGATCAAACTTTTCCATTGTGCTCGATTCAGTGCAATTGATGGTGAGCTTTGCAAACCATTCAAATCTCTCTTAATTAATGCATCCCATGTTAACTTTGGTCTACCCCTACCTCGTCGAATTTCTACAGTTTCTATTGAGTCAAGTTTTCTAGTTGGGGCATTTGTAGGCCGTCTTTGCAAAATCCCTATCAAATGTAATTTTTAAAAAATAATAGCTGAAAAATGCTCGGAATTAATTTTCATTTCCATTTTCAATTGAAAATATACAAATATATCTATATTCCACTCACAATATTATTATTTCATTCAAAAAATAATGTAAAGTTTGAACAAATATTCTTGCCATTCCAAAATCAAAAATCTTTTGATTCATCTCCGCGTCTTAGTAGAACATTACTTGCTTTAAAGTCTCTATGAACAATTCTTAATCTGGAGTCTTGATGGAGATATAAAACTCCTCTAGCAATCCCAAGAATTATGTCACGACGCATCGCCCAATCCAATGATGTGCTTCTCTTTGATCTGCGTATAAATTTTGCTCAAGTTACTAAGTACATAATATATAGTTTGTACATGAAAACAAAATCAACTGTAATAGTTGCACATGAAGACAACGGCAATGACAACAAAGAGCAATAACAAAGAGAAAGAAGATATATATTTATCACTCGCTGAACATAGACAAAAAATCAATAAAGGAAACTCACAAATACGTAAGTTTGGGGGGAAGTTGATTAGAATGTCGCTCCTCCGAGTGTTGCCACTAATATCACCAGTATCAATTTGGAACAATTATCTCATTAATTAAATTTTAGAATAAAATAAAGTAATTTAAGATCAAAACGAATGAGAGAACTTACAGATTAATTAGTTAGTGATTTCAGTCCATCAAGCTGGTAACCCATTGATCCAGTAAATCCAAGACTTGGTATTTTTCTAATGAAACACAAAATATCAGTCAATCGAGTCCAGGACATGAAAGAAAAATACCTGGTAACATGTTGAGCAACACCAAGAACTGGTGCAATTGGAATGGTGCTAACTAGTGCACCTGTGGGGCTGTGAAGTATAAGATGAAAAAATAGCTAAGAACTAAGTGACTGAGTGTAAGCTGTACAAAACAAAAAATTGGTAATCAGTAATAACCTGCAAGTATACATAAACTTAGGCCCTTATTTTTTTTAAAAAAAGGAGAGTCATAGCCAACATTAGATGTTAAAAGCACAAAGTTACTAACACTTGAGCATCAGAGGCATCTATTATACAATGAATACTTTTTTATTAATATTTTACTACTTATTTCGCATTCTGCACGTTTTTCCTTAGTAATGTCATTTATTGCAGACCAATTCAGCGTAAGCGCTTCAAGCAATCTGAACAAACTTTGCAATACTAAAAGATATGTATAAGATATGAGATATCTTACTATATCCCACTGCAAGTTGTGCAAACAAACGTCCGTAAATTAGTGCACACATACTCTGTGGTCCCCGATTGCGTAAATATTTGGTTTAGAAAGTGTATCGAAAACAAATCATTACAAATCATAGAAAGCTCACCACTGTAAAATATGGTAGTTGATCATCTTAACTCATTTATTAACTATAAGTCTAAAATGAAGAAAACAAGAATCTTATTGCAAGTGCTGCTCAAAGAATGCACAATAACGAAGAGCCAACAAATGATATGGATCGATTCTCTAGAGAAAAATATTAGACATTTCCGTGAATTATAGAGCAGAATGAAGACTCGAACAAGTACCAGCTCAAAATATAAAAATTAGTAGAAAAGAAAGAAGCCACCAATAAAATCGCTAATTAGACCCAAAGAAGAAAACAAGAAGTTTATTTACTAGTCCATGAAGCGTGAATTAGAATGTAGACATGAAGACTTGACCAGAATCTCCTCAAAGCAAAAAATTAACACAAATTTACTCTCATTATGAGTCACCTACAAGAAATGAGATCCAAAAAGAAAAGAACAATTTTATTCACCACAATACTTAATCAACAACTCGCTACATTGTTTCGTATGTGTGTTTGAAAGAAGTGTCGCACTTCATCCTTCATCGCCGCTATTAATACAGATATATAGTCTTTATGTATCATTTATGTAGCAGAAATAGAGTTCAAAGAAACCACAAGCACTATTAAAGATATCACAAACATAAAACAAAGAGAGAAAAAGAAAAGGTCATCATGACCAAGTAATTAGATCATCACTTTGGCATTCAACAGCTATATCATGCATTGTGCAAGATAATAAAATCTCTTTCATGCCCTAAACAGAAAAGAGAGAATTTATTTTCCTTTTTTATTCCAATGCACACTTCAAATTTTCTAACACATCGTAATTGTTAAAAAGTAACATAACTTGGAGCCATAAACAACAATAACCACCATCTTCAAAACTCATATTCATGATGTACAATTTGAAGATGATATGTTTACATGATCCTAAATGTCTGCCTACTTGAATTCTCATGACATTTCACCATATTTTGATCAACTTGAAATTATTAGCAGGGCCACATTTTGATACCTTGATTGATTTCTTTGAGAAGTGACCAAGATTAGCGAACATTACCTCTCGATCCTGAAAATGGAAGCAAAACAAATTCTTCATCAAGAGCTCGAACAAACACTCAGTGAGAAAAGCAATTCTATAAATCATGAGTTGGTCCTTTTAGGACAACTTCATGTACAATTAATTACGAGGTATCCGCCATGTTATTCGACACGGACAAGTAAATTCCTCAAATCAGTTCTAAACTACCCGCAATGCATAAGGCCACACTCGCCTAATGACCTCCAACATCTAACGTCGACGTTTCTGAAAAACTTGTACATATATAGAGGAAAGACAAATTTGATAATGAGGGGATGGCAAAGGCAATATGTTATATAGACTAATAGAACCAATAAACAGAGCCATACTACTATAATCGGTGCAAATACGAAACCAATCTTATGAGTCCCGAAAATCTCAGCAATAAAATAAGCCAATCAAAACGACACAAGCAATCGAACTTTTATTGATCAACATTGATTTGAGCAAAAAAACAAAAGTAATTGTGTTGAATTAAAGTGATACTTTAATTCAACAATTACTAAATAGAAAGTAATTGATACTACAAGTAAAAGATGAGCTTGAACAAAAAAACACAAAGTAATTGTGAAACATACACAAACACCAAAAAATTCAAAATTTCACATATGAACTAAACAAGAAAAGAAAAAAGAAAAGAAAAAAGTTATTATATGTATCAAATAAGTAGTACCGAGTATAAACCCTCCTGCACTGCATAAGGCACGCTCACTTATTGTTAAAAGAAAAGAAAAAAGTTGAACAATGTAAATTAATTAGTCTTTGGAGAAAAATATTGCTAAGTATATGACACAGCTTTCAATTAATTATATGTGCAGGAGAACAAATTCAAGAAACATTTTTTTTTTTTTTTTTTTTTTTTGGCTTCTCTCCTGGGGGAAGGCATCCTCTCGCAAACTCATTGTCACTGTTCTCTCAAACATTGCATTCAAATACAAATACATAGGGAAACATATATGAGCAAAGGAGACAAATTTTCCTAAAATAAAGCACATATGAACCGTAAATTAATTCAAGTTGTCTATCACATTGTATAAACTCAATCGAATATCCACAACACCATCAACAAATGCATTTCACCTTATCTCATTGAGGCATTTTCACAAACAGAGACCATATTCAACCAAAAACTTGAATTTGAGAACCAAAGTTTGAGATCTCGCACAAACATAACAAATCAACAATGCGAATCGCTGAAATCGCTTATCCAAATCCAAGTGTTCAAACTTTTTATCAATCTAGGTCTCGTATTGTGCTCAAATCACCAAACCAAACCAAATCAAAATCGATCAATCACAGAGAAAACTTTAACAAGGTCTAAATGATTCAGATCCATAAACATCTACAATGAGAGCAAAAACAACTGAGAAGAATCGAAAAATACCGCTTCGTCAAATTTCGAGCGAAAAAGGTGAAAGAGGGATCGAAATGGAGGTGTTGATGAGGAGACGACGATGTGAAGATGATGAGACGACGAGACGACGCTGTGAAGACAATGAGACGACGAGATCGACGACGCCAGAAGACGACGCACAAACCCTAATCGGTCAAATCGGGAGCGAAAACACATCAAATGGATCACGAATCGCGTACCTGCTCGATCGATTAGCTAGCTCAGCTGCTGGTCGGTCCAATCGGTTGAGTGAGATGGAATTCGATGGCGAAGATCAGCATATCTTGAACAGCAAGAACGCGAAGATGGTGCCTCGATTCGTTCTTCTTGTGGAGATGTTTCGCTTTCACCGAAATAGTCGTCGTTTCTCGATGAGATGTTGAGTACCTAAGCCTCAATGAAACGTTGAGTTTTAATAACCTAATACATAGAGGTTTTTAAAAACCCCTATGAATTATGTGTTATAAAAAGTCTAATCATTTAATACATAGAGGTTACTTAAAAACCTCTATGAATTAGGTGTTATAAAAAGTAATACATAGGGGTTATTGAAAACCTCTATGAATTAGGTGCTATAAAATGTCTAATTTGTTCTAGTGGGGGGTGGTGGTGGAGGGCAAGGGACATAGTTGGAAGAGACCAAAGTGAAGAAGACAAGGTTCAAGGCCAATAGAAGGGTAGTTGATGCAAAGGTCTTGATTGCCATTTTAGGGACTCTAGTAGTCAAGCTAGCTAGTTTGCTAGGTAACTAATGATAGTACTACTTTGGTGGTGTGTTTGTGTGTGTAATGGAAGGTTTTGTCGGTTTTTATAGATGGGTATTGATTTAGTTGGGAATATAAAAGACTAGGGTTCCCATGTGGGCTCATTGTCTTGATCGGCCGACATAGCTGGCAGTGCAAATGGGAGGATCGAGGGGCGTTTAGCAGTCTTCACATTCTAATTGATTTAGTTTTTGCAAGGGCTTGGTGGTGGGGTTTCAAGTTTCAACTAAAAACAAAAGCAGGAGCATTTGCTAACATGATAAGATCATCCTATAATATTAATCCAACGAACTCATTAATTATTAATAACACATAAATAATGATAGCTCATGTCACGACCCAAATTTATATCCTAGTAAATTTCGTAAATTTCGTAATCAGGATCACCGACCTTTGACGTGAGACTTACATCGAGATACGCGCACTAACTGGGTACGTGGTTGAGGTATATTTTTAAGTTTTATGTGGTGTTTTTTGTGTATTGTGTATGTGTAAACTATTAAGTCACTTTTACTTGTCATTTATGGGCATTGAAATGAGAGCGAGGACATGCCATGGTGAATTGGTAAATTTACTTAGGTAATATTAAATAGTTAATCTAATTGGCCTATAGTTGAGTTAATAACAAATTATAAACCTAAGTTAAAAAAAATGAAAATCCTACACAATTGGAATGCCTCGAGATTCGTGCAACAACCCATCACCAAGTAACTTTTGTGTTAAAATGTGAGTCAACCACTACAAAAAAAAACCAAATCAACAACAAATAAATCTGATGCTGAATTGATATGGTTATGTTGCTAAACCACTCTGCAACAAATCAGCGACAGGTAGTAGCTGTTGCTAAACACATATTCTTTGGTTCACCTGTTCCTTGTATAGTAAGACCAATATTTGAGTTTTTTTCACTTTCCACTTTCAATGGCAGAATCACTTTTAACTTGGACTAGTTTACAACAAATTATTGTTGTTTGCAATCCAATATCATGAATTGAGCCATAAGATTTCCTAGATTAAGTTTAATTCCAACACCACTTATTCACAAAGTATAGTACTATTTCAAGAAATGTTTCCACTTTTTGTAATGAAGTCTTAGTTAAGGTTTTTTTATTAGATTCATAAGTCAAACTAGCTAGTAAAAACTTATGACACCAACAAATGTTAACTCTAACAAAAACTACCTATAAAGAATCTTGCATGAAAAAGCACATAGTGGCATTATTATTTAACACAATCACTTGGTATCCGTCACTACAAAAAAACAGCAAATCAGAAACGGTAATTTTCTGTCTCTGATTTGCATAAATTCCGTCTGTAATTGAAATCAGAAACGGAACAGAAACGGAATAAATTCCGTCTCTAAAATCGTCTTCGCTGATTCAATCAGAAACAAAAATTTGATTCCGTTTCTGATTAGAGACGGATTTAGAGACTGAAATTAGAAACGGAACAGAGACGGAACAGAAATGGAATTTTTTTCAAAATGGTACATTTTTAATTGCATTCCGTCTCTGATTCCGTTGCTAATTAGAAACGGAATAAATTCCGTCTCTGATTCCGTTTCTGATTAGCAACGGAATCAGAGACAGAAATCATTGATTCATGATATATTCCTGAAAAATTAGAGACGGAATAGCAACGGAATGTCTGAATTCCGTTGCTAATCCGTCTCTTATTTTCCTTTTTGTTTAATTTTCAAACATAAACATAATCCAATTGGTTCTCCAACCTATAACTTGAAATTACAACCATAGGACCTACTTCATCGCCTGCACCCCCTCCAACAACTCCTTGGGGGTGCTAACATCCTCAAAAAAAGTAAAATTTGACATTCATACATCGACAATATATATTAACAAATATTCAAATGAGAGAAAAAAAAAGTAAAAATCAAAAATTGAGAAATATTTATATATCCACGAAAAATTGTCTAGTATTACAAATGCTCCAAATTTCTAAATATTCACAAAACCACCAATCCTAATGTTCAACAACCATAAAAAAAAAACTTACAATCCTATAAATATGCACAAAAAGAATTATCAATCTAAAAGTCATGTAAACAATAGGAACTTCTACTTCCTCTAATGTTACCACTCCGTCATCTCGATGTCTAGTGTTTCCAAACTCACAGTGCATGTATTCAGTTTTCGTCCTACTCAACTTAAAGCCTTTAGATTCGAATGTATTCCTCAAGAGTTCTAATTTTCTATTCACTCCATCTTTGGTTTCATCTACTAAGACAATATTAATTGCAAATAACATACACCATGGTATATCCTCTTGAATATGTCTAGTTAGTTCATCAATAGCTAAAGTAAATAGATATGGGCTTAAAGTCGATCCTTGATGTAGTCCTATCGTAATGGGAAATTCTTTTGTAGATCCTCCAAATGTCTTTATACTCGTTACTACTCCATCATACATATCTTTAATAGTGTCTATGTATCTAGCATGCACTCTTTTTCTTCCTAGAACCCACCAAAGAACATCTCTAGGGACCCTATCATATGTTTTTTCTAAATCTACGAATACCATATGAAGATCTTTTTTCTTTTCTCTATCTTTTTCTAACAATCGTCTTACAAGAAAAATTGCCTCCATAGTTGACCTCCCATGCATGAAACCAAATTGGTTCTCTAATATTGTTGTTTCTCTCCTTAGCATATTGTCAATTATTCTCTCCCACAGTTTCATAGTGTGACTCATAAGTTTAATTCCCCGGTAGTTTGAGCAACTTTGAATGTCTCCTTTGTTTTTGAAGATTGGCACAAGCGTGCTTCTTCTCCAATCCATTAGCATCCGTTTTGATTTTAAAATTTTATTGAAAAGTTTTGTTAACCAAGTCAATCTATTTCTCCTAAGCATTTCCAAACCTCTATGGGTATTTCATCCGGGCCACATGCGTTCCCCATTTTCATTCTTTTCAATGCCTCTTTAACTTCTACAATTCTAATATTGCATGTATAGTTTGCATTTCTTTCTTGGTGTGGGTTTTCATCTATTATAGTATCAACTTGGCCATCATTAAATAAACTATCGAAGTAACTTCTCCATCTCTCCTCCTCCTCGTGCGTTAAAACATTTTGATTTTCGTCTTTAATACATCTTACATGACTTAGGTCTCGTTTCTTTTTATCTCTTAATTTGGCTAGCCTATATATATATATATATATATTTCGCCATCTCTATTACCCAACCTTGTATATAGATCTTCCATGAAATTTGTTTTAGCTTGACTAACTACTTTTTTAGCTTGTTTTCTAGCTTCTCTATATTGGTTGTACGCATCTTCATCTTGACACTTAAGTATTTTCCTATAGTTCTCTCTTTTAGCCTTAATTGCTCGTTGGACATCCTCGTTCCACCACCATGTTTCCTTCTTTGGAGGTCCCAAGCCCTAAGATATACCTAATATGTTTGATCCCACCCTCCTTATGCAACTACTCATTTCTAGCCACATTATATTAGCATCTAAGTCAAGATTCCAAACGTTTTCCTTTAGTAGTTTTTCTTTAAACTCTACTTGTTTACTATGTTTTAGGTTCCACCACTTTATTCTAGGGTCGCTAACTCTTTTATTCATATTATTCCGTTGTGTTAGCTTAATATCAAGTACTACTAACTTATGTTGGGTAGTAAGTGCTTCACCAAGTATTACCACTGCTATAGTTGCCAGTTTATTCATCTGAAGGTTTCTTTAAAATTATAGAAGTAATATATAACTCTTTTTAAAAAGGAGCTATTGATGATGAGGTGGACACACCGTGTTGTTCATGAGTCTGTGGGGTGGTTTGATGAGGTGGAACTTTGTATGAATAACTCATTTTGAGAATGAGTAATTCATACAAAATACTAAGTGTATGAATTACTCATTTTCAAAAGGAGTTATTTGTTTAACCCATCCAACCTTAAGTCACACACGCATGTATCAAGGTGGACAACCCATGCAAACCACATGCACGAATCTCGATGAGGACACCCCGTGCAAACTTCACACACGTATCTCGAGGTGAGCAACCCATACGACACACACTCATCTCGACGTGGACAACCCATGCAAACGTTGCGTACATATCTCGAGGTAGACAACTCATGCAAACAACATGTACGTATGTCGAGGTGGGCGACCCATCCAACCTCTGGCAATTCATGCAAACGTCGCGCACGCATCTCGAGGTGAGCAACTCATGTAACCTTTGTGCAAAATTGTGCAAACGTCATGCACGTATCTCGAGGTGGATAACCTATGTAAACTACACGCACGTATCTTGAGGTGGACAACCCACACAAACGTGGTGCACACTTCGAGATACGCACCACGCATATTATGCACCAAAACCTATTTTGTGCACATTCATTTTTACGTGGGTCCCGCACGCCATTGCATAAAGGTGTCACTTGGGCTGACATTCTAATTATATTTTTCTATATTATGTATATATATAATATATTATAAATATATAAATAAAAATTTAATATATATTTTATATTATATTTATATATTTATATATAATATTATATATAAATATAATATATAATATATATTATATATTATATAAATATTCTTATATATAATATTTTATATAAGTATTTATATATTTAAATGTCCACGTAGGCATCCACATTGACTGAAATTAGGTTTACATGAATAGCGCATTTTCAAAAAGAGAAATAACTTAATTAAGGAATAAAAAAAAGTTAACTTATTTTACTAATTTAAATAAAAATTAACTGTACAGCTGTAATTTTTCCTGCAAATTATGTTATGGACTTTTGCAGCACAAGATCAAGTTCAATTATCAACACAGGTCCAGTAAATTATGAAAACTACTTAATGATAACTTCATTAATTAAATAATC
Source organism: Stephania yunnanensis (assembly GCA_039657365.1). Lineage (NCBI taxonomy): Eukaryota > Viridiplantae > Streptophyta > Magnoliopsida > Ranunculales > Menispermaceae > Stephania > Stephania yunnanensis. The sequence goes on along the minus strand of CM077584.1, from coordinate 46,870,738 downwards.
CTCAAAACAATATAAGATCAAAAAGCCAAATTTTAATAAATTTATTCATACGAGCCATTCATATATATATATATATATACATATATTTATATCTATATACTCACTATCAAAACCTGAGGTGGGGAAATGTGAGCTGCCTTTCAGTTAATGTCCATCCCTTATGCATCGAAAGGCCAAGGCCTACGTACTGTACATGCCACTAAATAGACACAAAACACTAGAACAATTTCGGTATTTAATAGAGATTTTTAAACCCCCTATTAAAGGGAGGTGTTATTAAATAACATCTTATTGATAGGAGTTTTAAAAAACCTCTATATAATACATGTATTAAAAATTAAAATATAACACATTTTCACATGACATTTAATAATACTCTATTTAATGGGGGTTTTAAAACCTATATTAAAGACCAAAAATGTTCTAGTGAAACTAACAAATTGCTAAATCACTGATGACATATGTAGGCCTTAGCGCGCTTGTAATCATTTTTTACCTTATTCACAATGGAAGCTATTGGACACTCTTTGTATTTGCACTTCTTCTTTGACAGACAAGTACTTCAAATCCATGTGTTTTGCACCTTTTGAATACTTGTCATTCTTCGAAAAGAAAATTGTTACGGAATTATCACAGTATAACCTTATAGGTTTAGCTATACTATCAACTATAGCAAGTCCTGACACAAAAACCCGCAATCATAATCTATGAATAGTTGCCTCAAAGCGTGCCACGAATTCAGCCTCCATAGTCAAAGTAGCAATTACAGTTTGTTTCGCATTTTTCCATGAAACTGCTCCTCCAGCTAATAGGAACAAGTAACTGAATGTAGATTTCCTCGAGTCCACACATCCGACATAGTCTGAATCTGAATACCCAATCACTTCGAGATGACTCGACTATTTGTAGATCAACATGTAATCCTTGGTGCCTTGTAAGTACCTAAGTACTTTCTCTGCGGCTTTCCAATGATCCATTCCAGGATTACTTTGATATCGACCCAACATTCCAACAGTAAAACTGATATCTGGTCGAGTACAATTCTAGGCATACATTAAGCTCCCAACTAATGACGCATAAGGAATACATTGCATTTGCTAACGTTCCAAATCTTTATGCATGAGGACATTGCATTAAACTGAACTTGTCCCCTTCGTGAATTGGAATTATTCCTGCAGAGCACTTGTCCATTTGAAATCTCTCTAATACTTTATTGATATATCCTTTCTGAGACAAACCTAACAATCCTTGCGATCTATCACGGAATATCTCTATTTCTATCACATATAATGCCTCACCCATAACTTTTATTTCAAAGTTTATAGAGAGAAATCTCTTTACATCAGGTAACATAGCAACATCATTCGCAGCAAGAAGAATATCATCAACATATAAAACCAATATGATAAACTTGCTCCCACTGATCTTCAAGTATATACACTGATCAACAGTGTTTTTCTACAAAACCATATGACGTAATGGCATTATTGAACTTCATATACCATTGTCTGGAAGCTTGTTTTAATCCATATATTGACTTCTTCAATTTACACACTAAGTTTTCTTTTCCTATGGTCAAGAAACCTTCGGGTTGGTCCATGTAAACTTCCTCTTCTAAGTCTCCATTCAGAAAGGCGGTTTTCATATCCATTTGGTGAAGCTCAAGATTATAATGAGCTACTAAAACCATTATATTTCTTAAAGAGTCTTTCTTTGAGAGTGGAGAGAATGTATCTTTATAGTCAATGTCATCCTTTTGATTGTAACCTTCGGCGATATGTCTGGCTTTATGTCTTTCAATGTTGCCATGCGAGTCTCATTTTGTTTTTAAGACCCATTTGCAACCAACTTGCTTTGCACCTTCAGGCAACACGACTAATTCCCATACTTTGTTGTCATCCATGAATTTCAACTCGTCTATCATGGCATTAAACCATTTTTCAGAATCATCACATTTTATGGCTTGTTTGAACGAGACTGGATCTTTGTCAATGCTCAAATCACATTCTTGTTCAAGTGAATAAACCACATAGTCATTTGAAACTGTTGGTCTTCTTGTCCTTATAGACCTTCGCAATGCTATTTCTTGTGGCTTTCCTTGATCATTTACAACTTGTGCATCATTAGCTGGTTCATTAACAATAAATTCATTTTCTTCATTTGGAACAATGATTTGTCGTCCGGGTTTGTTGCGTAACTGTGATACAACAAGAGGAATAGCAATTTGAGAAGAAATGCTAGATGTAGGAATTTTCAATTGAATTTCATGAATATCCGCATTTCGTGATTCTTCACTCCCACTGATTTGGCCCTTCTCAATGAACTGAGAATTACCAGACTCAACTATTCTTGTACTATGGTAAGAACAATAAAATATGTACCCTTTAGACTTTTCAGGATAACCAATGAAGTAACATCAAATAGTCCTTGCATCAAGTTTCTTTTCATGTGGATTATATATCCGTACTTCTGCTTGACATCCCCAGACATGAAGATGTCTCAAACTAGGTTTCCTACCAGTCCAAAGTTCATAAGGAGTCTTAGGAACTGATTTACTAGGAACCCTATTCAGCAAATATGCAGAAGTCTTTAATACATGCATCCACAATGATGAAGGTATAGTATTACAACTTAACATACTCCTAACCAAATCCATAAGAGTACGGTTCCGCCTTTCATCTACACCAATTTGTTGAGGTGTACCAGGTATTGTGTATTGTGCACAAATACTTCGACTTTTAAGGAAATTTGCAAATGGACCTGGACATTGTCCAATTTCATCATATTTTCCAAAGTATTCGCCACCTCTATCATATCTCACTACTTTTACCTCTTTATCTAGCCGCATTTCTACCTCATTAATGAACACTTATAAAATTTTCACTGACTGAGACTTTTCATACAACAAGTACAGATAACAATAACGTGAGTAATCATCAATAAAGGTGATAAAATACTTTTGACCACTCCAAGATGGAGCATCAAAAGGACCACAAATATCGATGTTCATCAATTCAAGAGGCTCACTGTTGCTTGTGCCAGGATGTTTTGATATATGTTTGGTTTGCTTTCCCTTAATGCAATCCACACATACATCCCAGTCAACAAAATCCAATTGAGGTAAGATATTACTTTTCACTAACCTCTTTACTCTTTCATTGGATATGTGACCTAGTCTTTAATGCCAAAGAAAAGTAGAGCACTCATCATGTGCACTACGTTTATTTCCAATAATATGCTCAACATTAAACAAGGATTCAACAAACATAGTATCAAGATTGAAACGATATAAGTTGTCAATTAAAATACCAGAACAATAATAGTATTTGTGTTTAAATAAACTAAAACAATTGTTTCCAATCTTTAAATTAAAGCCTACACAATCCAATATTGACACAGAAACAAGGTTCCTTAAACATTCAGGAACATAAAGACACTTTTCTAAATCCAAAAAGCATATGGTATCTAGGATTAATCTGTAATTCCCGATCCCTTCTATGCGTGCCTTCATTCTGTTCCCCATAAATAAGAACTTTTCAGTTCCGCTTATAGGATGGATTGAAATGAATCCTTGCATAATATGTGAAACATGAGTAGTTGCATCAGTATCAAGCCACCAGGTATTATTAGGCACTTCAATTAAGCTTGATTCAAAACATACCGAAATGTAATGTATACATTTCTTCTCAAACCATGTCTTTCATTTCGGACAGTCTTTCTTGAAGTGTCCACTCTTCCTACAGAAGTGACACCTCAGTTCCTTATGGATTCGACCCTCATGGAATTTCATTGGGGCTTTCACTACAAGAAATTTGAGCTTTTACTACAAATTTGACGAATCATTTGTCACGGTTTAAAATAAGCGTATCCAATAGGCGTTTTAGTGACGGTACATTAATCGTAAACAAAGGTTTTATACATTAACACTTATTTTTGTCACGACTTAGATTTCGCGTGATGAAAAGAAGCTTTAGAGACGAACATGTTTCCATCACAAATAGGTACAAATTTTTCGTCACGTAAAATGTGTTTGCTCACAATCATTATTCCGTAACAAATGAAAACACAATTTTTGATACACGCGCGAAATCGAAACCCCCAGCAACCTCATTCCCATTTTTTTCCCATATTTTCAAGCGAAATCGCCGCCCTTCTCGTCCCACTCCACCCTACTGTTCGCGCGAAACCACCTCCACTTCATCGTCGTCTCCACTTCGTCGTCGTCATCGCGCCTCCACTTCGTTGTCGTCGTCGCTGGTCGTCCCCTTCCCTCGTCCTCCTCTTCCCTAGTCCTCGCGTCTCCTCTCTGTTCATCCCCCTGGTCGTCCTGCATCTCCCTGGTCATCGTCCTGCATCGCGCCTCCTCCCTTTGCATCTCGCCGACTCGCTGGTCATCCTGCATCGCGCCTCCTCCCTCTGCATCTCCCTGGTCGCTGGTCGTCCTGCATCGCGCCTCCTCCCTCTGCATCTCCCTGGTCGCTGGTCGGCGTGCATCGCGCCTCCTCCCTCTGCATCTCCCTGGTCGCTGGTCGGCGCCGCTGCTCCCTGGTCGGCGCCGCTCCTCCCTGGTCGGCAAAAAAAGGTAAACCTAAACCCTCATCTCACCCCCTGGTTTCTTATGTACTTGAACAGATTATTTAGATCCCGATAGCCCTTGAACAAGAAGAACAAAGACCCTAAGTGCGAAGAACACCACAAGGACTTGTCAATTCCTTCATAAGTTTGGAGACATTTCAATGAAGAACCTAAGAAAAGAAACAAATTCTCAGCAAGAAACTCACAAATTTCATTCAAGATTGGATGATCTCACTCAAACTCTTGCTCGCCATGAACAAGAACCCGAAGTGCAAGAATGCCACAAGGATTGATTAGTTCCTTGATAAGTTCAAAAGTTCAATAAAGAACTAAGGAGAGAAGGAGCTCTCAAACTAGAGATAAACTCTCATTTCATAGTTCCATGATTCAAACGTCTTACATTGGTGACTTTATATAGATAGTTACAAACTTTGATAAACAATAACAAAAAGACTCCCATTTATAAACTTAGAAAATGTAAATCTAGGGAGTACACCACAATAGGTAGACCTAGAAACATGCAAGGACACTTTGACTTGTAGGGCTTGACCAAACACATAAGATAACTCAAAATTAGCAAAATTGATCTACTACTCCCACTTCTGACTTCCTTTCCTATATACAATTCTCTACAATTCTCAATGTTTTCTTGCACTAAAACTCTATTTCATTTCCTCAAATGAATTAAATTTGACATTATTAGGTCCATTTCAAACAAGTACTAGGAAAATCCAAACACATGAATACATAGATCATCTTTGAAAAACTTTAAAAAAAAAAAGTTGTAAAAACAAGGATGTGGACTTGTTTAAAGAGACAAGTAATCAAAGGCATAGTTTATTATGAAAAGGATAGGAACATAATAATTTTAAATAGGGGGGGTATTGTATTAACAAATCGAGCTCATTTGTCTACTTATAAGATACAAAGAACACAGAAATGCAAATCAATATATTTCCAACTCAACAACCTAGGCGGTTAGCACTATTCATCTCTTGCAGTCCAACTTGCTGCCATACATCTAAACACAAAAAAAAACCCCCAAATGATAGAACTAGGCCAAATTGGTTGGCCCATGTGTGCACTTTAGCCCAAATTTGATTTGGATTGTCTTGGCCAAAAAGGTCTTCTAAATCCCAAATGAAATGCCTCTGACTTTTCTCTTGCGTTGGATTGCATCATATACTATGTTCACTAAAATGCACTAGTTCGGAATCAGTTTGTGAGATTTTTAATCATTTTGCTTGTCTATTAAAAAATGTGCCCATGTCCCTAATGCACAGAATATTTATATTCAATTCAAATCTAGATCATTTACAAACAATGGCCAAGTAATGGATGGTGTATTAAATATTAATAGGGGTCTTTTATCCAATAGTGAAAACAAACTCACCAAATCCCTAGATTAATAAGTTATAAAACTCGAATGGCATAGATTTTTAGGTGACAAATTCTAGGCACCAAGTTCAAACGCCTAATAGAGAGCTAGGTCAAGCTCTATATATTGAGCATTGCATTAGTATGGACAATGCCCTAGATGTATAGCTTTCTTACCACAAAGGTGAAGAAAACAAGTTTATGTAAGTCTATCTAAACTAATATTTATATATTTTACGACATGCAAATTAATAGAAAAATATGTCGTTCATGAATATATTTTTAGATTAATTAAAAATGTTTCTGGTACATCCAAAACTTTAAGCACAATTAATTGAAGCACCTAAAGCTACGTGAATTCCATTCAAACAAACTCCTTAAAAAGGAATCAAAACTTCTTTCTTTTAAAAATGTAAGCAAACCTTTGCAAAACATAAAAGTCATCATAGTGAAAACTAAATAGGTTTTCTTCCATAACCTTTATGCTTTTAATCTCTAAAATTTTTATTAGTGTACATTTGATCACTAAACTTTTATTGTTATACATTTGATCCTTGAACTTTTGAGTTTTTGTGATTTTGATCCCCAAAGTTTAAATTTTCTATGTTTTTTAGGGAAGTTAATTTGTTTTGTTTTTTTTTTTACTTTGGTTGGCCAATGTTAGTTGTTCGATTTACGAATATAAACTGCTTTGCTTTTTTTGACTAGTCACACAACACTCTTATTACCCACATCGTTGAAATTTGATACTTTAAATGATGGAAAAACTAAATGTATATCTTTGTTCGATTTAGTAATAGATATTAATACAAATTTAGAAACCAATAGCATGAAGTATACAAAGTTTAGAGATGAATGAAATGATGAATTTTGCTTTATTAATATTATGAGAATTAAAAATAAAATTTCTATTTAAAAGTGAATACCTGTCAAATGGCAGATGGCCTCTGATACAAGGTTGTGAATTTTCTTACATTCGTACAATGTGTGTATTTGGTAGGATATTTCATATTTATTTTACTAGTAAAGCATGTCATGATCAACATTATAATGCATTAGAATCATGTATTGAAGTAATTATTTAATCTTTGATGTTATAGTTGTTTGTGATTTCATGTTCGTACACTTGCTTGGATGATAAATATATTCTATTGTAATAATCTTCATTTAATTGTGTTAATGTCATGTTTCATATTCCTAATGCGAAATAATGGATAAGAGTTGGATATCTTTAGTTGATCGAAATTCTCAAGAATGTATGGATGGGTATGAACAATTTTTAGATTTCGCTTATGCCAATAACGGACAAAGGAAAAATTTATTGCCCATGCAAGGAGTGTTGCAATAGATTTTTAAAGTCAAGAGAAAAGGTTAAAGGACATCTTATTTTAAATGGATTCTTAAATCATTACAAAAATTGGATTTATCATGGAGAATCTAATACTCATTCAGATTGTTATGAAGATAATGAAGAAAGACATAAATCGTTTCATGATGATATGGTTGGAATGGTACATGATGCATTTGGGATTCCTAATATTGATGATGCAGTAGACTGAAACTCGAGTGAATCTACACAAGTGTTTGGACCTAATGAAGAAACTAAATCCTTTTTTTAACCTTATAAAAGATGCAGAACAACCATTATATCCAGGATGTGAAAAATTCACTCAACTTTCATTCATTGTACGGATGTTGAGCTTGAAAGTAATGAGTGGTTGGACAGATAAGTCGTTTACTTTGTTGTTTGAGTTGTTGATAGAAGCATTTCCTGAAGGCGCCCGATTACCTAATTCATATTACAAAGCAAACAAATGACCACAGATTTGGATTTTACTTATGAAACATGGGATGCATGTCCTAATCATTGTATGTTGTTCAAATATGAAAATAAGGATATTGGTGAATGTGTTATTTGTCATGCATCAAGGTATAAGGAAGATGATTCTAATGACCCAAATACAAGTAAAAATACAATTGCAAATAAAAATGGGGGAAAGCGAGTTGCAGCTAAACAAGTGAGATATTTTCCATTGAAAGCTAGATTGAAAAGATTATTTATGTCATCGAAAACATCTTCACTCATGACATGGCATGCAAAAGAGCGAATTGATGATGGTGTATTGAGGCATCCTGCAGATTCTCAAGCGTGGAAGACTTTTGATACAAAAAATTCTTCATTTGCTAATGAAATACGAAATGTAAGACTTGGACTAGCAACAGATGGATTTAACCCATTTAGGAATATGTCGTTAGTTCAAAGCACTTGGCTTGTTGTATTGATGTGTTACAATTTGCCACCTTGGTTGTGCATGAAACAACCATTTTTGATTTTATCAACACTCATTGATGGGAAATATGGACCAGGGGATAAGCTAGATGTATTCATGCAACCACTTATTGAAGAGTTGAAAGAACTATGGAACGAAGGTGTACTCACATATGATGCATCCACAAATGAAATGTTCAAACTTCATGCTTTGCGCATTGTTGTGGACCATTAGTGATTTCCCGCTTATGCTTATCTCTCAGATGGAGCACCAAAGGAAAGTTTGCATGTCCTTGTTGCAATATAGAAACAAAATCTCAATGGTTGAAGTATGGTGGTAAATATTGCTTTACAGGACACCGAAGATTTTTACCTGTGGATCATAAGTTTCGGAGGGATAAATTTTTTGATGGGAAATGGGAGTGGGATAACGTGCCTAACTATTTGACAGGTAGTGGGGTGTTACATCAGCTAGATAAGTATGAGATACTTACTGAGTATAGAAAAGAAGATCTTATGAAGAAAATTAAAGTAAGCAGTGTTAAAAGACGAAGAGAAGAAGATGCGAACCCTGTCATTGTCAAGAATAAGGTGCATAGTTGGAAAAAAAAAAGTATATTTTTTGAACTTCCGTATTGGGAGTATAATTTGATACGCCACAATCTGGATGTGATGCATATTGAGAAGAATGTTTGCGACAATGTACTTTTTACATTATTAGGTGTGGATGGAAAATCTAAGGACGGTTTGAATGCAAGACGTGATTTGCAGGAAATGGGTATTAGAAAACCTTTACATGTTCAAAAAAAGGGTTCTAATAAATTTTATATACCTCCAGCACGATTTTCAATGAATAAGAAAGAAATAACTATCTTTTTAGAGAGATTGAAGAGTGTGAAAGTGCTGATGGGTATTCTTCAAATATTTCACGATGCGTCAATGTTAAAGAACGTGTTATTCGAGGTCTCAAAAGCCATGACAACCATATTCTCTTACAACAATTACTTCCTTTGGCTATTCGAGGAGTGTTGCCAAACGATGTTGTTGCACCAATTATTGAGTTAAGTCATTTCTTCAAGCAATTGTGGTCTAAAGTTAATAGACTTTCTGATTTAAAGGTTATTGATGAACGTATATCACTTACGTTATGTCATTTAGAAAAAATATTCCCCCCATCTTTTTTTGATGTCATGGAACACTTACCAGTGCATTTAGCTCAAGAAGCAATGGTTGCAGGAAATGTTCAATTTCGATCAATGTATCCGATTGAGAGGTTTTTACTCACACTTAAAAAATATGTGCGGAATAGAGCTCATCCAGAAAGTTCTATTGCAAAAAGTTATTTGATGGATGAGTGTATGAGTTTTTGCTCAAGATACATTGACGAAAATGTGGAGAAAAAAATGAATAAAGCACTTCGAAATTATGATGGTGGAAACGACGGTGGACAACCATTTGGAAAAGAAGAAGTAGTATTGCTCGACAATATCACATGGGTCCAAGCCCATAGATGTGTGCTTGTTAATACCGATGAGGTTTTACCATTTCAAAGGTAAATAAATATCTTTGCTTTTTTTTAATATTATTATAGTTACTATAATAACTAATTTTATCTATTATTATGTTAAGTATGCACCTTGAGGAGCTTGCAAGAGAAATGTCAAGTGCATCAGAACGCACTATTAGAAAAAAACACAACGAAACATTCCATACATGGCTTATGAATCATGTAAGTAATATTTATTCATTTTTTGCTACTCAAATAATATGCTTTCAATGTATATTAATGCAAATATGAATCAATTTAATTTATAGGTCCACAATTTACGAACGTCGTCAGATGGAACACTTTCAGAGGAAGTTGAAAAGCTTGCAAATGGCCCTAGTAAATATGCTCGGAGATTTAAGGGGTATATAATAAATGGTATGCGTTTTCGCATAAAAGAAATCGACAATAGAAGAGCAACCCAAAATAGTGGTATATATATGGATGCAGATACCATGAGTTATGCCAGTATTAATGATAAGAATCCACGTTGGGGATAAGTCACTTACTATGGAGTGCTCACTGATATTTTAGAGATAGTTTACCCTACCAACCTTAAGTTTGTTTTGTTCAAAGGTGATCGGATTGACTATAAGACTGGGAGGAAAACAGATGATTATAAATTCACCTTAGTGAATTTTAATCGTCTTCTATATCGGAATAATCAAATTGGAGATGAACCTTTTATTTTGGCGGCTCAAGCGAAACAAGCTTTCTACGTGAGAGATCCTCTAGATCCTGATTGGTATGTTGTTGTCAAAGTGACAAGCAGAGATGTTTTTGATAATATTTCACAAATAGAAGATTGTGAACATCAACAATTAGCTGGAAAGAAAAGTGGAGATGACAGTAATTTCGTATGCGTGAGACATGATGTCGATGGAACTACAATAGAAGTAAACAATGTTGAAGATTGAAAAGAATGGATTATGCACGAGTATTCATAAAATTCTTATGTACCATATTATGAAAGTTAGCGAGTCATTATTTTGCTAACTTTGATTATTGTCACTCAATTTATTATTTTTCATTTTCATGATGATTTGTTCAACATTATAATTATCATCATTTCAGGTTCATGGCTCGTGGAAAGTCTTCAAAGAGAACTATGGAGGATTATCTCAATTCAAAAGAACAAGCACAAGTTGAACAATCACATGAAAGTGATAGAACAAGTGAAGCATTGATGCATTCATCCGATGAAGGTAAAATTTTAAATTTCGATATCGAATATTTCTTATATTACAAACACTATTTCTAATTAATTCTCTACGAGAGGAACAATCAATTACAACAACGAAGAAAGGTAGAGGTCCAGCTCGTCCAATTCGTATTTGGGGGTCTGGAAATAAGTTGAAGCTACAATTTAATGACTTCATGCAACCTATTGGAAAAAGAAGATATTCTTACTCGAGTATAATACTGATGGTTTGACTTTAAGTTTCATAATGTTTAAGTACAGGATAATACTGATGCCCCACTGGAGTTTCGTGAAAAATGTTTAGAGAAAGTTGCCAATACCCGGAGATCGTGGAAGCATACATTAAAAGTGCATTACGAGAAGCACAAAGATGATGAAGATATTCTTACTCGAGTGCCTGATGAGCGTGTACAAGATGAACAATGGCCAATACTTGTGAGGTATTGGAACGAAGATGAATTTAAGGTACAAATCAAAATTCTTAGTCTTGCATTTGATTTCAGCTCATTTAAATAATTTCATCACATTGGATACATTGCTTCCTTTTATTCAATTACCTTAAAATTTTGTAGATCTTTGAGTTAGTTTTTTAGAAATGAATAATAAGTTGGATTTCAATTTAATTCATTTTTATATGTGTAATAAGTATTTTAATATTGATGCAGAAAATTGCTAAAATAAATGCCGAAAATAGAAAACAAAAGACTATTTGCCATCGAACAGGTCGCAAGTCTTTCGCGAACGTACGTCATAAGGTAATCGAGCAGGTTCTTAAAAAAAATTTGAGTGTTCTATATTTTTTAAAGATAATCATTTCTCACTTGACAATTTTACCTTTAAGAGAGAAAATAAGGGTGCCCACAGACCGCGCTTCAGTATGGTTGACAGCTTATTATAAAAGGGCAGGAGCTAGATCGAATGAAGATACAGAAGAATTCGCGGTAAGAAAAGATTTATTTCTTCATAACTAGTAATACATATTTAGTTTACATCATAATAATTCCTTTCTATGTTAATATCAAATTTTATGTTTAGTTGCAATTGCAAAATGAACTTTTACAAATTCCCGAGTCAAAGCAAACGGTGGAAGTTCGAGAGAAATTTTTAAAAATGTAATAGGAGATGAAAAACGCGGCGTATGCTAACTTATGGTCATGGACCCTCATTTAAAGATGTGTTTGGGAAAGATTTCCGAATGTCCCATGAGATATTGCAATACGGAGAGCACAAGAAAAGGCAAATGCTACAAATGAGCTCCTTCGCGAGGAACTTGCTGCGACAAAAGTAAATATTTCATCAATTTTGGTTGTTTTTTTATCATTTCTTTCATGAATCTAATACGACAATCTATTGCAAATTTATTGTTTATAGACAAACATGCAGTCACAAATAGATAACATATATGCATGTTTGGAGAAAGCTGGAATTCAACTGCCTATCAACGTCAATCAAGTAATTCACCGACATTATTGTTGATACTTGAAGTTTATTAATTATGTTCTAATTACAAATGAGACAATTAATTGATTTTTTTGATTACATGTCAGAGTTCAGATGTTGGAAGCTCACATAGGCCTCATGTTCAAACATCTTCTCATGATGGATGTTCTCCTGCTCATTGATTATTCAAAAGTGAACGATCAAAAAGGTAATAATTTAAGTTTTGCTAGAATATCTTAAGTTACCTTCATGTGACCAACTTAAGAGCATCCACCTTCATGATTGTTATTTTGAACATTTACTCATCTCCTAAATTTGACAATTTATTCTATCATTGAGTTGAATGACATTTGCTAGCTAAACTACTATTTCAAGAATTGTTAATGCTTTTAGTATATGTAGACCATCTAACTTTTGATAATTTTTTGAGCTTTTTACTATTTTATGTTCTATACAAATGAAACTCATAAATTTGCACCAATAAATTAAGCACTATGCATGTTTGAATATATTTATAACTTTGATAATTATTTGATGCATGTTGAAGTTTGCACAATGTTTAAAATTATTTGTGAATCTTTAATTTAAGGGCATGTTCTTCTAAAATTTTGGTAATACATTATGGTTCACCAAAGAAGAATGTATTTGACTTGTAGAATTATTTGATGCAAGTGAAATTTGTTAGAATCTTAAATTTAAAGGGTGGTTTTGCTGGAATTTCTGTAATACATTATGATTTATGAATGTGATTATATTTGACTTGTAGAATTATTTGATGCATGAGGAAGTTTGCAAAATGTTTAAAATTTTTTGCTAATATTTAATTTAAGTGAAGGTTCTGTTGAAATTTTATTACTACGTTATGATTTATTAAAGATTTTTTTATTTATGTAAGTGTTTAAGTGCAATTACTTATATTTATAACTTTGATATTTTAGATGCGCAATTGGATGAGACTTCAAAGGGTAAAGATGATGAACTGAAGAAAGCTTCACGTGAAGAAGAAATAGAAGAAGCATGGAGTGAAAACATTGAAGAAAACATGGATTTATTTTATTTTACTATGTTAGACTTAAGCCATGAAGAAACTTGTCAAAGTTTAATTTTATTTTGCTATGTTTGACTTCTAAATTAAGTATTATCATTTTTTTGGTACTTTGGATTCAAAATCACAAAAATCAAACTTTGAATTGATTGATAATGTTGGCCTTGTAATGCAAGTAAAGTAACTTCTAAATATTTTAATAGATGCAATATTTTTATATTGACAGATGCAAGATAGTTACAACAACTTTTATATAAATACTTTTTTTTTTGTGACGGAGCAATGTATATATAAAATATTATTATTTTTTGTCACCAAAGAGAAAGTCGTAGCTACATGTATTTGTGACGGACAAAGTCTTGCGACGTAAAACATTTTTCTTCTTTGTTTAATTAATCATTTGTGACGCACATATAGTCGTAACGAAAATATATTTTTTATGACGTGCAAAACTTCCGTAATAAATATGTCATAGATCCGTCATAAAAGGTATTTGCCACGCTAATTTCCGTGACAAAAAAGCTTTTGCAACGGAGTATACGCAACTTTAACTTTTCCGTGACAATACCGTGACAAAAATAATAGGTGACGGAAAAACAACTTGTCCCTACGGAATCGAAGCCGTGACAAAAACTATAATTTCTTGTAGTGTTTGTCCTTCTTTCTTTCCTTCTTTCATGTGATCGCTTTGTTGCTGCTAGCTCCATCATGCATAGTGAGATGAACTGAGTGACCCTTTAGTTTCCTTAATCTCCCTTCCTCTTATACGAGCATGGCCTTAATTTCTCGCAAGTTCCATTTTTCATTTATGGTGTTGTAATTCACCTGGAACTGACCAAACTCAGGGGGAAGGGAATTAATAATGAACTGAACCAGAAATTATTCACTCACGTCCATACACATTGCTTTAAGCTTCGCTGCCAAGTTAGACATACTAGTCACATGATCATGGATAGGTTGTGACCACTCAAGTTTCTTAGTGGTCAACTCACTCATCAAGCTTCCTACAATGGATTTGTCAGGAATGTCCGATTGTGAGTACTCTTTTAGCTGGATCATGAACTCATTTGCGTCGCTTGTCTTGGGCATAAATGGTTTGACATTTTCTGCAATCGTCATTCGCATCAAATTCAAACTTAGCCTATTAGACCACTCTCAAGCCTCATATAGAGACATTTCTTCTTCGGAGCTAGTCTCGGTAATGGCCGCAGGCTTTTCATCTACAATGATTGCTAGGTCAATGTCCATTACACCCAGTTGGAACTAGATCTGTTCAGACCAATCATTGTAATTGAGCCCATTGAACTTAACCGTCATATTACCTAAGGCAAACATATTAGAGGACGCTGCAAATATAACAAAATCATTCACAAAGTTAAACTTAATAGATTCAGACATACAATACATTTATTATGTATTTAAGTTCACCTTTGGGTAGTACTTTAATACATAATTCATGCTATATCAAATTCTTAATAAGCATACTTTCATAGACAATCAATCATACTTGGGTAAATAAGTAAGATATCTTTGGATAAAATATACCTATTTTTAATTAAGTATGAAGATAAATCTCTTAAGTTTCATTAATTATAAGCAATGGTCCACCTTTGGGTGACCTCCTAGCATTATAATTAATTGGTCTTAATTAAATATTTAACATCTATTCAAGCTAGGCCACTTTGGTGACTAACAAGCTTTTCATTAAATAAACATTTAATTAAGCATACTTTAATTCTAATTTCAAAAATTTTATATTCTAATACATAATTAACATTCTTAATTTTCATATACTGCATGTAATTAATTAAAACAATACTTAAACATGCAACTATTAAGACATATTGGAAAATACTTACAAAATTATTGGTATGTATCCATAGCAGTTGATCAATTAATCAATACATTATTTTATGTCTTGAAACCCATATATAGTACATTGTCATGACAATATCAAATGTGGCAAATCACCCACTTGCAATTCACGTTTACCAACTAAGAAATTAAACGTGGCAAATCAGCCACTTGCAATTCACGTTAATCAACACTAAGAAATCGGTAAGATTAAGCTATGCACCTACTTTGTAGGAAATAATTTGTACATAAAGAAATGAATAATTAAACTAACGTAATGATAGCAATTAGATTTATACATAAGACCGTACACAATGCATATATATAAATAAAGGCCAAATTTTAGTTCATCTAAGAATTTATTATTCAACGGCATATATATCAATTTATTATAGATCCGAATTCTTTAACGCCAAATATATTGGCATCGGAATAGGAAAATACAATATACCCAAAAATGCAATATACCCAAAACGCAAAGTTAAGTCGATTAAAGTATTGATCTATAATGCGAAAATTAAACATCGACTTAAACCACTCAGTTGAATCAAAAGTGTTTAACCATGCTCTGATACCAATTGCAATGTAATCTTTACTGATCTATATATAACACTTGTGATTCAATCATAAATCATAAAAATATAAACATACCTCCTTCCATTGCCATTAAGTTTGAGAATATTTTTTTCCCTCTCTGCCTTCTTCCGTTAGATAGAATAATCTTGATGGTGAGATCTCTTTGGTTTTTAAACAAATCATATCTCAATAACTGTTTTACAGTTATTGGGTTCGTTTATTTTGAAGAAAGAGGGAAGGGAATTAAAACCCCCATACTCAAAACATTTATGCACAAACTACCATCAAGTTGTGGGCTCAAAACATAGAGTATGTAACAATATAATATGGGTCACATATAATAGAGATTAATTAGAGATTAATTAGGAAAAAATAATCTAACACGGGACATTGGAACTGGCCAAGGTGAATAAGTGAAGGTTGAAGATCACGAGAAGCGCACTCGACGCGATGGTCGACTTCGAACCCATTTCAAATGATGAAATCAATAATGAAACTCTAGGTCAGGTATACAAGTTATATATTCTTTTGTAGAGATGTATATGAGTTTCATGGCTTTTTATAGATGAAGATTGTGACTTATAAGTAGTGACCTTAAAATCTAAAAACAAGAAAATGCCTGCTAAGGCCATGTGATGAAGAGCGTCTCAGGGATTGTTTTATAACCAAGTGAACTCGATTTATTACCCAATATAAGCTGGAAATATTGCTGGCTAGCTAGGCAATAGGGGGAATGGGCCTTATTTTACTATATATAATTTGAAAGATCCCGGTACTCTTCAATTTGCAGTAATTTGAATATGTAAAATTGATCAATCTGTGTAGCTATATATATAGCAATATAACTTACAATATTTATATTCCTAGCTAGCTACGTGATGATATTTGCCTAAATAAACGGATACATATATTAGTTGAAAAGGCCAGTTAAAGAGGCACGAGATGTACTATATATATACGCATTTAATATTTTATGGGCTATTGTCATTATTTTCATCCCAGCTATTATTGACAATTATATGTATAGTCCCTTTTACTCTAGGTCTTTTTGTTAGTCTCCTGATAATTATAGTATATTAAAATTGTTTTAATTTTTGCGATAAATAATACTTTTAATTACCATCTAGTACTTCTTGGCCTGCTATATAAGTTAAATATTAATGACAGTATAAGGTTTGGCCTAACCAACTACATCCAATATTTGGTCCTTCTAGTACTATACCACAAGGACCAATTTGATGAAGCGCGAGAGAATGAGAGATGTGAGCGAAATTAAAGAAGAGAAAGATGAGAATAATGAGAGTCATCAAAGAAGAGTTGTAGAGGAAGAGAATTGTAGATAAGACATATGAAGCTATATTGCTTAGACTTTTAAAACCACAATACAAATTTTCAAAGCTTTAACTTCGAATGCTTAACTCGTAGGAGTGAGCTAGCATTTATACAAACTTCAAGATACTCAAGATACATGTGGCCAAATCAACACCTTTTCTAAAAAGAATGACTCACAATGAAAGATACAAAAAAAAAGAAGAAAAAGACGCACTATCGTGGAAAGATAGTTCAACAGACTTACAAATATTTATTAAAACAAAAGAAAAAATAGATGCATCATCTTTTAAAAAGATGATTTGAGACAAACTTTAGACAAAGAAACAAACAGTGGAGTCCAACTAGCCCTTGACATGAAGGATCATCCAAGACACGACGCATCTACTTTAATGAAGTAGATTCTCAACAGACTACTTTACAAAAGAAAAGGAAACACTTGATCGATGGATGGATAGTTGGAAAGACAGCTGTAAAACTTGATTTGTCTGATCGATTCATCACCTGTTTGATTCGAATTGGATGTATGGTATTATGATGCTTTCATTGTTGAAAGAGATGCTTATCTGGTTATGAATGGTAAATAGCATGGACAGCTGTAGACGGCTAAATGATACGATTTGACATGTTGATATGAAAGTGGAGAGACAGCTGCAAGTGGCTGGACAACTGTAAACTGAATTAGTGTAGATTGAGTTATTGATCTGCAGTGAAGAGGCAGGCAGATGGGCCTAGAGGCATGGGCTTGAAATGATGAATGGCACGGGCATGAAGGCAGGCATAAGCCTGGAGGCATAGGCCTGAAATGATATTTTGCATGGGCCGGAGAATAGATAAGTTTTTTATTGTTTTGAATGTTTGATGATGGCATAGCTCAACGAAATTTGGAGTCGCTGAACTTGCTCCTCCTTCAGAATTAGTTTGTGATGTTGCAAAATAAAGTTCTTCTAATTGCTTGATTTTGGCATCCATTTTGGCTTCAATTCTTTGTTCCATTTGTTGTAATTGTTGCAGAATTGTTGTAGCAACGTATGGAGAAATTCGGGTAGAAGAGGATGGTTGTTGTTTTGATTTTTCAGGAATGTCATCTTTAGAGAGGTTGGCTTCTTTATAAGGTTTTGGTGTAGATGGTGGTTTTAGGACTAAATCGACAGGATTGATTGGAGTTATTTTTTCCGAAATTGGAGTAAAGGATCCTTCTTTGATTGAATCAACATCAGATTTATCCCACCATTTTACATGGATTTCTTGCACTAGATAGGTAAATGCTCGGTTATTTAGTTGGCTAATTTTATGAGTGACATAATTCCACTTGAAGATCCATGAGAGGGTATATTTTTGGATGAATTGGAAAAAGGAGAGTTTTTCTTTTTCATGTATGGTATGGACCTTGGCAGGCATGATTTGCTTAATTGGGCCAAATTTTGACCACCACTCTATTAGGAACCAGGTAAGGAGAGTAATTTGTAATGATTTTTTAATGGTAATGTACCATGAATGACCTTCAGATGAGTCTTTATAAAAAAAAATGACTTTCCAGGCTTCAATATAATTTTTATAGCTGACATGTATAGCTAGATGGGAGGATAGAATTGTCATGGATTGATGAGAAAATGGGGATTATTTGACTAGACTCTGCTGAGTTCATTCCTCCAAAGTAAGGACTTTATGTATTTTCATTTTGGAATAAGCGATTTCATCTGAACCTGATTTTTTGAAGTGCTCGAGAATTACGGATTGTGTTTGATAAAGCAATGCTTCATAAAACTTCGTAGAGAAATGAGGGCGATTGGGGATAAAATGGTAGGAATGTGGCATGATGATTTAGACTTGATTTTCAAAAGATTGGTCTAGAAGCAAATTTTCAATAAGAATGACAATGTTTTGATTGCTACAAAAATAAATTGATCGATCATAAGATTTATTGTAGGAATTAAATAGAGGAGAGGATTTATTGGTATGTGTGAATTTTTGACAGGTGAGGAGGGTTCAACCATGATCTGTATATAATGAATTTGAGGAGTTTTGAGGAGTTCTCTGGATTAGAAATCTGGTGGAGAATTATATTTTCCATTTGTGTATTCGATATCAAAATAAAAAATACTCAAAAGAGCTTGCCATCGAGCAAATATTTGCTTTGAAACCAAATTTTTATTATCTTTTAAAAGAATTTCCTTTGCAGCTTTGCAATCAACACAAATCAAAAACTTTTGGTTTAAAACATCGGATTGAAACTTTTGAACACATAAAATTATTGCTAATATTTATTTTTTGATTGTTGCATAATTCTTTTGGGTGTCATTCCAAAGTTTAGAGGTATAACAAACTAATTGTTAATTTTCTGTAGGGGTTTTTGCAACAATACACTTCCGTAGCCTAAGTTAGAGGCATCTGTTCGAATAATTTTTGGATAGGCAGGGTTTGCTAAATGAAGACATGGAAGTGATTTTACTTTAGACATGATCAGTTGGATTGCGTTAGTATGTTCAATCATCTTGTGAAATTTGATATCTTTCTTAAGAAGATCTTGGAGGAGTCTTCTATCTTTGGCGGCGTTTTTGTAAAATCGGTTAAATAATTAAGGCATCTTAAAATTGTTGTAACTGTTTTTTATCTGTGAGTTGATCAGGGAATTTATTAGAAAACTCTATAACTTGATTGATAGGTGTTATCGTTGGATTTGATATTTTATAACTTAAAAAATTGATTGATGTCTAAAAAAGCTTTTTCTTTGAAATAACACTAAACCATTGGTTATGATAATATATTGAAAGATATTTAAATGTTTCCAATGTTAATCGAGAGATTTGGAAAAAATAAGGATATTATCAATGTAGACAAGAATATATTCGTGATAGCGATGAAAAATCTCATTCATTACTTTTCGAAATTTGGAAGGGGCATTTTTTAATCCAAATAGCATGAAATTCCATTGGTATTAACCAAATGGAGTATTAAAAGCAGTTTTATACCTACCTTCTTTCTTGATCTGTATTTGCTAAAATCTTTATTTAAGATCGAATTTAGAAAAAAAAAAATGGTTGAATTGGTTATCCGTTTGATTAAATCATTTTTGTTTGGTAATGAATATCTGATTGTTTTTAATAATTTATTTAATGGTTTATAATTGATGACTAATCTAGGTGATCCGCGTTATAATTCGGTGGCATTTTCAACGTAAAAGGTTGTACAGCTCCAAGGTGATCTAGATGGAGATATCAACTTCTTGTTTAATAGATCTTTTATTTTTGATCACATAGAGTTAATAGTCGTTCATTCATTTGTGAAGGATTAGCTTTAGTAGGGATTTGAGTTTCATGGAAATCATCCCTACTGATATATCGATGACTTCCATGAAACTCAAATCCCTACTAAAGCTAATCCTTCACAAATGAATGAAAGACTATTAACTCTATGTGATCAAGAAATAAAAGATCTATCAAACAAGAAGTTGATATCTCCATCTAGATCACCTTAGAGTTGTACTGCATTTTATGTTAAAAATGCTGCCGAATTAGAACGCGAATCACTTAAATTAGTCACCAATTATAAACCATTAAATAAAGTATTAAAAATAATCAGATATCCATTACCAAACAAAAATGATTTAATCAAGCGGATAACCAATTCAATCATTTTTCTAATTTTGATCTTAAATTTGGATTTTGGCAAATACAAATCAAGAAAGAAGATAGGTATAAAACTGTTTTTAATACTCCATTTGGTCAATACAAATGGAATGTCATGCCATTTGGATTAAAAAATGCACTTTACGAGTTTCAAAAAGTAATGAATGAGATTTTTCACCCCTATCACGAATATATTCTTGTCTACATTGGTAATATCCTTATTTTTCTCCAAATCTCAACCAACATTGGAAACATTTAGATACATTTCAACATATTATCATAACCAATGGTTTAGTGTTATCTCAAAGAAAAATAAAGCTTTTTCAGACATCAATCAATTTTTTAGGTTTTAAAATAACAAATCAAACGATAACACTTATCAATCGAGATATACAATTTTCTAATGAATTCCCTGATCAACGCATTGATAAAAAATAATTACAATGATTTTTAGGATTCCTTAATTATTTAACCGATTTTTACAAAAATGCCGCCAAAGATAGAAGAGTCATCCAAGATCTTCTTAAGAAAGATGTCAAAATTCAATGGACGACTGAACATACTAAAGCAATCCAACCGATCAAGTCTAAAGTAAAATTACTTCCATGTCTTCATTTAGCAAACCCTGCCTATCCAAAAATTGTTAGGGCATGTGCCCAGGTTAATCTACAAACATTGTTTGTCTTATGATTTTAGTTAATAAAATAGAGGTTTTATTTGTTGTTTTATTACAAGTGATTGCATGTTTATCTTATAGTATGATCCATGGGTATTTGTTAAAATATCCTAAATGTTCATAGTAGGTCGTTATATTGGGAACTATAATGAATTAAGGCTAGTGTGAATCTTGATTGATGGTCATGTGATGATCATGCGTATAGGAATACGAATCAAGATCATGAGTACTTGTTAGGCAATAAAGTACTGGACCTACCCACTATGAGAACACCACATGGATTAAGTCATAGGTGTACTCGTGATAGGTATGTCAATTAGTCCTTCGACTTGAGATTACTATATACTTCAATATTATGAGCACGATAATTTGACACAATCAAATGACCGGACAATTATAAAGATTTTGATTGGTTATCGTATGAATAATATGTGAAGGTGTGTAATCAAGATAGAATTTGTCACTCTCGTATAGAGGAAGATATCAGTGGATCCCTCGAAAAGACAGACTGATAATGGCCAAGTCCATATGAATTGATATGATCAATGTCACTTTGATGTCTTTCAGTTTACCTAAAAATAGTATGATTGAACATTAAGGGTGACTTTCCATGTCTTATGTTTAATCAAATGATATCACACAACAAAAGGATATGACATATGTTATTAATTAGGTTGTATCGATGTTGATATTCATACTACTTGGGTAGTCATAATACCATACTAGAAATCGCTTATGACTTGTGTACCAAAATGATTTTTGGTTCACTGCCAACGTCGCATGAACTTATTGGGTCGCACACAAAGAATGGCTTTGCACAATTTCAATTGGTCCAGAGTAATAAATTTTATATAATAAAATTCATGACGTAAAAGCTCTTACGATTTGTTATTTAACAACTTATTAATAGTGGCGTATGTGTAATTTGCTTAAACTGCTTAAATACAATAGTTGTATTATGAATAGGATTTTAAGTGATGGCTTATCTACTCATAAAAATAAAGGGTGAAACCCTAAAAATGAGATAAGTTTTTTTTGTTTTTATCATTTTCGAGTTCTCTGGATTTAGGGAGAGAAAGAAAAATCATTTTCAATCTCTCATGAGGCTAGCACTCCGAACTGTTGTCATCGTTCGTACGTGGATTTCTGATAAAGGACGCGCACTTGAACATCTTGAAAATAGAACAATCAAAAAGGAAATCACGAAATAAGGTATGATTTACTTTCATAGATTTAATTTAATGGAACTTATTTTCAATCTTGTTGGGGTTATTCAAAATTTGTTTTGAATTTTTCGCTGCGTACGAACCCTAAAACCCAACAAAAATTATTCAAATAGATGCCTCTAACTTAGGTTATGGAGGTGTATTGTTGCAAAAACCCCGTAGAAAAAATGAACAATTAGTTTGTTGTGCCTCTAAACTATGAAATAAAAAAGTTTTTTATTCGTGTTGATTGCAAAGCTGCAAAGGAAATTCTATTAAAAGATATTAAAATTTGGTTTCAAAAAAAATATTTGCTCGATGGCAAGCTCTTTTGAGTATTTTTTATTTTGATATCAAATACATAAAGGGAGAACATAATTTTCTGCCATATTTCTTATCCAAAGAATTCCTCATAACTCCTCAAATTCATTCTAAACAGATCATGGCTGATAAGGGAAAAACCCTCATCACCTATCAAAAATCCACATATACCAATAAATTCTCTCCTCTATTTAATTCCTACAATAAATCTAATGATCGATCAATTTATTTTTCTAGCAATCAAAACATTATCATTCTTATTGAAAATTCGCTTCTAGACCAATCCTTTGAAAATCAAGTCAAAATCATCATGCCGCATTCCTTTTATCCCCAATTGCACTCATGTCTCTATGAAGTTTTATGAAGCATTGCTTTCTCAAACACAATTCGTAATTTTTTAGCACTTCAAAAAATCAAGTTCCGATGAAATCCCTTATTCTAAAATGAATATATAGAAAGTCCTTACTTTGAAGGAATGGACTCAGCAGAGTCTAGTTAAACAATGCTCGTTTTCTCATCAATCCATGACAATTCTATCATCACATCCACCTATGAATATCAGTTATAAAGATTCTATTGAAGCCTGGAAAGTCATTATGTTCTATAAAGACCCGTCTGAAGGTCATTTCATGGTACATTACCTTTCAAAAATCATTAAGAATTACTCTCCATACTTGATTCCTAATAGAGTGGTGGCCAAAATTTGGCCCAATTGAGCAAATCTTATCTACCAAGGTCAAAGCGATACATGAAATAGAAAAACTCTCCTTTTTCCAATTCATCTAAAAATATCCCATCTCATGGATCCTCAAGTGGAATTATGCCACTCATAAAATTAGCCAACCAAATAACCGAACAACTACCTATCTAGTGCGAAAAATCCATGTAAAATGGTGAGATAAATTTGATGTTGATTCAATCAAAGAAAGATCCTTTACTCCAATTCCTGAAAAAGAATAACTCCAATCAATCCCGTCGATTTTGTCCTAAAACCACCATCTACACCAAAACCTTAAAAAGAGACCAACCTCTCTAAAGATGACATTCCTAAAAAATCAAAGCAGCAGCCATCCTCTTCTGCCCAAATTTCTCTAGACATCGCTACAACAATTCTGCAACAATTGCAACAAATAGAACAAAGAATTGAAGTCAAAATGGATGTCAAAATCAAGCAATTAGAAGAACTTTATTCTACAATATCACGAACTAACTGTAAAGGAGGAGCAAGTTCAGCGGCTTCATATTTCTTTGAGCTTTAAATTATGGCCCATGCCGTCATAATGAATCAAGCCCATGCCATCATCAAACATTCATAACAATAAAAAGTTTATCTATTCTCCGGCCCAAGCCAAATATCATTTTAGACCCATGCCTCCGGGCTTATGCCTGCGTTCAGGCCCATGTCATTCATCAATTCAGGCCCATGCCACTAGGCCCATCTGTCTGCCTCTTCACTGCAGATCAATAATTTAATCTAAACTAATTCAGTCTACAGTTGTCCAACCACTTGCAGCTGTCTCTCCACTTTCGCATCAACATGTCAAATCATATCATTTAGCCGTCTACAGCTGTCCATGCTATTTACCATTCAAAACCAGATAAGAATTTCTACCAATAATGAAAGCAACATAGCACCATACAACCAATTCAAATCATACAAGTGATGAATCAATCAAGCAAATCAAGTTTTACAGCTTGTCCTTCCAGCTGTCCATCCATCGATCAAGCGTTTCCTTTTCTTTTGTAAAGTAGTCTATTGAGAATTTACTTCATTAAAGTAGATGCATCGTGTCTTGGATGATCCTTCACGCCAATGGCTAATTGGACTCAACTGTTTATTTTTTGTCTAAAGTTTCTCTCGAATCATCTTTTTAAAATATGATGCTTCTACTTTTTCTTTTGCTTTAATAAATATTTGTAAGTCTATTGGACTATCTTTCCACGATAGTGCGTCTTTTTCTTTTCTTTTATATCTTTTATTGTGAGCAATTCCTTTTAGAAAAAGTGTTGTTTTGGCCACATGTGTCTTGAGTATCTTGAAGTTTGTATAAATGCTAGCTCACTCCTAACAGTTAAGCATTCGAAATTAGAGCTTTGAAAATTTGTATTGTGGTTTTGAAAGTATAAGCTATATAGCTTCATATGTCTTATCTACAATTCTCTTCCTCTATAACTCTTCTTTGATGACTCTCATTATTATCATCTTTCTCTTCTTCTTTAATTTCACTCACAAGAGTGTGTATAAATGCTAGCTCATAAGAGCCTTCCATTTGATCTCAGCATGCGTGTTATGCATCGAGATATGTGTATGTCCGACTCTTATGAGTTAATGTGTTTTGTTGTGTGATATGTTATTGTCATTCAAGCACTAAACCTTCTTCTACAGTATCTTCTTAGTTTTTTTTAACAAAAAAACTAATTTATTACCTCCCTCAAACTTAATTATATATTCACGAGTCTCTTGCTCTCCAACTTCTATTGTTTCTCATCTTTCTTTTTCGCCTTTTTTTTTCTAATAACTCATTATGAAGTTCAATGTTGAAAAGAAGTGTTTTTGGCGGTTAGCTAGATATAGATATAAGATTTTGTTAGTCATTTCAATAATTTGACTGAATATTCTTTAGTGAGTTTAAATTTGAGATTTTATTGTTGGTGTTATGTACCAAATTTTTCGGATATTAGTCGATTAAACTTAGTTCTATATGCAGACTTATAATCATCAGCCATATGAAATACCCCAACTATCAACCAAATGCATATATTGGTGACCACGCTCGTGCAACACATGTGCTATTTGAATGCAAGATTTAAGGAACCTCAACAACATTATAGCAAAAGTTTTTGTAGCAAAACTGTTAGCCAACTATATAAAGTTGATTCATTTATGTGATTTCGATATTTCTATATTCATGTTGTGATTACTTTCCTTATTTTTGCATTACAAAGCTATATAAATAAGAGCATCCTATTATATTCAATTTGCCCCAATTAATACAAATTTCAATTACATTCACAAAAAGGATGTCATCATATATATATATATATATAATCGCCATCTATGGTGACTTTCCCAATCACTATAATAGAACTACCTTTTATATACATATATAAGGCATAAAGTATCATTTGCTCCTTTAACTTTCAAGCTTTTCTTGATTTGGTCCTCAAACTTTCATTAGTTTAATTTTGGTCTCTAAACTTTCATTTCTCTCTACTTTTGGTCTTTTTGCTAAGTTCGGATAACAACAGTCCCTAACAAAGTGTTTTACGAGCAATTTACGGGTGGTTGACAACTGATTCATCAAACAAAAAAATCGATTGTAAATCATTTCGTTAATAATTGTTACTCTCCAAACTTAACAAACGGAGCAAAAGTAAAAGAAAATGAAAATTCAGGGACCAAAAGCGAATTGATATGAAAGTTTGATGACTAAATCAACAAAAACTTCAAAGTTCATGGACCAAATGATACTTTTTGCCTATATATATTAATGTTTGTTGTTGGCTAGGGTAATTGTAAATGGTGATATTTCTACGATTCTAATTTGAATTTTTGTTAGGGCCAGGTATGATTGAGTACTTTATAACAACAACAACAACAACAACAACAACAACAATTAACAAAAATAATTAAAAAGCTAATGGATTAATTAATACTCAATAATAAATCTTTGGAGGAAGAATGGACCGAAATAGAGTCCCATGTCGATTAAGTAAGACTTCATAATGAAGTAAATAAGAGTGGTCTATCCTCAAATTGTATAGACTTTTTGAAGTAAAACCTCACATCTATGAGTTGGAGGTGATTAAATTGAGGACAATATCGGTACTAGCTCTACAGTCTCACGCCTTGCGTTTGCGGCAGGCAACATAAGAATAAACATAAAAATATAAAATATATTGATGGGAGCTTCGTCTTTTTAATTATATACGTTGAACTGTACGTAAATCATGCCTTACGAAAAAAAAACGAAAAGAAAAAAAAAAAAAAAAAAAAACACTGTAATCACGCAGATCGATGTCAGTATATACCAGAGGTCATCAAGTCAAAAAAAAAACAAAGAAACTGAAACTAATTAAATTATGTTCATATTTTCTAAAATGTAATTATTAATTAGGGCAAATTAACCACGAAATTAATTAAGGAGGTGCTTACAATTGACGAGCTTAACTTAATTAGTATTCAACGCGTGAATACTAGTACTGTTACATCCTAATAGTTATTGCTTTCATGTAATATGCATGTGGTAATCATATAATTAATGATTTAAAAAATTAACTTATTGCTCTCCTAAAGCTAAAGTACTTAGTGCACCAATAACAATCTCTCAAAATGTGACTCCAACTAGCTTTATTGTATCTGCTTTACTCTAGCATTTTGGTGAAAATTAATGGATAAGCATTTTGGTGAAGTACACTAGCTTTATTGTTACTTATATATCTGCTTCCTTAAAGACATCACTTTATTTTTAATGATTATATCCTTCCAAAAAATTGAAGTTTTTTGTAATAATTAAAAAAAAGAGCCAAAGCATCTCTGCTTCCGGTGAGATGAATGAGGCTCACCTACCAAAAGGCAATGTTTAGAAAGGTCATGGGTTGTACTTTAGTTGAAGTCAAAATAAATAAAAAATAAATATATTGTTGTAAATTGAGTTGAAACTTGCTAAGAACTAGAGAATGAAAATAGAAGACTAAGAACCTCTACATTGGAGTTGGTGTACATTGGAGAGGATTATAAGTTACGTGACAATACATGGATAAGTGATTATACATTGGAGTTGAATACAAGTTATGCAGAGTGTATAAGTTACATTCAATGTAGAAGTCATGCTTGATATTACAATTCAATATGAGAGTTATGCTTGACAATATGATCATTCATAAGTTTGGTAAAAGGGTTATCCAATTTACAACACTCCCCCTTGGATAACACTTGCTTATAGAATATGCCTCGTTAAAACCCGTACTAGAAAAACCCTATGGGAAAAAATCTAGTATAGAAAAAAAAAGTACAATGTTCTCGTCAATCTTGATTTGTAGTATAATATTATTGATTGCCTCATTAAAAACCTTGCTAGGAAAACCCATTGGGACAAAACCAAAGCTAAGGAAAAGAGTGCAACACATTGATACACTTTGAGAGAATATATATGCACTACAAGAAAAATGATATTTAGAAACGGAATTAGCAACAGAATTAAGTTCCGTTGCTAAGAAAAAGTAGTTAGAGACGGAATTGAAACGGACTAATTCGGAGACGGATCAGAGACGGAAATAGAGACGGAATTAAATTCCGTCTCTAAATAATGGCGCCAACATTCCCACCAAAACTTTTTATAATAGTTCATCAAATCTTGAGATTCGTACGTGCTTCAATCTGGCCCCACCCCCTCCCCTCCCCCCAACAAGTCGATCGTCTTCGTCCGAACATTCACATTTCGTCTCTTGCTCTCAACTCTCTTTCTCTCTGGTCTCTCTCTCACCGCACTCCATCTCTTGCTCACGGCTCTCTGCTCTCTCTCCGGTCACCGCTCACCGCTCTCTGCTCTCACCGTTCATCGCTCTCTCATCGGTCATCTCGGCTCACCGATCTCTGCTCTCTGCTCTCTGTTTTCTACTCTCTGCTTGTTCTGTGCTCATCGCTCTTTGCTCGTCGAGGATGTTCTCTCCCTGTCTCACCGCTCTCGGACCGACGTTTCCCCGCTCTCTCTCTCTCACCATTCTCTCTCACCGAAATCTCTCGCCCAAACCCTAAATCTCTGTCGTCGCTACGATTACGACTACGACGAGGCCGTCGGCTCTGCCGTCGCGGGCTGCCGGAGATTGGAGCCTCCGAAGCCCTAAGCCGTCCTTGACCTACGCCCCACCTTAAGCCGTCGCCGAACTAGTCCTAAAAGGGGTCACTGTGCATAATTTTTTTTGTTTGTTTTTACAATCATGAATATTAACCACCGGTTAATTTTTTTGTGTTTCAGATTCTTGAAGCCCCTGGAGAAGAAGAAGTTTCCATTCTTTTGGAGATTTTTGGGTGAGTATTTAAATAATTTTTTTATGCACTTATATTTTTACAAAGTGGAATCTATTCAGATTAAGGTGTCGATGAAGCAAAAAATAATATTGTATGTAATATGTATTATATATCTGTGTGCGTAAATAAGTTGACCTTTAGTGACAAATTTGTTATGTATAAAAAAACTTTACATTGATGTAAAGCAATTAATTTAGCGATTAACAAATTTTTTTGGAGATCTACACGATTGAAATGATCATAAATGTCAAATAAACAACCTTGGCAACCTTGGACTGTTCGATGTAACCATTTGGTTCATGCTGCGAGGAAGACCCTAATCCTCGTGGTTTAGTCCTAGAGTTTGATATTTAGAAATGGAATTAGCAACGGAATTAAGTTTCGTTGCTAAGAAAAAGTAGTTAGAGACGGAATTGAGACGAACTAATTCAGAGACGGATCAAAGACGGAAATAGAGACGGAATTAAATTCCGTCTCTAAATAATGGCGCCAACATTCCCACCAAAACTATATTTTTTATAACCGTTCATCAAATCTCGAGATTCGTATGTGCTTCGATCTGGCCCCACCCCCTTCCCCCCAACAAGTCGATCGTCTTCGTCCAAACATTCACATTCCGTCTCTTGCTCTCAACTCTCTTTCTCTCTGGTCTCTCTCTCTCACCGCATTCCATCTCTTGCTCACGCTCTCTTCTCTCTCCGGTCACCGCTTACCGCTCTCTGCTCTCACCGGTCATCGCTCTCTCATCGGTCATCTCGCTCACCGTTCTCTGCTCTCTCTGCTCTCTGCTCTCTGCTCGCTCTGTGCTCACTGCTGCTCTGCTCGTCGAGGATGTTCTCTCCCTGTCTCACCGCTCTCAGACTGACGTTTCCCCGCTCTCTCTTTCACACCACTCTCTCTCACCAAAATCTCTCTCTCAAACCCCAAATCTTTGTCGTCGCCGCGATTGTGGCTGCGACGAGGCCGTCGGCTTTGGCGTTGCCGGCTGACGGAGATTGGAGCATCCGAAGCCCTAAGCCGTCGCCGACCTACGCCCTAAAAGAGGTCACCGTGCATAATTTTATTTGTTTGTTTTTCCAATCATGAATATTAACCACTTGTTATTTTTTTTGTGTTTCAAATTCTTGAAGCCCCTGGAGAGGAAGAAGTTTCCATTCTTTTGGAGATTTTTGGGTGAGTATTTAAATAATGTTTTTAAGCACTTATCTTTTCTTCTGCGGATATTTTTACAAAGTGGAATCTATTCAGATTAAGGTGTCGATAAAGCAAAAAATAATATTGTATTTAATTTGTATTATATATCTGTGTGCGTAAATAAGTTGACCTTTAGTGACAAATTTGTTATGTATCAAAAAACTTTACATTAATGGAAAGCAATTAATTTAGCGATTAACAAATTTTTTTGGAGGTCTACACGATTGAAATGATCATAAATGTCAAATAAGCAACCTTGGCAACCTTGGACTGTTCGACATAACCATTTGGTTCATGCTGCAAGGAAGACCCTAGTCCTTGTGGTTTAGTCCTGGAGTTTGATATTATCCTTTATTCAATTATCTTAACTTCTGAACCCATTGGCACTGTTGGTATTGTTATAGAGTAAAAACAAAATTTAAGTCTAAACCTTATGTTTGATTGAGTATTTTTGCAGGCTTTATCTCACTGGGGGAAATGAGGAACACAGTGCAATAGTGAGCGGTATACAAGATCTGGCTAAAGCTTTCTCAACCTACCAAGATGAAGTATTGGTAAATAACATGTGACTCAAGTCATTTGGAGTTTATCAATTATTCTCTAGATTGTGAGATTCTTTCCGATGATTTCCTTACATGTAAGAGGTGCTAATATCTGCTCTTCAAGCTGTGTCTGATTTTAAGTTTTTGTGAGTGAACAATATAGGGACTCCGAACTAGTATAACCCCTGGGAATTGCAATTTTCTTCAGGCAACTATTTTCCTCTACGATTGAACAAACAAATTTACTTTAAATTTTAATCATTTATAATGGTGGACGGAGACTTGCCCCTTTGAGTTTCATGAATAGCAACTATAACAAGTACTTGGAAAGCTGGTGATATTATAGAATCACAACATTGATAAAGCATGAAAATGGAAAAAACCTGAAAAAAAAAATGATAGAAAACTATGGAAGTATGGATTGATAATTTTTGAGGAAAAATTTCTATCTAGAAGAGGAAGAACTGGTTGTTAAATTTTTTAGGCTTAATATCTTCATTATTCATTCATAAAATCCTAAGTTGAATAAAAAGAATTTAAACAAGAAAATGCAGGAAAATACTGGATCAAGATGCAAATCTGTCATATAATTTTATGAATGATATGGAAATATTCAATTTTCATGCAGAAGGTTTATTAGTTGTAACTTGTCTTGCAATATATTTGAGCAGTCATTCTATTATACTAGATTGAATTGGAAACACAAAATGATCAGATGAAATTTTCGGAAGTATTGAGGTTTGAACAGAGATCTCATCTGATTAAGTTGAGGGAAACAATATGTACTAATTAACATTTGATTGGGCAATTTGAAATTTATGTGTTGCGGAAGAATTTATGTCAAAACTATAGTTTCCTGTCCTATAATTATATTTGATTCACTTACGTGTATATGCTCCTGTTGTTTCTACTACTGGCTTTTGATATTACGTAGTGTTTGTTGATGCTTATAGTAGGTTTGCATGGTTTTATCCTCAAAAACTTAAGTCTGACACATATGCAACATTTGTTCACTTCCACAAATTAGCTGAACTTCAACTGGGAACAAAGTTGAAGTGCTTTCAATCTGATATGGGGCTTATGTTTTATTTCTTGAGTGTTTCTTAATCATTTATAGGGCTAAATATTTTCTAATCTCTGGTGTGCAGGGTATGCCCGCTTTGCCTTGGAGATGTTTGTGAAGGTGTAGCTGAAAGTTCAATTTTCAGATCATGAATAACCCTAAGGAAGACTTGTACATATATTCATATATGACGTTTGGCAGCCAATGCACTTTACAAGTTCAGCTGTTGCATGTTGCGTGTACTTCAAATTATCTTTATCTTATTTTTTGCAGAAAATCATCTTATCTTATAAATTGTTTCTTCACTTAATGAATCGCCCCATTTCGGCTATTATGTTTACCACCTCAGTTGTCTATATTTATCCATTTTATTGTCTTGATTGGTTAGCCTATATGTGGAAGCCCTGATCATGTTTATTTAGGAGCTCTAATTTATGTCTATAGGAGTTATGAGCTGCGTCTGAAATGAGCTGCATTGGATTTTTTTATTAGAGAGCT
Source organism: Stephania yunnanensis (assembly GCA_039657365.1). Taxonomy (NCBI): domain Eukaryota; kingdom Viridiplantae; phylum Streptophyta; class Magnoliopsida; order Ranunculales; family Menispermaceae; genus Stephania; species Stephania yunnanensis. The sequence continues at coordinate 46,838,367 of CM077584.1, read as the reverse complement.
ACAATTTACTACTCGCTGCTAGCTAGGTTTCAATGGAGGCTTTAGTAGCAGGTTGGTTGCTTCTCTATTTGTACTTCTTCTTCTTCTTCTTCTTCTTCTTCTTCTTCTTCTTCTTCTTCTTTTAATTGATTGAAAGATGCATCGCTTTCCAATTTTTAACTCCATTCCTTCCAATTGTGGTGTGATGGATGGATGGATGTTTCAGGGTTTTGATTAATTAATTTGTATCTTCACCAATTGAACTCAAATGAATGATAGGTTATTTAATTAATTCCTTGCAGAAGCTACAGGTGATGGCGCCCATCAGAATGAGGTTAATTAATTACTCTCCCATCTTATTATGCATATTACATTATTAATTTCTCCATGGACTACATTTTAATTGTGATGCTACTTTATTATTAGTATAGGTAAATGTGATGCTACTCTATTATTAGTATAGAGGATGGTATTGGTATGACGAATGACTTGGGAAGCATATCGAGTTGTAGTTAATTTATATGCCCATTTATCAATTTGTGTTGTTTATGTTTTTGGTATGAATAATGGTATTGGTATGAAGAATGACTTAGAAAGCATACCATGCTCGTACATCAATTTGCATTGGTTATGTTATTGTTCATATAATTGAGGTGATGTATAGGTTTGGCCCTGTGAAAGGTTTTGATGGATGTTTTCAGAAAACATTAGTTGCTAATAGCCTGCTATGATGGTCATTCTTAATATTAGCTAGCTGTTTTTGGAAAGCCAACAAAATTATGCTTATAATATATGCTTATTGGTTTGGGAGGTGAAGCTTTAAGGTTTAATTGATGAAATGTTGCATTTCCTTCTTTTCTTATTTGATTTGGTGGTGTTGTTGTTATAAGGGTCAGACTGTGTGCACCCATTCGTGGCTTTGCAGAAGTGCATTAAAGAAAATCCGAACTAGCCACCATTAGTGCATATATCTCATTGTAAAGCTGCACCCGACTTGATATATGGTTGTGTTCCCCATCTTTTGCTATCCCTTTCGAGTTAATTGAGTAGCTATGTACATTATCTATTTACTTATCTATGATGTTGAATTTCATGTAAATGTGCTGTCCTGACACTGTTGCTATAGATTGTATAAGGCATTTTTGTGCATATTTAGAGGATTGGAAGTTTTTTTTTGTGGTTGTTAAACAATAGGATTTGTGGTTTTTGTGCATACTTAGAAATTTGGAACATTTATTAAACTTGACAAGCTTTCGTGGATATATAAATCTTTTTCAATGTCGAATTGTACATTTTTTTCTCTCATTTGAATATTTGTTGTTGATATATATTGTCAATGTATGTATGTTAAATTCTATTTTTTTAGGGGATGTTAGCACCCCCTGGAGTTGTTGGAGGGGGTGCAGGCGATAGAGTAGGTCCTATGGTTGTATTTTCAGTTTAGAGGTTATGGAGAACCAATTGGATTAAACTTAGGTTTGAAAACTAAACAAAGCGGAATTGAGACAGATTAGCAACGGAATTCAGAGATTCCGTTGCTATTCCGTCTTTAATTTTCGAGGAATAGATGCATGAATCAGCAATGGATCAGAAACGGAATTATTGTATTTCGTCTATGTTCCGTTGCTAATCAGAGACTGAATACAATAATTTCATCTCTGATCCGTTGTTAATCAAAGACGGATCAGAGACGGAATCCAATAATTATGTCTCTGATCCGTTGCTAATCAGAGATGGATCAAAGACGGAATACAATAATTTCGTCTCTGATCCGTTGCTAATCAGAGACGGATTAGAAACGAAATGCAATTACAATTGTACCCTTTAGAAGAATTTCCATTTATGTTCCGTCTCTGTTCCATTTCTCGATTTCGTCTCTAATCAACAACGAAAACACATTTCCGTTGTTGATTGAATCACCGAAGACGATTTTAGAGACGAAATAGATTCCGTCTCTGTTCCGTTGCAGAATTGAATTAGAGACGGAATTTATGCTAATCAGAGACAGAAATTTCCGTTTTTGATTTGCTATTTTTTTGTAGTGATGCCTCATTAAAACCTTTACTAGAAAAACCATGTGGGAAAAAAATCTTATTATAGGAAAAGACTACATTGCTCTCATAAAGAGTTTTAATATTGTTAGAATTGCCTCATTAAAACCTTTTGCAAAGAAAACCCAGTGGGATAAAACCATAGCAAAGGGAAAAAGAGTGCAATACACTAACTAATAACTCATTTTGATTCTCCCCTCATGTTCACATGGGTGAGACATTTTGTGCATTTTGTTGCACATGAACATCGTTTTCTATATGAACCATTTAATGCTGAAGCATATGATTGTCACTCTTTTGTATATAGTACTTGCATCAAGTAATTAATTTATAACTTTGTTACTACTGAATGATCCTTTGAACTTTGAGTTCATATTAATTTATACATTGATCATAATACAACAAATTTAATGCAATTTAATGTGTTTCAAGCAATTTCACGCCATTCCTTTTGAATTGACTTACATCTCCCCCTAATGGTGGGAAAACTGCTTCATCAAAATGACAATGAGCAAAACTTGCTATAAATAATTTCCCTATTATGGATTCAAGGCATCTTATAATATGATTAATGGAGAGTAAATCAATAAACATCTCCTATTGATTTGTCTTGAGATAATCTCCAGCTGAAAAAAAATTCAGTTCGACAAAGGATGTCCGTGCGAATTTATGATATTTTCGCATTATTGATGATTATGGATAATCATATAGATATTTCCGCATAATGAATGGCATTTGATTTACGACGACATTCCTTTTAATGTGTCTTATATATTCCGGAAGTTAAAGCCGGGAATATTATACTCAGATTAAATCATATATATAAATTTTCTATTATTCTGAGTAGACTTCTTCTGAACAAGATATTAACAATAATATTGTTGTATTAGATATTACCTGAACATTAGCCTCCGGTAAGTTTGAATTCGAGAAATATTCACTTTTGTACATGCATGTAGCTAGATACATAAGACATAAACTCATCGCCCATATTTAGGTCACGATTTAAACACATCTCGAAGTGTCTATTTTATCGAGCCATTTTCAATGATAAAATTCTTAATATCTTGCCTTTGATTTTAAAGGCATGGTAAAGGTCACAAAAATATTCGGGTATATATATGACAATATTTATGCAAAATAGTCTTTCATATATGACCAAAAAAATGTCACAATTATGAGCGCTCATTGTCAATAATTATTTGCCCTTTGTAGTGGTGCACTACTTTTGTTCCAATTTTTGGTGGAAATGTTAATACGACCTTTACCCGATATTTTCACCTTTTCCACGTCAATAAATTTATTATTGCGATCATGATCATTATATGGAACATATGCTTCTTAATTTGAAGCCGAACTAATTGGACGGGAGTGATATTATATTTATAATATCTCATTATTTTACTCAGCTACCATGAGATAAGAAACCAATCCTTAATATTTATTGGATTGAAGTACGCACTCGATATTTGTTGCAGCAATAAATCGAGGCGGACCACATGACCTTATTTTTATTGTCTTATCAGTCGTATTTCCACATAGCCTCAACATATAGGTAATTAAAATTGTGGAATTATAATTAATATTTGACTGATTAAATTTTATAGCATGAGACCCAGCCGCTCATTTTGAGCTTTTGGAGCATTACCCTTTTGGTATGTATATATATAACTCCATAAGGTAAAAAGATATATAAAGTGAAATATTCACTTTTCAAATCTCTATAGGGAAATTGGCGAATGATTATGTATAACACACAGTTTTGCATATATACTTTATTCACAAATTGTAGTATCTAATTGTCACGACAAGTCATTTTTGTCGGTAATATAATAAGGCAATAAGTTCAACTATGGTTGAATAATATTTTGAAAATAAATTTAATATAAAATAGTTTTCCTCTTTTTATGTAAAAACATAACATATGATTAAATATATGTTCACAATTTGATTCATTAATAAACAAAATATATTATGCGTATGAGTTGGTGGGACAACCTCCAGGTTGGGTGGCGAGATATAGTCTACTTAATATCATACCTCCTCGAACGGGATAACCAGTCTCCCTTTCAATATTTAGTTTTGCCGGGGACAAAGCTTACCCACTATCAACTCAAACTTATAGCATTATTTGTATTATAAAATCAAGAATAGAACAATAACTAATTGTTTGTAGTTTTAAGAGAAAAACTATATGTCACACATTGACTTTTAATTTCTGATGTAAAAGATCGTACAAGACGCAACTACAGAGCATACTTTCGCAGTCGGTGACGTTACAATGCATAATATATGAATAAAGTACATTTACATAATTAAATATGCATGTAACAAAAAGAAATTAACCATGACAACATGGAAATAAGTTGAACTTATTTAAATTAATAAAAATTGTACCTTCTTAGCTTTATATCTTTGAAAAGCTTCTTGATCTTCAATACCTCCTCTTGTAGAGCAACTTCGTGTTGATAACGTGTTGTAAATTAACTTGAAACTTGCTAAGAACTAGAGAAGGAAAATAGAAGACTAAGAACTTCTGCTACTACAAAGGAAAAGAGAAGAAATGAGATAGTCGAAATGATAAGTTTTCATTCAACTTGGTGTGTGAATTACAATGGAGTTGGCACCCTTTATATAGGTCATTTGGTGATGATGATAATTGTACTTATACAATGTGTACAAGTTATACATACACCGCAAGTCATACAACACATCACAAGCAACATCGACAATACATGGAAGAGTTGATGTACATTGGAGATGAATACAAGTTACATGACAATACATGGATAAGTGATTATACATTGGAGTTGAATACAAGTTATGCAGAGTGTACAAATTACATTCAATGTAGAAGTCATGTTTGATGTTACAATTCAATGTAAGAGTCATGCTTGACAATGTGATCATTCATAAGCTTGGTTAAAGAGTCATCCAATTTACAACATAAATAATAATAATAATAATAATAATAATAATAATAATAATAATAATAATAATAAAATAATAATAATTGAAAAATAAGCATATTAATTAGCATTGTCAAAATACTAAATTATTCCCAACATTAATTTCGAATTACATCACGACATTTTCATCATTTATTATAATGCGCCAATCGTTGACCTCATACATATTAATACAGATATAGACTTGAAAAAGTCACTCAAGTGAGGAAAGTGAGCTGCTTTCCCACCCCTTACAGCATTCAATATTACTGCATAGAATCCCTAACAAATTTAAATAACTCATGACCTATGCATCTCACAATACAAATTATTTAGATCGAGGGCAGAAAAATGAATTAAGTACTACCCGCGCGCTAGCATAGAAGATATATAACTAAGCATGCATGCAAGAACATGCTTACTTAATTAAGGGCACTGGAAGCCCTTAGGGACCTTCTTTCGACAAGTATTCAAGAGCACACTCAATGCAACAGGGACCCTCAATCTGATAATACCAATGTTGCCGTCGATGACGGTGCAGAGGCAAACGGCAGCCTCCGCATCCACAAGACCCTGGATGAGACTGCAGCACTCCTTAGCATGCGGTGGGGTTCCAAGTACAATGCTCAGCAGATCTCCGCTTAGCACATTAACACAAGCCCCAAGCTTGAGGGTATCCCTTGGGCAATGCGGTTGTGTTGGTGGAGGAGGGTCCGTCGCAGGAGGTGGTGGAGGTGACTTGGGTACCGCGGTAGGTGGCGGAGGAGACTTGGGTACTGGAGGAGGTGGTGGAGGCGACTTGGGTACCGTGGTCGGAGGCTTGGGCACTGCTGGTGGAGGAGGGCAGTTTGTTTTAGGGAAGGGTGGTGGCTTGGGCTTCTTTGGGGGTGGGGGCCTCTTTGGGGGTTTGGGGGCAGGTCCACAAGTTCCACAAGAAGTGACCAGAGTGAATAAGAGAAGGTTGAGGGCAAGGAGAAGGACAGCAGATGCTGCCTCCTTTGAAGCCATATCTAGTGTGCTGCCAAGACCAGAGCTTGTTGGTTGGTTAATTTGTGGGAGCTATGAATGTGATGTGTGGCTTTTATAGAAGAAGATTGTGATTTGATTGTGAATAAAAAAAATATGCATTGTTTGCTGTGTGTCACATTGTCTCATTGACTTTGCCTACTAATTGATTTTAGATGTATAAGCTGGCAAATAATAGCAACTTCAAGGGATGTCCTCCATATTAATACTCCATCCGGTAAAAAATATAATTCTTTCTAGCAAAAATTTATTGGTCAAAATTATAAGTCAATTTCGGAATTCGAGATTGTATTTATTATTTTTTGTCAATTATACCCTTATATAGTTTGAATATTTATAATTTTTTAATTTTTCAATTCATTTAATGTCAAATGGTATATATCACTAGAAGAAAATCGCTCTATAACGATAGGATCTTCTGTCGTTAAATCTCATTTTCCTATTATTAAAAGTAATTAACTACAGGAAAATCCCCATTGTTAAAGTGTGAACTTAATAGCAAGAGGACATCCCCATTGTTAAAGTACAAAATTAAATTATTTTTCTACGCAAAATTAACCTTATTAGTGAGAGGATGTCCTATCGTTAAATCGTTTTCCTCTTGTTAAAGTGTTTTCACATATACGCAAAAGTAAACCTTACTAGTGAGAGGATGTCCTCTCATTAAATCGTTTTCCTCTTGTTAAAGTATTTTCAAAATTAAATCTTATTAGCGAGAGGATCCCCCTACTGCTTAAGTATTTTCATTGTTTTTTTTTTTGTAGTGCATTTATGACAATGTGTAAACAAAATTATTATTCTAGTAAGAGAACAAAGAATTAAAATTTTAAAATGAACTTTTATCCCATTCTAGAATAATCAATATAGTACATAAGATTTTGTTTAAGTCTGACCGAGCTCAATTTACAAAGAATTAAATAAAATTTACAACAAATGTTCATGTTTAATAGCCGATAGACTTGATAGCTTTCTTATGGAGACAGAGGGAGTTTCCTTTTGCAATGATTTCATCCAAAAATCTTGTTTAAAAATAGGTACATCTTGACTTGGTTTCTCATGCTTCGCTTCAAGCCTACATCTTTATTGCTTTATCAGTGCAAGTGTTTAACGTTTAGCGTTTCAACCATGAAAACAACATTTTAAGTACACATACATGTGAAAAAACATAATTTTGATACTAATAAATTATATAGTACACAAAAGAAACCATGTTGCTTACCTTTATGACTAGCAAAACATTCCCGAGAGTACAGGAACTGGTCCGGTAGGGAAGGTGCGAGATGATGAATGAAAGGGTCTGCCTCAACAGACGAATCCGTGACAAGAACGATCGAGGAAGGAATTGCTTTGGAGTCATTGCCACCGTCTTGTATCCCGGCGAGAAGATCCCCCAAAAAAAGCAAGCAGCATTTCTTTCCTCTGTAAGGCCCGGGGGATGCCTCCTACCTTCTTTCTGACCCCGTGCAGTGAGCAAGCAGTAGGAAGAAGCAAGCATCAATCAATCAATTCGTGAGAGCCTTGATTGCACTAGACTATCCAATGTAAAAAATTTCAGTCACATTCAACTCCAAGCCTACCCTTACTCCATAGGGCCTTCCCCTTCTGGTCCGTTTTCCTGCACTTTGAATGTTCAGTTCTCATTTCTGGTTTACACGACTTCAGGTAGATAAAGCAGCTATCAAAACTATTTTTGTCAATCGAGTAGGTGATTTTGGATTAGCCATCTTCCTCGCACAGCTGAATTAACCCTTAAGGGAGTGAGTGCAAAGAGGCTCCGAAAGGTTTAGGCTTGAGGCCCTAGTTTGCCTATCTCGCTCTACTACGGTTCTTGGTGTAAGCTATTAAATCGAATAAGCTGTTTGAGAATCTAGCTATTTCCTGTCTGAATGTCCGGGGAAGTTAATATACGAGCAGCATCGATCAATTAGCAAAGATTTAGACCGGATACGAAATCACTGGTGCTCGATCTAATGGTATTTTTATGAGGATTCTATTTATCGTTGTAGGATCCCTATTCAAGATCACTGCAGTTCCTTTTCGGCCAGTAGACGGACGGCCGCCCATGGGTGGTAGGGTAGGGTGGGTGGTACCGCTCAGATTGCGGCCAATCTTTCCTAAGCGCGTGCGGGCCGGGCTTAGAGCGTGTGAAACTCATCACTACCTCGTAAGGGCGTTGAAACCATAGCATGTTACATGAAAGCGTCGCTTTCTCTGGAGTCTTGTCACACAACTGCGGACCATTAGGCGGTCGGTCAATCTATAGCAATAGCACACACAATAGCACATTTCCTATTGATTTGTCCCCCGGACTGGACCTATTCTGCTTCTTGGAGGAGGGTGAGTAAAGCTTCCCTCGCCTTCCGGGCGGAAGTAGGTCTCTCCACTCCTTGACGAGAGGACACGCTTTCTATCGCAGCAAAAATGCGATTGAGCTGCTCTTTAGAAGCAGTATGTAGATAAAGCTACAAGAGCAGCCCGATGGCAATTAGAAAAGTTCTTTATAGGATCACGAACACGACCCGACAATCGTAGATAGATTGACCAGTTGACTAGGTAAGGGATTACTTGCTTGTTTATGTGCTACGCTTTACTTTGGTTTTGACCTGGTTGGCATAGAACTCTAAGATGTTCTTTCCTCTGGAGAGGTGTCGCATGATAGTTATGGTACATAACGTCCTTACCAGATGCTATGTACAAAGGTATACGCCTATCTTTTATGCCGGTCTTTCCTCCGCTGGTTGGTAAGACGGAATTGGACAAAACAAAACAAAAAAGTGCTCGACCGGAACAACGGCCAATCTTATCTCTAGAATCACTATAATAGAAACAAGAATAATTAATTGAACACTCTCATAACTATAACGAAAGAGAAAGAAAAGAAAAAGAAAAATAAATATACCCAAATTAAAACTCCACATAATATGTTGTACATATTAAGTCATAATAAAGACTAATTAAATGGATAAAGGACTATAGTATGGGTGAAAAGATTAAAAAAAAATTCAACATTTCCCTCAAAAATCAAAATCCATTTAGAGAGTATATTATTCAGAGCAGACATAGCAACACCATGAAAACACAATGATCTATAATCCATTATTAAACTATTTGAGCAAGACATTTTGTAAATATTATTAAAACTTTTTAGCCTTATTAATTAGATGAGGAGCACATGCATATAACATATCATGCAATGGTAATTCATAAGAACAACCAAGTAGAACAAAATGAAAGTAAAGAGAAACTTGTATCATACTTATATCAACTAACAAATGTTGATAAATAATTGTGTGAACTCTTTTCGAAGCTCAGAAAAATTAATAAATAACTTGTATCATACTTCTAGTGGTTAACAAATTTGCACACCGAATGAACAACAACTATTTATGGCATTCAATAAAAGTAGTGGCAAATATTAAAAGTAACAAGAAATTAAAAAAAAAATTCAAGAATTAGAGTATTATTCAAGAAATGATCTTGTGTCATACATGAGTTAGTAGGTAACCTCAACAAAAGAAGACTTAATTAGATCACAACTGTTGCAGGACTCAAGTTGAACTCTTCTAACATCAGGAGTATGATAATGCTCATGTTCACTTGTACGAATTAATCAAGTTCGTTACACAATGGTTCGATGGTTAAATAAATAGATATGCATTTGTTTAAAAGAAAGCAATTCATAAGATTATACAGTTTAACTGAAATAAATATAAAAGATGCCTTAAGATATAAAACATATAAACATTATAGTCATTCAACCAAATAATTTTAAAAATACCTAAATATTGGTAGAAAGATAAAAGTGAGAATATATATATATATGAGGAAATAGCTTACATAGTCCATATTAAAAAGTAGAAATGAGGCAAAACATAGTAGTACAATCATCTAATGCTTTTGACATTGTTCCCACCACGAGTATTTGGTTTGGACATTGTTTCCACTACGAAGGTTTTTTGGATACACCCATCAAATAAACAACTTCATTAGAAACTTTTGATGGAATCACTTTTGGCATCGAAAACAATCATGCACAGTAAAGAAAACAAGTTTATGATATTAAACATAGCTAAGCAAACTCCTATATATTGTGGTATTTCAAAATAGATTTATGTCAAGTTCATGCACCATGAAAGAACTATAAATATTATTAAACAAGTTTTAGTGGTCATACCTGCCTTGTGAAAAAAAGATTAAGTAATAATCTATCTCATTTCAATGCAAATCATTCATGTACCACAACTGGCATAAATAAAAAAAATTATAATAAAATTAAAAAACTTATAACTTTGCAACAATTAGAACTTACTAAAAACATAAAAATTGGCATCCAACATCATAAAAAGCTAGACCAACGCTTGTGTAATAGTTTCATCAAACTAACATTTATTCTACTTATTTCAATGAAAAGTAAAGAACTACTTGAACATGTTGCCAAAAACTTTATTCCTTTCTCAGCACCTGCAAAATACATCAAACATAACAAAAAGTCTTAATTATTAACTTAGAAAGCGCATAAAGTAGGGCTAGCAAAAATACGGGAACGGACGAAAACGGGACTGGACACCCATTTCGAATATGTTAAAATTCAGTGTCCGGTCCCGGTCCTGTTTTTAAAACGGGCACTATTTTTTTGTCCATTCCTGTATGTTTGTAAAACATACGGGACCCGTTTTGCCCGTTTTGCAGAGACGTGCGAGAGCAGAGAGAGATGCGCGAGAGGCGGAGAGATCAGCCGCGAGAGGCAGAGACGTGCAAGAGAGCGAGAGAGAGATACGCGAGAGGCAGAGAGAGAGCCGCGAGTGAGACGCGCGAGAGAGGGAGAGGCAGAGAGAGTGAGACGCGCGAGAGAGGCCCGACCGCCCGAGAGGGAGAGAGTGAGTCAGTGAGACGCGCGAGAGAGGCCCGAGAGCGAGAGAGGCCCGAGAGGGAGAGAGTGAGACGCGCAAGAGAGGCCTGAGGACCGGATCGTGCGAGCGAGACGACGGCCGACGGAGCCGTGCGTGAAGGCGAGAGAGAGAGAGCGGACGGAGGCGGCCGAGCGCTGCGCGTGGCCGTGAAACGCGAGGCGATGAGAGACGACCGCGAGGCGGTGAGAGACGACCGTGAGGCCGTGAGAGACGGTGAGAGGCGGAGTGAGGCGGAGGCGTTAGGGTTTGTTTGTTGAGTGAGGAAAGGAGATCGAGACGAGTAGGGAGATTTGGGAGATGATGACATACAAGATAAAATGATAAATATTAAATTATAAATCTTTATCACATAAAAGTTAAAAACTTTAAATACATTGTGAAATTACTTATATGCCCTTCAAATTAATCACAAACGGGTACCGGTTTTTTTGAAATTTCTGCCCGAACCCGGTCCCGTATTTTTAAACGGACACAAAAAAATGTCCAGTCCCGTATGTTTGTCAAAAAAATATTGAAAGAAAACGAGCCGAAATGGGACTGGGCACATTTTGCCCGCCCTAGCATAAAGTATATGAAATAGAGAAAGTCATATACATAAAAAAGTAGTTCTTATTAAAAGAAAAATAATACTTCAAAAAAAAAAGAATATCATACCTAATACTAAAACAAAAAAGGCCACATACGGTGTGAAACACGATTAAATTTCTTCCTACAAGAAAATTAAATATTATAATTTCATAATATATAAATGTAAATTTCAATAAAAATATCTAATGAAAATAGCTTCGAACCTCATCAAGCTCATTGTTAGAAGTAAGAGGAGTCTTTCCTAACGCTTGTGTAACGACCCGAAAATTTGACTTGTGCCACGTGTCAAGTCAAGGTCGTATGTGGGCCCCATTCGTCGAAATACGTATGTCCGAATCCAATTTGAGATGAAAATACAATTATGCGAGGAATTCGGTGAGCCGAAGTATGAACGAGGACGCGCCTCGAGTCGCGTGCCAACGTGGGACCGAAATGTGGCTATAGTAGATTTATGTGATTTTAAAAATGTACATTGGATATGCTTCGTGATGCGTGTAGCGCGGGTTGGTGCCACGCGATGCGCGTTGCACAAATCTCGATGACACTTTTGATTTAAAATTGAAAGAGATAAAGATGAGAAAAGAAATAATATTATAATATAATTATATTATATTATAATATATAAAAGTGAAAAGGAAATAACAATTGAAAAAGAAAAACAAAGAGATCAGAAGTGATCGAGAGAGAAATGAGACAGAGAGGAAAAAAATGGTGGAGAAGGAGCGATCGAGCCGAGGGAGAAGGAGATTCGGCGGCGATCGGATCAGCGGCGGCGCAGCGGGAGCGTGGCTGGTGGCTGCTGCAGTGCACCGGCGCCAGCGACGGCGCGCAGGGCTGCAGCGAGGAGGACGATCGCGCAGGGTTTCGGCGATGGCGCGCGAACGTAGCTCCAGCGACGTGGTGGCGGCTGGACGGCAGCGGTTCCGGTGTACAGTGGCGCCGGCGATCAGCTGCGCCCGGCAAGGCAGCGACGGCGCGGCCAAAGGTCGGATAAAATTATACGACATATATACTCTTTTATTTAATATATATAAATTATACGCTATCGTTGCTTTCTAATGTGTGTGCGTGTATGTGTTTGTATCAATGACATTCTAATGTGTTTGATTTATGTGAAGGTAGCCAGGTAGGAGAAGTGAAAATAAGACTAATTGACATTTAACGGATTATCTCAGAAAATAATTGAGACTTTTTTATGATGATTTATTCTTTTTGTGTGATATGTTATTGCAAATAAGCTATGTTGTCAAAAAATATGAGATTTTTGACAACATAGTTATACAATCAATCTCTTTCTTATATATAAAAAAACCCAACTAACAAAACATCAAAAACCAACAAAGTTAAGAAAAATTAAGAACTAGCATATATTTTTGCTCAATGATTTCCATATTAAAAAAATATCCCTTCAAAAAAAGACATACAAATAAAAAAATATATATGAACTAACATACCTCTTTGCTCGCACTTTGTAAAAGAAACGTTAATCTATCCTTGTATTATAGTGCAATCTAATGAAAAAAAATTAAATGTGGGGCAATGAAATTAATCCCAAAGAGATGCACTACAAAAAAACAGCAAATCAGAAACGGAATTAGAAACGGAAATAAGTTCCGTTTCTAAATCAGAAACGGAATTAGAAACGGAATAATTTCCGTTTCTAAATTAAAAAGTTAGCGACGGAATTGAGACGGAAACATTCAGAGACGGATTAGAGACGGATCAGAGACGGAATTAGAGACGGAATTAAATTCCGTCTCTGAAAAATGGCGCCACCATTCCCGCCAAAACTTTATTTTGTTATACCCGTTCATCAAATCTCGAGATTTGTGCATCTTTCGATCTCGATGATTCAAAAATAAAACTCCCTCTCTCTCTTCCGATTCTCTCTCTCCCAAAACCCTTCGACCTCTCTCTCCCGGATTCTCTGTCTCTCTCCCCAAAAACCCTCTCTCTCGACGGCAGATCTCTCTCTCTCTCTCTCTCGACGGCAGATCTCTCTCTCTCTCTCTCTCTCGGCAGATCTCTCTCTCTCTGTCTCTCACCGCTCTCTCTCCCGATTCTCTGTCTCTCTCCCCCAAAAAACCCCTCTCTCTCGACGGCAGATCTCTCTCTCTCTCTCTCGACGGCGAGATCTCTCTCTCTCTCTCGACGGCAGATCTCTCTCTCTCTCGTCTCTCACCGCTCTCTCTCCCGATTCTCTGTCTCTCCTCCGAAAACCCTATCTCCCCAAAATCCCTCTCTCTCGACGGCAGATCTCTCTCTCTCTCTCTCTCTCTCACCGCTCTCTCTCGTCACCGCTCTCTCTCACGGACCGTCGACCGCTCTCTCCTCTCAAACCCTCCCCCTTTCAAACCTCACTCCAAAACCCTAAAACTAAGGGCAGTTCTGTCCGACAAGCCCGTCGCCGCCGCCACCGCCACCGCCACCACCGCAAACAAATTCCACCACTGCTTCACCAAGTCTGACGACGACGGGTTTCTTCGCCGCGAGGGCGATGCTTTGGCGCTCTGTTTACTTGGCGGCCGTGCTTGAATACTTGGCCGCCGAGGTATTTCGATTTTTGGTTGTCTATTGAATTTCAATCTCTACCTTTTTAGCTCTTTTTTTTTCGTTTTTTTGTGATTCTATTTGTCTTGGAAATTTGAATGTCTAGGGCAAGTTTGGGATTTTGTTATGGTTAGTTGCATTCCATGAAAAAAAATTTATATGATATTGATGATTTGGGCTAGTATTCAAAAGTGATCATGCCTTGTAAAAGGTATTGGTGGATAATGTGCTCTTTTGTTTGATGAAATTGTCAAAAGAGACCTTAACTTGTTCTTTTAACGAAGTGCATGGAAAAGCATGATTCTAAAGTCTCATGGATTCTTTATTGAGCTTTGTTTCTATGATATGATATAATCGAGCAATCATTAGTATGATTTTTCATGTCTCGAAAGGATTGTAGCTAATTTGCATTGATTTGGGTAAAATCCTTTTAAAACGCTTCAAGAAGAGCTCATTCATTTTTTTCCCAAGTCTTGAAATATGTTCAATCCAACTTTATTGAATGTAGTTAGTAATCATCATTTTGGGTGAGACTTGAAGCTAAGTTGAGATGCGGAAGAGACTTTGTTTTATCCATTGAAAAAAGACTTCGATTAAATCATGGATTTTCGACTAAATGCTATGATTTGAGAATTTTAAGTCGAACTTGACTCTAATGAGTTGATTTGAATCTTTTTAGTTGTGATTAGTCGATCGCATTCAATTTATATTGGATAACTAAGTTTATGAGATTTTTCTTGTTTTGCTTCACCGCATACTTGTTTTACTCGAATCGTCGATTTTGATTTGAAAGAATGGTTTAAAAGTCGAATGACTTAAGTCGATAACTAGGAATGAGGTTTGAGTCCTTAAATGATTTAAGTTAGTCTAAATAAATTCAAGAAAATACTACTTTAAGAATCCATGAAAAACATATTTAAAATTGGTTTTGGTTCATTCATTTTTTGATTGAAATATTCGATTAAGTGGTTTAATGCATAAATTTTACTTGAATATGATCTATAATTTGCATTGTTGTTTGAATAAGGATATGTCTTCTTTAAATTTAGGCAATAACAAGTCCATATCATTTTTTTTGGTGTGATCAATAGTTTGATACTCATTAAGTTCATACTTCACAACTTAAAAGGTATCCTAGTTCCTCATCAAGTTGATATTGTCAAACTCAACCTATATAGAATATCGTGTGCTCTAGATAAAGGTAAAGGAGTCACCGTCACGCTTGAAAAATAAGGGGTGGGTTGCAATAGGTTTGAAAGCCAATGTAAATCGATCTTTATGAAATGGATTAAACAGGTTTATTGTTTGGTTCTTGAAAGTTAAAAAAGCTCGGTTTGAAATGAGATGAGTGAGCTTATGATAAATTTTGTAGCTTGTGAAAGTGGATTGATTGAAAATAGTCTTATGAGTTTTTTGGTCTATCTATGAGGTAGCATATTTTTGTTTTCTTATATGTTTTTAGAAAATGAAGATAAAAGTGAAAATGACAAACATTGCTATCTTCCTCCCTACTTTGGATTGGTAAGAATTTAATTTACTTAAATCAAGATATATGCGGTGTTTATCATCGTTTGTGGATTCTTAAATCTCAAATGAATTAATGTTAATCTTTTTGCTTGTTTGTAGACTTTGATGGTCGAGTGCGGGGATCGTCACTATAAGTTCGATGTGAGTCATTGCTCTTCTACCTTAGCTCTATCTCCTATGATGCTTATGTCCCTGAAAAATTTAAGTTCAACTATTCAATTATTAAGTTGTTTCAAATGTCCCTTGGTCGTGCGGTGGTGTTGAAGAACATCTCAAGACTTTTCGATTGATAATTCTTTTTGTGCATATTTATAGGATTGTAAGTTTTTTTTTTTTTTTTGTGGTTGTTGAACAATAGGATTGGTGGTTTTGTGAATACTTAGAAATTTGGAGCATTTGTAATACTATACAATTTTTTTTGGATATATATCTTTTTCAATTTTTGATTTTTACATTTTTGTTCTCTCAATTGAATATTTGTTGATATATATTGTCGATGTATGAATGTCAATTTATTATATATTGGCAGGTTAAATGTGCTTGGATTGAGACCTATATATGTAAGACTTTAAAAACTAAACAAAAATGAAAATTAGAGACGGAAATAGCAACGGAATCTTTGGATTCCGTTGCTATTTCCGTCTCTAATTTTTTTTTTTTAGATATGAATCAGAAACGGATCAAATTCCGTCTCTGATCCGTCTCTGATTAGCAACGGATCAGAGACGGAAATAATCAGAAACGGAATTTATTCCGTCTCTAATCAGAAACGGAATTAGAGATGGAATAAATTCCGTTTCTAATCAGAAACGGAATTTATTCCGTTTCTGATCCGTCTCTAAATCAGAAACGGAATCCATTTTCCGTTTCTGATCCAATCAGCGACGACGTTTTCAGAGACGGAACGCATTCCGTCTCTGTTCCGTTTCTGAATCCAATCAGAGACGGAATTTTTGCAAATCAGAAACGGAAAATTCCGTTTCTGATTTGCTTTTTTTTGTAGTGATGGATTGGTTTCTTCAAACACAAAAAGAATAGAGGTAGAAGACACAAAAAATAGAATTTGAAAAGATATTGCTCCAAAAATCTTCGAAAAATGTAAGGAACTTACATTCGGTGAGTGTGAGAATGACGCGGATATGCCGAGAATTTTTTTTTTTTTTTTTTTTTTTTGGCCGTGCGTTCATTTTGACCGTATGTGCGTTGCTAATTTTTTGGTTCTTAACGTAGGGTTTGAGAGATTTTTGGGGTGGGCTCAAATGTATGTTTGGGCAAATTGGGCTTAAAAAGAAAAAAAAGAATTTGGGCCTTGCCCCGGGCTGCAGCCCAGGGCAAGGCCCATTTAGATACGCCCTGGCGCCGAACGAACGGCGGTGGCGGCGCCGGCGACTTCGGCGGCTCATAAGCGGCGCCGGCGAGCGGCGGTGGCGGCGCCGGCGAGCTGAAACGGCGACCGGCAGCGGTGTCGGCGCGATGGCTACGCGGCATCGACAACGGCGCAGTGGCGCGTTGTCGATCGATCGGAGGCACGATTCGAGGAGGTTCGACGACGTGCGACCACGAACTGAAAATGGATTTTGAAAGCGTGGTGAAGTCCTAAACCATATTTTGGTTGTTGGAATTTAGTGATTTTGCGGATTTAACTGCACGTATATTTGGTTGAATGACTTAAATTATTTAATTGGTAGAAATGGACACCAAGGACATAGAGTCGGGTGTCGGGTGCGCAAATCGAGACGCGAGAGAATTCACGATTTTTCGAGGTAAATAAACCAGCTAGGGACCTATACAGTATTGCATGTTTATCCATTGACTGTTGTTATTTACTGTTTTGTGATAACTTATTGTTGTTCACTGCAAAATATGCCCAACTATGCCCAACTATGCCCATATGTGTAGTTCGCTGGGGTTAACTCGCTCGCACGCACATATGGGGGAAACATAGAAGATGTATATGTCTTTCAGAGTAATTGGGGAGGCATATACATCTACATTGGGAGTGAAAGTACTATGCCCATATGTGTAGTTCGGTTGGGGTTAACTCGCTCGCACACACATATGGGGGAAACATAGAAGATGTATATGTCTTTCAGAGTAATCGGGGGAGGCATATACATCTACATTGAGAGTGAAAATACTATGCCCATAGGTGTAGTTCGCTGGGGTTAACTCGCTCGCACGCACATATGGGGGAAACATAGAAGATGTATGTCTTTCAGAGTAATTGGGGAGACATATACATCTACCTTGGGAGTATCACTCATTGATGGATTGTTTACGGTCTTGTATATTCATGCGTGTTTATTTCTTTCGTTCTATTTGCATGAATTTGACTGCTTTGGATATCATGAACTGTTGCTTTGGATATCATGAACTGTTGCTTTAGATATCATGAACTGTTGCTTTGGATATTGTGAAATGTCGTATATATGTCCTACTGGATTTACTTACCTGGGCTCGTCATTCTTATGTTTGACTGAGTGCAGCGCCGCGGACGAGTAGCGAAGGAAAAGCTTCATAGCTAGGTGAAAGTTTTTTGTATATTTTGTATTTACGCTCCTCTGATGATATTTACTGGGTTTCATAATTAGGTTGCCTAACTCTCTGATCTTTTTGTTGAGTTATTGAATGTATTAGTTGCTTCCGCTATAAAATTGTAAAACTTGAAAAATATTAATAACTCAACTGTAAAATGTTGAATTTGGGAAAAATGATGGATTGGAAGGCTGACTAGGTCCGCGTTGACTTTGCGAGACGGGCTCGGGGGTTCACGTGGGCTTAGGCCGGGCGGGGCCCAATTCGTGGAAAATTGGGGCCGTCATAGTTGGTATCAAAGCCGTTGTTTTAAGGAACTCGACTCTTGAAATTAAGACACAAAACAAGTGGAAGTTAGGAATGGTTGAACTTAGAGTGGAACCTATGATCCTGACTTGATTCTTCGTTGGGAAGTGAGGAGAGTTGGCAAATGGAAAATGTTTTTGTCTCATATACGTTTCGAGGTGGGCTGGTACCCCTGGCGTATATGTGGACCATAGATAGATTGATTCGAGGAATCGTGACAATGGAAATGATTAATTGGATAGAAAGTAAATGGAATCAGTTCAGTGATTGATGTTCCATTCGCATACGTGATTTCATTTTTGGTAAATCAACAGTTTTTTCCAGTTGTTTGCAACATTGTGGACAAATGGGTGAAAGTATTGGGGTTGCCTCGAGATTCGTGTTGCACGTATTTCGAGGACACATTTGATTTCTACTTGGGGAAGAAAACTTATTGCGTACCTTAAGGAGTTAGATTCAAGTCACCCATAACTCTTGAAAATTCCCTTCACGTGTCGCTAGGGGATCCACTTGGAAAAATTACTTTGAAGCTACCTCATGGACAAGAGCAGAGGTCGTATTGCATTGTCTCCATGCACAGACCAGATGTGACAATGTTGGTGATTGTGGCGTATTTGGGAATAGTGGAGCTACATGGATAAGTACTCGTGTCTTGAAAATGTGGGAGTCGTTTTCAATTCGGCTTCGCGGATAGTGGAGATAAATAACATGGTTGGTTTGGTGAAGCTAATGGAAAATGAAACAATTCATTTGGAGTAAAATGAAAAAATTCATTTGAAACTTAACGTCATGTAGGAAATTCATTTCAAGTTGTTCAGTTCGTACTGAAATTGAGAATTTCCTATACGTAGTGAAACTTGAAACGAAAGTTCGAGTTTCTGTGGTGTGGAATTGATAAAGGAAATTGATGTTACGAATGAAAAAAAAAAAAGTAAGGAACATTCGAGAAAAGCTCATTCGTGAAATGAATGAATATTCGAATGTAAGGAACATTCGAGTAAGGAACATCGAATGTAAGGAACATCGAATGGAAGGAACATTCGAGAACGTCAAGTTAAAAAAAAAAAAAAAAAAAAAAAAGAAGAGCGAACTCAAAATGAGCAAAGTGTTGAGATGACTTGAGAGCTAACCTTTGAGGAAAGCTTTGGAGTAGTACTGTTGGATCGGAAGCCCAAGTAAATCCACTTTAGTGACACTATATATTTATAGTCTCATGGTTGGTGAAGTCGACCACCACCTTTAGAGACTTATAAATGAATTAAATGTTACGAGCTGAGGTAGAGTCCGCGAATCGTTTTAAAGTTAGAGGCCACCTAAGGATAAATCCTACGAGATGGTATATCTCAAGAATTCTCGCATTCTAAAATTTGCTCAGATGCGTTAGTAAACGTACTGATAGAAATTTTCGTTCAAGTAAACAAGTGCATTTACTTACTAACAAATCATTAAGAAAAAAGTAAACAAGTGCATTTTAAATGGAAATAATTATGTTTTAATGTGTCTCGAGTTTCGCGCCGCACGAATCGCGAGGACACATTAGATTTGGATTAGGAAATGCGAGTTCGAAACTTGGGAGGTGTCTCGAAATACGTAATTTGCGAGATTCGATACAATTTTGGTCACACATTGAGGTGGTGCCTCGAGATTTGTGTCGCACGAATCTCGAGGACACATTTGAACGCGTTGGAGTAAAAGTGTTGAACTCGTGCTTACGTGAGGAGATGCTGAGCGCGCTACTGATACGAGAATTAGAGTGACGACTCAGGCGAGGCAGTTTCACGAGTTTTAGCAGCATCACTCGGAAAAGTTTCACGGTGGTACGAATCTCGGAGCAACAAATATTCATGACGTTTTTGCCACACCAAATCATATAAGGTCGAGTATTGTATCAGTTTCGTTGTTCGGCGAGGCCGATGACTGGTGGTGCACTACGGTGGCATCGATGTGGACGATCTGGAGTGCAGTTGATGTTATAGTAAGTGAGCATGGGAGCACACGAGAGCAACCTTATTGCGTTTTCGCCATACGAGGAATATACGGCGACAAAGTTAGTTGGTTCAGCGCAGAGTTTACGCTAGTGAATTACAACAGCTAGCACCGTCATATCCTTAACATAAGGTCTTGATGGCAGAGGCAGTGGCCAGAGATAGGGTCAGAGATCCAGTCGAGTGCACAGATAGGGACAACGATCTAGTCGTGCACATGGGAAAGGAAATAGACATGTTCCAGTTGGAGCGAGATTTCAACGTATCTGCATGGGCATATGGACAGCGAGGTATAGCAGAGTAAGGCATGCTATTGTCACGTCAGGTCCGACTACTATCCATCGTAACCTGATAGAGGGTACGAGTTGGGTTGAAACTCACCCGAGTAGTGAGACTGAGTTACATTTCTCGCGGGCATACAGCAGATATACGTATGTTAGTGACGGTGGATCGTGAAAGTAAAATGTTCGGTTGTATTGCAATATATGTTGCAAGGGTTGCCCTGGCATATATTGATCGGAGGAGACAGATGATGCGTTCTTTGCTTGGAGGTCGCGGAGGAACCCAGCTCGTCACGGAGGAGCCCAGCTTGTCGCGGAGGAGCCCAGCCTGTCGCGGAGGAGCCCAGCCCTACAGAGTAAGATGGGGGTATGGCCTTGGGCGAGTGTGGCCTCGGGCGGGTATGGCCTTGGGTCTTCATACACCATGGTCATTGGAGATTTGGTTCAATTTCGAGGACGAAATTCTTAATTCGTTGGGAAGATTGTAATGACCAGAAAATTCGACTTGTGCCACGTGTCAAGTCAAGGTCGTATGTGGGCCCCACTCGTCGAAATACATATGTCCGAACCCAATTTGAGATGAAAATGCAATTATGCGAGGAATTCGGTGAGCCGAAGCATGAACGAGGACGCACCTCGAGTCGCGTGCCGACGTGGGACCGAAATGTGGCTATAGTAGATTTATGTGATTTTAAAAATGTACATTGGATATGCCTCGCGATGCGCGTAGCGCGGGTTGGTGTCTCGCGATGCGCGTTGCACAAATCTCGAGGACACTTTTGATTTAAAATCGAAAGAGATAAGGATGAGAAAAGAAATAATATTATAATATAATATAATTATATTATAATATATAAAAGTGAAAAGGAGATAACAATTGAAAAAGAAAAACAAAGAGATCAGGAGTGATCGAGAGAAAAATGAGACAGAGAGGAAAAAAATGGTGGAGAATGAGCGATCGAGCCGAGGGAGAAGGAGATTCGGCGGCGATCGGATCAGCTGCGGCGCAGCGGGAGCGTGGCTGGTGGCTGCTGCAGTGCACCGGTGCCAGCGACGGCGCGCAGGGCTGCGGCGAGGAGGACGATCGCACAGGGTTTCGGCGATGGCGCGCGAACGTAGCTCCAGCGACGTGGTGGCGGCTGGACGGCAGCGGTTCCGGTGTACAGTGGCGCCGGCATGAGCTGCGCCCGGCAAGGCAGCGGTGTCGGCGCGACGGCTACGTGGCATCGACAACGGCGCGGTCGATCGGAGGCACGATTCGACGAGGTTCGACGACGTGCGACCACGAACTGAAAATGGATTTTGAAAGCCGTGGTGAGATCCTAAACCATATTTTGGTTGTTGGAATTTAGTGATTTTGCGGATTTAATTGCGCATATATTTGGTTGAATGACTTAAATTATTTAATTGGTAGAAATGGACACCAGGGACATAGGAGTCGGGTGTCGGGTGCGCAAATCGAGACGCGAGAGAATTCGCGATTTCTCGAGGTAAGTAAACCAGCTAGGGACCTATACAATATTGCATGTTTATCCATTGACTGTTGTTATTTAATGTTTTGTGATAACTTATTGTTGTTCACTGCAAAATATGCCAAACTATGCCCAACTATGCCCATATGTGTAGTTCGCTGGGGTTAACTCGCTCGCACACACATATGGGGGAAACAGAGAAGATGTATATGTCTTTCAGAGTAATTGGGGAGGCATATACATCTACATTGGGAGTGAAAGTACTATGCCCATATGTGTAGTTCGCTGGGGTTAACTCGCTCGCACGCACATATGGGGGAAACATAGAAGATGTATGTCTTTCAGAGTAATTGGGGAGATATATACATCTACCTTGGGAGTATCACTCATTGATGGATTGTTTACAGTCTTGTATATTCATGCGTGTTTATTTCTTTCGTTCTATTTGCATGAATTTGACTGCTTTGGATATCATGAACTGTTGCTTTGGATATCATGAACTGTTGCTTTGGATATTGTGAAATGTCGTATATATGTCCTACTGGATTTACTTACCTGGGCTCGTCATTCTTATGTTTGACTGAGTGCAGCTCCGCGGACGCGTAGCGAAGGGAAAGCTTCATAGCTAGGTGAAAGTATTTTGTATATTTTGTATTTACGCTCCTCTGATGATATTTACCGGGTTCCACAATTAGGTTGCCTAACTCCCTGATCTTTTTGTTGAGTTATTGAATGTATTAGTTGCTTCCGCTATAAAATTGTAAAACTCGAAAAATATTAATAACTCAACTGTAAAATGTTGAATTTGGGAAAAATGATGGATTGGAAGGCTGACTAGGTCCGCGTTGACTTTGCGAGACGGGCTCGGGGGTTCACTTGGGCTTAGGCCGGGCGGGGCCCAATTCGTGGAAAATTGGGGCCGTCACAGCTTGCGTAACGATATCCTTATGCTTTTCTAATCTACTTCCATGTTCTTGAAGGGATTTCTTAAGCATACGATTTTCTTTTTGCGTTTCTTTCAGTTCAGTCTCTATCCCCTTCACATATGCAGAATTGGATTATTTGAAGTCCTTTTTCATTCCACCTCCACAACTAAATACATAATTATGCTTTTGTGGACCGCATTATATTTAATGTCGTCTCTATCACATTATCGTATATGTTCTTTTCAATATGTAGTACATCTAAATTATGACACAATAAAAAGTGCTCCAATAAGGAAGATCAAACAAAACACTTTTTTTATTCCAATTATCACCTCTTTTATCATGTGATATTTTAGTTTTTTTGTAGCACATTTAGTCAAGGTGATTACTACAAGGTCATTCACTTCAGAAAGAGCATCATTTCCAACTTATTTTTCTTTTTTGTTAATGCTATACTTTCCTTTTTCCAGCTGAATACCACTTGTTGTAAAAATAGACCGGATAGAGCAAGACCACGACAAATAATTTGGGATAATAAAAGTGAAGAAAAATGGACACAGAGATTTTTACGTGGAAAACCCCCAAACAAATTAGGGTAAAAACCACGGGCAAGGATAGAAGAATTTACTATGAGAAAAATAGTAGGTGTTACACTATCTCTCTATTTATAAAGGAGAAACACTGAAAATATCTCTCTTTATAATAGGAGAACACTCACTCTCTATTTGCTCACAACAGAGCACACTTGCACTTTGCACTGCTATCTTGTGCTTGTGCTTCTCCTTGTTCTTTCTTACTTACCTTGTGCATTTGATGGGATGATACTCCATGGTATTTATAGGCACCAAAATTAACAAGTTAGGTGGCAAGTTAGGCCACCTAACAAGGTAGGTGGCCTAACAAATTTGGCCACCAAACAATCTCCCACTTGAAGATTTGATTGAGAATCAATCAGATCTTCACACCATTCTTTCTTCCTTGCCATTTCCATGTTGCTTACGTTTCTGTCAAGCCGCATGAGGATCGACACCAGATAAATTTGTCAGCATTGATTGTCTTCGTCAGAAAATCTGCTAGGTTGTCTGTAGTATGAATTTTCTGCATGTCCACGGTTCCTTCTTCCACTTTCTCACGAACGAAGTGATACTGAACTCGTATATGCTTTGTTTTTGAATGAAAGGCTGGATTCCTTGCGAGATGCAAGGCACTCTGACTGTCACAATACAAAGTAATTTTCTCTTGTTTGTGCCCGAGTTCCTCCAACACCATCTTCAACCATACTGCTTCTTTACTAGCTTGTGTAGCTGCGACATATTCTGCTTCTGTTGTTGACGTAGCCACAACCGATCATGCGCTTTTGAAACCCAACTCGTCCCCGCAAAGAAAGTGTGAACACATATCCAGTGGTGGATTTGCTTTTATCGAGATCTCCTGCATAATCAGAATCAACATATCCACTTGACAATAAAGTCTGATCCTCCGTAACATAATGCAACATTTGAGGTACCCTTGATGTATCGTAGGATCCTCTTTACAGCATTCCAATGCTCTTCTGCCAGATTCGCCATGTACCGACTAACTACTCCCATTGCTTGTGCAATGTCCTGGTCGTGTACAAATCATCGCGAACATTAAGCTTCCCACTCGATGCATACGGCTTTCGAGACATTTCCATCCTCTCTTCTTCACTGCTAGGACTCATACTTGAGGATAACTTGAAATTAATAGAAAGTGGGGTAGAAATTGGCTTACAGTCTTGCATGTTGAAACGACGCAAGATCTTCTTCAAATAATTTTTCTGAGAAAGCCAAATCTTTCTATTATTTCGTCTCGATGAATTTGCATCCCTAGAATCTTGTTTCTTTGGTCCCAAATCCTTCATCTCGAACTCCCTAGCCAACTGAGCCTTCAATTCTTGAATACGATCGTTGTTGGGGCCTGATACCAACATGTCGTCTACATACAACAACAAAACAATGAAATCATTGTTACCAAATCTCTTGCAATATGCGCAAGTGGTCTCATTTAGTCTCTGTTGTAACCAAGGCTCATTATGAAGGAATCAAATCTCTTGTACAACACCTCTACTTCCTTTAAATCGTACAAGATTTGTTCAACCGACAAACCAAGTTCTCCTTTCCTTGTTCTTCAAATCCTTCTGGTTGGAGCATATAAATCTCTTCTTCAAGATCTCCATGAAGAAAAGCTGTCTTAACATCTAGCTGCTCTAGATGTAGATCAAAAGTAGCACACATCGCTAGAACTACTCGAATCATTTGTAAGTCGAACCACAGGGAAAATATCTCATTGAAATCAATGCCTTCTTTCTGAGCATATCCTTTCACCACAATCTTGCACGATACCGCTCCACTTGATCATCACTGTTTCGTTTGATCTTGTAAACCCATTTGTTGCCAATGGGCTTCCTGCCTCCTGGTAATGGCACTAGCTCCCATGTTTTATTTTTATGGAGAGCTTCGATTTCTTCCTGCATTGCTGCCATCCACTGAGATGCTTCCGAGCCATGCATTGCCTCTTGAAGAGTTGATGGTTCTCCTTCCTCGCTTAGAAGACAAGATGCAACATTGCTTTCCATAATATAACTGAGTGCCGCTTTGGTGCGTTTCTCGTGCGAGATGATCTACGAGGTTCGGAACTTCAGTTCACCTGGTTCATTCTCCTCATGCTCGTACAGCCTTCGAAAGAATCCTTTCTGGTCGATTCACATTCCACTGTCTTGTTGTAGTTTCGAAATACTATCATCTTTCTCTATTTGTTGTACCTTGTCCTCTCGTAAAGAGAACATCTCTGCGACTACAACCTTGTGGGTAGTGGAATCCCACAGCGATACCCCTTCACTCACAAGATACCCCAAGAATAAGCATTTCCTGGATTTTGGATCTAGCTTTGTAGTTTCTTGGGCATTGTACATAGCGTACACCTGGACTTCCAAATACATGGAGGTTTGAATAGTCAACTGGTTTACCACCACATTTCCATCGGTGTCCTCAACTCAATTGCCGTTGATGGAGCCCGATTTATCACGTAACAAAGAGCGGTGTTATCAAGCTTCGACCCAAAACTTTTTTTCTAAGCTGCAGTACTCAACATAGCTCTTGTTCTTTCTAGTAGAGTTCGTTCATCCGCTCTGCCACTCCATTTTGCTTGAGGAGTGTATCTTTGTAGTGAACTGTCTTTTGATGCCTTCCTGTTTGCAAAAGCTATCGAACTCATTGCCAGTATATTCTCCTCCATTATCAGTCCTCAAACACTTGATCTTCTTCCCAGATTCAAGTTCAACCCGCGCCTTGAATACTTTGAAGATTCCGAACACATTTGCCTTCCTCTTGATTGGATACACCCAACATCTCCTGGACTAATCATCAATGAAGGACACAAAATAATTTGTTCCTCCTACTGATGTGACTGGTGCTTGCCATACATCAGAGTGGACCAATTCTAGAATAGCCTTACTTCTAGAATTTGATGTGTTAAACTTCAACCGATGTTGCTTGCTTGTTACACAATGCTCACAAAAGGGTAGTGACACCTTTGTGAGGCCTGGAAGTAGTTTCTTCTCAACAAGGATTTTCATTCCTTGTTCGGACATGTGTCCAAGTTTCTGGTGCCAGATTATTGCAGATCTCTCACTTGAACAACTTGAAGCAACTGATGCTTCGCCTTCCTGAAGAGTCTCTCCCATGAGCAGGTACAAGTTTGCAGCAACCTTTTCTCCCTTCATAAGTACAAGCGCTCCTCGACTGATTTTCATGATCCCTTTCTTGACTTTGATTTCACAGTCAAGATCATCAAATCGTCCCAAAGATAGCAGATTCTTCTTGAGGCCTTCCACATGTCGCACTTCTTGGATAGTGCGAACAGTACCGTCATACATCTTCAACATGATGGTTCCGATGCCAATGACCTTTAGAGCATGGTCATTACAACTGCATACGCACCTCTCCTAAGATAGGTTCATAGTGATGGAACCATTCTCTTCGAGAGGTCATGTGATACGTCGCACCCGAGTCGATAATCCGGACATCGAGAATTTTTCCTCGCTTTTAGTTGTTGTTGCCGCCTCGCAACACAATGCGCTCCATCATTTGAAGTGCTAGCCACATTTCCTTGAGGATCGGAGTTTTTCAAACTCCAACAGTCTTTCTTCAAATGACCCTTCTTGCCACAGTTGTAGCATTTAAAATTCTTCTTGCTTTTTGACTTTGATCTACCATGATTGTGACTCCCACTGGGGCCACGTTCTGTTGATCTTCCTCTCATCACTGTCAAGGCCTCCACTTGTTGTGAACCGGCCTGCCTGTCTTCTTTGTTCTTGCGCCGATTCTCTTCTTCTAGAACAGCAGCTGCAACATCATCGAAGGCTAAACAATCCGTTAAGAGATTATTTGTCAGATTGATGATGAGTTGATCATACGAATCCGGTAGACTTTGAAGCAGAAGTTCAACACGTTCTTGCGATTCTATTTTATAACTCAATGATATGAGTTGAGAAAATAGTGTATTCATCGCATTGATGTGCTCCGTCCGTCAAGTAGACTCCGCCATCCGTAGAGTGTATAATTTCCTCTTTAAAAATTTTGTTGTGGAGTGACTTGGCCTCGTATAATTTTCCAAGGTGATCCTAGTCTCCTCTTCTCTTCAATGCTTGACAATACTTCATCGCCTAGTGATCTGAAGATTTGCAATAGCATTCTCGTCCATCTCGTTCCATTTGGCGTTGTGAAAATCACCGGCCTTTGATGGCCGCCAAACAATTATCCTTTCTCAAGGATAGCCTTCATCTTTAATTTCCACATTACTCCCGATTGAATTTCTCAATTTGAACTTTGTCGCCATAGCTTCTATCACAAAGTCTAGCAAAATTAGCTCCACTAAATAGTGCAAAATACCTTCAAGAAGTGAATAGTAATTTGACTTATTTTTAGGATCCACTATTTAGTGGCAACCACAGAGCATACGATAAGTAAATACACCCACTCCAACTATTTAGTGTCACGCCTCATATGAGTAGTAGTCTTCTCAACTTATTTTTCTTTTTTGTTAATGCTATACTTTCCTTTTTCCAGCTGAATATATATATATATATATATATATATATATATATTAGCGATATAGATATTTTTTTTCTATCTGAATTATATAAAACCTTTATTTTCATAGTATTTTTTTTTCTAGGGAAGTTGCACTCCCTCACCTCCTATAAGGAACAATGCATTGGTAAGTTGCGACCACCACTTTTTGAGAAATTATCTCAAATAACTAATCAAAAGAAGTGGCTAGTTAGTTCGCCTCAAGAGGTGTATATTGTAGTGGTAACAAAGAAAAAAACACTTGATATTATTACAAAACAATCTATAATGTTATCAATTGATATAAATAAAATGAAATTACAAACAATCAATAATAGAATTGAATAACAAATAAAATTAATAAAAAAATATCTAACCGGCGAGGCTCGCACAAAAGTAATGTCTTAAAATAAAAATTTCTCTTAATTTGGTGATTTAGTTTTTTTACAGAGATATGCCTCCAAGAGACAACCGAATGCCCTTTCGAAATAAAGTTCACCAATTTAGAAAGTCTGCAAAAATCGTGATTTGCTTCTCTCTCAAATGATATGTATTTAAAAAACAATTGAGTTTTTATTATTTTAATTCTACAAAATAAAGTTTGATGCATTGTTTCAAAGCTATATGACTATTTAATTCTGAAACTAATACCCATTGATGTTATTAATAGCCGCACCTATTAACAACATAACTGAAATTCACTATCTAAATAGTTAATCTCAAAATTATGAAATTAAAGAAAAAAATTAAATTACAACAACAACATAGCCTCAGTCCCAAATTAACTGGGGTCGGCTACATGGATCAAACTTTTCCATT
The DNA here is from genome assembly GCA_039657365.1 of Stephania yunnanensis. Lineage (NCBI taxonomy): Eukaryota > Viridiplantae > Streptophyta > Magnoliopsida > Ranunculales > Menispermaceae > Stephania > Stephania yunnanensis. Next base: position 46,809,374 of record CM077584.1, on the reverse strand, counting down.
GTGCACGATTAAGTGCAATTGATGGTGAGCTTTGCAAACCATTCAAATCCCTCTTAATTAATGCATCCTAAGTTAACTTTGGTCTGCCTCTACCTCATCGAATTTCTACAGTTTCTATTGAGTCAAGTTTTCTAGTTTGAGCATTTGTAGGCCGTCTTTGCAGGTGACCAAATCATCGCAATCGCCCTTCCCTAATCTTTGTATCGATTGGTGCTACTCCTACTCGTCTTTGAATTTCTATATTTCGTATTTTATCTTTACGAGTTTTACCACATATCTAACTAAGCATCTCATTTCTGCTACGTTCATTTTATGTAATTGTTGTTGCTTTACCGCCCAACATTCACTTTCATAGAGCATAGTTGGCCTAATTGCGGTCCAATAAAATTTTCCTTTTAACTTAGTAGGAACATTTCGATTACAAATCACCCATGTTGCACTCCGCCATTTTTTCCATCCAGCTTGAATTCTATGTGTGACATCATTCTCAATGTTACCATCATTTTGTATGATTGATCCTAAGTATCTAAAGTGGTTTACCTTAGGAACTAATCTAAGCCCAAAGCCTATGCAAAGACCCTATCTTTGATTTTAAATATTAAATTCTATATATACACCCTACTACTCGATACCACTTAGGCTCTATCCGTTGAGTTTTTTAAAGCAAGACTTTAGATATGGTATTTGTATTTAAAGAGTGTCTACTCTTTTAAGTGATCAATGTAAGACTAAAGGGTTTTTCTATTCAAATTTGGCTTTTAAAAAACTAAAAATAATATAATGAACGAAAGATAGAGTAGTATCTTGTCATGTTGTCAAGAAAAGTATCTAAAAAACTTGAACTTACCGTAGTAAAATGTATTGGATTTACTTCTTGACGCAGTGGATATAGAAGATCTTGAATTGTTCACTTTTTATAGTAAATTTAGACAATACGCCTCATACATGGCACAATAATCAAAATTCAGTTTATACATTTTATTCCATTTTGGTTCTGGACGGATCCTAATTTCATGATAGACTTAGAAAACTTAGCTTGTCTCGTTCTTATAAATGCGACCTATGCACATTTACTACTATATAGGTGATATTTTTATTTGTCATAAAATGCTTAGCATATCCTTTACTTCTTTTGATTACTTTTTTTAATCTTAGAAATGAGTATGTGTTATTCTCTCAAGTTTCATCTAACCAGTTTGCCTATTAAACCTAGTACATGAGATCTCCAATCAGCTAAGTTAGGTTTCCGCCAGACTTAACTAGTTTTATAGGCTTTAAACACATTCCTCTCGATAACAACATGACTTGATCTCTAGATAAGCCCTTTGTCATAGGATGTACAATATTTTTCTTTAACTTTACACAATTTATACTAATTACTCCACTTGATAGTACTTGTCTTATAGTATTATGGTGGCACCTTATGCCTTGACTTACCATTATATACATTATTTTTGGCTTTAGCTTATGTTTCCATATGATCTTAATTAATGTATACATATTATTGGAACTAGTTTTGGCTAAAATGAAATATCTTCTAGGAAGTTTCTTAGCCATTATGCTTCCTCGTCAGCTTTATCTAAAGCTACAAATTCAAATTCCATCGTCCAGCGTGCTATAATCGTCTGCTTTTTTTATTTCCAATAAAATTGCAGCTCCTTCCAAAGTAAAAATATATCCATTAGTTGACTTAATTTTGGTATTATCAGAAATCCAGTTGGCATCACTATACCCTTCGAGTGCAGGTAAATATTTTGTATAATACAACCCATAGTCTAAAGTATATTTTAAAGACTTTGGCATTCTTATATTAGTGCTTCTCAATGGTCATTATTTGAATTGTTTCTATATCTGCTAAGTTTGCTCACTACTTAAGCAATGCCCGGTCTTGTCAAATTCATTAAATACATCAAGCTGCCAATTACTTGGGAGTACTCTAATTAAGAAATTGCTCTTTCAATATTTTTTCTTAAGTTTGCAATTTGCATTAAATGGAGTGGAAATATGTTTACAATTAAATTGATTGATTCTCTTTAGTATTTTCTCCACATAATGTGATTGGGTAAGAATATGTCAGTCATCATTTCTTTTAATTTGAATACCTAAAATGATATATGCTTGACCTAATTCTTTCATGTCAAGAGTAGAATGCAACATCTTCTTAGTTGAAATTTGTATAACCTTATAAGTTTTGATAATCAACAAATTGTCAGCATATTAAACATACTATGACGAACGAGTTTTTTATTTCTTTGATGTAAACACATTTGTCATATTTCATTTATTTTAAATCTATTTGTAATCATAATATGGTCAAATTTCTCATGCCATTGTTTCCAGACTTACTTAAGCTCATATAAAAACCTAACACATTTTTACGGACTTTATTTTGTTGACCTTTGGCCACAAACCCTTTGGGTTGTTCTATATAAATCTCTTCATCTAATTCTCCATTTAAAATGTTATTTATACATCCATTTGATGTATATCCTTACTATAAATAGCAACAATTTAGATTAGCATCCTAATAGATGTAATTCTTAAAACTAGTGAATAAGTATATCAAAATAATCTTACCCTTTTTTTGTTAATATCTTTTAGCCACTAAACGGTCTTTATATTTATCAACTGATCCATCAACTTTCACTTTTTCGTTTAAAAGTTTATTTGTATCCTATTGCTTTAATACTAAGAGGTAAATCAACCAATTCTCATGTGTAGTTACTTAAAATGGATTCTATTTCACTATTTATAGCTTTTTTCCATAAAATAGCCTCAATAGAAGTCATAGCTTCTTTATATGTTTGTAGTTCAGCTTTAGTCAAGAAACTTATAAAATATGTTCCAAATTTTTTTTGAACTCTAGATATTTCCCCTTTCTTGGTTCTTCATCTAATGTTGGAATATTCGAAGTGGGCAGTTCATCTCTAACTCTCTTGTTTGATAAACTCAATTTTTCTTCTTTATAAGGAAAAGTTCCTTCAAAGAATTGCATATCCATAAATTCAATAATTGTGTTAACATGAATATCACTAATCTCATAATTAATTATCAAAAATCTATATGCAACACAATTTTTAGTAAACCCAATAAATACACAATCTATAGTTTTAGGTCATACCTTAGTTTTCTTAGTGCAGAAACTTGTACCTTTGTTAGACAGCCTCAAACTTTTAAAATTTTGAAAGTAGGAATTCTGCCTTTCCATAATTCATTAGGAGACTTATTTGTCTTCTTAATTAGGATTCTATTTAGGATATAATTTTTTGTAAGTAGTGTCTCACCTCACATGTTGTGGGGAAGTCCCAAACTATTTATCATGAAATTTGTCATGTCTTTAAAAGTTCTATTTTTCTCTCTGCGACACAATTCTGTTGAGGTGTGTATGGTGGCGTAGTTTGGTGTATAATTCCATGATCACTACAGAAATCAACAAATTTGGAGGATTCATATTGCTAACATTTATCTGTTTTATTGCTTTATTCTTTTTGTCTAATTGATTATTTAATTATGCTTTATGTGTCAAACACATGAAAGGTCTCATCTTTAGTTTTGATCAAATAGACATAGCAAAATTTACTACAATCATCTATAAATGTGATGTAGTCATTTCTCCTACCTCGTGTAGGGGTTGATTTACAGTCGTAAAGATCACTATGAATTAAACTTAATAATTCATTTGGCCTTCCCTGGACTATTTTGAATGTTTTGTCTAACAAACTTAGATTTGGTGCAAGTTTAACATTTATACTTTAAAACAATATTGAATTTAGGTAATAAATTAAAATGAATCATTCTATTGATAGACCTACTATTTATATGACCTAATCTAGCATGCCAGGCATCGTAAGAATCCACGATGTAAATAGAAGCATTCATTGTTAGTTCCTCGTTAGTAAGACGACTGATTGGCCTAAATTACCTTAATCCCCTGATAATCTAGTAAGCCTAATCAATTCTTTTAACTTTGACCTCCAAATGATTTTTATCTCAATCCTTAATAATGTCGTGATGGCTTCGTGGTATCATGAATTCTTTCGACTCTATCCATTTATGGGATGTTCTTATCATGATGCTTTGCTTGAGATGATTCATTGATTCTATTCTTACATATTGGTCTTCATTTTGGTTATTGATTGGACAACTTGTTGAATAGCATGCTATTAGGGTAGATGGAATATTGGAGTTTGTACTCCTTTTTGTTTGGCTTTGAAGCATATTATCATTTCTTGAAATCCATTAAATGAGTTTTTCTTGAAATTATAAAGTAGTGGTAGAATTTAGGGTCCATTGCACAATTATGAGATGCGTGGCACACGGGGTCACTGGACTACTAGGGATGTCGGCACTCGCTGCCACACTTGCGCAGCACAAAGGTTGTGGGAGCCGGGGTAGTCGGCAAGTATGTTTATATAAATGATTTATTTATGCGTAGAGCTTAGCTCCGCCTTTGAGGATTGAGATATAGATGATTATATAAGCGTAGAGCTCAGCTCAGCTTTTGATAGTAGAATTAAGGCCAATGTAATATTTCTGATGGCTGTCTAGACGTAGATAATTACTAAGCATGTGTCAGTCTCTTTTACTTTAACTGTGGTATTTACTGGCATATTTCTGATTCAGCAACTTTTCGTTACTTTTATACTTTTAAATGCCTTTTGTCTATTTTGGAATTGGGTATCGAATCTCCAGATTTTACTTAACTATTACTGTACTCACCCTGTAGTTTGTGATGGTGGATGCAGATCAGTCAAGTAACAACAGGCTAAGCAAATAGAAGCTCGACGATTACCTTTAAGCCTAAGCGTGCTAGCATCTTACTATGTAGGTTTCTTTTGGTATTTTGATATATGACTTACATTTATGTCTTTACATTTATTTTGGGTTATATATATTGGGTTGAACGATAGTTTCCCGACCATTTTCTAACTTTTTCAAATCATTTTCTATTTATGAGTTCACAAAGAGCCTCATTCCATTCAATTACTGATATTTCCCATAATCTTACGTCTTAATCACTTACTGTTCACCAACTTCTCTCATTTTCTTAATAGAGATAGTTATCGTTAACTTAAATAGACATACGATTCTAAATAGAGATATCGACATATTCCAAGATTATACTCTCGTAGTATAATTTTTAACTTGTATCTCATACAAGTTATAAATATGATATCTCTATTTACTTCTACTCAATACATTTCTGACTTCTCTTAATTACAATTGAAGAATACTCAATTCTTCCAACATATCAAGTTAGATATCTTGTCTTCTATTCAGTATTTTCAACCAATACAGATAATACTTATTAACCAAGTTGTAAGTCGAACATCTCTTTCCATTCATTTGTATCATTACCGTCATTCAGGTATCTTGCATCAACTCCAATTCACGATAACTATTGATTTAAAACCATTGACTTATCAAGTGGTGTAGCACTATATATGAACCAATATAAAACTTATTCACTGATATCAGTTGTATACTACTTTGGTTCAACATTTTCAACTTTTGGAGCTTGATTCCTTGTAAGATCCTTGTGAAGATATTTTAAGTTCCATCAAGCTTATAGTTTGATATACTAAATCTTATCGGGACTTGTTCACCTGAAATTTCTATTTTCGTGCATATTTGAGAGTTTATTGACCATTAACATATAGTTTGGCTTCCAATTGATTCCAACGAAACTTCATAGACTCTTTTATTTCGACTATCATCAATTCATTCAATAATTCAATGACGGGTGTTGTCACATTGGTCTTCTACACAGTAAGTGAATCGTGATTATGATACGGAGTTACTTAAGCTTTTGGTAATGTACAACTACTCCAATGCCTTACTTGACTAAAAGAGTCAGTTTGTGTCACTTCTAGCAGTCACATGTCATCTCAACATTTCATTTTATTTTATACACAAAGTTTATTTCGTTCGATTTTTGTCGATCTTAGCTATTCTCATATTGATCTCACTCTTAGTCCTTTTCTAAACTTACCACATATTTGCTCAATATCTAGGCCCTTTACAACTTCGTAGTTTTGACTTAGGAAGACAATTTATATCTCTTCTCTTTTCAAAAATTTAGTTGAGGACATTGCGAATTCTTATGATCATTCAATAAATTGAAATCTTCCTTGGCTAATCTTTGTTCGAAATAGAGAAGTTTTATGACTCAAACAGTTTCACTTTTTGTTATTGGCTTAAATTGTTTTCATTGATCTCATATTTCTCGAATTTTCTCTCTCTCAAAAAGAAATTCAGTACTTTTCAAGATACTATGTAAGATAACTAAATATTTTACTAATCATCAATTCACTTTTTGATGATTTGATTTGTCTGTTATTGTTCATCTGAAGAGATAGAATAATTAGAATTTTCAAACTATCGATCGACTTAACAATTAATCAAACACTTAAAGGATGTTGTTTTAATCCTTTAATTCATATCAATGGAAATTATCACGACAAAGGAGTTCAAACCGAATTCGTACACCAATCACTTATTGATTCTCAATCAATACGTCTATATCTTCCTTTATTATATTTTAAGTTGTAGTGATAGGCGTCATAACTTAATGTCGTTAGAAGTGATTATTGGGTACTTTGAGTCTCAAAAATACAATCACTTGTGTTAATGTTTAATAGCTAGTTTTAGCTATTATTATACCACTTTCCCAACACATTAACTTCTAACACAATGATCTTATCACTACACATTTCATTTTCAAGTTAGAGATTTCACTAATCTTTGTTTCGGAAAAGAGACAATACTTTGCTTCAAAGTCTTTTATTTTCGTAGAAACCAACTTAAACAATTTGACTAGTTCTATCACAATCTCATTGTGATTTTTTAACTTCAGTTTGTCTAATCAATTTCTATTTTTGAAAACCACGTGTCTCATTTTTCTTTTCATTGAGACTGTTTCGAAAGCAACTCTTAATTGTTAATGAACTTAACTAATATCTCATAGAATAGGTCTTTCCTAGTTAACCACGCAACCAGTACTAACCTTATTCTAAAATTCAAGATAATCAATATTATGTGCTTCCCACAAGCCTCAATTTCATTTTATGTTTTCCAAACGATTCTTAATCGTTTAAAACTTTATCTGAGTCTTTTCCAACATTTTCTTGAGCGTTTCATAATTGTAATAGTTTGATACTTTCAATTTTCAAGAAATCCATGTTCAATACGTACGTTCCTAAATCATTTAAACTTCTTTCTCAACCAATCTTCTATTTGTTTTATAACTAATACTTTCATCAGTTATATTAATATTAAACTATTTACAACCTCATTGTGAATTCAGACTTTACAAATCCATTTCACATACAATCACCCTTAGTTTCGTTTCATTAGTCTATTCTCTCTTTTATTATTTGTTCATATTCTTACTTTAGTTTCATACAAGTTAAGTATCGAACAAACAAAGAGAAAAAATTTCATATCGCATATCTAGCGATAATACATACATACAACATAAACATAACACAATAATTCAAATAATTGAGCCAAACCTAGGCTAAATTAAGTCAAACCTAGGCTTTGATACCAAGTTTGTCATCCCCATCGTCATTAAGACAACTGATCGGCCTAGATTACTTTAATTCCTTGATAATTTAGTTAGCCTAATCAATTATTTTAACTTTGACGTCCAAATAATTTTTATTTCAATCCTTAATAATGTTCCAAGTTGTAATTTAGATCCTCAACTGATTCGGTTCTTAACTTATTTTACTTAAGCAAATTAGGAAATCATATCCGTATTTTGTAAAAATATCGGGAGCATTCCCCTAAAAGTGGCCTACAAAAACTTTTAATAGACAACAGAATTAGTAAGAGGTCTAGAAGGACTTACAACTCCCCGCGATTAATAATATATATCATATAAATCATCATCCAAATAATTGAGGATGTAATTTCGGCAAAAAAAATCAAAATTTCTCCAATTTTCTATCGACATGAGAGTCTCCTTCGAGAAAGGGTCCTCGTCTGTCTTACGCTCTTCCTCCCTCACAATATTTATAAGGTTGAGGTTGTCAAGTAGAACAACAATTTCTATTGCCACCTCTCGAAATCCGCTCCTTTTAAATTTCCCAAGTTTTTCTTCATGCCTCTTTAAATCAACTCCCTTGATACGTCTCAGTTTTTTCTTCATGCTCCTTAGAGTTGGTCACACTTTATTGTTCTACCATTTTTCAGAAATTGTGAAATGCACACAATAGAACAAAATATCATAAATTCTGAAAAAATTTATGTCTTAGATTGATATTACAAAACAATCTATAATGTTACCAATTGATATAAGTAAAATGAAATTACAAATAATCAATAATAGAATTGAATAACAAGTAAAATTAATAGAAAATATCTAACTAGAGGCTTGCATAAAAGCAATGTCCTAAGACATAATTTTCTCTTAATTCAATGATTAAGTTTTTTACAGAGATCTGCCCCCAGGATACAATCGATGTCCTTTCGAAATAAAGTTCACCAATTTCAAAAGTCTGCCAAAATTGTGATTTGCTTGTCTCTCAAATACTATTTATTTTGAAAATCAAGTGAGTATTCAATATTTCAATTCTTCTTAAATAAAATTTAACGAATTGTTTCAAAGTTATGCGACTCTTTAATTTCGAAACTAATACCGTTGGTGTTATTAACAACGCACCTATATTAACAATATAACTAAAATTAGCTGTCAAAATAGTTAATTTCAAATTACGAAATTAAAACATAGAAAACATAAATTGATTTTATAAGGCCAACAAATCTAACCTCAAAGCCCCTATCTTTTATTTTAAATATTAAATATTATGTATATATATATTATATATATACACCTAAACCACTTGGACTCCATCCATTGAATTCTCTAAAGCAAAGCTTTAAAGAAGGTTGCTTGTATTTAAAGAGTTTCTACTCTTTTAAGTGACCAACGTGGGACTAAAGGATTTTTCTATTCAAACCCACTTACGACTTTGTCTCAAGTTCCAACACTCACCAATTATGTAGGTGGTCCAATGGTAGTAGGGGTGGGCAGCGGTTTCCGAAAAACCACCCAAACCATGTAAATCGCATGGTTTGGTCTGGTTTTTAGAACTCGCGCTTTGAGGCGGCTTAAAAAACTTAAGAACCGCATAATCGCGGTTTGGTCGCGGTTTTCATTTTAAAAAAACCACAGTTTCACCTAACCGAGGGTATTTTAGTAAATACTCAACATTTATTTGTTCTAATCTATTTGTTTTTGTTGTAACTTTTTAGATGAACTTGAATTTCTAACTTTGATTGAGTTTTTTTTGTGAATGATTGGTTATATATATTTTGTTGTATCTTATGTTGAATTTTTTATGAACAATTGAACATTAAACATGTATGGACTTTATGGTATGTAATATGTATGATTGTTTTCTTTTTTTTTTTTTTTTTTGAAAATGGGTCGAATGAAAATCGAGAAACCAAACCAACCAAACCACACAATCCACGGGTGGTTTGGGTGCGATTTTGATGGTTCGCAGTTTGGTGGTGGTTTGCAAATCGGTCAAATCGCGAACCCTCAGTTCGGTCGCAGTTTGATGGTTTCCACCACCAAACCGTGGTTTGCCCACCTCTAAATGGTAGGTATGGGGTTATGCATGTGTGTAAGAGGTTGGGAGTTTTGTTTCCATCAAGAGCAAGTTTCTCTTTCTAATAAAAAAGGACAAATAGCATAATATATCATAACGTTTCATTTTTACGAATACATCCTAACGTGTTAGTATTTTACAAATTTATTTTAAAATCTTTCTATTTTCAAGTTTCCAATGTTACAAATTGTATCTTATATAATATGATAAATTAGGAGAAACTCCTCCCATTTGCAACAACATGGTTAATCCCAAATCAACTTAAATTCATTCATAAGAGACAATTTACATAATTTCAAACATTATGATGTATTTGCTAAAACTTAAACGTTAGGATAAATTTGTAAAAAACTTTAAATGTTATAATATATTATCCTATTTACCTTAAAAATAAAAAAGTGCACTTTAACTCTGACTGAAACATAAGTCATGAGTTCGATTCTTGGCACCGACATTATATTTTCTTGATTTCTCTTGAGTTATGAGGTTGGGGTACCAGACTAACTTTCTCATAAAATTAGTTGAACCAAAATAGTTGAGGGGTAAAAAAGTTTGAACACCCATAATTATCAAAAAAATTAAACAAAAAAGCGACTAGTTCATGGAGAGTATACTTCCTCCCTTCCACTTCTCCCGAACCAAACGACCCCTCTATATTTTACAACACAATTTTTACGTTAAAGGAACATTACCTAGAGAAAAATGATTTTGCCGCTTTTTTAACAATTAAATTAAAAAACGAAAGAAGAAAATAAATTACATATACGACCAACTATATGCATCTGATTATGAATATACACCTCGTATACACAGGGTGCTACTAAGTCGAATTAAAATTTGGGTATAATATTAATGGCCCATTCATGGAGCAAACAATTAAGGAAGCAATATTATTTAGCAAGTCAAAGCACTCCGACGTACCAACCATCCTCGAAACGTATAATACATTATTTGTTTATTATTATACATCGTGTCTAAATTTTTTTTATTTTATTTTTTTGACAAAACTCATCATTTGGTCCTTGAATTTTATGTTTTTTATGCTTTTGACCCCCGAACTTTTATTACTTCACATTTGATCCTTGAACTTTCACAAAAATCTACATTTAGTCCTTCTACAATTTAAATCGTTAATTCCCGGTGATGTGAGTAATAAAAGTGTCGCGTGACTAGTCAAGAAGTGACTCGTCAAGAAGAGTAAAGTGATTTATATTACTTTACCGAACGACTCAGATTTATCGATAAAAGTCGAAAAACAAAATTAATTTTCCCCAAAAACATAAGAAACTCAAAAATTAGGGACCAAAAGCATAAAAAACTCGAAAGTTCAGGGACCAAATGTATAACAATAAATTTTTAAGGACCAAATGTATACTAATAAAAGTTCAAGGACTAAAAGCATAAAAGTTTCAAAGTTCAAGGATCAAAAAATATGTTTTGCAAAAAAATATGTTTTGCTTTTTTTTTTTCAAACGCTCAATGCTTTGACTCGATTATTCTTATGATAATCTCTACTCCAAAACCTAATCTCATAACAAAAGAAATCAACAAATTAGAGTTAATTAAAATGACAAAATTCGATGACAAGAGTACTCTGTTTTTTTTTTATAGGAAGGAAACTAATTAACAGGGATGTATTCAATTGAGATTTTAATAGACTTTTAGTTATTTTTATAAGTTGATGACTTTTCTAAAGTTTATAGATTTTCGTAGATTTTTAAAGACTTTGATAAACTTTTAAGTAAACTTCTTTTTGATGACTTTTATCAACATTTAAGATTTTTAGTAACCTTTATGAACTTCTTAAACATGATTTTGATTGATACTAGTAAATTTTTGTGATTTTAATATTGAAACAAATATTTTGCACTTTACTATAAAAAAGACAAATAATTATATTTATTTTTCTTAAGAACTATCATTAATTTTTTAAAAGTATTTTTATATTTAAATAAAAAATCATATAGACATAGTAATGAATTACGACTATCAAGATAGTAATATAATAAATAAATAAATAAATATCAACAAAACAAATATGCAAATAAATAATTTTTATGTGGCAAAAAAGAACCAAGTAAGATCATTGTGTGTAAAAATTTGCACTTTTTTGACTTAAGTAAAAAAAAACTTTTATATTTTTCTTTAAGAATGATAGTTTAAAATTTTTAAAATGCACTTCTTGCATTTGAAAAAAAATACACGATTATTTTCTCCAAAAATAATAATATTACATTTTTAGATATTATAATTATACACTTAATAAACAAAACTTCTTTGTAAAAAATCTTATAAAATTTACAATGATATCAAAGTGAGATCTTGTTAATAACGACATCATTTTCATTTTCATCAACATAAACATTAGAATATAATGAGTGAACAATGAAATTCACGAGTTGTTGAGTGATTAGAGAAGTTGATAAAAATAATTGATAAGAAAAGACATTATGAACAATGAAGTTCTTATTGAATAAGAGAACCAACAAAAATTAGAAGTCTCTAAAAGTCTTTAGGTTGAGGTGAAGAGAAGTTGGAGATTTGTTTATGCGTATTTTTTATACAAAAAGTCTATAAAAGTCAAGATTTGTAACCAAACTACGAAATGTCATAAAAAAATTAAATACACCTTACTTTTAGAAACTCTCTAAAAGTTTAAATTGAATACCCCAAAACTTTTATAAACTTTTAAAAAATCTATAAAAATTCATATTAAATACACCTTACTTTTAGAAACTCTCTAAAAGTTTTAATTGAATACACCTAAACTTTTTTAGTAATTAAAAATAATTAAAAATCTATTAAAATCTCAATTGAATACACCCTTGTAAAAGTATTTCTCTTTTACAATACTTCTCAAGCACATTTTAGTAACTTTTTCAATCCCCACCAACTTCATTAATTAGTTACTTTATCGGCACAACTCTTTCATCATTATGAATTAATGTTCATCCATCCACGGGCTTCTTATAGTAATAAGCAGCTAGCTTAAATAAATTCTTTTGTTCAAAATCACGGGTTTCTTAATTGTACGGCAACTACTCTCGCAATTCACCTTGAGTCACTAGTGGCTTAAATAATTTTTACACATGAATCACGATAAGCCTATGAAAGTTGACAAAATATTAGTACTTTTCGGTGGTCAGTATTGGTCATGTGCTGTTCACTACACAAACAAGTCCTCATCTGGTCGTCATCTGCATAGAATCTGCCCTCCGCGATTTCCTCTTATGGGAGTTCGTGAGCTTTGGTGATTAATTGATGAGCTAGAAACTCAAGTAGTATTTTTCAATCCAATTACACGTCAGTGGAACCATACCATAAGGTTTACCGGGAAAACGCCGGGAAAACGCCGGGAAAATTAAAATTGAGTTCTACTTGTTGTGAATTGAATTGAAACTTGCTAAGAACTAGAGAAAGAAATAGAAGACTAAGAACTTCTACTACTACTACAAAGGAGAAGAGAAGAAATGAGATAGTTGGAATGAGAAGTTTTTATTCAACTTGGTGTGTGAATTACAATGGGGTTGGCACCCTTTATATAGGCCATTTGGTGATGATGATAATTGTACTTATACAATGTGTACAAGTTATACATACACCACAAGTTATACAACACATCACAAGCAACATAGACAATACATGGAAGAGTTGGTGTACATTGGAGAGGATTACAAGTTACATGACAATACATGGATAAGTGATTATACATTGGAGTTGAATACAAGTTATGTAGAGTGTACAAGTGTCATTCAATGTAGAAGTCATGCTTGATGTTACAATTCAATATGAGAGTCATGCTTGACAATGTGATCATTCATAAGCTTGGTTAAAGGGTCATCCAATTTACAACACTCCCCCTTGGATGACACTTGCTGAGAGAATATGCCTCGTTAAAACCTGTACTAGAAAAACCATGTGGGAAAAAATCTAATATAGGAAAAAGAGTACAATGCTCTCGTCAATCTTGATTTGTAGTATAATATTATTGATTGTCTCATTAAAAACCTTGCTCGGAAAATCCAATGGGACAAAACCAAAGCTAAGGAAAATAGTGCAACACATTGATACACTTTGAGAGAATATATATGCCTCATTAAAACCATTACTAGAAAAACCATGTAGGAAAAAATCTAGTATAAGAAAAAGAGTACATTGCTCTCATAATTTTTTTTATACGGAGCATAATAATGATACACATTGCTCTCATATTAATCAACTTTGATAAAGAGTTTTAATATTATTAGAATTGCCTCATTAAAAACCTTGCAAGGAAAACCCAGTGGGATAAAACCTTAGCAAAGGGAAAAAGAGTGCAATACACTAACCAACCTTGATAAAGAGTTTTAATATTGTTAGAATTGCCTCATTAAAAACCTTGCAAGGAAAACCCAGTGAGATAAAACCTTAGCAAAGGGAAAAAGAGTGCAATACACTAACCAATAACTCATTTTGATTCTCCCCCTCATGTTCACATGGGTGAGACATTTTGTGCATTTTGTTGCACATGGACATCGTTTTCTATATGAACCATTTAATGCTGAAGCATATAATTGTCACTCTTTTGTATATAATACTTGCATCAAGTAATTGATTCATAATTTGTTGCTACTGAATGATCCTTTGAACTTCGAGTTCATATTAATTTATACATGGATCACAATACAACAAATTTAATGCAATTTGATGTGTTTCAAGCAATTTCACGCCATTCCTTTTGAATTGGCTTATATCTCCCCCTAATGGTGGGAAAATTGCTTCATCAAAGTGACAATTAGCAAAACTTGCTATAAATAAATTCCCCATCAGGGATTCAAGACATCTTATAATATGATTAATGGAGATTTAAATCAATATAAGTCTCCTATTGATTTGCCTTGAGATAATCTCCAGCTGATAAAAAAAAACTCAGTTCGATAAAAGATGTCCGTGCGAATTTATGATATTTTCGCATTATTGATGATTATAGATAATCAAATAGATCTTTCCACATTAAGAATGTCATTTGATTTATGACGACATTCGTTTTAATGTGTCTTATATATTCCAGAAGTTAAAGCCGGGAATATTATACTCAGATTAAATCATATAGATAAATTTTCTATTATTCTGAGTAGACTTCTTCTGAATAAGACATTAACAATAAAATTGTTGTACCCGATATTGTCTGAACATTAGCCTCCGCTAAGTTCGAATTCGAGAAATATTCATTTTTACATCATAATGTACATGTATGTAGCACGATACACAAGACATAAACTCATCGCCCATATTTAGGTCACGATTTAAACACATCTTGATGTGCTTGTTTTATCGAGCCATTTTCAATGATAAAATTCATAATATTTTGCCTTTGATTTTGAAGGCATGGTAAATGTCACAAAAATATTCGGGTATATATATGACAATATTTAAGCAAAATAGCCTTTCATATATGACCAAAAAATGTCACAATTATGAGCGCTCATTGTCAATAATTATTTACCCTTTGTAGTGGTGCACCACTTTTGTTCCGATTTTTTATGGAATTGTCAATACGACATTTACCTGATATTTTCACCTTTTCCACGTCCATAAATTTATTATTGCGATCATGATCATTATATGCAACATATGCTTCTTAATTTGAAGCTGAACTGATTGGACGGGAGCGATATTATATTTATAATATCTCATTATTTTACTCAGCTACCATGAGACAAGAAATCAATCCTTAATATTTATTGGATTGACTTGCGCACTCGATATTTGTTGCAACAATAAATCGAGGCGGGCCACGTGACCTTATTTTTATTGTCTCATCAGTCATATTTCCACATAGCCTCAACATAGAGGTAATTAAAATTGTGGAATTATAATTAATATTTGACTGATTAAATTTTGTAGCATAAGACCCGGCCGCTCATTTTGAGCTTTTGGAGCATTACCCTTTTGGTATGTATATATATAACTCCATAAGGTGAAAAGATATATAAAGTGAAATATTCACTTTTCAAATCTCTAAAGAGAAATTGGCGAATGTTTATGTATAACACACAATTTTGCATATATGCTTTATTCACAAATTGTAATATTTAATTGTCATGACAAGTAATTCTTGTCGGTAATATAATAAGGCAACAAGTTCAACTATGGTTGAATACTATTTTGAAAATAAATTTAATATAAAATAGTTTTCCCCTTTTTATGTAAAAACATAACATATGATTAAATATATGTTCACAACTTGATTCATTAATAAACAAAATGTACTATTCGTATGAGTTGGTGGGACAACCTCCAGGTTGGGTGGCGAGACATAGTCTCCTTAATACCATGCCTCCTCGAACGGGATAACCCGTCTCTCTTTCAATGTTTAGCTTTACCGGGACAAGGCTTACCCACTATCAACTCAAACTTATAGCATTATTTGTATTATAAAATCAAGAATAGAACAATAACTAATCGTTTGTAGTTTTAAGAGAAAAACTATATGTCACACATTGACTTTTGATTTCTGATGTAGAAGATCGTACAAGACGCAACTACAGAGCATACTTTCGCAATCGGTGACGTTATAATGCATGGTATATGAATAAAATATGCATATAGAAGTGATGCATGTAATAAAAGGAAGCAACCATGATTATATAGAAATAAATTGAACTTATTTAAATAATAAAAGTTATACCTTCCTAGCTTTGTCTCCTTAACAAGCCTTCTTGAACTTCAAGATCTCCTTAATGCTAGAGCAAGCTCGTGCTGATAACGTGTTGCGAATTGAATTGGAACTTGCTAAGAACTAGAGAAGGAAATAGAAGACTAAGAACTTCTACTACTACTACAAAGGAGAAGAGAAGAAATGAGATAGTTGGAATGAGAAGTTTTTATTCAACTTGGTGTGTGAATTACAATGGGGTTGGCACCCTTTATATAGGTCATTTGGTGATGATGATAATTGTACTTATACAATGTGTACAAGTTATACATACACCACAAGTCATACAACACATCACAAGCAACATAGACAATACATGGAAGAGTTGGTGTACATTGGAGAGGATTACAAGTTACATGACAATACATGGATAAGTGATTATACATTGGAGTTGAATACAAGTTATGTAGAGTGTACAAGTGTCATTCAATGTAGAAGTCATGCTTGATGTTACAATTCAATATGAGAGTCATGCTTGACAATGTGATCATTCATAAGCTTGGTTAAAGGGTCATCCAATTTACAACACTACTAATATATTACAAGTTGCTAGTCATTTTTTATAGAGGCCCGCTATGGGCACCCCACCAATTTATGAAGACACCCAGTTGTTGATGGCACGAAGTAATTTACAAGGGCATCCAAAATTTAGGTCCGAAATCTCTAAAATACCCCTCGTTCAAAACAGAGGCACCCCACCACCGACCTCTTCAGGGAGCAACCACTTCTTCTCGTCAACGAACCAGCCATCAATCTTGAAACTCATTAACTTCGTTCCTCTCCGTCTTTCTCCTCTGTTATAGGATGTTTTTCAAGTTTGAAGGCTTTGGGTATTGGGCGATTTTGTCTCCACATTAAGGCTCGGTTGAAGTTCGTCGTACACACACTCAAGGCGTGAAATCGATCGTTTGAATGTACGTTGATAGTCTAATTAAGTTCCATTTGGTAGAGTAGTTGTTTTGTTTGTGTGGCGGTGCATTCAATGGTTCCATTATTGGAAAGTCGTGGTTCTCGGCCACACTGGCCAGAGATGTTATTTATAGTCTCGCCAAGCATGGCTGAGACAGAGGAGAGGTATTCGAGAACTCGTGGTTCTCGGCCAGGCAGGCCGGAATAGTTCATACAGTCTCGGTAACGAATGGCCGAGCGTAATTGTGTTATCTCGGTCACCACATCACGAGAGTAACCATTAGTGTTAGTTTATGTTCTGTCGATGGTGTACAATCGAGAATGTATAATATCTCTCGGTTGTACATTACTGAGACTTTTATCGTCGACTCGGTCTGCACATCACGAGAGTAAGGCGAATTGAATAATTTATGCCATGTCGGTGATGTACAACCGAGAACGTAGCATTTCTCTCGGTTGTCCATTGCCGAGACTTTTCTTCTTTTCTCGGTTATGCATCACCGAAAGTATTAGGTTTTTCTCTAACCTACTTGACCGAGACTATAGAAATGGAAGATTTTGTACTTTTTTTTTTGAATTGTACTTTTGGTTCTGCTTCAGACGCTTACATGTTGTAGTGTTTTCAGGTATGGCTCGTTCGAAAACACCGGTGACTAGGGAGGAGGTTAGTGTTGAGGTGTCGAGGGGTAACCGGGGGCGAGGCGACCGGAGACCCCCGACTGCATCTTACCGGAGAGAGAAAGAGAAGGAGAATGTAGATGTTAAGGGAAAGACTAAGATTGTTGGAAATCGTACAAGGAATTTACAATTGCACGATGAGGGTTCCAACATCGACACGCGGCGACAAAAAATTTTGTTGTTGCCCGAGGGGAAGAGGAGGGTCATGCATCGGAGTCCAGTAGTAGTGACTCATCAGCGGTGGCGAACACCACGAAAACTGATCATAATGTGGGCGAGAGTACTAGTGGTGGAGGTGGCCATAATAAATGAGAGTCACAAGGGCCTATAGAAACGCGTGCTCCTTTCCCCGGTGGTCCTTTAGACGGTGCATTGTTGAAGAGCTTTAAGGATCATGTCGCATTAGCGATTTGAAGCAATGAGGTATTTAAAGTTTCGTTGAACGGAGTAATTAAAAACTTAGGGTTTTCACAAAGCTGATGAGATGTTTTTGTTGTTGCAGGAGCGTCCGGTACTCAAGTGTATCAATCACGGAGCTCAAATCCAAGAATGGGATTTACAGTCGTGTCACCCTAACACCGAGGGCCATCAGATGATTATTCAGCGTTCTGTGTTAAATACGCTGATAGACTGTTCATAAGGCAAGTCTAACAAGGAGGTTATCTCTGCATTTGTAGAGCGGTAGCAGTCGGAGACGAACACATTTCACTTACCATTTGGTGAAATGTCAATCTCCTTGGAGGATGTGAGCATCCTCCTGAAGATTCTTGTGACGGGCAAAGTCATGGCAGTTGAGAACTTTGCGAGGTACAAAGAGGAATCTCGCTCGGATGTTATTAAGTTGGTGTCGAAACTACTTGGGGTTAGCATCGAAGAGGCTGAGGAGGAAGTGAATATCAACAAGGGGCTCACAGTGCGAAAATGTTGGTTGAAGAGCCGATGGTGCCCCAAAGCTGGTTCGAGGAACACTACTTATCCTCATGTGGAATGCACACCCCGAGCGTACTTGTTGTATCTACTTTCTTGCACCATGTTTGCAGATAAGAGTGGATCATGGGTATCTATTGCGTTGTTGAAGCTTCTTGAAGATTTGGACGACGTGGGAAAGTACGCACGGGGTGCAGCTGCATTGGCCTACTTGTACCGACACTTGGGTCTGCCACCAGAGTACAAGTGCCTTAGATTGCCGGCTACCTCACATTACTTGAGGTTTATTATAAAATAGACTTACATTGTTTAGGGTATAATTATTATTAATTTTTGAATTTACAGACTTTACCTTTCCACATTTCTTTGTACCGATTTGAGTCCTCCCCGTTTCCTCTTCTTCTTCAATTCTTGATTTCGAAGCAATTTTTACCTCTTTACCCTTCCCAACTGTTTGTGACATTCCCCTATATGTACCAGACCTCTCACACGCAAGTTTCACCCTTCCCCTGCGCTTAATCCCTCCGGCATCAGAGTGTTTCGTTACTAACACAAACTTGTTCTCTCGACCTATCATTTGAAGCCATGAAATTATCGATTCTCTAGAGGGGAATGGCCTACAAGGTGTAAACGCATCTTTGTTGTGAGGACCCCAATTTTTCACGAATTGGGCCCCGCCCGGCCTAACCTCACTTGGGCCCCCGAGCCAGTCTCGCAAGGTCAACGAGAGCCTAGTCAGCCTTCCAATCCATCATTATCAGTACATTCAACAATTTACAGTTGAGTTATTAATATGTTTCAAGATTTAAAATTTAGCGGAAGCAATTACTATGAATAAAATAACTCAACCATAATTTCAAGAAGTTAGGCAACTTAATTGTCGAACCCATTCAATATCAACAGAGAAGAGTAAAAATATAAAATATACAAAAAAATCACCTAGCTATAAAGCCTTCCTTCGCTATTCGCAGTCATGCATGCGCACTCGATCAAACATAAGAATGACGAGCCCAGGTAAGTAAATCCAGTAGGACAGATATACAACATTTCACAATATCCAAAACAACAGTTCACAATATCCAAAGCAGTCGAATTCATGCAAATAGAACAAAAGGAATCAAGAAACACATGAATATAAAAGACTGTAACCATTCCATCGATGAGTGATGTCAAATAACAAGGAGTCCCAACCAAAAGGTCGTTGAGTCGCGGCAAAAGCCCAACAGACTCGGGTTTAGGACAAGACCCCAGCCTCCCAACCCTAACCCTTGCGACTATAAGACATCCATAGACCCGGCTCTAGGACGAGACCCCTGCCTCCTAGCCCTAGCCCGTACGACTATGAAACACACATGGACCAGGATAAATCAACGGACGACCATAACTAGGACGAAACCCCTGCCTCCAGTCCTAACCCTTTCATATCGCAGATACACACTAACCATGACTCACTTGCCAATGGACCCCCTCAATCGACAACAAATTCAACGATAGCTATCATCACAAAGCAGTGAACAACAATAAAGCTATCACATAACAGTAAACAACAACAGTCAATGGAGAGAAATGAAATATTGTATAAGTCCTTAATTGGTTTACTTACCTCGAGAAATCGCGAATCTCAAAATGTCTCGCTCGCATCTCGATTTATGCACCCGACACCCGACTCTTAGTCCCTGGTGTCCATTTAGACTTTTTAAGCCTATTTTACTGAAAATCATTCAGATCATAACTCAAATTAGGTGAATAAACCTCATATTCATCGCGTCGTAGCGATTTCGATGAAATCGCGCAACTGACCGGTCGATAACGCGCTAACGCACCGTTCACCGCTTTGCTGCGCCGGCGCGCCGCCCGCTGCCACTTGCCGCCGCCGCTGCCGGTCGCCGCGCCGCCGCCGCTGCGGCCTTCTTCAAACTCTCATCGCGTTGCATCGCGTCGCCGCTTGCTTCGCGCTTATCGCTGCCGCGTCGGAGTTCTTGCCGTTCGCGCTTGCTCGCTGCCGTGCTGCCCGCCTGCCTCGCGCCACCACACTTTGCGATTCTTGCTGTCGTCGAGCACCGCTTACGCTGCGCCGCTGCCATTGCTGCTTGAGCGGAGCGCTGTGCCGATCCGATCTCCCGCGAGCCATCGCTCTCGCGCCACCGTTATCGCTCTGGCCGGTGCGATCGGCCCCCACCACCAGTCCGCCCACGCGCCGCGCGCTGCTTGCTGCCCCCGCCGTGACCGCCACCGTCGCCTGCGAGATAGCAAGCGACCACTTCCTAGCCGCCTTTGCTCACCTCCCGCGGCCCGATCTTGCCGCGACCACGCCGATCTTCTTTGGAGTTGAGATGACGCACCGCCTTTCTCTCTCGCCGGAGTGTCGTCGTCGTCCTCTCCGCGCCGCGCGCTCTCCGCCATCGCTCTCTCTCTCCCCCTGTTTCCTTCTCTTCGCCCGACCGCCTCTCCCGATCTCTTTTTTTTTTTTTTTTTTTTTTTTCCTTCTTTTTCAATCATTATCCCTTCTTTATATATATATATATATATATATATATATACTATATATATAAATTTTCTTTTATTTTCTTTTTGATTTCAAATCAAAAGTGTTCTCGAGATTCGTGCAACACGAATCTCGAGGCAAATTCAACAACCGAGCAACGCGCATATCGAGGCACCAACTCGCCTCATTTCAAAATCTCGATACTCGTGCTACACGCATCACGATGCATATCTCACGTCAACACACGACTCGAGGCGCGTCCCCGTTCGTGTTTCGATTTCTCGAATTTCTCGCATAGTTAGCATTATCATCTCAAATTGAATTCGGATATACGTATTTCGACGAGTAGGTCTCACGTACGACCTTGACTTGACACGTGGCCGTTACATTTGTAATTTGGAAATAAAGTAGAAACCAACATTACATGCAATACAAACATTGTAACATTATGATCAACCAAAATGTGCAGTACAATCACCAAAAAACTCAAAAACCCAAGTTTTCGGTTGTACAGGTTCGATACTATAAAGACAATTTCGTTCATGTCCAACTGAGGCCTACTGAATAGTCTCGGTCGTTCCATACCGAGACTGCTACTACGCATCGTTCACATCATGACGTGAACTACGTACAATTCTCGGTGGTTGTTGACAGAGATGTTTGTATACCTCTTAGTCCTGCGAGGCCGAATCAATCGCGCCCGTGAAAATTCGTCTAAAAATTTGATAAACCGCAAATAAAACACATTAAATTTCAACAATTACCTCAAGTTCTACCTCCTCTTGCACCATAGCAGTGCAATCTTCCATTTTATAGTGCAAACAAGTTCGGATTTGTCGAATTTACCAAACCCTACATTGACAAACAAATCATCAATTTCACAATTTTTATCAAAAAAATAGTTCCATCAAAGCTTCATATGGTTGTCAAACATTGTTACCTCGCTGTCGGATGATGTCAAGCCGCAATAATCGATACACGCTCGGCAAACACAATTGTAGCTTTAGGTTTCACTTGTGATCCAAGGTGGTGGGGTGCCCCAGTTTTGCTTTGAAAATGATTTGTGGGGTTTGGGTGAATATATATGAAAGGGCAAAATAGTCATTTACATTTTAGATTGGAAAATGAAAAAAAAATACGGGTGCCTTCATGAATTGGTGGGGTGCCCATAACAGGCCTCTTTTTTATATTACACGCTCAATGTACAAGGGTAGGGAGGGTATGGGATGGGGATCTATCTCCATCTCCATCCCCGCTTAAAAACTCATCCTTCCATTCTCATATCCATATCCATGTGGGGATAAACTTTCATTTCCATTCCCATCCTCGCCTAATTCCCGCAGGGATGAGGAATCCCTATTTCATTCTCCGTTGAAGATCACCGCATTGATTTTTGCACTGCAGAGAAATATTTTCCCCACTCAATTTTTTTTCAAAAAGATTTATAAAAAGTATAGTACACACATATGATCTCAATTGTTGAAAATCTCAACCAAATAAAGTATAACATATAAATATTGTTGTAAATAATTCAAAACAAAACATATAATTAACCAAACAAATTAAAATTATAAATCACATTAGAGTTTATTTATCACTATTGTTTTTGGTGAAAACCTTGTAATATTATATAAAATTGATATATACAATGTATATGGATGTATTTGATATATACGAGGATCTCCGCGGGAATATCCATGGGGATCCCCAATAGGGATACTCGCAGATATCTCCATGGGTAATCCCCACGGGGATCCCCAATGGGGATACCTATGGGGATCTACACGAGGGATCCCCATGGATATATTTTCTCTCCATCCTCGTACCCATACCCGAGTGGGTATGGGATTTTATGCTCATCCTCACCCCCACCTCCATCCTCATTTAAATTCCTCATCCTCATCCTTATTGCGGGGAATCACCGTCCCCTTTGGGGATTTTCCTCCCCGCTTGCATCCCTATATATGAGCGATCTCGCCCCGTTGAGAGATATTTTTGTCTCAATTATAAATTCACGAAAAGTAATTAAGAGCTTCCTAACATTCAATGGAGACTAGAACTCACCAATCACAATAGAAAATATATAATCTAAGGGAGTCACGACGAGACTCGTAGAACTTATTTAAGTGAGCCTAGTAAGTCCGATGAGCCCGCATAACTACCAAGATCTACAGTGAACCAGACTAATTTTGTTAAAATTCATGACAAACTTGGACTAAATATTAACTAATTAAATTTAGTAATTAATTATTTTGCATTCCACAAAGACTCGAATGTTAATTGTTCATCCAGTGAAACTGCAAGACTCTAACCTAGCTAGTAGTATAGTAATGCGGAAGAAATGATTGACTTAACAACATTATTTAAAAAAAAAAATTTAAATAGTCCATTTACTGCGAACTTAATTAAATTTTGAATGAAATGGGAATCTAATCCGGGGTTTTTCCAAAACTAGGCTATCTTTACAATTTAATTCACAAAATAGGGAGATTTTTTTTTTTTATTATGGGAGTAGGCAATAACGCCCTTTGGGAAGGCGTTATTGGGTGTAGGGTGATTTGGTTGGAGGTGACGTGGCGTCCATGTGGCTTGGGTTTGTACAAATAGCGCCTTTTCAAAAGGCGTTATCTGTACATGTGGCAGACACGTGGACGACGCGTCACCTCCAACTCACATTTAACTGATAACGCCTTTTGAAAATGCGTTATCAGTTAAATGTGTATTTGAGGAGGCGTTGACGTGGCGTCCACGTGGCAGACCAACTAGACTTAATTAAACTGGGCTTAACAAACTGTCTGCAACCTCCATGTCAATGCCACGTCACCGCCCCGTCACTGCCACGTCACCAAATGGACTTAATAAACTGTTCGCCACCGCGCTTGCCATCACCGCGAGCTGCTGGACCGCGTCGTCCTCGGCCGCTTCGTCCGTCGCCGCTACCCGTCGTCGTCGTAGTCGAGCGATATCGACAATTACAAACAAATTTGAATATGCATATGAGGAGTTTATATTTGTATAAAAATGAAACCAATTATGAATAGGCATATACATACATTGGTTTCAACCTTCAACTCTATTTTCTAAACTAACTAACATTAACTAACCTAACCAATGAACCTAATAAGTAAGTAACTAACTAACTAACTAACTAACTAACTAACTAACTAACTAAACTAAACTAAACTAGCAAACCTTAACTAATCAAACCAAACAAACTAAACTAAATAACTAACTAACTTTGAACTAACTAAATAACTAATTAACTAACTTAACTTAACTAACTAACTAACTAACTAACTAAGTAACCAAAGTAAACTAAACTAACTAATATTAACTAACCTAACCAAACTAAACTTATTAACAAACTAAACTAACTAACCTTAACTAACTAACCTTAACTAAGCAAACTAACCTAATCTAACTAACCTTAACCAAACTAAACTAACTAACTAACTAACTAACTAACTAAACTAAACTAAACTAAGTAACCTTAAGTAACCTAACCTAACCAAACTAAACTAAGTAAATAACTAAACTAAACTAAACTAACTAACCTAACTAAAGTAACCAAACCAAACTAAAATAAATAACTAACCTTAACCAAAGTAAACTAAGTAACCTTAACTAACATAACCAAACAAAACAAACTAACAAACTAAAGAAAGTAACCTTAACTAACTAAACTAACTAACTAACAAAGTAAGTAACTAACTAACTAACTAAAATAAACTAAACTAAGTAACCAAAACTAACCTAACAAAACCAAACTAAACTAAGTAACTAACTAACCTCAACTAAACTAACTAACTAACTAACCAACAAACGAAACTAAACTAACTAACAAACTAAACTAACTTACCTTAACTAACCAAACCACCTAACAATACAAACTAAGTAAACTAAAGTAACTAACTTAACTAGCTTAATTGCAAACTAAACATACTAACTAAATGGAACTAACCAAACTAAACTAACTAACATGAACTAACCTAACTAACCTTAACTAACCTTAACTAACATAACCACCTAAACAATACATACTTAGTAAAGTAAAAAACTAACTTAACTAACTAAACAAACAACCAAAAAATGATCCACGTTAACCACCAAACGAAACTAAACAAACATAACCTCAACACCTAAACTAAACTACATTAAGTAACTAACCTAATTAACCTAACCAAACTAAACTAATATAACCTAACCACCGACACCTAACTAACTAAGCTAACCATTTAAGTTAAATTATACATATAACTTAAACTAACTTAACAAACTAAACTAACTATTGAAAAGTAATCAAATCTACGACATTGTAATAATATGGAAAACATGAGAAATAAGATTATTCAATGAGAAGGTTGAATACACGTACTTCTGGAACCCAAAATATAAGTTATTTACATATCACCATGACATCAAGTAAACTCATCATGCAGGTCTATTTCGGCGGTTCCGTTGACGTTGTTCCTCGGTGAAGCAAACCGGACGTACTCTTTATCTAGTTGGACGATGTGTTTGTACATCCAGTTGAGGTTGTTGAGGTAGCTGGTCTTGCGATGATTCTAGTCGAGTAGATTGATGCGTTTCCTCTGGTTCTTGACTCGACTCACCTCTGCTACTGATGCTACCAAAAATAGGAGGTGGAACCATCCCGAAATACTGGCTTCATGTATATGGTTGGGGGAATGGAAGATGAGGTTGCGGCATGGTCAACAAGTTCATGAATGAAGGGTCTCCACTATACGACATATTGTAATTATACGGAGTAGGAGTATATGGACTAGGCATGTATGGAGGCAGTGATGGATACGTTTATGATGAGGCATTCCATGGTCCACATATGAAGACGAAGGCCCAGGTGCGTAAGGATCAAAATGGTAAGGAGGAAGATTCACGCTCGGCGGCCTTGGTACAAACATTTGAGGTTCTTGTTGGGGTATGGAAGATGCGGAATGTACCCGAGAAGAATGACTAATCTCGCCAACATTCTCTCTTCTACTCACTCTCGAACGAGATGAACGTGCTTTGGGAGGAGAGGTCTACTACTCTCTCGCAAAGAATCTCGGTCGAGTAGATGGACATGGCGGACGAGAACGTCCGGTACGTTCCATGCACGCTCTCAGTCGTGTTCGTCTTCTTCTCACCTCTATGTTTGGTTCGCCCGATCGTCTTCTTCATCTTCTTGTTCATTATCCTCATCTATGTCTTGTTGGACGTCAATTCCGTAATGCGAAAGATTAGACCTTTGTCTTTCATCTTCGTCCAAAATTTTAATCCCTTCATCAAGGCCAGCAAGACCTCGCTCGTACCCATCCTCAATAAACACACGCCTAAGTCGATGCACCAAGTTACGCTGATATACAAAAAATGAGAGCTCAAATCACTCAATATAAAAATATTAACTGTTCGAGGAAAAGTAAGAGTTAGAAGATTACCGAGTAGTCACGTAACGCCCCGTCGTGTCCTATGAATCTCCTAGTGACTGATCGATACCACGTCATGTAGTCTTGATGGTCATGCCCTTCATTCAGTGACGCCGCCGCAATGGTGTCCCCACGATTTTCCCACACGTTTATGTAGATCGCGTGAAAAGTAACCCAATTTTCATGATGATGTCCACGCAATTCGATGCGGTGCAGTTGGGCGTCGTAAGCACAGTTAGGTTGCACTACTTGTACCATGCCGAATTGTCTCATGACCCTTTCTGGTCGATGCCACTCCACAATGTGGAAACAAATAAGAGGACACGTCGAGAGCCAACTGCCTTGACCATTTGTACAGTACTCGGGAAGAGACCCCATGAGTTCATTATATGGTTGCCACACCACATCATCCTCATGCCTTTGAGAGTCGCGTGCATCACAGTATGCCGATACGACGTGCGTCGCATTTTGTGAAACCGAAAATGCATCGAGCTATGTGTGTAGGAAACAATAAGTTATGATAAATGAACATGGACAAGAATTATTTGCAAAGTAATGATAAATCGACTTTAATACTTGTGTCCGAGTGGAACGTATATAAGCATATTTTGGCCATCCACCGTTCGCTGTTGAACTCTAGATACACGCAGACGCCGCGGTGCTATAAATGGAAATCTGTCCCAGGCAACCTCATATGCCCCTGCGCGAGATCCGCGACACAACTCCCTGTACAAATAAGCTAAACATGCACTCCCCCAACTATATTGGCATGCTACTTGGAAATCCTCCAGCAAAGATAGGAACATCAAATGTACGAATCGATTGGACTTGTCGACGAAAAGACAACCACCGATGAGTTGTAGTATGTACGATCGAACGTAACGTTGGACCGACTCCTCATCGCTTTCATCATCTATTGCTGGAACGTTACGCTCAAGCCAATCGACCTTAAGTTTACAACCTACGATGTCATCTCCACCAGGAGTTCGTCCAAGTAGCCTCTCGCAGACATTAGCATAGTCTGCGTCTATCGTTCCCGTCACAGGCATACCTTCAATAGGTAATCCAATCTGCACTACACGTCTTAGAGTGTAATTGTGCACTCCCCACAATGCATGTGAAATGTATGCGTCTCAAGGCACCATCTCTCTACAAACGCAGTAATCAAAGCCCAATCAAGGCTGAAAAATGCAACCCGGGATATCCCATAGAATCCACTGGAATGAAGATATTGGATCATCCTAGAATGATACTGCATCGTTCGATCAACGACCCCACGTCTTCGACGTACGCGCATTGTTTCGTAAACCTTGGAATTGATAATGTATTAATGTATGTTTTGATACAATATTGCTGTAAATATGACGCATTCATGTAAATTGGCCTTACCTCGCCCCTCCAGGTTCGTGTCGATCTGTGAGTAGATTGGAGTTGCAACAGTGATGGGTCTGAAGGACCTGGATCCATTGCAGTACAACTATATAGAAGGTTAGAAAAAGAAAATGAGTATTGTACGAAACCTAACGATAAGTATTTACTAAGTTTTCACACAAACACACACGACGAAAATTTTCAAACTCAACATCTGTACGACCATCAATTGTTTCACACATTATACAAAATCGACTAGAGGTTCTCATTTGATGGTTGAGGTCTCCTTGGACAATTTTTTTGTTGTGTCCCTCTAAACGACAAATGTCACACCGGTTCTTCCTGGTAGGGACTCGTTCACGGTCTCTATTTGGACATGTTCTTCTTCTATGTCCTTCTTGATGACATATCCCACATCGCAAAGGTCTTTGGACATTAGGCAGATCCATCTCGGTAGGTCTTCGCGATCTCTTAGGTCTCCCTCGGCCACGTCTGCATCTTGGGTCGGGTATGATCTTCGTCCCAAAAGTCGGCCAATACTTCTCATATGGGATGGCCTTGAAAGCATACGAGTAGCATTATGCGTACACATCCATCCTGTAGAATGGCTCGATGAACTGGGCGTAGCTCACTCGAACTAACGCGCATGCTGCTAACACGTGTGAGCAGGGGAAACCAAATGACTGCCATTTATTACAAGTGCAGACCCGGTCCTTCAAGATGACGACTTGTGTGTTGTTGCCCTTATGCATGCGGTCTTAGTGTCTTCCTGTCAAGACTTCGAACTCACCAATATCTCGATTGATCAACGTGACGTGATGCCTCCTTGCGGCTTTCTCATATTTCGTCAATGCCTTCATTACATATTCCGTGTACGGTAGTCCCCTTGAGATTGCCTCATTGATTTCCTGGGTGCGTTGATCGTGGTATGCCACCAATCTGTAGTATATCATCTGAGTTAACGCCGTAATTGGCAAGAATCGAGCTCCCTTCAAGACACTGTTAAAACACTCTGCAATTGCCGATGACACTCTAATAAGTAATAGTGGTTCGTCGAATATTTATTGTATTTTAGTGCGAAGAATAAGTTGTACTTTGTACTTAACCAAAGACCATTAGAATTCATCCATCCGTACCGCATGCCTCTCGTCGTGCGCTTGCGTCCAAAGTTCTTTAGGGATGGCATTGATATATTGCAGGCATTAAGGCGTTCGTGAAGATAAGTATGTGAAACGCTCCATGCACGCAATAAATTTTCGGTCTTGATGTTGAACAGCTGCTCAACCAAGCAGTACTTTCAAGGGTTCATTTTTTAAGTGTGTGCCGAAATTACTAAGCAAGTGTCGCAAGCAATAACGGTGGTACCTCGAGGGGGACAAAAGTCGTTGATTGGGGTGTTGACCGCCTCCAAAATGCGGGGTGACGATCGATATAACGCAAATCCCTTCTCTATCTGTCACGTGTTTGCGCAACATCAGCAAAAACCACCCCCACGAATCAGTTGATTCGGTTTCTGCCACGGCAAATGCAACTGGTAATATGTGTCCATTTGTATCAACAGATATCGCAATCATGAGCTTCCCACTATATTTGCCATATAGGAATGTCGCATCAATCTGAAGCAGAGGCCTGCAAAACTTGAAAGCATTTATTGAAGCTTCAAATGCAAAAAATACACAACGAAATTGAGGAGACGCGGTTCTAATTTCATCAGGATGCCATTGTCTGTGTGACCACTCGATTCTTGTCCCCGGACTCTTACTCCTCACAGCTGCCAACCATCTTGGTAATCGAGCGTACGACTCATCCCAATCTCCAAACGCCCATGCAATTGCTTTCCTCTTGGCATCCCAAATTCGCTTGTAGCTGACATCGTGACCGTATTTATTCTTAATTATATCTAATAATGCTTTGATCGTGATACCGTGATCGGCCTTAACGACGCTTTGGATCTCTCGCGCAATCATGTTGGCGTCAAGTTGGGCATGACCGCGTTGTATGTTGGGATTAATACACGTGTGCGGACGTCTAACTTGTGTTATCTCCCATAATTGTGTTTTCTTTCTGAAACATGCGCGAAGACGCCACATGCACCCGTGTTGTGGAAACTTGCACTTAATCGCCCACGTAGTTGTAGTCGATTCTATCACATAGTATTGACAATGTTTATCAACATGCCACACTTTAACCGCATGTTGTAAGTCCTTTTTATTGTCAAAACTCAGCCCTATCTCCAAATCGAAGTTAGACGTGCCCCCCCCCCCAAGTTTGTTTATGGGAATGTTAGGTCGCAGTTGAATTAGCCACCTCCCAATCGATTTCGTTATATCCTGGTATTGGTTGGTGAAGTTCATCGTCACTAGCTTCCTCCAACAAAATCTCTTCATCGATAGCAAATTGTTCATCATCATCGACATTGTCCGCACCTGGAGGATCATATCTTGGATCATACGTGCAAACGTTAACATCATCCCAAACGGCAACTGATGGAGCTTCTTCGACGTTTTGCGTTTCCTCAGTAGTGTCGATATTTTCGTCGTCGTTATCGTCATCGTCATCGTCATCGTCAGTATATGCATTATTCTCTTCATGTAATGGAGCTACGAACCCCTGTTGCACAACCTCAGCCTGTGGGGATTGCATACGCAGCCTTTCCATCATTAAGGTTGCGTCCGGCGTGCCGCTACGTTCGTCAAGAACTTGCGAATGAACCGTGCGGTTTTGAATTGAGTCGACTGACTCAAATGTTAAATATATATCAACCGTTGCAGTTTTTGGTAAAGTGTCCACCGTCTCCCACATCAAGTCGAAGTGTGTCGCATCATTCAACAAGACATGAACGAAATAATATAAGCCTCCGGGGAGGACTATCATGTGGCGATACGTCATATGAACTATATTATCCGTCGATGAGATATGGAACGCGTTACAAATGTCATCAATCATTTCACGCCCACTCGACCCAAACTTAACCCACAACGCTACTGATGGCGATGAGCTGTACGCGATGCCATTGACCCCATTAACAATGGAGCCGTGCACATAGAATAGAAAAGGGATGTTTCTTTGTGACATGACCTACAGAGGTTTGGAAACTTGGATGTAAAAATGTTACAGACAAATGCACAAATTTCATTAGGGAAATCTTTGACAATCATGTGGTTATATAGCGCAATTGAACTTTCTGATGTAGAAGATCGCAATAATAGCGCAACTACAGAGCATACTCATTCTTTCGCACTAACATTTTCTGTGTAATAACGTTCAATAAATAAACATATGAACCGTTGTTCATAAACAAAATATGAATGTCCCTATATATGATGCAAACCAAAACCTAACCCAAATAAATTTATATGAAAATACTAAATTAATGAACTTACTTGTTTCCTCTGGTTTTCCGCCGCAACGTAATATTCCCGCAATAACCTTGTATTTTCATTATTTTAGAACACAAAAATTGTAATAACGTAATATTCTGATTTGTGAATTACTAAACTATAACTACAATAATGCTAACAAACATAAAAAGTGAAAGTGGAAACGGTATGCGAAAGCTGGTTGATTGTTAAGCTCAAATCGAAATGCTTAACTAAGAAAATTATAAAACTATTAATTACATAGCTAAGCAAATTAAATAACATAACCTAAACAAAACAAAACAAAGCAAAACAAAACTAACGTAGTAAACTAAACATACTAACTAAACAAAACAATCTTAAATAACTAAACAAACTAAACAAAACAATCCTAAATAACTAAACAAACTACCTAAACAAACTTACATAACTAAACAACCTACCTAAACAAACTTAACCGTCTTAATAAACTAAACAAATTACTTTAACTAAATTAACTAACCTAAATACCAAATATAAACTAACTTTCTCAGCAAATGATATTATGATTTGTAAATTAATGAACTATAACTCCAATAATGCTAACAAACATAAAAAATGAAAGTGGAAACTGGTACGTGAAACTGATTTATTGTTAAGCTCAACTGAAATGCTTAACTAAGAAAATTATAAAACTATTAATTACATAGCTAAGCAAATTAAATAACCTAACCTAAACAAAACAAAACAAAACAAAACAAAACTAACGTAATAAACTAAACATACTAACTAAACAAAACAATCTTAAATAACTAAACAAACTAAACAAAACAATCCTAAATAACTAAACAAACTACCTAAACAAACTTACATAATTAAACAACCTACCTAAACAAACTTAACCGTCTTAATAAACTAAACAAATTACTTTAACTAAATTAACTAACCTAAATACCAAATATAAATTAACTTTCTCAGCAAATGATATTCTGATTTGTAAATTAATGAACTATAACTCCAATAATGCTAACAAACATAAAAAGTGAAAGTGGAAACTAGTACGCGAAACTGGTATATTGTTAAGTTCAACCGAAATGCTTAACTAAGAAAATTATAAATGTATTAATTACATAACTAAGCAAATTAAATAACCTAACCTAAACAAACCTAAACAAAACAAAACTAACGTAGTAAACTAAACAAACTAACTAAACAAAACAATCTTAAATAACTAAACAAAACAATCCTAAATAACTAAACAAACTACCTCAACAAACTTACATAACTAAACAAACTTAACCGTCTTAATAAACTAAACAAATTACTTTAACTAAATTAACTAACCTAAATACCAAATATAAACTAAGTTAATTGACTTAACTCACTCAACACACTAACTAAACTAAACTAACCAAACTAAATTACCGAACCTTAACTAAGCTAAATACCTAAACTAAACATCTAACATAAACTAACTAACCAACCTTAAACAAACGTAATTAACTAAACATACATCTTCCTTCGGTAAATTAACTAAAATACCTCAAAAAAAATTAATTCACTAAACTTAATTAACTAAATGTAATTAACTGTACCAACTTAACTAAACTTAATTAAGTACACTAAGTTAAACAAACATAATTACGTAAACAACCATGTTCCCACTCCACAATGAAAGCTAACTTAATCAAACTTAATTAACTAACAAACGTCAACTAACTTAAACAAACTTATTAAACAAACTAAACTAACATAAACATACTTAATTAACTAAACTCACTTAAACAAACTAAAATACTAACTTAATAAAACGAACTTAATCAAACTAATCAGTAACTAAACTTATTAAACAAACTAAACTAACGTAAACATAGTGTAATTAACTAAACTCACTTAAACAAACTCAAATTAACTTAATCAAACTAACTTAAACAATCTTATTTAACTAACTAAACTAACTTAACTATATACACATACCTCCTCCTTCTTCTACCTCCACTTCGCTGCTACGCTGGCCTTCCTCCTCCGCCGCCGCCGCCGTAGATCCCTCCTCCTCCTCCGCTGGCCGTCACCTCTGCTCTCCCTCACCACTGGACCGCCACAAAACACCACGTTCCACGTACCACCACGTACCACCGCCAAGCTCGACAAACGTCTCCGCCGCGCGCACACACTCGTCCACTCTCTCCCGTTCAAACAGTCGTCCGCCCCCTCCTCCGTCGTCTCTCGCCGGTTCGCTCCCCCTCCCCCTTCCTTAAGTACCCGACCCACCCCACTCTCCACGGTAAACCCGTGACCGACCATGTGACCTACACCGCCCCCTACCCCCTACCCCCGCCCCTATACCGCAGTAAGGACGAAACCGACGCGAGAATATATTCTCTACGTCGGTTTCGGGAAGATGACTATGGGGTGCAGATAGCGCCTTTTGAGAAGGCGCTATCTGCGCCCCAAAGTCACTGGTTTCCCGGTCCACGTGGAGCCACGTGGACCGAGAAACCCCTTTTCTTTTCCCACGTGGATTCACGTGGACCGGTATGCCACGGGTTTTTTAAGTCCCTAACGTTCCACGTGGTCGTTCCACGTGGACACTGATAGCGCATTCGGAGAAGGCGCTATCAGTGTAATGTGTTCACGTCAGTCCACGTCGACATGTTGACGTGGACACTTACACTGATAGCGCCTTCTCCGAAGGCGCTTTCCACGAGGATAACGCCTTTTGAGAAGGCGCTATCCACGTGGCAAAATCAGAACAAAAATTTGCCACGTAGATGACGCCTTCCCAATAGGCGTTATTGCCTACTCCCCGGAAATAAAAAATTTTCACCCCTATTTCCCTCATTAAATAGTATAACATGTGTACTTTAGGAACCTTGTGAGAATATATATATATATATATATATATATATATAATACAACTGGTCTTTGCTCTTGGGAAAGAGCATTCCAAAAGTCATACTATCTATTTGAACATGTCTGTAAATAATTAACTTAATGTGTCAGCCTAGCTTACTAATGAGGAAAAAGTAAAGTGATAGTTTCTGCTTTCTACCAAGCGAGCTGGCTCAGGGCAGCACTTCTCATGTACGCTTTACAAAATTGCATTGCAATGCTACCGATCACTACACATAAGTACATAACGCATGATTGACAATTAATAGATTTTAATTAAGTTTTATTTTTTTTTATAAGAAAAAAATCAATTTTTCTTGCCCGAGATTCAACTCTCACCCTCTTGCAACAATACCACAAACATAATCATTAAGTCACCCACTAGGTTATTGATTATACACATAATGAGTTACAATTACTAACGTGAGACTATACCTCACTCTACCCTCGCCGTTGCTTATAACAAGGAATTAAGCATGCATGTATTGGGACACCACATTTTATAATAGTCCACAGATGCTTCTTTGAATCTCCAAGTTCATGTTAGAAAATATGCCTGATATAGCTAAGGAAGAGTTGACAAATTAGGGCATGCACCAGCTTTTCAGGGTCTTATTGAAAAGCCCAGTCAATACAGTTAAAAGTCTTTTTTTGTTTGTTCTCAATTCAGGGAAGTCTTTATTTCCTGTTCTCCCAGCAATCGAGTTCATAGCTATGGAAATGCTAGGACTGTATTTACTTCTGAGAAAGAGCGAAAACCATCGATTATCTGGCTCAAAGTAATAACATTGTTCGAGGAACAATCGACTAAGAAAAGGAAGTCTTCAGCGAAGAGCAAATGTGATTTGCAAGTTTCCTTCTTCCAAACAGTAAAACCTTTTCTCAACACCATTTCTTTAGCTTTCTCCATGAGTCGAATAAAATCGGCAACAAGAATAAAAAGAAATGGATAGGGCCTTTCATTGGCAAAGAACATCCTATACACAATTTTTTGAAGGCCATAGAATACACAATACCTTATCTACACAAATCTCGAAGCAAATCACAATGTCCCGAATGAGGTGTCTTACCTTTGATTTGTGATTTAAGTGTGCATATCATCTAATCATTACAATGGGAGTATGCAGTTGGTATTGTTTATCAATAACAATTCACCATGTGTAAAAGAGTAAAATTGAGGAGAGCAAAACTGTAAAACCCTAACACTCGAGGGTCTCTCTTTATTTTTCTCTAGCACAACGTACACATGCGAGTTGCTATAAGTGAATGTACCAACCGCATATTCCCCTACTGCAGCCAATCCCCTCCCTGTGTTAGATTAGGAGTTCAAGATGGGTAAGAGTGACTTAATTGTGAGCACAGGGCCTGTGTTGTTAATTGGTTGAGTGCACTAGTAACCCAGAAACTTAGCCCAGAAACGACAAGTACTGCTGCACACTATGCATTTCGGCACTCGCATATCTCGAGGCGCATTGCACAGCACGCATACATATCCATGTTGTTTTTGGGTTAAGTTTGTGCACTAGAAAAGCATTTTCCCCACTAAGTTACTACCAAGGCAGAGAGGCAAGATAACTGGGATAAAGAACAGTTTCCCAAAAGTTGAACCATCAAACTTCCCTAGCACCAACATGGAGAAGAATCCTAAAAAAAGAAACTAACGGAAAAACAAAAATTTCATATTGGTTCAGCAACATAAAAATGAGATCCTTAAGAGGAAATTGTATTATTTCCAGCAGCTAATATTCTGACAGGCAAACAAGCGAGCAACATACCAATAAAGATTTTATACAGAATGGATGGCACACCTATGGTTCGCCACCAAGCTCCACCCGCAGGTTATCGTATGGAAACACTTTCGGTGTCTGGTGAGAAAACAATAAGAGCTAAATCAGTAGCAAGAAATAGTGATATAAAATTCAGGGGTGCAATCTACACAAACAGTACGTTCATAAACAAATATTTGCAACAATAGGATTTTGTCTAGTATTTAACTCTAATAACAGAGTCAAAAAAGTCGAATTTGCAAATAATGAATGATGAGCTTTTCTTAAACAAAAAAGACTATAGTAATGCAAGGCTATCCAAATCTGTAGATGCAACAACAAAAAGAAGCCACAATCCCAAACTAGTTGGGGTCGGCAACATGGATCAAACTCTTAAAAGTTTGCTCAATTAAGAAGGGAACAAACGACAATATGTCAGTTAACACGGTTAAGAGCAAATGAAGAACTAGAAGAGTCGAGTATTACATTGATTCAAGAGTCATGCAAAACAGACATCCTTGATATGTGAATGATTCCTTGGGACCATCGGGTCACATTTCAAATATATGGCCCAAATACAAAAAGGTTAAGTACTTAAATATAACTGAGTGAAAAATAACCAAATTTGACATGATTTTGAGCAAAAACTTAGCTTATAATCTATGACAAACTTCAATGTCTGTATTACTTGGGTAGCTCGATAGACAAAAGCGATTGCAACATAATCTTGCAAAGGCAAGAACAATACTGGGTTCAAAAGAAAATGAACTTTGTTTTAAAACTTTAGTATAGAGAATATAAAGATAATTTGCAAGTTGACAAGAACCTCTGGTTAAATAGTAAAATCCAAATGAGAATTAGGGTTTCACATACTTTCATTCCGCCGACTTCTTTGTCTCCTAGATCTACTGAGTGTAGGGCTCTTAGTGACGCCACGGCTAGCTTCAGCGGCTGCGGCTATTGTCGATGGCCCTTATGAACCCCAGTCTCCTTTTTGGGTTTCTCCCCTATTCTCTTTTCCTCCTTTCCTCTTTGTTCTCTCTGTTTCTTCTTCTCTTTTTTGTTAAGGAATGGTTGAAGCAAGCGCAATGAAGATCTAAGAGTATCCTTTTGAGAAATTCAGATATGAGAGCTCCTTGTCTTTCCGACATTCCAACAGTATCTCCGACTTCCGTCGGTGCACTAGTTCCTTTCGTAATCACTTTTTGTGTTTCTTGGTTGTGTCTGAGGAAGAGGGCGTGTTTGGGGTGCGGGTGGTTTGTTAGATCTAGTTAGGTTGCGTGGTAATCACCGACTCCAGGGTGGTGGGTGTTTCCTCCTCTTTTTTAACAAAGATAAGCTACCGAAGATTGGGGACTGTTTTGGTGATTTGCATTTAGTTTTTTGTTGTTTAGAGTCAGGTTTAGTTAGAGTCTTGCTTCAACAACGTGTGAATGTTTTGCCTCATTAGGGTCGGTGTCCCCATTGTTTGGGTTGTTGTTCCCATTGTTGGGATGATTCTCCCGTCTGAAGGTCGTTGTCCCTTCCTAGGGTTGGGGCTGCACGTTTGTGTACATGTTATGAAATTTGTTTCGAGCTTCGATGTGACATAATATCTATTCGTAAGAGATTGTCTTGCTCATTCGGGCTAGGGAACACATTAATACAATCTCTTTAACAAAAAAAATGCAAATGAGAATTGATCTTTAATATAGTAAGCAAGTTATGCAGTCATAGTACAAGCCTAGATAATCCTTTGACCATGACCAACCCACAAAAAAAAAAAAACAAATGGAGGAAAACACCTTAAGTGCCAAAGAGATATAGGCTACGTTCTAAGTTCACTTACAAATCATCGGTGAAGATAAAAGTAACCAAGCACCTCAAGTGGTCAAGAGCAAAAGAACTGAGTAAGAGTGCTTCTAAAATCTAATCGCACCCAGGCTACCCACAAGTTCCCATTTTTTCGGCACGGTTCAATTGCCCAAAAAATGTCCTACCGTTCTCATCCAATTATGTATCTTTTATGTCCTCTTTTTTGCTCCTTTTATATCAATTTTCCTACTCTGCATCCATTTTTCCCTCTACGTCATCTCTATTCTAAAAACTCTCAACCTCACACAATTCTTTTTTTGGATTTTTGATGACTTACACACTTTTTTTTTTGTCAAAGCGATTGTATTAATGTGTTACTTAGCTCAAACGGACAAGAAAATCTATTACAAATAGATATTATGACACATTGAAGCTCGAAACTAAATTCCATAATACGCAGTGAGTATTGTGGCCCCAAACCTTGGAAGGGGACAACTCTTAGACGGGAAGACCACCCAAACAATGGGACAACAATCCACACGTAGGCAGGTAAGACCCTACTTAAACACTAACCCTAAGCAACAACAATGAAATAAACACAAATCGCTAAACAATCTCACGGCGGAAGGCGATATGCACACAACAGAGAGGAGATACCCCACCAACTGGAGTAAGATGATCGCGTTGCCACTCGACCAAATCCAACAAGCCACAACACCGATACAAAAGCCTTCTCAGACACAGCCAAGAATTGCACAAAAGTGTTAACCAAAAAAAATCTAGGCATCGGCAAAAACCAATGAGATATTGTTGGGGTGCCGAAGTTGAAAGAAGACTGCAGATATGGACTCTCAAAAACCCAAGCATCGACAAAATTTCTTCTCAGCAAAAACACACCCATTGCTTTGATATCCCAAATGAGACTCGAAGCCCAAAATCTCGAACTCTCTCGTCTCGTTGAGAAAAACACAAATTTCTTTTTAAACTAAGAACAAAGTCTCACACAAGTCTCACAATCAATTGTTTCTCGAATACCACGATAGGTTTACGAAGAACACAAAGGCACAATGACACACAAAAAGCAAATCAGCTTGTAATGTCACAAAAGAAGAATTGAGTTGCAAAGTCACGGTTTTGTAAAGAAGAAAAGGGGAGTTACTTTATTATCTAACTCCAAGTCCACTCGACCAAAGTTGCGTTGTCTTTTTTGACAACAAAACAATACACTCACTGTTGCGGGGTTCATAAGCAATTTTTTTTAACTGCATATTAATTAAAGACGTTCAGAAGGTGTGCATGGGTGTGAGTGTTGGCCTGCATAAAAAAAGGTAGAAAACTCTAGCGAATTTGAAAAATTTGTATAGTTAATTAGCATTGGTTCACCAATTAGTACGATGGGAAACGGTCAAATACAATCGACTCTATCGGTGTTCAACACAAAAAAAGTTTGATCGATGGAGTACATAGATGAAAGTCTTGTTCAATTTTCAAGATTTACTTGAGGTACTTTAATGAGGATTTACAAACCATGGAGCCACCGCTACCCAAGCACAAGAATATCCTTGCAAAAAAAGTACAAAAGGCACTTCATTTTGTAGTGGAAACGCATGATGCTAGCATTCGAGAAAGTGCAGCAGGCAAGACATCGAAAGAAGTGTGAGACACGCTAAAGACGTCCTACAATGATGCACAAAAAGCAAAGAAAGTCAGACTGCAGACTTTAAGGCATTGATTCAAGATGATAGAGATGGATGACTTGTAAGATATAGAGAAGTGCAGAACCAGTATTCAGACAATTGTTAATCAGATAAAGACTAATGACATCGATGTTGACAATCATACTGTGAATGAGAAGATTATGGGCAACTTGATCACGAAGTTGGGCCTCGTAGTTGCTGCTATAATGGAGTTTTGAGACAAATTATGAGACCAAGTCCGTTGAAGAAATTATTGGTTCTTTACAAGCACATGAGTAATGAATCAATGAAAAGAGTACAAGGGTCAAGTCTACTGAACAAGCACTGGAAAATGAAGCTACACGAATGCAGACAAAAATAATGGGAACAAAAATAAAAGAGGTTCTTCTTTCTATGGCTGTGATAAAGGCAATAATAGTGGTAGAAGTCAATATAACAAAAAGGAGAAATCAAACAACAATCAAAGCCGAGGACAAAGGAACGGTCGTGGTTGACAAAGAAACCAAATTCAGTGTTACGATTGTCGTAAATTTGAGAGACTGCAACAGCAAACAACCATTTAAATCTAAGGAGCAAGTGTCTTTTGCCCATAACAATTATTGTGATCAAACGCTTTTGATGGTTTCATTAGCCCAAGGGGGCTCTCAGAGGTGTGTATCCTAATAGTGAATTCTCCAACCACATATGCGGCAACAGAGAGTTGTTTGAAGAGTTAGACGAGTCAATGAAGACAGAGGTTAAATTTGTCGATGATAGGAAACTTCCAATCAAAGGAAGAAAGATGAATTCTGATCTAGTCAAAGAATGGTGATCATTAGTACATTTCAGAGGTTTTTTATGTGCCAACAATGAAGAGTAATCTTAATCTACTAAGTTTGGGGCAGCTAGTAGAAAAAGTGTATAGAATGGATTTGAAGGATGGCTATTTATCCATCCGTAGGTATCCTTTGAAAAAGCGGTTATTTTAAATTGAGATTGAGTCAGCTCCTATCCATGTTTTCAATCTATCAATTCTAATGAGTAGAGGTTGTTATAACTGAGATATGTACATCTGAACTTCAAAAATTTGAATTTGCTAACTCAAAGAATTTAGTGAGAGGATTGTATGTGATTCAACATTTATCAAGTATGAAATGTATACATATATTATTCACAAACAATTCTCTAACTCAATCTTTAAATGTTTTAACTTATAAATTCTCCACAAATACAAAAAGAAAAGAACCACAGCAACTAACATCCCCACTCTTTTCACAATTACAACTCGTTCCACATCCAAAATTTAGCTGGAGTGAACCGCAAGAATTTACAGAACATAGCAAGCAGATTGTTCAGTCCTCAGGATCTTTAGTTATTACAAAAACTTTGATGCCAACAATCCAAGTTTAATGACCAACAATCCGTCTCCTCAATCTTTCTTTGGTGGGAATTAGGGAACACAGACAATTTGACACATTTACAGAACTGCATCTCTATTTATAAAAACCTACTAGACAATTTCTTGCATTTCCAACTATAAACAATAGTAATGTAAACAATCAGAGGTTACAGCAACTTCATTAAATTCTACTGTCCTAGAAGGTAGAAACTCCCTAAACTTTCTTATCTAGCATCAACAAACTACGCTATATCATCAATCAAACGAAACCATTAAATTTCGATCCAGTTGCTTAAAATTTATAAAGACCACACATTTCCAATCAGATTGTCCAAACAAAATTCTAAAAGAGAAATAAACAGAGAACTTACAAACGGTATCTTCGACGCCTTATCGTTCCAGACCGCCAAAAGTCCAAGAGAAGCCAAGAGCCCTAAACCTCCGCACAACCAAGCCAACGCCTCGTACTTCACAAACACAAAACACATAAATTCAATCCAAACCAACATTTCCACAACAAAACCAATCCGAAACCCTAACTGATTCCACAAATTTACCTTCCCAACCGTGTCGGCGATGCGATCAATGCAACGCTCGGGAGAGCGCTGCCGTTGTCCCAAACAAGCTCGTCTTGGATCGGAAGATGAAGGGTGAAAAAACGATGGTTAGGGTTTTGAAAGATCAGATGATCGGCAATTGTTGATTGTGATGATTTGTTAGGGTTTTGATGAGAGGGATCTTACGGGCTTGTCAGGGACGATGTGCCTGCCGACTGGTAGGCCCATGCCCGAGCGGAGGCGAAGAGAGTTCGCGATGGATTGCCATATCTCTCCCAAACTCATGAATGATCACATTGTCAACCATAACTCTCACATTAAATTATCTCTCTAACCAAGCTTATGAATGATCGCATTGTCAATCATGACTCTCACATTGAACTGTAATATCAAGCATAACTTCTACATTGAATATAACTTGTATTCAACTCTAATGTATAATCACTTATCCATGTATTGTCATGTAACTTGTAATCATCTACAATGCACACCAACTCTTTCATGTATTGTATATGTTGCTTGTGATGTGTTATATGACTTGTGGTGTATGTATAACTTGTACACTTTATATAAGTACAATTATCATCATCACAAAATAACATATATAAAGGGTGTCAACCCCATTGTAATTTACACACCAAATTAAATGAAAACTTCTCATTCCAACTATCTCATTTCTTCTATTCTCCTTTGTAGTAGTAGTTTGTAATAGTAGAAGTTTTTAATCTTCTATTTTCATTCTCTAGTTCTTAGCAAGTTCCAACTCAATTCACAACATATTATCAGCACGAAGTTGCTCTATAAGAGGAGGTCTTGAAGATCAAGAAGCTTTTCAAAGATATAAAGCTAAAAATGTATAATTTTTATTAATTTAAATAAATTCAATTTATTTCCTTGTTATCATGGTTAATTTCTTTTTTGTTACATGCATATTTAATTACGTAAATATACTTTATTCATACATTATGCATTGTAACGTCACCGACTACGAAAATATGCTCTGTAGTTGCGTCTTGTACGATCTTCTACATCAAAAATCAAAAGTCAATGTGTGACATGTAGTTTTTCTCTTAAAACTACAAACGATTAGTTATTGTTCTATTCTTGATTTTATAATACAAATAATGTTATAAGTTTGAGTTGATAGTGGGTAAGTCTTGTCCTCGGTAAAGCTAAACATTGAAAAGGAGACGGGTTATCTCGTTCGAAGATGTATGGTATTAAGTAGACTATGTCTCACCACCCAACTTGGAGGTTGTCCCACCAACTCATACGAATATTATATTTTGTTTATTAATGAATCAAGTTGTGAACATATATTTAATCATATGTTATGTTTTTACATAAAAAGGGAAAAACTATTTTATATTAAATTTATTTTCGAAATATTATTCAACCATAGTTGAACTTGTTGCCTTATTATATTACCGATAAGAATTATTTGTCATGACAATTAGATACTACAATTTGTGAATAAAGCATATATGCAAAACTGTGTGTTATACACAATCATTTGTCAATTTCTCTTTATAGATTTGAAAAGTGAATATTTCACTTTATTTATCTTTTCACCTTATAGAGTTATACATATACCAAAAGAGTAATGCTATAAAAGCTCAAAATGAGCGGCTGGGTCTAATGCTACAAAATTTAATCAGTCAAATATTAATTATAATTCCACAATTTTAATTACCTCTATGTTGAGGCTATGTGGAAATATGACTGATGAGACAATAAAAATAAGGTCACGTGGTCCGCCTCGATTTATCGCTGCAACAAATATCGAGTGCGCACATCAATCTAATAAATATAAGGATTGATTTCTTGTCTCACGGTAGATGAGTAAAATAATGAGATATTATAAATACAATATCGCTCCCGTCGAATTAGTTCGACTTTCAAATTAAGAAGCATATGTTGCATATAATGATCATGATCACAATAATAAATTTATGAACGTGAAAAATGTGAAAATATCAAGTAAATGTCGTATTGACAATTCCACCAAAAATTGGAACAAAAGTGGTGCACCACTACAAAGGGTAAATAATTATTGACAATGAGCGCTCATAATTGTGACATTTTTTTGGTCATATATAAAAGGTTATTTTGCCTAAATATTATCATATATATACCCGAATATTTTTGTGACCTTTACCATGCCTTCAAAATCAAAGACAAAAAATTATGAATTTTATCATTGAAAATGACTCGATAAAACAGGCACATCGAGATGCGTTTAAATCGTGACCTAAATATGGGCAATGAGTTTATGTCTTATGTATCGTGCTAGATGCATGTACAAAAGTGAATATTTCTCGAATTTGAACTTAGCGGAAGTTAATTTTCAGGCAATATCTAATACAACAATTTTATTGTTAATGTGTTGTTAAGAAGAAGTATACTCAGAATAATAGAAAATTTATCTACATGATTTAATATGAGTATAATATTCTC
The DNA here is from genome assembly GCA_039657365.1 of Stephania yunnanensis. NCBI lineage: Eukaryota > Viridiplantae > Streptophyta > Magnoliopsida > Ranunculales > Menispermaceae > Stephania > Stephania yunnanensis. The sequence continues at coordinate 46,765,379 of CM077584.1, read as the reverse complement.
GGCTTTAACTTCTAGAATATATAAGACACATTAAAACGAATGTCGTTATAAATCAAACGACATTCGTAATGTGGAAAGATTTATTTGATTATCCATAATCATCAATAATGCGAAAATATCATAAATTCGCACGGACATCCTTTATCGAATTGATTTTTTTTTCAGCCGGAGATTATCTCAAGGTAAATCAATAGGAGATGTATATTTATTTACTCTTCATTAATCATATTATAAGATGTCATGAATCCCTAATATGGAAATTATTTATAGCAAGTTTTGCTAATTGTCACTTTGATGAAGCAATTTTCCCACCATTTGGAGGAGATGTAAGCCAATTCAAAAGGAATGCTTGAAATTGTTTGAAACACATCAAATTGCATTAAATTTATTGTATTATGATCAATGTATAAATTAATATGAACTCGAAGTTCAAAGGATCATTCAGTAGTAACAAAGTTATGAATCAATTACTTGATGCAAGTACTATATATAAAAGAGTGACAATCATATGCTTCAACATTAAATGGTTCATATAGAAAACGATGTCCATATGCAACAAAATGCACAAAATGCTCACCCATGTGAACATGAGGGGGAGAATCAAAATGAGTTATTGGTTAGTGTATTGCACTCTTTTTCCCTTTCCTATGATTTTATCCCACTGGGTTTTCTTTGCAAAGGTTTTTAATGAGGCAATTCTAACAATACTAAAACTCTTTATGAAGGTTGATTATTGTATTGCACTATTTTCCTTTCACTATTGGTTTGATCCCATTGGATTTGCCTAGCAAGGTTTTTAAAGAGTCAATCCTAACATTATTATACTCCGTAAAATTTTTTATGAGAGAATGTACTTTTTTTCCTATACTAGATTTTTTTTCCCATAGGGTTTTTCTAGTAAAAGATTTAATGAGGCATATATATTATCTCCAAGTGTATCAATGTGTTGCACTCTTTTCCTTAGCTTTGATTTTGTCCCACTGGGTTTTCCTAGCAAGGTTTTTAATGAGCCGATCAATAATATTATACTACAAATCAAGATTGACGAGAACATTATACTTTTTTTTCCTGTACTAGATTTTTTCCCACAGGGTTTTTCTAGTACAGGTTTTAACGAGGCATATTCTCTCAGCAAGTGTCATCCAATGGGGAGTGTTATAAATTGGATGACCCTTTAACCAAGCTTATGAATGATCACATCGTCAAGCATGACTCTCACATTGAATTGTAACATCAAGCATGACTTCTACATTGAATGTAACTTGTACAATCTACATAACTTGTATTAAACTCTAATGTATAATCACTTATCTATGTATTGTCATGTAACTTGTAATCCTCTCCAATGTACACCAACTCTTCCATGTATTGTCTATGTTGATTGTGATGTGTTATATGACTTGTGGTGTATGTATAACTTGTACAAATTGTATAAGTACAATTATTATCATCACCAAATGACATATATAAAGGGCGCCAACCCCATTGTAATTTACACACCAAGTTGAATGAAAACTTCTCATTCCAACTATCCCATTTCTTCTCTTCTCCTTTGTAGTAGTAGTTTGTAGTAGTAGAAGTTCTTAGTCTTCTATTTTCCTTCTCTAGTTCTTAGCAAGTTTCAATTCAATTCACAAAATATATATATATATATATATATATATATATATATATTGGGTTGAAAAGGAGAAAATAGACAATAATGGTCTTCTTTGGTTTGTTTTTGCCTCAATTACAGAGTAAGTGAACTTAACTCATATTGGTTTGACTTTAAATTTGCAGCAAAGTTACAAATTTTAACACAATAAAAATAGAAATTGACATAAATATCATTCAAATAAAAGAGATGGATGTTAGCAATAAAATGTAATTAATGAGAGATAATTGTGTCCACAAGCTCATAAGAGATAACTCCCCTAACGGGGTAAGAGAAATATCTCTCACATTTTGTATGAGTTGAGAGATAACTTGAAGATAAATTGGGCAACATAACAAGATTAGTTCCAACTCTTCTCTAAATTATCTCGCAGGAGTTAACTCCTCCTCTAACCAAAGAAGGCTAATATGGAAAGTATGTTTATGTACTTCGATTTGCGTAAGATATCAGTTCGAGGTGAATACCAACATACGGTTGGTGTAGGCCATTGTGTCTTCTTTTGTTTTTTTGGGCTAACCGTAAAAAATAACACAAACTTTTGTAATTTTTGCAAAAATAACACCAGCTTTCTCTTTCCTTTAAAAAAATATAAATTTTTAATATTTTTTCAACTTTAGCATAGAGAGCGATTTGGGAGTTTTAAAGCGTTGACATGGCAACATGAACTGAATTTTTTCGGCTCACTTTAACTGAATAAAAAAATTAAAAATGCTACAACTAATTGGGTTTTTAGGTTCAATTTCATTTTAAAGAAAACTTTATCTTCATTGAAGAATAGACTTAGTGTTATAAAATAACTAGAACTAATGCTAGGAAAGTAAAAAAGCAAATGAATAGAATATAGCAGGAGAAGAGATGGGAGAAATGAGAAAACTTTCATTTCAATATGATGTATCTATTATATAGATATGAGCCCCTTATACAGATCATTACAAGAATATCAAAGATCATAAGTTGCAACTACACGAATAAATTACATGTAAATGTGTAACCATTGATGGAATACAAATGGTTGCATGTAAGGAGTCATCCACACCACATCTCATTTCGTTTACAACGCTCCCATTTGGACGAAACTTGCTAAGAAAGTTGCCTCATTAAGATATTTACTAGAAAAAATTTAGTAAAGGAAAAATAGGATATCGTTTTCATCAATCTTGATTCGGAGTACGATATTGATATGACTGCCTCATTAAAAACGTTGCTAGGACAACCTAGTAGGATAAAACCATAGTGAAGGGGAAAAGAGTGCAATACACTTATAAATTTTCATATGAAGTTTTAATATAGTTAGGATTGTCTCATTAAGAACCTTGCTAGGAAAATCCAGTGGGATAAAACCTTAGCTTGGGGAAATAGAGTGCAATGCATTAATCAATAACCTCTTTTGATTCTCACCCTCATGTTCACATGAGTGAGACATCTTATATTGCATTGCAATAAATCATTACAACTAAGTTAGAAATACAAGATTTGGTCTTTTAAACCTTAAGTATTTTGTTGGTTCTTGTGCATTTTGTTGCACAAATACATCATTTCCTATATGAACCTTTAAGCCCTATTTGATTGGATGGAAAAGGAAAACGTTTAAAGGAAAATGACAAATTTCATAGAAAAATGACATTTTCATATGTTTGATAGCCAAAAATTTTATCGCGAAACATTTTCTCATTATTGCTAATTTTTCATATTAAGACCTATATATTTTCCCACTATTATGGTGGGCAAATTGTGTTTTCTATTAAGAAAATTTGAGTTTACATATTAAGACACATTAAACTTATATTTTAAATATAATAATTAATATATTTAATATATATGGTAACAATTGCTAATTTTTCATATTAAGACCCATATATTTTTCCACTATTATGGTGGACAAATTGTGTTTTCTATTAAGGAAATTTGAGTTTACATATTAAGACACATTAAACTTATATTTTAAATATGAGAATTAATATATTTAATATATATGGTAAATTTTCATATTTATTTCAAAACTTCTTGTTGGTGAGTTTTGAGTGAAAAAATTCTTATATGTGTAATCAAACACATAGGAAAATTTTCTTTTAAATATTTACAAGGGAAAACTTTCTTAAGAAAATATTTTTTTCATATATAACATTTTCTTTGTAATCAAAACTGGGCCTTAATGTTGGAACATATGATTTTGCCACACTTTTATATTAATATTTGCATCAAGTAATTGATATATAACTTGTTGCTAATGAATGATCATTTGAACCTCAAGTTCATATTAATTTATAAATAGATATGATTTTATAATATTAAGCAACAACTTATATTATATATGATTGAATAATATTTGAAAATTAGAGATAAAGTTAAATAGTTTCTCATTTTTATGTAAAAATACATAATATACGATTAAATGAATGTTCACAACTTGATTATTTTATACACAAAATGTATTACTCGTATGAGTTGGTTGGAGAACTTTCGGGTTAGGTGGCGAGACGAAAGTCTACTTAACAATCATGCATCTTTGAATGAGATAATTGTCTCCCTTTCAATGTTTGGCTTTACCGAGGGATAAGACTTACCCATTATCAACTCAAACTTGTAGTATTATTTGTATTACAGAAATCCGTATAAACTACATGGTGATATTTATATCTTTTAAATTTAGAAAATATACATAGAATTGAACTCCCGTATTCTAAACCAACCAATTAATTGATCTAATTGTACGTAGGAGGTGATAGTTGGATTCTCTTAAGTAAAACTGTGGATATAAGTAACGAAAAACTCAATGAAAGAAAAGTATATATATATATATATATATATAACTTTGCCAAAATTAAAAGAAACGACTCATCTTTATTCTTTTTTAAAAAAAATTGGGAAAAGCACCCAATTTTATTATTAGTTTAACAAACTATACAAAGTTTTGGGCCTAAAAAACTGTAGATACATGTATATAAATATATATGTACGTATATGTATAGTTTTGGGTTCCAATATAATAACTTTATTCTTGAAAAGATTTTAACAACCTTATTCATAACCTCAGCAATTTGTTTTTAAACTGTGACGACGAGAATTATGGGAAATAATCAAATAACCAAAGGAATCCAAAATATTTTCCTTCCAATTAGTTTGCAACTTATCTTTGGTTAAATTTATATTTGGATGACCAAAATATGTGTAGTACAAACGGAAAAGTATGAAAAAGATCATGTGAAGGACGAATGGTCAATCAATTTTGTGCTTGTTACAATTGATGCAAGCATGATGATTAATTAAGCATGTGGAACCGACTTAATTTCAAGAATATCCCATTCTATATATGATGATGTTGGAATGAAAAATTATTAAATACAAGAGAAATTGCAAACCTGAACTTGCTTCACATGTGGCCAGGTGCAATGAATTCACCATAGCCAATATCCACTTCTCCAATAGATCTAGATAGACAAGCCTTACGACCAGTGTCTAAAAAGAACAACCTTCCTAGCTTTGTCTTCTTCATGTAGAACTTTGGTGTTGATAATATGTTGTAAAATAACTAGGACTGAAGTTAGGAAAATAAACAAGCAAAGAACTAGAATATAACAGGAGAAGAGATGAGAGAAATAAAAGAACTTTCATTCTAATATAACGTATCCATTATATAGATATGAGCCCTTTATATAGGCCATTACAAGAACATCAAAGATCATAAGTTACAATTATAAAAATAAATTACATATAAATGTGTAACCATTGGCGGAATACAAATGGTTGAATATAAAGAGTCATCTACATCCCATTTTATTTACAACACATGGATTTAGATATTTCTAAAAATCTGAATATGAAAGCTATATTCACTTCTCTACTAATTAGGATTTTTTTTTCTAAAATACTTTATTGACAAGATTTTTTTTCCATTTTATTTTCACCTCAAGAAAAAATGTTCAAATTCTTTTCTTTTTTGATTTCTTTTTTTTGAAATGTTATTTTTTTTAATTAAAAAAAATACTTAAAAAATTGATTAGATTTGACGTAGAATTTGAATTTTTGTTGAGTCAATTCAAGTGAATCGAAAAAAAAAACAATTGATTCATATTGTCAAGTCAACATTCAAAACTCGGCCTCAAATCGGTTTTGTGCTAAAATTGAAAAAATATTGAAAATTCATGTTATTTTTGAAAAAATGACAAAAGTTTTTCTTATTTTTTTTAATAATTAGCCCTTTTTTTTATAAAGCCTTCCTTTGTTTTTTTGTTTTTTTTTTTTTTGCTTTCTTTGTTTTTTTTTTTTCATGAAACAATTTTATATATTATTAGGAAAAATATTTAAGGGTACATAATCGTTATAGATTACATGTATTTGATCATCAAAAGCCTTTCTCGCGAGACTGTGAGTGCATCACTAATGGGATGTAAATTAGATGTTAATGTGTGCTACGCATGACTAAATAGACATTGGGGTGAAAAAAAAAGTCTCTCCAATAGAATGTGCATTTTAAATGTCAAGCTGACATGAATATGCATTGTCTCTTTTGAATGTATACTTCTAGACAATGCAATCTATAGCCACACGAGCAATTCTCTCCAAAAATATATATATAGAAAAATAATATTTTTTTTTAAAAAATAAAAGTGCAATCCATATTCACCATTGGAGAGCACTTTTGAACTTCAATGTTTATTCAAGCTACTTAGAATGAACATTTTATCCATGTTGCTGACGTGGTATCAATTAACGTCTACAATCTACATTTACAATTGGAGATGAGCTTTAGTATTATCAACCCTACTAACATAGATTAGAGATAATACACCCTTAATTTGATTCAAAGAGTATATATCACAAAAGATAGGATCCAAATCCACCAGTGGTTCTCCCACTCCATTGAAGGCATCCGCCATAAGCTTGCAATATGAAAAAACATCAATGTGAGATTGTTAGGCGGTGGATCAAAGTCCATGTTGGAGTTTAATAATGGCTAGTCGTACATGACTATTAGAAAATGATCACAACATTGAACTCTTGAGTATCACATTTTTTTTTATAAAGATTTCTTACAGGAAAGTCTATGTATGTTTAGATGAAGTTAGAAGCATAAACAAGTACTATAATGGATTTATTTATTTCCTGGTATTTTAAGAAATGAAAATAGCAATGGACATTGGTGGATTTCAAAATTGATGTCGTGCTTTTCGTTTGGTCTATATGAAAAATAAAATGAATCGATCTAAATGAGCTCTAGTAATAACTTGAAATGCAAGGAAGGTTTTGAATTTTATCTCATAAAACAAGTTTTAACTTTGGTTTAATAATGGATTTTGATAAATCATTAGTAACTTGTTCGGTTCATGGGATAACATGGGATAAGTGGTTGTACTAAATATTACTGATGTTCGGTTCGAGTTTTAAATTGATGATGAGATTATTTTAACCCACAGGAGTGGGATAATTTAATCCCATTGTTGGTGACTCCAAAATGACCAAATTACCCTCATTATAAACAATAAAAACAAAAGATCAATTCTTTTCTTCTCGTCTCCAAGCATCTTCAATGTTGACGCAGTTCCTCCACTCTCCATAAACCCTAGGTTGACCCTTTCCTCTGTCGCACACACTCTCTCCAGGTATTATATATCTTTTTGAAGTTCTTCATTTTGCAATTTTTTTGATGAACATTAAACTAGTTGATTGAATGTTGGACTCATTACAAGAAATTTTAGCTTTTATTATGAATTTGACGAATCATTTATCATGAAATACAATAGGTGTACCCAATAGGCGTTTTAGTGACGATACCTTAATCGTAAACAAAACTTTTATAAATTAGTACTTTGTTTTGTCACTATTTAGACTTTCCGTGATGAAAAAAAGCTTTAGAGAAGAAAATGTTTCCATCACAAAAATGTAAAAAAAATTTGTCACATAAAGTGTGTTTACTCACAAATATTCTACAGTGAGAAAAGAAACTAAAAGTCTTTTTTAGGACAGGAAAACACAACTAAATCGATTAAATTTTTTTTTTTTTAAAATCAGCTTACAAAAATTTTGTTCTCACCCGTTAGATGCGAGATCTCGTTCCCATTTTTTCCCCTATATTCCCAATCTCGCTCTTCTCGTCCCACCTCTCCATCTCCGTTCACCAAACCGTGCCCTTTCGGATTTCTCACCAAGCCGTGCCCACTTCTGGTCGCGCTGCTCTGCTCCGTCCTAACGCTGCTTGGCTCCCTGCTCGCGCTTGCCTGCTCCAGTCGTCCTCGCGCTAGCCTACTCTGATCGTCCTCACGTGGCTCATTGTGCTCTCATCCCTCGCGTCTCCACCTCTTCAACCTCTCTACTCTCTCATTGTGCTCTCATTCAATTCACGCCTCGCTATGTCTTATTGGTGAGTTCTCTCACTTTCTTCTCAAAACAATGTTTATTGTTTGCTTGTTGGTTAATTGACAGTGAGATGTGGGTGTTTGTTTGCTCTTACAATAATTGCTTTAGTTTTAGAAGTAGGGACATGTAAGATAGAAAAAGGGGGAGTGCTAAAAGATTATGATATGCCCCAACGACTCTAATAATGGATCGATACCTAACTTACGCTCTATTGTTGTAAGAATAGAGCAATGGAGTACGGGGAAGAGGTTCGAAACATTATGGAGTAAGGGGAATGGTACATTGAATATTTTGGAATCTTTTTATGCATTTTGAACTACAACATTCGGTTAATGCGAGATTTTTCTTGTAACTTGCATATCGGGGAAGCGAATTTTTGGTATGTTTATATTACTTATTTACAGTGATTAATACAACTTGCTTTCTAAAAAAAACCCTCTTATCTTTATTTTTTTTAGTGTAATGTGTTTGTGGCTTCTCTTCGATTTTTTAGTGTAATGTGTTATTGAAGGTGATGAGACAGGAAATTGGGTGTTCTAAAGTTTTTGAGTTGATTTCATCTTGTTAATTTTCTTTAATGGGTAAACTTAAATATGGATGATATGGGGTTTTGTAGTTTGCGCTAGCTAGCTTTTATTTTAGTCCTTCTAGTGTTTTCATGGATAAATTATAGCAAAGTACACCATCATTATGTGTTTCCATGATTAGAGTGTCTTGTGCAAGGACGAGCTTGAAACATTAGACCATCTTTTCTTCATAGGATTCAAGGAAATTCAAAAATCAACTCAACTTCTTTTGGACCCTCATTTAAAAGAAATTTCTCACGAGAGATGCAATACAAGGAGGACGGTCATTTGAAAATCTTAACTCCCAAAGTATTGTGGCTATTGTGGCTAAAGCAACACAGGTGAATTTTTCATAAAATGAAAAAATAATAAAGAATCACTTAAACAGATAAAATGGAAGCTTATTCACATGCATAAGCATGTGTTCATAAAATTATAGACATACAGATGTTATATACAATCTACAAATACAAGGCCATTTCAACTTCCCATAAGCTCTGTCACTACCCTTCACTCTTTTTTTCTATTAAAAGTAAAAATTTTGATTCTTTTTGAATGGTAAGGATGGATTTCTACAATGACACAAAGAGAGACTATACAAATAAGCTATTTCAGAAGTATAAAAAATAAAATAAAAGATGATTTTTCCGGCAAACACGCAATAGATATTAAGTTACAATTCAGTTTTTACGTTGAATAGTAGAATAAAGATGATGATCTAAATAATGGACAATATGTTCCAATTTTTAATGTGTTTCCTTAGAATTCATTTAAGTAAACAGTTAAATATCATGTACTAGCTTCTTTAGATGATTTCAATCTAGGTCACATATTAAACTGATATTAAGGTTCAATGGATACAACACTAAGGTTTATCAAATTCTTGCAAAATGTATTCTTCATAAACACCTCACTGTTGTTGACTTAAGCTGTGTAACTGAATATATGGAAGATGTAGATATGTGTAAATAATAAAGAATCCAAAGTCAGTTACATCTCCAAAAAGGGTGCTTTATATAGTAAAACCCTACTTTTTGCAAAAAATAGTAAATGTCTATAACACCCTAAACCCTACACTAGACGAAATATTAAACCAAACTCCCCAAACAACGTCAAAAACGAATTGTGGACAAATGTGAGAAAAAAAGATTGAACCAACAAAAAATGGAATTTTCTTTTAAAAGACATTTTCGTAGTGATGAGATTCATTAGCTCTGACTCCCTTTGATGAAGAAAAAACCTAATTATTATGAAACTTAGTGACCTTAAAGATATGTAGGATCTAAGTGTGAAATGAATATTACCTTTCACCGAAAAGATACGACGTGGGACATGAACATTCTTTTTAAATGTTTTTCATTATGAGAAAAATTTGCAAATACTTCTAATTTGTTCTCCAAGGAAGGGTATGAAAATTGACATAAAGACACAACCAGATCATTCAAGTAAGAGTCTCAAATCTTGCTTTTGCGTTTATTTTTAGGTTTATTAATATTTAATATCTCATTTCAACATTTCGAGCAATTCTTGATTCCTATTATTTGTGTATTTGATAGATATTTCAACTCAATTTTATATTTATTTTATCGGTAAAGCATGTCATGATCAACATTATAATCATTAGAATCTTGTATTGAGGTAATTACTTGGTCGTTTGATGTTGTAGTTGTTTTTAATTTCATGTTCATACACTTGCTAGGGATGATTGATTAGTTAGGTGTGGTTGGTTGCGTTTGATGTGATATGTGAATGCTTGATATATTATATTATAATAATCGTAAGTTTAACGAGTTAATGTCATGCTTGATAATCTCAATGCATAAATAATGGATAAGAGTTAGATATCCTTAGTCGATCGAAACTCTCTAGAATGTATGGATGGGTATGAACAATTTTTAGATTTTGCGATTGCAAAATGAACTTTCACAAATTTTTGAGTCAGAGCAAATGGCGGAAGTTCGAGAGAAACTTTTTAAAAAGGTAATAGGAGATGAAAAACGCGGGCGTGTGGTAACTTATGTTCATGGACCTCATTTAAAGATATTTTTGTGAAAGATTCTGAATGTCTGGCAGATATTGCAATACGGAGAGCACAAGAAAAGACAAATGCTACAAATGAGCTCCTTCGCGAGGAACTTGCTTCGACGAAAGTAAATATTTCATCAATTTCGGTTGTTTTTTTATCATTTCTTTTATGAATCTAATACAAACAATCTATTACAAATTTATTGTTTATAGACAAAAATGCAGTCACAAATAGATAACATATATGCATGTTTGGAGAAAGCTAGAATTCAACTGCCTATCAACGTCAATAAAGTAATTCATCGACATTATTGTTGATACTTTAAGTTTATTAATTATGTTCAAATTACAAATGAGACAATTATTTGATATTTTTTATTACATGGCAGACATCAGATGTCTGAAGCTCACATAGGCCTCATGTTCAAACATCTTCTCATGATGGATGTTCTTCTGCTCATTGATTATTCAAAAGTGAACGATCAAAAAGGTAATAATTTAAGTTTTGCTAGAATATCTTAAGTTACCTCCATGTGACCAACTTAAGAGCATCCACCTTCATGATTGTTAATGCTTTTAGTATATATTGACCCTCTAACTTGACAATTTATTCTATCATTGAGTTGAATGACATTTGCTACTATTTCAAGAATTTTTAATGCTTTTAGTATATGTTGACCCTCAGATTTTTGATGATTTTTTGAGCTTTTTACTATTTTATGTTCTATACAAATGAAACTCATAAATTTGCACCAATAATTTAAGCACTATGGTTTGACTATATTTGAGTTAGATGATTATTTGATGCATGTTGAAGTTTGTAAAATGTTTAAGATTTTTTGAGAATCTTTAATTTAAGGGCAGGTTCTGCTAAAATTTTAGTAATACATTATGGTTCACTAAAGAAGAATGTATTTGACTTGTAGAATTATTTGATGCAAGTGGGATTTTTCAAATGTTTTGAATTTTTTAAGAATCTTAAATTTAAAAAGAGGTTTTGCTGGAATTTCTGTAATACATTATGATTCATGAAGGTGATTACATTTGACTTGTAGAATTATTTGATGCATGCGGAAGTTTGCAAAATGTTTAAAATTTTTTGCTAATCTTTAATTTAAGTGGAGGTTCTGTGGAAATTTTATTACTACGTTATGATTTATTAAAGATTTTTTTATTTATGTAAGTGTTTAAGTACAATTACTTATATTTATAACTTTGAAATTTTAGATGCGCAATTGCATGAGACTTCAAAGGGTAAAGATGATGAACTGGAAGAAAGCTTCACATGAAGAAGAAATTGAAGAAGCATGGAGTGAAAGCATTGAAGAAAACACAGATTTATTTTATTTTGCTATGTTAGACTTAAGCCATGAAGAAACCTGTCAAAGTTTTATTTTATTTTGCTATGTTAGACTTCTAAATTAAGTATTATCATTTTTTTGGTACTTTGGATTCAAAATCACAAAAATCAAACTTTTAATAGATTGATAATGTTGGCCTTGTAATGCAAGTAAAGTAAATTCTTAATATTTTAATAGATGCAATATTTTTATATTGACAGATGCGAGATAGTTACAACAACTTTTATATAAAAACTTTTTTTTTTTTGTGACGGAGCAATGTACATATAAAATATTATTATTTTTTGTCACCAGTACAAAGTCGTAACTACATGTATTTGTGACGGACAAAGTCTTGTGACCTAAAACATTTTTCTTCGTTGTTTAATGAAACGTTTGTGACGAAAATACAATCGTAACAAAAATGTGTTTTTTATGACGTGCAATAATCTCGTAAATAATATGTCAGAGATCTGTCGTAAAAGGTATTTGTCACGCTAATTTCCATGGCAAAAACGTTTTTGCAACGGAGTATATGCAACTTTAGTTTTTCCGTGACAATAACGTGACAAAAACTATATATGACAGAAAAATAACTTGTCCCTATGGAATCGAAGCTGTTACAAAAACTATAATTTCTTGTAGTGACTTGGCACTCAAAAATAAGAGACCATAGACCTGAATTCACCTTAAAGTAAATTGCAAAAGTAGAGAAGAAGATGAGACTACTACTAGAGGGAGGGGTGGAAGTCATTTGAGAGTGACAAATACCTAATTGCGTTTTCATTTCATCCACTCTTAGTTGAAGCATTTTTGCTTGGGAGAGTCCCACTATAATTTCTAATCTCTATTTTTCTTTGTCAAACTCTTTTAATTTGTGCTCCAAATGAATAAAATGACAAATCTAGAAAATCGAAAACCGAAATACAAGTGCATCTTATGCAGTGCGAATAAATGATGAAACAGATTGTAACGGCTTTGAAAGCTTGCTACCATTTGCATAGTATTAATAATTGGAATGTGAATAATGAATATACATATGTTATGAAGACAAAGGCAATCAATGCAATTATGTAATATCTACTGAAGTTTTTTTTTTTTAAAAGATCATCCGCTAATTATGTTGTTATCCTTGTTGAAGTATAAGTTTTTCAATGAATATACCATGCATAGCTTTTAAAAATCAATCTATATTTGGTATAAGGTTTTCCAAAGATGTTGTGGTTGTGAAATACTCAAACTCTTCAATAATGACCTGCCTTGCATCCATCGATCCACCTTTTGATTTTTAAATTTATTTCCAATAGTACATCCTAAGGAACATGGTATCGCGAGCTCGGCTTAAATTTTGGGTATATTCAGGGGTACTTAATGCTTGCTTGAGCGAGCCGAAAATAGTAAAGTGTATGAATGCATTTCACCATCACCATTTGCTAATATATATCTTGTTATGGACCATCAATCATCATCATCAACAATGCCACTCTAGCTAAAAAAGCTGATTTTCATGTCACGAGCTGCACTTAGCACATTCGCAACTGTGGGATACATGGGAGGTAAATGGTACATTGTCTTCGATGGTAAAAAGCCCGGTATATATGGCACGTGGTACAAATATTACAATCATTATATGAATGTCATATGCGCAATTATGAACACTTTGACACCAAGGAAGAGGAAATAGCAAGATGGAATAGTCAGACAGGAGGTAAAAAAAAGGTAGAGGTACCACTACGTTAGCTTACCCCAAAAGAAGCACTAGTACTTATCGGGGTAGAAGAGACACCACATCCGTCGCTCCCCCCCATCAAAATGGATCGAACTCATATGATCGGCTATACTACCTAAAGAGAGGAAAGCATTGATTTGTGGCCGCGAGATATTACTCTTTATTAGACGGTTGTCAGTGGATATGAACCAGTGCATGAGCCTTATTGGGATATGCTATGAAACAATGCGACCTATGAACTATTAGAATCATTAGTTGTTCGAACATATGTTTATATTTTTGCTATCTTAAACTAAACTCCTTCAAGTTATGCAACCAATCAACTATCAAATATTTTTCTATGCAGTCAGCAAAAATGCATAGTTTCTCACTCTAGTAGCATAATCTATCAATGACATGAAGAAGCAAATGAACTCAAGTCCACTTTAACGTATGAGGGTTTTATGGAGAGTGGCAAAGATCAATTATATGCACAATCATAAACATTGCATCATAAACAAAAGTATCATAAACATTGCATCATATAGAAAAGTATCATAAACAAAATTATCCAAAAGCAAAAGTGATCTCTAAAGTTGTTCTAAAGTAGTCATAGACATAGTTTATAAGTCACTCAAACATTGCATGCACCCAATCATAACGAAGCTCTGGTTTCATGTTAAGGAAAACCGCCATATGCTCCACACGCGCCATAATCTTACTTCCATAAACTACTTTCTCCATATTATTCAACTCATTGACTTCCCCCATAGCAGCAATGAACAAAACACGCATCTCATGTTCTGTATTAAGTGCTTTATATACCTTTGATATTTCACTCGCCACCACTTGTGCTGCTACCACCATTCGGTCTGCCAGGTAAGTATCACCGCTGACCTTTTTTTTTCTTTGATGGATTCCCATTACCATTTAGTGTAATGGTACGGGACCGTGATATAGTGGATGTTATTTCCACATCCTCAGCGGCAGGTGGCATTTCAATTATGCATTCCACTTCACAGTCACTCTCGCTGCTTGAATCAATCTTTTTCACTTCATCTAGGGCGTCTTCTGGTGCAACTGCATTTTCCCCCGTTGCCTTATCATTTTTGAAAATGACACAACAATCATTGTAAAACATGAATGACTTTTTACACCATTCTTTCGCATCCGAGAAGCTTTGAAAAAAAATAGTGTAAATAATTAGTTCATGCCATGAAGAAAAATCCACAGTTCAAATATCCACAGTTTGACAACAACTTCATACCTTCAAGTATTCATCCCATACATAAGAGGGCGCAATCACCATGTTAGTGTTGCTATCAAATCCAAAGCCACTGGAACCATGTTTGATGCCCAAAATCATGTCATTGACTATGCTCCATTGCTTTTTTAAAACTTTAATTTTGGACTCAATATGTTGCTTAGCCTTTATCCCTGGAGTTGGGTAATATTTTTTCAACATTTCCTCCAAATGGTTGAGATAACTAAGCTTGAATCCATTATCACATTCATAGACTCCAAGACCGACCATATCATACATGGCATGCACGAGTGATGCTTCCTCCGTGTGAATCCACGTACGTCTACAGACCTTGATATCTTCGCGTTGTGTTTCCTACGATGCGTCACGAGGCATCTTTGCCCTTACCTTTTTTTGGAGCAAGTGTACTTTATTCGAGCAGTTTGTGTAACGGCCCAAAAATTTTACTTGTGCCACGTGCCAGGTCAGGGTCGTATATGGGATCCACTCGTCGAAATACGAATGTCCGAATCTCGGATGAAGACAACGAGGTATGATATGTTTATGTGCTATGTGTGTAATATCCAATTTGATATTTGAATGTTAATTGTTGAGAAATGTATATGCAAGGAATTCAGTGAGCCAAAATACGAATGAGGACACGCCTCGAATCACGTGCCGATGTGAGACCGAGGTAACAACTTATCGTGATGCGTGTGGCGCGAGTGTCGAGATTGTGAAAAGTGATGTGAATATTTATGGTGCCCCGAGATGCACGCTGCCCAAATTTTTAGGAAAGCATTTGAATAAATATGTTTTTGATGTGCCTCGAGTTTTGCTCCACACGAATCTTGAGGACATTAGATTTCTTCTTGAGGAAGAAATTAAAAAAAGGTGATAGATCAGATAAGAGCAAAAGAGAGAAAGTGATCGGGTAGGGTAGAGAGAGAGAGAGATAAAGTGTGTGAGAGAGAGAGAGGAGCAGCGCGGTGGAAGCGTGACGGGGCTTTGGGCCACGGACGGCGGCGGTTGAGGCGAAGCCGCGGACGACCGACAAACCAGCAGGCGGGCGCGGTTGGTGCGGACGGAGGCATTGCAGCGGCACATCACTGCGGTGACAGTCGGCAGAAGCGCGGCCAGCAACGACATGGCAGGGCATCAGTGTTGACCGAAAGCGGATGGCGGGATCAGCAGCAGCAGTGGCGGACCAGCTGCGGGATGCTAGCGGTGGGCGACGAGGAGGTCATGGACGGTGGTTTCAGCTCCAGGAGGTGGCGCGGCTCTCATGCAGGACGCCGGCGAAGAGCTACGGCTTCAGCAGCGACGGTGACGGCCGGCACTTGAGAGGCAGCGGTGGCACGACAGCGGCATTGGCGCGGTAGTGGCAGCGACGCGGTAGCGGCGTCGACAGCGGCGAGGAGAAATGGCTCCAGCAGCGACGCCGGCGCGCGACACCGAAAATCGCGCGCAATGGACGATGGCGGCGCGGGGAAAGATGTGGAACAACGGCGCGGTGGCGTGTTGTCGAGCCGATCGATCCCTAACTAGACAACAACCGTGGACAAGGTGTCGTGATTTCGACGAAGCTCGATGATGCGGTGGATTCCATTGGATTTTGGAGTGGAGACCCCCATTGAAGGCCATGGTGAGATTTATGTTAAGTAATTTGGGTGTGATTTGAATTATGTAATAACTTAGCCATAAAAGGTATAAATGGACACCAGGGACTTAGGAGGTATATTCGGGTGTCGGTGCGCATATCGAGGTGTTAGCGGGACATTCTCGAGGTAAGTAAACCAGTGAGGAACTGTACAATAATTTCATTGCTTTGATATTGTTATTCATTGCTTGGATATTATCCTTGAAAGTGCTATTGCGTGGAGTGCTCCATTGGCAAGTGAGTCATGGTACTGTTTATCTGCGATATGAGCTCTTATCTGGACTCCGTCGATATCTCCCAATTGAGTGTACGTTGGGGCTCTTATCCGGGTCTGTGGATATCTCATAGTCGCAAGGGTTAGAGCTGGGAGGCTTAGGTCTCGTTCTAAACCCGAGTCTGCTGGGCTTTTACCGCGACTCAATGACCTTTGGTCGGGACTCCTTATTATTTGGCCTCACTCATCAATTGATTTGTTTAAGGTCTTTTATATTCATGCGTTCACTATTCCTTTCTTTCTATTTGCATGAATTCGACTGTTCTAGTTGTATTTCGAAATGCTGTATATGTCCTACTAGCATTACTTACCTGTGCTCGTCATTTTTGGGTTTGACTGAGTGCAGATCTACGGTCCATAGCTAGGGAAAGTTCCATAGCTAGGTGAAAGTTTTGTATAACTTTTATTTACTCTCCTCTGACAACTATGCAGGGTTCCACATTTAGGTTGTCCAGCCCTTTTAACATTATTGTTGAGTTAATTGTAGTAATTGCTTCCGCTAAATAGTAAAACTTGAAAAATACTAATAACTCAACTTACAACTTTTGAATTTACTGATAATGAAGGATTGGAAGGCTGACAAAGTCTGCGTTGACCTTGCGAGACTGGCTCGGGGGTCCACGTGGGCTTAGGCCAGGCGGGGCCCAATTTGTGGAAAATTGGGGCCGTCACAGTTTGGAAGGTCAGGGTGCACTAGTACATGCTTTCATTGGCCTATTGAATCTTCCTCGTCCAGTCACTTGTGGTAATTCGGCCTTGTCCATGCCTAACGTTTTTCAAACGCAATATGATACATCAATATAAAAAAAGAAATTATATTGCAAACAAACAAATATTGATGCATAATGCTATATACAAACTAAAATACATTTAGTTTTATATGAAGTTAATGCTATATTCAAACTAAACTACATTTAGTTCTATGGTACATCAATATACAAGAACAAATTATATTGCAAACAAATATTATATTTCTTCCTCATAACAGAAAAGTAATGCAAGTAAAATGGACACCATTAAATGCTGTAAATTTAACACTTGTTAAACTCACTAAAAGAAGCCTACTCCTCCGTTCACATATACTAAAAGAAGCCTACACTTGTTGAACAAATTATATTGTGAACAAATATTATATATCTTAAGAGGCTGGGGAAATGTGAATTCATTATGGCAGTCGGTCGAGGAGATCACACATTCGGTATCACCCCAATAGTAGAATGTCGAAGAGGAATGGCAATTTTTCGGGTTGTTGATGGAATTGAAGATAGTGACGAATGTATCTCGCAAAATAAAATTCTACCATTTCTTAGATGCCAATCTGAATTTGAAGCTTTTATTGATTGGTAAACGAGGAAGTATGTTGAGCATTACAAACTCTTAATCACTATAACTAATTGTGAAGTTTTTAGTGCGAATTTCAATCTTCTTACTTTTACTCACCATTGTAAGTAATTACTTGTTACTATTAAAAAGAAAAATGAAATTGAAGAAACCAGAACAAAAGAAGATGCACAAATCAATGTAGGTAGGGAACATCAAGATTGAAGAAACCACATAAAAGAAGCATAAAGAAAAGTATTGTTGATGTAGAGAGAGAGAGAAGTAGAGAGAGAGAGAGAGAGAGAGAGAGAGAGAGAGAGAGAGAGAAAGAGAGAGAGAGAGAGAGAGAGAGGAGTACCTGTAAAGACCACAACAGAGAAGGTGACGCGAAGAAGATGAAACACGAGAATGAATGAGAGGTGACACGAAGAAGATGAAACACGGGAATGAATTGGTTAGGGTTGGAAGGAATGTTTTTTGTTTTTGATATAAGAGGATAATTTTGTAACTTCACATTTTTAATCCCAACCTCTATACCCCCAACCGAACAAGTCCCTCTATTAGGACTAATACCCAAACTCATGTTATAATCCCAATGTAAAATAATCCTATGATCTTGGGTTTATTTTACTTGCGAACCGAATGGACTATAGAAGTCTAAAATGTTTTGATTTGTCAGTGGCTTTGCTAATTTGAATTACAAAATCTTTCGTTTGATTGGCATATTGTTAGTTTACTTTCTTTTATCGATACTAGTGCATTTGTGATCGGTTTACAATAAAAATCGAATGTCATGGATTGTAACTTATTATGCTTCAACCTATTCTTGATATATCTAAGTTAAACTCAAAGATAAATGAGTATCCAGACGTGTTGGGGGCAACACGATTCTTAATTAAATCCATTTGTCAAGTGGAAACTCTGCCAATCGACTTGATAATAAATGCATTACTAAAATTGCGGATCCCAAGTAAAAAAGCTATCTTTGGCATGATCACCACGTGTGAGTATCGTGTTACCAAGTAGAAACTCGAAATGTTAAAGGGTATAGTGATACGAGGTCAAAATAATGCAAATCGAATACAACCATCACAAAGATAACTTGTCCTAACTTAACTAGAAGTGAGTTGACTCATAAAATTGGAGATACTAAAACTTGACAAATTGTTTTCGAAATGAATGTGGTGTACGTGGTAGTGGTACCATGAAGGGGAAATTAAAGAATGCCTCAAATTGAATGCTATATATGAGTTGAATTGGTACATCTTGAAGAACGTACAACATGATTAGTGATATCATAATGAACTCAATAATAGACGAATAATTAAAATTGGGAATATCCAGCTAAATGAATACCTTTGGTATGATTGCCCGGTATTAAAGGCGTCAACTGATGATTATTGGGTCAAAGTGGAATCTAACCTGATCATAAGTGGGCAGTCGAATGAAAATAACATTAAGAAACAAATAATGAAACTAGTGCCACCTAACCTAAGTCAATGATGATTAAATCCTTAAAATTTGGGGATCCTAATATATGATCGATTTTTGGAAAGAGAATAAGTAAATAGGTGGTATAAAAAATTGCGAACTCAAGAGAGACAACACTATGATAGCTTTTCGTAGCCATAGGAATTGCAAGGGGGAGTAATCCATCCGAAAACCTAAATTTCTAATCTAAATCGCAACATCACGATAATTCATGATAATCGCTTGTGGAAGGTAACTTGAAATATTTCAAATAAAAATGAATGTTAACTTTGGAGCCTGAACTGCCAAATTAGACTCTTTGGGAAGGATAAAGTGTGCCACATTGGCTCTGCCTTATGCCAACCGATGATAGGTTGACAAATTAAAATTGGGGATCCTAGGTAGGATAAACCACCAGTAAATTTCACATTATATAACACTAGTAGATGAGGCACGTGCTCCTCATGTGATGCACATTTTTGAGTCAAATAAATTTGTTGACATTAAATTAAGTTGTAACGCAATAGTTTTTTTTTTTAATTTATGTAATTCCAACTTGAGTTGAATCTGTGACCTTATCTGACCACACGATTGAGGCAAATCTCTAGAATTCATTTGAAATCAATCTTCTATTCAAGAAATATCTCTTCTTATCATGACGATTCTTTTCTCGTTATTATCTCTCCGGTGAAAAAACCCAAGAGATCTTGATGAAAGAATATACAACCCATTATTGTTTATCCCCAAGACCTATATTATACAACATCAAAATAGTTGAAGGGACCTTTACCTCCACTTTACATATTTTTATACAATAATAAAAAACCCTAGTGGACATTTCTCAATCAAAACTGGCAGTATGTGCTATTGTGCGAACCATATAGGACCATATAGCCAACATTGCGGCTATTATAATTTCCCAACATCAAATCTTTGATCAAGCCCCCTCTTCGATCATCTGGCAAATACAACAATAGTTGAATACAAACGCTCTTAGTGTGTCACTTTTCTTTGTACAAAAAAACCCGATGGAACATTCACAAAATTCCTCCTATGCAACATTAAGAATTTTAATATGTTATGGGCTAATTCATGTAGAAAGCAAGTGTACACAAAGAAAAATGTTGTTCATATCACTTCTTTCACCTTTGGCAAACAGAATATATTTCCTTCCAACACAACCTTTTATCTCTTGATGATCTGCAACAATTTATTCTCTCCCCTGAGCACCATTCGTGATTTCCATTGAATTAGCAATTTTTCCAATCTGTATTTGCTAGTATAAGAGACAAAGGAGGAAGTTGAGAAAGGCTTGTTGATTTAATTTAATGGGATTCCATCAATCACAACTCTTTTGGATAAAGCGTAAATCACAACTTGACACCATCGCCATCAACTTAAAGGCAATAATCGGTAACTATTGAAATAAAAGATAGAGGAAGAAACCTAGATTGGATCGATGTGTATGAATTTGAACTTGGTTTCATAAACTTCTTATTCCATGACTTTGAAGGCGTATTTGCAGGCAAGGTGGGATTTTTGAAAAACCACTATTCCAATTGTTAATTAGAGGAGTGAGAAAGAAAAAAGAGTAGTAGTTATGTGACTATTTAGTAGTTATGGTAACCATTCAAAAGGACCAAAAATAATTAAAAAAGATAAATTAAACGTGGTGAGAGTTTAAAGAGAGAGATTTTAGGAGAGATTTTAGGAGAGATTTTAAGGAATGAACGGAGGAAGGAAATTAGAAAACTTAACTTTTAGATGTATTTAAAATTAAATAGCGTAGTTATCCTTGCAGTTTTATTTTTAAATTTAAAAATATTGAGGGTATATTGGGGAGATTTTGGCAAAAAGGCTTCGCAGTTAACCATTTAAGGTTTGCTATTATATAATAGTATATACACACACAAACATTATTAGTAAGTGGGGCACGTGCGGAATTTAGGGCGTGTTGACATTATTTTTTTAAACAAAAGAAAACTCATTGTCGATATTAGTGAATCCCATGGAGAGGATTAATTAATTGGAAGAATGAGTATGTTATTTTAGGTTTTCTACTTCACGTGCGATATATTATTTCAAGCGGCTTTTGTGTGCTCTACCAGCAAAAAACGGTTCTAATAAATATATTTTTGTTTAGGGTGTGTTTGATAACAAAGAAAATGAAAAAAATCATAGAAAATTGTCTACTTTTTTGTGTAACAGTTTTTTTTATTGTTTGATAGCTTTGTAACTACACTGAAAAAAAAAACCACATTCCCCTATTTTCTTCATTTATTTTCTCATATTTTAGTGTGAAAAATTGAAAATCTCTCTATCTCTCTCACGAACTGATAATTTCTTCCACCCAAACAAACTTGGCATCTGCTACTCTTTCGCGGATATACATTCTTTCTTTCTCTCTTCGTCTCCGGCTTCGTCACCAACATCATCGTCGAGCCGCCCGACATCGACGATGATTTAGATGCGCACACGAATTGAACCATAAAAGAAAATTCTTTCTCGTGCAATCAAACAACTATGAAAAAATTTTCTTTATAAAATTCTCTCAAGAAGATTTGCTAAAAAAAAGCTTTTTCTCATTGAAGACTTTTTTTGATATCAAACACACCCTTAGTGTCTTTTAACTAAACACACTCTTATTGCCCTTGCTACTCAATGTAGCAAACTTATTCTCTTAGCACAAAGCACTAAATTCGTGGTGAAATTATATAACAAATTAATTAAAACTTATTACATGTTTAAACCAACTTATTGTCTCTTAGAACAAATCACTAAAGTCATTACATATGTTTAAGTAATTTCTATAGTTATGTTTTTTATTTTTTATAATGCGATGGACTTATACATGTTCTTCTATCACATATATAGATGTTCAATCCATTGAACTTCTAGCAAATCTAAAAAAAATTTAATAACATTAAGCAGCAACGTTGTTTTTTTTTTTTTTGAGAATCAATAAAGTGATGAACCTCATAAAAAGTAGGAGCATGTCTTTCCACTTCAATAAAGATGTTTGGCCAGTAGATATATATACAATCTTAAAAGAGAGATCGCCTGGGAAAAAGATTATGCCTATAAACAATATTAGAGACATTAACTTTATGGACAAATTACTAACTTAAGGAACTTTATAGATAAATTGTTACAAAAATAATTTAAATATTAAGGATGATTTTCAAAAAATTACAAAGCCTTTTTTTTACGAAATGACAAACCCGTTTTACTGCACAAAACCATATAAAAATTCATGAGGACTCACCTCTAAGGTAGTGCATGTGACTAAGAATATTGCATCTAAAAGTTTCCTATTAATGAAATTCATACATTTAGACTTTTGAACTCATCATCATTAAATGATGTCAGAATATGTTTTTTAGAAAAAAAAAGATACATACTATATAGCCTATATAACCTTTAGGTGCATTTGAAGTTGTTATTTATGAACGCAACCAAGAAAATTACGTTAGAAATTTGATAATTGATAAAGGGAATAATGGTTTTATTGTATATCTTCTTATGTACATGGTCACATATATATACCCATAGGTCTTAGATATAAAATGAAAGTACAAGTCCACAAAAGGAACTTACTAAATACATGAGATTCTAATTTCCTTAATTACTAATTACATGGGATTCTATATTTAGTTTCCTTAACAATGGGATTCTATATTTAGTTTCCTTAACACCCTCTCTCAAACTCAAGATGGATTTGTAAAAATCAACTTGAGTTTGTAAACTAAAACATAAAAGCAACCCCAAAGATGAGCTTTAGTGAAGATATCAGTCGTCTGGTTAGAGGAGGAAATAAAAGAAAGCTGAAGAGTTCTTCGAACTAGATGTTGACGGACGAAGTGACAGTCATTTTCAATGTGTTTTGTCCACTCATGAAAAACATCATTGTGAGTAATTTGGATCGCGTTTTGATTGTCATAATACATGATAGTAGCAGAAGAATGTGTAACTCCCATATATGCAAGTAAACAATGAAGCCAAAGTAATTCAGAAATAACATCAACAAGAACCCGATACTCTGATTTTGTGTTGGAGCGAGATGTAACCGTTGTTTTTTGCTTCGCCAAGATATCAAAGAGTTGCCCAAAAAGAAATAATAACTAGTAGTAGATCGTCGATCGGTTGGATCACTGACCTAATCTCCATCCGAGTAACCAGATAATACTAATGGAGAGTCGATAGAGAAGTGAAGACCATGAAATAAAGTGCCTTTCACATATTGAAGGACGCAGAGAACAGCAGTGAAGTGAGCAGTACGAGGAGTTGACATGAACTGGCTAACAATATGAACAACTTAAGCAATGTCTGGACAACTTATAGTAAGATAAACCAAGCTACCTACAAGCTGGCGATATAAAGTAGGATCTGAAAGAAGTGTACCATTTGATGGAGTCAGCTTGACATTCGTGTCCAATGGAGTAGATGCAATAGTAGTATCAGTAATCACAAATCGAGAGATCAATTTAGAGGAATATTTCGCTTGTGAAAGATAATATCCATCAGAAGTAGAAGTAACTTCAAGACCTAGAAAATAGCTCAAGTTACCCAAGTCCTTCATTCAAATTGACTTTAAAGATATTGTTGTAGGTCAAATATCCTAGTGGAGTCATCCCCAGTGATGATCACGTCATCAATATAAAGTAGGAGAAGAATCATGCCCTTGTCAGTTTGTCGAGTAGAAAAGGCAGAATCGTGAGGACTCGACTGAAAGCCAAACTGTGTAATAATGGAACTGAACTTAGCCAAACTTTGTAATAGTGGACTCGACTGAGCTTGCTTAAGCCTATACAATGCACGACGGAGGTGACAAACCTTCTTTGAAGAATGAGAATATCCAGGGGCGGGCACATATAAACTTCTTCTGCAAGATCTTCATTAAGAAAAGCATTTTTAACATCCATTTGGAATAATGACCATTGTCTGACAGCTGCCACAGCGAGCAAACTTCAAGTGGAGGTCAAATGGGCCACATGAGCAAATGTATTTTCATAGTCAATTCTGTACTCATGTGTGTAGCCTTTGGCAACTAGACGAGCCTTATACCGCTCAATAAAGCCATCAGAGCGAGTCTTTATCTTGTAAATCCATTTGCATCCAATCATAGTCTTGGCAGAGGGAAGATCTACTAGGTCCCAAGTATGAGTCTTCTTTGGAGTACAGAGGAGGAACAAGAACATGAACATCTGAGGAAATAGATTCTTTGACAATGGGCGTTGGAGTGAGGTCATGATCATTGAGCTCATCTGGAGTACCTACAGCAGGAGATGGAATAAGCTCGATATACGAGTTAGTGAAAAATGGTTGAGTACAGGATAGGGAACTATCGAACTTGATTAGAGTAGAAAACATGGTATGTTCCCAAAAGGCGACATGTATGGAGATGTGCAGTTTTCGAGAAAGAGGGTCCCAACACTGATAGCCTTTATGTTCAATCTCATACCCGAGAAAACAACATAAATGAGCACACGGTTCAAGTTTGGTATGCTCAGGGGTGTTGAGAAGACCAAAACATGCACTACTAAAAACTTGAAGATTAGAATAGTCTAGTGGTGTACCATATAGTCGTTTAAAAATAGAGATGTCCTTTAGTACTGATGTGGGGAGTCGATTAATGGTATAAATAACATTTAAGGTTGTTTTTCCCTAAAACCTTTCAAGAACATATGCTAAGAGAAGTTGAGCATGTACAAAATCTAGGATATGTCGATGTTTTCTTTCAGCTTGACCATTTTGTTGAGAGGTATACGGGCAGGAATACTGAACAATAGTACCTTGCAGTTTAGGAAACTAAAGAAGAATAGAGTCACGATATTCTAAAGCATTTTTAGTATGAAGAGTTTTGATTGTACATGCAAATTGGGTTTTGATCATGTTAGCAAAATCAATATAAGTTTGGGATATTTCAGATCGATGCTTTAGAAAATATATCCATATAAACCTTGAATAATCTTCAATGAACAACACAAAGTATCGATAACTATTCATAGTTGAAGTAGGTGTATGACCCCAAACATCAGAGTGAATTAATCCAAATGAAGTATTATCGATAGACATACTAAGACTGAAAGAAGAAGCCGATTGTTTTGCTAACTAACAATGCATACAATCAAAAACTCGATTTTAGAAATACTCAATGACCCCTTAAAAATAAGAGTACAAAGTTTATGGGCAGATGTATGACCAAGACGAAGATGCCACTGGTAGGTTGAGGGAGTGGAGATTGCAGCAGAAACCCGTTTAACAGAAGGCATATGAAGTGACTTGAGCTTAAATAATCATCCTATTTTAGTCCCCATTCCAAGAATCTGACCCGTCTGAATGTCCTAAACCTGACATCCATTGGGAGAAAATGAAACAGTCAAGCCTAGGTCACATAATTGACCAATAGAAATTAAATTCAGAGTAAGATCAGGAACACAATGGGCGTAAGGAAAATTCAAACTAGGGATAGGTACAGTTCCTGAATGGGTAATGAACATAGAACTACCATTTGCGATTTGAATGCTCAAGAAATGGGGTGTAGGGTTGTTGTTAGAGATGAGAGATAATCTTGGTGTTATATTATTACAACACCCATAATCAAAGAACCAATGGTTACCTGAGGCGGCCGATAAAATAATGGTTTGGGGAGGTATCACCTGTTTGATGATTGCTTCCAAATCACTCACAGAAAACATCGGAGAGGAGCTTGACCTATCAGAGACAGCAATAACAATAGAAGAATTTTAGAGATAGATGCATACTTGAATGTGCCTTTAGGACGAGGTCGTCGGGTCTGACAGTTCGGCACTACATGACCGTGTTCATGACAATATCGACACTCAATTGTAGGACAAGTAACGAATGAATGACTTTTTCTTTTACAGTTCTTACAAAACAGTGGGACATATTTCGACCATGGTTGAGTAGTTGCAAGGGCTACTTGTGATAAAAGGGCAGAGTTAACCAAACCAAGCCGAGTTTCTTCAAACAAGATTTCTTTCACAACTGCATTAAGAGAAGGCAAGGGATCACGATGTAGGAGGGCCGCTCGAACTGATTCATATTCAGGGCGACGAGCCATGAGAACTTGAATGAGGTAGAGGTGGTCTTTGCTAATCTCTACTTGTTGTAACTAGTTCCAGATTGGCTGAATGAGTGCTAAGAAATCATTGATGGACAGACAACTTCTTATTTTAAACTATTCAGAGTAGTGAACAATTGATAATGCTGTGCCAAACTAGAAGTTTTGTATCTAACAAGAAGAAAATCCCAAATTTCTGTAGCCATCCAAAAATCAACAAACTGAATATGAATATAGGGAGTAGATGTTTTACAAAACTAGGTGATAATTTGATGATTCTTGCTATCACAGTCGTCAAGTCGGTCAAGAAATTTGGCTTGTGTTTTTATATCATCTTTTTTTGGTTTGGGGTTGTCTCTAGTTACGATTCGCCAAAGTTTTTGACCTATAAAAAAACTTTTAATCCTTTGGGACCAAAGTGTGTAGTTTGAACCATCAAGAATCATGGAGATGGGATTTAAGACTTTTTTCTCCATGTATTCGGGAAGCAGTCAGATCAGGTAGAGCCGCCAAATGGTCAGACGCGAACAACAAATGGCAAACTGAACTGCAGGTGAGTAGGCAGTTGGTGCGGCAATTGAGGCATGCTAGTGAGGTTTTTCAAAAAGTGGAGTGGACTTAGTTTGTGTTTCATAAAATATCGAGGTTTACTTTTAAATTCCAAAAGTAAGGTATAACACCTTTTGAAACGGAGTTATTGACGATGAGGTCTCATGCATGGTGGTGAGGTGGCATGCATGTGGAAGACATTCGTATGGATAGCTCGTTTTCAAAAGGAGATATCTATACAAAATTATACATTTTATGAATGAATTCTTTTGAAAAGGAGCTATCTATACAAGATTTTTTGCCTTATGAACGACACGTGCATATGGAGATGGACGACCCGCGTCACTCGCGTATCTCGAGGTAGACAACCAATGTAAATAACACGCACACATATCAATGCGGATAACTCATGCAAACATCACTCATGTATGTTGAGGTGGAGATTTCATGCAAATATCAGGCACGTCTATCGAGGTGGGCGACCCATGCAACCTCGTGCAACTCATACAAACATTACGCACGTGTCTCGAGGTGATAAAGCCAATGTAAACGTCACATATGTATCTCCTGGTTGATAACACATTGAAACGCCACGCATGTATGTCGAGGTTAGTGAACCAGGCATCTTCGTGCAAAGTCACATACGTATCTCGAGGTGTGGACGACTCATGCAATCCATGCAAACCATGCGAATGTGAATCACGCATTTCGAGGTACACAACCCATGCAACTTGGTGCAATCAATGCAAACCATCCAAACGTCATACACGTTACTCGAGGTGGGCAACTAATGCAAATGCCACACGTATCTCGAGGTGGACAATCCATGCAAACGTCATGCATGTATCTTGATGGGATAACCCATGCATATCCACTACAGACTATGAACCCCATGCAAACGTCATGCACGTATATCGAGGCAAACAATCCATGCAAACGTCATACATGTATCTCGACACGCTATTTGGGTACCCTGAGTCCACGTAGGATGCCCACGTGGTCATGGGCAACACAAATAACGCGGTGCTATTCGTTTTGCTTATGACCACATGGACATCTCACGTGGACTGTATTTATACGATTTGAAAAGGCGATATAAAGATGATATTCGTGTAAATACAGTCCACATGAGATGTATACGTAAGCCACAAAATTTATTCAAACTAACTGCGCATTTTCAAAAAGTAATATACTTTATTTTTTGAATAAAAAAAATCACACATACTTTTTTCATTTAAATTAAAATATGTTGTACTTTTGTAATTTTTTCTATGCTAGGAGGTGGACAGGCAAGTTTGCAAATGGTTCGGATGGCATGCAGGCGGTCAACAGACGCGATCAATGGAGCAAGTGTGCAGTTGGTCAGCGTGCAGGCGGTAAGATGTGCAGGCGGACTGCAGGGCAGGAAGCGAGAATTTTTTACAAAAGTACATAACTTTGTAGTTTTAAAGAGGGAAGTACGTGTGGGAGTTTTTTTATTTCCCCATAGTAGGCAATAGCGCCCAATGAATAGGCGCGATTGATGATGTGGCGTGGCCATGTGGCTGAAAAGCAACAATAGCGCCTTCGGAGAAGGCGCTATTGGTGTCCACGTGGACATGCCTAGTCTGGCCAGTCCACGTGGAGTGCTAAATGCAATAGCGC
Source organism: Stephania yunnanensis (assembly GCA_039657365.1). Taxonomy (NCBI): domain Eukaryota; kingdom Viridiplantae; phylum Streptophyta; class Magnoliopsida; order Ranunculales; family Menispermaceae; genus Stephania; species Stephania yunnanensis. Next base: position 46,736,485 of record CM077584.1, on the reverse strand, counting down.
CTTCACGTGGACAGGTTTGGGACGTGGTTTAGGGGGATGCGCTGATAGCGCCTTTTGAGAAGGCGCTATCAGCGCATCCCCATCATCTCCTTCCCGAAACCGACGTAGAGAATATTCTCTGCGTCGGTTTCGGTAGGTATGCGGGGGTAGGGGCGGTAGGGATCACGGGATAGTAATCCCGTGACCAAGGAGGTAAGAAGGTTGGTGTATATAAGGAGGGGTGGGGGAGGTCCGCGACAGGAAGAGAGACCAGAACGGGAGGAAGGAGTGACCACACCGAGCAGCGGCACCAGACGCGGGAACGCGGAGGAGGTAGCAGCGGCGGAGGAAGGAGGACGAGCAGTGACCGAGCAGGGAGGAGAGCGGACCTGCGGCGGGGGCACGCGGAGCAGAGCAGGGAGGTCCGCGGCAGGGGAGCACGGAGGAGTGACAGTTGATCAGGGAGGAGGCGTTACTGTGGCAGGGGAGCGCGGAGCAACGGCGGGGGGCACCAGACATCTCAACGGAAGAGAATGAGGAGGTGCGGTGAAGGAGGAGGAGGTATTTCTAATTTCGTTTAGGTATGTTTATTAATCGTTTTTAGGTAGTTTGTTTAGTTAGTTAAGTTAGTTTAGTTTTGTTAGTTTGTTTAGTTAGTTAAGTTAGGTTAGTGTAGTTAGTTTGTTTAGTTTAGGTATTTAGGTTAGTTAAGGTTCGGTAATTTAGTTTGGTTAGTTTAGTTTAGTTTACTTAGTTTGTTTAGTGAGTTAAGTCAATTAAGTTAGTTTATATTTGGTCTTTAGGTTAGTTAGTTAGTTAAAGTACTTTGTTTAGTTTATTAAGATGGTTTAGTTTGGTGAGGTTTGTTTGTTTATTAATTGTTTTTAGCTTAGTTTGTTTAGTTAGTTATGTTTGTTTAATTTAGTTAGTTTGTTTAGTTTAAGTATTTAGGTTAGTTAATGTTACTTAGGTAGTTTAGGTATTTAGGTTAGTTTAAGTTTATGTATTAGTTTGGTTAGTTTAGTTTAGGTAGATTATGTATTTAGGTACTTTGTTTAAGTTACATAGGTATGTCTAAGTTAGTTTAGTTACTTTGTTTAAGTTAGTTTAGTTAGTTTGTTTAGGTTAGTTTAAGTTTATGTATTAGTTTGGTTAGTTTAGTTTAGGTAGTCGAGGTATTTAGGTTTATTTAGGTAAGTTAGTTTAGTTAATGTAGTTTGTTCAGTTCGGTTAGTTTTTTTAAGTTAGTTTAGTTAGTTTGTTTAAGTTAGTTTAAGTTTATGTATTAGTTTGGTTAGCCTAGTTTAGGTAGTCGAGGTATTTAGGTTTATTTAGGTAAGTTAGTTTAGTTAATGTAGTTTGTTCGGTTCAATTAGTTTTTTTAAGTTAGTTTAGTTAGTTTGTTTAAGTTAGTTTAAGTTTATGTATTAATTTGGTTAGCCTAGTTTAGGTAGTTGAGGTATTTACTTAATGTAGTTTGTTTAGTTATATGCGCACGTTTCAAGATATGTTGCAGAGAGTAGCCTAGTTTGGGTAGCCTAGTTTAGGTAGTCTGCAGCAATCTTAGTCTGAGTAGACCTACCTCCAATACACAAAACTGCACAAACATATATGTTATATTTTATTTTAATGAAAGCCTCAAAATTTATGAAACCATATATATAGTAGACTAAGCTCATTTAGACTTTGAATTCGTTGCGATCCACTAAACTTTCATGAACACATCTATAATTTATTTGGTTTTTTTTATATGTTTACGTTTTATTAGGTTATTTTAGGTTGCGTTTGGTTCACATAGTTTGGTCAATTTATTTTAGATTAGGTAACGTTAGTTAATTAACTTACTTGAGGTTACTTTTCATTTATTATTTGGGTACATGTTTACTTATAGTCGATTTATTATACTCATTTTATTTTTCTAACCTTCTTTTTAGTTGTACTGCAATGGATCGAGGACCTTCAGATCCATCACTGTTGCAACTCCAATCTACACACAGATCAACGCGAACCTGGAGGGGCGAGGTAACATGTTTTTCCTCAATACGTCAAATTTACATCAATAATGTATCAAAAACATACTTTAACACATTTTCAATGACAAGGTGTACGAAACAATGCGCGTGCGTCGAAGACGTGGGGTCGTTGATCGAACGATGCAATATCATTCTAGGATGATCCCATATCTTCGTTCCAGTGGGTTCTATGGGATATCCCGGGTAGCATTTTTCAGCCTTGATTGGGCTTTGATTACTGCGTTTGTAGAGAGATGGCGCCCCGAGACGCATACATTTCACATGCATTGTGGGGAGTGCACAATTACACTCCAAGACGTGCAGGTGCAGCTTGGATTACCTATTGAAGGTATGCCTGTGATGGGAACGACAGACGCAGACTATGCTGATGTCTGCGAGAGGCTACTTGGACGAACTCCTGGTGGAGATGACATCGTTGGTTGTAAACTTAAGGTCGATTGGCTTGAGCGTAACGTTCCAACAATAGATGATGAAAGCGATGAGGAGTCGGTCCAACGTTACGTTCGATCGTACATACTACAACTCATCATTGGTTGTCTTTTCGCCGAAAAGTCCAATTGATTCGTACATTTGATGTTCCTACCTTTGCTGGAGGATTTCCAAGTAGCAGGCCAATATAGTTGGGGGAGTGCATGTTTGGCATATTTGTACAGGGAGTTGTGTCGCGGATCTCGCGCTGGGGCACATGAGGTTGCTGGCGCCTCAATTCTTGTACATCTGTGGGCAAGGGACAAATTTCCATTCATAGCACCGCGGCGTCTGCGTGTATCTAGAGCTCAACATCGAACAGTGGATGGCCAAAATATGCTTATGGACGTTCCACTCGGACACAGGTATTAAAGTCGATTTGTCATTACTTTGCAAATAATTCTTGTCCATGTTCATTTATCACAACTTATTGTTTCCTACACAGATGGCTCGATGCATTTTCGGTGTCACAAAATGCGACACAAGTCGTATGGGCATACCGTGATGCACTCGACTCTTAGAGGCATGAGGATGATGTGGTGTGGCAACCATATAATGAACTCATGGGGTCTCTTCCCGAGTACTGTACAAATGGTCACGGCAGTTGGCTCTCGACCTGTCCCCTTATTTGTTTCCACGTTGTGGAGTGGCATCGATCAGAAAGGGTCATGAGACAATTCAACATGGTACAAGTAGTGCCACCTAATTGTGCTTACGATGCCCAACTGCACCATCGAAATGCGTGGACATTATCATGAAAACTGGGTGACGTTTCACGCAAGCTACATAAACATGTGGGAAAATCGGGGGACACCATTGCGACAGCGGCACTGAATGAAGGGCATGACCATCAAGACTACATGACGTGGTATGGATCGGTCACTAGGAGATTCATAGGACACGACGAGGCGTTACGTGACTACTCGGTAATCTTCTAACTCTTACTTTTCCTCGAACAGTTAATATTTTATGTTGCGTGATTCGAGCTCATATTTTTTGTATATCAGCGTAACTTGGTGCATCGACTTAGGCGCGTGTTTATTGAGGATGGGTACGAGCAAGGTCTTGCTGCCCTTGATGAAAGGGATTAAAATTTCGGACGAAGATGAAAGACAAAGGTCTAATCTTTCGCATGACGGAATAGACGTCCAACAAGACATAAATGAGGTTAATGAACAAGAAGATGAAGAAGACGATCGGGGTGAACCAAACATAGATGTGAGAAGAAGACGAACATGACCAGAGACTGTACGGGAACGCACCAGACGTCCTCGTCTGCCATGTCCATCTACTCAGACTGAGATTGCTGCAGAGAGTAGTAGACCTTCTCCTCCAGCACGTTCATCTCGTTCGAGAGTGAGTAGAAGAGAGAATGTTGGCAAGAGTAGTCATTCTTCTCAAGGGTACATTCCTGCATCTTCCACACCCCAACCAAAACCTCAAATGTTTGTACCCAGGCTGCCGAGCGTGAATCTTCCTCCTTACCATTTTGATCCTTACGCACCTGGGCCTTCGTCTTCATATGTGGACCATGGAATGTCTCATCATCAAACGTATCCATCACTGCCTCCATACATGCCTAGTCCATATACTCCTACTCCGTATAATTACAATATGGCGTATAGTGGAGACCCTTCATTCATGAACTTGTTGACCATGCCGCAGCCTCAAGTTCCATTCCCCCAACCCCATGCAGGGAAGCCGCATATTTCGGGATGGTTCCACCTCCTATTTTTGGTAGCATCGATGCGAGAGGTGAGTCGAGTCAAGAACCAGAGGAAACGCATCAATCTACTCGACTTGATTCATCGCAAGACCAACTACCTCAACAACCTCAACCGGATGTACAAACACATCGTCCAACTAGACAAAGAGTACGTCCGGTTTGCTTCACCGAGGAACAACGTCAACGGAACCGCCGAAATAGACCTTCATGATGAGTTTACTTGATGTCATGGTGATTTGTAAATAACTTATATTTTGGGTTCACGAAGTACGTGTATTCAGCCTTCTCATTGAATAATCTTATTTCTCATGTTTTCCATATTATTATAATGTCGTAGATTTGATTACTCTTCAATAGTTAGTTTAGTTTGTTAAGTTAGTTTAGGTTATATGTATAATTTAACTTAAGCGGTTAGCTTAGTTAGTTAGGTGTCGGTGGTTAGGTTATATTAGTTTAGTTTGGTTAGGTTAATTAGGTTAGTTACTTAATGTAGTTTAATTTAGGTGTTGAGGTTATGTTTGTTTAGTTTCATTTGGTGGTTAACGTGGATCATTTTTTGGTTGTTTGTTTAGTTAGTTATTTTACTTTACTAAGTATGTATTGTTTAGGTGGTTATGTTAGTTAAGGTTAGTTAAGGTTAGTTAGGTTAGTTCATGTTAGTTAGTTTAGTTTGGTTAGTTCCATTTAGTTAGTATGTTTAGTTTGCAATTAAGCTAGTTAAGTTAGTTATTTTAGTTTACTTAGTTTGTATTGTTAGGTGGTTTGGTTAGTTAAGGTTAGTTAGTTTAGTTTGTTAGTTAGTTTAGTTTCGTTGTTGGTTAGTTAGTTAGTTTAGTTGAGGTTAGTTAGTTACTTAGTTTAGTTTGGTTTTGTTAGGTTAGTTTTGGTTACTTAGTTTAGTTTATTTTAGTTAGTTAGTTAGTTAGTTAGTTAGTTACTTTGTTAGTTAGTTAGTTTAGTTAGTTAAGGTTACTTACTTTAGTTTGTTAGTTACTTTAGTTTGGTTATGTTAGTTAAGGTTAGTTAGTTTACTTTGGTTAAGGTTAGTTATTTACTTTAGTTTGGTTTGGTTACTTTAGTTAGGTTAGTTAGTTTAGTTTAGTTTAGTTATTTACTTAGTTTAGTTTGGTTTGGTTAGGTTACTTAAAGTTACTTAGTTTAGTTTAGTTTAGTTTGGTTTGATTAGTTAAGGTTTGTTCGTTTAGTTTAGTTTAGTTTAGTTAGTTAGTTAGTTAGTTAGTTACTTACTTACTTACTAGGTTAATTGGTTAGGTTAGTTAATGTTAGTTAGTTTAGAAAAGAGAGTTGAAGTTTGAAAGCAATGTATATATATGCCTATTCATAATTGGTTTCATTTTTATACAAATATAAACTCCTCATATGCATATTCAAATTTGGTTGTAATTGTCGATATCGCTCGACTACGACGACTACGGCTAGCGGCGACGGATGGAGCGGCCGAGGACGACGCGGTCCAGCCGCTCGCGGTGACGGCCAGCGGCGATAGATATGACGACGATTTATTAAGTCCAGTTGGTGATGTGGCAGTGACGTGCGGTGACGTGGCATTGACATGGCAGTGGCGGACAGTTTGTTAAGCCCAATTTAATTAACTCCAGTTGGTCTGCCACGTGGACGCCACGTCAACGCCACCTCAACTAGCCATTTAACCGATAACGCATTTTCAAAAAGCGTTATCATTTAAATGTGAGTTGGAGGTGACGCGTCGTCCATGTGGCTGCCACATGTACAGATAGCGCCTTTTGAAAAGTGCTATTTGTACAAATCGAAGCCACGTGGACGCCACGTCACCTCCTACCAAATCACCTGCACCCAATAACACTTTCCCAAAGGGCGTTATTGCCTACTCCCATAATAAAAAAAACCTCTTTATTTCGTGAATTAAATTGTAAACATACCTAGTTTTGGAAAAACCCCAGGAAGCGGTCAATGCGGCAGCATGCGGTCAGCGGATGAGGCAAACGCACCAGGACGGCTGGCGAGCGGACACGCGACAGATGGTCGGAGCAGGTTCAGGCGCGGAAGACGTTCTGGCAGCTGGAGGATTGACACGTCAAATGCGTTAGTCGGGTTGTGTAGGCAGTTGATAGGAGGACCCTGACGAGCGGCTGGGATCAGGCGTGGACAGGTGGCGATCAGGCGACTTGACAAGTGACAAAAGCACTGCTTTACAGAAAGAGCAGATGTGTTGTGGAACATTGTTCATACAAACAGAGAACGGGTTTTGAGCGGAGAAAATTCACGATTAGCTCCCTCTATAATATCACGATTAGTTCTCTCTCAAATACCATGATAATTGATAAAGGGAATAATTATTTTATTGTATATCTTTTTATGTACATGGTCATTTATATATATTCATAGGTCTTGAATACAAAAGAAAAGTACAAGTTCACAAAAGGAACTTACTAAATAAGTGAAATTCTAATTTTTAGATTCTATATTTCGTCTCCATAACAAAATTAAAGAAGATGCGTGCAAAGTACCACAAAAAACTTTCACAATTTTCTAATTGTTTGATGTGTAATAGCTTGAAGACGTATTTTCCATATGTACATGTTCCTTCCCTGCCTTAATTTTGTGTACTACAACAAAAAAGGAACTTGTAATTGTTTTCCTCATGAATGAATCTAATGAAATGCATCTCCTCCTAAAGTCGTCTTCATTTGACTCTAACTAAAATTTTGCTTCTTCACCATTATGTACTCGTCCACTACTTGTGAGGATGACAATAGTAGATCGAAAGAGTCTGATCTAGTTGTCTTTCTATAATTGGTCTTGCTATCTCATCTTTCCAACCATATATGTATAACACAAACTAATAATAACGTGAGTTAAATAAAACTTTAAGGAAAAAAATCACAGATGTGTCTCATCTCTTACCATATGCGTCACTCTTCTATAGCAGGAGACTAACCCCTCCTTGTTAGAGTAAATCATTTATGTACTATTGTGTGTGTATCTCGAGGATTGTTCTGTGGTTGTATTGAATGTAAATGATGTATGTGTGTGTTTTGTGTGTTAGGAAGTGAAGGGCTGTAATGAGAACACTTGGACGGTCATGGTGTAATTGCTTTTTGATATATAAATGAAATGTACAGTAGGATCGACGAGTTTGTTGAGCCACTGCTTTCCCAAACCCTAACAATGGGTTTTCGGGTTTCTCTGCAACTTCAACATGGTATCGAGCCTCGAAGGCTAACGCTGGAGATGGTAAGATCGGAGTGATAGGAACCGGGTTGATGAAGCCTGGTATGGTTCTTGAACGTGCGTGATAGAGATTTCAAGAAATCAGGTCTGGAGATCAGATCTAGGTTCAAATAGCTAGATCTGGAAGAGGAAAAGCTGGATCTGGAAGAAGAAGAGCTAGATCTGTAAGAATCGTCACCAGATCTGAGAAAGACTGAAAGTGTTTGTGGAGTTACAGCTTCAGATCTAACGAATCTTGAAGTTTCTCACTTCAAGATACTAGATCTGGCGAGAAAACAAACAGATCTGGGAAGTTTGCTACTACATCAGTGAAGACTAGTGTAGATATGCAAATATGGCTTCTGGATCTTCCTCCTCGGTATCGGTCTCAAATGGAGGCTCAGGTTTGAATTCCGGAACAACATTTACTCCGTTTGGAAATTCCCTGAGTCAATTTGTTAATGTAAAGCTTGATAGTTCAAATTTTTTGTTGTGGAAGTCGATTGTTATACCTGCTATTCAAGGGTTTAAGTTAGATGGATATCTGTTTGGAACACTTACGTCACCAGAGAAAGTGTTGGCTGATGATTCGACTAATCCGAGTATAAGTTATGGTTTAGTCGGGATAGATTTCTTTTGGGTTGGTTGATAAACGCGATGACCCCTGAAACGGCGATGCAGATCATAGGTAATACACCTAAGCAAACATCTAATGAGCTGTGGGAAGCAATTGAAGCCTACTGTGGTTCTAATAATAGAGTCCACATTCAGTCATTGAAGAAGGCAATGCATACAACTCGGAAAGGGAGTATGAAGATGAGTAAGTATTTGTCAAAGATGAAAGGGATCTCTGATAATCTAGCAATCGCCGGATCGATGATGAATATGGATGACTTGATCTCAAGTGTGTTGATCGGGTTAGATCGTGATTATTTGCCTATCACGACTGTTTTACAAGGTAAACCTGAATTGCAATGGCAGGAGTTGTATTCCACACTCATAGGATTTGAGGAGACATTGGATCAGTACAATGAAGCTCAAGGTATCAATTCATCGGTGATACAAGATTCACATTCGGTGAATGCTGCTGAGGTAAAAGGAAATAATTCCAAAGGGAATTTTCAGAATTGGAATAACAATGGTGCTGGAAACATAGGTAATGGTGGTTCTAGAGGTCGCAATGGTGGTCGTTTTCGTGGACGAGGGGGTTTTCGCTCATCGAACAGCAATAGCAAACCCACTTGCCAAATTTGTGGAAAATTTGGTCGTTCGGCTGCTGTGTGCTATTACCGAGCAGACATGAAATACATGGGAACTCAGTCTGGGGTTTCTCGACAACAACAAATGCGAACTTCTACTCCTATATCCAATTCACCAGTATCCTTTCTTACGACATCAGACACAAGTCAGGATGGTTCGTGGTATATGGACAGTGGTGCCACCTCACATGTCACTGGTGACTCTTCTCAAATGGCGAATACTTTGGCTTATTCAGGTACACAATCTTTAATGGTGGGTAATGGTCAATTACTTAAAATTCATAGTGTTGGATCTTCTTGCATTCCATCATCTGGCTCTAGGTTATCTTTTCACAACACTATGTGTGTACCAAATATTAAGAAGAACTTGTTGAGTGTCTCACAATTAACCAGGGACAACAATGTGTTGATTGACTTTCATCCGCAAGTCTGTTTCGTGAAGGATATCCAAACCAATGAGATTCTTCTTCACGGAACTCTGCAAAATGGTCTCTATCGAATTTTTGGTCCACCTACACAGTCTAAGTCTCCTGCAGCTTTGTTTGTGTCTAATAAAGATGTGTCTTCACTATGGCATTCCAGACTTGGTCACCCAGCACAAAAGGTTCTTCAACAGGTTATGCATCATAAACTTCATCTTCCTGTGATTTCAATTACTGATATGTGTCAGTCATGTCCACTGGGAAAGAGTCATGCATTACCTTTTCATTCATCAAGTAAAGGTCAAAAACTTATTTTGGATTTAATCCATACTGATTTGTGGGGTCCTGCACCGATTACTTCTCCGAGTGGTTTCAACTATTACATACATTTTATCGATGATTCTACGAGATTTACCTGGTTGTATCCTTTAAAGTTGAAGTCTGATGCATTGCAAGCATTCATACATTTTAAGTCCATGGTTGAAAATCAGTTTGGTACCACTATCAAAAGAGTTCAAGCTGACTGGGGAGGATAATATCGTTCTTTCCAGTCTATTCTTAACTCTTGTGCCATTATTTTTCAGCATCCATGTCCTCATATTCATGAACAAAATGGTAGGGCTGAACGTAAGCATAAACATATTGTAGAGATGAGTCTTACTTTATTAGCTCATGGCAAGTTACCATTGAAATATTGGTGGGATGCATGTACCACAATAGTGTTTCTTATCAATCGACTTCCTACCAAAATTTTACAAGGATTGTCTCCTTATGAAAAGTTGTTTCAAGTTTCTCCAGATTACAGTCTACTAAAAGTGATTTGGGTGTGGCTGTTTTCCTTACTTAAGGCCTTACAATAAACATAAATATCAGTTTCGATATGAGAAGTGTGTATTTCTGGGCTACAGTAGTCATCATAAAGGATATAAATGCTTAAGTCCATCTGGTCGCATTTATATCACTCGAAATGTGATTTTTCATGAAAATGAGTTTCCTTATGACTCATTATTTTCCACTGGCAAACAATCCTTACCATCGTCCACTTTTGCAGTAACTACAAACTTTCCTTTGTTGGTTCCAAATCAGTGTATAGCTTCTCAGTTCTTGGATACATCTGGGTCTTCTCAAAGTATGTTTCCATCTGGGTCTTATCCTGTCAATGAGTCATCTAATGTGTCACCTTCATCAACTGCTAATACATCTACCAATCAGGAGGTCCGGCATGATGTTAATGTTCCAATAAATACACACCCAATGATAACTAGAGCCAAAGATGGGATCAGTCGAAAAAAAGTGTTTTTAACTAGTACTTCTAATCACGAGAGTGATATTCCTCAATCAGTGGCTGCTGCTCTTCAAATTCCTCATTAGAAGGCAGCCATGGATAAGGAATATCAGGCTCTTATGCAAACTGGTACTTGGTCTCTTGTTCCTCATTCCTCTAATCAGAATATTGTGGGAAATAAATGGATTTTTTTTGTCAAAAAAATTACGATCAATCGATATAAGGCTAGATTAGTGGCCAAAGGGTTTAAGCAAGTACCCGAGATCGATTTTGATGAGACATATAGTCCTATTGTGAAGTCTTCTACTATCAGAGTTATTTTATCATTGGCAGTGCAGTTTGGTTGGTCTTTGAGACAAATTGACATTAATAATGCTTTCTTAAATGGTCATTTGGTTGAAGAAGTTTACACAAATCAGCCTATGGGATTTGTGGATCCTTCTCAACCCAATGCTGTTTGTAAATTGCACAAAGCTTTGTATGGTCTTCGTCAAGCTCCACGTGCATGGTTTGATCAACTCAAGTCCACTTTACTGTCTTGGGTTTTTTCTAATTCCAAAGCTAACAACTCTTGTTTATATTTCATCAAGACAAAGTTGTGTTGTATGTGTTGGTGTATGTGGATGATATCATAATTACAGGCTCAAATCCTACTTCCATTCAATCCTTTATTGATAGGTTGAATGGTAAATTTGCTTTGAAGGATATTGGAGATCTCAATTTGTTTTTGGGTATGGAAGCTCATAGGACTGCCAATGGACTGTACTTAACTCAAACTGCATATATACATCAGCAGTTGCAGAAAGGGGTATGTCCAATGCTAAGCCGATTGAGACTCCTTTTCTCTAGGCAAGCAGTTGTATAAGGATGGCAGTGCTTCTTTTACTGATAAAACTCTTTATAGAAGTTTACTTGGGGGACTCCAATATCTTGTTCATACTAGGCCTGACATTGCTTTCATTGTTAACAAATTAAGTCAGTTTCAACAGTCTCCAACTGTTGTTCATTGGCAAGCTCTTAAAAAAGTGTTGCGATATCTCAAAGGCACAACAGATTTGGGTCTTTGGTTCAAGCCTAGCTCTGCTTTATATATTACTGGCTATTCTGATGCGGATTGGGCTGCCTTTGTTGATGATCGTAAGTCTGTGGCTGGTTATGCTGTATTTTTAGGGTCAAATTTATTTTCTTGGCAGTCTAAGAAATAGCAGGTAGTGGCTCGTTCAAGTACCGAATATGAATATCGTGCCTTGGCTCAAGTGGCTGCTGAAATTAGCTGGTTTCGGTCTCTTTTATCTGAGTTGCAGGTTTCGGTATGTGCTACTCCTACAGTGTGGTGTGACAACATGAGCGCTGCTGCCTTCTTGCTCGGAATCCAGTTTATCACTCTCGCACCAAACACATTGAGCTGGATATTCATTATGTTCGTGATCAGGTACTATCTGGCTCTTTAAATGTTCATCATGTTCCCTCTTTAGATCAAGTTGCTGATATATTTATTAAGGCTTTCTCCAGTTCTCGATTTCATTACTTACGGGACAAACTAAGTCTCATTTCACTTCCTTAGTTTGAGGGGGGATGTTAGAGTAAATCATTGATGTACTGTTGTGTGTATCTCAAGGACTGTTCTGTGGTTGTATTGAATGTAAGTGATGTATGTGTGTGTTTGTGTGTTAGGAAGTGAAGGGTTGTAATGAGAACACTTGGACGGTCAGGATGTAATTGCTTTTTGATTTATAAATAAAATGTACAGTGGGATCGACGAGTTTGTTGAGCCACTGCTTTCCCAAACCTTAACAATGGGGTTTCGGGTTTCTCTGCAACTTCGACACTCCTTATTCTTGAAACGATCGCTAGTGAATCCGTACATCCGCGTTGTACAACTTTGCCCAACACCAACATAAAATGCATATATAACTATATGATATATCGGTCTTTTTTGAAAACTATTTAAAAATATTAGCAATTCTTTGGCAGCATTAAAGGAGATAGATTAGCATAGCACCAAATCCAAATGGCTAGTAGGCATTTCATGACACACACACACCACAATCACCTTGACGTAAACGATGCATAACGTGAGACATCCACCTTTAAACTTACGAAATCACACGAATCCTTTCTAATAAAAGAAATAGAAACATTGAGAGAGTTGATTCTCCAGATCGAGGGACTGGGGCACGAATATGAACGAATAGAGGTATACACTCCCAATGTGAGATCCGTAGACAATTTTAAAACTAACCCTTTTTTTTCGCATAAAGCTGGGATAGTTTAGTAACTTGCAATCCACTTTGGAAAAAATTGATAACTCCAAATTCTATTTTTAAAACCGATCACTTTAAATATCTAGACTATTTAGATGGGTTTGACAATTAAATTATGAGATTACCCTTAAATTTAACTATTTTTATTAACTACCTAGGGACCGTACGTCTTGGAAGGATTTGGTGAAAAGGCTTCACCGTCAACCATTTAAGATTTGTTATTATAATAGTATAAATGTACACTATGATAACTAGGGAGGATGAGGAAGTGTCTTAAGCTAGTTATAAACACGTATGTCTGGGTGGAGATAAAACCTTCTAAACTTTACACCGTTAGGAATTGCTTAGCAAAATTTTTCTAGCATTTGGAAGCGTTAGAACTTAGTGTAATCTCAGAAGTGGAAATCTTAACTGGATGGTATTAGAGAGCTTGGAATGCAACTTAAATGGGTAAGTGATAGATTAAGAAAATGACCAAATGTGAAGGATATCGACAAGTGCTGAGATGCACGAAAATTGAAGGTTGACGCCTTAACAAGTAACAAAAGCTCAAGTAGTTTGTATAGTATGAATGGCTCGCCTAAGCATGGGGTACATATATATGAGTTGTGTAAAGAAGTCATACATCAACCAGATTTGCTTAAGTACTAATTGCAATTGGATGCATGTACGTTGTATGATACTTGATGAATCAAAGGGCGTAAACCTTATCTACATTGGAAATTAAATTATTGGGTAAATGATAGTGACAATATAAAAGTCTAATATCATGACCGATTATGTTGGTAAAGTAGACTCAATAATTTATTTCTAATATAAGTAAAATTTCTAAATATACATCATCTTGAGGTCAGGTACTCTTGAACCAAAGTCTTAAATGACATAAAATGCAAGTTACGCTCGTCTAAGTATGTACATAGTTGTGTACTTTACTTTTGGATTACCCAACAAAAAATAAAGAGTACGATAGTAGTAACACACACGAGTAACAAATCAAAATGTTGAGGGTGAATTATGAACTTGAAATAATTGGATCGTAGTGAATTACGAGTCCTTAATGCACTACAAGAAATTAACCTTACAACAAGATGTAATGTTATCCATATTAGATGTAAGACGCACTAGAACAGTTTGTGCCTTTAATGGCACTTAAATGATAGGGGTTTTAATGAACCTCTATATTAGAGCTATTAGGCGATTAAAACACACGCCTCAACCCATTCTCTTACCTCACGATCAAAGATTAGAAATCTTAGCTAGGGTTTTTTTCTCTCCATCTCCGCTTTAGGCTCCACGACTCTCAAAGCGAGTTCCATAATTAGGGTCTTGTGATATATCGTCAAGCGAGTTCGCAGACATGGAAGTTCAGTCTTCCTAGTTCGATTTAGTAAGCTCTCCATCATCTTGATTTATTTTTGATCTCTTACTCTCAATTGCCTCTGCTGCTCCATCATCGAACCAGTTCCATAATTAGGGTTGTTTGGTGGATCATCAAAGTGAGTTCGCGGACATGGAAGTTCAATCTTCCTAGTTAGATTCGGTAAGCTCTCCATCATTTTGATCTGTCTTTGCTCTATCACTCTCAATCGCCTTTGTTGCTCCATCATCGATCGAGAGATATGATAATTTTGTACTAGATTCTCTGTACCTTCTTTTCCTATAAAAAAAGATGAGAAATATAGATAAAGCATAAAATCATAAGGTTGGGGCGATCAGTTGACTCAGTCATTCCAACGACCAGTGCAGTCTTTGCACTTGACCTTGCGCTCTACGTGAATTGGTTGTTTTGGATCAATAATTGGTTAATTAGGCACATATTTGTGAATGATTATTTCTTTCTTATTATGCCGATCGATTATTGCATTGCGATTATGTACAGATTTGAGAGTGATTGTTATGGATTAATTAATTAGTTGCTTTGTTGAGTTCTTTAAAGTAACTTCATGTTCTCACTATTTGATTTTCCGTGGACTTTTGTTTTCTGTGATAGAAAATAAAGAGCTCTTTTATTAGCTATCTTGTAAAATATGCGTTGCATCCATCTAATTTGATCATTTGCTTGGATTATGTTACTTATTTTGTCTTATTGAATGAAAGGAACCGATGTAACATCATCAGTCCGGTTAATGTTATGTAATTGGTAGCTTTCAAGTTATGATGTTGAGATTTCGACGCAATTGAATGTATAGTCTCTTTGGTGTACAAGGTTGGGGGATCGAGTCTCAATGGGGTCAGGTTAAAAGGTGATAAGTCAATTTCTTTTTTATCGAAAGAAAGAGAAAGAAGTGTCTCGATTCTTATTCATTTTCGTTTTGTCATTCCATGTGCATAATAGTGACTTTCATGTCTAATACCCCTCAAAGTTTCTTATTTTTGGATCCTTGTTGAAAAATTGTAATGTTTGATAGTACAGTTAGTAAGCACTCTAAAATGAAGTAACATGACCATTTAAGCATTTTTTTACTTGTTTGTGTTAGATGAATCATAATTAGAGGTTTTGTTCTGTGATGGCCCCAATTTCCCACAAATTGGGCACCGCCCGGCTTAAGTCCATGTGGACCCTCGAGCTAGTCTCGCAAGGTCTACGTAGGCCTAGTCAGCCTTCCAATCCCTCATTATACGTAAATTCACAATTTTAAGTTGAGTTATTAATATTTTGCACGTTTTACAATTTAGCGGAAGCAATTACTACAATTAAATAACTCGACAATAATATCAAGGAGTTAGGCAACCTAATTGTGGAACCCAACATAAATATATCACCATCGGAGGAGAGTAAATAAAAGATATACAAAAATTTCACCTAGCTATGGAGCTTTCTCTCTGCTACTCTTCTACGGCTCTGCACTCAGTCAAACACGAGATTGACGAGCCCAGGTAAGTAAAATCCAGTAGAATCTAAAGAGTAATTCAAGGTAAAATAAAGCAGTCTAAAAGTCATGCAGATAAAAAGAAAACTATACGGAATGCATGATCATGAGACTGTAAAACAATGGAAGTACAACGAGAAAGGAGTGTCAAAGGAAATAATATAGAGAGGTGCCCAAGTAGTCTAAGACCACCGAATGCGGGTGCACAGGGTCGGGGTCGCAGAGTCACGACAACGCCAAGCAGACTCGGGTCATTCGATACATCTTAGACCTTTCTTAAAATCTCAACATCGTATGAAGGTTAATAAATAAAGGTTAAGCCATTCATGTTTGCTTGAAATCTTTAGAGGAAATAAATAAAACTTTCTTTGATGCATTTTATCAAAAATATATATAAAATGTGTTTCAACGAACCATATCAATAGCATTTTTTCTCAAACACTTAGTAGGCATAACTCGGAACTCACTAGATTGTTTCCTTTTCAATCAAAATTTAGCTACAACACTCATTTGGAAAGCAAATCAAACTTGAAGCATGATTCGAACAAGCATGAAAACCTCACCTCTATCGCGTCGTCGAATTCAAGCCTCCGATCGGTCGACAACGCGCCACGGCGCCGTTCATCGCGTCGCGGTCGCCGCCGCTGCTGCGCGACTGTCGGCGCCGTTACCGCCTCGCCACTGCTTCCACGTCGCACGTTGTTGCCGCGCCATGCCGGCGTCGCTGCCGCGCTGCTAGCTACCTCGCCAGCGCCTCAGGTCGCTGGTGTCGCTACCGCCGTCACGCTCCGCTACTCACTCCCACTGCTCGTTCGCGCTGCCGCTGCCGCTGCTCGAGTCGTCGCCGCCGCTGCTCGAGTCGTCGCCGCGCTGCTCGACGGCGCGCGCGCGCTCTCTTCCCCGCAGGCGACCTCTCTCTCTCTCTCTCTCTCTCTCTCTCTCTCTCTCTCTCTCCCCCCCTCCTTCCCCTGCCTCTCTCTTCGCCTCTTTCTCTTTCTCTCCTCTCTTGTTTCTCTCTGTGCATTTCATTTTTTTTTCTTTTTTTTTCGTCTCTCTTCATCCTATCTTATATATTATTTTTTCTTATTATACATATATATATATACGCCTTTTAGTTTTTTATTTTCTTTTTGATGTAAGCACATAAAATCACTTTTAGCCATATTAAGTAGTTATCTCGGTCTACGTCGACACGCGACTGGAGGCGCCCCGTTACCTCGGCCCACGTCGACACGCGACTTGAGGCACTTCTCCGTTCGTGTTTCGGCTTTCCGAATTCTCCGCGTATACATTGCTCATAGAACGACTCGACGATTAGCATTCTAATATCAAATTGGATCACATCATGAAAAATATCATAGCTCAGTATCTCCACCCGAGATTCGGACATACGTGTTTCGACTAGTGGGTCCCACATACGTCCTTGACCTGACACGTGGCACAAGTCAAATTTTCGGGTCGTTATATGTTCCTATGTAATGTGGTTTCTCAATGAGCTTAATTAGTTGATGGATTGTTTCGCAGAGTTCTGGAAAGTCATCAGTATTACAAAGCATTGTTAGGAGGGACTTCTTACCTCAAGGATTTGGTAATCTATGAGAACGAGGGGCCATGTCGCTTCGTCCTTATAACTGCATTAATGATTGGTCGGTCTCGTTAAGATTGAAAGGTGTAGTAAAAAAAAATGGCAATGCCATTGTGATGGCCCCAAATTTTGAGGCAAATCAGGCATTGCCACGTCGCCGGACACGTCACCAAGCCATGCCACGTCACCTGCACGCCTGTCTATGACGGCCCGCGAACTTACCACCTAATACTCCAACTTAGAAATTTTGATTTTAAATGATTATTTTAGCAAAATATACTAAGTTATAAAGTTTTATACATTAATTTATTTATTTTGATTTATTTAAGTTATTTTAGTAGCGGAAGTCTCAATAATATGCATACAATTAATGTAAGCAAGTTATGCATTAATTTACACCCTATGGGGTGGAAACCCAGCGAAATGATACCATGTATATCAGTTAAGGTGACAAAGATGTATAATAGGTGTCGATATACATGTATCAGGTAAAAGTCTCTCAAAAGATCCCAAAAAGTATATATATGTAAATAAAAACACCTACGAGTGAGCTAGTGGTGGCACACCAAATAAGAGGTAGTCGCCAATCACCGCCTTCCCTCGGCTCGTCGTAGGATCTGCAACTTGCCACCAACAAACAATGACAAGTTCCAGGTGAGTAAATCCCAGATAAGTTCAGTTAGTATTCACAAGAAATCCAAGAAAACGACTACAATTCATGCATATAAAGTAAATGAATAGGAATGTAAAGCATGAATATAAGTCGTGAGATAATCAAGAATGTGGAACGCGAGTGTGGTGTATAGTTGTCGTGCCCTGGGACAAAAACTAAACCGAGAAGGCCCTGGGGGTGAGGAAATCCACACCCCCTCTTCACGGTCGAAATGAGGAACTCTGTTGGTCGGAAGGTAGACTTTCGCCCAACGCCTCAAAGGAGAGGAAATCTGTGACGGAGGTGGGCCTCACATCAACTCTCTCTCGAGATCATCGACTCACCGAGAAAAATCTCACGCGTAGTCTAAGGTATGACCAACACCGTAGCAACAATCGGATCGTCATCAACGAGAGAGCCGGAAAAGGGTCACACCGTCCCTTCGACCATACACAGACACACGCGAGAATAGAGTAAACATGCAAACTGAACTGGCGAAAAGTAATGTGAAATAAATAATTTACAAAGAAATTAAGTAAATTCTAAACTGATTTTCTCGTGGGTTTACTTACCTCAAATGCTTTCGAACGTCCCGCATATGCTTCGAGATACGCGTCTGATACTCGACTACAGTCTCCTAAATTCTTGGTATCCAATTATATCACTTTTGTTATTTTAAAGTCACATTACAAGAATTTATAATGTGTGACTAAAAATTGGAGCTTTTGTTTCCAAAAAAGTTTAATTTTGGCACACTTTTCGAGTTGTGCCGGGGTGCCAATGCCCCAAAAGTCCTCAAACTACCCTTTTTATATTTTTCCCACTTTCTTATATTTTTCTTCATTTTTCTGGATTTTTACATAATTTTCTAGCTATTTTTTCTATTTTCTGTAATTTATTAAATTTTAAATTACTTTTAAATTATATTTTAATATTTATATTATTTTAATATAGGGGTGGGCCCCTGGACCGGGTTTGACCCGGTCTGACCGGCCGGCGGACCCGATCTGATCCACCCGGGTCGGGCCCAGACCGGCTCGGTTGGGCCCGAGTTCAGGGGTTGCACGCACGCACGGCACGCGTGCACCCCTCCCCCACCCCACAGTCATCTTCTGCAGAGACCTGCGTCTCTAGTGCCGTTTTTTTTTTCTTCGACACGACAGTTTTAACAACAACAACACCACCAACCTTGATCAATGGAGGTCGCTGCCGCGCTCGTCGTCCGTCGCTGGTGAGCCCCACTGTCCGAGTCACTGCGGGAGTCCGCCGACACCGCCGTCCTCGACCTCGCTGCCGCCTTCCTCAGCTCAAACAACGTCGCTCCTCGTTGCCGGCGCCACCCTCGGCTGCTCCCTCGTCGGAGCTCCCATCAACCGCCTCTCTCTCTCTTTTTTTTTTGTTGTCTCTTCCTCTCTCTTGCTGTCTCTCTTTCTCACTCTCTTTCTTCTATTTCTCTCTTCTCTCTTATTTTTCTCTCCCGTTTTAAATGAGAAGATAATTTTTTTTTTGTAATCATTTGAAGAGGAGAGGGGTAATGATGAGGGATGGGTTTGATGTGATGTGATGTGATGTGATAGCTAAATCTCATACTACCCCGTACACCCGCGTTACGCGCACACCGCTACGTCGCACACTCTCGTAACTACAGGCGCACAACATTAACGAGTGCAATTCTCAATTAGCGTGTCGTGCATTATTAAATAATCATAAAATAATAAACACTCGCCACGCAAAATAACAAATTTCACCTCGTTAGGCGTGCTCTAGACTTTTCTGCGACGTCCACGCGGGTCTGAGCTTAGGATCTTAATCTGAAATTTATCAGTTAATTGGGATTAATTAGAGCGGGCCGTTACAATCTTCCCAACTAAAAGGAATTTCGTCCCGAAATTCGAATTTAATTAAACCTTTACCTCGAAACAAATGGGGGTATCGCTCTCGCACGGTAGACTCTCTTTCCCAAGTGAGACCCTCGTTCTTATGATACTGCCATCGAACGAGTACAAGTGGTATTTCTTTCCTTCTGAGAGTCTGTACCTTGCGATCCACTATCTCAATGGGGTGCTCCTCATATGTCACATTCGGTCTGACCTCGATTCTTGTCATATCCACCATCGGTCTCGGTCCTGATCTGGCTAGTCTCAACATAGAAATGTGAAAAACATCATGCACCCCTTCCAACTGGCTCGACAATTTCAACTGATAAGCAACCTCCCCAACTCGTCGGACTTTCTGAAACGACCCAATGAATCTCGGTGCAAGCTTTCCCTTAATCCCAAATCTCTGGTGACCTTTCAAGGGAGAAACCTTTAGGTAGACCCAATCATCAACTTCATAACTCGGCCCATCGCGATACTTGTTCGCATACTTCTTTTGTCTATCCTGAGCAGCCTGTAACCTTTGACGAATCAGCCTAATTTTCTCTGTGTGATCTACAATAATCTCAGGCCCAACGGCAGCTACATATTCGGGCTCTGCCCAGCAAGCTAGTGATCTGCATGGTCTCCGTATAGAGCCTCGAATGGTGGCATCCAAATCCTAGCCTGATAGCTATTGTTGCAGAAAATTCAAAAAATGGCAAAAACTCCTCCCATGACCCTCCAAACTGTAGCACACAGGCTCTGAGCATGTCTTCAAGAATTTGAATAAGTCTCTCAGACTGCCCGTCAGTCTGCGGATGAAAAGCCGTGCTGAACCGCAATCTAGTACCAGAAAAATAATATGCAGCAATGGCAACTAAAAGTTTCATCATAATCAACACCTTGAGTCTTCCTGAAACCTTTTGCTACAAGTAATGCTTTAAAAGTACGCACATTGCCATCCATGTCAGTTTTCTTCTTGAAAACCCATTTACAGTCAATGGTCTTACCACCTTCAGGTAAATCAACCAAGTTCCAAACTTGGTTATTATACATGGATTGCATCTCAAAGTTCATGGCACTTAGCCATTTATCTGAGTCTGGTCCAGACATAGCCTCCTAATAAGTGGTGGGCTCATTTTGATCCATAAGCAACACATCACGACTATCAGTAATGAGAAATCCGAATCTCCCTACCAGATTTACGTGGGCATTGTGTCACTTGCGAGGTTCAACTGGTTCAGAACGTTGTTGAACTTCCAATAGCGGTTCAAGGTTTATTTGTGATTCTTGAACTTCTACAAGATTTATTTCTCTCCCACTAGTGTCTTTTGAAATAAATTGTTTTTCCATAAAGGCACCATACCGAGCAACAAACACTTTGTTCTCAGCGGGATTATAAAAGTAATATCCTTTTGTTTCCTTAAGATACCCCACAAATAAACACTTGTCAGATTTAGGTGCTAGTTTTTATGAGACTTGTCGTTTTACGTAAACCTCACAACCCAAAATCTTAAGGAAAGACAAACTAGGTCTCTTCCCGTACCATATCTCATATGATGTTTTATCAACCGCTTAGAAGGAACTCGATTTAGAGTGAAAGCTGCAGTTTGTAATGCATAACCCCAAAAGGATAATGAAAGAACTGCATGACTCATCATAGATCGAATCATATTTAATAAGGTTCGATTTCTCCTTTCAGAAACTCTATTCCATCGTGGAGTTGCCGGTGGAGTCAATTGGGAGACAATCCCATAATTACTAAGATGATCATCAAATTCTTGGCTCAAATATTCACCACCTCGATCTGATCGAAGTGTTTTGATAGTTTTACCAAGTTGATTTTGTACTTCATTTTGAAACGATCGAAACATCTCAAATGATTCAGCTTTATGTTTCATAAGATATACATAACCATATCTCAAATCATCGGTAAATGTAATGAAGTACTGATAACCTCCTCTAGCCATTGTGTTTATGGGACCGCATACATCGGTATGTATTAGACCCAATAAATCACTTGCCCTTTCACTGTGTCCAGTAAAGGGGTTTTAATTCATCTTGCCTAGTAAACAAGATACGCGCGTTTCATATGTTTCTAAATCAAATGAATCTAGAAGTCAATCTTTATGGAGTTTCGTTATGCGTTTCTCATTTATGTGCCCGAGACGACAATGCCAAAGATATGTTTGGTTCAAATCATTTGACTTGAATCTTTTTGTATTTATGTTAAAGACTGGAGTATCAGTGGACATTTTCATGCTTAGAATATAAAGACCATCACACAAATTAGCATTTGCATAAAATATGCCTTTACGAGAAATGGAACATATATTATTCGCAATCAAAACCATCCATATCCAAACATGAAATAGAAATGATGTTTCCGCTCAAGGGAGGCACAAAATAACAATTATTTAAAGTTAAAATAAGTTTATTAGGTAAGACTAAGTCATATGATCCAACAGTTAGGGCATCAACTCTTGCTCCATTCCCTACGCGGAGGATGACTTCTCATTTCTTCAACTTTCTACTTCTGGTGAGTCCCTGCACATTTATACAAATGTGAGATCCACATCCGGTATCTAATACCTAGGAATCACTAGTAGAAAAATTAATTTCAATAACATAAATACCTGTAGTGGTAGTCGCGCTACCCTTTTTCTTCTTTAGATATTCTAGATAGAGTTTGCAATTTCTATACCAATGTCCAGGTGCATGGTAGAAAATTTCCTATCTTTTCTTTTGGGTGTTTTGAAGCGGGAACAGGCTGGGGCTTGACTTGTTCCACAGGCTTTGCGACGACAGGTGCAGCAACAACCTTGACAACTTTAGCCTTGCCTTTGCCTTTCTTCTTTATTCCCTTTCCCTTTTGGACCATCAACACATTACTAGAGGGTTTCTTGATATTTTGTTCAGCAGTTTTGAGCATCAAATGCAACTCTGAAATTGATTTATCCATATTATTCATATTGTAGTTCATCAAAAATTGTGAGTAACTTTCTGGTAATGAATTCAGGATCAAATCCGTAGCCAACTCTTGGTTTATGGGAAATCCGAGTCTATCAAGCTGGTCAACATAGCCATTCATCTTCAGAACATGAGGACTAACTGACGCACCCTTAGTCATCTTGCAAGAATGTAGGTTTTTGATTGTCTCGAACCTTTCTTGCCTAGCTTGCTGTTGGAACATTTCCTTCAGCATTATAGCCATGTCGTAGGCTCCCATTAGTTCCATGTCCTTCTGAAGTTCAGGAACTATAGTTGCTAGCATAATACATGCAACATCAGTAGAATCGTTGACATGCTTATTATGCGTATCCTTCACAGCTTTCGTAGCATTGGCTGGTGGGTCCTCAAGAATTGGAGCATCCAGGACATACAACTTGCGTTCATGCTTAAGAACAATTCTCAAGTTTTCGAACCAGTTAAGAAAGTTAGTCCCAGATAGCTTATCTTTCTCAAGGATGGATCGCATTGATAGGGGATTATTGTTGCTTGAAGAGGCCATTGATCTACAATAAAGATTATGCAAAGTTTATTTTAGTATAGAGGAATAGACTCCCACTAAATTAACAACCCGCCTAAAACACACTGTTTATTTAGGGGACTAAAATCCATATTTCACCTAATTCTATGACAGCTATGACATTAAACACAAAACTGGATTATTTAGGTTGGTAACAGTTACCAATTACATCTTATGTAATTTTTAGATACTTTTATGAGATACGGGACATCTTATGTCTTATCATGTTTTTATCTCATCATGTGTCTAAAGCTCAAAACTATTTTGATAGCTTTATTAAGTCGGACCATTTTAAACATTTAGGTAACACTTATCCAACTTGTCTCACCAAGATAACACAATGCACCTAACTATGGCTGAAACTGTATTAGTGTGATCGAGGCCTTGACAAGTGTTTAAAATGGATGGCGTGAGACTTAAAATTTAATAGAGGATTTTATTCAGTTTTAGTGATTTTATTTAAACAGTGAAATATCATATATTTTTATTGATTTGTTAAATCACTAAACAATTTGGACATTTTTATACTATTCACTAATAAAAGAATTTTCGTGCGCTAGGATTAGTTAGACGACGATCCCGCTTGGCCGATCAACGGGCGGTGGTTTTACACTTGACCGATCGGAATGGAACGTGAGAAGGTACGAGGCGCCCCCGTTTTTTTTTTAGAAGACGAATCTCAATTCCAAAAATTGAAATTCGCTATAGAAAATCATATTTTTCGCTGATTTTATTATCCTAAATTTACCCCTTAATTTATCCAAAATTAAGTCAATTAAAACATTTTTAACTTCTCCATATTTATCTCCTATCCAATAGGGATAACGAAACCGATTTTGCTTATATCTCTTAATCTAATTTGTTATCTATTTTTATCAAATAGAAACTTCATAACAGAATAGATATAACAAGATAAATAAATAATTTCAAAAATTAATTATTCGCAATTTCGGTCATCATCCAAATAATCACAAACATGTAATTGAATCATGAACTACTATCCCAATCGAACCTAATGGTGTCATGGATCACAGAACACGAAACTCAATTCATTAAAATTATTCGAATTAACCTAACATGGTTACTAACATGTACGAAACTAATTTCAATTAAATCACGAATATTTGTATCATATACACAAAACATGATAATAAATCTCACAGAAAACTTATGTATATCACATATACATCAACTATTAACATGCTTTCAATCATATATCATGTATATATCAGAAGAAAACATGCAATTAATTTAATGGAATCGAACTCGAAGGCTCTGATACCACTGTTGGGTTTTGGGGCTCATGCGCAGCGGATATTACAAAACAATTTTGACAAAAACCACAACAAGATCCGAATCTAATTCCATTAAAAATGTTTAAACCATGAAAAAATTAATCATACCTCGGTCGCAATATACCTTTCTGAAAGTTGATCGATCTCTAAGGCGTTGCCAACGACGAACGCCCTCTACCAGTAGTCCACACACGAACGGTGGTTGAGATTCAAAATGCTAGCTTCGAGAGAATACCAAACCTTTTGTTTCTCTCCAAAATGATCCAGAGCATACCAAAAAACCCTAAGTCGTTTCTAAAACGAAAATAGAGTTTCGGCCTTTTAATCTTTCGTACGTGTATTATAACTTAAAGCGTCTATTTATACAACCCTTGTATATAGACGGTTAAGTAAATTACACAAATACCCCTACTTAAAGAAGTATAAGTGTAATACACCACAAAAATGTTTCTGTCATGAATTTTATCATATAAAATTCATTTTTCTGAACCATCTTAAAATTTCGCAAAACCATTCTTAGTGTGCGACCCAATAGGCTCATACAACGTTGGCAGTGTACCAAAACACATTTTGGTATACAAGTCATAAGCGGCCTCTAGCAAGACATTATGACTACCCAAGTTGTACGGATATCAAATCGATACAACCTAATTAATAGTGTATATAACATCCTTTTGTCACACGATATCCTTTTGATCAAACATAAGGCATGAAATTGTCATCCAACATGTTCAATCGTACTAGTCTCGATCTCTAGGTAGACTGAAAACATCCAAGTGACATTGATCAATATCAACTCACTTAGACTAGGCCTTTTAACAGTCTAACACATCGAGGGATCCACTAGATATCTCTCTTTACATGAGAGGGACAAATTCTATCTCAATTACACAACTTCATCACATTGCTCACACAGTAACCAATCACAACCTTTATAATCGTCCTGTTAAAGACAACGTTTGATAGTGTCAAACCTATATGTTCCTAATGTTGAAGTCTCTGGTAATCTCAAGTCAGAGGACTACAAAATATACCTATCATGAGAAACAACTATGACTTAATCCATGCGATGTTCTCATAGCGGGTCGATCCAATACTTTGTTAACTAACAAGTACTCGTGATCTTGATTCGTATCCCTATACGTATAATCATCATATGATCATCAATTAAGACTCACACTAGTCTTAATTCATTATAGTTCCCAGTGTAATGATCGACTGGGAACATTTAGGATATTTCTATAAATACCCATAGATCTTATTATAATGTAAACATGCAAATTAATTATAATAAAAAGCAAATTAAATCCTCTATTTTATTAACTAAAAGTATTCAAAAAGACAGTTAATGGATTGACCTAGGGCACATGCCCCAACACACTTTACTCTGTCATCATCCTCTCACCGCACCCAATCTCCACTATTCATTTTTCTTCTAATCCCTGAATGTAAGTTTCAAAATCTTCTTTATTTCTTCTCCGTTTTCTTTAATTTCTTCTAATTCATCATACCACTTATTCACGTATTTTGCGGCATTCACGTAAGGATTGTCATCAAAATATTAGAATCTTTTACAAAATACATTTAATAGCCATGATATCAAGTGTTACATGACATTCACATCAGGCATGTAATATTACATTATAAGTATTTTACAACACATATTTCACGATCATTATACCATGCATTACATAACATTTGCATCATGCATGTAATCAAATATTAATAGTTATTTACAACACACATTTAACAGTCATTATATCATGTGTTCTACGACATTCGCATAAGGCATGTCATCTAATATGGAAAGTTTTTACAACATACATCTAAGAGCTATCATACGATGCGTTACACGACTTTCATATTAAGCATGCTATCTAATATTGAAAGTTTTTTACGACACACGTTTAACAACCTTTATACCATATGTGACACGACATTTACATTAGACATGTCATTGAATATTAGAAGTCTTTTACAACATACATTCACTAGTTATTATACTATGAGTTACACAACATTCACATAAATCATGTCATTAAATATTAAAATTATTTTACGACACACATTCATCAGCTATTATACTATGAGTAGCACAACATTCTTTTAATGAAAGTTGAAATATATATTTATTTATGAACAAACATGGTAAAGACAACAAATATTTTTATGCATGTCATTAGAAATTGTATTAGATGAATTATGCAACTGCTTGTCATCTTGCATAAGTTATCGTAGGTCAAAATTCTTGTAGTGATGGCAATACCAAGGATATTGGTTGTATATTATTAGGAAACGAAATAAATGTCAAACTTTAAAACATGAAAGTTAAACCATCCTTGTTTTTCAGTGGGAGAAAGTGTTAAACAAGCTATAAGAGCCAAGAGTTAGCTCAGAAATGTGACAAGGGACTCTTGTGTACTAAAAATGACCATGAATAATTCAAAAGAATTTAAAACAATCACCAAGAATCATAACATTTGATCGGTACAAGGACACGATGAGACAAGTCTCCTAAAATTGAGTGATTGCGATAAGGAGACCTTGGTATGAAACTAAGATGGTGACACAAAGAAGCGTATTCAGATAAATGTTGGAAGCAGCTTAGGAATAGCGCCAATGTCAATTCTTCTATAGGATATAAAGGTGAAAGCTAACTACGTAAGTTAACAGTTGCATATAACAGATGAGTTACAAGGTGGACCGTTGATTAAGAGTTGACTTGAATTATGGACCTACAAGAATAAACGTTGACAAACGTATGTTTACAATATTGTTAAGGTATTATTCCCGAAAGAAATATTATTTTTGATCATTTGTAGCCTCCACAAATAAGTTGCAAGGACATGATGAGTCATTCATTAATATATGTAATCGTGGTGGTGATATACATGGTGTGCTACTATTCATGGTATAGCTGATAGTTATCCTTGTTCCTACTATTAGTTGGCAATATGGTTTTGTTATCAAATAGGCAAATATACTTTTTGACACAGATAGGCACCAGATCACATTTAAGTAAGATTCTCTATACTTTCTTGTTGAATGATTTGGGTGTACGTTGCAACTTCGGTAGATATTATAAAAAAATTACCCAGATATGATTGATGATATAAAGATTTGGCGGGTAGTTAAGGTATAATGACTCTATTAAGACCTATGTGAGATAGGCCTTATGTGTTTTGGTCTGTAGGACGAAGATGATAAAATTGAGATGTTAGAGTCAAGAGTAAAGGCTTTATTTCACGTGGGGGTACACACAGAATATGCAGGTGAGAATTCGCATCAGATAAACAAGGGGTAATAATTGTTATATATGGACACACCATGGTTTGTAGGTGTACATCACTTTTAATTTTAAGGATGAGATTTCCTAAAATTAGGGATGTTGTAACGACTCAAAAACTTATAATATCCACACTAGAGTATTTTGGTAATTTCACAATTTTATATGTGGTTGTCGTGGTAAATGCTTTTATTATATTATTGATACTAGTCGATGGGCACGCGCTATGCGCGTGAGACGTAAATAATAAATGTATCAAGAAAAAAAGAGTTTGACTAATAATTGATCAAGCTATCAAATAGATGAAATAAGGTTTAACCAAAACCTCAAGCAAGTCCAACAAAATTTACCTACACAATGAGAAGCCAAAAACATTGAAGAATTCTTTGGAAAGATGAAAGGCTCCTTTTGAGTTACAATATTACATAATGGTACAACTTTAGATTTTTTAAGGGAAAAAAAAAAAACTCAGAGGATATACATTTGCGGATCTGTAGCGGACTGTATAAGATTGGGGCCTTCAAGTGCTAGGAATCTCGACACCCTTAAGGAAAAAAAAACAGTTTTAGAAACTCTCAAATAAAATAAATATGTGGGGATCCAAACAGTCAGTAATTAATTCAATTCGTTTTTTTTTTTTTTTTCTAAGGATGTCCTACAATTAGACGAAAAATCGCAACTTCCCAACTCAAATTCAGTAGCAAAGTTCAAACCCTCCTAAACCCCCAAATCAGCATTGCTGAATCAAAAAAAAAACCAAGAAGAGGACCTGTAATTGGACGAAGAGGAAGAAGAGGTGTGGCCGCCGTTACGATGCCTTCTTCTGCGCTTCGATCGCGACTCCCTCTTCTTGCGGATCTTGATCGAAGAGAAAACCCTAAACAGAAACAAAAATCGAACCAAGAACCTCAACATGAATTTGATCGGAATCGAAGATGAGTTAACGAAAATCGAAACTTTACTCACTTTGTTCAAAGATTTCTTCTCCTTCTCTGAAACCGATCGATCGAAGAACGGTTGAGAATTTGTTCTTCGTTCTTTGTTATTTGTTGTCTCTGGAAAGAATGAAACGAAGAGTATTGAAAGAGAGAATGCGTGGTTTTTAATCGGATCACTGTTTGCTTCCTAATTCTCCTAAACCGCCTATTATTTTGGAGGGGAAAGAGAGAGTAAAAAGGTGGAGGAGAGAGAAAAAAATCATCCAAATCCCACTTTGTTAGGAAACTAACTACTAATTTAAAAAATTTTGAAAACTAATTGAGTTTTCATCCGCACATTTAATATCAAAACCGCCTATTATTTTATAGTTATCAATTAAATTACTATTTTATCTCAAATTTAAATATTTGTATCAAAACACTTAGGGGCATTGTTGGAAGTTTTAGTTAAAATAGCTTCACGGTTAACCGTATTGGGATTGCTATTATAATAGTATAGATTAAATTGGTGAAATCACAAATTTAAATTGAATTTGTATATACTAAAAACCAAATTTGGTGAGATCCCGAGTGTGAGACTAGTCTTAAACAAGGATTAAATTTGAATTAGGATTTGAGCCTAGGCGGGTAAATCAAACTAACTAAATAAGATGAGCCTCAGGATGATACAAATCTCGATGCACATAAAAAGGTTGAGTGATATGCTGTTAAGTAACCCTAGACTATAAAAGCATAAGTTAGGAATTCCTGGCCATTTTTGCTCCAAAAACATAAATCGAAAGGAGAAGATGGCGGAGAGCTAAAGTTGGTGCTAATAGTGGATTTGGTGTTAAACAACTAGGAGAACCTCTTTGAAGGTAATCTATGTTTCTCCTTCATCTCTAATATCTCTCTTTGTGTTCAAATGATGAAGGACGAGCTCGGGTTGGCTCTTTAATGGTGAAAAGTAATGGTGTTGGAACACCACCACAAAGTTCATGGTGTATTGGTATTTGAAGAGCCCCATTTTGGTTGGGATCTCTATTTTTAAGATATTTAAATAACTTTGGTGAGATTCAAAATTCTTTGGAGACTACTGATAAGTCAATAATTAGAAAGTGTTTTATAGTATATTTTATGGTAATTTTGGATGTAAAAGGCTATATCACAATGAGTTTTCTCTTATTTTTGTGATTTACGGTTACAATTAGAATATGTGAAGAATTGGATGAAAAGGGATGAAAATGATGAATTTAATTAAGTTGGAAGAAATACACAATGAATCACTAAGGAATTCATGAATCAACTATAATTTACTGCTGGCGATTTGGCAGCGATTTAGGATTTATACGTAAATCGCCAGACAAATTGGTAGAGCACAAAACTTCATTTTCAAGGATTTGGCCAGCGATTTGAGTTGTAAGTGGAATCGGTGATGAATTGTTGGATACGGTTTCAAGAATATTATATATCTTTGAAGAGTTTGAGTTAGTTTAGTATATTTACCACCTACAATACTATATATATCCCTAGGGCTACGAAATCAATTGCATTTGAGTATTTAAATCGATATTTCATTGCTCTTGGAGCCATAGTTTATTGCTTTTATATTTATTTAGTTTTTAGATTTATTGATCATTGCTTTAGGAAACGATTTGAAGACTCAAAGTATTTATTCAGATGTATTTATATATATCTTTTATTTACTTTATTGCAATGTTTATTACGAATATGAGTGAGAAGTTTATGACGCGTATCAAGCGTGCTCTAACAATATGCAAATAAAATAAATAATTAATTTAATTAACTAAACTATAAACAATTTAAATTCAATAAACTAACCTAATGCAATTCAAACTAACAATCAAATAACCAATAAATCAATATAAAAGAAATATATAAACAAATGTCTAAACAAACCCCCACTAAACATTGTAAAATACTTGGATTGTATTCAAACACTAGAACATAACATTATTTTACAACATAGCTATAATTATATCATATGGAATCCTAGAATCATTAAATCGTAATTCATAATAGGTTGATAGCCTTTAGCCAGCCACCGATTTTTCTAAATTCAATGAAAAAGTCACATTCTTATCATTGTAAATCTACCCATTGGATAAAACGCAACACCATAGAAATTAGATAACATTAACACTTAATGAAAATCATACCTAATTTAAGCCAATATTAACCGAAGCAACTTAATAAACAACTTAGAACATCCACTCAAAAAAAGCCCTATAGATAACTCCTAGTTACTACCTATATAATTGTTGTCAATAATTATAAACATAGATTTGGACACTGTATATTAAGGAACATATTGGCCACTATGCACTCAATACAAAGAATCGCTAGTTGTAATATGCAAAATAACTTGTTTAATCCGTGATTGATGTGTATGAATCAATTTGAAGCATTAAGTATGTGATTCCATAATTATAACTACATAGTAATCCAAAGCATATACATGTCTAGGGTTTGTTTTGATTAACAAACTACTCATTCATGCTGGAAATAAACGATGCAAATATATAATTAAAAGACATAAATAAATAATAAATAAATATCTCTTAATCAAAGCTCAAATATTGCCTCATATATAAATTTAAACCTAAAAGACAGAAGGTTGAAAAGAAGAGTAATGGAGAGTTAAAGAGAGAGTAAGAGAGTTATTTTGAAGCTCTATGGTCCTATATATAGTTTTCCTAAGTATAAATATCCTAGATAAATACAAATTTATCGTTCTTATCTCAAACGTTAGTCACTAACCTCCACGATTTGTTAGCGATTTCTAAGTTGTACACAAATCGCCGAGTTAATCATTGAATTTAACTCTCTATGCTCCACCAATTTAGCTGGTGATTTTTAGTGTATTATTCAATTCTTTGTGGATTTGCTGGCACTTTTCTACTGCCAATTTAGGTAGCAAATTCTAGTGTAAATATAAATCGTTGACTAATTGCTAGACTTCTTTTCCAATTGGCTGTTTTGCTCTTCTTCCTCTTTTTCTTCAATTTCTTCATTTTTCTATTTAAATCCTGAAATCACAAAAACAAGAGAATACCTAGTGTAATAACATTATTTATATATAAAATCAACCTAAATTACATTATAAAATATGTCTAATTATTGATTTGTCAGTTTATTAATCTAAATAAATTTCGAACATGAACTTGATCCATTTTGTGATGTAGTTATAATGAGATTGATTTGCACTTAATGTTTTAAACTAGTCATATTCTTCGAATCATTTGATTTAGTAGGTTATTATTTGCAGATTATAATCATGAAGGTTTGTATTGCATGTATAGTCTATAATGGGTATTGTGATATTTGGATTCAATATCTAGTTTAAAGTAGTAACTATGATTGTTCAAAATGACTTTTACTATTTAGATGTCCTAGGTGGACTAAGATTTAAGTTTAACATCGAAGTAGCTTTCCGAAGGTATTAAGATTAGTATTTCGAAGTTTTCATGAAACTTAATGCGGTTTTATTGTCTAAAGTTAATTTCTTTGAGCTTTCGAATGATTAATTCAGTAAAATTAGAATATGGCTTTTATATTGATGTAAGGAGAACTGATGGCTTGATACTACTTACTTATGATTTGAGTTTAATGATCTACAATAATTTATGAAAAGATTAAATTATGCATATGACTATGATTTAAGTAATATGTTTGGATGCAAAACAGATTGATGTTGCATTGTTTTAGATGTTTGTTTAGATATTTATTTTCTATTGAATCGAATTTAGTGAATTTGAGTTTTGTTAATTAAGTTAGTCTAATCAGTTTAATTAATTATTATATTTTTATAGTTTGAATTAAGTGATTTTTTATTTCCGTTTTAATCAAATTAAAGTAAAGTAAAACCTCTTTCCTAGAGTAGTTTGCTAAATTCATGCGGAGACGATCCCACTTATTACTACCACAAATAATGAGGATATACGAAAAATTTATTATACATGCTTGACACGTGTGAATTTTTAGTGCCGTTGTCAGATAATTTTACTTAATTTCTTAGGAGTTTTAGATGTTATATAGTCTACCCACTTCATCGTTCTAATTCCGTGTGATTTTTACATCCGCTTGATCCTGACGTAGATATGACTTTTAATAATAATTTAAGACAACAACAACGTAGGGAATACCAAGCTACCACAATGGAACCCAATAATAACCGTAATAATATTATTAATAATAATAACAATAGAGAACTTACTTTTAGGTAATCCAATTAAAATATCATTGCTTATGAACTAATATGTATTGCCTATCCTAAGGGATTTCCTAAACTTGAACTAAGATCTAAACTCATTTACCTAACTTCTACGGTAAAGATAATCAAACCCTCGAAATTTATAAGGGAATACCAACACAAAGTCAATGGTATGAAACCTAAAGACGGTACATTAGAATATGTCAAACATAAAGGTTTTCCATTTGTATTGAAAGATCAAACACACGATTTGTTGTTATATCTTCCTCAAGATTCAATAACCACATGGGCTCAAATGTTCAAAGCTTTTCTAAATCAATATATGCCTATAACATAAATTAGTACTTATAGAAGACAAATTATAGTCGTAAAAATGAAAGATGATGGAAATTTTAATAAATTTTGAGATAAATCTCAAAGATTAATTCCATCTTGTCAATAACTTGGATATACACAAAGAACATTATTATAATACTTTTACGAAGGACTTAATCATTTTGAACAAAAACTATTAGA
Organism: Stephania yunnanensis; assembly: GCA_039657365.1. Classification (NCBI taxonomy): domain Eukaryota; kingdom Viridiplantae; phylum Streptophyta; class Magnoliopsida; order Ranunculales; family Menispermaceae; genus Stephania; species Stephania yunnanensis. Next base: position 46,703,096 of record CM077584.1, on the reverse strand, counting down.
TATCGTATGTGGTGGATCATTATTCGACGTAATACCAACTTTAGCAAAAGAAGCTATTAATAAAATTCCTAAACACTCTAAGCAATATGGTGAAAACACCGATACATCAAGAATGAAATTAATAATAAAAGAATTAATACATTTGACGAAAGAGTTCATGAATTATCTAGCATGGTCAAGTTACTATTAAAAGACAGATCAAACTAAATAAAATCATGTGAATTTTATTATGAAGTTACACATCCTATGGATTCATGCCCTACTTTATAAGAAGATAATATTGAAGAAGTCGATGCAGTTATGAACTAATTTTCTGGTCCCCACAGAAATTAATATAATAACAGTAGTTACTACATTGGGAAACAAAGTTCTAATCTTAGCTACGGTCTATAAAATCAAAACAATACCACTTATAGACCAAGAGTAAAAATACAATCTATGCCAATTCAACAACCTCAACAAATGGTTCAACCTACGCCACTAAATTTAGAATAAAAATTACATAATTTTATGACCAAAAGTTATCAAACTTTATGAAAATCTCAAAAAATCAAATTAAAATTGATATGCCTATTAATGAGTTGAAAAATCAATTAAATTAGATGAACCTACAAATCAATAAGTTAAGTAACCAAACTAAAGGATGTGCTCAAACTACTAATCGAGCACAAGTTAACGCTTTATTTTGTGATAATGAAAGAGAAACACATACGCCAAAAAAGATACCTAAAAGAGGTAAGAAAAAGAAAGTACAAAAAACAACATCATAAAAAGAAGAAGAAGAAGAAGAAGAATAGATGATGGCCAATGTCATTCATACTAGAGAATAGATGGCTGAACAATTAAAATATACACCTTTTTCTGAAAGATTATAACTATGGTATTTAGCCAAAGTTGAAGCCTATGAAAAATCTTTACAAACTTCTTAATTAGTTAACCAAGATAGATTAGATAATACTTATGATTTGAATGAGGAAACATATTCAAATTTACTTATTCCACAATTATTAGCGGATGCTAGGAAAGAAGAAATTAAAGAAGTCATATCTGAAGTATTTAAGAAAGGAAAATGATTTTTTGATATTCTTTTGTTACATAAATTTGCTACACGATAGTGTAGATTCATTAAAATTTGTGGGGCCCACACAACTCAATCAAATCTACATTATTGTGTAGCAAATGTATGTCTCCTAGAATGTCAGATTATCATAATTTTTAAGAAAATATAAATCAATGGACCTTTCATAGAATCAGTTACGCAATTATCAAATTATGATGAAGATATTAAAGAATTCTCCAAACTTGAAGATAAATCTTTAGAAGAAACTAAAGAATAGGGCCAAAGGTGTCATCCTTAATAAAAAAAATGCCGGAGAAATGTTTTAACCTAGGAATGTTTATTATACCTATTATAATAGGGACTTCTTCTATTGAATTTGCTATGTGTGATCTCGAAGCATCAATTAATGTCAGACCCCACCTAATTAGAGCATTCGACTAACCTAGATTACCTTAATCCCCTGATAATATAGTAGCCTTAATCTCACCATCAATAAATAATTAAAATCTATTGTCTTAATTATTAAATATAATTATTTATCAATCACAAAGTATTCTAAAATAAATTTCTAACTTCAAAATTCCGTAAGATTTATTACATAATCTCAAAATTTTGTAAAAAGATTTCGATAACACCTCATCTGTTTTTAAGTCTACACCGAAAAACTCGACCTACACAAGTTTTCAACAAGACCAACTCAGCTTGGTGAAAACATAGAAAGACTCACAATCCACCCATAACAATATATATATATATATTGTATTAACTAAATGTATATTCATTCTAACATATTTCGGGTTTTCAAAGTCATTAAACCATTATTACCTTAGCTCCACAGCATCCCAATCCGTCCCAAAACCATTACAACAATTCCAAAAGAGATCCTAACCGCACACGAACTCAAAAACTCATTTATACAATATATTATATTCATAAATAATACAATAGAGAGAAAGGTGAAGGTCACCCAAGAGGGGGTGAATTGGGTTACCGAGTAGTTATTGCCCTTTTAAAATTTTGTGCGCAATTTACAACTATGATGTATATATAAGCTATGCAAGTAAAAGAAATGCAGAAATATAAAATGACACAAGATTTATAGTGGTTCGATCCAACGATCTACATCCACTACCTAACCTCCTCGGTTAGGATTTCAACCCCACTTATATTACCAATAAGTGTTACAACCTAAGCATCACCTAGGATTTTCCCACCTAGCCGCAACTAGGATTTTTCCCACCTAGCCTCAACTAGGATTTTTCCCACCTAGCCGCAACTAGGATTTTTCCCACCTAGCCGCAACTAGGATTTTCCCACCTAGCCTCAACTAGGATTTTACCTAGCCTCAACTAGGATTTTTCCCACCTAGCCGCAACTAGGATTTTCCCACCTAGACTCAACTAGGATTTTTCCCACCTAGCCGCAACTAGGATTTTCCCACCTAGACTCAACTAGGATTTTTCCCACCTAGCCGCAACTAGGATTTTCCCACCTAGACTCCACTAGGATTTTTCCTTTCGACTTAGATTCCACTAAGTCTTACAATCATTCGAATACAACAATTTTGCTTTGAAATACAAAGATACACTTTACAACAAAAGTGGTATCAAATTCAAACACAAGCAAGCCACCTAGAGCCTAACTCTTATGCATGCAAGTGTGAGTATAAATGGAATATGCAAATATGTTACGATGTTGTTGCAAATTCCAAATCTGAAATCGTTTCAAAAACTTAATATATTTGTGTGAAACCGATTTCAGTCTAAGAACAAAAGTTTAGCAAGAATCAAGTTTAAGTGCAACACTTTTGTTCAAATCAATCTCGAGTTTGATAATGTAAATTTAAGTGCAAAAACTCAGAGAAGATGTTGTTACAAATTCCAAATTTGAAATCGTTTCAAAAACTTAATACATTTGTATGAAAACCGATTTCAAGACTAAGAACAAAAGTTTACAAGAATCAAGTTTAAGTGCAACACTTTTGTTCTAATCAATCTCGAGTTTGATAATATAAATTTTAAGTACAAAAACTCGAGAGAATATGTTCAAACACACACAACAATGATTTTCCAATCAAATACTCAAAATATGTAGATTAAGCACAAGTAAGATTGTAGATTTAGAAATTTCTTACAACCGAAGAATGACGAAGAGATCAGCTCGGAGTGATTCTTGAACTCCTTTTGAAAGCCTCAAATGTGCTGGATATGTGAGATAATGAACAGCCACTAAGATCTCTCTTGTTTCTTCACAAAAATCTGATTTCTACCTTGTAGATCTATTGATTTTGAGTGTGTTTGCTCTTCTTGTTTAAAACCAAGTTTGAGGTGGTTTTATAGTGGTAGGAATTCCAATATAGCCGTTTATGACCGTTCTAGGAATCCAGAAATCAAAAATTCAAATTCAAAGCTTGATTTCCAAAAGTCAAAAATTGCAGTGCGAGTGCAATTAGCGCGCTAATATCGTGAGTTAGCGCGCTAACACTACTCTTAGCGCGCTAATGACATTATTAGCGCGCTAACTCGCAGGGACTTCGAATAATTAATTTATCCCTTTGTGTTAGCGACCCTTAAACTTGTCCGGACCTAACCAACCCTTATATAACATGTTATTCATGTTTAATATGATTCATTAAGCTTACTTGGGTGGTCCTGATAATTTTATAAACCCCAAAAACGGAAATTCAAAGTTTCACAACTTATTAGGGGCTTTTCTGCAAATTTTCGCTTTTCTTTTTAAATACATTTCAAAAACAAGTTTTCTTTTTCAAAAACATTTATAATGATCTTCTAATATGTAAATGACCATTCACACAAAGGTTTCACATTGTTTAACCTCATTTACCTAGTTAAGTGTTTAAAATCCATTTTAAACTTTGAAATCAACTTATGACTTTGAGAAATGATTTCGAAAACTTGATGTATGCATGAACTAATGCATTTGGCTTGCGTGAAAGAATTTGTATACCTTACATTGATTTTACAAATTGCGGTTTGGACTTTTCTTCTTCATTTCTTCATTTATGCCGAGTCTTGAACTTGTATTTCTTGAATACTCTTGAAGTGTTGTATTGCATCACTTATTCCAACAATCTCTCCATATTTCTTGAGTACTCCCTGATGTGTTGCATTGCATCCTTTAACACAAACTGAAATACTTGATTAGTACATTTTCACCTTGTTTGTTTCCATCAAAATCTCGGTCGGAATGTGAATGACTAACCACTTAGTCCAACAATCTCCCCCTTTTTGATGATAACAAACAATGTGAACTTTAAAGGTGTAAAAACACAATCTAAATGTATATCACATTCAACACATCAATCTTTTCAAGTTTAACCACATTTAGCTTCAAATATGCAAGTTCAAAACCAACAACCGTTTCAAGTATACCAAGATAAATTTCAAGTTCAACATAAAAACCTTTCAAGTTCAACACCACCTTTCAAAAAAACTTTCAAGTTCACCTTTCAAGTTCAACATCACATTTTTCTCCCCCTTTTGATATTATCAAAAAGCGGGGTCAAGCATCCACAATTTTTCTCCCCTTTCAAGTATACCAATAAAAAACCAACAACTTTTTCAAGTATACCAATATATGCGAGGTTAAAATTATCAACTTGATATCGATTACAAAAATCAATAATATTAACGTATCAACTGATACCAAGTAAAAATGAGAATTATTAACCCGATACCAATATATACCAATGAAAATATCACCCTTTCATATCATCCTTAAAAATATCACAATATCAAAGATATCACAATATCACATTTCAAGTTCAACCTTTTCTCCCCGTTTGATATTATTAAAAAAATGGGGTCAAGTATCCGCAAAGATAGACACAATTTAAACAATATACCAAGATAAAACATTCTCCCCTCACTTTATGCATAAGAATAAAATTCTCCCCCTTACTTTATGCATATCAATAAAATTCTCCCCCTTACTTTATGCATGATAAAAACATTCTCCCCTCACTTTATGCATATCAATAAATAACATACGGAAGCGATACACATGCATAGACTATAAAACATAGTGAAGCACAAAATAGCCATATATGTACAAAAAGTAATCCACCCCGCCGCATCAAGAATTTCCCGAATTGGGAGATGAGCCTTATCAAAGAAGGCGACATCGACAACGGCGGGTCGAATGATTTTGGCGTCCGTTAGCCGTGGAGCCACTAATTCTAGTATGGATGAGGACTCATGGACGGCTTTTGCACGACCCTCTCGTAGTGGGGCATTAGCCGGAGGTGGAACATGGTGTGTGGATTCGGATTCATCACTAGATGAGGAGGATTGAACAACACGTCGGCTAGAGGGACGTTGTGAGGACGTGGCTTGGGTAGGACGTGATGTGGTGGGAGTGGGTTGTCGGGAAGTGGTGGCGGCAGTTGGTCGGGACGTGGTGGGTGCGACGGAACGGGAAGAAGGACGAGTTGGATTGGGAGCGGTTGGTGCACCCGATCGAGAAGAGGGGCGGTTTGAGGTGTGACGAGTTGACATGTTGAAAAGAAAATGGAAGAAATCAACAAAGAATGGAGAAGATTTGTACCTTAGAAGAGTGGAGATCACGGTGGAAATTGCACACGGAGAGTGGATTTGGAAGAGGAGAGAGAGAGAGAACTTGTGTGTGTGAGGTAAGTTTTTGAACAAAAGTTAGGTTATAAAACCCTGGCCGATCGACATTAGCGCGCTAATAAGGTTTGTTAGCGTGCTAATTCCTCTCTGAATTTTTCGGTCGCAGGTACATTAGCGTGCTAATGCTCGCTATTAGCGCGCTAATTCCTCTCTGGAATTTTTTGACAAAAATTTTGAATTTTTGCAATTTAGCTCCGATTCTTCTCAAACTTCATGGACACTTCACTAACACCATATAAAAAGGTTTGGAATAGCTAGAACATATGTAGAAGGTCCAATTTTTCGAAACATGCCTAACTTATGCCGAATTTTAAAAACTTGTTCTCTAGGCAAAGGCTTATTGAATATATCGGCTAGTTGATCCTATATGGGCACATGGATGAGTTTTAACATTTCCCTTTTGGATGTGATCACACAGAGAATGGTGTCTAATCTATTGTGCCACAATCATGCATCACAATTACTTTGTGCATTCAAACATGAAACATTTTGCATATTCATCTCATCAAAGTTAATGGCATAAACGTTTTTATCTATATATGCAAATAAACAAGGTTTCATGCTTCTCATTTCTAACAATGCATTTTGATGATTCAAACATAACATGAAATCCTTTGTCACACAATTGACTAATACTTGAGCAAATTAAGTTTCAAACCATCAACAAGATAAACGTTAGAAATAGAAAATAAATTGTTACCGACATTTCCGAGACCAATAACTCTTCCTTTGTTGTTGTCTCCAACTGTAATCTTTTTGCCATCATGCCGCTTTAGTTTAATAACTTGATGTGCATCTTCGGTCATGTGACTTGAGCACCCACTGTCCAAGTACCATGGGGTGCTTTTCCTCGCATCCTATACTATGGGAAACACACTAGATTTTGGTACCCAAACACCTTTGGGTCCGAGAGTGTTAGTGTCATAAACATTTTTAGCTACCCATGCTAGTTTACCCATTTTTACCTTTTGTAATGAACATTTCCCAACCATGTGAGTCTTGTTGCATTTAGAGCATCTACGATCATCATTTAGTAATTTCTTGTAGCTTAACAAGTTTGCTCCGTAACCTATGCCTCTTTTATTAAGTGCACGTCGTTGTGCTCCTAACATCATGTCAAACATTTGTTTACCATTTGTAAACTTATGCACCGTGCTAGTCAAGTCCTCTACTTCCTTGACTAAAGCATCTCTTTCCTTTATGACTTCATTTAAGTCATTTTGGAGATCATCAATGATCTCATTTTGTGACTCTATTTCACTAATTGCAATGGTCAAACTCTTTTTGAGTTGTTTGGTGTTTTTGACCTCCTTTTTCAACTTCTTTCTAAGCTCATCAATATTTGGAACATCATTCAAATCATTAACATTATCAAAATTGAAAACATTAGAGTTTACCTCGCCTTGTGCCATGAGACAAAATATTGCCTTCTCATTTTCTCGATTCGATTCAGAACTTGATGATGATGAGTCATCCCAAGTTGCTTTGAAACTCTTCTTTCCTTTGTCAAATACCTTCTTGGTTTTGCAATCCATCTTGACGTGACCCGGTTTGCCGCAACCGAAGCATATTATTTCGTTTGATTTTCCTTCCTTGCTTCCACTTCGCAGCTTCTTCTTGTACTTATCTCGTTTGTACACGACCCTATTTAGCTTTCTCGAGATCATAGCTACTTCCTTCTCAAGATCATTTTCATCATATGATTCTTCATTTTCGATGACCTCTACCGATGCACTAGAGGAGCTATTTGCCTTCAATGCGATTTCTTTTCTTGAGTTTTTAGTCCCTCCATTTATGCTTCCAATCTTGCTCTGTCTTTTTAGTTCAAATTCATGAACCGTTAACTCTCCACATAATGCATCAAATGTGTAGTCTCCAAGATTTTGTGCTGATTGGATAGCATATTTCTTGGCATCCCATTCCTTAGGCAAGCCTCTAAGGAATTTATATACTTGAGTTTCTTGATCATAATTCTTTCCTAGATTCTTGATCTCATTTAATAGCTTTGTGAATCTAGTGATGGCGGTGGCTATGTCTTCATCACCCCAACTCGGAAAGTTTCATAATGTTCCTCAAGTATTCTCAACTTGGTCTTCTTTACTTGCATGGTACCTTCATAATGTACCTCAAGCTTCTCCCATACTTCCCTTTTGCCGTTTGACAAACACTTACTCTGTTAAATTCATTTTCACTTAGTGCTCAGAATAAGTGATTCATAGCTTGATCATTTGAAAGCTCAAGCTTTATCTCCTATGTGGTGTATTCTTTCAATGGCTTACCCGGTGAAGTGTAACCATTTTCAATTGCGTCCCATAAAAATCTATTTTGTGCTCGAATGTAAAATTTCATTCTTACTTTCCAATGAGCATAATTGGTTCCATCAAAATATGGAGGCCTACTCGAAGTGGTACCTTCCCTAAGGCGAGCCGGATCTAAAGTTTGCATCCTTGCACAAAAACACTCAAAGATACGTTAGTAATACTTTGAGCAATAACCCGCTCTGATACCAATTGAAGGTCACCCAAGAGGGGGGGTGAATTGGGTTACCGAGTAGTTATTGCCCTTTTAAAAACTTTGTGCGCAATTTACAACTATGATGTATATATAAGCTATGCAAGTAAAAGAAATGCAGGAAATATAAAATGACACACGATTTATAGTGGTTCGATCCAACGATCTACATCCACTACCTAACCTCCTCGGTTAGGATTTCAACCCCACTTATATTACCAATAAGTGTTACAACCTAAGCATCACCTAGGATTTTCCCACCTAGCCGCAACTAGGATTTTTCCCACCTAGCCTCAACTAGGATTTTTCCCACCTAGCCGCAACTAGGATTTTTCCCACCTAGCCGCAATTTTCCTAGGATTTTCCCAGCCTAGGATTTTCCTCCTCAACTAGGATTTTTCCCACCTAGCCTCAACTAGGATTTTCCCACCTAGCCTCAACTAGGATTTTTCCCACCTAGCCGCAACTAGGATTTTCCCACCTAGACTCAACTAGGATTTTTCCCACCTAGCCGCAACTAGGATTTTCCCACCTAGACTCAACTAGGATTTTTCCCACCTAGCCGCAACTAGGATTTTCCCACCTAGACTCCACTAGGATTTTTCCTTTCGACTTAGATTCCACTAAGTCTTACAATCATTCGAATACAACAATTTTGCTGGAAATACAAAGATACACTTTACAACAAAAGTGGTATCAAATTCAAACACAAGCAAGCCACCTAGAGCCTAACTCTTATGCATGCAAGTGTGAGTATAAATGGAATATGCAAATATGTTACTGATGTTGTTGCAAATTCCAAATCTGAAATCGTTTCAAAAACTTAATATATTTGTGTGAAACCGATTTCGAGTCTAAGAACAAAAGTTTAGCAAGAATCAAGTTTAAGTGCAACACTTTTGTTCAAATCAATCTCAGAGTTTGATAATGTAAATTTAAATACAAAAACCCAGAGAAGATGTTGTTACAAATTCCAAATTTGAAATCGTTTCAAAAACTTAATACGTTTGTATGAAAACCGATTTCAAGACTAAGAATAAAAGTTTAACAAGAATCAAGTTTAAGTGCAACACTTTTGTTCTAATCAATCTCAGAGTTTGATAATATAAATTTTAAGTACAAAAACTCGGAGAGAATATGTTCAAACACACACAACAATGATTTTCCAATCAAATACTCAAAATATGTAGATTAAGCACAAGTAAGATTGTAGATTTAGAAATTTCTTACAACCGAAGAATGACAAAGAGATCAGCTCGGAGTGATTCTTGAACTCCTTTTGAAAGCCTCAAATGTGCTTGGATATGTGAACTAAAGAACAAAGAACTAAGATCTCTCTTGTTTCTTCACAAAAATCTGATTTCTACCTTGTAGATCTATTGATTTTGAGTGTGTTTGCTCTTCTTGTTTAAAACCAAGTTTGAGGTGGTTTTATAGTGGTAGGAATTCCAATATAGCCGTTTATGGCCGTTCTAGGAATCCAGGAAATCAAAAATTCAAATTTCAAAGCTTGATTTCCAAAAGTCAAAAATTGCGAGCGAGTGCAATTAGCGCGCTAATACTTGTGAGTTAGCGCGCTAACACTCTCTTAGCGCTAATGACATTATTAGCGCGCTAACTGCAGGGACTTCGTAATAATTAATTTATCCCTTTGTGTTAGCGACCCTTAAACTTGTCCGGGACCTAACCAACCCTTATATAACATGTTATTCATGTTTAATATGATTCATTAAGCTTACTTGGGTGGTCCTGGATAATTTTATAAACCCGAAAACGGAAATTCAAAGTTTCACAACTTATTAGGGGCTTTTCGCAAATTTTCGCTTTCTTTTTAAATACATTTCAAAAACAAGTTTTCTTTTTCAAAAACATTTATAATGATCTTCTAATATGTAAATGACCATTCACACAAAGGTTTCACATTGTTTAACCTCATTTACCTAGTTAAGTGTTTAAAATCCACTTTTAAACTTTGAAATAAACTTAACTTTGAGAAATGATTTCGAAAACTTGATGTATGCATGAACTAATGCATTTGGCTTGCGTGAAAGAATTTGTATACCTTACATTGATTTACAAATTGCGGTTTGGACTTTTCTTCTTCATTTCTTCATTTATGCCGAGTCTTGAACTTGTATTTCTTGAATACTCTTGAAGTGTTGTATTGCATCACTTATTCCAACAATCTCTCCATATTTCTTGAGTACTCCTGATGTGTTGCATTGCATCCTTTAACACAAACTGAAATACTTGATTAGTACATTTTCACCTTGTTTGTTTCCATCAAAATCTCGGTTTTAATGTGAATGACTAACCACTTAGTCCAACAAGAGACTTGAATTGACCTTATCCAGCTGTGTATGCATGTAAAACAAATAATGCAATATCAAAAATCAATGCAATATATATGAAATTATAATCATACAATGTAAAAGTTACTATGGGATTTACTTGACCTTGCAAACAGCCTACTTTGAGCTTAATTTTTGGGTTTCCTAGAGTGTCGGATCACCTTGAAAATGCTTTCAATAAATCCCCTGCATACCCAATTATATTATAGGTCAATCTTCGAGTGAAACCATATTACAAAACCTAATAAAAATTGCAATCAAAATATGCTTGAGAACAGTTTCCAAAAATATTTATTTATATAACTGTTTCAACTAGCTTTCAATTAGCCAACTTGAGGTAACTCTTTAACCTTGAAAACCTCAATATATACGTAATGACCTAAATGAAACTTGTAGTACTTATTTCCTACTTTCCAGAGACTCCTAGAACACCAAAATCGGATCACCGATGGAGAAGTTATGAATTTTCCAATATGACCTATGAATTAGGCAAATCTTATTGATTTTGAACTGAAAAACTTCTCCAAATTATCATTTTGAATTAAATCCTCAAAATTGACAACAAACGTCACGAAACCACTCGATACCAACATCAAAATATTTTCACAACCAGTAGAGTCAAATTAAATTAAAACCAATAATCAATTCATCCATAAACCCAATATAAATCACTATCAACGATAAAACATCTCCAAAATAGTTATCAGTTGAATCTCATTAGTTCAATTGATCAAAACCCTAACCCAAGTTAGTGAGATTTATTCCAAATCGATGCAAATCAATCCAATATACCAATAGCAACAACTCATACTAATTTCTATCAAAATGTCACAAAAATTCAAAAAATCGCGAGAATTCAAATTGAATTGTGAAAAATGCCCTGAATTAAGAATTTATCAAATCACGGGCATAATAATTCGTTTCCACCATGAAAACTTAGCTCTAACTAACTGTCTCGCGATGCTCTATAGTGTTGCAGAAAGAAACCAGACAGAAATTAGACGTACAAAGATCGCGGATCCAAAGTCCGAGTTAAGAGGGATATGGAATCAAACGTTTAGAACGTTCTGTTGAAATTAAATCAATATGTTTTGATTTTGATTTTGATATATATATTTATAGTTAAACCTTCAGCTGCTTGTCAGCCGCTTAAATATTTTCTTATTTATTAATTCTCAAAATTCTTATTTTAATATGTTTTGATTTTCGGTGCTCGTTTTTAATCTGAATTTTCATCATATCGAGCCGACTTCTCAACTAAATAGTTCAATCTCATAGAACTTCTATAATACTAATTTTGGTTACACTAAAACTTCAAAAATCTTAACTTTATCTACAACATACTAAGATCTTCCAGACCAATCATTTAGCCATTCTTAACCAAACTTACACCGATTTGGACCCAATCTTAACCTTGATCACTGTCAATTAATGCGAAACTCAAAAATAATATTCTGCACCAACTTCGTTCTCATTTAAAACTATCTTCGATCCCAACTTGCACGCAAATCGAGGTAAAAATCCTTACATAGACTCGTTAAATCCATTTAAAGTTTAAAATTCAAATTTTTAAACTTAATTGCACTATTTTTTTTGAAATTCGAAATGATAGTTTGAGTCAATGTTTTAGATCTATCAGAACTCATTTCAATACGTATCTCGAGATAAAACCCCATAAAATCTTAACTTTACTCATTTAACTTGAATTTCGCAAAATAAAATAATATAATAGTATAAAACACTAAGTACACATCACACAACAGTAAAATTACACGTGTATGCTCCCCACTCGAGGCCAAAATCATAATTAGGCTCATTAATCTAGAATTAGTTGTAATTATTGATTTAAACATTTTGGGATTTGATAATTAATGTAATGCCACTTAAACTTTATGAAACATTGAAAATAGGATCGTTGACTAATACACCAATTAATCTTACTTTAGCGGACAACACAACTATTAAACTGTATGGATTATTAGAAGACATTTTAGTAAGAGTAGACGACTTAGTACTTCCAACTGACTTTTATGTCATAGAAATGGGAGATTCAATATCACATAATCCTCTACCTATACTATTAGGTAGAACTTTTCTTAAAACAACTAAAACTAAGTTAGATATTTTTGAATGAACAATGTCATGGAACTTGAAGACAAAATTATTAAATTCAAAATTAATGATGAACATAACTATGATGAACATGATGAATTACTTGATAATGAAATTGATTTTAATAATTTTTTAGAATTAAATTATTTTTTAGAATTAAATTATTATGACGAACTAAAAGTTGAAATTTAAGCAAATAATGCAGTAACAATGGAAATTGAAAAGAAGTTCCAAAGAGAGAACAAATTAAAAACACTTTAAATGAAAAGAAAGTAACTTAAGAATTGAGAGTTAAAAAATTAGAGAATGGAAAAAGTATTAACAAAACGAGAGATTTTAAATCCAAGAAGAATAAGAAAAAAAGCCGGATTTAAGTATTGTGAAGCATAATGATCTTAGAGATATACATTTTCACATTAAAACTAAATGGGTTTTGTACTTCAGAGCTCAGTGTGATATGGGTTCTAATGCAAATCTAATGCCTATACATTTCTTTCTACATACTCAATTGGAGTTGGATGCACTTACTTCTGAACGAGTTTCTCTACCGAGCACTACTTTAATTCAAACAATAAGGGAGGTCACGAATGTACTAGTCCAAGTGGACAAATACATCATACCCACAAAATCTTGAACAAGCCACACTTCATTAATGAAAATCCTCCTTTAACTTTAGAACGACATTTCTTAGCCACTACTCAAGCTATTATGAATATTCCGAACAAAACAATCATTTAACAATGAATGGTCGAGCAATCCATTTTTGAAATGGCACTAGAGTGAATAACCATAACTTCAAGTTTAGAGATCCAATCTAATTCTAGAATGGTTCAGTCAAGCTAATAACAGTAAACAAAAATGCTTTATAGGAGGCAGCTCATATTTTATGTTTATTTATGTTTTAATTTTATTAGGAGATTAGTATTAGTATAGTATGTTTTTATTCTCTCAATTTTTGACTATTGTATCGGGAATATTTTCAAAATTTAAACTTCGAGTTAATTTCAAACGATGAGGAATGATTGAGTTGTTTTTATTTTATGGCCTTTATGCAAGTTTTCATTATTCGCTTGCTTATTTATTTATTTGATTAAATTATTAGTTAGTTAAATATCCTAATCAAACTTTTAAATTTCTAATAAACTCTACTTTTATATTAGTTTTATGAATTATATATATATATATATTATTATGAAACAAATTGAAAAAAATAATGAAATAATCCTAGAGAATCCTCATCAATTTGAAATAACACTAGGAATCACTGGTAATATTGGTGATAGTAACCAGAAATTCAAGTGAGAACTTGAGTCTGGCGAATCAATGGTGATTTAAACTTATAGTGTAAATCGCTGGTTAGATCGGTAAGATATCGAGCCTCATTTCGATTGATTCACACAGTAATTCCCCAGCGATTCCACTTAACACCCAAATCGCTGGGCACAATTTCAAGTTTTTAAAATAAAACCCCAAATCACCAAACCCAAAACCACCTCGAACATACAAACCGTTATACCCCTTCATCCAAACAATCATTTTGTCGCCTACATTCAGCCTTCCTCAACTTAATCTTAGTGTATCTAAGTGACTCCTACCTCATTCTAGCTTTGTTCAACTCAAAACAATTCAATTTTGGGATAGTAGGGCCGAACTAGGGTTTAAGGTATTTCTCTTAAGAGCTTGAAGATATAATCTAGAGGAGTTCAAGAGTTTGTATCTTAAGATACTCACTCTCAAGAAGGTAATCATGACAACCCTAGCTCTTTATTTTGATAAATTTTTTGTTTGATAGATTTTTGCAAAAATCTTCAATTGATTTCAAAATTATTTTATTAAAATTCTTTCTATTACCACAAATAAATAATTTTATTGATTCCAATAGATTAGGCATTGCGATTATGATGATCATTGGTTTATAAATTTAATAGTCTTGAAAGTTTGGTATTTTTATCAATGAAAAAGATACATATTTATAATTGATTTGAAATCGAGTTTCAAATGAGTTTGGGGGTTTGTTTTGTTTTCTAAAAAACTAGAATTTATTACACAATTAGTTTTTATTATTTAGAAAAATTGATTTTAAGTTTATAATTGAGTTAGAACTTCGATGCCAATTTTATTTAAGTTTCTGATTGATTTTCAAACTAGCTTTCCGAATAAGATTCTCTTTTAATAGAGTTTTGAATTATACCGTATTTTTTCCAACAACCAGTTTTTTATAATCCACGGGTTTAATTTGTTATTTCGACTTGTGACTTTTGATTTCGGATTATGGTCGGAAGTGGAAAGGTTAGAAGTTCAAGTGAGGGGAGGGGAAAGGGAGCATTAGTAGAAAAACATAAAAGAAAATCCAAAGTTTTAATCATACCAATCAGGCCTATAGGGATTTCAATAAACAATCTTAGAGTAAGAACACCAAGAGAACCTTTTCCAGCTTTAGATTTTAGTGATTAGTCGAAGGGAGAGGAAGAAGTTGAGGAACCTTCGTGAATTCCTTTTTCACTAAATAATTTAATAAACGCAAAGGCTTTTGCGAGTATAAAGAGCGATATTATCAAGAATATGAAAATAATTCCGAAGAGGAGATTTAATGTGAAGAATAAATAAAGTACATGCCTAAGATTTTGAATACAATTAGGGAAATGAATTAGGGATTATTGACTAGGGATTACAATGTTGACAATGACATGGGGACCTCTACAAAGATTGGTTGTGAGATTTTAGTATTTGAATTTTATGCAAATGGGCATGAGAGTGATAATAGAATGGCAGCCATGGTCCGATGAAGATCAGTGGACTATTCACTTGAAAGAATAAACTGGCACTACGGTTTACCAAATTTTATAGGTGAGGAAATAACGAATACTAAAAACCTGAATATGGATTTGGACAAGGATTTCCGCATGAAATTTAGGATGGATTGGAAACAACTTTAAGGATGGATTCATTTAGATAAGGATGGGTATCCAAAAAAACATTCAAACTAAATATTTTAGGAGAACCACTAAAGCATGGAACTATTTCATCAATGCGAGCCTACAACCGAGTCTGTAGTACTACGAGGTTATGAACTACAAGGCAAAAAACTTATACCACATCGATCTAAGGATAGATTACATTGATGTTGAAAAGATCATATATAATTTAATAAGGAATGTCATGACCACAAATAAAAATGAAGGGTTACCTTTTCCCTAAATGATCACGAAATTCTACAAACAAGACCAAGTTCCTATGATAGGTCTTGGGCTGGATGCTCACCCTGACAGGACTATCACTGATGAATACATAGAGAACACCAAACAAGTGCCAGACTATATTGATTGAGAGGAAAAGAGAGAGAGAGAGAGAGAGAGAGAGAGAGAGAGAGAGAGAGAGAGAGAGAGAGAGAGAGAGAGAGAGAGTGTGTGTGTGTGTGTGTGTGTGTGTGTGTGTGTGTGTGTGTGTGTGTGTGTGTGTGTGTGTGTGTGTGTGTGTGTGTGTGTGTGTGTGTGTGTGTGTGTGTGTGTGTGTGTGTGTGTGTGTGTGTGTGTGTGTGTTCGTGTGTGTGTGTGTGTGTGTGTGTTTGTGTATGTTTGTGTGTGTGTGTGTATGTGTGTGTGTGTGTGAAAGATGAGATACTTTGAAGAGAGACCACAAAAAGAAAAAGAATACGGGCAAAAAATAGATGAGTCTTGGAAGAGATGTAATCTGCAGTGTATAATGACAGGATGAACCAAAGCACATAGCCACTTGCTAAAGTCTTCACTGGCATGTACGCTGAATAGACGGAAATGGCCATAATGGGGTAAATCTTGTGGAAACGAATTCAAACTCTGAGAAATCAAAAGTTTATATTTTAGAATCAGCGTGAAATTGCGAGGAACTTGCACAGGTTTGAGAGACGTATTTCTAGGAGATTACAACGCAGAGGAATTGAAGTTTCTGTGCCATCTGCCCGATTGAGATTGCCTAATGAAGGAGTCTTTTCAAAAAGTGCATGGATGGCGGGAGTGGACTACATGCTCTATGATCCCGCAATGTGCTACCAATCTCACAACATGAGCAAGGGGATGGCGACGATGATATGAGTTATGGATGGTGGTTTTGATATACTTTCTTCTATGTTTTGTCTATCTTTGAGTGATTCTATTTGAGGTGTTGGTTTTGTAATGGGATACAATGATCTATGCGATGAGATATGATACTTACTTTGTTATGGTTTGGAATTGATTGTGTTTGATGTGTTTATGCTCTATTAACTGTCAAATCCCAAAATTCTTAAACCGATAGTTAAGGCTCATGAAAGATTAACGAAGACTAATTATAGTATTGGCCGCGAGTCGGGAGTTGAAGACTGGTAAGATTAAGATTGTTAATTAATTTTATTATTGTGTGATATGTGCCTAGTTTTGTGTATTATATATTATTTTATTTTGCGAAACTCGACTTGACTAGGTAAATTCGATATTTTGTGAGGTTTTATCTCGAGATACGTAAAAGAATTAAAATATTGACTTGAACCTTTCTTTCAAATTTCCCGAAAATATTTGCAATTAAGTTTAAAAAATTCAAGTTTTGGACTTTAATTGTATTTAACGAGCCGGGGTGGGTCCCACACCTCGATTTCCATGTGAGATGAGTTGTTCGAGAGTTTCAGAGCGCATTGGTAAATATTTCAATTTTTTGCGGAATTGAGGTATTTTTGGGGGTTTAATTTGGACATAAAATAAGAGATAATCATGAAATTAAATTAAATAATTAATAAATTAGTGGCCGCCTAGCAACAAGTAGAGTCGAGGGTGACACACATGAGACGTACAATAGTGTGCACGCCCGAGGTAAATCGTTGGTGTGCGTAGTAAATTTATAGGTAAGAAAAACATAGGCATATATACTTATATATAATTGATATATATATATATATATATATAAATATATGTAACCTATAGTTTGATTTAAATTGTTTAAATCATTGCATTCGCCACGAGATACGCTTTACGTTAGCATCGAGAAGAAGAATGGTTGAACGTTGGCTGTTGGAAAAATATATCCATGCCTCGAGATGTGTGCAACCTAATCTCGAGGACAATCAAGTGGTGCATGGAGGAAATTGTATGATTTGTTATAAAATCATAAGATCTGCCTCGAGATGCGTAATACATATCCGAGGGACCGATATATTTGATTTCACCTAAATTAGTAAAGTGGTGATGATCTTATTAATATCCACAAGATCGACCTCGAGATATGCAACATCTATCTTTTAAAAGATCAAATTAATGAAGATAAACCATTAGATTTTCTTCGAGATTCATGTGACACGAATATCGAAAAAATTTAATATATATCTTCAACAATAAATCGTCTCTCCTCACCCCTGTTTCGAAAATGAAAATCAAAAGAAGAGGGACCGAAAAATGTGGAAAAGTTGAGAATGCGAGGAGAGATTAAAACTTATGGTGAGTTGTGTTGTGTTGTTGTTTATTTTTGGGTCATTATCGTCACTGTGGTGATGAGAAATTGTTGTTGTTTTGGGCTCTGTTTGACATGAACAAACTAGCTTATTAGCTAGCTGATAAGCTATATTATAAGCGACTTCAATAAATAAATCGTTTTTGGTTAGCAGCTTATTTTAAAAATAAGTTAGATGAAATTTAAAATCTTGGACGCTATCCTAAGTAGTGTTTACTTAAAAAAAATGTTGGATCTAGTTTTAATTTCCCTTTCAACCCTCAAATACATTAATTAAGTAAAAAAACACTAAACATAACAAAGTTGAAAATACTAAATTATAAATTTATTATTAATATTTCATTTTTTTAAAAAGATTAAATAAAAAATATTAAATAATAAAAAATATATTTATATATATAATATTAAATATTTATTAAATAAATAATTATGTTTATAAGTTCTACATTTAATAATACGTATATATCATTTATAATATATAACATGTCTTTTCACGTCATTTTGTATTTCTCCGCTATGTGATTAGCTATTTCTTCCAAACATTTTTAAATGATAAGCTAGATTTTTTATTTTCAGCTGTCGGTTAGATTATCAGCTTACGGCTAGATTATTAGCAATCGACTATTGCTGTTGGACGTTGGGGATTATGGTTGTTCATAGAGGTTTGGTTCATCCAGGGAGGATGATGAAAGGGGAATCGTCTCCCTTGCCTTTCTCGAGGATTTATATCAAGTTTTTTCTCGTAATGTGCGTTACGCTACCTAAAAATATCATAAATTTAGAAAATTATTTAAAAGCATAGTCTATGTTAATTATTTATTTTGAACCACAATTTAAAGTTAAAATTAGGATCCGAACATCTGAAGAGTTGATTTGGAGGGATTCCAAGGTTTTTAAGTCGAGACAAGACCAATAAATATATAATAAATTGAAAAAATATTTTTAAGCCTAGACAACTTAATTTTCAATGCTGAACAATAATTTTAAGTCAAAAACAAAATTCAGGCATCGGAGAATTTATTTTGGAAGTATTTTAAGGGTTTCGAGACACGATTGAGTCAATTAAACTACAACTAATTGGAAAAAAACTTATGGAATAGTTTTGGAATTTTATTGGACTTGTAAATGAATTGTAGGAGCGCAATTGGAACCCCATGCAGACTAGTTTACCGACTAGGAGAAGGGAGTTGCGATATTGTATTTATAAGGTTAAGTAAATCTCATAGTAACCTTTACATTGTATGATTATAATTTCGTATAATTGCATTGATTCTTGATATTGCATTATTTATTGTACATGCATACACGGGTAGGGAGGATAAGGGCGATTCAAGTCTCCTTATACTGTTCACTATACCGTGGTTATAGAACACTATACTATGCTCGAGGGGATGGAGACACCGATACTTTGCATCACGTGGTTATCATGAGATCACATTGAACCAGATCATACTCACATAGTTTCGAGGAACAAGAATCGTTTTATTGTCTTATCTAGGCATGAGTCCTTATTACTATGTACTTACCACTTTCAAAGGATGTCAACTGATTGTGGTGGGATAGTAGAAACGGTATAGATTCACGGCTATATTTAAATCTTAGATTATACTGTTCATTTGATCTCTTGGATTATTATGCATTTGATTATTACAAGTGTAGTGGATGATGTGGGATTTACTTATCTGACATTGTGTTTTATAATTGGGTAATGACGAGGTCTAGCGATGACAAGGGAAAGCTTTTCGACCGTTTGTGACTTGCTCAGTTCCTTTCTCTGTATATATATATTGTTTTTGAATATAATATATTATATAAATGTGTTTTTTCTTTGTAGAACTACATTCGCTGTGTACTTTACTTTGCGAGCCCCTAACGTTGTCATCTGTTTTTAGCTTTACGAGCTACTTATGTTTTCGAAAAATGCATAAATCCTGGGATTTTCATAAAAGAGGGATTTGAGTGACTCGACCGATAGGGATAGGGGCGAAGAAACTTGATCGACTACTAGAGATGAGCAAGGTTCATGTGTGGATGTGATCACTTTTGAAATTGTTGAAATGGTTTTGAGACTGATTAAAATACAGTGGAGCATAGGTAATAATGGTTTAAGAATTTTGAAAACCTGAAATAGGTGAGAATGAATAAATAATTTTTGTGAATGCAATATACATTGTTATGAGGTGGGTTGTGAGTCCTTCGACATTTCCATCAAGTTTAGCAGGTTTTGTTGAAGATTCTTGAAGGTCGGGTTTTTTCAGTGTAAGCTTAAAAATATATGAGGTGTCGTCGAAAACTTTTAAAGAATTTTAAGATTATGTAATCAATTTAAAGGTGTTTTGAGGTTTGTGATATACTTTTAGAATCCTTTAGACTTGATAAGTATTATAATTGATGATTACTTTGAATTGATTTTAATTAATTATTGAATGTGAGATTAAGGCCGCTAGATTATTAGGGGATTATAATAATCTAGGCCGGTCAGATGTCGTAATTAGGTGGGGCCTGACAATAACATTGGTAATGATGCTTGAAAATCTTTAATTCGTCATGTTTTTCTTAATTATGAAATTCATTTGTGTGGGAATTTGTTCATTAATTATTTTAATTTTTTCTATTATAATTCGTTTATGCTTCACGAGGTTTATTTGTTTTGTTGAAAACTGACTTAATTTCAAACCTGGAGGACAAGGTTTGAAATTATTTTATAATTATTTAGGTGAAGTGAAGTAGAAAGAAGCAAAATATGAAAGACTCGAGAGGTAGAATCTATTTATTCAATGTTCAAGTTGACTGAAATTCTTAAGTTTTTGAAGATATTAGTAATATTTTCATTTTACTTTATTTAATTAGAAATATGAATTGAATATAATTTGGATTTAAATAGAAGCGATATTTTTATTACCCATACAAATAGAAATGTTATGATAGAAAGGAGTTATTATACTTTATTCGACTTAACTTATATTGTGTATGCATTAAAAAAGCTTAAAGGGGATTGATTGGTTTGTGTTAGACATTGTAATGAGTAGAAGATCGAAACAAAAGTGCGAGATAAACAAGATAGGTTTATAAGAAGCTTGTTACACAAAGATTATTGATCAAGTATTTTATATTTATTTATATATAATAAAAAAATCTTTATGCCACAAATAAAAGAAGAAATAGAAAATTAGCCAATAAACTTTACTTAGTTGGAAATAATACTTTCTTGACTATACTGAAAGTGAGAAGAGGTAACAAGAGTTTTTCAATGAAAAAATACGGAGACCTACACATTCCAAAGAAATGGAGCAGGGAATCTAGTAGTGGGAAAAAGGTGAGGAAGAGTTCCTATAAAAATAATAGAATTTCAAAGGAAATAGAACAGAGAACCGTAGGAGTAAAATATAATATATAGGAGAAACAATGTATATATATATAAGAAGAAAAAAAAGAAAAATAGAGATATAAAAAATATAAGGATATTTATGAATAATTGTTCAAATAAAAGATTTAGCTTGAGTGCTTATAGCTAAGTTGAGTAAAGTATATTTTTATTCCAACATTCCAATAATTAAAAATGATGATGATAATTATTAATGATTTAAAATTCCTATCAACTTTGATTGTAGTGATATTTTAAATATCGTTTGAAAATGAGATTGATTTAGTGATTTTTGTATCTTGAAATTTTATATTAGTTATCATAAGCTTGATGCTTGTCAGTGGAGATTGAGAAAACCTATATAATGGTTCTTGGCCTTTGTAATTGATTTAACTATGAATTATAGGTGTATTGCATGACTAGAAGGTTTAATTGTCAAATAAGAGATTGTTCTTTAAATCTTTCTACTCTAACATGATTTATATTTTTATGAAGGTAATATGTTTCTATTTAATAATCTCTTTTGTTTAAGAATAAAGAATAAGTAATTATGAAATCATAATAAAAGATGTAAAGAGAATATAATTGAGAATATTCTTTTGCTCTAGACAACAAAGTGTCGAGTTTGATGGTATTTGATAAGTCAATAATTAGATAGCATTTTATGGTGTATTTAAGGTAATTTTAGATGAAAAGGGCTATATTACACTGGGTTTTCTCTTATTTTTGTGATTTTAAGTTATAATTAGAATATGTGAAGAAATGGATGAAAAAATAAGAAAATGAAGGGTTTAATCAAGTAGAAAAAACACACAACGAATCACCAACGAATCAAGAATCAACCATAATTTATTTGTGGCGATTTGACCGCGATTCAGGATTTACATATAAATCGCAAGACAAATCGATGGAGTACAAAACTACGTTTTCAAGGATTTGGCCAACGATTTGAGTTAAGTGGAATTAGTGACTAATCGCTTGATACGATTTCTAGAATATTAGATAACTATGAAGAATTTGGGTTGGTTTGGAATATGTATTACCTAAAATACTCTATATACATGATCTTAGGGCTACCAAATCAATTGCCCTTGAGTACTTAGATCAATATTTCATTTCTTTTTTAGCCATAGTTTATTGCTTTTATATTTATTTATTTTTTAGATTTATTATTCATTGCTTTCGGGAACGATTTGCAGATTCAAAGTATTTATTAAGAGGTGTTTATCTGTCTTTTATTTACTTTATTTCGGTATTTATTATGAATATGGATGAATAGTTTATTAATTTAAATAAAGTTCGAACATGAACTTGATATGTTTTGTGATGTATTCATAATGAGATTTATATTCTTTAATATCTATTCTTCGATTCTCTGTTGAATAAAATATTACAATCTTGAAGCTTTATATGCAACTATGATTGTTTAATTTAGATTCAATATCTAGTTTAAAATAGTAACTATGATTGTTTAAAAGGTCTTTTGCCGTTTAGATGTCTTAAGGTGGATTGAGTTCCAAGTCTAATATTGAAGTAACTTTTCGAAGATATTATACTTATATAGTAGTTCGAAGCTTTCATGAAATGCAATGTAGTTTTATTGCCTAAAGTTAATTTCTTTGAGCTTTTAAATGATTAATTCAATAAAATTAGAATGTGGGTTTTTCATTGATATAAGGAGAACTGATGGCTTGATAAAGGCCATCTACTTACTAATAATTTGAATTTAATGATCTAGAATACTTTATAAAGAGATTAAAGTATGCTTATGATTATGATTTAAGTAATATGTTTAGATACAAAATGGATTGATGTTTCATTATTCTTGATGTTTGTTTAGATGTTTATTTTCTATTGAATTGAATTGAATTGTGTTAATTAAGTTAGTTTAATTAGTTTAATTAAATATTATACCTTTATAGTTTGAATTAAGATATTTTTAATTCCTTTTTTAATTAAATTAAATTAAAAACAATAAAAACCTTGAAAGACTTTTTTCTCAAAGAAGTTTGCTAAATACATATGGACATGATCCCACTTAAAACTATTTCAAATAATAAAGTCGTACGAATGGCTTATTGTACAAGCTCGACACATGTCAACTATGATCAAAATTTAGTGATAGAGAACCCTAAAAGGGGGCGGCAGTGCTACGGTGTTGCTAGTAATGGCGGAGGTAGTCCCACTTCTGCCGCCAAAGAGCTCTCCACTCGGAAGCCTTCCTAAGACCTCAAGAGAGGGGTGGGGGAATAGGCCATCTCTTCCCTCGCACATGTGCACCCTGGAGCAGCCCGGCACACATACTAAGGGCAATATCGGCCACTGGTCCTCAAACTACGGGCCAGTTCGGCCCTTGACTCACCCTTAATAGGGACCAACTTAGCCCCTGACGTAAACTCAAGGGCCAGACCGGCCCCTGGACCGAAATTAGGGGCCTGATTGACCCCTAGAGTCTCAAACATGGGGAATTTTGGCTTGCACTAAAAAAAGGGATGCATTTTCATGCCCTCGGGGGAGGAATTAGGTTGGTCACATGTAACAACCCAAATCGACTCGCGACATAGGACCCACTGACAGATACGTAGTTTGACCTTAACGCGTGACCGATGCATATTTAATATTTGTTTGGTGATTTTCTAGTGTGTGTGTGATTGTGTAGATTATTAAATCACATTTATTTGTTATTTATAGGCATTGTGACACGAGTGAAGACACACTTCGAGATGCATGTGGGACCTGGTTAGAGAGTGATTTATGAGTTTTTAATTAAGTTATAAACCCATCAATGTATCCAAATTGTGTGTATTAGTTTATTTGGAATATAATGTACAAATTAATTAAATCAAAGTACTTAAATTTATGTAAAAAATATAAACACTTGATTTGCCTCGAGATACATGTTAAAATGAGATTTACAATATTTGAGTCAGTTTTTGTGTTAGTGGGTGAGAATAAGTGGAGATAATGGGGTGATTATGAGCCTTTAGTTCTCCTCGTGATTGAGAAAATCAAGTGAGATGAAGAGCTATAAATGATGCATGTATAGATGTATATAAGTGTAACATTTCCATGCAACTTAGTGAAAAAAAACTGAGGTTGGGAATGTTCGAGTTCGTAGAAAATCTAGGGTTGGGAATGTATATAAGTGTAATATTTCCATGCAACTTAGTGAAGAAAATATCCAATTGAGCATCTAGGAGAGGATTAAAGAGCTTAGGATCAAAACTAAAAGCATAGATAACAATCTTATGTTTTTCTTTTAATTAATTCATAGATTTTGAACATGAATCAAAAGATGTTTGATGAAAATGAGTTTGTTGTTGATCATTATTGTTTTTTATGAGCTACTTGAAGGTTTATTTGAAGGTCACCCAAGAGGGGGGGTGAATTGGGTTACCGAGTAGTTATTGCCCTTTTAAAACTTTATGCGCAAATTACAACTATAATGCATACACTATCAATGAATATATATATATGCTATGCAAGTGAATGGAATGGAAGAGATGGAAAGTGACACACAATTTATAGTGGTTCGATCCAACGATCTACGTCCACTACCTAACCTCCCCGGTTATGATTTTTAACCCCCACTTATATTGCAAATAAGTGTTACAACCTAAGCATACAAGCCTAAAGTGCCTAATTACAATTAGGACTTCCCACCTAGCCGCAACTAGGATTTGTGCCTAGTCTCAACTAGGTCTTCCCCTTTGACTTAGATTCCACTAAGTCTTACAATCATACAAATACAATAAGTTGCTGAAAAATAATGAGATACACTTTACAACATAAAATGGTATCAAATTCAAACACTAGCAAGCCTCCTAGAGCCTAACAACTCTTATGCATGCAAGTATGAGAATAAATGGAATATGCAAATATGTCACTGATTTTGTTGCAAATCCCAAATGTGAAATCGTTTTAAAAACTTAATATATTAGTGTAAAACCGATTTCAAGTCTAAGAACAATAGTTTAACAAAAATCAAGTTTAAGTGCAAAACTTTTGTTCAAATCAATCTTAGGGTTTGATAAAATAAATTTAAGTGCAAAAACCAAGAAGAAGGTGTGTTCAAACACACAACAAAATGATTTTCAAATCAAATACACAAAACTATGTAGATTAAGCACAAGCAAGATTTTAGATCTAGGACTTTCTTACAAACAAGAGAATGACAAAAGAGATCAGCTTCTTGTACTCCTTTGAAAGCCTCAAAAGTGCTGGATTAGAGAACTAAAGAACAGCCACAAAGATCTCCTTTTGCTTCTTCACAAAAATCAAAATTCTTCTCTTTGTAGATTTTGAGTTTTTGAGTGTGTTTCTTCCTTCTTTTTGACAAAACCATGTTCTTGGTGGTTTTATTATGTTAGGTATTCCATCTTGACAGTTTATGACCGTTCTAGGGATCCAAAAAACAGATCAAGAACTTCAAATTAAAGTGTGTTTTCCAGTTTGTAAAAAAAAAGTCATCGAGATATGCAATTAGCGCGCTAATGCTTTGAGACCTAGCGCTAACTAACTTAACGCGCTAATGAAATCATTAGCGCTAACTAACGGGGACCTCAAAACAATTATTTTGTTCCTTTGTGTTAGCGACCCTTAAACTAGTCCGGGACCTAACCAACCCTTATATAACATGTTATACACGTTTATTATGAGTCATTAAGCCTAATTGGGTGGTCCGATATTTTTACAAATCCCGAAAACGAAAATTCACGATTTCATAATGTATTAGGGGCTTTTCTACAAATTTACGCTTTTCTTTTCGAAGACCTTTCAAAAACGAGTTTTTCTTTTTCGAAAACATTTACAATGATCTCTAATATGCAAATGACCATCCACACAAAGTTTCACATTGTTTAAACTCATAGACCTAGTTATGTGTTTAAATTCCACTTTGAAACTTGAAGTAAACTTATAACTTTGAAAAATGGTTTAAGAAACTTGATATGCATGGACTAATGCATTTGGCTTGCGTGAAAGAATTTGTATACCTTACATTGAAATTACAAATTGCGGTTTGAACTTTCATCTTCATTTCTTCATTAATGCCGAGTCTTGAACTTGTATTTCTTGAATACCCTTGATATGTTGTTTTGCATCCTTTAACAAAAACTGAAATACACTAGATGTTTATTAGTACATTTTCACCTTGTTTGTTTCCATCAAAATCTCGGTCGGAGTGTGAGTGACTAACTACTTAGTCCAACAATCTCCCCCTTTTTGATGATAACAAACAATGTGAACTTTAAAGGTGTAAAACGTAATCTAAATGTATATCGCATTCATGATTTTATATTTCATATATGCAAGTTCAAAACACATCAACCTTTTCAAGTTCAACCACATTTTTCTCCCCGTTTGATACCATCAAAAAGTGGGGCCAAGCATCCCCATCAATAAACACAATAGAAACAATACGAGAGAAATATACTCTCCCCCTCACTTTATGCATATCAAGAAACAATAGACGGTAGCGATACAAATGCATAGACGATAAAACATAGTGAAGCAAAAAATATCCATATAGAAAACTCGAGAGATACGCAAAAAAAATTCATGATATAGATAGCATAAAGCAATGAGAGCATAGTTGTGGCTTAAACATGGAGTTTAAAAAAAGAAATTGACAAAGAAGGGAGAGGATGTTACCTAGGAGTGGAGATCAGCATAAATGGGTCGAGATGTCATGTTCTGAATTTATAGACGCACAGTCGTCATTAGCGCGCTAATGATAAAATTAGCGCGCTAATGGGTGTTCATATTCGGGGCGCACGCTATTAGCGCGCTAATTGTTATTAGCCTAATCCCCTCTAGAAATTTTTGGTCGACATCATTAGCGCGCTAATTTTTAACTATTAGCGCGCTAATTCCTCTCTGGAATTTTTTGACAAAAATTTTTGGATTTTTGCAATATAGCTCCGATTCTCCTCAAACTTCATGGACACTTCACTAACACCATATAAAAAGGTTTGGAATAGCTAAAACATATGTAGAAGGTCCGATTTTCGAAACATGCCTAACTCACGCCGAATTTTAGAAAATTGTTCTCTAGGCAAAGGCTTAGTGAATATATCGGCTAGTTGATCCTCTGTGGGCACATGGATGAGTTTAACATCGCCCTTTTGGACGTGATCACGAAGAAAATGGTGTCTAATCTCAATATGTTTTGTTCTTGAGTGTAACACCGGATTTTTCGATATGTTTATCGCACTTGTGTTATCACAATAAATTTCAAGCACACCCAACTAGGATTTGATAATCCTCAAGTTGTTGTTTCATGTATAGAACTTGAGCACAACAACTCCCTACAGACACATATTCGGCTTCCGCGTAGATAAAGCAACGAAATTTTGCTTTTTGCTTTGAACCATGAGATAAGTGAATTTCCTAGCAAATGACAAAATCCGGAAGTACTTTTCCTATCGACTAGACTTCCCGCATAATCAGAGTCAACAAAACTGCGGAGTTCGAAACTCTTAGTTTTGTTAAACCACAATCCTAAATCTTGTGTTCCACTTAGATATCGAAATATGCGCTTTACACACTTTAAGTGGGACTCCTTGGGATCGGATTGAAATCTAGCACATAAGCACACACTGAATCATAAAAATGCCATGTTTGGATTGCTTTATTTGCAAGCCTAGAAAGTATGTTAGTTCTCCCATCATGCTCATTTCAAATTCATTTGTCATTAATGATGAGAATTCATTACATAGACTTGTGTTGGATGTTTAAGAATGCGCTTTTAACATCCATTTGATATAGTAAAAACCCATTGTAGCAAGCATAAGCAAGTAACATTCAGATTGCTTCTAGTCTTGCTACGGGTGCAAAGGCTTCCTCATAATCAATTCCTTCTTCTTGATTGTAGCCTTGTGCAACCAACCTAGCCTTGTTTCTTACAATTTCACCTTTTTCATTCTTTTTGTTTCTAAAAACCCATTTGGTGCCTATGGTTGTGTGGTCCTTGGTCTAGGTACTAATGTCCATACCTTGTTCCTAACAAAGTGGCTTAGCTCCTCTTGCATAGCCATTACCCAAAATTCATCTCCTAAGGCATCATCTATCTTAGTGGGCTCGGTTTGTGATACAAAAGCTATATGTCCTTCATCTCGATGTAATGTGGACCTAGTGATTACTCCTTTGTTTGGATCACCTATTATTTGTTGGGATGAATGACCAATTAGAAGTCTTGAATTCTTAGGCGCACTTGTGTCGGATTCTTTACATGCCTCGACTTCTTGACTATTTGAAGTTTGTCCTAGGGTGCCATCATCTTCATCATCGATCCTCAATTTTTCCAAGTTTTGCATCATCTTAACTTTGGGATCCACTTCATCAAATTTCACATGGATAGACTCTTCTATGGTTTTGGTTGATCTATTAAACACCCTATATGCTTTGCATGCATAGAGTAGCCAAGGAAAGTACATACCTTTGACTTTGGGTCAAATTTGTCTAATTGATCCTTATCATTTAGAACATAGCAAGTACAACCGAACACCTTAAAGTAACTTATGTTGGGCTTTCGGCCTTTCCATAGTTCATAAGGAGTCTTTTTCACTTGCTTTCGACATTTACTTTATTTATAACATAGCATGCCGTGTTAATGGCTTCTGCCCAAAAGTGCTTAGCTATGTTGTACTCATTTAGCATAGTCCTACACATCTCTTGGAGTGTCCTATTTTTTCTTTCAACAACTCCATTTTGTTGGGGTGTTCTAGGAGAGAATAATTGGTGTGTATAACCTTGTTTAGCACAAAAATCCTCCAAGTTTCTATTTACAAACTCACCACCTCTATCACTTCTAATGATGGTGATTTTGTATCCTTTTCATTCTCAACTAAAGCACAAAATTTTACGAGCACATCAAACACTTCATATTTGATGAGAGAAAAATACACCCATGTATATCTAGTAAAATCATCAACAATGACAAAGCAATATGATTTACCTCCTAGGTTTTGTGTTTGGGTGGGTCCGAACAAATCCATATGGATAAGTTCTAAGGCTCGAGTCACATCACTTGTTACTTTCGTCTTAAATGACGATTTCACTTGTTTACCGAGGATACAAGGTTCACACTCCTTGTCTTTCTTAAACGTGCATTTGGGTAGACCCTTAACTAGATCATGCTTAATCAATTTTGACAAGTTCTCCATGCTAGAATGTCCTAATCTACGGTGCCACAACCATGCATCACATTCACTTTGTGCACTCAAACATGAGACATTTTGCATATTCATCTCATCAAAGTTAATGGCATAAACATTTTTATCTCTATATGCAATAAATAAGGTTTCATGCTTCTCATTCCTAACAATGCATTTCGATGATTCAAACATAACATGAAATCCTTTGTCACACAATTGACTAATACTTGAGCAAATTATGTTTCAATCCATCAACAAGATAAACGTTAGAAATAGAAAGTGAATTGTTACCGACGGTTCCGAGACCAATAACTCTTCCTTTGTTGTTGTCTCCAAATGTAACCTATCCACCATCATGCCGCTTTAGTTCAATAAATTCATGTGCATCTCCGGTCATGTGTCTTGAGCACCCACTATCCAAGTACCATGGGGTGCTCTTCCTCACATCCTACACAATGGGAAACACACTAGATTTTGGTACCCAAACACCTTTGGGTCCGAGAATGTTAGTGTAGTAAACATTTTTAACTACCCATGCTAGTCTACCCACTTTGGCCTTTTGTAATGCACATTTCCCGACCACATGAGTCTTGTTGCATTTAGAGCATCTACGATCATCATTTAGCAATTTCTTGTAACTTAACAAGTTTGCTCCATAACCTATGCCTCTTTTGTTGAGTGCACGTCGTTGTGCTCCCAACATCATGTCAAACATTTCTTTACCATTTGTAAACTTATGCACCGTGCTAGTCAAGTCCTCTACTTCCTTGACTAAAGCATCTCTCTCCTCTATGACTTCATTTAAGTCACTTTGGAGATCATTAATGGTCTCATTTTGTGACTCTATTTCACTAATTGCAATGGTCAAGCTCTTTTTGAGTTGTTTGGTCTTTTTGACCTCCTTTTCCAACTCTTTCCTAAGCTCATCAAGATTTGGAACATCATCTAAATCATCAACATTATCAAAGTTAAAAGAGTTATAATTTACCTCACCTTGTGCCATGAGACAAAGTATTGCCTTCTCACTTTCCGATTCGGATTCTGAACTTGATGATGATGAGTCATCCCAAGTTTCTTTGAAACTCTTCTTTCCTTTCTTATTGTCAAACACCTTCTTGGATTTGCAATCCGCCTTGATGTGACCCGGTTTGCCGCAACCGAAGCATATGGTTTCATTTGATTTTCCTCCCTTGCTTCCACTTCGAAACTTCTTCTTATACTTGTCTCGCTTGTACATGACCCTGTTGAGCTTTCTTGAGAGCATAGCTACTTCCTCCTCAAGATCATTGTCATCACATGATTTTTCATTTTCAATGATCTCTACCGATGCACTAGGGGAGCTATTTGCCTTCAAGGCGATATCTTTTCTTGAACTCTTAGTTCCTCCACTTAATGCTTCCAATCTTGCTCGGTCTTTAAGTTCAAATTCATGGACTGATAGCTCTCCACACAATGCATCAAATGTGTAATCTCCAAGATTTTGTGCCGATTGGATAGCATACTTCTTGGCATCCCATTCCTTAGGCAAGCCTCTAAGGAATTTATACACCGAGGTTTCTTGATCATAATTCTTTCCAAGATTCTTGATCTCATTCAATAGTTTAGTGAATCGAGTGATGGCGGTGGCTATGTCTTCATCGGACCCAACTCGAAAAGTTTCATAGTGCTCCTCAAGAATTCTTAACTTGGTCTTCTTCACTTGCATGGTACCTTCATAGTGTACCCCAAGCTTCTCCCATACTTCCTTAGCCGTTTGACAAGCACTTACTAGGTTAAATTCATTTTCACTTAGCGCACAAAACAAGTGATTCATGGCTTGATCATTTGAGAGCTCAATCTTTATCTCCTCGGCGGTGTACTCTTTCAAGGGCTTATCCGGTGGAGTGTAGCCACTTTCAATTACATCCCATAAGAATCTATTTTGTGCTCTAATGTAGAATTTCATTCTCACTTTCCAATGAGCATAGTTAGTTCCATCAAAATACGGAGGCCTACTCGAAGAGTTGCCTTCCCGAAGCGAGCCGGATCTAAGGTTTGCATCCTTGCACAAAAAGAACACTCAAAGATACGTTAGTAATACTTTGAGCAATAACCCTCTCTGATACCAATTGAAGGTCACCCAAGAGGGGGGGTGAATTGGGTTACCGAGTAGTTATTGCCCTTTTAAAACTTTATGCTCAAATTACAACTATAATGCATACACTATCAATGAATATATATATGCTATGCAAGTGAATGGAATGGAAGAGATGGAAAGTGACACACAATTTATAGTGGTTCGATCCAACGATCTACGTCCACTACCTAACCTCCCCGGTTAGGATTTTTAACCCCCACTTATATTGCAAATAAGTGTTACAACCTAAGCATACAAGCCTAGAGTGCCTAATTACAATTAGGACTTCCCACCTAGCCGCAACTAGGATTTGTGCCTAGTCTCAACTAGGTCTTCCCCTTTGACTTAGATTCCACTAAGTCTTACAATCATACAAATACAATAAGTTGCTGAAAAATAATGAGATACACTTTACAACATAAAGTGGTATCAAATTCAAACACTAGCAAGCCTCCTAGAGCCTAACAACTCTTATGCATGCAAGTATGAGAATAAATGGAATATGCAAATATGTCACTGATTTTGTTGCAAATCCCAAATGTGAAATCGTTTTAAAAACTTAATATATTAGTGTAAAACCGATTTCAAGTCTAAGAACAATAGTTTAACAAAAATCAAGTTTAAGTGCAAAACTTTTGTTCAAATCAATCTTAGGGTTTGATAAAATAAATTTAAGTGCAAAAACCCAAGAAGAAGGTGTTCAAACACACAACAAAATGATTTTCAAATCAAATACACAAAACTATGTAGATTAAGCACAAGCAAGATTTTAGATCTAGGACTTTCTTACAAACAAGAGAATGACAAAAGAGATCAGCTTTGAAGAGATTCTTGTACTCCTTTGAAAGCCTCAAAAGTCTTTGGATTAGAGAACTAAAGAACAGACCACAAAGATCTCCTTTTGCTTCTTCACAAAAATCAAAATTCTTCTCTTTGTAGATTTTGAGTTTTTGAGTGTGTTTCTTCCTTCTTTTTGACAAAACCATGTTCTTGGTGGTTTTATTATGTTAGGTATTCCATCTTGACAGTTTATGACCTTCTAGGGATCCAGGGTCCAAAATAGATCAAGAATTCAAATTAAAATGTGTTTTCCAAATGTAAAAAAAAGCATTAGATATGCAATTAGCGCGCTAATGCTGAGACCTAGCGCGCTAACTCTTCACTTAACGCGCTAATGAAATCATTAGCGCGCTAACTGCAGGGACCTCAAAACAATTATTTTGTCCCTTTGTGTTAGCGACCCTTAAACTCGTCCGGGACCTAACCAACCCTTATATAACATGTTATACATGTTTATTATGAGTCATTAAGCCTAATTGGGTGGTCCGGATATTTTTACAAATCCCGAAAACGAAAATTCACGATTTCATAATGTATTAGGGGCTTTTCTACAAATTTACGCTTTCTTTTCGAAGACCTTTCAAAAACGAGTTTTTCTTTTTCGAAAACATTACAATGATCTCTAATATGCAAATGACCATCCACACAAAGTTTCACATTGTTTAAACTCATAGACCTAGTTATGTGTTTAAATTCCACTTTGAAACTTGAAGTAAACTTATAACTTTGAAAAATGGTTTAAGAAACTTGATATGCATGGACTAATGCATTTGGCTTGCGTGAAAGAATTTGTATACCTTACATTGAAATTACAAATTGCGGTTTGAACTTTCATCTTCATTTCTTCATTAATGCCGAGTCTTGAACTTGTATTTCTTGAGTACCCTTGATATGTTGTTTTGCATCCTTTAACAAAAACTGAAATACACTAGATGTTTATTAGTACATTTTCACCTTGTTTGTTTCCATCAAAATCTCGGTCGGAGTGTGAGTGACTAACCACTTAGTCCAACATTATTTGTGCTCCCAAGTCCCAATTGTCAAATTTACAAGTTTTGGCCAAATTAAGATTTTGTCACTATTTTTGTTTTGGTCCAGTTTCAATGGACAAATGAACTTGTTTTTAAAATCTGATATTATCATTGGATTCCTTGTAAAATTCTACCCAATTTACTAAAAGGAAGTTCTGGATTTGGTGTTGTTTTGAAGAAGTTATGAGCAATCAAAGTTTTAAATGTTTTGAACAAAAAAACCCATTTTCGAAGCAATTAACTTGTTTAATTCAGTAATTATTGAAGTATAATCTGTTAATATCATGGAGAAAGTGTTAGGGACCCTTGGTGAAGGGAACAAAGATTCCAGTGTAATGATTTGTTACTAAAAAGTGGTGATTAGTGCTAACTCGAATCCTAATTAACTCCAGTTAAGTTTATAGCTAAGTCTAGCGTCCCTAGATTAGTGTATGCGTAGGTTTATGTGATGTTTGGTTTTTGTGTGACGTGTTTAAATAATTTGTAGGTGTTAAGGTTAATTGGAAAATTAATATAAGCATATAGTATGGGACATAAATAAATAATTACTAAATTATCCGTACACCTAATGAGACGAGGGGGTCGTGAAATGAATGTGCACGCTCGAAAGTACTCATTGGTGTGTTTGTTGAATTTATTGGCGTTAAAATACATAGGAATATATTTATATATAATTGATATAAAAATATATATAAATAAAACCTATAGTTAGATTTTATTATTATGGATCATTGGATTGCCTCGAGATGAGCGTAAATGGAGGAACGATATTAAGATGCGTGTCACTTTATGTTTATGTTATTTTAACACAATCTGTTGGGGCATATGCCCTAGGTTAATCTACAAACATTGTTTATCTTATAATTTTAGTCAATAAAATTGAGATTTTTATTTTTTGTTTTATTATAGGTGATTGCATGTTTACTTTATAGTAAGATCCATTAGTATTTATTGAAATATCATAAATGTCCCTAGTCGGTCATTATACTGGGAATTATAATCAATTAAGACTAGTGTTAATCTTGAATGATGGTCATGTGAATAAGGATATGAATCGAGATCAAAAGTACTTGTTAGGGAATAAGGTACTGGAATGACCCGCTATGAGAACACCACATGGATTAAATCATAAGTGTTACTCATAATAGATATATCATGTAAGACTTCAACTTGAAATTACCATAGAATTCAATATTAGGAGCATGGTAATTTGACACAATCAAACATTGTATTTAATCAGGCGATTATAAAGATTGTGATTGG
This sequence comes from Stephania yunnanensis, assembly GCA_039657365.1. Classification (NCBI taxonomy): domain Eukaryota; kingdom Viridiplantae; phylum Streptophyta; class Magnoliopsida; order Ranunculales; family Menispermaceae; genus Stephania; species Stephania yunnanensis. Next base: position 46,668,186 of record CM077584.1, on the reverse strand, counting down.
TTACCATGTGAATAATATGTGAAGGTGTGTAATCAAGATAGAATTTTTCATTCTCATATAGAGAGAGATATCAGTGGATCCCTCGATATGTTGGACTATTAAATGGTCACATCTAAGTGAATTTATATGATCAATATGACTTGGATGTTTTTGGTCTACCTAAAGATCAATACTAGTACAATTAAACATTAATGGTGATTTTTCATGCCTTATGTTTAATCAAAGAATATCGCACGATAAAAGGATATGCTATATGCTATTCATTAGGTTGTATTGATTTGTATATTTATGCTACATGGGTAGTTATAATGCTTTGCTAGAGACCGCTTATAACTTGTCTATCAAAATGGTTTTTGGTTCACTGCCAACATCTTAGGTCGCACACAAAGAATGGCTATATGCAATTTCAATTGGTCTAGAGTAATAAATTTTATGTTGGGGCATGTGACCTAGATCAATCTACAAACATTGTTTATCTTATAGTTTTAGTTAATAAAATCGAGAATTTCATTTGTTGTTTTATTATAAGTGATTGCATGTTTACCTTATATTAAGATCCATAGGGTATTTGTTGAAATAACGTAAATGTTTCTAGTCAGTCGTTATATTGGCAACTATAATGAATTAAGACTGGTGTGAATCTTGATTAATGGTCATGTAATGATCATGCGTATATGGATATGAATCGAGATCAAGAGTACTTATTAAGGAACAAGGTACTGAACCAACCCGTTATAAGAACACCAAATGAATTAAGTCATAGGTGTCACTCATGATAGATATATCATTTAGCATTCGATTTGATATTACTATAGACTTCAATATTATGAACATGGTAATTCGATACAATTAAAAGTTGTCTTTGACCAGACAATTATAAAGATCGTGATTGGTTACTACGTGAATAATATGTGAAGGTATGTAATCAAGATATAATTTGTCACTCTCATATAGAGAAAGATATCGGTGGATCTCACGATATGATAATTGATAATGGTTAAGTCCATATGAATTGATATGATCAATGTCACTTGCATGTTTTTGCCTACCTAAAGATTGAGACTAGTACGATTGAACATTAAGGGTGACTTTTCATGCCTTATGTTTAATCAAAGGTATCGCAAATGATAAAATGATATGATATACGTTATTAATCAGATTGTATCGATTTTGATATTCACGCACTTCGGTAGTCATAATGTCTTGCTAGAGACTACTTATAATTTGTGTACCAAAATGGTTTGGTTCACTGCCAAAGTCACATGAACTTATTGGGTCGCACACAAAGAATGGCTCAACGCAATTTCAATTGGTTCAGAGTAATGAATTTTATATGATAAAATTCATGGCATAAAGCCCATATGATTTATTATATGATAGCTTATTAATAAGGGCGTATGTGTAATTTGCTTAAATTGCCTAAATATAATAATTGTATTACGAATAGGATTTTAAGTGAGGGTTTAACTACACATATAATAGAGGTTGAAACCCTAAAATGAAATAAGATTTTCTTTTTTGCTATTTTCGAGTCTTATGAATTTTGGGATAGAAAGAAAAATGTTTTCTATCTCTTTTGAGGCTAGCACTCCAGATTGTGGTCATCATTTGTATGTGAATTTTTGATAGAGGACGGGCGCTTGAACGTCTCAGAGATCGAACAATCAGAGAAGGAAATCATGGATTAATGTATGACTTACTTTTGTAGATCTAGTTTAATGGAACTTATTTTTAATCATGTTAGGGTTTTTCAAAAACTGTTTTGAGTTTTTCGCATATGAATCCTATAACCTAATATTTTATATGATGAAATTCATGACATAAAAGCCCCTTTCGATTTGTTATATGATAACTTATTAATAGGGGCATTTGTGTAATTTGCAAAAATTGCTTAAATACAATAGTTGTAATACTTAATAAGTTTGTTAAGAGAGCTTATCTACACATATAAATAGAGGTTGAAACCCTAGAAACGTATAAGTTTTTCATTTTTGCAAATCTCGAGTTCTCTAGATTTTGGAAGAGAAAGAAAAATGTTTTTTATCTTTCTTGGGACTAGCACTCCAAATTGTGGTCACCGTTTGTGTGTGAATTTTTGATAGAGGACGTGTACTTGAACATCTTGGAAATCGAATAATCAGAAAAGAAAATCACGGATTAAGGTATGGTTTACTTTTGTGGATCTAGTTTAATGGAACTTATTTACGACCATGTCGACTTTTTGTCAAAAACTGTTTTGAATTTTTTGCTGTGTGTGAACACCAAAACCCAACAGTGGTATCAGAGTCATAGGCTCAATTCTATTAAATGTTTCCATGTTTTATCTAATGTATATATGATATATGTATGAAAAATGATCTTGATTAATGTATATTTGATGTACTATGATAATTGTTATTAAGAATTAATTTTAAAGCATGTTGTTAATTCATGTATATTGATACATACGCATGATTTGTTTCAATAATAGAATTCATGTTTAGAATGTTTCGATTAACATACTTTTTAATATTTAATGATGCTATTTGTGTATGTTCACATGGTATAAGTTATGTTTATGTTAATGTGATTATGGTGTTGGTACACTGTTCGTTTGATTCAATACTTATGTATGTCTCTATGATAGAAATAATGATTAGGTTAATTTGATTAATTTAATATGATTCTGGTGTTGAATGCATAGTTAATATTTTGTTTCTTGATTCGGTTGCTCGTTTTGTATGGATAAGAATCGAAATTGATTTTGATCATATATCATATTGTAGTTATTTGTTAGTATATACATATTAGATAGCAGATAAACTTGTAATCCAATAAAAATTACAAATCCTATAAGAGATGTGAAATATATAACAAACTCGCATTGGATAAGGATTCAAAATATCTTAAATTCTAATTGGATTAGGATAAGATATTGAGTTAGAGGTGGGTTAATTAAAAATGTTTTAATTAATATTTTCATAATTAAAATAAGGAGCAATTTTGGTCAATTGGATTAACTAAAATAATGAAAGATTTTAGGCAATTTTTAATTTTCGAAATTGAAATGTATTGTCTAAAAAATGGAGGCGCCCCCCTGTACCCCCGTCCGCTGACCGGCCAGCCAGAGCAATTTTCAAATTTCAAAATTGGAATTTATTGTCTAAAAAATTGGAGGCGTTGCCCTTGTACCCTTGTTTGATGATTGGCTAGAGGGACCAGTGATTTAAGTCAAGTGTCATCAATTCTCTTTTCCAAATTTTAAGTCAAGTGTCATCAATTCTCAAACACTTAATAATGCTTTGATCACATTAATGTGGGCTGCCTCTGTAGAGTGTATTATATTATCTTAGTGAGGCAAGTTGTGTAACGGTTACTCTATTGTTTGAAATTGTTAGACATGATAATGTTATCAAATTTTTTTTGAGCTTTAGAAGCTAGATGAGATAAAACTTGCTAAGACATAAGATGTCATAATCTCATTAAAATAACTAAAATTTACATATGATGTAATTGGTAATTGGTACCTACCTAAATAACCTAATCCATAGTGTCATGCCTTAGCTGTTTTGGAATTAGGTGAAACATGGATTTTATTCCATTAAATTAACATAGTGATTTAAGAGTGTTGTTAATTTAGTGGGAGTCTATTCCTTTATACTAAAATAAAATTTTGCAGAATCATTGTTGTAGATTTATGACCTCTTCAAATCACAGTAATTTCTCGTCAGTGCGATTTATCTTTGAGAAGGATAAGTTGTTTGGAAAAACTTTCTTGAATGGTTCAGAAATTTAAGAATTGTTTTTAAGCAAAGTTTTATGTCCTGGATGATCCTATTCGTGAGGAACCACCAGGCAATGCTTTAAGAGCCGTGAAGGATGCACATATTAAGCATGTCAATGACTGAACTAATGTTGCATGCATTATGTTGGCAACCTTGGTTTTTGAACTTCAGAAGGACATGGAACATGTGGAAGCTTACAGCATGGCTACGATGCTGAAGGAAATGTCCCAACAGCAGGCTAAACTAGAGAGGTTTGAAACAGTCAAGAACATTCATTCTTGCAAAATGGATGAGGGTGCGTTAAATAGTCCTCTTGTTCTCAAAATGAAGGGCTATATCGACCATCTTGACAGAATTGGATTTTCTATAAGCCAAGAGTTGGCTACCAATTTAATCTTGAATTCATTGCCTGATAGTTATTCATAATTTGTAATGACTTATAACATGAATAACATAGAGAAGTCTATCTCAAAGTTGCATTTGAGGCTTAAAATTGTTGAGCAAAATGTCAAGAAATCCATTGCTATTATGTTGAAGGTTCAGAAAGGAAAGGCTATGAAGAAAAAAAGCAAAGGCAAGGCTAAAGTTTTCAAGGCTGTATTGACTGTCACAAAGCATGTGGAGCAAGTCAAGCCTAAGCCTGCTTCTACTTCACAGTCGCAGAAGGAAAAAAAAAGTAGGAAATTTTCATTTATGTCATGCACCTGGGCATTAGTTCAGAAATTGCAAGCTTTATCTCGAAGATCTAAAGAAAAAGAAGTGTAGTGCCACTATTGCTTTAGGTATTTACGTTATTGAAGTTAACTTGTATACTAGTGATTCTTGGGTATTGGATATCGAATGTAGATCTCATATTTGTATTAATGTTCAGAGTATCACTAAAAGTAGAAAGCTAAAGAAATGAGAAATCATTCTACGAATTGGAAATAGAGCAAAGGTTGTTGCGTTTGCTGATGCTATGAGTTAAATTTACCTAGTGGACTTGTTTTAGTTTTAAATAATTGTTATTATGTACCTGCCTTGAGCATAAACATCATTTCGGTCTCATGTTTGGATTTGAATAGTTTTAATTCATTATTGCGAATAATAAATACTTCATTTCTTGTAAAGACATTTTCTATTTGAATGTTGATTTATGTGATAGTCTTTATATTCTAAACATGAAAAGGTCTGCATATACTCCTAGTCTTAACGTAAATACAAAGAGATTCAAGTCAAATGATTTGAATCAAGCCTATCGTTGGCATTGTCATCTTGGCCACATAAATGAGAAATGAGTTTCTAAACTCTATAAATATGAAATCTTAGATTCGTTTAATTTTAAATCATAAGAAAAATGTGTATCTTGTTTACTAGGTAAGATGACACAGAGTCTCTTTGTAAGAAACATTGAAAGGGCAAGTGATTTATTAGGTCTAATACGTACAGATGTATGCGGTCCTATAAATACAATGGCTGGAGGTGGTTATCGGTATTTCATTACTTTCACTGATGATTTCAACAAATATGGTTATGTGTATCTCATGAAACATAAATGTGAATCTTTTGAAATGTTTCGAACATTTTAGAATGAAGTACAAAATCAACTTGATAAAATTATTAAAACACTTTGATCAGATCGAGGTGGTGAATATTTGAGCTAAGAATTTGTTGATCATCTTAGAAATTATAGGAATGTATCAAATTAACTCCTCTAGCAACGCCACAATGGAATTGTGTTTTTGAGAGAAGAAATCAGACTTTATTAGATATGGTTCGATCTAAGATGAGTTATGTAGATCTTCCTATTTTCTTTTAGGGTTTTAGGGTTTTGCCTTAGAAACTGTTGCGTTTACATTGAATCATGTTCCTTTTAAAGCGGTTGATAAAACACTATATGAGATGTTGTTTGGAAAATGATCAAGTTTGTCTTTCCTTAATATTTGGGGTTGTGAGGTTTTTGTACGACGAAAAATCTTAAAATGATTATCAGAAAAACCTATCAAATGTGTTTGTTGGTTATCCTAAAGAAACTAGAGGATAATACTTTTATAATCCCATTGAGAACAAAATGTTTGTTGCTCGGAATGGTGTCTGTATGGGAAAAAAACTTGTTTCAAAAGTCAACAATGAGAATAAAGTAAGTCTTGAAAAAGTTCAAGAACTAGAAATAAACACTCAACCGCCACTGAGAGATCAACAAAGTCTTGAACTAGTTGAACCTCTACAGGTATCACAAGGCTCGTTTAGGTATTATAAGGTAAGGCATCAGCCTGAGAGGTTTGGACTTCTTATTACTAATAGTAGTGGGTGTTGCTTATGGATCAAAATAAGCCTACTACTTATCGGGAAGCTATGTCTAGCCTTGAGGAATATAAATTGCTTAGAGCCATGAATTTTGAGATGCAATCCATCTACGATAACCTTGTTTGGAACCTGGTTGATTTACCTAAAGGTGGTAAGACAATTGGATGTAAATGGATTTTCAAAAAGAAAACTGACATGGATGGAAATGTGCATACTTGTAAAGCACAACTAGTAACCAAAGGTTTCAGACAGCCTCAAGGTGTCGATTATGATAAGACTTTTTCTCCTTTAGCCATGCTTAAATCCATTAGAGTTCTAATTTCCATAGCTATGTATTATTACTATAAGATATAACAAATGGATGTTAAAACTTTTTTCTACATAGAAAGTTACTTGAGAACGTGTATATGATATAGCCTGAAGAGTGTGTTCATCATGAGAATTCTAGGAAGGTTTGCAAACTTCAAAGATCTATTTATGGATTAAAGCAAGCTTTTCGGAGTTGGTATCTTCTTTTTGATGAAGCAATTAAGGAATTTGATTTCATTTAAAACAAAGATGAGCCTCGTGTGTACAAGAAGGTAAGTGGAAGTGTGGTTATTTTTCTAATACTATATGTTGATGATATATTACTAATTGGAAATGCCATCCAAACCTTGTAGAGTGTCAAGTCTTAGTTAGGGAAGTGTTTCTCAATGAAAAACTTTAGAAATGCAGCTTACATTCTTAGGATAAAGACTTATAGGGATAGATCTAAAAGGTTGATCGGTATAAGTTAGAATGCTTATATAGATAAGGTATAGAACAGGTTAAGTATGCAAGACTTTAAAAGAGTGTCATTGATAGTGTCTCATGGTATAAATCTGTCCGCCCCTCGTCATTAAGGCGACCGACCGACCTAGATAACCTTAATTCCCTAATAATCTAGTCAGCCTAATCCGCTCTTTCGACTTTGACATCAAAATAATGATTTATTTCAATCTTAATAATGCTCCAAAATGTCATCTATCCTCAATAAAACTCTATTCATGATTTGTTCAATATGAGCAAATTGGGAAATCCTACGGACTATTCTCCGTATTTTTGTAAAAATCTTGACAATACTTTTCTCGAAAGCGTCTGCTGAAAACTTTCACCTAATAGACAACATAATTACGGAGAAGCCTAAACAGATTTGTAACTCACCGCAGTTCATAATATGTATTAAATTCAAATTAATAAACTAACGAGAGTCTCCGACAACTTAATTTCAACTTTACAATCTCAAATAGAATATAAACCTCAAAGCATTTTAAACTAACTTAGGAGTTTGTCATAACCATTCAACTAAACTTCACATCCTACATTCACTTCAAGAATTCCAAATAATATATGTATATAAACAACTTAAAACAAGAATTTACTTTAAGTTTAATAACCAATCACCACAATCTTTGAGTCTTTTTCATTCATTCCTTGTCTTCATTTAGAATTTGATATCATCAAAAACAACTTGAAGATGTAAGATAAGTAAATTCCTACATTGTTCTGTACTCCTAAAATTTTTAGTCTAATGCATTGCGACATGTAATTGCAATTTCAAATAAACAATAGCATATATGCGTCAACACGACATGCAATCAACTCTGTCGTTGTCTCCTAACTATAATCAAACGTCGGCTTCCAAAAATGGTACAAAGACATTAAGAGATCATGAAAAGTAGAGATAACCGATCGGCATTAAACTCCGCTAGTCTCACTAGACGGTGTAGAGGCAGGACTGAAACCAAGTTTCAAGCAAACCATACTCTAAAACAAGCTTACCCCCTCACTCACTCTATGTATGCATGACTAATAATGATAAAATGCAATGCAAACTATGATATAATTAAAAGTACAAAGATGATTTCAAGAAAATAGTAGAGATCACAGTAGGTTTTACTTACAACCAACCAATTTTGAGCTCATTTTTTGAGGTTCCTAGAGTGTCGGATCACCTTGAAAATGGTTCCAGTAGCTACCCCGCATACCCAATTATATTGTGGGTTAAGCTTCAAGTAAAACCAAATCATGAAACCTAATGAAAACCGCGGCCAAATTACGTTTGAGAACAATTTCCAAAAATATTAACTTATATAATTGTTTCAACTTGGTTTCAACTAGCCATCTTGAGGTAACTTTTTAACCTTGAAAACCTCAATATTTATCATGGTAACTTAAAAGGAACTCGTAGTACTCATGTCATGCTTCTCATAGACTCCAAAGCATTCAAATTGGATCATTAACGGACAAGTTATAAATTTACCAATATGGCTTGCCAACTAGACCAACTTTATTTATTTTGAACTGAAAACGTCTCCAAATCAACATATTCACAATTAAATATTCTAAACTCGACAACAAACATCACATAACCACTCGATACTAACATTAAGATATTTTTGCAACCTGTTGAGTCAAATTTAATCAAAATCAATAATCAATTCATCAAAAACCCAATGTAAATCAATATTAATTATAAAAACATTTTCAAAATAGTTATCAACTGAATCATATTAATTCAATTCATCAAAACCCTAACCCACATTAATGGGATTTATCTCAAATCGGTGCTCATCAATCCAATACATTTATTTTTAGCAATTCCTACCAATTCCCATTAATACCTCGCGAAACAAATCAAAAAATCGCAAGAATTCAAATTGAATTATTGAAAGTGCCCCGAATCGAGTATTTACCAAATCGCGGGCCGAATACCTCATTTTCATTGCAGAAACATAGCTCAAACCGACCATCTCACAATGCTCTATGATTTTTTGAAAAGAAACCAGACAAAAATCGGAAGATCGTGGAGTGAGAGATCGAGTTGAGAGGTTTAGAAAACAAATAAATTGATCATTCTATTGAAATCAAAACAATCATTTTCATTTGGTTATATATATAAACCCTCAGCTGCTTGTCACTAGCTTAATTTCTTTTTATTTATTAATTCTCGCAATCCATATTTTGGCGTGCTTTAACTTTCGACCCTTGTTTTCGAACCAATTTTTCACCAAATTGAGCCGACGTCTCGGCAAAATAGTCCATCTTCATAAAATGTCCATAACAGTGATTTTGGTCATGCCATAACCTTAAAAATAATAACTTTGTCCATGACATACCAAACCCTTATGAACCAATTCCCTTGCCATACTAAACTAAACTTCCACCAATTTGGACCCACTCTCAACCTCGACCACCGCCAACCAACATAAAGCTCGAGGTAAGGTCTTGCATCAACTTTATTTTCATCTTACACTACCATCGATCCCAACTTACACGTATCGAGGCAAAATCTTCACATGAGGATTAACACTTGGTTAATTAGTTTTTGAACAACTAATAATTTATTTTCACTCATGCCCTTCAGACAAGCATTTGCAACCCCGACTATAAAAAACTGTGGATACACCTCATCACATCCCTACTTCGCGACAAAATACTATATAATACACACACTAAGCACACAACACATAAAAATAATTTTTAGACTTATGATCTCCAATCTGTAATGTATGGGTCCCACTTGGGAAATTTAATTCCTAAATTAAATTTGAAAAACCTTAATTACATCCTAATTAAGTTTATGAATTCTCAAATATCATAATTCTTCTCATGAAAGGAGATCTCTAATCTCAATCTATTCAGAAAATAAAAATAGACACATCGTGCAACTCTCACTTATTCTCTAAATGTTTACTCACACTATTATTTAAGTTGTGGACTAGAAAGCAATTACCAATTTCAACTCGTCCACTGATTCACTTAACTTTCTATTTGAATGGTTAAAAAAATTAATGACTTTTCTAACTTGATCAAATCATTTTCTATTCATGAGTTCACCAAGAACCTCATTCCTTTCACTTAATCATCAATCTCAATTATTTATGTTCACCAACTTCTCTCATCACCTGAATAGAGACAATTATTCTTAAATTGAGTAGATATATGCATTTTAACAAAGATCAATATATTCCTTTATTATACTTTCATAGTATAACTTTTAATTTGTATCACATACAAGTTTATAAATGTGTTATCTTTTTTTCATCTTTACTCAGTATATACTTTTGATTTTCCATAATTACAATGGAAGAATACTCAATTCTTCCAACATGTCAAGTCAGATATAATGTACTCTATTCAATATTTCCAACCAGTAGTGATCCTACTGACTAATAGAGTTGTAAGTTGTGATTCTCTTTTCATTTTCACTTCTATCTTCATCGTCATTTTATGTATCTTACATCAATTCAAATTTAAAATAATCCAGTGCTTCAAACATTGCAACTAACTAATCAGATGATGTAGTGTTACACTTGAACCGATGTATAACATATTTACTGATATTAGTTGTATATTATTTTGGTTCAAAATTTTAACATTTAGAGTTTGACATTTTGTAAGATCCTTATGAAGATATATTGAGTTCTATCAAACTCATAGTTTGACATTTTAAGTCTTATCAAGACTCGTTAATCTGAGATTTTCTTTTTCATATTAGTGTGAGAGTTTATTGACCATTTGTTTGCCAATACTTCATCCTCCAATTGAGTTCGATAAAACTTCATAGACTATTTTATACTGAACCTCACAATTCATTCGTTTATTCAAAGATTAGTGTCGCGAACACTAGTATTCTACCTTGTGAATGAATCATGATTATGAAACGGAGTTACTTAAGCTTTTAGTCATGCACAACTACTCTAGTGTCTGACATTGACTATAGGAGTCTGATTGTGCCACTCTCATTAGTCACAAGTCATATAGATGTCTCATTTTATTTTATACACTGAGTCTATTCCGTTCAATTTTTGTCAATTTTAGCTATTCTCCCATTGATCTTAATCTTTTAGTTATTTTACAAACTTACCACGACTTTCGCTCAATAACTAGGCCATTAACAGCTTCTTAACTTTGAGCTTATTTTTTAGGGTCCTTGGAGCGTTGGATCACCTTGAAAATGGTTCCAGTAGCTACCCCGCATACCCAATTATATTACGGGTTAAGATTCAAGTGAAACCAAATCACGACACCTAATGAAAACTGTGGCCAAAGTACGCTTGAGAACAATTTCCAAATATATTAATTTATATAATTGTTTTAACTTAGTTTCAACTAGCCAACTTGGAGTAACTTTTTAACCTTGAAAACCTCAAATATTTATCATGATAACCTAAAAGAAGCTTGTAGTACTCATACCCTACTTCCCATATACTCTAAGAACACTCAAATTGGATCACCAATGGACAAGTAATGAATTTTCCAATATGACTTGTCAACTAAGCAAACTTTATTTATTTTGAACTGAAAAACGTCTCTGAATCCATATTTTTGCAATTAAATCTTCAAAACTAGATAACAAATACCATGAAACCACTCGATACCAACATCAAAATATTTGTACAACCTATGGAGTCAAATTTGATCAAAACTAATAATCGATTCATCCAGAAAATCAATGTAAATCAATATCATCTAAAAAAAATCTTCAAAATAGTTATCAACTGAATCACATTAGTTCAATACATTAAAACCATAACCCACGTCTATGGGATTTATCCCAAATAGGTGCACATTAACCCAATATATCAATTTTCAACAATTACTACCAATTTCCATCAATACCTCGCGAAATAAATTCAAAAATTGTAAGAATTTAAATTGAATTGTGGAAAACGCATTGAATTGAGTATTTACCAAATTATGGACCGAATACCTCTTTCCACCGTAGAAGCTTAGCTTGAACTCACCTTCTCGTGATGCTCTAGGATTTTATAAAAAAAAACTGGGCAAAAATCAGACGTGGGGAGATCGCAGAGCGAGAGACCGAGTTGAGAGGTTTAGGGAACGAACAATTTGTTCTTTTGAAATCAAAATGATTTTGATTTGTTTATATATATATATATATATATATACCTCAGCTGCTTGTCAACAGTTTAGTTTTTATTTATTTATTAATTTTCAGAATCCCTATTTTGACGTGCTTTAACTTCCGGCGCTTGTTTGCGAACCAATTTTTCACCAAATTGAGCCAACTTTTTGACGAAATAGTCAATCTTCATCAAACATTCGTAACTTTGATTTTGGTCAAGCCAAAACCTCGAAAATCTTAACTTTGTCCACGATATACCAAACCTTTATGGACCAATTCCATTGTCATACTAAACCAAACTTACACAAATTCGGATCCAATTTCAACCTCGACCACCGCCAACTGACATAAAGCTCGAGGTAAGGTCTTGCACTAACTTATTCTCATCTTACACTACCACCGATCCCAACTTATACGTAAATCGAAGAAAGATCTTCACGTGAGGATTAACACTTAGTTAATTAGTTTTCGAACAACTAATAATTTATTTTCACTCATGCTCTTCAAATACGCACTTGCAACCCTGAGTATGAAAAACTGAAGATACACCTCAACACACCCCGAATTTGCGACAAAATATCATATAAAACACACACTAAGCACACAGCACACAACAATAATATTTAGACTTATGATCTCCAATCCATATGTGTGGTTCCCACCTCAGATATTTAAATCCCAAATCAAGTCCAAAAATACTTAATTAGCTTCCTAATCAAGTTTTTGAAATTCTCGGATGTCACTAAATCTCATCAGGACTCATTGTCCAAAGACTAATGATAACTGAGAACGCATGAAAATGATTCCACATGCATCAACTATTGGATCTATCATGTATGTCATGTTATGCACCCAAACTGATGTATCATATGTTTTTAGGCAACAAGCAAATATCTGTCTATTCCCAGTGAGAGTCATTAAATAGTTGTAAAGAACATTCTTAAGTATTTGAGAAGGAATAAAGAAGTGTTCTTGGTGTATGGAAGTTTGGGTGATGAGCTTGTTGTAAATAATTGCACAGATGCAAGTTTTCAAACTGATTTAGATAATTTCAGATCGCATTCTTGATATGTGTTTACTTTGAATAGAGGCACAATCTGCTAGAAAAGTTCGAAACAAGAAACTATGGAAGATTATACAACAAAGGTTGAGTATATTGCAGCTTCTGATGCAACTAAGGAGGTAGTTTGGGTCAAAAAGTTTATATATGAACTTGGTGTGGTTCCAAATATTGCTAACCTCGTTCGCTTTTTTTGTGACAACGACGGGGCAATAGCACAGGACAAGGAACCAAGATCATACCACCGATTTAAAAACATACTTCAACATTTTCATCTCATTCAAAAAATTATTGAGAGAGGAGACGTGAAGACTTGCAGAGTTCCTACAGAAGACAATGTTATAGATCCTTTGAGGAAGGCTCTTCCATAAGTGAAACATGTCGATCATGTTAGGTCATTAGGTGTTAGATACACGAATGATTGGCCCTAGTGCAAGTGAGAGATGTTGGGGCATGTGCCTTAGGTCAATCTATAAACATTATTTATCTTATAATTTTAGCTAATAAAATTGAGGTTTTCATTTGCTATTTTTACCTCACGGTAAGATCCATGGGGTATTGTTGAAATATCCTAAATGTCCCTAGTCGGTCATTATATTAGGAACTATAATGAATTAAGACTTGTGTGAATCTTGATTGATAGTCATGTAATGATCATGTGTATAGGGATACGAATCGAGATCATGAGTACTTGCTAGGGAACAAGGTACCAGACCGACCCGTTATGAGAACACCACTTGGATTAATTCATAGGTATTAATCATGATAGGTTTATCATTTAGTCCTTTGAATTTAGATTACCATAGAATTCAATATTAAGAGCATGGTAATTTGACACAATCAAACGTTGTCTTTAACTAGACGATTATAAAGATTGTGATTGGTTACCATGTGAATAAGATGTGAAAGTGTGTAATCAATATAGAATTTGTCCCTCTCATATAGAGAGATATCAATGGATCCCTCGATGTGTTAGAATTTTAAATGGACATATCAAAGTGAATCGATATGATCAATGCCACTTGGATGTTTTCAGTTTACCTAAAGATCGTGACTATTATGATTGAGCATTAAGGGTGACTTTCCATGCCTTATGTTTAATCAAAAGATGTCGCACGACAAAAAAATATGGTATATGTTATTCAATAGGTTGTATCAATTTTGATATTCATATTACTTGGGTAGTCATAATGCCTTGCTAGAGACTGCTTATGACTTGTGTACCAAAATATTTTTTGGGTTCACTGCCAACGTCGCATGAACCTATAGGGTTGTATACAAATTATGACTTTGCACCATTTCAATTGGTCTAGAGTAATGAATTATATATGATAAAATTCATGACATAAAAGCCCTTTTGATTTGTTATATGATGACTTATTAATAGGGGTATATGTGTAATTTGTAAAAACTGCCTTAATACAATAGTTGTATTACAAATAGGTCTTTTAAGAGAGCTTATCTACATATATAAATAGAGTTTGAAACCTTAAAACTTATAAGTTTTTTTTCTTTTTTGCAAAATTTGAGTTCTCTGGATCTTAGGAGAGAAAGAAAACTTATCTCTCTTAAGGCTAGCACTCCAAATTGTAGTCATCGTTCGCGTGCGATTTTCGATAGAGGACGCACACTTGAACATCTTGAAAATCAAACAATCAGAGAAGAAAATCACGGATGAATGTATGTTTTACTTTTGTAGATCTAGTTTGATGAAACTTATTTACGATCTTGTTGGGGTTTTGTCAAAAATTATTTTAAATTTTTTGCTACGTATGGACCCCAAAACCTAACACAATCTCCATTAGATCAGGTTTGAGATCAAGAGATATGTATCTTAGGAAAAATCATATATATAAATAAAAACAAACCCAAACTTATCACTGTTTCATTAATCGACTGAAAGAGTGAACCAGTTGGGGATTTGATTGTTGAAATCCAAGGGATTTTAGGGAGAAAGAGTGATCAATTGGGGATTAAACCACTATTGAGCAAATATCATCACAATAAGTAAGTCTAAATTATGTTTTTAAGTCGAATTCGTGAATTGTTAATGAATCTTCGTTAATTATGGTTGTTGGTGACCAGAAATTTTATAAGACCTCATTAGGCTTTCCCTGATGTTGTAGGGAGGTGTTGAATGGATAGATGGTGAATTGATGATCGAATAGGGGTTACTACCCTGTTCTCTTTGGAGACGCTCGATGGTGGAGCATACTCCCTGTAGCTAGGAATTGCACTCCATTCGTGAACATTAATAAGCCCAATTAGTGGAGCACGCCTACAAAAGCAGGGAACGCGCTCCCATTTCAAAAAACAACAATAATGTGGAATTCGTTTAAGGATTGATTTAGGGGTTTCAAATTTGGGTTATTAGACATATAATGACCTTAAATGATTTGTATTAGGTATTCGAACATTGGTAAATATTCAAGTAACCTGAGAGTTAGTGAATTTGGAAGAGACTAAGAGAAAATTAATAAAGGTAGGTGGATCTCAATATATTATCAATTGTGCTATGTAAAGTAGTACATTTAGTTCATATAATTTATGGATTGGGAAATGGGGTAATGTATTATGACAAGCATAAGACTTAACTTATAACTTAGATATAAATCAGATTGACTTAATGAGATATAAAGTAGTTATGATGTAACTAAGGATTAGCCTTACCTTTCTACCTTCGTAGTCTGTGGTTTAATATCATCGCTCATTATCTAACAGAGTGCAAAGACTCAACTAGTCCTAAATATACTGAGGGAATGACACATCAACCAATGTGGGGATTTCATTAGTGGTATTTTTGAGTAACTGAAAGATGGCTCTTATAATTGAAAAGAGAAGCGACATCACATGTAAAATTGCTATTGAATCGTGGATTTGCATATTTTGTCTATTGTTATACTGTTCAAATGCATTGAATAGATATTTAATGGATTCATATTATTATTCATTATTCTTGTTTATTAAATAGACTTTTAATATATAATTAGGAGTCACTTTTTGAGCATGTTGGAGCGCTCACCCCTTTACACATTTTAGGTTCGTACGTAGGTTCTTCAACGAAAAGGAATGAGAAAATTTAGGAGTTTTATCATTTTCTTTGCAAAGTAATGAGCTTTCCGTATATATATTGTTTGAATTACATTGTTGTAATATAATAGGGTTGGAAGGTTTTTGTAAACAAGTTTTAATTTTAATAAACTCATAATTTACATGTATCAAGTATATTATCGAAAAAGTTTTGAAATTTTTTTATGCGTATACTTTGATTTTTTTTTGATGTCGATATGAGCATTAAGTTTATCAGGTACAAAAAAGTGGTTGTTGGCTCTAGTTTAGCCTGGTTGGTGTACCAAGACATAATCAGGGTTTCAGGCCGGTATCGCCTAAGTTGGGATATGGGATGCTTCATCTAGATGTTGAAATTATTGGATTCCCATGATGTGAACCTAGAATTCTAGGTTCCAACATGCCTAGTGCGCTAATGAGATAGCCTAACGCATTGATGAACCTAAATAGAATGCTAGTGTCCATATACAGTTAAAAATATGCACCATTTCCAAATGAACTAAAACACTCTAATTTAGTCTAAACCCTATTAAACTATTCAAACACTATAAACCCTACACAAACACCTCTAGAGTATAGAGAGTTGACATCGGGGTGTAGGACGCAAGTTTAGAGTAGACAAGAGTCAGTTTAGGCTAGGGGATTGCATGCATTTGAGATAAGTAGACCTATCGAGTTGTCATTTCCATTTTATCTCAGAGGTACATTCACTTAGACTGTTTCTAGTTTTAAATTCCCAAATGCGATGACATGTATATGTGTGTTATACATGTTTGCTATAGATTGATAAAATCATGGTTGGATTTGAATCAAAACATTCTTTGTACTCGACTTCTTATCTTTAGTTGGACTCTTATTATTATTGATTCCTTGGCTTTGTGTGATGTGAATCAGCATGCTATTGTATTATCTATTTCAGTTGGTATTTTTTATCTCTATGTTCTTATGTATGTCAGTATGTGTTGGTCTTATTTGAGTTCATGATATATGATGGCTCATAGTCCCTGTTGAGTAATCCACAAGTTTAGGTTCCCTGATTTTATGAGTTTGGCTCGACACACGTGGTTAGATTCCCTTGGGATGTCGGCTCTCCGCATGGCTCATGTGATTTACTCACGGCTTGTTGATGGAGATTTTTATTGGCTGATATGATGAAGTTCATGACACGAGTATATAAACTGATGTGACAAAGCTCACAGCTAACCAAACCAAGACTTGCATGATTATTTTGTCCATCCCTGTTTGTGTATTTGGTAATGGTTTGCATACACTTCTTTCAGCTTTTCTTTTATAGCTTTCACATGCTTTCAGTAACTATTCTTTGTATATTTAGAAATGTAAATGAATGACCGCATGCTTTACTCACTAGAATTGTCATATTTTGTCACGATTGCAGATCCATTGAGTAGCAGATCGATGAATGAGAAGATAGATGACTACCTCTGAGCCCTCGACGATTATCTGTTACCCTCTTTTGTAGGTTTAACTTGTTTATATTTATTATGTATGTCATTCGTACATTTTGGGATGTATTTTGGGTTAAGCGACTAGACACTTAAAATGATGCATGTTATTACATTGTTTATCGTTTTTTTGATATAAATATATATATATATATATATATATATATATATATGTGTGTGTGTGTGTGTGTGTGTGTGTATGTGTGTGTGTGTGTGTGTGTGTGTCTTGAACACAATAATATTAAGACTTCTGCTAAATTATAAACACAATTTTAAAAGTTTTTAATTGACTCTAAAAATCACAAATAATGAAAAAAAACTTATACTAAGCACGAGTTATGAAGAAAATAAGACAAAAAGATTGACTAATATGATGTTAAGTCTTACTTGACTGGGATTAGGGGTTTACAACAGGATTAGGTCGGGCGATGCCCTAATTAGAGGTTCATGTCATCACATCTCACCCCTCATATCAGACGAGAAGGGATCTGTGGTACCTGACGTTACACCCAAGAGAGGGTGAATTAGGTGTACCGAGAGGTTATCACCTTTTCAAAACTTTCAATGAATAATAATGTTTAATGCATACACAATTAATAAGTATAAGTGCAATGCAATGGTTAAGGATTTTGAAGAAATGGAAAAGAGACACGATTTATAGTGGTTTGATCCAACCGATCTACTTCCACTACCTAACCTCTCCAATTAGGATCTTCAAACCCCCACCTATATTATTGATAAGTGTTACAACCTAAACGTACAAGCCTAGAATGCCTAATCACAAATTAGGACTTCCAACCCAACATCAACTAGGTCTTCCCTTGACTTAGATCCCACTAAGTTTTACAATCAGCCACTTACAAGAAATTAATGAATACAATGAAAATCGGCTTTATAAAGTAAAATGGCAATAAGTTCAATTACTAGCAAGCCACCTAGAGTCTAACAACTCTAATGCATGCAAGTATGAATATGAAATAGATAAGAAAATATATCACTGATGTTGCACCAATCTCAATTAAGAAACTAATTAAATCAAATCGATGAGAATAAATACGATTTCGAATCCAATGAACAAGTAGTTAGATAAAAATCAATTTTAAAGACTAACTCTTTTTCAAAACAGTCTAAAGGTTTATAAAACCAAGTTTAAGTGCAAAATTCAAGACAAATGTGTTCAAGAACACAACAAATGATTTCCATATACCAAGCACAACAAAAGATGTAGTTTAAGCATAATAGAGTTAGGAAATCAAACCTTCTTA
The DNA here is from genome assembly GCA_039657365.1 of Stephania yunnanensis. Taxonomy (NCBI): domain Eukaryota; kingdom Viridiplantae; phylum Streptophyta; class Magnoliopsida; order Ranunculales; family Menispermaceae; genus Stephania; species Stephania yunnanensis. Next base: position 46,649,386 of record CM077584.1, on the reverse strand, counting down.
CAACCTCAAATGAGAAAGAATCAAATCAATTCTAGGGAAGTGGTAGCATGCCTTAGAACACCTCAATTACATCAGTTTTGAGGATGATTCAGTAGCCTCAAAAGACTCCTAGTGGTTAAACATGTAAATAAAGACTATTTGATATGAAAACTTGGACACAAGTGGTTTTTTTAGCTTTAGAGGACAAATGAATGTTCTAAGTGGTTTGTTATCGCTTTCCAAACCTATTTAACAGTTTGACCATTTTCTAGATCTAAGGGCCCAAAATTAATCATTGATTCAAACTAAAGCAAACGATGTATTCTTTTTTAAAAAGCTTTCATGAGGCTGGTTAGAGCGCTATGTGACATCAGTAGCGTGCTAACTGTACATAGTTCACTAATGAGTCCCATTTGCAGGCTAACCACAGGGACCAAAGACTAAATAATTTTTTGTCTCAAGTTAGCATCTCCCTAATATAGCTACCACTTAACTAAACCTTTGAGAACACATTGAACATGTTTACTATGAGTCATTGAACCCGTTTGGACTAATCGGATGATTTCACAAATCACGAGAATCAAAAATCTCGATTTCATGAAACATGTAGGGGCTTTTCTGCAAATATTTTTTTTATTTTTCGAAAACCATTCAAATTGAGTTTGGTGCATTCAAAACCAATCACAACAGTTTTTCTAAATCCAATGCATGTGTAAAATCTCGTTTTCAAAATGTAAAACCATTTCAAGTTATGAAACTTAGATAATAATAAAACCGAAACTTGAAACTTTGGAAAAACATGGAAAACGTGATATGCATAAATCTAATGCATTTGACTTGCATAATTGGACTTATGTACCTTGATTATTTGTACAAATTGTAGTGGAAGTTTTTCAATCCTTGTTTCCTTTTGTGAGCCAAATCTTGAACTGCACCGACTACATTAAACTTGAGCTTGTGAGAACTCAATCTTCTTTTTGAACTTGTGATTCCTAGTCAAGCTTGGTATTTTGAAAACACTTAGCAAACTAGTTAAAATCCTTTCACTTTATTTGTTGTCGTTAAAATCTCAAGTGGAGTATAAGTGACTAACCACTTAGTCCAACAATCTCCCCTTTTTTGATGATAACAAACAATGTGAACTTGACAACCAATGGATATATATTTAGTGCATATCAAGTATTATCAAGTTCAAACAATGAATCTCAACCCATTTGATAACATCAAAATGTAGATATAAAGCTCCCCCCTCATAACATGCATGAATAAAATTACAAACAATGAGTATGAAAGCATTCCATCCACAAGTAAATAATATATCAGAGAACAATATAACTCAGAGATACAAAAAATAAACATTAATGTTATTAAGTACTAAATGAAAATGAGTAACTAAGTTTTGGCGCGTGCATAAGAAAGTAAAAGCACGTGACAAAAATGTATGGATGTACATAAAAAATGACTAACATAGTTGAGCTTAATGTTCCCCCTATCAAATCTACTTCTAGCCTCTCCTCCTAATGAGAAGAATTTTGATGGGCAGAGTTAGAAGCACAATCGTCTTGCGCTGGCCTACCTGGCAGAAGATGTCTCTCAATACGATGAAAACAATCACCCTAATGATCGAGACAAATGTCGGTAGCCATGAAATTTTGTGTCATATACTCGTACATGTGGCCCAACTGAGTAGAGATGTAGGCCTAGAAAGGAGACATGTCCGATGGAGGAGCGATGCCAAATTACGATGGATAGAGCGAAGGCTGCTATTGTGGCAGCTATAGAGCTGGTGGAGCCTCATAGGTTAGGGGTTCTTACTAAACCTCATCATCGTTGCTATCAACGTGTGGAAATAAGAAGTTATAGTCCATGCAGTCACGCTCATACAAGTCGAATAGAGGATCAGACACATGAGGGTACTCGTAGCCCTCGTAATGCTCACCCTTAGGAATTTACTCCTCGCATATCCACCTTCGCTCAGTGCAAATATAGCGGTACTTCATGGCCTTCAGAGTGGCCATGCCAACGAGGTCAATTTCATACAGTGGGTGACTACGCAGATGGAGATCCACCTATACCGCCCCGAGAAAAGTGGTAATGATGTGGACATAGGGGAGATGATAACCAGAGCCTGATAGAGACGTCGTATATGCGATCGTAATGTGCAACAGATTGATGGACACTTCTCGCATGAAAGCCCCGAGGATGTAAAGGTCGATAAGAGTAACGTAGTTCTTACTACTACCACGTGAAAAAAAACCTTATAAAGGATTTTGTTCAGAACAAGATGCATAAGTTTGAAGTCAGTATTAATGATTCCAGAGGGATACATGGTGATCTCCCTATCAAACAGTGTAAAAGGTTAAGAACCTCGAGTCGTTCAAATGGCCACTCGCGAATCTTACACCCAAAAGTAGTAGTGGGAGTGTGAAGAGGAATATGAAGGAGCTCGGCTAGACTTTTTAGAGTAATCGTGATGATGCAATCGCTAACCGCCGATCGAATGATGTACTCATTAGTGGTGGCAAGGTTCGAGTAGAAGACCTGAACTAAGGAAGTGTTGTAGGTACCATTAAACTCGCAAAATGATACCCACCTAAGCTTCGTAAGAACATCATGAATTTGGAGGTGTGCTTTTCGAAGAATCCAAAATTGATAATGGTGTGCTTTAGGACCTTTGCGTTCCTTAGCCGTGAGCTAACCACCTTAAGAACAGATTTGGAACCCGAAGCACCATTGTGCTTGGATTTTGAACGACCCTCATTACTAAGAGGATTAGCCAGGATGATGATCAACATTTCACTAACTTAATGACTAAATGACCTAGTCTCGCGACTGGTGGTGGATTGGGAGGTGGTCAAAGACGGGGTTGATGACTCAGAGTCGCTACTTGATGATGGCGCAATGATTCGATGACTAGAGGGACGATGGGAGGATGACCCGAGAGCGGTATGGGCGGTGATACGTTGGGTTTGGTGAGTAGACATTTTATCAAACCCAAGATAGGCACCAGGGCACAAAAATGGACTAGGATGACAAAATGGGGTGAAATCCTAGAATGATAAAGAAACACAATGAAAATGAATAAGGAAAAAAGGAAAATTGCCTAGAGGACCTTGGAAACCCGGTGGAGACAAATTTGAGAAGTTGGAGATTTGGTTGGAGACAAAGGTGATGAAAAAGTGGAGTTTGCATTCATGTAGACGAATTTATAATATCTGTCCTAAACAAAGTTAGCGCGACTAGGCGTGGGAGTTAGCACATAAGTTAGAGGAAAACTATCCTATGAATAGTTTCCCTAGTGCGCTAAGTGGACTTGTTAGCGCACTAATGGGTATACCTAGCGCTCTGACCAGACAGACCTAGCATGCTACCTAAGTAGACCTAGCGTACTAATTACTCTCTGGAATTTTTCGTCAAAAAATTAGATTTTTGAAGGACAACTCGGATTCATCTCATATTCTATGGATACACCTCTAATAACATATAAAAGGGTTCGAATGAGCTAAATCATGCTTAGAATGTTAGATTCACGAGTCATACCAAATTCTCGCCGAGTCTTAGAAAATGGTCTCTAGGTAATGGCTTAGTTAAGATACCAGTCAATTGGTCCTCAATGGACGCGTGAATCAGTTTAGCATCACCCTTTTGCACATAATCTCGAAGGAAATGGCGCCTAATCTCAATGTATTTGGTATGTGAATGTAAAACCGATTTTTTTATATGTTGATCGCACTAATTTTATCACAATAGATTTTAGCACAACTAACTTGGATTTGATAATCCTCAAGTTTTTGCTTTATGTATAATATTTGAGCACAATATCTTTCGGCAGCCACATATTTAGCTTCGATGGTGGACAATGCAATGGAGTTTCGTATTTTACTAAAATATGGTATTAAAGAATTTCTTAGAAAATGACAAAAATCCTGAAGTGCTCTTCCTATCAACTAGACTCCAAGTATAGTCAGAATCAATAAAGCTTCTAAGTTCAAAACATTTGGTTTTGTTGAATCACAATCCCAAGTCTTGTGTGTCGATTAAGTATATATACGCTTGACACTTTTTCAATGTGACTCTTTGGACTCCGATTGGAACCTAACACATAAACACACACTAAACATAATATCGGGTCTACGAGCGATTAAATAAAGGAGACTTCCTATCATGCCACGATATAGTTTAGGATCTATGGGCTTTCCTAACTGGTATTTGCCCATTTTGATGGTAGAACTACTAGGAGTGTCACATGCTTTCAAATTTTCAAATTTGAACTTCTTAAGCATGTACCTCACTTACTTCACTTGATTGATGAAAATATCATGCTTGGATTGTTTGATTTGAAAACCCAAGAAGTATGTTAGTTCATCCATCATGCTCATTTCAAATTCATTGGTCATCGAAGATGAGAATTCGTCCCATAAGCGTGTATTAAAAGAACAAAAGATGATATCATCAACGTAAATTTGAACTAGGAGCATATCATGTTTTTTTATCAAAATGAACAATGCGGAATCTCGTGTCCCTTTCTTGAAACCTTTTTCAAGAAGAAATGTACTTAGCCTATCATACCAAGCTCTAGGAGCTTGTCGCAATCCATACACGGCCTTTTGAAGATAATAACATGACTTCGGTAAGCATGGTCTTCAAAACCTGATGGTTGTTCTACATATACATCTTCATAATGAAGCCATTCAAAAGGCACTTTTAACATCCATTTTGTATGGTAGGAACCCATTGTAGCAAGCATAAGCAAGCAACATGTAAATTGCTTCTAGTCTTGCTACCGGTGCAAAGGCTTCTTTATAATCAATGTCTTCCCCTTGATTATAGCCTTATCCAATCAACTTTGTTTCTCACTATCTCACCCTTTTCATTCTTTTTATTCCTAGAGACCCATTTGGTGCTTATAATGGTATGGTCATTAGGTCTAGGCACTAGTGTTCATGCCTTGTTTCTTACAAAGTATCCTAGTTCATCTTGCATGGTCATGATCCAAGATTCATCTCTTAAGGCATCATTATCTCAGTAGGTTCGATTTTCGATACAAATGTAATATGCGCCTCATCCCGATTTAGTGAAATTCTAGTGGTTATGCTTTTGTTTGGATCTCCTATGATTTGTTAAGAAGGATGTCCTAAAAGAAGTCTTGAGTTCATATCTACACTAAGTTCGGTTTCCATTCTCACTTCTACTTCTTTATCATTGGATGTTTGAACTTGAATGATATGATTATCATCATCAAGTCTCAATTTCTTCAAGGTGTGCAACATTTTCACTTTAGGATCTATCTCATCAAACTTGGTATGAATTGACTCTTCTATGGTATTGGTTGATCTATTGAACACCTTATATGCCTTACTATGCATGGAATACCCTAGAAAAGTGCATACATTTGACTTTGGGTCAGATTTGTCCAAATGATCCTTATCATTTAAGACATAACAAGTACAACCAAACAGTTTAAAGTAGTTAATGTTAGGCTTTCAGTATTTCCATAGTTCATAAGGAGTCTATTTCACTTGCTTTTGGGCGTTCACTCTATTTAAAGCGTAGCATGTCGTGTTAATGTCTTCAACCCAAAAGCACTTATCCATGTTATACTCGTTAAGCATAATCCTACACATTTCTTGGAGGGCTCTATTCTTCCTTTCAACCACTCCATTTTGTTGTGTTTTTCTATGAGAGGATAATTAGTGTGCATACCCTTGTCTAGCACAAAACTTTGCTAAGTTCAAATTGACAAACTCACCATCCATATCACCCCTAATGATAGTAATTTTGTAACACTTCTCATTTTCAATTAATGCACAAAATTTCGCAAAGACATCATGCTTATATGCCAGAAAGTGCACCTATGTATATCTAGTGAAATCATCAACAATGGCAAAACAATACAATTCCCTCCTAGACTTTATGTTTGGGTAGGTCCGAACAAACCCATGTGGGTTATTTCTAAGTCTCTAGTTACATCACTAGCTACTTTCGTCTTAAATGATGATTTCACTTGTTTGTCAAAAATGCAAAGTTCACACTCCTTATCTTTCTTGTATATGCATTCGAGGAGACCCTTCGCTAAATCATGCTTGGTCAATTTTAGCAAATTTTTCATATTAGAATGTCATAGTATACGGTGCCACAACCATTCATCATATTCATTTCGAGTACTTAATTATGAAACATTTTGCATATGCATCTTATTAAAGTTAATAGCATAAACATTCTTATCTATATATGCAATGAACAAGATTTCACGCTTCTCATTCCTAACGATGCATTTTGATGATTCAAATATGACATGAAAACTTTTATCACATAATTGACTAATACTAAGCAAATTATGTTTCAAACCATCAATAAGTTAAACATTTAAAATGGATAGAGAATCTTTACCCACAGTATCAAGGCCTATGACCTTTCCTTTGTTGTCATCTCCAAATGTGACTATGCCACTTTAGCGCAATGAATTTACTTGCATCCTCGGTCATGTGTCTTGAGCACTCGCTATACAAGTACTATGAGATGCTCTTCCTCGCATCTCGTGAAAAATACTATATTTTGGTACCAAAAAATATTTGGGTCCAACAAAGTTAGTATCATAAATGTTTTTAGCTACTCATTTTAGTCTACCCATGTTGGTCTTTTGCAAGACACATTCCCAATCGCATGGGACATATTGCAATTTGAGCATCTATGAGCATCATCTAACAATTTTTGTAGCTCAATAAATTTGCTCCATAGCATATGCCTATTTTGTTGAGTGCGTGTCGTTGTGCTCCCAACATCATATCAAACATGTCTCTACCAACGGTGAACTTAGTCACCGTATTATTCAAGTCCTCTACTTCCTTGATTAAGGCATCTCTCTCTTTTAGAACTTCACTCGATTCACTTTGGAGGCCACTAATAGTCTCATTTTATGACTCAATCTTGCAAATTGCTAGGGTCAAGCTTTTTTTGAGTTGTTTGGTCTTCTTGACCTTTTTTCCAACTTTTTGTTAAGCTCATCAAGACTAGGAGAATAATCCAAATCATCAACATCATCGAGATTTAAAGCATTGGAATTTACCTCAATTTATGTCATTAAACAAAGTATAGCCTTCTCGTTTTCTGACTCAAAATTGGAGCTTAATGAAAATAAGTCATCTCAAGTTTCCTTTACTTTTGTCCATGTCCTTCTTGGACTTTCAATCGACCTTGATGTGGCCTGGTTTACCACACCCGAAGCAAATGGTCTCACTTAATTTTCCCCCTTTGCTTCCACCATTGAACTTCTTCTTGTACTTATCACGCTTGTACATTGCCTAGTTGAGCTTTCTTGAAAGCATAGCTACTCCTTCCTCAAGATCATTTTCATCACTAGATTTCTAATCTTCAATGATCTCAACTGATGGAGCTGGGGGCTATTTGCCTTCGAATCAATTTCCTTTCTTGAGTTTTTTGTGCCACTACCAAATGCTTCCAATCTCGCTCGATCCTTTAGTTCAAACTCATGGACTGCTAATTTTCTACGTAGAGCATTAAAAGTGTAATCTCTAAGATTTGCACCGATTGGATGGCATATTTCTTTGCATCTCAATCTTTAGGTATTCCTTTAAGGAACTTGCACTTCGAAGTCTCTTTATCATAGTTCTTTCCAAGATTTTAGATCTCATTTAAGAGCTTTGTGAACCGAGTGATGGTGGTAGCTCTGTCTTCATTGGAGCCAACCCAAAAAGTTATATAGTGTTCCTCAATGATCATCAATTTAGTCATCTTCACTTGAATTGTTTAATAGTGTACTTCAAACTTCTCCTAAACTTCATTAGCCATTTGGCATGCACTAACCCAGTTGAACTCATTCTCACTTAGTGCACAAAACAAGTGATTCATAGCTTGATCATTTGAGAGCTCAATCCTTGTCTTTTTGATGGTGTGGTCCTTTGTGAGCTTGTTCAGTGGAGTGTAGCCATTTTGGACTGAGTCCCATAAACTCCTACTTTGTGCTCTTAAGTAGAACTTCATCATCACCTTCCAGTGAGCATAGTTTGTTCCATCAAACCGCGAAGACTTACTTGATGAGTTGCTTTCCCTAAGGCAAGCCGGATCTAAAGTTTGCATCCTTGCACAAAAACACTCAAAGATATGTTATTAACACTTTGAGAAATAACCCGCTCTAATACCAATTGAAATCATACTCAAGAGGAGGTGAATTGGGTGTACCAAGAAGTTATCGCCTTTTAAAGACTTTCAATGAACAACAATATTTAATGCACATACAATCAACAAGTATAAGTGTAATGCAATGGTGAAGGAGGTTGAAGAAATGGAAAAGAGACACACGATTTATAGTGGTTCGATCCAACGATCTACATCCACTACCTAACCTCCCCCATTAGGATTTTCAAACCCCGACTTATATTAATGATAAGTGTTAAAACCTAAGTGTTAAAACCTAAGTGTACAAGCTTATAATGCATAATGACAAATTAGGATTTCCCGCCTAGCCTTAACTAGGTCTTCCCTTAACTTAGATCCTACTAAGTATTACAATCATCCACTTATAAGAAATTGATGATTACAATGAAAATCGACTTTACAAAGTGAAACGCCAATAAGTTAAATTACTAACAAGCCACCTAGAGCCTAAAAAATCTAATGCATGCAAGTATGAATGAGATATGGAAATATATCATTGATGTTGCACCATTCTCAAACAAGAAACTGATTAAACCAAATTGATGAGAATAAATGCAATTTCAAATCCAATGAACAAGTAGTTTAACAAAAAAAATCAAGTTTAAGGCCTAACTCTTGTTCAAAAGTCCAAGGGTTTATAAACCAATTTCAAGTGCAAAACCCTAGACAAATATGTTCAAGAACACAACAAATGATTTCCACACACCAAGCACAATAAAAGATTCAGTTTAAGCACAATAGAGCTAGGTAATCAAACTTTCTAACAATCCTAAATAAAAGAGAATCAAATTAGTTTTGGAGAATTGGTTGCAAGCCTTAGAACACCTCGGTTACACCAGTCTCGAGGATGATTCAGTAGCCTCAAAAGATAATAAGGAGTTGAACACAAAAATCTAGACTATTTGATGTGAAAACGTGGACACAAATGAGTTTTTTTTTTGCTTTGGAGGACAAAAAATTGTTGTAAGTGTTTTTTCAATAGTTTCGAAACTTGTTTAACAGTTTATGACCGTTTTCTTGATCTAAGGATCCAAAATTAATCATTGATTCAAACTAAAGCAAAAGGTGTATGTTTTTTTTTAAAGCTAGTAAAAGGCTAGTTATTGCTCTCGGTGACATCACTAGCGCGCTAACTACAAGTAGCATGCAAATGAGACCTATTAGCGCGTTAACTAGTAGGGACCACAGACTAACTAAGTTCTAGTATCAAGTTAGCATCTCCTTAACACACCAACGACTCAACTAAAGCTCTGTAATATATTGAACATGTTTAGTATGAGTCTTTGGCCCGTTTAAACTGCCCAAATGATTTCTCAAATCATGAAAATCAGAAATCTCGATTTCATGAAACATGTAGGGGCATTTTTGCAAATATTTTGCTTACTTTTCAAAAACCATTCAAATTGAGTTTGGTGAATTCGAAACCAATCACAATAGTTTTTGTAAATCCAATGCAAATGTAAAAGCTCATTTTCACAATGTAAAACCATTTTAAGTTATGAAACTTAGATAATACTAAAATCAAAACTTGAAACTTTGGAAAAATGTGATATGCATGAATCTAATGCATTTGGCTTGCATAATTGGACTTATATGCCTTACATGATTTATACAAATTTAAGTGTGAGCTTTCCGATCCTTGTTTCCTTGTGTGAGGCAAATCTTGAACTTCACCGACTACATTTGACTTAAGCTCGTGACAACTCAATTTTCTTTTTAAACTTGTGATTCCTAGCTCGGTTTGGTATTCTGAAAATACTTAGCAAACTTGTTAGAATCCTTTCACTTCGTTTGTTGCCATGAAAATCTAGAGTGGCGTATAAGTAACTAACCACTTAGTCTAACGGTACCCACATTAGTGGACCTCGAAGTACATAAAAAATGGTAAATTGAGAATTAAAATGTGACTTGTCGTCGAATGTTTTTTGAATTTTCTAGATTCGCAAGGTGGTTTGCAAAGAACCCCGAGCACGCAAGGATCGGAAATAAGATTCAAGACGAGTCAGGGTAAGTTTAGAGCTTGCTCAATTATCAAATATGGCTTGATATTAGTTATGTTAGCTCTCACATTTTGAATAAAGACTCGAGAAATGAGTTGCATCTTGTTATTGATTTGAATCTACTTATCTATGAAATGTGAATGCAATTTTACAGTTCTTATGATGCCAATGTCCCAAACGTTGTGGTGGTTGCCACCAAATGCTCTAATGAGTAACTATTCAAGTATTTCCCTAAACGTGGTGGAAGTTGTCACCGTGGGCCTTACTTTATCATAAAATTGATTCATAAGTGTGTCACTTAGGGAAACGAGTCGGAGTTGCCTCCTCCTAAACTTTAGTGACTTGGTACATGCATCAGTGATGGCTTTGGATGAACATACTATTGGTAAGATAAGTCCATTTAGAAGGCATAATGCATGTGAGTCTTCTAGTGCTCGTTATCTCCTTGAGGGTAAGGAAATTGATCACCAAATTCTTGTCAATAACTAGCATGCATTGAATGGAACCTCAACTTTATATATTACTATTAGGTAAGTCAATTGGTCAAACCATTAGGAATTGGATTACTTTAGGTAACTAAAATAAGGAAAATCTCGATTTCAATAAATACATAATGTTTGCAACTAAAGTAACAATCAATTATAAGAGACTAACCTAGGCCAAGGGGATGTACAAGATCGACTCGACACTCACACACAATGACCATCAACTTTCACATAAAAAGAGCATTCCAAATCAATTCTTAGATTAGCTATAAGGTTTAGCATCGGGTATAAACCCATAAACTCCCTAGTTATGGAAAACAAGGTAAGACTATTGTTTGACTCCTAACAATGTATAACCCTAGGTAAATCACACTAGAATTCAACAAAATTATCGCATTAAAATCGATGGAATCACTAACCCTAAACAATTAAAACACAAAATGCAATTAATTTAGCCTAGACTTGTTAATTATATGATTTCCTCCAAAAAGGCCATTCAATTGAAGTAATCACTTGCTACTCGTTACTAAGGAATCCGCACAATTACGGATGCAAAATTCCATAACTAGCACTAAACCCCTATCTAACAAGTTTGCATTTACAAATACACAAAGACAAGAATCATGGTAATTATTCATCCATTTCTTGAACTTGTCGTGATTGCCAGTTGTCATGAGAACTCCATGTTGGATAATAGACATTTTGAATGTGAGGGTTGTAAAGGCTTTGATAATTATGCCATGACTTTTTTCCTCGTATGTAGTTGCAATGCTCTTGGCTTCCCATAAATCTTATAAATCCATACAGGTTATAATATGGTTGTTTATATATAATCTATGTCAAACCACTCGCGATTGGTTTTGCTTTATATGTGGTATAGTCTCGAAGAGCTTCACTTTGATAAACCAACCAAAAGATTTTATAAAGAATTTCATTGTTTGATTCCTTAACATGATAGTTATACATTCTTTACATCCTCGAAACACCAAAGAAAAAAGAAAGTAGATCAAGTGCAGTAGGATCAATCAACTTAAAACTAAAATTAAAAATTACAAAAAAATTACAATTCTTAACAACTAAGCAAACTAAACTAATTGTGGCTACATATCCCTGGCAATAACGCCAAAAACTTGATCGTAACAGTAAGTATAGCGGTTCAATTGTATTAATAATGTGATCAACTAAGGTTGATTACGAATATTGTTCCTTTGGGAAAGTGTATATGCACACAATTACTTAGTCAAGTTTACTGTATTGTTAACAAGGTCTTTTTTTGTTTGATTTAAACTAAAACTAATCTATTATATGAAAACAATGTAAACCAAATTGTATTCTTATATTTAGAAAAATCTTAGTTTATAACTTCACCTAGATAATGAATATATTGTTTCTCATATCTAACTTCCATCATCTTTTTTACGTGTGTGCAATGCATAATTAGAATAGATAGATTTCCTTAATATTCACTTCAACCCACTATCATGGTAAAAAGGATCCTAATATGCAAGCTAGGACTCCACCTATCAATGTGAATAATGTAAGTCTCATAAAGCATTAAGTACCAAATCTTTAGTCTCATAAACAATTAAGTTTACTATCCATGTCTCCCTAATCAACAATTATCCATTGATGTTATATATTTTATGGTTGCGTTGTTGATATTCGGCTTTAAAGCTCCAAGGCCATGGTAAATTTTAAAATCCCTAATCAATAAACATGTGATCAAGATGTTCATAGCATTAAGCATAGAATCAAACACAAATTCTAATCATTGCACATCTAAAATATTATAATAAATTAATAACTTTGCATTTTATTCATACAATCAGATTCATTGATCCCTAAAATAAATAGACTACTCACTCATCATTGAAATCAACATCATACAACTCATAAATATCATTGAAATCAAAGACTAAACTAAATAATACCTTTAATTGAATCAATGAAATAAAGCTTGAATTGCAAATATGAGTTTTCAGTGTCTTCCCCTTTAAAACAATACTCAAATAAAACTGTCTAAAACTCCAAAATAATGTAAACTATGCGGTCTCTTCCAAAAGTATGATGGTATATGCTATTGTTTGGTGGTGGGTGAGTTTACCACGTCCTCACCCTTATTTATACTCTTAAACTAACTATATAATTAGAAACCCAAAATAACAATCCTTAATGAAATAGAAGTCTAAGACTTTCTATTTTTTTTAGTCTTGACATTGTATGGAAGTGATCCACTCCGTCTTTGTTATGTGACTACGCAACCACAACGTCATGTCTTCTCTACAATTCTCCTTCTCAATGCACTTGTCGTCGCGTAGCTTATGCTCTGACGTCTTCTGTTGTAGTTCACAACGTCGTGACTACATCACTCTCATTGCATTGTTTTCTATGAATCCTACGTTGTCCGTTCATCTTTCTTGGCGTTGTCCATGCACTTTACGGCGTCAGTTGTTGCTCCCATGATGTCAACTCTATTTTTGAGTTTTTTCTTCTCTTTTCTTCATGTAATCCTTCATTTGTGTCTTTTATGCCTTGTAGACCGAAAAATACACAAATACCATAATTTAGAGCTCATTTCAGGATATTTAAACCTATTATGCAACTAAACATAAAATAAATAATAATAAGTATTTATTAACTAAAATCGGAGAATTTGGCACATCAAAATATGATATTTACACTCGAAATTCAGGCACAAATGTACAACTATCAAGTACCCCCAAACTTATTGCTTTGCTCATCCTGAGCAAATATTATTCAACAAAACTTTAACTAACTAATGCGATTAAACTTCACAATAATGCAAACTTATGGACTTACAACAAAAATATAAATACATCAAACTTTATGGAAGAAACAACCAACTACAAACTAAATGACATTAAGCTAAAAAAAACAACAAAAAAGGTTAATCATTTGGTTTCACTAAATACAAATGAACACAAAACTCAAGAGAATTGGAAGACTATAAGTTGTCAAAAACTTAGGCCTAACCTCATTAAATATCACACTTTTGTGACTAAAACTTAGTCAAAAGCTAATGCTATCGATTAATCATGAGTTTTATTAGCATAAAAACTCAACCCGCAAGTTCACGATCTATTTATTGAGTATAAAAATGCAACGAAATCTTATAGGCGAGACTACAACTCACACTCTCCAGTAATAAATACTTAACGCATGCAAGAGTCAAGTAGGTCTTTAATTTTAGTTGTAATAGGGATTGGCTAAGTTTACAATAAAAATGCATATACATGGACTCAAAAATATTGGAAAATAGTAGCATAAACCATACAAACACAACATAGAGCTAAAACAAAGTGAATAACAATATAACTTTTGAACTTTCATTCACAATCGCTTCACTATATTTTTTTCTTCGCCAACTCCTTTATAATCAACTACTTTGCTCACATTACTTTTCTTTTTTACAACTTTTGGAATGGTTAAAAAATTTATAGACAACAACAAACAACCCCTAAACTTACACTTTTCTTGCAATGAATCACATAAGCTCTGTTTTTTTCAAACATGGCAAACTAGGTAATAATTGATGTAAAGGATAAGTTACTTTATTAGGTTTCATGATAAGTGCCAATAAAAACAAGATGAAATAGGCTCAAACATGGCAAACTATTGGAAATAGATGATAAGTGGGCTATGAAACTATTTATTTAACACGAGCATGGCCTAAAATCATTCTCCTACACATTTTTTATCTTTAAAAACTTCTCTTGAGTAGAGTGCAACCTCGTTCTAGGCCCCTAGAGGTATAACTTTTTCCACTTGCACAATTTTGACTTTATTCTCACTTTGGTGTCAAGCACATGACTCATCCCTCGTAGTAGGCAATACGACATAACACTGATCAAACCGGGTCAAGGACACGACAAAGTGAAGTTTCTTACATCATCCTAAGCTCGTATCTCGAAGGCATGCATAAACAAAGTCCACTACCAATATGAACTAAAGTTAAGTTATGGCAACTCTATACGCATCACAATTGTTCATAAGACTCTAAATGCATGGAACAAAGCATATTTATTCTCAAAAACATTTTTTTATTGGAACAAGAAAAACTAAATGTAAACATGATATGGACAAAACAAATGAATACATGAATGAAATGGAGAAATGAGATAAATAGGTAAGAAATGAGTGATAGACAAGGAAACAAAAAGATCAAGAATAGTGGGGATAACAGAAAGACAACAAAAGAAATTGAAATGATTATACCTATCAGAGCTTGCACTTCCAAACCAACCTTCCAAGTACCTATATACCCTCCAAAGTTAGTCTAAACCTTGTCCCCAATGTGCCAAACAGAGTATGTGTAAAACAACCACAACAAAAAAAGTGAAGGAGAACAAGTGATATATGATAGAACGAAAAATGAGTAAATAAGTTAACTAATATGTTATTAAGCAAGTAACAAAGTCTTCACAACTAATGAAAGGATGGAAAAATAACTTATAATAAGATGGACTATTCATTATTGTTATTTTGTGTATTGTATATTTCCTTTTTTATCTACATTGTTTTAAACAATATATATTTGTGACCTATGTACAAACTAAGTGCCTTTATTTACAAACTAGAATCATAACATAATGAGGGACTAAGAGTATTATAATCAAGTCGAATATATTTCATTTTAGACCACAAGTCAAATTCCATGCATGCATTCCAAAGATGTTCATGAATTCCTACTCACTTAGGCAACGGATCCACAAAGATGCCATAGACTCATAGAAGCATCATTCAGATGCATAGATTCAAATTCCAAGTAGAATGCTAATATGATCATGAGTTTCAACAAGAAAAGATTATGGTGGGGTAACGCCTTGCATGGAATTATCCATCTTGATGAAACAACGAATTACATTTTTTGGAGTGCATCATGCATGCTAATGTAAATGATACCAGACCGAAGTGCACTTAGATAATCTTATTTTTATGCATGCTTCCTTAAAGTCATAGAAATACCTACAAAAATGTCATAGCAAATAGTATCTACATTAGTATATGCAAAAAGAACAAAAAAAAAAAATGAAAACAAAATTGAAATTCATATTAGGTTGCCTCCCAATAAACGCCTTTATTTTAAGTTTATGGATAGACTTTGCCAACATCAAATCGAGTACTCCGGGATGATAAGAGTCTCACTCTCTAAGCCATGAAATGAGGCATGCTCATAGAAAGGCTTGAGTCAATGCCCATTCACTTTAAAGATCTTCTTTGTATCCATGCTTTGAATTTATAATGCACTATGCTAAAAAACATTAGTAAAAATAAAAGGCCCAATCCAACGGGACCTCAATTTACTAGGCCTTAAACGCAAGTAAGATTGAAAGAGTAAAACTTCTTCGCCCACTTTTAAAGCCCCATGAGAGAAATTTCGGTCATGAGATTGTGAGTTGGTGATTACCGTAGTTCCTATTTTCTTAGGAGCCAATTGTACCAGACTCACCCATTCGTTATCCGAGATTGAGTAAATCATGACGGCGTCAAGAAGTTTGACAATCTCCTTTTTGAAAACCTCCATCATGGGAGGATTGCGTCTCCTTTGGGCATCTAGTGTAGGTTTAGACCCTTCATCCATTTGAATGTGATGCATGCAAATGGAAATTAATACCTTTTATGTCTGCAATTATCCACCCAATTGCCTTTTTGAACTCTCTAAGGACTTTTAAGAGTCGTTCCTCCTCCACTGATGTGAGTTTAGTAGAAATGATCACCGGAAGTTTGTCTTTCTTTCTCAAATACACATACTTGAGACGATTAGGCAAAAGTCTGAGCTCAGGTGTGGGAGCTCGCTCCAAGGAGGGAGGAATCTTAGATTAAGAGGTAGGAAAGTCCATGAATGAGACATTACATGGGTGTGGAGAGAAGGAGTCCAACTCTATCACCATATCCTTGATGTCTAAATCGGAAGAAAGTGTGTTCTTCCTAAAAGAGTCAGTGTAGCGATGGTTCTAAACTACTACTTGAAGTGCATCACGATTATCACTAGTTTTGAAGGTTCTTTACACAAAAGTATCAATGTAATCAAAGGCATAAGTAAAAGAAACATCACTAGGATACCGCATATCGTCCAAGATGTTGAATTGGATTATCTCACCATCAAACTTCATAGTGAATGTACTATTAAACACATCAATCTTGGTCTGAGCCATTTTCAAAAATGGACGACTAAGAAGAAGAGGTGAACCATTAATGTAAGGGCTATCCTTCATGTCAACAACAAAAAAATCTGCTAGAAAAACCAATTCATTAACAGTCACTAAGACATCTTCAAGAACACCAACGGGTTGAACAATAGAGCAGTCCACCAATTGAATGATTACATCGGTTTCTTTGAGAGGACCAGTGTTAAGTGTTTTAAAGACGAAAAGTGGCATGACACTGATTGAAGCTCCGAGGTCACACATGGATTTTTGGAAGGTAACCTCTCAAATGGTGCAAGGCACCAAAAATAAGCCAAGATCCTTGCACTTTTGAGACAATTTCTTTTCAAGATTGCATAAACATTCTCTCCAATATTAATCTTCTCATTGTCTTTCAACTTCCCTTTGTTAGCACAAAAATCCTTAAGGAACTTGGCATAACGGGGAACATGATTTAAAGCATTTATAAGTGGGATATTAATCTCTACTTTCTTGAAGACTTCCAAAATCTCTTGCTTCTCTTCTCACTTTTTGTTAAGCATTAAGCTTTGAGGGAAGGGAGGCTTGGTTTCCTTCGAAGAGTTAGTAAGTATTTCAATCTCTTGTTCTACCTTATCAACTTAAGGTTTCGCATTTGATTTCCTTTGGTTTGGAGGAGTCACTTCCAACTCTTTGCCACTCTTAAGAGTGATTACATGGGCTCCCATATTTGGATTTGGGTATGGATGAGACGACAACTTACCCTTGTCATTTATCCTCCCTAACTCGGTTGACATTTACCCCATTTTTGCTTCTAGATTTTGAATGTTTGCTCGAATCTCTTGAACTTGCCTATCCATGTCAGATTGGTGCTTCTCTATATTATTTTCGAATCTATATTGGGATGCAACTAAAGCATTAACCATGTCCAGCTAGCGGAAGCTAATGGTGGAGGATTAGGTTGAGGCAAAGGTTCACCTCTTGGAACAAAATATTAGTAATTGAGATTAGAATATCTATAGCTAAGATAAGGACTCTCAATTCTGGGTTGATAAGTATTGGTGAATTGTCTACGTGATTGCCTTTGGAATTGGTTCCCTAAAGCATTAACTCTTTGCTCATTTTCAAAGAGAAATGGACAAGTGTCGGTGAAATGAGACAGATCAGCACAAGGACACAAATCTTTGCATGTTTCAAATCGGACTTAACAAGCTTCTCAACTAAATCGGTGAGCCTATCAATATTATCATCATCCCTATATGAACCAACTTGCCCTATAGCTCATCGGTAGGACTCATCAATTTGATCGCCATATTGATGAGATTGGCTTGCTATGTCCTCAAGAAGATTCATCAACTCCTCGAGAGTTCTTCCTCTAATGTGGCCACCATAAAGATTATCAAACATTCGCAACTCACAAGGAATTATGCCATCATAGAAGAAATGAGTAATGTAGAGATTGGTTAGTTGGTGATTGGGGCAACTAGCAAGTAAACACTTCTTTCCCTCCCGATATTCACTCATGGTCTCACTTTCTCCCATTTTGATGGCAAATATCTCTCTCTTAAGTGTGGAAGCTCAATTTTTGGAAAAATAGGTGCTCAAGAATGCGGCAAGCATCTCGTTTCAAAATGTAATGGAGCCTGGAGGGAGGTAGTAAAGCCATTCATTGGCTTTGTCCTTAAGAAAAATGGAAAAACCTTAAGCTTAATCGTGTCTTCTCTAGCATTTGGTGGCCTAATTGAAGTGCATGTGAGGTGGAACTCCTTGAGAAATGCATGAGGGTCTTCATCCTTTTTACCATAGAAGTATGGTAAGATTCGGATAAGACTAGACCTAAGCTCGAATGCCCTACATTGATGATAATATGCAATGCAAAGGGGTTGCCAAAAGTGCTTGGACATTGGCATCGACTTCACCTATCGTCAATTTTAAGGGAGAAGGTGAGTTTTGGATCCACCATGGAAGCCAATGAAGGGAATGTAGAAGCCTTGAGTTGTGACTTCCTCAATGAGTCTCCTTCCTCAAGTTATGGTAAGTCATTTCGATTTCGGGGTAAGGATGGTCTATAGAACCAATATGACATAAAAAGAACTAAAGTAAAAACAATTCCCCAACAACGCCGCTAAAATTTGATTCTTAGTGAGATAAACAAAATTAATAATACCCTTATTAGGTTACCATTTTCCACATTATTTTGTAGTAATGGTAATTAAATGGGTCGAACCACAAGATATTAGGTTACTTTAGGTGATGAAATGAAGGAAAAATCGGATTTCAATGATGGATGTATAAATGTAAACTAAGGTACACAAATTAAGTACAAATAAGCAACAAAAACAAGTAAGTATACCAATAAAGAAATGTAAACGAAGTCATGCAATCGATTATAAAAGACTAACTTGGGCCATAGAGAATCATAAGATCGATTCAAAATTAACAAGCAATGATCATCAATTTCCACACAAAAATGTATTACAAATGCATTCTTTTAGGCTAGTTATAGAGCATGAGTTTTCTCTTGATTCTCTCTTCACTGCCATGCATCTCGAGGAGATAATGAATGGCTATTATAGCATGAGTTTTTCATGCTTATCATGGTCTGCGTCACTCAGCTTGCTTTATCACTTTTGATCAGACACAAATACGTCTCGAGGCTAATTTGAAGGCTGCAGAATCACACTTGACTTGATTTGTATACTCAACTAA
Organism: Stephania yunnanensis; assembly: GCA_039657365.1. Taxonomy (NCBI): domain Eukaryota; kingdom Viridiplantae; phylum Streptophyta; class Magnoliopsida; order Ranunculales; family Menispermaceae; genus Stephania; species Stephania yunnanensis. The sequence goes on along the minus strand of CM077584.1, from coordinate 46,629,892 downwards.
ATTTGGTGATTTTCTTCAACTTTAAAGCTCCAACACACTTGTCAATCATCTAACCATCGCCATGCTTGACGCGGGTCCGACACGGCTGCTTCGTAATGCATGTGGCACGTTCTTCAATATGGATCATCAACAATACTCCAAAATCCCTCATTTTATTCATTCTTCATCAAATGCCAACAAAACCTGCACACAATAAAAAGTGATATTTACAAAAAAAATATAGAGACTTTTGTGCACCAAAACATAGCATTTACACACATAATCGAGGCACATATCCATAGTTATCAATTGGTTTGCATATGCTTTATGATTCTTGTTTCCACACTACTACTTAATGTTTCTCTTAGTAATTTCGACTCATGCTAGCCTTTGCATGCTTATTAAGTATTATTTGTGTATTTGATGGTTGAGCATATTTCCCACTTACTGAGCTTTGTTGTCCCTTTTAGCTCACCCCACTTACATTTCAGGACCATCCCCTTTGGCCCTATATCGTGACAATGGAAAGGCATTTTCTTGAAGCCTTATCTCTTTATGTGAGCCTTGTATGCTAGCATTTATATATATTGATTTGAAAACTGTTAAACTCGGGTTGTATTAAACAAGTTTTTTAGATAGATTGAACCTCACTTTCCTTTAGTTTGAGCTTCTCAAAAGTACTTGTACGACTTTAGTTCTATTAAAGATTTGAGAACCCACGTTTAGTTCATGTTAGTCTTATGGATCTTATTTTAGTTTATTCTGCACATTTAGCCCATATGTGCTTGTTATATTATTCTGCAGGTTGTTTTAGGTGTGCCAGACTGTTCACTTAGTCCTTGTTTGGGTATTAGGCCTGGGTGGCGATTCGGGCCGAACGACCCTCCCTAGTTAGTGGGTTGTCTCATAAAGAAACACGTTTTTAACTTGTAATCGAACATACAAAGCTCAAGAAACCAAAACAAATAAAATATGATACGAAGATATTTGCAAATAAAAAATAAATCATGTTATTTACATGTATTTGAAATGGGTGAATTTTTTATTAACCTATTTATTATTTATATATTGTTCTTCACTCGTGTTAAGCGAGTCGCAAACAAGTAAAGCATGTCAACGTGTTAGTGACTCGCTTATTAATTGCCTATAAATGTGTTAACCTATTTATGACTCATATCTATTCATGTCAAATCCATGACATATTAATTATATGTTGTATCGTATAAGGCTAATCATGTCATCACCTCAATTGTCACTCTCAATCACGGGTGATTACAAGGGTCAATCTGTGTCAATCTCGAGTCTCAAGGTGAGGGGCAAATGGGGCCCAACTATGACTACTTTGAATAAGGCAAATAGGAAACATTGACAGGGCAAGGCTGCGGCTCAGATGGCCTAGTCTACCCTCAACCTAACATTCGACAAAAATGGCCCAACTTTGACTGATTTGGGGACTTCATGGAGGTCATCTCCACGTGGCTCGACATTAAAAAGAGCAATACCAAAAGCGTGTTCTACATCAACAATTGACTCGGTACTGTTAACGCCCTCACTGTGTCGCTAAATTAGTGCCCCCGACCCTGTGTGCACTTACAGGTTGTCCATCAAAACCATATCGATATACTATGCAGATAATACTAGGTCAAAGACTAGTGTCATCCTAAGCGATTCCAAGGGCTAATCTATATCAATCCTAGATCTCAAGGCGTAAGGACGATAGGGCATGACCAGGACTATAAATTCTCTCTATCGAGCCGCACATGCGTAGGAGTGCTCGTGAATCTTTGTCAACACCAATACTGTCCTCGACTTAACCACCTTCAACTTTTAGGTATGAGGTTCTAACTAAAAAGGCCTCAATACTATTATAAGAGAGTGAGAAACAACAAGAGAAATCAAGAATTGAAGAACAAAATAGTGAATCACTACTCTGCTCAACCGAGCCAGAGAGTTCTTTCATGAGACTTTATATATGCACAAGTGGTATTACAAGGTGATTGTTGGATCAGTGACACATGTCATGATCTTATCATATAATGAGTAACTAACTCTCATGAATAACATGTGACTACAAGTTTGTTACAACATACGGTTAGTGTGCTTGTCTCACATTCCCCCCTCAAGCGAGACGGGATTTCAGAACATCGAGCTTGTGCTTAAGATAAGTGAATCTATAATGAGGGTAATGGCTTGGTAAGGCAGTTTGCAATCTGGTCTATTGTAGGGACATAACAAACTTCCAGCTATTTTTGTAACACTTTATCTCGTACAAAATGAAGTTCAATTTCAATGTGTTTGGTCTTTGAATGGAAAACATGATTAGATGCCAGTGGCCCTACCCCTAGATTATTAGACCAAATAACTGGAACTGAAGGAAGATGAAACTTTAGTTCACGTAGTAAGTATTAAAGCCAAATCAACTCGGCAGTGCCATGAACAAGGGCTCTATATTCTGTTTCAATACTTGACCTGGCTACCACAGATTTCTTTTTCGATTTCCACGAGACCAAACTACTATCAAAATAGATGTTATACCCAACAATAGATTTTTGACCATTAATAGAAGTTGTCGAGTCTTCATCAACAAAGGCAATTAATGGAAGTTCCTTAGAATTCCAAAAATGCATACCTTGAAACATAAAGCCTTCAAGGTATCGAAGTACCCTCTTGAGAGCTTGCCGATGCAATTCAGAAGGAACTTGTTGGAATTGGCTCAGCTTATTAACAATGTAAGTTATGTCTGGTTCGGTATGTGTCATATATTGGAGGCCACCTAAGATACTACGATACATTGTAGCATCAGAAAATAAGGGACTATCTTCCTTCGTTAACCGATGTTGTGTGATTGCAAGAGTATTAGCAAGTTTGATGTTGTTCAAACCAACTTTGGAAAGTAAAGACTGTAAATAGGCAGATTTAGTAAGATAAGATCCAGAGTCATCTCGAAACATTTCAATGCCAAGGAACAGGTGCAAGTCTCCCGAGTCTTTAAAAGTAAATATAGTGTTAAGTTTGCAAATAAAGGATTGAATCAATGCAATGGAATTGCCTGTGATGATTATGTCATCAATGTAAATCAAGATGTAAATAAGAGAAGAACCTTGAGAGTAAACAAAAGAGACGAATCAGCTTTTGAGTTTACAAAGTCCCAATGCTGAAGTGTGTGCTTCAGTCTCTCAAACCAAGCTCTGGGAGATTGCCTAAGCCATAAATGGCTTTATTAAGTTTACATACATAATCAAGAAAAGCTGGGTGGAAAAATCCCTCTAGTTGAGGCCTGAACACTATCTTAGTCAAATGACCATAAATGAGGGCATTATTGATGTCTAACTGCCTCACTGACTAATCACATGAAGCAACAATATATAACAACATCTGAATAGTAGATGAATTGATAATCGGGCTATAGGTAGTAGTAAAATCAATACCAGGTATATGTGTGTAACCTTTGGCCACCAAATGAGCTTTGAGTCTATTCATAGAACCATCTGAGTTTTTCTTCACTTTGAATAACCATTTGTTACCTGCAAGTGTCTTAAAAGATGATGGTGGAACTAGAGTCCAAGTATTATTTGTTTGTAAAGCTGAGAATTCAGGATTCATTGCCTTGTACTAGTCTGGAGAGGCTAGTGCAGCTTTCACTGATTTAGGTTCAATAGGACTGTCCTCTTTGATTGTTGCTAAGAAGACTTTTGGTTTGAAAATCCCATTCTTTGATCTTGTGTTCATTGGATGAGTTGATACAACCTCAGTAGGTGGCAATAGGACTTGAGGACATGGAAGAGTAAGACCAGTAGGGCTAGTATCTAATGTAACAGGGCCAGTAACAGTACCTATACCATCAAGAACAGTAGCAATGGTGATAGGAGAATGACTAAAACTTTAGGAAAGAGCAAGGCTGCCGGAGTATTTAATGGAAAGCGAGCATTGGGATAACATGATAAATTAATGACAGAGTGAGGTACTAGAGAGGTAGGAAGTGCATATTGCATAGTGAATAATGCTGGGAAAGGAAATTCAGACTCATTGAAGGGTACATTTCGACTTATATAGATTCTACCACTTGAATTTAGACATCTATATCCTTTGTGAGATGAATTATACCCTAGAAAAACACATTTTTCAAATCTGAATTGAAGTTCGTGATTATTATAGGGATGCGGATAGGGAAAGCAATCACATCCAAAGACCATTAAAATGAGTAGTCTGGTACGGTCTTCCACAACACTTCATAAGGAGATTTGCCATTGAGAACAAATTAAGGCAATCTATTAATAAGAAATACGATTGTATGACCAGCATCCCACCAGTATTTGTAGGGTAATTTTGCTTAAGCTAAAAGAGTTAAGGATGTTTCAAAAATGTGGCAATGCTTTCTTTCTATTTTCCCATTTTGTTAATGAGTATATGAACATGGATGTCTGAACAGAACACCCTGAGATGCCAATTACTGCCGAAATGGCATGTACTCTCCTCCCGAGTCAGATTGCACACTTTTAATTATTGTAGAAAATAAATTCTCAACTAAAACTTTGAATTCAATGAAGGTATGCAAAGCATCACTCTTCCTTTTTAAAGGATAAATCCAGGTATACCAAGAGAAATCATCTACAAAATGTATATAATAGGAATAGCCTTCAACTGATTGTACAGACGTTGGACCCCAACTATCATTATGAATTAAATCCAATGGATTGCAAGCATAATTGGTAGATCTTGGAAATGGAATGGCATGAATTTTACCCATCTTACAAGCATCACAACATTAAGACAGTGGTTTTGAAGAAATCACGGCATTATTGAGCTTCATAATTTGTACAACAATATCATCAATAGGATGGCCCAACCTTGAGTGCCAAAGTGAGGCTTTATTTGATTCTTGAACAGCAGCAACATTGGCTAAGTGTATTGAAGACTAAGAAGACAGTGATGGTGGAAACATGTATAATCCATCTTTAAGAACCCCTTTGACTAAAATCACTTTGGACTGTAGATCCTTTACCAAACATTAGTCAACATAAAACTCAACAAAGATGCATGAAGTTCTTGCTAAGACAATGAAACCTTGTCTTGAAGAAGCATTGTGATAGGTAAATACTCAGAATCCAAACCAGCTAACACACAAGAAAACAGATCATCTTTTAGAAATCTTTTTCCAGTAACAGCCAAGCTATAAAACATTTCTTTCATATGTTTCAAGTAATCAGACAATGATTTCGTACCTTTTCTTGCAGTTAGAATTACAGTACAACACTGTTAAATATTTGCTCGATGAGCTCCACATAGGTTTGCAATGATGTTTCAGGCTTCATTTGCATATTAGATATCACAATCAATCACTTGCGGCATAACATGCTTTGATAATGAATTCAAGATCCAACTCAAGAGCATCGATCAAGAGTATTCCATGATCTTTAGATCAACTAGGACATTCCATGTTCATCAAACTTGATTCAACTTTAGCCGAGAAGAATCATTTCAACACATGATAATTGTTCCGATTCAACTTTATTGTCAAGTGTGACCAAATAAGGCCATTACAAAGCTAGTTGATGATGATCGATCAATTTGCACGTCTTTAAACATTTGACTAGGTTGAGTTGCCATTTGTGGTTGAGAAGAGGACTGTCCTTCCTCCATTTTTGCTTACACAAAGAATTCTCTATCCTCTGATACCATGAGAAATCAAGAATTGAAGAACAAAAGAGTGAGTCACTACTCCGCTCAATTGAGTCAGAGAGTTCTCTCATGAGACTTTATATATGCACAAGTGGTATTACAAGGTGATCATTGTATCAGTGACACGTGTCATGATCTTATCATATAATGAGTAACTAACTCTCATGAATAACATGTGACTACAAGTTTGTTACAACACACAGGTAGTGTGCTTCTCTCGTAGAGAGATAATTACTTATATACTTTTTATTAAGTCTTATTTAATTAATATGGAACTTAATTTTCAATACAATGACAGACTTGAGGTATTCACGAGCCAAGGGCAGTGCATTGACGCCCCTGTCTGTCACGTCATTGTAACGTCTGATGCCACATTCCCTAGTTGGTTATGCGACTATATATGGAGATCATCTCCATTGGGCCCCACATCAATAAGAAGTGCAACCAGCGCATTTTCACCTTTAACATGTGCCTTTCTCCTAGGGCTGGGTATGTCCTCACGTTGTCATTCGACAAGTGCAACAAGGATGGATGATGAAGTTGAAAAAAGAGAGAAAAATACCTTCTTTTATTGTGGGGGAACGTTCGAGGAGCTTTCTATCTCTAGCTCGCTACCTAGTTGCTCGGAGGGGATTTGCTAAGTATTGGAAATTTGGAAGTGTGACGTTGGTAGTATCTACCAATAGAAAATGTCTACGAAAGGATAAAAGTGGGAGGACGTAAGCGTAAAAGTACATCATACATCATACACAAAGCGAATTGCTATTGGTAGAGATTACCAAAATCACACTACTAACTTTATCAAATCTTCTTCCCTAGTTGCTACTTAATGTATTAATTAAGGGAACGGCTAAACGGTCAACAGTTTTTGCTTAGAGGGTTGAATTTTTACTTCGTCGTACCCTACTTTTTACTTAGTTTACCCTTTTTTTTTCTTAAAATTCTAAAAATGCCCTTGATGTACCCCATTACACTCACCCGTAAGTTTTAGACATACATAGGCGACACCTCTAAAGAGGTGTTGGATACACAGGGCCAGCACCTCAAAAGAGGTGATGGGCAACTCGACTAAGACTGCAAAAAGAACTAAGTCTCAGTGGGTGATAGAGGAATCCAACCAAGACCTTTTTAGAGGTGTCGGTCTTGTGTGTCCGATACCTCAAAAGAGGTGTCGGCTCTGTGTGTCCAACACCCATGGGCAATAAGAACGAATAAGAAAGTTTCAAAACTCTTAAAAATACGTGAAAATGACCAAAACAATAGTGGATTTTACTCAAAATTTCTTAATATTTTCGATTACATTGTAAACTTTGTACCCAAAATACAAGATTTCCCAAATCGAAGCCATAAACCCAACAACAATCGCACAAATAGTACTAACTCAAAAAAGTAAAAAAAAAACCCAGAAAAACTTTGAAATCGATACTAAAAGAGATGAGGAATGCACCAACGGTGTCGAATTGACATGATTTTGCTCGGACTTCGTTGGATTCGGGTTGGTGATAAGAATGCGATTTGAGAGATTCGTAATTGGGATAGTGGTGAGTGGGGTGGATTGGGTATGGGTGATAAAAAACCATTTTATATCAAGAGGTAATTAGGTAATTTCACTGGAGTGGGGTCCTCTAAGCGAAAATTAGGGTCCATTTACCCGCTCCCTTAATTAATAACTAGGTGTTGTCTCGCTCTTCGTGCGTGGCATAGACCAAGTTTTTAATATATGTAGACACGAATTAGTTACAAACTAAACTCCAAATAAGAATAGGTTTCTACCTAAAATAAATAGTAATATGTAAATATTTCAACTAATTCATATCATTTCCTTTTTTTTAGACTTGGAACCAACAATAAACATTGTATTCAAATGGCAGAGTTAAAAGGGATTAGTAGAAATAATCAAAAGCTTATTTTGTAGCAAATATTTTAATCAAGCTTCTTACATTAAAAGTAATTAAATATTTCTAATAGAATGTCTAATCGATGTATATAAATCCGGATGATTCTTATTTGTAAGACTTCATAAGAGTATTTACTATAAAATGAAAAGTCGAGATTATAATGTAAATAAGTTTAAATGTTAGAATATCATTTCCTACTAAACAAATTTTGTATTCACAATCCACAATCTTTTTTATAAATATTGAAATAGAATGGAAAACAAGATATTTATAATCTATATTATAAAAGCAAAACATATAAATAATGTATTAAAGAAAACAATATAAACGGTATAAAGTCCTAGTGTATCACTCTCAAAGCCCAAATCCCAAAATAAAACAAAATAAGTATATACAAACGTACAAGTCTGGCTAAATGTCTATGTATTCCGATAGCTTGCTATTGCCCCGACTCGTACTAGGATCTGCACTCAAGCCATCTCAAAAAGACAAATGACAAGTCTAGAGTGAGTATTCCCAAGGAAATTAAGTGAGCAATATAGAAAGTAAATACTAGAATTTAAATGAAACTATTAAATAAACATGCGGAAATAAAATACAGGCAATTGTGCTCATCGCATGCATATGTAATAGTGGAAGCTCAAAGTGTGTGTTCCTAGCCCCTAGGGTCGGACTAGTGCCATACTTCAGACTCCCAACAGACTACTGCCGAGGAGTAGCACTCAAGCAAGGCCGGTATTTGGATCCACTAGGTGGTCGCCATGGAACCTACGATGTACCCACACGTGTCAGTCACTCTCTCGGGTAGCCCTATGCAAACACAACACCAACACTGTCTCAAGCAACCCGTGCTCATGTGACATATGTCGTTGTATTGTCTGCTCTTAATGTCGCTCCTGCTCAGCGCATCAATTACAACATTCGCCTTACCCAAATGATACTCAATGACGAATTTATAGTCTTTTAGTAGCTTAAGCCATCGCCACTGTTGCATGTTCAGCTCCCTTTGAGTGAACAGGTACCTCAAACTTTGATAGTTTGTATACAACACAAACCGCTCACCATACAGGTAATGCCTCCAGGCCTTCAGTGCAAACACGAACGCTGCAAGCACCAAGTCATGCACTAGATACTTCACCTCGTGAGGTCTCAACTGTCGAGATAAATAGGCCACTGGGTGTCCATCCTGCATCAACACGCTACCCAACCCAATGTCGGATGCATCAGTATAAACTAAAAAACCTTTACCTACCACTCATAAAGCCAAAACTGGCGCCGAAGTCAATTTCCTCTTCAGTTCCCAAAAAGTATCCTCACATTCTTGTGACCATTCAAATCTAACATCATTCTTGGTCAGTCTCGTCAACGACGCTGCAATCATCGAGAAGCCTTACATAAAGCGTTTGTAATACCATGCCAAACCCAAGAAACTCCGGATGTTAGATACAGACTAGGGTGTCTTCCATTCAATAATCGCCCGAATCTTGTCACCATCAACAGATATACCCTGACTATTGATGACATGGCCCAAAAACTTCACCTCACTTAGCCAAAAGGCGCACTTACTGAATTAGGCATACAGTATGTGCTCTCTCAGCATTGCCAATACATCTTTGAGATGCCTTTTATGCTCCACACGAGTCTTACAGTAAATCAGGATGTCATCAACAAAAATAATGGCGTATCAATATAAGTATGGCCTCACCACTCTATGCATCAAATCATTGAAGATCGTTGTTGCATTCATCAGCCCAAACAGCATGACTGTAAATTTGAATAGGTCATAACGCATACTACATGCAGTTTTCTCCACATCCTCTTCTCGAATCCGCAACTGATGGTATCTTGATCGTAAGTCGATCTTTGAGAAAAACTTGGCCTCAGCCAACTGATCGAATAAATTATCAATATAAGTATGGCCTCACCTAATTTAGCTTTCGATAGTCCACACACATACGCATTGAACTGTCCTTCTTCTTTACCAAAAGAACTGAGCTCCCTAAGGCAACATGCTTAAGTGAATGAAACCCTTCTTGTATGATCTGATGTACATTGGCTGAGTCCTTGAAATCAGCTCAATGATAAACTCCACACCTCTTGGTGGTGACAAACCAAGAAAATCATCAGGAAACACGTCCAAAAAGTCACAGACGATATGGACATCCTCAACCTTCAGCGTCGTCTTACGCTTCCGCTCAACCATAGCCGTGTATGCCTCTATCTCCTGCAACGTTGTTAATCTGCCCCGATTTAGGGGTAATGCAGCTACAACTCCGAAGAATGTGAACCTTGGAATCCCCTCGATGTCAACGTCATAGTCTTACTGAAATAGTCGATATGTGCGTGATTGGATGATAGCCAATCCATCCCGAAGATCACGTCAAACTCCAAGTACTCTAACACTCTCAAATTAGCCGGTAACTGATGTCCCTCGATCTCCATAACATAATTTCAGCAAATCTGGTTAAGGTAAATCTTACCCCAAGCTGCCGTGTTGAGAACAATATGTGTATCTAAGGTCTGTGTAGGTAACCCTAACTTTCCTACCAAGTGTCCAGAAAAAAAGACAAAGTACTACCAGAATCCATAATAACATGCATATGAGTACCACAAACAGATAACGTACCCTAACTAGTTGTCTGGTCGCCTCCCTGACCGGTAGCACGACCCCAAATGCTATTGTCTGAGCCCTATCTCTAGCTTGTTCCGTATGTGATGGTAAAGGTGTTGGCCTGGTATAATCCGCCACGATATGCCCCACTTGACTGCAATAGTAACATGTGCAAGTCTCTGATCTGCCAAAACTCTACTGACTCGGCGTCTAACTCTGGCCTCGACTCGGGCCTTTCGTACCTCTGTCCTGCCTCTGCTACCTAGGCTGCTCAACTGGTGCAGAAGACGAAGAATATGATATCTAACGATCATCACGTCGATCTTTATCACGTTTACTACCATGACCAGTTTGCCAATCTCCTCGACGAGATCTCTAGCTCTGTCTCTACCGATCCTGATCCCTTTGTCTATTTGGCCTATGATCAGACCAGGATCCTGATACTAGCTAACTCTTCTAACCCTGCTGCGCAGCCTAAATAGCTCGTCGAATGGCCCTCTGAACCATGTATGTCTCGTGTGTGAGGCACTTGTCGTAAACTTTAATAATAGTACAAGCTCCACTAGATACAACTGTACTTGCTATCCGCTCATCCAGACTACGGACAAAATAATAGATTTGCAGTCGGTCGGTATCTGCTATGTCCATGGAGTACAAAAGCAGATATCGGAACCTCTCTGTGTAGACGAGCACCGACATATCACCCAGCACTAGGGACAGAAACTCCTCCCTCAAGCGCACCCTCACCTCCATTAGTATGTACTCATCCATGAACAATGTCCTAAACTCTGCCCAAGTAGAAAAGCAGGATAAGTCGCAGTGCAAGTAGTCCACCAGATCGTTGCATCGGCTCTCAAACAGAAACTCGATAATCACAATCGATCGATCTTCTCAACTCGCAGCAAATCATGTAGCCGCTCATGGGATAAAAACCACCTCTCAACTACCTTTGGGTCTCTAGCCCCATAAAAATATTCTGGAGAAAACTTAAGGAAATCCTTCATCTTCTTAGCCTCTAATGTCAACTAGCTCCCAAAAGTCGATGTCACTGCTGGTTGCTCAGTCGTAGTAGGTGTAAGCATTACTACAGCCTCCACTGGTACTGCTGCTGGTGTAGCCCTCTTTGCTAATGTCTCAGACACTGCCGCCTGCACCTAAACCTCGGCCATAATAGGAGCTACAACTGCCTGCGTAGTCGTCGATGCGGCCACAACGGTAGTAGGAGCAACACAAACCTCCCGAGCTCACAACATATCCATCGGCATCGCAAACTGATCATCCATCGTCTGCACCAACGACTTTAAAGGCAAGGTCGGTCTCGTAGGATCACTGGTATCTTCAACCTCAGCTGGGTTTCTAATGGTTATCTGTCCATCGATATCTGCATCGAATAACGTGCACCCAATCAGCCTCAATACCAATATACATATATCGTATATAATACACTTAATATATAACACGTATATCCCTATTTCTACCTATCTCACCTCTCTTCTCAACTAGAACTTTAATTAATTCATTTGGTTTTCCACGTCTACAATTTATTCATCAAGTTTGTCCTCAAATTATACCATAATTGTACCTGTTTCAGAGTTAACTTTCAACTCCTCAAGGTTCACTAACCATGCTTTAATACCAAAATGTAATGATCCATTTTCCAAATGGACCACCACGGGGGCCGATGCGAGCCTATAACCTGGCCTACCAGCGCCAGTTGTGTCCCACATGTCAACTCATCTACCATTTAATCATAATTAACCTCAAATGTCAACAATTTACTGTTTAAATGGTTACTAAACTCAAGTCATCTTTAAGATCATTGTAAACCCAAATAAATCAAAGCGGAAGTCTTTTGCATGAAAAAATATGTATAACAGTAAAGTCATGCAAATAACTCTAATACCTAGTGTAGAAAACCCATATAATCTCATAGATCAAAAATGTACCTTAATGAAACACGATATCAACAGTATAGAGTCTTAGTGTATCACTCTCAAAGCCCCAATCCTAAAATAAAACAAAATAAGTATATACGAACATACAAGCCTGGCTAAATGTCTTTGTATTTCGGTAGCTTGCTCTTGCCCCTGGTCGTACTAGGATCTGCACTCAAGCCATCACAAAAAGAAAGATGATGAGCCCAGAGTGAATATTCCCAAGGAAATTAAGTGAGCAATACGGAAAGTAAATATTGGAATTTAGAAAAAACTATTAAATAAACATGCAAAAATAAAGTACAAGAAACTGTGCTCATCGCATGCATATGTAATAGTGAAAGCTCAAAGTGTGTGTTCCTAGCCCTTAGGGTTAGACTAGCACCATACTTTAGACTCCCAACAGACTACTTCCAGCGAGTAGCACTTAAGCAAGGCCAGTATGTGGATTCGCTAGGTGGTCGGCGTGGAACCTACGATGCACCCGCACATGCCCGTCACTCTCTTGGGTAACCCTATTCACCGAAATATCACGCGTGTTATGGCCTAGTGGACGTACACATAAAAATGGCACGTAGGGAGAGCCTCAACATCCGTCCATTATAACATATCGGGAATAGAGTAATGAAAGATAGAAATTGAATCCAAAATGCAAAAGTAAATATTGCTCAAGAAATTTTAGTAGGGATACTACACACCTCACACCGCACTCCGTGTACTGTCACTAACCACCGGTCCAGGATCCGCCTAGTCCCCGAATATCTTAAATTTCAGCTTATACTGACCTAATTCCATATAGAGTTGATATTTAGTCATTTGTATGTGAGTTAAGTCATTTCACACAAATTATGTCAAAACAAGGGGTCTATTAGCGCACTGGGTCTGAGCATTAGCGCGCTAGATACCCAGACAGTTATACGTTTGTTACCGAAAAGAACATTAGCGCACTAATTTTTTGGCCTAGCAATTAGCGCGCTAGATTCTGCAATTAGTGCGCTAATTACACTCTAGACAGCAAAACCGCTGAAACTTTTTGGGATTTCTTAACACCCAACAACAGCCACAACACCAATAACAACACTTCAAACCATTACAAACTTATCATAACAACAACTCAAAAACCTATAAATCATCACTAAAACCTTTAAAAACAAGATCAAAAGATATAGAAATGTGTGATGTTTGTGTTTCTCACCTTGGATTTGATGTTTCCCCCACTCTAAGCTTCACAAATTACCAAGATGTCTCTCCAAAACCCTGGTTTTCTTCTTCCAATCTCGGATGGATAGGATAAGAGAGAGAAAAGGTGGTGGAAATGTGAAAATGTTGACTTTTATAGGTTGAATTTGCATCACTTATCACTACCTCATCTCTAGGCCATTAAATGGTCCTCATTTGCTCCTATTCTAATCCCTCGTGACTCAAATCGAGACACTGTTGGCACACTCACCCTTGTTTTTACCTCTAAAAGTCCATTTTCGAGTGTTCCAACGCCCGATTTCGAGTCCCGAACCGCGACCCACGCATACTACCATGTCCCTAACCACCAATTAGACATTCCATATCAATTATTTAACCAATTTTATTCATTTTGTGTGTATTATTTTCCCCGGCCTAGTGTTAAGTCCGTTAAACTACCTGGTACCCGCGTCGACATGCATATCGAGGTAAATATGTAACACACGGTCTCGCACGTCAAATGAGATATAATAACACACATTGCGATGCCATTTATGTACAAGCCTAACTGCAGGTCCCACGTGCGTCTAGTTGTCTGCCACGTCTGCAAACACATCATATATAAATGATGAATTATATTCAGTTGTTACATTGTCATTGTATTCCCTATGTAAGCTTCAAAAATAATTGTAGCTGTTACTAACCATCTTCCGAGATGTTTTATTATCAACCTTACCCTCAGCCTGATTGAGATTTCTAAGAAGCATAACTGGCACACCAACTATCAGTTAGACATCATGATTCGGGATTCCCGAAAATTGTAATTTATTTAGAAACTCGATTGTGTAAAGTAACTCATCATCTATCATGACCCGAACTTCTAATCTTGTTTATTATTCGTAATTAAGATCACCGACCCGTGACGTGGGACCCACACCATGATATGTGCATTGACTGCGGCGAGATGGCCAAGGTACATGTTAGATTTATTACGGTATATGCTTAGTGTATTGTATATGTGTAGACTACTAAATCACTCCTACTTGTGTATAGGTGTCGAGACGTGAGTGGAGACATGCCTCGAGTTGCGCATCAAAGTGGGACTGGGGTAAAAAGTGTTGTAGTAAGTCTATTTTGAGTTGGTATAGCTATAATTTATTTATAATTAAATGTAACCATAGTTAGCATTTTAAAACAATAGTCATGTGATTTGCATCGAGACACGTATTAGCAAATCTAGAAATCAATTAAGTCACACATTGGAGTTAGTTGGCATGAATTAGTGGAGGTAAATGGGACATGTGTTAAAATGTGTATCATTAGATAGGTCTCGAGATACGTGTGTGTGATTAGATCAATTGTTATCATTCAACCATATCTATTTCATATATATAGTTAGAGATCAATTAATGCAAACCACATATTTTCATTCTCATGAGCTTATGAGCTAAGAGACTTGCTGGAGAGGCTTGAGGAAGAAGAAAATTAGTTTGATTTGGTGGTTTGAAGGTGTAGTGCTTGATCAAGCTATGGTGGTACATAGGTACATATCTCTCTATTTTAAGTTGAAGTCAATTCTGGTTTTTTGCCAATTTTAAAGAGTAGATGATTAAGTCTTTATAATTAGTTTATATATTTGGATTGCTCATTTCAAGCCGATAATCTAACTATTAAGAAGTTCTTAATTTGGTTTGAAATAAAAAAAGATATGAATTTTTGAAATTGTAAAACCAAAATTGAATTTCCACGTTGTATTATGAACCAACTTATGTAATTTGGTCATAACTTGCTCATTTTAAATCGAAATGAATCTAATATGGAGGCATTTGAAAGCTAACTCAAAGAGAAATAATTTTGTCCTATTAGAAGTTTTTAGCTCAAATGTTTCATGTCCGAAAGTTCTATACAAATAGGTGATTAAATGCATTACGAGATTTTTGAAACTAAATTTGTAAATGACATAACTCCCTAATTACTCACTCAAATGAGCTAGTCTTTTACTATGTTGTTATTTGGTATGTTACTAACTTGTGAACAAAAAGCACGAATTTTGAAGCTATAGATTGGGAGAAATAAATTTTCTAAGTCTGCTGGTCAGATTAGGTTTTAATTTGAGTTGTGTTTAGTAAAATTATAATCTCTTTCATTTTAAATCGGGATTATTCAAAACAAACCTTTTTGAAAATCTAAGTTAGAGAACAAAAACTTTATCTAAGGGAAGATATTGAGATTTGGACAATTTTATGCCTAAAAGTGTGTTGTAATACAAGACTAAAATTTTAATATTGTTTAGACTTAAGGGGTTGTTTAGGTTAAGGTTCCTAAACCCATTTGACTTGAAATAAACCCAGTTTATTTAGATTAGTTTGATATCAAGAACTAAGGAAAGAATTTCAGGGTTGCAAATACATGATTTGAGGTGTCGAGAGACTGATAAAGCTAGGACTTTACATTGTTTGATGTGAGTATACCCATTAATTGTTTATTCACATTTCATTTCTAGTTTTAACTTGTTTGTTGTAGTCTATATAGACTATGTCTGGCATTGTACTCTCATTTCATGGACTTATTTGTTATTCCTTACTTGTTGAGCTTGGTTTCTATGATATTTTGATAAATTAAGTTCTTTTGAATCTATCCATGTGTTATATGTCATTTCTTGATGTTTTACGATAAATGTAGTACAAATAGCATGCTATTAGGAATTGTGGAGCTATGATTAGTTTTATGGACTTGTATTCTTTGGAGAATTTATGCTTTGTAGCATAGCCAACTCTTGGAATCCTTAATGAGTCAATTTCTTGAAATTATAAAATGCTTATAGAATCTAGAGTTTATTACATTATGATTTTATCGACACACCGGGCTCAAGTGCCTCGGGATGTCAGCACTCGCTACTATGATGAGGCACATGGGGTCCCTAGGGTTGCCTATATACGGGGTTAGAATCCCTGATGATATCGGGGTTAGAATCCCTGATGACATTGGGGTTAAAGCCCCTAGTGATATTAGACTGTGTGACACCAAGTATGTCCTATAGTGGTTAAAGCTTCACTGACGTATGTCACAGCCAATCAGATCTAGATCATAACTATTTAGCCTTGTGTCAGTTTCACTTATTTAACTGTGGTATTTTTTTGGCATAATTGTGGTACTAGTCTTTCTTTATTGAACTTATGCTTTTAAATACAATTTAGTTTGTTTTGGAACTATGAATGAATTTTTCAACAGGGATTACTATTAATATTTGTACTCACCGCCATTTTTATGGCGGTGAGTGCATAGCCATCGACAAGCAGGCCGGGCAATGAGAAGATTGGCGACTACCTCTGAGCCAGCGGTGTAACTCTGCATCGACATTTTGTAGGTTTTTGATATTTTGTGTAATATAAAGTTTTATCTTAATATAATTTAGGGTTGTATATTGGGTTGAGCATTTAGTTCCCTGACTTATGATGACATTACACTATTTATATTTGCCACTTTGGTATATATGCACATATGATCATTGTTTTCCTAGTTTCCACACACATAGAATTTTTAATAATTACTTCCGCATAATTTGTTAAGAATTTTGCTAAATTTTATAACTTTTAATAAGTTTTAATTAACTCTAAAATTCAATTAAAAAGTGACATGTGTTTTATTTATCATAAACACTAGTACGAGGAAATTTGGATAGAAAGGCTGACTAATACATAGTTAAGACTTGTGTGGCTAGAATTTGGGCTTAATTATTGGATTAGGTCGGGCAGTGCCCTAGATTAGAGAAGGTATCATCACATCATCATTTATTGCAGTAGAGGTTCAACAAATTGTATCTAAGCTTAAATATGTAATCTTCTCTCCTAGTATTAGATCCATAATAAATTGGTTCAATTGATGCACTGTTTCATTTTTTGGAGTCAAAATAGGTGCTCTTTCAAATAAGAAGAGTCATAAAACCGTTCAGAATATGAAAGGTAAACGGCTTGTAAAATGCATTTTATAGGGTCTCCATCATGATGTAACAATGCATTTGTTGGGATTCTTAATAAATCTTTATCCAGATTTTCATAAAATGATCCATCTCCTACTTAAAGCAACCATCTATCAAACAAAGCAAGATCTTCAAATTGTGACCTTGAGACCCAATGGAAAGTCGCATATTCCGATTGAGTTTGAAGACATTAAAATGTTCCTATAAGTAAGAAGAATTAATTGAAGCTTCTATAATATCAGTTTTTCCACCTTTAGGCACAACTGGCAATATTTCTCTAAAATCACCTCCAAGAACAACTGTTAGACCTCCAAAAGGCTTGTCATAACTATTATCATACCTCATTTGAAAAACGACTCTCAAACTCCTATCTAAAGTTTCAAAAATAGTATTTGTTGGCCACAGGAGATTCATCCCATATTATCAATGACGTTTTGCAAAGAAGTTCAGCTAAATGGGTACCATGTTTAATTTCACAAGATGATTCAGCAGTAATTTCCAATGGGATATGGAACCGTGAATGAGCGATTCTACCACCGCAATAAATGAGCTGCTATTCCTGATGATACAACTAGCAACACTATTTTCCCTTTTGACCTAAGCTTTGTAATTATCGTTTTCCACAAAAAGTTCTTTCATGTTACACCATGACCACTTATTAAAAATAGTTTACCCCTCTCATTAACAACTAAATCAATAATAGCTTCAAATGTTACCTTCGGATAATGTTTGAAAGATGTGTATAATCCTTCATGTAACACCTTTATTTCGTCAATGTCGTAATTTAACTCCTCAGCGACTAACCGATTTCCTACATCCCTTACCAATGAAAAATTTAAAACAGGCATGCTATCAATATCCTTTAATATCTTCCCAACTTTCTGAAGAATATTCTCAATATCAACCAATGTATAGCGTTGAAGTTGCTCAGAAGATAGTTGCATATCCAGAATTTGAAGTCTTTTCCTTTGTAAATGAGGTATATCCTCTGATAATATCGAACTATTACTTTTCCAAAATTCTAATACCTCAGCTACTTGAGAATTTCAAAGAAATTATAAGCAAATAAGAATATACTTATTAGTTTAACACATGATTTGATACATCGAAATGAAATATCAAAGTTAAATTTATGTATGCAACTGATAATACTTTGAACTGGCATTTGAAATAGGAGAATTTCTTAATTATTTTATTATTATTTTGAAGATTATCCTTGCAATATTGCGACCTAATCAAATAATTATCTATATTATATATATGATATTGATAATACTATGTACTTGCATTCCTACAATAGAAAGATTTTTGAAATGCTAATTTGTTTTAAAAAAAATTGAATATTACTTATGGATGGCGTGAGTTTGACCCCATTTAAGTCATCGATATGAAATGAATCAAGTGTAAAATATTGATGACCACAAAATTAAATGATTATGTATTACATTTCATAATGCAAGGTCTGGAGAGGTTGTGAGTTCAACTCCCTCTTTATTAAGGTGATATAGATGATGCATTACTTGCTATAAAGGCAAGGTTTAAAGCAGTCATGAGTGTGACTCCTGCTAAAGTTAAGAAAAATGTATAACATATGAAAGAAGTTATTACTTGAAAAGGAAAAGAAAAAAATATTACTATATTATTAATTATGATTGTCTCGAACTAGAGAACAATAGGATTAAATTTCTTTGCAGAGGGAAAAAAGACAATATACAACTCAAGAAATTATTATTTTTATATACCTACTAAGTTAGAGAAATCTAATTTCCTCCTGAGAACTACTAAATAAGCCAAATATATTTACTCGAAAATAGAATGATTAAGTATTGAATTTCAAAGAAGTAAGATATACAAAAAATTAAAACTTTTTATGAAGCAAATGATTAGTATCTTAACAAAGATAATAAAAAACAAATCACAAATTAAACTTCGTTTAATATAAGAAACATGTAGATCATAAAATTGAAAATATACTTTTTTTATTTGTAAATTACCTGACAGTGCAATAATATTGTCACAAACATATGTCTAAGTTTATTTTCATTTGCCCATGATGTCGCTTCCATTAGACAGTCATTCCATTCCTTATCATCATCCAATAACCCTAATGCATAACATGCAGCTTTAAATGATGGGTGTAAAATTTCACTAAAGGTTCTAATATACTCGAACAAAGTACTACCATTCATAAAATTAAGAAAAATCATCAAAGAGTTTAGTTCACCGCTTGATGGATGGGCAAAATAGATCCTCCCAATTTTTTTACCTTTTTTTCTTCTAGTCCAAACTTTATCCATTGAATTCCATACACAATGCAAAAGAAATTTAGATAGTTTAGTTGTCTTGCATCAGGGTGCACTATATTAGTTTCAAACTAAGCAGTGAACTTCGTTCCATCTATTCCAGTTGTACTCATAATGTTATTCAATGAGTCGTCTTCTTTAAAAAACACAGATTATTCACCTGGAAGATGGAATGACAATTTGTCCATAGCTGGTTCTCTATAGTGTATATCAAATTGAAATATTCTCTAACACGCCTCTATAGTTGAAATATATCTACAATCTAAGTAAGTCTTGATTTCATTAATCCCATTTTTATCATCAAAATATTCAACCGAAGTTGTCATACGATCAAGCCCTTTATACACATATTTGAACAAATATTTTATGGATCTTGAATAGTTACAAGATTCCACATTAATATGAGCATCATACTTAACGATCAAATCCCTGTTATACGGAACCACATTGTGATTGTCTAATAATGTTCCATTTTTTTCGATCATGAATTGGTTTTTTCTCCTTTTATACAGTAGAAACCCCTCTACATCCAATGTCTTTTGCTCATTAAGTTTTTTTGGATAATATTTCGTACATCTACTATTTGACATGCATGGCGACTTCATGTTTGATATGCCACATAGACCGTGAATCATGAGTTTTTTAACAACATTGTAACCTTTTGGAACAATATTTAGATATGGGATTTTAGCACTAATGATTGTATCAATATATTCCAGGGACTGATTTTTCTTCTTTAGATGAATAAATAGCAAAATATGTGCATGTGGAAGGCCAAGCTTTAGAAATTTAATAGCATGGAGAACTGCAAATTTGCAACCTATTAGTTCGCATATTCAGAGTTGCAAGGCCATGCAAATTATAGTAAATTAGAGAAGAATAGTGACACGCGTCGAACGCGTCAATAAAATAAAGTTTCCTAAACCAACTATTTTGTAGAATAGTGGAGTGGCAAAGGGTCGATCTCATAGAGATTGGTGGTCTTTCTATGGTTAAAAACAACAAAAAAAAGAAAATCAAAGGTTTTAAATAAATAATTTAACTAACTAAACTAAATAAATAAAATAACTAAAATTACTTTGAAGACAATTAATTAACACCTAAGTAACACCTAGGTCTACAGTTCAACAAATCAAGATCAAGATTCAATTGCAATAATTGTCTTCAATCTTTCCCAAAAAGTGATTAATTTAAGTTCTCGTAAATTAGCTATAGAAAATAGACATCCACCAGAAATTCTTCATTCCCCTAATCTCGATAGTCAGGACGTCTGCCACTAATTATTTTCTTATTTAATGCATAACCCTAAATATCCGCCAATTAGGTTTAACACACTAACCATAACAATATGGATCTATGGGAACACTAATCCTAAATAACCAGATCGCATCCGCTTCTGATTTAACCTAGATTCAATTGTTGCACACTTAAAAACCAAAAGTGTTTGACAGCAAACGGGTGAGTGTTTGGCACTTTATTGGTCCAAAAGCACAAATTACATGGATGCTTGGCCACATACATACCCTAGATCTAAATCATAAACCTTAAAATCAACAACAATGAAATAGGAGAATTTAAACTAAATTAAATAATAAAATAAAAGATCTCACGTAATATGCCATGAATTCATAATCTCGACTTGTTTCTCCTCCGACCTAGGGAATGAGTTGATTAGCCGAACATCGTCGTCGAAGAAATTCAATAACAAAACAATAATAGTGGGTGTTCTCTAAAATACCCTGGAAACCTAATATATAAAACTACTAACAATTGGTCCTAAGAGGTGAGAGAAACTAATTTTGGGTGTTGTGGAGGTGACTCGTGCGCCGAGGAGCATCATATGGTTATTTTTGGGCTTGAAAACTGATGACCGCCACGTGTCGAAATGTAATTGACCCGTTTAGTCTGCGCAGACCTCGTGGCGTCGTCTAATTGGTTGAGACCGCTGCTGATGACGTTCCTGGTTGGGGTGAGAACGCAACACGCGGCGCATGGGAGGCGGTGGTGAATTTGCACGAATTGTGTGAATTTTCGAGAGACGGTACTGACGTGCATCCCAAGACGTATCCGATGGAGGCCGAATTGAGGAAAACTGATTTTGCTTTTGCGCGTTTGTGCTCACTGACATGGCGGTTTTTGATTGGAGAAAATGGAGACCGCTGAAGTGGCGAGATGGGATTGGTTAAAAGCTAATGAGTGACGTGCTTCGAGGTGTGAGAAAGCGACACTTGGCAGCCGCTGGAACGTGATGTTGGTTGTTGCTGTGATGGAGAACCAATAACGTGGCAAGATGAGATTGGTTGAGAGAAGATATGCGCTAACGTGGCAGTTTCGAATTGGTTGAAATATGTTGTCTCATATTCTACTCACCGTGCAATTCGTAACTCGAGGCAAACTATCATGCATTCGATCACTCCATGTAAATACTCTATTTTGAGTATTTTTTTCATCGCGAATTCAACCGTGCATTCCATTTCACCTAAAAATTACTAATAAATATAATTAAATCTATTTTAGAAACTTTTCATATTTAAATATACTAAAATAAAGTACTAAACACATATAGATATTGATTTATCAAATAGCGTATCTATCAAATGCATTATGGATAAAAAAATGTAATATGTTTTATAAAATATGAGAAAGAATCAAGTAAATACCTACAATAGGTTAACCAAATACTTTTTTACGCTTAAGATCATGCATGAGTTCACCCAATTTGATTTCGAATATTCTACATATAATTTCTACTCTATTCTCATCATCTTTATGTTGAATCATATGTTGCATATAATTTATCTTTAGCAAGTGCGGGTTGCATGTAACTGTGATGAGTAGATCAGAGTAGCCAGCCCATCCACATATTGTCATTGCATCTTGATAATGTTTGACTCTGTACCTTGGGCTACATGTATGTGATGAAGGCAAATAATAGATTTCTCCGTATGCCTAAAATCAGAATCACCATGATGAATAGCATACATCTAAACATTGTAAAAATTTGTCCTCAACGTTTTTTAATTGTTTCGAATCTAGCGAAATCTTTCTTCTTCAATAGTCATATAACAATCAACAATAAATTGTTGAAGAAGTCTTCCTGAATACAATAGAGTTAGTGACTCATTTAGTCATTGTTGGAGCCTAAAGCAATAGAATTCTCACATGGACATCATTTTACTTATACGAGACGTGTCTGAGACACCTCTCAAAGATATTATATCCTATATCCATCCTCACCATAAAGAAACAGCAATGGGTAAGTAAGTGGCATGAAACTTGGATGGAGATCAATGATTTTTTGCAACCTATTTGTCTTGTGCTCAACTATAATATCTCGGCTGACATTTTCAGGATTAAAATCACCAATAATTAGACCGACGATTTTGATGTCGTTGGGATGTTATATTATCGTCCATCATAATCTCTTGTACTTCTGATTTGCAAACACAAAATGGCAGCTTCGTTTAGTTTCAATTTGATCTCTCACCATTCTAAAAGACTTAGCAAGAAAATTGTTCTCGTCCAACATTTTTTATAAGGATGTGAAAATCTCTGAATCAATACCATTTGTTGTTGTTTGTTGGAAAGAAACCATCATATTCCGTGTCTCATGTTTTGTATTGTATATATAATGCTACACGAAACACGACCTTGATCCATCTTCTGGTAATAATGAGCCAATCCTATAGATGTTTGGTCTATTGAGTCTAAAAACATAAGGACCTTTTCCTTGATTGATGGCAGTATCAGTCTTACCACCCATTGATGTGAAAGCAAACATTGATTTGTATGCTCATATGTTTTTCCAAAATTTAACATCTTTGCTACCATGTCCAGGAAGTAAAATATATTTTAATAATTCAGGGGAATCTTTTATTAGTGGAATCTCTACTCGACCTTCCATAAAACAAAGTGAAAACTTTCGTTGTGAGACTTTTCTATCTTTTATTGTCCATTCTTCATACCACAAAATTGCTCCATAATGTTGACATGTGTATGTAGGTAGACCAATATTCCAAGGAACATTTTGATGATTTGTATCTGTAAATTAAGTCATTTATTACACATTAGTTTAAATGTATAAAAAATAATGTATAAAAAATAATGTATAAAAAAGTACTAATAAAACAAATGTATGCAGCACCAAACAAATTATTAAAAAATGTTGTAAGTTATATTAAACATTGTTAGGGTGCTCATCAAATATTTGTATTTTACATAAGTGCATTAAGTTCCATTTGCATAGCTTCCTTCACTTATAAAAGATATTATTGGACAAAAACAACTACGAATATATAACATGTAGAAACAACATATAAACCAAATAAATTTATGAATAAGTTGTAGTTAAACTAAGGGTTTTTTATTTAAGTATGTATTCTCGAAATACTTGTACTTCAATCTCTAATACAGATACAGATAATGAAATAAATTGAGGGTTTTTTATTTAAAAAAAGTGAGTGTACATCTAAAGTTTATTCCTCATGAAAACAATTTTCAAAGAAAGATTCAATATCTAACAACATAAAGATCTCATATCTTCATTAAATAAAAAAAAAAAAAAAAAAAAAAAACTCACAACTTAGATAGCCATAAATTATCTTGAACCTTGATAGGTTGCTTATTAGATGGATGACATTTATTCTTTGGATCATCAATTTTCCCTTGCATAGCTAATTCCTTCCGTGATCTCCTTACTACAATGTTAAGATGTTTTTATTCATTCAATATATATAAGGCAACCAAAATTTTCTTAAATATGTTAATAAGAAATGATAATATTATTTTACATATGTAAGTTGATCTATGATGCACATCCAAGCTGCGTGGTGTCTCCTCTATATGTTGTTCTTAATCAATAATAATAGAGTCTAAGAGTTGTGAGGTACATGCTTCTATTGTTCATTTTGCATTATCAATTTAGTTGTAAGAAGTAGTGTCGTCATGATATGTTTATATATTATGCACGATAAATGTAAAACATGTTAATAGACTAAGTCTTATATTTGAGTGAATGCAACAATGTTGACTTGTCGATGCTTGATTGTCAATCTTTGCTTCAATATTTTCATATTTATAAATGTTAGGAGATGTATTGTGAAAAAATTATTCACTCCTTAATATTCTAAGATATGGTTCACCATCGCCTAGATTTACCATTACATTACCTGATTTTTATCTCTTTGCATGTAGTTTGATCTTTCTTATCAATATGACATTTTTGAATGTGCATTTTTTGGGATTAGTCGTTTCATCCACCTTAATTTAATTCCAAGTCAGATTTTGATTTCTGCGGAGTGTCAACAATCGACCAAGTAACACGACATATAAAATAATTAATTAGAATGATATATAACTCTTAAGATAATAATTACTTACCACTTTTTTGTAATAAAAAGATAATGCAAATAAATTAAAAATAAAAGACACGGTGAACATAATTATCTTAAAAATATTAATAATAGCAAAAGAGAATAAACAATCAAAAATGAAAATAATGTTCCTCCTACCAAAAAAGTTAATGTTCAAAGCTAATAAAAACTTAAATATAGAAAAAACAAAAAAATTTGGATAAAGCCAATTTATCAAAAACGTAAGAAATGTGGAGCCCAATCAATAAAATTTTAAAATTCAAACGTGGAGATCGAGAGCTATTATAAACCAAAGATCTAAAACCAAGTTCAATGTCTTATAAGCATAAAACTATAATCATAAGGATTGGCCAATAATAGACATCAAAGCAATTTTAACAATGCCCATATGTGAATGTTGCACCTTTAAGAAACTGATGATCTAACAAACATTACTTGCATGGGGTTCACCGCCGCCTAGATTTACCATCATATTACTAGACTTCTACCTCTTTGCATGTAGTTTGAGGTTTTTATTAATCTGGCATTCTTGAATGCGGATTTTTCGGGATTAATCATGTCATCCATCTTGATTTAGTTCCAAGTAAGACTTTCATTCCCATGGAGTGCAACAACCGATGGAGTAACACAACATAAAAATAATCAATTAGTATGACATATAACTTGTAAGATAATAATTACTTACCAATTTTTTTGTAATGAAAAATACTACAAATAAAATAAAATAAAAGAAACGATAAACACAATTATGTTAAAAACATTAAAATATCCAAAAAGAAAAAACAATCAAAACTGAAAATAATGTTCCTCATACAAAAAAAAATTAATGTTCAAAACTAAGAAAAACTTAAATATGAAAAAATTAAAAAATTGTGGACAAAGCCGATTTAAGCAAAAATAAAACAAAATGTTGGGCTCAATTCGTAAAATTTTAAAATTCACACATGTAGATCGAGAGGGATTATAAACCAAAGATATAAAACCAAGTTTAAAATCTCGTAAGCATGAAACTATAATCATAAGGATAGGCCAATAAAAGACATCAAACCTATTCTAACGACGATCATATGCGACCACTACAGTTTTAAGAAACTGATTATCTATCGAACATTACTTACATGGGAGCCAACTAAAGACACAACAAAAGATATAATCAATTAGGATGACATATAACTTCTAATATCGTGATGAGATTTCTTATCATATTGATAGAATTATGGAAAGTAATTTAATAATCTTCCTTAAAAAGAACCAGATGATACATATCAGCCTTTGAATACTTCATCCAATATTATTATCTCAAATATGTACTCTTACCATTGTATTAAATTGATTAAGAAAACAAAGCTGCAACTGCATACGACACTTTAGTGACTTGACAAATCCAATTAAAAATTAGGAGACTTGAAGGAATGTTGCAAGTGAATAATACGACGTTAAAACAACATGAATCCAAAATATATATTTTAAAAAAACCTTAAATTGAAAAAAAAGACAAAATAATACAAATTGCATCAATTGTTTTCTCTACATCATACCCACTATTTTTCTTTGAAGTATAAAAAAATAAATCAAATACATACTTAGAATTCCTAATTATACCTATACTCTATAATGTGCACCAATAATGGATGTTATTAGATCAAAATCTAATTACTTGCTACTTTTTTGTACACAAAAAATACCATAAATAAAAAAATAGAAAAGACATTGTAAACAAAATTATGTTAGACGTCAAAGTTATTCTAACGACGTTCATATGTGACCGTTGCTGCTTTAAGAAACTAATGATCTAAGGAACATTACTTACACTGCAGCTTTAAGAAACTGATTATCTATCAAAAACTACTTACATGGGAGCCAATTAAAGACATAACACAAAAATTTAATCAATTAGGACGACATATAACTTGTAAGATCGTAATGAGGTTACTTATTGTATTGAGAGAATTATGGAAAGTAAGTAATCTTCCTTAAGATGAACCAGATGATACATATCACCTATGAATATTATGGAATAATATTTTTATCTCAAATACATACTCTTACCATTGTATTAAGTTGATGAAGAAAACAAAGCTGCAACTGCAAACAACACTTTGGTGACTTGACAAATCCAATTAGAAATTAGGAGACTTGAAGGAATGATGCAAGTGAGTAATATGCATTAGAACAACATGTATCCACAATACATATTTAAAAAAGACTTTAAGTTGAAAAAAAAGACAAAATAATACAAATTGCATCAATTGTTTTCTCCAAATCATGTGAACCATTTTTTTTTTGAAGTATAAAAAAATAAATCAAATACATATTTAGAATTCCTAATTATACATATACTCCAATATTGTGCACCAGTAATGGATGCTATTAGATCAAAATAATCTTATTACTAGTCACAATTTTTGTACACCAAAAATATCATAAATAAAAGAAAACAAAAAAAGACAGGTAAACAAAATTATGTTAGACGTCGAAGATATTCTAATAACGCCTATATGTGACAGCTGCAACTTTAAGAAATTGTTAATCTAACAAATATTATTTACATGGGAGCCAACTAAAGATACAACACAAAGATATAATCAATTAGGACAACATACAACTTGTAAGATCAAGATGAGATTACTTATAATACTAAGAGAATTGTGGAAAGTAATTTAGTAACTGCATACAACAGTTCATTGACTTAACAAATCCAATTATGAATTCGGAGACTTGAAGGAATAATGAAAGTGAATAATACGACATCAGGCCAACATGAATCGACAATATATATTTAAAAAAGAAAACCTTAAATTGAAAAAAAGAAAAAAGACAAAATAACACAAATTGCATCAATTTTTTTCTCTAGTTCATACCAACCATTTTTCTTTTAGTATACGAAAATAAATCAAATTCCCTTCTAAACATTTAATTATACATAAACTCCAATATTATATATCAATAATGAATGTTATTGGCTCAAAATCTAATTACTTGCCATTTTTTGTACACAAAAAAACCACAAACAAAAAAAAACACAGTAAACAAAATTATGTTAAAAACATTAAAAATAGAGCAAAAACAATACAATCAAAATTGAAGATAGTGTTCCTCCTACTAAAAAAAAGTAGTGTTGTAATAGATGTTATTGGCTCAAAATCTAGTTAATTGCCACTTTTTTGTACACAAATAAATTCCACAAATTAAAAAAGACATGGTAAACAAAGATTTTTCTTTTGAAGAAACACAAAACAAAATTATGTTAAAAACATTAAAAATAGTTCAAAAAAATAATCTATGTTTAGTAAGTATTTCACCAAGTATATCTTAGATGTTTACGCTACATAGCCGGTCCCAAGTCCGGATAAAGGAGGAGGACTCTGACGCCCATTTTTCATACCGAAAAATGGGTAAGGGATGTCACAAACTCTTTTTTCATACTCGAGAAGTGGGTGAGGGAGGCCCCAAGCTCATTTTCCATTCTTGAAAAATGGAGGAGGATTGCGATAGGTTGATAGCCATCGTAAAACTTTTGTCACTTTTCATGAAATGGATCAAACATATATCAACGTTGGGGCATTCTTGCCTAGTGACACTCGCCATCATAGCTCGGGTGTAGTGAGAAATGAGTAAGGGTGTGTTTCACATCGCTGTCTGGGCGTGAAGAAAAATGAGCAAGGGTTCCTACACATAGGACGTGTGTGGGTAAAGAAGCTAGTCCTTTCACATCATCGCCCGGATGTGAAGAAAAATGAGCAAGGATTCCCACACAAAGAGCGGGTGTGGGTAAAGAAGTTAGTTCAAAATAAACACGAAAACAAAAACAAAATCATAGATACGGATACTAGATCTTTTAGACAAAATAGAAATAAAAAAGAAAAACAACCACAAGTGGAAGAAAAAGATTATTTAGGAACATGGAACATAGGAACACTTACAGGAAAGTAAATAGAACTAGTAGATACTATGATTAGAAGGAGAGTCGATATTGCTTACCTCCAAGAGACAAAATGGGTAAGAGAAAAGAGTAGAGAAATATGAAGCACAGGGTTTAAATTGTGGTATACTGGTATAGATAGAAAATGCAAAGGAGTAGGAATTATGGTGGATAATGATTATAAGGATAAGGTCGTAGAGGTTAAGAGAAAGGGGGATAAATCGATTCTAGTTAAATTAATTATTGGAGACGAGAAAATTAACATACTTAGCGCCTATCCACCACAAGTAGGATTAAGTGAGAACATCAAACGGAAGTCTCGGGACGATATGGATGGATTTATGCAAAGCATACCATTAAATGAAAAGGCTTTTAATGGAGGGGATTTAAATGGGCATGTCGGGGCAAGTAACGATGGGTTTGAGAGAGTTCATGGAGGTTTTGGTTACGGTAATATAAATGAAGAAGGAGAATCAATCTTAGAATTTGCTTCAGCATACGATCTTGTCTTAGCAAATACTAGTTTTAGGAAGAGGGAGTCGCATATAATTACTTTTAGTAGTGGTCATAACAAGAGTCAAATAGATTTTCTTTTAATAAGAAAAATAGATAGAAAAATATGTAGAGACTGCAAAGTAATACCTGGTGAAGGACTTACTACTCAACATAAGTTAGTAGTACTTGATATTAAGCTAACACAACGACATAATATGAATAAAAGAGTTAGCGACCCTAGAATAAAGTGGTGGAACCTAAAACATAGTAAACAAGTAGAGTTTAGAGAAAAACGACTAAAGGAAAATGTTTGGAATCTTGACTTAGATGCTAATACAATGTGGCTAGAAATGGGTAGTTGCATAAGGAGAGTGGGATCAAACATATTAGGTATATCTAAGGGTTTGGGACCTCCAAAGAAGGAAACATGGTGGTGGAACGAGGATGTCCAATAAGCAATTAAGACTAAAAGAGAGATGTATAGGAAAATACCTAAGTGTCAAGATGAAGATGTGTACAATCAATATAGAGCAGCTAGAAAACAAGCTAAAAAAGTAGTTAGTCAAGCTAAAACAAATTTCATGAAAGATCTATATGTAAGGTTAGGTAATAGAGATGGCGAAAAATATATATATATAGGCTAGCCAAATTAAGAGATAAAAAGAAACAAGACCTAAGTCATGTAAGATGTATTAAGGATGAAAATTCAAATGTTTTAACATGCGATGATGATATTAAGGAGAGATGAAGAAGTTACTTCGATAGTTTATTTAATGATGGCCAAGTTGATACTATAATAGATGAAAACCCACACAAAGAAAGAAATGTAAATTATACGCGCAATATTAGAATTAGAGAAGTTAAAGAGACATTGAAAAAAATGAAAATAGGGAAAGCATGTTGCCTAGATGAAATGCCCATAGAGTTTTGCAAATGCTTAGGAGAAATTGGATTGACTTGGTTAACAAAACTTCTTAATAAAAATATAAAATCAAAATAGATGACAATGGATTAGAGAAGAAACACGCTTGTGCCAATCTTCAAAAACAAAGGAGACATTCAAAGTTGCTCAAACTACCGGGGAATTAAATTTATGAGTCATACTATGAAACTTTGGGAGAGGATAATTGACAATAGGCTAAGGAAAGAAACAACAATATCAGAGAACCAATTTGGCTTCATGCCTGGGATGTCAACTATGGAGGCGATTTTCCTTGTAAGACGATTGTTAGAAAAATATAGACCAAAGAAAAATCTTCATATGGTATTTGTAGATTTAGAAAAAAGCATATGATAAGGTCCCTAGAGATGTTTTTTGGTGGGTTCTAGAAAGGAAATGGGTGCATGCTAGATACATAGACACTATTAAAGATATGTATGATGGAGTAGTAATGAGTATAAAGACATTTGGAAGAGCTACAAAAGAATTCTCACATTACGATAGGACTACATCAAGGATCGTCTTTAAGTCCATATCTATTTGCTTTAGTTATGGATGAACTCACTAGGCATATTCAAGAGGATATTTCGTGGTGTATGCTATTTGCAGATTATATTGTCTTAGTGGTTGAAACAAAAGATAAAGTGAATAGTAAACTTGAACTCTAGAAAAATACATTACAATCTAAAGGCTTTAAGTTGAGTAGGACGAAAATTGAATACATGCACTGTGTGTTTAGAAATACTAGACATCGAGATGATGGAGTTGTAAAATTAGGGGAAGTAGAAGTTCCTTAGGTGAACCATTTTATATACCTACAATCAATCATACAAAATGATGGTAATATTAAGAATGATGTCACACATAGAATTCAAGCTAGATCGAAGAAATGGCGAAATGCAACAGGGATGATTTATGATTGAAGTGTTCCTAAATATGTTAAAAGGAAAATCTTATAAGACCTCAATTAGGCTAGCTATGCTCTATGGTAGTGAATGTTGGGCGGTAAAGCAACAACAATTATATAAAATGAACGTAGCAGAAATGAGGATGCTTAGGTGGATGTGTGGTAAAACTCGTAAATATAGAATAAGAAATATAGAAATTTAAAGACAAGAATGAGTAGCACCAATTGATACAAAGATTAAGGAAGGGCGGTTGCGGTGGATTGGTCACTTGCAAAGACGACCTACAAATTCCCTCACTAGAAAACTTGATTCAATAGAAACTGTAGAAATTCGAAGAGGTAGAGGTAGACCAAAGTAAACACGGGATGCATTAATTGGGAGGGATTTGAATGGTTTGGAAAGCTCACCATCAATTGCACTTAATTGAACACAATGAAAAAGTTTAATCCATGTAGCCGACCCCAATTAATTTAGGACTGAGGCTGTGTTGTTGTTGTATATCTTAGATGTTTGCAATTTATGTATTTGTCTAACTCTTTTTTCTTGTTAAGTAACTTCTCTTTGTAATATAAATTATAGAAAAATCAATAATATTGCTATTTATTCATGTGAACTGTAACCAGCAGCTTGCCTATGGAGTAACTATAGCAAGAGATAAAGATCAAACTAATAACCAAAGCAGCAAATAGAACTTACATGGAAAATGGCCACCACCTTTGCCAGCAAAATTTTGCTTTCAGGAGAAGTAATTTTCCCACTAATCGGACACCATCTCACATCAAGATCAGCATTATGAACGCAATCATTTCCTTCATGCTTTTCCTTTACAACACTTGACAAAACATCTGAAAGCTTTTCTAATCCACTAACAACATATTTCTGCAAGACAGCGTGGATCCTGAAAAGTTAACATCTCAAAGAAGACACAAGCATTGAAACTGAGATAAACCAAGAAAAAAATCAAGAAAAAAAAGCATAATAACATAAATTAACGAAAGACCACTGTCAAATAATATCAATACCTCACAACCATGGAAGTTACTGCAGGAAATTCATGATTTACAGAAACCTTAAATAGTGTTCCAAAAACAAGGAAAACTTAAATATAGAAAAAAAAATTGGATGAAGTCAATTTATCAAAAACGAAAAAATTGTGAAGCCCAATTAGAAAAATCTTAAAATTCACACGTGGAGATCGAGAGTTGTTATAAGCCAAAGATCTAAAACCAAGTTCAACGTCTTCTATGCATAAAATTAACTATAATCGTAAAAAAGGGCCAATAATAGACGGCATTAAACAAAAATTTGTAGTTAATCTTCGGATGAAGAAGGATAGGGGCCTCTCGGGGCTCAAGCCATAATTTCACTTATTGGACACTTAACTTCGAATTAAGCAATCATGCATAATTCACTTTTATGAAAAAAGTCCCAACAGGGATTAATGTGCGAAACATTCCAACCTCCATGGACTTCACTTTGAATTAAACAATCCTGAATAATTTACCCAAACGTAGCTCACTTTGGCAATGCAACTGCCCTTGAATCAGTAGGTTTAGAGTAGAATAAATATGAGAACCCCAAAAAGGTTAAAAAACAATGTTATCCGTTGGCATCCAAGTAATCGTCAAATCTGCCAATAGCCCATTCAATTCAGGCTTTTGCAATAAGCTATCTCTTGTGGCTTATGTAAACATTGAGTTGAATCCGGTCCAAACACAGATCAATCAACCAAAAATCACTATAGTTCCAATTTACTTGTACTGATTTTTTTTTTTGAAAACTTATGGTTGTTTAGTTTACATATGCCATATTATTGCCATATTAATTTGGCAACTTTGTGTTTTTAACTAAGGTAGTATTTAATATAATTTTAATTACCTACTGTGTACACCCAATTGATGATTGGTTATAGCATTATTGACTCCTTGTGTGGAGGTGTTACTATATTTTTAATTAAATCAAACATCAATAACTTTTTAAATATAAGGTAACATTCCCCCAAAAAATATATTCTAACGCGTCAATCGAATTACTCCCTTCCGGAAAAATTACAAATGTACTGCCAAAATTAATATAAATGAGTAAAATAAGTTAGATTTTTTTATTCCAAAAATAAGGTAAAACGCCTTTTGGAAATGCGTCATTAGTTAGAGAAAATTTAGTTTGCTCAAAATACACGAATGGCACATTCGGAGAATGCGTTATTCGTTTATATTGTAGTCCTACGTGTCACGGGGTGAAAATACACAAATGGTGCATTCGAAGAATGCTCCATTCGTGTATACTGTAGTCCTACATGTCACAGGGCAAAATACAATTGTCACCCATGATCGTCTTCCTCCTCGAGAACACAAGGAATATATTCCCTGCGTTCTCGAGGTTGTAGTCTACAATTAAGGGGTGTAGGTCGGGGTCAGACAGTGAATTTTTGATTATTTAATATGGCTATTGGTGGGGTGTTGTTGGTAGGTGTCGTATCAGAGAGAGAGCAACAGAGAGAGAGAGAGCAACAGAGAGAGAGAGAGCGACCGAGAGAGAGCCACCGAGTAGTGACAGAGAGGAGAAGCAGAGACCGAGAGGGGGAAGAGGGAGTGTGTGTGAGAGAGGGAGAGAGAGAGGAGCAACAGAGACATCGATTGAGCTGGGCAGCAGAGAGACCGAGAGGAGCAAGAGGGGGGAAGAGGGAGACCGTGGGTGGGAGAGAGAGAAGATCTCGAGAGACCGATAGGGGGAAGGGAGACTGTACGAGAGAGAGCGAGAGAAGACAGAGTTTGGTGACCGAGAGAGGGGGAAGGGTGTAACCGAGAGAGAGAGCGAGAGAGAGAGAGAGAGAGAGAGAGAGTTAGGTGACCGAGATTAAGAGAGAAAGTGTGTTGGGTGACCAAAAGAGAAAGAGGGGGTTGGGTGTTAGGTCATTTTTTTTTTTTTTGTCGAATACTGATAGAGTTAATTAGGTCGGGTAGTGACAGAGTTTGGTGAGTTGTGGGTTAGGTAGTGAAAGAGTTGTGCTGGTTGAGTTGTGAGAGAGTTGGATTTGTTGGAATTTTTTGTTGAAGTTTTTTGTAGTTGAACAGGTTGTTGAAACTGAAGAGGGTCATATTTTTTAATTTTATTATTAAAGAATAGCATTATAGTTAGTAATATATATTTAAGTTAAAGCTAATTTTTTATTTTTTTTTAGGGAATATCAAATAGAAGATCAACATAAGTGGATTTTTTTATGGTTGAAGGTTGTCAAAAATTAAAAGGTTCGGAATTTTTTATTTAATATTTAAATAATAGCATTGTAGTTAGTAATATTTATATAAGTAAAAGCTAACTCTTTATTTTTTTCAGGGATTATCAAATTGAAGATAAAGGAAAAAAAGAGAGAAATTAGTATGTTAAAAAATTTATTTATTTAAGTTTGATTATGTTTGACTTGGTATTTTAGTAAAAATAAATAAATTTATGTGGAGTTTGTTTGTTAAAAAAAATTAATATATGGAGTTTGTTTGTTAAAACCAAAAAGTTTTATGTTGAGTTGTTTTTTAACGTATGCCCTAATTTGATTGTGATTTAAATATGAGTTATTAATTGATGTCGTGTAGACGAATGGGTATGCTCTGTAGTTGCGCTATTAAGGGGATCCTCCACATCAAAAGTTTGCTTGCAATTTAAATTCTCAATTTGATGAACGAATGACGTTTGATATATATGCAATTTTTTTACATCATCATTGTTCAATAAATTATGTAGGTCATGAAAAATAGGAACATCTCATTTCTCTTTTATGCGAACGGTGAAATTGTAAATGGTAGGAATGGCATTAGGTACAATGCACCCTCATCAGCGGTGTTGATGTTTAAGTTTGGGACGAGTAGACAACAATTGATGGATCACGTGTGTAACGCATTCAATATCTCGGCTACGGAAACTATGGTAAGGATGACTTATCGTCACGCGATAACCCTCCCTAAGGGTTCACAGTATTTTGTCCCCGTATTGCTGGAAGACGCGGCACACTTCGACTTGATGTGGGCGACAATGGCCAATCTACCATTAAATTCAAGGGTAGATATTTATTTAACATTTGAACCAATCGACTATTTTCAAAATTGTACAGTTCATTCGCAACTAGTAAATGAAGATGTCGGCACGTCAGACACTAGATCGGTGATGGAAAGATTGCATATGCAATCACCATATGGTGATGTTGAACCCAATGACGATGATGACATTAATGACGCGGACGCGGAGGTGCGTTCCCCGAGGATGCTGCACCATCTGTCGATTGAGCAAACTTAAATGTTGTTACGGATGACCCAATGTATGAACCTCCAGGTGCGAAAAACGTGCAAGATGATGAGCAGTTTGCTATCGATGAAGAGAATTTCATGGAAGAATGAATTGATGATGAAATTCACCAACCATTGTCCGTGTATAATGAAATCGGTTGGGAGGTGGCTAACTCCACTGTGACCCAACATTCTCGTCAACAGAATTGGGGGACATGTCTAATTTCGATTTGGAATTAGGGATGTGCTTTGCCAACAAAAAAGACTTACAAGTGTGGCATGTTAACAGACATTGTCAATATCATGTGATGGAATTGATTACAACTTTTTGGGCGATCAAGTGCAGAAGTGCGCAAAACGGGTGCATGTGGCATCTTCGTGCTTGTTTGCGAAAGAAAACACAATTATGGGAGATCACACAATTAGATGCGCCGCACAACTGTATAAATCCCGACGTAGAACGCGGTCATGCCCAACTAGATGCCAACATGCTCGCGCGAGAGATCTAAAGCATTGTACAGATAGATCGAGTAATAACTTTCAAGACATTAATACAAATAATTAAGGGAAAATACGGATACGAAGTAAACTACAAGCGAATGTGGGATGTTAAAAAGAAGGTAGTTGCAAATGCATTTGGAGATTGGGATGAGTCATATGCTAGATTGCCAAGCTGGTTAGCAGCTGTGAAGATTAAAAGTCTAGGGACAGCAATTGAGTGGTAACATACAATGGGTTTCTGATGAGATAAGGACTGAGTGTCCTCAATTTCGTCGTGTGTTTTTCGCATACGAAGCATCAATACAAGCTTTCAGATTTTGCAGGCCTCTGCTTCAAATTGACGCGACTTTCTTATATGGCAAATATAATAGTAAGCTAATGATTGTCATCTCTGTTGATTGTAATGGACACATACTACCAGTAGCATATGCTGTTGCAGAAACCAAATCTACGGATTCGTGAGGATGGTTTTTAAGGATGTTGCGTAAACACGTGACTGATAGAGATGTATTTGCATTATTTTTTATCGTCACCCTGGCATTCTGGAAGCGGTCAACATACCGATCAATGGTTTTTGTCCCCCAAAAGGATACCACTGTTATTGTTTGCGATACTTGGTCAATAATTTCAACACTCAATTCAAAAATGAGCCCTTGAAAAACCTACTTTCTTGAGCAACTGGTCAATATCAAGTTCGAGAGTTTAATGCGTGCATAGAGCATTTTGCTTACTTATCCTCGCGAACCAAAGAACTATAGACTCAATCACATGACGGAGGCATGCGATACGGATTGATGAATTCTAATGGTGTTGGTATTTATGACATGCAAATTTTGTTTTGCATTCAACAATTTAGTTATCACTGAAGTAATATTGCTTACACGAATTTATTTTTCAACTGTAGAATGTTTTAACGATGTATTGCCAATAACAGAGATGAATCAAATGATTTACTATAGATTGGTGACATACCACGATCGACGTGAATAGAAAATCAATGAAGCAATCTCAAACGGGCAATCGTACACGAAATATGTCACGGATAAACTCAAACATTAAGAACAAGTTGCAAGGAGGCATCAAGTCAATTTGATAAATCGTGACATAGGTGAGTTTGATATGCTTACTGGAAGACATAGAGATCGCATGCATAAAGGCAACAATGTACAAGTCGTTATCCTAAAGGATCGCATGTACGGTTGCAATAAATGGCAATCGTTTGGTCTCCCTTGCTCACGCGTGTTAGCTGCATGTTCCTTTATTCGAGTGAGCTACTCGCAATTTATTGAACCATATACCAAATAGATGTGTACGAGCAATGTTACTTTTTAATTTCAAAGCCATTCCAGATGAGAAATATTGGCTGACTTTCGCGACGAATATCATACCAAACCCAAGGCGCAGACGTGGCCAAGGGAGACCAAAGGGAACGTAAAAGCAAAACTAAATGGATCTTCCTAATGTTTCAAGAGCCTTGCGATGTGGCATATGTCATCAAGAATGACATAAAAGAACAACATGTCCCAATAAAGATTGCGATCGAGTCCCTACTAGGAAGAACCGATGCGGCATTTGTCGTGCAGATGGACATAATAAAAAAGAACTGTTCAGCCAAAGCTTCAATCTTCCAATCAAAACCAATAGTCTATTTTGTATATTGTTTGTTCATTGCTTAAGTATGTAATTAGATTATATTGAACTTTTTGAAGTATCTAGAAGTTTTACGTCATGAAATGTTTAGGTATTCGTTATTGTTTGAACCTTTAATAATGATTTGTGGCGACTTTTTGAACAAGATGACTAATTTTTAAAACTTCATAAATTGTAGTTTATACATAAATGGATTCAGGTCCATCAGATATTTCACTATTACATCTCCAATCTACACACAAATCCTCGCGAGCGTGGACGGGTTAAGTAAACTTTTTAAGATGGATACATCTAATGTTCATGAATAAATGTATAATGTATATATATATATATATATACAACTTATTTTCAATTATAAGGTGTACGAAACATTGCACGTGCGTCGACGAGGGGCTGTCGTTGATTGAACGGTAGAGTATCATTCTCGAATGATCTCATATCTACGTTCCAGTGGGTTTTATGGGATTTTGCGCGTATCATTTTTCAGCCTTGATTTGGCTTTGATTACTGCATTCGTTGAGAGATGGCGCTAAGAGACACATACATTTCACATGCAATGTGGCGAGTGCACTATTACACTCCAGGACGTATAGGTACAACTTGGCTTACCTATCAAATGTATGCCTGTGACGGGAACCACCGATACAGACTTGTTGAGGCGTGTGAGAGACTACTTAGTCGAATTCATGTTGGAGATGACCTTCATGGAAATAAACTTAAAGTCGAATGGCTTGTACGTGACTTATCAGCTATACATGACGACAGCGATGAGGAGTCAGTGCGACGGTATGTTCGATCGTATATTCTCTAACTAATCGGGGTTGTCTATTCGCCGACAAGTCAAATCGATATGTACAGTTAATGGTTCTACCATTGCTCGAGGATTTTGGCATAGCTGGATAGTATAGTTGGGGGAGTGCCTGTTTGGCTTTTTTGTACAAGGAGTTGTGTCGCGGATCTCGCGCGGGTGCACATGAGGTTGCAGGGGCGTAAATTCTTATACAACTATGGGAATGAGATATATTTCCATTCATAGCACTAAGGCAGTTGGGTGTTTCTAGAGTTCAGCCTCGAACAATGGATGGAGAAGATATGATTAATGACGTCCCTTTATGACGCAGGTAATACAAATGTTATATCGTAATTTCTATAATATTAACTACATTTTCATTTTACTAATTTATAGTTTTCTATACAGATGGATCGATGCATTTTTGTTTACTCAGAGTGCGACACATATTTTATCAGCTTACCGTGATGCACTCGATTCGCAAAATGAGGATGACGTGGTGTGGCAACCTTATGTTGAAATCATCGGGTCTCTTCCCGAATATTGTACATACGGTCACGGTAGTTGGCTACCGACGTGTCCCCTAGTTTGTTTCCACATAGTCGAGTGGCATCGACCAGAAAGAGTTTTGAGACAATTTGGAATGATACATGTCGTGCCACCAAACTGTGATTACGATACCCGACTGCACCTCATCGAGATGCGAGGACGCGTTCAAGAAAATTGGGTGGCTTTTCACGCAAACTATATACAGATATGGGAAAATCATGGTAGCAGCATAGTCACAGCGAGAACAAGAAGAATGACACGATCAACAAGACTATATGACGTGATATCGATCAGTCGCTAGAAGATTCATTGCACACGATGGGGCTTTACATGACTATTCAGTAACCTTTAAACTATTATTCTTCTTTCCTCACGATTTACATTTCAAACTGTATGTAATAACCTCTTGTTTTTTATATCAGTGTAATTTGGTGCGTCGACTACAGTGAGTGTTCATTGAGGATGGGTACGAGCAAGGTCTTGTTGCGCTTGATGAAGGCATCAAGATTTTAGATGAAGATGAAAGGCAAATGTCTACTCTATGGAATAGTGGAATTGATGTTGAACATGCCATAAATGAGGAGAATGAAGAAGATAATGAAGAAGATGATCAAGGTGAATCAAATAAAGAGGTGAGAAGAAGTAAAACACAAACACAGACTGTGGGTGGGTGGGGGCACTAGACGTCCTCGTCCACCACGTCCTCCTCGTCGGACAGAGACTGATGCTAAGAGTAGCAGGCGTTCTCCTATACCACGTTCATCTCGTCCAAGAGCGAGAAGAACAGAGACTGTTGGTGACAGTAGCCAACGTTCATCCCCACCACGTCATTCTTGTCATGGGTACATTCCTACATTGTCCCCAATGCAACCAGAACCTCGAGTATTTGTATCTAGAGCGTCGATCATGAATCTTCCTCTTTACAATTTTGATCCTTATGCACCCGGGCCGTCATCTTCATATATGGACTATGGAATGCCTAGACATCCAATATATCCTTCATTGCCTCAATACATGCCGAGTCCATTTACTCCACCACGTTATAATTACAATATGTCATATAGCGGAGATGGCTCATTCATGAACATGTTAAGTATGTCGTCGCCTCATGTTCCTTTCGGCTAACCACATATAGGAAGTCAGTTTTTTGGGACGATTCAACCTCCAATTTTTGGAAGCATTAGTGCCAGAGGTGAGTCGAGTGAACCGTAGGAAGAATATCAATCGTCTCAACAAAATTCAATGCAAGATCAGCAACCTCGACAAACTCAATCGGATGTACAAACACAACATCCGACCCGACATAGAGTACGTCCAGTTTGCATTATTGAGCAACAACATCAACGTAACCGTCGATAGACCTGTATGATAAGTTTTTTTGATAGAATGAAATCATACTTTCGAAACTTCCTTATTGTTTTAATTTTAAATTCTAGATAAAGATATAACGTGGTTTTAGCTTTTACAGTTTTTCATCTGCATATCTTTTCTTATGATCACGATTGTGTTGCATGGTTTGTAGTAGATATGCATGGGTTGCCTCCTCGAGATACATGAGCAACGTTTGCATAGATTATCCACCTCGAGATACATGCATAATGTTTGCATGGGTTGTCCACCACCAGATAAGTGCATGTCATTTGCATGGGATGCCCCCTCGAGATACGTGCGTGTTGTTTGCATAGGTTATCTACCGCCAAATACGTGTGTGTCGTTTGCATGAGTTGTCCACCTCGAGACACGTGCATGGCGTTTATATGGTTTACTTCGATTGCATGAGATTACATGGGTTGCCCACCTTGAAATACGTGCATAACATTTGCACGATTTGCATTGATTGGACGAGGTTGTATGGGTTGTCTACCGCGAGATACGTGTGCGATGTTTGCATGGATTGCATAAGGTTGCATGAGTTGCACACCTTACGATACGTGTGTCACATTTACATGAATTGTACGAGGTTGCATGGGTCGGCCACCTTGACATACGCGCGTGTCGTTTGTATGACTTCTCCACCTCGAGATACATGCGTGACGTTTACATGAGTTGTCCACGTCCATATACGTGCGTGTCCTTTACATCAGTTGTTTACCTTGAGATACGTGCATGATGCAGGTTATCCATCTCGAGATACATACGTGATGCGTCTTGTCCATCTCAATGCGTACATATCGTTTGCATGGGTTCACCACTTCGAGTTGAACAAATTACTCATTTTGAGGAGTAAATAAGAGGTTTTGTATTTTGTATAGATGACTCTTTTTCAAAAGGTGTCATTCATTCCTCCTCATTATTTTGTGTAGATGACCCCTTTTCAAAATGATTCATTCATTCCACCTCATCAACACACATCAACGCATGGAGCCACGTCATCGTCAATGACTCCTTTTCAAAAGGAGACATACCTTAACTTTGTAAATTTAAAGTAGTCATCCTTATTTGATGAATAAAAAAGTATTGTTACCTTAGTTTGTGAAAAACTCCCTCCCTTCCTCCTACAAACCATGGGCATCAATGTGAACTTTCATTTGTACTTCATCGATCATTTCATACCAATAAC
This sequence comes from Stephania yunnanensis, assembly GCA_039657365.1. Classification (NCBI taxonomy): domain Eukaryota; kingdom Viridiplantae; phylum Streptophyta; class Magnoliopsida; order Ranunculales; family Menispermaceae; genus Stephania; species Stephania yunnanensis. Next base: position 46,588,366 of record CM077584.1, on the reverse strand, counting down.
TGAGAAACCTCTTTCAATTATTACAAACTCAAATAATTATCAATCTCTCTATTATTCACCTATTCAATTTAAATGTTTCATCTTTAACATATATATATATATATATATCCATTGAATTAGATCCATAGATGAGCACTCTCTTACACAGACATGGCAGATCAAATAATCATATAATCATCAAATATTTCTAATGGCTTCTTTGGATTTCCCTCTCCCTCTATTTCCTTAGCTCATACCTCAACACCAAATACACTGTTATCTTCAAAAGCACGATGAAACCTAACTCCGCGGTCTCCCACGCTCTCCTGGATGGTGCCATCAATACCTCCTCATTACAACCATCCATATCTACAGGTATATATCAAACTATGTTCTCTTCTATGGATAGCTAGACCTTAATTGATCGCTGTAACTTTTTTTTTTTTTTTTTGATAACTTTGGGTTTCTGAATTTTTTTGGGTAAAATATCTACAATCAGCCATGTACTTTACGTTCACATGGTTTAAAGTTTTCCTTAGAAATGATGGTTTTCTTTCTTTTCTAAAGCCAATTGATTTGGAGAAGCAACAATCAGGGTCACATCAATAATGCTTTTGAGATTTTATATATATATATATATACTAAATAAAGGAGTCATGCCTCCATTTTCATCAAAACAAATAATGTTTTTGAGCTAATTAGGATGTCTACCAGTCTTCATCTTTCAGGCTTATTTAAGAAAGAAGTAATCTTATAGGCTCATTAATCAATATTTGATTTAAACTTTAATATTTCTTCATCTCAAGTCATCAAATGCCTCTCGAAAATTGAAGCATCGAATCCTTAAATTATTACAGGATGTTTCCGAGAGGAAGATCAGATTTACATAAAATTACCTTTCATGCATTGAACCAACTGTAGACAGATATATAGGTTGAACGAAACTAATGGAACCAATAAATAATTGTCTAAAAAGTCTGATAAAGAGTATGAACGAAACTAATGGAATCAACATATTTATGTGATTTTTTAGATAAAACCAGGTTTCTCCTTTGTTAATTATCTAAGGAGAGCTACATCGATCGTTGAAGCCATAGATTGCCCCACTCTATACAACATCAAGACTTCAAGCACCAAAAAGTGAGTTACATGTGTATAATCGAAACTCCCACATCAATGTAACAGAATCTATCATTAATTCCGTTGAAGTTCTGCGTTTGCTGAAAGTCACACAATTGAATGTTGCTTCTTCCTCTCATCTTGATTAATCCTGTGCTACCTACACGGTTGCCTCCAAAAATATGTGTCCCCATAAATCATTCAATTGATTTATTGAAAATTCAAATATCTAAAAAAACCTAAATCTGAAAACTCAGATCCAACACTGCCTATGAAATCAAATCAATAAAACACATCAAAAACACAAGAATACCTAAAACTGAAAACTCAGATCCAACACTACCCATGAAACAATAGGCAACCTCTCACTCAGAACTCCTCGATCCGTCATCACCAACACCAGGGTCGTCGTAGGAAAGTCCCTCGACTCAGCCATTAGCTCCTTCATGCTCGTTGCCATGGTCATTGACCTTCTTCGCCTCGGACTACTCCCAGCGTCATCAATGATTTAGAGACCCTGAATCCACCGATCGTCAATTTATATCGCAATCGATGAACTAAATATACTAATTCATATATTCGTCATAAAAAACATAAATCATTTCTCAGAAAATCATAGTAACTAAATATACCAAATCACATACTATCACACACTACAAAAAAACAGCAAATCAGAAACGGAATTAGAAACGGAAATAAGTTCCGTTTCTAAATCAGAAACGGAATAAGTTCCGTCTCTAAATTAAAAAGTTAGCGACGGAATTGAGACGGAAATATTCAGAGACGGATTTGAGATGGATCGAGAGACGAATTTGAGACGGAATTAGAGACGGAATTAAATTCGTCTCTAAAAAATGGCGCCAACATTCCCACCAAAACTTTCTTTTTTTCAACCGTTCATTATGTCTCGAGATTCGTGCATGCTTGATCTACATACCCACAATCAGTCTCTCTCTCTCTCTCTCTCAAAACCTCTCTGTCTCTCTGTCTCTCAAACCTCTCTCTCGTCTCAACAAACCTCTCCTCACCGCTCTCTCTCTCTCAACAAACCTCTCTCCATCACCGCTCTCTCTCACCGTCACCGCTCTCTCCTCTCTCTCTCTCACCGTCGCCGCTCTCTGCTTTCTTTCTCACCGTCACCGCACTTTCTCTCTCTCGCCGCTTTCTGCTCACCGTCACCGCTCTCTCTCTCTCTCTCTCTCACCGTCGCGCGCTCTCTCTGTCTCTTTCTCACCGTCACCGCACTTCTCTCTCTCTCCGCTCTCTCTTCTCTCTCTCTCTCGCACCTCTCTACTCTCACTCTCACTCTCACCATAGCCATGTTGTTCGTTCGAATCGATTTCGCGTACCAAACCCTAGATTTAGTCCCCTCCGATTCCGTCTTGGTTTCTAGGGTTCGTTCTGGGTTTCTTTGATGAGGCGTGGAGTCTAAAATCGAGTTCGTGATCGATAGGGTTTTGAAGGGTCTGCGAGATTCGGAGAATGACGGACCAGAACTGGAGCTCGAGCTCAACGAAGCCGGACGTGCCTCGGCGACCCCCGGCTCGGTCGACGACTTGTCGGGATTCTCAATGTGAGTTCTGTTTTTGGTTTCTAGGGTTTCGATTTTAGATTTTTTTTTATTGTTTGGTTTCTCGAAGATTGCATGTGAGTTTTTTGGGGTTTTGTGGTGTCTAGGGTTTGTTTTTGTGTTTTCGGTAATGGGGTTTTGGTAGAGTTTTGCTTGGTCTTGAAAGCTTCGATCTTTCGTGTTTGGTTTTGTGTTTTTCGCTTTTTATTTCAATTTGTTCAATTTTCTTCCCTCCCATTTTTGTTGTTAAACAATTTTCTTGTAGGTACTTACTTGAATGTTTGTAGAAGACATTGCATTTAGGTATGTTTTGAGTGGACGCATAATGTTAGTTCGTATGTTCTTTTTCGACAATTTTATTTCTACCATTGCTTATGCTTTGCCTTGCTAGTTAGCAACTCGTGCTCTCAACATGGCTTGTGAAATTTTGCAATTGGAACTTGGAAATATGAACTTGCGCTTATTCGGATCGCCCGGAAAGTTTTATGGACAAGCGCAGGCGCATGTAAGTATGACATACATATTTATATATTAGAGGTAGAGAGATTTTGGAGAATTTTTAAGGAGATGATCAAGCTAGGGGTGGTGTACAAGTTGGTAAGTAGATCTACACAATTAGTTTGCAAAGTTTTGTTTAAAATTAGAGGTTTAGTTTTTGTTTTTCTTTGAATTATAGGGTAAATGAAGTTATTTTCAAAATTGCTTTACATATTTGAGTCACTTAATGCTTCATATAAAAATGCGCAAGATTACAACACGGTTTACAACAATACAATAGCAAACTTCAGCGAGATAACGATTCATACAAGCAAGCCTTGAACATCTTGAACAAGAAAAGTCTGTAATGATAGAGAGCCTCGCAATGTTGCAGGGAAAATATGGCATGTTGCAGGATGAATTATCTTCATTCCAAGTAAGTATGGTAATACTTGGAAGCGTTACTTCTTTCCATGCAGTAGAACTTGCCGAATTCTCCTTCCTCTCCATTTTCTTGTTTGAATCATCATGCTTGAATCGATGTAACCTTTTGTAACTTAGTTGAATTTATAACTTTCTCGCTTAATTATTTGTTTGTAGGTGGTCGTTTATGACCCAAATTGATCATTTTATGGATTCTTCGTTTGATGCATAATGGATTTTCATAGTTTAAGAGCGACATTCCCACGTTCCTATTCTCTTAAATATCCACATTCAAGATCACAGATTTTGGTATTAGTGCTTAGGTTTAGAGAATTCAAGTGGCAATGGTATGTTAGATGTTTCTCTTTAGTTGTTTTTTAGACTAACTATTGATGTGAATTTGAATCATTCTTTTTCCTTTTAGGGACTTGAAAATGGTTCTCTTTAGTTGTTTGATGCATAATGGATTTATGACATAATTAGCTAATGAGTAGTAATTAGAAACTATTTATTCGGATTTTATCTTTTATAGTTTCAGCTCAATGTGCCAAACAATTTATTAGAATTTTATTAGAAATTTGCTACTTGCTTACAATGTATTCTTTTTTGGAACTTTGTAGGAAACCGATAGGCTTAGACAAGTGATTGAGAAGGAAATGCTAAAAGTCGAGGTAAGTTTGTTCTTCCCAAAATGACTTGTAATTTTTCCACATGACCTTATTAAATGTGTAAATTCACAAATGTTTAGTTTAGTTAACAGTTCCATGCTTAATAGAGTTGTCTAATGACTCTGCTCTTTGTATCGTTGAAATAGAGCATTTTGACTTAAAACATAAGCCATAAACCAAAGATAGAGATGGGCAAAACATTGGTTAAATATTTAAGAGAAAGAAGTAGTTAAGCAATTCTACCCATTAACCAAAGATTACTTTTAGTCTCTTAAAAAATTCATAAGATACTACTTTGAGAATCAATGAAAAATATTTAAAATTGGTCTTTGGTTTGTTCATCTACCCCCTTAACCAAAGATCAAATTTTAATATTTTTTAAATAAATTCAGTAAATACTACTTTAAGAATCCATGAAAAACATATTTAAAATTGGTTTTGGTTCATTCATTTTTTGATTGAAATATTCGATTAAGTGGTTTAATGCATAAATTTTACTTGAATATGATCTATAATTTGCATTGTTGTTTGAATAAGGATATGTCTTCTTTAAATTTAGGCAATAACAAGTCCATATCATTTTTTTTGGTGTGATCAATAGTTTGATACTCATTAAGTTCATACTTCACAACTTAAAAGGTATCCTAGTTCCTCATCAAGTTGATATTGTCAAACTCAACCTATGTAGAATATTGTGTGCTCTAGATAAAGGTAAAGGAGTCACCGTCACGCTTGGAAAATAAGGGGTGGGTTGCAATAGGCTGAAAGCCAATGTAAATCGATCTTTATGAAATGGATTAAACAGGTTTATTGTTTGGTTCTTGAAAGTTAAAAAAGCTCAGTTTGAAATGAGATGAGTGAGCTTATGATAAATTTTGTAGCTTGTGAAAGTGGATTGATTGAAAATAGTCTTATGAGGTTTTTGGTCTATCTATGAGGTAGCATATTTTTGTTTTCTTATATGTTTTTAGAAAATGAAGATAAAAGTGAAAATGACAAACATTGCTATCTTCCTCCTACTTGGATTGGTAAGAATTTAATTTACTTAAATCAAGATATGCAAGTGTTTATCATCGTTTGTGGATTCTTAAATCTCAAATGAATTAATGTTAATCTTTTTGCTTGTTTGTAGACTTTGATGGTCGAGTGCAGGGATCGTCACTATAAGTTCGATGTGAGTCATTGCTCTTCTACCTTAGCTCTATCTCATATGATGCTTATGTCCCTGAAAAATTTAAGTTCAACTATTCAATTATTAAGTTGTTTCAAATGTCCCTTAGGTTGTGCGTGGTGTTGAAGAACATCTCAAGACTTTTCGATTGATAATTCTTTTTGTGCATATTTATAGGATTGTAAGTTTTTTTTTTTGTGGTTGTTGAACAATAGGATTGGTGGTTTTGTGAATACTTAGAAATTTGGAGCATTTGTAATACTATACAATTTTTTTTGGATATATATCTTTTTCAATTTTTGATTTTTACATTTTTGTTCTCTCAATTGAATATTTGTTGATATATATTGTCGATGTATGAATGTCAATTTATTATATATTGGCAGGTTAAATGTGCTTGGATTGAGACCTATATATGTAAGACTTTAAAAACTAAACAAAAATGAAAATTAGAGACGGAAATAGCAACGGAATCTTTGGATTCCGTTGCTATTTCCGTCTCTAATTTTCGTTTTGTAAGATACATAAATCAGAAACGGATCAAATTCCGTCTCTGATCCGTCTCTGATTAGCAACGGATCGAGAGACGGAAATAATCAAACGAATTTATTCCGTCTCTAATCAGAACGAAATTAGAGACGGAATAAATTCCGTTTCTAATCAGAAACGGAATTTATTCCGTTTCTGATCCGTCTCTAAATCAGAAACGGAATCCATTTTCCGTTTCTGATCCAATCAGCGACGACGTTTTCAGAGACGGAACTCATTCCGTCTCTGTTCCGTTTCTGAATCCAATCAGATACGGAATTTTTGCAAATCAGAAACGGAAAATTCCGTTTCTGATTTGCTGTTTTTTTGTAGTGACATAGTTCAAAAGTTGTCCATACTACCAATGTAATAACCATTAATATTTATGTTTTAGAAAAAAAATTTAAATTGCAAGCCTTGAAAATTCAAGATAGATAGGAGCTCTAAGTCCGTCAGCCTCTGGGATAATTAACCCATCCTCTTTCGCTTATTGTGATCAAGGTCATTCTCAATGTTCCCATTTTCGAAATCCTCTTCCTCAGTCCGCCTCTGGCACACCCCTTTTTCATGGCCTCATTTACAAGTCTCATTTGAAGAAGTCGAACAACTTCTTGCTTCTATTTCATTTTCTCAAAGCCCCTGCATGGAACAATATCAAAACATAACGTTACTGGAGTGGGATTTTTTTAAAGTAATTGCTCGAGTGGAATTAGGTAAACACAATTAACAAAAAAACTCACTTACTCGACTTATCTTTCGAGTTTAAATTGGAGCTCGATCAATGTGGTCGTTTGGATTATAAATAGATATAACACAATAATTTTCTAAACCTTCATTTATGTTTTTATCATTAAGCTTTAAATTAAAGACAAAGTTTTTCCAATTAGTTTTTCAATTTGTGGAGGGATAAAATCGGTTGTCACTCCAGAATTGCTCACTAACTTGTTGACAGTCGTATCCAATAGCTTTTCTGTAACGTCGTTGAAGAGTACAAAGGTAGTACTCCCAAATTGATTGGAAACTGACAAATGAATCTTGTATATATAATTTTAAAATAAAATAAAAACATGATTCAAGTATACATAATAACAAAATTAATTAAGATATTCCAGTTTTAAAATAAATATACCTCATAACTAGAAATTTGCATTCCTTACGACAATCTTTCTCACATGAAAATTGATTCATGGCAGGCCAACTAATTCCTTTTACAAATGTTACACGAAATGTAACGCCAACTAAATCGATTATCAATATCAATAACCTTTGCTTTTACGGTGACAATATCTAGATTATCAAAATCGACTTCCAAAAGTTGTATTGATAATCGATTCATAAACATTTGTTCCTCTAGTGACACTTGTTTTATTGGTGTTTTTGGCAACACTTGAATTTCATCGATGATTCTCGAAAACCTGGATTAGACTATTATATTAGGTTAACAATTAATATATTCATGTAAGTTAAGATGTATATTGTATACATAACCTAAATCAACAAAAGTCCAATTTCAAATAATATCAATACCTCTCAATCATGGAAGTTACTACAGGAACTTCGAGATTTACATAGAACCTTTGATCCGCTTGTGGTGGAGAATTTATTCTGACCTTTAAACATTTTTACCAAAGTTGATGTGACAATCACAATAACATGTGTAGTCTTACTGCGACAAACAGTAGCATCGACAGATTCCCCTAACTTACCAATAGGATAATTTGAATCTTATAATCGAACCTGTAAAATGTGTATGTAGAATTTAAATAAAAATAATATATTAAAAGCATCACATTTCTACAAATTGATCGTGCATAAACCATAAGCTGACTCATTCATAAGGATTTCGATATCCCTTTTTTGCTTTTCGCCATCTTGTCCCACCGACTCGTCATCTCCAATGCTTGTTAAACAACCAATTACATATGCGCAACAGGATAAAAAATCTGAATAATTAGTGATAATTAAAAGAACGTAGTTGAAAATTAAGCCATTGAGCTTTTACATGTCAAAAATTATGTGGTGTTGACCTTTGCTTTGAGTACATCTTCAGAAACAAATTGGAACTTATGCTTGGGAATTCCAACAACATCAACTAGACGTTTCACTATAGTTGTGTGTAAAAAAATATATTTTGTGCTCGTTAGCAACACGATGATATTGCCCAGTTTTCAAACTTACTTTAAGTTTTTTTATGGAAAAAAAATCCTCTCTCTATTAGTAATGTCTTGTATTTCCGCACTTGATTTTTACGAATGATGGCATGAATCAAAGTTTCCTACAATAATACATACAATTACTACCCATTTAAAAAAAACATACAATTAATTAATTAATCAATACGACTAGATTCATGAAACAATATAAAAAGTGATATAAACCTTACTTGATCTTCATCAAACAATATCAAGTTCAAAGTTAGCAGATTCCCATTGGTCGTATCGAAAGACTCTCAAATTCGACGTACTCGTACTCGTATATTGTAATCATCCTTGGATGGGTTGAGATCAAAGATTTTTTTGTAGATATCCATTATAATTTGCTTGGGCAAACGAATGATAGAGCTTGATGTGAATCAATTTTGAGAAATGATTGAGTTTGAAGTTTGTCAACCACTACTATTTATAGGAATGAAGCGTGTAACGGTAGATTGGCACACTTAAATATAAAAAAAAATATTAAGACTACATTAACCACGAAAAAAAAAAGTTTTGTGAAGTGAGATAAAAAGTTTTTTAATTTGATTCATTGCTAAATAAATTAGTATAACTACATTAATGCCACATTAATAACGTTTTGGAAAAAAAAAAAAAAAAAAAAAGTTTTGTGAAGTGCGATGATAAGCTTTTTAATTTGATTCCTCGCTAAATACATTAGTGTAATTTACACCATACGCCTAAATAAAGTGGAACGTACCACGTGGTGACGGTGGGTCAAATTGAATTCACCACCAGCGTCAATCAGGACCTTAATTTCCGAGGACATCAGGGTCGGGAGATCAAGATTGTGTTTATTGTAGCTTGTCTCGTTTTTGCTGCCTTATATTTGGGCATTTGCCCCGTTTGTCATACCAAAAAAAAAAAAGTGGAACATACCAAGTGGTGGTGGTGGTGGGTCAAATTGAGTTCTATTTATGGTAAATTAGTCGATTTCCTACGTTCTGCGCAGAAGTTATTAAAACTTTTAATAAAAGTTAATAAACTACTAATTTATATGAATATATTGTAATATTTTTTATAATTAAAATTATAATTCACAATAATCAACTCGAAATATACAATAGAGGGTAAAAAAATATTTAGTTATAAACCACGCATTTATCAAACATCTTGAACAATCCTTATAATAACGAACATAGAGATTTGAAGTTGTTGATCGCACTGCAAGATCTTTGATACGTCTTGGAGTGTCATGCAGTTCAACAATCGCCACAACATTACATTCGAGTCTGAAGAACTCTATGAGAGGTACTTGGATGTTGCTAAAACATGCAGTAATTGTGAACTTATGATCTATATATATAAAGATAATATTAATGATTTGTATGAATGATGTTGTAGTAACCAAATGGATTGTGTACGATTTGAAACGTAGATTAAATACATTGAAACAACCATTCATTAATCAAAAAAAAAAAAAAAATTAAATGCACTTAATTGTTATTTCGATCAAATACAAACTATAAATAAATTCAATAAATGGGGGAATGAATATATTCCTTGAAATAGTCAATAACACATAAATAAATACCTTAAAATAGAAAAAATTAGAAAATTAAAAAGGTATATTGGCGAAAGGAGAATGCATGTCAACTTTCTCTCAGCTCCAACTTTTATATATATACTAGTCGCGGAGCACAGGTGTTATTGAAACTATATAATAAAGGTTAACTAAATTATTTTACACCCCTTAAAAGTATGTCAATTTTTAAATAGTGAAGAGCGTTATAACGAAAACTTAGTTGGTGGTGTAATAAAATTTGCGGTACACTCTATTCCATGTATCTGCTCATTGTTTCAAGTTCGAGGTGTTCTCTCTATTCATCCATTCGTTGCTAAGATAACCATTATTAATTATTTTCAAACATAATACGTCAATGAATCTAATATTCCCCAATCAATCCATCCAACAATGTCCATAATTATCCTCCGGAACTCTTCCCAAGCAAAAATTTCAATAGCAATAATTGAATATTAAATTTGGAAAATTGGATGTGCACCTATGAATCCCCACAATGCAAAAAAAATAAAAATAAAAAAATGCTAGACGGCAAAATTAATAGTCTGTACACTATGGTACATGCATATATTGTAATAATAATAATAATAATAATAATAATAATAATAATAATAATAATAATAATAATAAATAAAAAAAACATAAAACATTATATTCATAGTTATTCTCATTGAGTCAAACGAAATGTTCATAAAATAATAATAATAATAATAATAATAAGTAAGAGCAAAATACTATATTGCCTTCTTTAGCTTTTGTAGCATTCTATGGACTGAACAACATCTTTAAGCAATGGTAATCTCATGCAGTAGTGTATGTTGATCCACTATAACCCTTAAATGTAAATTCCTCAATATCGTCTGTCCACTCCAATTGAAGAATCTAAACCAACAGACAACATAACAAATGCAGCATAAAGGTCACGTGATTATTGATTTGTGTTATAGATATAATGATTCACAGTTTTGAACTTATGGAAAACGTATCAAACGATTAGATCTAATATAGAGCAAACATACTTAAAGGAGGGCGATCAAAAGTGGTTTACTTATAAACGTTGTGAATGATTGTTATATCACTGGATGCATGAATCTATGGGTAAGTAGAACAACTTTTGAATGTAGAGAAGTTGTTGAAATCTATTGATCCTATCTTGAATTTATTGGGTGATAATTGGTTGAGAATTAGAGGAATATAAGGTTATGTATAATAAAATTAATTTTTTTTGTGATTTTTTGAATGGTAAAGGAAAAAAAAACTAAGTCGATTGCAAGAAGAAAGAATGAGAGTTGAAATTTATTGGGGAAATGTAACTTGTACTACACTCAATTCCTTGTATTTACCCATGATTTCAAGTTCAACGTAATCAACCTTTTAATGATAAGATAACCACCATTAATTATTAATAAATGTACACATAATGTAAAATTATATCTCTTGAAATAATAAATAAATAAATAACAAAAAATAAGAAAATTGAGAAAAATAGAAAATAGAATGGTGAGATGAGGTAGCTTTTAAACTTTCTCTCCTCCGACTTATATATATATATATATATATCATATCATATCTATCATATATATAAAAGCACGAATCACAAATTTTTGAGTCGTAATCAAATTTACTTTTTTGTCCCTCGCCCACACATTTTTTTTTGTGCGTTCCTTATCTTTTCCTTTTACTCCTTTTTTTTCTCTTGCGTCCCTTATCTTTCCGTTTTACTATTTCCTCTTCTCTCACGTTTCTCTCTCACCGATCACTTCGATCTGTCCTTCCGTGATTTCTATTCCACTCCTATTCTCTCACGGCTCTCCCTCACTTCCTATTTTTCATCTTCTCCTGTCTCTTTTTTGCCTCGTCTCCCAAATCTCACAACTTTCTTCTCCACCATTATAACTTTTCTTCTTCACGTCTCCCCAATCTCACAACTCTTCTTCTTCACCATTATAACCCTATTCAATTTGTTACTTCTCTGGCGTTCTCTTCATCTCAACTCCGCCAACTCCACGAATCCAACCTCACCACCGCCGTCGCTCCTCCGCTTCGCCCTCTCATCCGTTTCCACAACCCTCTCTCTCTCTACACCAAAGCTTCGACCGATTTCTTCCTCTCTCGAACGGTCTCAATTTTACCAGGTTTGGTTGATTTTTCTGTTATGGGTGTTCAATAACTTTTTCAGAAAAATTTACTCTTATCTTGATTAATGCATCTCTTTCAACATGTTGAGCTGTGAACTTCATATTTGAGGACTTCTTGAGAGCATTTATAAATTCTAGATTTGAGGACTTACTGTTATTCAGATTTGGGGACGCATTGTTTTGGAGAGGTTTTCTAGATTTGAGGACTTATGAGGTGAGTCATTATTAAATTTTTATGGAAAGGATTTGGATTTGGTCGTCTTATTCTTCGTTGGATCTGGTTTACAAGTTTATAAATTCTCAAAATTAGTTCTCTGTTGACATTTGCGGAATAAATATTTCAAAGGGCTAATAAAGTTTATTTAATATCTTGATTAATGCATCTGAAGAAATCACTTTTAGACCAAATAACATCTAAAAATTTTATGAATAATGAAGGAATATTTCAAAGGGCTAATAAAGTTTATTTAATATCTCTCTCTATTCCCAATTTGTGTGCTTTTTACTGATTTTGTCATCGAATTGATGTTCTGATGCGTGTGAATCCGAAAACCCAAATTGGGTACTCGCTAACAATCCATTTGATGTCCAGATCATGGCCTCTCACGGCCGTTTATTGATCCCATCCACTCGTTCGCCCCCATTAACTACAGACACCCATCAACTACAGACCCTCCCCTGCCGCCAATTCCCAACCATTCGATGAATCCAGGTCCCCATTTAATTGTAGGCAAAATACCTACTTTTGTATTTTAATTTTAAGGATTATAAGTAGTTTTGTAGGCAATATATAATGATTTTAGTTTGTATGTCTTCATCAATTCTATATTGTCCGGGGGTTAATTTTTTAAGTATTTAAATATTTTAAGGATTATAAGTATTTAAATATTTGATGAAATGCCAATTAGATGATTAGTTTGATTTATTGAGATGGCGTTGCATTGATAATTTTTTGTGCCTATGAGAATATTAGTTTGAGATACCCATGGGATAATTAGTTTGATTGCATTGAGATGAGTTTGTATTGATAATTTGATAGTTTAAGAGTGCTTTGTAGTTGTTTGATGAAATGCCCCATAAGATCCATTTTTTGGTTTTTTGTTTTTAATTTCCACATTCGTAGCTCGAGCTTTTTCTCTTGTTGATCCCTATTGCGGTTGTTGGTTGCTCACTCAACTCTTTCTCTCTCCGATGATAATTGGTTGCTCCATCTTCTTTTTACCAGGTTTAATAATTTATAATATTTTTTATTCCCTTATTGAAGGGGTTATTGGAGACCTAAAGAATATCTCTCGGGACCATTTCAACTCTGTTCATGTAAGATTTCTTCCTTCATTTAAATGTAGGCATTTCACTTACCTTTTTGTCATAATATGATATACACTTCTATGACTCAATGTGTTCTTCCATGACTTCTGCAAGTCTGACACTCTATTTCAAGTACATCTTCTTTCTATTAATTTAAAAGCTACTTTCCTTTCAAACTATACTTTCTATGATGTTGTAAATATGAGATAATTTAGAAAAACACAACACATGCATTAATTTTATTTTAATACTAACTATTATGCCTTTAAGTGTTTTCATTAGGCTCTATTCAGTACTCTATTGCTTTATTCACATAAAATCTCATATGATTATATGCTAAGATAAAGGTCATCATCGAAATATCTCATATAATTATATGCTAATTACGTAAAATTTCGCTTTGATTATTTCATATATAAGTATATCTTTTGAATTTTAAAAATATATGTAAAGGTTGGCCCCTTAGCCCTTAAAGTTTGCTTCCGCCCTTAACTATGGAGTATGTGAATTTGAGTTTTGGCTCTTTAAGTTTAACTTGCTTCTAAATGAATGCCTTTTTCTTTAGTTTGGTTTGGCGGACATTTCTTATTTTTTTGTTGCAATTATTATCTCCATCTTCTTCCTTTATATAAGAAATATATAGATGTTTGAATATTGGATTAAATGAACCGTGTGATTATTATTTTGGATCCAATGGTGGCCTTAGATGAATTGTAGATAATGAGCATTATGTTAGAGTTTTTCTGCCTAGAATACCTTTCATTCCAAATGAAGAAGATAAAATGCCATTCAAATTCAAAAGGAGACAATTCCCTATTCGATTGTGTTTTGCAATGACTATTAATAAGGCTCAAGGGCAAACATTAAACTTCGTTGGGGTTTATTTGAGAGAACCATTTTTTCTCATGGTCAACTTTATGTTGCGCTTTCACGTGCTACCATTGCGACTTGCATCAAAGTTCTTATTAAACCTTCTAATTACAATAATCAACCAAACACGACAAAGAACATTGTTTACAAAGAGTTGTTGTCACTCGTGGATGCTTCTCTTGCAGAATCACTTTAATTGAAATGTAAGTTTTCAACCATTTTATAGTTAATATGTTTTATAAGTTTTCTCATTCTTTTAATAATTTCCTTTAAAAAAATTAATCTTTTAAATATAACGGGGACAAAGCTGATAAAGAACCTGGAGAATTATTTCATGTTGGTTGTGTTTGTTTTTATTGGTAAATTGCATTTCATTCGGATATTAGATCTTTTAGACAAAATAGAAATAGAAAAGGAAAACAAATACAAAGGGGAGAAAAAATTCGTTTAGGATCATGGAACATATAGGACGGCCTTCGATAACTTGAGCATGTGCAATAGTTAAAGTTGTATAATGATTAATTGGATAATGCTTAATTTTGGTTTGTCATTTCTGCAGCTTAATAAATTCTTTTTTTTCTAAGTGCATGTAATGTTACTGTATGAAGGACTACCGGCTTGAGGAAAATAACAGATGTCAAGGAACATCAATCTCCTAGGTTTGTCAAATTCCTTCTCTTAGAAAGCTGTTGAGTGAATGCACATGCCTTACATCTGTTAATTTCATTTTTATCCTCTTTGTGATTATTTGTTGATGCTCGTGTTTTTTTTTCACATTTGGAAACCATGTATGTGAATGAATGAATGTGATTAGTTTTGAAGGAAAGCAACTATAATTTTGTAAGCGAAAATATGTACTTACAGGTTTAATGTTTCCTAAGAATGTTGGAAATTTCATAAACCTTATAAATTATGTTTGTTTTCTCAAATACTTGGTTGTGGTAGATTGATTTGTATCTGTTTCATTGAATAGACACTCTTCTTGATGCTAACGCCTTCTATTGGGTTCTACATGTTGGGAATTTTACTACATTTAGGAGTTAGGATTGTTATAGATCCTTTATCTTATAAAATATGATTTTATGTTCTGTTTTGTTGTTGAACATTTATTTTACTATTAATTGATTGAAATGTATATTTGTCATTGTGCTTTTCCTTCTAATTTACCACCTAATATTCTCAGATGGGTTTTTTGTACCCTTACAGGTAAATCATTGTAGTTCATCAGCCTATTGGTTCCACCTTGATTACTAAAGTATGGCTGCATAGGAAGGGTGTCATATACTGGGCTCCAATTTTCTCCAACACATCAAAGAGATAGCTCAGTGAGTCGCATTCTCATATTGTTCGGTTATGTTTTTTTCATTTTATTTATTAAGACTATTGTAGTTCATCAGCCTATTGGTTCCGCCCTGATTACTAAAAGTCACATTCTCAATTTAAGTTGTTGAACTATGTATATAGCGGGAGTCAAGAGGATTGCCTCCAGCTTATGACGTCCAGCGTAATTCCTAGAGAAAGTAAAAGTTAAGGCTTGCGGGATACTGAGGAATTTGAACAGAGAGATGCGACCCCATACTGAAACGGGCAATGCAGATAACTTGCAAAAGAATGCTCCCTGTAACGTGTAAGTCGTGACTTCATAGTAGATGATAGCTTGTGACATCATTGTAGTCGACGTTTTTATTGTTCGCATACGCTTATTTCCTTCTTTGGTTTAGAATAACATCTTCCGTCAGCAGAGCACCGAATAAATGTGTTTCTTCATCTGCTTCCAATTCTGCAATTGAATTCTCTCGTAATAGTAGCTTACTGCAACTGAATAACAGTTTCGTTGATGCGTTTGGTTTATATTTACTTAATGTTCGCCAACTACTTGAGACAATGCCAAAAAGAGAATTTTTAAGTATAAGATGTTTAACTATTTTTTTATTGTTGGAGCAAGTTGTAATGCAAGATGTGGGCATTGTAATGCTTCTTCAATTACTGCAATTGAATCATCCCTTTCTCTTGTTGGTTCGACTTGATGCGTAAATATTCTCTTGTTGGTTGTTTCGGTTCGCTCACCAAGTGTTTGTTGAATTGCCTCTGTTGTGTTTTTGGTTTTGTTCTTGAATATTCTTTAATGGTTTGGGCTGAATTTGGGTCCTTTTGATCGATGGGTTGTTGCCCTTATGAGGGTAAGTAGAGATTTTTATTGGGAATATATGGTATATAGACATGGGTGTATGATTTATTGATTGGTATGGTTGTTGGTGTAATGTATGTGACTCTGTAATGCACAAGTATATGTATTAAAGATTACTATATTAATTTTGTTTGCATTTTTCATGAACCAAGAAAATAATATAGGAGCCTCATCTTTCATGTTTGTAATGGTTGTAGGGTTGGACTTTCAATTTCTAATGCACTTTATTCTTTTCTTTGTTTAGGCTATTTCAAGGACTCAAACATTATAAGAAAAACAAAAAAAGATGGAAACTCATAGATTTTGAAGTTATAAATCCTCTTAGAATAAGAAATTTTGGACTAATCTACTTGGGGTTAAGAAAGTAGTTAAGTGGAAAAAAACATTGCACACAATATCATCCAATCATTACTCCTGAGTGGGCTCCAACTATAGATGGAATCGTTGTTGCGTTAGAATACAAGACAAATCACTAAATAATTTTTTTTTCAAACAAGGTAAAAACTATAATCAGTTTTTTTGTGGCGTCTAATACGCAAATTACGAATAAGAGTCCTGAATTTGATGGGCCAGGATTGTTGTGGCCGTTACTTGAGTTTGGGCCTAAATCCAACTGTTTTAATTTTGTTAGGCACACTTTTAAGTATACCTAAAATCAAACTCTAACTCCTTATCAATCCACTACACGTTTTTTTTTTCTCCAAATCAATCATAAATTCATTCTCATCAATCCAATAAACTTTTTTTTATCTCAATCATAGTAGAGAATATTGATAAGCTAAAAAAGGTACTTATATTTCTAATTTTTAAATTTTAATTAAAATTTTAAGTTTTATTAATAAGTTCTTAGAAATTAATTCCCGCGAGCGAAGCGAGCAGGTCAATCGTGCGTAGCACGTCCTGAAACTAGTATATATAAAAGCACGAATCACAAATTTTTGAGTGGTAATGAAATTTACCTTTTTGCCCATACTTTATTTGAGTGCTAATAAAATTTACCTCTTTGCCCATACTTCTCGTGCCTCCCTTAAAATTAATAAATTAATTCAACTTAATCCAAATTGCACAAATTTTTTAGTGGTAATGAAATTTACATTTTTGTCCATACTTTATTTGAGCGTTAATAAAATTTACCTATTTGCCCATACTTCTCGTGCTTTCCCTTAAAATTAATAAATTAAAATTGGATGATGATATAGGAGTCCAACTTAAATTAAAGATCAACAACTCAACGACTTATATACCTCTTCAATGTCTTGAACACTACCTCTTCAAATCGATCAACAACTCACCGATCAACCACTCTCATTCCTCTTCAAATCGTTCATTTCATGCTTTCCTTCATCGATTCATTCGCTGCTTTCCTTTGCTCTTTGATTTAAAGGTGAGGTAATCCACCATTCTTCTCCATTTTTTTTTTTTTTTTTTTTTTGTGTTGATTAGATTTGGTATTGGAAATTCTTAGATACCCATGATTGAGACTTTTTATAGAACTCGGTAATTCTTTGTTCTATGCATTCTATGTGTTTGATGAATTATCAAAACCATAAAGTCAACGTTTGGTTGGTTTTAATTTCATTAAGTATGCATATTTTTTTTGAAGAAGTAATGACCTAGCATGACTAGCTTGTTTTTTCATTCACATCTTATCTCAATCACATTAGAGAATATTGATAAGCTAAAAATGGTATTTGTATTTCTAATTTTTAAATTTTAATTACAATTTTAAATTTAAATTAATAAATTTTTAAAAATTAATTCCTGCAAGCGAAGCGAGCGGGAATCGTGCGTAGCACGTACACGAAACTAATATATATTTATATATATATATATATATATATATATATATATGTATAGATACATTAGTTGACACGAAACACCTCAATAATATTGTCCATTAGTTTGCACGAAACGCCTCAATAATATTGTACACTAATGTTCGTGACACTCTAAATCATATAAAATAAAATAAATGATAGTTATGATTATTTATACTAAATGTAATCACATTGATTTGATGGGCCAAGGCTGTGGTGATGGCTAGGGCTGGCAATTTGAATCATGAAACGATTAACACGACACGACACGATACGTAATAAACATGTCGTGGGTTTGGCTTAAGTGGGTCTGGGTCATAAACATGTTAACACGTTTATACACGGTTAATAAACGAGTCATTAACATGTCAACTTGCTTCTCGTTTATGACTCGCTTAACACGACTAAAGAATAATGTATAAATAATAAATATGGTATAATAAATAGATTGACACAGAATTCATCCATTTTGAATGCATGTTAATAGCATGATTTATTTATAAATATCTTTTATCATATTTTATTTTATATTTGAGAAGAAATGTTCATTTTACTTTTAATATGTTATTTATGTTTTAGATTTTATTAATAATTACTTATTAAGAAAAAATAAAACTTTTCAACAAAGTAAAATTTAGATTTTTTTTAGATGATTCTTATAATTTTGTTTATGTTATTATTACGAGTCATTTTTACTTTATTATTAAGAGTAATAAAAACTTAAATGAAAAAGTAAAGTAAAACTAACAACTATATATAACCACATTATATTTTATTGATTATTTTATTATGTTTATTCAAATTTAATCATTTAGATATATTTAAAAAATAGTAACCAAATTATAAAAGTTTAAATAAAATAAAAATTTAAATACAATATTTAATAAATGGGTGACACGAATACACGACATGTTAATTAACACGACCCACTTAGACACGAAAATGATTAACACAATTAATAAACATGTCATATATGTAATGGATTTGCATTATATGGGTCGTGATCTGTTTATGACACGACACGTTTACGACTCACTGACACGAATTGCCACCCCTAGTGATGGCACAGTTTGGCCGGGTAAGTGAAAGCAATTAATACGGGGGCAAATTTACGTGTACATGGACTGTATATTACCAAATATATGTACATACAGCTGTCTTCATCGGTTCGGTTGTCTTAGATATACGTTCAACTCGATTTAATGCTGTTGTTAATGTAATTTCAAAATCTTTATAAAATCCTGCATATCTGGCAAAATTTATAAAACTTTTGAAATTACTTATCAACCCCATAAATGAAGTTACATGATAAATTTAAATTGGAATGAATGCACGCTTTTTGTAACTATCCTTATTTCAACTGTTACTTAAGGATCTAAATAAATTCACTACTAATTTACCTACCTATAAGTTTAATTTTTGGTAACGTGAAGGATCTAAATTAATTCAAATTCACTACTAATTTGAGTGTGACACATGGCACATACCATATATATCTTGGCGAAACTTACATCTTGAGCATGCCACGTGGTGCAATATGAAGACTCAAATCTTTGTCATTTAATAAGCATACATCTTGAATGTGACACATGCCACGTTGTGATGGATCAAAAAGGCCACGTGTCACATACGTTACATATCTTGGCGAAACTTACATATTGGGCATGTCACGTGACGCAACGTGAAGGCTCAAATCCATTCCATATAATAAGCATATATCTTGAGTGTGACACATGGCATGTCATGATGGATCAAAAAGGTCACATGTCACATATCATATATATCTTGGCAAAATCTACATTTTAGACATGCCACGTGATGCAACATGAAGGCTCGAATTTGTGCCATATAATAAGTATACATCTTGAGTGTGACACGTGGCACATCGCGATGGATAAAAAACGCACGTCACATGTCACATACCATATATATTTACATATTGGGCATGTCACATGGCGTAATATGAAGGCTCAAATCCGTGCCATATAATAAGCATACATCTTGAGTGTGACAAGTGGCACGTCGTGATGGATAAAAAAAATGACACGTGTCACACACTGTATATATCTTGGCAAAACTTACATATTGGGCATGCCACATGGCGCAACTTAAAGGCTCGAATCTGTTCCATATAATAAGCATAAATCATGAGTTTGACATGTGGCACGTCATGATGGATCAAAAACGCCACATGTTACATACCAATAGGGATGCACACGGATTGCAATGATCCGCAAATCCAATCCAACTTGAACCAATTATCGCTAATTGGATCAAATTTTTTATTCCTTTGATTGGACTAGATTGAAATGTTTGGGCATGTGCCCTAGGTCAATCCATTAACTGTCTTTATGAATATTTTTAGTTAATAAAATAGAGGATTTCATTTGTTGTTTATTATAATTAATTTGCATGTTTACATTATAACAAGATCCATGGGTATTTATAGAAATATACTAAATGTCCCTAGTCGATCATTATACTAGGAACTATAATGAATTAAGACTAGAGTAAGTCTTGATTGATGATCATATGATGATTATACGTATAGGGATACGAATCAAGATCACGAGTACTTGTTAGAGAACAAAGTACTGGACCGACCAGCTGTGAGAACATCATATGGATTAAGTCATAGTTGTTTCTCATGATAGGTATATTTTTCAGTCCTCTGACTTGAGATTACCAGATACTTCAACATTAGGAACACAATGATTTGACACAATCGAACGTTGTCTTTAACCGGACGATTATAAAGGTTGTGATTGGTTACTGTGTGAGCAATGTGATGAAGTTGTGTAATCGAGATAGAATTTGTCCCTCTCATATAAAGAGAGATATCCAGTGGATCCTCGATGTGTTAGACTGTTAAAAGGCCCACTCTAAGTGAATTGATATTGATCAATGTCACTTGGATGTTTTCAGTCTATCTAGAGATCGAGACTAGTACGATTGAACATGTCGAATGACAATTTCATGTCTTATGTTTGATCAAAAGGATATCGTGTGACAAAAGGTGTTATATACACTATTGATTATGTTGTATCGATTTAATATTCGTACAACTTAGGTAGTCATAATGTCTTGCTAGAGGCCGCTTATGACTTGTATACCAAAATATGCTTCGGTTCACTACCAACGTTGTATGAGCCTATTAGGTCGCATACTAAGAATGGTTGTGCAAGATTTTAAGATGGTTTAGAAAAATGAATTTTATATGATAAAATTCATGACAGAAACATCCTTATGGTGTATTACACTTATACTTCTTTAAGTAGGGGTATATGTGTAATTTACTTAACCGTCTATATACAATGGTTGTATTAATATACGCTTTAAGTTAGAACACACGTATGAAAGATTAAGGGAAACTCTATTTTCGTTTCAAAAACGAATTAGGGTTTTCTGGTACGCTCTGGATCGTTCTGAGATGCAATCCATGTATGATAACCAAGTTTGGGACTTGGTTGATTTACCTGAATGTGGTAAGACCATTGGATGTAAATGAGTTTTCAAGAAGAAAACTAACATGGATGGCAAAGTGCATACTTTTAAAGCAAGACTTATAGCAAAAGGTTTCAAGCAGACTCAAGATGTTGATTATGATGAAACTTTTTCGCCAATAGCCATGCTTAAATCTATAAGAATTTTAGTTATCATTGCTGCATATTATGACTATGAGATATGGCAAATGGATGTAAAAACAATATTTCTTAATGGAAAGTTGTTGAGGACATGTATATGACACAACCTGAAGGTTTTAGACATCCTGAGAATTCTAGGAAGGTATGCAAGTTTCAAAGATCCATTTATAGATTAAAGCAAGCTTCTCGGAGTTGGAATCTTTATTTTGATGAAGCGATCAAGGATTTTGGTTTTATTAAGAACGAAGATGAGCCTTGTATATACAAGAAGGTCAGTAGGAGATAGTTGTTTTTCTGGTACTGTATGTTGATGATATATTACTCATTGGAAATGACATCCCAACATTGCAGAATGTCAAGTCTTGGTTAGGGAAGTGTTTCTCAATGAAAGACTTAGGAGATGCAGCCTGTATCCTAGGGATAGATCTAAGAGGCTAATCGGTCTAAGTCGAGTGGTTACATAGACAAGGTGCTGAATAGGTTCAGTTTGCAAGACACTAAAAGAGGATTGTTGCCAATGTCTCATGGCATAATTCTCAGCAAGATTCAATGTCCTAAGATAAATGATGAGCGAGACCATATGAATAAGATTCCATATGCATCAGCTATTGGATCTATCATGTATGTCATGTTATGCACTCGACCTGATGTATCATATGTTTTGAGAACTACAAGCAGATATCAGTCAGATCCTTGTAAGAGTCATTATATAGCAGTAAAGAACATTCTTAAATACTTAAGAATGACTAAGGAAGTGTTATTGGTCTATGAAGGTTTTAAAAATGATCTAGTTGTAAATGGTTACACGGATGCAAGTTTTCAAACTGATATAGATGATTTTAGATCGCAGTCTAAATATGTGTTTACTTTAAATAGGGGTGCGGTAAGTTGAAAAAGTTCGAAGCAAGAGAATGTGGTAGATTCTACAACAGAAACTGAGTATATTGCAACGTCCGATGCAACAAATGAGGCCGTTTGGATTAAAAATTTCATTTCTGAACTAGGTGTGGTTCCAAATATTGCTAACCCTGTTTGTTTGTATTGTGACAATAATGGGGCAATAGCATAGGCCAAGGAACCTAGATCACACCACAGATCCAAACATATACTCAGGCATTTTCATCTCATCAGAGATATTATTGAGAGGGGAGACGAGAAGATTTGCAGAGTACCTACTGAAGACAACGTTGCGGATCCATTTACAAAAGCTCTTCCACAAGCAAAACATGATGGTCATGTTAGATCATTAGGCATTAGATGCATATATGATTGGCCCTAGTGCAAGTGGGAGATGTTGGGGCATGTGCCCTAGGTCAATCCATTAACTGTCTTTATGAATACTTTTAGTTAATAAAATAGAGGATTTCATTTGCTGTTTATTATAATTAATTTGCATGTTTACATTATAATAAGATCCATTGGTATTTACAGAAATATCCTAAATGTTCATAGTCGATCATTGTACTGGGAACTATAATGAATTAAGACTAGTGTGAGTCTTGATTGATGATCATATGATGATTATACGTATAGGGATACGAATCAAGATCACGAGTACTTGTTAGGGAACGAAGTACTGGACCGACCTGCTATGAGAACATCACATGGATTAAGTCATAGTTGTTTCTCATGATAGGTATATTTTTCAATCCTCTGACTTGAGATTACCAGATACTTCAACATTAGGAACATAGTGATTTGACACCATCAAACGTTGTCTTTAACCAGGACGATTATAAAGGTTGTGATTGGTTATTGTGTGAGCAATGTGATGAAGTTGTGTAATCAACATAGAATTTGTCCCTCTCATATAAAGAGAGATATCCAGTGGATCCCTCGATGTGTTAGACTGTTAAAAGGCCTAGTCTAAGTGAATTGATATTGATCAATGTCACTTGGATGTTTTCAGTCGATCAGATATCGAAATTAGTACGATTGAACATGTTGGATGACAATTTCATGCCTTATAATTGATCAAAAGGATATCGTGTGACAAAAAGATGTTATATACACTATTGATTAGGTTGAATCGATTTGATATTTGTACAACTCGAGTAGTCATAATGTCTTGCTAGAGGCCGCTTATGACTTGTATACCAAAATGTGTTTGCCAATGTTGTATGAGCCTATTAGGTCGCACACTAAGAATGGTTTTGCGAGATTTTAAGATGGTTCAGAAAAATAAATTTTACATGATAAAATTCATGACAGAAACGTCGTTGTGGTGTATTACACTTGTACTTCTTTAAGTATGGGTATATGTGTAATTTACTTAACCGTCTATATACAAGGGTTGTATAAATAGACGCTTTAAGTTAGAACACACGTATGAAAGATTAAGGGCCGAAACTCTATTTTTGTTTCAGAAACGAATTAGGGTTTTCTAGTACACTCTTGATCGTTTTGGAGAGAAACAAAAAGGGTTTGGTATTCTCTCGAAGCTAGCACTTCAAATCTCGACCGTCGTTCGTATGTGGAGTGCTGATAGAGGACGTTCGTCATTGGTAGCGCCTTCGAGATCAATCAACCTTCATAAAGATATATTACGACTGAGGTATGATTAAGATTTCATGGTTTAAACATTTTTAATTGAATTAGATTTGGATCTTGTTGGAGTTTTTGTCAAAATTGTTTTATAATTTTCGCTGCATATGAACCCTAAAAATCTAACATGAAAAATCATTAATCCGCATGGATTGGACCAGATTACCACGAATCCAGACTGATCCAATCCGTTTATCACATAAACACATATACATATATGATTATATGTACTTAGTATCTCCAAGAGCATCAACCACAACTATTAACTATAAATTAAAACCCTGACTTACTTAACCCTAACAGTCGATAGTCCCCCTCCCTTATCTCATTTATGCAACACTCCCCCCATCTCGTCTGCGGCATCGCTCCCCCTAAATTAAAACCCTAGACTTACTTAAAATTGGTCTTAATTTTGATGTTAGTTACGTAATCTCCTTATTTTTTCGTTTCTTTTTTGGTTGATCAAACAACACAATTGAAGTGTTGTATTGTATCTCCTATTTTTGCCAAATGAGGAGAATTCTCTATCTTTGATTAAGTTTTGTTTTACCATGCATTGTATTTTTTTATCCTAGTAATATATATATATATATATATATATATATTATTAATAATATGAAATTACCTTACTTGATTATGACTCATAATCTTCTTTTCTTTTGTGTGTGTGTATGTGTGTGTGTTTTTTTTTAATTTGAAAGCTCAAGTGGAGCAAATACCTAAGATATGATAAGACTTATTAAAAAATAGAGATTAACAATGACAAAAAATTTTCCTTGTTATCAATTCACTTGTATATTGTGTTCAGGTTTTAATAAAAACTAAAAGGACTAGCTATGCTTGTTCTCAACTATTTTATTTGATCAAACCTTTTTTGTGGGTTGTATGTTGCAACATGCATATTTTTTGTGTTTTTGTGACGATGTATGCTACAGGTTTGTGGATGTTATACTTATTTATGTAAGAACTTGCATTTTAAAGGTTATCGTGATGACAAGATTTAAATGTGAGAAATATGGCATAGATTTGTGAGATAAACGATATAAATTTGTCATTCATGAGATGTACGCGTGGTACAAATTTTTGTGGTTCATTTGATTAAGTTTAATTTCATGAATCTTTCGATAGAAAAATGTCAATCCACGGAATTTAATCCAGTTCGATCCGTATTATGCAAATTAGATTAAGTTGAATTGATGAGTTATTTAGACTGAATTGGACTGTTATTTTCCAATTCGCAATAATTTTGGACATTCCATGTGGCGCAACGTGAAGGCTCGAAATCGTCACGTGACACACTCGAAATGTAGGCTTACTAATATATATATATATAATTGTTTCTACCTAAAAAAAATGTGGTTTTTTTTTCTACATAAGGTTGTTGATGGAGTGGGCCATTTGATGTATGGTTGAACAAGGCCACACTTTTCGTTAATGTTCTCAAGTGAAATTTTTAGAAAAATACGCTTTTCAAAAATTAAGTTCAATTTCTAAAACTACACTCAAGAGAAAATAATAAAAGTGTTTGAGATTTAAGTCAAATTTAGCTTCTCTTTTCTCTAATGCTGCCAGTTATTTACATAAGAGAAACTTACAACTTC
The DNA here is from genome assembly GCA_039657365.1 of Stephania yunnanensis. NCBI lineage: Eukaryota > Viridiplantae > Streptophyta > Magnoliopsida > Ranunculales > Menispermaceae > Stephania > Stephania yunnanensis. The sequence continues at coordinate 46,562,586 of CM077584.1, read as the reverse complement.
CGGTCAAGAAAACTAATATATTTAGACATATTTTGACCTCGTTTGATTCATTTTTTGCTAACTTACAGTATTAGTAGGGAGTCATTTCCTTAGAGTTAATATTTTCATATTTGGTAAAACTTTAAACTTTTAAAAAAACTTAAAATTTTTAAGCAATAAAAAATATTAACCTTTAAACAAGAGAGAAGGATAATAAATGAGCCATTAATGAAAGGTAATTGTGCCAAAAACTCGTGAGAAATAAACTCCCTAGAGAAGGTGGTAGAGAGGTATCTCACACCCTTAAGTGTAAGTTGAGAGATAACTTGCAAACAAGTTGAGCAACCAAACAAAGTTAGTTCTCAATTCTTTGTAAGTTATCTCCCAAAAAATAACTTCACCCCTAACCAAACAAAGCCTTAATATGAAGAACATTTTCAATAACATTGTAGTATCATGGACATACAAGTTGTATTTCATTTTGCTTAAATGGACAAGATCACTGAGGCCTAGAGAGGATGAACACCCGATTATGCCCAATTCGAGTCTCATGAATGCGCCCTATATGACGAAGGACCTGCATTAAGAACAAGAAATGAAGAAGTTTTTCTAAGACTAGCCAGCCAGAACACTTGATAAGAGCCAAAAGACCACACAGTAAACATATTCCTATTTTCTGCTGCATACATTGCAACCAACGCTTTCCGTACTATTTCCCCTCTGAATCTTATGCTAGTACTATAATCAATCGAGAAATTGCCATGAGCAATCAAGCATACTCACAGTCAGAATTGCTTTCCCGGTATTGTCAAGCTTCAGTGATGGTCCTTTTACATCTGTCTCAAGGAAAAAATGCTTTCCTCGTATTGTTTCTGATGTTGCAATGTCTCTTAGTTCCTGCATTCGTTTAGGGCAATAACAATATAATCATCTGCACAAGCCTACTCAAATAGACCGATAACTAACTGAGGATCTGAATGGCCAGAATTTGGCTATAAGCGCAATGATATGAAATGTTACCATATATGCTCGTCTGAACGAATTATAATCAATGTACATAAGCTACCTTACAATAATTACTGACCATGTATCAAGGGAGAAACTTACGTAGAACCAGAATTTAGATAATGATACTATATCCTTGGAACTAACATGCATTTAAAGCTCCAGAGACAACATTCATTGGGGAATTAACATGTAGTAGAGATTGGTTTTACTTACAAGAGCTTTCTCCCAAGAATCCTCTGCCAACTTCATTGACATAGAAAAGCAGAGTCAGCACAAAAGAATGATCAGATGAAACTAAAGGCTAAAGACTTAAAGAGAATAGAAGAGTAAAAAAGGAACCTTCTTCTTAGGAAGAGCAATAAGTTGTGCATTTGCATCCGCATAAGCAGCCATGTCATTGATGGCCGCATTAATCTTATCAAGAGTTAGCCTCCCCCTCATGTAACTACAGTAGATCATGGAATTTGAGGTACAAATGTAAGTTAAAATTAAGAAAACATGGGAGGAAGTAATGAAATAAAATCGTGAAAGGGCATGGCAAGTTACAAAAGACACTGTTTAGCGATGGCAACATCTTTGATAATATGAAATTGAGATCTTCTTAGAATATTGTTATATTGCGTTTGACCAGTTCTTTCATAAAAGTGTAAGACAAGGATTTGGATTAACTGTAGCAGCTGGGGAATCCAATACTTACGACGATAATGAATCAAGCTCATCCGCACTAATGTGCCAAATGGGTGCAGAGCTGCATCCTTTTTTTCCCTGAATTTATTATAAAAAGTAAAAAATCAGCAGTGATATTAAATAACAGTAAGTAACATAGACTTTAGTCAAGAATGACATTCTTCACTTCAGCAGCTTGATCTCCTTGTTCTCCTAGGAAAGGAGCCAATGCAGGAGAATAAATTCTAAAACATCTAAACATGTACCAAGGGCTTGGTTAGTATTATCATGAAAGTATATTTCCTCTCTTTATGCCGTATATGCAAACAAGATTTTCTCAAGGCACTGCCAAAGTAAAATTTCTCCAGTTGCCAGTATACCATTCACGTGATTTTAGAAAATATCCATCATCATTCTCTTTTTCAAATTATTATTATTATTTTTTTACTCCGGAACTGAGTTATTTCAAGAGCTAGATAATTTCTACTTAATACATGAGACAACTTTTCTCAAAGGAAACCAAAAAGGCAGGTAGAGTTTTCGCAATCCCGCATCATCTAAAAGCTAGGTAACTCATACTTAGCATTACTTGTCTTTATTGTATGTCTGCCAAAATTAATCATATTTTGATGCCCTTGTACCACCTCCCATGCCTCGCTATAGCAATAGAACAACTCAAAACAAGGTTAAACGAAAAAATTGACATGAAGAATTTTTAGGGTTTAAACTAATGACCATTTAATTACAACATGAACATGGTCTATTGCAGGCTTGTAGCTCTTTTCAAAATGTCGATACAATCTCTGTAACTACTATAGGTCTGACTTTTGCTTTACTGATTTCTACAACTATTTTATTTGGAGCTATAGAAACCATTGTACAACCAAGTAAAATTGAAATGGCTTCGTAAGAAAAAAAATTGACTTGTTTCCTAATCCTAACATACAATTCCATCAAAAATGAATGCAACTGGGCAGCCAAATAAGCAGATAATTTTCTAGTTTAAAAAGTGTTAACTAGATTACTAAACAATGGCATAGCCACATGCATAGCGGGTAAGAGATGGATCTCAGACCTAAACCCAAAACTGTCAAGGCCACTTTCAGTTTCACCATTCCCAATTTGATTTGAACAAGTTCATTTGCAACTAGCATCAACACCAACTTCCACATTCATCAAACCAATGTATGATGCATTAATACCAACTAATAAAGACGCATCTTCTACTTAATAAATGAGTTAGACTTCAATTTGCGCGCTAAAAACCTCACTGGCCAACCATCAAGCCCCTCATTTTGGGCCAATTAACGTAAAGGTGGTATCTAGAAATTATTTTGTTTGGAATTTCCAATCTGACACTAGTTTTGACTTTGAGTGTTTGGTAGGCCGAATTCAGTAGGGATAGTATAGAAACAATTCGGTGGAAATTCCACTGACTTTCTTCCCTTTAGAAAAAATAAATTAATATTCAAATATACAGAACTTAGTAAAATAAATTTTCAAAAATTCGAGAATCAGAAAATTTGCTACACCCAGTTACATAAGAAAAGAAACCTACACACCACTTTCCATAACAAAATGATGAGCCATTTTGAGATTTTACATCCTTTGGTAATATGGTTATCTAGAACCTTAGATGACTTGCAAACACCTTTCCATTCTTTTGTATTACCTTAATTGTAAGATCATATTTTTCCTTTCCGAGCCAATCTCTCATACAATTCCAAATGTGGTATTTGCTTTCATATTCATTTATGATTTACCATGTAGTTTTGCATCTAGGTTCATTTATATAATACTCATCTCTAATTAAAAGTTGAAGACTTGAAGGTTAAGATACTCGAATCAGTTTTGGCAACAAAACCAAACTTTTTTTTGTCAAACATATTTATCCTATTTAGTTACTATAAAAAAACACCTTACATTATCACCTATGGATGGTACTTTCAATTAGACTGCACTCATCTTAAAGCTCTTTTCATATTTTTTCAAAGTGAGGTGATAACCAAAGGAGAAGAACTATCCAATAGGCCCTTTTCCATGCACTAAAGATTTATCCATTGACATTGTCTTCTGAATGAAATCAAACTACTTAATTTGAACTTATGCCATTGTCCGTGAGTTCCGTGAGTTGTTGAATCATGTCGCAAGTTCAATAGAATAATTTGTGCCACTAGATTCAATAGCTATAGCACAATATCATTCCACTCCCAAATGGAGAGTATCAATATTGGTCACTGGAGAACATTTACTAGTGATATTAATTATCTTATTCCCCATATATAGGTGTTAAACAACATTCTAGAACTAAAACCTGCTTTCTAATCAAATAAGAATGTGCTATTCAATCTATTGGCTCGACTTAACATGACTGCTGGCACAAGTGCAATGATCTTTTAGCATATATGATGGTTAGGATAATAATCATATGCAAGGGTGAAAAAAAATTTGTATGAATCTTTCTTGATATTAAACCTGCAAGCGTAATTGCTGCTATAATGACAAAATAGTAGGTCTGTCATACAACTTAGAAGTGTAACTCAAATATTCTACTGCAATAAAGACTAAGATCTTGATTTCTTGTGCAAATAAATATAAAAAGTGACGCAAAGAAAAGATTCGCCATAGGCTTACGTATTCCTTCCTCCAGTGTTAACCTGATTCCACCATGTAAAGGGTGTATAGAGCTGTGATTCCGTGGTTAATGACAAGGTGTCTGTGTGTTCGTGTATATCAAAAAATCTAAATTGTCAATCACATAGAAAAAAATAAAATAAAATTACAAACTAGCACTTCAAAAGTTCGGTAGGGAAGCTGAAAATAATTTTGATGAGACAATTAATTAACACAGGGCTTCAAGAAAACCGACCAGTTCAAAAGTAGAATTTCTCACCTTATGTGGAGCAGCAGTGGGTTCCTCTTCGATTTTCACAGGCCCAAAACCAGAAGTTAGATCATGGACAGTGGCATCCAGCGTCTTACTAAGACCAGAAACAAAAACCCCTAAAAAGTAAGGTATTTCGAGAGCTACGCACCAATCAATCAGCATGGCCATATCAAGACAAGCGAAAAGGAACTCCTTTAGAATCATACCAGACACTAGGGTTTCTATATGTCTGAACCTGAATTTGGGGGATTTGAGTGGGAACGTGAGCCAACATGTTTTGCAACCTCTTCTGTTGGCCCAAAGACAGCTCTATCAATCTCTGATTCCAACAATAGACAGCAAAACCAATTCAAAACAAGTGGATTCCACAAAATCGAATTAGGTCAAGCAAGATCAATTAGTACCTTGGCTTTGGGGATGGCCTCGGCTTCCTCTCGCAACCGATCCGAGATGGCCTGAACCTGCAATTCCATCGCCTTCACCGCCGCATCTACGGCCAACAGATCGGGGATGCTGGTTGCGGGGTACACTGCGATGTGAACCTAGATGTTAGGGAATGGGGAGGGGAGAAAATAGGGATTTGAACGAGGGTTTTGAGACTGTCGCTCACTCACTGTTGCGACCGATCACCAGTTCTTGAAGTTCCTTCATCTGGGCATTGAAGGAGGAGATTAGGGAATCGAGCGAAGAACCTGCTTCCTTCAATTCCATCTCTTCTCCAACTGAGCAGAGTTGATTTTGCCTTCTTTTGTTTTTTCCGGGATTTATTTTTTTTTTTGCTTGATTTATACATTAATAAAAAATATTTATCACTCTAATCCACCCACAAAAACATAGGAGTGGCTACTATACAGTAGCAAATTATACAATCCCTACCGTCGACATTTCTATGCTCTCTACGTGTCCCTATTTCACTGAAAAAAAAAGAAAACGAATTGCACACTGTGCTTCATCTTTCCAACTTTACCGCAAACCCCCAACACCCCTGTAGACCACAATTACGCATATCAATTCTCGTCTTCTATATATATATCATATATATAAAAACACGAATAATAATTTTTTGAGTGGTAATAAAATTTACTTATTTACTCATATATATATTAGTTTCAAGACGTGCTACGCACGATTCCCCGCTCGCTTCGCTCGTGAAAATTAATTTCTAAGAATTTATTAACAAAATTTAAAATTAAAATTTAAAAATTAGAAATACAAGTACTTTTTTTAGCTTATCAATATTCTCTACTATGCTTGAGATAAGATGTGAATGAAAAAATAAGCTAATCATGATAGGACATTACTTTCTCAAAAAAAGTGTATTGGATTGATGAGAATGAGTTCATGATTGATTTGGAGATAAAGAAAAGAAAACGTGTAGTGGATTGATAAGGAGTTAAAGTTTGATTTGGATACAAAAGAAAATGTTGATTTGGAGATAAAAAAAAGTATGGGCAAATAAGTAAATTTCATTACCACTCAAAAATTTGTGATTCGTGCTTTTATATATACTAGTTTCAAGACGTGCTATGCACGATTCCCCTGCTCGCTCAGCTCGCGGAAATTAATTTCTAAGAATTTGTTAACGAAATTTAAAATTATAATTAAAATTTAAAAATTAGAAATACAAGTACCTTTTTTAGCTTATCAATATTCTCTAATGTGATTGAGATAAGATGTGAATGAAAAAAATAAGCTAATCATGCTAGTAAATTACCTCCTCAAAAAAAGTACATTAGATTGATGAGAATGAGTTCATGATTGATTTGGAGATAAAGAAAAAAAAACGTGTAGTGGATTGATAAGGAGTTAGAGTTTGATTTGGATACAAAAGAAAATGTTGATTTGGAGATAAAAAAAAAAGTATGGGCAAATAGGTAAATTTCATTATCACTCAAAAATTTGTGATTCGTGCTTTTATATTTATGATAGATATGATATATATATATATATATATATATATATATATATATATATTTACTTAGCTATTTAAAAGCAGGGATAATGTTTTTTTTACTTGAAATGACGAAATAACCCTTCCTCGTCGATTTTGATCTCTTTGCTCGCTCTCTTTCTGGATGCCAATCTTCTCTATCTTTACGGTTTCTGCATCTGGCGCATCTCTAAACTCCACAATCGATTTCGTAGCTTGTCCTTCAACTCCTTATTGATTTAAGGATTTTTGGCTTGCCTCAACCAATTCAATTGATCATCACTTCCTCAACCCCTCACTTAGTTCTTCGATGGTGCCCGCTAATCTAGTGCACCTATAAATTTCTTTCTGCATCCTGGTAATCGACTTCTCTTCAACTCCAACTCTATTTTACTCCAATATTAAAACAACCCTACTGATCTTAACAGGTACGACAATCTTGATTTGCTTTATTAGTTTTTGATTATTCACGTTAGACTTAATTAGTGTTATCTGTGCTAGCTTCAATTTGATTGATAAGCCCATCAATTTATTTTCTTTAGGGGCAATTACTTTAGTGTGTCTATATTGGCAATCGATTGGGTCGGTGTATAAAATTGGTTACTCCATCTTTTTCCTTGAGGTAAAGCTAAATTATTACTGACTATTGCAACTGTTTTAGATGTTTGTATGATATTTCATATTTCCCCTAGGTGAATTCATGAAGAACTCCTTTAAATTGACTCTTCCAACTTGTTTAGCTGGAGGATTCTTGAAATGTTGTTTGTTTGCAGTTATGTAATCATTGAAGAAACTTAAGATGGGGCATGTTGTATTTTCTTCCATTTCCTTAGAATGGTGTGGGTTTTCCCACAAGCATCTGATAGCAGCATCCATGCTTGAAAATGTATCCCATAAATCTGGTGGGAATTCAAATATGCTTGGATTGCATGGCAATGGACCAAACCAAAATAGAGGGGCAGTCTAACTATTGTGATGAAGCTGGAGAAGCCATACAAGTTAATTAGCATATGCATTGAACTAAAGAAGGAAATAGATGGGTCAGTGACAATTTATAACAATATGTTCTCTTTAATTGGTGTGACATTATGTTAAGAGCTTCAATATAGCGGCCTTTGTCTCTTTAGTAATTTTCAGTGCACCTTTAACTTTTTTTTTTCTTTTGTAATGCGTGTTAAGGTATGAAACTGATAATTGTTTTTTCATTTGTTAATTTTACAGCACATTCTATGCCTTTTTATCATCTCAAAGTGCACATTATTATGTCTTTCTTTTAAACATTTTTAAATTAACCCCCGAAAGTTTATAATTTTCTTCGTGCTTTACTTATTGAATTTTTGGCTGATAATGTAGTCACGGAAAGCCAAGTGGAGGCTTTAGAAACTAGATGTTGTTCATCCAATAACTTATGGAGGCTTTAGAAACTAGATGTTGTTCATCCAATAACTTATGATATAGTGATGAAGAAGCCTAACTTTTTTGCTTGACATGTCACTACGACTTGTAAGTGCTCTCAGTTTTTTATTTTGTTTTTTTTGCCTCTATTAGAACTTCAATTTTAGAATGAGCAGTGTAACACGTAGGAGAAAATGATGAAACCCAAGACCCAAAAGAAATTTGAATGAAAAAAAAATTATGATTAATCATGTAAAAAAAAAGGTGCCTAAAGTTTTAATCTCAACTAATTCAATTATTTACATTCATAATTTCAAAGTTATCTTTTTTATCTATAGAGTTTGAGGTAAAGATTGAACTTTATGTCCAATTCTATGGAATCTCCACAAGCAAGTGTTCACAAATTAATGGGTCAAACCACTTGTATTTTTTTTCTTTGTTTCTTTTTTTTTTTGAGGAAGTAATGTTATAGCATGACTAGCTTGTTTTTTTATTCACATTTTATCTCAATCACATTAGAGAATATTGATAAGCTAAAAAATGTACTTGTATTTCTAATTTTTAAATTTTAATTACAATTTTAAATTTTGTTAATAAACTCTTAGAAATTAATACCCGCGAGCGAAGCGAGCGGGAGAATCGTGCGTAACACGTTAATTGAAACACAACCAATTAAATGTATACACTTCCTCGCTGTTTCTCTTAATGAATCAACATAAAAATTGTAGGACTTCAAAAAATTATTGAAGTTAGCCTACCAAAAGAAAAGACAAACTATTATAAAAAAAATATAAAATTATATATTCCTTTTAATAACCAAATATTTTGATTGTAAAAGTAAATATATGTTCCGCGAGTCAAATCTCATAGATAGAATAAAAAAACTACTTAATAATTTAATTAAAAGCAAATGCAAAAAATGTTCAAGAAAATGTTCATGAAACTATAAAATGCCAAAAGTAACAAAAAAAAATGAGACCTTAAGAAATGACAAAATAAAAAAGCTAAAAGAACTTTTGATATGGCAAGAATTTATGAATGATTGTTGGTTGTCCATCGGTATAAATAACAAACAATATTAAATATTTGGTTAGAGAAATAATATTAGAACCACATATTTGTAAAATAGAAATTGATTTTGAAAATAGTGTATAATACTTACCATTTGGCTTGCTCTGTAAAACTCTTGCACTATATTTGAACCTTCCAAATTATTAGAACTCGTCTTTATAGGCAATTGATATGCACTTGAAAAGCTGGAGCCTTCAACAACATTACATTGTCTCTACCAAAAAAAAAAAAAAAAAAAAAAAGCTTCATAAAACTTTCTCAACATGACTTTATTTATTTCAACAAAAATACTTGTATACAGCTATTGTTCCAAGTAAATGGATTCACCTGAGGGTGACGAGGAAAAGAAGCTACAACATATGGATTTGTGTTTTGATTGTTCTTATTACGTTTTTTCTTTGACAAATTCTCAACACAACTCTTTTTTCGAGGTCCGCCACGAATTCCACCCTCTTTCTTTTTTAACCTTTTTGCTTTTTGGAGAATCGCATTATGTTGAGTTGAATCGTCAACTTTCTCCTTTAGAAAGTTGTCACTTATGGAAACTCCATTCTTATTCTTCTTCGCTAACTTAATCCATATTTCTTCAAAATGCTTCATCACAAAATGAAAGTCATCTTTCGTTTCAGCTCCAACTCCAGACAAATTAATAGCACTCCTGCATAGTTCTTTGTATCGTCTTAATATTGCCAGCTTAGAATCTTCGACGTCTTTCACATCAGAACACTTAATCACATTAGCAACTGTAGAATCCTTTGTCCACCTCTTTAAAATATATTGGTTCGGTATCAACTTGATATCATTTCGATCAAATACTTTGAGAACTTGACAACATAGAATTCCAACAAATTCAAATTTCTTGCAACTACATGTTATTGTATTATTTGTCGAGTCAAATATCACCTCATGTTGTCGAGGCATCGCATAAATGCTAACTTCATATATCATTAACGAGTTGTGTTCTTCATACCAATTGATAACAAGATTCATGGTTTTCTCAAATTCTTCTTGAAACCATTCAAATACATTTGATGTGTATTCATCTCTAGCTTGCACCAACAAAATGGAATCCACTTTCATTCTTGAATATTTTCGAGTCATTTCAAAGTTAGACTCAAGTTCTTTATACCGGAGATCATCCAACATCCTTTCAAAATGATTGAAATTTTTCAATATATCTAACTACGAATGCAAGTATTTTTTTAATATGCTATTGAAACTCTCACTTAACTGGGTATTTTTCATGTCAGCACAAAATACATATCTTCCATACACCATTTCCCATTTTTCTTTTTCTTTGAATATTCTTTTCAACCACTAATTGTCTTGAAGGTTAAATTTACCCAACATATGCTCCCACAAGTTTAAGAATTCATCTTCTTCTTCATAATCATAAATACAATGCCCAAAGTCTTTCGCAAATGATAGTTTGCTCTTAAATACATGACCAAGGTGCTTGAAAGTATTTTGGTAAAGATTCCATATACACAATCTACGTCGCGTTTCTGGCATCACTGATGCAATTGCATTAGTCATTGCTTGATCTTGATCTGTCAAAATTGTTTTAGGCTTTTGACCAACTATTGCCTCAATGAATGCTTCAAATAACCATTTGAAAGACTCAATTGTTTCATCGTACAAAAGTGCAACACCAAAAACGATAGATTCTTTGTGATTATTTATTCCCACAAATGATCAAATGATCAATCCCTATTTATCCTGTAAGTTGTGTCGAAACAAATTACATCTCCGAATTGATGATAATCAGTCGACATTTTTGCATCAGTCCAAAAAATATTAGTTATATGATAATCCATATTAAGTTGTATTGCATAAGCAAAAGAAGAATTTTCATTTTGTTTTCTTTGAAAATAATGCAACAAAGGGCAGCCTCTCCTTGATTCATATTTCTCTTTCTTTTAGAAGACAAATAATTCTTCAAATCTTACGAAGAAATCCTACATTTGTCTTTTCCACCCGTTTGTTGACTCATAAACTCATAAACTCATATGTTCGCGAGTTAATATATGGGTAAATAAAAATAACTTAAAAAATTCCATTTCATGCATCTCGAGACAAATTTTGTTGGACCAAAAGATGACCATAAATAGAAAACTGACCATGTGGACGGCACGAGCTGATTAAGATCGAGAGACCTTTCTAGCTAAGCATGATCTATTCCATTTGCACTAAAAATTTACTTGTGTACAGTTCTGGACCACTGATGCTACATATTCAATCAATGTGATCCCATAGTATCCTATTAAAAAAATGCGATCACATAGTTTTGTTGTAAATTGAGTTAGAACTTGCTAAGAACTAAAGAAGAAAATATAAGACTAAGAACTTTTACTACTATAAACTACTACTACAAAGGAGAAGAGAAGAAATGAGATAGTTGGAATGAGATGTTTTCATTCAACTTGGTGTGTGAATTACAATGGGGTTGACACCCTTTACATAGGCCATTTGATGATGATGATGATAATTGTACTTATACAATGTGTACAAGATAAACATACATTACAGATCATATAACACATCACAAGCAACATAGACAATACATGGAAGAGTTGATGTATATTGGAGAGGATTATAAGTTACATGAAGTGTGAGAGCCATGCTTGCTTGATGTTACAATTCAATGTGAGAACCATGCTTCACAATGTGGTCACATGCATGCACAAGTGTCCATCCATTTCATAACACTCCCTTTTGGATGACACTTATTGAAAGAATGTGTCTCGTTAAACCTCTACTAGAAAAAACCCTGTGGAAAAAAAATCTAGTACAAGAAAAAGAGTATAATATTTGTAACGACCCGTAAAGTATACGTGTCATGTGTCATGTGGTCCACATTGGTTTAGGCCAGGCAGGGCTCAGTGTCGTGGGGAACTGGGGTCGTCACAATATTGCTTTGCAGTATAATATTTGTTGATTGTCTCATTAAAAACCTTGCTAGGAAAACCCAGTAGGACAAAACCATAGCTAAGAAAAAGAGTGCAGCATATTGATACACTTAGAGATAATATAAATATCTCATTAAAACTTCTACTAGAAAAACCCCGTAGGAAAAATCCAATATAAGAAAAAGAGTACATTAATTACTCTCATAATTTTTTTTATATAAAGTATAATAATGTTAGGATTGCTTCATTAAAAACCTTGCTAGGAAAACCCAGTGCGATAAAACCATAACGAAAGGAAAAGAGTGCAATACACTAATTAATCTAGATAAAGAGTTTTAATATTGTTAGAATTGTCTCATTAAAAACCTTTGCAAAGAAAACTCAGTGGGATAAAATCATAGCAAAGGGAAAAAGAATGTAATACACTAACTAATAACTCATTTTGATTCTCCCCTCATGTTCACATGGGTGAGACATCTTGTGCATTTTGTTGCACATGGACATCGTTTTCTATATGAATCATTTAATTTCGAAGCATATGATTGCCACTCTTTTGTACATAGTACTTGCATCAGTAATTGATTCATAACTTGTTACTACTGAATGATCATTTCAACTTCGAGTTCATATTAATTTATACACGGATCATAATACAACAAATTTAATGCAATTTGATGTGTTTCAAGCAATTTCACGTCATTCATTTTGAATTGGCTTATATATCCCCATAATGGTGGGAAAACTGTTTCATCAAAGTGACAATTAGCAAAACTTGCTATAAATAATTTTCCTATTAGGGATCTAAGACATCTTATAATATGATTAATGGAGAGTTAAATCAATATACGTCTCATATTGATTTGCCTTGAGATAATCTCCAGCCGATAAAAAAATTCAGTTTGATAAAGGATGTTCGTGCGAATTTACGATATTTTCGCATTATTGATGATTATAGATAATCAAATAGATTTTTCCACATTATGAATGTCATTTGATTTATGACGACATTCATTTTAATGTGTCTTATATATTCCAGAAGTTAAAGCCGAGAATATTATACTCGGATTTAATTATATTCATATAGATAAATTTTCTATTATTCTGAGTAGATTTCTTCTAAAATAGACATTAACAATAAAATTGATGTACCAGATATTGCCTGAGCATTAGCCTCCGCTAAGTTCGAATTCGAGAAATATTTACTTTTATATTACAATGTACATGCATGTAGCACGATACACAAGACGTAAACTCATCTCCCATATTTAGGTCACAATTTAAACACATCTCGATGTGCCTGTTTTATCGAGCCATTTTCAATGATAAAATTCATAATATTTTGCATTTGATTTTGAAGGCATGGTAAAGGTCATAAAAATATTCGGGTACATATATGACAATATTTAGGCAAAATAGCCTTTCATATATGACCAAAAAAATGTCACAATTATTGGCGCTCATTGTCAATAATTATTTGCTCTTTGTAGTGGTGCACCACTTTTGTTCTAATTTTGGTGGAATTGTCAATACGATATTTACCTGATATTTTCACCTTTTCCACGTCTATAAATTTATTATTGTGATCATGATCATTACATGCAACATATGCTTCTTAATTTGAAGCAGAACTAATTGGACGGGAGCGACATTATATTTATAATATCTCATTATTTTACTCAGCTACCATGAGACAAGAAATCAATCCTTAATATTTATTGAATTGATGTGTGCACTCGATATTTGTTGCAGCAATAAATCGAGGCGTACTATGTGACCTTATTTTTATTGTCTCATCAGTCATATTTCCACACAGCCTCAACATAGAGGTAATTAAAATTGCGGAATTATAATTAATATTTAAGTGATTAAATTTTGTAGCTTGAGACTCAACCGCTTATTTTGAGCTTTTGGAGCATTACCTTTTTTGATATTTATATATTTATAACTCCATAGGGTGAAAAGATATAAAAAGTGAAATATTCACTTTTCAAATCTCTAAAGAGATATTGGCAAATGATTTAAATTTTGTATAACACAATATAGTCTTGCATAGATATTTTATTCGCAAATTATAGTATCTAATTGTCATGACAAGTAATTCTTGTCAGTAATATAATAAGGCAACAAGTTCAACTATAATTGAATAATATTTTGAAAATAAATTTAATATAAAATAGTTTTCCCTTTTTATGTAAAAACATAATATATGATTAAATATATGTTCACAACTTGATTCATTAATAAACAAAATGTACTATTCGTATGAGTTGGTGGGACAACCTCCAAGTTGGGTGGCGAGACATAGTCTACTTAATATCATGCCTCCTCGAACGGGATAACCCGTCTCCCTTTCAATGTTTAGCTTTACCGAGGACAAGGCTTACCCACTATCAACTCAAACTTATAGCATTATTTGTATTATAAAATCAAGAATAGAACAATAACTAATCGTTTATAGTTTTAAGAGAAAACTAAATGTCACACATTGACTTTTGATTTATGATATAGAAGATCGTACAAGACGCAACTATAGAGCATGCTTTCGTAGTCAGTGACGTTACAATGATAATGTATGAATAAAGTAAATTTACATAATTAAATATGCATGTAACAAAAAAAAATTATCTGTGACAATATGAAAATAAATTGAACTTATCTAAATAAATAAAAATTATACCTTATTAGCTTATATCTTTGAAAAGCTTCTTGATCTTCAAGACCTCATCTTGTAAAGCAACTTCGTGCTGATAACGTGTTCTTTACAAGTGAAGGAACCCCCTTATATAGCCCCTTAGTCATGATGAAAATAAGTACTTGCACAAAGTGTGCAAGTTACACCAAAGTCTCATGTCATACAAGATTACAAGTTACATGACAATACATGGACAAGTGATTATACATTGAATTTGAATACAAGTTATGTAGAGTGTATAAGTTACATTCAATGTAGAAGTCATGCTTCACATTGTGGTCACATGCATGCATAAGTGTCCATCCATTTCATTACAAGTATGACCCTTCTTCAGTCTTTTATCATAAAGTACAAAAGGTTCAGTTGTTCGTCAATCTCACCAAAACAAAATGACAGTAGTTCTTGTTTACATTTAGGGCTATCGTAATATGTCGTTGTAGAATATTATTAATCATTTTTTAAAGTTATCTTTCCTTCATTGGTACTATTTCTAATTATTAATTAGGGTTTTGAAGTAGTAGGACGGTTTGAAACAAGGGGCATATGTATGTAAGGACAAATTAAAGGGCATGTATATCTAAAGAGTAATATTTGCAATGTGGACTCTAAAGTTTTAATTTTTTAAATGGTTGTGTTCATGCAGATGTATAGAACAGTGAATAGCACTGACAAAGGAGCACCAGGTCCAGGTATACATAATACATATATGTAAACTACAAGTGTTTCAGTTTTTCTTATATAGCTAGGTGATGATGATCAATACTTCATATAAATATAATAGAGGCCAATACGCACTTAATCCATCAATTAACGTATTTGGAGGAAAATATTTACCAATTTAACAGAGGCCGGTAGGAGGCGGGAGTGCAAGCAGCAGTCGGCGGGAGGCGAGCAGCGACCGAGGCGGGAGTGCAATCGGTTGGTGGGAGGCGTGCTTGCGACGGACGGCGGTGGTGGACGACGATGGATTTGAAGGCGATGTATAACAAGTGCGGTGAAGAATATGGATCTTCGCGGTGGTGTTTCTGATTTAGTAAAACATCAAACAATAAAAGAGAAAAACCCTAATACCTAAACACCAAACAATAGAAGAAGAGGAATCTTCACGACTTTTGTCAAAAATTGTTTATTTAATAAATTTATAAAATAAACAATTTTTGACAAAAGTCGTGACCTCCTTTCAAACGAACGTCGTCACGACTTAAATTTTTTTTTTTTAGGTTTTCGTTTATGTTTTTTTTTTTATAAATTCTATAAAGCAAAATAACATAAAATAAAATAAAACGTGATTGACGATCGCGACTTGTGCGAATGAGTTGTGGATGGCACACTGTTACGGCCCAAATAATTAGTGCACATTTTATTCATTAATCAAGACCAAATGACCCGTAACGTGGGACCCGCAATACCGACCGTAGTGTCGGTCGTACCTGCAACACCGATGACAGCAGCTCCAGCAGTAGAGACTCTGTCTACACCATCTTCCACACCCCATCAGCTAGTTTGACAACAGTAGTTCAGCTGGCGAAAGATTTCATCGGATTGAAACCGGTATGCTTCAATGGTCAGAAAGATTTTGAGAAGATCGAGAAGTGGGTCCTATCGTAGGAGAAGCTACATAGAGTATTGCAGATTGACGATAGACTCAGAGCGGAGATCTCTTCGTACACCTTACAGCGAGACGCTGATGTGTGGTGGTGTGCAACGATAGCTGCTGAGGGAGAGTTTGAGTCTTGGGATGCCTTCAAGACTAAGTTCTATCAGCAGTACTTCCCATCTGCAGTGATGAAGAGGTTGAGGAAGGAATTCGTGAATTTGAGACAAGGAGCCGACGAGACGGTGATGAGCTATAGAGATAGATACGACTATCTGAGGCAGTTTTCCAGAGATCTTGTAAAGGAGGATGCATATGATGTATATCATTTTGGCGACAGACCGAGGCCAGATATTGGGTTTTATGTGGTCAGTTTAGGTGCTAAGACACTGAGAGAGATTTTCGAGCGTACACTTGCTCACGAGACTTATTATATGAGTCGAGTTACTGACGGGACACCCTTAGTACCCGCGATGACACCTAATCAAATTGCTAAGAGTGAGCGGAGGAGACAGAAGGGCAAAGGACAGAGGAGATGGGATAGAGGTGTTCAGGGGGCGATTGTGCCTTATGTAACATCTCCTACAACTTTGCAGACTATTGTGGGTAAACCTCCCATGTCACCACCAGTTAGACCTGCATTTTCAGCTCCTACTACGTCTACTTTACCATTTTTACCAGCACCACCAGCTCCACGTGAACAACATGGTGGTAGAGGCAGAGGCAGAGGACGAGGACGAGGACGAGACAGTTCCAGACTAGGGCAGAGACATGCATCGACATAGGCCCAAGATCGAACGCAGGGTTAGCCTAGAGCAGTCACTTGTTATCGATGTGGTCAGGTGGGACATATCAGTCGAGAGTGTCTGCGGCCAGGGACAGTGATTCCATCATAGAGTCGAGAGGTCATACATGTGGTTGCACAGCCTGACGCATACGCTACACGAAAACTCATTGAGGGTATGGTTTCCATTTTTGGTCATCAAGCTTATGTCTTATTTTATTTGGGCTCGACAATTTCTTTCATTTTTGGTCGCATGGTCGACATGTTAGGGTTGAAACCGGTTAGTGTCAGAGTCCATTTGATTTTGAGTACTACAGTCGAAGATAGAGTGTACCCTAATTCTCTAGTAGAGAAATGTCCAGTAGAGATCGACGAGGTAGAGTTACCTGCATAATTCAGGGTGTTGGGATTTCTGGAATTCGATGCGTTGCTAGGGATGGATTGGCCAGCATCATATCATGCTCATATCGACTGTTTTGTGAAAACAGTTATATTTGAGATTCCGGACGTTCACTATTCATGTATAGTGGTAGTACACCGAGAGTCGAGGGCACTTGAGGTCGGCTTGTGACTAGTGGGGAGATGGAGACTTTGGTATCGGTATATATCATTGCAGAGAGTCATAGACCTAAACTTGAAGAGATTCCGATTGTGTGTGAGTTTCCGGACGTGTTTCCGGAAGACTTACTTGGCTTACCACCACTGAGGGAGATTGATTTCATTATTGAGTTGGTGCTAGGGAAAAACCGATATCCATACAACCATACCACATGGCTCCATGAGAATTGGAAGAATTAAGGAAGCAATTGCAAGAATTAAGCGAGAAGGGATTCATCACACCTTCGATATCACGATGGGGAGCACCGGTCCTGTTTGTGAAAAAGAAGGATGGTACCTTAAGACTGTGTATTCATTACAGACAACTGAACAAGGTCACAATCAAGAACAAGTATCCATTACTGTGTATTGACGACTTATTTGATCAGCTGAGAGGAATGCAATTTTTTTTCAAGATACATCTACGATCAGGATATCATCAGCCGAGGATCTGGGAGGATGATAGATACATAACAACATTTAGTATGAGGTATGGAAACTATCAGTTCACAGTCATGCCATTTGGTTTGACTAATGATCCTGCCATGTTTATGGATTTGATGCATCGAGTGGCGAAATCATATCTTGACCACTTTGTGATCGTGTTTATTGATGATATATTGGTGTACTTGAAGACTCGAGAAGATCACGAGCATCACCTCATGGAGATGTTGCAGACTTTGAGGGAGCACAGACTATATGCCAAATTCAGTAAATTCAGTAAGTGAATTTTGGTCGTCTGAGGTCAAATATTTTGGGTCATGTAGTTAGAGCAGCAGGTATTGCTGTAGATCCAGAAAAGATTCAGACGATTTTGGATTGGCCAGCACCGACGTCAGTGACTGAGATTAGAAGTTGTCTGGGGTTAGCAGGCTTTCGTGAAGGAGTTTTCGAATATCGCTTCACCAATGACCAAGTTGACCCAGGAAGACGTTAAGCTTCATTGGTCTGAGGAATGCGAGGATGCATTTGCTCAACTGAAGAAATTGTTGACTACCGCACCAATGTTGATATTGCCAGATGCTGGAAAAGGGTTTCGTGGTGTACACAAATGCTTCTCATATGGGTTTAGGTTGTGTGTTGATGCAAGAGAAAGGCATAGTGGCCTATGCATCAAGATGGTTGAAGATACATGAGAAATATTATCCAACTCATGACTTAGAGATGGCAGCGGTAGTGTTTGCTCTGAAGATATGGAGACATTATTTGTACGGAGAGAAGTTCACACTATATATTGACCATAAGAGTTTGAAATATTTCTTCACACAGAAAGAGCTGAATATGAAACAAAGCAGATGGTTAGAATTTTTGAAAGACTATGACTTTTCTCTGAAATATCATCCAGGAAAAGCCAATGTTGTTGTTGATGAACTGAGTAGGATTCCGACTGGAGATGCTGAGACTGTTAGTTGTCATATGACGCACGAGTATGGTTTACTCGAGGCGGCGGCGAGGCCGAGTCAGTCAGATATTTCTAATGGCATGGAGGCATTGATTTGTGCTCAAGTGAGACTTCAGACAGTGTCGATTTAGAGAGTGTAAAGGATCAAGAAATTGACATTCTATATTCGAGATTCAGTCGTAGCTCAAAGTGTCGAGTGTACTGACTGGCTGAGACAACATATCAGTGTCTCAGATTTTGAGGTAGATTGTGGATACTGGTAGTGGCAAAGCCGAGAGATGAGATTCTTCAGGACTCACATCGTTCCCGGTTCACTGTTCATCCAGGAAGGACCAAAATGTATCATGATATGAAGAGACATTTTTGGTGGCTGGAATGAAAGCGGACATATCGAGTTTATCGAGAATTGTGGGATCTACCAGCATGTAAAGACAGAGCATCGGAGACCTGGAGGATTACTACAGCCGCTCCCCATTCCACGATGGAAGTGGGAAGACATAGCCATGGATCTCGTTCGAGGACTGCGGAGGACTGTTCATCGACATGATTCCATCTGGGTGATTATGGACAGATTGACAAAATCTGCCCATTTCATACCAGTTGCAGCTCATTACACATTTGACCAGTTGAATGTATTATTCGAGAGAGAGATTATTAGGCTGCATGGAGTACCTTTGATTATTACGTCAGACAGAGATGCTATGTATACGTCTAAAATATGGCGGAGTATGTAGGAGCAGTATGGTACACGCTTACAGTTTAGCACAACCTTTCACCCTCAGACTGATGGGCAGCCTGAGATGTTGATTCAAACTCTCGAAGATATGCTCAGGGCGTATGTACTTGAGTTTGGCGGATCGTAGGAAGAGTATTTATCGTTGTGTAAATTTGCATACAATAACAGTTATCAGGCGAGCATTGAAATTACGCCATTTAAGGCGTTATATGGCAAACCGTGTCGCTCACCATCTTGTTGGGCTGAGCCAAAAGACCAGAATTTGTTAGGGCTTGAGATTGTTGTCCATCACATAGAAAAGGTAAGACAGATTCGCCATAAGCTTAAGGGAGCCCAAGAGAGGCAAAAGAAGTATGCAGACATGTATCACGGCGATCTCACGTACGATAAGGGAGCTTTAGTGTATCTAAAGGTTTCTCCTCATAAGGGTCATCACGATTTGGTTTGAAAGGCCAATTAGCACCGAGATTCATCGGGCCTTTCAAGATCAAGAAACGATTTAGAAAGGTTGCATATGAGTTAGAGTTACCTCCACAGATGTCGGGAACTCATCCGGTGTTTCATATATCGATGCTTCGACTAGCTAATTCAAAGGCAGGCGAGAGACCGATAGTGGATTTGAGTCAGATTGATTTAAGTGAGGATATCTCATATGAAGAGCAACCAGTTCAGATTATTGATCCGAATGGTACATCAGTTAAGAAACAAGTCTATCCCGAATGTGTTAGTCAAGTGGCGGTTTCATGGAGATTTAAAACTCACTTGGGAACGGGAAGACTATATGTGAGATAGATTTTCGTACCTCTTTGAGTCAGGTATATTTCAGAAAAACCAGGACAAATTCCGAACAATTATATTTCGACAAAATAAATAGAAATTGATAAATTTCTATGAAAAATACAAGATTTGAAATTTCGGACGCAACTTTTACAAGGCTTTTACCTCGAAAAGCGCAAAATTGGCAAATGGGTATCGAATTCGATTTCGACCAATTTAAGAATTTTAAATAATGAATTGTGAATCTAAATTGATCACTTGTCAAATGTTAGGACCTTAAAGGAGCTATTACGGGGTATTGGGTGCGTACATCAACGCGACGAGAAACCGATAGCCGAGGACTTGTGTTGTATGTAAGTAAACTGATTTAGACATTTATTTAGATTTTATTCCATTTATTTATTTATTCTCAGTTATTCAAACTTAATTGCCTTTGACATCCATATGTTATGACTTGTTCAGTTCTCATTTAATGATGTTGCTCATAGCATATTCTGTTGTGTATATCATTGATTCAAATTCCTCTATTTTGTCATGTTGATTGTTGTGTATGAAAGTCAGTGATATAGCATGCTATTAGGTTAGTTAGTTTGTTTTGTCCCTACTCCTTTGTGCATTAGTATGAAGTTACATTTCTTAGATCTGATTACCGAGTCATTATTGAAAATGAAAGTGGTTCTTGTGGTTATGGTCATTTGAAAATAGAAATTCAACTTTTATATGGGACTTTCCGGGATGTTAGGGAGTTTCTCCACTACCTTGCATGGCACACGGGGTAACGTGCCTCGAACGGGGCAACCGAACCTCGGGGTTTGTTGGCACAAGAATAACCTGGGTGAACATGACGAGTTTTAAAACTAGGGTATGTTAGCAAGTATACATTCCGGTGACGACTAATTCACTTAGAATAGAAAAGGCGTAATCGTAAGTACGACCTTTTGAAATTATGATATAAATCTCAATTTGTAATGAAATGATATAGAACAGAGCTCAAATTGTAGTGGACAGGCTTATGTGATGAAGATCACAGTCGACCGACCCTAATCCATTACTATTTAGCTTTGAGTCAGTTTCATATTTGGTTAACTCAAGTATCTCTTTGCATGATGTTTCTTTCAGCATAATTTCTATTTAAATTATGTCATTTGATACTTGTTGCCTATTTGGGAACGTGGATCGATGTCTCTTGGTATTACTTAAATAATTTCATGTACTCGTCGTCTAGTTTGTGACGGGGTGCGCAGATCAGCCGAGTAGCAGACCAGGCAAAGAGAAGATTGGTGACTACCTCTAAGCCAGTGAAGGACTGCTACAACATACTTTTGTACATTTTGTATTCTTTGTATTACATTTTTATGTACATGCTATTTTGCCTTTTGGGTCGACTTATAGGAATAAAGGACTAGACACATGGTATATATATCACCATTTTTGTTTATATATGCATGTGATCAGTATTTCCTGATTTTTTCACAATAGGTTAGGCCTTATGATCTAATGTCCACTAGTAACGAAATAATACTTCCGCTGAATAACTTGTTAGATAAAAAAGAAATTTGCCTTAACTCTGATTTATAGACAACCATAGGTTAGTCAGTAGAACTAGTTTGCTACCTGTAGGTGGTATCATAATTGGTAAGTAATTAGGTGTTTAAATAAGGCTGACTAGTTCCTTGTTAGGTCCTATATGGGAGATTAGGGCTTAATTAAGGGATTAGGTCGAGCGGTGCCCTTATTTGTAGTTAGGGCCATCACAGGTGGTATTAGAGCCAAGGTTTATAAAGCTTGGCTCACTTACATGGTTTCAGGCTATATGATACCAACACAGTTAGTATCAGTGCCATGGTTTTGAGAAAACATGGCTCTAAAATTGTAGAATATGAAGTTTCAACAATATGATACCACAACTACAAGATATAGTGAACGACCTACCTTGTTCAGCTAGAAACAACTAAAAGATTTAAGAAACTGTAGAAGTTAGAAAACTTTAGTTAGATGTGGAAAACTATATGATCCTCGCCTAGAAACTATTATTTGGGAATTGAGTGACAGTAAGTTAGGGATTTGATCTATGATATACATGTTAATTTTGTTATGTGTATATATGCGTTATCCACGTAGTAGTCGATTCGCGTTCGTTATCCATTTGCAGTCGGAGACGGCGGATTCACGCGATAGCATGATGTCGGTGCGAGTGGTAGTCAGCCTTCGATACCATCAGCGGAGGATTTTCGGAGGCTGTCAGATCGAGTAGCTGCTCAGGGACAGCAGTTGGCAGAGTTTATCGCATTAATGACTTCTCGATTTGCTCCACCAACATAGCCATCACATACATCATTTTTATGTACATGTTATTTTGCCTTTTGGGTTGAGTGATAGGAATATAGGACTAGACACATGGCATATATATATATATATATCACCATTTTTGTTTATATATGCATGTGATCACGTTTTTCCACAATAGGTTAGGCCTTAAGATCTAATGTCCACTAGTAACGAAATAAGACTTCCGCTGAATAACTTGTTAGATAAAAAAAATTACCTTAACTCTGATTTATAGACAACCATAGGTTAGTCAGTAGAACTAGTTTGTTAACTGTAGGTGCCTAGATGGTATCATAATTGGTAGGTAATTAGGTGTTTAAATAAGGCTGACTAGTTCCTTGTTAGGTCCTATAGGGGAGATTAGGGCTTAATTAAGGGATTAGGCCGAGCGGTGCCCTTATTTGTAGTTGGGGTCGTCACACACACACTAGGCGGTAATGTGGCAGTGACATGACATTGAATGAGTTAGATTGAGAAATATTTTTGTGGGTATGTTAGCTTAGTAAATATTCTTCCCAAATATGTTAATCAAACAAAAAATCTTTTTTTTCAGAGCTTTGAAATAGGATGGGTTGAAATAATTCTCTTTTTATTTTTTTTTAAAACATTATTTTGATCCACTTTGGGTATATTAATATGGCACGCCTTTGATTGTGACCTTAATTTTATTGCATCGATGTGCGTGAATTGATGCGAGCATTAAAAGTCGATGTGCATATAAGGGACTCCAGAGTCTAAGGACTGTCGGTGTGTGCGTGCCAAATTAGTGTGCCAAAAGTGATCAAAATCTCATAACTCTGGAAAAATGTCTAGTTGATACACTTTTGACACTTAATTATTGTGATCTTTCAAATTTAAAATAAAGATGTGTGCACATATTTTTAAAGCGTGTTTCAAGTACCAAAATAAGTGTCAAAAGAGTCTCTTGACTAAAGTAAAAGTAAATGTACTTCAAAAAAAATAATAGTAAATAAATTACTACATTACTAATGGAGTTTTTTTTTTGCTAGATCACTTCACTCAATATTTGGATTTAACTGATTATTCCAAGTTCAAGTGGAGTATTAATGGAGGTTAAACAAGAAAATAAACTAATTAATGGATTGAATTCATTTTTGTCCAATGGTGATAATCACTAAGCCATTTAGGCATGATAACATCTCATTTAGGCCTTTCAAAAGCTTGTTGAGCTGTCTCATGTCAAAAGCCCACTTTTCGCTTCATAGCATTTGTTTGACCCATAGTTAGCTCCTGTTAGCCCCTCAGTAGTGTGACTCGAGTAAGCTGGCTAGGCAATAGGAAAACCTAGCAATATCTAACTTGGAAGGTTTCGTAGGAGTTAGTTGTTGGATGGTGCACCACGGATGGTTCACGGTATAGCGCACAGAGGCTCGCGCGTGCGCATGGGTAAATCGTATGCGGCATGGACGAGGTAGCGTGTATGGGTGTGGACAAGGTCGCGCTTTAGCGCACGCCTAGGCACAGCCCCTAGGCGGGGAGCATAGTGGCACCTTGGCATGAGCACGGTTGGCCTTAGCACGTTCCTTGGCGCATTCCTTGGCGGGAGCATAATGTCTCCTTGGCACGAACATGGTTGGGCCTTGGCACGTTCCTTGGCGCATTCCTTGACGGGAGCACATTGGCGTTGTAGCACGAGCCTTAGCACGAGCAGGGTTATGGACCTTGGCAGTGAGCACGACGCGCCTTGGTAGTGAGCACGATGTGCCTTGGCAGGTTCCTTTGGCACAAACAAGGTCGCGCCTTGGCAGATTCCTTTGGCACGAGCAAGGCCGTGCCTTGGCACGGGCAAAACATTGCCTTGGCACGGGCAAGGCATACTTTAGCCAGGATTGACAAAGCTTGACTTGGGCGTTGACTAAGTCAAAGTACGATTGGTCTCATTTCTTGATGTTTCCTATTGGAGTTCATGGAACGGCTTAACATCTACTATAAGGAGGGGTGACTCTCCTAAGGGTGGCATGGGAAAGGGAGCAAGGAAGACCTTAGAGCATGCCTTTGGCAGGCATGCCAAGGCAAAACCATGGACGGACCATGGTACCGGCCACCCCGAGCCGGTGGGACTCGAATAGGACCGAGCCCCGGCTAGCACCCAAAAGTGCCTAGGCGCATAGCTAGGCACCACCAATCAGACCATGTCCCTCGAGCAAGGCGAACTATAGGCTTGGACAGACCAAGTCAAGTGCAGTTACAGGCCGTTATGTAACTACCTTGGCCATAGCTCTCGGCATGACAAATGCGCGTCCCAGCAACTTCAAGGCACTTTGAGCATGTGCCTATTAACCAGGGGTCAAGACGGTTATGGAACTAGGTGGCAGCAAAGGAAGGAAGCAGTTAGGTGTCTGTTTTGAGCACTAAATTAGTGTGGTGGTTTACTTAGTCTTGTGTAATGTACATAGGACATGTGCCCTCGGTAGTTACGTAACTAACTTGGTTGTTTTGCTATAAAGCCAAGGCATGTAAGCTTGGGAGAGCATGCATGAGATGCTAGAGTTGTAATCTCATTGAACTAAGTAATAAACTTTATTTATGCCATTGTTGTTGTTCAATCACGTTTTCGTTGGTGTGCTGAAACTAAGGCGGTCCTTAGGCACCACGAGTTGGGTTAAGCGAGAAAAATTTCTTTAGGGTAAACTTTTCACTTAACGACCCCGTGACAACTGGTATCAGAGACTCGTTTCAGAGATGATGGAGACCCAAACAGCAAGTGATCTAAGCGAGAAAGTAGCTCACTTAGAACACATGATGGCAATGATACGTGTTCCGGTGGAGGCAGCGAAGTCTTCAATGACGGCGCAGCGCATTGAAGGGCTGGAGATGCTGGTGGCTTTATTGGTGGCTAGGACAGAGTCATAAGAAGATTTGGTATCTATGTGAGAATCCAGATTCGAGGAGTTGGTTGCTAACGTTCGTGCAATGGGTAGACTCACCACCGAGATAGTGGAGAAGATGGTTGTGGAGGTGAGTCTGCTCAAGAGAGTCGTCGGAGGAACCTCGTAGGTTTTTGGTGCAGCGATAGTGAGACCTAAGAAAGAGAAACTGAACGCGATTGTTGCAGATGAGCTGGAGGTACGGATGAATCCATCGCAGTTGCTTAACACGGTGTAGGTGTTAAAAGCCGTGGGATCAGTGGGGCTGATGTTTCTGGAGGCTCATATCAATAACCAAATGGTAAGATGTTGATTGACTCGGGAGCCACATATTCGTTTGTTGCAGAGAACCTAACTCGGAGGCTTGGTTTGCAGCTTGCCGAGAGTGCAAATATGGTGAAGGTGGTTAATTCAGAACCAAAGAAGGCTATGGGCATAGCCTTGGACGTGAGCATTCGAATTGACATTTAGGAGGGCAATGTAAATTTGATTGTTGCTCCGTTGGATGATTTAAAGATCATTGTAGGAAATGATTTCTTGACGGCTTGGAAAGTCGTTGTGATTCCATCACTTAATGGCTTGCTGATCATGGATGAAAAATGTCGTGCTTTGTTCTAGCAATGCGAGGCGAGGGCATAGGCAGCACACCAAGGTTGGTGGAACTACAAGTACGGGATCAGATGGAGAAATGTTTCTTTGGTGGGCAGCAGTCTGGTGGACAGGCAGAGTTGGAGTGTTCGATGAGGGCATCGAACATTTCGGCGGGGGATGTTTGTTAGCCCCTCAATAGTGTGACCCAATAAGCTGGCTAGGCAGCGGGAAAACCTAACAATATCCGAGTTTTGGTGGACTCGAAAGGTTTCATGGGAGTTAGTTGTTGGATGGTGCACAACACAGATGGTTCGTGGTATAGCGCGCGGAGGCTCGCGCATGCGCATGGGTAAATTGTATGCGACATGGATAAGGCAGCGTGTATGGGCGTTGACAAGGTTGTTGGGTTTTGGGGTTCATACGCAGTGGAGATTACAAAACAATTTTGACAAAAACCCCAAAAGGATCTGAATCTAATTCCATTAAAAACGTTTAAACCATGAAAACTTAATCATACCTCAGTCGCGATGTACATTTCTGAAGGTTAATCGATCTCTAAGGCGCTACCAACGACGAACGCCCTCTACCAGTAGTCCACACAAGAACGGTGGCCGAGATTCAAAGTGCTAGCTTCGAGAGAATACCAAACCTTTTATTTTTCTCTCCAAAACGATCCAGAGCATACCAAAAAACCCTAAGTCATTTCTAAAACGAAAATAGAGTTTCGGCCTTTTTTTTTTCGTCCATGTGTTCTAACTTAAAGTATCTATTTATACAACCCTTGTATATAGACGGTTAAGTAAATTACACATATACCCCTATTTAAAGAAGTATAAGTGTAATACACCACAAGGACGTTTCCGTCATGAATTTTATCATATAAAATTTATTTTTCTGAACCATCTTAAAATCTCGCAAAAACCATTCTTAGTGTGCGACCCAATAGGCTCATACAACGTTGGCAGTGTACCAAAACACATTTTGGTATACAAGTCATAAGCGGCCTCTAGCAAGACATTATGACTACCCAAGTTGTACGAATATCAAATCGATATAACCTAATCAATAGTGTATACAACATCCTTTTGTCACACGATATCCTTTTGATCAAACATAAGGCATGGAATTGTCATCCAACATGTTCAATCGTACTAGTCTTGATCTCTAGGTAACCGAAAACATCCAAGTGACATCGAGGGATCCACTAGATATTTCTCTTTATATGAGAGGGAAAAATTCTATCTCGATTACGCAGCTTCATCAAATTGCTCACACAGTAACCAATCACAACCTTTATAATCGTCCGGTTAAAGACAACGTTTGATTGTGTCAAATTATTGTGTTCCTAATGTTGAAGTCTCTGGCAATCTCAAGTCAGAGGACTAAAAAATATACCTATCATGAGAAACAACTATGACTTAATCCTTGTGATGTTCTCATTGCGGGTCGGTCCAATACTTTGTTCCCTAACAAGTACTCGTGATCTTGATTCGTATCCATATACGTATAATCATCATATGATCATCAATTAAAACTCACACTAGTCTTAATTCATTATAGTTCCCAGTATAATGATCGACTAGGGACATTTAGAATATTTATGTAAATACCCATAGATCTTATTATAATGTAAACATGCAAATTAATTATAATAAACAGCAAATGAAATCCTCTATTTTATTAACTAAAAGTATTCATAAAGACAGTTAATGGATTGACCTAGGGCACATGCCCCATCATCTCCCACTTGTACTAGGGCCAATCATACATGTATCTAATGCCTAATGATCTAACATGACTATCATGTTTTGCTTGTGGAAGAGCTTTTGTCAATGGATCCTTCATTAGGTACTCTGCAAATCTTTACGTCTCCCCTCTAAATAATTTCTCTGATGAGATGAAAACGCCCGAGTATATGTTTGGATCTGTGGTGTGATCTAGGTTCCTTGGCCTGTGCTATTGCCGCGTTATTGTCACAATACAAACAAACATGGTTAGCAATACTTGGAACCACACCTAGTTCAGAAATGAACTTTTTGATCCAAACGCCTCATTTCTTTGCATCAAACGCTCGCAATATACTCAACACTGTTGTAGAATCTGCCACGCCTCTTGCTTCGACTTTTCCAGCTTATCGCGCCCCCATTCAAAGTAAACACATATCCAGACTGCGATCTAAAATCATATATATCAGTTTTAAAACTTGCATCTGTGTAACCATTTACAACTAGATCATTTTCAAAACCTCCATAGACCAAGAACACTTCCTTAGTCCTTCTTAAGTACTTAAGGATGTTCTTTATCGCTATCCAAATGACTCTCACCTGGATCTCGATCGATATCTACTTGTAGTGCTCAAAGCATATGATACATCAGGTCGAGTGCATAACATGACATACATGATAGATCCAATAGTTGATGCATATGGAATCTTATTCATACGGTCTCACTCATCATTTGTCTTAGGACAATGAGTCTTGCTGAGACTTATGCCATGAGACATTGGCAACAATCCTCTTTTAGAGTATTGCAAACTGAACCTATTCAGCACCTTGTCTATGTAAGCACTCTGACTTAGACCGATTAGCCTCTTAGATCTATCCCTATATATCTTTATCCTTAGGATATAGGATGCATCTCCTAAGTCTTTCATTGAGAAACACTTCCCTAACCAAGACTTGACATTCTGCATTGTTGGGATGTCATTTCCAATGAGTAATATATCATCAACATACAAAACCGAAAAAATAACTACACTCCCACTGACCTTCTAGTATACGCAAGGCTCATCTTCGTTCTTAATAAAACCAAAATCCTTGATTGCTTCATCAAAATGAAGATTCCAACTCCGAGAAGCTTGCTTAAATCCATAAATGAATCTTTGAAGCTTGCATACATTCCTAGAATTCTCAGGATGTACAAAACCTTCAGGTTGTGTCAAATACACGTCCTCAAGCAGCTTTCCATTAAGAAATGTTGTTTTTACATTCATTTGCCATATTTCATAGTCATAATATGCAAAGCAATGGCAATTAAAATTCTTATGGATTTAAGCATGGCTACGGCGAAAAAGTTTCATCATAATCAACACCTTGAGTCTTTGAAACCTTTTGCTACAAGTCTTGCTTTAAAAGTATGCACTTTGCCATCCATGTCAGTTTTCTTCTTGAAAATCCATTTACATCCAATGGTCTTACCACCTTTAGGTAAATAAACCAAGTTCCAAACTTGGTTATCATACATGGATTGAATCTCAGAGTTCATGGCACTTAGCCATTTATCTGAGTCTGGTCCAGACACAGCCTCTTGATAAGTGGTTGGCTCATTTTGGTCTATAAGCAACACATCACGACTATCAGTAATGAGAAATCTGAATCTCTCTGGCTCATGTCTTACCCTACTAGATTTACGTGGGCCTTGTGTCACTTGTGGAGGTTCAACTGGTTCGGAACGTTGTTGAACTTCCAAAGAGCGTCAGTGTTTACCCGTGATTCTTGAACTTCTTCAAGATTTATTTCTCTCCCACTAGTGTCTTTTGAAATAAACTGTTTTTCCATAAAGGCACCATACCGAGCAACAAACACTTTGTTCTCAGCGGGATTATAAAAGTAATATCTTTTTGTTTCCTTAGGATACCCCACAAATAAACACTTGTCAGATTTATATGCTAGTTTTTCTGAGACTTGTCGCTTTACGTAAGCCTCACAACCCAAAATCTTAAGAAAATACAAACTAGGTCTCCTCCCGTACCATATCTCATATGGTGTTTTATCAAGCGCTTTAGAAGGAACTCGATTTAGAGTGAAAGCTGCGGTTTGTAATGCATAACCCCAAAAGGATAATGGAAGATTTGCATGACTCATCATAGATCGAACCATATCTAATAAGGTTCGATTTCTCCTTTCAGAAACTCCATTCCATTGTGGAGTTGTTGGTGGAGTCAATTGGGAGACAATCCCACAATTTCTAAGATGATCATCAAATTCTAGGCTTAAATACTCACCACCTCGATCTAATCGAAGTGTTTTGATAGTTTTACCAAGTTGATTCTGCACTTCATTTTGAAACGTTCGAAACATATCAAATGATTCAGCTTTATGTTTCATAAGATATACATAACCATATATGCTGAAATCATCAGTAAATGTAATGAAGTACTGATAACCTCCTCTAGCCATTGTGTTTATAGGATCGCATACATCAATATGTATTAGACCCAATAAATCACTTGTCCTTTCACTGTGTCCAGTAAATGGACTTTTACTCATCTTGCCTAGTAAACAAGATACGCACGTTTCATATGTTACTAAATCAAATGAATAAAGAAGCCCATCTTTATGGAGCTTCGTTATGCGTTTCTCATTTATGTGCCCGAGATGATAATGCCAAAGATAGGTTTGATTACAGAAATCACAATTTTCTTCTTTTTCTTTTGGGTGTTTTGAAGCAGGAACAGTCGGGTCTTGACTTGTTCCATAGGCTTTGCGACAGGTGCAACAACGGCCTTGGCAACTCTAGCCTTGCCTTTGCCTTTCTTCTTCATTCCCTTTCCCTTTTTGACCATCAACATATTACTAGAGGGTTTCTTGATAATTTGTTCAGCAGTTTTGAGCATCAAATGCAACTCCGAAATTGATTTCTCCATATTATTCATATCGTAGTTCATCACAAATTGTGAGTAACTTTCTCGTAATGAATTCAGGATCAAATCCGTAGCCAACTCTTGGCTTATGGGAAATCCGAGTCTATCAAGCTGGTCAACATAGCCCTTTATCTTCAGAACATGAGGACTAACTGACGGACCCTCAGTCATCTTGCAAGAATGTAGGTTTTTTACTGTCTCGAACCTTTCTTGCCTAGCTTGCTGTTGGAACATTTCCTTCAACGTTATAGCCATGTCGTAGGCTTCCATTAGTTTCATGTCCTTCTGAAGTTCGGGAACCATAGTTGTCGGCATAATACATGCAACATCGAGAATCGTTGACATGCTTACTATGCGCATCCTTCACTTTTGTAGCATTGGTGGTGGGTCCTCGTGGGATTGGAGTATCCAGGACATACAACTTGCGTTCATGATTAAGAACAATACTCAAGTTTCTCGAACCGATCAAGAAAGTTAGTCCCGAGATAGCTTATCCTTCTCAAGGATGGATCGCGATGACAAGGGATTATTGTTACTTGAAGAGGCCATTGATCTACAATAAAGATTATGCAAAATTTATTTTAGTATAGAGGAATAGACTCCCACTAAATTAACAACCCTCCTAAAACATACTGTTTATTTAAGGGACTAAAATTCATATTTCACCTAATTCTATGACAGCTATGGCATGAAACACAAAACTAGATTATTTAGGTAGGTAACAGTTACCAATTACATCTTATGTAATTTTTAGATCCTTTTATGAGATACGGGACATCTTATGTCTTAGCAAGTTTTTATCTCATCATTTGCCTAAAGCTCAAAACTATTTTGATGACTTTATTAAGTCGGACCATTTTAAACATTTAGGTAACTCTTACCCAACTTGTCTCACCAAGATAACACAATACACCCAGCTATGGCTGAAACTATATTAGTGTGATCGAGGCCTTTGACAAGTGTTTAAAATGGATGATATGAGACTTAAAATTTAATAGAGGAATTTTATTTAGTTTTAGTGATTTTTATGTAAACAATGAAATATCATATATTCTATTGATTTGTTCAATCACTAAACAATTTGGAAATTTTATATACTATTCACTAATAAAAGAATTTCCGTGCGCTAGGATTAGTTAAACTATGGTCCCCGGCCTATTCAATCAAGCAAGGTCGGTGGTCCCATCAATGACGGGGAAAGAGGCGCCCCCTTTTTTTTTTTTTTTTTTTTTTTTTTTTAGAAGACGAATCTCAATTCCGAAAATTGAAATTCGCTATAGAAAATCATAATTTTAGCTAATTTTATTATCATAAATTAACCCATTAATTTATCCGAAATTAAGTTAATTAAAACATTTTAATTAACCCGGGCCCACATCTAACTAATCATCTTATCCTAATCCAATTAGGATTTAAGATATTTGAATCCTAGTATATCACCAATAACAAGATTCTTGATATTTATCTTATATTCTAATTTGTTATCTATCTTTATCAAATAGAAACTTCATAACAAAATAGATATAACAAGATAAATAAATAATTTCGAAAATTAATTAATTATAAATAAATAATTTCGAAAACTAATTATTTATAAATAAATAATTTCGAAAATTAATTATTTATAAATAAATAATTTCGAGAATTAATTATTTGCAATTTCGGTCCTCATCTAAATAATCACAAACATGTAATTGAATCATGAACTACTATCCCAATCGAACCTAATGGTGTCATGGATCACAGAACACACGAAATTCAATTCATTAAAAATATTTGAATTAACCTAACATGGTTACTAGCATGTACGAAACTGATTTTAATTAAATCACAAATATGTGTATCATATACACAAAACATGATAATAAATCTCAAAGACAACTTATGTATATCACATATACATCAACTATTAACATGCTTACAATCATATATCATGTATATATCAGAAGAAAACATGCAATGAATTTAATGGAATCAAACTCGATGTCTCTGATACCACTGTTGGGTTTTGGGGTTCATACGCAGCGGAGATTACAAAACAATTTTGACAAAACCCCAACAGGATCCGAATCTAATTCTATTAAAAACGTTTAAACCATGAAAACTTAATCATACCTCAGTCGCAATGTACCTTTCTGAAGGTTAATCGATCTCTAAGGCGCTGCCAACGACGAACGCCCTCTATCAGTAGTACACACACGAACGGCGGACGAGATTCAAAGTGCTAGCTTCGAGAGAATACCAAACCTTTTGTTTTTCTCTCCAAAACGATCTAGGGCATACCAAAAAACCCTAAGTCGTTTCTAAAACGAAAATAAAGTTTCGGCCTTTTTTTCTTTCGTCCATGTGTTCTAACTTAAAGTGTCTATTTATACAACCCTTGTATATAGACGGTTAAGTAAATTACACATATACCCCTACTTAAAGAAGTATAAGTGTAATACGCCACAAGGACGTTTCCGTCATGAATTTTATCATATAAAATTCATTTTTCTGAACCATCTTAAAATCTCACAAAAACCATTCTTAGTGTGCGACCCAATAGGCTCATACAACGTTGGCAGTGTACCAAAACACATTTTGGTATACAAGTCATAAGCGGCCTCTAGCAAGACATTATGACTACCCAAGTTGTACGAATATCAAATCGATACAACCTAATCAATACTGTATATAACATCCTTTTGTCACACGATATCCTTTTGATCAAACATAAGGCATGGAATTGTCATCCAACATGTTCAATCGTACTAGTCTCGATCTCTAGGTAGATCGAAAACATCCAAGTGACATTGATCAATATCAATTCACTTAGACTAGGCCTTTTAACAGCCTAACACATCGAGGGATCCACTAGATATCTCTCTTTATATGAGAGGGACAAATTCTATCTCGATTACACAACTTCATCACATTGCTCACACAAGTAACCAATCACAACCTTTATAATCGTCCGGTTAAAGACAACGTTTGATTGTGTCAAATTACTGTGTTCCTAATGTTGAAGTCTCTGGCAATCTCAAGTCAGAGGCTGAAAAATATACCTATCATGAGAAACAACTATGACTTAATCCTTGTGATGTTCTCATAGCGGGTCGGTCCAGTACTTTGTTCCCTAACAAGTACTCGTGATCTTGATTCGTATCCATATACGCATAATCATCATATGATCATCAATCGAGACTCACACTAGTCTAAATTCATTATAGTTCCCAGTATAATGATCGACTAGGGACATTTAGGATATTTATGTAAATACCCATGGATCTAATTATAATGTAAACATGCAACTTAATTATAATAAACATCAAATGAAATCCTCTATTTTATTAACTAAAAGTATTCATAAAGACAGTTAATGGATTGACCTAAGGCACATGCCCCATCAAAGGTTGCGCCTATGCGGGGAGCATAGTGGCGCCTTGGCACGAGCACGGTTGGGCCTTGACACGTTTTTTGGCGCAATTCCTTGGCGGGAGCACATTGGCGCATTGGCACGAACATGTTGGGCCTTGGCACATTCCTTGGCGGGAGCACAGTGGCCCCTTGGCACGAGCATGGTTGGGCTTTGGCTTGTTCCTTTGCGCATTCATTGGCGGGAGCACAGTAGCGTTCTGGCACGGGCCTTGACATGAGCACGATTGCAGACCTTAACAGTGAGCACGTTGCGCCTTGGCATGTTCCTTTGCACGAGCAAGGTCGCGCCTTGGCACGGCAAGGCATACCTTGACAAGGGTTGACAAAGCTTGACTTGGGCGTTAACCAAGTCAAAGTACGATTGGTATCATTTCTTGATGTTTCCTATTGGAGTTCGGGGAACGACTTAACATCTACTATAAGGAGGGGTGACTCTCCTAAGGGTGGCATGGGCAAGGGAGCAAGGAAGACCTTAGAGCATGCCTTGGGCAGGCATGCTAAGGCAAGACCCGTGGACGGACCATGGTGCCGGCCACCCCGAGCCGGTGTGACTCGGATCGGACCGAGCCTCAGCTAGCACCCAAAGGTGCTTAGGCGCGCAACTAGGCACCACTAATTAGACCTTGTCCCTCAAACAAGGCGAACTATAGGCTTGGACGGACCAAGTCAAGTGCAGTTACAGGCGGTTATTTAACTACCTTGGTCATGGCTCTCAGCATGACCAAGGCACGTCCCAACAACTTCCTAGCACTTTGAGCATGTGCCTATTGACCAGGGGGTCAATACGGTTATGAAACCAGGTGGCAGCAAAGGAAGGAAGCAATTAGGTGGTTGTTTTGAGCACTACATTGGTGTGGTGGTTTACTTAGTCTTGTGTAATGTACATATGACATGTGTCCTCGTAGTTATGTAACTAACTTGGCTGTTTTGCTATAAAGCCAATGCATGTAAGCTTGAGAGAACATGCATGGGATGTTAGAGTTGTAATCTCATTGAACTAAGTAATAAACTTTCTTTGTGCCATTGTTGCTGTTCAATCACATTTTCGTTGGTTTGATGTACTAAGGCGGTCCTTAGGCACCACACGTTTGGTTAAGCGAGAAAAACTTCCTTAGGGTAAACCCCTCACTTAACGGCCTCGTGACAACTTACCAGACTACCAATTTCCCTCCCAAAGTGATCCGAGTAACATAATTTTGATACATGTATACATTTACTACGCAACCGTTGTGATCTTTTCAATATACATTGGAGCGCACATACTTCTCGATAAATGTTGAAAAGATTCCCACTATTGCGCGAAAAATATAAGCACCAAAAGTATTTAACCCGACTACGAATTGACATGCTTGATAAGCGACGAAGGGTAAAGGTGCAACATAACTATTGCGCAACAAATATCGGCTAGTTGATCCCACTTCACCTCATATTCCTAACCACTAAGCTAACAGGGGTGTATTCAATTGAGATTTTTAGAGACTTTTAGTTACTTTTATTGACTAAAAAAGTTTAGGGGTATTCAATTAAAACTTTTAGAGAGTCTCTAAAAGTTTGGTGTATTCAATGTGAACTTTTAGAGACTTTTAAAAAGTCTCTAAAAGTTTTGGGGTATTCAATTTAAACTTTTAGAGAGTCTCTAAAAGTAAGGGGTATTCAATTTGTTTAAAAATTTGGTAGATTTGTGGGTTTGGATGACTTTTGGAGACTTTTCACCTAAACTTATATATGTTGAAAGTCTTCTCCATCTCTTTGCCTCCACGAGAAACTTTTGGAGACTTTCTTTTTTCTTCTTCGTGGCCTCTCTCTCTCTCTCTCTCATCGCGAAACCTCTCACCCTCTCTTCAACCTTCAACTTGCCAAATCCGAATCTTTTCCTCCCTCAATTCTTCTCTGAATCTCTCTCTCTCTTCTCTCTCTCTCTAACGTAGTCGCAGCAGACGAAATCATGCTTCAATAGTTGCGGTTAGGGCTTTCTCTCGGTTTTTCTTGGTTTTCCTCCGATTCTCCATCAAACAATCGACTCATTGAGGTAATCTCGAGATAACTTCGTCTCTCCATTTTTGTTATTCGATCTTGCATTTGCATCGAAGAAAGATTAGGAATTATTTGGAGATTCTTGTCCAGTTGTTTTTTCTTCATCTTTGCGGAGTAATTATTTGGATCTGGGAATGCATGTCACGGTTCATGGCCCGGTGCGTTATCACAGTAACAAACAATGTTAAAGACCTATTCATATTGAGCTTCTTTTATAAATGCTATAATATATTTTTTTCTTGCAAGGTTATAAATACTGTGATATGACTTTATGTAACAATGCCATGCAACGCAAGGTAAGATTACGTGACTCAATTGATACATTTTTACAAACCAAAAACACTTTGTAGTCCCCGAACTTGAGACTTTTTATATTTTCGAAAACATGCACGAAGAAACACTTATTAATGCCGATTTGATGGAATTCTCATCAAATGAAGAGTTGAAATCGCGCATTTGAGCACTCTACTCTTGGTGTTCACACTTCTTTCTAAAGAAATTCGAGTTGGAGTTAACTTGGGACACATTTATTCGGTTGCACTGAATCAAGCTCAATAGAAGAGTTTGATTTATGTAGCCAACCCCAATTAAAAAGGGAAGTTGTGTTTCTGATTCATGTTTCAAAATGTTGAAGGAGCTGAAACAATATTGTTTTTGCAATCGGTTTGAGAGTTGATTCTCTCCAACTTCTGTGCTTGTGTTTAATGAGAAGGTTTTCTTTTCAAGTGCCATTGTTGCATTGATCTCTTTCACTATGTTTATAACTTCAACACTAATGAAAGAATTAATGTCATTATTGGTTGTCAAACCAGTGGCGTGTATTTACTTTAATCCTTTATGATGTATTGTTTCTTAAAGAACAAAAAAATGTGCTTTTATGTCTCCTTTGTTTTATAGTTACATTACAGATGAAGAGGCTTGTGTGGTTTGTCTTTGCATCTCCTGAATTTACACTAATCAAAGAACGTTTTTCTCTATCCATGTGAACAAATTGTATGCATTAAGCAATTATTTATACTTTTTTCCTTTATTGATTACGAACAAAGAACGAAGCAAAGGTTGAAGATGGTGAAAAGTGGGGCACATACCCCTGTTCGATTTCGAGATTTGCATGGATGTTTATCAAAAGTCATCCAAATAAAAGTTTATCAAAGTCTATTAAAGTCCTTACAAAAGTCCATTAAAGTTACTAAAAGTCATTAAAAATAAAGTCCATCAAAGTCTACCAAAGTTTTTAAAAGTTTACAAAAATCTACAAGTCTCTAAAAGTCTCTAAAAGTCATCCACTTATAAAAGTAACTAAAAGTCTCTAAAAATCTCAATTGAATACACCCCCCTAAATATCTACTCACTCTATTGAACAAAAGATTATTTTCAAAACTAGGAGGGCACGTGAATGTTTCTAGTAACTTGACTAATTAAATCAAAAGACTCAACTTACATAACTACCCATATCCACAAAAAGAAAAGATAACTACCAAGATCTCTCTCTCTTTCTCTCTCTTTCCACGTTTATCACTTTCAAATTTCCACACAATCTCTCTTTTTCCACGAGTATTACTTTTAAATCCCCACTTTTATGTTAGTTAAGTCGAATTTACCTAAACATTCTTACTTTTATTTTTTCAAAGATTTTTTCATCCAATCAAATGTTAACATTGAAGGGTACTTTGGTCAATAAGACTATTTTGGCTTCAATAAGATCTTATGGGGTATTTTCGTCATATATAAGATTATAAATCATTTTTATATTTTGGTGCTCATTTCACCTCTTTTTGAAACTTAAACATTTAATTGTCATTCAAACATTTCAATTCTTTAATCAATGAAATATAGCTGTGAAGTGTAAAATTCAAAAATTAAACTGCACTTTTGGGCAAAGTTAAAAAGAAAACTCATAATTAGTGTTACTTTAATTGGTGTGTTTTGACCTAAATCATTTATATATTTTTATATATTTGGAAGAAGGAGTATATCATTTAAGGATAATTTTAGGGTGCCAAACATTGACACTGATTGTATGCCTAAGATGCACGTGCGCCCGGAATCAATTATATCTTTGAATGGGGGTATCCAATGCTAGCTTAATTAAACTTAAGTTGGACCACCAAATTCGACCGTTGTATGACTGCTTCGCCTACTTCCGAATATTGTCCCCATTAGTGGGGTTGTTGTCCTCATTATTGGGGTGATTGTTTTTATTATTGGGGTTGAGGTCGCACTATAGAGTGCATCATTTTGAAAATTTGTTTCGTGCTTCATTGTTGTTAGTTCTATTTGTAATAAACGTTGGTCCAATTCGGATTAGGAACACTTCAATACAAATCACTTTGACAAAAAAAAATAATAATAATAAAAAAATCGACCGTTGCACGCATCCCATACTGGGTCACAGCCGGTGCTGGATGATGAACTGAATTTGTTGAACACTCAGGTTAGGCGGTTAAACCAATCTCCATGTCCTCTACTCTTCTCTTGTTCTCTCTCTGATCCGATTTCGAGCAAATACATTTTGACTCATTTGAAGTCTCATCGTTGATCTTGAATTTGAAAGTCTCAATTGATTCAATTGAATCGATGGCTTTGATTTCAACGTTTTTTGCGTGTTTTGATTGCTCGAAATGGTTCAATTCTCAATTTTATGAATGATCTTCATTTCTTGGGCTTCTTTTGAGATTTCATTTATGTTTTTTTTTGAGGAAATGTTAGGCCGTTTTGGTGTGGTTGAGTTTGATTCTAGGTTTTTTTTTTTGGTGGCATTATTTCGTTCTTAATGTCTCGTTTTGGGGACTTTGATTCCGAGAGATACTTTGCACTTGAAATCCTTGAATAACATTTTGTCAATTGTGTGCATTTCAGACTTGTAGGTTTCCCTTAGACCTTATTGTGCGTACGGAGCATCATGTGCGTGGTTCGACATGTCGATTCATGTAGTAGCATTAGCTGAATGGACTGGAGTGAGGCCGCCACCCTTGCCTTCGTTGTGGTTTATTAACTGTGTAATTTATTCTGGAATTTTTGGATTAGGGTTCTTTTGCTTTGGCTATATTGAGGAAACTTAGCTCGAGCTGGGAATTATTTCCTCTATACGGAGTTCTTTTCAATAAACTCGTTTTCTAATTTTCGGTTGCAGCTGGAAACGGGTGATTTGAAGAGGACTCCCGGGCTCCTAGAGGCAGCGAGGTGGTTAATAGGTGCCAAAAAGTTCTATTCAAGTGAACAGCTGGTTTCTCCGCAGGTACTATTGAGAACTTCTTGGAAGCACGGCTGCTTGCTTAATTTTATCTATGTTTTGATACTCGATTGCAAGTTAAATATTTTCGTGAAAATTATGCCTCTTATATCTATGGTTCTTGATGCTCACGGATTCAAGAATTTTGAGGTT
Source organism: Stephania yunnanensis (assembly GCA_039657365.1). NCBI lineage: Eukaryota > Viridiplantae > Streptophyta > Magnoliopsida > Ranunculales > Menispermaceae > Stephania > Stephania yunnanensis. Next base: position 46,522,874 of record CM077584.1, on the reverse strand, counting down.
GACGCACATGCTTGATTTATCTATTGCAAGTTATTATGACTGCAGGTTGCCTGATAAAACAAGCAAGTGGAAGAGCTAATATAATTTACTTTCGTCTAGGGTTGTCCTTGCACAACTCTCTCTCTGAAATTATTGCATAATTTCAATTATAAATAATAAGTCCTGATAATGCATTACTTCTACACTATGCATTTTTCTGAATGCGTTGAAATGAACCCGTTGTTCAGACGAGCACTGTGCCACAAATTAATGGTTTATCCTGCTCCCATTCAAATTGTAAAGTTTCATGAACACCTATTTCGATACAAGGGATGAGTTAGGCCACCAAAATGGCAGGACATACTGTTGTCCTCTTTCCAATTTATTCCAGGTTTTGAAAACATCCCTATAAGTATAGTTTTTCAACTATTTAACAAATGTTGTGAAAATTCTGTCACCATGTGAAACAATTGTCTGACCGCAACAACTTTTGGTACATTTCTTGATCTTATTGTCCAATGAATGGTCTTAATAGTATCTAATGGACTTCTGAATCTGAATTCTGAGAAAATCCTTTCTAAAACTGTTGACTTGTTAGTTAGAAATAAACTAGTCTTAGTACTTGTGAGCTGTCCATCTCTCTCACAACCATATAATTCTTAGATTATTGTTCTTGTAACTTCTAAGTAACTATTACTCCGACCGATAAATAATCTAGAACTTTACAAATGAAAGGTCAGCCTCATGTTATGACCTGTTTTTATCATGGCGTAGCATACGTTTTGCATGTTTTAATGGCGACAGCATTTAGAGTTCAAAAGCCACATTTCTATGCATCCCTTTGTTTACCGTGTCTGTTTTACAATGCCTTTCTCTTGCATCAAGATGATTGAAATTACTAGTGGTCCAAACAGGTTTTCGTTTTTTTTTGGTTCATTTGTGTGTGCTACAACTACAGATTAAAAAATCGCACCAAAAACTGAGATAAAGAAGTCTCAAGTCTCAATAGGTGATTATCCCTGAAAGAGAACATTGAAATTAATATCTTCTGGAAACCATCTCACAAACTACGGTCAGTTTGATTAACCAAATTCTTGATCACAAATCGAGAAGTGCACTTGTCGCTTTTTGCTGATGTAATGACTCTTATTGTGTATGCGTGATCACTGTCATTACTCCAAGCCTAGTATAACAAGTGGTAATCTCTCCTTCTCTTGGTCTCAGTTTGTTACTCCCATGAGCTTCACTAGCTCTTTCTTGTGGAACTTGAGAACTATAAGTTCTTTTAATGTTGGACCTACATTCAATGTTCGAAGCAAAATATATCTACTTTTTTTGGCTAATGGTTTAAAAAAAACCTTTGCACTAAATGGAGTGGAGGGATTTGAATGGTTTGCAAAGCTCACCATCAATTGCGCTTAATCGAGCATAATGGAAAAGTTTGATCCATGTAGCCGACCCCAGTTAATTTGGGACTGAGGCTATGTTGTTGTTGTTGTTGTTGTTGTTTGCACTAAATGGAGTGCAATGGAAGTGTTTGATCCATGTAGCCGACCCTAATTAATTTGGGATCGAGGCTATGTTGTTTTTTTTTGTCTGAAGAAATAGAAATTTCATTCATCATCAATGGCTCTCAATATACGTAACGGAACATGAAGAGACATAGAATCAATCACCTTGGCAAATTAATTCGCTAATCCTAATTGTTCAAATGAACATTCAACTGCCATGAAGTTCTCTTGACAAAATTCACCAAAAAAAAGTTCTCTTGACAAACATCTGGAACATGACAACACAAAGATACATTACTCGAACCATATCGAAAAATAAAACTTCTGACAAGGGAAGTAAACACAAAACTTCCAATGAGGGAAGACAATCTAAACCTTCCAACATGGAGAGAAAACAACTATCTAAGAAATAAAACCTAGTGACAAGTACCATCTTATAAATGCAAACCCACTCATAGACTTTGAAAAGGATGCAGACATAGAGAAGTGACTATTGCCAATAGTGAATCTGATGACCGCAACAAGGATGAAACTAATCATCTCGTTAGATCTGAATAGATCTAAAACTTATTTGAGAAATAAAGAATAGAAAAGATAATCAGAACCATCGTCGATCAAAAGCATAGATCGATGGTGGTTCAAAAGACAAAAACACAATGGAGAACCAGAGAAGGGAAAACTATAGTTTAGAGAGCTACCAAGGGGAGGTTCCATGGGTTGTTATTGTTGCTTCGAAAAAGCCTCTTTAAGACTTTTCCATAGAGTCTCGGTAGAGTTCAAAGTAGTAAGAAGTAACTCAAGGCCAAAGAGGTTAAAAAAAGGGATGTTATTCAGACTAGATATGAAGCTGTGACGCTCAATTAACTAGTCCACCTTGCACTTGTTTTGCTAAGGGAGGAATTCTTATAATGCGAAGATCTTGCTCGGATCTTTGTTACAAAAACCGACATACATTGATATTCTTTGCCAAATTAATAAGCACAACTTGTTCCAAAAATTTATTAGTTTTCAAGTACAGAATGCAGGCCATCATTAAGGGCACTATATGACCAGAGTTTATGAGGGAGATGACAAAAATTTACAAGTCTAGATGAGGGAGGGAATGCTTGGCATAACATGCCTTTAGTTATAGTTATTAGTTAAGGCACAAGGAAAGAAAACTGATGCTGCTGAGTTCATGCTTATGGGTATCCTACTGGATATAAATACAAATGTGGATGGTAGCTTATTTACATGGGAAAATATAGAAGGTTAGACTTCTTGATTAGTTAGAATAGAAGATTAATTTCTACTACCGTGATTCTGATTTTTTAGAAATTGTGTATAGTAGTAACTAATAAGATTTTGGACAAAATAAAAGATATAATAGCTACCTGAAAAAAAAAAGAATAAGAAAATTTCATACCTAACTTATTATGTCATTATTGGATCATAAAGACATGCATCTAGAATCTAATCATGTTAAAACAAAAACTAAGAGTAAACATTATAGAAATAACTAACTCGAATACGTTAGGGTTAGGCCTCGATCATGGAAAACTATTCTTTAATGATCAAATAAAGAAAACACTGTCGAGTTCGAGAATTCCTAAACTCATTGGAGTAGCTGATTCACATATCACATGGACCTTCATGCACATTTATTGACAAGCTATATTACAAAGTACTTTGTTCACACCCTATATATTTATTAGTATTTCTCATAGTTGGTGTTGTCTCTGAGACTGTAATCCAAACAATGGATACACTAAATGACTACTCGATCATGTCCTCAAAATGCTAAATAATTATAAGACACGGTAAAATACAACAACAACAACAACATAGCCTCAGTCCCAAATTAACTGGGGTCGGCTACATGGATCAAAATTTTCCATTGTGCACGATTAAGTGCAATTGATGGTGAGCTTTGCAAACCTTTCAAATCCCTCTTAATTAATGCATCCCAAGTTAACTTTGGTTTGTCCCTACCTCGTCGAATTTCTACAGTTTCTATTGAGTCAGGTTTTCTAGTTGGAGCATTTGTAGGCCGTCTTTGCAGGTGACCAAACCATCGCAACCGCCCTTCCCTAATCTTTGTATCAATTGGTGCTACTCCTACTTGTCTTTGAATTTCTATATTTCGTATTCTATCTTTATGAGTTTTACCCCACATCCACCTAAACATCCTCATTTCTGCTACGTTCATTTTATGTAATTGTTGTTGCTTTACCGCCCAGCATTCACTTCCATAGAGCATAGCTGGCCTAATTGCGGTCCTATAAAATTTTCCTTTTAACTTAGTAGGAACATTTCGATCACAAATCACCCATGTTGCACTCCGTCATTTTTTCCATCCAGCTTGAATTCTATGTGTGACATCATTCTCGATGTTACCATCATTTTGTATGATTGATCATATGTATCTAAAGTGGTTTACCTTAGGAACTTCAATTTTCCCCTAATTTTACCGCTCCGTCATCTCGATGTCTAGTGTTTCTAAACTCACAGTGCATGTATTCGGTTTTCGTCGTACTCAACTTAAAGCCTTTAGATTCTAATGTATTCCTCCAGAGTTCTAATTTCCTATTCACTCCATCTTTAGTTTCATCCACTAAGACAATATCATCTACAAATAGCATACACCATGGTATATCCTCATGAATATGTCTAGTTAGTTCATCCATAACTAAAGTAAATAGATATGGGCTTAAAACCGATCCTTGATGTAGTCCTATCGTAATGAGAAATTCTTTTGTAGCTCCTCCAAATGTCTTTATACTCGTTACTACTCCATCATACATATCCTTAATAGTGTCTATATATCTAGCATGCACTCTTTTTCTTTCTAGAACCCACCAAAGAACATCTCTAGGGACCCTATCATATGCTTTTTCTAAATCTACGAATACCATATAGAGATCTTTTTTCTTTTCTCTATATTTTTCTAACAATCGTCTTACAAGGAAAATCGCCTCCATAGTTGATCTCCCAGGCATGAAACCAAATTGGTTCTCTGATATTGTTGTTTATCTCCTTAGCATATTGTCAATTATCCTCTCCCAAAGTTTCATAGTGTGACTCATAAGTTTAATTCCCTGGTAGTTTGAGCAACTTTGAATGTCTCATTTGTTTTTGAAGATTGACACAAACGTGCTTCTTCTCCAATCCATTGACATCCGTTTTGATTTTAAAATTTTATTGAAAAGTTTTGTTAACCAAGTCAATCCAATTTCTCCTAAGCATCTCCAAACCTCTATGAGTATTTCATCTGGGCCACATGCTTTCCCTATTTTCATTCTTTCCAATGCCTCTTTAACTTCTACAATTCTAATGTTGCGTGTGTAGTTTACATTTCTTTCTTGGCGTGAGTTTTCATCTATTATAGTATCAACTCGACCATCATTAAATAAACTATCGAAGTAACTTCTCCATCTCTCCTTAATATCCTCCTTGCGCGTTAAAACATTTTGATTTTCGTCCTTAATACATCTTACATGACTTAGTTGTTTCTTTTTATCTCTTAATTTGGCTAGCATATATATATATTTTTCGACATCTCTATTGCATAACCTTGTATATAGATCTTCCATGAAATTTGTTTTAGCTTGACTAACTACTTTTTTAGCTTCTCTATATTGATTGTACACATCTTCATCTTGACACTTAGGTATTTTCCTATACATCTATCTTTTAGTCTTAATTGCTCGTTGGACATCTTCGTTCCACCACCATGTTTCCTTCTTTGGAGGTCCCAAACCCTTAGATATACCTAATACGTTTAATCCCACTCTCCTTGTGCAACTACTCATTTCTAGCCACATTGTATTAGCATCTAAGTCAAGATTCCAAATATTTTCCTTTAGTAGCTTTTCTCTAAACTCTACTTGTTTACTATGTTTTAGGTTCCACCACTTTATTCTAGGGTCACTAACTCTTTTATTCATATTATGTCGTCGTGTTAGCTTTATATCAAGTACTACTAACTTATGTTGGGTAGTACGTGCTTCACCAGGTATTACTTTGTAGTCTCTACATATTTTTCTATCTATTTTTCTTGTTAAAAGAAAATCTATTTGACTCTTGTTATGACCACTACTAAAAGTAATTGTATGCGACTCCCTCTTCCTAAAACTAGTATTTGCTAAGACAAGATCGTATGCTGAAGCAAATTCTAAGATTGATTCTCCTTCTGCATTTCTATTACCGTAACCAAAACCTCCATGAACTCTCTCAAACCCATCGTTACTTGCCCCAACATGCCCATTTAAATCTCCTCCAATAAAAACCTTTTCATCTAATGGTATACTTTGCATAAATCCATCCGTATCGTCCCAAAACTTGCGTTTGATGCTCTCGTTTAATCCTACTTGTGGTGCATAGGCGCTAAGTATGTTAATTTTTTCATCTCCAATAATTAATTTAACTAGAATCAATCTATCCCCATTCTTTTAACCTCTACGACCTTATCCTTATAATTATTATCCACCACAATTTCTACTCCATTGCATTTTCTATCTATACCAGTGTACAACAATTTAAACTCTGTGCTTCCAATTTCTCTACTCTTTTCTCCTACCCATTTTGTCTCTTGGAGGCAAGCAATATTGACTCTCATTCTAATCATGGTATCTACTAGTTCTATTGACTTCCCCGTAAGTGTTCCTATGTTCCATGTTCCTAAACGAATTTTTTCTACCCTTTGTATTTGTTTTCCTTTTCTATTTCTATTTTGTCTAAAAGATCTAGTGTCTGTATCTATGATTTTGTTTTTGTTTTCGTGTTTGTTTTGAACTAGCTTCTTTACCCACACCCGTCCTTTGTGTGGGAACCCTTGCTCATTTTTATTCACATCCGGGCGACGATGTGAAGGAACTAGCTTCTTTACCCACACACGTCCTATGTGTGGGAACCCTTGCTCATTTTTTTTCACACCTAGGCGACGATGTGAAACACACCCTTGCTCATTTCTCACTACACCCGGGCTCCGATGCAGCGCGTCGCTAGGTGCGAACGCCCCAACGTTTATATATGTTTGATCCATTTCATGAAAAATGACAAAAGGTTTACGCTGGCTGTCAACCTATCGCAACCCTCCTCCATCTTGGGGTCTCCCTCCCCCACTTTTCGGGTATAAAAAGTGAGTTTGAAACCTCCCTTACCCATTTTTCGGTATGAAAAAATGGGCGTCAGAGTCCTACTCCTTTATCCGGACTTGAGACCGGCTATGTAGCGCACATAGTGTACAACATAGGTGGAGTTATAAGATACGGTAAAATAATTGAGAAAAATATGTGTTAGCACTTGTGTGCATTTGATTTTGGGATTTCAATTTTTTCTCAAAGCACAAAATCACAAATCTAACTGTCAATTGGTTTGAGGCTTTTGATAGCCACAATTTCTCAAAAGAAGTAAAGATCTTTCACTTGTAAGTAGCCATTAGCCAATTTTGTATTCTCAATCCACCGGCTGAAAAGGATTTAGGGCAAATCTAAAACTGTTACACCAAACATTTTTCTATATAAATATGAGTTTTGCAAAGTGCTGACTTTAGCCTTTTGTTGTTCTGGATGCAGGAACTTATTTGTGTTAAATGTTTCTAATCTCTCTTGTTTTAAACTCCATATTAGAAAAAAAATTTATGTGAAAAATAGACTAATAAATTAGAAGAGCTTTGAAAAAAATTGATTTTATTCTATCGAGAGTTTCAGTATTTATTTGGAAAGCATAAGAAGTGACATAAAACTTGTCTTTATGATTGTCACACAAGATGAAATTTGAAGTTCTATTTTTTTTTTAAATCTCTTTATATGAGATTTTTTGTAGACCAAATCTTAACAGTCAATTTAATTCAACAGCTAAAGCATTAAACATATAAACTTTCTTTCTTTTGGAATAACAAACATAGTTTTACAAAGAAGCAAACTTTTTAAACTAAAGTGCATGTATAGTGAAGGATAATTTTGTTACTATTGATACTACTTAGAAATGACATGTCTCTTTGTCTCTCTTTTCTCAAACTACTTCCTTTCCTTTTTTTTCTTAATTTTGAAAAGGTATTGCATAATACTGCAATTTCTATATACGCAATGGCAATGTCCTATTTTTGCAATGCCAAAACTACAACATTTTTTATCAAATTCCTCCAATCATCTGACTACGTACACAATGTGCTCCCCATGCATAATGTTTTTTTTTTTACCAAATGATACCTAGGAGCTCACCCTACGTACACAATGTGCTCCCTATATAGTCCCAATCAATCTTTCCCAATATTCTTAGTTCTCAAAAATTTGTGCACTTCTGTCAGTCTAGATCTTCCATAGGATTAATTGTGTATTTGTGTGCACACCCAAGCACTATAGAATAGTTGTCTTTTGCTTATCTTACGAGGAAAGCCTCTTGAAGATAATATGTCAGTTTCCTTGGTTTTACCTTGTTAACTTTAAGCTCCTTTAGTATCCAACATCATGTCCTCCAAGCAAATGGACACAAGTCACACAACAAGAAAAGGTGATCAATAGATTCCAAACCCTTCTTTCTCGTCTGATATATACTTCAAACATCAAGTATGTGTAGCTTTATTTCACTTATGATCATGGTAACTGTCAAACATCTCCTTCGTCCTCGTCTTCCTTACCCAAAGAACTGTAACAATTATGGCTTTGATTGAAGAAGGGATAAAAACCGTCCGCTTAACCTTAATAGAACTATATATGAAAAGTAAATGAAATTGTAGTTCGATCGTTATGATTATGTTATTGATGTGGTGTTTCTTTAAATTTTCAAGAGCCAAAGGCCTAGAGTCCTATACAAATTATATTTTTTTCTTGGCTTCGATGGATTTTTGTGAAGTCTTGGTTACATGCAGTTCCTGATTCGTTATATAAAAAATCTAATTGATTTGGATAATTTTGCAAAAACAATTCCATACCATTACTAAACTTGTGAAAATAGATCATAATTGATCATTCTCAATTTTCTTGTGCGCAATCAAATAAAGACTGGCGTAAATGAAAACTACTTAAACTAACTCAATTAGCTCAATAAAAAGGCTCTAAACTAACTTGAAAATAAACCAATTTTCTAGAGTATTTTTAATCCATTTATCCAAATCATCTTAATTGTTTGCATCTTTTTATGTTAAAAAAAGGTTCCTTAGTTGAAAGTCAAGTCTCATAAAATATTTTGCAGCCTCTCTCATGGTCAACTGAAAATATTTCTTCATGTAAATCGATCGATATTCCTATCATTATAGTAGGAATTGTGAATCGGTAGAGAGTTTTGGGCTCAATCCTAATCGAATCAAGAATTTAATTGTTGAAGCATAGTTTTCAAGATACCATAGTGAATTGTTTAGAAATTTATGTTTCTCGTCACACTTCTAATATTAATTTAAATTGAAATACTTCTATTATTAATATTGAAAAGCTAATGAATAATGAAAGGAAAATTGAGAGAGCTGTCCCAATTTGGGAATCAGAAGAATTGCCTTGCTAGAGAATGTCCCTGTAATTACCTTGTATTTTTGTTACAATTTCATGAGTTCATCAAACTTATTAATTGTAGAGGCCCTAGCAAATGGGCTAAATGAGAGTGTGGCTTGCATGAGCCTTATATAGTTTCTTAGACAATGTTGTGACGAATCATCACGGAATACCCAAGATCCCAGTCACACGAGTACACCCAAAGATAAATAACCACAGAAAAAATAGCGAACACAAGAATTTACGTGGAAAACCCCAAAATCAGGGTAAAAACCACGGGCAAGAAACAAGACAATTCATTATCAATAGTTTAGTACACAAAGGAAAAATCTCCTCTATCTGAACCCCAGATAGATACCCCAACAAGATTTGACTCACAGTGTCACGTACCGCTAGCAGGCCCGTATGCTATGACACAACTCTCGGCGCTCACCAACCGCACAACGCAACACTCCTCAACACTATGTGCGTCACGTACCTGCAACAAATTCGTTGCCTGTACGCACACCACACCTTTCTTAAGACATCCTGTGACCCATATATATATAGCCATACATATGAACTGTCACTTTTGACATTCTAAGTCCAAATACAAATCAATATTGTATTCCAACTTAATTACATGTGTCACCGTATGCCATATCCACTCATGTTTTAATTCCACTCAAACAGTGACACATACGTTAACACCTGAGATAGAAAGAGGGGGGTTGCCTCGGTTATCTTTATTGATAAATCAAATAAAAGGGGGATACACCTTTTGATCGGAGACTCCGTAAACCCAGAGAAAGAGAGAGAGAGCTTCTCTTCTCAACCTAAATGATAACTTAATTTCCTAGATGCCTTACACAATGTGGCAGTCCTGTACTTTATACCCATCTATTCCTATCTCCCACTCTTGAGACACACGTACATGCTCACACACGCACACTGACTTATCATGACACACACACACGCCTTGCCTACTGCTCATATCATGACACACACCTTGCACCTGCTGCACCCGTTACTTATCCTGCCCCAGTGACCCACCAGAACTTGATTCCACGCCAGGCTGGACTGGTGGTGATTCCTTGCCCTTCCGTGTCCTCCTACTATACGTGTTTCGAATGGGAGGACGCCTCGGGATGCTATCAATACTTCCCCCATGGACAACCACTTTGTCTTCAAGGTGGAAAGTGGAAAAGACTTCTTAACATGGCGGACTAGCTCCCACGATGCTTCGGATGGTGGTAGCTGCACCCACTTGATCAAGACCTCCGACTTGCGGATGAAGAGCGATATGCTAGCACAAACTCGGGCTCTGACGGGGCAATCAAGGAGCCCACTGGAAAAGGAGGTAGAGTTGGCGAAACTGGAGAAGAACCCACAGCACGACAAAGCACATAAACATGAAAAACAGGATGGACGGAGGAGGATGGAGGTAGTTCCAGCTTATATGCCACTGGGCCAATACGAGACAATACTCGATAAGGACCGTAATAGAGAGGACATAACTTCATGTTTGATCGGTAAATAACTGTGGATTGGCGATAGGGACGTAGCTTTAAATAAACACAATCACCTACATCAAACATTGATTCACGGAGGCGCTGATCAGCCTGCTGCTTCATTCTATTTTGAGCTAGCAGCAATTGGGCCCGAAGCTCTTAAAGGGCCAATTCCCGAGCGTGCAACATTGTATACAGACCAGTCTGTGTGGAAGAGGAGATGCCGTAATGAAACAATGGTGGGGGGTCTCTGCCGTAGACAACTGTGAAAGGAGAACACTTTAAAGAAGAATGAAAGGACGTGCCCGAGGAAGCCGTCTGACCATAGTTTGGGGTGCTGGCTGATGAAGCATCGTAGATAGGTCTCGAGACAACGGTTAGCTACTTCTATCTGACCATCACTCTGTGGGCGATGGGCGGAACTGCGGTGGAGCTGCGTTTATTGGAAACGGAAGAGTTCTTTCCAAATATGACTTACAAATATCTTGCATGATCCGAGACCATAGTACGAGGGAGCCCATGGAGACGGACGATCTGTCACAAGAAGACCTCGGCTACTATTTTGGTAGAGAAGGGGTGTTTCAGGGGAAGAAAGTAGGCGTACTTTCTCAGCCTATCGACAACCACCAATATCGAGTTGAATCCATGTGAAGCAGGTAACCCCTCGATGAAGTCGAGGGAAATATCCTCCCATATTGCGGTAGGGATAGGAAGAGTTTGGAGGAGGCCTGCAGGGGCCAACGTCTCATTCCTTGTGTTATCTTGTACTTTTGGACAATGTGTTCTGCTATTCCCTGTCAAAGAGGAAGGTGAAGTCTTATTTGGAGCTGATGCCCAGAGCACACAGGTGCATCAATACAAATAAAGCTCCGTCAGATACAAGTAATTGCCTCGTAAAAAGAAGAATCAAAGAAATAAGCCATCAATATGGAAAACAGAAAATGTGATGTGACTTCTTCATATGGAGGGCTTAGGATGAGTAAGTGGGGGCCTAGGCCAATTACCCAATGGGCCCGCATCCAAGGTTAGTTCTCACTATCAGCTATGAAGAGGAAGGTAGCTTCTATCATAGTGACGACACTAGCATTGGTGCGATGATGAAGACTTTCCAATGTGCTGAATCTACTAATAACCCAAAAAATTATTTTTGCTATATATACCCCATATCGGAATTCTTTTTTGGTTTGTTTCTTTTGATAAGGTATAAACTTGTACAAGATGCAGTGCATGAACTTAGAATGATGCCTGGAAATTTATTAAATACAAGAAACAATAGACCAACATAGATTACGCTTTGTCCTGATAATGTTCAGATTTCTCTAATGATTCGTCCAACTTTGTCTTGAGGTTGTTACTAGCATTCTTTTTTATTGTATGATATGTGACAACTCGTTTTCCTTTTCTCCAAGTCTGAAAGTTAAGGACGCAACTAAGTATAACATAGAGGCCGGAATCACTTCTATACCAGATCGAAGTAAGATCTACCCAAACCATGAACTCTGTCCATGGATCTGGGGAAATGAACGCTTTTAAAATTCAACTGAAACAATTATCCTCTTTCCATATGCCAAAAGAATGAGAATAATATGCTGCGTAAAGAAACAGGTCGTCTCACTTGAATATGCAGCACATAGTCTTAATAACTATACTTTGGATGCCTAATAATAGTTGAAATTCACAAAGCTTTCTATACATATATTAATACGATGCATAGCACATGTGCAAGGCACCATTTATTCAGACAATATTATTTGAGGGTCCATCCCTCTTTAATGAAGAAGGGACCATTAGGTCCCATAACTTTAATTGTTTGTGTTGGATATTGACTCTGTTTTTTTTTTTTTTTTTTTTTTTTTTTTTTTTACATCAAAAGGTCCAGACAAGATACAAATGGAAAAAAATGACAGATTCCTAATTGTGAAGAGAAGGGCTGCTGTCTATCATGATATTGAAATCTAGTTCATACAGTGTACACATCAAACTGATGATTCAGTCCCCCCAGACCTTTTATTGGCTCCAACAAGTAAGTTGTGTTTGTTAAATTTTGTTAAGGAATCATTTCAACAACCTTGTCATATTATGGTGTCGAGTTATGTGATTGATTGCAAACAATTAATGTGTTCAGCTTAGTTGCAACACTTTTTCAGCATAACTGACCACATGCTATACACAATGAAAACATAAAATAAATATATGTTATTCGACAGTTCAAACAATGTCTTACAGAAACAAGAATTGAGTTGTACCTGATAATTGACGTTGCAAAATTGACTTATGACTAAATTAATATTATTCATTTTCAATGCTTCAATTTCTTGTCGATTAGGAAAAAAAAGAAAGAAAGTAGTGTACTCTTGGGCTTAAGGACAATACTTAGGGATTAAAGGTTTGGCAGTGTATTGTACAGATGTTGGTGTTTTCTTCCATAAATGTTATTCTTTTTTAATTCTTCAACTTAACGTGAGCAGAAAGAAAATGAAATTAGTGTCTAGGGTTTTCTGCCGCTGATTGAATCTACTTAGTTATCAAAAGTTTGGAAATTAACTGTATAGATTTTGAAAAATCTTGATATATCAAATAAATGTATTTTTTCTGAGTCAAAAGCATTTTAAAGTTGTGTACTTACTAGTTGGGCTGGCAAACTACTGTTTGAGAACAATATATTGCTCAAACGAGGCCTTTATATATAGCATACAATTAATAAATATTTTTAATAGAGATTATTTTAATCTTAAAAGTGTATAAACATGGAGAATCAATGCTTTATAAGTACCAGAAAATTTCTGAACTGGTTTTCTTAAAAGACTGGTATATGTACATGTGTTTCTTAAAAGACTGATATTTATACAAGTGTTGGATCAGACAACACTGGAAATTGTGTTTTATAGGGTTTCAAATTTGTAATTCTGCTGGGGATTGGGATTTAGCTAGGATGTCTGTTTTCCATGGAGCAAGCAATTTAGTCTCTCAATTTCTTATTTTAAGATCTTGATTTTGAGATATGGTCAACTATAGTTTGTGTCTTCAGTTTGCTTGGGAGACAATCTTGAAATGGCTGCACTCTCTGTCTAAGCTACTGCTTGGGATACAGTGCTGCCTAAGAAACTTTTTTCTGTTAACTGTAACTATAACTATATAGTATTAAAAAAGAAGAAGCTAAAACTATGTATGTATGTATATATATATATATATATCTATCTTAAGATTATACAAGTCTTGTGGAATTAATACTGTCAAAAGTATTAACTGAAATCGATAGTCTTTTGTTTAATATAAGAAGACAAGTACGAAAGGAGGAGAAAAAATAATTAAAGGGGTGCACTGTTTCTTTTTATTTGTCAACCATGAATTGTTGGGGCATGGGAGTAGATGGTAAAATCTTGGTAAGAGTCCCAAGGTAGAACCAGTTTCAAGTCTTAGCTATTACATGAGAATTGATGGGGCACCTGTACACCAAGGTTGGAGATGGGTCCTACATGAGGGTCAACATATCTTTGGTAGAAATCAGATAACTCAAGCTAAAGAAAGAAACCACACCCTTGAGAGAACACTCACAAGAAAGGGGAAAAAATTCTTAAAATGGTTCTGCAATTGGTCCGTGTCAATTTGATGCTTATGATCTTGACCTGAAAGAATTAATCCTAAGAAACGTTTATTGTTATCAAATTAAATATTTCTATTTAATCCCCATATCATCAAGAAAAAAAACTTGAAGAATTATATTAGCAAAAATCATAAATTGACAATGGTATACAGTCATTGACTATGATTATACAGGAGGAGCGGAGGAAACGATAGAAGGTTTTTGCATTGTTTTCTCTCATTACAACATCCCACAAACAGCTACCTGCTCTGTCTTCCTATAAATGAATAGAGACAAAATAGAAAGGGTCTTGTGTACTTCACCCCTATTAATTAGAAAATATAAGATGTTATGTTCATTATCAATGCATTCTCGGACATAGAATAGAATTTCAGTATCTTGTCTGGCAAATCAGATATGGTTGATCGAGGCATAGTGATTATGCCCCTTTAGTTATGCGTGGAATCATGGAAAACGCATGGTTCAATCTACATTTGACGACTAACAAAGAACTATGTAATGGAAAATGAAAATGCTAGTCACGAGTAGTGGAAATCCTTCGAGTGATTTAGACCATCAACATAAAAATTATATATATCACAAGCAGGTTAAAATCTCAAGTTGACAAGTCTGAATTTAATATGTTTACTTTATTCATGTTGCAACTGATAAAAAGTACAAAGACGTCGTAGCAGTATGCGGATGGATTACATATGTACTAGCCATTTGTATTTATATATTTAGAAGCTACATCTCCTCCTTGAATTGAAATTTTGCAAACTCAAGCAATCAACTAGTAGTAAATATATGCTTGGGTTTACATGTAATCGATCTAGCTAAGGTGCTAAGTTGTGGATAGGAGGATTTCGTTGTGGTCGTTCATAATCCATGCCCACCACATCTTCCACAGGACCATTTTCCGGAGAACCTATTGTTTCTTCCATTACATGAGACTCAGTTCCTAGCACCAATCGCCCTTGCATCTCAGATTCCTACACAAGCACACCACAATAACGTAACAGTTACACCACCCGTCCACTTCTCAGTCCTTTCAATAATATTGTTCTTCTTCATGGGTGAAGATCTATATATAACTTGCCTCATATTAGTTATCTGCATATTTATATGTACAAACTCTGCTTTTACATGATCTATATGCATTATCTTATGTGTGAAAGTCGAAACAAAAGTGGAGCAAATGACCAAATTGTTCATAATGATGGCATGCATGGTGAAACCATCTGCTCTTGCTATCCTTACTGTAGACATGGTGAAAGAGATGGACCATAGGTCTATACATATAGCTTGACCACCAGTGCTAGAACTTACAAGTTAGTGTAAACTAGATTTCACTATATATAAAGACATATTTGCATGTTGAATTAATTTGTAAGTTACCTGAATCTTAGTTGACTGTTGTAAACCCACATCAGAAGACAAAATAGTCTCACTTCCTGCATGTGTTCCATCAATAGCATTAAATATTCGATCATTCATGTACTATGTTCAATAGTATTATTTGTTCGGTAAATATTGTTGAATTGATATTTTAATATTGACTGCATAATTAAAAAGACGAAGAGAAAGTGTAGGGAAGACAACGTAATGTAAGAAACTTGTATCATTGGAACTAAAGTTTGTTATCTCTCTCAGAAATATGAAAATTAAAGCACTAGTTCATGATGTACAGGCAACAAAACAAGCTAGGCATGGCAACACATGCAGTGTACAAGCCTTCATATTTCTACTGTCAGGGTTCTTACTTGTATTTGGAGTCATAAATGTGAGTCTTAATTTGTCTTGTTTATCGAATTAGTTCTACCACCCAACTTTCATCCTTGTGCTTTTCAGTTAAGGGAAATTAAGGGTTGCGCTGTGATGACGAAAGAAGAAAAATTTACGGTGTTTGATGGAACCGACTCTGGATCAGTTGGGGTTCTAGCTCCATGGTCTTTTGATACCGCAGGGTTTTCAACCATAACAGAAAAATTTTCAGGGTGAGTTCAAGAAGAAACTACGGGCTGAGAAGAGAAGGTTAATTAGAACTATCAATTTCAATTAGTTATGAGTGGGAGGGTGTGTCTTCGGTGGAGAATAATCTAGGTTAAACCCAGGATGTTCACCTCGTTTATTGAATAAACGAGGCACTCGGAAATTAGAAACGGAAACAAGCTGGGAGTCCATCGAACTAATCCTACTCTTCATTTCATTGACTTCCTCGGTAAATGCCTTCGACGACACCTCTTTCTTTTGATTAGTTCTTCCACCACCTCTATATTCCTCACTTTCTTTGAACGTGCTTACAGCACTACTACTCTTCTCTACTTCTTTTAGATCTGAGACTTCTTTGAACGGGGAATGCTTCAATGCCTCACTCTTCTGTTTGCCTGTTTTCTCAATAACATCCTGCACCACATTAACTCTGATTAATTAAGATTCATGATATAAGTTTACCAACTCGAATTCAAAATTGCTAAACGCAATATAAACCATGTATATGCTCTAAAGTAGTTCGGTCTAAATTAGTCGAGAAAATTGACTTTTGAGGGAATCCAATGAAAATGGCACAAAAGTACTTTGTCAAATTGACTAATAGTCAGTGAATATCATAAATTTCATGAAATGCTGCACCAACCTTGCCAGAGAGGCTCACTGCTGCACTGGGAACGTTGTTGATGCCAAGGTGGCGTCCGAAGCATGCATGCATGGAAAGAAATAGAAAGAGAAGAGAAGACAAGAAGGCTGACATTGTATGAAGACAATGAAACTGTGAAAGAGTGAAGCCACTTAGGGAAAAATAAGGATATCTGTTTGTATTCTGTCAGTAGTTATGGGGATGAAGGTTTCAGTCAACTACGCAGTATTTGTAGTGGTAGAATGAAAGAAAAGCATTAAATGCTGTTTTTTTTCGTAGGAGTTGATCAAGGGGAGTGTTGTATATGAGCACATGCAACTGTGTCGAGTGAGTGATGAGACTACTCAAAAGAGATATGTAGGCATGGGTAATTAACCGACTTTGTCTCTCCTTTCAGTACTCTCACTTAAATTTCAAACTAGTTGGGACCTAATATAAGGGTAAGATCACCAATGAGCCCCAAAAAGGAAAGAGAAGAGCAATGTATAGAGGCTCTTCAAATATATATATTTGGGAAGGACAATGCTACATTGGCGCTCTATAGTTGAAAGTGGTGTGATACAGGACGAAACATGTGCCATGCAACTTGAAATACATCACATGGTTTTTAATCATGCTTGTTCGGTTTTAACCCTCTCCCCAATATACTTGGTGTGGTAGTCCAAGTTACTTTCTAAACTAGTCGATTATATTGCAGTATCATTAAGTTTTGTTTGGGACGTGAGTGACATAATTAATTATTTGATTGCTGCTAAAGATGAGTCCCTAATTTTTTATTTTCAGGTCATGTTTGTCATGTCTTGGGTTCGTAGCTGTATTGTTATGAAGTTGTCTAATATTGTGGGCTTGAGATCCGACACATCTACTAAGTTATAGTTTGTGAAACAATGTGACGATGTAGTTTCTAATGGACAAAAAAATAGCAGGCTTGTTGAATGTATAGAGCGCGTCAAATTAATATCTTTACCCTATGCATGGGAATGCGGGGGGAGAGTCCAAATTAAATATAAAAAAAGAGACGAAAAGTGGAGTGAGTTGAAACATTAACAAGAAATGCTGGGCCTGCCCAGTGCTCGTTGCTATCAAGAACCTCTAATTCTTTGTCTCTGTGTTAGATTTTTAACACTTCATGGCTTGTGGCTCCGTGTTTGTTGCTCTTGCCTACCTTGTTTTCTTGGAAAACTTACTGTGCAAGATATTATTTTATTTAACTTGAAACCCTTTTCTTTCATGGGTGAATGAGACGTCCGTCTGTTTTTTGCCCTTGTTTTGACCTAGAAATATTAACAGCCCCATTTGATTTCTATGTAGACTATTAATGTTAGATCACTATTTTAGTGGGTGCGTTCGAAATTAGTACTGTGAATGTTTTTAAATAATCAAACCGATCATCAGATGATCCCAAGAAGCAAGGAGACTGACTATGAATACCCTGATTAATTAAATATTGATGAAGCTACTGCTATCAGCCCTACCTTGACAACATTTGGTACTTTTAACATTGACAACAAGTTAAATTACATTAATTAGGATATATTTGACAATTACTCTATTAATTACTAGATACTTGCATATGATATTGAGTAAAAGAAAATTGAATGTTGGGTGATAAAGAAATAACAAGTACATAAAATGAACGCATCATAAATGAAGATGCTTATGTGGATATGTGTGAAAAATTGGTAAAGATACAAGAAATATATAACTTTTTTAAGAAAAAATTGGAATATCAATTGACACAAATATTAAGTAATGACGGTTGTGGTGGTTTGGGCACCTCTAAAAATGGCATAAAAATGCTCCCATCAAAAAACTTGATTCAATAGATACTGAAGAAATTTGACAAGGTATATGGATAAATCAATGAACTGCATTAACTAGGAGGGATTTAAATGATTTTGAAAGCACATCATCAATTGCAAATGCAATGAAAGAATTTTATCCATGTAGCCGACTTCAACTATGTTTTTTTTTAATATATAAGAAAGAAACTACAAATTATTCATTGCGAGACTCGAACTCAATTCTTACGTACTCAAGTAACCTTATACCAAACCAATGAGCCATCCAGTTTGTTGGTGACCTAAACTAATTTGATATTGAGGCTATTATAAAATTCTCTCGTATTTCTACACGCGTGCGCGAGCCTATAGATCTCTGCCAGCAACGATATTGCCCTCAACTTAACCACTGTTAACTCTTAGGTGTGAGTTTTAACTCAAAACACATCGGTACTAGTTGATGGGAGATAATTTAATCAATTATATACTTCTTTATGTAATACTTTTAATCGATGTGGGACTAATTTTGGACTACACATCTTCAACACTCCACTTTGGACCGAGATTCATATGATTCAAGATGTTTTTTCTCGACAGGTTCCACTTGAACCGTCGCTCTGATACCATGTGAAAATTTTCAGGCAGCGCTACACACACGTGCGCAAGCACGAAGATCTCTCTTAGCACTGATAATGTTCCCAACTTAACCACCTTCAATTTATAGGTGTGGGGTTTTAACTCAAATGTCTCAGAACTAGTTGGGATGAGATAATCACTTATGTACTTCTTTATGAAGTCATATTTATTAATTGATGTGGGACTAACTTTCGGTGCACACATCTCAACACTCCACTTTGGACCGAAAGTTATGATCTAAGGGCATTTTTCTCCTAGGTCTCATTCGAACCATGAGCTCTAATACCATGTAAAATGATCTTGGCCGCTCTGCACAAGCGTGTGCGAGCTCGTGGATCTCGGCCAACACCGATACTCTCCCTAACTTAACCTTCAACTCTTAGATGTGAGGTTATAACTAAAAAAACCTCGATACTAGTTGACGGGAGAAAATCAATTATATACTTCTTTATGTAGTACTCTTCAATCGATGTGAGACTAATTTTGGTCCACACATCTTATACAGACTATGTTGTTGTAATTTGTATATGATATTAATATTGACTGATGAGTTCACTAGCTAATTTTTTTATCAGAATAATAATTATATAGTGTTTGGCACATGAAAGTAAGCTTTTTTTGGGTATCGTAAGAGGTCAGTATCATGAAATTACTTCACCAACATGTTGTGTAGGATGTGCACCACTTTTGTTTTGGATATATTGTGGCGGCCCTAAATTTCAGGTCGCCTTGCTACCTGCCACGTCGCATCCCACGTCACCAAGCCTTGCCATGTCATGACCACTTATCCTTGACGTTCCGCGACCTACCTAGCTACTTACACCTTTCCATTTATTCCTAACTTATCTAATTAATTTTCAATAATTATTAATGATTTCATTAGCCAGTTAATCAATTTATCAAGTTATAATGAAATTTTATAGCGAAAGTCTTAATTTAAGTTATACAGTATTCAACAATCCTAAGTAATGGAAAACCCGACAAAAGATACCATGCATACATCAAGGCGAGTTAAGTATAACAAAAGTCTCATATACATGTAATCATTGTTCTATGGTCCTCAAAACCCAACAAAAGTAAAATAAATACCTACTAATATCACACATGAGCTGGATCCACAATCTCAGAGGTCAGAGGTAGTCGCTCAGTACCTCTTTGCCCTTGCCCTTGCTCGTCAAAGGATCTGCACTCAGTCACCCAACAAATACAGTGACGAGTCCAGTGAGTAAGATCCTAAGAGAAGTCCACACAATATTCATGAAATAAAATTGATAAACTACAAGACATGCGAATATAACACCCGATAACAATACGTCATATTCATATGAATGTAAGCAGCACACGACAAGCAAAAGCAGTAGCGTGAAATAAATAAACAACATATACCAATTAAACCAGTTTAGAAATAAAGCATTAATTAGTAAACATCCGTATAATCACGAGAAAACCCTGACCTATACAAGCCAGTGATCGATAAATCAAATAAGAACCACGTATATACTTACAAGCTTATAATGGCTAAACCACAAACTTCAGTAAACGACATGGTCATTTCCCGACGCTGTTACACATCAAGACCACCCTAATCCTTCCCAACAGCTGTAGATATATTTTACTGCCATCGACACGAACACTATCACAAGTAACTCGTTCATACTATTTAGCTACAACCAATATATATGCACACTGAAATATGAGTGAAAACTCCATGTGTGCCCACCAGCAGTCACACATGAAAAGCGAAATCGATAAATCAAATCATGAATTCTGTGCGGCATTCTAATGGATTTACGCACCTCAATCCGCGCTCTGACTTTCCCGGACTTTTGTATCCGACTCGACTAGCTCCTCGATGCCCGAGCTACGGTCCCCTAAGTCCCTGAAGTCCAAATTTATAAGTTTAGGTTGTTTACAAGTGTTTAGATATGTTTTAAGTGAAAATCACTAAAATAGCCTTTTTATATTCAATTTTTGTCTGTTGTTAGTGCACTAGGCAATTGATGTAGCGCGCTACTATTCTTCAGGACGAAGAACAGTTAGAAACCCATAACGATTAGCGTGCTAATCGTTTCAAGTAGCGAGCTACCTAGCCTCTTTGATAGAATTCTCAAGTCGAGAATTCTGTTTTTACCTTCAAATTTACCTACCTAAACTTATCTAATACACTCTCCATACCCAATTTACTCCAAAACAACAACTACACAACCTCAGAACAACAATTTGATAAAAAAAACTCTAACAAATAAGTTCATTAGATAGAGGAGATGATGAAGATGATGATTACCTTAGTTGAAATCGTCTAATTTGCTTTAAAATGGTTGAATTCCCGCCTCCTAATCTCCTTCTCTTCTCTCCGAATTCTAGAATTGTAAATGGTTTGGTTGCATGTGTTGGACCAAATGATCAATATATATTAAGGTGTGATTGACTTCTAGCCCTTTATCTTAATATGTTTACGTATCTCGAGGTTTGTCTAATGGCTCACCTCTAGCCACTTAGCCCACTCACTCCCACTCACTCAGTCCTTATGACACTAATTAATACTCACAAGACTCCTAGATGTGTCAATGTGTATCTTTAGGTAAATCATATGGTTTTCAATTAATGAACTAAACTATAGGCCTTGATTTATTTTAATTTAATTGCACTAACTTAGGCTCATTCTAATACATATGGTTAGTGTTTTATTTACCAAAACTAACCAACTTGTGGTCCCACTAACCTTCGACTACTCGGTACCCGGTGCCCCGCGTCTCGACACGCATTTCAAGGCACGCTATAGCCTATTGTTTTAATTTGAATGTACTTGGCCTATGGTCACATTACCCATTTTAATTGATTAATTAGTCATTTAAACACGAATTAGTGGAGTTTCTTAGTGTACCTGTAGTTTGCCTATCCGACACCTGCATTGACACGCCTATTGAGGCGAATGGGTGTTCGCATCAATATACACAACCACCATTCATAAATAACATATTTCCTCGGTTCTCGTGTCCGAGTCAACCAAGTTGTCCACGTAGCGCCCAAATCATGACCGTTAATCTCCGAGATTAACGTTAATTCTAGTTTAATTAATTTGGGCCGTTACAATTCTTTCCAACTAGGAGAATTTCGTCCTCGGAATTTGAATCTCGAGTAAACTTTGATGTAACTATCCTATCCCTGTGTGACCATGCCTCACACCTTGATAGTCCATCTCTACATTCCCTTGAACACCTTCACTACTCCATCACAGGGATCGTAGTGTTACCCTAAGATATAGGCGCGTGTTGCCGAGGTGGTCAAAATCAGTCACTCTCTTCCCAACATCCCCGCAACCTATTCTTAGTTTGATTTCCATGTTCAAGTTTCCCTAACCCAATTACCTAACACTAGTAACTGTAAACCTCTCCTATCATGTATCCCAACATAATATTCCTAACCAACCATCACATACCATGACAATCCCATGCCATGCCCATGTCCTCCCGTATTCACCATGACAATCCCATGTCATGCTACGACCTATCCTTACATACCAGGACAATTCCATGCCATGCTACGACCTATGACAATCACATGCCATAATACAATAATTTATCATGCATACATGAACTTAAGCTGGAATGATTAAAAATTTAAAAAACTTACATACCATGAACCAGACATTGGAACATCTCCCGGCATCACGTGCACTGGCTCTCGAGTCTACACCAGTGTTACTACTTCTGGAGTCACTAATCTCTTGAGAAAATCTATCTTGATGTGCCCCTCTTGTCCACACTGCCAACGTGCAGTCGAATAACCATATCCTGACCTTCGCTCCTGACTTTGCAATCTCCAGTCCCTGCCTTCCTGGTCATGTACCTATCTTAGCGGCGATGCTAGTAATGTGGGTACAGCTTAAACTCTAGCTATTTGATCATCATTCCTACCTTCTCCACCGTACTATCTATCCTCTCTATCATCCCGATCTCTCTGTCTCTTCTGTCCAGTCTGTACCTCAGATCTAGTAATACGCTTACCCTATCTCTGCATCAAGAAGGTCTCGTGTGCCAAAACTCGATCAAATATCTTCTGCAAAGTGTGAGCTCTAGATGACACCACTGCCTCAGTAATCCTATCATCAGACCCTCTTGTGAAGTAGTATATCGGTAGTCGCTCAGTCTTGGCCACATCCATAGCAAACTGAAATAAACACCGAAATGCTCCATATAATGTATTAACGCCCGACTACCCTATTTTAGGGTCAGAAACTCCTCCCTCAATCTTAACCTCACTTCCATGGGTATATACTAGATGTAGAACAACTCTCTCAACTCAGCCCACGTCGTTGGCTTTGGATGAATTTTCGTGCTGCATGACTTCTTAAGCATGCTCCAGAAAGACGCACCTTAATGCTTTCATCGTTCCTCATTAGCTTATGAAAACGCTGATGAGACACTATCCACTTCCATGCCGCCTCAGGGCCACCACCTTCGTAGAAGAAACCTGGCTAGAACTTCAAGAACTCCCTCAACATCTTCGCTTCTAGGCCAAAACAAATCCCGACATAGTAACAGTCGTTTGCTCTATAGTCGTAGGTAAAGGTGTATGAGTCGACATCTCCAGTGGAACAATAACACCTGTAACTCTTTCTGCACGTGTCTCCGTAGCTACTCTTTCCACTGGTGTCTGGGGAACAATCGAGGCGATGGTTATCCCTGTACGTGCTGTAACTACTCTTGAGTCTTGAGGTGCTGCATCCTCCGTAGTAAGTGCCATCAGTGTAGAGGTTTGATCCCGTAACAATCGTAATACCTTGGCCATCTGAGCCTTTTGAGCCGACAGTCAATCCACTACACTCACCATAACAAGGAAATCCCTAGCCGCATCGCTAGTCTATCTAGTATCACGAGGCGTACCAAACTGTTTGTCCATGATTTGCATCGGGAAACGTGCTCTGGATCAACCTCGATATATATAGACATATATTTTATATATATGACAAAATATAATATGTATATAAACCTATCAGTACCCTTCTCAAGTTTGGTTCCCGGCTAAAGTTCTAAGTCAGGATCATCGGGTTTCCATATTTAAGGTTTATTTGTTTCAATTTTATTCTCTTTCATTTTAAACTACTCTCGAGGCTTCCTCGAAACTCACTCTGATACCAAACTGTGGCGGCCCTAAATTCTAGGTCGCCTTGCTACCCACCATGTTGCATCCCATGTCACCAGTCCTTGCTACGTCATGGCCCACTTATCTTTGACATTCCGCGGCCTACTTGACTTCTTACTCTTTTCCATTTATTCCTAACTTAGCTAATTAATTTTCATATAATTATTAATAATTTCATTAGCCGGTTAATCAATTTATCAAATTATAATGAAATTCTATAGCGGAAGTCTTAATTTAAGTAAGTTATACAATATTCAACAATCCTAAGTAGTGAAAAACTAGCAAAAGATACCATGCATATATCAAGGCCAGTTAAGCATAGCAAAAGTTCCATATACATGTAATCAGTGTTCCATGGTCCCTAAAACCTAACAAAAGTAAATTAAATACCTACTAATATCAGATACGAGCCGACTCCACAATCTTAGAGGTTAGAGATAGTTGCCCAGTACCTCCTTGCCCTTGCCCTTGCTCGTCAAAGGATCTGCACTCGGTCACTCAACAAATACAATGACGAGTCCAGTGAGTAAAATCCCAAGAGAAGTCCACACAATATTCATGAAATAAAATTGACAAACTACGAGACATGTGAATATAACACCTGACAACAGTAGTACATATTTTCATGAATGTAAGCAGCACACGATAAACAAAAGCAATAGCGTGAAATAAATAAACAACATATACCAATTAAACCTGTTTAAAAATAAAGCATTAATTAGTAAACATCCGTATAATCAAGAGAAAACCCTGACCTACACTAGCTAGTAATCGATAAATCGAATATGAGTCACTTATATACTTATAGGCTTACAGTGGCTAAACTCCAACTTCAGTAAACAATATGGTTCTTTCTTGACGTTGTTACGCATCATGACCACCCTAATCCTTCCCGACAGTCGTAGATATATTCTAATGCCATCAATACGAGCACTATCACAAGTAATATGTGCATGCGATTTAGCCACAACCAATGTATATGCACACCAAAATAAGAGGGAGGTTTCTTTTTTCTTTTCTTTTAGGGCCCATCCAGTGTAAGCGTAGAAACCCATTTAGTTTAATCTGCTGCCCCTGACTCTATCAAACTAGTGGAAGTATTTTTAGGTGATCTTTACCTATGTGTGCCCACCAGTAGTCACACATGAAAAGCAAAATCGATAAACCAAATCATGAATTTTGAGAGGCATTCCATGGCTTTACGTACCTCGATCCGTGTTTCGACTTCCCTGGACTTCCGTATCCGATCGAGTAGCTCCTCGATGCCCGAGCTACGGTCCCCATAAGTCCCTAAAGTCTAATTTTATAAGTTTAGGTTTACAACTTTTTTATATTTAGTTTCTGTTTGTTGTTAGCGCTATGGGCTTGGGGTATCGCATTATGTAGTGGTAGTGCGCTAGGTAATTGATATAGCGCGTAGCGCGCTACTGTTCTTCAGGATGAAGAGTAGTTTGATACCTGATACGATTAGCGCGCTAACCGTATTAGGTAGTGCCTTACCTATCCTTTGGGATGGAATTCTCAAGTCGAGAATTCTGTTTTTCCCTTGAAATTACTTAACTAAACTTATCTAATACACTCTCCATACCCAATTTATACCAAAACAACAACTACACAACCTCAGAACAACAATTTGATAAAACATTCTAACAAGTGAGTTCATTAGATGGAGGAGATGATTAAGATAATGATTACCTTAGTTAAATCCTCTAATTTGCTTTAAAATGGTTGAATTCCAGCCTCCTAATCTCCTTCCCTTCTCTCTAAATTCCAGAATTGTAAATGGTTTGGTTACATGTGTTGGACCAAATGATCAATATATATTAAGGTGGGGTTGATTTGTAGCCCTTGATCTCAATGTGTTTACGTATCTCAAGGTTTGTCTAATGGTTCACCTCAGCCACTTAGCCCACTTACTCTAACTCACTAAGTCCTTGTGACACTAATTGATACTCACGTGACTCCTAGATGTGTCAATGTGTTTCTCTAGGTAAATCATATGGTTTTCAATTAATGAACTAAACTATAGGCCTTGATTTATTTAAATTTAATTGCACTAACTTAGGCCCATTTTAATACATATGCTTAGTATTTTATTTATCAAAATCAATCAACTTGTGGTCCTACTAACCTTCGACTACTCGAAACCCGGTGCCCTGCGTCTCAACATGCATTTCGAGGCGCGCCATAGCCTATCGTTTTAATTTGAATTTACTTGGCCAATGGTCACATTACCCATTTTAATTGATTAATTAGTCATCTGAACTTGAATTAGTCAAATTTCCTAGATTACTCGTAGTTTGCCTATCTGACACCCGCGTTGACACGCCTTTCGAGGCAAACACCTGTCAAAACTCGCCTGATAGCAACATACACACATGCGGTCCAATATAATAATAATAATTTTTAAACACCACATATACATAACCACCATCTAATAACATATTTCCTCGGTTATCGTATCTGAGTCAACCGAGTTGTCCACGTTGCGCCCGAATTACGACGGTTAATCTTCAAGATTAATGCTAATCCTAGTTTAATTAATTTGGGTCGTTACATGTATAATTTTGGCAAAATCATCTTTTGGTCCTTGAACTTTCAATGTTTTACGCTTTTGGTCCCTGAACTTTTAAACTACACATTTGGTCCCCAGCTTTTGATTTAGTTCACATTTGGTCATTTTGTCAGTTGAGCTATCAAAATCGCTAACGTGGCTTGTTGAATCGGCCACGTAGCTGATTGGACCGGCCACATTGGCAGTTCTTTGAATCGACAGTTCAATGAACCAAACCAAAAATAAGAAAAAAAACCAAAACTTCTTTAAATATCATATCAAACAATACATGCCCCAATTTCAACTTAACCTTCACCACTCACATTGTTTATGCCTCTCATGAAGGTGATCCTCGAAATCTATGATGGGTTTGATGGTATCTAGTGGATCGTCGATGTCTGGGAGCTCTGGGACTATTTGAAATTAATTTTGTAGAGATTAAGGAGGCCATTAATTTTGAAGCACTTAATTAGTGACCCATTGTAAAATTAAGGGGCTAAATTTTTTTAGTCAAATAATTAAAGGGTTAATTTGTGTGTACGAATATTTAGTAAATTATGTGGCTGTTGTTTACTTTGTAATATGTGATGAACTTAACCAATCAATAACAAAAAAACTAATCAATAAAAAAAAACTCACTCCAATCTAATGAGCAACTTATATTCATCAAATATAATTTAGAAATGGAAAACAGGGGTGGTGGAAAGGTAAGGATAATGGTGGTCGAGTGGGAAAATGGAGAATCGAAGGAGATTGAGATGAGATTTAAGGAATTTCAATTTTCTTTTTGTTTGGTTCAATTCATGCGAACCGTCGTTTTAAAGAAAAACCATCAACGTGGTCGTCCATTTAGCCACATGGCAGTTTCAGTGAGCCATGTTAATGATCTTAATGGCTCAACTAACAAAATGAAAAAAAATATGTGCTATTTCTAAAGTTGAGGAACCAAATGTATAATTTTAAAAACTCAGGGACCAAAAGCATACGACCTTGAAAGTTTAGGGACCAAAAGATGAGTTTTGCCTATAATTTTATACCAATTCATAAATCAAACGTCTTTGTAGTGCGCTTTTTAAAGGTTTTTATTTTATTTTTTCTATCATTTAAAGATGAATTCATCAATCAAGTAGCTTATTAGTAAATCTATTACACTATGTTTAAATTTTCAACAGAGCTACATCTCAAATCTTCTCGTTCTCATGATGTCGCAAGAGTTTTGTTATGTTATGGGCCAGGTAACTCTATTCATTAGCTTGTCGTCAAACATAATGAACATACCATTATGAATGACGGGAAATGATGTATGTAGTTTCATTCTATAAGGATTTTACATGATTCCGACTTATTCGTTCTAACTTGTTTTGAAAATACAAATCAACGAAACCGAGTAAATTATATAGAAACATTTGAACTAGTTATTAAATGATGTCTAAAATAATTGAATGTAGTTACAACTGAAGACAATGTTGGTTGTAAGTGGGAACCAGAAAGTAAAGCAAATACTTAAATGTAAAGTATGCAATAAAATAAATCAAATAAGGACACCATATGTGTTATCGCAGCTCGGTCCAAGACCTATGCCTGCGGGGCCACGCTTAGATGTAAACTCCACTAATATGAAGAATCGAACTACAAGACTCATTCTCGTAACTCCTCACTGTGTTGGGGCATGTGCCTTAGGTCAATCCATTAACTGTCTTTATGAAAT
The DNA here is from genome assembly GCA_039657365.1 of Stephania yunnanensis. Lineage (NCBI taxonomy): Eukaryota > Viridiplantae > Streptophyta > Magnoliopsida > Ranunculales > Menispermaceae > Stephania > Stephania yunnanensis. The sequence continues at coordinate 46,494,386 of CM077584.1, read as the reverse complement.
ACTTTTAGTTAATAAAATAGAGGATTTCATTTGCTGTTTATTATAATTAATTTGCATGTTTGCATTATAATAAGATCCATTGGTATTTACATATATATCCTAAATGTCCCTAGTCGATCATTATACTGGGAACTATAATGAATTAAGACTAGTGTGAGTCTTGATTGATGATCATATGATGATTATACGTATAGGGATACGAATCAAGATCACGAGTACTTGTTAGGGAACAAAGTACTACCGACCCGCTATGAGAACATCACATGGATTAAGTCATAGTTGTTTCTCATGATAGGTATATATTCCAGTCCTCTGACTTGATATTACCAGAGACTTCAACATTAGGAACACATTGATTTGACACAATCAAACGTTGTCTTTAACCGGACGATTATAAAGGTTGTGATTGGTTATTGTGTGAGCAATGTGATGAAGTTGTGTAATCAAGATAGAATTTGTCCCTCTCATATAAAAAGAGATATCCAGTGGATCCCTCGATGTGTTAGACTGTTAAAAGGCCTAGTTTGAGTGAATTGATATTGATCAATGTCACTTGGATGTTTTCAGTCTACCTAGAGATCGAGACTAGTACGATTGAACATGTTGGATGACAATTCCATGCCTTTTGTTTGATCAAAAGGATATCGTGTGACAAAAGGATGTTATATACATTATTGATTAGGTTGTATCGATTTGATATTCGTACGACTTGGGTAGTCATAATGTCTTGCTAGAGGCCGCTTATGACTTGTATACCAAAATGTGTTTTGGTACACTGCCAATGTTGTATGAGCCTATTGGGTCGCATACTAAGAATGGTTTTGCAAGATTTTAAGATGATTCCAGAAAAATGAATTTTATATGATAAAATTCATGACGGAAACGTCCTTGTGGTGTATTACACTTATACTTCTTTAAGTAGGGGTATATGTGTAATTTACTTAACCGTTTATATACAAGAGTTGTATAAATAGACGCTTTAAGTTAGAATAAACTAACGAAAGATCAAAAGGCCAAAACTCCTTTTTCGTTTAAGAAACGACTTAGGGTTTTTGGTATGCTCTGGATCGTTTTGGAGAGAAAGAAAAAGGTTTGGTATTCTCTCGAAGCTAGCACTTCAAATCGCGGCCGCCGTTCGTGTGTGGACTACTGGTAGAGGGCGTTCGTCGTTGGCAGCGCCTTAGAGATCGATCAACCTTCAGAAAGGTATATTGCGATTGAGGTATGATTAAGTTTTCATGGTTTAAACGTTTTTAATGGAATTAGATTTGGATCCTGTTGGGGTTTTTGTCAAAATTGTTTTGTAATTTCCGTTGCGTATGAACCCCAAAACCCAACAGTGGTATCAGAGCCTTCGAGTTTGATTCCATTAAATTCATTGCATGTTTTCTTCTGATATATACATGATATATGATCGAAAGCATGTTGATAGTTGATGTATATGTGATATACATAAGTTTTCTTTGAGATTTATTATCACGTTTGTGTATATGATACACATATTTGTGATTTAATTGAAATCATTAGGTATAATCTTTATTCTTTGTGCATTGATGCATGGATGAAATCTCTGTAATTCAATATGCATATTTAGGTTACATTGTTTTACGTTTCTTGAATTGTATAAGGTTGAATATTAATTCGAAACTAATATGATTAAATTCGATTGGGATAGTAGTTTATGATTCAATGACATATTTGTGATTATCTAGATGAGGACCGAAATTGCAAATAACTAATTTTCGAAATTATTTATTTATAAATAATTAATTTACGAAATTATTTATTTATAATTAATTAATTTTCGAAATTATTTATTTATAATTAATTAATTTTCGAAATTAATTATTTATATTGTTATATCTATTTTGTTATGAAGTTTCTATTTTATAAAGATAGATAACAAATTAGAATATGAGATAAATATCAAGAATCTTGTTATTGGTGATATACTAGGATTCAAATATCTCAAGTCCTAATTGGATTAGGATAAGATTAGTCCTAATTTAGGATAAGATTAGTCCTAATTGGATTAAGATAAGAAAAGTCCTAATTGGATTAGGATAAGATTAGTCCTAATTGGATTAGGATAAGATGATTAGTTAGATGTGGGCCCGAGTTAATTAAAATGTTTTAATTGACTTAATTTCGGATAAATTAAGGGGTTAATTTATGATAATAAAATCAGCGAAAATTATGATTTTCTATAGCAAATTTTAATTTTCGGAATTGAGATACGTCTTCTAAAAAAAAAAAAATCTCCAAATTGTTTAGTGATTGAACAAATCAATAAAATATATGCTATTTCATTGTTTACATAAAATCACTAAAATCTGAATAAAATCCCTCTATTAAATTTTAAGTCTCGTGCCATCCATTTTAAACACTTGCCAAGGCCTCGATCACACTAATATAGTTTCAGCCATAGCTGGGTGTATTGTGTTATCTTGGTGAGACAACTCGGGTAAGAGTTACCTCGATGTTTCAAATGGTCCGACTTAAAAAAGCCATCAAAATAGTTTTGAGCTTTAGGCAAATGATGAGATAAAAACATGCTAAGACATAAGATGTCCCATATCTCATAAAATGATCTAAAAATTACATAAGATGTAATTGGTAATTGTTACCTACCTAAATAATCTAGTTACGTGTTTCATGCCATAATTGTCATAGAATTAGGTGAAATATGGATTTTAGTCCCCTAAATAAACAAGATGCGTTTTAGGAGGGTTGTTAATTTAGTGGGAGTCTATTCCTCTATACTAAAATAAACTTCGCATTAATCTTTATTGTAGATCAATGGCCTCTTCAAGTAACAATAATCCCCTGTCATCGCGATCCATCCTTGAGAAGGATAAGCTATTTGAGACTAACTTTCTTGACCGGTTCGAAACTTGAGAATTGTTCTTAAGCATGAACGCAAGTAGTATGTCCTGGATGCTCTAATCCTCGAGGACCCACCACCCAATGCTACGAAAATTGTGAAGGATGCGCATAGTAAACATGTCAACGATTCTACGATGTTGCATGTATTATGCTTGACAACTATGGTTCCCGAACTTCGGAAGGACATGGAACTAATGGAAGCCTACGACATGGTCATGTAACGCCGAAGGAAATGTTCCAACAAAAGCTAGGCAAGAAAGGTTCGAGATAGTCAAGAACCTACATTCTTGCAAGATGACTGAGGGTGTGTCAGTTAGTCCTCATGTTCTGAAGATGAAGGGCTATGTTGACCAGCTCGATAGACTTGGATTCCCCATAAGCCAAGAGTTGGCTACGGATTTGATCTTGAATTCATTACTAGAGAGTTACTCACAATTTGTGATGAACTACAATATGAATAATATGGAGAAATCAATTTCGAGTTGCATTTGATGCTCAAAACTGCTTGAACAAAATATCAAGAAACCTCTAGTAATGTGTTGATGGTCCAAAAGGGAAAGGGATGAAGAAGAAAGGCAAAGGCAAGGCTAGAGTTGCCAAGGCATTCTTTTGTCGTCGCAAAGCCTATGGAACAAGTCAAGACCCTACTGTTCTCGCTTCAAAACACCCAAAAGAAAAGGAAGAAAATTGTCATTTATGTAATCAAACCTATCTTTGGCATTGTCGTCTCGGACACATAAATGAGAAACGCATAACGAAGCTCCATAAAGATGGGCTTCTAGATTCATTTGATTTAGAAACATATGAAACATGCGTATCTTGTTTACTAGGCAAGATGACTAAAAGTCCCTTTACTTGGACACGGTGAAAGGGCAAGTGATTTATTGGGTCTAATACATACGATGTATGCGGTCCTATAAACACAATGGCTAGAGGAGGTTATCGGTACTTCATTACATTTACGATGATTTCAAAGCATATATGGTTATGTATATCTTATGAAACATAAAGTGAATCATTTGAGATGTTTCGAACGTTTCAAAATGAAGTGCGAGAATCAACTTGGTAAAACTATCAAAACACTTCGATCGGATCGAGGTGGTGAATATTTAAGCCAAGAATTTGATGATTATCTTAGAAATTGTGGGATTGTCTCCCAATTGACTCCACCAAAGAACTCCACAATGGAATGGAGTTTCCGAAAGGAGAAATCGAACTTTATTAGATATGGTTCGATCTATGATGAGTCATGCGATCTTCCATTATCCTTTTGGGGTTATGCATTACAAACTGCAACTTTCACTCTAAATCGAGTTCCTTCTAAAGCGGTTGATAAAACACCATATGAGATATGGTACGGGAAGAGACCTAGTTTGTCTTTTCTTAAGATTTGGGGTTGTGAGGCTTACGTAAAGCGACAAGTCTCGGAAAAACTAGCACCTAAATCTGACAAGTGTTTATTTGTGGGGTATCCTAAGGAAACAAAAGGATATTACTTTTATAATCCCGCTGAGAACAAAGTGTTTGTTGCTCGGTATGGTGCCTTTATGGAAAAACAGTTTATTTCAAAAGACACTAGTGGGAGAGAAATAAATCTTGAAGAAGTTCAAGAATCACAGGTAAACACTGAACCGCTACTTGAAGTTCAACAACGTTCCGAACCAGTTGAACCTCCACAAGTGACACAAGGCCCACGTAAATCTAGTAGGGTAAGACATGAGCTAGAGAGATTCGGATTTCTCATTACTGATAGTCGTGATGTGTTGCTTATAGACCAAAATGAGCCCACCACTTATCAGGAGGCTATGTTTGGACCAGACTCAGATAAATGGCTAAGTGCCATGAACTCCGAGATGCAATCCATGTATGATAACCAAGTTTGGAACTTGGTTGATTTACCCAAGGTGGTAAGACCATTGGATGTAAATGGGTTTTCAAGAAGAAAAGCGACATGGATGGCGAAATGCATACTTTTAAAGCAAGACTAGTAGCAAAAGGTTTCGAGCGGACTCAAGGTGTTGATTATGATGAAACTTTTTCGCCATCGCCATGCTTAAATCCATAAGAATTTTAATTGCCATTCTTTGCATATTATGACTATGAAATATGGCAAATGGATGTAAAAACAACTTTTCTTAATGGAAAGTCATTGAGGACGTGTATATGACACAACCTGAAGGTTTTGTACATCCCGAGAATTCTAGGAAGGTATGCAAGCTTCAAGATCCATTTATGGATTAAAGCAAGCTTCTCGAAGTTGGAATCTTCGTTTTATGAAGCAATCAAGGATTTTGGTTTTATTAAGAACGAAGATGAGCCTTGTGTATACAAGAAGGTCGATGGGAGTGTAGTTGTTTTTCCGTGCTACTCGTATGTTGATGATATATTACTCATTGGAAATGACATCCCAACATTGCGAGAATGTCAAGTCTTGGTTAGGGAAGTGTTTCTCAATGAAAGACTTAGGAGATGCGGCCTATATCCTAGGGATAAAGATCTATAGGGATAGATCTAACAGGCTAATCGGTCTAAGTCAGAGTGCTTACATAGACAAGGTGCTGAATAGGTTCAGTTTGCAAGACTCTAAAAGAGGATTGTTGCCAATGTCTCATAGCATAAGTCTCGGCAAGACTCAATGTCCTAAGACAAATGATGAGCGAGACCGTATGAATAAGATTCCATATGCATCAGCTATTGGATCTATCATGTATGCCATGTTATGCACTCGACCTGATGTATCATATGCTTTGAGCACAAGCAGATATCAGTCGGATCCTGGTGAGAGTCACTGGATAGCAGTAAAGAACATTCTTAAATGCTTAAGAAGGACTAAGGAAATGTTCTTGGTCTATGGAGGTTTTGAAAATGATCTAGTTGTAAATGGTTACACAGATGCAAGTTTTCAAACTGATATAGATGATTTTAGATCGCAATCTGGATATGTGTTTATTTTGAATAGGGGTGCGATGGTGGGAAAGTTCGAAGCAAGAGGCTGATAGATTCTACAACAAAGTGAGTATATTGCGGCGTCCGATGCAAAGAAAGGAGGCGCTTTGGATCAAAAAGTTCATTTATGAACTAGGTGTGGTTCCAAGTATTGCTAACCCCGTTTGTTTGTATTGTGACAATAACGGGGCAATAGTACGAGCCAAGGAACCTAGATCACATCACGAGATCCAAACATATACTCGGGCGTTTTCATCTCATTAGAGAAATTATTGAGAGGGGAGACGTAAAAATTTGCGAGTACCTATCGAAGACAACGTTGTGGATCCATTGACAAAAGCTCTTCCACAAGCAAAACATGATGGTCATGTTAGGTCATTAGGCATTAGATGCATGTATGATTGGTCCTAGTGCAAGTGGGAGATGTTGGGGCATGTGCCCTAGGTCAATCCATTAAGCTGTCTTTATGAAATACTTTTAGTTAATAAAATAGAGGATTTCATTTGTTTGTTTATTATAATTAATTTGCATGTTTGCATTATAATAAGATCCATTGGTATTTACATATATATCCTAAATGTCCCTAGTCGATCATTATACTGGGAACTATAATGAATTAAGACTAGTGTGAGTCTTGATTGATGATCATATGATGATTATACGTATAGGGATACGAATCAAGATCACGAGTACTTGTTAGGGAACAAAGTCTTTGGACCGACCCGCTATGAGAACATCACATGGATTAAGTCATAGTTGTTTCTCATGATAGGTATATATTCCAGTCCTCTGACTTGAGATTACCAGAGACTTCAACATTAGGAACACATTGATTTGACACAATCAAACGTTGTCTTTAACCGGACGATTATAAAGGTTGTGATTGGTTATTGTGTGAGCAATGTGATGAAGTTGTGTAATCAAGATAGAATTTGTCCCTCTCATATAAAGAGAGATATCCGGTGGATCCCTCGATGTGTTAGACTGTTAAAAGGCCTAGTTTGAGTGAATTGATATTGATCAATGTCACTTGGATGTTTTCAGTCTACCTAGAGATCGAGACTAGTACGATTGAACATGTTGGATGACAATTCCATGCCTTATGTTTGATCAAAAGGATATCGTGTGACAAAAGGATGTTATATACATTATTGATTAGGTTGTATCGATTTGATATTCTTACGACTTGGGTAGTCATAATGTCTTGCTAGAGGCCGCTTATGACTTGTATACCAAAATATGTTTTGGTACACTACCAATGTTGTATGAGCCTATTGGGTCGCACACTAAGAATGGTTTTGCGAGATTTTAAGATGATTCAGAAAAATGAATTTTATATGATAAAATTCATGACGGAAACGTCCTTGTGGTGTATTACACTTATACTTCTTTAAGTAGGGGTATATGTGTAATTTACTTAACCGTCTATATACAAGAGTTGTATAAATAGACGCTTTAAGTTAGAATACACTAACGAAAGATCAAAAGGCCAAAACTCCTTTTTCGTTTAAGAAACGACTTAGGGTTTTTGGTATGCTCTGGATCGTTTTGGAGAGAAAGAAAAAGGTTTGGTATTCTCTCGAAGCTAGCACTTCAAATCGCGGCCGCCGTTCGTGTGTGGACTACTGGTAGAGGGCGTTCGTCGTTGGCAGCGCCTTAGAGATCGATCAACCTTCAGAAAGGTATATTGCGATTGAGGTATGATTAAGTTTTCATGGTTTAAACGTTTTTAATGGAATTAGATTTGGATCCTGTTGGGGTTTTTGTCAAAATTGTTTTGTAATTTTCTCTGCGTATGAACCCCAAAACCCAACACACTGAGCTCCTCCAATCACTATGTGGACCTTCCATACACAAGATCCTTATCGTGTGTGAAGTTTCCTCCCACTGAAACACCCAAGTTCTTTTGGTGTTTTTACAACTCGATAATGAAGTGAACAGAACGTATTCATAATACAAAATAAACTGAATTACTGGTGTACATGACTCAATTACCTTGACATATATACAAACTAATGTATATTACACAATCTTAAATAAACTAGCAAGATCTGAACAATTTCCGTATCTAAATAACTATGTTCCTCCATGATTATTATGTGGTGATAATTCTTCTGAATTGCAATCTCCAACCTCTTCATAATTTTTAGTTAGCCATCAGTCGATTGGGGATATCAAATCTTCAACTCTCTGATCCATAAATCCTATTGCAATCGCTTTGAACCATTGATGGCAACCGCATATCTTTATCATATATCTAACTATTTCGGATATGATTTCAAGCATATATATCATGTGTTGGATCTAGATGACTCATTTATTGATAACGTCAATCGTAACAACTATAGTTACAAATCTAAGCTATCGATATGATAACGACACTAATAACCTCCCCTTTATCACTATGTTGTTACAATAAGTAAAATGAGTTTAGGAGCAAAAATTACAATCATGAATCGGCTAACATTTTGCTCCATCATATATAGTCACAAAAGTTTTCAATAATGTTTAGTGCTTTTCCAAAATTTACGAAAGTAGAAAGATAAAGATACTCTTGATACACATAAGTAGCAATAGCTTCCATGGTGGTTACAATCACTTCAACCATCTGGTTGCACCATGCTGTTACATCTCTAATTAGTCTTCAATAGAAACCCCGACATAAAAATACTAGTAGAAACATCTTTAGACCAACAGACTTAAGAACGCAAAAATAAATAATACCTTTACAAAGATGAAATGAACCCCTTCCAAACTATCAAAACAATTAAATCTTCCCCTTTCCGATAACATAAGGAGGAAATTAACCATGGAGAACCATACCATCTACTGCGGTGTAGGATCAATAAGCTTTAGAAACTCAAATAGCCTTTGGAACAAATTATCAAGTAAGGCTCGTTGCTATTATCAGCTCATTCTCTTGCTCTTACCTTGGATCCAAGAAGTCACTTCCATCTAGCTCTGAGTCATAATGAGCTCGTTAAATTGGTGAAGACTGTTTAGGTACAAAGGAAGCAGTTGCCTCATATGTAATCCGAGTCTTTATCTATTTCTTCTTCTGAATTCATGTTCTTTGCTTCATAGTCCTTCTTATGAAAACATGTCTCGATATAGTACTTCTTCCTTTTGAGGCCTTCATATCTAGCCTCGGTTTCCTAATTAAGCATTCGACGAGACAGTCCTCTGTGATTGCCTAACTTCACTCTGGGTTGTTCCGCCTTAATATCATAATCTGGAATGTTATTTTGTGGATCTGGTCTTTTAGAATTAGAAACAGTAACAAATCTTTCATTAGTCTTTGCTTCAGTTGCAACCGGACTTGCTAGTTCATCAGCTGCAACTGGAGTTGTAACTTTCGGTTTTCTAGCCTTCTTATTTGAAACTTTCTTTTTTAGTTTCCTTTTCAAAGAAGACAATAGAATAGTCTCATCATCACCATCATCATCTCTTTTCAGAACATTTAGCTCTTCATAAATCACCCCCAAATCATTAGGGGTTTCCTGATTTTAAGTATTTTGTCAATTAGGGATTTTAGGGGCTTCATGCTCCGTTGGTTCTGTCTTAAGAAGGCTTGCATTTTCTCGAGAAGTTGTAGTTAGAGTAGAAATTTCCATGGACTGATTAGGAGCCTCGTGCTCTGTAGTATCCATTGGTTCTTGAGGAACTGGTTGCTTGTGAGTAGGTTTTTCAAGAGCAGATTCATTAGGAATAACATCAAAACCACCTTCGGTTGGCTCGGTGGTGGTCGTTAGAACAATTACTTCTCTATTCATTTGTCAAAAACTGGCTTGGCGTTCCGTAACAATCAGTGATGAGACATGTGGTTGTATTTGCCCTTCATCATGTTTTTCCCTAATTTCTTCTTATGGTAAGGGTTGATCAGACACGTGGGTGACATGCACACTTTCTATTTGAACAAATGATGCTTGTAGTTCGTAGTTCTCAAGGTTGTCTGACTGTGTTGATGATGACGAAGGTTGGTTGCATAACTTTTTTTTTAACAATAGTGGAAGACCCTTCGATGAAGATTGAGATTTCTCCTGAATTGGAGATAGAGGTGGAATAATGCTGAGTTGCATAGGATTCATAATCTTCATTGACTTTTTTAATTGGTTTCTTTCCGTTAAATTTAGTTAGTGCCTTAGATGCAGTCCCCTTTGCAGAGTCTCAACTTCGAAACATAGTGTTAGGCTTGTTACAACTGCTCAAACAGAGCTTGGAGATAAAGATCAAGTGAGAATATCACAGTAATCCAAAATCGATACAAACGATGAGGTTATTTTTGGTGACCTTAATGCTTATCTACCCCCTTTAAACTCTCACCAACCCCTAATTAATAAGATTAATGATAATTGCAAATAAAAATTAAATTAGAGCAAATGAAAATTAAATTAGAGCAAATTAAAACAAAAATATTGCAATGGTAATATTACTGTTAATGTTCGACATGTCCAACATTACTCAAATTAAAACACTATTAATCTACACACAAATCGTTACTCCTCCTTTATTTTATTTTTATTGTCAAAAAATATTAAAAATAGAATGGTGAGAGTGACAATTGTGAATTACACAGGGCTAATACACAACCCAATAACCCATCTCAAAAACTCAAACCTATAAGCATTAAGGGCTTTAGTAAATATATAAGCCAATTGTTTTTCAGTATGAACATATTCAATAGATATTACCTTCCACTAGATCACGGATGAAGTAATACCTCAACTTAATGTGCTTAATTCTTGAATGCTGAAAATGATTTTTTGAGATGTAAATTACACTGCAATTGTCACAGAATACAACAAAAGGTTGCAGCTGAATGTTATAATCACTTAACATTTGTTTCATCTAGAGCAATTGTGTGTAACAGCTCCCAACTGCAATGTACTCTACTTTAGCTGTTAAGGATATTTTTCTTGCTGAACCAAGACACCATGTTTGTTCTACTAAAAAAATAACCTATAGGGGTATTTTTTTTTATCACCAACATTACTTGCCTAGTCAGCATCATTATAACCAGCTAAAGATATATTAGAGTTAGATGAATACCATAGTCCCAAGTTAGATGAGCTTGCCACATATCGAATAATCCGCTTAACTACTCTCATATGAGATTCCTTTAATGTAGCTTGGTTGCGTGAACCTAATCCCACATTGAATAAGAGATATCTAGTCTATTTGCTGTGAGGTAGAGGTGACTCCTAATCATGCTTCTGTAGAGTGATGGATCTACTGGTTTGCCATACTCATCTTTGGTCAGCTTCTCGGTGTTCTTACATGTTTAGCCTATTCCAAACCAAATCATTTGATCAAGGATTAAGAGTACTTATGTTATGACACAAACATACCTTTGCTGGTCTTGTGAACTTGGAGACCAAGGAAATAACAGAGTTCTTCAACCATGCTCATTTCATATTCCTTTTGCATATTATTGACAAATTATTCTAACAATCATTTTGTAGTAGCCCTAAAAACTATATCATCAACTTATATTTGTGCTATAAGGATTGATAAGGATTTTTGCTTTACAAACAATGTCTTGTCCACACTTCCACGACTATAGCCTGATTCAACAAGAATTTTGCAAGCCAGTCATACCAGACACATAGAGCCTGTTTCAACCCATATAGTGCTTTCTTCAATTGATAGACATGATTTGGGGAGGAGGGGTCTTTGAATCCTTTAGGTTATTCAACATACATTTCTTCATTGACTGTACCATTCAAAAATATACTTTTGACATCCATTCGATAGAGCTTAAAACCAAGAGAGCATGCAATAGCAAGAAGTAGTCGAATATATTCTAATCTAGCAACAAGTGCAAATGTTTCATCAAAATCTATTCCTTCTACTTAATTGTAACTTTGAGTAACTAGACGAGTCTTATTTCTAACCACTTCTCCTTGTGCATCAAATTTGTTCTTGAAGATTACTTTATGCCTATTACATTAGCATGTTGTGATCTTGGCTCCAGAGTCCATACATCTAGTATTTGAAATTGATTTAACTCATGTTGCATTGCTACGATCTAGTACTCATCCTGCAATGCATGAGACATAGTTTTAGGCTCGATATTTGAGACATAGCAGGCATACCCGACTAACTTCCTGTATAGGGGTTGCAAAAAATGGGTATGGACGGGTACGGAACCGGACACCCCCTTAATAACGACTAAAAATAGTGTCCGGACCCGTACTCGTTTTTGAAACATACAATTTTTTTTTGTCCTGGACCCATATGTTTTTAAAATATACAAGACTCATTTTTTAATAAAATAAAATAATTTTTTCACTTAATTATTAACAAAAATGCATAATTTTTATGTTGTCATGCATTCCATCACTACAAAAAAGAAATGTTATAAATTCAAAATCCAAGTCTTACAAGTTTTCATATAAAAATAACAACATCATTAGTAAAATTATAATTCAATCATTATGAAAGTTTCAAAACATTACTATAAATAAATAAGTATTATTTAAATTAATCGCGAAACAAGTACCCATTTTTTTAAAAATTTGTCCGGCCTCGGACCCATTTTTTAAAACGGACAAAAAAACATGTCCAAACCCGTATTAATTTTGAAGAAATTATGTCCCGACCCATTTAAAACGGGTCCGGACGAATGCAGACAAACGGTCCGGGCACATTTTGCCACCCCTATTCCTGTAGTCTATTCTTGTTGTATATCTAGTCATTATTCCTTCTTCTTTCTTCCCAATAATGTTATTTGGTGGATGTTGTTTTTGAATTCTGCTTGAGGGTTCTCGAGTAACATCTTTGACTTATTCCTGTGTGAGGTTTGTGTAGCATTTGTTTCAGGTGAAGCTTCTACTCGAGTTGCAACTGGCAGTGGATCATCCTCTCTGTTGTCAATCTGTGATGTTTACTGTTCTGATAGAGTATCATAAAAGAACACATTAACTGATTCCATTACTCCCTGGGTAGGTTGATTTAGAATTCAATATGCCTTGTTGTTTGTGGAGTAACCAAGGAAGATAGCATCACCACTTCTCGAGTCAAATTTTTTCAGCACCTCCCCGCCGTTTAGCACAAAACACTTGCTTCCAAATATGTGAAAGTAAGCAAGATTAGGATTTTTACCTTTTCGAAGCTCATAAGGTGTCTTGTGGGTGAAAGGACGAAGATAGGTTCTGTTGATAGGGTAATATGCTATGTTCACAACCTCTACCTAAAGTTTTGCAGGAAGATTTTTGGATGTGAGCATAAATCTTGACATTTATTGAACATGTTTGTTCTTCATTTCAACCACCCTATTTTATTGAGGTGTAATTGGAGTAGAGAATTCCTGATGAATTCTCGAGACGCTGCAGAACTCTTGGAATTTAGAGTCTTCAAACTCTTTCCTGTGATCGCTTCTGATCCTCATGATATGTTTTTTGGAAGCCATCTTTTCATTCATCAATTTTAAACATAAATCACTGAAACTTTCAAAAGCATTTGATTTTCTTTCAAGAAGAGAACCCAAGTGAAACGAGAAAAATCATCTACGCATACCAGAATATATCTCTTCCCTAATGGGCTTATCATCTGAGTAAGTCCAACTAAGTCAATATGTAAGAGCTTGAGGACTGCTAAGGTGTTGCATCTGCCCACTGGTTTGTGGTTTTCTCTTTTCTGCTTACCAAGTTGATAGGGTTTGCAGATCTTGATAGTGGAGAAATTAAACTTTGGTAGCCCATGTACTACTTCTAGGTTTGACAAATTTCTCGGGTGTTTATAGTGGACATACCCCAGTCATTGATGTCATACTTTAGTGATGTATGTTGCTAAGTTGTAACAGGACCTGTTGAGCTGTTGCGATAGGTAACAATTATTAGATAACGTTTCTTCGGTCATGATACATTCTCATTTTACATCATATACATTATATATGTTTTTGATGAAATTTATATAGAAATCTTGATCACATGGCTGGCTAATACTTAGTAAACTTCCCTTTAGATCTTCCACATGAAAACTCCTTCTAAAACAAGCAGACCAGGAACCTCCGAGTTCCTTTCCTAATGACTTAGCTTCGCACACCATTTCCAAAAATGACATATCCACATGCATGAGATTGATAGTTGATGAGAAGACTCTTATTACTGGTCATATGTTTTGAACAACGATAATCAAAGTACCAGTCAGAGGATGACATGGACTTTAGTGAAATATTTCTCTGGACTGAAATACTGAGATGCCGCTTTCAAGGCCAATTCTCTAGACTTCTTTTGTTGATTCAGATGCATCTCATTGGTAAGAAACCCCATGAGTTCTTCAAATTTTAGATCTTTGAAACCTCGATTCTCTTGAATAGCAGCAACTTTTACATTATATTTGGCAGAAAGACTTTTGATTGCCTTTTCGACCAACTTTTTGTTGGAGTTCTTCTTCCCTAGTTGTTGGTCTGGTTTTCAATGTTTTTGAGCTTGACAATGTATTCGGTAACATTTTCTTCCTCTCCCATTCTCACCGTTTCGAACTAAGATGTTAGCAACACAATTTTTGATTCACGAACATCTTTGTTAGCTTCAAAAAATTCTCCAAAATCTGCCAGGCCTTCTTTGCCACTCTACATGAGGAGATAAGCTTAAGGTACTCTTAGTTGACAACACCGAAGATAACGTTCAATCCCTTAGCATTGGTCGATAAAAGCTTCTCCTCATTAGCCGTCCAATCATCTGAGTTCTTTGGTTCTCCATCAACTTCAGGTGGCTTGTACCCTTTCTCCATAGCCCTCCATGCTTTGACGTCGATGGATAAAATGTACCCCTCCATGCAAGCTTTCTAGTACGTGTAATTCGTATTGGTTAGCAGTGGTGGTCTCGTGTTTGAGACACCTTTATAATGGTCTGATTGGTTCCCCTGAGACATTGTGGTTAGTACGGATCTCACTTGTCTTTGTAAACAAAAAGTTCGTAGTGCCCACTCTGATACCAATTAAAATAATCGAATGTGGTTACAACCGAAGACTATGTTGGTTGTACCATAAAGTAATGCAAATACTTAAATGTAAAGTATGTAGTAAAATAAATCGAACTAGGACACCAAATGTGTTATCCCAGTTCGGTCCAAGTCCTATGTCTGTGAGGCCATGCCTAGATGTAAACTCCACTATTATGAAGAATCAAACTACATGACTCCTTCTTGTGACTCCTCACTGAGCTCCTCCAATCACTCTCTCTTACATCACTCTATATGGACCTTACATGCACAAAATCCCTTTTGTGTATGAGGCTCCCCCTTACTGGAACACCCAAGTTCCCTTGATGTTTTTACAACTCCATAATGAAGTGAACAAAACAGGTTCGCAATACAATGTAAACTAAATAACTAGTGTACATGACTCAATTACCTTGACAAATATATAAACTAATGTGTATTACACAATTTTAACCAATATTTGAACAATCTCCATCTTTAAATAACCACGTTCCTCCATGATTAAGATGTGGTGATAATTCGTCTGAATCACAATCTCTAACCTCTTTATAATCTTTAGTTAGCCATCAGTTGGTTGGGGATAAGATCAAATCTTCAACCGTCTGATCCAAAAATCCTGTTGCAACCGTTTTGAGCCACCGATTGCAACCACATATCTTTATCCAATCTCCAACTATTTTGGATCTGATTTCGAGTGCATGTATCATGTGTTGGGTTTGAATGACTCATTTACTGACAACGTCAATCGTAACAACTATAACGACAAATCTAAATTGTCGATATGATCACAACACTAACAATGTCAAAACCTTTTTTAGTCAAAATGATGTCAAAATTTGATCTAAAAAAACGATGTCAAAACTCAATTAATGCTTGATCAATACATTGGAAATATTATTGGTTTTCTTTAAAATAATGATATATGAAAAATTCATTTGATTGGGTAAAATATATAATTCGTGTGCTAGCCAATTGAGTGACTCAATGATTTGATATGAAGTTTGAGAGTAAGAGGTCATAGTTCGAACTTTAATGGATGCAAGTTGTTTTTTTCCTTATAAAAAAAATATACAATTCGGTGTGATTTAATAGAAGAAAATATATTGGTAATTAATGTATAAATGTGACATCATATATATACGCACACATGTATGTGTTACATGTTCACTTGTAGACAATATATTAAGTGTGGAGTTGAGTCATAGTTCCCACATTTAATTGTATGCATGTGCAGCAAAGTCAAAAGCATACAAACATATATATACATGCAAAAATGAGTCTTTACTTTTTATTAAATCTAATATAATACAATATTGATCCTAAATGCATGACAAATGCACATTGCACCCGAAGCAACGTGGTGTAGTGATAGCAATTCAAGGTTAAGACATTGACTAAGATAACAGTCTCGAATTTGAGTTGCAACAACTACATTATGTCATTCGACTATTTTTGAGATTTAAGAAAGATGCTCTCGATCATCCTCGTGGAACTAGTCAGATTTTAATCGAAAAGAAAAGGATCAAGTCGGTCTGAACATCCATGAATTTCAAAAAAATAAAAATAAAAAAATAAAAACAAACGCACGCTAATTCACCATAAAAATGCACTTTAATTAGCAATTTCTTTTTTTAAGGACTCCAACGTGAGTCAAACCTCAAATTAGCAATTGCTGAGTGTGTTACGAAATCGGGATGTTAGTGTCATCGTGAGGGCTTAATTACTGTGCGTCATTTTATCCGTTTGAAGTGTTGTTGTTTAGAAAAAGAGAAGTGCTAGAATGACATCATGTCACACCATAAGACATATTGGCTCACAAGAGTCATTCATGTGCACCTTGAGATGTAGACATACACAGATCTCGATGCATACGGGTCGAAGTTACTTGAAAGACTCTTGAGTGTCAATGTGTCTTATGGTGTGGTGTGACATTGTGTTATCGTTCTAGTATTTTTTCTTAGATAAAACACTAATAAGAAAGAGTATGCATGGAGAAAAATACTACAACGACAATCATAAATGACTCTCTACAAATATATTTGGAACACACAACATAATACCCTTCAAATTAGTTTAGATCATTATATATATATATATATAATTACATAGGTACAACATATCGGGGTCTTTTTTCAGCCCTTTCTTACTTTATAATTTTAAAAGCAGGGCATAATATAACTTAAGAGAATTAAATTAACTCACAATCTCTGCCACCGTCCTTGAGCACTTTGATAAAACTTTCATTGGTATAGTGATCGAAGTGAGGTGAAAGGGGTTGCAATGGAGGAAAAGAGACAAGAGAGGGACACGGAGGCATGGGCAACCGCCCATTGCTCCTCTAAGCCTCGACATCCAGACGTCACCGGTGGTCTGCATGCCGCCATGCTCAAATCTAGAGACATGCTTGTAAGAATAATTAAGCTATAGCCATGTATTTAAAAAAAAAAAATTGGTGCCACGTGGACGGTAGGCTGAGGTCCAAATAGGCTGCTCATCAACGGAAGTGGCTTAGAGCTTCTCGAATGTAAAATATGGATTATGGATTCATGACACATTTGATGGAATGTCCATCCCACATTACTTAAAGTGACATTGACCTTCGAAAATGCTCTCCTACATCTATTACGGATTACACCTTCTATTAATAAGGTGAATTTTTATTTAATAGTTTTTTTAATGCATTCTGTTTAATATCATTAAATTATAAATAATTATTAGATATATAGTTTTACTTATGTATAACTGATTGGCGTTGGCCCGACGCTGAAAAAGAGGCAAATTTTGCTATTTTATTTTGGGCACTAGCTTGGCGTGCCTAGGCCCTAGGGCCTAGCGCCAAATCGAAAATTCACGTTATTTGGTGTATTTTTTTTGTCTGTTTTGGCACCAAAAGTTGTGTTGTTTCGTACAGACGCAATGCATATTGATTTTCTATAAATTAGAGTCCTTATATGTATCATATACATTGCAAAACCAAAATTTCATGGCTTAAAATCCTAAGCCTAGTTTAATTTCCTTATTCAGGATCAGTGATTCGTGACGTGAGACCTGCATCAAGGTGCGTGCATTGACCGAGGCGAGTTGGTCGATGTATATGTTAGATTTGATGTGATGTATGTCTAATGTATTCTATATGTGTAGACTATTAAGTCACTTCTACTTGTGTTTATATGTCGAGACGTGAGCGGAAACACACCTCGAGATGTGTGCCGACGTGGGACCGAAGTAAATAGTAATGTTGTAAGTTTATTTAGGCTTAGTGTAGCTTAAATAGTAGTATTAATGGCACTATGATTGATTTTATATTAAATGTACATAAGTTAGCAAATTAAAATAATAGCAATGTGATGATTCTCGAGATACGTGTTGGCACATCAAGAGACCAATTGAGTTTCTAAATTGTGTTAGCTAGGTGGAGATAATGGAGAGTTAGTGAGAATTGTGGCAAGGTGTAGACCGATAGATCAATCTCGAGATACGTATAAACATCAAGATCAATGGCTAATAATCAACCTTATCTATTTGTATATAAGATTGAATTGATCAACTCATGCAACCATTTCATTTCATTTCAAGACTTAGGAGTTAAGTAAGGTTGCTGGAGAAGAAGGAATTTGTAAAGATCAGCAAATGGAAGTGAACTTGGGTTGATTTGAAGGTATAGATATCAAGTTGGAGGTATTCATCAACTAGGTAATTAAAACATATACTATAAGTTTAGCTTAGTTTGGTGAATTTGATGATAATTGTGAGTTGCAGTTGATGTGGTGGTTGTTTTGGATCTTTAGGTGAGTTAAAACAAGGGTCCCAATGTGTCGGTGTTAGCCTTATGTGGAGAAAACTCAGAATTCAAAATGCAGAATTCTGAGTTTTCCTGCACATAGCGCGCTAGGTATGATCAGCTAGCGCGCTACTTGCCTATAGCGCGCTAGAGAAACTGGGTAGCGCGCTAATGAGGTCACTAGCGCGTTAGATAGGTTACCTAGCGTACTAGGTGCTCTGACAGCATAAAAATAACAATTTCCTAATTTCGACTTAAACATTCTAAACAAGTCTAATACCCTAACTAAATGTCTAAACACACCCGAAAACATGTTAATTGATATCGGGAACCTAGAGAAGAGTCTCCAGGGTTCGGATACGAGTTTTGAGGTGTTGGGAGGCCGGAATAGCTAGAAAACTTGCGTGGATTGTAAGCAAACTGATTGAAGTATTTATTTACATTTCATTCCTATTTTATTATTTATTTACAGTCATTTAGACTGATTTGCCTTTGGTGCTCTATATGCCATGACTTGTTGATTCATCTCATTTTGTAAGTTTGCTATCATGGAAACAGTTGTTGGTCAATGCTTTCATTGACTCTATATCATGTGCTATGTCATTCTTGATTGTTAAGACATTTAGTCAAATGAAATAGCATGCTATTGGTAGTGGTTTACGGTATTGTAAATTTCATTTCCTTTGTGCATTAAAAATGCAATCCTATTGTTAGATTCTGAAATTGCGTCATTCCTTAAAATATGAAAGTAGTTCTTGTATCTAGAAACATTAGATGATATATATGGGCGCGACACTCAGGGGTCACTAGACATTAGGGATGATGGGATCTCAACACTAACTTGTATAACACACGGGGTATGAGACCTAGGGTTGTTGGCAAGCATACATCATAGGTGACTGGGATTTGTGATTGATTATGAAGGCGTAGAGCTTAGCTCGACTCCATCCTGAGATAATAGAATAAAGGCATTTGTGATAGGACTCACGGTCGACCGGCCCTAAATCATTAATACTTAGCCATGTGTCAGTCTCATATTGATTAGTTAAAAAATCTTTTAGCATGACTTTGTTTTCAGCATAGTTGCTATTATTATGCTTTTAGATTTTTGTTATATATTTGAAAATGTGAACAAATGTCGCTAAGTGTTACTTTCTACTTTCCAGTACTCGCCGTCCTTTTATGGCGGTGGATGTAGATCCATCGAGTAGCAAACTAGGCAAGGAGAAGATCAATGACTACCACTGAGCCAGTGGAGTGCTGCTACCTTTGTTAGTGTAGGTTTTTGACTTGTTGTATGACTTTTATATGTGTTTCCCATAATTTTGAGGTTTTATATATTATGGGTTGAGAGATAGCATCCTGATCAGATTCATGATGATATATTATTGTCATTTTGTTATATATATTCATGCGATCTTTATTTCCCAATTTTTCACATTCTTAGGTATCATGTTAAAAGCTTCCGCTAATGTATTAAAACTTATGACGTATAACTTTTAATTAAGTTTGATTTATTATTTGATATAAAACAAAAAATGCTTGTTTGAAAAAAAAAATTCTAGTAAGAGAAAAGGTTTTTGAAAGACTGACTATACGTTGTTAAGTCCTATGAGATAGAGATTAGGGCTTAATGACGGGATCAGGTCGGATGGTGCCCTAATTTGAGAAGAGGTCGTCACAATTGGTATCAGAGCCTAAGTTTGTAAAGCCTAGGTAATAAAATATGGTTTATTTCATAATATGATATCAATGTTATAGTTGATATCAAAAGCCAACATTTCACAATAAGCTATACACAAACTTAAATAAAACAAGAATTTTAGCTGTGGAAAACTAGATGATCCTTGCTTAGAAACCATTAGTTGGGAAGTGAGTGAAAGTGAGATGGGGATTTGTAATATGTACATGTTAGTTTCTATATGTATATATATATATATACGTTATCTACGTAGTAGTTGATTCGAATTCACAATCAACTTGCAGACACCGATGATTGATTTACGCGATAGCGAGGATATAGGTGCTAGTGGCAGCCAACCTCCTATTCCACCTGCTGATGATTTTCAGAGGTTATCTGACCGATTAGCAGCTCAGGGATAGCAATTAGCGGATTTCATTGCCATGATGACAACATATTTTGCTCCACTAGCACAAATACCAGCCCCTGCTACTACTACTACTGCTGCTCTGCTGTATGCTTGCTATTATTGCTGCTATCATATCAAGTATCAAGTATCTTTGCTATCAAGCTCTCGCTATCAAGCTTACTACTTACTTCCATATTATTAACACCAAAGCTTCACACTACTACTTCCATATTATTAACACTAAAGCTTCACACTACTACACAAATCACTCCGATAGCACAAATTATACCGATCGTAACAACACCAGCATAGAGAGTTTATACATTGTCTTTCACTGCTATATCTTCTAGCTCGATAGCAGATGCTTAGTTGGTGAAGGATTTCATCAGATTGAAGCTAGTTTATTTTGATGGTCATCAAGATTCTAAGAAGATTGAGAAGCGGGTTACTACTACTACTACTACTACTACTACTACTACTACTACTACTACTACTACTACTACTACTACTACTACTACTACTACTACTACTACTACTACTACTACTACTACTACTACTACTACTACTACTACTACTACTACTACTACTACTACTACTACTACTACTACTACTACTACTACTACTTCCATATTATTAACACCAAAGCTTCACACTACTACACCAATCACTCCGATAGCACAAATTATACCGATTGTAACAACACCAGTCATAGAGAGTTTATACATTGTCTTTCACTCCTATATCTTCTAACTCGATAGCTGAGGTTTAGTTGGTGAAGGATTTCATCAGACTGAAGCTAGTTTATTTTGATGGTCATCAAGATTCTAAGAAGATTGAGAAGTGGGTACTATCTTAGGAGAAGCTGCATAGAGTTTTAAAGATTGAGGATAGACTTCGAGCTGAGACTTTGTAGCATAGACTGCTGAGATACGCTGATGTTTGGTGGCATGCGATGATATCTCCTGATGGAGACTTTGAGTTTTGGGATGCCTTTAAAAGAAAGTTCTATAAGCGGTACTTCCCACATGCAGTGATGAAGAGGTTGAGGAAGTACTTCATAAATATGATACCGGGAGCCGATGAGTCGGTGATGAGCTATAGAGATCGATATGGCTATCAGAGACAATTTGTTAGGGATTTAGTGAGAGATGACTCTAAGGATGTATACAATTTAGGAGATGGACTGAGTTAAAATATATGATTTTATGGCCAGTTGAGGTGTTAGGACCTTGGGTGAGATCTACAAGCATGCATTTCTCACGAGACCTACTACTTGGATAGAGTTGCTGACACTATTTGGACCAGCATTGTCAGTGGATTAGACCGCGAAGTTTGAGAGAAGGAGACAAGGGTAAAGGACATATGAGATGGTAAAGAGGTTCTCAGGGATCAGGGGCAGCCATATCGACTATATCCTACACATCATGCCTGACTCCACTATAGCGTATAGTTAGTAGACCCCCTTTGCCACCTCCAGCCATATCAACTTTACCAACTCCTACTTTACTAGCTTTTCCACCGCCATTAACACTACATTATCAGCAATAGGGTGGTAGAGGCCGAGGCCGAGGCAAAGGTAGAGGTAGAGGCTGAGATGGTTCCCGATAGAGACGGTCACAGGGACAAGCCTAGGATCAGGCTTAGGGTCAGCGCATGCTGATTACTTGCTATAGATGTGGTCAGGTTAGACATATAGTGAAAGATTGTCTACAACTTGCAACAATATTCCAATAGCAGAGTCGAGTGAGTGTACACATTGTAGCTTAGCCAGATGCAGAGGCTACTTGAGGACTTATTGAATGTATGGTTTCCATTTATGGTAGAGATTTATTTGTTTTACTTGATTCAGGTTCTACAATATCTTTCATTTCTGGTCGCATGATATGCATATTAGGGTTGATACTCGTTAGAGTTAGCGTATATTTGATTTTGAGTATCACGGTTGGGGATATGATTTACCCTAATTTTCTTGTTGAGATGTGTTTAGTAGAGATAGGCAAGATAGAGTTACCTATAGACTTCAAGGTACTCGAGTTCGTAGACTTCGACGTCTTGTTAGGGATGGATTGGCTAGCAGCGTATCACGCTCGTGTCGACTGTTTCGGTAAGACAATGATCTTTTTAGATTCAAGGGCGTCCGATGTTCACATATAGTGGTAGTACACTGAGACCCGATGGCATTAGAGATCGACTTGCGACTAGTAGAGAGATGAAGGCTCTGGTATTGTTATACATAGTAGTAGAGATTCAAAAACCCAGACTTGAGGAGATTTTAGTTGTGTGTGAGTTTTCTGATGTGTTTCTGGAGGACTTACTTGGTTTACCACTACTGAGAAAGATAGACTTTATTATTGAGTTAGTACCCGACACTAGACCTATTTCTATACCACTATACCGCATGGCTCCGAGAGAGTTAGAGGAGTTGAGGAGCTAGCTTCAAAATTTGAGACAAAAGGGATTCATCACACCTTTTGTGTCGTCATGGGGAGCACTTGTCTTGTTTGCGAAGAAGAAGGACGGTACTTTGAGGCTGTGTATTGACTATAGACAATTGAACAAGGTCATAGTTAGAAACAAACATTTATTACCATGGATTGATTATTTGTTTGATCAGCTGAGAGGAGCACAATGTTTCTCCAAGATAACCCTGAGATTAGGATATCATCAGTTTAGGATTTGGGATGAGGATAGGTCTAAAACAACGTTCGACACGAGATATGGACACTTTTTGTTCACTGTCATGCCGTTTGGTTTGACTAGTGCTCCTGCCATGTTTATGGATTTGATGTATCAGGTTATGAGACCGTTTCTTGACCGCTTTGTGATAGTTTTCATCGATGTTATATTGATATACTCAATGACTTGAGAGGATCACGAGCAAAACCTCAAGGAGATGTTGCAAACTTTGAGGGAGCATAAACTATACGCCAAGTTCAGCAAATGTGAATTTTGGCTGTCAGAGGTTAAGTTTTTAGGGCATGTTGTTGGAGCAGTGAGTATTGTTGTAGACCCGACCAAGAATCAGGCTATTATGGACTGGCCAGCACTGACGTCAGTCACGAAGATCATGAGTTTTTTTGATTTAGCAAGGTATTACAGTAGGATCGTGAAGGATTTCTCGAAGATCGCTTCACCGATTACTAGAATGACCCAGAAGGATGTCAAGTTTGATTGGTCAGAGGAATGCGAGTCGAAATTTGCTTAGCTGAAGAGGTTATTGACCACTGAACCAATTTTTGTATTGCCAGAGGATGGACATAGATTTCTAGTATATACATATGCTTCTCATACAGGTTTAGGTTGTGTGTAGATGCATGATAAAGACACGATGACTTATGTATCCTGACAACTGAAGATACATGATAAGACTTATCCCATTCATAACTTAAAGTTGGCAACGATGGTATTTGCTATAAATATATGGAGACATCATCTGTATGGAGAAATATTCACACTCTATACTAATCATAAGAGTCTGAAATATCTCTTCACACAGAAAGTGCTAAACATGGGTTTGAGTTTTTGAATGACTACGACTTTTCTTTAGAGTATCACCCAAGAAAAGCTAACGTAGTTGCTAATGCGTTGAGTATGATACCTTTTGAAGATGTCGAAATTGTCAGATACAATATGATGCATGAGTACGGATTACTCGAGGCAGCGACAATAATGAGTCATTCATATATTCCTACAGACACTCGGGTGATGATTTATGCATAAATGAGGCTATAGACAATGTCTACGTAGAGAGTGTCAAATGGTCAAAGTGCCGACATTCTGTACCTGAGATTTAGTGTGTTAGATTAGAGTGCTAATCGTACAAATTGGACAGAGACAACGAATCTGTGTTCGAGATTCAAATGTTGATTGTGGATACAGTATGTGGCAAAGATGAGATTCTTCAGAATTCACACCGTTCCTGATTCACTGTTCATCCAAGAAGGATCGAGATGTACCATGACATGAAGAGACATTTTTGGTGGCTTGGGATGAAAATGAACATATCAGAGTTAATCAAGAACTATGGGATTTGCTAGCAGGTGAAGGCTGAGCATTGTAGACGTAGAGAATTATTACTGTCACTTCCTATTCCACGATAGAAGTGGGAAGACATAGTCATGAAATTTGTTAGGGGATTTCTGAGGACTGCTAAACAACACGATAATATCTAGGTGAGTGAGGATAGATTGACGAAATCTGCCTATTTCTTACCAATTGCAACTCACCGCACATTCGACCAATTGAGCATATTGTTCGAGATGGAGATTATCAGACTATACGGGGTACTATTGACTCTTATGTTAGACAGAGATGCTATGTATACATCCTGGATATGGCAGAGTATGTAGGAGCAGTATGGTACGCACCTACAATTCAATATAACCTTTCATCCTCAGATTAATGGGCAGATTGAATGGTTGATTCAGGTTCTCAAGCATATGCTCAGGGCTTGTGTACTTGAGTTTGACGGATCTTAGGAGGAGTACCTAGCATTATGTGAGTTTGCATATAACAACGGTTATCAGGCTAGCATTGAGATAACGCCATTTAAGGCTTTATATGGTAAATCATGTCGCTCACCATCTTGTTGGGCTAAGCCAGAGGACTGGGAGTTAGTGGGGTCTGAAATTGTTGTTGATCACACGGAGAAGGTACGATAGATTCACTAAAGGCTTAAAGGGGCCAAAGAGAGGAAGAGGAAGTATGTAGACATGTATCGCAAGGATCTCACTTTTGACGAGGGAGCCTTTATATATTTAAGGGTTTATCCTCAGAAGGGTCTTAACAAATTTGGTTTTAAAGGCAAGTTAGCACCGAGATTTATCGGGTCTTTCAAGATCGGAAGACGGGTTAGGAAGGCTGCTTATGAGCTTGAGTTACCTCTACAGATCTCGGGGATTCATCCGGTCTTCCATATTTTTATGCTTTGATTAGCTAAGTTAAAGGTAGGTGTGAGACCGACGGTTAACTTGAGTTAGATTAACCGAGAATGAGGATGTATCCTATAAGGAGCAGCTAGTATAGATCATAGACCAAAAGGTACATCAATCGAGAGGCAAGTCTATCCCGAAGGTGTTAGTTAAGTGGCAGTTCCACAAAGACTTGGAACTCACTCGGGAGTGGGAAGACTATATGTGAGATATATTTTCATACCTTTTCGAGTTAGGTATAATCTTAACTGAAGCTTAATTTCGAGGACGAAGTTTATATTAGCTAGGAAGATTTGTCACAGCCCAAAATCCCAAGCCTAGTTTGATATTCTTAATCAGGATCAGTGACCCCTAACGTGGAACCCACATCGAGATATGTGCATTGACCGTGGCGAGTTGGTCGAGGTGTATGTTAAATTTGATGTGATGTATGTGACGGCCCCAATTTTTCACAAACTGGGCACCGCCCGGCCTAAGCCCACGTGGACCCCCGAGCCAGTCTCGCAAGGTCAACGCAGACCTAATCAGCCTTCCAATCCATCATTATCAGTAAATTCAAAAGTTTTAAGTTGAGTTATTAATATTTTTCGATATTTTACAATTAAGCGGTAGCAATACTACATTAAATAACTCAACAATAAGGTAAAAGAGTTAGGCAACCTAATTGTGGAACCCAACATAAATGTATCACATCGGAGGAGAGTAAATAAAAGTTATACAAAAATGTTCACCTAGCTATGGAGCTTTCCCTTTGTTACTCATCTGCAACTCTGCACTCAGTCAAACACGAGATTGACGAGCCCAGGTAAGTAAAATCTAGTAGAATCTAAATAGTAATTCAAGATAAACTGAAACGGTCTAAAAATCATGTAGATAAAAAGAAAACTATACGGAATGCATGATAATGAGACTGTAAAACAATGAACGTACAACGAGAATGAGTGTCAAAAGAAACAATATAGAGAGGTGCCCAAGTAGTCTAAGACCTCTGAATGCGGGTGCCACAGGGTCGCAACGCCAAGCAGACTCGGTCATCGGATGCGGCATCGCCGTACCTAAAATGTCGCGAATGAGGGATATCAACGGCGCCCCGGATAAAGCACATCTCACTCCGACAAAATACTGTGACTCGAGGACATATTTACTTTGAAAGTCAAAAAGTGAACGTGTTCAACTAAACGAGTTGAACTCGTAATTACATGAGGAGATGCTGAGCGCGCCAACTGATACGGGAATTAGCGTGATGACTCAGGCAAGGCAGTCTCACGAGTTTTAGCAGTATCACTCAGAAAAGTTTCACGGTGGTAAGAATCTTAGAGCAACAAATATTCATGACGTCTTGGCCATACCAGATCATATGAGGTCGAGAATTGTATCAGTTTCGTTGTTTGGCGAGGCCGATGCTTGGTTGTGCACTACGGTGGCATCGATGTGGACTCTCTGGAGTGCAGTCGGTGTTATGGTGAGTGAGAGCGTGGGAGCACACACGTCGGAGTACCAGTCACATTCTCGGCATCGTTACATTCAGTGCGAGGGTCTGGAGATGATGGACATGTTCCAGTTGGAGCGGGATTTCAATGTACCTGTATGGGCGTGTGGACAGCCAGAAACAAATTCTTGCTACTGCCACGTCAAGTCGATTGATTTACATTTCTCGCGGGCATACAACGGATATACGTATGTTAGTGACGGTGGATCATGAAATTGAAATGTTCATTTGTATTCCACTATATGTTGCGATGATGTTGCCCTGACATATATTGATGGGAGAAGACAGATGCTGTGTTATTTGCTTGGAGGTCGCGGAGGAGCCCAGCTCATCACGGAGGAGCCCAGCCCAAATTTACAAAGTAAGATGGGGGTATGGCCTTGGGCGAGTATGGCCTAGGGCGGGTATGGTCTTGAGTCTTTATTCATAAAACACCATTGTCCGGTGTGATTTGTTTCAATTTCGAGGACCAAATTCTTAATTCGTTGGGAAGACTGTAACGGCCTGAAAATTTGACTTGTGCCACGTGTCAAGTCAAGGTCGTATGTGAGACCCACTCGTCAAACTACATATATCCGAATTCAATTTGAGATGATAATGCTAACTATGCGAGGAATTCGAGAAACCAAAACACGAACGGGGACGCGCCTCGAGTCGCGTGTTGACGTGAGATATGCATCGTGATGTGTGTAGCGCGAGTATCGAGATTTTTGAAATGAGGCGAGTTGGTGCCTCGAGATGCGCGTTGCTCGGTTGTCCAGTTTGTCTCGAGATTCGTATTGCACGAATCTCGATGACACTTTTGATTTGAAATTAAAAGAGAGAGAAATATATATATATATATAAATGGGATGTCCTGTGTGGTGCCTTACGGTTGAGGTGCGACTCGCGCATAATAAGGGGGGGACATAAAAGGTGTAGGGGGCCTTTGGCCTTGGTGGGGGGGTTCCTCTACCTTGGAGGTCCCAGCCCCCAGGTGGGGGTATGGCCTTCACAATGTATGCCTAGTGTATTGTATATGTGTAGACTACTAAGTCACTTCTACTTGTGTTTAGGTGTCGAAACGTGAGCGGAGATGTGCCTCGACATGCGTTATAGCGTGGGACCGTGGTAGAGAGTGATGTGGTAAGTTTATTTAGGCTTAGTGTAACTTAAATAGTAGTATTAATGTGGCTATGGTTGATTTTGTATTAAATGTATCTAAGCTAAGAAACTAAAACAATATCCATGTGATGATTCTCGAGATATGTGTTGGCACATTAAGAGACTAATTGAGTTTCCAAACTGTGTTAGCTAGGTGGAGATAGTGGAAAGTTAGTGAAAATTGTGGCAAGGTGTAAGCCAATATATCAGTCTTGAGATATGTACACACATCAAGATCAATAGCTAATAATCAACCTTATCTATATGTATATAAGATTGAATTGATCAACTCATACAACCATTTCAATTCATCTCAACAATTAGGAGTTAAGTAAGATTTCTTGAGAAGAAGAAATCAGTGAATATCAGCAAGTTGAAATGAAATCGGGTGGGTTTAAAAGTGTAGAAATCAAGTTGGAGGTATTCATCAACTAGGTAATTAAAACATACACCATTAGTTTAGTTTACAATACAGGGGTCATTGGGTGAGTTAAAACAGGGGTCCCAAAGTGTTGGTGTTAGCCCTATATGTAGAAAACATAGAACTGAAAGTGCTGAATTTTGAGTTTTCCTACACATAAAGCGCTAGGTATGATCAGCTAGCGCGCTACCCGCGTATAGCACGCTAGAGAAATTGGGTGGGTTACCCAGCGTGCTAAGTGTTTTGACAACACAAAACATCAGTTTCCTTATTTCAACTTAAACATTCTAAACAAGTCTAATACCCTAACTAAAGGTCTAAACACACTAAAAAACATGTTAAATGATATCGAGAACCTAGGGAAGAATCTCGAGGTTCAGATACGAGTTTTGAGGTGTCGGGCGGCCGAATAGCTAGGAAGTTTGCGTGGATTGTAAGTAAACTGATTGAGATATTTATTTACATTTCATTCATGTTTTATTATTTATTTACAATCATTTGGACCGATTTGCTTTAGTACTATATATGCCATGAATTGTTTATTCATCTCATTCCGTGAGTTTCCTATCATGACATGGGTTGCTAGTTATTGCTTTCATTGACTCTATATCATGTGCTATGTCATTCTTAATTGTTAAGACATTTAGTCAAATGAAATAGTATGCTATAGGTAGTGGTTTACGATATTGTAAATTCCATTTCTTTTGTGCATTAGATATGTAATCCTATTGTTAGATTCTGAAATCATATCATTCATTGAAATATGAAATTAGTTCTTGTATATAGGACCATGAGATGATAGAGATGGGCACTACACTTAGGGGTCGCTAGAATTTTAGGGAAGTCGAGACCTCACCACTAACTTGTGCAGTACACAGGGGTTGCTAGTTATTGCTTTCATTGACTCTATATCATGTGCTATGTCATTCTTAATTGTTAAGACATTTAGTCAAATGAAATAGTATGCTATAGGTAGTGGTTTACGATATTGTAAATTCCATTTCTTTTGTGCATTAGATATGTAATCCTATTGTTAGATTCTGAAATCATATCATTCATTGAAATATGAAATTAGTTCTTGTATATTGGACCATGAGATGATAGAGATGGGCACTACACTTAGGGGTCGCTAGAATTTTAGGGAAGTCGAGACCTCACCACTAACTTGTGCAGTACACACAGGTATGAGACTCGGGATTGTTGGAAAGTATACATCACAGGTGACTGGCATTTGTAATTGATTATGGAGTCGTAGAGCTTAGCTCCGACCTTTAATAAAGATGTAGAGCTTAGCTCCATCTCGAGATAGTGGTTTGAAGGCATTTGTGATAGGGCTCACAGCCGATCGACCCTATATCATTACTAGTTAGTCATGTGTCAGTCTCATATTGATTAACTAAAGAATCTTTTGCATGACATTGTTTTCGGCATAGTTGTTGTTATTGTGCTTTTAGATTCTTGCTATATATTTGGAAATGTGAACAATTGTCTCTCAATGTTTCTTTCTACTTTCCTGTACTCACCGTACTTTTTATGACGGTGGGTGGAGATCCATCGAGTAGCAGACTAGGTAAGGAGAAGATCGGTAACTACCTTTGAGCCAGTGGAGTGCAGTGGCTTTTGCTAGTGTAGAATTTTGACTTGTTGTATGACTTTTATACGTTTTTCACATACTTTTGGGGCTGTATATATTATGGGTTGAGAGATAACACCCTAACTAGATACATGATGATATATTATCGTCGTTTTGTTATATATATGCATGTGATCTTTGTTTCCTGATTTTCCACATTCTTAAGTATCATGTTAAAAGCTTATGCTAATGTATTAAGACTTCTCCTGTATAACTTTTAATTAACTCTGATTTATTAATTGACATAAAATAAGAAAATGCTTGTTTGAAAAAAAAAATAGTAAGAGAAAAGGTTTTTGAAAGGCTGATTAATACATTGTTAAGTCCTATGAGATAGAGATTAGGGTTTAATGACGGGATTAGGCCGTGCGGTGCCCTAATTTTAGAAGGGTTCGTCACACAAAAGCTTTGGATCAAAAGGGTTTTACTTATTTTCAAGCATCATTCTATCAAAAGCTCTTCAAAGAGTATTCTTGGTTGGAGTTATGTTACACTCATATCAACAATAACTATTAGAGACTTGATTGTATCTTGACTGTAAGTTTCGATTTTCCCATTGTGTATTCGCGATTTCGACCGAAAGAGAGAAATCTTGTCTAAAAGAGAGTGATTACGTGCTTCAAGTCTTTGTTTGGTGTTACCATTCTCTTATTATCTTTCTATCCGAAGTAAACTCATTCCAACAATTTTTAGACAAGAAAATATCCATCAAGGCTCATTCAACCTCGAATGAAATTGCATAAATGAATGGGAATGGTGGTTCTTCATTGTCCTCCAAACTTAATTCTAGTGGCCAGTTCGTTCCTCATTCAATACAAATCATGAAACATGATTTCAGCCCCTTTGAGGTTCGATGGGGATATTTTCAATCAATGGTAAGAGAAAGTGATCTTCTTTCTCATATATCTCAAGTTGGCATACATCATTGACGATGCACTTGAGACCCTCCCTGAACCAACTTTGGATGATTCAAATGAGGTGGTGGATCGACATGTCACGAGGAAGCGGATGACTATCTTTGTCGGGGATATATCCTTAATACATTTTCCTACAATGTTTATGAGGCACATCGATTTATTGAATCGACGAAGCAGTTGTGGACCGCGCTGAACTCTAAATACTGTATTGAGGAGTCTAGCACTCATAAGTTTTTAATTTCAATTATCTGGATTTTAAGATGACCAATGACAAGTCTCTACTTACTCAAGTTTGTGACTTACAAAAAAATGTTGGTGATCTTAAAACAGTTAGAATTTTGTGACGGCTCTAAATCCCGAGGTCGCCACGTGGGGAGGCGCTGCCCCAGCGGTCCCGTCCGATCCTTGACCCACTGGGTCCCACGCGCCACTGACGCCATTTGCTCCAACGCACTCCTCGATACGCATGTTAACTCCCTTCGTTAAATAGTTAGTTCGACAGTTAAATCATTTAAAAACAACAACGAAAGTCTTAAATTTAAATCAAGTAAACAATTAAATTTATTTTCATATAAACATCATTTATAAGAGCAATTCCTATTGTGGAAAACCCGGGGAAAGTACTATGTATATATACGACGCCCAAAATCACAATATTAAACGGTAATATATACAAGTACAACGTCTATTCAGTCTCCCATTTCCAAAAATAAGCAAAATATCAAAATCCGCACGTACTAGTAGGTCCTTAGCCGCGGGCAGTCCGATAGAGTCGCCCAAAATGTCCTTGCCCCTACTAGCAGGGTCTGCACTCGACCATCACCAAAAAGTATGGATGAAGAGTACAGTTAGTAAGATTCCAACAAAGAACACCAAGCATTTATACGAAATATAAACATATACCAATAAACATGTCAAATAATCATGTGAACTAAACAGGCAACTGTGCTAAGATCATCACATGAATAAATAATACGAGATAAACAAACCGTGTACTCCTCCCGGTCACACTAAACTGTACGTCAAACCCTCAGGATCCTTTCGGTGAGTGCCCCACTTCCTTTCACCTGGTTTCCATACCCCCAGATCCTTTCCGTGGAAGCCCCCACTTCCTTTCATCGGGTTACCCGCGTACAGCCTAGTGTGCCATAAGTACAACACGAATAGCAAAAGTCTCGACCCCCAACCCAAATGCGTCACGGAAATCAATATCAAGGAATAGGGGAATAGCATCCAACAACCACGAATAGGCAATCAATGATAGAAAAGTAAACCCTAAGTGAATTTTAGATGGAATCTTACGTATCTCAAAAACGCACTCACTTGCGTCTCGATATGCGCACCTGACACCTGACTATAGCATCCTAAGTCCCTGGTGTCCATTTTTACCATTTCAGTTACTAAATCATGCAAGTCGCAAATAAAATTAGGTGAATATACATCACCTCAATCCCGTCGTCGACATTCGTCGATTCACGCCTCCGATCGGACCAAAAACGCCATCTCGTCGTTTCTCAAGCGCCGTTGCCGCTTGCTTAGCCGAAGCGACGATTGCCGCTTGCGTGGCGACGCGCCAGTAGTCATCGTGTCGCTGCCGGCGCCACCGCGCCCGCCGCTGCTCTCCTCAGCGCGCTAGCGCCGACGCTTGATTCGCTTGTCCGCCAAGCGCACCGCAGCTGGCGCCGTTTGCTCCACCAGAGATCCGCGCCGCTGCCGCCGCCGTCCACGCTGCTGCCGTCGTCGTCGCTGCTTGCTCTCGTCACCGCTTGTCGCCACTGTCGTCACCCGCCCGCCAGCCCCCTGTCGCGCTCTCTGCCGGCCGGTGTTGCTACGGTGATGCCGGCGCTGCTGGATAGTGGCGCTGCCGCCGCTGCCGCTCGTGTCGTCGCCGTCGTTGCTCGCCGATCCTCCTCGCCGGTGCGCGGCAACTGTCGTCTGATCTCCACTCTCTTCTCCGATATCTCTCTCTCTCTCACTCTTCTTCGATCTCTCTCTGCTCTCTCTGCCATGTTTTTCTCTTTCTCTCTTTTACTTTTCTTTCTTTTCTCTCTCTATATATATATATATATTTACATTTTCTACTTTTGATTTTCAAATCAAAAGTGTCTTCGAGATCGTGTTGCACGAATATCGAAGCAACCTCAATAATTTCACCTCTTTGTCCACCGCCTTTTGCTTGACTAAAATTTGTCTTGAAGTTTCCGAGCAGCGCGCATCTCGAGGCACCAACCCGCCTCATTTTCAAAATATCTATACTCGCGCTACAAGCATCACGAGACGT
The DNA here is from genome assembly GCA_039657365.1 of Stephania yunnanensis. Classification (NCBI taxonomy): domain Eukaryota; kingdom Viridiplantae; phylum Streptophyta; class Magnoliopsida; order Ranunculales; family Menispermaceae; genus Stephania; species Stephania yunnanensis. The sequence goes on along the minus strand of CM077584.1, from coordinate 46,460,922 downwards.
ATCCAATGTACATATTAAAACCACATAACACGACTATCTCGGTCTCACGTTGGCACGCGATTCGAGGCGCGTCCCCGTTCGTGTTTCGGCTTCTCGAATTCTCAGCGTATACGCATACGTATTTCGGCAAGTGGGTCCCATATACGACCCTAAAATGACACGTGGCACGAGTCGAATTTTCGGGTCGTTACAATTTCTCTTGAAGAAGATTTTCAAGTAGGTTTAATTATTTCCAAGTTGCCTACAAATTGGAATAGTAGAAGAAACTCATTCATAAAAAGAATAATTATACTCTTGAATCCCTCTAATGCCATCTTCAAATTAAAGATGACTCTCGAAAAAGAGAAAAGGTTGGTGATGACTTGAATTTTGAACTCGGTTCAAAGACAAATTTAGTGGAATCTCACCATTTCAAAAAAATTTAAGGCCAAGAATGACTCAAAACTCAAGGGCTTTGTCAATGAAAACACAATTCAAGCAAAAAGGTAAATGTTACTATTGTGACAAACCGGGACACTCTGCACGAGATTGTCGTTCCAAGAAGAAATTCTTGAAGAATAAGAAAGTGATCAAGGAGATTCACAATATGTAATGTGTAAAACATGGAACTTATAGCAACAATTTACCAAGCCAACTCGATTGCAAATGAAGTTGGGTGGTGGCTGGATACCAGCACAACCATATACTTTTGCAAGGAATGTAGTTTTTCAAGACATACGAAGATCTTGCCACTAGTAAAGAAGTGCGTATGGCAAATAAAAATTGCACCAAGGTGGTTGGCAAAGGAATGATAAATATTAAGATTACTTTGAAAAAAATAATACATTTAATTAATGTACATTATGTACCTGAAATGTGTAAGAATCTTGTATCCCTTGACCTCCATACTAAGAAAGGTTTCCATTTTGTTCACGAGTCGGATAGGTTTATCTTGTTTAGGGGAGGTGTTCCTATTCGCAAAGGGTACTCATGTAATGGTGTGATTAAATTGAATGCAATAACAATGAATTATTCTTCTTATATGGTTGACTCATGTTCATTATGATATGGTAGATTAGGCCATGTTAATTCTCATTGCATTAGAAATATGTATATCTTATGCCTAATTACGAGTTTTAATATTAATCATGATACAAGGTGTGAAATATGTGCACAAATAAAAATCACAAGACAATCACACAAATAGGTTCAAAGATCTTTCGAAATTCTTGATTTGATACATAATGACATATGTAATTTGAGAAGTCATGCTACATTAGGAGGGAACATGTATTTTCTTACATTTATTGATGATTTTTCAAAATATTCCTATGTTTATCTTTTGAAAGCAAAATTGAATTTTATGATAATTTTCTTGTTTTCAAACCTGAAGTTGAAAATCAACATAACAAGAAAATTAAGACTCTGAGATCCAATAGAGGTTGTGAGTATTATTCCAAGGAGTTTGCAAGATTTTGTGAGACTAATGAAATTATACATCAAGCTACGACACCTTATACATTACGACAAAATGGTGTGGTGAAAAGGAAGAATAGAACTTTAGTAGAAATGGTTAATTCTATGCTATTAAGTTTTAACTTGCATTTGGATTTATAAGGGGAAGCGTTTCAGCTTGTTTTATTTTGAATAAGGTTTTATTAAAGAATATTAATATCACCTCATATGAACTATGGTTTAAGCCACAACTCGATTTTAATAGACTTAAAGTTTGGGGTTGTTTAACTTATGTAAGGAAACCATATTCGAAGATGCCTAAATTGGGAAATAGAACTTCTAAATATGCTTTTATTGGTTATTCAAAGCATAATGTGATATATAGATTCTTACATTTGGAAACTAGTGATGTAATTGAATATATAGATGTACAATTCTTTGAACATTTAAACAAAACATATGACATTCTTTTACATTCAAATCGAGAGAACCTAGAGAAGTTGTCTCAAAACTCTTTTAATGAACAAAATCATAGGAATATAGAAGATTTGCCTTCAAATTCTTCTAATGGATAAAGGGATCTTCCTATTACCGATGGTGATAATATTGAAGTAAGGAGAAGTAAAAGGTAAAGGATTGATAAATCTTTTGGCCTGGATTTCATAACCTACTTGGTTGAAGGAAATATATGTGAAATTAAGGAACAAATAAAATTTTTCTTAATGTTGATGATGACCCTATTTTGTTTTAACAAGCAATTTCATTAAGGGATGCTTCATTTTGGACATAAGCGATCACTGATGAGATGAATTCGATTTTATCGAATCAAACTTGGGTACTTTCTTATCTTCTACCATGATCGAAGGCAATTGGGTATAAGTGGGCATTAAAAAAAAATTAAATGCTGATGGAACTATAAACAAGTTTAAGACATTTCTAGTTGCTAAGGGCTATAGACAAAAGCATGCATTGATTATTTTGATACATACGCACCGGTCGCAAGAATAGCATCAATTCGGGTGTTAATATGTCTTGCTTCTATTCATCAATTAGTTATCCATCAAATAGATGTGAAAATGACTTTTCTAAATGGTGATCTAGAGGAAGGAATATATATGGAACAACCGAAAAGTTTTGTTATGCCAGGTCAAGAGAAGAAGATTTGCAAATTAGTGAAATATCTTTATGGCCTGAAGCAAGCACTTATGCATGCATGAAAAGTTTGACACAGTTGTGCAATCATTTAGATTAAAAGTCAATGATGCTGATAAATGTATTTACAGTAAGTTTGACAATGATGTTGGTGTACTCATATGTTTATATGTAGATGACGTGCTTATATTTGGTATTTCACTAACTTTAGTTGAAAAAACCAAACGATTCTTGTCTACTAGTTTTGACATAAAAGACTTAGGAGAAGCCGAATTAATTTTGGGAATTAAAACATTACAACAAGATAATGGTCTTACATTGTCCCAGTCGGTATATAAAGATCCTGGTATCCTAGTAACCCAAGTAAACAATACTGGGATGCGATTACCTGGATCTTTATATACCCGAAAGGGACTTTGAATTATGGTCTACATTTTAATGGATATCCTACATTTTTGGAAGGTTACAATGATGCTTGTTGGAATGATGTGGAGTCAACTCCAAATCAACTAGTGGATACATTTTTACGCTAGAAGGGGCGGCTATTTCTTAGAGCTCAAATAAACAAACATGTAATTATGATTCAACAATGACGTCATAAATAATTGCCCTAGCAGATGCAAGAAAGGAAGCGAAATGGCATAGGAACTTGTTGATGGAGGTATCATTATGGAACAACCCATGTCTGGTTATATTAATCAATTGTGATAGCAAGCCAACTTTTTATAAGGTCGTGAGTAAGACTTGTAATGAAAAGTCTAGACATATAATAAGTCTAAGACATAATCTTTTGAGGCAATTACTCAAAAACGGGGTCATTGCAGTTGATTAGATGGAATCTAACAAGAATTTTTAGCGGATCCATTAATAAAAAGGTCTTGTTAGAGATATGGTGTCTCAGATATCAGAAGGAACGAGACTTAAGTTTGCCTAATTTGATTATTTCTTGATGGGAACCCAACATAATTCTTGAAAATACAGAATAAGTTCAATGCGGTACTAACAAGTCAATTGAAGATTACGGAGCACTAGAAAATCTATATTAATAAAATGTCCTTTCATAGTTTTAATGTTGGTTTTTGTATGATGGCGATTGATAATTGGGTTTTATTAATTCGATTAGAGTGACTCGTAGAATCACTTAAGTAGACTTACCTATATTGGTGTAGATTTGTTGTCACTTCTTATGAGCCTAAACGACTCTAGAGCCCTCGAGAAAGGCAAGATTTGCACAAGGCATGATTGCGCAATCAACATAACACTCTGACTTATAAGAAATCAATATGTGTGATATTTTCGATTTCATTACAAGGGTACTTGGTTCAAGATTTGTTCACCATAGCACCTGATGAAACTTTGAAGTATACGCACTAAGTGAAAAGTTCAAGTCCAAAAGACACTTCTCATTTATGTATGGACCTCGGAATGATGCTATATGAGTTTTATGTTTTATTGTAATTTTCAATTTATATGTCCTTATATATTTGAAAATTGGAGGAATGGGAATGTTGTAAAATATAAAATCAGAGCTACTGCTTTTGGTGTTGATAGAGGCAAATTTCGTTTTTTATTTTAGGCGTTAGCATGGTGCGCCTAGGCGCCAGGAGCCTGTGCTAAACCAAACATCTGTGTTATTTGCTGCGTTTTTAGTCCATATTTGCACCAATAGTTGTGTTGTTTCGTATGGACTCAATGCCTATTGGTTTTCTATAAATTAGATAGTCAAAATACGTATCATATACATTGCAAAATCAAATGCTTTAGATCAAAAGGGTTTCACTTGTGTTCAAGCATCATTCTATTAAAAGTTCTTCAAAGAGTATTCTTAGTTGGAGTTGTGTTACACACACATCAGCCAACAACCATGAGGTACTTAATTGTATTATGAAGGCAAGTTTTGATTTCCCCATTGTGTATTCGCGGTTTCGACCGAAAGAGAGAAATCTTGTTTAGAAGAAAGCGATTACGCTCCTCAAGTCTTTGTTTGGTGTTACCATTCTCTTCTTGTCTTCCTATCCGAAGTAAAATATGAATACAGTTACATTCATATTTATCTTTTAATTTCTTGGTATTTTTCGTATTTATCATTTTTGAAGAATTTTTGTAATAATTATCTTAAGTATAAATAAAAATTAAACAATTATTATAATAACACAGATAAAGATGTAAACTTTGCACTGCAAAATAATAATATAAAGACGAAAACTAAAACCCACCTATTTTATTGCAGTTTTTTATGCTGCAATATTTTTTCTTTTTATTTTTGTCATGAGCCATTTTTCTCAATTTTTTTATTTCATTTTTTATTACATGGCTTAATAGACAGTCTATTGCACTTTCTAAAAATAGAGGTACGCTAAACATTGTGAATAGTTATTTATGTCACATCATATCTACATTGTAAATCCACACTTATATTAGAAAAAGATTTTTGATTTGAATGACTATTTCATCTTAAGTGGCGCACATCCATTTACAATCTACATCTCTATTAGAGATGCACTTACCTACCTACAGTTTTATTGTTTATTGTAGCTTTCAGTTGGATGTGTGGCAGCTTTACAATTCTCAAACAAAAAATGAAAAAGATGCGGGTGAGTGCATACTATTGTGAAGTGTGGATGACCATGCATGCACATCAACATATTGTGTAGTCATGTAACTTGTATTGTCATTTTCGATGTACACCAACTCTTCCATGTATTGTCAATTACTTGTAATGTGTTGTATGACATGGGGTGTATGTGTTAATTGTCTCACATTGATTACTTGTAAAGTGTTGTATGACATGGGGTGTATATGTTAATTGTCCCACATTACTAAAACACATTTGTCATCATACCAAATGGCCTATATAAAGGATGCTAACCTCATTGTAAGAGCACACCAAGTTGAATGAAAACTTCTCATTCCAACTATCTCATTTCTTATCTTCTCCTTTGTAGTAGTAGTTTGTAGTAGTAGAAGTTCTTAGTCTTCTATTTTCTTCTCTAGTTCTTAGCAAGTTTCAATTCAATTTACAACACGTTATCAGCACGAGCTTGCTCTAGCATTAAGGAGATCTTGAAGTTCAAGAAGGCTTATTAAGGAGACAAAGCTAGGAAGGTATAACTTTTGTTATTTAAATAAGTTCAATTTATTTATATATTATCATGGTTGTTTCCTTTTATTACATGCATCATTTCTATATGCATACTTTATTCATATACTATACATTATAATGTCACCGATTGCGAAAGTATGCTCTGTAGTTGCGTCTTGTACGATCTTCTACATCAGAAATCAAAAGTCAATATGTGACATAACTAGTTTTCTCTTAAAACTACAAACGATTAGTTATTGTTCTATTCTTGATTTTATAATATAAATCATGCTATAAGTTTGAGTTGATAGTGGGTAAGCCTTGTCCTCGGTAAAGCTAAACATTGAAAGGGAGACGGGTTATCCCGTTCGAGGAGGCATGACATTTAAGCAGACTTTGTCTCGCCACCCAACCTGGAGGTTGTCCCACCAACTCATACAAATAGTACATTTGATTATTAATGAATCAAGTTGTGAACATATACTTAATCATATGCTATGTTATTTTTTACATAAAAGAAAAGAGAATTATTTTATATTATATTTACTTTCAAAATATTAATCAACCATAGTTTGAATTTGTTACCTTATTATAATTCTTGTCATGATAATTAGATATCACAAATTATGAATAAAGCTTGCATCTATGCAAGGCTGTATGTTGTACACAATCATTCGCCAATTTCTCTTTAGAGATTTGAAAAGTGAATATTTCACTTTATATACATTTTCACCTTATGGAGTTATATATATACAAACCAAAAGGGTAATGCTCCAAAAAGTTCAAAATGAGTGCCGGGGTCTCATGCTACAAAATTTAATCAGTCAAATATTAATTATAATTCCACTATTTTAATTACCTCTATGTTGAGGCTATGTGGGAATTGTTGGTTTTTGGGGTTTATACGCAGCGGAGATTACAAAATAATTTTGACAAAAACCCCAACAGGATCCGAATCTAATTACATTAAAAACGTTTAAACCATAAACAAGTTAATTATACCTCAGTCGCAATATACCTTTCTGAAGGTTGATCGATCTCTAAGGCGCTGCCAACGACGAACGCCCTCTACCAGTAGTCCACACATGAACGCGCGACCGAGATTCAAAGTGCTAGCTTTGAGAGAATACCAAATCTTTTTGTTTCTCTCCAAAACGATCCAGAGCATACCAAAAACCCTAAGTCGTTTCTAAAACGAAAATAGAGTTTCAGCCTTTTGATCTTTCGTACCTGTGTTCTAACTTAAAGCGTCTATTTATACAACCCTTGTATATAGACGGTTAAGTAAATTACACATATACCCTTACTTAAAGAAGTATAAGTGTAATACACCACAAGACGTTTCTGTCATTAATTTTATCACATAAAATTCATTTTTCTGAATCATCTTAAAATCTCGCAAAACCATTCTTAGCGTGCGACCCAATAGGCTCATACAACGTTGACAGTGTACCAAAACACATTTTGGTATACAAGTCATAAATAGTCTCTAGCAAGACATTATGACTACCCAAGTTGTACGAATATCAAATTGATACAAACTAATCAATAGTGTATATAACATCATTTTGTCACACGATATCCTTTTGATCAAACATAAGGCATGGAATTGTCATCCAACATGTTTAATCGTACTAGTCTCGATCTTTAGGTAGACTGAAAACATCAAAGTGACATTGATCAATATCAATTCAATTAGCCTAGGCCTTTTAACAGTCTAACACATCGAGGGATCCACTAGATATCTATCTTTATCTGAGAGGGACAAATTCTATCTCGATTACACAACTTCATCATATTGCTCACACAGTAACCAATCACAACCTTTATAATCGTCCGGTTAAAGACAACGTTTGCTTGTGTCAAATTACTGTGTTCCTAATGTTGAAGTCTCAGGCAATCTCAATTCAGAGGACTGAAAAATATACATATCATGAGAAACAACTATGACTTAATCCATGTGATGTTCTAATAGCGGGTCGGTCCAGTACTTTGTTCCCTAACAAGTACTCGTGATCTTGATTCGTATCCCTATACATATAATCATCATATGATCATTAATCAAGACTCACACTAGTCTTAATTCATTATAGTTCCTAGTATAATGATCGACTAGGGACATTTAGGATATTTATGTAAATACCCATGGATCTTATTATAATGTAAACATGCAAATTAATTACAATAAACAACAATGAAATCCTCTATTTTATTAACTAAAAGTATTTATAAAGACAATTAATGGATTGACCTAGGGCACATGCCCCATCAGAAATATAACTGATGAGACAATAAAAGGGTCACGTGGCCCGCCTCGATTGATTGTTGCAACAAATATTGAGTGCGCACGTCAATTTAATAAATATTAAGGATTAATTCTTGTCTCATGGTAGCTGAGTAAAATAATGAGATATTATAAATACAATATCGCTCTCGTCCAATTAGTTCAGCTTCAAATTAAGAAGCATATGTTGCATATAATGATCATGATTGCAATAATAAATTTATGAACGTGGAAAATGTGAAAATATCAGGTAAAGCTCGTATTGACAATTCCACCAAAAATTGGAATAAAAGTGGTGCACCACTACAAAGGGCAAATAATTATCGACAATGAACGCTCATAATTGTGACATTTTTTAGTCATATATGAAAGGCTATTTTGCCTAAATATTGTCATATATATGCCCGAATATTTTTGTAACATTTACCATGCCTTCAAAATCAAAAGCAAAATATTATAAATTTTATCATTGAAATATGACTCTTTTTCTGATTTGCCAAACATTATTTGTCCGGATGGATCAACAAATCATGTGTTCAAGTCATGAATCAAGTAAGAGCGATATATGTCTTGCCGATTGTGCTACAACGCACACAATCCTTAAAAACAGAGAATATTTCTCCAATTTGAACTTAGCTGAGGCTAATGTTCAAACAATATCTGACATCTCCAATTTGATTAATGGCTATGGAAGAGCAAATATTATGTTGTATGAGGGAACAACAATTCATGTTGACAATGCCTTATACTCTGAAAAATTCAGAAGAAATTTACTAAGCTTTAAAGATATTCGACAAAATGGATATCACATTGAAACCATGAACGAAAATAATAGAGAATTTCTCTATGTCGCATTGGTTTCAAATGGGAAAAAATAAGTGTTAGAAAAATTCCCAGCTTTATCCTCTGGATTATATTTTACTCATATAAGGCATGTCGAAACGAATGTTGTCTTAAATAAGAAAATAAATGATCCAAAGACATTCATTTTATGGCATGACCGGCTTGGTCATCCAGGATCATCAATGATGCGAAGAATAATTAATAATTCGCATGAACATCCTTTAAGGAGTCACAAAATATTTTCAGCTGGTGATTATAATTGTGCTAGTTGTTCTCAAGGTAATTTAATAATTAAACCATCCCCAAGTAAAATTGTTGTGGAATCCCCAATTTTCTTAGAACGCATTCGGGAGATATATGTAGATCTATTAATCATCGCTGTGGACCATTTAGATATTTCATGGTTTTGATAGATGCATCAACTAGGTGGTCACATGTTTGTTTGCTTTCGACCCGCAATGTTGCATTTGCTATACTTTTAGCACAAATCATTAAGTTAAGAGCACAATTCCCTGACAACCCAATCAAGGCTATCCGTCTTGATAATGTCGAGAAATTTCATTCTCAATCATTTAAAAATTATTGCATGTCTATAGAAATTACCATTGAACATTCTGTTCCACACGTGCATACCCAGAATGGTTTAGTAGAATCTCAGATCAAACGCATTCAATTAATTGTCAGACCTTTAATCATGAGAACTAAGTTATCAACTTTAGTTTGGAGACATTCAGTTCTTCGTGCAGCATCTATCATTCGTTATAGGCCTACTGCATACCATAACATTCCCCCATGCAACTCATTTTAGGTCAACAACCAAATATTTCACACTTGAGAATTTTTGGTTGTGCAGTGTATGTTCCTATACCACCTCCCAATAGAACTAAGATGGGTCCACAACGAAAACTTGTGATTTATGTTGGATTTAACTCATCTTCCATTATAAGATACCTTGAGCCCTTAACAGGGGATTTATTTATTGCACGTTTTGCTAATTGTCGCTTTGATGAAGCAATTTTCCCACCATTAGGGGGATATAAGAAGTCAATTCAAAAGGAATTGCGCGAAATTACTTGGAATGCATCAACTTTATCACATTATGATCCACGAACAAATCAGTGTGAACTTGAAGTTCAAAAGATCATTCATTTGCAACAAATCACAAATCAATTACCAGATGCATTTAATGATGCAAAACAAGTGACAAAATCATATATTCCAGCTGTAAATGCTCCTGCAAGAATTGATGTCTCTGTGCAACAAAATGCACAAGAACCAACGAAATGCTTAAAGCGTGGAAGACCGGTTGGTTCAAAGGATACAATTCCTCGAAAGAGGAAAACGGGAGTAAAAATAAATACAAATCAAAATACTCCTGAGAAAGCACAAGAATCCTTTGATAATGATTTGTCAGAACAAGTTGATTCTGATGAGGAACAACTTCCTCTAGAAAAAGAGGCAAAAGATGAAAATAATGAGATCTCAATAAATTATTTAAACTCTGGTAAGATTTGGAATCGAAATGAAATTGTTCCTTATGATATATTTGCTTTCAAAGTGTCATTTGAAATATGTGAAAATGATGATGATCCAGAACCACGATCAGTGGACGAATGTAAAAAAAGACATGATTGGCAAAAATGGAAAGATGCTATCCAAGCAGAGCTAAACTCGTTAAGGAAACGAGAGGTTTTTGGACCAATTGTCCAAACGTCAGATGACGTAAAACCTGTTGGATATAAATGAGTATTTGTATGAAAGAGAAATGAAAAAAAATGAAGTTAAAATGTACAAAGCAAGACTTGTAGCTCAAAGTTTCTCACAAAGACTTGTTATTGATTATGAGGAAACATATTCTCCTGTTATAGATGCAATCACATTTCGGTTCTTGATAAGCCTTGCAGTCTTTGAAGGGCTTCATATGCATTTAATGGATGTCGTTACAGCATATCTGTACGGATCCCTAGACAGTGAGATATATATGAAAATCCCTGATGGATTTGTAATATCCGATTAAATAAAATCAAAACCTCATAACATGCATTCTATAAAATTACAAAGGTCTTTATACGGATTGAAACAATCCGGATGAATGTGGTACAAACTCCTTAGTGATTATTTACTGGAAGAAGGATATGTAAATAATCCGCTTTGCCCATGTGTCTTCATTAAAAGATCATCAACATGATTTATGATTATTGCTGTATATGTTGATGATTTAAATATAGTAGGAAACCACGACGACATCGTTAGAACATCTGAATATTTGAAAAAAGAATTCGAGATAAAAGAACTTGGAAAAATAAGACTTTGTCTTGGTTTGCAAATTGAACATTTTTCAAGTGGAGTATTTGTCTATCAATCAAATTATATTGAAAAAATATTAAAAGGATTTTATATGGACAAGGCGCATCCATTGAGCTCTCCAATGGTTGTTAGATCACTTGAAGTGGATAAGAATCCATTTCGACCTCATTAAAGTGATGAAGAGCTACTTGGTCCGGAGGTACCATATTTAAGTGCAATCGGTGCACTTATGTATCTTGCAAATTGTACAAGACCTGACATTGATTTTGCTGTCAACCTACTTGCAAGATACAACTCCTCACCAACTCGAAGACATTGGAATGGTGTTAAACATATTTTTCGATATCTTCGAGGAACAAGTGACATGAGTTTATTCTACTCGAGAGGGGTAAAATTGAATCTCTAAGGTTATGTTGATGCTGGATTTTTATCTGATCCCTACAAGGCCCGTTCTCAAACGGGATATGTATTCACATGTGGTAATACTGTTGTATCATGAAAGTCAGTAAAGCAAACTATGGTTGCTACTTCTTCCAATCATTATGAAGTACTTGCAATTCGTGAAGCAAGTCGTGAATGTGCATGGTTGAGAAATATGATTGAACATATTTAAGAATCATGTGGATTGCCTTCAATAAAAGATTCTCCAACAATATTATGAAGATAACGCAACATGTATTGCACAATTAAGTGAAGGATTCATAAAAAGGGACAGAACAAAACATATTTCACCAAAATTCTTTTATACGCATGAGCTTCAGAAGAATGGTGAAATTGATGTCAAGCAAATCCGATCGAGTGATAATCTTGCTGATCTATTCACAAAAGCCTTACCAACTACGACATTTAAAAGGCTTACATATGGTATTGGCTTGCGTAAACTTAAAGACATTGCAAGTAAAAAAATTGAATAAATTTCACCCATGTTCACATGAGGGAGAGTTATTGATTAGTGTATTGCATTCTTTTTCCCTTAGCTATGATTTTATCCCATTAGGTTTTCCTAACAAGGTTTTTAATGAGGCAATCTTAACAATATTATGCCCGTCTTAATATTTATGAGAATAATGTACTCTTTTTCTTTTACTATATTTTTTCCCACAGGGTTTTTCTTAGAAAAAGTTTTAACGAGGCACAAATCTCTAAGCAAGTGTCATCCAAGGGGTAGTGTTGTGAAGTGTGGATGACCATGCATGCACATCAACATATTGTGTAGTCATGTAACTTGTATTGTCATTTTCAATGTACACCAACTCTTCCATGTATTGTCAATTACTTGTAATGTGTTGTATGACATGGGGTGTATGTGTTAATTTTCCCACATTGATTACTTGTAAAGTGTTGTATGACATGGGGTGTATATGTTAATTGTCTCACATTGCTAAGACACATTTGTCATCATACCAAATGGCTTATATAAAGGATGCTAACCTCATTGTAAGAGCACACCAAGTTGAATGAAAACTTCTCATTCCAACTATCTCATTTCTTATCTTCTCCTTTGTAGTAGTAGTTTGTAGTAGTAGAAGTTCTTAGTCTTCTATTTTCTTCTTTAGTTCTTAGCAAGTTTCAATTCAATTTACAACACATACCACATAATCTTTTCTTCCAATTTTTTCGTCCCATTTTTAATAAAGCCAATGATTAAATTTTTTTACAAAAACCAACGATTAAAGTATACCCAAAATCCTAGCTAAGAAGTGCGCAAATACTGGAAATTATCCGACACATGGAATCAGATCAAAAGTTGCACTCGGCCCCCTTTGCCGACTGCATACTCAATATTTTCCACTCACCCATCGTCATGTTTTGGATATGTGGTAATGAAATAATTTTTAACCTGAGCAAACGCCCCTTATCAACTTGATTGGGAGGAGGTCTCTGGATGGCTAATCGAATACCAGACTCACGACGCGCCATGCATTACTCAGATTCGAGACTCTTGTATTGTGGCGACAAGACGACTGCCCAAATGGTCTCCTCCCGCGATGAACAAGCTGAAGATGAACGTTGAAGCATTTGTAGTCCCTCAATCCCCTTTTGTAGATGTTGGTGAGTCTTTCGAGACTGTTATGCCCCATCGTGGAGATTACAATATGCTCCTACTTTTCTCATATCTCAACAATAAAAAGTCACATTGATTGTCAACAGACAAGGCCCCGCTTGTCATCTAGCGTGATCCTCCGTACCGAGCGACAGTAAGATTACTGGCGATAGCTTTTAACCAAACCAGAGTGCATGTCACTTACACCACGAGAAAGGAAAACTTTTAAACTTTGTAAAATAATGTAATCAAGAATAGGAAAACTAGAATTAGACAATATTAGAACTAAAGCATAAAACCTCTTAAATCCTTGAATCCCTAGAACTAAATCACATTGGTCTAGAAGAGAAACTTAGCCACTCATTGACATAGAAAACAATGTAAAAATAAAAACTTACTAATAGAACCTAAAAAAGTTTTCTCCCTTCCTTGGAGTGTTTTGATCTTAGAAAGAAAGAGAGATGGAAAAGAGAAATAGAAGAGAAGAGAAGACCTAAAATCGTCTAAGGTTTCCTATTTATAGTAGAAGTGTGATAAGAGGTAATCTTCAAATTTGTCCAACATCGTATGGGTAAAACTTCAAGGCATTGCAAATTGCTGAGACGATGCTACGATGCTTTATTTTTCCTTCGATTATGTCACGATCTAAGTTCAACACCTTGTCAACGTCGTGTGTACATTCCAAAGGCGTTGTCATTCCCTTCGGAATTTAAGCTTTGTTCTTCTCTTGGGTATTCACGGGGCTTCATACGTAGCGCCTCTATTGAGTTTTCTTTGATCCCATCAATTTAAGGCTAATGGTTCTTTAGAAATTTAAGGTTACCCAGAGGCACTGTGAAGGCGCTGAACCTATCTCTAGCTTTTTGACTGGATTCTTGTATGAAATCACTTCTTTTTGTTTAATAGCCTATATTTACTCTAAAAATACAAAAACAAAGGTTTTAGACTATAAATAAAGATAAAAGTGTAGAAATTCATAGTAATATCACACTAAAATATAACACAATTAGTGACTTATTAGAAACCACATGGGTGTAGTCCATGGGGCTTTTGCTTACATTATTTAGAGCAGCTTCTCTCTGAAATAGCAGAAACTCAGGCCATTAGAGAAGGACTGTTGGTGGCGGAACAACTCGATCTTGACATCTCCGAAATTGAATCTGACTCGAGTGTTGCAGTGACAAGCTTGAAGGGCTTGCACGCAGGGAGCTTCACTGGAACAATCATCAGATATATCCACAATCTCCTTCACACCGAGATCAAGCATTGCATCTCCCACATTTCCAGATCTGTGAACGATGTTGCTCATACCCTATCACTCCGTGCGAGAAGATATGGTGCCCTAACTGTATGGCTACATGTTATGCCATGTTTCGTTTCCCAAGTTATTTTGCATAATATAAGTTTCTCAATTTAATAAAAGTTGGGTAGGCTATTTGAAAAACCAGCAATTTTTTGACAAAAAAAAAAAAAACCCAGCAATTTCATGTCCCTTCATCCTATTTTATTTTTTAAAGCCCTGTCCTTAATATTTAATGTTTAGGGCGTAGGGTATAAAATATTTAAGGCTTAATGTTTAAGATTTAAAGTTTGAGATATAGGGTTTAAAATATGTTTAGGGTTAATGATTTAAGATTTAGTATTTATGGTTTAAGGTTTAGGATTTAAAGTTTATAATTTGTGATTTAGAATCTTATATTTTTCTTATAATCATATATAAGATCTTCATAGATTTTACTATATCCTCATTCTTTTTTGAATACTAAGACCCTGTTTGATAGAAAGAAAATTTTTCATAAGAAAAGAACATTTTTTTAAGAAAGTTTTCCTTGATAAATGTTCAAAAGAAAATTTTTCTATATTTGTTTGATTGCATATATAAGAATTTGTTTTCCTCAAAACTCATCAAAAACAAATTTTGAAATAAATATGCAAAACTTATCATTTATATTAAATATATCAATTCTTATATTTAAAATATAAATTTAATGTGTCTTAGTATAGAAACTCAGATTTCTCAATAGAAAACTCATACTTTCTCAATAGAAAACTCAGTTTGACCACCATAACAGGTAAGAAAATATTTGAGTCTTAATATGAAAAATTAAAAATTACGAGAAAATGTTCCGCAAGAAAATTTTGGTTATCAATTGCATGAATATGTCATTTTATATACGAAAATTGTCATTTTCCTTGGAATATTTCTCTTTTCCATCCAATCAAACAGAGCCTAAGTAGATCCTCATTCGTTGTTTAATTTAACTAAAAGTTTATTTCGGTGAGTTAATTATCTAAATTATATATAAATAAAATATTTGGGGCCTTCCAAAAAAAAAAAAAAAAAAACAACATCGGGAACGCATTACACAAACACTAATAGAAAGCTTGCATTTAAATGTAAAAGGGAAAAAGGGCAAAAAAGGAAAACACGGGGTGTGGATTCAGTTTTTCACTAGATCGTTAGACACGTGGCGCAATGAGAAGTGAACACGTATTGCACTGGACGCTGCTATAAACAATAGAACCTTATGTAAGTTCGAAGGATACCAACTGTCACCCCCTCAATAGCGAGACCCGAATAGGCTGGGCTGGGCAGTCGGTAACCTAGCAAATGACCGAGTTTCGGAGGACTCGGGTGGTTCCATGGAGGTTAGATGCTGGACTTCGGAGGGTTGCGGCATGGCTGCGAAAGATGCGCGCGCGTAGTTGGGAAATTGCATGCGACAGCGTGATGGGAACGCGCGGATGGATGCGCGCGCGCTGGGCCGAGCGCGCGTGGGCGCGCGCGTATAGACGGGCGCAAGGCGTGATTTTCCTTGGCACGGCGCCTTGGCACTCCTTGGCACATCTTGGCGCGAGGCACGGGCGAACTTAGGTACGCACCTTGGCACGAAGCACGGGCGGACTTAGGTACGCGCCTTGGCGCGAGGCAGGAAATACGGGCGGACTTAGGTACAATCCTTGGCACGCCCTGGCACGGCGCCTTGGCACGCCTTGGCACGGAAGCGGGAAAACCTTGGCACGTCTTGGCACGAGCGCGGGCACGGGCAAGACTTGGCGGAGTAAGTATGCACGTGCTTGGCACATGGAAAGTGTTGACAAACCTTGACTTGGGCGTTGACCCATGTCAAAGTATGCTTGGTCGAAATTTTGATGTTTCCTATTGGAGTTGAGCAAACGGCTTAACATCTACTATAAGGAGAGGTGTGCTCTCTCCTTGGGGTGGCATGGGCGGACTAGCAGGGACCCTCGAGCATGCCTTGGGCGCAATGCCAAGGCACGACCCATGGACGGACCATGGCGTCGGCCACCCTTCGAGCCGGTGGGACTCAACGGAGCCCCGACTAGCACGGTGACGCGCCTGGGCACGAACGGGCACGTCCAGAGAAGCCCCTGTCTCGTAGAGAACATGGGCCACGCTCCTTGTGGCGTGGCTAGACCAAGTCAAGACGGTTTCAAGGCAGTTGTGTAACTACCTTGGTCATGGGCTGAGCCATGACCAAGCCACGACCGAGTAGTCCCGGGTACCAGGAGCCTAGGCGAGAAACTAGGCATCACGAGCAGTCCCTGTCCCGATTTCAAGGTAAACCGAAGGCTTGGCGGACCAGGTCTTGGGCGGTTGCAGGTGGTTAGGTAACTACCTGGATCATGGGTGAAAACATGATCAGGCCACGTTCCAGTAGCTTCAGGCACGGAGAGAAGGTGCCTCTTGACTAGGGGGTCAAGGCAGTTATGGCGCGAGGTGGCAGCAAGAGGAGCAAGGCAGTTCGACAACTACCTTGACCACGAGGAGTGGTGTTTTACCCAGTCTAGACGGTTATGTAACTGAATGTAGGCTGGTCTATAAAGCCAATTGCTCTAGGTGAGCAAAAGGGAGAGGCAATTCAGGACAAAAATGCATAGGGGTGCATGAGTAGATATATGCCTTGAGTTCCACAGTTGTATTCCCAATTCGTGAGCTAATAAAACATTCCCTTGTTGTCCATTGCATTGGTTGTTAGTGCTTGCTGTGTTATTCTTCCGCATTGTGTATTGGTTGTGCTGAACTAGAGCGGTCCCTAGGCACCATAGGGTTGGGTTGAGAGCGAAAAATTCCTAGGGAAAAACCCCTCTTTCCTCGGCCCCGTGACAATTGGTATCAGAGCCAACGTTCGGAGACGATGGGGACCCGAGCAGCGAGCGATCTAGGTGAGAGGGTGTCTCACCTAGAGCAGAGGATGGCAACAATGGCGGTCTCGGCGGACACGACATGGTCTTCAAGGCTGGAGCAGCGCCTTGAAGGCTTGGAAATGTTGGTGGCGTCTTTGGTGGCTAGAGAAGAGTCACAAGAAGCTACAATAGCCATGTGGGAATCCAGATTTGCGGAACTGGTAGCAGAGGTGCATTCTATGGGGGAGCGCACTAGTGAAACTGCTACGAGCGTGGCTTTGGAGTTGAGCCTGCTGAAGAGAGCCGTGGGCGGATCCTCGGAGGTTACCGTTGCGGCGAAGCCAAGAACGAAGGTACCGAGCTAAAGAAGTTCTCAGGCAAGCGGAGTGCAAAGGAGCTTGAGAATTTCCTTTGGGATATGGAGCAATATTTCTCTATGGCTCGAACGGAGGAGAGCCAAAAGGTGATTTTAACCTCCATGTACCTTGATGGCGATGCAAAACTTTGGTGGAGGACCAGAGTGGATGATGATTCGGCTGCGGGCAGACCAAAAATTGTGGAGTGGGAGGTACTAAAATGGGAATTGAAGGATCAATTCCTACCCACGAATGCGGCTTGGCAAGCGCGGGAGGCGCTGCGCCAATTGAAGCAGAAGGGACGGTTAGAGAATACGTGAAGGAATTCTCTTCCTTGCTGCTGGATATCAAAAACATGTCCGAAGAGGACAAGTTGTTCAATTTTACCGCTGGATTGCAAGGATGGGCGCAGTTAGAACTGCGGAGGCAAGGCGTGAAGAACTTGTCGAATGCAATCGCCGTGGCGGACAGTCTTGTGGATTACAAGACTAGTGGTGCTTCTTTTGAACCAAAAGAAAAGAAGTACACGGAGAAGGATCGAACGGGTAGATCCAAGAAGGAGGAGGAGTCTTCTTCGAAAGTTGATGCTAGTGCCAAAGCATCAATGGGGAAACAGAGCTGTTTCATATGTGATGGTCCTCACAGGGCAAAGGATTGCCCAAAGAAAGGGAAGCTGAACGCGATTGTTGCGGAGGAACCGGAGGCTCGGATGAACCCTTTGCAGTTGCTGAACACAGTACAAGCGCACAAGGCTGGGGCATCAGTAGGGCTGATGTTCGTAGAGGCTCAGATCAACAACCAAGCAGTGAAGGTGTTGATCGATTCGGGAGCCACACACTCGTTCATTGCGGAGAACCTAGCTCGGAGGCTTGGTTTACAGCTTGCTGAGAGTGCAAGCATGGTGAAGGCAGTCAATTTCGAACCAAGGAAGGCTATGGGCGTAGCTTCGGAGGTGGACATTCGAATCCACACTTGGGAGGGCAAGGTGAACTTGATTGCTGCTCCACTGGATGACTTCGAGATCATTGCGGGAAATGATTTCTTGACGGCTGGGAGAGTTGCCGTGATTCCATCACTTCATGGCTTGCTGATCATGGACGAGAAGAAGTCGTGCTTTGTTCCAAAATGCGAGGCGAGGGGGCAAAGGCAGTGCACCAAGGCTGGTGGCATTGCAAGTACGTGGACAGACAGAGGAGTGTTGCTTCGGTGGGCAACGGCCTGGTGAGCAGGCAGACGCGGAGTGTTCAATGAGGGCATCGAACCATTCGGCGGGGGGATGTTTGTCACCCCCTCAATAGCGAGACCCGAATAGGTGGGCTGGGCAGCCGGTAACCTAGCAAATGACCGAGTTTCGGAGGACTCGGGTGGTTCCATGGAGGTTAGATGCTGGACTTCGGAGGGTTGCAGCATGGCCTGCAGTGATGCGCGCGTGTAGTTGGGAAATTGCATGCGGCAGCGTGATGGGAATGCGCGGATGGACACGCGCGCGCGCTGGGGCGAGCGCGCGTGGACGCATGGACGAGCGCGCGTGGGCGCGCGCGTATGGACGGGCGCAAGGCGTGATTTTCCTTGGCACGGCGCCTTGGCACCCCTTGGCACATCTTGGCGCGAGGCACGGGCGGACTTAGGTACGCACCTTGGCACGAAGCACGGGCGGACTTAGGTACGCGCCTTGGCGCGAGGCAGGAAATACGGGCGGACTTAGGTACACGCCTTGGCACGCCCTGGCACGGCGCCTTGGCACGCCTTGGCACGCCTTGGCACGGAAGCGGGAAAACCTTGGCACGTCTTGGCACGAGCGCGGGCACGGGCAAGACTTGGTGGAGTAAGTATGCATATGCTTGGCACATGGAAAGTGTTGACAAACCTTGACATGGGCGTTGACCCAGGTCAAAGTACGCTTGGTCGAAATTTTGATGTTTCCTATTGGAGTTGAGCAAACGGCTTAACATCTACTATAAGGAGAGGTGTGCTCTCTCCTTGGGGTGGCATGGGCGGACTAGCAGGGACCCTCGAGCATGCCTTGGGCGCAATGCCAAGGCACGACCCATGGACGGACCATGGCGTCGGCCACCCTTCGAGCCGGTGGGACTCAACGGAGCCCCGGCTAGCACGGCGACGCGCCTGGGCACGAACGGGCACGTCTAGACAAGCCCCTGTCCCGTAGAGAACATGGGCCACGCTCCTTGTGGCGTGGCTAGACCAAGTCAAGACGGTTTCAAGGCAGTTGTGTAACTACCTTGGTCATGGGCTGGAGCCATGACCAAGCCACGACTGAGTAGTCCCGGGTACCAGGAGCCTAGGCGAGAAACTAGGCATCACGAGCAGTCCCTGTCCCGATTTCAAGGTAAACCGAAGGCTTGGCGGACCAGGTCTTGGGCGGTTGCAGGTGGTTAGGTAACTACCTGGATCATGGGTGAAAACATGATCAGGCCACGTTCTAGTAGCTTCAGGCACGGAGAGAAGGTGCCTCTCGACTAGGGGGTCAAGGCAGTTATGGCGCGAGGTGGCAGCAAGAGGAGCAAGGCAGTTCGATAACTGCCTTGACCACGAGGAGTGGTGTTTTACCCAGTCTAGACGGTTATGTAACTGAATGTAGGCTGGTCTATAAAGCCAATTACTCTAGGTGAGCAAAAGGGAGAGGCAATTCAGGACGAAAATGCATAGGGGTGCATGAGTAGATATATGCCTTGAGTTCCACAGTTGTATTCCCAATTCGTGAGCTAATAAAACATTCCCTTGTTGTCCATTGCATTGGTTGTTAGTGCTTGCCGTGTTATTCTTCCGCATTGTGTATTGGTTGTGCTGAACTAGGGCGGTCCCTAGGCACCATAGGGTTGGGTTGAGAGCGAAAAATTCCTAGGGAAAAACCCCTCTTTCCTCGGCCCCGTGACACCAACAATGGTAGTGTAGTGGAGTATTTCTTGTGTCAAAAGGTTGTATCATTCGGGATATTATTACGAAATTATATTTTTTCCAGTTTCCATATCAATATTTACTTGCGTTAGCATTCAGTGGCGGAAAAAGCTCCGAGCTAGAGGCAGAGTCCAATTACAAAAAACTTCAAATAAAATTTTTCATATACTCCCTCAAATTTTTCATATCGCAAAAGTTTAAAAACTTACCTTGAAATTTTATATGTAATGACAATTCCTCTTGTTGTGTAAATAAGAAAGAGGTACCTCAAATCTTGAGACCATGACAGATGCACGTCGTCTAAACCCCGACCTCTTTCGCAGGCAAAATCTACAAAACAAAGTCCTCGGAGGTTGGTCTCCAGGGGAAGCACTCCAACACTCAAGTCAGATGAGAGGTCAAGAAGGTTTTTTGGCGAGATAGAAATTGTATGTATCGTCATATCTTAACCAACCCCTCTATATATACTCGACATCAAATAATCTGTTAGGATGTGTAACTATCCCCAATTTGAGTTCATCTCCAACTATGAGTCTCAATCTCATAAGATTGACATGTGTTACGCAATTTGCGTCTATCTTGATATGTGCTTCACATGGACTAGATGAGTCTTTGATAAATTCGGTTACTTATCTGTTAATCCACGAATTTTGGGCATCTCGATGTATGAGATATTCTATTCCATATCACTAGCCCACCACTCCTTAGTAATTGAATTCAATTTGCTAAAGAGTAGATTTGTTTAAGGACTTGTTTTGAGTCTCAAACTTGTTTGCTATGTCTTTTTTTTAATGAGCTAAGTTAGGTCCTTTTTTGTTTAGAAAAAAAGAACTGTTTTGAGTCTCTAGACTTGTATGCCATGTCCTTTTTTTGAAAGGAGCTAAGTTAGGTCTTTTTTTTTTTTTTTTTTAAAAGAACATGTTTTGAATCTCTACACTTGTAAGACATGTCTTTTTTTAAAAAGAGCAAAGTTAGGTCTCTTTTTTTTAGAATGTGTTTTGAGTCTTTAAACTTGTATGCCATGTCCTTTTTTTTAAAGGAGCTAAGTTAGGTTTTTTTAATTAAAAAAAAAAGAACCTGTCTTGAGTCTCTAGACTTGTACGACATGTCCTTTTTTATAAAGGAGCTAAGTTAGGTCCTTTTTTGTTTAAAAAAAGAACCTGTTTTGAGTTTCTAGACTTGTATGACATGTCATTTTTTTTAAATGAGCTAAGTTAGATTTTTTTTAAGAACCCGTTTTAAGTCTCTAGACTTGTATGCCATGTCCATTTTTTAAAAGGAGCTAAGTTAGGTCCTTTTTATTTTTATTTTTAAAAAGAACATGTTTTGAGTTTTAGACTTGTATGCCATGTCCTTTTTTTTTTTTAAAGAAGCTCAGTTAGGTTTTTTTTTTAATAAAAAATAAAGAACTTGTTTTGAGTCTTTAAACTTGTATGACATTTCCTTTTTAAAGGAGCTAAGTTAGTTCTTTTTTTTTTTAAAAAAAAAAAACCTGTTTTTAGTCTCTAGACTTGTTATAACATATCATTTTTTTAAAGATGCTAAGTTAGGTTTTTTTTTTTTTTCTAAAGAACCTATTTTGAGTCTGTAGACTTCTATGACATGTTTTTTTTTAAGGAGCTAAGTTAGGTCCTTCTTTATTTTAAAAAAGAATCTATTTCGAGTCTCTAGACTTGTATGACATGTCCTTTTTTTAAAGAAGATAAGTGTGGTTTTTTTTTTTTTTTTTTTTTTTTTTTTTTTTTTTTTTAAACTTGTTTTGAGTCTGCAGACTTGTACGCTATGTCTTCTTTTTAAAGGAGCTAAGTTAGGTCTTTAAAAAAAAACTATTTTGAGTCTCTAAACATGTATGACATGTCCCTTTTTTTAAAGGAGTTATGTTAGGTCCTTTTTTATTTTAACAAAAGAACATGTTTTGAGTCTCTAGATTTGAATGGCATGTCATTTTTTTTAAGGAGCTAAGTTAGGTCTTTAAAAAAAAACTATTTTGAGTCTCTAAACATGTATGACATGTCCCTTTTTTTAAAGGAGTTATGTTAGGTCCTTTTTTATTTTAACAAAAGAACATGTTTTGAGTCTCTAGATTTGAATGACATGTCCTTTTTTTTAAGGAGCTAAGTTAGGTTTTTTTTTTTTTTTTTTTTTTTTTTTTTTTAAAAGAACCTGTTTTGAGTCTCCAGACTTGTATGGCATGTCATTTTTTTTAAGGAGCTAAGTTAGGCCATTTTTTTTTAGAAATAAAAGAACCTATTTTGAGTCTCTAGACTTGTATGACATGTCATTTTCTTAAAGGAGCTAAGTTAGGGCTCTGTTTGGCAAGACTAGTGATAGTCGATAATCTAGGCGATAGTGATAATCTAGTCGATAATCTAGATAATCTAGTGATAATCTAGGCGATAGTGATAATCTAGTGATAATCTAGCTGATAGCTGATAATCTACTAAGTAGCGGAAAGCTGATAATCTAGCTGATCAACTAAAAATTGTTTGGAATGATAGTTGATTGATTAGCTGATAAATGCAAAATGACAATAAAGGACATATGACACCATTAAGTATATTAATTATATAATCATATAATTAATTGTTATAAATAACTCGGTATTTTATTTACGAAATACAAATTAATACCATAAAATAATTTATATTATTTAGAAAAATAAATTTTGTGTGTCCATAAATGCTTACATGAAAATAACTCTATATTATTTTATAAGAATTCGCAAAAATTAAACACATGTAAATAAAATACAATAAACGACTTGGATAACTATACATATAACTAACACATCATCCATAATTGAGAATCAATGTTATTGCGAATATTTTTCATTTTTAGAGAAGACTCTCTATAACTTAAAAAAATAGTAGATTAGTAAAAAAAAAAATTAAAAATATGTAGGATAGCCCACCATTCGAACACTACATTAAAAAATATTTTTATAACATCTAAAAATATTTTTATACTCGACGTTATTAAAACTTATTTAATTTGTAATAAATATCTAACAAGATTATCTATAATTAAGAAATTAATGTGTAATGATTTTTAATTTTAGTGAAATTCTTTGTTTTATAATATTTAGTTAATTATTAATCACTATTTTTTCATTAAAAATATTAAGCTATATGTTAATTTTTAATTCAATAAGTTTTAATAACGTATTATATAACTGTTGGTCTAGCCTAGAAGAGCTTGAAATGCTGGTTTCGCTTCTGCCAACTCTACTAGGGTATAATCACGGGGTACTAATATTTGAGGGGTTTGTTTAAGTATTTGCGTATTTTGTTTCCACTAATTTGCATGTGCATTAATTTATTAATACAGTAGAAATAAGGGTATAATCGCGAGAAAAAATCCAAAAGACAGATTTTCGGTTCAAAGGCTACTAAGAGTAACATTTCAATTGAGAGCTTATCATCTAGATTATTTTTAAAATAAGCTACAAACCAAACACATCTTAACAAATAAACTAGCTTATCAACTAACTAATAAGCCAGTTTGTGCTTACCAAACAGAGCCCTTTCTAGACTTGTACGACATGTCCTATTTTGAAGGAGCTAAGTTAAGTCATTTTTTTATAAAAAAAGAACCTGTTTTGAGTCTCTAGACTTGTATGACATGTCTTTTTTTTAAAGGAGCTAAGTTGGGTCCTTTTTTGTTTAAAAAAAAATCCTGTTTTGAGTCTCTAAACTTGTATGACATGTCATTTTTTTTGAAGGAGCTAAGTCAGGTCTTTTGAAAAAAAAAACTTGTTTTGAGTATCTAAACTTGTATGCAATGTCTTTTTTTTTTGAAGGAGTTAAGTTAGGTCTTCTTTTTTTAATAAAAAAGAACCAGTTTTGAGTCTCTAGACTTGTATGCCATGTCCTTTTTTTTAAAGGAGCCAAGTTACTTTTTTTTTTTTTTTTTTTTTTTTTTTTTTTTTTTTTTTTTAAAAAGAACTTTTTTGAGTCTGTAGACTTGTATGACATGCCCTTTTTTTAGAGGAGCTAAGTTAGGTCTTTTTTTTCAAAAAAAAAACCCGTTTTGAGTCTATAGACTTGTATGACATGTCTTATTTTTAAAGGGGCTAAGTTAGGTTTTTATTTTTATTTTTAAGAACCTATTTTCAGTCTCTAGACTTGTATGGCATGTCCTTTTTTTAAAGGAGCGAAGTTAGGTCTTTTTTGTTTTAGAAAAAGAACCTGTTTTGAGTCTCTACACTTGTATGACATGTCTTTTTTTTAAAGGGGCTAAGTTAGGTCCTTTTTCAAAAAAGAACCTGTTTTGAGTCTTCAGATTTGTATGCCATGTCCTTTTTTTTAAAGGAGCTAAGTTAGGTCTTTTTTTTTTTAAAGAACCTGTTTTGAGTCTCTAGACTTGTATGACATGTCCTTTTTTTTAAAGTAGCTAAGTTAGGTCATTTAAAAAAAAAACATATTTTGAGTCTCTAGACTTGTATGACATGTCCTTTTTTTAGAGGAGCTAAGTTAGGTCTTTTTTTTTTAAAAAAAGAACCTGTTTTGAGTCTCTAGACTTTTATGACATGTCTTTTTTTTAAAAGAGCTAAGTTAGGTTTTTTTTTTTTTTAAAAAGAGTGTTTTGAGTCTTTAGACTTGTATGACATGTCCTTTTTTTTAAAAAAAAAAGAGCTATATTGATATCGAAATATTTTCCTTCAATATCTCAGTTCGAGATATTGATTTTGAACTTTAGATCCATCAAAATCTTTTCCAATATTATTTCCCTCCAATCTCTTGGTTCGGAATTTTTGCTCCAATATTGGATTCATGAAAATCTTTTTCCAAAAGTACATGTCCCTCCAATATTTTGGTGTGAGATCTTGGCTCCAAACTTTAAATTCACCAAAATCTTTTTCCAAAAGTAAATGTCCCTCTAAGGTTTTTTTTTTTTGAAATATTGGCTCCAAACTTTGGATTCACCAAAAATATTTCCAAAGGTATATGTCCCTCCAACAATTTGGTTGAATTTTTCTGCTCTAAACTTTGGCATTTCTATATAAGGCGACATAGCCTTTTTTTCTTTTATATGTGGAGTGTGAGAGGTTTGGGCGATTGTCTTGCAAATGAGTTTGAAGTTCAATTTATGTCATCTTTCTCAAGCTCCCTTTTTGGAGAATTAATGTCTCGCAAAGGTAAAAATCTTAAAGCTCCCCTTTCTTTAGATTCCACGTCTGTTAGTGTAAGCGGCAAGACGGTGGGTGAGTCTATAGACAATTGTCCTATGAATGAAATAATTGCAAATGCTCAGAATAATGACACTTTGCAGTCTGATGTTGAGGCGTATGAATTAGTGTCTGCTTTCACTCATAACAGTCAAGTTGAAAAAGTCGCTTCCATTTATTGTATCCCAAAGTCCATTTATCGATGTTATGCGCCTTGCCCTGCCGACAAAGCATGTAACTTCGC
This sequence comes from Stephania yunnanensis, assembly GCA_039657365.1. Lineage (NCBI taxonomy): Eukaryota > Viridiplantae > Streptophyta > Magnoliopsida > Ranunculales > Menispermaceae > Stephania > Stephania yunnanensis. The sequence goes on along the minus strand of CM077584.1, from coordinate 46,434,944 downwards.
TAAAGATCTTTGTGTCTTTAAAGAAGCTCTAACCGGCGGCCTTAGATTTCCACCGCATCCATTTGTGTCGACACTCCTTTTGAGTTATAAGGTTCACCCTACTTAACAAAAGCCACATAGTTGGCGATTAGTTTGTGTGTTTTATTGTTCGTTGTCTACAACTTCAGCTTCCTTTGAGTGTTGCTATATTTAGAAACATTTTTCAAACCAGGAATAATAGTGCACGTCGCTTTGGTTGGGTTAACCTTTCTGTGAGATCATCAAGTCTTCCTATTGTTAATGCCAAATCTTTCCCGTTCCTTGATTTTTATCCTAATTGGAAGAAGGAGTTCTTTTATATTGAATGGAAAGTTGGAGATTGGTCTTTTTTTCCATTTCATGGTCCCCGGCTAGTGAGCGCTTTTTCAAAAAAATGATCCCTCAAAGGTGAAGATGATGCTATTAAGGAAGCAATTTGTAGTAATGGAAGAAAAATCATTGCAATCTTTCTATTGAAAGAGAGGACCCTTGTTGATCTTGGTATTAGCCGAGTTTGTGGGGAGGGTACGCTTACGTTTGAAATATTTTTTTTTTAAATTTTTGTTTCCTATTTGCTGTGTTGTTCTTGACATATTTCTTGTCTCCATTTTTTTTTAGCTCTTGCAGTCATGGAAGCTTTGAATGCTAAATATGAAAGAAAAGCAATAAGTCTTCGAGATAGGCATGACAACAAAAGGCAAAAGATTACTTTCGGATCATCTTTAGTTACTCCTAAACTGATAATAGAGGATTCGGCTCCTACACCTCCTACTCGTCTTCGACATGAGTCATATTTTATTTCGAGTTGGGGAGTCAAGACATGTGATTCTGTGTTATCTAACACGAGTACTGCGAGAGAACTTATTCTGAAAGGAATGACTATGGCTGATCGCCACACCGCATTTGGTTTGACCCCTCAAGTTATTGTCAACAGAGATTATCAAAACACGGCGACTATAAGCCTTGAATTCAATTATTTTTTGCTTTGCTTTACTAACAAAGTGCATGTTGGTTCATGTTGCAGATCCAACTCTACAACAATGAAGCAATTGAGAAGATGTTGACATTGGCGGAAGAAAATGAGAAGTTAGAGGTGACTTTGTTGGAGAAAGACAAAGAGATTAACATGAAGGATGTGGTCATAACCCATAATGCAGAGATTCTCTCTAGAAATGAAATTGAGATATCTCAGCTCAAAGCCACTAACAATTGTCTCATGGCGAAGGTGTCATCAATAGAGATCACTATTAAGGAAGCTTTGGTGCTTGGAGAAAAGCGTTATAAAGCCTTAGAAAAATGGATGGAAGATGCGAAAAGCTATCTTATTGCATGGAAAGCTATCTTGTTGCGAATTGTGATGCTCCATATAGCGCAGGTTGGAAGGGAGGCATAGAACATCTTTGAAACAAAGGCTGTGACTTTCAAGATGATGATGCGGTTGAACTAATTGAAAACGAAGAGCAAGCCAAAGAGAGTGCTTGAGAAGCATGTCAAACTTCGAGTATTTGCGTCTGCTGGATGTCTTTTAGTAGTATATCCCTTTTATTTGGGATCGAGTCTTGGACTTAATATTTACATTTTGTGTCGGATGTTCATGCTTTTCCTCATTTTTTGTATTTGGTAGCCCCCCCAAGGCTTTCAATCTTTTATTTTGTACTGGAAGGAGTATCAATTCTGGATTTTACTATAACTTCACCTCTCAACTTGTCTTTTTATTTGAAAGGACATATTTTTAGTCTCTAGATTTGTATGCCATGTCCCTAAATTAGGTCTTCATAGAAAAAAGAACATATTGTGAGACTTTAGACTTGTATGCTATGTCGTTTTTTTTTGTAAAAGGACTTAAATTAGGTTCTTTTTTTTTGAAAAAAAAGAACATATTTTGAGTCTCAAGACTTATGTCCCTTTTTTAACCGTAAGTGGTGTTTATGATTGGTGTCTCTTGACACTTAATGCGCCCTTCCTCTTATTTGAAAATGGCGTCTCTTAGGCACTTTGAACTTGGAGGAAAGTGTTCATCATTTTTTTTTTGAAAAAAGTAATGAACTCTCAAATCTCGCCCAACAAGGCTGTCTTTATTAAATATGATTGAAGAAAAATCCATGTTTCTTTTATAGAAGAACAAAATGTAACGGCCCGTTTTAACACATCCCGATTAACTAAAACATTACGGGTTCATATCATAAACTCAGACCCACGTGGACGTGGTAAAAAAGTCTATGACACGCATGATCGGTGAAATATGTTATTTTTGTGTGGCGAGTGTTAAATTATTTTATTATTATTTAATAGTTTGCGCCTCGTTAATTGAGAATTACGTTTGGTCGCATTGTTTGCATGTAGTGACGAGAGTGTGCGACGTCGTGGAGTGCGCGTAACGCGGGCGTACGGGGTTATATGGGACTGAGTGGTCACATCACTCACCCCATCATGTCACACATCACATCAAGCCCATTCCTCATCATTTAATTTTGTCATTTCCAAAAAAAAAAACTCTCTCTTTTAAATCTGGAAGAGAGAAAAGAGGAGAAGAGGCGAAAAGAGAGGAAGAGGGAGGAGATGAGAGAGAGATGATAGACAATGGTGGTGCAAGCAGCTCCAGCGAGGGCCAGCCGGACGCAGATGGCGGCGCCGGTGCAGAGGACGGCGGCACATCGGCTCCGGCGAAGGGCACCAGCTCGTGGACCAGCAGCGTGGCGATGGCAGCGGTGGCGGGGCGAGCCAGCAACAACGGCGGACGAGCTGCCGATAGTGACAAGCACGGTGGCGCGGCGGCTTGCAGCGATAGATAGCGGTTAGCTCGCGGACTACGGAGAGCCAGCGGCGAGGGAAGAGAGGAGAGATAAGAGAGAAGAAAGAAAGCAGCGGTGGCGGTGTCGATCCCGTAGGGCAGTGGCGGTGATCGCGCAGAGGCACTGTAGCGGCAGCGACGCGATTGCGCATTGTCGGAACAATCAATCCCCGGTATGAAACGTGTCAAGAATCAATTTGTGGAATAAAAATTTTACAAATTTTGGGGGTCTAACAATTATAAATTCATTTAAATGAAACTTTAAAATGATAAAAATCGTATAATTGGACACCAGGGACTAGGCTACCATAGTTAGTGTCAAGCGCGTATCTCGAGGCGTGAGCGGGACATTTTGGAGAGATATTTGCGATTATTTGAGGTAAGTAAACCCACGAGAAAGTCAGCTTAGAGTTTACTTTTTTTCATTATACTTTTTTTATTTCACTTTACTTTTCGTCAGTTCAGTCTCCTGTTTACTCTATTGTCGCGTGTATCTGTGTATGGTCGAAGGGACGGTATGACTCTTTTTCGGCTCTCTCGTTGATGATGATCTGATTATTGCTACGGTGTTGATCATACCCTAGACTACGCGTGAGATTTCCTCTCAGCGAGTCGATGATCTCGAGAGCGAGTTGACGTGAGGCCCACCTCTGTCATGGGTTCCCTCTCATTCGAGGCGTTGGGCAGAAGTCTACCTTTCGACCAACAGGGTTCCTCATTTCAACCGTGAAGAGGGGATGTGGATTTCCCCATCCCCAGGGCCTTCTCGGTTTAGTGTTTTTCTCCCAAGGTTTGACAGCTATACACCACACTCGCGTTCCACATTCTTGATTATATCATGACTTATATTCATGCTTTACATTCCTTGTCATTTACTTTATGTGCATGAATTGTAGTCGTTTCCTTGGATTTCTTGTGAATACTAACTGAATTTCTCTGGGATTTACTCACTTGGAACTTGTCATTGTTGTTGGTGGCAAGTTGTAGATCCTACGACGAGACGGGGGAAGGTGGTGATTGGCGACTACCTCTGATTTGGAGTGCCTCCACTAGCTTACTCGTAGGTGATTGTATTTCCATATACATATTTTTGGGATCATTTTGGGAGACCTTTCACCCGATACATGTATATTGACGCCTATTATACATTTTTGTCGCCTTAACTGACATACATGGTATCATTTTTTCTGGGTTTCCGCCCTATAGGTTATTAAATATTACATAACTTGTTTACATTAATTATATGCATGTTATTAAGACTTCCGCTACTAAAATAACTTAAATAAATCAAAACAAATGAATTAAGTTATAAAACTTTATAACTTAGTATATTTTGTTAAAATAATCACTTAAATATAAAAAAAATTACTAAGTTGGAGTATTAAATGGTAAGTTCGCGGGCCATCACAAACATGTGTGCATGTGACGTGGCATGGCTTGGTGACGTGTCCGGTGACGTGGCCGTGTCCGGTTTGCCTCGGAATTTGGGGCCGTCACAGTTGGTATCAGAGCTTAGGTTCAGGCGAACCTAGGGGAAAGTCTTAAAAATCTCATGGCTTAAGACATTGTGATACCAACATCACAGTTGGTATCAGAGCCTAGGTTCAGGCGAACCTAGGGGAAACGTTAATACAATTGAATAAAACTTAACAACAAACATTAAATGTGGAAACCCGAAGATTCTATCTTAGAACTTTAGTTGGGAAGCGAACATGGGACGGGAGGTGCCAAGACTTATACGTTATATATTTTGATGTGTAATAGTATATATGCGTATATAGGCATATGTGAGGCTGATACGACGTTCGCAATTTGCAAATTCGACATGGATGGACGACCAGTTCTTCATACGGACGATGGAGGCCAGCTGAGCGGCTCGACACCTGTCAACTCGGATCAGATTCTGTGCGACACGGTCGCAATCCAGAGTTTGTAGCTCGAGGAGATTCTTCGGTTGCTTCGAGCGCAGGCAGCGATATTACCGGCCCCTGCCACACTCGCCGCCACCACTACTGTAGAGTAGACCATTGTCGCATCCGACTATTCCGACGACCTCGCTCACGACCACTACTACCGAGATACTTCCAGCAGTCACTACACAATTGACTACGCCGACCGTGGCACCGACACTGATTCTACCCTTGAAGATCACATTCGAAACCTTCTTATCAGCTGAGATGAAGTTGATCAAGGAGTTCGTTCATGTTCAGTTAGGCTACTATCACAGAGGCAGAGACCCAGAGGTGGCTGGGAAGTGGATTCGTTCACACGAGAAACTTCACAGAATTTTGAGGATTCACAACAACATGCGAGATAGGGTTTTCGGATTCATGCTCAGGGGAGATGCTGCAATATGGTAAATCGCCTACACAGCCGCCCATGGAGAGCCGAGTATTTGGGCAAAGTTCGAGAAAATCTTCTATGATTTGTATATCCCGATCGAGGTTCTGCTGAGACTGAGAGATTAGTTCTTGACGCTGAGGCATGATGGCCGGACGGTGGCGTAAAACAGGGAGAAATTCACACACCTGCTTACCTTGCGATGGACGTAGCTGGAACCGAGCGACTTCAGGTCCATTATTTTCTTTGAGGACTCTGACTAGAGATTGAGGTAGTGCAGATTGTACGCCAAGTCCAGTAAATGCGAGTTTTGGCGTTCGGAGGTGAAGCCATTGGGATACGTGATAAGCGACAGAGGTACTTCAGTGGATCGAGTAAGACTCACGCTATCATCGATTGGCCTACACCAGAGTGCGTGACATACATCAGGAGCTGTTAGAATTGGTAGGATATTGTCGACAATTGTACATGACTTTTTAAAAGTCACAGCGCCGAAGACTAGATTGACCAAGAAGGATTTGATCTCCCATTGGTCCAGTGAATGTGAACCGACTTTCACTGAGTTAAAGAAGAAGTTGATTTCGGCAGCGTTGTTGGTGTTGCCCGAGTCGGGCAAGGACTTGATTGTTCATACAGATGCTTGTGGCACCAGATTGGGATGTGTATTGATGCAGTGAGACAAGTGATAGGTTATTTATCGCGTCAGTTCGGGACTCATGTGAGGAGCTGTCCAACGCACAACCTGGAGCTCGCAACAACCATGAGTCTGTCAGAGGTTCCAAATACTACAGAGGTACATATTTGCGGGCAAATGCGAGGATCAACAGTATCTATTCCAAGTGTCTTGGAATGTCAGAGAGCTGATGTGATGTATCAGAGATTCCGAGACATGATACAGAGTCTAGGTTACCCAGATTGGCGCGAGTCCATTTATGAGTGGTGGATACACCCAAGTAGATTGTGGGTTCCTGCAGTAGCAGAGTTATACGATGGTATTCTTCAGGAGGCTCATAACTCTAGGTACACGGTGCATCCCGTTATGACCAAAATGTACCATGATATGTGACGGTTATTTTAGTGGTAAGGGATGGAGGCAGATGCAGCCAGTATGTGAGGAGTTGTGAGGTGTGTCAGCAGGTTAAGGATGAACACAGGAAGCCTGGAGGACTATCGCAGTCACTGCCTATCCTACAGTGGAAATGGGAACACATCATTACGAACTTCGTTAGTGGGTTGCCGATGACTTTACGTAAGCATGATGCCATTTGGGTAATTACGGATCGACCGACTGACGGAATCAACGTATTTTATCCTAATCTCCATGAAATATAGTTTTCCATAGCTAAGCATGTTCTACGAGCGGGGAAATCATCAGACCGCACGAATTGCCTGTATCTATCGTGTCAGACAAAGACAGTCGACTTACTTCGCAACTTTGGTAGGCTATGCAGGGATAGTATGGTACCAGATTGCGGTTCGGTGTAGCGTTTCATTCGCAAACTGATGGGCGGTCTGTGAGACTTATTCAAATCCTTGAGGACATGCTCAGAGCCTGTGTGCTACGGTTCGGAGGATCATGGGATGAGCATTGCCACTTTGAGAGTTTGCCTACAACAATAGCTATCAGGCTAGTATAGAGATGCCACCATTCGAGGCGCTATACCGAAAACCATGCAGATCACACAGAGAAAATTATGTTGATTCGTCAAGAGGTTACAGGTCGTTCAGGACAGACACAAGAAGTGCGCAAAGTAATACCACGATGGAATGAGTTATAAAGTGGATGATTTGGTCTACTTGAAGGTTTCTCCCTTGAAGGGCCTTATTGCGGAGAGAGAGTCTACCGTGCGAAGGCGATACTCCACTTGTTCCAAATTAGAGACTAGATTAAGTTTGAATTTCGGGACGAAATTCTTTTTAGTTGGGAAGATGGTAACGACCCGTTTTAACCAATCCCGACTAATTGATAAATTAAAGGTTAATATCAAAGCTCAGACCCACGTGGACGTCGTGGAAAAGTCTATGACACGCATGATCGGTGAAATATGTTATTTTTGTGTGGCGAGTGTTTAATTATTTTATTATTATTTAATAGTTTGCGTCGCGTTAATTGAGAATTACGTTTGGTCGCGTTGTGCGCGTGTAGTGACGAGAATGTGCGACGTCGTGGAGTGCGCGTAACGCGGGCGTACGGGGTTGTATGGGACCGAGTGGTCACATCACTCACCCCATCATGTCACACATCACATCAAGCACATCCCTCATCATTTCATTTTGTCCTTTCCAAAAAAAAAATTATTCTCTCTTTTAAATCTGGAAGAGAGAAAGATGAGAGAGAGAGAGAGGGGAAAAAGAGGAAGAGGGAGGTGATGAGAGAGAGAGAGGAGAGATGGTGGTGGTGCAAGCAGCTTCGACGAGGGCTAGCCGAATGCGGATGGCGGCGCCGGTGCAGAGAGACGGCGGCACATCGGCTCTTGCGAAGGGCAGCAGCTGGCCGACCAGTAGCGCGATGATGGCAACGGTGGCGGGGCGCGACAGCAACGACAGCGGACGAGCTGTCGGCAACGACATGCACGGTAGCACAGCGGCCCGCAGCAACGGATGGCGGCCAGCTCGCGGACAGCACCTCGCGGACGACGGAGAGCCAGCGACGAGGGAAGAGAGGAGAGAGAGCAGCAGCGGCGGCGGCAATCCCGAAGGGCAGTGGTGGTGATCGCGCAGAGGCGCCGACGGCAACGACGACCCTAACACGAGGGTGGTGGCAGCGATGGCAGTCGGTAGCGGCGCAGCGGGACAACCGGCGTCGGCGCCAGCACAATGGCTCCGGCGGTGCGAGGCAGCGGCGGCTCTCGGCGCGTGGCAGTGGTGCCGACGTGGCGCGACAGACGCGCGCGACGCGACAGCAGTGGTGATGAACGACGTGGGGCAGCGGCGCGATGACGCGTAGTCGGAACAAGCGATCCCCGGTATGAAACGTGTCAAGAATCAATTTGTGGAATAAAAATTTTCAAATTTTGGGGGTCTAACAATTATAAATTCATTTAAATGAAACTTTAAAATGATAAAAATTGTATAATTGGACACCAGGGACAAGGCTACCATAGTCGGTGTTGGACGCGTATCTCGAGGCGTAAGCGAGACATTTTGGAGAGATATTTGCGATTATTTGAGGTAAGTAAACCCAAGAGAAAGTCAGCTTAAAATTTACTTATTTTTCATTGTATTTTTTTTTATTTCACATTACTTTTCTTCATACCCTAGACTACGCGTGAGTCTCCTGTTTGCTCTATTCCCACGTGTGTCTGTGTATGGTCGAAGGGACGGTATGACTCTTTTTTGACTCTCTCGTTGATGACGATCCGATTGTTGCTACGGTGTTGGTCATACCCTAGACTACTCGTGAAATTTCCTCTTAGCCACTCGATGATCTCGAGAGCGAGTTGACGTGAGGCCCACCTCCGTCATGGGTTCCCTCTCCTTCGGGGCATTGGGCGGAAGTCTACTTTTCGACCAACAAGGTTCCTCATTTCGACCGTGAAGAGGGAATGTGGATTTCCTTATCCCCAGGGCCTTCATGGTTTAGTGTTTTTATCCTAGGGTTCGACAGGTATACACCACACTCGCGCTCCACATTCTTGATTATCTCACGACTTATATTCATGCTTTAAATTCCTAATCATTTACTTTATGTGCATGAATTGTAGTCGTTTCCTTAGATTTCTTGTGAATACTAACTGAATTTTTCTGGGATTTACTCACCTGGAACTTGTCATTGTCGTTGGTGGCAAGTTGCAAATCCTACGACGAGTCGGGGGAAGACAGTGATTGGCGACTACCTTTGATTTGGAGCGCCTCCACTAGCTTACTCGTAGGTGATTGTATTTACGTATACATATTTTTGGGATCACTTTGGGAGACCTTTCACCTGATAGATGTATATTGATGCCTATTATACATCTTTGTCGCCTTAACTGATATACGTGGTATAATTTTTGTTGGGTTTCCACCCCATAGGTTGTTAAATATTACATAACTTGTTTACATTAATTATATGTATGTTATTAAGACTTCCGCTATTAAAATAACTTAAATAAATCAAAACAAATGAATTATGTTATAAAACTTTATAATTAGTATATTATGCTAAAATAATCATTTAAATATCAAAAATTTACTAAGTTGGAGTATTGTATGGTAAGTTTGTGGGCTTTCACAGACAGGTGTGCAGGTGACGTGGCATGGATTGGTGACGTGTCCGGCGACGTGGCGATGTCCAGTTTGCCTCGGAATTTGGGGTCGTTACACTAAATCTACTAAATGAAAATGTCTTGTCATGAGGAAAAACAAAGCTTGAAATAAATTCTACTGATAATACTTGCGCAGGTTCACTATATTCCATGAACGTGGAATATAATTGCCATTCATTGTTTCCAAGTCATATGCTCCTGATTTTAGGACCTTCTTGAATCTGTATGGGACCTCCCAATTTGGGGACAATTTTCCAACCGACTTGAGCTCTAAAACCCATATTTTTTGCATGACATAGTCCCCTGCACGAAAAGCTCTTCCTTTTACTTTGGAGTTGTAGTACCTAGCAACTTTTTTGTTGTACTCCGCTTTCCTTATTGCCGCGATTTCTGTGCATTCTTCCAAAAAGTCTAGATTTTCTCTAAGTCTCTGCCCATTAGTTTGTTCATCAAAGTTTTGTACTCGCGAAGTTGGCAGACAAATCTCCACAGGTATGACTGCCTCAGTTCCAAAAGCAAGTTGAAATGGAGTTTCGCCATTTGTTTTCTTGCTTGTAAATCTATACGCCTAGAGAATATTGGGGAGTTCATCCGCCCACAGGCCCTTTGCTTCCTCGAGTCTTTTATTTATACCATCCAGAATAACTTTGTTTGTTACCTCAGTCTGCCCATTAGGTTGAGGGTAGGCAACTGAGGTAAACCTTTACTTTATATGAAACTCAGAACAAAATCCCTTAAATTTGTTACTATCAAACTGCTTACCATTGTCAGTTATCGGGACTTGTGGTATGCCATATCTGCAAATCACTGACTCCCAAAAGAATTTTTGAATTTTTAGCTTTGTTATAGATGCTAGCGCCTCAGCTTTAACCCACTTGGTAAAATAATCTATTGCCACTACTATGAATTTTCTTTGGCCAGTGGCGGGATGAAATGAACTAAGAATATCCGTACCCTATACTGCAAAAGGCAAAGCAGAGATTATTTATGAAAATATCTTTGATGGTTGATTATGTATGGGCGCATGCCTCTGACAACTAGGACACTTACGCACGAATTCAATTGCTTAGTTCTGCAGATATGGCCATCAGTACCCTTGGCGCAATATCTTGTGAGCCGACGCTCTTCCTCTAAGATGTGCCCATATATACCTTCATGTACTTCTCTCAACACATAATCTACTTCACTTGGCACAAGACATTTCAATAATGGAAAAGTGAAAGATCTTTTATAAAGGCTTCCATTAATCATTGTGAACTGAGCAGCTTTGACTGCAAAATTTTTGGCTTCCTCGTTATTTTGTTGCAACTCACCAGTTTCTAAATAAACTTTTATTGGATCCATCCAGCTTTTTTCGACTTCTACTATAGCTACCTACTTTACTATAATCCTGGGCTCCATCAAAATCTCATAATGTATTGCTTCTTTCCTATCGACCTCAAGTATTGCCATTTTAGAGAGGTCATCTGCTATCATGTTCTGACCCCTTGGGATATGGTGTACCAAACACTCAACAAAATTGGCCATTAAAGCTTTTACGACTTCAAAATATCTTTTTATTTTTGCTTCATTTACATCATATAATCCATTGATCTGCATCACCACCAACTGTGAATCACTAAAGAGATTTATTCTTTCAGCTTAGAGGGACCATGCAAGCTCTAAGCCAGTAATTATAGCTTCGTACTCGGCCTCATTATTGGTGGTTGAAAAATTCAACTTTAAAGCAGATTTTGCAATAAAATCGCCCAGACTTTCAACGTGTACTCTTGCACCACTCCCTGATGCATTTGAAGTTCCATCAATATGTACTTTCCAGTACTCTTGTGTTGGTGAAGGCAACAACAAATATTGGCTTTCATCATGTGGCGGATTTGTGAATTTTACAATGAAATCTGCTAGGGCTTGCGCCTTAGTGGTAACTTTTGGCTTATAGGCGATATCAAACTCCCCAAGCTCAACTGCCCAATTGACCATTTTTTCCTTGGTATCCAAGAAATGAAGTTTCTTCCGTAGTAGTTGATTTGTGAACACCACTATTGGATGAGATTGAAATTAGGGTCTCAATTTTCTTTCCACCACCACTAATGCATAGGCAAATCTTTCTGATTACGCATATCGAACTTTCACCCCTTGTAGTACCTTGCTAATATATTATATATGCTTTTGTATGTTTTTTTCTTCCTTTACTAGGACGACACTCAGCGCTACACTGGAAATTGTCAGATATAAACTTAAGGTCTCCCCTGCTTTGGGTTTGGCTAATAAAGGAGAAATAGCTAAAGACCTTTTCAACTTGTCAAAAGATTATTGGTAATCATCTCCCCATTGAAAATTTGTCGGCCTTTTCAGGATGTTAAAAAATGGGATACATCTATCCGCTGAACGAGACAAAAAATCTTCCAAAGGTCGCAATCCTCCCAGTAAGCCTTTGCACCTCCTTTGTCGTTCGTGGTGGACTCATGTCAATCACTGCATTGATTTTTTCTTGATTTGCTTCAATTCCTTGCTTTGACATCATAAAACCAAGAAATTCTCCTGAAGCCACTCCAAATACACTTTTGGCCGAATTTAACTTCAATTGATATCTCTTAAGGATATCAAATGCCTGTTATAAATCATGAACATGATCAATCGACTCCTTACTTTTCACAAGCATATCATCCACATAAACTTCCATGTTTGCCCCTATCAAGGGTTTAAAAATTCGATTGACCAACCTTTAGTAAGTGGCTCCAACATTCTTCAATCCAAAAGGCATCATCTTATAACAATACGAATCATATTCCGTGATGAATGAAACTTTTGGTCTGTCTGACTCCTCTATTTATGTTTGGCTATAGCCGCTAAAAGCATCCACAAAACTCAATAACTCATGACATGCGATTGCATCTATTAGGATATCAATCCTTGGTAATGGAAAAAAATCCTTTGGGCATGCTTTGTTCAGATTAGTGAAGTCGATGCACATCCTCCATTTCCCGTTAGACTTTTTTTTACCATTATTGGATTAGCCAACCAATCAGGATACTGAATCTCCATTATGATCCTTGCTTTAAGCAACTTATCAACTTATTCATTTACTACCTTTTGTCGTTCTTAGGCAAATGCCCTTTTCTTTTGCTTGACTAGTTTCTTTGAAGGGTCAACATTCGACTGATGTGTGACGACTTTAGGATCAATCCTTGTCATATCATCTGGTGATTAGGCAAAAACGTCCTTATTCCTTCTAAGAAAAACTAAAACATTAGCCGCAATCTCAACCTTTAATGAAGACCCAATGTATGATACTTTCTCCTTATTCTCATCATTTAGATGTACGAGAATCAATTCCTCAATAGGTTCTGGTCATTCCCACTCTTTATCTTCTTTATCAAAAACATCTACAGGTAAAACTTCTCCAATAGTGCCACAGATTTGATTGCAGTGAAGTAGCAACTTCGCGCTATTTTTTTATCACCTTTAACTTCTCCTATACCATCTGCGATAGGGGACTTCATCTTGAGATTATAGGTGGATGGTATGGCCTTGAACTTGTTAAGCACCAACCGTCCCAATATGTTGTACGTAGACCACCATAAAATTGACCATATGCGTTACTTGCTTAGGAGCAACCCCCATGGTCACTAGGAGTAGAATGGAGCCTTCAACTCTAACTTATATCCCAATAAATCCATACAATGGTGTGCTAGTCAAAGCCAATTAACTATCATTATATCCCATTTCGGTGAAAGCTTTGTGATACAAAATGTGCACAGAATTTCCATTATCAACCGATGACCTTTTGATTGTTAAATTCCCTACCAAGAAATCTATGACCAATGGATCATCATGTGGATATTTGACACCCTCTAAATCTTTATTTATGAAGACTATTTCCTGGTCCATTCTAGCCTTTTTGGGTGGTATATCTTCCGTAAAAGCCTCTTGAGCATATGCCTTCCTTGAAGAAGATGAAATTCCTCCAATTGTTGGTCCTCCAGATATCATGTGTATTACACCAACAATAACCCTATCCGTTTTTCTCTATCGACCTCTTTTATTTTTTCGGTCAATCATCCATTTTCCCCAGTTTTATTGTTGTTCTTCAAAAACTGATTAAGGTGTCATTTTCGAACTAAGAACTCAAGTTCTTCCTTCAACTACCTACAGTCTTCGGTGTCGTGGCCATGATCTTTATGGAAACAATAATACTGGTTTTTATTCCTTTTAGCAGCATCCGCCCTAATATGTTTTGGCCATTTGATAAAAGGCTCTGACTCAATGAAAAGAGAATTTGTCCTCTCGAGGGATTAAGATAAGCATACCGATTGAACCGTGCAATAGTAGTAGAGGTTGCATTTGGCTTCGACTTTTTTTGAAGTCACGCTCCTTGTCGTCCATCGCTCCCCTTTTTCGATATCCTATTTTCTCCTTTTCTGCTTGGATGAATTCCTTGACCACCATGTATTTTCCAGCTTTCCTTTGAAGTTCAGCCATATTTGCGGGTGAGTTTTTTTGCCAGTGAGACCTTTAAATGCTCGTTCATAGTCTCGTTAGTAAGGGCTACAACCGCTATTGATTGGTCTAAATTCGAGACTTTCATGACTTCTTTGGTAAATCGTCTAATATAATCTCTAATAGATTCCACACTATGTTGTTGAACACTCATCAGAGATGCAGAACTCTTTGCATGCGTCTTTCCTTCAAATGAACTTATTAACAAACCTTTCGCTTAACTGGCTTAAAGATCTTATTGAACCAGGGGAGAGTTGGCGATACCGATTTTGGGCAGGTTCCTTTAGAGTTCGAGGGAATGCTTTACACTTCACAGCATCTGACACTCCATGTAAAAGAAAAACAACATCGAAATTTAGGACATGTTCAGAATGATCTCTAGTTCCATCATATTTGTCTATGATTGGCATCTTAAACCCTTTTGGTAAAGGTTCATCCAAATTCTCCTAAACAAAAGGTGGCAGTCCGACCATGTATATTATTTGTCTAGTAGTATATTTATGCATAATTGATTTTCTAAGTCGTTCCCAAATTCTTCGTTCAACATCCTTTTCGATTTTGTGTTCATGGTCAGGATTATGATGACCCGACTCCGAATCTCTAGTGGCCTCCCTTCAGCTTTGATTACGATTTGACCTACTTAAAATGTCAACTTGTCCTTGTAATTTGTTCACTTGTTCCTTCAGCCTCAACACTTTGTTTTTCGCCGATTTGTCTCCGACTTATTGCTTTCCTCGCTCAATCATTCATCTTTCTATTTCATTATTTAAATTAACATCTCTCACGTTAGAAGCACTGTGTGCTTCTTCAACAAGTCTGGACACTGCACGCCTTGACATGCCTTCCTTGTGGCCCCCATCTCGTGGTGGAAGATGAGAATGAACTTGCCTTGAACGACCATTAGACGGGTTTCGTGTCCCTGTGTTTCAAGTTGTGACTGCCATTAGCCCCTCCTGCTAGCGCCAATCTGTTGTGTAAATAGGAAAGGGGTACCTCGAATCTTGAGACCACGACAGACGCACATCGTCCAAACCCTGACCTCTTTCGCAGGCAAGACTTGCAAAACAAAGTCCCCGGAGGTTGATATCTGAGGAAGCACTCTAACGCTCAAGTCGGATGAGAGGTCGAGAAAGTTTTCTGGTGAGATGGAAATTGTACCTACCTCATATCTTAACCAACCCCTCTATATATACTTGACATCAAATAATCTGTTAGGATGTGTAACCATCCCCGATTTGAGTTCATGTCCAACTAGGGGTATCCATTAAGATTGACATGTATCGCGATTTGAGTCCAGCTCCAACTAGGAGTTTTAATCTCATTAGGATTGACATGTGTCACGCGATTTGAGTCAATCTAGATATGTGCTTCCCATGGACTAGATAAGTCTTTGATAAATTCGGTTACTTATCTGTTAATCCACAAATATTGGGCATCTCGATTTATGATATATTCTATTCCATATCACCCTTTAAGATATTTTTAAAGCTAAAATAGCCTTATTGACGAAATTGCTCAACTTTTATAGTTCCATATATGTCCTTTAAAAAAAGAAGGGCAAACATGATGTTTTTTATGGAAATTGTTATAAAATCCTAATTAATATGTAAAAGATAACTACAAATGATTTTGTGAATCTACAACCCCACTTTTCAAAGCGTTGAACAATTACTAACCGTTTGTCCCTTCGTAAAATTGAACGTTAAAAATCACTCATATCCTAGATTATCTCCATAAAATATTATCTTCATGTTTTATAATGATCATTGCACGGTAGGACTGTGCTAGCGCGGTGATGAAGAAGTGAAAGAAAAGCCTTAAAGATGATGAAATGCCACTACAAAATAGGTAAAAATATCAATGAAATTTAGCAACAAAGTTGAATCCGTTGCTAAATAGTAATGGAACAACAACGGGTTAGTGACATTAAGTAAATTTAGAGTTTAGTGACGGATAAGGAGCAAAATAGCAACGAAATCTTAGCAACGAAACCCGTTCCGTCGCTATTCCATTGCTAATCTTGGCACCAAAATTTATCCCACAACATTTTGTTGCTATTCCGTTGCAAAATTTGGCGCCCAATTTCCCCCTACAACATTCTGTCACTATTCCGTTTGTAAAGTTGGCACCTAAATTTCCTGCCTAATATTCCATTACAAATCTGTCGCTAAAGCGTAGAAATAGATTAGCGAAGGAATGAGGTGCACACGTGGCAACATAGTTAGCAATAAAATAGGTAATCCGTTGCTAAATTCTTTGCGCAACATATTAGCAATGGAATTAATTCTGTTGCTAAATCGAAAAAAAAAACCAAATCTTATTTTCTCCTCCATTAATTTGCTCTGCCCTACTTGGCCATCACCACCTCAGTGCCTCACCACCCTTGGCCGTCGCCTTCTGCATCCTCGCCGCCTGTCTCTCTCTCTCTCCCGCCTCCATACCGTCCGTCGCCGCTCTTCGTCGGCCACCCCTGACTAGTCGCCTCTACCGTGGCGCTGTTGCCTCGCCATACGCCACCACTGTCTTGCCGCCGCTACCTCGCTGCACGACGCGCCGCTCGGAACTTAGATGATTTTTGGGACTATTTTTAAATTTTATTTACTATTATTTATTTATTTATTGTATTTATTTACTATTTTATTGTTTTTATTTGTTTACTTGTGTTTTTTATTGCTTGTGAGAAATTATTAATTGATTAATATAATGTTATTGTTTGTAAAATTTTGTTGTTAGTATTGTGGTGGAAGCCACCACGCGTTGAGGAAGGATTGAGAATACATCGCTTTTTAGAGATATAATATTTTTTTTTGTTGAATAAATGTATACAATTCTATTAAAATTAAAAATTTAAAAACTAAAGTAAATATTGTGTTATTTTGTGATTAATAAATTATTGTAGAGAGTAAGTAAAATCAATATTTAATTATAAAATAAAGAAAGTATTTATTTAATTAGACGTAGTTAAAAGATGTTATTTCATTATATAAGTTGTAAATGGAATTTTCGTTGTTGCAGTGGTTGATGTGTTGCACACACTTAATAATAAAATAAAGAACCTTTATAAAAAAACAGTAAAATAAAGAAAGTTTTTATTTAATTATAAGTAATTAGAACTAATTAAGAATAAGATTTGTACAGTAATAAAGAAAATTACCGTTAATATATATGATTATCTGCAAAATATATATGTATTATATTTTGTGTTTCAATTAAATTCACACACTTCAATAATTGAGTGAATTGAATAATTGTTAATGCATGTAATTGGATGATTTTTAATTAGTAATGGGTTCAATTTTTTTACAATCTCGTTTAGGTAAATTGAAATAACGATTGGCAAGTTTAGTAAAAGTGTGATTTGTTCTTTTCAAACTCGATTACGATTGAACTTAGGCGATGAAAACCCAATCAACTATTCAAACTCGACTTATAAAGCACAATTGACAACAAATTGAAATGATTGCCCTCGACTTTTAACCCTCGACTTCAATTAAAAATGGACTTATTTTTCTTAGGATATGTCTAACTTAAATAGGGAACGGATGTATAATCGTGTCCAATCAGGTTTGTACGCTGTGAGTTTGTGGTCAAGGTTAAAGAGTTCATAGAGTTAGTGAAAACTCGTTGTTATGCTTACCATAACGAGAAATTGATTAAGTATCCGTGTGGCCACACCAAATGTCGCCTTCGTAAATATTGCGATGTGGAGACCGTTGAATACCACATTTGTAAGCACGATTTTATTCATGACTACTACCATTGGTATGAGCACGGAGAGTGTAGAGATGATGTTCACGAGCCGCCGTTATTAGACGATCGATCGCACCAAACTTTTCAGGAAGAACAAACTCAAGACATTGGAGTTTCGACAACGTCCTACCACAGAATATCAAATTCCGTTGCTAATTCGTTGCAACGAAGCAACATATTAGCAACGAAAGGTATTCCGGTAATAATTTATTTTCTAAAAACTAAATAATGTTCTGCTGCAAATAGCAATGGATTAGCAACATAAGGTATTAAGGTAATAATTTATTTTTTAAAAACTAAATAATGTTCCGTTGCTAATCTGTTGCTACGTTGCTGATTCGTTGCTACGTAGCAATGGAACATATTAATCAAATAATTTTTTTCTAAAAAATACTAATTGTAGTAACGGATTAGCAACATAATTTGGTGTTTCGTCGATAATCCGTTGCTTCGTAGCAACGAATTAGCAACGGAACTAGTTTGTCACAATCGAACGACAAACTAGAAAATGGGTTTTACGACTTTTAGCAATGAAAGTTTTCGTTGCTAGCTTATTGACGGATTGGGTATTCTGTTACTAAACAGTTAGCCATGAGGTTTTTGGCAACAGATTTAAGTCCGTCGCAACGAAAAAAACAAGGATTTAGCAATGAAAATCCCGTTTCTAAATCCGGTGTTTTTTGTAGGATCTATTTACCCAGAGGGTGTACCGTGTATGGCGAGAGGCCAAACACAAGTTGATGATTTCAAGCATACGCTGTGGGAGCGTGATTGGCTTGACAAGGTATTTATTCTCGTTTTGATAAAGTATGTCTCAATAGCTCAATAGCTCAATCTCATCCTGATTAATGATTAGTGTGCCTATTTTTTCTCAAATTTTAACTTTTTCTACATATCATTTAGAAACTCTTACATAATTACAATCAATTTTCTTCTATAGTTGTCGTAATTGGGACGCGTTCAAACAACAAATGACGGCGGAAGAAGATCCACTACATTTGGCATTAATTTGTAATTGTTGTATAAAAATGTTGCAATGTTCAAATTGATCAAGCGAAAGTACTGGCAGTGCTCGAGAAGTTGCTGACAAAGAACCATGTATCTTTAGATCAATTTATCGATACACATTTTATTATTTAATTTATAAATTATAATGATCATTATATTTTCTAGAAATATCATAGTATAGTTGTTTTTTTTTTTTAATTTATGAAAAAATGTACTTGTGATCTTCGTTTTTCATGGAATGTATTAGTCGGCTCTTTTATTTACGAATTTGATTATAAGTAGGGACGAAGCTAGATTCTTACTTCGGTGATCATTGCCCCTAACCCCTGGTTCATACCTTCTATATACCTACGCCAAAAGCATTCTATATTAATTTATGCCTATTTTGGCCCCCTTCCTATTTTTTCAAATTATTATGTTGCTACACAACTCCACTTATGTTGTACACTATGTGGGCTACATAGTCGGTTCCAAGTCCGGATAAAGGAGGACTCTGACGCCCATTTTTTCATACCGAAAAATGGGTAAGGGAGGTCCCAAACTCACTTTTAATACCTAAAAAGTTGAGGAGGGAGGCCCCAAGCTCATTTTCCATTCTTGAAAAATGGAGGAGGGTTGCGATAGGTTGATAACCTGTGTAAAACTTTTGTCACTTTTCATAAAATGGATCAAACATATATAAACGTTGGGGCGTTCCCACCTAGCGACGCGTTGCGTCGGAGCCTGGGTGTAGTGAGAAATGAGCAAGGGTGTGTTTCACGTCGCCGCCTGGGTGTGAAGAAAAATGAGCAAGGGCTCCCACACGTAAGACGTGTGTGGGTAAAGAAGCTAGTCCCTTCACATCGTCGCCCGGATGTGAAGAAAAATGAGCAAGGGTTCCCACACAAAGGACGGGTGTGGGTAAAGAAGCTAGTTCAAAACAAACACAAAAACAAAAATAAAATCATAGATACGGACACTAGATCTTTTAGACAAAATAGAAATAGAAAAGGAAAACAAATACAAAGGGGAGAAAAAATTCGTTTAGGAACATGGAACATAGGAACACTTACGGGAAGTCAATAGAAGTAGTAGATACCATGATTAGAAGGAGAGTCAATATTGCTTGCCTCCAAGAGACAAAATGGGTAGGAGAAAAGAGTAGAGAAATAGGAAGCACATGGTTTAAATTGTGGTACACTGGTATAGATAGAAAATGCAATGGAGTAGGAATTGTGGTGGATAATAATTACAAGGATAAGGTCGTAGAGGTTAAAAGAATGGGGGATAGATTGATTTTAGTTAAATTAATTATCGAAGATGAAAAAATTAACATACCATTAGATGAAAAGGTTTTTATTGGAGGAGATTTAAATGGGCATGTCGGGGCAAGTAACGATGGGTTTGAGAGAGTTCATGAAGGTTTTGGTTACGGTAATAGAAATGAAGAAGGAGAATCAATCTTAGAATTTTCTTCGGCATACGATCTTGTCTTAGCAAATACTAGTTTTAGGAAGAGGGAGTCGTATACGATTACTTTTAGTAGTGGTCATAACAATAGTCAAATAGATTTTCTTTTAACAAGAAAAATAGATAGAAAATATGTAGAGACCGCAAAGTAATACCTGGTGAAGCACTTACTACCCAACATAAGTTAGTAGTACTTGATTTTAAGCTAACACGACGACATAGTATGAATAAAAGAGTTAGCGACCCTAGAATAAAGTGATGGAACCTAAAACATAGTAAACAAGTAGAGTTTAGAGAAAAACTACTAAAGGAAAATGCTTGGAATCTTGACTAAAATAGTAGTTGCATAAGGAGAGTGAGATCAAACGTATTAGGTATATCTAAGGGCTTGGGACCTCCAAAGAAGGAAATATGGTGATGGAACGAGGATGTCCAACGAACAATTAGATGTATAGGAAAATACATAAGTGTTAAGATGAAGATATGTACAATCAATATAGAGAAGCTAGAAAGCAAGCTAAAAAAGTAGTTAGTCAAGCTAAAACAAATTTCATGGAAGATCTATATACAAGGTTAGGTAATAGAGATGACAAAAAATATGTATAGGCTAGCTAAATCAAGAGATAAAAAAAAACAAGACCTAAGTCATGTAAGATGTATTAAGGACGAAAGTCGAAATGTTTTAACGCGCGAGGAGGATATTACGGAGAGATGGAGAAGTTATTTCGATAGTTTATTTAATGATGGCCAAGTTGATACTATAATAGATGAAAACACACACCAAGAAAGAAATGTAAACTATACACGCAATATTAGAATTGTAGAAGTTAAAGAGCCATTGAAAGGAATGAAAATAAGGAAAGCATGTGGCCCAGATGAAATACCCATAGAGGTTTGGGAATGCTTAAGAGAAATTGGATTGACTTGGTTAACAAAACTTTTCAATAAAATCTTAAAATCAAAACGGATGCCAATGGATTGAAGAAGAAACACGCTTGTGCCAATCTTCAAAAACAAAGGAGACATTCAAAGTTGCTCAAACTATCGGGGAATTAAACTTATGAGTCACACTATGAAACTTTGGGAGATGATAATTGACAATAGGCTAAAGAGGGAAATAATAATATCAGAGAACCAATTTGGTTTCATGCCTGGGAGGTCAACTATGGAGGCGATTCTCCTTGTAAGACGATTGTTGGAAAAATATAGAGAAAATAAAAAGATCTTCATATGATTTTCGTAGATTTAGAAAAAGCATATGATAGGGTCCCTAGAGATGTTCTTTGGTGGGTTTTAGAAAGAAAAAGAGTGCATCCTAGATACATGGACGCTATTAAGGATATATATGATGGAGTAGCAACGAGTATAAAGACATTTGAAGGAGCTACAAAAGAATTTTTCATTACAATAGGACTACATCAAGGATTGGCTTTAAGCCCATATCTATTTACTTTAGTTATGGATGAACTAACTAGACATATTCAAGAGGATATACCATGGTGTATGCTATTTGCTGATGATATTGTCTTAATGGATGAAACTAAAGATTGAGTGAATAGGAAATTAGAACTCTGGAGGAATACATTAGAATCTAAAGGCTTTAAGTCGAGTAGGACAAAAATCGAATACATGCACTGTGAGTTTAGAAGCACTAGCCATCGAGATGACGGAGTGGTAAAATTAAGGGAAATAGAAGTTCCTAAGGTAAATCACTTTAGATACCTTGGATCAATCATACAAAATGATGGTAACATTGAGAATGATGTCACACATAGAATTCAAGCTGGATGGAAGAAATGGCAGAGTGCAACATGGGTGATTTGTGATCGAAATGTTCCTATTAAGTTAGAAGGAAAATTTTATAGGACTGCAATTAGGCCAGCTATGCTCTATGGAAGTGAATGTTGGGTGGTAAAGCAACAACAATTACATAAAATGAACGTAGCATAAATGAGGATGCTTAGGTGGATGTGTGGTAAAACTCGTAAAGATAAAATAAGAAATATAGAAACTCAAAGACAAGTAGGAGTAGCACCAATTGATACAAAGATTAGGGAAGGGCGGTTGCGATGGTTTCGTCACCTGCAAAGACGGCTTACAAATGCTCCAACTAGAAAACTTGACTCTATAGAAACTGTAGAAATTCGACGAGGTAGGGGCAAACCGAAGTTAACATGAGATGCATTAATTATGAGGGATTTGATTGGTTTGCAAAGCTCACCATCAATTGCAGTTAATCGAGCACAATGGAAAAGCTTGATCCATGTAGCCTACCCTAGTTAATTTGGGACTGAGGCTATGTTGTTGTTATTGTTGTTATATTATGTTGCTACACAATACATAAATCATAATATTTTTATATTACTTTAGTCTATTTTATTTTTCAAAAGATGTAATTTGTTGTGTATATATATGTTGTGACGACCTAAAAACTTAAAATACTCATCGCAGGGATAATTTGATAATTTTGCAAAAAACCTACACTAGTGGTAATAGTATATTAATAAAATTATAAACCATAACTCTTTTTTGTTCAAAAATCAAAACACGTTAGAGAGAAAAGGTGTTGGAGCTTGTTGGGGTGCTAGGTCAAAGAGAGCCAACTTGAAGGTATTATTATCTTCCTTATCTGCTCTTTTATTGTTGAAATCAATTGCAAGTTTGTGTTGGCTTCAATAATTGTGGAAAACCTTTTTTCTTTCGGTTTAATTTTTTGAAAGTTTGGTGGTGTGCCCTCAATCCCGCCGCCACTAGCGAGAGGGTAGGGTGCCACCATGTCTCCCCACCACCACAGTGAAGACTGAAGGGAGGGGTGGCAATTAGGCCACCCCCAAGACCATACGTTGACGTTTTTGCTGCTGGCAGGGACATCCTTGGTAAGGGCGTCCCCGGTGCCGCCTTCGAACAAGTTGCTTGGAGGTGGCCGACGCTTCTTTGTAAGGCAGGGCACCCAAGGGCAGCGCCCCTTGGCAGCCCATGCATTGGGCAAAGACCTATGTCCTTGACCAAGGAATCCATGGGCCAATTTAGCCCCTAGACATTTGACCAGGTGCTAAACTAGCCCCTGGATCCAGTTAATAGGGGCCTTGTTAGCCCCTTAATCTTAAATAAAAAATAAAATAAAATAAAAAGATATAATAAATAAAAATAATATATAATAATAATAATAATAATAATAATAATAATAATAATAATAATAATAATAATAATAATAATAATAATAATAATAATAATAGTAATAATAATAAATCCTTGCCTTTAAAAGGGGCGCTACCTGTGTCCCAAAGGGAGACCGACCGGGCCTTACCCCTTCGACCCTCGTATTGGGCTACGGGGGACCTCGTGACCCATACTAGTGAGACCCCTAAGTAAATTTAATGGTAAATTAAAATTTAAAATGTGACTTGTTATTGATGTGTTGTATCTTAAATTGTCTAGATTCGCGAAACGGTTCGCATAGAACCCCGTGCACACAAGGACCGAGAGTGGATATCGTAGCGTGTCGAGGTAAGTGGAGAGCTTCGCTCAAATATCGAATATGACTTGTTATTAGGTAGTTAAGATTCATGATTTGAACTCAAGACTTGGGAATGAGTTGCATTATGATATTGACTTGATTTTACTTATCTATGAGATGTATGTGTGTTGCACGTAACTTGGGATTACTTCTTCCTAGACAAGGAGATTGAATTACCTACTTCTAGATAAAGAGTTGGATATCCTCTCCTAGGTAAAGAGTTGGAATTACCCCTCTTGGCTAAGGAGATAAGATTATTTCTTCATAAAAATCTTAGTGACTAATTACTAAGGACATGAACGGTGGTCAACTTCTCATGGAAACCCTACGTGATTTTGGTGCACATATCAGTGAAGGCTTGGACGAGCTTAATACTGATTTGATGGGATCATTGAGGGGACATAACGACAGTTGTATTCACTAGTGATCTTTATAACCACAAGAATAGGGGGATCGGTCACCAGAATCAAGTTAATAATTAGTATGTATCGAATGGAACAACGACTTATATTTATTATTATATCTTTATAGTATAACTTTTGTAAGCCCCTTTGCATGAATGCTTTGATTTTATTTATGATTTGTGAACCACTTACTATTATGATTTAATGAATCTTGGAACTTATTTTAAATGAATAGAATTGATGGTTTACACTTACTTATAGACATGAATCTTACTTCCCTGCTTTATGCTCAATGCTTAATGATTTGGTTTCAACTTCATGTTTGATCTTGAATAATTATTAAGTAGTACTTGCGTATTTTATGTTTGAGCGAGGTTTTCATCTTATTGAGCTCCGTTATCCTATTTAGCTCACCCCACTTACATTTTAGGGCATTCTACTTGTGCTTTAGATTGCGGCAAAGGAAATGAGATAGTTTGAAGTCTTTTCTTGCATTATGAGCCTTGCGTGCTCTTATTATCTAGTTACTTGATTTTGAGAACAATAAATTTGGGTTTTAATTTGAAATGGGTCTTGTTGGGTTGTCTAAACCATTCCTTGTCTTAATTAGAACTTTAGGAAGATTTTTAGGATAACATGAATTGATAACACTTTTGCACATTCATTTCATGGATTTTACTATAATGGATTGATGGATATTTTATTTCATTCATTTCACATTTATTATCCATTTGTATAGCTATTGTCTTTTGTAGGTTTTGTTTAGTTGTGTCGAACGTTTGCTAGGGCCCGATTTAGGTATTGGGCCTGGGTGGCGATCTGGGTTGGGCGACCCGACCCTCGGTCAAGTGAGGGTCGTCACAGTTGGTATCAGAGAATAGGGATTAGAACCCAGGGAAACATTAGGTTACTGAAACCTAAGTATGTAGAGCCTTTAAGTGTAAAGGTTAAGTTTAAGTCGAACAAATCAATGGTATAAGACATTGGTTCAAGTCAACTTAATATGCACAATCGACCAATCTTAGGATAGGAAGGGATTAAAAACATGAAATAAAACATTGGTATGACACTATTTGCTTTATGTTGTAATATTTATAGCATTAGATATTCTTGCCTACTTTCCTAATTTATAGGACTAACTCCTCTTCGTTGCTCTACAGTGCACCATGACCAACCACGGGGGACTTCCTACAACATCAAGGAAACTCATAAAAGAGAAGAAAGGCAATGACGTAGTCAAATAGAGCATCTCATATATGCTATGACTTAGAAACACTAGAAGGCCATTTAAGACTTGCCTCTACACATGATCAAAGGTTGGCTGAGTTAGCCCAGTCTAAAAAAAAAAAACATGGCACATATTTGAAACTATTGCATCATCAAAGGAATACTAGGATAATTGAAAATGCACTCATGGGACTAGGGCCTAATCCTCAACTAGCACCCATACACGAAGACCATCCCATGGATAAAGGAGCTAATTCTATCACTACCGCAGCTACAATGACCATACTCATAGTCGATGAAGACACTAAAGCGTGCCAGAGAGGCAAAATAAAGAGGGAATTCATGAAGTATGATGTACCACACTTCTACGGAAAGTCAAATCTGATGGAGGCAAATGCATGGATTCTGAACATGGACAAGAAGATGAAGACTTATGGTATTGATGAGTGGACTATGGTACCATTGGTGACTTTCCTATTATAGCACAAAGCACAAAAGTGGTGGTTGTCCATTGAGAGGACTAAGGAGTCGAATATGAGTTGGTCGTAGTTCAAGCGTTTATTCTATGATGAGTGGTTCCGGGAAACCGTCAAGGTAGGCAAGATTAAGGAGTTTATTGCTTTAGTACAAGGCAACATGACCATGGACGAACACATGTCAAGACTCAATGAGTTGGCTGAGTTCCTAGGAGACGATTCATCGATGGGTCGAGGAGAGACATACGAGCTATGGTGGCAGGATCGGGATTAGAGACATACTAGAAGGCTTAACATTAGGCACTCAAGTGTGAGTCAACGCCTCGTGAGGACGATATGTAGTTTCAGGCTGGGTTCAATCTGTATACTCAAGGTAAGTGTAGTTTTGATACTTATCAGAAAAGTAATGGAGGAAATATCAAGAAGAGCAGATTTGGAGGATCATTGAGTGGCCATGCACCCTTTGGTGTAGCTTCGAGGACCACCACACACCCACGTATCCTTATGCATTGGCTACTCAAAGTGTGAGATGTCCATCACAACAGCCGCAACGGAGTGAGGGTAGAGGACCGAGGCCTAGTGCATCTACGAGTGTCATGCAACCACCTTCAATGTGGCGCCCCTAAATTTTATTTTGGTAAATTGTCCTGACATTGAGGTTATTTTAGTAAATATGCATGATATTTGTGTAATGGAGTGATTAATGTGTGTAATTACATAATACTAGTTGACTTAGGTGTGAAACGTAGCCTAAATGAAAGAGAACAAAATTAAATGACTTGTTAGATGGTTTAATTAAAGCATAACGACAAGGGTTGTAAATATACGTAAGGATATTCTTGTAAAAATATAAAAAAGATGGACTCATTGGAACAAGGGATTTTCTTAGAACTAAGAAGGCATGACAAGATGAAGGGCTAGGATTTGGTCACCAAACCCCTAATCTCAAGAGGCTACACATATGTACAAATTATAAGGGTTGTAGCCACTTTGTTTCTAACTTAATAACAAGAGTGGAAGCTAGGTTAGTGGTAAAAATGAAGGAGAATAACTCAACCTAGGTAATAAACCTAAATAACCTTGTTATTCATTAACAATCGACGGTTTTGAGATGACATGATTTCTCTCAAATTGTATTTTTTTCAAGGATCACATCACCCCTTTGTCACTAATTTTTGGAGGAAAATCATGTTAGTTACGTTGTCTTTGATGGTTCGAAACAATTTCAGATTTGGTAAGGTTTTACAAGAAAACCTTGGATTCTTGGCTTGTTTTATACTAACTCGATTGGAAACGGTTATTGATGGTTATTGGTTGATGGAACACTTGATTTTGGACTATTTTTGATATATTTGAGATCCTAAGGGGATTGGTCAGAAGCTGGGAAGAAGGAAACCAGAAAGTTCAAGGTTTTCCTCTGCATGCACATGCACAACGCCCTGTGTGTAAATACACGACGTCTACAAGATGACGAATTTGAGCCACACTGGTGGTGATGCTGGCACGATGCCGTGACACATGTCGTGCGTGCATAATAGTTTTGTGTATATTTTTATTATTTGTAGTAGTGGTAAGTGGGATATTGTCTCTACATAGATTTTACAAACTTCTAAGGTTGTTCTTTGTTTTTTAAAATTTAGTTAATCTAATTAAACAAAAATTGAAATACTAAATAACTAAAAACTATGACTACTAACTTAATTAACCAAACTAATTAAACTAATTCAAATAATTCAATGCAAACTTAATTAAACGAAATTCAAATTCAATATAATATAAATATCTAAACAAACCCCCACTAAACAATGTAATATACTTGGATTGCATTCAAACACTAGAACATAATATTACCTCATAACCTACTTATAATTATATCTCATGGAATATTGGAATCATTAAATCCTAATAAGTAATAGGTTAATATCATTTAACAAGCCATCGATTTTCCTATATTCAATGAAAAATAGCCATATCCTTATGATTGTAAATCTACTTATTGGATAAAATGCAATAAAATAGAAATACGATAATATTAAAACTCAATGAAAATCATATCTAATCTAAACCAACCATTAATCAGAATATGCCAATCAATAACTAACTTAGAAAATAATCACTTAGAATATCCACTCGGGTATTTTGGCCCTATAGATTAATCTTGGTTACTACTTCTATAATTGTTGTTAATAATCATAGACATAGATTGAAAAAATTGAATATCACAATACATATTTTCAACTATGCATCAATACAAGAATCATTATTTGTAACATACAAAAATAACTTATTAAAATCGTGATTATTATGCATGAATAGATTTAAAGCATTAAGTACATGATTCCTTAATTATAACTATATATCAATCCAAAGTATATACATGTCTAAGGTTTGTTTAGATTAATAAATGACTCACTCATGCTGGAATTAAACAACACAATAATATAATTGAAAGACATAATTAAATAAACAGTTCTTATTGAAATAAACGAATCTTCAATGTTGCTTCAAACATAAACTCAATAAAAACTAACTTACGGCTCTCACAATCTTGTTAAGCATATGGTCTTATTTATAGTTTTCTAAGCTATACAAATCATAGATAAACTTAAAATCTTTGTATTAATCTAAAAACTTGTCACCGACCTCATCAACTTATCAGCGAATCCTATGTTGTTCATAAATCGCTGAGGTAATCACTGAAAATATCTCTCTGTGCTCTACCAATTCATCTTATGATTCCTTTTTAAATTTCAATTCATTGGGAAATCGTTGACTCTGCTCAGCTTCTAATTTTGGTAGCGATTCTTGTGTAATCTTGTATCACTGATGATTGGCTGGACCTTCTCTTCAGTTGACTATTTTGCTCTTCTTCCTCGTTTTCTTCTATTTCTTCGATTTGCCTAATTAAATTATAAAATCACAAAACAAGAGAATACAATTGTAATATCATCATTTATATCTAAAACCAACCTAAATTACACTATAAAACATGTTTAATTATGGATTTGTCAAATACCCCTAAACTTAACACTTTGCTATCCCGAGTAAAGGAATACTTTCAATCATATTTTCTTTTAATTCTTTCTATCATGATTTCAATATAATTCATCTTAACTTTAAATTATAAATGTTTTAAATAGAAGTAATATTCAAATAGAAATATATTACCCACAATTAAAAATAATTAAGTTATAATAGAATAGAACGATTTAGAAAAAAATGAACCATCCCTTAAATGACAACTCAACCACCCAGTGCAATACCCTAAGAATTGAAAGTTAAATAAATACCAAGGCCAGTACAAAATGAGTTTTCTCAATCTTCATTGCCAAGCATCAAACTTTCGACGACTAGTGTATAATCTCAAAACACAAAAACACTAGATTAATCTTAATTTTAGAAAATACTCCACTTGGTCAAGAATATAAGTATTTCTAACAAAAACTTCTTGGTCAAAATTATAAGTCGTTTTGGAATTCGAGAGTATATTTATTATTTTTTTTACCAATTATACCCTTATGCATTTCAAATATTTATGATTCTTCAATTCTTCAGTTCATTTAATGTCAAAAGGCGTATATATAAATTACACTTATAATTAAGGCTATCTTAATTTTTGTGCCCTTACCTTAAACAACTTAAATTCGTCACCAGAGGGAGTACTTAATAATAGTACCACAATCAAAATCAATATGAGTTTTACCAATATACCAATGAATATATCATTTTAAAACGTGTAAGATTAATAAATACTTCACTCAACCCTATTATCAAGCACTTGAGCTAAATCTTTTCTTTGAAGAGTTTAAGAACATCCGCCCTTTTAATCTCTCATTTTTTCTACTTCATCCTAACTATTTATTATTATTTATTTATTTATTTATTTATTTTCTTTTGACTTTTGACTTTCGACTTTTGACTTTTGAGTCCATGATCTATTTCCTATGGACATTCATACATTTTTCCTACTATAGATTCCCTACTCCATTTCCTATGGACCCAATATGACTCTATATATATTTGTAAACTCTTGTTAGCACTTCTCTCTATCCACTAAAATTGAAGAAAGTATTCTTTCTAACTTATAAAATTCATTGATTTCTAACCAATTTTTTCTTTCAATTGTGGCATAATGATTATATATATACTATAAAAAATACTTAATCAGTAGCCTTATATCATAAGATTCTTAGAAATTTGTTTTGTTTATCTTGCACTATTATTTTGATCTTCTACCCATTCTTATGACTAACACAAGACAATTTAATGCATACATCAACTAGTAAAGTTAATAAAAAAAGAGTATAAAAAATATATTGATTTCTTCTACTATAGAATTCACTTGGATAATAAAAATATCACTTCCATTCAAAATCTATTATGTATATATATTCATTATATTATATTCCTAACTAAAAATAAAGAAAAATGAAATTCATATTTACTTTAATTCAGAAGAAATTTAAAAATCTTCATCAACTTACTTGAATATCAAGTCAAAATTTTTGAACTTTGTATCAATTCTAAATTTATCTTCTACCTTTATTTTCTTTCATTGCTTTCTTTGCTATCATTGTCATACTTCACCTAAAATACACCCAAACTTATTCCAAACCTTGTCTTCAAGGTTCAAAAAACCAAGTTGGGTTTCCAACAAAACAAATATACCTCATGAAGTATAAATGAATTGATATAATCATAAATTGGATAATCAATATATAAAGTATGTATAGAAAGTTTAATCAAACAGAGTGCATTAAAAATATGAATAAATATCGCCAATGTATATTAAATGTAGTATCATCATCAAATGCATCACCATATCACATGTATCGCATGAAATCACATCACCAGGCATAGTATCAAAGACAGTCATTAGTACATATCACATAGTATCATCACCAGAGTTACATGCAAGACCTTACACATCATCACTCAGAGACAAAAGAGATAAAGTAGAGTAAAGAAATCAACGTCGTCATCTTGAAGTCGCATCATCATCATCCTCCATTGGATCAATCCTCTCGGACTAGTAACTCAAAGCGGGATCATAGAGGTTGTAGTCTTAACCCGGTGGTAGTTGATCAACAAAATACCATTAATTGGTAGCCTTATTTGTGTAGATGGTATAACAACCTCTACGACTCCTTGTCTTTTATGTCTTCTTGACATTTTCCTCTCCATCCTGTGAATGCTCCTTGCTTAAAACCTTTGATTCTCGAACACTAGTTCTAGATTCCACATAGTTCTCGCTTGATTGCGCATACATGAACCCAGAAAGACCAATTCTAACTCCTCTATGTAAAGCCCATCAAAGTCTGTAGTAGTTTGCTCCGCATTTTGATCATTTCTTGCTCTCAAGATTTCTTCGGAAACTCTTATCGTTTCATCTCTAATATTTCTTCTTTGTTCCATCTCTCTACTGACTATCTTAGGCTTCTCCCTCTCATATTCAAAGTCTTCATTTCCATCAATTTTTTCATAGGTCTCTATTTATGCTTTCGTGAGAGTCTTCTTTAGTAAAACATCCATCTCAAGCCCTACCATATTTACTTGATCTTCTCCGCAAAAAGCCATGGTCATCAAAGGAAATAGTAATCCATTATTTTTCTTCAATGTGATGACGCTCCTTATCGATTCATAGATAATCTTGCCAACTTTAAATATCCCAGTCCCATCAAAATGTGGTAAAGAAAAATGACACTTTAGTTTACGATCTCGTAATATTGCAGACTTAGGTGTAAGCTGTCGTTGATGAAATAACACAAAGCTTTTGCGATCTTGCTAAAAACTTGATACTAATATGCTTCGGGTACCCATCCATGTCTAAAATGAATCCATCACCATGGATCGCCTCTAATCCTCCTTTAACTTTCTCAGAAGAGTAATAATACTTAATAAAATATTTAGGCTTTGGGAATTCATCTTTATCTTTTCGGTGAACTTTCAGTAAACCAAAATACTGGTTTATTCTTACAACAAAAGAATCCACTGTTCTTCCTCTAACTTGAGACTCTGTCTTGCTGTCATTTCCATAAGCATTCACATAAAACTATATCATTAAAATGTTGGATCCCTTCTTATTAAAAATATTCTCAAGATCTAAATGGTGATAGTCCCTAGTCAATAATTCCCAATTTCTCACATTAATGATATCTAAGATCCTACGCATATATTTCAACTCATTCTTCGCATTAAATCCCTTCTCCGGGATCATCTTCCTTCCTCTCTCTATATCATTCTTAATCTTAGTAAAGGCCTTATCATTGACAAAACATTCCTCCTTAATAACATACTTCTTCACACCTTTTGGTGTCTCTTTTTCCACTCCTTCCTTTTCATCCTCATGTTCTTCCTCATAATCATTGTTAAATAATAAAAGTGGAGTAGGCTCTATTTGTGGTCTAATCCTAGGTATATTGAAAGAAATTTTCATGGGCCTAATAGGTGAAAACAAGGATTTATCCTTGGGTTTCTCTACTAACTTCCTCTTTTCTTTCTCCTCCCTTGTATTTCTACCCCTTCCGCCTTCATCCATTTAAATAGATAGAAGTAAAATAATAAGCCTGTAAAACCATTTGAAACCAACTTGTCAAGAAAGTGTTTGGTAAAACTCAATTTATCTATCTAATAAGGAGAAATTCATTGGAAAAATCATTTATAAATCAAAAACTTGAAATTCATTATCGTTTATAAGTAATTCAAGTCATGCAATAGACAAACATAAAAACTCCAAACTCATTTAAAACTTAGTCTCAAATTAGTTTGCGTATAAAATTCGATCTGATTCCCATATACTAAAAATAGTTCAAAAACCTGATATTAATAAACAAATTATCACACCACTCTCATACTAGTATTGTAATTAAAAACATTCAACATCAAAACTATTTTTGAGCACGAATTTCAAAATTTAGGCTCTAACCTAAATAAAATACCAAAAATCTATGAAAAATAAAAAAATATAATCAATAAAAGGCTAGGGTTCTCATTGACTACTATCTTGAAAGTGAATCTTTCAAGATTGAAACTCTAAAAATCTTCTAGAATAGTCCTCCAAGCTCCAAATTCGAGTTCTTATTGCTCAAGAGCTAGTTGGCTCTATACTCTCAAAACTCACTAAATTTTAGGTTGAATGTGTGAAGATTGAGGTGTCAATCCATTTAATACACTAAAATATAGCTTTGAAAGGTTGAATCTAGTAAAAAATTTGGCTTTTGGGTCAAAAAGTTGCAATGGTTTGTGAGTGTGAAGTTAGTAAACATGGCGATTTTGGGTTCTTATTTTTTAAAAATGCGTGTTCATTCTCAACGAATCGGGATTCATTGGGAAATTGCTGCCTAAATCGCTAAAAATGAGCCACATCGGCTCACCGATTAGTTCAATGAATCCTAGTTATAAGTGCAAATCATTGACAAATCAATGACATGTTTTAGCTCTTTTTCAATTTAATTAATTTTCTCATATATTTATCACATATATATATGTCAAATAAAAGGTAGAATTATTCAAAATTATTAGAATTTGACTATGATTTGTACTAAACAATAATTTCATTACTAAAAATAATCGACTAACGTAAAAATTAATGCATAAAGACGATATAATACGAAAAGAGATTGGCTCGATCAACCCCCTAATATGAAATTATGTCGGAATCAAATTCCTAATTTATCCCCATAATAAGAATCTAAAGTCGAGAGAAAATTAAAGAACTAACTAATCCTAATACCAAAACTAAAAGTAAAGATCAAGTATGGATGCCTCCCATAAAACGCTTTTGTTTACTATCGTTGGCTCGACTGAACCACGTAGTTCTAAACTGGTTCTATACGCTTAAATGTAGCATTTTCCACTCTAATGCCATTCCAAAAAGTGAATGCTCAACCATGCACTCTAAAAGTGATTGTCTTGTTCAGAGTATCCATAACAGCTTGTAAAGTGACTAAGAAAGGTCATCCTATAATTAATGGAGGATCTTCATTGATGAAGTGTGTCATAACCGAAAAGTATGTGGGAATAATGTACTTGTCAATTTGAACTGGTACATTAGTAACCACTCTTATTAGTTTCACTAAATAACTATTTGGCAGAGGAACGTTTTCAGAAGCAAGTACATTTCACTCCGATTGAGTATGAAGAAAGAAGTGAATTAACATGTAGTTTGCTCTAGAACCTGTATCGCAAATATCTTTAATACCAAGTCCATTTAACTTTTATATTTATGTATATATCTCATAGATCATCGAGCTTGCCAATTGCTAGATTTTTTTTTCTTTTTATTCTTCGCAACTTTAAACTCCCACATTTTAAGGTCATTCTCAATATTGTTTGCTTGTTTAGCTCTCCATTCTTGAGTTATTATCTTTTCATTTGAAATATCTTCAACTCACTCATTCATTGTCATCACATTTTCGTCTTCCATTGTTACTGCATCAATAACATTTACTTCATCTTTTAAATTATGATGATTTAATTCTAAAGATTCATCATCGTTAGTTTGTTCATTATTAGATTCATAAGAATCATCGTAGACATCTTCATCATTAAAATGAAAATTGACAATTTTGTTTTCAAATTCCATAGAAATTGTTTCTTTTAAAGATATCTAACTTTGTTTTAGCCATTTTAAGAAATGGTCTTCCTAAAAGTATAGGCGGAGATTTAGATAATACTGAGTCTCCCGTTTCCATGACATATAAGTTAGCTGGAAATGCTAAGTTGTTTACTTTTATTAGGACATATTCTAGTAAACCGTAAGGTTTAATAATCGTGTTGTCAGCTAAGGTAAGATTAATATGTGTATTAGTCAATAAACCTATTTTTATCGACTCATATAATTTAAGTGACATAATATTAATTGATGCTCTAAGATCACACATAGCAAAATCTATAAAAGAAGTTCCTAATGTAATAGGAATTCTAAACATTCCTGGATCGGAACATTTTTCAGGTATTTTCTTTTTAATTAAAGTAGACAAATTTTGTCAGAAGTTTTCTTTAGATTCTTCTAAAAGTTTATCCTTAGATTTAGAGAAACAAATAAAAACTTCATCATAATTAAAAAAATTGCATAATTGATTCCATCAATGGTTTAATAATTTCTATTTTTCTAAATGCTTCAAGTATGCCTTTATTGTTTTCTTCCTCCTTAACATCAGCTAATCATTGTGGAGTGTTAGAATATGAATACATATCTTCATTTAAATTATTAAAAATCTTATCATTTTCATCCTTATTAATTATTTCAGACTTTTGTAAAGATTTTTCATGTGCTTTAACTCTTGCTAAATACCATAGGTGTAACCTTTCAGGAAAATGTGTATATTTCAATTGTTCAGTCATCCATTCTCTATTAAGAATGACATTAGCCATCATTTCATCATCATCATCATCATCATCATCATCATCATCATCATCATCATCATCATCATCATCATCATCAATAGTTTTATGTGTTTTCCTTTTATTACCTTGTTTAAGTATATTTTCATTTATAGGTGTGCTTTTGTTGCGACCAAAATTCCTAAATCCTAGTTTAATTTCTTAATTAGGACCATCGACCCGTGACGTGAGATCCACATTGAGATATGTATACCGATCGAAGTGATGTAGTCGAGGTATATATTAGATTTATTGTCATGTATGCCTAGTGTATTGTATATGTGTAAGCTATTAAGTCACTCATACTTGTGTTTAGGCGTTGAGATGTGAGCGGGAACACACCTTGAGATGCGTGCTAGTGTCAGCCCTCTCGCCATTAAGATGACTGACATACTTAGATTGCCTTAATCCTCTGATAATATAGTTAGCCTAATCCATTCTTTCAATTTTGACCTCAAAATAATAATTATTTCACTCCTTAGTCGGGCTCTAAAACTAACTTTTTATCCTCAATGAAACTCAATTCATGATTTTTTCAATTGGAGCAAATTTAGAAATCATATAGATCGTTCTCCATGTTTTGTAAAAATCTCGGCAGCATCTTCCCTAAAAGTGGTCTATCGAAAAATTCACCTAATAAACAACAGAATTGGAAAGCAACCTAAAGGAAGTCACAACTCCCAGCAGTTCATAAGATATATCAAAATCAAATTTAAAAACAAACTTACAGTCTCCAATAAATTAATCGCCACTTTACGATCCCAAATAGACAAAAATTGAAATATAAACCTCTCAACGTATTTATGAGACTCTCATAACCATTCAACCAAACTTTACGTCCTACACTCACTCCAAGAATCCAAAAAATATATATTCAATTTAAAATAAGAATTTATTTTAAAGTCTTTAAATTAATCACAACAATCTTCGAGCCTTGTACAATCTTCATTTGTCTTCAAGTAGAATTTGATATCATAAAAAATAACTCGAAGATGTCAGATAAGTAAATTCCTACATTGATCTATACTCTTGCAATTGTTTGTCTAATTTATGGAGACATGTAATTGCATTTTCAAATAATCAACAATATATATGCATCAAACTGACATGCAATCCACTATGTCGCCGTCTCCTAACTATAATCATATGTCAACTTCCAAAAATAGTATAGAGACAATATTAAGAGATCATAAAATGCAGAGATAACTTGTCGGCGTGAAACTCTGCTAGTTTCCCTAGACGGCGTAGAGACATGACTGAAACCTAGTTTCAATCAAACCATACTCTGAAATAAGCTTATCCCCCTCACTCACTCTATTTATGAATGACCAAGAATAATAAAATGCAATGCACACTATGATACATTTACAGGTACAAAGATAATCTCCATAAATAAAAGAGATCATTGTAGGGTTTACTTACTACCAACCAACTTTGTGCTTAATTTTTGGGGATCCCATATCGTCGAATCACCTTGAAAATGGTTCTAGTAGCTTCCCTGCATACCCAATTTATTTTATGGGTCAAGTCTCAATTGAAAATAAATCACAAAACCTAATGTAAACTTCAGCCAAAGTACATTTGATAACAATTTCCAAAAACATTAATTTATATAACTATTTCAACTTGCTTTCAACTAGCCAAATTGGGGCAAATCTTTAACATTGAAAACCTCAATATTTGTCATGATGACCTAAAAGGAACTTGTAGTATGCATTCAAACTTTCCATAGACTCCAGGAACAGTCAAATCAGATCACCAATGAAGAAGTTATGAATTTCTAAATATGGCCTGTCAACTAGGCAAACTTTAATAAATTTGAACTAATAAAACTTCTCCAAATCAAAATTTTCTCTATTAAATCTTCAAAACTCGATAATAAACACCAAAAAACCAATCGATACCAACATCAAAATATTTTCATAACTCGTGGATGCAAATTGGATTTAAATTAATAATGAATTCATCCAAAAACCTAATGTAAATCAATATCAACTATAAAAACATATCTGAAATAGTTATCAACTGAATCACATTAATTCAACTCATCAAAACCTTAATCTATGTCGGTGGTGCAAGTCAACCTAATACATCAATTTCCAATAATTCATACTAAGTTCTATCAAAATCCCACAAACGAAATTGAGAAATTATAAGAATTCAAATTGTATTGAGGAAAATGCCCAACATTGAGTATTTATCAAATTTCAGACTGAATACCTCGTTTCCTCCATGAAAACTTAGCTCAAACTGATCGTCTCGCGATGCTCTACATTTTTGCGAAAAAAAATCGAGCGAAAATCGAACGTTGGGAGCTCGTAGAGCGAAAATAGGAATGAAGACATTTAGGGAACGAACCTTCGTTATCTCTATGAAATAAAAACCTAATGTTTTGATTTTGATTTAATTTTTTATATACATTTATATATAAACCCTCAGTTGCTTGTCATCACTACTTGTTAGCAGCTTAATTTCTTTTTATTTATTAGTTCTTGAAATTTATGTTTTGACATGTTTCGGCTTCCTGCACTCATTTTTAATTTGATTTTTCACCGAATTGAACCAAACTCTTGACAAAACTATCCGTATTCATAAAATGTTTATAACAGTCGTTTTGCTTACGCCAAAACCCAAAATTATTTTCTTTTTCCATGACATATAGATCAATTTTGCTTGCCATATTTAGCCAAACGACTCCTGATTTAGACCCAATCTCAATCGCGACCACTGCTAACTGACATAAATCTCGAGGTAAGTCTTGTACTAACTTTGTTCTCAATTAACAAAACCACCAATTTCGACTTGCACGTAAACTGAGGCAAAGTCTTCACGTGAGGATTAACACTTTGTTAATTAGTTTTCGAACAACTATAACACGCACTTGCAACCTTGAGTATTACCAAATAAGGATACATTCCAATGCACCCTAACTTCACGACGAAATACTTAATTAGCATCCTAATCAAGTTTACGAAAATGTGGTAAGTTAACTTGAATTAATGTAGCTTAATTAGTTGAATTTGATATGGCTATAGTTGATTTTATATTAAATGTAACCTAAATTAGCAAATTAAAACATTAGTCATTTTATGTTCCTTGAGATACGTGTTGACACATCAAGAAATCAATTTAGTTTCAATTGGTGTTAGTTAGAGGAAGTTAGTGGTGAGTTAGTGGAATTGTGTCAAGATGCGGGCGATTAGATTAGTCTCGAGATACGTGTGTACTTAGGATCAGTGACTATTAAATAACCTTATGAATATATAAGTATTGAAATGGGTAAACACATGCAATTGATTTCATTTCATATACATGGTGAAGAAGTAAATCCGGAGAAGAGAATTTGGAGAAGAAGATCAACAAGCAATGAAGTTTTGTTGATTTGGGAAGGAGTTGATTAAGTTACGAGTAATGTACAATGAGGTAATTTTATTTACGTCACTAATTTAATTTAATTCGATGAATTTATAATAATAATGAATTGTTAGTTGTTTTTATGATAGGGGTTTTGTTTTAAATGAGTTGAGAAACCTTTTTCACTAATTTTATGACTTAATTGAAACATTAAATGAGTTTTGAACCTTGAATTCCAAATTTGAAGTTTATTGGTAAAAAATAATGATTTTAGTCATGAAACTATTTTTTACCAAATTCTAATATGAAGATGTTTTTAGTTTTAGAAATCAATAGCATTTTTGAACTCCTCACGAAAAATCAATAAATTTGCTATCAAGAAAATCCAAATTTTGATTTAAATTGACAAAGTTATGGTATTTTGAAGTTGTAGGTGTTTCGATGAATTGTTTTATTTTTAATGAAAAATTATGATTTTGGGTTTAAACACCTAAGTCTGTAAATCTTGGGCAAATTGGTGATTATCAAGCTTGATTTAGGTGTATTAGAGGTGTATGGATTATTAGAATGCAAGGTTGAACTCTTAGTAATAAACATGTGTTTGATGTCGTAGCGACGTTGTGGGTGCAGAGTGCGCGGCGCTACCATAACGTCAAGACCTAGAAAGTAATGAGATTCTAATAAGAGTTTGGGGTTTTTCTAATTAGTTTGATCTAATTTTAATAATGTGTATAAGTCCTAAAACACCCCAATTAACCTCTAAAAACTAAGGAGGAGTCTTGAGAGGTTATTGGTGAGATACGGGGTATCCAGAGGCCAAATTAGCCTAGGGACTTTGAACGGAATATAAGTAAACTGATTGAGATATTTATTTACATTTTAATCTTCATATGTAGTTCATTTATAGTCATTTGGACTAATTTACCTTGTACTCTAGATGCCATGACTTGTTATTCTATCTCATTTCATGAGTTTGCTATTATGACATTATTTGTTGGTTAAATAGATTCACTAACTCTAAATCTTGTGCTATATTATTCTAATTATTGAAGTAGTTAGTCAAATGAAATAACATGCTATTAGGCAAGTGTTGGGTGGTATTGAAATTTATTTTCCTTTATGCATTAGATATGCAATTACATTTATTGGATTCCCAAATCATATCATTTCTTGGGTCATGAAAGTAGTTCTTCTATCTAGGACCATGATATGATGGAGATGTGTGGGACACACGGGTCACTATACTTTGGGGTTATAAGGATTTCACCACTAACTTATGCAACACACAGGGTCTAGGACTCGAGGTTGTTGACAAATATACATCTCATGTGAGGGGTACTTGTGAGTATTTATATATGAAATGGACTTTGGGGAGGATGTGAAGGCATTCATGACATTGTTTATGCCCTAAATAGTGGAATAAGGCTGATGTGATGTAACTAACGACCGACTGACTCTAGATCACTACCGCTTAGCAGAGTGTCAGTTTCATATTGTTTAGCTGGAATATTTTATAGCACGGTTCTTTTTCAACATAATAGCTATTGTTATGCTTTCAGATACTTGTTGTATATGTGGAAATGTGAATAAATGTCTCGTAGTGTTACTTTCTACTTTCCTGTATTCACTGTCTTTTTTATGAAGGTGGGTGCAGATTCGTTGAGTAGCACACTAGACAAGGAGAAGATCGACGACTACCTCTGAGCCATCAAAGCACTGCTACATCTGATTTTGTAGGTTTTTGGTTTTATTGTATGACTTATTTATGTCTTTATAAACTTTTGAGTTTGTATATGTGTGGGTTAAGATATATTACCCTGACAGATACATGTTGATATATTATCATTGTCATTTTTTGTTTATATATGCATGTTATATTTGTTTTTTGGTTTTCCACATATTTAGAATTTATATTAAAAGCTTTTGCTAATTTGTTACGAATTCAGCTAAATAAACTTTAAATTAACTCTGTTTTATTAATTAATACAAGATAAGAAGATGCTTATTTGAAAAATTAATTGGTAAGAAGAAAACTTTTTGGAAAGGATGACTACTACATTGTTAAGTTCCATTTGGTGAGATTAGGGCTTAATGACGAGATTAGTTCGGGGGTTGCCTTAATTTGAGAAGGTGTCGAAATAGTTGGTATAATTGCCAACTTTAAAACAATAAATAAAACTTCTATAAGATACGAATTTTAGCTATCGAAACTAGATGACCTTTGCCTAGAAACCATTAGTTGGGAAGTGAGTGAAAGTGAGAAGGGGGTTTCATATATGTATATGTTACTTTTTATATGTATATACATGCTTTATTAACATAGTAGCTGATTCGCGTTCACTATCAACTTGCGGACATTGATGGTTGATTCACGCTATAGCAGGGATATAGGTGCTAGTGGCAGCAAGTCTCCTATTCCATATGTTGATGATTTTCAGAGGCTATCTGACCGAATAGCTGCTCAAGGGCAACAATTAGCTGATTTCATTGCCATGATGACAACACATTTTGCTCCACTAGCACAAAGACCACCCCTACTACTTTTGGAAAGGCTGACTAATATATTGTTAAGTCTCCTATTACTCCCACATTACCAAAACTAGTTGCTTCAGTAGTACAGACTATATCGGTAGTGACAATACTAGCTATAGAGACAATTGATACACCATCTCCTACACCTACATCTTCTAGATTGACAACTCAGGTTCGGTAGGCGAAGGATTTCATCATACCGAAGCTAGTTTACTTTGATGGTTAGTGAGATTTTGAGAAGATTGGGAAGTGGGTATTGTCTCAAAAGAAGCTACATAGAGTCTTGAAGATCGAGGACAGATTTCAGGCTGATATTTTCTTATATGCACTACATAGAGAGACACCAATGTTTGGGGGCATACGACAATAGTTTCTGATGGTGATTTTGAGTCTTGGGATGCATTCGAGAAGAAGTTCTATTAACAGTACTTCCCACCTGCAGCGATGAATAGGTTAAGGAAGGAGTTCATAAATCAGAGACATGGAGCTGATGAGTCGGTGATGAGCTAGATAAATACGGCTATCTGAGACAATTTGTTAGGGTTCTAGTGAGGGGTGATTCTAGGGATGTATACCATTTCGTAGATGGATTGTGGCCAGATATATGGTTATATGTTGTCAATTCATGTGCCAGGAACTTGGGCAAAATATATAAGCATCAACTTTCTCACGAAATCTACTATTTGAGTAAAGTTGTTGATGGGAAACCGTTGGGACTGGCTTTGTCATCAGATCGGGTTGCAGAGTTTGAGAGGAGGAGATAGATGGGTAAGGGGCAGACAAGATGTGAGAGATGTTCTCTAGGATCAGGGACGAATACCTTCGTTATGCCCTATGTATTGTCCCTTACGCCATTGCAGAGTATAGTTGGTGGGCTGATTACTTGCTATATCTATGGTTAGGTTGGGCATATGATTAGAGATTATCCACAACTAGCAGCGGTCTTACCATCACAGAGTCGAGTAGTGTGACGACCCCTTCTCAAATTAGGGCACTACCCGGCCTAATCCCGTTATTAAGCCCTAACCTTACCATATAGGACCTAATAAGGGATTAGTCAGCTTTTCTAAGACCTTGTTACATACCAATTAGTTTTTTTATTAAATATATATAAACTTATACTTATCCTATGAGAATTTTTAAAATCAGAGTTAGTTAAGATTTTGTTTACTTATAAGTCTATTCAACAAAAGTCTTAACAATCTAGCGGAAGCTTATAACATAAGGCCTAACAATTGTGAAAAACATCAGGGAATAAAGATCACATGCATAAATATGATGAAACGACGATATATAATATCATGTGTTTGGTTAAGGTACTACTCACTCAATATACAACCCCAAAAGTATATTATATATATATAAAAATAATACATAAAAAATTCTAACCTATAAAATCGGGTGTAGCATTGCTCCACTGGTTTATAGGTAATCGGTGACCTTCTTTTTGCCTGGTCTACTACTCGATGGATGTGCACCCACCGTCACAAACTAGACGGTGAGTACAAGAAAGTAGAAAGTAATACTGAAAGACATTTTTTCACATTCCCAAATATGCAACAAGTATCTAAAAGCATGATAATAGCAACTATGCTGAAAAGAGAACATGCAAAAATATACTTCAGCTAAACAAGATGAAACTGACACATGGCTAAGTAGTAATGATCTAGGGCCGATCGGCCGTGATCGTCATCATATCAGTCTTTCCGCTAGATGAGGATAAAGCTGAGCCCTACATAAATGTGAAGGTTTGAGCAATGGTCTTGCCTTCATAACCTTTCGCTGGTGCCAGTCACCAGCGATATATACTTGCCAACAACCCCGGGTCCCATATCCCATGTGTCGTGCAAGTTATGCTTACTAACAACCCCGTGACTTATTTCTTGTGTACTGCGCAAGATAGTGGAGCAATCTTGATCACCCTGAAAAGTTTAGTGACCCTCGTATATCCGCGTGATTTCTATCAAGTAATGACCTTAGATACGAGAACTACTTTCATATTCAATAGCAACACGGTAATGGAATCCAAAAAAACCATTGCATATGAATGCACAAAGAAAATAAATTACAATATTATGTAGCACCTACCTTATAGCATGCTATTTCACTGACCAAATGTATTAACAAATCAATAATGCCATAGCACATGAGTTGGGGTCAATGAAATCATTTTATCAACAAACTATACTATGAAAGCAACCTCATGTAATGAGAAAGAACAACAAGTCATGGCACATGGAGTACAAAAGCAATTCAGTCCAAATGACTAGAAATGAACATATGAATAGGAATGAAATGTAAAGAAATATCTCAATCAGTTTACTTACAATCCACACAATTTCCTATGCTACTCCGGCCTCCCGACACCTCGAAACTTATACTTGAAGCCCCAGAATACTTATCTAGGTTCCTAATATCATATTATATGTTTTTAAGTGTGTTTGGACCTTTACTTAGGGTATTGGACTATTTTATGGCGTT
Organism: Stephania yunnanensis; assembly: GCA_039657365.1. NCBI lineage: Eukaryota > Viridiplantae > Streptophyta > Magnoliopsida > Ranunculales > Menispermaceae > Stephania > Stephania yunnanensis. The sequence goes on along the minus strand of CM077584.1, from coordinate 46,391,469 downwards.
TAAAGAATTTTTGAAAATTGCAGCTTTTATGCTGTCATAGACCTAACGCGCTAATGACACACTAACGCGTTAATTTATGTTAGCATGCTAGCTGATCTACCAAGCGCACTATGTGTAGTAAAATACAGAATCTTGCTATCAGAATTTTGAGTTTTCTCTACACATAGGCCATGTTAATGCTTAAGGAACCTCCTTACACACTACTAAAGTTCCATGACATCAACCACAACATAAAGCAATAACCCACAACATCAAATTCATGAATTCATTGAATTTAGCTAACTTTATGGTATAGAGAAGTTACCCAACTTGATGAACACTAGCTATACTTGATCTCCTTTTCATTAAATCACCAAGTTTTTGCTGATCTTCTTCTTCTCCAGCGGCTCTTCCTTCTCCAACAAGTTTCCTTTTCTCTTAAACAATTGAAACGAAAGAGTTGAGTTGTTTGAGTTGACCAAAAGCTTTATATTCATGAATTGTATATGGTTGATTGAGAGCCATTGATCATAATGTGAACACATATCTCGAAACCTATCTAATGGTATACCTATTAACATATGTCCCACTAACTCATGCCAAATGACACCAATAAGTGACACAATTGGTGTTGAGATGGATCATTACGTGTCTCGAGAAATATCAAGTGGCTATTGTTTTAACTTACATAATTAAGTGTATTTGATACTTATTTAACCTTAACCCCACTTATATCACTTATAAAAGCAATATAAAGCTTATACCAACTCACCATATTGTTCTCTACCTCGGTCTCACGTTGGCACGCAACTCTAGGCATGTTCCAACACACGTCTCGACACATATTCACAAGTAGAAATGACTTAGTAGTTTACACATATACAATACACAATGCATACATCATTACAAATATAACATTTACCTCGACCATCTTGCTTTGGTTGCAACACGTATATTGAAGAGGTCCCACGTCTCGGGTCATTTGATCCTAATTAAAATATTAAAGTCAACTTAACGATTTGGGCTATGACAAAGAGCAGACTGATGCCAAGGCCACACGAGGACTCATTGAGGGTATAATTTCTATATATGGTAGAGATCTATATGTCTTTTTGATTCAAGTTATATGATATCTTTCGTTTCTGGTGGCATGATAGGCATTTTAGGGTTGACATTGGTTAGAGATAACATACATTTGATTTTGAGTATCGCGATCGAAGATAAAGTTTGCCCTAATTATCTTATTGATGGATGTCTAGTAGAGATATGCGGAGTAGAGTTACCAGCAGACTTCAGGGTTCTCGAGTTCTTAGACTTCAACAAGTTGTTAGGGATGAATTGGTTAGCAGCGTATCACACTCATATTGACTATTTTAGTATGATAGTGATATTTGGGATTCCGAGGCATCTAATGTTCACATATAATGGTAGTACATCGAAAGGCGAGGGCACTCGTGGTCGACTTGCGACTAGTGGAGAAATAGAGACTCTAGTATCATTATACACAATAGCAGAGAGTTACCGACCCAGACTCGAGGAGATTCTGATTGTGTGCGAGCTTCCAGACATGCTTCCGGAGGACTTACCTGGTTTGCCCCCATCGAGAGAGATATACTTCATTATTTAGATGGTACCAGGAACCAGACCTATTTCTATACCATCGTACCACATGGCTTTAAGAGAGTTGGAGGAGTTAAGGAACCAACTCTAGGATTTAGGACATAAGGGATTCATTACACCTTTTATGTCACCATGGGCAGTACTTTTCATGTTTGTGAAGAAGAAAGTTGGTACTTTGAGGCTGTGTATTGACTACAGATAGTTGAATAAGGTCACAATCATAAACAAGTATTTATTACTATTAATTGACGATTTGTTTGATAAGTTGAGAGGACATAATTTTTCTCCAAGATAGACTTGCGATCAAGGTATTTTCTTCTTAGGATCAGGGATGAGGATAGGTCTAAGAAAATGCTCAATATGTTTAGTTCGACCAATACTCATGCCATGTTTATGGATTTGATGCATCAGAGACTATTTCTTGATATTGCCTGAGGGTAGATAGGAATTTCTGGTATATACTGTTGCCTCTCATACATGTTTAGGCTACGTGTTGATGCACAACAAGGCACGGTGGCTTACGCATCCAAATAGTTGAAGATACATGAGAAGAATTATCCCACTTGTGACGCAACGGTGGTATTTGCTTTGAAAGTATGGAGACATCATCAATATGGAGAGAGGTTCACATTCTACATTGATCATAAGAGTCTGAAATACCTCTTCACATAGAAAGAGTTGAACATGAGACATCGCAGATGGTTAGAGTTTCTGAAGCACTGCGACTTTTCTCTAAAGTATCACCCAGGAAAAGCTAACATAGTTGATGATACACTAAGCTTGGTACCTACTAGAGAACTTGAGGTTTTTAGATGTCATATGACGCATGAGTAAGGATTACTTGAGGCAGCGGCGATAATGAGTTAATCAGATATTTATACCGACACTCGGGTGAAGATTAATGCATAGATAAGGCTATAGATAATGTCTGCACAAAGAGTGTTAAAGGGTTAGAGAGCCGACATTCCATACCTGAGGTTTAATGAGTTAGCTCATAATGATGATTGTGTCAATTGGACAGACGACAAATTAGTGTTAGAGATTTAGAGGCATATTATGGATACACTCAGTGGCAGAGCTGAGAGATGAGATTCTTCAGGATTCACACCGTTCTTGGTTCACTATTCATCCATGCATAACCAAGATTTTCCATGACATGAGGAGACGTTTTTGGTGGCCTAGGATGAAAGTAGACATATCAGAGTTCATCATGAACTGTGGGATTTGCCAGTAGGTAAAGACTGAGCATCGTAGACCTAGATGATTATTGCAGCCACTTCCCATTCCATGATGGGAATGAGAAGACATAGCTATGGAATTTGTTAGAGGATTCTCGAGGACTGCCTGTCAACACAATTCTATTTGGGTAATAATGGGCATATTACCAAAATCCGCCCATTTTTCACTAGTTGCAACTCACTACACGCTTGAACAGTTGAGCTTATTGTTCGAGATTGAAATTATTAGGCTGGATGGGGTATCATTAACTATCATGTCAGATAGAGATGTTATGTATACGTTTAGGATGTAGTGAAGTATGTAGGAGCAATATTATACATACATACAGTTCAACACAACTTTTCACCCTCAGGCTGATGGGCAGACAAAGGTTGATTGAGGTTCTCGAAGATATGCTCAAGCCTTATGTACTTGATTTTGGCAGATCTGAGGAGGAATACCTACCATTTTGTGAGTTTGCATGCAACAACAGTTTTAGGCTAGCATTGAGATGATGCCATTTGAGGCATTATATAGAAGACCATGTCACTCGCCATCATGTTGGGCTGAGCCAAAGGACCGAGAGTTGGTAGGGCCTGAAATTGTTGTTGATCACACTAAAAGGGCCCGACATATTTGTCAAAGGCTTAAAAAAGCCCAGAGAGGCAAAAAACATATGCAGACACATATCACATTGATATTACGTATACCGAGGGAGCCTTTATGTATTTGAAGGTTTTTCCTTGGAAGCGTCTTCACAGATTTGGTTTGAAACGCAAGTTAGCACCCAGACTCATTGAGTCTTTTAAGATCAAGAAACAGTCGGGAAGGGTCTTCACAGATTTAGTCTTCTATATTTCTATAGATTGACTAGCTAAGTCGAAGGCAGGTGTGAGACTGATGGCTGACTTGAGTCGGATTAACCTAAGTGAGGATGTATTTTATGAGGACCAGCCAGTACAGATTCTAGACCGAAAGGTACTACAGTTGAGAGGCAAGTCTATCTTGATGGTGTTACTCATGTAGCAGTTCCATGGAGATTCAGAACTTACTTGGGAGCAGGAAAACTATACGTGAGATAGGTTTATGCACTTTTTTTAGTCAGATATAAGTTTAACCTAAGTTTAGTTTCAATGACAAAATTTCCCTTAGTTTGGAAGATTTGTCACGACCTAAATTCCTAAATCTTAGTTTAATTCCTTAATCATGATTATTGACCCGTGACGTGAGACCCGTATCGAGATATATGCATTGATCGTAGCGATGCGGTTGAGGTATATGTTAGATTTGTTGTGATGTATGCATAGTGTATTGTATATGTGTACGTTATTAAGTCACTTCTACTTGTATTTAAGTGTTGAGACGTGAGCAGGGATGCACTTCGATATGCTTGCAGATGTCGGACCGGGGTTGAGAGTGATTTGGTAAATTAACTTGAGTTAATGTAGCTTAATTAGTTGAGTTTGATATGGCTATAGTTGATTTTATATTAAATGTAACCTAAGTTAACAAATTAAAACATTAGTCATTTAATGTTTCTCGAGATACGTGTTGACATATTAAGAGACCAATTTAGTTTCAATTGGTGTTAGTTAGAGGAAGTTAGTGGAGAGTTAGTGGAATTATGTCAACATGTAGGCCATTAGATAGTCTCAAGACACATGTACAACTAGGTAATTCTATTTACACCACTAATTTAGGAAGGAGTGGATCAAGCTAGGTGTAGTGTACAACTAGGTAATTCTATTTACAACAATAATTTAGTTTAATTTGATGAACTTATGATAATAATATAGTGTTATTTGTTTTTATGATAGGGTTTTTGTTTAAAATGAGTTGAGAAACTTTTTTCACTGATTTTATAGCTTAATTGAAGCATCAAATGAGTGGATGCAAATAGGTAGGGGAATACCCACTGGTGATGGAGATTTACCCTAATGGATACGGGTATGTGGATTTTAAATGGGGTTGAGTGTGAGGATGAGTACAAAATCTCATACACACACTTGTACAGTACGGGTATGGATAATAAAATATCCCCTAGGAAATCCCTACGAATAATTCTTACGGGGATCCCCATAGGTAATCTCCACTAAGATACCCACATGTAATCTCCACAACGATACCCATCTACACATGGGGATCCACATATATCAATTTATACATTATATGATATTTATTATTTATATATATATCATATGGCATTTGTATATAAATATTACATAATATTACATAGTTTTCACTCTGAAATACTAATACATATAACAAAAAACCTCTTAATGAGATTTATAATTTTTATTTATTTAGTTAATTAAAAACTATATGTTTTGTTTTGAATTGTTTGCAACTATATTTATATTTTAAAATTTTAGGATCAAAAGTACTGAAAAAAGTTGATGACTTGGCTATTTTAAGAGATAGCGACTTTAAAGAATATTTTGAATTTGAACTTTTCATTTTGCCTATGCCATTTATTTTGTAGAAGTTTCATTATAAGTATTAGCACTTAGTAGTTGAAATTTTTTTATATTGATAATTTTATTTTTGTCGGAATTTCAACAATTGTGTCGTCATGTATGTATACTTGACACCTTATTTGTTACAATTCTTTTTTTTTTTTAGAATCCCCAATAAGGAATGGAAAGGGTAAGAAAATTTTCCCACGGTGATTCCCCATCCTCGTAAAAACTCCCATGAAAATCCCTATGGAAATCCCCAATGGAGAATGAAACGGGTATAATATTTTACCAATGAGAATTTTCCATACCCACGGGGATTTAATGGGTATGAGGATGGGTATGAGAATTCATCCCCAAATGGGTATGAGTATGGGTATTGGTGATAAGATTTTTAGTGGATATAGGTATGGGAAAGTGGTCCCCATCCTACCCTGCCCATTTACATCCCTGGTTTTGAATCTTGAATTTTAAATTTGAAGTTTATTGGTAAAAAATATTGATTTTAGTAATGAAACTGATTTTTACCAAATTCTGATATGAAGGTATTTTTAGTTTTAGAAACCAATAAGATTTTTGAATTCCTTGCGAAAATCCAATAAAGCCATCAAGAAAATCCAGATTTCAATTTAAATTGACAAAGTTATGGTATTTTGATGAATTTTTTTTTTTATGAAAAACTTTGATTTTGGGTTTAAACACCTAAATCTGTAAGTTTTTGGTAAATTGGTGATTATTAAGCTTGATTTAGGTGTATTGGAGGTGTATGGATTGTTAGAACGCAAGGTTGAACTCTTAAAAAGAAACACAAGCTTGATGCCGAGGCGACGCCGTGAGTGCAGAGTGCATGGCGCCACCACAACGTCAAGACCTAAAAAGTAGTGAAATTTCTAATAAAAGTTTAGGGTTTTTCTTATTGGTTTAATCTAACTTTGATAATGTGTATAAGTCCTAAAACACCCTAATTTCCTTAGGAAACTATGGAGGAGTCTTGAGATGCTACTAGTGAGATACAAGGTGTCGGGAGACTGGATTAGCCTAAAGAGTTTGAGTGGATTGTAAGTAACTGATTGAGAAACTTAGATAGATTTCATTCTTAATATGTTGTTCATTTATTGTCATTTAAACTGATTTACCTTGTACTTTAAATGCCATGACTTTTTGTTCTATCTCATTTCATGAGTTTGCTATTATGACATTATTTGTTGGTTAAATAGTTTCATTGACTCTAAATCATGTGTTATGTTATTCTAACTGTTGAAGTAGTTAGTCAAATGAAATAACATGTTGTTAGATAGGTGTTGGATGGTATTGAAATCTATTTTCCTTTGTGAATTAGATATGCAATTACATTTATTGGATTCCTAAATCATTTCATTTCTTTGGTCATGAAAGTACTTCTTGTATCTAGGACCATGAAATGATAAAGATATGAGTAGCACACTGGGTCACTAAACTTTTGAAAATGTCGGGATCTCACCACTAATTTGTGCAACACACGGGGTGTGGGACCTAGGGTTGTTGACAATTATACATTACATGTGAGGGGAACTTGTGAGTATTTATATATAAAATGGAAATTGGTGAGGATGTGAAGGCGTTCATGATATTGTTTACGCCCTAAATAGTGGAATAATGTTGATGTGATGTAACTTAGGACCGACCGACCCCAAATCATTACCGCTTAGCCGAGTGTCAGTTTCATCTTATTTAACTAGAATATCTTATTGCATGATCCTTTTGTTGGGTTTTGGGGTTCATACGAAGTGAAAAACTCAAAACAGTTTTTGAAAAACCCCTAACTGGATCAAAAATAGGTTCAATCAAACTAGATCTACAAAAGTAAACCATTCCTTAATCCATTATTTCATTCTCTGATTGTTCGATCTCCAAAATGTTTAAGTGCTTGTCCTCTATCAGAAATCCACGCACGAACGGTTACTAGAATTTGGAATGTTAGCTTCTAAAGAGATTGAAAATGTTTTTCTTTTTCTCCTTAAATCTTGATAACTCGAAATTCGCAAAAAAAAAATCTTCTTTTTTTTAGGGTTTAACCCTTTATTTATGTGTAGAAAAGCCTTCACTTAAAATCCTATTCGTAATGTAACTATTTTATTTAGGTAGTTTAAGTAAATTACACATGCCCCTATTAATAAATTATTATATAACAAATCGTAAGGGATTTTATGTCATGAGTGTTATCATATAAAATTCATTACTCTGGATCAATTGAAATTGCCTAAGGTATTCTTCATGTGCGACCCAATAGGTTCATACAACGTTGGCAATGAACCAAACTATTTTGGTACACAAGTCGTAAGCGATCTCTAGCAAGGATTATGACTACCTAAGTAGCATGAATATTAAAATCGATACAACCTAATGAATCACATATATCATATCCTTTTGTCGCACGATATCCTTTATATGCTTATATTGTGATAACAACAGGGAAATAGCACGGGCCAAGGAACCAAGATCACACATTGATATACTTAGACGTTTTCATCTCATTTGAGAAATGATTGAAAGGGGGGACGTGAAGATTTGCAAAGTTGCTACAAAAGACAATGGTGTAGATCCTTTAATGAATGCTATTCCACAAGCGAAACATAATGGTCATGTTAGATCATTAGGTATTAGATACATGAATGATTGGATCTAATGCAAGTGGGAGATGTTGGGGCGTGTCCCCTAGGCCAATCTACAAACATTGTTTATCTTATAATTTTAGTAAATAAAATGGAGGCTTTCATTTGCTATTTTCTTATAAGTGATTGCATGTTTACCTTATAGTAAGATCGATAGGTATTTGATAAAATATCCTAAATGTCCCTAGTCAATCATTATATTGAGAACTATAATGAATTAAGACTAGTGTGAATTTTAATTTATGGTTATGCGATGATTATGCGTATAGGGATACTAATCGAGATCAAGAGAACTTGTTAAGGAGCAAGGTATTGGACCGACTCGCTATGAGAATACCACATGGATTAAGTAATAGGTGTTACATATGATAGGTATATTATTTTGTCCTTCGACTCGAGATTACCATAGACTTCAATATTAGGAGCATGGTAATTTGACACAATCAAACGTTATCTTTAACAAGACGATTATAAGGATAGTGATTGGTTACCATGTGAATGTATATAATTAAAATAGAATTTTTCACTTTCTTATAGATAAATGTCAGTGGATCCCTTAGTATGATAGACTTATAATGGGCAAGTCTATGTGAATTAATATGATCAATGTCACTTGGATTTTTTCAATTTAACTAAAGATCGAGACTAGTACGATTGAACATTAATAGTGACTTCGATGCGTTCAACAAAGAGAAAAGTAAATCTAAGGGGGGGGGGGGGGTTTAGAGTTTTATCTAAAAGCTTACTAAGCAAGAATATAAATAAGTTGTAAAATAAAGAATACCTAAGTCTAGGAATCAACAATCTAGCCCTATGTTGTTTTCATGTCTTATATCATTGACTTTGAAATATGGGTTTTAAAATAGTTTTCCCTAGATAGGCTATAGGTGTTGGGGTCACCAATACCCCAGTCCCCTACTCTTGATTGATAGGGCAACCACTCTCTAAATATTTCTTTACTTTATTGTACAACTTTGGGTAACCCCTCTCAAGATGTAGCAGGTGAGCAACATTAACAACTATATGGGTATAGAAAAACTTGGGCAAAAATTAAAAGGGCACTACCGTGTCCCCGACAAAGAATAAATGAGTTCCGCCCCTCGACACTTGGACAGGGCAACAGGGGACCCACGTGACCCACACTATTGGGACCATAATGTAAATTTAATGGTAAATTGGAATTTAAAATGTGACTCGTCATTGATCTGACTATTTCAAATTGTCTAGATTCGCGAAATGATTCGTATATAGCCCCATGCTCGTAAGGACTGGAAGTGGATATCACGGAGAGTCGAGATAAGTGGGGAGCTTCTCTTAAGTATCAAATACGAATTTTTATTAGATAATTAAGATTTACAACTTGAACTCAAGACTAAGGAATGCGTTGCATTATAATATTGACTTGATTTTACTTATCTACGAGATGTATGTGTGTTGCACCAACCTTGGGATTACTTCTTCGTTGACAAGGAGATGGAATTACCTTGTGACGATCCAAAAACCTACCCTATGGGCAAATTAGTAATTGTGTGATAGATGACTTCAACTATAATATAAAACAATGTTTAAAACCCTAACCACCTCTAATTGATCAACAAACCCTAAATCAAAAAAGGGGATAACTAGATGATAGAGATGATGGGGATGGAATGCTCCTAGATCCATAAAAAAGTAGTCTCCCTCTCCTCTCACTTTATAAGTTTTATCATGGTTATTTAAAAAAAAAATGGGATGAGGTGTCATCAGGACGTCCCCGTAGAAGAGCAGCGCCGTCGCGTCGCGGCCAGAGAAGGGTGGCGACAACTCTGCCACTGCCAACGAAGTAGGGCGACGGGCTCGTTGTTGCCACCATGAAGGAGGCACCCTCAACTAGAAGTCCCCTCCATGTCCACCTTGCTTACTGTCGAATAGGTAGTGAGCAAGGGGAGGCCATCCACCCTCATGGACACATGGGCGTCCAAGGGCAGGGACGCCCTGCTAGGGGTCAAGATGACTACCCCAAGTTAGGGACCAAACTGGCACATGGATTGGATTTTTAGGGGCCTAATTGGCCCCTAGAAAAAAAATAAAAATATATATAACTATACATAATGAAAATAAATCCTTGTCATTAAACGAGGCACGCTACTGCATCCCTGAGGGAGACCGACCGAGTCCCACCCCTCGCATCGAGCAACGGGGGACCTGCAGGACCCACATTAGTGGAACTAAAATACTATAAAATGGAAGATTTACTTAACTTTAATTTAAAGCAATTATTTATAAGATGTGTTATGGTTGTATAGTGTTGCGCGAAGGTTCACATTGGGTTCCAGGCATACCAATAATTGTTATTGGCGTTGCAGCGAGTCGAGGTAAGTTGGGAGCTTTGCTTATGCATTAAATATGTCTTGAATATTAGATAAAATAGAGATATCTCGTTATATCAAAAGACTTGGGATTAGGTTGCATTTAGTTAATGGTATGAATATGCTTATCCATGGAATGCATGTAATGTGAAAAATTGCGTTATTCGATCCAAAGCGGTGATGTGGCAATGTCCTCATTAAAAGAGAGTGTTCCGCGCCACAAATAGCGATGGTGTGGTAGTGTGCGCACCAATAAAGAGTGGTTCACACCACGAATTGCAGTGGTGTGGCTATGATCCCACCAAAAAGTGAGTGGTATGTACCATGCAATACCAAGTTCAGAAGTGGGCACAATCGGTGATGGCTTGGAAATACTTACTATTGGTTTGCTGGAACTAGATGGAGGTCACAACGACCATCGAGACCACCAATGGTTCACATTACCTAAGATCTATACCATTAGATAGAATGCATTAAATGGAACAATGACTTATATTTATTACTAGTTCTTATGTTAAATCTCTTGTTTTACCTTGTTACATGAATAAATGGAATTAATTTACAATATTGTGAATTCTCTTTCATGATGTAGTTTCAAAAGAATGCTAGTTTTCTTGCTTATTGAATTATGAATCTACCTTTAAGTTATATTGGACATGGAACTTGTTTACACCCCTTTTATGAACAAGAATAATGTCTTCATTATTTTTTATTAAATGCTTTATAATTCGGTTTAGTACTACATGTGTAGAGTTTTTTTTTTTACTTTATAGGTAATACTTGCATGATAAGTGTTTGAGCAACTCTTCTCTCTTATTAAGCTCCATTGGTTCTTTAGCTTACCTTACTTAAATCTCAGGTATCCACATCGGGGGTAGATCAAGAAAAAGGAGAGATGATAGCTTGAAGCCTTCTCTCTTACGTGAGCCTTGTAATATATTATTTATATGTTCAATTGTTGGAACTATTAAACTTGGGTTATAATGTAAATAGGTCTTTTGGGTAGTATAAACAATATCTCTTATATAGTTGAGTAATTTGGGAGCCCTTGGATGATCTTACATAGCTGTACAAAATGAAAACATATTTATTGCACTTTGGTAGACATATGGATTTGTTCTTTATTTTATTCCAAATTTTTATTTCCATATTGTCTCTATTATTATTTTGCAAGTTGTTTAGGAGAGCCAAACTACTTGCTTGGGCCCGATTCAGTTATCGGGCTTGAGAGGTGGTCTGGGACCCGACCTTGGGTTTGGGAGGGTCGTTTCGGTTGGTTTTAGAGAATAGGGATTAGAACCTAAGGAAGAGTTAGGTTAGTGGAACCTAAGTTTTAAGTGTAGAATTTCTATGATTTCTTGCGTTTAGCACGCTAAGTGTGCTAGCTAGCGTGCTACTTGCGTGTAGTGTGCTAAAGTAGTCATTAGTGCGCTAGATAAAATACCCAGCATGCTAGGTGCTCTAGACATCACACTGACTGAAGTTTTTTAACTTAAACTCAAACAAATTAAAAAAGCTTAACACTCTAACCGACGGTCTATTCAATTACAAAACATGTCAAATGATATCAGGAGCCTAGGGAAGAGTGTCCTAGGTTTGGGTACGAGTTAAGATTTTTTGAGAGGACATATTGGAATAGAACCTTGGCGTGGTTTGTAAGTAAACTGATTGAGATATATATTTAAATTTCTTTCCATTATGCTTCTTGTTTACATTCATTTGGATTGATGTGCTATTGTACTCTAAATGCCATGACTTTGTTGTCCTCTCTCATTTCATGAGTTTGTTGTCATGGAATTGGTTAATGTTTAAATGGTATTCATTGACTCTAAATCTAGTGCAATGTCATTCTTCGTAATTCAGAGTGTTAATAGAAAAGCATGTTATTAGGTGAATGATTTGTGGTGGTGTAAATCATATTCCTTTATGTTCATTTAAGTTATTCCGCTATGAGTTCAATTATTATGTCATTTCTTAAGTTTTGAAAATAATCCTTGTATCGAGGACCATTATAGAGATGGGTGCGACACATGGGGTTAGTAGATTTTTAGGGTTGTTAGGATCTCATCACTAGCTTGTGCAGCACAAGGGGTATAAGACCCGGGTTGTTGGTAAATATACTTCACATGCGAGGGTCACTTGTGAATTTTTATATATATGTAAAATGGGAAATCATGAGTATATCTATGCCCTAAATAGTGGAATAAGAGTTGATGTGATTTAATTTCATAGTCAATCGTCCCTAGATCATTACTGCTCAACCGAGTGTCAGTTTCATATTGTTTAATAGAAGTATCTTATAGCATGATTCTTATTTTAGCTTTATTTGCTATTATTATGCTTTCATATACTTTTTGTATATTTGGAAATATAGATAAATGTCTCTCAGTATTACTTTCCATATTATTATACTCACCGTTCTTTTTATGACGGTGGGTGCAGATATTTCAAGTAGCAAACCAAGTAATGAGAAGATTGACGAATAGGTTTGAGCTTACGGAGGATAGTTTATGCTACTTTTGTAGGTGATCATTTTGTGTATCTATACTTATGTCATTTTATATAACTTTGGGTTGTATATTGGATGGAGAGACTAGACTTTCTGGTGGTTTCATGCATCACTTTTGTTAGTCTTATATGATGGTCTATTTAGCAGGTTTCCACAATATGTGTTTTCTTATAAATGTTTCCACTAATTTTATTAAGTCTTCCGCTAATAGTTAAGGTAATGATAATGATCTCTTATTTAAATTTGATAATATTGAAATAATTTTTAACTATGTTGATCACGTGTAATGAGGTGAATGAGGTAAAAGGCCGACTAGTACGCTATTAAGTCCTACGTAGCATGGGTTAAGGCTTACTAACGGGATTAGGCCGGGCAGTACCTAATTTGGGGAACTGTGTCTTAATAGTTGGTATCAGAGCCTAGATTCTCTGAACATTGTGGTCAAAGAGGTTATGATACTAACACAGTTGGTATCAGAGCATAGGTTTAGCAAACCTTGTGGACAAAAAAATTTTGATACCAACATCGCAATAGGTATCAGAGCCTAGGCGGTGAAGTATAGCTCATTCTATAATGAGATACTAACGTCACAGTTGGTATACCAATATCTAAATTATAGCTTGTAGGAGAATCTAAGTTCTTTATAATTACACAACGAAACTTGAATAAAATACAAACCTTAGATGTGGAAACCAGACAGTGCTTGCCTAAAAACTATTAGTTGGGAAGCGTGCGAATTTGAGTTGGAGATTGCTATGTGTATATATTATGTTTTATGCATATATATACATAATACGTACGTATTAGCTAGTGTCACGATCACTATCAACATACAAACTACGATGGCATAGTAGCGCGAGTGTGGAGATGGTAGTGTCAGCGGTAACTAGCATACGGTATCGGCTGAGGATTTTCAAAGGCTATCTAACAGAGTTGCGGCACAGTGTCAGTAGGTTACCAACTTCATTTCGGATATGACGATTCGTATGACTGCACTTGCACAATCAGTTAGTACTGCCACTACTTCGACTACAGTGGTACTAGCACCTAAGGTATACATTATTACAACTGATGATATGCGGCATTGGGCTGACACTGTCACTACTCAGGGACAACAATTAATTGAGCTCCTTAGGATTGTACAAACACATTTGGTTTCGCTAGTCATTCCCACTGAGCCTATTATGACACTACTTCCAGTACCTGAGAGTCCAATTGTATTAGCTACTAAATCCACAATACTATAAGCATCCAAGCTACATTTAGCGCCGACAATACCTAATTCATAAGAGATGTTTTATGTAGTAGTACAAGCTGAGATTCAGGTTGACGCTACACCTGCATTGACCGAGAATAGTGGGGAGAGGAAGAGAGGTAAAGGATTGAAGAAAATGTCTAAAGGATCCATTGGAGATACCAATCACCACGGTAGTACCGTGCGCACATATTTCTCTATTAGCACTTGCGATGACGAGTAGCCTTCCGTTCATATCTTCAATTGTTATTATTCTGCCTATCTTCGATTCCGACTTTACCAGCTGATCACATCTGATAGTGCAACCATTGCAACAGTTTCAGCAAGTTCAAGGTAGTAAAACTAGAATGCATTGGGGCATGAGCAGAGACTCACTTCGAGATCGACTAAGTTGATAGAGCAGATGAGACATATAATGTGTTGTAGATGTGATCATGAGGGACATTATGAGTTACAATTAACAGTTAGTGGGTAGGTTTGAGACGACCTGGTTCCCCAAATTGAGTATTACCCGGCCTTATCCGTCATTAAGCCCTAATCCATGCAATTTAGGACTCGACAACATATTAGTCGGCCTTTTCACCTCATTAACCTCCTTACAAACAATCAACATAGTTACTATTCATTTCGTTATCATCAAAGTTAATTGAAATATCATTATCATTACCTTAATTATCAACTAAAGAATTTATATAATTAGCGAAAACATTAATAAAACACATACTATGGAAACTAGGTAAACAAACAATCATATAATACCATCCAAATGTAATACATGAAATAGTAGGAAAGTTTAGTCTCTCAACCCAATATATAACCCTAAAGTTATAAAAAAATGTAAATAATAGATACATAATATGATCACCTACCAAAGTTATAGGAACTATCCTCCGACGGATCAAAACTAATCGTTGATCTTCTCTTTCCCTGGTCTACTACTCGAAATATCTGCACGCACTGTTATAAAAAAAAAGGACGATGAGTACAATAATATAGATAGTAACACTGAGAGATATTTATCCACATTTTCAAATATACAACAAGTATCTGAAAGCATAACAATAGCAAAGAAAGTTGAACAAGGATCATGCTAAAATATACTTAAACTAAACAATATGAAAGTAACACTCAACTAAGCAGTAATGATCTAAGGCCGATTGACTATGAAATTACATCGCATCAACTTTGTTCCACTATGTAGGGTGTAAGAAATTTTTTAGATGCCTCCACATTATTACAATGCCCTTTTCGAATATGTATATTCTTGCCGATAACCGCATTCCATACCCTATGATATCGCTCAAGCTAGTGGTGAGATCCCGAAAACCCCTAAAAGCTAGTGACCTCGTATGTTGCGCCCATCTCTATAATGGTTCTAGATACAAGAACTAACACAATAAGGAATCCAAAATAGAATAGCTCAAATGATTACAAAGGAATATGGTTTACAACACCATATTTCATTCACCTAATAGCAGGCTTTTCTATTAACACTTTGAATAATCGAGAATGACATAGCACCCGAATAAGAGTCAATGAATACAATTTAAACAACAATAGAAGCCATGATAACAAACATATGAAATGAGAGAGGACAATAAAGTCATGACATCTAGAGTATAATAGCACATCAGTCCAAATGACTATAAACGAGAAGCATATTGGAAAAAAATATAAAAAAATATCTCAATCAATTTACTTACAATCCACACCAAACTTCTATGCTAGTCCAACCTCTCGACACCTTGAAACACGTAACCGAATCTCTGAGACTGTTCCTTGGGCTCTTGGTACCATTAGACAGGTTTTATAATGTGTTTAGACCCTCGATTAGTTTGTTAAGCTTATTTAAGGTGTTTAAGTTATAGTTAGGAAACTTTAGATTGTATGCTGTCAGAACACCTATTGCGCTAATGACCTCATTATAATGCTAGTCAACCTGATTTGGATGTTACACACAGGTAGTTTGCTAGCTATCACATCTAGTGTGTGCTATATGTAGGAAAACCCAAAATTCTGCACTTTGAATTTCGAGTTTTCTCCATACATTGCTAACTTTAATACCGTGGGATATCTTATTCTAACCTACCAGAGACCTGAGAAACTCGTTAAAAACATCTCAATTAAATCATCAATTCATCAAATTAAACTAAATTACTAATGTAAGTAGAATACCTAGTTGATGAACTCCTATGGCTTGATCAATCTTTCAAATTCCGCCAATATCTCTTTCAATACAACTTATCGTTTTCTCCAGCACTTACTTCTTCTCTAAGCTTAGAAATGAAATGGTTTGCATGGTGATCTCTTGCATTTATATATATATAAGTTGATAAGGTTGATTCCAAGCCATTGATCTTAATGTATACACGTATTTTAAGACTAATCTAATGGCCTACATCTTGACATAATTCCACTAACTCTCCCTTGCTAACATGAATTTGTAACTCAATTGGTCTGTTGATGTGTCAACATGTATCTCGAGGTATATCAATGAGTAATGATTTAACTTGCTAAATTTGGTTACATTAATGTAAATCAAACTATAGCCACATTAATATAACTAAATAAACTACATTGATTTCACTATGTAAGTTACACTAACTTAAATTAACTTACCTACAACATCACTCTCTATCTCAGTTCCACGTCGAAACGTATCTCAAGGCACATCCTCGCTCACATCTCAACATCTATATACCAGTAGGAGTGACTTATTAGTCTACACATATACAATACACTAGGCATCCATCACTCAAAAACATTATATTACTCAGTTCTTACACTGAGTATTCGAACAGCGTACCCACTCTCGGGCCACGTCAGAGTCAATCACCATAATTAGCAACTAATTTACTACCACTAAATCCTATATTGTTGCAAGGTTTCCCATGCTACCTAAGATAAAACTTGTATTATCACTTTACAGATTCAGCAAACATTAGATGACCAAGGACATGATGCGCCGAGACAGGGCCAAATACAAACTGCATGTGTAGAGTGGAGGAGACCACCGACGTGTTATAGATATTGTTAGGTTGGACACATGGCTCGTTAGTTTCCACAACCTGCAGATCTTCTTCTGTTAGAGACAGAAAGTGGAATTAGAGATATTGGCATTAGTCCATAGAGACAAAGATTGATGCATAGTCATGTAGCCTCGACAACACCGAGCAAACAGTCAATGTGCTACAGATGTGGACAGACCGGACACTTGATTAGAAAATGTCTACAGCTTTATAGCTATCAACGGCTTGCCCATGCAACTACAAGTCAAATGTGAAGCTCACGTGTAGACAAAGTCAGACCTAAAGATAGCACACAACCCGGGTGGGGATATGTATTTATTATTATGTTATTCATGCACTGTTTGATTTAATAACACCAACAACATTTATAATTTTTTTATTTAAAATTGATCCCTAGACTGATGAGAAAAACTCAAATATGTCCATATCATGTGAGATAATAAGATAATGAAAGTTGTATTGCCTGATAAGCACACTTAAAAACTTTCATAAGAAATTATGCCTAGTGAGATTTCTCATAAGTATTATGACCAGAGTGTTGTATATTCTGATAGCGTACATGTGCTAACTGAGCATAAACTCACCCACAGTAATATTTGAACCCGGGATGAGAAGATAGTGGATCCATCTATAGTAGTTGAGAAACACGGACTTTGGAGCTAGTATCGTTTGAAATTATTGCTAGGGTAATTATTACGAGAATGAAATGGAAATAAGTTTTTCCATATGTTTAAATAGTAATGAACTATGAGTCCTTATACGAGTGACTCTATCAATTTAGAAATGAGACTAAGTTATGAGATTAAGCTTGTGATTAAGTTTAATTTCGAGGATGAGATTTCTATTAGTTGGGAAGATAGTAACGACCAAGAATTTACTAATAGTAAATTAGTCCCTAATTAGGGCTACTGACCTGCGACGTAGTCCGAGAGCAGGTACACGATCTGAATACTCAATGCGAAGACTAAGTAGTATAGTGTTTTTGAATGATGAATGTCTAGTTTCATGTATATGTATAGACTACTAAGTCACTTCTACTTGTATATAGTTGTCGAGACGTTGGCGGAGACGCGCCTCGAGATGCATGTCAGCGTAAGACGGGGGTAGAGAGTGATGCGGTTAGTTAGTTTAAAGCTAATGTAGCTTATATAGTTAATTAGATATGACTAAAGTCGATTTACATTAAATGTAACCTAAGTTAGCAAATTAAAACATTAGTCATTGATATTTCTCAAGATACGCATAGACATATCAAGATACCAATTGAGTATGATTTGATGTTAGTAAGATGAAATTAGTGGAGAGTTAGTGGATTTGAAACAAGATATGAGCCACTAGATAAGCCTCAAGATACATGTGCACATTAAGATCAATGGCTAGGAATCAACCTTATCATATATATAAGATTGAATGAGAGATCACCATGCAAACCATTTCATTTTTAAACTTTGAGAAAAACTAAAGCTCTGGAGAGAGAAATCAGCAAGCTATGAAAAAATTATGGTGATTATGGAGTTTATCAACTTGGGAGGATTGTCAACTAGGCAAACTAATCTACACATAGTTTTGGTAAAATTAAAGGTGTAGTTCAATTTCAATTTTTATGTGATTTCAGAGAGTAAAGGAAATGATTTTCAAAGTTGTTTATATATTTGGATTCCTTAGGAAAAAAATTAAATTTGCTATAAAGAAGTCAATAATTCAGAGTTAAATTGACCAAGTTACGATCAATCAAAATATTAGGTGTATTTTTCAGTTTTATTAAAAAGGCATACATATTTTGATGGCTTAATGATATATATGAATTGTATGCTAATTTTGTTGCTATAGAGGATTTCTTAGGTCCTTGGTGGAGGGTAACAGAGATACAAGGCTTTGGTGATGGCCAATTGAAGGAGGAAACTAAAAATTTGAAGGCCTCGTTTGGTTCGTTTTTGCTAATTTACAGTGCGAGTGGAGATAACTCTATTGAGTTAACTCACACCGTAAGTTCATATTTCATGTTTGGTTGAGCTTTAAAGTTGCAGGGGAGTTGCAAATTCTTAAAAATAGTACAATATGGGAATTGACATAAATGCCCTTCAAACATATTTTTAAACTAAAAAATGATATGTGAGGGACTTGGGAAAAAGATGATTTGTGAGGGGTATTTTTATCCATTGAACTCTTGGGAGGTATCTACCTATGGGGAAGGGAGAGATAACTCACCCTCTCCCCTGTAAGTAGGGAGATATCTCACCAACATACCAAATAAGGCCAAAGTGTAGAATTTTTGGGATTTCATGCCTTTATCGCATTAACCGTGCTAGCTAGCATGCTACCTACATGCGACGCGTTAATTAGTGTAAGTAGCACACTAGATAAAATTTCCAGCGTGTTAGGTGCTCTAGACAACACACTAATTACAATTTCTTAACTTTAAATACCTTAAACAAGCCTAACACTCTAACTAAGGGTCTAAACATATTACGAAACATGTCAAATAATACCAGGAGCCTAAGTAAGAGTGTCGAAGGTTTGGGTATGAGTTTAAATTTATCGAGGGGCCAGATTAGCATAGGAGCTTAGCATGGTTTGTAAGTAAACTAATTGAAATATCTATTTATATTTCTTTCCATTATGCTTCTTATTTACAGTCATTGGGACTGATGTGCTATTGTATTCTAGATATCATCACTTTATTGTCCTCTCTCATTTCATGAGTTTGCTATCATGGCATTGGTTGATATTTAAATGATATTCATTCACTCTAAATCGGGTGTTATGTCATCCTTGGTTGTTCAGAGTGTTAATAGAAAAGCATGTTATTAGGTGAATGATTTGTGGTGTTGTAAATCATATTCCTTTGTGTTAATTTGAGCTATTTCGTTATGAAATCCTTTATTGTGTCATTTCTTCAGTTGTGAAAGTAGTTCTTGTATCTATGACCATTATATAGATAAGAGTAACATACGCGGTCACTAAATTTATAGGGTTGTCGGGATCTCAGCGTTAGCTTGTGTAGCACACAAGGTATTGGACCCAGGGTTGTTGGCAAGTATACTTCACATGTGAGGGGCACCTGTGAATATTTATATATATATATATATATATATACATATATGTAAAATGGGCAATCATGAGTATATCTATGCCCTAAATAGTGAAACAAGAGTTGATGTGATTTAATTTCTTCGTCAACCGGCCTTATACCATTTTTATTTAGTCGAGTGTCAGTTTCATGTTGTTTAGCTGAAGTATCTTATAGCATGATTCTTCTTTCAGCTTTATTTGCTATTATTATGCTTTCATATACTTGTATATTTGGAAATATGGATAAATGTGTCTTAGTGTTACTTTCTACATTACTGTACTCACCGTCCTTTTATGATGGTGGGTGCAAATATTTCAAATAGTAGACTAGGGAATGAGAAAATTGATGATTAGCTTTGAGTTGACGGAGGATAGTATATGCTACCTTTATAGGTGATCATTTTGTGTATCCATTACTTATGTCTTTCTGTATAACTTTGGGTTGTATATTGGATGGAGAGACTAGACTTCCCAACGGTTTCATGTATTACTTTGGTTAGTTTTGTATGATCGTATGCTTACCTAGTTTCCACAATAAGTTTTTTTTTGTAAATGCTTCTTCTAATTTTATTAATTCTTCCACTATAATTAAGGTAATGATAACGATCTCTTAATTAATTATGATATTATTGAAATAAATGATAACTATGTTGATCGTATGTAGCGAGGTGAAAAGGTTGACTAGTATATTGTTAAGTCCTACGTGGCATGGGTTAAGGCTTAATGACTGGGTTAAGTCGGGCGGTACCCAATTTAGGGAGTTACAGTTGGTATAAGAGCCTAGGTTCTCCGAACATTGTGTTTAAAGAGGTTATGATTCCTACACAGTTGTTATAAGAGCATAGGTTTAGCAAACCTTGTGGACAAAGAATTATGATACTAACGTCACAATTGGTATTAGAGCATAAGTTTAGCGAACCTCGTGGACAAAGATTTTGTGATACCAACGCCACAGTTGGTATTAGAGCCTAGGTTTACAGAGTGTAGGCGATGAAATATAGTTTATTCTATAATGAGATACTAACATCACAATTTATATACCAATTTCTCAGTTAAGTTGGTAGGAGAATCTAAGTTCTCGATAAGTACACAACGAAACTTGAATGAAATACAAATCTTAGATGTGGAAACTAGACAGTCTTTGCCTAAAAACCTATTAGTTGGAAAGTGAGCGAATGTGAGTTGGGAATTGCTATGTGTATATGTTATGTTTTTTTACATGTATATATATGCAATATGTACGTAGTAATTGATGTCGCGATTGCTATCATCATGCAAACTACGATGGTAGATCAGCGTGAGGGTGGAGATGGTAGTGTCAGCAATAGCTAGCATGCGGTATCTATCCGATAGAGTTGCAGCACAGGATCAGCAGTGGACCGACTTCATGTCAGATATGAAGATACGTATGTCCGTACTTGCACAATATATTACTACCGCTACTACTGCGATTGTTGTACCACCAACACCTAAGGCACGCATTATTACAACTGATGATATGTAGCATTGGACTGATACAGTCACTGCTCTGGGACAATAGTTGATCAAGCTCTTCAAGATTGCATGAACACATTTGATTTCACCAATCATTCCTACTAAGCCTACTACGATAATACTTCCAGTATCTAAGAGTTTGATTGTATCAGCTACTACATCTCCAGTACTATGAGCATCCGAGCTACTTATAGCGCTGACATTACCTAATTTATCGAGAGATTTTTGTGTTAGTACCAGTTGAGATTCTAGTTGACGCTACACCTACATTGACCGAGAATATTAGGAAGACGAATAGAGACAAAGGATTGAAGAAAATGTCTGAAGGATCTAGTTCATTTAGGTTGGATATACTAATCACCACGATAGCACTATGCGTACATGTTTCTCCATTGGCACCTACGATGACGAGTAGACTTCCATCTGTATTTTCAATTGTTATTGTTCCGCCTATCTTCAATTCCAACTTTGCTAGTAGATCACGTCTGATAATGCAACCACTGCAAGAGTTTTAGTAAGCTTAGGGTAGCAAAGACCAGTATGCATTGGGGTAGGAGCAAAAACTCACTATAAGATTGATCGAGTTGAAGGAGCATACGAGACATATGACCTGTTGCAGATGTGATCAAGAAGGACATATCGCGTGTTGCGGTTCTCTATTAGTGAGTATGTTTCCCATGCCACCTCATACAAGACTTGTGATATCTCTCTTATCGATTCAGCAGACATTAGGCGACTGAGGTCATCACGCACCTAGACAGGGCCAGATACAGACTCCATGTGTAGATCAGAGGAGACCACCAACGTATTATAGATGTTATTAGGTTAGACACATGGCTCGTCAGTTTCCACAATCTGTATATTTTCTTCATTTAGAGATAGAGAGTGGAAAAGTTTGATCCATGTATCCGACCCCAGTTAATTTGGGACTGAGGCTATGTTGTTGTTGTTGTTGTTGTAGAGATAGAGAGTGGAATTAGAGATATTGGTATTAGTCCATAGAGACAGAGATCGATGCATAGTCATGCGGCCTTGACAACACTATGTAGAAAGACGGCGTGCTACAGATGTGGACATATCAAAAACATGATTAGAAAATGTCTGCACCCATGACTGTCAACACCATGAATGCAGCCACAGGCCGGACGTGAAGCTTTCATGTAGACATAGTCGGACATAGAGATGACACACGACCCTGGTGAGGATATGTATTTACTATTGTTTTATTCATGCATTGTTTATTTTAAATAACAATTGCAGTGCTTGTTATTCAGGAGTTAAAATTAATCCATGGGCTAACGAGAATAACTCAAATAAGTCCCTATCCCGTATGATAATAAGATAATGAAAGTTGTGTTGCCTAATAAGCACACTTAAAAAACTTTCATTAGAAAATTATGCTCGGTGAGATTTCTCTTGAGTACTTTGACCAGAGTGTCGTATATTGTGATATTGTACATGTGGTAACTGAGCATAAACTCGCCCACAGTAATATTTGAACCCAGGACAAGTGGACAATGGATCCACCTAAGGTAGTTGAGAAACATGAACTTTAGGGCCAATGTCATTTGAAGTTTTGGCCAGGGTAATTATTGTGAGAATGAAATGGAAATAAATTCTTTCATATGTTTAAACAGTGAAGAACTAAGAATCGACAGGTGAATGACTCTATCATTTTAGAAATGAGACTACGTTCTCAAACTAAGCTTGTGATTAAGTTTAATTTCGATGACGAGGTTTTTATTAGTTGGGAAGACTATAATGGATAAGAATTTACTAATAGTAAACTAGTCCTATGATGTGGCCCAATAGCATGTATTGATAAGTCAGTATTTATAGGTTTTTAGTAGTCTATTTTAGTATATTTAATTATTAAAAGTATTTAAAATATATATTTAATTATATTTTGTCAATTTTAGGTGAAAAAGAGTGCACGGTTGAATTCGTGGCAAGAAAATACTCAAAATAGAGTATTTACTTGCGGTGATCGGATGCTGTACAATTTGCCTCGAAATACGCATCGTGCAGGGTGTCGAATAGCAGACAGGATATTTCAGCCAATAAGGTGATGCCACGTCAGAGTGAAAAGCCACTATAGACCAATCATACGCTGCCACGTGGACGTTCTACAACAACTGCGCCATCCGGACGATTTCCACCAATCCAGCATCGCCATGTCAGCACCGCAACTCCAACAACCAATGAGGAGATGCTACGCGTCACCACGTCACCAGAGAAGCCACGTCACCTGCAAGACATTTCTCCTCGCTTCAGCAGCCTATCGATCGACCTTGGGATGCGTTCTCACACAAACTCCTAGAATTTCGATGATTTTCGCGCGACTCCAGCGGCTCCAGTATGCCCCCACGTGGCGAGCTTTCATTCGGCCAGCGCGTCACAAGCAAAGGGTTCCTCCAATCAAGTCGTGCCACGTGGAGCTGGGTCAACCACACACACAAACAAAAGCCACGGTATTTGATGAATGAGACGACGCCAAGTAAGCAGCGGTGACAAGGGCAGTCCAATGGTGTTCTGACACGTCAGTGAGGAGGAAAAACCAGCGAATCTCATGCAGACACGTGGCAGAGTCAGAATTTGATCTAAAAACACTCTTACGATGCTCCTCGACGCACGAGTCACCTCCACAGCCCCTAAAATTAGTATTTGAGTCCAATTTGGAGTACTTTTATATATTAGGAACATAGGTATTATTAGAAGAAGAATCAGTTAATATTTTTAGAGATCGATTATTAGTTTTTAGTATTGATTTTTGAAGATGATGTCTAGCTAGTCAATTTCTTACCTACGTCGAAGGGGAAACAAGTCGGGATCATGGATTCAAAGCATATTATGTGATATCTTTTATTTTATTATTTAATTAATTTAATTTTTCCTATTTCATTGTTGTTGATTTTATTGATTATGATTTAGATTTATGGTATGTATGCGACCAATGCATGCTTTTTGATTGACAATCTACTATTATTTGGAATATTAGTATCCATGTAATTGTGCTTTTAGACCAATAAAGTAACACACATTCACCCGTTTGCCGTAAAACCCTTTCGATTCTTGAATGTGCAACAATTGAATCTAGGTTAAATCGGGAGCGGATGCGATCCGATTATTAAGGATTATTGTTCCCATAGATCTATATTACTGTGGTTAGTGTGTTAAACCTGATTGGCAGATATCTAGGGTTATACATTAATTAGGGAAGTAGTTAGTGGCGGACTTCCTGGCTATCGAGATTAGGGGAACTAGGAATTTTTGTGGATGTCGACTTTCTATAGCTAATCTAGGAGAATTTAAATTAATAATTTTTTGGGAAAGATTGAAGACCATGATTGCTATTGGATCTTGATTCTGATTTGTGGAACTGGAGATTTAGGTGTTATTTAGGCATTAATTAGGTGTTAATTGATTATTAATTAATTATTTTAATAATTAGTTAGTTGTTTTATTTTATTTAGTTTAGTTAAATTAGTTAGTTTAATTAATATTTATTTTAAAACCCCGATTTTTCTTTTTGTTGTTTTAACCTAAGAAAGACAACCAGTCTCTGTGGGATCGACCATTTGCCACTATTATACAAAATAGTTGGTTTAGGAGACTTTACTTTATTGACGTGTTCGGCGCGCGTCAATTTTTGGCACCGTTGTCGGGGATTGGTATATTTCTTTCTTTGGTTTATTGTTATTTTTATTTTTATTTTTATTTTTTTATTTATTTTTTATTTTGCCTATCTAGTTCCTTGCTCTTAATATGTATCCAGGCAATATCTCGAGTTCCACTAACCAGAAACTTGACCGAATAATCTCCATGATGGAACATTTCCTCTCCTCTGGTGAAGTGCAAGTCAACCCCGCGATGGACTTCTCCTACCCCCCATAATTATGGACGATATGAAGACTCACATTATTATAATGTGAATGGGGTAGGTATGCCACATAATAACAGGTCGAGGTTTACGAAATTTGTGGAGACTATTCTCATTCGGTACATAATTGTCCATATCATCACAAGATGAGAAATATCGCTATTCTAATTATGCATCGCCATAACCCGACTTCTCTGGATTCATGTCACACTCACGGGTTCCTCAACATGAAGAAAATCAACAGTTTCATCAAAGCCTATCCTTGGAAGATATGGTGATGCAAATGATATATTTAATGATAGAAAGTGTGCAAGACTGTCGATGAGTTTGTCATAACATACGAAAACTTGATTTTAGTTGTCCAGGCTCAAAGGACTTGGTAACTGACTTAGATCAATATATTGCCAATCGTCAAAGAAAAATTGATGAAGCAGAGTTGTATAGTACACAACCAACTTTTAAACCAAAAGAGGATGTGAGCGTTGATACGTTGACGAATCTTGAGGTGAAAGAGGATACACAAATGGAAGACTATTTGATAGACACATATGAAGAATACGAAGTCTTTCAAATTGAGCGAGATATTGTCATTGCATTAAACGAGGGAGAAGATGAGATGAAAATTGATGTCAATTCAGACAAGCCGGAGAAGCCGCAGATAGAGAGTGATGAAGACCAACCTCTGGTGTTGGTGCAACCACCCACCCTCCCATGCACATTTGGTACACCTTATAAGGGGGTGGAAGTAAGGGAACGTTTGCAGATCTTCTACACTGCCGACACCTTTGTGTTGGACGAGCCTGATACGATAGATTCTTTTGTGTTGGAAGTCCCGAATGAGCTCCTAAATCTGAAAGAGGGCGTGCATGCTTCATTGCCCAAATACGTAGATGCACCATTCGTTGTTGACATCTCTAAAGGAGAAGGCATTACGTAACCAATCGTATTAAGTCTAGCCAAAGACTTTAAAGAAAGGCGGCTCGTTGGGAGGCAACCCAACTCTATTTTTCTTTTATTTTATTTATTTCTTCCATTTATTTTAGTTTTATTTTAGTTTTTTTATTATTATTTTTAATAGCTCTCTAATTTGGTTTCTTTATTTTTACAGGTGATGGAGGGTTGGAGCGTTGAGTTTTGTCGGTTTGACTTTGGATTATATTTTTAGTATAATTTGAGCATTATTTTTTAGGACTTAACACATTTATAGGATTTTAGGTGTTTTGAGACTTGGTCGGATATACCCAACTTAAGTCACCTCATTAGTGGCAGGTTTTTTAATAGACCTAAAACCCTAAACTTCATTCCATCACCTTGTAGATTTCACCCTTAGTTAACAGACTTCGGGCTCGCAAGACTTGATTGAAATTTTTCGAGCTCATTCATATGTTTACTGGTTCTTGCTCTTGTTATAATTATTCTTTTATAGTATCCTTAGTCACCCACACATAAAAGGTTTTGTGCGTTCACTAGTTTTTAGAGACTTTTTATTATTCATGCATTTGTATCATTTTCTAATCCATGTTCTTCTTCACCACTGTCATTTTCTTTTTTGTTATATGGTTGCCTTGACTTGTTTTAAACCTTGAGGACAAGGTTCGGAATAATTTTGGGGGTGTTTTAGGGATTGTGGATTGTTGTGGATGGATTCTATTGCAAAAGACCGCAGGTGAGATCGTTTAATTTTTTTATGTGGTTATATGCATATATTGGATGGTAATGGTGGTGTTTTATATTATTTCTTTCAGTTCTTTCATTTCTTGTCCATTCACATTCCTTTCTCATTCATTAGGAATTGATACACTTTCATGTATATATATGCATTTAATATATATATATAGTTATTTAGAGTCACCCGAAACTTTGTTCATGCCTTTGGTTATGGATGAGTAAATTACTGTTGCCTTTTAAACTTGAAACTTAGAGAAAATTAGGAGAAACACTCAATCGAGTTCGTAGCTTAGAATTTTTATGATTTCGTGATTAGAGACTTAGATGATGGTTGGACTTAGTACTAGATAACGAAAATGAGTAGACGGTCAAATTTATGCAAGTGATATTATTTTAACATACGTTGGGGGATTTGCTTGATTGCAGTGAAAGTGAGAAGTACTAACATGAGTTTTTTTAAAATAAATCAAAATAGAGAGTCCTACAAGTTTCCACAGGAAATTGAGCAGGGAAACTTGTGGTGGGAAAAAAAGTGAGAAAATAGGTCCATAGGAAATGGAGCAGGGACCATATTAATTGAAAAAAAAAATTGGAGAAAAAAAAGGAGAAAAAAATAATAATAATATTGAATAAAGGTGGAAGTTGTAAAACTCCTCAAATAAAAGATTTAGTTGATGGCTATTGTTTTAACCGAGTCTATGTTTTAAAAGTGAGATCTTAATTGTGTTTGACTTGCGAAACTTGGCATATCATAACTCGAAATTTTTCGAGTTACTTGTTAATTTGGTGACTACGTAAACCAAAGGAACTCCATGAATTTGGGTCGGGTATAGGATTAGTTCAGTCAGTGCATTATTATATTAGGAGTCAAGTTTAGTTTGTGTTGTCATTTACACATTTGCTTAAGTTTGGGGTATTTGATAAGTCGGTATATATAGGTTTTTAGTAGTCTATTTTAGTATATTTAATTAATAAAAGTATTTAAAATATATATTTAATTATATTTTTGGTCAATTTTAGGTGAAACAAAGTGCGTAGTTGAATTTGTGGCAGAAAAATACTCAAAATGGAGTATTTATTTGTAGTGATCGGACGTCAGACAATTTGTCTCGAAATACGCATTGCGCAGGATGTCGAATAGCAGACATGATATTTCAGCCAATAAGGTGATGCCACGTCAGCATGAAAAGCTGCTTTAGACCAATCATCGCTGCCACGTGGACGTTCTACAACAACTGCGTCATCCGGACGATTTCCACCAATCCAGAGTCGCCATGTCAGTACCGCAACTCCAACCACCAATGAGGAGATGCCATGCGTCACCACGACACCAGAGAAGCCACGTCACTTGCAAGATATTTCTCCTCGCTTCAGCAGCCTATCGATCGACCTCGGGATGCGTTCTCATACAAACTCCCTTAATTTCAGTGATTTTCGCGCGACTCCAGCGGCTCCTGTGTACCCCCACGTGGCGACCTTTCATTCGGCCAGCGCGTCACAAGTAAGGGGTTCCTCCGATCAAATCGCTCCACGTGGAGCTGGGTTAACCACACACACAAACAAAAGCCACAGTATTCAGCGAATGAGACGACGCCAAGTAAGCGGCGGTGCCAGGGGCGGTCCAATGGCGTTCCTACACGTTAGTGAGGTAAGAAAAACCAACAAATCGCGTGCAGACACGTGGCAGAGTCGGAATTTTGATATAAAACACTACTATGATGCTCCTCGACGCACGAATCACCTCCACAACCCCTAACATTAGTATCCAAGTCCAATTTGGAGTACTTTTATATATTAGGAACATAGGTATTATTAGAAGAAGAATCAATTAATATTTTTAGAGATCAATTATTAGTTTTTAGTATTGGTTTTTTAAGATGATGTCTGGCTAGTCAATTTCTTTCCTAAGTCGAAGGGGAAGCAAGTCGGGACCATGGATTCAAAGCATATTATGTGAGATATTTTATTTTATTATTAATTAATTTAATTTCTCCTATTTCATTGTTGTTGATTTTATCGATTATGATTTAGATCTATGGTATGTATGTGACCAATGCATGCTTTTAGATTGACAATTTACTGTTATTTAGAATATTAGTATCCGTGTAATTGTGATTTTATACCAATAAAGTAACACATATTCACCCGTTTTCCGTAAAACCCTTTCGGTCCTTGAATGTGCAACAATTGAATCTAGGTTAAATCGGGAGCGGATGCGATCTGATTATTAAGGATTAGTGTTCCCATAGATCTATATTACTGCGGTTAGTGTGTTAAACATGATTGGCGGATGTCTAGAGTTATACATTAATTAGGGAAGTAGTTAGTGGCGGACGTCGTGGCTATTGAGATTAGGGGAACTAGGAATTTCGGGCGGATGTCGATTTTCTATAGCTAATCTAGGAGAGTTTAAATTAATAATTTTTTGGGAAAGATTGAAGACCATGATTGCTATTGGATCTTGATTATGATTTATGGAACTGGAGATTTAGGTGTTATTTAGGCATTAATTAGGTGTTAATTGATTATTAATTAATTATTTTAATAATTTGTAATTTGTTTTATTTTATTTAGTTTAGTTAAATTAGTTAGTTTAATTAATATTTATTTTAAAACCCCGATTTTTCTTTTGGTTGTTTTAACCTAAGAAAGACAACCAGTCTCTGTGGGATCGACCCATTGCCACTATTCTACAAAATAGTTGGTTTTGGAAACTTTACTTTATGGACGTGTTTGGCGAGCGTCAGGTACACAATTTGAATACTTAATGTGAGAACTGAGTATTATAGTGTTTTTAAATGACGGATGCCTAGTTTGATGTATATGTGTAGATTACTAAGTCACTCCTACTGGTATATAGTTGTCAAGAGACGCACCTCGAGATGCATGCCGTTGTAGGATTCGGTTAAAGAGTGATGTGGTAAGTTAGTTTAAAGTTAATTTGGCTATATAGTTACTTAGATGTGTGTAATGTTGATTTACATTAAAGGTAACCTAAGTTAGATAATTAAAACATTAGTCATTGATATTCCTCGAGAAATTCATAGACACATCAAGAGACAAATTGAGTATGATTTGATGTTAGTAAGATGAAGCTAGTGGAGATTTAGTGGATTTGAAACAAGATATTAGCCATTAGATAAACCGTAAGATGTATGTGCACATTAAGATCAGTGGCTAAGAATCAACCTTATCATATATATAAGATTGAATGAGAAAACACAATGCAAACCATTTCATTTCAAAACTTATTAGAATAATTAAAGCTCTAGAGAGAAAGATTAGCCAGCTATGATGAAATTATGGTGATTTTAGGAGTTGATTAAGTTGGGAGGATCATCAACTAGGTAAGCTAATCTGCACATAGATTTGGTAAAACTAGAGGTGTAGTTCAGTTTTGGCTTTTGCATGATTTTAGAGGGTAATGAAATGATTTTCTAAATTGGTCTATATATTTAGATTCCTTGGGAAAAACCATTAAATTTGCTATAAATAAGTTTGGAATTTGGATTTAAATTGACTAAGTTATGATCAATTAAAGTATTAGGTGTGTTATTGAGTTTTGTTAAAAATGCATACATATTTTGATGGTTTAATGATATATATGAAGTGTATGCTGATTTTGTTGTTGCTATAGAGGATGTATTGGGTCCTTTATAAGGGGTAATAGGGATCCAAGGCTTTGGTGATGGCCAATTGAATGAGGAAAGCATAAATTATAAGGACAGAGTTTTGGGATTTCCTACATTTAGTGCGCTAAGAATGCTAGCTAACGTGCTACCTGCGTGTAGTAGCTAATTAGAGTGAGTAACGTGCTAAGGGAGTCACTAGCATACTAGATAAAATACCCAGTACGCTAGGTGCTCTGGACAGCACACCGACTGCAATTCATTAACCTAAACTTAAACACCTTAAACAAGTTTAACACTCTAACTAAGGGTCTACATAAATTATAAAACATGTCAAATGATACCAGGACCCTAAGAATGAGTGTCAGAGGTTCCGATATGAGTTTAGATTTGCTGAGAGGCCGAATTAGCATTGGTGCTTCGCGTGGTTTGTAAGTAAGATAATTGAGATATTTATTTACATTTCTTTCCATTACGTTTCTTGTTTACAGTCATTTGGACTAATGTGCTCTAGATGCCATGACTTTGTTGTCCTCTCTCATTTCATGAGTCTTTTTATCATGACATTGGTTGGTGTTTAAATGGTATTCATTGACTCTAAATCAGCTGCTATGTTATTCTTGGTTGTTCAGAGTGTTAATGGAAAAGCATATTATTAGGTGAATGATTTGTGGTGTTGTAAAAATCATATTCCTTTATTTTCATTTAAGCTATTACATTATGAATTCCCTTATTGTGTCATTTATCGAGTTGTGAAAGTAGTTCTTGTATCTAGGACCATTATAGAAATGGGCGTGACATACGAGGTCAGAAGATTTTTAAGGTTGTCTGGATCTCACCACTAACTTGTGCAGCACACGAAGTATGGGACCCCAAGTTGTTGGCAAATAAACTTCACATGCGAGGGGCACTTTTGAATATTTATATATATGTAAAATCGGAAATCATGAGTATATTTACACCTTAAATAGTGGAACAAGAGTTTATATGATTTAATTTCATAGTCAACCGACCATAGATCATTAAGTCATCCATTGGTAATTAAGGCATGATAATGATCTCTTAATTAACTCTGATAATATTGAAATAAATGTTAACTATGTTGATCGTGTGTAATGAGGTGAATGGGGCAAAAAGGCTGACTAATATGTCGTTAAGTCCTACGTGGCATGGGTCAGGGCGTAATGACGGGATTATGCCGGGTGGTACTCGGTTTAGGGAGCTAGGTCCTTACTGTAATGCTTTAGACTTACTGGTCACATGTTTAATTATATTAGGTTTTGAAACTTATCACGGCCATTGAGTCTTTTAATCTAGACATGAACGACACAACTGTAAAATATACAACATCGAGAAATAGTTATTGATTAAGGAGGCACGGATAGTAAACTTGTTTGTTATGAATCCAATGATTTGGGACTTAAAGCAATGTGGAGCTTACGTTATTCACACTGATAGGTGGAGTTCTAGTTTGCACATTAGAATCTTCTCCATCACAACTATGACATCCAAGAATTTCGTTAACTTAGTTAGGATGCTGACTAAGTATTTTCATATTTAATTTTGGATTTAAGTATCCGAGGTGGGACCCATGCATTATGGATTGGAGATCATAAGTTTAAAATATTATTCGTGTCTTCCACGTGATTAATTGTTGTATTATATTCTATTCGACGCGAAATATGGTCAATTGAAAAAGTATACATGATGTCCATGAGTTTCAGAACGCGTTGGGTATATTTCTCAATTTTTGGTGAAATTGCGATATTTTTGGGGTTTAAATTGAGCTTTAAGATTTAAGATAAACATGAAAAAAAAACTTATAGCAAATGACCATGGAAGGCATTTGTTGTTTTTTTTAAAAAAAAAATAAGCTCCAGGGTTGTTTTGGTCATTTGCCATAAACTAACCCCTTAAAAAAAAGGTAAGTTTGAGTTTAAGTTTTGTTTTGATAAATTGGTGTTGGTTATCGGTAGTATGTGAAATTGTGATTCGATTGTAGAAGTTGGGTACGATTGATTGGGAAATTGAGGGAGAAGTGATGACAGTGAGGCAGGGTAATACGAAGTGGAAACAAATAGGTTGTCATGAATTTAATTGGGATTAAGTTCGGTTTCTAGGGGAGACATGAATTGGTAATTTATATGAGTTTTGAATAAAACTTTTAGGCAATAGTTGCATGTTTTGTTGTTGTGCAGTGTTATTTTTATGCCATGTTGGAGTATGATTTTGAGGGATCAAACATTCGATTTTGGTCAAATTTTGACATTGATTTTGATGTTTATATATCAAATTGGGTCCCTTAGAATCAGCTTGAGGTTTCGAAATGGTTTTTGTAGGTGTATTGAAGTCGAATTAGTTGCTTAAAAACAAGTTCTATGAAAAGATAGTAGTGGAGTCTAGTTTTTTAGAGACTTAGGATCATTTTCGGACAATTAAACAGAGGTTTTAATGCCAAGTTTTTTATGGAATGTGATGTACATATACCAAATTTGATCCTCGAGAATCACTTTTTCTTTCGGAGGCGGCTTGGTAGTGTTTTGAAGGTCGGAAAGGAGGCCAAAAATTGGTAATGCACTACTATTTCCCAAAACTATTTTGAGTAGGCACGTTGAGGCATTGATTTGAGACATCAAATAGGGTGCGATTGACTTGCAAATAGGTACGTTTAAATCCTTATATTAATTACTTTGATGACCAATATAGTTTGTGGCCAATGGAATTGGTTTGGTCATTGAGAAATATAGTAGAATATGACATGTTAGTATGGTTCAAAACTGTCAAGTTGTGGCAGTTGTGACTTAGTAACTTTGTGTGATGATTTAAAGACATTTTTTATCCAAATTAACTAAGGTTTGAATTTTTGGAATTCATATATGTCCTATTTTGAATAGAACCTCAGCTCGGACCTTGGTACAACTTTGAAGTTGGTGAAAAATAGCAATGAGAATGGTCAAAACAAATGAACTAAAATTAATTAGTTAATGAAATGAATGGTATTGATTAATGATCAAATAGAGTTGTAACTCTTAAATGTGAATTTTTCAATTAATAGGACTTGCTGAAGTACGTGAAAGCTGGGAACGTTGTATGAGGCTTCACAACCAACTTTGAGTTGGTTTGGTAGTAAATCTTTAGTATTGATTGAATATCTTTGGACCTTTAATTGTATCATAATCAGTATTACATTTTATCATTCTTGGTGATGCATACATAGAGAGAGTGAGGGGGACAAGCTTGTTTCGAAGTCTAGTTTGCTTGAAATTTGGTTTCAATCCCGCCTATGCGTTATCTAATGATACTAGCGAAGTCTAAAGCCGACAAGTTATCTCTGCATTTCATGATCTTTTAGTACTATCTTTGTACTATTTTTGAAAGTCGACATGTGATTATAGTTAGGAGACAGTGATAGAGTGGATTGCATGTCATGTTGACGTATATATCTTATTGGTTATTTGGAAATGCAATTTCATGTCTTCATGTATCAGACTAACAATTGCATGAGTATGACATCTTCGAGTTGTTTTTGATGATGTAAGATTCTATATAACAAGAAGGGAAAAGTGGACAAGACTCGAAGATTGTGGTGATTATTTTTTCAAATTAAAGTAAATTCTTGTTTTAAATTGTTTATATATATTGTTTTGGAATTCTTGGGTGAGTGTAGGACGTGGAGTTTCATCGAATGGTTTTAAGAGTCTCATAAGTTATTATAAAATATGTTAAGAGGTTTTTAATTCAATTTTGGTATATTTGGGATTGTAAAGTTGTAATTAAGCTTTCGGAGACTCTATGTTAGTTTATAAAACTGATTTCGATATATATTATGAACTGCGGGGAGTTATGAGCCCTTTTAGGCCTCTCCTCAATTATGTCGTCTATTAGGTGAAAGTTTTCTGGCATACCTCTTTTAGGGAAGGTGTTGCCGAGATTTTTGCAAAATACAAAGAATGAACCATATGATTTCCAAATTTTCTCCAATTAAAAAAATCATGAACTTAGTTTCATTGAGGATATAAATTTAGTTTTGGAGCCTTATAAAGGATTGAAATAATTATTATTTTAAGGTCAAAGTTGAAAGAATGGATTAGGCTGTCTAGATTATTAGAGGATTATCTAGGTCGGTCAATCATCATAATGACGAGGGGCACTGGGTTAAAGTGGATTTGAAAGAAATATGTCTATTCTAATTAGGCATTGTACACAACCTATTAAGATATAAAATGAATACAAAGCATGATATTAAATTGATTTTGTTAGAATAGTTTAGTTTAGCATAATACCAATTAAAAGTGAATCCTTTAGCAATAGTTCAAGTTAAATAGGTAATTAACAACCAGTGCAAAAACGTTTCCTTAAGGATGATATCCCTAGTTAATGTAAGTTGGTTACGCTATTACTACAAGCGAGCTGCTATACTTGCGGCATGCACATCGAGTTTTTGGCGTCATTGCTAAGGAAAGGTAGTCATTAGATTTACTTAGTTAGTTTGAACAGTTGCTAAGTTTTGTTTTCGGTACTTTACTTTCAAGTTCTAAAAATAAAAATAAAAATAGCTTAAGTTTCAGTTTGACTTTCTGCACTTGATTTTTTTGTGTTTTTCTTTTAAGAGATAATTAGTGCATGCATAGTAAGGGAGAGAATGACCTAGTGCCTTACGACCCAGATATCGAAAAAACCAATTAAGGGAAGAAAAAGAAAGATTCAAGATGGTTGAGGAGCATGCTAGAAATCAACAACAAGGTCGCGGGAATAACCAACCCGCAAGTGACCAGGTAGAGCGGATAGAGTGCGAGGACAAATATTCCTTCATGACTACTTCAAGCCAAAAGTTTAGAAAACTTACGACGAAGTCATGAGGCTTCTAGCTAACACCGCCGAGTTCGAATTGAGACCGTCTCTAATAAATATGGTGCAAAATAGCATGTTCACTAGGTTATCCAATGACGATCCAATTGCACATGTTGAGAATTTCTTGGAGAAATGCGACACCGTGCACATCATTGGAGTTATGAAATAAATGATTTGGATGCAACTTTTTTCATTCCGATTGGGTGAAAAAGCCAAATCTTGGTTGCAAGGGCTGAATGCAGGCAGTAATACCTCATGGGCATAAATCAATAAAAGATTTATGTACAAGTTCTTTCCCTTAGTGATGGCAACGAAAGGAAACTTGAAATTAATTAATTCAAGCACGAAGACATTGAGTCTCTTGACGAGACTTAGGAAAGATTTAAAAAGATGTTGATGAGATGTCCAGGACATGGATACGTGAAATGGGCACAACTCCAGATTCTCTACTATGGGATAAACCATCGGACAAGAACACTAGTAGATGTTGAATCAGGTGGCTCTCTACTTACCAAGGATGAGGATGGAGCATTGGATCTTCTTGATCTTATGTCTCAAAATTCTACTACTAGTGCTCATTTCATAGTAAGAAAACTAGCAGGTGTCTACGAGATTGACTTGCAAGTGGCAATTATGGCACATCTATCAGATTTGAGCAGCAAAATGGCATAACTTCAAATGGGACATCAAGGCCCATAAGCAACATAACAACCCATGAATCACCAAGCCATGGTAGTTAACTAAATGAACATACAATAGGGAATGGACCATGAAGACATCAACGTCTTGAATGAACAAGGCTACAAGAACAACTTCAGGACGGGAGGAATGGCTCTTCAATGGTTTTATCATGGATATAACAATAACAACTCGAACTTTCTTATGGAAATTTTGATAATGAATAGAAGTTACCTCAAATCTTCAATCAACAAGTCCAATAAGGGAAGCTGGGGAAGAGTGAAGAGATGACTTCATTGAAGTCAATAGAGAAGTACTTGCATGCCATAGATATAAGCAATAGGGAATGCCATGAGAAGCACGAGAGAGAGAGAGAAATGGAAGGAATAAAGCAAGCCATGAAGAATATGGATAATGAGCAATCACAATCCATAAAGAATCTTGAGAGAAAAATTGTTTTGCTTACAAGTCCTTGGAACTCACAAAATGAAGAACAGTTTCTGAGTAACAATATTAGCAATCACATGTCAAATGCATATGCAGTCCAATTAAGGAGTGGTAGAAAAACCAATGATCCAGTACACCCGAAAGATATAATAGATGACACAAAGAAGCAAATCAATGAGCAACAACCAAGAGATGCAAAACACTTATATAATGACACTAATACATAAAATGAAGTAGCACCAACAGAAAAATCAGAATCAGCTCACAAGAGAATATGGGGAGATAGGCAGAGAAAAAGGTGGTATTAGGAAGAGTAACATTTCTCGATAATCCACCATTAATAAATCCACCTTTAACAAATCCTCGAAGGTTCAAGAAACATAAAGATTAGGGACAATTCGAGAAATTTGTAGAAATGTTTAACAAGCGGCATATAAACATCCCATTCACAGACGCGATGGAACAGATGCCGAACTACACAAAATTCTTAAAGAACGTAATGGCAAGAAAAAGTGCGACTAGAAGATTACGAAACAGTAAATTTGACTAAAGAGTGCAGTGCAATCCTATAAAGGAAGTTACCACCGAAGTCGAAGATTCCAGGAAGTTTTTCCATTCCATGTACAATAAGAGTACACTTGTTTGATAAAGTCCTAAGTGATTTGGGAGCAAGTATAAATTTGATGCTCTTATCAATTTTTAAGAAATTAGGATTCAGAGAAGTAAAGTCAATCAATATGAATTTGAATTGGCAAATCGATCAGTGACATATCCAAAAGGAACGATTGAAGATATGTTGGTAAAAGTGGATATGTTCATTTTTCTCGTGGATTTCATAGTATTGGATATGAAGGAAGATACAGAGGTACCATTAATTTTATGGAAACTCTTCATAGCAACTGCACGAGTATTGATAAACGTCAAAGAAGAAAAGTTAAGGTTACAAGTAAATGGTGAGGAAGTCCAGTTCAATATCTAGAAAACCTTGAAGCTTTTGAGTGAGGGAGAACATTGTGAGAGCATCGAAGTGAGATATGTAATTTTTTTATTGTGAACTGAGATAGCCCAGGAGGATCTGCAGGAGCAATGTCTAGTCTAGAGCATAACAGCAAGTTTTGAAGTAAAGGGTGAACTTCGAGAAGTAGTAAATGATTTATCACCAATAGGAACCCCTAAGTTTCATAAAAGTTTCGAGAAGTTAGAAACAGGGGTGGAAAGCGCAGTTATTAAACCAACAATAGAATTAAAGCCTTTACCAGAGCATCTGAGATACATGTATTTAGGAGAGAACTTAACATAACCAGTTATCGTTTTAGCAGTATTGACAAAGTTGGAAAATGAAAAATCACTTTGAGTTTTGAGAGAACACAAGTCAGCCATAGGATGGAAATCAAGGACTTAAGCCCAACAGTTTGCATGCATAAGATCTTAATGGAAGAAACAATCAATTGAAGCTCAAAAATGATTGAATCCAGTAATGAAAGAAGTGGTAAAAAAATAAATCTTGAAATGGTTGCACGTCAGAATCATCTTTGCTATTTCGGATAGTTCATGGGTTTCACCAATGCATGTGGTACCAAAGAAAAGAGGAATAACCCTTATTCAAACTGAAAATGGGGAAACCTTATCCACAAAAACAATAACTGACTAGAGAGTTTATGTAATGACCCGAATAATTTAATCCTAGTTGTATGCTTTGTAGGATCGTGACCTAGCAGTCGGTCTTACGTAGTAAACTCGGTCGATACTCGGGCGTCGACACCGAAGTAAAATTAAATAATTTTACTTGATTTTGTGTTTGTACTATATGTAAATATATGTGTGTGTGACTTTTAAATGGTTTATTTTATAAAAAAAAGTGCACCAAGTTACCTAGAGATGGGTACGCGCGGGACGATAAGGTGTATTGAAAACTTGGGCTTAGGTTCATGAATTAATTCACTTTCTTAGACTCTAACTAGTCATCTAAACTGTGTAGTGAGTCTCAAAAGAATTTAGGTTGTAATCAATTAAGTCTATGTGATTCATTTTAGTGTAGGGAAAACTGGAAGTTATAAATTTCCTAAGTGAGTGATTGCGCTTAGACATATAAATTAAGCCTAGAGTTGAGAAAATATCCATATTATTATGGTACCTAACTCATCAAATGAATTTCATGAAACATAATTACTTAATACATACCGTAGTCTTTATGGATTATCAAAAACATGAAATGTTAGAAACTTGAATGGAGACCACACTCTTAGTACATTGATTTACCTAATGATGTATCCATGGGGAGATCTTAATGAGACAATGGATTCTATGGTATGCATGTGAGAACTAACACCAACTATGGATATATCTAGAGATCTGATGGATAAAATGATACTAAGATAATTTAATGACCAAGTATCAAAAAGTTAAAGTATAAAAGACCCACTTAATCTCTACACCATACATGAACATAAAACACTTAAGCTAGGTTTGGAGAGGAAAGATAGGGGTTTGGTTGGAAATAGTGCTGGAAAATCAAAGAAAAGGTGGAGTTGGAGCTAAGGATCTCAAAGAGCTTGAGTTTTCACATGGATTATCCTTAGGTAACAAATCCCTTCCATTTCAATAGTATATTGTGATGATTTGAGATTCTTTAAATCACTCTAGTGCTAAAATCTCGTCAATTTTGATGAATTTCCTTATGTTGTGAGATGATTATAAATCTAAAAATCAAGGTTTCTTTCACGTTCATAAAAAAACTTATGTCTTGGTTAAAAATTGAGGATTTTGGATAAATGAAAGAATGAACTGATTTTCTTGTGTAATTGGATGTTTAATCTTTGCGTTTCTACTACTACATTGATGTTCAATGATGTCTTATATTGGGTATGAATGTTGGATAAAAATCAAGGGGTTTGAACCATGCATTGTGAATTTTAGTTATTCATGAATACTACATGTTCGATGAAATGTCATGATTACAGCCAAAATTCTAGAGAGCATAAATCTTTCATTTCTTCTTAGAATTGGCTGATTTTTTATAAGTTGTTCTTGGATATTTAAATTTTTCTCACCAAAAATCAAGTTATTTAGATGTGTAGTTTGAGAGTTACGAGTTTTTTATAGTGTTGGTTTGAAACTCTATCAAAGTGAGTTGTTTTGACATTTTGAGCATAACTCTCTCAATTTTAATTGGATTTGAGCGTACTTTACCATTTTGTAAAATCTAATACATAAATGGATAACTTAACATTAGTATCTCTTAAGAATTGAGTTATCCTCTATCAAAAATGGACTAAAATTCAGTACTTGTTCGTAGAGATAATTCTTTTTGTAAGTGTTTAGATGTTGGGACATCTTATTGGGGCTTTTACTAATCCACAAAATAACCAAAATCTTCATAATAGTTTGAAATACTATAAGTTAGTTTCTCCAGGAGTTTCAAATGATTTCGAGGTGTTTTGAATGTTTTTCCAAATAGGTTTTGAAATAGACAAAATTTACTTACTTAATGAGCTGATATTTGAATTAAGGTGTTCCAGGCATCAAACGGTGTTGGAATTGAACCAAAATCCTTAAAACATGTTACTGGATTATACTAAAGGTTTACACAATGTTTTGTGTTTTTTCGATGTGTCCAACTTAGTTTTCAAGTCATGCTTTGAATAAGAGATCAATATTTACAAATAAGGACTTGAAGTTTTTATTAGAATCTAAAATTTGGTTCTTAATCATAATAATGAGATTTTAGCACTCCATAACCTTAGTTTTAAGTTAATAGACTTTAATGAATTAACACCAAAAATTTTAAGAATTTCTATGAGTGTTTTAACTGCTTTTCAATTTGCATAAAAATCAAGTTTTTTGAAAAGTATTTTAAGGTCCCTAAGGTACTATTTTGCAAATCAATGCATTAAACCAACTTGAAATAATTCCCAATGGACTTTGATGATTCAATAACACTTAAAAACAATAAGAAAAACTTCTACAGCTTTGTAACACCAAGTTTGGGCAGTTTGGCCGAGTCAAGTGTCAAATGAGTATTTAAAATGAATAAAAGAGGTCTCTCAGGGTTATCTCTTCGCATCAAGCCTTCGTGTATGGTAAGAATAAGTGACTAAGGACCCCGAGGATTTAGTATAAACTTGTTTATGACACATTAAGTTGAGATTTGGTTTTAAGTTAAGTAGAAAAAATATTGAGGCAAATAGTAGAATGTATTCTAACGAATTTCATAGTTAAACTTAAATAAGCTCTAACACATACCTAATGAACTCTAATAGATATCAGGGACCTACAGTGTCAATTCTAAGTATCAAGAGTGTAGTACGGACGTGTGGGAGCTTCGTCGAGCTTGGATATTATTGTTTATGGAGGTAAGTAAACCAGTCAGAAAATCAATACTATTTCTTTTCACTTTCCTTGTTTCAGAAACTTATTTTTGAAATGATAAGCTAAAATTATTGGACTCTAATTCCTCACCAAGTGGCTTAGGTGTTTGAGTGATTAGGCCTAGTTGACTATGATCAATCGTGAGTTGAGCGTTTGGCTAGCTCCCGTGGCTCCTCCC
Organism: Stephania yunnanensis; assembly: GCA_039657365.1. Lineage (NCBI taxonomy): Eukaryota > Viridiplantae > Streptophyta > Magnoliopsida > Ranunculales > Menispermaceae > Stephania > Stephania yunnanensis. Next base: position 46,350,139 of record CM077584.1, on the reverse strand, counting down.
GAATCTGAATCATTTTGATGTGAGCGTCCTCAATTGGCATTCAAGTTTCATAGGTAGCAGGCATCCATGGTCTCTACGGCCTCCTTTGTAGCTCTATTGGAATGCAGCTTAGGTAAAACTGGCGGTGTCGAATGAATTGTTATGGCTTGTGAGACTTCGGTCTATGGTACCGACTTCCTTACTTACACTTTTTTGGCGATGTAGAGTGTATAGGCTACTCTTTCTGTATCTTTTGCTTACGGGCCACTTGGTATCTATCCTTGATTGTCTTAGTCTATCTATCACACACTTTACTACTTTATTTACTTTTTCTTTCATTTCCTGCATGATCTATAGACTGATCATTTATTATCTTCAAATATTATTGAGTTTCTACTGGATTTACTCACTGGAATTGTCTCCATCACTGGTGATAATTGCAGGTCACTCTAGTAGTAGAGGCAAGAAGCTTGTGATCGACGATTATCTCTGAGTTTCCCTTAGAGTCAGCTCCTCTTTATTACTACCTTAGGTTTTTTTGATATTTTAAATGTACATATGAACTACTCTTATTGTTTCTTGTTATATTTTGGGATATTATAGGTTGTGAGACTCCAGATACATGTATATGATGACTTGATCGTTGTATTGCACTAATTCCCACTTCATGCATATACATAAAATCAATTTTTACAGGATTTACATATTAAGATTATCTCAACTCTTACTCATTAATTTTTTATGTTGTTTTAAATTGACTAACTTTCACTAAGATTTATTAAGAATTAGTTAAAGTAAATAGCAAACTTAATAAGGAACTAATGATTGAATGACAGGGAAAATAGGCTGACTAGGCATACATAGATTTCACAACGGTTGACCAGGAGTCCACTTAGGCTTGGGCTGGGCGGGGCCTAATTTGTAGGGCTGGGGCCATCGCGGTTTGCATTGATTACAGAAAGTTAAATAAAGCTATGAGAAAGGATCACTTCTCATTGTCATTCACTGATCAAATGTTGGATAGACTAGCAGGATATGAATATTATTGCTTTTAGATAGGTATTTGGGATATAATCAAATTGTCATAGCACCAAAAGATCAGGAGAAAATGACATTTACTCGCCCATATAGAACATTTGCAATTAGACGGATGCCATTTGGATTATGAAATGTGCTAGCAACATTTCAAATATGTATGATGGCTATTTTCTCTTATATGGTCGAGGATATTATGGATGTATTTATGGATGAGTTTTCTATATTTGGGGCCTCTTTTGATTTACGCTCGCAAATTTTGGCTTTGGTATTAAAAAGATGTCAAGACACAAACTTAATACTTCATTCGGAGAAGTTTCATTTCATGGTTCGAGAAGGGGTTTTTTTGGGACATAGAGCATCTACTCATGGATTGGAGGTAGATAGAGCAAAAATAGCATCAATTGAGAAACTTTCTACACCAAGAAACATATGAGAATGTAATGGCCCATTTTATTAATGTCGTTAATTATCTCGAATTTACAGGCATCAACGCCAACTCAGATCTACGTGGACGTCGCGGTAGACTAGAACATATGGGGACCTAGGTATGATAGTTTATTGTGTGTTGGTTGCTTATTTGCGGTGCAATTTATTGAAATATATCGCATATGTGTATGTTGCATAACAATACGTGCGAGATTGTGTGAACTATATTCGCTTTGATATGCGTGTCGATGCGGATACCGAGTAGTTGACGGGACCGAATATTAGGTTGGGGAAACTAAAACACACAAAGTAAATAAAAATTGACCAAGTAACTAATATGGAATGGGTATTATGTAGCTAGTGACGCGGCGGTACATGAATGTCACGGTTCAGACGCGAAACCAAGCGTCGAAACACCTGAAAATGACATTTTTATGCTTAAAACTCGGGTGAATGTCTCAAGCTTGTCACAATTCAGAGTCAAAGAAGTGTTAGGTTGGAGTAAATGGAGGGTTAAGGATGCAAAGAAATGCACATGTGAGTGGAGATGTGCCTATAAGTGAACTAGACTTATCCATGCCTCCACCACCTTTTCTCTCACCACTCTCATCCACACATCCGAACTTGATAGGCCGAGAAGGAGAAGAAGAAACGAATAAGAGGAGGAGAATAATGAGCCGGGAGCGAGAGTAGAAAGGGTGGAAGCATTAGGATCAAGGTAAGTAATAGTTGATTTTGTCGTGGGTTTGGTGATTCGGTCATGGTGGCCAGAGGGGCCGGCCATAGAGGCCGAGGTTGAGGGCGGAGATGGCGGGGGCGTCTCCCTTGCCATCGGTTCCACCGGGGTTACGGTGGAGAGCAACCCCAACCCAACAACAGAAAAAAGAATTGTGATCGAACCAAGGATGTGGTTCGATCGGATGGAGAAGGCGCGTCTGCACCCACCCACTAGGCCGGGCTCAAAACTGGCCAGGCTCGGTCCATGGGGCGAGCCTGGGCCAGTTTTAGTCCAGGGATGGGTCCAACCCGTTTAGGTTGACCTGACCCAAACCAAACTAAAAAAAAAAAGGAAAAAAAATGAAGGAAAAAAATGGTGGAAGAAATTTTGAAAAAATTTGGAAAATTTTGAAAAATTATATTTTAATAAAATAAATATAAATTGATGAATTTCTATGAAAAATAAAATATTTGGGAATTTCAGACTCAACTTTTCTGGGTTATTTGCCTCGAAAAGCGCGAAATGGGCAATTTTGCCTAAAATTTTATAAATTGGTCGTAAATTGTCATGCTAAATTGGAATTATTGATAAATGGATATAGGCGGACATAGGTGATTAATTGGCGACCAAGGACTCACTGAACTTGGGCTCGGGGTTTATTATGGGGTATTGGAGTGAGTTGTGAGGTTTGTAAAACCCATTGAAAAACTACGAATATTTATTTCGCTTTGTATTTCCATTCAATTTCGGTATTCCTTGGAGTCTTCTTACATCTATATCTTGTCATTGTTCGGACAATTGGTTGAGTTACTCCCACCGAATTTTTCGTTGTGTGTCTATGCATTCTAGACCATAGCATGTGTATCAGGAGTTCTCGGTGGATAACGACCCGAACTAATGAACTGCTACATGTGTCGGTGCATCGTAGGTCTACGACGGCCACCGAGAGGGACCAGGTGATAGCTAGTTGGGTGCGCCCACTAGTTGGATCCTGGAAGGGTATTCCGAAGAATAGTTTAGTCTGACTGGAACATGCACATACATTTGCACTTTATTATTATCTATTCATGTGATGCTCTAATTACGGTTGTTTGTTTACATTCTACATGTTTATTTGACAGTATTTATTGAATTTCACTTGTTTATTTGAATGCTACAGTTGGTATCAGAGCAAAGAGGAAGTCCTAAGACAATAAAGCTTAATCAATGAACTTATATGTGGAAACCCGAAGTTATTGCCTTAGAACTTTAATTGGGAAGTGATGTAAGACGGGTAGAGTTAGAACTTATATGCGTGTTATGTTTTCATTTTATTATATGATATACGTGTATACCTCGAGACTGGGCTGGAGCATATTCTTAATGCAGATTATGGATGGATAGTCTGGTACGCCTTTTGAGACTGGACAGACTTGCCATGCGATTAGGGATGTCCTAGTTATAGCGAGTGTGGAGGATAGACTCTCGGCCCAGGAGACACAGATTGCTGAGGTATTATGGCTATTACGAGAGTAGACCGCAGTACCGGTGGCATGTACTTCAGCTAGAGAGCCGGTAGTTGTGACCGTACCGACAAAGACAACTGTTGTTTAGGTGGTACCCCAAACACCAGTTCAGGGGGTAGCGCAGAGGCATCCACAGAGACAGTTACCGTAGTTATCATTCCTTTGGAGACATCGACTCTTACGCCTGAACTCATGATGATGGACCAAGCTACTGCTACCCCCGCTGCTGATGCCACTACATCAGCATTCGTCTTGGCACCACGGGCGAAGTTATTAAGGGGGTTTTTGAAGTTTCAGCCTAGATTCTTTTATGAAGGCGGTGACCTGGAAGTTGCAGGGAGATGGGTAATGTCCCATCAGCGTTTCTATAGGCTGAAAAGGAATGATGAGACTGTACAGGCATGACTTTTTGGAACCTGTTTAAGAGGGCATGCGACAGTTTGGTGGACGGCATATATGGGATACTCGTTCATAATCGACGACATGGGCTGAGTTTAGGGAGCTATTCTATGATCAATACATACCTATGGAGGTTTGGTTGAGACTGAGGGAGGAGTTCCTGACCCTGAGACAGGGTAATCGGACCTTGATGAAGTATATGGAGAGGTTCCGACATTTGCTTCGATTTTCTCTAGATGTCGCCGGGACAGAGTGCTTATAGATCAATTATTTGACCTGCGGGGTTGATGACAGGATTGCGTCAACAATTGCCTCAACTGGAGCCACGACTCAGTAGGAGATCTTTGACAGGGCATTGGCTCATGAGACATACATACTGCAGAGAGATGGCAGACGTGTGACTGGTAGGGAGGTACAGTTAGGGCAGAGTTCTCAGTGAATCAGAGCCAGAAGAGACCGATGGATTGTTCGAAAGAGGCCAGAGAAATGATAGAAGGGAGAGGGGCAGCCAGGATGATTTTTAAGGCAGTCAGTTCAAATATGAGGAGACATAGCCAATTCATGCTATCACCTCAGCACCAGTGGATCGGTAGAGGTCAATGCCATAGGAGTACCATCAGGGTCGAGATCAGGGGGGACATGACGGGGGTCGGGTAGACTGGGGTTATGGTCCAAGATTTGGAGACTGACTGACGGGTAGACTGGAAAGCCGTAGATGTCACCGGTGTGGGCAGAGGGGACACTTGAGGGCTAACAATTGGACACCACCATCGCCACAACGAGAGTCATACCAGGTCAGAGATAGAGCGCATGCGTTAGCATAGCCAGATAGCGGGGCAACTAGGCAGCTTGTTGAAAGTACATTACTTATATTTGGTCATCCTATGCATGTTATGTTTGATTCTGGCAGCACTTTATCATTTCTTATTTGACGTATTGTTGGATTTTAGGGTTAGTTACACATACACTAGACCTATATCTTGTCCTTAATATGGCTGTTGGGGATAAGATATACCTTAGCCGAATATGTTGAGACGTGCTGATAGAGGTGGAAGGACATCACCTACTAGCTGATCTTCGAGTATTGGAGTACTTAGAGTTTGACATATTACTCGGATGGATTGGTTATCATCCTATCATGCATGGATAGTCTGTTACGGTAAGTGGATAGAGTTTCGTATTCCTAGAATACTGGAGTTCATACTACTTGGATTGGCAGCTGACTTACCCATTACGAGAGACCGACTAGCTACAACGCAGGAAATGGAGGCGTTTGCGGCGATAGTTAAGCCGGAGGTTCGGTCGGAGATCCTTATTGAGGACGCTCCGGTGGTTAGGGATTTTATTGATGTATTTCTAGATGATTTACCAGGATCACCACCGCCACGATCTGTTAAGTTCATAATCGAGCTGATACCGAGACGCAGCCGATTGCCAGTCGACCTTACCGGATGGCACTAGTGGAACGCAGGAGGAGGTAAGACGATAATTGGATGACCTGTTGGAGAAGGGTTTCATTCACCTTAGTATTTCACCTTGGGGAGCTCCACTACTCTTTGTGAAGAATAAAGATGGTACAATGAGGATGTACATCGACTATAGGAAGCCGAATCAAGTAACTATGAGGAACCGTTACCCAATTCCTAAGATTGACGATATGTTTGATCAACTGAAGGGTGCTAGATTCTTCCAAAGATTGACCTTCGCTCAGGTTATCACCACTTGAGGATTCAAGAAGAGGATATCCAGAAAACTGCTTTCAGCATGAGATATGGGTTATTTGAGTTTACAGTCATTCCGTTTGGGCTGACGAACGCTCCAACAATTTTCATGGACCTAATGCACATATGAGGCCGTATTTGGACAGATTCGTCTTCATCGACGATATCTTGATCTACAGCAGGACTCGTGAGGACCACGAAGGACATCTCAGAATAGTTTTGACGGCACTGAGAGAGCACCAACTATACACCAAGTTTAGCAAGTGTGACTTTTGGCTAAGCGCGGTGAGATTCTTAGGCCATGTCATCAGTGAGCAGGGTATCTTAGTAGATTCAGAAATGATCCGGGCTATCATTGATTGGAAGATGCCTGAGTCTGTGGTCGATATATGAAGTTTCCTTAGGACTGCCAGATACTACCAGCAATTTGTGTAGGATTTTTCTCGATCGTAATGCCGATGATGAAATTAACTAAGAAAGATGTCGGATTTGACTGGTCAGATGAGTGTGAGCAGACCTTTTGTGAATTGAAGCAAAGATTGACATCTGCACCAGTATTTACATTGCTAGAGCAGGGCAAGACCTTGATAATATATACAGATGCGTCGGGTATTGGTCTTAGATATGTGTTAATGCAGGATAGTAGACCACTTGCCTATCTTTCCAGACGATTAAGACCCCACGAGGGAAATTATCCAGTGCACGACCCGAAGCTTGCAGCGATCATATTTGCATGAAGGCTTGGAGGCACTATCTCTATGGAGAGCAACTCGTGTTGTATATAGATCACCAGAGTTTACGTTACATCTTCACGCAAAGGGATCTGAATATGCGCTAGCGGAGACGGTTGGAGTTGATGAAGGACTACGACTTCGCTATTGAGTATCACCTTGGCAAAACGAACGTCATAGCAGACGCATTGAGCTGAGTGGACTCAATAGTCAGACTGTTTTACAGCAGATGACGCATGAGTATGGCTTATTACAAGCAGGATCAATTATGTGCATGTTCGAGTTGTCGACTACGTTAGAACAACATATTTGTTGTTAGATGAGGATACCGACCATATCGATTGAACAGGTTGCCAAGTGTCGGAGGGTTGATGGGTTTTATAAGCGGGTCGGTAATCTGTCTCGAAATTCGTAATGCACTAATTGGACAAAAACCTCATATCGATGTTAGAGATACCGAGGGAGGTTGTGGATACCTGCGGATCAAAAGATACGGGACGAGATTTTGGAGGATGCACATTGGCCTCGTTACACAGTTCATCTTGACCGGACCAAGGTGTACCATGATTTGAGGCGACTATTATAGTGGCTAGGGATGAAGGCTGACGTAAGTGCATATGTTAGGAGTTGTCACATTTTCCAATAGGTGAAGGCTGAGCACAGGAGACCCAGTGGATTATTAAAGTCGTTGCCCTTTCCACAATGGAAATGAGAACATGTCACTGTGGATTTCGTTAGTGGGCTATCGCAGACATCGAGGCGTCACGATGCAGTTTGGGTAGTGATTGATAGACTGATGAAGTTGGCTCACTTCATTCCAATCTCGATGAAATACACATTTCCCCAGCTGAACATATTATTCGAGCAGGAGATTATTAGACTTCATGGGGTGTCAGTTTTCATTATGTCAAACAGGAATCCCAGATTGACCTTTAAACTATGGGAGGCAATGCAGGAACAATTTGGCACCGGGTTGCAGTTTAGTACGGCGTATCATCCTCAGACCGACGGACGGTCAGAGTGACAGATCCAGATTTTTGAGGATATTCTCAAGGCTTGTATATTACAGTTTGGGGGTTCATTGGAGGATTATCTGCCTCTATGTAAGTTTGTATACAATAACAGTTATCGAGCAAGCATTGGCATGCCACCATTTGAGGCACTATATGGGAGGCCCTGTAGAACGCATTCGTCTTGGGTAGAGCCGGAAGATATTGTGACAGTAGGGCCTGATATAGTTGTTGATCACATAGAGAAAATCCGACAAATTTGTCAGAAGCTGCGAGCTGCACATGATTGACAGAAGAAATACGCCTATAGGTATCGCAAAGATCTAAGCTATGACGAGGGCGATATGGTGTATCGGAAGGTTTCTCCTTGGAAATGTCAACAAAAATTTGGCATTAAGGGGAAACTGGTGCCAATATACATTGGGCCATACTGGATTGCACGAAGATTAGGCATTGTTGCATATCGATTGGAGTTACCTGCCGAGTTAGCTGGGGTTCATCTGACATTTCACATTTCCATGTTGAAAATCGCTAGGTCGGGTCTGAGATTGACGATTGAGTTGGGACAGGTAGAGATACAGCCTGACGTGACCTATGAGGAGAGACCAATAGAGATTGTTGACCGTCAAATACTTATTCTCCGAAATAGGGAACTTGCAAAGGTTCTGGTTCGTTGGCAGCATCGTAGGACAGAGGGACTTACCTGGGAGCTCGAGTCGACGATGAGGACGTGATACCTTCACCTATTCTCTGGTACGAGATTTTAGTTACCGATAAATTTCGGGACAAAATCTCATTTAGTTGGGAAGAAATATAACGGCCCATTTTATTAATGTCGTTAATTGTCTCGAATTTACAGGCGTGGACGCCAGCTCAAATCTACGTCGACGTCGCGGTGGGCTAGGACATACGGGGACGTAGGTATGATAGTTTATTACATGTTGGTTGCTTATTTGCGGTGCAATTTATTGAAATATATCGCATATGTGTATGTTGCATAACAATACATGCGAGATTGTTTGAACTATATTCGCCTCAATATGCGTGTCAATGCGGATACCGGGTAGTTGACGGGATCGAATATTAGGTCGGGGAAACTAAAACACGCAAAGTAAATAAAAATTGGCCAAGAAACTAATACGGAATGGGTATTAGGTGGCTAGTGACGCGTCGGTACACGAATGTCACGGTTCAGACGCGAAACCAAGCATCGAAACGCCTAAAAATGGCATTTTGTGCTTAAAACACAGGTGAGTGCCTCAAACGTGTCGCAATTCAGAGTCAAAGAAGTGTTAGGTTGGAGTAAATGGAGGGTTAAGGATGCATAGAAATGCACATGTGAGTGGAGATGTGCCTATAAGTGAACAAGACTTATCCAGGCCTCCACCACCTTTTCTCTCACCACTCTCATTTACACATCCGAACTTGATAGGCCGAGAAGGAGAAGAATAAATGAATAAGAGGAGGAGAAGAAGAAGAAGCCGGGAAGGAGAGAAGAGATGGTGGAAGCATCAAGATCAAGGTGAGTCTTAGTTGATTTTGTTGTGGGTTTGGTGATTTGGCCATGGCGGACGAGAGGGGCCGGTAATGGAGGCTGAGGTCGAGGGTGGAGATGGCAGGGGCGTCTCGCCTGCCATCGGTTCCATTGGCGTTGGGGGTGAAGAGCAACCCCAACCCAATAAAAGAAAAACAAATTGCGATCTTGTGCACCCACCCACTAGGCCAGGCCCAAAACTGGTCAGGCCCGGCCTATGGGGCGAGCTTGGACCAATTCTTGTCCAGGGTCGGGTCCTACCCGTTTGGGTCGACCTTACCCAAACCAAACTAAAAAAAGGAAGGAAAAAAATAGTGGAAAATATTCTGGAAAAATTTGGAAGTTTCCTAAAAAAATCATATTTCAATAAAATAAATAGAAATTGATGAATTTCTATGAAAAATAAAATATTAGGGAATTTTGGACGCAACTTTTGCGGGTATTTGCCTCGAAAAATGTGAAATGAGCAATTTGGCCTAAAATTTTATAAATTGGTCGTAAATTGTCATTCTAAATGGAAATTATTGATAAATGATATAGGTGGACACAAGTGATTAATTGGCGACCAAGGACTCAGTGGACTTGGACCCGGGGGTTATTACGGGGTATTGGAGTGCGTTGTGAGGTTTGTAAAGCCCAATTGAAAAATTCTGAGTATTTAATTCGCTTTGTATTTCCATTTAAGTTCCAGTATTCCTTGTGGTTAGGAGTAGCAATTCGTGTCGGTGAGTCGTAAACGCGTCGTGTCATAAACAAGTCATGACCCATATAATGCAAACTCATTACATGACATGTTTATTAATCTTGTTAATCATTTTCGTGTCTAAGTAGGTCGTGTTAAACATGCCGAGTAGTAGTGTCACCAATTTATTAAATATTGTATTTAAAATTTTTATTTTACGTAAACTTTTATAATTTGGTTACTACTTTTTAAAATATATCCAAATGATTAAATTCAAACAAACATACTAAAATAGCCAATAACATATAATGTGGTTGTATATAGTCGTTAGTTTTACTTTATTTTTTCATTAAAGTCTTTATTACTCTTAATAATAAAACAAAAATGACTCGTAATAATAACATAAACAAAATTATAAGAATCATCTAAAAAATATCTAAATTTCACTTTGGTGAAAAGTTTTATTTTTTTAATAAATAATTATTAATAAAATCTAAAACATAAATAATATTTTAAAAGTAAAATGAATATTTCCTCTTAAATATAAAATAAAATATGATAAAAAGATGTCTATAAATAAAAATAAATAAATCATGCTATTAACATGCATTCAAATGGGTGAATTATGTACCAATCTATTTATTATTTATACATTATTCTTTAGTCGTGTTGAGTGAGTCATAAACAATTTAAGCAGGTTGACATGTTAATGACTCATTTATTAATCGTGTATAAACGTGTTAACATGTTTATGACCCATACCCACTTAAGCCAAACCCACGACGTGTTTATTACATGTCGTGTCGTGTCGTGTTAATCGTTTCATGACCCAAATGGGTGAATTCTGTACCAATCTATTTATTATTAATACATTATTCTTTAGTCGTGTTGAGTGAGTCATAAACAAGTTAAGCAGGTTGACATGTTAATGACTCATTTATTAATCGTGGATAAACGTGTTAACATGTTTATGACTCATACCCACTTAAGCCAAAACCACGACATGTTTATTACATGTCGCGTCGTGTCGTGTTAATCGTTTCATGGCCCAAATTGTCAGCCCTACTTGTGGTATTCTTGCATCTATATCTCGTCGTTGTTTGGACAATTGATTGAGTTACTCCTACTAAGTTTTCCTTTATGTGTCTATGCACTCTAGACCATAGCATGTGTATCAGGAGTTCTCGGTGGATAATGACCCGAGCTAATGAACTGTTACATGTGTCGGTGCGCCGTAGGTCTACACCGGCCATCCAGAGGGACCAAGTGATAGCTAGTTTGGTGCGCCCACTAGTGGGATCCTGGAAAGGTATTATGAAGTATGGTTTAGTCTAACTGGAATAAGCACATACATTTGCACTTTGTTGTTATCTATTCATGCGATGCTCTAATTACAGTTGTTTGTTTACATTCTTCATGTTTATTTAACAGTATTTATTGAATTTTACTTGTTTATTTGAATGCTCAGATGAGTTCCTTGGGGTTTTACTTACCGGACTCGTCATTCATTTTCTTCTGTGGTGATTGAGTGCAGATCCGAGTACGAATAAGGGCAAGGGGACCTTAGGCGACTACCTCTGACTGCATGCTGTAGAGGACTACTTGTACGTATTTTTTTTTTATATTTTGATTCTTTTGGAGAATTGGGGAGTATAATGACATAGTACATGTATCTACCTTATATGGTACAGTCGCCTGCCTCTATACAAAGTACTTTTCGGGTTTTTTTCCACAATAGGATTTGTTTAAATGATTATTAATATTTATTGCATTTAAGTACGACTTTCGCTGAATATGTCATTTATATGTTGTACATTTAAGTGGATATGAATTTTGAGGCATAAAAAGGATGAGCAGGTGTCGTACATGTATAGTAGGGCCAGCTGGCAAGGAGTACACCGAGATACATCACCCCGAGCGACGATGGCCGCTACAAACATAAGGAGTTTTCTAGGGCATGCGGGTTTCTTGAGAAGGTTTATTAAGGATTTTTCAAAAAACTAAACCATTGTGCACATTGTTGGAAAAAGATGTTCTATTTGAAATGAACCCAGCATTCATACAAGCATTTTAGACTTTGAAAGTAGCTTTAATTTTGGCACCAATAATGGTAGTACCAGATTGGGATTCTAAATTTGAAATAATGCGTGATGCCATTGATCACGCTGTAGGAGCAGTGTTAGGCCAAAGGAAAGATGAAATGTTTAGAGCTATGTACTATGCAAGCAGAACACTGGATCAAGCACAACAGAATTACATTATTAGAGAAAAAAGCCATTGGTAATGGCATTTACGTGTGACAAGTTTAGAGCCTATATAATAGGGTCTACAAGTCAATGTATATATTGATCATGCAGCAATTTGCTAATTTTTGCAAAGAATGATGTCAAACCAAGGTTGAATAGATGAGTGTTATTATTGCAAGAGTTTGACTTGGTAATAAAAAATAAGAACAAAAGTGAAAATTTTGTTGACAATCATCCATCTAGGTCACCTCATAAATGAGGTGATACATGGAAGTCGATATCAAAGTAATCGTGGATGAGCAATTATTTCAAATCTTTGATCTTCAAATGAAGTTTCTCATTTTAAACTCGGTCTAAAAGAGCTAAAAAGGTGTCGGGCTAATGACGTTAAACTAAGCGCTATTAGGAGAAAGCCTAAAGGTTTTTGGAATTTTTAGTCAAGTTAGTTAGTTATTAGCTTAATAATTACAAGTTACACATTTTACTTCTAACTTTCGAAAATGTTATGTCGAATATGCAGGAAAATCCATTTGCCGAGTGAAAATTCATCGAAATGGATAAGCCTTAAGAATTGTGTCAATAACCATGCAACATCAAGAAGTTACATTTGGGATATTTTGTTAGATTCGTAGAGTTATCTAAAACTACATGTTTAGTTTATGCTTATTTATTGTGTTATTGTATATGTTTATGTATTTTAGTATTCTCATATTTCAAGCTAACTTCGAAGCCTTAAAGACAATGTTTGGTTTAAGTTTGGGGGCATTAACACTACGCTGCACTATGAGACGTGGTAAGATAGGCTAAGAAATAAGAATAAACACTGCAGGTATGATCATTTTAATTTTAATTTGAAGTAGATAAGGAGGAAAGTATGGTATTGTATAAATGTTTCGCTTTTCTTATTATATGAATGTTTAAGTAGTATAAATTAGGTTATATATAGTATTATGTAATGAATAAGTAGTTCATTTGAATGTTCGTGCCTTTAATTGTAGATGAGTAAATTACAAGTATCTTGTTAATATTAAACTCACGAGAGTGTTTTAGATTTTTAAAGAAACAATGAAATGTAGCAAATAACGATGTGATTTCATGATTAGAAACCTAGAGTTAGGGAAGACCTTAACTTGAAACAAAAGTAAGACACTAGAACGATTCTTATGGAAAAAGTAGATTTCTAAGGATTCTAAAATAAGTGTAAGTCTTACTTGCAAATACAAAGTAAATAAAGACTTAGTCCAAATAGGGGGAAAATAGACATTGTATATTAAAAGTTGGAGTTAACTTACTTGATTTTGTGAGAGTGAGAAGTTCCAACAAGAGTTTTAGAATAAAGAGAAAAATGAGAGAATCCCACAAGTCTTATAGGAAATGGAGGAGAGAACTTGATATTTGGAAAAAGTGAAAAAGAATGAGTATATAGGAAAAGGATCAGGGACTCTTAAATAAAAAAAAATGAGAGAAGAAAATAAGAAAAAAAATGCCGAAGTAAACTAAAACTCTTCGAATAAAAGATTTAGCTCAAGTACAAGTAACTAAATGAGATAAGTTTCCATTTCAACTATGTAAATCCTTATAGACTCTTAAAGTGCTAAAGTCTACCAAAGATGAGTTTCATCCTTGGTTGAAACACTTATAGACTCTTAAAGTGCTAAATTCTACTAAAGACGAGTAACTAAATGAGATAAGTTTATACTCACAAGTTTCCATTTCAACCGTGTAAATCCTTATAGACTCTTAAAGTGCTTATTTGTGAATTCTTTAGTTTAATGAGAAATCATGAAATTGTATACTTGCTACTTGAGTATTAAAATGATACAAACCTGTGAGTAATAATGGTTTTTGGTTGAGATCTACTTTAGTGTTTTGAAAGTGAGATTATATGTGTTGTCAAGGCTACAGGTCTTAAAAATGACAAGTTTTTACAAAGAAAAACTCTTTAAGTTGAGTGTTAACTTGAAACTTGGTGAATTAAATGATACTACATGAACAATGTAAATTAAATGAGAACTAGTTATTATTAGACTTAGTAGAATACAACTTTGCTCCGGACCCACGAAATCTTAAGTTTGTGGGTATTTGATACGCGATTATTTATATGTAGTTTAGTCTTATATTTAGTATAAATATCCCCAATTGGCTCTAAATCATGGTAATATTATATTTTTAGGGAATTAAGGTGTAAATGGAGGATTTGAGGAAAAAGGGACGAAACAGAGAAAAACCCATAAAAATGCATTTGGTGTCGTAGTGTCGACGTTGTGAGCATATAAGGTACAGCGTGATTAGGAAAGGCATGACATGGGAAAGAATAAAAGGCGAAGAAAACTAACTTTGGAGGTTCGACGCAGCGGCGGAGCTGTGGAGCATAAGGGACGACGCTGAAGGAGCAGGTGATAGCGTCAAGTCACTAGGGAGCAAGAAAGCATGAATGCAATGTTGGCACAGTGGCGGCGCAATGGGCTATAAAGCACGACATTAGACAGTGAGCGACAGTGCCAAACATACAGGAAATAGAAAGTTTGAGTTTTAATTCAAGTTAAATTGTAAAGTAGGGTTTCTAATTATTGTTAAAAAGTATAAATATGTATTAGGACGTGGTAAACTCACCATATACCAACTATTAGCCACCATTCGAGTAATTTAGCATAGGATTTATATTAAATTTGAGTATTAAGGATTTTATGTCAAGAAAACATTAAAGACTTCACATTTGCAATTTACGGTTTGTTTCATTGATTAAGTTGAAGGTAACATTTATATTCATCCCTGATTTGCAACGATTTTCATTATGAATTGTGATATGTGTGTTTCAATAAAGAATGAGTAGTCTATTTATCTTAGGGATCAATGGATCCTATGATATGAATGTTATGCTTTAAATAGGAATAAAAAGTGATTATAAAGAATTTGTATTGACTATGAGCGTAATGCTTTAGATATACTGGCCACATGTTTAATGGTATTAGGGTTTTGAAGTTATCATGGTCATTAAAGCTTTTAATCTGGACATGAACGGTACAACCGTAAAATACACGATATCGAGAGAGAGTTGTTGATTAGGGAGACGCGGATAGTAAACTTAGTTGGTTTAAATCCAATGATTTGAGACTAAAGTAATGTGGAGCTTACGTTATTCACAACGATAGATGGAGTTCTAGTTTGCATATTAGAATCTTCTCTGTCACGACACTAGGTTAAAGTGGATTTGAAGGAAATTTGTTTATTCTAATTAGGCATTGCCACAATATATTGAGATATAAAAATGACTACAAAGCATAGTATTAAATTACCTAGGTTAAGTTGTGAACTAAGATATCGTTGGCAATAGTTTAGTTTAGTATAAAACCAATTAAAAGTAAATCCTTTGCAATAGTTCAAGTTAAATAGGTAATAAACAACTAATACAAAAACCTTTCCTTGAGGAGGATATCCGTAGTCAACGTAAGTTGGTTACACTATTACTACAAGTCAGTCGTTAAACTTGCGGCGCGCACACCAATTACTTATATGGATTCTTTAAACTAAATGTTACTCCCTCAAGTGGCTATTTTATCAAGTAATTCTTATATATATATAAACTCTAGAAGGGACACACGGACTATTGATCATGTTTATTAGCAAAAGTCTTATTGTGAAATTTAAAACTCTAAACTAAAACCAACTTTTGTTATGCATTATAATATAATTATTAAAATAATTGTCCAAAAAGTAACGGGGGGCTTAGATGAGTGTTAGACTCATATATGCATATATACATAATATATAGGGGTGGGTCCACCGAACACTTATGTCTGCCCTTAGGTACGTTCAAGGTTTTACAGTTTTGCAAACCACCATTAAAATGCGAACCATTAAAATCGCAACCAGACGTAATCGACTGCGGTTTGCACAGTTTGGTAGGTCGAATTTTATGATTTTCCTGCAACACATTTTTAACAACAAAAAAAGAATCTACCATACAATCCATAAGAAGTTCATACATGTCCATCTACAAAAAAATACAACAAAACATATGTCCATATATGACCATCCACTAAAATGCTATTCGTATTGCATGGTTTAGCGGAACAAATTGACGAATTACATTTAGGCATTATGGTTAGGGTTTTAGGGGATGTAAAATTATGAAAATTTCAAAAATGTCATTCGGTTTGGTGAACCGTGATTTTTAGAAATGAAAACCACCACTAAACAACAAAAATTGCGATTTTCAAGTTTTCTAAACCGCAAGTTTAAGGAATCATACTAGACCAGACGATTATGATATTTTAGGCTTTTTAGCCTTAATATGGTGTCATCAGCAAAAAAAGAGCGCGGCTAAATGGACCTCACTTTTTGTTCAACGTATCTCATTACTCAAGCATACCCCAATTTTGAATTTCAATTGCTAAAAGTACCTTACTTTTTTCTAAAATTCCCAAATTCTCCTTATATCCCTATGCTTACTCTATTTCCGTCACCCTTACACCATCACCCTTTAATCTTCTCTATTTCTCGATTTTGGCCATTATAGAACACTCATACTAGGTCAAAAGAGTCGTATGAGTATTTTTTTTGTCGAACAAGGTCGGATAGGATCTCGTTGGTGCCTCAGAAATGAGGAAGTGTCGTCCGTTGGTTTCAGACACACATTGCTCTAATTTTTCGTAAGACTGGTCGACTCCCACTAAGACCTTTTAAGAAGTCTCGATCGCCTCCCACAGAGACTGAATCCTCTTCAAAAGTCTCAGTGGGAGTTGGTCGAGACCAAGTCAACGGAGACCTTCTTTGTGTGTTCGAAACCAACGAGCGACAAGATTGAACAAAAAAAATCCAAAACTTCAAAATAGTACATGAAAACGACAAAAAATAAGTGTGTTTTGCTTGAAATCACTAGATATTCTCGATTTTATTGACATTTTTTACCCAAAATATGATATCAATGTCCTAAATTGAAACCGTAAATCCAACGACATAAAAACTGACTCAAAAACAGCAAAAACAAAAAAAAACCTAAAAATCGATAAGAAAATAGGTATGGGATGCACTATGACGTCGAACCAATGTGATTTCGCTTAGATTGCGTTGTTTTTTGGGCCAAAGTGAGTGCGATTAGAGAATGGGACAAATGGTTGAGTGAGTGGAGTATGGGTGAACGAGGTATGAGTGAGCAAAAACCTTTTTTATGTAATGCATGGATAAAATTGAAAAGCTTAACAAAATAATTAGAGACCGGCTATACGCACCCCACCTTTTCATAAGAGCACCCCCCAAGTTTTGAATGCACCCCAAATTCAAATTTCAATTTATGAGGGCACCCCAATAGAAATCTCAATTTATAAGGGCACCCCAATGTTTTTACCAAAATACCTTTCCATCCAAGTCGAAGCACCCAACTCCAAAAATTTGGTCAAGACATATATTTTAGGTTCGACAACATGTAGCCAAGACTTATCTTCTCTGTTTGATGTTGTCCAACTGAACATCTTTCATGAAATTTGGTTGACAACTGTTCACCTAAAGGTTTAATAGGTTCTGACCAACTCTCCAATTAAAAGTTCGGTAAGCTTTGACTGACTTTTCAACTAAAGATTTGGTGGGCTCTAACCGACTCTTCAACTAGAGATTCGGACCTGCGATGCCGAGCCATTTGATGATGCCCTATAAATCACAAGAAGGGAGTGTATGGAGGCAGGGGAAAACCCAGGATTTTGTATATCTTTGAGCTAAATTATACATCTAATTTAAGATACCAATTGATTACTCGTGATTGAACTAACATGACTAAGGCTTGATCGCATGATTAACATTTTGTCGCAATTATAACCACAGCCTCAACGTGACTACATAACCAAAAAATTGATCATTTATATTATATTTACTAATAATTTTTTGTTACGAAATGGATAGAAACTTATGTATGTATGTGACCACATTGTGAAGCATGGTTCTCACATTGAATTGTAACATCAAGCATGGCTCTCACACTTCATGTAACTTGTAATCCTCTCCAATGTACAACTCTTCCATTTATTGTCTATGTTGCTTGTGATGTGTTGTATGACTTGTGGTGTATATATAACTTGTACACAGTGTATAAGTACAATTATCATCATCACCAAATAGCCTATATAAGGGTCTCAACCCCATTGTAATTCACACACCAATGTATGAGTGAAATCTCTACATTCTCATCTCTAGCTCTCTTCTCTCTTATCTCTTATCTCCTCTTCTATACTTGTTCTAGTAGTTCTTATTTTAAGCCTTCTATGCTTAAGTCTCTAGCAAGTCCCACTTAAGTTCTAGTTGGCTTACAACTTAGTTTATAGCACGTTATCAGCACGAAGTTGCTCTATAAGAGGAGGTCTAGATCAAGAAGCTTTTCAAAGATATAAAGCTAAAAAGGTATCATTTTTATTATTTAAATAAGTTCAATTTATTTCCATGTTGTCATGGTTAATTTCTTTTTTGTTACATGCATATTTAATTACGTAAATGTACTTTATTCATACATTATGCATTGTAACGTCACCGACTGCGAAAGTATGTTTTGTAGCTGCGTCTTGTACGATCTTCTACATCAGAAATCAAAAGTCAATGTGTGACATATAGTTTTTCTTTTAAAACTACAAACGATTAGTTATTATTCTATTCTTGATTTTATAATACAAATAATGCTATAAGTTTGAGTTGATAGTGGGTAAGCCTTGTCCCCGGTAAAGCTAAACATTGAAAGGGAGATGGGTTATCCCGTTCGAGGAGGCATGGTATTAAGTAGACTTTGTCTCGTCACCCAACCTGGAGGTTGTCCCACCAACTCATACGAATAGTACATTTTGTTTATTAATGAATCAAGTTGTGAACATATATTTAATCATATGTTATGTTTTTACATAAAAATGGGGGAAAACTATTTTATATTAAATTTATTTTCAAAATATTATTCAACCATAGTTGAACTTGTTGTCTTATTGTATTACCGATAAGAATTACTTTTCATGATAATTAGATGCTATAATTTGCGAATAAAACATCTATGCAAGACTATGTTGTGTTATACAAAATTTAAATCATTTGTCAATATCTCTTTAGATATTTGAAAAGTGAATATTTCACTTTAAATATCTTTTTACCCTCTGGAGTTATAAATATATAAATACCAAAAAGGTAATGTTCTAAAAGCTCAAAATGAACGATTGAATCTCAAACTACAAAATTTAATCAGTCAAATATTAATTATAATTTCGCAATTTTAATTACCTCTATGTTGAGGCTATGTGGAAATATGACTGGTGAGACAATAAAAATAAAGTCACGTAGCCCGCCTCGATTTATTGCTGCAACAAATATCGAGTGCACACGTCAATCCAATAAATATTAAGGATTGATTTCTTGTATCATGGTAGCTGAGTAAAATAGCGAGATATTATAAATATAATATCGCTCTCGTCCAATTAGTTCAGCTTCAAATTAAGAAGCATATGTTGCATATAATGATCATGATCGCAATAATAAATTTATAGACGTGGAAAAGGTGAAAATATCATGTAAAGGTCGTATTGACAATTCCACCAAAAATTAGAACAAAAGTGGTGCACCACTATAAAGTCAAATAATTATTGACAATGAGCGCTCATAATTGTGACATTTTATTTGTTCATATATGAAAGACTATTTTGCCTAAATATTGTCATATATATACCCGAATATTTTTGTGACCTTTATCATGCCTTCAAAATCAAAGGCAGAATATTATGAATTTTATCATTGAAAATGGCTCGATAAAATAGGTACATCGAGATGTGTTTAAATCGTGACCTAAATATGGGCGATGAGTTTATATCTTGCGTATCGTGCTACATGCATGTACATTATAATATAAAAGTAAATATTTCTTGAATTTGAACTTAGCGGAGGCTAATGTTAAGGCAATATCGGGTACAACAATTTTATTTTTAATGTCTTGTTCATAAGAAGTTTACTCATAATAATATAAAATTTATCTATATGAATATAATTTAATATGAGTATAATATTCTCGGCTTTAACTTCTGTAATATACAAGGCATATTAAAACGAATGTCGTCATAAATCAAATGACATTCATAATATGGAAAGATCTATTTGATTATCCATAATCATCAATAATGCGAAAATATCATAAATTCGTATGGATATCCTTTATCGAATTGGATTTTTTTTTATCACCTGGAGATTATCTCAAGGCAAAGCAATAGGAGACTTATATTGATTTAACTCTCTATCAATTATATTATAAGAAGCCTTGGATCCCTAATAGGGAATTTATTTATAGCAAGTTTTGCTAATTGTCACTTTGATGAAGCAATTTCTCCACCATTAATAAGAGATATAAGCCAATTCAAAAGGAATGATGTGAAATTGCTTAAAACACAACAAATTACATTAAATTTGTTGTATTATGATCTATGTATAAATTAATATGAACTCGAAGTTCAAAGGATCATTCAGTAACAACAAATTATGAATCAATTACTTGATGCAAGTACTATATACAAAAAAGTGACAATCATATGCTTCAGCATTAAATGGTTCATATAGAAAACGATGTCTATATGCAACAAAATGCAAAAGATGTCTCACCCATGTTAACATGAGGGGGAGAATCAAAATGTGTTTTCAAGGTTGATTAATGTATTGCACTCTTTTCCTTTCGCTATTGGTTTGATCCTACTGGATTTGTTAAAAGAGGCAATCCTAACATTATTATATTATGTATAAAAGATTTATGAGAGTAATGTACTCTTTTTCCTATACTAGATTTTTTTCCTACAAGGTTTTTCTAGTAAAGTTTTTAATGAGACATAAATATTCTCTCAAAGTGTATCAATGTGTTGCACTCTTTTCCTTAGCTTTGGTTTTATCCCACTGGATTTTCCTAGCAAGGTTTTTAATGAGGCAATCAATAATATTATACTACAAATCAAGATTGACGAGAACTTTGTACTCTTTTTCCTATACTAGATTTTTTTCCCACAGGGTTTTTCTAGTACAGGTTTTAACGAAGCATATTCTCTCTGCAAGTGTCATCTAAGGGAGAGTGTTATGAAATGGATAGAAACTTGTGTTTGTATTTGACGACATTGTGAAGCATGGTTCTCACATTGAATCGTAACATCAAGCATGACTATAACACTTCACGTAACTTGTAATCCTCTCCAATGTACACCAACTCTTCTATGTATTGTCTATGTTGCTTGTGATATGTTGTATGACTTGTGGTGTATGTATAACTTGTACACATTGTATAAGTACAATTATCATCATCATCAAATGGCCTATATAAAGGCCGTCAACCCCATTGTAATTCACACACCAATGTATGAATGAAGTCTCTACATTCTCATTTCTAGCTTTCTTCTCTCTTATCTCCTATTCTCCACTTGTTCTAGTAGTTTTTAGTTTATGCCTCCTATGTTTAAGTCTCCAGCAAGTCCAACTTAAGTTCTAGTTGGCTTACAATTTAGTTTACAACATTTTTAAATTTTTAAATTTTTTTTGAAAAAAATCAAATAATTCGTTCTGCAAAGCATTATTTTATATTATAGGATTACTCCAAAAGATATAATGTAAAAAATACGCACCCCGCCTTTTTTGGTGTACAAAATGGGAGGAAAAGAGTGGCGGGTGTAGTAATCGTAATGAGAGGCATAAAGTTAGTTATTTTCATAATTCAAATTCTAATTAGTTTAATATCTCTTTTTTCTTATAAATATTTTCTTTACTTATTTTTTACATTATATCTTTTGTAGTAAAAAATGTTTGCCTAAGTTGCAGGTGCCCTAAGTTGTAGCCGCTAAACGGCTGCTTTTTACTTATTTTCTTAACGTACCCAATTATTTTATATTATAGAATTACTCCATAAAAAAGGTGCACGTTCCAACATATAACCTACAAGAAAAATATATGATGTGTAATTAAAGAGTTAAGAACAAGTATAGTTTTTGAGATACGGCATTTTCTACTTGATAGTTTGAGTTAATACTATTTGAGATGCTATAGTACATATGATCATATATGTATATGTGTTGATGTGATAAACGGATTGGATTGGATTAGATTGGATTGGATCCACAGATTTTTAATACAGGATTCGCAATCCGATCTAGTCCACCAGTTAAAGGTTTTTCAGTCTGATCCAGTCTAAGGGATCAAAAAATTGATCCAATTAGTGATAATTGATACAGATTGGATTGAATCCGCAAATTAATGCAATTCTAGTCTCAATCATATTTACCATTGGATATGCTCTTACTTCTTACTCTCCAATAGTATCATGAAAGCACAACAAGATGCAACTTATGTACCCAAATTAAAAAAAAAAAAAAATACCAAGATGCAACTTGCCACATGGAGTTCATTTAGTTTCAAATGCCACATTGAAACCATTACGAAAACTACTTAGGACACCACTTACAAAACTTTTGCAATGAAGAGCAACAACTTGCCAGCAAGGAGGTCTCATCTACCCTCTACCCCTAGTGTATCAACGATTTCAAGTTACCCTCTAACCAATGAATTAATGTGTCAATCGTCTAACCAATCAGACATTTAGTCTTACGATCAAACATAATAATAGGCTACTGAGATGAGGGATATGCTAATGCATTTGCAGCTATGAGCACCTTACGTGGAATGGTTACAGCTAAGAATAATACTTATATGATATTATGCTATTTCTAAAGCTAAACAAGTCAAATCAAGTCAATTCATCTAACTTAAATTTATTTTTTTTATGAAAAACTTTAAATATGTTAATTTTTATCGGATCACGAGATTATAGTACTTGACCATTCTCATACAATTAGTCATGCCTAAACAGATAGAGGATAATAATAAAAGTTAAGACAACCACGATTATCGACAAAAAGAACATCATATCATATTTACGAGGCTATTAAATGTATATGTGCCTCTTTAGTTGCTAGTTATATCTGTAGAACTGAAAAAAAAAAACTGCTTAATTTAGTATCTAAGTAGCTTCCAATCATCAAGGAACTACCAAAGATGGAAGGATAGTAGACAATGTGCATAACAAGTTACACGCGAAAAAGGTCCAATCCCAACTGTGAAGTTAAATTAAATGATACTGCTATAGCTTCATCTCCTTTAGAGCCTCTAGCAAATTAAAGGCGCATTTAAGAAACTAAAGGTTTTTTTTTATTATTTTTATAGTTTCTATCGTGATGTCCATCTCCACCCGCCCAACTAATTCTCACACCAACTAATTCACACTTTTGCAATTCGGGTAGCCCTCACAACTCAATTTTTTTCTTCCTGAAACTCGAACTAGAGGCCTCGAAGAAAACTGAGTCCTTAACCACTTGCTTAAGACACTATAGTTGCTCCAAAGCCCATCAATTTGGAGCTTATGCTTCCAGTATATTTCCACTTGCATAATATATATTTAAACAACAAGGGCGTAAAACAGATCAAATTAGAATTTCCCCACAGAAGGAAATGATAATTAGTACGCCTTGAAGTAAGGGTGCGTAAACCGCAGGTTGGTGGTAAAAACCATCAAACTGCTACCAAACCAAGGGTTCATAGTTTGACCATTTTGCAAATCACCACCAAACCGCGAACCCTCAAAACCGTAATCAAACAGACCACAATTTACACAGTTTGATCAGTTTGATTTTGCGATTTTCCCGCGACACATTTTCAACAAAAAAAAGTCACATTTCATACAAGTTCATCAACAAAATATATGTCTATACATGATCATCTGCCAAAAACACCAGCCACCAAAAACATAATGAAACACATTAACTCAATCAAAATTATGAGTCTAAGTTCATTTCAAAATTTAAAACAATATGATAAGCCTTTAACTTTATTCTGCTCTAAAATTTGAGGTGATTTTGTAATTTGATGAACTGCGATTTTCAATAA
Source organism: Stephania yunnanensis (assembly GCA_039657365.1). Classification (NCBI taxonomy): domain Eukaryota; kingdom Viridiplantae; phylum Streptophyta; class Magnoliopsida; order Ranunculales; family Menispermaceae; genus Stephania; species Stephania yunnanensis. The sequence continues at coordinate 46,326,231 of CM077584.1, read as the reverse complement.
ATGAAAACCACCAACAAACCCCAAAACCACGATTTTCAAAGTTTTCTAAACCACCCCCAAACCGCAAATTTAAAAAAACCAAACTAGACCATGCAATTTGACCGGTTTGAGCAGTTATTGGTCTCCCCGACCTTGAAGATATGCGTCTTATAAGAAGTCTGAAATACAGTTTATTCACAGCTTAGGCCTTTCAAGAACCACCAGAAACAGACATTTTTTCTCCGCCTTTCAGATGTATATGGAGACAGCTGTCCCTTTAAAGAAGCATAATAAAGACTGATAGATAATGTCATGGATGATTAAAGATATGTACACTGTACAGTTTATGAAGTCTGTAGCTTAAGGATGGACAACTGCACAAGCAAGAATTGCAATGGCAGCAGAATGACGATAGCGGATGGCGGAAGAAACAATGAAGAAAGTAAGACAAGTCAAATGGACGGCACAGTTATGGCAGATCCTGGAGCCCAAATGTGTTCTCCCCACTGTAAGTAACGTAAAGAAAGCCATCCTCATCCTTCTTTTCGTCGTATATTTTAGACATTATTGCAGCTGCAAGAAAAAATAAGGGTTGAACTCTGATTCCCAGAAGCGCACTGATATGGAAAAACGTTTTGCTTGAAGTCCTAAAAGACGTGCAGAACTAAAAGCCACAAGAGGACTTTCTACCTGTCGGTGGCAAGACATTGTCCACAAATATGAAGATAGCCTTCTCAGCACTCAATTTGATTCTCTTTCTGATCACATAAACAAATTGTCCCACTGTCAAGTCTGCAGGGACTAGATACCTGCAATATCGGAAATGAAGCCATTAAAGAAAAATATGATTACCATATGAGTTAGCATGTATTATAAAAAGATTCTGACTGGAGAAGCATTGTTTAATTAAATTATTACTCCATTTGTTTTTCATCAGAACTTGTTTTTAATGATTGAATGCATTTGGTTGTCCTGACTCTGTCAAATTACTAACAATTTATAATGGTTTGCTATGGAAGTTCAAGTGTTAGTACTAGCAATGCTGACCAATATCATCATCAAAATCTCAATTTTGTGTATGGGATGGTGCGTGTACAGGTGATTAACTCAATGAGCTGGTATTGATGGTTGTAAAGACATGTAAAGACAGTAACACAGTTTCGACAAAGAACCAGGTGGTGGTAATTGTAGAGGAGTGGAGTTGTTAGGTTAAATAATGGCGGCGAAAGGTGAGAGATGTGGCATGATTGTAACAGGGAAAGTAAAAAATTATAACAAAGGTGTTTGCTGTTGTAAATTGGATGACCCTTTAACCAAGCTTATGAATGATCACATCGTCAAGCATGACTCTCACATTGAATTGTAACATCAAGCATGACTTCTACATTGAATGTCACTTGTACACTCTACATAACTTGTATTCAACTCCAATGTATAATCACTTATCCATGTATTGTCATGTAACTTGTAATCATCTCCAATGTACACCAACTCTTCCATGTATTGTCTATGTTGCTTGTGATGTGTTGTATGACTTGTGGTGTATGTATAACTTGTACACATTGTATAAGTACAATTATCATCATCACCAAATGGCCTATATAAAGGGTGTCAACCCCATTGTAAACACACACCAATGTTGGAATGGAAATCTCTACATTTCTCAACTCTAGCTCTCTTCTCTCTTGTCTCCTCTTCTCTACTTGTTATAGTAGTTCTTAGTTTATGCCTTCTATACTTAAGTCTCTAGCAAGTCCAACTTAAGTTCTAGTTGGCTTACAACTTAGTTTACAACACGTTATCAGCACGAGTTTGCTCTAGCATTAAGGAGATTTTGAAGTTCAAGAAGGCTTGTTAAGGAGACAAAGCTAGGAAGGTATAACTTTTATTATTTAAATAAGTTCAATTTATTTCTATATAATCATGGTTGCTTCCTTTTATTACATGCATCACTTCTATATGCATATTTTATTCATATACCATGCATTATAACGTCACCGATTGCGAAAGTATGCTCTGTAGTTGCGTCTTGTACGATCTTCTACATCAGAAATCAAAATTCAATGTGTGACATATAGTTTTTCTCTTAAAACTACAAACGATTAGTTATTGTTCTATTCTTGATTTTATAATACAAATAATGTTATAAGTTTGAATTGATAGTGGGTAAGCCTTGTCCCCAGAAAGCTAAACATTGAAAGGGAGACGGGTTATCCCGTTCGAGGAGGCATGGTATTAAGGAGACTATGTCTCGCCACCCAACCCGGAGGTTGTCCCACCAACTCATACGAATAGTACATTTTGTTTATTAATGAATCAAGTTGTGAACATATATTTAATCATATGTTATGTTTTTACAAAAAAAGGGGAAAACTATTTTATATTAAATTTATTTTCAAAATATTATTCAACCATAGTTGAATTTGTTGCCTTATTATATTACCGACAAGAATTACTTGTCATGGCAATTAGATACTACAATTTGTGAATAAAGCATATATGCAAAATTGTGTGTATACACAATCATTCGCCAATTTCTCTTCAGAGATTTGAAAAGTTAATATTTCACTTTATATATATTTTCACCTTATGGAGTTATATATATACATACCAAAAAGGTAATGCTCCAAAAGCTCAAAATGAGCGGCTGAGTCTTATGCTACAAAATTTAATCAGTCAAATATTAATTATAATTCCACAATTTTAATTACCTCTATGTGGAGGCTATGTGGAAATATGACTGATGAGACAATAAAAACAAGGTCACGTGGCCCGCCTTGATTTATTGCTGCAACAAATATCGAGTGCACGCGTCAATCCAATAAATATTAAGGATTGATTTCTTGTCTCATGGTAGCTGAGTAAAATAATGAGATATTATAAATATAATATCGCTCCCGTCCAATTAGTTCAGCTTCAAATTAAGAAGCATATGTTGCATATAATGATCATGATCGCAATAATAAATTTATGGACGTGGAAAAGGTGAAAATATCAGGTAAATGTCGTATTGACAATTCCACCAAAAATTGAAATAAAAGTGGTGCACCACTACAAAGGGCAAATAATTATTGACAATGAGCGCTCATAATTGTGACATTTTATTTGTTCATATATGAAAGACTATTTTGCCTAAATATTGTCATATATATACCCGAATATTTTTGTGACCTTTATCATGCCTTCAAAATCAAAGGCAGAATATTATGAATTTTATCATTGAAAATGGCTCGATAAAATAGGCACATCGAGATGTGTTTAAATCGTGACCTAAATATAGGCGATGAGTTTATATCTTTTGTATCGTGATACATGCATGTACATTATAATATAAAAGTAAATATTTCTTGAATTTGAACTTAGCGGAGGCTAATGTTAAGGCAATATCGGTACAACAATTTTATTTTTAATGTCTTGTTCATAAGAAGTTTACTCATAATAATATAAAATTTATCTATATGAATATAATTTAATATGAGTATAATATTCTCGGCTTTAACTTCTGTAATATACAAGGCATATTAAAACGAATGTCGTCATAAATCAAATGACATTCTTAATGTGGAAATATCTATTTGATTATCCATAATCATCAATAATGAGAAAATATCATAAATTCGCACGGACATCTTTTATCGAACTGAGTTTTTTTATCACCGGAGATTATCTCAAAGCAAATCAATAGGAGACTTATATTGATTTAACTCTCCATTAATCATATTATAAGATGCCTTGAATCCATGATAGGGAATTTATTTATAGCAAGTTTTGCTAATTGTCACTTTGATGAAGCAATTTTCCCACCATTAGGGGGAGATATAAGCCAATTCAAAAGGAATGGCGTGAAATTGCTTGAAACACATCAAATTGCATTAAATTTGTTGTATTATGATCCATGTATAAATTAATATGAACTCGAAGTTCAAAGATCATTCAAAGAGTAGCAACAAATTATGAATCAATTACTTGATGCAAGTATTATATACAAAAGAGTGACAATTATATGCTTCAAAGATTAAATGGTTCATATAGAAAACGATGTCCATGTGCAACAAAATGCACAAGATGTCTCACCCATGTGAACATGAGGGGGAGAATCAAAATGAGTTATTGGTTACTGTATTGCACTCTTTTTCCCTTTGCTAAGGTTTTAACCCACTGGGTTTTCCTTGCAAGGTTTTTAATGAGGCAATTCTAACAATATTAAAACTCTTTATCAAGGTTGATTAGTGTATTGCACTATTTTCCTTTCGCTATGGTTTTATCCCATTGGATTTTCCTAGCAAGGTTTTTAAAGAGGCAATCATAACATTATTATACTCTGTATAAAAAAATTTATGAGAGCAATGTACTCTTTTTCCTATACTAAATTTTCTCCCACAGGGTTTTTCTAGTAAAGGTTTTAATGAGACATATATAAGTGTATCAATGTGTTGCACTCTTTTCCTTAGCTTTGGTTTTGTCCCATTGGGTTTTCCGAGCAAGGTTTTTAATGAGGCAATCAATAATATTATACTAAAAACCAAGATTGACGAGAACATTGTACTCTTTTTCCTATACTAGATTTTTTCCCACAGGGTTTTTCTAGTACAGGTTTTAACGAGGCATATTCTCTCAGCAAATGTCATCCAAGGGGGAGTGTTGTAAATTGGATGACCCTTTAACCAAGCTTATGAATGATCACATTGTCAAGCATGACTCTCACATTGAATTGTAACATCAAGCATGACTTCTACATTGAATGTAACTTGTATTCAACTCCAATGTATAATCACTTATCCATGTATTGTCATGTAACTTGTAATCATCTCCAATGTACACCAACTCTTCCATGTATTGTCTATGTTGCTTGTGATGTGTTGTATGACTTGTGGTGTATGTATAACTTGTACACATTGTATAAGTACAATTATCATCATCACCAAATGGCCTATATAAAGGGTGCCAACCCCATTGTAAACACACACCAATGTTGGAATGGAAATCTCTACATTTCTCAACTCTAACTCTCTTCTGTCTTGTCTCCTCTTCTCTACTTGTTATAGTAGTTCTTAGTTTATGCCTTCTATACTTAAGTCTCTAGCAAGTCCAACTTAAGTTCTAGTTGGCTTACAACTTAGTTTACAACATTTACTTCCATTTTGAAGTTTTTGAGATCCCATACTAGATTATTATTATTATTTTTATTTTTTTTTTTTTTATTTTTTATTTTTTATTTTTTTATGAATGCATTTGGCCAATCTCAAATATCAAACAAGAGGGAAAGCAATCATCAGTTACAAGTCAACTTCTAGTTTACAACGGAGCAATAACATAAATTAATTCCAAAACAAAGTGGAACAAAATAAAGCCAGAACTTATATGATGCAAGTGCAGAATAAGTACGATTTCACTACCTATCTCTCACTTTTCTAGGCAGCACAAGAAAGCTGAGCAATCCACAAAATGAAATAAAATTATGAATGGAACATAAGTCAAAACAAAAGAATAGAAAGAAAAGAGAAGGTACAGGAAGCAATCCTCACTTTTTCTTATCAATGTTTGGAATATCACTTCTCTCTGCTTTTTCAACAATCACCTAGAAGTACCACCCAAAGCAAACAAAAGTCAAAAATGCAAAATTAGAACCACTTAGTAAGTCATGGAAACAATAACATAGATCTATATCACATATTAGTTCAAAGTAAGTAAAGTAACACAAAACAGGGAAAATAAGCATCAACCGACAAATAAAATAGTTTAGACAAAAGACCTTCAATCATCAAATAACAGAAAATTATCAACTATAAACATCATGATAATTCTATTGGAAGTACTAACGCTAACTTTTCACAACTAGCCATGTAAACAACAACAAAAACAACAAAGCCTCAATCTCAAAACAGTCGGGCTCAATGCATCAAACCCTTACACTCCGCTCAGTCTAATGCAAATTTATGTAAGAAATACCTATATTTTTGTTCTTAATATCATTTTCCCTTTTCTTTATTTTTTTATTTTTATTTTTTAATTTCTCCCTATCTTTTGGTTTGGCGAACGGGTAGGGATATACATCACATCATTCACCAGAACTATGCATAAAAAATATGAGAGAATAGCAATAGCATAAATATTTCAATTGAAACAACAAATATGGGTTTGGAAAACAAAAAGAAGAGATGATACTAACATCAACAAGGAAGATTGCATTTACAATGCGGCAATTTGTGCAAATATTGAAGTGAAACAGAGCCAACTGCATAATTGGATGCATATAAAATACAATCTCACTTGGCATCTTCAACATATGGATCTACCATCTCTATTTCAGTACAACAGAATTCAGAATCATAGGTAGTACTAATGCATAGATATCAAAATACCATCCATCCTAGTTATTAACTACTCTCGAAGAGCCTACAATACTTCCTTGAGGAGCTTGGCTCCCCACCAAAGTTGGGAGTTCAAGTCCCCAACCTTCCGGTTGACATTTAAAGAGCAGGGCCTTGAAGGGCCAAAAGATATGTGACCCACAAGGGCTAATTAGAGTTGGAATAGGTCAATAAGTAGTGGGTTTTGAACGGGGGACTCACGCAAGCTAAATAAGCTTGTGTTTCTTCCCCACCAAAAAAAAAAAAACAAAAAAACTGAAATCATCAAGACGGAATACCAAGTAGCCCTGCAGCATATCATAAACATCCACAAATAGCAAGGTTTCTTAAAGACCAAGGTATAACCAACAAATAGTATAAAATCTCTAATTGTTCCAAGATTTCCCTTTTTTCTACCCAAGTTCTCATTATACAAATATGAGCCTTTTCAAATACATCTAAGAATACCGTGAAGTATTTAAGTTTCAAAACTTGGCAAGATTTCTTCCAAGTGAGAAAAATGCTATCGATTATGTTCAACATTTCGATATTGCAAATTTCTCTAGGTGATCCAATCTAATTAAAAACATGTACAAGTAAATAATCCGAATAGATATAAATTGCAAATGGTATCATATTTCAACAAATCAATTCTAGTTTCCATTTAACTAGTCAAAATTTCATAAAACTAAAATAAAATTGAAACAATTAACTGCCATGACTCGTGAGTATAATCGATGGTATGAATTTCAAAGTTCATCTAAATTCCATCTTTGGCATTTAGGTCACCGCGTAAGTAACCTAGTGCAATGCCCATTAATTAATCCAAAAACTCTTTAACTTGAAACGCTATCAACTGCAAATAATAATCGATTACCATATTCCTGCAAGGTCGTATAAAACTACTAAGTCATTAGCCAATATAAATTCCCCAAAAAATCGTGAAAAACTATGTGAAATGGGTTTGATGAAAATCTTTACAAGTTACTCGGAGTATTTCTCACCGGAATCCGGTCGGGATATTTCTCCCTTATTCTCGCAGCCTCAGCCTTTCTCTTCTCTAAAAGCATCCATCAAGCAATAACGTTACAACCAATTATGATCAAGATGTAATCATAAATTAAAAATTACAATAAATTTATAGATTGGTAATCAATCAAAAAATACCGAAATCATGCTCCTGCTTGAAGTAACTCTTCGCCATCTGATTCCAAAATTTTTCCTGCAAAAACAAAACCCCAATCAAAAAAAAGTAACATAGAAAACTTAACCTCGAAAAAAAAAAAAAATCCAATCACGATCGACCAAACGATGATCGAAGGGTCAATCGATCAACAACCAAAAGTAGAGAAAACAGAGAAAAGATTACAGATGAATTGATTAAAGAGATGATGAGGATAAAACGAGGAACAAAAGCCTCACCTTTGAAGAGGAGAAGAAAACCAAAGCACGCCTAAAAACTCCAAAACTCGTCAACCCAAAAAAACAAGATAACAACAGAGAGACGGATGGAGTACTTGTTATATACGTACTTCGATGCGAGGGTTGTGTTTATCTGTTGGGCTGGGGCATCAAACTCTATCGTCTAGTGTCGTTTATTGAAAGTAACCATAGTGTTTCAACCGTAATATAGAGGGGGGGGCATGGGTCGGGTCGGGTCGGGCGCCATTTTTCTTTATCCAACTCAATAAAAAAACTTACCTAACCCTGTACTGAAGTGCTGCAATACATACCCTTTTTTTTTTTGAAATCACATCGAAACAGAACAAAAATTAGGGCAAGAAATCAACTTCAATTCCAATCAATTGATTGAAAATGAATAAATTAATCAATTCAAGGAAAGGGCGTCTTGTTTCAATTAGGTTTCTGATAAAAAAGAGTTTTGTTTTATAATAAGTAAGGAAATAGTTTGAATAGCAACAAATTCAACAACAAAAAAATATTTGAACAAAAACGAAGAGAACACAGTTGAGAGAGAGAGAGAGCTGCTAGCTACTAATCACGACGACGAGGTTGAGGGAGGCTGGGAAAGCAATGGAGCAGCGATGGGGAGATGAGGTCGAGGTTGAGGCGAGAGTTTGTGAACAATAGTTACCCTAATGAAGAACGAACCCACCTATTTTTGTTTGGGTGTTGCATGCGGGTCCGATCAAGTTGGAACACAAAAAAGTTATTACTCAGTCACCCGACTCGTGTTTGATGGGTAATGCAGGTAATTAATCGACTTGTACCTGTCGACCTCATGTACTCGACCCATTACCTGTCGGATTGGGCGGGTAGATTGAGTTGGGTAAATGTGTATTTGGCCAGCCCTATTAGTATATTATTTCACTTAAAAAATGGGTAGAGCCAGGGTAGTTCCTAAGTTTTTGGGGGCTTGGGCAAAACTCAAATACGAGGCCCCTAATTTTTTTTACTCATATATAGTATTAATTAATTTTTTTCGTATGAATAAATAAAGTCTATAAAATATTTTTAACAGGGGTGTATTCAATTGAGATTTTTAGAGACTTTTAGTTACTTTTATTGACTAAAAAAGTTTAGGGGTATTTAATTAAAACTTTTAGAGAGTCTCTAAAAGTTTGGTGTATTCAATGTGAACTTTTAGAGACTTTTAAAAAGTCTCTAAAAGTTTTGGGGTATTCAATTTAAACTTTTAGAAAGTCTCTAAAAGTAAGGGATATTCAATTTGTTTAGAAATTTGGTAGATTTGTGAGTTTGGATGACTTTTGGAGACTTTTCACCTAATCCTATATATGTTGAAAGTCTTCTCCATCTCTTTGCCTCCACGAGAAACTTTTGGAGACTTTTGTTTTTCTTCTTCGTGGCCTCTCTCTCTCATCGCGAAATCTCTCTCGCTCTCGGTCGTCTGCGCTCCTCCATTCGACGTTGCCTCGCTTCTCCATCGCTGCCTCGCGTCTCCATCGCAGCCTCGCTTCTCATCGCTGCCTCGCGTCTCCATTGTTTGCTTCGAGAGGTAACATCCAACGTCTCTCTCTCTCTCCTCTCTCTCGCTTCTCTAACGTCTGGTTCTCTTTGTAATGCATTCACAATGTGTTACGTCTGGTTCTCTTTTCTTTTCTACAGTTACAGTAATAATTTTTGAACCATCAACGCTGTTGTATTTCAGTAAGCTTGCTAGTAGAACTTTTGATATAGTTTCCAAATTGCTTGCCTTCATATATGCTATGCACACTCTAAAAAATTTGTTACTGCTGCACATTTGAAGGAACCCAAACGTAATTTTAAGGCCTCAAAACCTCTTTCAACTTCCTTGTCAAAAAAAAAAATCTCTTCAACTTTGCGAAAATGGCTCACGAAAATCAAACCTAGATCATTATTTGATCAATTTGTAAGTCAAATGAATTGAGCAGAATTTACTACCAATTATAAGAGGATTCAATGTACTATATAACAACTACGTTCTTTTAAAAATTTTACAGGAAAGTAGATGAAAAGAAGCCTAACTACTAAGATTGATTATTTATGCGTACATCAGAATCGATCTGTTTGGAAAAGAAAAAAAAAGATTACTACTAAAGTAAAGTTTCTGATCAATAAGTTTGTTTTCCTCGGTTGCCATTCGAATTTTAGGAGTTCACAATGTCTTCAGAGGCAGAACCAATTTCCTTGTGTCTGTCATTCTTTAGCATTCCAAGCATGTGGGAATTGAGAGAGAACTAGAGAAGGGATTGAGAGAGAGCGATTCAACAAGACAGTGAGGAGAGACGAAGGAAGAACGAAGCAAAGGTTGAAGATGGTGAAAAGTGGGGCACATACCCCTGTTCGATTTCGAGATTTACATGGATGTTTATCAAAATAAAAGTTTATCAAAGTCTATCAAAGTCCTTACAAAAGTTCATTAAAGTTACTAAAAGTCATTAAAAATAAAGTCTATCAAAGTCTACCAAAGTTTATAAAAGTTTACAAAAATCTACAAGTCTCTAAAAGTCATCTACTTATAAAAGTAACTAAAAGTCTCTAAAAATTTCAATTGAATACACCCCCCTAAGTAACCTTTACCCTCTTCCTTTTTCAAGCTTGAGAGCGACTTTGAAAATATTTTTCATTGGCAAAAATTTAACTAGATGAAAAGAAAAAACAAAAATCCTCAAGTTTAGATAATACTGACTTGAGAAACACCTAAATTTGGAGATGACTTTGAAAATGAATTTACCAAATCTTTAAATTTGGCGTGCTGCCTTCTTCACAAAAAAAATTGGTTGAAGAATGAACCAAAGTTATTCACAAAAAAATTAGCAAGAGTGTGAATACATAAAGAGAGTTGAGAGTGATGTGTTTATTTTTGTTCGTGTCATTTAGTATTTCGTTTATTAAAAACAATAATTACCTTTTTTGTTCTGTTGCTTAGGAAAAAAATAGCAACTGATTTAAAAACGTTTGGATTTTAAAAGCAAGCAATAAAAAAAACCTTGGAAACGTGCAAACTCCTAATTAATGCATATAACCCTAAAATTTAGCATTAAATAGTAGATACTTAATAATAAGTATCCATCTTACATATAATATATATTTTAATATAACAATAAATCTATTTGGACTCATGAGTTCGGACTCATAGGGAGTTTTTAAATTTTTTTGTAAATATTTAAGGGGTATAATAGGAATTTTACAAGTGATTATGGTTGTTTCATTAATTGCTCGATGATGTATTTGAAATTAAAAAAAGTTTTGAGTCTGGACTCACGAGTTCAAATACCACTACCCTTAATATAAATATACTATTTATAATAATTTCTAAAAAATCGGGGCCCCACTAAAAAGAGGGGTCGTGGCCTATGCATTGGCCGCCCCTATTGAGGGTCGGTACTGGGCAGAGAACTAATTGGTGAGCTGGCTATAGGGAGTAGAGTTAGAGGAACCAACAACACATAGCAATATTTAAGAGGCCTTGTAAACATCGATGTGTTGCTAGTCAAAGCCACGTTGATGCTTAAATTGGTGAGTTGGCCATAGGGAGTAGAGTTAGAGTAACTAATAATGTAACATACCTTAAATGGGAGATGAACTAATACCATCTCCAATGGTAAGTGTAGATTGATGTCGTGTCAGCAACGTGGAAAAGATGCTCATTCTAAGTGGTTTGAATAAATATTGAAGTTCAAAAGTGTTCTTGGTCAATGTAAATTGCACTTTTTATTTTAAAATCATATTATTTTATATATATATTTTAGAGAGAATCGATGACATGGGTATGGATTGGACTATCTATAATCAGATATTATCTATTCTTTGTGTCATGTCAACTCAACATTAAAAATACACATTTACATTGGATATGACTCTTTTTATTTCAATGACTATTCAGTTTTAAGTAGCAGACATTCACACCCAATCCATATCCGCATTGGAGATGCTCTAACTATTTACAGGAAATAGTTGTTAATGCGGTTCATCGAATACAGGGCACGTGTTACGTCGGATTAGAGGCACGATGCATTTCCTTATATGAGGTTACCGTGAATCACAAGAGTAGCCATTATTGTGTTTCGTTGGATACACGATAGGTGTTCTATTGGATTGAGGACACATGAATTTTTTCAGAAGTAGTGTAGCATTATAATATAATGGAATTGGGCCGAGTGATTTTATGGGCCAATCAACCCTTTATAATGTATATGATTTAATCAACCTCAAATAATTAGGTCGATCAAATCAACAAATACATGCCTCAGGTATAATATTGAGCTTTAATATTGATAATCATGAGAATTAATATTTGGGTGGGCTCAATCGCTAAACATATGCCCCAGGATAATGAGTTGTAGCTTAGACTTAGAACGTTATGCCTTGGTTTATGCCAAGCTACAAATAAGTGAGATTGTTTGCCATTCATCAACCAAGCCCATAAATTAACATTGGGTGGAAAATATAACTAGTTAGGACTTGAATCAGAATTCAAATCTCAAGCTCGAATTCAAGTCTCATGTTAGAATTCAAGTTTGAACTTGAATTTAAGTCTGAACTCTTACTACCTACTCGAATTCTAGCCCGTGCAAGCATCTGCTTGATCTCATGCCTAATTTGCTCGGTCGTTTGGTCTGTATGCTTGATCAACCTCCAAGGACTCTTATGTAAGAATTTGATTTGCAAACTCAGATTGGTTCCATTGTATTCAGCCTACCCTGATTAATACAAATTCAATCACATTAACAATAATTGAATTTGTATTCATCGATTAATAGAATTTATCTTTAGAGAAAAAATTCCATAAATAAGGAAGCACAATCACGACAAGCTTAAATAATTAATGAAACAAATATAGCAACTTTGTGGGAGTTTTTGCCTGATTAATAGAATTTAGGGAAAAAATTCCCAAAAAAACACATCTCGCTTAAATAATTCCCAATATAACACACTTAGGCCACTTGATGCCACATGGACTTGAGCGAGTGACTGGGTATGGGGAAAACGTGAGTGGAAATCACGTTTTAAGGGAAGTCGTGATTTCCACTCACGATTTCCCCAGAGTGGAAGTCGTGACTTCCAGTCACGACTTCCACTCTTAAGTTAAAAAAGCAGCGAGGCCTCTCGTCCCTCTCGTCCCTGTTTTCTTCCCCTCTGCCACCGAGATCTCTCCTCTTCTTTGCTCACCTCTGCCTCATCGAGATCGTCCCTGCGACCACCGTCCCCGTCTCCACCGTCCTGCATCCACCGTCCCCTGAGCGAGTGACTGCCTTCTCTCCGGGCTCCACCGTCCCTGCCGGCGTCCCTCCCTCCACCGTCCATAGACCATCCCTGCCGCCACCGTCGCTTCCTCCACCTTCCCTCGACCGTCCCTGCCTCCACCAACGCTGCCTTCACCGTCCCCTGCCGCCACCAACGCTGCCTTCACCGTCCCCTGCCACCACAGATTTTGTCTCGTCTCTGCCGTCGTATCTGCCTCCACCGTCGCAGCCTCCACTGTCCCTCGAAGAGCCCTCAAAGGTCACACACCGAGCCCTCTTGTCTCTGCTCGCTGGTCCCTCGCCGGTCCTTCGCCGGTCCTTGACTGCCTTCCCGCCGGTATATTCTTTTGTTAATTTCATGTTCATATTTGGGATTAATTACAAATTATATTCATTAAATGTGAAGAAGCTATTTACCAAATCCAAAGATGCTTTTGACAAATACTAAACCAAATCCCCTTGAAAATCTTCAATTGAATCATTAGAGATGCATTGTCGTGTCTTGAATCATTTGCAATGCATTGTCGTGATAAGGCCATTTCCTATTTAGCTCATCTAGAAATGAACCCCTTGAACATCTTCAATTGACTTTGAAATCTCTATAAGACATTTATTTATAGCAGTTACATAGCTTTGTTTCCAAACAAAGCTAGTCTAGTGACTTTTTTGTTTTTTATTTTAGGAAAAAAAACAACAACAACTAGTCTAGTGATCAAACCGTACCTGTTCAGAATTGTTCCATTATGGTAATATGTTCGAAATTGTTCCATCTAGGTTTTAGAATTGTACTTTTGATATGGTATTGATTGATATGGTATTGATTGATATTGTTGCATTCACTTCTTTTGATCATGTTTTATATTCTACATATATAGATTCAATAATGACTGATCGAAGAGTAAGTTTGTTGTGCTATATGAATGGGGACATGGTCGATGGACCATCGGGAATTTCATACACTAAACCGCCCGTTCGACATCTTAGAGCGAACATGGGTTTAGAATACGAGGAATTTATGAGTTTTGTCTATAATTCTTTGGAGATAGACAATGAAAAGATGATATCGACCATCACATATCGATATCCGGCGTACATCGGTAGTGAGTGCGCCAACTACGTCCTGTGCGAATAGATGATGAGGCGAGTCTCAAAGATGTTTGGGAGATTGTGGCGAATTACCACCACCAAAATGCATGGAGTTTTATATCGATTTGAGAACGAGAGATTCGTATAATAGTACAAAGTAATATGGCGTTAGATTACGTGGCTGGACCTAGCACTCAACCAAATATGGAGCGAGAGTCATTGTGCATCGCCCTTCATGACTGGAAATCCCGAGATGAACGAGGATCCTGTTCTGTGATGAGTTGAACACTAGTGAAGACGGAGACTATTGCGGTAGTGACGAAGGTACTAGTGAAGAGAGTAGCGATGATGATACGAGATGATGAAGGGGTTGATGCACATCATGTTGATGATGCCATGATTAAGCTACACATTAAATCGAGTCATTGCCGATGATGGCTCATTATCTTGTCCTCCAATTCCGAGCGAGCTTGGGAACGATGATTTTTTCGACGAAGAGGTGCTTTGAATTGATGGTGCGCCCGTTGGTGTACGTGAATTTGTCGTACCTTCTCCTGCATTTATGGAATTGAGTAGTGAGGCATTGCAACCCCTCAATGAGAATGCTATGATCCCTTTAAGGTCTATATGGAATGAGGGAGCAAAATTTCAAAAGGGCATGCGGTTCATGTATAAAGTAGATATCCAGCATGCCGTGAAGTTGTATAGCATAAAAGAACACAGGCGATTTGTGGTGACTCATTCTACACGTAATGTATGGATTGTTCGATGTAAGAAATATGTAGATGGATGCACTTGGAGGTTGCGTTGTTCGAGAAGAAAATCGCATGGAATGTTTGAGATTAGTAAATATGCAGGACCACATACATGCATCTACGCCAATTTGTCCAAAGATCATGCGCATTTGGACTCCACCGTTATATGTCGTGAAGTTGAAAATGTGGTGAGAAGAGATCCGTCCATTTCAGTTCCGTCTTTGCATCGATGATCAAGGACAAATACAGTTATGACGTTCGTTACAAGAAAGTGTGGTTGGGGAAGAAGAAGGCAATTGCTAAAGTTTATGGAGACTGGGAAGAATCGTATAAAATGTTACCGCGGTGGATGGCTGCTCTTCAAGAAACCAATCCAGGGACACGTGTGGAATGGCGGCATGGGGAGCCTAACGCGAACAATGAGGTTATATTCAAATGGGTTTTTTGGGCATTTGAACCTTCTATTGCAGGCTTCAGACATTGCAGACCAATGATACAGATTGATGGCACATTCTTGTATGGAAAATACAAACACAAACTCCTAATAGCCACTGTTGTTGATAGTAAAAGTCATGTATTTCCTTTAGCATTTGCCATCGTTGATGAGGAAAGTCAACACAGCTGGGGATGGTTTATGGCTTGCTTGCGACATCACGTGACTGATAGGGATGGTATATGTGTCATTTCTGATCGACACCCCGGTATATTGTTGGCTATGAACAATCCGCAAAATGGATGGACTCCTGAAAGGGCTCACCACAGATTTTGTCTCCGTCACATTTGCAGTAATTTTAACATGAGGTTCGGGAGCAAAGAATTAAAAGATATGGTGTACTTAGCTGGTGCACAACATCAACCCCGAAAATTCAAGGCGATCATGACGAACTTCAAGAAATTAATGCGGAATGTATTGCGTGGTTTAATGACCTTGATCGAGCACGATGGACGAACGCATACGACAAAGGATATCGATACGGATGGATGACTACCAATCTAGCTTTGTATGGTTTATCGTGTCCATAATTTGGTACCATTGTTTATTTACTACATTTGATTTGTTACGTTTAGATGCTTATACACATATGCATATTTTGTTCCTACCGTAGAATGCTTTAACGGGGTCCTTAAAGGCGCGCGATTCTATCCCATCACCGCATTAGTGCAAGTGACATTTTATCGTGTCTTGGAGTTCTTCAACAAAAGGCGAGACGAAATAGGTGCAGCCTTAGGTAGGGGCGAAGTGTACACAAGTTACGCGTTGAAGAAGTTGTCAGATTGGGCAAAGTCTTCTGGCGGGCACAATGTGACATTAGTGAATCGCGATAATGGTACATTTGAAGTCGTCACTGCGCCACGTGGCCATCATTTGCGGAAAGGGTCTAACAAGCAAATAGTTAAATTGCAGGCTCGTAGATGCACTTGTATGAAATGGCAGTGTTATGGCATTCCTTGTTCTCATGTTCAAGCAGTCTGCGCCAGTGTTGCCATGGATGCTCATCAATACATTGAGGATTACTACAGATTGGATGTGTACAGTCAATGTTATCTTTGCGAATTTCCATCCCATTCCGCACGAAGATTATTGGCCAAACGCCGACTTCCATACTCGTTCTTGGTGATCCATCTCGAAAGCGAGTTAAAAAAGGTCGCCCTCAACAACGACGTCTCCGCACAGAGATGGAATTGGAGAAGCAACCGAAAACAGCCACGTCATATGCGCGTGAAACTGAATGGAGAGAGACCCCAACCACGCTGCGATGTAGTTTGTGTAAGCAGGACGGACACAATAGACGCACTTGCTCTCGTCGTCAGCAACAACAACCACCGAGTGCCTCATAGTGTCTCATTCAAGCAATGAACATTTACTTAAGCTAGCTATGCCTCTTGTCTGTTGAGGGTCATGATTGTAACTTAAATCTTATATATTTTCATGAGTTCCATTTACTTTATTCATGTTGAACTATCTTCATAGTTTTGTTAACCCTTTCCTACTTATTCATTTTGAGTGTGTTTGATCTTCTTGTTTAAAACCAAGTTTGTGGTGGTTTTATAGTGGTAGGAATTCCAATATAGCCGTTTATGACCGTTCTAGGAATCCAGGAAATCAAAAATTCAAATTTGAAGCTTGATTTCCAAAAGTCGAAATTGCGAGGCGAGAGAGCAATTAGCGCGCTAATCTTTGTGGCTTAGCGCGCTAACACTACTCTTAGCGCGCTAATGACGATATTAGCGCGCTAGCTGCTGAGGGACCTCGAAATTTTTTTTGTCCCTTTGTGTTAGCGACCCTTAAAATTGTCCGGGACCTAACCAACCCTTATATAACATGTTATACATGTTTATTATGAGTCATTAACCTTATTTGGGTGGCCCGGATAATTTTATAAACCCCGAAAACGGAAATTCAAAGTTTCACAACTTATTAGGGGCTTTCCTGCAAATTTTCAGTTTTCTTTTTAAATACATTTCAAAAACGAGTTTTCCTTTTTCAAAAACATTTATAATGATCTTCTAATATGTAAATGACCATTCACACATAATTGATGTATGCACGAACTAATGCATTTGGCTTGCGTGAAAGAATTTGTTTACCTTACATTGATTTTACAAATTGCGGTTTGGACTTTTCATGTTCCTTAATTTGTAATGATGTCCCTTGAAAGCGCGATATGGAGCCTGGGCCTATAGATGATTCGGTTTTGAGTTCGCAAGCTCTCCATAGATCTACCCGAGTATGGCACGGACCAGATGACTTATGACTTCTTGCCGATTTGCACTACATCGTTATATCGGCGTCTATATATTCTAAACAATGTACCTTATAACTCGTATTTTCATAGGAGCCTGGTATATTGACTATCGAGACGGAATTCGGTGCCTACATCGGTTGGTCCAAGCTGGATGAACGAATCGTCGAGCATCTCCACGCATCGGCTTTTACGGGACGGCGCGAGTAGGTTTCATCTCAATTGATTGGCATCTAATCACTTGCTCTTGTAGAGAGGTGGAGACCGAGAAACTCACACGTTCCATTTTCTGTTGGCGAGATGACTATTACCCTTCAAGATGTACAAATTATCTTAGGGTTGCCGTGGATGGATTCCCTATCACTTTGTCGTGTTGAGCAAGATTACAATGCCTTATGCTTGACACAACTAGGATTTCCATTCCCGAAAATAACGGGACCGGTGGCGGATTCAAATTCGCCAAGCTGTCACGATGGTTTCCAAACCTTCCACGGGATGCGATGATGAGGACGTGCAACGCTACGCGAGAGCGTACATCCTACAACTTCTTGGCGGAACTTTATTTGCTTGACAAGTCTAACAACCTCGTGCACATCACGTATTTGCAATTTTGGAAGACTTTCGGGCGGCGGGACGATACGATTGGGGTAGTGCAACTCGGCTCACCTATATAGACGATTATGTCTTGCGGTGACATTGATGGAGCGAGAGATAGCGGGACCGGTCATTTTATTGCAATTGTGGGCATGGGATAGGTTGCCTTTTCTCGCACCAATTATGGGAAACCACATTAGAGATGACATGATAGACAATGAAGAATTATTTCCACCTCCTCCATTTGGTCATAGGTAATGATTATTTTTAAACATTACAATTTCAATTTGAGTATATGTACAACCCATTTTTCATGTATGCTCTGTTTTGTTTGTTTCATTTGGAAAGGTGGAGGCATGCGTTGGAGACCACGGGAACATCGATGCACGTCTTGCCGAAATACTGAGAGAAATGATTGACATGCAAGGACCGGATGAAGTAATAAATATACTTAATCATTCTCTCCAACAAGCACTTATGTCGACATCTTGTTGATGACACCGTTTTATTCAATTAATGTTATTTTCCATGCTACGGGTTGTTTGGGATCCGTATCCGGAAACATTGATAAGTGACACCAAAGACATATTGTAGCGATGGTCGAGCAATTTGGCGAACGAGGGCACCTTTGCTTTTCTTCTGCGTTGTCGAAGCTGTACAATCCGGATAGAGTAATGCGACAATTCGGTATGAAACAAAGGATACCTAATTTACATAGCACAAGTATGGAACTACATAAGATTGACTTGAGAGGAAAACGCAGAAAGGATTGGAGTGCGAGAACATAGTGCTTATGTTTGCTTGTGGAACGAACGTGCTTCCAACTTAGCAAGCGATGAAATATTAGACGAGCCTTTGGACTTTTACGACCGTATATGCAATGGTATCGTCGCATTACACGTCGATTCATGTCTCGTCGTGGAGCTATTCTTGAGGCATTGGTAAGTGCAATTTCATTTTTTCCCTCCATGAAGTTTCATATTGTTGTTTTCATTTTACTTTCACATACAAGTTCTTACATAGTTTATATGTAGGCACATGGAATGACATCGATCCATCGGTTGACATTGGGTGATGACGTGTCGATTGCACGCATTAGAGATGTAGGCTTTGCATCGACTTTGATACGATACGACGATTATCGCATGCATAATGTGCCCACATCATTTGAAGCCTCTCATCATACTTCTCACGATGATACGCGTTCGAGGCATGGCACTCCGGTGTATACGTCTTCGATACCTCTCAATGAGCGTGACACTCCACATACTCCATCCGTTCCTCCCTACATGGCATTCGAGCTGCGGAAGTCGTTCCATCTTCGCGCCATTTCAATACAACTCCAATAATGATGAATTTCTCGAGAGTACAAGTACACATGAAGGTGGAATACGTGATATCGATGATATTCGGAGAAAGATGCTCAAAATCCTAGTGATATGGGCCGGTCGAATGTCCCATTAGCGTTGAATCGTAATGTTCGAGTTGTAAAGAGAACACGTTGTGGGGCTGGAAGTCATTATTTGGGGTCGGAGTAGGACTTGTGTGTAACAATAACAAGACTTCTTTTATTATTGCTTTGTACTCAATCACTTTGCAATTTTATGTATGTATGTTATGTTTGGATGTATGTATGTACTCATGCTTGTTTTAGTACTTCTATTTTGATGAATTGTTTTTTTTTCCTTTCTTGCATTGTTTGAAATAACTTTTTTTTTTCCTTCGCTTTAAACACTCCAAACTTATTTTTCCAATTAACATTTCATTGATTGTTTAGTTATTAACTTGGCCTTTGATTTTTATGATGTTAAGTCATTTTAAATAGCCATTATCATTCTTTGAATGGATTATGTCCAACTCTTTTCGGGTTTTCTGGTGTATAGAGGTCTGCCTCTGTTTTTTTTTAACCCTCAGAGTGGAAGTCGTGACTGGAAGTCACGACTTCCACTCTGGGGAAATCGTGAGTGGAAATCACGACTTCCCTTAAAACGTGATTTCCACTCACGTTTTCCCCACACCCAGTCACCCGCTCAGTCCCATGTGGCATCCTACGTGGCACTAAGTGTGTTATATTGGGAATTATTTAAGCAGATGTGTTTTTTTGGGAATTTTTTCTCTAAATTCTATTAATCAGGCAAAAACTCCCAACTTTGTGTAGTTACCTAACATTTCCATCAAACTCAAAATGGTGATAACGGAACCAATTCGAGCTTGTAAACCAAAATGAATATGAGCAGGCAGAAGTTCAAGTAGCGCGGGCATGAAAGAGCCTTGCACTGGCAAAAGTTCAGGCATAAGTTTGGGCTGAACGTATGGGTGAACAGGCAATAAGACGTCATGACATGATGCACGAGCATAGACATTGTACATGCAAAGTCGCAGGGGCAGGAGTTCAGACAAACAACTAGAACTATGATGACCATCACATTAACTGGGGTCGGGACACTTGGTCTAGACCACCACTCAAGCTCGATACCTGAATTAGGCCCAAACAAATGGTCTGTCTCGCCTAAAACAACCTGCATAATAATAAAACAAGTTCATATGGACTAAAAGTGCGAAATATAAAATAAAAGATCCATATGACTAACCATGAACTAAAACATGGGTTCTCAAATCCTTAATGAACTAAAGTCATACAACTACTACCAAGAGGTTCAAACCAAAAAGAGTGAGGCTTAATCTACCCGAGAAACCTATTTAATATAACCTAATAGTAGCAATGCAAGGTTCACATCAAAAGAGAAGGCTTTAACTATCGCCTTGTTGTGGCATGTACCCTAGGTCAATCTACAAATATTTTTTATCTTATATTTTTAGTTAATAAAATTGAGGTTTTCATTTGTTGTTTTATTATAAGTGATTGCATATTTACCTTATAGTAAGATCCATGGATATTTGTTGAAATATCATAAATGTCCATAATCGATCATTATACTAGAAATCATAATGAATTTAGACTAGTGTGAATCTTGATTAATGGTCATATGATGATCATGTGTATAGGGATACGAATCGAGACCATAAGTACTTGATAGGGAACAAGGGGTTGGACCGACCCGCTATGAAACACCACATGGATTAAATCATACACATTACTCATGATAGGTATATCATTTAGTCTTTCGACTTGAGATTACCATAGACTTCAATATTATGAGCACGACAATTTGACACAATCAAACGTTGTTTTTAACCAGACGATTATAAAGATTGTGATTGGTTACCATGTGAATAATATATGAAAGCGTGTAATTAAGATATGATTTGTCACTCTTGTATAGAGAGAGATATTAATGGATCTCTCAATATGATAGACTGATAATGGCGAAGTCCATGTGAATTGATAAGATCAATATTACTTGGATGTTTTCAGTTTACCTAAAACTTGAGACTAGTATGATTGAACATTAAGGATGACTTTCCATGCCTTATGTTTAGTCAAAGGATATTACATGATAAAATGATACGATGTATGTTATTCATTAGGTTGTATCGATTTTGATATTCATGCTACTTGGGTAGTCATAATGTCTTGCTAGAGACCACTTATGACTTGTGTACCAAAATAATTTTGGTTCATTGCCAACGTCGCATGAACCAATTGGGTCGCACATAAAGAATGGCTTTACGCAATTTCAATTGGTCCAGAATAATGAATTTTATATGATAAAATTCATGACATAAAAGCTCTTGCGATTTGTTATATGATAACTTATTAATAGGGGCGTATTTGTGATTTCTTTAAGTTGCTTAAATACAATAGTCGTATTACGAATAAGATTTTAAGTGATGGTTTATCTACACATATAAATAAAGGGTGAAACCCTAAAATGTAATAAGATTTTTGCTTTGCAATTTTGAGTTATTTTTATTTTGGGAGAAAAAGAAAAATGTTTTAATTGCTCTTGAGGCTAGCATTCCAAATTGTGGTCACCATTCATGTATGGATTTCTGATAGAGAACGCGCGCTTGAACATCTTGGAGATCGAACAATCATAGAAGAAAATCACGGATTAAGGTATGGTTTACTTTTTAGATCTAGTTTATGTTGGGTTTCGGGGATCATGCGCAGTAGAAGTTTTCGAAACCTTTTCGAACATCCCCGAACCAAGATCCTATTGATTCAATTAAATTGATGTGCCAATAAAAAATCATACCTTAATAAAAACAACTCCATGTCTGCTTTCTTTCGTGTTGATCGATTCCTTTAAGACGTTGTCAGAGAGGAACGTCCTCTATCAGAAATCCACACACCAAAAGACGATCACAATCCGAAGTGCTAGCCCAAAAATCCTAGGGCAAAAATTCTCACAAAAATTCTCTAGAAAAACCTCTCTCGGGAAATCTCTAACACAACTGTGACCCTAATGTCTTATTTATAGTACACTAGGTCGAGTTATAAAAAAATTCTATCTCCTAGTCACACTCCAAATAGAGTCTTAGATAAAGTCCAACTCTAAAAAGGATGGAGTTATAGATTATCTATAATTAGTAATCCAACAAGAGTTGTAATTTATCTAAAACTCAAATAAGAATTAAAGTCATATTTTAATTCTAATTAGAGTCCTATTCAAAACATGATTTACTACGAGATAAGATTTTTAGTCACATTAGAAATGTAGGAGAATTTCGAATCCTAGTCAAACTAGGACAATTAATGAGAATCTTTAAGATAAATTTTATCAAATAAAGGTCATCAACCTAGATAATATTAAATCACGCAAATCCGTTCTTTGTATGCGACCCAATAGGTTCTTACAACGTTGGCAGTGTACCAAAACTATTTTGGTATACAAGTCATAAACGGTCTCTAACAAGGCATTATGATTACCCAAGTAGCATGAAGATCAATAAATCGATACAACCTAATAGACAGTGTATATCATATCTCTTTATCACACAATATTTTTTGATTGAACATAAGATATGGAATATCACCATTATAGTTCAATCTACTAGTCTCGATCTCCGAGTAGACCGAAATTGTCAAGTGACATTGATCCAATCAATTCACTAGACATGCCATTTATCAGTCTAACATATCGAGGAACCCAATAGATATATCTCTAAAAGAGATGGACAAATCTCATCTTGATCACACAACATCCACACGTTAGTGGAACAATGACCAATCACAATCTTTATATTCATTTGGTTAAAGACAACATTTGATTGTGTTAAATCATTGTGCTTCTAATGTTTGAGTATCTGGTGATCTCAAGTCAAAGGACTAAATGATATAACTCTCATAAGAATCACTTATGACATTGACCATGTAGTGTTTTCATAGTGGGTCGGTCCAACATCTATTCCCAACACACACCCATGATTTTGATCCGTATCCATATACACATAATCATCACATGGCTATCAATCAAGACTCATATGAGTCTAAATTTATTATTGTTCACATAATAATAATTGACTAGGGACATTTAAAATAATACAATAGTTATCCATGGATACTATTATAAAAGAAACATGCGTCTACTTATAATAGTTAAAAAACATTTTTAGAATTGGCTTAAGGCATATACCCCATACCCCAACAGTTTAATGGAACCTAATTTTGATCTTGTTGAGGCTTTTCAAAAATCATTTTGAATTTTTCACTTGTATGAACCCCTAAAACCCAACAGTGGTATCAGAACGTTAGGCTCAGTTCTATTAAATGTTTGTATGTTTTCTCTGATGTATATATTATATAAGTTTGAAGACATGATTTTGATTTATGTATATGTATAACGTACATATAAGTTTTGTGATAATTGTTATGAAGAATTGGTTTTAAAGCATGTTGTTAATTCATGTATATTGATACATACACATGATTTGATCCAATTATATTATTTATGTTTTGAATATTTTGATTAACATATGTTTTTAATATTGAATAATGTGAATTTTGTATGTTCATGGTAAAAGTTATGTTTAGGTTAATATGATTCTAGTGTTGAATACACATTTCTTTTTGTTCAATAATTATTTATGTCTCTATGATAGAAATCATGATTAGGTTAATATGATTAATTTAATATGATTCTAGTGTTGAATGCATGATTAATATTTCAAAACTTGTTTTGATCATACATCTCATTGTGGTTATCCTTAATGTATTTCTATTAGATATGAGATTAACTTGTAATCGGATAAGAATTACAAATCTTATAAGATATGTGAAATATATAACAAATTCTAATTGGATAAGGATTCAAAGTATCTCAAATTCTAATTGGATTATGATAAGATACTAAGTTAAAGGTGGGTCCGAGTAAATTAAAAATATTTTAATTAATATTTTTTGAAATTAAAATAAGGGGCGATTTTGGTTAATTGGATCGACTAAAATAATGATGAATTTTATGTAATTTTCGATTTTCGGAATTGAAATTCTTTGTCTAAAAAAAAGAGCTGACCGGCCAGCAAGTCTGTCGTTAACTATTCGCAGCACGAGGAAATTCGTATGATAGTTAATATTAATATGATTTCCTAACTTGTTCAGTGATTGTTTATGCATTGTAATATATGATAGTTATCTTGTTTAAATTATGATCACTAGAAGAAATAAAAATCTCACTTCCAAATTTTAAGTCAAGTGACATCCATTCTCAAACACTTGTCAAGGCTTCGATCACATCAATATGGGTCTGTCTCTGGAGACTGTATTATGTTATCTTAGTGAGGCAATTTGAGTAATAGTTACTCTATTGTTTGAAATAGCTAAACTTGATAAAACTATCAAAACGATTTTGGGCTTTAAATACTAGATGAGATAAAACATATTAAGACATAAGATATCATAATCTCATAAAAATAACTAAAAGTTATACATGATGCAGTTGGTAATTGGTACCTACGTAAATAACATTATTCAAAGTGTCATGCCTTAGTTGTCTTGGAATTAGGTGAAACATGGATTTTAGTCCCTTAAATTAACATAACGTTTTCAGGATGATTGTTAAATTAGTGGGAGTCTATTCCTCTATACTAAAATGAACTTTTGCATAATCTTTGTTGTAGATCTATGGCCTCTTCAAATCACATTAATCACTTGTCACCGTGATCCATCCTTGAGAAGGATTAGTTGTTCGGACAAACTTTCTTGACTGGTTTAGAAGCTTGAGAATTGTTCTTAAGTATGAACACAAGTTGTATGTCTTAGATAATCATATTCCCGAGGAACCACCAGCCAATGCTTTAAGAGCCGTGAATGATGCACATACTAAGTATGTCAATGACTCAACTTATGTTGCATGCATTATGGCAATCATGGTTCCTGAACTTCGAAGATGTTGAACACATGGAAACTTACGACATGGCTAAGATGCTTAAGGAAATGTTCCAACAGCAGGCTATACAAGAAAGGTTTGAGATAGTCAATAACCTTTATTCATGCAAAATGGCCGAGTGTGCATTAGTTAGTTCTCGTGTTCTGAAAATGAAGGGATATATTGACCATCTTGACAGACTTGGATTTCCTATAAGCCAAGAGTTGCCTACAGATATGATCCTGAATTCATTGCCCGATGGTTATTCACAATTTGTGATGAACTATAACATGAATAACATGAGAAGTTCTATTTCAGCATTGCATTTGATGCTTAAAACTACTAAGTAGAAAGTCAAGAAACCCATTGCTAATGTGTCGATGGTTCAGAAAGGAAAGGCTCTGAAGAAAAAGGGCAAAGACAAGCCTAAAGTTGCCAAGGCTGCTATGACTGTCATAAAGCCTATGGAAAAGTCAAGCTTGATGTTGCTTCTACTTCACAGTTCTAGAAGGAAAGGAAAAAAGAAAGAAATTTTCATTTTCGCCATGCACTTGGGCATTGGTTCAGAAATTGCAAGCTATATCTTGAAGTTCTAAAGAAAAAAAAGAGTAATGTGACTACTACTTCAGGTATTTACGTTATTGAAGTTAACTTGTCTACTAGTGATTCTTGGGTATTGGATACTAGATGTTGATCTCATATTTGTATTAATGTGCAGGGTCTCACCAAAAGTAGAAAGCTAAAGAAAGGAGAAATTATCCTACGATTTTGAAATGTAGCAAAGGTTGTTGCGTTGGCTATAGGTTGCTATGAGTTAATTTTACCTAGTGGACTTGTTTTAGTTTTAAATAATTGTTATTATGTCCATGCTTTGAGCAGAAACATCATTTTCATTTCATGTTTGGATTTGGATGGTTTTATTTTCATTATTGCGAATAAGAAATGCTCAATTTCTCATATGCTGATTTGTGTAGTGTTCTTTATATTCTAAACATGAAAAAGTCCACGGATACTCCTATTCTTAACGTAAATACAAAGAGATGCAAATCAAATTACTTGAGTCAAACCTACCTTAGGCATTGTCGTCTTGACCACACAAATGAAAAAAACATTTCTAAACTCCATAAAGATGGACTTTTAGATTCATTTGATTTTGAATCATATGAAATATGTGTATCATGTTTACCGAATACTAATGTATGTGGTCCTATAAACATAATGGTTAGAGGTGGTTATCATTACTTCATTTTATTCAATAATGATTTTAGCATATATAATTACATGTATGTCATGAAATATAAAGGTCAATCTTTTGAGATGTTTCGAATATTTCAGAATGAAGTGCAAAATCAACTTGGTAAAACTATTAAAGTACTTTGAACAGATCGAGGCGCTTAATATTTGAGCCAAGAGTTTGATGATCATCTTAAAAACTATGAGATTGTCTCACAGTTAACTCCCCCAGCAACTTCACAATGGAATGGTGTTTCTAAGAAGAGAAATCAAAATTTATTGGATATGGTTTGATTTATGGAAAGTCATGCAGATCTTCCTATTTTCTTTTGGGGTTATGCCTTAGAAACTACTATGTTTACACTGAATTGTGTTCCTTCTAAAGCGGTTGATAAAACCCCACATGAGATGTAGTTTAGGAAAAAACCAAGTTTGTATTTCCTTAAGATTTGAGGCTGTGAGGTTTTCATACGATGAAAAATCTTAGAAAAATTATCAACCAAATCTACCAAGTGTGTATTTGTTAGTTATCCTAAAAAAACTAGAGGATACTACTCTTATAATCCCACTAAGAACAAAGTGTTTATGGCTCAAAATGGTGTCTTTATGGAAAAAAGTTTATTTCAAAAGACAACAATGTGAATAAAGTAAGTCTTGAAGAATTTCAAGAACCATAAATAAACCCTCAATCGCCACTGGAAGATCAACAAAGTCTTGAACTAGTTGAACCGCCATAGGTATCACAAGGCCCACGTAGGTCTGAAAGGGTAAAACTTTAACTTGAGAGGTTTATATTTCTTATTACTGATGGTAGTGAGGTGTTGCTTTTGGATCGAAATGAACCTACTACTTATGTGGAGGCTATGTCTAGCCCTGAAGCAGATAAATGACTTAGTGCCATGAATTCTGAGATGCAATCCATGTATGATAACCAAGTTTGGAACTTGGTTGATTTACTTGAGGGTGGTAATACCATTGGATGTAAATGGGTTTTCAAGAAGAAAACTTACATGGATGGCAATGTGCATACTTACAAAGCACGACTAGTAGCAAAAGGTTTTAGAAAGACTCAAGGTGTTGATTATGATGAGACTTTTTCTCCTATAGCCATGCTTAAACCCATTAGAATTCTAATTGCCATAGCTACATATTATGACAATGAGATATGGAAATGAATGTCAAAACGACTTTCCTAAATGGAAAGTTACTTGAGGACGTGTATATAATACAGCCTGAAGGTTTTATTTATCCTGAGAATTCTAGGAAGGTGTGCAAGCTTCAAAGATTCATTTATGTATTAAAGCAAGCTTCTCGAAGTTGAAATCTTTGTTTTGATGAAGCAATTAAGGAATTTGATTTCCTTAAAAATAAAGATGAGCCTTTTGCATACAAGAATGTTAGTGGGAGCGTGGTTGTTTTCCTGGTACTGTATGTTGATAATATATTACTCATTGGAAATGACTCCTAACCTTGCAGAGTGTCCAGTGTTGGTTAGGGAAGTGTTTCTTAATGAAGGACTTCGAAAACGCAGCCTACATCTTTGGGATTGAAATCTATATGGATAGATCTAAAAGGTTGATTGGTCTAAGTCAAAGTGTTTACATAGATAAGGTACTGAATAGGTTCAGTATGCAAGATTCTAAAAAATGGTCATTGTCAATGTCTCATGGTATAAGTCTCAGCAAAACTTAATGTCCAAAGACTAATGATGAGCGAGAGTGCATGAATACAATTCCATATGCATCAGCTATTGGATCTATCATGTATGCCATGTTATGCACCCGACCTGATGTATCATATGCTTTAAGCACAATAAGCAGATATCAGTCTGATCCCAATGAGAGTCATTAGATAGCAATAACAAAAATTCTTAAGTACTTGAGAAGGATTTAAAAAGTGTTATTGGTCTATAGAAGTTTGGAAGAAGAGCTTGTTGTAAATGGTTACCCAGATGCAAGTTTTCAAACTGATATAGATGACTTCATATCATAATTTGATATGTATTTACTTTGAATGGAGGCGCAGTGGGCTGGAAAGGTTCAAAGCAAGAAATTGTGGCAGATTCTACAAGAAAGCTGAGTATATTGCAGCATCCAATGCAGCTAAGGATGCAGTTTAGATAAAACAATTTCATATCTGAACTTGGTGTGGTTCATAGTACACCTAATCCCGTTTGCTTATATTGTGACAACAATGGGGCGATAGCACAGGCCAAGGAACCAAGACCACACCATCGATCCAAATATATACTTAGACATTTTCATCTCATTTAAGAAATCATTGAGAGGGCAGACGTGAAGATTTGCAGAGTTCCTATAGAAGACAATGTTGCAAATCCTTTAACAAAGGCTCTTCCACAAGCGAAACATAATGGTCATGCTAGGTCATTAGGTATGAGATACATGAATGATTGACCCTAGTGTAGGTGGGAAATGTTGGGGGATATACCATAGGACAATCAACAAACATAGTTTATCTTTTTATTTTAGTTAATAAAATTGAGGTTTTCATCTACTGCTATATTATAAGTGATTTCATGTTTACTTTATAGTAAGATCCATGGTTATTTGTTGAAATATCCTAAATGTTCCTAGTCGATCATTATACTAGGAACTATAATGAATTAAGACCAATGTGAGTCTTGATTGATGGTCATGTGATGATCATGCGTATAAGGATACGAATTGAGATCATGAGTACTTATTAGGGAACAAGGTACTTGAGTGACCCGCTATGAGACCACCACATGGATTAAGTCATAGGTGTTACTCATGATAAGTTTATCATTTAGTCATTCGATTTGAGATTACCATAAACATCAATATTAAGAGCATGGTAATTTGACACAATCAAACATTATCTTTAACCAGACGATTATAAAGATTGTGATTGGTTACCATGTGGATAATATGTAAAGGTGTGTAATTAAGATAGAATTTGTCACTCTCGTATAAAGAGAGACATTAGTGAATCCCTCGATATGATAGACTGATAGTGGCCAAGTCCATGTGAATTGATATGATCAATGTCACTTGAATATTTTCAGTTTACCTAAAGATTGAGACTGGTAAGATTGAACATTAAGTGTGACTTTCTATGCCTTATGATTAGTCAAAGGATATTGCATGATAAAAAGATATGATATATGTTATTTATTAGGTTGTATCGAGTTTTGATATTCATACTATTTAGGTAGTTATAATGGCTTGCTAGAGACCGCTTATGACTTGTGTACCAAAATAGTTTTTGGTTCATTGCCAACGTTGCATGAACCTATTGGGTTGCACACAAAAAATGACTTTGCGCAATTTTAATAGGTCAAGAGTAATGAATTTTATATGATAGGATTCATGACATAAAAGCCCTTATGATTTGTTATATGGTAACTTATTAATAGAGGCATATACATAATTTTCTTTAACTACATAAATACGATAGTTGTATTATGAATAGGATTTCAAGTGAGCGCTTATCTACACATATAAATAAAGGGTGAAACCCTAAAACGTAATCAAATTTTTGTTTTTGCAAATTTCGAGTTCTGTGGAATTTGGGAGATAAAGAAAAACATTTTCAATCTCTCTTGGGGCTAGCACTCTAAATTTTGGTCACCATTCGTGTGTGGATTTCCAAAAAAGTACACACACTTGAAAGTCTTAGAGATCGAACAACAACAGAAGAAAATCACGGATTAAGGTATGGTTTACTTTTTAAAACTATTTTAATGGAACCTATTTCCGATCTTATTGGAGTTTTTCAAAAGTCATTTTGAATTTTCCGCTGCATATAAACCTTAAAAGCCTAACATTCCACTCCCTTGCCTCGATCTGACGTCGAAGTGATTGGTCTTGAGATGTTAATAGGGTGAGTTAAAGGGGACAATATAGCTCAATAAGAAGAATACCCACTCAACCGTAAAATATGCAAATAATACCTTATAATCTTACAAGGACTAACATGTCTTGAAATCAAGTAACGATTCGTCAAATAGTAACATGGAAACAAATTTATAAGAAGACAATCAAGTAATGAACCATTTAGCAATAGCATGGAGATGAGGTTCGTAAAACATAAATAAACTTAGTTCATCATGCAAAATGGTATTCACAAAAGAAATACCATAAGAAATAACAATATAAAATTGTAGTTCCATTCAATGCATTTAGTTATTGACAAGAATCTGGTGACTGATTCCCTTAGCCTCGAGGTGATGGTGACTATTAGACGACACAAAGGCCTCATGCACCTTTTAATTAATCCCATCAAGCCTATAGTAAGTTCCTCCAAAGCCATCACTAATATGTGACTACTTGTGAGCTTGATATTTGAAGTGGAAATTAAGTGACTCAAACCACAACAATATCATAGTTTACACATTAATATTTCTTTTTTGGTGGGAACATTGCCATACTGACACATATCGAATGCGTCAAAATAATATAGAAACCCGTTGAGATTGCTAAATACCACAAGAACTACAGTAGTGGCAAGCACGGGGTAGATTCACGAATACCAAGTTTTCAACTTAGGCTAATGAACAAAAACGTAAATCGAGGGTTTGCAAGTGTTGTCAATAATTCACCAAAAACAAGGAATTAAATTACTATGTAAAGAAATCAATAAAAAAGGTAACTTAAACCCTTGGTATCGCATACTTCCTCAATTGGCATAATCAAACCTATGGTCATCGATATATATAAACATGCAATTCAAACGTAATTTAAAGTAGCTATATACTCGGTAACGTACTCGGGTCCTTGCACTTCCCAATCTCGGTAGCTAGGTACGACAACGACTATTTCTTTAGCCAAACTATAATCATATACTCAAGTGAATAGGGTTTAAAATGATGGCTGCAATGGGCTTTTTGAAGGCACTACACCTAGACAACCGGATCACTAGTATGTCTGATTTAGCCTATATCCTTAAGGTATTTGACCGGTCCCATAAGGGACGAAAAAATTGGTATAGTCAATTGTCGCTTGTGTGGTCTTATTGCATAAGGACAGATGCTTACGACTCAATGATAATATAATCAAGGTTTAAATATAAATTTAACCCTAATTAATCAATTAATAACAAAGAGAATAAACTACCAATGAAAAGCAATTAAATTGAATTAAAGTAGATTTTACATAGGTTTTATGCCAAAAGAGTAGTTTGCTCCACCTCCGGTCTAGATTGATGAAGTTAGCCAAACATATTGATGGAAGGTTCCATTAAATTAAAAGAGAGAACAATTGTCTGTAAAAGGTAGAGAGAATAGAGTAATGCGTAGTCGAGAGTTCTCGGTAAAAGCCCTAAGTCCTAATTATATCAAAACATTTAATTCATTCTCTGGAAGAGAGAGAATTCAATTTTAGTAGGTAAGTTAGTGACACATGCACCGAGGCAAAACTAGTGGTTGTTGTGAGTTCGTTGCAAGGTGTTGGACACGTGTCAAAAGCTAATTAGCTCATCTGCTGTGACTGCTGACATGACGAGAGATGATTGGAGGAGAGAATACAATTGTAGACATGCTAGTCAATTGAGAGAGTACCACTTGGCATGAAGCTAGGGGTAAAAGAAACATGAATGCTCATGTGAATTTGTGGGAGACAGAAATGGTACGTATAATGAGACACATCTACAGTTGTTGGAAAGAGAAGAAAACACTCAAGGAATTGGCCTCAATTTGGGAGAAATTAAGCGCACGGATCTCGATGACAATCAATGTCTATTGAGAGAAGGAATGCATGAGAGACGATGAAATTATGGAAAACTATGATGCACGTATCCCGAGGTAGATTTCCACGGCTCTGGTTGCTAAGTGTCACAAGCGAGTGTCATTGTCGCGTCTCCTCATTGCACCTCATCTCTTCCTCATCTTTGCAGCATGCGTCTTAAGGCAGATCCTTTGGTAACTATTCAAACTGTATGTAAACACTATATCTCGCATATTTTCTCACCCCGGATTCTAACCGCGCACTCCATTAACCCTGAAAACAATAAATAAGGACAATTAGGCTAATATTTTGGAGACAAAACCATAAAAACTATATAAATAACCTAAATAATATTACATAATTAAAGACTTATCAAACACCTCCAAACTTAGAACTTTGCACGTCCCGAGCAAATGTGTAAATGACAAAACAAAAGTAAACTAGACTCATAATATAGTTATGCACTGACTTAACTAATCATATACCCAATTCCAAATTCATGGATTTCCTTTCGTTTACATAATCGCCAAGTTAACAAGCCACTCAAGAGATTTTGAGGTTACGATATGTCAAGAACCGTAACTCAAACACAATTAATACACTTTAACAACACAGACTCAGTCAAGATAAATGCTATCAACTACTCACAAGTTTTCTTGGTCGATACATTCAAGCATGCAAGTTTACGATCTCTGTGGAAATAATGCATCAACACTTAGAAGGTACCATAGGCGAGAAATGCAACCACACTCTCTACTATTGTAGACTTAGCACCAATGGGAATCAATAGGACTTTAAAATAGGTTGTAACATGGCTAGGATAGGATACCAAGCAAATGATATAAAGATAATATCAAACATTGGAAAACTAAAACTTAGATTGTCAAAAGATTTTCTAAGAACATGAAAATGACTTAACACTGCACTGAAACTCATTTTTATTCTTTTAATATGTACAGTCATCACCTTTTTCCAACCATCTGCCTCCCTGCTTCATTTTTTATGGATGTCATTTTTGGTGGGACTCTCTAATAATGACTTTCCCCTTATTTTGGGTATGTAAATAATTTTTTCTTCTCTAATTTCTTTTCTCATGTCTCTTTTTAAAGATTTTCAAGTTTAAGATTACTTTCCAACTAGGTAAAGGAATATATTAGGTTATGTTTATGGGTTTAACATTAAGTATGAGAGAATTAAAGGTTGGTCTGGCTCAAAATGGGTTTACTAAGGAAATTACTTTAGGTAGGGTTAAGGCTAAAGTTTTCATAAAAAATAATCTAAATCATTTCCCCAAAAGCGGTTTAGTCATAGGAATTCAGCCTCAAATAGGTTACATCCTCGTTCTAGTACCTTAGAAATCTGATTTCTCCACTTCTACAATTCTGACTGTCTGCTCCCTTTGGTATCTAGCACTGGGCTTAACCCTCATGCTAAGTCCCTAATATGAAATCATAAAAATGTTGGGTTAAGGGCTAAAATGAGTGTTTCTCCTAATTTTTCCAACGTCTCAAGTCAAAAAGGCAACCATAGTTTACTCATCTACAACCAAAGACATGAAACAAAGTTTTAGGTGACTCTAAGCAATAATAATAATGAAAATTATACTAAATACTTGCATGAAAGTGTATCAACTCCTAATGAAATGAGAAAGAGAAGTATGAAGGGAAAAGAAGTGGAAGAAATGAGAGAATAAGTGATATGAAACACCAACATTACCATTCGTCAACTGCAAATAACTGCATATGATTGAAAATCTTAAACGATCTCACCTACTATATTTTGCAAAGAAATCCATCAAACTCAATCCACAAATCTTAAAGTACCCCCAAACTTATTTTGAACATTGTCCTCAAGGTTCAAAACAAATCAAAAGGTTCACATATAAACGCGCAATATGGTGAAAGAACATGATATATATAGAAATAAGGAAATGATACAAGTTCATGCATAAAACTAACACGAATCCTTATATCTACGCATAACAAGTAAACAAAATAAAGTTGGTTAAGCTTACCAAATCCCAGTTTGACTAACCGTGGGTATAAGACAGTGTGATGAGCCATAGGAGCGATATTAGGCTCTCACGATCTGTTGTGCTATATAGAGATCATAACACCTATAAAAAGTCACCAAATAGATAATGATAAGAATACCACAGGAATGCTGAAATAGGAAATCAAATAGACAAAGGATAAAAGCTTGGGGTGCCTCATAAGAGCATTTTTTCATGTCGTTGGTAGTCGGTGTACTCTACAACTGCTAAAGTTTCATTCTCGACCTTATGCTGTGGGAAGTTCTCATAAAACAACTTTTAGGTGCACGTTCACTTGAAAAACTTTCCCTATGTCCATGCTCTTATTCTCAACTCCACCATGTCCAAAAACGTTAATAATAACAAAATGTCCGAGCCATTATTACCTTAATTTCTCTAGTTGGAGAGTCAATTCAGAATTGTAAAGAAATACCTTTGACCGAAAATGAAAGTTTTGGGAGATAGGTTGCGATCGTGGAATGCCTTGATTTTATCTTTGTAGATTCAAGCTGACTCGTAAGCATCGTTCTAGATCTCTTCCAATTCTTAGAGTTCCAACTTTCTCTCTTTACCGGTTGTGTAGAGTTCCATGTTGAGCTGTTTGACAACCCATAATGACTTCTCGACTAGCAAATGGTAAGATTTACCGAACACTAAATGATACGATGACATTCCGATTGGTGTTTTATATGTTGTTTGATAAGCCCATACCACGTCGTCAAGGCGCATACTCTAGCCCTCCCACGAAGGATTTACGGTCTTCTCCAAAATGAATTTAATCTTTCTATTTGACACCTCTGTTTGGCCACTCGTTTGAGGATGGTAGGTCGTAGACGTACGGTGTGTAACATTATACTTGCACAAGTGATTTTCAACCATGCGGTTGTAAAAATGGGTACCTCTATCACTAATCAAAGCATGTGGAGCTCCAAAAGTAGAGAGAATCATCAATTTTAAGAAATCGCATACCACCGATGAATTATTGGTTAGGTGGCTTTAACTTCTACCTATTTGGACATATAGTTTGCCACCAATACGATATAAAGAAAACCATTTTATGGTGGAAATGGCTCAATGATATTAATCCCCCAAACATTGAAGATTTCATAGAATTGGACCGAGGTCAGTGGCATTTGATCCCGATGACCCAAGGTACGAGTTAATTGACATTTGCTAGTCAATTGACATTTGCCACATGTCCTAACATATAGATAAGAGTCGAAGAAAATAGTGGGCCAATATAACTACAAGACCTTCATAGCTGTCCTATGTGGACCAAAATGGCCGCTGCAGGCATATGAGTGATAGAATGCTAAGATAGTTTGTGTCTAAGTCTGGGAGACACATCATCGGATTACCTAATCTGAGTAAAATCTCCACAAGTATGGGTTATCCTAAATATAGTGTTTAAGGTCACTCTAAATTTCTTCCCTTGGGCTTGTGTAAAGTGTGGAGAATACTCTCATGTAACGAGGTAATTAACCAAATCAGTGAACTAAGGAGTTCGTCAGAGATGGCTAAAAGATGTTCATCAAGGAAATCATCTCAAAACGGGACAGGTGCTTCACCATTCTCGATGTGGCTGAGATGGTCAGCAACTAGATTTTCAACACTATTTTTGTTTAAATTTCGATATCAAACTCTTATAACAAAAGTATCCATCAAATGAGATGAGGTTTAGCTTCTTTTTTTTTTTGCAATTAAGTACTTTAAAACTGCATGGTCGGAATAGATAACCACCTTATTACCTAAAAGATAAGGCCGAGATTTCTCCATAGCAAAGATGACAACTAGAAGTTCATTCTTGGTAGTGATGTAATTCGGTCGGCAGGATCAGGAGTTTGGGAGGCATAGTATATGACATGTGAAGCACGCCCAACACGTTACCCAAATAAAGCTTCCACAATATGGTTACTGGCATCACACATGATCTCAAAAGGTAGCTCCTAATTGGAAGCTCAGATCATAAGAGTAGAGATGAGAGAGTCATTAAGTGCATCAAATGCACTTTTAAATGCCATGTCGAGATAAAAAGGCATGTCTTTCTAAAGAAGATGGCATATGGGTTATGAAATTTTGGAGAAATCCTTAATGAAACGCTGATAGAAATCGGCATGGCCAAGGAATGATCTGATTTCTCGCACATTTCTGGGGTAAGGCAATTTTTGAATTACTTCATTTTTGTCAAGTCTACCTCCTCACCTCTAGAAGAAGCGATGTAACCCAAGATAAGACCTTGGTCCACTATGTAGTAACATTTCTTATAATTGAGGACTAAGTTCTTTTTGATACATCTATGAATAACCTTAGTGAGGTGACTAAGAGAAAGATCAAATGAGTCACCATAAATGGTGAAATCATCCATGAAGACTTTGATGAAGTGCTCGACGAAGTTAGAGAAGTGCTCATCATACACCTTTGAAAGGTAGGAGGTGCATTGCACATCCCAAAGGGCATGTGCCAATAAGAAAAGGTACCGAAAGGACAAGTGAAGGTGGTATTCTCCTAATCTTTAGGTGCTACAATAATCTAGCAAAAACTAGAGTATCCATCCAAGTAATAGTAATGCGGCCTGCCTGCTAATCACTATAACATCTGATCGGTGAAAGGTAATGGGAAGTGGTCTTTCCGAGTAGAAATATTAAGCTTTCGGTAATTGATGCAAACCCGCCATACATTTTAGATGCGAGTTGGGACTAACTCACCCCATATGTTTGTAACCACTATAATCCCTATTTTCTTACGAACCAACTGAACAGAACTGGCCCATTTGCTATTGGAGATCGGGTAGATCATCCCAGCATCAAGGAACTTTATAATCTCCTTTTTAACCACTTCCATCATCGGAGGGTTCAATCGTCGCTATGAAGGTTCATACCTTTATTCTATATGTATTTGAAGCATGCATGAGTAAGGGCTAATACCTTTGATATCAGCAATAATCCACCCAAGGCTTCCTTGAACTCTCGAAGCACATTAATGAGCTTCTCTTCCTCAGGTAATGTGAGTTTAATTAATATGATCATACGTAAAGTCTCATTCTCACCTAAAAACACATATTTGAGAAGACTTGGTAGTGGTTTGAGCTCTAATGTGGGGGCTCGCTCCATAGAGGGGAGAAACGTAGAGTTTAATGTAGGTAAGTCAAGATATGCTAGGGTGGGAAAATGGAGTGGAGCAAAGTCCAACTGTGAGATCAGTTCCTCGATCTCAGTATCGAGGGCTAAGGATTACTTTCGCAAAAAATTGGTGTCGAGATGATTCTCTAACACCACTTTCATATCATCGCTAAGAAAAACCTCTTGGACTAGTGAGTCTACACTATCCAAGGAAAGCACCACAAAAGAGGAATCGCAAGGATGACGCATCATATCATAGATGTTGAATTTAATAAGTTCACCATCAAACTTTATGATAAGAGAACCACTATGAACATCAATCTTAGTTTTGGCAGTATTTAGGAAATGCCTACCAAGCAAGATTAAGGAGAGATAGGGGCACGGTTGATTCTTCATATAAATGAGATAAAATTCAGCAAGGAATACAAGCTCACTAACTTTCACAAGAATTTCTTCCATGACACTCATGGGACAAATGATGGATTGGTTTGTCAAATGTAAGAAAACTCCAGTATCCTTCAGAGGTCCAACCTTCAATGTCTCATATATGGATAATGACATGACATTGATAGAGGCACCAAGGTCACATATAGCTTTCTGGATCTTAACTTCACCAATTGTGCAAGGGACAATGAACATGTCCGGGTCCTTACACTTGGTGGCCAACTTCTTGTGTAGGATAGCTTAAAACTTCTCACCTACGGTGATTTTATCGTTGCCTTTGACTTCGACCTTTGTTGGTACATAGGTCTTTAAGCAACTTAGCATGGCTGGGCATTTGTACTAAGGCATCAAGAAGTGGGATGTTCATCGCCACTTTCATTAGAATTTCCAAAATCTCCTTCTCTTCTCCCGCATTTTTATTGTTAGTGAGGCGTTGAGGGAACAGAGGTAGGATTTTAAGATAGGTTGTGCGTCCTTATCTAAGATTACAATCTCGATAGGAGACGGTTGAACTTCGAGCTCTTGCTCGACTCCTTAGATTTATGGACGGCCTATTTAATTGGGTTTTTTGGGAGTTTCCTCCAACTCTTTGCCACTATGAAGTGTGATGGCATTGACATTCACATTAGGATTATGAAGTGGTTAAGAAGGCAGCTTTCCTTTCTCATCTATGCGCCTTACTCGTAAGGCTAGTTGCCCTACTTAAACCTCGAGATCTTAATGATGGTAGCATGACTCGAGGTTAACTTAGTTTTAAATTGGGCTAACTATTTAGAGAGTCTGTCTTGATAAGCGATGAGTGTCCTCATTATTTCTTCTGAAGACCCTAAATTCTAAGCGGTTTGAGACTATTGAGGAAGAGGCTATCCCTTTGGGACATATTGGAGATAATTCTGGTTTAGAGGTCCATAACTATGATAAGGGCTTTTGACGATATGATTATAAGTGTTACTAAAATTGTTGTCGTATTAATTTCTAAGTGGTCCTTAGAATCTGCAACCTATAGCTTTTGCTAGTCTGTCCTCAAATAAGGTGGGACAAGAATCAGTGGAATGGTCGGTGGCTGAGCAGAAATTGCAAGCTTTAACTTGAGCTTTCTTAGAGGTGAGGAATTGCTCCATGAGATCAGTGAGTTTATCAATATTTCTATTAGTAGGATTTGACCCTACTCTATAAAAAAGAATTTGTGTGGGTCCCTCTTCCTCGTCATCAATATAATGACGTGATTGACTTGCTATAGACTCATGCAAATCAAACATCTTTTGAGTTGTCTTACATCTATATTCACCTCCGCAGGCATTGTGGATCATGCGTTTCTCAAGGGGCATAAGTCCCATATAGAAGAAACGAACAATGTAGAGGTTGTTTTGGCCATGTTGGGGGCATTGCGTAAATAAGTGCTTATAAGGACCTCAATAGTCGCCAAAGGATTCACCCCATTTCATTTTAATACAACATATCTCTCTAGTGAGTTGGAAAGATCTAGATTTAGGGAAGAACCTTTTGAGGAATGCACCAATTATATCATTCCAGTTTATGATGGAACTAGAGGGAGATAGAAGAACTAGTCTTGGGCTTTGTCCTCAGGGCAAAAAATGAAAATTTAAGAGTTTGACTTCATCTTCATTGACTCTAAGGGGAATCATGGTCTTATACTTAGAATAGAAGTCTTTGATAAAGGTCACTGGATCCTCACGATCTAGCACATGTAAGATAGAGATAAGGTTTATAAAATTGGATTTAAGCTCGAAATTGCCCCTATGAGTTGGGAATGTGATGTAGTGTGGTTGATGAGTCAGAAGATCCTTTATCTCATAATTCACCATCCCAAAGATAATGCGATTATCGGCTGAGGTTGTGCTCAAGGGTTAGCTTGTGGCCTTTGTGGAGCGAGATCAACCATTCTTTGATTGAGTGATCGATATTGAGGTACTACTAGCATTTGCGGTGCCACTGCTGCATATGGCACAGTAGGTGCTTCAAACTATTCGGGAGGAACAACTAGGTGCTCCTCTTACCCCTCAAGTGGTGGATCTCCATCTTGGTCAGCCACTGGAGGGGAATGCTTGTCGCTCAGTTGAACTCTTGATAATTTTTTTTCCTCTGCCTTGTTTCTTTCGAGTTCCGACGACAAGTCTTTTCTATCTCCGAGAATAAAAGGAGTAGAAATTCGATGGACTTCGATCGACGAAAACTTTTGGAAACAAAGGTCAACATAAAAAGGAAAAAAACCTAAGTCAAAAAGGACTTGGTCCTCGGTAACGATGCCAAAATTTGACTCATATAGAATTCATCAAAATAATATAGAATCCGATTGAGATTACCAAATACCATAAGAACTGCAGCAATGGCAAGCACGGGTCGATCTACGAAAACCAAGTTTTTCAACTTAGGCTAATGAACCAAAAAGTAAATCGGAGGTTTGCAAGCGTTTTCAAGAATTCACCAAAAACAAAGAATTAAACTACTATTTAAAGAAATCAATCAAGAAAGGTAACCCAAACCCTCGGTATCACAAACTTCCTCATTTCTCATAGTCAAACCTATGGTTATCGATATATATAATGCATGAAATTCAAAAGTAATTTAGAGTAGCTATAAACCCGGTAACGTACGCAGGTCCTCGCACTTCCCAATCTCGGTAGTCAAGGTATGACAATAACTACTTCTCTAGCCAAACGTATAACCTATACTCAAGTGAATTAGGTTTAAC
Source organism: Stephania yunnanensis (assembly GCA_039657365.1). Lineage (NCBI taxonomy): Eukaryota > Viridiplantae > Streptophyta > Magnoliopsida > Ranunculales > Menispermaceae > Stephania > Stephania yunnanensis. The sequence continues at coordinate 46,285,517 of CM077584.1, read as the reverse complement.
ACGATGTCCACAAATTGGCTATGTGAATGCACTACACCTAGACAATCAGATCACTAGTGTGTCCGATTTAGCCTAGATTCCTAAGATATTTGACTGGTCCCAAAAGAGGCGAATCAATTGGTATAGTCAATCGCCATTTTTTTGGTCTTATTGCATAAGGATGGATGCTTACGACTCAGTGACAATATAATCAAGGTTTAAATGTAAGTTTAACCCTAATTAATTAATCAATAACAAAAAGAATAAACTACCAATGAAAAGCAATTAAATTTCATTAAGGTAGATCTCACATAGGTTTTATGCCAAAAGAGTAGTTTGCTCCATCTTTAGTTTAGATTGATGAAGTTAGCCGAAAATGTTGATAGAACAATCCATTAAAATAAATCAGAAAATAATTGTCTATGAGAGGTAGAGAGACTAGAATAGTGCATAGTCTAGAGTTCTCCGTAAGAGCCCTAAGTCCTAATTATATTAAAACAATTAATTCGCTCTCTATTAGAGAGAGAATTTGTTTTTAGTAAGTTTGTGACACATGTACTGAGGAAAATCTAGTGGCTATTGTGAGTTCGTTGGAGGGTGTTGGACACGTGTCAAAGCTGATTATCTCATTTGCTGTAACTGACGATGTGGTGAGAGATGATTGGAGGAGATAACGTAATTAAAGACAAGTTGGTCGAATGAGAGAGTGCCATGTGGCGCGCAAATGCGGGTGAGAGGACGTATGAATGCTAGTGGAAATTTGTGGGAGACAATAATGGTATGCATCCCGAGGCTCATCCACGACAGTTGAGGAGAAAAGGAAACGCCCAATGAATCAGCGTCAATCTAGGATAAAATCATGTGCACGGATCTCAAGGATGATCAACTTCATTGGATCGAGAGAAGAAATGCGTGGGAGATAACAAAATTCTGGAAGATTGTGATGCACGCATCCCGAGGAAGATCTCCATAGTTCTGGTTGCTTAGTTTCACAAATGTGTGTCATATTGTGTCTCTAGATTGCACCTCATATCTTCAGCATCTCTGCAACACGTGTCTCGAGGTAGATCTTCTAGTAACTGTTTACACTGCATCTAAACACTATATTTCTTATACTTTTTTGCCTGGGATTCAACCACGCACTTCATTAATCATGAAAATAATGAAAAAGAACAATTAGGCTAATATTTTGGATACTCAACCATAAAAAATTTATAAATAACCTAAATAATATTACATAATTAACGACTTATCACACACTATTGAATTTTTTGATGCATTCCACTCTCTTTTGATGGAAATGCTACCAAACCACTGCGTTTATGGTAAGAATCCCTTTGTATTTGGTGACTCAAACCATTCTTTTGATAAAGCGACACAAGTATTCATATCACATACATACAACCATCGATAAGTAAGATCAAGTCAATATCAAGACTATTGGTTTAGGGTTCATGCGCAACAAAAAATTTAAAATAATTTTTGAAAAACTCAAACAGGATTGAAAATAAGTTCTATTATGTTGGGGAATGGGCTCTAGGTCAATCTATAAACACTATTTATCTTATAATATTAGCTAATGAAATAGAGGTTTCCATTTTCTTTTTTATTATAAGTGGTTGCATGTTTACCTTATAGTAAGATCCATGGGTATTTGTTGAAATATCGTAAATGTCTCAAGTTAATCATTATACTGGGAACTATAATAAATTAAGACTAGTGTGAATCTTGATTGATGTTCATGTGATGATCATTCGTATAGGGATACGAATCGAGATCATGAGTACTTATAAGGGAACAAAGTACTGGACATACCAGCTGTGAGAACACTACATGGATTAAGTCGTAGGTGTTACTCATGATAGGTGTTTCTTTTAGTCCTTCAACTTAAAATTACCATAGACTTCAATATTATGAGCATGATGATTTGACGAAATCAAACATTGTCTTTAACCAAACGATTATAAAGATTGAGGTTAGTTACCATGTGAATAAAATGTGAAGGTGTGTAATCGAGATAGAATTTGTCACTCTCGTATAGAGAGATATCAATGGATTCCTCGATATGATAAACTGACAATGGTCAAGTCCATGTGAATTGATATGATTAATGTCACTTTGGTGTTTTCAGTTTACTTAAAGATCAAGACTAGTACGACTGAACATTAAGGGTGACTTTTCATGCCTTATGTTTAATTAAAGGATATTACACAATGAAAAAATATGATATATGTTTTTTATTAGGTTATATGATTTTGATATTCATGCTACTTTGGTAGTCATAATGTCTTGCTAGAGGCCTCTTATGACTTGTGTACCCAAATAGTTTTGGTTCACTGCTAACGTCGCATGCACCTATTGGGTTGCACACAAAAAATAACTTTGTGCAATTTTAATTGGTCTAAAGTAATGAATTTATAAATGATAAAATTCATGACATAAAAGCCATTACAATTGTAATAGGATAACTTGTTAATATGAGCATATGTGTAATTTTCTTAAACTCCCTAAATGCAATAGTTGTATCACGAATAGGATTTTAAGTGATAGCTTATCAACACATATAAATAGAGGTTGAAACCCTAAAATGAAAAAAGATTTTCGTTTTTTCAAATGTCGAGTTTTCTGGATTTTGGGAGAAAAAGAAAAATATCTTCAATCTCTCTAGGGGCTAGCACTTCAAATTGTGGTCATTGTTCGTATGTGGATTTCTGATAGAGGACACGCACTTGAACGTCTTGTAAATCGAACAATTAGAGAAGGAAAACACGGATTAAGGTATGATTTACTTTTTTTAGATCTAGTTTAAGGGAACTTATATTCTGTCCTATCGGGGGTTTTTCAAAAAAAATTTGAATTTTCCGCTACGTATGAACCCCAAAACCTAACACATTAAACTAGATGTACAAAAGTAAACCATACCTTAATCTGTGATTTCTTTCTATGATTGTTCGATCTTCAAGGCATTCAAGTGCGCGTTCTCTATCGAAAATCTACACACGAACGATGACCACAATTTAGAGTGATGCGCCAAAAGAGATATAAAATGTTTTTCTTTCTCTTCCAAAATGTAGAGAACTTAAAAATAGCAAAAATGAAAAACTTATTTCATTTTAATGTTTCAACTTCTATTTATGTGTAAGTAAGCCCTCACTTAAAATCCTATTTGTAATACAATTGTTGTATTTAGGCAGCTTAAGCAAATTACTTATACGCATTTATTAATAGGTTATCACATAACAAATTGTAAGGGCTTTTATGTCATAAACTTTATCATATAAAATTATTACCCTGGATATATTGAAATTGCGAAAAATCATTCTTTATGTGCGACTTAATAAGTTCATGCAAAGTTGGCAATGAACTAAAACCATTTTGGTACACAAGTCATAAGCAGTCTCTGGCAAGCCATTATGACTAACCAAGTAACATTAATATCAAAATCGATACAACCAAATGAAAAACTTATATCATATCTTTTTGTTGTGTGATATCCTTTAATTAAACATAAGGCATGGATAGTCACCCTTAATGTTCAATCGTACTAGTCTCGATCGTTAGGTAAACTGAAAACACTCAAATGATATTGATCATATCAATTCATTTGGACTTGTCCATCTAATAGTCTAACATATAGAGGGATCCACTGATATCTCTCTTTATACGAAAGGGACAAATTATGTCTTGATTACACACCTTTACATATTATTCACATAGTAACCAATCACAATTATTATAATTGTCTAGTTTAAGACAACATTTGATTGTGTCAAATCACCGTGCTCCTAATATTGAAGTCTATAGTAATCTCAAGTCAAAGGACTAAATGATATAGATATCATGAGTAACACCTATGACTTAATCCATGCGGTGTTCTCATAATGGGTCAATCCAGTACCTTGTTCCTTAATAAGTACTCATGATCTCGATTTGTATCTCTATACGCATAATCATCACATGATCATCAATCAAGATTTACACTATGGGGTAAACATGCAATTACTTATAAACAATGTTCCTAGATTGACCTAGAGCACATGCCCCAACAAAGACGTAACTTATTTCTCAAGTCTCTAATTTCAAAACGAGTGTCCTAATATATATAATAACATTGCACATTTGATAGATGAGAAACCTCTCCACTTACCATGACTCGTTGCGGTATCCATTCCTAATTCTTGTACGCTTGGGGTTCTATGTGAACTACTTCGCGAATCTAAACAATTCAATACACAATCACATCAACTGACAAGTCGCGTTTTAAATTTCAATTTGCCAGTTTGAATTTACTTTGGAGTCCATTAGTGTGAGTCCCACAAGTCCCCCGTCACTTGGTGCAAGAGTCGAGGGGTGCGACCTACCCAACTATCCCCCAAGGATGCGGAAGTGCGTCCCCATCAAATGGCCAGATGCTAAGAGGCTCCTTTATTTTTGACTCTTTTTCTTTTAAAAAATTTATTATTATTATTTAGTTAGGTTCCAACGTGGCCCCTATTTTTGGTGGCTAGGGGTTAAACGATCCCTATTTTGAGTCCCATTCCCTCTCTTTGGTTAGGGGTGGCCAGCCCCTTTGGAGGGGCTGCCAAGATGTAGGGGCGACGGCCAAAGAGCCACCCTACCTACCTAAGTCCCTTTAGCGGCCTCCTAATGGTGTAAGTTGATTGTTTTTGGTGGTGATAATAGTGTTGGTCTTGTATTGTAGAGTTTATAAGATTCGACGTGTTTAAATCATTTTTACAGTATAATGGTTAAAGAAAATGAGCGGGAGGTAGACGTAGAACAAGATAAGGCTAGTTTTCTTAATTTTTCTGGTTTTTCTCCATTTTTAAAATTGAACCTCGGACGCAACATTATTGGCCACACAGGACCGAGATACAACATAGTATCTCGATTGTATGTGGTCAGGAATCTATAAGGAGTATTAGAATAAAGTGACAAAAACCATATTTGATCAGTTTTGTACTAGTATCGGCTATTGGGTGCCAAGAATTGATGAATGGTCTCGACCACAATGTACAAATAAGGCATGTTGTTTCTCGAGCCTGTAGTACCGAGATACTATGTTTTCAGTGTTTTTTTCGGTCTTCTCATTGTTAATACTTACGATATAAGTAATTTGTTACAAGAAACTTCATCCACATCATCCACTTTTGAAAGGAGGTCGTTGATTGGGTTCAACAGTTAAGATATGAAAGAAAGTTTATTCTGGTTACGAAGAAGTCCGATACTATAGGGTACACTACTGATGTTGTCCAGTACAGTCTTGTAGATGTATGACTGCAAGTAATTCATTGTTCACATAATGTTATGTTTGAGACTTTTTGTTATTCTTTTGAACCTGTCTGTTCGAGTTCAATTTAAAAATTGATGCATAGAACAATTCGGTCTTGCGGTACTAAGATTATTGGATACCAATCCGACCTGCGAGACCGAAATGTTTGGTTATCGTGTAACGTCGCTTTAATTAATCCTAATTAATTGAGTAATTACTTATTAGGTAAGCTCGTACCCATGAAAATGCCCCCTACAAGTTTAGGACACGTGAGAGTGATTAACTAGATAAGTCGGGGTTTAAAATGGTTAGTTGTGGTTTAAATGTTTGCATGGAATTTAAAAAATGTCAAACAAAACCAAATAACATTCAACCTCCACAATATGGACACCTCACCATATCGATGACATTACCCACTCACATTCTTCTCTCTCTTCATTTAAAACCATAAAACTTTCTCTCTTTTCTCTCTCTCTCTCTCTCTCTCTCTCATTCTCTCCTTTAAAAAATAAACTCTCATCTATCCCTCATCTTGGTTTGCACTTTCCCTCCCAACAAACCACTCTCACTCTATTTTCGCCCAAAAAACCACCCTCCAAAACTACTCTCTCTATCCCAACTTTCATCTCCTCTCTTCTAATAGCCTCCCCACCCATGACATCCTTGTTTCAAGTCTCAGCCTCTCATATCTTTCGGTTTCCCGCTTATGGTCTCCTTATCCCTCTCCCTTACGACACCCGCGCCCACTTTCGGCTCTGGCAACATAACCTTCCTCGCTAGCGACCTCCTTAGACCGAGGTAAGTAGTTACGATATGATAATGGTGAAATAAATGACGTGTGTAAAGATCTCGAGGTGGGGTTAGTGTATATAGTGTGCGTAGTGATCTTGGGGTAATCTTAGAGCACATGGGAGCGCATCACCTTATGATTTATGCCACGAGATGATTAGGACTATTTTGATTGCTACCCCAAGATTAATGTTATCTGTGTAATGGTTTTAAGGCTTCCTAAGGATCCGTGTTGATGTGTGGGATGTAAATGGTGCACGAGATGTGTGTTGAAGATGCACATATCTCGAGGTAGCTGTGAGATTTGTGTCAGTTTTTTAATAATATTAAATTACTCTGAGATTCGCGCTATTATGTTGATGTTTTTGATGGCTGCCTTAAGATCCATGTTGATTTCGGAGCATAGATTATTACCTCAAGATGCGAATCGAAATCACATGCATCTCGAGATTGCCAGAACAAGTGTGCTAATCTTTAAACAAATAAATAAATAATGATGATAAAAATATAATAAACAATAGTAATCTCGAGATTTCGGGTTAAATATTTATATAAAGGGGAAAATCGCATCGAGATGCGCATTAGTCGCTACACGCATCTCGAGATTCCCTCAGGTTCTTATTGATCAAAGAATAATAAATAAATAACAATATAAATGTAACAAGATTTGTAAAGGACTCAAAATACACTAATGACCATAACGAGATTATTCTCGATACATATATGATCCTCCAAAAATATTCTAATGGTGACTCAAGTTGAACCCAACCTCATTATGTGTATGTGAATTTAATAAAACACGAATAAGTTTTGAAATGATAATAACTAGAGATAATTGAATGATCTTTAGTAAATTTGGACCTGGCAATTATGGAACGGGAGTGAGGATCGGTATTCGGATAATGCATCGACATGATTGAGGTAAGTAAACCCATGAGAAAGTTAGCTTAGAATTTATTTATTTCCCTTTTAATTTACTTATTTCACTATTACTGTTCACCGGTTTGGCTTTCATACACACTATATTCTTGCGCGTGTCCATATATGGTCAAAAGGATGGTATGACCCATTTCTGGCACTCTTGTAGATGACGATCATATTTGTTGCCACAGTGTTGGTCATGCCATAGACTACGTGTGAGATTCCTCTCTAAGAGTTGATGATTTTGAAAGTGGGTTGATGTGAGGCTTGCATCCATCATAGAGTTCATCTCCTTCGAGACCTTAGGTGGAAGTCTACCTTCCGACCAATAGAGTTTCTCATTTCGACCATGAAGAAGAGGTGGGGATTACCTCGCCACTACGGCCTTCTCATATTACTATTTGCATCCCAGGGCTCAACAATTATACACTACACTCGCATTACATATTATTAATTATCTTAGCGACTTATATTCGTGTTTTACATTTTCGTTTATTTACTTTATCTGCATGAATTTTAGTCATTTTTCTGGGAGTTCCTTTAAATACTAGCTGAGTTTCTCTTGGAATTATTCATTATAACTTGTAATTGTTTTTGGTGGCAAGTTGCAGATCGTACAATGAGCTGGATCTAAGGAACCACGTACAATACCTTAGCTTATAGGTGTTTGTATTTATGTATGTAATATATTTTTTGGATCACTTTGGGATACTTATTACTGCTATATGTATATTAACACTTACTATACCTTTTTGTCACCTTTATTGATATAAATGGTTATGCTACCTTCCCCAATTCTCTAGTTGAAAGCTTTACTTAACTGAATATTTCAATGGAGAAGGGCCTCAGACTATTCGAGATGATAGTATGAAAGGTTAGGTATCCTTAAACATGGCCAAACTATCATGTGAACCTCTCCGAATGGCATGGCTCCACAATCTCCACGTACTTCAAGGTGCTAGAGTAGAAGGACACTAGTTAAACGATAGTGTCAGGTCTGATCTCAACGTATGGATCCCAAGTCACCTACACCAACTAAGGGAACAAGTTATAAACAAGACGTAAGTGTGATAAATTGTAGACGCAATCAAACAACACACTTCACTATACCACAACCTATCCGGTATCTCGCAAATACAAGCTAGCTTATCCACGTTCGTGACTGTCTCATGTTTCTATGTCCACTTAGAAACATAGAGTTGAATATGGTTGATGTATTTTTTGTTCGGCGCGGCGAGCAAGAGTTTGAAGTGCTCGTACAATCATCCATAGATAGGAAAAAATAGAAATCACAACAAGTAGTGGAAGTACACAAGTAAAATAAAAACATTAAAAAATAAGTAAAAAATAAGTAAAAAATAAGAATTTTACACCTCAAGAAAAGTCAGGTACCCTGCAATCTGTGATACTCTAGTTGCCGACCTTGGGTGACGATAAAGGTAAGATAAATCGCTTGCACTCTATGCATAGGTTTCCACCTCATCCAAATTCTTCAAAACCTTGAGCAAAGTAATAGAGACTCGTTACCCACTTTATCACTAAAAAGCGTATTAGATAGCATGTACAACAAATATGCATGTTTAGGTAAGTAGAGTGCTTGGCTTTAGAGCACCATCTACTCTCCAGCCAACAGTTTCTTATCGAGAGATTTCTAGTGATGTTAATCTTTTCATCAACGTCTTCAATGCTAATCCTGAGCAACTTGGAAACTATATGAATCGCCTCCAAGTGAGACTCCTCGGTGTACCTTGCAAAATTCTCTACCGCTACAACCTTGCCAGTCAACGGGATGCTAAACTGAATACTCTATCCTTCAAACTAATAAACATTTCATCGAACAGTAAGTGCAATGTATTCATCTCCGACTGCTAGCTTTCAACAAAAGCGAAGATAAGCTCCTTGTTGCCTTTCCAATATAAGCGTTTATCAGTAGCATCAAATTGGGCCTCTAAATGATCCTCTGCAGGCCTTCGGTGTAGGGCGGCAAGACTGCAAGTCCCACTCAACTAATTGAGCCCTATAGTTTATACTTTTAATCAATGGGCAATGTTGTTAGAAGAAAACAAATGTTTGAATACATTGTCATAACTTGGAATAATGTGTAGCATGCATAATAATTTTGTTCCAAACTGAGTTTGGAAAAAATCATACATCATTGTTTCAAATTGCGGCCTTGATATAATTTAGGAAGCTCTTCAACAAAGAGTGGTTGATAGGACCACCAGGGAAAGGAATGAAGGAGTCATCTTTAGGCTCCTCTACATTCCGACTAGCTGCACCACTACTATTCTGCTCATGTGGCTTTGCGCTATGGTAGTTTTATTTTTTTTACTTAGGGCCTAATCACAAGACTCAGATGATTTAGATGATCCAAATGATTCAAATGTCGCGCTCGCACTCTCAGCATGACCTTTATGTCAGTTTCACTCGTGAACATGTGATGTCTCATCTTGCACATCATCTCCCCTGTGAGGTGTGCACGTGCACCATTTTGCTCAATAGATTTTTGCTTCTCCTTTTGATGTGAGGTTGTTTGTGGCTTTCGCCCACCCCATATATCCGAAGTACCTGTCGGTCGTTCGGCTCTCGAGGCCTCACCGTAAACTTGTTGCTTGAGAAATGGTAGTATTTCTTTGGCCATATCTGTTAAGTAAATGTCAAAATAATGCATTGGAATCATGTCAAGAAACCCAAAAAATTAACATAATATTGAGTTTCGGGACCACATAACCAAGACATGCCTATTTCTCTCGAAGACACAACACCGAGACCTTGGAAAAGATTTCGAATACTAACCTCTGAGCCCCTTCAAGAGGTCTCTGACACTAACCTCCATACACTTTCCCAATCATATTCATGTACTATACTCAGTGGGCTAGACCAAGATAAAGATTAATATCTTAGTATCTTAGAATCGAGACCAAATGGGATATCTCAGTTGTCTACGGCCACCTACATTTGGGGTCCCTTACAAATTACTTTCGGTGGGTTTGACCAATACTTCCTGTATCATCCATTCAATGAAAGACCAAGACGATAACACAAGTCACGTACCTATGTACCGACCATTACAGGTATGGAAAACTAACCGTAATTTTTACATCAACGGGAAAGGCGACGAGAACCAAGCAAATGGATGACAAATTCATGGATAAGACACATTAACCTTCATGTGAAAGTCGAACTCATAATACTAACAAAATCTACGACCTTCTCCGAGACCCTTCACACCACAAACCCTCTTTTGCAATAGCCGAATGTTTAAACAAATGAGAGGAATGCCACAACCGACAAAATCGATATAGAAACCAAGAGGAATGGGTGTATTGTATGCTATGTAGACGAGAGAAGGGCTAGGCGGTTTTAGGAGTTTTCAACTCATTTTAGGTGTTTTGGTGGTGGGGCACTCGTGTTTGAAGCAAAGGCAAATTTATGAAACTTTTAAGGTGCCCTGAAAAGTTGCTTGGGGGCTCATATCATCGGGATGCCCTAAGAAACAACAAGAGTGCGCATTGCCTAATTCTTAATTAATAACTCTAAACTTTAATTTATTTCCAATAACTTTTGAAAATCAATTTATATTTTGTAATTTTACCAATTTAACATTAATACATATAATACAAGCATTTACCATGCCAACCATATATGAAAACATGAAATTATCAAAATACCTCGACATAGGTATTTTAAATTTTTGGGTCATTATAGGAATTCGAGTAAAAGTCTCGGCAAGAGTTTGAAGGCGAAATGTAAAGAAAAAACACGTACTGGCATATTGCAAATCAAATGCCAAACACAAATTGTAATTGCAAATTGCACATCAAATTGCACATCAAATCAGTTCACGAGCGAAACAACACAATTAGTGCATCCACATAAACGAAAAATTAGTGACTTTGCCTCATAATTGAAAGTAATGAGAAGTGAGGCGCATGAGTAGATCACGGGATGCAAGGGAGATCAGAGGCGGTGAAGTTGGATTAGATGGGAGACCACATCGATAGACAGGCAAATACGCTTGGACTGGTATGCATGAAAAAGACACTCACAAAGGCTTACGCAAAAGGACGTCCTTTCGGTGATGGACAAAGCAAAACGAATCAGTCGTCGACTCGAAAGTTGACATACCTAAAATTAAGGCTCTGGTTTTGATACCGTGTTAATGTAATTGAATTTGTATTAATCAAGCCGAATGGAATATAATGGGTTGATCTTATTTATAGACTTTAACAATGAATAAATAAGAAAGAAATTAAGAAACAAAATAGTAACACCGTAAATACCGCAATTACAAAAATATGGCAACTTTATACATGCACGTTGCTTGATACAAACTAATCGCGTGCCCTAAAGGGTGTTGTGGAGTGGCTACAAAAAAATATGTGATGAGTTTAATTTTCCATGACTTCCTCATTTCCTTTTGTCATTTGTGTTCGTGGTAGGGGTTCTTCTAGCCCTGTGAAATTAGTTTAATTTGCCACGGTTATCAAAATTTAAAATTAAATTAACTCATGTTGTGGTCAAACTTGCAAGGTTGAAAGATTGATTTTTTATATAAATTGCTCACAATATAGCAAACTTTGTGAAACAATTAGCTATCGATGGCATTATAAACTAAAATGGTTCAATCAAAGATATGGATATTTGTTGTAAATAATATAGTTTGACAACTCAACATATTTTACCTCTTATTATTCAAACTATTCACATGATGTAACACCCACTTTAATTCATGTAATTACTTAGCCTTAATGTTATTTATTTATGTAATTATATGGAAATGTAACTTGTGTCCTTTGGTCTTATTGAAGCCCTATATAAAGAGGTCACACCCATGTAATGAGGTACACCATATTGGAATGAAAGTTCTTTCATTTCTCTTCTCTCTTCTCTTGTTTTACTTCTAGTTGTTTATGTTTACTTTCTTATAGCTTTGGTCCTAATTATTTTACAACACGTTATCAGTACAAGTCACTACGCTATGAGAAGAAAAGTCTTCAATCAATTCAAGAAGATTTTTCGAATGAGATTGAGAAAGAAAAGTCTTCAATCAATTCAAGAAGATTTTTTTTCGAATAGAGATTGACAAAAAAAGTTGCGTATACTCCGCTTTTTTTGTCAGAAGATATAACTTATAAATTTGAATTTATGGTTTTGATTAGGTATTGCAAAATATTTAGAAGTTACTTTACTTGCATTACAAGGCCAACATTATCAATCAACTCAAAGTTTGATTTTTGTGATTTTGAATCCAAAGTACCAAAAAAATGATAATAATTAATTTAGAAGTCAAACATAGCAAAATAAAATTAAACTTTGACAAGTTTCTTCATGGCTTAAGTCTAACATAGTAAAATAAAATAAATCCATGTTTTCTTCAATGTTTTCACTCCATGCTTCTTCTATTTCTTCTTCACGTGAAGCTTTCTTCCAATTCATCATCTTTACCCTTTGAAACCATTGCTTCTTGAGCTAAATGCACTTGGCAAGTGTTCCATGACATCAAAAAAAGATGGGGGAATATTTTTTCTAAATGACATAACGTAAGTGAAATACGTTCATCAATAACCTTTAAATCGAAAAGTCTATTAACTTTAGACCACGCTTGCTTGAAGAAATGACTTAACTCAATAATTGGTGCAACAACATCGTTTGGCAACACTCCTCGAATAGCCAAAGGAAGTAATTGTTGTAAGAGAATATGGTTGTCATGGCTTTTGAGACCTCGAATAACACGTTCTTTAACATTGACGCATCGTGAAATATTTGAGGAATACCCATCTGGCACTTTCACACTCTTCAATCTCTCTAAAAAGATAGTTATTTCTTTCTTATTCATTGAAAATCGTGCCGGAGGTATATAAAATTTATTAGAACCCTTTTTCTGAACATGTAAAGGTTTTCTAATACCCATTTCCTGCAAATCACGTCTTGCATTCAAACCGTCCTTAGATTTTCCATCCACACCTAATAATGTAAAAAGCACATTGTCGCAAACATTCTTCTCAATATGCATCACATCCAGATTGTGGCGTATCAAATTATACTCCCAATACGAAAGTTCGAAAAATATACTCTTTTTTTTCCAACTATGCACCTTATTCTTGACGATGACGGGGTTCACATCTTCTTCTCTTCGTCTTTTAACACTGCTTACTTTAATTTTTTTCATAAGATCTTCTTTTCTATACTCAGTAAGTATCTCATACTTATCTAGCTGATGTAACACCCCACTACCTGTCAAATAGTTAGGCACGTTATCCCACTCCCATTTCCCATCAAAAAATTTATCCCTCCGAAACTTATGATCCACAGGTAAAAATCTTCGGTGTCCTGTAAAGCAATATTTACCACCATACTTCAACCATTGAGATTTTGTTTCTATATTGCAACAAGGACATGCAAACTTTCCTTTGGTGCTCCATCCTGAGAGATAAGCATAAGCGGGGAAATCACTAATGGTCCACAACAATGCAAAGATGAAGTTTGAACATTTCATTTGTGGATGCATCATATGTGAGTACACCTTCGTTCCATAGTTCTTTCAACTCTTCAATAAGTGGTTGCATGAATACATCTAGCTTATCCCCCTGGTCCATATTTCCCATCAATGAGTGTTGATAAAATCAAAAATGGTTGTTTCATGCACAACCAAGGTGGCAAATTGTAACACATCAATACAACGAGGCCAAGTGCTATGAACTAACGACATATTCTGAATGGGTTAAATCCATCTCGTTGCTAGTCCAAGTCTTACATTTCGTATTTCACTAGCAAATGAAGAATTTTTGTATCAAAAGTCTTCCACGCTTGAGAATCTGCAGGATGCCTCAATACACCATCATCAATTCGCTCTTTTGCATGCCATGTCATAAGTGAAGATGTTTTCGATGACATAAATAATCTTTTCAATCTAGCTTTCAATGGAAAATATCTCACTTGTTTGGCTGCAACTCGCTTTCCCCCATTTTTATTTGCAATTGTATTTTTACTTGTATTTGGGTCATTATAATCATCTTCCTTATACCTTGATGTATGACAAATAACACATTCACCAATATCCTTATTTTCATCTTTGAACAACATACAATGATTAGGACATGCATCCCATGTTTCATAAGTAAAATCCAAATCTGTGGTCATTTTGTTTGCTTTGTAATATGAATTAGTAATCGGACGCCTTCAGGAAATGCTTCTATCAACAACTCAAGCAACAAAGTAAACGACTTATCTGTCCAACCACTCATTACTTTCAAGCTCAACATCCGTACAATGAATGAAAGTTGAGTGAATTTTTCACATCCTGGATATAATGGTTGTTCTGCATCTTTTATAAGGTTAAAAAAGGATTTAGTTTCTTCATTAGGTCCAAACACTTGTGTAGATTCACTCGAGTTTCCAGTCTCTGCATCATCAATATTAGGAATCCCAAATGCATCATGTACCATTCCAACCATATCATCATGAAACGATTTATGTCTTTCTTCATTATCTTCATAACAATCTGAATGAGTATTAGATTCTCCATGATAAATCCAATTTTTGTAATGATTTAAGAATCCATTTAAAATAAGATGTCCTTTAACCTTTTCTCTTGACTTTAGAAATCTATTGCAACACTCCTTGCATGGGCAATAAATTTTTCCTTTGTCCCATTATTGGCATAAGCGAAATCTAAAAATTGTTCATACCCATCCATACATTCTTGAGAATTTCGATCAACTAAAGATATCCAACTCTTATCCATTATTTCTGCACTAGGAATATGAAACATGACATTAACACAATTAAATGAAGATTATTACAATAGAATATATTTATCATCCAAGCAAGTGTACGAACATGAAATCACAAACAACTATAACATCAAAGATTAAATAATTACTTCAACACATGATTCTAATGCATTATAATGTTGATCATGACATGCTTTACTAGTAAAATAAATATGAAATATCCTACCAAATACACACATTGTAGGAATGTAAGAAAATTCACAACCTTGTATCGAGAGGCCATCTCGCCATTTGACAGTATTCACTTTTAAATAGAAATTTTATTTTTAATTATCATAATATTAATAAAGCAAAATTCATCATTTCATTCATCTCTAAACTTTGTATACTTCATGCTATTGGTTTCTAAATTTGTATTAATATCTATTACTAAATCGAACAAAGATATACATTTAGTTTTTCCATCATTTAAAGTATCAAATTTCAACGATGTGGGTAATAAGAGTGTTGTGTGACTAGTCAAAAAAAGCAAAGTAGTTTATATTCGTAAATCGAACAACTAACATTGGCCAACAAAAGTAAAAAAAAAAAAACAAAACAAATTAACTTCCCTAAAAAACATAGAAAATTTAAACTTTGGGGATCAAAATCACAAAAACTCAAAAGTTCAAGGATCAAATGTATAACAATAAAAGTTTAGTGATCAAATGTACACTAATAAAAATTTTAGAGATCAAAAGCATAAAGGTTATGGAAGAAAACCTATTTAGTTTTCACTATGATGACTTTTATGTTTTGCAAAGGTTTGCTTACCTTTTTAAAAGAAAGAAGTTTTGATTCCTTTTTAAGGAGTTTGTTTGAATGGAATTCACGTAGCTTTAGGTGCTTCAATTAATTGTGCTTAAAGTTTTGGATGTACCGAAACATTTTTAATTAATCTAAAAATATATTCAAGAACGACATATTTTTCTATTAATTTGCATGTCGTAAAATATATAAATATTAGTTTAGATAGACTTACATAAACTTGTTTTCTTCACCACTTGTGGTAGGAAAGCTATACATCTAGGGCATTGTCCATACTAATGCAATGCTCAATATATAGAGCTTGACCTAGCTCTCTATTGGCGTTTGAACTTGGTGCCTAGAATTTGTCACCTAAAAATCTATGCCATTCGAGTTTTATCACTTATTAATCTAGGGATTTGGTGAGTTTGTTTTCACTATTGGATAAAAGACCCCTATTAATATTTAATACACCATCCATTACTTGGCCATTGTTTGTAAATGATCTAGATTTGAATTTAATATTAATATTCTGTGCATTAGGGACATGGGCACATTTTTTAATAGACAAGCAAAATGCTTAAAAATCTCACAAAGCGATTCCGAACTAGTGCATTTTAGTGAACATAGTATATGATGCAATCCAACGCAAGAGAAAAGTCAGAGGCATTTCATTTGGGATTTAGAAGACCTTTTTGGCCAAGACAATCCAAATTAAATTTGGGCTAAAGTGCATACATGGGCCAACCAATTTGGCCTAGTTCTATCATTTGGGGGGGTTTTTTATGTGTTTAGATGTATGGCAGCAAGTTGGACTGCAAGAGATGAATAGTGCTAACCGCCTAGGTTGTTGAGTTGGAAATATATTGATTTGCATTTCTATGTTCTTTGTATCTTATAAGCAGACAAATGAGCTCGATTTGTTAATACAATACCCCCCCTATTTAAAATTATTATGTTCCTATCCTTTTCATAATAAACTATGCCTTTGATTACTTGTCTCTTTAAACAAGTCCACATCCTTGTTTTTACAACTTTTTTTTTTTTTTTTTTTTAAGTTTTTCAAAGATGATCTATGTATTCATGTGTTTGGATTTTCCTAGTACTTGTTTGAAATGGACCTAATAATGTCAAATTTAATTCATTTGAGGAAATGAAATAGAGTTTTAGTGCAAGAAAACATTGAGAATTGCAGAGAATTGTATATAGGAAAGGAAGTCGAGCTCTGGGAGTAGTAGATCAATTTTGCTAATTTTTAGTTATCTTATGTGTTTGGTCAAGCCCTACAAGTCAAAGTGTCCTTGCATGTTTCTAGGTCTACCTATTGTGGTGTACTCCCTAGATTTACATTTTCTAAGTTTATAAATGGGAGTCTTTTTGTTATTGTTTATCAAAGTTTGTAACTATCAATATAAAGTCACCAATGTAAGACGTTTGAATCATGGAACTATGAAATGAGAGTTTATCTCTAGTTTGAGAGCTCCTTCTCTCCTTAGTTCTTTATTGAACTTTTTGAACTTATCAAGGAACTAATCAATCCTTGTGGCATTCTTGCACTTCGGGTTCTTGTTCATGGCGAGCAAGAGTTTGAGTGAGATCATCCAATCTTGAATGAAATTTGTGAGTTTACTGCAGAATTGGTTTCTTTTCTTAGGTTCTTCATTGAAATGTCTCCAAACTTATGAAGGAATTGACAAGTCCTTGTGGTGTTCTTCCCACTTAGGGTCTTTGTTCTTCTTGTTCAAGGGCTATTGGGATCTAAATAATATGTTCAAGTACATAAGAAACCAGGGGGTGAGATGAGGATTCGGGTCTACCTTTTTTTTGCCGACCAGAGAGCAGCGGCGCCGACCAGGGAGCAGCGGCGCCGACCAGGGACCTGCGGCGCCGGCCAGCGACCAGGGAGATGCAGAGGGAGGAGGCGCGATGCGCGCCGACCAGCGACCAGGGAGATGCAGAGGGAGGAGGCGCGATGCAGGACGACCAGCGAGGAGGCGCGATGCAGGACGACCAGCGAGGAGGCGCGATGCAGAGGGAGGAGGCGCGATGCAGGATGACCAGCGAGTCGGCGAGATGCAAAGGGAGGAGGTGCGATGCAGGACGATGACCCGGGGAGATGCGGGACGACCAGGGGGATGAACGAGATAATTTAAATTTTCAAGTTTTGAGTTGAATGCATATTCATTTTTCACTACTTAAAAGAAAAATGAATTTGGAAAGACAGGTTTCCAAATCTCATATATGAAAATGATTTTGCATAAATTCAATTTTTTGGAGTTGGCCTAAATCATGTTGAGCAACCTAAATATGAAAATTGTTCTTTTTGAAACTGCATGCTACTAAGTACTTATATATTTTTTCAAAATACCAAGTCACCAATATACAAGTACCACACCATTACCATATTTGTAGCAAAGTTAAACATCATTAGAGTTCAAATAGTCATTGTTTGTTTGGTGTCAATAAGCATGGTCAGAGCCACATCTTAACCAACACGTTAAGTTAATAAAGATATTACAAATTTATGTTCTTATTTGACAAATAAGCCATAGAGATAGAGTCATGCCAAATGAGAATCATTCTCATATTATATAAATTATCAATGCTTTTTTTTTAATTTTATTAATTTATTTTCTCACATAACACACCACGCCCTTCTTAAACTTAATGAATTAAATATTTTTCGATGAAGTAATGCCCCTAAAACAATTGCTATAAGACAACTTAGCGAATATACACTACTTTTACTTTACCATGTGAAGAACTGTGAGTTTTTCTTCAAGTCTTTTGACTTCTTCATCAAGCCATTGAAGTCCTGCATACGTTTTGCATATATAGATAATTTATAATCATCATTAATTGTAAATACGAATGCATGTGTCCTGTCATATTTGTCACGTGTTAATATTTATCAGCATATGTGTGCATGTAATTTTTATAAAATTGATTTATTTCAATCAATTTCCGTTTATTTTACATATGAA
Source organism: Stephania yunnanensis (assembly GCA_039657365.1). NCBI lineage: Eukaryota > Viridiplantae > Streptophyta > Magnoliopsida > Ranunculales > Menispermaceae > Stephania > Stephania yunnanensis. The sequence continues at coordinate 46,267,050 of CM077584.1, read as the reverse complement.
TGGATTAATATATTTATTAAATGCATCATTTTCAGTTATTTATGCATACATGATTTTTGAATAAAAAAAATTATATTAACAATATATAGGCGGAAAACCAGAAGATGCGGGGCTACTTGCTATAAATAGTGTATGGAAAAACTCATCTGGTGGTAACAATGCCACGTACTATTAAATATATTATAAAATATTAAATATATATTATTTATGCACGACACATTATATATATCACATCGATTGCGAAAGTATGCTCCGCAATCATGCCTTTGTATGATCTTCTACATTTAAAATAAAAAATCAATATGTGACATATTGTACCAGCTCGTTTTATTAACGTCGCTATTTATCTCATAATTTCATATTAGGACGCTAGCTCAAATCCATGTAGACGTTGCGAGTAGGCTAGGACACACATCGACTTAAGTAAACCAGCCATTTGCCTAATTCATTGCTTATTTTGCAAAACATATTTATTACTTTATTCGATAATACATCGCATGTTTGTATTAATATGGTTATATCGTGCGATATTTTGTGATGTGTATTCGCTTCGTGATTCATGTCAACACGGGTATCGGGTAGACGAATTACGCGTACACTAGAAAACTCATCTAATTCACGTTAAGATGACTAGTTGATCAATTGAAATAGGTAATGTAACCATAGGCTAAGTTGATTAAATTAGAATAATAGGCTATGGCTTACCTTGGGATGCGTATCGAGACGCGATGAGCCGGGTACCGGGTATCCGAAGGTTGGTGAGACCATAAATTTGCTAATAAAAGAGTCTAAGTATAACAACCATAATCAAAATACGTGGCTAAGTTAGCTATTTAAATAGTTGAATTAAATCTTTCTATAGTTAGAAAGGATTTTTCTAAGCTAAGGATGAACATGGAGATAATCCTAGTGAGTATACGAGGCTATCAAGTGGGTTAATGGAGTCACAAATCTATGCGTTATAGCATGAATAAGGACCACAAGATAATCATCAAGATCTGCATAGCACACTTGATAATAACATAACATATATAAGCAAGTGAATGGGATTTTTTTCATCTATACTAAACCCAAAACGCATGCAAATTGTAGAAAATCGGAGAAGAAATGTGATTTGGAGGCTAGAATTCAACAATTTAGAGCTCTAACTTAGATATTAAACACAAAGTAATCATCTTCTTCACCTCATATACATGAAAATGAACTCAATTTGGTATGCTTGGTGTAAATCTAATATGAGGAATAGGTCACTGATTTTTTTATGAATTCTTGATCAAGTATAGGTATATTTACCATTCCAAATGAGAATTATAAAATGTCTTTGAAAAAACTTGGGTTTTGTTTTTGGGAAAAACTAGTGAATGCATGAATTTGATGATTTTGATCTAATTGGTGTTGTTCTGTTGATTTGAAAGATGTTTTAAAGTCACCATTGAGTGGAAAATGAACTTGCAGGGTTAGGTTAGCTAATTGGGGTGTTGGGGACATAATTCTTGAATTGAGAATTCTATCACCCAGCGCAGATAACGCACTATACAGTTTGGGTGCCCAACGATTTTTTCAAAATGAAGAGCAATAGTGCGCTAGACTGATTCCCTAGCGCACTAATCACACCTAACGCACTAGGCAAACCCATAAGAGCGCTAATGACAAATGAAAACTGAATTTAAGGAATGTTTTTGGAATTTTTGACTTAATACATATTTGAACACTTGTAACCACCTTAATCACATAAAATTTAGATTTCATGGATTTAGGGGACTGTAGCTCGGTATCGGGGAACTAGTTGGGTCGGATTCAGGAGTCCAGGGAAGTCAGAGAGCATTTTGAGTTTTGTAAAACCAATTGAAAAACTATGAGTATTTGATTCTGTTTTGACTTTCTTAATTATTATGCATGCTTGATTCCATTACTCTATTCCATTATTTGGATGTAGGTCGAGTTTACTCTCTTGGATCTCCTTGTTGTGTGTTCATGATGCTCTAGATTGCACGTGTGACCCAACCCCTCGTGAATGGCAACCCAAGCTTGCCTTCATGCATGTGTCGGTGACTCAACGATTTTGCCAGCACTGCGAGAGACCAGGTGAAGGAGTATTTATGGCACCCAACAAAGGGATCCTGGTGACCTGAAGTACAGTCTAGTCCATTTAGAGTGAGCACGCACATTTTGTTTAGCTTATTTGTTATTTATTCATGCGATTAGCGATTACAGTTGCCTATTATTTACATTATGCATGTCTATTTAATAGTCTTTATTTAATCTCCTATACTTTATCATGCGAATGCTCAGAGGAGTTCCTTAAGATTTTACTCACTGGACTCGTCATTTATCTTTACTGATGTCGTGTGCACATCCTAGTACAAGTAGGGGCAAGGGGATCCTAGACAACTACATTTGATTGCCCACTATAGAGGACTTATTAGTACTTGTTTATTTTGATATTTGGGTATTAAAAGAATGGAGTGACAATGTACATGTACATATATACTATTTCTAGTATTGTCGCCTACATACAGAGTACTTTTTTGGGTTTTCCACAGTAGGATATGCTCATATGATTGATGTTATATTTTGATAAACTTATACTTTACTTGCTCAAATTAAGACTTTCGTTGATTTATTATTAACTTGTAAGGCACAAACTACTAGAACGGCTAGGATTTGAATAAGCTACAAAGAATTGAATCTAAGGAATTAAAAGACTTAAGGAAAAAAACTTAAGAAAAGTTGAGAAATCAATTAAATAAACTAATAATACACACGTGGACATGAATATCGAGACATGAGATGGACGGGCAAGTGCCAAACACGTGTAATTGGTCCCACCAGGCGAGGAGCGTACGACAAGACGACACCCTGGTGCAGCCTTGGGGCCCGGGGCTGCCATAGTTGGTATCAGAGCAATGAGTTTTAGGAGTTTGGAAATTTTAAATGAATGAGCATAAAACTTAAGATGTGGAAACCCGATGATATTACCTTAGAACCTTAGTTGGGAAGTGATGCGAGGCGGGTAGAGTTAAGGTTATATGTGTTATATTTTGCTATATATATGATATACGTATATATATATATATATCGAGTCTGATCTAGAACACGCTTGTCAGATCGATCATGGACAGACAGTTGACTACGCCTCATGAGATTGGACAGACTAGCAATGGAGCTAGTGACCCTTATCACAACGAGTATAGAGGACTGACTCGTAGCCCAGGAGACTCAGATGGCCGAGGTATTATGTCAGTTACAGGATCAGGTCAGTGCACTTACAACACTTGCTACAGCTTCGGCTACGGCACCCCGAGACTAAGTGGTTGTCACAGTACCTGAAGGGACAACCGTCGCACCAGATAATGTTGGGGCATATGCCCTAGGTCAATCTACAAACATTGTTTATCTTATGATTTTAGTTAATAAAATTGAGGTTTTCATGTGCTATTTTATTATAAGTGATTGCATGTTTACCTTATTGTAAGATCCACGGGTATTTGTTGAAATATCTTCAATTTCCCTTGTCGATTATTATACTGGGAACTATAATTAATTAATACTAGTGTGAATCATGATTAATGTTTATGTGATGATCATGCATATAGGGTTACGAATCGAGATCATGAGTACTTGTTAGGGAATAGTGTATAGGACTTACCCGCTATGAGAACACCACATGGATTAAGCCATAGGTGTTACTCATGATAGGTATATCATTTAGTCATTCGACTTGAGATTACCATAGACTTCAATATTATAAGCATGGTAATTTGACACAATCGAATGTTGTCTTTAACTAAACGATTATGAAAATTGTTATTGTTTACCATGTGAGTAATATGTGAAGGTGTGTAATTAAGATATAATTTTTCACTCTGGTATAAAGAGAGATATTAGTGGATCCCTCGATATGATAGACTGATAATGGCTAAGTCAATGTGAATTGATATGTCTAATGTCACTTGGGCATTTTCAGTTTACCTAAAGATCGAGACTAGTACAATTGAACATTAAGTGTGACTTTTCATGCCTTATGTTTAGTCAAAGGATATCGCATGACAAAAGGATATGATATTCATTGGGTTATATCGATTTTGATATTCATGCTACTTGGGTAGTCATAATGCCTTGTTAGAAAATGCTTATGACTTGTGTATCAAAATAGTCTTGGTTTATTACCAAAGTCGCATGAACATATTGGGTTGCACACACAGAATGGCTTTGCACAATTTCAATTGGTCCAGAGTAATGAATTTTATATTATGAAATTCATGACACAAAAGACTTTAGATTTATTATATGATAACTTATTAATAACGGGTGTATGTGTAATTTGCTTAAACTGCCTAAATTCAATAGTTGTATTACGAATAGGATTTTAAGTGGGGGCTTATCTACACATAAATAAAGGGTGAAAGCCTAAAATGACATAAAATTCTTGCTTATGCAGATTTTGAGTTATCTAGATTTTGTGAGAGAAAGGAAAACGTTATCAATCTTTCTTAGGGCTAGCACTCTAAATTGTGGTCACCATTTGTGTGTGGATTTTCGAAAAAGGGCGCATGCTCAAATGTCTTGGTGATCGAACAATCACTTAAGAAAATTACAAACTAAGGTATGGTTTACTTTTTAGATCTAGTTTAATGGAACCTATTTTCGATCCTGGTAAGGTTTTTCAAGAATCATTTTGAATTTCCCACTGCGTATGAACTTTAAAAACCCAACAGATGTTCTATAGACACTGATTGATTGATAGAGTAGCTATGGAAACACAGGCAAATAGAGATACACTAGTTGTCATTCCACTAGAGACACCAACTCCTATGCCTCTACCTACAACTACCAAGATAGTCAGTTTTAGTATAAGGATAGATAGCAGGTTCACGATATGGCACCAGCACAGACTGAGCGGCGAAGGCAGTAGCCATACCTGTCCCGTCATGGTAGAGATCATGGAGGACATGATAGGGGTTTGAGAGACCGGGGTCAGGGTCAGAGATCTGGAGATGGACAAGTTAACAAGCAGGAGAGACGTATGTGTCATTAGTGTAGTTATAGGAGATATTTGAGGGCAGACTATAGAGCAACACCGTCCCCGAGATGAAAGCCAGATCAAGCCAGAGAGGGCCCATGCAGTAGCATAGTTGGACGGTAGAGCGACCAGTCAGCTCGTCGAGGATACGTTACATATTCATGGAAGATTTATGCATATTATGGTTAATTGTGGTAGTATTTTATCATTTATTGTAGGACGATTGTTGGAGAGTTAAGTTAATTACACAAACACTAGACATACACCTTTTTCTTAGTATGGCTACTAGGGACAAGATATACCATAACCAGATATGTAGAGACGTGATGATAAAGGCTGACAGACATCAATTATCGGCGGATCTCCTAGTGTTAAAGTACCTAGAGTTAAATGCTTTTCTCGGGATGGATTGGTTGTCGCCTTATCATGCACGGATAGATTATTTTGGAAGAGAGTTGAGTTTTGCATTCTTAGGATACTAGAGTTCTCACTAGTTGGATCTGAGATCGACTTACCTATCACTAGGGGCCGACTAGGCTGCGCAAAAGAGATAGAGGCATTCACAGCGATAGTTGAGTCGAAGATTAGGACCGCGGCAAGGATTAAGGATTTTCTGGTAGTTAGAGATTTCATCAACGTATTTCTAAATGATCAAGCTGGATTTCCACCATCATGAGCGATTTATTTTATCATTGAGCTAATATAAGGGACTTAGCCGATCGCCAGCAGACCTTACAGAATGTCGCCATCTGAGCAGGAGGAGTTTAGGTGACAATTGGATGATTTTTTGGAGAAAGGTTTCATCCACCCTAGTATGTCACCTTGGGGAGCTTCGGTGTTGCTTGCGAAGAACAAGGATGGTTCGATGAGGATGTGCATAGAATATAAGAAGCCGAATCAGGTGACATTTAGGAACTATTATCCATTTCCTGGGATATACGATCTGTTTGATCGGTTAAAAAGCGTCGGGTTCTTCTCAAAGATTGATATTCGCTTAGGTTATCATCAGTTGAGGATTCAAGAAGAGGACATCCACAAGACCATTTTCAGCACGAGATATAGGTTGTTCGAATTCATAGTCATACCATTCGGGTTGACTAATGCCCCAGCTATCTTCATGGATTTGATGCACAGGGTCTTAAGACCATATTTAGACATTTTTTGTGTTTTTCATCGACAATATCTTGATATATAGCATGACTCGTAAGGAGTATGAGAGACATCTCAGGGCATTTTTAATGACATTGAGAGATAGAGCATAGGTTCTATGCCAAGTTCAATAAGCGTGACTTCTGGCTAAGCGCAATGATATTTTTAAGACATATAATCAGTGATAAGGGTGTCTCTGTGGATTCAGAAAAGATTTGGTCTATCGTTGACTGGAAGAAGCTTGAGTCTATTACCGATATTCGGAGTTTTTTGGGACTGGCAGGATACTATCGACGATTCGTATAGAAATTTTACTCGATTGCAACACCGATGACTAGTTTGATTAAAAAGGAAGTTAGATTTAATTGCTCAGATGAGTGTAAGCAGTCTTTCTAGGAGCTGAATAGGAGATTGAATTTTGCATTAGTGTTGACATTGCCAAAGCCAGGCAAGAGTTTGTCGGTTTACACAGATGCGTCAGGCATTGATCTTGGATGTGTATTGATGCAGTAGGGTAGACCAGTTATTTATTTTTCTAAATGATTGAGACTACATGAGGAGAATCATCTAGTGCAAGACTTGGAGCTTGCAGCAATCGTATTTGCGATGAAGGCTTGAAGGCATTATCTCTACGGAGAGCGTCTCCTAGTATACATATCACCTAAGTCTGCACTATATCTTCACTCGAGAGAGATATGAACATGAGTTATAGGAGATGGCTTGAACTATTGAAGGACTACGACTTTTCTATTGAGTATCACCTTTGGAAAGGGAACGTCGTAGCCAACGTATTGAACAGGAGCGAGATTAACGGTCAGATAGTTGTGCGACATATAACACACGAGCATGATTTACTATAGGAGGCATTAGTTATGTGCATTATAGAGGTACATAATATGGTTGGGTCGCACATTTTTTATCAGGTAAGAGTTTCGATTATATCGATTGAGCTGGTTGCTGAGTGTCAAAAGGTTGATTGGCTCTAGGAGCGGCTCAGTGGTCTGGCTCGGGATTCGGAGTGTACTAATTGAGCAGAGTTGGCAAATTAATGTTTGAGACATCGAGGGAAGTTTTGGATACCTATAAATTAGGACTTACTATATGAGATTCTTAAGGATGCACACGGTCTCACTACACAGTTCATCCTAGCCAGACCAAGATGTTTAATCAATTTAGGCAATTATTTTGGTAGCTAGGGATGAAAGCTGATATTAGAGCATATGTCAAGCGTTTTCACATCTGCTAGCAGGTGAAGACTAAGCACATGAAACCAGGTAGACTTCTACAACCGTTAGCCATTCCACATTGGAAATGGTAGCCCATCACTATTGATTTTGTCAGTGGACTACCACACACATCGAAGTGACATGATGCCATTTAGGTTGTAATTGAAATATTGACGAAATCATCTCACTTCATTCCTATTTCGACGAGGTACAAGTTCCTACAACTGAGCATATTGTTTGAGTGGAAGATTATTAGATTGCATTGGTTGTCAGTCTCTATTGTATCAAACAGATATCCTAGGTTGACTTCAAGATTTTATAAGGCTATGCATGAGCGGTTTTGCACCAGGTTGCAGTTTAGTACGGCTTACCATCCTCAGACCGACGGACACTCAGGGAGGTTGATACAGATTTTGAAGGATATGCTCAGTGCTTGTATATTGTAGTTTGGAGGTTCGTGGGAGGATTATCTACCTATGTGTGAGTTTGCATATAACAATAGCTATCAGGCGAGTATTGGTATGCCACCGTTTGAGGCGTTATATGGGAGGCCTTATAGATCACCTGCGTGTTGGGCAAAGCCGAAAGATACACTAACCGTTGGGCCAGAGATAGTTGTTGATCACAAATAAGATTAAATAGATTCGGTAGAGATTTCGAGCCGCGCAGGACAGACATAAGAAAATATGCGGATAAGTATCACGAGGGTCTTAGCTACGAGGAGGACGACATGGCATGTCTAAAGGTTAAGAGAGATTTGTGGTAATGGTGAAATAAATTGTGTGGTAATCATGAATAAATGGTGTGTGTAAAGATCTCGAGGCGGTGTTAGTGTATATCGTATGCGTAGAGATCTCAGGGTAGGCTTAGAGTACATGGGTGTGCGTGGCCTCAGGATTTGTGTCGCAAGATGACTGGGACTATTTTGATGAATGCCTTGAGATTAATGTTGTTCGTGCGATGGTTTTAGGACTGCCTAGGGATCTGTGTTGTTCTGTAGGATGTAAATGGTGCACGAGATGTGTGTTGAAGTCACACGCATCTCGAGGTAGACTTGAGATGCGTGTTAATTTTTTAATAATATTAAATTACTTCAAGATTCGCGCTCTGATGTGATGCTTTGATGCCCGCCTTAAGATCCGTGTTGATTTTGGAGCGTAGATTATATTTTTATCATCATTATTTATTTATTTATTTTAAATATTATCACATATCTCGAGGAAATCTCGAGATGTATGCGATTCTTTAAAATAAATAAATAATGATGATGAAAATATAATATACAATAGTAATCTAGAGATTTTGGGTCAAATATTTATATAAAGGGGAAAAAATACGCATTAGTCGTTACACGCATCTCAAAATTCCATTGGGTTCTTATTGATAAAAAAATAATAAATAAATAAAAATATAAAATGTAAAAAGATTTGTCTCGAAGTGCATGCAAATCAACGGTATTTCTAAGCAACCTCGAGATTTGTGTAAAGAGTCAAAATATGCTAATGACCCAAACGAGATTATTCTCGATACATGTGCGATGATCCAAAAATATTCTAATAGCGACTCAAGTTAAATCCAACCTCATTATGTGTGTGTGATTTAAGAAAACACGAATAAGTTTTGAAATGATAATAACTAGAGATAATTGAATGATTTAGGAAATTTCGACCCGACAATTGCATAACGGGGAAGAGGATCAGTATTCGGATAACGTATCAACAGGATTGAGGTAAGTAAATCCACGAGAAAGTCAGCTTATAATTTACTTATTTCCCTTGTAATTTACTTATTTCACTATTACTTTTCAACAGTTTGGCTTTCATATACACTCTATTCCCGCGTGTACCTGTGTATGGTCGAAGGGATTGTATGACCCATTTCTGGCACTCTTGTAGATGACGATATGATTTATTGCTACGATGTTTGTCACACCTTAGACTACGCGTAAGATTCCTCTTCGAGAGTCAATGATTTTGAGAGTGGATTGATGTGAGGCTACCTCTATCACAGAGTTCCTCTCCTTCGAGGCGTTGAGTGGAAGTCTACTTTCTTACCAACAGAGTTCCTCGTTTCGACCATGAAGAGGAGACGAGGATTACCTTGCCTCTAGGGCCTTCTCAGTTTAGTATTTACAATCCAGGGCTCAACAACTATACACCAAACTCGTGTTCCATATTATTAATTATCTTAACGACTTATATTCATGCTTTATATTTTCGTTTATTTACTTTATCTGCATGAATTGTAGTCTTTTTCTCGAAATTCTTGAGAATACTAACTGAATTTTTCTTGGAATTATTCTCTGGAACTTTTCATTATTTTTTGTGGCAAGTTGTAGATCATACAACGAGCTGGATCTAAAGAACCACGTACAATACTTTCACTTGTAGGTGTTTATATTTATGTAAATACTTTTGTTGGATCATTTTGGGAGACTTATTACTGATACATGAATATTATCACTTACTATACCTATTACTGATACATGTATATTAACACTTATTATACCTTCTTGTCAGCTTTATTGATATACATGGTATCCCTATTGTCGAGTTTTCCACCCTTTCAAGTTTGTTAATCAATGCAAAACTTATTTACATTACTTATTTGCATACTTTTAAAACTTCTGCTTCTAAAACAAACAAATTAAGTTTTAAAACTCTATAACTTAGTATATTTCGATAAAATAATAATTTAAACATCGAATTTACTGAGTCAGATCATTTGATGGTTAGTTTGCAGATCGTCATAGACAGGTGTGAATGTGACGTGGCATGACCTGGTTACGTGTCCAGTGATGTGGCGATGTCTGGTTTGCTTCAAAATTTGGGGCTATCAAATACGGTTTCGAACCTATGAGCTCGACACCCTTCTAAAAACCTTAATTTACCATAAACAACAATTTCAACAAATATCCATCACAGTCATATCATAAACAACCATTTAAATGAAACCCCATCATAGTTATATCAAAAACAACAATTTAATTATTTTAAACTAAGAACATCACAATGATATCAAACTCACACATTCACAAACAAGTTATTTTGTGTTCGCGTTTAGTACTCAAACACAAATATTTTATAACTTAACAACAATGTGTTTTGCTTTCACAAAACTCAACTCTTGATTTTTTTTTCTACTTGCGACTTAAGTATGTATTGATGTGCATGCGCTTGGTTTTCAAAGGCTATTAAACATTTGGAACGAACATGGTTTGTGCACTATCGTGTTGGGAATCTCTTGTGGGGGTAGTTGGTGGTGGTTTTCGTGGCAGTGGTGTTTGTACCCGTGCCAAGACAGATAGTCCACCACATCATTCGTCATTTTCCTTGCAGCCTCCATTTTGGTTGTATCCTTCAATAAGTCTATCCATGCTGACATGGTGTCTGAGGCTCATCTATTACGCTATTCAAAACAAAATACACATAATAAAAAACAATACAACTTTAATCTTAAATAGAACCTACATAAAACTACCTCCAAAAGTTCATAGTCTGCAACATTATCACCCATACCTTCGCTGCACACTGGATTTTCAATGGTAGGATGTGAAACTTGTACAAACCAAGGCAGCTATTCTGGTGTAGCCATAAACTCAAACCACGTTTCCTCGCCACGGCTTTCGGGGGAGAGTAAATTGTTACGCCACCTTTCCCAATTCTCCATTAAAAAGCTTTACTTAACCAAATATTTTAAAGGAGAAGGGCCTCATACTACTTTGAGGTGAAAGCATGGAGGGTCAGGTATCCCTTAAACATGGCTAAGCTGTTATATGAACCTCTCCAGATGGTATGGCTCCACAATCTACATGTACTTCAAGGTGTCAGAGTAGAAGGACACCAATTAAATGATAGTGTCAGGTCTGATCTCAACATATGGATCCCAAGTCACTTACACCAACTAAAGGAACAAGTTATAAACAATACATAAGTGTGATAAATTGTAGACGCAATCAAACAAAATAAGCAACACACCTCACTAAATCACAACCTATTCAGGGTCCCGCGAATACAAGCTAGCTTATCCACGTTCATGACTGTTTCATGTTTCTATATCCACTTAGAAACACAAAGTTGAATATGGTTGAATTATTTTTTGTTCAGCGCGGTGAGAGATTTCTGGTGATGTTAATTTATTCTTCAGCATCTTCAATTTTAATCCTAAGCAACTTTGAAACTATATGAATCGCCTCCATACGAGAGTCATCGGTGTACCTTGCAAAATTCTCTAACAGTACCACCTTCCGAGTCAACGGGATGCTCAACGAATACTCAATTCACCAAATTAATAAACCGAACAATAAGTGAAATGTATTCGTCTTCGGCTGCCACCTTTCTACAAAAGCAAAGATAAGCTCCTTATTGCCTTTTCGATACAAGCATTATATGAGTGGCATCAAATCGAGCCTCTAAATGATCCTCTGCAAGCCCTCGGTGTTGGGTGACAAGACTGCAAGTCCCACTCAACTAATTGAGCCTCGTGGTTTATATATTTAATTAATGGGCGATCATGTAATAAGAAAACAAACATCAAAATACATTGTCACAACTTGGAATGATGTGCACCATTCATAATAATTTGGGTACAAACCGAGTTTGCAAAAAATCATACATCATTGTTTCGAATTGCCCCCTTGATATAATCTTGGAAGCTCTTCAACAAATAGTGGTTGATAGGACCACTAGGGAAAGAAACGTAGGAGTCATTTTCAAGTTCCTCCACATTCCCACCAGCTACACCACTACTATTCCACTTACGTGGCGTTGTGCTATGGTAGTTTTATTTTCTTTTTATTTAGTGCCTCATCATTATACTTAGATGGTTCAGATGATCCAAACGATTCAGATGTCGCACTCCCACTCTCAACACGACCTATATGTCGATTTCACTCGTGAACATGTGATGTCTCATCTTATACATCATCTCCCCTGAGAGGCGTACACGTGCACCATTTTGCGCATTAGCCTTTTGTTTCTCCTTTCGATATCAGTTTATTTGTGGCTTTCGCCCACCACGTATATCTGAGTACCAGGCGGTCGCTCGGCTCTCGAGGCCTCATCGTAAACTTGTTGCTCAAGAAATGGTAGTTTTCTTTTGGGCCATATATGTTATGTAAATGTCAAAATAGTGCATTGGAATCATGTCAAACCCAGAAAAATTATCATGATATTGAGTTTCGGGACCACATGACCAAGACATGCCTATTTCTCTCGGAGACACAACACCGAGACCTTGGAAAAGATTTTGAATACTAACCTCCGAGCCCCTTCAAGAGGTCTCTAACACTAACCTACATACACTTTCCCAATCATATTCATGTACGCTACTCATTGGGCTAGACCAAGATAAAGATTAATATCTTGGTATCTTGGAATCGAAACCAAATGGGATATCTCAGTTGTTTACGGCCGCCTACATTTGGGGTCCCTTACAAATTACTTTCGTTGGGGTTTGACTGATACTTCTTATATCATCTTGTCAATGAAAGACCAAGACGATAACACAAGTCACGTACCTATGTACCGGCCATTACAGTTATGGAAAACTAACCCTAAAGTTTTACATCAACACGAAGGGCAATGAGAACCAAGCAAATAGACGAGAAATTCATGGATAAGACACACTAACCTTCATGTGAAATTCGAACCCACAACACCAACAAACTCCACGAACTTCTTCGAGACCCGTGACACCACGAACCCTCTTCCTCAACAGTAAAACGCTTAACAAACGAGAGGAATGCCACAACCAACAAAATTGAGATAGAAATCGAGGGGAATGGATGTATTGTGGTTTATGTAGATGAGAGAAGGGCTATGGGGTTTTAGGATTTTTCAACTCGTTTTAGGTGTTTTGGTGGTGGGGTGCTCGTGTTTGAAGCAAAGGGAAATTTAGGAAACTTTTAAGGTGCCCTGAAAAGTTGCTTGGGTACCCGTATAATTGGGGTGCCCTGAGAAATAGAAAAGGTGCACATTGCCTGATTTTCACTTAATAACTCTAAACTTTAATTTATTTCAAAAAACTTTAGAAAATTAATTTATATTTTGTAATTTTACTAATTTAACATTAATAAATATAATACAAGCATTTACCATGACAACCATATATGAAATCATGAAATTATCAAAATACTCCCAACGTGGGTATTTTAAATTCCCACGTCATTATAAGAATTCGGGCGAAATTTCATGCGAGAGTTTAAAGGTGAAGTATGAAGACAAAACATGTACTAGTAGATTGCACGTCAAATACCAAACACAAATTGCAATTGCAAATTGCAAATCAAATTGCACATCAGATCAGTTCACGGACGGAACAACACGATTAGTGCATGCGCAAAAATAGAAAATTAGTGACTTTGCCTCATGATCGAAAGTAATGAAGAGCGAGGTGCATGAGCATATCATGGGATGTATGGGCGATCAGAGGAGGTGAAGTTAGATCAGATGGGAGACCACAATGGCAGACATGCAAGAACACATGGACTGGTATGCATGAAAAGGACGCTCACAAAGGATCGCACAAAAGGACGCGTTTTCGGTGATGTACAAAGCAAAACGAATTGGTCGTTGACTCAAAAGTTGACAGACCTAAAATTAAGGTTCTAGTTTTGATGCCATGTTAATTTAATTGAATTTGTGTTAATCAAGGCAAATTGAATATAATGGGATGATCTTATTTATAGAGCTTAACAATGCATAAATAGGAAAAGAAATCATGAAACAAAATAGTAATGTCGTAAATACTGTAATTACAAAAATATAGTAACTTTATAAAAACATGTTGCCTAATACAAACTAATCGCGCGCCCTTAGGGTTGTAGTGGAGTGGCTACGAACAAATATGTGATGAGTTTAGTTCGCCATAGTTGCCTCATTTCCTTTCATCATTTTAGTTAGTAGTAAGGGTCCTTCTAGCCCCGTGAAATTAGTTGGGCCTTAATCGGGAGGGGTCGAGGCAGTTCAAACACCCAAAGTTATCAATATTTAAAATTAAATTAACTCATGCTGTGGTCAAACTTGCAAGGATTAAAGCTTGAGTTTTTATATAAATTGATCATAATATAGCAAACTTGGTGAAACAATTAGCTATTGATGGAAATATGAACTAAAATGGTTCAATCATAGATAGGGATATTTGATGTAAATAATATAGATTGATAACTCTACATATTTTACTTCTTATTATTCCAACTATTCACATGATGTAACACACACTTTAATTCATGTAATTACTTAGCATTAACTTTATTTATTTGTGTAATTATATGGAAATGTAACTTGTGTCCTTTGGTCTTACCGAAGGGCCTATATAAAGAGGTCGCACCCATGTAATGATGTACACCATATTGGAATGAAAGTTCTTTCATTTCTCCCCTTTTATTCTCTTGTTTTAGTTCTAGTTGTTTATGTTTACTTTCCCATATATTTAGTCCTAGTTATTTGACAACAACTTATCAGTATGAGTCTCTACCCTATTCAAAACAAGTCTTCAATTAATTCAAGAAGATTTTTCTAAGGAAATCAACAAAAAGCTGCTTGGAATGTATAACTTATAAATTTGAATTTATGGTTTTGATTAGGTATTGCTTAATTTAAATTTTCAAGTTTTGAGTTGAATGCATATTCATTTTTCACTTCTTAAAAGAAAAATGAATTTGGATGGGCACAGATTTCCAAATCTCATATATGAAAAATAATTTTGCATAAATTCAATTTTTTGGAGTTGGCCTAAATCATGTTGAGCAACCTAAATATGAAAATTGTTCTTTTTGAAACTGCATGCTATTAAATACTTTTATATTTCGTTTCAAAATACCAAGTTACCAATATACAAGTACTACACCCATTACCATGTTTGGAGTAGCAAAGTTAAACATCATTAGAGTTCAAACAGTCATTGTTCGTTTGATGTCAATAAGCATGGTCAGAGCCTCAACTTAACCAACATATTAAGTTAGTAAAAAGATTACAAATTTATGCTCTTATTTGACAAATCAGCCTTAGAGATAGAGTCATGCCAAATGAGAATCATTCTCGGATTATATAACTTATTAATGTTTTTTAACTTAATTAATTTATTTTCTCACATAACACACCACACCCTTCTTAAAATCAATTAATTAAATATTGTTCAATGAAGTAATGCCCCTAAAACAATTGCTATAAGACAACTTAACCAATATACACTACTTTCACTTTACCATGTGAAGAACTATGAGTTTTTCTTCAAGTCCTTTGACTTCTTCATCAAGCCATTGAGTTCCTGCATATGTTTTGCATACATGGGTTATAATCATCATTAATTATAAATAAGAATGCATGTGTCCTGCCATATTTGTCACGTGTTAATATTTATCAGGCGTATGTGTGCGTGTAATTTTTATAAAATTGATTTATTTCAATTGATTTCCATTTTATTCTGCATATGAATGGATTAATATATTTATTAAATGCATCATATTCAGTTAATTATGCATACATGATTTTTGAATAAAAAATTATATTAACAATATATAGGCTGGAAACCAAAAGATGCGGGGCTACTTGCTATAAATTTTCTATGGAAAAACTCATCTGGTTGTAACAATGCAACGTACTATTAAATATTTTGTAAAATATTAAGTATATATTATTTATGTACGACGCATTATATATATCACACCGATTGCGAAAGTATGCTCTGCAATTGTGCCTTCGTACGATCTTCTACATTTAAAATAAAAAATCAATATGTGGCATATTGATTCTTGTTTTATTAACATCATTATTTATCTCATAATTTCTTATTAGGATGCCAGCTTGGATCCACGTAGACGTTGCAGGTAGGCTAGGACACACGTCGACCTAGGTACACAAGCCGTGATTGATCGATTATTTTGCGAAACATATTTATGAATTTATTCGATAATACATCTCATGTTTGTATTAATATGGTTATATCATGCGATATTGTGTGACGTGTATTTGCTTCTCGATTCGTGTCAACATGGGTATCGAGTAGACGAACTACAGGTACACTAGAAAACTTGACTAATTCACGTTGAGATGACTAGTTGATCAATTAAAATAGGTAATGTAATTATAGGCTAAGTTGATTAAATTGGAACAATAGGATATGGCGTGCCTTGGGATGCGTGTCGAGATGCGAGGTGCTGGATACTGATTATCCAAAGGTTTGTTAGACCATAAATTTGCTAATAAAAGAGTCTAAGTATACCAATAATAATCAAATTATGTGGCTAAGTTAGCTACTTAAATAGTTGAATTAAATCTTCCAATAGTTAGAAAGGAATTTTCTAGAATAAGGAATACATGATAGTCCTCGAGATCCACATAGTACACTTGATAATAACATAACATATATAAGCAAGTGATTGAGATTTTTCATCTCCACTAAACCCAAAATGCATGCAAATTCTAGAAAATCAGAAATGAAAATGTGATTTGGAGGCTGGGATTCAACAATTTAGAGCTCAAACTTAGATATTAAACACAAGATAATCAATTTCTTCACCTCATATACATGAAAATGAACTCAATCTGGTATGCTTTCGAATTTAAGGAATAGGTCACTATATTTTTATGAATTCTTAATGAATTACAGGTATATTTATGATTCCAAATGAGAATTATAAAATGGTTTTGAAAGAACTTAGGTTTTGGTGAATATGGGAAAAACTAGTGAATGCCTGACTTTGATGATTTTGATCTAATTGGTGCTATTCTATTGATTTGAAAGATGTTTTAAAGTCACCATTGAGTGGAAAATGAACTTGCAGGGTTAGGTTAGCCAATAGGGGTATTGGGGATAGAATTCTAGAATTGAGAATTCAGTCACCCAACGCAGATAGCGCGCTATCCAGTTTGGGTGCTCAACTATTTATTCAAAACGAATAATAATAGCGCGCTAGACTAATTCCCTAATGCGCTAATCATACATAATGCACTAGGCAGACCTACCAACGAGTTATGACATATGAAAACTGAATTTAAGGAATGTTTGTTGGGATTTTTGACTTAATACATATTTGAACACTTATAACCACATTAAAACATAAAATTTAGACTACAGGGACTTAGGGGACCGTAGCTCGGTATTGGGGAGCTAGTCGTGTCGGAATCAAGAGTCCGAGGAAGTCAGAGAGCATTTCGAGGTTTGTAAAACACAATTGAAAAACTCTAAGTATTTGATTGTGTTTGACTTCCATATTTGTTATATATGTTTGATTCCATTACTCTATTCCATTATTCGGGCATGGGCTGAGTTTACTCCCCGGATTTCCTTGTGTGTTCATGGTGCGATAGATTGTTGCACATGTGACCCGGCCCTCACTGAGTGGCAACCCAAGCTTGTCGTGGTGCATGTGTTAGTGATTCAACAAATTTTGCCAGCACCTCAATAGACCAGGTGAAAGAGTATTGGGGCCACCCAACAAAGGGATCTTGGTGACCTGAAGTACAGTCTAGTCCATTTAGAGTGAGCATACACATTTTGTTTAGCTTATGCGTTATTTATTCATGCGATTATCCAATTACAGTTGCCTATCTTTTACATTTCGCATGTCTATTTAACAGTATTTATTGAATCTCCTTTATTTTATCATGCGAATGCTTAGAAGAGTTACTTGGGGTTTTACTCACTGGACTCAACATTTGACTTTTGTGATGTCGAGTGCAGATCCTAGTAGCAGTAGGGGCAAGGGGATCCTAGGTGACTACATATGATTGCTCACTGTCGAGGACCTATTAGTACGTGTTTATTTTGATATTCTGTTATATTTTTGGCATTAGGAGACATGAATGACACTATACATGTATATTATATATATATTGTTTATGGTATTGTCACCTATATACAAAGTACTTTTCTGGGTTTTCCACAGTAGGATATGCGCATATGGTTGATGTTATATTTTGATGAACTTTATACTTTACTTGCTCAAATTAAGACTTTGGCTTATTTATTATTAACTTGTAAGGCACAAACCACTAGCACGGCTAGGACTTGAATAAGCTACAAAGAATTGAGTCTAAGGAATTAAAAGACTTAAGGAAACAACTTAAGAAAAGTTGAAAAATCAATTAAATAAACTAATAACACATACATGGACATGAATATCGAGACATAAGATGGACGGCCAAGTGTCGAACACGTGTAGTTGGGCCACCAAGCGAGGAGCGTACGACACAACGACAACCTGGTGTGGCCTTGGGGCCCAGGGCTGCCATAGTTGGTATCAAAGCAACGAGTTTTAGGAACTAGAGAAATTTAAATGCAAGAGCATAAAACTTAATAAACAAACTTTAAATGTGGAAACCCGATGACATTGCCTTAAAACCTTAGTTAGGAAGTGATGTGAGGCGGGTAGAGTTAGGGTTATATGTGTTATATTTTGTTATATGTATGATATACGTATATATATACCGAGGCTGATTCGGCATAAGCTTGTCAATGCAGATCATGGACAGACAGTCAACTACGCCTTAGGAGACTGGACAGACTTGCGATATAGCTAGGGACCCCCTATCACAGCGAATGTAAGGACCGACTCGTAGCCCTGAGACTCATATGGCTTAGGTACTTCGACTGTTACAAGATCAGGGCGCTGCACTTACAGCACGTGCTACAGCTACAGCTACGGCTATGGCACCCCGAGACTCAGTGGTTGTCACAGTACCAACAAGGACAACTGTCACCCCGGATGTTGTTGGGGCATGTGCCATAGGTCAATCTACCAAAATTGTTTATCTTATAATTTTAGTTAGTAAAATTAAGGTTTTCATGTGTTGTTTATTATAAGTGATTGCATGTTTACCTTATAGTAAGATCCATGGGTGTTTCTTGAAATATCATCAATGTCCCTTGTCGATCATTATACTGGGAACTATAATGAATTCAGACTAGTGTGAGTCTTGATTGATGTTCATGTGATGATCATGCATATAGGGATACGAATTAAGATCATGAGTATTTGTTAAGGAACAAGATATTAGATCGACCCGCTATGATAACACCACATTGATTAAGTCATAGATGTTACTCATGATATGTATGTCATTTAGTCCTTCGACTTGAGATTACCAAAGACATCAATATTATAAGCATGGTAATTTGATACAATCAAACGTTATCTTTAACCGGACGATTATAAAAATTGTGATTAGTTACCATGTGAATAATATATGAAGGTATGTAATTAAGACATAATTTGTCACTCTTGCATAAAGAGAGATAATAGTAGATCCCTGGATATGATAGACTGAGAATGACTAAGTCCATATGAATTGATATGAGCAATGTCACTTAGATGTTTTCAGTTTACTTAAAGATCAAAACGAGTACGATTGAACATTAAGTGTGATTTTCCATTCCTTATGTTTAGTTAAAGGATATCGTGCGACAAAAGGATAAGATATATATATATATATATATTATTCATTATGTTGTGTCGATTTTGATATTCATGCTACTTGGGTAGTTATAATGCCTTGCTAGAAACCGCTTATGACTTGTGTACCAAAATAGTTTTGGTTCATTGCCAATGTCACGTGAACCTATTGGGTCGCACGCAAAGAATGGATTTGCACAATTTCAATTGGTCCAAAGTAATGAATTTTGTATGATAAAATTCATAATACAAAAGCCCTTACGATTTATTATATGGTAACTTATTAATAAGGGGCGTATATATAATTTGCTTTAACTACCTAAATACACATATAAATAAAAGGTGAAACCCTAAAACGACATAAGATTTTCGTTTTTGCAAACTTTGACTTCTCTGATTTTGGGAGAGAAAGAAAAATGTTTTCAATCTCTCTTGGGGCTAGCACTTTAAATTGTGGTAACTACTTGTGTGTGGATTTTCGACGAAGGATGCGCGCTTGAACGTCTTGGTAATCGAACAATGACCGAAAAAATCACAGATTAAGGTATGGTTTACTTTTTACATCTAGTTTAATGGAACATATTTTCGATCATGTTGGGGTTTTTCAAGAATCATTTTGAATTCTTCTCTGCATATGAACCCCAAAAACCTTAAAGATGTTCCACAAAAACCAATAGATGGTGTAGCTGAGGAGATATGGACAAATAGAGCTACACCAGTTGTCACTCAATTGGAGACATCGACTCCTACGCCTTGACCCACTACTACCAAGATAGTCAGTTTTAGTATGAGGATAGACAACAAGTTCACACTATAGCACCAGTATAAACTGAGCAACATAGGCAGCAGCCACACCTGTACCACCAGAGTAGAGATCAGGGAAGACATGATAAGAGTCGGAGAGACCGGGATCAAGGTCAGAGATCTGGAGACGAACAAGATGACATGCAGGAAAGACGTTGGTGTCATTAGTGTAGTTAAAGGGGATACTTAAGGGCAGACTGCATAGCACCACCGTCACCGCGATGAGAGCCAGATTAGGCTAGAGAGTGCCCATGTAGTAGCATAGCCGAAGGCAAAGCGACCAAACAGCTCATCAAGGGTACGTAACATATTCATGGTAGACCTATGCATACTATGTTTGATTATGGTAGTACTTTATCATTTATTGTTGGATGGATTGTTGGAGAGTTAGGGTTAGTTACACAAACACTAGACGTGCACCTTGTTCTTAGTACGGCTACTGGGGGACAAGATATACCCTAACTGGATATGTAGAGATGTGATGATAAAGGTTGAGGGACATCATTTACCGGTGGATCTCCGAGTGTTAAAGTACCTAAATTTAGATGTTTTTCTTGGGATGAATTAGTTATCGCCTTATCATGCACAGATAGATTATTTTAGAAAAGAGTTAAGTTTGGCATTCTTAGGATACTAGAGTTCTCACTAGTTGGATCCTAGACCGACTTACCTATCACTAGGGGCTGACTAGCTACAGCACAAGAGACAGAAGCATTCACAGTGATAGTTGAGTCGAAGGTTAAGACTGTGGCCAGGATTGAGGATGTTCTGGTAGTTAGAGATTTCATCGACGTATTTCCAAATGATTTAACAGGATTGCCACCTTCACGAGCGATTGATTTTATCATTGAGCTGATACTAAAAACTTAGTCGATTTCCAACATACCTAACAGGATGTCAACATCTAAATAGATGGAGGTTAGGCGACAGTTGGATGATTTTTTGGAGAAGGGTTTCATCCACCTTAGTATGTTACCTTTGGGATCTCTAGTGTTGTTTGTGAAAAAGAAGGATGGTTCGATTAGGATGTTTTTAGATGATAAGAAGCTGAATCAGGTGACAATTAGGAAGTGTTATCCATTTCTTAGGATAGATGATCTATTCGACCGATTAGCAGGTGTCAGTTTCTTCTCGAAGATTGATCATCGCTCAGGTTATCATCAATTGAGGACTTGAGAAAAGGACATCCAGAAGACAGCTTTCAGCACGAGATATGAGTTGTTCGAATTCACAGTCATGCCATTCGAGCCGACTAATGCCCCAGCTATCTTCATGGATTTGATGCACAGGGTCTTGAGACCATATTTGGACAAATTTATCATAGTTTTCATTGACGATATATTGATCTAAAGCAGGACTTGTGACGAACGTGAGAGACATCTGAGGTCTTTTTTTATGACACCGAGAGAGCATAGGTTGTATACCAAGTTCAGTAAGTGTGACTTCTACCTAAGGGCAATGATATTTCTGAGACATATAATCAGTGATAAGGGTATCTCTATGGATTCAGAAAAGATTCGGGCTATCATTGAATGGAGGACGCTTGAGTCTGTTATTGATATTCGGAGTTGTTCGGGATGGAAGGATACTACTGGCGATTCGTATAGAAATTTTACTCGATTGCAGCACTGATATCTAGTTTGATTAAAAAGGAAACTAGATTTGATTGGTCAGATGAGTGTTAGCAGCTCTTTCTAGGAGCTGAATAGGAGATTGACTTTCGCATCAGTGTTGACATTGCCAAAGACATGCAAGAGTTTGTCAGTTTGCATAGATGCGCCAGGCATTGATCTTGGACGTGTATTGATGCAGTAGGGCAGACTAGTTGTTTATTTTTCTAAATGATTAAGACCACATGAGGAGAATCATCTAGTGCACGACTTAGAGCTTGCAGCAGTCGTCTTTGCGATGAAGGCCTGAAGGCATTATTTCTACGAAAAGTAGTTCACCTTGTACATATATCACCTGATTATGCGCTATATCTTCACTTAGAGATATATGAACATGGGTCAAAGGAGATGATTTGAACTTTTGAAGGACTATGACTTTGCTATTGAGTATCACCCTTTGAAAGCAAACATCGTAGTTCACACATTAAGCAGGAGCGAGATTGACAATCGGACGGTTATGTGACATATGACCCACGAGCATGGCTTACTACAGGCGGCATTAGTTATGTGCATGACAGAGTTATTTAATACAGTTGGGCCGCATATTTATTATCAGATGAAAGTCTCGACTATATTGATTAAGCGGGTCACTGAGTGTCAAAGGGTTGATTGGCTTTATGAGCGGCTCAGTGGTCTGGATCAGGATCCGGAGTGTACTGATTGAGCAGAGTAAGTGAATCAATGTTTGAGACACCGAGGGAGGTTATGGATACCTACAAATCAAGAATTACGGGATGAGATTCTTAAAGATGCACATAGGTCTCGCAACACAGTTCATCCTGGCCGGACCATGATGTATCATGACTTGAGGCGATTATTTTGGTAGCCAGGGATGAAGGCTAATGTGGGAGCATATGTCAGGAGTTGTCACATCTGCCATCCGTTGCCCATTGTGGGATGAAGGCTAATGTGGGAGCATATGTCAACAGGTTAAGGCTGAGCACTGGAGACCTGATGGACTAATATAGTTGTTGCCCATTCCACAATGGAAATGGGAGCCCATCACTATGGATTTTGTCAGTGGACTACCACAGACATCTAGGTGACACGATGCCACTTGGGTTGTGATTGACAGACGCTTCATTCCTATTTCGACAACATACACGTTCCCACAACTGAGCATATTTTAGTATAAGATTATTAGATTGCATGGAGTGCTAGTCTCTATTGTATCGAACAGAGATCCCAGGTTGACTTCGAAATTCTTGGAGGCTATGTAGGAACAATTTGGCACCAGGTTTAAGTTTAATACGGTTTACTATCCTCATATCGATATATAGTCAGAGAGGCTGATACAAATTTTTTAGGATACACATAGTGCTTGTATATTGCAGTTTGGAGGTTCGTAAGAGGATTGCTTACCTTTGTGTGAGTTTGCATACAACAACAACTACAAGGCGAGTATTGGTATGCCACCATTTGAGGCGTTGTATGGAAAGCCCTGTAAATCACCTGCGTGTTGGACAAAGTCGAAAGATACAATAACTGTTGGGTCAGAGATAGTTGTTGATCACACAAAGAAGATTAGACAAATTCGGCAAAGATTTCAAGCCACGCAAGACATACATAAAGAAATATGTGGATAAGTATCACGAGGGTTTGAGCTATGCGGAGGACGACATGGTTTGTCTAAAGGTTTCCCTTGGAAGGGTCAAGAGAGATTTGTGATTAAAGGGAAACTAGCACCGAGATTTATTGGACCATTCAGAGTCGCAGCATGAGTTGGAAGTGTTGCACACCACTTAGAGTTACCAGCTGAGTTAGCTAAGGTTCATCCGATGTTTTACATCTCTATATTGAGACTGGCTAGGTCAAGTCCGAGACCGATGGTTGACTTGAGGTCGATCGAGGTTCAGCCTGACGTAGCTTACGAGAATGACCAATAGCGATCCTTGACCGCAGGTTTCTGGTGCTCAGGAGTAGGGAGTTCTCTAAGATTCTAGTTCGTTGGCAGCATATTGGAATTAAAGGACTCACCTAGAAGCTCGAGTCAACTATGCGAGAGCGATACCCTCAGCTATTTTATGGTACGACGATTAGTTTTACTAAAATTTCAAGACGAGATTTTTCTTAGTTGGGAAGAATTATAACAGCTCGTTTTATTAACGTCGTTATTTATCTTGTAACTTCATATTAGGACGTCAACTCAGATCCACGTGGACGTTGTAGGTAGGCTATGACACACTTTGACCTGGTACACTAGCCATTTGTTTGATTGATTGCTTATTTTGTGATGCATATTTATGAATTTATTTGATAATACATCGCACGTTTGTATTAATATGGTTATATCGTGTGAGATTATGTGACGTGTATTCGCTTCATGATGCGTGTCAACGCGAGTATCAGGTAGATGAACTACGGGTACACTAGAAAACTCGACTAATTCACGTAAATATGACTTATTGATCAATTAAAATAGGTAATGTAACCATGGGCTAAGTCGATTAAATTAGAACAATAGGCTATTGCATGTCGAGATGTGAAGCGCCGAGTACTGGGTAGCTGAGGGTTAGTGAGACTATAAATTTACTAATAAAAGAGTCCAAGTATACTAACAATAGTCAAATTATGTGGCTAAGTTAGCTATTTAAATAGTTGAATTACATCTTCCTATAGTGAGAAAGAAATCTTATAAGCCGTGGATGAACATGGAGATGATCCTAGTGAGTAATACTAGGCTACCATGTGGGTTGATGGAGTCATAAATCTGTGTTACAGCATGAATAAGGACCACAAGATATTCCTTGAGATCTGCATAGCACACTTGATCATAACATAACATATATAAGTAAGCGAATGGGATTTTTTCATCTCCTCTAAACCCAAATGCATGCAAATTCTAGAAAATAAAAGAAGAAAAGGTGATTTAGGGATAGGAATTCAACAATTTAGAGCTCAAACTTAGAGATTAAACACAAGGTAATCATCTTTTTCACCTCATATACAAGAAAATGAACTCAATTTGGTATGCTTGGTGTAAATTCAAATTTGAGGAATAGGTCACTGGTTTTTTATGAATTCTTGATGAATTACAAGAATATTTACCATTCCA
Source organism: Stephania yunnanensis (assembly GCA_039657365.1). Taxonomy (NCBI): domain Eukaryota; kingdom Viridiplantae; phylum Streptophyta; class Magnoliopsida; order Ranunculales; family Menispermaceae; genus Stephania; species Stephania yunnanensis. Next base: position 46,241,729 of record CM077584.1, on the reverse strand, counting down.
AATGAGAATTATAAATTTGTTTTAAAAGAACTTGCGTTTTGGTGAATTTGAGAAAAATTAGTGAATACATGAATTTGATTATTTTGATCTAATTAGTGGTGTTCTATTGATTTGAAAGATGTTTTGAAGTCATCATTGAGTGGAGAATGAACTTGCAGGGTTAGGTTAGCTAATTGGGATGTTGGGGACATAATTCTCGAATTAAGAATTCTATCACCCAATGCAGATAGCGCGCTAACCAAACTGGCTAGCGCTATCAAGTCTGGGTGCTCAACTATTTTTTTTTTTAAATAAAGAACAATAGCATGGTAGACTGATTCCCTAGCGCACTAATCACACCTAGTGCGCTAAGCAGACCCACCAGTGCGCTAAAGACATATGAAAACTGAATTTAAGGAATGTTTTTAGGATTTTTGACTTAATACATATTTGAACACTTGTAACCAACTTAAATATATAAAATTTGGACTTTAGCTCGCAATCGGGGAGCTAGTCGGGTCGAATTCGGGAGTCCGAGGAAGTCGGAGAGCGTTTTGAGGTTTGTAATATCCAATTGAAAAACTATGAGTATTTGATTCTGTTTTGACTTTCATATTTATCATGCATGCTTGTTTTAATTACTCTATTCCGTTATTTGGACGTGGGTTGAGCTTACTCCCCCAGATTTCCTTGTTGTGTATTCATGATGTTGTGGATTGTAGGACGTGTGATCCAGCCCTTGGTGGATGGCAACCTGAACTTGTCTTGGTGCACGTGTTGATGACTCAGCAGATTTGGCCATCGTCGCGATGGACTAGATGAAAGAGTATTGGAGGCACCCAACAAAGGGATCTTGGTGACCTGAAGTACAGTCTAGTCCATCTGGAGTGAGCACACCCACTTTGTTTAGCATATGTGTTATTCATTCATGTTATGTGCCAATTACAGTTGTCTATCTTTTACATTATGTATGTCTATTTAACAGTGTTTATAGAATTTCCTTTACTTGACCATGCGAATGCTCAGATGAGTTCATTGGGATTTTACTCACCGGACTCGTCATACGTCCTTTGTGATGTCGAGTGCAGATCCTAGTACCAGTAAAGGCAAGGGGATCCTAGGTGACTACATCTGATTGCCCGCTGTCGAGGACCTACCAGTACGTATTTATTTTGATATTTTGTTCTATTTTGGGTATTGGGAGACTGGAGTGACATTGTAAATATATATATATATATTGGTTATGGTATTGTCGCATATATACATAGCACTTTTCGAGGCTTTCCACTGTAGGATATGCTCATATGGATGATGTTATATTATGATGAACTTTATACTTTACTTGCTCAAATTAAGACTTCTGCTAATTTATTGTTAACTTGTAAGACACAAACCACTAGCACGGCTAGGATTTAAATAAGCTACAACGAATTAAATCCAAGGAGTTTAAAGACTTAAGGAAACAACTTAAGAAAAGGTGAACAATCAATTAAATATACTAATGACACACACGTGGACACAAATATCGAGACATGAGATGGATAGGCAGGTGCTGGACATGTGTAATTATGCCCATCGGGCAATGAGCGCATTATACGACGACACCTCTGGGCGGCTTGGGGCTCAGGGCCACAACACATATAGTTTTTTCTTATAAAATTATTAACGATCGGTTATGTTCTCTTCTTGATTTTTATAATACAAACGATACTCTAAGTTCGAGTTGATACTATATAAGTCTTGTATCCGGTAAAGCTAAACATTGAAAGAGATACGGGTTATTCCTTCGAAGAGGCATGGTTGTTAAGTAGACTTTCGTCTCACCACCCAACCTGGAGGCTGTCCCACCAACTCATACAAATAGTATATTTTGTGTATAAAATGATCAAGTTGTGAACATTCATTAGATCGTATATTATTTGTTTTACATAAAAAATGAAACTGACTATTTACATCATCGTTATTTTAAAAAGATTATACTTGATTGAGTTTGTTGTCATACTATTATTGACAAAGATTACTTATCAAGGCAATTCTAGTTGTTAAAATTATGAATAAAGCATCTATACAAGGCTGTGCTCATAACACTATTATTTATTCGCCAATAGCTCTATAGAGATTTGAAAATTGAATATTTCACTTTATAATATTTTTTCACCTTATGAAGCTATGAATATAAAAATTAAAATTGGTTATGCTCCAACAAGCTTGAAATGAGCGCCCTGAAGCTCCAAATTAAAATCAGTCAATATGAATTATAATTTCACAATTTCAATTACCTTTAGATTAAGGCTATGCAGAAAGGTGACTCATGAGGCAATGAAGAAAAATTCACATGGTATGCCTCGATATATTATTGCAACAAAATATCGAGTGCGTATATCAATTGAATATGAATATTATGAATTGGTTTATTGTCTCATGGTAGCTGAGTAAAATAATGAAATACTATACTGATAATATCACTCCCGTCCAATTAATGGTCAAGCTTCATGAAGCATATGTTGCATTACAATTGAAAATGACCATGATCGCAATAATAAAATTATAGACGTGGAAAATGGGAAAAGATATGGTAAAGGTCGTATTAATAATTTCACCAAAAGTGGAATAAAAGTATTGCATTACATAAAATATGAAAGGCAAAATTATTAGCAAATTAGCAAACTCAAAATCTTGCCTAGCAATTTCACGTATGAAGGCTATTTGGCCATATTGATTATATATTGTCGTATGTGCCTAAATATCTTGATGACATTCACCATGCCAATCAAAGGCAAAGTTATGACTTTTATTGCTCATAAAAATTAACACATTGAGATGTGTTCAAATCATGAGTTAAATAAAAGGCGATGAATTTATGTCTTGATATAAAAGAGAATATTTCTCGAACTTGAACTTAGTCAAAGCTAATGTTCAAACAATATCAGGTACAACAATTATAATATTTTTAATGCCTTGCACTGGAAGAATTTTACTAAGAATAATAAAGAAATTATCTATTATGATTTTGGTGTTATTTGATAATGAAATTCTCAACTCTATCTTCTGGTTATATTTTCTACATAAGGCATATTGAAATAAATGTCATCATATGATTAAGTGACATTTATAATAAGAAATTATCATTTTGATTATCCAAAATCATCAATGATACAAATTATAATTTGTAAGGACATCATCTAAGGAATCATGAGTTTGATCAACTGGTGATTACAATTATGCTAATTATCTTAAGGCAAATCAATAAGAGATTTATATCGATTTAACTCTCAATTCATTATCTTATAAGATGCCTTAAGCCCCTAATAGGGAATTTTTTTTATAACAAGTTTTGTTGATGTCACTATGATGAAGTAATTTGCTCACCATTAGGGGAATATATAAAGCCAATTTAAAAGGAATGACATGAAATTGCATAAAACGCATCAAATTTGTTGTATTATGATCCATGTATAAACTAATATGAACTTGAAAATTCGAACGATCATTCATAGCAACAAGTTATGAATCGATTACTTTATGCAATTACTAATATAAAAAAGTGACAAAATCATATGTTCTAGCATTAAAGGTTCATATAGGAAATGTGTCCATGTGCAACAAAATGCATCCATGTGAACATGAGGGAAAGAATCAAAACGAGTTATTAATTAGTGTATTGCACTATTTTCCTTAGCTATGATTTTATCTCACTAAGTTTTTCATGCAAGGTTTTTTAATGAGGCGATCCTAAGAATATTAATACTCCATTATCAAAATTGATTAGTGTATTGTACTCTTTTTTTTTCTAAGCTATGGTTTTATCTTATTGAGTTTTACTAGCAAGGTTTTTAATGAGACAATCATATCAATATCATACTCTGTATCAACATTAATGAGAACGATATACTTTTTTCCTTTGCTAGATTTTTCCCACATGATTTTTTTAGTAAAAATTTTAACGAGACATTTTCTCTTAACAAGTTATCATCTAATGAGAAATGTTGTAAATAATATGGATTGACAAGTCTACATATTCCACCTCTTATTATTTCAACAATTCATATGATGTAGCACCCACTTTAATTCATGTAATTACTTAGCCTTAATGTTATTTATTCATGTAATTATATGGAAATGTAAGCCTTAATGTTATTTATTCATGTAATTATATGGAAATGTAACTTATGTCATTTGGTCATATCTAATGACCTATATAAAGAGGTCACACCCATGTAATGAGTTACACCATTTTGGAAGGAAAGTTCTTTCATTTCTCTTCTCTTTTCTCTTGTTTTAGTTCTAGCTATTAATGTTTACTTTCCTATAGCTTTAGTCCTAGTTATTTTACTACAATATTGAATTTGTATGATATGATGACAATAAATGGTGTCATTTCTTATTCATTAGTTACTCAATAAGTAGTTGAAACGATTTTGATTGATTGGCTAAACTATCAATTATCCAATATCATATAGTGATACCAAACAGAGTCTACTGCCCTTATCAAAAGGGAAAAAGAAAAAAGAAAAAAAAAAATGAAACATAGCCTATTGTCTTCCCCATGTTAGAATACGCAATATTATTTGACTGAGTTCTTTTATAAGATGTGTCATTCTCTTAAAACAAAAATCCATTTTCATGAATAAAACAAACATATCGAATCTGAATGTCAATATGGAAGAAGTCAAAGTTAGTCAAGAAAAATAATAACAAGTTGTTGGCCGGTTAATGTAACTCTCAGACTAATTCAGTCCGAGTCTTGGACAACTGTTTCGGACAACTGTTTTTGGCCTTAAAAAAAAATACAACCTATTTTTATTTAGGGAGCCATGGAACGGACCTCAATTTTTTCTATGTACCACATTAATCGAGCATAACCCATTTTTGAAATGTAAATGCTAAACTTACCCCACATTTTTTTTCTTTTTTGAAATATCTAAAATACCATTGCTTACCTCATCACCATCACCCTTACGGTCTTTTGCCCATTGTAGAGCACTTGTACGAAGTCGAAGTGTCGTAAGAGTTTGTTCATTGAATAAGCTCAAATTTGTTCTTAGCGGTACCCTAGAAGTTAGGGGTGGGCAGCGGTTTTCGAAAAACCACCCAAACCACCCAAACCGACCAAACCGCACGGTTTGGTTTGGTTTTTAAACCTCGCGGTTTGGTCGCGGTTTGGAAAATGACCAAACCGCGATTCCGCGGTTTGGTCGCGGTTTTAATTTTAGAAAAACCGCGGTTTAACCAAACCGATGGCATTTTGGTAAATAACCATCATATATCAAAAACCCTAAAACATAACAAAAAAACAAAAAAAATTCCTCTCCTCTCTCCTCTCTCTCTCTCTCTCTCTCTCTCTCTCTCTCTCTCTCTCTCACTCTCTCTCTCTCGCGCGCTCTCACTCTCTCGCGCGCTCTCACTGCTCTCACTCTCCTCGCCGCTCTCACTCTCCTCTCCTCGCCGCTCTCACCGCTCTCACTCTCCTCTCTGTTGCGCCGCTCTCACGCTCCTCTCTGCGCCGCTCTCACTCTCCTCGCCGCTCTCACTCCCGCTCCCGCTCGTCTCTGTGCTCTCACTCCCGTGGCGCTCCTCTCCTCTCACTCCCGCCGACGCTCCTCTCCCCGCTCTCACTCCCGCGGCGCTCCTCTCCCCGCTCTCACTCCCGCGGCGCTCCTCTCCCCGCTCACTCCCGCGGCGCTCCTCTCACTCCCGCGGCGCTCCTCTCTCCTCACTCCCGTCGGCGCTCCTCTCACCCTAGCCGTCTCCTTCATCCTCCTCACTCTTCGTCTCACAGTCGTCGCCGAATCGCCATCGTCGTCTTCCACCGCGTGAACGCCCACCGTCGCCTCGCACCAAAACCGCGAAACCAAACCGCAAACCGCGCAAACCGCGGTTCGGTTTGGTTGCGGTTTTGGTGGTTCGCGGTTTGGTGGTGGTTTGGAAAATCACCAAACCGTAGACCTTCGGTTTGGTCGCGGTTTGGTGGTTTTCACCACCAAACCGCGGTTTGCCCACCCCTACTAGAAGTGCAATAGAAATAGAAAAGGAAAACAAACAAAATCATATATACGAATACTAGATCTTTTAGACAAAATAGAAATAGAAAAGGAAAACAAACACAAAGGGAATAAAAAATTCGTTTAGAAACATGGAACATAGGAACACTTATAGGGAAGTCAATAGAACTAGTAGATACCATGATTGAAGGAGAGTCAATATTGCTTGTCTCCAATAGACAAAATAGGTAGGAGAAAAGAGTAGATAAATAGGAAGCATAGGGTTTAAATTGCGATACACTGGTATAGATAGAAAATGCAATGGAGTAGAAATTGTGGTGGATAATGATTATAAAGATAAGGTCATAGAGGTTAAGAGAATGGAGAATAAATTGATTCTAGTTAAATTAATTATAGGAGACGAAAAAATTAACATACTTAACGCATGTGCACCACAAGTAGAATTAAGCGAGAGCATCAAACGCAAGTTTTAGGACGATATGGATGAATTTATGCAAAGTATACCATTAGATGAAAAGGTTTTATTGGAGGAGATTTAGATGGGCATGTCGAGGCAAGTAATGATGGGTTTGAGAGAGTTCATGGAGATTTTGGTTGCGGTAATAGAAATGAAGAAGGAGAATCAATCTTAGAATTTGCTTCAATATACGATCGTGTCTTAACAAATACTAATTTTAGGAAGAGTGAGTCACATAGAATTACTTTTAGTAGTACTCATAACAAGAGTCAAATAGATTTCCTTTTAACAAAAAATAGATAGATAAATATGTAAAGACTGCAAAGTAATACCTGGTGAAGCACTTACTACCCAACATAAGTTAGTAGTAATTAATATTAAGCTAAAATGATGACATAATATGAATAAAAGAGTTAGTGACCATAGAATAAAATGGTGGAACCTAAAAAATAGTAAACAAGTAGAGTTTAGAGAAAAACTACTGAAGACAAATGTTTGAAATCTTGACTTAGATGCTAATACAATGTGGCTAGAAATGAATAGTTGCATAAGGAGGGTGGGATCAAACATATTAGGTATATCTAAAGGCTTGGGACCACCAAATGAGGAAACATGGTGGTGGAACAAGGATGTCCAACAAGTAATTAAGACTAAAAGAGATATGTATGGGAAAATACCTAAGTGTCAAGATGAATATGCGTACAATCAATATAGAGAAGCTAAAAACAAGTTAAAAAAGTAGTTAGTCAAGCTAAAACAAATTTCATAGAAGATCTATATACAAGGTTAGGTAATAGAGATGATGAAATATATATATATATATATATATATAGGCTAGCCAAATTAAGAGATAAAAAGAAACAAGACATAAGTCATGTAAGATGTATTAAAGATGAAAATCAAAATGTTTTAATGCGCGAGGATGATATTAAGGAGAGAAGGAGAAAATATTTCGATAGTTTATTTAATGATGGCCAAGTTGATACTATAATAAATGAAAACTCACACCAAAAAAGAAATGTAAACTATACACGTAATATTAGAAAACTATAAGTTAAAAAGGCATTGAAAAGAATGAAAATAGGAAAAGTATGTGGCCCAGATGAAAAAACCATAGAGTTTTGAAAATGCTTAGGAGAAATTAGATTGACTTGGTTAACAAAACTTTTTAATAAAATTTTAAAATCAAAACGGATGTCAATGAATTGTGTCGATCTTCAAAAACAAATGAGACATTCAAAGTTGCTCAAACTACTGGAGAATTAAACTTATAAGTCACACTATGAAACTCTGGGATATGATAATTGACAATAGGCTAAGGAGAGAAACAACAATATCAGAAAACCAATTTGGTTTCATGCCTAGGAGGTCAACAATGGAGGCGATTTTTCTTATAAGACGATTGTTAGAAAAATATAGAGAAAAGAAAAAAAAATCTTCATATAGTATTCGTAGACTTAGAAAAAGCATATAATATGGTCCCAAGAGATGTTTTTTTGTGGGTTCTAGAAAGAAAAGGAGTGTATGCTAGATACATAGACACTATTAAGGATATGTATGATGGAGTAGTAACGAGTATAAAGACTTTTGGAGGAGCTACAAAAGAATTTCTCATTACGATAGGACTACATCAAGGGTCGGTTTTAAGCTTATAGCTATTTACTTTAGTTATGGATGAACTAACTAGGCATATTCAAGAGGATATACAATGGTGTATGCTATTTGCAGATGATATTGTCTTAAGGATGAAACAAAAGATGGAGTGAATAGGGAATTAAAACTTTGGAGGAATACATTAGAATCTAAAGGCTTTAAGTTGAGTAGGACGAAAATCGAATGCGTGCACTGTGAGTTTAAAAACATTAGACATCGAGATAATGGAGCGGTAAAATTGGGGGAAGTAGAAGTTCATATGGTGAACCATTTAAGATACCTAAGATCAATCATACAAAATTATGGTAATATTGATAATGACGTCACACATAGAATTCAAGCTGGATGGAAGAAATGACGAAGTGCAACGGGTTTTACCACACATCCACATAAGCACTTTGTATCAATTGGTGCTACTCCTACTTGTATTTAAATTTCTATATTTATTATTCTATCTTTACGAGTTTTACCACACATCAACCTAAGCATTCTCTTTTCTGCTATATTTATTTTATGTAATTGTTTTTGATTTACCACCCAACATTTACTTCCATAGAGCATAGTTGGCCTAATTGCGGTCTTATAAAATTTTCCTTTTAACTTAGTAGAAACATTTGTATAACAAATATGGCCTACAAATGCCCCCACTAGAAAACTTGACTCAATAGAAACTGTAGAAATTCGATAAGGTAGGGGTAGACTAAAGTTAACATGAGATGCATTAATTAAGAGTGATTTGAATGGTTTGGAAAGCAATCAATTGTACTTGATTGAGCACAATTGAAAGTTTGATCCTTATAGTCGACCCGAATTAATTTGGGACTAAGGCTATGTTATTGTTGTTGTTGGTACCCTAGAAGTGTAGAATTGTTGCCCGTATATCTCAGTCACACAAGGTTGAGACCTCTTCCACCGAGACTTTGAAGAGGTTTCAAACGACCCCTGCTAAGACCTCTTCAAAAGTCTAGGCGGGAGGTCTCGATGGGGACGACCGAGACCTTTTTCAAAGGCCTCGACCCTGTGTGACTGAGATCCACTGGCAACAAGAACAAAGGAGTTTTTTAATATCGCCCAAGAAAATTCATGAAACAGGTAAAAATTAAATGGTTTTGTTGTAAATGACTTACTCCTCTCCAATCCATCCATATTTTGCCCCCAAAGTCGAGATTGGAGTAAAAAAATCAAAGCTCTAAGCATCATCGACAACAACATAAGAAATGACTCAAAATATCTCCAAACAACACATAAATTGAACCAAAAATGGTGAAAATAACTTTATACGAAGACCCAACTTAATCACGCCAAATTTTGATTGGATTATAAGCAAGTAGAGGATGAGGGAACTCGGCCTTGGAAGTGGGTTTGAGAGGTGGGGTATGACCGTATGTGTGATAAATAACCTTTATATATTAATGGCGATTTTGATCATTTCACAAAGGGGGCAAAATTGAAAGGTCGAAAAAAATGTTCAGGGTACCTACGGCCACTCCCCTTTATTCATTTATTTCAATTCAAATTACGTTGGGATTTAGTTTAGCCCCAAGCTATTCGGACCTCACTTTTTGCTCATTTTACTTCATTTTTTTATTTTTTCAGCCCTTAGTGAAATGACCCAACTATCCCTCCATATAAAAGATTTTTTTACTCACCATACCCCACTCACCTCACTCACGCATACCCCCATCACCCCATCTCTCAAAATCGCATTTTCACTACCAACCCAAATCCGATGAAATCCAAACAAAATCATATCAATTCAACTCCATGAGTGCATTCATCATTTCTTTTAGAGTCGATTTCGAAGTTTTTTGGAGTTTTTTACTTTTTGAGATTGTATTGTTTGTGATTTTGTTGTCAAGTTTAGGGCTTCGATTTGAGGGTTAAATCTTGTATTTTTGATACAAAGTTTCGATGACATCGTTAATATCAAGCGATTCCAAGCAAACACACTATTTTTTTGTCATTACTATATATTTTTTCCAAGTTTTGAAAATTTGTTGGTCTTTCTTATTACTCGCGGGGCCGACACCTACACACATGGCCAATATCTCTTTAGAGGTCTCAACTGGCCTCCTCCGTGACCAATTAAAACTGAGTTCACTTCGTATTATCGGTCAGAGTCGACCGATACCTCTAAAGAGGTATTGGTCAGAGTCGGTCGAATTCCGCAGGGCAACACTTCTTTACTTCTTGGACACGACGCTGCCACATCCAACATTGTTCAACGAAAATAACTCATATAACACTTGATGACCTAGTAAAAATGCCCTACAATTATTAAAATCGAGAAATTGAGAGGATTAAGAAATATTAGGATTAAGATAGAAGATGGGGTAAACATTTGTTGAGGGTGAGGGGTAGTTTTGAAACTATTTACAAAAATGTGTGGTAAAAGCAGTAAAAAAAATTCATAAATGAGTTACAATGAAGTAATAAGGTAAATAGAGCAAAACATGAGATCTGAATGACCGCCCTGGTTTAAAATAAGTTAGTTTGATGTTCGGACATTTTGACAATGCTTTCACAATTATTATGGTAATTTAAAAGGTTTGTTAATGCGTGAGATAATTATATTGTAATCTTTCAGTTGGGCACTCATGCTCATTTATATTTACATGGTAAGAGTGGCTATAACCTTCTCCGACATAACAAAGCCAAAAGTGATCACTCGACAACTTTGCCCCTACATATCACAATCGCAATTGGTGAGCTAACACTCAAAATAGTCTCAATCACAAATTAGTTAATGTAAGCTACATCCATCAAACTCTTCCATTGTGCTTGATTTGACTACAGTTACTTGTTTAAATACACATTTTAAGATTTAATCAATAAGCATAGTGGTGTCAATTTTTCGAATCCGAGTCAAAGCCTCCCTTGATATAATAAACAAGCATTTGCATTATCAAAACTCGGCCCAATTGTAAATTCAGACAAGTATGTCCTACCCTGACCTAGCTTACCTTTGATCCAAGTTGTCCAAATGTTCAAATTTGTCGAGTTTTTTTAACAATTATTCTATGTTCAAAAACATTTTCAATCATTAAAATCATTATAAATTCTTCATAATATAATCTTCTTTAAAATAATTTTATAAAGTAATGTTCAAGTGGTATTTTTTATTTTAAATTACAAGACATTATAATATTTTTTGTTAAAAGACAACGCAATGTCATCTCAAGCAATTTAAGCAAGCCTTGAAACTAAAATAGTACATTTTCTATACAAGCTATGTAACTTTTTTATTTCTATTGTTGTTTTCGTGAATTATACAAAGTGTAGAAGTATATTTTTAAAATAAAATAAATATTTTTGAAATTTGAGCCGGATCCTAGCTTTGAGGGTCTTGTCCAGACCTGACCCGAATTTTAATTTGAAAATCGAACCCTTGCCCAAACCCGATTCGGATATAAGAAATTATTGTCCAAACCCTTTTTTTTCGGGCCGACAAAACTAGATCGACGGGCTAGACAAAATTGACACCTCTAAATAAGCAGAACACTGAAGTTATTGAAACATCAAATACATTCAAGACTATTATGAGAACGGTCTAATTCAAATAACCCGGAAGTGAATAGGTTTAGGCTTGATTGACGCTTCCAAGTCTCGAAACAAGAAGTGCATTAATATAACTTAAGAGCAGAACTTCAACTAGTCTACAATATCAGGAGTGCAATTGCAAGGAAACAGATAATACATTAACTGAAAGTTATAGCAACTAATCATCTAATACAACTACGACCAACATCGCACTGGCAAGAGAAAAACAAAAGGCTCCACCACTTAAATCACTTATTTCACGGCCTGTCCTACCCCAATGCGTGTAAATGCAATAATTTTATTAAAGGGTGAACCAGAGCTTGCACGGCAATTAGATACCAGAAGCGAATCTCGAAAAGCAGCATTAGATATGGGACTATTACCTTTTATATACAGATATTAGGGTGTATATGACTGAAAACTTTGCAACGGAGGATACACAAAAGGAAATGACCATTTCACCTGTGGTTGAAGAACCGCTGAAGAGTTAATCCTTGTCTGACGCCACCCAAGATGCTCGGAATCTACAGTGATTTCAAAGCTCCAGTTTCTTCAAGCTGAAAGGATTGATGCGCCAAGGAAATACGTCCAGTCACATTTGAAGAAGATTATTCACAGTGATATCGACAGAGTTCGTCCGCTGCAAGTCCTGTAACAAATAAAAATGTTCTTAGATCTGTTTTGAGCAATGCAGTTTTTCAAAAAAAATAACGCTCGCCCTAAAACAATGAAAAAAGAAAGAAAAAACACAAATGGAATCTACATTAGGGCTGAAGAGGTGAATGGATGCTTACACAAAATAAACCACAATGCATGTATTTACTGACAAGGGGATACAAAAAATGCATTCGTTGAGAATCATATTTGTGGATGTGTCGCCCAATATCGAAACAACCAACAAATTAGAAAAGGGATAGACAATACCTGCAGAATGATTTCATCCGGAATATGGGGGAGCACCTCACGCACAGTACTTGCCATGCTCAGTATGTTTGGTATGTTATCATTTACAGATGGCGATACATTCCTGAAACGTAAACCATTGCTCCCGTTGTATCTTAAAGAAGCAGCCGCTGCAGGAGGAATGGTGGAACTTGAAGATGCATGCGGTTGCCAAAGGCTCCATGTACCATCAAGGGCATAGCTTTCGCCCACTGATGCAAGGTGCCTCATCACCATCTGAACTCTGCTAAGTCCAGCTGGATTAATTGCAGTGGAGGGACCAGCTCCGTCAAGACCTTCACCAGGCCATGGAGATCCCCAGCTTGCATCCAGCCCCAATCCTCTGCAGAAAAAATAATGAAGATGCCATCAATCTCAAACACACCTGATAGGACTTAAAAAAGATTGAAAAATATCACTGAATAAAACCTCCATGGCATATTATCTGAAGGGGGCTGTGCTCGGTTGGTAAAAACCCCTGCTGGAGGGGCATGGCTAGGATTGTTTTGCTGGTCCGGTCTAGAACTTGTATGACGAGCAAGTTGCTCATCACTGGAAACTTCTGCTGCACGAGAGTCGCTACGTTGAGGTCTACCCATAAAAAGTGGTCTTCGACAAGTTGGGCAAGAATATATTTCACTCAAACCCTGATCTAGCCTGATATCATTACATGTGAATGCATCAGTGAAGACAAGAAAAAGCAGGTAATAAACTAAAACAGGAACGAGTACAACGAGTAAATGACACAAACAAATACGAATAGAGAGATCATAAGATAAAATTGGATAAAGATAATCCTCTACTCATGAACAATCAGTGTTCTACTGCGCCTTATTTTTTATTGTTTTTTTCTCTCAACTTTCAGGACTTCTGTATTTGTTAAACCTTTTACTAATGTAAGACACATTCAGATCAAAATAAATTAAGACAACACAGCTTTTAATGCGCAATCAGACAAAGTTTTGATCAGAGATCTTCGTCAACTTCATCCAAATATTGGTCTCGATCCCTGCATTAGTGTTGTTTTAACGGCAGAATCAAGTTAACCATGCTGACTGATTCTCTTTGCTTACGTGAATGAGAGACTACCTCAATGCAGAATACAAACATCTAACTAAATACTGACTGAATGGACTCAAAAGGAACAGCTTTCTTTCTGCTAGAAGACACTATAGAGAGAAGTGGCAGGGCCTTTTCATTTTTATAAACTCCCAATGCACTAACCCACACCGATAACCTTTTCATTTTTATAAACTCCCAATGCACTAACCCACACCGATAACCTATATACAAGACTGTTTAGGATCAGAAAGATGCAATAAAGACTTATCACTCAAAGCCAAGGGACCACACTTCCCCTCTAATCATATGTTTCCATTCAGCTCTATTTAATGCAGTTGATGATATGACTTGTAATCTTTTAAATCTTCAGTTTAGACAATCAGACTAGAGACTTTTATTATCGGAGTGAACAGGGTTGCCTAGTTTTGGTGTTATCTTGTTGAATGTTCGTAGTTGTATAAAATTGATTTTCTAACTAAAGAGGTTCAGGAAAGATCTCCATACTTACCGAGCGAAGTACATAAATGCTTGTGTAAAAAAATGGGTCATTCTTATATATTCTCTTATTTGGAATCGACCTCTAGTTCGCTCTTTGCTATCTTTTTATGTGAATCACTTTCATCGCTTCTTTCAATATCTCCTTTGGTTCCCAACTTTGAAATTCAATCTTTCGAGTCCAACATAGTTCATCAGGAATCTCGAGGGCTAAAAGTGGTGGCAGGTATCGAGAATGTCGACAGATGCTACAGAAGTCGTCAAATTCTTCTTTCGTAAGGTTATGAGAAACCACGCCTTTATGACAAAAGAAACATGTTTCTCGTATAAGGCTTCAGGATAGAGTAATCGCTGCTATTCATTTCATTGCGAAATGGAGAGGCACTAACTAACAAAGAACCGAGCTGGGGAAGTTGTGGTTTTCTGGCAAAGCAGGAAAGAAATGAATTTGCCATTTTAATAGGGGAAAGAACATCGAGGCATACTCAAGCAGACCGATCCAAGATTTGGAATGAATGTTGTTTCAGGGAAACTGCAGAATTATGCGCTGCACCCACTCGACTAACAAGGAGGAGAGGGGACGGGAGGTTTGGAACCCTATCCTCTCACATAAATAGGAGTGTGCACGGGTCAGGCTTGCCCGACCCTTAAAAACTTTACCTGCTCAACCCTTAAAACTATACCTGCCCGATTGTCAGGCTTCCACATGACCAACCCATTGGAAGCTCGATATTAGGTTTCAAAATCCTTTGTCCGCCCTTGCTCAGTAGTCGGGCGAGCTAAGCCCAACCATGACTTGTTGCAGAAAGTTGGAAGGCATCTAACAATCATCATCATCACTTAAAACACCAAAAGAACTCATTACACAACTTCTCGAAAATCTCATCCAGGTACAGCTCTCACAAAAAGATAGCACATATAGACGTAAATGAATAAAAAAAAAACTATGAATCACAGCATAAAACTTCATAAATCTGTACACCCAAAAAAAAAACTATAAATAGGAAAAACCAGCAGCTACAACTTTGGGAGACTTGGCATGCATACCACAAACCTTGTGCCTAAAATAATAAGCCTTGGCATCACTAAGATCCACTCTACACCCTTCAACCTGACGCCTTGGGGGGTTGCCCCTTGCAAAATCCCTCTACCCCTCCTCGCTGTCGGCGTCGAAGAACCCCACAAACCCCATCGGCAGAAGGCGGCGCTGGCGAGGTTGAGGACTCACCACCGAATTTGGCTGAAACTCCAATACCCACATCTTCAAATTAGATTTTCTTGCCAAATTTCAAGCCGTTGATTGAGGAATCAGCACCACCATTGCCACTTCCATTACTGCTATGTTGGTGAGGGTTGGCGTGGTGTGATAAAGCGACGAATAGGAGAAGTTGTGACATCGAATCAACACAATTGAATCAATAACACATTAAGAACCAGCTATGGGATCTGGGAACCCGCTATGGGATCGGGGAAGGCCCGACTCTTACTCGCATGAGGTCTGGGCCCGGCCCAAACCACAATCGAGCTTTGGCGAGCCGGCCGAGCCCATCAGGTTGTCGGTAATATGCACACCATTACACGTAAGAGATACTTTGAGACTTGTTCGAGACAAGGGCTTCATAAAGCCTAAACATCATCTGTTTTATTAAAAAAAAAAAAAAAAAGTCTACTAACCCAAGACACTCTTCAACTTGCTCATGTCTAGATCGATTGGTTTCGAGTCAAATGGGCAGAACTAGAAGATTTCACCTCTGGAAAGCCCCTTCACCTAATGGCTTAAGCCATTGTTCCCATTTCCTCGTTGACCCATCATGCAAAAGACTTATCAATCATCACAAATCCCTGAGAAGTCTCCATAATTACTATCACCCAAATGGTCTAGGCAGATAGATAGACTCCTTTCTCAATGCTAAGGGAAAGCAAGAAACAAAATCAAATAACTGTTTTGTAACCAGCACCCCCTTTTGGGTATGCGGTTGCGAAGGGTACAGACTCAATCCCTTTCATCCCATCCCTAGATATACTAGAGCCATTCATTCTTTCAAGGAAGTAAAGCAAGTAACTCTCATTCTGCTCCTGCAGTTAGAATCCTCTCTTAAGCCGGGTTTTTGGGGAATAAAATATGATGATGGTTGGAATTTTGATCTTCAAACAAAGAAAGGGCAGAATAGAAATGTTTGCAGTGAAGAAGGGAAAACATTAGATAGTTTCGACAAACCCCAGCAAGCGAATGCCCATGAAGACTGAACCCCCCCCCCCCCCCTTTGTTGATGCTATCCCGACTTTTCTTTGAATCTCTACATTTCTTACTTTATCTTTACAAGTTTAACCACAAATAAAACTTAAGCATCCTCATCACCACACCACTACACTCATTTTATGTATGAGTTGTTTCTTCTACCAAATTGCAATCTCATAGAATTTTTTTCTTTAATAAATAGGGATGTCTTGATCGCATATTACACACATTGCCCTCCTCCAATTCAATTTAAATTGAATTCAATGCGTAATGTCATCTTCAATATAATCCACTTTTGTATGATTGATCCTAAAAATTTAAGATGGTCCACCTTTGGAACTTCTATTTCTCCTAATTATCCAACTTATTATCACGATCTATTTGTGAACACCATGTCGAAACTCTAACACAAGTTCCAATTTTCTAAATCACACCATCTCTTGTTTTGTCTATTAAGATAACATTATCCACAAATAAAATAATACATCCTCTTTAATATGTCTATAGCTCTTGCACAACTAGAGTAATGAATAAATAAATTTAAAATTTAAGCAGCGGCTACAATAAAAGCAAAAGAAAAACAAGCAGGAATCAGGAAGCAAAAGATGTGGTTTTCATATCATACCAAGATCTCAAGCAACCAAGATGGAAGAGGTGATTACAAGAAAGCTTTTTTGCTTTGGCCATTGGTTCCTGCAATGTTAGATTTCATAAAAGACTGGATGTATCCAATAAAGAAATGGAATATGGCACAAGTACTAAATATCGAAGCATGCTTACTCTACAGATAGCACACTCATCATCATAGGCTTGCAACTCCTCAAACGTTGCATCAGGAAGTGCTCCGTGAAGAGTAGTTAGAGCCTTTCTTAGCTTAATGAATCCTTTAACACGCTTTATAATTGCACTTAGTAAGGCCTGGTCATCAAGGAAGTTGATGATCAGACCAATGGAAATGCAGATAACAAGCAAATCAGTTTAAAAGGAAAATGAACAAAAAAGAGGTGAGAACATTACTCGTAAATTTAGGAAAATAACTGCATCTATTAGATGGAAAGCCATTCCATGAAGCCACCAAATATGCAAGTAATGGCCGAGTGCCATTAAAAGGGTCATTATGTCTAAGAAGAAACCAACATTCCGAACAAGAATGCCCTTCCATTCCAATAATGAACCTGCAATAACATTGGCCACTTAGGTTATTCAAAGAAAAATCTCAAGCAATAGAAACAATTAGTAAGTAGTCATGTCCATCATTTCAAAAGGCTAATGAAGCTTATGCCTTAAAGCTACATAAAACAGACTTGAGGCACAAGACTTGATGGAAACTTGAGAGGCTTACGCCTCAAACCTAAAGGAGCCAAGGGTTGCATCATTAGCAAACACGAAATTCAAATTTTTTGTCTTTCCATATTCACACTTCTTTTTCCAAATTAGATAAACTAATAATACATTTAAAACTCCATAATTAGCTTCCCAAAATGGAGATCAAATCCAAATTTCTAGGTGTATTTCAAAATGATATAAAGGATGGTGAGATGAGAATGAAGAAATGTTACACAATTGCATTTAATTTATATTCCAATTATTTGCTTTTCTCTAATACTTAAAACACACTTAAGACATTATGACTCATAATATGTGCTCAATAAGTCCTTAATAATGTTTGAGATGATTGCAGCAATTGATTAGTTAACATAATCTTGAGCACATTTGTAAATATGATGAATATGATCCAAAAAAAAAAGTATAGGCTGTATAGCGTAATTTGCTTCTGTTACGCGTTGCATAATAATCACTGACAGTTGAAATTTTAAAAATTGATCATTTATTTTTAAAAAGAAAATGTAAGTCTTATGCCCCATTCACAAAGGAAAACAACCTCAATTACACCTCTTGGATTTCAAATCCTTGATCATGTTAAAAAATTACTTAGGCATGTTATATTAACTTAACAAGCGCGGTTTTTATAATCACATATATTACATAATTCAAATCACAGTAAAATCAATCATATAATAACCTTTTATTATGGAAATACTATTGCTGTATACAGTTCAGACTTCAGATTGTTCCACAAAAAGTTATTGTAAGCAAAACAAAATAAAATAGCACACTGTAGCACAAGCAAGAAAATGAAAGCATCTACATCAGAGCAAGAGTTAAATCACAACAAATCATCTCTATATTGTTTATTACACGTGATTATATGGAAGTTGGAACAAGCCAAAATATGAGTAGAACAACTAACATTATTACCAGCACACATGCTTCAAAAACCATTTTGTTTAATCAAAATTGTGAATATGA
Source organism: Stephania yunnanensis (assembly GCA_039657365.1). Classification (NCBI taxonomy): domain Eukaryota; kingdom Viridiplantae; phylum Streptophyta; class Magnoliopsida; order Ranunculales; family Menispermaceae; genus Stephania; species Stephania yunnanensis. Next base: position 46,223,050 of record CM077584.1, on the reverse strand, counting down.
AGGAAGAAGTTTCAGCAAAAAATATGGTCATTCCACCCAAGTACTTGAGAATTCCTTAAAATTCATTTTACTTGGTTTCCAAGTTGGACCTAGACTACTATGTACTTATTCAAAGCATAATCATATCCAAATTAAGGTCAGGGAAATTCTTAGGCAGATTATACAAGAGTTGGCCATGCTCTTCGTTTTTAGATTTTCTAGGATTTACCTCATTCTATTGAATCCAATCCAATCACCAACAAAACAAGATTTATATAACTGAGAAATCTTCTTTTTCTCAATAAATTAATTGCTTTAATATAGTAAAAAGGAAGAGGTTTTAAAAACGCATAAGCACAAATTAAGAAAAGTGGAAGAATGACACCAAAAGCACCAGACCAGAACGAACTCAACAAAGAACAAAAATGCAACATAATTCCACAAAACAACAAATTCTCTTCCCAAAAAAAAAAAAAAAACTGCTCCAACCCCTCTTCTTCATGGAACATCAATGTCACAAAATTCTGCTATAGAAGCTTGTTAGGATTTTTCAATGAGGAAAAAACAGTGACAGAAGCATACCAAGGCAGGAACAAGACAAAGGGAAACTTAAGTTCAGAAATCCTTCATGCAACCAGAACAACATAGCGTCAATTCCAATTTAGTTGGAGGCCGCTACAATGTTCAAACTCTTCCATTGTGCTCGGTTTAGTGCAATTTATGCTACACCAATGCCAGAAAAAATATAGACCGAAGACTTGCTTAAAATGTAACTAATATTGGAAAATAAATTTTTTTAAAAAAAAATGTAGTTTAATGGTAATGCAAAAAGCAAAATCAAACAACAAAAGATGGATAGCCTCGTCCAAAGAATGGTATGTCCTTAAGTACCTGCCACTGATCTATCAAAAAGTTGATATCTTTGGCAATCTACGTCACTCTCCACAGAATGGCGGTGCCACAAATCAAGGAGTTGAAATCCATGGACCATTATGGCCTACAAAATGATTTCACCCATCAAAAAACTTCTATTTTTTCTTTTTAAAATCTGATTAAGATTGCAAAATTTAGGTCCATATCACAAAGGCTGCAAAAAATATTCTAGCGAACATTACCTGCAGTGTCTCAAAAGCAATACTGAGAGGCTCGTAGAATAACAGTAGAAAGATAGTTGAAGCCAAAGATTTGTAAAATGTGAGGCAAAGCTTTATCCTGTAAGAAACAGTTGATTATTAAAGAATTCAATTGAGTATTTTAAATAAATGCATGACTTAATTTAAAAGGCCCTACCTTGGAAAAAGAAAAATTAAAAGGCCTTTCCTTGGAAAAAGAAAATAGAAGAAAAATATTTTTGTAACCCACTTTGGGCACCTCGTGGGCCCAAGTGGATGCCCCTTCATGTGATACACCTCGATGAGTGTGAGCGCACATCACGAGGTGTTATGTGCACACCTCAATGTGTATCGCATAGCTAAACGCCCACTTGGGCCCACTGCCCAAAGTGGGTTACTCTAGCACCTTTCAAAATAGAATGCCCTTCATTTCCCATTTAGCTTACGAGAACTTTCAAGAACACAATAGTCTAGTAGGTGTTATTTACTATTGGGTAAAATACAAAATGCCCCCTGAGGTTTGGTGAAATATGCACTTTAGTTCCCGAGTTTTCAAAAAATATGCACTTCACCCAAAGTGCATATTTTTTAAACCGTAGGGACTAAAGTGCATATTAAAGTAAACCTTAGGGACCAATTTGCACTTTACCCATTAATTTAATCCCTTTTATGTCTTCTCAGTTTACACCCTTCTATAATTTGTGAAGGACACATACAAAGTATCATTAAAAGCTATAAAAGTAAGTAGATCAACACTAATTAAAAATATGTGTTAATTCATCAATTAATTAAAAGGAATGTATAAATCCAACACAAAAAATTTATTAAATAATTATTTCTACATTTAAAAAAAATAAGTGGGAAGCAAAGTGCTGAGTTTATTTTTTTTTAGTTTGTCTTTTTGTAGTGGCATTTAATTCTTTTCGCATTCATTCAACCATGGTTGAGACCAAAGTTTGTAGGAGGGACCAAAGTTCATATTTCACCAAACCTCAAGGGGCATTTCGTATTTTACCCTTTACTACAACAACAACGACAACAACAACATAGCCTTAGTCCCAAATTAAATGGGGTCGGCTACATGGATCAAACTTTTCCATTGTGCTCGGTTAAGTGCAATTGATGGTGAGCTTTTCAAACAATTCAAATCCCTCCCAAGTGGCATTTCATATTTTACCCTTTACTATTTGAATCAAATGATTCAAGTTTATTCAAACACAATTCATTATGTGAAAAAATACCAAATCCCACAAAAAAATGCAAGATTTAAACAAAAACACAATATTGATGATCTAGTTTGTTTTTGTTAAAGTTTTTCAAATCAACACACTTTCTAGATTTTCTTCCTAACCCGAAGAGCAAAACTTGAACTTCTAAAAGATTAGATTTCTCACCATCAAATGAAACAAAAATGTGATATTGTTTGCTACTCCACTATCACATTAAGACCTTTCTTTTTTCAATAATTGTTAGAGTCTATAAAAAGAGCCAAACTAAGTGCCACCATTTAAAAATGGACGGCAATCCTATATTCTTTCTTAATCCCCTTTCTGTCCTATTTTTTTCATTGTTATATCTTTGTCCTTTTTTCCTTCATTGTTGTTATAATGTCGATATTAGCAAGTTCATGTTCTATCTTTTAATCTTTATTATCCACATTTAAACTCTTCTTTTTTTTATTTTTTATTTTTTATTTTTTATTTTTGGCAACAGAATGCCTAAGTTTTGATGAATTAGAAATTAGAAACATCTAAAAGTGTATGAAACAAATAATTAAGGTTAAAAGTGAAGCGTTCTCAAATTTCAAGTAAGTGAGTGTTTGGTCGGATTTTTCAACTGACATTGTTGTGTGTGTTAAAGGAGTGGGAATCTGTAAAACGAAGTACGTATCTGAAGGCATGAATCAATGATGGATGCAAATCATAAAAACCTATGTGATAGTGATACTTACATTTAGAATGTTGCATCAACTTGCAAAGACATGCATAGAAGTACTAAAACTGATCATGTCAAATGATGTTACATAAATGTTAAATTGCCGGGAAAGCAAGATTTTTGAAAAATAATAATGAGATAGCTGAATCAAGATGAAAAAATAAATTAGCTTTAGATATGGCCACAAGGCCCACAACAGTCAATCATTGACTTTTTTTTATGTTAGTGTTGTCCAGGACTACCCACCTGGGAGTATAGGACATACCCCCGCCCTACAAGAGATACGCCGCAAGATTTAAACTTGTAACCTTAAAGAGGCCCCAGTGAACAACTTATAGGTCTCAACCACTACACCAAGTCAATCATTGACTTTGAAGTTTACTACTAAAATCTTTTTACAAAAAAGAGGTGCATTTTACATATTTAGTTTTCATTTTTATCAGATTTTTCTTTTTTCTTTCTCTTTTTCTTTGGTTAGTAGATATTCATTTTTCATATTTTATGAGAAAACGAATCAGAATCTAGTCCCTCTCATACAACAACACAATCTTAATTCAACAAATCAACAGCTACATATAAAACTGTAATAGTCCGTTCGGTTCACATGTAAAATAATCTGAAGATCATGGGATTATTTTACACTGGATCATAACATGGGTTTGGGTATTAGTCCCAATAGAGGGGCTTGTTCGGTTGGGGGTGTAGAGGGTGGGATTAAACCTGATTTCAATAGGTGAAGTTACTAAAGCGCCCTTTTATATCTACTCATTCCCACATCCTTGACAAGCTTACCAAGCCAAATATACATATCAAAGCAACTTCAACGACACATAAACAAAGTCATTCAGAAGTAGAAGCCTAATAAATCCATTCATTAAGCAAACCAAATATAACTTGAACCATCACATTTCCCATCAAATTAAGTGAACAAAATTCATGAATAGTGAAGAAAATTCAAAATGAACTCGTCGGCTATAATAATTGTGATCTGCTGTGTGTTGTCTATTCGTATTAGTACGATTGAAAATTGAGAATTTAATGGTAGGTCTCGTAGGATCGCGCGATATAATTAATAAATGTGGTTGAAGTTTGAACAAATATTTAGTAGTCCTATGTCATCGATGGATAGTGTTGATTCATGATCATGGAAACGATCTATTGATTTGATTCAAGCGCGGACGATAACTATAGTGCTACATTGATATACTAATGTCACACACCATAGGTTTTGTGGTGTTGGAGAGTCGAGAATAGTAAATGAATGTGTGTTTTGGGTGTTTATGATGAGAGTATTTTGGTCATTTGAAAGTCACCAAGATTGGGATAAAATAATACCATCGAATTCATGGTTTTAAATTATCCCAATCCTATGGGTTAAAATAATCATATGAACAATTTAATACTCGAACCGAACACTAGTATTATTTAGTACCACCACTTATCCCACCCTATCCTATGAACCGAACAGGCCATAATATACTTCGACAAATTGAATGTGAATTCGTCCCACAACCAACCAACAACCATCTCATAGAATTAAAATTCATTAAAAATGAAACACTTCACAACCATACCCTTATAAAGCTTACATTTTCAATTGTAATAGGATATGGAGGATCTGGCCTAAACATGAAATGATTACTGATTGACTAAGGTGTTTGTAATGTGTATCTAACATACACATGCAGATTCATGTGATTCACAGGCCACGTGGCTTGCATCAGGGATACTTTTTCCAAGTCTCCCACAACATATGCAGATACATCGTACTAGAACTGGATGGAGTGGTAACGTGTCAATTGGAATATCATATGTGAAACATTACATTGGATTGGCTTGCATAGAATTAGAAGAACAGGCAGTGATTTAGGCAGTGAAATGGTAATCACGCATTTAACCAGATTGTATTTTCTTTCATGAACAATACACCATTACACAAACATCAGTTTTCTAGTATGTTCAATAACCTTATTCGAGCATAAAAGAATACAAGATGTAATTTGACACTCACTAGAATTAGTGTTTCAAGGAACGTAAGAGTGGCAAACCATTCTACATTTCAACCTTTATACATAAAAAGTAAGGAATTTATAGTCTGGATTCTGTATCCCCCATTAACAGCTTGAAGTGATAGAGGCACATTGTTAGGTATAATGTTCCCATAATAATATTATTAAACACCCAGCCAGTTTGAACTGTAAAGATCCTAGTAGCAGCGGCAGTAGATAAGTGAGATTAAGGAAAGGAATTAAACTAAGAATCTGTTCAAATATACTATTTCAGAGATAAAAGTTAGTTCTAGAAAGTTCGAACAAAAATATGCTCAGTAAAACGAGTTCAACAAAGAAACTACAACATAAGAAAAAAATACAAAAAAATGAACTCAGCTTCCATTCTAGTAATGAAAAGCTTTAAATCTTTCATGAGGCTCCAAAATAGGCTACCAATATTAATGGTGCTAAAAAAAATGATATTATCCGCACAAAGACTATTGTTGTTGCATACGAGGAACATTAAGATAATGATGAAATCACTTTTTTAAAAGAGTTGTAAGAATATGAAACATACCATATGATATCGATGCACAGGACCAACAGCAACACAGAAAAAACACGAAAATACGTCCAAGGAGTTGCCGAAGGAGAAGCATTTAATCGTTCAAGCCGGTCTCTGCCTAATGCTTGAAACATCTATGTCATAAGTCCAGGATATTTGTAAGTACATAAGCAACCAATTTAAATACTTCTTCAACAAACTAATTCAGGATATAGTCATAAAAATCAATAGTACACAGTACCTTCAATGTACAAAGAATGGTCATCCAAGACGACCACAAAGCTGCTTGAATAATTGTAGGTGGAAATATCAACGGGATATATGCCCCCTGTTTAACATGCAGAATACTGTATCAATAACATCTTTCATGTGCATATCTAATTAAAAAATATATATAAAATTGCAACTCTATATAGCCACCAGGGAATAATACAGTTGCCGTTAATCAAACTTCAACCTATTTAAAAAAACGTGTAAAAACACTAAATTATAGCATGCATTAATCTATACAGAAAGTACTTTTGTCGACCTATTCATAAATCGAACATTGAGACATTAATATAACATAGAATGAATCTGATGAAGAAAAAGAAACTTTAGAAGCTTCTTTGTAAGCATGTATTCATCTGAATAAAAATATACTTCATTAACTTAAAATGAAAAACATGTGAAATTTAAAACAAATACAATAAATACTTTTGCTATAGAAGCAGATATTCAAGCTAATAAAGCTTCTCAATATTGGCTGGTGAAACACATCACATCTTACATCTGAGTCAATTCAGTATCAACAAATTGTAATTGATCAGGCAGGCAGTTCATCATCTAGAATACTAGAAAAGTAGATAGATGTCCCATCTTATGAAACTAATGGCCTGTTTGGTTGAGGATATCCATAAGATCTCAAAACAGATTTACCTAAGTGGCGTGCTTAGGATCAAATTTAAGGCACAATAGCATGTTTGGTGCAACCACAGTAAAAGCAACGAAAAGTTGTTGAATTTACTAAAATGCCCTTTTAATGTCGAACTACCCCATCGCTCTCAAACAATAAACCTAGCTCCTACCATCTCTCTTCATCGCCTTTCTTCATCACTCCGCCACTGCATCTTCTCCATCGTCAATACAAAGAAAGAAAAAATCACAGATCAACAACAAAAACATGATTTATGTATCACGCGCACTGAGCTGCTATAAACACAATGAATGAAGCAAGAATGGTGCTTAAGACTACGGCTTCAATTGTGAGGGGAATAAATTGGAACACTAGTTGAAAAACGGAGGAAAACTTGATTTGGAACAAACACAATGAAGACAGAACACCCTAAAATAATTTGTTCCATCTAACAACATTACAATCTTCACTGGTGCGAGAAGGTTTTATGTCGCTGGAGTGTCATGCGATTTGGGTTTCTCTCTGACATATATATATAAGTCAGGGGCAAAATCGATATTTCAATACGGCAAACTTACGTAACATAGGGGTGTGTCTCTTTAGAGAAGCATGTCACATCTGGAAAGTCAAGACTGAATATATTTCACCATTGACAAGATTTGCTCTTTTACATGGACATGGACGGAAAAGGCAACAAAACACAAGTGAACAATCCTCCAGAGATCAATGAGATTTGGCTACCTTAAGACCATTTGGCACCAAAAGGTTTGAACTAAAAAGAGCAGAATTTTTTGGAGTGCAACGTATGATATTTTTAAACAAAAGATTATAAGAATAAAAGACAAACACGATTATCCAAATTCTCTTTGTATTACCATTCACCAATGAAACTAGATGGAAACGTGAAATTCGTTACGAGGATGTGCGTATGAACTTCATTCTCTAGTTAAAAAAATGTTATGGATTTCAAGATTCTCTCATCTAAATATGCTAATAATAACATTAAACTATTTCTCGTGTTCACCATCGGCATTCTTAAAATTAATGTGGCCTTAACATTTCAAATGGTTGTATTCCAATAAAGAAGACATGTCAAAGTTATTGCGCCTTTTATTCTCTCAAAACATAAGCAATGTTTCCTCTCCCTTACTCTGAAAGTTTGAACTTACAAAGGGATGAGTTTTAAGTTGATGATGGCTTTCGCACCAAAAATAAGTTTCTCCTATCAAATCATCTTGATCTCTAAAATTTTAATCAAATTAGTAAGCACAAACAAACACATAAGCTGGCAGTAAACAGCACAAGTCGGGTTGTGCCAAGACTTTCCATACTTGTGTATGCCAAACATCCGAAAACAACGTTACAATATCTTTTATCAACCTCCTCAGAAAATAAATATCAGCGAAAAAGCATTTATAGGAATGATTTTTGGTTGCTCATGCCAACTAAGATTAAACAAACATCACATATAGGAGAGGCTTTGCCTAAGTAACAGTCCAGTAATGTCCAAGTGGTAAAACAAATCTATTGAATCCTTCATTGCATAATCAATCAATTAATTTTGCATATGCAAATGCTATATATATATATATATCTACTACTACATTAAAAGAGCCAATATCAACTGTGAGGAAAGGTCGATATTGCCCTTCCTATATTTGAGTCCAAATCGAATACTAGGACTACAACTCCAATCCGAAACAACAACTACAACTCCAACTCGAAACTATTCTTCAACCGGTGTTCTCCAATCCGAAACTACAACTCCAACTCCAACTCAGACAACAACTTCGACTCCGATTTCTCCAATTTCCCTCTTGGACAACAACTCGGATGACTCTAATTGCAGTGTATAAATATGGTTGACGTTTCTCCCAACACTGTATCTCTCAAAGCTCTCAAAACTCGATCTCCATTGCAGGTAACTTCTTGAGTTTCAGTTCTTTAACTTCTAAAACTCGTTTAGGGTGGTTTATGATTTTGTGATTTCAGTAGCTTTTTTTGGTACCATTAACTTCTTCAATTTCTGGTTTGATCCATTGTTTTTGAAAAATATTTGGGCCTAATCCTTCTTTGATCTTGCTTTCCCATCATGTTCTTGATTGTTTGATTGATTTTGTGAAGTGGGGTCTTAGGGTTTTAATTGGTGGTTTAAAATCTTGAACACTAACTGTTTGTTGAAATGCCTTAACAAGACTAGATTAGATGAGATGGGATGTTTCCAAAATTTCCTTTCTCTCCACAAGTTGTTCTAAACGTTGTAGATGCTTACGCAACAGCTTGGAGTGAGTTTCATTCAGACAAGCATTTGCTTTGTATATGTGTAGGCGCTTTAGAACTGCCTCCCAATACTCCACTACTTTGGCCTTGCCAGATTGCATTTGTGCTTCAATTTGAGATTGCACAACTTACAACTCATGGTAAGTTTTCCCTTGCAATAGGTTTTTAACTTCTGTCTCAATGCTTGAATGCAAGCCTCTCTTTTCAGCAAACAATTAAAACAAAAAAATAAAAAAATAAAATAGTGGAGTCTAAGGGGGATGTACATGATGTACTACATAACCACAAAGCAATGATGCTTGTGCAGTAAGGCTGTAGTTTTTGAGTTTTTGGTAAACTGGTCAAACTGTTGTTTGAATGAAATCCAGTGCTTCACAGCAGCTTTGGTGTCCGATCTGGATGTTTTTTTAGGCTCTACAACTTCAGGTTTAAATAAAGCTGAAACTCTGACAAGAAACTTTGATTTACTGTTTAAGTAACTCAGTTTATTTAACAACAACAACAAAACTAATAATATTAATAAAAAATTAAAGTTATGTATTTCTTTTATAGTGATGAAGAAGAGGAAGTAAAGTGATCAACATCGTCAAAAAGAAGACAATTGCGTTTTCATTGTCATCTTTCGAATTTATTTTACAATTATCAATTATATTTATTTTAAATTTCATAATACAAAGTTTGTACAATCTTATTTATATTTCAAATAAATTGATTTATTTCATTTTTGTTTAGTTCTATTGTACTTATTCATATTGTTTTTAATAATTCTTTAACACGTGTGGAGCACGTTATGAAAACTAGTATATACATATATATGCCAACATGCATATTTCGCATTATAAAAATATATTATACCCAAAGGAAAAAGAAAAGAAAATATAGATTATAAATTGTATTATTCAAATTCATATCTGCAAACAAAAAAAATTAAAGCTTACATTGCTTACAAAACGACAACAATATAAAGAGGCATGTTTGTCGCACTTTGAATAATTTGCTATTTATTAATATGGGTTGAAAATAATCAAAAGTTTTCATCGAGTTTTAATAAATAATGAAATTGTTTGAAAGAGAAATTAAGAAAAGAACGAACAAAATTAAAATCTTGGTAGAGTATTTAGTATTCAAATAAAAAATGGTTTGAAATTCACCACATTCACATACAAAGTAAAATAAAATAATAATTTAAATAAGTACATTTATATGATTCTATCGTAAATATTGGACTTAAATTCCACTAAATTAATCAGTTTTTGTATTAAAATCATTGAAAAATAAAATTTAAAAAAATAACTCAAATATTTGGCAGAATAAAATAAATTCAAAAGAAATCAAAATATTATAAGTTTATAACACATGCAATTTGTTACTTATTCACTTTGTTTCACAGATATTTATGAACAAAATAAATAAATCCAATGTAGCAGTACATAAATACTTTTCTCACAAATAATGATTACTGCAGTAAATGTTATGAAACATACTTCAAAATATTACATTAACACCCAATGCATTAAGAAGTACATTTTTTTCTTGATGAATTTAAAATAGGCGTGGGTAATTTAATGTTGAAACATTAATGAAACAAAATTTCTGTAAACTTCTAAAAGTTAGCCAATTTGCTTTATTTTTACAGAAAAATCTCCACATCAAATTACCCCTCTTAATTACTTTTGAACTTTTAGTTAGAAATACAGAGTCATGCATACTTCTTTTTGGGGAGGACAATTAGATGACTCCTTGACATACAATTCTTCTTGAGTTTAATTTTGGTTGCTTCTAGTGTTTCAACTTCCAAAACATGCATTGACGTACAATTGGCGTTTCAATCACAAAGTAATAGACTTTGATTCCATAATCAAACTCTGTTTCATCCATTTTACAGATTCAATGACTTTCAACTTACATAGACATGCAAACAAATTGATCTTTGATGTGTGAAACTATAGAGAGATTTTGGGTCAATTTACAAGTTGCGATTAAAATATCAATATTACCTTGTAAACAACATAGTTCACAAGACGTTCTGCCACTTTGCGAGTCTCCGATGGGTGCAACTGCCCAAAGAATATAGCCTGCATACAACAACAGGAAGAACAACAAAGTCTCAATCACAGATTGGTTGAGAAGAATATAGCCTACAGATGCGAATAAATAAAAATAGTCAGCAAAGCACATATAAGTACAAGTAACTGAATCTGAGACAAATTTAAACAAATGACTCGACTAATTTCCTAACTAGGCAAAACAAAGACCTTTGCCTTAAATGTTTAAATGTAATTTAATTCACTTCAACAAAACTTATGAATATATTTTAGGAGAGAAATGATGTTGCATGATTTAACAATTAAAAACTCATATGTCTGAGTAAGTAATTTATCTATAGAAATTGGAAAAAATTTGATGAGTGCACAGACAGCTATGAGCAACAAGAACACAAACAAGAGATTCAAGGGAAAAGTGTACCAGAGGTGTGGAAATAAAATCATCAGTTAGTTACATGGAAGTGTTTATCCTGAAATCAAGATGTACTTGTTTTATTTGAATGTGTTGTCCTGTAAGTCAGTTGGTTTATTTGAAAGTGTGATAAGGTAGGAGTACGTAACTGAAGTCAGATCCTATTAACACACAAATCAAGTTCAATGAAACAACATAAGTTAATACCAAATAAGTAACAAGAACATAGACAAGAGATTCAAGGGAAAAGTCTACTAGAGGCGCGGAAATAAAATCATCAGCTAGTTACATGGAAGTGTTTATCCTGAAATTTTGTTTTATTTGAACGTATTTGTCCTGTAAATCGGTTTATTTGAAAGTGTGATAAGGTAGGTGTATGTAACTGAAGTCAGATCCTATTAACACACAAATCAAGTTCAAAGAAACATCATAAGTAAATACCAAATGAAACAAAATCTATTCAGCTGTTCTTGTATTAAGAACTTGGAACAATAGATATAATAAGTTAAAAAGACTAGGATTGCTATCATCAGTCATGAGAGTTGAAATAAGCTAGTCACCAAAAAGTAAGCAATGGAATATGATATATCTTAGGAGCTCAAACAAAAATACTTTGAATGCCATCACCACAAAGAACAATGAGTGAGGCCATATGAAGGGCATGTTGGTGAGAATGTGAATTGGGCATTTGAATAGAAGTACGAACAAAAAAATGTATAAATAGTTCCAAAATGAATTGCTGGCCCTTCAGAGAGGAAAGGCGGAGACAATCAACCTTCTAAATATTATGAGGGACCTAATTAAACAACAATTGAATCTGGCTGGTTTTTCATAGATTAGCCTTCTAGCATGAACACACAAAATTTGGTCACCCCCATACAGCTTGGTTTGGAAACATGAGTTTACAACTAAAACCTTCCAATCTAAGATCCAATTGTGGTTTGGTCCTTACTTCTTTGGTAATATGGAGCTATCCATATTACTCGTAAACCAGGCTATGCACCTAAACAAAATGCAGATGGCAGGAGGCCAATCAAATAAAAGAAATAAAATTAGATGATATTACCCCAAAAAGCTTTTTAAATCAAAATTGTGGAAACATTTGTGAATCGGTCAAAAAGGTAGTTTATAGTGAGACCATGAAGACATTAACACAACTTCTTAGCCAACCAACAAATGCTCCAGAGAAGAATTGCATCTCCTAGTTGCAAGCAAGAGATGAGAAAAGAATATGTTGCACATCAAGGAGATCAAACAAAAGGTGACTAATTTTCATTGCATCCTCCAGTTGGTTTATCCGTGCTTGAATAATATTATCTCAGCATTGCTAAAATCTTCTGTCTTCTAATACTATTTAAATGCAAATGTGAAAGTCCTGTACTGTTCATTTAAAACTGAAAGTTCTTTCTTTTTATTCTTTATCCATTTTATAGGCATCTTCACGAAGATCATCTAATAAAACCATTTTAATTACATTTTTGCAGGAAAAGCTTCAACTTTACTCAAAGATATAAAGACAGAAACTAGCACCATGCCCATCCATCCTTTTTTTTTTCTTTACAGACAAACGGTAACCATTGAATTAGACTGGAGAACATATACTGTCAAAAAATAACACTTCTAATAAGTGAGAAAATTTAGACAGCAATAGAATAAGCATCTTCTCTAATCTCTACTTCGACAAAACCATATCCAAGGCATGAGAATCTCCTTAATAACTACATATATCTTCTGAAACTGAAACAAAAAAAAAAATCTAGTAACAAATATTTACATTCAAATCTCAACTAAGGAGAAGTCACTTACCTTAAGACATAAGATCACCAGAACAAAAACATTGAGAATAAGGTTCGCAAGCAGCGCAATCGTGGTGTACGAACCCAAAAGTAGCTCAACGGCAAGTACAATATTCCCCGAATTAATACCATCCTCACCCTGTCTTCCATCTGCTCTGAATTTATCCAATGCCGATATCGTCCACCAGTGCAATCCCACCACACTCAACACCGTGCAAAAAGCTGAGATTTTCAAGTAACTCACGCCCATTTCCAACAAATCAAACCTCCCTTCTTAAAATCTAAATATCGTCAAATTCAGTTTAGCATAGTTGATTCTTCATAGTGAGATTGTAAGGTTTACGTCGAAACACTAGGATATGCGAGAACTTTCACGTTCGCTTAAACAAAACACGTCGCCTGCAACACAAATTACAATCAACAAATTCTGTTCAAAAAAAAAAAAAAAAAAAAAAAAAAAAAAAAAAAAAGTAGAGAACCCAAAAACGTGAAAAATCAACTGAAAAAAAATAACAAAACAAAAAAAAAAAAAAAAAAAAAAACGATAACAATGACAAAAAATCAAACTTTTTCCTCAATCACGGCCACCGTCGCTGCGTAACTCCTCACACAAAACCAAACGGCCCCAACACGATCAAACCAAACACAAAACCCTAAAAACCAACAATCCGTCATAATCCACAACGGAACTACACATTCGGTGCCCTAGAACCACCGAATCGAAACGATCAAGAACACGAACCTCAAAAGGAAAAATTTCACCAAATCCGGAGAGAGAGAGAGAGAGAGAGAGAGAGAGAGAGAGAGAGAGAGAGAGAGAGAGAGAGAGAGAGAGAGAGTGAGCGAGAAATTAAACAGAGATCTGAGAATTACAGAGCAGACGAGATCGATCAATCAAACCTTGTTGAGTGGTTTAATGGAGATGCTGTTGTTGATCTGTGTGTTGGTGTTGCCTTGCTCGTCTCGCTTCGCATCGCGAATTCAACCTTTCTCGCTCGCTGTCGAGCTCTCTCTTTATTTATTCTCTCTCCTCCTCTCTTCTTCTGTTGCCTTTATATCACGTGGAATCAAATTTTACTTCGTAACCTAGGAACGCAATTTGTTCAGGGATTGACTTTATAAGTGAACTAGTTGTCTCATGCCCTTAGAGCATGTGTCCAAGACTTCCATAATTTATATGTATAAACATGAGAAAAAAAAAAAGTTATAAAATGATGAGTTTCGTAGCTGATCTCTATGTTAAAAAAAAATTATATATATATATATATATACTAGTTTTAAGACGTCTTCTGTATGATTTATTCTCCGCTACTTCGCTTTATGGGAATTAATTTCTAAGAATTTATTAACAAAATTTAAAATTATAATTAAAATTTAAAAATTAGAAATACAAGTACATTTTTCAGCTTATCAATATTCTCTACTGTGATTGAGATAAGATGTGAATGAAAAAACAAACTAATCATTCTAGGACATTACTTCCTCAAAAAAAGTGTATTGGATTTATGAGAATGAGTTCATGATTGATTTGGAGATAAAGAAAAAAAAAATGTGTAGTGGATTAATAAAGAGTTAGAGTTTGATTTGGATACAAAAAAAAAAGTTGATTTGGAGATAAAAAAAAAAGTATGGGTAAATAGGTAAATTTCATTACCACTCAAAAATTTGTGATTCATGCTTTTATATATATGATAGATATATATGTATATATAAAATCGGCTTGCTCGACCCTTTACATAAGTCAACTCATAGTATTTGTACATTCATTCAACAACAACAACAACAACATAGCCTCAGTCCCAAATTAACTGGGGTCGGCTACATGGATCAAACTTTTCCATTGTGCTCGATTAAGTGCAATTGATGGTGAGCTTTGCAAACCATTCAAATCCCTTTTAATTAATGCATCCCATGTTAACTTTGGTCTGCCCCTACCTCATCGAATTTCTACAGTTTCTATTGAGTCAAGTTTTCTAGTTGGGGCATTTGTAGGTCGTCTTTGCGAGTGACCAAACCATCGCAACCGCCTTCCCTAATCTTTGTATCAATTGGTGCTACTCCTACTTGTCTTTGAATTTCTATATTTCTTATTCTATCTTTACGAGTTTTACCACACATCCACCTAAGCATCCTCATTTCTGCTACGTCCACTTTATGTAATTGTTGTTGCTTTACCGCCCAACATTCACTTCTATAGAGCATAGCTGGCCTAATTGCGGTCCTATAAAATTTTCCTTTTAACTTAGTAGGAACATGTCGATCACAAATCACCCCTATTGCACTCCGCCATTTCTTCCATCCACCTTGAATTCTATGTGTGACATCATTTTCAATGTTACCATCATTTTGTATGATTGATCCTAGGTATCCAAAGTGGTTTACCTTAGGAACTTCTACTTCCCATAATTTTACCACTTCGTCATCTCGATGTCTAGTGTTTCCAAACTCACAGTGCATGTATTCAATTTTCGTCCTACTCAACTTAAAGCCTTTAGATTCTAATGTATTCCTCCAGAGTTCTAATTTCCTATTCACTCCATCTTTGGTTTCATCCACTAAGACAATATCATCTGCAAATAACATACACCATGGTATATCCTCTTGAATATATCTAGTTAGTTCATCCATAACTAAAGTAAATAGATATGGGCTTAAAGCCGATCCTTGATGTAGTCCTATCATAATGGGAAATTCTTTTGTAGCTCCTCCAAATGTCTTTATACTCGTTACTACTTCATCATACATATCCTTAATAGTGTCTATGTATCTAGCGTGCACTCTTTTTCTTTCTAGAACCCACCAAAGAACATCTCTAGGGACCCTATCATATGCTTTTTCTAAATCTACGAATACCATATGAAGATCTTTTTTCTTTTCTCTATATTTTTCTAACAATCGTCTTACAAGGAAAATCGCCTCCATAGTTGACCTCCCAGGCATGAAACCAATTTGGTTCTCTGATATTGTTGTTTCTCTCCTTAGCTTATTGTCAATTATTCTCTCCCACAGTTTCATAGTGTGACTCATAAGTTTAATTCCCCGATAGTTTGAGCAACTTTGAATGTCTCATTTGTTTTTGAAGATTGGCACAAACGTGCTTCTTCTCCAATCCATTGGCATCCGTTTTGATTTTAAAATTTTATTGAAAAGTTTTGTTAACCAAGTCAATCCGATTTCTCCTAAGCATTTCCAAACCTCTATGGGTATTTCATCTGGGCCACATGCTTTCCCTATTTTCATTATTTTCAATGCATCTTTAACTTCTACAATTCTAATATTGCGTGTATAGTTTCATCTATTATAGTATCAACTTGGCCATCATTAAATAAACTATTGAAGTAATTTCTCCATCTCTCCTTAATATCCTCCTCGTGCGTGAAAACGTTTTGATTTTCGTCCTTAATGCGTCTTACATGACTTAGGTCTTGTTTCTTTTTATCTCTTAATTTGGCTAGCCTATATATATATTTTTCGCCATCTCTATTACCTAACCTTGTATATAGATCTTCCATGAAATTTGTTTTAGCTTGACTAACTACTTTTTTAGTTTGTTTTCTAGCTTCTCTATATTGATTGTACGCATCTTCATCTTGACACTTAGGTATTTTCCTATACATCTCTCTTTTAGTCTTAATTGCTCGTTGGACATCCTCGTTCCACCACCATGTTTCCTTCTTTGGAGGTCCCAAGCCCTTAGATATACCTAATATGTTTGATCCCACCCTCCTTATGCAACTACTCATTTCTAGCCACATTGTATTAGCATCTAAGTCAAGATTCCAAACATTTTTCTTTAATAGTTTTTCTCTAAACTCTACTTGTTTACTATGTTTTAGGTTCCACCACTTTATTCTTGGGTCGCTAACTCTTTTATTCATATTATTCCGTTGTGTTAGCTTAATATCAAGTACTACTAACTTATGTTGGGTAGTAAGTGCTTCACCAGGTATTACTTTGCAGTCTCTACATAGTTTTCTATCTATTTTTCTTGTTAAAAGAAAATCTATATGACTCTTGTTATGACCACTACTAAAAGTAATTATATGCGACTCCCTCTTCCTAAAACTAGTATTTGCTAAGACAAGATCATATGCTGAAGCGAATTTTAAAATTGATTCTCCTTCTTCATTTCTATTACCGTAACCAAAACCTCCATGAACTTTCTCAAACCCATCGTTACTTACCCCGACATGCCCATTTAAATCTCTTCCAATAAAAACCTTTTCATCTAATGGTATACTCTGCATAAATCCATCCATATCATCCCAAAACTTGCGTTTGATGCTCTCGCTTAATCCTACTTGTGGTGCATATGCGCTAAGTATGTTCAGTTTTTCGTCTCCAATAATTAATTTAACTAGAATCAATTTATCCCCCATTCTTTTAACCTCTACGACCTTATCCTTATAATCATTATCCACCACAATTCCTACTCCATTGCATTTTCTATCTATACCAGTGTACCACAATTTAAACCCTGTGCTTCCTATTTATCTACTCTTTTCTCCTACCCATTTTGTCTCTTGGAGGCAAGCAATATTGACTCTCCTTCTAATCATGGTATCTACTAGTTCTATTGACTTCCCCGTAAGTGTTCCTATGTTCATGTTCCTAAAATAATTTTTTCTCCCCTTTGTATTTGTTTTTCTTTTCTATTTCTATTTTGTCTAAAAGATCTAGTATTTCATATCTATGATTTTGTTTTTGTTTTGAACTAGCTTCTTTACCCACACTCATCCTTTGTGTGGGAACCCTTTGTATTTGTTTTTCTTTGGTGGAAGCGCTAGTTCTTTTTTTTTTTTCAAAGAGTGCTAATGTTATTGAAACTATACAATAGAAGATTTATCAAATTATTTTTTACCTTCAAAAATATGTAAATTTATAAATAGAGAAGAGCATCACAATGAAAACTTATTGGTGGTTTATCCTGGTCAACGCGTTTGGTAAGACTGACTTGATCATATGGAATAGTTGCACACGAAGGATGGGGATACCCATAGTTTTTTTTTTAAAAAAGCATTGAAATGCAAGTATAATTTTCTTTTCTTATCGAATAAGTTTGTTGATCAGCTAACATATAGCTAATTAAGATGAAGTTAAGCATACGCGTCAGTGAGACTATGAGCTTTAGATTTAGTGTGTGTACTATGACCTTTTCGTGCTTCTTGGCTTAATTATTGTGTTTAGGAAACTCAAATAAATCTTACTTAATATATGTTTCGATTAAAGAAAGGTCGGTGCTTTGTATTATATGTACATCTATTAATAATTAATAATGTTATCTTATCAACAAATGGATGAATAAAATGAGTACATTCAACTCGAAACCCTGAACTAATACATGGAATGAAGTGTGTTGCAAATTATATTATTCCTATAAATTTTACAAATGTAGAGATGTTGTAGTTGTGGGGGTTGACATGTCGTTTGATATAATAGAAATAAATAAATAGCAAAAAATAACAAAAAATAGCAAAAAATAAGAAAACTGAGAAAAATAGAAAATTGGAATGATGAGATGAGGTAGCTTCTTAACTTTCTCCCTCCTCCGACTTTTATTTATAATATATATAATAATTATTAAAACAATGTTATATATAGTCTCATCACAAAAAATATAGGGTGCGACTATTAGGACCCTTTTATCCTATATCAACCTCTTAGTAACTTAGTATTTCTTTAGACTAAAATACCCCTATTTGAAATTATATATAACTTAGGGGTAAAAATTAGTGTTGGCCAATTGTAAAGGTGTCGTGTCGTAAAAGGTTCATGACACGATTACCCTAAACATGGAACACGTGATTATTAAAAGGGTCGCAATATGTAAATGCGGATACGACGTGTTTAACATGTTTAATATTTAATTGTTAAATATATATATATATATATCTTTCTTTTCTTACAAATGACTAGGCAAAATTAATAAATCGTATGTACCTTATAATTAAGTATATATAAGCGATATTAATCATGGTATGTGAGTCATAAACGAGTTAAGCGGATTAATATATTAATGACTCGTTTATTAACAATGTAAAAATGTGTTAATCTGTTTATGATCAAGACTCAATTATGGCAAACCCATGACCTATTTTATTACGTGTCATGATATCGTGTCATGACCCAAATTGTCATCTCTACATATAAAACTCTTATTCTACTCTCTACACCCCTTCCCACATTACTCAAACTTATATCTACACCCTCACCTTAAATACCTAAATTAAACTTCTCTCATTTTCTCCCCTCTCTACACCCCCCATCTCTTCTCCTCCTCTACTATTCACTCTCTACACCCCTCTCCATCTCCTTTTCTCTACACTCAACAACTTATCACCAAGAATGTTTGGATTCTGATTGCAAATTGTGATAAGTCTTTACTTCAATACACTTTATAGAATGCAAATCATTGTTGCATATGGTAGAAATTTGATTTAGATATACTTTTAAATTGTTAAGGTATATATTTGTGTTGGTTATCGAAAAAACAATCTAGGAATGCAGCTTGAAGCAAATTTTAAACTTTTTTTTGGTGTTTTTATTAAAGAAAATGAGATTTTCATGTAATGCTCCACTATCATGTACGACGCCGACACATCACACATGATGTTGTATAACATGGTAGCGGCTAAAAGAGGTGACGTTGCCACTTATGACAACACCATATTCTTTTAGCATACCGTTTACACCAGTGTCCACAAGTAGAGGCTGCTACAATAGGTGCCAGTGACATATGGTCTATGTCGTCGCCTTGTATTGCAGTGGCGCATAGATAAAATCGCTGCCAAAAAGGGTAGCAACAACTTCTTAAGTTGTTGCCTTGTACATCGCTCTTGTGGATGCATTGTTTGACTGTGTGAGGTAAAGAAAAGACGACGGCGTTGCGAGCACTGAGTTTGAGGAGCTTGTACTCGACATATTGACTAGAGTTGGAGGAGAGGGCTTGTAAGGTGCGGTGGAGAGGGGTGAAGAGTATTTGCCAGATGTGGCTTATTATAGGAGGGTTTGATAGGAGGTGCTTTTTAGGTCTGAGTAATTGGAGTTTGTATACAAAGACTATAAGGGTGGACGAGGTGATGAAGCACAAAAATAGGAGGAACTCCATACTTAATGATTAGGATGGTGAATCGTTAAAAATGTGAAGGACATTCGACTCAACTATATTGGTTATGAGCATTGAGGGGGGTAGTTGGTAATGGTGGCAACAAATAATAAAAGAGTTTGTGTGAGAGTTACCCCGTGTCAGGGCTCGTCTCATTAAGCCCTGACTTATCTTTAATTTCCTTAATCTGTTTTTAATCAATTCAACCTCGAGGTATGATTCATTCCTCAAACAAAACTTAGTTCTTAACTCATTTGAGTGGAGCAAATTAGAAAATCATATGATTTGATTTTTGTATAATACAAGAATCTCGGTAGCGTCTCTTTTAAAAGTGGGCTACCGGCAACGAAAACTTGATATATATCAGTTTTAGAGAAAGCCTAAAAGGACTCCCATCTCCTACATTTCATAATATATAGTCAAAATAAAATTAAAGGAATTTAAATCCAAGCCAATCTATAAGTTTAGATTTTACAAGCCAAAAATAATGATAAAACAACTCCACAAGCTAGATTTACATTATCAAAATGCCTCCAAAAACTAACTCACAAATCTCCCAAATTGTTAAACAATTATACATCTAGTCTCCTAAGCCATTCAGATAAGTTTATAGAGTAAAACACGTCCTATATTTAATCCAAAGTCTAAAAACATAACATATAACAAAAGATAATGCATATAATAAGGAAAAAAAGCTACGATCAACAAAACTCATTGGGCTTCCTTTCCCTTATGATCTTCCTCAGTCGTAAAGCCTGACAAAGCTATTTTAGGAATACCAAAATAATAGTGCACAAAAAATAAACAGCGTCATACAAGTGAACATCTACATTGTTTCATAAACCTGGTAATGACAAAAGATATAAAGGAAATAACGCAAAATTAGATTTAATGAAAGAAATTAAGCAACTTGCATCACTCATTTCCAGTTCGAAGCTCACTAATAGGAGGCCATCCCAAAAAATGAACCTTAAACTTTATCGTGAGTTCAATGCATGCTCTACTGAATCAACATTGCTTGCTTATAGGTTTACTCGCATCAAGTCTATTTCATCTCGACATAATACATAGTCTCGACTAGATTTACTCGCACCTAGTCTATTGCACCTAAGTGGTATACCTCATTAAGACCGAACGTTACGATGTGGTCCATATGGAATGAATGCATGATCAAGAAACTAAAGCCTTACCATGCAATCTCTACACAATATTTGTGGCAGCAATGTGCACGATATGGGTCCTACTGCCATCTCCGCAACCCTGACAACATAACTGTCTCACTTGCTGATGTTGTCTATTACCACGTTAGTGCTCCTCTTTATGCGTGCTAACTCGTTAACATATGATTAGATCAATCAATTATTCAATTATTTATTTAGCCTTTTGTTTGTCATTTATCCAAGTTATAAATGGTTTGTGTTTTACAGAGTTGCAAATAGATAGCCAATAAATTACAGCGGAAGTCTTAAGTAACAAGTAAAACATGGAATAAATATATATGTCAAGTATCAAAATGTATAATCCAACTGTAGAAAACTTGGTATATAGTACACTGCATATAAGGCAACATGTATCTCAAAAGAAAATATATACATGTACAATGTCTCTCAAAAAGTCCCTTGATACCCATAAGTAAAGTAAAACATCAAAATAGACACGTACTAGTAGGTCCCGAACTGTAGGGAATCAGAAATAGTTGTTTAGGGTCCCTTTGACCTACTAGTACTAGGATATGCACTTAGTTACTATAACAAAACAAATGATGAGTCCAGTGAGTAAAATCCTAAGGAGATTCACCGAGCATTTAATTTGTAAAGAACCAAATAATATTGTTAAATAAACATATAAAAAGTAAAAAAGGCAACAGTAAATGGATCGTCCCATGAGTAAATAACAATAGAGCACAAATGTGTGTGTCTTTCCTAGTTAGACTAAACCATACTTCGAATTTTCAAGATCCCCACAGTGAGCGCACTTAACTAGTTCATCAACCGGTCCTCTCGGTGGTCGATGTAGACCTTGATAATATCAATTCACTTGGACTTGGCCATTTAACATCCAAATGGCATTGATAATATCAATTCACTTGGACTTGGCCATTTAACAGTCTAACATATCGAAGGATCCACCGATATCTCTCTCTATAATATAGGAACAAATTCTATCTTGATTACACACCTTTACATATAATTCACATGGTAACCAATCACAATCTTTATAATTGTCCGATTAAAGACATTTGATTGTGTCAAATTACCATGCTCATAATATTAAAGTTTATGGTAATATCAAGTCGAAGGACTAATGATATACCTATCATGAGTAACAACTATGACTTAATCTATGTGGTGTTTTCATAGCAGGACGGTCCAGTACCTTGTTCTCATAGCGGGCCAGTCCACTACCTTGTTCTCATAACAAGTACTTATAATCTCGATTCGTATCCCTATAAACATAATGATCACATGAGCATCAATCAAGATTTACACTAAACTTAATTCATTATAGTTCCCAATAAAATGATCGACTAGGGACATTTAGGATATTTCAACAAATATCAATGGATCTTACTATAAGGTAAACGTGCAATTAATTATAATAAAACAACAAATGAAAACCTTAATTTTATTAACTAAAATTATAAGATAAACAATGTTTGTAGTTTGAACTAAGGCATATGCCTCAACATCAACCTACCATTTAACCCAACTAAGTCAGTGATAGAATATGGAAATGAATAGCGATAAGGACAAAGATGGTTGAATTAAAATAGAGTGAAAACAACAATGAAAATAATTGAATACTCAAGATGATTTTCATGTAGGTTTTATAGACCTTAAACACGCTATCTAATCCCCGAAAACACCCCGATCCGACCCCACATGCCCCAACTATTGTATTATAGTCCTTGAGTCCCCTGAGGTTAATTACTAGTGTTTTAAGGTGATTTAAATGTGTTCGAATAAGTTTTATAGCTTAAGTCTTAAAATAGTCCCTTTAGTGTTTTATTTTAAAATCCAGTTTGTTCTCTCACTAGCGCTAGATCGGCTATTGATAAGTAGTTAATTAGACTTATATATGACTAGTTTAGTTACATAATTAGTCCAAATATCACAGAATGGGCTCTAATTGATTGTATGAATGTGTTTTCATGTCTATAAGGCATAAAAGAGACAAATAAGTGATTTCATAAGGAAATGAGGAGAAAAAACACAAAAGCAAGGTTGACGCCATGGAGAAGACAAGTGACGCAGTGGGAAATGAACACAAGGCATGGAGATCAAAGAATAAGGTGCAGACAAGTTGATGTTGTGCATGTAGTGGCGATGTTGTGGGGTTAACACAGACGTCGTTGGATAGTTGTACAAGTAGTACCAAGTCCACTGAGAGGAGAAAAACACATGAAAAGGTGGCATTGTGGCGATGCTGTCACTTTACATAGGGAGTATAGATTCACTTACAAACAATGCTAATACAGAAAAATAGAAAGTTTTGAACTTTTGGAATTGTTATTTGGGTTTCTAATTGTACTTTTAAGAGTTTGAGGAGTATAAATAGGTATTAGAACGTGGTAAACATATAGATTAAAGGTGATTAATATAGAATAACATAGTTTACATTATATCTGAGTATTGAGAAGAGGTTTTGAAGGAAATACATTGAAGACTTCAATTGTGGTGATTCGATATTATTCTTTGATTTAATTAAAGTTTATTTGATTCAATCTTTGATTGCAATGAATACCATGATTTGTGTGTTTTTTATGGTAATGGGTGAGTAGTCTATTTATCATAGAGATCAATAGATCCTATGGTATGAATGCTATGCAAAGTTATGAATTGATTATAATATTTTAGATGTGCAATAATTAGAATTCGTGTTTGATTCTAAGTGTAATACTGTGAATATCTTGATCACATGTTTGTTGATTTGGGGTTTTAGAAGTTACCATAGCCTTAGAGCTCTTAAGCTAGATATGAACAACACAACTATAAAATGTATAACATCTATAGATAGTTGTTAATTAGGAAGATATGATTAATAAACTTAAGTCTTTATGAGTCTAAAGATTAGGTATTTAATGCTTTGCGAGACTTACGTTACTTACACTGATAGGTGGAGTTCTAGTTTGTACATTAAGATTTTTTTTACCATGATAGTGGGTTGAAGTGAATATTAAAGAAATCTATTTATTCTTATTATGCATTGCACATAAACATAAGAAAGATGAAGGAAATTTGATAAGGGAAGCATAGTAATTCATTACCTAGGTGAAGTTGTGAACTAAAAGTTTTCTCAATAAAAGAATACAACTTGATTTTTATTGTTTTATATAATATAGTAGTTTAGTTTAAATCAAACAAAATAGACCTTCTTAATAATATAGTGAACTTGACTAAGTAACTATGTCCATATACATCTTTCCCAAATGAACGATATATGTAATAAACCTTTATTGATCACATTATTACTACAATTGAACTATTATACTTACGATTACAATCAAGTTTTTGGCGCCGCACCGGAGATCAAGCAGCAACAGAAGCAACAACAATGGAGTTTGCCTAAGAGATGAGGATTGAAGGATATGGAGAGGAGGAGGGTAACCAACAAGGATTTGCTAAGGGTCATCAATTTGTAGACCCTTTGATAAGAGAGTAGAACTTGGATGATCCTGAAGTTTTTCCACCACCTCCACCACCACAGGGACCGATACCGCCACCTGAGGATTAGACTCCACAACAACACAGGCTATGGATTGATGAGATGCAAAGACAATATAGAGAGGATAGGACACAATATCATGAAGCCTTAAGAAGAATTGAGCAAGATAGGCAGAGAAGGATTCAAGACAGACTAAATGGATTCAAGACATACTGAACGCCTAGAGGAATGTTATTGCTGATATGCAGAGACTATATAAAGAGGATAAGACATAATATCAAGAAGCCTTTAGAACTTTCGAACAAGTTTTAAGTCCCTAAACTTGCCTAAACTTGTAAGAAAATCATTCCTACTATTAACGCTTAATTCTTGGCCTATTTTTGTTTCATCACATAGCCGATTCTTTTTTGTTTTAAAGGTCTCATGTGTGAAATCTCTCTCTTAGCTTTTCGACGATGAGTGGAAACTCGAAATCGAAGTTAAAATGAGAATGTTATGGCCATTTTATGAAAGTCATTTGGGTCTGCAGAAAGTGGCACATTTAGAATGTAAAACTGGCATCGTTGGTTCATTTCTAGCATCGTTCCTTATATAAGGATGACGCCAACTA
Source organism: Stephania yunnanensis (assembly GCA_039657365.1). NCBI lineage: Eukaryota > Viridiplantae > Streptophyta > Magnoliopsida > Ranunculales > Menispermaceae > Stephania > Stephania yunnanensis. The sequence continues at coordinate 46,197,660 of CM077584.1, read as the reverse complement.
TACTAAGCCTCCAAAATGGTGTTGTTTAAGGGAATTCGGCGCTGTGCCCTATAAGGCATGTTGCCGACACTAGGCACGGAAAGGGGTTTGATTTTGAGATTTTTCCTAAAAAGTTTAACGCCAAATCCCCAAGTTCGATTTCAAAGTTCTAAAGCTCATCAGAATAGATTCAAAAGGGTATGAGAACAACAAATAACAACAACTTACAAGATTCATGCATCAATTCATCAAAATTATCATCAATTTATATGGATTTATCCATGCATTGCAACCATATGCTAAGAACACCCTTAATATGGCCTGGGAATCCATTTATTATCAAAATTTAGTGTCAAAACAAGTCATTTTGTAGAAATCAGTGAGCTACTTATGAAATTCATTTTTGCATGAAAACCTCATTTATTTTAACGCGCTTTTATTAATTGAAGAAGATAATGATAATGAGACCATTACCTAGCTTGATGATCTCCCCAGTTGATCTCCAAACACTGAATTATAGCTCTTAAATCCCTCTCCAACTCTAGATTTCTCTAAATTTTCATGTTGAAATAGGTGGAAGTGCTGGAAAAATCCACTATCTTCTTATTCTATAGTTAACTCTCATCATCCATGATATGGGTATCTCGAGGACAATATAAACTCCTTATTTAAGCTAATTTGAATCTCATCAACTAAATCTAGCACTAACCTCTACCTGGTTACCAAATTTTTGGGGCTCTATTTTTTGGTACCCATCTCGAGGTGCACTCTAATCTTGCCTATTCAACTAACTCGACTTAGTCTTTGGTTTTGTGTCATATTTACCCTGTCTAACCTTAATCTTCTAGTAGTTTTCCTACCCGATACCTGTGTCGGTATGGTTTTCGATGCGAACTTTCGTCACACAATTTCACTCAATACGAGGTACATACAAATATTCGATGTAATATAATAATATAAACAAGTTAAACACTACAATTAAGTCAACCATTATACACAAATAACAAATAATGTCTAGTCAGGCATGTCCTACCCCTATTCACGGTGTCCATGTGGATCTAAGCTAGCATCCTAGTTCAAAATCTCAGAATAGAAACGATTAATAAATATTGGGCCGTTACAATTCTTCCCAATAATGGGAAATTTCTTCCTGAAATTTAAAGTAATCTAAAATCTCGTACAATGGGACTATTAAGATGATCTAACAGCCTAATGTACCTCAATACCAGGTTTTTTTTTTTTTTTTTAGATCTCAAAGAGGACTGGGTCATCTGACTCGTCGGGGTAATGTTCGCTTATGGCTTTCTGCATACCCCGACAATTTGAGATTTTAGACAACACTGTCTAACTTCTTCTATATGATCCACTGTCATTCATGATCTCTCTCAAACTGTTTCCTCAGGCGTTGCCCTACACGCAACGTGCCCTTTAAGGCCCTCAATACAACTCTTCAGCTCTTCATATAACTGTATCCTCAAGTGTTGTATCCTTAGGCGTTGCTCCACACGCAATGTGCCCTTTAAGGCCTTCAATACAACTCTTCGGCTCTTCATATAACTGTATCCTCAAGTGTTGCCCCTACACACAATGTGCCCTGCAAGGCTTTCAATACAACTCTTCATATAACTGTATCCTCAGGCGTTGCCCTATATGCAATGTGCTGCATCCTCAGGTGATGCCCTACATAAAATGTGTCCTATAAGGCCTTCTATACAACTCTTCAATTCTTCATCTTCATGGGGAGGAAACTGTGGCGGGAAACATTCATAATGCCAACTCACTCCCATTCTTCTATTTTTCTCTTTGTGGGAGGAAATTGTGGTAGGGAATACTCACAATTGCCAACTTGCTCCCAAACCTAACTAGATCATACTTTAGTACATTGGGTTTTCACTAGTAAATGTTTCCACCCCCTCCACTGGTTGATCACCTAATAGCCCTCGCGATGGTATGCCTAAATACACAATCCACCGACACGTGCGCCGTGCCGCATGTTATGGCCTATTTGTAACACAACCAATGAGTCTTTGTATGCATAGATAAGAATCAAGTGTTCATAATGCATGAATATCCATATCTAACTGGGTAGAACATTCACCGGTACATCGGGATCCCTCTAGTGACTACTCCACTAGTCCATCACCTGATAGCTTTAGACCATACTACGGTATGTCGGGATCCTTCTAGTGACTGCTCTACTGGTCCATCACCCAATTCCTATGGTCTAGTTGTTACTCAACCTTACCCGAGGTAAGTCAAGTCCATGAACATGCTCGATTATGTTCGTGCTCATTATCAAGCTTCCAATACCGACTATTCAAGTCGCATTTTCACTAATTTTGCTTGAATCCATACCATGGCAACCATGGTATTTCTGTACTGCTTCACATAGCATAAGACTCTAACTAGGGAGTAAAATATGATCCGATGACACCATGACTATGGCCATCATGAGTAACTCTAACTCATGTATAAGTCATATATCGACTCATTCTACTTCTCTATAGCGTATAACTAGTAAGGTCATACACCTCATATACAGTACCTAATAGAGAGTAACCACTCATTCATTAGTGTCAATCATCACTCTTTTCACTCTCATCTTTTCTGAAATTTTTAGTGTCTTAAACCTTTAGGTCTACACATCGCATACCTCCCTCATCACCCTCTAATTATGCCTATCCATTTCCCAATTTGTACCGCTGATTGTAACCGCAAGTATAACGATTTAATCATAGTAAAAATGTGATCAAGAAAGGTTGTTTGTGGATATCGTTCCTCTGGGAAAAGTGTATTAGACAATGTTACTTAGTTAAGCTCACTATATTGTTAAGAATGTCTATTTTGTTTTCTTTAAACTAAACTATTCTATTCTATAAAATAGTGTAAATTAACTTGTATTCTTATATTAAGAAAACTCTTAGTTCGCAATTTCACATAGGTAATGAATTACTATGCTTCATATATCATATTTCCTTTATCTTTCTTATATGTGTGTAATGCATAATTAGAATATACAAATATCCTTAATATTCACTTCAACCCACTATCATGGTGAAAAAGATCATAATGTGAAAACTAGAACTCTACCTATTGGTATGAATAACGTATGTCTCGCATATCATTAAGTACCAAATATTTAGACTCATAAACACTTATGTTTACTATCCATGTCTCCCTAATCAACAATTATCCATCAATGTAATATATTTTATGGTTGTATTGTTCATATCCGGCTTAAAAGCTCTAATGGCCATGGTAACTTCTAAAACCCCAATTCAACAAACATGTGATCAAGATGTTCATAGCATTACGCAAAACATTAAACACAAATTCTAATTATTGCACCTCTAAAACATTATAATCAATTCATACTTCTTTACATAGTATTCATACCGTATGATTCATTGACCCCTAAGATAAATAGATTACTCACTCATCACCCTTAAAAATACACAATTCATGGTATTCATTGCAATCGAAGATTGAATCAAATAAACTTTAATTAAATCAAAGAACAATGCCAAATCACACAATTGAAGTCTTCAATATATACCCTTCAAAATTCTTCTTAACACTCAAATCTAATGTAAACTATGTTACTCTATTTTCCTTGGTCTATCGTGTTAGGTTTATCACATTTTAATACTTATTTATACTCCTAAGACTCCTAAAATTACAATCAAAAACTCTAATTAACAATTCCAAACGAACTGGAATTCCAAAACTTCATATTTTTCTATCCTAGCGCTATCTGTAAGTGATTCACGCCCCTTTGTAAAATGACAGTACTGCCACAGCGTCAACATTTCATGTGTTTTCTTCTCTTAGTAGACTCAGTGCCTTCTGTATAACTGCTCGGTGCCGTCTATGTAAACCCCACATCGCCGCCACTACATGCGTTATATCAACTCTCTTGCATCTCTTCCTTTGATCTCCAAGTGTTATCCACACCATGTGCTCATTCTCCACGGCGTCAACTGTGTCCTCCATGATGTTAACTATGGTTTTGTGATTTTTCTCCTCAATTCATCATGAAAATCACTCATGTGTTTCTTTTATGCCTTGTAGACCTGAAAACGCATAAATACCATTAATTAGAGCTCATTTCGGGATATTTAGACCAATTATGCAACTAAACTAGTCCTATATTTAAGCCTAATTAACTACTTATTAAATACCCCCAAACTTAGAATCTTACACGTCTTGAGCAAAAGTGTATTCTACTAAGTATGCTTCCTAATACTACTTATAGTCCTTACTTCCTTACTCATTTTACACAATTCATGGAGCATCATTTAATTCAAATAAGTTTTAAATTAATAATCCACTACAAAGTTTTTCTATATAAAAACTAGTACTTTCAAGACATGTACTTTTAACAACACATACAATTCACTTTTGAAACTCACAAGTAGTTCATAATCAAAACCATACTTACTTACAAGTTTACTTCACCTCGATACTCAAGCAACAAGTGTACAATCTCATGATTCCTCATTAAGCTCAAGAATTCACAAATAGGTATAAGTCTTACTAGTTTTGTAGATTTGAACACTTCAAGAGTCCATAGAAATTTATGTAGTTGGATAGAAAACTTAACACAACTAAGTTACTTGTACTTGACCTAAATCTTTTTATTTGAAGAGTTTTTATTTGACTTTTGCCTTTCTTTCTGTATATATATATATATATATATTTTCATTTCTCCTTACATATATATATATTTGATTAGTTGGAAGGTTTATACAATTTTCTCATGGATTCTTTTTTCTTTCTCATTTTTTCCAACCATCAAGTTCTCTACTCCATTTCCTGTAGAACTTGTGGGACTCTTTTATTTTTTTTATTTAAAACTCTTGTTAGCACTTTTTTACTTTCACTTTTATGAAGCTGTTTTAATTCCAACTTTTCATTAAACGCCATGCCTATCTCTTCCCTTTTTAGTACTAAGTCTTTATTTATGTTATATTTAAGTAAGATTCATACTTATTATGGAATTCTTTAGAGATCTAACTTTTTCCATAAGAAGTATTCTGGTATTCTTCGTGCTTTGGTTTCAAGTTCATGATGTTCTCTAATTCTAAACTTATAATCATGAAATCATACTGTTGTTTGCTACAATTCTTATTTTCTTCAAAAATGATAACATTCTCTTAAATTTCATATCAACTGGATATTTGCCTTCTTACTCATCCTCAATCAAAGACATAAACTTTGCAAATGATTTACTTTATTCGTTTGTTACAATAATAATAATATATAACTTAATCTATAATAATAAGTAAATAAAATAGAATTAAACACAATACACTACCATTGTTTCCTCTTTAACTACTTCAAAAATAAAATTTTACGATCAAACCTACAGTATTTATGCTTAATTCATCTTTTCTTACCACTTTCCATAGTGTTTATGCCTCTAAACTTAAACCAAACCTTGTCCTAAAGGTTTAAAAATAAGCCTGAAACCTAAAAATACTAAACACACAAACATATATAATATAATTTGATAACTACATGTAATAAACATAAAAATGCATGAAAACAAAGCTAAAATAACTACTAAAGTGTCAAATATCCCAATTTAAAAATAATCAATATTAAAGTATCACTTATCTCCCTAAGATCTAGAGAAATCATAAGACCAGTACTTTAGGATTGTGCATCATCATCGTCAACATCATCATCAAAATCATCATTATCATCAGTTCTAACAAGAGATGGTGCCAAAGGATGATACACTCTTCTATTCTGCACCACCTCAGGATCAAACATGTAGTTTGGAGCAGCTGGAAATCTGATAGACCCATTAGTAGGTCTCAACCTTCTGCTCCTCTTATATCTAGCTATGTCTTTCTGATGATCTACAAATACCATGAAACTCCTATGTCTATTCAGTCTGTCTTGAATCTTTCTATGCTTATTTTCCTCATATCTTAATAAGGTTTCATGATATTGAGTCCTATCCTCTCTATATTGTATCCACATTTCAGTAATCCATAACCTCTGCTATCGCGGAGTCAAATCTTCAGGTGGTGCTATCGATGCTAGTAGTGTTAGAGGTAATGATAAAACTTCAGGACTATCCAAGTCATGCAATCCTATCAAAGGGTCTAAAACTCGTAGCCCTCAGCAAATCCTTGCTGGTTATCCTCCTCCTCTCCATATCCTTCATTCGTCATCTCTTAGGCTAATTCCGCTGCTGCTGGTTCTATTGCTACTTGATCATCAGCTTCCTTGGCTAACAGTTTGACATCAAGTCTATCATTCTCTGCGATCTCTCTCCCATCTTCAAATTCCTTGTACTCAATGGGTTATTTCAAAGTCAACATAAACTCCTCATCAATTATTGTTTGGGCTTTCATCTCAAATTCTTCATCTTGGATAAATATCACTCCAACCTTCAAGTACATCTGGGTTATGAGGATTGGAAACAACAACTTGTTGTTTCTCTCAGTTAAGAGTGACTCCCTTAAATTATTATAAATAGTTTCCCTTACATAGATCATCCCATTCTTTGTAATCTTATATAAACAAGCCAACTTGGGTTTGTTTATCTCACTCTATTGAGTAGTCGGATATATTGAAGTAGTCATAAAATGTTGCCACGTTTTATAAACTTTCCGTACACTCCCCTTTCTTATGTGCTTTGATACATTCTCAACTCCTATTATCCATCCCTATTGTCCCAGGACAACTAATGCTCTCTTTATAGTTCTAAAAGGATACATGTTATATGGTCTCTCATATAAATCATTTGGGAAGGTTTGTGGGTCTCCATTCCTACTTATGTATTCCAACCCGTAGATACCATTTATGTAATGCTCATTAAATGATACCATTACTCCTCTCACTTTTATTCTATCTTCTTTCTATGTGAACTTGGCGTTGACATAGAATTCATAAATAATCTCACGCACTCTATAAACCTTATTCTCCTTATAGTCTTGCGTGAATTGCTCCCAACCCTATTATCTAATGAAATTATTGACTATCTTATCATACTTGGTCGGGAGGTTGATTCTTCTTTCACAAATAAACTCCTTATTTTCAATAGCCTCATACCCTCCCTGGCCTCATTACTAATGTATAATTTCGATTTGAATGACCTTAGGGCATCTTTATTTTGAGCTCCCAAGGTTGATGCCTTATTATCGTTAGCCCTAACATCACTAACTTGACTTCCTTGCTTCCTTGTTCATGCCATAATCTAAAAGACTCACAACAACCACAACATATCAACAACGGGTCTCTAAATCACCTATAATCAAAATCTTCATTCTTAAGGGTCATTTGCATGCCAATTAATTCAAAAGGACATGCACCAATCCACAATAAGCCACATTAATGCTTTAAATCCATACAACTTCCAATTCCTATCCAAAAACCTAATTTTTCATAATTCATTCAATTTCATCTATAATATCAAAAATGTAAACCATAACCAATGAAATTGCAAGTTTACCTCAATGTCGGACTAGTTTTCAGTTTAGATTACTTTTTCGAGCATCTATCAATCAAAACCCTTTTGCTTTGCTCATTAACTACAACCCTATTGCTCTCTTGACTCACTTTTTGATAAGTCAATAATTAAACATGTTTTATAGTATAATTTATGTTGATCTTAGGTATAAATGATGATATTACACTAGGTATTCTCTTATTTTTGTGATTTCAGGATTTAAGTAGGAAAATGAAGAAATGAAAGAAAAAGAGGAAAAAAAGCAAAATAATAAATTGGAGAAGAAGTCCAATGAATAGTCAGCGATTTGAATTTACACTAAAAATCGCAACCTAGATCTTCTGCAAAGATTGGCCAACGAATCCACAAAGAATTGAAAAGTACACTAGAAATTGCCAGTTGAATAAGTGAAGCACAGAGAGCAAAAACTTACGATTAACTCAGCGATTTACGTACAACTTATGAATCGCTGACAAATCACTGAGGTTGGTGACAAATGTTTTTAAATAAGAACAAGAAATTTGTATTTATCTATGATATGTACACTTAGGGAACTATAAATAGGACATTAGGGCTTCAAAATTATTCTTTCTCTCTCTCTCTCTCTCTCTCTCTCTCTCTCTCTCTCTCTTATTCTTCTTTTCAACTTTTTGCCTTTAAAAGTTTAGTTTTATTAAATCTATATGTGAAGCAACATTGGAGTTTTGATTTATTTAAGAATTATTTATTTATTTAGTTAAATTTTTAATTATATATTTGCATTGTTTATTTTCAGCATGAGTGAGTAGTTTGTTAATCGAAACAAACCCTAGGCTTGGATATACTTTAGAATGCTAGTATTTGAATGCAATTTAAGTATATTACATTGCTTAGTGGGGTTTGTTTAGATATTTCATTTATATTAATTTATTGGTTATTCGATTTATTTGATAATGTTTGATTCCCATTTAATCGAATTAGTAAAATTAAAACAAGTTAAATCTAGTAAAAATTTGGGGTAGCCTTAGTTCTTAAAGAGATTTAAAAAATCCATGTGTAGATGATATCTCATTTACCACTACTACAAATAATAGTAAAATACAAAAAACTATTGTGTATGCTCGACACGTCACTTCTCAAAATCGATGCCCTAGCTCTCCTCTTTTGCGCAAATCCACAATGTGACTTCTATTTTCACTCTTGATCACTAGGAACACTCTTTGATCACTTAAAGTTGCTCAAACTAGGGTTCTAGAGGGATGTATGCTTGGTTGATGGTGTATGGAATAGGTTGTAAGTGTTTAATTTTTGGTTTGAAAGGGCTATAAAAACCATTCATCGATGTTGACGTTGTTTATAGGGCACAACGCCACCACAGTGTGGGCACGACGTCGAGTCTACTGTGAACATGAAATGCTTACAGATCGACACTGTCCTGGCGCCGCCTGTATTGGCTCACGACGCTGTGTGTTACTATAGACAACGTCAAATAGTCATTCTCAATAATTTTCAGATTTTTTATTTAACTCCCTATTGGTACTCTTTTGCCATTATGTATTACTACTTAAGGCGTTGGGACATCATGAAATACCCTATATATATAAGAATTTCATAAAAACTTACCCATGATTTGTCAATTTACTTGACCTTTACAAATTTAACTCCTTTGCTCGTTTACGCTCTTTGCTGAATATGTTGAGATTTCTCCATTCGGATGAAAACTCACCCGACAAATGGTATTTTCCTACACATTTAACACAAAATTTGTTAAAATTAGAAAAATACTCTAAATAGTTTGGATTGTTCTATTTGATAAAAAATAAATAACTAAAATTTTAAAATCGAGATTAAAAAACCTAGGGCTACCTTCCAATAGCGCTTTGTTTAATGTCATTAGCCCGATGTCTACAGCACGACTCTCAAATGATCGTCGTGATGCACCAAGGTTACTTTAATAATGTATCCTCGCGAAGCTCCCCATATCCTCTAATCCTTTTTCGGCATACTACCCATTCCTTCATAATCTTTATATAATTTAACATAGTTTTCCATGTCTTTTCATAAGGTATCATCTTTATAATACTCTCATGCTTCTCCACAAAGATCCCAATTTTCTTACTATTCTATTGATCTTGCAATTCTTGTTAAAATAGTTTCATTTATAAAACAAAATTGATTGTTCCTTGCACAAAATTTGTATTATGTGATCTTACATTTTTACTGTTCTCATTTTTCATTATTATTTCGAACTTCTCTAGATCAACACCATTATCATGTTGAATAATATCCTTGACATGAATCTCCTATCTAACATGGTTACATGAATCACATTGCTCTGAAGTATCAATAATATTGCAATCCTCTTGGTTGGGTTTCTTTACTTCTTCATATACTTGATGACATATTTCTTCACTTAATGACAACTCCTCAACTTGGTTTTCCTTTGACTTAACCATAACTTCTTGTCTTGAATTTATGAATATTGCGATCTGCTCTAAATTCTTTTCCAAATTCAAGAAAGCATGATATTCTTCTTCCTCATTCATGTTAAGTGATTGTGTAGAAATCTTTAATCCTTCCTCATGCTTATTGAGATCATGTTTGCTCTGCTCAACCATTTTTCTTATCATTTGCTATAGAGATTTAAAAGATGATTGTTCATCCATATCTTGATCTTTTTCGTGATTGCCAGTTGTCGTGAGAATTCCATGACGATTGATAGAAATTTTCAATGTAAGGGTTGAAGAAGCTTTGATAATTATGCCATAACTCATTTTCTCTTGCGTAATTGCAATGCCCTTGACTTCTCATAAATCTTGTAAATCCGTACGGGTTATAATATGTTTGTTTATATCCTGTCTATACTAAACCACTCACGATTGGTTGTTCTTAGTATGTGGTATTTTCTCAAACAAATTTACTTTGATAAACTAATTTAGAGATTTCATCACGGATTTCATTGTTTGAGTCCTTAATATGATAGCTATACATTCTTTACATCATGAAACACTAAAAATAAAAAGAAAGTAGATCACAATTGGGTAAATTAACTTAAACCTAAAATTAAAAAATTACAGTAAATTAAAAACTATTAACAACTAAATAAACTAAACTAATTGTGGCTACCTATCCCCTGTAATGACTCCAAAAACTTGATTATAACTGCAAGTATAACGATTTGATTGTAGTGATATTGTAATCAATAAAGGTTGATTACTGATATCATTCCTCTGGGAAATATGTATTTGGACACTTTTACGTAGGTAGTTCACTATATTGTTTAGAAGGTCTCTTTTGTTTTCTTTAAACTAAACTACTATATTCTAAAAAAATAGTGTAAATTAACTTGTATTTTTATATTGAGAAAACTATTAGTTCACAACTTCACCTAGGCAATGAATTACTATGCTTCCCATATCATATTTCTTTTATATTTCTTATGTGTGTGCAATGTATAATTAGAATAAACAGATTTCCTTAATATTCACTTCAACTCACTATCGTCGTGAAAAAGATTCTAATGTGAAAAAGATTCTAATGTGCAAACTAGAACTCCATCTATCTATGTTATATATTTTACGGTTGTGTTTTTCATATAAGGCTTAAAAGCTCAAATGACCATGGTAACTTCTAAAACCCCTAATCAACAAACATGTGATCAAGATGTTCATATAATTATGCATAGAATCAAACAAAAATTCTAATCATTGCACTTCTAAACATTATAATCGATTCATACTCCTTTTGCATACCATTTATACAATAAGATCCATTGATCCATAAGATAAATAGACTACTCACTTATCACCATAAAAACACATAATTCATGGTATTCATTGCAATAAAAGATTGAATCAAATAAACTTTAATTAAATCAAAGAACCATACCGAATCACTACAATTGAGATCTTCAATACATCTCCTTCAAAACTCTTATAAATACTCAAATATAATATAAAGTATGCTACTCTATCTTCCTTGGTCTATTATGGTGGGTTAATTATGTTTTAATACCTATTTATACTCTTAAGACTCTTAAAAGTACAATTAGAAACCTAATTAATAATTTCAAACGAGTTAGAATTCTAAAACTTCCTATTTTTCGGTTATGGTGTTGTCTGTAAGTGATCCATTTCTCTTGTGTAAATTGAAAGCACTGACATAAAGTCAACCTTTCATGTGTATTTTCTCCTTTTAATGGACTCGACATCGCCTGTACAACCGCCCGGTGCGGTCTGCGTAAACCCTACAATGTCGCCACTACTGGCACAACGTCAACTCTCTTACATCTCTTCCTTCGATCTCCATGCCTTGTGCTCATTCTCTACAACATCAATTGTGTTTTATGCTTTTTCTCCTCATTTCATCTTAAAATCACTCTTTTGTCTCTTTTATGCCTTATGGACCTAAAAACACATAAATACCATCAATTAAAGCTCATTCAAGATATTTAGACTAATTAAACAACTAAACTAGGCTTATGTATAAGATTAAATAACTACTTGTCAACCGTGTCCCACTCTTCATGTTTTCCTTAGTACCTATGATGCCGTGTTTTTTAGTACAAAAAATAATCTCATTTTTCGCTAGCTACAATTGATTTGTAGTAAGGAAAATACGAGGTTGATCCTACAGGGATTGGGTATTCTTTTTTGGTTTAGGGAAAATGGGGGGTTTTGAAAGCAAAAGTAAACTAATAAATCAAATGCATATGATTTAAAATACTTAAAACTGAAATCAATAAATAAAGACTTAGACCAAGGTAGGATTTTACATTCTAAGGAATTGATTTGATCGTCGGTTTATCAAACGTTTGCCCTATTACTAATTCTCGTAGATAGGCATCTAGTGACTTTCATCACCTTGTTCTCTTCATGTTAGTGGAGGGAATGTGCGACATAACCACATACTAACTAGATTGCAAAGCCACCAGATATGCCTTAGGCTTTCAACAAACTAGCAGCATTAGCGCTATATGAGAACACCTACCATAAGTGGTAACTCGCGTCGTATTGTCCACCTATCACTAGTGGAAATTACAATTCATTACTACCCATCTCATATCCTAAATACACATGGGCACACCAGTTGCCAACATACAAGACCCCACTTGCAACCTAATCTAATCCCCCTCACTGAGCTGCAGTAGGATCACTAGCAATAGTTTCGAACCATGATTTCCATGCACGTGCACTTACATAACAAAAAAAAGAAGTAACTTCAGGTTTTAAAACTATGCTAAAAAACCTCAGTACGACTATCCTGTTGGTTCCTGTTGGTGAGGTGGTTAGCTTTGTAGTGCTACCAGTATTGGCTATCCTCCAGGCATAAACTTTTGGTAGTTTTAATTCAAGGCAGCATAGTTGAAGTTGGGGTTTCTGTCCCTCCCTCCATAGAAGTTATTTTGTTGTCCAAACTACCCAGCTGGTGGTCTCGAAAACTGCCCTGCTGCCTTCACCTCCATAGTATTCTCGTGGAGTTGCGTACACTCGTATGTAAAGTGACTCGGCTTGGAGAAAATCCCACAAGCTTTCAATTTACCTTTTTCTACCATCATTTTTTTAACCATAGACTTGAGTTTGAACAACTCATCCTCAAGTCTGCTCTGCCTTAAAGATACCGTAGCTCCTCGTCTCTCACTAGTTGGTCCATACTACTTAGCTTGGCTACCTTTTCTATGTATCCCCTAACCATAGTTGGCGTGATATCAGATAGACTACTGTTACACGCTGTATCGAGAAGTCTATTCTCATTGTATGTAAGCCCTCAATATAAGCTTTCCATTAGAAGTTTCTTGCTAATACCATGCAGAGGACATGCCCCTACACAATCTTTTGAATCTCTCCCAATATTGTGAAAACGACTCATCATCCTTCATAATAATGTGGGATGTCTCCCTCCTGAGCTATGTGATTCTCCTAGGTGGCATATAGTCATCCTAGAACATCTGATGTAGCTCATTCCAATTTTTGATGGAACTGGCTGGTAAGTGGAATAACTAGTATTGTGTAGCGTCTTTGAGACATAAAGGAAACACCTTCATTCTTAGTAAATCAACATCAATTGTATCAAGCTTCATGCATACTACCACCATCTCAAACTTTGTAAGGAACTTTTGAGGATCCCCACTCTTTTTCCCATGAAAGTCAGGCAACTTATGTATCAACCTTGACTTTAACTTGAACTGACCAGTATTAGCTGGATATTTAATACATAATGGTAACAAGCCTCTTCAGTGTTGATTCGCTTCCTTGAAAGTGAGCTCTCTTTCTTGCATCGATTCTAGCCCTGCACTGTGCTGGTTGTTATGCCAAATAGCCTACACAATTGGAGGATTCTGATGTATTATATTGTTCTCCATAGTCTCATTTGATTGCCCTATCCTTTTATTAGTTTTTTTTCTTATTCGATAGGTTCGACCAATCTCTGTCTCGTAAGGACCCAATGAATCTGCGGATAGTAAGCGTATGTAACTTGCAACCATAAAATAAAAACAAAAACCTAAAAAAAAACAATTAGCAGCAATCCCCGACAACGATGCCAAAATTTGATGCCTCGTCTTTTAGCACTAAAAATAGTATCATTTTTTATCGACTACAATTGATTTGTAGTGAGGTAAGTACAAGGTTGATCCCACTTGGATTGGGTGTTCTTTTTAGGTTTAGGGAAAATGAGGGGTTTTGAAAATAAAAGTAAACTAATAAATCAAATGCATATGAATTAAAACACTTAAAACTACCATCGATAAATAAAAACTCTAGACCAAGGCGGATTTGACCTTATAAAGAAATTGATTCGATCATTGATTTATCAAATGTTTACCCTATTACTGATTCTCGTAGATAGGCTTATAGTGACTTTCATTACCTCATTCTCCTCATTTCAATGGAAGGAATGTGTGACGCAACCACATACTAACTAGATTTGCAAAGCAACTAATTATGTCGTAGGGTTTCAACAAACTAGCAGCATTAGCGCTCTATGAGAACACCTATCATTAGTTGTAACTAGCATCGTATTGTCCACCCGTCACTGGTGGAAGTCACAATACACAGCTACCCATATGATATCTTAAATACATAAGGACACATTAGCTCCGAACAGATAAGGCCCTACTCACCACCTAATGTAATCCCCCTTATCGAGCAACAGTATGATCACTATCGATAGTTTTTAACCATGATTGACATGCACATGAACTTACACAACAAAAAAGAAGCAACTTAAAGTTTAAAAACATAATAAAAAACCTTAGACTAGTGATGCAAATAAGATTACGAAAATTGGTACAAACAAGTTAAGAATAGAAGCACATAAACCTCACGAATCCATGAATCCATAGAACTCAATACATTGGCCTAAATGATGAAACTTTGCCACTCATAATTGCAAATAAAAATCCGAAATATATTAGATATACAAACTTACAAAGAGTCTCCGCACAAAACTTTAAAAGAAAAACCTAGAGGCAAAACTTCCTATCTAAAACTCTAAATAGAATTCTAAATCTAGAACTCTCGGTCTCTATATATCTTTTCTTTTTGTTCTGAGGTCTCATATATATAGAAGGAGTAGGATAACATCGTATCTAAACTGAAATCATTGAGAAAAAATTGAATTAAAACTAGCAATATTCGGATCTCCCCAGTTTCGTATATACAAAATACTAAATAGTTGGAAATATTTATGCCATTGCTGCATTGCTATGTTTTTTTCCCATTTCGTATGAATCTAGCCCAGCTGTAACGAACTGTTACTTTAAGCAGGTGATTAGTGATAATCCAAAAGCTAATTAACCTGAGTTGGACTCATGGTTAAGTCCGGCTTGTCTCGATTAGCATGTGCATGGATTTGCGTGTCGTTGGTGTTTGTTTAATGTGTATTAGTATTTATTGAAATTAATTGAATTTATTGGCTTATAATTGAAAAATTGAAAAATTGAAAAATTATTGGGATGCCTAATATATCGGGTGTGGCTCAAGGATGACGTACATGAGTTGTAGGGTAGCATAAACACCCGAGTGTACTCAATAGCGCGCACGTCAAAATTATAAACGGATGAATATATATATATATATATATATATATATATATATATGCGTATTTATATTTATATATAATTGTATACATAAATATATATTGAAAATGAATAAATAATTAATAATTAGTGGGCGCATAGTGATACGTGGGGTCGGGAGACACGCGTAGGACGTACAAAAGTGTGCTTGCCCGATGGTCGTAATTGGCGCGTGCGACGAATTTTTGGGCGCGAAAATACATTGGTGAATGTATATTTGTTTATATATAGTTATATATAGATATATATAAATGAATCCTAAAGTTTAAATAAAATAAAATTACACATTAGATTTGCCTCGAGATACGTGTAATCTGAGAATCAAGGATGAATATGTACATCGATGTTGGAGAAAAATATCCATGTATCGAGATGCGTGTGGCCACATCACAAGGACAATCAAGTGGTGCATACATAAGTGTGTATATAAAAAACAAAGGCTATAAATTTATCTCGAGACACGCGATATGTATCTCGAGGAAAGCAAAATATAATTGATCCTAAGTCAGTCAAGAAGAGTTTTTGGGTTGATTGATAGCCACAGGATCGGCCTCGAGATACATAAAAATAAAAACTAGAAGTGATATTTTAGATCTTCCTCAAGATTCATATTGCATGAATCTCGAGAAAATTCATTATTAGTCTTTTTCAATTATCGCCTCCTCTATGTAAATAACCAAAATTGAAAATGGGGAAGAGGAAGAGAGAAACTGGAGAGAGAGAGAGAGAGAGGGAGAAAAGGGACCGAGAGATAGCCGATGAAGACAATGACGAAAGTGAGATGATTGATGTTGTTGTTGTTGTAAGTTGTTGTTTGTTTTCGTTGTAGGCTCGGACGAACTGATATGCAGTTCGTCCAAGGAAGGAGACAACACCGATCGTCTCCTCTCTACGAGAATGCTCTGCGCATCCAATCCCAAAAATATAAAAAATATTTAACGAAAAAGTGCATAGCTCTGTTTCGTTGAGGAGGACAAAGGGTGAGCCCTGAACCGGGTTGGTTTAGCTAGATTCAACCTAACCCGGTTTGGCCTGGTTTAGGCTTAACCCATTTCAAAATTAAAAAAAGAAAAGAAAAGAGGAAAAAAGTTGGAAAATGGAGAAAAAATCCCAAAAAAGGAAAAATCCTGAAAAATAATATTTTGATAAAATAAATAAAGATTTATGAATCTCTATGAAAAATGAAGAATTCAAGATTTTGGGTGAGACTATATATCGGGGGTTTACCTCGAAAAACGTGAAATGGTCACATTAACTTAAAATTTGATAAATTGATTTCAAATTTGATTAGGACTGGTTTAAGGGACTAATTAAATAATATTGGACCTAAATTAATTAAAATTAGTTTTTTTAGGTTCTTGGTCGACTGGGAAAGGTTTACAGATTTCGAGAGTTGCGTAAATCGATAAAAAATTGGAAAAGCACAGCACAGTTAAGTGAGACTCATATTCTTATCAATTATGCATTGTAAAATAGTTATATTTAGTGCATATAGTTTATGGACTGGGAAATGTGGCAATGTACCGCGACTCGAATGTGTTATTGAATTGTTTTATGATAGATTATTTAGAAAGAGGTACGATGGGAGAATCAGACTAGATTGACGATGAAGGTGATTGGTTAGCTATCAAAATATTCCCTTTAGTAACCTTGAGGTACCTGATTATTTCTTTCATATTGTTTTATATCGAAATGTTAACTCGGAGAGGGGATGCAACGGGGGGATCCGACTGAGGTTGACGACCGAGGTATTGGGAGGTCAACCAATACCCTTCCCTTATATTCGTGACACTAACTTCCACTTTCCATTTAAGAGTGGATAGCTATATTATACATCGATACACCTCAGAATCACATATGTATGATTTCATGGATTGTAGTTCTGGGTGACGGAAGCCTACAACTCTTCTTTTGAATGCAAAAGAAATAAAAAAACAAGTCTCGGGTACAGTTGCAATTGACCATTAAACTTGCATTTTGTTATATATTTTTATATTATTCTCAATAACTGAATAGATATGTTTTGGTTTCATATTGCTATTCATTGATTCATCGATATTTAGATTATAGTTGATATGATTACGAGCGTCACTTACTGAGCAAGTTGGGGCGCTCATTCCCCAATTAATATTTCAGGTTAGTGACGTGCGCTTCGACTTAGGAGCGGAGAAGTTTAGGAGTCTATAATCTTCTGTATGGTGAAGTGATTTCCCTACTATTTATATATTGTATTGAATTACTATTTTGTAATAAACAGTGTGGGGATATTGTCTTACAAGTAAGGTTTTTACCGATTTTAGATATATCTTATGGTTTATCAAAAACGTTTTAATTTCTGCTGCATTTTCAGTTATTTATTCAATATAAGATATAATGTAATTGTGATTATCAAGTATGAAGGACGGATGTACTGTTACTTTAATTGAGTCCGACTAGTGTTCCGGGGCTTAATTCAGGCTAGGTATCTCCCTAATTAGGGTAGGGGATGCTACACCAGCCATGTGTCAGCGCCCTATGTACATATCCAAATCACAATGTCTTTTGGTTCAGTTGTAGGCTCTAACTCAGTGTATATTTCTGATTTGTCCTCATACAGGTGAGGTGGCAGTGTGGGCCTCCCACCGACCTTACTGTCTAAGAACAAATTATAAAACTTCGGTGGAGTTATTCGAGGTATCATGACTGCTAAACTAAATCTAGTTCTTTGGCCTGAGCTAAAGATGTATGTCATTACTTTCGTGCACATTCCTAGTCATCTCAACACTATTAGTTGTCTGTAGGGTATTCTAGTTGCTCCTTTGTCTCATGTCTTCAAGCTATCCTTATAAAACTCTACCTACGATATTTTGACTACTTTCCGCTACTTTTCCACTTATGAAACTTTTTCTTCTAAGACTTGTCCTTATCTTCTCTCTATAGGCTTTTCAATAAAAAACACCACCGACCTACAACTCATGGCCCGTACGTACTTGCCATCATACCCCCTATGGTCTATCGAGATCGTAACGACTCTCATCCTAATTAAGGAATCGTTTGACCTGAAATTCTAATTAAGCCTCAGTACACCAGCCATACTTTCCTAGAGCCAGTAGCCCCACCATTAATACCTAATATACACAATCGTATATCGAATATCGACAATAAAATAAATAATAAATGCATTGAAAATTTAAAATTTTTTCTAGAATTTTAAACATGATATACAAAACCGAATCAAACTGATATAAAACTTGGTTATACAAAACCTCATGACCCTTGTGATAATACAAATTTGTGATTCAACACAAATATATAGCCAATGGTAGAATCATTACGTCAAAGAGAAGATCAAGACTCTTAAACCTTCTTTGTCTAATAGTTGCAGCGATCGTCGATATTCCTGAAATGTTATTTAGGGTGAACGCTCCAACTTACTCAGTAAGTAAGGATTTACAGAACTATCAACAATCCATATATTAATAAAAAAGAAATGCAATAGCAATATGAACCAACAACATATTTAAATAGGGTATTGAAATTCATATAGACAATACATAAGCAACATGCAAATCCAATAGTTTCCATAACATATGATGTTATGTCGTTTTCATTTTTATTTATCAAAATGAGGATCAATTTCACTCTTCCCCTAGTATACCAACTGAATTGAATCAATACTCTAACAAACTATTGTTCTTTCAATTGTATACTCATTCCAATAGCTCTGTCCAAAACATTTGAATTAAAATATAATTGTGCCACCAATCCATCGAGTTCGAATTTACAAATATTCTAGGGTGCCACCCTAACCATATTCCACGAACATTTTTGATCTTGGGTTTACACACGTGATATATCACCATTAGTATGGCCTCAGATATCACCAAGTACTACAACTCCATTTAACAAGATTTTAAATCAAATACTTTTCATCATAATACACAGCTCTCCATTCCCGATCTATAAATTATATGGACTAAAATATACTACATAACTCAGAAAAGTTGATACTTAAACAAACCCATTCATACCTTATTAGGTTATATTTCTAATTTCTTAACTTTTTGACACTACAAGAAAAGTG
This sequence comes from Stephania yunnanensis, assembly GCA_039657365.1. Lineage (NCBI taxonomy): Eukaryota > Viridiplantae > Streptophyta > Magnoliopsida > Ranunculales > Menispermaceae > Stephania > Stephania yunnanensis. Next base: position 46,178,097 of record CM077584.1, on the reverse strand, counting down.
ATATTTAGAAACGGAATTAGCAACGGAATTAAGTTCCGTTGCTAAGGAAAAATGGTTAGAGATGGACTAATTCAGAGATGGAATTGAGAGAGATCGAGACGGAAATAGAGACGGTAATAGAGACGGAATTAAATCCCATCTCTAAATAATGGCGCCAACATTCCCACCAAAACTTTCTTTTTTATAACCGTTCATCAAATCTCGAGATTCGTGCATCCTTCGATCTCGATGATTCATTTGGATTCATAAGCAACACCTAACTACTATTAGTAATAAGAAATCTAAATCTCTCAGGCTGATATCTTACCCTATTAGACCGACGTGGGCCTTGTGATACCTATGGAGGTTTAACTAGTTCAAGACTTTATTGATATCCCTGTTGGGTTTTTGGGGTTCATACGCAGCGGAAATTACAAAAACGATTTTGACAAAAACCCCAACAGGATCCGAATCTAATTCCATTAAAAACGTTTAAACCATGAAAAACTTAATCATACCTCAGTCGCAATATACCTTTCTGAAGGTTGATCGATCTCTAAGGCGCGGCCAACGACGAACGCCCTCTACCAGTAGTCCACACCCGAACGACGGCCGAGATTCGAAGTGCTAGCTTCGAGAGAATACCAAATCCTTTTGTTTCTCTCGAAAACAATCCAGAGCATACCAAAAACCCTAAGTCGTTTCTAAAACAAAAATAGAGTTTCGGCCTATTAATCTTTCGTGTGTGTGTTCTAACTTAAAGCGTCTATTTATACAACCCTTGTATATAGATGACTAAGTAAATTACACAACCTTACTTAACGAAGTATAAGTGTAATATACCACAAGGACGTTTATGTCATGAATTTTATCACATAAAATTCATTTTTCTGAATCATCTTAAAATCTCGCAAAACCATTCTTAGTGTGCGACCCAATAGGCTCATACAACGTTGGCAGTGTACCAAAACACATTTTGGTATACAAGTCATAAGCAGTCTCTAGCAAGACATTATGAGTACCCAAGTTGTACGAATATCAAATCGATACAACCTAATCAATAGTGTATATAACATCCTTTTGTCACACGATATCCTTTTGATCAAACATAAGGCATGGAATTGTCATCCAACATGTTCAATCGTACTAGTCTCGATCTCTAGGTAGACTGAAAACATCCAAGTGACATTGATCAATATCAATTCGCTTAGACTAGGCCTTTTAACAGTCTAACACATCGAGGGATCCACTAGATATCTCTCTTTATATGAGAGGGACAAATTCTATCTCAATTAGACAACTTCATCACATTGCTCACACAGTAACCAATCACAACCTTTATAATCGTCCGGTTAAAGACAACGTTTGATTGTGTCAAATTAGTGTGTTCCTAATGTTGAAGTCTCTGGTAATCTCAAGTCAGAGGACTGGAATATATACCTATCATGAGAAACGACAATGACTTAATCCGTGTGATGTTCTCATAGCGGGTCGGTCCAGTACTTTGTTCCCTAACAAGTACTCGTGATCTTGATTTGTATCCATATACGTATAATCATCATATGATCATCAATCAAGACTCACACTAGTCTTAATTCATTATAGTTCCCGGTATAATGATCGACTAGGGACATTTAGGATATTTCTGTAAATACCTATGAATCTTAATATAATGTAAACATGCAAATTAATTATAATAAACAGCAAATGAAATCCTCTATTTTATTAACTAAAAGTATTCATAAAGACAGTTAATGGATTGACCTAGGGCACATGCCCCATCATCTCCCACTTGCACTAGGGCCAACATACAAGCATCTAATGCCTAATGATCTAACATGACCATCATGTTTTGCTTGTGGAAGAGCTTTTGTCAATAGATCCACAACGTTGTTTTCAGTAGGTACTCTGCAAATCTTTACGTCTCCCCTCTAAATAATTTCTCTGATGAGATGAAAACGCTGAGTATATGTTTGGATCTGTGGTGTGATCTAGGTTCCTTGGCTGTGCTATTGCCCCGTTATTGTCACAATACAAACAAACAGGGTTAGCAATACTTGGAACCACACCTAGTTCGAAATGAACTTTTTGATCCAAATCGCCTCCTTTCTTTGCATCGGACGCCGCAATATACTTAGCTTCGTTGTAGAATGCTGCTACTGATCTCTTGCTTCGAACTTTTCCACTTCTGCCCCCATTCAAAGTAAACACATATCCAGACTACGATATAAAATCATCTATATCGGTTTGAAAACTTGCATCTGTGTAACCATTTACAACTAGATCATTTTCAAACCTCCATAGACCAAGAACACTTCCTTAGTCCTTCTTAAGTACTTAAGGATGTTCTTTATCGCTATCCAGTGACTCTCACCGGATTTGACCGATATCTGCTTGTAGTGCTCAAAGCATATGATACATCGGTCGAGTGCATAACATGGCATACATGATAGATCCAATAGCTAATGCATATGGAATATTCATACGGTCTCGCTCATCATTTGTCTTAGGACATTGAGTCTTCTTGAGACTTATCCCATGAGACATTGGCAACAATCCTCTTTTAGAGTCTTGCAAAGCGAACCTATTCAACACCTTGTCTATGTAAGCACTCGACTTAGACCGATTAGCCTCTTAAATCTATCCCTATAGATCTTTATCCCTAGGATATAGGCGCATCTCCTAAGTCTTTCATTGAGAAACACTTCCCTAACCAAGACTTGACATTCTACAATGTTGGGATGTCATTTCCAATGAGTAATATATCATCAACATACAAGACTGAAAAATAACTACACTCCCACCGACCTTCTTGTATACACAAGGCTCATCTTCGTTCTTAATAAAATCAAAATCCTTGATTGCTTCATCAAACGAAGATTCCAACTCTGAGAAGCTTGCTTTAATCCATAAATGGATCTTTGAAGCTTGCATACCTTTCTAGAATTCTCGGGATGTACAAAACCTTCAGGTTGTGTCATATACACGTCCTCAAGCACTTTCCATTAAGAAATGCTAATTTTACATCCATTTGCCATATTTCATAATCATAATATGCAAGAATGGCAATTAAAATTCTTATGGATTTAAGCATGGCTATTGTGAAAAAGTTTCATCATAATCAACACCTTGAGTCTGCTGAAACCTTTTGCTACAAGTCTTGCTTTAAAAGTATGCACTTTGCCATCCATGTCGAGTTTTCTTCTTGAAAACCCATTTACATCCAATGGTCTTACCACCTTCAGGTAAATCAACCAAGTTCCAAACTTGGTTATCATACATGGATTGCATCTCAGAGTTCATGGCACTTAACCATTTATCCGAGTCTGGTCCGGACATAGCCTCTTGATAAGTGGTGGGCTCATTTTGGTCTATAAGCAACACATCACGACTATCGAATGAGAAATCCGAATCTCTCTCGGCTCATGTCTTACCCTACTAGATTTACGTGGGCCTTGTGTCACTTGTGGAGGTTCAACTGGTTCGGAACGTTGTTGAACTTCCAGTAGCGGTTCGGTGTTTACTTGTGATTCTTGAACTTCTTCAAGACTTATTTCTCTCCCACTAGTGTCTTTTGAAATAAACTGTTTTTCTATAAAAGGCACCATACCGAGCAACAAACACTTTGTTCTTAGCGGGATTATAAAAGTAATATCCTTTTGTTTCCTTAGGATACCCTACAAATAAACACTTGTCAGATTTAGGTGCTAGTTTTTCTGAGACTTGTCCCTTTACGTAAGCCTCACAACCCCAAATCTTAAGAAAAGACAAACTAGGTCTCTTCCCGTACCATATCTCATATGGTGTTTTATCAACCGCTTTAGAAGGAACTCGATTTAGAGTGAAAGTGCAGGTTTGTAATGCATAACCCCAAAAGGATAATGGAAGATCTGCATGACTCATCATAGATCGAACCATATCTAATAAGGTTCGATTTCTCCTTTCGAAACTCCATTCCATTGTGGAGTTGCTTTGGTGGAGTCAATTGGGAGACAATCCCACAATTTCTAAGATGATCATCAAATTCTTGGCTTAAATACTCACCACCTCGATCTGATCGAAGTGTTTTGATAGTTTTACCAAGTTGATTCGCACTTCATTTTGAAACGTTCGAAACATCTCAAATGATTCAGACTTTATGCTTCATAAGATATACATAACCATATCTCACGAAATCATCGATAAATGTAATGAAGTCTTGATAACCTCCTCTAGCCATTGTGTATATAGGACCGCATACATCAGTATGTATTAGACCCAATAAATCAATTGCCCTTTCACTGTGTCCAGTAAAGGGACTTTTAGTCATCTTGCCCAATAAACAAGATACGCACGTTTCATATGTTTCTAAATCAAATGAATCTAGAAGTCCATCTTTATGGAGCTTCGTTATGCGTTTCTCATTTATGTGCCCGAGACGACAATGCCAAAGATAGGTTTGATTCAAATCATTTGACTTGAATCTTTTTGTATTTATGTTAAAGATTGGAGTATCAGTGGACCTTTTCATGCTTAGAATATAAAGACCATCATACAAATCAACATTTGCATAAAATATGCCTTTACGAGAAATGGAACATCTATTATTTGCAATAATATAATCAAAACCATCCATATCCAAACATGAAACAGAAATAATGTTTCTGCTCAAGGCAGGCACAAAATAACAATTATTTAAAGTTAAAATAAGTCCACTAGATAAAACTAAGTCATATGATCCAACAGCCATGGCAACAACTCTTGCTCCATTCCCTACGCAGAGGAATGACTTCTCATTTCTTCAACTTTCTACTTCGGTGAGTCCCTGCACATTTATACAAATGTGAGATCCACATCCGATATCTAATACCCAGGAATCACTAGTAGATAAATTAATTTCAATAACATAAATACCTGTAGTGGTAGTCGCACTACCCTTTTTCTTCCTTAGATATTCTAGATAGAGTTTGCAATTTCTGAACCTATGTCCAGGTGCATGACAGAAATGACAATTTCCTTCTTTTTCTTTTGGGTGTTTTGAAGCAGGAACAGGCTGGGGCTTGACTTGTTCCACAGGCTTTGCGACAGGTGCAGTAACAGCCTTGACAACTCTAGCCTTGCCTTTGACTTTCTTCTTCATTCCCTTTCCCTATTGGACCATCAACACATTACTAGAGGGTTTCTTGATATTTTGTTCAACAGTTTTGAGCATCAAATGCAACTCTGAAATTGATTTCTCCATATTATTCATATTGTAGTTCATCACAAATTATGAGTAACTCTCTGGTAATGAATTCAAGATCAAATCCGTAGCCAACTCTTGGCTTATGGGGAATCCGAGTCTATCAAGCTGATCAACATAGCCATTCATCTTCAGAACATGAGGACTAACTGACGCACCCTCAGTCATCTTGTAAGAATGTAGGTTTTTGACTGTCTCGAACCTTTCTTGCCTAGCCTGCTGTTGGAACATTTCCTTCAGCGTTATAGCCATGTCGTAGGCTTCCATTATTTCCATGTCCTTCGAAGTTCAGGAACCATAGTTGCCGACATAATACATGCAACATCGGTAGAATCGTTGACATGCTTACTATGCGCATCCTTCACAAATTTTTGTAGCATTGGTGGTGGGTCCTCGGGGATTGGAGCATCCAGGACATACAACTTGCGTTCATGCTTAAGAACGATTCTCAAGTTTCGAACCGATCAAGAAAGTTAGTCCCAGATAGCTTATCCTTCTCAAGGATGGATCGCGATGACGAGGGGATTATTATTACTTGAAGAGGCCATTGATCTACAATAAAGATTATGCAAAGTTTATTTTAGTATAGAGGAATAGACTCCCACTAAATTAACAACCCTCCTAAAACATACTGTTTATTTAGGGGACTAAAATCCATATTTCACCTAATTCTATGAAGCTATGGCATGAAACACAGAACTAGATTATTTAGGTAGGTAACGGTTACCAATTACATCTTATGTAATTTTTAGATCCTTTTATGAGATACGGGACATCTTATGTCTTAGCATGTTTTTATCTCATCATTTGCCTAAAGCTCAAAACTATTTTGATGGCTTTATTAAGTCGGACCATTTTAAACATTTAGGTAACTCTTACCCAACTTGTCTCACCAAGATAACACAATACACCCAGCTATGGCTGAAACTATATTAGTGTGACCGAGGCCTTTGACAAGTGTTTAAAAAGGATGACATGAGACTTAAAATTTAATAGAGGGATTTTATTCAGTTTTAGTGATTTTTATGTAAACAATGAAATATTATATATTCTATTGATTTGTTCAATCACTAAACAATTTGGAAATTTTTATACTATTCACCAATAAAAGAATTTCCTTGCGCTAGGATTAGTTAGACGGCGGTCCATTGTGATTGGCCGGTAATGGCAAACGCTTCTTTTTTTTTTTTAGAAGACGAATCTCAATTCCGAAAATTAAAATTCGCTATATAAAATCATATTTTTCGCTGATTTTATTATCCTAAAATTACCCCTTAATTTACCCAAATTAAGTCAATTAAATCATTTTAATTAATCCGGGCCCACATCTAACTAATCATCTTATCCTAATCCAATTAGGATTTAAGATATTTGAATCCTAGTATATCACTAATAGCAAGATTCTTGATATTTATCTCCTATCCAATAGGGATAACGATACAGATTTTGATTATATCTCCTAATCTAATTTGTTATCTATCTTTATCAAATAGAAAGTTCATAACAAAATAGATGTAACGAGATAAATAAACAATTTCGAAAATTAATTATTTGCAATTTCGGTCCTCATCCAGATAATCACAAATATGTCATTGAATCATGAACTACTATCCCAATCGAACCTAATCATATTAGTTTCGAATTAATATTCACCTTATACAATTCAAGAAACGTAAGACAATGTAACCTAAATATGCATACTTGAATTACGAGATTTCATCCATGCATCGATACACGAAAAATAAAGATTATACCTAATGGTGTCATGGATCACAGAACACGAAATTCAATTCATTGAAATTATTTGAATTAACCTAACATGGTTACTAGCATGTAAGAAACTGATTTTAATTAAATCACGAATATATGTATCATATACACAAAACATGATAATAAATCTCACAGGAAACTTATGTATATCACATATACATCAACTATTAACATGCTTTCAATCATATATCATGTATATATCAGAAGAAAACATGCAATGAATTTAATGGAATCAAACCTTGCTCTGATACCACTGTTGGGTTTTGGGGTTCATACGCGGCGGAAATTACAAAAACAATTTTGACAAAAACCCCAACAGGATCCGAATCTAATTCCATTAAAAACGTTTAAACCATGAAAAACTTAATCATACCTCGTCCGCAATATACCTTTCGAAGGTTGATCGATCTCTAAGGCGCCGCAACGACGAACGACATACTCTACCGGTAGTCCACACCCGAACGGCGGCCGAGATTCGAAGTGCTAGCTTCGAGAGAATACCAAATCCTTTTGTTTCTCTCGAAAACAATCCAGAGCATACCAAAAACCCTAAGTCGTTTCTAAAACAAAAATAGAGTTTCGGCCTATTAATCTTTCGTGTGTGTGTTCTAACTTAAAGCGTCTATTTATACAACCCTTGTATATAGACGGTTAAGTAAATTACACAACCTTACTTAACGAAGTATAAGTATAATATACCACAAGGACGTTTCTGTCATGAATTTTATCACATAAAATTCATTTTTCTGAATCATCTTAAAATCTCGCAAAACCATTCTTAGTGTGCGACCCAATAGGCTCATACAACGTTGGCAGTGTACGAAACACATTTTGGTATACAAGTCATAAGCAGTCTCTAGCAAGACATTATGACTACCCAAGTTGTACGAATATCAAATCGATACAACCTAATCAATAGTGTATATAACATCCTTTTGTCACACGATATCCTTTTGATCAAACATAAGGCATGGAATTGTCATCCAACATGTTCAATCGTACTAGTCTCGATCTCTAGGTAGACTGAAAACATCCAAGTGACATTGATCAATATCAATTCACTTAGACTAGGCCTTTTAACAGTCTAACACATCGAGGGATCCACTAGATATCTCTCTTTATATGAGAGGGACAAATTCTATCTCGATTAGACAACTTCATCACATTGCTCACACAGTAACCAATCACAACCTTTATAATCGTCCGGTTAAAGACAACGTTTGATTGTGTCAAATTACTGTGTTTCTAATGTTGAAGTCTCTGGTAATCTCAAGTCAGAGGACTGTAATATATACCTATCATGAGAAACAACAATGACTTAATCCATGTGATGTTCTCATAGCGGGTCGGTCCAGTACTTTGTTCCCTAACAAGTACTCGTGATCTCGATTTGTATCCATATACGTATAATCATCATATGATCATCAATCAAGACTCACACTAGTCTTAATTCATTATAGTTCCCAGTATAATGATCGACTAGGGACATTTAGGATATTTCTGTAAATACCCATAGATCTTATTATAATGTAAACATGCAAATTAATTATAATAAACAGCAAATGAAATCCTCTATTTTATTAACTAAAAGTATTCATAAAGACAATTAATGGATTGACCTAGGGCACATGCCCCATCAATCCCACTGGCGGTTGAGTGTTTATTTGTAGTTCTTGAACTTATTTAAGGCTTACTTTATTCCCATTTTTATCTTTCGAAATAAACTTTTTTTCATGAAGACACCATTTTGAGCAACAAACACTTTGTTCTCAGTAGGATTATAGAAGGAGTATCCTCTAGTTTCTTTAGGATAACCAAAAAATACGCACTTAGTAGATTTGATTGATAGTTTTTCTAAGATTTGTCATTATACAAAAACCTCACAGCCTCAAATCTTAAAGAAAGACAAACTTGGTATTTTTCAAACCACATCTCATATGGTTTTTTATCAACCACTTTAGAAGAAACACGATTCACTTTAAACGCATCAATTTCTATGCCATAACCTCAAAAGGAAATAGGAAGAATTGCATGACTCATTATAGATTGAACCATACCTAATAAAGTTCAATTTATCCTCTTAGAAATACCATTCCATTATGGAGTTGTTTGGGGAGTTAACTGTGAGACAATCCCACAGTTTATAAGATGATCATCAATTTCTAGGCTCAAATATTCACCACCTCGATCGGATTGAAGTGATTTAAAAGTTTTACCAAGTTGATTTTGCCCTTCATTCAGAAATGCTCAAAACAACTCAAAAGATTCACAATTACATTTCATGAGATACATGTAACCATATCTGCTGAAATCATCAGTGAATAAAATGAAATATTGATAACCGTTAAGTCGTTAATTATGTAATATTATATATAAGTTATTTATATATTTTTATTGTCAAGTCTCCAAAATACTAGTCTAATTGTGTTTATTTATTATTTTCAGGGTTATGGGAGTGCGTGGTTGAATCCGGGGCGAAAAACTACGCAAAATCGAGTATTCATATGCCTGGATCCATTTTACACCGATAGTCACTTAGCACGTCTAGAGGAAAATTTGGTGGGTCCCACACGTGAGACATGAAAGAGATGATGTGGCAGACAACTAGGCATACATGTGTCCAGTGGTGCTTGCGTGATTTAAGGATATAAGTTAGGAATGTCTTGGATTTAATAGGAATATATATATATATTATAATATTATAATATAATATATGAGAGGGATATGCATGGAAGAAAGAAAAGATAAGGAAGAAATAGAAACAGAGGAAAAAAGGCAAGAACGGACGAAAAAGGGGTTTATATATATTTTTTTCCTCACGGAGTCTTCTATTCTGGGAACCGAGCCATCTCCCCCTCTTTTTAGTTTTTTGTTCTTTGTGTTCTTTGATGGGAGGCTAAAAAACTCATGGCCTAGGCAAGACTGCGAAGGATGTTCGACTGTGTATATCAATGGATTTGTGAGATTTATATATTTTAATTTCAATCTTTTCATTAATATTTTATTTTCTTTGGTATTGTTTCAATAATCGAGGTTAAATTCATGTTTAAATCTTGATTTATTTTCGATGAGTCGTAAGCATCCGTACTTGTGCAATAAGACCATACTAGTGGCAATTGACCTTACCAATTGATTAGTCTCTTTTGGGACAGGTTGAATACCTTAGAAATCTAAGCTAAATTGGACGCACGAGTGATTCAGTTGTCTATGTGTAGCTCCTTCACTAAGCCCATTGCGGTCATCGCGTTAAACCCAACGCGCTTGAGTATAGGGTTATACGTTTGATTAGAGAAATAGTCACCATCGTACCTTGGCTATCGGGAAGTGCAAGGAACTGAGTACGTTACCGGTTCTATAGCTACACTAGGATATTTTGATTTGCATATTTTACATAAATCGACGACCAAATCCAATCTTTTATCGAACTGAACTTGTATGTCTTGACCTAGGTATTTTTAATTGATTATTCTCAAATTACTTTCATTGTTTTGTTTATTTATTTTAAACATTAATTAATTTATTCATTCTCTAAAACCCAAGATTTCCTTTTTTGTTATTTTTGACCTTAGAAAGATTACCAGTCCCTGTAGGATCGACTCAGTGCCACTATTCTACAAAATAGTTGGTTTAGGTATTTTAATTTTATTGATGTGTTCGATTCTCGTCAATTTTTGGCTCCGTTGCTAGGGATTGGCCTTTTTCTTTCTTTGGTTTTTTTTTTTTGTTGTTATAATTTTGTATCTAGTCCCTTGTTCTTAACATGTATGCAAGCAACTTCGTGATGGCCTCCCACCCCACAATTATGGTCGAATTGAAGACTCTCATTATTATAATGTGAATGGGGTAGGTATGTTATATAATGGACATCAATTTTCTAACATGCATTCTTTTGTGCAACAGGTCGAGGTTTGCGAAATTTGTGAAGATTATTCACATTCCACATATAATTGTCCGTATTATCCAAAGTATGAAAATTATCACTATCCTAGCTATGCATCGCCACAACCCGATTTTTTTGGGCTTATATCAAGTCCACAGATTCCTTAACAAAGCACTTCTTTAGAAGATATGATGAAACAATTACTAGATGGTCAACAGCGGTTTCATGAAGTGCTTCAACAATTTTCGCGTAAGTTTCCAAGCTTGCAAAACTTGGAAACTCAATTTATTCAAGTGAATGCCACACTCTAGAATATGCTTGACGAGAAAGAGTTGTGTAATACACAACCAATTTCTTACTCGAGGAGAATGTGAATGTTGATACATTGAGGAATGTTGAGGTGAATGTCGATACACCGGTGGAGAACTATTGGTGCGAAACAACGCAAGGACTTGAAGTCCTTCAAATTGAGTCGGACATTTCCATTGCACAGAATGACGACGATGAAGCTGCGATAGAAATTGGAGTCATTTCAGAAAGGCCAGAGGAGCTGCAGATAGAGAGCAATGAAGACCAACCTCTGGTGTTGGTGAAACCACCCACCCTCCCATGCATATTTGTTAAACCTTATACGGGGGTGGAAGTAAAGGAACGTTCACATATTTTCTACACTGCTGACACCTTTGTGTTGGATGACCATGATAAGACAGATCGTTTGTGTTAGAGGTTTCGAACGAGCTCCAAATTCAAAAGGAGGGCGTGCATGCTGCATTGCCCAAATATGTTGATGCGCCATTTGTTGTAGACATCTCCAAAGGAGAGGGCATCACGTGATGAATCACAACAAGTCCAGCCAAAGACTTAAAAGAAAGGCGCTCGTTGGGAGGCAGCCCAGCTTTGTTTTTATTTTTATTGCATTTATTTCAATTTCAATTTAGTTTTAGTTTTTTTTTGTTTAATAAAGCCCTAACTTGGTCTCTTGGATTTTTGTAGGTGTAATAAATGTTTGATGAGCACTGATGGCACTAAAGCACCCCCTGAGTTTTGCTAGGTTTGACTATGGATTACATTATTTTTGGAGTAATTTAAGCATATTCTTTTTTAGGAATTATCATATTATTAGAGTTTTAGGTGTTTTGAGATTTGGTTGGGACATATCCAACTTAAGTCTCCACATTAGTGGCGGGTCTTTAAGTAGACCCAAAACCCAAAACCTCATTCCATCATCTTGTTGACTTTACCCGTAGTTGAAAGACTCGGGCTCGCAAGATTTGATAGGAATCCTTTGAATTAACTCTCATGTTTATTAGTTCTGGCTCTTATTATGATAATTTTATTCCATAGTTTCCTTAGTCATCTAGACATGTGAGATTTGAGCATTCACCAGTTTTTGGAGACTTTTGTTCTACGTGCATTTGTATCATATTCTTATTTTATCCATATTATTTTTCACCACTATTCTTTGTCTTTTTGTTGCACGATTCCTTGACTTGTTTTGAACCCTGAGGATAAGGTTCGGAATACGTTTGGGGGTACTTTCGGATTTGTGGATTGAGTAGAACGGATTGTTTTGCGAAAGACCGCAGGTGAGATCGTTTAAATTTTTTCAATTATATGCGGTTACATGTGGTTGACGGATGGTAATGGTGTTGTTTAATGTCACTTATTCTCTCATCTCTTCCATTTCTTTTCCCTTCATACTTCTCTTTCTCATTTTATTAGGAGTTGATACACTTTCATGCATGTATTTAGTATAGTTTTCATTATTATGTTATTTAGAGTTACCCGAAACTTTGTTTCATGCCTTTAGTTGTGGATGAGTACATTATGATTGCCTTTTTGACTTGAAACTTAGGAAAAAGTAGGAGAAATACTCACTCGAGTCCGTAGCTAAGCATTTTGATGATTTCATGATTAAGGACTTAGTATAATGGTTAAGCCTTGTGTTAGATACCAAAATGGGTAGATGGTTGAAATTGTGCAAGTGATGATACTTTAACCCACATTGGGGAATTTGCTTAATTATAGTAAAAGTGAGAAGGGCTAACATGAGTTTTCAAAATATAGAGAGTCCCACAAGTTTCCACGGGAAATGGAGCAGGGAAACTTGTGGTAGGAAAAAGCGAGAAAATCGATCCACAGGAAATGGAGCAAGGACCATATTATTTGAAAAAAAAATTGGAGAAGAAAAAATAGAGAGTATACATATAAAATGAATAAAGGCGGAAGTGTATGAAAACTCCTCAAATAAAAAAGATTTAGCTCGAGTGCTTAGAGCTAGATTAAGTAAAATTATAAACTTGCATGCTTGAATGTGTAGACAAAGAAAACCCGCGAGTAGTTGATGACATTTGTCTTGACCATATCTTTGTTTCGAAAGTGTGATCTTAACTGTGTTTGGGTTGCGGTTCTTGACATATCTTAACTTCGAAATTTCTTAAGTGTCTTGTTAACTTGGATACTATGTAAACAAAGGAACTCCATGAATTCTGAATAGGGTATAGGAATAATTGAGTCTGTACATATCTATATTATGAGTCTAGTTTATCTGCATGTTTGTCATTTACACCTTTTCTCGAGACGTGCAAAGTCCTAAGTTTGGGGGTATTTGTTGAGTCGTTAATTATGTAATATTATATATAGGTTATTTATATATTTTTATTGTCAAGTCTCCAAAATACTAGTCTAATTGCGTTTATTTATTATTTTCAGGGTTATTGGAGTGCGTGGTTAAATCCGGGGCGAAAAACTACGCAAAATCGAGTATTCATATGCCTGGATCCGTTTTACAACGAAAGTCACGCTAGCACGTATTTAGAAGCAAATTTGGTAGGGCCCACACATGAGACACGAAAGAGATGATGTGGCGGACAACTAGGCATACATGTGTCCAGTGGTGCTTTCGTGATTTAAGGATATAAGTTAGGAATGTTTTGGTTTTAATAGGAATATTATATATATTATAATATTATAATATAATATATGAGAGGGATATGCATGGAAGAAAGAAAAGATAAGGAAGAAAAAGAAATAGAGGAAAAAAGGCAAGAACGGACGAAAAAGGGGTTTATATATATTTTTCCTCACAACGTCTTCTATTTTGGGAACCGAGCCCTCTCTCCCTCTTTCTATTTTCTTGTTCTTTGTGTTCTTTGATGAGAGGCTAAAAAGATCATGGCCTAGGCAAGACTGCGAGGGATGTTCGACTGCGCATATCAATGGATTCGTGAGATTTATATATTTTAGTTTCAATCTTTTCATTAATATTTTATTTTCTTTGGTATTGTTTCAATAATCATGGTTAAATTCATGTTTAAATCTTGATTTATTTGTCAGTGAGTCGTAAGCATCCGTACTTGTGCAATAAGACCACACTAGTGGCAATTGACCTTACCAATGAATTAGTCTCTTTTGGGACAGGTTGAATACCTTAGAAATCTTGGCTAAATCGGACACACGAGCGATTCGGTTGTCTAGGTGTAGTGCCTTCACGAAACCCATTGCGACCATCGTGTTAAACCCAATGCGCTTGAGTATAGGGTTATACGTTTGACTAGGGAAATAGTCACCGTCGTACCTTGGCTATCGAGATTAGGAATTGCGACGAACTGCGCATGTTACCGATTCTATAGCTACACTAGGATATTTTGATTTGCATATTTTACATAAATCGACGACCAAAGCCAATCTTTTATCGAACTGAACTTGTATGTCTTGACCTAGGTATTTTTAATTGATTGTTTTCAAATTATTTTCATTGTTTTGTTTATTTATTTTAAAAAATAGTTAATTTATTCATTCTCTAAAACCCTCGATTTTCCTTTTCGTTATTTTTTACCTTAGAAAGATTACCAATCCCTGTGGGATCGACCCCTTGCCACTATTCTACAAAATAGTTGGTTTAGGTATTTTAATTTTATTGACGCGTTCGGCGAGCGTCAATAACCACCTCTAACCATCGTGTTTATAGGATTGCATTTATCAATATGTATTAAATCCAATAAATCATTTGCCTTTTCACTGTGGCCAGTGATAGGACTCTTTGTCATCTTGCCTAGTAAACAAGATACACATGTTTCATATGATTCAAAATTAAATGAATCTTAAAGTCCATCTTCATAGATTTTAGAAATGTATTTCTCGTTTATGTGGCCTAGACTACAATGCCAAATGTAGGTTTGACTCAAATCATTTGACTTAAATCTCTTTGTATTTATGTTAAAAATAGAAGTACCTGTGGACCTTTTCATGTTTAGAATATAAAGATCATCACACAAATCAACATTTTCATAGAAAAAGTCTTTACAAGAAATGTAGTATTTATTATTCACAATAATGAAATTAAAACCATCCATATCCAAACACGAAACTGAAATGATGTTTCTGCTCATGGCAGGGACATAATAACAATTATTTATAACTATAACAAGTCCATTAGGTAAAATTAACTCATAGCATCCTACAACCAATGCACCAACCTTTGCTCCATTTCTAACTCGTAGGATGACTTCTCATTTCTTTAGCTTTCTACTTTTGGTGAAAGCCTACACATTAATACAAATGTGAGAAACACATCTGGTATTTAATACCCAGGAATCACTAGCAAACAAGTTAATTTCAATAACATAAATACTTGAAGCAATAGTCAAACTACTTTTTTTTTCTTTTGATTTTCAAGATAAAGCTTGAAATTTCTGAACTAATGTTAGGTGCATAGCATAAATGAAAATTTCCTTCTTTCTACTTTTCCTTTTGGGACTGTGAAGTAGAAACATCATGAGGTTTGACTTGTTCCATAAGCTTTATGACAGTCACAATAGCCTTGACTACTTTAGCCATGCCTTTGCCCTTTTTCTTCAGAGCCTTTCCTTTCTGAACCATCAACCCATTAGCAATGAGTTTCTTTACATTCTGCTCAACAGTTTTCAGTATCAAATCCAACTCTGAGATAGACTTCTCTATGTTATTCATGTTATAACTTATCACAAATTGTAAATAACTATCAGGCAATAAATTAAGGATCAAATATGTAGCCAACTTTTGGCTTTTGGGAAATCCAAGCCTATCAAGATGGTCAATATAGCCCTTCATTTTCAGAACATGAGGACTAACTGGTGCAACCTCAACCATTTTGCAAGAATAAAGGTTCTTGACTGTCTCAAACCTCTCTTGCTTAGCCTGCTGTTGGAACATTTCTTTCAACATCATAGCCGTGTTGTAAGCTTTCGTGTTTCATATCCTTCTGAAGTTCAGGAACCATGGTTGCCAACATAATGCATGCAACCTCAGTTGAGTTGTTAACACGCTTAGAACGACATCCTTCACGACACTTAAAGCATTGGCTGGTGGTTCCTCAGGAATAGGATTATTATGGACATACAAATTGCGTTCATGCTTAAGAACAATTCTCGAGCTTCTAAACTAGTCAAGAAAGTTTGTCCCGAACAACTTATCCTCCTCAAGGATGGATCGTAGTGACAAGCGATTAGTGCGATCTGCAGAGGCCATAGATCTGCAACAAAGATTATGCAAAAGTTCATTTTAGTATAGAGAAATAGACTCCCACTAAATTAATAACCCTCCCGAAAACGTAATGTTAATTTAAGGGACTAAAATTCATGTTTCACCCAATTCCAAGACAGCTAAGGCATGCCACTTTGAATTAGGTCATTTAGGTAGGTACCAATTACCAATTATATCATATGTAACTTTTAGTTATTTTTATGAGATTATGACATCTTAAGTTTTAGCATGTTTTATCTCATCTAGTGCTTTAAGCCCAAAACCATTTTGATACCTTTATCAAGTCTAACCATTTCAAATAATAGAGTAATCGTTACTCAACTTGTTTCACCAAAATAACACAATACACTCTGCGGAGGCAGACCCATATTGATGTGATCGAAGCCTGACAAATGTTTAAGATTGTATGACACTTGACTTAAAATTTAGAAGAGGGATTTTATTTGTTTTAGTGATCATAATTCAAACAAGATAAATATCATATATTACAATGCATAAACAATCACTAAACAAGTTAGGAAATTATACTAATATTGACTATCATATGAATTGCCTTGCGATATGAACAGTTGATGGCGGTCCCGCTAGTCGGTCAGATTTTTTTCTTAGACAACGAATTTCAATTCCGAAAACGGAAAGTCGCAAAAAATTTCTCATTATTTTAGTCAATCAAACTAACCAAAACTGCCCCTTATTTTAGTTTCAAAAATATTAATTAAAACATATGTAATTAACTCAGACCAACATTTAACTTAGTATCCTATCCTAAATCAATTAGAATTTGTTATATATCTCACATATCTTATAGGATTTGTAACTCTTATCCAATTACAAGTTTATCTCCTATCTAACAGGAATACACTGAGGATAACCACAATGAGATATATTATCAAAATCAATTTTGAAATATTAATCATGCATTCAACACCAAAATCATATTAAATTAATCATATTAACCTAATCATGATTTCTATCATGGAGATATACACAGATATTGAACAAAAATGAAATAATTATTCAACACTAGAATCACGTTAACCTAAACATGCATGAATATACAAAATTCGCATAGTTCAATATTAAAAACATATGTTAATCGAAATATTCAAAACATAAATACTATCATTAAATCAAATCATTTGTGTTTATCAATATACATGAATTAACAATATGTTTTAAAACCAATTATTTAAAACAATTATCATAGATTCTATGATTACATCATACGTATACATAAATTAAAATCATGTCATCACACATATATCATATATACATCATAGAAAATATGCAAACATTTAATAGAATTGAGCGTAAGGCTCTGATGCCACTGTTAGGTTTTTGGGGTTCATACAAGCGAAAAATTCAAAATGATTTTTGAAAAACCCCAATAGTACCAAAAACAGGTTCCATTAAACTAGATCTAAAAAGAAAGCCATACTTTAATCCTTGGTTTTTTCTTTGATTGTTCGATTTTGAAGACGTTCAAGCACGCGTCCTATTTCGATAACCTGCACATGAATGGTGACTACAATTTGGAGGGCTAGCCCCAAGAGAGAATGAAAACATTTTTCTTTATCTCCCAAAATCTAGAGAACTCAAAATTTTCAAAAATGAAAATCTTTTTTCGTTTAAGGGTTTCACCCTTTATTTATATGTGTAGATAAGCCCCCAATTAGAATCCTATTCGTAATACAACTATTGTATTTAGGTAGTTTAAGAAAATTCACATATGCCCCTATTAATGAGTTATCATAATGAATTTTATCATATAAAATTCATTACTCTGGACCAATTGGAATTATGCAAAATTAATAGAACCTAATGAATTATGACTACTCAAGTAGCATGAATATCAAAATCAATAGAACCTAACGAATAACATTTATCATATCCTTTTGTCATGTGATATCCTTTGACTAAATATAAAGCATGGAAAGTCACTGTTAATGTTCAATCATATTAGTCTTGATCTTTAGGTAAATCGAAAACATCCAAGTGACATTGATCATATCAATTCACATGGACTTGGCCATTATCAATTTATCATATTGAGGGATCCACTGATATCTCTTTATATATGAGAGTGACAAATTCTATCTTAATTACACATCTTCATATATTATTCATATGGTAACCGATCACAATCTTTATAATCGCCATAATAAAGACAAAGTTTGATTGTGTTAAATTACCATGCTCCTGATATTGAAGTCTATTGTAATATCAAGTCGAAGGACTAAATGATATACCTATCATGAATAACACCTATAAATTAATCCATGTGGTGTTTTCATAGCGGGTCGGTCCAATACCTTGTTCCTTAACAAGTACTCATGATCTCGATTCGTATCCCTATACGCATGATCATCACATGACCATCAATCAAGATTCACATAAGTCTTAATTCATTATAGTTCCAGTATAATGATTGACTAGGACATTTAGGATATTTCAACAAATACCCATGGATCTTACTTTAAGGTAAACATGCAATCACTTATAATAAAACAACACATGAAAACCTTAATTTTATTAACTAAGACTTTAAGATAAATAATGGTTGTAGATTGACCAAGGGCACATGCCCCAACAACAATAGGGGTAGGAATTTGTGAGCAAAGTTAGATGGCTTTGATTGATAGAGGGTTGGAGAAGTAATCTACTTTACATTAAAAATTAGTATGTCATTGGGTAGACTTTTAATTTCATTATTTATGCTATGGGTTTTTGATATTATAGATGAAATTGAATTAATTGTAGAAACTTGGTTTTTGGATAGGAATTTGAAGTTTTGTGGATTTAGAGCATTGATGTGGCTTATCGTGGATTAGTGTATGTCCTTTTGAATTATTCGGCATGTGAATGACCTTTGTGAATGAAGATTTTTATTTTAGATGATTTGAAGATCCGTTGTTAATTTCTTATGGTTGTTGTAAGTTTTTGAGATAATGGTACTAATAAGGAGGCAGGCATGTCAAGTTAGTGAAGTTAGGGCCAATAACAATGAGGCATCAACCTTGAGAGCTCAAAATGAGGATGCCCCAAAACCTTTAAAACCAAAGGTTTATATTAGTAAGGAGGCCAAAGAGAGGTATGAGGCCATAAAAATAAAGAGTTTATTTGTGAAAGAGGAATGAACCTCCCAATTAAGTATGATAAGAAAGTTAACAACTTCATTAGGTAATGGGGTTATGAGCAATTCACGCAAGACTATAAGAAGAACAACGTTTATGGAATGCTTGACAAAGAAATGAGATCTAGTAAAAGTAATAGGAGTAATGGTCTCATTTTATGATCACTAAATAAACGGTATCTATGGGTTATAATACTTGAGCATGAATGAAGACCCACAGACCTTTCTAGATAATTTATATGAGAGACCCTTCAACCTATATCCTTTTAGAACCTTAGAAAGAGCATTAGTTGTCCTAAAACAATAGTGATGGATAATGGGAGCTGAGAATGTGCCAAAGCACATGAAGAAGGGGAGTGTAAGGAAAGTGTATAGAATGTGGCAATATTTTTTGGTTGCTTCATTATACTCGACTACTCAGGAAGGTGTGATAAATAAACCCAAGAAGACTTGTTTGTATGAGATTATAAAGAATATGATAATCAATGTTGGGGAAATAATTTACAAGAATTTAAGGGAGTCAATCATGACCGAAATAGACGACAAGTTGTTTCCAATCTTCATAACCTAAATGTGTTTGAATGCTGGATTGAGATTTATCCAAGATGAAGAATCTTATATTGAAGCCCAAGCAGTAATAGATGAGGATTTTATGCTAACTTTAAAATCGCCTAATGTTAACTTTAAAATCACCTATTGGATACCAAGATTCTGAGGATAAGAGAGAAAACCACTAGGGATAGACTTGATGCTGAGTTGTTAGCAAAGGAAGCCAAGGACAAGCAACAACAATAGTAGAAGCAATAGAGTTTGCCTAAGAAATAAGAAATGAATGATATATAGAAGTAGAGGATCATCAATAAGGAGTTGCTGAGGGATACGAGTTTGTAGACCTATTGGTAGGAAAACATGACTTGGAAGGTCCTGAAGATTTTCCATCACCTCCACCACCATAAGCACCGATTCCACAGCCTAAGGATTTGACACTATGACAAAAATGGTTATGGATTGTTGAGATGAGGAGGCAGTACAGAAAAATTTTGGTTTAATATCGTGAACCCTTATTGAGATATGAGCATGACAAGCATAGAAGGATTCATGACTGACTAAATGGATAGAGGAATTTTAAGTTATTTCCAGATTATCAGAGGGACATAGCTAGATGTGAGATGAACAAAAGGTTGAGACCTATTGATAAGTCTATCAGATTTCCAAAGGCACCGAATTACATGTTTGATCCAGACTTTGTATAGAGCAGAAGAGTGAAACGTCCTTTGACATCATCTATTATTAAAGTGATGATGATGATGATGATGATGATGATGATGATGATGATGATGATGATGATGATGATGATGGTGATGATGATGATGATGTACAGTCCTAGAGTCCTAGTCTTAGGATTTCTTCAGATCTTGGGGAGATCAGTGACACTTTAGTACTAATTATTTTTAATTTGGGATATTTTGACATTTTACTAGTTTTTTTTTATGCATTGTTATGTTTATGTTTATGCAATTATTCAAATTATATTATATATATTTGTCTGTTTAGTGTTTTTATGTTGTAGGGACTATAAGTATAGTAATATTTAAGTAATAACTAAAGAATTATATGCCGTATTTCCAAAATATAAGAATGGTATTTAAAAGCATAAAGTAGCAAAATAATTGCTGAATCAAGTAATGCAAGTAAATACCACAGTTAAAGATGTATAGACTGACACAGGCTAAGTCGAGATGATCTACGTCCGGTCGGCAGTGCGTACTATCACTAAACCTTTTCACTTCTATATGGAGATGCACTCAACATATTCCACACCAAAAGCGGAGCTGCGCTCTACGCATATAAATCATCTATCTCATTCTTGCCGATCACCATGAGTCCTATAACTCGTGTGTCGCGCAAGTGTAGTGGTGAATGCCAAAACCCCGGTAGACCCATATCCCAGTGAACCGTGCATTTCTTGTGCAATGGACACTAAATAATCTCTGCTTTAATTTTCAAAAAAAATAATTCCAATTTTCAAGGATTCCAAAAACAAGTTAGGCTAAAAGGTCCAAAGGAATAGAATACAAGTCTAATTAAATCCAAGTTATCCCAATAGCATGCTTTTCATCACTTATTTATCAAAAATGACCTCAAGAGTAGAAATTAGAATCAATGAAACACGTTACAATACATCATGTCACAATATTCAATCATGAATATAAACAAGAACAACATGATGTGAGATTACAATTAGCAATGTCTACAAATAAACCATAAACCAATAATAGTGAATGAAATGAAATATAGAATTTTCACAGCTTTACTTACAATTTACATGCTTATCCTAGCCTATCCGACCTTTCGACACTCCAAAATGCATTCCCAAACTTCCGCGATTTCAACTTAATTACCTGGAGTTGTTTGATAGGTTTTAGAGTGAGTTTGGACTCATTTATAGTGTTTAAGCCATGTTTAGACTTTGCTGATTTTTGTACTAACAAAGGCAAATTAGCGCGCTATTTTATACCTTAAGCTTTACACCTCCAGCGCGCTAATCAGGATTAGTGCGTTAGTTTTCAACATTAGCGCGTTAATTGAACATTAGCGCACTACTTCACATATATAGTGTGTTACTTAATATTGGCGCGCTAGATTATCGACTTAGCACGCTATGTGCAGCAGAACCTAGAATTCTGCACTTCAAATTCTTGGTTTTTGTTACACATAAGCTTTGTTTTCGCCTTAAGGACCCACATACACATTACAAGAGGTCCCTAGCACCATACCCAGCGTAAAACAACAACCACAACAAAAATTTCATGAAATCACAAGTTTATGGTGTGGAGAAGTTACCTCATTTGATGAGCTCCTTCTTCTTCACCAAAGCTTCAATGATTTCTCCTCTCCTCCACCACAATCACACCAACAAATCTCTTCTTTCTCTCCTCCTTCAAAGCAACGATTTTGATGAGGATAAGAAATCGAAATTGTTGACTATTGCTTCATTTGACCATATATATTGATATGTTTGAACCTACGCATTGATCATTGTGTGCACGCGTGTTTCGCGGCTGAACTCATGGACCACCTTGTCCCACTTATCCCTCGAGTTATGTTTAAATGACTCTACATGTTGACTCACTTGTCTTTTCATGAGTTAATGCATGTCTCGATGCACATCTAATGCTTATTGTTTTATTTCACTAACCTTAGGCACATTAATAGTTATATTTAAATGTGACCACATTAGCTACTTACAAAACCAACATAAATTAACATTTAACTCAAATTAATTAAGCTTACCCCATAAGTCACTACCTCGGTCCCATGTCGACATACAACTCGAGGTACGTCCCCGCTCGTCTCGATACCTATACGCCCGTATAAATTGACTTAATAGTCTACACATACACAATAAACTAGGCATGCATCACAACAAATATAAAATATACCTTGGCCCTTGCCTCGATCATTGGACATATCACGGTGTGGGTTCCACAGTACGGGTCATTGATCCTGTTTAAGGAATTAAATATGGTTAGAGATTTTTAGGACGTTACAATTCATCCCAACTAATGAAAATTTCATCCTCAGAATCTAAAACTTGATCTAGGATTTATACTTTACTCAAATAGGTACGGAAACCTATTTCGCATAGTCCTCCTGTTCCCAAGCGAGTTCTGTGTCATCGTGAAACTGCCAATTGACAAATACTTTTGGGATAAACTTGCCTCTCAAGTCCTGTACCAATCGATCCAAAATCTGCACAGGCTGCTCCTCATATGAAATATCCTCACTCAGATATATCTAACTCAAATCTATAGTCGGATGATCACCTGTTCTCGACTCAGCTAATCGAAGCAAGGATATATGAAAGACTGGATGAACTCCTGACATCTACGGAGGTTACTCAAGCTCATACGCAACCTTCCCGACCTGTTTCTTATTCCTGAAAGGTCCAATAAATCTCGGTGCAAGTTTACCTCTCACTTCGAACCTCTGAAGACCCTTCCGAAGGGAAACCTTTAAATATAAGAAGGATCCCTCGGTGTATGCGAGATCACAACGATATCTGTTTGCATATTTTCGCTATCTATCTTAGGCTCCCTTGAGTTTCTCGTACCTTCTCCTTTTGATCAACAACAATTTCAGGCCTCATGGTCTCTCGGTCCTCTGGCTCAGCTTAATATGATGGCGAGTGACACGATCTACCATATAAGCCTTAAAAGGCGCCATATCAATACTGGTCTGATAACTGATGTTGTAAGTAAACTCACATAATGGTAGGTACTCCTCCCATGATCCTCTAAACTCCAAAACACAAGCCCGCAACATATCCTTAAGAACCTGAATCAATCTCTCAGTCTACACGTCAATCTGAGGATGAAAAATTGTACTAAATTGTAGGCGCGTACTGTACTACTCCTGCATACTCCACCACATCCTGAATGTATACATAACATCTCGATCTGACATAATAGTCATTGGTACCTATGCAGTCTAATAATCTCTCGCTTGGACATTATACTCAACTGATCAAATGTATAATGTCCTCCCACTTCCATCGTGGAATAGGAAGAGGCTGTAGAAGTCTTCTAAGTTTGCGATGTTCTCCCTTCACTTGTTGATAAATCCCACAATTCCTAATAAGCTTCGACACATGTGCCTTCATCCCAGGCCACTAAAAATGCCTCTTCATGTCGTGGTACATTTTGGTCCTGCCTAGATGAATAGTGAATCAGGAACGATGTGACTCTTAAAGAATCTCCTACTGTAGTTATGGTAACGACGATATCCACAGTCTGCCCCTGAAACGCAAACAATAGTCAGACGTCTCCATCCAATCAACATAATCTGCACTTTGCGCTAACTTACTAAATCTCGAGTACAACCTATTGGTTCTCTGACCCTTTGACACTCTCTGTGTAAATACAATCTGCACTGTCATCTGAGCACAAATCTCAATATAAGTTTCAGTAGGAACTCCGTATCTCCAACATGTATCCTACTCAACCCATCAGCGACTATGTTCTCTTTTCCCGGGTGGTATTCTAAGAAAACTCATAGTTCTTCAAAAACTCTAACCATCTGTGATGTATCATATTCTGATCCTTCTGTGGAAAGAGATATTTCAGCCTCTAATGATCAGTAAAAAATGTGAATTTCTCTCCATACACGTAATGTCTCCATATCTTCAATGCAAACACAACTACTTCCAGTTCTAAATCGTGCGTCAGATAATTCTTCTCATATACCTTCAACTGTCTGAATGTATAAGCTACTGTACCAACACCCTGCATCAACACATATCCCTGACCTCTATGAGAAGCATCAGTGTACACTAAAAATTTATGTCCAACCTCTGCGAGTGAATGCTTCCTCACATTCCTCAGTCCTCTGAATTCTAACATCTTTATGGGTCGATCTCGTAAGCGGTGAAGCGATTTTTGAGAAATCTTTCACAAATAGACCATAATACCCCGCCAATCATAGAAAACTCATAATCTTAGTCACGGATGTCAGTGTTGGCCAATCTATAATTGCCTAAGTCTAGGTTAAATCCACTGATATTCCTGGCGCTCCGACAACATGCCCCAGAAATTTAACCTTTGACAACCAAAATTCTCATTTACTGAATTTGGTGTATAGTCTATGCTCCCTCAAAGTCTGTAACGTCTCTCTGAAGTGCGGCTCATGATCCTCCCTCATCTTCGACTATATCAATATATCATCGATGAAGACTATGATGAAATAAGTAAGAAACGATATGAAAAGTCGATGCATCAGATCCATAAACACAGCTAGAGCATTGGTCAGCCCAAACGACATGAACTTGAACTGAAAATGTCCATATCTTGTGCTAAAAGCTCTTATGGACCAATCTTCATCCCTAATCCTGAGCTGATGATACCTTGATTGCAGGTTTATCTTACAGAAAAACCGTGCTCCTCTCAGTTGATCAAATAAATCATCTATCCTTGGGAATGGATATTTGTTCCTAATTATGACTTTGTTCAATTGTCGATAGTCGATAAAAAGTCTCAACGTACCTTCTTTTTCTTCACATAAAGGACAGGTGCTCCCCATGGTGATATATAAGGTGTGATGAATCTCCTCCTATCCCAAATCCTGAGGTGAGTGTTCAATTCTTCTAGCTCTTATGGTGCCATCCGGTATAGTGGTATGAAAATCGGTTTAGTACCTAGTACCAACTCAATAATGAAATCAATCTCTCGTGGCGGTGGTAAACCAGGTAAATCCTCCGAAAACACGTCAGGAAACTCTCTAACCACCGGTATGTCCTCCAGCCTAGGTCCCTGACTTTTTGGTACAGTGTATAGTGAAATCAACACCTCCGTCTCCCCGCTAGTCGTAGGTTGACCTCTCGTACCTACTATCCACGCTAAACTACCTTTATAGGTAAACGTCGTATGCCCTGGGATCTTAAATATCACTGTCTTACTAAAACAGTCGATATGAGCGTGGTATGCAGCTAACCAGTCCATCCCTAAAATCGTGTCGAACTCTAAAAATTTGAGGACTCTAAAGTCAGCAGGTAGCTCTACCCCATCTATCTCGACCAAATATCCATCAATAATACTATGAGGGTAAACCCTATCCCCAGCCGCAATACTCAAGATCAAATGTATGGTAAGCCTAATAGGTTTCAACCCTAGGATGTCTACCATGCGACCAGCAATAAAAGACACGGTAGATCTAAAATCAAATAATGCATATACATCTCTACCAAAAATAGAAATCATACCCTCGATGAGACCTCATGTGGCGTCAGCGTTTAGCTAGGCTACTATATGAACCTCTTCTTGGGCCTACTGTACGTACACTATTACAGGATATGGGCACTCTCTCACTTTGTGTCCGACTTGTCCACATCTGTAGCATGTCAACTGTCAACGTTAACCCTGAGTCCGAGACTAGCCCTGTGCCTGATATTAACCATGTCTCTGTGACTGTCCCGGTCCCTATCTAATATATCTGCCTCAGCCTCTATCTCGGCCTCTGCCACCTTGCGATTGCTGCCGTGAAGCATGTGGGGCGGGAAGTGGAGGAACAACGAGAGCTGGTATGACTGGTCTGATGAGAGGTAGCAAGGAAGTATGCCTATAGTACTATGTACTGGAGCAATAAATAATACAAAAGGCACAACCATACACTTGATTAGAGACTATTATGATTTTATTACTTAGAAATACTATTGAATCTCTTATAGCTTTACTCACTGGAATTATTTTCGTCATTGGTGACAATTGCAGGTCCCTCTAGTAGTAAAGGTGAGGAGCCAAAGATCGGTGACTACCTTTAAGTCTTCTTCAGAGTCGGCTATTTCTTTGTTACTATTGTAGGTATTTTAATTGTATCTATTATATTATACTTGATGTTTTTATACACATTTGGGTATCGATTTTAGGAGATACACTTGAGATACATGTATATAATGCTTATTTACATTGTCATCATCGCCTAAGATATACATGAGATCTATACTATGCAGGATTTCCAAATCTAGGATTTGTCCCGAATTAAGTTTTTTTTAGTTGCTTTAAATTACTTTCCACTGCGTAATAAATAATAAGACTTGTAAAACTAATTTGCAAACTTAATAAGCAACCAATGGATGAATAATTCGGAATAGAGGTTGACTAGGCTTGCGCTGACCTTACAGGGATTGACCGGAGGTCCACGTAGGTCTAGGCCAGACGGGGCCTAGTTTGTGGGAACCGGGGACGTCACATACCTTAAGCCATAAGTTTAAAAGACTTACAACGGAGTGGTGAGGCTTCCAGCTAACACCACTGAGTTCGAACTGAGATTGTCTCTAATCATCATGATGCATAATAGCCCATTCAATAGGCTAGCTAATGAAGATCCAGATGCACATGTAGAGAATTAGTTAAAGATGTCCGACACCATGAACATTACCAGAGTTACAAAGGAGTTGATCAGGATGAGACTTTTCCCATTCTCATTAAGTGGAAAAGCCAAATCTTGGTTCTAAGGATTTAACGCAAGGAGTATGACCTCATGGGTGGAAATCAATGAAAAACTTATAGACAAGTTCTTTCACTTAGTGAAAGTCAGTGAAAGAAAAATGGAAACCAATAAATTCAAGCAGAAAATGCAGAGTCTATTAGCGAGGTTAGGAAAAGATTCAATGAGATGCTGAGAAGATGCCCAGAATATAGATACGTAAAATGGGAACAACTGCAAATTTTCTACTATGGGATAAATCACAGCACTAGAACACTAGTACATGTCGCAACAGGTAGTTCTCTACTAACCAACGATGAGGATGAAACATTAGATCTTTTAGATCTTATGTACCAAAACTCTACGAGTGTTACTTTTTCCACTGTGAGGAAACCAACAAACGTATATGAAATTGACTCTCAAGCCGGGATTATGGCACAACTATCTAACTCGAGCAGTCAAATGGCGAAGCTTCAAATGGGACAATAAAGTCCACAAGTGCAAGCGATACATCAACTCGTTAATCACCAAGCCATGGTAGTTAATCTAATGAATATGCAACAAGGAATGGAGCTTGAGGAGATCAACTTCATGAACAAACTTCAGGCCGAAAAGAATGACTCCTAAAAGGTTTTATCAAGGATACAACAACCTCAACTTCTCAATAGAAATCCTGATAACACACTGAAGTTACCTCCATGCTTCTTTCAACTAGTCCAACAAAGGAAGCTAGGGTAGAGCGAAGAGATGACTTCATTGAAGTTAATTGAGAAATCCTTGCACGCCATCAATATGAGCAACAGAGAATGCCATGAGAAACATGAGAAAGAAATGGAAAATGTGAAGCAAGCTATGAAAATGATGGATGATGAGAGATCGCAATCCATTAAAAACCTAGAGAGATAGATTGGTCAGGTAGCCATAGATTTGAATTCAAAGAAGGAATGTTAGTATCCGAGTAACACTATCACAAATCTTAAGGTGAATGTTAGTGTTATTCACATGATAAGCACAACAATAATGAATGAGCCAATACAAGAACAAGTGATGTACAAGCCAGAATGAGTCAACACTTCGACACTGAAAAAATCTGAAATGATGCATGAAAACAAAATGAAAGTGAGGCCAGATGAACTTGAAGGATTTAAGCCACAACAGATCATTGCCTTGAATAATAACAAGAAGAAAAAATAATGGAAAGTAAAAACACAAGATGAAGAACCTTCTGAAGAGGCACTGAAAGGAAATAATATCAAGGTTGTTCCAAAGAAGTCGGAACTAAAATTCAAGTTCACATCAAGACTTCACCTAATCAAGATGAGAAATCCTGGAGACATATGCATACCATTAAGCTTTGATGGTCACCAATTTATAAACATCTTGTGTAATACGGGAGCCTTAGTAAATGTGATACTTATAAAAGACATGTTACAAGCTGATTTGAAGATCAATTGTCCTGATACCATAGATGTGCAAGTAGTTGATAGTTACTTGGTACCAACAATCGAGAGATTCTTAAATGAACATGTGAATGTGAGTAGAATCACATTCATCACTGATTTTGAGATTATGGATCATGATATATAACATGCTTTTTCTATGATACTTGGGCGGTTGTTTTTAAACACTGTCAATGCGGTCTTGCACGTAAATGATCACCATGAATATAGAGGAGGATGATTATGCCGAGAAGATTGTCTTTATTGAAGGGCAAGAAGTACATCCAAACAGGATAGATATCATTATCTCTGACCTACAAATGAATTATTTTGATTTAGACTCAGACTAAACAAGTGAAAAGGTGTCGAGCCAATGACGTTAAACTAAGCGTTATTGGGAGGTAGCCTAGGGGTTTTTATTTCAAATTTTTAAATTTCAGTTAGCTATTTAGTTAGTACAATTCAAACAATTTAGCAGTTTTCTAACTTTTGAAAGTTAGTGTTAAATGTGTAGGAAAGACCATTTATCGGGTAACATTTCATCAGAATGGAAAAGTCTCGATTAACTCAGCGAAGAGCGTAGAAGAGTGTAGGAGTTAAAATGGTAAAAGTCAGGTACATAAACAATCACAAGTAAGTTTTTATGAAATGTTTATTTATACATGGTATTTCACGTTGTCATGACGCTTTGTGTAGTAATACACAAAACTAGGAGAGCGCCAATAGGGAGTTAATGATAAATATGCAAAATTATGGAGACATATTGGTCGACGCCATATGTGTATACACATGGCGCGTGGGTGTAAGGAAACGGGGCCTGGGGGCACCGAGCTAGGAGCAAAATAGCTCACAGTAGTCTCGACGTTGTGGTGGTTCAATCATGGTGTCGTGTCCTATAAGGGACGACACCGGCACCGAGACAAAGGATTTAACCACCTTTTACCCCATATTTCTCATACTTGCAACTTATTCCATATACCACCAACCAAGCATTCACCCATCTAGAACCTAAGATAGAGCGATTTTAAGAGAGAAAAGAGCGTTCCTAGTGATTAGGATTAAAAGGAGAAAGTGCGCTATGGATTTACACAAGTATGAGAGATAGGGCATTGATTTGAAGATGAAATTAAAATGAGCACTAAGATTTTATTTTGTGAGCAAAGTGAGAGGGCTTGGATTGAGAGAGGCTTGGAGGAGTATTCTACCTCGGAAAGTAGTCCGACATTGAGATAATTTTACAATTTTATTATTTATGCTTTGAGATTTTTGAAAATTATTGATGAAATTACATGAATTATTGATATGAGGTTATTGGATAGGAATTTTAAGTTGTGTGGATTTAAAGCATCAATGTGGCTTATGGTGACTTAGTCTTTGTCTTTTGCATTATATGGCATGTGAATGATCGTTACTTAATTATATAATTCCTAAATTTCTCATAGGCCTTCTCATTGAAAAAATTCTCTTTCCTTAATTCATAGTTTCTATCCCCAATTGGTACCTCTTGATCAACTTATGTCCTCATCTTGCACATGATCATCCTCAATGTTGAAACTAAATGAAGAAGGTGGAGTAGATTCTCTTTGCTGTCTAATCCTAGGTGTATTAAAAGATATTAATATGGGTTGTATTTGGAAAACTTTGGATTTTATTTCAATTTCTCTATTAAATTTCCATTCCCCTTCTCCTCTCGTAAACTTCTATCCTTACCACTTATGACCATTTGGAATTGTGCAAGTAAAAGAATGAACCTGTAAAATCATTTAAAACAAAATTTCTCAAAAAGGTGTGTGGTGAAATTCAACTTATTTATTGAGAATGAGAAATCATCGAAAAATTCATTTTGGAATTGAGAATTTGAAATTTATATGAAAGTTGTTGATAAAACATCATTAGGGAAAAAAATAAACTTTGTATGTAATCTAAATCAATCAATAAATATTGACAAAAACCACCAAACTCATTTGGAACTCAGTTTTATATTAGCTTGCATTTAGAGTTTGATCTATACGCCGTATACAAAAAATTGTTCAAAAATTTGATAGTGATAAACAAATCATCACGTCACTCCCATATACTAGTAATATAATAGAAATTATTTGATATCAAAACCAATTTGGAGTAAAAATCTCAAAATTGAGCTCCTAACTTAAATTTTAATCTATAATAGGTTAGAGTTTTGTTGATTACCTTCTTGAAAGTGAATCTTGTAAATGTGGAACTTATAATTTTTCTCTATGAAACTCCTTTAAGCTCTATTCCGAACTTCCTTGCTTAAGCCCTAGGTGGATCTACACTTTCAAAACTCACCAAGTTTTGGTTTGAATGTGTGAGGATTAAAGTGAGAATCACTTAGATACACTAAAATTAAGCTTTGGAAAGTTGAATCTAGTCGAAAATTGGTTTACTCATCGACATGTTGCAATGGTTTGTGAGTTTGAAGGGTTTAAATGTGGCGATTTTGGGGTCTACTTTTAAAAACTCAAATTCGTTCTCATTGAATCAGGGTTGTAGTGGATACACTATAGAATCGCTGATAAAGTCGAAAGAAATGAGCCTCAGCGACTCAGCAATTTGTCCAACGATTTCTCATTATAAGCTTGATTCGATGAGAAATCGCGGACTCGAATTTCCATTGAGAAATTCAGCATATTGATGCCGATTTTCTCAACGATTTCAAGTACTAACTGGAATCGCTGAGAAATCGCTAGCGTTATTTTATTGTTTATCTCATTCAACCAATTTTCCCGTTTAATTATCATATATATATATATTCAATAAAGGTAGACATATTCAAAATCTTCATAATTTAACTATGATATGTATTAAAAAATCTATTTCATTGCCATAAATAACTAATTATCATAAAAATAATGCTTAAAACAATATAATATGAAAATGAATAGGCTCAATCAGCCCCACTTACATGAAACTATTTCGAAATTGAATTTCTAAAATATTCCCATTATAAGAGTCAAAAGTTGAGAGAATTTAAAAACAACTAGCTAATCCCAATATTAAAGCTAAAAATAAATATAGAGTATGGGCTACCTCCTTTAGAATGTTTTTGTTTACTATCATTGGCTCAACTCACGTAGTTTTAGATGGGTTCTATGACCTTAAGTGTAAGATTATCCACTTTCGTGCCATTCCAGAAAGTGATTGCGCAACCATGCACTCAAAAAGTAATTGTCTTATTTAGAGTATCCATAACAGCTTGTGAAGTGGCTAAGAAAGGTCATCCTAAAATTAATGGAGGACCTTCTTTGATAAAGTGTGGCATAAGCAAAAAGTATGTGGGAATAATATACTCGTCAATTTGAACTGGTATAGTAGTAACCACACCTATTGGTTTTACTAAATAACCATTTGGTAGAGTAATTTTTTCATAAGTAAGAACCTTCAATTCCAATTGAGTGTGAAGGAAAAATGAATTGGCATGTAGTTTGCTCTAAAACTCGTATCACATATAACTTTAAAGTACCAAACCTATTTGACCTTTACGTTTATATATATATCATATATCATCGAGCTTGACAATTGTTAGATTGTTCGGTTGTTTAACCATAAATTTCATGGGTTGTTGTCTATTGATTAGAAAAATCTTCGCCTTGCTTGTTCGTAGTCTTAACATTTCAATATTCCTATGTTACTGCATTAATAGCATATATTTTAGCTTCATGAAGACTTAATTCTAAAGATATATCCTCCTTCATGTGTTCACTAACAAATACATGATATTTTCCATAAATATCTTCATCATTGAATTGGAAAATGACAATTTTGTTTTCAAACTCCATAAACATTGTTTCTTCAAAGATATCTAGCTTTGTTTTAGCCATTTTAAGGAATGGTCTTCCTAAAAGTATAGATGGGGACTTAGCTAATATGGAGTCTCCCATTTCCACTACAAAGAAGTAATCAAGAAATATTAATATATTTACTTTGACTAAGAAATTTTCTAGTAAGC
Source organism: Stephania yunnanensis (assembly GCA_039657365.1). Lineage (NCBI taxonomy): Eukaryota > Viridiplantae > Streptophyta > Magnoliopsida > Ranunculales > Menispermaceae > Stephania > Stephania yunnanensis. The sequence continues at coordinate 46,145,202 of CM077584.1, read as the reverse complement.
CAGATGGTTTAATAACGGTTTTGTCAGCTAAGGTAAGATTAATAGGTGTGTTAGTCAATGAACCTATTTTCAATGACTCATAGAACTTGAATGACATAACGTTTATCAATACTATATGATCACGCATAGCAAAATATATTAAATGAGTAGCAATTGATTTCAACAATGATTTATTGATTTCTATTTTTCTATATGACTCAAGAAAGTCTTCATTGATTTCTTCCTCCCTAGCATTAGCTAATCGTTATGGAACGGTAGAATATGAACATATATCTTCATTCAAATTATCGAAATCTTCTCATTTTTATCCTTATAAAGTAATTCAGACTTTTGTAAAGATTTTTCGTATGCTCCAACTCAGGCTAAATACTATAGGTACAACCTTCTAAGATAAGGTGTATATTTCAATTGCTCCGTCATCCATTATCTAGTAAGAATGACATTAGCCATCATTTCTTCTTATTATTCTTCTTCTTCTAAGAAAAATGTGTATATTCATTCTCATTGAATCAGGGTTTTAGTGGATTCACTATAGAATCGCTGATAAAGTCGCTAGAAATGAGACTTAGTGACTCAGCAATTTGTCCAACAATTTCTCATTATAAGCTTGATTTGGTGAGAAAACGTTGACTCGAATTTACATTGGAAAGTTCAGCATATTGTTGTCGATTTTCTCAACGATTTCAAGTGCAAAATGGAATCGTAGAGAAATCGCTAGTGTTATTTTATTGTTTATCTAATTCAATCGATTTTCCCATTTAATTATCATATATATATATTCAATAAAGGTAGAAATATTCAAATACTTCATAATTTAACTATGATATGTATAAAATAATCTATTTCATTGCCATAAATAACAAATTATCATAAAAAAATGCTTAAAACAATATAATACGAAAATGAATTGGCTCAATCAGCCCCGCTTACAAGAAACTATTTCTAAATTGAATTTCTAAAATATTCCATTATAAGTGTCAAAAGTTGAAAGAATTAAAAAACAACTAGCTAATCCTATTATTAAAGCTGAAAATAAAGATAGAGTATGGGCTACCTCCTTCATAGTGTTTTTGTTTACTATTATTGGCTCAACTCACGTAGTTTTATATGGGTTCTATGAACTTAAGTGTAAGATTATCCACTTTTGTGCCATTCTAGAAAGTGATTACGCAACCATGCACTCAAAAAGTAATTGTCTTATTTAGAGTATCCATAACAACTTGCGAAGTGGCTAAGAAAGGCCATCCTAAAATTAATGGAGGACATTCTTTGATGAAGTGTAGCATAAGCAAAAAGTATGTGGGAACAATATACTTGTCAATTTGAACCGGTATAGTAGTAACCACACCTATTGGTTTTACTGAATAACCATTTGGTAGAGTAACTTTTTCAAAAGCAAGAACATTGAATTTAAATTGAGTGTGAAGGAAAAATGAATTGGCATGTAGTTTTCTCTAGAACTCGTATCACATATAACTTTAAAGTACCAAGCCTATTTGACCTTTACGTTTATATATATATATATCATATATTATCGAGCTTGACAATTGTTAGATTCTTCTTTTTCTTCTTCTTATTTCTCGTAGTTTTAAATTGCTCATTTTTATTATTCTCGACATTGTCCGGTTGTTTTACAATCCATTCATGGGTTGTTGTCTATTGATTAGAAATATCTTCGCCTTGCGTGTTCGTAGTCTTAACATTTCCATCTTCCTATGTTACTGCATTAATAGCATATATTTTAGCATCATGAAGATTTAATTCTAAAGATATATCATCCTTCATGTGTTCATTATCAAATTCATCATATTTTCCATAAATATCTTCATCATTGAATTGGAAAACGACAATTTTGTTTTCAAACTCCATAGACATTGTTTCTTCAAAGACATCTAGCTTTGTTTTAGCCATTTTAAGGAATGGTCTTCCTAAAAGTATAGATGGGGAGTTAGCTAATATTGAGTCTCCCATTTCCACTACAAAGAAGTAATCAAGAAATGTTAATTTATTTACTTTGACTAAGACATTTTCTAGTAAGCCTGATGGTTTAATAACGGTTTTGTCAGCTAAAGTAAGATTAATAGGTGTGTTAGTCAATGAACCTATTTTCAATGACTCATAGAACTTGAGTGACATAACGTTTATCAATACTATATGATCACGCATAGCAAAATATATTAAATGAGTACCTATTGTGATAGAAATTTCATGCATCCATAGGTCAGAACATTCGTCAGCTATTTTCTATTTAATTAAAACAATCCTTTTTTGTCCTAAATCTTCCTTATATTCTTCTAGAAATTTGTCCTTTGATTCGAAGATTTCTTTCAAAACTTCAATATAACTAGAAAATTGCAATTGATTTCAACAATGATTTATTGATTTATATTTTTCTAAATGACTCAAGAAAGTCTTCATTGATTTCTTCCTCCCTAGCATTAGCTAATCGTTATGGAACGGTAGAATATAAACATATATCTTCATTCAAATTATCAAAAATCTTCTCATTTTTATCCTTATCAAGTAATTCAGACTTTTGTAAAGATTTTTCATATGCTCCAACTCAGGCTAAATACTATAGGTACAACCTTCTAAGAAAAGTTGTATATTTCAATTGCTCCGTCATCCATTATCTAGTAGGAATGACATTAGCCATCACTTCTTCTTATTATTCTTCTTCTTCTAAGAAAAATGTGTATATTCGTTCTTATTGAATCAGGGTTTTAGTGGATTCACTATAGAATCGCTGATAAAGTCGCTAGAAATTAGACTTAGTGACTCAGCAATTCGTCCAACGATTTCTCATTATAAGCTTGATATGGTGAGAAAACGCTGACTCGAATTTACATTGGAAAATTCAGCATATTGTTGTCGATTTTCTCAACGATTTCAAGTGCAAATTGGAATCGCTGAGATATCGCTAGTGTTATTTTATTGTTTATCTAATTCGATCGATTTTTTCATTTAATTATCATATATATATATTCAATAAAGGTAGAAATATTCAAATACTTCATAATTTAACTATGATATGTATAAAATAATCAATTTCATTGCCATAAATAACAAATTATCATAAAAATAATGCTTAAAACAGTATAATACGAAAATGAATTGGCTCAATCAGCCCCACTTACATGAAACTATTTCTAAATTGAATTTCTAAATTATTCCATTATAAGTGTCAAAAGTTGAAAGAATTTAAAAACAACTAGCTAATCCTAATATTAAAGATGAAAATAAAAATAGAGTATGGGCTACCTCCTTTAGAGTGTTTTTGTTTACTATTATTGGCTCAACTCACATAATTTTAGATGGGTTCTATGAACTTAAGTGTAAGATTATCCACTTTTGTACCATTCTAGAAAGTGATTACGCAACCATGCACTCAAAAAGTAATTGTCTTGTTTAGAGTATCCATAACAACTTGCGAAGTGGCTAATAAAGGTCATCCTAAAATTAATGGAGGACCTTCTTTGATAAAGTGTTGCATAAGCAAAAAGTATGTAGGAATAATATACTTGTCAATTTGAACTGGTATAGTAGTAACCACACCTATTAGTTTTACTGAAAAACCATTTGGTAGAGTAACCTTTTCATAAGCAAGAACATTCAATCTTAATTGAGTGTGAAGGAAAAATGAATTGGCATGTGGTTTTCTCTAGAAATCGTATCACATATAACTTTAAAGTACCAAGCCTATTTGACCTTTAAGTTTATATAAATATATATATCATATATTATCAAGCTTGACAATTGTTAGATTCTTCTTTTTCTTCTTCTTATTTCTCGTAGTTTTAAATTGCTCATTTTTATTATTCTCGACATTGTCCGGTTGTTTAACCATCCATTCATGGGTTGTTGTCTATTGATTAGAAATATCTTCACTCTTCTTGTTCGTAGTCTTAACATTTCAATATTCCTATGTTACTGCATTAATAGCGTATATTTTAGCTTCATGAAGATTTAATTCTAAAGATATATCATCCTTCATGTGTTCACTATCAAATACATCATATTTTCCCTAAATATCTTCATCATTGAATTGGAAAATGAGAATTTTATTTTCAAACTCCATAAACATTGTTTCTTCAAAGATATCTAGCATTGTTTTAGCCATTTTAAGGAATGGTCTTCCTAAAAGTATAGATGGGGAGTTAGCTAATATTGAGTCTCCCATTTCCACTACAAAGAAGTAATCAAGAAATATTAATTTATTTACTTTGACTAAGACATTTTCTAGTAAGCCAGTTGGTTTAATAACGGTTTTGTCAGCTAATGTAAGATTAATAGGTGTGTTAGTCAATGAACCTATTTTCAATGACACATAGAACTTGAGTGACATTACGTTTATCAATACTATAAGATCACGCATAGCAAAATATATTAAATGAGTACCTATTGTGATAGAAATTTCAAGCATCCATAGGTCAGAACATTCGTCAGGTATTTTCTATTTAATTAAAAAATCATTTTTTGTCTTAAATCTTCCTTATATTCTTCTTGAAATTTATCCTTTGATTCGAAGAATTCTTTCAAAACTTCAATATAATTGGAAAATTGCAATTGATTTCAACAATGATTTATTGATTTCTATTTTTCTAAATGACTCAAGAAAGTCTTCATTGATTTCTTCCTCCCTAGCATTAGCTAATCGTTATGGAACGGTAGAATATGAACATATATCTTCATTCAAATTATCAGAAATCTTCTCATTTTTATCCTTATCAAGTAATTCAGACTTTTGTAAAGATTTTTCATATGCTCCAACTCATGCTAAATACTATAGGTACAGCCTTCTAAGAAAAGGTGTATATTTCAATTGCTCCGTCATCCATTATCTAGTAGGAATGACATTAGCCATCATTTCTTCTTATTATTCTTCTTCTTCTAAGAAAAATGTGTATATTAGTTCTCATTGAATCAGGGTTTTAATGGATTCACTATAGAATCGCTGATAAAGTCGCTAGAAATGAGACTCAGAGACTCATCAATTTGTCCAACGATTTCTCATTATAAGCTTGATTTGGTGAGAAAACGCTGACTCGAATTTACATTGGAAAATTCAGCATATTGTTGTCGATTTTCTCAACGATTTCAAGTGCAAATTGGAATCGCTGAGAAATCGCTAGTGTTATTTTATTGTTTATCTAATTCAATCGATTTTCCCATTTAATTATCATATATATATATTCAATAAAGGTAGAAATATTCAAATACTTCATAATTTAACTATGATATGTATAAAATAATCTATTTCATTGCCATAAATAACAAATTATCATAAAAATAATGCTTAAAACAATATAATACGAAAATGAATTGGCTCAATCAGCCCCGCTTACAAGAAACTATTTCTAAATTGAATTTCTAAAATATTCCATTGTAAGTGTCAAAAGTTGAAAGAATTAAAAAACAACTAGCTAATCCTATTATTAAAGCTGAAAATAAAGATAGAGTATGGGCTACCTCCTTCATAGTGTTTTTGTTTACTATTATTGGCTCAACTCACGTAGTTTTATATGGGTTCTATGAACTTAAGTGTAAGATTATCCACTTTTGTGCCATTCTAGAAAGTGATTACGCAACCATGCACTCAAAAAGTAATTGTCTTGTTTAGAGTATCCATAACAACTTGCGAAGTGGCTAAGAAAGGCCATCCTAAAATTAATGGAGGACATTCTTTGATGAAGTGTAGCATAAGCAAAAAGTATGTGGGAACAATATACTTGTCAATTTGAACTGGTATAGTAGTAACCACACCTATTGGTTTTACTGAATAACCATTTGGTAGAGTAACTTTTTCATAAGCAAGAACATTCAATTTAAATTGAGTGTGAAGGAAAAATCAATTGGCATGTAGTTTTCTCTAGAACTCGTATCACATATAACTTTAAAGTACCAAGCCTATTTGACCTTTACGTTTGTATAAATATATATATCATATATTATCGAGCTTGACAATTGTTAGATTCTTCTTTTTCTTCTTCTTATTTCTCGTAGTTTTAAATTGCTCATTTTTATTATTCTCGTCATTGTCCGGTTGTTTTACAATCCATTCATGGGTTGTTGTCTATTGATTAGAAATATCTTCACCTTGCGTGTTCGTAGTCTTAACATTTCCATCTTCCTATGTTACTGCATTAATAGCATATATTTTAGCATCATGAAGATTTAATTCTAAAGATATATCATCCTTCATGTGTTCATTATCAAATTCATCATATTTTCCATAAATATCTTCATCATTGAATTGGAAAACGACAATTTTTTTTTCAAACTCCATAGACATTGTTTCTTCAAAGATATCTAGCTTTGTTTTAGCCATTTCAAGGAATGGTCTTCCTAAAAGTATAGATGGGGAATTAGCTAGTATTGAGTCTCCCATTTTCACTACAAAGAAGTAATCAAGAAATATTAATTTATATAGTTTGACTAAGACATTTTCTAATAAGCCAGATGGTTTAATAATGGCGTTGTCAGCTAAGGTAAGATTAATTGGTGTGTTAGTCAATGAACCTATTTTCAATGACTCATATAACTTTAGTGACATAACGTTTATCAATGCTATATGATCACGCATAGCAAAATATATTAAATGTGTACCTATTATGATAGAAATTTCAAGCATCCACAGGTCAGAACATTCGTCAGCTATTTTCTATTTAATTAAAACAATCCTTTTTTGTCCTAAATTTTCCTTAAATTCTTATAGAAATTTGTCCTTTGATTAGTATAATTCTTTCAAAACTTCATTATAATTAGAAAATAGCAATTGATTTCAACAATGATTTATTGATTTCTATTTTTCCGAATGACTCAAGAAAGTCTTCATTGATTTCTTCCTCCCTAGCATTAGTTAATCGTTATGGAACGATAGAATATGAACATATATCTTCATTCAAATTATCAGAAATCTTCTCATTTTTATCCTTATCAAGTAATTCAGACTTTTGTAAAGATTTTTCATATGCTCCAACTCGGGCTAAATACCATAGGTACATCCTTCTAAGAAAAAGGTGTATATTTCAATTGCTCCGTCATCCATTATCTAGTAGGAATGACATTAGTCATCATTTCTTCTTCTTATTATTCTTCTTCTAAGAAAAGAATGTATATTTGTTCTTATTGAATCAGGGTTTTAGTGAATTCACCGTAAAATCGCTGATAAGGTCGCTAGAAATGAGACTCAGTGAGTCGGCAAATTGTCCAACGATTTCTCATTATAAGCTTGATTTTGGTGAGAAATCGCTGACTCGAATTTACATTGAAAAATTCAGCATATTGTAGTCGATTTTCTCAACGATTTCAAGTACAAACTGGAATCGCCGAGAAATCGCTAGTGTTATTTTATTGTTTATCTAATTCAATCGATTTTCCCATTTAATTATCATATATATATTCAATAAAGGTAGAAATATTCAAAATATTTATAATTTAACTATGATATGTATTAACTAATCTATTTCATTGCCATAAATAACTAATTATCATAAAAATAATGCTTAAAACAATATAATACGAAAATGAATTGGCTCAATCAGCCCACTTACATGAAACTATTTCTAAATTGAATTTCTAAAAATTCCCATTATAAGAGTCAAAAGTTGAAAGAATTTAAAAACAACTAGCTAATCCTAATATTAAAGCTAAAAATAAAGATAGAGTTTGGGCTGCCTCCTTTAGAATGTTTTTGTTTACTATTATTGGCTCTACTCACGTATTTTTAGATGGGTTCTATGAACTTAAGTGTAAGATTATCCACTTTCGTGCCATTCCTGAAAGTGATTGCGCAACCATGCATTCAATAAGTAATTGTCTTTTTTAGAGTATCCATAACAACTTGCGAAGTTGCTAATAAAGGTCATCCTAAAATTAATGGAGGACCTTCTTTGATGAAGTGTTGCATAAGCAAAAAGTATGTAGGAATAATATACTTGTCAATTTGAACTAGTATAGTAGTAACCACACCTATTAATTTTACCGAATAACCATTTGGTAGAGTAACTTTTTCAAAAGCAAGAGCATTCAATCTTAATTGAGTGTGAAGGAAAAATGAATTGGCATGTAGTTTTCTCTAGAACTCGTATCACATATAACTTTAAACTACCAAGCCTATTTGACCATTACATTTATATAAATATATATATCATATATTATCGAGCTTGACAATTGTTAGATTCTTCTTTTTCTTCTTCTTAGTTCTCATAGTTTTAAATTGTTCATTTTTATTATTCTCGACAATGTTCGGTTGTTTAACCATCCATTCATGGGTTGTTGTCTATTGATTAGAAATATCTTCAACTTGCTTGTTCGTAGTCTTAACATTTCTATATTCCTATGTTACTGCATTAATAGCATATATTTTAGCATCATAAAGATTTAATTCTAAAGATATATCATCCTTCATGTGTTCATTATCAAATTCATCATATTTTCCATAAATATCTTCATCATTGAATTGGAAAATGACAATTTTGTTTTCAAACTCCATAGACATTGTTTCTTCAAAGATATCTAGCTTTGTTTTAGCCATTTTAAGGAATGGTCTTCCTAAAAGTATAGATGGGGAATTAGCTAGTATTGAGTCTCCCATTTTCACTACAAAGAAGTAATCGAGAAATATTAATTTATTTAGCTTGACTAAGACATTTTCTAGTAAGCCAGATGGTTTAATAACGGTGTTGTCAGCTAAGGTAAGATTAATTGGCGTTTTAGTCAATGAACCTATTTTCAATGACTCATAGAACTTGAGTGACATAACGTTTATCAATGCTATATGATCACTCATAGCAAAATATATTAAATGAGTACCTATTGTGATAGAAATCTCAAGCATCCACAGGTCAGAACATTCGTCAGCTATTTTCTAATTAATTAAAACAATCCTTTTTTGTCCTAAATTTTCCTTATATTCTTATAGAAATTTGTCCTTTGATTCGTAGAATTCTTTCAAAACTTCATTATAATTAGAAAATTGCAATTGATTTCAACAATGATATATGGATTTCTATTTTTCTAAATGACTCAAGAAAGTCTTCATTGATTTCTTCCTCCCTAACATTAGCTAATCGTTATGGAACGATAGAATATGAACATATATCTTCATTCAAATTATCGAAAATCTTTTCATTTTTATCCTTATCAAGTAATTCAGACTTTTGTAAATATTTTTCATATGCTCCAACTCGGGCTAAATACCATAGGTACATCCTTCTAAGAAAAAGGTGTATATTTCAATTGCTCCGTCATCCATTATCTAGTAGGAATGACATTAGTCATCATTTCTTCTTATTATTATTCTTCTTCTAAGAAAAGAATGTATATTCGTTCTTATTGAATCAGGGTTTTAGTGAATTCACTGTAGAATCGCTGATAAGATCGCTAGAAATGAGACTCAGTGAGTCAGCAATTCGTCCAACGATTTCTCATTATAACTTGATTTTGGTGAGAAATCGCTGACTCGAATTTACATTGAAAAATTCAGCATATTGTTGTCGATTTTCTCAACGATTCCAAGTACAAACTGGAATCGCTGAGAAATCGCTAGTGTTATTTTATTGTTTATCTAATTCAATCGATTTTCCCATTTAATTATATTATATATATATATATATATATATTCAATAAAGGAAGAAATATTCAAAATATTTATAATTTAACTATGATATGTATTAACTAATCTATTTCATTGCCATAGATAACTAATTATCATAAAAATAATGCTTAAAACAATATAATACGAAAATGAATTGGCTCAATCAGCCCACTTACATGAAACTATTTCTAAATTGAATTTCTAAAAAATTCCCATTATAAGAGTCAAAAGTTGAAAGAATTTAAAAACAACTAGCTAATCATAATATTAAAGCTAAAAATAAAGATAGAGTATGGGCTGCCTCCTTTAGAATATTTTTGTTTACTATTATTGGCTCAACTCACGTATTTTTAGATGGGTTCTATGAACTTAAATGTAAGATTATCCACTTTTGTGCCATTCCCGAAAGTGATTGCGCGACCATGCATTCAATAAGTAATTGTCTTTTTTAGAGTATCCATAACAACTTGCGAAGTGGCTAATAAAGGTCATCCTAAAGTTAATGGAGGACCTTCTTTGATGAAGTGTTGCATAAGCAAAAAATATGTAGGAATAATATACTTGTCAATTTGAACTGGTATAGTAGTAACCACACCTATTAGTTTTACTGAATAACCATTTGGTAGAGTAACTTTTTCATAAGCAAGAACATTCAATTTTAATCGAGTTGAAGGAAAAGTGAATTGGCATGTAGTTTTCTCTAGAACTCGTATCACATATAACTTTAAAGTACCAAGCCTATTAGACCTTTACGTTTATATAAATATATATATCAAATATTATCGAGCTTGACAATTGTTAGATTCTTCTTTTTCTTCTTCTTATTTCTCGTAGTTTTAAATTGCTCATTTTTATTATTCTCGACATTGTCCGGTTGTTTAACAATCCATTCATGGGTTGTTGTCTATTGATTAGAAATATCTTCACCTTGCGTGTTCGTAGTCTTAACATTTCCATCTTCCTATGTTACTGCATTAATATCATATATTTTAGCATCATGAAGATTTAATTCTAAAGATATATCATCCTTCATGTGTTCATTATCAAATTCATCATATTTTCCATAAATATCTTCATCATTGAATTGGAAAACGACAATTTTGTTTTCAAACTCCATAGACATTGTTTCATCAAATATATCTAGCTATGTTCTAGCCATTTTAAGGAATGGTCTTCCTAAAAGTATAGATGGGGAATTAGCTAGTATTGAGTCTCCCATTTTCACTACAAAGAAGTAATCAAGAAATATTAATTTATTTAGTTTGACTAAGACATTTTCTAGTAAGCCAGATGGTTTCATAACGGTGTTGTCAGCTAAGGTAAGATTAATTGGTGTGTTAGTCAATGAACCTATTTTCAATGACTCATATAACTTTAGTGACATAATGTTTATCAATGCTATATGATCACGCATAGCAAAATATATTAAATGAGTACCTATTGTGATAGAAATTTCAAGCATCCACGGGTCAGAACATTCATCAGCTATTAATCCTTTTTTGTCCTAAATTTTCCTTATATTCTTATAGAAATTTGTCCTTTGATTCGTAGAATTCTTTTAAAACTTCATTATAATTAGAAAATAGCAATTGATTTCAACAATGATTTATTGATTTCTATTTTTCTAAATGACTCAAGAAAGTCTTCATTGATTTCTTCCTCCCTAGCATTAGCTAATCGTTATGGAACGATAGAATATGAACATATATCTTCATTCAGATTATCAGAAATCTTCTCATTTTTATCCTTATCAAGTAATTCACACTTTTGTAAAGATTTTTCATATGCTCCAACTCAGGCTAAATACCATAGGTAGATCCTTCTAAGAAAAAAGTGTATATTTCAACTGCTCCGTCATCCGATATCTAGTAGGAATGACATTAGTCATCATTTCTTCTTATTATTATTCTTCTTCTAAGAAAAGAATGTATATTCGTTCTTATTGAATCAGGGTTTTAGTGAATTCACTGTAGAATCGTTGATAAGGTCGCTAGAAATGAGACTCAGTGAGTTAGCAATTTGTCCAACGATTTCTCATTATAAGCTTGATTTTTGTGAGAAATCGCTTACTCGAATTTACATTGAAAAATTCAGCATATTGTTGTCGATTTTCTAAACGATTTCAAGTACAAACTGGAATCGCCGAGAAATCGCTAGTGTTATTTTATTGTTTATCTAATTCAATCGATTTTCCCAATTTAATTATAGTATAAATATATATTCAGTAAAGGAAGAAATATTCAAAATATTTATAATTTAACTATGATATGTATTAAATAATCTATTTCATTGCCATAAATAACTAATTATCATAAAAATAATGCTTAAAACAATATAATACGAAAATGAATTGGCTCAATCAGCCCACTTACATGAAACTATTTCTAAATTGAATTTCTAAAAAATTCCCATTATAAGAGTCAAAAGTTGAAAGAATTTAAAAACAACTAGCTAATCCTAATATTAAAGCTAAAAAAAAGATAGAGTATGGGCTGCCTCCTTTAGAATGTTTTTGTTTACTATTATTGGCTCAACTCGCGTATTTTTAGATGGGTTCTATGAACTTAAGTGTAAGATTATCCACTTTTGTGCCATTCCCGAAAGTGATTGCGCATCCATGCATTCAATAAGTAATTGTCGTTTTTAGAGTATCCATAACTACTTGCGAAGTGGCTAATAAAGGTCATCCTAAAATTAATGGAGGACCTTCTTTGATGAAGTGTTGCATAGGCGAAAAGTATGTAGGAATAATATACTTGTCAATTTGAACTGGTATAGTAGTAACCACACCTACTAGTTTTACTGAATAACCATTTGGTAGAGTAACTTTTTCATAAGCAAGAACATTCAATTTTAATTGAGTGTAAGGGAAAAATGAATTGGCATGTAGTTTTCTCTAGAACTCGTATGACATATAACTTTAAAGTACCAAGCCTATTTGACCTTTAAGTTTATATAAATATATATATATATATATATCATATATCATCGAGCTTGACAATTGTTAGATTCTTCTTTTTCTTCTTCTTATTTCTCATAGTTTTAAATTGACATTGTTCGGTTGTTTAACCTTCCATTCATGGGTTGTTGTCTATTGATTAGAAATATCTTCACCTTACTTGTTCGTAGTCTTAGCATTTCCATCTTCCTACGTTACTGCATTAATAACGTATATTTTAGCTTCATGAAGATTTAATTCTAAAGATATATCATCCTTCATGTGTTCATTATCAAATTCATCATAGTTTTCATAAATATCTTCATCAATGAATTGGAAAACGACAATTTTGTTTTCAAACTCCATTGACATTGTTTCTTCAAAGATATCTAGCTTTATTTTAGCCTTTTCGAGGAATGGTCTTCCTAAAAGTATAGATGTGGACTTAGCTGATATTGAGTCTTCCTTTTCCACTACAAAGAAGTAATCAAGAAATATTAATTTATTTACTTTGACTAAGACATTTTCTAGTAAGTCAGATGGTTTAATAACGGTGTTGTCAGCTAAGGTAAGATTAATAGGTGTGTTAGTCAATGAACCTATTTTCAATGACTCATATAATTTGAGCGACATAACGTTTCTCAATGCTATAGGATCACGCATAGCAAAATCTATTAAATGAGTACCTATTGTGATGAAAATTTCAAGCATCCATGGCTAAGAACATTCGTCAACAATTTTCTATTTAATTAAAACAATCTTTTTTTGTCCTAAATTTTGCTTATATTCTTCTAGAAATTTGTCCTTCGATTCGTAGAATTCTTTCAAAACTTCATTATAATTAGAAAATCGGAATTGATTTCATCATTTCATCAATGATTTATTGATTTCTATTTTTCTAAATGACTCAAGAAAATCTTCATTGATTTCTTCCTCCCTAGCATTAGCTAATCGTTATGGAACGGTAGAATATGAACATATATCTTCATTCAAATTATCAGAAATTTTCTCATTTTTATCCTTATCAAGTAATTCAGACTTTTGTAAAGATTTTTCATATGCTCCAACTCAGGCTAAATACCATAGGTACAGCCTTCTAAGAAAAAGGTGTATATTTCAATTGCTCCGTCATCCATTATCTAGTAGGAATGACATTAGCCATCATTTCTTCTTATTCTTCTTCTTCTTCTTTTCTGCTTCTTATTCTTCTACTTCTTATTATTCTTCTCTTATTATTATTATTATTATTATTCTTTTTCAATAGTCTTATGAACCTTCTTTTTTATTACTTTGTTTGGGTCTCCTACCAATTATAGTTGTGTCTTTCTTATCATTGAATATAGTATTAACATGTGCTTGACTAGTAAGAGCAACATTGGCTTGAGTATGTGCTTTAGCTTCATTAATCTGTTGACTACTTAACATATTTATTTGTAAATTTATTTGACTAAACCGTTTTTTCAGTTCATTAATAATAGTATTAGTCTTAATTTAATTTCGAGAAATTTATTAAAGTATTGATGACCTTGACTCACAAAACTACGCAGTATTTGCTCTAAATTTAGATTCATAGATTGAATGTTTTGTTGAGGATGCTTAATAGTTGCATATTGTACTTGAGCTCTTTGTCTAAAAGTGTTATTGTTCTGATTTTGAGGACTATAACTAAGATTTGTATTTGGTCTTCCAGGATAATACATATTATTATTATTATATTGATTTCATGGGGGACTAAAAAATCGATTCATTATTGCATTAAACTCTTTAGTTTTTTCTTCATGTATAGAAGGATACGCATCCGTAGGATGTGTAACCTCATTAGAGACAAGCCTGAACTTGATTAGATCTATCGTTAACTAATAGTTTAACCATTTTAGATAATCCATCAACTTAATTATCGGTTGCATTGTTTTTCTTCCTATCCACTTCATAGAGCTTCGTTATTGAGGATTCAAACCAGTCACCATGTTTCTTAGATTGTTTTGTCATTTTATTAATTGCTTCATTCACTAAAGTAGGTGTTGTCTCAAATAAAGATCCACCATATACTGTGTCTAGTGGTCTTTGTTCAAAGTGATTGAGTTCTTCATAAAAATATTCTGATAAAGCTCTTTGAGTGTATCCATATTGTGGATAAGAAGAAATTAGTCTTTGGAATCCATCCCAAAATTCATTAAATTTTTCTTCATCTTTCATGCTCGCAACTGTGATTTGCTTTCTATAGGAACTAATTTTTCTAGCATGCATATATTCATGTAGAAAGCTTCTAACATTTGAGTTCAAGTAGTTATCTAATCTTATGGGAGGTAGAACAACCAGTCTTGTGCTTGACCTTTCAATGCAATAGGAAAAGCTTTAAGTTTGACTTGTTCTTACGTACCTTCATTTGGTTTCATCCCATTAACTTTATGTTGATACTCCCTTATGAATTTCTGAAGGTCTTCATTGTCTTTCCCTTAGAAGTTAGGTAAGGCACTAATAAATCCATATCTAGGTTCAAATTCAGGAAATCCATCAAAGTACGTTATGCATATAGGCTCATACGCTGTAACATTTTGATTTGCTTGTCTAAAACTAAGTTCCCTATTATTATTGATAACTCTTTTATCATTGTTATTATTAATGACATTATCATTAACATCATTATTGTTGTTTTCCGTTCTATTAGCCAAATTTTCCTTAAGTTGTTGTGTTAAACTCCAATTAAAAGTTCTATCTATTTCAAGATCAAATGAATGTAAAGATCATGTTGAATTAACAAGATGAAGTGTGTAGACCATACAACGTCTAGAATCCTCAGAAATTATCTAAAAATCCCTAACAACGACGCCAAAAACTTCACATGTGTCGAGCGTGCAAAATAATTTCTTGTATTTTACCATTAAATTGTAGTAGTAGAAAATAGGATGTAGTTTTCATAGGGATTTTGCAAATTTCAAAGAAAAGTGTTTTTGTTTTGTTTTTATTAATTTAGTTAATCTAGTTAAACGAGAATTAAAATATTAAATAACTAAAAACTATAACTATTAACATAAATAACCAAACTAACTAAACTAATTTAAATAACTCAAATGCAAACTAAATTAAACAATATTCAAATTTAATTCAATATAAATACTAAATAAACCACCAATATACAATATAATATATTTGGATTACTTTCAAACACTAGAACATAATACCACTTCACTCTATAGTTATAATCCTAATAACGTGGAATCTTTAGATCATTAAATTCTGCTTCATAATAGGTTGATAGACTTTAGCAAACCACCGATTTTCCTGAATTCAATGGAAATGCAACATTCTTATCATTATAAATCTACCCATTGGATAAAATGCAACACCATATAAATACGATAGCATTACACTCAGTGAAAGTCATGCCTAATCTAAGCCAATATTACCGAAGTCTCATAATAATCAACTTAGAACACAATCACCTAGAACATCACTCGGGAAAAAACCCTATAGATTAATCATAGTTACTACTAGTATAATTGTTGTCAATAACTCTAGACATATAATCGGAATCATAATACCACATAACGCATTTACAACTATGCATGCAATACTAATCTCTTTTAGTTGCAATATGCAAAAACAACTTGTTAAATCCGTGATTGACGTTTATGAATAGATTTAAAGCATTAAGTTCATGATTTTTTAATGATAACTATCTAGCAATCCAAAATATATTACATTTTCTAGGGTTTGTGTAGCATCCCCAATCCTGATTAGGGGCGAAAGTCGGTCTGAAATCCTAACTAAGCCTTAGTAACCCAGCCAAACTTAACTAGAGCCAACAACCTTACCTGATAAACTCAACCCGTATATCGATATCAAATAAATAATTCAAAATTTACGCAGCGAAAAATTAAAACTTAGTCGATAACTAAACGATATACATAATCAGAGTTTATCGAAACCCAAAACCTCATTTATAAATCAGCCAACCCATTTCATATACAACAAAATAACTTAAACAACATATATAGACATATAAATCCACTTTGCATCATAGAGAAGATAATAAAAATCCTAAATCTTCTCTTTTTCTTTCTGTGAAATGCTAGGCTACGAATCTAAAATATTAAATTAGGGATGAATGCTACAACTAGCTTAGTACGGATTCACAAAGCCATCAACATTCCATATAATAATCAAGAACATTATGCAATAACAATATGCACCAATATTAACTGATAAGATTATAAAAAATGTATAATTCAATAAATAACATATGCAAGTGTGACTGTCAATGACTGTTACACTGTGATTCTCATTTTATTTGTAAAACTAGAATCAATTACCCACTGACATCATTAAAGCTATTTCTAGACTAACACATTGGTCGATGTGCTGCCTAGTCAATCCAGTAATGTCCAATGGCTCTATACGAAACACTCTAATGAGTATGTAATCCACGCAACCTATCTAATTGTGTAGGAAGTTACATATAAGCCGGGAAGGTAACCCAATTCCTATATAACCTAATATCAGTTCCAGGCAGTTACTCTTGTGAATCACATTAAACACCATTTTCCCACTTATTTAAAACATCACAATATACATAGTTGATAAGTCGGTATTTATATGTATTTAGTAATCTATTTAAGTATATTTAATTATTAAAAGTATTTAAAATATATATTTAATTATATTTTTGGACAATTTTAGGTGAGACAGAGTGCGCGGTTGAATTCGTGGCGGAAAAACACTCGAAATGGAGCATTTACTTGCAGTGATCGGATACTGAACAGTTTGCCTCGAAATACGCGTTGCGCGGTGTGTCGAATAGCAGACAGGATATTTCAGCCAATAAGGTGATGTCACGCCAGCGTGAAAAGCCACTCTGGACCAATCATACGCTGCCACGCAGATGTTCTACCAACAACTGCGTCATCCGGACGATTTCCACCAATCTAGTGTCGCCATGTCACCATCGCAATTCCAGCCACCTATGAGGAAATGTCATGCGTCACCATGTCACCAGAGAAGCCGCGTCACCTGCAAGACATTTCTCCTCGCTTCAGCAGCCTATCAATCGACCTCGGGAGGCGTGACCGCACGGACTCCCAGTAATTCGCGCGAGCAGCGCGAATTCTTCTTCCGCCAGCGCGTCCACGTGGCGAGCTCCCATTGGTCAGACACTTTACAGAAAGTGTTTCAGCCAACCACGTGTAGACACATGGCGCTGAGTCAACACACACAATGCAAGCGCACAGTTCTCGGCGAATTAGGCGGCGACAACTAAGCGGCGGTGACAAGGCGGTCCAATAGAACGACGACATGTCAGTGCAACGCAGATTTACAGCCAATCGACTATTTACACGTGGCAGAGTCTGAATTTTGATCTAAAAAACACCCCTACGATGCTCCTTGACGCACGAGTCACGTCCTTGACTCCTAAAATTAGTATCCGATACCAATTTGGAGTATTTTTATACAATAGGAACCTAGGTATTATTTAAAAGGGAATTAATTAGTATTTTTTTAGAGAGATCTATTATTAGTTTTTAGTATATATTTTTGAAGATGAGGTCCGACTAATCAATTTCTATCCTAAGTCAAAGGGGAAGCAAGTCCGGATCATGGATTCAAAGCATATTATGTGAGATCTTTTATTTTATTATTTAATTAATTTAATTTTCCTATTTCATTGTTGTTGATTTAATGATTATGATTTAGATCTATGGTATGTATGTGGCCGATGCATGCTTTTAGATGGAAAATCTACTGTTATTTGGAATATTAGTATCCGTGTAATCGTGCTTTTGGACCAATAAAGTAACAAACATTCACCCGTTTGCCGTAAAACCCTTTCGGTTATTGAATGTGCAACAATTGAATCTAGGTTAAATCAGTAGCGGTTGTGACCCGGTTATCTAGGATTAGTGTTTCCACATATCTATATTACTACTGTTAATGTGTTAAACCTGATTGGCGGATGTCTAGGGTTATACATTAATTAGGGAAGTAGTTAGTGGCGGACGTCCTGGCTATCGAGATTAGGGGAATTAGGAATTTCTTGCGAATGTCGATTTTCTATAGCTAATCTAGGAGAATTTAAATTAATAATTTTTTGGGAAAGATTGAAAACCATGATTGCTATTGGATCTTGATTCTAATTTGTGAAACTGGAGATTTAGGTATTATTTAGGCATTAATTAGGTGTTAATTGATTATTAATTAATAATTTTAATAATTAGTTAGTTGTTTAATTTTATTTAGTTTAGTTAAATTAGTTAGTTTAATTAATATTTATTTTAAAACCTCGATTTTTCTTTTTGTTGTTTTAACCTAAGAAAGAAAGACAACCAGTCTCTGTGGGATCGACCCTTTGCCACTATCCTGCAAAATAGTTGGTTTAAGAAACTTTACTTTATTAATGTGTTCGGGGCGCGTCAATAGTCCCCCCATTCAGTCCATAAACTACATGAACTAAATATACTAAAATAGCCATACGACACTGATAAATAAGCGAATCCATACTTACTTCGATTTAAGTTTTTGTTAAGAAATACTCTAATTTTATGGGTCACTCTTGCTTTCCCGGTGATCCAACAACTATCACAAACCATTTCCAATTAATATCGGTCTAATACCCTATGTTTATACCCCACAAATTAGTCACTAGGACCTTATGAAATTATAACCAAACTACAATAGAGTTGTTTTTCCTGAGGTGGGAGCGTGCTCCCTAAATATGTATCACTCCATCAGCTGAGTTCATCCCAATTGATGAAGGGAGCGCACTCTTTTGCTAGGTGGAGCGCGCTCCACCATGTATTGTCTCGACTAGTAAACAGGGCAACAGCCATTTTTCCATCCACAAATCACCAAAATAACAGTTAACATTCCCCAAATACACTAGGAAAGACTTCAATGAGGTATAAACCTATTTAAAATTAATAACAACAACAATTTATAGAGAAGTCATCATCCACTATGAATTCAACTCAAAAACATCAAAACTAAACTTATCATAATAATGATCTCTAGATTTCTAGTTGTTTGATTTTCTCAATTCACACTGAAACAACTATTTGGAATCCATTCTCTTTAGATCACTCACCTAAACCCTCAGCTGTTCTCTCTCTCTCTCACTCTCACTCTCACTCTAGACCAATTTGTGAAGATAAGTTTGAAGGTCTTATTTTAAATAAATGGATTTTTCTTGAGATACAAATCGTGATATCTCAAGGCTAATCAAATGATTGATGGGCTTACATGACACCCCTAAAGTGACACACATGTTTGATACTATCAATACTCACGCTCATTTCCCGGCGATCTAATGATCCATACAATTTAAACCGAACTTATAGTTTTTAATATATACATATATATATATATATTTATATATCAAATGTATAAATATATATGTATATATACCTTATGTATTTTCTCACTAATAAATTCATCGGACATGCCCACGAGTATTCTTAGGTGTGCACATTCATTTCACGACCTCCTTGCCGCACTTGGTATATCGACTATTTATTATTTAATTATGTATTTTTTGATTATATGCTTATCTACAAATCATTTTTATATTAAAATCTATAATATTCACTAAATATTCCAAACAAACATAAGACATCATACAGACTCACGCACATGATAATCGAGGTATGCTAGACTTCACCACGAACCTAACTAGGGTTAATTTGGATTTGGATTAATACTAATCATCAGCTTAAAGTCACATGTCGTTATAGTCTACCCAATTTAAAGCAATTATGTCCTCGAAACTAAAGTAAAATTAAAAACACCTTTAGCTTCGAAGAGAAATAGAAATTGATTCTTCATATAAGATTCCCACTCCCTTGTTAGTTCCTCATCTCTGTGAAATTTCCATTTCACCTCAACCAAAGGGATCTATTTGGTTCTCAACCTCTGAATCTTACGATCAAGTATCTGAATTGGTTACTTATCTTAAGATAAGTCTTCGTGAAGATCAAATTCATTTCAATTAATCTTTAGAGTAAACTAAGTCTATGTTTTGCAAAGCATAAACACATGGAATACTTTATGAACTCCAGCTAACAAGGAAGCAACTCTAACTTGTATGCAATAAGGCCAATCCTTTCTTACACTCTGAATGACCCAATGTATCTTAGAGCTATCTTACCTCACAATCCAAACCTATACAATCCTTTCGTATGTGAGACTTTCAAAAGAATGTAATCGTCCTTTGAAAAATCCAAAAATATATGTTATTTATCAGCGCATCTATTCTGTCTTAGCTATGTCATAGTCCAACATTGGCGAATTTATTGAATTCTCTGTGTATTCCTGAATCAACTCGGACCCCAATAAAACTATAACTTCAATCTCTACCCAACACATAGATGAACGATAATGCCAACCATAGAAAGCTTCAAAAGGAGCCATTCCAATGCTGGCCTGATAGCAAATATTATCAGAGAACTCACACAGAGGAATGAATTTCTACGAGTTACCACCAAACTTCATGACACAAGCTCGAAACATATCCTCTAGCACTAATATCACTCGCTTAATTTACCACTCCGTAAGCGGATGGTATACCGTACTAAGTTTAAAACCAGTTCCAAGTTATCTATGAAATCTTAATAGCTCACATACATATACCTCACATAATCGGTCAAGAGGATCTCGCTTGAAATTGGCCAGAAATGCTTAGACTTTATCAACCTATCAACTACAACCCATACTGCATCTTGCTTACACTGACTCATAGATAGATTGAAAATAAAATCCATCGATATATGTTCCTATTTCCACTTAGGAATTAGTAGAGAATGCAATATCCTTCCAGGTTTCCTATGCTTTGCCTTTACTCGTTGACATATCTCACATGTCCTTACAAACTCAACATGACCAGTCTTCATCCCAAGCCACTAATAAACACGCCTCATATCATGATACATCTTAGTATTACCTGGATGAATAGAGTAAAGAGATATATGATATTCGCGTACCAACTCCTGCCTCAACTAATCTCGTGTCGAAATCCATAATCTATCTTTGAACTGTGACACACCATCATCAGAAACTAACCAATCAGGATGATATACTCTAGCCAATAACCCTTGACGCGCTATATAATCCTTATCAGCTTTTCGACAATCAATAACTCGCTGAATCATCTCTAATTCAGCTCAAATCTAAGCATAGAAAAACAAATTAGTAGGTTAGGAACTAGCTCTCTCAATTGATGATGTGTTGGCTGGACTTTCATGAATCATCATCATTGACGCTTCATTAAGAAGTCTAAATTGAGAAGCTCGGGTAGTAGCTATGTTCTCTCTACCTATTCTTCTCCTACTCAAGGCATCAGGAAACCACATTTTGCTTTGCCTAGATGGTATTCTAAAATGAAATCATAATCCTTGATGAATTCAATCATTCTATGCTACCTCATATTCAATTTACTTTGAGCAAACAAAGACTTTTATTATCTAAAAATATTGTAAATCTCTCACCGTACAAGTTGTGCCTCTAAATCTTCAAGGCAAAAATAACTGCATCTAGCTCAAGATCATGAACTAGATAATTTCTTTCGTGAATCTTGAGTTACCTTGAAGCATAAGTTATGACCTTGCTTTCATGTATCAGCACATGGCCTAATTCTGAATGAGATGGATCTGCATGAATCACTAATTCTTTCTCCGATTCAAGTAATGTAAGAACATGCATCGTAGTCAAACTATCCTTCAAATCTTTGGAGGTAGCCTTACACTCATCACGCAAAAAAAGATTTGTGTCTTTTGTGTCATACGAGTCATTGGCTGAGCAATACGAGAGAAATCATTAACGAGTTGTTTGTAATTACCTGCTAACCCCAGAAAAAACCTAAACTTCTGACATTATGATAGGAGTAGACCAATCCTTGATTACCTCAACCTTCACTAAACCAATAGATATACCCTTAACATTAACCATATATCCAAGAAACTTGACCTCTGAAGACTAGAATTCACACTTACTAAACTTGGCATACAACTTATTACCTTTCAGAGTCTACATTGTAACTCTCAGGTGATGCGAATGTTCTTCTTGAGTCTTCAAAAAGATAAAAACTTCATTGATAAATACGATAATAAACTAGTGAAGATGTGGATTAAATACCTTATGCATCAAGTCCATGAACATAGTAGGAGCTTTAGTGAGTCCAAACGTATTGCTGTGAACTCAAAGGGCCCATACTGAGTATTGCAAGCTGTCTTCGATATATCCTCTTCTTTAATCCTCATTTGATGATAACCAAACCTTAAATCAATCTTCAAGAAATATATGGCACCCTTCAACTAATAAAATAAATCATCGATCTTGGGCAATATGCATTTGTTCCTGATGGTATAATCAATGCACATACGTAGGGTTTCACCTTTTTCTTTAAAAAAATAATTGATGCTTCTCACGGTGACATACTGGGATGAATAAACCCTTTCTGTAACGACTCCTCAAGTTAAGTTTGCAACTCATGTAATTCGTTTGGTGACACACGGTACAGAGGAATAGATATAAGTTTAGTACTGGGACTAAGATCAATGATGAAGTCAATGACATGTGGCGGTGGAAGTCTAGGCAAGTCAGATGGAAAGACGTAAAAAATTCACAAACCATGGGTATTTCACTAACTTTAAATTCCTGACCAGGCTATTCAAATGTGACAACTCCCACCATAACCTCGAAGTCTCAAGGAGTAGCTTCCTTTCTACGAGTTGCAAGTCGTAAAGGATTATAGCCTTTACAGACTATAATTTCAGAAAGTTCGGGTATTTGAAAGATTACCCTCTTATGTAAACAGTCAATACTGGTGTGATATGCTGATAACTAATCCATTCCTAGTTGTGCATCATAATCTAACAACTCCATTACCCTTAAATCAATCGAGAGTTCAATTTCTCTAATTTTGACTACACATCCCTCGTATATTAGGTTAGGATAAACCTTATCAGTCATTGTTGTGCTCAAAATCAACAACGTATTGGCTTTAAAAGGTTTCAATTTCAACTTATCAGCCATTGCACCAGCAATAAAGGAAACTGCATAATCACCATCAAATTAAAACATGAATATTTCAACCACAAATGTTTAATATACCTTCCATAAGTCTTATATTAGCATATGGATCTACATCAGCCACTTCATGAGTTTGTCCTCATACTGGCGGTGTTGTACAACATACCGATGTGGTCGATGACATAGAACACTCTTTCTGAATATGCACTATTTTCCCACACCGTTAGCATAACAATGAAGCTCTCTATGAAAAACCACAGGCCTGAGGAACTTGCCCAAATCCACTCGGTTTCTGTAATGATTGTGCTCTACTCTTGCCTTTACCTTGAGACTGAGGTGGTGGCAAATGTGGTTTGGCTATTAAATCCCGAGAAACTGGTGGAACCAGTGCACGTATAAATGTTATCCTTGCGTGTCCTGACTATGTACATAATTTAGCTACACTCATCTTCCTCTTATTTGGCTGAAAATGAAAAAAATTCCTGAGTTCTCTGACTCCTAGGAAACTGTGGTACTAGTTGTGGTACAACTATTATTCTAGATGGTTTGGCTATAATGGTTGTTTCTACCTCCATCACACTCTTGAATATAAAAGCATAGCTAGCGCGAGGATGAGAGGATACCACAACTCGAATCTCGTAATTCATCTCACTTAAAAATAAATCTATTTTGTTGTCCTCTAACTCCACCATCTTTGTAGTGAATTCACTCTACTCTATGAACCTCTACTTATATTCTCGTATAGCATAACTCCCTGTTTTAGCAGAATAAACTCAATCTTCTTCCTGTTCTTGACTGATTTTGGGAAATACTACATGTAAAACACCATCATAAACTATGGCCAAGTTGTGCCAGTCTTCCACTCTCTCTAGGGAATTCCTATATTTTTTGTACAGAATCAATCAACAAAAATGTGACTAGTTTGACATTAAACTAGTCCTCAACATCCACAGCAATGAATCGATGCTCCATCTCTAGTATTCAGGTCTCAGCTACCCATTCCTCCATTGTGCTTTTGAATGTAATAATGTTGTATTTCATAAATTCTTTACGGGTTTTGAGAAATGCAGCCTTTTCAGAATCCACTGGCACAATGGCATCACTCGCGGGCACTTGAATATGTGCTAATACATATTGAGTTGGAGCAGTCACTGTCTCAGCTCCTCCCCCAGCTCTGCTAACCTTAAGACTGGTTGAAGGTTGTACCTTAAATCGTTGTACTAGTGTTCCCACCTGAGTCATCAACAAAGCCAAAAGTTTCCCATGAGACTCTATAAGTTCCTTAATTTGCTGCTCTATTTTAGAATTTAATTAATCCTCAGTTTCGCTAGTACCCAAAGATCCAAGCCTCTGCTAGCCCTCTCTTTGATTTGCCATTAGATTCTGAAGTCAAAGGAGATATTAGATCATTAAAGTAACATTCTCAGAAGATAATGAAATCATATCTATTCAGTAAATAATAGTATGTAGAAAATAACATAAAATAACGTTTTCATTTTCCCCCAAAAACATGATGAAAACTATTTATCATACCTTAAGCTCATTCATAACTCGAGACAACTTTCAGAGTCAATAAACTTAGGTTCTAGTATAAAGGAATATGTTAACACTTATTTTGAAAATCATTCAAAAGTGAAAATGAGACTAGAGCCTTGTCTATGATACCAAACTATATCAAAGTTACCACTTAATTAGAAAGTGATAAACCTCAAGCTTTGATACCAAGTGTTTGCTCCCCTTATCCCAATTAGGGTGATACTTGGCCAAAACCCTAATTAAGCCCCAATAACTAAACCATACTCAACTAGAGCAAGCAGTTTCTCCGTCTGTACCTGATAAACTCAACCTATACATCGATATCGAATAAATAATTCAAAAAATGCACAATGAAAATTAAAACTTTTTTGATAATTAAATTATATATAAATACAGAGTTTATCAAAACCCAAAACCTCATTTATAAATCTCCCAACCCTATTCATATACAACAAAATAAATCAAATAGTGTATATATATGCAGGAAGGTCATTACATCATAGAGAAGATAATAAGACTTCTAAATCTTCTCTTTTCCCTTCGCTGCAGCGCTAGGCTACGAACCTAAAATATGAGATTTGAGGAGAGCGCTCCAACTCGCACAGTAAGTAAGGATTCACAAAGCCATTAACATTCCATATAATAATCAAGAACATTATGCAATATAACATGCACGAAATGTTATCTAACAGATTATAAAAATTGTATAATTCAATAAATAATATATGCAAGTCCAACTGTCAATTACTATTACACTGCGATTCCCATTTTACATATAAAACTGTCGATTACCCATTAACACCATTAATGTTATTCCTAGACCAACACATTGACTGACGTACTGTCTAGACAATCTGTTAATGTTCAATGGTTCTTTGTGAAACCCTTTAGTGAGCATGTAATCCACCCAACCTATCTTTAGGAAGTTACATATAGGTCAAGAACGTAACCCATCTCCTTTATAACATAATCTTACATCTAGGCACTTACTCACTTGAATCACGTTAAACATCATTTTTTGTTTATTTAAAACATTACAGTGTACACCATTTAGTCTCTAAACTACATGAACTACATATACTAAAACAACCAAACCACTTTGATAAATAAGCGAATCCATGCTTACCTTGATTTAGATTTTCGTTAAGAAATTCCTTAACGTTTCGAGTCACTCATGATTTCTTGGTGATCTAACACCTATCACAAACCATTTGTGATCAATATAGGTCTAATACCTTATGTATAGAACCCCTAAATACGTCCCTAAGACCTTAAGAAGTTCTAACCAAATTATAGAAGAGTTATTGTTTGCTAAGGTGGGAGAGTGCTCCCTAAATTGGTGGAGTGCACTTCTTTAGTTGAGTTCATCCTAACTAATGAATGGAGTGCGCTCCTCTGCTAGGTGGATCACGCTTTACCCTATAATGTCTCGACAATAATAAGGTAGTAGCCACTATTCCATCCATAAGTCACCAAAAAATAGTTAACACTCCATAAATACACTAAAAGGGCCTCTAGTGAGGTATAAATCCATTTATAATCAATGAAAACAATAATTCATAGAGAAATCGTCATCAACTATGAATTTAACTCAAAAACATCAAAACCAAACTTAGCATAATGATGATATCTGCATTTCTAGTTGTTTGATTTCCTGAATTCACACTTAAATATCTCTTCTGAGTCCATTCCCTCAATATTAGACACCAAAAACCTTAGCTCCTCTCTTTCTCACTCTCGATCAATTTGTGAGGATAAGTTTTAAGGTTTAAGTTTAAATAGATGAATTTTCCTCAAGATACGCATGCGTTATCTCGAGGCTGGTCAAATGATTGATGTGCTGATATGACACCCTTAAAGTGACACACATGTTGACACCATCAATACTTACGCTCATCTCGAGGTGATCCGACGATCCATACAATGCAAACCAAACATATAGTTTTTAATAATATATATATATATATATATATATATATATATATATATCAAATACATATACCTTGTGTATTTTCTTGCCAATAAATTCACTTAACATGCCTATGTGTATTCTCGAGTGTGCACATTCATTTCATTACCCTCTTTTCACACTTGGTATGTGGGCTATTTATTATTTAATTTCATATTTTTCGATTGTAGGCTTGTAATAAATTATTTTTTATACTACAACCAATAAAATTCATTAAACATTCAAAATAAACACGAACCATTATACAAACATATGCACGTGCTAGTCAAGGTATATCAGACTTAACCACAAACCTAACTCGAGTTAATTAGGACTTGGATTAACACTAATCATCTGCTTAAGGTAACGATGGGTCATTACAGTTTGTTTAAATTGATAGACTACTCACTAATGTTGGAAATAAATAATGCATAAATATAATTAAAAGACATAATGACTAAATAAATACCTTAATGTAAATCATAGCTTCAATGTATCTTCAAACATGGGCAATAAAACTAATATAGAGCAAGAGGAAAGAAAAGAGAGATAAAGAGTTATTTCAAAGCTCTCTAGCCTTTTTTATAGTCTTATTATGTATACATATATTAGAAAAATTAAAATTCTTCATATTAATCTAAAAGAATCGTAATCGACCTCAACGATTTGTCAGTTATTTCTAACTTATACACAAATTACTGAGCAAATCACTAAGTTTAGTTGTTAATGATCTAACGATTCGGTTGGCGATTTATAGTTCATTCTCCAATTCACTGTAGATTCGCTAGTCTTCTTTTGCTTTCGATTTAGATAGGGATCCTACTATTATTCTGAATCGCTATCTAATTGCTAGTGTAGTTTTCTACTTGACTGTTTGGATCTTCTTTCTCTATTATCCCATTTCTTCATTTTCCTATTTAAAACCTGAAATCACAAAAACAAGAGAATACCTAGTTTAAAACCATCATTTATACCTCAAATTAACCTATATTGCATTATAAATTGTGTCTAATTATTGACTTGTCATATAATTGGCCTAAATATTTCAGAATGAGCTCTAATTTATAATATTTATGTGTTTTAGGTCTACAAGATATAAAAGAGACAAATGAGTGATTTCAAGATGAAGTGAATAGAAAGGCACGAAACCACACTTAATGTCGTGGGAAATGAATGCAAGACATGGAGACCAAAGAAGAGATGCAGTAAACTGAGGGTTAACATACATGGTGTCGAGCAGTTAAAAATGGGCATCGAATGTACTATGAAAAGAAATGACATATATATGGTTGGCATTATTGCAGCGCTGTGACTTTACATAGGGACCGTGGATTGCTTACAGACAACAGCGGAAAGAAAATAGAAAGTTTTGGGATTCTAGCTCGTTTATAATTGTTAATTAGGGTTTCTAAATGTATTCTTAGAAGTTTTATGAGTATAAATAGGTATTAGAACGTGGTAAACTCACCTATTATCATAGCGACCACCAAAGATTTTGATAGATTAAGAGAGATTAGAATAGTTTTACTAGAGATTTGAGTATTGAGAAAACTTTTGATGGAGATACATTGAAGACTCCATTTGTGGTGATTTGGTATTGTTCTTTAATTTAATTAAAGTTATTTGAAGTAATCTTTGATTGCAACGAATACCATGAATTGTGTAATTTTGTGGAAATGAGTGAG
This sequence comes from Stephania yunnanensis, assembly GCA_039657365.1. NCBI lineage: Eukaryota > Viridiplantae > Streptophyta > Magnoliopsida > Ranunculales > Menispermaceae > Stephania > Stephania yunnanensis. The sequence continues at coordinate 46,116,481 of CM077584.1, read as the reverse complement.
TAGTCTATTTATGTTAGGGATCAATGGATCATATGGTATGAACACTATGCAAATTGAAGTATGATTTGATTATAATATTTAGAAGTGCGATGGTTAGAATTTGCATTTGATTCTATGCATAAGTCTATTAATATCTTGATCACATGTTTGTTGATAAGGGGTTTTAAGAGTTTCCATGCCATTAGAGCTTTAAGGTGGATATGAACAATATAATTGTAAAATATATGACATCGATAGATAGTTGTTGATTAAAGGAGGCATGGATAGTAAACTTAAGTTTTTATGAGACTAAAGATTTGAAACTTAGTGTTATGTGAGACTTGCGTTATTCACACTGATAGGTGGAGTTCGAGTTCGTGCATTAAGATCTTTTTCACCATGATAGTGGGTTGAAGTGAATAGTAAGGAAATCTGCATATTTCAATTATGCATTACACACACACAAGAAGATAAAGGAAATATGACGTGGGAAGCACAGTAATTTATTACTTAGTTGAAGTTGTGAACTAAGAGTTTTCTCACTATAAGAACACAAGTTAATTTTCATTAATTTTATAAAATAGTGTAATTTAGTTTAAATCTAAATAAAAAGACCATCTTAACAATGAAGTGAACTTGACTAAGTGCATATTTCCATATAAACATTTCATAGAGGAACAATATCCGTAATCAACATTTGTTGATCACATTATTATTACAATTGAACTGTTATACTCGCAGTTACGATAAGCATCGTGCCTTATACAAGGACGGTGCCAACTCTGTTGGCCTCCAAAATGGCGCCGTTTAAGGAAATATAAGGCGTGTCGCCACTCGCGATGCCAGGCATGAAAGGGATCTAATTTTGCGGTCTTTCATAAAAAATTTAATACAAAATTCCTAAGTTTGATTTCAAAGTTCTAAACTACAACAGAATAGATTCAAAGGGGTTTTAGAACAATAGAATAACCAAAACTAATAAGATTCATGCATCAATTCATCAAAATCACCATCAATTTATATGGATTCATCCATGCATTGCAACCATAGGTAAAGAACACTGTTGATGTGGCTTGGAAATCCGTTTGTTATCAAAATTCAGTGTCAAAACAAGTTGTTTTTTCTATAAATCAATGAGCTACTTATGAAATTTGTTTTTGCATGAAAACCTAGTACGTGTCCTACCCTTATGCACGGTGTCCACATGGATCTGAGCTGGCATCCTAATCTGAAACTTGTGAAATAAATAATTCAAACAATATAATAAAAGCCTAAATTGAGAGCATTTTCATAATTGACAAGTAATAAACGTAATCATTATTGGTTTTAAATGACATCCATATTATTGGTTTCTCATAGACAAGTTCGATCTAGTCATTATATTTTTCATGGTTAATGGTAGGAATAAGCGATACTTCTGTATACTAACTAGACTCACAAAACCACCAGATATGTTATAGGCTTTCAACAAGCTAGTAGCCTAAGCATTCAATGAAAACACTTGCCCTAAGTAGTAACTAGTATGAACTAATACCCATCTTATACTTCGAATGAACAAGAGCACATAGGTTGCTAACAGACAAGGCTCTATTTGTCACCTAACATAAACCTCTCTTACTAAGCGACGGTAGGTTCACTAAACTAGATCTCTTACACTTACCTATGCATCGGCCATTACACAAGCAAAGTATATTCAATCTAATCTAATGAGAAATTAATAGATTTATAATCAATAAAACTAAAGTTACAAAATTCCAAAGAAAGGAAATTTCACTTTAAAGAACAAAACCTCATATCATACTTGCAATTGTAGAAAACTTTTAATCTAGTGAGAACATAGTTACTAGTACACATATAAACTAATTACAGCAATAAAAACAAATTAAACAGTACCTTAAAAGTAAAAGAATGAACACCAAAAATCTAGAAAGCTCCTCTTTTCAAAACATAAAACACAAGATATAGAATAAGAGAATATGATCTCATTTATTGCACTTCCAACCCTAGGTATTTATATGGGTTGGAAATACAACGAAATAGATTCACCAAATTCAAGAAATCCATCTAATCCAAGATTTAAAATCCTTATATTTGTTCAGCGTTGTACGTAAAATAGACACATCTCTGAAAAATCATGCCTAATCACTGCGATACTCTATTTTCTGTCAAATTGATTCCAAATTGAGCCCAGCAATGTCATAGCTCCGTACGTAAACTCTCCAAGGTGTTGCAAAGCACTGGGTGCCTCTTAACTCTTTGACTCTCATTTTTCTCTTGGTTTTTCATAAGGCTTTTCCTAGTCCAAGCTCAATGTCAATGCTTCAATACGCGTAAGTTAAGCCCACAATTCAATGGCGATGTCTAACAAACTAGAAGCTTGCGAAGGCACTGAGCCTTCCCTTGGCTTTCTTTACTAATTCTTGTAGAAAATCTCTCATTTTCGTTTAATAGCCTATTTTAACCTTGAAAACACAAAAACCAAGATTTATTAGTAAAAATGATGATAAAAGGATCGGAATTCGTACATGTATATTTCCATATTTTGTCACTCAAGGGAAAGGAGTGAGCTTTCCTCATAATCGACTTCCACTTTTACTATGCTTAGGTCATTTTTGTGTAATTATTTTATATATATTTTGTAAAGCCAGTTAAATGACCTGAGTGCACTTTGATACATGTATATTTCCATATTTTGTCACATACATATACATGAGATCATACTTTCTAGGTTTCCATACCATAGGTTGTCCCAACTTGTCATTCATTGAGTTATTTAAATTGCTTAAGTTTAGTTCCGCTGCTTTAATTATAAAACTTTCAAAATATAATACTCAACTTAAAAATACTAAATTTGTGATAATAATGGAAATAAAGGCTAACTATGATTGTGTTGACCTTACGAAAGTCGAATTGGGGTTCCACTTAAGTCTAAGCTGGGTGACGCCTAGTTTTTGGGGACTAGGGTCGTCACAGATTCAATCTCTCCTTTCAGTCGAACCCTCTCTCTTTCAACGGTCTCTCCTCTCCTCTCCCCTCCTCTCCTCTCTCTCTCTCTAAAGTTTCACGATCGTGCTCCTGCTTCCCGTTCCTTTCGGTGGCGAGTTCATGGATACGATGGGGGAGTGCAGAGGATCAAATCACCAAGGGAGGTATGATTTTTTATTATTGAATTGGTTTTGTATTGTTCACTATTTGTGTTTAATTGGTTAATGAAGTTAAGAGATACTGACGATAGTTGTTCTTATAAGGGTTGTGTTTGTGATCATTATTGGTGTGTTATTGTTGTTTGGGAGCTGAGAATGGGGCTAATGATGAAGTTATAGAGTTGAGTTGGCGGATTGAATAAGGTTTTAAAAAAATAAAACATAAACGAGCAGCAACACTATTGCAAATCACAACAACAATAGCCGCTGTTGATTTGGTCCAAGGGATAACCCTAGGCAGTGACAAGGCACTGCCCAGGCCAGCCTTGCAATGAGGGAGGCAAGGACGGATCTCTACTCCACCTAGGCAGAGTAGGGAAGAGCTGATGAGCAAGGCACATCGAGTAAAGGCCACAGCAAGGCTGAGCTTAGGCTCAGTCGATGTCGGTCGATACTCTGAGTGAATATGGTAGGAATTTAAAGTCATAAAGAATTTGGGAATTCTTAACCAAATTAGTAGGAATTGGTTTGTTTTCATACATTACTATGTTTGAGATTTTTTGAGATTGTTACGTCAGGGTTCTACCTCGTGATATGATCTAAATAAATTTTGAGAAACCAGTCCATGTCTTGTGATTCTCGAACTATTATAAGTTGAATAATTGATTTAAGAGGTTACAATAAAGTTTTGATTAGGTATTGTTGTAAGTGTTGATATTTACATACTTAATTTGATCGATGAATTGAGAATACAACACATTTGGTTTTGGAAATTGAATTCAAATGGACTCATTAAGGTTCCCAATCAAATTTTAGGAATGCATAGGTGAGTTATAAGTGATCTCGAAACTTAATATGTGTTGAGACCCTATTTGGGATCTAACAAGTGGATTAGCACTTATTAGGAGTTCAAAAACATGGAAATTAGTTCTAAAAGGTGGAGTTGTGGTTATTAAGGGATTCGAACTCCATTATGACTTTAAAATGGGTTTTAATTATGTTGTAACTTGAAATATGAATATAAGTATTAAAATATAGTTATGACTCTAAGTTGTGAATTTTTGATTTAATAGGACTTATTAAAGTATGTGAAAGCCGGGGAACATTGTTTAAGGCTTCACAACTAACCTTAAGTTGGTTCGGTGCAAGTAAAATTTAATGTGACTCCCACATTTATGTGGTTTATCTATTTGCATGATTCGCATTCTTTATTGGTCATGCATGCACGAGAGAGAGATTGTGTGACGAAAATAAGCTTGTTTCAGAGTCTGGGTGCTTGAAATTAAATTTCAATCCTACCTCTAACACCGACTAGTGAGACTAGTAGGAGTCTAACGTCGACAAGTTATCTTTGCATTTCATAAACTCTTAATATTGTTTGCGTAATATTTTTAGAAGTCAATGTCTAATTATATTTAGGGAACAAAAATATAGTGGATTGCACCGTTGTATATTTATTTCTTCAATTCATTTGCTTTATTATCATTATGTATTATCCTATTACTATTACCAGGTGTCTTAGAAATTCTAAAACTTACTTATATGACATCATTATTTGTTGTAATGGTGACTGGTTCGTCTTGCACAAATAAAGGAAAGTAGAAGCTCTAAGATTTTTTTGGTGATTCCCTTTAAAGCTTACTTTCTCTGTGTGTGACTTGATTTTGTGTATATAAACTATATTTTTAGGTTTGGGTGAGAATAGAAGGTTCTTTAAATTAATTACAATAAGTTACAAGGTTTATATTCCATGTATGGTTTATTTGGGATTGTAAAGTTGTAACTAAAGTATAATTTGAATTCGATATATATTATGAACCGCAAGGAAATGTGAGTCGTTTTAGGCCTCTCTCCAATTCTGCTATCTATTAGGTGAAAGTTGTTTGGCATGCCATTTTCAAAGGAGGTGCTACCGAAATTTATAAAAAATACAGATATAATGTCCTAATTTGCTCCAATAAAATAAGTTAAGAACTAAATCAATTGGAATCTAAATTAAAATTCTGAGCATTATTAAGGATTGAAATAAAGATTATTTGGAGGTTAAAGTGAAAGGAATGGTTTAGGCTGACTAGATTATCAGAGAATTAAAGTAATCTAGGTCGGTTAGTCATCTTAATAACGAAGGGGTTGACACTGCTAACTAGATCACTATCATGCTTTCCTTGAGTTATTCGTAATTAAAAAACTCAAACACAGACAAAGGCATGACATTTACAGATGCTCCTAATAGCATTGCCTTATAAAAGTGTCTATCACCAATGGTAATTGTCACTTAGAACATTCTTGGATACTTGCACTTAGGAGGAAGTTTCTTTTGAAGGATGGTTGAGACAGTTTTTCCAATGACAACTCTCTCAAATTCGTATGGCTTTAACTTGTTGCCACACAACTCCTTTAAGACATTAACATTCCTAGGCATGTTGGCTACAACGTCTAGTAAATGGATATTGATATCTACTTACTTGAGGGCTTCTATGATTCCTTTATCTTGCTCCTCTTTCTTTGATTTTGTAAGACACTAAGGAAATGGAGTATGAATAACAATAGGTTTAGTGATTGCTTTTACCATAGGTTTATCATGTGGTGCAGTAGTAACTTCTATCACATGCTCAGCCTCTGCTCTTACCTCTTTTGGTTTACTTAGTAGATTAGGTTGCTTGGTCAAGTTCAGCTCCATTCCTCAAAGGAATCATACTAGCCTCAACAGAATGTTGAGTTTGTATTATTTCTTGCCTGTTTACTTTAGCTTCAGTCTTAACTTGCTTGATCTGCTTTGCCATCTCACTAAATCTTGTGTCACAATTTTGACTATAAGACTCAAACATATTATGAAGTTTTCCTATAATGACTACTTTCACCTATATGAACATAACTCTGATCATCTTGACCTCTCTCCTGTAATGATCATAGAAATTGCTCAACCACATCAACTTGGCATCTATCCCTGAAATGTAAAGGATAGTTATCTGTAGTGTGTGTGTGTACTCAGAACAAGTACTGCGAGCTTGGGCTCTCCTTGATCCTAACATTAACTGTTTTATCATTGACTTTAATTCTGACATTTCACCCTCAAGCCTTTCCTCCCGCGAATCGACTCTGGCTTGACTATTGTATGTATTATCAACTACATCATAATGCCTAGATTGATTTGCCTTTTTTCAATGATGTCTTAGCTTCATAGGGTGTAACTTCAAAAATACTTATATTACATATTGTATCTACCCACCGTTTCTTACCATTAGTTAGCCCTTTATAGAAGTTTTCTAACAATGATTTCTCAGTGAAACCGTGCTTTGTGCAAGCATGATAGAGTCTTTTAAATCTCGTTATTTTTAAGGAAAGATTATCCTTCCTTTATGTAAATGGTGGAGATTTGTCTCCTAATAAAGGTAACCTTTCTTGCGAGCATATATTGTTCTAGAAATTTGAGGTGAAGATCCTTCCAAGAATTGATAAATCTACAGGGTAAGTGGAATAACCAATCCAGAGCATTACCTCTTAGAGAAAATGGAAAACCCTTCAGCTTAAGCTACAATAGGTTTTATACTTATAATAACTCATTCGAATTCTACCAGAAATTTATGCGGATCCTCATCATCTCTTCTAAGAAATGTTGAAAGTTTCTGGATAAGTACAATTTTTAACATGAACTAACCAGCTTGGATGGGGAATTATATGCGTAGAGGTTTAGAAACTCCTCAAAGTTGGTTCACTCCCCTAAAAGTAAATTATTTTTCTTTTTGGCTCATTTTTTATTATTTTTTATGTTAACCTAGAAAATTGTTTAACACAATCTCCGGCAAAGGTGCTAAAAATTGATGTCGCATCATACAACACCAATAATAGTCTCAATTTACCTACTTAGATATGTAATTAGCAAATACGAGGTCGAACCAACATAGCCTAAAAATGATTACTAGGCTACAACCAAAAGGAAATGGGGGTTGAATTTATAATCAACCTAATCTAGAATAAATAAACTAAACAATGGAAGCATGCATAAACAACTATTTCAACAATAACTCAAACAATATAATAAAAGCATGGATTGAGAGCATTTTCACAATTGACAAGTAATTGTCAATCGACTTAATCATTGGTTACAAAAGATATCCATCTTATCGGATTTTCATAGACAAGTTCGAGTGTAGTCACTTTGTTATCCATGGTCAATGGTAGGAACAAGAGACACTACCATATACTAACTAGACTCACAAAACCGCCGGATATGCCATAGACTTTCAATGAGCTAGTAGCCTTAGCATTCAATAAAAATACTTGCCCTAAATGGTAACTAGTATGAAATAACACCCATTTTATACTTTGAATGTACTAGAGCACATCGATTGCAAACAGACATTGTTACCTTACATAAACCACCTTATCAAGTGGTGGTAGGTTCACTGACCTAGATCTCCTACACCCACCTATGTATTCGCCATTGCACAAGCAAATCATAATCAATGTAATCTAATGAAAAACTAATAGATTTATAATCAATACAACCAAAGTTACGAAATTCCAATGAAAGGAAAATTCACTTTAAAGAACAAAACCTCATATCATCAATACTTGCAATTATAGAAAACTCTCAATCCAATGAGAACTTAGTTACTAATACACATGTAAACTAATTATAACAATAAAAACGAATTAAATAGTACCTTAAAAGTAAAAGAACGAACACCAAAAATCTAGACTTCAAAACTTTGAAACTAGATATAGACTCATTTATTGCACTTCCAACCCTGGGTATTTTTAAGGGTTGGAAATACAACGAAATAGATTAATCAAATTCAACAAATCCACCGAATCAGGAATTTAAAATCTTCAGACTCATTTTGCGTCGTATGTAGAAGAGACAAATTTCTAAATAATCTATGCGATACTCTATTTTCTTTCCAATTGATTTCGATTCGAGCCTAGTGATGTCAAAGCACTATATGTACACTCCAAGGCGCTGCCAAGGCGTTGGGTGTATCTTGACTCTTTGACTCTTAGTTTTTTCCTAGGTATTCATAAGGCTTTTCCTGGTCCAAGTTCAATGTCGATTCTTCAATACGCATAAGTTAAGCCCACCGATTCCATGGCAATGTCTGAGAAACTAGAGGCATTGTGAAGGCGTTAAGCCTTCCTTTAGCTTTCTTCACTAATTCTTGTGGAAAAGCTCTCTTTTTAGTCTAATAGCTTGTTTTAACCATAAAAACACAAATTAAAGATTTATTAGTATAAATGATGATAAAAGTATTGGAATTCATAGCAAATATGTGAAAACGAACATAGCATATATGATGACTTATCAATATATGACTTGATTGTGATCACGTATCTCGAGGTACATCTTGTAGTCTTATTTTAAACTGGCCAACACAAGATTATGATTCTATTAGGACACTCATAACTTAGCCTTGTGAAATTTAACACTTTGACTACCCAGTTACTCGATGTCAAGCGCCTCGACAAGCATTTCTAGGTGCTTAAAGCTTGCCTAACCGATATATTCGACTTTATCGACTTAGCCTATGTTCAAATTTCTTGTTTTAGTTGATCAAATAGTCATTTTAATGTGAATTAGTCATGTTTTCTAGTATAACCATAGTTCGCCCACCCTATACCCATATGGGCACGTTTTTCGAAGCGACTATTCGTCTAACATCCTCACGCGATATGTCAATTTAAACTCACACATATGATGCCAAACTGAGTAAATAATAATTAACATCGCATTTATGCAACCAACTAACAAAAAATAATGATTTATGTCCAGTCAAGTGTGTCCTAGCCTATCTGAAACGTCTTCATGGGCCTGAGCTGGCATCTAAGTCCGAAAATAAACTAAATAATGGCTTCGATAAATATTGGGCGGTTATGATATCAATGTAAAAAGAAAGAAATAGCATTTACTTACGATTAAACCAACTCAAAGGTGGTTATACAAGTCCACAAACGTGAATTCACGTCTTCCACGCCCTTTTGTATGACCTACTAGTCATTTTAAACACATTTGAGGTATTTAATTCAGTTGTACTATTTTAAAGTAATGTTTAAATAATTTTCAAGTCATGTCGGTATTTAAGATCCCTTAAAAACCCTGAAGATTTCTTCCAAACTCTCTTTCTATAATTTAGCTTTCAATTATGGTCAAAAACCATTAATTTACCTCAAAAACGCATTTGTAAAGTTTTTGGGATCTAATTTGGAATTTTAAGTCCAATCGGCCTCAATCACACCTTTGGAGGCAAAACCCCGATATAAAGTATCGATAAAATCACAAATTCTCCTTTTTTCACATAAATAGGTCAATCTGTATTTATTTAGTCAAAATAATATTTTTCTAGTTTTTTTGAATTTTTTGGAAATTAACTTCTTTTTATTTTTAAGAATGGGGTTTGACTCCTAAACCAAACCCTTTTTCGCTTAATTGAGTCGAACCCAATTAGGCTCGGTAAGGGGATCAAACCCCCTTTATCTTCATCAAATACGAGACATAGTAGAGCTCTATTTCGTTTTGATGTATTTTTTAAAGAACCTTCAAACTGCAATCGATTGATTTTCTCTCATACACCAAAAAACACATACAATTTTGATTTCAAAAATGCCAATGAACTCCTATGTGTATGAACTCTCTCTTTATATAGAATATTGTAACTGTCCCATTAGTGGATAGTTCAATTAACTGTCTCATTAATGGTATAATTAGGATTTCAGTAACTCATAATTTCGGCAAGAATAATTGTTGGTGCTTTGTTTATTTCTCAAAAAACAAAAATCAAAAGTGAAAATAAAAACCATGGTTAAGAAATAGCCAAGTCTTAAACCAAGCAAAGCCTAAAGGCCCCAAGGCCCTTGTTATATATTATTTAAATATGGTGTCTCTCCTAGTGAAACCTCATTGGCCACTCACCGCAACCCACTTGTCACATAACTAATAGTGAAGTGTAATAGACCATATTTCAAATGAGAAACAAAACCTTTCTCTCCTATGTGGGACTATGCAAACTTGAACTATAAACTTCGACAATACCCCACATTTGCATTGGATACAGTAACACCACATATTTATTAACTTTGCCAAATTATAAACATAAATAATAATAATAATAATAATAATAATAATAATAATAATAATAATAATAATAATAATAATAATAATAATAATAATAATAATAATAATAATAATAATAATACATGAGAGAGGGAGAAATAGATAGATGATCAAGTCATGCTTATAAGAAAAAGGGCCGAAATACTTGAACTTACCTTAATAAAGTATATCGGGTTCACTTCGTGACGCAGTTGATGTATTTATCTTGAACTATTAATTTCTATAGTAAACCAAGACAATATGTCTTACTCATAACTTGATTCCAAATGCGGTTTATAAGATTTTGTTCATTTTGGTCTTGAACGAATCTTGCTTTCATGATTGTTTTAGCGAATGATATTAGGCTAAGTTTAGCCTAATTAGTTTGCCTATTGAACACACAATTAGCCCTTCCTAAGATATTGTGTGTGACAATATGTCATTAAATGCATAGCATAACCTGAACATCTTATTATTAACACACATAATATCTTAGGAACAGGTAATTGTGTGTTTTAGTTATTAAGTTTAGCCTAACTAGTTTGCCTATTGAACCAAGGTCATAGGATCTCCAATCAAATAGGTTTGGTTTTTCGCTAAGCTTGACTTATTTTATAGGCTGTAAACCCATTCCCCCTGATAAAATCATCACTTGATCACTTGGTAAGCCTTTTGTCAAAGGATCTACAACATTTTCCTTTAACTTAACATAATCTATGCTAATTACTCCACTTGCGAGTAATTGTCTTATAGTACTATGTCGGCGTATATGTCTTGACTAACCATTATAAATTTTGTTTTTAGCTTTTGCTTGTGCTACAATACTATTCCAATGTATCATATGGGTGTAACTAGCTTTGACCAACATGGAATATCTTCTAAGAAGTTCCTTACCCATTCAGCTTCTTTAGCTACCTTATCGACAACTATAGAATCACATTCCATAGTGGATCGTGCTATACACTTTTATTTAGTTGATTTCTAAATTGCTACTCTATATGTAAATACATATCCATTAGTTGATTTGGTTTTTGTATTATCATAAATTCGATTTGTATCACTATAGCCTTCAAGTACTAGTGGATACTTTGTATAAACCAATCCATAGTTCAAGTGAGATACCTCAGAACTCTTATTAATGTTATCCGATGATCATCATTTAGACTACTTGTGTATTTACTTAACCTACTCACTGCATAAGCAATGTCAGGTCTAGTAGAGTTCATCAAGTACATTAAACTTCCAATAACTTGATAATATTCCATTGACAAATCGACTCTCCAAAGTTCTTCTTTAGATGACAATTAACAAAAAAATCATTTGTGCAAGTTCGAAATCGAATTGATTTCTTTCTGAATTTTCTCAACATAACGAGATTTGGTAAGGATATAAATTTTGTTATTCCTTTTGATTTGAATTCTTAGTATTAGTTCAGCTTCACCTAAGTATTTCATGTCAAAACCTAAATTCAACATCTTCTTGGTTGACATTTTGGCATCCTTGTTTGAGCTCATAATTGACATGTCATCAACATAGAGACATACTATGACAAACGAATTCTTCATTTCTTTAATGTACACACATTTGACACATTCATTTATTTTAAAATCATTTGCCATTATAGTATGATCAAATTTCTCATGTCATTATTTTGGTGCTTGTTTAAGTCCATACAAAGACTTAACAAGTTTACAAACTTCTTTTTTAGCCTTTTACTGCGAATCCTTCGGGTTGGTCTATATAAGTTTCTTATTCTAATTCTCCATTTAAATACGCTATTTTAACATCCATTTTATGTATTTCCATGTTGTATAACACAACTATGGAAATTAACATCCTAATAAAAGTTATTCTGGAAATGGGAGAATAAGTGTTGAAGTAATCCAAACCTTCCTTTTGTCAATATACTTTAGCAACCAAGCGTGCCTTGTATTTCTCAATAGTGCCATCAACCTTTGCTTCTTTTTGAAGATCCATTTATATCTATTTAATTTGATTTCTGATGGTAGATCAACCAATTCCTATGTATTATTTTGTAAAATGGGTTCAATTTCACTATCGACAGCTTTCATCTATAATGGAGCGTTAGGTGAAGACATAGCTTCCTTATAGGTTTTTAGCTAATTTTTAGTTATCATATTAACAAAGTCAGAGTCAAGACTTTTTGTGACCTTTACTCTTTTTCCTTTTCTAGGTTCTAAGTCTTATTCTTGAACTTTAGAAGTAGATGGTTCATCTAGGCTCTCTTCTTTTAATTGATGAACCACTTTAGTTTTCCTTGAAATGAAAAATATGTTTAAAAAATTCAGCATCAACAGATTCTATAATATAATTTTCACTAATATCTAGAATACATGATTAAACTACTAAGAGTTTAGCAAAACCAATGAACACACAATCTACAATTTTAGGTCCTAACATAGTTCTCTTTGATAAGGGAATTTGGACCTTTGCCAAGATACCCCACACTTTAAAATTTTGTAAGTGGGTTTTCTTCCTTTCCTTATCTTGAAAGGAGATTTATATGTTTTCTTGAAAGGCACTCTATTCAAAATGTGATTTGCAACGAGTAGTGCTTCACCCCGCAAATTCTAGGAAAGTGTGAAATCATATAACATGAATTAATCATATTTTTACGAGTTATAGGATGCAGTTGTTTGATGTATAATTCCATATTTTAGGTGTATAAAATCAATTAGGATTATTTTCACAATCAATTAGGATTATTTTGAAGAGTTATGGGGTTATTTTCCAAAATTGTTTAACATGGAATTAATTAATTAGGATTATTTTTAAGAGTTATAGGGTGCAGTCGTTCGAAAGTACAAAATCAATTAGGATTATTTTTCCTCTCTTCAACACCATTTTGTTTAGGTGTATAAGGTGTAGTTGTTTAATGTATAATTTCATATTTGCTACATAATTCTACAAATTCAGTGAATTCATATTCTCCACCTCTATCTATTCTTCATGCCTTAATTTTCTTGTCTAATTGATTTTCTACTTTTGCCTTATATATTTTAAACATATCTAAGGCCTTTTTTTATTTTTAATAAAAAAGACTTGGCAAAACTTACTACAATCATCAATAAAGGTGATGTAATAATTTTTCCTGCTCTAGTATGAATGGATTTAAAATCGCAAAGATCACTATAAATTAATCTTAATTAATCACTTGATCTCTCTTAGATAGATTTAAAAGTTTGCCTAGCAAATTCTGATTCAACTCATATTTCACATTTTTTATTTAAATAGATGTTGAGCTTAGCCAATAATTTTAATTTAACCATTTTTTAAACAGATCTTTTATTCAAGTGTCCTAATCTAGCGTGCCATAAATTAAATGAATCAATCGTGTACTAAAAAATGATCATTCTATTATTACTAGATTTAACTATCACAACATTAATCTTAAAGAGACCCTCAGTGAGGTATTCCTTACCTACATACATTCCACCTTTAGTGAGGACAAACTTGTCAGACTCAAAAACCAATTTGAACCTTTCTTGTTAAGTAAATTTCATCATAACAACACCATTGCCTTCAACCATTAAAAATGAGGAATTTTACAGCTTTTCTTTACTATCAGCTGGATAAAACTCTGAAAACAAGCTTTTGTCACTGCAAATGTGCCATGTTGTACCGATGACAATCCACTGGCCACGAGTGTCAGAGACCATATTAGTTTCAGACACAACGGCAGTGAGATCAATGTCCATTTCATCAATTTGGATATTAGTAACACTATCTTGGTTGCTAAAACCAGAATTGCCCGGATTCTATTCTTTCTTATGATGACAATCTTGAGCCCTATGACCCAATTTTCACACACCTAACTGCTTCCGTAGATTTTCTTAAAATTCTTCCCCTTCAGTGCAAACTGTTTGGCGGGAACTTTTTTCTTGAAATTGTTCTTCTAAAATTTCTGAACTTTGGACTTGCTTCCTTATACCATGTTTGCATTTGCATCAATGTCACTCCCATTCATCTTCTCTCCTTTCTTGTGATCTTCTTTAAAATGTAGCCTCAAGTTCATATCTTTAATCGATATAAATAGTTTGGAAATCCTTATTCACGATACAACCCTCAACATGTAACTAATGAATAAACACCTACCGTTCTTCAACTTGCTTTACCACAGACTTTGAGTCAACCATATTGTATTTCAAGAATTTGCCAACCATTAACTTTTTTCCCCCACAACTTCAATTCAATATTTATTTTCCAGCAGATCCCAAACATCATTTGCAGTTTCACACTCATCAAGTCTAATCAGAATATAGTTCCTGCAAAGGAAGGCAAAATTTCTTTCATACCTAGATTGTCATCATGGTTTCCCAAGTGATTAGATTCTCATTCGTCTTAGGAACCTCCTCTCTAATGACGTTGGCTAAATTCATAGTGGTAAACTAGAAAATCATTTCTATTGCCATTTCTTAAAATTATGACCTTTAAACTTTTCAGACCTCTCATATGCAGTGGTCGAAATTGTTTTATCATTAACAATATGACATGATGCCATTTTAGATTTAGATTCTAAAACATGCAAGAATAACAAGTATATGCAAATCAAAAAATAACAAGATGTTACACTATCGATATTTAAAACTAAAAAATATAATATTATGTCGTAGATTGTTAGACCAAGCAAAGTATCCACAAATCTAACATGACATTGTTAAAACAAGTAATTAATCATGCTAACTTAAACTAATAAGAAAATTAAGAAATAAAGTGTACCAGAGGCTTGCTGAGCAATGTCCTAAGGCACAATATTCTCCTCTAATTTGGTGCTAAATGCAACTAGGAGTTATGTCCCCAAGATACAACCAGTGAATTCCTATATGTATGAACTCTCTCTTTATAATGAATAATGTAACTATCCCATTAGTGGATAGTTTAATTAACTATCTCATTAGTAATCTACTTAGTACACCACTAATTAGTAGTTGAGTAACTCTTAATATTTGAAAGAATAACAGTTGATGATTCCTCACAGG
The DNA here is from genome assembly GCA_039657365.1 of Stephania yunnanensis. Classification (NCBI taxonomy): domain Eukaryota; kingdom Viridiplantae; phylum Streptophyta; class Magnoliopsida; order Ranunculales; family Menispermaceae; genus Stephania; species Stephania yunnanensis. The sequence goes on along the minus strand of CM077584.1, from coordinate 46,101,272 downwards.
TCACTCACCAAACAAAGCCCCAAATGCCCCAAGGCCCAAAGCCATTGACAAAGATAATTTAAATAGGGTGTCTCTCCTAGTGAATCCCCACAGGTCACTCACCATAATGCACTTGTCATATAACTAATAGTGAAGTGTGCTAGACCATATTTCAAGTGAGAAACAAAATCTTTCTCTCATATGTGGGACTAAAGGTTTAGTCGTTACTTTACAATACAAACGTGAACTACAAAGTTCAACAGTGATAATAGTGAGTTAGAGACGAGAGTGAGTGATTAAGAGTTGAAGACCGAGAGAGATGGTGAAGAGTAGGGTAGTCAAGGGGAGGGTGCAGTGCCTTGATAAAGAAATCAAGGAGAAGGGTTTTTAATTAACCCAATTTCAGTTCACATAAGTGAAATGGGTTTAGGCTTGAGTTTTTACCAAAATACTCCTGTGCCTATCCAAACTCCTTCACTTATCAACTGCCATTTTTTGTCATTTCTCATTTTTTTTATTTTTCACTCATCAACTGCCTGATCAAAAGAGATACAAGAATTGTTCTTTCATATAAGAATTTCCTTCCTGGGTTAACTCTTAATCTCCATGAAATTTCCACTTAACTAGAACAAGTGGAATTTCCTGGGTCTTTACCTTTTGATCATTTTGATCTATGATTTGAATAGGTTGCCCCTCATAGGTAATATCTTCCCTCAAATCAAACTAATCCCACTCTGCTATATGATTAGAGTATAGCCCCTTTCTATGAAGCATAAAGACATGAAACATGTCATGAACTTCAGTAAGATGATGTTGTAAAGCAATCCTGTAAGAAACATTTCCAATCCTCTAAGAAATCTTAAAGGAACCAATAAACCTGGGTAGAGTTACCCTTTCAACCCAAACCTGCATAATCCTTTATACAACTCAATGGTAGAGATCATAATAACTTTTGTGTTTATCCGGAGTAGCATTCAGCCTTTAATGAATCTGCTCAACTCTTTCCGTGTGAGTTCGTACACTTTGTGTGTGACTACCCCAAGTTCCATGGAAAATTAGGCAGCGCCACATTGTCGGACACATCACCAGGTCATTCAATATCACATGCACACATCTCTTTGATGGTATGTGACATATACTTAACCACTTATCTATTGCTCTAACTTATCCAATTATTCCGATATTATATGAGAAATTACATTAAATTAGACTGGTTAATCAATTCTTAGCTTACTTAATAAATTGTCAAATTATATTCACATTTTCATTATTTATAGACTAATTCTTAGCGTTTTTAAACTTGTACACGTGAGTTATTAATGTTTAAGTTATTTATCATAGTGGGAGTCTTTTTGTTTACCATGCATTTTAGTAAAGTAAGAAGTTTTGCAATTAAACAAACCCAAAAGACTGGAAAACGCAGCAAAAGGTTTCCATGTCTATCAAAGGCGATAAAAGAAGTACAATCATAGTCAACATACATGTATGTTCATATCATGTATCCCCATACAACCCAAAAAATAGTAAAAAAAATAAATGCAAACACTTACTATATTTGTTAGAGGGGCTCTCCCAGATCAGATGAAGTCGCCAACCATAGTCTTCCCTCATCTCATCATAGGATCTACAACCTACCATAAAATAGACAAGTCCTATTAAGTAAATCCCAGAGAAAATTCAGTTAGCATCCTATAAATAATTCAAATAAAGCGACTACATTTCATGCAAGGACAATAAGGAAATACAAAAAGGTAAGAAGCATGAAAATAAATGGCATGTATAACAATTATGTCGAACACGATTGTAGTATATGTATGACGAGCTTTTAGATGAGAAGGACTCTACCGAAGAGACTCTGGCGATAAGGTAGTCACTGACAGCGCTCCAAGGTCATTAAGGATCTTTGTTGGTCAGGAATTATATTCTCGGCCAATCACCGAGAAAGATAGGGACTCAATGACGGAGGCAAGTTTCTCGTCAACCCACTCTCGAATTCATTGATACGCGGAAAAAAGTCTCACGCGTAGCCTAAGGTACGGCCAACACCGCACGACAACACTTGGATCATCATCAACGGGTTAGCCAAAATCGTGGTCACACTATCCCGTCGACTATATAATGACAAAGCGAAAATGGAATAGTCTTGCAAACATAACCCTCTCAGATTGGCATAAAACATCGATATAAATCAATAGAAATGAAATTAAATACTTAATGTTTTTCTTATAGGTTTACTTACGCAAAATACATTGAAGACTCGATCCTCGTTGTTTGCACATACCCCAGAACAACCATCGCATAATCCCCTTAAGTTTTCCTAGGCCTCGAGTATCCTACGTATCGAGTCTTAAATCAAGTTTTATCCAAGTTAAAAGCTGTTATAAAAACAGGTCTGAATTGTAGTTAACGTGTTAATGAAGTCATTAACGCACTAGCTGCGTACTAGGTAGTGTGCTAATGGTGTCATCAACGTGCTAGCATTTAGCTTGGTAGTGAGCTAATAACGTCAACCTTATCCTTGACTCGCAGGGGAGCTTCAAACACTAACAAATTGGCCAACAATAATAATTTATATATTAATTTAGAATCAATCAACTTGCATTTCCAAGAACACCCATATTAACACAAAACCAGGGGAAAATAATCTACCTGGAAATCAGAACCGAAGTTCAAGGATTTTTATTACAAAATAGTGACCATTTAGAATTCATTTTGAAAACAAAATCCCAATTTTGAGCATTCATTTTCATGGATTCTTGAAATAAAAAGAAGGATTCTAACCAAAAGTGTTGGTTCTTTTCAAATTGATGTATTCGGCTTGCAAATCTTTCATAATTGCCTCATCAATCTCCTAATTTTAGTTTTTCTAGTGATGTTCTCTTTTTTTGAAATCAAAAGTTCATGGTTCTTTTAATTTGCATGTTATAAGGAAAAGTTCATGGTTCTTTTAATTTGCATGTTATAAGGAAATAAGGCTAACTCCCCTTTTTATATGCTCATAGCTTTAGATCCTAGTCATACATCAATTCACTAATTGTTCATCTAAAGGAACATCAAAGTTCAAGATTTAAACCATCACACCCTCCACCCACTATATGTGTCATATTAATCATCGAGATTATGCACCTCGAGGTAAATCTATGGTTTAATTTGTAATCCCTAACTTTAGGCTAAATTTATTAACTTAGCAAAAACTAAACATCATAGGCACCTTGGAACAAATTAATTAACTTGGCTTATGATTTATTAGTGGTGATCTCATCACATACTAAGTCATTCTAATTCAATTTACCTAGCACCAGCACATTCATGTCGCGTCTTGGCGAAAATTGAGTTATTTCCTAACTTTAGCTTAGGAGATTGATGTAATTCGTTAAAATTGTGCAACTAAGCTAAATTTATTATTTTAGGCTACAAAACCACATACTCATGTTGCACGTTTCTCGATGAGCTACTTGTCATACTCATAACTCATGCAAAACTCGAAAAAATATGAATCAAATCGTCTAATGCAATTTACAATTTAAAACGCGCACAATGTAACAAGCACCACATAAAAATAACCATAAATTATACCTCGATAGGCATGCCCTAGACTAATATGTGATTCTCACATGGGTTTAAGCTGGGTCCTAATATGAAATTAGACAATTAATTTAGTATTAAATTAGGCAGACCGTCACACTATTGCCCTAATTTCGTTAATATTTTCTGTTCAACTTAACACGATGGTGTTATGCAGGGTCTATCGTATAAAGCTTCAAAAGGTGTCATCTTAATGCTTGCTTAATAGCTGTTATTATACGAGAACTTACACAATGGAATGTATTCCTCCCAGGAGCCTCCATATTCCAGAATACATGATCCTCAACATATCCCCAAATATCTGAATCAGTCGCTTGGACTAACCATCAATCTGTAGATGAAACGCGATACTGAATCGTAATTGAGTGCAAAAGTGTTCTTGTATACTCTACCATAACCCAGAGGTAAACCGAGTACCTTTATTAGAAATGATAGAAAGTAGTACTCTATGTAAACAAAGGATTGCATGCTCATAAATGACAATAACCTCTACAAAACCATAGTTGAGAGCCATTGCTATAAAATGTGCAGATTTCGTCTACCTGTCAACAATAACCTAGATATTATCATGTTTCCTCTAAGATCTAGGTAGATGAGTCACAAAGTCCATAGCAATATTGATAGGACTCATTTCATTAAGTCCATGACATTACCTGATTATCTTAATTCCCAAATAAATCCATTAACAATCTCAATTACATAAAGTCCTAAAGATAAGTGATAATCCTCAAGTCATATTTAAGATTTTAATCTTCAAATGCGGATCAATTTAGGAAATAATTCTCTTAAGATTTCCATAATTTATAAAAGTTTCGGCAGAGTCTCCTTAAAAAGTGGGATGCCTGCACCGAAAACATGATAAAAGCAGCTTTGAAAAGAGGCCTAGAAGGACTCTTATCTCCACAACAATTCACGATATAATATACAAATGAATTAAAGGATCAAGTTTACATCAAGTCCACAAGTTTTAATCTTAAAGATCATTTACAATGATATCAGCTCCACAATCCATATTAAAGTTAAAAGGAACCACGAACTATTTCAAAATTCTTACAAGCTATTTGGTATTGTTTCTCTACAATATTACGATCTACTCTCATCTCCCGAGTCCCAAAAACACAATACATAATAAAAACAATATACGATAAGAAGAAGTAAAAAAAAATCACTAATCGATTTCTATTCTTATTCTTCCCTTACGTTTACACCATATACCAGACATTATCAAAAACAACTCGAGGATGTCAAACAAGTAAATTCACATTGATATGTACTCCTGCAAATGTAAATAAGATACATGGAAACATGCAATTGCATTTCCAAATAAATCAATTAAAAATATATAACAACGTAAATTCCTTAATTTTTGTTTAAAGCTCACAAATAGAATGTGGTAACTAAATGTGAATCAAAATAGTATTAAGAGTCTAATACATGCTCCCCAGAATCGATATTACCCTCCTTAGACACCAATATATACGTCTAGTCTAGATGGATTCCACCCAAACTTATTGACCGAAGCAGGGGCAACTATATCCGTCTAACATGTATGCATGATCAGCAACAATGTGAAATGCAATGCAGATTGAAATCACAAATGCAAGTTCAAAGATATATCAATAAATAATAAAGGTCACTATATGGTTTACTTACAACCAATCAACTTCGAGCAAACTTTCTGGGGTTCCCAGAGCATCATATCACCTTGAAAGTGGCTCCAACAGCTTCCATACATATCAAATTATAGTCGGGGCCAAGCTTCAAGTGAAACCAAATCATCAAAGCCCACGACAATCGTGGCAAAACTACTCTCGAGAATTATTTAAAAAATAATAGTTTATAACAATTTCAACTAGCTTTCAACTAGCTAAGTTGAGGTAATGTTTTAGCCTTGAAATTTTCTTATTTACTAAAAAAGGACTTGTATAGCGCACTTCATACTTTTCATAGACTCCAAGAACACTCGAATCAGATTACAAATGGAGAAGTTATGGATTTTCTGATAGAGCTTATTCATTAGGAAAACTTGATTAATTTTGAACAAACAAAACTTCTCCAATTCAATATTTTTACAATTAAATTCTCAAAACTCAGCATCTAACATTAGGAAATCACTCGATACTGATTTCAAAAGACTTTCAAAACCCTTGGAGTCAATTTGGACATAATCCAATAATCAATTCGTCCATAATCCCAATGCAAATCAATTTCAACAATAAAAATATCTTCAAACAATTATCAATTTAATTGTATCAATTCAATTCACCAAAACCCTAACACACGTCAGTGGGATTAATCCTAAATTGGTGCAAATCAATTTAATACACCAATTCACAATAATCCCTACCAATTCATATCAAAACCCTATGAGGGAAATCAAGAAATCGTAAGAATTCAAATGGAATTAAGGGAAATATCAAGAATTTGGAATTTACCAAATTCCGGGTTAGATCCCTCATTTCAATCACGGAAACTTGCCTAAAACTAACTATTTAGGACGCTCTAATGTTTTGTAAAGAGAAAACGGATGAAAAATAGACGTACGGATATCACAGAGCGAAAGATCGAATTGGATAGTTTCCAAAATGAAAACATATTTTATTTTGTTAGGATGAAACTGGATAAGTTTTTTTTTCTTTTTATGTTTATATAAACCTTTAGTTGTCTGATTCAACATCTTAATTTCTTTTTATTAATTAATCCTCGAAATCCTTCTTTTGGCGTGTTATGAAATCCGGTGCCCATTTTGGATATGACTTTTCACCAAATCAAGCCAATCTCTTGATAAAACAATTTAAATCCATAAAATGCTCATAGCATTGGTTTCCATTACTTCAAAAGCCCAAAAATCTTAACCTTGTCCTCGACATAACAACCTCTTATGGACGAATCTTCTGGTCATGCTTAACCAAACTTGTACCAATTTGAACCAATTTTCAACCTCGGTCCAACTTACATGTAACTCAAGGTAAGGTCTCACACCAACTTTGTTCTAGATTTTCATTATGATAAATTTGACTTACATGCAAAATGAGGCAAAAGCTTCACGCGATACTTAATACTTGATTTCAAGTTTTCGAGTGATTAATAATTTTTATTTTCTCTTACACCCTTCAAGCACACGCTTGCAGCCCTGATTACAATAAAAACTGACGATGTACTTTATTACACTCTGATAGCCTTAAATAATGTTATATGATAAGTGATTATTTAGACTTACATATAAGACTAGTTTAGTAGTATATTTAGTATAAATATCCTGAAATAAACACTAATTGAAGGTATTTATGTATTTTTAGGTATACAAGGTATAAAGGAGAAAATAGAGTGATTTCATGAAGAAACAAGGATAAAATGCCAAAATTGTGATTGAAGTCATGGAAGATGGGTAGACACTGTAGGCAAGGCATAGAGGACCAAGAAGAGAAGAAAAATGGTCAACAGTGTCAATGCAATGGCGTCGTTGGACACAACGGACGACACTGGATGGCCAGTGCTGGGCACCGAGTCTAGTGAGTAAGGAAAAATGCATACAAAGAGTATGAAGTTGTGGCGTCGCGATGGCTTTACACACACAGCGTCGGATCACTTATAAACAGGGTCAAGACGTAGAAAATAGAAAGTTTAGAGTTCTATTTCACGTGGAATTGTCTATTAGGGTTTCTAATTATTTTATAAACTATCTTAGGAGTATAAATAGGTATTACAACCTGGTAAACATATACACCACCAAAGATTGCAACAAATTATTATAGTCTTACATAGTTTAGTTTGTTCTTGAGTATTAAGAAGAATTGTAGATGAGAAGACATTGAAGACTCACGTGTGGTTGTTTGATACTTTTTTCTTTGAATTAGTAGAATTTATTTTGCATAATCTCTGATTTCAATGAATACCATTATGTGCATGTTTATTTCAATAATATATGAGTAGTTCATTAATTTTATGGATCAATGGATCCTATTGTTTGAATATTATGATAAAGTAGTATGAGTGGATTATAAAGTTAAAAAGTGCAATGGTTATAATTTGTATTGATTCTACCCGTAGTGCTATGAATATCTTGATCACGTGTTTTTTAATTATGGGTTTTAGAAGTTACAATGGCCATTAGAGCTTTTAAGCTGAATATGGATGACATAACCGTAAAATATATAATATCGATAGATTATTGATTAGGGAAGCACATATAGTAAATTTAATTGGTAAAATATCTAAAGATTTGGAACTTAAATCAATGTGGAACTTACATTATTCACAATGATAGGTGGAGTTCTATTTTGCACATTAGAATATTTTCTGTCAAGATATTGGGTTGATCTAGATTTAAAGGAAATATGTCTATTCTAATTAAGCATTGCATACACATAATGAAGATAAAGGAAGGGAGTTTTGAAAAGCATAGTTATTCATTACCTAGGTAAAGTTATGAACTAAATCTTCTTAATATAAGAGTTTAAAAAGTAATTTACATTGTTTTGTTAGAATAGAATAGTTTAGCTAAAAAAACAAATTAAAAAGGGATTTCCTTAGCAATAGAGTAAATTTGACTAAGTGAATAGTGTGAACTACACATTTCCTAGAGGATGATATCCGTAATCAATGTAAGTTGATCACATTGTTACTACAATCGAGTCGTTATACTTGCGGCCACTATCATTATACCATACAATATACACATTAGGCATTCACCAACATAAAAATATCATTGACATAGTGATTTTCTTTTTCACCAATCCAAGTCTTAATCAACTACACATGTTTTTATTAAGACCCATTAATCTCGTAATTAACTCCTAACGCATATTTATTGAAATCAGGTATTTCACAAATATACTCCCACTTTCATTTAGGAATGGGTAGTGGTTGTGAAGTACCTCGAAGTCTCTACCTTTCGCCCTTGACATGATGGCAAATCTTACATCATCTAACGTAATCAACAACGTCTAATTTCATCTCTTACCACAAATACAAATGACACATGTCGTGATACATTTAGATTCTACCTGGACGAATACAGTATCAGGACCCTTAAGATTCCAAAATAATTTCCTCAATAAATTAAAACTACCTCCAAATGTGATTATCAAATCTCTCAACATAGTAAAGTCAACCACGATGTTATAACAACAAAACCAACCAATAACAAAAATTAATTTATCACCCATTCACAATATTTGTCAAAGTTTTAAATTACAAAATAGTAAATTATTTAAAAAATGTAATAAATTAACTAAAGTTAATTTATTTTAAAATACTAACGATTCAATAATTAAACACATTTTGTAGTGTAGTTTAGGTTGATTTTAAGCACAAATGATATTACAAAAGATATTCTCTTATTTTTGTGATTTCAAGTTTTAAACATGAAAATAAAGAAATGGAAGAAAAGAGAAAGATAAGCAAAACAGTCAACTGAAAAAACATACCAGGGATTAGCCATCATTTTGAATAACACTAAGAATGACCATATAAATCAGCTGCAGAAGAAGGCCAGTGAATCTATAGTGAATTGGAGAATGTATTATAAATCGTCAGTTGAATCGGTAGAGCACAGAGAGCTAAATCAATTATTTGCTAAGACATTTACGTATAAGTTAGGAATCAGTTTGCTGAGGTCGGTTATGGGTTTTCTAGATTAGTATGAAGGATTTGAGTTTATCTAAGATATGTATACGTAGGGAGAGTATAAAAAACCCGAGAGCTTCAAAATAACTCTTTTAATTCTTTCTTTTTGCTTTCCAATTGCTCTAGTTTAGTTTTATTGTCTATGTTTGAAGATCCTTCGGAGCTTTGATTTATATTAAGGTATTTAATCATTCATTATGTCTTTTAATTATATTTATGCGTTGTTTATTTCCAGCATGAGTGAGTAGTCTATTAATCTAAACAAACCCTAGACAATGTAGTATATTTTAGATTATTAAATTGTTGAAATTAAGGAATCACGTGGTTAATGTTTTAGATCTATTCATATACGTCAATCACATAATTAACAAGTTGTTTTTGCGTATTACAAATAAAGGACATTAGCATTGCATGCATAGTTGCAAATGTGTTATGTGGTATTAAGATTCTGATTCTATGTCTATAGTTATTGACAACAATTATAGAAGTAGTAACTAAGATTAATCTATATGGCATTTTCCGAGCGAATGTTCTAGGTGATAGTGTTCTCAGTTGTTTATTATGCAGCTTACGTAATATTGATTTAGATTAGGCATGATTTTCATTAAATTTAATGCTATCGTATTTCTATGGTGTAGCATTTTATCCAATGAGTAGATTTACAATTATAAGAATGTGTCATTTTCATTTAATTAAGGGAAATCGGTGGCTAGTTAAATGCTATAAACCTATTATGAAGTGGAATTTAATGATTTCAAGATTTCATATGTTTTATAATTATAACTATAGTATGAATTGATATGATGTTTTAGTGTTTGAAAGTAATCCAAATATATTATATTGTTTAGTGGAGGTTCGTTTAGATATTTTTTAGTGGGGTTTATTTAGATGTTTGTTTATTTATATCGAATTGCATTTGACTATTGTTTAATTTAGTTCGGATTTGATTTGTTTAGATTAATTTAATTAGTTTGGTTATTTAAGTTAGTAATCATAATTCTGAAGCTATTTAGTATTTCAATTCCTATTTAACTAGATTAATTAAGTTAATAAAAACAAGAAAAAGCTATTTTTCTTTGAGATTTCAAAAATCCCTGTGGAGACGATATATCATTTACCACTACTACAAGTTAACAAAAAACATGCGAAACTATTATGCATGCTCGACACGTGTAAATTTTTGACAACATTGCCGGGGATTTTTAGATAATTTCTAAATGATTATAGACGTTGCATGGTCTATACACTTTGTTGTATTAATTCAACAAGATCTTTACATCCATTTGATCTTGAGATTGATAGAACTTTTAATCAGAGTTTAAGACAATAACAACTTAAGGAAGACTTAGTTAATAGGAAGGAAGACAACAATAATGATATTGATGACAATGTAATTAATAACAATGATAATAGAGTTATCAATACTAATAGATAGCTCACTTTTAGGCAAGCAAACCAAAATGTTACAATATATGAGCCTATGTGCATAGCATATCCTGATGAATTTCATGAATCTGAAATTATATCTGAATTTATTGGCACGTTACCTAACTTCTACGGTATTGACAATGAAGACCCACATAAATTCGTAAGGGAGTATCAATACAAAGTTAATGGGATGAAACCCAAAGAATAAACTTTAGAACAAGTCAAACTTAAGGCTTTTCCTTTTGCATTGAAAGATCAAGCATATAACTGGTTGTTCTATCTTTCATAAGACTCAATAACTACATAGACTCAAATGTTAGAAGTTTTCCTAGATGAATATATGCTTGCTAGAAAAATTAGTTCCTATAGAAAGCAAATAGAGTTGCTAAGATGAAAGATGATGAAAACTTTAATGAATTGTGAGACAGATTTTAAAGACTAATTTCTTCTTGTCCACAACATGGTTAAATTGAAAGGGCCTTATTAGAATATTTTTATGAAGGACTCAATCATTTTAAACAAAGACTACTAGACACAGTATGTAGTGGATCTTTATTTGAAAGAACACCTACTTTAGCGAAAGAAGCAATTACTAAAATGGCAAAACAATCTAAACAATTTGATGAAAATGTTGAATCCTCAAGAAAGAAACTTTATGAAGTGGATAGTACAAGAAATAATACAAGTAACAATAAAATTAATGAGTTATCTAAGATGATTAAATTGTTAGTTAAATAAAAATCTAATTCAGTTAAGGCTTATAGATTCTGTAATGAGGTTACACATCCTACGGATGCGTGTCCTACTCTACAAGAAGAAAACACAGAAGAGGAATGCAATAATGAATCAATTTTTTAGTCCCCCAAGAAATCAATATAGTAATGATACTTATTATCCTGGAAGACCAAATGCAAATCTTGTTATGATCCTCAAAATCGAATTATAACACTTACAGACTAAAAGCTCATATGCAACCTCTACCTAATCAACAGCCTTAACAAAACAATCAACGTATGAATCCAAATTTAGAGCAAATATTGCAAAATTTTATGAGTCAAAGTCATCAAATTTTCACACTGATTTCTTAAAATCAAATTAATTTTGTTCATGCCATTAATGAATTGAACAATTAGTTATGCCAAATGAATTTGCGAATAAATAGATTAAGTACTCAACAGAGTAATCAAGCTAAAGCACCCGCTTATATTAATGTTTCTCCTACTAATCAAGTACAAGTCAATGATATATTCAGTGATAAGAAAGACACAACTATAATTGGCAAGACACCTAAACAAAGCAATAAAAAGAAGGTTCAAAAGACTATTAAAGAAGCATATAAAAATTTTTACAAAGGACATGTGTTCATATTCTACCATTCCACAACGATTAATTGGTGCTAGGAATGAAGAAATCAATGAAGACATTTTTGAATCATTTAGGAAGATAGAAATCAATGAACCATTGATAGAATCAATTATGCAATTTTCTAATTACGATGAAGTTTTGAAAGAATTCTCTGAATCAAACGACAAATCTTTAAAAGAATCTAAAAAAACTTAGGAAAAAAAAGTATATTATTTAATTAAAAAGAATATACCTAAGAAATATTCTGACCCAGGGATGTTTGGAATCCCTATCACAATAAGAACCTCATTGATAGATTTTGCTATGTGTGATCTCGGAGGATCAATAAATATTATGTCACTCAAGTTATATGAATGAATGAAAATAGGTTCACTGACCAATGCACCTATTAACCTTACTTTAGCTAATAATACCGTTATTAAATCTTATGGTTTACTAGAAGACGTTTTAGTCCAAATTAATGACTTAATATTTCTCGTCGACTTCTATGTCAGGGAAATAGGAGACTCAATATCAGCTAGGTCCCTATCTATACTTTTAGGAAAACCATTCATCAAAACAGCTAAAACGAAACTAAATATCTTTGAAGGAACAATGTCTATAGAGTTTGAAAAAAAATTGTCACTTTTCATTTGAATGATGAAGATATCTATGGAAAATCTAATGAAATTGATGATGAACAAACTAAATATAATGAATTGTTAGAATTAAATCGTCATATAGCTGAACTATATGTTATCAATGCAGTAACAATGGAAGATGGAAATGTTAAGACCACGAACAAGCAAGGTGAAGAAACTGCTAATCATTAGACATTAGCCCAAGAATGAAGGGTTAAGCAATCAAACAATGCTCAGAATAATAACATGGAGGAAATTAAATCTAGAAATAATAAGAAGAAAAAAAAATCCAACAATTGTCAAGCTCGACGATCCGGTGATATATACATAAACATAAAGGTCAAATAGGCTTGGTACTTTAAAGTTATATGTGGTATGGGTTCTAGGGAAAACTACATGCCAATTTATTTTTCTTCTTCACTCTCAATTAGAATTAGATGTAGTTGTTTACAAAAAAGTTGCCCTACCAAATGGGTATTCAATAGAATCAATAGGTGTGGTTACTAATGCACCAGTTCAAATTGACAAGTATATTATTCCTACAGACTTTTGATTATGTTACACTTCCTTAACGAAGATCCTGTATTAATTTTAGGACGACCTTTCTTAGCCTTTTAGCAAGTTGTCATAGATATTATGAACAAGACAACTACTTTTCGAGTGCATGGTCAAGCAATCACTTTCTGCAATGGTACAAAAGTGGATAATCCTACACTTAAGTTCATAGAACTAGCCTAGAACTGCATGGTTCAGTCGAAGTAACGACAATAAATAAGAAAGCTTTATAGGAGACAGCCCATATTTTATCTTTATTTTCCACTTTAGTATTAAGATTAGTTAGTTGTTTTTACATTCTCTCAACTTTTGGCTCTTATAATAGGGATATTTTAGGAATTTAATACCGAAATAGTTTCATGTAAAGGGGTTGATCGAGCCAATTTATTTCGTATTATATTGTTTTATGCATTAAGTTATGTCAATTAGTTATTTATGGTAATAAAATAAATTATTTAATACATACCTTAGTTAAATTATGGAATTTAAAATATTTCTACCTTTATTAATATATATATATATATGTATGATAATTAAATGTGGAAATCGATTTAATATGAAAAATAGAAAAATTAAACCAGCAATTCCAGCTTTTACCGAAAATCGCTGGGTAAATCAGTAGTAGTTTGCAGAATTTTCAATGTAAATCTAAAGCCAACGATTTCTCACTGAATCACATTTACAACTAGAAATCGTTTGACAAATCGCTGAGTCAATGAGGCTCATTTTTAGCAATTTTATCATATATTTTTCATGAATCCACTTAACTTTAGTGTACTCTTTCGCTCAAAAGACAAATTTTTACATAGATTCAACCCTCCAAAGATTAACTTTAGTGTATTTAAGTGATTTCCACCTCAATCCTCACACATTCAACCAAAAAACATGGTGAGTTTTGAGAGTATATAGTCATCTAGCGCTTGAGCAAGGGAGTTTAAATAGGAGCTTGGGAGAGTCTAGAGAAGCAATCTTGATACTTGAAAGAACCACTTTCAAGAAGGTAATCAACTAAAACCCTAACCTCTTATAGATTAGATTTTTTGGTTTTTAGTCGATTTTCGATTGATTATTATCATAGAAATTCAATTTTGGAATTTTTACTTTAAAATGGTTTTGATATCAAATGTTTTCCATTATAATATTGCTATGGGAATGTGTAATGCTTTGCTTATCACTATCGCATTTTTAACTATTTTTATGTATGGCAAGTAAATTGAATTTTATAAGCAAACTAATTTGAGACTAAGTTTCAAATGATTTTGAGGGTTTTTTGTGAATATTTATCAATTGATTTGAATTACTTGCAAAGCTCATTTTTCCCAATTCCATTTTATCAACGACTTCCATATGAGTTTCAAAATCTCAATTTTAAAAAACTTTTCTAGTGATTTCTTATTCTCGATAGATAGTTGAACTTTATCGACTACTTTTCCAAAAAACTTGGTCCCAAATGATTTTTACAGGTTCATTCTTTTACCTATAATATTCCAAATGGTCGGAGGTGATTATGGTAAAAGTTCACGAGAAGCGAAGGGGAAGGGAAAGTTAGTGGAGAAATCAAAAACAAAATTTAAAGTTTCCCAGATTCAACCCACATCCATATCTTTCAATACATCTAGATTAAACCTACTTCGCCATTTTCATTTAGTTACATCTATAAGGATGATTATGTGGATGAGGAGGAAGTATAGGAAGTTAAATGAGAGATATTGATAGGGAGAAGAACTATGAATCGGGGAAGGAAGATTTTGTAACTGAGAAGGCCTACGAAGATTTCTAGAGTGATGTAATTAAGGGTAGGAAGTTACTCCCGGAGAGGAGATTTAATGTGAAGAACAAATTAAATTATAATCCTAGGATCCTAAAGATCATAGAGACAAGAAATTGGGGTTTACTAACTAGATGTTACAACCACCTTGACCTAGAAGATGTCCCCAGTGAATGGGGTTATGAACCTTTAGTGAGAGAATTTTATGCCAATGCATATGGAAGTGAAAGTAAGACCGAGTCTGGAGTTAGAGGGAGGACAGTAGAATACTTCGCTGCCAGAATAAATCAGTATTTTGGATTATCGAGTTTTCACTAAAAATAAAATAACAAGTACCCAAAACTCGAGTATGGAATTAAGTATTATTTCCCACCAAAACAATAAGGGGAGTTTTAGAGGCAATCCATAGAGATGGATTTATTTTTAACATGGAGGAGTACTCAAAACACATAACCATAAAGGTGTTTAGGAAGTCCACTAAAGTTTGGTGTTATTTCATCAATGTCAGCTTACTGTCGAGCTTGCAATACTACTTAATAGTGAATTACAAGGTTCTCCCTACTTTACCACATTGTCTTAGGGTTAGGATACTTGGATGTTGGCAAAGTCATTTATGAATTCATTAGGAGTACCATCACCACCAAGAAAAATGGCACCCTACCTTTTCCTTTAATGATTAAACCTTCTATAGGATGGACCAAGTGAACATGGCGGGACTCGAGTTGGATGTTTTACCGAAGAAGACCATCACTGATGATGTAATAGAGAGATATGGTATAGTGAATGCTTATGAAGACACAAAAGACGATAGAGAAAGTTCATATGGTGAAAAGAGAAACTAAGAAGAAAAGGAAAATCAAAAACGACGCGAGGAGAATCTTGGAGGAGATATCGAAACTTGAAATGATTCGAATATAGAGCAACCCGCTTGGGACTATGACGAATTATACATGGAAGAATCAAAGTTGTCTTTCATGGGTGCAATCTTACGCAATCAGATGACGACTCTACTCAATCAAGAACTGGTATTCGAGAACCAGATAGCCTTAGCAATGAGCATCCACAGAATAGAAAAAAGGTAGAAGAAAAGTTCAGAATTACTTTTAATTCAATATTCAAGTTGACAGAAATTTACATAATTTCTTCTGATATCAAGTATGAATTTTATTTTTCTTTATTTTAGTTAGGAAAAGAATGGAAATGAATATATGTGTGCGTGTGTGTGTGTGTGTGTGTGTGTGTGTGTGTGTGTGTGTGTGTGTGTGTGTGTGTGTGTGTGTGTGTGTGTGTGTGTGTGTGTGTGTGTGTGTGTAATA
This sequence comes from Stephania yunnanensis, assembly GCA_039657365.1. NCBI lineage: Eukaryota > Viridiplantae > Streptophyta > Magnoliopsida > Ranunculales > Menispermaceae > Stephania > Stephania yunnanensis. Next base: position 46,085,028 of record CM077584.1, on the reverse strand, counting down.
GATTTTGTATGAAAGTGATATTTTTATTAGCCAAGTGAATTTTATAATAGAAGGAGTTTATTTTACACCCTTTTATTAACTTTACTACTTGATGAACACTAATTGAGTGCCTTGTGTTAGTCATAATAATGGATAAGAGATCGAAACAATAGTACAAGATGAACAAGATAGATTTCTATGAATCTTATGATGCAAAAGCTATTGATTAAGTATTTTTACAGTATATGTATAAAAAGCTATTATGCTACAATTGAAAGATGAAATGGGTTAGAAACCGATGAATTTTTATAAGTTAGAAAGAATATTTTCTTTAATTTTGGTGGATAGTAGAAGGGTTAAAAATAGTTTATAAGATAAATATATAGAGAGTCCTATAGATTCCGAAGGAAATTGAGCAAGGATTATATAGTGGGAAAAGTGAGAATGTCCAAAGGAAAAAAGAGAAGGGACTCAAAAGAAAAATTAAAAGAAATAATTAGAATAGAGTAGAAAAAAATAAAAGAGATAAAAAGAAAAGATGGATGTTCTTAAACTCTTTAAATAAAAAGATTTAACTCGAGTACTTAAAACAAGATTAGAATGAAGTATTTCTTAATCTAACATATTCTAAATGACGTATTCATTGGTATCTTAGAGAAATTCCTATTTATTTTGATTGCGGTGTTTTTGTAAAGTATTTTATGATACATTTTGGTTCAGCCTGAATGAATACAGTGTTTGGACCTTTGAGTCTCCCTGGGGATCTCCTCTCGAATCTTTGTAATCGATAAAATCCATAACCTACCCCTCCATCTCAAACTTTAATCATTAGACTTCGTCCAATCTGAGTTATCGCTGCTCCTTGCTAGATCTCTAAATTATCCATCGTCAACATTATTCAACTAGCTCTCAATAACTCACTGAATAGAGATAGTATGCACCCTAAACTGAGCAATAACCAACAAATCACGTGATTTAGAAATCGATAAATTAAAAATACCTCCAAATGCAATTTTCCAATCTCTCAACGGAGTAAAGTCGACCATGACGCTACAACAACAAAACCAGACAATAAAAATTAATCTATCACCCATTCACAATATCCATCAAAATTCCAAATTAAAAAAAAAAATAATTTAATTAAAAACTATAATAAATTAATTTAAATTAGATTTATTTAAAAAAATACTGACAATTCAATAATTAAACACATTTTATATTGTAATTTAAATTGATTTTAAGCATAAGATATAATATTACACTAGGTATTCTCTTGTTTTTTTTATTTCAGGTTTTAAATAAGAAAATGAAGAAATGAAAGAAAAGCGAAAGATAAGCAAAATAGTCAACAAAAAAATGTACCAGTGATTAGCCTGTGATTTGGAATAACACTAAGAATCGTCATATAAATCAGCAGCAGAAAAAGACCAGCGAATGTAATGACCCATTACCTTAAGTGGGTGATTAGTGTTAATATGAGTTTTATTACCTTAGACTCGTGGGTGATTAATCCTTGAAATTGCATTTTTGTTACATATGAGTTTTAATTAACTATACCGTGTTTATAAAACACTCTAGTGGTTGGAGTCACTAATAATGTGCATCAATCATGTGATTACATCGAAATCATACTCGATGTGACGACCCCAAATTCGAGAGACAAACCAGGCACCGCCACGTCGCCGGACACGTCACTAAGCCATGCCACGCAACCTACCATCTAATACTTCAACTCGATTGATGTTTGTTCGAGGTGTTTAGTATTTATAGAATTAATTGGATTTATTGTTCTATAATTGACTAATTGAAAAATTAATGGGACGCCAAATATACCGGTATGGGTCAAAGATAACGCACACGAGTCGTGGGGTAGCGTGCGCGCACTGAGTGTACTTGTTGGCACGCACGGCGAAATCATAAATGCGTGAATATATATATATATTGTATATATAAATATATATTGGAAATGAATAAATAATTAATAACTGGTGGGCACCTAGTGGTACGCAGGGTTGAAGGTGACACGCGTGGGACGTGCAATAGTGGCACGCCTGAGAGTGGTCATTGGTGCACGATGAATTTTTGGGTGCAAAAATACATAGATGAATATGTATTTGTATATATATAGTTATATATGTAAATTATATATAAATAAATCCTAAAGTTTAAATTAAATATAACTATACATTGGATTTGCCTCGAGATATGTGTAGCGTGAGAGTCGAGGAAATGTATGTTATTACGTTGCCTAGTTTATGAGGTTTTCACGCATCGAGATGCATGTGACCACATCACAATAACAATCAAGTAGTGCATACATAAGTATGTATGTAAAAAATAAAGGCTATAGATTTACTTCGAGATACGCGATGCATATCTCGAGGAAAGCAAGGTATAATTAATCCTAAGTAGGTTAAGAGGAGGTTTTGGATTGATTAATATCCACAAGATTTTCTTCGAGATTCGTGTTACATATCTCGAGGAAGATAAACTTAAAAGTGAAATATTAGATCTACATCGAGATTCGTATTGCGTATATCTCATAGAAATTCATTATTCATCATCTTTAACCACCGCCTCCTCTCTGTAAAAACCAAAATTGAAAATGGAGAAGAGGAAGAGAGCAACCGGAGAGAGTGATGGAGAAAAGGGACCGAGAGAGAGAGGAGATGAAGACTATGACGAAGGTGAGATGATTGGTGTTATTGTTGTAGGCTCTTGTTTGTTGTTGTTCTTGTTGGACTCATTGAGGATGGAAAGGAGGCGATGAACTGCATAGCGGTTCGTCCAAACAAGGAGACGACACGAATCGTCTCCTCTCCACGAGAATGCTCTAGGTTGGATCAAATCCAACCCCAGAAATATAAAAAAAACTAACAAAACTGAGAAAAGCTCTATTTCATGAGGAAGAATAGGGGTAAGCCATGAACCCCGCCAGTTCGGCTCGATTGAGACAAACTCGGTTCGTCCCGATTCAGGCTCGACCTATTTCAAAATAAAAAAAAAGAGGAAAGAATATAGAAAATGGTGAAAAAATCCCAAAAACTAATATTCTGATTAAATAAATAGAAATTGATGAATTTTTATGAAAATAAAATATTCAAAATTCCGGGCGAGACTTTATACAGGGTTTTACCTCATAAAGCGCAAAATGGTCACATTGGCCTAACATTTGATAAATTGATTTTGAATTTGATTGAGACCAGTTTAAGGGTCTAATTAAATAATATTGAACCCAAATTAATTATAATTGGTGTATTTTTAGGCTCTTGTTCTATGGGGAAAGGTTTACGGATTTCGAGAGTCACGAAAATTGGTATAAAATTAGAAAAAGCTTAGTACAAGTAAGTGGGACCTGTACTCTTATCAATTATACATCGTAAAATAGTTATATTTAGTGCATGTTGTTTATGGACTGGGAGATAGGGCAATGTACCATGACTTGAATGTGTTAGTAAACTATTTTATGAAAAATTATCCGAAAAGAGGTAAGACGGGCGAATCGAACTGGAGTGACATTGAAAGTGTTGGATCATTACCAACACTTTCCCTTAAGAGACATTGGGGTATCTGGTTTTTGCTTTCCTATTGTTTTATATCAAAAAGTGAAGACCTAGATATTGAAAGGTCAACCAATACCCTTCCTTCAGATTCGTGATGCTAACTGGTTGCTACTTTCCATTTAAGAGTAGGCAGCTACGTTATACCTCGATACACCACAAAATCATAATCATAGACATATGATTCTAAAGTGTAGTCCTAGGTGACGGGATTCTATGACTTTATTTTTAAATGCAAAAGAAATAAAAAAAAGTCATGGATACAGTTGCAATTGACCATTGAACTTGCATTTTGCTATGTATTGTTTATAATATTTTCAATAGTTGAATAGATATACTTTGGTTTCATATTGCTATTCATTGATATTTAGGTGATAGTTGATACGATTACGAGCATCACTTACTAAGCAAGTTGGAGAGCTTATTCCCCAATTAATATTTTAGGTTAATGACTTGCGCTTCAACTCAAAAACGAGGAAAATTAGAAGTCTATAGTGTTCTCTACGGTGATGTGATTTCCTTGTTGTTTATATATTATATTGAATTACTATTTTGTACTAAATAGGGTGAGGATATGATTTTATAATTGAGGTTTATACCGATTTTAGATATATCTTATGGTTTATCGAAAAAGTTTTAAATTTCCTCTGCATTTTATGTTATTTATTCGATATAAGATATACCATATTTGTGATTATCAGGTATGAAGGACAGTTGTATTGTTACTCTAATTGAGTCCGACTGGTGTACCAGGGCTTAATTAAGGTTTCAGGCCGAGTATCACCCTAATCGGGATAATGGATGCTACAGCAAATCCACAACGAACGAAAAATGTACTATAGATCGCCAGCTAAATCAGTGGAACACAGAGAGCTAAACTCAGTGATTTGCTCAACTATTTGTGTATAAGTTAGGAATCGCTGAGAATTTGCTGAGGTCAGTTACAGGTTTTTAGATTAGTATGAATGATTTAAGTTAATCTATGATATGTATACGTAAGGAGACTATAAAAAAAACCAGAGAGCTTCGAAATAACTCTCCTAATTCTTTCTTTTTGTTTTCCTATATATTGCTCTAGTTTAGTTTTATTGTCTATGTTGGAAGATACTTTGGAGCTTTGATTTATATTAAGGTATTTATTCATTCATTATGTCTTTTAATTATATTTATACGTTCTTTATTTCCGGCATGAGTGAGTAGTCTATTAATCTAAACAAATCTTAAACGATGTAGTATATCTTGGATTACTAAATAGTTGTAGTTAAGGAATCATGTGTTTAATGTTTTAGATCTATTCACACACTTCAATCACTGAACTAACAAGTTATTTTTGCATATAACAACTAAAGGAGATTAGTATTGCATGCATAGTTGCAAATTTGTTATGTGGTATTAAGATTTTGATTTTATGTCTATAGTTATTGAGAACAATTAAAGAAGTAGTAACTAGGATTAATCTATAGGGCATTTCCCGAGTGGATGTTATAGGTAATTGTGTTCTAAAATGCTTATTATGTGGCTTCGGTAATATTGGCTTAGATTAGGCATGAATTTCATTGAACTTAAAGCTATCGTATTTCTATGGTGTTGCGTTTTATCCAATAGGTAGATTTGCAATGATAAAAATGTGACATTTTCATTGAATTAGGAAAAATTGGTGGTTGGCTAAAGGCTATCAACCTATTATGAAATGGGGTTAAATGATTCCAAGATTCCATATGTGATAAGTTGGTTATTATATGTTTTTATTAGTTTAATTTAGTATATTTAATTATGTAAAGTCTCTAAAATATATATTTAATCATATTTTTGGTCAGTTTCAGGTGAAACAGAGCGCGCGATTGAATTCATGGTGGAAAATACTCAAATAGAGTATTTACTTGTAGTGATCGGATGCTAAACAGTTTGCCTCGAGTTACGCGTTACGCCGTGGGTAGAATAGGAGACATCATATTTCAACCAATTAGAAGCTGCCACATCAGCTTATATCTTCTCTCAACCAATCACACGTTGCCATGTCAGCGGTTTTTCGTCACGGCAGCAACCAACATCACGTTCCAGCAGCTACCAAGTGTTGGCCTCTCATATCTCCAAGCATGTCACTCATTGGTTCTCGACCAATCTCGTCTTGACACCTCAGCATCAACAACGTCCAACAGCTCACTTGCTTCAGCCTTCATCAGTTCTTCTTCGGGATACGCGTCAGCACTATCTCCCAGATTTTCATAGAATTTCTGCACAAGTTTCTTCACCGCCTACTGTCGTCACTTGTTGATCTCCCACTACACCAGCACGTCATCAACAAGGGTCTTCTCCAATTAGACGATGCCCCGTGGCTTACGCATACCAAACGGGCCAATCATGTTTTGACACATGGAGGATATCAATTTTTAACCCAAAAATAGTCCATAGATCGTCTTCGCACATAAGTCACCTCTACAACACCTAAAGTTAGTTTCTTTCATCTTTCGAGACCAATTTTTAGTAGTTTTATATATTATGAACCTAGAGTATTATTAGAAAACACCGAACACCGACTATTATTGTTTTGTTATCGACTTCTCTCGACGATTTCCTAGGTCGGCGAAGAAACAAGTCAGGATTATGGATTCATGGCATATTATGTGAGATCTTTTAATTTATTATTTTAATTTTGTTTAATTCTCCTATTTCATTGTTGTTGCTTTTAAGGAATATGGTTTATATCTAGGGTATCTATGTGGCCAGTACATACTTTTAGGCGGACAACCTATAGTAATTTGGACAATTAGTATCTGTGTAATTGTACTTTTGGACCAATAAAGAGATGAACACTCACCCGTTTGTCGTAAAACCCTTTTCAGTTCTTAAGTGTGCAACAATTGAATCGAGGTTAAATTGGAAGCAAATGTGATCCGGTTATTTAGGATTAATATTCCCACAAATTCATATTACTGCATTTAGTGTGTTAAACCCGATTGGCGGATGTCTAGGGTTATGCATTACTTAGGGAAGTTGTTAGTGGTGGACGTCCTGGCTATCAAGATTAGAGGAACGAGGAATTTCAGGCGAATACCGATTTTCTATAGCTAATCTAGGAGAAATTAAATTAATAACTTTTCGAAAAAGATTGAAGACCATGATTGTCATTTAATCTTGATCCTGATTTGTAAAACTGTAGACCTATGTGTTAATTATGTGTTTTCTTCAAACTATTTGAAAGTTGTTTTAGTTATTTTATTTATTTAGATTAGTTAGTTAAATTATTTATTTAAAACCTTCGATTTTTCCTTTTCGTTGTTTTTAACCTTAGAAGAACCATCAATCTCTGTGGGATCGACCCTTTGCCACTATTCTACAAAATAGTTGGTTTTGAAACTTTATTTTATTGACGCGTTCAGCGCGAGTCAATATGTTTTATAATTATAACTATAGTATGAATTGATATGATGTTCTAGTGTTTGAAAGTAATCCAAATATATTATATTGTTTAGTAGGGATTTGTTTAGATGTTTGTTTATTTATATTGAATTGCATTTGGATTTTGTTTAATTTAGTTTAAATTTGATTTATTTATATTAATTTAGTTAGTTTGGTTATTTAAGTTGTTAATCATAATTGTTAAGTTAAGAAAAAGTTACTTTCCTTTGAGATTTCGAAAATCCCTGTGGAGACGATATCTCATTTACCACTACTACAAATTAATAAAAAATACAAGAAATTATTGTGCACGCTCGAAACGTGTCAAATATTATGTTAACTAAAAATATAGTAAATTAATATAAAAACAATAAATTGACATTAAAAAACAACTTTATACAAAAATAGTAATTTGTTCAAAAAATTAATTTATTAAAATCAAAATATTAGGTAATTTTAATTAAAAACATTAAATAAAATTAAAACCATAAATAAAAATAAATACAAAAATAAATATAAAAAATACAAAAAAAATAATCCTAAGTGGTGTTGCGCAGTGGGGCGGCTAGGCGGTGGGCGATGGTGGAGATGCGATGGCACGACGACTTAGTGCCGCAGCTCAACATTGGGTGGTGGCGCTATGGTAGTCTGAAACAAGTAGTGGACGGTGCGGGGAAACCGAGAGAGACAAAGACAGAGAGAGAGAAAGAGAAATTCGAGGGAGGGTGAGGCAATGGGCAGTGGTGCAGTGGTGGCTGAAACTACACCCAAAGGGGGTGAATTTGGTGTACTAAGAGTTCATTGCCTTTTTAAAGCATTTTAATGAATAGCAATGCTTAACACACGTGCGCGTGCAATAATATCAATGTAATGCAGTGGTGAAGGAGGTAGAGAAGATGGAAATGAGACACAAGATTTATAGTGATTTGATCCAACCGATCTATATCCACTACCTAACCTCCCTAGTTAGGATTTTCAACCCCGGTTATATTATCAATAAGTGTTACAACCTAAGCTTACAAGCCTATAGCGTCTAATTACAAATTAGGACCTCCCACCTAGCCTCGACTAGGTCTTCTCTTGACTTAGATTCCATTAAGTCTTACAATCAACAACTTACAATAATAACTGATGAATACAATGAAAATTGACTTTACAAAGTAAAGTGACAATAATAGTCCAATTACTCACAAGCCTCCTAATGCCTACAACTCTTATGCATGCAAGTATGATTATGAATGAGATAATGAGTTTGCCTCTGATTTTGCACCAATATATGTCAAGAAACTGACAAAATAAAATCGATTAAAACGAGTGCGGTTTCCAATCCTGTAAATAAGTGGTTTGTAGAAAATCAAGATTAAGACCAAAAACTTGTTCAAATCAGTCTCGGGATTTGAAAGTCAATTTTAAGCACAAAATCGAAAATATATATGTTCAATAACACAACAAATAATTTCCACACAACTATCTCACCGAAAGATGTAATTTAAGCACAATTAAAGTAGGAAATCAAAATTTCTTATAATCCAAAGTGGGATTAATTAAGATTAGTTTTGGAGTGTGGATTGCAAGCCTTAGAACACCTCTATGGCACCAACTTCGAGATCAATTCAGTTGCCTCAAAAGGCGCCAAGTGATTATGTGCAAAACTAGTCAAATTGATGTGAAAACTTGGACAATGGAGAGTTTTTTTTATCTTTAGACGATAGTTGTGTATTCCAAGTGGTTTTGAGTGTTCTCTAATCCCTTTTGACTGTTCGTGATCATTATCTCGATCCATGGGCCCAATACCATCCACATATTCAAATTAAAGAAAAAGATAGAAGCTTTTTAAAAAGCTGTCAGGAAACTGTTTAGTGCGGTAACTGCAGGTAGCACGCTAACTAGCAGAGACTAAAGAGTAAATACTTTCTGGTTATGTTTAGTGACTCTCTAACTGACCTACGAATCCGCTAAACCTCTGAAAATGCATTAAACATCTTTAATAGGATTAATTGGAGCTGTTTCGACATCCTGAATGATTTTTAAAACCCAAAAATTGGAGATTTTATTTTCATGAAATATATAAGGGTTTATCTACAAATATTTTGATAATGATTTCAAAAACATTCAAACTAATATTAATGCATTCAAAATCAATTACAACAGTTTTTACACCATCGATGCATGCTGAAAAACTTGTTTTATGATTTAAAAGTATTTTCAAATCATGAGGTTTTAATCTTTCAAAATCGAAACTTGAAGTTACTTGAAAACTTGAAGTTCAAAAAATGCATGAATCTAATGCATTTGGATTGTGTAATTGAAATTACATACCTTATATAAGTTGTACAAATAGTGATAATGACTTTTCAATGTCTTTCCTTGTCCCAATACATTCTTGAGCTTTTCGATCTCATTTCTTCCGATTCTATTTAAACTTGTAAAGTTAGGTTTCCTTTTATCTTGCATATACTTGACAAACTTTTTAGTACTAATTCACATTATTTGTTGACATCAAAATCTCAAGTGAAGTCTAAGTGATAGAACACTTATTCCAACAATCTCCCCTTTTTTGATAACAAACAACCTGAACTTGACAAATAAACATATATAATAAGTGCATATCAAGCAAATTAGTTTCAAGTTCAACAACAAGATTTCTCCCTGTCAAATCCTAAAGTTTTTAAACTTATAACTAAGGCTAATCAGATATTAACAGAGCCTAATTATGGTTTAGAGCGCAAACGAGAGTTGTGGGTCGGTGAAAGAGAGATATATAGGTAATCTTATTATCGCGTGATGTATTCCTAGTGTTGAGTAGTATATATTATGTTATTTTGCGAAATTCAAAGTTAATTGAATAAATTCAAAGTTCGTGAGGTTTTGTCTCGAGATACATGTCGAAATAGGAGCCAAGATAATTATAATGTTGACGTAAACTTTTGTTTTGAATTTCATGAAAAATAATTGTGTTTAAGTTTAATAATGTGATATTTACAATTAAATAGACTTAACGAGCCGTCATGGGCTCCCACATCTCGATTTACATGCGAGATGTGTTGTTTGAGAGTTTCGGAGCGCATTGGTAAATTCCTTAATTTTTGGTCGAATTGAGGTATTTTTTGGGGTTTAGTTAGGACATAAAAATGAGGAGATAAATATGAGAATAATAGAAAATGGCAAAATGACCCATATGGGTATTTGTTTTATATATTTGGAGATAACAATTGATGGGGAGTGTGACGGCCCATTTCTCCAAACAATGCACCGCCTGGCATAATCCCATCATCAAGCCTAAATCCATGTCATATAGGACTTAACAATGTATTAGTCAGTCTTTTGTCTCTTTCACCTCATTATATATGTTCAAGATAAGTATTATTCATTTATCATTTGTTGTGATTTTTGGAGTTAACTTTTTAATTATTATAATATTATCAACTGAAGACTTAATAAAATTTGTGGAAGCATTCTAAAAACACCTATTGTGGAAGCCAGGTAAGTAAACTATCACATGAAACCAAACAGAGAAATACATGCATCAATTCGGGAGTCTAGTCTCTCAACCCAATATACAGTTCAAAATTATATAGAAAAACGTAAGTAATAAATACACAAAATGATCACCTACAAAACTAGCATAAACCACTTACCGAGGGCTTAAGTTAGTCATTGATCTTCTCTTTCCCTGGTCTACTACTCGAATTATCTGCACCCTCCGTCACAAACTAGATGGTGAGTACAGTAAGTAAAAGTAAATCCTGAAGGCTAGTCATCCACAATTCCAATATATACAACGAACGATAAGTGAAAGCATACAATAGCTTTGAAGAAAGAAAAGCTAAGAGAAATGTATGCAAGAAGTAACCAAACTATTACAAAGGATAAAAAAATTAAGATGTCACGCAAATCTAGGTTAGTCGATATCCCGGGTCCCATACCCCGTGTGCTGCACTAGAAACATCGGCTATATGGTGTGCCGACATCCTCAGGGAATTTAACCCTGTGAGTTGCGCTACTAATAAGATAGAAATACATCGGCTGTGTTAAATGCCGACATTCCCGGGAAATCTAACCCCATGAGTCGTGCATCTCATATAATAGGGGCCTAAACTGGTGGAATATTTTATATTTGGCATTAAGTCGAGTTTGTATATTACATAAACACAAGTACTTCACAACACACATATTGACATAGAGGCGTTCAAACACCAATAAGGAATGAACATATCATAGCATGCTTTTTGGTAAGAAAACTAAGCAGTCGAGAATCAACAACAATAAGAGAATCCAACAAAGAACGAGATCAAGGCAAGGAATGCCACATATCAAGTCATAACATGATTAAAAGAATCCAATAAACTTAATTAGGAAACACAAAGAGAAATCATGGCATTTAGAATAAGAGAAGGCAAAAAATTAGTCCATGCGATTGTATATCAACTTAAGTAATGGAAGTGAATTACAAACAATTGCCTTAACAGGTTTACTCGAGTAAGCACGCAAATTTCCTAGATTAATTTGGTTGTCATGCACTCCGAACTCACATTCCACGCTCCGTAAGTCCTCTCTAAGATTCTGAAGTGTCCTAACAAATTTAATTTAACTTGTTTTAGGTTGATTGAATAGTTTTAAATTCTAATTTTTCATAATCAACCCTCTTAATAATTTGTTTATGTTGAAATCTATGTTATTAAATAAAGATAGTTTTGGTGCAGCAATTTGTAAGTTGATTTCAATTATCAAAACATTAAAATTATGTATTGTAGTCCATAGAAAACGTTTTTAGAGTTATGTATTAGCTTTTCAGAAATATAAGGTTTGCACAATTTCGACAAGAAACGAGGGAGTAGATATGGAAGTTTTACCACGATGACTCAAAATATTTTTATATTCCAACTAGCTACTTTGTAAAATTCATTTCTCCTAAAATATAGCTTCAAACATCAAGATTTTTCTACTAAAGCCTACAAACAAATCATAGAACGTCATACTAAAAGATGAGCTCAATCCAATAAGAAATGAAGGAGTTATGCTCAAGATAATAGGACATTAGCAAACTATGAACCCATAAACTTCATATTCATCACCAAAGTTGCAGATGATTTTTAGATATGAAAACATTAGAATTTCAAAATAGTTCAATAGGCAAAAGATGTTCCCCTTTGAGTTAGCTTTCAAATGCCACCAGAATGAGTCTATTTCAATTTAAAATGAGTAAGTTATGACCAAATTACAGGAGTGGTTCATAACTACATAAATAATTTCCAATTTTGTTTTACAGCTTCATGAACTTCAAAAATTCATAACTTTTTTATTTCAAAACCAAATTGCGAACTTCTTAACAGCTGGATTATCAACTCAAAATGATGAATTCGAAAATGTTATAGGTTTTTGAAATTGAAACAACTATTTACCTGAGTTTTAGAAAATCTGCTTCATATGATTGAAAACCCAATTTTGAGTAAACTTTGAAAATTTCAGTTTTGATCAAACTAAGCATAAAAACCTTCCCAAATCAGTTTTGACAAAAGCCCTTTGATTACCCATTCAATTGCGTCAAGTACAAATTAAAAAGATGAGATTTGTTACCTAGTGCGTAGTTGTTCTTAGGACTTGAATCTTCTACTTTAGTTGATAAATTCTCCTCCAACTTGATGAATTTGCTACCATCAACCACAATTTCCAGCAGCTCTTAAGCTCGGAATTTTAATTTTAAAGTTATGTTTCTTACATGTTAAGATCAAGCACTAAGTCTTGTTTGTATAGTTTTTATTTTTATCACAAGCGCGCACACACACATCTTAATGCCCATCAATGGCTTCATTTGCTCCAACCAATTCCACTAACTCTTATCTACTAACACACTTTCCTACTTAAATCTCATGAGATTCCATTCTACTGCAAATCTTAAGGAAATCACGTGGTTCATGAATTTTTCATCCAACTATAGGCATTTGTAATTAATTGATTCAATTAATTTAACTTAGATACTTTTATACATATGATTAATGAAATTAGTCACATAATTAACACAGTTGTGATCCCACTTACTCCCAACTATCCAGCATCCAGTGCCCCGACCTCGACACGCATTTCAAGGCATTTGCATGTGTTCAATATTTTATTTAAACTTTAAGCTTTGTAATTGATTTGATCTCAACCATAAGTTAAGTAAATAAGTTACATGACCACATTAATATTTAATGTCAAATTAGAGACTAACCATATCACTATCTACTCGGTCCCACACTCGCACGCATCTCGAGGCACTACTCTACTCTTGCGCCGAATTTGAGAATATACAAGCTAAATACAAATTTTCACTCGAAAATATCATACATCTCAGTCTCTGAGTCAGTGTTAGAACCGCGTACCCGCTCTCTGGCTACGTCACGGGTCGGTGACTCTAATTAGAGACTAGTTTGCTATAAGTAAATTTTTGGCTGTTACCGGGAGTTAGGTCATTTGGTTTGGTTTTAGTTCAACTGAAAACGAAACAAGGGGTGTGTTCACTGGGCATCGTTCCCTTCAACTGGCTCGTCCTCATCGTCACTTCCAAACCTCCCTCGTCGCCCTCACTGTTTTTTCCTCTCTTATCTCTCGTCACTGGTCCAATTTCCTATCCCTTCATTGTGTAATCGATTGAGTCGAGATATCGAGAGAGAGAGAGAACCGTAACTGTGGTATGTGCATCGATCTCGAGATATCGAGAGAAGGAGAGGGAGAGAGAGAGAGAGAGAGAGAGAGAGAGAGAGAGAGAGAACCGTAACTGTGGTATGTGCATCGATCAAGGTGAGTTGAAATCAGTTGTTGTTTTCAAACTCAATTGGGATTGGTTTGATTCGAAGGTTAATTAGGAGAGAATGTGAAACGGTGGTTGAATTGTGCGAGAAGAAGGAATAAGAGATTAGATCAGTTGATGAAAAAAAAAACAGTCGAAAAACGAGACAGCAGAACAAAAAGGGAGGGTGGAAGGAGTAGGAGGGAGGGAAGACAATGATGGAGGGAGCCTTTAGCTCCCTGCCCAACCCCAATAGGGTTGGGCACCCCAGTTAAAAAAAATCGAAATAGATAAACCATGTTTCTCTGTTTCGATTTCCGTCGGGAGGTAGGGGATGCCCAGACAGAGTCGAACCGGGTTCCGCTCAGATGAGCTTAACCAGGCTCGGTTCAGGGATCAAACCCCCTTCCCCGTAGTTAAATAAAAAACGTGTTTTAAAATTTGAGAAATTAAATAAAAACCCATAGAAATTAGGGAAGATTCATAAAAATGGGATTAAAAATGGGATTTTTGAACGAATTAATGAAAATGGTAGATTTTTATGAAAAATAAAGATTTTGAGATTTTCTTGAGAAATTATATCAAGATTTTGCCTCGTAATGCGTGTGATGACAATAAAAATGCTCTAAATTTGAAAAAGACTTCAGAGCCTAATCAATGTTAATTTCGATGTCAAACCACAATTTCGAGTTGAAATCGAGATTTGAACATCTGATAATTTAATTTGGAGTGATTTTGGATTTTCGGGTCGATGCAGGACCAATGAAAATATAATAAATTAAGAAAAATCGTGAAATTATTGTGGAATCTTACCGAACTTATAAATGAATTGTAGGACCACAATTGAAACCCTATATGGACATGTTTACTGACTTGGTGCACAAAGAAGTTACGGTATCGCGTTTGTGCAGTTAAGTAAATCCCATAGTAACCTTTTTTACATTGTGTAATTATAAATTTGTATAAACTGCATTGATCATTGATATTGCATTATTTGTTGCACATGCATACACGAGGGAGGATAAGGTCGATTTAAGTCTCCTTATGGTGTTTAATATACCGTGGTTATAAGGGAGAACACTATATTATACTCGAGGGGTTGGAGTCACTAATACTTCGCATCACATGGTTATCATGAGATCATATTAAACCAGATCATACTCTCATAGTCTAGAGGAACAAGATTCGTTTGGTTATCCTCTCGGTGCATGAGTCCTTATTACTGTTTACTTACCACTTTCGAATGACGTCATCTGATTGTGGTCGAATCATAGAAACATGATGGATGCACGATAGTATTTAATTTCTTTGATTATATTGTTCGCTTAATCTCTTGGATTATTATGTATTAAATTATTACATGTGTACTAGATAGTATAAGAGATTTACTTATCTGACATTATCGAATTTTTAAAATTAGGTAGTGGCCGGATCAAACAGCGATAAAAGGAAAGGGAAAGCTGTACGACTTTATGTGACTTGCTCGGTTTCATTTCTCTCTATGTATGTGTTATTTTTTTATCTATTTATATTGTATAAATAGGTTTTTGGATTTTATGAGGTTAGAATTTTTCTTTGAACGATTGTACTAGTTTTGAGATGAATTGAGATAAATTCTAGAAGCTAATTTTGAGTTGATTTAAGAACGGAAAAAGGATTTTGATTTTCTAAATTAGATTAGAATGAATATTTATTTCGTTAATGCAATATATATTATAATGAGGTGGATTATGAGCCTTTCGGCATTTTTACTAAGCTGAGCAGGTTTTGTTGACGATTTTTGAATGTCGAGTTTATTTGTGTAGACTTAAAAACAAACGAGGTGGCGCAAAACGTTTTAGTGAGTTTTGAGAATTATTTAATCAATCCAAATGAACATTGAGGATTCAAATTAACTTTTAGGATTCTATCAAGTAAATAAAGTTTGTATTTGATGACTATGAATACTTGATTTTGTTTATTTTTGGAGTGGTTATGGCTGACTAGATTATCAGGGGATTAAGGTAATCTGGGTCGGTTAGATGCTCTAATTAGGTGGGGTTTGAAACTCCCTCTTTTGGTAATATCAAAAAGGAAAATGATTTTTTGACATTCTTTTGTTACATACATTTGCAACACAATGGTGTAAATCCCAATCAAATTTGTGGAGCCCACATATCTCAATCGAATCTACACCATTGTGTAGCAAATGTATGTCTCCTAAAATGTTACATTATCATCTTCTGTCAAAAAGTGGGTAAATAACTCCCTCTATCAACATGCAACTAGTGAAAGACAAAAGAGGAAATAACAAGGAAATGTCATTCATTCATAAAAATAATAATAATAATAATAACTCAGAGGTACACACAAAAAAGAATCATGTCATTTCATTAAGTTCACAAAATTAGTAATTCCACGGTGTAGCACATGAAAAAATAAAAAATTGAGAGTTTACATAGACTCAACAAAAACAAACTCTCACTAACAAAATTAGCTTAACGCTCCCCCTATCACTAAAACTTGCTACAACTCCCCCTAAACATAGTACGGGGGTCCCTGAGGACTTTTCTTAATGAAGATACTCATAGAGATCCCGACGGAGATTATCAATGAAGATTCTACATGGGGATCTCTGCGGATATGTTTTTTCCTCATCTCTACTTCCATTCTCATTAAAATTCTTTGTCTTCATCCCCATTACACAAAATCCCTAAAAATTCTTCGCCCCGCTTCCATCCTTTGAGTTACGCACCACCACTCTTCATAGGATAGCCACATTTTTTTGTTTTATTTGAATGGTGCACAATCTTACGTTTATTAATTTGATGTATTAAAGCATGTACACGTGCAATATGTGGCCCAAAGTGTCCTACTTGTAGAGAAGGAAAAAATCGGCCCACGTACTTAGATTGAAATTATATCGGACTTAGAATAGCCACTAGCACCCAAGAAACTCTTTATTTGACCGCTAGGCACCTAATTAGATGAACTCACTTACAAGTACCTTTTGATACCCTTCAATGCAAGCGCAATTCGCGTCTCGAGGTGTATCATGCAGTTTCTGTTTGATAGGTGCACTTAAGTGGGTACCGTCAATGCAACAACTCCCATTATTTTTTAGGACCGCTAAGGGCACCCCACCATTTAATGAAGGCACCCAAAGTTTTTGTAAAAATTTCAGCAAAAGTGGAAAAGACTATTTTGCCCTTGTATATATAGTGATTCAAACCCCACAAATCATTTTGACAAAGAAAAAAAGGCACCCCACCACAAGGTTGAACCGCAAAGCCACATTGCATTTGGCGAGGCTGAGACTTATGCCATGAGACATTGGCAACAATCCTCTTTTAGAGTCTTGCAAACTGAACCTATTCAGCACCTTGTCTATGTAAGCACTCTGACTTAGACCGATTAGCCCCTTAGATATATCCCTATAGATCCTTATCCCTAGGATATAGGCCGCGTCTCCTAAGTCTTTCATTGAGAAACACTTCCCTAACCAAGACTTGACACTCTGCAATGTTGGGATGTCATTTTCAATGAGTAATATATCATCAACATACGAAGCACTTAAAAACAACTACACTCTCATTGACCTTCTTGTATACACAAGGCTCATCTTCGTTCTTAATAAAACCAAAATCCTTGATTGCTTCATCAAAACGAAGATTCCAACTCCGAGAAGCTTGCTTTAATCCATAAATGGATCTTTGAAGCTTACATACCTTCCTAGAATTCTCAGGATGTACAAAACCTTCAGGTTGTGTCATATACACGTCCTCAAACAGCTTTCCATTAAGAAATGTTGTTTTTACATCCATTTGCCATATCTCATAGTCATAATATGCAAAGAATGGCAATTAAAATTCTTATGGATTTAAGCATGGCTACTTGGCGAAAAAGTTTCATCATAATCAACACCTTGAGTCTGCATGAAACATTTTGCTACAAGTCTTGCTTTAAAAGTATGCACTTTGCCATCCATGTCAGTTTTCTTCTTGAAAACTCATTTACATCCAATGGTCTTACCACCTTCAGGTAAATCAACCAAGTTCCAAACTTGGTTATCATACATGGATTGCATCTCAGAGTTCATGGCACTTAGCCATTTATCTGAGTCTGGTCCAGACATAGCCTCCTGATAAGTGGTGGGCTCATTTTGATCCATAAGCAACACATCACGACTATCAATAATGAGAAATCTGAATCTCTCTGGCTCATTTCTTACCCTACCAGATTTACGTGGGCCTTGTGTCACTTGCGCAGGTTCAACTGGTTCAGAACGTTATTGAACTTCCAGTAGCGGTTCAGGGTTTATCGGTGATTCTTGAACTTCTTCAAGATTTATTTCTCTCCCACTAGTGTCTTTTGAAATAAACTATTTTTCCATAAAGGCACCATACCGAGAAACAAACACTTTGTTCTCAACGGGATTATAAAAGTAATATCATTTTGTTTCCTTTAGATACCCCACAAATAAACACTTGTCAGATTTAGGTGCTAGTTTTTCTGAGACTTGTCGTTTTACGTAAGCCTCACAACCCCAAATCTCAAGGAAAGACAAACTAGGTCTCTTCCCGTACCATATCTCATATGGTGTTTTATCAACCGATTTATAAGGAACTCAATTTAGAGTGAAAGTTGCAGTTTGTAATGCATAACCCCAAAAGGATAATGGAAGATCTGCATGACTCATCATAGATCGAACCATATCTAATAAGGTTCGATTTATCCTTTCAGAAACTCCATTCCATTGTGGAGTTGCTGGTGGAGTCAATTGGGAGACAATCCCACAATTTCTAATATGATCATCAAATTCTTGGCTTAAATATTCACCACCTCGATCTGATCGAAGTGTTTTGATAGTTTTACCAAGTTGATTATGCACTTCATTTTGAAACGCTCGAAACATCTCAAATGATTCAGCTTTATGTTTCATAAGATATACATAACCATATATGCTGAAATCATAAGTAAATGTAATAAAGTACTGATAACCTCCTCTTGCCATTGTGTTTATAGGACCGCATACATCAGTATGTATTAGACCCAATAAATCACTTGCCCTTTCACTGTGTCCAGTAAAGGGACTTTTAGTCATCTCGCCTAGTAAACAACATACGCACATTTCATATGTTTCTAAATCAAATGAATCTAGAAGCTCGTCTTTATGGAGTTTCGTTATGCATTTCTCGTTTATGTGCCCGAGACGACAATGCCAAAGATAGGTTTGATTACAGAAATGACAATTTTCTTCCTTTTCTTTTGGGTGTTTTGAAGCAGGAATAGGTCGGGTCTTGACTTGTTCCATAGGCTTTGCGAAAGGTGCAGCAACAGCCTTGGCAACTCTAGCCTTGCCTTTGCCTTTCTTCTTCATTCCCTTTCCCTTTTAGACCATCAACATATTACTATAGGGTTTCTTGATATTTTGTTCAGCAGTTTTGAGCATCAAATGCAACTCTGAAATTGATTTCTCCATATTATTCATATTTTAGTTCATCACAAATTGTGAGTAACTTTCTGGTAATGAATTCAGGATCAAATCTATAGCCAACTCTTGGCTTATAGGAAATCCGAGTCTATCAAGCTGGTCAACATAGCCCTTCATCTTCAGAACATGAGGACTAAATGACGCACCCTCAGTCATCTTGCAAGAATGTAGGTTCTTGATTGTCTCGAACCTTTATTGCCTAGCTTACTATTGGAACATTTCCTTCAGCGTTACGGCCATGTCGTAGGCTTTCATTAGTTCCATGTCCTTCTAAAGTTTAGGAACCATAGTTGCTAGCATAATACATGCAACATCAGTAGAATCGTTGACATGCTTATTATGCTCATCCTTCACAGCTTTCGTAGCATTGGCTGGTGGGTCCTCAGGGATTGGAGCATCCAGGACATACAACTTGCGTCATGCTTAAGAACAATTCTCAAGTTTTTGAACCAGTCAAAAAAGTTAGTCCCAGATAGCTTATCCTTTTCAAGGATGGATCACAGTGACAAGGGATTATTGTTACTTGAAGAGGCCATTGATCTACAATAAAGATTATGCAAAGTTTATTTTAGTATAGAGGAATAAATTCCTACTAAATTAACAACCCTCCTAAAACGTACTGTTTATTTAGGGGACTAAAATCCATATTTCACCTAATTCTATGACAATATGACATGAAACACGAAACTAGATTATTTAGGTAGGTAACGAGTTACCAATTACATCTTATGTAATTTTAGATCATTTTATGAGATATGGGACATCTTATGTCTTAGCATGTTTTTATCTCATCATTTGCCTAAAGCTCAAAACTATTTTGATGGCTTTATTAAGTCAGACCATTTTAAACATTAAGGTAACTCTTACCCAACTTGTCTCACCAAGATAACACAATACACCCAGCTATGGCTGAAACTATATTAGTGTGATCGAGACCTTGACAAGTGTTTAAAATGGATGGCACGAGACTTAAAATTTAATAGAGGGATTTTATTCGGTTTTAGTGATTTTATGTAAACAATGAAATATCATATATTTTATTGATTTGTTCAATCACTAAACAATTTGGAATTTTTTTCTTTTTTTAGAAGACGAATCTCAATTCCGAAAATTAAAATTTGCTATAGAAAATCATAATTTCCGCTGATTTTATTATCATAAATTAACCCCTTAATTTATCCGAAATTAAGTCAATTAAAATATTTTAATTAACCCGGGTCCACATCTAACTAATCATCTTATCCTAATCCAATTAGGATTTAAGATATTTGAATCCTAGTATATCACCAATAACAAGATTCTTGATATTTATCTCCTATTCTAATTTGTTATCTATCTTTATCAAATAGAAACTTCATAACAAAATAGATATAACAAGATAAATAATTAATTTCGAAAATTATTTATTTATTTTGGATTTAAGATATTTGAATCATAGTATATCACTAATAACAAGATTCTTGATATTTATCTCTTATTCTAATTTGTTATCTATCTTTATCAAATAGAAACTTCATAACAAAATAGATATAACAAGATAAATAAATAATTTCGAAAATTAATTATTTTTTTTGGATTTAAGATATTTGAATCCTAGTATATCACCAATAACAAGATTCTTGATATTTATCTCATATTCTAATTTGTTATATATCTTTATCAAATAGAAACTTCATAACAAAATAGATATAACAAGATAAATAAATAATTTCGAAAATAAATTATTTATTTTGGATTTAAGATATTTGAATCCTAGTATATCACCAATAACAAGATTCTTGATATTTATCTCATATTCTAATTTGTTATCTATCTTTATCAAATAGAAACTTCATAACAAAATAGATATAACAAGATAAATAAATAATTTCGAAAATTAATTAATTATAAATAAATAATTTCGAAAATTAATTATTAAATAATTTCGAAAATTAATTATTTGCAATTTCGGTCCTCATCCAAATAATCACAAACATGTAATTGAATCATGAACTACTATCCCAATCGAACCTAATGGTGTCATGGATCACAGAACACGAAATTCAATTCATTAAAATTATTTGATTTAACCTAACATGGTTACTAGCATGTACGAAACTGATTTTAATTAAATCACGAATATGTGTATCATATACACAAAACATGATAATAAATCTCAAAGACAACTTATGTATATCACATATACATAAACTATTAACATGCTTTCAATCATATATCATGTATATATCAGAAGAAAACATGCAATGAATTTAATGGAATTGAACTCGAAGGCTCTGATACCACTGTTGGTTTTGGGGTTCATACGCAGCGGATATTGCAAAACAATTTTGACAAAAACCCCAACAGGATCCGAATCTAATTCCATTAAAAATGTTTAAACCATGAAAACTTAATCATACCTCAGTCGCAATGTACCTTTCTGAAGGTTAATCGATCTCTAAGGCGCTGCCAACGACGAACGCCCTCTACCGGTAGTCCACACACGAACGGCGGCCGAGATTCAAAGTGTTAGCTTCGAGAGAATACCAAACCTTTTTGTTTCTCTCCAAAACGATCCAAAGCATACCAAAAACCCTAAGTCGTTTCTAAAACGATAATAGAGTTTCGACCTTTTTATCTTTTGTCAGTGTATTCTAACTTAAATCGTATATTTATACAACCCTTGTATATAGACGTTTAAGTAAATTACACATATACCCCTACTTAAAGAAGTATAAGTGTAATACACCACAAGGACGTTTTCGTCATGAATTTTATCATATAAAAGTCATTTTTCTGAACCATCTTAAAATCTCGCAAAACCATTCTTAGTGTGCGACCCAATAGGCTCATACAACGTTGGCAGTGTACCAAAACACATTTTGGTATACAAGTCATAAGCGACCTTTAGCAAGACATTATGACTACCCAAGTTGTATAAATATCAAATCGATACAACCTAATTAATAGTGTATATAACATCCTTTTGTCACACGATATCCTTTTGATCAAACATAAGGCATGGAATTGTCATCCAACATGTTCAATCGTACTAGTCTCGATCTCTAGGTAGACTGAAAATATCCAAGTGACATTGATCAATATCAATTCACTTAGACTAGGCCTTTTAACAATCTAACACATCGAGGGATCTACTAGATATCTCTCTTTATATGAGAGGGACATATTCTATCTCGATTACACAACTTCATCACATTGCTCACATAGTAACCAATCACAACCTTTATAATCGTCCGGTTAAAGACAACGTTTGATAGTGTCAAATCACTATGTTCCTAATGTTAAAGTCTCTGGTAATCTCAAGCCAGAGGACTGAAAAATATACCTATCATGAGAAACGACTATGACTTAATCCATGTAATGTTCTCATAGCGGGTCGGTCCAGTACTTTGTTCCCTAACAAGTACTCGTGATCTTGATTCGTATCCCTATACGTATAATCATCATATGATCATCAATCAAAACTCACACTAGTCTTAATTCATTATAGTTCTCAGTATAATGATCGACTAGGGACATTTAGGATATTTCTGTAAATACTCATGGATCTTATTATAATGTAAACATGCAAATTAATTATAATAAACAGCAAATGAAATCCTCTATTTTATTAACTAAAAGTATTCCTAAAGACATTTATGGATCGACCTAGGGCACATGCCCCAATACATGTTTGTGCTAGTGACAAAGCACTCTGACGCCGGGGGCATTAAGCGCAGGAGAAGTGTGAAACTTTCCTGTTAGAGGTCAGGGACTTATAGGCGAATGTCACAAAGAGTTGGGAAGGGTAAAACGGCAAAAATTGCTTCGAAACCAAGAAATGAAGAAGAAGACGAAACGGCGAGGACTCAAACTGGTACCAAGAAATGTGGATGCCCTTTCCTTATCAACGTAAAGGAAAATGTTGACTCGTTGTGGTATATCACTGTTATATGTGGGAGGCACAATCACGAGCCCGCAAAAAACTTGGACGGCCATTCATTTGCCGGGAGATTGGATAAGGGGGAGCAGGAAGTTGTAGTGCAAATGACAAAGGGGAATTTGAAGCTAAAAGACATCTTAAATATGTTGAAGCAAAGAGACGTTAGAAACGTATCGATAATGAGGACTATATATAATGCAAGACAAAAAGCACGAAATGAGGATGCGGGTGGGAGGACTCAAATGCAACAACTGTTGCACATATTGGAGAAGAATAAGTGGCTGTCATGGCATAGGAAGCATCCCGTTACGAATATTGTCACGGAGTTATTTTGGTCACATCCCGACTCAATAAAGTTGGCAAGGTGTTTTCCATCGATTATTTTGATGGATTCCACGTACAAGACAAATAGGTACCGAATGCCTTTGTTGGAGATTGTTGGCATCACTTCTACGCACTTGACGTTCTCCATTGGGTTCGCATTCTTATCATCAGAGACTCATGGGCATTATGTTTGGACACTTGAGAAGTTGAGATCCATATTGGATGGGTGGCCTAAGCCTGACGTGTTAGTTACCGATAGGGACTTAGCCCTTTTTAGTGCCATAGAAGAAGTTTTTCCGGCCTCGTCTCACCTCCTCTGCTCTTGGCACATCAAAAAAGTAGTATTGGCCAAGACTAAGAAGATGTTTGAGGAGAACGATGGTTTTGCGCGTTTTATGGATAGGTGGACGAGCGTGATGTATGCCAACTCGGAGGCCTTATTCGAAGTTAGGGTGAATGACTTGCGTTGTGAGTTTGGGAATGTAAAGGGTCTTACGAGTACTTGGAAATCACATGGTTAAAGAACTATAAGGAGAAATTTGTTTCGGCTTGGACAAATAGACTTATGCACTTTGGGGAAACAACAACGCAGAGGGTGGAGTCTGCGCATTCCATTCTGAAGGTACACCTTGGGAACAGTCAGGCCAATTTTGAGACTCTATGGAATGTGGTTGATGGACTCTTAGAATCTAACACAACAATATCAAGGCATCGTTTGAGCTAAGTTTGAATGTCGTCCAACATGAGTACGTTGCTGAGTTGTATCGACGATTTCTTGGTTATGTCTCTCAACGGGCGCTTAGGCTAATTAGAGATGAATTGACACGTGGAGAGGATGTTGGTCACGATTCCACTCGTTGTGGTTGCGAGATACGCACCACACATGGCCTTCCTTGTGCACATGAGCTGAACCATCATATATTTGCTGGGTCGCCCATCCCTCTCGAGGACATTCATGTTTACTGGCGAAAGTTGAGTATGATACCAGAGAATCCGGTGGACCCGTCTGGGTACAACGTGCACGATGAGATTGAACAGGTGTTGGAAAAGTCACATGCCTGCACTGATGAGGACGATCGACTCAGGATTATTTAGCAGCTTAGGGAGATTAGTCGACCTTCGTTTACACCAGGTGTTGTGCCGCTAGTAAAAATTAAGACAAAAGGGAGGACACCGGGGTCTTCGAAGAGAAAACACGATTGTGACGATTCTTCTACGAGACGGTTGCCGAGTGAATTTAAGTACGTGCTATCGACTCAGGAGGCCTCCAGTTCTAGCCAGAAGAAAAGTAAAGTTGTTCCTAAACTGCGTCGTGCCAGTCGACGCACGCAAAGTGCAACTAACATGGCTTACGGTCATTGCGTAGAACCGGATTGGTTGCCACATGTTGAGGGCATCATCGATGTGCTTGTCGATGGGAATTGTGGATATAGGTGTGTTGCATCTGGGCTTGGACTAGCCGATGTCGATGAGTGGATGATTGTCCGTAGAAGGATGTATGATGAGATTATCGGGTATGAAAACCTTTGGCGAGAAGTGCTAGGCTCGAGTTACGAGAGTGTTAAGATTGCGGTGCATTGCCGAGAGAATAAAGTTGGTGCAACTTTCCAAGAATGGTTGACACTTCCAGACATGGGATTGTTAGTATCCACTGCAGTCAATGTGGTTCTCGTCAACCTCTCGCATGGGAGTGCCTCCACATTTTTACCTCTACGTAGTGCTCCACCGTCCATCGGGCACAACAGACTTGTCATTGCCATGATTAATGACGGGAATATACATTGGCTTAGGGTAAGTGATACGAATTTTGTTGAATTGTTTTTTTGTTTCCCGACAATATGGTCATGTTATACTGTTCACTTTGACAGATGAAGTTGAGCACGAATGCACCATTGCCATCCTTATACCCTTCATGGGTACGGTATGTTCAGGATAGTGAGAAAGGTTGGCGTGATAGATTCGTCTTCTGAGACATCGCGCCCATTGCAACTCTACTTGATGCCACCATATCCGTTGTAGATTTAGGTACACCGTAGTGTTACAACTGGTACCTCTAAATTTTGTTAGTTGTACATTTACTAATTTTGAAAGTTAGCGTTCAAGTTGTGTGGATATAAAATGAATGAATTTACCCTACCTTTCGGGTATTGTTGTACGGTTTCATTCTTGTATAGTGAATTTATCATACTACATTGATATATCAATAATTTTGTTTTCGTTGCTCTTGTCGTGCTGTATGGTCATGCTTGGAAATGGTTGCAGGAACTGTCGTTTCGGCCCTGCATGATCGAGACATATGGTAATGTGTCGACCGTACACCTCCGAGAATTGACGCCAATGCTCCGTCGCGTAATACCGAAAATACCGCTTATCGTCGACCTATGCGCGACATTACTCATATCTTCTCGGCCATGACTAACCGACACATATTTAAAGACTGGCAAAAGGTACATTCACGGCAGTTCAAGACCGCGCATCATGCAGTTGTCTCGGCTGATCGGTACCAAAAATTCCACATGAGCGTCGGTCCTGCTTGACCGAGACACCCTCATAAGCAGAAAAAACTAGGATCCAAACACAAATTACAACCAAAATAAAAAATAGGCAATGTAACATTATAAACTGTCATAAAAATATACTCAACAGGCAACAGGTACACATCAACCATTTAAAAATGTCATAAAAATGTAGTACAAATGTCTATCCCTCCATTATCGGCTGATCATTGCTTGGGTTTTTTCATATTCTTCCTTCGATACTCCTTCCCATGCATTCTCTTCTAAGGGCGAGCATCGGCCTCGGCGGGCTGAGTTGTGGTCGGGGTGGAGGGTGTGGAAGTGCTACCATCTGGGACTGCCTCAGGCCTGGTTCGGTAGGGGCGGTTGTTGCGGTTGTGCCGGTTGCGGTCGCGGGAGTCGTACTCGTGGGGGTGGGACTTATACTCCTTCCCGAAAGGAAGTTGACCATGTCAGTCAGAGTGGTCCTCGCCGAGTCAAGCGTACACACCTCCGGGGGGAGGTCTATCCATCGCAACGCCGCGTCCAACGCTCGCCTATTACGCTGATGAAAAATATCGGGTCACTGTCAATGTAAAACATATCGGAATTACTTATAAATGCATAATACGTATAACCATTCCAATACCTCAAGTATCTCGTTGTCTGCGATGGTCGAGGCGACCATTACAAGGTCCTCAAAGCTCGGATTCGTGATAACAGGATGAGACACTTTGACGAACCAAGGCGGGTAGTCTGTGTAGCCAAAAACTCAAATACTGCCTTCTCGCCCCGAACTTCGGGAGCCAGCACATGGTTCCTCCATCGCTCCCAATTGTCTTGTTCGAACCCATACTTGACGGAGTACTTGTTCGCAAATGGGCCTCTGTGTGCTTCCAATGGACGGTACGGAGGATTTGGTATAGATTGCACATGGCCAAACTGTCTCTGAATCCTCTCCGGGTGGTAGGGCTCCACCACATCCATGTACTTGATCTTCCCATTGTAAAAGGCCATCGCTTGCACAACGCCATTTTCCCTTAAATTCACATATGGGTCCCAAGTGACCTAGAAAAAATGCAACAACC
This sequence comes from Stephania yunnanensis, assembly GCA_039657365.1. Classification (NCBI taxonomy): domain Eukaryota; kingdom Viridiplantae; phylum Streptophyta; class Magnoliopsida; order Ranunculales; family Menispermaceae; genus Stephania; species Stephania yunnanensis. Next base: position 46,058,019 of record CM077584.1, on the reverse strand, counting down.
AGTGTGTGCAAAATCAATTACCAAGAAACATCAATCATCAGAGGACATGGATAACCATCTCACCTTACTTGGTCGCAACCTATCCAAGGTTCTCCTAATGGCCCCGAGCTTGTCAACATTCGCAAATGTCTCGTGCTTTTGAATCCATCTAGAGACACGAGGTTGCACGTACTCCAAGTACTTCGCATTGGGCGTGGCCAGACCAAGTTTGAAATGTTCGTACACCCATCCCTGCAAATACATACAATGTTAGTTAGTCAACAATTGCAAGTTGGCCTAATTGAAAAACAAAATGAACATTAAGTCTATTTTATAACAAACCTCAAGCAATGTGAGGTAGCCAGCAATCTGAGACACTAGCACTCTCGTGGCGGACCCCAAGTGTCGATACAAGTAGGCCAACACAGCCGCTCCCCATGCGTAGTTCCCTACGTCGTCCAAGTCCTCAAGTAGCTTCAGCAGCGCGATCGACACCCGAGACCCACTCTTATCAGCAAAAAGAGTGCACGACAACAAGTACAGCAGGTACGCTCGGGCGGTGCATTCCACAGGAGGATAATTTCTGGGTCTCAAACGAGCTTTGGGGCACCATCGACTCTTCAACCAATGTTTGCGCACTGTGAGCCCCTTGTTGATATTCACCTCCTCCTCAGCCTCCTCGGCGCTAACCTCAAGTAGGTTCGAGACCATCTTGATAGCGTCCGAGCGAGATTCCTCCGTGTACCTCGCAAAGTTCTCCACTTCAACAACTTTACCCGTCACAGGGATCTTCAAGAGGAAGCTGACATCCTCTAATGAGATAGACATTTCACCAAAAGGTAGGTGAAATGTGTTCGTCTCCGGCTGCCACCGCTCCACAAATGCAGAGATAACCTCCTTGTTGGCCTTGCGGTATGAGCAGTCTATCAGCGTATTCAACCTGGAACGCTGAATAATCCTCTGAAGTCCCTCCGTGTTCGGGTGATACGACTGTAACTCCCATTCCGCTATTTGAGCTCCGTGATTGATACACTTAAGAACGGGCCGCTCCTGCAAATGTAAAAACATCTCGTCATTATGTGAAGACCATGAGTGTTAAGTTAATCCGTTCAATGAAATTGAAATTACCTCATTCCTCCAAATCGATAAAGCCACATGATCCTTGAAGCTCTTCAGCAACGCCCCGTCTATAGGACCACCGGGGAATGGAGCACGCGCCTCAATAGCCACTTCTGGCTCTCCTTCATCATGGTCAGCTCCACCTCTACTGCTCCCCCCACATTACGATCTGTTTCTATCATGTTCCCCGCATCTGAAGAGTCACTGCTACTAGACTCCGATGCATGCCCCTCCTCTTCACCTCCGGCAACAACAAGATCCTCAGGTCGCCCGGCATCGAGGGTCGAACCCTCATCGTGCAAATGTGACCTTCCTCTACCTTCGCCTTGCCCTTAACATCCTAATTCTCCTTCTCTTTCTCTTTTCGGCACGATGATGTCTGGGGTTTCCAGCCACCTCGCCCTCGGTTAAGCCTCGGGACCTCAGCTCCAACCTCTTCCCTAGTCACCGGTAGCTTCGGACGAGCCATACCTGAATAAATTACAACATATAAGCGCATGGAACAGATCCCAAATTAAATTTACAAAACAAAAATGTTCAAATTCATCCATTTCTTAAGTCTCGGTCAAGCAGGTTCGTGAAACAACACATATCGTCGGTCACCCATGACCGACAATTCCTCAAATATATCGACATTGTAAAATCGAGTCCAATGAAACGATCTCGGTTGTGCACCACCGAGATGTGTTGACCATTTCAATTCGCCTTGCTCTCGGCCAATCACGACCGAGCCTACTCCAACACTCACGCCATGGTACAACCTAGAGTATGACCAAATTCTCGGTTGTACACCACTGCCACCACATTACCTAGCGGTAATTCTATCTCTCGTCACGTCTCGGCCGAGATACCTAGAGTCCTCTCGGCCTTGCGTAACCGAGACTCTATGAGATTTTTCGGCCTTTGTGGTCGAGACTTCAACTTCCCCAAAATATAGCTTTTCTCTTGGCCATGCTCGGCCGAAAGAGTAAGCACATTCTCTTGCATGTGTGGCCGAGAACCGCGAATTCCCAGTTTTTAAACTAATGAACATACCACCACTATAAATCACAACTAATCTACCAAATGTAACTTAATTACACTAAAAACGTACCTTCAAACGATCGATTTCGCGCAAATAATGTGTGTTCGACGATGTTCAGCTGAACCCTAACTTGGAGAAGAAATCGGCTCACACCACCACCCTACGAACTACAAAAAATCCGTAAACCGAAAGAGAAACACAAGGCGAGACACGGGAAACACGATTTCGAGATTCCTCTCACTGGTCGGTTCACACAAAACGGGTTCTTGGAGTCCAGGCGGTGAAGATGGTGCTGGGGGTGGTGGGGTGCAGATGGATTTCCACGAGGGGTAGTTTAGGTATTTTAGGTCTAATTTTTTGGTGCCCTAGGTAAATCGGTTTGTGCCCACATTAACTGGGTGCCTTCATTAAATGGTGGGGTGCCCTTAGCGGCCATCTTATTTTTTTAGTTATTCTTCAACGTACCTTTGCTACACAGTAGTAGAAGTCATCGAGATACACTTCATCATTATACTCAAATCTCGATGCAAACATCAATAACTAATACACAACTGTATACGCAACAAATCTGCAAACGTGTCTCACCCATGACCAGTCGTACGGGAATTGGAGTAATTGGGCCTCATGTCGGGCCCAATTAATTGGAAGAGAGCCCAATCACTGCGACAGTCCGAGCCAAAACCAAAAAGCACGTGTAGTCTCTTTTTTTAGGGCCGCTAAGGGCACCCCACCTTTTAATGAAAGCACCCAAATTATTTGTAAAAATTCCAACAAAACTGGAAAAGACCATTTTGCTTCTGTATATATAATGATTCAAACCCCACAAATCATTTTGACAAAGAAAAAAGGCACCCAACCACAAGGTTGAACCACAAAGCCACATTGCGCTTGTCGAGCGTTTATCGATTCTTGTGGATTGACATCATCCGACAGCAAGGTAACAATATATGACAACCATATGATGGTTTATTAGAACTGTTTAGTTGTGAAAAACTGTGAAAATGATGATTTGTTTGTCAACGTAGGGTTTGGTAATTTCCTCAAATCCGAACTTGTTTCCACTATATAATGGAGGATTGTACTACTACGGTGCAAGAGGAGGTCGAACTTGAGGTAATTTTGCAAATTTATTGTGCTTTTTTTGCGGTTATCCGAAGTTTTTGTCGATGTGCGCGATTGTATCGGCCTCGCAGGACCGAGATGTATGGTGATGTCTCGGTCATAGAGGACCGAGAGGTGTATTAAGTCAGGTATGGTACGATCGAGAGTACTTTGTAACTCTCGGTCGTACGTGAGCGAAACGCGGAAGAAAGTATCGGACCTGTAAAATCGAGAACTTATTTTTTAGGGTTTTTTTGTGATTGTGTTGTACATTTTGGTTGATTATAATGTTACACTGTTTGTATTGCAGGTAATGCCGATTTCTACACTATTTCCAGACTACAAGGACACGTTTACACCTTGTAGGCCATTCCCCTCTAGAGAAGCGGCTATTTCATGGCTTCAAATGATAGGCCGTGAGAACACGTTTGTGCTAGTGACAAATCACTCTGATGCCGGGGGCATTAAGCGCAGGGGAAGGGTGAAACTTGCCTATGAGAGGTCTGGGACATATAGGGGAATGTCTCAAAGAGTAGGGAAGGGGAAAGCGGCCAAAATTTCTTTGAAATCAAGAAATGATGAAGAATTGACGACTTCCTCTAGCATTACTTTCCGGAAATTGATGTCTTTACCATCTCACCATCCAAGATGCCTTCGCAAGCAAGGTTTGTCTATTTTTCTTTGTCTTTTTTTTTCCAAAATTAGGTTCGTCTCATTTGACTTATTAATGGCTTGTAACTGATCTCTCTCCCTCCTCACATTAGTATTAGAATTTTTTTTTCTCTTGTTATCTCTGACTAGTCGATGAGCACGTGCGTTGCACGTGAGGGAGATATTAGAGAGAAGGGAAAGAGAGATCGTGAGGAGAGAGAAGGGAAGAGAGAACCGTGAGGAGAGAGAAACGTGGAAGAGAGAAAGAGAAAAAATCATCTAAATCCCACTTTATTAGGAAAATCGCATATTAATTTGGACTTATCAATTAAATTACCAATTTATCCTTAATTTTAACTATTTTTATTAATTCAAAGGGGTCATTGCTGGGACTTTTAGCCAAAAAGGCTTCACGGTTAACCGTTTTGGGATTGCTATTATAATAATATAGATTATCCAAATTATTTTTTCAAGTTCTTGTTCAGGTCTGATTAATTCTTGTGGAATTAATCTAGTGCCCCAATATTAATAATAAAAAAACTAAAGAGATCAAATGTAGCTACCACAATTAAAATTCACAACCTTTGCTTCAATTAGAGTGATGGTGTGCATTTCATTTCCATTACATTTTGCAGCCTTTGGAGGCCCTTAGCATTACTATTAAAACATACATATTTCGTATATGTACACAATTAATCATCCTATAACTTCTATTTGAATTTATGGTCGCGTTGGTCATGCACACTTTTTAATTTCTTGATTTTTTTTTTCTTTTCTTTTTTCTACTACATGGTAACATGGGTCTGTTTATTTTGATTTTTTGGTTTTTTTGTTATTCCAATAACGTATTTATAAAATAAAAATAAAGTAAATAATTAGTTCACTAATATATATATACGTATATACTTGGGAATAATTAAGTTGATCGAGTTTAGTGTGCACTTGCTGTCTTTTACTATCGTCAATACATATGAGATTTGTGATCCAAAAAAATATTAATTGAAACTTGACCTTTCTACTTATTTAAGTTGTATGCTATAATGCTTTCTTCAAAAAATAATTGTATGCTAAGATGCTATAATAAGCTTAATTACTTCAAGAAAATAGAACGCAATAAGCTTCATTACAAATTTATATATAAAATAATGAGATACTATTAGCACCCCTATATGTTATATCAGCCCCCATTTAATTTGATGTTATTTGTAGCCCCCAATAAGTTAGTTCATGCTCTAAGCATTCCCTTTAATTGTTAGTAAACTCTCCATTGTACCCCTAGTTTATATTTGTCTCATCGCTCTCCAAAGAAATCCCTATTTTCATCTTTGTGATCTTTAACTTTCAATCCCTTGTTGCATATCATCGTTTTTCTCCCCATTAACTCAATTTGCTCCATATGCATTCCAAGATTGATTCTTTGATCCTTAAAAGCTAAGATTCAACACAAATAAACGATTCTAACTATTCAAGAATAGGAATCAAATCTTAACCAAATACTATAATTAAGATGTTGTATTTGATATATGGACATAGAGATGAGAAGGGGTGTATAGATTAGAAAGTATAAAAAAAGAGATGCGTCTATAGTTTAATTTGTGGTGGGATATAGAAAGTGAAAATTAAGTAGAAGAGGAGAATGTGAGTGTAGCGAGTGAGATAAGAGTTGAAAATGAGTTTAAGATTTCATTTAGGGATGAGTGTAGAGAGTGAAAAGTAAAGCTGAATAGGGGAGTGTGTAGAGAGTAGAAAGTAGAAAGTAGAAGAGGAAAAAAAATGAAGTATGTTCATGATTTAGAGTGATGTTATTTATATAATTTTGCCTAAAGACATTTTAGTTTAAAAATGTTTTAAATTAAATGGGGGCTGATATAAGGTAGTGGGGGGCTAATAGTCACTCCTTAAAATAGTTGTGTTGTAAATGATACATGTGGATAAACAACTTAATGTCCTCTAACTCATTCAATTCCAATTTATTATATTAGCAACTCACATTTTATTACTAACCGTTATTGTATTGATTATTATAATGATACAAATGTAAACTACACATTATTTATACCATCATCTCATTATGGTGAGAGGTCTATAAAAGATGGTGTATTGTAATGTAATATTTGTACCAATAATAATGAGAACTTTCTCATTTTGTATTTTCTCTTTTCTCGTATTGTTCTATATACGTCTATACTTTCAATTGTTTTGGTTTTCCATTCTAATACTACCAATTGTTGTTCTTTGAAAAAAAAACAAAAGTAGTTTATTTATTTTTTTGCAGAGTGGAAAGTTTCTATGACAATCCCAAGCCTGTATAAAATTCAATAGTTTCTACATAACTTTTTTTTATAGGAACGAGACTTTATTTTATTATAGCCAATAATTTACAGTGGCAAGAAACAACGTGTTTCCCTAAATTAAAGTTGAAAAAAAAACTCTACCGGTGTAGTAGGGGAAAAACACGTCTCCACATACACGAATAACATCATTCCCCCATAATGGGGCAAGTCAATAACATAAACTCATTCCCATGTGGTGCCACTTGTACATCGAATCAACTAGGTTGAACCCGTGATCACGTGGCCGAGATTACAAAAGTGAAAAAACAAAAATTACATACGTAAGATCTCTCCATTACATTTTCCCATTCCCTTCCCTGTGATGTCCATCCCACTACACCAAATTCCCTCAAATGTTGTCCAGCCAAGGCCCCGACACCATATTCCATTTCCAGTCTTCCATTTCTTTACTACTAATCAACCAACTTTCCACGTTCCTTTTAATTCCCTCTTTACAGTTCTCCCGCCCATTTTCTTTCTCATTAAATATTCGTTGGTTCCTTTCCATCCATATCCCCCAAAGCAAAGCTAACACCCCTGTCTTCAATAAGAGTTTTCAATTTTTTTCTAAGCAGCAAGTGAAGTTGTCATGCAAACTTTCCTGTGCCGATCTTGGTGCAGCCTAGCAGATTTGCAGTTTTTCCAGCAACCACCACCAGCATCTTGCAAAGTGAAAACACAATCCAGGAAAATGTGTTTCATCGATTCTCCCTCTTTTCTACACAGTACATATATCGATGGTTGAATGCATATTTCAGGCCATTTCTTCTGAAAATTGTCCACCGTGTTGATGCGCCCTTTCCATAGTGACCACGTAAAGAATTTCACTTTTGATGGAGCTATTCCTTGCCAGATCTTCCCATTTTACAAGGCATTGTTCTTGGTCATCCAGTCCTCTAACCCATGTAGCTCCAGAATTCGCAGAGTATCTGCCCGACGAATTAGCTATCCATTTCTTCTGATCCCTTTGGTTGATGTTGATATGAATTAGGGTATATGCCAACCTGGTGGTTACCAAGGTAACTTCTGCTATCTCTAAATCAGACAATCTATTCCTTCTAGGGTATATATTCCAACCGATTTCGGTGCGAATTTGAGCTACCTTCGCCATAAGTTTTCTGGTAAGTTGATATGAATTAGGGAATTCTTGTCGTAATGGTTGATCTCCTAGCCATCTCTTTACACAAATATCTGGGTCACAACCATCCCCAATTCTGACTCAAATGCCCACATTGAAAGTAGTTGCTTCTATACCTATGTATCGCAATGGGCTCTTTGCTGAGAGTCTTCAAAGTGTTCCATCTTCCCAGTCCGTCATGTTTTTTCCATATAAACTCCTTATCACATCTACCCAAAGTGCATCTTGTTCTTGATTCATACACCACACCTATTTGGTAAGTAAGGACCAATTCTTAACAACCAGTGGAGTAATACCTAAACTGCCCAATTCTTTTGGTTTGCAACATTCCTTCCAAGCTACCAGGTGTTGCGCCTTTTCACTTCTTTTTTTTTCCATAAAAAATCCCTCATTACGTTCTCCATCTTCTCTGCAACATTTATTGGAATTTTAAATAATGAGAGGTAGAAGATATGTAATGCCAATAACACAGATTTTAGAATGACCAATCTTCCTCCCCGTGATAAGTATCATTTTTTCTATCCCTTTAGTCTCCTTGTGATTTTCCTTATGACAAGATCCCAAAAACCCTTTCTCCGTGGAGAACCTCCCAGTGGTTAATCTAGGTAGGTAAGGGACCAACTACCCACTTGACAATTTATAGATAATGCACTTTGGTTTATCAACTCCTCTGGAATGTTAATCCCCAATAACATACATTTCGCCTCATTGTGCTTTAGTCCATATATTTTGCAAAAGCCTCGTATCAAATACATCAAATTAACTACTAGGATTGGAAAATAACAAGAAGTCATTAGCAAATTATAGGTGGGTGACATAAATTTTGTCTCGTCCAACCTTAAACTCATTTACTTGAGAACATGTCTTAGCTTTGTCGATCATCCTCCCCATTACGTCGGCTACCATGATGAATAAAAATGGTGACAGGGGATCACCTTGTCTCAATCCCCTTTCAGTATAAATTCTTCCCCTTGGTTTACCATTAACTAATATAGAAAACTTTGAGGTACTCAAGCATCCGTTAATCCATTTTCTACATTTTGGACCAAAGCCCTTGTTTGTCATGACCTTATTAATAAATCCCCATTTTACTCTATCATATGCCTTACATAACCACTCTTCCTTTTCGTTATGGTCTCCTCAACTACTTCATTGACTATAAGGACTAAGTTGAACCTTTGTTGATTCTTCACAAAGGCTCCCTGCTCTTTTGCAATGGTAGACCCCATGACCTTTTTCAGCCGATTCGTTAGTACTTTTGATATGATTTTATATACCGAAGTAATCAGGTTAATAAGCCTAAAATCAACAACATTTTCCACCTTTAACCCCTTAGGAATAAGACATACATATGTTTCATTTGCCTTTCTACTGATGCATCCATTCCTGTATAAATTAGTAAAGATTTCTAATACTTCTTGCCTCAACAATCCCCAATGTTTCTTGAAGAATTCCATTGAGTATCCATCTGCACTTGGTGTTTTATCCTTATCACTCTCATGAATTACATGAAAAATCTCATCTTCCAAGAAAGGCACCTCTAATGTTTAAGCTTCTGCTGCGGATATGGGATCCCAATCAATCCCCTGAACTCCCCATTCCGTTTCATGCTCCCCAATGTACAAGGTGTTGAAGTATTCGAATATGTTCCCAACAATAGTGTCCTCATTCTCGGTGAATCATTCATCCGTCAATTTTAATCTTATTATCAAGGATTTTTTCCTTCTCGCACTAAGGATACGATAAAAGAATCTTGTGTTTTCATCCCCCTCTTTCAATCACTGCGATTTCATTTTTTGTCTTATCATTCGATTCTCCATCAAAAGGATCTCATCAAGTTCCCTCCTTTTGGAATCCATTGTTTTCTATCTATTTATATCCCAATTATTGTTTGCTTCTAATGTATCAAAATGATGTAGGTTTCTACTAATCTCCGCTTTCTTTGTCCCCAATTGGCTGAATACCTCATTGCTCCACTTTTTGATGTCTTCCTTAGTCTTCCCTAATTTCTCCATGAGTCTAAATATCATCCCCTGTTCCATGTATGAGTTCTCCAACTATGCTTAATCAGCCTTTTAAAATCATGATGTTTGAGTCAGCCATTCTCAAATCCAAAAGAAGTTGGTCCCCATTTGACATTGCTAGTCTCTAGAATAATCAAAAAATGATTTGAAGTAGTTCCGCCCCAAGCTTTGTCTTGTATTTCTAAATAGCTCACCTCATTCATTTGTAAATAAGAGTATATCAAGTCTTGCACATATAAAGGTTTTTCTTTCATTCGACCAAGTATATGACCCATTTAGTAAGGGAGGATCAACTAGTTGTGACTCTCTGATGAGACTATCAAAGTAGATCATGCTTGAGGTATTTGTAGTGATATTCGATTTTTCTCTAGTAAATCTAACCACGTTATAGTCCCCCATTATACACCATCTAGGACAACACAATCCATTAAGTGCCCCCATTTCCTCCCACAATTCAAGTCTCCCATACGGTGTAGATGGTCGTATACTCCCGCAAACCACCAACTAATCCCATATTCACTACTGATTTCAATGGAGATGGAAAATTGCCCCATCACACTGTTAATGAATTTTATGATTTTGACACCCCAATCATGAGTATTCCCCACAGCTTCCTACTGCTGGTAGTAGAACTCATTCCTTAAATTCGCTTCCCCACAAACTAGCGATCATATTGTGATCCACCACAGTTTGCTTGATTTTTTGCAATACCACAATATCTGGGTTGACTTGACTGAGAATTTCCTTCATCACCCTCCTTTTCTTTGTTGTGCCCGATCCTCTGGTGTTTTATGATATGATCTTCATTTTTAGTTACTATTCCCACTACCCCCTACTGATCACGGTCGTCACTTGTGTATTGGCTACATTCTTTCGTCTGCCCCACTGTAATTAATGTTTGAGTTGATTTGACTCAGCTCTTTATCTTGTTGAGAGAGCTTGGGTCTGGACGAGGAAGGCATGTTGATGATTTGGATGTTACACTCAGAGAAAACTTTTTCAACATGTCTCTGTGGTATCAGTATGTGCTCCCCCTTATCTATTGCCGCTTGCTTTTTATTCTGTGCATTATCTCAATGACTTCTATTATTGTTTTAGGTGTCAATGAGGTTCTCCCCATGAATTGGTGTTATCATTTATGTTTGAATTGGGATTATCATCTTTGCATCTTGACTGAAAATTTGTTTCAATAAGTCTGTGTCATTCTCGTATATGAAGAAATGTATGTCATCCTTAAGAGTCTTTGGTGAGTTTTCGTCTTCACTCTTTGAGCCATCACTAAGAACCTCATCTTCCCATCTATGGGGTATGTCTGCGATGTACGGTGCCTCGAGCTCACTATCAGTGTCTTTAACAAACACAAGTGGGGGGTGGTCCTCTTGGTTGTTATTGAGTGTTTTCCCACCTGTAGTAGTGTGGCGGCCCTCGCCGCCTCGGGGTGACGTGTCTCCGTGTACTCCTTGCTAGCTGGCCCAACTACACGTGTACGACACCTGCCCGTCCTTTCTCTGTCTCCAAATGTATCCACTTGTGTGTGTACGGTGTGTAAATGACATCCAGCGAAAATTATAAGTAAATGCAAAAAAAAAATATTTAATCAATTAAACAAAACCTAGTGTGGAAAAACCCTGAAAAGTATTGTACTATATCATGTAAAGTAACTATGTACAATATCATGTCACTCTCCAGTTCCCAAAAGAATCAAAATATCAAAATAATCACACGTACAAGTAATCCTCAGAGGTAGGCAATCAAAGGTAGTCACGTAAGATCCCCTTGCCTTTACTTGTACTCAGATCTGCACTCAATCATCATAGAAGAAAATGGATGACGAGTCCAGTAAGTAAAATCCTAAAGAAGTCCTCTGAGCATTCAAATAAGCAAATGGAATTCAATAAATAATGTTAAATAAACATGTGAAATGTAAATAGGAAACTATAAGTAGGGCATCGCATGCATAAATAACAATAAAGTGCAAATGTGTGTGTCTATTCCAATCAGACTAAACCATACTTCAGGATTTCCTTCCAGGACCCCACTAGTGGGCGCACCCAACTAGCTATCACCTAATCCCTCTCGGTGGCCTAGCGTAGACCTACAATGCACCGACACATGTAGCAGTTCCTTAGCTTGGGTCGTTATCCACCGAGAACTCCTGATACACATGTTATGGTTTAGAATGCATAGACACACAACGGAAAATCCGGTGGGAGTAACTAACCAACCGTGCAAACAACGACAAGATAAGATATAGGAAAAATCACGAGGACATACTAGAATTGAATGGAATTACAAAGCAAAATAAATATTCAAGAGTTTTTCCATTGGGTTTTATAAACCTCACAACGCACTTCAATACCCCGTAATCAATCCCCGGTCTAAGTCCACCGAGTCCTTGGTCGCCAATTGATCACCGTGTCAACCTATGTCCATTTATTAATAACTTAAATTAGCATGACAATTTACAACAAATTTCTAAAAAAAAAAAAAATTTAGGCTAAATTGCCTATTCCACGTTCTTCGAGACAAAACCCCTCAAAAGGTCGCTTTCGACATTCCCACATATTTTCTTTTCATAGAACTTTATCAATTTCTACTTATTTTATCGAAATATATTTTTTCGAAATTTTCCCAATTTTTCCAAAATTTTCTTTCATTTTTCTTCTCTTTTTCTCTTTTCTCTTTTTTTATTTTATTTGGTTTGGGTCGGGTCGACCAAAACGGGTTGAGCCCGACCCATGGGTTGAGCCTGGCCCATTCTGGGAACGGCCCACTTGGGGGTGCACACGCACACTGCCGCGCGCGCATGTGCACCATCTTCCCTGATCGAACCACTCGTTCGATCGGGGAGCAGAACATTTTTTTTTATCTATGGTTTGGCTTGGGGCTGCTCTCCACCCCAACCCTGGTGGACTCGATGGCAGGGGAGACACCCCTGCCATCACCACCGCGACCCGGTTCGGCCTCCATGGCAGAACCCCTGTCTCGCCACCACAGCCAACCCGAAACCCACAACAACGAGGACTCACCTTGATCGTGATGTCTCCACCTTCTCCTATCTCTTTCCCGGCTTTTTCTCATCCTTTTTCTATTACACTGTCGGTGGTACTCAACTCTCTAAGTCCACGTACTTAAGCCTCCGGGGTGCGGGTTCGAGTTGGGGGAGGCGAAACACTGTGCTTAATATAGACGCCTTTGTGGCCATATTGAGGGGAGACACAGATGGGGAAGACAAATGACTATCTACCCGAGAGTGTGGGCTGGTGGGCACGCGGTGGGCTTGCTGGCGGGCAGTGGAGCAAGCCGACTCTCACAAGTAGTTTATGTGATGGAGTTTCCTGAATCTGAGTTTTGGCTTTTATTGTTAGTACTTGATCTTCCTCAGTAGAAATATCCCCTTCAGCAAATTCGAGTACATGATGTATGACCTCATTACAACAGTCTTGCGACAGTAAAGTCTGTGATAAGTTCGTTTGTATTTTCCATGTTCTGAGTTAGGCCTTGCCTTTCAATAACTCTACCAGCCTATGTAACAATTTTTTCATTCGCATTTGTATCTTATGTTTGGCCCTGATCCATTCCTTTCTGGTCATTTAATGTTGATCCTGTATCTGGGTCCTCATTTCTCTCATTACCTTCGTGGGGATTATATCAGTCTGGCCCATAGCCAAAGGCCCAGCTTTGGTTGGCTTTAGCCCCATCTATTAACCATTCAACTTTGCCCCTGCCCTATTTGCACCTATCACCACAAAATCTTCTATTATGCCTGCATTGTCCACATCAGTAGGAAAAGGAATTTACTAGGGTTACCTTTTCCTCATTTGGTGGCAGTATGGCCAATGGTTATTTCATTATGTGTTGGATAGTCTGCTCTCCATTTGATCCACTTTTATTTGTCGCTTCCTTATTGGTTGAGGAGTTGGTTGTCATATAGGAGCAGTCATTTCGCCAATCTTCGCAACCGCATACATATTGTCCTAGGAGGGATTGCCCTCATCTACGTCATTGTCATCTTCTTCCACTTCAGGCTCTTCCCTCGCCGGGCAAGCTTCCACCAACAACCTAAGGGTTCGTCCCCAGTTTTCCACTGGCAAAATTGCAGGGAAAAACTTGTTTTGCGCCCCTTTAACCTTGAACAATGTTGATTTCATGGATTTGCTCATTTTTGTTTGCTCCTCCACTTTAATCAATCCGCCAAAAATGGACCCAATCATCATGAAAGCCTTTTCATTCCATATGTTCAAAGGGATGCCATTCGCTTTAATCCATGCATCATCAATTGCAATTTTACTTTTCTCCATCTGTGTTCCTTCACTCTATGGGCATATATTAGAAATCTGAAAGTGGCGCCTCAACTTCCCTTCCAAAGTACTTTGTGCATCATAAAATGATTGCATAATCATCGATTGTTGGTGATGCATCGATCCACCTCCCTATTGCCATTGATAATTCTTGTTCTATTAAAGCCTATTGGATTTGTGGATTAGATAACACAATCATTGCTAAATCAGAAAATCTTGTGGTTTTTCCTTGGTGGTGTTCCTGATGTTGGCTACCCTTCTCCTCCTATTTAGCTTTGGTTGTACTCTGGATTGTCTTGCCATAAAGAGTTTCTTCAAAGCTAATCCATCCTTTTGAGTTTTTGTCTTCAAGTATCAGAATGGAGTCTCATCCATATGGCGTGACCTTCTAGAGGTGAATGAATCTTCCTCGTAGGCTAGCTAGTTGTTGAACGAATAGAGAGTCACTACCATCTCTGAAAGAAAATCGTTCCGTGATCATTGGGTTCAAGCATTTATGGAATGTATCCCTCATCCATCCGACCTCCTTTCTAGATACCATAAGAACGAACGATCGGGTGCCTCCTGCTTTGAAGATTTTCATCCTTTCATCCGGTTGTTCATAAACAATAAAAATCTTCCTTTCGATCCATATCCTTTTCCATGTGCAACTTCGAGACCTGTTGCAAATTTCCTTATCCGTCACTCTCCAGTTCCCAAAAGAATCAAAATATCAAAATAATCACACGTACAAGTAATCCTCAGAGGTAGGCAATCAAAGGTAGTCACGTAAGATCCCCTTGCCTTTACTTGTACTCAGATCTGCACTCAATCATCATAGAAGAAAATGGATGACGAGTCCAGTAAGTAAAATCCTAAAGAAGTCCTCTGAGCATTCAAATAAGCAAATGGAATTCAATAAATAATGTTAAATAAACATGTGAAATGTAAATAGGAAACTATAAGTAGGGCATCGCATGCATAAATAACAATAAAGTGCAAATGTGTGTGTCTATTCCAATCAGACTAAACCATACTTCAGGATTTCCTTCCAGGACCCCACTAGTGGGCGCACCCAACTAGCTATCACCTAATCCCTCTCGGTGGCCGGCGTAGACCTACAATGCACCGACACATGTAGCAGTTCCTTAGCTTGGGTCGTTATCCACCGAGAACTCCTGATACACATGTTATGGTTTAGAATGCATAGACACACAACGGAAAATCCGGTGGGAGTAACTAACCAACCGTGCAAACAACGACAAGATAAGATATAGGAAAAATCACGAGGACATACTAGAATTGAATGGAATTACAAAGCAAAATAAATATTCAAGAGTTTTTCCATTGGGTTTTATAAACCTCACAACGCACTTCAATACCCCGTAATCAATCCCCGGGTCTAAGTCCACTGAGTCCTTGGTCGCCAATTGATCACCGTGTCAACCTATGTCCATTTATTAATAACTTAAATTAGCATGACAATTTACAACAAATTTCTAAAAAAAAAAAAAATTTAGGCTAAATTGCCTATTCCACGTTCTTCGAGACAAAACCCCTCAAAAGGTCGCTTTCGACATTCCCACATATTTTCTTTTCATAGAACTTTATCAATTTCTACTTATTTTATCGAAATATATTTTTTCGAAATTTTCCCAATTTTTCCAAAATTTTCTTTCATTTTTCTTCTCTTTTTCTCTTTTCTCTTTTTTTATTTTATTTGGTTTGGGTCGGGTCGACCAAAACGGGTTGAGCCCGACCCATGGGTTGAGCCTGGCCCATTCAGGAACGGCCCACTTGGGGTGCACACGCACACCGCGCGCGCGCGCATGTGCACCATCTTCCCGATCGAACCACTCGTTCGATCGGGGAGCAGAACATTTTTTTTTTATCTATGGTTTGGCTTGGGGCTGCTCTCCACCCCAACCCTGGTGGACTCGATGGCAGGGGAGACACCCCTGCCATCACCACCGCGACCCGGTTCGGCCTCCATGGCAGAACCCCTGTCTCGCCACCACAGCCAACCCGAAACCCACAACAACGAGGACTCACCTTGATCGTGATGTCTCCACCTTCTCCTATCTCTTTCCCGGCTTTTTCTCATCCTTTTTCTATTACAGCTCAGTGGTACTCAACTCTCTAAGTCCACGTACTTAAGCCTCCGGGGTGCGGGTTCGAGTTGGGGGAGGCGAAACACTGTGCTTAATATAGACGCCTTTGTGGCCATATTGAGGGGAGACACAGATGGGGAAGACAAATGACTATCTACCCGAGAGTGTGGGCTGGTGGGCACGCGGTAGGCTTGCTGGCGGGCTGTGGAGCAAGGCAGACTCTCACAAGTAGTTTATGTGATGGAGTTTCCTGAATCTGAGTTTTGGCTTTTATTGTTAGTACTTGATCTTCCTCAGTAGAAATATCCCCTTCAGCAAATTCGAGTACATGATGTATGACCTCATTACAACAGTCTTGCGACAGTAAAGTCTGTGATAAGTTCGTTTGTATTTTCCATGTTCTGAGTTAGGCCTTGCCTTTCAATAACTCTACCAGCCTATGTAACAATTTTTTCATTCGCATTTGTATCTTATGTTTGGCCCTGATCCATTCCTTTCTGGTCATTTAATGTTGATCCTGTATCTGGGTCCTCATTTCTCTCATTACCTTCGTGGGGATTATATCAGTCTGGCCCATAGCCAAAGGCCCAGCTTTGGTTGGCTTTAGCCCCATCTATTAACCATTCAACTTTGCCCCTGCCCTATTTGCACCTATCACCACAAAATCTTCTATTATGCCTGCATTGTCCACATCAGTAGGAAAAGGAATTTACTAGGGTTACCTTTTCCTCATTTGGTGGCAGTATGGCCAATGGTTATTTCATTATGTGTTGGATAGTCTGCTCTCCATTTGATCCACTTTTATTTGTCGCTTCCTTATTGGTTGAGGAGTTGGTTGTCATATAGGAGCAGTCATTTCGCCAATCTTCGCAACCGCATACATATTGTCCGAGGAGGGATTGCCCTCATCTACGTCATTGTCATCTTCTTCCACTTCAGGCTCTTCCCTCGCCGGGCAAGCTTCCACCAACAACCTAAGGGTTCGTCCCCAGTTTTCCACTGGCAAAATTGCAGGGAAAAACTTGTTTTGCGCCCCTTTAACCTTGAACAATGTTGATTTCATGGATTTGCTCATTTTTGTTTGCTCCTCCACTTTAATCAATCCGCCAAAAATGGACCCAATCATCATGAAAGCCTTTTCATTCCATATGTTCAAAGGGATGCCATTCGCTTTAATCCATGCATCATCAATTGCAATTTTACTTTTCTCCATCTCGTGTTCCTTCACTCTATGGGCATATATTAGAAATCTGAAAGTGGCGCCTCAACTTCCCTTCCAAAGTACTTTGTGCATCATAAAATGATTGCATAATCATCGATTGTTGGTGATGCATCGATCCACCTCCCTATTGCCATTGATAATTCTTGTTCTATTAAAGCCTATTGGATTTGTGGATTAGATAACACAATCATTGCTAAATCAGAAAATCTTGTGGTTTTTCCTTGGTGGTGTTCCTGATGTTGGCTACCCTTCTCCTCCTATTTAGCTTTGGTTGTACTCTGGATTGTCTTGCCATAAAGAGTTTCTTCAAAGCTAATCCATCCTTTTGAGTTTTTGTCTTCAAGTATCAGAATGGAGTCTCATCCATATGGCGTGACCTTCTAGAGGTGAATGAATCTTCCTCGTAGGCTAGCTAGTTGTTGAACGAATAGAGAGTCACTACCATCTCTGAAAGAAAATCGTTCCGTGATCATTGGGTTCAAGCATTTATGGAATGTATCCCTCATCCATCCGACCTCCTTTCTAGATACCATAAGAACGAACGATCGGGTGCCTCCTGCTTTGAAGATTTTCATCCTTTCATCCGGTTGTTCATAAACAGTAAAAATCTTCCTTTCGATCCATATCCTTTTCCATGTGCAACTTCGAGACCTGTTGCAAATTTCCTTATCCGTCATTCCATGTTTTCCCTTCTGGTAACCTCCACCCAGCTCGAGTCATGTGCGTTCTCCATCGGCACATAGTTTCTACATAATTCGACCATGGTAAAAATTAAATCAAAAAATAAAAAAAGATGTGGCCAATTGTAATAATGGTGACCCGGCCGTCTAACTATGCAAATTACTTTGGAAAAAAAGGGTATGAATAAATGGCTCTTTCTCTATCAATTACGTACCTTTCAACATGGATACTTTTTCTTGACTAGGATGTATCATTTGAATTAACGATGGACATAATTATCAAATTAAATGTGATTTGACACTACAACCAAAATTAGTTTAGGATCCCACATTAATTATCTTGTTTCAATGGATCCATCAGAAGATAACCATCAAACTCCATTTATTTAATTATGCTTGCACAAAAAACCCGATCTAAAAATCCACCTGCTTTGCTACGTTAGCCCTAGTTTAAGTTCATTAATTTTTTGGATAGTGATGTGGGACATCTTTTGATACGTTATGCAATTGCCAATTAAGTAGTTGTTAGACCCATGGATACGCAATTAAGATTTATGTATGCACATCTTGATACATAATTAGAAGACTCGACTAACGGTTGGTTGGCACGACTAGAAGCAAGTTGTTGTCCCTTAACTACAGACTCGAGTTTAAGTCATATGGGAATGGAAGTACCAACATTGGGAGCTTCTCCCACTTATAAGGTGCGCAAATCAGGGAAAATTCGAAGTAGTTAGATAGTCCAAATACCGAATTGTTTAGACAAAAAAAATCAAAAGACTCACAACAATATTATGTTAGACAAATGTATGTATCAAAATTTATGTCACCGGTTCCGAGTGGAATTGTGGTGTCATGACAAAGTTGTTGGGATGTGTTTAGTGGCTAATATGTGATATCAAAAATTAAACCTATGTTATCCAACTTCAAATATGACATCTTTTCTTTTCTTTTTTGTTCAAGAATGACATCTTTTCTTTGGTCATAGAATTGGAGTACTCAAGGTTATTAAAAAAAAGTTTCGTAACTCAAGGTTATTAAAAAATCCACGGCTATTCGAACCCCATGTTTTGCTCCCTTTACCCCATTACTTCATTTTGCCTCATTTTTGAATTTTTTTACTGCTTTAATCCCACTTTTTTTTGTAAATAATTCTAAAACTACCCCTCACCCTCAACAAATGTTTACCCTATCTCATACCTTCATCCCAACACCCCTCAATCCTCTCTATTTCTCGACTTTAGTCATTGTAAATTACTTGTACTAGGTCATCAAGTGTCGTAGGAGTGTTTTTTTTTGTTGAACAAGGTCGGATGTGGTCGCGTCGTGTCCAAGAAGTGAAGAAGTGTCTTCTACAGGGTTCGACCGACTCTGACCAATACCTTTAAAGAGGTAACGGTCGACTCCGACCGATACCCTTAAAGAGGTATCGACCGACTCCGACTGATACCTCTAAAGAGATATCGGCCGACTCCGACCGATAATGTAAAGCGAACTCAATTTTAATTGGTCACGGAGGGATCTAGCCGATATCTCTAAAGTGGTGCAGCTATGCGTGAGGTGTCGATCTGAAGAGGTGTCGGCCTTGTGTAGCCGACACCCGAGGATAACAAAAACGAACAAAAATAATCTCAAAACTCCTAAAAAAATACATGATAATGACTAAAAAAATAGTGGGTTTTGCTCGGAATTGCTTGATATTTTCAATCTCATCGAGACTTTGTACCCAAAGTGATTTAACCCCCAAATCGAGCCCTAAACTCAACAACAAAATTACAAACAATATTGACTCAAAATTATAATAAAAACCTTGAAATCAACACTAAAAGAAATGATGAATGCACTCATAACATCGAATCGATGTGATTTTGCTTGGATTTCGTCGGATTTAGGTTGGTGGTGAGATTGCGATTTGAGAGAGAGGTGATTGAGGTATGCGTGAGTGGGGTGAGTGTGCTATGGGTGAGTAAAAACTCTTTATATAATATGGAGGGATAGTTGAATTATTTCACTAGGGGCTGAAAAAATAAATAAAAAACGAGGTAAAATGAGCAAAAAGTGGGATCCGAATAGCTTGGGCCTTAAAAAAAAAAAGGACCACGTTAATGAGTTTTTATATACTTCTCTTTTCCCCTTGATTTGCACTGTGATGAGTTTATGCAAATCTTGAGGTTTGTAAAAATTAAAAAATAAAAAAATATTTAAAAAAATTTAAAAAAACTTGGATATGTACGAGTCTCGTTCCTAAAAGAAAAAATCTATATATGTATGTATGAAAATGTGTACTAAACACCAAAAAAAAAAATTAAAAAAGTACGTCACTCTATCATTGTCCTTTTTTCCCATGGTGCATGCATATGCAAATTAAGGTTTCAGCGACCTCACTAATCCTAATAAAGGACCCGTAACTAGACAGAGTACTGTTGTTGTTCAAGACCCATTAATCCAATAAATCCAAGTGAGCGCAGCTTGTTGTAGGGCTAAGTCCATTTAATGGACCGAAGTACATGGCTCTCATATCGATTAAAGTTTCATCTTGATAGAGATACATGCTTGTGAGTTGTGACCCTAAATACACACACACACAATAGAAAGACACACTAGATACATTTTCATATAAAAGAAATTCTAGCGAGTCCCGGGTTCGACACGCAGGTCAAACATGCGCGCTGCATGATGGGCCTTGTGCATGCATCTCAAGTCGCATCAGCGGCGTGCGATGCGTGTCAATTGCGTGTCTGACTTAGATGCCGTAAGTGCATGCACGCTAGCATTTCCTATAAGAAAATTCATCAATATATATGGTAGTTCGTAAACTTTTGGTCGATAGGCCCCAAAAAAAAATACATTATTTGTGATAAAATCATGTTACAAGTAATTAAGAATAATTATAAATTAGAGTAAAAAAAAGCTTAATGATCAAGAATATCCTAACTTTTACAAGTTATATCGATTATATCCTGACCTGTAAGATTTATCAATTATATCATAATCTATTCAATTATATCATCGACTAATCTGAATCCCTTTTTTATTTCATAATATGTTAATATATGCCCACGTACACATCATTTTCTTCAACTTTTGTGTTACACCATATTTAAGGATTTATCCATGCATATGCATCAGAACTCAATAGTCATGATAAATATGTATTCATGTATAAAATATGCATAGTTAATTGTGTGAACATATACCTACTCATCAATCACATACATAATCTACGTACATAATTCTTTTGTCAAATTAAATAATTATGGGTAATCTTCTAATAGGTTTTATATGTCATTTTCATATGTATATGCGCTACATGATTTTCAACTTACTATCGATGATTTATGAATAGCTAAATTTAAATTGGAGTATTGACGTATCGTTGATTTACAATTTTTTTTATTATGAGTCCTTGTATACTTAATTAAAGACGAGGCTTAAAAGTTTTCGATACAAATTGATAATTAATGTGGATGATCATGAAATGAAAAGTTAAAAGACCAAGTTGATTTTAAAGAAAAAGTATCCCAAATTAGTGGAGGATAAAATAAATTGATACTAAATCGAAAAGGTTAAAATATAATTGATACAACTTGTAAAGATATGATGTTTTTTTTTTATCATTAGGCTTAAAAAAATAAAGGGTGTTTGATTAAGGAAAATACTTGATGAACCGAGACATCAACCAAATTGTACTTGAATGTTGTTAGATGCACTTCGTATTTTCTGCTTTAACATAATTCGAGCTACCGCATGTAGTTGATGTCCTGGTTCGTGCCATCCTCGCAGTAATCCTCTTTGAATTAACATGTTGTGCCTTAAGAAAATCAAGCAAAAGTGATTTTTAGTTGATACCCTTGTCTAGAAAATGCCTTTCTTAGATGAGCACTAAGAGGGTTTGTTATATTGCTTGAAGAGTTGGAAGGCTTGTGAGGAGAGGAAGGAACATGTCATACACATACTCTCTCCTTTTTGAAGTGGTAAAGAAAGAAAGAAAAAAAGACTTAAAGAGTAACAAAAGAAAATTATTAGTGATGATGAAGGAAAGAAAGAAAAAAAAAAGATTGAGAATAGTAAGCAAAATGAAGTTTAAAAACTGGTGGGAAAACAAAACAATGGTTGGTTTCTTTGAGTTGGTGAGTTGGATCAGCTCACAATTTGATAGAAAAAATGGATGAGAGAGAAAGGGTTTGTTAATTGTTTTTGTTAATTGTGAGGGATTAAGATATCACATGGGGTTTGGGATAAACAAAGCTATCTTCTGACAAGTCCAAATCATGGTTTGCTTAAACTATTGATAACAGAGCTAAGCATGTCCCCCCTCTTCCCTCTTTTCCTCTGTTCACACAAATACCTATATTTCCTTTATAGTATAGACAAGGGAACACATCCTGTTCATTTTTTCTTACATTATTATTCCCTTTCTTTATGTTTCTCTCTCTCATGTTTTTTGTTAATTAAGTCACTTTAGTCTTGATTTTTCTTCCGCTTCTACATCTTTCCCTCTCCCTTTCGTTTATCAATATACTGTTGTCATTCCTACTTGAAAAAGAAAAAAAAATCTCGCTAACTTGTAGAAGAATTCATTCATATAGCTAAATGGGAACTCTATTGGTGAAAAATATACTAATTCAATAAATGCTCCATGACAGCGATAAAGCCTTAATACCATATTAATTGGGATTGGTTAACTACATTGATCAAATTTCTTCACTCCGCTTGATTTAATGCCCTTAAAATAAATCGAGCATATATAATTCGTCAAATGCACTTTTAATAATTTAAAACGCCTGATCTACTATCTCTAGCTAATTGTACTCATCATGCATCTTTATTGTATTTGTAATTTATCATTAGGTTGAATAAATGACAAGAATGATGTTTTCTTTTGTATTTGGTCTTTTTGGGACAAAAATGTTAGGAGGAAAGATCTAGTTTCCTTGACAAACAGAAAGAATTTAAGTTTTGAGAGAAACATCAATAATCCCAAGCTTTGAGTAGGTCGAGAGAGAGTCCCTATTGGTTCTTGCCTTATTTCAAAACTGAACCTAATGAAGTGTCTTTATTTTTGGTCGAGTGAGAAGAGAGTGCCCTTAATGTTGGGCAAGTTAGAGGTGTTAGGACCCACAAGGGGGACACTTTTGCTTATGTGTGGGGATCCTTTTGAGATCAAAACAGGTAGGGGCCATGGATGGAGAGAGAAACATAGCAAGTTTGACAGCTACATGCATATGTATAATAGAAAACATGTTGATGGGAGTTTTATGCATGCATTTTGAAACAAGTAAAGTAATTACTCTTGTGGATAGATCAAAGTTTGATGACTTGAAGTAGTCCAACACATTATCTTGATTTATGGTAGGGCCATTTCTTATTATCAGCGCCAACTCCTTCTCTTTCTTTCATCGTGATTGATTGAAAGTAATATTGCAATTCTTATTAAAAAAACAAACAAGTAACATTGCAATTTTTATTTTTTTATCTTTTGGGTCACAATTTGTCATCTTTAAATTAAGATTTCTAAATTGATATATAGAATTCTTTTCTCTTAAAAGTAATTTTTTTTTCCATTTGACAAATTGAATAGCTCAAGTAGTAATTAATCTACTCACTTCGTTGCATTAACTTCTCTTTCGCATATATGACATACCACATTAAACCTTTTTTTATTGCGCTATGTGCACCCCAGTCATTATTCAGGACACGCCATTTACAAAAGCATCCATCAAATTTGTCGAGGCACCCCTATATTGGACCAAAATGCCCCTAAAACCTTTTCATTGAGGCACCCCACCGATTTCGATAAAAAGAGGCTCGAAACCTCATTTTTACTTTTTTTTTTTTTTGCTTACGTTGTCATCGTGTTTTGGATGTTTTTTTTATTGGATCTTCCCATTTCTTTGTTTTCTCCCACATATTTATACGATTTGTGCATTTTTGGAGTTCAGTAAGTGTTTATTTGGCCAGTGGAAGAGTTCGGTGGTCTAAGGTTTGTTGGACGAGCTTGGATTTGGGGTTGGTATGAAATATAGAGG
Source organism: Stephania yunnanensis (assembly GCA_039657365.1). Taxonomy (NCBI): domain Eukaryota; kingdom Viridiplantae; phylum Streptophyta; class Magnoliopsida; order Ranunculales; family Menispermaceae; genus Stephania; species Stephania yunnanensis. Next base: position 46,034,328 of record CM077584.1, on the reverse strand, counting down.
CAAACCGAGGTATCGTTGTGTTTTCATTCAATTTCATGTTCATTTGATTTGTTTTCTTTGTTGTTTGCCATGAAAATGTTGCAATAACTGGGTTTTCTTGAAAACCCGCATTAGTCAGCCACGCGGGGCAGTTATGTGCTCAATTTGTCTTGGAAATACATTTTTGAGACTAATGAACATGTCATGGTTGGACTCAATCGACACATGAACAATGAAGATCTTCATTACGTCTCGGTAACAGGTAGCAAAGACTACATTATGTGGTCTCGGTACAATACTGCCGAGACTTCATATTTCCGTGTTCGTTGGTTTGGTCTTGGTAAGTATATGCCGAGAACTTTCATTAGGTCTATGATAGGTCAGTATTTATATATATTTAGTAATTTATTTTAGTATATTTAATTATACAAAGTTTCTAAAAAATTTAATTAATTATATTTTTTGGTTATTTTTTAGTGAACGGAGTGCGGTTGAATTCGTGGCGGAGAAATACTCAAAATGGAGTATTTACATGCAGTAATCGGATGTCGGACAGTTTGCATCAATTTATGCGTTGCACGGTGGGTAGAATAAGAGACAACATATTTCAACTAATTAAACGTTGCCACGTCAGAGGTGCATGCCAAGTGTGACGCGATCACCCTCACCAAGTACGTCATGCAAGCATTCTCCACTAATCAAAAGCCGCCACGTACAATCAACACACCAATTCCTCCAATCAAAGAGAGCCACGCGTCACGCGTCACAATCACACTACACGTCATGCTAGCGTTTCTCCTCCTCGCACGATATCGGTTGATCTGCCTCGGGATGCGTGACATCACAAACTCCCAGATCTTCGTGAACTCGCGCAACTCTCTCCGCCTACACGTGCGCCACGTGGCGCTCGATCACCACGTCACCATGTCATCAGCAAGCGTCATTTCCAATCAGACGATGCCACGTCAGCTCCATCACAACACAATAGCGCGTCATCGGCAGCTGTTTCGGCCAATCAGACGCTGCCACGTCAGTGCTCGCAGCAAATGGACCAATCGCACTGCGACACATGGCGGACACCTATTTCAAGCCGAAAACAACCCTACGATGCTCCTCGGCACACGAGTCACCTCCCCAACCTCCAAAATTAGTTTCTTTTACCTCCCGAGACTAATTTTTAGTAGTTTTATATATTAGGAACTTAGGTTTTATTATTTCGGGAGGACCAATTATTATTGTTTTGTTATCGACTTTCTTCGACAATGTTCGGCTAATCAACTCTTTGCCTAGGTCGAAGAGGAAACAAGTCGGGATCATCGATTCATGACATATGATGTGAGATTTTTTATTTTATTATTTAATTTAGTTTAATTTCTTTTATTTCATTATTGTTGTTTTTAATGATTATGGTTTAGATCTAGGTATGTATGTAGCCAATGCATGCTTTTAGGTGGACAATCTACAGTTATTTGAATTATTAGTATCCATGTAATTGTGCTTTTGGACCAATAAAGTGACAAACACTTACCCGTTTGCCGTCAAACCCTTTCGATTCTTGAATGTGTAACAATTGAATCTAGGTTAAATCGGAAGCAAATGCAACACGGTCATTTAGGATTAGTGTTCCCACGTATCCATATTATTGCGGTTATTGTGTTAAACCCGATTGGTGGATGTCTGGGGTTATACATTACTTAGGGAAATAGTTAGTGGTGGACGTCATGACTATCGAGATTAGGGGAATAAGAAATTTCTGGCGGATGTCAATTTTCTGTAGCTAATCTAGAAGAATATAAATTAATGACTTTTTGGGAAAGATTGAGGACCATGATTATCATTGAATCTGGATCCGGATTTGTGGAACTGTAGACTTAGGTGTTACTTAGGTATTTGTTAATTGTTTTCAAAACTAGTTTAGTTGTTTTATTTTATTTAGTTTAGTTAGATTAGTTACTAAATTAATAATTATTTTAAAACCCCAGATTTTTCTTTTTTTAGTTGTTTTTAACCTAAAAAAGACTATCAATCTATGTGGGATCGACACTTTGCCACTATTTTACAAAATAGTTGGTTTAGGTAATTTTACTTTATTGACGTGTTGGCGTGTGACAATCTCAGTTATTTTATACCGAAACATAACCTTAGGTATCGGTTATGTGGTACCGAGACACTATCGTAAGTGTTTTTTTTTTAAATTTTTTTAACAAGATTCTATGTGCTTAAAACTTCTTTTCTTATTAAATATGGCTCGAGGGAAATCTACTGTTTGCAGTCAGGATATCAATAGTGAACCCACAATAGCACAACATCGATCCGATGCAGTGACGTCTGCTAGTTCTTCTACTCTTGCTGACCGTGGCAAGAGGAGAGCACAAACTGCATCTTATCGAAAGGATAAGCAACATGTTGGTCAGGATTAAGGTGTATTCGCTGATCTTCAAGGGATGATGTCCAGGATGAGGCATCTTATGTCCCCGTGAAGACCAGGAGTAGTAGCGATGTTGCTGGTGGGGACGAAGCAACCAATCGTACTAATGAGGCCGGCAAGGCAGGATTTGAAGAAACTACCACATCCTAATGGCAAGTAAGTGGTGGTGCCGATCAGAATGTTGTGGAGTTCGAACATGACCCATCTGCTTCATTCCCTGGTGGTCCTATTGACCGCTCTCTGTTGAATAGTTTTAAGGATCATGTTGCGGCAGCAATTTGGGAGGGTGATTTATGTACTCTTCGCAAAGTATCATTTCTTTTTCAATCAAATTATTATTCTCACTATTCACATACGATATTGCATTTATGAATTATTATTTTCTTTTTTGTTGCAACATCGATCGTTGCCTAAGTTCATGAACCACGAGGCTCAAATAGTTGAGCGGGATTTGCAGTCTTACTGCCCCAACACCCAGGGACTACAGAGAATCATTCAAAGGTACGGGTTGGCTCCACTCATAGACTGCTCCTATGGAAGAGAAACAAGGTGGTGATCTTAGCTTTTGTTGAGAGATGATAGCCAGAGACCAATACATTTAACTTACTCTTTGGCGAAATGTACATCACGCTCGAAGACTGAACATCTCTGTAGTATGCAAGGTGGTCGCGGTCGAGGATTTTGGCCGTTACATAGATGAGTCTCGCCAGAAGGCAATCAAGATTGTTTAAAACTTGCTTGGGGTTACTATCGACAAAGCATAGGAAGAGGTTAACTATACGAGGAGTCTCACAAGGTGATTACCTTGGTTGAAGAATCGTTTTTGCCTACAAGGTTCATCGGTACTTATTGTACTTGCTCGCCTGAACTATATTCGCTGATAAGAGTTGGTCACTAGTTTCAATTGCATTACTGAAGGTTTTAGAGAACTTGGATGAGGTCGAGACCTACGCATGGGGTGTTGTCGGTCAAGCTTACCTTTACCAACATCTCGAGTCAGTCGCCAAGGCAGAAGTGTCACTTATTGTTGGGCACCTGAATTTGTTTAATGTACATATTTTATGGTCCTTACTTGTGATTTTGTTATCTTATGCTTTGTCTTTCCACAACTTACTTAACTCTATCTACATTTGTTCATTCTTGTTTAGAGATGGGTATACGAGCACTTCCCTCTCCAGTGTGACGACCATAGACCCCACAAACTGGGCTCTGCCTGGCCTAAACCTACGTGAACCACCGGTCAACTCCCGCAGAGCTAATGCAGGCCTAATCAGCATTTTATCCAAGTTATTCAACCATTAGTTTCTTATTATATTATTATTTAGTTTCACAAGTCTTACTGTTTACGCAATGAAATTTAAAAATATTTAGAGCAACTCAAATAAGTAAACGGTAGTCGGGACATGCCAAGATGTGGAAATTCGGCAAAAGTAGATCTCGTGTATAAATTTGGTGACAATTAGTGTGAAAAAGAGTCATATACATGTATCGAACATCTCACAACCCAAAATAAACCCCTATGTAACCTAAAAAATAAATATATATTAAGTACAGTCCAAAATATCAGAAATAAATCTATTGTAGTAACATAGAGGAGTTGACTCTTAGGGAAGCTCAAAGGAATTCACCGATCATAGGTTCATTGCCCCAACTACTAGAAGGACTTGCAAATATTATCAAAAGTGGAGACAATCCCCGTTAGTAAATCCAGTAGAAGTTTAAAAGTAATTCATATTAAACAATAAATGGGTCCATAAATTATTTTGGAAAGAAATAAGGTGTTGAGAAAGAATAGTAAAATGCATGATAGACATACTACAATGATCAACGATAAGAACCAAGTCACCAGGAAACAAAAGATAGGGAGTAAGTGGTCCTGACACTCTATACGCGGGCACAAAGCCATTTAAAACTTGTAAGTGTCTTACACTGGTGCGGCGGATCAAGCCGTTTTGACCGCACCTAATCCATTTCGCACTATCGGCTCACTTGAGCTGTAGTCCAAGAAAGTCTCAAAAGGAGCAATAGACTTAATCAAATGCTCAACCACAATGGAAATAAAATGCCTGAGAGGGGCCACGACACATAGCGGATGCTCACTCAGAGGACTCAGACCCATCGGGAAGCTACGAAAACTAGTCTACTGCTTAACCCGCGAGTGGACATGATTAGGCCTGACCATTTAGACCCTAGGTCACTCAGTAAGGAAGTGGAGTCCAATAATAGCAATCATTTCATCAAATATAGGAAGAAAATGAAAACGAATTAATATTTCATTTCTTACTGCTTTATTTACCTCAATACGCAAAATATCGAACAAATTGCAGCTCCCACACGCCTCGATATACGTACCCAATACCCGACACTAATCTCTTAAGCTCTTGGTATCAATTTGCAATGAATTAAGTGTGTTTGAGCCTAATTGATATAATTTAGATATTTAAATCTCAATATAATTCAAAATAAGGAATTTATAGTGGTGACACATTCTTCAAAGAAAATCTCGGTGCAAGATTCCTCGAAATATCGCCGAACTCACTTTCCCACATTATTTCTCACTTTTTCTTATTTCTCCATTTTTATTTTCTTGAATTTTTTAATTTTTTTCTATTTTCTGTTATATATTATCAAATCGTGGGCTTTTGGGCCCCCTAAATTGGGCCCAGGCTGAACCGGGCTCGGCTTAACTCATTTGGGTGGGCCTGAGCTCAACCTGTGGGTGAGCCTGAGCTCAACATGGCCCTCTCTCTTATTTTCGTGGAAACGTGAGAGAGAGAGAGAGAGAGAGAGAGAGAGAGAGAGAGAGAGAGAGAGAGAGAGTCCCCCTCCCCCAAAACTTCAAATTTTTTTCTTTTTTCTTTGTTTCTTTCTTTCATTATTTATTTATTTCTTCTTTTCTTTCATTTTTTCTTCAAAATCAACAACCACACTCTTCTTCTTCATTTGTTTTCAATAACAACAACAACAACATAGCCTCAGTCCCAAATTAACTGGGGTCGGCTACATGGATCAAACTTTTCCGTTGTGCTCAATTAAGTGCAATTGATGGTGTGCTTTGCAAACCATTCAAATCCCTTTTAATTAATGCATCCCATGTTAACTTTGGTCCGCCTTTACCTCGTCGAATTTCTACTACGCTTTCTATTGAGTCAAGTTTTCTAGTTGGGGCATTTGTAGGCCGTCTTTGCAGGTGACCAAACCATCGCAACCGCCCTTCCCTAGTCTTTGTATCAATTGGTGCTACTCCTACTTGTCTTTGAATTTTTATATTTCTTATTCTATCTTTACGAGTTTTACCACACATCCACCTAAATATCCTCATTTCTGCTACGTTCACTTTATGTAATTGTTGTTGCTTTACCGCCCAACATTCACTTCCATAGAGCATAGCTGGCCTAATTGCGGTCCTATAAAATTTTCCTTTTAACTTAGTAGGAACATGTCGATCACAAATCACCCCCGTTGCACTACGTCATTTCTTCCATCCAGCTTGAATTCTATGTGTGACATCATTTTCAATGTTACCATCATTTTGTATGATTGATCCTAGGTATCTAAAGTGGTTTACCTTAGGAACTTCTACTTCCCCTAATTTTACCACTCCGTCATCTCGATTTCTAGTGTTTCCAAACTCACAGTGCATGTATTCAATTTTCGTCCTACTCAACTTAAAGCCTTTAGATTCTAATGTATTCCACCAGAGTTCTAATTTCCTATTCACTCCATCTTTAGTTTCATCCACTAAGACAATATCATCTGCAAATAACATACACCATGGTATATCCTCTTGAATACGTCTAGTTAGTTCATCCATAATTAAAGTAAATAGATATGGGCTTAAAGCCGATCCTTGATGTAGTCCTATCGTAATGGGAAATTCTTTTGTAGCTCATCCGAATGTCTTTATACTCGTTACTACTCCATCATACATATCCTTAATAGTGTCTATGTATCTAGCATGCACTATTTTTCTTTCTAGAACCCACCAAAGAACATCTCTAGGGACCCTATCATATGTTTTTTCTAAATCTACGAATACCATATGAAGATCTTTTTTTCTTTTCTCTATATTTTTCTAACAATCGTCTTACAAGGAAAATCGCCTCCATAGTTGACCTCCCAGGCATGAAACCAAATTGGTTCTCTGATATTGTTGTTTCTCTCCTTAGCCTATCGTCAATTATTGTTGTTTCATTTGTCTTCAATCCAACTAAAACCAACTCCACTACAATTAAACTACCAACAATAAATTCATCAAATCTACCATATATTTAACCTATAAACATCAAAATTTAATAAAATTAAGGGTTAAATTAATTGGCTTGATCAAGATCTTCAAATAGCAAATGGTTTTCTCCTCCACTCCAAACCACCTTTGCACTACCTCCATGAACAAGAAAGCTCTCTCTTTTTATACTCTATTAGGATGGTAAACCACTACTACATAACTTTTTTCTTTATTTCGTTTGATTAAATTTATCATTATCACGCCATAAACTACCAAAAGTGGACACCCATAATTCTAATTTATTTTAAAAAAACTCTAATTTGTGAAACGACTAAAATGCCCTTATGACTTAACCTAGGCATTTCTATTAATTAAGTTCCATTATACCTAACTTAAATCGATATTATCGATCTTCCTAATACTCGTGTATGCACACATCTCGAGGTAGTTCTTGCTTATAAATTCAACAATTAAATTATATGAATTCGCATATACAATTTTATATTACATATATACAAGCATGACACAATAATAAAATGTTATATTTACCTCGATGTCGACACCCGAGTTCTGACCGAGTCGCAACGTAGGATCTTTTTCCACGTCACAGTCCTATAAGGTAAATGATTAGGATTAGATTTATTAGGGATGTTACAATTTCCCCAACTAATAAGAATTTCGTCTTCAAAATTGAAATATCTAAAACGAAATTACTTACCGAAATCAAAAGATAAATGGGAATCTCTCGTGCATATAAGACTCCTGCTCCCACGTCAATTCCTTTCCTCTGTGGTGCTACCACTTGACGAGAACTAACGAAATGTCCTTCTTCCTCAAACTTTATACCTTGCGGTCCAAAATCAGCACAGGCCGCTCCCGTAAGTAATATCCTCAGCTAGGTCAATCTGAGTCAGGTCCACTACCGGTCTATCTCCTTCTCTCGACTTATCCAACTCTCTCTGTGACTCTAAGAAGACCTATAAACCTCGATGTGAACTTTCCCTTGATTTCGAACCGTTTTTTACCCTTAAGTGGTGCAACTTTTAGTAGACATAGTTTCCCACTTTGTACTATGACCCATCTTAGTACGTGTCAGTAGATTTATTTTGTCTTTCTTGAGCTCCTCGAAGTTGATGACGCGTTATTCGTATTTTCTTTGTGTGATCTACCACAACTTCTGGCATAATTATCGCTATATCCTCAAGCTTTGCCCAACATGTTGGTGATTTACACGGCCTACCATAGAGTGCCTCAAATAGTGTTATTCTGATGCTAGCCTTGCAATTATTATTATAGGAAAATTCACACAAAGATAGATACTCCTCCCACGACCCACTGTACTCCAACACGCAAACTTTGAACATGTCCTCTAACACCTGAATCAGTCTTTCTGACTGTCCATTAGTCTATCATTGGAACGTCCTACTACATTGTCACTCCCTGCCAAATTGTGTTTGCATGCTCCTCCACAATATGGATGTGAATTGTGATCCTTTGTCTGACACAATAGATAATGGTACCCCGTGAAGTCTGATAATCTCTCTCTCTCATAAGGGATGCTCAACTGCTCGAATTTGTGTTTGCTAGAAACCGACAAGAAATGTGCAGATTTGGTTAGTCCATCCATAACCACCCAAATACTATCATGCTTGCCTGGAGATCGAGGTAAACCATTGAATAGATCCATGGCAATATGCACCCACTTCCACTTAGGAATGGGAACTGGTTGTAAAAGGCCTTACGCCTTCGATGCTCAGCCTTTACATGATAGCGAACTTCGCAACTCCTAACATAATCCCCCACGTCCTCCTTCATCCCCGACCACCAAAATAGACTTTTCATATCCTAATACATTTTGGCTCTACCCAGATGAACAACATAACGTGAGCGGTGAGCTTCATGAAGTATCTTTGAATGTAACTTGGACACTGATGGAATACATAGTCATCCCCTATATCTCAAGCACGAGTATGTTGATTGACTCCACTCTAGATGATCTGAACTCTTTGCCAACTCGTCAAACCTTTAGAATTGCTCATTGGCCTGCTAACCCTCTAAAGAGAGACAAGCTGAGTCCTCATCTATCTACAAATGTGTGCCTCTGTAGTAGCTGAAATATAAACTGAACCCATCATATATGTTGCCTCGAGGAGTGTAAACTTATGACATCTGACAAATAATAACCTCTACATCTGATCTCTTACAGCTCAATGTGTCTACCACTACATTCTCCTTTCTTGGGTGGTACTCTGAAGAGAAGTCATACTCTAGTCCACCTGTGATGTTTCATATTCAAGTCCTTCTACGTAAAGAGATACTTTAAACTCTTATTATTGGCGAATAAAGTAAATCTTTCGCCATGCAGCTAGTGCCGCCAAATCTTTAGAGCAAATACTATAACTGCCAGTTTTAAGTCATGCACCAAGTAGTTCTTCTCATGAAACTTCAGCCGTTGAGACGCGAAAGCAATCACACAGTTCCCCTACATCAATACACTACCCGCGACATGTTGGTATTCACCACCATGCCCTTTCTTGCTTCTAGGAATACTAGCATTAGAGCTGTTGCCATTCTCTACTTTAATGTCATGAAAGCCTGATCATATTTCTCATCCCTCTTAATCCCGACTTCCTTCTGAATCAACCTCGTCATCGGTGTCGAGATCTTAGAGAAATCGCGCACAAATCTCCAGTAATGCCCTGTTTGACCCCAAAAGCTGTAAATATTTGTCACTCACTGTGGGGTACACAAATCCATCACTGTTCAGACCTTCAAAGATCCATTAATACTCCATTAGATACAACTATATGTCATTAAAATCTAATATCTGACAACTAGAACTCACATTTGCTAAACTTAGCATAAAGTCGGTGCGCTCTCAGTGTCTGTAAAACTATCCTGAGATGACCCTCGTGATTTTTACAAGTGCTGGAGTATATCAAAATATCATCTATGTATACAATCACAAAATGGTCCAAGTATTGTCTCAATATGGGTGCATCAAGTCCATAAACATCACCAGCGCATTCGTCAGCCCAAACAGCATGATAGCAAACTCATAACGACCATAACGTGTATTGAATGCAATCTTCTCTATGTCCTCATACCTGATCTTGAGCCGATGGTAACCTGAACTCAAGTCAATCTTGGAAAACCATAATGCGCCTCTTAAATAATCAAAGAAGTCATCTATTTGGAGGAGTGGATACTTGTTCTTGATCGTAACACTATTCAACTAGGGGTGGCAATTTGGGTTATGACGTGATTAACACGACATGACACGAAATGTAATAAACATGTCATGGATTTCTCATAAACGTAATAAACGTGATTCAACTAGGGGTGGCAATTTGGGCATAAACATGTTAACACGTTCATATACGGTTAATAAACGAGTCATTAACATGTCAACCTACTTAACTCGTTTATGACTCGTTTAACATAATTATAGAATAATGTAGAAATATTAAATATGGTATAATAAATAGATTAGTACAAATTCACCCATTTGAATACATGTTAATAACATGATTTATTTTTTATTTGTAGACATCTTTTATCATATTTTATTTTCTTTTTCAAAGGAAATATTTCTATTACTTTTAATATATTATTTATATTTTAGATTTTATTAATAATTATTTATTAAGAAAAAAATAAAACTTTTACCAAAGTAAAATTTATATATTTTTTAGATGATTCTTAATTTTGTATATTATATTATTACGAGTCATTTTCCTTATACAATTAAGAGTAATAAAGACTTGAATGAAAAACTAAAGTAAAACTTAAGACTATATACAACCACATTATATTTTAATGACTATTTAATTATGTTTGTTTAAATTTTTTCATGTAGATTTATTTAATAAAGTAATAAAAAAATTATAAAATCTTAAATAAATTAAGAAATTTAAATAAAATATTTGATAAATGGGTGACACGAATATATGACATGTTTAACAAGATTCACTTAGACACGAAAACGATTAACACGATTAATAAACATGTCTTGTAATGAGTTTACATTATATGGGTCGTAAACAGGTTAAGACACGACACGTTTACGACTCGCCGACACGAATTGCCACCCCTAGATTCAACTGCATGTAATCGATGCAAACTCTCAAACTCCTATCTTTCTTTTTCATAAATAGTACTGGAGCGCCACATGGAGATACGCTAGGATGAATAAATCCTATATTCATCAACTCTTCAAGTTGTCTTCAGCTCTTCTAACTCCTTCGGTGCCATTTTGTATGGAGGTATCGAAATTGGCTTCATCCTAGGGACTATGTCGATAATAAAGTCAATCTCTTTTGGTGGTGGTAATCTGGTTCAATACTCGGGAAATACATCTGGAAACTCGCACACCAGGGCACCTCCTTAATAGTCTTCATTGATTTCTCTAATGTACTAACAATACGAGCAAAAGTCACGTATCGTGGCTCGTAGCCACTCTACCTCTGGTACATTGAAGCTGTGTAGAATCGCTGCGAAAACTAAACTCTAATTATTTAGAAATCTGGAATACGATTGTCTTACTGAAGCAATCTAACTAAGCGTGATATGCTGCTAGCTAGTCCATCCTCAACAACGCATTAAACTCTAAAAACTTTAGTACTTTAAGGTCTATAGGCATCTCATGTCCCTTTATCTCGACGGTACAACCTTCACATACCATATTAGGGTAAATCTTATCTCCGACAGGTATGCTGAGGATCAAATGGGTGCTAAGCATAATGTATCTCAACCCTAACTCATCTACCATCCATTCAGAAATAAAAGACTCGGTCAAACTAGAATCAATCAAAGTGTGCATCGTGCGAGGATAAATATAAATCATACCTTTTATAAGTTGTCACGTCGCTTGTGGGTCCATTTGAGCTACTACGTTTGCTCTTTCTTTCTTTCTCTCTCTCACACACACAAAAAACACACATACACATACTTGCAGGGTTGATGTTGCTGCTGCAAGCTCTGCTACACACCAACCAGCTTCAAACACTTGATCTTGATGTGCCTCTCCTATCTGCACTCAAAACATAACCTTAATCCCTGTTGTCTAAGCTGTCTGCATTACCACTAGCTTGACCTCATGCCCTGCTATCAGGATTTCTAGGCCTTCTAGCCACCACATTTGCTCTCAATCCTGCTATAAAAACTGTTAAACTACTGCATGACTTAAAAGGTTGCGATGTTTGTAAAGGTCTGCTTGTGAAACTCTATGCCGGAGCATTCGTGGTTGCACGAACTTGATGTGGTGCAACATAACTTACATTTTGCTTCCTACCAAACTTTTGATGGTTTCCTTCCTTTTCTTGTCTCTTCCATGACCATGCTCAGATTTGTGCATTGAACTCTGACCAACCGGTGTCTCTGTTAGTTGTATGGTGCCATCCTCGGGGTACGTGAAAAGATAAGCGATAGGTCATTATTTATACATATTATATATAGTTTATCGATGTATTTTTATTGTTGAATCTTCGATATATGAGCCTAATTATCTTTATTGTTCATTTTTAGGATTTTTGGAATGCGCGGTTGGGTTCGTGGCGAAAAACCTCGCGAAATGGACTACTCATACACAGTGATCAGACACCGAAAGATATGCCTCGAGATATGCGCGTTTGGGGTGATTTTCCACTATTATAGTCCACGTGTCATGCCATTATTCGCTGGTTTCCTGTTGTAGTCCACGTGTCACACCCCCGCAAAAAGCTGTCGCACCTGCCACTCCACGCCACGTATCACATTCCCATTTGCCAGCCCCTCCTCCTCGCGTCAGCAGCTGACGCGTGCCTGCATAAGGTGCATCAGGTCCACCAATCCAACAGCGGCACGTGTCGGAAAGCTGTCTCACAACAACGTCATCACAACAGCCCTCGTCCAATTGTTGTTCGCCACGTCGCCATTGCTAATTTGCTCACCCAATCGAATGCTGACACGTGGCAGAGACCTGTAAGAAAAATACTAACAACCGTTTGATCGTCCTCAGCGCATGTGTCACAAGCAGTTTTAATTAAGGGATTGACAGAGAGGGTTTTTTTTATATTTTTTAGGCGGCAACTTTGTTCTCCTTCTCTTTCTCTCTTCTACAAACCATTGTTTTACACTTGGTTTTTAGATTTTTAATGGAGTTTTTGACGACGATGGCCGGCTAAACTCATCAATCTGAACTAGTGGTGGATCAAATCACCCGTTTTGGCATAAAAACATATGTGAGATCTATTTATTTATTTATTTATTTATTTTATTTTTCATAATATTTTATTCTATTTGATATTGGTTGAATTATTAAGATTAAACATTTGTTTAAATCTTGATTTACATGCCAGTCGGTTGTACGCACCCGTACTTGTACAATAAGACCACATTAGTGGCATCCGACCATACCAATTGTTTAGACCCTTTTGGGATCGGTTGAATACCATAGGGATCTAGGCTAAACTGGACACACTAGTGATCCAGTTGTCTAGGTGTAGTGCCTTCACAAAGCCCATTGCAGTCAACACATTAAACCCAGTTCACTTGAATATATGGTTATGTGTTTGATTAGGGAAGTGGTCATTGTCGTACCTTGACCATCCAGATAGGGAAGTGCGAGGGCCAACGTACGTTACCGGGTTCATCGCTACACTAATTTATTATGAATTTCATGTTTTAATTAGATTGAGGACCATATGTAAAATTATATCAAATTGAGGAGATTTGTGATACCGATGGTTTGGATTGTTTCCCCCTTGATTGATTTATTTACTTGCTAATTTTAGTCTAGCTTTAATTAATTTAGAAATTATTCCTGTGAACTCCCTGAGTTATTTTTAGTTTCGTAGCATAAGTCAGAAACTTGGTCTTGGTGGTTCGACCCCGTGCTTGCCACTACTCCAGTTCTTGCGGTCATTGGTAATCTCATCGGGATTATATATTTTGACGCATTCGACACGCGTCAAATTTTGGCCGTTGCTGGGGACCAAGTTGTTTTTTACTTAGTTTGTGTTCACCTTTATGTCCCACAGACTTCGTTGATCGTTGTCCGCTGGATCTTTACTCCCTTTTGATCCGGAGACCGAAAAGACTTGTCGTCGAAATTCGAAAGTAACTCGACAGAGGAACCAATCTTTTAGAGTTCAACTGAACGACAAGCAACCTCTCGTGATGGCTGACCACATTGGGAACCCACATGCATTACATGCACCACATGAGAGACGGAAGGAACCCCTAGTTATTCCTCCCCGACAGTTTGTCGCACCAGTTGGACCACATGCACCAGTAGGACAACATAGGCATGTAGTACACCAGCATCTACCATTCGATCAATGAGTTGTTGATCCCCCTCCACAAAGGCCACAAGCTAACCCTTGGCCACAACCTCAGGCCGACCGTCGCATTACCATTTGGATGGCGAATGATGGGATACAAGATCTCATGGCTCGTCAGCCACACTGCATCGCATTCCCAACCCATAGGGGCAATTTTGAACTAAGATCAAGTTTCATCAACCTACTCCTCGTCTTCCATGGATTGGATCGTGAGGATCCAGTCACCTTCATCAAGGACTTCCATTCTAAGTGTAGGACTATGATTCCCCCTCGAGTTGATGAAGACGAAATCGAACTTTGAGCTTTCCCTTTCTGCCTTAAGGATAAAGCTCAAGACTAGCTCTTCTATCTTCCTCCTGGTTCCATCACAAATTGCACTACAAGAAATTTGAGCTTTTACTACAAATTTGACGAATCATTTGTCACGGTTTAAAATAAGCGTATCCAATAGACGTTTTAGTGACGGTACATTAATCGTAAACAAAGATTTTATATATTAACACTTATTTTTGTCACGATTTAGATTTTACGTGATAAAAAGAAGCCTTAGAGACGAACATGTTTCCATCACAAAAAGGTAAAAAAATTTCGTCACGTAAAGTGTGTTTGCTCACAATCATTATTTCGTAACAAAAAAAGACACACAATTTTTTATGCAGGCGCGAAACCCTCCGCAACCTCCTTCCCATTTTTTGTTTCCATTTTTTTGCGCGAAACCCCCCGAAATTGTTTCCGCCCTTCTCGTCCCACTCCTCCAACTCCTTCATCCGCCCTACAACAAACACCAATCATCCTCCTCAAGCCTCCGATCCGCCGTCGTCGTCATCCTCGTCGTCGGGCCTTGCACACCTCCTGCCTCTACTTCGTCGTCCTCTTCCCTGGTCGCTGGTCGTCATCCTCTTCCCTGGTCTTCATCCCCTTCCCTGGTCTTCATCCTCGCGCCTCCTCCCTGGTCGTCCTGCATCTCGCCGACGCCTCACCTCGCACCTCTGCTCCCTGGTCGGCCGGTGCCTCTGCTCGCTGGTCGCTGGTCGCCTCTGCTCCCTGGTTCGCTGGTCGCCTCTGCTCGCTGGTCGCTGCTCGGCGTCCGCTGTCCCTAGTCGCTGCTCTGCGTCGCCGCTCCCTGGTCGGCAAAAATAAAGGTAGACTTCCACCTCCATAGCCGATGCATAAAACTGGCAATGTATTTTCTCCATGAACTGCCTTTTTGAAATCACAAGTGTTTGATGCTATTGAAGCCAATCCAACTGAAATCATGCTTTTTAGATCTGTAAATAAAGAAGAATTTGATTCACAAACCCAAATTTTACTCGACTCCTTAAATTGACAAAAAAGAATTTTGACTCAGTACCAATCTCTAAATGTAGGGAAAAAATTCCTAGCTCTTACATTTCAACTAACAAAAAGGAGATTTAAAGTAAGTAATAGCCTAGATAATCAATCACCATTTCACCAACACAACTTGGTTGAGAAATAGACAACACCCGCAAAGATCTCAAGAACAAACTAAATAGTATATAACATGCAGGTGTACTTTCTTAAATTGTCAATGATATCAATGACGAAACAGAGGTACAAGAAGATTAGCATAGTTACTAGTATCAGTTAAAACTTTTTAAAATTATCAATCAAACAATTGTGACGAAAAGTACACCAATTAAACGTACACCAATTAAACTGAAGTACATGTTCTGTTTTGATGATTCCAATTTCCAATTTTCCGTTTGACCAAAAAAAATAAAAAAAAAAAAAATAAAAAATCCAAGTTTCCAACCTCTTCAATTGAGCCTCCTAAGGGACTGTGTGCTATTTGATCCATTATGCATAGGCAGACAATGCATAATCCTTCTAAACGATGGTATTACCTTGTCAGATTGGCTTTTAGGATTGTTCATTCAATTAACACTATTGTTGTTAAATCTCGCAATCTCGCTCCAATGTTTAATGAAGTTTCAAGATAAATTTTATGTATAGGAGACCCGTATGGACATTTCGAAAACACAAGAATTTAATCCAAAGGTCACAAGTGAAAACACCATAAAATTGGTGATTGAAAAAAACTTTATTGAATTGTGATTTTTGTTACCAGTTTGAGTAATACATTAATAAATGAACATCATATTCAATTATGGATAAGATTCGAAACATGTACTCGTAGTGTTGATGAGCATCATCCATTGTTGCTGGTACCTTCATTCATATGTGCTTTGATTCCAAACTTAACTATTTCAAAGCTTAGCCTTCCTCTGCACACAAATAACATTTTTCAAATGAAGATATGGAGGATTAACTATTTTTGCAAGGCAGAGTTGAACAATAATAGTTAATCAGATGAACAATATATTTTGGACCATTGATTTTATTGAACTATTCTATCCCTTGCATGTTGAAGGAAATCTCTTAGATTTGTCTCAACAATCTGAAAATTAATAATTGGGAATTCTCAAGATATATCTTAACATCTACATTGTGTATTTGGTATGATATTTCATATTTATTTTACCAGTAAAGCATGTCATGATCAACATTATAATGCATTACAATCATGTATTGAGGTAATTGCTTAATCTTTGATGTTATAGTTGTTTGTAATTTCATGTTCGTACACTTGCTAGGGATGATTAATATATTCTATTGTAATAATCTTAATTTATTTGTGCTAATGTCATGTTTGATAATCCCAGTGCAGAAATAATGGATAAGAGTTGGATATCTTTAGTTGATCGAAATTCTCAAGAATGTATGGATGGGTATGAACAATTTTTAGTTTTGCATTTGATTTCAGCTCATTAAAATAATTCCATCACATTGGATACAATGCTTCCTTTTATTCAATTACCTTAAATTTTTTTAGATCTTTGAGTTAGTTTTTTAGAAATGAATAATAAGTTGGATTTCAATTTAATTCATTTTTATATGTGTGATAAGTATTTTTAATATTGATGCAGAAAATTGCTAAAACAAATGTTGAAAATAGAAAACAAAAGACTATTTGCGATCGAACAGGTCGCAAGTCTTTCGCGAACGTACTTCATAAGGTAATCGAGCGGGTTCTTACAAAAATTTTGAGTGTTCTCTATTTTTTAAAGATAATCATTTCTTACTTGACAATTTTACCTTTAAGAGAGAAACCCGCAGACCGCGCTTCAGTATGGTTGACAGCTTATTATAAAAGGGCAGGAGCTAGATCGAATGAAGATACAGAAGAATTCGTGGTAAGAAAAGATTTATTTCTTCATAACTAGTAATACATATTTAGTTTACATCATAACAATTCCTTTTTATGTTAATATCAAATTTTATGTTTAGTTGCAATTGCGAAATGAACTTTCACAAATTTACTCATCTCCTAAACTTGACAATTTATTCTATCGTTGAGTTGAATGACATTTGCTAGCTAAACTACTATTTCAAGAATTGTTAATGCTTTTAGTATATGTTGACCCTCTAACTTTTGATGATTTTTTTAGCTTTTTACTATTTTAAGTTCTATACAAATGAAACTCATAAATTTGCACCAATAATTTAAGCACTATGCATGTTTGAATATATTTGAGTTAGATGATTATTTGATGCATGTTGAAGTTTGCACAATGTTTAAATTTTTTTGTGAATCTTTAATTTAAGGGCATGTTCTGCTAAAATTTTGGTATTATGTTATGGTTCACTAAAAAAGAATGTATTTGACTTGTAGAATTATTTGATGCAAGTGGAATTTTTAAGAATCTTAAATTTGAAGGGAGGTTTTGCTGGAATTTCTGTAATACATTATGATTCATGAAGGTGATTATATTTGACTTGTAGAATTATTTGATGCATGCAGAAGTTTACAAAATGTTTAAATTTTTTTGCTAATCTTTAATTTAAGTGAAGGTTCTGTTGAAATTTTATTAGTACGTTATGATTTATTAAAGATTTTTTTTATTTATGTAAGTGTTTAAGTGCTATTACTTATATTTATAACTTTGAAATTTTAGATGCGTAATTGGATGAGACTTCAAAGGGTAAAGATGATGAACTGGAAGAAAGCTTCACGTGAAGAAGAAATTGAAGAAGAATGGAGTGAAAACATTGAAAAAACATGGATTTATTTTATTTTACTATGTTAGACTTAAGCCATGAAGAAACCTGTCAAAGTTTAATTTTATTTTGCTATGTTAGACTTCTAAATTAAGTATTATCATTTTTTTGGTACTTTGGATTCAAAATTACAAAAATCAAACTTTGAATAGATTGATAATGTTGGCCTTGTAATGCAAGTAAAGTAAATTCTTAATATTTTAATAGATGCAATATTTTTATATTGACAGATGCAAGATAGTTACAACAACTTTTATATAAAAACTTTTTTTTTGTGACGGAGCAATGTACATATAAAATATTATTATTTTTTGTCACCAGTAGAAAGTCGTAACTACATGTATTTGTGACGGACAAAGTCTTGTAACGTAAAACATTTTTCTTCGTTGTTTGATGAAACATTTGTGACCCAAATACAGTCGTAACAAAAATGTGTTTTTTATGACGTGCAATAATCTCGTAATAAATATGTCATAGATCCGTCATAAAAGGTATTTGTCACGCTAATTTCCATGACAAAAACGTTTTTGCAACGGAGTATACGCAACTTTACTTTTTCCGTGACAATACCGTGACAAAAACTATAGGTGACGGAAAAATAACTTGTCCCTACGAAATCAAAGCCGTGACAAAAACTCTAATTTCTTGTAGTGTTGGAAGCCATGATTTCTGCATTCCTCAAAGAGTTCTTCCCTGAATCTAGAGCTTCCCAACTTACTAGAGAGATATGCAGCGACAAAATGAAACGAGGCGAATCTTTTGGTGATTATTGGGGTTGTTATAAGCGCTTGCTTGTGCAATGCCCCCAACATGGCCGAAACAACCTCTCCATTGTTCATTTTTCTATATGGGACTTACACCCCTCGAGAAACGGATGATCGACAATGCTTGTAGAGGCGACTACAGATGTAAGACCACTGATGAGATGTTTGAACTGTATGACTCTATAGCAAGTCAATCGCGTCATTACATTGATGACGATGAAGAGAGACCTTTACGAAGTCTTTATGACAGAGTATGGTCAAATTCTGCCAATAGCAAGCTTGATAAACTCACCGATCACATGGAGCGATTCCTCACCTCAAGAAAGGCTCAAGTTAAATCTTGCGGCTTCTGCACAACCAAGGACCATTTCACTGACTTTTGTCCTACCTTATTCAAGAACGACCAGGCGAACGCTCTAGGTGGCGGCTTTCAAGGACCAACAAGGAATCAATACGGCAACAACTTCAGTAACACTAATAATCATGTTGTAAAAGCCCCTATCATAGTTTTGGGCCCCATAACCAGAACTTCCACCAGTATATTCCAAAGGGACAACCGTTTCCTCAACAGTCCCAACCCTCTCAGAATTCGGGATCATTAGAAGAAATGATGAGGACATTCATTGCTAATCAAGGCAGATTCTCTAAAGACTTGGCCCAACTCAAAAATGAAACAATCGCGAGCCATGCTTCTAGCATTAAAAGTCTCGAGGTTCAATTAGGGCAACTGGCCCTTCATGTTGGGCGCACGGATGAGAAAGGCAAGTTGCCATCTCAACCCCATCTGAATCCTAATGTGAACGTTAATGTTGTCACATTTTGTAGCGGCAGAGAGCTGGAATAGGTCCTTAAAGAACCCAATCCTAAAGAGGCCACCCCTAAATCCAAGGAAGTCGAGCAGGAGCTCGAAGTTCAACCGTCTCACACTGAAACGGTACACTTGGATAAGGAAGCACAACCTTCTCTCAAAATTATACCCCCGTTCCCTCAATGCCTCATTAAGAATAAAAATGCGGGAGAAGAGAAGGAAATTTTGGAAATCTGGAGGAAAGTGGCGATAAACATCCCACTTCTTGATGCCTTAGCATACATGCCTCGCTATGCTAAGTTGCTCAAAGACCTATGTACCGACAAAGGTCGACTCAAAGGCTACGAGAAAATCACGGTAGGTGAGAATGTCTCAGCTATCCTACTCAAAAAGTTGCCCACCAAGTGTGAGGACCCGGGCATATTCATTGTCCCTTGAACAATTGGTGAAGTTGAGATCCAGAAAGCTATGTGTGACCTCGATGCCTCTATCAATGTCATGCCACTATCCATATATGAGACATTGAAGGTTGGCCCTCTAAAGGATACTGGAATTGTCATACATTTGGCAGATCGGTCTGTCGTTCATCTTGTGGGTTTCTTGGAAGACATCCTGATGAAGGTTAGTGAGCTCACATTTCCTGTTGACTTATATATCATTGATATGAACACACAGCCATGCCCCCATTTTTCTCCAGTCTTGCTCAGTTGGCCTTTCCTAAAGACTGCCAAGACCAAGATTGATGTTCACAGTGATTCTCTGACCATGGAGTTTGATGGTGAACTCATTAAGTTCAACATCTATGATGCGATACGCCATCCCTGCGATGCCACTTCTATGGTGCTTGCCTTGGACAGTATGGACTCACTTGTCCATAACACATTTCTCGTAAAAGGTGATGATATGAAAGTGGTGTTAGAGAATCATCTCGACATTGATTATTTGTGACAACAATTCTTCGCCCTCGATACTGAGATCGAGGAGTTGATCTCTGAGTTGGACTCTGCTCCACTTTATTTTTCCACCCTAGCATATCTTGACTTACAAGCTTCAAACTCTACACGTCTCCCCTCTATGGAGCAAGCCCCCACACTCGAGCTTAAACCACTGCCCAGCCACCTCAAATATTTGTTTTTAGGTGAGAATGACACTTTACCAGTGATCATCTCCACTAAACTCACGATACCAGAGGAAGAGAAGTTGATTCATGTGCTTCAAAGTTCAAAGAAGCCATAGGGTGGACGATTGCTGACATCAAAGGTATTAGCCCTTCCATATGCATGCATCAGATACATATGGAAGAAGGGTTCAAAACCTTCACGCGAAGCATAGCGGAGACTGAACCCACCGATGATGGATGCGGTTAAAAAAGAGATTCTGAAGCTCCTAGACGCTGGGATGATCTACCCGATCTCTGACAGCAAGTGGGTTAGTCCCATTCAGGTGGTTCCCAAGAAAACGGGGATCACGGTGGTCACGAACTCACGATATGAGTTAGTCCTAAGTCGCGTCCAAAACGGATGGCGGGTTTGCATCGATTGCCGGAAGCTTAATGCTTCTACTAGGAAAGACCACTTCCCGTTACCTTTCATCGATTAGATGTTAGAGTGTTTAGCAGGCAGGTCTCACTACTGCTGCTTGGATGCCTATTCTGGTTTTCACCAGATTCCTGTAGCACCTGAGGATCAAGAGAAGACCACCTTCACTTGTCCTTTCGGTACTTTTGCTTACCGGCGCATGCCCTTTGGGCTGTGCAATGCACCTGCTACTTTTCAAAGGTATATGATTAGCATCTTCTCTGACTTCGTTGAGCACTTCATCGAAGTATTCATGGATGATTTCACCATTTACGGTGATTCATTCGATCTTTGCCTTAGTCACCTAGCCAAGGTCCTTCACCGATGTATCTAGAAGAACTTGATCTTCAATTATGAGAAATGTCACTTCATGGTGGATCAAGGTCTTATCCCGGGTCACATCGTGTCTGCTAGGGGTGTGGAGGTAGACCCGGTAAAGATTGAAGTAATTCAAAAATTGCCTTACCCCACGACTGTGCGAGAAATCCGATCATTCCTTGGCCATGCCTGTTTCTATCAGCGATTTATCAAGGATTTATCCAAAATTGCACAACCCCTATGTCGCCTTCTTCGGAATGACGTGCCTTTCCATCTCGATAAGGAATGTAGGAGTGCATTTGATGCACTCAAAAACTCTTTCATACCTATTCCAGTGATTCAAGCTCCTAACTGGGAGCTACCTTTTGAGATCATGTGTGATGCCAAGAACCACGTTGTGGGTGATGTGCTTGGGCAACGAGTCGGGCGGGCTTCTCATGTCATATACTATGCCTCCCGAACTCTTGACCACGCCGAACTGAATTACACCACTACAGAGAATGAGCTTCTAGCTTTCGTCTTCGCTTTGGAGAAATTTCGGCCTTATCTCTTGGGAAATAAGGTAGTCATCTACTCTGACCATGTCGCCTTAAAGTATCTTATGGCCAAAAGGGAATCTAAACCTCGTCTCATTCGATGGATACTCTTGTTACAAGAGTTTGACATCGAGATTAAAGATAAAAGTGGTGCAGGAAATCTTGTTGCTGGCCATCTCAGTCATATCGAGAATGGTGAAGCACATGTCCGGCTTCGAGATGATTTTCCTGATGAACATCTCTTAGCAATTTATGAGCAACTCCCTTAGTTTGCGGATCTAGTAAACTACCTTGTTACACGAGAGTTTTCACCTCACCTTACGCGAGCCCAAAAGGACAAAATCCGGAGCGATTCCAAACACTACGTATGGGATGACTCATACTTGTGGAAGTTTTGCTCAAACCAGGTCATTCGTTGATGTGTCTCCCAGAGTGAAACACAATCTTTACTGGCATTTTGTCATTCATATTCCTGTGGTGGTCATTTTTGTCCACGTAGGATGACTATGAAGGTTTTGGAGAGTGGGTTTTATTGGCCCACTATTTTTCGCGATTCATATCTATACACCAAGACCTGTGCTAGATGTCAGTCGATCGGTACCTTAAGTCACAGGGATCAAATGCCACTGACCCCGATCCTATTTTGTGAGATTTTTTATGTTTGGGGGATCGACTTCCTGGGTCCATTTCCACCATAACATGGTTTTATTTATATCTTACTAGCGGTGGATTACGTGTTTAAATGGGTGGAAGTTAAAGCCACTCGCACCAATGATTTGTCGGTGGTATATGATTTCCTTAAATCACGAATTTTTTTGACTTTTGGCACTCCAAGGGCTTTGATTAGTGATCGAGGTACCCATTTCTGCAACCGTATGGTTGAAAATCTCATATGCAAGTATAATGTTACACACCGTATGTCTATGGCCTATCACCCTTAGACTATTGGCCAAGCAGAGGTGTCAAATAGGGAGATTAAATCCATTTTGGAGAAGACAGTAAACCCATCACGGAAGGACCGGAGCACACGCATTGATGATGCAGTATAGGCTTATCGAACGGTGTATAAAATGCCAATCGGAATATCTCCGTATCGCTTAGTCTTTGGCAAATCGTGCCACTTGCCGATTAAGTTAGCACATAAGTCTTTACGGGCTGTCAAACAGCTCAACAAGGAACTCGACGTAGCCAGCAAAGAGAGAAAGTTAGACCTTCAAGAACTAGAGGAAATTTGGAACAATGCCTACGAGTCCGCTCGAATCTATAAGGATAAAACTAAGGCGTTCCACGATCGCAAATTATCTCGTAAGACTTTCAAAGTCGGCAAAAAGATCCTACTTTATAATTCCAGACTAACTCTCCATCCAGGGAAATTGAGGTCACGATGGCTCGGACCTTTTGTTGTTACTAATGTGTTTGGAGATGGTGCAGTTGAGATAAGGAGCACAGATACAGGGAAAGTTTTCGAAGCGAATGAGCACCGATTGAAGTCGTTCTACGAGAACTTCCCACAGCACGAGATCGACAGCGAGACTCTAGCGGTTATAGAGTACTTTGACTGAGAAAGAGTCAGACTGAGTCGAGCCAACGACATTAAAAAAAGGCGCTCTTGGGAAGCACCCCAAGCTTCTATCCCTTTTCTTTTTTATTTTTATTTTACTATTTTTTGTGGTATTCTTACTATTATCTCCTTGTGACTTTTTATAGGTGTGTGACCTTTGCATAGCACACTAGATTTTAAGAGCCTGATATTGCTCATGGGGCTCCTCACATGTTCTGTACCTACGGTTAGTCATATCTGTGATTTGGTAAGGTCACCCATCTTCTTTTCGTCCGTAGATTTAGGGTTAGTGTCAGTCTTTTGCATGATCTTGTCTCATTTCCTTGCCTCTATATCTATCATGTTCTTTCACCTTTTTGTATGTGTTCATATGCGCTCCTAACCTGTTTTGAATCTTGAGGACAAGATTTGAAATAAGTTTGAGGCTATTTTAGGATTTATGGACTGAGCTGGATGGGTCTCTATATGAAAGACCGCAGGTGAGATCGTTTAAATTTTTTCAATTATATGCGGTTGTCGGACGGTATTGGTGGTGTTTTATATCTTTTATTGAACCATTTCTTTGCCCTCCATATTTCGCTTTCTCATTTTATTACGAGTTGATGCATTTTCATGCATATTTTTAATGCAGTTTTCATTTTTACTTCTTTTAGAGTCGCCCGATATTTTGTTTCATGCCTTTGGTTGTGGATGAGTACTCTATGGTTGCCCTGCTGACTTGAGACATAGGAGAAATTATGCGAAACACTCACTCGAACCTGTAGCCCAACATTCTTATGATTTCATGATTAGAGACTTAGTATGTTGGTTGAGCCTGTGCTAGATACCAAAGGGGGCAGACGTTCAGAATTGTGCAAGTCTGATTTCTAGAGTACTGGAACGAGGATGTAACTCACTCGAGGCTAAGTTCTTATGATTAGAACACTTTGGGGAAATGATTAAGGCCATTTTTGAATTTAAACCCTTATCCTTATACCTACCTTTCATCTTACCACTAGTTAGACCATTTGAGCTGAATTAAACCTGATTTCTTTGATTACCTATCATTAAACCCTCAGCCATTAGCCTTATATCTTATACTTAGTTGTAAACTAGACTTAGATTTGATATCCTTAGAAAGAGACATGAGGAGAAAAAAAATCAGAGGAAAAAATTTTTACTTGCCCGAATTAAGGGAAAATTCATGATTAGAGAGTCCCACTTAAAACGACATCCACGGGAAATGGAGCAGGGAGCTGGGTGGTTGGAAAAAGTGAGGACTGAACATCTTGAATGAAAAATGAATTTTAGTGCAGTTTAGTAACATTCATGTTCTCAGTAATCATTTTATAATCTAAGTTCTAGTTTTTCAACAGTTCGCATACTCATTACACCACTTCCTTGGTACCCTTCCCCAGCTTTGTTGCAGCCTATTGAAGTCCTATTGATTCCCATTGGTGCTAAGTCTACAGTAGGGGAGATTGTGATTGCATTTCTTGTGCATGGCACTTTTGATGCGTTGATGCGCTATTCTCATAGGAGATTGTGGACTTGCGTACTTGAATGTATAGACCAAGAAAACACACAAGTAGTTGATGGCATTTGTCTCGATCATATCTTTGTCTTGAAAATGTGATCTTAATTGTGTTTGGGTTGCAGTTCTTGACATATCATAACTCCAAAATATCTTAAGTAATTTTTTATCTCGGGGACTATGTAAACTAAAGGAACTCCATGAATTTTAAATCGAGTATAGAGTAGTTGAGTCAGTGCATAGTCGTATTAGAGGTCTAGTTTATTTGTATGTGTCATTTACACATTTGCTCGAGACGTGCAAAGTCTTAAGTTTGGGGTATTTGATAGGTCATTATTTATGCAAATTTGACGCGCGTCGAATATGTCAAAATATATAATATCGATGAGATTACCAATGACCACAAGAACTGCAATAGTGGCAAGCATGGGGTCGAACAACGAAGACCAAGTTTCTGACTTATGCTACGAAACTAAAAATAACTCGGGGAGTACACAGGAATAATTTCTAAATTAATTAAAGCTAGACTAAAAATAGCAAGTACATAAATCGATCAAGGGGAAACAATCCAAACCATCGGTATTACAAATCTCCTCAATTTGGCATAATTTTACATATGGTCCTCAATCTAATCAAAACGTGCAATTAATAATAAATTAGTGTAGTTATGAAAAATAAAATAAATAAATAAATCTCACATATGTTTTTATGCAAAAATAGATGATTTGATCCACCTCTGGTTCAGATTGATGAGTTTAGCCGGTCATCGTCGTCAAAAACTCCATTAAAAATCGAAAAACCAAGTTTAAAACAAAGGTTTATAGAAAAGAAAAAGAGAATGAGAACAAAGTCGCCGCCAAAAAAATATAAAAAAACCCTCTCTGTCGATCCCTTAATTAATATTGCTTGTGACACGTGCGCCGAGGATGATCAAACGGTTGTTAGTATTTTGCTTCCAGGCCTCTACCACGTGTCAGTGTTCTATTGGGCGAGCAAACTGGCAGCGGTGACAGGGCGAGCGGTGATTGGACGAGGGCTGTTGTGATGACGCTGCTGTGAGACAGCTTTTTGACACGTGTCACTGCTGGATTGGTGGACCTGATTCAACTTTTGCAGGCACACGTCAGCTGCTGATGCGAGGAGGAGGGGCTGGTGAATGGGAATGTGACATGTTGCGTGGAGTGGCAGGTGCGACAGCTTTTTGTTAGAGCCTGCTGACCAATTGGGGCGGGACACGTGGACTGCAACAGGAAACCATCGAATGATGGTGTGACAAGTGGACTGCAACAGTGGAAAATCACCCCAAACCCGCATATCTCGAGGCATATATTTCTGTATCTGATCACTGTGTATGAGTAGTCCATTTCGTGCAGTGTTTCGCCACGAACTCAACCGCGCATTCCAAAAATCCTAAAAATGAACAATAAAGATAATTAGGCTCAAATATCGAAGATTCAACAATAAAAATACATAAATAAACTACATATAATATGCATAAATATTGACCATTGAATAAGCCACTTTATTCTAGCTGCGCTCGTAAACCATATCTAGATTACTCGGATATGTCGTAACAACTATGCCTCTGAAAGCAGGCAATATAACAAAAAGTGACCCACTTCCTATTAGTATTTGCAAATTCATCGGCAAATGGTAACAGCTGTTGAAATCTCCCCGTATATTGAATCACATACTCTTCCAATTTCTACCAAAAATGCATTAATTCCAACCTTTTGGCGATCATCGCTGAAGGTAGAGAGCACTTCTGGTTGAAAAATCTCTAGAAATCCTTCCATATCTGAGGCTCTCCTCGGGTGGCTACCAGGTTATTCCACTGGGTAACTACGTCTCCTGAGATGGAAAAGGTTACCAACCCATGCCTCTTCCTATCCTCTAGCCACAAAAGTCTATGGATCTTCTCGTGACTCCAAATGAAATTGTGAGGCCCACAAATCTCGAAGCAAACCCGACACCGCCACATTGCCGGACACGTCATCAAGTCATGCTACGTCACCTGCACATCTGTCTACGACGGCCCGCGAACTATCCATCTTGTAATCCGACTTAGTAAATTTCGTTGTTTTAAAAGATTAAGATTCTATCGAAATATGCTAAGTTAAGAAGTTTTACAACTAATTTGTTTACTTTAATTCTTCTCTGGTTATTTTTAATAGCGGAAGTCTTAATGACATGCATATAACTAATGTAAACAAGTTTACAACCTATGGGGTGGAAACCCAGCAAAAGGATACCATGTATATCAGTTAAGGCGACAAAAATGTATAATAGGCCTCAATACACATGTATCAAGTGAAAAGTCTCCCAAAATGATTCCAAAAAGTATGTATACGTAAATACAAACAACTACAAGTAAGCTAGTGGAGGTGCTCCAAATAAGAGGTAGTCGCTAATCACCGCCTTCCCACGGCTCATCGTAGGATCTGCAACTTGCCACCAACTAACAATGATAAGTTCCAGGTGAGTAAATCCTAGAGAAATTCAGTTAGTATTCACAAGAAATCCAAGAAAACGACTACAATTTATGCATATAAAGTAAATGAAAAGGAATGTAAAGCATGAATATAAGTCGTGAGATAATCAAGGATACGGAACGCGAGTGTGGTTTATAGTTGTCGAGCCCTGGGACTAAATAATAAACCAAGAAGGCCCTGAAGGTGAGGAAATCCACATCCCCTCTTCACGGTTGAAATGAGGAACTCTGTTGGTCGGAAGGTAGACTTCCGCCCAACGCCTCATAGGAGAGGAAATTTGTGATGGAGGTGAGCCTCACATCAATTCGCTCACGAGATCGTCGACTCGCTAAGAGATATCTAACGCGTAGTCTAAGGAATGACCAACACCGTAGCAACAATCAGATCATCATCAACGAGAGAGCTGGAAATGGGTCACACCGTCCATTCGACCATACACAGACACACGCGGGAATAGAGTAAACATGCAAGCTGAACTGATGAAAAGTATTGTGAAATAAATAATTTACAAGGAAAATAAGTAAATTCTAAACTGACTTTCTCGTGGATTTACTTACCTCAAACAATCACAAATATCTCTCCAAAGCATCCTACTCACGCCTCGAGATACGTGCTCGATACTCGACTATAGTCTCGTCGGGGATCAATCGGTCCAGCAGAACGCTATCGTGTCGTTGCCCCACGTCGTTCACCACGCAGCTCTTGCCGCCGCTGCTACCACTACCGCTCGCGCCGCGCCGCTGCGCGCTACCGCCGCCGCTGCTCGCTGCTGCCGCCGATAAGCTCCTTCGCGTCGCGCTAGTCCGTCGTTGCAGCCACGCGCCGCTCTGCTGGCATGCGCCACCGTGCAGGAGCCACTGCCACTTGTCCGTGACCTCCCCTGCCCGTCGGTCTCCTCCCTGGTTTGCAGCAACACCGACCGCTCGCGCCTTCGCGTCGCCCGCGCGCCGCTGAAGCCGTGTTGTTCTGAGCCGCGACACTACCGACGCCACACTTAGTCGGTGTCGTCGCTCTTCGCCTCCATCTCCTCCGTCTATCTTTCTCTCTCTCTATCTCTCTCTCCATCCCCTCCGTCTCTCTCTCTCTCTCTCTCTCTCTCTCTCTCTCTCTCTCTTCTCTCTCTCTTTTTCTCTCTTTCTTGTCTCTTGGTCGTCTCTATCTCTCTTTCTTTCTCTCTCTCTCTTGGCCGTCTCTCTCTTTCTCTCTTTTTTTCTCTCTCTCTCTCTCATTCTCATCCGTTTGGATGCAAATTGTATTTATTTTAGTGGAGAGAAAAGTGAATGATGGGTTTAGGTATGGTGATGTGAGAACTCAATCTCATACTACCATATACACCCGCGTTACACGCACGCCGCGACGTGGTACACTCTTGTCACTATGAGCGCACAACACGACCAAGCGTAATTCCCAATTACGCGGTGCAAACTATTAAATAATAGTAAAATAAATTGACATTCGCCACACAAAATAACATATTTCACCCCATTAAG
Organism: Stephania yunnanensis; assembly: GCA_039657365.1. Taxonomy (NCBI): domain Eukaryota; kingdom Viridiplantae; phylum Streptophyta; class Magnoliopsida; order Ranunculales; family Menispermaceae; genus Stephania; species Stephania yunnanensis. The sequence goes on along the minus strand of CM077584.1, from coordinate 46,005,232 downwards.
CGTGCCCTAGACTTTTTCGCGACGTCCACATGAGTCTGAGCTTAAGTTCTTAATCTGTAATTTGTCAGTTAATCGGGATTAATTATAGCATGTCGTTACAATCTTCCCAACTAAAAGGAGTTTCGTCCCGAAATTCAAATTTAATTCAATCTTTACCTTGGAACAAATGGGGTATCTCCTTCGCACGGTAGACTCTTTCTCCTAAATGAGGCCCTTCAAGGGAGAAACTTTCAAGCAGACCCAATCGTCCACTTCATAACTCAGATCATCGCGGTACTTGTTCACGTACATCTTTTGTCTATCTTGATAAGCTTGTAACCTTTGACGAATCAACCAAATTTTATGTGTGATCTACAACAATCTCAGGCCCAACGGTAGCTACGTCCTCGGGCTCTGCCTAGCAAGCAGGTGATCTGCATAGTCTCCAGTATAGCGCCACGAATGGTAACATCCCAATACTAGCCTAATAACTATTGTTGTAGACAAACTCACAAATTGGCAAAACTCCTCCCATGACTCTCCAAACTGTAGCACATAGGCTTTGAGCACGTCCTCAAGAATTTGAATAAGCTTTTCAAACTGCCCATCAGTCTGCAGATGAAAAGTCAGGCTGAGCTGCAATTTGGTATCATACTGCTCCTGCATGGTCTGCCAAAGCTGTGAAGTAGGTCGACTATCTTTATCTGACACTATAGATAACGACACTCCGTGTAGTCTATAATTTCTCACTCGAAGAGCGTGCTCAGCTGTGGAAAGATATATTTCATGGAGATAGGGATAAGAAGGCGTTGATTTCGTCAATCGATCCACGACCACCCAAATGGCATCGTGCTTGCGCAAAGTCATCAACAACCCACTGACAAAGTCCATAGTGATATGTTCACATTTCCACTGTGGGATAGGTAGTGGCTGCAATAGTCTTCCAGGCTTCCTGTGCTCAGCCTCAACCTGCTGACACACCTCACAACTCCTCATATACTAGCTGACATCACCTTTCATCCCTGGCCACCAAAATAACCGTCGTATATCATGATACATTTTTGTCATGTCAGGATGCACTGTGTACCTGGATCTGTGAGACTCCTGAAGAATACCATCTCGTAACTCTGCCATTACCGGAATCCACAATCTACCTCGGTGTCTCAATCATTCATCAATGGACTCGCGCCAATCTGGGTAATCTGGACTATGTGCCATGTCTTGAACATCTGATACATCATATAAGCTCTCTGACGCTCCAAAACATGTGGAATAGATATTGTCGGTACTCCCATCTGTCCACAAATATGTGACTCTGCAGTATTTGGAACCTCTGACAAACTAATAGTCGTTGCCGCCTCGAGTAAGCCAAACTCGTGGGTCATCTGCATACTACCGCCTCATTGTCTGGTCTTCTCCTACTTAGGGTATCTACTACGACATTCGCCTTCCCAGGTTGATACTCGATTGCGAAGTCGTAGTCTTTCAGCAATCTCAACCAACATCGCTGCCTCATATTCAGGTCCTTTTGGGTGAAAAGATACTTCAAACTCTTATGATCAGTATGCAATGTGAACCTCTCACCATAAAGGTAGTATCTCCAAACCTTCAGTGCAAATACGACAGTTGCAAACTCCAGGTAGTGCACGGGATAATTCCTATCATGCGTCCTCAATTGACGCGATAAATAAGATATCACTATCTCCTTGCATCACTATGCATCCCAATCCGGTGCCGCGAGTATCCGTATGAATAGTCAACTCCTTGCCGACTCTGGCAACACTAGCAACGATGCAGAAGTTAACTTCTTCTTCAACTTTGTGAAGGCTGCCTCGCATTCACTGGACCACTGAAAAATCACGTCCTTCTTGGTCAATCTAGTCATCGATGCTGCAATTTTGGAGAAGTCATGTACATACGCCGATAATATCCTATCAATCCTAAAAAGCTCATGATATCTTTCACGCACTTTGGTGTGGGCTAGTTGACGATAGCGTGAGTCTTGCTCGAGTCCACTGAAATCCCTCGGTCGCTGATCACGCGACCCAAGAATTTCACCTCAGAAATCCAAAACTCGCACTTACTGAGTTTGGCGTACAGCCTGTGCTCCCTTAAAGCCTTCGACGTCTCTCTAAGATGTCTCAAGGATAGTAGCCTGGCTGAAGACGAATGAACTCCTTAATCAACTACTCCTCAGCTGATAATAATCTCTTGAATATAATCTCATAGGGTGGAATCAGTGTCGATGCCACGGCGTAGTCAATGGTGTAGTCACTGTTGGCAGTATCTTGGTAGTAGTGGTCGTAAGTTGGGTTGCTGAAATAGTCGGGGTGACAACTGTATGCTCTATAGTAGTGGTGGCAGCGAATGTGGCAGGGGCCAGCATGGCCGCTGCCTGCGCTTGAAACAATCGAAGAATCTCCTCAAGCTGCAAACTATGAAGTGTGACCATGTCGCGCAAGGTCTGATCCGAGTCGGCATGTGTCGAGCCTCTCGTCTGGCCCCTATCTTCCGTGTGAAGAACTAGTCATCCATCCATGTTGAATTTGCAAATCTCAAACGTACCGCATCTTGGCGTCATAATACGTGTACATAAGTATTACAATCAATATATACACATATAAGTCCTAGTACTACCCACTTACTTTGCTTCCCAACTAAAGTTCTAAGTTAGGATCTTCGGGTTTCCATATCTAATGTTTGTTGTTAAGTTTTATTCGATTGTATTAAACTTTCCCCTAGGTTTGCCTAAACCTAGGCTTTGATACGAACCGTGACGACCCCATATTCCAAAGCAAACCAGGCACCGCCACGTCGCCAGACAAGTAATCAAGTCATGCTACGTCACCTGCACATCTGTCTATGACGACCCACGAACTATCCATCTTGTAATCCGACTTAGTAAATTTCATTATTTTAAAAGATTAAGATTCTATCGAAATATGCTAAGTTAAGAAGTTTTACAACTTAATTTGTTTATTTTAATTCTTCTCAGGTTATTTTTAATAGCGAAAGTCTTAATGACATGCATATAATTAATGTAAACAAGTTATGCATTAATTTACAACCTATGGGGTGGAAACCTAGCAAAAGGATACCATGTATATCTGTTAAGGCGACAAAAATATATAATAGGCGTCAATATACATGTATCAAGTGAAAAGTTTCCCAAAATTATTCCAAAAAGTATGCATACGTAAATACAAACACCTATGAGTAAGCTAGTGCAGGTGCTCCAAATAGGAGGTAGTCAACAATCACCTGTTGGGTTTTGGGGTTCATACGCAGCGGAGATTACAAAACAATTTTGACAAAAACCCCAACAGGATCCGAATCTAATTCCATTAAAAACGTTTAAACCATAAAAACTTAATCATACCTCAGTCACAATGTACCTTTCTGAAGGTTAATCGATCTCTAAGGCGCTGCCAACGACGAACGCCCTCTACCAGTAGTCCGCACACGAACGGTGGCCGAGATTCAAAGTGCTAGCTTCGAGAGAATACCAAACCTTTTGTTTTTCTATCCAAAACGATCCAGAGCATACCAAAAAACCCTAAGTCATTTCTGAAACGAAAATAGAGTTTCGGCCTTTTGATCTTTCGTCCGTGTATTCTAACTTAAAACGTCTATTTATACAACCATTGTATATAGACGGTTAAGTAAATTACACATATACCCCTAATTAAAGAAGTATAAGTGTAATACACCACAAGGACATTTCCGTCATGAATTTTATCATATAAAATTTATTTTTCTGAACCATCTTAAAATCTCGCAAAACCATTCTTAGTGTGCGACCAAATAGGCTCATACAATGTTGGTAGTGTACCAAAACATATTTTGGTATACAAGTCATAAGCGGCCTCTAGCAATACATTATCACTACCCAAGTTGTACGAATATCAAATCGATACAACCTAATCAATAGTGTATATAACATCCTTTTGTCACACGATATCCTTTTGATCAAACATAAGGCATGGAATTGTCATCCAACATGTTCAATCGTACTAGTCTCGATCTCTAGGTAGACTGAAAACATCCAAGTGACATTGATCAATATCAATTCACTTAGACTAGGCCTTTTAACAGTCTAACACATCGAGGATCCACTTTGGATATCTCTCTTTATATGAGAGGGACAAATTCTATCTTGATTACACAACTTCATCACATTGCTCACATAGTAACCAATCACAACCTTTATAATCGCCCGGTTAAAGACATCGTTTGATAGTGTCAAATCACTATGTTCCTAATGTTGAAGTCTCTGATAATCTCGAGTCAGAGGACTGAAAAATATACTTATCATGAGAAACAACTATGACTTAATCCATGTGATATTCTCATAGCGGGTCGGTCCAGTACATTGTTCCCTAACAAGTACTCGTGATCTTGATTCGTATCCCTATACGTATAATCATCCTATGATCATCAATCAAGACTCACACTAGTCTTAATTCATTATAGTTCCCAATATAATGATCGACTAGGGACATTTAGGATATTTCTGTAAATACCCATAGATCTTATTATAATGTAAGCATTCAAATTAATTATAATAAATAACAAATGAAATCCTCTATTTTATTAACTAAAAGTATTCATAAAGACAGTTAATGGATTGACCTAGGGCACATGCCCCAACATCAGCGCCTTCCCCCGGCTCGTCATAGGATCTGCAACTTTCCACCAATAAACAATGACAAGTTCCAGGTGAGTAAATCTCAAAGGAATTTAGTTAGTATTCGCAAGAAATCTAGGAAAACGGTTACAATTCATGTGTATAAAGTAAATGAACAGCAATGTAAAACATGAATTTAAGTCGTGAGATAATCAAGAATACGGAACACGAGTGTGTATAGCTATCGAGCCCTGGAACTAAATACTAAACCGAGAAGGCCCTGGAGGTGAGGAAATCCACACCCCGTCTTCACGGTCGAAATGAGGAACTCTGTTGGTCGGAAGGTAGACATCCGCCCAACGCCTCAAAGGATAGGAAATCTGTTACGGAGGTGAGACTCACGTCGACTCGCTCTCGAGATTATCGATTCGCTGAGAGATATCTCACGCATAGTCTAAGGTATGACCGACACCATCGCAACAATCAGATCATCATCACCGAGAGAGTTGGAAAGTCATACACAGACACACGCGGGAATAGAGTAAACATGCAAGCTGAACTGACGAAAAGTAATGTGAGATAAATAATTAACAAGGAAAATAAGTAAATTCTAAATTGACTTTCTCGTGGGTTTACTTACGTCAAACAATCGCAAATATCTCTCCAAAATGTCCCGCTCATGCCTTGAGATACGCGCTCGATACCCGACGATAGTCTCGTTAGGGATCGATCGGTCCGGAAATGCGCCACCGCGCCTTTGCCCCACGTCGTTCACCGCGCCGCTGCCGATGTCGCTTCCACCACCGCCGCCGCCGCAAGTGAGCTCCTTCACGTCGCGCTGGTTCGCCGTTGCAGTCGCGTGCCCCACTGATGGTACACGCCACCGTGCCGGAGCCGCTACCACTCGTCAGCAACCTCCCCTGCGCGTCGGTCTCATCCCTGGTTCATTGTTGCACCAGCCGCTATCACATTCGCATTGCCCGTGCTACTGCCGGAGCCCCGCTGTTCCGAGCCGCGACACTGCCGACACCGCACTTGGCCGATGTCTCCGCTCCTCACCACCGTCTTCGTCGTCGTCTCTCTCTCTCTCTCTCTCTCTCTCTCTCTCTCCATTTCTTTCTCTCTGTCTTCTTCTCTCTCATGGCCGTCTCTTTGTCACTTTCTTTATCTCTCTCTCATTCATCCGTTTGAATGAAAAAAAAACTTTTTTTGAGAGGAGAGAGAAAAGTGAATGATGGGTTTAGGTATGGTGATGTGACAACTCAATCTCATACTACACTATACACCCGCGTTACGTGCACAGCGCGACGTCGTACATTCTCGTCACTATACGCGCACAACGCGACCAAGCGTAATTCTCAATTACGGACGCGAACTATTAAATAATAGTAAAATAAATAGACACTCGCCACACAAAAATAACATATTTCAGCTCATTAGGCGTGCCCTATACTTTTTCGCGACTTCCACACAGGTTTAAGCTTAGGTTCTAAATCTGTAATTTGTCAATTAATTGAGATTAATTAAAGCGGGCCATTACAGAATTTCTCTGCCTCCATCTTATCAGAATCTCCACTAAAATTCCTCAGTCTCTACCTGCCATACTCCCTGGTCGGTCTGGCCTCAAGAGTCAAATCAAAGCCAGTATCTCTATCAGTTAGTGTCACGACTAAAGGTGCTAGTATCTCGGGCGGTACGGGGACTATTATGTAAACTTGTGCAGCCTGTATCGTTGTTTGTGATTGAGTCGTCTGAAGTATGGGCACAATCGTGTCCTATATGGAAGCTATTATAGGTGTCGATGGTGATGGAAACTATCCCCTGAGAATAGTGAAAATCTCATCTAGAGGTCTATTCTGCAAAGCAAACCTCTGTGTCAAGCCTAAAAATCAGTTGGATTAGTATAATATGGACCTATAGCTCAAATCTGATCATTTGTGTCCCGCTGATCGGCTATCGCGATTCATAAAGACAAATAATGATCTTCAATCAATTTTCACAATTACCATTAATAGTATATAACACATATCAACTAATTAACATGTATAATCTGACTTAGTTTCCCCTACTCTCCTCTTTTCCCAACTAGTACACTAAATCAGATCATAGGATTTCTACTCCAAGTTCAACCGTGTCATATCTTCAAATTTGCATTTTAGTCGAGTTGTGCGTTACATAGAGTTAGGTATAAAACTATGCTCTAATACCAACTATGATGACCCGAACCCTATAAACTGGGTCCCTCTCTGCCTACACCAACGTAAACCCACGGTCAACTCTCGCAGAGTCAACGTAGGCCTATTCAACCTCTTATCCAAGTTACACAATCATTTATTGTTTATTATGTTTGTTATTTAGTTTCACAAGTCTTAACGTTTATGCAGCTGAACTTAAAAATATTTAAAGCAACTTAATAAGTAAACGGTAGTTGAGACATGCCTAAATGTGGAAATCCTGCAAAAGCAGATCTCGTGTATAAATTTGGTGATAAGTAGTGTGAAGAAGAGCCATATACATGTATCAAACGTCTCACAACCCAAAATGAACCCCAATATAACCAAAAACATATATATAAATATATATCCTAAGTATAGTCCAAAATATCAAAAATAAACCTATTGTAGTAACAGAGAGGAGCTGATTCTGAGGGAAACTCAGAAGAAGTTACCGACGACAGGTTCTTTGCCCCTGCTACTAGAAGGACCTGCAATTGTCACCAAAGGCGGAGGCAATCCTAGTGAGTAAATCCAAAAGAAGCTCAACAGTAATTCAGATTAAATAATAAACAAGTCCATAAATCATGCTGGAAAGAAATAAAATGTTGAGAAAGAACAGAAAAACATATGATAGACAAACTACAATGATCAATAATAGAGACCAAGTTACCCAAAAGCAAAAGATATGGAGTAAGTAGTCTTGACACTCTACACGTGGACTCAAAGCCACTTAAAACATATAAGTGTAACATTGGTGTGCAAGGTCAAGCCACTTCGACCGCACCTAAACTCGTTTGGCACTATCAGCTCACTTGAGTCGAAGTTCGAGAAAATCCCAAAGGAAGCCACAAACTTAATTTGATGCTCAACCACAATGAAACTCAAATATTTGAGAAGAGCCATAACTCATAGCGGATGCTCATTCAAAGGATTCAGATGTGTTGGGAAGCCACGAAAGCTAGTCGGCTGCTCAACCCGCGAGTAGACATGACTAGACCTGAGCACTTAGACCCTAGGTCAATCAGAAGGGAAGTAGAGTCCAATAATAGCAATCATTTCATCAAATATAGATAAGAAATGAGAAAAAATAATATTGATCTTCTTACTGGTTTACTTACCTTAATATGCAAAATACCAAGCAATTGCGGCTCCCGAACGCTTTAAAATACGTACTCGATACCCAACATTAGTCTCATAAGCTCATGGTATTAATTTACAATGAATTAGGTGTATTTCAGCCTATTTGATATAATAAAGATTTTTAAATCTTAATATAATCTGAAATATGGAATTTATAGTGGTGGCACGTTTTTCAAAGAAAATGTCAGTGTAAGATCCCCCGAAAAACCTCCAAACACATTTTCCTATAATTTTTATCACTTTTTTCTTATTTTTCCTAATTTATCTATTTTAGATTTTTCTAATTTTCTTTTTTTGATTTCAGGTTATTTTTATAAATTAAAATGTAAATTTAAAAAAAAATACTTTTTTTTATTAAATTAGGGTTTTTAGTCCCCTTGAACCAGACCCACACTGACCCCAGCCTGGTTCAGCTCGATTGAGTGGGTTTGAGCTCGACCCAGCCCGCTGGACGCGTGCGATCCCCCTCTCTTTCTTTCATGAAACGAGAGAGAGAGAGAGAGAGAGAGAGAGAGAGAGAGAGGTAGTCCCCCTCCCCAACTTCACTTTTTTTCTTTTTATTTTGTTTCTTTCTTTCATTATTTCTTTCTTTCTTCGTTTCTTCGAAATCAACAACCACACTCTTCTTCTTCAATTTTTTTCAATCCAACTAAAATCAACTCCACTAAAATTAAACTACCAACAATAAATTCATCGAATCTATCATATATTTAACCCATAAACATCAAAACTTAATAACATTTATGATTAACTTACTCGGCTTGATCAAGATCTTCAAATAGAAAATGATTTTCTCCTCCACTCCAAACCACCTATACACTACCTTCATGAATAATGAAGCTCTCTTTTTATACTCTCATTAGTAGGAGGGTGAACCACCACCACACAATAGTTTTCATTATTTCACTTTTATTAAATTTGTCATTATCTCTTCATAAATAACCAAAAGTTGACACCTCATAATTCTAATTTTATTTTTAGAAGTTCTAATTTTTGAAATGACTAAAATGCCCCTTTATGACCTAACCTAGACATTTCAATTAAATAAGTTCCATTAGATATAACTTAAATCAATCTCGGTGATCTACCCAAATATCGGTGTACGCACATCTCGAGGCAGTCCTCGCTTATAAATTTGACGATTAAATTATATGAATTCACATATATAAGAATATGACATATATATATACAAGCATCACATAATAATAAAATATTATATTTACCTCGGTGTCGATGCTCGAGTTTCGACCAATTTGCCATGTTGGATTTGACGCCACATCACGATCTTATAAGGCAAATGATTAGGATAAGATTTATTAGGGTCATTGCATCTAGCTTTCATCGTATAATGTGAAATACATGGGCCACCTACAACTACGTGTCTCGAGGTGGACTCAAAAATAAGAGACTGTAGCAAACATGGATAAAATCAGTAGTATTCGTAGGATCCTTGATAGGTTATGGCTGAGTGAGGTGCGTTGTTTGATTTGTTTGATTTTGGTATTCTTATATATCAAATTTATATTTTAATAAGTTGTTTACTTTATTGGTTTAGGTGACTTGGGATCCATCCATTGATATCAGGATCGATGGTATTATTCTACCCATCGCCTTCTTCTCTGGTACCTTGAAGTACATGAAAGTTGTGGAGCCATACTATTTTGAGAGGTTCCTTCGACAACTTAGCCATGTTCAAGGGATACCACCGTCTCCTTACCGCCCTCTCATAGCAAATCAAGGTCACACCGAATTGAAATACTCAATTAAGTACGAATTTGTATCGAACAATTTGAAAAGATGGCGTACTAATTCACTTTTTGTAAAAGACCGAGGCGAGAAGGCGTGGTTCGAGTTCATGGCTACACTAGAAGATCTGCCATGGTTCGTTTAAGTTTTGCATCCTATCATTAAGAACCCAACGAGTAGCGATTGAGAAGTCGATATTCTGGCGGATAAAGAGTTGTTGGAGGTAAAAGGCTAGCATTTGAGTTTAAGTTGTTGTAGTTGTTGTATTGTTTATTGAAAATTTGGCTTTTGTTTTGAACATAATAATCCAGAGCATTAGACACCGCGTTGGCATGGATACACTTACCAGCGAGAATCGCCAAGATGGAGGCTGCCGAGAAAATGACGAATTATGTCATGGACTACTTGACGGGTATGGGTCTTGGCATAGGTACCACCACCACTAAAACCACCACCATGGCTTCGACCGCACCTACAAGGGATTCCAAGTATTAAATTACTGCAACATCAAACGTGTCAATCCCAATTTCTTCTCAACCTCCTAAGACCCATCGCACAGACATTATGAACAAGGATTGGAAAAAAGCAAAGCTTATTTGATAAACCAACTTGGCCATGTTTGGCAATTTATTTCTTAAACTATTTGGGATTTTTTGTTAAACTTTTTTCAAAGTATTTTTATTTGTTCGTGTTTGTGTTTATTTGTTAACTATCATGGATAAAATTGTTTCGAGGTTGTTGTATTTGTTTAACTGGAACTGCAACTGTTGTTATGTTTGAATGGCATTCGAAGTAGGAATTGTAGATTGGAAGTTGTTGTTGTTTTACGTTTTGGATTTTTTTTCGTTAAGTTTAAAATTGTTGCCCAGACAGAGCCACGGTCATGCAGGTCCGAGACAAAACTTTGAATTTTGGTGATGTGGGTTCGCGATTGAAACGCAGAGTCTTGGTTACCTACAGCCAATTAGATAGAATTTAGCCCACTTCCTCATAATCTCGTACATGCACTACTGAGACCGAGTAGAAGAACTCAATAGTACATGACCGCCTCTAATATAGATTGTGTCGGTCACTACTCACCATGTCCAATATAAAGTTCATGTATTAATTGTCACGATCATGTATACAGTTGGTATTGTTAAAACTCTCGGTAGCCATACTCCGTGACTTGGTTCTTAGTCATGTCAATTGACCACCGAAATGATCTAAACACCTCATTTTTCCTCTTAGTGCACAAAAAAGTATTTCAGTGTATGGTCTCGGTTATAGGCTATTATGACTTTGTGAAAAGTTACGGTATCTTCCAACCGAAATATAAGCCTTTATGCTAGATACGCCTTACCGAGACTAAGTGGGGCACCTCATATTTTCTACTCAGGGCACCCCTAATGAATTTGGTAGGTGAGAAGATCGTTGGTAGAGGGTCAAAATGTTTAGAAGAGGTGCGGTTAGGCATAACCGAGACCAGGCATCGTTGTCTCTATGTTGTTGGGCCGAGACAAGTTTGTTGTTGCCAGACCAGTACTATTGGACCATGGTTTCTACAAACTCAAGCATCCTAAATAATAGAGGTAGAATGCACAACAGCATACAAGTTTAGTAAGCAACAAAAACCGATACAACAACATCTATTCAAGATCAATCAACATTTATTTTAGAAATACAATAGTAAGAGTGCTTTCAATTAATACACAAAAGAAAGTTGTTCATGGTAAAATACATCATTGTTTACACATAGACCATGCAATTTATAACAAACCATAAGACCAATACCAAAAATGAAAAGATGTTACAACATCATGGAGTTTAGAAAAATAAATAATATTAAGTGTTACTATATTAAGGTGACGCTAAGTCTATCAATGTGGGCATGCCAAGCTGAGAAAACTAAACTGGAACTCGTAGTTAGATGTCAATACTAATACCCCACCCTTCAGCATCAACATTCGCGAAGGTCCTACACACCATGAATATGAGGCGAACCAGTGCATTAGGCTCGAAAATGACCTATGAAATGGAAGTACAACCTAGAATAAGGAATGAGTAACCCACCACATTGCAAGTTCAAAACAGAATAAGGATTAAGTAACCCATATTTGAAACAAACTTTAAGAGACCTACCCTAACCCAATGAGTTTCGTTGACATTTGTAACGCCAATGACTACCAGATCCTTTGTAGGCGGAGGGACATTACGTAGAGGAAAAAATGTCATGCAACTACTATTTGACTTTTTCACTAACACAACATTAAATATCATTCCAATTAGAAGTTCCAAATTAGGATGGGTTATCCAATTGTCAGACCCGATATCCATACCTTACGAAATTATATAGCTTGTTTAACCATTTTATAGTAACCTCCAAGCAAATCCCTCCAAAAATCATTGTGATCTTCCATTTCAGTAACCATACCTTCTCTGACTCTCCTCCAATCATCTATATCTGAGAATCCAAGATCGACGGCAACACAACTGAAGCCGCAATGACCATCACTATTCATATTAACAGTAGTCTCAACGTGTGGAACCCAATCTGGCTGAATAGTATGAATGAATCCAATCTCAGGTATTCCTATAAATGTCCCTTGTGTTTGATGTACTTTATATCGAACTTGCTTTTCCTTCCTTCTCGCACTAGAAGACTCCTCACACGCGAGTACAAGCTCAAGGCCATTGAGATATCTCATCGTAGATGTATCATCTTCCCCGGCTTTCCTTTTCTGTAAGTCTTTCTTTTCTTTCTTTCATTTCTTCTATGTTTTCCCTTTCTTACTCCTTATAATAAGATTTCCAGTACTATTGAGTGTCGGTCTCCATCTTGTCCTTACTTTTGTCGTTCGTGCAATCCCTTCTATCGATGACAAAAAACTAATCTCTTTTAGTTTTTGAATAACCCTAAGATGCACATCCTCATCAATACTTGATTCAAACATATCCCCAACTCTCTGAATCTCGTTATTAAAGTTATAGCCAGACCGATTAACAGATTTCTCAGATGTCATACTCAACTTCTAGTAGAACGTATGAATGTCTTCAAGTGATATAGGTGATCTGGCCAAAATATATACACTAAGCTCGTATGCACATAAAAGACCACGATTGGTACGTAGCTCACAACCATATAAGATTGGCTTTGTCCCAACATCCTATGTACATGCAACCTCATGACGAATCAATTAAATCGCTTTCTAGGAGACATAACCCATCAAATGGTGATACAATTCATCCATATATCCCTGTCGCACAACATTCAGATTAACCTCAAATGACACTTTGATCTTGTTTTGTTTTATGTCCACCATACCATGAATTACACCCCACAACGCCTCAAAGTTTGCAGTACAAGTGTCGATATATTGTTAATATGCAGACTCAAACCTTTGCATCTTGATTTCTCCATAATGAAAAACTAAATCCGTCCATGCACATAAAAATCTTTCTTGTAATCCCGTAACCAAGTATTCTCCAAATCATTAAACAAACCTTTCAAATCTGTGTACTTGGCACACATGGTAGCCAAGCTAAACACAAATGTTGCTTCAGTCTTAGCATACATCGAAGTCGTCCACTTATCACTGAAGAGTTTGAAGCCTTCGTTTCATTCAAACTTCTTTTTAATGTTAGTCATCACTATTTTGTCAATGTGCCATGTGCAAAGAAGGTGAGAAAATTGTAGAAAAACATATTCGATTGCAATGATAAGTCTAGGTGTGGACCGCCCATCTAGTTAACCTCTCAAAATGTACAATGCCCAAATGTAATTGGCCCTAGTCTTGGATGATATGAAACAAAAACCAACCAAGAATGTCATGTCTGTTGAAATGACACCAACAATCTCCAACAATAGCATTCGGTACCTATTGGTCTTGTATGTGTAATCCATGAGAATAACGAATAAAAAATAACTCAACAAGTTGATGGAGTCCGGATCTGCCCAAAACAAGTCTATCACTACATTCGATTCGGGGTTCCTCCTATGTTGGGTTTTGGGCGTATGTAGCGAAAAATTCAAAATAATTTGTGAAAAACCCCAATAGGACAGAAAATAAGCTCCATTAAACTAGATCTATAAAATTAAATCATGCCTTAATTCATAATTTCCTTATCCGGTTGTTTGATATCCGAGACGTTCAAGCGCGCATCCTCTATTAAAAATCCACACATGAACGATGACCATAATTTGGAGTGCTGGCCTTAAGAGATATTGAAAATATTTTTGCTCTCTCCCAAAATCCAGAGAACTCAAAAATAACAAAAATGAAAATCTGAATTTGTTTTAGGGTTTCAACCTTTATTTATGTGTAAATAAGCTCACTTAAAAAAACCTATTCGTAGTATAACTATTATATTTAGGATATTTAAGTAAATTAAACTACACCCCTATTAATAACTTATCATATAACAAATCGTAGGGGTTTTATGTCATGAATTTTATCATATAAAATTCATTACTCTGGAACAATTGAAATTGCGCAAAGTCAATCTTTGTGTGCGACCCAATAGGTTCATGCGAAGTTGGTAGTGAACCAAAAACTATTTTGGTACACAAGTCGTAAGTGGTCTCTATCAAGACATTATGACTACCCAAATAGCATGAATATCAAAATTGATACAACCTAATAAATAATATATATCATATCCTTTTTGTCGTGAGATATCCTTTGATTAAACTAAGGCATAGAAAGTCACCCTTAATGTTCAACCGTACTAGTCTCAATCTTTAAGTAAACTGAAAACAACCAAGCGACATTGATCATATCAGTTCACTTAGACTTGTCCATTTAACAATCTAGCATATCGAGGGATCCACTGATGTCACTCTCTATACAAGATGGTCAAATGATATTTTGATTACGCACCTTCACATATTATTTACATGGTAACCAATCACATTCTTTATAATCATCTAGTTAAAGATAACGTTTGATTTTGTCAAATTACCATACTCAAAATATTAAAGTCTATGGTAATCTTAAGTCGAATGACTAAATGATACACCTATTATAAGTAACACCTACGACTTAGTCCATGCGGTGTTCTCATAGCAAGTCAGTACAATATCTTATTCCCTAATAAGTACTCATAATCTCGATTTGTATCCTTATACGCATGATCATCACATGACCATCAATCCAGATTCACACTAGTCTTAATTCATTATAGTTTCCGGCATAATGAACGATTATGGACATTTAAGATATTTCAACAAATACCAATGGATCTTATTAGAAGGTAAACATGTAATTACTTATAATAAAACAACAAACGAAAGCCTCTATTTTATTAACTAAAACTATAAGATAAACAATGTTTGTTGATCGACCTAAGGCACATGCCCAAACATCTTATGCCACAACAAATACATATAATTCTCGAATAAGTGTAAGAGTTGTTGTATTTGAGTTCTGCCATCAACTTCTTTAATCTGATTCCTCTGTCGTGCATTGTATATTATTCACAATGTTGAAGCATTGTTCGCATCCCTTTCTCTCAAAGTATTCAGAATCTGTCATGGCTTAACTTTACCCTTACTCATCTGATCAAAATAGCAGCCTGATCTGAAGTCAATCTTCCTGCAAATGAGTGTCATTCCAAGTATTTCGTAGTGTCGTGGTTGTGCTTAACACATACCACCCTCATATACCAAAATAAGTCCAGGGATTCTTTGATCTCGATAAGAAAAGGGCACTAACATTTTCTTATAACGATGTTAGGTCATGTGTTATCCTCCTCTTCCTCTTCGTTTTTCGCATTTTGTGGTGTTTTTGCTAGTAGTTTATCTTTATCAATAACAACTCTTCAGGAATCACCCTTATATATCATGGATCTCTCACATGCAATTGCAACCCTTCCCCTACGGCCATTCCCTTTGGCATCTGACGTTTTCGTTACCAAGACAAACTTTCTAGCACAACCTATAACTTGAACCCATTCAATAGCCTCGGTTCTAGTTTGAAAAGGTACTTCCCGGGTGAAAATATAAGAGAAGTCTTTAAAGGCACTTGCAAATGGTACACTTGTTGATAGCACACTTGTTGATGGTGCACTTGTTTATGGTACTTCTTACAAAAAAGTCGAACATCATAAGCATTCAGTATGAGAACTTCGAGAATCCTAAATAACATAAATTTCAATAATACAGGTCTGATAGATAACGTAGAGTATCGGTACAGCATGACCGACACGCTTCGCTCCGTCTCGAAACCCTGTCACCGAAACTTTGTGTAACCCATTACATTTCATGGTCTGTTACCAATAATTGAGACTTTCTTTTAACTTACAATTGTTTTCCACCGAGACGTGAACACATGTCTCGGTCCTGCGTCACTGAAATAATTGTGTATGTGTTATATTCAAAAATAGGAAACCTTATGTAACACCCCTTATCCCGATTAGGGCGATATTCGGCCTGAAACTCTAATTAAGCCTTGGTAACCCAACCAGACTTAACTAGAGCCAGCAACCTCACCGTTAATACCTGATAAACTCAATCTGTATATGAATATCGAATAAGTAATTCAAAATATACGCATCAAAAAATTAAAACTTTTTTGATAATTGATAATATAAAAATACAAAGTTTATCAAAAACAAAAACCTAATTTATAAACCTCCTAACCCTATTTAGACACAACAAAATAACTCAATAGTGTATAAGTATATAGGAAGGTTAATCACATTATCGAGAAGATTGCAAAACACCTAAATCTTCTCATTTCCCTTCGCTAAAGTGCTAAGTTGTGAACCTGAAATATTAGATTTGGGGTGAGCGCTCCAACTTGCTCACCAAGTAAGAATTCACAAAGCCATCAATATTCCATATAATAATAAAAAACATTATGCAATAACAATATGCACCAATGTTAACTAATAGGATTATAGAAAGCATATAATTCAATAAATAACGGATGCAAGTCAAACTATCAATGACTATTACACTATGATTCCCAATATATTTATAAAACTAGAGTTGACTAATCAATGACACCATTAATGTGGTTGCTAGACCAAGACATTGGTCGATGTGTTGTCTAGTCAATCCATTAATGTCTAATGGTTCTATCTGAAACGCTCTAGTGAGAATGTAATCCACGCAACCTATCAAACTTAGTAGGAAGTTACATATAGGCCGAGAAGGTAATCTATCTCCTATATAACCTGGTCTTAGTTCTATGAACTTACTCTCGTGAATCACATTAAACACCATTTTTCGTATATTAAAATAATCACAGTGTAAATAGTCCCCCCATTCAGTCCATGAACTATATGAACTACATATACAAGGATAGCTAGGTAACATTAATAAATAAGCGAATCCATACCTACCTCGGTTTTGGTTTTTTTTTCTAAATTCCCTAACTTTTTGGGCACTCAAGCTTTCCCGAGGATCTAATGCCTATCACAAATCATTTGTGATCAATATAAGTCTAATACCTAATATTTAGAACCACTAAGTCAGTTCCTAAGACCTTAAGAAGTACTAATCAAATTACAACAGAATTGCTATTTTTAGGGGTATGAGAGTGCTCCCTCACTTGGTGGGGTGCGCTCCACCAACTGTTTCATGAAAGGAGGGCGTTCCTCTACTAGGCGGAGCGCGCTCCACCCTGTACTATCTCGATAGTACATAGGGTAGCAACCACTGTTCCTTAAACAAATCATTGAAACAACCGCTAACACTCCCATAATTCATCAGGGATGACCTCTAGTAAGGTAACAAACCATTTCCAGTCAACAACAACAGCAAAATTTCACAGAGATATCAACATCCACTATCAATTTGAACATCAAAACTATGAAAACCTAACTTACCAAAGTGATGATCTATGGATTTCTAGTTGTTTAAGCTCCTCAATTCATGTTTAAATGACTCCCTGACTGATTCCTTAGGATCGAAACTCCGAACCCTCAGCTCTCTCACTCTCTCGATCAAATTATGGAGATAAATATGAGGTTATTAGTTTAAATATATGGATTCTCTCGAGATACGCATCGCACTATCTCGAGACTGATCGAATGATTGATGTCACAACATTACATCCTTAAAGTGACACACATATTGACATAATAAACACTTACGCTCATCTCGAGGTGATCCGACAATCTATATAATTCAAACTAAACTTATAGTTATATATATATATATCGTGTATTTTTCGCCAATAAATTCACTAGACATGCCTTCGAGCATTTTGGGGAGTGCATATTCATTTCACGACCCCCTCGTCATACTTGGTGTACCGACAATTTATTGTTTAATTATAATTTTCTAATTATAGGCTTATATGCATAATTAAGATTTGGATTAACATTAATCACCAGCTTAAAATAATAGTTCGTTACAGTTTCCTCAATTTAAAGCAATTTTGTCCTCGAAATTAAAGCAAACGTAAAATTACCAGAAGTTTAGAAGAGCAATGGAATCTAAGATTCCCGCACCCAAGTTATTTCCTCATCTCTGTGAAATTGTCATTTCAATTTAACTAAAGGAATTTCTTTGGTTCTCAACCTCTGAATCTTACAATCAAGTATCTAAATCGGCTACTCATCTTAAGATAAGTCTTCCCACATATCAAATTCATTCTAATCAATCCTTGGAATGAACTGAGTCTCTGTCTTACATAGCATAGACACATGGAAGGCACTATGACCTCCGGCTAGGTGAGGAGGTAACTCTAACTTGTAAGTAATAGGACCAATCCGTTCATGTACTCTGTACGGCTCAATATACCTTGGAGCTAGCTTACCTCGCAATCCAAACCTACAAATAACTTTCATATGTAAGACTTTTAGTAGGACAAGATCATCCTTTGAAAACTCTAAAAATCTATGATGTTTATCAACATATCTCTTTTGCCTTAGTTGTTTTTTAGTCAAATGTTGGCGAATCTGCTAAATACACTCTGTGTAGTACTGAATCGACTCTAGCCCCAACAAAATTGTATCTCCAACCTCTGCCTAACATGCTGGTGAATGACAAGGCTGACCATACATAGTTTCGAAAGGAATATATTTCTCCCAATTACCTCCAAACTCTAAGACACAAGCTCGAAACATATCCTCTAGCATAAATATATACTGCTCAGTGTGTCCATTAGTTTGCGGATGGCACGCCATACTCAGGTTAAGAAAAGTTCCCGGCTATCTCTAAAATTCACTCCACAGTCTAGACGTGAATCTTGAATCTCTATCTGAAGTAATCGACACTAAAACTCTATGAAATATCAACACCTCAAGTATGATACCTCACATAATCGGTCAAGAGGATCTCGCATGGAAACTGGCAAGAAATGTGTAGACTTTGTCAACCTATCAACTACAACCTCTACTACATCGTCCTTACGCTGACTTAGAGGTACACCAGAAACAAAATCCATCAATATGTGTTCCCATTTAAACTAAGGAATAGGCAGAGAATGTAGTAACCATTCAAGTTTCCTATGCTCAGGTTTAACTTGCTGACATATCTCACATCTCTTTACAAACTCAACAATATCAATCTTCATCCCAACCCACCAATAAATACGCCTAAAATCGCGATACATCTTAGTGTTACCTGGATGAGTAGAGTAAAACGATCAATGAGATTCCCGTTGCATTTCCTGCCTCGACTGATCATGAGCTAGAATCCACAATCTATCCCTGAACCGTAATGCACCATTATTAGAAACTAACCAATCAGGATGATCTACACTAGCCAATAACTTTTAACGCACTCTAAAATCCTATTAGTTTTCTGACAATCAACCACCTGTTGAATCATCTTCGGTTCAGCTCGAATCTGAACACATAAGAATATATTAGCACCTCTTGAATTGATGATGTGTCAATTGGACCTTCACGACTCATCATCATTGATGCTTCCTTAATAAGTCTAAACTGAAAAGCTCAAGCAATAGCTACGTTTTCTCTATCTGTTCTTCTCACGCTCAGGGCATCAACAACTACATTTGCTTTGTTTGAATGGTACTCCAGAGCGAAATCATAATTGTTGAGAAACTCAAACCATCTTCGCTACCTCATATTCTATTCACTCAGAGTAAACAAGTATTTCAGACTCTGATGGTCCGAAAGTATTGTAAGTTTTTCACCATACGAGTAGTGTCTCTAAATCTTCAATGCAAAAACAACTGCAGCTAGCTCAAGATCATGAACTGGATAATTTATTTTATGAACCTTGAGCTGCCTTGAAGCATAAGCTACAACCCTGCTTTCTTACACTAGCAATAGCCCAAGCCTGAATGAGAAGCATTTGGATAAATCACTAACTCTTTCCCCAATTCAGGTAATGTTAGAATAGGCGTCGCAGTCAATCTATCCTTCAAATATTTGAAGGTGGCTTTGCATTTATCTGACCAAACAAAGTCAAAGTCTTTTTATGTTCATTGAGTCATTGACAGAGCAATACGAGAGAAACCCTTAATAAATGTCTGTGATAACCAGCCAACCGTAGAAAACTCTGAACCTTTGACACTATGGTAGGAGTAAGCTAATCTTTAATTGCCTCAACCTTCGCTTGATCAATAGATATACCTTTAGTATTAGCCACATATCCAAGAAATTTGACCTACGAATACTAGAATTAGCACTTACTAAACTTGGCATACAACCTATTATCCTTCAGAGTCAACAATGTAACTCTAAGGTGGTGCAAATTTTCTTCCTGTGTCTTTGAATATATTAAAATATCATTGACAAATGCAATCATAAATTGGTAAAAATACACCCTATACATTAAATCAATGAACATAAGAGTAGCATTAGTAAGTCCAAATGGCATCACAATGAACTCGAAATGCCTATAACGAGTACTGAAAGCCGTCTTCGAGATATCCTCATCCCTGATCCTCAGCTGATGATAGCCAAACCTCAAATCAATCTTCGAGAAATATCTGGCACCCTTCAACTGATCAAACAAATCATCAATCCTAGGCAATAGGTATTTGTTCATAATAGTCATCTGATTAAGTTGTCTATAATCAATGGACATACGTAGGGTTCCATCCTTTTTCTTCACAAAAATAATTGTTGCTCCCCACGGTGACATTCTAAGATGGATAAACCCCTTTTATAACAACTCCTTAAGCGAGTTTGTAACTCACTTAATTCCTTTGGTGTCATACTGTAATAACCCGTTACCTTAAGCTGGTGATCAGCACTAATCTAAATCCTAATTTACCCAGGTTAGGCTCGTGGTTAAGTTCGACGTACCTCGATTAGAGTGTGCGTACGTTTGCGTGATGTATGGTGTTTGTTTAGGTTTTAAATTCAATTTATATATAAGTTGTTGTATAATAAAAAATTATACAAAAGCCTATAAAACAAAAAGTACCCAATAAACTAAGGTTTATCGCGACACCAAGTGTGATGAGGGAGTCGTAAAAAAAGTGTGCATGCTCAAAGACACTTGTAAGCATGTTTGGTGAGTTTATTGGTGAATAATATGCGATATATATTTATATGTTTTTAAATATATATTGAAAATAAAATAATATTAGAAATATATGGATTATCGAATCAACTTGAACGAAGCGTAAGTGCTTGATGTTACAAATCTTGTGTCACTTTAAGCTGTGTCATTTTAACCCATCAACCAACGCGATCAGTTTCAAGATAGCGCTACTCTTATCTTGAGGAAAATCCATATATAAAAGCAAAAATTCATTCTTATCTAATTTAAACGGTAATTCAAGAGGGTTCGGGAGGTTGGTTCGATTCAAGATTAAAGGAGGTCGTTTCGAGAACTGAATTCAATCAAGTTGAGGAGCTTAAACGGATTAAAAGCTAGTGATCATCACTTTGGTAAGTTTGATTTTTGAGTTTGTTGATATTCAATTATCTCGTAATGATCAAATCTCTGTTATATGAGGTTTTTGTTGATTTGAATTAGTTTATAACCTCATTAGAGGTCCTCCCGGATCATTTGGGAGTGTAATTGTTGAGTTTGGATGTAGTTTGGGTCAAGTTTGGATCAGTCAAAGTGTGTTGGTGTTGTAGGCCTGGTGCGCAGAGCACACTAGGTATTGTCCATAGTGCGCTACGCATACTGGGGAAGATGACTGACATACGGATAGTGTGTTATCCATGTCAGGTAGAGCACTATCAGGCACGAAGTTCAGTAGTGCAAATTGTGCGCTAGCTCCAAGACATGGCACGTTATCTACACTCATATCAGTATAAAACTGATTGGATTTAGGTGGTTTATCGAATGCTTTGGGTCTAGGGAGACCTAAATTGATAATAAATGATTGGTGATAGGTTAAGGAACACTGAGGAAATGTTAGATGACTAGAAACTTAAGGAATTTAGGAAACGGAGACTTAAACTCGATGTAAGTACGGATTCGCTTATTTATCAATATTGTCTGGCTATTTAGTATATATAGCTCATTTAGTTGTTGGATTGAAATGGAGGATTATGAACACTGTGATAGTTTTCCTAATGAGCATAATATTGTGTCTAATGTGATTTACGAGAGTAAGATCCTGGAATTGAGAAGAGGTGATATAGGAGATGGGCTAAATTCTCGGCCTACATGTAACAACCTACTCAGTTAATAAGTTGTGTGGGGTACATATTCACTAGAGGGTTTAGGATAGAATCATTGGGCATTAATCGATTGGCTAAACATCACATATACGAGGTGTGTTGGTTTAGCAATCGTATTAATTGCGCCGGTGGGGTAATCGACCCTAGTTTTATAAATAAAATGGGGGTCGCAGTGTAATAGTCCAAAGACATTTGTTTTGCATCCGTTTATGTATTGAATTTATATGATTTCCATATTCTTGTTAGATATCATTGGTGCATGGTGTTATTGCATGATATCCTTGAATGTTATATGGAATATTGATTATTAGTGTGAATCCCCACTTACTAAGCAACTTGGAGTGCTCGCCCCAATTAACATTACAGGTAGATCCGACGAGCGCTACAACTACAGGATGGAGAAGTTATAGGAGTCTTGAATTATAGTTTTGTAATATCACATGGGAAGGGTGATTATATAACCGAAGTTTATTCCGGTTTGTTTTTAATAACGTATATCGTATTTTGGTTATCGAAAAAGGTTTTAAACTTTCGCTGCGTATATGATTTATTTTATTTCGATAATTGATATACAGTAGTGCTTATCAAGTGTAGGTGGTAAGGCTGATGGCTCTAGTTATGTTTGGTAAAGGTAGTCCAAGCTTAATTAAGGTTTCAAGATGGGTATTAGCCTAATCAGGTTAGGGGATGCCATAGTTTGGTATCAGAGCCATAGGTTTTAAAACCTTAGTTAACCTTAGTTTATAAAACTTGATTTCATTATTCCGAGATTTTTTAGAATCAAGAAATATCTCTGATACATAAAGGTTCAGAGTACTAGGTTTAAGAGCTTTATTACATTGAATAACTTAGATACAGTGTGGTGCCTTATAGTTTATTACTTTTAGGGATAAAGTGGTAATAGTGATACAGTTGGGTATCATGGACAAGGCTCTAACCGTACATTCACTTTTGGATGGTGTTCGAAGCGAATGTTAGCCTATTTTACAAGTTTAAAGTACTCTAATTACCCTAATAATGGAGCCTAAGTTTATTGACTCGAAGAGTGGTCTCGAGTTATGAATAAGCATAGGGTTTGATAAATGGTTTTTATTGTGATTTTGGGGGTAACCAAAAGATAAGAGACTGAAATATGTTATTTATTGTGTATACTATATCCACGCGGTAGATATAAGAATTATGTCTTTTCTGAACAATAATAAGACGGTTGAAGTCCATCTATTTCTCATGATATGAGAAGGTGTTAGAGGTAAGAGCTCTTGAGATTCTTAACCTCGAGGATAGACAAAAAGGAAAGACATAAGAAAAGTTACAAATATGAAATAAAAATCTTCTCCAAATAACATCTTCAGTGGTCTTTCTTCTTAATGATATTATTAGACAAATAATAGTCAGTGAATAAGTATCGATTGGATCAAGATCTTGAGGTGCGTATTAAAAGAATGGAAATTATAAAATAATGAAATACTGAAATACTGAATGACTTTCGATGAAACTCAAAGATGGCGGACCACTTTGAGAGGAGATTTAATACTAGTATTGAGACTAGTATGGAAGTAACGAAAGTTATTCAGTAAACAAATTAGTGGAAAATGATAAAAGCCTAATGGAGGTTAGGAAACCACTAGTGCAGTTTTACTCCATATTGGAATAACAAGTGGTTTATTAATAAAAGGCAGTTAAATCTAGAATATAGCAGTGAGTTGGTAAGATATCCTAGTCTAACCTATTAGACTGGTATAGTCTAAATTGGGGAGAATGAATGGTTAGTGAATTATAGGATTTAGGGAATCAAAGGATTAATGTGTAGTGGTTGAAATGAGTATTCATTACTTAGAATCGACAACTCCTGAAAATAAGTTAAATCAAAGTTATCAAGAGGTAGTTGAGATTTAATTTTCACAATGAAATGATCAAAGCTAAAGATATATATCTTTATAAGATGATTACAGGCGGGTGCTGGATCATTTTAAGTGGATGGTGGAAACCATTAAAACTTACTAGAACTCATGCCCTTTTCATAAATTAAGGGTGTCAACTGAAGGATAACCCTATTGTAATGAAGTTGTTATTATGTTATCAATAATAATATAGAATCTTTGAAGACTTAGAAAAGGCACGAGCAATTACCATATAGAATTGTAAATTGCTAACGGTAAGTTTGTTTAGACCAGATTTTTGCAAATGCTAGTGCTAAGTTTCAAAGGATAATAAATGGTAAGAGTTTTAAATATTAATAGTAAATCAGGGAATTCAACTATGATTGAAGTAATATGAGGTTGTCATATATTCAACACAATGGTAAAAAGAGGAAAGGAAACTTGAAATAATTGAATATTACAAATGATTGGTCCAGTGATCTGTGATATTGTTGTGTGATTTATTCAGTTAACTCAAATATGTGATGGTTATAAGTTGAAATCGAATATAATGATGCCTTAGAGGAAGGTGAAAATAAAGTTTGATCACAATGTTTGCTTGACAAAACCTAAATTGTGGAAGAAGTTAGAGGTTCATCCTAAGTCTTCCAATCTAGGTAAGAATGTGTAGGTGAGACAATAAAGCAAAATTGTAACTCACATTTGCGGCTATATATAAATAGTTCCAGATTTGAGAGAAGAACTATTAGAGACTGATAATCTTGGGATAAGTAGTTTAGTAGTTGTACCAAATATGGAAAGACATCACTTGTAAATTAAGAAGAAAGGTTGTTGAGGATCTTTTAATCATTCTTTGAGATTAATAAGAATCTTAGATGAATCATTAAAAAAACACCTAAGAATTTGACACCAATGGACCGGTGTAATTAAGAGTGAGTAACAAATTTTAAATTGTGAAAATTTGAAAAATGGAAATTGTCGAGTGATAGAAATAGAAGGTAAGAAAGTTACATTAAAACTTTCCTAAATATTAAGAATTCACTCTAAAACATCACTCATAAAGGTGATTGTGTTGACAATGCTTTGAAAAAAAAGGGACAGAGGCTATAGTTATAATAAAAGTTGCTTAGTAATATCTTTTAGATGAGATATTTATTGATGACTAAATGGAAGTCCTACGCAGGCACACATCATCTGAGTTGTTTGGGTCATTAACTATAAGTCTATTCTTTGGAGCTCAGATTGGAGTTGAGCTAATAATGATTGAAACGATTAATGTATTATTGAAGGAGATTGGTTGAGATTATCAAGTAGGTTAAAGATGACTAATTATTGATGTTGGAAAGGATGATCTCAGATCAAAACATTAAGCATGTAAGGAAAGTTCTTAGAACTGTAAACAAAGAGTTTGGAAATTTCTTGACAGTATTATGGTTTAAATCCTCGTGGAAAAGTAAGCGAGATGTATGTATGTGGAACAGTTGAGAGTTGTAGAGAACCAGTATTATTATTTCGGTAAGGAACCGAAAATTTGCTTCTCAGGGGGAAGAGAAGTATAATAGCTGGGAGGTACATTTCTCAATCTAAACATAATATATCTGAAGTTAACCATTATTTATAGAGAATATAGTTTCTGAGCTTATGACTTGGAAAATATGAATTACTGGAAGAAATATTTACCGTGAGTTCTCTGGTGTTGAGTTTAACATACTATATATAGAATTAAGGTATTTACCTTAAAAAAATTTGTATGCTTTACTTTGTCATTCAACGGTATAAGACGAGAAGTAATGATACAAATTTTTCAGAGCCTGCGTAATTTAGAACTACATAGAAAGGTGTTATCAGAATGTCAATATATAATTGCAACTCAGGTATATGGAGAAAATGTAGCTATTAGTATAGCTTCTCAGTTTAGACTTCATGAGGAAATGACGGTGATGATGATTTATCTAAGTTTAGTTGACACGTCATCAATTGGAGAGCTAATTTTGCAGCTACTAATCTGATCTTTTGAGTTCAGATTCAAATTGAATTGGAGAAGATTCAATGGTGATTAGTTGTTAGAAAGCTAATTAGGATTATATATAGCGTTAGAGGTTAACAACTAGTGTAGATTATCCTAATTGGTCAGTGTCTAATAATATTGCATTACGGTTCAGGGATAGATTATTGATTCCAGTTCAGGATCAGGTAAGGCAGGAAGCGCTATAGAAATCTCATAGATCTTTTTACTACATTCATCCTGATAGCACTAAGGAATATTATGAAATGAAGCGTCTTTATTAGACTAAGGAACCTGGCCTGATCCACTCGGTTTCTGTGATGACTATGCTTTTTTCTTACCCCTACTTTCAAACTGAAGTGGTGGCAAATGTGGTTTGGCTACTGAAGCCTGATAAACCAATGGAACTAATGCAGTAACAAAGGTTGTCCTTGTATACTTTGATTGTATAGCTACTCTAGTTACACTCATTTTTCTCTTATTTAGTTTAAAAGAAGCAAATTCTTGGATTCTCTGACTTTCAGGAAACTGTGGTAGTGGTGGTGGTGTAAGTATTGTTCTAGAAGGTATGGCTAAAATTGATGTTTCCACCTCCATCGCACTCTTAAATATGAAAGCATAGCTAGTGTAAGGATGAGAGGAAACCACAACTTGAATCTTGTAACTCAGCCCATAGAGAAACAAATCTATTTTGTTCTCCTCCGCTTACCATCTCTGGAGCGAATTCACACAACTTAGTGAACCTTCTCTCATACTCTTATACAAACATGGCTTCCTATCTTAGCTGAATAAACTCAGTCTTCTTCATGTTCCTAATTGAATGGAGTCTTCTTACTATTCCTGACTTAATGCAGTCTTCTCATCATCCATTGCATCATGGCAGTTATCTCTGGCACCTATTACGTGTTAATACTAGTTGAAATGGAGTTGCTACTGTCTTAGCTCCTCCCTCAGCTCTGCTAACCTCAGGATTGGTTGCATGTTATGCCTAAGGTCGCTGTACTGGTGGTCCCATCTTAGCCATTAGTTTAGCTATAAGTTTTGCCTTAGACTCTGTAAGTTCTCTCATTTGCTGCTCCATTTAAGATTTCCATTGCTCTTTAGTCCCCTTATTACCCTAAGATCCAGACCTCTACGAACCATCTTCCTAATCTGTCATTAGATTTTGAAGTCAAAAGAGAAATAAGATCATTAAGGAAACATTTTAATATGCACCAATATTAACTAAAAGGGTTATGGAAAGCATATAATTCAATATCTACCAATGTTAACTAAAAGGATTATAGAAAGCATATAATTAAATAAATAGCGGATGCAAGTCAAACTGCCAATGACTATAACATTGTGATTCCCAGTTTATTTATAAAACTGGGGTTAATTACCCACTAACGCAATTAATATAATTGTTAGACCAACACATTGGTTGATGTGTCATCTAGTCGATCCATTAATATCCAATGGTTTTATCCAAAACTCTCTAGTTAGTATGTAATCCATGCAACCTATCAAATTGAGTAGGAAGTTACATATAAGCTGGGAAGGTAACCCATTTCCTATATAACCTTGTATCAGTTCCGAGAACTTACTCTAGTGAGGTAATAAATCTATTAAAATAGCTCATTAACTGATTCCTTAAGATTAAAACTCCAAACCGTTAGCTCTCTCTCTCACTCTCTCTATCAAATTATAGAGATAAGTATGAGGTTTTTAGTTTAAATATATGAATTTTTCTCGAGATATGCATCGCGCTATCTCGAGGATGATCGAATGATTGATGTCCTAACACGACACCCCTAAAGTGACATACATGTTAACACAATCAATACTCGCGCTCATCTTGAGGCGATCCGACTATCCATATAATTTAAACTAAACTTATAGTTTTTAATATTATATATTTATATATCGAATATATAAATATATGTATCTTGTGTATTTTCTTGCCAATAAATTCACTGGATATGCCTATGAGTATTCTCGAATGTGCACATTCATTTCACATCTCCCTCGTCGCACTTGGTGTACTAGCAATTTATTGTTTAATTATATATCTTTTGGCTATAAGCTTATATATATAATTCCTCATCTATACTACAACCTATATGTAACGACCTATTACCTTAAGCTTATGATAAGTGTTAATTTAAATTCTAATTAACCCAAGATAGGCTCTTGGTTAAGTCCAGCGTACCTCGAATAGCATGTGTGTGGGTTTGTGTGATGATTGGAGTTTGTTTGGAATGTTTATAAATTTTAGTTTGAATAATATGGATCATTTTAATAAATTTTAGTTTGAATAATATGGATCGTTCAATTAGCCTCGATATGAGCGTAAGTGTTGATGGTGTCAAAATATGTGTCACTTTGAGGAATTTCATCTTAACACATCAATCACTTGATCAGCCTCGAGATAGCGTGACGTGTATCTCAAAGAAAATATAAGTTGAATTAAAAACATTCATTCTTATCCTCACTATTGCATCAATCTTTCAAGAAAATGAGAGGGAGAGTAGCCGAGGATTCGATCATGATGAGGGATCAATCCAGGAGTTGATTCAAAGTGAATTGTGGAGCTTAAACAACTTGAAATCCAGAGATCGTCACGTTGGTAAGTTTGGTTTTTAAGTTTTTGAAGTTTAACTCGATGGTGGGTGATGATTTCTCTGTGAATTGTTGTTATTGATTACTAGATATGGTTAGTTACCTCACTGGAGGTCCTTCATGATGATTTGGGATAGTATTTAATGATGTTATGATGGTTTGTGGATTGGACAGTGGCTGCTGCCCCGTTTACTGTCAATATAGGACAGGGTGGAGCACGTTCCACCTTGCAAAGGAATGCACTCACTTCATCACTTGGGATGAACCCAATTAGTGGAGCGCGCCTCTCCAAGTGAGGGAGCGTGCTCCCACCCCTAAAAACAACAATTGTGTTTTGTTTTACTTAAAATTTTATGAGGTCTTAAGGACTGACTTAGGGCTTTTAAACACAGGGTATTAGAGTTATACTAATCACAAATGGTTTGTGATAGGTTCTTGAACACGGAAAAAGCGTGTGATAACCAAAAATTAGGAATTTGGTAATGGAGACCTAAACCGAGGTAAGTACGGATTCACTTATTTATCAATGTTGTCTGGCTATCTTAGTATATATAGGTCATGTAGTTTATGGACTGAGTGGGGGATTATGTGCACTTCGATGGTTTTCAATAAATGGAAAATGGTGTGTAATGTGACCCACGAGAGTAACTTTTGGTTTTAAGAATAGTTTTATAGAAGATGTGTTATCTTCCCGGCCTATATATAACTTCTACATAATTCGATAGGTTGCATGGATTACATACTCACTAGAAGGTTTTGAAAAGAACCATTAGGCATTAAGGTATTGGCTAGACATCACATCGACCAATTTGTTAGTCTAGCAATCGCATTAATTGCATCAGTGGTAATCATGTTAGGTTTCAGGGTTCATACGTAGCAGGAAATTCAAAACAATTTCGAAAAACCCTAACAGGGTCAAAAATAAGTTCCATTAAACTAAAGTAAACCATACATTAATCCCTGATTTTCTTTTGTGATTGTTCAATATCTAAGACGTTCAAGCGCGCGTCCTCTATAAGAAATCTACATACGAATGATGACCGCAATTTGGAGTGCTAACCTAATAGTGATTGAAAACGTTTTCCTTTTCTCTCCCAAAATTTAGAGAAATTGAAATTTTCAAAAATGAAAAATCATATTTCATATTAGGGATTCACCTTTCATTTATATGTGTAGATAAGCCCTCACTAAAAATCATATTCGCAATACAACTATTGTATTTAGGCAATATAAGCAAATCACACATACGCCGCTATTAATAAGTTATCATATAACAAATGGTAAGAGGCTTTTATGTCATGAGTTTTATCATATAAAATTCATTACTCTAGACCAATTGAAATTATGCAAAGTCATTCTTTATGTGCGGCCCAATAGGTTCATGCGACGTTGGCAATGAACCAAAGTCATTTCAATACACAAGTCATATGCAGTCTCTAACAAGGCATTATGACTACCCAAGTAGCATAAATATCAAAATCGATTCAACCTGATGAATAACATATATCATATCTTTTTATCGTTCGATATCTTTTGATTAAACATAAGGCATGAGAATTCACCCTTAATGTTCAATTGTACTAGTTTTGATCTTTAGGTAAACTGAAAACATCCAAGTGACATTGATCATATCAAAATCACATAGATTTGGCCATTATCAATCTATCATATTGATGGATCCACTAATATTTTTCACTATACGAGAGTGACGAATTCTATCTTAATTACACACCTTAACATATTATTCACACGGTAACTAATTACAATCTTCATAATCGTCCGATTAAAGAAAACGTTTAATTATGTCAAATTATCATGCTCCTAATATTGAAGTTTATGGTAATCTCAAGTCGAAGGACTAAATGATATACCTATCATGAGTAACACCTACGACTTAATCCATGTGGTGTTTTCATAGCGGTTCGGTCCAATACCTTGTTCCTTAAAAATTACTCATGATCTCGATTCGTATCTTTATACGCATGATCATCACATAGGTAAACATTGCATGTTTACCCATAGATCTTACTATAAGGTAAACATGCAATCACTTATAATAAAATTGCAAATGAAAACCACAATTTATTAAGTAAAATTATAAGATAAAAAATATTTGTAAATTGACCTTGGGAACATGCCCCAACATATCCCATTTGCTGTAGGGTTAATCATTCATGTATCTAGTACTTAATGGCCTAATATGACCATCATGTTTCCCTTGTGGAAGTGCCTTCGTCAAAGGATCTGCAACATTGCCTTCTATAGAAACTCTGTAAATCTTCACGTGTCTACTCTCAATTATTTCTTAAAGAGATGAAAACGTCTAAGTATATGTTTGGATCGATGGTGTGATCTTGGTTCCTTGGCCTGTGTTATCACCCTGTTGTTGTCACAATATAAGCAAATGGAGCTATACTAGGAACCACACCAAGCTCAGAAATGAACTTTTTGATCCAAACTGTCTTCATAGCTGCATTGGATGCTGCAATATACTCAGTTTTTGTTGTAGAATCCGTCATAGTTTCTTGCTTCGAACTTTTCCAGCTCACTACGCATCCTTTCCAAGTAAACACATATCTAGACTGCGATCTGAAGTTATCTATATCAGTTTGAAAACTTGCATTTGTCTAACCATTATAACAAGCTCATCTTCCAAACTTCCATAGACCAAGAACACTTCTTTAGTCCTTCTCAAGTACTTAAGAATGTTCTTTACTGCTATCTAGTGACTCTCATTGGGATCAGACTGATATCTGCTTGTTGTGTTTAAAGCATATGATACAGTAGGTCGAGTGCATAACATGACATACATGATAGATCCAATAGCTGATGGATATGGAATCGTATTCATGCATTCTCGCCCATCATTTGTCTTTGGACATTAAGTCTTACTAAGACTTATACCATGAGACATTGGCAATGAGCCTATTTTTTAGTCTTGCATACTAAACCAATTCAGTACCTTGTCTATGTAAACCCTTTGACTTAGACCGATCAGTCTTTTAGATCTATCCCTATAGATTTTAATCCTAATGATGTATACTACATCTCCTAAGTCCTTCATTGAGAAACACTTCTCTAACCAAGACTTGACACTCTACAAAGTTGGGATTTCATTTCTAATGAGTAATATATCATCAACATACAGTACCAGGAAAATAACCACGCACTTACTGACCTTCTTGTATATACAAGGCTCATCTTCGCTTTTAATAAAATCAAATTCCTTGATTGTTTCATCAAAATGAAGATTCCAAGTCTGAAAAGCTTGTTTTAATCCATAAATGGATCTTCGAAGGTTACACACCTTCCTAAAATTCTCAAGATGAACAAACCCTTTAGGTTGTATCATATACACGCCATTAAGTAATTTTCCATTTAGAAAAGCTATTTTGACATCCATTTGTCATATCTCGTAGTCATAATATACAGCTATAGCAAATAGAATTCTAATGGATTTAAGCATGGCCACAAGAGAAAAAAGCTTCATCATAATCAACGTCTTGAGTTTGTACAAAACCTTTTGCTACTAGCCATGTGTAATGCTCAAATTAACTAAACTAGGATTAACGTTAATCTAAGAGATTAACAGTCGTAATTCGGGCGCTACGTAGATAACCCGGTTGACTCAAACACGAGAACCGAAGAAATATGTTATTTATGAATGGTGGTTGTGTATATGGGCGTTCAAAAATTATTATTATTATATTACACCGCATGTGTGTATGTTGCTATTGGTCGAGTTTATGTGACGCGTGTTCACCTCGTAAAGCGTGTCAACGTGGATGTGGGGTAGGCGGACAATGGGTATGCTAGGAAACTCGACTAATGCATGTCAAGATGAATAATAAATCAATTAAAATGGGTAATGTGACCATATGCCAAGTAAATTCAAATTAAAATAATAGGTTATGGCGTACCTCGTGATAAGTTGGTATTTATAGGTTTTTAGTAGTCTATTTTAACACATTTAATATAGAAAGTCTCTATAATATATATTTAATTATATTTATTGGTCGTTTCCAGGTAAAATGGAGTGCGCGGTTGAATTCGAGGTGGAAAAATACTCAAAATGGAGTATTTACATACAGTGATTAGATGTCGAAGATTTGCCTCGAGTCACGCATCACACAGTTTATTTGTAGGTGATCAGCAGACCAAGTAACTCAGGAGAGTGATATAGTTAAGACACTCACGTACTAGTTGTTGTTGGATTGCTTCAAAATGCGTGCATTGTTTTCTCCCACATGTTCGTCGAGTGATTGGCCCTCCATCGATCAGCACGCCACAACAGCTCCTCTCCTCTAATGTTTGGTTGTCACGTCAGCTCGGCCAACACAACACCTTTGCTTACAACAACAACCATTAGATGTGTCTCGAGATTAGTATCACTGATGTCTTCTAAGTTTTCGCACAAAATCATGCGAGCTAACCAATGCCCACACAGCCATATGGCGCGTTCTCATTCACCCGGGACGTTATCAGCAATTCCTCTACCAATGCGGTTCTGCCACGTCGGCCGTCTCCATCTTCTCCACCAATCGGATGCTGCCACATGTCCGAAAGCCTCAAATGAACGCCCAGTAGCCCCAGGATGCTACTCGGCGCATGTGTTACGATACCAACCCCAAAATTTGTTTCACTCACCTCCTAGGACAAATTTTTAGTAGTTTATTATATTAAGAATTAAGGGTATATTTATATATCAACTTTTATATTTTGAGGTATGGATTTTTATATTTTGGGATGCCATAGGATCTCGACATCATATTCGGCAAATTAAATCCTTGCCTAGGTTGGAGGGAAAATAAATTGAGATTCTTGATTCATGACATAACTTGTGATATCTATTATTTTATTATTTAATTTGATTTAATTTTTTCTATTTCATTGTTGTTGATTTTAATGAATACGATTTAATTCTAGGGTATGTATATGACGAGTGCATGCTTTTAGGTGGACAATCTATAGTTATTTGGACCGATTATATCCGTAATTGTACTTTTAGAATGATGGAGTGACGAACGCTTACCCATTTGCCATAAAAATCTTTCGGTTCTTGAGTGTACAACAATTGAATCTAGGTTAAACTAGAAGCGGACATGATTCGGTTATCTAGGATTAGTATTCCCACATATCCTTATTATTGTGGTTAGTGTGTTAAACCCGATTGACAAATATCTAGCGTTATGCATTGATTAGGGAAGTAGCTAGTGGCGGACGTCCTAGCTATCGAGATTAAGGGAATTAGGAGTTTCTGGCGGATGTTGATTTTTATAGCTAATCTAAGAGAATTTAAATTAATAATTTTAGGGAAAGATTGAGGACCATGATATGTCATTGAATCTTGATTCTGATTTGTGGAATTGTAGACTTAGGTGTTTTCTCGATACCATTAAAAGTTATTTTCATTATTTTATTTATTTAGTTTATTTAGATTAGTTAGTTAAATAATATTTATTTAAACCCCCAATTTTTTTATTTATTATTTTTAACCTTAGAAAAACTATCAATCTCTGTGGGATCGACCCATTTGCCACTATTCTACAAACTAGTTGGTTTCGGTAATTTACTTTAATGATGCATTCGGCGCACGTCAATTTTTGGTGCCTTTGCCGAGGATTGATTTTTTTTTTGTATTTTCATTTATTTATTTATTTTATTATTATTATTTATTTTTTTATTTTATTTTTTTAATAAATTGAAGCACCCATGAGTTTTGCTAGGTTTGATTATGGATTATATTTTTTTAGCATAATTTGAGCATTTTTGTAGGGAATTAACATTTTATCAGGATTTTAGATGTTTCGAGACTTGGTTGTGACACATCCAACTTAAATCGCCGCATTAGTGGCGAGTTTTTGAGTAGATCCAAACCCTAGACTTCATTCCATCATCTTGTTAATTTCACCCTTAGTTGAAAGACTTCAGGCTCGCAATATTTGGTAGGAATTACTTGAGTTAACATCTATGTTTACAAGTTCTTGCTCTTGTTATGATTATTCTTTCATAGTTTCCTTAGTCATATAGACATGAGAATTTCGTGCATTCACTAATTTTTGGAGACTTTTATTATACGCGTATTTGTATCATGATCTTATTTATTTATTCATGTTCTTTCTCACCACTATTTTTTTTCTTGTTGCATGGATTCCTTGACTTGTTTTGAACCTTGGGGACAAGGTTCAGAATAAGTTTGAGGGTATTTTAGGGATTATGGATTGTGTTGGATGGATTTTCTTGTTAAACACTGTAGATATGATCGTTAAATTGTTTAAATTATGCGGCTGGCGAATGGTAATGTTTTATATAATTTCTTCCATTTCTTATCCCTTCATATTTCTCTCTCATTTTATTAGTAGTTGATACACTTTCATGCATGTATTTAGTATAGCTTTTTTATTTTTTTTATTATTTAGAGTCACCCGAAACTTTGTTTTATGCATTTGGTTGTGGATGAGTACATTATGGTTGCCTTTTTGACATGAAACTTAGGGAAAACTAAGAGAAACACTCAATCAAGCCTGTACCAAGCATTTTTTGTAATTTCATTATTAGGGACTTAGCTGATGGTTAAGCTTTGTGCTAGATAACGAAAATGATATTATTTTAACCCACATGTGGGGATTTGCTTGAACATAGTGCAAGTGAGAAGGGCTAACAGGAGTTTACTTAATATAAATAGTCCCACTGGTTTTCATAGAAAATGGAGCAGGGAAATTCGTGGTGGGAAAAAGTGAGAAAAGCAGTCCATAGGAAATTGAGCAGGGATCGTATTTGTTGAAAAATAGAAGAAAAAAAGTGAAAAAATAGAGAATAAAAAAATAAACACAAAAATTGTTAAAACTCCTCAAATAAAAGATTTAGCTTGAGTGTTTTCACTAGATTAAGTGAGATTTTAAACTTGCGTGTTTGAATGTATTGATCAAGAAAACTCGTGAGTAGTTGATGGCCTTTGTTTTGATTGAATCTATGTCTTCAAAGTGTGATCTTAATTGTGTTTGGATTGTGAGTCTTAACATATCATAACTCCAAAATTTCATGAGTTGCTTGTTAACTTGGTAGCTATGTAAAACAAAGGAACTCCATAAATTTTGAGTCGGGTATAGGATTAGTTAAGTTCATTACTATATTAGGAGTCTAGTTTAGTTTGTGTTGTTATTTAAACCTTTACTCGGGACGTGCAAAGTCTTAAGTTTGGAGGTATTTGATAAGTTGGTATTATAGGTTTTTAGTATTCTATTTAAATATATTTAATAAAGAAA
The DNA here is from genome assembly GCA_039657365.1 of Stephania yunnanensis. NCBI lineage: Eukaryota > Viridiplantae > Streptophyta > Magnoliopsida > Ranunculales > Menispermaceae > Stephania > Stephania yunnanensis. The sequence goes on along the minus strand of CM077584.1, from coordinate 45,969,224 downwards.
GTCTCTAAAATATATACTTAATTATATTTATTGATTGTTTTTAGGTAAAATGGGATACGCGGTTGAATCCGAGATAGAAAAATACTCAAAATGGAGTATTTACATGTAGTGATCAGATGTTGGAAGATTTGTCTCGAGTAACGCATCGTACAATTTATTTATAGGTGATCAGCAAACCAAGTAAGTAGGAGAGTGACACCTTTAAGGTACTCACGTACCAGCTGCTATTGAATTGCTTCAAGATGCGTGCAATGTCTTCTCCCACATCTTCATTGAGTGATTGCACGGTCTTCTTGTTTCGCCAGCTACCTCCACGTGGTAGCCCTTCATTAGCCCTCCACAGATCAGCACGCCACAACAGCTCCTCTCCTCCAATGCTTGGCTACTACGTCAGCTCGGCCAACACAACACATTTGCTTATAACAACAACCATGAGATGTGTCTTGAGATCAGCACCGCTGCTGTCTCCAAAGTTTTTGCACAAAATCGTGCGAGCTAACCAACACCCACACCGTTACGTGGCGCGTTCTCATTCACCCGTGACGTCATCAGCAATTCTTGCTACCAATGCGGTTCTGCCATGTCAACTGGCTCCATTTTCTCCACCAATCGGACACTGCCACATGTCCAGAAGCCTAAAATGAATGTCCAGCATCAGCATCCCCTATATGCTCCTCGGTGCACGTGTTACGAGACCAACCCCAAGAATTAGTCTCTTTTACCTCCCAAGACCAATTTTTAGTACTTTATTATATTAAGAACTTAGGATGTATTTATATATAGACTTTTATATTTTGAGGTATGGATTTTTATATTTTGGGATGCCAGAGGCTCTCGACATCTTGTCCGGCTAATTAAATCATTGCCTAGGTCGAAGGGAAAACAAGTCGGGATTCTTGATTCATAGCATAATTTGTGAGATCTATTATTTTATTATTTAATTTGATTTAATTTCTCCTATTTCATTGCCGTTGATTTAATGAATATGGTTTAGATCTAGTGTATATATATGGCGAGTGCATGCTTTTAGGTGGACGATCTATAGTTATTTGGACCGATTATATCCGTAATTATACTTTTGGATCGATAAAGTTACTAACACTCACTCGCACTACAAAAAAACAGCAAATCAGAAACGGAATTAGAAACGGATCTTATTTCCGTTTCTAAATCAGAAACGGAATTAGAAACGGAATAAGTTCCGTTTCTAAATTAAAAAGTTAGCGACGGAATTGAGACGGAAACGTTCAGAGACGGAATTGAGACGGATCAGAGATGGAATTAGAGACGGAATTAGAGACGGAATTAATTCCGTCTCTAAAAAATGGCGCCAACATTCCCACCAAAATTTTCATTTATTACAACCGTCTGTTACGTCTCGAGATTCGTGCGTGTCTCGATCTCGATAATTCAAAAATGGGGACCAAAACTCTCTCTCTCCCTAAAATCTCTCTCCCACCGCTCTCTCTCTCTCTCTCTCAACGAAACCTCTCTCTCTCTCACCGCTTCTCTCCGTCACCGTCACCGCTGCTTCTCTCTCACCGTCACCGCGCTTTCTTCTCACCGTCACCGCTTTCTCTCTCTCTCTCTCACCGTCATAGCTCTCTCGCTCTCTCTTTCACCGTCACCGCTCTCTCTCTCTCTCACCGTCGCCGCTCTCTTTGTCTCTCTCTCGCTCGTGCTCTCTTCTCATTCTCTCACCCTCTCTCTCACCGCTCTCTTCTGGGTTTGTTGCTATAAAATGTGGTGCTAACTAGCAAACCCTAGTGCCACAAGTCTTCTTCTCTTCTCTCGCTTCGCTAGGGTTTTGTTGCGGCGATTTGCGAGAGGAATCTCCTTCTCTCGCAATGACGGCCGAGGGTGAGATTCTATCTTCTCTTCTCCTTTCGAGCTTGGATTCAATTCGTTTGTAATGATGTTCTTTGCTTTCCGATGTTGAGCATCGTGGTTGATCTTGTTCTCGATTTTAGATTTGAATCGTTTGTGGCTTCAAAGTCAAGTGATTATCATGTTGTGTTGATCGATTATTGTTTTGTGTAGATCCGGATCTCGCTTAGTGTTTTTTTGTTGTTCATAGATCTGGTTCTACATTTAGCTTTGATTCTTGGAAGGTTGAAAGGAAAGTCTTTTATGTATTATTTCCTTGTACATCCGTTTTTGTTGATTCTTAGACTCTCGTTTAATTGTTTTAATTCATGTATTATTAACTTGATTACTATTGCTTCGAAAATGAAATCATGTCTCTTACTAATGTTTTAGAGTTTTAGGGTGCTAGAGGTTAAGTTACTTCTAATTTGAAGTACCCGAATCATATAATTTTCTCTGTTTTATTTCTTCTCTTATTATATGTTGCCATTTACTAGTAAACCAACTTCATTTTATATGTTCATTCGTTTTTTTATTCTTTTTGTCAAAAAAAAAAGTGAGAAAATAATTTGATACCTTAGTTGTTTTAGCTAGTAAAATGCTTCTCCCATACAAGCAACTTTGTAGTGAGAAAAAGGTAAAGTTTTCTATGTTAACCTTCAAGCCTATAAAAACAAGCATATTAGAGAATTCAGTGGCAATGGTATGTTAGATGTTTCTCTTTAGTTGTTTTTTAGACTAACTATTGATGTGAATTTGAATCATTCTTTTTCCTTTTAGGGACTTGAAAATGGTTCTCTTTAGTTGTTTGATGCATAATGGATTTATGACATAATTAGCTAATGAGTAGTAATTAGAAACTATTTATTCGGATTTTATCTTTTATAGTTTCAGCTCAATGTGCCAAACAATTTATTAGAATTTTATTAGAAATTTGCTACTTGCTTACAATGTATTCTTTTTTGGAACTTTGTAGGAAACCGATAGGCTTAGACAAGTGATTGAGAAGGAAATGCTAAAAGTCGAGGTAAGTTTGTTCTTCCCAAAATAACAACTAAAGAGAGAGATCCTTTGCTAGACATGTTATTTCAAAGAAAAATTGGAGTTGAAGCCCTCTATTGAAGGCATGGTGAGAATCTAACTCCCTCAATTAGTTTATTAAAACATGGACTTGTCGATAAGGGCCAGTTGGCTCATCAAGTTTTTTTAATGATCCTTAGTTTAACTTTAAAAACGGATTTTTATTGGTCGATTCAAATATAATGAGTTTTATGGACAAGTTGATTAAGTTGTTATGGTTAGTTGCATTCCATGAAAAAAAATTTATATGATATTGATGATTTGGGCTAGTATTCAAAAGTGATCATGCCTTGTAAAAGGTATTGGTGGATAATGTGCTATTTTGTTTGATGAAATTGTCAAAAGAGACCTTAACTTGTTCTTTTAACGAAGTGCATGGAAAAGCATGATTCTAAAGTCTCATGGATTCTTTATTGAGCTTTGTTTCTATGATATCATGATTTAATCGAGCAATCATTAGTATGATTTTTCATGTCTCGAAAGGATTGTAGCTAATTTGCATTGATTTGGGTAAAATCCTTTTAAAACGCTTCAAGGAGAGCTCATTCATTTTTTTCCCAAGTCTTGAAATATGTTCAATCCAACTTTATTGAATGTAGTTAGTAATCATCATTTTGGGTGAGACTTGAAGCTAAGTTGAGATGCGGAAGAGACTTTGTTTTATCCATTGAAAAAAAGACTTCGATTAAATCATGGATTTTCGACTAAATGCTATGATTTGAGAATTTTAAGTCGAACTTGACTCTAATGAGTTGATTTGAATCTTAATGTGCTCATTAAGTTCATACTTCACAACTTAAAAGGTATCCTAGTTCCTCATCAAGTTGATATTGTCAAACTCAACCTATGTAGAATATTGTGTGCTCTAGATAAAGGTAAAGGAGTCACCGTCACGCTTGAAAAATAAGGGGTGGGTTGCAATAGGCTGAAAGCCAATGTAAATCGATCTTTATGAAATGGATTAAACAGGTTTATTGTTTGGTTCTTGAAAGTTAAAAAAGCTCAGTTTGAAATGAGATGAGTGAGCTTATGATAAATTTTGTAGCTTGTGAAAGTGGATTGATTGAAAATAGTCTTATGAGTTTTTTGGTCTATCTATGAGGTAGCATATTTTTGTTTTCTTATATGTTTTTAGAAAATGAAGATAAAAGTGAAAATGACAAACATTGCTATCTTCCTCCTACTGGATTGGTAAGAATTTAATTTACTTAAATCAGTATATGCAGTGTTTATCATCGTTTGTGGATTCTTAAATCTCAAATGAATTAATGTTAATCTTTTTGCTTGTTTGTAGACTTTGATGGTCGAGTGCGGGGATCGTCACTATGAGTTCGATGTGAGTCATTGCTCTTCTACCTTAGCTCTATCTCCTATGATGCTTATGTCCCTGAAAAATTTAAGTTCAACTATTCAATTATTAAGTTGTTTCAAATGTCCCTTGTCAAGCGTGGTGTTGAAGAACATCTCAAGACTTTTCGATTGATAATTCTTTTTGTGCATATTTATAGGATTGTAAGTTTTTTTTTTGTGGTTGTTGAACAATAGGATTGGTGGTTTTGTGAATACTTAGAAATTTGGAGCATTTGTAATACTATACAATTTTTTTTGGATATATATCTTTTTCAATTTTTGATTTTTACATTTTTGTTCTCTCAATTGAATATTTGTTGATATATATTGTTGATGTATGAATGTCAATTTATTATATATTGGCGGAGTTAAATGTGCTTGGATTGAGACCTATATATGTAAGACTTTAAAAACTAAACAAAAATGAAAATTAGAGACGGAAATAGCAACGGATCTTTGGATTCCGTTGCTATTTCCGTCTCTAATTTTCGTTTTTGTAAGATACATAAATCGAAACGGATTAAATTCCGTTTCGATCCCGTCTCATTAGCAACGGATCGTAGACGAAATAATCGTAAATGGAATTTATTCCGTCTCTAATCGAACGGAATTAGAGACGGAATAAATTCGTTTCGATCCGTTTCTAAATCGAAACGGAATCCATTTTCCGCTTCGATCCAATCAGCGACGACGCTTTCGAGACGGAACGCAACGCATTCGTCTCGTTCGCTTCAATCCAATCGAGGAATTTTGCAAAATCGAAACGGAAAATTTCGTTTCTGATTTGCTTTTTTTTGTAGTGTCGTTTGCCATAAAAACCTTTCGGATCTTGAGTGTACAACAATTGAATCTAGGTTAAATCGGAAGTTGACATGATTCGGTTATCTAAGATTAGTATTCCCACTAATCCGTATTATTGCAATTAGTGTGTTAAACTCGATTGGCGGATATCTAGGGTTATGCATCAATTAGGGAAGTAGTTAGTAGCGGACGTCCTGGCTATCGAGATTAGGAGAATTAGGAATTTATAGCATATGTCGATATTCCATAACTAACCTAGGAGAATTTAAATTAATAATTTTAGGGAAAGATTGAAGACCTTGATATGTCATTGAATCTTGATTCTGATTTGTGGAGCTGTAGACTTAGGTGCTTTCTTGAGACCATTAAATTTTATTTTCATTATTTCATTTATTTAGTTTATTTAGATTAGTGAGTTAAATAATATTTATTTTAACCCCTAATTGTTTCTATTTATTGTTTTTAACCTTAGAAAGATTACAAATCTCTGTGGGATTGACCCCTTTGCCACTATTCTACAAAATAATTGGTTTAGGTAATTTACTTTATTGACGCGTTCGATGTGCATCACCTCAAAATGCATGTCGAGATGTGGGGCATCGGGTATCGAGTAGTCGAAGGTTAGTGGGACCACAAGTTGGTTAATTTCGATAAATAAAGCACTAACCATATGTAGTAAAATGGGCTTAAGTTAATGTGATCAAATTAAAATAAATAAATGCCTATAGTTTGGGTTAATAAATGAAAACCATATGATTTATCTTGAAATACAAATTAGCATATCTAGGTGAGTGACAAAATGGTGTCACTTGAGTTTAAGTTACTATGAGTTAGTGGAATTAGTGGCTAGAGGTGAACCACTAGATAATTCTCGAGATACGTAAAAACATGAGGATTAAGGGCTAGAAATCAATCCCACCTTAATATGTAAGAATGGTTTGATCAATACATGCGAATGAAATCAAGTTTCATTCTGGAATTCAGATAGAAAGAGATGTGATTTAGGAGCCAGAATTCAACACTTTGGAGGCCAATTTAAGGATTCAAACCTAGGTAATCATCATCTTCATTTTCTACTCCTTTCAATAAACCCAATTTTGATTGATTTTGTTAAAATTCGAATTGGAAGGGTTGGTCTTTGGTTTTTAGGTGTTATTTCGATTAAATTCATGTGGAGAGTATGTTAGATAGGTTTAGGTAGTTAAATTTGAGGGAAAAAAATAGAATTCTTGACTTGAGAATTATGTCTCAAAGGCTAGGTAGCGCACTACTTGGAACGATTAGCGCGCTAATCGTTTTGGGTTTCCGACTATTCTTCGTCCTAAAGAACAGTAGCGCGCTACATTAATTACCTAGCGCGCTACCGCTACATAACACACTACACTAAGACCATAGCACACTAATGACAGACAGAAAATTGAATTGAAGAGCTGATTCGGGATTTTTAACTTAATACAAATCTCAAACACTTATAAACATACTAAACATGTAAAACTAGACGTCAGAGACTTAGGGGACCGCAGCTCGAGTATCGAGGAGCTAGTCGAGTCGGATATGGGAGTCCGGGGAAGTCAGAATGCAGATTGAGGTGCGTAAACCGATTGGAATGCCTCACAGAATTCATGATTTGGTTTATCGATTTCGCTTTTCATATGTGACTGTTGGTGGGCACATAAGTGGTTTTCACTCTTATTTCGATGTGCGTATATATTGGTTGTGGCTAAATCGCATGCACGGGTTACTTGTGATAGTGCTCGTATCGATGGCAGTATAATATATCTACGATTGTCGAAAGAGATTAGGGTGGTCCTGATATGTAACAGAGTCAGGAATGGACCATGTTGTTTACTGAAGTTGGGGTTTAGCCACTGTAAGCCTATAAATATATATGTGGTTCCTATTCGATTTATCATTTACTGGCTAGGGTAGGCCAGGGTTTTCTCGTGATTATATGGATATTTACTGATTAATGCTTTATTTCTTAAATAGTTTAATTGGTATATGTTGTTTATTTATTTCATACTACTGCTTTTACTTGTCGTGTGCTGCTTCATGGGAATATGACGTATTGTTGTCAGGTGTAATATTTGCATGTTTCGTAGTTTATCAGTTTTATTTCATGAATATTGTGTGGACTTCTCTTGGGACTTTACTTACTGGACTCGTCACTGTATTTATTGGGTGACTAAGTGCAGATCCTTCGAAGAGCAAGGGTAAGGGCAAGGAGGTAATGGGCGACTACCCTCTGAGATTGTGGAGCCAACTCGTGTATGATATCAGTATGTATTTATTTTACTTTTGTTGGGTTTTAGGGACCATAGAACACTGATTACATGTATATGGGACTTTTGTTATACTTAACTCGCCTTGATATATACATGGTATCTTTTGTCAGGTTTTCCAATACTTAGGATAGTTGAATACTATATAACTTACTTAAATAAGACTTTCGCTGTAAAGTTTCATTATAACTTGATAAATCGATTGACTGACTAATGAAATCATTAATAATTATATGAAAATTAATTAGCCGAGTTATGATTAAATGGAAAAGTGTAAGTAGCCAGGTAGGTCGTGGAACGTCAAGGATAAGCGAGCCATGACGTAACAATGCTTGGTGACGTGGGATGCGACGTGGCGAGTAGCAAGGCGACCTGAAATTTAGGGTCGCCACACCATGCTTTATAAGTATGCACATTGTCATCCATGTCAGTTTTCTTCTTGAAAATCAATTTACATCTAATGTCTTACCACCTTTAAGTAAATCAACCAAGTTCCAAACTTGGTTATCGTACATGGATTGCATTCCTGAATTCATGGCATTAAGTCATTTATCTACCTCAGGGCTAAATACAACCTCCTAATAAGTAATAGGTTAATTTTAATCTATAAGCAACACCTCACTACTATCAGTAATAAGAAATCAAAATCTCTCACGCCGATGTCTTATCCAATCGGACCTACATGTTCCTTATGATATTTGTGGATGTTCAACAAGTTCAAGACTTTGTTGATCTCCTACTAGCGGTTGAGTGTTTATTTGTGGTTCTTAAACTTTTTCATGACTTACTTTATTCCCATTGTTGCCTTTTGAAATAAGCTCTTTTTCAATAAAGACACCATTCCGAGCCACAAACACTTTGTTATTAATGGGATTATAAAAGTAGTATCCTCTAGTTTCTTTAGGATGACTAATAAATACGCACTTGATAGATTTGGCTGATAACTTTTTTGAAATTTGTCGTCGTACAAAAACCTCACAGCCCAAAATCTTAAGGAAAGAAAATTCTAGTTTTTCCCAAACCACATCTCATGTGGTCATTTATCAACCACTTTAGAAGGAACACAATTCAGTGTAAATGTAGCAGTTTCTAAGGCATAACCCCAAAAGAAAATAGAAGAATCTACTTGACTCATCATAGATCGAACTATATCCAATAAAGTTCGATTTCTCTTCTCATAAACATTATTCCATTGTGGAGTTGCTGGGGAAGATAACTGTGAGACAATCCCACAGTTTCTAAGATGGTCATCAAACTTTTGGTTCAAATATTCGCCACCTTGATATGATCGAAATGCTTTAATAGTTTTACCAAGTTGATTTTGCACTTCATTATGAAATGTTCGAAACATCTCAAAAGATTCATTTTTATGTTTCATGAAATACACGTAACCCATATCTATTGAAATCATCAATGAATGTAATAAAGTACTGATAACTACATCTAGCCATTTTATTTATAGGATCGCATACATCATTATGTGTTAGACACAATAAATCACTTGCCCTTTCATTGTGTCCTGTAAAGGGACTTTTTGTCATCTTACCAGTAAACAAGATGCACATGTTTCATATATTTCAAAATCCAATGAATCTAAAAGTCAATCTTTATGGAGTTTAGAAATGCGTTTCTCATTTATGTGGCCAAGACGACAATGTCAAATCGGTTTGACTTAAATCATTTGACTTGAGTATATTTGTATTTACGTTAAGAATGTGAGTATCTTTGGATTTGGATTTGGGGTTCATACGTAGTAAAAAACTCAAAATAATTTTGAAAAACCCCAACAGCATCGAAAATAAGTTTTATTAAACTAGATCTAAAAAGTAAGCCATACCTTAATTCGTGATTTTTATGTGATTATTCAATCTCCAAGACATTCAAGAGCGCATCCTCTATCGAAAATCCACACACGAATGGTGACCACAATTTGGAGTGCTAGCCCCGAGAGAGGTTGAAAACTTTTTCTTTCACTCAAAAATTCGAGAACTTGAAATTTGCAAAAACGAAAATCTTATTGCGTTTTAGGTTTTCACCCTTTATTTATATGTGTAGATAAACTTTCACTTAAAATCATATTTGTAATACAACTATTGTTTTTAGCCAGTTTAAGCAAATTACACGTACGCCCTATTAATAAGTTATCACATAACAAATAGTAAGGGCTTTTATGTCATGAGTTTTATCATATAAAATTCATTACTCCGAATCGATTGAAATTGTGCAAAGTCATTCTTTGTGTGCAACCCAATAAGTTCATGCGACGTTAGCAGTTAACCAAAACCATTTTGGTGTACAAGTCATAAGCGGTCTCTAGCAAGGCATTATGACTACCCAAGTCGCATGAATATCGAAATTGATACAACCTAATAAATAGCATATATCATATCCTTATGTCACGCGATATCCTTTGACTAAACATAAGACATGGAAAGTCACCCTTAGTGTTCAATCGTACTACTCTTTATCAATAGGTAGACTAAAAACATCCAAGTGACATTGATCATATTAATTCACATGGACTTGGCCATTATCAGTCTATCATATCGAGGGATCCACTAATATCTCTCCTTATACGAGAGTGAAAAATTATATCTTAATTACACACCTTCACATATTATTCACATGGCAACCAATTACAATATTTATAATCGTCTGGTTGAAGACAACGTTTGATTATATCAAATTACTATGCTCTTAATATTGAAGTCTATAGTAATCTTAAGTCGAGTGACTAAATGATATACCTATCATAAGTAACACTTATGACTTAATCCATGTGGTGTTCGCATAGCTGGTCGGTCCAACGATGTTCTCTAACAAGTAATCATGATCTCGATTCATATCCCTATACGAATGATAATCACATGACCACCAATCAAGATTCACGCTAGTCTTAATTCATCAAGTTCCTAGTATAATGATCGATTATGAACATTTAGGATATTTCAACAAATACATATGGATCTTACTATAAGGTAAACATGCAATCACTTATAATAAAACAACAAATGAAACCTCAATTTTAATAACTGAAATTATAAAATAAATAATGTTTGTAGATTGACCTAGGGAACATGCACAAACAAATCGACCCTAGTTTTATAAATAAAATGGGAATCACAGTGTAATAGTCATTGACGGATGGACTTGCATCTGTTACTTATTGAATTATATGTTTTTCATATTCTCATTAGTTGACATTGGTGCATATTGTTATTGCATAATGTTCTTGATTATTATATGGAAATGTTGATGGCTTTGTGAATCCCTACTTACAAAACAAGTTGTAGCATTCGCCCCAAATAATATTTCAGGAATATCGACGAGCGCCGCGACTATGGGGATAGAAAAGATTTATGAGTTTTGAACTTCTCTTCAATATAATGAATATTCCATTGTCTTATATATTTGTATTGAATTATAGTTTTGTAATATCACAATGGATCAAAGATTTTATATAACCGAGGTTTATTCTGATTTGATTCGGTATTATATATCGTATTTAATTATTGAAAAAGTTTTTACTTTTCTTTGCTTTCAATATTTGTTTTGCATCGATATTCAATATACAGTGGTGTTTATTAGGTGTAAGAAGAGAGGTTGTTGGCACTAGTTAAGTTTGGCTGGGTAATCGAGGCTTAGTTAGGGTCTCAGGCCGAGTGTCGCCCTAATCAAGATAGATGATGCTACACTATAAAGTTCACAAATATTTCAAACAAACATAAACCATCATATAAACTCATGCACATGCTAATCGAGATACGCCAAACTTAACCACGAGCCTGACTCGGGTTAATTAGGATTTGGATTAACACTAATTACCAACTTACGGTAAAAGGTCGTTACACCCTAAACACAAAGAAGCGTCAAAACTCACCTCCCACTGTCTCAATTTAGCCCCACTTGCGTTTTGTTCATCCATTGCAAACTAAAAGACCCACAATTTGCGCTAAACCATATATGTCAAAGAGAACGAACGAATCAAACCACTATTGTCATCACCAAAACCCACCAAAACACATTAAGACCTATGCTTTAAACCCTAAAAATAGAAAAATAAATAGATATCAACTTTGTATGCACTTTTGATCCAAGAACGTCATGTCAAATCGCCGACAAAAAAAACGGAATCAGTTAGGGAGGACAGGGTAGTGGAGTTCGATTCCTTCATACACCAAAAGGGAGTGGGGTGCCCAAGGTTGTTTTTTTGTTTTTGTTGTGGATTTGTGTTGGAGGGCATATGAGTCATTACACATACATTTGGGAATAAATGGGGTGCTATGAGTAAGCATTAGGGTGCACATAGCGCAACCCTTTTTTTAATGATCATAGGCGTTCGAACAATCTCGGCCCCTCTCGATTAAGGCTCATCTAATCCCACAGGGGCTAAGAGTGTGCCACTACCACTATACATATTTTTTAAATATAAGGCGTATATTACATTGCCTGCTTAATTCGCTAATTATTTCATGACTATAACATTATTAGATGTGCCCATTGCATATTTTGATTAGGGATGCAAGTGGGGAGAGGAATCCTCATGGGAGACGGGGATTCCCCACAACGAGGATGAGGATGAGGAATTTAAATAGGGATGGAGGTGTGGATGGGGATAAAACCTCATACCCGCACAGGTATGAGTACGTTGATGAGGAAAAAATATATTCACATGGATCCCCATAAGGAATCTCCATTGGTAATATCATGTGCGATCCTTGTGGGTCTCCTTATTAAGGATCCTCGTGGAGATTACCTATTGGGATCTCCGCGCAAATCCTAATATATATCAAATACATCTATATACATTGTATATATCAATTTTATATAATATTACAGGCTTTTACCCTAAATACTAGTGATAAACAAACTCTAATGTGATTTATAATTTCAACTTGTTTGGTTAATTATATGTTTTGTTTTGTTCGCAACTATATTTATATGTTATATTTTATTTGGTTGGGATTTTTAATAAATGGGATCCTATGTATGTGTACCATAGTTTTTATAATTTTTTTGAAAAAAATTAAATGGGAAAAAATATTTCCCCACGGTGATTCTTCGCAAAAATTCCATCATGGATCTTCAATAAGGAATGAAATACGGAAAGATTTTTCCTCATGGAAATTCTCCATCCCTACAAGGATTGGGCGGAAATGGGGATGGGATGAAAGTTCATCCCCACGTGGAGATGAGTAGGGGGATGAGGAGATAAATTATTAAGCAGGGAAGAGGTCGCCATCCCCCGCACTCTCCATTTCATCCCTAATTTTGATGCACAATCTTAAGAGCTCCAACACGTGTTTGTCCTTGCTTTTTGATCTTTTTCCAACAGTCTAACAATTAATCTTCTGCTTTTCCTCTAATTTTTTTCTCAAATTTGTTTGAGTGAATAAAACTGTGGCAATAAATATTGTTTGATTGGCTATCATACAAAAATTTCTCTAAAGCGACATTTAATTAATCGTATTATTTATACTTCATGTCGTATCACCACCTCCTCATCTAAGTCGTTGTCTTAAGTTTTCCGTGACGTAATGCTTAAGCGATTAATTAGGCTAACTAATGGACTAACTCCCGAAAAAAAAAAATTAATGTAGTAATTCTTTCTCCAAAAAACCAAAACTAAACACAATTGTATAATTTGTGCTACGTATTATGTTCTCTTTCATTGAGATAAAATTAAACAGTATACAAATACCCACAAATTTTAGAAAATGGTTTTTTCATTTTATACGTATTGGCTTAAATGCTAGGGATGCATACTTTTGTTAGAACTGGCCTTTGGTACAGCATTGATGGAGTATATTAAATCATGCATCAAAATGTGTGTCCGTACATTCTAATGTATGTATCCAATAGACCTCATAACAATAATGTAATTAAAGGTTGTAACAAAATTATATAACCCTACCATTTCTCATTAAATAAAAAGACAATAATTGCATGCATCCATGAGATGGTGGTCATCCAAAATATTAAGAAAGAAAATGATACTTGTTACATATATTGGATACATAATTGAACAATTAACACACCGAACCAGTAGATTAAAGATCAGATGATCAGTCGATCAACAATGTAACAGTTCAGTGAATCAAACGAAGAAGAAAACATGAACAACATTCAATCTATCATTCATCAAATCTGTAAAATACAGAGTACATGTACATGACTCATATACAAACCAAGAAGATGTACACTACACACCCCTGTCATAACTAACTGAAGGAAACTAACATGTACCTATGATATAATACACACCAGACCTATGATACAATACATTACAGTTATACATTACATAACTTTACATCCCCCCCTCAAGATGGAAGTCTATGCCAGTCACATAGACCCATTTTGGACAATAAATCAGAGAACAAAGGAGCGGGTAAAGATTTGGTAAAATCACCTAACTGTAATCGAGTAGGAACATATTGTGGAAGAACAAAACCACACTTAAACTGATGACGAACCAGGTGACAGTCAATCTCCAAATGCTTAGTACGTTCGTGGAAAACAGGGTTGGCGGAAAGATGAATCGCAGCTTGATTGTCACACCAGAGAGGTATAGGAAGAGGAGTAGGAACACCTAAGTCCTTAAGGATATAAGAAATCCATAACAATTCACAAACTGTAGAGGATAAACTCCTAAATTCAGCTTCAACAGATGATTTAGAAACAATAGCTTATTTTTTAGTTTTCCATGAGATCAAAGAGGAGCCCATGAATACACAATAACCAGTGAGAGATTTTCGAGAAAGAGGACAATCAGCCCAATCAGAATCATAGTAAGCAACAATAGGAAAATCCAGCCGAACAGGGAAAAACAATCCCTGAGAAGGAGTACCCTTAAGATACCTTAAAACATGCATAGCACCAGACCAATGTTGTTCAGTATGAGCTTGAACAAACTGACTCAGCTGCTGTGTGGCATAAGTGATGTCAGGACGAGTAAAACCCAAGTAAAGAAGACGACCAATTAGCCTTCTATATTGATCAGCTTCAAGGAACAAAGGCGAATCACCATCATCAAATTTACAGTCACGAGGAAGAGGAGTAGCTGCTGGTTTAGCCATGGTAAGACCAACATCATTAAGTAAATCAAGAACATATTTTCGTTGATGAACATAAAGTCCTGATGAAGATCGAACCAACTCTAAGCCCAAAAAGTAGCGTGCTTGGCCAAGATCTTTGATGGTGAACAAGTTGTGCAAGAATGCCTTGACGTTGTTAATCAACTCAAGAGAAGTACCAGTAAGAAGAACATCATCAACATACACCAGCAACACCAAGAATTGACCATCAATGTTGTAAGTAAACAAACAAGGATCATGGACAGAGTGAATGAAACCAAAAGATTGAAGTTTAGAAGTAAACTCAAGGTTCCATTGTCTGGAGGCTTGCTTTAAACCATATAAGGATCGCTGAAGTTTACAAACTTGATGAGGAGAAGCCAAACTGTAACCATCAGGAGGTTTCATATAAACATATCCATCAATATAACCATGTAAGAATGCATTATTAACATCCAATTGATGTAAAGGCCAATTTCGAGCAGCTGTTAAGGATAAAACAATCCTAACTGTGACATTATTAGCAACAGGAGAAAAGGAATCAATATAATCAACACCTTCAATTTGATTAAATCCCTTTGCAACCAAACGAGCTTTACATCTATCCAAGGAACCATCAGGATGAAGTTTAACCTTGTAAACCCACTTAGAACCAATTGCCTTTTTATCAGGTGGTAGATCAGTAATACTCCAAGTACCATTTTCCTCCAAAGCTTGTAACTCCTTATTCATTGCTTCGATCCAAACATGATCATGTTGAGCTTGAGCATAACAAGTAGGCTCCTTTATGTTTGAAACAGCAGCCAAAAAACACTTGTAATCAGCAGTAATGTGAGAAGAATGAATGAAAGGAAATGTAGGAGGGTACCAACAGAAAGAATAGACTCTGCGGGAGTGAAAGCAGATGTATGGACATTGTTCAAAACAAAATCATTCATCCAAAGAGGTTTGTGAACAGCACGATGACTCTTGCGAGGAACAATTGCAGTAGGAGGCAGGACAACGTCAGTAGGAGGCACTAATGTATCATCAACAGGCATAGAGGAGACATGCACATGAACATCAGAAGGTGCTTCATGAGGATGAAAAATTTCAATAGGTAACTCCCTAGAATGAGGCAAAGCAGTAGAAGTAGGGACATTACTTGAATAAGGTACATCAGCAGTAGCAGGAACATCTCTAAAGGAATCAGATGTGTCATTACAGGGAATAGGTATCACTCTGAACTTGAAGTAACACTGTGAAATGGAAACGGATTTTCAAAGAAAATCACATCCCTTGAAACAAAACATGTATGAGTTGCCATATTGTATAATCTGTAAGCCTTTTGTCCAGGGGAATAATCAAGAAAGATACATTTAATTGCTCGTGTATCTAATTTGGTTTTACTTGGTGAAACATTAGTAGCAAAACATAAACATCCAAATGTCTTCAAAGAGAAATAATTTGGTAACCTTCCAAATAATAGATGGTAAGGAGACTTCCATTGCAGCAACTGAGAAGGCACTCGATTAATGAGATAAGTAGCGGTAAGAACTGCATCACCCCAAAATTTTGTGGACAAACCAGATTGAAAAATGAGAGCTCTTGTAACTTGTAACAAATGGCGATGCTTTCTTTCAACCACACCATTTTGTTGAGGAGTATAAGGTGTTGATCTTTGATGTATGATCCCCAAACCAGAGAACAAAGCTTGACAATCGTTATTACAAAATTCAGTACCATTATCAGTCCTAATGGTTTGAACAAATGCTTTGAAATGATTGTGAATAAAAGCTAGAAACTGTTTGATTAGATTGCCTGTCAAGGACTTATGTTTCATCAAAAATGTCCACGTAAATCGACTATAATCATCCACAATTGTCAGGAAAAAATGAGCTCCTTGAAGAGAAGATTGTTTATATGGTCCCCAAACATCCATATGCAACAATTGAAAATGACAAGAAGTTTGAATAGAACTCAATGGAAAAACCATTATGCATTGTTTGGACATTTGACAAACATCACAAGGTACATTGTGTCCTCCATTTGAAGAATTGTTAAGTAACAAATCACGTTTTCTTGTTACATTAACAGAAGGGTGCCCTAAACGACAATGCCATGAAAAATTATCAGTAGCATTATTACAGCAAGCTAATGATAATTCTGTATGAGACGCAAATGAAGCAATGACATCTTTATTAAAAGAACCGGAATCCAGTATGTAGAGACCTCCAATCATCCTTCCCACAGCTAGAACTTGAGAATGCTCAATGTTCTATATAGCACAAAATGATGGATAAAACTCAACTGTCAGTTTAGTAGAGGAAAGTAGCTTGCTAACTGAAAAAAGATTATACTTGAATGAGTTTATATGTAAGCGGGAAAATAGAACTATGTCTGAACTCAGTTGCACATCTCCTATGTAATTAACTTCTTTAGTATGTCCATCAGGCACACAAACCGTAACAGGTTTAGCCAAAATAGTGATGTTAGCAAGCAAATCATAGTTAATACACATATGATTTGTTGCTCCACTATCCACAATCCAAGCATCTGAACTAAATGAAAAAGGAAATCTAGAAAGTTTTTGTGTGAACTACCTGTAAAATCAGAAACAGATGAATTTACATTAGCAGAAACACCTTCAGCTGAAAGAGTTTTTCCTTTCATGAAATTCTCAATGCCTTGCTGTATCATTCCTGCAATATTAGTTTGAAAGTCTTCAAACTGAAAAGTTCCTGCATCTCGTATATTCAGAGGTGATTCCATCAGATTCATAAAAGATTTTGAACCATTATTCATCTGCTTCTTGTCAAGCTCTTTCTTATACCAATCTGGAATTCCATGAAGCTTGAAACAAGTCTCTTTTGTGTGCCTCTTTGTCTTACAATAATCACAGAATAGTTCATCTTTATTAACAAATTTCTTGTGACTTCCTTTACCAGTAAATCTAGGACCACTAGTTGAACCAGATGGGTCAGAATTCATCTTGTTAGTTTTCATCATCATCGTTGTATCCATTACAGGTGAATAACTAACATGAACCTCCTTTTGCTTTTCAACTCTAAGAATCATAGAATAAGCTTTGTTTATATTTGGCAAGTGATCCATCACCAAGATTTGATTACGAATGTGATCATACATATCACCTAATCCCATCAGAAATTGCATCAATCTATCATTAGAATCCAGAACAACCATTGTTGCTGAAGCTCCACACTCACAAACAAAAAAGGAACCAAACAACTCAGTTCATCCCACAACTTCTTAAGCTTTGTGTAATATTGTGAGACAGAGAGATCTCCTTGACTTATAGAAGAAATATCTCGTTTTAGTTGATACAAGAGAGGTCCATTAAATTCTTCAAACCTTTCTTTCAACTCATTCCATAGATCAAAAAATGAAGTTGTATAAAGAAATGCTTCAACAATATCTTTTGAAATAGAATTCAAGATCCAAGAAGTTACCATATAATCCACTTTGATCCACCGATCCAAATTGAAATCATTTGAATCTGGCTTCATACATCTTCCATCAATGAAACCAATATTTGTTTTCGCACCTAAAGCAATCAACATAGCTCTACTCCAAGAAAGATAATTTGAACCAGTGAGAGTGTTAGAAACAAGTATCATACCAGGATGATCAGATCCTCGAAGGAAATAAGGACTCTCTACACCAAGATCGCCTGCATCAGGAGCTCTTCCTGCTCCATTTCGAATCGAAGAACTCGAAGAACCATGAGTAGATGCCATGATCAGACACTCAAGCAATCAAACTCAACACAAATCAAGAACAATGAAAACCTGCTCTGATACCATGAACAATTAACACACCAAACCAGTAGATCAAAGATCAGATGATCAGTTGATCAACAATGTAACAGTTCAGTGAATCAAACGAAGAAGAAAACATGAACGACATTCAATCTATTATTCATCAAATCTGTAAAATACAGAGTACATGTACATGACTTATATACAAACCAATAAGGTGTACACTACACACTCCAGTCATAACCAACTGAAGGAAACTAACATGTACCTATGATACAATACACACCAGCTACCTATGATTCAATACATTACATTTATACATTACATAACTCTACAATAATGGTGTAGATTTTAGTGGGATACGTGCAACACATATCTCAATAAAATCTACACCATTGTGTATCATCGTCCTATTAAGAATATCTCCAATTTAGCTACTATTTTAGTAAGAATTAATAAAATTTATTTAGTAATAAGAATAAAATTAATGTACTATAAATTTTCTACTTTCTCGTGTAAGTTTTGACAGGGTCCAGCTATTTTATACAAAATTTATTGACATAGTATCAGAACTAACATGAACTAACATGGCATCGGAATGTAAAAAGCTAATACCTCTAAGTTGGGTTTGACTTGATTTGATGATGCAATTAAGCCAAGTTTCAAGATGGCACTGTATAATTTTTTATTTATTTATTTTTTGTCTATGCTACTGTATCTATAGTTCAACGGGGCCCTACTAGTTTCGGATCAAGTCGGGTAAAACCACTAAGTGGCAAGAAAGCTCTTCCTTAAAAGTTTTAAAAGGATTCTATATTCAAGAGACTAAATAGTAGTTACAGTTGGCAAAATTCAAGCCATCATGCATGCTAAACCCACATTGGGTAATAAGATGGCACCATTTATAAAGGAATAGAATAGAATGCATTCTGACATTTTAGTGAAGTGTTTTTTCTCTCGGACCCTTAGCTTAGCTCCACACACAAAACCAGCCACGGAATTAATTAAAGAAATATTGGCCGGTGGGACACTATTAAAATTGGTTAGAAAAGATCGGAAATAAAAGGGTATATTAGTATTTGTAGACGAAACTTGTTATTGTATTGGCAGTTTTGTTTATGTACTTGTCCAATCAAATTCATTGGATCCTCAATTTGTTCTTTACCCTCTCTCGTTCTATATCTTTATCCTAGATACAGGGAACACACCTTGTCAACTGTTATAATTATGGAAAATGCAGGACACGCACTCATTAATGGCCATTATCCTCGGATGCAAGCGCATCTCCAAGTGTATCAATCAAAAGGTGGTAGATAATTATGTTTGACCTGTATGTATGTGTTGTCTATGCTAAGTACTCTACACTCGCGAGTAATTATATATTAACACAAAAATAACATTCGCAATAAGGCTTAAGGATTTTGTTCACTGATCATGTATCGTCATTTTTTTTTTATTCAAGACGAGGCATTCAAAATTCAATGATTTGTTATAGTTCTTCAAGTATGGATATAAAAATAAATTTATATGTTTGTTACTTGTAGAATATTGATACCATAATCAAAAGCATCAAATAGACTTCTACAACTACTCCCTCTATCAAAAAATACCCTCTATCAAAAAATATAAGTTGTTATAGACAAAATCTCCAACGTTTTGACAATTTGACACTTTATGACTCATCGCCCCTTTTTTAAAATTTTAAACATTTAATGGCAATTAAAATTACTTCTTTCTTTGTGTTGAAGGGCAAAAATAAAAGTAAATTCAATATTAATATCACCTTAGTTAGCGTGCTTAAGCTTAAAATGTTATATATTTTTAGAGCATCTCCAATAGTAAATGTGGGTTGTGGGCTCAACGTGAAGATGATGTCATCTTATATGGCTCAAATAGATGTTGAACTACAAAATTAATCTTTAATGATAGATGTTGATTGAACGACAATCGATGAGGTGACATTTTTTATAATTTTGTTAATTAAAATGTGAATATAAAAATCTAAAAAAAAAATTAAATCCTATGTGGCTATCAATTTGAATGTCTAGAGTGCTCATCTCAAATTGAGAATGTCAGTTTTTTTATGTCACATCAGTATGACATTATAAATACACATTCCTATTGAAGACATTTTTTTCATCTCAATGTCAATTTAATCATATATAACGCACATTGACATTCAATCAATATTCCATTGAAAATGCTCATAAAGGGAAAGAGTATATAGCAAATGTATCTAGCAAAAGTACGTAACCCAATCAATGTCTGATACTTTTTTATACCACTCATTATATATAGTTGGTTTTTTTTTTTTTTTGGTTTTGTGGTTCCTATCGTTTAAGATTAGACATACATAATTCAATGCTTTGCTATAGTTCTTCAATTATATTATCGCGTTACTATAAGATTTAAATTAAACGGTTGAATAGACCCCCAACTCTTGGTAAACGTACCTATTACTCAAGCATACCGCAATTTTAAATTTCAATTGCTAAACATACTATATTTTTCCTGAAATCTCTAAAATACCATGTGACAACCCCCACTTCTAAATAGGGCACCGCTCAGCCTAATCCCATACTCAAGCCTTAATCCACATGATCTAAGACTTAAGTATGTATTAGTCAGCCTATCGTCCCTATAGTCCTCCAAATCCACGTATTGATTTATTATCCAATTGAAAGGGAATTCAAATTTAATTATCATGTTAAACGGAAGCATTCATTCTCCAAAATTCCTAAGTGTGGAAAACCAAAAAAGATAACATCACATGCATATATATATGACACTATTCACTCAACCTAATGCACAACCCAAAATGATATAAACAATAATAATAATACAACAAAAGTCGAGATATACAAAATGAGTGAGGAGAGTCACCGAACTGCTCAGAGGAAGTTGTTGATCTTCTCCTCCCCTGGTATGTTATTGCTCGACGGACCTACACCTACCGTCACAAACTAGACGGTTAGTATAGTGATATTTAAGTACTAATTAAAGAATTTCATGTCACATTTCCAAAATAAACAAATGGTATTTAAAAGCATAAAGTAGCGAAATAAATTGCTGAAACAAGTAATGCAACTAAATATCATAGTTAAATATGTAGAGACAGACGCGGGCTAAGTTGAGATGATCTACGTCCGGTCGGCGGAGAGACCCATCACCTACCCTTTCCCACTACGATATGGAGTTGCGCTCAACATATCTCACATAAAATAGCGGAGCTGCGCTCTACGCTTTATAACATTAATCTCATGCTTGCCGACCACCCCGAGCCTCATAACTTGTGTGTCGTGCAAGTGTAGTGGTGAGTGCCGGAACCCCGGTAGACCATGTCCCCGTGAACCGTGCATCTCTCGTGCAATGGACACTAGATAATCTCTAGTTTAATTTCAAAAATAAATAAATTCCAATAGTCTATGATACCAAGATAAGTTAGGTTACAAAGCCCAAAAGGAAATCGAATACAAGTCTACGTAAATCCAAATTATTCCATTAGCATGTTTTTCATCAATTTTGTTCAAGAATGACATCAAGTGTAGAATCAGAGGCAATGAAACAATTCACAAAGCATCATGTCACAATATTAATCCATGAATAGATACAAGAACAACATGATGTGAGATTTCAAGTAGCAATGTCTACCTATAGACCAATAAATCAAGAAAGGTGAATGAAATGAAATATAAAATTCTTACACAGTTGTACTTATAATTCACACACTTGTCCTAGTCTATCCGATCCCTCGACGAATTCAAAATGCGAGCCCAAACACATGAGGTCTCCCCTTAGTTCCCTAACATTTAATAATATAATACTTTAGACTAAATTGAAGTTGAGACTAAATCGAGCATTTTTTTACTTTCAGCCGATCGACCCATTTCGCGCTTTTCGAGATAAAACCACTGTATAGCATCTCAACTGACTTCCAAATTCTTCACTTTTATGAAAATATCGAGTTTCTATTGATTTGGGTCACAAATATATTTTCCCTATTTTTCTAGAATTTTCCTGAAATTTTTCCATATTTTTATTTATTTTCTGGAATTTTATTTTATTAAAAATCAGTTTAATTAAATTAAATAATTTAAAAAAAAATCTCTTGAGGTGTTGGGGATGGCTCCCAACCCTAACTGGTTTCGATGGCAGGGGAGACACCCCTGCCATCTCCCCACACCTCTCTCGGCCATGGAGGCTGAACCTCCATGGCCACTATACCAACAACAAACCATACAACAACAACAACACAAACAACAACGCCAAATCCACTCACCTTGCGTTCACTTCATCGAGCTGTCAGTCTCTCTCTCTTTCGATCTCTCTCCTTCTTTATTTCTTTTTCTCTCCACGGTTTCTTCCTCCTCTTTTCACTGTTTTTCATCGACTTTGAAAAGATAAAATGGAGAGATAAGTTAGACTTTGAGTCATTTGACCTACATATATAAAATGTGGGGTGGATTGAATGTGAGCCACACATCTCAACCCACACAAGTATTTTGAGGCGTATCGTGTGGTTCTTGCTCACGCCACTTGTCCCTTGTGTCATTCTCAAGTGACTATAATACTTAACACCTTTGTGTTGAGATATGTGTGTGTGAATCTAGATGTACATCTAGTGATGTATATTTTTTTCTTCATATTATATATATATATGTCTATTAATAGATGTGGCCACATAAAAACCACACATTACCAAATGATTGCCAATTAATTTAAACAATTGACTCATACCCCAATATGCTGCTACCTCGTCCCACGTCGACACGCGACTCGAGGCGCGTTCCCGCTCGTTTCGGTATCTGCATACCCGTAAATGACTTAGTAGTCTACATATGTACAGTACACTAGGCAAACAACACACAAATATAATATTTACCTCGGTCACCGTGCCTCGGTAGTACCACGTATTTCGTTGCAGGTCTCACGTTACGGGTCATTTTGTCATGATTAACGAATTAAACTCGTATTAATCATTTGGGTCGTGACATACCCTTATTCACCCCATCACCCCTAAAATCCCCTCAATTTCTCATTTTTGACCATTGTAAAACACTTACTTGTACTATGTTGGAAGTGTCGTACGAGAGTTTTTTTTATCAAAAAAGGTCGGATTTGGTTTCGTCAGTGCTCTATAAGTGAGGAAATGTTGCTCGTGGGTTTCAGTTACACAGGGAGCCAGCCGAAACCTATTTAAAGGTCTTGACCCTGTGTAATCGAAACCCACGGGCGACAAAAATGAAAAAAAAACTAGCCAAAAAACCACAAAAAATGCAAGAAAAGTAGGTGGTTTTGTTGTAAATGGCCTACTATTTTGAATCCATCCATATTTCTGCCTCAAAAGTTGAGATTGGAGCTAGCCTAATTAAATTTGAAGCCGTAATCACTAACAACATCAAAAAAGGAACAAGCAAAAAATATTAAAAAAATTAGATATCCATTGAAAAATGATGTAAAAGGCATAAACAAAGGGTTTTAGACGTGATTTGACCAGAGGATCGTCAAATTTGGCGGTGGTGATGGCTGAATAGAGAGACGAGAGAGGTGTGTGGTTGTGGGTTTTGGAGGTGAGGATCGTCAAATTTGGGCGGTGGTGATGGCCGAATAGAGAGATGAGAGAGGTGTGTGGTTGTGGGTTTTGGAGGTGAGGTATGAGTTAGTAAAATCTCTTGTATATGACGCAACATGGTCGTTTGCAGCACAAAGCAAAATTGAAATGACATAAAAATTTTGGACCGGGGTAAGTTTAGCAAAAAAAATTAGAGTCGATTTAGTCAATCCCCTAAATTAAGGCATCGTTTGGTTTATTTTTGATAACTTGGAGTGTTAGTTGAAAGTTATCTTTTTAGAGTTAACTCCTTAGAGTTAATATTTTCATGTTTGATTCAACTTTAAACTTGCAGGGAAGTTTCAAGTTTTTAAATAATAAAAAAATATGAATTGACAAAAATAGTCTTCAAACAATAAAGAGATGAGTAATAAAAAAGTCATTAATGAGAGGTAATTTTATTCACAACTTCTCAAAGATTACTCTATAGGAGGGTGGAGATTAGTTCTCAAACTCTTGTGAAATATCTCATTTGAGATATCTTCACTTCATACTATAACAAGGCCTGAACTATTAGCGGCAAGGATGTCAATCTCGTAAAAAAGCGAAGGACTCAAGGGTGTGGACGTAATCTCACTCTCCGGATGCATTTTTTAAACTTTTGTCTCTTCGCCAAGTTGGGGTGCAGAGTGCAGCCAAAAACATCACATTGATTGGGATGTGATCCAGTACGTCAGAAGTCGCATTTTTAACCATCTACACGGTCAGTAACGGGCCCACATGTTGACTGATCGATCGCTGTCAGTCGTCTCCCGTACATTTTGAGAGGTGAACATCAACAAATCCATACATTGTGGGCCCAAAAATCTAATGACAGTAATTTCTCATCTCGTTCAAGTTTTACAACATCATATCACGCGGCTTAAAACCCACCACGTGTCTGCATCGTACCTAGGGGAACCACATTAATGAATGGCGAGTCCGTATACGATACCTGCATGCATGCCACCTGATCCAAACGTACTGTACGCTCCAGACACGACTTGCCCGAAATACCCCTAAAAAGACAAATAGAGTAAGAAACCAATTAGACGAGCTTCGGAAATGACTAGAATGCCCCTCAAATGATGATAGGCTTACAGGCTTACAGCGTACTTTTACTGCTTTTACTACTTACTTTTTCGGGTCAGAAAGGGCAGTCAAATGGAAAACAAGAGACTTCGCCGTCATTGGACCAGAGAGCAGTCCAACTCATCACTCATGAAACTCATCAGATCTGACCGTCAATTTCGGTCGCGTTGTTTCCCAAACTTTGAATCTCAGCCACCCATTTCATGACTCAAGTAGACCCCCAATTTTGTCGCTAATTTTTCAACTCTCACGGTCCATCCTACGTGCCCCACGTGGCAGCCGTTCTCCAAAATCTGACTAACATTATGAAATCCCCGAAACACCCCTAGAAGCGTCAACTCAGTTTGGGGTAGTGGAAGTCTTTTTTGGGGTACTGTTGGAATGAGAATTGAGGGCTCTGCTTTTTTTTTTTTCCCTTGAAAATTTGCCAATTCACCTTTTGACCTTTACGACGTCAGTAGTAAATTAGGGTTTTTTATTGGGTTTGGAGACCACCCCACCCCACCCCACATTTTTCACATAAAATATATTTCACTTATATATTAAGAACAAGTTTTTATTCAAAAAAAAAGAAAAAAAAAAGAACCAAATTTATCCATTCACTACAAAAAAAAAAAAACTTAAATAACAACAAACTAATATGATGCTGAATTGATACGGTTCTGTTGCTAAGCGACCCTGCAACAAATCAGCGATAGACAGTAGTTGTTGCTAAACTCTTTATTGTTGATTGAACTCAGCGACATATTTGGTGTTATGTTGCTGTTTAGCGACAAATTTGTGACAAACGTCAGTCACTTGAACAACAACAGAAACACATGTCGCTAATTGTAGTCCAATCAGCGCAGTCGTGTCTGTTGCAAATCTGTTGCTATTTAGCGACAGACACGCTGTCTACATCGATTTGCCAATCAAGAACGGTCTTTATTCTTTGATTGTTCTTTGTTACTGATGACAGATTTCGGTATGTCGCATTGATTTGCCGATCAAAAAAAAACTCTGTCTGTCGCTAAACAAAGACAGATCAGCAACAACTTTTCGCTAACTAGGCAAATCAACGACTTTCGAATGATAATTTTTTTTTAAAAAAAGTACATAGTAAATAGTAAAATCAAAAGCTGCAGTAAAATCTACAAAAACAAATTGTGCCTACTGCAAATAATACGAAAATTGAGAAAATGTATGTATATTATCAAAATTTGACAAACAATGTCTACAAAGGGATGAGATTAACATTTCATAAGTAACTAGTAGTATACTATATAGTACTAAATGAACATTATTCAACAAAATACAAAATACTACACAAAGTTGGCTACACAAATATATATATACAATGTTTACAAAACACTCTATAGCATTCTTTCACCGATACAAGATAGGAACTATACAAATTCTTTAGCTATGAGAGCGTTTCCCATCCAAATCCTGAAAATTAAAAGGAAATTGAACAATATTCGACATGCAGCCAAAATATTCCAACACAAATGAAAATAACATCACATCTAATTAAAAGTGAAATTGAATACAATATTGTCTATAAATACACACTATCTTTCACAGTCTTTCTATCTCGATGTATAACATGACCAACATATACAACCACTCCAAAAAATCACACAACGAGTTAAGGATTTCTAATCCATAAATTAAAAGTGCGCGTTATGACCCTAAAAAAGTTGGAGACACATATTACATATAGAGACCAAGTTGAGCAGCATGGGGTGTCCATCTCACCGAGAAACATGAAATGGACCATATATAATTAGATAAACTACTCAAAAATTAAAAAAAAAACCTTTTTAAAGATGAGATCCAAGTCTTTGAATTAAAAAACTTTCAAAAATTAAAGAGGTCTATGAAGTCATTTGACTTAAGAATTGCCTACAAAACATATATAATTCAATCATAGTGATCTAGTTAAAAAATAATTTATTATAAAGCCGCTAAGTACTCATATTGTTCTCTATCTTCAACATGAAACACGAGTAAAATACATATTCGATCATATTTTCCAATAGCGACAGAGCAAAAACTGTATGTTCCCTTCATACACAGCAAAGAACAAATTAAAAAATCAAGTTTCTTTATGAAATGACAAATGGAAAATGCTGAAGAAACTGATATTAAATATTATATTAAAGATTTAACAATACCAAAGTATGACAAAAATAATAATAAGTTAAAACACAAGCATCTCTGAAAGAAAAATACAAATAGTAATATAATTGACACAAAATAAACAAACTCCAATTAGAAAGTAAAAAAGGGAAACATCTCAAAAAGGAATATATTACAAGCTATAACATAAGAATGTATTGTAACATATGCTGCAAGACCCTTCTACCACTCATTGCAACTATCCGAATGTTCAAAAGTTCATAATAAACACCGCAATATAAATGGTAAAATGTTTAAGATCAAGACAAGACTTCAATAGAGGTTTTTTGAATAAAATAAATGGCAGAAAGTCGCATACCAAAGGAATCTCTGAAACTTGAAACCCAATTGATGATGTAAGTTTGACATCCTCATCAAAAACTCCAAGGGCATAGTGGACTTCAAGTGCCCTAATCATTGCCTCTGGCCCTGGAGAAGCTAACCAATCAAACCCAAAGATATTATCTATACCCAATGCCTTTAACTGTCACAAAAAAGAGAAATCAATAACACATGCAAGAGCAAACATGCAAGAGCAAACTATGGTAAGTAATTTCCACAATGAAAGAAATATAAAGACCCAAAGCAAACATGCAAGAGCAAACTCAAATATTCACAAGAAATCCCTCTTTTACTCTAGTAATACTTAAAAAGTGTCTGATCAAGTATAATGTCTTTCTCAAATGTGTGGAAGTGATGCAAAAGACGCATAAAGGAAATTGTAAAATAGGATCCTATAAGGTTTTAGTGTGTAGAGAATTCTTAGGGAATCCACATCATTTCACGGGAAATCAAGATGCAAAAAATAAAAACAACAAGTTTCAGAAATAAATAACTCACAGAATAAGAGGTGAAAACAAAAACTCAAGTTTCATTACAACCCATTCTTAGAAATAACAAATAATATAACTAAGAAAGGAAATTAGTATCCTAACTAAATCAAGAACATACAAAATTAAGAACCCCAAAGATTAAAGAAACATGTTGGCATCTTAATGTTGAAAAATTGTAAGATATGCCAAAAAGTTCAATTTTTCTCTAACAAACTATGGAAAGCAAAGCCCCAACCCCTGATTCTCAAATGAAGGTGCAACCCTTGTAAAGTTGCACTCGGTTAATTTGTCACGTGAAATCGTGATGGAAAAGTGATTAGTGATGTATTTGGTTCTTACACAAAACATACTTTTCATATGACCAATCACTCGGATACGTTCAACAAATCTTATTATAAGTTTGTCATCTCTAGAAGAGAAACATTTCACTATGTGGTACATTTATTGCGTCAATGATTATAAAGAAATCACTTACTGTAAGACAACTTACTTGGCACAATTTTCTTACCCAACAAAAATAAAGAAACCATGTCAACTCCTTCTCTATAAGCAACACCAATATCAAATGCCACCAGTGCACATACCTGCAAATGAAGAATCACATCGACTACATTAGAAGGGAAAAAATGTGAAGATATACATTACTCGTAATTAACAATTTACCATAAAAAAGATAGAACATCCAAGAACACCCAATCACTATTGTCGTGGTTGTGGTCGCGGAGGCGGCATAAGTTGCGACATAAACTCATCATGATCATCCAAAAGATGATGTTGATCCTCAGGCATCCTTCTATGTGGATCGGTCCAATGTACAAGCTGGTGGTCATCCAGGTGCGCAGACTGAGAAGGTGCTATGTCCGTCGTCAAATGACCAGGCTGGTCGTCACTCTGAGGACCAAGACGCTCTATTACTAGTGATGGTGGAGTCCAGGGGTGTCGGAGGCACGTGGGGCCTAATCCAAAGGTGTTGCATCAACAATGCCTCCATACGTGCTAACCGGTCCTACATCTCTCGATTTTCTTCTTGCCGTTCCATCTTGTCTCTCCGCATTTGTTCTTGTCTTTCCATTCACTCATTCATCAATGTTTCTTGCAACCTTTGGTGGTCCCGTTAGAGCTCTTCCAACTCATGCGGTCCATACGCTGGTCCTCAAGATGAGCTTGCTTCCCTTAAAGATAGGCAGTGATGATAACCTTATGACCCTAATCCGTAGACACGTCCCTTGAATTCTGGCATCCCCGTCAATCGATGTATCAGGGGTTTGGGTGGACATCTCCTCCAATCTTTGAGTGAGTTTAGCATGCATTAAATTTTTAAACTAATAGTTAACTCTAATGGTTTCTTTTAAATTGATGGGCTACATGTGTTGTCTCGAACTAGTTATATATATGCAATTCATATTACTTACATCAATCTTCGCAGATCTTTGATCGATGAAAGTTTGGCCGTCATGGCCATGGGTGTGGAGGTGTCGAAACATCTCCTTCCGTGTGGGACGACGTTGAAGCTTCTTCTCCTACAAGCGAGTTACAGGATTAATAGTTTTTATTTCTATTCATCTACATACGAAACTTTTTATGTATGTATACGTACCAACGTATCACCATGATGTCTAGCGGATATACTTCCAGCGCTATGCAACGAAATACCAGTGTCCGACCCTCCCACATCAGATTTCTATTCGTGCTCATCTGCTCGGACTTCTTCTTGAATGCTTCATCTGTTGCTCGCATTCGTTTGTAACGCTCAAACACCTCATCTGTCAAGTAAATATGTGTTATTCTCTTCTTCGCGATGAGATATATAGTGCCCGTGTACCGGATGGCTGCCTTCCAACACCACGCATCATATATCGCAAAGGAAATTATAAGTCCTAAGTGAAGAACACCTACATATGAACAAGTAATTGACACATTCTCATTTCTATAATCAGAAACTAGTTTCAATAAATTCACTTCAATGGTTGTTGTGAAGTTACTGACCTTCCACCTAAGCCAATATATATCTCGTTGGGATTGTGGAACATATTACCATTTCCATCATTCTTTCAAATATCCGTTCTTAAAGACTAAACTCATTTTCCCTGTCGCCACGGAAGAAGGGTGAAACCTACCATTTTGAATGATTAAGTTAGTCTAAGAAAGTAATATTTTTATAAATTAGCGGTATATATTGTGGAGAGTAACATACAAGTCATGCTCAACAATGAGATAAATAAAAGGGTTTTCGCCTTCTGCCGGGGCTGTCGGCGGTCTGAAAAAGTCAGGGATCTCCTCAATCGCATGTGGTATCGATGAGCGCAACCTGTTACTGGATGACATCATGGATGAATGACGATTTGGTGCTGGGGGTCTACGAGATGTAGAAGTGTGCTCGTCGCCTACTCCAGGAGAATGCACGGGATGAGCTGAAGGTGATGGTGTGGCGTGATGTGACAAAGATGACCTAATACCATGGTCATGTGGGTATACATCTGTTGGAGGTGATGGTGTGGAGTGGTGTGACGAGGAGGGAATGGTACCATGCTGAGCTGGGAGTGCATGAACTGGAGGAGATGGTGTGCCATGCTGATATGGATATGGATGACCGGGAGGCGATGAGGGGGTATAATGTGATGACGACGGTCCGAGGGCATAAGTCGGGTATGGACGACCTACGTGTGACCATCCGTGGGTGTAATGTAATGAGGATCGACCATCTGGATGGGCATGTGTAGCATGGTGCGACATAGATCCTCGTCCAATGGTGCTAGTCTCCTCCGGATGTCTATTGATGTCCTTCATGTCCTAATGCTCTGGATTACCACGCCCCTTACCTCTCGCCATATATAACGGTATCTATATCTATCGCATAAACAAATAACTCAGTTGAGTCATACAAATAACATTTATAGAGATATATTTAATTTAACGTAGACATCATATTTCAAGCAAATTGATAGATTGCACTAAAAACTCACACCAATCACTCAAACTCATCTTCGCTACAACTGTCTGATGACGATGTGAACTCATCATCTTCACTTCATCCGCATTCATCTCAAATTCATCATTGTCAGACACAATTTCACTTGTCGGATCAACAACTGCCGATGCTAATGGATCTACATCTACTTCGACGATGTCCATATTCTCATTTTGATTCGCTTGAAATGCATTATTCGAGATGGCCATTTCTGAACTAATGACGTTGGTTTCATCAACGAACTTTGGTTGAAGCTTGCATATAGCTAATTAATCACTTCATTCCCTTCTTCCAATATAAGGGTAAGGAAGATAATATACTTGATGTGCTTGCATTGCCAATATGAAAGGCTCGTACCGATTGAACGGACGGATTTTATGAACTTCTACCAAACCCAATTTACGAAGAAGTCGTGTACCATTTTGAGTAGGATCATACCAATCACATTTAAACAACATTGTTCGAAGCGACCATCATGGTAATCAATTCGAATTACGTCTCGGAGTACACTGTAATAATCAGTATCGTTCCCACCTTTGACGCATACACCATTTTTTTGTGTTGTCTTGTTCGTACCGTATGAAAGTGTATCAAACTTATATCCATTAACGTGTATGTAATGAATGTCCTACAATGCGTCTTTGCGTATGTGATGAATTCGTTCACAGCGTTAATGAACTCTCGTCGAGTAAACCCAGTTTCAATACAACTATACATCCATTCTCGATTGGTAGACATCTCGATCCTAAGTTTTTCAGCCGATTAATGGATAAATCTTATCAACTCTTAAAAAAAGAATATAAATTCTACAAATTTTCTATATTTTTAGAAAATAATCCAAATTAATATTCATTAAATTGGATTATATATAATCTTGAGATTTCAAATATAGCTACGTACCTAGTAAGTATCAAGTAAATGACAATCACAATTAATAAACAATATATAATTTAAAAGTGCAAAGGGAAATACGATTAAGCTTCTTCAGGTGTGCTTTCCCTACAAACATGCTATGTACAACAATTATATTATTTTTTTCCTCACCATGAATTGCCCAAGTTATTTATTCAAATATTTCATATAGTCTCGACATTTCTTATCGATTCTTACTAATGTAGTGTATAAATTAATATACTTTTCTTTATTTTACAAATAAATCTAAATATTTTTCAATTCCTAATATATATACAATCATGAGATTTCAAATATAACTACGTACCAACTAAATGACAATCAAAATTAATAAACATTATAAGAATATATTAGTTATAACTCAATAAGATATCATTTTTTGTTGGATATGCACTCCCAAACAATAATTTAAACAATGTACATATTTATTAATTTACTATATTATTACTCTATAAACATATTATATATGAACTAAATTTAACAATAGTAATTGTTAATTGTCATATGACAAGCTAAATTAAAATTAAAACTACATAATTGCAAATTTAATTCGTTCTAATTGTTGATTTGTTGCTGTTTAGCGATAGATTTTTCAACTGTTGATTTGTTGTTGTTTAGCGACATATTGTTCAATTGTTGATTTGTTGCTGTTTAGCAACAAATGGTTGAGTTGTTGATTTGTTGCTGTTTAGCAACAGATTGTTAAGTTGTTGATTTGTTGTTGTTTAGCAAGTTGTCGCTATTTTTGGATGCTAACCATAACCTAGGTACAATTTCGTTGAAATATTAAAGGGAAAAATTAGATTTCCTATTTTCGGTAGTAATGAAAACATGCATATAACAATTCAACAAAATTTCCAAAATAAAAGTTTCAGAAAACGCAAACCACGAGTGCTCCGACGATGATGTACTGAAATCGGGATTACGCCTGGCTGGGACTGTGATTTGAAGATCCAACGCCTGGTCGCGAGGCAATCCACGAGTCTGCTATGCCTTCGTGCTAGTCCACCGGGGTGAAGCCCGGCTGACGCCAGAGTCGGTGTGCGAGTCGCGGAGTCAGGGCAAAGGAGACCCGCGGCAGAGTCAAGGATATATGAGGCGAGCTAGCAGCGGCGGCGGACAAGCCGGGGGCGAGCAATGGTGGCATAAAAAGGGGGGCAGCGATGGCAAAAATTTGTGGCAGCAACGAAAACGGAGGGAAGCAGCAGCGGCGGAAAAGGGGGCAGGGGCGGAGCGATTCTCGGCCCGATGGCGTCAGCTAGCGCGCAGCGGGAGGAGACGCGGAAGGAGAAAGGCGACGGAGAGATGCGAGCAAAGGCGTTCACGAGAGGCGAGGAGCGGCACCAGAGGAGAAGATCGCGCGGCGGCGCCGGAGGAGAAGAGCGCCCAGCGGCAGCGGGACCCGCGGTGTCGAAGGCGTCGGCGTGCGTTGCAGAGCCAGGAGAGAGCCGGCGGAGTCGCGGTCAACGATGACGATGACAGTGGACGACGACGGCGACGGTGGTGGTGAGGATTATGCGGCGGCGACGATGGGTTTTTGGGTTGGTTTGCACAGAGAAGGGATGAGGAAGATGGGTTATTCGATTTTTACCCTTTTTATGTTGTGACAGATCAACAACATATCAAGTCTATCGCTGATTGTTTGTCGCTGATCTGTAGCAGATCTGTCACATGCTCTTTTTTAATTTGCTACAGGTCGGTGACAGACTTGATTCTATCGCTGATCTGTAGCAGATCTGTCACAACTTTGGTGGGAAATTTATGGCGGGAGAAATCAGCGTCAAATCTGTGACAACATACAATTTGTCATAATTTTCGTCACAAATCTTTCACTGAATTATTGCTTTTGTGTCAACCGAGTCAAACAGACTTTTTGACGTAGAACTGTTTCTGATTTGTTGTTGTTTAACAATGAATTTTGTCTGTCACAATTTTTTGATGTTATTCCACCAGGTTCTTGTAGTGATTTATTTTTCTTCAACAATTGCATAGATTTGTTATATAGAATATAGTTTTTTTTTTCAAATTATCTATGACTTTTATAAGAGATACATTGTGTTTTTTTTTCCTTTTGAAGTATATTGGGCATTGCCCAAAGTATACTCGGGCTTCTTTAATGACATGCCAAGTTCGATTCGGGAACAACATTATTCATTCTCAAACTTGATAACTGAGATGGAATTGTAATTTTTTTAATTGTTTGTTAAGCAAAATTTTAATAGAAAAGTTCTTCGCCAGATTGAGGCACTCCATTAAGTAGTTGTCCAACGAAGCATCAAAGCCCTAAATTAATTACCAAACGCTAAGATGAGAGATAAATATAGACATACATAAACGGGAGAAAAATAGAGAAAAAATGAAGAACATGATGACTAATTGAGAGAAATAGAGGATTTCATTTGCTGTCTTTATGAATACTTTTAGTTAATAAAATAGAGGATTTCGTTTGTTGTTTATTATAATTAATTTACATGTTTACATTATAATAAGATCCATGGGTATTTGCAGAAATATCCAAAATGTCCATAGTCGATCATTATACTGGGAACTATAATGAATTAAGACTAGTGTGAGTCTTGATTGATGATCATATGATGATTATATGTATAGGGATACGAATCAAGATCACGAGTACTTGTTAGGGAACAAAGTAGTGGAATGACCCGCTATGAGAACATCACATGGATTAAGTCATAGTTGTTTCTCATGATAGGTATATTTTTTAGTCCTCTGACTTGAGATTACAGAGACTCCAACATTGGGAACATGGTGATTTGACACAATCAAACGTTGTCTTTAACCGGACGATTATAAAGGTTGTGATTAGTTATTGTATGAGCAATGTGATGAAGTTGTGTAATCGAGATAGAATTTGTCCCTCTCATATAAAGAAAGATATCTAGTGGATCCCTCGATGTGTTAGACTATTAAAAGGCCTAGTCTAAGTGAGTTGATATTGATCAATGTCACTTGGATGTTTTCGGTCTACCTAGAGATCGAGACTAGTACGATTGAACATGTTGGATGACAATTCCATGCCTTATGTTTGATCAAAAGGATATCGTGTGACAAAAGGATGTTGTATACACTATTGATTAGGTTGTATCGATTTGATATTCGTACAACTTGGGTAGTCATAATGTCTTGCTAGAGGCCGCTTATGACTTGTATACCAAAATGTGTTTTGGTACACTGCCAACGTTGTATGAGCCTATTGGGTCACACACTAAGAATGGTTTTGCGAGATTTTAAGATGGTACAGAAAAATGAATTTTATATGATAAAATTCATAACAGAAACATCCTTGTCGTGTATTACACTTATACTTCTTTAAGTAGAAGTATATGTGTAATTTACTTAACCGTCTATATACAAGGGTTGTATAAATAGACGCTTTAAGTTAGAGCACACGAAAAAAAAAAATTTAGGGTCGAAACTCAATTTTCGTTTAGAAACGAATTAGGGTTTTCTGGTACGCTCTAGATCATTTTGGAGAGAAACAAAAATGTTTGGTATTCTCTTGAAGCTAGCACTTCGAATCTCGGCCGCCGTTCGTGTGTGGACTGCTGGTAGAAGACGTTCGTCGTTGGCATCGCCTTAGAGATCGATTAACCTTCAGAAATGTATTTTGCGACCGAGGTATGATTAAGTTTTATTGGTTTAAACGTTTTAATGGAATTACATTCAGATCCTGTTGGGGTTTTTGTCAAAATTGTTTTGTAATCTCCGTCGCGTATGAACCCCAAAACCCAACATGTGCACCTCGAGGTGTGGGCTTACATAAATTTGGATTCATAACAAACGGATTGAGGTCGCATGGATGGCTCTTGTGAGCCAATGTGTCTTGTGGTGTGACTTTGTTGTTGTCATTATAACATTTTTCTATAAATAATTAGTACGACCCAACCATTGAAACAAGTTTTTTTGTTCTATATTTAATAAAAAATAACTTAAAATGTCATGTCGTGGCTATCTATTGGCTTCATTGTTGATTTTCGGCGTGGTCACCGATGATGACCGTTTTGCATAGGTCTTGATCTAGGTGAAAAAGAAGTTTATGTCTTGGGTCCTCCGCATTCGATGAAGAGTCAAAGAACAAGGAAAAACAACCAGTGGTGTGAGCTACTTGCGGCGAGGAACGATCCGTGGTGGTGGTAGTCAACGACAGTGACTTTTTTAGGGCGGCATGTCCACACGATCTCCAAATTTAGTTTTTGGGTAAAAATTTAGTGTTTTTGTTATTTAGGTAGGTTTGGTTATCACCTAAATGCAGATGTTGTCTCTGTTGGTGCGGTGGTTGTATCCATTATTAGGGTGGTGTCCCGTCTAAGAGTTGCTGAAATAGTTCTGCACTTCATCGTTGTATTATCTATTTATAACAAACACGTGTTTGGTTAGATTAGAATCACATTGCTACAATCACTTAGAAAAAAAGGAAAATGCTAGGATGCACCACAACGGGCCTACGGGAACTCCACTGACCTAACGTGGAACTAACTCAGCACGCGTGATCCCACTATATCAGCAGCTCCTCGATTTTCATTTGCTTTTCATCGAAACTCAAAATAAAATTTTTGACTCAATTATAAAGTTGGCGTTGCTTTAGTCGGCTGTCAGACCGTACCTGTTAGGGCGCTAGTCGACTAACGATCAAAAAAATTGAACAACCCGCCATTTTCTTTCTTTCTTTCTCTCATCCCTATCTCATCTCAGCCACACGGGCATTTTCAAGCTTTCATTAAGAACCAAGTGAACCAAGAATCTTATCTACTTCAAGACTCTGATTCTTTGCTCACAGGACCATATTTGAAGATTGGAAAAACTAAGATTTGAAGTACTAGGAAGTGGTGAGTGAACATATTTATTCGTTTTGTCTATTAAAAAGTATGTTTGTTTGCTATGTGTTGCTATGTATATGAGTTAATGACGGAGGCTGAGTTAATGACGGAGGCTGTGGTACATTTACTAGTTGTTTAGGGTATGTTGCATTTAGATGTTATGATTTAGTTGGTGGTGCATTTAGGGCAAGGATGTCAAATACATTTAGAGTTTAGGGTTGACCATGTATTTATCAATTGGAATGACATCACTTCAAGTCCTTTACTAATGGTAGATATTAGCATTAAGAGTTAGTGTAGTCAAATCTAATAGGGCTTCATTGCTTTCATTTTGACTGTACCTTGCATAACAAGCAGTAATTACTCAATTATTGCAGTGACCGCTGAGGAACATTGTGGTGTTATTATGGCTTCACTCATTTAGTCGACTTCAAAGGAAAATCTTTGATTTCGGTTGTAGACTCATATAGTCGACTACATAGAAGTTTTTGCTTTTTTGAGATTTCCCTTATTTTGTAGGTAACAATGTCCCATTTGTACCCATTTAATGATCAGTGCGATACAAGTAACACTATATTTGACGGGGGACAAGGAACATTTTAAATTTATTGATGAAAACATTGTCGATAATGACGATAATGTAGATATTGTTGACAATGAGGAGGATAATAGTGAGATTGTTGACAATATGGATATTAGGGACGAGAATAAGGAAAGTAACAACGAAAATGATTGCGATGATATTATTGAGTGATGATAGAATTGAAGCAATTGATCTTCCAAAAGGCCCGAAGGAAGGAATGATTTTTGAAACTATTGATGAGGTTAAGGTAACATTCAAACGATATGCAAAAGCTAAGGGATTTGGGGTAAAACTAAGGTCTACCTATAAGAATGGCAACATAACTTGGAAGTACGTTCTTTTATGTGCTAGAAAAGGTTATGCTCGAACAAAGGGCAAATATGTGGAAAACTTGCTATCAATATGTGGTCGCAAAACTCAAATGTCTGCCCGCTTAAGGTCGAATTTGAAATGGCACATTACAAAGACAGTACTTAAACACAACCATGATGTTAGCCGATCTAAGTCTCGGTTCTACAGATGCAATAAAAGTATTTCCGAAGCAGTTAAAAAAAGAATCATAGTCAATGATAGTGTAAGAATTCCAATTTGCAAATCCTTCGTAGCAGAGTCCGATTGTGTAGGTGGGATTGATCAGTTGAATTTTGAAGAGAAGGATGTTATGAATTATGTGGAAGCTTCACGTAGCCAGAGGCTTAGTTGTGGTGACGCAAAGGCCATATCATATTATTTTGCTAAAAAGCAAAAAAATATGTGAATTTATTTAAGGCGATGAAATTCGATGATGAAAACCATCTCCAACATGTTTTTTGGGTAGATTGTAGGTCAAGATTATCTTTCAAGTGCTCCGGGAATGTGGTTTCATTCGATACCTCGTACTTGACCAATAAATATGATATGACTTTTGCACATTTTATCTGTGTGAACCGCCATGGTCAACTAGTTTTAACGGTATGTACATTACTAGCCAATGAGACAATTAATAGTTATGAATGGTCATTCAAGGCTTGGCGCGATTATATGGGGTGAGCTTAAGGCCATAGTAACTGACCAATGTTCCTCAATAGGGGGTGTTATTGCCACATTATTTCCCAATGCATGACACATGCTTTGCTTATGGCACATCATGAAGAAGGTGCCAGAGAAGCTCACTGGGTTTAATTATTGAGAAAGAATTACTTTGAGTCTTAAAAAGGCAGTCTATGAGACACTCACGATAGATGAGTTTGAGAATGCAAGGAATGTCAAGATGGAGAAGTACACATTCAAGGATGCAAGTGAATAGTGGTTGAAAACACTCTATGGTATGAGAGAAAAACGAGTTTCGTATTTGTGAAGGGTATATTTAGGTTGGGATTGTAACGACCCTAAAAATCTAACTCGTGCCACGTGTCAAGTCAGGGTCGTATGTGAGACCCACTCGTCACGATACGTATGTCCAAATCTCAGGAGTCCACACCGAGTTATGCTATTTTTGTTTGATGCATGTATTATTTATCATACAAAATATTGAACAAGTTAAATTAATTAAATTCGGTAATGTACGAGTAAGGTACAAGTGGGGCATATCGGTGTCGAGACGAGCGGAGACATACCTCGAGTTGCGTGCCGATGTGAGACCGGAGTATCGGCTTATGGGGTAAGTCTAATGTGAGTAAATCTACAAGCTTTAATGTGGCCATATTTGATGTGAAATATAGTTGGCCAAAGTAGTGAAATGAATAAAATGGCCACATGATGTGTCTCGAGACAAGCATTGATACCATCTAGAGAAAAGAGGTTTAGCAATTTGTATCACTTAGGAGTGGGTGGAGAGACAAGTGTGTCACCCTACACCCTTGGACATGTCTTGAGATATGTGTGCACCAAAAGATCAAGGGCTATAGTGTAAACTTATCCAATACTTATAAGTCAACCTTTTGGTCCATTGTTTTCTCATCTCATCGATTTTGTTTGGCAAGAAAGAGAGAATGAGCTGTTGGAGTAGAGAAGGAAAGAATCAGCACACTTGGCTTAGAGAGATCAGTGGATTAGTAGAGTCATCAAGCTAAGTAAGTCCATCAACATAGCTTAGTCACCTATTTGAAGTTGATGTTGTTGATTCATGTTGGGATATGATTTTGAGGGATTAAATGTTGAGTTTTTTGTTGAATGCACACATTGGATTTTCTTTGTGATGATCAAATAATGTATATGAGGTGTTGATTATGTGGTTGTGGATTGAGAGAAATAGGAACAAAAAAAGGAAGAAGAAAACAGAGGCGCTAAAACGCCTCTGTTGAAGCCCCCCTCTTTCGCTGTGAACGAAAAATAAGGGGAGTGGGGTGCAAGTCTATGGGCTAGGCAAGCTCAGGCCCAACGGGCTGGGTCGAGATGGGCCCGCCCACAGGACTGAACTGGGCCGGTTTAGCCGGCTTGGTTTAGTGAAAAAGGGGCCTAAAGGACCCCAAACTACAAAAAAGAATAAATAACAAAAAATCAAATAAAAATTAGGAAAATTCAAGAAAATTCAGGAAAAATTGGAAAAAAATAGAAAAAGGTTGAGGAAATTATAAAAAAATTGGTTAAAGTTGTCGGAAGTTTTTACACTGAAAGTTTTCTCAAAAAGTGTGAAAATTCAGGAAAAATTGGAAAAAAATAGAAAAAGGTTGAGGAAATTATAAAAAAATTGGTTAAAGTTGTCGGAAGTTTTTACACTGAAAGTTTTCTCGAAAAATGTGCTACCACTATGATTTTCCTAATTTGAACAATTTTGGGGATTAAAAAGCTAAAAAATTTCTTAAATAGGCTTTAACACAATGTAAATTTGCTCGTATGATTACCAGGGGCATAATTTACTAGAATCGGGTATTGGGTACAGATTTGGAGGCGTGTCGAAGTCAATTTGAGTGCGTATTAGCTTGGATATAGGTAAGTAAACCAGTGAGAAATTTTACAGTTATTTCTTGAGCTTTAATTGGTTGTTATTGCTCTGTTCAACAATTATTTGAAATTTCCACTGGTTGAGTTGTCCATTGGCAAGTGAGTCATGGTTACTATTTATCTGTGATATGAGCTCTTATATAGACACCGTTGATATCTCTCAATTGAGTGTACGTTGGGGGCACTTATTCGGGTCTGTGGATATCTCATAATCGCAAGGGTCAGGGCCGGTAGGCTGTGTCTCGTCCCGAACCCGAGTTTGCTGGGCTTTTGTCGCGACTCAACGACCTTTTAGTTAGAATTCCTTGTTATTCATTTTTTTTTGTATTCCGGACCCTCACTTATCGATTGATTAATTTACAGTTTTTTATATTCATGCATTCCATGTTCCTTTCTTTCTATCTGCATGAATTAGATTGATTTATTTATTTTGAAATGCGGTATATATGTCTCGTTTGGCGTTACTTACCTGGGCTCGTCATTCTTGTGTTCAACGGAGTGCAGATCCACAATCCAGTAAGTGGAAGGCTCTACAGCTAAGAGATATCATTTGAGGATACCGGAGTAGTTCTTGTGTTTGACATAGGTGATTCTTTTTGTATTATTGGATAACTGATTTTAAAACACCGAGATTTGGGTTTTTGAGAGATCTTTGGCATGTATATCTTGTGTTTACTCTCATCTGACTGTTCATTGATGATGCATATATATATCGGGGTTTCCACACTTTAGGTTGTCTTAACTTGTGTGTCTTTGAGATTTTTTTTCATTTAATTTGAGGTTTAATTGCTTCCATTATAACTATGATAACTCACTAATTGATTAACTCAACTTTAATTGGGTGAATGGTAAAGGAAGGCTGACTAGGCTTGTGTGACTTAGCGAGACGGGCTCGAGGGTCTATGTAAGTCTAGGCCTAGCGAGGCCTAGTTTAGGATTGTAGAATTGGGGCCATCACAGGGATGTCCACAACTCAGAGAAGTGAAGGGATGAACCATTTTTTTGATGGGTACTTTAATTTCACGACCATACTGAAACAATTTATCACTCAGTACGAGGTGGCAGTGGATATGAAGTTTGAGAATCAAGAGGTGGCTGATTTTGAATATTACCATAAGGAGCGAGATTTGATCACTAAGATTTCATAAGAGCGATAACTCCGTAATGTATACACAAATGATATTTTTGCAAAGTTTTAAGAAGAAGATGGGGAGGTAGTGAATTGGAAAGCAATAAAGGTTTAGGAGGGGGATGGCTTTTGTTACTACAATGTGCGAGACTTTACGATTGAAGATGACAACGATGAACAATGAAAAATAGTTTATGCAGCCTTATATCGGAATGCTATGCTAGAAGTAAACTGCATATGTCAATTATTTGAGTTTAGATGAATCCTTTTTTGTCACCCCCTATGCGTATTACTTTAGCGTGACGCTCTTCGTGTCCCCTCACAGTACATTTTGGAAAGATGGAGAAAGGCCTTCAAGCGTTATTATGGTCGTGAAAAATGGATAAGCGAGTTGGACTATAATGCATCCACATTCTTAGATCGATACGATCCTATGTATCGCGA
This sequence comes from Stephania yunnanensis, assembly GCA_039657365.1. NCBI lineage: Eukaryota > Viridiplantae > Streptophyta > Magnoliopsida > Ranunculales > Menispermaceae > Stephania > Stephania yunnanensis. The sequence goes on along the minus strand of CM077584.1, from coordinate 45,927,543 downwards.
TATTCTCGCTTGGCTGACTTTGGTTGCACCTCAATCGAGAAGTTGAAACTCGTGCTTGAAACAATTGAGTAGTTGGAGGTCAAGCTTGTTGACATGATTGATGTTGACTTTCCGTCTAAGGTGCATCCCCTGAAGGTGCCTTCGCCCAAGGCATCGGAGGGCACATCAGTTAGCCCTACTTAACAAATAAAAGAGCCAAAACATAAAACGTAAGGGTAGGCCTCAGGTAAATAGGAAGAAGTCACTATATGAGTATAAATAACAAGCCACCAACAAACAACGACCAATATAAGGTGGTAACAAGAAGCAACAACCTGTTAAGAATGACGACAATAAGAAAAAAATCGGTAATTTATTTTTTAGGCACACAAGTACTGTAAGTTTTTAAGTGCATTCGATTTAAGTCAAAAAAGTTTTTGGCTAGGTGGGGAAGAGAATAAAGAAGCAAAAGGCGATGGAAGAGCCAAGTGAATGTGAGTCGGGATGTACTGGGGGTGTGGATATGGGAGACATGTAAGTTTTGATCAATACTGTTGATTGGACAGAGCCATTGCTTTCTCAAGATTTCTTTACCCAAGTGCAAGAAATGAATTTCTAAATTCTTGATTTTCTTATTCAGTTTCCTTATTATAACTTCAATTTACTTGGCTAAACTTATGTGTTCATATTTAATTTCCTACATTTTGTGTTGTTTAGTATCGCTTCGATATAAGATTTTAAGCTTCTGTAAATTAATGGATCAAGTTAGATTTTGGCATATGATGTGATACATGACAAAAATTGGATTAGTGACATATTTGTTTACAATTTTAATGCAGGTTTAAATGAGGTTTGAGAGTTGGCGGCTCTACTTGATCAGGCCATATGGTGAAATGAGGATATTCATTGTGGTTGTAACCACCACCCACTTTACTCACATTGCCCATTGACTTTCCCTATTTAGCAAATACATGCCACAACCAACAGAGGGTTTTTTGTTCCCACTTTGCATGTCGTAGCCTCCATTCTCTCTCACAAAACCTTAACAATGGTGGAGGTGACTTTGGTGACTAAGACTCCTCTATAGGCTAGAGTTCCAGCAGACTCTAACAAGGTTAAGAAGAAAGCAAAGGCTGCAGATGCGTCACATGACTGACCCAAAAAGAAGCAGAAGGTCCTAGAGAAAGGCTCTCTGACTGACAGGGAGAAAGGTAAGCCCACCAGATCCGATATGAGGTTGAATATGGCAGGGATGTCGAAGAAAGCAAAGCTTCCTCCAAATACATATGACACCTCAATGTGGTCACATACAATGATGAAGGACAATCCAAAATGAAAAGTGAGGCTAGTGAGTTTACTACCACTTTAGCCACCATCGATGCCATATATTCCACAAAAGAGTGCCTTAAAAGTAGGAGCCTTAATTTTGAGTATTTCAACTATATTAATGTGAATGTTAGGGATTTTTTTTTAGAAGTTAAGATGAACTAACTTTATGTCCACCACGCTCCCCATTAACTCTAAACAGTGAGGTCATTCTATGCTCACTTGTATTCTTGCGACCCAAATAACATTTTTGTTTACACACTTTCCTTCAGGGCTTTAGCATAACAACGTCTAAACCTTACATTCATCAATTATTTGGCCTGTCGAAGGATAAAGTTAAGTGCTATGGCGAGAGCCAATTGTCCAAAGTTCAAAATTTTGATGTAACCACGACTTTGGTGGAACTATCTAGAGGGTTTGTGTGACAACCCAAAAATTCAAAATACCCACTAAGGGTAAAGTAGTAATTTGATTTCGGTTAAGATCAAACCCTAAAAACCATAGATATATTAATTATTATAATTTAGTGAGCCACCTTAATACACTAATTATTTCGGCACAAATCAATTAGGGAGTTAGAAGGAGATCATCAAGAGGATTGGAAAGGGAAAAAAGAGCACGTGTACTCGAAAGAACACTAAATAGGTAAGATTTTATTTTTCCTAGCATCCATTAATTGTGAATATCACATTATTTCCATGTTTCGATAATTATTAGTGGTGAATCTTGGGGTATAACCACCAATTAATGGAGGGCTTGTGTTCTAAGAAACCAATCGAGTTTGGAACTCCTTTTTAAGATGGAAAGATTTCGGCACGCAAAATCGCGCCATGAAATGACGTCGGCCAACGGATCACCATCGGTGAAGGGCGGCAGCGGCACTATCGCCACCACTGGTGCGCCGCTGCCAGAGAGGAGAAGGGCATCCTAGTAGAGCCCTACACTCAAAATGCCCCTACTAACTCTCGAGCAGAATGCCCGAAAAGAGTGAGGGATGGGGGGAGCATTTGCTCCCCCATGCACGCGTACCAGGGAATTGCCCCTGCACCCAAATCAGGGGCCAAATTGGCTCCTAAAACAAAAAATAAATAAAATATTAATTAACTAATTATATATATATATAAAGAAAAATAATATGCTTCCAAATGTGGTGCATACTTTAGCCCGAGGGAAACTTTGGGCGGACCCCACTTTCGACCTTCTCACAAGCGATATGGGACCCGTAGGGACCACACTAGTGAGCCCCACCCAAAGCAATTGAATAATAATTAATTTTGAATCTCAAATCGACGAATAATGCAACTGTTTAAATTTACTTAGATTCGCATTGGACCCCGAGCGTGTGAAGATTGAAAGTAGGATTCGCGGCGAGTCGAGGTAAGTGGAGAGCTTGCTCAGTTATCAAATATGGCTTGATATTAGTTATGTTAGGACATGTTTTTAACTAGAGACTTGGGGAATGGGTTGCGTCATGCTATTGGCTTGGATCTACGTATCTATGGAATGTAAGTGCATTTATTTTCCCCTCTTATAATATTCATTGCCTCATGATGTTTGTGGAGTTCCTACCGAGGGCATTAGTAGCAAGTATTATCTAATGCCCCAAGATGTTTATGGTGCCACCGAGGGCTTTACTATTTATTTCCCCAGGATGTTTGTGGAGTTTGCCACTGAGGACTTTACTTGTCTAATTGAATTCAAAAGTGTATCGCTTAAGGACATGAGTTGGAGTTACCTTCTCTTGTACTTTTGTGAAGACGGACATGCATCGGTGACGCCTTTGATGAACTTACTATTGGTTTGATGGGGCTAACGAGAAGGCACATAAGGCCTGTGTGTCATCTAGCAGTTTCCATCACCACGAGGGTAGGTGAATCGGTCACCAAATTCTTGCCAATAACTAGTATGCATTGAATGAGACCACAACTTTATATTATTACTAATTTCTATGGTATCTCTCTTTCGTGAACCTCATGCATGATGATGAGTTTTGACTTTAATATGCTTTATCAATCTTGCAGAAGTGGTTTATTAATGCTTTATAAATCCATGTGAATCCTTATTTTAATGCTTTATTCAATTTCAATTCATTCTAGCCTTGCATGCTTATTAAATATTACTTGCGTATTTGATGGTTGAGCAGGTTTTCCGCATTATTGAGCTGGTTCTTTTAGCTCACCATACTTACATCTCAGGATCTTCCACATCAGCTCTAGATCGAGATAAGGGAGAGGCGATAGATTGAAGCATTCTCTTTTAATGTGAGCCTTTTGATGATATTATCTATTTATTGGATTTTAAAATTATTGAACTTGGTTTATATTTAAATAGGTTTTTTTGGTAGAATGGACCTTCTTCTCCTTTAATTTAAACTATTTAGTATTATTCGAATGTCTTAAATTGTTGTAAGGACAAGGAAACCCAACGATAATTTTATAGTATGTAATATGGGTTTTTTTTTATTTAATTCCACAATTATTTATCCGTATGCACTAGTTTGATATTTCGCAGGTTGTTTTAGGCGTACCAAACCACTCCCTCAAACTCAAATCGGTTATTTGGTCTGAGTGGAGGTTTGGGCCTGGCGACCCGACCCTAGGTCGGAGTCGGGTCATTTCAATTGGTACCAGAGCATAGGTATTAGAACCTAGGGAAACATTAGGTTAGTGGAACCTAAAGTTATTTTAGAGCCTTTAAGACTTAGAGGTCAATTTTAAGTTGGATGAATCAATGGTATGAGACATTGGTTCAATTTCAACTTAACATTCTTAAAGGATAAATCCTAGGATGGGATGGGATAAAAGAAATCTTACAAAATATTTATTATGTTGATTATTTGTTGCCTTGTATATATGAATATATCGTTAGATATATATATATATATATATATATATATATATAAATTGCATTCCCTATTAATCTAATGGTCTTTGATGGTTTCCGCGAGCGGATATGGAACTTGAGCTCCACGAGACAATATAGGGAATGATAATGAATGACACAAGGAAATTGAAGTGAACTCCTTAAGAGAGAAAACCCACACTCGCTTTAAGTGATATTTACAACGACTACTATGAGAATGTCACGCGTTGATTGGAAATTACATAGTGTAATGTGCCTATACTTAATAATAGTGTAGCAAATAAAATTCTCAAACCACAAAAATTATGAGACTTGAAAGGGTCACGAATAAATTTTGATCTCAAACAACAAGATTAAGTTAGTTCGGCTATGAAGCTCAACTTGAGAATTTAATTCGAGATAAGAAGGACATTTGTACTCTTAAACATCTAATTTTTAATTACATATGTGAATCAATGGTCTATAATTTGACTAGAAGGTCATTACTATAATTTGACTTTCGTTGTTACATGCGTTATATTTTCCTCGAAAAAAAAAAAAAGAGTATTCGACTATAGTGCGCTATAATCTTTGTGGTGTTGCGAGTTGATGTTTATCAATTTTCAAGGAATAACTCTAATTGTTTTACAAGATTTGAATGCATAACTAAGTGTAAAGGGGACGAATTAATTTTCTTGGTGCTTTAAAAATGAACTGAATAAACTCCCGTGTATTTCGAAGATTCCTTGTCATTATTTCACTGTAGTGTTTACAAAATGAGTTTTACTTTGATTCGACAAGTATGGTTGAGATATCTTGAATGATTGGTCTAATGAAGGTTTAGATCCAGTTCGGTTTGTATGAAAGAATTTTAATGAAATTGAAGGTTTTGACTTAATAAAAATGCAAAGTATAGGTTTGGACCTAAGTTATTATATTATGATCGAAATGAAAACATTCATGTGGTTATGAAGTACTTCTAAGTCGTGTTGACCAAATTGATTTGAAAAGACTTTTACAGTCACTTGAAAACTCAATGACGAATTTAGCTTTTCCTATGAAAATGAATTTAACTCGATTTTTGAAATAGGGTTTTTGATGAAAGCACAAGATTTTGGAAAAGTTTCGGTTCGAAGTTTACTTATTGATAATTGAATCATGTTTGTCGAGTTTTAATCGATCATATACAAAAGAAAGTTAATTTTAAACCAGCTATTAATGAAGTGAATATCAAAATTCAGGATCCCAAGTCGAGGGATGTATTTGATAAGATTGTCATGAGTGGGGATCATGATACCAAACAAAGATTTGTAAAGGTTGAAAGGACACAAAACATGAGTTTAAAATAAAATAAATCAAAGGTAACCGATTCAAAGATAAATTCTTCTTATTTCACTAGAAATGAGTTGACTCATAAAATTGAGAATACCAAAATTAGATAAATCGTGTTCAAAATGAATGTGGTGTACGAAATGACGGTTGAGAAATTAAATGAATGCCTCAAAACTAAATGATTATATGACTCAATATTTGTACAATTCGAAGGGAGCACATCAATGTTAATGATGTCGTGATAAATCTAATGATAGGTGAATCATTAAAATTGAGGATACCCTACTAAAAGAATATCGTTGGTATGATTGTCCTGTAATGAACACATGAACTAAAGATTATTGAGGCAAAATGGAACCTAGCATGATTGTAAAGGTAGTTATATAAATGAAAATAACGTCGAGGAATAAATAATGTAACTAATGCCACCCAACCTAAGTCAATGATGAGTTGATTCTTAAAATTGGGGATCCTAAGATATGATGGACCTGTGGGGAGACGAATAAGTGAATATGTGGTAAGAAAAAAATTTATGAATCCAGAGAGAAAACATTAACTACGATAGCTTTTTGTAGTCATGGGATTTGCAATGAAGTATCCTACTCAAGAACTTAAAACCTCAAATCGAAATGGTGACGTCACGAGAAATCATAATAATTGTTTGTGAAATGTAACCCAAAATTTCTCAATAAGACCGAACGTTATTGTAAGAACCTGGACTACCAAACTAGACAGTTTGGGAAGGATAAAGGATCGAATCAATGATAGATAAAAAATTTAAAATTGGGGATCTTAAGCTAGGATTGACTCCTAATAAAGTTCATATTATGTAAGACGAACAATACGATAACTAGGAAGGATGAGAAGACCTATTAAGCTAGTTATGAATCATGAGCGTCTAAGTGGAGATGAGATCTTTTAAACTCGACACCATTATGAATTGTTAAAAAAAGTGTTGCTAGCACTGGGGAGTCAAAGAGCTTAGTGTAAGTTCAAAAGTGAAAATCCTAATTGAATGGTGTAAGAGAACTTGAAATGCAACCTAAATGGAAAAATAATAGGTGTACAAAGATAACCAAGTGTTGAGGATATTGACAAGTGGTAAAAGGCACGAAATATCAAATTTGACACCATAATTAGTGACAATATAAGAGTTTAAAACCATAACCAATTTACATTGGTGAAGCAGACTCGAACATTTCTTCTGAGAAAAGCTGAATTTGTGAACAATATAATTTCAAGTCAGTGTACATTTGATTCAAAGTTTTAAATAGCATGATGTGCAAGTTACGCTCGTCTAATTACTAAATACACAGTCATGTAAATTTATTTTGAAGTATTGGAAAAAAATAAAAATAAAATAAACAGTGTGACAGTAGTAACGCACACGGGTAATAAATTGAAACACTGATGGTGAATTATTACTTAAAATAATTAGATCGTAGTGAGTTATATGTGCTTAATGACAAAACCGTATGAGTTATATATCCTCAAGAAACGACACGGAAGTCAAACCACCATTGAATTCTCAATGAGAGAAGTTTTAAATAAACTATAAGAGCTAAGAGTTAGCTCGGGAGGACGGTAAAATACGATTGTGTAATAAATGTGAACCTTGATAAAGCAAAACTAATTTAAAGCGGTCACCCAGGATCGTGATGGTTAATTTGTACGAGGACGCGATATGACAAGTCTCCACAAATTTGAATGATTACAATATGATACTTTGGTATGAAATAAAAATTACGATGTAATAAAACGCATACAAATTAGTCCACAGCTTACCAAAGGTGTGAGCTTAGTGTGTAAGTAAATGGTTAAATGTGACAGAGAAGTTACGAGGTGGACCATTAGCCAAGAGTTGATTTGAATTATGAACCCACAACAATTAACGTTGGTAAACGAGTAATAATAATGATGTTAAGATATAATTCCAAAAAAGAATATTATGATTGCTCATTTGTATCCTCCACAGATAAGTCGCAAGGGTATGATGAGTCGTTCATTGATATGTGTAACCAAGATGTTGACAGAGATGGTGTGCTAGTGTTCATATTATAGCAGACATCTATCCTTATTCTTACAACCAGTTGGCGGTATGGATTTGTTGCTAGATAAGCATAGATATGTTTCGACACAGATATGCACCAAATTACATCTCAGTATGGTTCGCTCTACTTGTTGGTTTGACGACTTGGGTGCATGTCACGATATCAGTGGAGATTATAATGAAATACCCAGAAATGCGTGAACATACAAGAACTTGGCAGATAATTTAAGTATAATGACTCTATTGGGACTTATACGAGACAGACCTTACAAATTTCGGTCCGTAGGACGAAAATAATACAATTGAGAAGTCAAAATCAAAATTAAGAGTGAATTTCAAGTAGGGTATAAGTAAATTTTGCAGGTACGGACTTGCCCTAGTAAATAAAGGATCGTAAAAGAAATCATTGCGAATATATGCGTTGGACTACAGATGTACTTTACTTCTACTTTTGAGGATGAAAGTTCTTTAAAATTGGGGATATTGTGATGACCCAAAAATCCAAAATACCCACTAAGGGTAAAGTAGTAATTTGATTTGGGTTAAGATCACCTAAAACCCCTAGATATAATAATTATTATAATTTAGTGACCCACACTAATACACTAATTATTTCAACATAAATCAATTAAGGAGTTAGAAGGAGATCATTAAGTGGATTGGAAAGGGAAAAAAAAACACATGTACTCGAAAGACACCAAGTAGGTAAGATTTTATTTTTCCTAGCATCCGTTAATGGTGAATATCACATTTTTTCGTGTTTTGATAATTATTAGTGGTGAATCTTGGGATACAACCACCAACTAATGGAGAGCTTGTGTTCTAAGAAACCAATTGAGTTTGGAACTCCTTTTTGAGATGGAAAGATTTCGGCACACGAAATCGCGTCACGAAACGATGTCGGCCAATGGATCATCGTCAGTGAAGGGTGGCAATGACACTACCGCCGGTGCTAGATGGGGGAATAGCCTCCTAGTAGAGCCCCTACCCCCAAAATCCCCCCCACCAACTCTCGGGCAGAACGCTCGAGAGGTGAGGGATAGTTGCGCATGAACTAAGTGCGTACATACTAGGGGCAATTGCCCTGCACCCAAATCTGGGGTCAAATTGGCCCCTAAAACAAAAAAATAAATAAAATATTAATTAACTATTTATATATACTAAATATATATATATAATATGCTTCCAAATGTGGCGCACACTTGAGCCCGAGGGAAACATGGGGCATACCTCACCTTCGACCCTCTCACAAGCGATGCAGGACCCGCAGGGACCACGCTAGTGGGCCCCACCCAAAGTGATTGAATAATAATTAATTTTGAATTTTGAATCGTCGAATAATGCGACTGTTTAAATTTATTTAGATGTGCAAGGCGGTTTGCGATGGACCCCGAGGGCGCGAAGATCGAAAGTAGGATCCGCGGCGAGTTAAGGTAAGTGGGGAGCTTGCTCAATTATCAAATATGGCTTGATATTGGTTATGCTAGAGACTTGGGGAATGAGTTGCATCATGCCATTTGGTTTGGATCTACGTATCTATGGAATGTGAGCGCATTTATTTTCCCCTCATGATATTCATTGCCCCAGGATGTTTATGGAGTTCCCACCGAGGGCATTATTAGCAAGTATTATCTAATGCCCTAAGATGTTTGTAGAGTTTGCCACCGAGGGCTTTACTTGTCTAATTGAATTCATAAGTGTATCACTTAAGGACATGAGTTGGAGTTGCCTTCTCTCGTACTTTTGTGAAGAGGGATATGCATCGGTGACGCCTTATATGAACTTACTATTGGTTTGATGGGGCTAACGAGAAGGTACGTAAGGCATGTGTGTCATCTAGTGGTTGCCATCACTTCGAAGGTAGGTGAATCGGTCACCAGATTCTTGCCAATAACTAGTATGCATTGAATGAGACCACGACTTTATATTATTACTAATTTCTATCATATCTCTCTTTTTTGAACCTCATGCATGATGATGAGTTTTGACTTTAATATGCGTTATCAATCTTATTAACGTGGTTTATTAATACTTTATAAATCCATGCAAAGCCTTGTTTTAAATGCTTTATTCAATTTGAATTCATGCTAACCTTGCATGCTTAGTAAATATTACTTGCGTATTTGATGGTTGAGTGGGTTTTCCACATGACTGAGCTCTGTTAGTTCTTTTAGCTCACCCTACTTACATATCATGATATTCCACATCAGCGCTAGATCGAGACAAGGGAGAGGCGATAGATTGAAGCTTTCTCTTTTGATGTGAGCCTTTTGATAATATTATATATTTATTGGATTTTGAGATTATTGAACTCGGGTTATATTTAAATAGGTCTTCTGGGTGGAATGAACCTTATTCTCCTTTAATTTAAACTACTTAGTATTATTCGAATGTCTTATATTGTTGTAAGGACAAGAAAACTCAATGATAGTTTTATAGTATGTCATATGACTCATATGGTTTTTTATTTAATTCCGTAATTATTTATCCGTATGCACTAGTTCGATATTTCGCAGGTTGTTTTGGGTGTGTCAGACTGCTCCTTCATACTCGAAGCATTTATTGGGTCTGAGTGGTAGTCAGGGTCAGGCGACCCAACCTTAGTTCGGGGTCGGGTCGTTTCAGTTTGTCTCTAAGAACCCAAAGAAACCTAGTGTTAGAGAGCTAATGGTCTTGGCTGGATTGGTCCATCATCAAGTGGGCCATGTGATTTGCCTTAGGACTGTTGGACAAACTTGCATGAGCCACTATGATATATTCTTGACCAGGGCCATGCTAAATGGGGTGGAGATTGACCTAGCCAACATTATAGTATCTCAAATGTACAAGGCAACCCTAAAGGCAAAAAAAGATTGCCATATAAGCCCATCACCTTTGCGCCCTATTTGATGATGCTAGTCTCACTTTCTCTCCCAAAAAAGAGTATGAAAAGTGCTTGAATGAAAAAAATATATGATTGGCGAAAAATGTATACCCCGAATGCAATACAATCTTGTGGATGGTAAGTAGATCAATCCCCTTCACTTAAGAAAAGTGAGTAGGGTGACTGTAGAGCCAAGGAAGGAAAAAAACCTGGAAAGAAAAAATAGGGAAGAGTGCAGTGAAGAATGCAGGGAAGGAGTCGACTGCATTATACTTCTGATGAGGAATGAGGTAATTTACTAGAAGACTCAGGTAAGCATACGGAATAAGAGGATAATAGCTTAGATGAAGGAGCTGATGAAGTAAATGATGATGAGGTTATTGATGAAGCTATTGATTAATCGGACAGTGAAAGTAATGGTATAAGCTTTTCATTCAAGTTTTTATTTAGTTACTTCTTTTTTCCATTACCATCTATTTGTTAACTTTATTTGTATCCAACGAATGTCAAGTGACTATAGGTGGAAATGCTCAAAGTGGAGAAATTGTATATCAATCAGACGATCAAAGCAATGGTATTAGCTTCTCATTCATTCTTTTTTATTCAATGTTTTATTTAGTTTCTTTTTGTTGCATTATTGAATCATTAGTTGTATCTACTTGTTAACTTTATTTGTTTCCAATGAAGGTCAAATGGATATAGGTGGAAAAGCTAGAGGGGGAGAAGCTGTAGATGACATATTTGACGATACGCTCATGCGTACCTTTCATCACCAAAAATTTATGAATTAGAAAGGCCATCAACCAAAGAAGGAGAGAACGAATTAATGGATAAACTAGAGCCGTAGGACCATGTCATGGAGCAATTAAAGTAATAAGACCATATCATGGAACAAACAAAGGAGTTTCACCAAGAGTATGACTTGGATGACCAACACAAGCAAGTAGAGGAAGAACTAGATGTGCTGCTGCAAAAACACTTTTGAGGCGAGAGGAACCAGCATAGGTACAACTATTCCTCCTCAACTTGAGTTGACAATAAGGACCCTACAACACTAGGAAGAGGTCAGTGAAAAATTGAAGGTAATGAAGAAGCAATTGGAGAAATTGAAGCTATCCGTGAAGACATCAAACTCATTCATAGTGCAGCAACATTAAATTGAATAGATAAGAAATGCAATGCAATTGGCAGTATAGTCCTTCATCGCATATGTGCTGCAAAAACACATAGAGAATATACATAAAATACTACATACCTCATTGGCAACGAAAGAGAATCGGGTTGAAGAATTGAAGCAGCTGGTGTAGTCCTCATCAACAACCCTAAAGCAGGAAATTGAAAAACATGGTAAAGTATACAATTGAAGGATTAAAAAATAATATCCGTACTACTATAGTCCAAAATTATACCTTTTATGACATGCGTATTATGAGGCTAGAGCAGAATATAAATTCCCCGGGGTCGGATTGAAATGAGAGGTGGCATAGGTTAAACTACAAGTTACTCCAAGGAATGAAGGTCCGACTGAACAAACCGTACCAGGTGGTGTTTTGGCTACACTAGGTGACATGAAGGGAAGGTCAGCTGAACATAACTCTTAAGGAAAAAACAATTAATTTGACTGACCATTAGATTATGAACTTCTCTTTTACATTTCTTTTTTATTCAGGGTACTTAACTTTTTTTTTTTTTCGCTTATTAAGTGGTTTGTTGTATGTTTGATTACGTGGTGGTTTGGTTATGTTGGTGTGGTACTTTGAGCCCGAGGGGCATAAACTTGGTTACACAGTTGGTTTAATCTTTCATTGTTAGGTTATGTTTATATATATGGTAGTTGAGCCCAAGAGGCATAAACATGGTTACACAGTTGCTTTGATCTTATAAGGTTTTCATGGTGGCACCTGAACTTTATGATATGTTAAGTCTTTTGATCAACAAGTACAAATTCATTTATTTTGTGGGATGATGATGCCTATTTCATAGTATTGATTATGTTGATTGCTCAACTCATTTGTAGTATATAATGCCTAGTTGTAATGGGGATCATTGCTATATAATGGATAGTCGCATTGGTTGATTAATTACTTCTCTTCTTTCCAATAACATATACAAGGTTTATATCTCATTTGTTTGTGAAACCCTAATCAACTTGTAACAAAACAAAAGAATAAAACATTTATAATTCTACTAAAGTTAACAACACAAATGTACGCATAACATATATCATTCATAAGTGGCTAACTTCCATAACCATAAACAGTCTCCATGGCTCACAACCACAAGCAGATTCAGTCTTCATGTCTCACAACCACATGCATATAAAATTTCCATGGCTCACAGCTACAATCACATACACACAGATACAACTAAACAACCAACACATACATGCAAATTAGAGTCAATATTTTATTCCATTAAACAACCAACACATACATCACAAACCTTCCTTCAAAGCTTCCACTATGCAACGAGACACATTTATCACTTCCACTACAGCTGCAACATCTAATTAATGGCTTGTAAGGCATCAATGATCCATTGACCAGGAGGATGCGGATGTGGGGGAATGCATACGTACTCATCCCAATAGTTTGGCGGTACTCCAGAGCCGAGTAGTGACATTGTCCGTTCAGGAGCATTGCCTATAAATTTAGACTTTACTGCTTGTGAATTCTTCAAGGCTGCAATTGCCTTTTATTTGGTTGCACAAGATATGTAGCTACAAACCTTGTACCCACATATGGACCAACAACATTCCTTTCATGTCTCCAACACACTTGTTTCCTACCTACTAAATATAACGTACCATTTTTTGCCCTTGCTAGATAAAACCTGCAAAAAATATAGTATGGACATGAAATAAAATGAACTCAACATACATAACCTCAAATTTAATTGAGAACCTAAACTTAGATTGAGATCAATCTGAAAAAATGAGACCAAGGTTACATTATCCCCATCAAGATCATCGTCAATAATGGAAATTGCTAAAAAAAGAATAAACATGAAAAGAAACCCTGACGTTGGACATTAATACCTCAATATTTATGACTTATTCATGACTCTTTCAATTAATCAAACAACAAAGCATAACAATAAGGAACACAAAACCATAAAACTTGAACAAAATCTCACATATTCAATCCTATGACCATGAAAGTGTTAGAGTATTCTCATTGTCATCATCTCTCACTACAATAAGACCCAACAAACAAAATGCTAAAGTGTTCTCTTTCAGTAGGAGAATTTTATTTACCACCATCAATAGCATTGTCTGAACCCTAAACCCTAAATATTATAACATTAACAACAAAAAATCATAAGCAACAATGTCCAGAGTTTACCATGAGCAGAGAATCCGAATATGAGAGAACTAGTGGCTGGCTTACGAGCAACAATGCAATCTCAGCTCAGATTCTTCTTTGTGGCAAAAATGAATTTTTGTGGTTGAGATGGGGTATAGATAAAGAAAGAACAACAAACCCTGCCCACTAAGGAACATAAAACATTAAGCCCTGAACAAAATCTCACATATTCAACCCTAAACCCCTCAAAATGCTAGAATGTTATCTTTGAGTAGGAAAATTTTACTTACCATCCTAACCAATAAGCTTTAGAGTTTTTACCGTGACTAAAAAAAACTACTTGGAGAAGTAGTGGGTGGCTCACGAGCAACAACTATGTCTGAGCTCTGCCTCTTCTCTGTAGTGGCTGGTTCACGAGCAACAACGCTGTCCAAGCTCTGATTCTCTCTTTTGTGTTCTGTGTGAGATTTAGTTCTTTTTTTTGCTTGGTGTAGCTAAGATGAGATGGGGATGAGAGAAAGAAAGAAAGACAATAGCGGGTTGTTCAATTTTTTGGTCGTCAGTCGACTGACGCCCTGACAAGTACGACCTGACAACCGGCTGAGGCATCGTCAGCTCTACAGTTGAGTTGACAAACTTATTTTGAATTTTAGTGAAAAGCAAATGAAAATTAGGAGCCGCTGACATGGTGGGACCGCGCGTGCTGAGTCGGCTCCACTTCGATGAGTGGAGTTCCTGCGTGCCCGTTCGAGTGCATCCTAGCATTTTCCCAAAAAAAAAAAAAAAAAAAAAACTTAGAATGTCGTGCCAACTAGGCTAGCTGCTAATGGTGATGAAAACAAAGGTTGGTTTCAAAGATAGCATAGTTTTACATATAAAAGGAAATGATTTTAAGCTAAATGCCCTTCTCTCTCTCTCTCTCTACATATGTAAACATCAAAATCAGGAGTTTTTATTTAAGAAAAATACACAAAAAGTAGGCAAAAAAAAAAAATAAAAAATTCTACTGCGCCTTGATAGAAACACATCAGGGCGGACTGAGGAGAGAGAAAAGAGATCTAAAATAAGCCGCAAAAACAAGCTACAACAAATTAAATTTTTTTTAAAATAATGACAAAAAATCACTTAAAAAATTGAAATTATTAATTTTTAGAGAGAGAAAGTAGAGAGAGAGAGATGGGATCACTTTATTACCTTTTTCATGTTGCACGCATCCACGGCAGAAGAAAGAAGGGTACAACCGGCCTACAGGTTACTGCTGAGCCAGAGGAAAGAAGAGAAGAGAAGAAGAAACAAGAGCAACTACACATCCAAAGGTTGTAGTAGTAGTGTAGAGATTTTCATTTTTCATCACATCTGAAGAAACAAATCCAAAAAAGTGAGATTTTTAGATATTGTAAGAGAGGAGTACTTTTTCAATCTACAAACACATAGTGGTGTGGATTTGGTGGTCAAGATGAATCGGATGAGAAGAATGAGAGGAAGAGACCAAAAGAGATGAAAAAAAATATGGAGAAACAAAGCAGCAGATTTAGATTACTGTTGTTGCGTGCTGTGGTGGTGTTGCTGAAAGAGAGAGGGAGAGGAACAATGGGGGTTTTCTTCTTCTTCTTCAAGTGCATGTTCTACTAGTAGTTTTTTTTTTTTAGGGAGAAAGCTACCTCAGGTTTTCTCTGTTCATCCCATCTTTGAAGTAGAAAAAAAAATCCATGACCCAGTTGATTGTTTGCAGAAATTTTGAAAACCCAGTTCTGGTTTTGATCTATCTGTATTGGGTATTTGTGGATTGAAAAGATTTTGAGTGGGTAGAGAGATTTTGTGGAGTAGATGACAGGGATACCCTTTAATTTGCAGGCAAAGAAGGGGGTGTTCCAAGTTTCTGAGATCTCATCTTCATCAAATCTTTGTACTGCTAGTGCTACTTCAGTTTCATCATTTTCTTCATTACTAGTTGTTGATAATCACAAGTGGAAGAGCAAGAGCTGCTGCTACAAAGACGAAATCATCACCAGTGGTTGCTTCGAACCCACATCTGTTCTGGATACAAGGAAGAGCCCAAGCCCTCCCACTTCCACATCAACCCTGTCTTCCTCCTTGGGCGCCCCCAGCACCACCGGATCCACTGACTCGGCCGCCGGCGTGGCGGCTGTTTCCGACAACCCCCCTTCTTCGAAATGGCCGTCGACCCACGACGACACCGCCGCAGCGGCGGCAGCTGAGCCTGGTGGGAACATCAACAGGAAGGATGAGTGGGGTTCTGAGCTCCAGCCCATTCCCACAGCCTTAGAGATCATTGGAGGAAGCACTGTTGGTGTTGGTGGTGGAGGTGGAGGTGAAAAATGCGGTGGTGGTGGTGGTGGAATGGAGGATTGGGAGTCGATGTGGCCGGAGACGGCGGCGTCGTCCCCGAGCCAAGAACAGTCCCTGCTCCGGTGGATCATGGGGGATGTGGAAGACCCATCCTCAGGGCTGAAGCAGTTCCTGCAAGGTGTAGGTCCTTCTGATCATCATCAGTTTGAGGGCAATGCTGGTTTTGGAATTCTTGATTCTGGGTCTGGGTCTGCTGCACTTGAACCTCTCACTCACCCTTGCTTGTTACCTCCACAACTCTCCAACAATGTCAGGCCTGTTGTCTCCAATTCTCTCTCAATACCTCTCCACAACAAAGGTCATAATCCTAACACTTCAAACCCAATTTTCTCTCCATTATCTAACAGTACTGCTGCTCTCACACTCCCACTCCCACTCAATCTCCCCCTCCCAATCTCTCTGTCGTCTTCAACTGGGTTTTTCCAGCAACCCCAGCAGTTTGAAGTGGCTGATGAGAAGCCTCAGCTTTTGAGCCCTCATCATCAACAGATTCTGATAAATCAGCACCAACAGCAGAACCAGAACAACAGCAACAGCAACAGCAGCAGCAGCAACTCTGCTTTCTTTGTGCACTTGCCTTCCTTTGCACAGCAAGACCAGCAAACCCTTCTCCCCCCACAGCCCAAGCGCCACCACCCATCTGTTGTTGACCCCAGTTTTCAGATCTCTAAGGCTCCCTTCACTGATTCAGCTCAGGAGTTGTATATGAGAAGACAACAGCATCAGCAGCAGCATCAGCATCAGCATCAGTTGCAGTTGCTACCCAGTCATCTCCAGCAGAGGCCATTGATGGGTACAAAGGCCAAGCTTGTTGGTGGTGATGGTGGTGGTCCTGGCGAGGAGGTCTCTCACCACCACAACCACCACCAGTACCACCATCAGTTCCATCAGACTCAGCAGACCCACCACCACCACCAGCAGACCCAGCAACAGCAAGCATTGATCGACCAGCTCTTCAAGGCCGCCGAGCTGGTCGAGTCAGGGAATTTGGTACACGCGCGAGGGATATTGGCGCGGCTCAATCACCAGCTCTCACCCGTCGGAAAGCCCCTCCACAGGGCGGCTTTCTACTTCAAGGAGGCCCTTCTCCTCCTCAGCAACAACAATGCGGCGACCGTGACGGCGGCAACTTCGCCTCCACAGAGAATCTCCACCCCCTTTGACGTCTTCCTCAAAATTGGCTCCTACAAGGCCTTCTCTGAGACTTCTCCGATTGTCCAATTTGCGAATTTTACGTGCAATCAGGTCCTCCTTGAAGCTCTTGAAGGTTTCAACAGCATTCGAATCATCGATTTCGATTTGGGGCTTGGTGGCCAATGGGCTTCCTTTATGCAAGAGATCTCACTGAGGATGGGTGGTGCCCCTTCTCTCAGAATCACTGCCATTACCTCTCCTTCATCACATGATCATCCACTTGAACTTGTTCTTGCTAAGGACAATCTTTCGCACTTTGCCAGCGACTTGGGCATCTCTTTCGCCATTGAAATACTCAGTCTCGATTCATATGATCCTACTTCGTGGTCCCTTGCACTTAATGTATCGGAGGGCGAAGCCATTGCTGTGAATCTCCCTGCTAGTCCTTCGTCTTATCACCCATCAACATTCCCTTCAATTCTTCGACTAGTGAAGCAGCTTTCTCCGAAGATTGTGGTTTCTGTCGAGAGAGGGTCCGACTGCACTGACTTGTCCTTCTCCCAGCACTTTCTGCATTCCCTCAATTCAAATGCAGTCTTGTTGGAGTCACTTGATGCTGTGAGCACTAACCCGGATACAGTGAACAAAATTGAGAGGTTTTTGCTCCAGCCGAGGATTGATTGCGCTGTGCTTCGACGTCACTGTGTTCTCGAGAAAGTGCCGCCTTGCAGGACAATATTTGCAACTGCAGCATTTTCTCCATTCCCATTCAGTAATTTTACTGAAACCCAGGCTGAATGGTTGGTAAAGAGGATCAAAGTGAGGGGATTCCATGTCGAGAAGCGCCAGAACTCGCTTGTTCTCTGCTGGCAAATGCAGGATCTCGTCTCGGTATCGGCATGGACTTGCTGAGAATTAGGCCTTTTTTTTGTTGCAGGCAAGGAGGTTGGGTTCTACAGTTTCAGTTGCAGAAGAGGTGGCGATGCATAAAAGTTATGTTGTTCTAGTTGTCTTTCATCATTGGTAGGTAAAAATTAAATTGTGGATGGAACCCAAGGTCTTACACTTCATTTTGTGCGTTTTCTTGCCTGTGATTCTCCTATTGTTGATGGCTATGTGGTTTAGGAAAATTGTTCATGTTAAAACTAAACATTTGACAATCTGGAAGATGTAGTACATACAGTCTTCTTTTCTTTCTCACTATTTTGGATATGGGTACTAGTACTTCTATGACATTTTAATGGTATTATGAGAGGCAGCTTTTGCTTCCAATTAATATGGTGGTTTGTGTACACTTGACAACAAGGGAAACAGAAATCTAAAACAAGATATTAATCCCCCAGAATTTTATTATTAATATGGCTTTAATATTAATATATGTGGATATTATGATGGATTACTGTTCCAATTTCATGTTGCAATTCTGTTTCTGAATGTTCCACTGAATTTTTGTGTTCTGCTATTCATCTTCTGATATTCTTTGTTGAGAAGTCTGATTCCATTCAAGTGGGAATACTAGAACTTCCTGTTAATGTAGAAGAACCTGTGTTTGATTCTGTTTGAATACTTGAAGGTCCTATTGCTCTCGAGTCTTCATGGGACTGTATGCATGAAATGAGAACTCTTATAGATTCTAGTTTTCAGTTTTTGGAGTTGTAACTCTTATAGAACTCTTATAGATTATAGCCATTAGCCAGTTTGAAAAATTCAAATTTCGTTGTGAAGAATTGGTGCCCCTGAACAGTTTATGTTACTCTCTGTTGCATCCTTCACTAGTCTTGTGCCTAGTTCACTGATGGTGAATTTATTGAGTATATTGGTTTTGGTTTCTAGGCTGATCACCAGAAGCATGATTTCCCCCTATTTTCTGTTAAGTTAGGTTCCTAGCCACCTAGATTTCCATCTTTTTAAGACTATTGGTCTTTTGAAGGAACAAGAGACCAGTAAAGAATTTTGTCCTACATTGTCAAAGTCCCTAATCTTTTTTCTTTTGTTTTATTCTAGACTATCTTAATCTGTGTTAAAAACTTTGAAGCTTTACTATAGAGGTGAAGTTGATAAACCTCATGTTCGAGCTCTGGGTATGGAGAAAACCTAGAAAACCTACGTGGTAGTTCAAACTAGTCAAGGTGGTTGGCTTGGAATACCAAGCACAGACCACCAAAAAGGAAAGTTGTCAAGAAACATGAAAGTAAAGAAAAGCTAGTTCAGATTTGTTGGCATATGATTGAGGAAGTTAGTGACATCAGATTACTTTTCTCCCCATCCCTGACCATGTATTTTTTCTAACAGATTTATTTTGCTTGAACAGATTTCCTTCTGTGTTATTACTATGCTGATATGTTGTTGACTTTTATGTATTGATTTGTATCTACTTAACTAGATCGAGCTTTAATTTTGGTTTTTCAGCTTTCTTAAGAATCTTGTTAAACATGCCTCTGATTGCAATCTTCTAGGATATTTATGACTTCCTGAAAACATAGCAACTGTGAACCCTTATCTTGAGTTAGATTATGTGCATATTTGCTGATCTCTTCATAATATTTAAGTGTGCCCTTTAAGATTGGTGAAAGCAATTAAGATACTTAAGGTTTACTGCAACAATTTGGATTTTTGAGGTGATGGTAGCACCACCAACTTGCATGTTATTATGCAAGCCATGTGTATGGATGTTTCAGTTGAAGATTATTGCATTATGTGGTGTATATTTTAATACATCATATTAATATGGTCAGAGTTTATATTACACATAGGGTCTTAATAGCAATGTACATTGAATTTGCTGATTAGTTGGATTAATATTTGAGCCTCTCCTAATTAACCCCACATGGCTCATCTTCTATTGGACCTCAGCATGATTAGTTTAAGGTTTTGTTTATGTTTTTTGTAATCTATGGCCTACTTGAAGGATTATTTTAATAAGATATACATGAATGTATATGAAGAAGAAAACATTTTCATCGAGGAGACCATGTTGCAGGTAAGAATGCAAAGTCATACTATATTTAATTGGGTTGTTATGTAGCTTAAACAAACAAGAAAACGCGTCCTTTTCATTGAACTATTTAAAGCTAAATCGTCTGCGAACGACTTTGATTATGGTGATTAAATTAATTATTGCACTCATACTCTCTCTCTCTCTCTCTCTATTTTGTTTATTGTGTAGTTTCTCTCTCTATTTTGTTTATTGTGTGGTTTGTTTCTAAGTGGGTTTATAATTAAGATTGATAATTATAGGACCTAAACTAATTAGTTAAAATAACCTTGGATGGTCTCTTTCCCGACCTAGTTTGGATTTTGTGTCAAGTGGGTAAATGAATTGTTTAATTGCTTTCAAGCAAGTTAAAGGGGTTATAGATTATAATTCCATATGGTCAGCCTAATTAAGCTCTTGTTAATTTCATGTGATTGGTACTTTTGGAATAATATTATAATAACTGCACTCAAATAATAATTGTAATCACTGTAGAATACGGTGGTCATGGTCTATTTATCCAAGGGATACCAAGGTTTGTGCTTGCGGACGTAATACAAGCTAGCTAGCTAATTTTTTATTTTTTTATTTTTTTATTTTTCAGAAAATATAGTTACTCATTCCATAATTCCCCGGCATAAAGCTGGGGACGGGCAGACCCAATTACATGATTTTTGGTCTCTCAGTGCCCGATGCGCAAGCGCATGGGCTCTTACATTTTCATCTTTAGAGATGTAGCAAAAATTAATGGGGGGACACTCTTTAACGAGATGTTTAACATCAAAAACTATCGGCTCAATCTCACTGTAGTAGCTGTCCGGGTTGTTGATGGAGTCGATGACTAACTTGGCGTCCGAGAACACACTCTTCAAGTTCTGAATGTCTGGGCAGCTTAGTATGGCACATTTTATTGCCCAGCATTCCGCCACCGCTACGGAGGAGGATTCTCCCATCCCCGCTAAGCTTGCTCTAACTACAGTGTCAGCTCCATTAACCAATATCCATCTGATTCCAGTCTCACCGCAGGTGGGATCTCTGGCCGCGTCAGTATAGATTGCATACCCTTCAGGATGTGATCCTCGTCTTCCTCCTGTATCCGTCCCTTTTTGATCCTTACTTAGTGCTTCTTGGAATATATTCACTTGGGTTGTTACATTATCCCTGACCTCTAGTGGATCTTTCATAATGTCGCTGAAGATAGCCTCGTTTCTTCTCTTTCAAAGTCTCCACATGGCAAAGGCACACCATTGTAACATCTCATTCCCATTGTTACACTCTGCTGCCTTTGTGGTGATGTACTCCCATATCTTAAGCAAAGTTTCCTTCACGTGCTTCCTTGTATTCAAGACGCCATGGAGCAATAAACCAGAAGGCTATCGCTACATCACATTGGAAGAGTATATGGGTTGGTGTTTCTTTAAAGTTGTGGCAAATCGGGCAAAGGAGACTTTCGCTAATTCTTCTAGTCCGTAGAGCTCTCTTGGTTGGTAACAAATCCTTGATGCATCGCCACAAAAAGAACTGGATTTTTCTTGGAACCTTCATTCTCCATAGGGACGTCTAGACCTTGCTACGATGGGGGGTGAGACTTGAATCCCCTCCAGGGGTCTACCCCAATGACCACAGATTATATGCAGATTTGCCTGTAAGTTTGCCTGATTTCTCATAATGCCATACCAATCGATCCTCACATCCTTCCCTGCTTAGTGGTGTAGCTAAGATGGCCCTGGATTCCTCTTTATTGAAGATTTTGTTGATCAATTCTTTGTCCCAAGAGCCTGTGTTTGGTGAGATTAAATCTTTAATCCATGTGAGGCCCTCTTTTCTTGGTGACCACAGCTTGGTTCTCCCCTTTCTGGCTACCCGAAAATCATCCCATATACGGAGTTTCGAACCCGATCCCACTCTCCCTACCTTCCATGCATCCTCTCCAGAACCATGAAGGTCTGGAATCCAGTTTTGCTGCCATAAAATCGCTCCTCCGGAAATATTTGCTTTTGATGAAGTTCAGGACTAGCTGGTTATCTCCCATCACGAGTCTCCATGCTTGCTTAGCCAGAAAGGTGAGATTAATTAGTTCAAGATCTCTGAACCCCAATCCCTCCACGCATGTAGCTTTTGCCATTTTTTTCCACTTACACCAATGTACTCCTCGTTCCTTTGTCGAATTACTCCACCAGTAGCGAGCCATTGCTTGTGATGGTGCATCTAGTGTTCCTTTAAGAAGCTTGAAAATTGACATTTGGTGGTTTGGAATGGCTTGTGCTACAGCTTTAAGTAGGACTTCCTTTCCCGCGATGGAAAGTAGCCTTCTTTCCTTAGGACCTTGCTGACTAGTCTTTCTATTGGGGCCTCGAATTGATTTTTCCTGGTTTGCCCTTCAATGAGTTGGATGCCAAGGTACTTGCCCTAACCATTAGTTGTTGAAATTTGAATTATTCCTTGAAGATGTCTCTTTATGATAGGAGAAACATTCTTACACTGAAGTGTAGGGAGCTTTTTTTCTTGTTCACATGTTGCCCTGAGAGTCCTGCATAAATCTGCAAAGCGTTCCTGATTTCATCTAGATTGCCTTCATTAGCCTTGTAAAACAATATTGTATCATTAGCAAACATTAAGTGGGACATTGAAGGGGAAAGTTGTTTAGCTTGAAACCCTAAAACCTGCCCATTGAAGGGGAAGGATAGGGCCTCTGAGCATATGACGAAGAGGAATGGGGAGAGAGGGTCTTTTTGTCGGATATCCCCTGTGGGAATGATTTCCTTTGACTATTCCCCATTGACCAGTATCTTGTTTGAAACAGATGAGATACACTATTTGATCCATCTAATCCATTTTTCTGTGAACCCCAATCTTCGCATCATCTCCATAATTAGTGGCCATTCTGATTTGTCATAAGCTTTGGATATGTCAAGTTTGAGAGCAAATTCCAATGATCTTCTACTCCCATTGCTCATTGAGTGTAAGACCTTGTGCGCTAGAATGATATTGTCTGTGATTTAGCGACCTGCAATAAAGGCATTCTGAAAAGGGGAGATCAGATTATTCAAAACAGACTTCAAACGATTAGAAAATAGTTTAGATAAGAGTTTGTAAGAGGAATTGCATAAAATTATCGATTTGCACTCATTAATGGATTGAGGAAAGCTTTTTTGCGGAATTAGGACGATATAAGTTTCATTGAGACTGGGTTCAAACTGACCAGACGAGTGGAATCTCCGAAATACTTGTAAGATGTCATCCCTGAAAATCCCCCACTTTCGTTGTACCGACTTGGTGATACCATTTGGGCCTGGTGTCTTGTTTGGGTGCAAAATTTGAGAACCGTTAACACTTCTTCCTATTCGAAGGGTATGTCTAAACTTTCGACGTCTGCGTTGTCTAGCCTTGGTTCAATCACATCTAGAACTGATAAATCTTCCCCACCCTCTAGATGTAAAGACTTCTTCGTAATGTTCTTCAATCAGTTTGATTTTTTCTTTCGGATGAGTTATCCAATTGCTTTCCTCATTTACGAGTCTCAGAATTTGATTGCTTTTTCTCCGCCCCTTCACTACGACATGAAAGTACTTTGTGTTTTTGTCCCATTATCATAACCATTCTATTTGAGAGCGCGTTTTCCAATGTTCATATTCCCTTTTCCCGGCCTCCCTCAGTTGGTGTTCTAGCTCTTGGAATTGATCCATGTTTGTACCTCTTACTTCATGAAACTCTTAGATCCTGCTTTGTAGCTCCTCCATCAGCCTTTTGGAATTGCACTGGGTACTTTCCTTCTCTATCGAAGGAAACATTATGTTAGTTTTTTTGTCTTCTTGCATAGGGTTAACCGTCTTTTATAGGGGTTGTCTTTCCATGATTCATTAATAAGGGCAGAGCAATCTTCATTCGCTAACCATTTGTTGTCGAATCTGAAGATGGTTGGACCCTTTTCTTTCGCATGCTTCGTATTCAGGTAAAAACCAAGATGGATAGATCCTATTAGACACAGGTGGGTGATTATAGCTATTGGGAATCTGTCTACCCATTCTTGATTGGTAACTTCTCTGTCCAACCTTGCCACGATCCTCTGGTCAACTCTTCGTCCGTTTGTCCAGGTAAATCTTGGTCCTTTGTACCCTAAATTAGTCCCTTGAATGGTATTCATGAATTCCAGCAGTTTCATGTTAACATCTGGTTCCCCCAATTTTTTCTTCTTGGGCCATGATGGCGCTGAAATCGCCTATCACTACACTGGGCTCCCTATATTATAGTATTCGTTCCCCTACTCTTTCCAACCGCATCTTTCTTTCGGCCTTACTCATGCTCAGATATATCCTGAACAACCGCTATGGCTGCCCACCCTGTTGAGGACTGAACTGCAATTCAACGAAGAAAGTTTCATACTTTGCAGTTTGCACCATAGAAGAGTTATTCCACATTACCACCATGCCTCTCGCCAAACCCCTTGGGTTAATAATCACAAATTCAAAACCCAAATGTCTTCGCACAGCTTCTAAAACCATTAATTGATTTTTTGTTTCACTCAGAATTAGTACCTTGAAGGAGTGGATCCGTAGTGAATCCTTGATTGCTGAAACTGTTAGAAGACCTCCGATTCCTCTAAAAATCCATACCATAATATTTTTCATTGATAAAACCCCTGGGCCCTTGTGGCCGGCTGCCTCCGCCTCTAAGTTGCTGTAAGGAGTTTTTGGTTTCTTTGTCTGTTTGTCTTGATTCTTATTCTCTTTCCTGTTTGTCAGTCCTCGCTTTATAGGGGAAAACTAAAGGGGATAGAGGATTCTCCTAACAAGGGGTTAAAATTCTCCCTCCCCTTCACTGGCCTTTTTTTGAGTGCTTTTCTTCAACGAGTAGGAGGGCGGGAAGGGACCAAACCATTTTCGGAGGTGGTGAGGTAGTTATTTGGGTGGACGGGGGGCTGAAAAGAGGGGTGTGTGGCTCGGCTAGGTTCTTTGCGACGTTCATGAGTGTGTATGTTGGCTATCATGCTCAGTGAAGGGATATGGGGATTTGGTCACGTTTTGATGAGGATGGGGGTTATGAGCTTGAAGGTAATTAATGGTAAGGGACAGGTGTTAAGAAAGGACTAAAGTTCTTGTGGGCTTGAGTGCATTTGGAGGGAGGTTTATAGTGGGCTTAGTGGGCTTGGGGGCATCACTGGGGATTTGTGTGTTGGGGCCTTTGTTATGGAGGGGATTTTTGGGCCCGAGTGGTTTAATGGGGTAGGCTAATCAGATCTCTGATGGCGATGGGTCAAATGGCTTATTTTCTACGATTTTGTTTGGGATTTCCCCTATTTCAAAGTCTCGATTTCCTGCTGAAAGAATTGATGAAGGTACAATCTCCATTAAATGAACTCCTTGACTCCCGCTTGCTTTTCTAGAGCCGTGAGTTGGAAATCATCATTTCCATTAAGTGTTGTACTTGCTACATTAGAGTGCTCTGACTTAGCATTTGATTCAATACCTCGAGATCCTACTTCCATAACTTGATTCTTGTTTCTACCTCGAGATGATTCTAGTGTATGCACTGAATGTTTGGGGTCGGGGCTCGTTCTCATTCTCCTACTCACCGAAACCGTCAGGATATAGTCGTCGTATGCTAGATCTTTAGTTGTTGTTTAGTCTAAGTGCATGGTGAATTATGTCCATTATAGATCCCAGCAGGTAGATGCGTCGTGGTATTATAAATTAAGCCTATCTAGGTTTATGAGTTTATTATGACCTGCTACTAAAGCTCTATATGTGGAGATAACAAGTACTGAAGGTTTTAAGCAAATAGGAATTGAAATTAATATTTGAAGCGTACATTTCTCCTATTGTGGTTGCGTGGATCTTGCGGTCTTTTCCGCAACTCGAAAGTATTTGGAAGCACTTCAAGAGAACTCTCCATACCACATACAGTTGGAAAAAACCTTTTTGCTCTCAAATTGCATATTACGTGATTTTATTATCCCATCATTCTTGGCACTTACCAAAGATAAGAATAGTTGTGATATAATATATCTTAGTTATCAAAATTAGTTCAACATCATCCGTTTTATTCATATTTAAAATGTGGCTTAACATCTCGCATTTACATATCATGTGTAGACTTTCTTGTAGGGTCGGGTCGATCACACTTATGGGTGCCTTGAGTTTTGAAAACATAGATATCTCCTATTTGCACATTGTGTGTGGGAAAAAACATTCAGTTCTTAATTGGCAGTGTTTCATTGTAACTAATGGATCGTGTGACCATGAGATAACCTACAAACGGAAGCTTTACACTAGCAACTCAATTAGAGTCGGCATAAAGACATCTACCCTTTAAAAAAATATTTCTCGTTTTGCTCCAAATTCATATAGTCATGTTTGTTTAAAACATCCTTTAATCCCTTCAAAAGCAATATTTGAACCTTAAATTCATAGCATTGTATTCAACTAATATTGCCATCTAATTGATGCAATATCGGTGTCGCGACATAGAATATACAACAACAACATAGCCTCAGTCCTAAATTAACTAGGGTTGGCTACATGGATCAAACTTTTCCATTGTGCTCGATTAAGCGCAATTGATGGCGAGCTTTTCAAACCATCAAAATCTCTCATAATTAATGCATTTCATGTTAACTTTGATCTGTCTCTACCTCGTCGAATTTCTACAATTTCTATTGAGTTAAGTTTTCTAGTTGGGGCATTTGTAGGCCGTCTTTGCAGGTGACCAAACCACCGCAACCGCCCTTCCCTAATCTTTGTATCAATTGATGCTAATCCTATTTGTTTTTGAATTTCTATATTTCTTATTCTATCTTTACGAGTCTTACTACACATCCACCTAAGTATCCTAATTTATGCTACGTTCATTTTATGTAATTGTTATTGCTTTATTGCCTAACATTCACTTCCATAGAGTATAGCTGGTCTAATTGCGGTCCTATAAAATTTTCTTTTTAACTTAGTAGGAATATTTCTATCACAAATCACCCCTGTTGCACTCCGCTATTTCTTCCATCTAGCTTTAATTCTATGTTTGACATCATTTTTAATGTTACCATCAATTTTTATAATTGATCGTAGATATCTAAAGTGGTTTACCTTATAAACTTTTACTTCCTTGATTTTGCCACTCCATCATCTCGATGTCTAGTGTTTCAAAACTCACAGTGTATGTATTCGATTTTCGTCATACTCAACTTAAAGCCTTTAGATTCTAATGTATTCATCGATCCGGAGTTCTAATTTCCTATTCACTTTATCTTTTATTTCATCCACTAAGACAATATCATCTACAAATAGCATACACCATGGTATATCCTCTTGAATATGTCTAGTTAGTCCATCCATAACTAAAGTAAATGATATGGGCTTAAAGCCGATCCTTGATGTAGTCCTATCGTAATGAAAAATTCTTTTGTAGTTCCTCCAAATGTCATTATACTCGTTACTACTCTATCATACATATCCTTAATAGTGTCAATGTATCTTGCATGCACTTTTTTTCTTTCTAGAATCTACCAAAGAACATCTCTAGGGACCCTATCATATGCTTTTTCTAAATCTACGAATACCATATGAAGATCTTTTTTCATTTCTTTATATTTTTCTAACAATCGTCTTACAATGAAAATCACCTCCATAGTTGAAATCTTAGGCATGAAACCAAGTTGGTTCTCTTATATTGTTGTTTCTCTCCTTAGCCTATTGTCAATTATCATTTCCCAAAGTTTCAGTGTGATTCATAAGTTTAATTCCCCGGTAGTTTTAGCAACTTTGAATGTCTCCTTTATTTTTGAAGATTGACACATGCGTGCTTCTTCTTCAATCCATTAGCATCCGTTTTGATTTTAAAATTTTATTGAAAAATTTTGTTAACAAAGTCAATCCAATTTCTCCTAAGCATTTCCAAAACTCTATCGGTATTTCATCTAGGCCACATGCTTTCTATATTTTCATTATTTTCAATGCCTCATTAACTTCTACGATTCTAATATTGCGTGTATAGTTTGCATTTCTTTCTAGGTGTGGGTTTTCATCTATTATAGTATCAACTTGGCCTTCATTAAATAAACTATTGAAGTAACTTCTCCGTCTCTACTTAATATCATCCTCGCACATTAAAACATTTTGATTTTCGTCCTTAATACATCTTACATGACTTATGTATTGTTTTTTTTATCTCTTAATTTGGCTAGCCTATATATATATATATATATATATATATATATATATTTTCACCATCTCTATTACCTAACCTTGTATATAGATCTTCCATGAAATTTGTTTTAGCTCGACTAACTACTTTTTTAGCTTGTTTTCTAACTTCTCTATATTGATTGTACACATCTTCATCTTGACACTTAAGTATCTTCCTATACATACATTTTTTAGTCTTAATTGCTCATGGACATCCTCGTTCCAACACCATGTTTCCTTCTTTGGTGATCTCAAACTTTTCGATATACCAAATACGTTTGATTTCACTCTCCTTATGCAACTACTCATTTCTAGCCACATTGTATTAGCATCTAAGTCAAGATTCCAAACATTTTCTTTTAGTAGTTTTTTCTCTAAACTCTACTTGTTTACTATGTTTTAGGTTCCACCACTTTATTCTAGGGTCGCTAACTCTTTTATTCATATTATGTCGTTGTGTTAGCTTAATATCAAGTACTACTCAGTTGTGTTGGGTACTAAGTGCTTCACCAGGTATTACTTTGCAGTTTCTACATATTTTTCTATCTATTTTTCTTGTTAAAAGAAAATCTATTTGATTCTTGTTATGACCATTACTAAAAGTAATTATATGCGACTCCTTTTTCCTAAAACTAGTAATTGCTAAGACAAGATCGTATGCTGAAGCAAATTCTAAGGTTGATTCACCTTCTTCATTTTTATTAACGTAACCAAAACCTCCATGAACTCTCTCAAACCCATCGTTACTTGCCTCGACATGCCCATTTAAATCTCCTCCAATAAAAACCTTTTCATCTAATAGTATACTTTGCATAAATCTATCCATATCGTCCCAAAACTTGCGTTGATGCTCTCGCTTAATCCCACTTGTGGTGCATAGGTGATAAGTACGTTAATCTTTTCATCTCCAATAATTAATTTAACTAGAATCAATCTATCCCTTATTCTTTTAACCTCTACGACCTTATCCTCATAATCATTATCTACCACAATTCCTACTCCATTGCATTTTCTATCTATACTAGTGTACCACAATTTAAACCATGTTCTTCATATTTCTCTATTCTTTTCTCCTACCCATTTTGTCTCTTGGAGGCAAGAAATATTGACTCTCGTTCTAATTATGGTATCTACTAGTTTTATTGACTTCCTCGTAAGTGTTAATATGTTCCATGTTCCTAAACGAATTTTTTCTCCCATTTGTATTTGTTTTCCTTTTCTATTTCTATTTTGTCTAAAAGATCTAGTATCCGTATCTATGATTTTATTTTTGTGTTCGTATTTGTTTTGAACTAGCTTCTTTACCCACGCCCGTCTTTTGTGTAGGAACCCTTGCTCATTTTTCTTCACATTCGGGTGACGATGTGAAGGGACTAGCTTTTTTACCCACAAACGTCCTATGTGTGGGAACCCTTGCTCATTTTTCTTCACACCTAGGTGGCGATGTGAAACACACCTTTGCTCATTTCTCAGTACACCCGGGCTCCGAAGTAGTGTGTTGTTAGGTGGGAACGCCCCAAAGTTTATATATGTTTGATCCATTTCATGAAAAGTGACAAAAGTTTTACGCTGTCTGTCAACCTATCGCAACCCTCATCCATTTTCCAAGAATGGAAAATGAGCTTGGGGCCTCTCTCCCCCACTTTTGGGTATGAAAAGTGAGTTTAGAACCTCTGTTACCCATTTTTCGGTATGAAAAAATAAGCGTTAGAGTCCTCCTCTTTTATCCGGACTTGGGACCGGCTATGTAGTTCATATAGTGTATAACATAGGTGGAGTTGCGACATAGAATGTAAAATGAGATAATATGATTCCATATGATTTTCCTTTGCCCTCCCATTACTTAGTTTAGAATCAATTACTTTCCTAATGTAGCACCTTTATATCGAATCATACTTGACCATAGGTTGCTCGCTAAAGTAGCAAGCACTAATTTCTTACTTCATAGTGTAGTCATAAGTCATAAGGGAAATTCAAGAAGTCTTAGCTATAGAATAACTTCTTTCAATTAAACTCACACAATGAGGATATAGGGATTTGCTATCAACTTAGTTCCAAGTCGTTGTAAAACACATGTAATTCTTTCACATGTCACAGTGGAGCAACGTTTTAATAAGAGTATGCAATTCTCTAAATACACTGTGCAGATCTTAGTACAATCTTTCCTTAAGTGCCTAACCTGAAATATGTGTAGCTTGCCATTATTAGGCGCCAATCACTAGATCTCGCATCTGGTTTTTATTCATAGGCATAATAGATAGTGGAAAATTCATTACAGTCATGCAAAAATGATCTCATCTTGACTCCAATCAAGTCGAGATTTATCAAATAAGTTTTTAATGTCTCATCTCCGCCCCTTCAACTAGCGGCAAAGACAATTGCTTGTGTGAGAAAGCCAATCAATGCAGTTGCATACTTCCAATCATTAATGACTTGTATCAGAGCAAGAAATAACAAATTCCAATAAAGGTTATTTATCGAATTGAAATAAGAAGTTATAGCAAATTATTTACAGTCTACGCAATCCTAAGGATTTTACATGGCTTACAAAAATATCTCAAACGATAAGTCTCGTCATTGGATCTGTTATCATCCTTTGAGTAGGAATGTGTTGTATCAAAACTTCTTTTCTTGTTATGATGTCTCTCACAAAGTTATGTTTTGTGTCGATGTGTTTTGTCTTTCCATGATACTTTGGATTCTTCATATAGGCATTGGGTGATTGATTATAACTAAATATAGTCACATATTTTGATGCACTTTTGATGACTTGCAAGTGCATAATTGACATGTGTACAATAAATCTCCTTCCCTTATTATACTTTTAAATTTTGTAGTAGTGGTAAGTGGGATTGATTTCACAAGGATTTTGCATACTCTTTAAGAAAAGAAGTTGTCTTATTTTTAGTTTTAATTTAATTTAAGAAAAATCAAAATTTAAGCTAATACTTTCTAAATATAATATCAACTAAACTAAGTAAACGCACTTAAATAACACAAATCAAAGTCCCTAAATTAAAAGCAATTCAATTAAATGGAAAATCAATATGAAATAAAGATCTAAACAATCCTTTTAAACAACGAAACTTCAATCCATTTTGCATCCAAGCATGTTACTTCAAATACATAATCATGAAGATACTTTCTAAAGTATCATAAATCATTAAACGGTAATCATAAGCAAGTAAATATCCTTTAGTCAACCATTTGTTCTCCTTATACTGGTGAAAAAAACCACATTCTGATTTTAGCGAACTAACCCCCTTGAATACACAAATACATTAACTTAGTGCAATCAAACTGCATTAGACTTTATGAAAACTTCAAACTACTACATCTAACACTTTCTGAAAGCCACTTCAACATTAGATTTTAGATCTCAAATTCACTTAGGACATCTAAACATTCATACCTTTCAAACAATCTTAGTTACTACTTTAAATTAGATAATGAATCAAAACATCACATACATATTGTTCGTTGTGCACATAACAATTAAATCCATGATAATCCATAAGTAACAATCTATAAAATCAGTGAATCAAATAATATGATTGGTTTAAAGCATTAAACATATATTTATCATATCATGACTACATTGCAAAACAGATCTAATTGAAGTTTAGAGTTTTGATTAGATTAACAAACTACTCACTCATGATAACAAATAACACCATAACGTTAAAATTAAAAGACATAATTAAAATACCTTAATGCTAACTTGAATATTCAAACTTCTCTAAAAGCAAAATAATAAAGAATGGCCTCCAAACTAAAACAAAAAGTGTAAAACTATAAAAAAAGGCTCTTAGTTTCGTAGTCTAAGGTTTATATTTATAACATATTTGGTAATATGTATCCTGAATTGACTTAAAATCCTTATTGTAATCTAAAATCCACGAATTCGTAGTCACAGATTCCTTAACGATTCTTGTGTATAAGAATCGTTGAGTAAATCTGCGAAATTGAAATCCTTGTTTCCACTGTTTGGTGTAGCGATTTTGAGTGTACAAGAATTGCTGGAAATAGTTTTTTCCTTGATTTCGCGAAGGATCTTCGTACAATCTTTTCACTCGATTAATTCCTTCATTTTATACCATTTTCCTTCATTTATTCAAATATTTCAATTATCACCTGAAATATTAAAAACAAGAGAAAACCTCGTTACATCTAAAATTGTTCTAAAATGTACTACAAAACATGTCTAATTATTGACTTATTAATAACGAAATGTTTAAGCCATATGCCTCTTGAATTGAAGTAGCGCAATGCAATTTTTGCCTCCATAGTTGACAAAGCAATGCATGTTTGCTTTTTGCTACTCCATGAGATTGCACCATTATTCAATAGGAAAACATATCCTAAATTTGATTTGCGTTCATCTGGATCACCGCTCCAATTGGCATCTGAGTACAAAAGTAACCGCAGATCATTACGTTGGTAACACAAACACAAATCAATAGTTCCTTTTAAATACCTTAAGATCCTTTTTCACCATTTTTTGATGAACTTGACTAGGATTCGGTTGATATCTGCTAACTAAACCAACGCCGTAGCATATATCAGGACATGTACATCATTACGTATATTAAACTTTCAATCCCACTTGCATATGATACTTTATACATTTTTTCTTTCTCAATTGGAGGCTTCGGTACATTTTCGTGCTTATAATTTTACCTTTAACAATTGGAGTGTCAATGGAGTTACAATTTGTCATTTCGAGTCTTTCAAGAGTATCATTCATTGTTGACCTTCACAAATTACTTTTTAAAATGTATGCATTATTTGCGAACTTAAATTCAATTTATTGCCTATGATAAAATATGTGGTTCATAATGATTATCTTCGTGATGTACTTTCGTATCGCAGTGGATTAAGGCCAAAGTGGTTAAATGGTAGTCATTGGTGCAGTACACATGTTGTGTGATCATATGTGCTATTATGACTACATGAATTGTAGATTGTGCTAAGTCTACAGTTAAGGAGTGGAAAGTCAAGGCGGTAGGGGTGACTGTGCGTCTACTACGATTGATGAAGCCTATATAAAATGTTGGTGACTTAGTTAGCTATACAATCTATTGTGAAAGTCATGTTATAATTGTGTGTTGCAACTTGATGGACTTGGACCACTTGGATAATCATATCGGTGTGATATTGTCGCTCAATTCTCTTTGAATTCCTTATTATCTTATTTATAATGCACTTTTTATTTCATCTCTTTGTGATTACCTACATGATCAATCGGTTAACCTTTTATTGGATTCTAAAATTAATGTTGAGACTCATCTAGCTTTACTAATTGAAATTGTCTCATATGTGGTGACCATTGCAGGTTTGTCATCTAGTAAAGGAAATGAGGTGACACTTAGTAACTTCCTTTGAGCTTTCCTCACAATCGGTTTCCACTTTTACTACATGTAGGTGCTTTTTGGAGTATTCATACTATACTTGTTTTGTAAAATAGGTTTATGGGTAGAGTGCACTTTGATACATATATATTTCCATATCTTGTCATTTACGTATACATAAGATCATATTTTCTGGATTTCCACACCATAGGTTGTCATAACTTGTCATTTATATTTAGTTATTTAAATTGCTAGTTTATTTTTCGCAGCTAAATATTCTAAAAGTTGCAAAATGTAAAAACTCAACTTTAAAATACTAAATTAATAATAATAATGGAAATAGAGGCTGACTAGGCTTACGATGACTTGCGATGGCTGACTTGGGGTTCCACGTAAGTCTAGGCCAGACGGGGCCCAGTTTGTGAGGATTGGGGTCCTCATAGTATTTAAACCTTAAACTCATGCAAATAGATTCGATACACCATCCGGACGATAATTTGTTGATGTCCGATTGTGGGCACTTCGTAGGCTTGCAAAAATGTTAAGAATGACACACTTAGGTCAATATCATATGGGCCGCTGCAATTATTGTTGGGGCATGTGCCCTAGGTCAATCCATTAATCGTCTTTATGAATACTTTTAGTTAATAAAATAGAGGATTTCATTTGCTGTTTATTATAATTAATTTGCATGTTTACATTATAATAAGATCGATGGGTATTTACAGAAATATCCCAAATGTCCCTAGTCGATCATTATAATTGGGAACTATAATGAATTAAGACTAGTGTGAGTCTTGATTGATGATCATATGATGATTATACGTATAGGGATACGAATCAAGATCACGAGTACTTGTTAGGGAACAAAGTACTGGACCGACCCGCTATGAGAACATCACATGGATTAAGTCATAGTTGTTCATCATGATATGTATATTTCTTGGTCCTCTGACTTGAGATTACCAGAGACTTCAACATTAGGAACACAATGATTTGACACTATCAAACGTTGTCTTTAACCGGACGATTATAAAGGTTGTGATTGGTTACTGTGTGAGCAATGTGATGAAGTTGTGTAATCAAGATAGAATTTGTCCCTCTCATATAAAGAGAGATATCTAGTGGATCCCTCGATGTGTTAGACTGTTAAAAGGCCTAGTCTAAGTGAATTGATATTGATCAATGTCACTTGGATGTTTTCAGTCTAACTAGAGATCGAGACTAGTATGATTGAACATATTGGATGACAATTCCATGCCTTATGTTTGATCAAAAGGATATCATGTGACAAAATGATGTTATATACACTATTGATTAGGTTGTATCGATTTGATATTCGTACAACTTGGGTAGTCATAATGTCTTGCTAGAGGCCGCTTATGACTTGTATACTAAAATGTGTTTTGGTACACTACCAACGTTGTATGAGCCTATTGGGTCGCACACTAAGAATGGTTTTGCGAGATTTTAAGATGGTTCAGAAAAATGAATTTTATATGATAAAATTCATGACGGAAACGTCATTGTGGTGTATTACACTTATACTTCTTTAAGTAGGGGTATATGTGTAATTTACTTAACCGTCTATATACAAGGGTTGTATAAATAGACGCTTTAAGTTAGAATACACAGATGAAAGATCAAAAGGCCGAAACTCTATTTTCGTTTTAGAAACGACTTAGGGTTTTTGGTATGCTCTGGATCGTTTTGGAGAGAAACAAAAAGATTTGGTATTCTCTCGAAGCTAGCACTTCGAATCTCGGCCACCGTTCATGTGTGGACTACTAGTAGAGGGCGTTCATTGTTGGCAGCGCCTTAGAGATCGATCAACCTTCAGAAAGGTATATTGCGACTGAGGTATGATTAAGTTTTTCATGGTTTAAACGTTTTTAATGGAATTAGATTCGGATCCTGTTGGGGTTTTTGTCAAAATTGTTTTGTAATTTCCTCTGCGTATGAACCCCAAAACCCAACAATGGTATCAGAGCCTCCGAGTTCAATTCCATTAAATTCGTTGCATGATTTCTTCTGATATATACATGATATATGATTGAAAGCATGTTAATAGTTGATGTATATGTGATATACATAAGTTTTTTGTGAGATTTATTATCATGTTTTGTGTATATGATACATATATTCGTGATGTAATTGAAATTTGTTTCGTACATGCTAGTAACCATGTTAAGTTAATTTGAATAATTTTAATGAATTGAGTTTCGTGTTCTATAATCCATGACACCATTAGGTTCGATTGTGATAGTAGTTCATGATTCAATTACATGTTTATGATTATTTGGATGAGGACCGAAATTGCAAATAATTAATTTTCGAAATTATTTATTTATAAATAAATAATTTTCGAAATTATTTATTTATAAATAATTAATTTTCAAAATTTTTTATTTATAAATAATTTATTTTTGAAATTGTTTATTTATAAATAATTAATTTTCGAAATTCTTTATTTATCTTGTTATATCTATTTTGTTATAAAGTTTCTATTTTATAAAGATAGATAACGAATTAGAATATGAGATAAATATCAAGAATCTTGTTGTTGGTGATATACTAGGATTCAAATATCTTAAATCCAAATTAAATAATTAATTTTCGAAATTATTTATTTATCTTGTTATATCTATTTTGTTATGAAGTTTCTATTTGATAAAGATAGATAACAAATTAGAATAAGAGATAAATATCAAGAATCTTGTTATTGGTGATATACTAGGATTCAAATATCTTAAATTCAAAATAAATAATTAATTTTCGAAATTAATTATTTATCTTGTTATATCTATTTTGTTATGAAGTTTCTATTTGATAAAGATAGATAACAAATTAGAATAGGAGATAAATATCAAGAATCTTGTTATTGGTGATATACTAGGATTCAAATATCTTAAATCCTAATTGGATTAGGATAAGATGATTAGTTAGATGTGGGCCCGAATTAATTAAAATGTTTTAATTGACTTAATTTCGGATAAATTAAGGGGTTAATTTATGATAATAAAATCAGCGAAAATTATGATTTTCTATAGCGAATTTTAATTTTCTAATTGAGATTCGTCTTCTAAAAAAAAAAAAAAAAAAAAAAATCTCCAAATTGTTTAGTGATTGAACAAATCAATAAAATATATGATATTTCATTGTTTACATAAAATTACTAAAACTGAATAAAATCCCTCTATTAAATTTTAAGTCTCGTGCCATCCATTTTAAACACTTGTCAAGGCCTCGATCACACTAATATAGTTTCAATAAATAGGGTGTATTGTGTTATCTTGGTGAGACAAGTTGGATAAGAGTTACCTTGATGTTTAAAATGGTCCGACTTAATAAAATCATCAAAATAGTTTTGAGCTTTAGGCAAATGATGAGATAAAAACATGCTAAGACATAAGATGTCCTGTATCTCATAAAATGATCTAAAAATTACATAAGATGTAATTGGTAACTGTTACCTACCTAAATAATCTAGTTCTATGTTTCATGCCATACTGTCATAGAGTTAGGTGAAATATGGATTTTAGTCCCCTAAATAAACAGTACGTTTAGGAGGGTTGTTAATTTAGCGGAGTCTATTCCTCTATACTAAAATAAACTTTGCATAATCTTTATTGTAGATCAATGGCCTCTTCAAGTAACAATAATCCCCTCGTCATCGCGATTCATCCTTGAGAAGGATAAACTATCTGGGACTAACTTTCTTGATCGGTTCAAAACTTGAGAATTGTTCTTAAGCATGAACGCAAGTCGTATGTCCCGGATGCTCCAATCCCCGAGGACCCACCACCAATGCTACGAAAGTCGTGAAAGATGCGCATAGTAAGCATGTCAATGATTCTACCGATGTTGCATGTATTATGTCGGCAACTATGGTTCCCGAACTTCGAAGGACATGGAACTAATGGAAGCCTACGACATGGCTATAACGTTGAAGGAAATGTTCCACAACAAGCTAGGCAAGAAAGGTTCGAGACAAATCAAAAACTTACATTCTTGCAAGATGACCGAGGTGCGTCGCTTAGTCCTCATGTTCTGAAGATGAAGGGCTATATTGACCAGCTTGATAGACTCGGATTTCCCATAAGCCAAGAGTTGGCTACGGATTTGATCCTGAATTCATTACTAAAAAGTTACTCACAATTCGTAATGAACTACAATATGAATAATATGGAGAAATCAATTTCGGAGTTGCATTTGATGCTCAAAACTGCAGAACAAAATATCAAGAAACCCTCTAGTAATATGTTGATGGTCTAAAAGGGAAAGGGAATGAAGAAGAAAGGCAAAGGCAAGGCTAGAGTTGCCAAGGCTGTTGTTGCACCTGTCGCAAAGCCTATGGAACAAGTCAAGCCCCAGCCTGTTCCTGCTTCAAAACACCCAAAAAAAAGGAAGAAGATTGTCATTTCTGTAATCAAACCTATCTTTGGCATTGTCGTCTCGGACACATAAACGAGAAACGCATAACGAAGCTCCATAAAGATGGGCTTCTTGATTCATTTGATTTAGAAACATATGAAACGTGCGTATCTTGTTTACTAGGAAAGATGACTAAAAGTCCTTTTACTAGACACAATGAAATGGCAAGTGATTTATTGGGTCTAATACATACCGATGTATGCGGTCCTATAAACACAATTGCTAGAGGAGGTTATCAGTACTTCATTACATTTACCGATGATTTCAAAGAGATATGGTTATGTATATCTTATGAAACATAAAGTGAATCATTTGAGATGTTTTGAACGTTTCAAAATGAAGTGCATAATCAACTTGGTAAAACTATCAAAACGCTTCAATCAGATCGAAGTGGTGAATATTTAAGCCAAGAATTTGATGATCATCTTAGAAATTGTGGGATTGTCTCCTAATTGACTCCACCAGCAACTCCATAATGGAATGGAGTTTCTGAAAGGAGAAATCGAACCTTATTAGATATGGTTCGATCTATGATGAGTCATGCAGATCTTCCATTATCCTTTTGGGGTTATGCATTACAAATTGCAGCTTTCACTCTAAATCGAGTTCCTTCTAAAGCGGTTGATAAAACACCATATAAGATATGGTACGGGAAAATACGCTAGTGGGAGAGAAATAAATCTTGAAGAAGTTCAAGAATCACAGATAAAACCTGAACCGCTACAGGAAGTTCAACAACGTTCTGAACCAGTTGAACCTCCACGAGTGACACAAGGCCCACGTAAATCTAGTAGGGTAAGACATGAGCCAGAGAGATTCGGATTTCTCATTACTGATAGTCGTGATGTGTTGCTTATAGACCAAAATGAGCCCACCACTTATCAGGAGGCTATGTCTGGACCAGACTCAAATAAATGGCTCAGTGCCATGAATTCCAAGATGCAATCCATGTATGATAACCAAGTTTGGAACTTGGTTGATTTACCCGAAGGTGGTAAGACCATTGGATGTAAATGGGTTTTCAAGAATAAAACTGACATGGATGGCAAAGTGCATACTTTTAAAGCAAGACTTGTAGCAAAATGTTTCAGGCATACTCAAGGTGTTGATTATGATGAAACTTTTTCGCCAGTAGCCATGCTTAAATCCATAAGAATTTTAATTGTCATTGCTTTGCATATTATGACTATGAAATATGGCAAATGGATGTAAAAACAACATTTCTTAATGGAAAGTCATTTGCTTGAGGACGTGTATATGACACAACCTCAAGGTTTTGTACATCCCGAGAATTCTAGGAAGGTATGCAAGCTTCAAAGATCCATTTATGGATTAAAGCAAGCTTCTGAGTTGGAATCTTCGTTTTGATGAAGCAATCAAGGATTCTGGTTTTATTAAGAACGAAGATGAGCCTTGTGTATACAAGAAGGTCAAATGGGAGTGTAGTTGTTTTTCTCGTACTCGTATGTTGATGATATATTACTTATTGGAAATGACATCACAACATTGCAGAATGTCAAGTCTTGGTTAGGGAAGTGTTTCTCAATGAAAGACTTAGGAGATGCAACCTATATCCTAGGGATAAGGATCTATAGGGATAGATCTAAGAGGATAATCGGTCTAAGTCAGAGTGCTTACATAGACAAGGTGTTGAATAGGTTCAGTTTGCAAGACTCTAAAAGAGGATTGTTGCCAATGTCTCATGGCATAAGTCTCAGCAAGACTCAATGTCCTACGACAAATGATGAGCGAGACCGTATGAATAAGATTCCATATGCATCAGCTATTGGATCTATCATGTATGTCATGCTATGCACTCGACCTGATGTGTCATATGCTTTAAGCACTACAAGCAGATATCAGTCAGATCCTGGTGAGAGTCACTGGATAGCAGTAAATAACATTCTTAAATACTTAAGAAAGACTAAGGAAATATTCTTGGTCTATGGAGGTTTTGAAAATGATCTAGTTGTAAATGGTTACACAGATGCAAATTTTCGAACTGATATAGATGATTTTAGATCGCAATCTGGATATGTGTTTATTTTGAATGGGGATGCAGTAAGCTGGATATGTGTTGATTTTAGATCGCAATCAGTGACAGATTCTACAACAAAAGCTGAGTATATTGCAGCGTCCGATGCAGCAAAGGAGGTCGTTTGGATCAAAAAGTTCATTTCTGAACTAAGTGTGGTTCCAAGTATTGCTAACCCTGTTTGTTTGTATTGTGACAATAACGGGGCAATAGCACATGCCAAGGAACCTAAATCACACCACAGATCCAAACATATACTCAGGCGTTTTCATCTCATCAGAGAAATCATTGAGAGGGGAGACATAAAGATTTGCAGAGTACCTACTAAAGACAACGTTGCAGATCCATTGACAAAAGCTCTTCCACAAGCAAAACATGATGGTCATGTTAGATCATTAGGCATTAGATGCATGTATGATTGGTCCTAGTGCAAGTGGGAGATGTTGGGGCATGTGCCCTAGGTCAATCCATTAATCGTCTTTATGAATACTTTTAGTTAATAAAATAGAAGATTTCATTTGCTGTTTATTATAATTAATTTGCATGTTTACATTATAATAAGATCGATGGGTATTTACAGAAATATCCTAAATGTCCCTAGTCGATCATTATACTGGGAACTATAATGAATTAATACTAGTGTGAGTCTTGATTGATGATCATATGTTGATTATACGTATAGGGATACGAATCAAGATCACGAGTACTTGTTAGAGAACAAAGTACTGGACCGACCCGCTATGAGAACATCACATGGATTAAGTCATAGTTGTTCATCATGATATGTATATTTCTCGGTCCTCTGACTTGAGATTACCGGAGACTTCAACATTAGGAACACAATGATTTGACACTATCAAACGTTGTCTTTAACCGGACGATTATAAAGGTTGTGATTGGTTACTGTGTGAGCAATGTGATGAAGTTGTGTAATCAAGATAGAATTTGTCCCTCTCATATAAAGAGAGATATCTAGTGGATCCCTCGATGTGTTAGACTGTTAAAAGGCCTAGTCTAAGTGAATTGATATTGATCAATGTCACTTGGATGTTTTCAGTCTACCTAGAGATCGAGACTAGTACGATTGAACATATTGGATGACAATTCCATGCCTTATGTTTGATCAAAAGGATATCATGTGACAAAATGATGTTATATACACTATTGATTAGGTTGTATCGATTTGATATTCGTACAACTTGGGTAGTCATAATGTCTTGCTAGAGGCCGCTTATGACTTGTATACCAAAATGTGTTTTGGTACACTACCAACGTTGTATGAGCCTATTGGGTCGCACACTAAGAATGGTTTTGCGAGATTTTAAGATGGTTCAGAAAAATGAATTTTATATGATAAAATTCATGACGGAAACGTCATTGTGGTGTATTACACTTATACTTCTTTAAATAGGGGTATATGTGTAATTTACTTAACCGTCTATATACAAGGGTTGTATAAATAGACGCTTTAAGTTAGAATACACAGATGAAAGATCAAAAGGCCGAAACTCTATTTTCGTTTTAGAAACGACTTAGGGTTTTTGGTATGCTCTGGATCGTTTTGGAGAGAAACAAAAAGATTTGGTATTCTCTCGAAGCTAGCACTTCGAATCTCGGCCACCGTTCGTGGGTGGACTACTAGTAGAGGGCGTTCGTCGTTGGCAGCGCCTTAGAGATCGATCAACCTTCAGAAAGGTATATTGCGACTGAGGTATGATTAAGTTTTTCATTGGTTTAAACGTTTTTAATGGAATTAGATTCGGATCCTGTTGGGGTTTTTGTCAAAATTGTTTTGTGATTTTCGCTGCGTATGAACCCCAAAACCCAACAGTTTTTTCCGTAAAGGCACCAAACCGAGCAACAAACACTTTGTTCTCAGCGGGATTATAAAAGTAATATCCTTTTGTTTCCTTAGGATATTACTTTTATAATCCCGCTGAGAACAAAGTGTTTGTTGCTCGGTATGGTGCCTTTATGGAAAAAACTATTGGGTTTTGGGGTTCATACGCAGCGGAAATTACAAAACAATTTTGACAAAAACCCCAACAATTATGCCATACATACAAAGCATACTTTGTGAATGGATACAAATTTCACACTATGTCATACGAGAGGAACAAGACAATACGAAACGTCAATGTGTGTATGTGTGTGTGTGTGTGTGTGTGTGTGTGTGTGTGTGTGTGTGTGTGTGTGTGTGTGTGTGTGTGTGTGTGTGTGTGTGTGTGTGTGTGTGTGTGGGGGGGGGGGGGGGCATGAACTGTGACCTCCGAGAATTTTGTAAACTTGATCAGAATGCTAATTAAGTATTTTCGTATTTAATTTGCGATTTAAGTATCTAAAGTGGGAACCACATATTATAGACCGAATATCACAAGTTTAAATATTATTTTTGCGTGTTGCATCCTATTGGGTGTAATATATGGTATTTTGCCGTAATGTTAGAGTGTATTGAGGTGAATCCTTAATTTATCATAATAAATGATTAGTTGTTCGAAAATTCATAAATCAAGCGTCAAAATATCACTTGAAATTTTGCCTCGGTTTACGTTTAAGTTGGGATCAGTGGCAATGTAAGATTAAAATGAAGTTAGTGCAAGACTTTACCTCAAGCTTTATGTCGATTGGCAGTGGTCGAGATTGAGATTGGATCCAAATTGGTGTAAGTTTGGTTTAATATGGCAAGAGAATTGGTCCATAAGGGTTCAGTATGTGTAACAGCCCTAAAATTAGTAATTGT
The DNA here is from genome assembly GCA_039657365.1 of Stephania yunnanensis. Lineage (NCBI taxonomy): Eukaryota > Viridiplantae > Streptophyta > Magnoliopsida > Ranunculales > Menispermaceae > Stephania > Stephania yunnanensis. The sequence goes on along the minus strand of CM077584.1, from coordinate 45,884,632 downwards.
AAATTAGTCCTTAATTAGGGTTATTGACTCGAGACGTTGCCCGAGGGCGGGTACACGATTCGAATACTCAGTGTGAGGACCGAAGAATGTTTTGTATTTGATGTGATGGATGCCTAGTGTGATGTATTTGTGTAGACCTATTAAGTCCCTACTTGTACATAGTTATCGAGACGTGATTGGGGACGTGCTTCGAGATGATGCCGGTATGGGATCGAGGCAGAAAGTGAATGTGGTAAGTTTATTTAGGCTTAAAAGTAGCTTATATAGAAATATTAATATGGCTAAGGTCAATATACATTAAGTGTACCTAATTTAAGCAACTTAAAACAATAGCCATATGTTGATTCTCGAGACACGCGTCGACATATCTAAAGACTAATTGAGTCACTTATTGGTTTCATTTGGCATGAGTTAGTGAGACACATATTAGGTTGTAAACCATTATACAGGTCTCAGGATAAGTATGCACTTTAAGATCAATGGTTATTATTTAACCTTATCAAATTCATATAAAAGGCTATGATCAATACATGTAAACCATTTACGTCACTTACTTAGCTTAGAAGCAAAGGTTGCTGGAGAGAGGAGAGCTACTAGAGGAGGAAGATGACCAGCAAAACCTTGAGTTGGTGAAGGTGGTGTGAATATCGCTAGTGTTCATCAAGTTAGGTAACTTCTATACACAATAGATTTAGCTCCAGTCAATAAATTCATGAATTGGATGTTGTGGGTTATTGTTTTATGTTGTGGTTGATGTCAAGGAACTCTAGAAGTGTGTATGGAGGTTTCTTAGGCATTAACATGGCTAATGTATAGAGAAAACACGAAATTCTGTTTGCAGAATTCTGAGTTTTCTTGCACATAGCATGCTAGGTAGGAAAACTAGTGCGCTAACTTTGATTAGCGCGCTAGGTAATTTTGGTAGAGCACTAATAAGGGCATTAGCGCGCTAACCACAGTCATTAGTGTGCTAGGTGCTCGGGCAACAAAAAATCTTGAATTTCCTAAAATTAACTTAAACATTTTATATCCAATACCCTAAGTAAATGTCTAAACACACTAAAAACCTACAATATGATATCAGGAACCTAGGGAAGAGTTTTGGAGGTTCGAATACGAGTTTTGAGGTGTCGGGAGGCCGGAGTAGCTAGAAAATTGGCATGTTTGTAAGTAAACTGATTGAGATATTTATTTACATTTTATTTCTGTTTATTTGTTCTTTTTCATTCATTTGGACTGATTTGCCTATGTACTCCGTATGTCATGACTTATTGTCTTTTCTCATTTCATGAGGTTACTTTCATAGTATAGATTGTTAATTAAATTATTTCATTGACTACAAATCATGTGCTATGTCATTTTTGTTGTTAATACATGTGGTCAGCGAAATAGCATGCTATTAGGTAGATGTTACATAGTGTTGTGAATCTATATCCTTTGTGCATTAGTATACAATAATTTTGTTGAATTCCAATACCGTGTTGTTCTTTGAAAATGAAAGTAGTTCTTGTATCTAGGACCATTGTATGATAAAAACCCGTCGAACATACAGGGTCACTAGAATTTCCAAGGTGATTGAGATTTCTCCAATATCTTGCACAGTACATGGGGTTTAAGACTCGGGGTTGTTGGAAAACATAACTTGGGTGACTTTACGAGTCATAGGACTCGGGGTTATTGGCAAGTATACATCCTAGATGACTGATACTTGAGATAATTATAAGGTATATAGCACAATCACGACCTTCATAGAGACTTAGAGCTTAGCTCCATCCTTATATAGTGGAACCAGCATTGGGATAGGACTCCCGGCCGACCGACCTAGATCATAACTACTTAGCCTAGTGTTAGTTTCATATTGTTTAACTGGAATATCTTATAAAATGATTTCCTTTCAGCTTTAATTCATATTATTCTGTTTTCAGATACTTGTTGTATATTTCAGAAATATGAACAAATGTCACTCAGTATTACTTTCTACATTATTGTACTAACCGTCTAGTTTGTGACGGTGGGTGCAGATATTTCGAGTAGTAGTCCAGGGAAGGAGAAGATCATGGATTAGTGTTGAACCGTCAGATGATAGATTCTGCTACTTTTGTAGGTGATCATTTCGTGTACATATTATTTACGTTTTTTTGGTATAATCTTGGGTTGTATAATGGGTTGAGAGAATATACTTCCCCACTATTTCATGCATTACTTTAAATGGTTTTATATGATCATCGGTTTACTCGGTTTCCACCTTATGTATTTTGTAAATGCTTCTGCTAATTTACTAAGTCTTCCGCTGATTATTAAGATAATGGTAACGATCTCTTAATTAAATCTTGATAATTTTGGAAATAAATGCTAAATAGTGGACGAGGTGAATTAGTAAAAAGGCTGACTAATTCGTTGTTAAGTTCTATATGGTGTGGTTTATGGATTAATAATGGATTAGGCTGGGCAGTAAGCAATTTGGGGTGCCGGGCCGCCACAGTATGTCGTGGATAAAGTAAAGTTTTTTAGGGTTTTGGTCAAAATTAATATTATGGATGTTTTATGAAGATGGACTGTTTTTTCAAGAGTTTGGTTCAATTTGGTGAAAAATTGAATAGAAAACGAGAGTCGGAAGTTAAAGCACATCGAAATAGGAATTTTGAGAATTAATAAATAAAAAGAAATTAACCTGCTGACAAACAGTTGAGGGTTTATATATATAAGGAATAAGAAAAAAATGAAAAGAATTGTTTCATTTCATTTTTCAATAGAACGAAATGTTGTTGTTCATTCTCTAAACCCTCTCAACTCAGGTTTATGCTTCGTGACCACTCGACGTCTTATTTTCACCTGGTTTCTTTATGCAAAATCATCAAACATCGTGAGACTATCAGTTCGAGCTAACTTTTTGAGGTGGAAATGAGGTATTTGGCCCACAATTTGCTAAATACTCAATTCAGGGCATTTTCCACAACTCAATTTGAATTCTTGCAATTTCTTGATTTGTTTCATAAGGTAGTGATATAAATTGGTAGGAATTGTTGAAAATTGATGTATTGGGTTGATGTGTGCCAATTTGGAATAAATCCCACCGACGTGGATTAGGGTTTTGATGAATTGAACTGATGCGATTCAGTTGATAACTATTTTGGAGATGTTTTTTTTTATATTTGACATTGATTTACATTGGGTTTTTGGATGAATTGATTATTGATTTTCATCTAATTTGACTCCACAAGCTCTAAAAATACTTTGATGTTGGTATCGAGTGGGTTCGTGGTGTTTGTCGTCGAGTTTTGAAGATTTAATTGCGAAAATATCGATTTGAAATGTTTTTCGGTTCAAAATAAATAAAAATCTTCAAGTTGATAGGCCATATTAGAAAATTCATAACTTCTTCATCGATGATCCAATTTGAGCGTTCTTATAGTCTATGGAAATCAGGATAAGAGTACTACAAGTTCCTCTTAGGTCATTGTGACAAATATTGAGGTTTTAAAAGTTAAAAAGTTACCTCAAGTTCGCTAGTTGAAATGTAGTTGAAACAGACCATGGCAGCGAGGAAAAAGATGGGGTTCGATCCTCAGACCAGATCGAACCGGGTCTGGTTTAGTTGAATAGACCGGTCCAGTTCAAGGGTCAAACTCCACCTTAAAAAATATAAAAATAAGGTTATGGAATTGGGAAAAAAATCAGAAAATAAGAAAATTTTCAGAAAAATTATATTTTTAGACGAATAAATAGAAGTGGGGGATTTTTATGAAAAATGAGGAATTTAAGATTTTCTCAAGGATTTATACTGGGGTTTTTAACTGTTGACCGTTTTAGCGTCTTGAGTAAACAAAGAATGTGATATGTGATCAAAAACATTTTTTAAAAGGTCATTTGTTGTTAAATTGGCTGTCAATACCTTGTTAGAAAAGAAAAAGAATAGCACAGACCCATATACATATATTTTTTGCGTGATAAATTTATTTGGCTGTTTTTTAAATAAAATAGTAATAAAAGCAATTTTTTTAAAAGAAATTAGTAGTACATAATATAATCAAAACATTTTTTTATCAGATATGGCTCGTGAATGTGTGTGGCGAGATTCTAGAATGAGGTGCTTTAACATTACAAAAAGAATCCTAAACACTTAATCATTCAACATATATTTACATTTATTAACATGTGCAACCTAGTCAAGGACAATAGATTTTACGTGAGCCACAAGAATCGATGTTTGATGCTTCTTAGCTCCCTCACTATTTCTTGAAAACCTACGGTGGAGTTCATAAAAAATGAAACTTCTCTCAATAGCTTTTGGAAAATCTCTTATAAGCTGATAAAGGCATAGCTATGCCAAATTTGCAAAGGAACTCGGTAGAGCGTTGTTATATCCTATTTCCCACAAAAAATAAGTGCAATAAGCTTGTTTTTCTTATTTCCGTTATGGTTATATTATGCTACTCTTTGATTAATTATTGTTTAATGCATTTTTAGTGGGAAATTGATTTGTACAAATTATTTTAAATAATAATAATATATTTTGGGGCTTATAAATGATGATTATAAGCATATCGAACTCTCGATCTTATACCCGTTAACACTCATTAATTATTTAAAATGATTTCAGCGACAAAGAAGTGGAATATTATTTTTTAAATAATCAAACTAATGAATGGTTTTTGTCATTAAAATCCATGGATTCAACGACAAAATTATCATTGTTGAGCTGAACAAGGGCGAAAAGATCAATGGGGACAATTTTGATATATGAGATGGAAAGGTGCAATATATTCTAAAAGAGCAAGAAGTCTTAGAGACTCTTGAGAATGTGATCTTGGATCTTGGATCTTGGAGAGGGGTACGACTACTCAACATCAAAAGATTGTGATATATTTCAAATCTAGAAACATAAAAATAACGTTGCTCGCATTACGTTGTTAAGCTGCATGCAAGACGATCTGATGTTCGAATTTGAGCAGTGTGATACTGCTTAGGAAATGTGGAATGCATTGAAGCAGAGGTTTGAGACGACTTCCGCATCAAGGTTGCATTAGCTCATTATCAAATTTGACACACATATCAAATGTCAACATCCGTGAAAGATGTCGAATATGATACGTGAACAAAATACTTTTGGTCATGTTCTCTCAGATGAACAAAAAATCCAAGCAATCATCCGGTCTTTTCCTCAAAATTGGGAGCACATGAAAGTTGTGAATACCCACATTGAAAGTATCAAGACTTTAAATGATATTGCTCGACATGTGGAGCTAGAAGCAGAGCACTTGGAAAGCAAAGACTTTTACTCGGTAATGATTGTGCATGGAGGCTCCCAAAGTACTTCCTTTAAACTTAAAGGAAAGCCAGCAACTAAAAAAGGCAGACACATTATGGATCACCATCTGAAATCGAAAAATGTCAATCGCAAGCGAGGCAAGAGATGTGGCAAAAAGAAGAACAAGAAAAAGATGACATGTCACAACTGTGGATAAAAAATACATTTTGCAAGGGAATATCTTGGACTACGAAAATATTAGGTATTTTATTTTAATGCATCTCACCATTGCTTTGTGTTTAGCAATGCTTTATTTATTGACTCTAATCCTTTGTGGATTATTGATTCAGGAGCAACAAGCCGTGTAGCGAAAGAATGCAGGGCTTTCGTTGAGTATCATCATATCCCAATGGGAGCACATTGGATATATGTTGGAAATAACGTGGGTGTAGCTGTTCGAGGAACCAACACCTATCAATTAAAGCTACGCAACGGACATACACTACTTCGGCATGATGTCATATATGCCCAAAAAATAAGGCAAAACTAAATTTCAATGGTCGTCCTTATTAGTCTAAGTTTCAGTTTGAACTTCGATAACAATGGTGCCAATATGTTTTTGGACATCACACTTTATGATTTTGGATACTTGTCTAATTGTTTTATTATTTTGGACATCGAATGCGATGTTAAGTTTGATGATAATAATGGTTGTTTTCCTATTACTGCGTCTTCAGCCTCTGTTAATTTAGATGCAAATATATGGCATGCTAGATTAGGCTATATGGCAAGACCGAATGAATAGACTTGCTAGAAAATGCCTTTTAGGCTCACTCGTAAATGTTGACTTGCCTTTTTGTATACATTGTCTAGCTGGAAAAATAGCTAGAAAACCATTCAGAATAGTTGTAAGAGTTGATAATCCATTGCAATTAACACATTCAGACATATGTGGTCCAATGAATGTTAAAGCACAACATGGTGCATCATATTTAATTACATTTATTAATGATTTTACCTATTATGGTCATATGTTTTTGATCTCACATAAAATGGAGCATTTAATTGCTTCAAAAGACATGTAACTTTGGTTGAAAACCAATTAGAGAAACGTGTCAAAATATTAAGAACTGATCGAGGACGTGAGTATTCATCATATCATTTTAAAGAATACGGTAATGAAAAGGGATTGCTAGACAGCTTACCATCCCTGACACTAAGCAACAAAATGGCAACAAAATGGTTCGATTGATGATGGCACTAGCAAGTCTTCCAATCTCATATTGGGGAGATGCATTGCTAACCGCAACTCATGAACTAAATATAGTGTCGTCAAAATCAGTAGCTTCCACACCATATATCCTGTGGACTGAGAGAAACCTCAATCTGACGAATTTGCGTCCTTAGGGATACGCAACATATGTTCACTCTCCATCCAATGAATATAAAAAAATTGGGACCAAAAGGAAATAAATTTAGTTTTTGTTAGGTATTATGAACATTTCAAAGGGTTTATGCTCATTGGTGAACAACCAAATGAAAGTTTTATTGAATTTGAATCAAGAGATGCCATATTTTTAGTATATGAGTTTCCTAGCAAACATAAAGCAATAAGGGACCTCACTTTTTATGAAGTTGATGATTTTTTAGAGAATGTAGTTCCAGAACTATATTCAAATGCAGTTGAGACTAATCCAGACTTGACTCCTATTCTTGGTTTTAGTGGGAATGACATTCCAATATAAATACTTCAAATATAGAAAAGTTGCTTAGAAGCGACCATAAAAGTGCATCTCAAAGACTTTTTGAAATTGAAAGTTAAAAAAACAATGGCTAAAAGCAATGGCTAAAAGTGCATCTCAAAGACGTTTTAGTGGGAATGACATTCCAATATAAATACTTTAAATGATAAAAATGAGCCTTGTAATTTTAATGAGGCTTTATCATCATCAGGTAAAAAAATAATGGCTAAAAGCAATGGATGATTAAATGGAGTCCATGAAATCTAACCATGTCTGGGACTTAGTAGATCTACCTCCGGGACGTAGATCAATTGAGAACAAATGGGTTCTCAAGATCAAACGTCGGGCAAATGGATCAATTGAAAGATTTAAAGCACATTGGTGGCTAAGGGATTTACACAACTAGAAGGAATATATTATGAGGAAACTTTTTCACCAGTTGTAAGGTTCGCCTGTATTCGTCTATTTCTTGCTATTATTACACATATGGATTTAGAATTACATCAAATGGATGTAAAAATTGTTTTTAAGATTGGAGAATTGAATGAAGACACATATATGCAACAACCAATAGGTTTTGTTATAAAAGAAAAAGAACGCAAATTGTGCAAGCTCAAAAAAGTCAATGTATGGTCTTAAACAATCTTTAAGACAATGATGTTTAATATTTCATCAAGTCAGAATTTCTTTTGGATTTCATATGATTGATGAAGACCATTGTGTATATATCAAGCATTCAGATCAATAGTTTGCAATATTATCCATATATGTGGACGATATACTTTTAGCTAGAAATAACAATGATTATGTTGTCACCATTAACGAATAGTTGTCATCTCATTTTGATATGAAGGACATGGGTGAAGAAAACCTCATACTGACGTGAAGACTCATAGGAGTCGTTCTAAAAGAATTCTTGCTTTATCGCAAGAACAATATATTAAGACTTGAAAATAGTAAAATAACTCGAAAATTGGTCGAAAACCTTAAGAAATTCGAATGGGGGATTTATCGGGATTTCTCAATTGTTTTAGGTAATGTCGAGGATCTTGAAACCACTCAAAACGAAGCTCGAGGAATAAGTTCAAATTACGTGAAAGCAGGGGAAACGTTGTATGAGGCTTTGTAACTAACTTTGAGTTGATTTAGCGGTAAGTAAGCCTTACACTGATCTTTACTATTTATGGAATTAATCTTTGTACATGTGCTTGTATCATAGTCTACATTACATTTTATAAATCTTGGTCATGCATACATAGAGAGTGTGTGGCAGCTCCTCCTTAAATCTAGGGCACCGTTCGGCCTAATCCCATCATTAATCCCTAAAATTACCACATAAGACTTAACAACGTATTAGTCAGCCTTTCTAAAACTTTTTTCTCACAAGTTAATTATTCAAATAAATTTTTGCTTATCACTTGTTAATTACTTAAATCAGAGTTAATTAAGTTTTTATAAAGTTAAATATTATTCAGTGAAAGTCTTGACAATTTAGCAAAGGTCACTCATATAGAACTTAAGTGTGGAAACTAGGAAATGAGAATTACATGCATATATATAACAAAATAGTGATAACTATATATCAACATGTGTCCGATCTGTACACTGTCTCACAACCAGTAGTATACATTCCTAAAAGTGAATGGAAAGCATATATAAGTCATACAACAAAACTAGAAACCTACAACAAAGGTAGCAGCTCTTCATTGGCTCAGTAGTAGTCACCAATCTTCTCCTTGCCCATTTTGCTACTCGATGGATGTACACCCACCGTCATAAAAAGGACGGTGAGTACGGTAATGTAGAAAGTAATACCGAGAGACATTTATTCACATTCCCAAATATGCAACAAGTATCTAAAATCATGATAATAACAATTATGCTGAAAAGAGAACATGTAAAGAGATACTTTAGTTAAACAAAATGAAACTATTCTAATGAACCACACATATTAAATGGTTACTAACACATTAGCCTAGTAATACCCTATTGATCACATAGAGCTTGGGTAGTTATTTATTTAGTACGACATATCGACCTCATGTAATAGGTCTACACATAGTACATCGGTATTACCCTTATTGGTTGTCGTTTATGCATAGCCTTCTCCTTATTAGTTGTGAAACATGGCATATCGACCTCATGTAATACGTCAGTACACAAAGTACATCAGTATCACCCTAATTGGTCGTCATTTATACATAGGCCTTCTCTTATTAGTTGTAAAACACGACATATCGACCTCATGTAATAGGTCAGTACACATAGTACATCGGTATTAACCTAATTAGTCTCCACTTAATCATTTCATCAACCTTATAAAGTAGGTACGTGATACTAACTAATTAGTATACCAACATCCTCAGGTCCCATACCCGACAGTTGTATCGCGTATACCCTAAACCACATCATAATCTTAAACATGCATATGATCATTTAACAATAATTGCATAAAAAGAAACAACACACCAATAATAACACCAAGAATTTAACTAATGTAGCAACATAAACTAATAAAGTCAAGCAACATACAATTAAATACGCACACAAAGTTTTGCACAACAATATAAACTATTGTAAATGACCAGCAGTATCAAGGCATGCAATGAGGAAAAATATCTCAATCAGTTTACTTACAATCCACTCAATTTTCTAAGCTATTTCAGCCTCCCGACACCTCAAATCATGTATTTGAACCCTATAGACACTTTCTTAGGTTCATGATATTATGTAACATGGCTTTTAGTGTGTTTCGACCATTAGTTATGATTTTAGGCTTGTTTATAGTGTTTAAGAAATTTCAGAAAATTGCATATTTTTTATGTTGTTAGGGTAATTAGCGCGCTAAGTGATTTGATTAGCACGCTAGTGGCCTCATTAGCGCGCTAACTACTATCTCTAGCGCGCTGCCCGAAATCGGTGCATTAACTATCCTACCTAACGTGCCACATATAGGAAAATCAAGAATTCTGAAATCAGAATTTCGAGTCTACACATAGGCTACCAAAATGCCTTGGCAACCCTCACATACATCTCCAGAGCCGCAATATATCAACATCAACATAAAACAACCATACATGGCATCAAATTCATGAATTCACCAAATTGAGCTAAACCTGGTGTAATAGACTTACCTAGTCGAATGACCACCTAGTTGATCATCACTACTTCACCAAACCCACTTAGATGTTGGCCTTCTTCCTCCTCCAACACCTCTCTTCTCTCCAACAAGCTTTGCTTAGTTGTTAAGAAATGAAAAATGGGTTTGATTACATGAGTTGATCCTAAGCTTATATATGAAATGGATATGGCTGATTAATAGCTATTGATCTTCATGTGCTCACGTATCTTGATATTTATCTAAAGGCACACACATTGACACATTTCTCACTTATTTACTCTAAGTAACACTAATGTGTAACTCACTTGGAGTCTAGATGTGTCAATACCTATCTTGATGAACATCACATGGATATTATTTTAAAATGCTTAGCTTAGGTACATTTAATACACAATTAACCATAGCCACAATTAAATTACTATAAAAACTATATAAAACTTTAATAAAACTTACTATATCATCTTTACCTCGGTCCCACGTTGGTACGCATCTTGAGATACGTCCCCACTCATATCTCGATATCATATATGAGTAGGACTCATTTAATAAGTCTACACATATAAATTACATTAAGCATCATCACATCAAATCTAACATATTTCTCGATCCTTACACCGATTATTAAGACAGTGTACCCGCTTTTAGGACATGTCTCGGGTTGGTAACCCAGATTAGGGACTGATTTACTATTAGTAAATTTTAGGGTCATTGCAGAGTGAGGGGGATAAGCTTGTTTTGGAGTTTGGTTTGCATGAAACTAGGTTTCAATCCTACCTCTACGCCGTCTAGTAAGACTAGCAAAGTCTAATGCCGACAAGTTATCTCTACATTTCATGATCTCTTAATACTATCTCTATACTATTTATGAAAGTCGACATGTGATTATAATTAGGAGACAACGACAGAGTGGAATGCATGTCATCTTGATTCATATATCTTATTATTTATTTGAAAATGCAATTACATGTCTCCATGCGTCAGACTAACAATTGCAAGAGTACAAATCAATATAAGAATTTACTTACCTGACATCTTTGAGTTATTTTTTATAGTGTCAGATTTTATATGAACATAATGGACGAATGGACAAGACTCGAAGATTATGGTGATTGTTTTCAAACTTTAAAGCGAATTCTTGTTTTAAATTGTTTATATATATATATATATATTGTTTTGGGATTACTAGGGTGAGTGTAGGGCGTGAGACTTTGTTGAAGGATTATGAGAGTCTCCTAAGTTAGTTAAAATAAGTTGAGAAAGTTTATGTTTTAATTTTGGTGTATTTTGGGTTCGTAAAGTTGTAACTAAAGTATCAGAAACTCTAAGTTAGTTTTTAAAATTGATTTGATATACATTATGAACTGCGGGGAGTTGTGAGTCCTTTTAGGTATCTCCCCATTTTGTTGTCTATTAATTGAAAGATTCTCGACATGCCACTTTTAGGGGAGGTACTGCCGAAATTCTTACAATACAGATATGATTTCCTAATTTGCTTCAATTGAACAAATCATGAATTGAATTTCATTAAGGATGTAAATTTAATTTTGGAGCTTTATTAAAGGATTGAAATGCAAAGTATTTTAAGGTCGAAGTTAAAAAATGGATTAGGCTGACTAGATTATCAGAAGATTAAGATAATCTAGCTCAGTCATCGTCTTAGTAACAAGGGAGCTAACATGAACTATACACAACATGGGTGTAACTACTACGGAGTACTCCAAGAAGTAATTCAAATTGAATCTCATGGTTCACTCCCTATGGCGTTGTTCAAATGTGATTGGTACGATCTTACGTTAAAGAAAGTTGAAGTTCACAAAGATTGTCAATTTAACATGTACAAGTCTTTCATTTTGGCAATGCAAGCATGAAAGACATATTAGTTGCCTTACCCCTAAATCTCAAGGAGGGAACATAGCGATTAGCTAGCTGTATGCAAGCTTCAACTAAAGTTCACGGATGAACCCATCGCTGTAAACATTGAAACTGAAGCCGGGGATAGTGCCTTTCAAGTCGAAAAAAATGATGATGATAGTGACATTGAAGTCGAAGTATGCACATCATTGGCGTCGACCGCCGATGGAAGTAGTTTATAAATTTTTAATAATGATGAATTTCAAAAGAGTGTAGACGATGAAGATGACAAGGATGAGTCGAGTTTATCGTCAGATAGTGGTAGTCAAGATTAATTAAACAAATATTATATAATAGTGAATTCATATGTAGTTAATCTACTTAGCTTGTAGTTTTTAGGCCGAATATTTTAAGTGAAGTTTCAACCATAATAAACATATTGTTTTCTTGTTTTATTTATAGTTACCAATATGTATTACGGAAGGGGTATTCAAAGGGATGATGGGGTTAGAGATGATCCGGATCGCATCACTCAGCATGTTGCTTGACATGGTAGGGGCCGAGATTGACCCTGACCTAGTACACATCGTCCGCCTCCTTGATACCCACCTGTCTCTTCAACACCTTCCTCCTCAGCACTAGCCTCCTCAGCACTCAGCTCTTTGGTTCCCACCTCCTTAGCACTAGCCTCCTCAACACTCACCTCCTCGGTACCCACCGATTCATTACCGCATACTACTTTTTCACCTCACAGCAAGCACTCGACGTGTCGCACCACTCATTCCCTAGTATGATAGGACCAGTTTATGATTACATCGCTTCGATCCTCGATAGGCATCCCTACTCCATCTTCCGGCGAACGTACGACTAGCGCTACAATTTTATCTACACGAATACGTGCTCACGCCATCATGCCCCCATCCCACTTCCAGATATCGACGAGATTACACCCTTTTACAGGTCGCTGGCTGAACCTATCTCTGGCGTTGATCTTTTTATTCCACTTACTATTAAGGATGACAAGTATTTTGTCAACAATGTCATTCATTTTTAATCTATCATCTGGATCACTTGAGTAAACAACTGATTCACTAACTTTAGTTCCAAAATGCTAAATTACATCATTTTTCTCTCGTTGCTCGGAAACATGACCAAATTATTGAAGAGTGGGTACCTCAAAAAAGGGTGAAAATGAGAATGTGTTCCTCAATCGCAGCAAGATGTCTACTGGAACATGTGCAATGTTGGTGCCTTGATCTAAAGTCTAAAAAACTTGCAAATTTGCAAAAAAATTTGTATAGTGCATGTTCCCTTAACGTTGATCAATATTTGCCAAACAAATTTACAGCTTTTCTACACTTGGATGGTGAGGATGTCACTTGCGATATATGTTGCTTGGTGCTTGAAGGCAGTCATCTGCTACACTAATAATGTGTGCAAGTAGAGTGCGAAGAGGAGTGCTCCTATCTATTTAACTAATGAGGTGTTCGAGCATCACAAAAAATGAGAAGCATAAGATAAGTCGAAGAAAGCAAGCAAGAATAGGAAGTCTAAGAAAGGAGGGCCTGTACGGGTATCTCGGTTCACAGTTGTGGATCGATTTCCATGGCAAAGCATATGGATAACTTGGTATGTTATCTGTTTTGAAAATGACTTTTTTACTTTTTCTATTTCACTTTTAATGAAAGATTACTAAGTACATTTGTTATACATACATGAAGTGAGTTTCAATCGAGCTCCCACAATTAATGAATTATTTCGGCATACGCACACCCACGCATTAGAACAATTTAGGCTTTTTATAACACCTAATTGATAGAGGTTTTTGAGTAACCCCTATGTATTAGATGATTAAGGTTTCTATAACACTTAATTGATAGAGGTTTTAATTAACCCCTATGAATTAGACAAGTAGACTTTTAATAGCACTAATTCATAGAGGTTTAGAAAACCTCTATGGAAAGTCTGACCCAAGAACAAAACTCCCTCAACACTCTCACTCACTCTCGCTATCTCGCTCGCCCGACTCACTCTCTCGCGCACTCTCGCTCGCTCGCTTGCGCGCTCTGGTCTCGCTTGCTCTCTCGCCTCGCTGCGCTCTCGCCAAGCTTGTCTCGCTCGCTTTGGCGCGATCGCCTCGCTCGTCTGCTCGCTTCGCGCAAGCACTCGTCTCGCTCGCTCGCTCGCCGCTTTCGCTCATGGGGGACGATTGATCTCAAGACGAGTTGTTCAATCCGCAAGGTTAGTCTTGATCGATCTCAAAACCCTAATCGATTTACAATCTCATTGTGTTGATTAAGTTAGCCGAGATTGTTTCTATGGTTCTATGGTTCTGTGTTGAATTGGTTGTGGTAAATGGTTACCGATTTACGCCTCTAAGTCTCTATATTGAATTGAATTAGCGATCGAATACGGTCGATCAGTCCAGATTTTTGTTGAATTGTTGTTTGTGATTCAGATTTGTACGTCCGATCTTCTTCTATGATTGTTTCGAAGAACCGAAGAATTTCGTTTTGTGTATGTTGTGTTTGGTAGGTAGAGTTGACGACGATCTGAACTAGCTAGGTTTTCATGGTCTAAGATGCGTGGATGTGTAGAATTGATGGAGTGATTGCTCAATCAAGATGAGGTTTTGGTTCATTGTATGTGCAGATAAAAAAGGAGAGTTTTTTGTGCTCATTCGGTTATCTCAACTAGCTAGGTTTTCATTGTCTAAGATGAGTGGATGCGCATTGTGCGTTATGTTTTGGTATAATTGATGGAATGATTGTTCGATCAAGATGCTCGTACATAGCGATACTCTTGATGAGAAGAAAGAAGAATTCTTGTTCCTAAATTTCATGAAATAGTGTGCAAGGACATTTGAAAGGAAGTTTCAGTTATGAAGTAAAAGAGGGTAGTTTTGATTGACATGGTAATGCCAGTTTTTGTTCCTTAATTTATTAGTGTTGCAATTGTCTAAATTCTTCAGATCTTTTGAAACTACTTGGAAGATGAACCTCTCTTTGTAGGAGCCATGTCAGTGTTCATGGCTTTTCCAGTTGAAGCTCTAGAGGACCAGTTGATAAAATGGACCATAATAAGTAGTGCTACTTTCAATTTTTGCCTAGCTAAAATACTAGTTTGTCAGAGCTTGCAATGGAAAATCTTTCGTTGTTCTTGAAGATAGATCATTCAAAGTGGCATTCATGAAATTTGAATGGCAAAATGTCTTCATTTGTCTATAACAAAATGCACATCACTCCATTACACCCTCTAATACTATTGGAAATTCTTAGAAAACTGAGAACTGGTGTGTTACATTTTTGTTTTGTTGTCTTAGTTGTTTAGTTTGGAAAATTGTATCATTTTCTTTAGATCATCTTCAACCTTTCTGCAGTCACTTGAACTATGATTCTAGCTGAAGATGTTCTATGTCATAATTCATTGTCGCCGCAGAAAATTCCCTCGGCGTCGACTCTATGCTAAGGTTTTGGTGCCAACAGAAGGCCTTTTTCAACATACAAGTGCTTTCTCAATACTTGGGAATAGCAAGTTATGTGGGGGCATTTCTGAGCTTCAACTTCCATTATGTCCTGCTGATCATAAACAAAAGCACTCCAATAAGAAACATCAAATCTCTTTGCATATCAAGGTAGTAATTGGTGTGGTTGTGTCAAGCACTATGCTAGCAGCTCTTCTCTTAGCTGTACTTTGTTGGATGAGAAGGACCAAAAGTGGGAGTGATCAGAGCCAGAACAATTACTTGCATGATCACTTTGAAAGAGTCTCTTTCCTTGACCTCCATAGAGCTACAGATGGATTTTCTCCAACAAACTCAATTGGTACATGACACTTTGGGTCTGTGTTCAAAGCAATTATTCGTGAAGGAACGGAGCCCGTTGCGGTGAAGGTACTTAATATGATCGACCACAAAGCTTCCAAGAGCTTCATGGCAGAATGCGAAGCACTGCGAGATGTTCGGCATCGCAACTTGATCAAAATCTTAAATGCATGCTCCGTTGTGGACTTTCAAGGCAATGACTTCAAAGCCTTAATTTTCAAGTTCATGCTAAATGGGAGTTTGGAGAACTGGTTGCATCCAGTGAGATCAGATGTTAGAAGATATCCAACCAAGAGTTTGAATCTACCACAGAGATTAAACATAGCAATCGATATTGCTTCTACAATGGATTATCTTCATAATCACTGTGAAACACCAATCATTCACTGTGATTTAAAGCCAAGCAACATCCTTCTAGATGAAGATATGGTTGCCCATGTTGGTGACTTCGGCCTAGCAAAATTTCTCCAAATAAAGAACAGTAATTCTAGCAGTACAAATAATACAAGCTCATTTTCTCCAAGAGGAACTATAGGATATATCCCTCCAGGTACTAATTTCGACTAATTAAGTTTCATCTTAGTTTTCAATTGTTAGATACATTTTCTAAAATGTCATCAATTAACTAATCGACTCTCGCGCATAACTATGATATGTAGAATATGGAGTTGGGGTCAACAATCCACTCAGGGGGATATGTATAGTTATGGAGTACTTTTGCTCGAGATGTTTACAGGAAAAAGGCCGACAGATGAAGAGTTTGAGGATGGATTAGATCTTCATCAGTTTTGCAAGATTGCCTTGCAAAAAGGGGTGATGAAAATCATTGATCCTCATGTGCTCGAGCATGTAGAAGAAGAAAAAGAAGCTAATGACGGTCATCGAGATATCCTTGCGAACGACTTTGAGATTCAAAGGGGCACACGTCACGAGAGTGGCAAAATCGAAGAGTGCATTACCTCCATAATCAAAGTTGGAGTAGAATGTTCAATGCCATCAGCAAGTGAGAGAATGGGAATCAAAGATGCTTTGAAGAAGTTGGTTGCAGCTAAGAAGTTGTACACTACAAAAAAACAGCAAATCAGCAACGGAATTAGAAACGGAACTTATTTCCGTTTCTAAATCAGAAACGGAATTAGAAACGGAATAAGTTCCGTTTCTAAATGTAACAGTTAGCGACGGAACTGAAAGGGAAATATTCAGAGACGGATTTGAGACGGATCAGAGACGGAATTAGAGACGGAATTAGAGACGGAATTAAATTCCGTCTCTGAAATTTGGCGCCACCATTCCCGCCAAATTCTTCATTTCTTATGGCCGTTCATCATTCCTCGAGATTTGTATTTTGTCCGATCCCGGCACCTCTTCTCCTTCCCGCACCCCACCCCCCCCCACAACAAAACAAAGAAATCCCCAAATCATTCCCACGAAAAAAACCCCAAAACCTAAATCCGTCTCTCCGTCTCGTCGCGCCGGCCGATTGTCTCGTCCCCGCACGTCCATCCCGTTCGATCGTCTCGTCTCTCCGTCCGGTCGTGCGAGCCGGTCTCTCTAGTGCTCTCTGCTCTCGGCCGTCTCGTTCGCGGTGGTCTCCGTTTCTCCGTCCGGTCGTGCTACCCGGTCGCACCGCTGTCTCTCGGTCTCGCCGTCTCTCTCGGTCTCTCCGTCTCGTCGCGCGGTCTCTCATCATCGCCGATATCTCTCGCTCTCTCTCGGTCTCGATTCGGATCCGGTTAGCAAGGAATTTGTAGTTTTGGAGTCTTACTACAATCTTCATTTCTTATTTATTTTTTATTGTTCTTTATAATTGCAGTGCAACACTCGATGATCAAGAGCTCTTCACTTTCATAGAGATCATTCACATTGTGACGGTTTTGAGGAAGTATCTTGAAACACTTAATTGTCATTTTCGCTAAAAATTTGCGTCTGTCAGTTGGCGTTCTAGTCCCCTTGTTTATCTAATTTAAAAAATTTATGGAATAATCCGTCGGGTGACATGAGAATTATTTAAGTTTCCGCTATGGTTCATTTGATAGTTCGATCTTCTAATAAACATCGGAGTTGAAGGCAAGAAGCTATTTTATCTAGAAAGGTTTTCCAATTTAAATTAAGCATGCGAGACTTCATAAATTTCCATCTATCAATAAATATTTGGGGTGTCCTGTTCCTACGTACATTATATGCGGCATCCAGGAATATTAAAGTCGTAATACTTGTTAGCATTGCAAATATTATGCTCATGAATGAAATATGTTATAGATTTTCACTTGAACTCAAGCTATATCTGCTAGGGAAAGCGATCATATATATGCCTTGATGTTCAAATATAGGAAATGAACATAATGTGGTGACCATTGTGTATACTAGGTTTTCTTAGCGGCTCGGCTATACTAGTCGAATAAATGGAAGAACAGCTTAAAAATTTATTTTCTTGAAAGGTCTTAGCTATTATGGTCATGGAATCCATTTTATTTTTGTAAATTCGTCTTGGCAATTGGCCGTGTTATAGTACTACCTTATTGTTTATGAACTGTGAAGGAACAAACTCTTGATCGTGTGACATATTTTAAGAGTTCGGTTCTTATAATTGTTATTACTTTATGAGGTTTTATTTTAACTGCTCTTGAGTGATTTGATTTGTTCCTTGGTTGATTGTTCATTAGTTGGTGTTCTTCACTTGATCTATTAAGTTAATGTTGTGTCTTTTGTTTGGTTTAGAAGTTTTTGTTCTCGCTTCTTCTCTTACATGCATAGTTTTTGAGGTTATGCTTGTTCTATTTTTAGGTTTATTAATATGTACTATTTCATTTCAACCTTTTAATTGAGCAATTCAAGATTTATATTGATTCCGTATTTGGTTGTTATTCCATGTTTATTTTATCGGTAAAGCATGTCATCCGTATTTGGTTGTTATTCCATGTTTATTTTATCGGTAAAGCATGTCATGAGAGTCATTATAATACATTAGAATCATGTACTTGAGGTAATTACTTTGTCGTTTGATGTTATAGTTGTTAGTAATTTCATATTCATGCACTTGCTATGGATGATTGATTAGTTAGGTGTTGTTGGTTACGATTGAATAATACCTATAATTACTTAATTTCTACTACTAGTTAGGGTTAGAAACACTAGGATTACTCTTTTAGTGAATGTTGTTGTTTCACATTACATTTCTAGAGAATGGAATAAACCTATAACCTTAAGGACGTATGAGTGAACAAGTAGTAGACGCGTTGATACTATGTGGTATTTGTATGCCTCGATATCGATATAGGTTAGGCGCACGGCCTCAACTTCGATTCCCCACACAACTAAATGTCGGGCTCTGGTGGTCTCTTTTTGCAATCTTAGGGTCTTAAAAATGTAATTTAAGTGCAAGAGGCAGGATGAAACTGTTCAAACACACATCAAACTGATTTTCAAATCAAATACACAAAACTATGTCGATTAAGCACAAGAAAGAGTTTATATCAAGGATTTCCTTACAACCAAGAGGATGACAAAAGAGATTAGCTTTGCAAGACTCTTATATTCCTTTGAAAGCCTCAAAGGTGCTTTGGATTTGAGGACTTAAGAACAGCCACAAAGATCTCCTATTGCTCCTTCTAAAAAATCAAATTTCTTCTCTTGTAGATCTTGAATTTTGAAATGTGTTTCTTCTCCCTTATGTTACAACCAAGTTTGTGGTGGTTTTATCATGATAGGAATTCCAATATGACCGTTTATAGCCGTGTTAGGAATCCAGAAATCAAAAATTCAAATTTAAAGCTTGATTTCCAAAAGTCAAAAATATATGGCAAGGTGGCTAATTAGCGCGCTAATATTTGGAATTAGCGCGCTAACTGCAGGGAACTCAAAAAATTTATTTTATCCCTTTGTGTTAGCGACCCTTAAACTCGTCCAGGACCTAACCAACCCTTATAATACATGTTATACATGTTTATTATGAGTCATTTACAACAACCCTTTTGATAATGCCCAAGCTTCTTACATAAACAACATAACTCAATCAATTCCTTCTCTTTAGATTGTGATGACTCATTAATGACTTCCTAACTTTGTCAATTTATTCTCTATTCATGAGTTTAATGTGCGAACCTCGTTCTTTCACTTAGCTATCAATTTCTTCTCTTTAGATGGTGTAGATCGCATTTTCGATTTACAAGCCTCAAAGGTGCTGGATTTGAGGACTTAAGAACAGCCACAAAGATCTCCTATTGCTCCTTCTAAAAAATCAAATTTCTTCTCTTTGTAGATCTTGAATTTTGAAATGTGTTTCTTCTCCCTTATGTTACAACCAAGTTTGTGGTGGTTTTATCATGATAGGAATTCCAATATGACCGTTTATAGCCGTGTTAGGAATCCAGAAATCAAAAATTCTAATTTAAAGCTTGATTTCCAAAAGTCAAAAATATATGGCAAGGGCTAATTAGCGCGCTAATATCTTTGGAATTAGCGCGCTAACTCAGGGAACTCAAAAAATTTATTTTATCCCTTTGTGTTAGCGACCCTTAAACTCGTCCAGGACCTAACCAACCCTTATAATACATGTTATACATGTTTATTATGAGTCATTTACAACAATCCTTTTGATAATGCCCAAGCTTCTTACATAATCAACATAACTCAATCAATTCCTTCTCTTTAGATTGTGATGACTCATTAATGACTTCCTAACTTTGTCAATTTATTCTCTATTCATGAGTTTAATGTGCGAACCTCGTTCTTTCACTTAGCTATCAATTTCTTCTCTTTAGATGGTGTAGATCGCATTTCCGATTTACAATATTCTCCATTTTGGAGGCTTCTTATCATCTTAATCATTATTATTTCATTACTTGAATAGACAACCTACTCGACAAGGGTTACGTTCGACTAGGAATGTCGTCTACAAACAGAGATCGGATGTACAACCGGCTCGACAACGGTTATGTTCGAATTGAATTCGCGGCAAAGGTTAAAGAATTCATATCATTTGCAAAACAACATTGTCCTACATACCAAAGTGAACGGAAGATTAGATGTCCGTGCAATTTTAAGAAATGTCGACTTGTTCCGTACTGGACGTCGAAACGGTTGAGCACCACCTATGTAGGTATGGATTTGTCCGGGGATATCACAGTTGGTACGAACATGGTGAGAACGGAGATGAAGGGCCGCAAAATTTTCACGCAATGGATTGCCATATTGATGATGCTTGATGTTCGAGGCTACGATCCGACACCTTACCGCGAGATGCTACACAACGTGGCAGTCCAAGTTTCAATTGGAATGTCGTGGAAGAATCACCAAACCCCAAGCACGCCAACTATATGACATGATTGATGCAAGTAGGGAACAATTGTGGCCTGGTTGCGAAACCATGACAACGTTGTCCGCAATGGCAAGATTACTTGCGATCAAGTCCGAACATCATATATCTCGAACGAGGGTATAATGAAATCATTAAACTCATGAAGGATTGTTTGCCAAATGACAACTCAATGGTTGAGAATTTTTATGCCACTAAAAGACTAATGCGAGGTCTAGGTCTACCTTGAGAAAATAGATTGTTGTGAGGACCAATGTATGATTTATTGGGGAGTGGACTCGAGTTGACGTCATGTAAATTTTGTGGGAAATCACGATACGTTGCACATCGACGAGGTCGTGGTCGGAACACAAAAAACCGCCCTTGCAAAAGAATGTACTACTTCCCTTTGGGCCCTCGGTTGCAACGATTGTATGCGTCGAGTCAACCGCAAAACATATGCGATGGCATGGAGATCATTCATCGCTCGAAGATGTTATGCAACACTGTTCTGATTCGATTGCTTGGAGACATTTTAATGACG
Source organism: Stephania yunnanensis (assembly GCA_039657365.1). Taxonomy (NCBI): domain Eukaryota; kingdom Viridiplantae; phylum Streptophyta; class Magnoliopsida; order Ranunculales; family Menispermaceae; genus Stephania; species Stephania yunnanensis. The sequence goes on along the minus strand of CM077584.1, from coordinate 45,863,010 downwards.
TCAATAAAGACTTTGCCTCCGAGGTTCGGAATGTTCGTTTAGGATTGTGCACTGATGGTTTTCAAGTATTTGGGATTTCCGGGAAATCGTACTCTTCGTGGCCCGTGATTTTGACTCCTTACAACCTTCCACCGTCGATGTGCATGAAATCTGAGTTTATGTTCTTAACGGTTATCGTTCCTGGACCGACCAGCCCAAAGCAAGAAAATCGACGTGTTCCTTCACCGCTTGTGAAAGAGTTGCAAGATTTATGGAACAATGGGGTGGTTACATACGACGTTTCCACCAAGACAAATTTTGTCATGCGAGTTGCCCTTTTATGGACTGTTAGTGATTTCCCCGCATATAGCATGTTGTCCGGTTGGAGCACACACGGTAAGTACGCTTGTCCATATTGTATGGAGGATACAAATGCATTTCAATTGCGAAATGGAGGTAAGACATCGTGGTTTGACTGTCATCGTCGTTTCTTGGATAAGTCATCACCATTAAGGAAAGACAAAAAAAATTTCATTAGAGGCAAAATGGTCATAACTGATGATCCGCTCGCTTTGCGGTCTGGTGAAGAAATTTTGGCAGAAATTGAATCGTTTGGCTTGATGAAGGTGACAGAAATCGGCGCTGAATCTGTGAATGGGCGGATAGCTAAGAATTCGGGATGGAGGAAGAAAAGCATATTCTGGGACTTGCCGTATTGGAAGACAAACTTGATCCGCCACAACTTAGATGTCATGCACATCGAAAAAAATGTGTTTGACAACATTTTCAACACTATTATGTGTGTACCGGGCAAGAGTAAGGACAATGCAAAATCGAGGCAAGATATTCGTGAATATTGTCACCGACCTTCTCTACACATTGATTCGGCGACAAATACTTACGTCCTTGGGTGCTATGCTCTTGATACATCAAGAAGACAAAAATTGTGCGAGTGGGTTGAAAAGTTGCGTTTTCCTGATGGTTACGCATCGAATCTTGGTCGATGTGTAGATCCAAAGAAACTGCGAATGTTCGGCATGAAGAGCCATGATTGTCATATATTCATGCAACGGTTGATACCAATTGCATTCGAGAACTTCTCCCAAACCCGGTTTGGGTTGCAATTAGCGAATTAAGCCTATTTTTCCGGTCCCTTATCTGCGAAATGTGTCAAGATTCAAGATATGGAGGTCTTAGAGTCTGAAATTCCAAAAATCATTTGCAAGTTGGAAAAAATTTTCCCTCCAAGCTTATTTGACTCTATGGAACACCTACCAATCCACTTGGCCTACGAGGCCCGTCTAGCCGGTCCCGTTCAATTTCGATGGATGTATCCATTTGAGAGGTACTATCTTGAGCCCTTGATATTATTTTCCCATTCATTGTTCATACATTATAAATACATCCGACTTACACGTTCGTTTCTTCTAGGATATTCGTCGATGAAATCACTCAAGCAATGGGGGAGTCGCAAGTTGATAGTAGTCTAGAGCACAACTTCCCCATTTGGTTTCAACAATATGTAAGGGCATTACTTTTGTACGTTATAGATTCAAATGTTTCTCCCATAACTAATGTGTCATATTGCATCTCTAATTTTGACGAATAGGCTCGGAATTCTATAGTTGACGAGACGCTCGTTGATCTTTCTGTTGGTCCTAGTCGATCATGTACTTGTCTACCCTGGTTACCTTGTTAATGGGTATAAGTTCCACTCCGCAACAAATGACGTTAATAGATCAACGCAGAGCAAATGCGCGTGTTTTGGTGAAGGGTTCAAACTACGCTGATGTTTCCCATAACTATTATGGAGTACTTGCAAGAGGTTGTGGAGATTGAGTATACCGGCCTCAAACGTGTGGTCTTGTTTAAGTGCGAATGGTATGACCCTACACCGAATCATGGTGTGAGGACTCACCCAACACTTCAATTGGTAGAGGTTCAACGAAGTCGACGATATAACAACTACGAGCCATTTGTACTTGGCAATGCAAGCCACTCAAGTCTATTACCTTTCGTACCCTTCTATGCGAACGATCGACAAGAATGGCTAGCGCTTGTTGTTGTCGTCCAAAATTACGGCGACGAGGAAACTAGCAAAGACGATAATGACCAGGGCTCGGCAGAGATTGCTTTCCAAGATGGGATGCCCACCACGTGCGTAGTCGATGATGCGACGCCGATATCAACAATCTGGATGTTCCGATCGGGACTCGATTCATTGTTGAAGCGGGTCCAAGCGATGAAGTTTATAGTGGAGATGAATCGAGAAGAAGAATCATCACCTTCTACTCATGAGAGTGAATTTGAAACGGATGATAGCGAATAAAGTTTGTATATGATATGTCAACGACCAATCATGTAGTTACTTTTATTTGCATGGATTTTGTTCTTATTTAGTCCAATAATATAGACCGAATTTCTACTTATTGTATGCCCTTCTTTTATGATGTTTTACTCGTGAATATTGTTAGGTATCATGGCCGGACGTGGTCGTAGGGGATGTCGAGGTTTGCCATTAGGAGGCCGTCGTCCGGAGGCATAGATGCGGCACCGACATCCGCGGCGACATACCACACTGGCCCTCGTGGTCGGGCCACACGAGGGGTCCATCTAGGTCGTGGCGGTCGAGGTCGTGGTTCGATACCGCAGATATCGATTCGACCGCTCGGTCTCTCGAGCAAGATACAGCCGCAGCGTCACCTTCCCCTTCCATACCGTCGGGGTCGTATGTACCATCTTCGTCGTCATCAAGGACTATGCCTACTACACACTTCCCCACACCTTCTCCGACATCAATGACTCCTTTACCCACGAGGCCTGCACCCCCACCACAAAGATCACCGGCAAAAGCATCCCGAGAGGAAGACGTAAGAGCGGGGTTGGAGGTGACAGCCCTCCGCGGCCACCTCGAGAGGCCGGGGATGGAGGCCCTCGCGTGCAGGGGATCCCTATCACTCTGATTGCCAATGATACGTAAGTTTGCGTTTGACTTTTATATGTCAATTTCAATATGGATGTCAAATATTGAAGAAGTAGTTAAGGTGATATGCATGTTCATGAAACACAGGGAGTTGCATCCTTCGCACTTTTGTGCACGGAGGATGACAAAAGTTTTTAAACGATGGATGATTCCTGAAGGGTATTGTTGGAAGTCCGTACCGCCTCATCATAAAGACCAATACTGGCGACAATGGAAGGTAAACAAGACTACCATGTGCCTTATGATTTATACTATTTTCTCAAATAAGTGCTAACAATAGCAATCGCCAATTTGTAGATATATTTTAGATGGGATGATGCGCTTCCCGAGGATCTCGTGCGAGCGGCGTACGACAGGCTTGCAGGCACGAGGTACACCGCGTTGATGCACAAGTTGAAGAAGAATCGGGTGCAGCCAGTTTATGTTACAGATGAGGCATGGAGGAGATACTTGCAGTACTGGGAGAGCGAGGACTTCCAGGCTAGGTCTAGGCAAGCGACGGAGAATAGGAACACCGAGGTCGAAGGCCCCGGACCGGACCCTCGAAGCACGGTGGTGGTTCCGTGTCATTTGCGACTACCCAAGAAAGATTGGTTAGTTTTTTTTAACATCTAGGATATTTTGTACATTTATACTCTTGTTCACTATGCTTGGTCCTGCACGCAGGCTGATTCATCCGAGACGCCACCGTCGGTGAATGATTTGTACTTGCATCTCCACACCGTTAATCACGACAGACGACATTCATCGATACTAGATCGGAGCGGTTCTATGTAAGTATAGAAATGAAATGTAAAATATTAGTAAGTCTTTCACTTACCCCATATCATGTACTTTGTTTGTTGTGCATATATGCGGGATAGGCTCCAGAGCGGCGCGTCGGGAGCGACCCAGCTACACCGAGCAATCGGTGGATGATGAGGCGGTGTACCTCAATGTGGCGGGTGAGTCTTCTAAAGGACGTGTCTACGGACTCGGGTCCGTAGGGAGAAAGAAGAGGAGATACGGAACTCCCGGTGCTAGCACGTCGCAGACGCGGATGTGGTGCCGCGGCGAGTTCGATGTCGTTGCGGAGCAACTACGAAAGGTTATGAACTTCATGCAACAAATGTCTTGGGATGGACATGGACGAAATAGACCTAGCTCAAGACCAACCACCACCACCGCCACCACCACCGCCACCTCATGACCAGCAACAATACCGCCGCAAATAGATCCGGTCGATCCACCCCAACAAGGGGACAATGTTGGGCGTGAGACGTAAGCGTGGCTCTCGAGAGATGAGCAGGTTGGTGATACATAGGTACTTCACTTGTTGTTTGTTTCAAATGCTTAGATTATACGTTTTATAGTGTAGACAACTTTAGAAATTCATCGAATTACTTTATGATTCACACTTCTTTTTGTGCATTTTTAGGTCGATGTTCCATATTTTATCGTGGATTTTATTTTTTTCCCTTTTGCTCCCCCAATTCTTTTTTTTTTGTTTTTAAGTAAAATATACTATAAGTACTTAAATGTTTGCGAAATTAATCCATGGGAGAAGAAAACATCTTTGTTTGTTGTGTGCAAATCTTATCTTTGTTGCGGTTCTCTCGAGTGCTATGATGAAGAAAGTGGTAGAATCGACGGGGAGCGACATCTTCATGCAATAGCAAATGAATTTGGGAAGTCGATAAAGGGTCGTTTTTCGGTCATCGTATTTCGCACATGTAGGCTCTTCTTCTTCTATTATGGCATGTCCGTAGAAGAAGAATAGCCTACATGTTCTCAACACGATGACCGGAAAACGACCCTTTATCGATTTCCCAAATTCATTTGCTATGGCATGAAGATGTTGCTCCCTCGTCGATTCTACCACTTTCTTCATCATAGCACTCGAGAGAACCCGCAACGCATAAGATTTGCACACAACAAACTTTTGCATGTTTTCTTCTCCCATGGATTAATTCTCGCAAACATACGGTACTTATAGTATATTTTACTTAAACTGAGGTTAAAAAATTTATTTTGGGGAGGATAATGTATTAAAAATAAAATCCATGATAACTTATGCATCAATCGGGCGTCCAAGCCAACTAAGATATACGAGGATAAATGGACAATGAATTTACTCTGCGGACGATGGTGGTTTGTTGAAGCTTCGATGTAGTAGAAGGTTCGATGATGAAGTTCCTTTATTTTTATTTTTCCCTGTTTTCGGAAAGGCGGGTTTTAGTTTTTCCTATCGTTCTCGAGGGAATGGGTTCATTGCTTTTGACGATGAGCATGTTGTAGACGATTTGTTTCATTTGCATGTTAAACTCATTCTTTTTTTGGTGGTGGTGATTTTGGTCCTTATAGGACTCCAGGTCTCGGAGGTAGGCGTGGTGGGTATAGTGGAGGCAGTGAGCTTGGTGGGGGTTATGGAGGCTTTGGGGGCAGTGGCTTAGGTGCTTATCGAGGTGAATCTTCTCTTGGCTATTCTATTTTAATTAGCGACTGAATCACTTCCTTTCAATAGTTTGTCGTGTAGACTTTTTAAGTTACTTGATTTACATATTGTTGGTGGTTTACTTTGTTTCAAACACTAGTATATTATAGTTAAAACCAAGTTTTTGGTGGTTTTATAGTGATCTCCTATTGCTCCTTCTAAAAAATCAAATTTCTTCTTTTTGTAGATCTTGAATTTTGGAATGTGTTTCTTCTTCCTTATGTTAAAACCAAGTTATTGGTGGTTTTATAGTGATAAGAATTCCAATATGACCGGTTATAGCCGTTCTAGGAATCCAGGAAATCAAAAATTCAAATTTAAAGCTTGATTTCCAAAAGTCAAAAAGCCCTGGCAGTGGCCAATTAGCGCGCTAATACTGGAATTAGCGCGCTAACTGCGCAGGGACCTCAAACTAATTAATTTATCCCTTTGTGTTAGCGACCCTTAAACTCGTCCAGGACCTAACCATCCCTTATAAAACATGTTATACATGTTTTACAACTCAACTTACATGATAGGTCCATCTTATAGAAACATTGTTCGCCATCTCCTATGCGTAGGAAAATAGCAACATTGACACCAACTTCAGTCTGTGACTGCATTTGCTTGATGATCATGTTTTTTTTGGAAGCATTCTTATTCAACATTGTATGGTTTTTTTCTGTTCTTTTCACTCTTTTCTTGAATCCCACCGGTTGGTTGTTTTTTTTATTTTTTGAGTAGGAACACATGGCTTGTCGCCTTTGGAGCACACAAGAGTTTAGATTGGGTGAGAGGATGAGTTCTAGAATCATACTTACATGATAGGTTTGTGCTTAACTTTTAGTTTTTCCCTTTTAGCATTCTTGCACTTATGCCATTCTTCTCTTTGTAGATCTTGCATTTTTGAATGTGTTTCGTCTTCCTTATGTTAAAACCAAGTTTGTGGTGGTTTTATAGTGATAGGAATTCCAATATGACCGTTTATAGCCGTTCTAGGAATCCAGGAAATCAAAAATTCAAATTTAAAGCTTGATTTCCAAAAGTCAAAAATATCTGGCAGTGGCTAATTAGCGCGCTAATACTGGAATTAGCGCGCTAACTGCAGGGACCTCAAACTAATTAATCTCTCCTTTGCCTACTTCTTTCAGTGCATACTCACTTTGGTTGTTGCCCTCGATGGAGATTCGAAAAATGCTTCAAAGCTGCGTTTTACTTATTAGATGAAGTCCTTTTTGTGTATGCATCTCTAATTTTGGACCGTTTGTGAGTGTTCTTTTTTTTTTTTTGCTTGTTGAACGATAGGATTGGTTGGTTTTTGTGTATACTTCCAAATTTTGGAGCTTTTGTAATACATGACTACTTTCCGTGGATATATAAATTTTTGGGCTAATTTTGAGTTTCACATTTTTTCTTTCTCTTTTGAATTTTTGTTGATATATATTTTTGATGTATGGATGCGCAATTTGGCTTCTTTGGGGATGTTAGCACCCTCAAGGAGTTGTTGGAGGGGGTGCAAAGCGATGGAGTATGTCATATCGGGTTGTATTTTGATTTTTAGGTTGGAGAATCGATTGGCTTATTTATCCGTGCCATATTTAAACAAAACAAAAAATTAGAGACGGATTAGCAACGAATTCAAATTTTCCGTTGCTATTCCGTCTCTAATTTTCCGTAAATATTTCTATCAATCACAAACGGATCGAGACGGAAATATTAATTCCGTCTCGATTCCGTCTCTAATTAGCAACGGAATCGAGACGGAATCGAAACGGAATAATCCGTCTCGATTCCGTTTCTAATTAGAGACGGATCGAGACGGACTCTTTGCATTCGTCTCGATTCCGTCTCGATTCCGTTGCGATTAGAAACGGAATCGAGACGAATTCATAAATTTATTAATTCCGTCTCTGATTCCGTTGCTAATCAGAACGGAATCAGAGACGAATGCAATTACAAATGTACCATTTCGAAATAAAATCCATTTCTGTTCCGTCTCTGTTCCGTTTCTAATTTTCGTCTCTAAATCCGTCTCTAATCAGAAACGGATAATTTCCGTCTCTATTCCGTCTCTAATCAGAAACGGAATCCATTTTCCGTTTCTGATCGTATCAGCGACGACGTTTTGAGACGGCGTTTTGTTCGTTTCTCGATTTCATTCGAGACGGAATTTTATAAATCGAAACGGAAAATTCCGTTTCTGATTTGCGATTTTTTTGTAGTGGTATTTCTCTTAGAGCATATCATATTTCTTCTTTTGCAACAGCCAACAGGTTGTTTAACAGTAAACATAAAGAGTGAATGTTGGTTTTTCTTGTTACAAGTTGTTTTTGTTTCTATGCATTACTCTTTATATGTTCTAGAAAGTTGCGTGTGTTTTGTTGTATGTGTGACCTCTAATTCATTTGCATCTACATTTAACCATGCAGAGCATCTTTGATAAGTCTAGTTAGTGAGGAAAGATCGATAGCTCTTTGAAATAGGGAAAGCTCCATATATAGGTCACATAGCAAACTAAACTAATTTCAGAGGCTGATATATACTTGAATTATAAGCTCATGTAGATGTAAAATGACATAGGGAAAGCTCCATCTATAGGCTCTTTGTCAAATCAATGTTACTTATCAATCAATGAATTACGAATGCCATGCTTAATTTCTCGTTTATTATAATGTCAGAATTAGAACTGAAATGTCTTATTGTTCAATCACATTAGAGTTTCGAATGCTTTTGATATTCTATTTTGAATATGAATCAGATTTGACAGGTTGTTCTTTGATTGAATGTATCTCTGTTGTTCTGATATGTTGTGTATGTGTTATCATGTATCGTATGCAACGGTAAGCTGAACGCTCGTCCATTTAGAGAATTCTGCTCCAAATTGGCGTAGCAAAGTGAAGGTAAATGCTAAAAATTTCTTCTTTAAGGTATTGGGTTTGTTGTCCCTTGTGGGTGATGAATTGAGGGGGATGTGTATGGGCAGAATATGAGTGCCGAGGTGGTGGACAACAATCCTTATAGTAGGCTCATGGCGCTTCAGAGGATGGGTATCATGGAAAACTATAAGCGCATTCGGGAATTCTCAGTTGCCATTGTTGTATGTACATGTCTCGACTTTTTATGGTTTTTTTGTCTAATTTGAGATGGGATTTGGTTTGTTTCTGTCGAGCATTCAAAGTTTTTATAAATCTATAGAATCTGATTTTTAATTGAAGGGACCTGAATGCCTTATGTTAGCTAATTATTTATGCAAATACTGCTTTTGTTAAGCCTACAAATGGGAAAGGATATGACGTTCAAGGGCATTTCAATGCTCACTATGACAGAGGAAACGTTAATGGTTGAGGTGGTTTTCAGGGTAATAAAGGCAATAGAGGAAAAAGTAGAAGCAAAGGAAATACTTCTAATAAGCCTTTATTTCAGATTTGTAGTAAAACAGGACATACTGCTGCCATCACATATGAGGAGACATGCTTGGATGGATTCATTAACTCAACAGACACTGCTGGTGAGGAAATGAGGAAAACATTGAACATGTCTATGGAGCTCACTTATTTGAAATGCACAATACCATTTGTTTATTTTTAGATTTCTTTTTTCCAACTTTACTTGTTTCTGTTTCTAATCTTTCACTTGCTTGACTATGCAGCTTTATTAATGAGAAAAAAGGGTAAAGAGGATGATGGACTTCTTGCAATAGCTGATGGAAACAGAAGACCTATCGTCCCTAACTTGGAATATGAGTATTCCGATCCTGATATTCATGAGGACCTTTATCAACTAATCAAATATTCATGTGGGGAAGTTTGCTCTAACACGGAACGGTTAGAGAAAATCACTAGGATATGGACGACATTCTTGGAACCTATGGTTAATCCAGGTAACTTTGTTTTTCTACTTTTGAATTGGTCATGGATGGATAACTATTATCTTATAATATTAGATCATATCGACGTAACCCTAGGTTTAGACTGCTAACCAAGTGGATGGCTCATTGGTTCGGTATGGGGTTACTCAGATTTAACGTCGGGAGGTTGAACCTTATAGTGGGGATTTTGTTTTTGTTTTTGTTTTTGTTTTTTTATTTTATTTGGAGGCAAGTGCATGTAGTTGTTCTGTCCATATATGTGATTCACATAATTGATGAAGCTGAAGCTCATTTCAATTTCAAATATTTTATGTATTTCATCCTTGATCCACCACAGGGCTGATTCAAGCTAGCCATTTAGGATGCCTACAACTTAGAAAATCTACTTGCCAATGTTCTTGAATTAATTTTTAGAGTTTTTTTTAAGATCACCGTTCCCCAAACAAATTTGCATCTATGGTACAAGATGTTTTTTTATCACATTTTGTCTTTGCTATGCTTTTCTTTCAGATCTTTTACATCTATGTGTGTGAATAAGATTAAAATGGGAATATTGCCAGTTTCTTCTCAACTATTCATACTTCATTGTTTTTGGAATGCGATGACATTAATCGAGATAGAAAAGCTTATGCAATTATTCATTTATTTGTCCACAATATCATATGGGTCGAGTTATGGCGGACGTTAGCTCCGCAATTACCAGGAGTTCACAATGTCCCGAATTCCTTGGCGAGTGAGTGAAATATTCTAAAATTTCAAATTTCTTAGATAGAAAATTTCTACTGTAAGTTTTAATTAGTATGCATGGTGTTTTCAGTAAGTCCCCAAATTCCTTAAATACCATCTAAGTGTCTGATCATATTGGTGGCAGGCTTTGAAATGAGTTGCTTTTTTTTTGGGTGATTTTTGAGCTGCAAGTAATAGCTACTGTCGGAGCATTGATTGATGATCAAAAGCTACCATATCTGAATTTTCAGTAAGTTTGACATTCTCTTGCCTTGTATATCTGAAACTTCATTGATGAACAAAGAGATATATCTAGTGAAAAATAAAAATAAAAATAAAAATAAAAAAACGTAGAAGAAGAGAACTGCTGTTGGTCTAAACAAGTTCTATTCTTGAAGCCCAAATTGCCTATGAGTGTCTACTTATAATTCTAGTGGCAAGCAAGGCATATTTTGGTTAAGCTAGGATTTTATAGGCTCAAGCCTACAAAATTCATCGACAACCCTTCTTGGATCTTCTACTCCATTTATAGGCTCAAGCCTACAAAATTCAATTATGGGCGATCTGAAGGGTTTTCTTGGATCTTCTTCATTTAGGACATCTACTTCATTTAGTCCCTTGGCTTTGTGTTGAATTGCAATTGTGGCTGTGCTGTGTAGATCCAAATGAGTAAGTAGTTAGAGATGGAGAGACCAACGAGGGCATCTACTTCATTTAGGACAGAAAGGTAATCAAGTATTTGAATTATGCGTGTTTGATTGTGATTTTGGTACGAATGAATTTTAATTTGGCATGTTTCATCAGACACAATTAATATATAGAGGTAGACATGATGATTGCCAATTGACAACATCTATGAATGAGTTAATTTATGGTAGTTTCAGAGTGAGTTCTCTGATTTATAGGCTTTTTTTTGTTTTTTTTTCTCTTTAGTGACGTTGACATATATGCTACATAAATATTACATCTATACATAAAATCGAAAGTGTATTTATACTAACTAGATTTTAATGCTGAACTTATCTATTGCTCTAATATTCAGTACTCATCGATTTTGCTAATTCGTGCATGTTAATGCTTTGAATTAATCACTAAAGAATCAATCTGCAACTATATTTTTGTACGTGCTTGAGAATTAATGTAGTTATAGCTAAAATTATAAAACTAGAAGTTGTCCAAAATAGAGCAAAGTTGCATTTCTGTGATGGAATGAATTTGCTTTAGTCATGGCAATCTGAGATATATTTATGTGTTTTGTTACAAGTGGAGTGAATTTGTGAATTTTGAATTATGTGATGATAGTAGTGTGTTTGTGTTAATGAAGCACCTCTTCTTTGTGACAGTCTCACAGTCCCCGAATGTGGAACAATTGCAGCGACAACTCTGGTCGCAGATCACATGGAACCAATTCATGGGTCAAAATGGTTTGATCCCTCAATGAATGTTTGGTCGCTATCTGTTCTGGAGCAGCTCATTTTCAGATGCCCGGGGTGCAAAACGCTTGTCGTTTCGAAGTTCAAATTCCCTACAGTTTATGACACTAGCGATGAATTAGAGTTGCTCAGAGAAGAAGAAGCTTTGTCCTTGTTTTGTCACGCCGTTTTCCTGCAGAAATGTGTGGCTATCGATTAATTTGTTGTTTTGTTGATTGGTTGTAGAACACTGCAAATTTCTTGATGGAATAATAATATTGCGAGTGGAATGTAGATTTGTATATTTTCAATTGAAAATGGAATTGGAAATTAATTCTGGGCATTTTCATATTATTATTTTTAGATTACATTTGATAGGGGTTTGAAACCCCTATGTAAGCATTTGATGATAATATAGAGGTTTCAAACCCTTATGAAATCACTACAATTGATAGGGGTTTGAAACCCCTATGTAAGCCTTTGAAGATATTATAGATGTTTGAAACCCCTATGAAATAGCCAAGACTTGATAGAGGTTTGAAACCCCTATGTAAGCTTGGAAGATAAGATAACACCTTAAAAGATAACACTTTTCATAGAGGTCAAAAACCTCTATGAAAAGTAGAATTTGTTCTAGTGACGACTATGACGATGAGACTTTCGTCAATTAGAGATTCGAGAAAGTCATTGTAAGTTAAAATTTAAATTATCGCTATGGATTAAATTTTAAAAATCTTTATCATGAAAATAAAAATCCAATAATTGTGTAACTCAATGCAGGTTGAAATTGCATGGAGATTGGAGGAGTTGTCTCCGACCTAAGATACACCTGTTGACGAGTACGTGGTGTTCTTTGATGTTGTGAGGCTAGAGAAGGGTCAAATCTATTGAATTGGATCTCAGCATTTTGGTCGAGGCCACTCTTGTGAGTGTAGTTCATCTGAGGCACCCTAGCATATAAGCCACATGAGGTAAATGACATAAGGAGAGACTACGCCATGATGCAACAAGCAATATTAAAAGAGTGCACCCAACAAGAGATCCAACTTTGAGAGCTAACCAACCAACGACATGAGTTTTTGTAGCAAAATTGATAATTGATGGAGCGAAACCGGGAGAGGGAGCGTTATGGCTGTATGGAGGCGTTAATCACTAGAACAAATTCTATTTTTCATAGAGGTTTTTGACCTCTATGAAAAGTGTTATCTTTTAAGGTGTTATCTTATCTTCCAAGCTTACATAGGGGTTTCAAACCTCTATCAAATCTTGACTATTTCATAGGGGTTTCAAACCTCTATCAAATCTTGGCTATTTCATAGGGGTTTCAAACCTCTATAATATCTTCAAAGGCTTACATAGGGGTTTCAAACCCCTATCAATTGTAGTGATTTCATAGGGGTTTGAAACCTCTATATTATCGTCAAAGGCTTACATAGGGGTTTCAAACCTCTATCAAATGTAATTTTTAAAAAAAAGTAATAGCTGAAAATGCCCATAATTAATTTCCATTTCCATTTTCAATCGAAAATATACAAATCTACATTCCATTCACATATTATTATTCCATTAAGAAATTCGTAGTGTTCTACAACCAATCAACAAAACCTTTCAATCTGACATCCTTAATAGCCTTTCGGTGCACAAACTTGACCACATTTCCACATCTAAGAGCTTCATTGATCACCTACATTTGAAAAATACAACAAGACACACACATTATATGTATTAACAATTTAACAGCATAAAAAGTTAATCTAATAGAAGAGATATACATTTTGAGTAAATTCCATCTTTTTGTAGTCTTCCCGGTTCAAATGCTCTCTTTCCCCCTTGTCCCTTCTTATGTTTTCATGTTTAGTCTGCGAAAATAACATTGAAGTGAATTTCAGTTAATTTGATTAAGCTAAAGATTTCTAAAATCTTATCCACCAAAAGCAAATGACAATCATGATGGACCCTTGTTATGACATTTTTTTATGAGGGTTTTGAAGTTGAAACATTGATTTAAGCTGTTCAAATCTATATGAGTTTATAGATCGGTTGTTCTATTAAGCCATTCTTTTTTAGGAAATCAGGCATTGGAGCTAAATTGACTAGAATTCTTAATTCTAATAAAAAGACGGTAGTAGTAGACAGCTTAAACTAACATTTTGTTAGGAATCTATGATCCAGCCTGGAAGTTTAAATTATGCACCATTGTAAGCCTCAAGCTTGAATAATCCAAAATGCTATGTTTCAATCTTTATAAGCCAACTAATCTCATGGATATTTAAACAAACAAATATTCAGCTCTTCTATTGGAGTTAAGTCTATCCGACTATCCCAACTATCCGTTCTCTATTTTTGCGGTTTTAGACTAATTTCTATGGCGGAGAAGACTTAAATATTTCCATATTCACCAATCCCCTAGTTTCTACTCCCAACTCCTACATTGAATAAGATTCCGAGGAAAAAAGAAAATGAGCTTTTAATCATAGAAGACATAACTGGTCATGTTTCTCAGCATATGAAAATTATCCCAGCATATAACATTTTTTAATTACGGAATTATCGTTGGAACTGCACCCTTCGTTACGTCATGTTTTTCTTTGGATACCAATATTAATATCTCCTTTCTCGTAACTCATGCCTTCTTAAGATAATTTCCTTCCTGCAAGCATTAAAAAAATGTAAGATAAGTAGTAAATCAGTAATAGGTACACTACAATTCAGTTAAGAAGCTATAGTGCTTGTTGGTGCGATTTTAGAAAACTTTGATGCGTGATAGAATTAAAAACATAATATAGTTGATCGAGGCTTGAGTTATACTCAATGTCCTGAAGACTAATTGCGTCCCGCTCTAGTGCTTGCGGTCTAATGACGATAGTCTCCCAAGATACAACGATCATACTAATGATTTTAGCACTTCAAATCATTAGTCTGGCGAACCAATATAATGATTCAACACTCTCTCGATCCAAAACTATGAAAATAGAAGGAAAATTATTTTTTGACTCATTTTCCTAACTTTCTAACTCTATTACTATTCTTCTTTTTTTAAAACAATCCATCTTGTGAATATATATATAGACTTTGATGTGTCTATTAGAAAAGACATGCATCTTCGTGAATAGATGTGTCTATTAGGAAAGACATGCCTTTTAGTGAATAGATACACCTTTTAGTATCTCATGTCCCTTTACATAATTAAACACCTTTTCACATCATTTCCATTCAAATTATAAACAATTAAATAATGTAATTAATTGTTCCAACAATCCCCCACATGAATGGAAATTGATCATCAAATCTATATATATATCCCCCACATAAATGGATTTTAAAAATCATTTTAATGCAGACACACTTGAGAGAGAATTGGCGGAATAAAGTTACATCAGGAGAAGTGTCGTATATAGACTTGAACTTTCCCTAGTGAAATATTACCGGATATACTTCGTGACGCAGTGGATATATATGATCTTGAACTGTTCACAATTACGGTATACCGAGACAGTAACACTCACATAACTTTATCCCTATCATTATTGGTTCTACGGTTTTGTCCATTTTGGTCCTGGACACAATCTTGGTTTCATAATAGCTTTAAAGAATTTAGCCTGTTTCGTTCTCATAAATGCGACCCACATTTACTATCATATAGGTGACATCTTTATTTGTCATTAAATGCTTAGCATACCCTTAACTTCTTCTGAACACATTTTTATCTTAGGAATGAGAGAGGGTGTGTTCTTCTCTCGAGTTTCATCTAACCAGTTTGCCTATTGAACCTAGTACATGGGATCTCCAATCAGCTAGGTTAGGTTTCCGCCAGACTCAACTCATTTTTTAGGCTTTTAAACTCATTCCCCTCAATATTAGTTTACTTTGGCTATGCACACATAAAGACGTTAATGTAAGTGGCGGTTGCAAGGAATGCACCATTCTATTTCGGTTTTCTTAACTGTCTTACAGTTATCTTATACTTTGAACAAATTGAAAATAAAGATTTAAATAATAACAATATACATGCATGAACCTTGCATCTTCATAGAAAAATTCATCTATTTCAATAAACAGAGACCAAGAATCCCCAAAATTTAAATTCATGGTTTTTATAACACCTTTACAGTTGGCTCCAAAAACTACTAGTTATCAAATTCCAAATTCAAATTTAATATTTAGAATGCTTCTTCTTGATCTAATCGATGCACCATGGACGCACTAGCATTAGCAGAAGATAATTAAAATTGAGTGATTGTATGTATTATCAGATCTACTTCACGATGATATGATCATGATCCACTGATTCACTAGAATATCATAAATGAATATCTCACTTAAGGTATCTACTAAAATATCAAACATATATGCGTACCCGATGTCATCGATGCATATTCCTGATCTTGGACTCATTTGTGGGATTAATGCTCATTAACATGAACGAAGACCCAACAAAGATACGTACCAATGTGAATTAATAACGAACCAAATCCCATATCCATGAGTAACAATTAGTCTTCAGATTGTTGAGTATAACTCAAGCCTCGATCAACTATATTATGTTTTTAATTCTATCACGCATCAAATTTTTCTAAAATCGCACCAACAATTTAAATAATGTAATTAATTGTTCCAACAGTGCTTTCTAATGTGTCGATACCAAAGCGTTAAGACCCAATCTAGCGGTCATTCAACTGTAACTAGTTGAAGAAAAATCCAAGCATGTCATTGGAAGCTCTATCTTCGTGCTTGAGTAAAACTTTGCAAATACCTAGAGTTTGATGCCATGAAGAAAAAACACATTTCCTCTGTATTTTAGGGTCTTGTCCCTATCCCCTACACATCATATGTGGCCTTGAAGCTCCAAGACCCCATGCATCCCCGCGATTTCCCAAAAAAATCTGAATAGCCTTAGAGCTCTGTCCAACTGTTTCACACGATGTCGAACCATATTCTCTTCGTCTGATGCCAAAATTTTCCCTACGCACAAGCAATGGTTGCCCTTGTTGCTACCACCATAAACACCTCCACAAACTTCCACTTCAATATCTAACACACTCCCACATAGGTAATGCTGCAAGAGAGTGAAGAGGCGGCGGGATGAGTGGCCCAAAGTCTTTGTTAACTTCTTCTTCACCAAATTTTCGATGACGAGTTTCCTTATATCTAATGTCCCGATCCACTAAGACATCCTTGATCTGATACAATCCTTCCTTCACCAACTCGAGCTTCGATAAATGGTATAATAAGTCCTTATCACTTGCTAAGCACTTAGTGAGATCATTAAACATTTCAAGAAGATTCCCCCATTTACTAGAGGGTGGAGAATCAGATTTCTTCGTTGGCGTCAATCTCATCCAAGAAGTGGAATCCAGATTTATACATGAACACGAATACATCATACATAATAAAGCTGTATGGCTCTGCCAATTAAATACTGCTCAAAAGAATAAAAATTAGATTACTGGAGAAGGAAATGTTATATAAAGATAGGAAGTGCTCGTAAACATTACCTCTTTAGAAACTTCTTCAGCCTATTTCGAGGACCTAGCATAATTCACAAGTGCCTGAAATAATAATAATGATGACAATAATCATTGGAAAGGGCACGGAGAATAAAAGGAATTAAAAAACATATTTCCGTAATGGCTTCTCATATAATCATTGTGCTGAAAAAGGCTGAAGCTATAGCAGATAAAGTACATCCCTAGAAAAACATAATGGACTCCAATTATAAAGATCATCCAAATGAAAGATCACGAATTTCATTCTCGTTCTCGTATTAGTATTCTTGTTTCTTTGTATTGCACTATTAGCCAAACGAAACAAACTATCTCGAATGCAGAGCCTTATTTTCATATCCAGCTGCAGAAATGGTAAAACTATTTTCAATGTGATTGAAATTGAATTAATGTAAGTAATGTTTTTAGATTGTTAATCATGGGAAATAACATTCCATGATTTCAGTAATGATAAAAGATACTTACAGAACTAGTAGGTGATTTTTGAACAAGGTATTCATAGTACCAGTAAGTTTCACCAAAAGTCAGGATCAGCGCAAGCTCTACTCATCGATTCAGGATCGCGAAATGTAACCTATACATGCAATACATTAAAATTTTTTTAAAAACAAATGTTCATGTAACAAATAAGTTTAAAGAAAGCAAATTAAACAAAAAATGAGAGACATATATATATATATATATATATATATATATATATATATATATATATATATATATATATATACAAAGCCATATCATTTAGGTGATTTATTTGACAAATAAATGAATTCTTCACGATGCAAAGTCTAGAGTACTCCTACTTACAAAAGTTGGAGTCTTTTATCTAAAATATAAATTAGTCGAGATAAGCAGCAAATATGTCACTTACAATTTTATCAAAGAGCTCCCTGTTACAAATTCCAGAACAATAAAAATCTATGTTTTGTTTCCCATCACCTGACATAAAAATCAATTTCAATCACTAGATGAGAATACCATAAAAGACCACAGAAATTCAATCCACCATCATGATCTCATCAAATCATTATAAGCATAAAACCGCAAATTACTTTCAAACCCAACACCTAGATGGTGGCTTATGGGGCGCATCCATTGATTTGATCATGGATAAATTCTTAGATAGCTCAGCTTATGATAAGGGATTTTCATTTACAAAATTGAAATATAGTTCTTGTGCCAGCTCAGGAAACATTTAAATAAAAAAGCATAAAAGGATTTCTCGAGAATGACAAAGGAAATCAAATCTTAAAATACACGCATACCCCATACAATTGAACCACATTTGGATGTTTGATTAACTTCATTGTTTCTATTTCCAGCTTTATCTACACAAAAAATAACCATAAAGACAAGTTAAAAATTGTTGACAAGTTGTTTCATTATGGATGATATAAATTGATTAAAAGGCAAAGAGATCACAAGATTCTCCAATCGGTTCAGTAAATCATATGTCTAAATATGGACCATAGAAATCAATAGAAAAATAGAAGCCAATTTGCTAATAAGTTACAGATTGGAACATCCGAGAGAGGAACGAGAGTGAAGACTCCTTCACTTGCACAGGTTACAGGTTAAGGAGGAAGATGCAACCAGTAAACATTGACACTTACCAAAAGGCCTACAGTTCCAAGCCCAAAAATAACTATTATAGATCCTTTGGAGATATCAGCAACCCTCCAAGCTGCACCAAGACCTAATAACATGAAGTCAAGCAGTGTTGAGTTAATTAGATCCAGTCAAAATGCTACAATAACTGTGAGACTGTCACAAAGAATATCCTATTGTTAAAGTGCCCCGAACAAGACATATATATATATATATACAGTTAACTTCCACTACAGTTCATACAAATTGAGTAACTAATAAGAGGTGCTTCAATAACACAAACACAATACTATCATCACATAATTCGAAATTCACAAATTCGTTCCACTTGTCACAAAACACAGAAATATATCTAGATTGCCATGACTAAAGAAAATTCATTCCATCACAGAAATGCAACTTTGCTCTATTTTGGACAACTTCTAGTTTTATAATTTTAGTTATAGCTACATTAATTCTCAAGCACGTACAAAAATATAGTTGCAGATTGATTCTTTAGTGATTAATTCAAGGCATTAACATGCACGAATTAGCAAAATCGATGAGTACTGAATATTAGAGCAATAGATAAGTTAAGCATTCAAATCTAGCTAGTATAAATACACTTTTAATTTTATGTATAGATGTAATATTTATGTAGCATATATGTCAACGCCACTAAGGAGAAAAAAACAAAAAAAACCTATAAATCAGAGAACCCACTCTGAAACTACCATAAATCAACTCATTCATAGATGTTGTCAATTGGAAATCATCCTGTCTACCTCTATATATTAATTATGTCTGATGAAACATGCCAAATTAAAAATCATTCGTACCAAAATCACAATCAAACACGCATAATTCAAATACTTGATTACCTCTCTGTCCTAAATGAAGTAGATTCCCTCGTTGGTCTCTCCATCTCTAACCACTTACTCATTTGGATCTACACAGCACAGCCACAATTGCAATTCAACACAAAGCCAAGGGACTAAATAGTGAATCCATCCTAATTGCTGCTCAAATCAAGTATTGAATAGCTGTAGACTTACATGAGAATGACGAAAGACCGATAGAGTCCGAGGAGAGAGAGCATCAATGCGTAGGTTACCAGCGGAGGATGTTTTGTAAAGATGAAGGAATTAGAATGGAAAGAAAGCAAAAGTAAGGGACGACATTCATAATAATGAGGAGAGATGAAGAGATCATAGGATGTCGAATAATTAAAGTAGCCAATTACAAAATACCAGCTGAAACTCTTCTGTGGAATTTTAAAAATTCAGACCAAATTATAAAAAACTTGGAAACTTAAGAATGTCCTTGAAGTAATGAAAATAGTAATAAAATTTCAACTAATTTGCTCAAGAATCTTCTCTGAGGATATAAGGGTGCATATGGTCTAATTCATAAAAATATTCACATTCATGTGCCAAAATTTGATAGAGTTGCCAACTTCATCATATGCATAAACAATAATCAAAAAATTGCGACAGACAAGTCGACAAACACCAGATTCAACAGAGTTAGTGTACAATAATCTTACAGTGCAGATAGCCTATTTTACCTTTTCTATCTTTCCTCATAGCTCGGTTGGATTGCATTTCAATACTACGAGACAAGATAATTTTGAAGTGCCTGCATATTCTCCCAATTTAATCTAGCAATAGCCTTTGTTTTTTAGAAGCTTTTCATTGAGAACAATTAAAACAACAATTGCATCATCTAATGAGTAAACGAGCTCAAGTAATTCCAAAATGCAATAATTATACATACATTTCAATTGCATTTCTTCAGTGATCACATAATTAGCTTGTACCTCAAAGCGAAGACGGAGATCTGAACCTCTTACCTTACAAGCTGAAACCACAAACGCAGTAAATCAACAAACTAAAACCAAGTAAGAAATTAGGTTGAACAAGAAGATGACACAGTTTCAAAACACAACAAAATCCAATGAATAATGGATTCAGAGATAGGGATCGTGTTAGAAAAACTCACACTTGTTTGATTATCCGTTTTACGAACCCTAATTTGTTCATCAAAATCTCACAAACGAAACTCGTACACTCAAAGTTGAAGTCGAAACGCATCAAATTATAAACCGTCAAAGCACGAATCGACGTATTAGACAGCTAAAATCATCAAAAAATGAAGATTGAATCAAACAAGAGACAAAGAGAAAGCTTACATTGAGAGGTAGGGGAAGGAAACCACAATCAAAAGTAATGAACCCTAACCAACTCCGCGTAGAGATGGTAAGAGTGCACACTAGATGGGATAAAACTTCCCCTTTCTAAACAAGGGATGACGGATAGAGCGAGCGAGATAGGTAGTCCCTAGTAGCAATGCAAACTTGCCAAGATATGTTTTTTCAGCAACGATCAAGCATAAAAGGTAAATCAAATATATGTTTTAGACGTACCACGCTATGCCTTAAAAGGGGGACATTTAAATTAATGTAGACGTTTCTTGACAATGGCATCTTAATTCTAAACATCCTACAAAACCCTATGTTGAAAGCATTCCAAACCATTGATTCGTGGATCGTCTCGTTATTAATGTGAATATATCAATGTATATAACAAAGTTAAAGTAAACGCACATCTATTCCAACACTATTTTCGCATTCTAACTCAATCAAACAAATTCCAAGATCGGAAACAGCGACATACCATCGCAATAGTTGAAGTTTTCAGCACCAGAGACTTCTGCCTTTAAATATCCCTAACAATACAAACATCAAGTAAGAATTAGCTTCAACGAATCTCAGTAAGAAAGTAAATCGATCGATCAATCAAAGAATGATGAATCACATTCCTAACTTTTGCCCGATCGAAAATTTTACCGAACAAACCATAATCAAAACCTTAACCTAACAGATAAAGACTGAATTTCGGTCAATCGACAACAAATTGTAAGAAAACTTTAACGTCGAATCCAATTACCGAAGAACGAGAGAAGCCGAGAGCGAGCAAAAGCTTCATTTCTCGATCAAACCAAACCCTAGCAAACGAGCGGAGTAGAAACGTCGGAGAGAAGAAATTGTTTTGTGGAGATGACGAGATGAGAAATTGTTTAGATGAAGAAGTGGTGAGAGCTGCAAGTGTAGTGGGAGGAGGCGAGTGTTCTGTGGAGACGATGAGACGATAATGTTTTTTAATCGGTTTTTAAGTGGTTTGATAGCGTTTTTTTTAAACCCCTATGAATTAGGGGCTAATTGCCTAATACATGGGGGTTACTTAAAACCTCTATGTATTAGGTGTTATTAAAAGCTTAAATTGTTCTAGCGAATGATGCAGATTAAGGGGATTAATATTCCAATGTCGTGACCGCCAACGTCACGAGATGGTGCTTGTCACCTAAACAACCTCCGTGAGGGTTCATAAACTGTTAACACTCGACATTTAATGGGTAGAACGTCAAGGTCGACAGCACATCTACCACCATAAATTGTGGCTCCGGGTTTGGCTCCATAACCACTTACGCCATCATCTCATATAGCTGACGATGAGTTTATATCTCACTTCTTCCATTCGGATAAGCTACCACCGTCCCCACACTAGTGACGAGCCCGAGATATTAGATTGTTGGAACATTTGGATATTTATTTTGTGTATAGTACTTTTGTTGTGACTTTGTAATTGTGACATCTTTTTATTACTATTTTACTATTTTTAATTATAAATCTTGATGTTTATAAGAAAAAAATTACTATTTTTACTTTTTTTGAGAATTTACTTTTTTTTTAATAAAATGTTATTGTTATATAAAATTAATATTACTTTTTACAGTTTTTCGTAATCAGTTTAATTTTCATTAAAAAAAGGGAGCGGCTAAAATGGACCTTGATTTTTGCTAAATGTACCCCCACATAAGTGAAATGACTCAACTACCCCTCTATATAAAAGGGCTTTTACTAACCATACCTCACTCTCCCCATTTACCGCGTACCCTACCTGCCCCACTCACCCATCGCATCTTAACACTAACCCGAATCCCATGAAATCTGAGCAAAACCATGTCGATTCGACACCGTAGGTGCATTCCTCATTTATTTTAGTGTCAATTTCGAAGTTTTTCTAAGTTTTTTTTTTTTTTTTACTTTTTTGAGTCGGTATTTTGGAGGATTGTTGTTGGATTTAGGGCTTCGATTTAGGAGTTGAATCTTGCATTTAGAGTGTAAAGTTTAGATGAAATCAAAGATATTAAACGATTCTGAGCAAAACCCATAATTTTTTGATCATTTTCATGTGTTTTTGGGAGTTTTAAAATTTTGTGTTTGTTCTTATTGTCCCGTGGGTGTTGGATACACAGAGCCGACACTTTTTTAGAAGTATAGGTCGACTTCGATCGAAACTGCAAAAATAACTAAGTTTCAGTGGGTGATGGAAGAATCCAACTGAGAACTATTTAGAGGTGTTGGACTTGTGTTCGACACCTCTAAAGAGGTATCAGTCATGTATATCTGACACCAAGGTGTTGGCTCTTTGTATTCGAAACATCTTCAGAAGGGGTGTTAGGGTGAGGGTGATGGTGATAGTGATGGTGATGGGGTACAACAAGGGTATTTTTAGAATTATTTTAAGAAAATGGTGTACATAAAGTAAAAAGTGGGGTACAGCGAAGTAAAAATTCAAAAGGGGTACGTTTAGCAAAAATCGTGGTCCTTTTAGTCGCTCCTCAAAAATAGCTTACGTCAAGTGGCGACAAACGTATCTGTCGCTAATCGGTCTCTAAATGATGATGACGACAAGATGTCAAATCACCATTTACCGACGGATTAGCTCTGGGTGTTTCATCGCTAAATAACGATGAGTTTACGATTCTGTCGTTAATTTTGATTAGCGACGACTTAACCCTCTAGCTATTCTTGACAGCGATAGAAAAGTAACAAATAAGTGAGGGATTTGCTCATCGCTAATCGAATACTTTTTTGTAGTGATTTGTTATAAGTTTTCAAAAATATATAATTTTATAATTAAATATTAACAAATATTATATTATAAAGAGTCAGATTCATGTAACCCATATAATTTGAGAATTGAGATTACGGGTTGAAGTTTTGTTGTGGTTGATGATGTATGTATGTTTTTTCCCTAACTCGTAAGAGCTAAGAAAAAAATTATGTTGATAAGTCATGAATTCAAAACGTGTATGCATAAATATAAATTATATAGAAAGCCAATAAACATCAGAGGCCAAAAAAAAAAAAAAAAAACTTAAGAGGATCTTATAAAATAAAGTTTTGCAATTTTTCTCATTTGATTGTAAATTTGTAAAATATAAATATAGTTGCAAACAATTCAAAACAAAATATATAATTAACCAAATAAGTTATCTTCAAAAAAAAAACCAAATAAGTGAAAAATTATAAATCTCATTAAAGTTTGTTTATTATATGTATTTCTAGTGTTTTGAGTGGAAACCATGTAATATTATATAAATTTGATATATATATATATGGGGATCTCAATCCGTAGAGACTACTCGTGGGTATCCCGATAAGTAATCCCCAATAGGGATAAGCAAGGATCCCTAATGGGATACCCCATAGGGATCCTTAATTACGGATATAATTTTTTTTCCACATTCTTGTACCTGTATCCGCGCGAATATGAGATTTTATCCCCATAACCACCCCCATCCTCCTTGAAATTATTCTCATTCCCGTTGCGAGGAATCTCCATCCCCGCGAGGATTCCACGCCTCCACTTGCACTCATACAAATAACACATGCACACAATCATTTGCTCGAATATATATATATATACACATCATTCTTTAATTAATCTTGTTAAGCGAGTCATAAACGACTTATATGACTCGTTCATTTACCGTCACTATAACATTTTTGGCCTTTAATAGAGGTTTTAAAACCCCTATTAAATAGAGTGTTATTAAATGTCATGTGAAAATGTGTTATGTTTTAATTTTTAATACATGTATTACATGGAGGTTTTTTAAAACTCCTATCAATTAGGTGTTATTTAATAACACCCCCTTTAATAGGGGTTTAAAAACCTCTATTAATTACCGAAATCGTTCTAGTGCGTGTATACACGTGTTGACTTGTTTATGACCCAAACTCATTTATGCCAAACCCATGACATGTTTATTATGTGTGGTGCGCATGTCGTGTTATCGTGTGATGACCCAAATTGTCACCCCTAATTTAAAAAGAACAGTAACCTATTGATCTGACGACACAAGATTCTATTGTTCTAGCTAGCTCTTCTTGTTTTTCTTAAGAAATCAAGTGAGATTTGATTCTCATCATCGTTTTTTTTTTTTTTTTTTTTTTTTTTTTTTTTTTTTCAAATTCGCTTGAGATCATATATATTCAATTACAACTTTGCAAGCTACCAATATGTTTTCAAACATTTCAAATAGTTTCACTTTCAGTTTCTTCTTTTGAAACAAGGGATCTTTCTACGTATATATGGATGAAAGTTCAAAGCCCTTGCAGCCAAAAAAATGACTTGTTCGTGTTGTTCTTCCCTAGCTAATTGACATCAACGCGGTTCGACAAACAATTCAAATTACTGTCAATCTATCACCATTATGGGTATGGCACAACCCTAGCATAAACTTGTCATGATGGTTGAAAAACATGAGTGACGCAAAGCTTTGACTCTGATGCATGGCAGATCTAATTATGTACAAATCTTTTGAGCCTTCTTTCATTTGGATAAAGTCTGGCTATAGTTTAACTAGAGGTCTTGGTAATTAAACCAACTCTAACTCTAAATAATTAACTCTCCATATAATACTAGAATTGTAATTAAAGCTAAGTATAAACATGGTCAATTTAACATCAATATCCAATTATGTCGGATCGAGAATTAGTACAACAACAACAACAACATAGCCTCAGTCCCAAATTAATTGGAGTCGGCTACATGGATCAAACTTTTCCATTGTGCTCGATTAAGTGCAATTGATGGTGAGCTTTGCAAACCATTCAAATCTCTCTTAATTAATGCATCACATGTTAACTTTGGTCTACCCCTACCTCGTCGAATTTCTACAGTTTCTATTGAGTCAAGTTTTCTAGTTGGGGCATTTGTAGGCCGTCTTTGCAGGTGACCAAACCATCGCAACCGCCCTTCCCTAATCTTTGTATCAATTGGTGCTACTCCTACTTGTCTTTGAATTTCTATATTTCTTATTCTATCTTTACGAGTTTTACCACACATCCACCTAAGCATCCTCATTTCTGCTACATTCACTTTATGTAATTGTTGTTGCTTTACTGCCCAACATTCACTTCCATAGAGCATAGCTGGCCTAATTGCGGTCCTATAAAATTTTCATTTTAACTTAGTAGGAACATGTCGGGATCGAGAATTAGTACAATCCAATTAAATTAGTCCGTTTGTTTCATTAGGTGATCATGTTCAATTCACTAAATGTAAATTGACTTGACTAATCAATTGAGTGGTCCAATGATTTAGTAGGATGAAAAAATTACGAAAGTGTTAATGTTTTTAGTTTAAATTCGGAAAATAAGGTTGTGTTTTTTTTTTTTTCCAGAATAGGCAATAACGCCTATGCAAAAGACATTATTAGAGTGGCTGAGATTTTTTGCTGACGTGGACGGTCCACGTAGGATGAGCACGTGGACATGGGCCGACCGAATAGCGCCTATGGGTTGTACGGGTTGTCCGCCTCGCAATATGTGCGTGACGTTTACATGGGGTCTATGGTATGTAGTGGATATGCATGGGTCGCCCCCTCGAGATACATGCATGACGTTTGCATGGATTGTCCACCTCGGGATACGTGTGACATTTGCATTACTTATCTACCTCGAGTTACGTGCATGACGTTTGGATGGTTTGCATGGACCACAACAGGTTGCATGAGTTGTCTACCTCGAAATATGTGCTTCACACTCGCATGGTTTGCATGGATTGCATGAGGTTGCATGAGTTGTCTGACGTTTGAATGGTTTGCACGAAGATGCATGGCTCGCCCACATCAACATACGTGCGTGGCGTTTACACGTGTTGTCAACCAGGAGATACGTGTGTGACGTTGGCATTGACTTTACCATCTCGAGACACGTGCATGACGTTTGTATGAGTTGCATGAGGTTGCATGGGTCGCCCACCTCAACAGACGTGCATGACATTTGCATGAAATCTCCACCTTGGCACACATGGGTGACATTTGCATGGGTTGTCCACGTCGATATGCGTGCGTTTTGTTTACATTGGCTGTCTACCTCGAGATACGCGAGTGGCGCGGGTCGTCCATCTCCATATGCACGTGGCGGTCATGGGGAAGATAATTTGTATTGATAGCTCCTTTTCAAAAGGAGTCATTCATAGACTGTATAGTTTTGTATAGATAGCTCATTTTCAAAAGGAGTTATCTATACAATTGTCTTCCACCTCACCGCCACCTTACCACCATGGATGCCAACTCATAACCAATAACTCATTTTCAAAAGGAGTTATCACCTACTTTTGTAATTTAAAAGTAAACTTCCCTCTTTTGGGAAATAAATTGTATCTTCACCCCACTTTTAGAAAAACCTCTAGTATGAGTTTAGGAAGTAAAAGCCTTAAAAGGTTATAGGATCAAATCTTGGTGGGTGCAAAAGTTCGTGGTTTCTTTCCTTAAAAAAAATGTAAATTGATTTGCGACACTGATCATAACTTGATTACAGTAAGAAAAATAAATAAAAATAAAAATAAAAATTGAGAATTATAAATTACAGCCTCAAGCATGTTGTAATATCCCTATAAAGCTATTTTCTAAAGAAAAAACTGCTCGGCTATTGCTAAGGAATATTTGCTAATATGTATATATATATCGCATGTATAAGATGAAGAATTAATTCATTGGGAGGGACACCGACAATTAAGAGCATCTCGAATGGAACCATGGATTGGGGTGAAAATGGATCCACCTATGATACAATCCAGATCCAACCCAAAAAATACTTTTCAATGGGACCATGAATTCATAATGTCCATCCTATGTGGCATGAAATCAAAGTGGAGAATGTCTACTACTATACATTGTGATAGACTGCCACATTAACATTATTAATTATTTTAAAGTTTTTATTTTTTTCAGGCTTTATTAATATTATGAAAATTGAAAATAAAGTCAACTCATCAATTCACGATCTAAATCCACATTACTATTGAAGATCATTTTAAGAGCATCTCCAATGGTAACATGGATTTAGACTATGGATTGGTGCCACATCATGAATGTGGAGATGATGTCTATCCTATGTGGTACTAGATAGACATTCACTTATTAAAATGATCTCCATTTCTACCTCAATCTACAATCTCCTTGGAGAAGCTCTAAGAGATGAATGTCTATATAGTATCACAAGGGATAGACATTCTCCCCACATCCATGATGTGACACCAATTCATAATCTAAATCCATGCACTAGAACAATTTTGGTATTTAATAGAGGTTTTTAAACCCCTATTAAAGGGGGTGTTATTAAATAACACATAATTGATAGGAGTTTTAAAAAACCTCTATGTAATACATGTATTAAAAATTAAAACATAACACATTTTCACATGACATTTAATAACACTCTATTTAATAGGGGTTTTACAACCTCTATTAAAGGCCAAAATGTTCTAGTGATGTTACCATTGAAGATGTTTTAATGGGTGTCTATTTCGATTTTTGAGTCACCCTAGCACTACCATTTGTGTATTACTTTTATATGATGATCTTGAAAATCTTCAAAAGTTAAACACACTTTTAAAATTGCTTAATTGAAATGAGTAATAGTATAATATTGCAATCTTATATACCAAAAGAAAATAATATTACAACCATCAAATCATTTAGATATTTCTCGAATCACATCTTTTAAAAGCAATCTGACGGTCGATATTCAGTATAGTCATGATTTATTTCATTTTTTCAGCTGTCACTATTAACTTTTTTTTTATTCTTTTTCTTTAATGGAACGAACCAAGCCATGAAAATTTTATCACTTCAATCTGTAATATTCCTTCAAAAGAATACAATATGTGTGAGCTAATCCCGTTTCCAATTGCACTAGACTTTTGAGTGATGGCTACAAACATATAATGGCCTACCATCTGTGAGTTTCAACAGACCAGTAGCACAAATGCCAATTGTAATATACAAGCTTCATAAGATAATGATCAATACCATATATAATTAACCTTCAAATAATTATTAATTAGGGTAAATATATATGTTAGTATTATGTTAAGCTTCAAATAATTATTAGGGTAAAATATATATATATATATCTGCTTGTAGATATTAATAAAGCACAAGCTAGCTACTAGCTAGCTAAAAATGTATGTATATGATCGATATAATTAAAGAAAGGTGTACCCGTATATGGCCAAGAAACAAATGGAATTTCCTTATCCAATCCATAAAGGTACGTAGTGAGAAATGGTAGTGATCGAAGAATCACTTTGATGTACACTTGGGACTTATTACGTGGTTTTGTTTTTACACCACGATTCATGAGTAGCTTAATTTTTTTTATTTTTTTTGGGTTAAAAGTAGCTTAATTTACTATAATTAATTGAATCCACCTTGAAAACATGAAAGCCTGGGTTTGGTTTAGTATTTAATATGTTCACTATAACTAGTAGTTTAAGAATCCAAATCAACAAAAGAGGCAAATGAACTAACGAAAGGGAAAATGGATTGAAAAAATCTATCGTCCTTATGATCACACACAAACCAACTCATATCTCACTTCGTAGATCCTGTCACCGGTTGAATTGTTGGCGGGGCTGATGTTGGCTTTAGTGATTACTTCATGAATTGTGAAAGGAGATTCCAAAACACACTCACAAGGAGACATCTAGAAATAGAGAAAGAGAGAAACAACAGTAGTGGAAAGAAGGTGGAAAGAAGATGAGTATCAAGTTGTGAGTTCAAGTTGTGAGTACGGTATATAGATCTAACTACGATAAAGGTTGTGAGTTCAAGTTGTGACACTGACGATAATTAATAATATTTTTTAGTTTCTCTCAAGTTATGAAGTAAACATTAAGTTGAAAAAACCTCAAACATAGAAAAAAAAAATAAAAATAAAAATAAAAAAAATAAAAAATATATATATATATATAAAATAAAGGAGAAAAAAAGTTGCACATTTTTCAAAACTCTAAAATATAATATATCAAAGCAACCAATATATGTAAAAGAAATAAAAGGGTGTGATGATACTCAACTTTTTCATTAAGGAAATGGTGGGTCTTAGGTGCTGTAGCAAAACTTTTGTAATTGTGAAGCCTCTCCTAGGAGTGAGGGATTTGGTGGTTTTATTTGGACACATTAGATGCCCTCATGAGACATGGCATAGCTTTTATCTTCTACATTGCAATTCAAACACCTTGTCTTAATGTGTGAGGTGAGTGGTGTGGTGGTCACCAATCTTATCAATCTTCTCCCTCCTCTCTTTCACCACCTAAAGCTAGCCACGTGCACCTTTTTTTTTTTTTTACATACTCCTCTAATCTTCTAGTCATTTGTAAAAGCAAAAGAAACCAATTGTGGAGGTATCTCTTCTCCACTTACACATAATATGAGGTGCCCATAAAATGATATGTGATTTCATAGTAATTTGTACTAATATCAATATGCACTCTCCGATCCGCATTTTAAGGCTTCTATGGAAGCCTCGATCTACTATATACAAAACAAGAAATACAGTTTTGAAATGTATATACGTACAAAATCTATTTAAAAATGCTATTAGACTTAATAAAAATGTCAAGAAATTTATTAAATATTGGCTAATAAAATAACATAGGTTTTTTTTTTTTTTTTTTTTCCCAATTGTACATGCATTGATATGAAAAAGCAAACTTTTAGTATTATGTATGCATGCAGCTTGTGATTCTTTTGATCATATCATTGATTGTCGATCATGCGGTTAAAAGCATGGGATATCCAGATAATTGTGAATTGCATGTTGATGAGCCCATGCATGATATAGTTGCTCTTTATGAACAAAAAGAAAGATAGCATCAAAACAAAAGTTCAAATGAGATTAGAAGACAATGCAAAAAGGGAAGACAAAGCATGTGGGCATCCAAGGCAATTAGGGCTAAAGCTGGGGAAAAAGGGGAGAGGGTTGTATGGGTGTGCGTGTGCAAAAAAAAAGTTAGGGTTGTCATTACACTAAACCTTTTTTGAGATGGTTTCAATTTTATTTTATTTTACTCGTTTGATATATTGTTTGCAAGTTTACATGCCCATATCTTTTTTTAGATGCTTTGCCACCATATCATTCCAACTATACGTACTTCCCTTTAGGCTTCCTTGCTTGCTCTTGTTTTCTCTTTCAACATTTTTTTCCTACCTATTGTGCGTAGAAACAACGCGTTTCTTCTCTTCAAAAATATTTCTTATATGCCAAAACCTAAAAGTAAGCACTCATGCATGTCAAAAGCCTTTCAAATATAGACCCCACACACTCTTTAATGTGCATGGGGGTACTGGTCCTATGTCTCAATAACATGGATCATATACATGGTGTTGTTTTCACTCTATTAATGATTTATCATATTACTCTCACTTTTGAAGACAATTTGGAATCCTCTGATTATATGTATAGTGGAGATATGGCACCATAGGACCCTTTTGCATGGGCAACTTGGGTAATACCAAATCAGGGTTTTCCATGTTTTTCTCCTTCGTAGACCGCCTTTTAAAAAAATTTCTCAATTTATTTGCTCTTCATTATTGGGTCAACCCAAAATTCACTAATAATGTCTCTTTCATGATTCTATATGTTCTTTTCATCCAATCAAAATAACTAGGTCAGTTTTGTTTTTGTTCCTCGTCTTTGTTTCCATCTCTTTAAGTCAATGCCCTTTTAGTTTATAAGAAAAAAAATTTAAAATAACATCGACAAGACACCCAACACAAACTTTTCCATCCCACCATATTTTAGATCTACACATGCATGAATCTATATTCCAAGAAAGAGGCGTGTTTGGGGTGAGGCAAGAAGGGTGACCGTCTCGGTCGTTTGCCTAAACATTATCTAATTAATGTGTGTATATAGATTTTGAAAAAAAAAAAAAAAACTTTCAAAATTTGCCCATAGCCTACCATAAAGACCCACGTGTTTGTCTAAAATAAATAAATAAAGACAAAGCCACGCATTATAAGTACTTAAACATGATACATTAATGACTCTAGTATAAAAAATATAATTTGTTGATTTATGTGATCTTGTGAAGCACGTCGTTTTGACTTCCTTTGATCTCTCGCCTCTCATCACTTGTGTATTCCCTCATTCTTCTAATCATTTATAACAAAATCAATAATAAAAAAGATTCTTACAATTTTCATTGAAAATTTAAGTCTAGTGAAAAAAAAAAAGAAAAAAGAAAAAGGAAAGGTCTTTAAGTATAATGCAATATAAAGTGAAATAACTAATATAATTTTATTAAATGTCAAGGGTCGCCCTGCTCTGAGGTGAACATCCACAGCTCATGATTGAGGGAGTGGGTGCAACAAAAATTACAAGAGGGCCGTTAAGGGCACCCCACCATTTAATGAAGGCACCCAGTTAATGGGGGCACAAACCGATTTACCTGGGGCACCCAAAAATTAGACTTAATACTTAAACTACCCATCGTGGAAATCCATCTGCACCCCACCACCCCCAGCACCATCTTCACCGCCTGGAGTCCAAGAACCCGTTTTGTGTGAACCGTCCAATGAGAGGAATCTCCGAAATCGTGTCTCCCGTGTCTCGCCTTGTGTTTCTCCTTCTTTTTACGGTTTTTTTGCACACTACAAAAAAATAGCAAATCAGAAACGGAATTAGAAACGGAAATAAGTTCCGTTTCTAAATTAGAAACGGAATAAGTTAGCGAAATTAAAAAGTTGAGACGAATTGAGACGAAAACATTCGAGAGACGGATTTGAGACGGATCAGAGACGGAATTAGAGACGGAATTAAATTCCGTCTCTGAAAAATGGCGCCAATATTCCCGCCAAAACTTTATTTTGTTATACCCGTTCATCAAATCTCGAGATTCATGACAACAAATCTCGAGATTTCTCTTTACCCCTTCCAAAACCCCTCTTCGTCTCGTCCTCCCCACCACCGAAAGCCACCGAAAGCCCTAACCAACAAACCCACCGCGCGATTCGATCTCATCGTCTTCGTCGTCTCTCCTCTATACTCTCGTCTCTCCTCTCTGGTCTCTCCGTCTCTCTCTAGTCACCGCCCCCCAAAACCCCAACCCCCAACAAGTCGTCCTCGCACTACATTGCTCTCTGGTAGCCCTGCCCTGCTCTGGTCCTGTTCGGTTGTCTTGCACCATTTCAGTCCGCGCCTCTGCTCCTCTCGGGTCTCACTTCGTGCTCTCATTCAGTCCCCTCTTCGATCTCTGTTCGGTGGTATTGTGCTCTCATTCATTCCGCGCCTCGCCGTGCTTGATTGGTGAGTTCTCCCTCTTTCCTCTCGAACCATTATTTTTGGTGAATTGGCAGTGACATGTTATGTAGGTGTTCCTTGCTATTTAATCAATACTTGATGTTGGTTTACCTATTTAAATGTATAATTTAAATAAATTTGATTTGGTTGTAACTTTACCAGTATGTCTCCCTTGCTATTGTATGATATCTTGATGTGTATAACTATTCAGCTATCATAAGTGATATATTGATGTCTTTGTTATATGTTTGGTGTCTCTCTTGATGTGTTATGTAGGTGTTCAACTAACATTTATAAAAAGAACAAGTTTCCACTTCCTTTCAGTCTAATGAAATCAAGAATTTTCGTTCAGTATTTTTGTTCAAATTTATCATGTTAGGCATTGTTTTTTATTCCTTGCTATTTTATTATGTTTGGTTATGCTATTCTGAAATGCCAAAAAATTGATAATAGGTGCAATGATCTGAAATATGAAAATCTAATTCTAAATATACTAGGTATTACTTTGATCATAGTTCTTTGCATGATTCTTGATCTCATTCAAGAGCTTAGTGAACGAAGTGATGGTTGTGGCTATGTCTTCATCGGAGCCAACTCTGAAAGTCTCATAGTGCCCCTCGATTATCAACTTTTTTCTTCACTTGATGTTTACCTTTATAATGTACCATAAGCTTCTCCTTCACTTCCTTAGTTGTTTGATAAGCCCTAACTCTGTTAAATTTGTTCTCATAAAGCGAGGAAAAAAATTATTCATGGCTTGATCATTGGAGAGCTCAATCTTGGTCTCCTCAATGATGTATTCTCTCATGGCCCTGTTCGGTGGACTGTACCTATTCTCAATTGACTCCCACAAAAGTCTAATTTTCACCCTAATGTAGAACTTCATCCTTACTTTCCAATGAGCATAGTTGGTATAGATAAAAAACACTTTGAATTTTCAACTCCCTATCCTTAGTTCAATGAAAAGTTAAAACAATTACTTTCTAATCCAGACATCTTACATATTTATGATGAGGTAAATAATCCAGTTAGAGGAATATCGAATAAATGTTGTTGTACTTTGCATTTCGTGCCTTGAATTGCATTCAAACATTAATACTTGGCAAGATAATAATAAAGGACAACATTAGATATTAAAGTAAATTTGATCTATCACCGTTCTAGCATTTCTTAATAAAACCTATAATTATATAAGTCATTCCATGACTAGAGTGATCTAATTACATCTATCATCATATGAAAAGAGACATTACATTACAATACGATCATAAATGAAACCTGAGACATCGTGTAACGCTGACTAGTTAGAAAATTAATGACTTTCTAACTTTGTCAATTTATTCTCTATTCATGAGTTCAACAAGAACCTCGTTCTTTCACTTAGCTATCAATTTCTTCTAGATTGTCTTGATCGCTATTCCGATTTACACTATTCTCCAATTAGTGAGATTTCCTATCATCTTAATCATTATTATTTCATTACTTGAATAGACAAACGGCTCGACAACGGTTACGTTTGAATAGGAATGTCGTCTACAAGTAGAGACTGGATGTACAACCGACTCGACAACGGTTACGTTCGAATTGAATTCGCGGCGAGGGTTAAAGAATTCATATCATTTGCCAAACAACATTGTCCTACATACCAAAGTGAAAGGAAGATTAGATGTCCGTGCAATTTTAAGAAATGTCGACTTGTACCGTACCTGGACGTCGAAACGGTCGAGTACCACATATGTAGGTATGGATTTGTCTCGGGATATCACTGTTGGTACGAACATGGTGAGAACGGAGATGAAGGCCCGCAAAACTTTTACGAAATGGATAGCCATATTGATGATGCTGATGTGGGAGGATACGATCCGACACCTTACCGCGAGATGCTACACAACGTGGCAGGTCCAAGTTTCAATTGGAATGACGTGGAAGAATCACCAAACACCCAAGCACGCCAACTATATGACATGATTGATGCAAGTAGGGAACAATTGTGGCCTGGTTGCGAAACCATGATAACGTTGTCCGCAATGACAAGATTACTTGCGATCAAGTCCGAACATCATATATCTGAACGAGGGTATAATGAAATCATTAAACTCATGAAGGATTGTTTGCCAAATGACAACTCATTGGTTGAAAATTTTTATGCCACTAAAAGACTAATGCGAGGTCTAGGTCTAACTGTTGAGAAAATAGATTGTTGTGAGGACCAATGTATGATTTATTGGGGAGTGGACTCTGAGTTGACGTCATGTAAATTTTGTGGGAAATCACGATACATTGCACATCGATGAGGTCGTGGTCGGAACACAAAAAATCGCCCTTGCAAAAGAATGTACTACTTCCCTTTGGGCCCTCGGTTGCAACGATTGTATGCGTCTGAGTCAACCGCAAAACATATGCGATGGCATGGAGATCATTCATCGCCAGAAGATGTTATGCAACACTGTTCTGATTCGATTGCTTGGAGACATTTTAATGACGTCAATAGCGACTTCGTCGCCGAGGTTCGGAATGTTTGTTTAGGATTGTGCACTAATGGTTTTCAAGTATTTGAGCTTTCCGGGAAATCGTACTCTTCGTGGCCCGTGATTTTGACTCCTTACAACCTTCCACCGTCGATGTGCATGAAATCTGAGTTTATGTTCTTAACGGTTATCGTTCCTGGACCGACCAGCCCAAAGCAGAAAATCGACGTGTTCCTCCAGCCGCTTGCGAAAGAGTTCAAGATTTATGGAACAATGGGGTGATTACATACGACGTCTCCACCAAGACAAATTTTCTCATGCGAGTTGCCCTTTTATAGACTGTTAGTGATTTCCCTGCATATAGCATGTTGTCCGGTTGGAGCACACACGGTAAGTACGCTTGTCCATATTGTATGGAGGATACAAATGCATTTCAATTGCGAAATGGTGGTAAGACATCGTGGTTCGACTGTCACCGTCGTTTCTTGGCAAAGTCATCACCATTAAGGAAAGACAAAAAAATTTTCATTAGAGGCAAAATGGTCATAAATGATGATCCGCCCGCTTTGCGTTCTGGTGAAGAAATTTTGGCAGAAATTGAATCGTTTGGCTTGATGAAGGTGACGGAAATCGGAGCTGAATCTGTGAATGGGCGGATAGCTAAGAATTCGGGATGGAGGAAGAAAAGCGTATTCTGGGACTTGCCGTATTGGAAGACAAATTTGATCCGCCACAACTTAGATGTCATGCACATTGAGAAAAATGTTTTTGACAACATATTCAACACTATTATGTGTGTACCAGGCAAGAGTAAGGACAATGCAAAATCGAGGCAAGATATTCGTGAATATTGTCACCGACCTTCTCTACACATTGATTCGGCGACAAATACTTACGTCCTTGGGTGCTATGCTCTTGATACATCAAAAAAATAAAAATTGTGCGAGTGGGTTAAAAAGTTGCGTTTTCCTGATGGTTACGCATCGAATCTTGGTCGATGTGTAGATCCAAAGAAACTGCGAATGTTCGGCATGAAGAGCCATGATTGTCATATATTCATGCAACGGTTGATACCAATTGCATTCAGAGAACTCCTCCCAAACCCGGTTTAGGTTGCAATTAGCGAATTAAGCATTTTTTTCCGATCCCTAACTGCGAAATGTGTATGTATCCAAGATATGGAGGTCTTAGAGTCTGAAATACCAAAAATTATTTGCAAGTTGGAAAAAATATTCCCTCCAAGCTTATTTGACTCTATGGAACACCTACCAATCCACTTGGCCTACGAGGCCCGTCTGGCCGGTCCCGTTCAATTTCGATGGATGTATCCATTTGAGAGGTACTATCTTGAGCCCTTGAAATTATTTTCCCATTCAATAGGTTTTATATCAACATTTCCTATAACATTCATACAGGTACCTTAAACATTTGAAGAACAATGCGCGAAACAAAGCGAAGGTTGAAGGCTCCATGTGTAATGCTTATTTGGTCGAAGAGGTCACATCCTTTTGTTCTTACTACTTCGAAGATCACGTCTTTACGTTGCATGACAAAGTGCCACGTAACGACGATGGCGGTCTCGGGCCCACACCAAACTTCGTCGGCAATTTCGCAATTTTCACTTATCTTGGTCGACCCATAGGCAAGTCGAAGGAGCGGTACTTAACAGAGCATGAGTATAATGCCGCTCATTCGTACATACTGCTCAATTGTCCAGAGATCGCTCCTTACGTTCTGTATGTCCGTCACTTTCATTCAATAATGCAGTACATTCATTGTTCATATTTTAGTAAGACAACCTACTTACATGTTCGTTTCTTCTAGGATATTCGTCGATGAAATCACTCAAGCAATGGGGGAGTCGGAAGTTGATAGTAGTCTAGAGCACAACTTCCCCATTTGGTTTCAAACATATGTAAGGTCATTACTATTGTACGTTATAGATTCATAAATTTCTTCCATAAGTAATGTGTCATATTGCATTTCTATTTTTTTTTAATAGGCTCGGAATTCTATAGTTGATGAGACGCTCGTTGATCTTTCTGTTAGTCCTAGTCGATCATGTATTGTCTACCCTGGTTACCTTGTTAATGGGTATAAGTTCCACTCCACAACATATGACGTTAATAGATCGACGCAGAGCAGCGGTGTTTTGGTGAAGGGTTCAAACTACGCCGATGTTTCCCATAACTATTATGGAGTACCGCAAGAGGTTGTGGAGATTGAGTATACCGGCCTCAAGCGTGTGGTCTTGTTTAAGTGTGAATGGTATGACCCTACACCGAATCATGGTGTGAGGACTCACCCAACACTTCAATTGGTAGAGGTTCATCGAAGTCGACGATATAACAACTACGAGCCATTTGTACTAGCAATGCAAGCCACTTAAGTCTACTACCTTTCGTACCCTTCTATGAGGAACGACCGACAAGAATGGCTAGCAGTTTGTTGCTGTCAGCCAAAATTCGGCTGACGAGGAAACTAGCAAAGACGATAATGACCAGGGCTCGGCAGAGATTGCTTTCCAAGATGGGATGCCCACCACGTGCGTAGTCGATGATGCAATCGCCGATATCAACAATCCGGATGATCCGACTGGGACTCGATTCATTGTTGAAGCGGGTCCAAGTGAAGAAGTTTATAGTGGAGATGATTCAGAAGATGAATCCTCACCTTCTACTCATGAGAGTGAATTTGAAACGGATGATAGCGAATAATGTATGTATATGATATGTCAACGTCCAATAATGTAGTTACTTTTATTAGCATGGATCCTGTGTTATTAAGTCCAATCATTTAGACTTAATTTCTAATTTTTGTATGCCCTCCTTCTCTGATGTTTTATTGCTATTTTGTTAGGTTTCATGGCCGGAGGTGGTCATCCCCCATGTCGAGGTTTCCCATTAGGAGGCCATCGTCCAGGCGGAAGAGGTGCGGCACCGACCTCTGGCGGCGAAATACCAACTGGGCCTCATGGTCAGGCCACACGAGGGGTCCATAGAGGTAGTGGCGGTCGAGGTCGTGGGTCGATACCTGCATTATCGATTCCGACTTCTCGGTCTCTCGAGCACGATACAGCCGCAGCGTCACCTTCCCCTACCATACCGTCGGCGTCGTTTGTACCATCATCGTCGTCATCAAGGACTATACCAAAATGCACTTCCAGTCGCCATCTCCGACATCAAGGACTTCTTTACCCACGAGGCCTGCACCCTCAGCCACAGCATCACCGGCAGCATCCCCACAAGAAAACGTAAGAGCAGGGTTGGAGGTGACAGGCCCTCCGCGGCCACCTCAGAGGACAGGGATGGAGCCCCTCGCGTGCAGGGGATCCCTATCAGACTGATTGCTAATGATACGTAAGTTCGTGTTTGACTCTTATATGTCGTTTTAAATATGGATGTCAATTATTGAAGAAGTAGTTAAGGTGATATGTATGTTCATGAAACACAGGGAGTTTCATCCTTCGCATTTTTGTGCACGGAGGATGACAAAAGCTTTCAAACGATTGATGATTCCTGAAGGGTATTGTTGGAAGTCGGTACCGCCTCATCATAAAGACCAATACTGGCGCCAATGGAAGGTAAACAAGACTACTAAATGCCTTATGATTTATACTATTTTCTCAATGTCTCGTAACAATAGCAATCGCCAATTTGTAGGTATTTTTTAGATGGGATGACGCGATTCCCGAGGATCTCGTGCGAGCGGCGTACGACAGGCTTGCAGGCACAAGGTACACCGCATTGATGCACAAGTTAAAGAAGAGTCGTGTGCGACGGTTTTGTTACAGATGAGGCATGGAGGAGATACTTGGAGTACTGGGAGAGCGAGGACTTCCGGGCCAGGTCTAGGCAAGCGACGGAGAATAGGAACACTGAGGTCGAAGGCCCTGGGACTGGACCCTCGAAGCACGGTGGTGGTTCCGTGTCTTTTGTGACTACCCAAGAAAGATTGGTAAGTTTTTTGTAACATCTTGGATATTTTTTACATTTATACACTTGTTCACTATGCTTGGTCCTGCACGCAGACTGATTCATCCGAGACGTCACCGACTGTGAATGACTTGTATTTGCATCTCCATACCGTAAATCACGATATGATGACATTCATCGATACTAGATCAGAGCGGTTCTATGTAAGTATAGAAATTATATGTAAAATAGTATTAAGTTTACTTTAACCCATATCATGTATTTTGTTTGTTGTTCATATCTCAGGGATAGGCTCCGGAGCGAGACGTCGGGAGGCGACCCGTGCTACACCGGACCAATCGGTGGATGATGAGGCGGTGTACCTCAATGTGGCGGGTGAGTGTTCCAAAGGACGTGTCTACGGACTTGGGTCCTTAGGGAGAAAGAAGAGGAGATACGAGAGATCCCGGTGCTAGCACGTCGGAGATGCGGATGTGGTGCCGCGGCGAGTTCAATGTCGTTGCGGAGCAATTACGAAAGGTTATGGAGTTCATGCGGCGAAGATCTCGGGATGAACATGGACGAAGCGAGCCTAGCTCAAGAACAACCACCACCACCGCCACCACCACCGCCACCTCACGACCAGCAACAGCTGCCGCAAATAGATCCGGTCAATCCACCACAA
Organism: Stephania yunnanensis; assembly: GCA_039657365.1. Classification (NCBI taxonomy): domain Eukaryota; kingdom Viridiplantae; phylum Streptophyta; class Magnoliopsida; order Ranunculales; family Menispermaceae; genus Stephania; species Stephania yunnanensis. The sequence goes on along the minus strand of CM077584.1, from coordinate 45,822,986 downwards.
CAAGGGGACAATGTTGAGCGTGAGACGTAAGCGTGGCTCTCGAGAGATGAGCAGGCTGGTGATACATAGGTATTTCACTTGTTCTTTGTGTAAATTCTTAGATTAAACGTTTGCCTTTGTAGACAACTTTAGCAATTCTTCGAACTACTTTATGATTGACACTTCGTTTTGTGCATATTTAGATTGAAATTCCATAATTTATCTTGGATTTTACTTTTTTAACCTTTTCCTCCCCAAATTTTTTTTTTATGTCAAGTGAAATATATTATAACTACATAATGTTTGCATATTCCATGGGATAAGAAAACATGCTGGCTGTTGTGTGCAAGTCTTATGGCGTTGCAGGTTATCTCGAGTGCTATGATGAAGAAAGTGGTAGAATCGATAGGGAACAACATTTTCATGCAATAGCAAATGAATTTGGGAAATCGATAAAGGCTCGTTTTTCGTTCATCTGTGTTGAGAACATGTAGGCTCTTGTTCTTCTATTATCGCATGTCCCTAGAAGAACAAGAGCCTACATGTTCTCAACACGATGACCGAAAAACGACAATCGATTTCCCAAATTCATTTGCTATGGCATGAAGATGTTGCTCCTGTCAATTCTACCACTTTCTTCATCATAGCACTCGAGAGAACTCCGCAACGGCATAAGATTTGCACACAATGACCAAATGTTTTCTTCTCCCATGGATTCTCGCAAACAATCAGTACTTATAGTATATTTTACTTAACATAAAAAAAAAAAATTGGGAGGAAAAGGTATAAAAAATAAAATCCATGATAACTTATGGATGAACTGGGCTTCCAAGGCAACTAAGATATACAGAGGATAAAGGAAGAACACATTTACCTGCAATTCATGGTGGTTTGTTGAAGCCTCGATGTAGTGGAGAATGCGATGATGAAGTTCCTTAGTTCATTTTAAACAGTTTTCAACATGTTGCTATTTGTTAGTTGTTGAGCTACCTATCTCATGTTGTAACAGAGAGTTTGGAGTTTGCATTGCTGGGACCTCACTGAGACAAGCAAGAGAGACGATGGCATTGATCTTTTGAAAGACAATCAAGCTCTTCAGCGCCTCACTGGGACTGCTGAGAAAGCTAAGATGGACCTTTCATCTATGACTCAAACCAACATTAGGTATTATATTTTTTCTTTATGCTGCCTTCTTCTTCATTTTGTTTTTCTTTTCGACACTGCACCTCATCTTACTCGGCTAAATTAGATTAGGTTTCTAGAAAGTTGATTTTTTGAATCAACTGTCTGTGTTTTAATTTGTTTGGTTTTTGTGCTAATTGTTTTGTTATTGGGCTAAATCTCATTCAAGAAAACCTAATTCAAAAACTCAACTCATTGACAAAGATGCCTATTTTAAAACTCATATTATTGTAAGTTGAGTCTTTGGGGTTCTATGATTAAAAATATATGTTATGATATAATATGATTGCAATGCCATGGGAGATTCGAACTCGCGTACTAATTAGGACATTTCCATTTAGTCTTAAATGCTTTTTTGTCTAGCCAAGTGGATATTGGGGATTTCTTGAATCTCAGTTGTGTCAAACAAACCAGTTCAATGATTAGCAGTGGTGGTTTTTCTGCCGAGGCAAGGAGCTTCATTTATGCTACTTTTACTTTGGGTTTCATTGGGTTTTGTGTATGCAAATCTTTCAACTAAAAGAAATGCCCTTCCTGATCCCAAAATATAGTTATTGTGGCTTGGTTGAGGAAGCTGGCCCGTGCGATGCGAAGACCAATCTATGTCTTTTCTATATAGCATAGATCCAATCTCAACTTTAATGTCTCCTAAACAAGTTTATACTAAGTCCATATAGTCCCAAATTGCTCATTGTTACTATATACGAAGGCTTGATGCGAAGGAATAAACCCGAGAGGCGTCTTTTACTCATTTTAAATACCCTATTGATACTTAACTTAGCACAAATGTCCAAACTTGGTGTTACAAGTTTGTAGACACTTTCCCTATTGTTTTTAGGTATTATTGAATAATCAAAGATCCATTGGAAGTCATTTCAAGTTAGTTTAAGGCAATGGTTTGTAAGACAATCCCTTATGGAAAATAATTTCTTAAAACTTGGTTTTTGTGAAACTTGAATTGCGTCAAAACAATCATAGAAGTTTTCAAAATTCTCGACTTTTTTTCATTCAAGTCTATTAACTTTAAACTGAGGTTGTGGAGTGATAAAATCTCATTGATATGTTCAAAAATAAAATTTGACACTCAAAGTAAAACTTTAAGTTGGTAAATATTCTTGGTTTTAAAGCCAATAAAAGATAGAAATTACAATTGTAAATATTCTACACATAGGAGAGAATGAACAAAGGAGTCCAAAATACAATGTTTTCGTTCTCCTTAAACAATGTTGCACACACAACTTGAAAAGTAATTTTGGTCTCTTTATTTCATGAAAAATAGTTGCACGTAATAAATAGTTTAGAAAACTAAACCAAAAAAGTAACTCCTAAAATACATAAACTCATAAATCTTATAACTTTCCTAGACAAAACACTTTAAGAATAGAAACTTATTAAACCTTAAATAAGTTCATCTGAACTAAACTAAACACCTAAGAAATATGAGCTTCCCCAATTTACGAAAGAAATAGGAAGTTTCTAAATCTTGGACTGCACACATCATAATTAAATAAATAACATAAATAGAAACTATGTAGGCTAGCTAAAGCACTAATTTTAACACTCTTATTTGCTTTTGGTGTTCGTTGGTGAAATGGTAGGATGGTGGAAGTGATCTGGTGAGCTTTTGGTGTTCTTTGGTGAAATGTTTGTTGGATTCGGCATGAAGGGCAGTTCATCCTCTCTCTTCCGTTTCAAATGGAATCAATGAGTAACTCTCTTCAACTTTGATAATTTCAGCTAGGATTATGGATATAACTTGGAGAAATAATAGCTACAGTGACACCCCAAACTCACAACAACAACAAAACTTCAGTCCTAAATCAGTTTTGCTTGCTGCTCCTATTTTTTTTTTTTTAAGCTTTCTTATTCTATTTGTATGGTTTTTTTTTTTCTTCACCGCAGAGAGGACCTCACTGGTTTTTTTTTTTTTTTTTTTTGAGTAGGAACACATGGTCGTTCATCTAATGGAGCACATAGCAGTGTTGGTGGATGAGATGATGACTTCCTATCAAGATTGATGGATGTGAATCTTGCTTTGATAAAGGTTTGTGCTTAACTTTCGCTTTTACCTTTTAGCATTCTTGCACTTCACCATTATCATATACATGTTGAAGTGCATGCCTTACAAAGCTTGATAAATAATCCAACTCAACTTAAAAAAGGTCCATCTTATACATACATTATTCGCTATCTCCTATGTGTAGAATAATAGCTACAGTGACACCCCCAAACTCACAACAACAACAAAACTTCGATCCCTAAATCGCTTTGCTTGCTTTGCTCCTACTTTTTTTTTGAAGCTTTCTTATTCTATTTGTATGGTTTTTTTTTTCTTCACTGCAGGAGAGGACCTCAGCTGGTTTTTTTTTTTTGAGGAGGAACACATGGCTGGTTCAGTCTAATGGAGCACACAAAGAGGTTGGTGGATGAGATGATGACTTTCTATCAAGATTGATGGATGTGAATCTTGCTTTGATAAAGGTTTGTGCTTAACTTTCAGTTTTTACCTTTTAGCATTCTTGCGATTCACCATTATCATATACATGTTGAAATGCATGCCTTACAAAGCTTGATAAATAATCCAACTCAACTTAAAAAAAGTCCATCTTATACATACATTATTCGCTATCTCCTATGTGTAGAATAATAGCTACAGTGACACCCCAAACTCACAACAACAACAAAACTTCATTCCTAAATCAGTTTTGCTTGCTGCTCATACTTTTTTTTCGAAGCTTTCTTATTCTATTTGTATGGTTTTTTTTTTCACCGCAGAGAGGACCTCGCTTGGTTTTTTTTTTTTTTTTTTTGAGTAGGAACACATGGTCGGTTCGGTCTAATGGAGCACACAAAGCGTTGTGTTGGTGGATGAGATGATGACTTCCTATCAAGATTGATGGATGTGAATCTTGCTTTGATAAAGGTTTGTGCTTAACTTTCGCTTTTTACCTTTTAGCATTCTTGCACTTCACCATTATCATATACATGTTGAAATGCATGCCTTACAAAGCTTGATAAATAATCCAACTCAACTTAATGACCCATTTAACCCTGACAGAGAGGCTGGGAAAATAGAGGGCATTGTGAGGGCTGTTTATCATCTCTGTTCTGCTATGTTTTTTTTTAAATGCAGCAGATCAAGGAAGAGGTGCATCCATCAATGTACGTATCCTATCCGCAACATATGAGTTTTTTTTTTCTTCATCGCAGGAGAGGATCTCAGCTGGTTTTTTTTTTTTTTCGAGTAGGAACACATGGCTGGTATTGTAATGGAGCACACAGTAGTGTTGGTGGATGAGATGATGACTTCCTATCAAGATTGATGGATGTGAATCTTTCTTTGATAAAGGTTTGTGCTTAACTTTCAGTTTTTACCTTTTAGCATTCTTGCACTTCACCATTATCAAATACATGTTGAAATGCATGCCTTACAAAGCTTGATAAATAATCCAACTCAAGCGAAAAAGTTCAATTCTTCTTGTTTTAATGCTAAAAGCTCCATGTTATTCTCATTGCACCTATTACAATCCCCATAATGTTGTTAATGCTTTCATCTTAATTTTCAAAGAACTAAATCAAAGTCAACAATGTGTGTGTTGTTTCTACTCTGTTTCAGTGTTTTATTACGACTTGTTGTCATTGTTGTCTTCTTTTGAATTGAATGAAAATTGGGTCTCCCTAAGGAACTTCATGACCACACTATGGTGTTGTATTTAATGTTTAATATGAGTTAATTTTCTTTCATGTTCCTTATTAGCTCTAGTACTCCTCTCTACCTACATATGTGTTGAATTGACAAAAGACCAAAGCAAACTCAATCGTAAAGAAATTAAAAAATAGGTTCGAAGCCTACTTTTTATGTATGATTATTATTACTTTCTATGTTTCTTCAAATCCACCATTTTTCTCATTCGCTTCCAATGTACATCCTTAGTTCAATAATCTCTCATTTGCCTACTTTTTTCAGGTGCATAATCACTGGTTGTTGTCCTCAGATGGAGAATCAGAAATGCTTCGAAGCTGCGTTATAGTTATTATATGAAGTTCTTTTTGCTATTCTTATTCTGACCAGTCATGTTGGAGTGTTGGTGATTGGATGTGTTGAACATTAGATGGATTTTGTTCTTGGATATTAAACTTATTTCTTTATGTGCATATTTATAGGATTGTAAGTGTTCTTTTTTTTTTGGTTGTTGAACAATAGGATTGGTGGTTTTTGTGTATACTTCCAAATTTGGAGCTTTTGTAATACATGACAATTTTCCATGGATATATAAATTTTTTTGCTAATTTTGAGTTTCACATTTTTTCTTTCTCTTTTGAATATTCGGTGATATATATTGTCGATGTATGAATGTGCAATTTGACTTTTTTGTGGGATGTTAGCACCCCCAAGGAGTTGTTGGAGGGGTGCAGGCGATGGAGTAGGTCATATGGTTGTAATTCGAATTTTTAGGTTGGAGAACCAATTGGATTATGTTTCTGTGTCATAATTAAACAAAACAGAAAATTATAGACGGATTAGCAACGGAAGTCAAACATTCCGTTGCTATTCCGTCTCTAATTTTCCAGAAATATATATATGAATCACAAACGGATCAGAGACGGAAATAAGAATTCCGTCTCTGATTCCGTCGCTAATCAGAAACAGATTCGAGAGATTTTAATCAAACGGAAAAATCCGTCGCCGATTCCGTTTCTGATTAGCGACGGAATCAGAGACGGAGTATTTGCATTCCTCTCGATTCCGTCTCTGATTCCGTTGTTGATTAGAAACGGAATCAGAGACGGAATTCATAAATTTATTAATTTCGTCTCTGATTCCGTTGCTAATTAGCAACGGAATCAGAGACGGAATGCAATTACAAATGTATCATTTCGAAATAAATTCCATTTCGTTCCGTCTCTAAATCCGTCTCTAATCATAAACGAATTTTTTTCGTCTCTTTTCCGTCTCTAATCAGAAACGGAATCAATTTTCCGTTTCTGATCGAATCAACGACGACGTTTTCAGAGACGGAACTGATTTCGTCTCTGTTTCGTTTCTGATTGCAATTAGAGACGGAATTTTTGCAAATCAGAGACGGAAAATTCCGTTTCTGATTTGCTGTTTTTTTGTAGTGGCAGTTTGTAGGGTCGTGGTGTGAGCAGATTTCGTCTCGAAGTTAGGGTTCCGCTGAACATCTTCGAACACATAGTATTTGCGCGAAATCGGTTGTTTGAAGGTACATTTTTAGTGTAATTAAGTTACATTTGGTAGAGTAGCTGTGATTTACAGTGGTGGTTTATTCATTAGTGTAAGAACTAGAAATTCGCGGTTCTCGGCCACACAGGCAAGAGAATGTGCTTACTCTCTCGGACAAGCATGACCGAGAGAGAAGCTACATTTTGGGGAAGTCGAACTCTCGGCTACAAAGGCCGACATATATCACAGAGTCTCGGCTACGCAATGCCGAGAGGACTCTAGGTCTCTCGGCCGAGACGCGACGAGAGATAGAATTACTACTAGGTAATGTGGTGGCGGTGGTGTACAACCGAGAATTTGGTCATACTCTAGGTTGTACCATGGCGTGAGTGTTAGAGTAGGCTCGGTCGTGATTGGCCGAGAGCAAGGCGAATTGAAATGGTCAACACATCTCGGTGGCGCACAACCGAGACCGTTTCATTGGACTCGGTTGTACACTGTCGATATATTGGAGGAATTGTCGGTCATGGGTGACCGACAATATGTGTTGTTTCACAAACCTGCTTGACCGAGACATAAGAAATGGATGATTTGGACATTTTTGTTTTGTAAATTTAATTTGGGATCTGTTCCATGCGCTTATATGTTGTAATTTATTCAGGTATGGCTCGTCCGAAGCTACCGGTGACTAGAGAAGAGGGTGGAGCTGAGGTCTTGAGGCCTAACCAGGGGCGAGGTGGCCGGAGACCCCAGACAGCATCGTACCAGAAAGAGAAAGAGAAGGCGAATGAGGATGTTAAAGGCAAGGCGAAGGTAGATGGCACTCGTGGAAGGTTACATTTGCACGATGAGGGTTCAACCCTCAATGCCGGGCGACCTGAGGATGTTGTTGTTGCCGGAGGAGAAGAGGAGGGGCATGCATCGGAGTCTAGTAGCAGTGACTCTTCAGATGAGGGAACATGATAGAAACAGATCGTAATGTGGGGGGGAGCAGTAGAGGTGGAGCTATCCATGATGAAGGAGATTCAGAAGTGGCTGTTGAAGCGCGTGCTCCATTCCCCGGTGGTCCTATAGACGGGGCGTTGCTGAAGAGCTTCAAGGATCATGTGGCTTTATCGATTTGGAGGAATGAGGTAATTTCAATTTCATTGAAAGGATTAACTTAACACTCATGGTCTTCACATAATGACGAGATGTTTTTACATTTGCAAGAGTGGCCCGTTCTTAAGTGTATCAATCACGGAGCTCAAATAGCGGAATGAGATTTACAGTCGTGTCACCCGGAAACAACAGGACTTCAGAGGATTATTCAGCGTTCCGGGTTAAATACGCTGATAGACTGCTCATACCGCAAGGCCAACAAGGAGGTTATCTTGCATTTGTGGAGCGGTGGCAGCCGGAGACGAACACATTTCACCTACCTTTTGGTGAAATGTCTATCTCATTAGAGGATGTCAGCTTCCTCCTGAAGATCCCTGTGACGGGCAAAGTTGTCGAAGTGGAGAACTTTGCGAGGTACACGGAGGAATCTCGCTCGGACGCTATCAAGATGGTTTCGAACCTACTTGGGGTTAGCGCCGAGGAGGCCGATGAGGAGGTGAATATCAGCAAGGGGCTCACAGTGCACAAACATTGGTTGAAGAGTCCATGGTGCCCCAAAGCCGGTTCGATACCCAGAAATTATCCTCCTGTGGAATGCACTGCCTGAGCGTACCTGCTGTACTTGTTGTCGTGCACTCTTTTTGCCGATCAGAGTGGGTCTCGGGTGTCGATCGCGCTGCTGAAGCTACTTGAGGACTTGGACGACGTTGGGAACTACGCATGGGGAGCGGCCGCATTGGCCTACTTGTACCGACACATGGGGTCCGCCACGAGAGTGCTAGTGTCTCAGATTGCTGGCTATCTCACATTGCTTGAGGTTTGTTATAAAATAGACTTAATTATCATTTTGTTTTTCAATGAGGCCAACTTGCAATCGTGGACTAACTAACATTGTACGTATTTGCAGGGATGGGTGTACGACCATTTCAAACTTGTTCTGGCCACGCCCAATGCGAAGTACTTGGACTACATGCACCCTCGTGTCTCCAGATGGATTCAAAAGCACGAGACGGTTGCGAATGTTGACAAGCTCGGGGCTATTAGGAGAACTTTGGATAGGTTGCGACCAAGTGAGGTGAGCTGGTTATCCATGTCCTCTGATGAATGATTTTTTTTGGTAATTTATTTTACACACACTTGTTGTTGAATTATTGTCACTTGGGACCCATATGTGAATTTAAGGGAAAATGGCGTTGTGCGAGCGATGACCTTTTACAGTGGGAAGATCAAGTACATGGATGTTGTGAAGCCCTACCACTCGGAGAGGATTCTGAGACAGTTTGTCCATGTGCAATCTATACCAGATCCCCCGTACCGTCCATTGGAAGCACACAGAGGCCCATTTGCGAACAAGTACTCCGTCAAGTATGGGTTCGAACAAGACAATTGGGAGCGATGGAGGAACCATGTGTTGGCTCTGAAGTTCGGGGCGAGAAGACAGTATTTGAGTTTTTGGCTACACAGACTACCTCCCTTGGTTCGTCAAAGTGTCTCATCCTGTTATCACGAATCCGAGCTGTGAGGACCTTGTAATGGTCGCCTCAACCATCGCAAACAACGAGATACTTGAGGTATTGGAATGATTATACGTATTATGCATTTATAAGTAATTCCGAAATGTTTTACATTGACAATGACCCGATATTTTTCATCAGCGTAATAGGCGAGCGTTGGACGCGGCGTTGCTATGGATGAACCTCCCCCCGAGGCGTCTACGCTTGACTCGGCGAGGACCACTCTGACTGACATGATCAACTTCCTTTCGGGAAGGAGTTTAAGTCCCACCCCCACGAGTACAACTCCCGCGACCGCAACCGGCACAACCGCAACAACCGGCCCTACCGAATCAGGCCCGAGGCAGTCCCAGCATGGTAGCACTTCCACACCCTCAACCCAGGCCACAACTCAGCCTGCCGAGGCCGATGTTGGGCCTCAGAAGAGAATGCATGGGAAGGAGTATCGAAGGAAGAATTAAAAAAACCCAAGCAATGATCAGCCGATAATGGAGGGATAGACATTTGTACTACATTTTTATGACATTTTTAAATGGTTGATGTGTTCTCGTTGCCTGTTGAGTACATTTTTATGACAGTTTATAATGTTTCATTGCCCATTTTTTTGTTGTAATTTGTGTTTGGATCCTTCTGATATCTCGGTCAAGCAGGACCGACGCCCATGTGCAATTTTCGGTCCTGATCAGCCGAGACGACTGCGTGATGCGCGGTCTTGCACTGCCGGCGACGTACCTGTTACGAGTCTTTCAATATGTGTCGGTTAGTCATGGCCGAGAACACATGAGTAATGTCGCGCATAGGTCGACGATAAGTGGCGTTTTCGGTATTGCGCGACGGAGCATTGGCGTCAAGTCTCGGAGGCGTACGGCGACACTTTAACATACGTCTCGGTCATGCAGGACCGAAACGAATGTTCCAGTAACCAGTTCTAACTATCAATACAAATAACTTTCTAAGCATGACCATCCAACATGACAAGATCAACGAAAACAAAATTATTGATATATCAATGCAGTATGATAAATTCACTATACAAGAATGAAACTGTACAACAATACCCGAAAGACAGGGTAAATTCATTCATTCTATATCCACACAACTTGAAAGCTAACTTTCAAAATTACTAAATGTACAACCAAACAAATTTAGAGGTACCAATTGTAACACTACAGTGTACCTAAATCTACAACGGATATGGTGGCATCAAGTAGAGTTGCAATGGGTGCGATGTCTCGGAAGACGAATCTATCTCGCCAACCTTTCGCACTATCCCGAACATACCGTACCCACGACGGGTATAAGGATGGCAATGGTGCATTCGTGCTCAACAACACCTGTCAATGTGAACAGTATAACATGACCATATTATCGGGAAACAACAAAACAATTCAACCAAATTCGCATCACTTACCCTAAGCCAATGTAATTCCTGTCATTAATCATGACAATGACATGTCTGTTGTGCTCGGTGGACGGTGGACCACTACGTTGAGGTAGAAATGTGGAGGCACTCCCATGCGATAGGTTGACGAGAACCACATTGACTGCAGTGGCTACCAACAATTTCATGTCTGGAAGTGTCAACCATTCTTGGAAAGTTGCACCAACTTGATTCTCTCGGCAATGCACCGCAATCTTGACACTCTCGTAACTCGAGCCTAGCACTTCTCGCCAAAGGTTTTCATGCCCGATAATCTCATCGTACATCCTTCTACGGACAATCCTCCACCCAGTCGACATCGGCTAGTCCAAGCCCGGACGCAACACACCTATATCCACAATTCCCATCGGCAAGCACATCGATGATGCCCTCAACATGTAGCAACCATTCCGGTTCTACGCAATGACCGTAAGCCATGTTAGTTGCACTTTGCGTGCGTCGACTACCACGACGCAGTTTAGGAACAACTTTACTTTTCTTATGCGTAGAACTGGAGGCCTCCTGAGTCGATAGCACGTACTCAAATTCACTCGGCAACCATCTCGTAGAAGAATCTTCACGGTCGTGTTTTCTCTTCGAAGACCCCGGTGTCCCCTCTTTTGTCTTAATTTTTGTCGGCGGCACAACACCTGTGTAGACGAAGGTCGACTAATCTCCCTGAGCTGCTGAATAATCCTGAGTCGATCGTCCTCATTACCGCAAGCATGAAACTTTTCCAACACCCTTTCGATCTCATCGTGCACGTTGTACCCAGACGGGTCCACCGGACTCTCAGTTATCATACTCAACTTTCGCCAGTAAACATGAATGTCCTCGAGAGGGATGGGCGACCCAACAAATATATGATGGTTCAGCTCATGTACACAAGGAAGGCCATGCGTGGTGCGTATCGCAAAACCACAACGAGTTGAATCGTGATCAACATCCTCTCCACGTGTCAATTCATCTCTACTTAGCCTAAGCGCTCGTTGAGAGACATAACCGCGCAATCGTCGATACAACTCAGCAACGTGCTCATGTTGGACGACATTTAAATTTAGCTCAAACGATGCCTTGATATTGTTGTGTTGGATTCTAAGGAGTCCATCAACCACATTCCATAGAGTCTCAAAATTGGCCTGACTGTTCCCAAAGTGTACCTTCATAGTAGAATGCGCAGACTCCACCCTCCGCGTTGTCGTTTCCCCAAAGTGCATAAGTCTATTTGTCCAAGCCGAGACAAATTTCTCCTTGTAGTTCTTTAACAATGCGTTGTCCAAGTACTCTGTAAGACCCTTTACATGCCCAAACTCACAACGCGGGTCATTCGCCCTAACTTCGAATAAGGCCTTCGAGTTGGCATACATCACGCTCGTCCACTTATCCATAAAACGCGCGAAACCATCGTTCTCCCCAAACATCTTCTTAGTCTTAGCCAATACTACTTTGTTGATGTGCCAAGAGCAAAGGAAGTGAGACGAGGCCGGAAAAACTTCTTCTCTATGGCGCTAATAAGGGCTAAGTCCCTATCGGTAACAAACATGTCAGGCTCAAGCCACTCATCCAATATGGATCTCAACTTCTCAAGTGTCCAAACATAATGCACATGAGTCTCTGATGATAAGAATGCGAAACCAACGGAGAACGTCAAGTGCGTAGAAATGATGCTAACAATCTCCAACAAAGGCATTCTGTACCTATTTGTCTTGTACGTGCAATCCATCAAAATAACCGATGGAAAACACCTTACCAACTTTATTGAGTCGGGATGTAACTAAAATAACTCCGTGACAACAATCGTAACGGGATGCTTCCTATGCCATGACAGCCACTTATTCTTCTCCAATATGTGCAACAGTTGTTGCATTTGAGTCATCCCACCCGCATCCTCATTTCGGGCTTTTTGTCTTCAATTATATATAGTCCTCATTGTCGATACGTTACTAACGTCTCTTTACTTCAACGTATTTAGGATGTCTCTTGGCTTCACATTCCCCTTTGTCATTTGCACTACAACTTCTCGTTCCCCCTTATCCAATCTCCAGCAAAAGAATGGTCGTCCAAGTTTTTTGCGGGCTCGTGATTGTGCCTCCCACATATAACAGTGATATACCACAACGAGTCAGCATTTTCCTTTACGTTGATAAGGAAAGGGCATCCACATTTCTTGGTACCAGTTTGAGTCCTCGCCGTTTCATCTTCTTCTTCATTTCTTGGTTTCGAATCAATTTTTGCCGCTTTACCCTTACCAACTCTTTGTGACATTCCCATATAAGTCTCTGACCTCTCACAGTCAAGTTTCACCATTCCCCTGCGCTTAATGCCCCCGGCGTCAGAGTGCTTTGTCACTAGCACGAACATGTTCTCACGGCCTATCATTTGAAGCCATGAAACTGTCGCTTCTCTAGTTGGGAATGGCCTACAAGGTGTAAACGTGTCCGTGTAGTCTCAAATAGAGGCGAAACCTTAGCATTACCTACAATACAAACAAGTGTAACATTATAATCAATCGAAATGTACAAAGACAATCACAATAACATCCAAAAAAAACGTTATCGGTAGTAGTCAATTCGCCACAACTTGCTAAATAGTCTCGCTCACGAACGACCGAGAGTTAATGAATACTCTCGATTTTACCGTTCCGTGAGAGACGTAGACCAATCGGTCCTCTACGACCGAGACGTTACCATACATCTCGGTCCTGCGAGGCCGAAACAATCGCGCACCCAGACAGAAACTTCGGATAACCGCAACAAATACACAATAAATTTGCAAAATTACCTCAAGGACGACCTCCTCTGCCACCGAAGCAGTACAATCCTCCATTATATAGTGGAGGCAAGTTCGGATTGAAGAAATTACCAAACCCTACGTTGACAAACAAATCATCATTTTCACAGTTATACACAACTCAACGGTTCTAAAAAACACGAATATGGTTGTCAAACATTATTACCTCGCTGTCGGATGATGTCAATCCACAATAATCGATCAACGCTCGCCAAATGCAATGTGGCTTTGGGGTTCAACCTTGTGATGGGGTGCCTTTTTTTCTTTGTCAAAATGATTTGTGGGGTTTGAATCACTATATATACAAGGGCAAAATAGTCTTTTCCACTTTTGCATAAATTTTTACAAAAACTTTGGGTGCCTTCATTAAATGGTGGGGTGCGCTTAGCGGCCCTCAAATTACAATCTTCTTGAAAATAATCAGATACACTTGGAGCGTGGTTACAAACACATCCCAATGTCGATAACAAACAAAATTAATCAAAAGCAAAATAAAACTAAAAAGCATGCATATGTGTTTGGGACAAAAGAGTAGGAAATGAAGGCAAAGGGACAAAGTCCACGTGGAGTTGTTAGGCAGGTCCACCCTCCCATTTGCAGCCATAGACATCCCTGTTATGTCATCTCACATAAATAATTGGCCAACCCTTTTTGTATTATTTCTCCTTTCGGCTTTGTGATGAGAAGACTTGCTTTCTCTACGTATACTGCAAATTGGCACAAGAGGGTTGAAAACACAACGATGTTTATTTAGAACAACAACAAAAACATGGACATTCGAACAACTAATTAAATCGATTTCCTTCCCTGTTTTTGTTTATACTAGTCTCACAAATTGGACTAAAACTTTGGTAGTGATTTTGGCTGTTTCGCTTGTGGTGTTTTATGCAATGTAGGTGATAGCTATGAGTCAAAAGTTTCTGGTTTCCAATGTTCAAGTTGATAGCTCTCAAAAGATCTTTCATTTTGATTCGAAGTGCAAGGATACTATGTTGTCTCTATGGTTTCCCCTCCATGAAATCGTCATATCTAAGGATTAGGGTTTATCAGTTAGTATTTTGGATATGGTTGCTACTTGTTAGTGATGGTTTAGTACAGTTCAGTCACTTTTTTTTTTTTGAGTCATCAGTTCAATTGCTTTTGTTAGTTTGTACCAGAGTTTGCGAAATATAAGCTCTGCTTTATCAGTGTAGAATGTAATGTAGAGACTTGTTACACAATACTTGTGAGTTTGTGAAATATAAGATTATTTATTTTTTTGGTTTAGGGTATTATTCAAACTTTCCCATCAGAATAATGCAATTATTTTGATTACTATCTTTAATTTCTTGGTGTTTGATTCAAGGAGCAAAATAGAATATCATACCAAGAATGTCATCTAAAATACACAATTAATTAAAAACAATTTGGTCTATTATATACCAAACAAAACTCATTACAGTTAATACTGCCACCACTCTTCAGAAAGAGGAGATGAAGGGAAACATTTCATTTTTGGGTTGGAAGAGAAATAGAGATGCAGACTACAAGTTTTGTTTACAGATCCGGAATAGTGAGTGACTGAACAAAATTGCTCTTACAAATAATCGGTATGCACGACTGCTCTCTCACTGACGATGCATGCACAAGTATTTTTTTTTGTACCACCCCATTTTGATACAATATCCCATTCTATGTTTTTTGCTTTTAGAATGTTGCGCGATAACTCAAATTTCTAGTGTTGGAATGAAATGGAATACAAACCTGTGTTTGGGTCCTTATCAGCTTTAAAGTTGTCAACACTCATCCCAAATCGTCCTAATATGGAGTTCCGCATTTCTGTCAGCTTACCTGCAACAGATAGCAAACATAAGTCGGTGTTTCAACAGATGGAATCATAGTAGTTTTTAGTTCTGGGTTTCATGTTGATCGAAACTACATATTACTGAAAACATTCAAGAGGAACCATGGTCAGAAATTACCAATCATTTCTTCTTTTATCTTCTCTCTCTTTTCTGCAGCCAATGGTTCAAAGCGTCTAATGGACTTTCTAGCTTGATCATGTCATGGGTCCAACTCTAGGACTTTTTTCATGTCTGCGTTAAGATTTAGGGATGATCAGAAGCAGTAACATAGGAAATAATTAAATTACAATGAAAAATAGGCAATAGAAAATGAACTCAACAAACATCAGAAATATAAGTTTTAGGTTCTCATACAAGTAAAATGAATTCACATGAAACAAAAATAATGAAAAAAAATTAGAACCTACTGCATGACATTCAATATTTACAGTACGAACGGTGATCATAGAAGCTTTCGGATATTCCCTTTTTTAAGATCAATTATGCCTTGCAGAGCATTTCGTCTGTTGAACAGTTGTTTTTTTTAATTAAGACTTATTTTTTCCCAGTTCTGGTGTTGTCATAGACCACCAAATAAGTATACTCCGCCCTTTTGAATGAAAACCTCCCTCTCATTAAAATTAAAAGAAAAAGATTAGAATCTGAAGCAAAACCGTCACGGAATAGAGTGAAAAAAATATTATCAGTCCTGCATACCTGCAACGGCCTCTTCGAAATGTTCAAGCTTTTCATGTGCCTCTGCTCTTCTAATCAGAGCTTTCAAGTACGAGGAATTTAACTCTAGTGCTTTGGTGCATTCCTTGATTGTATCTTCATATTTTCCCTGAGAAACATAACTATTTAATTAAGATTTCCCAAAGTTATATCGATATGCTAAACCAGTGATACAAAATATCATCAAAGCGAATAGCCAAAAGTGACAAAAGGCATGTGCGTCATATTCATCAACATAACACGCCAAAAGAATGCACGCCGTAGGAAACAACATAGAACACACATTGTTTATCAAAAACTCTCTTACACACAAATGCTATAAACAAGGATTGCAAGGCGTTAAGGAAATCCCGAGGTGATTTCCTTGACCTAGACAAGGCGATGCCTAGGCGAACAATATAATATTTATTTAAAGGTCCTCGGAAAAATATTTATTTATTTATAGATCCTTAAATAACACCAATTATCTATTAGTCAATGTGATTATTATTTAATATATACTTAAAAAATACTAATAAGTCTTTAGGTCCTTATGTGACATTAATTGTGTCAAGATTTTGTTATTATGTAGGTATTTTATTATCAAACTTAATTGTAAAAAGCCCCTTCAAATTTCTAAAAATTACTTAGAAGAACACCGCCTGCCTAGGACACCGCCTAGGCAATTTTGTCTCAAAACGCCTAGGCGACGCCTTGCAATCACTAGCTATAAAGCGCATACACTGGATTTGAGTAAAAACTGTCTTTCTACAACATGCTTTTATAAATGTAAAGAGATTTTACATTTACAAAAAAAATTACAACGCAAGAGAACAACAATGTAGAAATAACAACACGTAGAGGGCATTGCAAGCCTAAAGCAAAAAACATATTCATAACTCAACGACCAATTTCATTCTTCGATAATAATTCAATTCCTCCCAACCAAAATATCTTCTTTTTTTTAATGTTTGTGAGTGTCCAAACTGCCTCGGCCCCTTCCCGATTAAAGTCTGACTAGTCCCACGAGAGATGATCGAGAGCACCTTCCCCAACACCCCAAAATATCTTTGTTCCCAAATTTGAATCTATGATCTATTAGCAGGCGTGTCTTATAGCATTTGATTTGAGGAATATCAATTATCCTAAACTCCATATGAAGGCGGTCTTCACTATTTGGGAAGAGCATTATTAGTTATATTTGCAACTAGGTCTACACAAACAACCTAAATCAACTATTTCTCACTTTGTTACTACTCAATGCTATTAAACATTATCATATTTGACTTGTGTCTATGCAAAGAACACTTTTTTTTTTCTTGAAGCACTTGCTAGCGAGAATGCAATAGTCAAATTTCACTACAAAACGAAAATGTCACATCTTTCACCACTGTTATAAACTTCAATTCCAAATAATCCTATTTGCGAATATCTTATAAATAGGACAAGGTTCGAAACTTCGACTTCGCCTATGACTTCATTCACTAAAAATTCAGAATTAATTCGAAGAAGTTAACTTCGACGATCGAAGTTTGACAAAAATTCGCCGATGTACGGAAGCTTTACGGAATTTCACTTTAAAGTTAAAAAACACAAGTTTCTTCGTAGAGATGCTAGGAATATACTTAATCATACAACAATAATGCATAGAACTCATGTTAGCGGAGGATATTCCAAATTTTAAGTATATTTTTAGAATAGGCGAAGTTTCCGAAGTTTCATTCGAAGTTTGTTCAACTTCCACGAAAAATAACAATTTTACTTCATGTTTTATGAACTTCCATCGATGTTTTCGAAGTTCAGTCGAAGTTAGCCGAAGTTGAGTCGAAGTTTTGCAATTTTTCAACTGCCCTTGAACTTTGCTTCACTCACCTCAACATCGACAAACTTCGCCCAAACTTTGGGAAGTTTGTCGATTTTTTAAACCATGAAATAGAACACACCAAATTCTCAGCCAAAAATTACATGCAAGTCCAAAAACGAAGGCAGTGTAGGATATCCACTTCATTTTTCACAATGGAAACAAATGGCATATCGAAATACAATCCCAAAGAAAAGGTTAAAAAAAATTAAGCATTCTTTGTCACAAGATAGATGGAGAAAGAGATCACTAAAATTTACACAAAGAAAACTCACCAGTTTTGAGAAGCATGCAACACAATTTGCATCGCATATTGAACGGACCTCAACAGATGAAGGCGTCTTTGGAGCCATCTGTATTGCAATTTCATACTTTAATAATGCCTCTTCATATTTCCCAGCTTTAAAAAGGTCGTTTCCATCATCAACTTTCGCATCATTAGCTTGTGTTAGTTGCCTTTGCATTAGAAGAAAGTGCACAAACCAATACTTATTAGGATGAATGAGAAAGAACTGGCATTAGCTACAAACACTGTGTATATAATGTTTTTGGATAATAACTCTATATGTATAATATTCACCGCAAACTCAAGAAAATGTGTCAGAAAGACAAATTCACCTTTTTTCATAAGGGAAAGACAAGTGGCTTTTCTAATTTAAGAGGAAGTAGCATACACTAGCATAAGCAAAGACATCTTTCAAATCTCAATAGAAGATATGTCTCCAAAATAACGCATTATGAATACTCACCTCTAATTCTAAATAACAATATTCAACTACTATAATTTAATGTCGCCGAATCACCATATATGATTTCTCTTCTTCCTTGGGAAAAAAATGCAATTTGCACAATCAATCTTTCTAGACCATTTGGACGTAAGGAAATTCACACTTGAAGTACTCCTGTCATAGACCATTTTATTATATAATCGACAAACATTTCATCAAGCCACATTAAACCAATGACATACTTCATTTTTTACAACAAAATGTTTGATCCATGTAGCAGACCCCAGCTAATTTGGGATTGAGGTTTTGTTTTTGTCTCTCAAAAATTGTTCTTTGATTACTATGACAAAATGTAAGACTACTCAAATTTTACTATCTTCCCCGTGAATCAATACAGAGGGAACCGTTTGTCATGCTATTAGATTCATTATAATAAAACTACACAAAAGGGTAATCTAAGTCTAAAAAATTATGATACCCGCCAAACAATTCTATTAAGACATTAAACACATAGAACTTCAACACCTCACATGAGAAACTATTATTTATATGGTACAATCTCTTCAATGGTACTAAGAAGTTTTATATAACCATAAAACTAGGTCACATTGGAATCATCATTGAAAGTATTTCCTAACTGTAACCCTTCCTTCATCGATTGCGCCGACGTTCCTATCATTACCAATAGCACAATTCCCAGCTTAAATTGAACACAATCAAAAAGCAATTCCTTATCCTGATTCGCTCACTCACTCAAATATAAAACCCTAACCAAACAAGTGATCAATCAGAATTGACAAACTCCCAAACCCTAATCAACAAAAAAAGTACCTGCTTCAACTGATCATCCGTGAAGGCGTCCTCAGAAGCCCCGCCATCGCCTTCTCTGTCACTAGCGGTCTCGAACCCGTCTGCTTCCCGACTCGCAGTCTCTGCTTGGTTTTGAGTTGTCTCTACACCATCGACACTCGATGCGGGCTCGATCACCACCATTTTCGATCTCGAGACCGAAGATCGATAGGTCGGAGAGAGATTAGGCAATGTGGAGAATGAACGAGTGATTGGAAGATTGTAGATGAGGATCAATCACGGCAGAAGATGGAGAGAGTTATATGAAGGGGTTTGGGAGTTTGGAATTTTAGGGCTGCGAATGGGAGAGGTTTTTCTTTTCTGGAATGTTGAATACTAAACTAGAAGAACGAACGCTGGTGGGAAAATAGAAATATAGGCCTTGTTTGGTTATAGTTAGAGCAACTACAATGGTAACATTGATTTAAACTTTAGTGTCACATCATACATGTGGAGATGATATATATCTTATGTGACACTAGATAGACATTCATATCTTAAAATGATCTTCAATGGTAATGTGGATTTAGATCATGAATTGATGAGTTGACACTTTTATTTTCATTTTTCATAATATTAATAAAGGCTTGAAAAAAATTAAAACTTTAAAAGAGTTAATCATGCTGACGTGACAGTCTACCACAATGTCTAGAGAGCATCTCCAATGAAAAACCATGGATTGGGTGGAAATAGATCCACTTAAGATACAATCTACATCCAACCCAAAAAATGATCTCCAATGAGACAATTAATTGTTAATGTCCATTCTATGTGGAATGAAATCAAATTTACTTCTGGTAGACTGCTACATCAGCATTATTAATTCTTTTAAAGTTTTAATTTTTTTTTAAAATAATCCATTGATGTGACACTAATCCATTATCTAAATCCACATTACCATTAGAGATGTTTTACCATTAGAGATGCTCTTAACTCCCGCGAGATAACTTAAAAGGGGATTTAAAACATTTTTGTTTGGTCGCTCAATTCTCCTCTTAGTTATCTCCCAACTCATACCTAAGGGTGAGAGATATCTCCCCACTCCATTAGAAGAGTTATCTTTCAAGAGTTTGTGGATACAATTATCCCTCATTAATTACATTTTTTTGCGTGCGTTCATCTTTTTTATTTGAAGGTTATTTTATGTCAATTCATGTATTTTATTGTTTAAAAATTCGCAACTTCCCTGCAAGTTTGGGCCTTGTTTGGTAAGAGGTGAAGATATCTCCAATGAGATAACTCACATGGAGCTAGGAACTAATCTTGTTTGATTGCCCAACTCCCAGTGAGTTATCTCCCAACTTACAAGGAAGGGGTAAGATATCTCTCTCCCCTTAACCTAGGCCTTGTTTGGTTAAGGGCGGAGTTATCTTTCGAGAGATAACTTACAGGGAGTTAGGAACTAATCTTGTTTGGTTGCCCAACTTGCATGCAAGTTATCTCCCAACTTACACTTTAGGGTGTAGGGTGTGAGATATCTCCCCACCACCCACTAGGGAGTTATCTCTCAAGAGTTGTAGACATACACTACAAAAAAAAGCAAATCAGAAACGGAATTTTCGTCTCTGATTTGCAAAAATTCGTCTCTAATTGCAATCAGAAACGGAACAGAAACGGAATCAATTCCGTCTCTGAAAACGTCGTCGCCGATTCGATCAGAAACGGAAAATTGATTCCGTTTCTGATTAGAGACGGAATAGAGACGGAAAAATTCTGTTTCTGATTATAGACGGATTTAGAGACGGAAATTAGAAACGGAACAGAGACGGAACAGAAATGAAATTTTTTTCGAAATGGTACATTTGTAATTGCATTCCGTCTCTGATTTCGTTGCTGATTACCAACGAAATCAGAGACGGAATTAATAAATTTATGAATTTCGTCTCCGATTCCGTTGCTAATCAGAAACGGAATCAGAGACGAAAATAAGAATTTCGTTTCTGATTCCGTCTCTGATTCCGTTTCTGATTAGCAACGGAATCAGAGACGAAATTCTTATTTCCGTCTCTGATTCCGTTTGTGATTCATGCATATATTCCTAGAAAATTAGAGACGGAATAGCAACGGAATTTTTGAATTCCGTTGCTAATCCGTCTGTAATTTTCCTTTTCGTTTTATTTTCAAACATAAGCATAATCCAATTTGTTCTCCAACCTATAACTTGAAGTTACAACCATAGGACCTCCTCCATCGCCTGCACCACCTCCAACAACTCCTTGGGGGTGCTAACATCCCACCAAAAAGCCAAATTTGACATTCATACATCGACAATATATATCAACAAATATTCAAAAGAGAAAAAAAAATGTAAAAATCAAAATTTGAAAAAGATTTATA
The DNA here is from genome assembly GCA_039657365.1 of Stephania yunnanensis. Classification (NCBI taxonomy): domain Eukaryota; kingdom Viridiplantae; phylum Streptophyta; class Magnoliopsida; order Ranunculales; family Menispermaceae; genus Stephania; species Stephania yunnanensis. The sequence continues at coordinate 45,801,503 of CM077584.1, read as the reverse complement.
TATCCGCGAAAAATTGTCTTGTATTACTAAAGCTCCAAATTTCTAAGTATTCACAAAAACCACCAATTCTATTGTTCAACAACCACAAAAAAAAACTTACAATCCTATAAATATGCACAAAAAGAATTATCAATCTAAAAGTAATGTAAGCAACTATAAAAGTTACATGATATGCTTTAAATTCCTCATCTCTCACTTGGAAACTAGATTATGGCAGGTATTGTCACAGGGATATGGGCAATCAATGGCACTAACTCCCACTCGATCGAAGAACCAGCCACCTACTAATAGGGCCACGCTCTGCCATCATGGCCCTGCACAAACAGAAAGAGCAGGAGAGGCCCTGTAAAAATAGTAGCGACGAGATCAATATAAAATCTAAAATTCTTACTGCGCTACTCTACATTTTATAAGCATACAAATGTTTCGGAAACTTGATATTATATACATCAACCATGCAGTCAATTGGGTAAGATTGAAAAAAGTTTACCAAATTTACAACAGATAAAGATTTGTGGCAATATATGCAAAAATTCTTACAACATCTAGTTCTTGCAATGCCATAATAGTCGAAGTCCTAGTTTTTTGCATTTATATGGCACAAAATAAAAAAGTATATAAAGGAAGCAAAACAAATTGGTGCTATAAGATCGCAAAATCGTGGATTTATGTGAACTGCATTAGAATTCTTTCAAGCATAGTCACTAGTATTCCATTCAAAGTAAAACAAGGTCACTGGCGTTGTAATCGAATTACATGTGACAAATAGGCTATTACCTATTTCAATGGTTTGAGGCTTTTGTTGTTTTGTTTTTGTGTTTCACTAACAAAATAAAGAGCTTTCTTTGCTAGAAATCTGTGATTTTTCTTCAATGAGTTGAAAAATCTTTGTTTTCTTTGCTTACTTGAATGTTATTAGAAACACTAGTAAAGGTAAAGCGAGAGGAGTTGTCCCAATAAAAGAAAAAACCAACAGCTGATAGCAATCCCAAAAAAACAAAAAAAAACCATGATGTATAAGACATAAGTAAAAAGTGAAGGAGAAACCTGAATAAGAAGTATTTCATCGCGAATTCTCTGCCTTAGATCACCGTGCCCACCACGTCCAACAGTTGCCATAATCAATCTAATAATCTCTCTATGATCAGGTTAGTTGAGGTAAATTCTTTGCGAGTGCGATTTTCATGGAAATCAACGTAGGAGTCAAACCAGTTGTTCTGTTTCTTTGTAGCTAGCCAATCATCAGTTGTGCCATTTTTCTCCCTAGTTAAAAGGGGGAAAGCTTATAATCAAAGAAACTTGTACAAATGCAATGAAAGTGATAATCATTAGTGAGAATACTAATGAATGTAAAACTTATACGGCTACCTTACCTCTCTCCCAATGTAAAGCTTGAGCAACTTTGCATTCCACTTCAGTTCCTCCCGCGAAAAAAAAGGTATAAAAATGAAGGTTTCAATAAACAAAACATGGAAACATCAAAGTCTCAACACCTTCATCCATGATAGTGACATTGTTAATCAAATTTGGATCATTTGAGAGTTTGATGAACAAAAAGAATTCAACTTCATGCGAAGCATTCTAAACCACCAGTTTCATTTCAATTTTATGTGCATGGTTTTCTAGCGACATGAGATAATAGAAGAACAAGAGCCTACATGATCCGCAACACAAAGCTAATTCTAGAGGTAAAAATTTAGCAAGTCCCACATGGAAGCCAAGAGTGACAGACATAAAACTTGCACATCTTTAGAATTTTCATTCCAGTAAATGTGAGGAATTGACACATCAAATTACAAAAACATACCTTCCAAACATGATGTGTAACAGTTTACAAACTAGTTGGTCCGATGGCATTTACATAGTAACAACCAAATTGCAGATTATATATGTAGAAATGTGGCACCGAAAGCATCGTCACTAACCTGACTTGGGACATTACTGTTGGGTTTTATGGTTCATACGCAGCGGAAATTACAAAACAATTTTGACAAAAACCCCAACAGGATCCGAATCTAATTCCATTAAAAACGTTTAAACCATGAAAAACTTAATCATACCTCAGTCGCAATATACCTTTCTGAAGGTTGATCGATCTTTAAGGCGCTGCCAACGATGAACACCCTCTACTAGTAGTCCACACACGAACGGTGGCCGAGATTCGAAGTGCTAGCTTCGAGAGAATACCAAATCTTTTTGTTTCTCTCCAAAATGATCCAGAGCATACCAAAAACCCTAAGTCGTTTCTAAAACAAAATAAAGTTTCGGCCTTTTGATCTTTCGTATCTGTGTTCTAACTTAAAGCGTCTATTTATACAACCATTGTATATAGACGGTTAAGTAAATTACACATATACCCTTACTTAAAGAAGTATAAGTGTAATACACCACAAGGACGTTTCTGTAATGAATTTTATCACATAAAATTCATTTTTCTGAATCATCTTAAAATCTCGCAAAACCATTCTTAGTGTGCGACCCAATAAGCTCATACAACGTTGGCAGTGTACCAAAACACATTTTGGTATACAAGTCATAAGCAGTCTCTAGCAAGACATTATGACTACCCAAGTTATACGAATATCAAATAGATACAACCTAATCGATAGTGTATATAACATCCTTTTGTCACACGATATCCTTTTGATCAAACATAAGGCATGGAATTGTCATCCAACATGTTCAATCGTACTAGTCTCGATCTCTAGATAGACTGAAAACATCCAAGTGACATTGATCAATATCAATTCACTTAGACTATGCCTTTTAACAGTCTAACACATCGAGGGATCCACAAGATATCTCTCTTTATATGAGAGGGACAAATTCTATCTCGATTACACAACTTCATCACATTGCTCACACAAGATAACCAATCACAACCTTTATAATCGTCCGGTTAAAGACAACGTTTGATTGTGTCAAATCACTGTGTTCCTAATGTTGAAGTCTCTGGTAATCTCAAGTCAGAGGACAAGAATATATACCTATCACGAGAAACAACTATGACTTAATCCATGTGATGTTCTCATAGCAGGTCGGTCCAGTACTTTGTTCCCTAACAAGTACTCGTGATCTTGATTCGTATCCCTATACGTATAATCATCATATGATCATCAATCAAGACTCACACTAGTCTTAATTCATTATAGTTCCCAGTATAATGATCGACTAGGGACATTTAGGATATTTATGTAAATACCCATAGATCTTATTATAATGTAAACATGCAAATTAATTATAATAAACAAAAATGAAATCCTCTATTTTTATTAACTAAAAGTATTCATAAAGACAGTTAATGGATTGACCTAGGGCACATGCCCCATCATCTCCCACTTGCACTAGGGCCAATCATACATGCATCTAATGCCTAATGATCTAACATGACCATCATGTTTTGCTTGTGGAAGAGCTTTTGTCAATGGATCCGCAACGTTGTCTTCGATAAGTACTCTTGCAAATCTTTATGTCTCCCTCTCAATAATTTCTCCGATGAGATGAAAACGCTTTGAGTATATGTTTGGATCTCGTGGTGCGATCTAGGTTCCTTGGCTCGTGTTATTGCCCCGTTATTGTCACAATACAAACAAACAGGGTTAGCAATACTCGGAACCACACCTAGTTCGAAATGAACTTTTTGATCCAAACTACCTCCTTTCTTTGCATCGGACGCTGCAATATACTCAAAACATGTTGTAGAATCTGCCACGCCTCTTGCTTCGAACTTTTCCAGCTTCTTTGCACCCCCATTCAAAGTAAACACATATCCAGATCGCGATCTAAAATCATCTATATCGGTTTGAAAACTTGCATCTGTGTAACCATTTACAACTAGATCATTTTCAAAACCTCCATAGACCAAGAACACTTCCTTAGTCCTTCTTAAGTACTTAAGGATGTTCTTTACCGCTATCCAAAGACTCTCACCGGATCTGATCGATATCTCGCTTGTAGTGCTCAAAGCATATGATACATCAGTCGAGTGCATAACATGGCATACATGATAGATCCAATAGCCGATGCATATGGAATCTTATTCATACGGTCTCGCTCATCATTTGTCTTAGGACATTGAGTCTTCTTGAGACTTATCCCATGAGACATTAGCAACAATCATCTTTTAGAGTCTTGCAAGTTGAACCTATTCAAGACCTTGTCTATGTAAGCACTCGACTTAGACCGATTAGCCTCTTAGATCTATCCCTATAGATCTTTATCCCTAGGATATAGGTGCATCTCCTAAGTCTTTCATTGAGAAACACTTCCCTAACCAAGACTTGACATTCTCGCAATGTTGGGATGTCATTTCCAATAAGTAATATATCATCAACATACAAAGTACCGAGAAAAACAACTACACTCCCACTTGACCTTCTTGTATACACAAGGCTCATCTTCGTTCTTAATAAAATCAAAATCCTTGATTGCTTCATCAAAACGAAGATTCCAACTCCGAGAAGCTTGCTTTAATCCATAAATGGATCTTTGAAGCTTGCATACCTTCCTAGAATTCTCAGGATGTACAAAACCTTCAGTTGTGTCATATACACGTCCTCAAGCAGCTTTCCATTAAGAAATGTTGTTTTTACATCCATTTGCCATATTTCATAGTCATAATATGCAAAGCAATGGCAATTAAAATTCTTATGGATTTAAGCATGGCGATCGGCGAAAAAGTTTCATCATAATCAACACTTTGAGTCTGCTCAAACCTTTTGCTACTAGTCTTGCTTTAAAAGTATGCACTTTGCCATCCATGTCGAGTTTTCTTCTTGAAAACCCATTTACATCCAATGGTCTTACCACCTTCAGGTAAATCAACCAAGTTCCAAACTTGGTTATCATACATGGATTGCATCTCAGAGTTCATGGCACTTAGCCATTTATCTGAGTCCGGTCCAGACATAGCCTCCCGATTAGTGGTGGGCTCATTTTGGTCTATAAGCAACACATCGCGACTATCGGTAATGAGAAATCCGAATCTCTCTCGGCTCATGTCTTACCCTACTAGATTTACGTGGGCCTTGTGTCACTTGTGGAGGTTCAACTAGTTCGGAACGTTGTTGAACTTCCGATGTAAGCGGTTTAGTGTTTACCCGTGATTCTTGAACTTCTTCAAGATTTATTTCTTTCCCACTAGTATCTTTTGAAATAAACTGTTTTTCCATAAAGGCACCATACCGAGCAACAAACATTTGTTCTCAATGGGATTATAAAAGTAATATCCTTTTGTTTCCTTAGGATACCCCACAAATAAACACTTGTCGATTTAGGTGCTAGTTTTTCGAGACTTGTCACTTTACGTAAGCCTCACAACCCCAAATCTTAAGAAAAAACAAACTAGGTCTCTTCCCGTACCATATCTCATATGGTGTTTTATCAACCGCTTTAGAAGGAACTCGATTTAGAGTGAAAGCTGCGGTTGTAATGCATAACCCCAAAAGGATAATGGAAGATCTCGCATGACTCATCATAGATCGAACCATATCTAATAAGGTTCGATTTCTCCTTCCAGAAACTCCATTCCATTGAGGAGTTGCTGGTGGAGTCAATACGGAGACAATCCCACAATTTTTAAGATGATCATCAAATTCTTGGCTTAAATACTCACCACCTCGATCCGATCGAAGTGTTTTGATAGTTTTATCAAGTTGATTCTGCACTTCATTTTGAAACGTTCGAAACATCTCAAATGATTCACTTTATGTTTCATAAGATATACATAACCATATCTGCTAAAATCTTCATAAATGTAATGAAGTACTTGATAACCTTATCTAGCCATTGTGTTTATAGGACCGCATACATCGGTATGTATTAGACCCAATAAATCACTTGCCCTTTCACCGTATCCAAGAAAGGGACTTTCATCATCTTGCCTAGTAAACAAGATACGCACGTTTCATATGTTTCTAAATCAAATGAATCAAGAGGCCCATCTTTATGGAGCTTCGTGATGCGTTTCTCGTTTATGTGCCCGAGACGACAATGCCAAAGATAGGTTTGATTACAGAAATGACAATTTTCTTCCTTTTCTTTTAGGTGTTTTGAAGCGAGAAGCAGTGGGGCTTGACTTGTTTCATAGGCTTTGCGATAGGTGCAGCAACAGCCTTGGCAACTCTAGCCTTTCCTTTGCCTTTCTTCTTCATTCCCTTTCCCTTTTAGACCATCAACATATTACTAGAGGGTTTCTTGATATTTTTTCAGCAATTTTGAGCATCAAATGCAACTCCGAAATTGATTTCTCCATATTATTCATATTGTAGTTCATCACGAATTGTGAGTAATTTTCTGGTAATGAATTCATGATCAAATCTGTAGCCAACTCTTGGCTTATGGAAAATCCGAGTCTATCAGCTGGTCAACATAGCCCTTCGTCTTCAAAACATGAGGACTAATCGCGCACCCTCGTCATCTTGCAAGAATGTAGGTTCTTGACTGTCTCGAACCTTTCTTGCCTAGCTTGTCATTGGAACATTTCCTTCAGGCGTTACTGACCATGTCGTAGGCTTCCATTAGTTCCATGTCCTTCTGAAGTTCAGGAACCATAGTTGCTAGCATAATACATGCAACATCGGTAGAATCGTTGACATGCTTATTATGCGCATCCTTCACAGCTTTCGTAGCATTGGTTGGTGGGTCCTCAGAGATTGGAGCATCCAGGACATACAACTTGCGTTCATGCTTGAGAACAATTCTCAAGTTTCTGAACCAGTCAAGAAAGTTAGTCCCATATAGCTTATCCTTCTCAAGGATGGATCGCAGTGACAGGGGATTATTGTTACTTGAAGAGGCCATTGATCTACAATAAAGATTATGCAAAGTTTATTTTAGTATAGAGGAATAGACTCCCACTAAATTGACAACCCTCCTAAAACATATTGTTTATTTAGGGGACTAAAATCCATATTTCACCTAATTCTATGACAGCTATGACATGAAACACAGAACTAGATTATTTAGGTAGGTAATAGTTACCAATTACATCTTATGTAACTTTAGATCCTTTTATGAGATATGAGATATGAGACATCTTATGTCTTAGCATGTTTTTATCTCATCATTTGCCTAAAGCTCAAAACCATTTTGATGGCTTTATTAAGTCGGACCATTTTAAACATTAAGGTAACTCTTACCCAACTTGTCTCACCAAGATAACACAATACACCCAACTATGGCTGAAACTATATTAGTGTGATCGAGGCCTTGACAAGTGTTTAAAATGGATGGCACGAGACTTAAAATTTAATAGAGGGATTTTATACTGTTTTAGTGATTTTATGTAAACAATGAAATATCATATATTTTATTGATTTGTTCAATCACTAAACAATATGAAATTTTTTTATTTATTTTAGAAGACGAATCTCAATTCCGAAAATTAAAATTCACTATAGAAAATCATAATTTTCACTGATTTTATTATCATAAATTAACCCCTTAATTTATCCGAAATTAAGTCAATTAAAACATTTTAATTAACCCGGGCCCACATCTAACTAATCATCTTATCCTAATCCAATTAGGATTTAAGATATTTGAATTAAATCACGAATATATGTATCATATACACAAAACATGATAATAAATCTCACAGGGAAACTTATGTATATCACATATACATCAACTATTAACATGCTTTCAATCATATATCATGTATATATCGAAGAAAACATGCAATGAATTTAATGGAATCAAACTCGAAGGCTCGATACCACTTTGTTGGGTTTTGGGGTTCATACGCAATGAAATTACAAAACAATTTTGACAAAAACCCCAACATGATCCGAATCTAATTCCATTAAAAACGTTTAAACCATGAAAAACTTAATCATACCTCGATCGCAATATACCTTTCTCGAAGGTTGATCGATCTCTAAGGCGCCGCCAACGACGAAACGCCTCTACTAGTAGTCCACACACGAACGGTGGCCGAGAGATTCGAAGTGCTAGCTTCGAGAGAATACCAAATCTTTTTGTTTCTCTCCAAAACGATCCAGAGCATACCAAAAACCCTAAGTCGTTTCTAAAACGAAAATAGAGTTTCGGCCTTTTGATCTTTCGTATCTGTGTTCTAACTTAAAGCGTCTATTTATACAACCATTGTATATAGACGGTTAAGTAAATTACATATATACCCTTACTTAAAGAAGTATAAGTGTAATACACCACAAGACGTTTAAATGTCATGAATTTTATCACATAAAATTCATTTTTCTCAATCATCTTAAAATCTCGCAAAACCATTCTTAGTGTGCGACCCAATAGGCTCATACAACGTTGGCGTGTACCAAAACACATTTTAGTATACAAGTCATAAGCAGTCTCTAGCAAGACATTATGACTACCCAAGTTGTACGAATATCAAATCGATACAACCTAATCAATAGTGTATATAACATCCTTTTGTCACACGATATCCTTTTGATCAAACATAAGGCATGGAATTGTCATCCAATATGTTCAATCGTACTAGTCTCGATCTCTAGATAGACTGAAAACATCCAAGTGACATTGATCAATATCAATTCACTTAGACTAGGCCTTTTAACAGTCTAACACATCGAGGGATCCACTAGATATCTCTCTTTATATGAGAGGGACAAATTATATCTCGATTACACAACTTCATCACATTGCTCACACAGTAACCAATCACAACCTTTATAATCGTCCGGTTAAAGAAAACGTTTGATTGTGTCAAATCACTGTGTTCCTAATGTTGAAGTCTCTGGTAATCTCAAGTCAGAGGACTGGAATATATACCTATCATGAGAAACAACTATGACTTAATCCATGTGATGTTCTCATAGCGGGTCGGTCCAATACTTTGTTCCCTAACAAGTACTCGTGATCTTGATTCGTATCCCTATACGTATAATCATCATATGATCATCAATCAAGACTCACACTAGTCTTAATTCATTATAGTTCCCAGTATAATGATCGACTAGGGACATTTATGATATTTATGTAAATACCCATGGATCTTATTATAATGTAAACATGCAAATTAATTATAATAAACAGCAAATGAAATCCTCTATTTTTATTAACTAAAAGTATTCATAAAGACAGTTAATGGATTGACCTAGGGCACATGCCCCATCAATTACCTCATCTAGGTGCATGAGATATAAGTTAAATACTGATTGCAAGGAAAGTAATGACTTGTTTGGCCCACTCTTCACGTCCCATTCTGTCCAAATAATTTTGCACCACTGCGACACCATTGAAATCTGCAACATTCAACCAATCGGTCAGTTTGCCCCAATTCCTTATTGTGCTCTTCAATTCAATACCGTATCCCAGTCTACGCAGGTGCCATAGCTAGCCATTGGCAGGCATTTGATATCAGGAACAAACAAACATAATAAGACAGTTACTTTGAAGTTTTCTTCACAAATGTCAACATAAATAGCATTGTCTGTTTTGTAACTTAAAAAAGGTCTTATTCCAATCAAAATTTTTAAAGGGACTTACTGATAGAACTATATACAATGAAATCATAATACTTTCACAAACATATGCATACACGAAATGAAAAACCTCCAGACTAGCATTGAATGAATTTACAAGACTACAAGGTCATTAAAAGGTTACAAGATAAAAGAGTTTTCAATGTTTTTGCGATAGCCATTCATCTATTAAATTTCCCAATTAAAAAAAAGAATTTTAAAGAAAAAGGTGAACATTACCAATTTCGGCTTTAAATCTAAAAAAGCCTGGTCCTATCCCCTCACTTTTATGTCCTATGACAAACATAGAACTTTCTTTTTTCAAGATGGGTTGCATCAAATTTGGACCTCTTTTCTCATGTCGAAGATCATCATAGTAATTCCAATTTCCGTACCACATTCATAACAAGGACATAGATTAGGGGGAAGCAGAAAAATGGATATAATAGTTTCATATATTAATGCTTTCATGCGGAAGAGGTGTGAAAAGCATTTGATCCTTAAATCCTAATGCTCGAGTAAGGAAATCAGGATAATACTCAAAATAAGTGAAATGTAAGAGTGTGATTATAGGGATACACTAACAAATGAACAAAAATAAATGAAAATATGTCATTTGATGCAATTAACAATGAGAGCAGTGCATAAGAATAATTTCCATCAATTTGGATACACCGAAATTGTAGCCTAGCATATCTAGAAGCCTAAACCAAACCAAGTAACTATGTTGTTTCATCATATCAAACCAACCTGGGAAAGGATTATGGGCCCGCCTTGAGAGGCATATAGCTTCTCCTGCTTCATCATATCAACAATCTTCGCCGTGAACTTTTGCATATCTATCTACAACATGAATAATAACAAATAACAATAAAAAACTTCGAATCCGCAAAAACTAATGTGTCAAAAAATCAATAGGCACGAAACAAACATAAAGGATACTCTTTTATATGTATTACCTCAGTTTCCATGGTTAAGTGTGTTTTGAAAGGAAATGCTCCATTTTCCTCTATGACTAAAGGGCTCACCAGTGCCACCCCATACACACCATGAATCCATCTCTGCGTCCAACACTGAATTAACCAAGTAATTGAAAAGAATGGAATAAATTCACATACCTGAGTGTATGAGAAGGAAACCAGTCGTGAATTACTAAGCCATCTAAAACCCCTAACAATGCCATTATGTACACATAAACTCGCTGCAACCGCATGGGCAGAAACATCAATGACAGCAATTAGTGAAACAATCATATAGCAATCTTTCATGAACAACCTAGGACCAAGTAAAAAATTGACAGTGAGAAATTCAGATTATGTCAATATCACTCGAACAAGAGTTTAGTAACTAATTGATAATATAAACGGTAGCCTCAAAATAGTACACACAACATGCAACAAATGAACTCCATAAGTGCATTGCCTCTCAGGCCTCACAGATGCATATATGTACAAGTATTCGTTAGGGCTTTTTCATGAGATGAACACGATTCTTTCGGCTACACCTTCACAAACATCTCTACGCCAAGCAAATGTAACATCTGCAGTAGGGTAAGAAAGAAGAAGTAACTGGACTGGGAAAAAATTCTGAACAACTATCCAATGAAACGTAAAGGAATATCAATCTAAATATGCACAAAAAGAAGTGTCAATCATAAAGTAATGAGAAGAATTGCTAAAGTTATCTACAAAAGCAAACGTATAATCTCATAATTTACACAAATATAAAGTAAAATACCTATGTATCCCCAAGCTGCTCATCTCTCGAAAGCCACGCTTGCGTCTCTCACTCGACATTGTCCCCTTGTTGTGGTGGATCGACCGGATCTATTTGCGGCACGTGTTGTTGGTCATGAGGTGGTGGTGGTGGTGGTGGTGGTGGCGGTGGTGGTTGTTGTTGCCGAGATAGGCCTGCTCCGTCCATGTTCATCCCGAGATGCTGATGCATGAACTCCATAACCTTTTGTAATTGCTCTGCAACGACATTGAACTCTGCACGCGGCACCATATCCGGCATCTCGGACGTGCTAGCACCAGAATCTACGTATCTCCTCTTCTTTCTCCCTAAAGACCCGAGACCGTAGACACGTCCTTTGGGACACTCACCCGCCACATTGAGGTGCACCGCCTCATCATCCACCGATTGGTCCGGTGTAGCCTGGGTCAGTTCCTGACGTCTCCTATGGAGCCTATCCTGCAGATATCAACAACAAACAACATACGTGATATAGTTTAAAGTAAACTTAATACTATTTAACTTTTCATTTCTATACTTACATAGAACCGCTCTGATCTAGTATCGATGAATGTCATCCCATCGTGATTTACGGTGTGGAGATGCAAATACAATTCATTCACAGTCGGTGGCGTCTTGGATGAATCAGTCTGCGTACAGGACCAAACATAGTGAACAAGTGTATAAATGCAAAAAAATAACCAAGAGGTTGAAAAAAACTTACCAATCTTTCATGGGTAATCACAAAAGACACGGAACCACCACCGTGCTTCGAGGGTCCAGTCCCAGGGCCTTCAACCTCAGTGTTCCTATTCGATGTCGCTTGAGTAGACCTGGCAAGGAAGTCCTCGCTCGCCCAGTACTCCAAGTATCTCCTCCATGCCTCATCTGTAACATACATTGGCTGCACACGATTCTTCTTTAACTTGTGCATCAATGCGGTGTACCTTGTTCCTGCAAGCCTGTCGTACGCCGCTCGAATGAGATCATCGGGAATCACGTCATCCCATCTAAAAAATACCTACAAAATGGCGATTGCAATTGTTACGAGACATTGAGAAAATATTATAATTAATAAGACATTTAGTAGTCATGTTTACCTTCCATTGGCGCCAGTATTGGTCTTTATGATGAGTCGGTACCGACTTCCAACAATACCCTTCAGGAATCATCCATCTTTTAAACACTTTTGTCATCCTCCGTGCACAAAAATGAGAAGGATGCAACTCCCTGTGTTTCATGAACATGCATAACATCTTAACTACTTATTTAATAATTTACATCCATATTTAAAACGACATATATGAATCAAATACAAACTTACGTATCATTGGCAATCAGTCTGATAGGGATCCCCTGCACGCGAGGGGGCTCAATCCCTGTCCTCTGAGGTGCCCGCGGAGGGTCTGTCACCTCCAACCCTGCTCTGCCATCGTATTGTAGGGATGCTGCCGGTGATGTTGTGGCTGGGGGTGCAGGCCTCGTGGGTAAAAGAGTCCTTGATGTAGGCGATGGTGACTGGAACTGCGTATTTGGTATAGTCCTCGATGACGAAGATGATGGTACACACGACACCGACGGTATGGAAGGCGAAGGTGTCGCTGCGGCTGGATCGTGCTCGAGAGAACGAGAAGTCGGAATCGATAATGCAGGAATCGACCCACGACCTCGACCGCCACGACCTCCCCTCGTGTGGCCTGACCATGACGCCCGGTATTTCGCATCCAGAGGTCGTTGATGCACCTCTTCCGATTGGACGATGTCCTCCTAATGGGATACCTCGACGTGGGGGATGATCACCTCCTGCCATGAAACCTAACAAAATACCAATAAAATTTCAGAGAAGGAGGGCATACAAAAATTAGTAAGTAAGTCTAAATGATTGGAATTAATAACACAAGATCCATGCTGATAAAAGCAACTAAATGATTGGACGTTGACATAACATAGACATACATTATTCGCTATCATCCGTTAGTGAGAATATTGTTACGAAACAAACTAGAAAAATAAAAATAAAGATGTGCCGACTTGAATATTAGTAAGTGATTAGTATATAGAGTCGATAAACTCTTCTATTCTTACAATTCCATTTCATACAATTTGAAGTATTGAAATAATACGCTTTAAGAGTCTGACTTCCTTTTTTATTTGATCAAGAGTTTGAAAATTATAATTATTACATCTTTTTGGTTGAATATTAAAAGAAAGGTTAAACATTTCGAGGTACAAATAGTGATGATTAATAAGATATTTAGTTATCATTCAAAGTCTCTTAAAAAACCAAAATCCCTTTTTGAAAAATAAAAGGTAAATTAAGAAAATCTTACACAAACGAAAAAGATTTATTGCAAGATCAAACAGTTAGACTTTTTGAATATTAAAGTTTCTCTATTTTGAATAAGAATTAGCTACGAAAGACTTCAATTGATTACAAGATTCTACGAATTTATATTGTTCATAGCCAATTCAAAAAACCATTCTTGAACATTGCATGTGTCAATTGAGATAAAAACATGTTAAGTGGTCTAAGTGGACAGCAAAGCCTTGAGAAATTTGTAAAAGGGACTAAAGGTGATATAAACATTAGAATAGCTTAGATACAAGAATTGAAATTGAGTAAAGTTTGCATAAAGAAAGGAGATGTAGAGATTAATTGTGATTGATGGAAATGGAAGGAAAAGGCTCCTTTAATCAATGTAAGGAAGGGACTAGAGTAGTTGAGCAAGACTAAAAGTCTAAGCAACTCAATATCATAATCATGATTCAATCAAAATATAAAAAATAGGTGCGACCCGTCTTATTATCTTGAAATATTTGAATGAATTGGTGAAGAACAATATAATTGAGTCTGTAAAGTATTATTGAATTCAATTAAATGTTTAAGTATAGACAAATGATTTGACTAGAAATTATCCCATGTTTATTGAAATAGAAGTTCCATAGTAACGAGTCACGATAAACTTAGAATATTAAGCAATAAGAATGATATAATGTGATATATTTTCACAAATGTTTAAGTTATGAGCTAATAAAAGATTTTTTTTTTGGGCAATGAAGATATGAATGAAAATGAAAAAAAAAATGTTTGGCAAGTGGTAAGTAATTTAAGGCATTTTGGTGATGTGAAAATGTGGAAATCCCAATATTTATCAAGGCGAATCAATGTTCTATAAACACATGAGTTCAAAACATCATGGAACCAAACATTTTGATGCTTACCAAAAGCGTCAAAAATAATAAAACCCTTATTAGGATACCATTTTCCATACTAATAATGAAAAGTCAAGGGACCTAACCACATGGAATTTTGTTAGTTTAGGAGACAAATATATGAAAAATCCGATTTTAATGGAGGATGTGTGAGACTAAACTATTGTATACAACTTAAACACACACACAAGCAAAAAAAACAAGCATATATGAACACTAATAAATGAATGTTAATAGAGCAATGCAATCAATTATAAGAAACTAACAAATGCCACGGTGATGCACAAGATCAACTCAACACTTAGACCTAAGAATCATCAACTTTCACATAAAAAAAGCATTCCAAATCAATTCTTAGGTTAGTTATAAGGTTCAATATTGTGTATAAACCCCTGCATTCCTTAGTTATGCCAAACAAAGTATGACAATTGTTTCACTTCCTAGCAAATGTATAACCCCTAGGTGAAGCACACTATAATTCAACACAATTGTCGCAATAAAGTCGATGGAGTCAATAACGCTAGACAATTAACACGCCAAGCACAATTACTTTAACCTATATATGTTAGTTGTGTGATTTCCCCTAAAAGGCCAACCAATTAAAGTAATTACTTACCACTCGTTATTGAGGATTCCATACAATTACATATGCAAATTTCCCTAAGTAGAATATAACCCATATCTAATAGAGTGCATTTGGAACTATACAAATCAATCAACAACTATTTCCTAAGAAAAGCAATCAGCCACAATCATTATCTGATAATCCATGAACCAAATATCGATCAACACAAAAAAGTTGAGAAATTCAAGAAATTGTAATGCTTGAGCATGAAGGAAAAAATATTTCACAAAGTTAAAGAAAATGATATTGTATTGTTTGTTCATGAAAGAAAATACAAAACTAAACTAAAAAACAGAAAGGAAAAATACATACGGGCAGTGCTGATCTTACTAATGAGAGACGGAGATCCGTCACCAAGCAAGAGAAGGGGAGACCAGAGAGAGAGAGAGTTGAGAGCCGATGACGGAGACCACCGCGACGAAACGGAGAGACCCCAGAGTGACGGCGACACCAGAGATACCAGAGAGACCAGCGGAATCAGAGACGGAGAGAGGGAAAACTCACCAATCAAGCACAGCGAGGCGCAGAATGAATGAGAGCACAATACCACCGAACAGAGATCGAAAAGGGGACTGAATGAGAGCACGAAGTGAGAGCCGAGAGGAGTAGAGGCGCGAAATGGTGCAAAACAACCGAACAGGACCGAGAGCAGGGCAGCGCTACTAGGGAGCAAAGTAGTGCGAGGACGACTTGTTGGGGGTTGGGGATTTGGGGGCGGTGGCGGAGAGAGACGGAGAGACCAGAGAGAGAGAGTTGAGACAACTTAACGAGAGACGCCGATTTGTTGGGGGTTGGAGATTTGGGGGCCGGTGACCGAGAGAGACGGCGCGACCAGAGAGGAGAGACGAGAGTATAGAGGAGAGACGACGAAGACGATGAGATCGAATCGCGCGGTGGGTTTGCTTGGTTAGGGCTTTCGGTGGCTTTCGGTGGTGGGGAGGACGACGAGGGGGGTTTTGGAGGGGGTAAAGAGAAATCTCGAGATTTGTTGTCACAAATCTCGAGATTTGATGAACGGGTATAACAAAATAAAGTTTTGGTGGGAATGTTGGCGCCATTTTTTAGAGACGGAATTTAATTCCGTCTCTAATTCCGTCTCTAATTCCGTCTCTGATCCGTCTCAAATCCGTCTCTGAATGTTTCCGTCTCAATTCCGTCGCTAACTTTTTTATTTAGAAACGGAACTTATTTTCGTTTCTAATTCCGTTTCTGATTTAGAAACGGAACTTATTTCCGTTTCTAATTCCGTTTCTGATTTGCTATTTTTTTTGTAGTGATAATTACCCCTCATTAATAACTTTTTTATTACCCATATATATATATATATATATATATATATATGTTTTTTGAAGGCTATTTATGTCAATTTATATCTTTTATTGTTAAAAAACTTGCAACTTTAAAGTTGAACCAAACATGAAAATATTAACTCCAAAAAGATAACTCCGAACTAAGTATGTAAGTTGGCAAAAACGAATCAAACAAGACCCAAAAATGAGATAACTCTCAAGAGTTATATGAACACAACTATCCCTCACAGATTCTCATTTACCCATATCCATACCCTCTCAAATGCTTGTTATTAATCCATGAAAAAAGATTAAATAAATCATTCATTCATTAAAAAATATTTTTAAGTGAGAGAGATATTTTTTAAGAATGATCATTAATTGTATTTTATAGTATTTATTATTAAAAGTTATTTCAAATAAATATAAAAATTCTTATAATTATTTAATGTTGTTGAATATTTTTGTAAATAATATTTTATGTTTTTTTTAATTCAAGTTTTTTTTATTTTGAATAAATAAATAGTATTTCATTTGGTGAAAATAATAATGCTTTCTTTTTTATCTTAAAAATATATTTGAATGATATTTATGTTAATTCTCACATTTTACAATTTTGAAGAATTTGCAACTTTCCTGCAAGTTCATAGTTCAACCAAACATGAAATGTAAACTTACCCTATTAGTTAACTTCAAGGAGTTATCTCCGCTCACACTGTAAGTTAGCGAAAACGAACCAAAAGAGGCCTTAAAAGTTGAACCAAACGTAAATATATAAGTTAACTTCAAGGAGTTATCTCCGCTCACAATGTAAATTGCCAACAACGAACCAAATGAGGCATAAGGCAGTGTTGGACAAGTTTCACATAACAGTAAAGTAGTTTTGGAATAAAGTAATAGGAAACTGATTTTTAGACATATTTTATGTACTTATATACTCGATACACAATGGCGTAGATTTTTATTGGGATACGTGTGATACGAATGTTAATGAAATTTATACCATTGTGTATCCAATGCATGTACTCAAGGTATTTATGAAATAGCATAGTCCTAATTAATATTAATAGTCCTACTATTTTGACCCACTTTCGGCATGCGCTCATTAGGAGTCCTTCTTATGCACTTCGAGTTGCATGCATACATCGATACAACAATCGAGTTTCATGAGCAAAGAAATTTCGGGGATTTAAAAAAATGGTACTTTTAGCAATTGAAAATCAAAACACAAATATAAAAAAATCAAAACTAAGGTATATTTGAGTAATGATGTAGGTTTAGCAAAAATTAGGGTCCGTTTAGCCGCTCCATACATTAATTTCATTGCTCTAAGTTCTTTAGTCACGCAAAACTCATATATAAGATTGGATATGTAAATGTTTGAAGTTTACATTTAACTGTACTACATATATTAAAAGAAGTCAATAATCCACGCTAAGTAAATTGGACCAACTAAGATTAATAAAGGAAGCGGGTAAACGGACCCCATTTTATCTGGAGAGGACCTTATCACTTCGTTGTATTCCAGTTTTGAGTTTTTTTTTTTTTTTTTTACTTAGTTTACCTATTTTTTTCTCTAAATCTAAAAATACCTCCACCCTAAACGAATCAAACTCCATCTCCTATACACATTCCAAACTCATCATACCTCATAACAAAACTCGTCTGCACCTTCATTTCTTCATTTTTTCTGCCCTATTGAGGACTCATTTAAGTTCGTCGGTATAGTAACAGTGTTCTAGTGAGTCAAACTGCGTTGGATTCTACAATTGTCAAAGGTTGAGGAAGTGAGGGACCACCACGATTATCGTCGACTTCTCTCGGTCTATTAGGTAAGCTTTTAGCCCTAACTCTTTATGGGTTTTGTTCCTCTCGAGATTTTGAGTGTATTGGTAGTATTTTGTGACCTTTGCTTGGTGGGAAAAGGGTTTAAGAGTTTTTTAGGTTTTAAGTTAGGTTATCAAACGAACTGTCGCACAGGGCTAAGACTTTGTAAAAGGTCTTGGCCAGGTTTAACCAAGAGGGTTGGAAAGGTATCGATCAACTAAAACCGACATGCTTTCATTGATCTCAATCAATTGAAACTAGGACCCATTTAGAATTATCGACCCATTTTCACCGAAACCCTAGCTATTGTTCTCGGGCCATGATAACTTCTAAAACCTGATATTAACAAACACGTGATCAAGATGTTCGTAGCATTACACTTAGAATCAATACAAATTCTAATCATTGCATTTTTTTATCTTTACAATCTATTCATGTTTGTAGCATATCATTCATATCATAGGATTCATTGATCCATAAGATTAATGAACTACTCACACTTCATTAAAACAAACATGCACATAGTGGTATCCAAAGTGATGATCTCTGATCTAAAGTAGTTTGATCTCCTCAAATCCTGCTGGAAATCACCTCTAATCGATCCTTAAAATCAAAACCCTTAACTGCTGTAATCTCTCTTTCACTCTCGAATTGATCGAAAGAAACAATACAAATAAGTTCAAAAGTTTTGATTTATATATATGTATGTATTTTTCTCGAGATACACATCGCACTATCTCGAGACTAATTAAGTGAATGATGTGTTAAAGTGACACATTTTAACACCATCACCACAATTCAAATTAGACTTATATTTTTAATTATATGTATTTATATATAAATTAGACTTATATTTTTAATTATATATATTTATATATCAATTATATATAAATATATATACTTCTTATCTTTTCTCGCCAATAAATTCATCGGACATGCCTACGAGTATTTTTGGGTGTGCACATTCATTTCACGACCCTCTCGTCGTACTTGGTGTACCAAAAATTTATTATTTATTTTTTGATGATTGGCTTGTATTAATTTCCTATTAATCCCACAACCTATAAATTCACAAACATACCATACTTATATAAATCATCACACAAACCCACGAACACGCTAATCGAGGTACATCGAACTTAACCAAGAGCCTAACTTAGGTTAATTAGGGTTTGGGTTAACATTAATCACCAGCTTAAGGTAACGGGTCGTTACAATCTCCCTAATTTAAAACAATTTTGTCATCAAAATTAAAGTAAACATAAAATTACCTGTAGTTTCGAAGAGAAACATAAATTGCTCATTCATATAAGATTTTCGTTCTAAGGTTAGTTCATCATTTCCGTGAAATTGTTAAATCACCTTAACAAAGGAATCTATTTGGTTCTCAACCTTTGAATCTTACGATCAAGAATTTGAATCGGCTGTTCGTCGTAAGATTAGTCTTCCTGAAGAACAAATTCATTCCAATCAATTTTTGGAGTGAACCGAGTCTCCATTTTGCGAAACATAGACACATGAAAGACATTATGAACTCCATCTAGCCGAGGAGGTAACTCTAACCTGTAAGCAACATGACCAACTCTTTCTTGCACTCTAAATGACCCAATATACCTTGAAGCTAACTTACCTCGCAATCTGAACCTGTGCAGTCCTTTCATAGGTAAGACTTTTAACAGAATGAAATTGTCCTTTGAAAACTCCAAAAATCTCTGATGTTTATCGGTGTATCTTTTTCATCTTAGCTGCGTTGTAGTCAAACATTAATGAATTTGCTGAATTCTCTCTATGTAGTCCTGAATCAACTATGGCCCCAATAAAACTATATCTCCAACCTCTGCTCAACACAAAGGTAAACGACAAGGCCGACCATTCAAAGCTTAAAAAAGAGTCATTCCATTGCTAGTCTAATAGTTATTATTATTAGAGAATTCACAAAGAGGAATATATTTCTCTCAATTTCCTCCAAACTCTAAGACACAAGCTCAAAGCGAATCCTTTAGCACCAAAATCAACTGCTCAATTTGTTCCTCAGTCTGCGGATGGTATGCCTGACAAGTTAATAATTAGACATGTTTTACAGTGTAATTTAGGTTGATTTTAGATATAAAGGATGATATTACACTAGTTATTCTATTGTTTTTGTGATTTTAGAATTTAATTCGAAAAATAAAGAAATGGAACAAAAAAGGAAGAAGAGTAAGACAACTGGTGAACAATGTCGGCGATTAGCAAGCTATGCAAGATTACATATAAAATTGCCACCAAAATCGGCAGCAAAGAAGAGCAAGTAAATCATTAGAAAATTGAGAAATACACTAGGAATCACCAGATGAATCGATGGAGCACAAAGAGCTATTCCCAGTGATTAACTCAACAATTTGTTAACAAAGTGGAATCGCTAACAAATCGTTGAGGTCGGTGACGAGTTTTTTAGATAAAAATAAAGAGTTTGAGTTTATCTATGATATGTATACTTAAGGAAACTATAAATAGGATCCTATGGATTTGAAATTACTCTCTTTCTAAGCCTTTTATTAGTTCTAAAGTATTTTCAATTAGTTTATTATTCATTACTTTTGGAGACTCTTTGGAGATTCAAGAAAGGTACTTTACATTAATGTCTTTTATTTATCTATTTATTGCAATGCTTATTATTAATATGTGTGAATAGTTTATTATTCTAAACAATACTATGGAGATGATTGTAAACCGCTCATTAATTTAGTCGTAATATGAAATTTATGTGTTTAATGCTTTAAATCAATTACATACATTAATCACATATTTAATAAGTTGTTTTTGCGTATTACAACTAATGATTCTTTGTATTGAGTGCATAATGTCCAACATGTTTCTTAGTATTTGGTATCTAAACCTATGTCTATGATTATTGACAACAATTATAGAATTAGTATGTAGGATTAATCTATAGAGCTATATTACCCGAGTGGATGTTCTAGGTTATTTAATAACTAGCATAATTTTGATTTTGATTTAGTTAGGATTAGGTATAGCTTTTATTAAGGGTTAATGCTATCATAATTTCTATTTTATTGTGTTTTATCCAATAAGTAGATTTACAATGATAAATATATGACTTATTTTCATTGAATATAGGAAAGTCGATAATTTGCTAACACTACAAAAATGTACCAGATGAGCGATGGGCAAATTGCCCATTGCTAATCTGATACGGCCCGTCGCGAAGACATGATAGCAACGTAAATAGTGATAGTGTAACGGCCCGCTCTAATTAATCATGATTAACTGACAAATTACAAATTAAGATCCTAAACTCAGACCCACGTGGACGTCGCAGAAAAGTCTAGGGCATGCCTAACGAAGTAAAATTTGTTATTTTTGTATGTGAGTGTTTATTTATTTTACTAATATTAAATAATTAGCGTCGCATTATTTGATATTTTATTGGTCGCGTTTTACGCGTGTAGGACGAGAGTGTTCGACGTCGTGGTGCGTGCGTAACGCGGATGTACGGGGTAGTGTGAGATTTAGCTGTTACATCACACATCACATCATCCTATCAAACCCATCACTCATCATTATTCCCCTCCATCACTCATCATTACTCCCTCTCCTCTCCAAATAATTAAAAAAAAATCTCTCTTTTAAACGGGTAGAGAGAAAAAGAGAAAGAAAGAGAGAGAGGGAGAGGATGTTGAGAGAACAAAAAGAGAAGGAAGAGAGGAGAAGGAGAGAGAGAGAGAGAGAGAGAGAGAGAGAGAGAGAGAGAGAGTCACGACCAGGAGGGAGAGAGAGGTGGTGGCGAGGGTGGCGTCGCCAGCAAGGAGCGGCGTCGTTTGAGTTGAGGAAGGCAGCAGCGAGGCCGCGACGACGGTTCCAGCTGCGGCGAGGCAGCTCTGCAGATGCAACGCGCTCCAGCAGCGGCGCCGGCGGACTCCAGCAGAGACAAAGACGGCGGGGCTCACCAGCGACGAACAACGAGCGCGAACAACCTCCATTGATCAAGGTGGGTGGTTAATGTTGTTGTTGAATTTTGAGGAGTATATGATCTTTAATGGTGATGGGTTGTTGTGTTGTTGTTGTTGTTGGATTGTTGGTGGTGTTGTTGTTGTTATTGTGTTAAAAAAAAAGGGAAGAAGGAGATCGGGACTGTGATGAGTTGAGAAGAAGAAGAAGGAGTGTCGGGCCTGCTGGCTAGGCCCATGTGGGCTAAGGTGCCCAGGCCAAGGCGGGTCGAGCCGGCCCGAACTCGGCCCAACCGAACCGGGCCTGGATCGGGCCCAACCCACCCTAAATTAATTTTAATTAATTAAAAATTTTAAAAATATAAATAAAATACATTTTTAAATTTAATAAATATCATAAAAATAGGAAAAATAGCTAGAGAATTATGGAAAAATCCAAAAAAATCAAGAAAAATATAATAAAATGGGAAAAATATAAAAAGTAGTTTTCGAGGACATTTGGGGCATCGGTACCTCGGTATAACTCGAGAAGTGAGCCGAAATTAAACTTTTTGAAATAAAATCTCAAATTTTTGGTCTCACATTACAAATTCATTTAATGAGACTCTAAAATAATAAAAATTGTATAATTAGACACTAGAGACTTAGGCTACCATAGTCGGGTGTCGAGCATGTATCTCAAGGCGAGTGCGGGACGTTTCGAAGGCGTTTTGCGATTTGTTGAGGTAAGTAAACCCACGAGAAAATCAGTTAAACTCTTTTATGGCATTTACTTTATTTCGCATTTCAATTATTCCATTGTGCTTCCTATTGCTGTTCATTTAATGTTCATCTACTCCTATGCGTGTATGTGTGTTTGTCAACGGGGTCGGGCATGACACGGACTCACACCCCAGGGCTAGCTACCCCGCACTGTTTGAGTAATTGGTCATGTTAGGGCTACGCGTTGAGTATTCTCCGCGAGACTCATAGGTTGAGAGATGTTTGAAGAAGACCTAAGTCTAATTCATGGGTTCCTCTCGATAGATGTTTGGATGGGGTTATAATGTTCATGGGTTCCTCTCATTCGACCGTGAGATGTTTGGCGAGGTGGTCGTCATGGGTTCCTCTCGGTTTAGCTAAGATGATTCCCGGATGTCGACCAGGGTTCTCTGTCACGCTACACTCATGTCCAAATTTGACTTTTCAACGACTTATTTTCATGCGAATTTTCTTATTCTTGTCATTTATTTAAATTGCATGAATTGTAGCTGTTTTATTGGATTTCGTGAATATTAGCTAACGTTCTCTAGGATTTACTCACCTGTGATTTGTCATTGTTTTTGGTGACAAATCGCAGATCCTGCGACGAGCCGAGGCAAAGGTGTCTTAGGTGACTTCGTCCGAATAGGAGAGCCCGTCGGTCACTTTTTGCATAGGCATCTGTATGTAGCTATTTACTGCTTTTATGAATGTTATGGGAGGACTTGTATACCTGATACATGTATATGCTCACCTTTTGTACTTTTGTCGCTCTTTGATATACATGGTATCCAAATGTCGGGTTTCCACACCATAAGATTATTTATACTATGCAAACTTTTCATTTCTACCGTGTTTTCATGCTTCAAATACTTCCGCTTGATGTTTAAAATTATAATAATTTATAAAATCATGAACAACTTACTTAGTCAATTTAATTTAAATATTCATAAAAATATCCATAAATATTAAGTTAAGACAAATAAGATACGGGCAAAGGTTTAGGTCGCGGACAGCTAAAAGTAAGTATGCGGTGATGTGGCATGCTTGGTGACGTGTCTGGCGACGTGGCAGTACCCAGTTTGCCTTGGAGTTTGGGGCCTCACATATAGGGATACCCGTTGCTATTTTCTCTATTGCTATTTTTCAGCGACAGGTGTTAAAAATAGCGACGGGTATCCGTCGCTAAACCTGTCACTCGGACCCGTCGCCTTTTGTGATTGTGTAACTAGTGAACAATTTTTTTGGCCACGTCAGCACAATTAGCAATGGGTGCCCATCGCTACAGCCATCACCAGTAGTTGACAAGTGGCTGGTTTGACAGCCACGTATGACTGAATTAGGAAGGAGAGATTGTCGCCTTTCACGTCGCTAATTAATGAAAATTATTTTAAAAAACGTTTTTTTTATTTTGTGTTTTTCAAAATAGATTTAATATTAACTTTTATTTAAATTAATATTTTATTATAGACATTTTAATTAAAAATAAATTTTTTATTTTCATTAAAATTAATATTAAAATGATTTTTTTTTAATTTTAAAACATTTTAAAACATTCTTAATTCTAAAAACAATTGATTTTATTTTTATTTTTATTAATATTTAAAATAATTCTTTTGAAATATTATAAAACATTGTAATTATAAATAACAATTTTTTATTATTTATTTGGTGAAAAATTTAAAAGGTAACAATTTTTTATTTATTTTTATTTCAAGTTAATATTAAAATGATATAAACATTCAAGTTACAATTTTACGAATAAATATAATCAAGTTAAATTAAATAATTGAAATAAATAAAAAACTAAATGAAATAAATATAACAAAAGAATGTTACAATTATAAAAATGTACAGTAAGATAAAAGGTACATGTGACTACAAAATATGAAGAAAAAAGTTTAAAGTCTAAATAAGTGTGCATCTATAAGAGGACTCATCGTTGAGATCGTGGTCGATCTCTGAGTCATCATAAACATCTCCTGGAAGTGCGAATGAAATCACAAGTCTATCCATTAGAGCCCGCTCTATGCTACCTAACTGTTCTGACATCTCTCGTGACTGGTCACGGTTTAAGGTTTTGTCTTGGATAGCCCGTAAAAGATTTGTTTGCATTTCCTTAATATCCATCTTCAGCAGCTTAATGGGCTCATCATTAGCATAAAATAGGTCGAAAAGATCATGCTTCAACATGTCTACAGCTCTACCCCAATAGTGTCCACCCTAATCTATATGTGTGTCCTTTGTCGTCATGTTCCACAATAGACAAATACAACTCAGTCTTATCAATTGGCGTGTAAGGATGCAATTGTTTGAGCTTGATGTGTCTATTTAATTAAGAATTTAAGCATTCACAAATCATATATATAATTCATTGATATCTATAATTAATTAAACAAATAATTACTACAAAACTATTTTCTTTTGACAATCATCTCTACTCTCTGATCCATGAAAGTAATGCTTTCAGGATCTTTGTTGTGGAAGTATAAGCATAACTGTACAGCAATTGGGAGTCGACCTAATTTCTTCTCCTACAAAACATATGTTTAACTAGGATTAAGTTTGAGAATTAATTATAATATATATATATATATAAAGCCTATCCGCATGCTGATAGATAGATATGGAACCACTTATATACACAACTACACTCGTATCTGGTCCCTCTATCTCCGTTCTTCGATTCTCGCTTGCTTAATATGATTTCTTTTTAAATTTAGGGGTGGATCGCATCTTCTTGTAGTGCTCAAAGATCTCGATAGATATATGACCTGACTTTTTTTTTTATCTTTGGAACACATCTTGCTAATGAAGTCAGTGTACCAAGTTTTTATCTGCCTATCGTACGCCTCTCTAATAGCTTCGTCATCCGATGGATCCCAATCGAAAGAAGGTTACGTAAAAAAATATCAAAATTTAAATATTTCTAAAATAATAGAAAGTTTTGTTTATACATCCTAAATAAAAGAAACAAACTTAACTTAAAGATTTTTTACCTTCCACTGATTCCAGCATAAGTCTTACATGTGGTCAGAAACAAACTCCTAGGAATAGCCATCCTTATGCAATGAGTATTTATATGCCCTAGTCATATCCCCTGCAGTTTTTTCTGGTGGATGCAACTTCCATCCATTAAATTAAAAACTTAAAAGTTAGACAAAGATTATGGTAAATTAATGAAACATAAGTATGCGTAATTAAATTACTTATACTTATTATCTTTCGTTTTTCATAACAAAAAATATTCACCCCTGGTTTGGTTAGCAGTGTTGCCTCGTCTTCGTCCTTGTGGAGCTTTAACGATTTATGGGTTGCTCGAACGCTCTGGTGAGGAACTCGACGACTGTGACACATGCTCTACCTAATGACTCTAGAGGGCGATGCATGCAAATCAGAATGGCCTGAAGGTGGGTTCGTATGGTGGTCGTGCGTCCGATCATGGAGATATGAGGGAGATGCTGGTCCCGCCGAAGAAAAGTAGGCCCAACACTTAGCCTAAATGTAACGCAACCATTGATGGCTGAAGTCGGTAGCGATGAAAGTAGCGTAGAATACATGGGCGTAGAGGCTGGATCATCACCAAATACAAATGGCAAAAACATGAAAGCTAAAGGGGGATGTGTTGAATGTGCATAAGAAGTGGGAGGTGTCTGATTGAAAAAAGGCCTTGCTAGGAGGGCTGATATGGGTACATATGAAAGAAAGGGGCACGCCGATAATGTTGATATTGAGCCTGCTACACTTGACTAGACTGTACACGCGGAACAACATCATCACGAGAGCATGGGTGCGATTGACCCGAATGAAGAGATCGACTATTTCTACTAGCACTGAATCGTCTACTGGATCATCCACTTGATCCCTTATCGGATGATAGACCGTATCCTCTACATGATGACGTAATTTTTTACAAAAACTAAGACTAAGTTAGAAACAACTAAATATAAATGTCCTACATTTTAAATATCATGTAACAAGTCAACAAATATAAGACAAAGTCTCGTCTTCCTTTACCAACTTAAATGGTTATATCATGGTTCGTTATCACCATTCCCATCATCTTATAAAAACTTAGAATTATCATTTTCATTGTCTTCTTCATCGACGTCTGACATGTGTGCAACTAGCAAAGCAAAATTGCAACATTGTCGCCAATATCAACCTTAGTGTCATGCTCAGGTAGATGCTCTTGAAAAGCATCTTCTTGTGTAGGCACGCTATTAACGTTTTCAACTAAGTTTTGTTCATCGATGAATTTCAGCTGAAGTCTGCACGTAGCTTGCTAATTGTTATGCGCACTTCTTAAACTTGGGTATGAAAGAAAATACATTTGACTAGCTTGCATGGGTAGTATGAAAGGCTCGTACTTATTTAATTATATATTTAGATGTACATCAACGATTTTTAAGGAGCGATGAACTTGTCCCGACATTGGGCGTAGGATAGAACCATTCACAATTGAACAACACGGTACGTATGAACTCACCGTATTTGATTTGTATCACTTTTTACAATTACTCGTGGAAGTTTTTATCACATTGTACTTAATTTATGCCCCTAACGCACATCTCACTACTACATGTATCGTTGTTTTCTATATGTGACACTGTCTGAAACTTGTAGCCATTAACAAGATACGCGTGATATACGGTGCAAAATTGACTTGGGTCGTACGACAAAATTAGAAGGGTTGTATCTTTAAGATACGATGGCGCCTACAATCGAAACATTTTTATGATAAACTTCATTTTCAATTAAATAATAAAACAAGAAGAATTGTGTAAATAGGCATGTATTAATGACATAAGAATTGTTCAAACCAAGTTGAGAGTTGTTTCTCAAGATGTTCATCCATTGCACTTTGTGTGAATTCGACTGCTTGGAACGTAACTCCATTATGTACATCCTAACACGAGATAAAAGAAATTATGGATTAAAATTGATTAAAATAAGTATATTAAACAATTGACATTAAAATTGTGTATTGTAACGTATTAATGTATACCTCATGAAAGGAGCGTATTCAGGACAATTTAACAGCACATATGAGTGTGCAACATTACACTCATCATCCGTGAGATAACGCTTATTTGATCTCTCAAAGGCCCAACGTGGATGGGTGAAAATTGATAAGTTGCCATCAAGATTTTGAGTTGGCTCGACTCCACCATCGTATTTGCAGGGCGAATGGTTGTGCGAGGTGGAAATGTATCTTCAAAATAATAGGAACATAATGCATTTGTCTCTTCTACTAAATAAGCGTTGCATATTTAGCTCTCAACTTTTACCTTATTCATAACATTATTTTTCAAATGTTTCGAATACCTACATTTATAGAGGTAAGTTAGTTAGATGTCTATTTTAATTGATTTTCATTATGGATGAGTATAATTGATTACCTCTCAAAAGGATATATCCACCGAAATTGTATAAGGCTAGCAAATATAGTCTCGTATGCCAGATGATTAGGGAGATGCTCCATTGAGTCGAAAAAACTTGGCCGAAATTTTTTTTCATTTTACACAATATCTTTGTAATGTTTTCATGCAAAAGCTAAAAACTCTCAACATTTAAATTTTTAGCAGTTAAATATCTAAAGAAATTGCTTAACTCACTTATTACAATCCATATATCCTCCTCTAAGAGATCCCGAAAAGCAATCGACAACAATCGTTGCATGAATATATGACAATCATTGTTTTTCATCCCAAATATCTTTAACTTCTTATAAGCTACGCATCGACCGATGTTAGATGCGTAACCATAAGAGAAATGCAAGTCCTTAATCCACTTACGCAACACTTATTTTCTCTGTTTGTCAAACTCATCATGTCTTTGGATATTTTTTAGAAATTAGGTCGTAATGAAGCTCTGGACGATTCAAATCTCCTTTAATTCCTCCCTAAACTTTGTGTTATCGTTCATCTTCCCCAGCACACTCATGATTGTGTTTAAAATGTTGTCAAAAATATTTTTTTGGATGTGCATTACGTCTAGGTTATGTCTGACAAGGCTCGTCCAATATGCTTCATTTTTTCCACTCGATAGTCCTCGAGACTTCATTATTTATAGCATCTGATCCTAATTTAGAGACCTCTATAAGCCCTGAATGTTCAATTTTATGCAAATATCTTTACCTAATTTATTAGCAGGTTGCTTGTTTGATACGATTCTATCTTTACGAAAACTAGGTTTGTCTTTCCTTTTTTTTTCCAATATCAAGACAAAAAATGGCGATGACAATCGAAATAAGTCATTTTCCCTTCGAACCTCAACTAGAAAGTGTCGATATCTTCCATATAATAAGGATAAGTTGTCCTCCCGTGCGTGCTCCATCTCGACAACATGTTGTAGGATAAAAAGTCGCTAACAGTCCACATACGTGTAGCGTGCATTTGAAAGTTCGTCTTAGTCGATATATCGTAAGTAGGCATTCTGTCATACCACAAATTCTAGAATACTTTCACCAACAGTTGGAGAAACATGTCAATTCTTTTCTTGCTATGAATTGGTCGATCCAGGTATGATCACTGTTAAGAATATTGCTTCTTTCTTCACATACATCGATGGAGGCAATTTGTACGGTTTTAATATCACTAGCCACGAAGATTACGATTTTTCGGTCATTCCGAAAGGTTGGAACCCATCAGTGCATAAGGCAAGTCGAACGTTACGAACCTTGAAGCTGAAGGTAGGGTTAGGTTCACTTGATCGAAGTTGTTCTATGCCATGAAATCGGAGCAATGTTGCACATTGTCTTCATCTTTGACGTGTTCGCATGTCATCGCATATGTTTCACTGGAGCTTTTGACGTGAACAAATGTTGTAAGTGAGGCGTCATAGGAAAGTAAAGCATTATCTTGTACGAGCGTTGTTAGAGTTAAACCTAAGTTCTCCGCAAAACTTACAAGACGTAAGCTCAAAGTCAGGCTCCCTATAAAACATGCATAATTTAGGGCAACAATCGATTCGTTCATACGACAAACCAATCTAGTGCATTAAACTTTTACATTTGTATAAGCTATCTACCAAACAATTGTCTTCAGGCAACATGTCTTTACGAACTTGCAAGATTTCGTTAAATGCTTGCTCTAAAATATGATGATTTGACTTTATTGTCAACAAACGCGCCATTGTTGAGAGTTTTGTAATCTTCTCGCAACCCAACCAAAATGGTTGACCCACTACGTCGATCATTTCGAATAAATGCTTGGATTCAAGGTTTGGCTCCTCCCCACGGTTCCAATCAAAATTGGGCCCCACGTGGTCTTGTATCATATGATGATATGATGTCAGAAATTCATCAATTGGATCATCATCTTCATCGTCTACATCGTATAAAAATTCTTCCTCCCCATGCTCTGTCCAACAATAATATTTGGGAATGAATCCTCAACTCATTAGATGAAGCTCTACTGTGTTTACATTGTGATATTTCTTGTTGCGACATTTTCAACAAGGACATCGAATTCTCAATTCGTTCAAACTAGTTGTGCAGTGTTGCATGACAAACCTTATGAACTCCTTCATGCCAGCTACAAACTCTAATCGAGTGCAACCACTTTCAACGAGGTTGTACATCCAATCTCGAGATACAAACATCTCGAAAGACCTAAGGAACCCTAGAAAAACGTGCACACCCATCACTATATACATTTTATTCGAATATTAATCATAACTAGTCGTCGAATTGGTTGCATTTGCACGTACTTTGCGTAATAGATATTTGTTTCAGACGTTATTATAAATTATTAGAATCTTATTTCAAAATATAACTAGCTAGCATAATTTTTACTTTTTAACTCATCTATTTTGTTATATATATATATATATGAAGTATGAGTTTTTAAATGTGTAATTTATATTGTTTAAGATTTATTCTGTTTAATTACGATTTTTTCAGTATGTATACTATATATATAAGTACTACTCTTTCATTAATTAAAGTTTTTGAGTGCATTGATATAATTATACATATAGTATAAATTATAATAATTCTCTTTCAATATATCAATACGTACTACATATTGTATATATAAGTACTTGCGACTTTTTTTTCAAAAATTGAAGTCCTATATTTTTTTCAATATAAAAGTGTTGTTGTATATTCGTTAAGTACATATAGTGTAGTTTTTTTTGTTTTTTAATAAAATATAGTGTAATTATTAATTTTTATGTGTTTTTTATACAAATATATATAGTATAAGGTATATATATAGTATAGTATAATTTGTACTTCCATTTAGTATATATATAAAATTAAGTTTTTACATGCTTTATTTTGTTTTTAGTTTTTTTGTTTAACTAAGTTTTTCTTTCGTTATATATAGTGTAAGTTCTATATATATAGTATAAAAGCGTTGTTATATATATATATACTAGTTTTCTTAGGTGCTACACACTAACGAATCTGCGAAGAAATATAATATTCGAACAACTTGTTATTATTCAAAAAGTACAAATGGATTACATCGCCTATTATATTACTTATATTATATATTATACAACACAAAAACTTTTGAATAGAATAATCAATTTTAATTGAAATAGGATACATGGGATGGTCAGTTTTAATTTAAATACGATATATTGTTTTACTTCAAAATAATTTTTCGTTGATTTAATAAGTATGAAAGGAGATTGGCTATTTAATATAGAAAGATATATTTTTTGAAGAAACGTATAAACTATATATTAAATATACATATTAATAAATTAAAACTCAAGAGTTCTATATTTCACTTTAGATAAACAACCATAATTAAGATAAGTTTGAGTTTAAGTTAAATAGTAATCATTCTTTAAAAAAAGTTAAAATAGTTATCCGAATGCAAAAATGCATGGGGATTGAAATATAAAAGGGCAATTTTAGAATTTCAAGTTACGAAGGAAAATTTCTTTATTCGTGCTTTTAATATATAATATTTTCCAAACGTGCTTTGCACGACTAAACCTGAACTCGCTTGCTGCGCTCGCGAGAATTAACTCAACTATGTACAATAATATATTTATATTGTTCATAAAATATTTTTAAAAATTTTAAAGGTACATAAAAAAAATTAAGTTTTAATACGAAGAAACAAAACAATATATAAAAACAAAGACTGAAGTGTTTATCAATATAAAAAGTATTTTTTTTATTTCATAATGGTAAATCATCATTGCATACTCTAATAAGAGAGAGAAATAGAGAGAATGAAGGAGATCAAAATGATCGTTACTATATAAGCATTAATTGGTGTCACAATTTGTGTATATATATAGGTGTTTGATCAGTGATTGGAGTTTGATTTGAACATAAACTTTTGCTTTACTATAATTTCTCAATCATCTGAAAGAAAAAAAAACCAAAAACATAGCTAATTAATTTTTTGGCAGATTATATCTGATTAAAATTTTATACATAGATTCTATTTGTGTGCCTTAATTAAAATTCTATTTAATGGGTAATTGGTTAAGTTAAACATGAAAGAAACCATTAAAAAATTGACTATTTAATAAATAATTAAAAAGAAAAAAGATAATTCAAGTAACGAATAAATCTTTTGCTATTCGTGCTTTTAATATATAGGTATATAGGTAGATACACACACACACACACACACACACACATATATATATATATATATATATATAATATTATTAATCCTTTATTTTCATCTTAATTGAAATTTAATTTGTCTATTTTTTTTTTGCAATTATACGAGATTTTACTACTTAAGTGTACATCATTAATATTTTATTATACTTTTTAACAATAATTATC
Source organism: Stephania yunnanensis (assembly GCA_039657365.1). Classification (NCBI taxonomy): domain Eukaryota; kingdom Viridiplantae; phylum Streptophyta; class Magnoliopsida; order Ranunculales; family Menispermaceae; genus Stephania; species Stephania yunnanensis. The sequence goes on along the minus strand of CM077584.1, from coordinate 45,768,894 downwards.
TTAATTCAACTCATCATACCATATACTTTTTTTTCACCAAGATTATAACAAATTCCAAAAAACTTACATATCAACATTAACAAACTAAACTACAACATTACAAGTATAGACAAGAAATAAATTACAATTACACATTATATTTTCACAAATATAAAAAAAGCATAAGAACATATATCACAAATATACAAATAATCTTATTTTTCACCAACAAAAAATACAATTACATATTTTATTTTTCACAAATATTAAAAAATCATACAAACATCACAAACATACAAATAATTTTATTTTTCACCAAAAAAATTACGATAACACATTTTATTTTTCAAAAAATAAAAAAAATTATACAAAATTTCACAAATATACAAATAATTTTATTTCGCACCAACATAAATTACAATTACACATTTTATTTTTTACAAAAATACAAAATCATACAAATATCACGAATATACATATTATTTAGTTTTTTACTAACAAAAATTACCAATACAAATTTCTAATTAAAATAAATAATTTTACCTTAGGCACCCACAGATTATAGCACCAAATTCAGTTAGGGTCGGCGAGTAGGGGCGGCGATCGGGGATCGACAAGGCCGAGCGAATGAAAATATGGAGAAGGAGATAAGGACAGATATGGGGAGAGGGTTTCTTGATCGAGAAAGGAGGAAATAGGGGATTGACATGGGGTGGCAGCCGGGGATCGACTGAGGGAGGAGAGAAGGGAAAGGGGAAAGGGTTTGGTCAAGAGTAGGTTCGCAACAATAATGACGTGATTTGCGACGAGCTAATCCCGTCGCTACTTATACACGTGGCCCACTCCCCGACTTGGCCACGTATGGGCTACATAGCCACGTGGCCAACAAATTAGGTTGTTGGGCAGTAAATTTCGTACTCAACAAATAGCGATGGGGCCATCGCTAACCTCATCGCTATTTTGATCAACGAGGTCAGCGACTACCCTCGTCGTAGTCTCATCTTTATTTAGCGATGAGGAATAGTCAATCGCTGATTGGAGCATTTCTTGTAATATAAAGGCTATCAATTTATTTTGGTTAGAATTTAATGATTTTTTATCATTATATAAATATGATGATTGATTATGACTATGCTTTAACAAAAATATCCAAATATGACGGTTTACATATCATTGTCTAATATGTATTGTTCAGATAAGATTTATGCACTAATAAGATTAAGGCTAATGAAAATGTGAGTCTAGAAGAGCACGTATTAACTCTAATTCAAAAGATTTTACCTCGTAAATGTTCTAACAATGGAATGTTTTTGGTCCCATGTATGAATGAAAATATAGGAATTTCTAAAGCATTATGTTATCTGAAAGCCTTCATAAATGTTATTTCTATATCTATTTATTTACAAATGATGAATGTACATTTATAAGAAACTGGTATAGTGGTACAATTAACAAATACATCCACTGTTAAACTGGTAGGGTTACTAGAAGATGTACTAGTCAGGGTTAATGATTTAGTCTTCCTAGCAGATTTCTATGTTTTAGATGTGAAAGAAGATAATTTCTCTAATAGAATATTTTTTAAAACAACAAAAGCAAAGATTGATATTTCAAATGGAACATTAACAATAAAAGTATATGACGATACATTGATTTTTGATATATATATATATATATATATATATATATATATGACATAATGAAATACCCAATGGATGTCTTTTCCCTATGCACAATATATATGATAAACCCATTAATAGATAAATCTTATAGAAAAGACAAAACAGATAAAGTGGAATCGGTAATAGAAAGTCTAGAGGAAAACGATTATAGAGATAAGGAAACAAAATAGATAATAAATACCTTAGAATCATATAATGAACTACTAGAACTAATTTATTACCTAGACTTATCTAGATCTCATTCACAAATTTTACATTTTATAGTTAAAGCCCAATAGTTAAATCTAAAAACTTTACCAAATCATTTGAAATATGTTTATCTAGAGGACTATAATAAATTACTTGTAATAATTTCTAATAAACTGACAAGTTTAGAAGAAGATAAACTATTAAATATACTTAAAGAATTTAAAGATGCAACAGGATGGACCATAACTGATATTAAAGGAATAATCCCAACCACGTGTATGCGTTGGATAAATCTAGAAACTGACACAAAAGCTTATAGACAAGCTCAACTTAGATTAAATCCGTCTATGATGGACGTAGTAAAAGCAGAAATATTAAAATTATTAGATGCAGAAATGATATTTCTAATAGCTGATAGCAATTGGGTAAGCCTAGTCCAAGTAGTCCTCAAAAAGACAGGAATTACATTAATAACAAATGAGCACAGAGAATTAGTACCAACTATAATCCAAAACGACTGGAAGGTATGTATAGTTTATAGATCAGATGTTAGAAAGATTAGCTTGAAAAATTCATTACTGTTGTCTAGATGGTTATTCAGGATTTCATCAAATACATGTAGCCCAAGAAGATCAGGAAAAAATAACTTTTACTTGCTCATTTGGTATATTTTCTTATAAACATATGACTTTTGATTTTTGTAATGCACATGCAACTTTTCAAAGATGCACAGTTAGTATTTTCTTTGATTATGTGAAAAATCTTATTGAAGTCTTCATGGATGATTTTACTATTTATGGTAATTCTTTCGATGAAAGTTTAATTAATTTAACTAAAGTACTTAAGAGATGCATAGAAAAGAATTTATTATTAAATTATAAAAAATGCCATTTCATGGTAGATTAAGGACTTATATTAGGACGTATAGTGTCACACAAAGAAATAGAGGTAGATCCGACAATCGAAACGTTACCTTACCCCACTACAGTGAGAGAAATACATTCGTTTTTTGGCCAAGTAAGATTTTATAGAAGATTTGTAAAAGATTTTTTTCTAAAATAACACAACCTTGATGCAAACTTTTACAAAAAACGTTCCTTTTGAATTTACCAATAATTATAAGATAGCATTTAATAAATTAAATGTTCGTTTAACAACCACTCATTTGATTAAATCACCAGATTAGTCGTTACCTTTTGAGATAATGTGTGATGCAAGTAACTATGGATTTGGAGCTGTTTTATGTCAAAAAGTAAGAAAAGGCTTTCATGTTATATATTATGTTTTTATGACACTAGATCCAGCCCAACAAAACTATATCACTACTGAAAAGAAACTTTTAGAAGTAGTGTTTGCCTTAGAAAAATTTGGACCTAGGAACAAAAGTGAGATCATGCATCATTGCGATACTTAATGACAAAACAAGATGTTAAACCAAGTCTAATAAGATGGATATCACTTTTACAAGAATTTGACCTTACTATAAAAGATAAGAAAATAGCTAAAAATCTAGTAGCATATTATTAAAGTAGGTTAGAAAATGGAGAACCACCTATATCATTAAGGGGTAAATTTTCGGATGAATATTTGTATAGTATAAAGACTGATGGCCCTTAGTATACTGATATAGTTAATTATCTCACCATCGATAGATTATCATCTTATTTGACGAAAGCTTAAAAGAATAAACTTAAAAAGGATTCTAAACGTTATTTATGGGATGATCCCTATTTATGGTAATTTTGTACCAACCAAATAATTTGGATGTGTATACCACAATCGGAAATACAATCAATTATACCTCATTTCCATACTTATGCCTGTGAATGACATTTTGGTCCACGTAGAACTGCTCGTAAAATTCTAGATATCGGATTCTTTTGGCCCGCTTCATTTTATGATTTTTTACTTTATACAAAATCTTGTCTAAATTGTCAACAAACCGGAAACTTAGGAGGTAGAAATCAAATGTTTTTACTTCCTATTCTTTTTTGTGAAGTTTTTAATGTATGGGGTTTAGATTTCATATGACCTTTCCCACTATCGAATGGTTATGTATATATTTTACTTGTTATAAATTATGTATCTAAGTGTGTAGAAGCAAAGGCTACTAAAACTAATGATTTAAAAATAGTGGTTAATTTTTTTAGGTTACGGATTTTTATAGTTTTTTTAGCACCTAGTGCGCTTATTAGTGATAGAGGTTCACATTTTTGTAATCGATTAGTTGCTAATCTACTTGCTAAGTGCAACATCACACATAGAACATCTACTGCATATCACCCATAAACTAGTGAATAAGTTGAAACTTCAAATATAGAAATTAAGTCAATGTTGGAAAAAAATAGTTAGTTCAACATGCAAGGATTGGAGTTTTAGATTAGAATACGCATTATCTGCATATAGAATAACATTTAAGACAATCATAGGTATGACACCTTATAGGTTAGTATTTGGAAAAACATGTCATTTACTAGTAGAACTAGAATATAAAGCCTATTAGGCAATAAAAATATGTAACATGAATTATAAGAAAATAGGAAACCTAAGTAAGTTGAGTTTCAAGAATTAGAAGAACTTCTGAATGACGCTTATGAAAATGTATCACTTTATAAAGATGAAACCAAAGCATTTCGTGATAAGAAATTAGTTCCTAAAAATTCTCAAGTAGAAGATTAAGTTCTACTCTTTTGTTCAAGACTTAAATTGTTTCTTGGAAAACTGCGTTCAAGATGGATATGACCTTTTATGGTTATGAATTCAATGCCTCATAGTGCAGTAGAAATAGAAAACTTCGAAACAGGAAAAAATATTTAAATTAAACGGTCATAGGTTAAAACCTTATTATGAAAATTTTGTTGAACGAGATATGGAGATCATCAATCTCATGCCTGCCTACGAAACAAAATCCGCAACATAATGAAAAAAAGTTCAATGTTTACATCAATGTAAGTGAAAAAATTAAGAATGAAACAATTACACTCTGGATGTATAAAAAGCCGCACAATAAGAAGAAGAAATCAAAGAAGTTGCCACCTGAGAGCCACAACCTTAAGTGCAACAACAAGTAGAGAAGCAACCGGCGGAAGAAGAATTTACCGATGAGAAACTAAAGCTTCAAGATCTAGGACATTTAATTGAAATATACAAAGATGATCCAAGAAAACTCTTCTTCCACATAATGATCAATGAAGTCAGTTTTTGTGGTGTTCTACTTGACAGGTAAGGTGATATGAATATCTTACCTGAATAATGGTGCAGAAAGGCCAAGTGTAAGATTATTTTTATACCACCTTTTGTTGTCAATAAGGCAAATAGTATAAGATCTTTCCAATAGGAATGTCAATGAATGTGCAAGTGCGAGAGGGACGATTCGAGTATCTCACCAACTTACTGGTGGTACTACAAATTGAAAATGATGACATGATATTAATGAGACGAACTTTTCTCAAAAGGCTGGAGCTATTCTCGATGTAGATCAAAGTATAGTTATGCTTAGGATGGGAAATGATTATATGTCTCTTCAGGATGACTACTAGATGGATGATTATGTCAATGACAATACTTATGGCGATGACTATGAAGGGGAGAATTACTACTGTGATGATTACCATAAAGTACGTTATGCGGATGCTATGAATGATAAAGAAGCAGGAACTGTCAAGAATGAAGAATCGATTGATGGTTAGTTTGACTTGCTTAAGCTGAACAACGAGTGATCTCATCTATCAAGTCGAGCTAATGATTATAAACAAAACCGCTCTATGGGAGGCAGCCCATTATCTATCTTTATTCTCAGTTTTAGTATTAGGATTATTTAGTTGTTTTTATATTCTCTCTACTTTTGACTCTTATAATGAGTATATTTAGGAATATAATTCCAAAATAATTTTATAAGAAGGGGTTGATCGAGCCAATGTCTTTCCGTATTAATATTTAGGATAGTTAGAATATTTATTTTTTCTCTTTTTTTAACTTTCTTTTGGAATATTTCCAATTGAGAGAGGATGATCGAGTTATTTTTTAGTTGAACAATATTTTTCTTTAATTATTTTAAGTAATAAAATAGGTAGTTAGTAGTATAATGTTTCCTAGTTGCAAATCAAAATTTCATTTTAGAATATTTCTTTTTGAATACTGATCAATTTTACCTTAAATATGATGAATATGTGTGATAAATTAGTAAAATATTTGGTATGTAGGAAAAATAGCATAATTAGATCAACAATTTCCCAACGATACTACTGTGAATCGCTAGGAAAATCGACAATAGTTTGCAAAAGTTTTGATGTAAAAATGACTCAGCAATTTATCAACGATTCAAGTTTATACTAGGAATCGTTAAGCTAGTCGATGGACCACCGAGGCTAATATTCAACAATTTAACTGGCGATTAGTCAGCGAATCCACTTAAACTATGATTAGCTGAGCACGAATCCGCGTTTTTAAGATTAGAACTCCAAATCACCAACCCATAAACCCTTACACACTTAAAACCCATGCACCCATTCAATTGATTAATCGATTTTTATCTGGATTCAACCCTTCAAAGCTTGGATTATAGCTTATTTAAGTGTATCCTACTTTTTTTTGGAGTGACTCAACCCTAGAAATCTTGAAATTAAATTCGTACAACCAAGTTGGGGCTTAGGTGGGTGTTTTTTGAATTGAAACTTGGAGAGGGAGTCAAAGGAGCTAATATAGCATATTACTTGAGGGATTCATTCTCAAGAAGTAATAAATCGATACTTTAGCATCCTTTTGATTTTAATGTTTTGAAAAACCAATTTTTGATGATATTTTTGGCGAATGTGGTTGATGAGTTTTTGTTGCAAAATTGTTTTTAAAATGAGTTTAGATACGAGTTTTCAATTTGGACATGAGTCTTAAAATGAGTTTAGGGGCTTCTACGAATTTTTCTAATATATACATAATCATGATAGGAATATGTAGGTGAAAATATCTTAAACATACTTATTTCAACTCTTTCTAGATTCAATGATAAATCCTTTCATAAACTTGTTTTCCTTACTTTGATAGTTTAAGATTTTCAAATATAGGATTTTAATTTACCTATTTAATCATAGTTGAGTATTTCTATTGTAGAAGGAGGTAGGGAAAGATGTAGGAATAGTAAGCAAGATAAAGGAAAGGGGTAGTGGAAGCAAAACCCAAGCAGAAGTACGCAGACCACCAAATGAATATTATACCTACCAAAAATATTAAAGAACCTAGACCTGGGAGACCAGAGCTTAGAGAAAAATCTCCATTGTCTTTTAATGAGGAAGGATATTTTAGGAATCCAGACCCTAGTCGTTTAGTGTCTTACGAACTTTCGTTGTTCGTGAGACCTAGAGCTCAAAGGAGGTACTATCGTGATAAGAATAGGGTGATAACTCCTGAGATAGGGTTTAATATTCAAGATCTAAGCAAGTAACATTATCAGAGATCGAGGATGAAAACATATTCTGAAAGATTATGCGTGTAGAGAAGAAAGAAGACATTTAAAAATTGTGCGATAATTTCACCTGTGAGATTGAATAGATTTTTCGATCTACCATAAAATAAACAAGGGATAGAGGAGGATTACTCGAATTCATTTATGTTGAAAAGGAATCCTACTCCTACGAGATGATCCAAAAAACTTTGGAGATACCTCCGAGAAAGGGATTTGTGCTTGATAGTGAAGGATACCCGAAGTTTATTGAAACCAACTATTTTAAGAAAATTATGAAGAGTTGGAGATGTATTATAAATGCATGTTTTTATCCAACCAAGCAACACTTTGAAGTGAAGAACCTTAAAGTTGTTTTACTCTACCATACAGTGATGAAGAAGGGTTATAACGATGTTGGAAAGATTATACATAATTCTTTGAAGTTTGAAGTTTGAAGTTTGAAATGCAGAATAAGAAAAACAAAGGACAACCGTTCCCAATTTTGATCATTCAATTGTGTAGGTAAGCAGAGGCGAGTTTCAATACTTAGTTTAATGTATTACCCGAGAAGACAATAAATGATGTGGGAGAACAAAGAATAAAGAAAGTGGTATAACACAAAGACTCAAAGGATGAAAGAGAATCATTTCATGTGATAAATACGAGAGAAACAAGAAGGTAGAGTGGCACAAAAAATAAAAGGAAGACAAAATAAGACGCATAAAAAATGACAAGATTGATGGCTCGAGTGAATGTGTCAAGTGTTGATACGTGTTCGACACCACCTTCGTCATAGCCTAGGATGAGGAGATTTTTACTAACCATATCTTATTTACTTATGTGTAGGCGAAAGAAAATTCATCGAAATGAAGAAATGATAACTGCAAATGTGAGGACTTTATAACGTTACCATTCTATGTTTGAGAGAAGGCATGACAACTGTTTACAAGATTCGAGGAGAAGCGTTGACAATCCATCTTTGCAGTTGTAATTTCTAACTAGGACTTACAACCCAGCTGAGATTGCATTTTCATAATTAATATTAATAGTCCTACTATTTTGACCCTGACCCATTTTTGGCATTCGCTCATTGGGAGTCCCTCAGATGCACATCGATGCAAAAATCAAGTTTCGTGAACAAAGATATTTCGTGGATTTCAAAACAAAGTAATTTCACAATTGAAATTCAAAACAAAAATATTAAAAAAAAACAAATTAATGTATATTTGAGTAATAGGGTATGTTTAGAAAAAACTAGAGTCCATTTTGTAGCATCCCCTATCTTATTTAGGGCGATACTCAACCTGAAACTCTAATTAAGCTCCGGTACCCTATCTAGACTTAACTAGAGCCAACAACCTCACCGTTTGTACCTGATAAACTCAACTTGTATATTAATATTGAATAAACAACTCAAATATACGAAATGAAAAATTAAATTTTTTTCGATATATAGCAATATACGGTAATAAAGAGTTTACCAAAACTTAAAACTTTGATTATAAACCTCCCAAACTTATTTATATACAATAAAATATATTAAACAGTGAATATATATATATATATATATATACAAAAAGGTTCATTACATCGCAGAGAAGATACAAGACACCTAAATCTTCTCTTTTCCCTTAGGTGAAGCGTCGGGTTGTGAACCTGAAATATTAAATTTGGGTGAGTGCTCCAACTTGCTCATTAAGTAAGGATTCACAGAGCTATAAACATTCCATATAATAATCAAGAACATTATCCAATAATAATATTCACCAATGTTAACTAACAAGAATATGGAAAGCATATAAATTCAATAAAATAACGGATGCAAAGCAAGTTATCGTAGACTATTACACTGTGATTCCCATTTATTTATAAAACAAGAGTCGATTACCCATCGATGCCATTAATGCGAATGCTAGACCAACATATTGGCCGATATAATGTCAAGCCAATCCATTAATGCTCAATGGTTATATCTCCCTCTAGTGAGTATGTAATCCATACGACCTATAAACTAAATAAGAAGTTACATATGGGCCGGAAGGTAACTCGTCTCCTATGTAACCTGGTCTTAATTCCAGGAACTTACTCTCGTGAACCACAGTAAACATTGTTTTCGTTTATTGAAAACCATCATAATGTACATATTCCCCCATTCCGATCCATAAACTACATGAAATAAATATACTAAGATAGCAAGGCAACTGTGACGACCCCAAATTCCAAGGCAAACCGGGCACCGCCACGTCGCCGGACACGTCACCAAGTCATGTTATGTCACTTGCACGCCTGTCTATGACGGCCCGCGAACTATCCGTCTTGTAATCCGACTTAGTAAGTTTCGTTGTTTTAAAAGATTAATATCCAATCAAAATATGCTAAGTTAAGAAGTTTTACAACTTAATTTGTTTATTTTAATTCTTTTCAGGTTATTTGTAATAGCGGAAGTCTTAATGACATGCATATAATTAATGTAAACAAGTTATGCATTAATTTACAACCTATGAGGTGGAAACCCATCAAAGGGATACCATGTATATAAGTTAAGGGTAAAAAATGTATAATAAGTGTCAATATACATGTATCAGGTGAAAAGTCTCCCAAAAAGACCCAAAAAAGTATGTATATGTAAATACAAACACCTAAGAGTAAGCTAGAGGAGGTGCTCCAGATAGAGGTAGTCGTCGATCACCGCCTTCCCCCGGCTCGTCGTAGGATCTACAACTTGCCACCAACAAACAATGACAAGTTCCGGGTGAGTAAATTCTAGAGAAATTCAGTTAGTATTCAAAAGAAATCCAAGAAAACGGCTACATTCATGCGTATAAAGTAAATGAACAGAAATATAAAGGATGACTATAAATCGTGAGATAATCAAGAATAAGGAACGCGAGTTTGGTGTATAGCTATCGAGCCCTGGGACTAAATACTAAACCGAGAAGGCCCTGGAGGTGAGGAAATCCACACCCCCTCTTCACTGTCGAAATGAGGAACCCTGTTGGTCAGAAGGTAGACTTCCGCCCAACGCCTCATATGAGAGGAAATCTGTATCGGAGGTGAGCCTCACATCAACTCGTTCTCGAGATCATCGACTCACTGAGAGATATCTCATGCATAGTCTAAAGTATGACCAAAATCGTAGCAACAATCAAAACATCATCAACGAGAGAGCCGAAAGGGGTCACACCGGCCCTTCGCCCATACACAGACACACATGGGAATAGAGTAAACATGAAAACTAAACCGGCGAAAAGTAATGTGAAATAAATAATTTACAATGAAAATAAGTAAATTCCTAGCTGACTTTCTCGTGGGTTTACTTACCTCAAACAATCGCAAATATCTCTCCAAAATGTCCCGCTCGCGCCTCTAGATACTCGCTTGATACCCGACTATAGTCTCGTGGGGGATCAATCGGTCTGGCAACGCGCCACCGCACCGTTGCCCCACTCCGTTCACCGCGCCGCCGCCGCGCCACTGCCGCTCATTGCTCCTCGCCAGGGATCAACCGATCCACCACTCACTACTCCTCCCCGGTGTCTTGGTTGATCGAGTTGCTTTGCCGTCATTCTTTCTTGCGCCACGCTGCCGCTGCTGTGCCGTTACTAAGACACAGCCCTCTTCGTCGGCGTCCTCCGTTGCTCACTGTGCACCGCCGTTCGTCGTCATCCCCTACAGCCGCGCCAACTCGTTCGCGGCCTCTCGCGTCGCCGCGAGCCACTGTTGCCCGAGCCGCTGTTGCTGCTGGAGTCGCTCCCAGTCCTCTGCTGCTGGAGCCGCGTTCCTCCGAGCCGCGACACCGCTGACGCCGCACTTGGCCGGTGTCGCCGTTCCTCCCACTGTCTCCGTCGTCTCTCTATCTCTCTCTCTCTCTCTCTCTCTCTCTCTCTCTCATCCACTCTCAACCGTTCAAAATAAAGTTTTTTTTGGAGAGGAGAGAGAAAAAGTGAGTGACGGGTTTAAGTATGGTGACTTGATAGGTGATATGATGGGATGTGTGATCTGACAACTAAATATCATGCTATCCCATACACCCACGTTACGCGCACACCGCGACGTCGTACACTCTCGTTACTACACGCGCACAACGTGATCAAGCGTAATTCTCAATTACGCGGCGCGAACTATTAAATAATAGTAAAATAAATAAACACTCGCTACACAAAACTAACAAATCTCACCTCGTTAGACGTGCCTAGACTTTTTCGCGACGTCCACGTGGGTCTGAGATTAGGTTCTTAATCTGTAATTTGTTAGTTAATCGGGATTAATTAAAGCAAGTCGTTACAATCTTCCCAACTAAAAGGAATTTCGTCCCGAAATTTAAATTTAATTTAATCTTTACATTGGAACAAATGGGGTATCACCATCGCACGATAGACTCTTTCTCCCAAATGAGGCCTTTCAATGGAGAAACCTTTAAGTAGACCCAATAATCCACTTCATAACTCAGACCATCGCGGTACTTGTTCACGTACTTGTTTTATCTATCTTGAGCAGCTTGTAACCTCTGACGAATCAGCCAAATTTTTTGTGTGATCTATAACAATCTCAGGCCCAACGGTAGCCGCGTCTTCGGGCTCTGCCCAACAAGCTGGTGATCTGATGGTCTCCCGTATAGCGCCTCGAATGGTTGCATCCCAATACTAGCCTAATAACTATTGTTGTAGGCAAACTCACAAATTGGCATAACTCCTTCCATGACTCTCCAAACTGTAGCACACAAGCTCTGAGCATGTCCTCGAGAATTTGAATAAGTCTTTCAAACTGCCCGTTAGTCTGCAGATGAAAAGCCATGACGAACTGCAATCTGGTACCATACTGCTCCTGCATGGCCTACCAAAGCTGCGAAGTAGGTCGACTATCTCTGTTTGACACTACAGATACTAGCACTCCGTGCAGTCTGATAATTTCTCACTCGAAAAGCGTGCTCAGCTGTGGAAAGCTATATTTTATGGAGATTGGGATAAAATGAGCTGATTTCGTTAGTCGAGCCATGACTACCCAAATGGCATCATGCTTGCACAAAGTTGTCGACAACCCACTGACAAAGTCCATAGTGATGTGTTGTCATTTCCACTGTGGGATATGTAGTGGCTGCAATAGTCATTCAAGCATCATGTGCTCAGCCTTAACCTGCTGACACACCTCACAACTCATCACATATTGGCTGACAATGCCTTCATCCCTAGCCACTAAAATAACCGTCGCATATCATGGTACATTTTGGTCATGCTGGGATGCACAGTGTACCTGGATCTGTAAGCCTCCTGAAGGATACCATCGCGTAACTCTGCCATTGTCGGAATCCACAATCTACCTCGGTGTCTCAAACACTCATCAACGGACTCGCGCCAATCTGGGTAATCAGGACTTCGTGCCATGTCCCTGAACCTCTGATACATCACATCAGCTCTCTGACACTCCAAGACGCGTGTAATAGATATTGTCGGTACTCTCATCTGTCTGCAAATATGTGCCTCTACAGTATATAGAACATATGACAAACCCATAGCTGATGTCGCCTCGAGTAAACCAAACTCATGGGGTCATCTTGCAAACTACTATCTCACTTTCTGGTCTTCTCCTGCTAAGGGCATCTGCTACGACATTCGCCTTCCTAGGCTGATACTCGACTGCGAAGTCGTAGTCTTTTAGCAATTCCAACCATCTTCGTTGCCTCATATTCAGGTCCTTTTGGGTGAAAAGATACTTCAAACTCTTATGATCTGTATGCAGTGTGAACCTCTCACCATAAAGGTTGTGTCTCCTCACCTTCAATGCAAATACGACAACCGCAAGCTCCAGGTCGTGCAAGGGATAGTTCCTCTCATGGGTCCTCAACCAACGCGATAAATAAGCTATCACTCTGTCTTCTTGCATCGGTACGCATCCCAATCTGGTGCCGCAAGCATCCGTATGAACAGTCAACTCCTTACCCGGCTCTAGCAATACTACTAACGGTGTAGAAATTATCTTCTTCTTCAACTCTGTAAAGGCTGCCTTGCATTCACCGGATCACTAAAAAATCACGTCCTTCTAAGTCAATCTAGTTATCGGCGCCGCAATTTTGGACAAGTCTTGTACAAAGCGTCGATAATATCCAGCCAATCCTAAAAAGCTCATGATATCTGTCATGCACTCTGGTGTAGGCCAGTTGATGATAACGTGAATCTTACTCGGGTCCACTGAAATCCCTCGATCCATGATCACGTGACCCAATAATTTCACCTCAGAAAGTCAAAACTCGCACTTACTGAGCTTGGCGTACGGTTTGTGCTCTCTCAAAGTCTTCGACGTTTCTCTAAGATGTCTCCATGATAGTAGCCTGGCTGAAGACGAACAAAATTCTTAATCAAATTCGCCTCAGCTGATAAGAATGTCTCGAATGTAATATCCTGGGGTGGAATCGGTATCGATGCCACGACGTAGTAAATGGTGTAGTGACTGCTGCGCAGTATTTCGGTAGTAGTGGTCGTGAGCTGGGTCGCGAACGATCGGGCGACAACCGTATGCTTTCTGACAAGAGTGGCGGTGGCGAGTGTGGCAGGGGCTGGCATGGCAGCTGCCTGCGCTTTAAGTAATCAAAGAATCTCGAGATGCAAACTATGAGTGCGACCGTGTCACGCAAGGTCTGATCCGAGTCAGCAGGTGTCGAGCCTCTCGTTTGGCCCCATCATCCATATAAAGAAATGGTTGTCCATCCATGTCGAATTTGCAAATCGCGAACGTGCCGCACCTCAGCATCGTAATACGTGTATATAAGTATTACAATTAATATATACACATATAAGTCCTAGTACTACCCGCTTACTTTGCTTCCCAACTAAAGTTCTAAGTTAGGATATTTGGTTATCCACATCTAATGTTTGTTGTTAAGTTTTATTCGGTTGTATTAAACTTTCCCCTAGGTTCGCCTAAACTTAGGCTCCGATACCAATTGTGACGGCCCCAGATTCCAAGGTAAATAGGGCACCGCCATGTCACCGAACACATCACCAAACCATGCTACATCACCTACACGAATGTCTATGACGCACGCGAACTATCCGTCTGGTAATCCGACTTAGTAAATTTTGTTGTTTTAAAATATTAATATTCAATCGAAATATGCTAAGTTAAGACATTTTACGACTTAATATTTTTTATTTTAATTCTTTTAAGGTTATTTTTAATACCTGAAGTCTTAATGACATGAATATAATTAATGTACACAAGTTATGCATTAATTTACAACCTATGTGGTGGAAACCCAACAAAATGATACCATGTATATTAGTTAAGACAACAAAAATGTATAATAAGTGTCAATATACATGTATCAAGTGAGAAAGTCTCCCAAAAGATCCCAAAAAGTATGTATATGTAAATACAAACACCTACGAGTAAGCTAGTGGAGGTGCTCCAGATCAGAGGTAGTCGCCAATCACCGCCTTCCCCCGGCTAGTCGTAGGATCTGCAACTTGCCACGAACAAACAATAACAAGTTCCAGGTGAGTAAATCCCAGAGAAATTCAGTTAGTATTCATAAGAAATCCAAGAAAACGGCTACAAATTCATGCATATAAAGTAAATGAACAGAAATGTAAAGCATGAACATAAATCTTGAGATAATCAAGAATATGGAACGCGAATGTGGTGTATAGCTGTCAAATCCTTGGACTAAATACTAAACCGAGAAGGCCCTGGACGTGAGGAAATCCACACCCCCTCTTCACGGTCGAGATGAGGAACTCTGTTGGTCGGAAGGTAGACTTCCGCCTAACGCCTCATTAGAGAGGAAATTTGTAATGGAAGTGAGCCTCACGTCAACTCGCTCTCGAGATCATCGACTCTCTGAGAGATATCTCACGCGTAGTCTAAGGTATGACCAACACCGTAGCAACAATCAAATCATCATCTACGAGAGAGCAGGAAAGGGGTCACACCGTCCCTTCGACCATACACAGACACACGCGAGAATAGAGTAAACATGATAACTGAACTAACGAAAAGTAATGTGAAATAAATAATTTACAATTAAAATAAGTAAATTCTAAGCTGATTTTCTCGTGGGTTTACTTACCTCAAACAATCGCAAATATCTCTTTAAAATGTCTCGCTCGTGCCTCGAGATACGCGTTTGATACCCGACTATAATCTTGTCGAGGATCAATCAATCCGGCGACGCGGCACCGCGTTGTTGCCCCACGCCATTCACCGTGTCGCCTCCGCCGCGCCACTGCTGATCCACCACTCACCGCTCCTCGCATGTGTCTTGGTGGACCGAGTTGCTGCTCCCCGCTGCTGTCGATGTCGCTGCAGCTGCCGCGCCACTTCTGAGACACCGCCCTCCTCGTCGCCGTTCGTCACCATCCCCTACAGCCACGCTACCTCATCCGCGACCTCCGCGTCGCCGCGAGCCACTGCTGCCCCGAGCCGCGCCCCTCCGAGCCGCTACTGCTGCTAGAGTCACTCCCAGTCCGCCACCGCTGGAGCCGCGACACCGCCGACGCCGCACTTGGCCGACGTCGCAGCTCCTCCCACTGTCTCTGTCGTCTCTCTCTCTCTCTATCGTCGGCGACTTCCCCCATCTCCGCCGTCTCTCTCTCTCTCTCTCTCTCTCTCTCTCTCTCTCTCTCCTCTCTCTTTCTCTCACTCTCTCTCCTCTCATCCACTCTCAACCATTCAAAAAAAAGAATTTTGGAGAGGAGAGAGAAAAAGTGAGTTATGGGTTTAGGTATAGTGATTTGATATGTGATGGGATGTGTGATGTGACAACTAAATCTCAGACTATCCCATACACCCGCGTTACGCGCACACCGCAAAGTCGTACACTCTCGTCACTACACGCGCACAACGCGACCAAACGTAATTCTCAATTACACGGCACGAACTATTAAATAATAGTAAAATAAATAAACACTCGCCACATAAAAATAATAAATTTCACCTCGTTAGACGTGCCCTAAACTTTTTCGCGACGTCCACGTGGGTCTGAGCTTAGTTTCTTAATCTGTAATTTGTCAGTTAATCGAGATTAATTAAAGCGGGCCATTACAGCAGCATTAATAAATAAGCGAATCTGTACTTACCTCGGTTTAGGTTTCAGTCCAAACTCCTAACTTTTCTAGGCACTCAAGCTTTTTCAGGGACCCGACACCTATCATAGACCATTTGCAATTAATTTAGGTCTAATACCTTATAACTAGAACTTTAGTCCACTCCCTAAGTCCCCCAAAAATCTTCAACAAATCTTAGCAATGCTGTTGTATTATAGGGTGGGAACGTGCTCCCTCAGTGAGCAATGCGCGCTCTAGCATATGTGTTCATTACAATTAGTGAAGGGAGTGCGCTCCTCCCTATACCGTCATAATAGAACACGAGGCAGCAGCCACTGTTTCACTCACAAATTCACCAAACAGTAGTATAAAGTCCTAAACTCCATCGGGGAGGACCTCTAATGAGGTAATAAACCATATTTAATCATTAAATAACATAATTCACAGAGATTCTATCATCGCTATTGAATTGAACTTCAACTAACACAAAAATAAATCATGCCGAAGTGATGATCCATGGTTGTTGATTCGATTAAAGCTCCTCAATCTTTGTCAAAACCACTCCCTGAGTGATTTCTAATGATCAAAACTTAAACCCCCAATCCTTTTCTCTCTCGTTGCGGATCGATTCGAATGAAGAGGATAATCATGTGTTTTAAGTTTAAATATATGGGTTTTCATTGAGATACGCATCACGTTATCTCGAGACCGATCAAGTGGTTGATGCATTTAAGTCACACTAACTTTAACTCCATCAAGCACTTATGCTTCTCTCGATGCGATCAAATGATCCATATAATTCAAGTATTCTTTTATTTCTAATATATATATATATATATATATATATATATATATATATATATATGTATATATCATGTATTTTCTCGCAAATAAATTCACCGAACATGCATACGAGTATTCTTGAGTATGAACATTCATTCCACAACTCCTTTGTCGCACTTAGTATACCGGTGATTTATTTATTGTGTATTTTCCATTTATAGGCTTGTATATAAGTTCTTTATTATACTACAACCTATATAAATTCATTAAATAGTTCAAACAAACACAAATCATCATGCAAACATACGCATACGCTAATCAAGGTACGCCAGACTTAACTACGAGCCTAACTCGAATTAATTAGGATTTGAATTAGTACTAATCACTAGTTTAAGGTAACAGGTTGTTACACGTTTAGTCATTCTCTACGTTAATTTCATTGCTCTAAATGCTTTAGTCACACTAAACTCATATATATAAGATTGGATATCTAAATGACTGAAGTTTACATTTAATTGCACATTCATATATTAAAAGAAGTCAATAATTCATATTAAGTAAATTGGACCAACTAGGATTGATAAAGGAAGCGACAAAACATACACCAATTTTTTCGGAGAGGACCTCACTACTTCGTTGTACCCCAGTTTTGTGTTTTTTTACTTAGTTTACACTATTTTTTTTCTCTAAATCTCAAAAACACCTCCACCCTCAACAAATCAAACCCCATCTCCTACACATCTTCCCAACTCATCTTACCTCATAACCAAACTCTTTTGCACCCTCATTTCTTCAATTTGTTGGCCTTATTGAGCACTCGTTTGAGTTCTTCGGTATAGTAATAGTGTTTCGGTAGTTCGAACTCTGCCAAATCTGCAATCGTCGGAAGTTGAGGAAGCGAGGGACCACCATGACTACCTTCATCTTATCACGGTCTATTGGGTAAGCTTTTCGCCTTAACACTTTATAGGTTTTGTTCCTCACGAGATTTCAAATGTATTGGTTGTATTTTATGACCTTTACTTGGTGGAAAAAGAGTTTAGAGTTTTCTAGGTTTTCAGTTAGGTTGTTAAACCGAACTGTCGTTTAGGGCTGAGACTTTGTAAAAGGTCTCGACTAGGTTTAACCGAGAGGGTTAAAAAGGTACCGACCAACTAAAACCAACATGCTTTCATTAACCGCAATCAATCCAAACCGAGACCCATTTAGAACTATCGACCCATTTTCACCAAAACCCTAGCTATTGTTCTCGGGTCTATAAAACGAAGATTGATGAAATTAAAATGTTTCTTAGCTTAATTGGTAGTGTTTACCTTATTTTTTGTCGTGGGATGATGCATGGTCGCGAGTATTGTCAAATCTCGAAATTTTTAAAACTGATAATTACAGCTAAACAAAGATTAAGGGAGACTAATTACAGTTTTGGCCGCGAGTCGGGAGTCAAACACTTGTGAAATTGAGGTTTTTAATTAATTTTATTTTTCTGTGATGTGTGCGCGTGGGCAGGGGTAGAGAGTGATGTGGTAAGTTTAATTTAAGTTAATATAGTTTAATTAGTTGAATTAGATGTGGCTATAGTTGATTTACATTAAATGTAACCTAAGTTAGCAAATTAAAATAATAGTCATTTGATGCTCTTTGAGATACATGTGAACACATCAAGAGACCAATTAAGTATGAAACTTTGTTAGTAAAGGAGAGTTAGTGGACAGTTAGTAGATATAAACCATGATGTAAGCTATTAAATTATTCTAGAGATACGAGTGTACATTAAGATCAATGGATATTAATCAATCTTATATATATATATATATAATGAATAAATCAACTCATGCAAACCGTTTCATTCTCATTCATTTACTTAGAGAAGAAGTAAGTTGGAGAAGAAGATCAGCGAGGATGATAGTGGATTTATGATGATTTGGAAGGGATGATCAAACTATGGGACTTACATCATTAGGTAAGCAAGTCTACACAACTAGTTATCAAAGTCTTGAGAAAATTATATGAATTAAATCAGTTCTGATTTTCGTGTGATTTCAGAGGCTAGATGAGATTATTTTTGAAATTGAGTTATGTTTTGGATTCCTTGCGAATAACCATTGAATTTGCAATAAAGAAATTCAGAATTCAGAGTTAAAAATTCATGCATGTTTTGATAGTTTGTACAAGTCCTAAAACACCTTAATTAACCTTAGGAAACTAGAGAAGAGTCTCGAGGTTGTTGGCAAGATACAGGGTGTCGAGAGGCCAGATTAACCTAGGAACTGTTGGGTTTTGGGGTTCATACGCAGCGAGATTACAAAACAGTTTTGACAAAAACCCCAACAGAATTCGAATCTAATTCCATTAAAAATGTTTAAACCATGAAAAACTTAATCATACCTCAATAGCAATATACCTTTCTGAAGGTTGATCGATCTCTAAGGCGCTGCCAACAACGAACGCCCTCTATCAGCAGTCCACACACGAACAACGGCCGAGATTTGAAGTGCTAGCTTCGAGAGAATACCAAACCTTTTTTTTATTCTCTCCAAAACGATCCATAGCATACCAAAAATCCTAAGTCGTTTTCTAAAACGAAAATAGAGTTTCTGCCTTTTTTTCTTTCGTACATGTGTTCTAACTTAAAGCGTCTATTTATACAACCCTTGTATATAGACGGTTAAGTAAATTACACATATACCCTTACTTAAAGAAGTATAAGTGTAATACACCACAAGGAAGTTTCTGTCATGAATTTTATCACATAAAATTCATTTTTTGAATCATCTTAAAATCTCGCAAAACCATTCTTAAAAGTGCGACCCAATAGGCTCATACAACGTTGGCGTGTACCAAAACACATTTTGGTATACAAGTCATAAGCGATCTCTAGCAAGTCATTATGACTACCCAAGTTGTACGAATATCAAATCGATACAACCTAATCAATAGTGTATATAACATCCTTTTGTCACACGATATCCTTTTATCAAACATAAGGCATGGAATTGTCATCCAACATGTTCAATCGTACTAGTCTCGATCTTTAGGTAGATCGAAAACATCCAAGTGACATTGATCAATATCAATTCACTTAGACTAAGCCTTTTAACAGTCTAACACATCGAGGGATCCATTAGATATCTCTCTTTATATGAGAGGGACAAATTCTATCTCGATTACACAACTTCATCGCATTGCTCACACAATAACCAATCACAATCTTTATAATCGTCCGGTTAAAGACAACGTTTGATTGTGTCAAATTATTGTGTTCCTAATGTTGAAGTCTCTGGCAATCTCAAGTCAGAGGACTGAAAAATATACCTATCATGAGAAACAACTATGACTTAATCCATGTGATGTTCTCATAGCGGGTCGGTCCAGTACTTTGTTCCCTAACAATTACTCGTGATCTTGATTTGTATCCATATACGTATAATCATCATATGATCATCAATCAAGACTCACACTAGTCTTAATTCATTATAGTTCCCAGTATAATGATCGACTAGGGACATTTAGGATATTTATGTAAATACCCATGGATCTTATTATAATGTAAACATACAAATTAATTATAATAAATAGCAAATGAAATCCTTTATTTTATTAACTAAAAGTATTCACAAAGACAGTTAATGGATTGACCTAGGGCATATGCCCCATCATCTCCCACTTGCACTAGGGCCAATCATACATGCATCTAATGCCTAATGATCTAACATGACCATCATGTTTTGCTTGTGGAAGAGCTTTTGTCAATGGATCCGCAACGTTGTCTTCGAGGGGTACTCTACAAATCTTTACGTCTCCCTCTCAATGATTTCTCTCGATGAGATGAAAACGCCCGAGTATATGTTTGGATCTGTGGTGTGATCTAGGTTCCTTGGCTCAGCTATTGCCCCGTTATTGTCACAATACAAAAAAAACAGGGTTAGCAATACTTGGAACTATACCTAGTTCAAAAATGAACTTTTTGATCCAAACTACCTCCTTTCTTTGCGCATCGGACGCCGCAATATACTAGAATACTTCTTGTAGAATCTGCCACGCTTTTGCTTTGAACTTTTCCACTTCTTTACCGCACCCCATTCAAAGTAATCACATATTCGATCTACGATCTAAAATCATCTATATCGGTTTGAAAACTTGCATCTGTGTAACCATTTACAACTAGATCATTTTCAAAACCTCCATAGACCAAGAACACTTCCTTAGTCCTTCTTAAGTACTTAAGGATGTTCTTTACTTGCTATCCAGTGACTCACCCTGGATCTGACGATATCTGCTTGTAGTGCTCAAAGCATATGATACATCGTGTCGAGTGCATAACATGGCATACATGATAGATCCAATAGTTGATGCATATGGAATCTTATTCATACGATCTAGCTCATCATTTGTCTTAGGACATTGAGTCTTGCTGAGACTTATGCCATGAGACAATGGCAACAATCCTCTTTTAGAGTCTTGCAAACCGAACCTATTCAGCGCCTTGTCTATGTAAGCACTCTGACTTAGACCGATTAGCCTCTTAGATCTATCCCTATAGATCTTTATCCCTAGGATATAGGCTACATCTCCTAAGTCTTTCATTGAGAAACACTTCCCTAACCAAGACTTGACATTCTCGCAATGTTGGGATGTCATTTCCAATGAGTAATATATCATCAACATACGATACCCGAGAAAAACAACTACACTCCCACCGACCTTCTTGTATACACAAGGCTCATCTTCGTTCTTAATAAAACCAAAATCCTTGATTTCCAACTCAGCTTCAATCAAAATGGATCGAAGATTCCAATGTACAAAACCTTCGTGTTGTGTCATATACACGTCCTCAAGCAACTTTCCATTAAGAAATGTTGTTTTTACATCCATTTGTCATATTTCATTCATAATCCATAAATGGATCTTTCATCATAATCTTGAGTCTGCATAAACCTTCTACAAGTCTTGCTTTAAAAGTAATTTGCCATCCATGCTTTCTTCTTGAAAACCCATTTACATCCAATGGTCTTACCACCTTCAGTAAATCAACCAAGTTCCAAACTTGGTTATCATATATGGATTGCATCTCGAGTTCATGGCACTTAGCCATTTATCGAGTCCGGTCCGCATACGCCTCCGATAAGTGGCGGGGTCATTTTTGTCTATAAGCAACACATCACGACTATCATTAATGAGAAATCCGAATCTCTTTGGCTCATGTCTTACCCTACTAGATTTACGTGGGCCTTGTGTCACTTGTGGAGGTTCAACTGGTTCATAACGTTGTTGAACTTTCAGTAGCGGTTCAGTGTTTACCTGTGATTCTTGAACTTCTTCAAGATTTATTTCTCTCCCACTAGTGTCTTTTGAAATAAACTGTTTTTCCATAAAGGCACCATACCGAGCAACAAACACTTTGTTCTCAGCTGGATTATAAAAGTAATATCCTTTTGTTTCCTTAGGATACCCCACAAATAAACACTTGTCGATTTAGGTGCTAGTTTTTCGAGACTTGTTGCTTTACGTAAGCCTCACAACCCCAAATCTTAAGAAAATACAAACTAGGTCTCTTCCCGTACCATATCTCATATGGTGTTTTATCAACCGCTTTAGAAGGAACTCGATTTAGAGTGAAAGCTGCAGTTTGTAATGCATAACCCCAAAAGGATAATGGAAGATCTGCATGACTCGTCATAGATAGAGCCATATCTAATAAGGTTCGATTTCTCCTTTCAGAAACTCCATTCCATTGTGGAGTTGCTGGTGGAGTCAATTGGGAGACAATCCCACAATTTCTAAGATGATCATCGAATTCTTGGCTTAAATACTCACCATCTCGATCTGATCGAAGTGTTTTGATAGTTTTACCAAGTTGATTATGCACTTCATTTTGAAACGTTCGAAACATCTCGAATGATTCAGCTTTATGTTTCATAAGATATACATAACCATATATGCTTTGAAATCATCGAGTAAATGTAATGAAGTACGATAACCTCCTCTAGCCATTGTGTTTTATAGGACCGCATACATCGGTATGTATTAGACCCAATAAATCACTTGCCCTTTCACCGTGTCCATAAAGGGACTTTTAGTCATCTTGCCCATAAACAAGATACGCATGTTTCATATGTTTCTAAATCAAATGAATCTAGAAGTCCATCTTTATGGAGCTTCGTTATGCTTTTCTCTTTTATGTGCCCGAGACGACAATGCCAAAGATAGGTTTGATTCAAATCATTTGACATGAATCTCTTTGTATTTATGTTAAAGACTGGAGTATCAGTGAACTTTTTCATGCTTAGAATATAAAGACCATCATAAAAATCAGCATTTGCATAAAATATGCCTTTACGAGAAATGGAACATCTATTATTTGCAATAATAAAATCAAAACCATCCATATCCAAACATGAAACAGAAATGATGTTTCTGCTCAAGGCAGGCACAAAATAACAATTATTTTAAGTTAAAATAAGTCCACTAGATGAAACTAAGTCATATGATCCAACAGCCAGGGCAGCAACTCTTGCTCCATTCCCTACGCGGAGGATGACTTCTCCTTTCTTCAACTTTCTACTTCTGGTGAGTCCCTGCACATTTATACAAATGTGAGATCCACATCCGTATCTAATACCCAGGAATCACTAGTAGATAAATTAATTTCAATAACATAAATACCTGTAGTGGTAGTCGCACTACCCTTTTTCTTCCTTAGATCTTCCAGATAGAGTTTGCAATTTCTGAACCAATGTCTAGGTGCATGACAGAAATGACAATTTCCTTCCTTTTCTTTTGGGTGTTTTGAAGCAGGAACAGGATGGGGCTTGACTTGTTCCTCAGGCTTTGCGACAGGTGCGGCAACAGCCTTGGCAACTCTAGCCTTGCCTTTGCCTTTCTTCTTCATTCCTTTTCCCTTTTGGACCATCAACACATTCCTATAGGGTTTCTTGATATTTTGTTTAGCAGTTTTGAGCATCAAATGCAACTCTGAAATTGATTTCTCCATATTATTCATATTGTAGTTCATCACAAATTTTGAGTAACTCTCTGGTAATGAATTCAAGATCAAATCCGTAGCCAACTATTGGCTTATGGGGAATCCGAGTCTATCAAGTTGGTCAACATAGCCCTTCAACTTCAGAACATGAGGACTAACCGACGCACCCTCAGTCATCTTGCAAGAATGTAGGTTTTTGACTGTCTTGAACCTTTCTTGCTTAGCTTGCTGTTGGAACATTTCTTCAGCGTTATAGCCATGTCGTAGGCTTCCATTAGTTCCATTTCCTTCTGAAGTTCAAGAACCATAGTTGCCAGCATAATACATGCAACATCAGTAGAATCGTTGACATGCTTACTATGCGCATCCTTCACAACTTTCGTAGCATTGGCTGGTGGGTCCTCAGGGATTGGGG
The DNA here is from genome assembly GCA_039657365.1 of Stephania yunnanensis. Classification (NCBI taxonomy): domain Eukaryota; kingdom Viridiplantae; phylum Streptophyta; class Magnoliopsida; order Ranunculales; family Menispermaceae; genus Stephania; species Stephania yunnanensis. The sequence goes on along the minus strand of CM077584.1, from coordinate 45,744,389 downwards.
CATCCAGGACATACAACTTGCGTTCATGCTTAAGAACAATTCTCAAGTTTCCGAACCAGTCAAGAAAGTTAGTCCCAGATAGCTTATCCTTCTCAAGGATGGATCACAGTGACAGGGGATTATTGTTACTTGAAGAGGCCATTGATCTACAATAAAGATTATGCAAAGTTTATTTTAGTATAGAGGAATAGACTCCCACTAAATTAACAACCCTCCTAAAACATACTATTTATTTAGGGGACTAAAATCCATATTTCACCTAATTCTATGACAGCTATGGCATGAAACACGAACTAGATTATTTAGGTAGGTAACAGTTACCAATTACATCTTATGTAATTTTTAGATCATTTTATGAGATACGGGACATCTTATGTCTTAGCATGTTTTTATCTCATCATTTGCCTAAAGCTCAAAACTATTTTGATGGCTTTATTAAGTCGGACCATTTTAAACATTTAGGTAACTCTTACCCAACTTGTCTCACCAAGATAACACGATACACCCAGCTATGGTTGAAACTATATTAGTGCGATCGAGGCCTTTGACAAGTGTTTAAAATGGATGACATGAGACTTAAAATTTAATAGAGGGATTTTATTCGGTTTTAGTGATTTTTATGTAAACAATGAAATATCATATATTTTATTGATTTGTTCAATCACTAAACAATTTAGAAAATCATATTTTTTCGCCGATTTTACTATACTAAATTTACCACTTAATTTATCCAAAATTAAGTCAAATAAAATATTTTTAATTAACCCGGGCCCACATCTAACTAATCATCTTATCCTAATCCAATTAGGACTTTAGATATTTGAATCCTAGCATATCACCAATAACAAAATTCTTGATATTTATCTCATATCCAATAGGGATAACGAAACCGATTTTGATTATATCTCTTAATCTAATTTGTTATCTATCTTTATCAAATAGAAAGTTCATAACAAAATAGATATAACGAGATAAATAAACAATTTCGAAAATTAATTATTTGCAATTTCGGTCCTCATCCAGATAATCACAAATATGTCATTGAATCATGAACTATTATCCCAATCGAACCTAATCATATTAGTTTCGAATTAATATTCAGCCCTATACAATTCAAGAAACGTAAGACAATGTAACCTAAATATGCATACTGAATTACAGAGATTTCATCCATGAATCAATACACGAAAAATAAAGATTATACTTAGTGGTGTCATGGATCACAGAACACGAAATTCAATTCATTGAAATTATTTGAAAACCTAACATGGTTACTAGCATGTAAGAAATTGATTTTAATTAAATCACGAATATATGTATCATATATACAAAACATGATAATAAATCTCACAGGAAACTTATGTATATCACATATACATCAACTATTAACATGCTTTCAATCATATATCGTGTATATATCAGAAGAAAACATGCAATGAATTTAATGGAATCGAACTCGATGGCTCGATACCACTTGTTGGGTTTTGGGGTTCATACGCAATGGAGATTACAAAACAGCTTTTGACAAAAACCCCAACAGATCCAAATCTAATTCCATTAAAAACGTTTAAACCATAAAAAACTTAATCATACCTCAATCAATATACCTTTCCGAAGGTTGATCGATCTCTAAGGCGCTGCAAACGACGAACGCCCTCTATCAGCAGTCCACACACGAACATCGGTCGAGATTTGAAGTGCTAGCTTCGAGAGAATACCAAACCTTTTTTTTATTCTCTCCAAAACGATCCAGAGCATACCAAAAACCCTATGTCGTTTTCTAAAACGAAAATAGAGTTTCGGCCTTTTTTTCTTTCGTACTTGTGTTCTAACTTAAAGGGTCTATTTATACAACCCTTGTATATAGACGGTTAAGTAAATTACACATATACCCTTACTTAAAGAAGTATAAGTGTAATACACCACAAGGACGTTTTCGTCATGAATTTTATCACATAAAATTTATTTTTTGAATCATCTTAAAATCTCGCAAAATCATTCTTAGTGTGCGACCCAATAGGCTCATACAACGTTGGCAGTGTACCAAAACACATTTTGGTATACAAGTCATAAGCAGTCTCTAGCAAGACATTATGACTACCTAAGTTGTACGAATATCAAATCGATACAACCTAATCAATAGTGTATATAACATCTTTTTGTCACACGATATCCTTTTGATCAAACATAAGGCATGGAATTGTCATCCAACATGTTCAATCGTACTAGTCTCGATCTCTAGGTAGACCGAAAACATCCAAGTGACATTGATCAATATCAATTCACTTAGACTAGGCCTTTTAACGGTCTAACACATCGAGGGATCCACTAGATATCTCTCTTTATATGAGAGGGACAAATTCTATCTCGATTACACAACTTCATCACATTGCTCACACAGTAACCAATCACAATCTTTATAATCGTCCGGTTAAAGACAACGTTTGATTGTGTCAAATTAATGTGTTCCTAATGTTGAAGTCTCTGGCAATCTCAAGTCGGAGGACTGAAAAATATACCTATCATGAGAAACAACTATGACTTAATCCATGTGATGTTCTCATAGCGGGTCGGTCCAGTACTTTGTTCCCTAACAAGTACTCGTGATCTTGATTCGTATCCCTATACGTATAATCATCATATGATCATCAATCAAGACTCACACTAGTCTTAATTCATTATAGTTTCCAGTATAATGATCGACTAGGGACATTTAGGATATTTATGTAAATACCCATGGATCTTATTATAATGTAAACATGCAAATTAATTATAATAAACAGCAAATGAAATCCTCCATTTTATTAACTAAAAGTATTCATAAAGACAGTTAATGGATTGACCTAGAGCACATGCCCCATCAGGAACTTTGCGTGGATTGTAAGTAAACTAATTGAAATATTTCTCTCCATTTCATGTCTTGATGTTGCTGCTTGATTACATTGCTTTGTATTGTTATGTTTGCAAAATTTTTGATGTTATAATTGGTGTGCTTTATCTTGGTATGTAGTTGTAGTTAAACTAAAATATGTGTGTTTAGGTTCATGATTTGTTTTTGGTTATACGCAACACAAGGGGTATAGGACCCGAGGATGTCGGTATACTGATTAGTTAGTGTCACGTACCTACTATATGAGGTTGATGAAATGAGGTCCAATAAGGGTAATACTTCACAACTAATAAGAAGAATGTCTATGCATAAGCTGTGACCAATAAGGGTAATACTAAAATACTATGTGCGCGGACCTATTACATGAGGTCGATATGTCGTGTTTTACAACTAATAAGAAGAATGAATATGTATAAATGGCGATCAATAAGGTTAATATCGAAGTTCTATGTGTGCAGACCTATTACATGAGGTTGATATGTCATGTTTCACACCTAATAAGGAGAATGCCTATATGGACAACTTAATAAGTGATTACCAAAGGTCTATGTTATCAATAGGGTATATCTGGGTTAATGCGTAGGTATAGAATTTAAAATGATGTCGATAAGCACGACATAAACACGCTATATCTGGGTTAATGTGTTAGGTATAAATATTGTGGTTAGCTTAAAGGCGCGCCACATTTTTAGTAATATATGAATTAGTATTTTATGATATATATATATATATATAATAATAATACTAAAATAATATGTTTGACCCAAAGGTGCAACATATTTTAGTAATGTATGAAGATTTTATGACAAATTAAAAATGGAATGGATACCCAAAGGTACCGTACTTTTTTAATTAGTCATTTACTTATTTGTTGAGTAAAGTATATTATGTTTTTACCTAAAAAATACACAATATTATCAATCTTATGAATGATTCATATAGGCATATATGGATAATTTGACATTTTATCTCTATCTGGTGAATATTATTATTAGATAAGATTGAATTAATATTGTCTTGGTCCATTTTCTAAACTCATTCAACGACATAGTATTTGTGTTTAATACACAATACCTGATATATGCCTTGACATAATGATGTAGCTAAACGACATAACCAAACATTGATGAAAAGGTTAAGGTATACTAAGTAGTTTTACATTCCCTAACTCATTGTAGACAAAAACTTTTCAAACAGCTACATATTTATTGAATAGGTTCCTAGTAAGTCAGTTCCTAAAATCTTTTTGAGTTGTGGACTAAAAGGAAATCTTGCTTAAGACATCTCAATGTCTGAGGTTATTTAGTAAAGGCTAAAGTTTATAATGAATAAGAAAATAAATTTAATTTTTAAACGATTAGTAGTTACTTAATTTATTTTCCTAGCTATGGCATAAAAATTGTTAAATTCGAAAATGTAAGGATCATTGTAAATGGTGAAATCAGTGGGAGTGACAATCCACAAAATGTGAAAATAAAAGAATTAAATTGTTTTACATGTCCCACTACCTATAGCTATTAATGTAGTAGTAGTTGCTCTTACTAGTGTTTCTCATAAAGTAAATATTGAGATAATTGTTAATACAACCATTAATAATTCACGAGAAATATTATTTCAAAAACCTCGTAATGAGAAACATGTTATACTTGATAATTTTATTGTCATAATATATAAGGACATGTATTAACAATTCAGTTTCTCATGATGAAACCATCAAAATGATAAGTTTATATGAATAAGCTTGATGTCATGAAAGATGACTTAAAAACAGCTCAAAATAAAGTCTATAATCTCGTTCAATTGCCTCTGGATTTTAAACTCATTAAATGTAAATGAATTTTCAAGACTAATCATGATTGTAAAGGCAATATACAACAATATAAAGCTAGACTTGTAGCTAAAGATTTTACTCAGAAAGAAAGCATTGATCATACAGAGATATTCTCCGATTATGTATTTAAGAAGAACACTTTCAAAATCATAATAATATTAGTCAATTATTTGATTTAAAAATACACTAAATAAATGTAAACACTATTTTTTAAGTGGGAGTTTAGATAAAGAAGTCTATATGAATCAATCTAAAGGAATTCATGGTAGAAGAAATAAACACCTAGCCTGTAAACTTAAAAAGTCAATATATAGATTAAAACAAGTTCCCCATCAATGTTATATTAAGTTAATGATACCATAACATCCTTCAGACTTAAAAAAAGTGTTGTCAATCTCTGCATATATCTGAAGATCAGTGTGAGTCGGTTCATATTTTGATACTTTGATGATATTTTTCTTTATAAGAGTGATCTCAGTACGCTCTGCAATATTAAAGAGTTTCTCTTCCATAACTTTGAAATAAATGATATACCAGACCAAATTTCAGTTTTATCGCTGGCGTGTTGGGATGTTACCAAAGTAACCCTTGCATGGTCCAATTATGAGATGCAAAGAAGGTATTAAATAGTGGGCAAAAGATAACATGTTTACTTATAGAAAGTATAATAACTTTAAGGATATTGGTTATTCAGACATAGACTTTACTAGTTGTCTTCGCAATAGAAATTCTACTTTTCGGCATGTTTTTCTTTTCACTAATGGAGAAATCTCTTTAAGTGCTAAGTAGGCAATTGCGACTAATTCTACATAAACAGTTGAGTTTATAGTTTAAAGCTACAAATCAAGGATTATGGTTAAAGAACTTCATTTAAGGGCTTCATATTATTAACTCAATTTTCAAGCCATTAACGAAGAAGTTCAAAAGAAAGAGTGTCAATTAAACATATTAGCAAACATCTTATGGTTATAAATCCCATAAAAAATAGATCAAAGGCATTAAGATCATGTCGACATAATAGGCCTGTATTGTAATTCCTAATGATCTTAATTTGGAATTTGATAATATTTAAGTTTATGTTTACTTTATGAGATCTCATGTAATGTGCTAATTATACTTTAGTATGTGCACACTTATGTTAACGATCATTATAAGTGAATTTAGTCTTTCACATAGACATTATGATTTATGAATCATTTAAAATAAATTAGTAATGCTCGTGGTACATGAAAGGGAATATGTCCTATTTTGATATATAACCGCTATGACTCTCATTTCAAATTTATTTTATAATGATTTAATGATATCAAACATATATGCGCGCTGATATAAAAGTTATGTGTGTTTGATTATGTGGGTCAAGTGGGAGAACCATTAAGTTATATGTGACCCACATTATTGAAATATGAGACAAGTGAGAGAATGTTAGTTCAATTTTAGTTTATGCTTACATCTTAACCAAAATATGTAACTTATGTTTTAATCAATATTATGTTCATTAAGCTTCTTTGACATTACAAATTTGATGGAAATTCGTACTTATTGTAGAAGTTGAATAGTTCTCCATCAAGCCTATAAAAGGGCACTTGCACCATCAAAAAATGTGTCGAATGTGTTGAGGCTCACGAGGGCAATAAGATTTTGGTGTAGTACTTAAGGTATTTCGACTAGGTAATCGCTTCCGCATGTAATTCTCTATTTAATCTAATTCTTATGTTTAAGAATGCTTACACTACCAACAACCACCATTCTTTAAACAACAAAGGTATTAATCTCTTAACTTTTTGGCATGTTGATTAAGCTATGTGATTTGATCTTTTTTTTTTTTGTGCTTACTATGTACTTTATTCAATGGATAGGAAATTATAAGTTGTTTTTGGCACCAATCATGCAAGCAACCAAATTACAATCCTAGATAATAATTTCTCCCCTTGTGGCCTTATTTATATTCTTAAGAACTCCTTTGTGCTTCCAACACTTTAAATGGTCAACCTTGTCATTAAAACTTTTAAAAAACATAATATTTCACCTACCAAAAAAAAATATGATATTTCAAGAAGGATATGGCTATTTTTTTCAAAAAAATTGACTATATTATTCTGACTCTTATCAAACAACATATTAAGGTAACACTATGTTATTACATTTATAAATTACTCATATTAAGATTTATAGTTTTATAGTTTGTTGAATTTTTTATACATTTATATAATTTAAAAGAGCAAATAGCTATTTGATCGACCACAAGGAAAAAGTTGATTCTACCTCAATTTATTCTTGTGTTTCGTTCGAATCCCTCACGACTTGACGAATCTGCCCCAATTAGTTTTCGCCTTCTCTCAACTTGTATTCATTAAAGATTGTGCTAGCCCTTGCGTTTCATTTTTATTTTATTTTATTTTATTTTATTTTATTTTATTTTTTTGCTACCCCTTCATCAACAACTCGCCCTTTTTGCCCTTTGTTTACAATTTTTTTTTCTTTTTAGTTTTTCGATTTACCTTTTAAGTTTTTCCAAGCTCTCTCCCTCTTTGACCACATCGAAATCAGGTATTTGTCTATGTCTATGAGTGCTTAATCATTGATGTCAAAAATTTAAAGCATATTCTGTTTTGTGAGTTTCAACATTCTTTGGTGTGATTGTTGATGTCAAATTATGATCTTTAATGCCAATCAAATGTTTGATAAGATTTATGAATAATTTGTTGTGTTTCTATAGAATGTTTCGGTAGTTGTCTATTTTTTTGGTGATGTGCAGTTCTTGTTGAGTTATTTCTTCTATAGGACTAGGAACGTTTCTTATATAGAAGCATTTGAGGTCTCAATTTTTATTTTATTTTTTTATAACTAAGTATTCACATCTTTTGGGTATGACTAATTTCATAGGATCAAGTCGGTCCCACCAAACTCATTGACCGGGAGAGACCACCAAGAAATGATTTCTTTGTTGACATAAGGACTCGAACACGCGACCTCCTCCTAGTGAACAAATCTACATACAAAGTTCTTACAACTTCGCCACCCTTGCTAGCTGGTCTCAAATTAACAGGACATATGTTTGACATTTTAGTTAAGTTAAAAGGTATCTCTTGTTGGCTTTCTGATGTAGATATTTCAGTAAAAGGCCATATGTAGCATACTATATATTAAGTACCCACTAGAATCAAGAGGGCCGCTAAGGGCACCCCACCATTTAATGAGGGCACCTAGTTAATGTGGGCACAAACTGTTTTACATGGGGCACCCAAGAATTAGCCCCGAACTACCAAAAATACCCCATCGTGCAAACCCCTGAGCACCCCACCACCCTCGTGCAAACCCTTGGGCACCCCACCACCCCGACCACCACCACCACCACCACCCTCGTTCACCGAACTCCTTGTGGAAGAATTCATTTGTTTTGAACCGACCAGTGAGAGGAATCCCCGAAATCGTGTTCTCCGTCCCTCGCCGTGTGTTTCTCCTTCGTTGTTCGAGTTTTCTGCATTTTGTAGGGTCTGGTGTGTGAGCCGATTTCGTCTCCAAATTAGGGCTCGGTTGAAGATCGTCGAATTAAGTTACATTTGGTAGAGTAGTTGTAATGTGTGTGTGGCGGTTTTTTCAAATGTAAAAAAATTGGGAAATCGTGGTTCTCGGCCACACAGGCCAGAGACTGTGTCAACTGTCTCGGCCTTGGATGAGATAGAAGCTAATATTTTTGGGAACTCGCAGTCTCGGCCATGAAGACCGGAAGAGTTAACTGCGTATCGGTTGTCCACTTTTGAGAGGGTCTCGGTAGGCTTGGTCGTCACAGGACGAGAGTCAGGCGAATCGAAATGGTCAATCCATCTCGGCGGTGTACAATCGAGAAATTGAAATAGGACTCGGTTGTACACGGCCGATATATTGGAATACTTGTCGGTCATGGGTGGCCAGAAAATATGGGTTGTTTCACGAACACCTTGACCGAGACATCAGGAATGGATGAATTTGAACATTACAGTTTCAAAAAAATTGGGAAATCGTCAAACTAACAATACAAGATTGAAAATCCATCACGACAATTTGCACCGAAACTTAATTAATTATAAATCTCCGTAACATTCAAACTGACTCAAAAAAGGGTCCATCTGTAAGTAAACAACAATCAAAACACAACAACAATCAAAACACAGCACAACATTTGCATATACATAGAACATTCGGACGAATTGGCAAAATTTCTAAATGTTTAGCCGTCTAGGTATAAGTTTTAACCTACGGTGTATCTAAATCTACAACATGTATGGTGGCTTCATGATCAGCAGTTGCAATGGGCGCGATGTCTCGAAAAACGAATTCATCTCGCCAACCTTTGGCGCAGTCCTCAACGTACCGATCCCACAATGGATATAAGGATGGCAGCGGTGCATTCACACGCAACTGCACCTGTCAAAGTGAACAGTAGAACATAGAAGATATTGTCACAAATCCGATTAAGGGGGAAACAAACCAATTCACAAAAAATCATAGAACTTACACTAACCCGATGTATATTCCTTTCATTTGCCATTGCAATGTTAAGTCTGTTGTGCAATGACGACGTTAGAGTACTACGTAGAGGTAGGAATGTGGAGGCACTCCCATGCGAGAGGTTGACGAGAATGACATTGAATGCGGTGGATACTAACAATCCCATGTCTCGAAGTGTCAACCATTCTTTGAAAGATGCCCCATCTTGCTTCTCTGGGCAATGCACCGCATTCTTGACGGTCTCGAAACTCGAGCCAAGCACTTCCCGCCAAAGGTTTTCATACCCGATAATCTCATCGTACATCCGTCTACGCACAATCCTCCACCCGTCTACGTCGGCAAGTCCAAGCCCAGAGGCTATACACCGATATCCACAATTCCCATCGGAAACCACATCGATAATGGCATCAACATGTGGCAACCAATCCGGTTCTAAGCAATGACCATAAGCCATGTTAGATCCATTTTGCGTGCGTCGACTGACACGACGCATTTGTGGAACCTTGCCTTTCTTACTCGCCTAGAAGCTTTTGTGGAGTGGGAGGACTCAAATCCGATTGGAGATCGGGGTGCCTCCGACACCGGGTGCCTCCGATTGGAGACCCCGGTGTCCTCCCACCCGCATCCCTAACTTCCTGCTCGCACTCCACAAAAGACGAAGGTGGACTAATTTCCCTGAGCTGCTCACTTTCAGTCCTCCCCCCGCATCATCAACTTCCTCCTCCCCCTTATCCGATCTTCATGCGGTGTCGTGATTGTGCCTCCCACAAATCACAGTGACATACCATAAGGAGTCAGCATTTTCCTTGACGTTAAGTTGGAAAGGGCATCCACATTTCTTCGTACTAGTGTGAGTCCTCGCCTTTTCATCATTCCTTGATTTCTTTAAAAATTTTGCCGCTTTCCCCTTCCCTACTCTCTCGAGCCGGTCCCCTATATGTCCCGGACCTCTCACAGGCAATTTTCACCCTTCCCTGCGCTTAATGCCCCGGCATCCGAGCGCTCATTACTAACACAAACTTGTTCTCGCCACCAATCATTTGAAGCCATGAAATAGCGCTTCTCGAGAGGGAATGGCTTAGAAGGTGTAAAAGTGTCCTTGTAGTCCGGAAAATTACTAGATAACGGCATTACCCGCAATACAAACATTGTAACATTATAATCGACCAAAATGTACAAAGACAATCACAAAAAAACCAAAAAAATAGGTTCTCGGTTGTACGAGCTTCGAAACTTCCTTCGAGTCTCGTTTACGTACGACCGAGAGTTACCAAGATACTCTCTCGTCGTTCCAGGCCGTGACCTGCGTGAAACCTCTAGGACCTCTATGACCGAGACGTTACCATACATCTCGATCCTGCGAGGCCAAAACAATCGCGCACCCGAGACGAAACTGGATAACCGCAAAAAAAACACAAAAAATTTGCAAAATTACCTCAAGGACGACCTCCTCTGGCACCGAAGCATTACAATCCTCCATTATACAGTGGAAACAACTTCGGATTTGAAGAAATTACCAAACCCTACGTTGACAAACAAATCATCATTTTCACTGTTATACACAACTAAACAGTTCTAAAAAACCCGAATATGGTTGTCAAACATTGTTACCTCACTGTCGGACGAGCAAGAATCGATCAGCTCTTCGCCAAATGCAACGTGGCTGTGGCTTTGTGGTTCAAGCTTGCTGGTGGGGTGCCCTAACTCCTTGTCAAAAGGGTTTGTGGGGTTTAAACCATTATATATATACAGGGGCAAAATGGTCTTTTCCATTTTTGCTGGAATTTTTACAAATAAGTTGGGTGCCCTCATTAAATGGTGGGGTGCCCTTAGCGGCCCTCGAATCAAAAGATAGTAAATAACATAAAGGAATATGAAACTCCTTTACTTAAGTTATCGTTTTTTGAATGCTCAAGTCCTCCAACAAGAAAATAGTTGGGGAAACAAAAAAAAAAAAAAGTAAAACAATATTCTCCACTTTCATAGGTCTTTACTATGTATTTTGTAGCTTTTCTGCATATCAAACTCCACTCTCGCTGTCTCTTTAATCGTTTCGACTACTACTAATCCCTCTCTTTTGTTAACAACTCAATCTCGCTCTTCCCCTTTTCCCATTTTTTGCCACTTTTTTTTTTTTTCTAATTCGAAGAATTATGCTATTATTTGTTCTTCCAATACATGTTATGCGTCTCAGGAATGGTTTTATCCTTGAAGAGCAATAGGGCATTGGCGAGCCAATCCAGTGACTCCAAAACGATCCACCAAATCAGTGGCTCTAAATTGATCCACCAGTTTGCTGCGAAGGTTTGATTTGTTTCAAAGATGCTTGATTTTTGTTGTCCTCTTTAATTTTATGAAAAGAGGTTCCTTTTTTAAAACTTTGGGTTAGAATGCCTGTGATATTGTGGGAATAACTAATGGAGTTTGAGAAATTAATGCCTTATGTGTTCTATTGGAATCTGAAAAGATGTTTTGACTCATCAGTGCTTTATGTATGTTTTGGTGTTTGATTTTGAGTTATTGATATGAGTCTTCTTTTGCAGAAACCTATTTATTTTAAGAACTATATATCAATGGGTATGGGGTTCTTGCTTGAGCATCTTGAAACTTCGAAGGAATATCAATTGGTTGTAGTCTTTTTGTTGTTCACGTTTAGTAGGTGTTAGTTTAATTGCAAATCTTTGAATTTTTTTTTCCTTTCTCCATTATTAAAATAAAACCTCTTATTGCCTCAAAAAAAAAAAATAAATAAAAATAAAAATAAACCTCTTATCTTAGGTAATCTTACCCTATCTCTAAATGTGTGATTGTGTGTATGCAAGACGTATTTGTCTGCTGAAGTAGAGTCTGCAAAATATAATCTGCGTGGCTCAGTTAACTGCCAGTTTCTTTAAGCATGTCGTATATATTTGGCTTGGAATCTGGCGCTTCCTATCCAAACTGAAGTTATAGATGTTTTGATAGACACAATGCAGATAAGTAAGCTCATCTATTATGCTTGGTTTGTTAAATTTCACAAATCTTCCACATAGATTTGAAGCTGGAGAACGCATAGTTGGAAGAAAGCCCTACACCGTTTGATTTTGGATATGCAAAGGTATTTTTGTTTTGCTTTAATGCATGGTAGTAGTACATTTTATTTTATTTTATTTTTATTTCATTCTTCTTAAGATTTTAGTAAAATTATGCCTTTATATTCTTCTCATCTTTTTCTATTGGATTACTTGTGCAGTTCAGTGTTTTCTTTTGTCAACTTGCTAGCAGATTTACCTTTTTTTTTTTTCTTAATGGTACCCATGTGAAGAACTCTTCTAATTAGGGTCTTGATTAATTGGGTTCTGTGCATTCATTGAGATTTTTTTGTTACATTCAACAATTAACTTCACTTCAGACACTACTCATATATTCTTGTGAGTTGTGAAGATATAATTTGCTTACAAGAGGGAATGGAATTTATTGTCTCTCGAGCATCTGAAAATTAAACTGCAATGGGTTATTTCCTGTCTGAGAGAGCCATATTAATTTTCTAGTGGTTCCCAGTTATTTTGAGTTTTCCATCATCATGTTTTTTAAGGAATTACGTGTTACGTAATGCAAGTTTTTTTTTTTCTCCAAATGCGGTCTCTTTAAAAAAAATTCATAAAAGATGTCTCTTATGTTTTCTAATTATTTGCTGGTACTACAAAGTTAACTCATGATCAGTTATATAAATCAATGCTTGTTTTGCATTGCTATATTTCATAATTGTGATCCACCACATGATCTGTTATATAAATCGATAAACGAGTTTCATCGTTATGTATGCAATCGTATGGCCAATCATTATGGGTGTATTGATTAGAGTTATTACATTGGACTAGCATGTTTTCAGGGAAGAACTTAAGCTTTGGTCATTGTTTGAGAGACATTCCTCTTTTGAAGAGCACGGTAAAATCGGGGGTTGAATAATTAGGACTATTGGTGCATAAGTCCTCCAATCAACGTTATTCTAGGTTACTTCTACACTAAGGAGGAGCAGAATAAAAGATGGACACATGGATGCAAGGAAAAAACAAAACACAATGTTTGGTGAGTGGCACAAGAAAATGGTGGAACGGATCTTCTAGATTCTTCACAAATTAAGAACACAGATGATTGTACTTCTCAGCAAGGTATGTCTTGGTATGTCTTGCATTCTTGCTTTCACTTGTTACTTGATGTGTCCAATATACTTAGAAACGCAATTTGAAAGTTTAAAAGGAAAGTGTGAGAAATGTAGATGATGTTATCTTTGATGATCTCGGCAAATCGAAAAGTTCATGATTGTTATAGGCATCCAGTGTTAAAATTAAACTAGTCGATTTCATGTGCTCTGTGCAGGAGTTATTAAAACTTTAAGATGAAGTTAATAAATAAATTTACGTGAATATATTGTAATATTTTTTACAATTAAAATTATAATTCACAATAATCAACTCATATTTCTTAAAAAAAATATTCAATAGAAGGTAAAAAAAATTGTTTACTTATAAATCATTGAAGTAATTCTTTATTAACAAAAGAAAGAATTCAAATGAACTTAATTGTTATTTCAGTGCCCTAAACAGTATATATAAATAATGTTGCAGTAATCAAATTGATGGTGTAAGATTCGAAATAGAGACTTAATGCATTGATGAATAATTTATTAATTAGACCCGTTGTTTGGTTATTCAAAGTTGAATTTTTCGTTTGTCAAAAATATGGAGGATAAATATATCTTAAAACAATAAATAACACAAATATACACAACAACAACAACAACAACAACAACAACAACAACAACAACAACAACAACAACATAGACTCAGTCCCAAATTAACTGAGGTCGGCTACATGGATCAAACCTTTTCCATTGTGCTCGATTAAGTGCAATTGATGGTGAGTTTTGCAAACCATTCAAATCTCTCCTAATTAATGCATCTCATGTTAACTAAATAACACAAATATACAAATATCTTAAAATTAGAAAATAGAAAAATTGAGAAAATTCTTACAATGAGATGGTGGAAGGAGAGAGCATGTGAAGGGGTGTATTCAATTGAGATTTTAATAGACTTTTGGTTACTTTTATTCCCTAAAAAAGTTTAAGGGTATTCAATTAAAACTTTTAGAGAGTCTCTAAAAGTTTGGTGTATTCAATGTGAACTTTTAGAGACTTTTAAAAAGTTTCTAAAAGTTTTGGGGTATTCAATTTAAGCTTTTGTAAACTCTCTAATTGTAAGGGGTATTCAATTTGTTTAGAAATTTTGTAGATTTGTGGGTTTGGATGACTTTTGGAGACTTTTCACCTAACTCTATATATGTTGAAAGTCTTCTCCATCTCTTTGCCTCCACGAGAAACTTTTGGTGACTTTTTTTTTCTTCTTCGTCGCCTCTCTCTCTCATCGCGAAATCTCTCTCGCTCACTTTCTCTCTCTCGGTCGTTTGCTCTCGGTCGTTTGCTCTCGGTCGTCTCCATCGCAGCCTCGCGTCTCCATCGCAGCCTCGCTTCTCCATCGCTGATCTCCCCTCTCCCCGTACTCAGTTATTGAACTTGACCAATAACCGATGTAGGAGAAAAGAAGCGAATCAGTCGAGGTACAGAGTCCCATCAAGGCGTTCAGTACCCAAAAACAATAAGCAAAGCCGCAATATGCATTTTGCAAAAGTCGAACTGACCGAAACAATACACCAACATATGTTAACAAGAACTGCATATTGCCCTCTCCAACACAAACAACAAACCAACCTTGCTGTCAATATAAGCCAAACCCATCAGAAAGCAGTACGATTCCAAAGCCTCCCCCAATGCCATGTTAAATCCTTCCAACCCACCTATGCTGACAATTTATTATAAACATTGAACGAAATTTGTATAGCAAGATATTAATAGTAATGAATCATGAATCATCAGTCTTTTTATGCATTTTGAATAAGGGAAGAATACCTGTTATGGCGGCCTAGATGCATGTATATGCAAAAGCTATAGCATGACACGCCACCTTGGTCTCCTTTGTTTGTATTAAACCTTTAAACAACAGAAAGTTCACATATGTAGCTCAATAAATAAGAAAACTCTTCGCAAAAATAAACCTTTCTTGTATTTAATTTATTTATTTTTAGTATGTTTTTAGGTAAATATTTTTTGGTGGACTGTGATTTTCCAAATCGGCGTCAGTTTTTAGCTCCTTTTCGAGGTGTTCGTTATCATCTTTCCAATTTTACCGGGCAAGGGCGACATCCTGAAAATGCTAATGAATTATTCAATCTTCGACATGCATCTTTGAGGAATATGGTTGAAAGGTTGTTTGGCATATTCAAATCACGGTTCACAATTTTTAAAACAGCTCCTCCATTTCCATTTAAAATTCAAGCAAAGCTGGTGTTGGCTTGTGCGGGATTACATAACTATCTTCGCAAGGAGTGTCGTTCCGATGAATTTCCAATTGAATTAGATACTGAAGATGCATTATCCTCAAGATAGTGAAGAAGATGATGATTTTGAAATACTTTCGAAACTCAAGAACAACAAAGGGAGAATGCCAACCAATGGAGGAATTTTATAGCTACTGAAATGTGGAGTGATGTTGATGTAGTAAATAATAATATGCATTAGATCTATGTTCTTTCTTTCGTACTTTATTTGTTATTTTTACAATAAATATTTTTAATAACCTTAGTAGTTTATTTTTTTCAATTAAAAAGTAACCGAAGCTTTAAAAAATGTGCAAGAAGTCCATCAAAGTCAATCGACCCCTTTTTTTATTTTTTGGCTGGGGTTGAGCTTAAACTCTTCCCTCCCCCATAGCCGAATACAACCATAGCCAACCTCCCCCCTAGTCAAGTCATCTTCTTCATCTCTTTCTGGTTCGACTGTCTCGGTCTCTTCTTTTTTTTTTTCTTTCTTGATTACTTCTTTCCTTTCTTCCTCTCCCTTAATCACACAAACACCCATACATACACAATCTCTAAAAT
The DNA here is from genome assembly GCA_039657365.1 of Stephania yunnanensis. Lineage (NCBI taxonomy): Eukaryota > Viridiplantae > Streptophyta > Magnoliopsida > Ranunculales > Menispermaceae > Stephania > Stephania yunnanensis. Next base: position 45,728,202 of record CM077584.1, on the reverse strand, counting down.
CAAAATTAACAGTCCCCTCTTCTTCTTTTCTTCTTTATTCATCATAGGGGCGAAATTGAGAGAGAACGAGAGAAGGGATTGAGAGAGAGAGATTCAACAAGACAGTGAGGAGAAACGAAGGAAGAACGAAGCAAAGGTTGAAGATGGTGAAAAGTGGGGCACATACCCATGTTCGATTTCGAGATTTACATGGATGTTTATCAAAAGTCATCCAAATAAAAGTTTATCAAAGTCTATCAAAGTCCTTACAAAAGTTCATTAAAGTTACTAAAAGTCATTAAAAATAAAGTCTATCAAAGTTTTAAAAAGTCTCCAAAAATCTACAAGTCTCTAAAAGTCTATAAAAGTCATCCACTTATAAAAGTAACTAAAAGTCTATTAAAATCTCAATTGAATACACCCCCCTCTCTCCTTGGAGTGACTTGCAAGCAAGATGATACCATGCATGCACAACTGTAACTGGTCAATGTCAATGCACGCACCCAATTAATTAATTAATTATGGGTGTATTTCTATTTAATTAGCAGTTAATTAAATAATTATGAGACTGAAATAGATGTTCTTAAATTTTAAGAGCTTGATTTTTGTTTTAGTCAATTAATAAATGGAGGAATTAATATATTCCTTGAAACAACCAAACACCTTAAATACTTTAAATAAATAAATACCTTAAAATAGAAAAAAATTAAAAATTAGAAAATTAAAATGATGAAAGGAGGATGCATGCGAACTTTCTCTCAGCTCCAACTTTATATATATATATATATATATATATATATGGCATATGCTATTCGCACCCCACTTTTTACTTTCGTACCCCATATTTGAATTTTTTTACTTCTTAGGGAAATGACTCTACTACCCCTCCATATAAAAGGGTTTTTACTCACTCATACCCCATTCGCCCATTCCCCAATCACCTCTTTCTCAAATCACATCCTCACCACCAACCAAAATCCAATGAAATCCGAGTAAAACTACATCGATTCGAACGTTGTGGGTGCATTCCTCATATCTTTTAGTGTCCATTTCTAGGTTTTTTTTTTTTTTTTTTTTTGGGGGAGGGGAGCTTTGATTTGGGGCTTAAATTTTGCATTTTGGGTGTAAAGTTTAGATGGAATCGAAATTATCAAGCGATTATGTGCAAAACCTACTATTTTTTGGTCATTTTCATGTATTTTTTTAGGAGTTTTGAAATTTTTTTGTTCATTCTTGTTGCCTGCAGGTAAGGGTGTTAATTTTTTGTCCAGTCCCACCTGCCCGATTTTGTTCGGTCCAGAAAAAAAAAGAAGGTTTGGACAATAATTTTTAAATACGGGATGGGTCTGGACAAAGCTTAGATGTCCAAATTAAAATCCGGGCCGGGTCTAGACAAGTCCCTCTAAGCCCAAACTCGATCGGATTTCAAAGATACCTAATTTATTTGAAAATATAGCTCCATACATAGTATAATTCACAAAAACAACAATAGAAATAAAGAAACTACATAACTTGTATAGAATGTACTATTTTAGTTTTGAGATTTGGCTAAATTGCTTGAGACAGCATTATGCATTTTGTTTTTAATAAAAAATATTATTATGTCTTGTAATTTAAAATATTAAATAAAACTTGAACATTACTTTTTAAAATTATGTTAGAGTAGATTTATTATGAGTAGTTTACAATGATTTTAATTATTAAAAAAGCTTTTAAACATAAAATAGTTACAAAAAAAAACTTGACAAAATTTGGACATTTGGATAACTCGGATTAAAAGTAAATCGAGTCTGGGCAAGGTATACTTGTATGATTTTACAACCGAGCCGGGTTTGGACAATGCAAATGCTCATTTATTTCAAGGGTGGCTCGTACCTGTACCCGTCCATACCCGAAAAACTGACACCCCTACTCGCATGTATCGAATACATAGGGTCGATAACTCTAAAGATGTGTTGGACCCAAGGGTCGATAATTCTAAAGAGTTCTCGGACACACATGACCGACAACTCTTAAAAGGTCTCGGCTAGATCCCTCCGTCACCTACCGAGACCGAGTTCTCTCTACAATCTTGGTCGGAGTCGGTCGTTAGCTCTTTAAAGGTCTCTGTCTTAGTCGACCGATATCTCTTTAGAGGTCTCGGCCTTGTGTGGCCGAACCTCACGGACGACACTACTTCACTTTTGGGATACGATGCGACCACATCCGACCTCGTTCAATGAAAAAAACACTTCTACGACACATGGTGATCTAATACAAATGCTCTACAATAACTAAAGCTGAGAAATGGAAAGGATTAAGGGGTATAGAGGTGAGGTTAGCAAATGGGGTAACATTCGTTGAGGGTTGGGGTAGTTTCAGAATAATTTACAAAAAAGCACAGTAAAAAAACTCAAAAATGAGGTACAACAAAGCAATGGGGCATAAGAAGCAAAAAGTGGGGTGGGAATAGCTGGTGCCTAAAATATTGGGTATGCTTTCCATTGAATCGATACTGATCATGATATGACCCATAAGATCATCCTTCCATTGCCCGTTCTCCTATGGAAGCTCCTACTCATCTCGATCAAAATAGATCTCTTTAGAGCATCAAAAAAAAAAAACTCTTTGGAGCGACAAAAGAAAACTCTTTGGAAAGAGCCCGAGCACTATATAAACTACCAAAGAAACAAAGAAAGTTATTGATCAAATTTGTATTTTTTTGATATACCTACTTGATAAGTTTTGTACAAGCAGCTTGGTGAACTACTTTATTGTGCCATTGGACACGAGAACTTCCTAATGCATATATGATCCTTTTTTTTTTTTTTGAAAAGCAATGCATATGATCCAATTAATCACGTTCTTAAGCATATATATGTCAATTCATGATTGTAAGAATTTGGCAAATGTCCTCCAATGTTTTTTATTTTATTTTTTCCTACTTATTTTGTAGAAATAACACACAAATGGACATGCTTGGCTTAAAAACAAGGACATGCTTGAGTTTAATCGTTGTAACGACCCTAAAATTTTAATCAGTACCACGTGACATCTCAAGACTATGACCTGACCTATCGTGATGTGGCATACTCGGTCAACCCTCGGGAGTCGACACCGAGATTAGGATCCGTAGCTCGGACCTACATAGACATCGCCAATAAGTTTAGGGCATGCCAACTAAGGTATAAACAATTATTTTTGTGTGATGTGTTAAATTGTTGTATTATTAATTAATTTGCATCGCACCAATTAATTTTTTTATTGGTCTTGTCGTGTGCGCTGTGACGGCCCCAACTTTTAAACAAGGCACCGTCTGGCTTAATCCCGTAATCAAGTCTTAATCCTAACTACATAAGACTTAATTACGTATTAGTCAGTCTTTCGTCCCTATATTTCACAAAACACATGTTCATATATTATTAGATTTCAGAGTTAATTAAAATTTATTTATCATTTTCATGTTATTACATATTACCACATATTTTAAAGATTATGCAAAAGTTTTCATTATCCAAAATCCTAAGTGTGGGAAACCAGAAAAGTACAACACACGCATGTGTATATATGGAACTAGTCACTCAACCCAATGTACAACTCAAAATGTACAGTAAAGACATAAACAACAATAATACAACAAAATTCGAGTCATACAGAATTAGATAGGAGAGTCGCCGAAATACTCAGAGAAAGTCGTCGATCTTCTCATTCCCTTGCCATTCTCGACGGATCTACACTCATCGTCACAAATTAGATAGTGAGTATACTAATATTTAAGTAATAATTGGAGAATTATATGCCACATTTTCAAAATAAAGAATGGTATTTAAATGCATAACGTAACGAAATAATTGCTAAAATAAGTTATGTAAGTAAATACCACAGTTAAAGATGTATAGACTGACACAATCTAAATCAAGATGATCTACTTTCGATCGGCGATAAGAACTATCACCGAACCCTGTCAAGGCCCGCCTCACTAAGCCCTGACCTAACCTAATTATCCTAATTAGGTTCCTAACCCAAACGATTAACTTCAAACCTCGAAATGACTCGTAATTCAATCCTTAAAAATGTAAAAATTTAGGCAACACCACCTTTAAAAATGGACTGCCGAGAAAATCACCTAATAGACAGCAGATTGGGGAGAAGCCTAGAAGGACTCACAGCTCCCCGCAGTTCACAATATATATCAAATTAGGAGACTCTCAACCTATTTGAGTGTATGTCACGTCCTATGCTCACCTCGGAACCTAAAATAGTATATATAAATCGAAAAATTAAACTTTAAGAAAGTAAAACATTCACTAAATCTTCGAGTCTTGTTTGTCCTTCATTGTCTTCATTGAGTATCTAACATCATCAAAAACATCTCGAAGATGTCAGATAAGTAAATTCCTATACTACTCTATACTCCTGCAAATGTTAGTTCGAATACATGGCGACATGTAATTGCATTTCCAAAATAGCAAGAAATTTATATAACAACGTGAAACCATTTCATCACTATTTAAGGTTCACAAACAGGTTGGGCGACCTAAGAATGAACCTAAACAAGTAATGAAAGTCCAATGCATGCTACCCCGGAGTCGACATTACACGCCTTAGACGCCTGCAGTACATCTAGTTTGGAGTAGAGCACTTCACACTCTTACGACCGAAGTAGAGGCAACTCTATTCGGATGCCATGTATGCATGACCAAGAATGATGCGAAATGCAATGCAGACTAAACACGAATGCAAGTACAAAGATAAATTCCATAAATAGTAAAGACCACTGTAGGGTTTATTTACAGCCCAACCAACTCAAAGTTGGCCACGAAGCCTCACACAACGTTTTTTCGGCCTTCACGTACTTCAACGAGTCCTATTCAATTACAAATTTCACATTATAGAGTAGAGTTACCACTCTATTCGAATACTTAAATCTATATTTCAAGTCACAATGAAATGAAACCACTTTCAAACTCATTTATATACATCACTTTTGGTTCTAAACCACTTTCAATTTCACAACAAAGTTCAAACTACTAAAGGTCCGATACTTCCTTTTAAAGTTCCAACTATTTTTCTTAATTCTTTTCCTATGTTTGTATATTTCACTAGGTTTCTATAACACTCATTTAGCATGAAAACAACTTACAAGTTTCATATGCCTTCCAAACTGAGATTATAACTCTATTTTAGTACTTCAAAGTCATAATTCAACTTACAATGAGTTTAAAATCCTCTAATAACTTTTATTGACTACTTGACATCTCCGAAAACACAGTTTCACTTTTTTTCATATGTTTAAACTATAAATAGGTTATAAACTCTTTGTTGGGTTCCAACACAAATAACAACTTACAATTTACTCATTTTATCGACTTTTGGAACCTTTTCCTTAGCCAAAACACCAAAACATTGTAAAGCAAGGTTTATATGAGTCTTTCATTCATATTTCAAGTTACAACTACCCATAAAAAGAAGCCATCAATACTTAGCCAAATTATAGGTAGTGCAGATTTTTCATTAGCGAGCCCCTATGTTTGACGCTAAATTTCAACCTCTAAATCAATAAATCTCACCACATGCCTGATTGACCATTGAAATATGATATACCAAGATTCCAACAAACCTATTCCCAAGCATTTTGGACATCTATAAGGTCTTTCAATCATTCGTTAAACATGACTACTTCAACTTATTGACCAAACATGCTTGCTTGCAATCCACCAAAGATCATCACCCCCTAATTCCCAAGCATTTTGGACATCTATAAGGTCTTTGAATCATTCGTTAAACTTGCTTGCTCAAAACTTTGGACTTTTGAGCACTGTGAAACTAGGTTTGACCACTTAATTTGAATTTCCAAAACTCCAAGCACATTCACCCCACCTTAAAATTGAAAATCCCAAATAAAAATAGGTTATATGGAGTATCAATCCACCAAAGATCATCACCAAATACCAAGAATTGAAGAAAATAACCATGTCCGACTTTTCCTACCTAGACATAGTTCAAACATTAAATTTCATTGATTAAATTTATCAAAACTCATTCGAATGGATTGTAAACTGATATTAACTCAACTCAAATTGATCAATTCACTTTGAAAAGATACAACATATCAAGGCAATATCACCAGCACTGATTCCCCTTTTCCCCATCGTCATCTATTGTTTCACAACCCCCTAAACCATAATCAACATTTGAATAACAATACTAACGACAATCCAACCACCATAAAATCCAATGAAATAATTATGAATCGAATTCGGATTGCTCAAAACTCACTTTAATAAGTGATTCACTTCTTCTCTTCTTCAAGTCCACAGCCGAGAGGTTGTCCAGAGAAGTGAGAGTGGAGAGCCGAGACTATGGGAGGTAGAGAATGAGGGCACGACCGTGAGGGAGAGGCGAGTGAGCGGGAGAGCCGAGATAGAGAGAACGCCGAGAGGGAGAGAGAGCACCTTGAGGGATTCGAGAAAGGAGAGTCGAAAGAGAGAGACAGTGAGAATTGTCGAGGTGAAGAAGATGGTTGTATGGGAGTAACGAAGGAGATGAAATCGAGTTTCGTTCTCATTTGGTTTAAGGGTTTGAGTTTGTAAATTACCCATTTGCCCTTTAATTATTATCCAAGCCTTTACAAATCTAATACCCTCCAAGGTCATTTCACAATATTATTTTGTTTTATTTTAGTTTTTCACGTTTATCTATTTATTTTTAAACCCAATTTACCTCGAAAAATACCTTAATTTTGTCAAAAATCGACGAAAATACCATCGCACTCAGAAACATGTGGACACCACATCTAAACCTTACCTGGACCCCATTTCGCGTCGAATATAATATATTACATCAATTAGTCACACAACACAAAAAAAAATATTTAATTTAGGATCTCCGATCTGTAATGCATGAGTCCCACCTCGAATATCCAAAACTCTCATTAAATTCTACAAATCCCTAAGTAGTCGTTAATTAAGTTTATGAAATGCTAGGATTTCACAATTTTTCCTAACTAATTAAAAATTTCTTCCTCGAAATTTGAACTTACAGGTTACTAAATCAAAAGAGATATGAGAAAATAATCATTCATAAACAACTCTTTTTAATTCAAACCTCTAAACCGTTTCCAAGGTGAACCATTAAGTGGAACCAATCACTTTCGTTGTATTTAACAACTCGGTGGTAGGGATCACAACCATTTTAAATTTTCATTTTCCCAGATCTTGGTTTAATGAAAAGTTATCTCTAAATATTTGTCAATCCTTACAATTTATGAATTTCTAACGAGTTAAACAATCAACTATGTAGAATATCTAAGAAACCTTATTCTAATTTATATTTCACGTATTGAACCTTATTCAAGAATCAATTCATAGCCAGATCTAGTCTATCTTGCTTTTCATAAAACAATTTTCGTTCTTAACTAAACAATTATTCCATAAACTGTTGATAATTCTTTCCAATCCACCCAGCTTTGGTATACATATCCTAGTTTACCTTTTGATCATTGATCATATTTTTATTTGAACTGTCGGTCGATCAATTCTTAGGCTATCATTAGTTTAAACGTATAAATAATGTAAATAATATTTGAGCTAAACATTAGATACTAAACAGAGCTGCGCGTCTATCTAATTCATCACCATTTCTAGGGTTTCTCAACAGAAACCTGAATTTACATAAGTCATCCCATGACTATAGATATCTAATTACATTCCGATCGGAAAATGAAACCTGACACCTCTTACAACTCCCATTCATTCTTTAAATGTTTACTCAAAATATTATTTATGTTGTGGACTAGATAATAATTACCAATTCAAGCTCGTCAGCCAATTCACTTAACTTTCTATTTGACTAGTTAAAACCCCATTTTCTATTTATGAGTTCACTAAGAACCTCATTTCATTCACTGATTCATTAATTATTTTCAAACTATCTTTATAACTACTTCAATTTCCATATTTATCAATGCAATCGCATTGTTTTCTACATTTCTCCAAATACTGAGATTTTCATCATCTCAATCTCAATCCTTCACTGTTCACAATATTTTTTTCATTACCTAAATAGAGACAATTTTTCTTAACTTGAGTAGATATATATTTTCTAGACAAGGATCAACATATTTCTTGATTATACTCGCAATATGAACTTTAACTTGTATCTCATACAAGTTACTAATATGTTGTCTCTTTTCATTACTTTTCAATACATATTTTTGGCTCTACCCAATTTTACATTGAAAGAATATTCAATTCTTCAAACATATCTACTCAGATACAATGTACTCTATTCAGTGTTTCAAACCACTAGGGATCATACTGACTAACTGAGCTGTAAGTCGTGCTTCTCTTTTTATTTCTCATTTGTATCTTCACCGTCAATCAGGTACCTTACATCAATTCCAATTTAAAAATAACCTAGTGCTTTAAAATCTCATCACTGACTAATCAGGTGATGTAGCACTATATATGAATCGATATACAACATCTTCACTAATATCAGTTGTATATTACTTTGATTAAAACTTTCAAACGAAACATCATACGTATGTGAGAATGGCTTAACCATTTAATTGTCTATACTTAAGCATCCAACTAACTCAAACGAAACATCATAGACGTTTCTATTCCAACTTTCACTAATTCATTCAATTATTCAAAGACAAGTGGATGCATCACACCAATCCTTTATGCTATGAAAGAATCGTGATTTTGAAACGGAGTTACTTTCAGACTTTTGGTCATGCACAACTACTCCAGTGCCTTAACTTGACTAAAGGAGTCCGTTAGTGCCACTTCTAGCAATCACAAGTTATCACAATGTCTCATTTTATTTTTTATTTATACTGAGAGTCTATTTTGTTCAATTTTTGTCAATCTTAGCTATTCTCACATTTATTTCATCCTTAATCCCTTTACAAACTTACTACGACACTTTCGATCAACACATAAATCACTTACAGCTCCTTAATCTTGACTTAGAAAAGTAATTTATATATATTCTCTTTTCGAAATTTTAGCTGAGGATAATGCAACTTCTTATGATTATTTAATCAATTGAGGTTTTCCTTGGCTAAACTTCATTCGAAATAGAGATATTTTGTGACTCAAACAGTTAAACTGTTTGTTATTGTATTAATTTGTTTCTATTAGTCTCAGATTTCCTAACTTTTCTTTTTCTCAACAAGAAATTTGGTACTTTTCAAGAGACTGTAAGCTTACTTTATTTCTTATTGTTCATCAAACTACTTTTGATAAATTCACCTTTCCTTTTCTTTTCTTTTTTTCTTTTTTTTTTCATTTGAAAAGATAAAAGAATTTGAATTTCGAAGCTAGTAATCATCTTACATTAATAAGCTTTTAAAGGATACAATTTCAATCCCTTAAGTCATAGTAATGGAAATTCTCGATATATAGAATTTCATAATGCCTTCCATATAAATCACTTATTCATTCTCAATAAATACATGTATCTTTTCCTTTGTTATATTTTAAGTCGTAGTGATAGGAGTCATAACTAATTGTTGTTAGAAGTGATGATTAGGTACTTTAAATTTCAAAACACAATCATTTGTGTTGATGTTTAATAGCTAATTCAAGCTATTATTAGACCGTTTTCCCAACACCTTGACTTCTAACACATAAATCTGTTTTATAACAACATATAATCTGGTGTTAACAAAGTTTAATTCTAACTCGTTTTTTATTCGAGAAGAAAATAATACTTTGCTCCAAAGTATTTTATTTTCATGGAATCCAACTTAGACAACTTGACTGAACTTGTCACAATCTCATTGTGATTTCCAAGTCAAAGTTCAATTTTAGAACCATGTGTCTCCTTTTTCGTTATTAACACTTGTTTCGGAAACTACCTACATTTGGTTATGAATTCAACCAATACTTATAAAATAGGTCTTCACGAATTGCTAATTCAAATGGTATTAACATCATTCTTAATTTTAAGGTAATCCTATCTTACACTTCCTACAAGTCTCAACTTTAGCTTTAATATTTTCCAAATGATTTTCAATCATTTGAAACTCAATTTGAGTCTATTTTGACATTTTTCCTGAGCGTTTTAATTATAATAGTTCAATACTTTTGATTTCTCAAGAGTCAATGTTCAACACTTACGTTCCTGACTCTTTTGGACGTTCATTCTTAACTAATTCGATATTGGTTTTATAACTGATACTTTCATCAATTATATTAGTACAGAACAACGTACAACACCTTTGTGAATCTAGACTTTCCCAAGTCTATTTCATTTCTATTTACTCTCAATTTTCGTTTCGTAAGTCTATTCTCTTTTTCGATTGTCTGCTACTAATCTCACTCGCCATTTCTCGCGAGTTGAGAATCATACAAACAAAGAGAATACATTACCTATCACATATCTAGTGATAATATAATAATACACAACAAACAATTTACAATAATATTGTATTCCCCGCTCACAATCACTTCCCAACTAATCGCGACCTTATTCTAAACCTTGTTATTTAAAACCATCCTTAGGTTATTCAAACCTAATTTAACTCTAGAGCCTTAACCCAAACGTCCCAATAAACTCAATCCTCAACTAAACCTCAATATCATTTCTAACAATTTCTCGATTGAGCTTAACCTTAGCTCTGATACCAACTCTGTCAGGGTCCGTCTCACTAAGCCCCGACGTAACCTAATTATCCTAATTAAGTTCTTAACCTATACGATTAACTTCAAACCTCGAAATGACTCATAATTCAATCCTTAAACAGCTCCAAATATAAATTTACATCCTCATTACAACCCAAATTCATTATTCGTTTAGTTGGAGCAAATTAGGAAATAATACAGACTATTCTCCGTATTTTTATAAACGTTTTGGCAGTACCACCTCCCCTAAAAGTGGACTGCCGAAAAAATCACTTAATAGACAACAAATTGGGGAGATGCCTAGAAAGACTCGCAGTTCACGATATATATCAAATTAGGAGACTCTCAACCTATTTGAGTGTATGTCATGTCCTACGCTCACCTCGGAACCTAAAATAGTATATATATATATATATATATATATATATATTACAACAAAAAAATTAAACTTTAAGAAAGTAAAACATTCACCAAATCTTCGAGTCTTGTTTGTTCTTCATTGTCTTCATTAAGTATCTGACATCATCAAAAACAACTCGAAGATGTCAGATAAGTAAATTCCTATACTGCTCTGCACTCCTGCAAATGTTAGTTCGAATACATGGCGACATGTAATTGCATTTCCAAAATAACAAGAAATTTATATAACAACGTGAAACCCTGTCATTAATATTTAAGGTTCACAAACAGGTTGGCCGACCTAAGAATGAACCTAGAACAGTAATGAAAGTTCAATGCATGCCACCCCGGAGTCGACATTACCTGCTTTAGACGCCTGCAGTACGTCTAGTTTAGGGTGGAGCACCTCACACTCTTACGACCGAAAAATGGGCAACTCTATCCGGATGCCATGTATACATGATCAAGAATGATGCGAAATGCAATGCAGACTAAACACAAATGCAGGTACAAAGATAAATTCCATAAATAGTAAAGACCACCGTATGGTTTACTTACAGCTCAACCAACTCAAAGTTGTCCATGAAGCCTAACACAACGTTTCTTCGGCCTTCACGTACTTCAACGAGTCCTATTCAATTATAAATTTCACATTATAGAGTTACCACTCTATTCGAATACTTAATTTATATTTCAAGTCACAATGAAATGAAACCACTTTCGAACTCATTTATATACTTCACTTTTGGTTCTAAACCACTTTCAATTTCACAACGAAGTTCAAACTACTAAAGCTCCGATACTTCCTTTTAAAGTTCCAAACTATTTTTCTTAATTTTTTCCTATGTTTGTACATTTCATTAGGTTTCTATAACACTCATTTAGCATGAAAATAACTTACAAGTTTCCTATGCATTCCAAACTGAGATTATAACTCTATTTTAGTACTTCGAAGTCATAATTCAACTTACAATGAAATTAAAATCCTCTAATAACTTTTATTGACCACTTGACATCTCCGAAAACATAGTTTCACTTCTTTTTCATACGTTTAAACTATAAATAGGTTCTAAACTCTTTGTTGGGTTCCAACACAAATAACAACTTACAATTTACTCATTTTATCGACTTTTGGAACCTTTTCCTTAGCCAAAACACCTAAACATTGTAATCAAAGGATTATATGAGCCTCTCATTCATATTTCAAGTTAAACCTACCCGTAAAAAGAAGCCATCAATACTTAGGTAGTGCTGATTTTTCATTACCGAGCCCTTATGTTTAACGCTAAATTTCAACCTCTAAATCAATAAATCTCACCATAAGCCTGATTGACCATTGAAATAAGATATACCAAGATTCAAACAAACCTATTCCCAAGCATTTTGGACATCTATAAGGTATTTGAATCATTTGTCAAACATGACTACTTGCATCTGTCCAAATTGTTTATAATTTTGACAGTGGCTCGCAGGCTACCTTTGCACCATTTTTTCACTACCAAAACAAATGATTGTAAGTTTGTACCTTTCCATTCAATAAAATATGATAGACAAGGGTTAAAATAAGCTCAACCCCACGTAGTTTGGATATGGTTTGATACTTCAACTTATCGACCAAACTTGCTTGTTCGCAAGCAGTTTTTTATACGAAGCCAAAACTTTGGACTTTTGAGCAGTGTGAAACTAGGTTCTACCCGCTAATTCGAATTTCCAAAACTCCAAGCACATTCACCCCACCTTAAAACCGAAAATCCCAAATAAAAATAGCTTATATGGAGTATCAATCCACCAAAGATCATCACCAAATACCAAGAATTGAAGAAAATAACAATGACCGACTTTTCCTACCTAGACACAGTTCAAACATTAAATTTCATTGATTTAATTTATCAAAACTCATTCGAATGGATTGTAAACTGATCTTAACTCAACTCAAATTGATCAATTCACTTTGAAAAGACACAACATATCATGGTCAATATCACCAGCACCGATTCCCCTTTTCCCCATCGTCATCTATTGTTTCACAACCCCCTAAACCATAATCAACATTTGAATAACAATACTAACGACAATCCAACCACCATAAAATCCAATGAAATAATTATGAATCGAATTCGGATTGCTCAAAACTCACTTTAATAAGTGATTCACTTCTTCTCTTCTTCAAGTCCACAGCCGAGAGGTTGTCCAGAGAAGTGAGAGTGGAGAGCCGAGACTATGGGAGGTAGAGAATGAGGGCACGACCGTAAGGGAGAGGCGAGTGAGCGGGAGAGCCGAGATAGAGAGAACGCCGAGAGGGAGAGAGAGCACCTTGAGGGATTCGAGAAAGGAGAGTCGAAAGAGAGAGACAGTGAGGACTGTCGAGGTGAAGAAGATGGTTGTAACTTGTAACGAAGGAGATGAAATCGAGTTTCATTCTCATTTGGTTTAAGGGTTTGGGTTTGTAAATTACCCATTTGCCCTTCAATTATTATCCGAGCCTTTACAAATCTAATACCCTCCAAGGTCATTTCACCATATTATTTTGTTTTATTTTAGTTTTTCATGTTTATCTATTTATTTTTAAACCCAATTTACCTCGAAAAATATCCTAATTTTGCCGAAAATCGATGAAAATACCGTCGCACTACAAAACATGCGGACACCGCGTCTAAACTTTATTTGGACCCTATTTCGCGTCGAATATAATATATTAAATCAATTAGTCATGCAACACACAAAAAAATATTTAATTTACGATCTCCGGTCCATAATGCATGAGTCCTACCTCGAATATCCAAAACTCTCATTAAATTCTACAAATCCCTAATTAGTCGTTAATTAAGTTTATGAAATGCTAGGATTTCACATAACCTTTCTCACTACTATATGGAGTTGCGCTCAACATATTCTACACTAAAAGCGGAGTTGTGCTCTACGCTTACAAATAATCTATCTCATTCTTGTCGATCATCCCGAATCTCATAACTCGTGTATCGCGCAAGTGTAGTGGTGAGTGCCGGAACCCCGGTAGACCCATGTCCCCGTGAACCGCGCATCTCTCGTGCAATTGACACTGGATAATTTCTACTTTAGTTTTCAAAAAGAAATAATTTCAAATTTCTAGGATTCCAAAACTAGATAGGCTACAAAACCCAAAAGAGCATAATGCAAGTCTAATCAAATCCAAATTATCCCAATAGCATGCTTTTCATCAATTCTTTATTAAAAACAACACCAAGAGTAGAAATTGGAATCAATGAAACATGTTACAAGGCATCATGTCACAATATTCAATCATGAATAGACACAAGAACAACATGATGTGAGATTACAAGTAACAATGCCTACAAATAGACCAATAAATCAATAAGAGTGATGAAATGAAATATAGAATAATTTTCACTGCTTTACTTACAATTCACACGCTTGTCCTAGTCTATCTGATCTCTCAACACTCAGAAATGCATTTCCAAACTCCCGGGATCTCCCCTTAGTTCCCTGGAGTTGTTTGATAAGTTTTAGAGTGAGTTTGGACCCATTTATAATATTTAAATCATGTTTGGACTTTGTTGATTTTTATACTAACAGAGGCAAATTATCGTGCTATTTTACACCTCTAGCGCGCTAATCAAGATTAGCGTGTAGTTTTCGACATTAGCGTGCTAATTGAATATTAACGCTCTAGATTATCGACCTAGCGCGTTATGTGCAGCAGAACCCAGAATTTTACTCTTCGAATTCTGGGTTTGTGCGACACATAGGCTTTGTTTTCACGTTGGGGGTACACATTACAAGAGGTCCTTAACACCCATCCCAACACAAAACAACGACAACATCATCAACTTCATGAATTCACAAAGTTTATGATGTGGAGAAGTTACCTAGCTTAATGATGATCTTCTTCCTCACCAAAGCTTCACTAATTTGCACACTTCTCCTCTTCCAAATCCACACCAACAACTCTCTCTTCTCTCTTCTTTCCTTACCAAATCGATTTGATGAAGATGAGAAACGAAATTGTTGACTTATAGGTTCATTTGATTATGTTGAGATATGTTTGAATTATAGTCATTGATCAATGTGCGCGCACGTATCACGAGGTTTATCTCATGGACCACCTTGTCCCACTTGTCCCTCAAGTCACCATTGAGTGACTCCACATGTTAACACCTTGTCTCATGATGGGTTAATGCGTGTCTCGATGCACATCCAATGCCTATTGTTTTATTTTACTAACTTTAGGCACATTAATGCTTATATTAAATGCGACCATATTAGCCACTGATAACACCAATATAAATTCACATTTAACTCAAATTAATTAAGCTTACACCATAAGCCGCTAGCTTGGTCCCACGTCGACATGCGACTCGAGGTACGTCCCCGCTCGTCTCAATACTTATACACTCGTATAAATTGACTTAATAGTCTACACATATACAATACACTAAGCATACATTACAAAAAACATAAAATATACATTGGCTCTTGCCTCGGTAAATGGACATATCACGGTGTGGGTCCCACAGTATGGGTCGTTGATCCTGTTTAAGGAATAAACACAGTTAGCGATTTTGGGTCGTTATATGTGCGTAGTGACGAGAGTGTATGACGTCGCGGGGTGCGAGTAATGCGGGTGTATGCGATATTCAGGAGTTTAATAGGTCACATCACACCTTCCAACGATTTTCATCTTCTTCCTCACACCCTACCCCTCATTTTTCTCCCTCACCAAGTCTTCATCACCAAACTCTCCTCGCACCTCCACGATCTCACTGTTTCCCTCGCAAAGTCTCTCCCTCGTGGCACCCTCCTCGGCGACCTCCCTATATCGAGGTGAGTGGTTATTTTTGTTGTCGATTTGGCGGAGGAAATTGAGAGCTATTAATGGTGTTGGGTTGCTCTTGTTGTTGATATAGTTTTAATTGTTATTGTTGTTAGTTATTAAAAGAAAAAGAAAAAAAATATAAAAAAATGTCTCTGGAAAAGACGAATTGATTTGGGGGGGGGGGGGGGGGAGTAGCGAGCCTTAACCGAATGGACCTGGTCGGGTCGACTCAGGTGGACCGGGCCATCCCAACCCAGGTTTGGTTGGACCGGGTTGGGTCCGGACCCAACCCCAAAAAAACGATTAATTTAAGAATTAAGTAAAATTGATGTTTAAATCAAATGTATCACAAAAAATAGATAAAAATTATGAAAAAATTCCAAAAATTCAAAAAAATTAGTAAAAGCTAGAAAATGAGTTTCGATGCTTTTTTAGGCATTCGACACCTCGGTATAATTCAAAAAGTATGTCAAAAATCAAACTTTTTGGAATAAAATTATAAATTTGTGGTCTCATATTATAAATTCACTTAATGTGACTTAAAATAATTAAAATGGTAAAATTGGACATTAAGGACTTAGGAAACCATAGTCGGGTGTCGAGTGCGCATCTCGAGGTGTGAGCATGACATTTTGAGGGCGATTTGCGATTGCTTGTGGTAAGTAAAACCAGCTAGGAAATGCTTTGTAGTTCATTTGAACATATATTTCATTGTTATTGTACCATGTATTTTTCTTGAAATTCCCCCCATCTATGAGTGTCCGAGGGCCAATTGAGCCATACAAGTGTGTCTCTGATTGGAGTGGGTACCAGCTTGCAACCGGAGTCATGACCTCAAGTCATTGGAGTATTTGGTCAAAATGAGATGTATTTTATCCGAGGCACTGCTGATATCCTTCATTCATTACGGTCTAGGTAAGGAGGCGATGCCGTGTCTTAGAACCCAAGTCTGCTTGGCGTTGTCGCGACTCTTCGGCCTTGTGGCACCCGCACTTGATGGTTTTGGACTACTTGGGCACCTCTTTATTGTTTCATTTGACACTCATTCATCATTGTACTTTCATTTTTACAGTCTTATTATCATGCATTCCATTTAGCTTTCTTTCTATCTACATGACTTTTAGACTGCTTTATTTATTTTGAATTACTGTTTATATTATACTGGCTTTTATTTACTGGATTCGACATTCTTGTGTTTAACTGAGTGCAGATCCGCAGCCGAGCAACGGCAAAACGCTGATACTTGGCAATCTATTCTAAGGATATCAGAGCGGCCCACATTTACATACTTTTGTCGATTTTTGACTTTTTTTGTATTACTTATATATGTTGTTATCACACCTGTGATACTTGTTTGGGTTGAGAGATACACGTGACTTGTATATCATTTTTGCTTAGTTATAACACTTGATATAAGATATACATGAATATACATATTTACAGGGTTCTAGATTTAGGATGTCCAGCTCTTTTACTTTATTGTAAGTTGTTTAACGTACTAATTGCTTCCGTTAACTTGTAAAACTTGAAAATTACAAATAACTCGAGTTAAAAATTATGAATTTATTTATATGAATGGATTGGAAGGCTAACTAGGCTTACGTTGACCTTGCGAGACTGGCTCGGGGTCCACATGTGCTTAGGCTGGGCAGGGCCTAGTTTGTGGGAAACTGGGACCGTCACAGTTGGTATCAGAGCCAGGTTTTACATGTAGCTCATGATTAACCCATAACCAATATAAGGCACAAATTAAAAAAAACAGAGTTAGGATATGATTTGAACTTAAAGTAGAACTTTATGATTCTGACTTAGAGTCTTAATTGGGAAGTGATAAGAGTTAGAAAAATAAAAAACTTGGATCCTATATATGATAATTATTGTATTGTACTATATTATATCGATAACTATATATACGTTGATTAGAGACTCGCTTACTATTGTAGATCGTGATGACAGATGTACCTGGTTGGAGTGATGATAATGGGGCCATAGGTCCTCGATTCGTGAATATTGAGGAGGTACAATTATTGACTCCCATGATCAACGATTAGACGAAATCCTGAGGATACTCAAGGCATAGATCGCAGCTACGCCATCACCATCTTCGTCGACAGTGCCCACTGTTCAAGAGGGAAGTGCGCCTATCGTACAAGCCACTCCAATGGCTCTCGTTGTACCGACACCACCCATTTTAGTTGAAATAGTACTAGTTTAGACTGAGACGGTATCACCCACACCACTTGCACCAGCAGAGACTACGCTGACTACATAGATATGAGCACTGGGGCGACAGCTGAGGCATGACATTCACGAGAGTTCCAAAGACATAGACCAACTGAGTTTTATGGGGGCACGAATCTCAAGGTGGCAGATAAATTTATGAAGAGCCATTAGAAGATACACGACATCCTAGCCACACCAGAGCCTACAAGACCGAGCATATCATCAGGGTTGATGTTTGGAGAGGTCGATGCGTGGTGGCATAATATGATGGCTACCCAGGAGCCCAAAGATTGAGCAGAATTCAAGATGTGATTTAATCAGAATTACTTTCCGCCTTAGGTCCTGACGCTGAAGAGGGCCAAGTTTTTAAAGCACCCGATAGTGTACTTAGAAGTCGGTGATGCGGTATATGGGTAGGTATTTGCAGTTGTTGGATTATGCTGGGAGGATATCTAACACGACGTCGATCAGGCATACTATTTCATGGAAGGTCTGTTGAGGGACATCTGAGGCATCATAGTGACTATTGAGTCAGGGAGTTTACAGGCGGCATATGAGAAGAGCCCGACCAAAAAAACATACTTGAACACACACCCCGATGAGATCATCCCAGCACTAGCATCAGCGTAGTCAGATTATAGGTCAAGTGGTGAGAAGAGAAGGAAGAGACACTGACCGTTCAGGCTGAGAGATGATAAAGCACAGAGTAGAAGATCCATCGCGCCACCATCCCATCCAACGCGCGTAGTGCCAATACCATCTGTTTCGTTACGGAGTTATGTCAATACACCACAGTAGCCAACACAGTTAGGGTTACCACAACAGTATCAGTGGACTGAGGATAGAGGTAGAGGCGATGGTCAGGGGCAGAGGTACGGACATGGTCAAGGACATATATATGACTAGGGACAGGGACAGAGGTCAGTCAGACGCAGGGACAGGGTCATCAGATTCCACCAGGGCCAAGACCACATCGAGCATGTTTTGAGTGTGGATAGACAGGGCACTTCGTCAATACATGTCCACGACTAGGCAGGGTTCAACCTTAGCAGACAGAAAGAGCAAGTTCATGCCATCGCTACACCGGATCCAGCTGCCACCCGTAACCTTATCAAGGGTATGATTTATATTTGCAGTCGATTTATGCATATTATGATTGATTCGGGGTCTACAGTATCTTTTATTTCAGGTCGTATGGTGGATGAGTTAGGATTGACACCTATTATGCTAGAGCGACCCTTTATCTTCAATACGGCTGCTGGGGACAAGATATACCCAAACCTATTATGTGTTGCCTGCCCAATTAAGATAGAGGACCAGGTGATGCGCGCAGACTTGAGGGTATCAGACTTCTTAGAGTTTGATGCCTTGTTGGGCATGGATTGGTTAGCCGCGTACCATGCACGGCTTGAGTGTTTCAGTAAGGTGGTTATGTTTCGGTTTTCGGACCGAGTAGAGTTTAGTTTTCAAGGGACTTCGACCACATTACCGATCACTCAAATCAGAGTGGCCACGAGTTCAGATCTCGAGACTTTTCCTAGTATTTTGAGTACGGTCGAGAGAGTTGAGGTGATGATGGAAGAGGTGCTTGTTGGGTGCGAGTTTTTGGATGTTTTTTCCTGCAGAGCTACCAGGATTACCACCGCCTATAGAGATTGATTTCATCATAGATTTGGTCCCGAGGACTAAACCCATATCAATTCCGCTGTATAGGATGGCTTCTAAGGAGCAAAAGGAGTTAAAGACCCAAATAGATGAGTTGTTAGAGTTGGGACTTATACTTATAAGCATGTCACCTTGGGGAGTACTAATACTATTTGTCAAGGAGAAAGACGACAGTTTGATACTTTACATTGATTACCGATAGCTCAATAGAGTCACAGTGAATAACAAGTATCCATTCCCATGCATTGATGACTTGTTCGATCAGCAGACAAAGGCACAATGGTTCTCGAAGACTGATTTGTGATTGAGATATCACCAGTTGAGGACTCAAGATAAGGATAGTGAGAAGACTATTTTTTGCACGAGATATAGGCACTACTAGTTCACCGTCACGCCTTTTGGGCTGACAAATGCCCCGGCGATGTTCATGGATCTTATGCATCGAGTATTGAGATATTATGTGGATAGATTCGCGATAGTGTTCATCGACGATCTATTCTAGGACTCGTGAGGATCACGAGGAACACCTCCGAACAGTCTTACAAACTTTGAGGGAGTAAAGACTGCACACTAAGTTCAGTAAGTGCGAGTTTTTGCTCATTGAATTTGAATTTCTTGGGCATATTGTCAGAGTCAGTGGAGTGTTAGCAGTGATCGATTGGCCTACACCGATATCAGTGACATACATTCGTGGTTTTCTAGGATTGGCGGGCTACTATAAACGATTTATTTAGGATTTCTCCAAGATTGCTGCGCCAATGACACAGTTAATGAAGATGGAAGTCAAATTTTGGTGGAATGATAGCTGTGAGCAAGCTTTCCAGACTCCGAAGGAACGATTAACGACTACGCCATTATTGGTACTACCAGAGTTAGGAAAGGGTTTTGAAGTGAACACCGATGCTTCTAAAGTTGGTTTGGTCTATGTTTTGATGTAGAATAGTAAAATGATTTCTTACACGTCCCGACAGCTAAAGATTCATGAGAAGAATTACCTTACTCACGACTTAGAGTTAGCAACAGTGGTTTTTGCATTGAATATTTGACGCCATTATCTCTTTGGAGAGATATTCACAATGTTTACTAACAGTAAGAGGTCGAAGTACATTTTTACTCAGAAGGAGTTGAATATGAGACAGAGGCGTTGGATAGAGTTCCTTAAGGATTCTGATTTATTTTTTGAGTATTACCTAGGGAAAGCCAATGTCGTAGCAGATGCATTGAGCCAGATAGGAGCAGACCCAGAGATAATGACTTGCCACATGACACACGAACATAGGCTACTCGAGGCAGCCGAGTTGATGAATTCACTTAATATACCGACCACTACTAGAGTGTTGATTTGTGGGTAGATAAGGAGTCAGACATTGTCTTTATAGAGTATACTTGAGGGTCAGCTGGCAGATGGGCAGTACTAGAAGTTTAGCGAGCTAACTTGAAGTCCTGATCACCCGAATTAGAGTCAGTCGGCAGACTTATGCCTGAGATTTAGAGGGAAACCGTGGATTACATCAATGGTTGAGATTCATGACGAGATACTTTAGGAGGTTCGCCGCTTAAGTTTTACGGTTCATTCGTGTCGGACCAAGATGTATGCGGATATGCGTCGTCTATTCTGGCGGTCGGGGATGAATACTGATGTTAGTGATTACATTTGAGCGTGTGAGATATGCCAGCTATTTAAGGTTGAGCATCGAAGACCCGAGGATTATTACAACCACTTCCCATTCCTCAGTGGAAATAGGAGCATATTGCCATGAATTTCGCCAGCGGATTACCTCGATCTCAGCGCGACCATGATAACATTTGGGTGATTAGGTTGACTAAGTCTGCACACTTCTTACCAGTATCGATGACACACAAGGTAGATAAATTAGCTATTTTGTACGAATGGAAGATTTTCAAGTTATACAGAGTTCCATTATCCATTATGCCAGATAGAGGATCACAATTCACATCACAAATTTGACAGAGCATGCATGCACTCTTTGGCACCATATTAGATTTGAGTACGGCTTATCATCCACGGATAGATGGACAGTCGGAACGGTTGATTCAAGTGTTAGAGGATATGCTTCGCATGTGTGTGTTGAAGTATGATGGTTTTTGGGATGAGTATCTTCATCTATGTGAGTTTGCTTATAATAATAGTTATCAGACCAGTATTAGGATGACATTGTTTGAGGCATTTTA
The DNA here is from genome assembly GCA_039657365.1 of Stephania yunnanensis. NCBI lineage: Eukaryota > Viridiplantae > Streptophyta > Magnoliopsida > Ranunculales > Menispermaceae > Stephania > Stephania yunnanensis. The sequence goes on along the minus strand of CM077584.1, from coordinate 45,706,314 downwards.
CGGTAAGCCACACAGATCTCCATCGTGTTGGGCAGAGCTCGAGGATATGGCAGTTCTTGGGCCAGAGATTGTGGTGGATCACACAAAGAAGATACGTCAGATCAGATTATATCTGAAGGGGTGCGCAAGAGAGTCAAAAAATATTACGACAAGTACCATGGTGAGTTAGAGTATGATGAGGGAGCCTATGTGTACTTGAAAGTCTCGCCTTTGAAGGGTCACAAGAGATTTGGAATCAAATGAAAACTCACGCCGAGATTCATTGATCCTTCCAAGGTCAAAAGGAGAGTCGAAAAAGTTGCATATGAGTTAGAATTACCATATTAGTTGGCGAGGATCCACCCTGTATTTCATATTTCGATGTTTCGGCTGGATAAGTCGAGAGGAGGCGTACAACCAATGATGGATCTGAGTCAAATAGATCTGAGGTAGGACATCAAATACGATGAGCAGCCTTATTCATATATTAGAGCGTTAGATGAAGAGACTGTGGAATGAGGACATCTCGTCAGTCATCGTTAAATGACTTGGGAACTAGAGCCCTTTATGCACGAACACTTTCCATATCTATTTTGATTCTGGTAAGTCTTACTCTAGGCTATTTTAATTTCGATGACGAAATTCTTATTAGTTGAAAAGACTGTAACGACCTTAAAATTTTAACCCGTGCCATGTGGCATCTCAGGACTGTGATCTGGACCTATCATGATGTGGCACACTCGGTTGACCCTCGGGAGTCGACACCGAGATTAAGACCTATAGCTCAGACCCATGTGAACACCACCGATATGTTTAGGGCACGCAAACCAAAGTATAAACAATTATTTTTGTGCAATGTGTGTTAAATTGTTGTATTATTAATTAATTTGCATTGCACTAGATAATATTTTTATTGGTCGTGTTGTGTGCGCGTAGTGACGATAGTGTACAACGTCGTGGGGTGCGCGTAACGCGAGTGTATGAGATAGTTAGGGGATTAATATGTCACATCACATGTCACATCACACCTACCAATCACATCATCCCATACCTTACTTTTTCTCTCTTCTCCCCTAACAAAACCAACAATTTTCCTCTCCCTCTCTCGAACGATTTTCATCTTCTTCCTCACATCCTCCCCCTCATTTTTCTCCCTCACCAAGTCTCGATCACCAAACTCTCCTCATACCTCAACAATCTCGCCGTCTCTCTCACAAAGTCTCTCCCTCGTGGCAGCCTCCGCGGTGACCTCCCTACATCGAGGTAAGTGGTTATTTTTGTTGTCGATTTGGTGGAGTAAATTGAAAGCTATTAATGGTGTTTGGTTGCACTTGTTGTTGATATTGTTTTAGTCGTTATTGTTGTTAGCTGTTAAAAGAAAAAGAAAAAATATATATAAAGAAATGTCTCTAGAAAAGACAAATTGATGGGGGAGGGGGTAGCCAGGTGGGTCGGGTGGCTACCCCCATGTGGGCCAAGTCGGGTCGACCCTGACCCGAATGGACCTGGTCGGGTCGACCCAGGTCTAACCCAAAAAACATTAATTCAAAAATTAAATAAAACCGATTTTTAAATAAAATAAATCACAAAAAATAGATAAAAATTATGAAAAACTCAGAAAATTCAAGAAAAATATGAAAAAAGTTAGAAAGAGAGAAAATTGAGTTTTGAGGCTTTTTCGGGCATTTGGCATCAGATATAATTCGAAAAGTGTGCTAGAAATTAAACTTTTTGGAATAAAATTATAAATTTGTGGTCCCATATTATAAATTCACTTAATGTTATTCTAAAATAATTAAAATGGTATAATTGGACACCAGGGACTTAAGAGACCATAGTCGGGTGTACATCTTGAGGCGTGAGCGAGACGTTTTGAGGGCGATTTGCGATTGATTAAGGTTAGTAAAACCAGCTAGGAAATGCACAGTAGTTCATTTGAGCTTCTATTTTATTGTTATTGTACCGTGTCCTTTTCTTGGAATTCTCACCCATCTACGAGTGTCCAAAGGCCAAGTGAGTCATGCGAGTGTCTCTGATTGGAGTGGTTATCGGCTTGTAACCGGGGCCATGACCTCGAGTCACTTGAGTATTTGGTCGGAATGAGATGTGATTTATCCAAGGCACAGTTGATATCCCTAATTCGCAATGGTCTAGGTATAGTAGGTGATGGCGCGTCCTAGAACCTGAGTCTGCTTGGCGTTGTCGCGACTCTATGACTCCGACCCTATGGCACCCACACTCGATGGTCTTGGACTACTTTGGCACCTCTCTATAGTTTCCTTTGACACTCATTTCTCGTTGTACTTTCATTTTTACAGTCTTATTATCATGCATTCCATTTAGCTTTCTTTCAATCTGCATGACTTTTAGACTGCTTTATTTATTTTGAATTACTGTTTAGATCCTACTGACTTTTACTTACTGGACTCGACATTCTTGTGTTTGACCGAGTGCAGATCTGTAGCCGACCAAAGGCAAGATGTTGATACTTGGCAATCTACTCCGAGGATATCAGTGCAGCCCTCCTCTACATAATTTTTTAGGTTTTTGACTTTTTTTTGTATTACTTATATATGTTGTTATCACACTTAGGATACTTGTTTGGGTTGAGAGATACACATGACTTGTATATCATTTTTGCTTAGTTATAACACTTGATATAAGATATATATGAATATACATGTTTACAAGGTTCCACATTTAGGATGTCCGACTCTTGTACTTTATTGTAAGTTGTTTAACGTACTAATTACTTCCGCTAACTTGTAAAACTTGGAAAATATAAATAACTCGAGTTAAAAATTATGAATTTATGTATATGGATGGTTCAGAAGGCTGACTAGGCCTGCATTAACCTTACGAGACTAGATCGGACCTTGCAAGACTGGATCGGGGGTCCACGTGAGCTTAGGTCGAGCGGGGCCCAGTTTGTGGAAACTGAGGCCGTCATAATCGTGTGTTAAATAGTGGAAATGATTCAAACTCTCAACCAGAGTACAACTTAGATTTTTGTGTCCGACTCATAAAGGAGATTGAATGTTGTTCCACGGTATATAACTTATGTTGACTAATGTGTTTTAGAGGAGAACAAATATTTACAGTTGTTCGATCATTACCACGTTATTATTATTGCTCGTTTATCAATTTTGTAATTTTAGAATTTTATCCTTCTTTCATGTAAATAATGGGAATCAACAACATTCATTAAAAATGCTATTAGGTTCACATTTTAGACTTTTAGTATATCTAGATGATTTGACATCAAAGAAAGCTTTATTTGAGCTTCATTTGTTGTTTTTTTCTTTGTACCAAACGAGATTTTTCGGGAATGATGTATTTTTTGTATACATGTACAAAATTGCATTTATGGGATGATAAAACATGTCAATAGTTGAATTAATGCCCGTGAGCGCAACAACTGGTCTTTATCGTGCGAAGCAGTTTACAAAACTAGTATATAAATATACATAACAACATCAGAGTGAATAAGTGCAAGTGCATATTGATTAACATCCTTCTATACATTGTTGAGGTAATCCACCACGGTTTGGAATATTTTTCTTAAGCTCAAATAGGCAATTTCATACTTGCCCTATTAAAAAGCAATCTTGTCCTAATTACAAGCTCATGAGGAGCAATTACAAACTTATTAACCCTCAATGGACAGACCTAATCGGTCATAATAGAGCTATAAAATTTAGGTGGGTCAAACTCAACAAACTCATAAAGTCTAGGTGAGTCTAATGACTCTGACGGATCTGCATAATTACCAGGATATCTTAATTTAGCATATGAATATTATTTGTAGACATTATTAAGACATGAGTATCACTCCTCGCATAAAAAGAGAAAAAAACAAAAACAAAAAACAAATAGGAAAGACCTAAAACCTAATGTTAATTTTTGATAAGAAGCCCCCCTAATTTTATTTTATTTTTATTTTTTTTGGTCAATAACCGTTATTTGAAATAGCAAAGGACCTAAAACCTCAAAACCCCTGCAGAGAGAGCACTAAAAAAGTAGGGATAATCAGGAAGTAACAACATCATATATTCTTAACAGGGAAGGTGTGTGGGCGGGATTTACATTGCCTAGAACTATGACGTCCCCAACAAACATTAAGCAACTCGCGCACAAAGGCCTCACCATGGTTAATGGCATCAAAGAAAAGTACAAAATACGTAATAAGAAGAGAGACGACGATGATTAGTTTCTAATCCAGCCATAGAAATCAGGTTCATTTTTCGTTTCTTATCTTTGTATGTGAAATCTGCAGTAGATTTGATGCAATTGAAGAGAAGTGAAATCTGCAACAGTTGTTGTACTTTTATTTTGATTATTTTTTATGATTCGAATTGAGATAGGGCGGTAACCATTGTGACTTAATTGGCAAGACCATCCCTTTTTGAATTACATTGATCAGGATTACTACTTCTCTATAGGAGAAAAAGATTAAGAATTAAGACAGTGTTTGTGTATGTGTTAAAAGAACTTTTAAAAGTTAAGACATCGTTTGAATTCAAGCTTAATTTGTAGGTAAATTATGAAGCTTACCTGTTTTAATGAGGCCAAGTATTTTAGTGTTAAGTTTTTGAGGAAATTGAAGTCTTGGAAAAGCCAGGTCGTGGCTTGGATTTGGATTCTCGCTTTGTGGTTCACAAAAATGATTCAAGCAATAGGTAACAGTGCTAGGCTTGTTTAACCAATGAAAATAGTACTTCAGACTGGGAACGTAGAAGAAAGAAAATGTGGTGAAATGCTATTTTTTTTAGTTAAAATGAACTAAATCAATTGTAAATGTCCTCTTTTGGGGATGGACACTGTAAGGTCTAGCTAGTATATCATAGATGCACAAAAATGTACCCGTAGCACAAAATAAAACTATGTATTATACTCGTACAGATTTTGAAGACAACTAGGAGTTTATGAGAGTTGGGGGATATTTTTAAGTTGATAATTTTAGTTCTGAGTTCTGGGGCCTACTGTTTTTCTTTTAGTTTTGAGATCTAACGAAATTTTATTTTTTTCCTAGTAATTGTCTGTTCTTTTAAGTAAACTCTTTTCTTCCGAGTTCAACTTGAAAAATAGACTTCTCTTCTGGAGTTTTTACGATTCAGCCATATAGATTGTTCCTTTTTTTTTTTTCTTTCATTGTGGTTCAATTAGCTTCATGCTGATGATGGTTTGAGGGTAGTGGCTAAAAGTGATAGGGTTAAGAAGCAGAAAAAAAAAATCTTTTAAAGGATGAACCTCTGATGACCATGTCAGTAGGTCATTGGCTTGGTATGGGATCATTTGTGTTAGAGGTCGGGAGCTTGATCCTCAATAGGGACAAGTTGTGGTTTATTTTTTACCAGAAAAAATAAAAATAAAAATGATGGACCTCTTATCAACTGATTCTATAAGATTTTGAAAAGGGAATTTGAATGGACGAGATACAATTGGTCAATCTATGTTGCTAGATTTAAAGGAAAATAGTGATACATATATAGTTTAGAATAAGTGAAGTCTACCATGTGATAATGTGCTACACACGTGAATCACCTATACTATTTCTATATTTTTGATAGTAAGAGAGTACCAAAAATTTTTCCTTTAGGGCTCATATCTGGTGTACCATATTATTCTGAATGGACAATCGCTGTGGCCTGGCTTAAAGGCAGTAGCCACGACATCAAATGTGAGAAATTATTTCCTTAGAAAGGGTGAGATGCCGTAGAAAGGATCTCATGGACATCCTTGTTTAGCCTTAATGGACAGGATGGCTTTCGTGGGTCTATTTTTGGAGACAAGCAAGTAGGCATTAGTAGACTTTTACATATTGTTTTTTCAGAATAGTTATCAGAATGTGTAGCCTACATATTTGTTGTTTTTTTTCCAGTGCCTAAAGACTTATTCTAAAAGTATGACTAGGAACACGTGAAAAAAGGATCAGTTCTGTACTTACTTTGATATGATTTTGTGATTGGAATGAATGAAGTTATTTCTTTAAATAAATTGAATATCAATTATATTAATTTATTAATGCAGTGTGCTTTCTTCAAATCAAAATGCTAGGTTGCTAATGCCAATAGACATTTGATGTCATGAAAGAATGGACTTGCCTTAGAAAGCCTATGTACAATTACTGATATTATTGTGTGGCAAATCATTTAGTTGTCAACAAAAGGAGAATGAATTACTAGTATAAATAATTAGTTTTGTTCGAGTGTGGGTAGTTATTTCAGAGTTTCAGCTTATAACTCACACTACTGTAGACCTTGATTGTTCATCAATTAGTCCTGGTATGAAAATTCATTGTTCTTCCTCGAATTAAGTAGATTTAGTTGAACTTCAAATAAGGAATTAGATTTGTATCACTCTGTATGATAAAAATTAAAATCGTCGACCACTTATGGTCTGATTCACCATTCCAGAATCATATGCCATCGGGAATGAGCCATTGCATCTGCTAAGATCACAATACTAAGGAGACATGCTGCACCAGATGAGGGCCATGAGGCAGTGGTTGCTAACCTTGCCATCACGTATTGAGGATTAAACATGCAAGCCATCATCTAGGATTTCTTTATATCTTTTGTAAGTTACTGTACTTGAAACATATCTCCATTGTCTGAATTCATCTCTGGCTTGTTAGTGTTTTAGCTTGTACTTTTTCTTGAGAGTCTTCCTTGTGGTTGTAATAGACAAAGCAGAACAACTCAAAATTCCTAGCATTACAACCATTTGAAACACTAGAACAACGCGCTCTAGAAGGAAAACATAGATTACATCAGTACCCATTTGAACTGAGACATTAACTATAAGTGTGATCACTAGAATACTGAGAGTGAGAGCCATCATGTTCATGAGGATTTCTTTGTTTTCCATGGTTCCCAAGGACGGCATGAAATTACCCATTGCAACATATATCATGGCAGAGCAGCTGAGCTTGCTGAGTTGATCATGGGCGTGAAACATCGATGAATTTTGATCCACGGACAGTTTTATTGCTGCTGCAAGGATTGTTAAAGAGTGAATTGAGAGAGAAGTATATGCAAGTAAGCACGCCAGAGAGGCTGCAGCGACGTAGATGCCGATTCATGGCATTAGTTCACTGAACTTTGAGTCATCAAGGTAGCCTTCCAAGTTGCAGCCAATTCTACCCATGTTTTTTTACTAGCTCTGGACGTTCTCTTCCCTATCTAAATGCCTTCAACTTGGGAAGACTTGAACAGTAATTGTTGTTTTTGAAAGAGTTAATGAGGATTATGTTTTATTTGACTTGTGTACCCCGGATGACTTGATTGATAATGGCTATGGTCCCATCTATTACTATAAGACCATAACTCCTTTTTTGGCTTCTTATATTACGTGTTATGAGCATGTCGTCCATGAGTCTTCTAAGTAGGTCACAGAAGATGATATAATTAGCTCATTCCATACGTATTAGTGGAGGTCAAGCAACTTTTTAGTGATTGGCAAAACAATTTTGATCACTATTGCAATAACCAATTATTCTTCTATAATTGGCATAGAAATGATCAAGTAATGCTCTATTTTATGTAACTGTTTATTGATGTGTGAATGGTATAGTAACCTATTTTGATACTTAGTTGTTGTGGTCCTATAAACACACTTCGAAATACATGCAGACACATTTCGATGCAAAACTCAAAGGGCCACAATAGATAGGTGTCAAACATAGGTACCAAAAGTAGATATAAGGAAGAATATTTGTCACGTTTGTGTTAAGAATGGTTTCATTTGAGGTATTCAAAGAATTATGAGTAATAAGTTAGGATTGGAAGCATCAACTACTTTTAGCATTTCATCATACATACAAAATCTAATACTTTCTCCGGTCACAAATATAAATCGTTTAAGGTAAGGGCACAAGAATTAAGATAATTTTAATTACAAGTGTAATTTACATATACGTTCATTGACATTAAATAAATTGAAGAATTGAAGAATAAAAAATATTTGAATTGTATAAGGGTATAATTGGTAAAAAAATAATAAATACGCTCTTGAATTTTGAAAAATGACATATAATTTTGACCAAGAAACTTTTGCTAGAAAGACTTATATTTTTTTACCAAAGGGAGTACAAAAGTATTGTGGTAATCGTCCTTATTGGACTCGAAGGTGAATCTAATATGGTAATGTGGCAACGCCTCTGTTGGAATGTTAAAAATAGCTTTACTTCAAACTCCCGAACCTAAAAGTTATAGATTCGAAAAGTTATCCATTGTTTTGTGTGTTGTACTCGAAAGGAACTTCTCATTATTCCTTATTCTCTTGCTGCGTGATTGCATGTAAGTTAGTGTTGAAAAGGGTTTCTTTGGATTTATATGTTTAATATGTTATTTATTGTGGTAAATGGTTGTTCGGGTAGGTTGAAACATTCATTTAGGTTCCCTTCATTGAATGTCATTATGAGTGTCTTACATTTGAAAGGAAATCAGATCTCGTCACACTACGATCCATATTTGTTGCAGAAAATGAATTTTCTATCATTAATTGATGTATGTAAGCCTAGGTCGGGCGGGCACCAGATTGCGGGGTCTAAGGTCGTCACACCTTCATATTGTTTGAAAAAGATTCTCATACCGTCAGGGTATCAAACACCATCCCCATCTCAATGGCAGGGGCACTTGCAGTGTCGGAACACTCGATTCCATTATCATCAACATCTCTAACAACCTAATCAATGATCTCAGTTGGTCCTATTGCCTCAGTTGATCCCATCCATCAAAACCTAAATCAAAAGATGGTTCCATATGCTCGTTTGAATCAAAATTGGTCTTCAGACGCTATCTAACAATCAAGAGAACAAATTGGTTAAAAATGTCGAGAGATTAGGTTCCAAATTAATTTGTTATGTGCAATTTAATTCCTAATGTTCGATAGTGCATAGAGATTTTATTAAGCCTTAAAGAACCCCAAAGTAAAATGGGCTCAAATGTGTTCCAAATGCACTAAAATCCAAGCAAATGCAATACAACCAACAAATCAATTATACTTTTGCCAATCAAGCCTAATAGAGTGTTTAGTCGATAAAAGAAGTCGAACACCTTTTGCACTTAGCCCTTAACTTGTAAACCCTAAATGGTCCTCATTCACACCCATCAAACAAAGAAGAATCTTCATACAAGACAAGCAAAAGAGATATTCGATGACTGACTTACCAAGTTTGGAGTAGGAAATACTTGCACGAGCTACTTTCACCTAGGGATGAGATGATGGTCTTCTTTATTGCCTCAAAAACACTGAGATTCCTTTACTGGCCCTAAAGAGAAGACACAAAATTGAAGTAGACGATAAACACTTAATTGGGTCTTTTAGCTATGTAGGTAAAAAAAACTTGTCCAAAACGAGCCATGACCAGACTAAAAATGGGAGAACATCGGATTCGAGGTGTGTTGTATCGAGTTTCAGAGTGCAAATGAGGCATATGAGGTTTTGCTTTCGAAAATGAGAAGGAAATTCGAATTTTAGGCTTTAATCGGCTACATTGACCCTTGTCAATCCGTGTAGTAAGACACTAGTCAATCTTTAGTTGATTAGAAGACTTTTGTTTATCTTTTTGTAACGCCTCAAATCTCTATTTAGATAATTAATCCCTTTATCAAGCTTAATTTGGTATATATACATGGTATGCGCGTGATAGTGTGAATAATGTGTGTAATATTTACTATTTAGTCGACTTGGGTGAGAATATAAGCCTAAATAAAGTGAAATAGGCCTAAGGGACTTGTAAAATATTAAACAAAGAAAAAAAGGCAATTTTGGGTAATCAAACACACGTAAGGGTATTTATGTAAAATATAAGAAATGATGGAGTTAATGTGGACTCTAGGATTGTCCTAGTATTTAAGTGTATCAAGATTAGATGTGGGGCTTTGATTTGGTCAGCCATGTGACAGCCCCAAATTCCAATTGCTACCCTCCGCGTTGCATCCCACATCACCTAGCCTTGCCACATCATGGTCCGCTTATCCTTGACGCCTCGCGACCTAACAAGTTGCTTACACTTTTCTAGCTAACCATAGTTACGCTAACTAATCTTTATGTAAGTATTAATCATTTAGTTAGCCAATTACTCAACTTATCAGGTTATATTATAATTTTACAGCGAAAGTCTTTTAATGAGTAACTTATGCAATATTTAACAATCATAAGTAGTGAAAAACTCGGCAGAAAGATACCATGTATATATATCAAGGCGAGATAAGTATAGCAAAAGATCCATATACATGTAATTAGTGTTCTACGATCCCAAAAACCTAACGAAATATAAATACATACATACTGTAGAAACATATGAGCTGGCTCTATAATCTTAGAGGTAGTCACCTAGTACCTCCTTGCCTTTGCCCTTGCTCATTAAAGGATCTGCACTCAGTCACCCAACAAATATAGTGACGAGTCAAGTGAGTAAAATCCCAAGAGGAATCCACACGATATTCATGAAATAAAATTGACAAACTACGAGTCATGCGAATATAACACATGTCAACAGTACATCATATTCCCATAAATGTAGGCAACATACAACAAGCAAAAGTCGTAGCATGAAATAAATAAACAACGAGTACCAACTAAACCAGCTAAAAAAATAAAGCATTAATCAATAACATCCGTATAATCACGAGAAAACCCTTACGTACACCAGTCGGTGATCGATAAATCAAATAGGAACCGCGTATATATTTATAGGCTTACAGTGACTAAACCCTAACTTCAGTTACTAGATGAACCACTCCAAACGCTATTTCAAGTCAAGGTAACACCCTAAAGCCCTTATGACAATCGTAGATATATTCTACTGCCATCGACACGAGCACTAAACACAAGTAACCCGTGCAAGCGATTTAGCCACAACCAATATATTCGCAAACTGGAATATGAGAGAAACCTCATGTGTGCCCACCAGCAGTCACACATGAAATGCAATATCAATAAAACCAAAACCATGAATTCTATGAGGCATTCCAATGGGTTTACGCACCTCAATCCGCGCTCCGACTTCCCCGGACTCTTGTATCCGAACCGATTAGCTCCCCGATACTCGAGCTATGATCCCATAAGTCCCTGAAGTCCGATTTTACATGTTTAGTAAGTTTGTAGGTGTTTGGGATATGTATTAAATCAAAAATCCCAAAACAGTCCTTTATTTTTAGTTTTTGTCTGTTGTTAGTGCACTATGTAAGTAGCGTAGCTCGCTATGTGTTCGTAACGCGCTATGGACAGGATGTAGCGCGCTACTGTTCTTCATCCTGAAGAACAGTTGGAAACCTAGAATGATTAGCGCGCTAATTGTTCCAGGTAGCGCGATATATGACCTCTGAGACAGAATTCTCAAGTCGAGAATTCAGTATTTGCCCTTCAATTTGGCTACCTAAACATGTTCATACCCTCTCCATACATAATTAACTCAGACACAGTAACTAAAATCACCTCAGAACAACAATTTTATCACAATTTCACTAAAATAGTTTTAAATCAAAGTGTAGATGATGGAGAAGAAGATTACCTAGGTTTTAATCCTCCAATTGAGCTCCAAGTGGTTGAATTCCAGCTTAACAATCTCCTTCTCTTCTCCAGCAACCTTGAAATCAAAATGGTTTTCATTTGCATGGTTTAATCAATATTTCATATATATATATATATATATATATATATTAAGGTAGGATGTATTTCTCACCTTTGATCCTCATGTGTGACGGCCCCAGTTCCACAACCTAAACTGGGTCCCGCCCAGCCTAGACTTACGTGGACCCCGAGTCAATCCTCACGACGTCAACGCAAGCCTAGTCAGCCTTCCTAACCATTTATCATTACAAGGCAACGAGATTTTACATTTTTAGTGAGTTATTCAAATTTGTAAGTTATCGAAGTTTATGCGGAAGCTATTTCAACTTAAACAAATCTAAACAACTCTACACAAATCAGTCAGGACAACCAGAGTGTGGAAACCCCGCATAACTCAGTCATCATGTATAATATACGAGAGGAGAGAAAAATAATATCATCTATATGCCCTAAGGTATCTCGCAAAATCTATATACCCCATGTGATAAAAACAATATACATAAATAAATCAAAACCTACAAAAATGTGAGAGGGAAGGCTGTTTCAAAGTCCTCACAGTAGATCTCCTAGTACTGGCCCCTTTCCCTTACTCGATTTCGGAACTGCACTCAGTTAAACATGAGAATAACGAGTCCAAGTAAGTAATGCAAGTAGGATACTAAACAACATTTCAAAATAAATAAATCAGTTTATATTCATGCAGATAGATAGAAATGTATAAAGAACACATGAATAAATAAAAGACTATAAATAAATAATAATAATCGATACATGAGTGTCCATGGATGCAAACAGAGAGGAAGTAGTCCCGACCAATTGGTTGTTGAGTCTTGGCAAAACATCAAGACTCGAGTTCTAAGACTTAGTACGCTCACAATCCCTAAAACCATAAGATAGTTAGACTTCCTGGGACAACCACGCCAAGAACTCACACCTCTTCAAAATCAGTATCCAGTGCGGTGCATCCCGAGGTCATGACTCTGGTATGTTACCTCAGCCAGCCACTTTTTCCAAGGATCACCGTTGACTCACTTGCCCTCGGATAATTCAATTAGAATGGAACTCCAAGGAATAGATAACAAGCAATGAACAACAATATTCAATAGCTTAAAAATGAAATATTGTGCATTTTCTAGCTGGTTTACACCTCAAATACACCAACTTATTCCTAGCCTATCCAGCCTCCCGACACTCTTAAACGCGTTTTTGAATTCACGTAGCTCTTCCTCAGGTTTCTGATATCATATTATAGGTTTTTGAGTGTGTTGGAACCTTTACTTGGGGTATTACACCAGTTTAGAGTGTTTAAGGAACTTTTAAAAATTGTAGATTTTTGTACTGTCAGGGTAATTAGCGTGCTAATTCTGATATTAGCGTGCTAATTTCAACTTTAGTGCGCTAGTCAAGATTAGCTTGCTAGTTTTTAACATTAGCGTGCTAATTTAAACATTAGCGTGCTAATTTAAACATTAGCGTGCTACCTCTAATATCTAGCACGCTAATAAATATTAGCGCGCTAGATTTTCCACCTAGCGCGCTATGTGCAGCAGAACCCAGAATTCTGCATTTCGAGTTTTGGGTTTCCTCTACACATAGTCCTTGTTAATGCTTTAGGACCCCTCATACACACTACTAGAGGTCCCTAACATCAACCCCAACATAAAAACAACAACAACGACACCAAATTCATGAATTCTTGAAATGACCAAGCTATGTTAATGGAGTTACCTAGCTTGATGATATTTTTCTTCTTCACCAAACCTTCAATGAATTGAAGCTCTTCTCCTCCACCAAGATTACTCCAAGAAATTCTCTTTTCTCTCTTCTTCGTTGCACAAACGATTTTGATGATGAATTGTTGATCAATGTTGACTGATGAGGCTTATATGACCAATTAGATATGTTTGAACCATGACCATTGATCATGTGTGCATATCTATCTCGAGGCATGTCTAATTGTCCACCTTCACACAATTATCACCTAAGTCATTCTTAAATGACTCCAATAGTTGACTCATCTAGTCTCTAGATTGCTCAACACGTGTCTCGATGCACATCATGTGGCCATTCCATTTATTTCACTAACTTAGGCTCACTTAATTTCACATTAAACATGACCACATTAAAGCTAGTATAAAACCATACTTAACTCACACAAAACTTACCCCATAAGCAGCTACCTCGGTCCCACATCGACACGCAACTCGACGTACGTCTCTGCTCGTCTCGACACCGATATGCCCCGCGTGTACCTTACTCGCACAGTTCCGAAATTAATTAGTTTAAATTGTTCAACCTTTTGTATACAACATAATACAAGCATCAAACAAAAATAGCATACCTTGGTGTCCACTCCCGAGGTTTGGACACACGTATCACAATAAGTAGGTCCCACATACGACCCTAAAATGACACGTGATACTAGTTAGACTTTATTGTCGTTACATCATGCATTTACGTGTCCCGAGGATTATCTAATGACCCATCTCTAGCCACTTAGACCACTCACTTTCACTCACTCACTCCATGTGACGCCAATTTTCTACTCATCTGGTTCCTAGATGTGTCCATGCATATTCTCTAGACAAATCCTATAGTTCCCAATTAATTTAACCAAACTATAGACCTCGATTTATTTTAGTTTAATTGTACTAACTTAGGTCTATCTTAATTACTACATAAGGTTAGTGTTTTATTTATCAAAATCATATGGTTCCATTAACCTTCGACTACCCGGTACCCAGTGCCCCGTGTCTCAACATGCATATTAAGGCACAACATAGCCTATTGTTTTAATTAAATCTTACTTGGCTTATGGTCACATTATCCATTTTAATTGATTAACTAGTCATCTTGACATGGATTAGTCTAGTTTCCTGGCGTACCCGTAGTTTGCCTACTTACTACCCACGTAGACACGTCTTTCGAGGCGAACACCCGTCACACAAACTCGCTCGATAGCAACATACACACATGCGGTGCAATATAATAATAATAATTTTAAACACCACATATACACAACCACCATCCATAAATAACATATTTCCTCGGTTCTTGTGTCCGAGTCAATCGGGTTGTCCACGTAACACCTGAATTACGACCATTAATCCCTGAGATTAGTGTTAATCATGGTTTAGTTTATTTGGGTCGTTACAAACCACACTTTAATCTCATTAACTAAGATTTAAATCACAATTAGGGCTTTAAGCCAGTTTTGGTTGAAATAAATACGTAAAGGAATTGAAGAGTGAACCCTAAAACACTTACTTGGTAGATTTGGTGGAGAAGAGGGAGCTCTCATCAAAATCTCACAAAGCAATATAAATACTTGTCTCATCTTCTCTAATTTTCTCTATTTGATTTTGGAATGAAATCATGGTTTCTCTTTGGTTTTAAGATGGAAGATGAAACCTTTTGCTTTGATTTGTGATTTAGGTCATCTCTATCTCATCTTATTTGGTTTATTCAAATTGATTTGCAAAATCTATGTTTCAATTATGGATAAGTTGTTTGAATACATTCTTTGATTGACTGAGAATGATCTTGTAGTTTCAAATAAGCAGTTTAATATTGTTTTGATTTGATTTAGACCCTTGAGGGTCGGCGTTAGTTATTAGGGAATTTGAAAATTGGATTTCAGATCTAGAATTCTGAATTTGTGCCCAGCCCCGCATCAACAACTCGCTCACAAGCGGTATGGCAATGGCACGATGCTGCTTGGGCATTTAGAGAAGTTGATCCAATGATTCCCCAACATCGTAGCGTATAACGTATGATGTTGTCGAATCGCTGGTATCAATTTGTAGCTTTCGATTTGAACTCCAGCGATTTCGCCTCAGCGCCTTTTGGGTAAACCCTGAGAGGGTGCTGGAAGCTTTTTTGAATTTAAACAGGACATTCTATTTTTTCAAAATTATCGAGTATTATCTAGAAATATCACCGAAATAAGGATCGGGGTAGTGGTAACTAACTCCGAAAACTTTTGTCGCACGACAAAAACGAGACGGTGATTTGGAAAGGGTTTTATGTCATTTTTAAATAAAACATATGAACAATACATATATGAATATATACCAATGTAGACATGAGGACAACCAAATAGAAACTTCCAAGTCAAGATTGAATAGGATTGCAGTGCTTCGAGATAAGTTGTGATGACCCAAAGTCCAAAAGACCTGCCCCGAGGGCAATTAAGTAATTTCATAAACCCTACACTAATTAGTCCCACTATATAAATCGAATTATAAACCCTAGCCCTTTTTTGTTTGAAAATTTAACCAAGTGGAGAGACAAGGAGATCGAGGTGTGTTGGAGATCTAATTCAAGGATAACCCCAAATCGAACCAAATCGAAGGTACACACATCTTCCCCACCATCTTAATCTTGTTTTAGATGAATATTAAAAATTTAATTGGACAAAACATGGTTGAAAGCCATTTTTTTATGGTTCGTGGCGTCGACAATGTGAGCGGCGACCTTACTATTGCCGCCATCGACGGATCCACTTCTGCCCCACCGAGACAGTGGGCGTCACCAGGTTGCCCCTACCAGTAATGTGAAGGAGGAGAGGAATGGGGTCGTTTCGTGACCACCCCTACCTTCATGAGCATGCCAGCTGGGGGCTGACAAGGGTGCGGTGGCGCCCAGTGCCGGCACTCAGGGGGGATCGTCCCCCATCCTTAGCGAACAGACACACCACCTGATTCCTAAACTAGGGCCTGGTCTACAAGGGCCAAACTGGCCCTAGGACCGGTCAACAGGGGCCAAACCAGCCCCTGGACCTTAAATTTATACAAAATTAAAAAAATAAAAAATAAAAAAATAAAAAAGTAAATTAATATAAATATAAAAATATATATTATATACAAAAATTGAAGAAAAATCCTCGTCTTTAAACGAGGCTTGCTACCGCGTCTCCAAAAGAGACTGACCGAGTACTACCCCTTGACCATTCCATCAAGCAACGGGGGACCCGCGGGGCTGACACTAGTCGATTTCAAAGACCAATAAATGGAAAACTTACTTAACTTTAAATCAAAACATTTATTTATGAGATGTGTGATGGTTATATAATGTCGCGCAAAGGTTCAAATCGTGCGCACCAAGAGTTGTTATAGGCATCGCAACGAGTCGAGGTAAGTAGAGAGTTTTGCTCATGCATTAAATATGGCTTGATATTAGATAATTAAGTATCATGCTTTAAATGAGAGACTTGGGTTAAGGGTTGGATTGAAGTAATGGTTTGAATCTCTGAATCTATGGAATGCGAATGCATTTGCTTCTCCATTTATGTCATTTATTGCCCCATGATATTTGTGGAGTCTCCATCGAGGGCCTAACTATCAAGTTATCATATATAAATGTCCCAGGATGCTTGTGGTGCCACTAAAGGCTTTACTAGATAATGCTCCATGATGTTTTGTGGAATTGGCCACCGAGTGCTTTGCTTGTCTAATTGAATACATAAATGTGTCACATAAGTATAAGAGTTGGAGTTCTTACTCGTGTAACTTGGTGATAGCGGGGCATGTATCGATGGCGGCTTCGGATGTGATGCAATAATTGGAGGACGCAATGATCATTGCATCCAATAATGGTTTGCATTAAATCAAATGTGAGGGATTCGATAACCGGATTCCTACCAATACCTAGCATGCATTGAATGAAACAATGACTTATAATTATTATTATCTCTTATGATATATCACTTTTGAACCCTTTGCATGAATGATTTGAATTCCGTTATGTTTTAAACGAATCTTGCAACTTGCTTTAAAAGTTATGAATGAATGACTTTTCTCTTGTTTATGAATATGAACCATACTACCATGTTTCTACATGTTTTAGATCTTATCTATATGCTTAAGTTTGAATTTGAATAATGCCTACATGCTTTCTACTTAATGTTTAAGATTTGGTTTCAACTTCATGTTAGATCTTGCATATTTAGTAGGTAATACTTGCGTATTTAGTGTTTGAGCAAGGTTTTCCTCTTATTGAGCTTTGCTATCCATTTTAGCTCACCGCACTTACTCTCCAGGTACATCCACATCTGCATTAGCTCATGACAAAGGAAAGGCAACTGCTTGAAGTCTTTCCTTGCTTGGTGAGAAAATGCTCCTATTATCTATTTATTTGATTTTTAGAACAATAAATTTGGGTTGTAACTTAAAGTAGGCTATTTGGGTAGTTTGAAACTATCCTTCTATTATAGACTATTTAGAAGCTTTATGGTAGTATTGAAAGTTTTTTGGGATAATTGAACCTATATAGATTGTTGAACACTTATCATTTTGATTATATGGTTTATGGGATTCTAGTTTTGATTTTACTCCCGCATATATTATTCTATATAGTTAGTATGTTATTTCACAGGTTGAAATAGGCATGCCAAACTATTATTTGGGTCTGGTTCAGGTATCGGGCTTGAGTAATGATTTCGGTCAGGCGACCTAACCCTAGTTTAGGTGAGGGTTGTTTTAGTTGGTATTAGAAAATAGGGATTAAAACTTAGGGAAACGTTAGATTAGTGAAACCTATGTTAGGGCATGTGCCCTAGGTCAATCCAGAAACATTATTTATCTTATGATTTTAGTTAATAAGATAGAGGTTTTGTTTCGTTGTTTTATTATAAATGATTGCATGTTTACCTTATAGTAAGATCCATGGATATTTGTGTAAATATCTTAAATGTCTCAAGTCGATCATTATACTGAGAAATATAATGAATTAAGACTAGTATGAATCTTGATTGATGGTCACGTGATGATCATGCATGTAGGGATGCAAATCGAGATCATGAGTATTTGTTAGGGAACAAGGTATTAGACCGACCTACTATGAGAACACCACATGGATTAAGTTATAGGTGTTACTCATGATAGGTACGTCATTTAGTACTTCAACTTGAGATTACCATAGACTTCAATATTCGGAGCATGGTAATTTAGCACAATCAAACGTTGTCTTTAACTGAATGATTTTAAAGATTCTGATTGGTTACCTTGTGAATAATATATAAATTTGTGTAATCAAGATATAGTTTGTCACTCTCACATAGATAGAGATATCAGTGGATCTCTAGATATGATAGACTAATAATGGTCACGTCCATATGAATTGATATGATCAATATCACTTATATTTTTTAGTTTACCTAAAGATCGTGACTAGTATGATTGAACATTAAGGAAGACTTTCCATGCCTTATGTTTAATTAAAGGATATCGCACGACAAAAGGATATGATATATGTTATTCATTATATTGTATCGATTTTGATATTCATACTACTTAGGTAGTCATAATGTCTTGCTAAAGACCGCTTGTGACTTGTGTACCGAAATGGTTTTTGGTTCACTGCCAACATCGCATGAACCTATTAGGTCGCACATAAAGAATGGCTTTACGCAATTTCTATTGGCCAGAGTAATGAATTTTATATGATAAAATTCATGACATAAAAGCCCTTACGATTTGTTATATGATAACTTATTAATATGGACATATGTGTAATTTGCTTAAATTTCCTAAACACAATAGTTGTATTAAGAATAGGATTTTAAGTGAACTTATCTACACATATAAATAAAGGTTGAAACCCTAAAACTAAATTTTTGTTTTTGCTATTTTCAAGTTCTCTGGACTTTTGTAGAGAAAGAAAATCATCTTCTATCTCTTTTGGGGCTAGCACTCCATGTTGTGGTCATCGTTCGTGTGTGGATTTCTGATAGTAGACGTGCACTAGAATATCTTGAAAATCAAACAATCGGAGAAGGAAACCACGGAATAAGGTATGATTTACTTTCATAGATTTAGTTTAATATAACTTATTTTTCGATCATGTTGAGGTTTTTCAAATTTTGTTTTGAATTTTTCCCTACGTATGAACCCCAAAACCCAACAACCTAAGTATATAAAACATTTAAGTTTAAAGGTCTAGTTTAAGTCGAACAACTCAATGGTATGGGACATTGGTTTAAGTCGATTTAATGTGTACAAATGACCAATCCTGGGATGCGAAGGGGTTGAAAGCATTAAATAAAACATTGATATAACGTTATTTGCTTTGTGTTGTAATATCTATAATGTTTAAATATTATTGCCTATTTTCTTACATTATGGGACTAATTCCTTTTTCGTTACTCCATAGTGCACCATAAGCAATCACGAAGGGACATCCTACAACCTGATGGAAACTCAGGAAAGAGAAGAAAGGCAATGGCACAGTCAGATAGAACTGCGCATGTCTGCTTTAACTGAGACTCATTAAAAGGCCATTTAGGATTTGACCACTACGCAGGATTAGAGGTTGGCTGATCTAGCCCAATCTCAAGAAAGGAACATGGCACGTGTTTTGGAACTATTACACAATCAGAAGAATGATGGGTTTGCTAGATATGCACCTATGGGGCTAGTGACTAATCATTCTTTAGCAGCTATACACAAAAACCATCCCGCGGAGGAAGGTGTTGATTATGTCACGACTACAACTATAGTGGTCGTACCCATAGTCGATAGAGAAAATGAGGCATGTCAAAAGGGCTGGATCCAGAAGGAGTTCATGAAATACGATGTACCATACTTCTACGGGGACCCTGATCTTATTGAGGCAGAAGCTTATATATTGAATATAGAAAAGAGGAAAAATACTTTGGGTATTGATGAAAGGACTATGGTACCGTTGGTGGCTTTCTTGATAGAACACAAGGTGCATAACTGGTGGTTGTCTATTTCAAGAATTCGAGGACCAAATATGAGTTGCCTGCAATTAAAACATTTGTTTTATGATGAATGGTTCCCGGAGACTATCAAGTTAGACAAGGTCAGGGAGTTCCTTGCCTTGGTACAAGGCAACATGACCATGGCTAAATATGCATCTAGGTTTAATGAGCTGGCAGAGTTCGCATACAAGTATGTTCCACCAAAGATGACTTGTAGGAGACGATTTATCCAAGGATTAAAGAGAGAAATACGCGATATAGTGGCAACACCGTGATTAGAGACTTACATGTAGGCCTACCATCAGGCATTTGAGTGTATGTCAGCAATTCGTAGTGAAAATGAGATGCAGTTTCAGGCGAGATCTAATCGGTATAGTCAGGGCAAGCACAATTTTGGCAGTTATCAAAAAGGTCAGAGAGGAAACTTCAAGAAGCAAAGATTTGGGGATCAACAAGTAACCATGCATCTTCAAGGGTAGCTTCAATTGCAACACACACTCTAACAAGGACCACCACTCACTCACATTCCCCTACTTTCGACTACTCAAAGTGTGGCATTTAGGCCACCACATCCACCACAGCAGGGCAAAGGCAGAGGGCCAACAGGGCTAAGGCTGAGTGCATCAGCCCCTGACCTACTAGAAGTTACATATCGTATGTTACGGATGTGAGACGGCTGGGCATTACAAGTGCCAGTGCCCTAATCCATCACTATCTGAGGGGAGTGTTGCTCTAGTTGCTCGAGGGAAAGTCCATGCCATAGTTGAGCAGGATTAGGAAGCCACGCGACAGCTGGTCGTAGGTATGGTCTCAATTAATGGTTGAGACATGCATACATTATTTAATTCTGGTTTGTAAAATTCGAGAATTTCATAAACTTGATTAGACGACTAATTACGTATTTTTTGAATTTTAATTAGAATTTAGGGACCCACGCATTATGGCCTAGAGATCATAAGAGATTTTTTTTGTATGAAGAATGCCTAGTGTATGTATTATATGGTATTTTATCGCGAAGTCGGGGTGTGTTGAGGTCTATCATCAATTTTTCATAATCGGGGTTGTAAGTGTATGTATGAAGTGCATAAGTGCAGTAAAAATTATTGGTTGCTCAAAAGCTAGTAAACAAGTGTTAAATATCACGGGGGATTTTGCCTCGATTTACGTGCAAGTTTAGGATCAACGGTAGTGTAAAATGAGAATGAAGTTGGCGTATGACCTTGCTTCGAGTTTCGTATCAGTTGGTGGTGGTCAAGGTTGAGATTGAGTCCAAATTGGTGTATGTTTGGTTTAGTATGGTCCATAAGGGTTTAACATGTCATAGAAAAAGTTAAGATTTTTGGAATGACCAAAACCAGTTATATGGATGTTTTATGAAGATGGACTATTTTGTTGAGAGTTTGGTTAAGTTTGGTGAAAAAACGGATCGCAAACAAGCACCGAAAGTTAAAGCACGTCAAAATAGGGATTTAAAAAATTAAAAAATAAAAAGAAATCAAGCTACGGATAAGCAGCTGAGGGTTTTATATATATATAACTAAAACAAACAATTCATTTGAAATCGTTTTAACAGAATGTTTATATGTTCAGTTTTCTTCACCCTCTCCACTAGTTCTTTTACTCTGCGATCTCCCTACGTCTGATTTTTGTCCGATTTATTTCTACAAAATTGTAGAGCATCGCGAGACGATCGGTTCGAGCTAAGTTTCTGCAATGAAAACAAGGTATTCAGCCCACAACTTGGTAAATAATCAATGCTAGGCATTTTTCTTAATTCAATTTGAATTCTCATGATTTCTCGATTTCTTTTGTAGGGTTTTAATAGAAATTAGTAGGGATTATTGAGAATTAATGTATTAGCTTGATTTTTGCCAATTTGGAATAAATCTCACTAGCGTAGGTTAGGGTTTTGATGAATTGAACTAATGTGATTCAATTGATAACTATTTTATAGATGTTTTTATGGTTGATATTGATTTTCATTGGGTTTCTAGATGAATCCATTATTGATTTTGATCCAGTTTGACTCCACAAGATGTTTAAATATTTTAATAGTGGTATCGAGTGATTTTGTGGTGTTTTTTGTCGAGTTTTGAGGATTTAATTGCAAAAATATTGATTTTGAGAAGTTTTTCAGTTCAAAATAAATAAAGTTTGCTTAGTAGACATGCCATATGGGAAAATTCATACCTTCTCATTCAGGGTCCGATTTGAGAGTTCTTGGAGTCTATGAAAAGTAGGACATGAGTAATACAAGTTCTTTTCAGGTTATCATGATAAATATTGAATTTTTCAAGGTTAAAAAGTTACCCCAAATTGGCTAGTTGAAAGGCGGTTAAAATAGTTATAGAAATTAATATTCTTGGAAACTGTTCTCAAGCGCATGTTGGCCACAATTTTCATTGGGTTTTGTGATTTGGTTTCACTTGAAGTTTGGCACATAACATGATTGGATATGCAGAGAAGCTATTGGAACCATTTTGAAGGTGATCTAACACTCCGGGAACCCCAAAAAATTATGCTCAAAGTTGGTTGGTTGTAAGTAAACCCTACAATGGTCTTTACTATTTATGAAATTTATCTATCTATTGGCATTTGTGTTTAGTCTACATTGCATTTTCCATCATTCTTGGGCATGCGTACATGGCATCCGGATAGAGTTACCCTTGCTTGGGTCGTAAGAGTGTGAGGTGCTCTACTCTAGACTAAGCATATTGCAGGTGTCGAAGGCGGGTAATGTCAACTTTAGGGTAGCATGCATTGAACTCATAAGACTGTTCTAGGTTCATCATGAGTGGGCCCGCTTGTTATGAGCTTAAAACAGGAAATGAGGGATCCATATTGTTATATAAATTTCTTGTTCTTCGAAAATGCAATTACATGCCTCCATGTATTCAAACTAACATTTGCAGCAAAACAGTGTAGGAGTTTACTTACCTGATATCTTCAAGTTGTTTTTGATGATGTTATATTTTCCGTGAAGGCAAGGAAGAACAGACAAGACTCCAAGGCCTTGGTCAATGTTTTAAATTCTTAAAGTTTAATTTTTTTGTTGTAATTATTTTATATATATTGTTTTGGGCTTTGGGGTGAGTATAGGACGAAAATATTCTCAAATAGGTTATGAGAATATCTTAAATTAGTTTTAAGTAAGTTAAGAGATTTATATTCGGGTTTAGTTTATTTGAATTGTAATGTTGTAACTAATGCATTGGAGAATTTAATTTAGTTTAATTGTTTTAAATTAATATATATTGTGAACTGTGGGGAGTTATGAGTCCTTCTAGGCTTCTCCCCATTCTGCTATCTATTGGTGAATTTTTCGACAAGACACTTTTACGGGAGGTGCTGCCAAAGTTTTTACAAAATATTAATATTTGCTCTAATTAAACAAATCATGAAATGAGTTTGATTGAGGATATAAATTTAGTTTTCAAGCGTTATCAAGGATTGAAATATATATTATTTTGAGGTTGAAGTTAATTGAATTAATTGGATGCCTAATTAGGGGAATTAGGCTAAGTCGGGACTTAGTAAGACGAGCCCTAACATAGTTGGTATAAGAGCTATGGTTAAGCTCAATCAAGGAAATGTTAAGAATTATAATGATGTTGAGTTTATGATTAAGTCTTCCGAGAAGTTTGGGTTAAGGCTTTTGGATTGTATTAAGTCGCATGAACTAAAGTGGTGGTTTAGAGGAGCAAGGTTCAATAATGAGGTCATGATTCATTGGGAAGTAATTGTGAGTTAGAGATACATTGTTATTGTTATATGTTTGTTGTATATTATTGTAGTATTGCTAGGTATATGATACGAAGTTTATTCTTATCGTCTATTCAATATTAACTCGTAAGATATGACGAGTGAGATTAAGAACATACAATTAAAAAGAGAATATACTTACGAAATGAAATGGATGTAAAATGAACTTGTGATGTCTGAATTCCTAAAGGCGTTTGAAGTTGTTCGGTACTAATATAATTGATGAAAGTATTTGTTATAAAACCAATAGGAAATTGGTTAAGCAAGAAGTCTGAATGATTTAGAAACATAGGTACTAAACATAGACTTCTTTGAAATCGAAAGTATAGAACTATTACAATTGTGAAACACTCAGGAAAATATTAGAATATAGCTAAATTAAGTCTAAAACAATCGAGAATCGTTTGGAAAACGTAAAATGAAATTGAGACTTTTGGAAATCACAAGATATGAATATCTTGAGTTTAAAATGAGTTTGGTACAAGTTGAGTTGGTAACTTAGGAAGACCTATTCTACGAAGCATTAATTTAATTTATAACCAAATGCAGCTTGCTTCTGAAAATAGTCTCAATAACATAAAAGGACACATATGCTTTCGAAAATAAAAATCGATTAGACAAAGTGAATCTTGACTTGGAAATCACAATGAGATTATGATAAGTCCAGTTAAATTGTCTAAGTCGGTTTCTACGAAAGTAAAATGCTTTGAAGCAAAGTATTCTCTTCTTTTTAAAACGAAACATAAATCGATTATATGAGTCGAATAATGAAATAATATACACGAGTTAGAAGTAATATTTGTTAACACTAGATTAGGTGTTTGTATGAAATAAAGATCAGTGGAAAATGTAACTTGAAAAATGAGAAGTGTAGTGATAAGATCAATGTATTAGAAGTTAAAGTAATGGGGAAGTGGTCTAATGATAGCTTTGAGTAGCTATAAAACATTAACACATGTAGTTGTGTATTGAGATTCAAAATACCCAATAATTACTTCTAACGACATTAAGTTATGATATTTATCATAATGACTTAAAATATAATAAATGAAGAGATAGAGGTATTGATTGCGAATCACTAAATGATTTGTATAGGACATCAGTATGATTTCCTATATTGCAAGAATTTCCATATATATGATTTAATGAACCAAAACAGTATCCTTTAAGAGTTTGATTAATTGTTAAGTTAATCGAGGTATTGAAAATACAAATTCTTCTATCTCTTAAAATGAACAATAATGAAAAGGTGAATTAATCAAAAGTAATTTGATGAACAGTAAGATACAAAGTTATCTTACATAGTCTCTTGAAAAGTACTGAATTTTTTTTAAGAAAAAGGAAAGTCGAGAAATCTGAGACTAATGGAAACCAAATGAGGCAATAACAAACAACATAAATGTTTAAGTTGCAAAATTTATCTATTTCAAATAAAGGTTCGCCAAGGAAGACTCCAATTGACTGAATGGTCATAAGAAGCAATATTGTCCTTAGCTATAATTTCAAAAAGAGAAAAATATAAATTGCCTTTCAAAGTCAAGATTAATGAGCTGTAAGTAGCCTGGTTATTGAGTGAAAGTCGTGGTAAGTTTATAAAGATATCAAAATTGAGATTAATGTGAGAATAGCTAAGATTCATAAAAACTTAATGGAATAGACTCTGGGTATAAAATAAAATGAGACGTTGAGATGACTTTATGGACGCAGGAAGTGACATGAACGGACTCCTTTAGTCAAGGTAAGGCACTGGAGTAGTGCATGATCAAAAGTCTAAGTAACTTTGTTATGTAATCATGATTCATTCACGATGTAGAAGATCGTGTGACGTCCACCATCTATGAGTAATCGAATGAATTGGTGATAGTCGAAATAAAAGAGTCTATGAAGTTTCGTTGGAGTCAATTAGAAGCTGAAGTATAGGCAACTAAATGGTCAAACCATCCTCACATTATTATGAAAAAGGAATTTTTAGGTGAACAGGTTCCGATAAGACTTAGGATACCAAACTATAAGTTTGATGGAATTTAACATATCTTCACAAGAACCTTACAAGGAATCAAACTCCAAAAGCCGAAAGTTTTGAACTTAAGTAATATACAACTAATATTAATGAATATGTTGTATATTAGTTAAAATGTTGTGTTACACCATGTAATTAGTCAGTGGTAAAGTTTGAAGCACTAACTTATTTTAAATTGGAACTGATCTAAGATACCTGAATGACGGTGAAGATATAAGTGAAATGAAAAGAGATACACAACTTATAGCTCAATTAGTTAGTATTAATCTATTTGGTTGGAAGTACTGAATAGAGGACAGTGTTTCTA
Source organism: Stephania yunnanensis (assembly GCA_039657365.1). Classification (NCBI taxonomy): domain Eukaryota; kingdom Viridiplantae; phylum Streptophyta; class Magnoliopsida; order Ranunculales; family Menispermaceae; genus Stephania; species Stephania yunnanensis. The sequence continues at coordinate 45,679,944 of CM077584.1, read as the reverse complement.
ACTTGATATATTTGAAGAACTGAATGTTCTTCCACTTTAAATTGAGAAAAGTTAGAAATATGTATTAAGTAGAGATGGAAAAGAGATAACATATTTAAAAACTTGTAGGTGATACAAGTAAAAAGCTATACTATGAGAGTATAATCAATGAATATATTGATTTCTATTATAAACTTATATCTATACAAGAAAAAGAACAATTGTCTCTATTCAGGTAATGAGAGAAGTTTAAAGAACAGTAAGTGATTGAAACATGAGACGATATGAAATCTTAGAAATTAGAGAAATGTGAAAACTCAGAGTAGTGACCAATGCAATCTAGAATAGATTAGCAGTTAAGTGAATGTAATGAGGTTTATTATGAGTTCATGGATAGAAAATGAATTGACGAAGTTAGAAAAGTCTTTAATTCTCTAACCACCCAAAGAAAAAGTTAAGTGAATTGGCTAATGAGTTGGAATTGGTAATTGTTTTTTAGTCCATAACCTAAATAATATTTTGAGTAGACATTTAGACAATGAGTGAGAGTTGCACGATGTGTCATGTTTCTTTTTCTGATCGGATTGAAATTTAAGATCTCTTGTCATGGGATGATAGATGTGTTATGAGATCTATAGTCATGTGATGACTTGTAAACTTCCAGATTTTTGTTAAGAAATACTGGAATGGTAATGGATCAGATAGACACGCGACTCTACATAGTATCTAATGTTATGCTCAAATATTATTTGCATTAATATGTAATTTTAGTCTTAGGATAGTCTAAGAATTGATCAGTCAATGATTCTAATTAGAAATTATCAGTGCTAAGAAAGTAAACTGGGATGTGTATACTAGAGTTTGGTGGGTAAGGAAAGAATTATCAACGGTTTGTGAAATAGTTTGTTCAGTTAAGAAGGAGAATTATTTTATGATAAGCAATATAGATTAGATCTTGTTAAATGTTGAATCTTGAATGAGATTCAAGATATGAAATGTGAAGTACATCAAGGTTTATCAAATATTCCACAGGTTGATTGATTAACTCGTCACAAATTCACAAAATGCCAGGATTGGTTAAATAATGGATATTGCTTTTCATTAAACCAAAGATTTGGATATGAAAAGTTTAAATGATTATAATCTCTGCCACCGAGTTGTTAAATAGAACGAAAGTGATAGAGCCCACTTAATGGTTTCACTTTGGAAATGATTTTTACAAGTTCGGATTAAAAAAGTTTTATATGAATGATCATATTCTCATATCTCTTTTGGTTCAGTAACCTGTAATTTTAAAGTTTTAAGGCGAAATTTTTAATAAGTTAGGAAGAATTGTGAAATCTAAGAATTTTATAAACTTGATTAGATGACTAATTAAGTATTTTTGAGTTTTAATTAGAGTTTAGGTATCCAAGGTAGGACCCATGAATTATAGACCAGAGATCATAAGATTTATTTTACTTTTGAATGATGAATACCTAATGAATGTATTATATGGTATTTTATAATAAAGTCAGCATGTGTTAAGGTTTATCCTTAATTTGTCAAAATTAGGGTTGTAAATGTGTGTTTGAAGCGCACAACAACAACAACAACAACAACAACAACATAGCCTCAGTCCCAAATTAATTGGGGTTGGCTACATGGATCAAACTTTTTCATTGTGTTTGATTAAATGCAATTAATGGTGAGCTTTTCAAACCATTCAAATCCTCATAATTAACGCATCCCATGTTAACTTTGGTCTACTTCCACCTCGTCGAATTTTTATAGTTTCTATTAAGTCAAGTTTTCTAGTGGGGGCATTTGTAGGTCCTTTTTGCAAGTAACCAAACCACCGCAATCGTCCTTCCCTAATCTTTGTATCAATTAGTGTTACTCCTACTTGTATTTGAATTTCTATATTTCTTATTCTATCTTTACAAGTTTTACCACACATCCACCTAAGCATCCTCATTTCTGCTACATTCATTTTATGTAATTGTTGTTACTTTACCGCCCATCATTCACTACCATAGAGCATAGCTAGCCTAATTACAATCCTTTAAAATTTTCTTTTTAACTTAGTAGGAATATCTCGATCACAAATCTCTCCTGTTGCACTCCGCCATTTCTTCCATCCAGCTTGAATTCTATATGTGATATCATTTTCAATATTACCATCATTTTGTATGATTGATCCTAGGTATCTATAGTGGTTCACATTATGAACTTCTACGTCCCCTAATTTTACCGCTCAATCATCTCGATGTCTAGTGTTTATAAACTCATAGTGCATGTATTCAGTTTTTGTCCTACTCAACTTAAAGCTTTTAGATTCTAATGTATTCTTCCAGAGTTCTAGTTTCCTATTCACTCCATTTTTTGTTTCATCCACTAAGATAATATCATCTGCAAATAACATACACCATGGTATATCCTCTTGAATTTGCCTAGTTAGTTCATCCATAAATTAAGTAAATAAATATGGACTTAAAGCCGATCTTTTATGTAGTCCTATCGTAATGAGGAATTATTTTGTAGCTCCTCCAAATGTCGTTATACTCGTTACTACTCCATCATACATATCCTTAATAGTGTCTATGTATCTAGCATGCACTTCTTTTCTTTCTATAACCTACCAAAGAACATCTCTAGGGACCCTATCATATGCTTTTTCTAAATCTATGAATACCATATGACGATCTTTTTTCTTTTCTCTATATTTTTCTAACAATCGTCTTACAAGGAAAATCACCTCCATAGTTGACCTCCTGGGCATGAAGCCAAATTGGTTATATGATATTGTTGTTTCTCTTATTAGCCTATTGTCAATTATCATCTCTCAAAGTTTCATAGTGTGACTCATAAGTTTAATTCCCCGGTAGTTTGAGCAACTTTGAATGTCTCCTTTATTTTTTAAGATTGGCACAACCGTGCTTCTTCTCCAATCCATTAACATCCGTTTTGATTTTAGAATTTTATTGAAAAGTTTTATTAACCAAGTCAATCCAATTTCTCCTAATCATTTCCAAACCTCTATGGGTATTTCATCTGGGCCGCATGCTTTCCCCATTTTCATTCTTTTCAATGCCTCTTTAACTTCTATAATTCTAATATTGCGCGTATAGTTTACATTTCTTTCTTGGTGTGGGTTTTCATCTATTATAGTATCAACTTGGTCATTATTAAATAAAATATCGTAGTAACTTCTCCATCTCTCCTTAATATCATCCTCATGCGTTAAAACATTTTGATTTTCGTCCTTAATACATGTTACATGACTTAGGTCTTGTTTCTTTTTATCTCTTAATTTGGCTAGCATATATATATATATATATATATATATATATATTTCGCCATCACTATGACCTAACCTTGTATATCGATCATCCATGAAATTTGTTTTAGTTTGACTAACTATTTTTAGCTTGTTTTCTAGCTTCTCTATATTGATTGTACACATCTTCATCTTGACACTTCGGTATTTTCCTCTACATCTCTCTTTTATTCTTAATTGCTCGTTGGACATCCTTGTTCCACCACCATATTTCCTTCTTTGGTGGTCCCAAGCCTTTAGATATACCTAAAACATATGATCCACTCTTCTTATACAACTACTCATTTCTAGCCACATTGTATTAGCATCTAAGTAAAAATTCCAAACATTTTCCTTTAGTAGTTTTTCTTTAAACTCTACTTGTTTACTAGTTTTTAGGTTCCACCACTTTATTCTATGGTCGCTGACTCTTTTATTTATATTATATCGTCATTTTATCTTAATATCAAGTACTACTAACTTATGTTGGGTAGTAAGCGCTTCACCAGGTATTACTTTGTAGTCTATACATATTTTTCTATCTATTTTTCTTGTTAAAAGAAAACCTATTCGACTCTTGTTATGACCACTACTAAAAGTAAGTATATGCGACTCCCTATTCCTAAAACAAGTATTTGCTAAGACAAGATTGTATGCTGAAGCAAATTCTAAGATTGATTCTCCTTCATCATTTCTATTACCGTAACGAAAACCTCTATGAACTCTCTCAAACCCATCGTTACCTACCCCGACATGCCCATTTAAATCTCCTCTAATAAAAACCTTTTCATCTAATGGTATGCTTTGCATAAATCCATCCATATCGTCCCAAAACTTACGTTTGATGCACTCGCTTAATCCTACTTGTGGTGCATAGGCGCTAAGTATGTTAATCTTTTCGTCTCCAATCATTAATTTAAATAGAATCAATGTATCCCTCATTCTCTTAACCACTGCGACCTTATCCTTATAATCATTATCCATCACAATTCCTACTCCATTGCATTTTCTATCTATACCGGTGTACCACAATTTAAACCCCGTGCTTCCTATTTGTCTACTCTTTTCTCCTACCCATTTTGTTTCTTGGAGGCAAGCAATATTGACTCTCCTTCTAATCATAGTATCTACTAGTTCTATTGACTTCCCTGTAAGTGTTCCTATGTTCCATGTTCCTAAACGAATGTTTTCTCCCCTAAATGTTAGTTTTCCTTTTCTATTTCTATTTTGTCTAATATATCTAGTATCCATATCTATGATTGATTTTTTTTTTTACGTTTGAAGCGCACAAGTGCAATAAAAATTATTAGTTGCTCGAAAGCTAGTAAAACAAGTGTTAAGTATCATGCAGGAATTTTGCCTCGATTTACGTGCAAGTTGAGATCAGAGGTGGTGTAAAATGAGAATGAAGTTGGTGCAAGACCTTGCCTTGGGTTTTGTATCAGTTGGTAATCTTCGAGGTTGAAATTGAGTCCAAATCGGTGTATGTTTTGTTTAGTATGGCAAGAGAATTAGTCTATAATGGTTTAGCATGTCGTGGAGAAAGTTAAGATTTTTGAGATTTTTGTGTGACCAAAACCAATAATATGGATGTTTTATGAAGATGGATTATTTTATCGAGAGTTTGGTTAAATTTGGCGAAATATCGGATCGAAAATAAGCATCTAAAATTGAAGCACATCAAAATAGGGATTTAAGGAATTAAGAAAATAAAAAGAAATAAAGCTGCTAACAAGCACCTAAAGGTTTATATATATATATAAAAACCAAAACGAACGATTCATTTGAAATTTGTTTTAACACAACGTTTATACATTCGGTTTTCTTCACCCTCTATGCTAGTTCTTTCACTCTGCGATCTCCTTATGCTCCATTCCTAACTTCCGCTTGTTTTGTGTCTTAATTTATTGTGCTAATCAAGAGTCGAGTTCTTTAAAGCATCGGCTCTGATACCAACTGTGACGGCCCCGATTTTTCACAAATTGGGCCCCGCCCGACCTAAACCTACGTGGACCCCGAGCCAGTCTCGCAAGGTCAACGCAGGACTAGTTAGCCTTCCAACCCATCATTATCGGTACATTCAACATTTACAGTTGTACAATTGAGTTATTAATATTTTTCGAGTTTTACAATTTTAGCGGAAGCAACTAATAAATTAAATAACTCAACAAAAATTCAGGAGTTAGGCAACCTAATTGTGGAACCCAAATAATATCATCGAGGGAGAGTAAAAATACAAAATATACAAAAAATCACCTAGCTATGAAGCCTTCCCTTCGCTACTCGTCACATGCGCCACTGCACTCAATCAAATATAAAAAAATGACGAGCCCAGTAAGTAAATCCAAAGAGACATATACACAACATTTCACACTATCCAAAACAACAGTTCACGATATCCAAAGCAGTCGAATTCATGCAAATATATCGAAAGGAATAAAGAATGCATGAATATAACAGACCGTAAACAATCCATCGGTGAGTGATGCCAAATAACAAGAAGTCCTGACCAAAAAGTCGTTGAGTCGCGGCAAAAGCCAGCAGACTCGGGTTTAGGGCTAGCCCCATGCCTCCCAACCCTAACCCATGCCGACTATGAGATATCTACGGACCCGGATAAGTGCCCCCAACGTACACTCAATTGGGAGATATCTACAGCATCCGGATAAGAGCTCATATCGCAGATAAATAGTAACCATGACTCGCTTGCCAATGGACCCCCTCAATCGACAACAATTTAACGATAGTTGTCATCACAAAGCAGTGAACAACAATAAAGCTATCAACACTAAACAACGACAGTCAATAGAAAGACATGAAATATTGTATAAGTCCCTAACTGGTTTACTTACCTCGAGAAACGCGAATCTCAAAATGTCTAGCTAGCGTCTCGATTTGCGCACCCGACACCCGACTCCTAAGTCCCTGGTGTCAATTTATATCATTTAGGCCTAATTTACATAGATTATTCAAATCACCACAAAATTTGGTGAAATAAACCTCACCCTGACCTTTAAAAACATTTGAATCCATCGCGTCGTCGCGATTTCGTCGAAACCGCACATCCGACTAGTCGACACCGCTCCACCGAGCCGTCGGCGTCGTTGCCTCGTCGGCGTCACCGCAGGCCGCTCACCGGCACCGCCGCCGGCCACTCGCCGGCCACCACCGCCGCCACCGCTGGTGAGTTCATCCGTTTCGCGTCGCGCGCTCTGGTTCGTCGCTGCCGATCCGACCCGCTGTCACGCCGGAGTCGCTGCCGGCTCTCCCTCGAGCCGCCGCGCCTTGCCGGCGCCACTGCCGAGCGCCGCTCGTCTGTCCGCTGCGGCGCTGTCTCGCGCCCTGCCGAGCGCCGCCGCGCTGGTGCTGCCGCACCGCCGGCCAACCACGGGCCGTGCCGCTGCCCTGCCGGTGAGCCGATACCGCCGGATCTCCTTGCCGTACTGCTGGGACGCTGGCCTTGCGCGATCACCGCCACTGCTCACCTCCCGCGGCCTCCGCGTGGCCGCTGCACTGACGAGCCGGCCGAGCCGCCGACGGCTGGAGCTGGTCCGCTAGGGTCGCACCGGGAGCCGCCGGTCATCCTCGTCCTCCCACTCCGGCGCTCTCTGCATCTCTCTCCTCTGTTCCTTCTCTTCCTCACGAGCTCTCTCTCTGTTTTTTGTTTTATTTTTTCTTTCTTTTCTTTTCCAATCCTTATCTCATATTATCTTTTCTATATATATATATTTCTCTTTCCATTTTCAATTTCAAATCAAAAGTTTCATCGGCATTCGTGCAACACGAATCTCGAGGCAAACTCAACAACCGAGCAGCGCACATCTCGAGGCATCAACCCGCCTTATTTCAAAATCTCAATACTCGCGCTACACGCAACACGAGGCGTATCCGACACATAAAATCACTATCTCGGTCTCACGTTGGCACGCGACTCGAGGCGCGTCCTCGTTCGTGTTTCGGCTCACCAAATTTCTTCACATATTTAGTTTATCATCTCAAATTGGATTCGCATATACTTATTTCGACGAGTGGGTCCCACGTACGACCTTGACTTGACACGTGCCACAAGTCAAGTTTTCGGGTCGTTACAGTCTTCCCAACGAATTAGAATTTCGTCCTCGAAATTGAAGCAAGTCTCACGGGACAATGGTGTTTTATAAATAAAGACCCAACGCCATACCCGGCCAAGGCCATACCCTCATCTTACTCTGTAGGGCTGGGCTCCTCCGCGACAAGCTGGGCTCCTCCGTGACGAGCCGGGCTCCTCCGCAACCTCCAAGCAAAGAACACACCATCTGTCTCCTCCCATCAATATATGTCAGGGCAACATCCTCGCAACATATATTGGCATACAATTTAATACAAATGAACATTTTACTTTCATGATCCACCATCACTAACATACGTATATCTGTTTCTATCATCGAATGAGTCTCAACCCAACTCGTACTCTCTATCAGGTACGATGGATAGTAGTCGGACCTGACGTGGCAATAGCACAAATATGTTCCTCGCTGTCCACACGCTCATACAGGTACGTTGAAATCTCGCTCCAACTGGAACATGTATATATCCTTACCCCTGTGCATGACTAGATCATTGTCCCTGTCTGTGCACTCGACTGGATCTCTACCCCTGTCTCTCGCCACTGCCTCTGCCATCAATCGTTTGATGGTACTAATGACGGTGCTAGCTTATGTACTACACTAGCGTAACTCTACGCTGAACCAACTAACTTTGGCGCCGTATACGCCTCATATGGCGAAAACATAATACATTATGAGGTTGCTCTCGTGCGTTCCCACGCTCTCACGCATCATAACATCAACTGCATTCCATAGCGTCCACATCCATGCCACCGTAGTGCACAACCATAGTCGGCCTCGCCGAACAACGAAACCGATACGATGCTCGACCTTATATGATTTGGTGTGGCCAAGACTCGTGATGTCGCTAAAACTCGTGAAACTCTCTCGCCTGAGTCATCACTCTAATTCCCGTATTAGTCGGCGCGCTCAACACCCCTTCATGTAAGTACGAGTTCAACACGTTTACTCTAACGCGTTCACTTTTTGACTTTCAAAGTAAATGAGTCCTCGATATTCGTGCGACACGAATCTCGAGGCACCACCTCTATGTGTGACCACGATTGTATCGAATCTTGCAAATTACGTATTTCGAGACACCTCCCAAGTTTCGAACTCGCATTACCTAATCCAAATCTAATGTGTCCTCGAGATTCGTGTGGCGCGAAACTCGAGACACATTAAAACATAATTATTTCCATTTAAATCTTTTTTAGCAACTTTCAACGCACGGATTTACTTGCACGAAAATTCCTTTCCCTACGTTTACTAACGCATCCGAACAATTTTACAATGTGAACAGTCTTAATATGTACAATCTCGTAAGATTTATACTTAGGTGGTCATTAACTGTTAGAACGATTTGCGGACTCTACCTCAGCTCGTAATACTTAATTCATTTATAAGTCCCTAAAGGTGGTGGTCGACTTCACCAACCCTGAGACTATAAATATATAGTGTCACTAAAGTGGAGTTACTTGAGCTTCTGATCCAACAGTACTACTCCAAAGCTTTCGTCAAAGCTAAAGGAGTCCGTACATAATGTAATCGTTAGCTCTCAAGTCATCTCAACACTTTGCTTATTTAGAGTCTACTCTTCGTTTCTTTGTTTTTAACTTTACGTTCTCGAATGTTCCTTACATTCGAATGTTCCTTACTCGAATGTTCCTTACATTCGAATGTTCCATCCGTTTTATATTATCCAACAACATCCATGTCCTTTATCATCAATTCAACACCATTTAGAGATTCAACTTCCATTCCATTTCAAGTCTCACTACTTATAGGAAATCCTCAATTTATCAATTGAACTATCCGCGAAGCTGAATTGAATTTACACAACTCCCGCATTTTCCATTGGCTTCACCAAACCAACCAATATCAGAAACCAAAGAATTCCATCAATATTTCTGACTAGAAACAAAAAAATCATTTGGTCGCTCGTAATTGATCCCCAACTCGGCTCAAATGAAAATAAGAACTATACCAAATTTAACTCCAACTCGGCTCAAATTTAACTCCAAACCATTTAAATATAGTTTAAGCGTCCCTGCAGTACTATACTTAGATGAAATCCTCTCACCTTTACCACGGATTTGATTCCCGTATCACATTCCAATTTCATTAATTATTTCTAGCGGATCATCTAGAAATACGTGCATGGTGTTTTCCTCAAGAAGAAATCAAATGTGTCATCGAGATACGTGCAACACGAATCTCGAGGCACCCATTTGTCCACAATGTTGTAAACAACTGAAAAAAAATTATTGATTTACCACAAAATGAAATCAAGTATGCCAATGAAACATCAATCACTCACTGATTCCATTTACCAATTATCATTACCATAGTCACGATTCCTCGAATCATTATCGACATCGTATATAGTATATAACATACCATATTATATATATACGCCAGGGGTACAATGTTGGGACATGTGCCCTAGGTCAATCCATTAACTGTCTTTATGAATACTTTTAGTTAATAAAATAGAGGATTTCATTTGCTGTTTATTATAATTAATTTGCATGTTTACATTATAATAAGATCCATGGGTATTTACATAAATATCCTAAATGTCCCTAGTCGATCATTATACTGGGAACTATAATGAATTAAGACTAGTGTGAGTCTTGATTGATGATCGTACGATGATTATACGTATAGGGATACGAATCAAGATCACGAGTACTTGTTAGGGAACAAAGTCTTGGGCCGACCGCTATGAGAACATCACATGGATTAAGTCATAGTTGTTTCTCATGATAGGTATATATTCCGGTCCTCGACTTGAGATTACCGAGACTTCAACATTAGGAACACGGTGATTTGACACAATCAAACGTTGTCTTTAACCTTAGGACGATTATAAAGGTTGTGATTGGTTACTGTGTGAGCAATGTGATGAAGTTGTGTAATCGAGATAGAATTTGTCCCTCTCATATAAAGAGAGATATCTAGTGGATCCCTCGATGTGTTAGACTGATAAAAAGCCTAATCTAAGTGAATTGATATTGATCAATGTCACTTGGATGTTTTCAGTCTACCTAGAGATCGAGACTAGTACGATTGAACATGTTGGATGACAATTCCATGCCTTATGTTTGATCAAAAGGATATCGTGTGACAAAAGGATGTTAAATACACTATTGATTAGGTTGTTTCGATTTGATATTCGTACAACTTGGGTAGTCATAATGTCTTGCTAGAGGTCGCTTATGACTTGTATACCAAAATGTGTTTTGGTACACTGCCAACGTTGTATGAGCCTAGTGGGTCGCACACTAAGAATGGTTTTGCGAGATTTTAAGATGGTTCAGAAAAATGAATTTTATATGATAAAATTCATGACGGAAACGTCCTTGTGGTGTATTACACTTATACTTCTTTAAGTAGGGGTATATTTGTAATTTACTTAATCGTCTATATACAAGGGTTGTATAAATAGACGCTTTAAGTTACAATACACGTACGAAAGAAAAAAGGCCAAAACTCTTTTTTCGTTTAAGAAACGACTTAGGGTTTTTGGTATGCTCTGGATCGTTTTGGAGAGAAAAACAAAAGGTTTGGTATTCTCTCGAAGCTAGCACTTCGAATCTCGGCCGCCGTTCGTGTGTGGACTGCTGATAGAGGGCGTTCGTCGTTGGCAGCGCCTTAGAGATCGATCAACCTTCAGAAAGGTATTTTGTGACCGAGGTATGATTAAGTTTTCTTGGTTTAAACGTTTTTAATGGAATTAGATTCGGATCCTGTTGGGGTTTTTTGTCAAAATTGTTTTGCAATCTCCGCCGCGCATGAACCCCAAAACCCAACATACAAGCCCACCTCGAAACGCATATAAGGAAAAAAAAATGTTCAAAACATTTTCCGTTTTCCATTTGCCATTTCTCATTTTCCATTTTCCATATCCGCCAAGTGTTCTACCATTTTCCATTTTCAACTCTCCTCACTTCCCAACGAAAACTCAAGTCAGGATCATAGGGTTCCACTCTACGTTCAACCATTCCTAACTTCCGCTTGTTTTGTGTCTTAATTTATTGTGCTAATCAAGAGTCAAGTTCTTTAAAACGTCGGCTCTGATACCAACTGTGACGGCCCCAATTTTTCACAAATTGGGCCCCGCCCGACCTAAACCTACGTGGACCCCCGAGCCAGTCTCGCAAGGTCAACGCAGCCTAGTCAGCCTTCCAACCCATCATTATCAGTACATTCAACATTTACAGTTGTACAGTTGAGTTATTAATATTTTTCGAGTTTTACAATTTTAGCGGAAGCAACTAATAAATTAAATAACTCAACAAAAAATTCAGGGAGTTAGGCAACCTAATTGTGGAACCCAGTCAATATCATTAGAGGAGAGTAAAAATACAAAATATACAAAAAATCACATAGCTATGAAGCCTTCCCTTCGCTACTCGTCCGCGTCGCTGCACTCAGTCAAATATAAAAAAATGACGAGCCCAGGTAAGTAAATCCAGTAGGACATATACACAACATTTCACAATATCCAAAACAACAGTTCACGATATCCAAAGCAGTCGAATTCATGCAAATATATCGAAAGGAATAAAGAACGCATGAATATAACAGACTGTAAACAATCCATCGGTGAGCGATGCCAAATAACAAGGAGTCCCGACCAAAAAGTCGTGGAGTATCGGCAAAAGCCAGCAGACTCGGGTTTAGGGCGAGCCCCATGCCTCCCAACCCTAACCCCTGCCGACTATGAGATATCTACGGACCCGGATAAGTGCCCCCAACGTACACTCAATTGGGAGATATCTACAGCGTCCGGATAAGAGCTCATATCGCAGATAAATAGTAACCATGACTCGCTTGCCAATGGACCCCATCAATCGACAACAATTTAACGATAGCTATCATATCAAAGTAGTGAACAACAATAAAGCTATCAACACTAAACAACGACAGTCAATGGAAAGACATGAAATATTGTATAAGTCCCTAACTGGTTTACTTACCTCGAGAAACACGAATCTCAAAATGTCTCGCTAGCGTCTCGATTTGCGCACCGACTCCTAAGTCCCTGGTGTCAATTTATATCATTTATGCCTAATTTACATAGATTATTCAAATCACCACAAAATTTGGTGAAATAAACCTCACCATGGCCTTTAAAAACATTTGAATCCATCGCGTCGTCGCGATTTCGTCGAAACCGCGCATCCGACTAGTCGACACCGCGCCGTCGGCGCCTCTGCCTCGTTGGCGTCACCGCCGGCCACTCGCCGGCCACCACCGCCGCCACCGCTAGTGAGTTCATCCGTGTCGCGTCACGTCGCGCGCTCTGGTTCGTAGCTGCCGATCCGACCATTGTCACGCCACGCTGAAGTCGCTGCCGGCTCTCCTCGAGCCGCGCGCTTGCTTGCGCGCATCGCGAGCGCCGCTGTCTCGTCCGTCCGTGCTGCTCGTCTGTCGCGCGGCGCTATTCTCGCCCTCCTGAGCGCGCCGCCACGGCTGGTCTTGCCGCATCGCCGCCAACCACGGCCGCGCCGCGCGCGCTGCTGCCGGTGAGCCGATACCGCCGGATCTCCTTGCCGTACGCTGGGACGCTGCGTCTTGCGCGATCACCGCCATCGCTCACCTCCCGCGGCCTCCGCGTGGCCGCCTGACCGACGAGTCGGCCGAGCCGCGGCGGCTGGAGCTGGTCCGCTAGGGTCGCGCCGGAGCCGCCGGTCATCCTCGTCCTCCCACTCCGGCGCTCTCTGCATCTCTCTCTCCTCTGTTCCTTCTCTTCCTCACGAGCTCTCTCTCTGTTTTTTGTTTTATTTTTTCTTTCTTTTCTTTTCCAATCCTTATCTCATCTTATCTTTTCTATATATATATATATATATTTCTCTTTCCATTTTCAATTTCAAATCAAAAGTTTCATCGGCATTCGTGCAACACAAATCTCGAGGCAAACTCAACAACCGAGCAGCGCACATCTCGAGGCATCAACCCGCCTTATTTCAAAATCTCAATACTCGCGCTACACGCAACACGAGGCGTATCCAACACATAAAATCACTATCTCGGTCTCACGTTGGCACGCGACTCGAGGCGCGTCCTCGTTCATGTTTCGGCTCACCGAATTTCTTCACATATTTAGCATTATCATCCCAAATTGGATTCGGATATACTTATTTCGACGAGTGGGTCCCACATACGACCTTGACTTGACACGTGCCACAAGTCGAAAATTTTGGGTCGTTACAATGAGCTCAAAATTCCTCTAAATAGCTTGAAAATCAAATCACAAGTTAGTTTGAGTCCTACATGGCATGTTAAGTTTCAATTTTTTGAAACCATACCATTTGTAATACCAAAAGTTTCATTTTACGCAAAATGAATTGTTTCATTTTTCATCGGCTTCACCAAAACAACCAAGCTATTTACCTCTATGAATTAATTCTTAAACCACTATCCGCGGCCGAATTGAAAACGACTCCCGCATGTTCAAGGCACGAGTACACATCCATGCAGCTCCACTATTCCCAACTACGCCACAATCACCAACATTGTCACATCCGATCCGTGCATGAAGGCAATGCAATACGACCTCCGCTCCGAAAAAAAATATTGTCCATGAGGTAGCTTCAAAGTAATTATTCCAAGTGGATCCCCTAGCGACACGTGCAGGGAGTTTTCAAGATTTATGGGTGACTGGAATCTAACTCCTTAAGGTATGCAATAAGTTTTCTTCCCCAAGTAGAAATCAAATGTGTCCTCGAGATACGTGCAACACGAATCTCGAGGAAACCCCAATACTTTCACCCATTTATCCCCCAATGTTGTAAACAATTGGAAAACTATTGATTTACTAAAAAATGAAATCACGTATGCCAATGAAACATTGATCACTAATTGATTCCATTTAATTTCTATCCAATTAATCATTTCCATAGTCACGATTCCTCGAATCAATCCATCTATGGTCCACATATACGCCACGGGTACCAGCCCACCTCGAAACATATATGAGACAAAAATATTTTCCATTTGCCAACTCTCCTCACTTCCCAACGAAGACTCAAGTCAGGATCACAGGGTTCCACTCTAAGTTCAACCATTCCTAACTTCCGCTTGTTTTGTGTCTTAATTTCAAAAGTCGAGTTCCTTAAAACAACGGCTCTGATACCAACTGTGACGTTGGTATCACAATGTCTTAAGCCATGAGATTCTCAAAATTCAGGCTTTGATACCAACTGTGACGGCCCTAATTTTCCACAAATTGGTCCCCGCCCGGCCTAAGCCCACGTGGACCCCCGAGCCCGTCTCGCAAGGTTAACGCGGACCTAGTCAGCCTTCCAATCCATCAATTTCAGCACATTCCACATTTACAGTTGAGTTATTAATATTTTTCGAGTTTTACAATTTAGCGGAAGCAACTAATAAATTAAATAACTCAACAAAAAGTTCGGGAGTTAGGCAACCTAATTGTGGAACCCAGTAAATAGCATCAGAGAAGAGTAATTATAAAATATACAAAAGTTCACCTAGCTATGAAGCCTTCCTTCGCTACTTCGTCATGACATACCGCACCGATTCAAACATAAGAATGACGAGCCCAGGTAAGTAAATCCAGTAGGACATATACACAACATTTCACAATATCCAAAACAACAGTTTACGATATCCAAAGCAGTCGAATTCATGCAAATAGAACAAAATAAATCAAGAAACGCATGAATATAAAAGACTGGAAACAACCCATCAATGAGTGATACTCCCAAGGTAGATGTATATGCCTCCCCAATTACTCTGAAAGACATATACATCTTCTATGTTCCCCCCATATGTGAGTGCGAGCGAGTTAACCCCAACGAACTACACATATGGGCATAGTACTTTCACTCCCAATGTAGATGTATATGCCTCCCCAATTACTCTGAAAGACATATACATCTTCTATGTTCCCCCCATATGTGCGTGCGAGCGAGTTAACCCCAGCGAACTACACATATGGGCATAGTACTTTCACTCCCAATATAGATGTATATGCCTCCCTAATTACTCTTAAAGACATATACATCTTCTATGTTCCCCCCATATGTGCGTGCGAGCAAGTTAACCCCAGCGAACTACACATATGGGCGTAATACTTTCACTCCCAAGGTAGATGTATATGCCTCCCCAATTACTCTGAAAGACATATACATCTTCTATGTTTCCCCCATATGTGCGTGCGAGCGAGTTAACCCCAGCGAACTACACATATGGGCATAGTTTTGCAGTGAACAACAATAAGTTATCATAAAACAGTAAATAACAACAGTCAATTGATAAACATGAAATACTGTATAAGTCCCCAGCTGGTTTACTTACCTCGAGAAACGCGAACCTCAAAATGTCTCGTTCGCGTCTCGATTTGCGCACCCGACACCCGACTCCTAAGTCCCTAGTGTCAGTTTATATCATTTAGGCCAAATTTCCATAGATTATTCAAATCATATTGAATTTAGGCGAAGTAAACCTCACCTACATCGCGTCGTCGCGATTTCGTCGAAATCGCGACTCCGACCGGTCGACACCGCGCTACCGCGCCGTTCACCGCGTCGTCGCGATTCTGCGCGTCTCTGCTGTTGCCTCGCCGCGCGCGCGCCGCGCCAGCTCACGGAGCCGCGCCGCCATCGTAGCTCGCGCCATCTCACCGCGCGTGCGTCGCGCCGCCGCGTTCGCACGCCATCGCTGCCGATCCGCCTTTCTGCGCCGTCATCGCTCACCGGCGCAGCTACTCGCCGCGCGTCGTCGGCCGGTCCGCCGTCCTCCGCCGTCTCGCCAGGTCCGTCCACACCCGCCGTCAGCCCTTTGTTGATGCGCCGATGCTACCTCGCTAGCTCGCGCCATTCTTCTTGGCACTCGGCTGGCCGTCTTCTTGGCCTCACGTGCTCGCGCGTGGCCAGTCCAAACCATCCTCCGCTCTCCCTCCCGTCGTCTCTCTCATCTCCTCTCTTCGTTGTTTCTTTCTCTCTCGATCTTTTTTTTTTCTTTCTTTTCTTTGCCCATCTTTATCTCATCTTATCGTTTCTTTATATATATATATATATATATATATATATATATGTATATATATAAATATATATACATTTTTCTTTTAATTTCAAATCAAAGTGTCCTCGAGATTCGTGCAATGCGCATCTCGAGGCAAACTCAACAATCGAGCAGCGCGCATCTCGAGGCATCAACCCGCCTCATTTCAAAATCTCAAAAATCGCTACACGCATCACGGTGCATATTCATTGTACATTTTAAAATCACTTAAAACCACTATATCGGTCTTACTTCGGCACGCGACTCGAGGCGCGTCCAGCATTTTCATCTTAAATTTGATTTTGACATACATATTTCGACGAGTGGGTCCTACAAATGACTTTGACTTGACACGTGGCACAAGTCAAATTTTTCGGGCCGTTACGGTTAATGGATTGACCTAGGGCATATGCCCCAACAAAGGGAACACAAACTTTATGTTAAATTGAGTAAATGTGAGTTTTGGGTTTCAGAAGTGAAGTTTATGGGACACATTGTGAATGCAGAGGGAATATTAGTTGATCCTACAAAATAGAGACGATCCTTAGGTGGCTACAACCTACTAATGCTTCCGAGATACGGAGTCTTTTAGGATTAGCAAGCTATTATAGACAGTTCGCGTAGGGTTTTTTGTCCATCGCTTCATCGCTCACCAACTTAACCAAGAAAGACGTTGCTTATGTAGTGGATGATCTATGTGAAGAGCCTTTTTAGTTATTGAAGAACCATCTGACTATCGCACCTATCTTGATTTTACTATAGCATGGCAGAGAGTTGTCCGTTTACATTGACGCGTCGGGGACTAGTTTGGGAGGAGTGTTGATGCAAGACAACAAGGAAATCGCTTATGCATCAAGATAGTTGAAAGTACATGAGAAGAACTATCTAGTGCATGATATAGAATTGGCAGTAATATTGTTTGCGTTGAAGTTGTGGAGGCACTACTTGTATGGGGAAAAGTTCATAGTCTACTCGGATCATAAGAGTTTGAAGTACTTATTCACCTAGAGCGAGTTGAACATGCGGCAGGGGAGATGGTTAGAACTCTTAAAATACTATGATTTGACGCTCGAGTACCAACCGAGGAAAGTGAACATAGTGGCAAATGCTCTGAGTTGTGTGCGACTAGAGACAGTCCGAGACCGTAATGAATGTTCAAGGAGTACCCATATGGTTCAGGTGTTTTAGAAGGTCAAGCACGAGTTCAGATGATAGCAGAGCCAGTGGCCGTGTTTAGATTAGTTGACTATCAGAGGGTCAATTCAGAGTATGAGAGGTACATGTCACTTGCATATTACAATAATAACGTGGATTTGATACTTTTGGTTCATAGAACGTTGAGATTTCGAGATAGATTGTGGATACCATCTCATAGACAGTTAAAAGACGATTTACTCCTAGAGGCACATAGATCACGATTCATCATTCATCCCAAGGGTACCAAAATGTATTAGAACATGTGGAGGATGTATCAGTGGCCGGGGATGAAGGTGGACATCGTTACCTACATTTAGGACCGCAAGATTTGTCAGCAAGTAAAAGCAAATCACCGAAAAATAGGAAGATGTTGCAACCGTTACCTATTCCATAGTGGAGGTGGGAACACATAGCTATAGACTTTGTTTCATGGCTACCGACAACTTAGAATGGCCATGATACGTTTGGGTGGTCGTGGATTGGTTGACTAAGTCACCTTATTTCGTCCTTATTTCCATGAAGTATTCGACATACAAGTTGTGAGGCATATACGTAGATGAGATCATCAGATTACATGAAGTCCTAATGTCAATTGTATCAGATCGTGATTAGAGATTTACCTCTAAATTTTGGAGTAGATTTCAACACCAAACGGGGACCCAGCTCAATCTTAGTACGACCTTTCGCCCTTAGACAGATGTGCAAATCAAGAGATTGATTCAGATACTTGAGGATATGCTCTGAGCTTATGTGCTGGATTTTTTTGGGAGTTGGGAGAAATATATTATGTTGTGCGAGTTTGCGTACAATAATAATTTTCAAGCAAGTATTGGCATGACACTGTTTGAGGCACTTTATGAGAGACCGTGTACATCTCCATTTGTTGGATCGAGGTTGGAGACGTTGTGTTAATCAGCCCTGAACTTGTGCATGACCAAACCGAAAGGATAAAACTGATTAAACAACAATTAGAAACCCCCCAAAGCCGCCAGAAGAACTATGCTGATAAAGTCCATCAAGAAATTGTGTTCAAAGAAGGAGAATTTGTACTATTGAAAGTGTCACCAATGAAAGGGCATTAGCGATTTAGATTGAATGGAAAACTATCTCCCAGGTTCATCAGACCATTCAAGATCAAGAAACTAATAGGCATGATAGCTTTCTACCTCAAGTTGTCACCGCAGTTAGTTGGAGTTCATGATGTTTTTCATGTTTCTATATAAATTGAAAACAGATCCTTGCCATTAAACAAGACGCGTTACCGCCTCCCCAAGGGAAATCGATCTAGTCCAATCCTTCGACCCTCGCATCGTGTGACGAGCAATTCGCAAGACCCACACTAATGGATCCCAAAGACCAATAAATGAAAGATTTACTTAACTTGAAAACAAAACATTTATTTATGAGATGTGTTATGGTTGTATAATGTCGTGTGAAGATTCACATCAGGCCCCGGGTGTACCAGAAGTTGTTATAGGCATCGGGCGGGTCGAGGTAAGTGGGGAGCTTCGCTCATGCATTAAGTATGGCTTGATATTAGATAATTAAGTATCATGTTTTGAATGAAAGACTTGGGTTAAGGGTTGCATCGGGGTATTGGTTTGAATCTCTGAATCTATGGAATGTAAATGCATTTGTTTCTCCATTTATGTCATTTATTGATCCAGGATGTTTGTCGAGTCCCCACCGAGGGCCTAATTAGCAAGTTATCATATATAAATGCCCCAGGATGTTTATGGGGCCACTGAGGGCCTTAATAGTTAATGCCCCAAGATGTTTTGTGGAATTCACCACCGAGGGCTTTACTTGTCTAATTGAATACATAAATGTGTCACATAAGTATATGAGTTAAAGTTCGTACTTGTGTAACTTGGTGATAGCGGGACATATAACGGTAGCGGCTTTGGATGGATTCACTTTGTTGTGATGGTACTAGTTAGAGGACGCAAGCGTCATTATGTCCAATAATGGTTTACATTAAATTAGACGTGAGGGATTCGGTCACCAAATTCTTACCAATACCTAGCATGCATTGAATGAACCAATGATTTATAATTATTATTATTTTTAATGATATATCTCTGGTGAACCCCTTGCATGAATGATTTGAATTCCGTTATATTTTAAATGAATCTTGTAAATTGCTTTAAAACTTATGAATGAATGACTTTTCTCTTGTTTTTAAATATGAACCATGCTTTCATGTTTCTACATGTTTTTTATCTTTTCTATATGTTTAAATTTGAATTTGAATAATGCCTACATGTTTTCTACTTAATGTTTGAGATTTGGTTTCAACTTCATGTTAGATGTTGCATATTTAGTAGGTAATACTTGCATATTTAATGTTTGAGCGTGTTTTTCCTATTGTTGAGATCCGCTGTCCATTTTAGCTCACCCCACTTACTCTCTAGGTACATCCACATCTGCATTAGCTCGTGATAAGGGAAAGGCACCCGCTTGAAGTCTTTCCTTGCTTGGTGAGAAATTACATGCTCCTATTTTCTATATATTTATGTTTTAAGAAAAATAAACTTGGGTTGTAACTTAAAGTAGGTTATTTGGGTAGTTTGAAATAACCCTTATCTATTTTGGACTATTTAGAAGCTTTATGGTAATATTGTAAGCTTCTTGGGATGATTGAACCTACATAGACTGTTGAACACTTATCGTTTTGATTATATGGTTTATGGAGTTCTAGTTTCGATTTTACTTCCGCATATATTATACTATATGGTTTGTATGTTATTCCGCAGGTTGAAATAGGCCTGTTAGGCTATTATTTGGGCCTAGTTTAGGTATCGGGCTTGAGTAATGGTTCGGGCGGGCGACATTTACATAAATATCCTAAATGTCCATAGTCGATCATTATACGGGAACTATAATGAATTAAGACTAGTGTGAGTCTTGATTGATGATCATATGATGATTATACGTATAGGGATACGAATCAAGATCACAAGTACTTGTTAGGGAACAAAGTACTTGGGACCGACCATTATGAGAACATAACATGGATTAAGTCATAGTTGTTTCTCATGATAGGTATATATTCCGATCCTCGACTTGAGATTACCGAGAGACTTCAACATTAGGAACACGGTGATTTGACACAATCAAACGTTGTCTTTAACCTGGACGATTATAAAGGTTGTGATTGGTTACTTGTGTGAGCAATGTGATGAAGTTGTGTAATCGAGATAGAATTTGTCCCTCTCATATAAAGAGAGATATCTAGTGGATCCCTCGATGTGTTAGGCTGTCTAAAAGGCCTAGTCTAAGTGAATTGATACTGATCAATGTCACTTGGATGTTTTCAATCTACCTAGAGATCGAGACTAGTACGATTGAACATGTTGGATGACAATTCCATGCCTTATGTTTGATCAAAAGGATATCGTGTGACAAAAGGATGTTATATACACTATTGATTAGGTTGTATCGATTTGATATTCGTACAACTTGGGTAGTCATAATGTCTTGCTAGAGGCCGCTTATGACTTGTATACCAAAATGTGTTTTGGTACACTGCCAACGTTGTATGAGCCTATTGGGTCGCACACTAAGAATGGTTTTGCGAGATTTTAAGACGATTTAGAAAAACGAATTTTATGTGATAAAATTCATGACAGAAACGTCCTTGTGGTGTATTACACTTATACTTCTTTAAGTAAGGGTATATGTGTAATTTACTTAACCGTCTATATACAAGAGTTGTATAAATAGATGCTTTAAGTTAGAATACACTAACGAAAGATCAAAAGGCCAAAACTCCTTTTTCGTTTGAGAAACGACTTAGGGTTTTTGGTATGCTCTCAATCGTTTTGGAGAAAAACAAAAGGTTTGGTATTCTCTTGAAGCTAGCACTTCAAATCACGGTACCGTTCGTGTGTGGATTTCTTGATAGAGGCGTTAAATGTCGTTGGCGGCGCCTTAGAGATCGATCAACCTTCGAAAGGTATATTGCGATTGAGGTATGATTATGTTTATCATGGTTTAAACGTTTTTAATGGAATTAGATTCGGATCTGTTGGGGTTTTTATCAAAATTGTTTTGTAATCTCATTGCGTATGAACCCCAAAATCCAACAGTGGTATCAGAGCCTTCGAGTTTGATTCCATTAAATTCATTGCATGTTTTCTTCTGATATATACATGATATATAATCGAAAGCATGTTGATAGTTGATGTATATGTGATATACATAAGTTTTCTTTGAGATTTATTATCACGTTTGTGTATATGATACACATATTTGTGATTTAATTGAAATCATTAGGTATAATCTTTATTCTTTGTACATTGATGCATGGATGAAATCTCTGTAATTCAATATGCATATTTAGGTTACATTGTTTTACGTTTCTTGAATTGTATAAGGTTGAATATTAATTCGAAACTAATATGATTAGATTCGATTGGGATAGTAGTTCATGATTCAATGACATATTTGTGATTATCTAGATGAGGACCGAAATTGCAAATAATTAATTTTCGGAATTATTTATTTATAAATAATTAATTTTCGGAATTATTTATTTATAAATAATTAATTTTCGAAATTATTTATTCATAATTAATTAATTTTCGAAATTATTTATTTATCTTATTATATCTATTTTGTTATGAAGTTTCTATTTTATAAAGATAGATAACAAATTAGAATATGAGATAAATATCAAGAATCTTGTTATTGGTGATATACTAGGATTCAAATATGTCAAGTCCTAATTGGATTAGGATAAGATTAGTCCTAATTGGATTAGGATAAGATAAGTCCTAATTGGATTAGGATAAGATAAGTCCTAATTGGATTAGGATAAGATAAGTCCTAATTGGATTAGGATTAGATTAGTCCTAATTGGATTAGGATAAGATAAGTCATAATTGGATTAGGATATGATTAGTCCTAATTGGATTATGATAAGATGATTAGTTAGATGTGGGCCCGGGTTAATTAAAAATGTTTTAATTGACTTAATTTGGATAAATTAAGGGGTAAATTTAGTATAGTAAAATCAACGAAAAATATGATTTTCTATAGCGAATTTCAATTTTCGGAATTGAGATCCGTCTTCTAAAAAAAAAAAAAAAAAAAAAAAAAAAAAAGATTTGTTCACTGATCCGTCCGGCAATGGAACTCACCGCCATTGACCGGCCAATGGACTGGACCATGTCTAACTAATCCTAGCGCAAGGAAATTCTTTTATTGGAGAATAATATAGAAATTTCCAAATTGTTTAGTGATTGAACAAATCAATAAAATATATGATATTTCATTGTTTACATAAAATCACTAAAACTGAATAAAATCCTTCTATTAAATTTTAAGTCTCGTGTCATCCATTTTAAACACTTGTCAAGGCTTCGATCACACTAATATAGTTTCAACCATACCAAGTGGGTGTATTGTGTTATCTTGGTGAGACAAGTTGGGTAAGAGTTACCTAAATGTTTAAAATGGTCCGACTTAATAAAGCCATCAAAATAGTTTTGAGCTTTAGGCAAATGATGAGATAAAAACATGCTAAGACATAAGATGTCTCGTATCTCATAAAAAAGATCTAAAAATTACATAAGATGTAATTGGTAACTCATTACCTACCTAAATAATCTAGTTCTATGTTTCATGCCATAGGCTGTCATAGAATTAGGTGAAATATGGATTTTAGTCCCCTAAATAAACGATGACGTTTTAGGAGGGTTGTTAATTTAGTGGGAGTCTATTCCTCTATACTAAAATAAACTTTGCATAATCTTTATTGTAGATCAATGGCCTCTTCAAGTAACAATAATCCCCTCACATCATGCGATCCATCCTTGAGAAGGACAAACTATCTGGGACTAACTTTCTTGATTGGTTCGAAACTTGAGAATTGTTCTTAAGCATGAACGCAAGTTGTATGTCCTGGATGCTCCAATCCCCGAGGACCCACCACCCAATGCTACGAAAAGTCGTGAAGGATGCGCATAGTAAGCATGTCAACGATTCTACGATGTTGCATGTATTATGCTTGGCAACTATGGTTCTGAACTTCGAAGGACATGGAACTAATGGAAGCCTACGACATGGCTATAACGCCGAAGGAAATGTTCCAACAAAGAAGCTAGGCAAGAAAGGTTCGAGACGGTCAAAAACCTACATTCTTGCAAGATGAGTGAGGTGCGTCGCTTAGTCCTCATGTTCGAAGATGAAGGGCTATGTTGACCACTTGATAGACTCGGATTCCCCATAAGCCAAGAGTTGGCTACGGATTTGATCTTGAATTCATTACCGAGAGAGTTACTCACAATTTGTGATGAACTACAATATGAATAATATGGAGAAATCAATTTCGAGTTGCATTTGATGCTCAAAACTCGCTGAACAAAATATCAAGAAACCTCTAGTAATATGTTGATGGTCTAAAAGGGAAAGGGAATGAAGAAGAAAGGTAAAGGCAAGGCTAAAGTTGCCAAGGTCTGCCGCACTGTCGCAAAGCCTATGGAACAAGTCAAGCCCCACTGTTTCTACTTCAAAACACCCAAAAGAAAAGGAAGGAAATTGTCATTTCGTCATGCACCTGGACATTGGTTCGAAATTGCAAACTCTATCTGGAAGATCTAAGGAAGAAAAAGGGTAGTGCGACTACCACTACGGGTATTTATGTTATTGAAATTAATTTATCTACTAGTGATTCCTGGGTATTAGATACCGGATGTGGATCTCACATTTGTATAAATGTGCGGGGACTCACCAAAGTAGAAAGTTGAAGAAAGGAGAAGTCATCCTCCGCAGCGTAGGGAATGGAGCAAGAGTTCTTTGCCCTGGTGTTGGATCATATGACTTAGTTTTATCTAGTGGACTTATTTTAACTTTAAATAATTGTTATTTTGTGCTTGCCTTGAGCAGAAACATCATTTCTGTTTCATGTTTGGATATGGATGGTTTTGATTTTATTATTGCTAATAATAGATGTTCCATTTCTCGTAAAGGCATATTTTATGCAAATGCTGATTTGTATGATGGTCTTTATATTCTAAGCATGAAAACGTCCATCGATACTCCAGTCTTTAACATAAATACAAAGAGGTTCAAGTCAAATGATTTGAATCAAACCTATCTTTGGCATTGTCGTCTCGGGCACATAAATGAGAAACGCATAACGAAGCTCCATAAAGATGGACTTCTAGATTCATTTGATTTAGAAACATATGAAACGTGCGTATCTTGTTTACTGGGCAAGATGACTAAAAGTCCCTTTACTTGGACACAAGTGAAAGGGCAAGTGATTTATTGGGTCTAATACATACATACGATGTATGCGGTCCTATAAACACAATGGCTAGAGGAGGTTATCGAGTACTTCATTACATTTACTCGATGATTTCAATGAGATATGGTTATGTATATCTTATGAAACATAAAGTGAATCATTTGAGATGTTTCGAACGTTTCAAAATGAAGTGCGAATCAACTTGGTAAAACTATCAAAACACTTCGATCAGATCGAGGTGGTGAGTATTTAAGCCAAGAATTTGATGATCATCTTAGAAATTGTGGGATTGTCTCCCAATTGACTCCACCAACAACTCCACAATGGAATGGAGTTTCGAAAGGAGAAATCGAACCTTATTAGATATGGTTCGATCTATGATGAGTCGAGCGAGATCTTCCATTATCCTTTTGGGGTTATGCATTACAAAGCTGCAGCTTTCACTCTAAATCGAGTTCCTTCTAAAGCGGTTGATAAAACACCATATGAGATATGGTACGGAAGAGACCTAGTTTGTCTTTTCTTAAGATTTGGGGTTGTGAGGCTTACGTAAAGCGACAAGTCTCGTAAAAACTAGCACCTAAATCGACAAGTGTTTATTTGTGGGGTATCCTAAGAAACAAAAGGATATTACTTTTATAATCCCGTGAGAACAAAGTGTTTGTTGCTCGGTATGGTGCCTTTATGGAAAAACAGTTTATTTCAAAAGACACTAGTGGGAAAGAAATAAATCTTGAAGAAGTTCAAGAATCACGAGGTAAACATCTGAGACCGCTATCGGAAGTTCAACAACGTTCCAACCAGTTGAACCTCCACAAGTGACACAAGGCCCACGTAAATCTAGTAGGGTAAGACATGAGCCGAGAGAGATTCGGATTTCTCATTACGATAGTCGTGATGTGTTGCTTATAGACCAAAACGAGCCCACCACTTATCGGGAGGCTATGTCTGGACCGGACTCGGATAAATGGCTAAGTGCCATGAACTCGAGATGCAATCCATGTATGATAACCAAGTTTGGAACTTGGTTAATTTACCTGAAGGTGGTAAGACCATTGGATGTAAATGGGTTTTCAAGAAGAAAACCGACATGGATGGCAAAGTGCATACTTTTAAAGCAAGACTTGTAGCAAAAGGTTTCAGCAGACTCAAGGTGTTGATTATGATGAAACTTTTTCGCGATAGCCATGCTTAAATCCATAAGAATTTTAATTGCCATTCTTTGCATATTATGACTATGAAATATGGCAAATGGATGTAAAAACAACATTTCTTAATGGAAAGTCTGCTTGAGGACGTGTATATGACACAACCTCGAAGGTTTTGTACATCCCGAGAATTCTAGGAAGGTATGCAAGCTTCAAAGATCCATTTATGGATTAAAGCAAGCTTCTCGGAGTTGGAATCTTCGTTTTGATGAAGCAATCAAGGATTTTGGTTTTATTAAGAATGAAGATGAGCCTTGTGTATACAAGAAGGTCATGGGAGTGTAGTTGTTTTTCTCGTACTTGTATGTTGATGATATATTACTCATTGGAAATGACATCCCAACATTGCGAGAATGTCAAGTCTTGGTTAGGGAAGTGTTTTTCAATGAAAGACTTAGGAGATGCACCTATATCCTAGGGATAAAGATCTATAGGGATAGATCTAAAAGGCTAATCGGTCTAAGTCGAGTGCTTACATAGACAAGGTGCTTGAATAGGTTCGGTTTGCAAGACTCTAAAAGAGGATTGTTGCCAATGTCTCATGGGATAAGTCTCAAGCAAGACTCAATGTCCTAAGACAAATGATGAGCGAGACCGTATGAATAAGATTCCATATGCATCAGCTATTGGATCTATCATGTATGCCATGTTATGCACTCGACTGATGTATCATATGCTTT
This sequence comes from Stephania yunnanensis, assembly GCA_039657365.1. Taxonomy (NCBI): domain Eukaryota; kingdom Viridiplantae; phylum Streptophyta; class Magnoliopsida; order Ranunculales; family Menispermaceae; genus Stephania; species Stephania yunnanensis. The sequence continues at coordinate 45,653,206 of CM077584.1, read as the reverse complement.
GAGCACTACAAGTAGATATCGATCGGATCCAGGTGAGAGTCACTTGGATAGCGAAAAACATCCTTAAGTACTTAAGAAGGACTAAGGAAGTGTTCTTGGTCTATGGAGGTTTTGAAAATGATCTAGTTGTAAATGGTTACACAGATGCAAGTTTTCAAACTGATATAGATGATTTTAGATCGCGGATCTGGATATGTGTTTACTTTGAATGGGGGTGCGATAAGTGGAAAAGTTCGAAGCAAGAGACTGCGGCGGATTCTACAACGAAGCGAGTATATTGCGTCCGTCGCAAAGAGGAGGCGCTTTGGATCAAAAGTTCATTTCGAACTAGGTGTGGTTCCGAGTATTGCTAACCCTGTTTGTTTGTATTGTGACAATAACGGGGCAATAGCACGAGCCAAGGAACCTAGATCACACCACAGATCCAAACATATACTCGGCGTTTTCATCTCATCGGAGAAATTATTGAGAGGGAGACGTAAAGATTTGCGAGTACCTACGAAGACAACGTTGCGGATCCATTGACAAAAGCTCTTCCACAAGCAAAACATGATGGTCATGTTAGATCATTAGGCATTAGATGCATGTATGATTGGCCCTAGTGCAAGTGGGAGATGATGGGGCATGTGCCCTAGGTCAATCCATTAACCGTCTTTATGAATAATTTTAGTTAATAAAGATAGAGGATTTCATTTGTCGTTTATTATAATTAATTTGCATGTTTACATTATAATAAGATCCATGGGTATTTACATAAATATCCTAAATGTCCATAGTCGATCATTATACTTTGGGAACTATAATGAATTAAGACTAGTGTGAGTCTTGATTGATGATCATATGATGATTATACGTATAGGGATACGAATCAAGATCACAAGTACTTGTTAGGGAACAAAGTACTTGGACCGACCCGCTATGAGAACATAACATGGATTAAGTCATAGTTGTTTCTCATGATAGGTATATATTCCAGGTCCTCGACTTGAGATTACCGAGACTTCAACATTAGGAACACAAGTGATTTGACACAATCAAACGTTGTCTTTAACCTGGACGATTATAAAGGTTGTGATTGGTTACTTGTGTGAGCAATGTGATGAAGTTGTGTAATCGAGATAGAATTTGTCCCTCTCATATAAAGAGAGATATCTAGTGGATCCTCGATGTGTTAGATCTGTTAAAAGGCCTAGTCTAAGTGAATTGATATTGATCAATGTCACTTGGATGTTTTCAAATCTACCTAGAGATCGAGACTAGTACGATTGAACATGTTGGATGACAATTCCATGCCTTATGTTTGATCAAAAGGATATCGTGTGACAAAAGGATGTTATATACACTATTGATTAGGTTGTATCGATTTGATATTCGTACAACTTGGGTAGTCATAATGTCTTGCTAGAGGCGCTTATGACTTGTATACCAAAATGTGTTTTGGTACACCGCCAACGTTGTATGAGCCTATTGGGTCGCACACTAAGAATGGTTTTGCGAGATTTTAAGACGATTTAGAAAAACGAATTTTATGTGATAAAATTCATGACAGAAACGTCCTTGTGGTGTATTACACTTATACTTCTTTAAGTAAGGGTATATGTGTAATTTACTTAACCGTCTATATACAAGAGTTGTATAAATAGATGCTTTAAGTTAGAATACACTAACGAAAGATCAAAAACCCGACCCTAGTTGAGGTGATGGTCATTTCATAAGTGGGGTTTGCTTTATCTTGAATCATGTCATACTATTAGTTATGCTAGGATTCATAGTAGTGAATAGTTGATAACTTATTTTGAATCAAATTAAACATATCTTGTTTCACTTTATCTTGTCCTTTGAACTCTCTATTTATGAATGCCAGCGGAACTATATGCTTGGAATGAATAATTGTAAATGGTACCTCGAACTGGAAAGCCGACAGCCACCAATCATCTCCCATCACTATTAAATGATACCTTTGAGGGCCAATTATGGAAGGCATGATCATTATGATACTTGGGCACCAATCTATAAGGCGGGATCATATTTGATACCCTTAAAGCTATTTGGTTGTCACATCACATAGTTTATATTTGGTTTCCACTTCGTTTACTTTATGGCATTCATGTTATCTTTGTTATCTTGTTGACTATCTTGTTCAGGCTTTGCCTCGTTGTATCTTGTATTATATATTATTCTTGCTTATATTATCTTTTCATGCCCTGAATGATAGTAGGATTAGTAAATAACCTTGTTCATGTTAGTTATTATGCATTAGGTATTACTTAGATGATTAAGGGTAAAGCATGTTTCTATTTCATTAAGCTGTTGAAATATTGCTCACCCCACTACTTTTTCCCCTCCAAGTTCCACAATTGCTGCTCAAGATAGAGGAAAGAGTAAGATCATAACATATAAACTCTTTTCTATACATTGACTAGGCCTTTGTTAACTCCGAACTAGTTTACCAGGATAGGGTGTACACACGTAAAAGTAAGGGTCATATGGGATCATCACACAGCAAAGTGGTTGCAACAACCACATCTGAGGGTCCCACTTCTGCTGTGGATAGTAGCGTGTAGGTTGTCAAGTGTGAGTCATGAGGTCAGTATGCACATGAGGGTGAGAATAGGTCGGGTATGGGATATATAAATGAGTACTATGCACTCGTCAGGGTATGGAAGATCATTGTGTTGGGTAGACCTTTTGTCTAGGTAGAGAAGAGGAGTCCTCTTTCTCTGGGGTTCTAGGTTATCTCACGTTCTGTGTTGTAGTCATTGTTTTTTGTGATTCATCAATAAAGCTGTTGTTTCTCTTTATTAATCGACAAGGTACATAACATTGGTATCAGAACGAGTTCCTCCTATGGGTCCCAAAGTTGATGCTCGAATGGAAGTTGTGGAATCATAGCTAAGAAGAGTTCAAGATCTGGAAAGTTCCATTGAAGGTTTACGGTTCGAGTTTCAAACTCAGGTCCAACACCAAGTTCAGGCATAGATCCAGCCCTTGGCACGTCGCGTGGAGGAGTTGTTCCTGCAACAACGCATAGAGTTCGGGAAGGTGACGTAGATGGCGTCCTCAAGTGGGGAGAAAACTCTAGATCCACCAGATCCGGGCTAGGGGATGGAAGAACGGAAGGGAGTGACTGCAGATCGGAGACTTACTTTTTATAGATCTGGCCTAGAGGTCCGCATAATTAAGATGTCGACGTTCGAAGGAGATGATCTACTAGTTTGGTTGAACCAGCCAGAGCATTACTTTGCTTTACATGAGTTATCAAAGGTTTCTAAACTTTGATCTGCGCGGAATTGTTTGGTTAGCGCCGCCTAGATTTGGTTGCAGACGAGAGAAGATGCAGGCATTCGAGACTTGGGAAGATATAAAGGCACAACTGACTCTTCGTTTCACCGTTGCTCTTGAGCCAACAATTCTTCTCTATCAAGCAAGACTCTTCGGTCAACGAGTATAGGGGGAGGTTTGAGCTGTTACTACTTCATCAAGAGGGGTTATCGGAGAGACAGAAAATGGCGGTCTTCATCAACGGGTTGAAGGACCGATTGTGGGTTGAGATGATGGTAGATCCACCATCCAAGCTGAAGGCGGTCGATCGTCGTGTTGTCCGAATCGAGAAAAAGCTCGGCGAACTCGATTCCCTTGGGCTTAGGGGCACTAAGGCCTAAACATCCAATACGGGCTCCAGCTCAAAAGGGGGTGGCAAACCTACTAATTAGGTTAATACGCTTTCCAGCCTGGCTTATGAAGGAGAACCTATTATCTCCAAATCCACTGCTCCAGGGGGTTTAACAGTTAAGTCCAGTCCATCCTCTTTTTCCACCTCTTCCAGCCCAGGTTCTTCCCAAGCAGTCTCACCACCCAAACCCAAACGTCTCACCGAGTCCGAAGCTCAAGCACGCAGCAAGAAAGGTCTGCGATACCACTGCGATGATAAGTGGTTAGTGGGATATAGATATGGGAATAAGACATTAAACGTATTGCTCGTCTTTGATGACCAGAGTGTGAACTCTGAAGACTCACCTTCCGGTTCGACCGAAGACTCCCCGGAACTACCGATGGAACTATCAGCTCATGTTGTGCCTGGGGCACCAGATCCTCATATTATCAAGGTGAAAGGAATCATCCAAGGGCAGGAGGTTGTTGCGTTGATTGATTACGGGGCTTCCTATAATTTTGTCTCTCCCGCCCTCGTTAGCAAATTACAACTACTTGTGTCACCAACAGTGGACTATGGCATGTACGTTGGTGGTGGAGCTCGACTCCCAAGCTCGGAGGTGTGCAAATCCGTGCGTATCTATTTCTAGAACTTACAAGTGGTTGCTAATTTCTTCCCTATTGGTATGCGTCATCACGAACTCATTTTAGGTAAGCAATGGCTATCAACTATCGGCGTCGCCATTATTGATTAATAGAACCTAACATTGTCCTTTATGAGTGATGGCAATATGATCACGATCACTGGTGACCCAACCCTCCACCGTGCATTGGTATCCTGCAAATCCATTCAGATTCGTGGGATACGATTTTAGGTTGTTTTTTGTCGAATACTACAGTTTGTCCAACTCTCATGAGCTGGAGCCAATTATGGCTGACGAGCCTGTATCCAGGCTACCTTAGAGGAATTATCTTAAGTGTTTCAAGCCCCAACCGACCTTCCCCCTCCCATGACTGTGAGCACGACACTTTCCTACGAAACGACATTGAGCCCATTCGGGTACGTCCTTATCGTTACCCCGACATACAGAAAAAGGAGATTGAGAAAATAGTGAATGAGATGTTACAAGCAGGGATCATTCAGCTTAGCAATAGCCCATTTTCCAGCCTAATCTTGCTAGTGAAAAAGAAAGACGGTAGTTGATGCTTTTGTGTGGACTACCGCATGCTGAATAAGGCTACCGTACCTGATCGGTTTTCTATTCCTAACATTGATGAGCTTCTCGATGAACTCCACGGTGTTTCTATCTTCTCCAAATTGGATCTACGATCAGACTATCATCAAATCAGAATACGGCCTACTGATGTTCCCAAAATAGCCTTCTGCACTCACGATGGACATTACGAGTTCTTAATAATGCCCTTCGATCTCTCCAATGCTCCAGCCACGTTCCAGGCACTGATTAATTCTATTTTCAAGGACTTGATTCGTCGATGTGTGCTTGTCTTTTTGATAACATACTTGTCTATAGTTCCTCTATGAGCGATCACTGTGATCATTTACGTAAGGTCCTCTCTATCCTTAAACTCAATCTTCTATTTGTCAATTTGAAGAAATGTTGCTTTGCTCGTACTAATTTGGAATATTTGGGCCATGTTATTTCAAGGGAGGGTGTGCGGGCTGACCCAGAAAAGGTAAAGGCAATGGATTCATGGCCACTGCCAAGTTCTCCGAAGGAACTTCACCGGTTACTATAAGCGATTCGTTCGGAACTATGGGAAAATCGCAGCTCCACTTACACGGCTCCTACACAATGACTCATTCACTTGGAATGATGACGCTACTTTCGCAGTGCAACAATTGAAACAGGTAGTTAAGGGGGTCCCCACATTATCCCTACCAAATTTTGACGACTTGTTTGTTTTAAACACTAATGCTTCAGGGGTCGAGGTAGGGGCGGTGTTGTCTCAAGGTGAATGCCTCATTGCATTCTTCGGCCAGACTTTATCTCCTCGTTCTCGCTCCATGTCGGCTTACGAAGGGGAACTTATGGCCATTGTTCTCGCTGTGCAGAAGTGGCGCCATTATTTGTTGGGGCGGAAATTCGTGGTACGCATCGACCAGAGGAGCCTCAAATATTTGTTGGAACAACGTTTGGCTGCAACGGAGTATCAGCGTTGGCTGATTAAGTTGTTGGGCTTCACTTTCGAGATCCACTACAAACAGAGAGTTACCAACCAAGCCGCTGATGCGTTATCTCGTTTTCCCTTTGAGACTGAGCTTTCCACTTTAATGATCTCCTCTTTGGCTGATGAAGAAGTACTAGCTCAAGAAGTGAGTTTTGACCCCTTCTTAGCCTCTATTATCTCTGCCTCTCCACGGGGTGCTTTAGTTAAACACGGGCGGGCAATGATACGGGGTCAACTACGGTACAATAATAGGTTGGTTCTCTCGACTAACTCTTCCCTTAAACCTCGCCTTCTTTCTTAGTTTCATTCTTCCCCAGTGGGTGGGCATGGCAGGTTTTTAAAGACGTACAATCGTCTTGTCGCCGAGTTCTATTGGGTGGGGATGAAGAAGGATATCAAGTCATTTGCGTCCTCTTGTGATGTGTGCCAACGTAACAAATATGAAACCTTATCGCTTAGTGGCCTTCTGCAACCCCTTCCAATTCTATAAAATATTTGGGACGACGTCTCGATGGATTTTATCGAAGCTTTGCCTTCTTCTCGTGGGTTCAACTCAATACTGGTGGTGGTTGACAAACTTAGCATATTTGCTCACTTTTTGCCCCTCAAACACCCGTTCTTAGCAAAGATTGTCGCAGATATCTTTATCAAATGCATGGTACACCTTCATGGCTTCCCTAACAGTATCGTTTTTACCGAGACAAAGTCTTTTTAAGCCATTTTTGGTGTGAACTCTTCCATCTCCAACTCTTCCATCTCCAACTTTTCCATCTCCAACAGGCTCATCTGAATCGCAGCACAGCCTACCACCCGCAAAGCGATTACCAGACCAAAGTCGTAAATAGGTGTGTTGAAACATAAATTGGGTGTTTCATTTCTCAAAGACCGAGGTAATGAGTCGATTGGATTCACTGGGCAGAATTATGGTACAATTATTCTTTTCACACATCTATCCATTGTTCCCCCTTTAAGGTCGTCTACGGTCACGACCCTCCATGAGTAGTTCGCTACGGGGTAGCCCCGTCAACCTCTCTGCCCGACCTTGATGACTTGCTGCGAGCTCGGGACCTTGCCTTGGCCGAATTGAAGGATCAAATCGTATTGGTCCAAAACCGTATGAAGCAACAAGCTGATAAACATCGCAGTGACGTCTCCTTTCAGGTTGGTGACCTTGCCTATTTGAAATTACGCCTGCTAATTCAGTGCTACCAGGCGCATGAATGTGAAGCTCAGCCCCCGCTTCTTCGGTCCCTATAAGGTTTTGGAATGCGTGAGTCCGGTGGCTTATCGTCTCGCCCTCCCTTCCTCATCTACCATCCACCCTATCTTCTATGTCTCTCGGTTGAGACAGCCATCCCTACATCTATAGACCTGCTCCCTTCGAACCCGATATTGTGATGGTTGTTGTTGAGTCGGAAGCTGTCTTGAACTATCGATCCCTTGCTGCCGGGCCGAAAGTATTGATTAAAGGGGCCTCCTTACCTGCCTCAGATGCCTCTTGGAAGCTCGTATGCCACGTTCATAAGTCATTTCTGACCTTCCACCTTGAGGACAAGGTGGGTATTTAGGGGGGGAGTATTGTTAGGGAACGAGGCCCACACGCATTTGATAGGGTGTACACACTCAAAGGTAAGGGTCATATGGGATCATCACACAGCAAAGTGGTTGCAACAACCATCTCTGAGGGTCCCGTTTCTGCTGTGGACAGTACTGTGTAGGTTGTCAAATGTGAGTCATGAGGTCAGTATGCACATGAGGGTGAGAATAGGTTGGGTATGGGATATATAAACGAGTACTGTTCACTCATCGGGGTATGGAAGATCATTGTACTGGGTAGACTTTTTGTCTAGGTAGAGAAGAGGAGTCCTCTTTCTCTGAGGTTCTAGGTTATCTCACCTTATGTGTTGTAGTCCTTGTTTTTTGTGATTCATCAATAAAGTTGTTGTTTCTCTTTATTAATTGGTAAGGTACATAACATGTTCCTAACTCTACAAGTCTGTGTTGGCGAACTAATATGGTTGTAGGCTTATCAAGAGCTAAAGTCAAAACCGTAGGCTCTGATACTAACTGTGGCGGCCCTAACCCTACAAATTGGGCACCGCCCGACACTAGGCCTCTATTAACTCCCGGTAACCAGTTCGAAGTTAACAAAGGCCTAGTCAATGCATACGATGAACATAAAAGAGTCATATGGGACACGATGAGTAAATCGTAAGAAATATGTAGTAAATTTTGAATAAGTCGTATTATATGTTATTTGATTGTATGAATTATATGGTATCTATGCATACGATAAAAACTACTTCTAAAGTCGTATTGAATTTTGGGTTTCATTGAGACACGGTGAGTAAATCGTAAGAAATATGTAGTAAATTTATCAGATTCGTGGAAATTGATAAAAAAAAATTGAAGGTGATAATTAATCTTGGGATAGAAGTAAATTATATAGGTATCGAAACATGAAAAAAAAAGAAATAATAAATTTCAATATATTAAATTGGAAGTTGTTACAAGATAGGGTTGAAAGTAAAGGCTAGAAGAGAACGTAGAGCCCAAAATTGTAGAGTTGCCAAATCTTGAAAATTCGTGACACTGGTCAACTTTGAATCACCTACTATCATTATTTTATTTCCATGACTTTCTTTGGCATACAAGTCTGAGATAAAAGTTTTAGGGCACCTACGTAACGTATAGTCCTTATTTTAATTATGCGACTATATTAGTTATATTATTACACTCAAGGGTAGATAAAGGACTCGAGAAGTGATAGAACTAAATTAACTCAACCATAAGCCTTGTTGAAGGAATGATGTGTAGGAGTCAATTGTGCATACGTTGGGTAGCATGTCGATAGCCTTACTTTCTTGTTAGTTCATGAGAAGTAAATTGGTATAACCTAAACTAGAATTTTTTTAGATTTATTGTATATATCAAGGAGTTAGAGTTCACATCACTAAAAAATATCGATTTGAGAAATTAACTTAGTATATTTGGTATGCATCAAAGAGTTTGAAACTCTTCGAGTTACAAAGCACATATTAATTGCATGTGCCAGGAAATGAATGTTCTAACAAGTCCTTGAAGTAGATACATAGAGTTAGATTCAAGTTACTCATAAATCATGAAAACTCCCTGCACGTGTTTAAGAGGATCCACTTGGAATAATTTATGTAAAAACAATTGATAGGGTTTGATAAAAAAATTAACGAAAACTTAGTCTATGTATACATCCCTATATGAAAATCTGAATAGGAGCACTTAGGAAAGTAAAGTTTGAGAAAATTAGTAAAGTGACAATACATTGAGGAATGCGTAAAAAAAAAGTGCGAATATTTGTGAGACAAGTGGGTTAATGCAAACTTTAAGGAAGTAGAGTGTTGAGATGACTTAAGCGTTAATGATTACAGTATATACAGACTCCTTTAGCGTTGACAAAAGCTCTTGAGTAGTAGTGTTGGATCAGAAACCCAAGTAACTCCACTTTAGTGACACTTCATTTATAGTTTTAGGGTTTGTGAAGTCGACCACCACATTTAGGGACTTGTAAATATATGGGCTAGATTTCTTTAAGATTTTGAAGGACACATATTATGCTTTGGGGGCTAGGATCTTTTGAGACTATACTCCAATGGTGTTATTAAACTTAAGTACTATGACTTGTCTTAAGACTGATGATAGTTTAAGGTTTGACTAACTAACGAATCTAAAGACATGATACTATGTTGTGAAGAAGTGAACTTTATGAAATCGTTTGAAGCATGGTTTGTGAGATGTTTGGAGAATAAGCATGATTCGATTAAGAATGAACAAAAAAAACCCAAAAAAATAGAATTGTTATTCAGATAACTCGCACGGATTACAAAAAATCATGTGATTGTGAATACTTAGAATTGGTCATACACTAGTTGCATAAGTCTGCTTGCATTTATTTTTCTTTTTTCAACTTTTACCATAGACTCGAAGTACCACTAAGCGATTTATACATATGAGTCGAGATTGTAAGTCAGATGGTGTGCCAGTGTTTATTATTTAGGATTGCAATCCTTGTTTTTACTACCGGGTTGTGGTAAGGTTGTTGACAATGATGGCACCAGACTACATCTAAGTCACGCTTTTAGTCTAACGGTTAGATTGCATAGTTGATCCAAATTATAGAGATCATGCTCATGTATGTATTACGAACTCGATAACAAGTGAGAAAGATTGATTGCTATGTGCGTGATGTAAGTATGACTTTAGAATTTGAGTCAAAATGGTGTTGCTCCATTTGAGAGTCTACGAGAGAGATCTTGTGATTCTGGTGAGTAATGATATTGAGACATTGGATTTCATGATCGTTTAAAAAAATTACACAGAGGAAGCCAAGTGGATTGGATAATATTTGGATTGGCACTAGATAAATGGATTGGTCAAGCGAACTATCACGAGAGAGCACTCAGGTTAAGATCTAAGGACATTACAGATTCAAAGTGAAAAGAAACTTGCACTCAAACATTTTCTCTACTTAATCTAGCCATGGACGTAACTTTTTTCAAATTTCGAGGACAATATTTTCTTTTAGTTGGAAAGACTGCAACGACTCGTATTTTTAATTCATTAATTAATTGTTAATCACAAATTATTAATGGTCGAAAACCTGACTAAGATTGCAGTTAGTCGACGTGCTAAAAACAATTGTGGTTGATATGCCTATTGTGTGATGTACGACCAAATTAAATTGATTTGAATGAAGTTAAACTATATATTTGGTTTCAATAAGGGGATATGGTCTAATTTTAAATCAAATCTTATGTAAAGAGGGCAAATAAGTAATTTTCCCTAAAAAAAATAAAAACACAAAAAAATAAGAGGGCCGCTAAGGGCACCCCACCTATTAATGAAGGCATCCAGTTAATGTGGGCATAAATCGATTTACCTGGGGCACCCAAAAATTAAACCCAAAATATCGAAAATGCCCCTCATGCAAAAAACCCTCTCACCCCACCACCCCCACCACCACCTTCACCGAACCCTGAGCACCCCACCACCTCCACCGAACTGTTGTGCAAGAACCCATTTGGTTTGAACCGACCAGTGAGAGGAATCCCCGAAATCGTGTTTCCCGTGTCTCGCCTTGTGTTTCTCCTTCGGTTTACGGCTTTTTTGCGGTTCGTAAGGTCGTGGTGTGAGTCGATTTCGTCTCCAAGTTAGGGTTCGGTTGAATAGTTAAAGAAATGGGAATTCGCGGTTCTCGGCCACACAGGCCGAGATCGTGCTAATCTGTCTCGCCTCGCATGGCCGAGACGTAAGCTACATTTTGGGAACTCGAAGTCTCGGCCGCAAAAGGCGGAAGAGTTCACGGTGTCTCGACGCACGGCCGAGAGTACTCTAGTTCTCTCGGGCGAGACATGACGAGAGCTACAATTAGTGGTAGGTAATGTGGTGTCGGTGGTGTGTACAACCGAGAATGTGCTCATACTCTCGGTTGTACACGGCGCGTACCATACCGTGACCTAAGTACACCTCTCGGTCCTTTAGACCGAGCCATCACCATACATCTCGGTCCTGCGAGGCCGATACAATCGCGCACATCGACAGAAACTTCGGATAACAGCAAAAAAAACACAATAAATTTGCAAAATTACCTCAACTTCGACCCCCTCTTGCACCGTAGCAATACAATCCTCCATTATATAGCGGAAACAAGTTCGGATTTGAGCAAATTACCAAACCCTACGTTGACAAACAAATCATTATTTTCACTGTTTTCCACAACTAAACAGTTCTAATAAACTATCATATGGTTGTCAAACATTGTTAACTCGCTGTCGCATGATGTCAATCCGCAAGAATCGATAAAAAGCCGACAAACGCAATATGGATTTGTGGTTCAACCTTGTGGTGGAGTGCCCTTTTTCTTTGTCAAAATAATTTGTGGGATTTGAATCATTATATATACAGGGGCAAAAGGGTTTTTTTCAGTTTTGCTAAAATTTTTACAAAAAATTTGGGTGCCTTCATTAATAGGTGGGGTGCCCTTAGCGGCCCTAAAAAATAACCGACTGAAATAGGGCGAAAGAAATAGGGCTTTCGCCATATTTCATCCGCACAATGTGAAAAAAGGAGGGACGAAGAAGGGGACTCCTCCTTCATCACGTGGGCGATGATCATTGGGGCGGACGGCGGAACTCCGACGACAGGGAGACGATGGCAGGAATTCCGACGAGGCTTCGGTGGCGGCGGTGGTGCTAGCTCGTGAAGAGCGTGGGAGGAAGAAAAAAGGGAAAGCGAAGAGAAAGAAAGAAAAGAAATGGATGATTCTCGTTTGGAATTCCAAAATCTTGGAGTTGAGACTCCGTAAAATGCTATAGTGAGATGAGACTCCGTAAAATGCTATAGTGAGACCCTAAACGTATCATGAGTTCAAACTTGAAGTTTAAATCTATGAATCCATAGAACTCCGTTTAAGTTGAGTTGGTTTCTAAACGGTTGGGTTTTTGTCGATTTTGCAACGGATTTGTTGTTGTTAAATCAGCATAAATCTAGTTTATGTTTGCATTATAATGTGATGTTTATGGATTCTTAGTTCTCAGGAAAGACTTAAGTTGGTTTGGTCAAATCAAAGCTAATTCATGTTATTTGGGGTAAATACCCTTTGATTTGCATATAAAGTATTTGAGAAAATGCTACAAAAAAGTTCTGCTAGTATTCTTCCAAATTTAATGTATGAATTTATGGCAGTTGTTTGTATACCTTGACTCCTAGTTGATTTCTACAAATAATTTGGGCTAAACTTTCATGATTTTCAAATCTTGTGAATGATTTGAATAAAAGGTTATTGCACTTTGGCAGTAGAAACGTTATTAAAAGACTAGGTGAAGAGTTGAACTCAACTTTTAATTTAATTGATTTCAATTGTTAATCTCGGCGATTTCGCTTGAATGTCAATGAGACTTAAGTTTTGTAAATAGTCTTGAAAATTCGATGTTTAATAAAATGCTTTTAAGAGAACTTTGCGCTTTTTCTCTAAAGTTTGGAGGGCTCAAATTGAGATTAACAAGATTGCAAATCTTTTTAAGTTCAAGTTTGGTTGAAGCTATGTATTATGGATTTTTATAATTGTCGCATTCGACCTATTTGTTATGGAATTTGGGTCTTGATAAGCATTCGAGTATGATTTTCATGGATTTTAAGCTTCGAAGTGATTTGGGCAAATTTTGAAGTGAGTTGAGTAAAACTTTTTTTCTTGCATATAATGTGTTTGACAAAATGCTTTAAAAATGGGCTAAACCATTAGACTCGAACCTAAAATTTGTAATTCATGGATGGGATGAACGCTATTGTGTTGCTTAAGTCTCTTCCAAACTTAGAAGCAAGTATTATCGATTCGATCGGCTTGCGCATCAAGATTGACATAAAAAAGGAACTTTAAACTATTTTCTTGAAAATGAACCCAACTTATTGAAGCTATGTTTGATGTTTTGATGAATCTAAGAAACTCAACACCTTTAAATAGATTTAAAGTATTGAACCAAATGTTTAGACAATTGCATTATTTTGGTCTAAATTACTAGAACAAAAGTTTTATGAACTTGGGTTCCTAGACTTATATTCATTAAGTTCAAGAATGAAATTAATTTAAGATTGTCTTTATATGTTAAGCCCTTGTGTAATTACTTGAGTCTTTAATAGAATTAATTGATAAATTAATTCATTCGAGCTACATAAGGCCTCTATTTAGCGAATGGTCCTTAAAAAAACTTTGTTATACTATGTATGTTTGTAGATATGCAAGAATGACTCAACTAGACTATTCGAATCATCGATTGGACGTGGCGATTTATGCAATTGTATTGTAAGTAAACCAGTAAGAAATTTAATATTAATTCTTTTCATTTCCTTACATATTTTGATGAAAATGATAACTATTGTTGGACTCTACTTCCCTACCAAGTGACTTAGGGTCTAAGTGGTCGAGTTGATTCGTTGTTTACTCATGGGTCGAGCATCCGAGTCGCGCTCGTGGCTCCTAGACAAGACTAAATCCTCTGAGTGAGCATCCGTCAGGTGTCGTGGCTCCTAATGGGACTTCAAGGATTCCATTGCGATTCAGCATCCGGTTGCGATTGTGGCTCCCTTTGAAATGTTTTCTCGGGCCGTGGCTCAAGTGAGACGACAGTGCCGAACGGATTAGGTGTGGTTGAAATGGAGTTGGTCCCACCATACCAATATTTGACACTTACTCGTAGTCAAGTGGCTTTGAGCTCACGTGTAGAGTGTCAAGATCACTTAGACGTCTATTCTTTGCTTCCGGGTCACTTGGTCTCTATCGTTAACCATCGTAGAATGTTTATCATGCGTTTTATTGTTCTTTTCAGCTTCGTTTCCTTTCCTACATGATTTATAGACTTATTTATTGTTTAATTTGAATTACTGTTGAACTTCTTCTGGATTTACTCACTGGAATTGTCTCCGCTTTTGGTGACAATTGCAGGCATAATCTCCGAGCTCGAGAACATTGATGTGCGACATACTTAGGTTATTTGATGTATTTATATCACATGTATATTATTTTATAAATGGGTATTTGGGTTAAGAGATACGTGTATTTCCCCTCGTCATTATGATTTGTATCTTTATATGTTGTACCGGGTTTCTGCATACTAGCTTCTATACCTAGAACCTGTTGTGTGTTTAATTTATTTGTTATCGCGTTTTCACCACATTTAAATTCCATTGCATATGATTTCATATATATACTCTGTTGTGTGGACTATCAGGTACTGAAGATCGATTTGCGAGACTGACTAGGCCTTTATTAACTCCGAACTGGTTTACCGGGGGTTAATGGAGGCCTAGTGCCGAGCAGTGCCCAATTTGTAGGGTTGGGGCCGTCACAATTCTACGGCGGAAATGTGGTACTCGGCGCGTAATTTGATAAATGCTCAATTTAACACATTTTCCTCAATTCAATTTGAATTCTCGCGATTTCTTGATTCCTTTCACGGGGTTTTAATAAAAATTGGTAGAATTTGTTGAGAATTGATGTATTGGGTTGATTTGCACCAATTTGGGATAAATTTCACCATCGTGAGTTAGGGTTTTGTGAGTTGAATTGATGCGACTTAGTTGATAACTATTTTGAAGATGTTTTTATAGTTGATACTAATTTACATTAGGATTTTGGATAAATTGGATTATTGGTTTTTATACAAATTGACTCCATGGGCTGTGAAAATATTTTAAATGTGGTATTGACGATTTCCTGGTATTTGGTATTGAGTTGTGATGATATAATTGCAAAAATATTGATTTGGAGAAGTTTGGAGTTCTAAAATAAATAAAGTTTGCCTAGTTGACATGTCATATTGGAAAATTCATAACTTCTCCATTTGTGATCCGATTTGAGTGTTCTTGGAGTTTATGGAAAGTACGATGTTAGTACTACAACTTCCTTTTTGGTCATCATGATAAATATTGAGGTTTTCAAGGTTAAAAAGTTAACCCTAAGTTGCTAGTTAATAACACTTTGAAATTGTTATAAAGTGTTATTTTTTTAAATAGCTATCGAGTGTATTTTGGTCGCAGTTTTTTGTGTGGTCTTGGGATTTCAAATTCAAATAGGACCAGTTTAGGGGTTCTAACCAATAAGTATTGAACTCAAATTGATGGTGATCAATCTATTTAGGTTTTTGGTCGACAAGGAATGGTTTATGGATTTCAGGGGTTGAGTAAGTCAGTAAAAAGTTAAGAAAGCTCGGTACAAGTGGGACTCAATTACAAATATCATTTGTACTATTTATTGTAGTATATTTAGTTCACGTAGTTATGGAATGGGAGTGGGAGCGCTGCATAGTGATAAGCATAACACACTAAAAATAAATGGGGAAATGAGTAGATTTATGTCTTCGGGTATGGGTCGACGCGACAGGTGACCCAGGATGGAACCTCTCCCTGTGACGACAGGTGGTAGCTAAGCCATGCTTTCCCTGTCTCTTCATATGGCTGTCGACCGATATATATACTACTTATTCTCCTAAGAGTGTGGAGACTCAATAATTCTTGAATACACTGACGAAATCACACATTTGGCGAATGTGTGGAATTCGGTAGTGGTATTCTTGGATAACTAATAGAAGACTTTTGTATATCGAAATGTAATTAAAGCCACTTGTGCAAGGGCTATTGAACTATGGCTTTGCATCTGTTTATCTATTGTTTATATTGTTTATCATGTCTTGATAGATATTATTAGATTAATATTGTTATTTATATTCCTTGATTATTACATAGACTTTTAATATTGTAATTGTGAGTCACTTACTGAGCAAGTTGGAGCGCTCATCCCAATTAACATTTTAGGAATAACAACGTGCGCTTCGACTCAGGAAAGAAGAAGATTATGAGTCTATAATCTTTTCTATGGTGAATTGATTTCTCTATTGTCTTATATGTTTAGGGTTGTTTCGTAAACCGAGGTTGATATCGGTTTTAGACTTTGATTAGTATAGTTTAGTATATCGTTTGTATTATCGAAAAAGTTTTGATTCCGTTACGTTTTCAATTGTTTATTCGATATACAATATATTGTATTGTGATTATCAAGTATGAAGGACGGTTGTATTATTACTCAAATTGAGTCCGACTGTACCGAGAGCTTAATTAGGGTTTTAGGTTGAGCATTGCCCAAATCGGGATAGGGAATGTTACACCATCCCCTTAACACAACTGAAGTAACGTAAGCATAATGTGAATTACAAAAGGTTTAATAGCATGACTAAATGTATTAGCATAGTCAAATCCAGCTAATTAATGGCAACACCTGGCCACTAATCTAGGTTTGTACTTATTAATAATGCCATCAGGGTTCCGTTTAACTTTATACGCCCATTTGCAACCCACAGGTTGTCTATCTAGTGGCAATGGAACAAGGGACCGGGTGTTGTTTCCAAGTAAATTAAGATACTTCTCATTCATGGAATCTTTCCAGTGTGAGCATGGAGAGCTTCGTCAACTGAAGTAGGCTTTGTAGTGCTGAGATATACTTAGGGTTTTGAATTCCAGATTTGGATGAGTTTGCATAGGATGATGATTAGTAACAATATATGGCTTAGGTAGCAGACGTGCACAATAAGAAGATGGATTTGTAACAATATATTGCTCAAATTAGGAGCAAAGAAAATAGGCAATTGCAGAGAGGAAGAAATAGATGAATGACATGGAGAAGTAGAACAAGGAATCATAGATGACATAGAAGTAGAAGAAATTCAAGAAATAAGACGAAGATTGAACAAGTTATTAGGAAAGCACAATGTGTGCATTCATTCATTCAATCTTCGAAAGTAATGTATCACTTACAGCTACAGGGTATTTTTATTGTGTATGTAACTAACTAACAACCCTTACTAACCAAATAGTTGTACACACTTACAACACTTGACCGTCAGTACACTCTTGTAATGGTGCCAATGACACAAGCCCATTTTGGAAAGAAGTGTATGAAAGACTGTAGAAGCTAAAGACTTTGTAAAGACATCTACCAGTTGAAGTTTGGTGGAAACAAACTGAGGTAAAACAAATCCTTTGGTGTATCGATCACATACAAGATGAAAATCGATCTCAAGATGCTTAGTCCTTTCATAAAAGACAGGATTAACAGTCAAATGAAGAGCTGCTTGATTGTCACAGAGTAAGGAAATAGGCAAAGCAACTTCCTTGTGCAAATCTTTATGCATGTAAGAAATCCACAATAACTCGTAAACTATGGAAGAAATAGGTCGATATTAAGCTTTAGCTGATGATTTGAAGACAGTTGGTTGTTTCTTAGTCTTATAAGAAATCAAGGAACTGCCTAGAAAAACACAATAACCAGTGACAAATCGACGAGAAAGAGGGCAACCAGCCCAATCTACGTCACAATAGGCAAGAAGCTTGAGATCATGTTGAATTGGATAGAGAAGACCCCTCAAAAGAGACCCTTTCAAGTATCGAAGAACATGAAGAGCAGAAGTTCAATGTTGCTCAGTCGGAGCCTGCACAAACTGACTTAGTTGCTGAGTAGCAAAGGTGACATCAGGTCTAGTAAATCCAAAATATAGAAGTCTGCCCACTAGCCTTCGAAACTTATCAGGATCAGCAAGTAATGGAGAAGATTGATCATCAAATCGACAATCTCGTGGAAGAGGAGTAGCCACTGGCTTCGAAGTAGAAAGACCAGCATCATGTAATAAATCAAGAAAATACTTACGCTGATTGATGTACAAACCATCATCAGATCTTGCCAACTCTATCCCCAGGAAATATCTAGCCTGCCCAATGTCTTTAACAGTGAATAACTGATGAAGATAATCTTTAACAGTTTGAATTATCTCATCAGAATTGCCAGAAAGTAGGACATCATCCATATATACTAGTAAGGCTAAGAAAACATCGTCCTTACAGTATATGAACAAACATGGATAATGAGTAGATTGCAAAAAACAAAATTGCAAAAGCTTCAATGTCAATTCACAGTTCCACTGACGAGAAGCTTGTTTCGGTCCATACAGAAATCGTTTGAAACTACAAACCTGACCAGGCAAAGTTTTTGCACAACCTTGAGGAGGTTTCATGTATACTTCTTCAAAGATATATCCATGAAGAAAAGACATTATTAACATCAAGTTGATGAAGAGAACATTGCTTAGCAGCTAAAATAGCTAATAGAACTCTCACAGTTACCAATTTAGCAACTGGAGAGAAACTATCAGTATAATCTATTCCTTCAACTTGATTAAAGCCCTTTGCAACTAATCTGGCCTTGCACCCATCAAGTGAACCATCTGGATGGAGTTTCACCTTATTAACCCATTTGGAACCAATGGCCTTTTTGCCAACTGGTAAAGTAGATAATTCTCAAGTCTCATTAGTTTCCAAAGCTCCCAACTCTTTATTCATAGCAGCAACCCAATTAGGATCCAAACTTTCTTGCTCAAAAGAAACAGGTTCTGTAATAGCAGAAACATTAGCAAAGAAGTTCAGGTAAATTATCTGTGAAACTTGGAGAAACCATGTATGGAAATGTAGGAGGATCATCACAAGAAGAAGAAATAAGCGAATTGGCATATTTATTCTTGGATAAAACAAAATCATTCATCCAGTTTGGTTTCCTAGAAACCCTTTCACTTTTCTTGGGAGCAATCTCAGTAGAAACTTTAATAGATGAAGTTAGATTTTCTAGTAGCAGATGAACTTGGGTTTTCTGAAACAATAGTAGATGGAGCAGGAACAACTGTAGATGGAGCAGGAATAGAAAAAATATCCTCAACATCATCAACTTGAGCAGGCAACACAGAAGTCTCAGATGAACTAGGAAGACTATTAAAGGGAAAATTGCCTTCATAGAACGTCACCTCTCGAGAGACAAAAACAGTTTGAGTATCAAGGTTAAACAACCTGTAAGCTTTCTGACCAGGTGAGTAACTAAGAAACACAGATTTGAATGCCCTATTATCCAGCTTATCTTTATGAGGTTGAGTATTGACTGCAAAACACAAACAACCAAAAGTTTTCAAAAATTGATTATTAGGTGCCTTTCCAAACAATAGTTCATATGGAGATTTTCAATTCAGTATATGAGATAGGAGTCTATTAAGAACATATGTGGAAGTAAGAACTGCATCACCCCAAAATTTATTTGGCAAACCAAATTGAAACATGAAGGATCTGGTGATTTGTAAAAGATGTCTATGCTTTCTCTCGACTATACCATTCTGCTGAGGAGTATAAGCACTGGATTTTTATGAACAATTCCAGAATGAGTGAACAAAGTAGCACAACTTTGATTAATAAATTATTTCCCATTGTCTGTTCTGACAGTTTTCACTGATGACTGAAATTGAGTTTGAACAAACTTCAGAAAAGATTCAATGATGGCGAAAGTGCTTAGCTTGGAAGGCATCAAATATGTCCACGTAAACCGAGTATAATCATCCACAATAGTGAGAAAGAAATGAGATCCTTGTAAAGAAACTTGTTTGTAAGGCCGTCAAACATCCATATGAATCAGCTGAAAATGTGAAGTAGACTGAATCCTGCTCAATGGAAAAGACAATCAGCATTGCTTGGACAAATGACATACATCACATGGTTTGACAGGATTATCCAAATTTGCAGGAATTAAGGACTGCAAATGTTTTAGTAACTAGATGAGATGGATGTCCTAATCGAAGATGCCAAAAACACTTTTTATCAACTACATTACAAAAAGTGGGTGGAGGAATATGACGTAATAAATTGGAGGAAACAGCTTGAATGACTTTTGAAGAAAATGAATTAGCATCCGATATGTACAAACCCCCCAACAAGCTTTCCAACTGCTAAAACATGTGAATTCTCAAGATTTTGTAACAAACAACAATCATTGAGAAAGACAAACTTCAGAGATAAAAGAAGAAGTGAGTTTACTAATAGATAACAAATTATGTCTGAATGTAGGAATGTGTAAACAAGACTTCGAAAGAGACGTCTCCAACATGCTTGACCAATTTCGTAGATCCATCAGGTAGAAAAACTGGCGTGGGTTTAATGAGACCAATCGGATTATCAATCATAGACAAATCAACAGACATATGATTGGTAGCACCAGTACCAACAATCCAAGAATAAGGATTAACCAAAGCATTATAACAATAACTTTGGTTGAAGAAACTACCTTCCAACTAATCGGAATGAGCAAAATTTATATGAACATCTGAATCATCAAAAAGAACCCTTTTTCCTTTCGTAAATCTTTCAATACCCTGCTGCACCAAAGTTGATATATTAGCCTCCATGTCCATCTGTAAATTTGCACCATCGCCATTTAAATCCATTGGTGATTCCAACATATGAGCAAAACTTCTTTGTTGTTCAGCACCCCCAATTTTTTTCTTGATCTTTCACTTTTTTAAACCAATCAGGATATCCATGCAATCTGAAATAAGTATCTTTGGTGTGCCTTTTTGAACAGGCTTGATAGCTGTGTTAAGGGAATGATTTTTAACAAACAAAGCAGCATCCACATCAGGGGCAAAATTAACATTCACCTCTCTTTGCTTTTCTACTCTTATAATCATAGAGTAAGCTTTATTGATACTTCCATCACAAGAATTTGATTTCTTGTTTATATAATGTTACACATCGTGTTAATCGTTTTAGGTGTCTATCAAATATCAATCATAACTTATTAAATATTGTATTTAAAAATTTTATTTTATTTAAATTTTTATAATTAAGTTACTATTTTTTTAAAATATATCTAAATGATTAAATTCAAAAAAACATCTAAATAACCAATAAAATATAATGTGGTTGTATATAGTCGTTAGTTTTACTTTATTTTTTCATTCAAGTCTTTATTACTCTTAAAAATAAAGCAAAAATGACTCGTAATAATAACATAAACAAAATTATAAGAATCATCTAAAAAAATATCTAAATTTTACTTTGGCGAAAAATTTTGTTTTTTCTTAATAAATAATTATTAATAAAATCTAAAACATAAATAATATATTAAAAGTAAAATGAATATTTCCTCTCAAATATAAAATAAAATATGATAAAAGATGTCTATAAATAAAATAAATAAATCATGCTAATAACATGCATTCAAATAGGTGAATTTTGTATCAATCTATTTATTATACAATATTTATTATTTATACATTATTCTTTAGCTGTTAAGCGAGTCATAAACGAGTTGAGCGGTTGACATGTTAATGACTTTTATTATTATAAACGTAACATGTTTATGACCCAGACAATTTAACACGCATCACGTTTCAAAAATAACTACTTATACCTTGGTTGGCATCCCATCAAGTTAACTATTTCATAAACCCGCGTTACATGCACCCCGCGATGTCACACTCTAGTCACTACATGCGCACAACGCAACCAATAAAATATCAGCTAGTACGACGCGAATTAATTAATAATACGACAATTTAACACGCATCACACAAAAATAACTACTTATACCTTGGTTGGCATGCCCCAAGTTTATCAGTGCGTGGATCCGAGCTACGGATCCTAATCTGTAATTAGTAAATTAATTAAGATTAAATAATGCGGGTCGTTACATGTTTGACCATAAATTTCTCTTAAACTCATCAAGAATTGCATCAATTTATCATCTTAGCTGAAGCTCCACATTCACATTTCGGTAATGGAACCAAACAGGCAATCTCATCCCACAATTTCTTCAACTTTGTATAGTACTTAGAAACACTTAAGTCACCTTGACTAATTGAACTGATTTCCCTTTTTAATTGATAAACGAGAAGGCCATTACACTCCCCAAATCTTTCTTCAAGTTCAGGCCACAAAGCATATGCAGAAGAAGAGTATAAGAAAGCATCAACAACATCTTTAGCAATTGAATTGAGTATGAAGTTACCATACAATCTGCACGAAACCATCTTTCAAATGTTGAATCTGCAGCATCTGGTTTTTTAAGATCTCCATTGATGAATCATATCTTCATGTTTCCTCCCCAAGCAATCTTCATAGCTCTGCTCCATGTTAAGTAATTCTGGCCAGTCAACTAATTCGTGACTACGACCATACCAGGGTGATCTGAATTCTGCAAATGCAAAGCTTCATTGATTCCAGCATTCATCTCTGTATTTTGATCAGTCGCCATGAATGAGTCAAGAACACAAAACCTAATTTTGAAAATTCAAGAACTCAAAAAAACCAAATTGAAATCTTTCAATCTAGTTCACTCAGGAGAAGAAATCTCCAATTTGAAGAATAAACAACAAAAAATTTCTCACAAATCCAAATCAAGCTCGAATACAGAAATCTTGAATTCAATTAGCTATTGCTCTGATACCATGAACAAGTTATCAAGAAAGCACATTGTGTACATTCATTCATTCAATCTTCAGAAGTAATGTATCACGTACAAGGTATTTATATTGTGTATGTAACTAACTAACAACCCTCACTAAACAAACAGTTGTACACACTTATAACACTTGACCATCAGTACACTCTTGTATTTACAGTTACAATACATCAGAATTACATTCATAACCTCAGTAACATACGTAACAGAGATTGGCAAAAATTGGAATCAAGTCGGAATTAGATAAGGAAAAAAAGAGATTTAATGGAAATGAAGGCTCATTGGATTGAACATTATGAAAAATATAGATTCAAACTTAAGAACTCGTAACTTTTTATCCCTTGTGTTGCAAACTATAACCAAGAAACACTCAGTAGTTCAAAAACTGAATTTAATATGATTATAAGGTCTCTAAGTAGGAAAACAAGAGTAACATAAGGCACAAAAAGAAGAACAATTAAGAGATATTGAATTTGCAAGGGAGTAAAGAGTGCAACACTGGTGTGGAAGTCAATTGATAAGATAAACAGAAGTGCAAAATCCCTCATCCCAGTAGTTTAAATTCATGGAAGGATTAGCTAAAAGGGTTAGACTAGCGTCAA
This sequence comes from Stephania yunnanensis, assembly GCA_039657365.1. NCBI lineage: Eukaryota > Viridiplantae > Streptophyta > Magnoliopsida > Ranunculales > Menispermaceae > Stephania > Stephania yunnanensis. Next base: position 45,629,914 of record CM077584.1, on the reverse strand, counting down.
GTATATGGCGATGTTTCCCTTGTGCCAATTCATTTTGTTCATGAGTTCTTGGACAAGAAATTGGTAGAAGTTATGACTAGGTAAATCCAGAGTAGGAATCATAAAAGGAAATATAGTACTTGCAGACATTCGATAAGATAGGAGAGGGACCCTAAATATTAAAGTATGTGATCTCTAATGGTGTAGTAAGATTAGTAGAGTATTTGCTTTTTTGATAAAGATTAGTAGAGAATTTATTTGAACCCAACAGAATCAAAGCATTATTTCTTGAATTCACAGGATGGGAAAAGCATGGTAGAGAGGATTGTACTTGTAGGTCAGCAGGTCTGAATGCACAGGGTCGGCCTTCTTTTAAGTGCTCCTTGAATTGCTTAGAATGGGATTTGTTGTCTGATCTCAAACAAGATAATAGTTTGGATGGAATTCAAAGTAAGCATGATTATCTTTAGCAAATTTCAAAACTCTATTTAGATTTTTGGTTATTAGTGGAAAATGAAGAGAATTATTTAAATGAAAAGTTTGAGAATTAAGTGGTGAAGTAAAGGACGAAGAGCCGATATCTTCATTAGACAAACCTTGTCCATTACCAACATGACTTGATCCCGATATAGATATCCAGTCCTGCCAATGATGTTAGAAGGATCTGCAGTAATGTGTGTAGACGAACCCGAATCTGGATGCCTATGTAAGCTTTCATAGGTGAAAAATCTTTATGAACAAGAATTGCTTGATTTGGATTGAATCCAAGGCTTACAAGGAGAATTCACAAATCATGAGGCTCCTTGAAAATTTGGATTATAAGGATATCGACCTTGGAGAGCTTCAGGTCCTGGTCTTCCACGCGACTGACGTTGAGCTTTCGATGCTGCTCCATGACCTGAATTTCCAGAATATCCTTGGATAGATTTCGGTACCGGTACTGGCGGAGATCATAGGCTTGCGGAGAAGTGCTGCGGGCATGAAAATTCAATAGTCTTAACCTCCCTTAGTTAATGTTCAGTAACTTAATAGTCTAAGTGTCGTCATCGCTCGAATTCAATTTAATTAATTAAAATCATTTTCAATGTCATATACGACACGCAGTACCATGTATGACAACATTTAAAATCATTTTTTTATTAATATTTAAATACTTTAACTTACTGCGACCCGTAGTATTTTAAATCACTAATGATTTATGATTAATAATCAACCAACGAATTAAGGTCGTTACATTGACCTTGCAAGAAATCTTGTTGATAAATGTAATATAGAAGCTCGAACAGACAGAGAAATGGCTCAAGTTCGTCGCCCTCGGTTTGAAGCTTGTCGAGCCACCGCCCCTCCTCCCTGTCAAGCTGATGAAACCATTGACACTGCAAATTTCAAAACTGCAGCTGATTTCCCAATGGTTAAAACCATTTATCCTTCCGTGTCAACTTTCTGCCCTTACTTCCGATCCATTTTCTATTATCTGAATTTACATTGCCATGCGCTGTTATGTACAAGTGGTGAGAACCATGGATGCTGCTGGAGCCCTAATATCATGCTCAGAAATTTCCATTCTTTTGATGGAATTCTGTAGTCAACACCCCCTTGGCACTCTATGGATTCCTGGACCTTTAGTTGCTGGTTTCAAGAACCTAGCTTGTTTGTCGCCCCTCGCCCATTTCCAATGGCAGATTTCGAAATGTCACACCTGCACTGCCAAACACCCAGATGGTCAAGAAAACGCAGGTATCGGTTCAAAACTAACTTCGCTTCTCATCTTCCTAACATTAGTGTCTTCGTCTCTCGCCTTCGCACCATTTGTGCCGCCACTCAAAGGCCAAGTACAAGTGAAGTTTTGTTTCAAAACGATGTTGATAGCCCCCATGCACCTCGCAACTCTGGGCAGCCCTATGCCCACAATGAAGACTAAATTCGCAGCATTTCTGGCCCTGGAGCCTTTGTTTTTTATGCTGGAAGTCAATGTGGCAAAATGCAGCAGCTCAGCTAGCCTTCATGCGTCTCCCACCTAATCTTGACTGTAAATTGCATGATGTCAACAACAGCTGGACTTCTGTTCTGCATCTAGACACAGACACCATGCGGTTCGGCCACATCGCAACCAAGGTGGCGAAGTACTGCCAATTTTGGAAAGACTTTAGGACTCTTTCTTACTGCTCTCCCAATGGCTCAGCTGCTGGAGCAGTGACTTGCATTGCTGATTATCGCTTAACAATATTTGCAACTCCTAAATGGACAACACATGATGGTAACCACAACAACTATCAGCATGAGAATGCTAACCGAGTTGGTCACTACTCTATGCGCCAAAACACCATGCTGACTTTCAAGAGTTCCACAACCGTAGAAGACATTCCTCACACGTCTACGCTGCTCAAACTTGCCATTTCAACTTAGCTGAAAACAACAACCATGTAGCTCTTTATCAGTCTGGAAGATTCTGGAGCATTCGACCCGACACCCTGAGAAACTCCGGGGTAACAGTATACCAAGCCGTCCTTCCAACCATAGCTCGCAAATACCACCAGGACGATGCAGATCATCAATGAAGATGTTCACATTGTGAACTGGTGCCAAGCTGTTCACCACGCGACCGAAGTAGACGTTTCGGTCCTTTGGAGTGTTTTTTTAGTTTCTTTCTACTTTAATTTCTCTTGACTAATGTAGTTTCACTCTTCTGCCTGACAACTAAATTTGATTTTACTTTTCATTTCTTTAAAATTTAAATAGGCGTCTCCTGAAGTTTGCAACAATGATTCCATAATGAAAGAGCTCAGCAAATTCTACTACAGGTTCCTATTCTTATTTATTTGCTAGTTCTACTCGTATCATGTCAGTGTTGCTTCCTTATCAATAAACGTTTATCATTCAATTATTTGGTAGTTTACTTGAATGGCGTCACTAATGAGTCAATTATCAGTATTCTTGGAGTTGTACAATTAATTTATAACTAGTCTGGGTGCTCCGCATTCAGGAGCATTTTCAACATAAAAGGCAGTGCAACTCCAAGGAGATTTAGAAGGAGAAATTAAGTTTTTAGAGAGAAGATCTTTTATTTCTTGGTCGCATAAACGTAAGAGTCTAGCATTCATTTGAGAAGGATGCGCTTTTGTTGGAATTTGTTTTTCATTAAAATCATCAATATATGGTAAAGTAACTTGATGTTTTTTTCTAGTCCAAAAGGCAGAAGGGATGTCTGAACAACAATGTTTATATAAGTTAACTTGAAAAATACTTAATTTAGTTTGAAAAGATGGGGTGTTAAGAAGTTGGTCTGTTTTGAGAAAATTGATTTCTACTCTTAAGAAATTAAGATGGGTTTGTTTATGTTCGATTTGATTAATTATTTGATTCAAATATTTTGATTTAGGTGGTTGTGTAAAAGGAAAGAATATTTGTTTTGTATTAAGAGTTGTTGTTATTCCTTGTTGAGAAACTGTAAAGGGTTGAATTTTTTGAAGAAAGGGAGTTCCTAATAAAATATCTTGTTGCAGTCCTTTGACAATGATAAATGAAGAAGGTATGCAAATTGATTGATGACATATATGTGCTAAGGGAACTTTAAATTTAATGACTATTTTATTTCCTTCAGCTGTAGATATTCTACTATTGGTAGCTTCGCAATAGCGAAGAGGTATTAAGCCTTCTCGAAAATAATTTAAATCAGCGTCTGAATCTATTAATGCGAGGCCTTGATATTTGAAATCTTTGATAATTATGGTTATCGGAGTAAACCATCGTTGATGAACATAATGAGTAAGGGCTTCAATAAAAACATTATTATCATAAATAGAAAATGTTTCTGAATTTTCATTTTCAAGTTTTAAAAGATGTTCTTTTAGAGATTTAATTTCAAGTTTTAAGAGATTGATTTCTTGTTGCAAAGAATGAATCGTAGTAACAGGATTTGTGGTTCGTTTATTAACTTCTTGAAGTATAGTGTGCATGGAATATGTTGTAGGATCTAATTCTATGTGCTTCTTAAATTTAGATTTTTGTTTTAGTTGAGTATTGTCAGCAGGTATAGGATAGTCAGGTTTGGAATTTATCTCTACAGTAGGTTTTTGGTGTAGTATTTCCGTAAAATATTTATATTTCATAGTGGGATCTGATATTTGATTACCAATTTCTAAAATAAGTATTTCCTTAAAATATTTATCTTTTGGATCAATTGTAGGCATATCCCAATTTTGAAGTGATTGTTCTATATTAGAGTAAGAAATTTCTCTTATATTTTGTAGATCTAGTTTCAAAGGAGTTTTTTCTATGGGTTTAGGAAATGGTTTACTATCAGAAGATGAAGATGACTCAAATTTTATAGTATGGTTTTTTTATGAAAGAACTCTTTTCATTTTCTTTATTAATTCACTCATGATGTAATCGTAATGGTTTTGCTAAAGAACTTGGTTAACGATTTATGGCTAGACTTACTTCTTCGCTGCTAGACTTACTACACAACTAGGAAAGTTGACTTTAGAAAACCCAATCTCGATCAAACAAGAGAGAATATGAAAGAAAGTAGAAAATAGTCGTTCAATCAAAAATTAAAAACTTGTGTCAAATTTATTTTCTGATATCGAATATATAAAAATGGAATATAAATATAAAGAGAAGCAATACTTACAGTGAGATAGCGTGGTTAATACAAACTTGGCTTTGATACCAAATAGGCAGCACACTTAACAAGACTAGGCAGCACACAACCAAATAGGCAGCACACTTAACAAGACTACAAAGATAGACGAGAGAAAGAAAACTTATAGAGACTCAAGTTTGAAGATAGAAAGGAAGCTTAGGCAAACTCAAACTTAGACTCGCTTCAACTTTTGATGCCTTCTCCTTCGGTAACTTGGGTATTTGTAGAATTAAAGACGCGCTATCGTGGAAGGATAGCCCTACACGTATGTACAAAAAAAACAAAGTAGCCGACAGGATAAAAAACAAATAATAAGATTCCTTTTACTTTATCCTGTAGCAATTTTTGACTTAATGTTTGATACCGTAGCACTTTATATCTTTATTCCCTGATGAGATCGCACCGCTATTCGTGATGAGACATCATATAGAGAAAATAATAGAGGCAGGCAATGAGAGCCTGAGAGCATGAGCTTGATAAGATGTTTGGCATGGGCCTGATGGCAAGAAAATTCTGGAGGCATGGGCCAGTAATGAGAAATAGCATGGGCCCGATAATTATAGGGGGCAGGTAAAGGATACCTGGAAGCATGGGCTTGAATTATAAAAGTGGCTTGGGCTTGAAAACTAATAATTTTTTTTAATACTCAGTATAATCACAATAATTTTGTAATGGTAGAGAGAGAAGAGATCGCCATAATTCGGCATGAACATAGGTAGGAAATCGTTGAAAGTCATGATTATCAACATAAACTTTAATTCGGGGAGCTCCAAGTAGGTGCCATAAAACGATAAGCAGATTGCTTTCAACAGAAGTCCAATGCATGGCTTGAGAAGCAAAAATGACTAATTGCTTCTGGTGCCATAAGGTATCGACTCCAAATGGATATAATTCATAAAGTATACGATCAATTATAGGATGTTGAATTGCTAGATTCTGAAATGCTTTGATGAATTCCATGTTATAAATCAATAAGTAGCGTCTTCTTCAGAGTTAGTCCTGGATGTAGAATACATGGCTTCAATATTTTTGAATCGTGCTTCCATTTTTTGCTCCATGTTCTGTAAATGTTGGAGTATAGTGGTCGCAAGATCAGGATTAAGAGAGCTTTGAAAGGTAGTTGGCTTTGCAGGAGAGACTTCGGGAGTAGTTAAACTGGCATCTTTATAAGTTTTAAGTAAGCTAGGATATGATGAAGCTACAATTTCTTTTGGTGTGATTGGTTTTGGCTTAATTGGGGTGACTAAAGGGGTTAAAGAGGTTTCTTGAATGGATTCAATATCAAATTTATCCCACTATTTGACATGGATTTCTTGAGAAAGGTATGTCATGGAACAATTATTGGTTTGAATTTTATGGGCACCGTAATTCCATTCAAGGATCCATGGAATGGAATGCTTATGGACGAATTGGAACAAAGATAATTTTTCTTTTTCGTATTTTGCTTGTACTGCTGGAGGAAAGATGCTTGCAATCGGGCCGAACTTTTCCCACCAATTATGTATAAACCAGAGCGGCAGGTTAATACGTAAAGATATTTTGAATGTTATATACCATGAGTGACCAAAGGCTGGATCTTTGTAGAAAAGAATAACCTTCCATGCTTTAATATAATCTTTATAGCTGACGTTCACTGGCTATTGTACAGTAGGTAGAGTCATTGATTGATATGTATATGGGCATTGTTGAATAACATTATTATGAGTCCATTCTGTGAGAGAAATCACTTTCTGAATCTTGAGTTTGGAATAAGCAACTTCATCGGATTGTGGTTTTTTGAAATGTTCAAATATGACTGGCTGCGTTTGAGTTAATAAAGCTTCATAAAATTTATAAGAGACATTAGGGCGGGAAGGAATAAAATGAGATGCTGGAGGCATTAGAAGTTTGACTTGAGCATCAAAAGAATGATCTAAATATGTCATGCTCAAGAAGAGTAACCAAATGACGATTGCTGAATTTATACATAGACTTGGAGTCGTCGACAACACGATTATAGGAATTAAAAAGGGGAGAAAACTTATTGGTATAGGATGATTGAGGTACTAAAGATTTACCTTTATCTGTCATGATCTGTAGAGAATGAATTTGAGGAGTTACAAGAAATTCACGAGACAAAAAATCAAGAAGGGAATTATGTTCTCCTTTTATATATTCGATATCGAAATCAAAAATACTTAAAATAGCTTGCCAACGAGCAAATATTTGTTTAGAAACTAAATTTTTAACATCTTTTGAAAGAGTTTCTTTTGCAGCTTTACAATTAACACGAATCAAAAACTTTTGATTTAAAATATCATATTGAAATTTTTGAACACATAAAACAATAGCTAAAACTTCTTTTTTGACAGTGGCATAATTCTATTGATTTTTATTCCAAAGTTTTGAAGTATAACAAACTAATTGTTCTTTTCACGAATAACGATGCGGTCTCATCAAGGAATAAAGTGCTACAGTCAACGGATATAAAGCGCTACAGTATCAAGTATTAAGTCAAAAGTTGCTACAGGATAAAGTAAAAGGAATCTTATTATTTGTTTTTTATCTTGTCGGCTACTTTGTTTTTCTTTATACATACGTGTAGGGCTATCCTTCCATAATAGCGCGTCTTTAATTCTATAAATACCCTAGTTATTGATGGAGAAGGCATCGAAAGTTGAAGCGAGTCTAAGTTTGAGTTTGCCTAAGCTTCCTTTTTGTCTTCCAACTTGAGTCTCTCTAAGTTTAGGGTTTAGGGCACAAAATTACCATTTGTGACGGCCCCAACTACAAATAAGGGCACCGCCCCGCCTAATCCCTTAATTAAGCTTTAATCTCCCCTATAAGACCTAACAAGGAACTAGTCAGTCTTAGTTAAACACCTACCATTTATGATACCACCTACAGTTAACTTAATTGTACTAGTGACTAACCTATGGTTGTCTTTAAATCAGAGTTACTTAAATTTTTTTCTTTCTAACAAGTTATTCAGCGGAAATCTTATTAAGTTACTAGCGGAAATGAGAGCCTAAGGCCTAACCTATTGTGGAAAAAACCAGGAAATAGTGATCACATGCATATATAAACAAAAATGGTGATATATATAACATGTGTCTAGCCTTATATTCCTATCACTCAACCCAAAAGTAAAAATATCATGTATATAGAAAATGTAATACAAAAGAATGCAAAACGTACAAAAATATGTCGTAGCAGTTATTCACTGGCTCATAGGTAGTCACCAATCTTCTCTTTGCCTGGTCTGCTACTCGGCTGATCTGCACCCACCATCACAAACTAGACGGTGAGTACGTGAAATTATTTAAGTAATACTGAGAGACATCGATCCACATTCCCAAACAGACAACAAGTATCAAATGGTATAATTAAATAGCACCTATGCTGAAAGAAACATCATGCAAAGAGATACTTGAAGTTAACCAAATATGAAACTGACTCAAGGCTAAGTAGTAATGGATTAGGGTCGGTCGGCCGTGATCTTCATCAGATCAGCCTGTCCACTACAATTTGAGCTCTGCTATATATCATTTCATTACACATTTAATTCTATATCATAATTTCAAAATGTCGTACTTAAGATTAAGCCTTTTCTATTTCAAATGAATTAGTCGTTACCGGAATGTATACTTGCTAACGTACCCGAGTTTTAAAACTCGTCATGTTCACCCAAGTTACTCTTGCGCCAACAAATTAAACCCCGAGGTCCGATTACCCCGTCGAGGCACGTTACCCCGTGTGTCATGCAAGGTAGTGGAGAAATTCCCTAACATCCCGGAAAGTCTAGTGACCCCCGTATGAAAGCTGAATTTCGATCATCGATCAAATGACCCTAACCACAAGAACCACTTTCATTTTCACTATTGACTCGGTAATGGAATCCAAGAGATGTAACTGCATACTAATGCACAAAGGATTAGAGTCAAAATAAACAAACTATCCTAATAGCATGCTATATCACTGAACAATGACAAACACAACAATCAACATGACAAAGTATAAGAATTAGAATCAATGATATACACAATAGAGTATGCTATGAACAACATCACAAAATGAGAACTGAACAAGTCATGGCATATGGATTTCAAAGGCAATTCAGTTCAAATAACTGAGAATAAATAAATAAATGAAATGAAACGTAAATAAAACTTATGGAGTTCTAAGTTTTCTTTCTCACCAATGGCTTCATATTGATGATGAACCATGCTCTATTTTGAGCTCTATTGCCTCTGATTGATCTGTTTTTTAATTATCTTACAGTTCAACTTTGCTTGTCAGACCTTTTATTTTGGTGATTTACCCTAACTATGGAAGTCCCAGGTGATAAATAAATGTTTATAATTTTTTGATAAAATAAATAAATGTTTATATGTATTCCCAACATATATGTATGCGAAATTAATCAGTTGGAATAAGCTTTTTTTTTTTAAACCCAGTTGGAATAAGTTTAATTCTTCAATTTCATTTCCATTTTCATGGTTTGGCATCTATTATACATAACAATATTAGGGCTATAATTCCAAGTATAGAAGTCATGATAATCGCTCCTTAATAATAAAACATGCGGGAAAATGTCCATGTTTTTTGTTATCCTCGTGTCGATTTTTTCTAAAGACTCGCCTTACTATTTGATCAACCTCTCTTAATTCATTATCTCTTATCATTGTCCATTTGTTTTGTTATCTTTTATTATGTCTCAATCTCGATACCAGCATTTGAGGAAACTAGATAGTACAGGGTGAACCTAAGATATCTTGCGATGCATTAATTATGAAGGATTTAAAGAATTATGAAAGCACATCATTAACTGCATTTAATCAAGCTGAGTGGAAACATCCGATTCATGTAGCGAGCCCCAACTAATTTGGGATTGAGGTTTTGGTTGTTGTTGTTGGTACTATCAAGAGGATAACATTCATGAAACTATACATGCTGATTTGAGTTACTCATTGGAGAGTATCTGGGAGATTATGCATAGGCAAAGGGGGTCATATATTGGGTTTATAAGGAACAGGGAGGGGTACGCTTCCCTTTGAAACACTAACATCCTCAGCTGCCCCATTTTTCATTGCTGACCACAAGTGACCTTATGAGAGTAATGTCTTAGAATTTTTCCTTTTTGAGTCAAAGGAAGTGAGAAATTCTTTGTTTTTGTAGTAAGCCAACTTGCTTTTGTCCTTGCATGTACTCTTCAAGGGTTGTCATTGATTACCTTAACATGAGCATATTTCCACCGTGACGTTTCTTAGGTTTCTGTACTTTGTTAATGCTGTTAACTTGATATACTACACTCATTTATGACGACCCAGAGTTTTACACATATCTATGTGATCTAAAAAAAATCTATGTAATCGCCACTGCTGAATCAGGGCCTACCAATCTAAATTTAACCAATCTGAAATAGGCATTTGAATAAGCAACTATTCCTATCAATCCATCAAGTCCAGATAGCTGCAAAATAATCAACTAACCTAGTATTCTTCTTTCTTTTGTAGCCTGCCAAACTATCTATGAATTCAATCCAATCTGAAAGCGACATTTGAATCTTTATTGTACCCCTAAGAAGTCTCAAATATTCCAAGAAATGTAGATCAATTTTACATTAAAAGAAAGATTAACAGTTTACAGCAAGGACCCTTGGTTTCCTATCAGCAAAAAAGGACCATCGGAGAAGTCTTAATTTGATGGGTTTTGAGCTTTCCATACTTATTATGTGAAAAAGAGAAGACTGTATGAGATGTCAGAGGCGTATGATGATCAGGAAAGGAACCAAATGCTTTTGTTGGATTACCTAAGGTTAAAACTTAACAGCATTTAGCTTCTATGATATCTCAGGTTTTTATCTTGAATGCATTGTTTTTACTCCAATCAGTTGCTCTTTTTAAGAGTGTTTGAAAGATAATTTATCGGCACAATATCAAAATTTAAACATTAAAAAATGATGTAGCATATGAAGAATATATAATTCAATGCTTACACTTTGAGCCAAGTGAAGGACTTTGATTGCTCGATGTTGGATATTAGACTGATGCTTTCATGAGTTTGCATTGCGCAAAATTACTATATTAAGAACATAATAGCGTCTTGAGCACCAATGGGGCTAAAATAACTTGCCTGTTGGCTAGACCATAGTTGCTTAAGCATATTTACGCTAAAATCAGGCTTTCTTCTGTTGAGACTTGACGCCAGCGGTTTTGTTTTGTTTTGTTTTTTTGGTTTCTTCTGCACATGTCATCAAATTAGGCAAAAAATTGTCAGACACGAGTTGCAAAACCAACCGAGACTCAGCAAGCTTGGCTATGTGCCTGAATGGTGGCATGACTGTGTGGCAGGTTTATGCATGCCATTGATAATATCTTTTCAGATTTTATTTTTTCCCTTCAGTGGGATGTAGCCTTTCTGTGTGAGCAGATCAGGATTCAGATTCATCCACCATCTAGCGCAGGTTATTTGAATCAGCATATCATGGGTCACGGCACATCCTTCTCATGGACAATCCTACTCTTACAAGCTCCATTAATTGTTTAGCGAGTACCCTGTCATTGTGGATGTTTCGAAGCGTAGCAGTGAAACTCACATTGTTGATAACTTGGAGAGTATTAATTATAATCAGTATAAACTTTTGAATTTCACTGAAATTGGTAGTGCATTTAAGCGCTGTGTTCTTAATGTTATTTTACTACCTATAAATTTGTAGGGTATTGGTTCACAGCCGATGCTTGAAAAATTAAAATGTTTATGGCATAAGTGAAGTGCTGCAAATCGACGTGCAATGTGACTGACATGAAGGATCTTCTAGTTTGCTATGTTACTGGCATAGGTGATTATTGCTTCAATAAGGTTTCTGTTGTACTTGAAACCAGAGTCATAGTTATATTCTCAAGTAGAAGATCCATATATTGTATTTATCTTGCTTCGGTGCCACATCGGTAATATTGATTATCGTGCTAGATTTTCCCCTACTGTCATTTATGTAAAGCCATTTTTTCAATGAAATCCTTATTACCTTCTTGATCATTTCAACAATATCTCATATATGCCTTTATTACTCCCTAGTTCCATTCTGGCGATTTTTTTTTGTTTGAACAATTTGGCAAAATGATTTTATTCAGAGTCTGAGCCATTGAGTGTGACCCAGTTACATCTGTTTTTGCGTTGGATTGTTGGTTTTTGTGTGGGCCACACACACACACAAAAAATAGAAAGTCCAACACATGCAACGAATTGGAGTTGGAATAGGAATATTGGAGAGAGAAAATAGGAAAGAGAATTGGAGTTGGAATAGGATTTTGGTAGAGAGATATACAAGCATTGGAAAGTCGACTTCGAGAGTTCGACTTGGTGACCGATTGGTGTGCGCACTCGAGTTGAAGTGTGCAATCTCTCTAGTTTTCTTCTCTCTACATTGAAGGCATATCAAGATCTTGAATCTGAAGACCAGCGGAGAGGCTTTGGTGATTTCTTGGTGTTCAAGAAAAGAGGTGCAAGGGTTTGATACAATTGGGGTAGTTTTTCTTCGTTCTTAGTGTGATCATCTAAGTTTTTGGAAGAGATATTTTTGTATTACTCCATTGTTAGTGAATCTCAAGCGATTGAGATATCTTGTACTCTTTATTCATATAGTGGATTTATTCGGAGTTTGACCCGTGATTTTTTTCCCTCTGATTTAGAGGGTTTTCCACGTTAAATCTTGTGTTCTTTGTGGTGTGATTGATTTGGTGCATTGTTCGTGGCTTGGTGGATTTTATTCATCTGTCTCTCGAGTTAAAGGGGTTACTTTCTTGTTGAGTATCCCCAACAAGTGGTATCAGAGACGCGGTTAGTTCATGTTCCGGGAATCTTTGTGGGAATCAAGATGGTGGATGATGATGATAAATCAAGCAATATGGTCAAGTTGACGGCTACGAATTATTCAATTTGGCAACCGATGATGGAAGATCATCTTTATTGCAAGGATTTATTTGATCCAATTGAATTTGGACAAAACAAGCCAGAGAAAATATATGATGTTAATTGGAGGAAGTTGCACCGAAAAACTGCTGGGACTATTCGAAAGTGGATCGATCTCAGTATTTATCACCATGTCAGCAAAGAGGTTGATGCACAAGAGTTGTGGAGAAAATTGCAGAATATGTGTGAGAGGAAGGGGGCTTAGAACAAGGCTTTTCTAATTAGAAGGCTTGTTAATATGAAGTACAAAGATGGGCTGGTCGATGATAGAGCACTTGAATGATTTCAAGCATTGATCAATCAATTAAGTGCTATGAAGATTGTGCTTAAGGATGAGTTACAAGCACTTTTACTCTTGAGCTCGTTGCCAGAAAGTTGAGAAACCTTGGTGGTGTCTCTAAGTAATTCTGCTCCAGCGGTGTCTTGTCTTCATCCATAGTGCGGGATAGTCTCTTTGACGAGGAGACTAGGAGAAAGGATAAAGGCATTGAAACTTCACAAGCTCTTGTTACTACTGCAGAACATAGAGGCAGAAGTCAGTTTAGAGGTCCGAGGGGGCGGAGTAAATCTAGAGGCAAGTCTCAAGGAAAAGGAAAATTCTCTTGTTATCATTGTGGCAAGGAAGGACACATAAAGAAAAATTGTAGAGTGTGGAAAAGAGAACAGAATGATGAGAAAAATCAAAATAAAGCGAATGATCGGAATACTACGGCTGCTATATCAGATGCAATTGAAGACTTGGTTGTGCTTTCTTTAGTTGAGGATCAAGGTCATGTCACTAATACAAATAGTGAATGGGTTGTTGATTCCGCAACATCCTTCCATGCTACTCCAAGGAATGATTTCTTCTCTGTTTATCGAGCAGGGAATTTTGGCAAGGCAAAGATGGGGAACAACGGTTTTGCGAGATATAGTTGGCATTGGAGATGTCTTTGTGCGGACAAATATGGGTTGCACGGTAATTCGAAAGATGTGCGACATGTTCCTGATTCGCATCTCGAATTTGTTTTCTACTCATGCTTTGGACCTAGATGGTTATTACAACATCTTTGGGGCAAGGAGTAGAAACTCACCAAAGGCTCAATTGTTGTTGCTAGAGGAAAATTGAGCTATACACTTTACAAGACTCGATTGAAGACCGTCGAGGTGACACAGAACGCAATTGAAGATGATTCTTCACCGGATCTGTGGCATAGGCGGCTAGGTCACTTGAGTGAGAAAGGGTTGCGCAGTGTTGGCAAAGAAGTCTCACATTCCCTTTGCCAAAGGTAAATATTTGAACCCTTGCGATGATTGCTTATTCGGTAAGCAACATAGAGTTTCTTTTTCTTCATCATCTGAAAGAAAAAGAAATTTACTTGAGTTAGTATACTCTGATGTTTGTGGTCCCATTGATGTGGAAACTATGGGAGGTGGCAGATACTTTGTTACTTTTATTGATGATGTTTCACGGAAGGTTTGGGTGTTTGTGTTGAGAACAAAATGTCAGGTTCTTGAGTACCTCAAGAAGTTTTATATGATGGTGGAACGAGAAAAAGGCGTATCTTTGAAGTGCCTTCGTAGTGATAACGGAGGAGAATACACTTCAAAGGAGTTCGAGAATTATTGCTCAGAACATGGAATCAGACATGAGAAGACTGTTCCGGGTACTCCTCAACATAATGGTGTTGCTGAAAGAACAAACAAAGCCATCCTTGATAAAGTCAGATGCATGTTAAAAATGACTAAGTTGCCCAAGTCGTTTTGGGGTGAGGCTCTCAATACTGCTTGCTACTTGATGAATCGCTCTCGTTCAGCACCATTGGAGTTTGATGTTCCAGAGAGAGTTTGGTCTGGGAAAGATGTTACTTACTCTCACTCGAAGGTGTTTGGATGCAAGGCATTTATGCATGTGCCTAAGGAGCAGAGACAGAAACTTGATGATAGAACTGTTCCGTGTATCCTCTTGGGATTTGGAGATGCAGAGTTTGGTTATAGGTTATGGGATCCAGAGAAGAAAAAGATTGTCAGGTCCAGGGATGTGGCCTTTCATGAATATGAGACCATAGCGGATTTGAAGACATCAAAGAAAATCATAGTTGATGATGATGATGTTTCTGGATTGGAGTCTTCTTCCATTACTGATGCCACACATGAGGGAGACTCATTTGAAGAACATGAGGTTGATGTGCCGGAACCAATTGATGATGCTGAGCAGGGGGAGCAAACTCCTCCACCAACAGCTTTAGTTGAACCTTCACTTAGAAGGTCTGAGAGAGGGTTGCTTCCTTCTACTAGGTACCCCACTTCTAATTATGTTACAATTACAGAAGAGGGGGAGCCAGAGAGCTTCTAGGGAGTTCAGATTCACAAAGACAAAGTTCAATGGATGAAAGCAATGCAAGAGGAGATGAGTCTGAAGAAGATTCACACTGATAAGAATCCAACTGATATGTTGACGAAGGCGGTGACTCGTGAGAAGCATCAGTCCCGCACCAAGTTGGTGGGGCTGAGTTGTTATTGAGCATCAAATATGATTGAGATCTCCCAATGTGTTGGAGGGGGAGATTGTTGGTTTTTGTGTGGGCCACAAAAAAAAAAAAAAAAAAGAAAGTCCAACACATGCAACGAATTGGAGTTGGAATAGGAATCTTGGAGAAAGAAAATAGGAAAGAGAATTGGAGTTGGAATAGGATTTTGGTAGAGAGATATACAAGCATTGGAAAGTCGACTTTGAGAGTTCGACTTGGTGACCGATTGGTGTGCGCACTCGAGTTGAAGTGTGCAATCTCTCTAGTTTTCTTCTCTCTACATTGAAGGCATATCAAGATCTTGAATCTGAAGACCCGCGGAGAAGGCTTTGGTGATTTCTTGGTGTTCAAGAAAATAGGTGCAAGGGTTTGATACAATTGGGGTAGTTTTTCTTCGTTCTTAGTGTGATCATCTAAGTTTTTGGAAGAGATATTTTTGTATTACTCCATTGTTAGTGAATCTCAAGCGATTGAGATATCTTGTACTCTTTATTCATATAGTGGATTTATTCGGAGTTTGACCCGTGGTTTTTTTCCCTCTGATTTAGAGGGTTTTCCACGTTAAATCTTGTGTTCTTTGTGGTGTGATTGATTTGGTGCATTGTTCGTGGCTTGGTGGATTTTATTCATCTGTCTCTCGAGTTAAAGGGGTTACTTTCTTGTTGAGTATCCCCAACAGGGTTGAAGTGCTTAACTACACATGGTGTCCTAGTTGTTCTTCAGGAAACGAGCTGGATTATCTATTGTATTGGGTTCCATTTATTGTGATGAACACTTCGCCTGGTAAGTAATACATTTTACGGTGGCCATTTCTTTCGGCCAGTAAAACTGATGAACTAATAATTTTTGCTAGTTAATGATTTGCAAGTGCGCGCAGGTCTACTGTGACGGCCTGCGCTTCGTCCGGCACAGACCTACGTGGACCCCAATCAACCCCCGCAAGGTCAAAGCAATTAGCCTAATCAACCTTCTTACACTATTTTATCTTAGTGTTTTAATATTGAGTTATTAACTTTGCAAGATTTAAATTAGTAAACAGCGGAAAGAAAATAAATGAAGCAATTTCAATAACTCTAAAACACGTAAAATGGGACAACCTGTGTGGAACTCTGTTATATATATATAGCATATAAATGTATCAAAGTGTCGCTCAACCTCAATATCCCAAAGTTTTACAAAACATCAAAATAGATAAATATAATACAAAAACCTACAGTATCGCAAAAGTATAAGCCGCTCCGAGAGTCCCTAGAGGTAGTCGCCAAGTACTAGCTCTTTGCCCTTGCTAGACGAGGGGCCTGCAATTGTCCATGCGAAAGGAGACAGTTTCAGTGAGTAAATCCGACGAGTCTTAACAATACTTCAAAAATTTAAATAAATAGTCGATAAATCATGCAGGAATATAAAAGAACAAGAAATAAAGTAAGTGCATGATAAATAAACTGAAAATAAGAGCAGTGAAAGGAGAGTGTCGTGGAAACAAAAGGGAGAAGCCAAGTGGTCTCAAATCCATCAAGTTGCGACTATACTGCCACAAACTCAACTTGTTAGAATCGCGGCAGCACCAACAGATTCAAAATTGTCGTGAACATAGGGGTGTCAACGGCGCCCCGAATACCTCACCTCCCGTCCACGACCCAAATCCAGTAACTCGAGGTATGGTTTCGGTTGCGAGTCGGTCGCCATACCTATAAGATTACATTCCTGACTCATTTAGCCCTCAGACACTCTAACTAGGAGTGGAATTCCATAAATATACACAATTAAAGAAATTAAATTTCAAGAAGTAGAAAAGAACAACTGATAATGCTCCTATTGGTTTATTTACAGGAATTTTCTCTTTTTCGGAGACAATTGCTAGCCCTTCATCTAGAGGGCAAAGAGACAGTGATCGACTACCTTTGAGGGCTCACGGAGCGGCTCATACTTTTGCAATACCATAGGTTTTTTTTTTGTATTATATATATACATTTTGATTTTTTTGTAAAACTTTGGAATATATATTGGGATTGAGCGATAATTTGATACATATATATGCTCATTTTGCCACTGTATGTATACATGGTATATATTGTAGGGTTCCACACATATGTTGTCCCATTTTAAGTGTTTTAAAGTTATTTAAATTGCTTCATCTATTTTTTTCCACTGCTTACTAAATCTTGCAAAATTAATAACTCAATAATATTAAAACACCAAACTAATGATGAAATGATATAAGAAGACGGATTAAGTTTGCGTCCATCTTGCGAAGGTCCACTAGACATACGTGGACCCCAGTTTGTGGGAACTGTTGTCGTCACATCTACCATGAATTGTATGAATGCTGATGTTGAAGACCGTGCTTAACTTTTTAAGAGTTGGGAAAAGGAGGAGACGCGCGTGTTCAGTTCAGCGATTCATTTTCTGGAAGGTACAATTATAGGCATTCAATTTAAAAGTTGAAATTTACTGCGAAGGTAAAGGATGATTCTATAAAGTGTTAAATGATACACGTAAGAACTACTTGTAGAACATGATCTATATGGAGGCATCAAGGATCAAAAAACTTGTGTCTATTCTCTTAATTAATTCTCCATACTTTGTAGTATGATTTGTAATAAAGATTTTAGAAATTCGAAATACAAATGCATAACGCTACATATATCATGATTTGTGTCAACAAAAGTTTGGTCCTTGATGCCTCCGTGATACAGTTTGTAGGAAAAAAAAAAAAAAGTTAGGATGGCCTTTTTTTCAAAAATCAACAGTTAAGACACATTTACATGCATGTTAGTATTATTTGTCCCATCTCATACTCACATCTTCACTCTCATAGAAGAATATACCCAAAATGACAGAAAATGCTTCTTGTGGATGAATAAGCTTCTTTTTCAATTCAAAAAGCTTTCCCTAAACTATACAACAATATAATTTACAGATACATTGGAACAAGTGGAACAAAACAAAAGCACAACCTCCCAACTTTAAACCCAGGGAGTGAAGAAGCTCCATCACATTCCCTCTTCATCAAAACATCAGAGGCTCTGACTGGAGCACTCAATTTCAGACTAACTACAATACCAATTCCTATGTCACGCACAAAACTAAATTACACTTGAGATTCTAATTCTGGTTCACAACTTAAAGGGAGATTGCTTCTTCGCTTAAACACCTCCACTTTTCCAGCCACTTCTTGCATTACAAGTCTCGTTAAAAGCAATCCCGCAATCAACGCCGCCACCATAAGCATTATGAACACGTCATTCCAGCTCCTCGAAGAGATGTACCCAGTCAACAATGGCCCAAATGCAGCCCCCACAGAGCCAGTTCCGTCGATGATTGCTGTCACCGTTGCTAATGCTCTTGAGTTCCCTCTCAAGGAGCTGTGTGTGCCCAAGTCTGCTGAAACTGCAGTTGTTATAAGGGCGTAAGGCCCGTTTACAAAAATGCCAGTTATGAACATGAGCACAATGTTCAAGTACAATGAGATGTGGCCATAGCTCCGGTAGAGAAATAAAGCTGGGATTGCGCAGTACATGAAACTCGCTGCTGTTATCGCCCTTGCGTTGAGACGGTCGGAAATGTGGCCTGCTAAGATCCCTCCCAGTACCCCTCCTACGTCGAACATTGTTGAAAGGTTTCCAGCAGTTTCACCGGACAG
The DNA here is from genome assembly GCA_039657365.1 of Stephania yunnanensis. NCBI lineage: Eukaryota > Viridiplantae > Streptophyta > Magnoliopsida > Ranunculales > Menispermaceae > Stephania > Stephania yunnanensis. Next base: position 45,611,187 of record CM077584.1, on the reverse strand, counting down.
ATAGTTTCCATCAATTGCTGTGGAGACACGAGACAACAGCATTTAAGTCATGAACAATCAAAATTCAGTAGTACCTAACAAGCTATCTAGATTGGCTAAATGTATATGAGATGTTGTAAGAGCAAGCAAAAGTATATACCTGTGTGACTAATGTAGAATGGAAGCCAATAAAGGAACGTATAAGCGACCAATTTGGCGAAGAAGAGGCACAAAGCGAAGGGAGCAACTCCTGGAATTCTCCATGCCTCCATGAACCCCACAGCTTTCTCCTTCACAATTTCACTACTTGATGAACCGAGTAAAGGCTGATCAATCATTCCCTCGCCGTCTTTGCCTGGGAACTTGACTTCATCATCAGCAGATTCATCGACTCCAACAGATTCAGGACTAACAGGCAGCAATAGAAAGAGAATCAACCCAAAGAACGCAATAAGGAGACCAGGAACGACGAAGGACCATCCCCAACCATATCGTAATAGGGACGAAGCAATCAAAGAACCAGCAATGTTCCCAACCGATGTGTGAGCATTCCAAATTCCCATAATGAGACCGCGCTTGCTCTTCCCAAACCAATTCCCAACCACGGCAACCACCGAAGGCCATCCGGTCGATTGGAACAACCCCGCAAGCATTTGAGCCGCTAGGAAGTAGTAGAAGATATGGATGTTTAACCAATACCCGACTCCAAACAGCGATGTGAACAAACCAGTCCCTACCATTCCCAATGTCAAAAAGATCCTTAAATCCGTCCGGTCTCCCAAGTGGCCGGCGAAGTACATTCCTATCGAGTAAACCGATAAGAAAGCCACATCGAGATCTCCAAGCATTGCAGATCCATCTGCCCCATTAAATGGAGCCCAACCATTTCCAAGCCCTACACTTGCATCATTGGATCTAAGTACATGCTTTCTTGACCATGGGGAGTAATGCCAACTTGAGCCAAGTTTCGATGATTCGGGATCAAGGGCGCTCTTGACAACGCTTGTGGTCTTGCGTGCGGCATGGTAGCTCGCGTAAGCGAGGAATGTTAGGATTAGGACAATAGCTTGGTATGTTCTAAAGGAGATTGAACTGCTCCTTTTGTACTGTAATAACCGAATTAAGGGAGGCCTTGAAAGACTAGATTCAGATCCCATTGATTGAATAATATGGAAAAAGAAGGATCTGTCTTCCCCCAAACACTTGTATAACTTTGCCTTAACAAAGCAGGGGCAAATTTTGCAATTATTGGACACAACGGACCATCTGAAACCGATGAACGATAAGGAGTAATATCATTAATTGCTGGAATAATCAAGTTCTGAGTCCTAACTCTAAAGATATTCATAAAAATCACTAACTAATTCAAGCTTCTTTAAAGTAATAGTCAAATCAGTTTAACATTGAATTGAATTCATCATCACTTTGGTTAGTACTTGCAACTGTTCTCACCTCATTATTTATTAATTAATTAGTTAGGGTTTCTAATCTTCAATCTGAAAATTAGATATCTAAGTTTGAAAAATTGCAATTCTTCCTCATTAACAACAACTCATTTCCTCTCTTTGAAAATTCAAATGAAGTTCCCATCAACAATTCAACAATTGAGGAAAACCCCATTAATCTACACTCACAATCCTTCCACTCAACAAAGCGCCCATCAATCAAATTTCATTTCCAAAGTCAATTAATATTCAATCTCACAATCTGAACAGTCAAAACTAAGCTATATTAAATAGAAAACAAACTCTAAAAAAAAACAAAAAAGTTTTGAGTAATGAAAGCTAAGAAGAAACCATTAGAGAGAATCAGAGAAGACACGAACCTTGCAAGTGATGATGCTCATAGAAAATCTCTCCAAATCTTCTTTTTCTCTGCTTAGAATTTGTTGTCTCTCCGACTGTCCTCACTTGCTTTCTCCAATTAAAAAAACGCTCTCCTTTATATTGAAAGGGTGGGCCTTATTAGCTTTAGAATTACCAAAACACCCTTTTCGAATTTAAAATCTGAAAGGACGAAAATCGAATGTAGTTTCCTCAGTTTTGCGAGATTGCCACCAAGCCACTCCGAATTGAAGTTACGTCATGGTCCGAAAGGAAAAAATTTTAGGTACCTCGGCGCCTCTTTGCAAAGTTTAATAATTTACACGTGGCGGCAGGATGAGTGCCATGTATCATTATACTCGTGTGCGTGGGTACCTCATCGGACGACAAATGCACGATGTCGTGTCGTCACGTGCGTCTACGTGGCGTACTAGAGAATAGCGATCTCGGCAGTCAACAGAAAAGGAAATGCAAATCGTATCAGGCAGTGCTTGAAATACTTCAAATTTTCACCACAAGAAACTTCGGAGTAACTGTCAAGTATCAACCTAATCCAAATTTTGTTGAATAACCACGAACACTACCAAAAGTGACTATCTTGGACAGCATGCAAGAGCACATTACCATTGAAAATGTTGTGGTTCAACTTATTTAACAATAAGTTTTACTAATTTTTTGACAAAAAAAAAAATTAATTAAAAATGTGTTTATGTGGTTGATTTGAGTGTAAAAAATTTAAATTAATCAATTTTGTTGCAGAATTTTAAACTATTCAAAAAAATGATGTTGGAGAATTTAGATAAAGATTTTATCTAAAGCTCTTAAGTTTGAGAGTACGAAACTATATCATTATCAAATATATAGTTTCATATATTTATTATTTTTGAAGTTATTAAATTTGAGGCAACATTTTATTTTGGACTTTTTGCTTGATTAATATAATTAAGGAAAATAATTAACAAAAAAACATATCTTTTGAAATAATTCTCAATATAACACATTTAGCGCCATGTCAACGCCATGTCAGCGCCAAGGTGTCCAGCAAACACGAGTCGTGACCCAGGGTCACGACTTCTTTAGAAGAGGAAGTCGTGACCCTGGGTCGCGACCTCCTTTTTGGTTTAAACAACCAACACCTCGGGACCTCGTCCTTGTTTGCTTTTCTTCCCCATTTGGTCGCCTCTGCCTCACCGAGATCTCGTGATCCCACCGTCCCCGCGGCGGCCTCGCTCCCTCGCTGCCCTCGCTCTCCCTCGCTGTCGTCCCTCGCCTAGGTAGCCTCCACCTCCACCGTCCTCGCAGTCTCGTTGATCGCCCGTCCTCGCCGCAACGTCCCCGCCGGCGTTCCGCCTCCCTCGCCGGCGTTCCCTCGCCTCCCCGACGGCCGCCCCCGCCTCCCTCGCCCGTCCTCCCTCCCTCGCCGCCGTCCCTCGCTTCCCTCGCGCCCTCCTCCCCGCCGCCGCCTCGCCTTCTCCTCGCTTCCCACCGTCCCTCGCCTGTCGTCCGTCGTCGAGGCCTCGCAGTCCTCGCCGACCACTACTCAATTTCCCGCCGGTAATTTTTTTTTTTTAGTTTCATTTTTTTTTTATAGTTATTGCTTATGTATGATAGTTGATCTTCTGCCATTTGCATATGATGGCACCCTATCTAGATCTGTTTTCAATCTCATTAACTCAATCTACATACCATTACCATAAAATCTCCAAAAGGTGTTTTTTTTTTGTTTCATGAACTGTTGCCCTAAATGTTGAGGGTGCTATTGAGACATGAGTTTGCCTCGTAAATTGTTAGAAATTACGTTACAATAGCCAAATGACAACCAAGTTTAATTTAGTCTTAAATTAGTTGAAGTCTAAGTGCATGGATTGAACAATGATAATGTAAATTGAAAGTAAATCGCAATAAATAAGAAAACTCATGATGATTTGAAATAAGTTTTGGGATGGCTTTTAGGTATTAAGGATAGTTTTAGTTGGAATGTTAGGAATTGGGCAAGACGACATGTATAGCAGTTACATTTTTGTTTGTGGCATATTCCGTGGTATTGACTGATATGGTATGGTTATGTATCTTCACTTATTTTCTTTCCTCTTTTCTATCACCTTTCGATCTATTTCCATTAATTTTGTTTATGCACCTTCTTGTCATAATAGCCTATATATTAGCGTATTTATGCCCATGATACGTTTTGTGACTACATGTATGTTCATGCATACTTTAGTTCATTGTTATGACCATCTAGTTTAGTTTAGAGTCGCCTAAAACCTTGTTGAGTGCCTTTGGTTATGGATTAGTTAAAAATATAAACTTGAAAAAACTTATGTGTAAGTTGGCAAAAATTAATTAAACTTGAAACGCACATGTAATATAAATGCATGTAGTCCTAATATAATTTCTTTGCTTACGTATCTTCATACAATTAATGTCCTAATATAATTTCTCTACATCAAATTTGAATTGTTCCCATTAGTTATGTATTTTTGTTTTTTACCTTCCATTGGACAAAGTGGGAATTGATTACTTTGGGATGGATCCTTCTTTAACTTTACTCGTAACTGTTTTTAGTATGAAACACTTAACTTTTTAAAATGTTGATATACAACATTCACTTCTATTGATCATGCTTTGTATTCTACATATATAGATTCAATAATGGCTGATCGAAGAGTAAGTTTGTTGTGCTATATGAATGGAGACATGGTCGATGGACCATCAGGAATTTCATACACTAAACCGCCCGTTCGACATCTTAGAGCGAACATGGGTTTAGGGGTACGAGGAATTTATGAGTTTTATCTATAATTCATTGGAGATAGACAATGAAAAGATGATATTGACCATCACATATCGATATCCAGTGTACATTGGTAGTGGTACTGCCAACTACGTCCCTGTGCGAATAGATGATGAGGCGAGTCTCAAAGATGTTTGGGAGATTGTGGCAGAATTACCACCACCAAAATGCATGGAGCTTTATATCGATTTGAGAACGAGAGATTCGTATAATAGTACAAACCGTAATATGGTGTTAGATTCTGTGGCTGGACCTAGCACTCAACCAATTTTGGAACAAAGTCATTGTGCATCGCCCTTGATGACTGCAAATCCCGAGATGGACGAGGATCCTCGTTCCTGTGATGAGTTGAACACTAGTGAAGACGGAGACTATTGCGGTAGTGACGAAGGTACTAGTGAAGAGAGTAGCGATGATGATGCAGATGATGAAGGGGTTGATGCTCATCATGTTGATGATGGCATGATTCGATACACATTAAATCGAGTCATAGCCGATGATGGCTCATTATCTTGTCCTCCAATTTTGAGCGAGGTTGGGAACGATGATTTTTTCGATGAAGAGGTCATTGGAATTGATGGTGCGCCCGTGGGTGTACGTGAATTTGTCGTACCTTCTCCTGCATTTATGGAATTGAGTAGTGAGGCAATGCAACCCCTCAATGAGAATGCTATGATCCCTTTTAGGTCTTTATGGAATGAGGCAAATGAGAATTTGAAAAGGGCATGCGGTTCATGTGTAAAGTAGATATCCAAAGATGCCGTGAAATTGTATAGCATCAAAGAACACAGGCGATTTGTGGTGACTCATTCTACACCTAATGTATGGATTGTTCGTTGTAAGAAATATGTAGATGGATGCACTTGGAGGTTGCGTTGTTCGAGAAGAAAATCGCATGGAATGTTTGAGATTAGTAAATATGCGGGACCACATACATGCATCTACGCCAATCATGTCAAAGATCATGCGCATTTGGACTCCACCGTTATATGTCGTGAAGTTGAAAATGTGGTGAGAAGAGATCCGTCCATCTCAGTTCCAGTGCTTCATCAGATGATCAAGGACAAATACAGTTATGACGTTCGTTATAAGAAAGCGTGGTTGGGGAAGAAGAAAGCAATTGCTAAAGTCTATGGAGACTAGGAAGAATCGTATAAATTGTTACCGCGGTGGATGGCTGCTCTTCAAGAAAGCAATCCAGGGACACGTGTGGAATGGCGGCATGGCGAGCCTAATGCCAACAATGAGGTTATATTCAAATGGGTTTTTTGGGCATTTGCACCTTCTATTGCAGGCTTCAGACATTGCAGACCAATGATACAGATTGATGGCACATTCTTGTATGGAAAATACAAACATAAACTCCTAATAGCCACTGTTGTTGATAGTAATAGTCATGTATTTCCTTTAGCATTTGCCATTGTTGATGAGGAAAGTCAAGACAGCTGGGGATGGTTTATGGCTTGCTTGCGACATCATGTGATTGATAGGGATGGTATATGTGTCATTTCTGATCGACACCCCGGTATATTGTTGGCAATGAACAATCCTCAAAATGGATGGACTCGTGAAAGAGCTCACCACATATTTTGTCTCCGTCACATATGCAGTAATTTTAACATGAGGTTCGGGAGCAAAGAATTAAAGGATATGGTGTACTTAGCTGGTGCACAACATCAACCACGAAAATTTAAGGCGATAAGATGACAACTTCAAGAAATGAATGCGGAATGTATTGCGTGGTTTAATGACCTTGATCGAGCACAATGGACGAACGCATACGACAAAGGATATCGATACGGATGGATGACTACAAATCTAGCTGGTATTCATCGTCTCTATAATTTGGTACAATTGTTTATTTAATATCTTTGATTTGTTACGTTTAGATGCTAATACATATATGCATATTTTGTCACTACTGTAGAATGCTTTAACGGTGTCCTTAAAGGCGCGCGATTTTATCCCATCACCGCGTTAGTGCAAGTGACATTCTATCGTGTCTTGGAGTTCTTCAACAAAAGGCGAGACGAAATAGGTGCAGCCTTAGGAAGGGGCGAAGTGTACACAAGTTACGCGTTGAAGAAGTTGTCAAATTGGGCAAAGTCTTCTGGAGGTCACAATGTGACATTAGTGAATCGCGATAATGGTACATTTGAAGTCGTCACTGCGCCACGTGGCTATCATTTGCGAAAAGGGTCTAACAAGTAAATAGTGAAATTGGAGGCTCGTAGATACACTTGTATGAAATGGCAGTGTTTTGGCATTCCATGTTCTCATGTTCAAGCGATCTCAACGCCGGTGTTGCCATGGATGCTCATCAATACATTGAGGAATACTACTGAGATTGGTTGTGTACGATCAATGTTATCTTTGCGAATTTCCAACCCATTCCCCACGAAGATTATTGGCCAAGCGCTAGACTTCCATACTCGTTACTGGCTGATCCATCTCGAAAGCGAGTAAAAAAAGGTCGCCCTCAACAACGACGTTTGCGCACAGAGATGGATTGGAGAAGCAACCAGAAACAGCCACGTCATATGCAGCGAGAGAATGAATGGAGAGAAACCCCAACCACGCCGCGATGTAGTTTGTGTAAGCAGGATGGACACAATAGACGCACTTGCTCTCGTCGTCAGCAACAACAACCACCGAGTGTTTCATAGTGACAGGCTCATTCAAGCATACTGACATTTAGTTAAGCTAGCTATGCCTCCTGACCGTTGAGGGTCATGCTTGTGACTAACATTTGATATATTTTCATGAGTAGTGTTAATTTAGTTGATGAATTATCTCCATAATTTTGTTAAACCTTTCCTACTTATTCATGTTGACTTTATTGGTAGTTTGCTACTTCTCATGTTCCTTCATTGGTAATGATTTGGGATTGAAGCGCGATATGGATCATGGGCCTATAGATGACTCGGTTTTGAGTTCGCAAGCTCTCCATAGATCTACCCGAGTATGGAACGGACCGGTAGGACTTCTTGCCGATTTGCATAATTTTATATCATCGTGTATATATTTTAAATAATGTAACTTATAACTCGTATTTTCATAGGAGCATGGTATATTGACTATCAGACGGAATTCGGCTGCACTACATCGGTTGGTCCAACTGGATGAACGAATCGTCGAGCATCTTCACGCAGCTGGCTTTTATGGGACGACGCGAGTAGGTTTCATCTCAATTGATTGGCATCTAATCACGCCCCTTGTAGAGGTGGAGACCGAAACTCACACGTTCCATTTTCTGTTGGCGAGATGACTATTACCCTTCAAGATGTACAAATTATCTTAGGGTTGCCGTCGATGGATTACCTATCACTTTGGTCGTGTAGAGCAAGATTACAATGCCTTATGCTTGACACAATGGGCTTTCCATTCCCGAAAATAACGGGGATGGTGGCGGATTCAAATTCGCTAACCGTCAAGATGGTTTCCAAACCTTCCACAGGATGCTGATGATGTGGAAGTGCAACGCTATGCAAGAGCGTACATCCTACGACTTCTTGGCGGAACTTTATTTGATGACAAGTCTAACAATCTCGTGCACATCACGTATTTGCGATTTTTGGAAGACTTTGAGGCGACGGGACAATACTGATTGGGGTAGTGCAACTCGGCTCACCTATATAGACGATTATGTCTTGCGTAAACTTTGATGGAGCGAGAGATAGCGGGACCGGTCATCTTATTGCAATTGTGGGCATGGGATAGGTTGCCTTTTCTCGCACCAATTATGGGAAACCACATTCGAGATGACGTGATAGACAATGAAGAATTATTTCCACCTCCTCCATTTGGTCATAGGTAATTAATATTTTTTAACATTACAATTTCAATTTGAGTATATTTACATCCATTTCTTCATGCATGCTCTGTGTTGTTTGGTACATTTGGAAAGGTGGAGACATGCGTTGGAGACCACAGGAACATCGATGCACGTGCTGACAAAATACAGAGAAATGATTGACATGCAAGGACCGGATGAAGTAATAAATATACTTAATCATTCTCTCCAACAAGTGCTTATGTCGACATCTTGTTGATGACACCGTTTTATTCAATTAATGTTGTTTTTTATGGCTACAGGTTGTTTGGGAACCGTATCCGGAAACTTGATGATAAGTGACTTTTGCATATTGTAGCGATGGTCGAGCAATTTGGCGAACGAGGGCACCTTTGCTTTTCTTACGTGTTGTCGAACTGTATGTACAATCTGATAGAGTCATGCGACAATTCGGTATGAAACAAAGGATACCTAATTTACATAGCACAAGTATGGAACTACATAAAATTGACTTGAGAGGAAAACGGATAAGGATTGGAGTGCGAAACATAGTGCTTATGTTTGCTTGTGGAACAAACGTGCTTCCAACATAGCAAGCGATGAAATATTAGACGAGCCTTTGGACTTTTACGACCCGTATATGCAATGGTATCGTCGCATTACACGTCGATTCATGTCTCGTCGTGGAGCTATTCTTGAAGCATTGGTAAGTGCAATTTCATTTTTTCCATTCATGAAGTTTCATATAGTTGTTTTCATTTTACTTTCGCATACAAGTTCTTACATATTTTATATGTAGGCACATGGAATGACATCGATCCATCGATTGACATTGGGTGATGACGTGTCGATTGCACGCATTAGAGATGTAGGCTGCATCGACTTTGACTGCGATACGACGGACTTATCGCATGCATAATGTGCCCACATCATTTGAAGCTTCTCATCATACTTCTCACGATGATACGCGTTCGAGGCATGGCACTCCAGTGTATACGCCATCAGTACCTCTCAATAAGTTTGACACTCCACATACTCCATCTGTTCCTCCCTACATGGCATTCGAGCCTACGGAAGTCATTCCATCTTCGCGCCATTTCAATACAACTCCAATAATGATGAATTTCTCTGAGAGTACAAGTACGCATGAAGGTGGAATGCGTGATATCGATGATATTCAGAGAGAAGATGCTCAAAATCCTAGTGATATGGGGAAGTCGAATGTCCCATTAGCGTTAAATCGTAATGTCCGAGTTGTAAAGAGAACACGTTGTGGGACTGGAAGTCATTATTTGGGGTCGGAATAGGACTTGTTTTTAACAATAACAAGACTTCTTTTATTATTGCTTTGTACTCAATCACCTTGCAATTTTATGTATGTATGTATGTATGTATGTATGTATGTATGTATGTATGTATGTATGTATGTACTCATGCTTACAAACGTCATTTACAATTAGCAGTCAAACAAGGCACTTGAAAAACTAAGGCATTTTGCCTATGCCAAAACTAAGGCATTTTGCCTATGCCAAAACAAGTACTCATGCTTATAAATTCTTGAAATTATTATGGGAAAAATAATCTTTGTTGAGGTTATGTGTATCCTCTATGGTTCAGTGTAGTTTGTACTTCTATTTTTATTTTTTAATGTTTTTTTACATAAGATGCAATGCTTGTTTTAGTTAAATAATTTTTACTATTTAAAAAATGATATCCTTTGGTCTGTTGATGACCTCATTTTCACAATATACAATCCATAAGATTTTTTTTTTTATAGATTGTATCTAAGAAGAGCCAACATTTGTATATTGACTAAACCAATGACTAAGATATGATCTTGGTCATGGAAATCGGTGGCATGTAATCAATAAGTCCTTAACAGTAGTCATTAAAAGAAATAAGTTTTCATGAGTTGCTTCAATAAAAAATTATCCAATGTAACAATAATCTCATATAACGTTAGATTAGTTGATCGCCTTTTGAGCATTGATCTTCTTGAAAGCCATTTGATGAATGGTTTTTTTTTTCTTTGTTGCATTGTTTGAAATAATTTTTTTTTTTTTTTTCAGTTTAAACACTCCAAACTGATTTTTTCTAGATACATTTCATTAAATGTTTAGTTATTAACTTGGCCTTTGATTTTGATAATGTTAAGTGATTTTACATAGCCATTTTCAATCATAAAAGGTTATGTCCAAGTGTATTTAAACTAATTGTTGTAATTGTTGCTCTTTTTACATTTCTTTGTTGTTTTACGGGCCTTGTTTTTTTTTTCCCTTTGCGATCCACGACTTCGGAAGAAGAAGTCGCCACTATATGCAAATCTGAGTGGAAATCACGACTTGCACAAAACGTGATTTCCACTCACGTTTTCCACCATCCCAGTCACTTGCTCGCGTGTGATGTGGCAGCCTACGTGGCACTAAGTGTGTTATATTGGAAATTATTTCAGAAGATATGTTTTTTTTTTTAATTTTTTCTCTTGTTCATATTAATCAAGCAAAAAGTCCTTAAGTTAACAACCTCACAATTGATGAACTTTTTATATAAGCCAAGAGGTTGGATTAAGTGTGCAAAGATAACGTGCTCAACTTACTCTTTAGTAAGAAAGACGAGGAATGACTCGCTGAAAGTCTTATCTCTTCTTTATGCTCTATCACCTTCAACCAAATTTAAATAAGGTATTTTTCTATATCTATGAATGTTTAATCATTTATGCCCCCAAAAAAATTAAAGTTTATTTTGTTTTGTGAGTTTCAACATTGTTTAGGTTGGGGAGACTGGAATTCAGACTCGTGTTGAATAAGTTAAAATCGTATTATTTTTTATAAAAGAAATATAAATTTCTTTTTGTGGCAAAAAAATATATAAGAATTTTAGTTCAAGTCTTGAACTAATGAGAATATTAAGAAACCGAATTAAATAGCTCTATAACATCTTTCTAATAGTTGATTTGTGGCATCATGCATACAACAACGTAACCTCAATTGTAAATTAATTAGAATCCATTACATAAATCAATGTGCTCGATTTATTAGTTTAATTGATGATACTTTTTAAAATTATAATTTGTGGCATCATACACATAATAAAATTAAATTAAAGAAACAAATAGTAAGTAAAACAACAAGACTTCAATATCAATTATTTGGGGTTAATTCGCTATATATATATATATATCAACTTTTCTACTGAGTTTGATTTAATACAATAATTGATGGTATACTTTTGAAGTACATTACATCCCATGTAATTAATACGTTTCAAGTTAATTTGAGTTAACTCTATGTCTTGCTCCTCAAACAAGATGTTTTACGCATACTTAAATATATCTAAAGGTAAAAAATTGCTCATTCTCTTTAATTTGAGTAATTATTAATTAATATTTTTCTCACTTAGATTTAAAAGGTGCATGGAGTAGAATCATATGCATTGTGATGTTTCTTGTGAAAAGAAAAAATTAAAGACGTGCGCTAAAGACACCCTAATTGTGTATATAAAATATAAAATATATTTTAGTGAAGAACATATGAGTTATTTCCAAGGAGGGATTAAAAAATAAATAGTTGGATTGCTTGTGTGTATAGTTGAGGTGCCTTTAGAGCATCTCCAATGGGTACATGGATTGTGGTGGAAATGGATCTACTAATATATAATTCACATCCAACCCAAAAAATGTTCTTCAACGGAACTTTGGATTCATAATGTTCATCTTATATGTCATGAAATCAAAGTGGATGGTGTCTACCACAATGTCTACTTCTAGACATGTGGTAGGTGGTAGACCACGTCAACATTATTAATTCTTTTAAAAAAAATTATTTTTTTAGGCCTTTATTAATATTATAAAAATTGAAAATAAGTGTCAATTCATCATCCATGATCTAAATTCATATTACCATTGAATATCATTTTAGAAAGTGAATGTATATGTATATCTAATACCACATAAAATAAATATTTTTTTACATCTATAATATGATATTAATCTATGATCTATATTCACATTGCTATCGAAGATGTTCCCACGAAGATTAAATGAATTGAAACCAGGTGCGAAAGGCACTCTTTGGTTGGACACGAGTCGTTATCTAATTTAACATTAGAATCAATGAAATGTAAGGTTCGGATTGATGGGCTTACGTCGGCCGCCATCGCACCCCCACCACTCCGTTGGACTTTGCCAGAGGGTGCAGGATCGTAATAAGAGAATACCATGAGGGCACTTTTGATATAGAATGAAGTTTTTATGTCGAGAGAATAAAGGAATATCCGGATCGAAGGGATGGATTCGGGGAGCATATTCGGAGGGATAATACCTTGCGTGAGGCTCAAATGCTGCCGGCCTTGTAGGCCTCACAACCTAAGACTTCCTACGTGGCAATACTCGTGGACGGTGGAACCTCTCCTGCTTACGTGGACACATCAATTTTTTATTGGATAGTGATTGGGTAACATAATTTTGTAACGTTTTCTAATAAAGTGTGGAGAAATGTTTAGGCCGGCTAAACTTGACGACGGTGTGAGGTATTTATGAAGATGATGTTGCCAAGGGCGAGGTCTAAGTTTCTCTCTATGTAGGGACGTAAGCAATTAATTAAAACCATTTATTAAATTTTTATTTTGACTTCAGTGGAAGTCCACCTCAAGACCTCTCTCATATTTAAATCCATTAAATCTAGTAGTGGAGGGGCACATGCTCTATCTCACGTGAAGTTATCTTTCCGTGCAGACTCATCAATTACAACATGACACTCGCCGCATTTGATTATGCACATTAAGAGATTGTATTTAATTTATTTTAAACATGAACAAGATAAAAAAAAATAAAAAATAAAAAAAATGTCATGTATACTCTTATTTGTTGTCAGGACATGATTTGGAAAGAAAATTTGTTAGACTTAACTTAAATGGGTAAACTTGTAATAAAGAATATTTTGGTTTCACCACAATCCTAAGGGGTATTTTCATTATATATAAGATAGTTGGTGATAGCTTGCGATCGACTTTTGATGTTTTCACCTTTAGGCTTTGTTTAGTTCAACTTTTTGCTTTTGGATTATACTTAACTAGCCAGAGATCCGCACTTTGCGTGCAGACAAGATCAAGTATAAAAACAAATGTTGTGTGGTATCCGATGTACCCAAAGCCAATATTCTTGTAGAAAAAATATTGTGTGGTATCTGATCGAGTAAATAAGTTAAAAAATAAAATATAATGAATATTTAAAAAATTGGTATTACTTCATCATCAATATTCAAGAGCATGTCTAAGCTTATAAATTCTATGAAATATAGATTTAATATGTACTCTTTGAAAACAGCAAAGAAAACACTAGATAATTTCAATGGAAAAGGATGGCTGTTCAATGTGTGAGCACAACCTTGCATTTATATTGTTTCCGGATGATTTACAACCATTGATTTGTCAGTACACATGTCTTAAATTAAAAAGTTAGCTGACGCGAAAAGAGAAATAACAAATATGGCGAGATTCGTGCATGCTTGATCTATACCCACAACAAATCCGCCTCTCTCTGTCAAAACCTTCTTTCTCTCGTCTCTCAAAACCTCTCTCTCGTCTCAACAAACCTCTCCCTCACCGCTAACAAACCTCTCTCCTCACCGAGGTTTATTGTTTGGTTCTTGAAAGTGCATAACGAGGGACGTTATGGTGGCTTATGAGTTTTTTGGTCGTTGTGGAGGTGTTGACTTTCTTCCTCCTACCTGAAGCATTTGCAGTGGGGACCAAGGACTTGTTGTGCTGTCGTGGAGGTGTTGCTGAAGCATTTGCAGTGGGGACCAAGGACTTGTTGTGCAGTTTAGTGATTCTCACTTACAGCCCCCTCAAACTCTACGGAGGGGTGGCGACGCCGAGTTTAAAACACATGAATTGATGGCGAGCAAATGGCATGGGTTTGGTCATGCAATCAACAACTTGGTCTGCTGAGGGTACATATCGAATGTCTAAGAGGCCTTTAAGCACTCTGTCCCTGATGAAATGTACATCGAGTTTGATGTGTTTGGTACGGGCATGGAAGACCGGATTCTTTGCAAGAGAAAGAGCACTTTGATTGTCACACCATAAGATGTGTTTGGATGACGGAAGGAAGTGAATGTCAGCTAAAAGAGATTCGATCCACATGATTTAAGCGAAGGTGTGAGCGAGAGACCTGTATTCGCTTTCAGTACTAGATCGCGCGACTACTTGTTGTTTCTTGGCTTGCCATGAGATAAGTGTGTGGCCAAAATAGACACAATGGACAACGACGGATTTTCGATCTTCCGGGGAAGAAACCCATTCTGCATCTGAAAATGCAGTGATAGTAAGGTTGGTACACGGCTTGATGTGGAGGCATAGATGGGAAGTGCCCACGAGATATCGAAGGATCCGTTTGACGGCCTGCCAGTGAGTGAGTCGAGGCTCCTTTTGGAATTGGTTGAGACGATTGACGGCATAAGAGATGTCCGGACGAGTGTGAGTCAAGTATTGAAGACCGCCAATGAGTCTGCGATACATTGTGCAGTCTGTAAATAAGGGACTAGAGGCAGAGGTGTCTAATCTCGATGTGGAGCAAGGGGTGGGGACAGATTTTAAGTTTGAAAAACCAGCACTTTTGATGAGGGAAACAATGTAGTTCTTTTGGGATAAGAAAATGCCTGAGTGATCTCTTCGTACTTCAATACCAAGAAAGTAGTGCAAGTCCCCTAAGTTCTTGAGAGCAAATGCGTTGTCGAGAAATGATGTAAACCTGGTGATGTGAGGGTCGGAGTTGCCTGTGATGATAATGTCATCGACGTAGATAAGGATGTATGTAATATATTGTCCATCCTTATGAATGAATAAAGAGGTGTCCGCAACGGAGTTACGAAACCCCAATTGTAAGAGTGAAAATATGAATTTGTCATACCACGCACGAGGTGCTTGACGAAGTCCATATAGCGCCTTGTGAAGTTGACAAACATGGTGAGGGAGAGAGGGTCACTAAAGCCTGTAGGTTGTGGAATGAAAATCGTCTCAGAGATTTGTCCATGGAGAAATGCATTGTTCACATCCAATTGTTTTATAGGCCAGATGTAAGAGGAAGCGAGAGTGAGAATGATGCGGACTGTGGATGGTTTGATAACTGGACTGTAAGTCTCATGAAAATCAATGCCCGGTTGTTGTTCGTAGCCTTTTTCCACTAATCGTGCCTTGTGTTTGTGGATGCTACCATCAGAATTGTGCTTGATTTTGAATATCCACTTGGTGCGTACTAGTTTCTGAGTGTTAGAGGGAGGAACCAATGACCAAGTGTGATTTCGACAGAGGGCATCGATTTCTAGTTGCATCGCTTCCTTCCAAATAGGCAAGGAAAATGCTTCAGCAGGAGAGGACGGTAGGTAGCCGAAACCTGTAGAGCCAGTTGTGGAAGAAGTGTGGAGTACATTCTTTTTGGAGACCCCGTCTTGGCTCTGGTGATCATGGGGTGAGAATTACCAGGTAATGTGGTGGGAGGTAACGGTTCAGTGGCAGGGAGAGGGTTAATTGGTAGGGATGGTGGGGTGGGGTGGGGTGGGGTGGGGTGGGGTTACTTGGTGGGTTTTGGAGGGGTCACAACCGGTGAAGTGACGTTGGTGGGTGGAGCGGGGGAAATAATAGTGTGAGGAATGGATGATTGAGTGGTAGATTGGGAGGCTTGAGGTGGGAATAATGTTGGATAAGGAAATTCAAGTTCGTTGAAAATGACATGGCGAGAGATGTAAATTCGGCCATTGGGACTAAGGCAGAGATATCCTTGATGTGCTGAATTGTACCCCAAGAAGACGCATTTGGTTGAGCGAAATTGGAGTTTGTATTGGTTGTAGGGATGAAGGCACGGGTAGCAGACGCAACCGAAGGTGCGAAGGATTGAATAGTCTGGTGGACGGTGATATAGTACTTGATAGGGATAGGTGTCATGAAGAATAGGGTTGGGCAATCGATTAATGATGAAAACGACAGTGTGAACCGCCTCCCACCAATATGAATGGGGAACGTTAGAGTGAGCAAGCATTGAGAGGCACATTTAGATTATTTGACGATGCTTGCGTTCCGCACGACCATGTTGTTCATGAGTGTAAGGGCAAGGATGTTGAAAACGAATTCCATGGAGAGTGAGATAGGATTGAAATGGTCGGTACTCGCCTCCCCAATCTGATTGAACTGCTTTGATAGGTGTAGAAAATTATTTTTCTACAAAAGTTTTGAATGTAATGAATGTGGACAGCGCCTCAGATTTGTGTTTGAGAGGAAAAATCCAAGTAAATCGCCTATGGTCATCGATAAAATGAATGTAGTAGCGGTAGCCGGAGGTGGATGTAGTGGAAGATGGTCCCCACATGTCGATATGAATTAAGTCTAATATATGGGATGCACGAGATGGATTAAGATGAAACGGAAGAGCATGAGACTTTCCAAATTGACAAGGAGTGCAAAACATGTTTTTACTTTTAATGAAAGATGGATTACATGAACGCAAAATTTTGTGAACAGTTGATGGAGAGGCATGACCCAATCTCATGTGCCAAATATTGTAATTGGTAGGAGTGCGAGAGGAGTAAAAGGTCTGGGGCGAAGCATGGAGTGCTAATGAAGAGACGGATGAGGTAGGGATGCGGTACACTCCATCATCAAGGAGCCCCTGAAGTAGAACCCGGTTGGAATGGATGTCCTTCACAAAACAAGTGTTAGAATGAAATTCCACAATTACATTGTTATCTATGGTTAACTGTGAAATAGATAGGAGATTCTTTTTAATAGAAGAGACTAGTAAAGTGTTGGGGAATGTGAGTGTGGGTGCAGAGGGAAGGGAAAGAGAGCCTATGCCGAGAGATGGGGATACGAGAACCATTACCAACCATGATAGATTGATTACCTGGATAAGTGGATTTGCTGCTCGGGACGTCGGGATCGGAGGTTAGGTGGTTTGTGGCGCCACTGTCGAAGTACCACGACGCGTCAGGAATCGATGGAGACGCTGCAACAAATGTAGCGGGTGGAGGGCCAGCAGGGTCGCGAGACATTTGAAGCGGCGGAGGGGTAGTGGGGATGGAACCCATGTTAGATGGATTGTTGTGGTGGTAACATGCAGCAGCAGAGTGTCCAATTTTTCCACAAACTTGCCAAGTGGGCTTGTTGCTGTTGTTGAGAAAACGTCCTCCTCCTCGGCCACGACCTCGATGTCCACCACCTCGGCCTCTTGGTGGGTAGTTGGATGAGGGTGGAGTCGATGTTGAGAAAAATTGACAGATGGGTTTGGTACAGCAGGGGAAATTTGAGGTGGTGAATTCACCGAGAGAAAGGCCAAGGCATGGAGATTTTGAAGTTGGGCAAGTTTGGCTTCAAAGCTTATAATGGATGCTTGAAGTTCTGCCCAAGATAAACCTTCTTTGTTTCGAAGAAGGGTCGTGATTGAGAGATAGTCTCCATCGAGGCCAGCAAGAGTGCAGGATATGAGATCTTGGTTGGAGACAGGAGACCCTGCAGTGCTCAAGCTGTCGGAGAATCGTTTCATTTCGGTAAGATACTCAGACATAGAGAGGGCTCCCTTTCTTGTTGTTTGTAGAACGATTCGGGAAAATTGAACTTTGGCTCGATTGTGAGCACCACATAGAGCTTCAATGGCTTTCCATGTATCCGTGGAGGTGCCATGCCCATGGACTGACCGAGCTATATCTAATGTGAGGGAGTTGAGCAGCTAGCTTATGAGCATTTGATCTTTGCTCACCCAATCTTTGTAATCTGGGTTGATTGTCCCTGACGTGTCAAAAAGTTGTCGGGGTCGTGCCTTCGTGCCGAGAAGGTATTCTTCAAACTTGATTCCTTTGATGAAGGAGGTGACAATTGACCTCCAAAGGAGAAAGTTGTCATGATTCCGGTTTGATTGTGATCCCCTGGGACAAGGAATTCCCAAAAGGATTGAAAGGTGTAGTTGCTGGCTGTGAAGCCATTGTTGATGTTGAAACATCAGTAGACTCTGTGCTCGGTGTCCAGACACAGTGATCAGCCATGACGTTGGCCTATGGCTCTGATACCATGAAAACAACAAAGAAAACACTAGAGAATTTCAATGGAAAAGGATGGTTGTTCCATGTGTGAGCACAGGCTTGCATTTATATTGTTCCCGAATGATTTACCACCATTAATTTGTCATTACACATGTCTTAATCTAAGCAAAAGAGAAATAACAAATATGGCGGTGCACAGCGTCAGTGTTGCTGCAACTGCAGAGCTGCATAACAGGGACGTTGTGGTGGCCGTTGTGGAGGTGTTGCTGAAGCATTTGCAGTGGGGACCAAGGACTTGTTGTGCTGTTGTGGAGGTGTTGCTGAAGCATTTGCAGTGGGGACCAAGGACTTGTTATGCAATCTAGTGATTCTCACTTACACTCTCCAATAAACTAAAACAAAGATAGTATCAACTAATTTATAAGAAAAAAGAGAGAACAAATATACAACTCAAAAGATCATTTCTTTTATATTCCTACAATTTTATTGTTTGAAAAAAAATCTAATCTTTTAATGAAAACCTTCAAATTGTTCCAATGACCTATGAATAGATAAAAATAACAATTAATGCCTACAACCAAATTATTTCTGGTGAGATGAATGAGACATCACTTGCCTAAAAGGTAAGATATAGTGATGTCTTTTATGCTAAAAAAATAAAAAAACTCGTTTTTGTATGACTACTAATTTTTGTTTTGTAACACAATTGTGATTTTTGCTTAAAAATACAATTGCGACATAAACTACTATTTTATGTTTTGACACAACTTTTCTTTTAAAAAATAATGTAATGGTTAAAAAAAATACTTGAAAAATTTAGAAAATAAAATCGTTCCAAAAATAAATATTTACCATAAACCCGACTACTGCAGGCTCGAGTGAATTATAAAATATGATGAGTTGATCACCATATAAAATGATCATTAAATATTGACCATTGATAAACACATTAAACTATATATGTGTTTCTTAAAAAAAAAAAAACCAAAAAAACTCATACGTGCATACGCTATACTAACTACTACTATGTATTATGTTTTCTTCATAGAAAAAAAAAACTACTATATATATTTACCTACAAATAGGAAAAATATATCAAAAATGGAAATTCCCACCTAAAGATGAAACATGTCACGACCTTATTGATCCATCCCAGAACATCTTGATTTTATCACACATTGAATTAAAGAATTAGGGGTTGGAGACAATGAGAACTTTGAAACTTTTAAATAGTAAATCTAATAAGATTTTTTAATTTATTTTATTTTTCACACATAACTTACTTGTTGTTATATTATGTAGAAGTAATTTAAAATTTAGATATAGTATGAAATTACATTATTTTTCGATGGAAGATATGTCCCTGACACCTTGTACATTCCTTAGTGTATGGATGTTAAAAATTAATATTGAGTTTTCTATTTAATTTAAACTTGGAAACGTCATTAACATGGGAGGTATGTCATTGCCAACTTGTACATTCCTTGTGTGGATGTTAAAAATTAATATTGAGATTTTCATTTAATTTAAACTTTGAAACGTCATTAATGTTTGAAATCTCTATTGATGCCCACGACTTATCATTAGCAAGTGGATGACAATTACCCTTTTTTTTGGTCAAGTAAATGGTTTTTTTTTTTTTTAACATTGGAGTGTATAATTTAAAATTTCAAATAACACCAAACTATAAAATCTCAATATACGGGCAAGTGGTATCTGTTAATTGTGAACATTTAGGTGTTTCGTTGATTTAATTAACTATATATTTTTGCAAGAAAATAAAAATTATATATTTTTGTGATGATTTTGTCTAATTTTAGTGTACATATATATGAAAATCTTATTGTATTGGTGCTTGTTATATATGAAAATCTCATTGTGTTGCTGCATGTTTACGTATATGGAAATTTTATTGAATTTGTTTTACGTTTTAAATTTCAAAATAACACAGATTAAAGGTCTTTAAAAGTCCCTCTATATTAAATTGCCCACTGGGTTTGGACTACTGCTAAGACAGTTATGTGGCATATATCTAGCATAATTTTTTTTATTTCCAAAGCTGTATAACTCATTTCAACATAAAGAGTTTTTAGCTGTGAAACAATTTGTACATTTCTTATTGTGTGGATGTTAAAAATTAATGTTGAGTTTTTCATTTAATTTAAACTTGGAAACGTCATTAACATGGAAGGTATGTCCTTGACACCTTGTACATTCCCTGTTACGTGGATGTTAAAAATAAATATTGAGATTTCCATTTAATTTAAATTTGGAAACGTCATTAGCCTTTGGAATCTCTATTGGTGCCCGTTATATATGAAAATCTCATTGTATTGGTGCATGTTTACATATATGAAAATCATATTGAATTAGTTTTATGTTTTAAATTTCGAAATAACACAAACTAAAGGTCTCTGAAAGTCCCTCTATACTAAATTGTCCACTGGGCTAGGACTATTGCTAAGACAGTTTTGTGGCATACATATATGCCTTTTTTTTAATTTCCAAAGTTGTATAACTCACTGCAACAAGGGTTTTTAGCTGCGAAACAATTTGTAGCAAAAAGTCTCTTTTGTAGGAAAATGTTTTTGGCTACGAAAAAAATTTGTAACAACGTCATTGCTCAAGCCTCGACTCTAAATGTATAATGCTATAAACTTTGTACTTGTAGCTAAAAAAGTTACATTCATAGCCATTTTCAATACATACATAGATGTATTGAAATGCCAAAAATGTTCTAGACAAAAAAATAATACCAAAACTGTATTAAAATACAAGAAATTCATTAATAAACATACGATTAAATTCTTTTTTATAAAATATACGTATAATTTCAGGATTACATTTATTAACAAAAAAAGGAAAATTACATCCTTAGTGACCGAGATTACATCTTACTTACAAAAAAAAAAAAAAAGATTACATCTTACTTACAAAAAAATAAGATTACATCTCATTAAGAAATTAAAAAAAATAATCAGACAAATGAATCTCAATTCTCTAATGATCCCACGAGCAACTATTAAAGATTGATGAGATCTTGATCACAACAACCATTAAAGATCATCTCATTCGCAACGGCTTGAAAAAAAAATAACAAATCAAAATCCGCAAAACCTACTTCATCTCAATCTCACAATAAAAAAAAAAAATTAACAAAACCCCCATTTTGTCAAAATGAATTGAAACCTTAACTTTCAACCTATACTAAATCATACCCGAACATATCCAATAATAAGATTTTGTAGATCGAGATGAAGATCAGCTTCACGAAAAATCCCTACAAATCTCAAAAACCACAATTAAATTATAAATTAAAACATAAAATCTATCAGAACAAAAATGTATATATGGTTGAAGGAACGATGTACTTAGGTGAACATCGTATCAATTCTTGGGGGTATATATAGAGAAAGTTAATTAGTGTAAGCATTAATTCAATCAATTCATTGGTTTTTGAACGGTTTGTATAGTGGGTTGTTTAATTCATTTATGTTTTGAAATGTTTTGAAATGCTTTATTTTTTAAACGACTTGTAATTTATGGTTTTGTAAGCTACGTTTTATATGTAGTTATAGATGGGTTGGTAGAGCTTAGGGGCTTTGTTAAGGGAAGAGCTTGGTTGTGCCACGTGACGCGTCGAGAAGGCTTGAAACCTCCACGTGGCACACCCAAGATCTTCCCTTATTATATACTAGTCGACATCCCACGCTTTGTGCATGGGAAAGACCAAGTTTTAATAGTAGCTAACACGTACATGCATTAATATATACTTTAATGAAAATAAATTGTATAATACAAAGAAAAGTAAAAAAAAAAAACTTTAGAATAAAGATCTATTCATCAATGCAGTAATTAGAACTACAATATAACTTGTGAAAATTTAGTTCATAAGACGGGCCTTACTCCCATTTAACAAACAAAAAAAAAACATTATAATTATAATTAACCCAAAAAAACTTGTGAAAATAAATGAGAATATAAATTTTAAAATTAAAATCATCATCCCGCGCTTCGCGCAATAAATAATATATAATAGTATATAAATAATTAACGAAAACAATATGATGAGAAAAAAAGTGAAAAAAACTTATTACATGTAACTTTTTTTTTTTTTTGCTTCTATCCAAATTATATATATATTGTAAACAAAGAATATGATTTTATCGTTATCAAATAGAGTACACAACATAATAATATTGGAGGAGATAACATATAAATGGCGGGATGATAAACCAAATTGAAGGACTTTCATATTCATGAAAGTAATTGGCTACCTCGTTAAATATCCTACAAACGTAAACTAAATTAAAATTACAAAGTAGATATTAAAAAATAGTTGCATTTCATCAAAATTATTGCAAACTTAGAAAAGTTTGAAGATGCATTCTTCATTCCTTAAATCAAAATATTTACATTCCCTTGAAACTGTCGCAAACTCATAAAAGTTTGAAGATTCATTCGGCATATTCAAAGCCACCATTGTGACTTTAGTTCACTAATATGCTGTTATCTCACCTCAAGAACCAATTACCGTAAAAGCGATTTGTATAAGCTTTGTAATTCAAAACATTTTGTTTTATATATTGAATGTTTTGAAAATCTTTATTCATCTTTAAATGTTTTGAATTTAAAGTAGGGTTTAATATAAATTAAAACAATGATTAAGACATTGATTTGAGTAGTTATATATATATATATATATATATATATATATATATATTTATATATAAATAAGACCGAAAGACACCAAATAATGTATAAGGAGATCGATCAAGCTACAAACTAATAGATTAATTTGTCTAAATGAAGATTCATTGGGTTCATTGTGTTCATTGGATAATTCCATTTGGTCCATCAAAAATTAAATATAATGAATAACAGGAATGGAAAGTCACAAGCTGGCAACATGCATGCCATTGTCTTCTCAATTTAAATGCACACATTACAATAGTACCAACTTGCCATTACCTTCTCAACTTAAATTCATAGGTTACAATAGTACCAACTTTTTAATTTCTACCATT
The DNA here is from genome assembly GCA_039657365.1 of Stephania yunnanensis. NCBI lineage: Eukaryota > Viridiplantae > Streptophyta > Magnoliopsida > Ranunculales > Menispermaceae > Stephania > Stephania yunnanensis. The sequence continues at coordinate 45,587,743 of CM077584.1, read as the reverse complement.
ATCTCCCTTTAAAAAATATGTGGTAATTTGTAACATTAATGACTTAGAAAAATAAAACATATTATAAGTACAATTAATGAAAGAGATTTACATTATAATTTACTACTAATCAACCTATTTCAACCGTTATTAATCAAAATTAAAGTCTTATTATTTATTTAGAGTTAAGTTTAAATTCAATAATATTTTCAACTTGTATGTGATATTTTGACCTTTACTAAATAATTAATCAACATATTTGGCGTGCCGCGTGGCCATTCGAGAAGACTCAAAAATGCCACATGGCACACCCAAAATGTTGGCCTACATTTTGAGCATGCCACGTGGCATTATGAGAAAACTCGAAATCGACATGTGGCACACTCAAGATGTAGGCTTATTATATATAGACTAGTCGACATCCAGCGCTTCGCGCACGAGCAAGATAAAGTATTAAAATTGTAACGGCCCAAAATTTTAATTACGCCATTATTATTGATTATTTTCAGACTTGGACACCAGCTCAGATCTGCGTGGATGCCGCAAATAGGTCAGGGCGCGCTTGACTAGGTGAATAGTAATTTTTGCGTGATTGTTTGCCAAATTGCGATGTCGTATATCAAAGTATTTTACCTAGCATCGCATATGTGTATTTATATCATTGAATCGAGCGAGATAGTGTAACGGGTGTTCGTCGCGAGAAACGTGTCAATACAGGTACTGAGTGAACGAAATATGGGTACATTAGGTCATAAAAAATTTCATTAAGCAAATTAATTAAATGTGACTAAATACAAATTATAAACCCACAGTTTAGACCAATTGATCGAAATTGGCGACTATGTCGCGCATCGTTATGCTTGCCGAGGTGCGGGACACTGGGTGACCGAAGGTAATTGAACAAGACTAAAAATTTACTGGGGTATATTCAATTGCGGTTTTAATAGACTTTTGGTTACTTTTAATTACTACAAAAATTTAGGTGTATTCAATTAAAACTTTTAGAGAGTTTCTAGAAGTAAAGTGTATTCAATGTGAACTTTTATAGACTTTTTCAAAGTTTATAAAAGTTTTGGGGTATTCAATTTAAACTTTTAGAGAGTTTATAAAAGTAAAGTGTATTTAATTTTTTGATGACTTTTGTAGTTTGGTTACAAATCTCGACTTTTATAGACTTTTTGTATAAAAATACACATAAACAAATCTCCAACTTCTCCTCACCTCAACCCAAAAACTTTTAGAGACTTCTAATTTTTGTTGGTTCCCTTATTCAATAAGGACTTCATTGTTCATAATGTCTTTTCTTATCAATTGTTTTTATCAACTTCTCCAATCACTCAACAACTTGTGAATTTCATTGCTCACTCATTATATTCTAATGTTTATGTTGATGAAAATGAAAATGATGTCATTATTAACAAGATCTCATTTTTGCATCATTGTACATTTTATAGGATTTTTTACAAAGAAGTTTTGTTTATTAAGTGTATAATTATAATCTCAAAAAATGTAATATTGTTATTTTTGGAGAAAATAATCGTGTATTTTTTTTCAAATGCAAGAAGTGCATTTTAAAAATTTTAAACTATCATTCTTAAAGAAAAGATATAAGTTTTTTTTACTTAAGTAAAAAAAAGTGCAAGATTTTTACACGCAATGATCTTACACGGTTCTTTTTTGCCACTAAAAGATTATTCATTTACATATTTGTTTTGTTGATATTTATTTACTTATTTTTTATGTTACTATCTTGATAGTCGTAACTCATTACTATGTCTATATGATTTTTTTATTAAAATATAAAAATACTTTTAAAAAATTAATAATAGTTCTTAGGAAAAAGAAATATAATTATTCATCTTTTTATAATAAAGTGCAAAATATTTATTTCAATATTAAAATCACAAAAATCTACTAATATCAATCAAAATCATGTATAAGAAGTTCACAAAAGTCACTAAAAATCTTAAATGTCGATAAAATTCATCTTTTTCCAAAAGTACAATATATTTAACTTTAAAAGAGGGAAATAGGGGGGGTTTTTTTTTATTTCGCCACACTAAGCAATAACGCCTTCTGAGAAGGCGTTATTGCTTATGTGGACTTTTGCCAAAATTTTTTTTTTTTTTTTTTAAAAAAATTGCCACGTGGCCAAGGATAGCGCCTTCGGAGAAGGCGCTATCCTTGGCCAAGTGGTTTCGGACGCCACGTGGATCCACGTGGCGTCGAACATTGATAGCGCCTTCTCTCGAAGGCGCGCTATCGAGTTTTGGTATGTCCACGTGGCGACACGTGGCGGCACGTCTCGCCGCGTGGCTTCCCAGGCCGATAGCGCCTTCTCCGGCGCTATCAAGGTTTCAATATATCCAACCGTGTCCACGTGGCGTCCACGCGTGGACACGGTTGGTCTTCTTTGTTGGGGTGCGCGATAGCGCCTTTTGAGAAAAGCGCTATCGGCGCACCTTTCTTCTTCCCGAGACGAAACCGACGCGCGAGAGAATCTCTGCGTCGGTTTCGCTAGGGATGCGAGGGGAGGGGACAGGGGGTAGGGAAGTAGGGGTCACGGGATTACTAGTAATCCCGTGACTATACATGAGGACCTCAGCGCTATATAAGGAGGGAGGGGGAGCTCGGGAAAGAGAAAGCAAGGACGTAGCAGCGGACAGACGCAGGGGAGCAGCGGCGGAAAACGAGAGGACGTAGCGCGGCGGAGGAAGGTCGACAGGAGCCGAGCAGCCGGAGAGCGACGACGACGCAGGGAGCGAGGAGCGGCAGAGGTGAGGCGAGAAGAAGAGGCAGCTTGGACGATCACTGCGCGGTCAGCAGGCAGGGGAGCGCGGGGAGGCGCGGAGCGGCGGCGGCGGTGCACCAGTCGGTCATCGGAGGAGAAGGAGGAGGTCCAGTGAGTTTGGTATAATAAACTTACGTTTGTTTGTTTAGGTAATTATGTTTGTGGAAGTGAGTTTGGTTTGTGTAGGTTGGTTTAAGTTTGTTGAATAAGTTTAGTTAGTTTGGTTTAGTTTGTTAGTTATTTAAGTATGATTAAGTAAGTTTAGGTAGTTTGTTTGTTAAGTTTGTTATAAGTTTGGTTAAGTAAGTCAAGGTAATTTATTTGTTATAAGTTAATTTAAGTTTGTTAATAAGTTAATTACGTATGTTTAACTTAATTTCCTATGTGTAAGTTTGGTTAGTCATTTATGAAGTTTGTTTAAGTTAGTTTACGTTATTATGTTTGTTTAAGTTAGTTTACTAAATTTATGTTAAAAGTTGGTTTAGTTAATTACGTTTAGTTAATTAAGTTCGTTTGGCATATTTTAGTTATTTTAGTTCCTTACATGTGTTCGCCATAAGTTCATTGAAGTTTGTTAATAAGTTAATTACGTACGTTTAACTTAATAAGTGAGTTTGGTTTAAGTTTGTTTAGTAAGTTTAGTTAGTTTAGGTTTAGTTTGTTAGTTAATTAAGATTGTTAATAACTTAATCACGTATGTTAAACTTAAGTTGCTATGTTTATTTAAACTGAATTTGCTATGTTAACCTTAATTTGCTATGTTTGTTAATAAGTTATTTACATATGTTTTACTTAATTTCCTATGTGGAACTTAGGTTAGTCATTTATGAAGTTTGTTTAAGTTTCTTTACGTAATTATGTTTGTTTAACTTATTATACTTAATTTAGTTTAGTTTAGTAGATTTAGTTAATAACGTTTAGTTAATTAAGTTCGGTTGGCGTAATTTAGTTAATGAAGTTCATTTTGTTTTTCTAACATTCTATATAGTTGTCTTTATGCAATGGATCCAGGTCCTTCGGATCCATTACTTGTTGCAACTCCAATCTACTCACAGATCGACGCGAACCTGGAGAGGCGAGGTAAGGCCATTTTACATGAATGCGTCATTTTTACCACAATATTGTATCAAATACATACTTTAATACATTATTGTTTCGTAGGTTTACGAAACAATGCGCGTACGTCGAAGACGTGGGGTCGTTGATCGAACGATGCAGTTTCATTCGAGGATGATCCCATATCTCCGTTCCAGTGGGTTCTATGGGATATCCCGGGTAGCATTTTTCAGCCTTGATTGGGCTCTAATTACTGCGTTTGTAGAGAGATGGCGCCCTGAGACGCATACTTTTCATATGCATTGTGGGGAGTGCACGATTACACTCCAAGACGTGCAGGTGCAGATTGGATTACCTATTGAAGGTATGCTGTGGATGGGAACGCACGAGCGCAGGACTATGCGACGTCTGCGAGAGGCTACTTGGCGAACTCCGGGTGGAGATGACATCGTAGGTTGTAAACTTAAGGTCGATTGGCTTGAGCGTAACGTTCCAGCAATAGATGATGAAAGCGATGAGGAGTCGGTCCAACCTTACGTTCGATCGTACATACTACAACTCATCGGTGGTTGTCTTTTCGCCGACAAGTCCAATCGCTTCGTACATTTGATGTTCCTACCTTTGCTGGAGGATTTCCAAGTAACGCGAGCCAATATAGTTGGGGAGTGCATGTTTGGCTTATTTGTACAGGGAGTTGTGTCGCGGATCTCGCGCAGGGGCACATTGTGGAGTGGCATCGACCTGAAAGGGTTATGAGACAATTCGGCATGGTACAAGTAGTGCCACCTAGTTGTGCCTACGACGCCCAACTGCACCGCATCGAATTGCGTGGACATCATCATGTAAATTGGGTGACTTTCCACGCAAGCTACATAAACATGTGGGAAAATCGTGGGGACACCATTGCGACAAATGGCAGAAATGAAGGGCATGACCATCAAGACTACATGATGTGGTATCGATCGGTCACTAGGAGATTTATAGGACACGACGGGGCGTTACGTGACTACACGGTAATCTGCTAACTATTAATTTTCCTCAAACATTTAATATTATATATTGCGTGATTTGAGAACTTATTTTTTATATTTCAGCGTAACTTGGTGCATCGACTTAGGCGTGTGTTGATTGAGGATGGGTACGAGCAAGGTCTTGCTGCCTTGATGAAGGGATTTCAATTTTGGACGAAGACGAACGACAAAGGTCTAATCTTTCGCATGATGAACCGACGTCCAACAAGACGTAGATGAGGATATTGAACAAGAAGATGAAGAAGACGATCAAGGCGAACCAAACATAGAGGTGAGAAGAAGACGAACACGACCGAGAGATCGTGCGGGAACGCACCGGACGTCCTCGTCCCCCACGTCCATCTACTCGGGCATCGAGGTTGCTTTGCAGAGAGTAGTAGACCTTCTCCTCCAAAGACGTTCATCTCGTTCGAGAGTGAGTAGAAGAGATAATGTTGGCGAGAGTAGTCATTCTTCTCATGGGTATATACCAAGATCTTCCACACCCCAACCGAACCTCATATGTTTGTACCCGTGCCGCCGAGCGTGAATCTTCCTCCTTACCATTTTGATCCGTACGCACTGGGCCTTCGTCTTCATACGTGGATCCACGTGGAATGCCTCATCATCAAACGTATCCATCACTCCCTCCATACATGCCTAGTCCATACACTCCTACTCCGTATAATTACAATATGGCGTATAGCGGAGACCCTTCATTCATGAACTTGTTGACCATGCCGCAGCCGCATGTTCCATTCCCCCAACCCCATGCAGAAGCCGATTTCGGGATGGTTCCACCTCCAATTTTTGGTAGCATAAGTAGCGAGGTGAGTCGAGTCAAGAACCGAGGAAACGCAACAATCTACTCGACTTGATTCATCGCAAGACCAGCTACCTCAACCGGATGTACAACCACATCGTCCAACTAGACAAAGAGTACGTCCGGTTTGCTTCAACGAGGAACAACGTCGTGAACCGCCGAAATAGACCTGCATAATGAGTTTACTTGATGTCATAGTGATTTGTAAATAACTTATATTTTGGGTTAACGAAGTACGTGTATTCAACCTTATCATTGAATAAACTTATTTCTCATGTTTTTCATATTACGTGGAATTTCGTATATGTGATTACTCTTCAATAGTTAGTTTAGTTTGTTAAGTTAGTTTAGGTTATATGTTTAATTTAACTTAAGTGGTTAGCTTAGTTAGTTAGGTGTCGGTGGTTAGGTTTTATTATTTTAGTTTGGTTAGGTTAATTAGCTTAGTTAGTTTTGTTTAGGTGTTGAGGTTGTGTTTGTTTAGTGTAGTTGAGTTAGGGTATGTTCGTTAGTGTAGTTTAGTTAATTTAGGTTACGTACTTTGGTTAGGTTAGGTTAGTCGAGTTTAGTTAATTAGCTTAGTTAGTTTTGTTTAGGTGTTGAGCTACTTGGATGTTTGTGTAGTTTCGTTTGGTGGTTAACGTGGATCGTTTTTTCGTTGTTTGTTTAGTTAGTTAAGTTAGTTATTTTACTTTACTTAGTTTGTATTGTTTTGGTGGTTAGGTTAGTTAGGTTAGTTAAGGTTAGTTACGTTAGTTAATGTTAGTTAGTTTAGTTTGGTTAGTTCCATTTAGTTAGGTGGTGTAGTTTGCAATTAAGCTAGTTAAATTTGTTATTTTAGTTTACTTAGTTTGTATTGTTAGGTGGTTTGGTTAGTTAAGGTTACTTAGTTTAGTTTGTTAGTTAGTTTAGTTTCGTTATGTTAGTTAGTTAGTTACTTAGTTTAGTTGAGGTTAGTTAGTTACTTACTTTAGCTCGATTTTGTTAAGTTAGTTTAGTTTGGTTAAGGTTAGTTAGTTAGTTATTTTAGTTTACTTTGGTTAGTTAGTTTGGTTTTGTTAAGTTAGTTTAGTTAGTTTATTCAAGGTTACTTACTTATTTAGTTTACTTTGGTTTGGTTAGGTTAGGTTAGTTAAGGTTAGTTTTGTTAGTTAGTTGGTTAGTTAGTTAGTTAGTTAGTTTAGTTTGGTTAGGTTATTTATGGTTAGTTAGTTTAGTTTAGTTTAGTTTAGGTTACTTTAGTTTGGTTAGTTAAGGTTACTTAGTTTAGTTAGTTAGTTAGTTAGTTTGGTTAGGTTAGTTAGTTTACTTTACTTTGGTTACTTAGCTAGTTAGTTAGGTAGTTATTTAGTTTAGTTTGCTTTGGTTGGATTAGTAAAGGTTTCTTTAGTTAGTTAGTTAGTTAGGTAATGTTAGTTAGTTTAGAATAGAGAGTTGAAGGTTGAAACCAATATATTCAAAATTGGTTTTTTTTTTTTTTTTTAATACAAATATAAACTCCTCGTATGGTTATTCAAATTTGGTTGTAATTTGTCGAGATCGCTCGACGACACGCATTTACGGCAGCCGGCTGTGCGAGGGACGAGCGATCGAGAATGTCGCGGTCCAGCCGCAGGGGAGGACAGATCGGCGAGTCGGGTTGGTGATGGGCGGTGACGTGGCGCTGACGTGGCCTGCTTTGTACAGATAGCGCCTTTTCAAAAGGCGCTATCTGTACATGTGTCCGCCACCTCAGCGCCATGTCAGCGCCACCTCATTCCCGCAAGTTTCACCCAATAACGCCTTTTGAGAAGGCGTTATTGGGTGAGTGTATGTGCGGCGACGTGGCGGCGAGGTGGCGGACACATGTACGATAGCGCCTTTTCAAAAGGCGCTATCTCGTACATACCATGCCACGTCAGCGCCACGTCACCAAAAACCAAAAACCCCCTACTCAATAACGCCTTCTCAAAAGGCGTTATTGCCTATATCCGGAATAAAAAAAAAACACTCTCTATTTTGTGAAAAAAATTGTAAATGTCCCCTACATGTGGAAATACCCCTCAAAAAGAAGTTTACTTAAAAGTTTATCAAAGTCTTTAAAAATCTATGAAAATCTACAAACTTTAGAAAAGTCATCCACTTGTAAAAGTAACCAAAAGTATATTAAAATCTAAAATGAATACACCCCTGTTAGTGTCTAATAAAGACAAATAAGAGCAAGCCACCAATACCATCTAATACCCCTAAAAAGAGGATTTCCAGTCATTTCTTCTCTTCTCCACGTTTCCTCTCTACTCTCTTTAACACATAAACAAAAAAAAGAGTGCATCTAATGGAGAGAAATTGTTAAAGGATTGATAGAAACCATTGAGTGTGTGAGATTTAATGAGTCATTTGGAGTTTTTAGAAGTGATTTGATCAAGCAAACAAGTGATCAAGGTGAGCATCTAAATCTCCTTTCAATTTTCCATTAAAATGAAGCTTGAATAATGTTTTAATGGTGATAGTAGATTGTTGGTTAAATGTTGGAGAAAATTTGATATTAATGGTATTGGTTGTGTTGGCGTTGTTGAAGTATGTTTAAGTTGTTATTGTTGTTGGTTGATTTATAAAAAAAAAGTGAAAAACAGAGACGTTTCCAATGCCTCTGTGAAGAAGAAGATGGGGATGGGAGGGGTGCACGCACGCCATATGCGTGTGTGTGTGCAACCCCTAGACCGGGCCAGGCCGGGCTCGACTCGGTTGGGTCGGGACTGGGTCAGGCCGACCTGGTTGAATTGGGTCAGAACGAACCGGTTGGATTGGGTCAAACCCGGTCCAGGGACCCACCCATTTATTTAAATAATATAATATTAAAAATTAAATTAAAATTAATTTTAAATTAAATAAATTACGAAAAAGAAGAAAAATAAGAAAAATACGTAGAAAATTATGGAAAAATCCAAAAAATCAGGACAAGTATAAAATGAGAAAAGATAGAAAAATAGTATTCAAGAATCTTTTGTGCATTTGACACCCCGGTATAACTCGAAAAGTGTGCCAAATCAAACTTTTTAGAATAAAATTTTCATATTTTTTGTTGCACATTATAAATTCACTTAATTTGACTCTAAACTAGTTAAAATGGTTTAATTGGACACCAGGAACTTAGGAGACTATAGCTGGGAGTCGGGCGCATATCTCGAGACGAGAGGGACTTCGGAGTGCATTTTTTAGGTAAGTAAGAATCCATCTGAAAGTCACTGAGGGTTTACTTTTCCATTGTTGTTTCCTATTCCTTGTTATTGTACTCTATTTCTTGATACATTTGGGTTGGTGGTCGAGTTACTTTCACATGATATTCATAGTGTACTTATGGCACACTAGACTGTAGCACGTGTGATTAGGTACTCGGTGAATCGTAACCCGAGTTACATTAAGGGTACACGTGTTGGACACGTATCGTGAGGAACCAGGTGAAATGAAGTGGGGGCACCCACCAAAGGATCCTGAGATCCGAAGTACTGTTTAGTCTGACCGTGACGAGTACACACTTTATTTCTCTCGTATTATTTATTCATGTGATGATCGTATCACAGTTGTCTGTTTAGTTTCTGCATGATTATTTAACATGATTATTGATATCTATTTACCTTCTTATAAATGTTCGGTGTACTTCATTTGGAATCTTACTAACTGTACTCTCCATTTGGCTTTTTGTGATGGTCGAGTGCAGATCCCAGTACTAGTAGGGGCAAGGGGATTCTTGGCGACTTCATTTGATTGCCCGCGGTCGAGGACCCACTAGTATGTGTTATTTTGATATTTCGCTTTACTTTTGGGTATTGGGAGACTAGATAGACACTGTACTTGTATATATTATTGCTTAGTATTGTCGCCTATATACATAGTACTTTACCAAGTTTTCCACAGTAATGGCCTGTTCGCTTCACATTTTAGTGAATCCTAACACATGGGATTAATTTGTGATGGGACTAACACATGGGTTTAGATAGTTTAGTCCCATTTGTGTATCTTGTTTGGTTGGGAGTTTTAAGGTTGGGATTAAATGAGGTTGTACATGTACATTTACCAAAATACCCTTGCATAAATAACACATCCTCCCCCCATTTCACACATTTCTCATCTCCTCCACTGCTTGAACGTCTCCTAGCCTCTGCTGCTTGAACGAATCCACGCCTCCAAGCTCGCACCTCACCTGCTTCAATGAATCGGCTCCCATGGTGAAGAAGACGCCTCCTTACCTGGCCGATGGTACGCCTCCTTCTCACCTCTCCCCACCTGGTTCGTTCACGCATCCTCACCGTGTTCATTCACGGGTTCATCCCCTTCTTCCTTCCTTCCATCGCGAGGTAGGAGTCCGCTACCAAACTGATCTGCTACACGCATTCGCAGTGAAGGTGGCTACATCCGAGGTAAATTTTACTTGATCATTGATGAGAGCTGTTAACCTACAAGAACACGACATTAGGGCTTGGGTTGTTGTTGGTGAGCTACTGCCGTGTTATTGTTACTGCTGTGTATATTCTGATCTTTGGGGACTCGTTCCTTGTAAGATACTGAACAGTCTTGTACTCTTCATTTGTCTATGTGATGGTTTGTCTCCTCACTCATCCTATGAATTTCTTGATATATATATGTTCATATTCATGTTAAATTCATGAAGAAATCAATCACCAAACCGAGCCTTTTCAATCCAAATTTCCCAAATGAGATGCTCAAAAGATTTGGCTTGGCATGACTTGAAAGTCGAAACACTATTTTAGACTTCTTGAATGTCACAATGGTAAGAGACTCAAGAATCTATTTGAAGAACAACTCTTTAACTAGTTCAATTTACGTTGGATGGAGTGACAAGGACTTGGCTTGTTAACTGTGTCAGTTATACTTGCTTCTTCAAGAGCAGACATTAAAACTTTGTTGTTGGTCAATGATTTTAACATTTTGGATGGAGTGACAGGGACTTGGCTTGTTCAATTTACTTTGGATGGAGTGACAGGGACTTAGACTTCCTTTGTTGTTTTTTAACATTTTCACAAACAAGCTGAATTATAACTTTGTTGTTGGTTAATGATTTTAGACATACTAATCCTACCACCGAGAAAAATTAGCAACACACGAATTCAACTTTCACATGTTGGTTTTATCATTATTTGCTTTGTATGCAGTAAAATAGTCATGATGTCCAATACAAGTACTGAACCTCTTCTTTGCTTATAGTAAAAATGGATCAACCCGGCTCACTAGAATCACGCATTCGTAGTGGAGGGTCATTTCAACCCCTAGAAAATTATTGAATACAAGGGGTAGACCTTCCAAGCTCCTTCAATAATGTGCATGTGCGTCAACAAAGAAAAGGGGGCAGGGCAAAGGAAGGTGTTCGCGTGAAGATTCGCATGAAGACTCGGCCGACAATTCCAAAACATCTAGACGTAAGTGGAGCCATGCAGAGGATGTTGCCCTCGTAAATGCCATGGTTGAGATGGTGGCCAGTGGCGTGTACAAATGTGACAATGGCTTCAAGCCCGGATATTTGACAAAAGTTGAGGAGGCATTGAAAACAACATGCTCGAACTTGGGGATCAAGGCTCGACCACATATTGAGTCTAGACTAAAATCGTTGAAGAAAGATTGGTTCATAGTGAATGATGTGATATGCGGCATTAGGCATGGTACAAGCGGATTCGGCTTCGACTCGACTTCCAACATGGTCACCGCTCCCGAGGATGTATGGGAAGATTAACTTAGGGTATGCAATTGTCTTTCAAGTTTGAAATTTTTATGAATGCATCCTAATGTGTTATTTCATCCAAATGTCATGACTAATCTAGTATTATTGGGTTGCAGAACTATCCAGAAGCAAGACCTTGGCGTCTAAAGTCATTCCCGCGTTACGAAAATTGTTGTATCATTTTTGGGAATGACAGGGCCACAGGCGAGGAAGCACGTGCACCAGAGGATGCTTTTGAGGATGTCAACGATGTCCATGACTCCAGCAGTACTAGTGAGCCATTAATGGTGCCCACTAAAGAGTTTGATGCTACTCCCACATCATCGAGAACGCGGACTACTACGGCTGATGGTCGTGGGAATGAAGCAAAGAAGAAAAGAAAGGTGAGCAATGATGTTTACATTGGTGACCAAATGGTGGCGGCGACACAAATCGTTGCGAACGAAATCTCCAAGGTGACTAGTGCCATTCGTGTTGAACACGACTTGCGTGACTCTTTTATTAATGCTATGGCCGAAGTCCACGAATTGACAGACGTTGAGAGAGCAATTTATGGAAGCAAGATTATGGGTCGCGTGGAGCTTATGGCTGCATTCATGACTTTGCAACCGCAGTCCAGACTTCCTTGGCTACATGCGATGTTTAATTGACTTATGACATAGTCATGTCATTTTTTGGTACTCATTTTTTGGATGGAAACAATGTTATACACTTGTCTTTTTTGGATGGAAACAATGTTGTTTGGTGGTTTTTTTTTTACACATAGTACTTTTTGACAATTTATGTAATCCAACTGCAGTAACAATGTCTGGCTTCCTTTTTGTATTGTAATTTTATTGATATGTAACATGAACATCATCTCTTTAAATTGTGAAGAAGCAAGAAAAATGTTCGTCTGCCATATTAGCACCATTACTAGTGTCACCAGCCTCGTGTATATGTTGAAGCCTCCAAAGGCTCCGGCGGCTTTGTGCATGGCAATTGAAGGAAAATATGAAAAGGTTCCAATCTGATCTTTAACCTGCATCTTGTAAGTGAAGTTCGAATTTGGAGGTATTGGACAATTTGTTCCCAAAACTCCATCTTGCCATGAGGTCTTCCTCTGCTTAACACCATTCGTGGTTTTTTCATGAAACAAGGTTGCTTTTATGTTTCAAACACAACCAAAAAAATTATAAACATGCCAACATCCTCTTGATATTTTTATTCTTAAGATCAAATTATTATCAAAAATCAAGAACTCATCATGTGATGAGAAAAGGCTGATCCAGCTTGTTAATGACATTAACAATAATGTTATCATTAGTCACACAGTCAATTTGAGGACTCGAAAATCTTCCATTAATAAGAATACACTGCAAACTAGTAATGCATCAAACATTGACATATGCCAAACTCCACACATTGAGTCTACTACATGGATTAATGTTTTCTTGTTCATACAAGATCATCGAATACAAAATACATCTAGTCAGACCACCACGGATCCATAACAGCTTCATAACCCGAGCCAACTCTTTGGTAAAGGGTTCGGTCTCGAGGGAACAAGTCAATACGAGGTTCCTCGTCAATAGATGGTGATCGTGGTAGAGGTACTCCTTTCGCCTAGTACAACTCTTCAATCCACATTCGCGGTGGTAGCGGTGGTGGGGGGATCTCATCTAGTTCTGCTAGAGCTTCCTCTAGTGTAAGTTGATCATGAACCTCCTTTTCAATTGTCACAGTGTGGTTGTACCTGTCAAAATCGGCTATTGCTTCCTCTTTCGTGTCAAAGTGAGCATAATAGAACCCGTTGAAGTTTATCCCTTGTTTGTAGCACTCGTACCACGTTCCATATACACCAGGGTCCCAACCACGAAACACAGTGTACCATTTCCAGTTGCTTGTCATGTCCTGCATAAAATATGTCGTTTCTCATCACAAACAACATCGAAATTATAAATAACATATGGCACATAGCAATGATGTCAAACAGAAGTACTGAACAATGATCATAAAAATTGTAGCATTTCACATTTAAATATTCTCGGCACATAAGTGGTATCCCACAAAAAAAAAACTCATCGACTTCAACTGTGTTCGACATTAATCGTCTCCTCTCAATGGTAAGAATCCCACATATTTATGGTAAGGTTGTTGCGAAATGCAGCCCACGCATCATTTTTCCCACTTGGCTAATGACTTCGGGCGGTTCATTCGACGCGTCGTCTTCAGCCCCCAACTCTTGCCCCTCAACCACCACGATATCCAACAAGTCATCTGGTACCTCCATTGTTAGGAAATTGTGAAGAACGACACATGCAATGATAATAAGTGTAGTCATTTTCACATCGTAGAAACAAGGAATACGTAACACGGCCCAACGTTGTTTCAACGCTCCAAATCAAGTCTCAATAATGTTTCTTGCCTTTGCGTGACGCATATTGAAAACTTCTTCGGGTGTTTGTGTTGGACGTTTGCCACTTGCCCACTCAGATAAGTGGTATCGTTGACCGCGAAAAGGTGCCAAAAACCCTTGACAATTAGAGTACCCTGCGTCGACCAAATAGTAGTTGTCATTAGGAACTTTCAAACCATTACGACGTGATAAAGCATCCCTCAAAATTCTCCCATCGGCGGTGACCCTTCCCAACCCGGTAGGATGTATGTAATTAGCTTAGATGGTGTACAAGCGCACATGACGTTCATCGTTGGGAAGCCTTTCCTACACCTAAATCGAGCCTTTTGATTGTTACGAATGATGATTGGTATATGCATCCCGTCAATAGCACCGAGGCATCCCTACATTGACAAAAAAATGAATTACATAAGTCATATAACGAAGGAGAATTTCTATGACTATAGCGAAGTGAACGAGGAAGTTTGCCATAATTTGTACCCGAAAGTAACTCCATCTTAAATCATTTTCTTCGGGACCAATTGGGACAGGGTGCTTCAAAAGCATACGTTGCAATCGTATGAGCGCGCGAATAGTTCTCCCGAAGACCTTACTTACAGTGTCTCCCGACCTTTGGAACCATGTTGAAATGACCCTATTGCGTATGTTGTGCCCTAGTATGTGGAGGGTTATGGCCAAGTGCTCATCAACAAGCACACGATGCTTATCCCTCAATTTTTCCTATTCGCACAACATATCTCTCAATTTTTCAAATGGCTTTCTTCTCATCCGAAGCATTTTGTAGCAAGTTTCATCGGACTTGTAGACGATGTTATGGATTATTTGTCGATGCTTGTCATAACCTAGTTCATATGTTCGTTCGACACGACGCCTACGACTTGCCAATACTCTAAACATTTGTACGAGGAGTTCAATGAAACGAAGACAAATGTGGATGTGGTTCATTACCAAATCCCTTGCACGAGGTCGACCGCTTGAAAATTTGAATCCATAGGTGGGAAATCTATTTGAAACCCAATTTTAAAAAATAATTGGTGAATATCTTCCAAAATAAAATGGAGGCATAATTGCACCACAAAAGCCACCAACAAAATCCTTCAAATTCGACCAAACATGCATTCATTTGTTAGGCTTCCTTAACAACAACATATACGTATTAATAAATTTGACACCTTCATAGGATATAATGATCTTTATTGATGCGAGATCTGTGAATGTTCATGTAAGTATGCAATACATTTTTAGATTATTTTAGTTTCTATACCATATTAAATTGGTTATGAAATTTCTTTTTTCCAAATGATCCTTGAAATGTAATGCATTAAACCTACAGAAGATTAAAACTTAACTAAGATCAGTGATGGACTATTAAACCACGAATAGGTTCAAATGATCCTCAAAATATAAGTGCGTATTATATGGTAAAATAATGTCCTAAGCTAGATTCCCATTTTTGAGGTCAAATTGATTAACATTGTGAAATTGAGCTGCACATTTTTGGGTTTGTCAAAGTGATAGTCGAGTGTCAAACTTGATGCATTAATTGACATATGTGAATGAGTTATGAAGATTTTAATGTGGAATTTGAATCTTCTATTGTAGGTGCTTTGGTTTTACATTTTCGGTATTACTTTAATTTTCATTTGAAGTAATTCAAAGTCCTTAAAAGCTCATTGGAATTTTAGAATAAAACTCCAAACAAAACTGTAAAGTATTGCAGTTTGCACCGAGTGAAGTTGTGCATCAGTTTGCTACAAGGTTGCTGTCAAAGGACAACAACCCCTTTCCCCAATTAACTCCTTCCAACCACATAAAAACGTCTAAAACTTAATAAATTTGGGTATAACACCTTCCCAAGACATCCGATAATTATAAACATTAATCAAACCCCATATTCAAGTCATAGTTTCTTCTCATTTTAAGTCAAAACATGCATTAAACCTACATGACATTGAGACTTAACTTAGAATAGTAGTGATGAACTATTAAACCAACGTGTTTGATCTTTACAATGGTTTCAAATGAAGTTGAAAAAAATATTTGTGTTAAGTTTTAAACTCGCCAAATGAATTTAATTTCATGATTGTCGTTCATTGTGAATATAAATCTTATTAGGCTATTGGCTTCTTTATTTGCCATGTGAACCTTCTAAAAGTGAATTCAATATGAGACATGAAAGTGAGGTTGTTTAATCTATTTATGATGATTGCAATGAATCAAGTTTTTTCGAAGAGGAAATCGAGTGTGAAACTTGATGCATCAATTGCCATATTTAAATAGGTTATGAAGATTTAATGTTGAATTTGAATCCTCTATTGAAGGTGTTTTGGTTTTCAATTTTTGTTCTTATAATGTCTCAGTTTGATTGAAATTACATTTTCTCATAGTCTCATGTATCATTGATCTAATGTCAATTGTATGCCAGGTAAATATGCATTACACCTACATGAGATAGAGACTTAACTTAGAACATCAATGGTGGACTATTAAACCAACAATGATCTTAAATGGTTTCAAAAGAATCCATTACCACCACTAAAGAATGTGACATCAGTCCCCATTTCCACATTAAAAATGAGTTCTAATGAACCTAATAAGCTTACCAAACTGATCAGAACCCACACACTAATGTACATGCACAAATTCATCACTTTCATCAATTTTCATCAATTTCCATTGTCTTACCATACTCATCACTTTCGTCAATTTCCATTGTCTTACCATACTCATCACTTTCATCACTTTCATCACTTTCATCAATTTTCATCGTCTTACCAAACTATTCAGAACCCAATAAGCTGACCAAAATCAGTCCCCGTTTCCATTGTCTTACCATACTCATCACTTTCATCAATTTTCATCATGTTATGAAATCATTTTAAGGCTTGTACATACACAAATTCATGAAATTAGTAATTTACATGCACAAATTCATGAGAAACCAATCGAAATGCATGACAGCACTGAAGAAGGATACCAGTGAACGAATCTTACCTTCTCGCATTTCTCGCTGTTTGATTTCGGCTGATGGTCGATAGTCTTCTTCGCGACCGCGGTGGTGACGAGTTAGGGTTCCTCCTCTGCAGTTGCTCCTCTCTTTCTCGCACACACCCGCGCCTTGCGATTTGCGACTGCGCTGGCTTCCTCCTCCTCATTTCCTCTTCTCCTTCTCCAGCGACGAATCGATCGAGGCTGCTGGATTTCTTCAGGCGTCGCTGCAACGCGCATGGGTGGAAACGAAGAGAAGTGTGTGATTCGACGAAGAGAACGAAGAGAAATGCATGTTTGGTCGAGATGGAGAAATGTGTGATTCGGTGAAGCTGTTGTGTTAATGTGAGGGGTAAAGTGGTAATCTCCACTAACCACCCACTATGGATTAGCTAATCCCACAAAAAATGGTGGTATTGTTTAATCCACTCCCATGCCCATTAACTAATCATGTGGCCTAGTTAATCCTCCAAGCGAACACCGGATTAACTAGTCCAGTGTGGCTAATCCGACCTAAGATGGTGAAGCGAACATGCCATAAGAGTTGCTCTTATAAATGATGCTTTATATGATAATGAATTTAATTGTTTTACTTGCTTTAAATTTAAGACTTTCGCTATTTTAATGCTAAAAGTGATTCAACTGTCTAATTAAACTGATTAACTAAATGAGTTAACACGCATATCGAGGAGTCATGACGTAGCAAAGAACATTAGTGACGTGTGGGACCCAGTGGGTCAATGATTTGACATGACTGCAGGGCTGCGACACTCTACGTGGCGACCTCGGGATTTGGTGTCGCCATAAAAATAATATATAAAACCTAATTAAACATATATCATATACCTAAAAACATGAAAAAAAGTAAAAATAGAAACATGTTCATAAAATATGCCGCGTGTAATTAAAATTATCTAAAAATAGCAAAATAGAACTTGTGACATCATCATGCCACGTGTCAATCCGTAAGAGCTTATCACATACCATGTGTCACATTTTGATACCTTCTCACAGACAATGATATTTTGACATAAAAGCAAAATAAAAGACAATGATATTTTGACAATGATATTTCATGACGTGGATAGGTCGCACATATCCTAATAAAATTTGGACCATTGTGTATCCAATGTATGTACCCAAAGTATGTCAAAAAATCTTTTTTCGCAAAAAAAAAAAAATGTAGGGAGATGTTTTTGAGAATCGTAGTGGTTTTGGTAGTTTTAGATAGTTTTAATTGTCAAGTCAATCAATCGCAATAAACACAAATTGCAACTAAATGGTACAAAAGATACTTATTGAGTTCTCATGTAGTAAAAAATTGGATGTCCCTTTAAAGATAACCCTAATGTGTTCATATTAAGAAACTACCATAGGGAGGGTGCCTATTATATCTAGAAAAATACTAGGATAATCCATTTTAGGACATTCGAAATGGATACTCGGTTGTTGATGTTTATTGATTTTCGCATCGATATATGTTTACGCGCACAAAAATCAATGTTTATTGAATGGACACCAACAATTGGGGTGTCCATTATGAATGCCTCAAAAAGGTCAACTGAGTTTTAGTTTAAATTGAAATGATCCATATATATAGTAGGTTTTAAAAATTGAAACGACAATTCGAAATGCATCTTGGGTATGTCACATGACTTATTGAGAAGGCTTGAAAACATCACATAAAACACTTAAGATGTAGTCTTATTACATACTAGTCGTTGTCCTGCGCTTCGCACGCGGAAGAAACTAAGTATTAGTATTGGTTCAAAATACATCAATGTATATAACTCAACGAAAATAACTTTGATGAGAAAAGGTAAGTAAACACAAGATGTAGCCTTAATAAATATACAAATACATGTATATTAGAATTGAAGTTGATGACATGGCGGAAGAGTGGATGATGTGGCGAGAAGGAAGCTTGATAAGAAGCCATATGACAACTCAAGATGTAGGCTTATAAATGTGTCGTGACAACACAAGATGTTATTTTATTCCCATTAGAGTTGAAGTTAATGATGTGGCGAAATAGTTGATGGTGTGGCGACGGGGATGCCACATATAAGATGTAACTTTATTCCTATTAGAGTTGGAGTTGATGACATGGAAAAATAGGTGATGAAGTGGGATTTAATTTCTATATTTAGTGATGATTAATGGGGTTTTAAAAAAGGAAGGTAATGAGGTTTTGAATAAAGCTACATATTGAGCATACCACGTGGCTCATCGAGAAGGCTCGAAAATGTCACGTGGCATACCCAAGATACAACTTTAATATATGTATATACTTATCGTTTCCCTATGCTCAGCGCGGTTGTTATTGAAACTATACAATAGAAGGTTTATTAAATTATTTTACACTTTTTAAAATGTTAGAACTTGAGCGAGTTTGAATAAAAAACTCTTTAGTCCTACGTTGCTCACTTAAAAATAGTACAAACTTTTTATATACAAACACAATCTCTTTAGTTTTGCTTTAAAGAAACCCAATGAATAGAGCCCAAGTGGCATTAGGTAATAGAATGCACATATATAATATATAATATTTAAAATCAAAGATATGGCTTTGGGGTCTTTGAGTCTAAATTGTTAGCTTTGTAAAATAAATTTATTAGTTATTTTTAAACTTAAATATTTTTTGATTTCTAAATTAATTGTTGACATTTAATTTCGTTATCTTGAATAGCATATACGATTGTTGAATAATATCAAATGGTATTATTTTCGAATGTGGACAGTCATATTGGTTTGAACCAGTGTTTCAAATTCAATTTAAGTAGAACTGAAACACTAAAAATTGACTAGTTTTTTTGGATTAATTATTTGTGAAAAAGAACCAAAAGTTCGGTTTGGCAGACTTTCGAATTTGATGATTTTCATTTGAAAGAGTATTTGGTTATAACCCGGGGACAAATCTTTTGAAAAATAATTATCACCGAATTCAGAGATATTTCTGTCTTAGGATATTGCTCACTTAAAAAGAGTACAAATTCTTTATATATGAACACCCTCTATTTAGCTTTACTTTAGAGAAACGTAATGGATAAAGGTAAGTGGCATTGGGTAATAGGATGTATAATAATATATATATATATAAGTTGGAGGAGAGAGAAAGTTAAGAAGCTACATCCTCTCACCATTCTAATTTTCTAATTTTTTATTATTTATTTATTTCTATTATCGATTGTCCCAATATATATAATTATCTATTATGTGTGCATATATTAATAATTAATAATGGTTATATTATCAACGAATGAATTAATAGAATTAGTACATTCTACTCAAAACCATGAGCAAATACATGGAATGGAGTGGGGTAAAAGTTTTAAAAATTATGGGCAGATACATGGAATTGAGTGTAGTGCAAGCTCTATTCCCTCTATAAATTTTGCCTCCCATATATTTTTCTATGCTGTAATTCTCCCACATCTAGTTTGAGAAATTTTCGGGGAGTGCTTGGCCATCGTCTGAATTCTTGTTGGGTCTCCAAGTGCGCATGTTTGTAGGGTTTTTTTTTGTTTGAATGGATGCACAAGTACCATGGGTTGGCTTATGTAAAGTCGAGCACGCCGATTTTTATTTTTATTTTTATATATAGTTTTTGCTTGACATATGGGTCAACTATGACACTCATCATTTTGTAACTTTCCTTTTTTTTTTTTCCTTTTTCATACATATAAACCATGAAGGTCTTCACTGAAACCTGCACGAAACGCAGGACAACAACTAGTTTAATATTTAAAGTCAAAGACATGGCCTTGGGCCTTTAGGCCTTTAGGCTTAGATTGTTAGCTTTGTAAAATCAAGTTATTTTTTATTTTTAAACTTAAATATTTTTTAATTTTGAAATTAATTGTTGACAGTTAATTTCATTATCTTGATTAGCATGTGCGATTGTTGAATAATATTAACGGGTATTATTTTTAGATGTGAATAGTAATCGTGGTTTGAATCAATGCTTCGAGTTCTATTTAAGTAGAACCAAAACACTAAAAATTAACTGTTTTTTTTTTTTTGAATTTTTTCAGATTAAATATTTGTGAAAGAGAAGTAAAAGCAAAGTTTGACAGACTTTCATACTTAATGATTTTTATTTGAAAGATCACCCGGTTGGATCCAGGACATATCTTTGGGAAAAATTATATTATCGAATTTAGAGATATTTCTGTTTTAGGACATTGCTCATTTAAGAAGTGTACAAACTTTTTATATACAAATACCCTATTTATAGCTTTGCTTTAGAGAAACCCAATGGATAGAATCAAAGTGACATTGGGTAATAAGGTGTACATATATATATTTAATATTTAAAGTCAAAGATAGGGCATTGAGCCTTGGGGCCTTTAGGCTTGTTAGCTTTGTAAAATCAAATTATTTTTTATTTTTAAACTTAAATATTTTTAATTTCAAAATTAATTGTTGACAGTTAATTTCGTTATCTAGATTAACAGGTGCAACTGTTAAATAATATCAATGAGTATTTGTTTTCGAATTTGGATATTTACTTTGGTTTAAACTAGTGCTTCGATTTATATTTAATGTGATGGCCCCAGTTCCACAACCCAAATTGGGCTCGCCTGGCCTAGACTTACGTGGATCCCAAGTTAATCCTCGCGGCGTCAAAGTAAGCCTAGTCGGCCTTCATAACCATATTTCATTATTTATAGTGAATTATTCAAATTTTTAAGTTATCAGAGTTTATGCGAAAGCTATTTTAACTTAAACAATTTAAACAAATCTACACAAATCAGTTAGGACAACTTAGAGTGTGGAAACCATGCAAAACATATTAACATGGATAATAAACAGAGGAGGGAGTATTCATACCATATACATGTCCCAATGTATCTCACAAAAGCCATATACCCCATGTGATAAAAATCAATATACGAAAGTAATACAAAACCTACAAAAAATGCAAGGGGGAAAGGCCGCTCCAAAGTCCTCAAAGTAAATTTCCAATGCTGGCCCCTTCCCTTACTCGATTGCGAATCTGTACTTAGTCAAACACAAGAATGATGAGCCCAGGTAAGTAAAGCTAGGAGGATACTAAACAACATTTCGAAATAAATAAATCAGTCCATATTCATGTAGATAACAAGAAAGATATAAAGACGCATGAATAAATAAAAGATGGTAAATAAATTTAAAACAATCAATACTTGAGTGTCTAAAGATGCAAAAAGAGAGGCACAAGTAGTCCTGACTAATAAGTCGTTGAGTCTTGGCAAAACATCCAGACTCATGTTCTAGTTCTCGGTACACTCATAAGTTCTAAATCCACGAGATAGTTAGACTTACTGAAACAACCATGCTTAGAACTCACACCCCTTCAAAATTAGTATCCAGTGCAGTGCATCCTGAGGTCATGACTCTGATATGTTACCTTAGCCAGTCACTCCTTCCAAGGATCACCGTTGACTCACTTGCCATCGGACAACTCAATTAGAATGAAATTCCAAATATAGATATTAAAGCAATGAACAACAATATTCAATAGCTTAAAATGAAATAGTTGTACAATTTCCTAGCTAGTTTACTTACCTCAATCCAAACGCTTATTCCTAACCTATTCGGCCTCCTAACACCCCAAAACGCGTTCTTGAACCTCTGTATCTCTTCCTTAGATTTTCTAATATCATTTAGTATCAATTCAAGTTTAATATCATTTGTTTAGAACTCTTAAACCATACAAATACCGCGACCAAAGTACGCTCGAGAGCTATTTCTAAAAATAATACTTTATAATAATTTCTAAGTATTATCAACTGGCCCATTAGAGTTACATTTTTAACTCTTAAAACCTCATAATTTGTCATGACAACCAAGAAGGAACTTGTAATACTAATGACATACTTTTCATGGACTCCAAGAATACTCAAATTGGATCACAAATGGAGAAGTTACGAATTTTCTAATATAGCATGTCAACTTGACAAACTTTATTTATTTTCAACTAGAAAATGTCTTCAAATCAATATTTTTGCAATTAAATCCTTAAAACTCAATAATAAATGCCACGAAACCATTCGATACCAACACCTAAATATTTTTAGGCCTCGTTGAGTCAAATTGTATCAAATTAATAATTAATTCATCCGAAAATCCAATATAAATCAATATCAACTATAAAACATCTCTAAAATAGTTATCAACGAAATTTCATTAATTCAAATCATCAAAACTCTAGCCCACATAAGTGGAATTTACCCCAATTTGATGCAAATCAGTCTAATATATCAGTTAACAACAATTTCTTCCAATTTCTAATGTAACCCCGCAAAAGTAATAAAAAATCACGATAATTCAAATTGAATTAAGGAAAATGCCTTGCATTGAGAATTTACCAAATTATGGGCTGAATACCTCGTTTCTGTCACGAAAACCTAGCTCTAATTGATTGTCTTGCAAACTATATGGTTTTGCAGAAAGAAATCGGGAGAAAATCAGATGTCGGGAGCTCCTCGAGTGAAAACTTAAATCGAGGGGTTTAGGGAATGTTCGAAATGAACGTTATGTTGAAACAAATCAATCAATTGATTTTATTTCTTTTTTATATTTTATATATAAACTGTCATGACCGATTTTTCTAAATGAATTCCGACCGATCTAACTCGATTGATAACTCACTAACCAACTCGGTCATTAAGTTACAGGACCTAGTTAGTAAGGCTCATTTCTAAGACATCTCATTATCATTCATCAATAACTGAAATTTAAATTAAATAATCATAATTGCAGCAGAATCTCATAAATTAGAACTTATTTCGATGTTACCTCATAATGCCACTACTGAAAATCAAAAGTTATTAACTAGAATAAATACTCATCTAGTTCAATTCATTTTAAAACCCAAACCCACGATAAATAATAATAATAATAATAATAATAATAATAATAATAATAATAATAATAATAATAATAATAATAATAATAATAATAATAATAATAATAATAATAATAATAATAATAATAATAATAATAATAATAATAATAATAATAATAATAAAGTGTTTTGGTTTGATCTCGAACCATACTAATCAACAATCAGATAAGTCCTATAGATAGTTGGAGCTACTCCTTTCCCTTTATCGACTCTCGAAGAAGAAGTGTATGGGAAAATTGTTAGGTGAGCACAAAGGGGCAACGATGCTCAATAAGTTTAGGTTAAGTTACTGGCATTATGAATATTCCATATAACAGATGCAACAATAAATAAAATGCATGACTTGCAAATATTTAACATGACGAAGGGAATAAAAAAGCAAGCATATATACAAAATAATATTCAATGCATCAAAATATGCAAAGGCTAAACATGTAAGAGCTACTGTGATAGACTCATCAATCACGCTGAAGTTTGTGAAGAGTGACCCTACTTTGGCCATAGCGATATCTGTAACGGCCCGAAAATTTGACTTGTGCCACGTGTCAAGTCAAGGTCGTATGTAGGACCCACTCGTCGAAATACATATATCCGAATCAATTTAAGATGATATGCTAACTATGCGAGGAATTCGGTGAGCCGAAACACGAACGGGGACGCGCCTCGAGTCACGTGCCAATGTTGGACCGAAATGATACGTCTCGTGTTGCGTGTAGCGCGAGTATCGAGAATTTGAAATGAAGGGGAATGGTGCCTCGGGATGCGCGCTACTTGGTTGTTGAGTTTGCCTCGAGATTTGTGTTCCACGAATCTCGAGGACACTTTTGATTTGAAATAAAAAAGAAATAAATAAATATATATATATATATAGGATAAGATAAGGATAAGGGAGAGAAAAAAAGAAAAAAAAAAAAAGAGATCGGGAGAGTGATCGTGAGGAAGAGAAGAAAAAAAAAAAAAAAGGGGAAGAGAGATCGAGAGAACGGAGACGCGAAGGTGGCGGCCAGCGGACGGCGGGTACCGGCAGCTGCTCGACGACGATGGACCAACAGAGAGCACGATGACGGTGGCGTGGACGGGAGCGCGTGGCGCGGCGCGGAGCGCGGCGGCGGCTCGCGAGACGCGCGACGAGCGTGGCGCGAGGTTGGCGCAGCGACGGCTAACGCACCTCGAGCGGCTCGCGGATCAACCTCGAATGCGCGGCTCGCGCGAGTGCGGTGGCGATTTCGGCGCGGTGGCGGATGAACGAAATCGGGGACGACTTGCGGCGGCGAGGCTCCGATGACTCCAGCGGTGGGGTTGCTCAGCGCGCGGACGGCGCGGATGGTCGGACGAGGGGTCGATCGGCAGCGAAGGCGCACGCGCGCGCGCGCGAGCGGCGCCGCGCAGCGCGCAGCGGCAAAGCAGGCAGCGCAGCGTGGCGCGAACGCGGTGGCGCGTTGTCGACCGGTCGGATTCGCGATTTCGACGAAATCACGACGACGCGATGGAGGTGAGGTGTACTTCGCCTAATTTTCGTGTGATTTGAATGATTTTGGTAAATTAGCCCTCAAATGTCTAAATGGACACCAGGGACTTAGGAGTCGGGTGTCGGGTGCCCAAATTGAGATGCGAGCGACGTTTTGAAGTTCGCGTTTTCTCGAGGTAAGTAAACCAGTTAGGGACTTATACAATATTTCATTTCTCTTCATTGACTGTTGTTGTTTACTGTTATGAGATAGCTTTATCGTTGTTCACCGCTTTGTGATGATAGCTATCTGTTGACTTGTTATTGATTGAGTGGGTCCATTGGCAAGCGAGTCGTGGTTACTGTTTAACTGCGATATGAGCTCTTATCCGTACGCCGTCGATATCTCCCAATTGAGTGTACGTATGGGGGCTCTTATCCGGGACGTAGATATCTCATAGTCGTAAGGGTTAGGGCTGGGAGGCATGGGGCTCGTCCTAAACCCGAGTCTGCTGGGGCTTTTCCGTGACTCAACGACTTTTTGGTCGAGACTCCTTGTTATTTGGCACCACTCATCAATGGATTGTTTACAGTCTGTTATATTCATGCGTTCTTTATTCCTTTCGTTCTATTTGCATGAATTCGACTGCTTTTGATATCGTGAATCGTTGTCTTGGATATTGTGAAATGTTGTGTATATGTCATCTTGGATTTACTTACCTGGGCTCGTCATTCTTATGTTTGACTGAGTGCGAGTCGCGACGAGTAGCGAGAGGGAAAGCTTCATAGCTAGGTGAATTTTTGTATATTTTGTATTTACTTTCCTCTGATGATATTTATTGGGTTCCACAATTAGGTTGCCTAACTTTCTATATTATGGTTGAGTTATTTAATGTATAGTTGTTTCCGCTAAATTGTAAAACTCGAAAAATACTAATAACTCAACTGTAAAATTGTGAATTTACGTATAATGATGGATTGGGAGGCTGACTAAGCTCTCGTTGACCTTGCGAGACTGGCTCGGGGGTCCACGTGAGCTTAGGCCGGACGGAGCCCAATTCATGGAAAATTTGGGCCGTCACAGTTGGTATCAGAGCTTAGGTTCAGACGAACCTAGGGGAAAGTTTAACGGGCAAAATGAGACACAAAACCAGTGGAAGTTAGGAACGGTTGAACTTAGAGTGGAACCCTATGATCCTGACTTAACTCTTCGGTGGGAAGTGAGGAGAGTTGAGGATATATGAACTATTTGATGTGTTGTATTATACAACTATCGATATATATATATATATATATATATATATATATATATATATATATATATATATATATATATATATATGTATATAGGATTCACTCTCGTGTATCGCGTGAGACACGATGAGTAATGATGATGACCTTGTCTTTGCTTGATAATCCTTTACTAGGACTTTGAGATGGTGCAGACAACAAAGAAAAAAAAGGTTTAAGGGTTATATTTCCATCTGATATGAGGTCGTATTGCATTGCCTTCATGCAAGGATCAAATGTAACAATGTTGGTGATTGTGGCATATTTGGGAATAGTGGAGCTGCTTGGATAAGTACTCGTGCCTTGGAAATGCGGGAGTTGTTCAGCCTCGCGGATAGTGGCTTAAGAATTGAGTTAGTTCAATGATAAATTGAGATAAATAGCATGGTTAGTTTGGTGAAGCCAATTGAGGATTTCCTATAGTAGTGAGACTTGAAATGGAAGTTTGAGTTTCTAAATGGTGTTGACTTGATAATAACGGAAATTGACGTGGTTGGATAATATAAAACGAATGGAACAATTGATGTAAGGAACATTCGAGAAAGTAAAGTTAAAAAAAGAAACGAAGAGCAGACTCTAAGGGAGCAGAGTGTTGAGATGACTTGAGAGCTAACGATTACATCATGTACAGACTCTTTAGCTTTGATGAAAGCCTTGGAGTAGTAGTGTTGGATCATAAGCCCAAGTAACTCTACTTTAGTGACACTAAGCATTTATAATCTCAGGGTCGGTGAAGTCGACCACCACCTTTAGGGACTTGTAAATGAGTTACGTGTCGAAGTAAAGTCTGCGACTAATTCTAAAAGTTAGATGCCATTTAAGTATTGTATATCTCAAGGATCCTCACATGCTAAAATTTGTTTAGATGCGTTAGTAAACGCACTGAAAGGAACTTCTTGTGCAAGTAGTGCTTGCGAGATTCGAGACATGCGGTGCCTCGAGATTCGTGTCACACAAATCTCGAGGCCACATTTACTTTGAAAGTCAAAAAGTGAACATGTTCGAGTGAACAAGTTGAACTCGTAATTACATGAGGAGATGCTGAGCACACCAACTTAAACGGGAATTAGAGTGACGACTCAGGTGAGGCAGTGCCACGAGTTTTAGCGGCATCACTCGGAAAATTTTCACGGTGGTACGAATCTCGGAGCAGCAAATCATGATGTTTTGGCCACACCAGGTCATATGAAGGAGAGCATCGTATCAGTTTCGACGAAATCGCGACGACGCGATGGAGGTGATGTGTACTTCGCCTAATTTTCGTGTGATTTGAATGATTTTGGTAAATTAGCCCTCAAATGTCTAAATGGACACCGGGGACTTAGGAGTCGGGTGTGGGGTGCGCAAATCGAGATGCGAGCGACGTTTTGAGGTTCGCGTTTTCTCGAGGTAAGTAAACCAGTTACGAACTTATACAATATTTCATTTCTCTTCATTGACTGTTGTTGTTTACTGTTATGATATAGCTTTATTGTTGTTCACTGCTTTGTGATTGTAGCTATCCGTGGACTTGTTATTGATTGAGTGGGTCCATTGGCAAGCGAGTCGTGGTTACTGTTTAACTGCGATATGAGCTCTTATCCGTACGTCGTCGATATCTCCCGATTGAGTGTACGTTGGGGGCTCTTATCCGGGACGTAGATATCTCATAGTCGCAAGGGTTAGGGCTGGGAGGCATAGGACTCGTCCTAAACCCGAGTCTGCTGGGGCTTTTCCATGACTCGACGACTTTTTGGTCGGGACTCCTTGTTATTTGGCACCACTCATCAATGGATTGTTTACAGTCTGTTATATTCATGCGTTCTTTATTCCTTTCGTTCTATTTGCATGAATTCGACCGCTTTTGATATCGTGAACTGTTGTCTTGGATATTGTGAAATGTTGTGTATATGTCCTACTGGATTTACTTACCTGGGCTAGTCATTCTTATGTTTGACTGAGTGCAGAGCCGCGGACGAGTAGCAGAGGGAAAGCTTCATAGCTAGGTGAATTTTTGTATATTTTGTATTTACTTTCCTCTTATGATATTTTCTGGGTTCCACAATTAGGTTGCCTAACTTTCTATATTATGGTTGAGTTATTTAATGTATAGTTGTTTCCGCTAAATCTTAAAACTCAAAAAATACAAATAACTCAACTGTATAGTTGTGAATTTACGTATAATGATGGATTAGAAGGCTGACTAGGCTCTCGTTGACCTTGCGAGACTGGCTCGGGGGTCCACGTGAGCTTAGGCCGGGCGTAGCCCAATTCATGGAAAATTGGGGTCGTCACAGTTGGTATCAGAGCTTAGGTTCAGGCAAACCTAGGGGAAAGTTTAATGGGCAAAATGAGACACAAAACCAGCGGAAGTTAGGAACGGTTGAACTTAGAGTGGAACCCTATGATCCTGACTTAACTCTTCGTTGGGAAGTGAGGAGAGTTGAGGATATATGAACTATTTGATGTGTTGTATTATACAACTATCGATATATATACATATATATATATATGTATATATGATTCACTCTAGTGTATCGCGTGAGACACGATGAGTAACGATGATGACCTTGTCTTTGCTTGATAATCCTTTACTAGGACTTTGATATGGTGCAGACAACAAAGAAGGAAAAGGTTTAAGGGTTATATTTCCATCAGATATGAGGTCGTATTGCATTGCCTTCATGCATGGATCGAATGTAACAATGTTGGTGATTGTGGCGTATTTGGGAATAGTGGAGCTGCTTGGATAAGTACTCGTGCCTTGGAAATGCGGGAGTTGTTCAGCCTCGCGGATAGTGGCCTAAGAATTGAGTTAGTTCAATGATAAATTGAGATAAATAGCATGGTTGGTTTGGTGAAGCCAATTGAGGATTTCCTATAGTAGTGAGACTTGAAATGGAAGTTTGAGTTTCTAAATGGTGTTGACTTGATAATAACGGAAATTGATGTGGTTGGATAATATAAAACAAATGGAACAATTGATGTAAGGAACATTCGAGAAAGTAAAGTTAAAAAAAGAAACGAATAGCAGACTCTAAGGGAGCAGAGTGTTGAGATGACTTGAGAGCTAACGATTACATCATGTACAGACTCCTTAGCTTTGACGAAAGCCTTGGAGTAGTAGTGTTGGATCATAAGCCCAAGTAACTCTACTTTAGTGACACAAAGCATTTATAATCTCAGGGTTGGTGAAGTCGACCACCACCTTTAGGGACTTGTAAATGAGTTACGTGTCGAAGTAAAGTCTGCGACTAATTCTAAAAGTTAGATGCCATTTAAGTATTGTATATCTCGAGGATCCTCACATGCTAAAATCTGTTTAGATGCGTTAGTAAACGCACTGAAAGGAACTTCTTGTGCAAGTAGTGCTTGCGAGATTCGAGACATGCGATGCCTCTAGATTCGTGTCACACAAATCTCGAGGCCACATTTACTTTGAAAGTAAAAAAATGAACATGTTCGAGTGAACAAGTTGAACTCGTAATTACATGAGGAGATGTTGAGCACACCAACTGAAATGGGAATTAGAGTGACGACTCAGGTGAGGCAGTGCCACGAGTTTTAGCGGCATCACTCGGAAAAGTTTCGCGGTGGTACGAATCTCGGAGCAGCAAATCATGATGTTTTGGCCACACAAGGTCATATGAAGGCGAGCATCGTATCAGTTTCGTTGTTCGGCGAGGCTGATGTCTAGTCGTGCACTACGGTGGCATCGATGTAGACACTGCAGACGATGTTATGGTGAGTGAGAGCGTGGGAGTACACACATCGGAGTACCAGTCGCATTCTAGGCATCGTCACAGTCAGTGCGAGGGTCTGGAGATGATGGACATATGCCAGTTGGAACGGGATTTCAATGTACTTGTGTGGGCGTGTGGACAGCCATAAACGAATTCATGCTACTGCCACTTCAAGTCCGACTGATTTACATTTCTCGCGGGCTTACAACGGATATACATATGTTAGTGACAATGGATCATGAAATGAAAATGTTTATTTGTATTCCAATATATGTTGCGAGGATGTTGCCCTGACATATATTGATGGGAGGAGACAGATGGTGTGTTCTTTGCTTGGAGGTCGCGGAGGAGCCCAACTCGTCACGGAGGAGCCCAGCTTGTCGCGGAGGAGCCTAGCCCTACAAAGTAAGATGGGGGTATGGCCTTAGGCGAGTATGGCCTTGGGTCTTTATTCATAAAATACCATTGTCCCAGGAGACTTGCTTCAATTTCGAGGACGAAATTCTAATTCGTTGGGAAGAGTGTAACGGCCCAAAAATTTGACTTGTGCCACGTGTCAAGTTAAGGTCATGTGTAGGACCCACTCGTCCAAATACGTATATCCGAATCCAATTTAAGATGATACGCTAACTATGCGAGGAATTCGGTGATCCGAAACACGAACGGGGACGCGCCTCGAGTCCCGTGCCAACATTGGGCCGAAATGATACGTCTCGTGTTGCGTGTAGCGCGAGTATCGAGAGTTTAAAATGAGGCGGGTTGGTGCCTCGGGATGGGCGCAACTTGGTTGTTGGGTTTGCCTCGAGATTAGTGTTGCACGAATCTCGAGGATACTTTTGATATGAAATAAAAAAAAATAAATAAAATATATGCATATATATATGTATATATATGGGATAGATAAGGATAAGGGAGAGAAAAAAAGAAAAAAAAAAAAAGAGATCGGGAGAGTGATCGTGAGGAAAAGAAGGGAAAAAAAAAAGGAAGAGAGATCGAGAGATCGGAGACGTGAAGGTGGCGGCCGGCGGACGACGGGTACCGATGGCGCTCGACGACGATGGACCAAGAGCACGACAACCGGTGGCGTGGACGGGAGCGTGGCCTGGCGCGCGGCGAACGCGGGCGGCGGCTCGGCGAGACGCGGGACGACGCGCGCGTGCGGAGGTTGGCGCGTGCGGCGGGCTAGCGACCTCGGCGGCTCGCGATCAACCGCGAACGGCGTCTCGCGCGCGCTGCGGTGGCGATTTCGGCGGCGGTGGCGGACAAACGGCGGCGAGGACGACTTGCGTTGGCGAGGCTCCGATGACGCCGCGGTGTGGTCGCTTCGGCGGCGCGGACGCGCGGATGGTCGGACGAGCGGGGTTGGATCGGCAGCAGCGAAGCGCGCGCGCCTTGCGCGCGACCGGCGACCGGCTGCAGCGGCAGCGCAGCGCGGCGCGCGCGGTGGCGCGCTTTGTCGACCAGTCGAATGCTCGATTTCGACGAAATCGCGACGACGCGATGGAGGTGAGGTGTACTTTGCCTAATTTTCGTGTGATTTGATTGATTTTGATAAATTAGCCCTCAAATGTCTAAATGGACACCAGGGACTTAGGAGTCGGGTGTCGGGTGCGCAAATCGAGACGCGAGCGACGTTTTAAGGTTCACGTTTTCTCTAGGTAAGTAAACCAGTTAGGGACTTATACAATATTTCATTTCTCTCCATTGAATGTTGTTGTTTACTGTTATGAGATAGATTTATTGTTGTTTACTGCTTTGTGATGATAGCTATCTGTGGACTTGTTATTGATTGAGTGGGTCCATTGGCAAATGAGTCGTGGTTACTGTTTAACTGCGATACGAGCTCTTATCCGTACGCCGTCGATATCTCCCAATTGAGTGTACGTTGGAGGCTTTTATCCGGGACGTAGGTATCTCATAGTCGCAAGGGTTAGGGCTGGGAGGCATGGGGCTCGTCCTAAACCCGAGTCTGTCGGGGCTTTTCCGTGACTCAACGAATTTTTGGTCGGGACTCCTTGTTATTTGGCACCACTCATCGATGGATTGTTTACAGTCTGTTATATTCATGCGTTCTTTATTCCTTTCGTTCTATTTGCATGAATTCGACTGCTTTTGATATCGTGAACTGTTGTCTTGGATATTGTGAAATGTTGTGTATATGTCCTACTGGATTTACTTACCTGGGCTCGTCATTCTTATGTTTGACTGAGTGCAGTGCCGCGGACGAGTAGCAGAGGGAAAGCTTCATAGCTAGGTGAATTTTTGTATATTTTGTATTTACTTTCCTCTGATGATATTTCCTAGGTTCCACAATTAGGTTGCCTAACTTTCTATATTATGGTTGAGTTATTTAATGTATAGTTGTTTCCGCTAAATTGTAAAACTCGAAAAATACTAATAACTCAACTGTAAAATTGTGAATTTACGTATAATGATGGATTGGAAGGCTGACTAGGCTCTTGTTGACCTTGCGAGACTGGCTCGGGGGTCCACGTGAGCTTAGGTCCGGGAGCTCAATTCATGAAAAATTGGGGCCGTCGCAGTATCAACACTCGATTCCCTTATATGAAAGATTTGCCTATCACCAAGTCCACAAACTAGTCCAACCGGACTTAGCACCTACTACCAACATTTATTGAGAACATTAGATTTAATCATATTCTCAATTAATAAATATTTATTTTAGGCAACCTGCCCTTTTTGTTATTCTTACTTGGATGGTCCAACTATCTCGAACTTGTAATATCTGATGCAAGGACTCCTAGCGAGCTCCACTAAGTTAGTTACATATAATGTTTAACAATGCACCCCAATCTATCCGTATGTCCTACTTATACGATTCATATCATATTCTAGTAGCAATGTAAATAACTATAAGACTAATAACTTAAATCCCAACTTACCTGGTACGCTATTTTCCAAATTTCTAATTGGCACTTACGAGCGCACTCGAACATTCAGTTAACCTAAATAGGTTAAGTGTTGATAAATTAATTAAGTTAACTTGCTAGAAAAATCAATTTTGAAAACCACTTTATAACTATTTATAACCATTTTAAGTTTCACCTCTTTATTAGTAAATTTTAAAACTAAAAGTTCATTTCACTTAATTTATTCTATTTAATTTAAATTCTGATTATATATATGTATATAAATTTTTTAGCAGCTGGGCCGATCCAGGGGCTTGGATCGGCCCAACTACTGGGTTAGGCCTGGGTCCACCTCAGGCCCAACTGGTCGAGGTGGGGGGAACGCACTTCCCAAAACTGCGCTGCTAATGCGGCGTAGTTTGGGGAGGGGTTGGGCCAATCACCCAATCTTACATCTGGTTGGGCCAACTGTCATGCGATTGGGCCAAAGGCCTAACCAATACCTATCGAATGAAGGGGGAGCGCATACAACGCTCCCCTCCTCTTCCATGGCGGACTGCACTATTGCGCAGGTTCGGCCCTCTTTTTTTTTTTTTTTTTCAATCCAATCTTCCTTAGTCGGCACTCCATTTCAATCAACAAGAAAACTCATTTTAAGATCTCATGAAAACATTGATTTGGCCTTGTCGATTAATCACAAAATTTGATATAACAATTTTCAAATAATAATTCTTCTTCTTTGAATAAACCAAAACTAAGAGATCGGATTATGGAATTATTACCTTGATTCAACGCCTTGAAGCTTCACGAATCTCCCTCGCACTTGCTACCTACTCTCCAGGTCACTTGTGCGTTTTTTGCGTGTACTCTCATCCTAAAGCTAGAGGAAGTCAGAGATAACTCATAACTTTTTATTCATTCCTAATATTCAATATTCCCATTATTTTCTCTTTCCTTTTTATGGGAATATAATTGGATTAATAATCATTCCTATATTAAGATCAATCAAAGATTTCCAAATTTTCTTTTTTTCTTAAATCGACAACTTAAAATTGGAAACTAATATCTTTACTTGCCATTTCCTAATGAACTCTGCAATGATTATTAATCCAATTATATTAAGATCAATCAACGACTGCAATTGACCACCTGGTCTCTGATGCTCTACTTTTACCTACTAGCATGTATCGCATCTCCTAATGAACTCTGCAATGTCGGTACTCATCTTCGGCCACTAATATGTCAACTTCATGTTCGATACATCTTGTTATGTCCCGGATGTATGGTATGGTGTGCTTGGTTTCTTTCAATCTTCGAGTTGGAATCCATGTAATTCCTCTTTCCCTCCAAATCTTCCGATCTATAATCGAGAGACGAGTTGATCCGAATCCATGATCTATCTCGATACCTCAATTTTCATTTTTGTTTAGTTTTTAAAGTCTTACATATATAGGTCTCAATCCAAGCACATTTAACTTTGCCAATATATAATAAAAATCATCGCCCGCACCCCCTCCAACAACTCCTTGGGAACATCCCAAAAAAAACAAAATTTGACATTCATACATCGACAATATATATCAACAAATATTCAATTGAGAGAACAAAAATGTAAAAATCAAAAATTGAAAAAGATATATATCCAAAAAAATTGTATAGTATTACAAATGCTCCAAATTTCTAAATATTCACAAAACCACAAATCCTATTGTTCAACAACCACAAAAAAAAAATCTTACAATCCTATAAATATGCACAAAAAGAATTATCAATCGAAAAGTCTTGAGATGTTCTTCAACACCACTCTCTATGACCAAGGGACATTTGAAACAACTTAATAATTGAATAGTTGAACTTAAATTTTTCAGGACATAAGCATCATAGGAGATAGAGTTAAGGTAGAAGAGCAATAAAGTAGTATTTACTTGAATTTATTTAAAAAATATTAAAATTTGATCTTTGGTTAAAGGGGTAGATGAACAAACCAAATACCAAATTTAAATATTTTTCATTGATTCTCAAAGTAGTATCTTATGAATTTTTTAAGAGACTAAAAGTAATCTTTGGTTAATGGGTAGAATTGCTTAACTACTTCTTTCTCTTAAATATTTAACCAATGTTTTGCCCATCTCTATCTTTGGTTTATGGCTTATGTTTTAAGTCAAAATGCTCTATTTCAACAATACAAAGAGCAGAGTCATTAGACAACTCTATTAAGCATGGAACTGTTAACTAAACTAAACATTTGTGAATTTACACATTTAATAAGGTCATGTGGAAAAATTACAAGCCATTTTGGGAAGAACAAACTTACCTCGACTTTTAGCATTTCCTTCTCAATCACTTGTCTAAGCTATCGCTTTCTACAAAGTTCCAAAAAAGAATACATTGTAAGCAAGTAGCAAATTTCTAATAAAATTCTAATAAATTGTTTGGCCATTGTAAAACTATAAAAGATAAAATCCTAATTACTACTCAGCTAATTATGTCATAAATCTATGAAGTCCGCCATCACAAAACCTTGACAATTTTGATTCTTCATTTGGTTGGTCATAATATCGAATAGAACACTTCCAAGTCAACCTTCGAATAACATAGCAACAAAAAGCCGCTTCTCATATTAAAAGCCTATTTTTCGCTTAAAACATTTAAGATCAAGACTAAACATAGAGAAACTAAGATGATTCAACAGATTAAAACAAAAAGCCAACCTCTAATTTTAAACAAAACTTTGCAAACTAATTGTGTATCTACTTACCAACTTGTACACCACCCCTAGCATGATCATCTCCTTAAAAATTCTCCAAAATCTCTCTACATCTAATATATAAATATGTATGTCATACTTACATGCGAACACGCTTGTCCATAAAACTTTCCCTGCGTCCGAATAAGCGCAAGTTCATATTTCCAAGTTCCAATTGCAAAATTTCACAAGCCATGTTGAGAGCATTGCTAACTAGCAAGGCGATAAGCAATGGTAGAAATAAAATTGTCGAAAAAGAACATCCTAACATTATGCGTCCACTCAAAACATACCTAAATGCAATGTCTTCTACAAACATTCGCGAGAAGTACCTGCTTAACAAATAAAATGGGAGGGAAGAAAATTGAACAAATTGAAACAAAAACGAAAAACACAAAACCAAACACGAAAGATCGAAGCTTTCAAGACCAAACAAAACTCTACCAAAACCCCATTACCGAAACACAAAACAAACCCTAGACACCACAAAACCCCAAAAAACTCACATGCAATCTCCAAACAATAAAAAAAAATCTAAAATCGAAACCCTAAAAACCAAAAACAGAACTCACATCGAGAATCCCCGGCAAGTCGTCGACCGAGCCGGGGGGTCTCGCGTCAAGCTTCGTTGAGCTCGAGCTCCAGTTCTGGTCCGTCATTCTCTCGAATCTCACCCTTCAAAACCCTATCGATCACGAACTCACTCTCATCAAAGAAACCCTAGAACGAACCCTAGAAACCAAGACGTGAGGGACTAAATCTAGGGTTTGGTACGCGAAATCTTCGGACGAACAACATGGCTATTGGTGAGAATGACCCAGTTTCCACACGGACCACCACGTGAGAGAGAGAGAGAGAGAGAGCGGTGACGTGAGAGAGAGCGGTGAGAGCGAGAGAGGTTTGTTGAGAGAGAGAGAGAGAAGCGGTGAGGAGAGGTTTGTTGAGACAGAGGTTTTGAGAGACGAGAGAAAGAAAGAGAGGTTTTGAGAGAGAGAGAGAGAGAGAGCCCTGATTTTAGGGAGAGACGGACTATTGTGGGTATGTAGATCAAGCATGCACGAATCTCGAGACATAATGAACGGTTGAAAAAAAGAAAGTTTTGGTGGGAATGTTGGCGCCATTTTTTAGAGATGGAATTTAATTCCATCTCTAATTGCAACAAATCCGTCTCAATATTTCCGCTAATTCTCTAACTTTTTAATTTAGAGACCACCATTTAATCATTTTTAACCTCAAATGACAAAAATTTAATGTTTAAATTGTTAATTAGTTTTGGTCATGCCAAAACCCTAAAAATCTTAACTTCGTCCATGACATGCCCAACTCTCACAAACCAATTATTTTGCCATATTTAACCAAGCTTACACCAAATTAGACCCAATTTCAACCTCAACTACTACCAACTAACACGAAACTCGAGGTAAAATCTTACCTACATATTTTTGAAATTAATTATTTTAAATTATTCAATCTTTTATATAATAAATAATATAAACATCACACAAAAATATCATACCTCAGTGTCTACACCCGAGATTTGGACATACGGGTCACGACGAGTGGATCCCACTTACGACCCTATGACACGTGACACGAGTTAGATTTTTAGGGTCGTTACATTTAAGTGGGCCCGAAACACTGAAAATTGACTAGTTTTTTTTTATTAAATATTTGTGAAAGAGAAGCAAAAGCTCAGTTTGACAGACTTTTGAACTTTGTGATTTTCATTTGAAAGAGCATTTGGTTGTATCGTGGGGACAAATTTTAGGAGAGAATTTTGTCACTGAATTCAGAGATATTTCTGTCTTAGGACATTACTTTCGTGCAAGCCTCCAATTAAAATTTTTATTTGTTGTTCAATTTTGTTAGTATTTATTTTTAAACTCGTTGTATTCATATCTATATTATCATTATTGATTGTTCTATTTAATATGTTATTTTTTAAATAGTGATGAGCGTTATAATGAAAACTTATTGGTAGTTTATCCTGGTCAATGTGTTTGGTGGGTCTGACTTGACCGCATAGAATAGTCGCACTCGAAGGGAAAGGATACCCATAGTTTTTTCTTAAATAAAGCGTTAAAATGTAAGTATAATTTTCTTTTCCTATCGAATGAGTTTATTGATCGGCTAACATATGGCTAATTAAAATGAAGTTAAACATGTGCAATAATTGTGAAGATATATAAGAATAATTTTTGAATTTATTTGTAAAGATGAGCACCTTTTTAATTTTTGGAATGTTAAAACTTAAAATTATTATTCATATTTTCACAATTTATAATAATTTATCATATATATGTTAATATAAATTATTTATCACTAAAATTTTAAAGTTTATTCCCTTCTCAAAGCGCAGAAGTTATTTAATATATTATGTAAAAGTTAATGATCTAATTTATATTAATGTAGCATAATATTTTTACAATGAAACCTGTAATTCACAATCTATAACGAACCTACACATTATCAAGTTTAGTGAATATCCAGATAGTATTATTTAAAAAAATAATAATAAATGCGTATCAAACTACCAACAGATATGAATATCCGCATGTTTTTTAATAAAGGCATTTGAAAATATAGAGTAATTGTCTCATATGGTTGGAGATCCCAAATTTAGGTTATTATTTGAACGAATTAGGAAAAAAGTTTTGGGGTAATTTTTAAAGAAACTGTTTATAGAATAATAAACAGACGACATAGTATACTTACCTTTTCTACATCACATTGTTTGACATCACATTTTAATCGGAAAAGTAGTTGATTGAAACAAATATAAAGGTGTTATTAGGTATGCTTAATTCCAGCTGGATTTTGGTGGGTATTGCTTCAAATTCTTGTTTATAGGTCTTTTGGAGGTTTAGGCGGCCGAACCCTCTCGGCCACCCCCCGCCGCCAACCACCAAACCCACAATAAACGCAACGACTCATCGCGATTTCGGTCTCCTCTCCTTCCCGGCGTGTCACTTCTCCTCCTCATCCTCTCATTTTCTTCTTCCTCGCTCTCGATTTTTCTCGCTGTTTTGGCCGATCGTTTGTATTTGTGTTTTTTGTGTTTGCATGTGTGTTGTGTGTGTATGTGATGTAGGTGTAAGTGGGTAGGTGGGGATGGTGAGTGTGTGTGTACGTGGTGGAGGAGGGTGGACAACTGGTGAGTTTGGTTGGACATGTGTGGTGTTGTTGTGGTGACACCATTACGACACTCGCCGCGTTTACGGATGTTTCGATGCCCGTTTTCACGTCCGAAAATGGGATGTCCGCATACCGTCGCGTCGTTAGTTACAAAAAATATAGTTCATATGTGTATTTT
Source organism: Stephania yunnanensis (assembly GCA_039657365.1). Lineage (NCBI taxonomy): Eukaryota > Viridiplantae > Streptophyta > Magnoliopsida > Ranunculales > Menispermaceae > Stephania > Stephania yunnanensis. The sequence goes on along the minus strand of CM077584.1, from coordinate 45,548,705 downwards.
TTGTTTTCCTCGACATATACCCGGCACCTGCGTCGGTACGCATATCGAGGCATGTCCCCGCTCTCATCTCTACATCTAAAATTGTACCAAATGACTTAGTAAGTCTACAAAATACATAACACTAGGCACAAATCAATATAAAAATACAATATACCTCGGCCACGTGCCTCGGTCGGTGCACGTATCACGGTGTGGGTCCCACGTCGACGGTCGGTGATCCCGATTAAGGGATATAAACCAGGGTTAGAGATTTGGGGCCGTGACAAATATTCCCAACAAAAATGAAATTTCGTCCTCGAAATTAAATTTAAGTTATGGTTCTACCTGACTCGAACATGTACGGGAATCTATCTCGCATGTAATCCTCCCGCTCCCAAGTGAGTTCCGTGTTATCGTGGAACTGCCACTTGACGAGTACCTTTGGAATGGTCTTGCTCCTCAACTGTTGTACCTTCCGGTCTAGGATCTGAATGGGTTGTTCCTCGTACGAGATGTCATCGCTCGGGTCGATCTGACTCAAGTCAACTGTCGATCGCACTCCCGCCTTCGACTCGGCTAGTCGAAGCATCGAAATGTGGAACACGGGATGGACCCCTGACATATGTGGAGGTAATTCTAGCTCGTATGCCACTTTCCCGACCATTTTATTAACCATGAAAGGTCCGATGTATCTCGGTGCGAGCTTACCTTTCACCCCAAATCTCTGAAGACCCCTTCGAGGGGAAACCTTTAAATAGACAAAGGCTCCCTCGGAATACGCGAGATCACCGCGATACTTATCTGCATATTTCTTCTGTCTGTCCTGTGCTCCTCTGAGTCTCTGACGTATCAGTTTGACCTTCTCCATGTGGTCAACAACAATTTCAGGCCCCACTATTTCTCGGTCCTCTAGCTCAGCCCAACACGATGGCTAGTGACATGGTCTGCCATTCAAGGCCTCAAATGGTGCCATCTTAATGCTAGCCTGATAATTGTTGTTATATGCGAACTCACACAATGGTAGGTACTCTGCCCAAGATCCGCCAAACTCTAACACGCGTGCTCGCAGCATGTCCACGAGGACCTGAATCAATCGCTCAGTCTGCCCGTCAGTCTGAGGGTGGAAAGACGTATTGAACTGTAGTCGCGTACCGTATTGCTCTTGCATACTCTTCCACATCCTGGACGTAAACGTAGCATCTCGATCCGAAGTGATCGTTACTGGTACTCCGTGCAGTCTAATAATCTCTCTCTCGAATAGTACGCCACCGATCGAACGTGTAATGCGACGCCACTGGCAAGAAATGAGCAGACTTCGTCAATCTGTCAACTATAACCCAGATGGAGTCATGTCTCTTCGCGATCCTCTGTAATCCTCTGACAAAATCCATAGAGATGTCTTCCCACTTCCATCGGGGAATGAGAAGCGGCTGTAGTAATCCCCAAGGTCCGCGATGCTCGGCCTTCACTTCGCTGAAGATACCACAGTTCCTGATGAATCTAGACACGTCTGCCTTCATCCCAGGCCACCAAAAATGTCTCCTCATATCGTGGTACATCTTAGTCCTGCCTAGATGTATGGTAAATCTGGAACGGTGTGACTCTTGAAGGATTTCATCTCTCAGATCCGGTACCTCTGGTATCCACAACCTACCCCGGTATCTCAGACACTGATCTGTCATTTCTGCCCAATCTGTACACTCTACACTTCGTGTTAACTCACTGAATCTCGAGTACAACTGGTCGTTCCTCTGTCCCTCTGACACTCGCTGTGTAGACACGGTCTAGAGTCTCATTTGGGCGCAAATCATCGCCTGAGTCTCGGTAGGAACCTCTGTCTGACACACTGTCGTCGCTGCTTCGAGTAATCCAAACTCATGCATCATGTGACATGTAACCACTTCAGCGTCTCTACTCGGTCTCCTACTCAGCGCATCTGCGATTACGTTCACTTTTCCTGGATGATATTCCAAGGAAAAGTCGTAGTTCAGGTATTCCAACCATCTGCATTGTCTCATGTTCAGTTCTTTCTGGGTGAACAAATATTTTAAACTTTTGTGGTCGGTGAAGAGTGTGAATCTTTCTCCATACATAAGGTATCTCCAAGTCTTCAGCGCAAACACAACCGCTGCCAACTCTAGATCGTGAGTGGGATAGTTCTTCTCATGTACCTTCAACTGTCTCGATGCGTATGCTACGACGTCGCTACCCTGCATCAACACATAACCCAAACCTGTATAACAAGCATCTGTGTACACTAGAAATCCTGTCCAGCCTCTGGCAGTACTAACACTGGTGTTGTAGTTAATGACCTCTTCAACTGAGCAAATGCAGCCTCACACTTCTCAGTCCACTCATAAGCAACATCTTTCTGTGTCAGCCTTGTCATTAGCGAAGCGATCTTCGAGAAATCCTTCACAAATCTACGGTAATATCCTGCTAACCCCAAAAAACTTTTGATCTCAGGTACTGATGACGGCGTCGGCCAACCTATTCTGGTTCAGGCCGGGTCGGGTCTGACCCGTTTGGGTCGACCCGACCCAAACAGAAAAATAAAAAAAAAAACAAAGAAGAGAAAAAGGGAAGAAAAATGAAAGAAAATTTGGAAAAATTCTGGAAAAAATGGAAAAAATTGGAAAAATTATATTTCAATAAAATAAAGTTGATTGAACCAATTTGAATACACAATAAACCCACTATACTTGAACTAATGAGACACCAAACTCATGAACCTAGGAAAAGGGCACGGGAGAGCGAAGGCTGGTAAAGCTAAGACGTTACTTTGTTGTAGTGAGTATACCCATTGACATTTTTGCTTGGCATTTCATTCCTATAAATTGTTGTCCTTGCATAGTCCTTTTGACTATTTACCTTTGTACTCTTATATCATGTGTTTCTTTGCGTATATGCTCATTTGATGAGTCTAGTTTGCATGATATCCATTTATTTGATTTAATTCATTGATTCCATTCCATGGTATGTCTATTCTTGTTGTTTCAAATGTGAATTGAATGATAAATAACATGCTATTAGACTAGTGAATATCTTATAAATGTTTAAGAGGACTTGTATTCATTATTTGTTTAGGTGTGTAGATGTGCCTATGCCTTGACAATCCATATTTGGTATTTCTTGAAAATTTAAAAAGTAGTTGTTGCATTTAGGTCCCGTACTTGATCGAGGTGTGCGCGAATCACGGGGTTAGAGTCCCTGGGGATGTCGGCACACATTTCCTGACATTGTATGACACTCGGGGTTAGAGTCCCTGAGGTGGTCTACACACCGGGGTTAGAGTCTCTGGTACTATATGATTATCGGGTCGGGGTGACACGTTTCACTATCGATCAGACCTAAATCACGACTACTTAGCCTAGTGTCAGTATCACTTGTTTAACTCTGATATTTACTCGCATATGGTTTATTTTTCAGTTTTCCAATTTATATGCTTTTAAATACCATTTGAATATTTGGAAATGCAACTTAAACTTGTCATCGGGGATTACTGTTTTATTCTTGTACTCACCGTCCTTTTTATGACGGTGGGTGCAGAACCATTTACCAACAGGACGGGCAAGGAGAAGATCGGTGATTATCCCTGAGCCCGTGGCGCGTCACTAGATCGATTGTAGGTCTTCTTTTGATATTTTGATTGTATAGTTTATATATGTCTTTCAGATACTTTTTGGGGTTGTATATTGGGTTGAGCATTAGTTCCCCGACTTGACTTAGACCATTTTATCGTTTCAATGAACTTTGAAGACTATATATATATATATATGCGATGCCATTTCCCGATTTTCCACACTTCAATTGCTTGTTTATTTAATATAGGCATTTGAGTGTTTATTGCTTCAAATGCTTGTTTATTGATGTTTGCTTGGTAGGCAGTTGAGTGTTTAGAGTGGTTGTGCGATTGGTCTTAATGTTGTTGGATAGATTGATAGCTCTCTAGCATTTAATGGAAATTGTTGAAACATGAGGTACCTTTTCCAAAAGCTATACATCACGTTTAATAACCCATCAGAATTGATGGGTCCACTTCATATAGTGTTAGTAATAGGTCTAGAGATGGGTCACCTGGGAAGAGATCGTCTTTGCAGTCATCGTCTCCATCTTCATCTCATCATTCAGAGCAAGCCCCTTACATGTATCTTTGGATGGTTAAATTCAGCTACTAATAAAAAGAGTCTAAGTCCACTATCATCTTTAAACTTGGACAGGGGGAGAGATGTTCACTTGATTCTAAAAGGAATCAATTATAAATTCAAATGAATAAAAAGATATGAGATATTAAGAATATATAAATGAAAGGTCAGAGCTTTGTATCTACCAAGTAAATATTATTGAACTCAGTTTTCATTTGGTGTATAAAGTAAATGTATAGGCACTGTTGTAGATGTGGGTTGACATGTCGTATGATATGATAGAAATAAATAAATAGCAAAAAATAAAAAATTGAGAAAAAAGAAAATTAGAATGGTGAGAGGAGGTAGCTTCTTAACTTTATTTATCCTCCAACTTATATATATGTAACGACCCAGTTTTAATTATGCCGTTAATATGACGTATTTTTAGATGTGACGCCAGCTCAACATCTCATGGACCCCACGGCTAGGACCAAGCACGCCTTAGATAAGTAAATAATTAGTTTTGTGTGATGTTTGCCTAATTTGCGATGTTTATGCTTAATTATGTTGAATTGCATCGCAATGTGTATATTTATATTGTTATTGTTGGTGTGACATAGTCTGATGGGTATTTGCCACGATTAGCTTGTAGAAGTGGATATCGGGTAGGCAAATGACAGTACACTAGGTTGAGAAAATAATGCACACATGATAAGGGAATAAAATTCATTAAATAATTAATATAAATTTCCATTTAGACATTTAATGGTGCGAGTGTACGCGAACGATATGCATCGCGGCGGAGCGGGTACTAAACATTTGGTGGTTTAGTGTATGGGATTGAAGGAGGATAATATCAAGTGACAAAGTCACCAATCTAAGTCACCTTAGATGGACGTTTTAACCTTATCTCAACCATCCAAGCTGTCCTTGGGATCTACACACACACTAGATGACAAAAAGACTATAAAAATCCAAGAAATATCTCATTTCACCACATTTTCTCTCTCCTATCTCATTTTAGACGAAAATTTGAGGGATTTTGGTGAATTTAAAGGGAATATTTGGAGGTTCATACAATGAACAATCAACAATCCAAGATGAGATTCATGTTCTCCTCGTCATTCTTTATGTTTCGAGTATAGATTTTTGGGTTTTGACGTGGATTTTGGATATGTGACTAAGCTCACTGGTTTAAGAGTTTTTGCTATGACTCTTGATTTGGATGAGAGCAATTATCATGGTATTAGATGTTATTGACAGTGGTGTTGAAGTTGTGGAGTATTATTGGGGTTTCACCCAGTTTTGTCTAGGTTTTAGTTAGAATCTCAAATGAGTTTTAATGTGGTTTGAACGTACTCTATGGTAGTTTTGGTAACCCTAAGGGATTGGATTGAATTTTGGGTCGCGAAGTTGGAGCCGAGCTTCCAAAAAAACCATGGGACCACGTTGTAGGAAGGGCATTACAAGCGACACTATGGGGCGGCTCGTGACTCTCATTGTGCCACCTACCGAGCCGTTTCGCCTGGAATAAAAAACTTTTTGAAATTTGGGTTTCGATTCAACCAATTAGGGGCCTATCCTGGGGATCAATACCGGGTATAATATAAATTAATATGATGGATTTGATACTCTAATGTGAATGTGGGAAATTCTAAAGTTTAGTAAATTGATAAATTAACGAAAATTAGGCACTTAGATTTGATCACGGTGTTGGGACACACATTTGGAGACTTGGAGACAGCTTTCGCATTAATAGAGCACGGTCTGAGGTGTATAGTAACACAATTGAAATTCTCTTGAGTATTTATTTATATATTACTTATTTGGGGTTTAGGGTTATAAATTAATAGAGCACGAGTAGGGGTAGACCAAAGTTAACATGGGATGCATTAATTAAGAGAGATTTGAATGGTTTGCAAGCTAAATTGCACTTAATCGAACATGGAAAAGTTTGATCCATGTGAGTATTTATTTATATATTACTTATTTGCTTTCCACTCAGTTATTTCATTATTCCTTTCTGGTATGGTTTATATGGATGGTTTGGTTGAGCGCGCCCCACTGGGCTATTATGTGTGTGTCCACTAGACCATAGCACGTGTCACCTGGGTTCTCGGTGAATATTTTGACATGAGGATCTTTTCGGTGCACGTGTCAATGTGCCGTGGGACCGCGCCGACCATCGAGAAGACCTGGAGGCTAGCCATGCTAGAGTGTGACTCGATGGCATTACTCGCGAGAGAGTTCGGAGTATGGTGCTAGTATAACTAAGGTTGTAGACACTTATTTTGAGCTTGTCTATTATGTATTCATGCGATGAGCACAGTTGCCTGTTTTAATTTTTCGCATGTTTATTTAATAGCTTTATTCAAATTCCTGTATCATATTTTGTAAATGCTTATTGAATTTCCTTGGGATTACTCACTCTGGACTTGCCATTTGTTTTGTTGTGATGGCTTAAGTGCAGACTCGATACGAGTTGAGGCAAAGAAAAGTTTGAGGACTACTTACGACAAACTACAACTTCTCCCATACGTTTGTATATATATAAATATTTTCATTTGGGATATGAGATACATTCTAAGCTACCCATGACTTGTATATCGACATATTTAGAGGATTTTGTCCATCTTTCTAATTGTGATGTTTATATTATGGGTTTTTCATATTAGGTTGATGCTGCTAAGACTTGAATTTATTTGTTTACTTTTTGATCAAGTCTAATAAGTCTTCCGCTATAATTGGATTGTTAAAAATGATATTAATAGGTGAATTGAATCCAAATGAACTAACTTATAACTTTTCATGACATAAGTTGGTTAAGTATTGGGTTTTGAATGAAGTTATGTAGGTTAATCGTAAGTGGGACACAACTAGGCCTGACGTGGCAGGGCAATGGACCCGCGTTGGCACCAATGGCAGCCCCGGGATTTAAGGCCGTCACATTTTGGTATTAGAGCCTAGGTTTGTAAAACATAGGGATTTAATAAGAGTATAAAACTTAATGAGTAAAACCTTAGATGTAGAAACCCGAAGTAATTACCCTAGAACCCTAGTTGGGAAGTGATTGTGAGGCGGGTAGTGATTAGGACTATATACGTGGCATGTTTATGTTTGTATATATATTACATACGATGCACGTATATATATATGTGAGGCTGACTCGACGCACGTTCTTTGATGCGGATTCCGATAGATGGGCAGCCTCCGATTCTTACTCTATCCGAGGTCGGAGATACCAGTGACTCGGCTAGGGAGACCTTGATGTTACAGTTACTAGCACAGAGTATGGATGACAAATTCGCTCGGATTTTGGAGATGATGCGAGCTCAAGCAACAACGATGCCAACTCCTACGACTACATTAGTGGCACCGATTTCACAGGTAGTCGTAACCCCTTCTACACGACATACGCCACTTTACGCGGCGATTTCTCAGACATCAATAGAGAGAGTTGGGCCAGTGGTGGTACCAACTAAAATTGTAGCTATCATATTGGATACAACAAAACAGCTAGTCGTGACATCGACATCAGGCAACATGATGTTAGCTGAGGCCAGAGGGTAAGGATTTCATCAGATTTCAGCTAGATTACTTCTACGGAGGAGGAGACCCGAAGATAGCCGGGAAATGGTTATTGTCACATGAGCGGCTGCATAAGCTACTTTTAGTCGTGGAGAGGGATCGACCTCGTCTGTCGAGTTTTTGTTTGAGAGATGACTCTTCGGTTTAGTAAACTACATATGCAGCTACACATCTGAGTCAACTACTTAGGTAGAGTTTCGTGATTGTTCATGGATGAGTATATTTCGATGGAGGTTCATATCAGATTGAGGAAACATTTTCTGGCCCTGGTTCAGGGTAACATTTATGTGTTGTAGTATACATAGCGATACAATATTTATGGTACTACGCCGTGGATATGGCTGGGATAGAGCGGTTTTAGATCTACTATTTTGTTAGGGGACTGGATGAGAGGATTGCGAGCTTTATTGTATCCAGTGGAGGCCATACACTACTAGAGATCTTTGACAAGGCTCTAGCACACGAGACTTATCTAATACAAAGGGGCAGTCGACCTACGTCCACATCTTATCGAGTCAATCTTCACGGAGTTCTCAGCCAGAGTACAGACCGAAGAGAGAGAAAAATCATCAAGGCAGACAAAAACATGGGTAGAGACCTCGTCGAGATGATAGACGGTTAGATCAGGGCTTTCGAAGCGATGGAGATCGACGGGATGATCATGAGGTATGAGGATCGCCAAACGGTGTATGCTACCACCTCTGCACCTAGTAAGCAGCCTAGGCAACATTATAGGCAGGACAGGGATGAGAGAGGACAAGGACAGAGCCAGAGTCATGGTCAAGGTCAGGAGAGTGTCGCTAGACTAGCTGGGAGACATGAGTCTCGTCGATGCTATAGATGTGGTCAGGTTGGGCATTTTCAGGCTGACTATATTAGATCGACACTGCCACCACTACAGTCATACTAGGCCATATATAGGGCTCTTACCGTTGCTCTTGCGGTCACGTAGCCGGGCAGGGAAGCGACCAAACAACTTGTCGAGGGTACGTTATCCATTTGTGTCACTCCCATACATGTCATGTTTGATTCTGATAGTAGTTTTTCTTTTATTGCCAGATGCATGGTAGGAAAGTTAGAATGACAGACACAGACTTTAACACATATATGGTCCTCAGTACGGCTAGTAGAGATAGGATATACCCTAACTGGATATGCCGAGATTGTATTGTTGAGATAAGGGGACATCAGTTATCGGCCGATTTTTGAGTTTTAGAGTATCTAAAGTTCGATGCGATGTTGGGCATGGATTGGTTGTCAACATATCACGCACATATATATTACTTTAATAAGATTGTTACATTTGATATCGAGGGGATTCTAGAGTTATTATTCGTTGGAGTTGTGACAGCTTTACCGATCTCTAGAGGTTGTTTAGCAACAACTTAGGAAATGGAGGCGTTTGTTGTGACTGTTGAGCCAAAGCCGAGGGCGGTGATCAGGGTTGAGGATGTCCCAGTAGTTTTTGAGTTTTTGGATGTATTTCCAAATAACTTGCCAGGACTACCATCGCCCCGAGCAGTTGAGTTCATTATTGAGTTTATACGGGGACATGACCTATTTACAGTCGACCTCTTATAGGATGTCTACTTCCAAGCAAGAGGAGTTGAGGACCCACTTAGAAGAGTTGTTATAGAAGGGTTCATTCACCTTAGTATGTCTCCTTGGGGAGCTCCAGTCCTTTTTGTGAAGAAGAAGGACGACACCATGAGGATGTGTGTTGATTACAAGATGTTGAATCAAGTGACGGTCAGGAATCGTTACCCACTTCCTAGGATTAATGGCTTATTCGACCAATTGGCGGGAGCTAAGTTCTTCTTGAAGATTGCTTTGTGATCAGGATACCATCAGCTAAGGATTCGAGAAGGTGATGTTGAGAAGACCACTTTCAACATGAGATACGACTTATTTGAGTTCACAGTCATGCCATTTGAGCTAACTAATGCGCCAATGATCTTCATGGACTTGATACACAGGGCTTTAAGACCATTTCTGGACCAATACGTCATTGTGTTCATCGGTGACATCTTTGTATACATCACGACTCGTGAGGAGACCCGATAGTCATTTTAGGGATGTTTTGATGACACTGAGAGACAATGACGGTGACAAGATTCAATCGATTATTGACTAGAGGACACTTGAGTCTGTTTACGACATTCAGATTTTCTTGGGTTTGACAAGATATTACCGGCGATTTGTGCAAGATTTTTCATTGAATGCAGTGTCGATGACTACATTGACCAATAAAGATGTCAGATTTGATTGGTTCGAGGAGTATGAGGAAACCTTTTTGGAGTTGAAGATGAAGCTGACTTCTGTGCCAGTGTTAGCATTGCCTGTGGCAGGTAGAGACTTCTCATTTTTACCGATGCTTCAGGCATTGGGTTGGGTTATGCCATAATTCGGGATGGACACCTAGTGGCTTAATTATCTCGACGATTGAGACCCCACAAGGGTAATTATCCAGTGTATGACTTGGAGCTTACATAATTTGTGTTTGCACCGAAGGCTTGAAGGCATTATTTTTATGGAATGAGGTTCATGTTGTTCACTGTGAAATCCGACAATTTCATAAACATGATTAGTCGTTTAATTAAGTATTTTCGAATTTTAATTCGAAATTACGTTTCCTAGGTGGGACCCACGTGTTACGGACCGAGATCATAAGTTAAAATATTATTTTTATGTGTCTCGTGCTTAGTGAATGTAATATAATTTATTCGACGCGAAATATAGTCAAGTTAAGGTTTAGACGCGGCGTTTGTGTGTTTCGAAGTGCGTTGAAAATTTTCTCAATTTTTGGCGAAATTGAGGTATTCTCGAGGTTTAATTTGGGCTTAAAATCAAAGGGATAAATATAAAAAATAAAGAAAAGTGCAAAATGACCAAAAGGGTGGTGCATGTATATGTAAGTGGATAAACAAGGAAAGGCAAATTTGTCATTTACCAACCCAAAACCCATTTTCATATGAGAGACGCAATGGGGGTTTAGATCAAACCCCCCTCTCTATTCAACAGTGTCGAGAACTTCCTTCTTCTTCCTCTCGATCTTCATTTTCCCTTCTTGGTTGCTTCTCCTCTCACAAAACTCTATCGTATGCTCTCCCTCACGGTCTCTCCACTCTCGTGTCTCTCTCTGTTCTTTGTTGACTCTCCTCTCTCTCTCTCTCTCTCTCTCTCTCTCTCTCTCTCTCTCTCTCTCTCTCTCTCGGCCAGCAAGGATGAAGAACTGTTGAAGATAGTTGTTGTTGGAGACCAAGGGGTATATCTCCCTCTCCCTCTCTATTTCTCGGTTCGTCTTCCTCTCTTCCACTCTCGGATTTCACCTCTCGACTGCTCTCTTTCTCTCCCGGTTCTCCAGTGAAGAAAGGGAAATTGGTCAGTGAGCTTTTGGATTTGAAATTTAGTTCTGTTCAGTTAATTGTTGGCTTTGTAAGCTGGTTTGGTTAGAGGAGATGATTGATGAAAATGAACTGTTGAGGGGAGTTTTAGATTGATATCTTGTTTGATAATGAAATTAGGGGTTGTTGTTGGGAGAATTCGACGGGGTTAAGTGGTTTCAATGTAAATTAGTGTTTATAATCAATTTTGGGTGGTATTGGATAGGTTTCATGGGTTTAAAGTAATTTTAGTAAAACAGTCCATGTTTTCATATGTTGTTACATTTTTAGTGATTTTGGGGCTCGATTTTGATTAATTAAATGATAAGTTTTAGGTGAAATTCTCGATGGATTTTCATGTTTGTATATCAATCTTACTTTTTGAGAATCGGCTTGAGGTTTGGTGGGAGTTCAGTGGATTAATTGGAGTCAAAATGGTTGCATAAAAACTAGTTTTGTAGAATTAGTACTGCAGTCCAGTTTTTGGGCTATGGGGTATTGATTTGAGCAATTAAACGGAGGTTTTTGAGCAAAATCTTTAATGGTTTTTCGTGTTTATATATCAAACTTAACCCCTGTAGATCAGATTTTGATTTGAAGGAGGTTTGATAGGGTTTTAAAGGCCGGAAAGAAGGCTAAAAAGTAGGACTGCACTGTTAATTTTCTTATTATTTTGAGTAGGCATGTTGGTGAATTGATTTGAGACATCAAATGAGGTCCGATTGACTTGCGAATGGGTTTGTTTCAATCTTAGTATAACCTTCTTTGACAATAAATAAAGATTTTGGCCATTGAAGTTTGTTTGATCAATGAAAAACAAGGTAGAACATAGCATGTTAATATGGTTCAAAACTGTCCAATTATGACATTTGCGACTTAACAACTTTGCGTAATGTTTTAAATGGGTATTTTTTATCCAAATGAACTAAGGTTGGACTTTTTAGAATCCCTATATATCCTACTTTGAATAGAACCTAAGCTCGTACCTTGGTACAACTTTTAAGTTGGTGAAACATAGTCGTGAAAATGGTCAAAATCAACAAATTAAATTCATTAATGGAATGAAGGCATTGATTCATGATGTAATTAGTAAAATTACATAGTTTTGTAAGAAAATAAGTCGAATTAAGACTCATTGAGGTTCCTAATCAAATTTAAGAAATGAGATAGCTTGAAATTGTTAATTGAGTTGAGAACTCAATTTGGGAATGCACAGCCAAGTTGATTGGTCATTGTGAAGTTAAATAGGTAGTAAAAACCCATTCTAGAGTCTAATTAATGATTTAGAACTTTAATTCCAAAATAATAAAAGAAGTTTGAAGGTGCTTTCGAAGACCTTGAAATAGTTGTTAAAGTTTGTTAGGAGACTTGAATTTCATTGTAAGTGGAAATATGAATCTTAAGGTACTAAAATAGAATCGCAATTCTGTAATAATGAATTTTATGGTTTAATAGGATACATGGAAGTACACGAAAGCTGAGGAACGTTGTGTGAGGCTTCGTGACCAACTTTTAGTTGGTTGAACTGTAAGTAAACCATACAGTGGTCTTTACTATTTATGGAATTATCTTGGTACATGTATTTGAATTTAGTCTACATTGCATTTTGCATTATTCTTGATCATGCATACATGACATCCGGATAGAGTTGCTCCTGCTTCGGTCGTAAGAGTGTGAGGTGTGCTCCACTCCAGACTAGACGTATTGCAGGCGTTTAAGGCGGGTAATGTCGACTCCGGGGTAGCATGCATTGGACTTTCATTACGGTTTAGGTTCATTCTTAGGTTGGCCAACCTGTTTGTGAATCTTAATTAGTAATGAAAGGGTTTCACGTTGTTATATAAATTTCTCGTTATTTGAAAATGCAATTACATGTCTCCGTGTATTTAGACTAACATTTGCAAAAGTACGAGCGCAGCGTGTAGGATTTGCTTACCTGACATCTTCGAGTTGTTGTTGATGATGTCAGATACTCAATGAAGACAATGAAGAACAAACAAGACTCGAAGATTTGATGAATGTCGTACTTTCTTAAAGTTCAATTTTTTTGTTGTAATAATTTTATATATACTATTTTGGGTTCCGGGATGAGCGTATGACGTGACATACACTCAAATAGGTTGCAAGTCTCCTAATTTGATATATATTGTGAACTGTGGGGAGCTGTGATTCCTTCTAGGCTTCTCCCCAATCTGCTGTCTATTTGGTGATTTTTTCGGCAGTTCATGTTTTTAGGGAGGTGCTGTCGAGATTTTTACAAAAATACGGAGAATAGTCTGTATTATTTCCTAATTTGCTCCAATTAAACGAATAATGAATTTGGGTTGCAATGAGGACATAAAGTGAAATTTGGAGCATTATTGAGGATTGAATTATATAATATTTTGAGGTTAAGTAAATGAAATGGATTAGGTGCCTAATTAGAGGTAATTAGGCTAAGTCAGGGCTTAGTGAGACGGGCCTTGACAGAGTTGGTATCAGAGCTAAAGTTAAGGTCAATCGAGAAATTAGGTGAAATGGTATTGAAGTTCAATTGAGGATTGAGTTTGTTGGGAAGTTTGGGTTAAGGCTCTAGGGTTAAATTAGGTTTGAATAGCCTAAGGATGGTCTTAAGGAACAAAGTTCATTAATAATGTCGCGATTAGTTGGAAAGCGACTGTGAGTTGGGAATATAATGTTATAGTAATTTGTTTGTTGTGTATTAGTATATTATCGCTAAATATGCGATAGGTAGTGTATTCTCTATCTGTTTGATACTCAACTCGCGAGACATGACGCATGAGATTAATAATTGACAATTAAAAAGAAGTATTGAAACTTTTAATTGTTTATCACTCAAGTTACTTATCCATAAGTGACGTTGAGTATAGGGGTTCTATGAATCGAATAAAGAACTAAAATGAATGAAAATACATGAGTTAGAAGTAATCTTTGTTAACAACATATTAAGTGTTGTAATAAAATAAAGATCAGTGGAATTTCTAACTTGAAAATGAAAGGTGTAGTGATAAATCAATATGTTAGAAGTTAAGGTGTTGGGAAAATGGTCTAATAATAGCTTGGATTAGCTATTAAATATCAACACACGCGATTGTGTTTTGAAATTCTAAATACTCAATCATCATCTTTAACGACAATTAGTTATGATGTCTATCACTACGAGTTAAAATATAACAAAGGAAGGGATAACTGTATTTATCGAGAATGAATAAGTGATTTATATGGAACACATTATGAAATTCCATATATCGAGACCTTCCATTACTATGGATTGAAATTGTATCCTTTAAAAGCTTATTAATGTAAGATGATTACTAGCTTGGAAATTCAAATTCTTCTATCTTTTCAAATGAAAAAAAAAAGAAAAGAAAAAGGAAAGGTGAATTAATCAAAATAATTTGATGAACAATTAGAAATAAAGTAATCTTACATGGTCTCTTGAAAAGTACCACGTTTTTTTTTTTTTTTTTTTTTTTTTTAAGAGAAAGAAAAGTTGGGAAATCCGAGAATAATGAAAACAAATAAATACAATAACAAGCAGTTTAGTTGTTGAGGCGCAAAATATCTCTGTTTCGAATAAAGGTTAACTAAGGAAGACTTCAATTGACTGTGTGAGAATAAGAAGTCGTATTATCCTTATCTAAGTTTTCGAAAAAAAGGAAGAGATATAAATTACCTTATAAACCAAGATTAAGGAGCTATAAGTGGTTAAATGTTGATCGAAAGTCGTGATAAGTTTGTAAAGGGATTAAGGATGAAATAAATGTGAAAATATCTAAGATTGACAAAAGCTAAACGGAATAGACTCTCGGTATAAAATAAAAATAAAATGAGACGTCGAGATGACTTGTGACTGCTGGAAATGACACTAATTAACTCTTTTAGTCAAGGTAAGGCACTGGAGTAGTTGTGCATGACCAAAAGTTTTAAAGTAACTCCGTTTCAAAATCATGATTCGTTCATAGCGCAAAAGACCGGTGTGATGTATCCACTTGTCTTTGAATAATCGAATGAATCGGTGCGGTTCGGAATAAAATAGTCTATGATGCTTCGTTTCAGTCAGTTGGATGCTTAAAGATAGACAATCAAATGGTCAAAACATTCTCACATACGTATGAAAAAGGATTTCAGGTCAACAAGTCCCTATAAGACTTAGGATATCAAACTATAAGTTAGATGAAATTTAATTTATCTTTATAAGGATCTTACTAAGAAATCAAACTCCAAATACCGAAAGTTTTAATCAAAGTAACATACATCTGATATCAATAAAGATGTTGTATATCGGTTCATATATAGTGCTACACCACCTAATTAGTCAGTGATGAGATTTTTAAGCATTAAGTTATTTTAGACTGGAGTTGATGTCAGGTACTTGAAAACGATGAAGATACAAATGAGAAATACAAAGAGAAGCATGAGTTACATCTCAGTTAGTCAGTATGATCCATAGTGGTTTGAAATACCGAATAGAGTACAGTGTATCTAAATATATATGTTTGAAGAATTGAATATTCTTCCATATAAAATTGGGTAGAGCGAAAACATGTATTGAAAAATAGTGAAACGAGACAACATATTTGTAAATTGTATGAAATACAAGTTAGATGTAATGGCCTGCATTTACTTCACCATTAATAATGACTTGGTTGCAGACGTGGCTGACAACTCAAACGCTCATGGGATCTAGTTAGGCTTGTGCGCGTATGGAGCTAGGTAAATTGTTATTTTTGTGTGTTGAATTGTGTAATTTGCGATTTTTATATTGAAATAGCGTAAACGACATCGCATTGTGTGTTATTATATTACATTTGGTGTGCAAGAATGTGTTAAGTAGTTGCCTCGATATACGTGTCGACGCAAGTATCGGGTAGTTTAACTGACGTAACACTAGGTCGGGGAAATAATACACACAAAATGAATAAAATTGGTTAAATAATGAATATGAAATGTATATTTGGTGGTTAGGGATATGGTTGCACACGTATGTCGCGGTTCGGGACGTGAAATCTGGCGTCGGAACACCCGAAACATCATTTTTTGAGTTAAATACAAGGGTAAGTGTGGCAAAGGTGACAAAATCGAAGTCAAGAGAGTGGGAAATGAAGCAAATGGAGGTCTTCGGACGGGCTAGAGATGCACAAGTGAGTGGTGATGCAAAGTCACCTATATAAGTCAATTTGACTTCAAAAACCACCACCTTTTCTTTCTCCCCATTTTCTTATCCAAGAATCTCAGTGAAGAAACAAGGGTTTGGTGATTTCTCTTGGAGATTCAAAGAGCTTTTAGGGGTGAAACACCAAAAGCAAGGTGAGAATCACATAAACCTCCACTTCCTCTATCTTTTGATCATAATTTGAGAGGTGTTAGTGAAGATTTGGTGGATGTTGAGTTGTTGTTATGATGGATTGTTTAGTGTTTGATTATTAGTTGTTTTGTTGGTTTTTAAGTGCATGAAGTTCAATGATTGGTGGTGTTGTAGTTGTTGGTGCTGGCGTCGAAACAATTTTTTTTAGCAAAACTACTGTCTAGAACGCGATTAGCGCGCTAATGTGGTTATCTAGTGTGCTAGATGACGATTAGCGTGCTAATGTTCTTCCTGAAGAAGAACATGCAACTGCTCAGAAATCTAGCGCCCTAATCCCCATACATATCGAGCTAGATCTGGCAGGTTTTATATGATTTTTGCTAACATAAAATACATCCAATTAACTAAAAATCACTTATAAGTGGAAATATGTTATTTCGGGAGGTAATTTGGATATCGGGGATTCGGGGAGTCGGACCGGGGGTTAGTTACTGGGACACGAAGTGCGGTTTGAGGTGTGTAGTATCCCAATTGAAATTACTTGAAAAATATTTATTCTTACTTTTGAATTCATATTCTGTCTTTCAATACTCCATTCTTGCTTTGCTTTAAGTGGATGGACGTTGAGGCTTTCCCTCCGTGCCATTCCTGTGTGTATGTCCACTAGGCCATAACACGTGCGTCAGGGATCTCGGTGAATAGGTCAACCCGAGAGTCGCGTCGAGCACGTGTGGGTGCATCGTTGGTTCCCCGCCGACCACGTAGCGGATCCAGATACTAGCCCTTGCTTGAGTGCTACTTGCTGGCAGTAGTCTGTGGGGAGTTCGAAGTATGGCGCTAGTCTGACCCTAGGCTATAGGAACACACTTTGATCTTGCACTATTACTTATTCACGCAATGAGCACAGTTGCCTGTATTTATTTCCGCATGTTTGTTTAATAGTTTCCTTTAAATTCCAGTAGTTACTTTCAATATTGCTTACTTAATGTCCTTGGGAATACTCACTCTAGACTCTTCATCTACCTTTTTGTGATGGCTTGAGTGCAAATCCTAGTAAGAGTCGGGGCAAGGGAAAGCTACCATAATACCTGTTATTTAGAGATATTGAGTCAGGCTTATACGTTTGTATTATACATATTTTGTTTTATTTTGGGATTTGGGATTGTGAGACACATCAGGACTCTATATTGTTAATATATTTGAGATCTTTGAGGTTTATTTGAGATATGGTATCTTATGGGTTTTTCACACTAGGTATCAGTGTGACATTCATGACTATAATGTTTCATCTTTTACTTGTCACGATAAAAGACTTCCACTATGATTTATTTGGGATTAACATGATATATTATAGGCATATTATTTGAATTCATTAACAATTTAAACATTAAATTGTTGCTCATTGAGGTTAATAATGATAAAATGGTGGATGAGATGACATGTGGGACATAGCTGGCGCTGGTAGGCCAGGTTGTGGGCTTGTATTGGCCCCCGTGGCGGTCCATTTGGAAAATGGACCGTTACATTAAAGTTTATACTGATAGTATAATCAAGGAATATGTTGATCCTTGTCTAGAAACATATATCTACTCAAGTTAAGGGAAATTATCTCTATTCAAGTAATGAGAAAAGTATGGTGAACAGTAAAAGATTGAGATTGAGATGATGAAAATCTCAGTAGTTGGAGAAATGTAGAAAACAATGCGATCGCATTGGTAAATGTGGAAACTTAAGTAGTTATAAAGATAATTTGAAAATAATTAATGGATAAGTGAATGAAATGAGGTTCTTGGTGAACTCATAAATAGAAAATGGGGTTTTGACCAGGCAAATAGAAGGTTAAGTGAATTGGCTGATGAGTTGGAATTGATAATTGTTATCTAGTCCACAACATAAATAATATTTTGAATAGACATTTAGAGAATGAATGTGAGTTGCAAGATGTTTCAGATTTCATTTTCTGATCGAAATGTAATTAGAGATCTATAATCATGTGATGACTTATGTAAATTCAGGTTTTCGTTGAGAAACGTTGGAAATGGTAACGGATCAAATAAACACGTAGCTCTGCTTAGTATCTAATGTTTAGCTTAAATGTTTTTTACATCATTTATATTTTTAAACTAATGATAGCCTAAAAATTGATCGGTCGACACTTCAAATAAAAAGATGATCAGTGATCAAAAGGTAAACTGGGATGTGTATACCAGAGCTGGGTGGATAGGAAAGAATTATCAATAGTTTGTGGGATAGTTGTTTAGTTAAGAATGAAAGTTGTTTTATGAAAAGCAAGATAGACTAGATCTTGCTATGAATTGATTCTTGAGTAATGTTAAATACGTGAAATATGAAGTACAATAAGGTTTCTTAGATATTTTACACAAATGATTGTTTAACTCATTAGAAATTCATAAATTTCAGGATTGACAAAGTTATAGAGATAAATTTTCATTAAACCAATATGTAGGAAAATGAAAAGTAAAAATGGTTATGATCTTTACCACCAAATTGTTAAATACAACGAAAGTGATTGGGTCCACTTAATGGTTCACTTTGGAAAGGATTTACAGATTTGGATGAAAAGAGTTGTTTGTGAATGATTATTTTCTCATATCTCTTTTGATTCAATAATCTGTAAGTTCAAATTTCGAGGACGAAATTTTTAATTAGTTGGGAAGAAATGTGAAATCCCAGAATTTCATAAACATGATTAGCAGTTTAATTAAGTATTTTCGAATTTTAATTCGAAATTACGTTTTCTAGGTGGGACCCATGTGTTACAGACTGGAGATCCTCTCCCTCACGGTTTCTCCACTCTCGTGTCTCTCTCTGTGTTCTTTGTTGACTTTCCTTTCTTGGTGTCCCCCCTTCTCTCTCCCCCTCTCGGCCAGCAAGGATGAAGAGCTATTGAATATCGTTGTTGTTGGAGACCAATGGGTATATATCTCTATCTCTCTCCCACTATCTTTCTCGGTTTGTCTTCTCTATTCCATCTCAAATTTCACCTCTCGACTGCTCTCTTTCTCTCTCGGTTCTCCAGTGAAGAAAAAGAAATTGGTTCTTTGTTAAAGGTAAGCTTTTAGATTTGAAATTTAGGTATGTTTAGTTAATTGTTAGCTTTTTAAGCTGGTTTGGTTAGAGGAGATGATTAGTGAAAATGAACTGTTAAGGGGAGTTTTAGATTGATATCTTGTTTGATAATGAAATTAGGCAAATTCGCCACAGGCTATAAGACCTGAGGTTGTAGTGGATCATACTGAGAATATTAGGCAAATTCGCCACAGGCTTCGGCGACCCAGGACATATAGAAAAAGTATGCGAGCATGTATCGAAGGATTTAAGCTACGAGGAGGGTGACTTGGTGTACTTGAAGGTTTTGCCTTGGAAGGGTCATAAGAGGTTTGACATCAAGGGGAAACCGACACCAAGGTTCATTGGATTGTTCAAGGTCGAGGGATGTGTCGGTAGAGCAGCATACAGGTTAGATTTACTGGCTTATAGTTAGCTAGGGTTCATTCGTTATTTCACATATCTATGTTGAGGCTGGTTAGGTCAAGACTAAGATCGATGGTGGGTGTTAGACGGGTAGAGGTTCGGCCTGACGGGACCTATGAGAAGCAGCCAGTCGGGATCATGGACCGTAGGATACAAATTCTATGGAATAGGGAGTTCCTTAAGATTTTAGTTTGTCGGTAGCATCACGGAACCGAGAGACTCACCTGAGAGTTCGAGTCTATTATGCGGGCGTGGTACCCTCAGCTATTTGATGGTAAGAGTTTATTTAAGCGTTTTAAATTTCAGGATGAAATTTCTCATAGTTGGAAAGAACTGTAATGGCCCAATTTTAATTACGTCGTTAATATGAGATATTTTCTGATATGGATGCTAGCTTAGTTTCTTGTGGACCCCGTGCGCTAGGACCGGGCACGCTTGAGATAGGTAAATAGTTAGTTTTGTGTCCTGTTTGCCTAATTTGCGATGTTTATGTTTAACTATGTTGAATTGCATTGCAATGTGTGTATTTATATTGTTATTGTTCATGTGAGATAGTGTGACGGGTATTCGCCTCGATTAGCATGTAGACGCAGTACCAGGTAGGCGAATGACAATACATTAGGTTGAGAAATAATGCACACATGATAAAGGACTAAAATGCATTAAATAATTAATATAAAATGTTGTTTAGACGTTTAATGGCGTGAGTGTACGTGAACGATACTTATCGGGACACGGAATCGGGTAATGAACGCCTACGGGTTTAGTGTATGGGATTGAAGGAGGATATGATCGAGTGACAAAGTCACCAATCTAAGTCACCTTAGATGGATATTTTGACCATATCTCAACCATCTAAGTGGTCTTTAGGATCTACACATACACTAGATGACAAAGAGATTATAAAAGTTTAAAAAATATCTCATTTCACCACATTTTCTCTCTCTTCTCTCATTTTGGACGAAAATTTAGAGGATTTTGGTGAATTTCATGTAAAGATTTAGAGGTTCATACGATGAGCAATCGACGATCCATGGTGAGATTCACATTCTCCTCGTTGTTTTTTACGTTTCTAGTATGGATTTTCGGGTTTTAATGTGGATTTTGGAAATGTGAATTAGGTCGCTGGTTTGAGAGTTTTTGTGATGATTTTTTAGTTGGATGAGAGCAATTATCTTGATATTGAATGTTGTGGATGGTGGTGCTGAAGTTGAGTTTTGTAGGGGTTTCGTCAAGTTTTATCGGGGTTTTGGTTTGAATTTCTAACGAGTTTTAATGTGGTTTGAACGTACCGTATGATAGTTTTAGTGAATCATAAGGGATTGGATTGAATTCGGGTCGCGAAGTTGGAATCGGGGTTCCGAAAAAACCCGAGCACCCTATAGGAAGGGCTCCGGACGACGCGCTGTGACTCTCACGTTGCTACCTGCGGTGCCGTTTCGCCTAGAATAATTTTTTTTTTCAACTTTGGGTTTTGATTCGGCCAATTAGGGGCCTATCCTAAGGATCGATATTGGGTATCGATATTGGGTATAATATGAATTAATATGATGGATTTGATATTCTAATGTGAATTTTAGAAATTCTGAAGTTTGAGATATTGATAAATTAACGAATATTAGGTACTTAGATTTGATCGATAGGTGTTGGGGCACGCATTGGAGGCGTGGAGATCATTTTTGTATTAGTGGAGCGCGGTTTTAAGTGTGTAGTAACCCAATTGAAATTCTCTCGAGTATTTATTTATGTTTTTCCTTATTTACTTTCCATTCAATTATTTCATTATTCTTTTTTGGTATGGTTTATATAGAAAGTGTTTGGTTAAGTGCGCTCATGCCGAGCCTTTCTGTGTGTATGTCCACTAGACCATAGCACGTGTCACCTGGGGTCTCATTGAATAGTTCGACCTGAGGATCTTTTCGATGCACGTGTTGGTGCGTCGTGGGACCACGCTAGACATCGAGAAGACCCAGAGGTTGGCCATGCTGGAGTGTGACTCGCTGGCAGTGCTCGAGAGAGTCCGGGGTATGGTGCTAGTCCGACATAGGTTGTAGACACACATTTTGAGCTTGCATATTATGTATTCATGCTATGAGCACAGTTGTTCGTTTTAATTTTCTGAATGTTTATTTAATAGCTTTATTCAAATTCTTGCATCCTATTTTTATAAATGCTTATTGAACTTCCTTGGGATTAGTCACTCTAGACTCGTCATCTGTTTTGTTGTGATGGCTTGAGTGCAGACCCCGGTACGAGTTATGACAACGAGAAGCTTGAGGACTACCTGTGACATACTACAACCTCTCTCGTACGTTTGTATATATTAATATTTGTGTTTGCGATACGGGATACATTGTGAGCTACCCATGACTTGTATATTGGCTTATTTTGAGGATTTTGGCCATTTTTCTTATTATGATGTTTATATTATCGATTTTCCATATTAGGTTGATACTTCTAAAACTTGAATTTATTTGTTTACTGATTGATCAAGTCTAATAAGTCTTCCACTATAATTGGATTGTTAAAAATGATCTTAACAAGTGAATTGAGTCAAAATGAACTAACTTGCAACTTTTCATAATGTAAGTTGGTAAGTATTGGGTTTTATTGAAGTTATATATGTTAATGGCATGTGGGACACAACTAAGCCTGATGTGGCAGGGTAGTAGACTCGTGTTGGCACTCGTGGCGACCTCGTGATTTAGGGCAGCCACAATATATATATATATATTTCCAACATATTAATGTCCAAATATGTAGTCAAAGTCATCTAATGACTACTAATAATTTCAATATATATAGAAAAAAAGAAAGAAATTTAAGAGTGACTGACTGACAAATTATTATTTACATTGTTTTTCTTTGTATATTTTTCAGTTTGTAAGTGTTCACAAAACAATTTTCATTTTCTACAATTCACTCTAGTTTACACCACTTTTAATTTTATTATATGGACTGTCATGAGTGATGTGTCTGATGACTCGTGTGTAATGTACGATGTATTGGGTTGAGTCGAGTGGTTTTTTTGTAAGAGGCTGTGTTGGGCATTTCCTTCTCTCTTGCCCAATGGTTTATGGTCATCTCAATGCCTTGGTTGTCAGGGTTGTGAACTTGTGAAGCAATTTTGAGTTGTAGAGTATCAACCAACAACTAGTTGACTTAGGTAGTAAACTTGGTCTCTAAGTAAGTCCTCGTATTCAAATCTCGTGAATGGAAAATTTAGGTTGAGAGAATCACCCCCATATAGAGCTCGAAAATACCCAAATTATGAATTAGTTGGTGCAGTTGACGTTGAACACAATAAGGGAAATAAAAAAAAAATTGTAGTGTATTACGTTCGGGTTGTAGTATGTTAGAGAATGATGGATTAGGCGGTTCATTATGCAGATGGATTTTCTCGAGGCAGTTCATTTATTGAAGCAAAATGTGGAAACTGTGCGATCTGATCAACTAATCATGGACATCATGCTGCAAGCACCTCATATCCCTTGATTGGGACATATCTATTTGCCACATTTTTCGGAGAGAATAATGTTTCTGCCAATCATATCGCGGAAGAGGCTTTGGGGGATGGAGGAAGATTTTGCGAAATTACACTACCCCTACATGAGATTTCGGTCCTCTTGGATACCTAACCTAAGTGTGGTTGTTGTTATCGGTAATTTTGGGTTGTTAGGCCCTTTTCTTAAAAAAAATCTTTCTACAAAAAAAAAAAACCCAACAACGATTAATAGCTTTCTAGAATTTGTGTACTAAAATGAAAATTCTAGAATGACAACAACAATATCACACCACAAGACACATTGGCTCACAAGAGCCTTCCATGCGACTTTGACCACTTAGTATGCATCGAGATCTACATAAATTAGCATCTCGAGGCGTATATTGATGATTTTTGTGAGCCAAATGTGTCTTTTGATGTGGCGTGTTGTTGTCCTTCTAGCACTTTTCAAAATATAATGCCCTATCACTTGCTTTTTATGCTTTTGTTTCTGAGTGACCTAATCATGGGCTTGGGTATACCCACTCGACCTGCCCAAACCCGTGAACAAATAACCGGGCTTGGATAACTCTTTTCAAAAAAGGCCCGGCTCGGGCCCGAGCTTAAGTAGGTCCGCTTTAGAACGAGCTGGGTCTGGGCCACTTGAAAAAGCTCAAACTCGATCCGGGTCCAGCCTGAATATAGGTTTACAAATTTTATAATTTAAAAAGTAAGCGTTGTATGAGGGATTTGAACCTAGTACCTAATGTATACATTAAGTAGGGGTGGGCAGCGGTTTTTGAAAAACTGCCCAAACCGCCCAAACCGACCAAACCGCGCGGTTCGGTCTGGTTTTTAAAGCTGGCGGTTTGGTCGCGGTTTGGAAAATGACCAAACCGCGATTCTGCGGTTTGGTCTCGGTTTTCATTTTGAGAAAACCGCGGTTTAACCAAACTGAGGTCATTTTGGTAAATAACCACCATATATCACAAAACCCTAAAACATAACAAAAAAACAAAACACTCATCTCTCCTCTCGTCTCTCCCTCCTCTCTGTGCTCCCTTGTCTCTCCTCTCTACGCTCCCTGCGCTCCCTCGTCTGCGCTCCCTCGTCTCTCCTCTCTGCGCTCCCTCGTCTGCGCTCCCTCGTCTCTCCTCTCTGCGCTCCCTCGTCTCTCCTCTCTACCAGATCTAAAGGTAAGAGAAATTAGGGCAGACCTGGAGAGTGCGAGTGGCGAATTCGACGCCGATGGTGGACTTGGACTCCAAGCAGAACTCGTTGCGAGTGAATCGGAAGAGGAGGTTCGACTTCCCGACGCCCGAGTCGCCGATCAGCGCCACCTCGAACAGGTAATCGTACTCCTCGTCCGGTCTCCTCGCCATCGGATCAGCCTCGTTTCGCGCGAATCTGAACTTCGACCGGATCAATCGCCAACACCGCCAAACGCAAAACGAACTCCCTCCTCTCTGCGCTCCCTCCTCTCTCCTCTCTGCGCTGCGCTCTCACTCATCTCTCCTCTCTCCTGCGCTGCGCTCTCACTCCTCTCTTCTCTCTGCGCTCTCACTCCCGCTCGTCTCTACCCTCTCACTCCCGGGGCGCTGCGCGTCTCTCCGCTCTCACTCCCGCCGGCGCTCCTCTCACCCCAGCCGTCTCCTTCATCCTCCTCACTCTTCGTCTCACCCTTGCCGCCGATTCCATCGCCATCGTCGTCGCCTTCCACCGCGGGAACGTCCACTACGCCTCGTACCAAAACCGCGAAACCAAACCGCAAACCGCGCAAACCGCGGTTTGGTTTGGTTGCGGTTTCGGTGGTTCGCGGTTTGGTGGTGGTTTGGAAAATTACCAAACCGTAGACCATCGGTTTGGTCGCGGTTTGGTGGTTTTCACCACCAAACCGCGGTTTGCCCACCCCTAACATTAAGTGATGTTTACCATTTGAGCTACTTCTCATTTTTTACAAAATGTATGAATATACTATATACATATATAAACACATATAGTGTCAAAATATCTATAAAAAATTTATTAAATGAATAAATAATTTATTCTAAAATTTGTTACTATTAAAATATTTATTAATGGTTTTGATGGGTTGACTTTGAGCTTTATATTTTTTATATGGGTCAGGTTTGGGCCTATGTGTAGGCCCATATATAGTGGGTCGGACTTGGGCCAAGGTTCTTAGGCCCAAGCCTGGTTTGGCCCGGCCTATGATCATGTATATTTGTGAGATCACAAATTTCAAATTGATTAGCAAGATAGGTTTGAGTAACCGTATCTTGTATTCGAGTTTACTCTTGTAGTCCATGTTCGTTGGACATAGTAATACAGGGTACGAAATATGAATTAACAATCGCCGCACCTCGAAAAAATTACAGTCGCATTGCTAATTTTTTTAAAAATTAGTAAAATAGGTTAGCTTTTCTTTTTATTCCTTAAGTAAAGTATTTTGCTCTTTGAGAATATGTTAGTAATGCGAAAAAAAATGCACATACTATGAATAACACGAAATTCATGTAAATCCTATAGATCTGTCAATATGGACTTTGAATTAGGTCGTCACATGAATGGCACATTCATCAAATGTGTCATTCATATAATGGCCTAAATGGCCATTATTGCAAAAATGGTGCATTCCGTTAATGCGTCATTCTCGCAATATATATATAATATAAATATAAATATATATTATATTTATATATAATATATTTTTTATTTATATATATATATTTATATATAATATAAGAAAATGTTAGAATGTCATATTAAGTGACAACACTATGCAATGACGTGCAGGACCCATGTAAAAATGAATGTACGCAAAATAGTTTATGGTGGATAATGCGTGTGGTGTGTATCTCGAAGCGTGCACGACGACTCCATAGATACAAGCCCCCACGCCACGTCTCCATCTACATCTACAAATATGGCCGAATTTGATATAAACCACCCTCGTCTCCATCTACACAACTTTCTCTTTATAAACCTGCAAGGTTAGCTAATCTCTCTCTTTTTTTCTCTCACTTTCTCCCTTTTTTTTTTTCATCTGACTTCATCAACTCATTCGATAATGGCAAGAACTATAATTCATTCACAACAATTGCAGCACAATCGAATATAGACCTAACGTCTTCTCCACAACTCTCTCACTTAATTGCCACTAATTGTGCTCACTTCATTGTGCTATTCGTCCCAATTAGATGTACAACAAACTAGGGATTCATAAAATTAAGGCTTTTTTATTATTAAGTCAATAACCAATCAACATTTTCCATCGATTTTGTTGAAATACTAGTATTTACATATGTAGCCTAAATTGATCATGAGTGCTTCATATTAAAGCAATAAAATGATTTTAGTTTTTATCCCACCACCCATCGGTCTCTTTTATCTCTATCTCGGTGTTCTCAATTTGTATATGTTGCATGAGGTTTGCATGAGGTTGCATGTGTTTACAATCGCAATCGATATTCGAGTCGTCAATATCTACCTCGAGATATATGCGTGAGGTTTGCATATGGTTGCATGGGTTTGGACGAGTTGAACAAATAACTTATTCTCAAAAAGAATAATTCATATACTTTTTACGTTGAACAAATAACTCCTTCTAAAAAAGGAGTAATTCATATACTTTTAGGGGTGTATTCAATTGAAATTTCAATAGACTTATGATTACTTTTATAAGTGGATGACTTTTATGAAGTTAATATATTTTCGTAGACTTTTAAAGACTTTGATAAACTTTTATGTAAACTTCATTTCGATGACTTTTATTAACATTTAAGATTTTTAGTTACTTTTGTGAACTTCTTAAACATGATTTTGATTGATACTAGTAAATTTTTGTGATTTTTATATTGAAACAAATATTTTGCACTTTATTATAAAAAATTGATGAATACTTATATTTCTTTTTCTTAAGAACAACTACTAATTTTTTAAAAAGTATTTTTGTATTTTAATAAAAATCATTTATACATATTAGTGAATTACTATCAAGATATTAACATAACAAATAAGTAAATAAATATCAACTAAACAAATAGGTAAATGAACAATCTTTTAGTGGCAAAAAGGAACAAGTAAGATCATTGTGTAAAAAGTTTGCATTTTTTTTACCTAAAAAAACTTATATTTTTTCCTTAAGAATGATAGTTTAAATTTCTTAAAATGCACTGCATTTGAAAAAAATATACAATTATTTTCTTAAAAAATAATAATATTACACTTTTTGAGATTATAATTATACACCTAATAAACAAAACTTCTTTGTAAAAAAATCTTATAAAAATATACAATGATGCAAGAATGAGATCTCGTTAATAACGACATCATTTTCATTTTCATCAACATAGACATTAGAATATAATGAGTGAGCAATGAAATCCAAAAGTTGTGGAATGATCGGAGAAGTTGATAAAAACAATTGATAAAAAAATACTTTGTGAACAATGATATCCATATTGAATAAGAGAACCAACAAAATTAGAAGTCTCTATAAGTTTCCGGGTTGAGGTGAGGAGAAGTTGGAGATTTTTTTATGTGTATTTTTATACAAAAAGTTTATAAAAGTCGAGATTTGTAACCAAACAACAAAAGTCACCAAAAAATTAAATACACTCTACTTTTATAAACTCTCTAAAAATTTAAATTAAATACATCAAAACTTTTATAGACTTTTAAAAAATCTATAAAATTCCAAATTGAAAACATCTTACTTTTATAAACTCTTAAAAAATTTAATTGAATACATATAAATTTTTTTTAGTAATTAAAGGGAACCAAAATTCACTAAAATCTCAATTTAATAGGGTGTATTCAATTGAGATTTTAATAGACTTTTGTGTACTTTTATAAGTGAACGACTTTTATGAAGTTTTATAGATTTTGGTAGACTTTGAAAGACTTTTATAAACTTTTATGTAGATTTCGTTATGATGACTTTTATCAACATTTAAGATTTTTAATGACTTTTGTGAACTTCTTAAACATGATTTTGATGATACTAATAGATTATTGTGATTTTTAAAATGAAACAAATATTTTGCACTTTATTATAAAAAATAAATAATTATATTTTTTTCTTAATAACTATTACTAATATTTAAAAAAGTATTGTTGTATTTTAGTAAAAAAAATATAGACATATTAATGAATTACTCTCAAGGTAGTAGCATAACAAATAAGTAAATAAATATCAACATAATAAACGGGTAAATAAATCATCATTTAGTGGTAGGATCATTGGAAATATATTTTTTTGAGAAAAGATAATTGAAAATATTAGTGTAAGAATTTTGCACTTTATTTCTTTGTTTGACTTAAGCAAAAAAAAGTAAAATCTTTCCTTAATAATGATAGTTTAAATTCTAAAAAAATGCAATTCTTGCATTTAAAAAAAATTATACAATTATTTTCTTCAAAAATAATAATATATACTACACTTTTTGAGATTATAATAATACACTAAATAAACGAAACTTCTTTGTCAAAAAAAAAAAACTATAAAAAATGTATAGTGATGCAAGAATGAGATTTTGTTAATAATGACATCAATTCATTATAATAATACACTAAATAAACGAAACTTCTTTGTCAACATAGAAATGAGAGTATAATGGGTAAGCAATGAAATCCAAGAGTTGTGGAGTGATTGGAGAAGTTGATAAAAACCATTGATAAGAAAAAGTCCTCTTGTGAACAATGAAGTCCTTATTAAAAATGTAACTAACAAAAATTAAAAGTCTCTAACCAGGGTGTATTCAATTGAGATTTTAATAGGCTTTTAGTTACTTTTAATTACTAAAAAAGTTTAGGTGTATTCAATTAAAACTTTTAGAGAGTTTCTAAAAGTAATGTGTATTCAATGTGAACTTTTATGGACTTTTTAAAAGTTTATAAAAGTTTTAGGGTATTCAATTTAAACTTTTAGAGAGTTTCTAAAACTAACGTGTATTTAATTTTTTGATGACTTTTGTAGTTTGGTTACAAATCTCGACTTTTATAGACTTTTTGTATAAAAATACACATAAACAAATCTCCAACTTCTCATCACCTCAACCTAAAAACTTTTAGAGACTTCTAATTTTTGTTGGTTCCCAATGACTTCATTGTTTATAATGTCTTTTCTTATCAATTGTTTTTATCAACTTCTCCAATCACTCAACAACTCATGAATTTCATTGCTCACTCATTATATTCTAATGTTTATGTTGATGAAAATGAAAATGATGTCATTATTAACAAGATCTCACTTTGACATCATTGTAAATTTTATAGGACTTTTTTACAAAGAAGTTTTGTTTATTAAGTGTATAATTATAATATCAAAAAATGTAATATTATTATTTTTGGAGAATATAATCGTGTATTTTTTTTTTCAAATGCAAGAAGTGCATTTTAAAAATTTTAAACTATCATTCTTAAAGAAAAAAATATAAGTTTTTTTTTACTTAAGTAAAAAAAAGTGCAAAATTTTTACACACAATGATATTACTTGGTTTTTTTTTGCCACTAAAAGATTATTCATTTGCATATTTGTTTTGTTGATATTTATTTATTTATTTATTATGTTACTATCTTGATAGTCGTAATTCATTACTATGTCTATATGATTTTTATTAAAATATAAAAATACTTTTAAAAAATTAATAATAATTCTTAAGAAAAATAAATATAATTATTCGTCTTTTTTATAATAAAGTGCAAAATATTTGTTTCAATATTAAAATCACAAAAAATTACTAGTATCAATAAAAATCATGTTTAAGAAGTTTACAAAAGTCACTAAAAATCTTAAAAGTTTATAAAAGTCGAGATTTGTAACCATTCATCAAAAAGAAGTTTACTTAAAAGTTTATCAAAGTCTTTAAAAATCTACGAAAATCTACAAACTTTAGAAAAGTTATCAACTTATAAAAGTAACCAAAAGTCTATTAAAATCTCAATTGAATACACCCCTGTAAAAGTTTCTAGGTTGAGGTGAGGAGAAGTTGAAGACTTCTTTATATGTATTTTTATACAAAAAGTCTACAAAAGTCAAGATTTGTAACCAATCTACAAAAGTCACTAAAAAATTAAATACACCTTACTTTTATGAACTCTCTAAAAGTTTAAATTGAATACTCCAAACTTTTAGAGACCTTTTAAAAGTCTATAAAAGTTCACATTGAATACTTCTTACTTTTAGAGACTCTCTAAAAGTTTTAATTAAAAACCCATAAACTTTTTTAGTCAATAAAAGTAACAAAAAATCTATTAAAATCTCAATTGAATACACCCCTGTTAATACACTGGTGTGTTTGATAGCAACAAAAATTCTTCATGAGAAATTTTTTTTTTTTAGCAAATCTTCTTGAGAAAATTTTATAAAGAAAATTTTCTCATAGTTGTTTGATTGCACAAGAAAAAATTTTCTTTTATGGTTCAATCCGTATGCGCATCTAAATCATCGTCGATGTCGGATGGCTCGACGATGATGTCGGTGACGAAGTCAGAGACGAAGAGAGAAAGAAAAAGTATATATCCGTGAAAGAGTAACAAATGCTAAGTTTGTTTGGGTAGAAGAAATGATCAGTTCGTTAGAGAGATGGAGATATTTTCAATTTTTCACGCTAAAAGATGAGAAAATAAATAAAAAAAATAGGAAAATATAATTTTTTTTCTCAGTGCAGTTCAAAGCTATCAAACAATAAAAAAAAACGGTTACAAAAAAAAAAAATATACTATGATTTTTCTCATTTTCTTTGCTATCAAACAAATGGAAAGTCATTCTCAACACGGGTAATTCATACCTATCGTTATTAGTTAGTTCGCTGCACTTGCGAATCCACAAACCAACGCAATCGAACATGGTATCAATCTTGATAAAAGATCGTTCTACTTCTTTGTATAAGAATCGATTGGATCGATTTTCTCACTAGGGTTTGCTTTGAATCGATCCCGGTTTCAAAATCCTAGAATCCGCAATGGGCGGTCATGGCGGACTGAACATTCTCCCTCAGAAGAGATGGAACGTCTACAACTTCGACAACAGAGAGAAGGTCCGCAAAGACGAAAAAGCCGCCGCCGAGGAGGAGCAGCTCAAGCGCGAGCAGTCCCGAAAGCGCGATTCCGAGTTCCGCCTCGAGAAGCTCAGGCAAGCGAAGGGTTTGGCTGATCGATCCGCCAATTCTTCCCAACCAATCTCCAAATCTGGCCACATCGATCTCTTCCAAGGCCTCAAAGATTTCGATGAAAGCGAGGATCTTCAGAAGAAGAAGAACAAGAAGAGGAAGAAGGAGGAGCCGCCTAGGGTTGTGACGGCAGAGGACGAGAAGTACAGGTTGGGGTATGGTGTTGCCGGTAAAG
Organism: Stephania yunnanensis; assembly: GCA_039657365.1. NCBI lineage: Eukaryota > Viridiplantae > Streptophyta > Magnoliopsida > Ranunculales > Menispermaceae > Stephania > Stephania yunnanensis. Next base: position 45,516,992 of record CM077584.1, on the reverse strand, counting down.
GCGTGAAGGCGCCGTGGTATTTGTCGTCGAAATCGTCATTTGGAGAGAGCGGTGGTGATGGTGAGGAGGATGGTGCTGAATTGGGGGGAAGGAGGGAGGGGAGTGGGAAGTCGGGGAAGAAGTCGTTGGAGGAATTGAGAGAGGAGAGGATGAAGAGGGAGAAGAGAGAGAGGGAGAGGGAAAGGGAGCTTGTTTTGGGGAGATCTAGTAGTAGGAGAGATGCGCGATCGGTTTGGAGGTTCAATTGATTGGTTTGTTAGGTAATTGATATTGGCATTGTTTATGAGCATTGTGTTTAGTTGGTTGAATTGGTCGTGTCATTGAATGATCGAAGAATTTCTCTTTTAATTTAGGACATTATGGTGTACCGAAATTGGATCGATGGATAATTCTGGGCGAATCGCAGTATGGTACCTACTGGTAATTGTCAATGCCTTAATACATTTTGTGGTATCTTGTAATCTAAATTGCACAAAGCTCCACACTCTTCGTGGGGATGCGATTACATATTTTGCAAAGAATTGTATTTCTTTATGCTTTCTTTGCCAATTTCTTTTCTTTTGTAGTTGATTTAAGTAGATGGTGAATGATATCGTCTGGTAGCTGATAATGCTTGTGGTGGATACATGTTTTAGAAATTTTGTAAATTGTGATATTAAGGATTCTTGGTTGATTGTACTCTGAACCTGGAAGTAATGATTGATATTGATTTTGTATGTTGTATTCCATCATAATTCATCATTAACATTTGACTTCATTCACATTTTTATCTACTTTTGCTTGTTTACATATTGCATCTTTTGGGGGCGCACCAAGGAATTTTTGTGCCTTGTGCAAGTTTGTCAATTAGCTAATCTTACTCTTCATTTATTGCTATCGTAGTGCAGTCACTTCTTTCTCATTCTTTTCCAGCCCTTTGAACTCCATTCCTTTCTGTTTTGTCTGCAAGAAGACTGTATCTAGTTACCCTCTCCATTTGCCTGCATGTGTTGAACTACCTAGGCACTACCTTTACTCTGTATTTATGTTAGAACTAGAGAAGTGAAGTCATTGTCTACCCTTTGGGCTATGCCACAAAAATCTAGGTTAACAAACAAGACAAAGAGAGAGGGAGGGACGAAAGGGAGTTTCATAATTTTAACGTCAATCACTTTTTGTCAACCTGTTGGAGTCGACAAGCTCAACCTATTTGAAAATACATTGACATGCCACATTCTTGGTGCGAGATAACCTATGAGTAGACCTCTTCTTTCTAGCATCATCATGTACCAGTTAACTAGAGAATACTTAAACATTCATTTTTCCCGACAAAATGGTTGATAAATGGACATTTCAAGAACTTTTGATGTTGAACTTTTCCTGAATGCTCTAGTAGAAGACATGCCTCATAATGAAAAGGTAATAACCAACAAAAAGTGTAACTGATTTGATAAAAAGAACCGCATGAATCAGCTGAATTAGTGATGATTCACATGCGATTAGTGTTTGATCCCCCCTTGCACAGGAAAAGCCAACGAGGGAACACAACCAACAGATGGATGTTTCTTCTCAAACATCACCAACATTTTGTTTGCCTTTTTTCCCCTCTAATAGCCACTTGAGTAGTAACGAGTATATGCTAGATACATAGGCATTATTAAGGATATGTATGATGGAGTAGTAACGAGTATAAAGACATTTGGAGGAACTACAAAAGAATTTTCCATTACGATAAGACTAAATCAAGGATCGGCTTTAAGCCCATATCTCTTTACTTTAGTTATGGATGAACTAACTAGACATATTCAAGAGGATATACTATGATGTATGTTATTTGCATATGATATTGTCTTACTGGATGAAACAATAAATGGAGTGAATAGGAAACTAGAACTTTGAAGAAATACATTAGAATCTAAAGACTTTAAGTTGAGTAGGACGAAGACCGAATACATGCATTATGAGTTTAGAAATACATTAGAACTTAGTTAGTTCATCCATAACTAAAGTAAATAGATATGGACTTAAAGCCGATCCTTGATCTAGTCCTATCGTAATGGGGAATTCTTTTATAGCTCCTCCAATTGTCGTTATACTCGTTACTACTCCATCATACATATCCTTAATAGTGTCTATGTATCTAGCATGCACTCATTTTCTTTCTAGAACCTACCAAAGAACATCTCTGGGGACCCTATCATATGTTTTTTTTTTTTTAAATCTACGAATAACATATGAAGATTTTTTTTCATTTCTCTATATTTTTTTAACAATCTTCGTACAAGGAAAATCGCCTCCATAGTCAACCTCCTAGGCATGAAGCCAAATTGGTTCTCCGATATTGTTGTTTCTCTCCTTAGCCTATTGTCAATTATCCTCTCCCAAAGTTTCACCGTGTGACTCATAAGTTTAATTCCCTGGTAGTTTGAGCAACTTTGAATGTCTCATTTGTTTTTGAAGATTGGCACAAGCGTGCTTCTTCTCCAATGCAGTGACATCTGTTTCGATTTTAAAATTTTATTGAAAAGTTTTGTTAACCAAGTCAATCCAATTTCTCATAAGCATTTTCAAACCTATATAGGTATTTCATCTGGCCACATACTTTCTCTATTTTCATTCTTTTCAATGCCTCTTTAACTTTTATAATTATAATATTGCGTGTATAGTTTACATTTCTTTCTTGGTGTGGGATTTCATCTATTATAGTATCAACTTGGCCATCATTAAATAAACTATCAAAGTTACTTCTCCATCTCTCCTTAATATCATCCTTGCGCATTAAAACATTTTGATTTTCGTCCTTAATACATCTTACATGACTTAGGCATTGTTTCTTTTTATCTCTTAATTTGGCTGCCTATATATATATATATTTCGCTATCTCTATTACCTAACCTTGTATATAGATCTTCCATGAAATTTGTTTTAGCTTGACTAACTACTTTTTTACCTTGTTTTCTGGCTTCTTTATATTGATTGTACGCATCTTCATCTTGACACTTAAGTATTTTCCTATACATCTCTCTTTTAGTCTTAATCGCTCGTTGGACATCCTCGTTCCACCACCATGTTTCCTTCTTTGGTGGTCCCAAGCCTTTAGATATACCTAATACGTTTGATCTTACTCTCCTTATGCTACTACTCATTTCTAGCCACATTGTATTAGCATCTAAGTCAAGATTCCAAACATTTTCCTTCAATAGTTTTTCTCTAAACTCTACTTGTTTACTATTTTTTAGGTTCCACCACTTTATTCTAGGGTCGTTAACTCTTTTATTCATATTATGTCGTCGTTTTAGCTTAATATCAAGTACTACTAACTTATGTTGGGTAGTTAGCGCTTCACCAGGTATGTCTCTACAAATTTTTCTATCTATTTTTCTTGTTAAAAGGAAATCTATTTGACTCTTGTTATGACCACTACTAAAAGTAATTATATGCGACTCCCTCTTCCTAAAACTAGTATTTGCTAAGATTAGATCGTATGCTGATGCAAATTGTAAGATTGATTCTCCTTCTTCTTTTTTATTACCGTAACCAAAACCTCCATGGATTCTCTTAAACCTATCGTTACTTGCCCCAACATGCCCATTTAAATCTCCTCCAATAAAAACTTTTTCATCTAATGGTATGCTTTGCATAAATCCATCCATATCATCACAAAACTTGCGTTTGATGCTCTCGCTTAATCTTACTTGTGGTGCATAGGCGTTTAAGAATGTTAATTTTTTCGTCTCCAACAATTAATTTAACTAGAATAAATCTATCCTCCATTCTCTTAACCTTTTACGACCTTATCCTTATAATCATTATCCACCACAAGTCTTACTCCATTGCATTTTCTATATATACCGGTGTATCACAATTTAAACCCTATGCTTCCTATTTCTCTACTCTTTTCTCCTACCCATTTTGTTTCTTGGAGGCAAGCAATATTGATTCTTCTTCTAATCATAGTATCTACTAGTTCTATTGACTTCCCTGTAAGTGTTCATATGTTCCATGTTCCTAAACAAAATTTTCTCCCATTTGTGTTTGTTTTCCTTTTCTATTTCTATTTTGTCTAAAAGATCTAATATCCGTATTTATGACTTTGTTTTTGTTTTTTTGTTTGTTTTGAACTAGCTTCTTTACCCACACCCGTCCTTTGTGTGAGAACCTTTGCTCATTTTTCTTCACATCTGGGCGACGATGTGAAGGGATTAGCTTCTTTACCCACACACGTCCTATGTGTGGAAACCTTTGCTTATTTTTCTTCACACCCAGGCGGCGATGTGAAACACACCCTTGCTCATTTCTCACTATACCTGGGCTCCGTGTGCAGCGCGTCGCTAGGTGGGAACGCCCCAACGTTTATACATGTTTGATCCATTTCATGAAAAGTGACAAGAGTTTTACGCTGGCTGTCGACCTATCGCAACCTTCTTCCATTTTTCAAAAATAGAAAATGAGCTTGGGGCCTCATTCCCCTACTTTTCGGGTATGAAAAATGAGTTTGAGACTTCCCTTACTCATTTTTTGATATGAAAAATGGGCATCATAGTCCTCATTTATCCGGACTTGGGACCGACTATGTAGTACAAATAGTGTATAACATAGGTGGAGTTTTAAGTCCTATTGTAACATTAACTATTTTAAGATTTTGTTGTTTGGTAGGTGCCGTGGCATCAAACTTAATTGTAATTTGCCTATTCAATTTTCTAAAAATTATTTAGAAGGATGCCACTTGCCTAGATGAAGGCGGTTTTGCCTCAAAATGCCTAGGCGGTCGCTTCACAATCACCAATAATTGGAATGTTTGAAATTTGTATATAGTTAAGAAATTAAAATTCTTACTATCAAAAGTTGGTATGCACTCAGCAGAACTAGTAGTCTGTGGTTCCTACGATCGACTTCATCTGTACTACTAGATAAAGGAAAATGTAAATCAACTTGAAATAAATTGTAGTTTTGATTCTTAATCAATTTGAAATTCCAAATTCAAAAGAAAACTTGTTAATACTTATTCATCTGGATCCATTTAAAGGGGGAATCTAGTTGCTCTTTTTTTAATCATACAAATTAATTGTTTCCGTCCACCCACTTAAATTTTCCTATAATTTTTTGCTAAGTAAGCCATTTTTCATATTTTATTGACCTTATTCCCAAGTTCTTGCTGCTCTTAAGGATTAGGGATCAAACATAGACCCATGAGTCCCTTGCTCCTCCAGGATCCATAGGCTTCCCAATTTAGCGACTTTCTGTTACTTTTTTCCCAATGCCTTTACTAATTACAAATAGTTTTAAGTATGATCTATGTTGTCCTTTTCTCTAGGGTTTTCAATGTCAGCCAAATGAGAGAATAGTGATATAAGCTTATAGCTCATTTAATATAGTTGGGAAGATAATTAAAGTGAAAATGGAAGAATTGACGTGGAACCCATACTCTCAGGTAGTTTCCGTGTCCTTGATATCATAGAGTGGTCATCCAACCTCCAGATATATTCTCGTGCCTTGCATATGTTTCATTCTGGCAACGTATCTGTTTATGCTTAAAAAAGAAAAATAAATTGCAGAAGAAATGGCTTGAGGCATCAAGGGAGTGTCTATTCAATGAATGTGAAGAAAACTCTTATGGTATTCAATGATTTTAGTCGAAGGACTTATTTTGGAGGCTTTCAAATATTTTTTGATCAAAACTTGTAGGTTCTCTAGTTTAGAAGATACCTTGGAAAGGGGAAGCCGATGCTATGTGGGAGATTGTGGATTCAGCCCTTGATGCGGAAAACACAAGACACTCGTGATGTGGAAAGGTTAGGGAGATTAGGATACATTGAAGCAAGAGACCAATTCTTCCTTCAATTGTTTTCCATTAAGCATATGGTGTGTCCATTACCTGTTTAAATTTGTACCTTGTTAGCTTTAAAAAAATGGAATACAAAGAGCCAAGTTCGAGCCTCGAGACTTTTTTTTTTGCATAAAAGCCTTGAGACTTGTTAGGATAGTGATAAGGTGACACTGTATATAAATCCATTCTTTTTCATCTTATTGGGCTCGAGATTTTAGTTGGAGTAAATAAGAGGGAGAACATTCATTTAACTTTTGTTTCTTGTTTAAGGATGTCAGTCTTCTTTCCATAGATGGCAATAGTCAGCGTGTGCATATACGATGATGAGAGATGGTACTTGTTGTGTTGGAATATAGAGGCACTATGGCCCATTGAAGATGATCTTACCGTTACGATTATGGGATTGTAGTTTGCATTTTGGATTCAGTGATATGTGATCAAATAGGTTTTTTAAGGCATGATAGATGGAAAACGTGATGCTTTTATGCAAGTATAGCCATGGGAGGGAGTTCAACTCTTCTTGTTTTAATGCTAAAAGCTCTCACTGTTATTCTCAAGGCACCTATTAGAATTCCCAGAATGTTGTTAATTACTTCAAGAAAAAGGCTAGAGATTACTGTGGGAAAAATTTCATTTGATATCTTTGAATAGATATACTCTACTTTGTAAACAAACTCATTAATTATTGATAGAGCCTTGACTGTTTTTGTGGTGTATAGAGATATGATCAATCATGCACACGCTCTTTGAATCGATATACTCTACTTTGTAAACGTACTCGTGTTCAAACAAACAAAACTCGTGTACTCGAGAGACCCAATTTAACCTGAAAAGAAGAGTAAGTTGGATCACCTGCATAATTTACTATGCTTTGGCTAAAGTGTGTAGGTCATGTCAAGAATACTTAAATGCATACAGCCACAATAACCTAACATGATAAAAAATTAAAATTAAAAAGAGGTTGCCAAACACCTGTATCCATGGAAAGATCTCAAAAATAAAATTTTTCTGTTAACTCTCTTAATTTTTTCATTTTTTTTTATTTCCAGATTTAGCCTTCAATTCATTTTTTAAATCTTTTGGCGCAAAATACATTAATTTGGGAGGAGCAAAGCACTTTCAAGTTTCAACCCAGCATTTGACCAAAAAAAAGTTTCATCCCAGCGTGATATCATCCAAACCTGGAAACCCACTGGAGCTCAGCTTATCTTTAAAATATTTGTATTAACCTCTAGCTATATACCAACAAAATAAAAAAGATCAGATCTAAAAACTTAAAATGAAAAAATTGGAGGAGCAAAAATCTTCGGATAGAGAATGCAAGATAAGAATGGAGGAACCAAACAAAGACTTGAGGCGCGTAATCACTCTCTTTTAGACAAGGCTTTGATCGGTGATATTTCTCCTTATCGGTCGAAAGCGTGAACACACAATGAGATTAATCGAAGTTGCCTTCATGATACAATCAAGTCTCTAATGGTCGTTGGATGATGTGTGTGTAACACAACTCCAACTAAGAATACTCTATGAAGAACTTTTGAGAGAATGATGTGAATTGGTGTTTCAATGTGTTTCTCAATGTATCTCAATATTTAATACGTACCAGAGCCCTTTAATTTATAAAAACTAAGGGATTTAGAGTCTATCCACCAAGAGGTGCGTTTGGTACAAATTGGTGCAAAGAAACAGAAAAAAAGACAAAATAAGTCCCTAAAAACACAACTTTTTGTTTTAGGCGCTGAAGTGCCAAACGCAAAAAATAGTGGAGTTTCTAGTGTTGGGGCTTCAGCACCAAGTTTAGCGCCAGGGCGCTATGGCTGGCGCTAAGGCTAGCGCCACAATGCCAGACGCAGAGAGCCCTATTTTTATTCTTTTTAAATCCTACGATTCCACTCTCCCTCTTTATTTTCAAATTATATGGACATACACTTAGGAAATAACACAACTAAAAACATATAATATCATTCCAAAATCGATACATAAATTAGAAGTGTCTTTTGGCCTTGAACTTTTTTATTTAGTGCAAACACTTCAAAAGTTTCATTAGGTACTATGATGAATGAATCTTGAACCAAGAAATTTTGCAACAAAATCGAAAATATCACACATACCAATTTCATGTAAGTACGAGTGTTCTGTTGATTGCACATTATGATCTTGTGCAAATCCTGTCTTTCTTGAATGCTCTTTAGTTGCTTAGGCTCATAAGAGGCGACCATACTTCTACACCCATATAGGTAATTCTACTTAAGTGATTCTGTAAGTCATTCTATTCAACTTATTAAGACTCAATTGTCACCTCCGTCATGCAAAACCAACATAGAACCAGGAAGACACTTTTTATAATATAAATTTTTTAGTGTTCCCTAATCTTCACTTTACTTGTTAATATCACATTGAACTTATTTTGTATTTTCAATAATGAAGTTGGATTTTCATCAAGTGACAATCGAATTAGGCAAACTTAAGTCCTATTCTTTTTGATGTCTGAGTCACCATATCTCTAATAAGACCCTTTGTTAATGGATCCGCTAAATTCTTGTTAGATTCCACGTAATATACTTTAACAACCCTATTTTTAGTAACCATCTCAAAAGATTATGTCTTAGACTTATGTGTCTAGACTTTCCATTATAAGTTTTGCTTGTGACCTTATAAAGAGTTGCCTTGTTATCACAATTGATTAATATAGCTAGACATGGCTTGTTTCATAATGATATTTCCATTAACAAGTTTCTAAGCCATTCCGCTTCCTTGCTTGCATTTGTTAGGGCAATTATTTCTGATGTCATTGTTGAATTAGAAATACATGTTTGTTTCTTTGAGCTCCAAGAAACAGTCGCTCCTCCTAGCGTAAAAATCCATCCACTAGTTGATTTGGAAATTGACTCCATATTATTCCAACTAGCATTACTATAACTTCCAAGACCGGGGGATATCTATTAAAATGTAGACCATAATTTAAAGTCCCCATCAGGTATCTAAAGATCATGGTAACCCCATCCCAGTGTTGTTTGCTTGGATCACTAGTGAACCGATATAGCATACAAACCGCGTAAGCTATATCCTATCTTGTGTAATGCATATCACACACGAGACTTCCTATCACACTAGAATACTCTAGTTGTGATAAACACCTACCAATATTCTTTACTAGTTTTAAATGAGGCTCGATAGGAGTACAAATTGATTTTTGACCAAATTTTTTCAAAATCTTTTCAATATAATGAGATTGAAATAATCTAAGACCATTGTCTTATTGTAAGATTTTGATTCTCAAAATTACGTCGGCTTCTCCTAAGTCCTTCATGTCAAAGCTAGTAGACAAGAATTGCTTAGTTTCTTCAACTAAGGCTAGTGAAGTCCCAAATATTAGCATGTCATCCACATATAAATATATGACGACACCAACATCATTGTCGAACTTGCTGTAAATATATTTATTAGCATCATTGACTTGAAAACCAAATGATTGCACATATCAAAATAAAAATGTCATCTATTTCCTTCAACCAAGCTTGTTTATAGTTATAAAATATTACTTGCATCCAATTGCCTTTGATCAAAATTAGAATTATTAATCTTTTGCCTTTTACTTCTCCTTACTTCAACGTTCTCACCATTGTTAGTAGGAGGGTTCTCTTGTTCATTAGAAGAACTTGAAGGCAAATCTTCTCGATTCCTAGAATAGTTTTGAGGCAACTCCTCTAGATTTCCAAAATTAAGATGCAAAAGCATGTCATGTGTTTTATTTAGATGTTCAAAGAATTGTACATTTATAGATTCAGTTATATCAACAGTTTCTAAATTCAAGAATCTACATTTCACACTATTCTTTGAATAACCAATAATAACACATTTATAAGTTCTATTTCCTATTTTAGGCCTATTTGGATCTGATTTTCTTACGTAAGCTAAACAACCCCAAACTGTAAGTCTCTTAAAATTAGGATGTCGCTTGAACCACAACTCATATGGAGTGATAATAATATTCTTTAATAGAAACCTAATCAATATAAAGCAAGCCGAAAGAATGACTTCTCCCCATAAGTTCAAAGGCAATTTAAAACTTAGTGGCATGAAATTAACCATCTCTACTAAAGTTCTATTCTTCCTTTCTACTATACTATTTTGTTGCGGTGTATAAGGTGTCGTAACTTAATGTATAATTTTATTAGTCTCACAACATTTTGCAAACTCTGTTGAATAGTACTCACCGCCTCTATCGGATCTTAGAGCCTTAATTTTCTTGTTATGTTGAGTTTTAACTTCGGATTTGAAAACAAAATTTATTTTCATAAAACTCATCTTTGCTTTTCAAAAGGTAAACATATGAATACTTTGAAAAATCATCAATGAAAGTAAGAAAATATTTATTTCCTTCTAAAGTAACATGTCTTTTCAAATCACATGTCACTATGTATTAAATCAAGAATTTCAGAAGATCTTTGAATCAATTTGTGTGATTGTCTTATGATCTTTATTTGTGTACATATCTCACACTTAGTATCATGATCAATCTTAAAACCAGTAATCAGGGCTAAGTTATGCATATTCCTAATGCAACGAAAATTAACATAACCTAATTTAACATGCCATAATGAATATGAATCAACAATAGAAGAACATGAGTCAACAATATAAGAAGATTAATTCACTATTATTGCATTCAACTTAATCATACCATTACATGAGTACCTTTTGCCAATAGGAACATGTCCTTTGGACAAGATAAGCCTATCCGACTCATTGACAGGACAAAAAACTCTTTTATTATAGAGGCCACTGGATACAAGATTCTTACACATTTCAGGTACATAATAAACATTAATTTAATGTAAAACTTTTCCCAAAGTTAGCTTGATATCCATCATTCATTTGCTAATCGCCTTGGTGCGATTTTTGTTCCCCATGCGCACTTCTTCACTAGTGGCAAGATCTTCGTAAGTCTTGAAAAGACTACGGTACTTGTAAATGTGTATGGTTGTGCCAGTATCTAGCCACTACCCAACTTCATCTACAACCGAATTGGCTCGGTAAACCGTTGCTATGAGTTCCATGTTCATGTGCTCCACATTGTGACTTTCCTCGACCACTTCCTTATTCTTCAAGAATTTCTTTTTAGAATGACACTCTCGTGCGTAGTGTCCCAGTTTGTCACAATAGTAACACTTCCCTCTCTTACTCGAAGTGTTTTTATTGGAAAATCCTTTGAATTTTGAATCATTCTTAGCCTTAAAATGTCTTGGAACAGTGAGATTCCATAAATGTGCCCTTAAACCGGATTCGAAATTCAAATCATCTCCAACTCTCTCTTTTCAAGAGTCTTCCTCAATTCGAATATGGCTTTGGATGGATTCAAGAGTATAACTATTCTATTCATAAATGAGTTTCTTCTTATAATTATTTCAATTTGTAGGCAACTTAGAAATAATTACACCCACTTAAAATTCTTCTTCAAGAGAAACTCCAGCCATCTTAAGATTACCAACGATCTTGTGCAAGTCATGAACTTGAGTAAGCAGTGACTTGTCATTGGTCATCTTTAAATCCAGATAATTTGAAATTAAAAACTTATGATTTCTATACTCCTCAATTCGGTATTTGGTGTCCAACACAGTCTACAAATCCTTCGTCGGCTCAATGGTTCGATGCACCATATAGACATTATCGGAGAGTGCATTAAGAATGTAGCCCCGACAAAGATAGTCATCCACCTTCCTTATGACACGTCGATCCACCACTTCGTTTGAGTCATCCGAAGTTGGTTTAGGGAGGGTCTCAAGCGCATCATCAAGGATGTACATCAACTTGAGAGATGTGAGAAAGAATATCACTTTCTCTTTCCATCGAGTGAAATTGTCACCGTCGAACCTTTTGAGGTAGGTCAAATCATGGTTCATGATTTGAATAAAATAAGGAACGAACTCGCCACTAGTATTGAGTTTGGAGGACAACGAAGAACCATTATTTCCATTTGTTTGCATAATTCCGTCCAAAGTTAAAGAAGCTATTGATGAATAATATCTTGTCTAAAAATTGTTAGAACAAAAATCTCCGGACAAAGAATGTAAGATGAGAATGGAGGAACTAAGCAAAGACTTAAGGTGCGTAATCGCTCTCTTTTAGACATGATTTCTCCCTACCGCTCGAAACCACGTACACAAAATGGAATTAATCAAAATTTACCTGTAGGATACAATTAAGTCTTTAATAGTTGTTGGATGATGTGTGCGCAACACAACTTCAACCAAGAACACTCTTTGAAGAACTTTTGAGAGAATGATGCTATGACTCAAGAACACACTTTGATTCAAAAAACTTTTGCATTTCAATGTGTTTCTCAATGTATCTCAAAATGCAATATGTACTAAAGCCCTTTAATTTAGAGAAAACTAAGAAACTTAGTGTCTATCCACCAAAAGGTAAGTTTTTGTATGAATTGGTGTGAAAAACGGACAAAATAAGTCCCAAAAAATGCAGGCACTTCAGCGTTGAAGCGCCACGCTCAGCGCAATTTTTCTTCTTTTTAAATCCTACAAAAATTTCATATTGATTTGTTTAAAAAAATAATGATACGTGCATCGATTACACATGCTACAAAATAATAAAAACCAATTCTTTCTTTTAAATCCAAGTCTTTCACATTAAAAATCAATACCGATGGTGCATTAAAAATGACTATGAGGAGGCGAGTGTGGGTGGCCTGATCAAGGAATCTAGTGGTGACTGGAAGGGTGAATTTGTAATGAATCTTGTAGATGCTTGATTTTTTAAGCTGAACTTTGGGGTGCTATAAAAGGTCTATTACTGACTTAGGATTGTGGGATATGTCATGCAATTTTGGAGTTGCATAATAAAAGTGTGGTTGATGTACTTAAGGGAGAAAGTATTCCGGTTAATCATCATAGCATCTGGTGTCGCTGATCAAAACTTTTGTATTTCAATGTGTTTCTTAATGTATCTTAATATTTAATACGTACTAGAGCCCTTTAATTTAGAGAAAACTAACGGACTTAGTGTCTATCCACCAAGATGTGAGTTTTGGTGTAAATTGGTGTGAAAAACGGACAAAATAAGTCCCAAAAAATGCAGGCGCTTCAGCGGTGAAGTGCCACGCTCAGCGCAAGACACAGGGAGCCATTTTTTTTCTTCTTTTTAAATCCTACAAAAAGTTCATATTCATTTGTTTTAAAAAATAATGATACGTACATGGATAATACATGCTACAAAATAATAAAAACCAATTCTTTCAAATCCAAGTCTTTCACATTAAAAATCAATACCAATGGTGCATTAAAAAGAGACTGTGGGGAGGTGAGTGCAGGTGGCCTGATTAAGGAATCTAGTGGTGACTGGAATGATTTGTAATGAATCTTGGTGGATGCTCGATTTTTTAAGCTGAACTTTGGGGTGCTATAAAAGGTCTATAGTCGACTTGGGATTGTGGGATATGTCAAGCAATTTTGGAGTTGGATAATAAAAATGTGGTTGATGTACTTAAGAGAGAAATCATTCTGGTTAATCATCATAGACATCTGGTGTCGCTGATCAAAACTTTTGTATTTCAATGTGTTTCTCAATGTATCTCAATATTTAATACGTACTAGAACACCCTTTAATTTAGAGACAACTAAGACACTTAGTGTCTATCCACTAAGAGGTGAATTTTGGTGTGAATTGGTGCCAAAAAAACGAACAAAATAAATCTCAAAATATGCAGGCGCTTTAGCACTGAAGTGCCACGCTCAATGCAAGACACACAGAACCCTCTTTTTCTTTTTCTTTAAATCCTACTAAAAGTTCATATTCATTTGTTTTAAAAAATAATGATACGTGCATGGATATCACATGCTACAAAATAATAAAAACCAATTATTTCTTTTAAATCCAAGTTTTCACATTAAAAATCAATACCGATGGTTCATTAAAAAGAGACTATGGGGAGGCGAGTGCGGGTGGCCTGATCAAGGAACCTAGTTGTGATTGGAAGGGTGGATTTGTAATGAATCTTCGTGGATGCTCGATTTTTTAAACTAAACTTTGGGGTGCTATAAAAGGTCTACAGCTGACTTGGGATTGTGGGATATGTCAAGCAATTTTGGAGTTGGATAATAAAAGTATGGTTGATCTTCTTAAGGGAGAAAGTATTTCGGTTAATCATCATAGACATCTGGTGTCGCTGATTAGAAATCTTTTACAACGAGATTGGAGTATTCGGATTGTTCACAAACATCGTGAAGGAAATCGGGCGGCGGACTAGCTAGCCTCATTTGCTGCACAACACTCGATAGGATTGCATATTTTGCCACAATATCCAACGGGCTTATTTCCCATTTTGAGAGATGAAGTAATGGGAGTGTCGTTCCTAAGATTTTGTCATATGTAACCCAGATATGTGCCTCCTCTTAATACAAAAAAAACATCCATCGTAATTTGTTCCCCATTTCTTTTTCTTACATTTCTTATTATGAGGATGCTACTTTGCCCCATATGGGACACACACTTGCTCGCATCTTGAGGCGTGCATAGGAGAAATGAACATGTGCGCGATGTGTCGCGTGTCTGATTTGGGCCACAGTTGCATACTCATTATAGATAAATTACTCCCTCTGGCAAAAAAATAAAAGTATTTCTAGCAAAAATTTCTTATTCAAAATTATAAGTCGTTTTTGAAATTCAAGAGTATATTTATTATTATTTTTTACTAATTATACATTTATACAATTCAAATATTTATGATTATTCAATTCTTCAATTCATAATTTAATGTCAAAAGGCCGGCGTATATGTAAATTACACTTGTAATTAAGGATATTTGACGCGACGGAGATTTCTAAACCAGTTGAACGAATCCACGAACAACTCTATCTAGGTCAAAACTTAAGCCAAAGTTCGAAAATTCTTGTATTCTAGCCAAAAAAACCCCGAATTACATCCAATAGGTCGCTTAAATAGCGAAACCCTAAAATTTGCCAAAAATAGTAAAAAGTCTAAAAAAGCCCTAAAAGCCCTAAAATGGAAACTAGACGAAAAATAAAAACAAATGCCGCAAACAACAATAAAAACGGAAATTCCTAATGAAAGTTAAAAGCTAAATAAAACTTTCTAAAATAGCAAAATTGCCGTTTCGGAGGGCGAAACGATGAAATTTTGGAGGGCGTGATCTCCACGCCGTTTCAATCAACCCATGTTCCCGAAATGCCGAAACGCCGAAACTCAAACGCCCGAACTTCATCGAAATGACCAAAATGTCATCATGTCATATTTTCCATCATATTTTTCCAAGAATTTGCAAGCTAATTCTTGGACTTCATCATTCTCCCCAGGGTGGACAGAATTCGCCCTCGAATTGTCATCATCAAACGTATCCCCATAATAGGGAACAAGATGCTTGACATTAAATACATCAGCCGTGCGAATGTGACTTGGCAACTTCAATCTGTAAGCATTAGAATTAATTTTCTCAAGAACCTCCACATGACCAATATTCCGAACTGACGATTTGTTGTAATCACCCACAGAGAACCGATCTTTAGTGAAAACTGCCCACACAAAGTCACCCACTTCAAACTCCACGTGACGCTTCTTCCGATCTGCATATTGTTTGTACTTGTCAGCAGCCTTCTGCAAGTTTTCTTTAACAGATTGATGAATCTTTTGAAGCCCACTAACAAAATCTTCTGCCTTGCCATGCCATCTAGTCTTACTTGGCACTGGTAACATATCAAGAGGACCTCGAGGTAGTACTAAATACACAACCTGAAAAGGACTAAACCAGTACTTCGATTAACAACATGGTTGTGTGCAAATTCTGCCTGGCTCAACTTGAAGTCCCAACTCCTGACATTTTCACCCACTAAGCTCCTCAAAAGATTGCCTAACGAATGGTTAACAAATTAAGTCTGCCCATCTGTTTGCGGGATGATAAGCATTGCTAAATTTTAGTTGCGTATTCACCAAAGCCCTCAAACTGCGCCAAAAAGGGCTAAGGAATCGGTGTCCCGATCTGAAACAATCGAGGTAGGAAGGCCATGAAATCTATACACCTCCCGAAAGAATAGCTGAGCCACTTTACAACATCTGTGGTCATCTTGCATGGAATGAAGTGAACCATCTTGAAAAAATGGTCAACCACCACAAAAATAGAGTCATTTCCCCGCCGTGTTCTAGGCAACCCCAGCACGAAATCCATGCTAATATCAACCCATGGCTGTTCTAGAATGGGCAAAGACATATATAGACTGACATTAGTTGCGGTACCCTTCGAAAGCTGGGAAGTTCGGCACCGCTGCACATATCTGTCCACTTCCTTACGAATGGTAGGCCAAAAGTAAGAGGCCTGCATCAGCCGCAAAGTGCGATCACGCCCAACATGTCCCTTTCCATGCAACTCTCTAATAATCAATAATCTTAGGCTGCAATTAGGAATGCAAAGCTGGTTGCCTCGAAATAAGAAACCCTCATGGAGTGTGTAAGCAGTACGCTCCTTACTCCGCACCTTCTCCATAATAAAAGCAAAGAAATGATCAGTAGTAAACAAATTAAAGAAGGAGGAAAACCCAGGTACCTCAATGGTCATGCGGCTCAATAAACTTTTTTATCTGCTCAGGACATCAACAACTCTATTGGTAACACCAGACTTGTGTTTCACTACAAAAATAAAGCGCTCCAAATAGGCCACCCAGGAAGCATGTCTGGCCGAGACCTTGTTCTGCCCATGTAAGTGTCGCAATGCTGCATGGTCTGCAAACAACACGAACTTTCTGTGGATAAGATAATGCCGCCAATGCTTCACGACTTGTACCACCGCATAAAACTCCATATCGTATGTGCTATACCTCAACTTCGCCCTAGACATCTTATCACTGAAATAGGCAACATACCTATTATTTTGACTCAAGACAACTCGAATGTTTACCTTGGATGTGTCACTATGCAACTCAAAAGGTAGGTGAAAATCTGGCAACACCAGAATGGGTGCAGTGGTTAACTGCACCTTGATCAGTTGGAATGCTTCATCTACCTCGTTGCTCCACCCAAACTTCACGCCCTTCATACAGTCTGTAATTGGGGCCATGATACTGCTGAAGTGTGGAATGAACCGCCTGTAGAAGGAAGCCAACCCATGAAAGTTGCGAACCTCCGTGACGGTGGTGGGTCTAGGCCAAGTACGGATGGCTTCTACTTTAGACTTGTCAACCTGCAACCTTTCTCCAGAAATGACATAACCTAAGAAAATGACCTTTGGTGTAAAAAATGAACACTTCTTCATCGCAGTATAGAACTTCTCCCTACGCAAGATAGTCAAAACATCTCGCATGTGCTGGAGGTATTCCTCCTCGTTAGTACTGTATATCGATATATCATCAAAATATACCACAACACACTTGCCTATCAAATGTCTCAAACTCTGGTTCATGACTCTCATGAAGTTGCTAGGTGCGTTTGACAGCCCAAACGGCATGACTAACCACTCATACAGCCCCTCCCTGATTTTAAAAGCGGTCTTCCACTCATCCCCAACTCTAATGCGAATCTGGTGGTACCCACTCTTCAAATCCAGTTTTGTAAAAATTTTTGCTCCACTCGATTGGTCAAGTAAATCATCCAAGCGAGGGATAGGAAAGCCATACCTGACAGTAATCTTATTGATTGCTCTACTGTCCACACATATCCACCAAGAGCCATCTTTCTTTGGTGTAAGGAGGGGTGGTACTGCACATGGACTCAAACTTTCATGGATGAATCCCTTCGCCAATAACTCTTCAACTTGTTTGCGCAACTCCTCATGCTCACTGGGACTCATTCGGTAGTGTGGTCTATTAGGTAGTGACGCACCAGGTTCAAGGTCAATCTGATGTTGAATATCACGCAATGGTGGTAGTCCTTCTTGCATCTCATCAGGGAAAACATCACATTCACAATAGGAATTGCAGCTTTGGGAACATCAACATCTCTATCTACCTCATTTCCTATCAAGATGTAAACTATCTCAGAATCCTGTAATTCATCTTCAAATCTTGCCAAAGACAACAAGCTGCTAGATTCTTTGGTATGCTTAACTTCCTCCGGATCCTTGGCGGGTACTAGCACAATCTTCACTCCCTTATTTATTGGTTATGCCATCATGCACAACTCCCCTATCAAACTGCCGAGGACGTCCCGGTAACAAGTGGCAAGCATCCATAGCCACAACATTACACCAGACTGAATCTGGTAGTTAGCACCAATATAAAATTCACCAAGGCGCGCTTCGATACCTTCACCTCACCACCCTTCTTCAGCCAAGCTAGCTTGTAGGGCCTGGGGTGTTGTTAAGTTGCAAGGCCCAATTTCTGAACCGCTTCAACTGAGATGATATTCTCGCAACCGCCTGCATCAATCATGAACCTACACACTTTTCCTAAGATGGTACACTTGGACTGAAAGATGTTATTCCGCAGCCACTCATCATCAGCGACAGCTCTAGGAGTCATACAAAAATGCCTCACAACCAAGGCAGTCACGATCTCCTCTTCTGTGTTGTCAGAAGTATCAAATGTTGGTTCTGCACTGATGTTGGCCTCTTCCCCTTCATCTTCCTCTTCGTTCTCAATAAAAAGAGCCTTCTTCCCTTTACATTCTGACTTCCTATGATCAACTTCGCCACAACCGAAGCATTTAATCCCACCAGTGCTAGGTCTGTTCGTGCGACTAGCAGGGTTAATTGCAGCGGTATTACCTCCAGTATTAGCTGTCCCAACACTAACATTCTTGGAAGCATTACTCACACCCCGACGCTGTTGTTTCTCCACCAACAATGCTCGCTGGTGCGTTGCAGATACGGAAGCCGGATCAAACATGTTGACGACATCTTGGATCTGCACCCTCAGTCCACCAGTATACCGTGCCACTAATTGATCGTTAGTCTCCAGTAGTTCGTTTCTAGCGACTAACGGATAAAACTCGATAGTGTAATCATCTACTGACTTTGTCCATTGTCTCATATTCTGCAACCTCTGATACATAAAGCGTTGGAATTTGTGAGGCAAGAACTTAGCCCTAAGTGCTTTTTCATCTTCTCCCACGAGGTGATCTTCGCCTTTCCATTCCTATTCCGCATCAACTTCTACTATTGCCACCAAGTCGTGACCCTGTTGTGGAATCTGTTGCAACCAGTTGCACACGCTTGTCTTCGAGCACATCTTTGAATTCTAGGACTTCTTCAACTCGCCAGCCAGTCCAAGAATTCTTCTGGTTGAAGGGTGTCATGGAATTCTGGGACTTCCGTCTTCATCCCAGACTCCCACCGCCTGCGATCATCCTTAATTGCACGCGGCCTGTAGTGCCTCCTCGGTGCCTCAACATACTCATCCTCCCATTCGGTAGAAGAATCTCCTACTGGTTCATCACCAACAGGTTCCCTTCGATGGTTACAGACACGATCCATATATATTCTGACCCAACAACTGATCGATTCTGGCAGTTAATTGTTCTACCACCGCACCCATGTGTTGGTCAATTATTTAGCCAATTTATCGATTCAGATTGTCACGGTCATATATCTCCTCGATACGCTGCTGGTTCCTCTTCGCCATCATGATTTCTCCAATCACGCAGAACCTGTCTCTGATACCAACTGACACAACATAAATCTTCTAAACCAGTTAAACGAATCCACGAACAACTCGATCTAAGTCAGAACTTAAGCCAAAGTTTGAAAATTCTTTTATTCCAGCCAAAAAAATCTCGAATTACATCCAATAGGTCGTTTAAATAGCGAAACCCTAAAATTTGCCAAAAATAGTAAAAAGTCCAAAAAGCCCTAAAAGCCATAAACTGGAAACTAGATGAAAAATAGAAACAAATGCCGCAAACGGCAATAAAAACGAAAATTCTTAATGAAAATTATAAGCTAAACAAAACTTTCCTAAAATAGCAAAATTGTCGTTTTGGAGGGCGAAACGATGGAATTTCGCCCAAAAACGTCTTAATCATGGCATAGCCATGACCCATGATGTAGCGGCCCCGAAACTCGAGGTCGCCACGTGGGGAGGCGCTGGCCCAGCGGTCCCGTCCGATCCTTGACCCACTGGATCCCACGCGCCACTGACGCCATTTCCACAACACGTCTCCTCGATACGCGTGTTAGCACGACTCCTCGATATTCGTGTTAACTTTCTTCGTTAAACAGTATAAACAACAGCGGAAGTCTTAAATTTAAAAGAAGTAATCAATTAAATTTTTCATTGAATAAAACATTATTTTATATAAGAGCAATTCCTATTGTGGAAAACCCGGGGAAAGTTCTCCGTATATATGCAACAATATTAACCATAATATATACGAGTACATGTCTATTCAGTCTCCCATTTCCCAAAACTAAAGCAAAACATCAAAATAGCACGTACTAGTAGGTCCTCGACCGCAAGCAGTCAGATAAAGTCGTCCAAAATGTCCTTGCCCCTACTAGCACGGTCTGCACTCGCCCATCACAAAAGGAAGATGAGGAGTACAGTTAGTAAGATTCCAACAAAGTACACCGAGCATTTATGAGAAATATAGACGATATCAATAAACATGTCAATTAATCATGCGAACTAAACAGTCAACTGTGCTAAGATCGTCACATGAATAAGTAACATGAGAAACAAACCGTGTACTCCTCCCGGTCACACTAAACTGTACGACAACCCCTCAGGATCCTTTCAGTGAGTGCCCACTTCCTTTCACCTGGTACGGCCCAGCCCGGCGACAGGTACCTGTGGCGCTTATGAGGAAACCCCGCGCACCTCCACAAGCCCCGAAACCACCGCGAACCGGCCCAGCCCGGGGACAGGTAGTGTGGCGCTTATGGGTAACCCGCGCACCTCCACACCCCTGAAACCTCGGACTGTGTTGCACAGGATCCTTTCAGTTGAAACACTCACTTCATTTCACCTGGTTACCCGCGTACAGCCTAATGTGTCATAAGTACAACACGAATAGCAAAAAGTATCGTTCCCCAACCCAAATGCGTCACAGAAGTCAATAATAGCAACGAATAGGGGAATAACATCAAACAACCACGAACATGAACTCAATGATAGAAAAGTAAACCCTCGATGACTTTCAGATGGAATCTTACGTACCTCAAAACGCACTCGCACGCATCTCGATATGCGCACCCGACACCTGACTATAGCATCCTAAGTCCCTAGTGTCCATTTATACCATTTCAGTTACTAAATCTTGCAAATCACAAAATGAAATTAGTTGAATATACTTCACCTCAATCGCGTCGTCGACATTCGTCGATTCACGCCTCCGATCGGTCCGACAACGCCTCCACGCCGTTCACGTGCGTGCCGCTCTGAGCCGACGTCGTTCTTTGCGCTGACGCTCCGTTGCGTCCACGCGCCGCTGCCGGGACCACTGTCGCGCCAGCCGCCCTTCGCCAGCGCTGCCGCCACCGCCGCTTCGCTGCGCGCGCACGCTCATCGCTCCCTCGCGACGCCGCCGCCATCGCCAAATCATTCGCTGCCGCGCTGCTCCTCCACAGCGATCCACGCTGTCCGGCCCAGCCTTCTGCCAAGCTCCTGCGCGCCACCGTTGGTTCGTCGCCGCCGCGCCTCCGCTCCCGACCGCCGGCTGCCCGTCCACGCCGCCAGCGCGCCCTTCCACTCCGCCGCGCGACCGCGCTGGCGCTGTCGTCCCCCTCCGTCGCAGCCGCGCCGCTCCATGCGTCGCCGTTGCTTTGGCCTGCTCCGTCACCACGAGCTACTACGTTGTCCGCCACCGCCATCGCCATAGCGGCTGGATCGTCCGCCCGCCGATCGGCCACCACTCGCCGCGACCTCCTCTGCGCCATGCCGCGCAGCCATCACCGTCCGTCGCGGTGCCGATGTCGCCGATCTCTCGCCGGTGTCCATCTCTCTCTCTCTCCCTCTCCCTTTCTTCTCTCTTTCACCTCCCGTTCCTCTCTCTCTCTCTCCTTTTCTTTTCTTTTGACTTTTCTCTCTCATAATATATATATATATATATATATATATATATTTATATATTAATATATATATATATATATATTTACATTTTCTACTTTTGATTTTCAAATCAAAAGTGTTCTCGAGATTCGTGTTGCACGAATATCGATGAAACCTCGATAATTTCACCTCTTTGCCCACCACCTCTATGCTTGACCAAAATTTATCTCGAGTCTCGCAAATTTACGTATTTCGAGACAAATCCAAAAACATAATTATTTTTATGTTTTCCTTAAGAATCCGAGCAGCGCGCATATCGAGGCACCAACCCACCTCATTTTCAAATTTCGATCCTCGCGCTACACGCATCACGAGACGTATTCAATGTACACATTAAAATCACATAACGCGACCTCTCGGTCCCACTTTGGCACGCGACTCGATACGCGTCCCCGTTCGTGTTTCGACTCCCCGAATTCTCGGCGTATACGCATACGTATTTCGGCAAGTGGGTCCCACATACGGCCCTAAAATGACACGTGGCACGAGTCGAATTTTCGGGCCGTTACAGTCTTCCCAACTAAATGAAAATTTCGTCCCGAAATTTAACTGTAAGCCGAATCTCATACCAGAGAATAGCAGAGGGTAACGTGTCTTTATCGTCGACTCGAGCTCTTAGGTGCGTCCCTCCGTCATACGATGTTGCCAACGAACTAAGACCTTCACGAGTTCCCTGTTCCGAAGAATCCGTACCCGAAGGTCGACAATCTCTATCGGTCTCTCCTCATAGCTCACGTCAGACTTTATCTTCACATGTTCCAACTCAATCGTCGATCTCGGATCTGACCTAACGAATGTCAACGTTGAGATGTGAGATGTCGTATGAACCCCAGCAAACTTTTCTGGCAAGGCCAATCTGTAAACCACACTGCCAACTCGTGCTACGACTATGAACGGTCTTATGTATCTCAGCGCCAATTTGAAAAATCTAGACACTGTGTCATGTCCTTGAACCCCTGATACATTACATCCGCTCTCCGACACTCCAACACGCGCGAAATGGATATGTGCCTCTGCAACATCTGAAACCTTTAACAAACTTATAGCGTTGTCACCTCGAGTAAACAAAACTCGTATGTCATATGGCGAACTACTGTCTCACTGTCCGATCCCTCTCATGTGTCCTCAACTGACGCGATAACTAAGTTATCACTCTGTCTCCCTGCATCAGTACGCATTCAATTCCCGTGCCACAAGCATCCGTATGAACCGTCAACTTTTGGTCCAGCTCTGACAACACTAAAAACGATGCGGAAGTCAACTTCTTCTTCAACTTTGTGAATGTCACATCGCATTCACTAAACCAAATGAAAAAATCATATCCTTCTTGGTCAATCTAGTCTTCGACACTGAAATTTTGGAGAAGTCATGTACAAGCGTCGATAATATCCTGCCAATCCTAACAGCTCTTGATGTTTGTTATGCACTCTGGTGTAGGTCAGTCGATGACAACATAAATCTTACTCGGGTCCACTGAAGACCTTTGTCACTGATGACGTGTCCTGAGGGCTTCACCTCTAAACACCAAAACTTGCACTTACTGGACTTGGCGTATAATCTGCACTCCCTCAATCTCTAGTCGGAGTCCTCGAGTAAAATAATGGACCTGAAGTGGCTCGTTTCCACCTACATCCATAGCAAGGTACGCAAGTGTGAATCTCCTCATGTTTTGCGCCACCATGCATCAGCATCAAAAACTCATCTATCGATCTCAATTGAATCTCGATCGAGGTATACTTCCTTGAATTATGTTCAAGTACTCGGCTCTCCGTGGGCAGTTGTATGAGTGGTCCACCATACTGCACTACTTTTCTAGCCACATTATCCCCATGAAGAACTGGTCGTCCATCCATGTCGAATCTTCAAATCGCGAACAAGCCGCAAATCAACGTCGTAATACGTATACATAAATATTAAAATTAACATATACGCATAGAAGTCCCAGTACTACCTTCTAACTTTGCTTCCCAACTAAAGTTCTAAGGCAAGTACATCGGGTTTCCACATCTAAATTTATTTAAGTCTTATGTTCTTTAAATTTATTTCCGAAGGTTCCTCGAAACTCTCCCTCTGATACCACTTATGACGTGGTATCAGTTAAAGACACCTACGCTTCCTCCCAGAACCATGCTTTGATACCAACTGTAGCGGCCCCGAAGCCCGAGGTCGCCACGTGGGGAGGCGCTGGCCCAGCGGTCCCGTCCGATCCTTGACCCATTGGATCCCACGCGCCACTGACGCCATTTCCACAACACGTCTCCTCGATATTCATGTTAACTTTCTTCGTTAAACAGTATAAACAACAGCGGAAGTCTTAAATTTAAAAGAAGTAATCAATTAAATTTTTCATTGAATAAAACATTATTTTATATAAGAGCAATTCCTATTGTGGAAAACCCGGGGAAAGTACTCCGTATATATGCAACAATATTAACCATAATATATACGAGTACATGTCTATTCAGTCTCCCATTTCCCAAAACTAAAGCAAAACATCAAAATAGCACGTACTAGTAGGTCCTCGACCGCAGGCAGTCAGATAAAGTCGTCCAAAATGTCCTTGCCCCTACTAGCACGGTCTGCACACGCCCATCACAAAAGGAAGATGGGGAGTACAGTTAGTAAGATTCCAACAAAGTACACCGAGCATTTATGAGAAATATAGACGATATCAATAAACATGTCAATTAATCATGCGAACTAAACAGTCAATTGTGCTAAGATCATCACATGAATAAGTAACATGAGAAACAAACCGTGTACTCCTCCCGGTCGCACTAAACTGTACGACAACCCCTCAGTATCCTTTCAGTGAGTGCCCACTTCCTTTCACCTGGTACGGCCCAGCCTGGCGACAGGTACCTGTGGCGCTTATGAGGAAACCCAGCGCACCTCCACAGGCCCCGAAACCACCCCGAACTGGCCCAGCTCGGCGACAGGTAGTGTGGCGCTTATGGGTAACCCGCGCACCTCCACACCCCCGAAACCTCGGACTGGGTTGCACAAGATCCTTTCAGTTGAAACACTCACTTCTTTTCACCTGGTTACCCGCGTACAGCCTAATGTGCCATAAGTACAACACGAATAGCAAAAAGTATCGTTCCCCAACCCAAATGCGTCACGGAAGTCAATAATAGCAACGAATAGGGGAATAACATCAAACAACCACGAACATGAACTCAATGATAGAAAAGTAAACCCTCGATGACTTTCAGAAGGAATCTTACGTACCTCAAAACGCACTCGCACGCATCTCGATATGCGCACCCGACACCTGACTATAGCAACTTAAGTCCCTGGTGTCAAATTATACCATTTCAGTTACTAAATCTTGCAAATCACAAAATGAAATTAGGTGAATATACCTAACCTCAATCGTGTCGTCGACATTCGTCGATTCATGCCTCCAATCGGTCCGACAACGCCTCCGCGCAGTTCACCGCGTGCCGCCGCTACCGAAAGCCGACGTCGCCGCTGCTGCGCCACTGACAGCCGTCGTCGTCACCGCGCCTTCTGCCGGGCCACCGTCGCGCCGGCGCCGCTTCTCAGCGCGCGCCGCCGCCACCAAATCATTCTTCTGCGTGGCCGCTCCTCCACCGCCGATCCACGCTGTCCAGCCAGCGCCACGCGCTCCCTGCGCGCCGCTGTTGGTTCGTCGCCCCGCGCCTCTGCTCTCGACCGCCGCGGCTGCCGTCCACGCCGCCGGCGCGCCTTCTACGCTTACGCCGCCGCCGACGCTTTGCGCTTGTCGTCCCCCTCTCCGTCGCAGCCGCGCCGCTCCATGCGTCGCCGTTCTTTGGCTGCTCCGTCACCGCGAGCTACTCGTTGTCCGCCACCGCCATCGCCATGGCCGCTGGATCGTCTGCGCCGCCGATCGGCCACCATCTGCGGCGACCTCCTGCGCCGTCGCCGCGCCAGCCACCGTCCGCGTGGTGCCGATGTCGCCGATCTCCTCGCCGGTGTCCATCTCTCTCTCTCTCCCTCTCCCTTTCTTCTCTCTTTCACCTCCCGTTCCTCTTTCTCTCTCTCTCGTTTTCTTTTCTTTTGACTTTTCTCTCTCATAATATATATATATATATATATTTATATATTAATATATATATATATTTACATTTTCTACTTTTGATTTTCAAATCAAAAGTGTTCTCGAGATTCGTGTTGCACGAATATCGATGAAACCTCAATAATTTCACCTCTTTGTCCACCACCTCTATGCTTAACCAAAACTTATCTCGAGTCTCGCAAATTTACGTATTTCGAGACAAATCTAAAAACATAATTATTTTTATGTTTTCCTTAAGAATCCGAGCAGCGCGCATCTCGATGCACCAACCCGCCTCATTTTCAAATTTCGATCCTCGCGCTACACGCATCACGAGACATATTCAATGTACACATTAAAATCACATAACGCGACCTCTCGGTCCCACTTTGGCACACAACTCGATATGCGTCCCCGTTCGTGTTTCGACTCCCCGAATTCTCGGCGTATACGCATACGTATTTCGGCAAGTGGGTCCCACATACAGCCCTAAAATGACACGTGGCACGAGTCGAATTTTCGGGCCGTTACACATGATCTCCATGCCGTTTCTAATCAACCCATGTCTGCGGAACGCCGAAACTCAAACGCCCGAACTTCCCCGAAATAACCAAAATGCCATCCCGTCATATATTTTCATCATATTTTTCCAAGAAATTGCAAGCTAATTCTTGGACTTCATCAATATCTTATTTTATGTTCCTTTACTTTAAACGACTTATATTTGTGACCGGATGGAGTACATTTTAAGAACATTGTGTTCAATAACATCTATTCAACAACAACAACAACAACAACAACAATAACAACAACATAGCCTCAGTCCCAAATTAACTAGGGTCGGCTACATGGATCAAACTTTTCCATTGTGCTCGATTAAGTGCAATTGATGGTGAGATTTGCAAACCATTCAAATCCCTTTTAATTAATGCATCCCATGTTAACTTTGGTCTGCCCTTATCTCGTCGAATTTCTATAGTTTCTATTGAGTCAAGTTTTCTAGTTGGGGCATTTGTAGGCCGTTTTGCAGGTGACCAAACCATTGCAACCGCCATTCCCTAATCTTTGTATCAATTGGCGCTACTCTTACTTGTTTTTAAATTTCTATATTTCTTATTCTATTTTTACGAGTTTTACCACACATCCACCTAAGCATCCTCATTTCTGCTATGTTCACTTTATGTAATTGTTGTTGCTTTACCGCCCAACATTCACTTCCATAAAGCATAGCTGGCCTAATTGCGGTCCTATAAAATTTTCCTTTTAATTTAGTAGGGACATGTCGATCACAAATCACCCCTGTTGCACTCCGCCATTTCTTCCATCCAACTTGAATTCTATATGTGACATCATTTTCAATGTTACCATCATTTCGTATGATTGATCCTAGGTATCTAAAGTGATTTACCTTAGGAACTTCTACTTCCCCTAATTTTACCACTTCGTCATCTCGATGTCTAGTGTTTCCAAACTCACAGTGCATGTATTCAGTTTTCGTCCTACTCAACTTAAAGCCTTTAGATTCTAATGTATTCCTCCATATTTCTAATTTCTATTCACTTCATCTTTGGTTTCATCCACTAAGACAATATCATCTTGCAAATAACATACACCATGGTATATCCTCTTGAATATGTCTAGTTAGTTCATCCATAACTAAAGTAAATAGATATGGGCTTAAAGCCGATCCTTAATGTAGTCCTATCGTAATGGAAAATTCGTTTAAAGCTCCTTCAAATGTCTTTATACTCGTTACTACTCCATCATACATATCCTTAATAGTGTCTATGTATCAAGCATGCACTTTTTTCTTTCTAGAACCCACCAAAGAACATCTCTAGGGACCCTATCATATGCTTTTTCTAAATCTACGAATACCATATGAAGATCTTTTTTCTTTTCTCTATATTTTTCTAACAATCGTCTTACAAGGAAAATCGCCTCCATAGTTAACCTCCCAGACATGAAACCAAATTGGTTCTCTGATATTGTTGTTTCTCTCCTTAGCCTATTTTCAATTATCCACTCCCACAGTTTCATAGTGTGACTCATAAGTTTAATTCCCAGAGTTTCATAGTGAACAACTTTGAATGTCTTCTTTATTTTTGAAGATTGGCACAAACGTGTTTTTTCTCCAATCCATTGACATCCGTTTTGATTTTAAAATTTTATTGAAAAGTTTTGTTAACCAAGTCAATCCGATTTCTCCTAAGCATTTCCAAACCTCTATGGGTATTTCATCTGGGCCACATGCTTTCCCTATTTTCATTCTTTTCAATGCCTCTTTAACTTTTATAATTCTAATATTGCGTGTATAGTATACATTTCTTTCTTGGTGTGAGATTTCATCTATTGTAGTATCAACTTGGCCATCATTAAATAAACTATCAAAGTTACTTCTCCATCTCTCCTTAATATCATCCTTGCGCATTAAAACATTTTGATTTTCGTCCTTAATACATCTTACATGACTTAGGCCTTGTTTCTTTTTATCTCTTAATTTGGCTGCCTATATATATATATATATATTTTTTATATATATATTTTGCTATCTTTATTACCTAACCTTGTATATAGATCTTCCATGAAATTTGTTTTAGCTTGACTAACTACTTTTTTACCTTGTTTTCTGGCTTCTCTATATTGATTGTATGCATCTTCATCTTGACACTTATGTATTTTCCTATACATCTCTCTTTTAGTCTTAATTGCTCGTTGGACATCCTCGTTCCACCACCATGTTTCCTTCTTTGGAGGTCCCAAGCCCTTAGATATACCTAATATGTTTGATCCCACCCTCCTTATCCAACTACTAATTTCTAGCCACATTGTATTAGCATCTAAGTCAAGATTCCAAACATTTTCCTTTAGTAGTTTTCTCTAAACTCTACTTGTTTAGTATGTTTTAGGTTCCACCACTTTATTCTAGGGTCGCTAATACTTTTATTTATATTATTCCATTGTGTTAGCTTAATATCAAGTACCACTAACTTATGTTGGGTAGTAAGTGCTTTACCAGGTATTACTTTGCAGTCTCTACATAGTTTTCTATCTATTTTTCTTGCTAAAAGAAAATCTATTTGACTCTTATTATGACCACTACTAAAAGTAATTATATGTGACGCCCTCTTCCTAAAACTAGTATTTGCTAAGACAAGATCGTATGTTGAAGCAAGTTCTAAAATTGATTCTCCTTCTTCATTTCTATTACCGTAACCAAAACCTCCATGAACTCTCTCAAACCCATCGTTACTTATCCCAACATGCCCATTTAAATCTCCTCAAATAAAAACCTTTTCATCTAATGGTATACTCTGCATAAATCCATCCATATCATCCCAAAACTTGTGTTTGATGCCTCGCTTAATCTTACTTGTGGTGCATATGCGCTAAGTATGTTAAATTTTTTGTCTCCAATAATTAATTTAAATAGAATCAATCTATCCCCCATTCTTTTAACCTCTACGACCTTATCCTTATAATCATTATCCACCACAATTCCTACTGCATTGCATTTTCTATCTATACCAGTGTACCACAATTTAAACCCTGTGCTTCATATTTCTCTACTACTTTCTCCTACCCATTTTGTCTCTTGGAGGCAAACAATATTGACTCTCATTCTAATCATGGTATCTACTAGTTCTATCGACTTCCCCGTAAGTGTTCCTAAGTTCCATGTTCCTAAACGAACTTTTCTCCCCTTTCTATTTGTTTTTCTTTTCTATTTTTATTTTGTCTAAAAGATCTAGTGTTCGTATCTATGATTTTTTTTGTTTTTGTTTTTGTTTTGAACTAGCTTCTTTACCCACACCCGTCCTTTATGTGGGAACCCTTGCTCATTTTTCTTCACATCCGGGCGACGATGTGAAGGGACTAGCTTCTTTACCCACACACGTCCTATGTGTGGGAACCCTTGCTCATTTTTCTTCACACCCAGGCGGCGATGTGAAACACACCCTTGCTCATTTCTCACTACACCCGGGCTCCGATGCAGCGCGTCGCTAGGTGGGATCGCCCCAACGTTTATATATGCTTGATCCATTTCATGAAAAGTGACAAAAGTTTTACGCTGGCTGTCAACCTATCGCAACCCTCCCTCATTTTCCAAGAATGGAAAATGAGCTAAGGGCCTCCCTCCCTCACTTTTCGGGTATGAAAAGTGAGTTTGAGACCTCCTTTACCCATTTTTTGGTATGAAAAAATGGGCGTCGGAGTCCTCCTCCTTTATCCGGACTTGAGATCGGCTATGTAGCGCACATAGTGTACAACATAGGTGGAGTTCAACAACATCTGTTCAATGTCTTAAAAATAATCTTTTTATGTACCAACTATTAAATACTCCAAACAAGCTAATGAAGTTCTTCAATTCCCCTCTTACTTTTAGCCTATAGATAATGTAGATTAATTTGACTTGATAAAATTAAGTTTTTATTGGTGTACAATAAAATTAAGCTTTTCTCCACAATCAAGTGATTTTAAAGGCCTAATGATAAAAAATATCTCAACCTTTACAAGTGGTATTAATTATATCTTAACTTTTTTAATTAAGTATCAATTCTATCATCAACCAATTTAGGTCCATTTTTTCTTTCATAACATGTCCCCACACATCATTTTCATTAACTTTCTTATATCATGCCATTTAAGGATTTATTCATATATATGCATCAAAGCTCAATATTTTTTTGTTATGTATTCATGTATATAATATATATAGTTGTGCAGATATATGTCAATTCTATCATATACATAATCTAAGTACATAATTATTTTGTCAAATTAAACAACCATGGGTACCCTTTTAATAAGTTTTACCTCATTTTGGCTAATGATAAAAATATCATAACCTTTACAAGTTGTATAAATTATATCATAACCTTTGAAATTTATCAATTATATCATAACCTTTCCAATTTAGTATCAATTCTATCCCTAATTAATTTGGGACACTTTTTCTTTGAGTCCAACTTAAATCTTTTAACTTTTCTCTTAATAATCATCCACATTGACCAATTTACATTGAAATCTTTTAAGCCAAATGTTTAAATTAAGTTTATGAAGACTCACAAAAATAATAATTTATAAACATATATATGATACTTTAATACTCTAATTCAAATTTAATTATTCATAGATCACCAATAATAAATTAAGAATTATGTGTATATATTCATACGAAAATGACATAAATTTATTTATTAAAAGGTTACCTATAGATGTTTAATATGATCAAAGAACTAAGTACCTAAATTATGTATGTAATTGAGTAGGCATATGTCACACAACTATATGTATTATATACATAAAGATATATATATTCTGACAAATATATATATATATATATATATATATATAATATATATATATATATATATATATATTAAGAATATTGAACTCTAATGCATATATATGAATAAATCCTTAAAGAGTGTCGTTGCAAGAATTAAAGTTGAAAAGAATAATGTGGACTTATATTATAAAGGAAAAATAGAGTCAAATTTGTTAAGGGTAGAATTGATACTAAATCGAAAAGGTTATGATATAATTGATAAATTTCAAAGGTTATGATATAATTGATACAATTTGTAAAGGTTAGGATATTTTTGATCATTTGGCCTTCATATGTGTGTATAATACACATGGTTTTCGACTTACTATTAGTGATTTATGAATAACTAAATTTAAATTACAATATTAATGTATTATTGATTTATAAATTATTATTTTTGTGAGTTCTCATACACTAATTAATTTAAACACGAGGAGGCTTAAAAGATTTTGATGGAATTAAATTGATCAATGTGAATAATCATGAAAAAAAATAGAGATTAAGTTGATTTAAAAAAAAGTGCACCAAATCACTTGAGGATAGAATTGATATTATATATAAAAAAAGTTACGATGTAATTGATAAATTTTAAAGCTTATATATAATTGATACAACTCGAAAAAGTTAGGATATTTTTAATTATTTGGCCGATCTTAAATATTATTCCTTTCTAAGTTGGTATAGATATATTAGCTTGTTTGGGCAATAGAGGTCGAATTGATTTTCAATGGGGCTGTACATGAGTGATACATAATTAAATAGCCGAGTTTAGAATCACATATCGACTTGGCCCATACTTCCATACCTCATCCTAAGGAACAACGAATAAATATATGTTTCATATTTTATTCCCACTTGAAACCCAACCATCACATATTTATAGTTCGATTTAATTTTATAACATTACAAAAGCGTGCAAGGCACTAAGAGCTGTTAGGTATGGCATTCTCTGTTAGTGGATTTCCTATTAATATATGTTACCAAATTAAGATTAAGTGGTATAGCATTGTTTAAGATTTAATAAATTATAAAAATCAAACTAGCTAGAGCAATATTAAGTGCCAAATATCATGACCAAAAGGCGCATACAAGTCCTTTCCTACTTTCAGGTTACGACTCACAATGGCATGGCTATGTGCACCCCACAAAAGTATAAGGGCAAGCCACTTAAGAAATGAAAATAAAAAACAAAATTTGGAGCAAATGATAGTACCAACTTACCCCTTGACAAACGAAAACTCTCCCCCATGTCCTCTCTTTTCACATTCATTTGTGCACCCCACAAACTGTGGACAACTCATCCGACCACCGACGACACCACATTAGTTCTTTCAGGTCAAGGGACATCTAACAATTTGTGTAAGTATGTTCACCTTCATGTTTGAAGCAGAAAAACACGACATGAAACGATTTTGAAATGGATGAGTTTTAACAATCTTTTTGGTTTTGTAAGGCTTAGTCATTTGGCATCATAAGTGGGTGTTATTGATCGAAAATGGAGGATGAGCATGTAGTGAATGATGATGTCCAACATGGAGAGGTATATGTAGCAACAGTTCGTTGGTTTTTCAAAAAATGATTATAGAATGAAAACTCTTGAAATTGTATTCTGGTTTGGCCTCACAGGGCCGAACCTAAAGCGTATGTTCGGTTACAGGCAGCCGAACATACTGCAATTGATTGGTTTATGGTAACCGACATGCATATAATATTCAGTTGATGGGCATCGAACCTACTGGTATTATTCGGTCTTAGGAGGTTAAACACTTGAAATATGAACGACCGAAATTGACCGAATCTCATAATTTAGAGACTTTTTTTTACTTCCGTATTAGTCATTGTTGAAGGTCACACTTGATGATTTCATACTACTTTTATTTTGCAGGAAATAATGGCTTATAGTGACTATTACAACTACACTAACGAGTTCATACCTAAAACACCATT
The DNA here is from genome assembly GCA_039657365.1 of Stephania yunnanensis. Lineage (NCBI taxonomy): Eukaryota > Viridiplantae > Streptophyta > Magnoliopsida > Ranunculales > Menispermaceae > Stephania > Stephania yunnanensis. The sequence continues at coordinate 45,483,861 of CM077584.1, read as the reverse complement.
CGCAAGTAGGCATGAGGCAATCAGTTGGGGTGCAAAAATAAGGATCTAATAGACGGTTTGTTATTCTGACAAAGAACTCTGATGCGGAGGGGGATGATCGTCATCGGGGAAGGGTAAACATTGCTCGTGAGAGGTCCGGTTCTTATATGGGTGGAGTCCAAAAAGTTAGGAAAATGAAAGTTGGTAAGGATGTGAGTATAGTTAAATCAAAGACAAGATGGAAGAGAAGGGCGAGACCGGGAAATCGAGTAAAACCTACACCAAAAAGTGTGATTGCCCATTTACCATAAATGTTAAGGAATGTGAAGACCATTTATGGCATGTGACAGTGGTTTGCAAGCGGCATAGCCACAACATTGGGTGTTATATGGAAGGTCACTCATATGCCAGATGGTTAGGTCTGGAGAGCATGTTGTTATAATTCGGATTATGAAAGGCAACATCAAGCCTCGAGAGATTTTGGACACTTTAAAGAAGAGTGATAAATCGAATGCATCATCCTTGCACACAATCTACAACGCAAGACAAAAACATAGGTTTGATGAAGCCGGAAGGAGATCACAAATGCAAAAACGTATACATTTATTGACACATGTGGTTATCTATCGTAGCATAGGAAACATGACCAAACAGATGAGGTGACTGACTTGTTTTAGGCTCATCCGGACTCCATCAAGTTACTTCGATGTTTCCCTTTGGTTTTGTTGATGGATTGCACGTACAAGACTAATAGATATCATATTCCATTGCTTAAGATAATTGGCGTTATGGAAACCGAGATGACGTTCTCTATTGGCTTTGCATTTATATCAAGAGAGACACAAGATAACTATATGAGGGTGTTAGAAAATCTTAAGAACATCTTGGATGGATGGTCTAACCCACGTGTGATTCTTACTGACAAGGAGTTGGGGTTAATTAAGGCTATCAAGTTTGTATTCCCCTTTACATCTCACCTTCTTTGCACATGGCATGTCAATAGGGGTGTGGCAATAAACACGAAGAAATATTTTACGCGAAATGATGATTTCAATATTTTCTTGAGTAGGTGAAATGTTGTGATGTTTGCCACTTCTAAAGCTGTGTTTAATTCAAGGATGACGCACTTGGCCACCAAATGTGCTTGTGTAAATGGATTGTTAGATTATTGGATAGGTACATGAGTTAGGGATTATAAGGAACGATTTGGGCAAGCATGGACTGACAAAATATCATATCTAGGACATTACACAACTGGTAAAGTCGAAAGCGCACACAATACTTTGAAGAAACATATTGGGAATTCTCAAGGAAACTTTGTGACTATATGGCCTCGTACATTAATAGCATGATTGAGGGGCAACATAATAAGATCAAAATGTCTTTCGAGAAGAGTTTGAATGTCGTGCAACACGGATTTGCCGATAACTTGTATTATTTATTGCGAGGATTTTTTTTACACGTTGCGTTGGAGAAGATTCGCTAAGAGTTGGATCTCGCCAAAAATGTTGGGACCGACTCCATTAGATGCGGTTATGTATTGTAGATGACCCATAACCTTCCTATTTACATGAACTTGCAAATCATCAAATGGAGGGTTCACCAATTCCACTTGGCGTTGTCCATATACACCGGCAAAGTTGAGCATGATTCCTGAGCAAGTCGTTAATCGGACATAATACAACTTCAGAGATCAAATTCAAAGTGTCAGGATCGTGGATTTGCACATGAAGACTGTACAACAACTTCTATATATTAGTTGCCCCACATCCCTGTTAGTTGTTGTTCCGAAGGAGAAACTGAAAACAAAGGGAAGACAAACATCGGAAGTGGTGAAAAGAAAGGTGTCACAATTGGGAAGAAGAAAAATGTAACTAAGGACGAGAAAGTTGACGCATCCACCAAGAGAAACCTATGCCACTTCAAGTATGTTCTTCATCCATATAAGACACCAAAATAGGTTAATAATCAAGTGTGATGAAAGGCTCATAGAACATGCACATGTTTGGGTTTTGTGTCTAGCGATGGTAATAAGGGGTGTAATCCCTATGGAATGGCTAGAACACATTGAAAGAGTTGATGATGTAAGAGGCGATGGTAGTCGTGGATACCGCGTCGTGGTAGTTGGTCTTGGCCATAAACAAGATGATGTATGGAAAGAAATCTGCAACGACATTTTTTGGGAGATTCATGGGAACGAAACTCTTTGTTGCACACTATTTGGTATGGATCAATACATCAAAATCATACAATCCGTGTAGTACAACGAGGATGAGTGTGCTCCACCTCAAAAGTGGATGTATATGCTTGACATGGGACTTGTAATTGCTACATGTTACAAGGTCATGGTAGTGTCCTTATCAACGAGTGGTAGTATGACATTCCCTCCACTTAGGGGCAAACCAACAAGTTCACTAGCTGATAGGGTCGTAATTAGGATAACACACGTTAATGACAATCATTTCATGAGGGTAAAGTTAATATTTTTTGGTATTCATACTCATACTTTTAGATATTTGTCAAATCTTAATTTACTGTTGTTCTTTTATCTTATACATGTTTTATTTAATGTGGATGCCCCATTTTCCTCCTTTATTTATGTCGTGGTGAAGAAATTTGGAACTAGGGGTGTTAGGATGGGATGAGAACTTGAACACAAAGAAGCCATTGGAAGTTGTTAATTCCTAAGATGTGACTCTTATTAGAGTTGACTTGGGCACACCTTGAACTTGAAGGCGAAGTCATTTTTTGGAACCTTAGTTTGTGTATATTTCACTGTACATGAGATACGAAGTATATAGATTTTATGCTATGCATGACGTGTATTCAAAGCTTTCCTTTGTATATCAAATTAGTGGATTGATATTATCATCTCTTTCGGTCAAGTTTTAACATTATTTATAAGAAAATTATGTGCATATTGTTGAAGGACTTAGTCCATTTTTAACTTCAGTGTAATTATGTATGGTTTAGACAAGCAGACTCGAACATCAGAGAAAGAATCGGGATGCACTAGTCGAACATAGCACAAAGGTTCGGTTACACCCAACTGAACTTATTAGTGTATCCTACATACATACGGTTCGATTAGCACCTACTAAACATTATCAATATGTTAAGTGAGCTAAAACCGAACAATATCTAGTAGTCTCAGTAGGGCCCAACCGACTTAAGTGTATCTCCTACACATATATGGCTCAGTTACTCCATACCGAAAGTTTTCATTACCTTCGGTGACAAATGGCCAAACATATTTCAAATGGTCGGTTGCCACCAATCGAACTTTGGGACAACTCCTACGTACAATAGGTTTGGTGGTTTTCTACTTAGGATTTTGATTTCATTCGATATTAGTAACCGAACCCTTTATAAAGGTTCGGTTGTACTCCACCAAAGATAATTACAAAATATAAACATTTAATGGTCGGTTGCATGTGACCGAACATCATTATTACGTTCAGTCATTCTAGAAAGTACTTGCACAACACGTTTGGGCCTACATGACCAAACTTACACATGAAAAAAGGAAATACATGTATTGGGAGCGGGGAATACCATAGTTCCCTTACAAAACATTTCAATAAACAAGACAACAAAGTATATACAATAAAAGTATTACACATTCATCCATACAACCAACAAATTATATCAATGCATTAAACCAACATAAGAGATTCACAACCCAATGTATATCCATGAGATTTTCACCTTATAAATAACCAATTCATATTGGATAGAAATCTCACAACCATGATAGTATGTATAACCAACAATGTATATCCAACTAATCAACCATTTTTTCTTCACTTTCATCCTCCGATGCGGACCAATCGTCGTCTCTGCCTCTTTCTTAGAAACATCAAGGCATATAGAGACCAACTCTATAGCCTTTGAATTTGAAAGTGGCTCAACTGCGACATCCTTTCCTATTTCTGGAATCTTTAACAACCTACTCACATCTTCCAGTGTGATGGACATTTCACCAAACGGGAGGTGAAATGTGTTGGTTTTTGGTTGCCAGCACTCGATAAAAGTAGAGATGAGGGTTTTGTGTCCTTGTTCGTATAAGCACTCAGTAAGTGTGCTCAACCCCGACTGATAGATAACCCTCTAAAGACCCGCAGTGTTGGGGTGACATGTCCGCAAATCCCAAGCCGCCAATTGGGCTTCACGATTAATGCATCTAAGCAATGATCTTTGACGAAATTCAAAATTACATAAAATTAGACACATTATAATTGAAAAACAAACTCATTACGGAATTACTAAATAAAATAATACCTAATCTAAAAAAACTGAAATAGTACCTCATTTTTTCATATAGAAGCTGCCACATAGTTGTTGAAACTTGCCAATATCGAATAGTTAGTGGGGCCACCCGGAATAGTTCTCGATGGGTCATCGCCTTGCTGTTCCACTACCGTAGTACTTGATGAAGTTGTCTTCCCACGTGACCTTTTTCCTCAACTTCATCGTCTCCCTCATCTTCTTCTCCCTCCCTCTCATTTTCTCCCTCTCCATCCCCCTTCTTCCCCTCGAAAAATCCCTATATTCTCCCTCCCTTGACCCCTCATCTTGTCCATCTTCGGGCACCGCTAAGATTCTCCCTCTTTAGGCCTTTTTTTTCTTTTCCTTCTTCGGACCCTTTTGATTTTCCCTTCCAGTCACATCTTACTCATCTTTTCCCTCCCCTTCCCCACCTTTCTCCCCATCTTTAGTCCCCACTACTTCTCTCTCTCTACTTCTCCCTCTTCAACCCCTTCTTCTGATTCCTCGTCTGACACCTATTTAAAATCCTCTTTTGACTCCTCTAAATCCCCCTTATTCTCCTTTCCTTATTTCTCCATATTAATTTCTTTACTAGTACCCAATCTTCTTCACTTGAGTCGGAGGATGACGACTCATAGGAGTGTGTCGATGAGGCCTCAATACCTACTACATTTGTAATGAGCATCAATTGCTTAGACTTTCTATATGATGCTGTTTGAGGTATCCGACGTCAACTACGGGTGCCTGTCCACGGCAAGGCACTGGCTTCCTCCCGTGTCATAAGCCACTTAGAACGACCTATCTTTGTGGTTTAAATAATAGTTAGGATATAGCTTGATAAGGCAAACTTAAATTTAAATACTAGCTTCGGTTGTTCAGGGCTGACAATTCAAGGGAGGTTCGGTCACCACTTATCGAACCTCACCCTATTGTTCGGTATCAAGGACTAAACATTAGTAAAACATTTTGTTACATGCATCCGAACCTTATTCACATATTCAGTCACATGGATTCGAACCTCATTCACAAATTCTGTCCTATATTGCCAAAACTCCAATACAAGTTTCGGTCAGCAACAACCAAACCTCATGAAGGATTTTCGGCCCTGTACGAGTGAACTTAAGGAATTTACATTATATAATAACAACAACCACATTCATCTATTACATTAACCACAACAACAACAACAACAACAACAACAACAACAACAACAACAACAACAACAAAACAACAACAACAACAACAACAACAATAACCATATTCATCCGTTACATTAAGTAGTTCGCCTAGTCCTCACAAGCCTCCTCCTCTGCGACACGCTCCCTGCTAACATCCTTTGAAATCACACAGTTTGCACACTGTGTTTCGGTCTTCTTTAAATTATAATGAATGACAATGTCATATTTTCACTAGTTGGTAAGGACGAACTAACCACTGACATGGTAAGACTCCACTTAATTTAGTCCATAATTTGTGTGAAACCTAATCTGATGCATTATCTTATCGGGTGAAGCGAACAATGGATTACATTTAATCTAATGAATTAGCTAAGCAGTCATGTGAACCGAACACACCATAATTACTTTATAATTCCAAGAATTTGACTCATTAAGGATTACAAGGTTGGGCTTTGCTACAAAGCACAATTCTCAAAGAGTACAAGTCTATAAAGTCATTCATAAACTCTTATTTCCTAATAGCATGCTATTTACACTACATTCACTGTGAAACAGTAAGAAATGATATAAAGCACATGGATGGATTTCAATGGAATTCAATTCATCATATATCATGAAAACCAAGCTCCACAAGTAAGGAGGAACAAATAAGTTCATGATATGAGAGTACAATGCTGAACATAGTCAATATAGACTACAACAAACAAGTATAAATTGGATCTAAAATGCAAATAAATAATCAACGGTATACTTACATCAAGCAATGTAAAGTTCTAGCTTTACTCGCCTCCCAACACCCCAAATTTTATATTCGAACCCTCGTAACATTTTCCTAGGTTCCTGATATTGTACAACATATTTTTGTATATGTTTAGACCTTTACTTAGGGTATTAGGCTTGTTTATAGTGTTTAGAAAATTTAGAAAATTGCATATTTTTGTGTTGTGATGTGTAGCATATTTTAGTACCTTTATAAGTAGCATTTGTTGATAATTTAGGTAATTAATAAGTTAATTCTTGCTAATCCAATATATTTTGTTTGTTTTTAGGAGAGGAAAACAAAGTGGGAGCATTTAAAGGTGATGTTGAAAATCTAAGAAGATTTCCCCCAAAAAACGCGCTTGTGAGGATTACGAAGTGGAGAAAAATGAGATAAAAGGCGAGTAATGAAATGATGATATTTCATTTTGGATTCATATGTTTTGAAGATGTTTGAGAAATTATGGATGAGAATACAAGGTTCGGGCAAAGAACGACATCAAAGTAGCTAAGTCTCAACAACGTATATTTTGACCAAGCTTTCAATATTTTAGCCATAACTCTCTCATTTCAAGTCCAAATGACTTGTTGTTTTTTCGTTGGAAAGTAGACTTAGACTTGAACGTTTTCATGTCCCATAAGTGTAGTTAGATTCGACCTCTAAGTAGTCAAAATCGCGTCTTAAAATGAAACACATGTGCAAGATTCTGATCTCGGCGCTACAGTGCCCAACCCAGTGCCATGACTCCCAAAATAGTGAAAAAATTATAGTGGGCGTTGAAACTGGTGCCTCAATGCTAGGGTAGGCACCTCATGCATCCAGACACCTATATTACGAGTTTTTAGGGATTTTAGATCATTTTTTGGACCAAATTGCCCCATGGGGTAGAAATAAATTTGCAAATTAGGTTAGATACATCTTTTGCTTTGGAGAACTTAAAGAGAAACTTGTGGAAGCTTGAAGATTGAGTTTTGAATCTTGGATTTCTTCTCAACTCTAGGTTTGAATTCATTATTTCTTGCATTTCCATCATGTTTAATATTGTTTCTTACCTATTTATGGGGTAATCCCTTTTGTTTTAGAGGTCTTTAGACCCCAAGTTGGATTCCTTTTGATTTCAATGTGAAAGTGTTTATTTTTTCAATTCAATGCATTGATTTGTGTATTCTCGTGTGCTATGCTATACTTACCTCGATCAAGTGGATGTAGAACTTAGGGTTTAAAAGTCACAATGACCATTGGGGCATTTGGACCCAAATTTGAGGAAACACAACCTTAGAACATATGACACATCGACCGATGGTCATTGACTAGGGTGGCAATGAATTAGGTGCTTAATACGGTGTATCACTTACGCTATTCACGCCGATCGGTGGAGCTCGAGTGAGACATTAGAATCTCCATCACTGAGATCTCGGGATGGAGTGGATTTTAGGAAATCTGCCTATCATTACACGAATTGGGAGACTTTATAATTACATTGGACTCAAAAGATACAACTTGGGTGAATTAGATTTCTCAAGACGTTCTCTCAATAGCTTAAGATCACTTTTACTTACTTGCAATTAGTTAGATTAATTTAGTTATTAATTTCATTTACAAAACCAACATCAAAGTTACCTAACTCAATTCCTTAGATTAAAAATTAGCACATATCCGTCCTTGTGGATACGATATACTCGACACCAACACGAGTTGGTGCCACTATTACTTACACTATTATTGTACACTTGCGACTAGTGTCAATTTTTTGGCATTGTTGCCGGGGACGATAGCTAGTTTTAGTTTGATTAACATATTTTGTTTAGGATTTTGTTTTTATTAATCTTATTTTATTTTTATTTAATTTGAATAACCCTATTACACTTGATCTACTTTCTTTTTCTTTGATGTTTCAAGGATGAAGAAAAAGAAAAAAAAAGAGAATAAAATAATGCAGAACTATCATGTGGGGAAAACAACTAATGAGATCCTTGCTAGACTTTCTAGATTGGCTTATCAAAGAAGGGTTGACTCGAAATGATACAACATACCAAGCTCAACCAATTATAAATGGTGTAGCATGGACATAATATCATCAACCATATTAAGACCTATATGAATTTCAAGGATTTGTTGGAAGTCAAGGACAATGCAACTACATGCAAGGAGATGAGTCATGACATAATTATCAAGGTTTTCACAATCCTCAAATTGAACATGTTTATCAATTGCAATAGATTTCTCATGACAATTGGCAACCATGATAAGATTAAGAGTTTGATGTACAATTGTCTCTAAAGTCACTAGATAAATTGGTAAGAAAAATGGTTGAGCAGAACGAGCATAACCTCAAAAAGTAAGAAGAAAGATTAGAAATGTCTAAAAAATCATTTTATGCAAGGAAAGAGGAAGAAGATCAAGTCATCTTGACTTTGGAAAATAATTTAGAACAAATTGCAATATTTACAAATTCAAGACAAGAAGTTGAGGTCAAGTCCAATGAGAAAGAAGTTGAAGAGTTGGTGCCAAATAAAGAAACATGTCATGAAATATTAAAAGAGGTAGATAATCATGATCTTGATGATTGCAACAATGTTTGTGCTTCCCTTGAGCATGAAGATTCACTTGAGCATGCTAGAGATGTGATTCATGTCGAGGACATTGAGTTGCGTGATAATAGTGTTGATCTGAAAATTTTCGAAGCAATAAAAAGTGAAAGTTGTCATGAAAACTTGAGATCACACAGTTTGGAGTTTGTGCAAAGGACGATCAATCTTTTTAATCATTCATTTGTTTTACTATCATTGTCGTATCCTCAAGATTTGCAAGAACAATGGAATGGTGATCAAACTGAGATTTTTGTAAAAATACTTGAAATGATTACAATGAAGATCCATTTTGTTGATGCATGGCCAGGAATGTCAAATGATTTGAGGTTTATGAAGGATAAAGTGGCATGTAAGAAAATGATTAGAGGATTTAAGGAACCCCGTGAGGATATGATGTTAAAGTAACCATGGTGCATCGCAAAGTTCACTTGAGAGCCATGGTGGATACGTCGAGCTGAGGACGAAAAACTTAGCGTTGTTGAGAGGCAACCCAAAGTTTTTTTGTTTATATTTTAATTCTTATTTTTTGCATTTGCTTAAATAAAAAAAAAAAAAAAAAAAAAAGTAAATGTATTGGTTTGATTATGTGGTTGATATTTGTTTTAATGCTATTTTAGGTCTAATATCAAATGTCGTGTGACTTTTATCTATTGGTAGATTGCAGGAGATCAAAAAACCAAAGAAATGTGGATGAGTTCCAAGTTTAGCGGTGTACCAAGGGAATGATGACACGATGGAGAGAAACTTAAAAGGCATCAATACCAATCAGGGGAATATTTTCTTTCAAGACTTTTTATTTTATTTTACTTCTCCAATGTTGTGATTGTTGTGAATGACTATATTTGATGCATGTTCTTGTCCTCCATTTTGTTCATGACTTGGTTCATTGAGGACAATGAATATCTTAAGTTTGGGTTGCATAACACCTATTTTTTATTTTTGGGAGGTTAGGTAGTGGAAGCGTTGGTATTTTGCAAGCATTTACATGTTAGAGTGTTCTTTTAATCTTTTCCAATGTGGCTGACAGTCTATGATACATGTTTTTTTATCAAACCAATGAGACGAAATACTTGGGGATGAGTAGATGGCCTTTGTACTTAAGTGTTTAGCTTAGCTAGATTGAAGATTCTTCGTAGGAGCCTAGTGTGAGAAGGACATATGCCAATACAAAAGGGGATAAACTTAAAGTATGTGGGCTTTAATGAGGAATCGAGGATTCTAGAATACTCGAGGCGATAAATCACGAACTTAAAAGATTGAGGAGAGGTGTTAGGCCTTGTTTGAATGTTTTACCCAATAACTTATATTTTCTTCCCATACATGAGATCACTAGTCATCCCGTTGAGCCTTGCTTATTATGAATTTATGAATTTTTGGCACCAAACACTGTCCTTAGCCAAAAATCCTTATACCACCTAGAGTTAGATTGATGAGCAACCCTTATCCATGATCAAAAAGCTTGTAAAGTTTGAGTGAAAGATGAAATCAACCCAAAAAAGGAATGTCAAGAGAGAATGAATAAATCCAACAAATAAAGTCCGAAGCAAAAGAAAAACATGGACTGGTGTAATGAAAAAGAAGAGTTATGATTGAACTCCTAAGTGAATGCTTAACTTTGAATTTTTGAGAATTTATTCTTTTTAAGTGCTTAATATTTATAAGGAAAGGGTTTGCGAAATCTATCTGACTTTGTTTGAGCTTAAATATCTAGTTTTGGTCTTTTATGTTTGATGATAGTGGAGAGTGGAACGAAAAACAAGCTTATGGAATCTCTTATAAGTTGATGCTTTAAATGAAGAATCATTGAGGCTTCAAATCTTTTTGTGGACTATCTCGAGTGGTGGCGGATAGACTCTCGAATTGCACTTAGGTTGTTTAAAGTGGATTCTTATGAAAGTTAGGTTCGTAGGCAATTGAAAAGCCTTGAGTTGAGTCAATATTTAGTTTATATTTGAGATTGGAAGATGCCACTAAGATTGAGAAATGAGAATAATTGCATAATACAAAAAAAGTTTTGCTTGAATGTACCATTTGTGCTTGAACTTTGGATCAATTTTGTTGAATAAATTTTAGGAAGTTTTGTTCAAAGGATTCAATAAATTGCAGCGTTTTGCTTCATGCCTCTTTGCTTGGGACGAGCTGAGTCTCGAGTTTGGGGGTATTTGATGTGTAGCATATTTTAGTACCTTTATAAGTAGCATTTTGTTGATAATCTAGACCATTAATAAGTGAATTCTTGCTAATCCAATATATTTTGTTGGTTTTTAGGTGAGGAAAGCAAAGTGGGAGCATTTAAAGGTTATGTTGAAGATGCGAGAAGATTTTCCTCAAAAAGTGAGCTTGCACGAATAACTAGGAGGAAAATGAGACCGGAGGTGAGTGATGAAATGATGATATTTCACATAGTTTCATGTATTTTGAACATATTCAGAAGTTTCGGGATGAGAATACAAGTTTCGAGCAAAGAACGACATTAAAGTGGCTAAGTTTTATCAAAGTATATTTTGATCAAGGTTCAGTGTTTTAGCTATAACTCCCTCATTTCAAGTCCAAATAACTTTTCATTTCTTCAGTTGGAAAGTAGACTCAGAGCTGAATGTTTTAATGTACCACAACCCTGTCAAGTTCGGCCTTTAAGTGGTCAAAAATTGCATCGTAAAGTGAAGTATATGAGCAGGATTCAGATCCCGGCACTACAGCGCCCAACCCAGTGCCACGTCACCCAAAACAACGAGAAATTTGCAGTGGGCGCTGAACCTAACGCCCCAATGCCAGGGTAGGGGCTCAGTGCAGCCAGGATACCTATATTACGAGTTTTGGGGATTTAGACCATTTCTTGGACCAAATTATCCCCTGAGGTATAAATAGACTTGAAAATTAGGTTAGAGACATCTTTTGCTTTGGAGAACTTAAAGAGAAACTTCTGGAAGCTTGAAGATTAGGTTTTGAATCTCAAATTTCTTCTCAAATCTACATTTGAATTCATTATTTCTTACATTTCCATCATGTTTAGTGTTGTTTCTTACCTATTTATGGGGTAATCCCTTTTGTTCTAGAGGTCTTTGGATCCCAAGTTGGATTCCTTTTGATTTCAATGCGAATGTGTTTGTTTTTCAATTCAATGCGGTAATTTGTGTATTCTCGTGTACTATGTTATACTTACCTTGATTAAGTGGGTGTAGAACTTAGGGTTTAAAAGTCACTATGACCATTAGGGCTTTTAGACCTGAATTTGGGAAAATATAACCTTAGAATATATGGCACATCGATCGATAGTCATTGACGAGGGCGGCAATGAATTTGGTGCTTAATGCAGTGTATCACTTACGTTATTCATGCCAACCGCGCAGAGTCCGAGTGAGACGCTAAAACCTCCATTATCGAGATCTCGGGATGGAGTGAATGTTAGGAAATTCACCTATCATCACACAAATTGGGAGACTTTATAATTACATTGGACTCAAAAGATACAACTTGGGTGAATTAGATTCCTTAAGAGGTTCTCTCAATAGCTTAAGAACACTTTTATTTACTTGCAATTAGTTAGATTAATTTAGTTATTAATCTCATATACAAAACCAACATCAAAGTTACCTAACTTTATTCCTTAGTTAGATTAAAAACTAGCGCATAACCGTCCTTGTGGATACAATATACTCGTCATCAACATGAGTTGGTGCCACTATTGCTTACACGATTGTTGTACATTTGCAGCTAGTGTCATGCTATCATGACAATTAGCGTCTTGGGTGATTTGACTAGCACGCTAGTGGCCTCATTAGTGCGCTACCAAACTTCCTCTAGCGCGCTACTCAAAGTTAGCGCGCTAGTTGACGTACCTAGCCCGCTATGTGCAAGAAAACCCTGAATTATACAATTATAATTCTGAGTTTACTCCATGCATAGGCTACACAAATATCTTAGGAACTCATCTACGCACCTCTAGAACCCCAAGACATCAACAAAAACATAAAAAATAGCCATGCATCTAATCTAATTCATTAATTCATCAAATTGAGCAGTTAATTGTGTATATGAATTACCTAGTTGATGAATACACCACCTAACTTGATCTCTTTCACCAAACCTACTAATTTCTCCTAAATCTCGTCTTCTCTAGCAAGTTTCCTTCACCAGCAAGTTTTGTAAATGAAAATGATATTGTTGCATGAATTGATCTCTAGTTATATATATGAAATGAATATGGTTGATTAATAGCCATTGATCTTCATGTGCATACATATCTCGAGACTTATCTAATGGCATATACTTAGACACATTTCCCACGTACATCCACTAACTTATCCTAACTAATACCAATATGTTATCAATTAGTTTCTATATATGCCAACACGTGTCTCGAGGAATATCATATGGCTATTTTCTTAAAATGCTAACTTAGTTACATTTAATTTAAAATCAACCATAACCACATTATTTCAACTATATAAGCTATACTAAGATTATAATGAACTTACCACATCATTTTCTACCTTAGCCCCCATGTTGGTATGTATTTCGAGGCATATCCCCACTCACGTCTTGACACCTATACATGAGTATGAGTGACTTAATAGTCTACACATATACAATACACTAGGCATACACCACAACAAATCTAACATATACCTCGACCATCTTGCTTCGGTTAATGCACGTATTGTGGTGCGGGTCCCATGTCATGGGTCAGTGATCCCGACTACGGATAATAAACAAGATTAAAGATTTGGGTCGTGACATTTACTTTCCTAGTTATTGATTAATTATTAGTTAAGATTGGTTTTCTTTTTAAAATCTCCTTTGATAACCTAGAGTACATGTAAACCCTGACATCTATGGGTTCGACCCCGTACTTGGCTCACTACATATCCAAGTACTCGGTAAATTGAGACTATTATTGGTGTTGTATGATTCGACATCACAATCCAAAATATCTTGACAACATACTAAGAATTTGAGAAAAAAAACCCAACCGAAGAACCATTAAAACAATCAAAGCAACCAAACCAAGCCATTAAAATCAAAACCCATAAAAGAAAAATCACCTTAGAACAATAAAAATGGATAGTTAATGATTTTATGCAAGATACATCATCAAAAAATGCCTTAATTATCATCTTTCATATATCACTCATTCACAAATTGATTCCATTTTATTCATTTTTAGCGATCCTCTATTTTTTTCTCATTTTGTAATGTTCTTTTTTTTGGAATACTATCATAATATAGCTTATAAAATGATATTTAACCTCTGTACAATAAAATAAACAAAAATGCCAGTCCCCTCCCCACCCACCATCCCCCATTAAATTGCCAAAAAACAGAGTAGTAAAAAACTCAAAGAGATCAACGAAATTTATAGATACCCATTGTTCTAAATCAAACCCCGTTTTGTAATTAATGATTCTATGATATACCCAATTGAAAAGATTTAAACAAAATCAAGTATTTTGTCTATTCATTATAATTGTGATTTGAAGCCAAAGAAGATATAGTTTAGCAAATAGATGTGAAGGAGCTTGACTGCTTAAGTAATGAGAGATATGAAGGGAAAACTAAAAACATGGAGAGGAAGATCTAATCTCGTGTTATGTGAGTTATGTCTCTCTAACTCCCATTGTAATTTCTAAATCCATCATTCTCTTTTCAATTCAATGCATAAAGCCAATGAATCACTGTCTAATCTTTTAATTTATAACAAAAATGATGTAATGACTTGTTACCTTAAGTAGGTGATTAACACTAATTTGAAATCTAACTAACCCGAGTTAGATTCGTTGTTAAGTTCAACGTACCTCGATTAAGGTGTGGGTGCATTGGCAACATCCCGTTATTTAAAGTAGGTGATTAACATTAATTTGACTTTAATTTACCTAAGTTAGCCTTATTGTTAAGACCGACTTGTCTTAATTAGTGTGTGCATGTATTTGAGTGACATTTGGTGTTTATATGGATTGTATTATTAATCATGGAAATAATAGGAATAATTGGTCTATAATTGAATAATTAACAAATTATGGGACGCCTAATACTTGTAGGGATCAAGGATGATGCACATGGGTCATAGGGTGGTGTGCACACTCGAGTGTACTCGTTGGCGCGCATGGTGAAATTATAAACATGTGAGTAAAGCCATATATATATTTATATATTTAGTGTATGTATAAACATATATTGAAAATAATTAATAAACTAGTGGGCGCCTAGTGATACGCGGTGGATGTATAATAGTGCACGCTTGAAGGTGATCGTTGGCACGCACAGTGAATTTGTATGCACAAAATGCATAGTTATCTATATATTTATATCTATAGTTATATATATAAATGAATCCTAAAGTTTAAATCAAATTAAAAAATTATACTTTGAATTCAACTCGAGATACGCATAGTGAGAGCATCGAAGAAGTGAATGTGGTTGATCGTTGGTATTTTTAAAAGATTAGTCATGCGTTGAGATGTGTGTAAATATATATCCATGAAAATCAAGTGGTGCATGGAGGTGATTATATGGTTAAAAAATCATAAGATTTACCTGGAGATTCGCGATACGTACCTCGAGGAGATCAATATAATTGATCAACATTAAGTCAAGTGTGAGGCTTGATAGGAATGGCTTAATTTGTGGTTGCTGCAACTAGATTAACCTCGAGATACATGATACACATCTTGAGGGGGATCGAAATCTAAAATGAACAAAATTGAGCCATCAAATCTATCTCGAGACTCGTGCTATATGAATCTCGAGAAAATCGTGTATTTATTCAAACGCGCGCACACACACACACACACACACACACACACACACACACACACACACACACACACACACACACACACACACACACACACACACACACACACACACATACAACCTTATATATTCTTCGACAAATAAAGAAATCGAAATAGAGGCAGAGAAGAAAATGAAATTCGAAAGAGAGAGGGGGTCCAAACTGTAGAGAGATTGATAGAGGTGAGTTGTGTTTTTTTGTTGATTGGTGGTGGTGTTGTTGTTGTCATTGTTTTTGTGGTTAGTGATGATGATTTGGAAGGAGTAAGGAGATGCGAGGAAGTTATCTGGCCTGCTGAAATTGATCATGGGGTCGGGTTTGGCTAGACTAAGGATGCAAATGTTAGGGCATGTGCCTTAGGTCAATCCATTAACTGTCTTTATGAATACTTTTAGTTAATCAAACAGAGGATATCATTTGTTGTTTATTATAATTAATTTGCATGTTTACATTATAATAAGATCCATGGGTATTTAAAGAAATATCCTAAATGTCCCTAGTCGATCATTATACTGGGAACTATAATGAATTAAGACTAGCGTGAGTCTTGATTGATGATCATATGATGATTATACGTATAGGGATACGAATCAAGATCACGAGTACTTGTTAGGGAACAAAGTACTGGACCGACCCACTATGAGAACATCACATGGATTAAGTCATAGTTGTTATCATGATAGGTATATTTGTCTGTCCTCTGACTTGAGATTACCAGAGACTTCAACATTAGGAACACAGTGATTTGACACTATCAAACATTGTCTTTAACCGGAAGATTATAAAGGTTGTGATTGGTTACTGTGTGAGCAATGTGATGAAGTTGTGTAATCAAGATAGAATTTGTCCCTCTCATATAAAGAGATATATCTAGTGGATCCCTCGATGTGTTAGACTGTTAAAATGCCTAATCTAAGTGAATTGATATTGATCAATGTCACTTGGATGTTTTCAGTCTACCTAGAGATCGAGACTAGTACGATTGAACATGTTGGATGAAAATTCCATGCCTTATGTTTGATCAAAAGGATATCTGTGACAAAATGATGTTATATACACTATTGATTAGGTTGTGTCGATTTGATATTCGTACAACTTGGATAGTCATAATGTCTTGCTAGAGGCCGCTTATGACTTGTATACCAAAATGTGTTTTGGTACACTGCCAACGTTGTATGAGCCTATTGGGTCGCACACTAAGAATGGTTTTGCAAGATTTTAAGATGGTTCAGAAAAATGAAATTTATATGATAAAATTCATGACGGAAACGTCCTTGTGGTGTATTACACTTATACTTCTTTAAGTAGGGTATATGTGTAATTTACTTAACCGTCTATATACAAGGGTTGTATAAATAGACGCTTTAAGTTAGAACACACATATAAAAGATTAAGGGCCGAAACTCTATTTTCGTTTTAAAAATTGAACTAGGGTTTTCTGGTACGCTCTGAATCGTTTTGGAGAGAAACAAAAGGTTTGACATTCTCTCGAAGCTAGCACTTCAAATCTCGGCCGCCGTTCGTGTGTGGACTACTGATAGAGGGCGTTCGTCGTTGGCAGCGCCTTAGAGATCGATTAACCTTCAGAAAGTTACATTGCGACTGAGGTATGATTAAGTTTTCATGGTTTAAACGTTTTTAATGGAATTAGATTCGGATCCTATTGGGGTTTTTGTCAAAATTGTTTTGTAATCTCAGTTGCGTATGAACCCCAAAACCCAACAGTGGTATCAGAGCCTTCGAGTTCAATTCCATTAAATTCATTGCATGTTTTCTTCGATATATACATGATATATGATTTAAAGCATGTTAATAGTTGATGTATATGTGATATACTAGTTTTGTGTATATGATACACATATTTGTGATTTAATTAAAATCGGGTTAAATTCAAATAATTTTAATGAATTGAATTTCGTGTTCTGTGATCCATGACACCATTAGGTTCGATTGGGATAGTAGTTCATGATTCAATTACATGTTTGTGATTATTTGGATGAGGACCAAAATTGCTAATAATTAATTTTCGAAATTATTTATTTATAAATAATTAATTTTTGAAATTATTTATTTATAAATAATTAATTTTTGAAATTATTTATTTATAAATAATTAATTTTAAGAATTATTTATTTATAAAATAATTAATTTTCGAAATTATTTATTTATAAATAATTAATTTTCGAAATTATTTATTTATCTTGTTATATCTATTTTGTTATGAAGTTTCTATTTGATAAAGATAGATAACAAATTAGAATATGAGATAAATATCAAGAATCTTGTTATTGGTGATATACTAGGATTCAAATATCTTAAATCCAAAATAAATAAATAATTTTCGAAATTATTTATTTATCTTGTTATATCTATTTTGTTATGAAGTTTCTATTTGATAAAGATAGATAACAAATTAGAATAGGAGATAAATATCAAGAATCTTGTTATTGGTGATATACTAGGATTCAAATATCTTAAATCCAAAATAAATAATTAATTTTCGAAATTATTTATTTATTTTGTTATATTTATTTTGTTATGAAGTTTCTATTTGATAAAGATAGATAACAAATTAGATTATGAGATATAAGCAAAATCGGTTTCGTTATCCCTATTGGATAGGAGATAAATATCAAGAATCTTGTTATTGGTGATATACTAGGATTCAAATATCTTAAATCCTAATTGGATTAGGATAAGATGATTAGTTAGATGTGGGCCTGAGTTAATTAAAATGTTTTAATTGACTTAATTTCATATAAATTAAGGGGTTAATTTATGATAATAAAATCAGCGAAAATCATGATTTTCTATAGCGAATTTTTAATTTTCGGAATTGAGATTCGTCTTCTAAAAAAAAAAAGAGGGCGATGCCCCCTGTACCCCCATCCGCTGACCGGCCAGCGGGACCGCCGTCTAACTAATCCTAGCGTACGGAAATTCTTTTGTTAGTGAAAAGTATAAAAAAAAATTTCCAAATTGTTTAGTGATTGAACAAATCAATAAAATATATGATATTTCATTGTTTACATAAAATCACTAAAACTGAATAAAATCCTCTATTAAATTTTAAGTCTCGTGCCATCCATTTTAAACACTTGTCAAGGCCTCGCTCACACTAATATAGTTTCAGCCATAGTTGGGTGTATTGTGTTATCTTGGTGAGACAAGTTGGGTAAGAGTTACCTTAATGTTTAAAATTGTCCGACTTAATAAAACCATCAAAATAGTTTTGAGCTTTAGGCAAATGATGAGATAAAAATATGCTATAATATGCTAAGACATAAAATGTCCCATATCTTATAAAAGGATCTAAAAATTACATAAGATGTAATTGGTAACTGTTACCTACCTAAATAATCTAAATCTGTGTTTCATGCCATAGCTGTCACATAATTAGGTGAAATATGGATTTTAGTCCCCTAAATAAAAAGTACGTTTTAGGAGGGTTGTTAATTTAGTGGGAGTCTATTCATCTATACTAAAATAAACTTTGCATAATCTTTATTGTAGATCAATGACCTCTTCAAGTAACAATAATCCTCTATCATTGCGATCCATCCTTGAGAAGGATAAGCTATATGGGACTAACTTTCTTGACTGGTTCAGAAATTCGAGAATTGTTCTTAAGCATAAATGCAAGTTGTATGTCCTGGATGCTCCAATCCCTGAGGACCCACCAGCCAATGCTACGAAAGCTGTGAAAGATGCGCGTAATAACCATGTCAACGATTCTACTGATGTTGCATGTATTATGCTGGCAACTATGGTTCTTGTACTTCAGAAGGACATGTAACTAATTGAAGCCTACGACATGGCTATAACGTTGAAGGAAATGTTCCAACAGCAAGCTAGGCAAGAAAGGTTTGAGACAGTTAAGAACCTACATTCTTGCAAGATGACTGAGGGTGCGTCGGTTAGTCCTCATGTTTTGAAGATGAAGGGCTATGTTGACTAGCTTGATAGACTCGGATTTTCCATAAGCCAAGTGTTGGCTACGATTTGATCCTGAATTCATTACCAGAGAGTTACTCTCAATTCGTGATGAACTACAATATGAATAATATGGAGAAATCAATTTCAGAGTTGCATTTGATGCTAAAAAATGCTAAACAAAATATCAAGAAACCCTCTAGTAATGTGTTGATGGTCCAAAAGGGAAAGGGAATGAAGAAGAAAGGCAAAGTCAAGGCTAGGTTGCCAAGGCTATTGCTGCACCTGTCGCAAAGCTTATGGAACAAGTCAAGCCCCGTTGTTCCTGCTTCAAAACACCCAAAAGAAAAGGAAGAAAATTGTCATTTTTGTAATCAAACCTATCTTTGGCATTGTCGTCTCGGACACATAAACGAGAAACATATGAAACATGCGTATCTTGTTTACTAGGATGACTAAAAGTCCCTTTACTGGACACAGTGAAAGGGCAAGTGATTTATTGGGTCTAATACATACGATGTATGCGGTCCTATAAACACAATGCCTAGAGGAGGTTATCGGTACTTCATTACATTTACGATGATTTCAGCAGATATGGTTATATATATCTTATGAAACATAAAGTGAGTCATTTGAGATGTTTCGAATGTTTCAAAATGAAGTGCGAAATCAACTTGGTAAAACTATCAAAACACTTTGATCGATCGAGGTGGTGAATATTTAAGCCAAGAATTTTATGATCATCTTAAAATTGTGGGATTGTCTCCCAATTGACTCCACCAAAGCAACTCCACAATGGAATGGAGTTTCGAAAGGAGAAATCGAACATTATTAGATATGGTTCGATCTATGATGAGTCATGCATATCTTCCATTATCCTTTTGGGGTTATGCATTACAAACTGCGGCTTTCACTCTAAATCAAGTTCCTTCTAAAGCGGTTGATAAAACACCATATGAGATATGGTACGGGACGATACCTAGTTTGTCGTTCCTTAAGATTTGGGGTTGTGAGGCTTACGTAAAACGACAAGTCTCAAAAAAACTAGCACATAAATCTGACAAGTGTTTATTTGTGGGTATCCTAAGGAATCAAAAGGATATTACTTTTATAATCCCGCCGAGAACAAAGTGTTTGTTGCTCGGTATGGTGCCTTTAAGGAAAAATAGTTTATTTCAAAAGACACTAGTGGGAGAGAAATAAATCTTGAAGAAGTTCAAGAATCACAGATAAACACGGAACCGCTACTGGAAGTTCAACAACGTTCCGAATCAGTTGAACCTCCACAAGTGACACAAGACCCACATAAATCTAGTAGGGTAAGACATGAGCCAGAGAGATTCAAATTTCTCATTATTGATAGTCGTGATGTGTTGCTTATGGACCAAAATGAGCCCACCATTTATCATGAGGCTATGTCTGGACCAGAGTCAGATAAATGGCTAAGTTCCATGAATTCTGAGATGCGATCCATATATGATAACCAAGTTTGGTACTTAGTTGATTTACCTGAAGGTGGTAAGACCATTAGATGTAAATGGGTTTTTATGAAGAAAACTTATATGGATGGCAATGTGCATACTTTTAAAGCAAGACTTGTAGCAATAGGTTTCAGGCAGACTTAAGGTGTTGATTATGATCAAATTTTTTCACCAGTAGCCATGCTTAAATCCATAAGAGTTTTAATTGCCATTGCTGCATATTATGACTAAAAGATATGAAAAATGGATGTAAAAACATCATTTCTTAATGGAAAGTTGCTTGAGGACGTGTATATGACACAACCTGAAGGTTTTGTACATCATGAGAATTCTAGGAAGGTATGCAAGCTTCGAAGATCCATTTATGGATTAAAGCAAGCTTCTCGGAGTTGGAATCTTTGTTTTAATGAAGCATTCAAGGATTTTGGTTTTATTAAGAACAAAGATGAGCCTTGTGTACACAAGAACGTTAGTGGGAGTGTACTTTTTCTGGTACTGTATGTTGATGATATATTACTCATTGGAAATGACATCCCAACATTGCGGAATGTCAAGTCTTGGTTAGGGAAGTGTTTCTCAATGAAAGACTTAGGAGATGCAGCCTATATCCTAGGGATAAGGATCTATAGGGATAGATCTAAGAGGCTAATCGGTCTAAGTCAAAGTGCTTACATAGACAAGGTGCTGAATATGTTCAGTTTGCAAGACTCTAAAAGAGGATTGTTGCCAATGTCTCATGGCATAAGTCTCAGCAAGACTCAATGTCCTAAGACAAATGATGAGCGAGACCGTATGAATAAGACTCCATATGCATCAGCTATTGGATCTATCATGTATGCCATGCTATGCACTCGACCTGATGTGTCATATGCTTTAAGCACTACAAGCATATATCAGTCAGATCCTGGTAAGAGTCACTGGATAGTAGTAAAGAACATTCTTAAATACTTAAGAAGGACTAAGGAAATGTTCGTGGTCTATGGAGGTTTTGAAAATGATTTAGTTGTAAATGGTTACATAGATGCAAGTTTTCAAACTGATATAGATGATTTTAGATCGCAATCTGGATACGTGTTTACTTTGAATGGGGGTGCGATAAAGTGGAAAAGTTCGAAGCAAGAAGCGTGGCGGATTCTACAACGAAGTTTGAGTATATTGCAACGTCCGATGCAAAGAAAGGAGGCGCTTTGGATCAAAAAGTTCATTTCGAACTAAGTGTGGTTCCAAGTATTGCTAACCCTGTTTGTTTGTATTGTGAGAATAACGGGGCAATAGCACGAGCCAAGGAACCTAGATCACACTACAGATCCAAACATATACTCGGGCGTTTTCATCTCATCGAGAAATTATTGAGAGGGAGATGTAAAGATTTGTAGAGTACCTACTGAAGACAACGTTGCGGATCCATTGACAAAAGCTCTTCCACAAGTAAAACATGATGGTCATGTTAGATCATTAGGCATTAGATGCATGTATGATTGGCCCTAGTGCAAGTGGGAGATGTTGGGGCATGTGCCCTAGGTCAATCCATTAACTGTTTTTATGAATACTTTTAGTTAATAAAATAGAGGATTTCATTTGTTGTTTATTATAATTAATTTGCATGTACATTATAATAAGATCCATGAGTATTTAAAGAAATATCATAAATGTCCTAGTCGATGAACAACAACAACAACAACAACAACAACAACAACAACATCATAGCCTCAGTCCCAAATTAATTGCGGTCGGCCACATGGATCAAACTTTTTCATTACTTTCGATTAAGTGCAATTGATGGTGAGCTTTCCAAACCGTTCAAATCCCTCATAATTAATGCATTCCATGTTAAATTTGGCATACCCCTACCTCGTTGAATTTCTAATGTTTCCATATTATTCGATTAAGAACTATATACATATTTAATAAAATTTCGACGCAAGACTTCCCATATAAGTGGAATGGCAGGAAACTTCCACCTAATAGACAACATATTTAGGGAGAGGCCTAGAAAGACTCACAACACCCCCAATTCCTAATATATGTCTAATTCAAATTTATAAACTAACTTAGAAGACTCTAATAATCCTTCAACAAAATTTCACGCCTTACACTCACCCCCAATAATCCCAAAACAATATATAAGCAATTTAAAACAATAATTTACTTTAAATTGAAAATAATCACCACAATCTTCGAGTCTTTTCCATTCATCCCTTGCCTTCATATAGAATCTAACACCATAAAAAATAACTCAAAGATGTCATGTAAGAAAATTCCAACATTAATCTATACTTTTGCAGTTATTAATCTGATACATGGGGAGACATATAATTGCATTTTCAAATAACGATAAGATGTATGCATCAACAAGACATGCAATTCACTACGTTTTTGTCTCATAACTATAATCAGATGTCAAGTTCTAAAAAATAGTACAGAGATAGGTATTACGAGATCATGAAATTTAGAGATAACTTGTCTGCTTTAGACTCTGCTAGTCTCACTGGACGACGTAGAGGCAGGAATGAAACAAGTTTCAAGCAAACCAGACTCTCGAATTAGGCTTATCCCCCTCACTCTCTCTATGTAAGCATGACTAAGAATGATAAAATATAATGCATACTATGATATAATTACAGGTACAAAGATATTCAGTTAATAGCAAAGACCACTATAGGGTTTACTTACCACTAAACAAACTCAAAGTTGGTTGTGAAGCCTTATAGAACATTTTCTCGATTTTCACGTACTTTAAACCTATTCTCCAAGTTTCATTTAGAGTAGTTTTAGAATCCTAAACGTTATCTAAAATCATTAAGAAATCTAGAAAAGTCTCATTTTCCGAATTTCTTAAGGTTTCAACCAATTTTTGAGTTATTTCAATATTCTCAAATCCTAAAATTCCAGAATCACTCCAAATCAGCTCCTTGGATGTCCAAATCCAAATTTCAACTTCAAATAGTGGTTAAAAATCAAAAATTAACCTTGACTAGGCTTCTAAAAAAGTTTTCAAATTTTGATTATTTTTTGGTATCGTAACATATATTACAAGGAAAAACCTAGTAAAAATCATCAAAAAAAACCTGAAATCTTCATTTTTCATAAAATTCCCATTTTTATTTACTTCTCCAAAAATATAATTTTTTCCTGATTCTTTTTTATTTTTCAGGGATTTTTATAAATTTTTAACAATTTCTTCTCTTTTTCTTAATTCAGGTTTAACCCCTGAACTGGACCCGGTTCGATTTGGTTTGGGGATTATACCCCATATTCTTCTTCACCATGTTCTGCTTTGTGTTTCACAGTGAATCAATCTTTTTTCCATTTCGTTGGGTCTTGGCAAGGGAGACCATTCCCCTGCCATCATCTTCCTCAGACTTTCGTCCGAGCCTCCCCTCCATCCCCAACTTCTTCAACCTCCATTAAGAACATCACAACAACAAACAACATTAATAGCAACATACAATAACAACCCAACAACAATGAATAATACACATACACTCACATTTTTATTGCCTCCTTCTCGATATATCTATCTCGGTCTCTCTCTCGATCTCTCTTTGTTTCCCCCTCTCTCATTCTTCGATTTTGAAACAGAGATGGGATGAGATGGTTATGCATTGTTAGATAAATAATAAGATTTTCCCAAGATTCACATTGCACAAATCTCGATGCATATCTAATGATTTATTTATTTTGTCTTTCTCGAGATAAATGTTGCATATCCCAAGTCAATCTCGTAGCTATTAACAAGATCATCATCACCTAATCGACCTATATAAGATCAATTATATTAATCTCCTTGAGATACGTATCACATATCTCGAGGTGGATCTTGTGGTTTCATAACAAACCATACAATCACCTCCATGCACTTGAGTTTCTTTAAGATGAGGTTGCATGCATCTTGAGGCATGGATAAACTCTCCAACATCACCAATCGTTAACTTTTCTCCTTGATGCTCATGCTACGCGTATCTCGAGGTGAATATAATTTTAAACTTTTTAATTTGAATTAAACTATAGGATTCATTTATATATATTAAACTTTATTAATTATTTTACTTAATTTCATGATTATCTCTTGTTCTTAAGTCCAAATTAGATTTTGAAAAATACCCCAATTTCATCAAAAATTGAGAAATATTTCCAACGCGCTACGAAACTCACGGACACTTACGCTCAACTTGACCATATTTCACGTCGAATAGAGTATAATACAACAATTAGTCAAGCAACAAACAAAATAATATTTTAGACTTATAATCTCCGATCCGTAATGCATTGGTCCCACCTCTGATACTAAAATCTCAAATTAAATCCAAAAATAATTAATTAGCATCCTAATCAAGTTTTCAAAATTCTCAAACACAATCTTCCCGACTAATTAAAAATCTCATCCTCTAAATTTAAACTTAAAGGTTACTGAACTAAAAGAGATATGAGAAAATGATCATTCACATAAAACTTTTTTAATCCAAACCTGTAAAACTTAGTAGTAGAGATCATAACCTTTTCAAGTTTTCATTTTCAAATTCTTGGTTTAATGAAAAGTTCTCTCCGTTACTTGCCAATCCTGACATTTTCTAAATTTCGGATGAGTTAAAGAATCGATTTTGTGGAATATCTAATAAAATTTACTTTTCTTCATATTTCTTGCCTTGAATTACATTCAAGAATCAATATTTAGCAAGATCTAACCTATCTTGCTTTTCATAAAACAAATCTTATTCGTAATTGAATGTTATTCCACAAACTATTGATAATTCTTTCCAAATCCACTCAAACTCTGATACATATCCTAGTTAACTTTCTCATCACTGATCATCTTTTTATTTGAATTCTAGATCGATCAATTCGTAGACTATCATTAGTCTAAATATTTATATAAAGTGATGCAAATAATACTTGAGCACGATATTAAATACAAAGTCGAGTTGCATGTGTATCTGAACCATCATCATTCCAGCATTTCTCAACAGAAATCTAGAATCTCACAAGTCATCTCATGACTATAGATATTTAATTACATCTATCATCTTAAGGAAAAAGATCTCAATTCCAATCCGATAAAAAAAAACATGACATATTGTGTAACTCTCACTCATTCTCTAAATGTCTACTCACAATATTATTTATATTATGGACTAGAAAGCAACTACCAATATCAACTCATCAAACAATTCATTTAACTATTCTTTTGACTGGTTAGAAAAATCAACGGCTTCTCTAACTTCTTCAAACCATTATCTATCCATGAGTTCACCAAGAACCTCATTTCATTCATTTAACAGCCAAATATCTGAGACTTCAAATCTCAATCATTATTTTTCACTAACTAATCTCATTGCTTGAATAGAGAGAGTTTTCTTAACTTGAGTACACATACATTTCTAAATAGAGATATCGACATATCTTATGATTATACTTCTCATAGTATAACTTTTAACTTGTATTTTATACAAGTTTAAAAATATTTATGTCATTTTGCCTCTACTTAATTTAACATAGAAGAATATTCAATTATTTAAACATATCAAGTCATATAAACCGTCCTCTATTGAATATTTTCAACCATCAGGGATAATATTGATTAACTGAGGTATAAGTCAGCATCTTTTTTCATTTCATTTGTATATTCATCGTCATATAGGTATCTTACATCAACTCCAATTTAAGATAACATAGTGCTTAAAACTTCACCACTAACTAATCACGTGGCATTATACTTGAACTAATATACAATATATTCACTAATATCAATTGTATATTACTTTAGTTAAAAACTTCAACATTTGGAGTTTGAGTTCTCATAAGATCCTTGTGAAGATATATCGCGTTCCATCAAACTTACAGTTTGACATTCTAATTTAATTGGGACTCATTGTCCTGAAATTCCCTTTTCATATTAATGTGAGAATGACTTGACCATTTAGTTGCCTATATTGAAGCTTCCAATTGACTCCAACAAAACTTCACGACTCTTTTTTATCTCGAACCTCACCACTCATTCAATTATTCAAAGACAAGTGAACGTGTTACACTAGTCTTCTATGCTGTGAGTGAATCGTGATCGTGAAATGGAGTTAATTAGACTTTTGGTTATGCACAACTGCTCTAGTATCTTATCTTAACTAAATAAGTTTGTTCACGTCACTTTTAGCAGTCACAAGTCATCTCAACATGTCACGACACAAATCTTTAACCCCGTTTTAATTCCTTAATCATGATCATCGACCCTTAACGTAAGACCTACACTGTGATAGGTGCATCGACCGAGGCACGTGGCCGAGGTATATCGTATTTTTATATTGATGTGTACCTAGTGTTATGTATTGTGTAGACTTACTAAGTCGGTTTATACGGTTGCGGGCGTCGAGACGAGAGCGGGGACACGTCTCGAGTAGCGTGCGAGCCAAGGAAACGGGTAGTTAGCATTTTGGTAAGACTTATTTAATACTAATATGAAATAAGGAATTACTTATAAGCATATGGTTGTGTTTGTTAATGTAAATCAAATTAAAGGCCTATAGTTGAGTAAATTAAATAGAAAGCATAAGATTGGTCTAGATATACACATTGGCACATCTAGGAACTAGGTGAGTAATGAAATGGTGTCACTTGAGGTTGAGTTAGTGGGATATTTAAGAAAGGTGGACCATTAGATATTTCTAGGGATACATAAATCCATAAAGATCAAGGGCTAGGAAGAAACATCACCTTAATATATATTATTAGTGATCAAACAACATGCAAACCAAATCACTCATTCATTTTTGCCGAGAGAAGAAGAAGGAATTGATGGAGAGGAGTGAATCATCAAGTTGTTGAAGGAATCCATTAGATTTGGTGAGAAATTCTCAAGCTAGGGTGCTACATCGACTAGGTAAACATCTTTTTAGTTGAAATTAGAACAAGTTATGGATTTAGGCTAATTTTAGATAGTAGATGATTGAGTATTTGCAATTAACTTATATATTTGGATTCCACATTCCAAGCTGATAATCCAGCTATATTTAAGTTCTTAATTTAGTTTTGAAATCATAAAGATATGAATTTTTGAAGTTGCAACACTAAAACTAGAATTCTGCATGTTGTATTAGGAATCAACCTGGGTAATTTAGTCATAATCTACCCATTTTAGATCCAAATTGATCAAAACTAGTGGCATTTGAAAGCTTATTCAAAGAGGAATGACTTTACTTAACTGAAGGTATTTTGATTCAAAGGTTTCTATGTCCAAACATGCTCTACAAGTAGGGATTGGAATTAAAAATAAAAGTTTTGAAACTAAATCTGTTAAGGGCCTAACGCCTTAACTACTTATTCAAATGAGGTGAGCATTTAGTATGTTGTATTTATATTTTCTGCCTTGTGACCAAAAATTACATTTCTAGGAACTATAGATTTGGAGAAATAGATTTTCTAAATATGCTGGTCGGATTGAATTCCAATTAGACCTATGTATAGTAAAATCATGGTATCTCCTTCATTGTAAATTAGGATTTTGCAAACTAAACCTTCTTGGAAAGCTAAGAGAGAGACCAACAATAATCTTCCTGGTGGAGGATTTCGACATCTTAACCATTTCATGCCTAAAAACCGTGTTAAAATGTAGGACTGAAATTGAAACTTAATTTAGTCTTTAGGGACTGATTTAAGAAGATTGATTTAAAATCTATTGAACCAATTTAAATACACAATAAACACCACTAAGTTGAGCTTAAACCCACTATATTTGAACTAATGAGATACCAAACTCAGGAACCTAGAAAAAGGTACGGGAGAGCGAATACAAGATTCAGAGTATCGGGAGGCCGGTAAAGCTAGGAATTTACTTTGTTGCTATGAGTATACCCAATGGAAACTTTACTTAGCATTCCATTTCTATTAATTGATGTCCTTGCATAGTCCTTTTGACTATTTTGCCTTTGTATTCTTATATCATGTGCTCTTTGTGTCTATGCTCACTTGATGAGTCTAGTTCACTTGATATCCATTCATTTGATTTGATTCATTGATTGATCGAGGCGTCATAAATTTTCACGGCCCAAATCTGTAACCCCCATTTTAATTCTTTAATCAGGATCATCGACCCTTAACGTGGGACCTACACCGTGATACATGCAACGACTGAGGCACTTGGCCAAGGTATATTGTATTTTTGTATTGATGTATGCATAGTGTTATGTATTATGTAGACTTACTAAGTCGGTTTGCACAGTTGTAGGCGTCGTGACGAGAGCGAGGATGCGCCTCGAGTAGCATGCGAGCCGGGGAACCGGGTAGTTAGCATTTTGGTAAGTCCTTAATTAGCATCCTAATCATGTTTTCAAAATTCTCAGATATCATAATTATGCATCATAAATTTGCATATTTAGTTCATATAGCATTATGGGTTGGGATAGGGGCAACATACTGTGACTTGACTGTTTTATAAGTGGAAAATCCTGAACATATCGGGACTGAGGATTGAAAAGGTATGTCGAGAAACGAATTCCACCCTTTATCCTAACGAATGTAAAGGCTTTCCTAGAAATTGATTCCGCCCTTTTGTCCTTAGTTAACCAGAGTTTTACCTTAATCATTATTCTCCATTTGGAGTTGGTAGCTCAGTCAAGCTTGAATAAACCAACAGAATCCCTTATTGGCTAACATGCGGGTTATGCGGTTATATTCTCAAGCGAGTGAGTGTACAACTTCGTTGTTAAAGTCAAATTTACAAGTCACAACTACGATTGCAGTTGACCTTTGAACTTACATTCAGTTATGTATTGTCATATTATTTTTAATGGCGGAATATATATGTTTTGGATGCATATTGTTATTCATTAGTTATTTGATAGTAGTTGATAATTGATGTGCTTATGAGGATCACTTGCAAGTTGGAGCGTTCATTTCCCCATTAATATTTCAGGTTATCGACGTGCGCTTCGACTCAAGAATAGAGAAGATTATGAGTTTATAGTATTCTTTTCGGTGAATTAACTTCCCTATTGTTTTATATATTGTATTGAATTATTATTTTGTAATAAAAAGGTTGGGATATGATTTTATTATCGAGGTCGATGCCTGATTTTGACATATATTATGTTTTATTGAAAAAAAATTTAATTTTTGTTGCGTTTTCAATTATTTATTCGATATATGATATATTATACTATGATTATCTGGTATAAAGGACGACTATATTGTTACTCTAATTGAGTCCGACTGGTGTATTGGGGGTTAATTAGGGTTTCAGGTCGAGCATTCTCTTAATGACGATAGGGGATGCTACGACATTGGTGAGATTGTATTGTGTTTGGTTAGTTTGATAATGAATTAAATACACTATGTTCTATTAATATAAATTAACATAAACCAATAGTTGAAAAAACAATTAATTAATAAATTGTCGGTACGCCTATTGTGACATGGGGTCATGGAACGAGTGTGCACGTGCCGAGTGTAATAGGCCGTTTTAGTAACGCCGTTATTTATTTCATAAATTTAGATTGGGGCGCTAGCTTAAATCCACGTGGACGTCGCGGGTAAGCTAGGACACACGTGGACCTAGGTACACTAACCATTTGTCTGATCGATTGCTTATTTTGTGATGCATATTTATGAATTTATTCGATAATACATCGCATGTTTGTATTAATATAGTTTAATCATGCGAGACTGTGTGACGACAATTCATTTCGTAATGCTTGTCAACGCAAGTATCAGGTAGATGAACTATGTGTACACTAGGAAATAAGATTAATTCACGT
The DNA here is from genome assembly GCA_039657365.1 of Stephania yunnanensis. Classification (NCBI taxonomy): domain Eukaryota; kingdom Viridiplantae; phylum Streptophyta; class Magnoliopsida; order Ranunculales; family Menispermaceae; genus Stephania; species Stephania yunnanensis. The sequence goes on along the minus strand of CM077584.1, from coordinate 45,453,134 downwards.
TAAGATGACTAGTTGATCAATTAAGATGGGTAATGTAACTATTGACTAAGTCGAATAAATAATGTAATTAATTCCACTTAACCTAAGTCGATGATGAATTGATTCATAAAATTGGAGATCATAAGATAAGATCGACCTATGGGAAAATGAATAAGTGAATAGGTGGTATGCAAAATTATGAACTCGAGTAAGAAAACGCTTACTACTATAGTTTTTGTAGTCGTAGGATTTGCTATGGGAATACATCGTTCAAGAACTTTAAGTTTTTAATTGAAATGGTGATGTCACGAGAAATCATAAAATCACATATGGAAAGTATTTCAAAATTTCTCGATAAGAAAGAAGGTTACCTTAAGAGCCGAACTACCAAACTAAACAGTTTTGAGAAAATAGAAGATCAAACCAATGATAGGTTGATGATTAAAATTAAGGATCCTAGGCTTGGATCGACTTCCAATAAATTTAATACCATGTAACAAGAACAATGCGATAACTAGGAAGGATGAGAAAAATAATGTAAGTTAATTATGAAACATGTATATCTCGATGGAGATGAGATCTTTTAAATTTGGCACCATTAGGAATTGTTAACCAAAGTGTTGCTAGTACTTGGAAGCCTGGTGGCTTAATGTAAATCTCGAAGTAAAAATACTAACTGAATGGTGTAGGAAAACTTGAAAAGCAACTTGCATGAGTAAGTGAATAAGTTTGCAAGGACAACCAAATGTTGAGGGTATCAACTAAGTTTGCTTAATTACGAGTTTCGAATGAATGTATATTTGATGAATCAAGGGACGTGGACCTTACCCACATTGGAAGTTAAGTCATTGGATAAATGATAATGACAATATAAAAGTCTAAAACCTTAATTGTCCGTGTTAGTGAATTAGACAAAAATAAATAAATAAATAAGGACAGTAGTAATGAACACGAGTAACAAATTGAAACGTTACGGGTGAGTTATGAACTATCGTAGAGAGTTACGAGTCCTTAAAGACAAAACCCAAGGTATTGATTATATATTCTCAAGAAACGACATGAAAGTTAAACCACCATTGATTTCTAAATGAGGGAAGTTCTAAACAAACTATAAGAGCTAAGAATTGAATCGTGAGGAAGATAAAAGACGATTGTGCAATAAATGTGAACCTTGACTACGCCAAAATGACTTAAAATGGTTACGCAGGATTATAAGAGTTGATTGGTACGAAGATGCGATGCAAAAGTCTCCAAAAATTAGAGTGATTATGATAGGAGACTTTGGTATGAAACAAAAACTGCGATGTAATAAAATGTATATAAATGAGTATTGAAAGTCACTTAGGGATAACAACGATGATGATTATTCCATAGCTTACCATAGGTGGAAGTTTCTTATGTAAGTAAACAAGGAAATGTGACAGAGGATTTACAAGGTGGGAAGTCGATCAAGAGTTGACTCGAATCATGAAACTAATAGAATGAACGCTGACAAAAGTATGTTGACAGTAATGTTAAGGTGTAATTCCAAAAAGGAATATTATGTTCGCTCATTTGTAGCCTCCACAGATAAGTCGCAAAAAGACATGATGAGTCATTCATTGATATTTGTAACCGAGATGGTGTGCTAGTGTTCATACTATAACAAATAGCTATCTTCGTTCCTACTACTAGTTGGCGGTATGGATTTGTTGCCAGATAGGAAGAGATTTTTTTGACACAGATAAGCACCAGATCAAATCTCAATATGATTCTCTCTACTTACTGGTTGAATGACTTGGATGCACACAGCAACTTCGGTGGAGATTATAAAGGAATATGCATAAACGTATGAAGGTACAAGAACTTAGTGGGTAGCTAATGTCTATTGACTCTATTGGAACTTATATGAGACAAAATTTATGAATTTCAGCCTATGGGACGAAAATGATACCATTGAGAAGTTAGATTCAAGAGTAAGATTTTATTTCACGGGAGTATAAGCAAATTTTGTAGGTGTAGGTTTGCATTAGTTAAAAAATGGGTCGTAAAACAAATCGTTACAAATGGACATATCGGGCTACGAGTGTACCTTAATTTTACTTTTAAGGACAAAAGTTCCTAAATTTAGGATATTGTGAAGACCTACAAATCCAAAACAACCTGCCATAGGGAGATTTAGTATTTATGCAAACCCTACACTAACTCAACCTAAATATATTAATCATATTATAAACCCTAGCCCTTTTTGTTCAACACATACAAATTAGGAGACAAAGGGATATGAGAGCTTGAGTAGGAGATATATGGTAGTGGTGGTGGTTAAAGTTAAGGAAGCTCATTGAAAGGTAATCGCATTTTCTTTCTCTCTCTATCTTTTGTTTTTAATGATTTGGAGCTTTTGGAAGCCATTAATGGCGGTCTTGAAACATAACCACCAAATAATGGTGTGTTTGTGTTGCAAGGACCCAATTGGGCTGGGTAACCCTATTTGTGGGGATTTGAACAAATTTGTTAGATTTGGAGCGAACCGCGGGATGCGGCGAGTTGGAAAAACCCCAAAAGGAGGGACGCACGCTTTCGCGGTGCCACCATAAAGTGACGGCGACATCGGAGAGATAGGCAGTGGTAGCACCACCACCGTCGTTAGCAATAGATGGGGCACCACTAGGCTGCCCCCATTCCCCTAAGTGAGGGGGTACCGCCATTGACACCACCCTCATCACCCTCTTCACTCTCAGGCAGGACGTTCTACCCGAGAAGGAGGGGACGAACTAAGGTCCTTTGGCCACTAGACCAAAAACCAGGGGCCAAACCAGCCCCTGGACCAAATTTTAGGGGCCATTTTGGTCGTGGACCATAAAAAAAAAGAAAAACAAATAAAATTATTATATATATGATAAATAAAAATAAATAGATATAATAAAATAAAAAAAATCTTTGCCTTCAAATGGGGGCGCGCTACCTCGTCCCGGGGAGACAAGCTGAGCCCACCCCTCGACTCACGCACCGAGCGATGGAGGACCATCAGAACCCACACTAGTGGACCCCAAAATAAATCTAAAAACAAATTAGAACTAATATGACTTGTCGATGATGTGAATGTGTCTTAAATTGTTTAGATTCACAAGGTTATTCGAATTGGACACTAAGCGCACGAGGATCGAAAATAGGATTCGCCGCGAGTCGAGGTAAGTGGGAGCTTGCTCAGTTATCAAATGATATTAGTTATGTTAGGACATACATTTTTAACTAAAGACTTGGGAAATGGGTTGCATCATGTTATTGGTTTGGATATACGTATCTGTGGAATGTGAATGCATTTGTTTTCCTCTCTTATGATATCCAGTGCCCGAGATCGATGTATGTGGAGTCCCTACCGAGGGCTTTATTAGCAAGTAGTAATATCTAATGCCCCAGGATGTTTGTGTTCCCACTGAAGAATTTACTATTTAATGCCCCAGAATGTTGTGGAGTTTGTTGCCAAGGGCTTTACTTGTTTAATTGAATTCATAAATGTATCATTTAGGGACATGATTTGGAGTTGCCCTCTCTTGTACTTTTGTGAAGAGGGACTTGCATTGGTGACAACTTTGAATGAACCTACTATTGATTTGATGAGACTCACTAGAGAGCACATAATGCATGTGTGTCATGTAGTGGTTGTCATCACCTCGAGAGTAAATGAATCAATCATTGTATTCTTTCCAATAACTAGTATGCATTGAATGAAACAAAGACTTTATATTATTACTATTTTCTATGGCATCCCTCTTTTGTGAAACCTATGCATGATTAAGAGTTTTTTGACTTGAATATGCTTTATCAATCTTGTTGATGTGGTTTATTAATACATAATAAATTCATACGATGACTCGTTTTAAATGCTTATTTGTTAAATTTCAATTCATGCTAGCCTTTCATGCTATTTAAGTACTACTTACATATTTGATGGTTGAGCGGGTTTCTGCATTACTAAGCTCTATTGTCCCTTTTAGCTCACCCCTACTTTCATTTCTGGGTCATCCACTTTGACGCTAGATCGAGAGAGGGAAAGACGATTATTTGCAGTCTTCTCTTGTTATGAGCCTTGTAATGTTATTATCTAATTATTTAATTTTGAAATTATTAAATTTGGGTTGCATTTAAATAGGTCTTTTGGGTAGAATGAACCTTACTCGCATTTAGTCTAAACTATTTAGTCATATTTGAATGACTTAAGTTGTGTTAAGAATTTGAAACTCAACTATAATTTTATAGTACGACATATGGATTTCATTTTATTTAATTCCACAATTATTTATCCATATGCACTAGCTTTATATTTCGTAGGTTGTTTTAGGTGTGCCAGACCATTTGCTCTAACGCGGTTCCGGTATTGGGTCTAGGTAGCGGTCAGGGCCAAGCAATCCAACCCTAGCTCAGGTGAGGTTTGTCAAACTCGTTTTTTATTTTGAAATTCATGAATGGATGATTGATTGAGTTCTTGATTTATGATGAAAATCTTGTTAATTATGATTGTTAATGGTTGGAATCGACATAAGACCTTGTTTGAGGCCCTTCCCCATGTTTAGGGAAAATTTTATAATGATTTGGTGAATGAACAAAGGTTGTTGCTTTGTTTAGTTTGGAATCAGTCGATGGTGGAGCGCGCTCCTTATTGTAGGGAAACACGTTCTCTTCTTAAAGATTGATGAACTTAGAAGGTGGAGTTGTGACGACCCTTCTTTAAAATAGGGCATTGCCGGACCTAATCTCGTAATTAAGCCCTAAAATCAGCCTCGTATGACTTAACTACGTATTAGTCCGCCTTTTGTATTATTCTCATCGTTAAACGTGTTCAGGATAAGTAACACACATGTCACATTATTATCAATTTTTAGAGTTAATTAAAACTTTTTTATTATTTATTAAATATAGCGAAAGTCTTGTCAATTTAACCGAAACAATTATCAAAAGATCCTAAGTGTGTAAACCAGGAAACAACATCACATGCGTATAAATATCATAAGGATGATAACATAGTGATCTAGTCAAGTGTCAATTCGGGAACTATCCGCTCAATTCAATATACAACCCGAAATGTATAGAAAAGGCAAAGTAAACAATACATCAAAAGTCGAGACCTACAAGATAAATAGTAGAAAATTGTCGAATGCTCAGAGATAGTCACTGATCTTCTCCTTGCTTGGTCTACTGCTCGACAGATGATGCAAATCGATGATCGTGAGAATAATCACAAACACCAAAGAGAACTCTAACATAAGAACTTCTCTAAATAAAGAATAACACTTCTTTGTTTTATTAATGAAAAAACTATTCAATATCAAAATCACCAATTTCACAATAGCTAAGTTATGCCTTTATATAGGCATCTGACCAACTAAGACATAGACTCTAAATACAACTCATAATTAGACACCAACTATGACTAAACTTAGACATAAACTAGAACTCCAACTATGAAACTCCTAATCAAAATACAAACAAACTTACTAAATCAATTTCTAACTTGTAATCACCATATAACTTGTAATCACAATCTAACAATGACTTCAACTTATCTAATAATATTAGATAATTACTAAATCCTAATCTAACACTAACTCTGATTTGCATCATTCTCCCTGGTTGAGAAAAACTTGTCCTTGAATTTAATTCTAATATTCAGATGTCGCATCAGTATACCGCACCAAATGTTTGACATTAAACACGTATGAAGTATGCATGTCTTGTAGTCACTTTAACTTGTATGCATTAGGATTTATCTTCTCAATAATCTCGAATGGACCCGCCTTTCGCTTAGAAAATTTATGATACTCACGAGCAGGCACGCGATCTTTAGTAAGAACAAGCCAAACCATGTCGCCAACTTCAAACTCAACATGATGACGTTTCAGATTCGCATCTTACTTGTATTTTGTTGTAGAAGAAATCAATTTGTCATGAGCAGTTTCATGAATCTCATGCAACTTCTCAACAAAATCTTCAGCTTTGACATGTATTCTACTAGAAGTAGGAATATAAGCAAGATTAGCGGACACTGAGGAATGAGACCATATAGGATCTCAAAAGGACATAAACCTGTAGTTCTATTCTCGGGCATGATTATACGCAAACTCTGCCAGTGATAATTTGATATCCCATGGACGGATATTCCTTCCTACAAGATTGCGCAATAAATCACCTAGAGATCGATTAACTACCTATGTCTGACCATCCGTTTGCGGATGATAAGCACTACTAAAATCGAGTTTAGTGTTCACCAACTTCTATAAACTCTTCCAAAAATGACTAATAAATCTAGTGTCTCTTTCTGAAACAATAGACATAGGCAAACTATGCAATTTGTACACCTCCCCAAAAAATAATATAGCCACATTCACTACATCACTTATCTTTTTACATGGGATAAAATTCACCATTTTCAAAAAATGGTCAATAATGAAAAATAGAGAATTACATCCTCGCTGAGTTCGAGGTAAGCCAAGGATAAAATCCATGCTAATATCTGACCAAAATCTCGAAGGAATTGGAAAAGGTCGATATAAGTCTGCATTACTAGCCTTGCCTTTTGAAGTTTGGTAAATCCTACAACGATCAACAAACTGAGCAACTTCTTTCCACATAGAAGGCAAAAAATAAGAACAACTCACCAAATCAAATGTATGGTCACTCCCCACATGACCTTCACAATGTAACTCCCGAATAATCTGTAGGCATAAACTACTGTCTGGAATACACAATTGAGTACCCTTGAACAAGTGCCTATCTTGCAATATATACTATGTAGAACGATGTTCTCGAACATCCGTCAAAATAGAAGAAATAAAATCATCTTCAACATATAACTCATGAAAAGTATCAAACCTGGTACCCGCACCAGTAACTGAGTCAAAAGAGAATGTCGACGACTCAAAGAATATGTCGTTTTGTTCATAATACTGGCTTTATGTTTGATGACAAAAGAAAACTACTGAAGATATGCCGTCCATGAAGCATGTGTAGCATAAACTGTTTTTTGGCCTCCCAAATGACGTGGCCGTCATGATCGGTATAAAGCACAAACTCTGCATGGAATAAAGAATGTCTCCAATGTCGTACTGCCTGTACAATAGCATAGAACTTCACATCATATGTACTGAAATAAAGCTTTGAGCTGGATAAATTTTCACTAAAATAAGCAATAGGACGACCTTGTTGACTTAGAACAACACCAATACCTTTGAAGCATCTGAATGCAACTCAAACGACAAAAAAAATCTGGGAGAACTAGAATAGGAGCCAAAGTAAGCTTTTCTTTAATTAATTGAAAATCTTTGCTAGCATCTTCAGACCAAGATAACTTCCCACCATGCATGCAATCGGTGAGAGGAGCCATAATGTTGCTGAAGTGAGGAATAAAACCTTGGTAGAAACAAGCTAGACCACGAAAACTTCAGGCCTTTGTCAAAGTCATTGGTTGAGGCCTAATAACTTCAACTTTAGCATCATCAACTTGCAAACCATTGGCAGAAACCATATACCCTAAAAAAGGAACTTTATTAGAAAAGAATGAACATTTAATAACATAAGCATAGAACTTATCCCTTCAAAGTGTGGAAAAAACCTCTCGAGGATGTTGAACACGCAAGTCATGGTTAGCACTAAAAATTAATATATCATCAAAGTAAACCACGACAAATTTACCAATAAAATACTGCAATGTCTGGTTCATCACCTTCAGGAAGGTACTGGGTGCATTCAAAAGACCGGATGGCATTACTAACCGCTCACAAAGGCCTTTTTGGGTTTTTAATGGAGTCTTCCACTCATCCCCCGGTCTAATGGGAATTTGATGATAGCAGCTTTTCATATCAAACTTACAGAAAACAGTAGCACTAGCAAACTGATCAAGAAGATCATCTAATCATGGAATAGGAAATCGATACCGAACTGTAATTTTGTTGATCGCCCGAATATCAACACACATGCGCCAAAAATCATCTTTTTTCAAATAACGAAGGCTAGAACTGCACAAGGACTCAAACTCTCTCTAATATGACCCTTCGATAGCTAATCCTCCGCATACCTTCTCAATTCTTCAAGTTTTTTGGGACTCATCCTACAATGCGCGTTGTTAGGGAGAGCAGCTCCAGGGACTAAACTATATGATGTTGAATATCCCGAAGTAGTGGTAAAGCATCATGCAATTCATCAGGAAATTCATCAACATACTCGCATAATAATGGTTAGGCTTCATTAGGAATAGTTGTTTCCCCTGCTACTGATTTGCTGACGAGTGCATATATAACATCGGTCTCTCATATCTATACTTCAAACCTCAAGCGGGAGAGCATAATCGTATTTTGAAGACTAGACTGTTGAGAACTAATCATTTTCCTATGAAGTAGTAAAATCTTTTAGCCTTCAAATTGGAAACTATATGTGTTACTCTTCCCATAATGTGTAATTAACCGATCAAATTGCCATGGGCGACCCAACAAAAGGTTGCAAAAGTCCATCAGTACCACATCACAAAGAACCTTGTCTTTGTGATTAGAAACTTCATTAACTTGTTATAACCATACTAACTTATATGGTTTAAGATGTTTCTCTTATGGCAAATCAAGTTTCTAGACCGCCGTTTCTATAATAATATTCTCGCAACTCCCTGAATCTACAACAAAAGTGTATTTTTCCTCTAATAGTGAGTGTGGATTGAAAAACAGAGTGGTGAAGCTAATCATCATCCTTCTGTGGGGCCAAACAAGAATGGCGAACAACTAACATAAGAGCGGTATCTCCCGAAAGTCGTTTGACCTCCTCGGAACCATTACTCGTATAAAAGTCAGGACCCTGATAAAGATCTTCATCATCTTCAGCCTCATCTTCATCTTCATCTTCATTATGTGATTCTTTAATGAATAGTCCTTTCTTTTTATGTTTTGAACAATCAATCTATTTATGGCCTAATTCACCACAGTTGTAGCACTTTGGCCTACCAGCGGCTTTTAACGATTGAGTTGTTGACTTCTTTGATGCTGATGCGAAGCATAATCCTTTTGAATTCCCCCACTTAAAGAAGGAAAAAAACTTCCCCCACCTTTTCTGGATAAGCTTTTCTCATACTGAAGTGCCTGTTGATGTGATTCGAAATGTCGCTGGGTAGAACATATTTAGTATATCTTGATATTGTAGTCAAAAACCACCAATGTACCGTGTTACCAATTGTTTTTCAGACTCCATCGCATCATTACACGACATCAATTGATAAAACTTGATGTGTACTCCATAACCGATCACGACCCTTGACGTATATGTTGGGATATCTATTGTAGTACCTGAACATAATTGAAGGGCAAGAAAGCTTCGCACATCTTCTACTTCGATTTCTCCCAAAACATTATTTTATCTTTCTCCAAGCCATTGTCTGGTGTGTTTCAACTGATAGTATCATGCAACCATGAAAACGAGTGGCTACCAATGAAACTTGGTACTTCTCAGGAACCTTCTTGTACTCAAGCATCAACTCTACGACATTGAACCAATCAAGATGAAGGTCACCCAAGAGGGGGGGTGAATTGGGTTACCGAGTAGTTATTGCCCTTTTAAAACTTTATGCTCAAATTACAACTATAATGCGTACACTATCAATGAATATATATATATGCTATGCAAGTGAATGGAATGAAAGCGATAGAAAGTGACACACGATTTATAGTGGTTCGATCCAACGATCTACGTCCACTACCTAACCTCCCCGGTTAGGATTTTAACCCCCACTTATATTTCAAATAAGTGTTACAACCTAAGCATACAAGCCTAGAATGCCTAATTACAATTAGGACTTCCCACCTAGCCTCAACTAGGATTTTTCCTTTCGACTTAGATTCCACTAAGTCTTACAATCATTCAAATACAATAATTTTGCTGGAAAATAAAGATATACACTTTACAACAAAAGTGGTATCAAATTCAAACACTAGCAAGCCTCCTAGAGCCTAACAACTCTTATGCATGCAAGTATGAGAATAAATGGAATATGCAAATATGTCACCGATTTTGTTGCAAATCCCAAATGTGAAATCGTTTTAAAGACTTAATATATTAGTGTAAAACCGATTTCAAGTCTAAGAACAATAGTTTAACAAAAATCAAGTTTAAGTGCAAAACTTTTGTTCAAATCAATCTTAGGGTTTGATAGAATAAATTTAAGTGCAAAACCCAAGAAGAAGATGTTCAAACACACAACAAAATGATTTTCAAATCAAATACACAAAACTATGTAGATTAAGCACAAACAAGATTTTAGATCTAGGAATTTCTTACAAACAAGAGAATGACAAAAGAGATCAGCTACGGAGTGATTCTTGAACTCCTTTGAAAGCCTTAAATGTGCTGGATTTGTGAGCCAAAGAACAGCCTCAAGGATCTCCCTTTTGCTTCTACAAAAATCAGGTTTCTTCTTTGTAGATTTTTGGTTTTTGAGTGTGTATTTTCTTCTTGTTATTAAAACCATGTTCTTGGTGGTTTTATAGTGCTAGGTATTCCAATATGACAGTTTATGACCGTTCTAGGGATCCAAGGGTCCAAAATAGATCAAGAATTCAAATTAAAGTGTGTTTTCCAGCTTTTTAAAAAAGGCTGTCAGACAGAACTTAGCGCGCTAATCTTTGTGAGTTAGCGCGCTAACACTGTCTTAGCGCGCTAATGATATTATTAGCGCGCTAACTGCAGGGACTTCAGAATAATTATTCTGTCCCTTTGTGTTAGCGACCCTTAAACTCGTCCGGGACCTAACCAACCCTTATATAACATGTTATACACGTTTATTATGAGTCATTAAGCCTAATTGGGTGGTCCGGATATTTTTACAAATCCCGAAAACGGAAATTCACGATTTCATAATGTATTAGGGGCTTTTACGCAAATTTACTGTTTTATTTTTGAATACCTTTCAAAAACGAGTTTTTCTTTTTCGAAAACATTTATAATGAACTCTAATATGCAAATGACCATCCACACAAAGTTTTCACATTGTTTAAACTCATGGACCTAGTTATGTGTTTAAATTCCACTTTGAAACTTTGAATTAAACTTATAACTTTGAAAAACGGTTTATGAAACATGATATGCATGGACTAATGCATTTGGCTTGCGTGAATGAATTTGTATACCTTACATTGAAATTACAAATTGCGGCTTGAACTTTCTTCTTCATTTCTTCATTTATGCTTAGAGTCTTGAACTTGTATTTCTTGAGTACCCTTGATATGTTGTTTTGCATCCTTTAACAAAAAACTGAAATACACTAGATGTTTATTAGTACATTTTCACCTTGTTTGTTTCCATCAAAATCTCGGTCGGAGTGTGAGTGACTAACCATTTAGTCCAACAATCTCCCCCTTTTTGATGATAACAAACAATGTGAACTTTAAAGGTGTAAAACGTAAGCTAAATGTATATCGCATTCATGATTTTATACTTCATATATGCAAGTTCAAAACACATCAACCTTTTCAAGTTCAACCACATTTTTCTCCCCCGTTTGATACCATCAAAAAGTGGGGTCAAGCATCCCCATAAATAAACACAATAGAAATAATACGAGAGAAATATACTCTCCCCCTCACTTTATGCATATCAAGAAACAATAGACGGAAGCGATATAAATGCATAGACGATAAAACATAGTGAAGCAAGAAATATCCATATAGAAAACTCAGAGATACGAAAAAAAATTCATGATATGGATAGCATAAAGCAATGAGAGCATAATTGTGGCTTAAACCTGAGTTTGACAAAAAAAAAATAAAAACATCTAAGACTAACATATTTGAACCTAATGCTCATCTAGATGTGAGTTTTGAGGGTAAAAACGAATTTATAGACGCCTGGCCGAACGACATTAGCGCGCTAATAGTGTCTGTTAGCGCGCTAATTCCTCTCTGGAATTTTTCGGTCACGAGAATCATTAGCGCGCTAATTATAAATATTAGCGCGCTAATTCCTCTCTGGAATTTTTTGACAAAAAATTTGGATTTTTGCAATATAGCTCCGATTCTCCTCAAACTTCATGGACACTTCACTAACACCATATAAAAAGGTTTGGAATAGCTAAAACATATGTAGAAGGTCCGATTCTCGAAACATGCCTAACTCACGCCGAATTTTAGAAAATTGTTCTCTAGGCAAAGGCTTAGTGAATATATCGGCTAGTTGATCCTCTGTGGGCACATGGATGAGTTTAACATCGCCCTTTTGGACGTGATCACGAAGAAAATGGTGTCTAATCTCAATATGTTTTGTTCTTGAGTGTAACACCGGATTTTTCGATATGTTTATTGCACTTGTGTTATCACAATAAATTTCAGCACACCCAACTAGGATTTGATAATCCGCAAGTTGTTGTTTCATGTATAGAACTTGAGCACAACAACTCCCGGCAGACACATATTCGAAACTTCGCCGTAGACAAAGCAACGGAATTTTGCTTTTTGCTTTGAACCATGAGATAAGTGAATTTCCTAGCAAATGACAAAATCCGGAAGTACTTTTCCTATCGACTAGACTTCCCGCATAATCAGAGTCAACAAAACTGCGGAGTTCGAAACTCTTAGTTTTGTTGAACCACAATCCTAAGTCTTGTGTTCCACTTAGATATCGAAATATGCGCTTTACACATTTTAAGTGGGACTCCTTGGGATCGGATTGAAATCTAGCACATAAGCACACACTTGAACATAATGTCGGGTCTACTAGCGGTCAAGTATAGGAGGCTACCTATCATTCCACGATAAAGTTTAGGATCTATGGGTTTTCCTAGTTGGTCTTTATCCATTTTGATGGTGGAACTACTAGGAGTGTCACATGCTTTCGATTTTTCGAATTTGAATTTCTTTAACATGTCCCTCACATATTTTGCTTGATTTATAAAAATGCCATGTTTGGATTGCTTTATTTGCAAGCCTAGAAAGTATGTTAGTTCTCCCATCATGCTCATTTCAAATTCATTTGTCATTAATGATGAGAATTCATTACATAGACTTGTGTTGGATGACCCAAAAATGATATCATCAACATAAATTTGAACAAGTAACATATCATGTTTTTCGATCAAAATGAACAGTGGGATCTAGCGTTCCTTTCTTGAATCCTTTTTCAAGTAGGAATGCACTAAGTCTGTCATACCAAGCTCTAGGAGCTTGTCTTAGTCCATACAAGGCTTTTTGAAGATGATATACATGACACAGGTGTTCATGATCTTCAAAACCCGGTGGTTGTTCTACATATACTTCTTCATTAATGAAGCCATTTAAGAATGCGCTTTTAACATCCATTTGATATAGTAGAAACCCATTGTAGCAAGCATAAGCAAGTAACATTCGAATTGCTTCTAGTCTTGCTACGGGTGCAAAGGCTTCCTCATAATCAATTCCTTCTTCTTGATTGTAGCCTTGTGCAACCAACCTAGCCTTGTTTCTTACAATTTCACCTTTTTCATTCTTTTTGTTTCTAAAAACCCATTTGGTGCCTATGGTTGTGTGGTCCTTGGGTCTAGGTACTAGTGTCCATACCTTGTTCCTAACAAAGTGGCTTAGCTCCTCTTGCATAGCCATTACCCAAAATTCATCTCCTAAGGCATCATCTATCTTAGTGGGCTCGGTTTGTGATACAAAAGCTATATGTCCTTCATCTCGATGTAATGTGGACCTAGTGATTACTCCTTTGTTTGGATCACCTATTATTTGTTGGGATGAATGGCCAATTAGAAGTCTTGAATTCTTAGGCGCACTAGTGTCCGATTCTTTACATGCCTCAACTTCTTGACTATTTGAAGTTTGTCCTAGGGTGTCATCATCTTCATCATCGATCCTCAATTTTTCCAAGTTTTGCATCATCTTAACTTTGGGATCCACTTCATCAAATTTCACATGGATAGACTCTTCTATGGTTTTGGTTGATCTATTAAACACCCTATATGCTTTCTTTGTGCATAGAGTAGCCAAGGAAAGTACATACCTTTGACTTTGGGTCAAATTTGTCTAATTGATCCTTATCATTTAGAACATAGCAAGTACAACCGAACACCTTAAAGTAACTTATGTTGGGCTTTCGGCCTTTCCATAGTTCATAAGGAGTCTTTTTCACTTGCTTTCGGACATTTACTCTATTTAAAACATAGCATGCCGTGTTAATGGCTTCGGCCCAAAAGTGCTTAGCTATGTTGTACTCATTTAGCATAGTCCTACATATCTCTTGGAGTGTCTGTTTTTCTTTCAACAACTCCATTTTGTTGGGGTGTTCTAGGAGAGGATAATTGGTGTGTATAACCTTGTTTAGCACAAAAATCCTCCAAGTTTCTATTTACAAACTCACCACCTCTATCACTTCTAATGATGGTGATTTTGTATCCCTTTTCATTCTCAACTAAAGCACAAAATTTTACGAACACATCAAACACTTCATGCTTATGAGAGAGAAAATACGCCCATGTATATCTAGTAAAATCATCAACAATGACAAAGCAATATGATTTACCTCCTAGGCTTTGTGTTTGGGTGGGTCCGAACCGATCCATATGGATAAGTTCTAAGGCTCGAGTCACATCACTTGTTACTTTCGTCTTAAATGACGATTTCACTTGTTTACCGAGGATACAAGGTTCACACTCCTTGTCTTTCTTAAACGTGCATTTTGGTAGACCCTTAACTAGATCATGCTTAGTCAATTTTGACAAGTTCTCCATGCTAGAATGTCCTAATCTACGGTGCCACAACCATGCATCACATTCACTTTGTGCACTCAAACATGAAACATTTTGCATATTCATCTCATCAAAGTTAATGGCATAAACATTTTTATCTCTATATGCAATAAATAAGGTTTCATGCTTCTCATTCCTAACAATGCATTTCGATGATTCAAACATAACATGAAATCCTTTGTCACACAATTGACTAATACTAAGCAAATTATGTTTCAATCCATCAACAAGATAAACGTTAGAAATAGAAAGTGAATTGTTACCGACGGTTCCGAGACCAATAACTCTTCCTTTGTTGTTGTCTCCAAATGTAACCTTTCCACCATCATGCCGCTTTAGTTCAATAAATTGATGTGCATCTCCGGTCATGTGTCTTGAGCACCCACTATCCAAGTACCATGGGGTGCTCTTCCTCGCATCCTACACAATGGGAAACACACTAGTTTTTGGTACCCAAACACCTTTGGGTCCGAGAATGTTAGTGTAGTAAACATTTTTAACTACCCATGCTAGTCTACCCACTTTGGCCTTTTGTAATGCACATTTCCCGACCACATGAGTCTTGTTGCATTTAGAGCATCTACGATCATCATTTAGCAATTTCTTGTAACTTAACAAGTTTGCTCCATAACCTATGCCTCTTTTGTTGAGTGCACGTCGTTGTGCTCCCAACATCATGTCAAACATTTCTTTACCATTTGTAAACTTATGCACCGTGCTAGTCAAGTCCTCTACTTCCTTGACTAAAGCATCTCTCTCCTCTATGACTTCATTTAAGTCACTTTGGAGATCATTAATGGTCTCATTTTGTGACTCTATTTCACTAATTGCAATGGTCAAGCTCTTTTTGAGTTGTTTGGTCTTTTTGACCTCCTTTTCCAATTCTTTCCTAAGCTCATCAAGATTTGGAACATCATCTAAATCATCAACATCATCAAAGTTAAAAGAGTTAGAATTTACCTCGCCTTGTGCCATGAGACAAAGTATTGCCTTCTCACTTTCCGATTCGGATTCGAACTTGATGATGATGAGTCATCCCAAGTTGCTTTGAAACTCTTCTTTCCTTTCTTCTTGTCAAATACCTTCTTGGATTTGCAATCCGCCTTGATGTGACCCGGTTTGCCATGCAACCGAAGCATATGGTTTCATTTGATTTTACTCCCTTGCTTCCACTTGAAACTTCTTCTTATACTTGTCTCGCTTGTACATGGCCCTGTTGAGCTTTCTTGAGAGCATAGCTACTTCCTCCTCAAGATCATTGTCATCACATGATTTTTCATTTTCAATGATCTCTACCGATGCACTAGGGGAGCTATTTGCCTTCAAGGCGATATCTTTTCTTGAACTTTTAGTACCTCCACTTAATGCTTCCAATCTTGCTCGGTCTTTAAGTTCAAATTCATGGACCGTTAGCTCTCCACACAATGCATCAAATGTGTAATCTCCAAGATTTTGTGCCGATTGGATTGCATACTTCTTGGCATCCCATTCCTTAGGCAAGCCTCTAAGGAATTTATACACCGAGGTTTCTTGATCATAATTTTTTCCAAGATTCTTGATCTCATTCAATAGTTTAGTGAATCGAGTGATGGCGGTGGCTATGTCTTCATCGGACCCAACTCGGAAAGTTTCATAGTGCTCCTCAAGAATTCTTAACTTGGTCTTCTTCACTTGCATGGTACCTTCATAGTGTACCCCAAGCTTCTCCCATACTTCCTTAGCCGTTTGACAAGCACTTACTCGGTTAAATTCATTTTCACTTAGCGCACAAAACAAGTGATTCATGGCTTGATCATTTGAGAGCTCAATCTTTATCTCCTCGGCGGTGTACTCTTCCAAGGGCTTATCCGGTGGAGTGTAGCCTCTTTCAATTGCATTCCATAAGAATCTATTTTGTGCTCTAATGTAGAATTTCATTCTCACTTTCCAATGAGCATAGTTAGTTCCATCAAAATACGGAGGCCTACTCGAAGAGTTGCCTTCCCGAAGGCGAGCCGGATCTAAGGTTTGCATCCTTGCACAAAAAGAACACTCAAAGATACGTTAGTAATACTTTGAGCAATAACCCGCTCTGATACCAATTGAAGGTCACCCAAGAGGGGGGGTGAATTGGGTTACCGAGTAGTTATTGCCCTTTTAAAACTTTATGCTCAAATTACAACTATAATGCGTACACTATCAATGAATATATATATATGCTATGCAAGTGAATGGAATGAAAGCGATAGAAAGTGACACACGATTTATAGTGGTTCGATCCAACGATCTACGTCCACTACCTAACCTCCCCGGTTAGGATTTTAACCCCCACTTATATTTCAAATAAGTGTTACAACCTAAGCATACAAGCCTAGAATGCCTAATTACAATTAGGACTTCCCACCTAGCCTCAACTAGGATTTTTCCTTTCGACTTAGATTCCACTAAGTCTTACAATCATTCAAATACAATAATTTTGCTGGAAAATAAAGATATACACTTTACAACAAAAGTGGTATCAAATTCAAACACTAGCAAGCCTCCTAGAGCCTAACAACTCTTATGCATGCAAGTATGAGAATAAATGGAATATGCAAATATGTCACTGATTTTGTTGCAAATCCCAAATGTGAAATCGTTTTAAAGACTTAATATATTAGTGTAAAACCGATTTCAAGTCTAAGAACAATAGTTTAACAAAAATCAAGTTTAAGTGCAAAACTTTTGTTCAAATCAATCTTAGGGTTTGATAGAATAAATTTAAGTGCAAAACCCAAGAAGAAGATGTTCAAACACACAACAAAATGATTTTCAAATCAAATACACAAAACTATGTAGATTAAGCACAAACAAGATTTTAGATCTAGGAATTTCTTACAAACAAGAGAATGACAAAAGAGATCAGCTCTGGAGTGATTCTTGAACTCCTTTGAAAGCCTTAAATGTGCTGGATTTGTGAGCCAAAGAACAGCCTCAAGGATCTCCCTTTTGCTTCTACAAAAATCAGGTTTCTTCTTTGTAGATTTTTGGTTTTTGAGTGTGTATTTTCTTCTTGTTATTAAAACCATGTTCTTGGTGGTTTTATAGTGCTAGGTATTCCAATATGACAGTTTATGACCGTTCTAGGGATCCAAGGGTCCAAAATAGATCAAGAATTCAAATTAAAGTGTGTTTTCCAGCTTTTTAAAAAAGGCTGTCAGACAGAACTTAGCGCGCTAATCTTTGTGAGTTAGCGCGCTAACACTGCTCTTAGCGCGCTAATGATATTATTAGCGCGCTAACTGCAGGGACTTCAGAATAATTATTCTGTCCCTTTGTGTTAGCGACCCTTAAACTCGTCCGGGACCTAACCAACCCTTATATAACATGTTATACACGTTTATTATGAGTCATTAAGCCTAATTGGGTGGTCCGGATATTTTTACAAATCCCGAAAACGGAAATTCACGATTTCATAATGTATTAGGGGCTTTTACTCGCAAATTTACTTGTTTTATTTTTGAATACCTTTCAAAAACGAGTTTTTCTTTTTCGAAAACATTTATAATGAACTCTAATATGCAAATGACCATCCACACAAAGTTTTCACATTGTTTAAACTCATGGACCTAGTTATGTGTTTAAATTCCACTTTGAAACTTTGAATTAAACTTATAACTTTGAAAAACGGTTTATGAAACATGATATGCATGGACTAATGCATTTGGCTTGCGTGAATGAATTTGTATACCTTACATTGAAATTACAAATTGCGGCTTGAACTTTCTTCTTCATTTCTTCATTTATGCCGAGTCTTGAACTTGTATTTCTTGAGTACCCTTGATATGTTGTTTTGCATCCTTTAACAAAAAACTGAAATACACTAGATGTTTATTAGTACATTTTCACCTTGTTTGTTTCCATCAAAATCTCGGTCGGAGTGTGAGTGACTAACCATTTAGTCCAACACAAGAAACTCTTCCGTTGGGTGTTCTCCATGAAACTCTGGGATGTCAAGTTTCAACCTAGTTTCCCACCTTCTACTGCCTCCAAGACGCTCTTAGTGATCTCCAAACCTACATTATTGATCACGATATCTCGAACCGCGTGTAAAAGGGTTTTCTTCCTCTTTTGACTCAACATCCTCGATAGGCACTTCATCCTCAAACAATTGTTGACGACGTTGACGAGGTTGTTGTGGTTGCCTCTGTTGCGGCAATTGTTGCGCTTGATTATGATGCAATTGTTGTACTTGAAGTGTTAAATTTTCAACTAAAGTCATTAGTCGATCCATCTTTCAATTGGCATGTGTTGTATTATCTCTTGGTGGAACCTCATCAACATGGTCTTCATGTTGAGCTTGTCTTTTTGGCGGCATTGCGGAAGACTATAGGAACTTGACTCTCTGATACCAACTGATGTAGATCGATGATCGTGAGAATAATCATAAACACCAAAGAGAATTCTAACATAAGAACTTCTCTAATAAAGAATAAAACTCCTTATTTTATTAATGAAAGAAACTATTCAATATCATAATCACCAATTTCACAATAGCTAGCTCATGCATTTATATAGGCATATGACCAACTAAGAATTGGGCTCTAAATACGACTCATAATTAGACACCAACTATGACTATACTTAGACACAAACTAGAACTCCAAGTATGTAACTCTCAAAATACAAACAAACTTACTAAATCAATTTCTAACTCGTAATCACTATATAACTTGTAATCACAATCCAATTATGAGTTCAACTTATCTAATAATACCAAATAATTACTAAATCCTAATCTAATACCAACTATGATTTGCATCAACAGATCTGCATCCACCGTCACAAAAAGGACGGTGAGTACAATATGTAATAAAGTGATTCATGGAGATTTTTATTTATATTTCCAAACATGATCGACTGGTATTTAAAAGTGTAAATATAACGAAGAAGTGTTGAAATGGAATATACTAGAACACACTGCAGTTAAACAAAAATGAGACTAACTCAAGGCTAAGTAGTGGTGGCCTAGGTCCAATCGGTCGTGCGCTACGTCACCTCAGCCTTTAAAGCAAGTTTTATTTAAAAGACACGTGTGTTATTGCACAGTCTGATAGCCAATCTAACTCCAAGCATTACTAGGGACTCTAACCCAAATGGGTCGACATCCTTGGGTATCCAACCCCGTGTGCCGCGCCATAATGGCGAGTGCCGATATCCCCGGGTATCCAACCTCATGTGTCGTGCATCTCTAATAGTGCAATGGGCCTAAACACTAAAACTACTTTTATTAGTTCAAGGAGAGAATCTAGAGATTGACATTATGACTTGA
This sequence comes from Stephania yunnanensis, assembly GCA_039657365.1. Classification (NCBI taxonomy): domain Eukaryota; kingdom Viridiplantae; phylum Streptophyta; class Magnoliopsida; order Ranunculales; family Menispermaceae; genus Stephania; species Stephania yunnanensis. Next base: position 45,433,137 of record CM077584.1, on the reverse strand, counting down.
GCTTAAGTGTTAAGCGAATCATGCTAATCAAAAGTACAAAGTCCATTAATCCATTCATAATCCATCTAATCCTAGTAGCATGCTATTAATAAAGTAAAATCCATTAAAACAACAAGGTAAGACATATGGCATATGAATAGATTCAATGAGTATTAAATCATCATAAATATCATGACATTCAAACTCAACAAGTGATGGATTCCAAACAAATTCATGATTTTAGAGTATAAAGGCAAATATAGTCAAGATAGACTACAAAACAAGGATAGAATGGAATGAAATGTAAATAAAAACCTCAATGAGATTACTCACACTACACGCAAGTGTTCATAGCTTTACCGGCCCTCCAACACCCAAAAATGCGTACCCAGACTCTCGAGACTCTTTTCCAGGCTCATGGCATAATTTAGTATGTATTAGAGTGTGTTTAGGCCCTTAGTTTGGGTTTTAGGCTAGGCTAAATAGGTTAAATGTGTTTTGAGAAGATTTAGTGAAAACACATAAAATTTCAAAAATTCATAACTTTTTGTTTTAAACCCAAAATGGGAACTTCTTAATAACTAGATCATCAGCTCAAACGAAGAATTCAAAAATATAACTAGTTTTTGAAATCAAACACATCTTCAAACCGAGAATTTGACAAATTCAATTTTATGACTAAAAAAACATCAATGTTTTTTTTTACCAACAACCTTTAACTTAAAAAATCAAAGTTTAAGGACTCACTTGATGCTTCATTTAGCTCATAAAAATAGTGAAAATGTTTACAAATTCATTTTGATGACAACTTTCTAATTCAAGACCCTATGCTTATAAGATTAAGGCATGCATTTTTTATTAAACTCTAAGATACACCTAACACTTTGATTGATCATACTTAGTCAATTTAACTCCGAAACTCAAACTTCTTCAGCAAAATTAATGGTTTTTTGCAAGGAATCCAAATATGTAACCCAATTTCAAAAACGATTTCATTTACCCTATGAAATTACACAAAAACTAGAATTGAACTAGCACCTCTAATTTTACCAAAACTTTGTTAATTAGTTGCATAGATTTGCTTACCTAATGTTGTGAGCTCCTTATCTTGATCATCACCTTCCAATTTCAGTAGGATTTCTCCAAAGCTTGTTGATCTTCTTTCTCCAAATCCTCCTTCTCTAGAGCTTGTTCTCTAAGTATGAAATGAGAATGATTTGCATGCTTATCTCAATAATTTATATATATAGCCATTGATCTTAATGTATATACGGATCTCGAGACTAATCTAATGACTTTCAACCTGATTTTCATACCACTAACTCTCCACTAACTCACCATTGCTAACACCAATTCATACTTTATTGGTCTCTTGATGTGTCTAAACGTATCTCGAGGAATATCAAATGGCTATTGTTTTATTTAGCTAACTTAGGCTACATTTAATATAAATCAACTATAGTTTTAACTAATTAAGTTCTTATTGTTAGCTTACCATATCACTTTCTACCTGAAACGAAAAGAAAAAAATAACAAACTTTTTACATTATAAATTTAAAAAATCATCAAACAAATATAAAATATAACTCGGCCACATTCCCTCGTTTTAATTTATAATACATAAAAAAAACTCCCACCCCAAAAACAATAATAATGTGGAATTAAATCTAGGAGTTTCCAAGTTTAGAATGGTTTAAGGTTCCTTGAAATATGAGAATTTTATGAGATTACCACCATCTTGTTTAGAGCAATACTTGGTTTTCTAAAATTAAATTATAGGGACCAAATCAGAGTAGACTCATGTGTCCTCGAAAATCATGTTTTATTCTTGAACATAGCCGTAAAGTAAATCAATTGGTGAGAGGTTGGTAATTGTCCAATCTATGTGCACCCCTAATTGGAACCTCCATTTCTTGCTCTCTCGCTCTCACTCCCTTTCTCTTGTTTGTTGTTTACCCTCTTTTGAGTTACAAGTGTTAGGTTAATATAGCACACTATACGAGTTGCAATTCTTAACATAATTATAATGCACTACTAAAAGAAAATAATATAATAATAATATATGTACGACCATGTAAATTGTTGTTCAAGAAACGAAAAGAAAAACAAACTTGGTTTCTTAAAATTTGTTTTAATTTATAATACATAAAAAAAAAATACCGAGAGGGCCTTGAAAATGAGAATTATGAGATTACCACCATCTTGTCAATACTTGGTTTTCCTTTCTAAAATTAAATTATAAGGACCAAACAGAGTAAGTGCCTCGAAAAATGTTTTTCGAACATAGCCGTAAAATCATTGGTGACAGGTTGGTAGTTGGGTTCTCATACCAATAGAGTAGCTTCGCTTTACCAACAATAGGGACTTCCTCTTAAACGAAGTTTAGAGTTTGACTTTTGTTAATGAAAACAATTAGTTTGGTATAAGCAGTCTGTATGGAGCGAGGTTTAAGCATGCCTGGCACTAGACACAGTAGGAAACCCTTTTTTTCTTTTTTTTTCTTTTTTTTTTTTTTCCTTTTTCATTTTCTTTCCTTACTTTTTAATGTTTACCTTTAAGAAATAGATTTTGTTTGAGTATTCTGAAGAATGTAATTGTATTACTAATCGAGTGAAGGAAGAATACTTTCCTTTGGTTTTTGGACTGGTTTATTCACTAAGGGCATCTTCAATCTTGTGTGTAATGGCGCGGGGTTGGCTGCTCCAACCCAGTATCAAATGTTGCGTTGTCTTGGCGTAGCAAAACAGTGCTGCGCCATATATGATGGATTTCAGGTGTTTATGGGCCATGTAATACACGGGAGGGAGGAGTTTTGGGAGGAAGTAGGGGCTGTATATGGGTTGCGCAGACCGAAATGGTGTTTGGTTGGGGATTTTAATGTTACAAGGTCTATAAGTGAGAAAATGGGAAGTCGCCGAATCACCACGAGCACGAGACAATTTGATAGACTTATTCGAGAGTCGGGAGTTGGAGCTAGTGGATCTGAACTTGTCAAACGGGAAATATACATGGTCGAATCTAAAAGTGGAACCAATCGGTGGTCGACTCTGTTCACTCGTGAATGGGGAGATCACTTTCAGTTTGGGGGACAATATTTGGGGAAAAAATTTTTATTGTGAAGTGTGGATGACCATGCATGCATATCAACATATTATGTAGTCATGTAACTTGTATTGTCGTTTTCAATGTACACCAACTATTCCATATATTGTCAAATTAATTGTAATGTGTTATATGACATGGGGTGTATGTGTTAATTGTCTCACATTGATTACTTGTAATGTGTTGTATAACATAAGATGTATATGTTAATTGTCTCACATTGTAAAGATACATTTATCATCATCACCAAATGACCTATATAAATGGCGCTAACCTCATTGTAAGAACACACCAAGTTGAATGAAAACTTCTCATTCTAACTATCTCATTTCTTTCTTCTCCTTTGTAGTTGTAGTTTGTAATAGTAGAAGTTCTTAGTCTTCTATTTTCCTTATCTAGTTATTAGCAAGTTCCAATTCAATTCACAACACATTATCAACACGAGCTTGCTCTAGCATTAAGGAAATCTTGAAGTTCAAGAATGCTTGTTAAGGAGACAAAGCTAGGAAGATTGATCAACAAATCATGTGTTCAAATCATGAATCAAATAAGAGCGATATATGTCTTGCTGATTGTGCTACAACGCACACAATCCTTAAAAACAGATAATATTTCTCTAGTTTGAACTTAGCTAAGGCTAATGTTCAAACAATATCTAGCATCTCCAATTTGATTAATGGCTCTAGAAGAGCAAATATTATGTTGCCTGGGGAACAACAATTTATGTTGACAATGCCTTATACTTTGAAAAATCCAGAAGAAATTTACTGAGCTTTAAAGATATTCGACAAAATGGATATCACATTGAAACCGTGAACAAAAATAATAGAGAATTTTTCTATGTCACATTAGTTTCAAATGGGAAAAAAATTGTTAGAAAAATTCTAAGCTTTATCCTCCGGATTATATTTTACTCATATAAGGCATGTCTAAATGAATGTCGTCTTGAATAAGAAAATTAATGATCCAAAGACATTCATTTTATGGCATGACCGGCTTGGTCATCCATGATCATCAATGATGCGAAGAATAATTAATAATTCGCATGGACATCCTTTTAGGAGTCACAAAATATTTTTAGCTGGTGATTATAATTGTGCTAGTTGTTCTCAATGTAAATTGATAGTTAAACCATCCCCAAGTAAAATTGTTGTGGAATCCCCAATTTTTTTAGAATGCATTCGGGAGACATATGTGGTTTTATTCATCCTCACTTGTGGACCATTTAGATATTTCATGGTTTTGATAGATGCATCAACTAGGTGGTCACATGTTTGTTTGCTTTCAACCCGCAATGTTGCATTTACTAGACTTTTAGCACAAATCATTAAGTTAAGAGTACAATTCCCTGACAACCCAATCAAGACCATCCGTCTTGATAATGCCGGAGAATTTCAATCTCAAGCATTTAAAAATTATTGCATGTTTATAGGAATTACCATTGAACATTATGTTCCACATGTGCATACCCAGAATGGTTTGGCAGAATCTATGATCAAACGCATTCAATTAATTGTCAGACCTTTAATCATGAGAACTAAGTTATCAACTTCAGTTTGGGGACATGCAGTCCTTCATACAGCATCTATCATTCGTTATAGACCTACTACATACCATGAACATTCCTCCATGCAACTCATTTTATGTCAACAACCAAATATTTCACACTTGAGATTTTTTGGTTTTGCAGTGTATGTTCCTATACCACCTCCCAATAGATTTAAGATGGGTCCATAACGAAAACTTGAGATTTATGTTGGATTTAACTCATCGTCTATTATAAGATACCTTGAGCCCTTAATAGGGGATTTATTTACTGCACGTTTTGTTGATTGTCACTTTGATGAAGCAATTTTCCCACCATTAAGGAGAGATAAAAAGCCAATTCAAAAGGAATGACGTGAAATTGCTTGAAATGCATCAACTTTATCACATTATGATTCACGCACAAATCAGTGTGAACTTGAAGTTCAAAAGATCATTCATTTGCAACAAATCGCAAATCAATTACCAGATGCATTTAATGACGCAAAACAAGTGACAAAATCATATATTCCAGCTGTAAATGCTCTTGCAAGAATTGATGTCTCTGTGCAACAAAATGCACAAGAACCAACGAAACGCTTAAAGCGTGAAAGACCGGTTGGTTCAAAGGATATAATTCCTCGAAAGAGGAAAATGGGAGTAAAAATAAATATAAATCAAAATACTTCTGAGAAAGCACAAGAATCCTTTGATAAGGGTTTGTCAGAACAAGTTGATTCTGATGAGGAACAACTTCCTCTAGAAAAAAAGGAAAAAGATGAAAATAATGAGATCTCAATAAGTTATTTAAACTCTGATAAGATTTGGGATCGAAATGAAATTGTTCCTGATGATATATTTGCTTTCAATGTGTCCTTTGAAATATGTGAAAACGATGATGATCCAGAACCACGATCAGTGGACGAATGTCGAAAAAGACTTGATTGGCAAAAATGGCAAGATGTTATCCAAGCGGAGCTAAACCCGTTAAGGAAACGAGAATTTTTTGAACCGATTGTCCAAACGCCAAATGGCGTAAAACCTGTTGGATATAAATATGTATTTGTACGAAAGAGAAACGAAAAAAATGAAGTTACAAGGTACAAAGCAAGACTTGTAGCTCAAGGTTTCTCATTAAGACCTGACATCGATTATGAGGAAACATATTCTCATGTTATAGATGCAATCACATTTCGGTTCTTAATAAGTCTTGCAGTCTCTGAAAGGCTTGATATGCATTTAATGGATGTCGTTACAGCATATTTGTACGGATCCCTAGATAATGAGATATATATGAAAATCCCTGATGGATTTGTAATATCCGATGAAATAAAATCAAAACCTCATAACATGCATTCTATAAATTACAAATGTCTTTGTACGGGTTGAAACAATCCGGACGAATGTGGTACAAACGTCTTAGTGATTATTTACTGAAAGAAAGATATGTAAATGATCCGCTTTGCCCATGTATCTTCATTAAAAAATCATCAACAGGATTTGTGATTATTGTTGTATATGTTAATGATTTAAATATAGTGGGAAACCACGACGACATCGTTAGAACATCCGAATACTTGGAAAAGGAATTCGAGATGAAAGAACTTGAAAAAACAAGACTTTGTCTTGGTTTGCAAATTGAACATTTTTCAAGTGGAGTACTTGTCCATCAATTAAATTATATTGAAAAAATATTAAAAAGATTTTATATGGACAAAGCACATCCATTGAGCTCTCCAATGGTTGTCAGATCACTTGAAGTTGATAAAGATCTATTTCGACCTCATGAAAGTGATGAAGAGCTAATTGGTCCGGAGGTATCATATTTAAGTGCAATTGGTGCACTTATGTATCATGCAAATTGTACAAGACCTGGCATTGCTTTTGTTGTCAACCTACTTGCAAGATACAGCTTTTCACTTACTCGAAAACATTAGAATTGTGTTAAACATATTTTTTGATATCTTCGAGGAACAAGTGACATGAGTTTATTCTACACGAAAGGGGTAAAATTGAATCTCCAAGGTTATGCTGATGCTGAGTTTTTATCTAATCCCTACAAGGCCCGTTCTCAAACGGGATATTTATTCAAATGTGGTAATACTGCTGTATCATGAAAGTCAGTAAAGCAAACTATGGTTGCTACTTCTTCCAACCATTCTGAAGTACTTGCTGTGACGACCCCAGTTTCATAATCATGAACTGGGCCCCGCCCGGTCGAGACTTACGTCGACCCCCGAGCCAATTTCGCAGAGTCACGCAAGCCCAGTCAGCCTTCCTTTATCATTTACCATTTTTCAGAAATTTAAAAATGTAGTTAATCAATTAGCGAGTTATCATAATTATAGCGGAAGCAATTTACGCTTCAAATTAATTGAAAAATATCAAAATTTTCAGTTAGGACAACCTAGAGTGTGGAAACCGCGAATATGTATATCATCGTTAAAAACTATTCAGAGGAAACTAAACGAAAGATATACAGGCCCAAAATTTTCTAAAAAAGCTAACTCCCCATGTTTTAAAAGAAGTATAGATAAGTATACAAAAAGAATCACCTATGTCAAACAAGCAACAAACACTGCTCTAGTTTCCTCAAACTATATCGCCTTCCTGTGGAGCATTTCCTTTGCTAGTCTGTGGATCTGCACTCCGTCACACACAAAAATGACGAGCACAGGTAAGTAAATCCAGTAGGACATATACACAACATTTCACAATATCCAAAACAACAGTTCACGATATCCAAAGCAGTCGAATTCATGCAAATAGAACGAAAGAAATAAAAACGCATGAATATACAAGACTGTAAACAATACATCGATGAGTGATGCCCAATAACAAGGAGTCCCGACCGAAAGTCGTTGAGTCGCGGTACAAGCCCAGCAGATTCGGGTTTAGGACGAGACACCTGCCTCCCAGCCCTAACCCATGCGACTATGAGACATTCATAGACCCGGATAGTATCGACGAACGACTATGAACCATCCATGGACCCAGATAGTATGGACGGACGACCATGAAAGACCTCGAGTTAGGATGAGACCCCGGCCTCCCGTCCTAACCCTCTCATATCGCAGATAAACAGTAACCATGACTCGCTTGCCAATGGACTCACTCAATCGACAACAATTTCAACAATAGCTACCATCACAAAATAGTGAACAACAATAAAGCTATCACATAAGAATAAACAACAATAGCCAATGGAGAGAAATGAAATATTGTATAAGTTCCTAACTAGTTTACTTACCTCACACATCAATTCCTAAGCTATCCGGCTTCCATCGCGTTGATGTACACACCCAACCCCGTAATAGCTCCCCTAGGATCCTAACAGTTGAACATTTATCAATTCAGATTCCAGTTTAATGATTTAACATCCCAAATTAGTCGACATCGGTCAAAATTGAGTTCGACAACAATTTGCCGATTCCACATTTTTCGAGGTAAAACCCCGGTATAATACCTCGACCGACTCCCAAATTCTTCACTTTTTACGAAAACATTGACGTTTTATTGATTTGGGTCACAAATATTTTTTTTTCCTATTTTTCTGGATTTTTTCTGAATTTTTTCATATTTTTATCTATTTTTCGAGATTTTATTATATATACAAACTGTTTAATTTAATTCAATAAGTAAATATATATATATATATATATATATATATATATATATATATATATATTATATTGAGGTGGGTCCGGGTCAAACCCGACCTGGTCCAACCGGATCTGGGTCGACCCGACCCGGCCTAGCCGGACCGGGTCGGTCGACTGGTTTCCATCGGGTCGAGGTCGGTCCTACCCGACCCATATGGGTTCGGGTCGACCCGACCCGACTCTCATGTCTTCTTCTCATGAGCCAACAACGGCTACTTTTTTTTTTTTTTTTTTTTTTTTTTTGAGGCGAGTGGGGTTGGCTCCAACTCCAACCCTAATGGGCTTTGATGGCAAGGGAGATCCCCAGCCATCTCCCCGCTCCTCTCTCTCGGTCGGCCATGGAGGCCGATCCTCCATGGCCACGACCACCAACAACAACAACAACGGATCGTAACAACTACAACAAATCAACAATGGAAACCAACTCACCTTCCACTTCCTCGAGCTTAGTCTCTTTCTCCCGCCTCGGTCTCCTCTTTCTCCTTCCCTTCTCCTTCTTCTTCTCTCACCACTTGTTTTCTTCTCCTCTGCGTTTTTTCTTTTCTTTCTTTCTTTTTGTCACTACAAAAAAAGCAAATCGAAACGGAATTTTCCGTCTATGATTTGCCTAAATTCCGTCTCTAATTGAAATCGAAACGAACGAAACGGAATAAATTTCGTCTCTAAAATCGTCGTTGCTAATTCAATCGAAACGGAAATTTGATTCGTCTCTAATCGAAACGGATTAGAGACGGAATAAATTCCGTCTCGATTAGAGACATTTAGAGACGAAATTAAAAACGAACGAGACGAACGAAAAATGGAATTTTTTTAAAATGATACATTTGTAATTGCATTCGTCTCGATTCCGTTTCTAATCGAAACGGAATCGAGAGACGGAAATAATAAAGTCATGAATTCGTCTCTGATTCCGTTGCTAATCAGAAACGGAATCGAGAGACGAATTTTTGCATTCCGTCTTTGATTCCGTTGCTGATTCATGATATATTCCTGAAAAATCAGAGACGGAATAGCAACGGAATGTCTGAATTCCGTTGCTAATCCGTCTCTAATTTTCATTTTTGTTTAATTTTCAAACATAAACATATTCCAATTGGTTCTCCAACCTATAACTTGTAATTACAACCATATGACCTACTCCATCGCCTGCACCCCTTCCAACAACTCCTTGGGGGTGCTAACATCCCCAAAAAGCAAAACTTGACATTCATACATCGACAATATATATCAACAAATATTCAAATGAGAGAAAAAAAATGTAAAATTTGAAATTTGAAAAAGCTTTATATATCCACGAAAAATTGTCTAGTATAACAAATGGTCCAAATTTCTAAGTATTCACAAAAACCACTAATCCTATTGTTCAACAACCAAAAAAAGAAAAAACTTACAATACTTTAAATATGCACAAAAAGAATTATCAATCTAAAAGTCATATAAACAATTATAAAAGTTACATGATATGCTTTAATTTCCTCATCTCTCACTTGGAAACCAGATTATGGCAGGTATTATCACAGGGATATGGGCAATCAATGGCACTAACTCCCACTCGATCGAAGAACCAGTCACCTACTGATAGGGTCACGCTCTGCAAATATTGCAAAATAGATCAAACTCATGATAAAAAATACGAAACTGCAAAAAAAAACTCTCTTTTCTTCTCCTAGAAATCATGAAAGACAATTTGAGATGAAATATGAATGAAGACCATAAAGATAGCTAAAATCCACACCGTCTACTCTAAGAAAATTATTAATGATGCAAAAAAACTGTAACAATACAAATGGTGCACTCACAGTTCCTTCAAGCATTTTCAACAGTGCTTAAAGGAACTATGAATCAATACTTTAAAGCATATATCTAAGTCAAATTTGTCTGTTGGGAAAACAAATCATTGGATGAATGGAGCAAGGACAAGATATGAGTAGCATGGATCTCATAAAATTAGATCATTTCATGTGGCAATGCAAAGAATCAGCTTGAGAACGATTAACAACACCAATCCAAGGAAATTGTAACCTATAAGATTTGCCTTCTAGTATCTGCAGAACCCCAGTTAATGTTTAGTACAAGTATAATAGACCAAGTCCCACTAGAAAGCTCATTCAAGAATGCAGTCCAATAACGGTTATCCTGAAAAGCTTGCGATTTTGACAATCGTCTAAACAGTCAAGGTACTTCTTGAATTTTTTCATATACACCTCTTCTACAACATATACTTGATATGTATCAATTCAAATCACCACTAATCAAGGATGGTTAACTTAGTAGACAAAAATGACTTCTACATCAAATAATGCATCGAATATGAGTAAGCAAACTTACATCAACCGCATTTGTGCCCTTATCCATAAGATCAATCTTTGTCAAGACCCCAAATGTCCTCTCCCCTTGGAAGTTACACCAAGTAAATTCAGAACTTCAAGCGACTTTTAATCAAAATGAAACCCACAGCTTAAAAATCTTAATCAACGGCCAAAATTAGTGTGGCAGTGACTACTTAGCGTCAACAAGGTCAAGAAGCTTACCTTTTGGGTCAACTTCGCGAGAAATCTTAATTGCATCAGAGGTTGCAAGATCTTGGTTCGCCGGTGAAATGGCAAGAATTATGCAGTTTGGCTGCAAGATATCCACAAAAGTGAAGATATTGAAAATATATTTATAAAGATATGTCCATCTATAACAATATCTATGAACAAAAAATAAACTTCACGACAAGGAGCCATAAGAATAGAGTAGAAAATGGATCAAATACAGACATGAACAATGAAGCAATTTTATGGACTTCAGAATAGTCTCCATAACACAAATACTAATTAAATAAATTTCACACAAAAAAAAATCCTTTCTCACAAATCTTTAAAGAATCCAAGGGTAACTTTTCTTCTAAAGGACATTGCAAGGGATTTCAATGATGAATCTAGATATTTTAATACCAAACATAGCACTATACCAAAAAGTCGTAAAGGCCAGTATTCCCTTTAAAGCAATGCATAGAGTATAAACCTAAATTACACAAATAAAATGTTGGTGTCACTGCTGATACAATCAACTCTTACAATATAACTCTATCTTAACACAATACCAACTGAACTTTTGAAAATGTTACCTTTTCAATAAAAGATCGAACCATGTTCTCAATTTCTTGCAGAATGCTATCAGGTTGGCCCTCTACAATGCCCCCATTTAATCGGTTAGAGACAAAACCACAACAATAAAAACAAATGTGCTTTCGATGTTAATTGGATAGCTGGAACCAGATTTTAGCATTCCAACAATTGCAAAACAATAGAACTTACCAACAGCCACTTTGGTTAGCCCAGGAAGATCGATCATTGTCAAATTAACAACTGTGACAATACAAACAATATTAGAAACAGAAAAAATAATCAACAGAAAGAGTCAATTAAGTGCAAGAATAGAATATTAAAAATCGTAATAGTAAGAATAAATTAATTATTATCAAATCCACCTCGTTGAGGCAAGGTGGCAATGCTTAGAGCAAAACAAGTTAAATACTAAAATATGCATGTACATACTAGTTCCATTTTATATGAAATGTTACTTATCATTAAACAACTCCAATACATCATAGTAAAGTTTTTAGCACTTACCTATATCTTGGTACAACAACGTGTTCCGATTTGGATACATGGGTTGGTATTTGCCTAGAACACCTTTTTTGTAGTTCAGTAGTCCATGGAAAAGATTCTCATTGCTATATGACATTAACGACGTGATTTACCAATGTAAGATTGGTAGGATACTAATGAGGCTCAGTAGTAAAGATCAGACTGCAGCTTATTATGGTGTTAGACAATCTCGAAAAGTTAAGTTGGAAGTGAGCCTCAAAGATAAGCATGGTCGCATAAAGAGGAATTAGGTATTTCACCAGCATCTCAAAGTAGTTGAAACAAGCAGGAATGGAAACATGGATCAAAACCGAGACGGATTACAGGATGAGGAGGGAGACTATGATATCCGAAAGCCTCTCCTTTGAAGGGTCATAGATGGTTCATAATTAAAGGAACTTGCGCCAAGATTTATATGTCTATTTATAGTCCTATATGCGCGAGAGCTACCCATTCCAATTTTGATTCCAGCTAGGGTCTCATTTTAGTTATTTCAATTTTGAGGATGAAATTCTTATAAGTTGGGAAGGCTGTAATGATCCCAATAATCTAACCCCAATGGTACACTTTGTAGGATCGTGACCGAGGGACCAATCCTATGTGGTGCACTTGGTCAACACTCGCACATTGACCTCAAGGTAATAAAAATAATTTTTTATTTGTGTTTGATCCCATATAATACATTATTCCTATTTATTTATTAGGTACACAATTTTCATGGTTTTGACCTTCGACGTTAAAGGACGGGAGTTTACTTTTTGTTGTGTACACGTGAGGGCATTGGGTATGATCATTGTAAATTTCATTATATGGCTAGTTTTTACTTAGGACCTAAATGAAATCAAATGTGTACCAAAGTTATTCTAGTAAAACTCATCCTACTAGTCTAAGTTTGAAGAAAAAGAAATACATAAGTTTTATTTTGGATTCGAACTAATAGGTTTAATTTGACTGAGTTAGAATGGCTTATTAACCAAAGTCTGGTCATGGAAATATTAACTTAAGTAAGAGAAAATGCTAAATTTAGCCTAAGGTGAGAAAGTACCCATATGGTTATATGAGCCTAACTTACTAACTAAATGTCATGAAACATGATGGAGATTTTAATGGAGACCATTCTTTTGGCGTATTAGATGCACCTAGAGAACTCTTTATTGACAAAATCTAGGAGATTAGTATGCATCTATGGAGTGCATGTTCCATTAAATAAGAAGTCATAGATCTTCTTACAGATTTATGAGATTGAGAGATACAAAGTTCATCTAGTGGCTAGATTTTAATTACTAAACTATAAAATGGCTTTTATTCTCTAAAGGTATTAAGAGAAGAAAGAAATTACAACAAGATTTGTTCTGAGATTTTGTGATTTGGAGCTAGAAGAACTTGTGAACGAAGAGAAGGAACTGAAGTGTCAAGTGATTCAAAGCCTAGGTAGCAAGCTTTCTTTCATTTCATACTCAAATATGGGTGTCTACGATTCATGTATGTGTTGAAATCTTAGGGCTTTTGTTTCTTACTCTTTGGGAAGACTTTGGTCTAATTATAATTGTTACAAAGCTCTTAAAGGACCCAATTGATGGTGTCAAGAACTGGTCGAGAAACATAAGCTAGCTTGTACAATATGAGTGGTACGACAACTGACATTCGAGAGGGTAACCCAACTTAGAAATGAAAGGAAAGACATTGGGAGAGTGGTAGCCTCTGGGAAATAGAGTTTTGAAAAATTGTAGTGTTGCAAGCTATAACTAACCATAATTGGTTATGCTTATTGAAAGGGTACAAAAGAGCGAGGAAACTTCTTTGACATCGAGATATTTAGTAGTGTTGGATATGAGTTATCAAGGACTTTAATGGACTGATTGAAGTGGAAATCATAAAGAATTAGACTTAAAGTGCCCCTTTAAATAGAAATCTTTCCTTGGCATGTTCTATTGGGTTTACTTGCAAGGAATATACTATTGATGTAAAATCAGCTAGGGAAACTTGCTCTAATTACACATTCCTATAAGATGGAATTAGTTAGAACAATTGCAAGACAAGAAATGGATTTGATTGGTAAACATGAGGAATTAAGGAACATTTTCATATAGTGAAAATGAAACTACTACCATGTTGGAAACTTAAACCAAGTAAGTGCATAAGACATACATACGGTTAATACATTGAATATAAGTTTAAGTAGCGAGTAAGATTTAAAGAATGGAATGCCGTTCAAGTAATTCTTATTTGAATACATCTAGACTGGACATTATCATAGACTCACATTGGTAAATAATAGTAGGAGTTTGAATATTACCACGGTGATAAGGGACCAAAACATCAGTGGAATACTTGATTGATATTTTCATTCGATTGTGAACTTGGCAGGTTAGTTAGGCATGGAAATTAAAATCAATTAAGAGACTTTTCAGAATCTAATGAACAAATAAAATGCTCAAAGAAAGATTACCTTGTCATCAGGCGAAAAAATCACAACATGCAATCTCTTGAGCAGTTGGGAATGGTCATAAGATCAAGAAGTCTAGAGAAGCCATCTTTGGGAATACTAGAAGAATCTGAATACTTGCTCCCCTCGGTATCAAGCGCAAAATCTTTACTGAGAAACAAACTCTGCTTCCCATGTTTCACTGATTTGGGCATTGGCCAAATATTCAACCCCACAACCCCTACCAAGAACTGGGAAGCTTCGGTGAGCGGTGAGAGAGGTCAGAGAGAGAGAGAGAACGAACAAAGATCGGCCTATGCACGCGAGAGAGCAGAGGGCGGTGATGGGAGCGGTGAGCAACACATCGAGCAGAGGGCAGAGAGCGGTGGATCGGTCGGTGAGCGAAGAGATAGCAGAGAGTGGGGATCGGAGAGAGAGCGGAGTGGGAGCGACATCGATGAGCGGTGAGCGGGGAGCGGGGTGAGCGGTGACCGGGCGAGAGAGAAGGCAGAGAGCGTGCGTTTAGGGTTGAACGAGAGAAAAGGCGAGAGAGTGTTAGGGTTGAGCGAGAGAAAAGCGAGAGAGAAGGCGAAGCGACGTTAGGGTTGAGCGAGAGAGAAGCGAGAGAAACGCAGAGAGCGTTAGGGTTGAACGAGAGAGAGGGTTGAGAGAGAGAGAGAGAGTGTGTGTGTGTGTGTGTAAGTCTTGGGTCCCTATTTTTGAATTGTCGAGATCGAATACGTACGAATCTCGAGATTAATGGACGGTTGTAAAAAATGAAATTTTTGGTGGGAATGTTGGCGCCATTTTTTAGAGACGAATTTAATTCCGTCTCTATTTCCGTCTCTATTTCCGTCTCTAATCCGTCTCAATTCCGTCTCTAATTTAATCCGTCTCAATTCCGTCTCTAACTTATTTTTTTAGCAACAGAACTTATTTCCCTTTCTAATTCCGTTTCTAATTTGCTATTTTTTGTAGTGATTTCATGTTTTATATTTTGTTTTCCACTAAAATATATTAAACGTACCCCGTATTCCGCTACCTCACTCCCACGTCGACATGCGACTCGAGGCACGTCCCCGCTCGTCTCGTCACCATTTTGCCATGCATTAAATACATAGGTTCGAATTTTGGTATAAAACTTTTAATACAAGCATCAAACCAAAAATAACATACCTCAGTGTCGACTCCCGAGGTTTGAATTTGTGTATCATGACAAGTGGGTCCCACGCACGACCCTGAAATACACGTGGCACGAGATAAAATTTTAGGACCATTACAGTCTTCCCAACTAATTAGAATTTCGTCCTCGAAATTGACAAAGTATAAAGGAAAGACTTACTGAGATTCAGAAAAGATAAGGAAAATACTCGTGCATGTACGACTCAAGCTCCCACGTCAACTCCTCATTTCCGTGATACTGCCATTTGACGAGGACTGATGGGATTTCTTTATTCCTTAAAATCTTTAGCTTACGGTCCAGAATTTGAATAGGCTGGTCGTCATAAGTAATGTCCTCCCTCAAGTCTATCTGGCTCAAATCAACTGTTGGTCGTTCGCCCTCTCTCGACCTATACAGTCGAAGCATAGAAACATGAAATATAGGGTGGATACCAGACAACTGAGATGGCAACTCCAGCTCGTACGCAACCTTGCCTATTCGTTTCTTCACCTTGAAAGGACCAATGAACCTCGGCGCGAGCTTTCCTTTAATCCCAAACCTCTTGTGACCCTTTATCGGAGAAACTTTCAAATACACATAGTCTCCAACATCATATGCTAACTCGCCATGATACATGTAATAATATTTTTTTTTGCCTTTCCTGCGCACCTTTCAGTCTCAATCTAATCAGTCGTATCTTCTCTGTGTGATCCACTACAATCTCAGGCCCAATCACTACCACATCATCGGGCTCCGCCCAGCAAGATGGAGATCCGCATGGTCTACCGTATAGTGCTTCAAAAGATGTCATACCAATACTGGCTTGATAACTGTTATTGTAGGCGAACTCACACAAATGAAGATACTCTACCCAAGATCCAACGTACTCTAACACACACATCCTCAGCATATCCTCGAGAATTTGAATCAATCTCTCTGACTGTCCGTCAGTCTGGGGATGATAAGATGTACTGAGGTCCAAACGTGTACAAAACTGTTCCTGCATACTCCGCCAAATCTGAGATGTAAACTGTGGCCCTCTGTCAGACACAATCGATAAAGGAATGCCATGTAATCGCACGATTTCCCTTTCGTACAAACTTGCTAATCTATCAACCCGATGTGTGGTAGAGATCCATAAAAAGTGCGCTGACTTCGTCAATCAGTCCACTATCACCCGTGATCTTCATCATGTCCGCGCTGAGATCGAGGTAGCCCACTGACGAGATCCATGGCAATATGCTCCCACTTCCACCAAAGAATGGGAAGTGGCTGTAATAACCCATCCGGTCTCCGATGCTCAGCCTTAACTCGCTGGCATACCTCACACGTTCTAACATAATCAGAAACATTGGTCTTCATCCTCGGCCACCAAAAAAGACGACGCACATCAGCATACATCTTGGTCTGACCCGGATGAACCGCAAAACGTGAGTGGTGAGCCTCATCAAGTATCTCATTACGTAACTCAACCATTGATGGAATCCATAGTCGACCTCTAAATCTCAGACACGAGTCTGTCGACTGACTCCAATCTGGATGATCCGGACTCTGAGCAAACCCCAAAAACCTCTGGTACTGCTCATCTGTCTGCTGACCCTCAAGTACCTTCTGAATCGACACTGTTTGAGTTCTCATCTGCCCACAAATCAACTCCTTGGTACCGGTCAGAATATCAATAGAATACATCAATTCGACCGCCTCGAGTAAACCATACTCATGTGTCATGTGACAAGTAGTACTCTCTGAGTCTTCCCCTCTGCGGCTTAACGCGTCCGCAACAACATTGGCCTTTCCCGGATGATACTCCAAAGAGAAGTCATAATCCTTAAGGAACTCAAGCCAACGCATTTGTCTCATATTCAGATCTTTCTGAGTAAACAGGTACTTCAAACTCTTGTGGTCAGTGAACAACACAAATTTTTCTCCATAAAGATAATGACGTCAAATCTTCAGCGCAAAAATCACTGCCACTAGCTCCAAGTCATGTGTAGGATAGTTTTTCTCATGAATCTTCAGTTGTCGGGATGCGTAGGCAATCACTCTACCGTCCTGCATCAATACACAGCCTAGCCCGACCTTAGAAGCATCAGTGTTCACTTCAAAATCTTTCCGGCTCAGGTAATACCAGAACTGGGGCGGTAGTCAATCTTTCCTTCAAAAGCCTGAAAGCTTGTTCACAACTATTATTCCACTGAAAATTTATATCTTTCGTCGTCAATTGCGTCATTGGTGCCGCAATTTTTGAGAAATCTTGAACAAAACGTCGATAATAGCCTGCCAACCCCAAGAAACTTCGGATCTCTGTCACCGTCCGCGGTGTAGGCCAATCTATGACAGCTCTGACCTTAGCGGGGTCCACTGACACTCCGCGGGCTTCGACGATGTGTCCAAAAAATCCGACCTCTGTAAGCCAAAACTCACATTTACTGAATTTTGCATATAGTTTATGATCCCTCAAAGTCTGCAAAATTATCCTGAGGTGCTCCCCATGATCCTCGCGAGTCTTAGAGTAGATAAGAATGTCGTCTATGAACACGATGACGAACCTATCCAAATACTCTCTCAATACTCGATGCATTAGATCCATGAACACTGTTGGGGCATTAGTCAACCCAAAAGGCATGACTGTGAACTGGTAATGCCCGTATCGAGTGCGAAATGCAGTCTTCTCTCTATCCTCTGCTCTAATCCTCAACTGAAGGTACCCATATCTCGAATCAATCTTTGAGAACCACTGTGCTCCCGTTAGCTGGTCGAACAAATCATCAATGCGAGGAAGTGGATACTTGTTCTTCACTGTCAACTTGTTGAGCTGTCTATAATCAATACATAATCTCAGGCTGCCATCTTTCTTCTTAACAAACAAGACTGGCGCGCCCCAAGTAGACATGCTCGGGTGAATGAATCCTAATTCCAACAACTCCTCGAGCTGTTCTCTCAGCTCCTCTAGCTCATTCGGAGCCATCCGGTACGGCAGAATAGATATAGGTTTGATCCCCAGAGCCAAATCGATGATGAGGTCAATCTCCCTAGGTGGGGGAAATCCTGGTAGTTCTGCTGGAAACACGTCAGGAAACTCTCATACTACTGGTACCTCATCCAACGTAGTCACAACCCATTCCGTCGTACTTAATACACTAGTGGACATCTCAACATCTACACTAGTGGCGACTCTACCTCTGGTAATAGGCAAACTAGTCGAAGTCCCCTGGAAACTAAACTCTGGATGTCCTAAGAGATGAAATATGACTTTCTTATCAAGCAATGTGCTCGATGTGGTCCTGGTCCTGGTGGAATCGGTTGTCCCTATCCCTGCACCTAATGTGGACCTCTGTCCCTCTCCCGGGTCATATCTCTGTCCCTGACCATCTCCGTGCTTGTGCCCCTGACCACCTCCTCTGCCTCCACTCTCGGTTCGTTGATACTATTGTGGCGGCCCTGATGGTGCTGACTGCTGTGGTGTACTAGAGTAGCTCCGTCTGGACCCACCGACACAAAGCGCAAGACGCGCTGCATGGGGCGAGCCAAACCGATCCCACGCTCTGAGCTCGATCTCTCTGCTTCCATGGCCTCAATCTCTTCTTCCTCTGATCACCTCCAGCACCTCTTCTTAACTGTGACGATGCCGATGAGGTAACCGCTACTCCAATGCGTGTGTTCCCAAAATTCTCGCTAGCCAAAGCCCTCTCATAGGCCTCCTGTAATGTACTCGGAGCTGTCGTCACTACAACAGAACCAATGGAATCTAGTAGACCGTGCACAAAGTAGTAAGCCTGATCAGCGTCGATGTCGGACGCACTCCCAGCATACTCCATCAAACGCAAATATCGGTCCATATACTTCATTACAGACTCCTCAGCCCTCTGTCGAATGGTATGAAACTCAGTCCTCATCCGATTATGAACTGTAGGAGGAATGTACTTCTCGTTAAACCTCTCCTCGAACTCAGCCCAATCCTTAGGTTTCCCCTTCGATGCCATCATAGTGCGCCACCAGACATCGACCTCACCGAATAGTGAAGCTGACGATATACTTGGTCGCATATGAGCCGGTGTGGCCAATACATCATGTATCTTCTCGTGACTCCTTATATACCTCTCTGCAGCCTCAAGGTTAGTACCCCCGTGGAACTTCTCCGGATGATGCCTCGAAACTCACGAGCCTGCCTCGCCTCAGCGGTAGCCTTAACACCCATATCAGTCGGCGTGCTCGGTGTATCCTCAGCCGGTGTCTCAGGTGTAGGAGGTACTATCTCGGCCTGAACATGTCTCCTCGGCCATTGCAGGTCCTGCCTGAGCTGGAGGTGCTGCAGGTGGGTCATGAACTGTAGGAGCACTCCCAATCTGAGTAACTGGAGCTGCTGACATAGAAGGTGATGCTGTCGCCTGAGCCCTCAGCAGTCGGAGAATCTCCTGAAGCTGTTGATCATGAGATGTAATCATTTGCGACATGCCATCTAATCTCCTATGCACGTTCCTCTAACCATCATCGCTAGTATCGGGCTGATCGGCCATCGCTAACTGAAAAGAAAGCGATTTTTTTTTTCACGATCAGAACACAGCTATCGATAGTTAATAGTACAACAATTCAAATAGCTTATAGTCCAATTTTAAATATCCCCAAACTCACCTCACTTCCCAACTAAGGCTTAGGTTAGGATCAAAGGGTTCCACTCTAAGTTCAACCATTCATGAGTTTCGCTGGTTTGTGTCTTATGCTGGTTGTGGGCTAATCAAGAGCTTTAAGTAAAAATTTAGTCTCTGATACCAACAGTGACGGCCCCAGTCCCATAATCCTGAACTGGGCCCCGCCCGGCCTAGACTTACATGGACCCCCGAGCCCCCAATTTCGCTGAGTCACGCAAGCCCAGTTAGCCTTCCTTTATTATACCATTTACCCAGCAATTTAAAATTGAGTTAATCAATTAGCGAGTTATCATAATTATAGCGGAAGAAATTTATACTTCAAATTAACTGAAAAATCGTAAAATTATCAGTTAGAACAACCTAGAGTGTAGAAACCCCGAATATGTATATCATCGTTAAAAAAACTATTTAGAGGAAATTAAAAGAAAGATATACAGGCCCAAAGTTCTCTAAAAAAACTAACTCCCCATGTTTTAAAACAAGTATAGATAAGTATACAAAAAGAATCACCTATGTCAAACAAGCAACCAAAAACTGCTCCAGTTTCCTCAAACTATATCACCTAACTGTGGAGCCTTTCCTTCGCTAGTCTGTGGATCTGCACTCCGTCACACACAAAAATGATGAGCACAAGTAAGTAAATCCAATAGGACATATACACAACATTTCACAATATCCAAAACAACAGTTCACGATATCCAAAGCAGTCGAATTCATGCAAATAGAACGAAAGAAATAAAAACGCATGAATATACAAGACTGTAAACAATACATCGATGAGTGATGCCTAACAAGGAGTCCCTCCAAAAGTAGATGTATATGTGCACCACACTCGAGACATCTCATATACATCTTCTATGTCCCCCCTATGATATATGCACGTGGCGCCGTACGACATCGAGTTAGGATGAGCACTCCTCCGTCCTAAACCTCTCATACATCTTTTACATATACTGGGCATAGTTTTGCAACAATTTCAACAACAATAAGTTATCACATAACAATAACAACAACAACCAATGGAAAAACATGAAATACTGTATAAGTCCCTAGCTGGTTTACTTACCTCACACATCAATTCCTAAGCTATCCGGCTTCTATCGCGTTGATATACGCATCCAACCCCGTAATAGCTCCCCTAGGATCCTAATAGTTGAAAATGTATCAATTTAGATTCTAGTTTAATGATTTAACATCCCAAATTAGTCGACATCGGCCAAAATTGAGTTCGACAACAATTTGCCGATTTCACATTTTTCGAGGTAAAACCCCGGTATAATGCCTCGACCGACTCCCGAATTCTTCACTTTTTATGGAAACATTGACGTTTTATTGATTTGGGTCGCAAATATATTTTTTTATCCTATTTTTCTGGAATTTTCTTGAATTTTTCATATTTTTATCTATTTTTCAGGATTTTATATATACAAACTGTTTAATTTAATTCAATAATTAAATATATATATATATTAAATAAATAAATAAATATATTATATATATGAGGTGGGTCCAAGTCAAACCCGATCCGGTCCAACCGGATCTGGGTCGACCCGACCCGATTTAGCCGGACCCGGGTCGGTCGGGTTTCCATCGGTCGGGGTCGGTCCGACCCGACCCATATGGGTTCGGGTCGGACCCGACTCGGTCCACCCGACCCATGTGGTTCGGGTCGGGGTTGACCCAACCCAACCTTAATGACCCGACTCCCCGCTCTCTTGTCTTCTTCCTCGAGCCAACAACGGCTCGATTTTTATTTTTTTTTATTTTCTTGTGAGGGCATTGGGGTTGACTCCAACTCCAACCCTTTTCTTTTGTAATGGGCTTTGATGGCAATCACAAGGGAGATCCCTAGCCATCTCCCCCGTGCTCTCTCTAGTATATATATGCATCGGCCATGGAGGTGGATCCTCCATGGCCACGACCACCACCAACAACAACAACGATTTGTAACAACTACAACAAATCAACAATGGAAACCAACTCACCTTCCACCTCCTCGAGCTTAGTCTCTTTCTCCCGGTCGTTCTCCTCTTTCTCCTTCCCTTCTCCTTCTTCTTCTCTCACCACCGTTTTCTTCTCCTCTCGCGTTTTTTTTTTTTTTTTTTTCGTTTCTTTCTTTCTTTTTGTCAAATGTGGATAAACTCCACCTTATCCATATACCCACTTTATCCACTCATATATTTATTTATTTTTTATAAATGCTAGCCACTCATTTCATGTTTTATATATATTTTTTTTCCACTAAAATATATTAAATGTACCCCATATTTCGCTACCTCACTCCCACGTCGACACGCGACTCGAGGCGCGTCCCCGCTCGTCTCGTCACCATTTTGCCATGCATTAAATACATATGTTCAACTTTTGGTATAAAATTTTTAATACAAGTATCAAACCAAAAATAACATACCTCGGTGTTGACTCCCGAGGTTTGAATTTGTGTATCATGACAAGTGGGTCCCACGCACGACCTTGAAATACACGTGGCACGAGATAAAATTTTAGGACCATTACACTTGCAATTTATGAAGCAAGTTGTGAATGTGTATGGTTGAGAAACATGATTGGACATATTCAAGAATCACGTGGATTGTCTTCAATAAAAGATTCTCCAACTATATTATATGAAGATAACGCAGCATGTATTGCACAATTAAGTGAAGGATTCATAAAAGAGGACATAACAAAACATATTTCACTAAAATTCTTTTATACGCATGAGCTTCAGAAGAATGGTGAAATTGATGTCGAGCAAATCCGATCGAGTGATAATCTTGCTGATTTGTTCACAAAAACTTTACCAACTACGACATTTAAAAGGCTTACATATGGTATTGGCTTACGTAAACTTAAACACATTGCAAGTAAAGAAACTGAACAAGTTTCACCCATGTTCACATGAGGGGGAGTAATTGATTAGTGTATTGCACTCTTTTTCTCTTAGCTATGATTTTATCCCATTGGGTTTTCCTAGCAAGGTTTTTAATGAGGCAATCTTAACAATATTATGTCCGTCTTAATATTTATGAGAATAGTGTACTCTTTTTCTTTTACTATATTTTTTCTCACATGGTTTTTTTTAGTAAAAGTTTTAACGAGGCACAATCTCTAAGCAAGTGTCATCCAAGGGGAGAGTGTTGTGAAGTGTGGATGACCATGCATGCACACCAACATATTGTGTAGTCATGTAACTTGTATTGTCATTTTCAATGTACACCAACTATTCTATGTATTGTCAAATTAATTGTAATGTGTTGTATGACATGAGGTGTATGTGTTAATTGTCCCACATTGATTACTTGTAATGTGTTGTATGACATGGGGTGTATATGTTAATTGTCCCACATTGTAAAGATACATTTATCATCATCATCAAATGGCCTATATAAAGGGTGCTAACCTCATTGTAAGAACACACCAAGTTGAATGAAAACTTATCATTCCAACTATCTCATTTCTTCTCTTCTCCTTTGTAGTAGTAGTTTGTAATAGTAGAAGTTCTTAGTCTTCTATTTTCTTTCTCTAGTTCTTAGCAAGTTCCAATTCAATTCACAATAGTTTCATCATTTTCCTATTATAATGAGGCGGGTGTCGCGAGATGGGGCCTTCTCCTTTTCGATTTGAGAAGGTTTGGCTTAGGCATCTAGTTTAAAGGAAAGTTAGAATGGTGGTAAGCGTCCCGGGGCCATTAAGTGAAGGGTTTACCCTAAGAAAATTTTTCTCGCTCAACCCAACCCGTAGTGCCTAAGGGCCACCTTAGTTCAACGATTACAATACACAAATCGAATGAACAAGCTATGACACCAAGGAAGCATTTTACTATGCTCTCTATGGGAATACAGCACTGGTACCTTATGTTTCCCCAAGCCTAGAGCCATTGGCTTTATAGATCAGCCAACAAGTAGTTACATAGCCGTCTAGGACACCCGTCCTGATTACATTGATCCATTGACTAAGTAAAACCCCACTCCTTTGTGGTCAAGGAAGTTACCCAATTGCCTTATTCCCTTGCTGCCACCTGGTTCCATAATCGCCTCCACTGCTTGGTCAATTCGCACATGCTCCATGTATTCGGGACATTTTGGACATGCCTTGGTCATGCCAGTGGCCATGACCAAGGTAGTTACTCAACCACCTGAACCACATTGACTTGGTCCATCCACGCCTCAAAAGGACGTGCCCATGCTTTTATAAGGGATAGGGACTGCTCGGTGGTGCCTAGGCTGCGCCTAGGCACCTCGGGTGCTAGCCGGGGCTCGGTCGAGTCCCACCGGCTCGGGTGGCGGACCATGGGTCCGAGGGTCTTGCCTAGGCATGGTGCCCAAGGCATGCTCGGGGTCCTCCTTGCTACTGTGCCCATGCCGCCCTAGGAGAGACCACCTCTCTTATAGTAGATGTTAAGTCGTTTCGCCAACTCTAATAGGAAACATCAAAAATGAGACCAAGCGTACTTTGACTTGGTCAACGCCCAAGTCAAGATTTGTCAATCTTTGCCAAGGTATGTCTTGCCCGTGCCAAGGCGCGACCTTGCCGTGCCAAGGCGCGTCGCGGCTTGCTCGTGCCAAGGCATGACCATGCTCGTGCCAAAGGAACCCGCCAAGTCTTGCTCTGCCCCCGCCATCGCCTTGCCCATGCCAAAAGAACCCCAAGGCATGCTCGGGCTCCTCCTTGCTCGTGCCCATGCCGCCCTTAGGAAAGACCACCTCTCCTTATAGTAGATGTTAATCGTTGTCAAGAAACTCGAAATGAGACCTTGCTCGTGACTTGGTCAACGCCCAAGTCAAGATTTGCCTTTGCCAAGGTATGCCTTGCCCGTGCCAAGGCGTGGCCTTGTCCATGCCAAGGCGCGACCTTGCTCGTGCCAAGGCATGACTTTGCTCGTGCCCAAGGAACCTGCCAAGGCGCGGCCTTGCTCGTGCCAAGACGCGGCCTTGCTCGTGCCAAGGAATCTGCCAAGGCGCGACCTTGCTCGTGCCCACCGCCTTATCCGCCAAGGGAATGCGAACTTGCCGTGCCCCCACCAAGAAACCTGCCAAGGTTTGCCCGTGCTGCGCCAAGGCACCTGCCAAAGCGCAACCTCGTCTGCGCCTAGGCACCGTGCCTAGACGCGCGCCAAGGCGCGACCTCCTTCACACCTGTGCAATGTTCCGCATGTTATCCCGCGATCAAACCTTATGGAACCATTCGAGCCCTCCGAAACTCGGTCATTTGCTAGATTTCTTCTGTCTGCCAGCCCGGCCTACTCGGGTCATGCTATTGAGGGGTTGACAATAAGCTAGTGGCACGTTTGGGGGAGTAGGATATACTATGATGATGAAGCTCGCCAAAGTAAAGGAGAACATTCGAGAATGGAATTCTACATATTTTGGGCATGTGCAGCACAAGAAATATGATCTTATCCAACAAGTGAATAAGTTGGAGTGAATAAGTTGGATGAAGAGTAAGGGAGGGTGTCATGGAATACAAACAAACATCACCTACGTAATGAGATTAAATTAAGGAGTCTAGCACAATCAGGAAGGCTATGTACAATACTAAAGGAACTTGGTAAGCTTGAGATTATGATAAGGAGAAAAGATTATGATGAGGAGAAATCTCCCTCGTGTACTTATTAATCGATTTTCCAATATTTTTCATTCTCTGCAATGTCATACCACCCCTGCTAACAATCATCCTAATTGTTCTCAAAACAATATAATCATCATAAACACTACAACCATTACCACTTCAACTACTACAACCAGCCAGTGCAGCCACTAAAAAATCATCTAATGCTGTATTACATTAACTACGCAGACCACATCACTGTGCATGATTTATACCGCCATCCTGCTAGAACAATTACAAACCCATCAACCCCAGCTGAAATATTTCTTAGTCTCAGATTTATAAAATAAATAAATAAATAAATAAATAAATAAATAAATAAATAAATAAATAAACAATAAAAACAAAACCACCTTTCACGCTAAATTTTGTATTTCATTCAGGCTTTTTGTGGATCCTTATGGTGATGGAGAAAAAAGCAAATTAGGACACCCATTAGTCATGGTTTCTCTTACCCTAGCTAGAAGGACGCCATTTAACAGGAATGAAGTGCCGGCCCGGCTTGTATTGCTTTCACGCTTTTGCAATTCCTGCACATAACATTAAGATTATAAACGGTGCAATTGTGAACAAAAACAAATAAATCAGAAGTTTATAACTGTGCATCAATGCAGTTGTGCTCCCTGGAGATTTTCTGCTGTTTACACATCTCAGTAAAAAGATTGCCATGTAGAAAATCATAATGTACGTAAAACATTTCGCATTATCTGCTTTCAGAGGGTGGCCTGCGTTTCCATTCAGTCATAGTCTAATTTCTGATTTCCTAACTACTCAAAAGAGCATCATCTCTAAATAAATATAAGTTAAAAAAAGTTATCATAATCAGGAAACCAGGATACAAGTCCACCACCCATACCGAAAGAAAGCTATGAGTAGGATAAAGAAGCAAAAGTAAAGTTCACGAAATTTGCCGGCATCAAAGGAATCCAGAATTTAAGGGAAGGATCTCGCTATAAGGTTACTATGGTAGATAAATACTGGCATCATAACCACTTAGTACAACATGAAGCCGAAAAGGGCATTGATAATGGACCTAATGTTGTAAAAGGAAAAGATAATAAAATGTTTTCAAAAATAAATAAAAAAAGCATACCGACTTCCTAGTAATTCAATAGAACATGAGCTTAAAACACGAGAAAGAAACACCATCCCTCGATGATGCTTTAAACACAATAGGGAACCAAAAGATTTTCCAACCTGAACACAATAAATTCAGTAGAGAACATTATGAATTTAGGACAATACAAGGAATTAAGGAAATGCTTTACCCACCCAGTTCCTTCTTCAGTACTTCTACCAATTATACTGAACGGGGGACCCTACCAGCATCAATGCAAATAGAGAAAACAAATCCAAGGATGAAATTTCCCAATCCTCCCTTCCCAATAAAACATTGTAAAAAGAACAAAATTTTATATCAACCCCATTTTAATCAAAAACTGATAGTCAAATTGTTTTGGTGCGATGTTAAGTAGTCAATTCTGTAATCTAATCCATTAGTCCAAAGCCTGCAAGAGATAAAGAAGTGTTCACTGCATTATTTATAACTCTCAAATAACGCAAAGAAAATCCAACAGCCTGTGCTACAAAGTGAGTGTTAGAGATCACAGTACTACTACTACAGGTTCTTCAGCTCAAGTTCACAGTGGTACATCTCATGTTCACGAGTCAGGGGATCACGGTGGCACAGTTCACTCAAATTCATGTTAATGAGACAGGGGAGTTTTGATCTCATTGTAACAAACTTGTTAATTAAGTTCAAGAAAGTCTGTTAGTTAGTTAGGATAGTTAGGAGGTTATGACGATTGTGAAGTTGTTGTAAAGCTGTTGTAAATTAGTTAGGACAGTTAGGAGGTTGTCGTAAGGTTGTTATTTCGATTAAATTTGTTTGTAAGAATGTCTAGAAATAAGACATTCCTTGTAATCATTTTGTTATTCAATACAATTTCGTTTTTCTCTCTTTTGATTGTTGTTCTTCTTTGTTCTTTTTGTGTGATTAGTGTATTCACTCATTAGTGAATACTTTACATGGTATCGTAGTGGATCGACCTCTGACAATGGCGGAAGGAAGCTCATCGAAGGAGACTACGCGATCTAAGCACCTTTGCTGATGTTACAGCCATAGCCAAATCTCTAAATTTCAACTTACCAACGAAGCTTGATGAAGGTAACTATATATATTGGAAAGTGCAAGTTAAAGCTGCCATTAGAGCTCTAGGATTGGAGTTTTTCATTGAAAACAAAAGAGCTTCGATTCTGAATAGACTCATCTATAACAGATGAAATCCTAAGTAGGTGTGACAATTTGCTTATGGTTTGGTTGTTTTCAAACATTAGTAAAGATGTTATAGGACATGTCACAGAATGTGAGTCCTCTTTTGAGATTTGGAAAACATTGGAAAGTTTGTTTGCTCAATCATCTATGGCACGAGTTCTTCAACTCAAAAAGAAGATGAACAATATCAAGAAAGGTCCATCTTCAATTTCAGAGTTTGTTCTTACAGTTAAAACAATAGCTGCTGAATTGAGGTCAATAAATCAAGTGATTACTGAATCTGATATGATTCAATCAATATTAAGTGGTCTTGGTCATGAATTTGATCCTGTTGTTGTGTTAATTGCTTCTCAAAAAGCAAATATGTCATTACAAGATGCACAATACATGTTGATGATGCATGAGCAGAGAATAGAAGACTTAAATCAAGGTTCACAAACTGATATGAACAATTTCTCAGCAAATTTTGTTGACAGTAGTGACAAGAAGTCACAAGGTATGAAAGGCAATTCTATACATTTTCAAAATAGATCTAACAATGGTTTTCGAGGTGGTTTCAAGAATCGTGGAGGAAGGACTGGAAATAGAGGAAAGGTTTTTTGTCAGTTGTGCTATAAACATGGACATATGACTCTTCAGTGTTATCACAGATTTGATCGATCATTTTTTGGTCCTCGAGGCCAGAATTCTGCTCAATCTAGACGTCCTGTTACACAGTCTCACTATCAAATGCCTCAGAATGCTCAAGCAATGATCAACCAACAAATGATCCATCAACAACCAAGCACCTCAAGCAATGATCAATCATTTTCAAGGCATGATGGTGACTCCTGAAAATGTTGTTGATCCAAACTGGTACATGGACAGTGGAGCTTTTAGTCACATGACATCTGATGGATCAGCTCTACACAATAAAACTGAATACAAAGGTAATCAGTTAGTTACTGTTGGTAATGGTGAGTTGTTAAAAATGTCTCATACTGGTAAAGCTATGATTCATTCAAATTCA
The DNA here is from genome assembly GCA_039657365.1 of Stephania yunnanensis. Classification (NCBI taxonomy): domain Eukaryota; kingdom Viridiplantae; phylum Streptophyta; class Magnoliopsida; order Ranunculales; family Menispermaceae; genus Stephania; species Stephania yunnanensis. The sequence continues at coordinate 45,404,108 of CM077584.1, read as the reverse complement.
GTTCCTTCTCTTCCTTCTCTTCAACTAAATGATGTTCTTCTTGTTCCAAAAATAGCCAAGAATCTTATAAGTGTTTCAAAGCTTACTTGTGATAATAATGTCATTACTGAATTTACTCCTTCTTCTTTCTCTGTTAAGGACAAGAATTTGAAGACAACATTGCTTCAAGGAGTGCTTCATAATGGCTTATATTGTCTTCCAAAGGCTGGTTCTTTTCCATCTAGTTCTGTTTCTTCTGTTTCACCTCGCTTATTCACCTAAGTCTTGTACTACTTCACTTGTGAGTTCATTACTCGATGTATGTCATGCCGGACTAGGACATCCATCTAGTTCAGTGTTACGAAAAGTTTTATCTTCATTAGACAATACTATAAATAAATCTTGCATATCCTTTTGTAACTCTTGTAAAATAGCAAAGATGCACAAACTTCCTTTTCGATCTTGCAATATAATCTCTACTAAACCACTTGAAATGGTTTACTCGATCTTTGGGGTCCTTCTCCATTCTTGTCCTCTCAAGGTTCAAGGTATTACATAGTTTTTGTTGATGCCTTTAGTCGTTTTACATGGTTCTATCCTCTCAAGTTAAAATCAGATGCATATGCTGTTTTTCTACATTTTATCAAACAGGCTGAATTACAACTTAACTCTAAGTTAAAAAAATTTCAATCTGATATGGGCCTTGAATATAAACCAATTGAGAAATTTTGCAATGCATCTGGTATTATTCATCGTTACTCTTGTCCATATACACATCAACAAAATGGAGTTCCTGAAAGAAAACATAGATCTATTGTTGAGATGGGACTTACTCTTCTTGCTCATTCAAAGCGCCTTTTCATTCGGGAAGAGGCATTCATAATCGTTGTTTTTCTTATAAACAGACTTACCATCTCGTGTTCTTGGTTTTAAGTCTCCATATGAGGTATGTTTTTGTAAACTACCCGATTATTCTTACTTTAAATCTTTTGGTTGTGCTTGTTATCCAAATCTTACACTCGCCTACTCTCATCATAAGTTCAATTTTCGATCTTCTAAATGTGTCTTTATTGGTTACTGAGTCCTAGGCATCATGGTTACAAGTGCTTACATTTAAATGGCAAGATTTATATCTCACGAGATGTTATATTCAATGAAGAAGACTTTCCTTACTCTAACATTTTTTCGTCTAATCAAACTTCATCCTCTTCTTATTCTAGTCTTCATTTATCTGTTATGCAATATTGTCCTGTTTCTTCATCTTCACAACATTCTGTTTCAAATTCTTCTTCATTCGACACTTCAAATTCTCCTCTTTCTAGTCTACCACCAGCCTCTACTCCTGTTGTTTCCTCAGCTCCTACTGATCCTCTTTTATCTTTTGTTCCTACTGAATTACCTACTGCTCCATAGCCTTCTATTACCAGAACTAATATTAACACTCACCATATGTTAACTAGAAGTAAAACTGGTGTTTCTAAATCAAAGGCACTAGTTGTTACTTCTCCATATGCCTTGATACATTCTCTAAATGAACCTACATCTGTTAAAGTTGCTCTTACTGATCCAAAGTGGTATTCACTATGAGTGATGAATTAAAAGCATTGGACAATAACAATACTTGGACATTGGTTCCTCCATCATCTCGATATGAGTATTGTTGGTTGTAAGTGGGTTTTTCGAGTTAAAACTACACCTACTTGGTGCTATTCGAGAGATATAAGGCAAGATCTGGTTGCTAAGGGGTTTCATCGGATACCTGGACTAGATTTTGGAGATACTTTTTCTCTGTCATTAAACCTTCCTCTCTTCGTATTATGTTTACTCTTCTTGTTACTTATCAGTGGCCTATCAAGCAGATTGATGTGAATAATGCTTTTCTTAATGGTGATCTTGATGAAGAAGTATTCATGAGTCAACCTGAAGGCTTTGTTAGCATGCAATATCCGCATTATGTTTGTAAACTAAACAAAGCCTTATATGGTCTCAAGCAGGCTCCTCGAGCATGGTTTTCTAAGCTGAAAACAGCTTTGCTTGATTGGGGATTTAAAAATAGTTCGGCTGATGTTAGCTTCTTTTTTCAAAGGACTGAATCTTCTGTTCTCATGCTTCTAGTATATGTTGATGATATTCTCATTCTTGGTTCCAATCCATTACTAATCCAGAACTTATTACATGGTTGAATTCCAAATTTTCTCTCAAATCTTTGGGTGATGTGGATTTCTTTCTTGGTTTTGAAGTTCACGAGAGACTCTCTTGGATTATATTTGTCTCAACATAAGTACATTCTTGATCTTCTCAAGAGGACTAACTTATTGGATTCTAAACCAATGTCTTCACCTTATTCTATTGGAGTTAAACTCAGTGCAACTGAAGGCATTCCTTTTTCTGATCCTACATTGTATAGGAGTACATTGGGTGCTCTGCAGTATCTTACCTACACTCGTCCTGATCTAAGTTTCATAGTTAATAAACTTAGTCAGTTTCAACAACATCCTACTGATCTTCATTGGGCTGCTGTCAAACGAGTTCTTAGATTTTTGAAATCTTCTCTTGCAACTGGCATTGTTTTTCGTCCCGCTTCTTCTTTGTCAATTGAAGTTTTTACTGATTCTGATTGGGCTGGTGATGTTGATGATAGACGTTCTACAAGTGGAGTTTGTGTTCTTCTTGGTGGCAATCTTATTACTTGGTATTCTAAGAAGCAATCGGTTGTAGCACGATCTAGTAATCTTGGTTTGAATATCGTGCATTGGCTTTGGGTGTTACTGATATATTATGGACATCATCTCTACTTCGTGAACTTGGTTTTCATTGTTCTACCAAGCCTATTCTTTGGTGTGACAATACTAGTGCTCGGGCATTGGCTTTGAATCCTGTTTTTCATGCTAGAACCAAACACATTGAGATTGATGTTCATTTCTTAAGGGAAAAACTTGCGGTTGGTCTTGTTGAGCTTCGGTATATACCAACTGATCATCAATCAACAGATTTGTTCACCAAGGTTTTGTCTACTCCTCGATTTCATTTTCTTTCATCCAAAGCTGAATCTAGTTTCTTCCCCTAGGTTCAGTTTGAGGGGGCATGTTAGAGATCACAGTACTACTACTACAGGTTCTTCAGCTCAAGTTCACAGTGGTACATCTCATGTTCACGAGTCAGGGGATCACAGTGGCACAGTTCACTCAGTTCATGTTAATGAGACAGGGGAGTTTTGATCTGTTGTAATTGCTGTTAATTAAGTTCAGTAAGTCTGTTAGTTAGTTAGGATAGTTAGGAGGTTATGACAGTTGTGAAGTTGTTGTAAAGCTGTTGTAAATTAGTTAGGACAATTAGGAGGTTGTTGTAAGGTTGTTATTTCAGTTAGGCAGTTTGTAAGAATGTCTATAAATAAGACATTCCTTGTAATCATTTTGTTATTCAATACAATTTCGTTTTTCTCTCTTTTGATTGTTGTTCTTGCTGTTCTTCTTTGTGTGATTAGTGTATTCACTCATTAGTGAATACTTTACAGTGAGGATATTTTGTAACCAAAAAAAAAAGTGACGATATTTATTCATGTTGCATTTTTTTTCTGCACACTCTTGTACTTTTCCAACTAACTGCCTCAGGCTCACATTGACACAAATTACATGGACAAGATGGCTGAAACTTACATGAAGTCGCCAATAAACTTGGAGGACAGCCAGAAATGTCCAGAGACCCAACTAGCATGTTACTTCGATCATATGCGAAATAGAGGAGCAAATTGCAATTGATGACAAATTTTATTGCTGTGCTCGAGAACACAGCAACAACAAAACAAAAGAGTCAAGATGAACTTAGATTCTGAGCTCCAAGTTCACACATCAGCTCAACTTGCACCAACTCAGCACTTTCTCGCACCTTCTTTCTAGACCAGAATCCACCCACTATAGCATTCCATGTAACTGCATCAGGAACGCACCCATCAAGAACCATCTCACTAATAATACGAGCTGCTTTATGTATGTCTCCTTTCTTGCAAAAGCAAATGACAAGAGAATTAAAATTCTCTCCACTAATTGAAAGTCCTCGAGTTCGCATGCTGAGGTAGAGTAGGAAAGCTCGATTCAAGTCATTAGCGGAACAAAGGCCTCGGACCACCGTATTGTGAGTATTAACATAAAGAGTCCAATTTACACGATTAGGCGAGATTCCATTCAGTAACATCTCATCGAGAAGGTTCGCAGCCTCCTGGAACTGACAGGAGTTGCACAGACCATCTATAAGCTTACCATACAACCCCACATCGGGGTTTAAGCCCTGAAGCTTCATCCTATCCAGAATCTCCACAGCTTCTTGTAGCTTTCCTTCTCTACATAGTCCATCAATTAAAGTGTTATATGTTATCATATTAGGGGAATAGCGCTTGCCTTCCCAACCATCTTTTCAAGGAGTTCCATGGCAAGCGCAGACTGACCAGCTTTGCAAAGCCCATCCATTAGACAACTGAAAGTAACAACATTGGGCTCAATACCTTCGCTGGTCATTTCTTCAAGTAATTGCATGGCTTCATCCAAGTTACTGGATTGGCATAATCCATGAATCAATGTTGTGTAAGTAACAACTGTTGGTGGACAAGCATTCGTCTTCATCTCTTTAAATATCTCTTTTGCCTTGCTAATCATTCCTAATTTACAAAAACCATGAATAAGTGTACCATATGTATAGGAATCTGGAAGGCAACCACGATTTGGCATCTCCTTAAAAACTCTAACAGCAGCATCAATGGTTTTCTCGTTCATACATAGGGCCTTTATCAAAACATTCAAAGACGCAACACTTGGAGGAACACCTACTTCTTTCATATACCTGTAAAAGTTTTGAGCTGTCTTCAACTGGTTCTCATCAACAAGAACAGAAAAAATAGTGAGATAAGATTTTTCAGTGACTTTGCATTCAAACTCCTTCATCCTCTGGAAAGTTCGTAGAGCATCTAGTGGCCTATGTGCCCGCCCATACGCTCTACAAATGGAAAGAAATATGTCCTCTGTTAATTTAATTTTTTCTTCTTTCATCCTATCCAGAAGTTTCTCAGCCAACTGGAATTGGTTAGCACAAGCAAATCTGGCTACCATGAGACCAAAGGTACTGCTATCATGCTGAAAGCCATTACAGTACTCTGCTGTCGCTGAATCAAATATGAGCGCTGCTTTGTGGACATCCCTCTCAGCTCTTATCAGTCGCAGGATTTGGGAAGGAGTAATTGTGTTTGACCATTTGATCAATGTCTTGGTGCGCATGACAAGATGTCCGCTTTTGTTTGCAGTATCCGCTTTCAGCTTTAAAGATGCTTCATTATTTGACCAAGATAAAAATGAATCTTTGAAGATTTTAAGTTCATCAAGTCATAAAGAAAAAGAATTTGCCATCTGAAAAAGACCAAAAACAATGTCAACCATTTGAAAATTATATGAACCAATGCTTCTACTGAAAAAGAAATAAAAAAATGAACCGATGCACTAAATCGAGCGCAATGAAGAGTTCGATCCATTTAGCCGACCCCAAATAATTTGGGATTGAGGCTATGTTGTTGATGTACTAATACTTGAAAGTTATTTATTCAAAAAGGTGAGGTATGAGAGCTTTAACGTCTCAAACCCAAAATCCAGCCCCAAACTTCATAGAAAAGAAAACCAGGCGCTCTCTTCTCCCAAATCGCTGCACGCAATGTCAGTTTTCAAAAAATAAATAAATAAATAAATAATGTGTATTTACTTATTCATATATCAAAACCTTTTCCTTTGTATCTTTCCTTCTAATTAACATTTCATCGAACAGGTTGCATTCCATCCACATAATCAAACAATTTGTTTGTATTTACATGATACATTCCATAACCACTTCCCTTACATAAACTATTTCTTCCAATTGGCATTTCATCAAACAGCTGGCATTCCATTCACATAATCAAAAACAGCAACATCCAACATTAAATCTGGAGTTGGTCTCGGAAAATATATTCACCCATTATCGACAACAAAAGAGAACATCAAGAAAGCACTAAATTGAATAGAAGTGACTGGTTTTACTAAGTTCATGCTTTAATATGAGCCCTAAATTGGAAAATTAAAAGCAGAGAGCTATTACAAATACAATGAGAAAAAATACCTGATGACTTCGTGTGCATAATGAAAGTGAACAGTATCATGAAGAGGAATATCTTCCAAAAGGCATTCAATTAAGGTTTTTTTTAGAAAGTTCATATATCTCTTTCTATGACTATTTTTCTTTATAGGTATCCAGTTCTCTTAATTTTTCGCTCATAATACTCTCCTTTGATCCCAATTTATGCCTCTTTTTACTCTCAAGTCTCATCTTAACTTTCTCTCTAGGTCTCATGTTCAAGTAATGTTCTTTATAAAGCTGTCATAATGCTATCCTCTTAATTCTACTTAAATCCCTTTCCGAAAAGAACAAGCCACTTCTTTTTAAGCATGATATAGACGTCAACCAATCACCATTGGACTCATACTTCTAAACTCGCAACCAAGACAAAAAATTATAAGGTAAATTTCTTCAATGTATTGCACTTTTTTAAAATAATTATAAACTGATAGTTCTATATTGTAATAATTTCTATTTATATATGTTAGACTAAGAGAATGTAAATTCCTTTAAATGCATTTAAAAGAATTGAAGAGTAAACCATAATCATATCACACGAGCGCACAAGTGTTCACATGTCACAATCAAATGTCGTTGTTGTCAAGTTTCTTCATAATATATAATCGAGCACAAACAGTCGATCAAATGACCCGTATCAATTCGTGCAAATCAGAAAGGATCATAAAAGATTAACAATCTGCATGAATTTAATTCTGAAAATCTAATGCAGTACAGACTCAATATACAATAGTTGTATATATATTCACTCATAGTGTTAAATCCCTATACATCTCCAAGAAAATCAATAATATTCGCACAAATAATCTTCTTGGATTCTTTAGCATCAAGACTTGAACATTAGTGCATGTTGTTCAGCTATTATTGATTCCCAGTTTTATCTATTACAGTGAGATAATTTTCATGCATTTGTTTGAAAGAAATGCTAAATTAGGTACCACTATGTCAAGAAGCTATTAGCGCCTTATTTCGTTTTTTAGAAGCCTTATTTACTTCTTTGGGAATTAATCTTTCCCTTGCACACTTCCCAGTTCTTGTCATTGTAACGTAGCAGTGTGAATATTTGCATATCTTTTCCTGACTGTTCATGGATAGAAGAGGTTTAATGAAATTAATAAACTGAAACCATTAAGAAGCATGAATTCTGCTACTATCTCTAGTAATTCTGCAGTCATGAAAAACTGTAGTAGCCATAAGTATAAGACATTGAAGAAAAAAAAACAAATAACATCTGTCACTATCTAGTGGGATTTGTCACAATAATCTACATATTAGTTTAACTCTTTTTCTCTGTGTCCATGCTCGCACACAATCGTCCTAAATGAAGCATTTGAAAAACTCCCTATATAGGATATTACAAGCCTATGTGTCGAAAGCATTCATCAAAAAGTATTCAATCAACACTAATAGACATTAAACATCATCTTCAATTGTGACATAGAACAAAGCACTTTTTTTATTAAACAATGTTACCTGTTTTTTGTTAAACAACATTCCCTGTGCAAGACAATTATGAAGAGGGACCTTTTGCCATGAATCCAATAGATCTCAAATCATAGGCGTGCCAATAAAAATTAGGAGAGAAAAGATTCAAAGCAAAAAAAGAAAAACAAAGTAACTATCCAAAAAAGCAGAAAGCAAAAGCTCACATAAAATAAGACCTAAAAACAAAAGTAATCATCAAATTAAAATACAAGTACACATATGAATCAAAATGTCCAGTTTGGACTAATACAAGCATAATGCGATGCAGGGGTTGAGCAAAATATCTGACCTAATGCAATCAAATAAGTTCCTCAACTATTCAATCTGCCTAGCTACACATGCATAATGATTCAGATAGAACTAGAAGCGCAACCAAAATCCAAAAGAGGCAACCTGACTACTCTGCTCATAATAGTTTACAATCTACCTGGTTCTAGTGAACTATAACAAAAATAGATAATAGAGATATGGTTCTAGGACAGTAGAGCACTTGAATCAACAAAATCTCAATCCAAACCATAATAAAATCTGGAGAGTACATGTAACTTGATGGATAAATTATAAACCAACAAACTCCAAAATGAGCAGCACATGTACATCAGAATTGTATCATCCAATATTTTTCCAATTAAAACTAGGAAATATGTAACTTAAAAAATTATTTTTTACGATTGATAGCGCCAAAATATCAACTATATGTTATATATGAAAACACAGTTGCAAACTCGTTGCGGAGTTTCAGATCCTTGTGAAGCATATGCTGCATGCTAAAAAAATCCGAGGACTGCAACAAGTATCATCAAAATAACTGAAGTAGGAGAGAGCCACAGTGCCAAAAACAAAAGTAGGAATAGGGAATATGCAACTATATGAATCACATTTACATGTAATGAAATATCGATTGCCCCATTATATGTCAACAATATGTTTCAAACAAGTTGCAGAGTGCACGCTTATTGCGAAGCATATCTAAACTTACAAGTCAATAAAAGCTAACAAGGAGTATGGCCTAAGCGCTCTAATGTCTAAAATCAAAAACTCGGACTCAAACTGACTATATCCTAGATGTTAAAACAGAACCATTTGCCCTGTTAAATGGAGAAACAACACTCACATTGTCATATTACATAAATAAACTGACAAATTCATGTGCAATTGAGACAACAATAATCTCAACAAAAACAATGAGATGGAGGTGACGCTTGCTAAAAGAAAAGAATTCAAGAAACCCTAACTACGCCAATGGAACCTAGCGCAAACCAAATCTAAGTGCAGAAACTAACCACCATTGATTCCGATTGCAACCTCTAACGATGAAGAGAAATCAGCCAACATTGAGCGGATAATGAGAGACTTCATCAACCAAACAAAATCAAAGATGAATATTGAGAAACCTTAAAATCCAAACCTGATTTTTATCCGCAATCGATTGAGCATTAATGCGAAGAGGTGCCTGCAAATTGGAGTAGATTATAGGTTAGGTAACAAAGCAAATTAACATAAGAAAGTAACAAAGTAAAGAAAATTAACATTAACTTGTTTTTTGTCGCTAAAACACTAAAGTTTATAGTTTGGTTGCTCATCAACCAAAAAAAGCACAATAACGAAATCGACGCTTAGCGAGTGGGTAAGTGAGTCGCGATTTCTTAAATTCGGCTACGACAATAGAGGCAAATGATCGAAACATACCTGAACTTGAAAAAAAACCCCTTGATTCACAGATCCGGCTCTGATTGAGAGAGAGAGAGAGAGAGAGAGAGAGAGAGAGAGTGAGGTGCGTTTGTAGTGTTGACATGACTCGACAGCTACAAACTGTCGCAAATAAGCTAGATGTTATCAATGTAAGAAAATGGGTTAATTTCACAGATGGTCACTCGAGTTTGTAGTTTGTAACTCTTTGTCATTAAACTTACGTTTGTCACAAATATATCACTCAACTTTACAAAACGTTTCAACAAAGTCATTCCGATCACTCTCCGGTCAAAAACCCACCGGCGCTGCTAACGCGGCGCCACGTGAGATTTCATGGGAGGTCACTTAACTTGTTAAGTGATGACATGGCATGCCACACACACCCACCCACCCCACCCTTAGTTCACCCCACACCCATTACACAAAATTTCTTTTCTTCCTCTCCAACCCCCTGAATCGTTGAATCATCTTCTTCGTCGTGCTCTTTCTCTCGCAGTTCCTCTCTCGCGATCTTGCTCTCCCCTCCCCCCCCCCACCGGTTCGTCTTCTTCGTCGTGCTCTCTCGCTCGCGGTTCCTCCCTCACGGTCGTGCTCTCCCCTCCCTTCCCCCTCCCCCAGTGTCCAGCAATAGCTAGCAGAAAGAGGAATTTCTGACTTCTACAAGCATGTGCAGAAGCGTCAAGCAATGTTTTCTACGTCTCAAAAGTTTCAGCAAGATGGAAGAAATAATGGAGAAAACCAATTCCACAGGAAGTGAGATACAGCATTTATATTCTTTAGTCAAAAAAGAAGAAATTTTACCAAAATAAGATTACTTTTTCTTCCCAGGTTTTCCGGTGGGATGGAGATGGAGGCACCCAAACTTGTCCATTCTCTAGAGAACTTTCAATTGCGCGAAGTCGCGTTTTTGACAAATCATGTCGTACACGGTGGTTCCTAGAATTCCAATTTAAGGTAGAAGGTGATTCAAACCCTTCAGGTCTACTATATGAGGCGAGACTTCGGGGCAACATTTGGAGTGACAGGATCGCACAAATACAGTGCGCGAAATATTTTAAACGAATTACTTAACTTAAAATGAAATATTAAGGTACAGATGGACGACGAAAGAAAGATTCCATACATCGGTTAGTCCATTTATATGCACAACTATTATGGTTATATCATCGATACGAGTTTCATATCGAAGCCATAGCCGATACGATTCAAAGAACAATTGCAAAGACGAGCATCACGAGGATCTTTAAACTTTGCAACCTTGAAATTTAAATAATGAAAAGAAAATGACAGAGGAAAACATCAACGCATTTTCATTTGGGTCGAAGAATGTGAATCGACAAGCTCGTGAAGAAATAGAACCAAACAATATGCACACACAACATTGAAAGATCAATACCTTACGTTAAATTACAAATACAATAAACATCTAAATACTTATTTTGCATCAAGCAAGTTTTGAATGGTGCCCAATTGGTAGAAAATATTCTTTATGGGCGGTTAACCAACTTCGGTCTCATACTCATCATACAATCTATCTACCAACCGTATAAATTCAACTTTAAGTGCGGTAATTCCAAATAAGCTCACTAACAGGAAATGACAACATTAGTTAAACCACTAGATAGATAACAAGACAAATACATGGACCAGGTCTTCATCGGCCTTACCAAGTTTGTACTGACTATTGAATATTGAACCAATGTTTTAGCACTCCACCACCAAATTGTAATGGGAAAGAATAGTTCACATATTTCTTAACTAACCCAGTTATTCCTCTTTTTTGTGGGTCTTCCATTATGGCCAATTTTCATCGGACAGCTATTTTCTGTGAAATGCTGAGTTCCGAGTTTTATAATTAGAACACCAAGTTGCACGACCGCGTGACCGCGAGAAAGGAACCACGAGCGAGAGAGAGCACGGCGAAGAAGACGAACCAGGTGGGGGAGGGGGAGGGGAGAGCACGACCACGAGAGAGGTAACGGGAGAGAGAGAGCACAGCGAAGAAGACGAACCAGGGGGGTTGGAGAGCACGACCGCACGACCGCGAGAGAGGAACCGCGAGCGAGAGAGCACGGCGAAGAAGACGAACCAGTAGGGGAAGGGGGAGGGGAGAGCACGATAACGAGAGAGGAACCGCGGGAGAGAGAGCACGGCGAAGAAGACGATTCAACGATTCAGAGGGTTGGAGAGGAAGAAAAGAAATTTTGTGTAATGGGTGTGGGGTGAACTAAGGGTGGGGTGGGTGGGTGTGTGTGACATACCATGTCATCACTTAACAAGTTAAATGAGCTCCCATGAAATCCCACGTGGCTCCATGTCAGCAGCGCCGGTGGGTTTTTGACCGGAGAGTGATCGGAGTGACTTTGTTGAAACGTTTTGTAAAGTTGAGTGATATATTTGGGATAAATGTAAGTTTAGTGACCAAAGTGTTACAAACTGCATACTTGAGTGACCATCTGTGAAATTAACCCGTAAGAAAATTAAGAAGTTACAACATTAATTTAGATCAACATTGATGGGTCTATTGGATACACATTAGAATGTGTATGTGCACATCTCGATATATGATTTAATGGATCCATCGATGTTGTAGCAAAAGTATGCATACATTAAAATGCATAATCAAATTGACTCATTAATGTTATCCCCAAAATTTCTTGTTTTTTTCTTCAACAATTATGTGTATGTGTGCAATTATGCGTGTGTGTGTGTGTATGTATGGGGGGGCTAGGTTATTTAATTATTAGGTAGTGGTCTTCCCTTGTTTCTGTTGTGGAATATGAATGACCATACATGTACACCAATATATTGTGTAGTCATGTAACTTGTATTTCTCACTTAATAGTACTTCCACTTGTCTATGTATTATCATGTAACTTGTAATCCTCTCCAATGTACATCACCTTTTTCATGTATTGTCTATGTTGCTTGTGATGTGTTGTATGACTTGTGGTATATGTATAACTTGTACACATTGTATAAGCACAATTATCATTATCACCAAATGGCCTATATAAAGGGTGCCAACCCCATTGTAATTCACACACCAAGTTGAATGAAAACTTCTCATTCCAACTATCTCATTTCTTCTCTTCTCCTTTGTAGTAGTAGTTTGTAGTAGAAGAAGTTCTTAGTCTTCTATTTCCTTCTCTAGTTCTTAGCAAGTTCCAACTCAATTTACAACACGTTATCAACACGAAGTTGCTCTACAAGAGGAGTTCTTGAAGATCAAGAAGCTTTTCAAAGATATAAAGTTAAGACGTTATAATTTTTATTAATTTAAATAAGTTCAATTTATTTTCATGTTGTCATGATTAATTTCTTTTTGTTACATGCATATTTAATTATGTAAATGTATTTTATTCATACATTATGCATTGTAACGTCACCGACTACGAAATTATGCTCTGTAGTTGCGTCTTGTACGATCTTCTACATCATAAATCAAAAGTCAATGTGTGACATATAATTTTTCTCTTAAAACTACAAACGATTAGTTATTGTTCTATTCTTGATTTTATAATACAAATAATGTTATAAGTTTGAGTTGATAGTGGGTAAGCTTTGTCCCCGGTAAAGCTAACCATTGAAAGGGGGACGGGTTATCCCGTTCGAGGAGCGTGGTATTAAGTAGACTTTGTCTCGCCACCCAACCTGGAGGTTGTCCTACCAACTCATACGAATAGTATATTTTGTTTATTAACGAATCAAGTTGTGAACATATATTTAATCATATGTTACGTTTTTACATAAAAAGGGAAAAACTATTTTATATTAAATTTATTTTCAAAATATTATTCAACCATAGTTGAACTTGTTGCCTTATTATATTACCAACAAGAATTACTTGTCATGGCAATTAGATACTACAATTTGTGAATAAAGCATATATGTAAAACTGTGTGTTATACATAATCATTCGCCAATTTCTCTTCAGAGATTTGAAAAGTGAATATTTCACTTTATATATCTTTTCATCTTATGGAGTTATATATATACATACCAAAAGGGTAATGCTCCAAAAGCTCAAAATGAACGGCTGTGTCTCATGCTACAAAATTTAATTAGTCAAATATTAATTATAATTCCACAATTTTAATTACCTCTATGTTGAGGCTATGTGAAAATATGACTGATGTGACAATAATAATAATGTCATGTGGCTCGCCTCGATTTATTGCTGCAACAAATATCGAGTGCGCACGTCAATCCAATAAATATTAAGGATTGATTTATGGTCTCATGGTAGCTGAGTAAAATAATGAGATATTATAAATATAATATCGCTCCCGTCCAATTAGTTCAGCTTCAAATTAAGAAGCATATGTTGCATATAATGATCATGATCGCAATAATAAATTTATGGACGCGAAAAATGTGAGAATATCAGGTAAAGGTTGTATTGACAATTCCACCAAAAATTGGAACAAAAGTGGTGCACCACTACAAAAGGCAAATAATTATTGACAATAAGCGCTCATAATTGTGACATTTTTTTTGGTCTTATATGAAAGTTTATTTTGCCTAAATATTGTCATATATATACCCGAATGTTTTTATGACCTTTACTATGCCTTCAAAATCAAAGGCAAAATATTATGAATTTTATCATTAAAATAACTCGATAAAACAAGCACTTCGAGATGTGTTTAAATTGTTACCTAAATATGGGCGATGAGTTTATATCTTGTGTATCGTGCTACATGCATATACATTATAATGTAAAAGTGAACATTTCTCGAATTCGAACTTAGCGGAGGCTAATGTTCAGGCAATATCGGATATAACAATTTTATTGTTAATGTCTTGTTCAGAAGAAGTCTACTCATAATAATAGAAAATTTATCTATATGAATATGATTTAATCTAAGTATAATATTTTCGGCTTTAACTTCTGGAATTTATAAGGCACATTAAAATGAATATCGTCTTAAATCAAATGACATTCATAATGTGGAAAGATCTATTTGATTATCCATAATCATCAATAATACAAAAAATCATAAATTCGCACAGACATCCTTTATCGAACTGAATTTTTTTTATCAATTGGAGATTATCCCAAGACAAATCAATAGAGACTTATATTGATTTAACTCTCCATCAATTATATTATAAGATGCCTTGGATCCCTAATAGGAAATTTATTTATAGCAAATTTTGCTGATTGTCACTTTGATGAAGCAATTTTCCCACCATTAGGGGGAGATAAGAAACCAATTCAAAAGGAATGACGCGAAATTGCTTGGAATGTATCAACTTTATAACATTATGATCCATGCACAAATCAATGTGAACTTGAAGTTCAAAAGATCATTCATTTGCAACAAATCGCAAATCAATTACTCGATGCATTTAATGATGCAAAACAAGTGACAAAATCACATATTCTAGCTGTAAATGCTCCTGCAAGAATTGATGTCTTTGTGCAACAAAATGCACAAGAACCAACGAAACGCTTAAAGAGTGGAAGACCAGTTGGTTCAAATGATACAATTCCTCGAAAGAAGAAAATAGGAGTAAAAATAAATACAAATCAAAATACTCATGAGAAAACACAAGAATCCTTTGATAAGGATTTTTCAGAACAAGTTGATTCTGACGAGGAACAACTGCTTCTAGAAAAAGAGGAAAAAGATGAAAATAATGAGATCTCAATAAATTATTTAAACGCTGGTAAGATTTGGGATCGAAATAAAATTGTTCCTGATGATATATTTGCTTTCAATGTGTCATTTGAAATATGTGAAAATGATGATGATCCAGAACCACGATCAGTGGACGAATGTCGAAAAAGACTTGATTGGCGAAAATAGCAAGAGGCTATCCAAGCAGAGCTAAACTCGTTAAGGAAACGAGAGGTTTTTGGACCGATTGTTTAAACGCCAGATGGCGTAAAACCTATCGGATATAAATGGGTATTTGTACGAAAGAGAAACGAAGAAAATGAAGTTACAAGGTATAAAGCAAGACTTGTAGCTCAAGGTTTCTCACAAAGACCTGACATTGATTATGAGGAAACATATTCTCATGTTATAGATGCAATTACATTTCGGTTCTTGATGAGCCTTACAGTTTCTAAAGGGCTTGATATCCATTTAATGGATGTCGTTACATCATATATGTACGGATCCCTAGACAGTGAGATATATATGAAAATCCCTGAAGGATTTGTAATATCCGAAGAAATAAAATCAAAACCTCATAACATGCATTATATAAAATTACAAAGGTCTTTGTACGGATTGAAACAATCCGGACGAATGTTACACACATCTTAGTGATTATTTACGGACAGAAGGAAATGTAAATAATCCGTTTTACCCATGTGTCTTCATTAAAAGATCATCAACAGGATTTGTGATTATTGATGTATATGTTGATGATTTAAATATAGTAGGAAACCACGACGACATCGTTACAACATCCGAATACTTGAAAAAGGAATTCGAGATGAAATAACTTGGAAAAACAAGACTTTGTCTTGGTTCGCCAATTGAACATTTTTCAAGTGGAGTATTTGTCCATCAATCAAATTATATTGAAAAAATATTAAAAAGATTTTATATGGACAAGATGATGGGGCATGTGCCCTAGGTGGATGTTATATACATTATTGATTAGGTTGTATCGATTTGATATTCGTACGACTTGGGTAGTCATAATGTCTTGCTAGAGGCCACTTATGACTTGTATACCAAAATGTGTTTTGGTACACCGCCAACGTTGTATGAGCCTATTGGGTCGCACACTAAGAATGGTTTTGCGAGATTTTAAGACGATTGAGAAAAACGAATTTTATGTGATAAAATTCATGACATAAACGTCCTTGTGGTGTATTACACTTATACTTCTTTAAGTAAGGGTATATGTGTAATTTACTTAAACGTCTATATACAAGAGTTGTATAAATAGACGCTTTAAGTTAGAATACACTAACAAAAGATCAAAAGGCCAAAACTCCTTTTCGTTTAAGAAACGACTTAGGGTTTTTGGTATGCTCGGATCGTTTTGGAGAGATTCAAAAGGTTTGACATTCTCTCGACGCTAGCACTTCAATCTCGGCCGCCGTTCGTGTGTGGATCGATAGAGTGGAATTAGATTCACATCCATTGAGCACTCCAATGGTTTTGTAATCTCACGTGAACCCCAAAACCCACAAGGATCTATTTCGACCTCATGAAAGTAATGAAGAGCTAATTGGAAAGTAATGAAGAGCTAATTGGTTAAGTGCATATTTAAGTGCAATTGGTGCACTTATGTATTTTGCAAATTGTACAAGACCTGACATTGCTTTTGTTGTCAACCTACTTGCAAGATACAACTCTTCACCAACTTGAAGACATTGGAATGGTGTTAAACATGTTTTCCGATATCTTCGAGGAACAAGTGACATGGGTTTATTTTACTCGATAGGGGTAAAATTGAATCTCCAAGGTTATGCTGATGCTGAATTTTTATCTGATCCCCACAAGGCCCGTTCTCAAACGGGATATGTATTCACCTGTGGCAATACTACTATATCGTGGAAGTCAGTAAAGCAAACTATGGTTGCTACTTCTTCCAATCATTCTGGAGTACTTGCAATTCATGAAGCAAGTCGCGAATGTGTATGGTTGAGAAAAACGATTGAACATATTCAAGAATCATGTGGATTGCCTTCAATAAAAGATTTTCCAACCATATTATATAAAGATAATGCAGCATGTATTGCACAATTAAGTGAAGGATTCATAAAAGGAGACAGAACAAAACATATTTCACCAAAATTCTTTTATGCTCATGAGCTTCAAAAGAATGGTGAAATTGATGTCAAGCAAATCCGATCGAGTGATAATCTTGCTGATTTATTCACAAAAGTCTTACCAACTATAACATTTAAAAGACTTACATATGGTATTGAATTGCGTAAACTTAAGGACATTGCAAGTAAAGAAACTAAACAAGTTTCGTTCATGTTCATATGAGGGGGAGTTATCGATTAGTGTATTGTACTCTTTTTCCCTTAGCTATGGTTTTATCCTATTGGGTTTTCCTAGCAAGGTTTTTAATGAGTCAATCTTAACAATATTATACCCATCTTAATATTTATGAGAATAGTGTACTCTTTTTCTTTTACTATATTTTTTCCACATGGTTTTTCTTAGTAGAAGTTTTAACGAGGCGCAATCTTTAAGCAAGTGTCATCCAAGGGAGAGTGTTGTGGAATATGGATGACCATACATGTACACCAACATATTGTGTAGTCATGTAACTTGTATTTCTCACTTAATAGTACCTTACTTGTATATGTATTGTCATGTAACTTGTAATCCTCTCCAATGTACACCAACTCTTTCATGTATTGTCTATGTTGCTTGTGATGTGTTGTATGACTTGTGGTGTTTGTATAACTTGTACACATTGTATAAGTACAATTATCATCATCGCCAAATGGCCTATATAAACATTGTAATTCACACACCAAGTTGAATGAAAACTTCTCATTCCAACTATCTCATTCTTCTCTTCTCCTTTGTAGTAGTAGTTTGTAGTAGTAGAAGTTCTTAGTCTTCTATTTCCTTTTCTAGTTTTTAGCAAGTTCCAACTCAATTTACAACAGTTTCCACCTTGGGTTGTCTTTATTGGAAGTTTGAGTTTTCATCGCTTGTTTGGAAGTTTTTTTTTCTTTTGTAGGTCTAGTAGTGGGACTGTATACTTTTTTTGTCACAAACGGTATGCTATTTCATTTCATATGTTTGTTAAAATAGAATCATTGATTGTCATACGATATCATTATTATAGTCGTTGTGCTTCAAAACAAGTCTTATTGCAGTTAGACTTTTTTTTAGTCAGACTAAACGCACCCCACCTTTTACCTAGGGCACTCCAGTGAAAAAGTCAAACTTAAAAAAAGTTAGTTCTACTGCAAAATGACCCTTATGCCCCTCACTGGATTAGTGCGCCCCACTGTCCTTTTCCTCTTGTTTAGTGCATCCCACCATCATCCCTCCACATACTCTTCTGTGATTTATAAGGAATCATCAAGTGGTTCGGCCTCACAGTCTGAATCTCCAATTGTAGAGTTGGTTAGAGCCCACCGAACATTTAACAGGAGAGTTGGTCGGAACCCACCGAATCTTTAGGTCGGTAATTGTCAACCAAGTTTCACGAAAGAGGTTCGGTTTGACAACACCAAACCTAGAAGATAAGTCTCGATCACATGTCGCTGAATTTAAAATAGATATATTGACCAAAGTTTTGGAGTTGGGTGCTTCAATTTGGATGAAGGGGTATTTTGGTAAAAATGTTGGGGTGCCTTAATAAATTGAAATTTGGATTTGGGGTGCACTTAGAAATTGGGTGCCCTAAGTAAAAGGTGTTGTGCGCTTTGTCGAATCTTTTTTTGAATAATTACAATTTTAGTGAATCTTAATGGACTATTGCTAAGTCCTATTATTAGTAGGGGTGAGTAGCGGTCTCCGCAAAAGCGCCCAAACCGTTAAAACTATCTAGTCTAATCAGTTTTTTAACTAAAGATTTGGAGTTAGTTTAGAAAAATCGAAAACCACGATTTCGTTGTTTAGTGGTGGCTTTCACTTATAGAAAAACTACGGTTCACCAAACCGCAAAACCTCCCCCAAATTTGGAATGGAATGGAATGGATTTGAAGCTTTTTTATGTTGTTTTAACTTTGGAAATGAACATAGACTCATATTTTTGATTGAATTCGTGTGTTTCATTCTGTTTTTAGTGGATAGTCGTGTAAGGACATATATTTTGTTGATGGATACGTATGGACTTGCATGGTGTGGCATTGTTTTTAAATGTTTCGTAGAAAAATTGCAAAATCAGACAGGCCAAATTGTGCAAACCGTGGTTGGTTTAGTTGATGTTGTGAGCGTTCTCGATTTAGTGGTGGTTTGCAAAACGACCAAACCGTGAACCATCGATTTAGTGGCGGTTTGATGGTTTTCACTATCAACCCCTTTTAATTATTAGTGAATCTCAATGTACTATTACTAGACTAGAGTAATTGTTTTTTATCTATATAGTTGTGGTCGTTGTGATTAATGAAATTTCTCGTTTACTTCAAGAAAGATAGATGTAAAAGAGTTGGTTCTCTTCCTTGAGAGGTTGTTGTCCTCACTGAGAGGTTGCATTTCATTTTTTCAATTCTTAACATAAATCGTCTACCTTTTCTCCAGACAACACCAATCGTCTCCCTCTTCTCCCCCATTCAGTATACATATCCTCTCAGTTTTCTATGCCCTCGTTCCCTACTGATCAGGTGTATATGGTCTTGCCATTACCTCTTTTCCCTAACCAACCTCTACTCCACTGCCGCTTATAACCCAAACCTCCGTTTCTCCTTGACCTTCCCATAACCCACTCTTCCTCCATTAGATTCGAGCCTCACCCAAGCAATCTATCAACACTTCCATACCCCTTATATCCGAGCTTATATTACCTAATACCTACCAGTAGCCATTATCACCTAAACCTATCCTTTCCTCCATAAAATCTGATCATTACTCAAGCATTCCAACAATACGTTCACCCTCCTATCCTGTAGCCTACCTCAATCAATATACCTTAGTACACATCTTCACCTAACCCTAACCTAAACTCTAACTTACTACCCCAATATGGTGGATAACCTTACACATGACCTAGCCTGATTCAGGCTTACCAATCAAGAGGCCAAACTACTAAAGATTCAACTTAATCCCTAATCCTCGACACTTAGAAGGTGTAATCTCGGCCTCCTAGGCCACTGAATCACCGAAAAAGAATTCAACAAAAAAGGGTTAAAAGAGGCCCTTCTTAAAAGTTGGAACCAAAGTTTGAGGTGGAATCAAATATATTTCAAATCTCTTTTCCTAAAGAAGTGAAAAGCGATCATGTCTCAATCACGGTCCCTAGTTGTTCAAACGGAATCTCTTCGCCATCACTCAGTGGCACGAGAAAATAGAACTGAAGTTAGAAAGTTTTACTAATGTTGTATTTTGGGTACAAATATGTAAACTTCCCCTACAATATAGAGACTCGATGGCAGTGTAGAAGATTGGAGAAAGGAATAGGATTGTAGTGGAGTCCGATTCGGGTTTTGTTACTAAAGGCATCGAGCAAAGGAAATTTATGCGAGTTAAGGTCGAAATTCCTTTGATCTCCACTTATGAGAGGGCTATGTCTTGAGGTTGATGAGAAAACACCATATAGATCCCATTCAAATATGAACGACTTCTTTCATTTTGTATTACTATGGTCGATTAGATCATGAGGAGGTCATATATTCGGAAAAGATAAAGGATCGAAAGTCGAGAGTTAAAAAACCATATACTTATGGGGGTATAGTTGAATGTTGGTACACCATTACGCTAGTTTGATGTCAAATTCCCTGAATTTAGCCGAAAAATCAGGCGGATGAGTTGCCAAAAATTTCTCCAATGGCCATCCAGGCGGTGCCAGAACCTAGAATGGCGGAGGAGAACCATTCTCGATCGATGGAGGATGCGTCGGCTAATCACGTGCTCATGTCAAAAATCATAATAACTGAGCATTACGATAAGGCGCGATCAAGTCAATTGTCGGTGTTGGGTTTTGGGGTTCATACGCGGCGAGAGATTACAAAACAATTTTGACAAAAACCCTAACAGGATCCAAATCTAATTCCATTAAAAACGTTTAAACCAAGAAAACTTAATCATACCTCGGTCACAAAATACCTTTATGAAGGCTGATCGATCTCTAAGGCGCTGCCTACGATGAACGCCCTCTATCAGCAGTCCACACACGAATGGCAGCCGAAACTTGAAGTGCTAGCTTCGAGAGAATACCAAACTTTTTTGTTTCTCTCCAAAACGATCTAGAGATACCAAAAACCCTAAGTCGTTTCTAAAACGAAAATAGAGTTTCACCCTTAATCTTTCATACGTGTGTTCTAACTTAAAGCGTCTATTTATACAACCCTTGTATATAGACGGTTAAGTAAATTACACATATACCCCTACTTAAAGAAGTATAAGTGTAATACACCACAATGACGTTTATGTCATGAATTTTATCATATAAAATTTATTTTTCTGAACCATCTTAAAATCTCGCAAAACCATTCTTAGTATGCGACCCAATAGGCTCATACAATGTTGGCTGTGTACCAAAACACATTTTGGTATACAAGTCATAAGTGCCCTCTAGCAAGACATTATGACTACCCAAGTTGTACGAATATCAAATCAATACAACATAATCAATAGTGTATATAACATCCTTTTGTCACATGATATCCTTTTGATCAAACATAAGGCATGGAATTGTCATCCAACATGTTCAATCGTACTAGTCTCGATCTCTAGGTATACTGAAAACATCCAAGTGACATTGATCAATATCAATTCACTTAGACTAGGCCTTTTAACAGCCTAACACATCGAGGGATCCACTGGATATCTCTCTTTATATGAGAGGGACAAATTCTATCTTGATTACACAACTTCATCACATTGCTCACATAGTAACCAATCACAACCTTTATAATCGTCCGGTTAAAGACAACGTTTGATAGTGTCAAATCAATGTGTTCCTAATGTTGAAGTCTTTAGTAATCTCAAGTCAGAGGATTGAAAAATATACATATCATGAGAAACAACTATGACTTAATTCATGTGATGTTCTCATAGTGGGTCGGTCCAGTACTTTGTTCCCTAACAAGTACTCGTGATCTTGATTCGTATCGCTATATGTGTAATCATCATATGATCATCAATCAAGACTCACACTAGTCTTAATTCATTATAGTTCCCAGTATAATGATCGATTAGGGACATTTAGGATATTTCTGTAAATACCAATAGATCTTATTATAATGTAAACATGCAAATTAATTATAATAAACAACAAATGAAATCCTCTATTTTATTAACTAAAAGTATTCATAAAGACAGTTAATGGATTGACCTAGGCACATGCCACAACATCTCCCACTTGCACCCGGACCAATCATACATGCATCTAATGCCTAATGATCTAACATAACCATCATGTTTTGCTTGTGGAAGAGCTTTTGTCAATGGATCTGCAACGTTGTCTTGATAGGTACTCTGCAAATCTTCACGTCTCCCCTCTCAATAATTTCTCTGATGAGATGAAAATGCCTGAGTATATTTTTGGATCTGTGGTGTGATCTAGGTTCCTTGGCCTGTGCTATTGCCCCGATATTGTCATAATACAAACAAACAGGGTTAGCAATACTTGGAACCACACCTAGTTCAGAAATAAACTTTTTGATCCAAAGCGCCTCCTTTCTTTGCATCGGACGTTTTAAATATACTCAACTTGTTGTAGAATCTCGCACCCTGATCTCTTGCTTGAACTTTTCCATCTTATTGCACCCTCATTCAAAGTAAACACATATCCAGACTGCGGTCTAAAATCATTTATATCAGTTTGAAAACTTGCATCTTTGTAACCATTTACAACTAGATCATTTTCAAAACCTCCATAGACCAAGAACACTTCATTAGTCCTTCTTAAGTATTTAAGAATGTTCTTTACTGCTATCCAGTGACTCTCACCAGGATCTGACTGATATCTGCTTGTAGTGCTCAAATCATATGATACATCAGGTCGAGTGCATAACATGACATACATGATAGATCCAATAGCTGATGCATATGGAATCTTATTCATACGGTCTCACTCATCATTTGTCTTAGGACATTGAATCTTGCTAAGACTTATGCCATGTGACCTTGGCAACAATCCTCTTTTAGAGTTTTGCAAACTGAACATATTCAGCACCTTGTCTATGTAAGCACTCTAACTTAGACAGATTAGCCTCTTACATCTATCCCTATAGATCCTTATCCCTAGGATATGGGCTGCATCTCCTAAGTCTTTCATTGAGAAATATTTCCCTAACCAAGACTTGACATTCTGCAATGTTGGGATGTCATTTCCAATGAGTAATATATCATCAACATACAGTACCCGAAATACAACTACACTCCCACTAACCTTCTTGTATACATATGGCTCATCTTCGTTCTTAATAAAATCAAAATCCTTGATTGCTTCATCAAAACGAAGACTCCAATTTCGAGAAGCTTGCTTTAATCCATAAATGGATCTTTGAAGCTTGCATACCTTCCTAGAATTCTCAGGATGTACAAAACCTTCAGGTTGTGTCATATACACGTCCTCAAGCAGCTTTCCATTAAGAAATGTTGTTTTTACATCCATTTGTCATATCTCATAGTCATAATATGCAGCAATGACAATTAAAATTCTTATGGATTTAAGCATGGCTACTGGCGAAAAAGTTCATCATAATCAACACCTTGAGTCTGCCTGAAACCTTTTGCTACAAGTCTTGCTTTAAAAATATGCACTTTGCCATCCATGTCAGTTTTTTTCTTGAAAACCCATTTATGTCCAATGGTCTTACCACCTTCAGGTAAATCAACCAAGTTCCAAACTTGGTTATCATATATGGATTGCATCTCAGAGTTCATGGCACTTAGCCATTTATCTGAGTCTGGTCCAGATATAGCCTCTTGATAAGTGATGGGCTCATTTTGATCCATAAGAAACACATCACGACTATCAGTAATGAGAAATCTGAATCTCTTTGGCTCATGTCTTACCCTACCAGATTTACGTGGGCCTAGTGACACTGGTGGAGGTTCAACTGATTCAGAACGTTGTTGAACTTCCAGTAGCGGTTCAGTGTTTATTTGTGATTTTTGAACTTCTTCAATATTTACTTCTTTCCCACTAGTGTCTTTTGAAATAAACTATTTTTCCTTAAAGTCACCATACCGAGCAACAAACACTTTGTTCTCAGCGGGATTATAAAAGTAATATCCTTTTTGTTTTTTTGGGATACCCCACAAATAAACACTTATCAGATTTAGGTGCTAGTAATTCTGAGACTTGTCGCTTTACATAAGCCTCACAACCCCAAATCTTAAGAAAAGAAAAACTAGGTTTCTTCCCGTACCATATCTCATATGGTGTTTTATCAACCACTTTAGAAGGAACTCGATTTAGAGTGAAAGCTGCAGTTTGTAATGCATAACCCCAAAAGGATAATGGAAGATATGCATGACTCATCATAGATCGAACTATATCTAATAAGGTTCGATTTCTCCTTTCAGAAAGTCTATTCCAATGTGGAGTTGCTGGTGGAGTCAATTGGGAGACAATCCCACAATTTCTAAGATGGTCATCAAATTCTTGGCTTAAATATTCACCACCTCGATCTGATCGAAGTGTTTTGATAGTTTTACCAAGTTGATTATGTACTTCATTTTGAAACGTTTGAAAAATCTCAAATGATTCAGCTTTATGTTTCATTAGATAAATATAACCATATCTGCTGAAATCATCACTAAATGTAATGAAGTACTGATAACCTCCTCTAGCCATTATGTTTATAGGACCGCATACATCAGTATGTATTAGACCTAATAAATCACTTGCCCTTTCACTGTGTCCGGTAAAGGGACTTTTAGTAATCTTGCCTAGCAAACAAGATACGCACGTTTCATATGTTTCTAAATCAAATGAATCTAGAAGCCCATCTTTATGGAGCTTCGTTATGCGTTTCTCGTTTATGTGCCCGAAACGACAATGCCAAAGATAGGTTTGATTCAAATCATTTGACTTGAATCTTTTGTATTTATGTTAAAGACTGGAGTATCAGTGGACATTTTCATGCTTAGAATATAAATATCATCACACAAATCAGCATTTGCATAAAATATACCTTTACGAGAAATGGAACATCTATTATTCGCAATAGTAAAATCAAAACCATCCATATCCAAGCATGAAACAGAAATGATGTTTTTGCTCAAGGCAGGCACAAAATAACAATTATTTAAAGTTAAAATAAGTCCACTAGGTAAGACTAAGTCATATGATCCAACAGCCAGGGCATCAACTCTTGCTCCATTCCCTACGCGGAGGATGACTTCTCCTTTCTTCAACTTTCTACTTCTGGTGAGTCTCTGCACATTTATACAAATGTGAGATCCACATCCGGTATCTAATACCCAGGAATCACTAGTAGGATAAATTAATTTCAATAACATAAATATATGTAGTGGTAGTCGCACTACCCTTTTTCTACTTTAGATCTTCCAGATAGAGTTTGCAATTTCTGAACCAATGTCCAGGTATATGGCAGAAATGACAATTTTCTTCTTTTTCTTTTGGGTATTTTGAAGCAGGAACAAGCTGAGGCTTGACTTGTTCCACAGGCTTTACGACAGGTGCGGCAGCAGCCTTGGCAACTCTAGCTTTGCCTTTGCCTTTCTTCTTCATTATTTTTCCCTTTTGAACCATCAACATATTGCTAGAGGGTTTCTTGATATTTTGTTCAGCAGTTTTGAGCATCAAATGCAACTGTGAAATTGATTTCTCCATATTATTCATATTGTAGTTCATCACAAATTGTGAGTAACTCTCTGGTAATGAATTCAGGATCAAATCCGTAGCCAACTCTTGGCTTTTGGGAAATCCGAGTCTATCGAGCTGGTCAACATAGCCCTTCATCTTCAAAACATGAGGACTAACTGACGCACCCTCAGTCATCTTGCAAGAATGTAGGTTGTTGACTGTCTCGAACCTTTTTGCCTAGCTTCTTGTTGGAACATTTCCTTCAGCGTTATAGCCATGTCGTAGGCTTCCATTAGTTCCATGTCCTTACGAGTTCGGGAACCATAGTTGCCGACATAATACATGCAACATCGGTAGAATCGTTGACATGCTTATTATGCGCATCCTTCACAGCTTTCGTAGCATTGGCTGGTGGGTCCTCAGGGATTGGAGCATCCATGACATACAACTTGCGTTCATGCTTAAGAACAATTCTCAAGTTTTTGAACCAGTCAAGAAAGTTAGTCCTAGATAGCTTATCCTTCTTAAGGATGGATCGCAGTGACAAGGGATTATTGTTACTTGAAAAGGTCATTGATCTACAATAAAGATTATGCAAAGTTTATTTTAGTATAGATGAATAGACTCCCACTAAATTAAAAACCCTCCTAAAATATATTGTTTATTTAGGGGACTAAAATCCATATTTC
Source organism: Stephania yunnanensis (assembly GCA_039657365.1). Classification (NCBI taxonomy): domain Eukaryota; kingdom Viridiplantae; phylum Streptophyta; class Magnoliopsida; order Ranunculales; family Menispermaceae; genus Stephania; species Stephania yunnanensis. The sequence goes on along the minus strand of CM077584.1, from coordinate 45,377,730 downwards.
ACCTAATTCTATGACAGCTATGTCATGAAATACAAAACTAGATTATTTAGGTAGGTAACAATTACCAATTACATCTTATGTAATTTTAGATACTTTTATGAGATACGAGACATCTTATGTCTTATTATGTTTTTTATCTCATCATGTGGCTAAAGCTCAAAATTATTTTGATAGCTTTATTAAGTCGGACCATTTAAAATATTTATGTAACTCTTACCCAACTTGTCTCACCAAGATAACACAATACACCCAGCTATGGCTGAAACTATATTAGCGTCATCGAGACCTTAACAATTGTTTAAAATGGATGGCACGAGACTTAAAACTTAATAGAAGGATTTTATTCAGTTTTAGTGATTTTATGTAAACAATGAAATATCATATATTTTATTGATTTGTTCAATCACTAAAAAATTTGGGAGATTTTTATACTGTTCACTAATAAAAGAATTTATGTGCGCTAGGATTAGTTAGATGGCGGTCCCGGCGTGGTTCCGCTGACCGGTCTCCGGACAAAGGAACAGGGGGCAACGCCCCCCCCCTTTTTTTTTAGGAGACGAATTCAATTCCGAAAACTAAAATTCATTATAGAAAATTATATTTTTCGCTGATTTTATTATCCTAAATTAACCCCTTAATTTATCCGAAATTAAGTCAATTAAAACATTTTAATTAACCCGAGCCCACATCTAACTAATCATCTTATCATAATCCAATTAGGATTTAAGATATTTGAATCGTAGCATATCACCAATAACTAAATTCTCGTTATTTATCTCATATCCAATAGGGATAACGAAATCGATTTTGCTAATATCACCTAATCTAATTTGTTATATATCTCTTATCAAATAGAAATTTCATAACAAAATAGATATAACGAGATAAATAAATAATTTTGAAAAATAATTATTTGCAATTTCGGTCCTCATCCAAATAATCACAAACATGTAATTGAATCATGAACTACTATCCCAATCGAACCTAATCATATTAGTTTCGAATTAATATTAAGACTTATACAATTTAAAGAGATTTCATTAAAATTATTCGAATGTAACCTAAATATTCATACTTAATTATAGAGATTTCATCCATGCATCAATACACGAAAAATAAAGATTATACCTAATTGTGTCATGGTTACCTGCATGTACGAAGCTGATTTCAATTAAATCATGAATATATGTATCATATACACAAAACATGATAATAAATCTCACAGAAAACTTATGTATATCACATACACATCAACTATTAACATGCTTTCAATCATATATCATGTATAGATCAGAAGAAAACATGGAATGAATTTAATGGAATCGAACTCGATGTCTTTGATACCTCTGTTTGGTTTTGGGGTTCAAACGCAGCGGAGATTACAAAGCAATTTTGACAAAAACCCCGACAGGATCCGAATATAATTCCATTAAAAATGTTTAAACCCAGAAAACTTAACCATACCTCGGTCGCAAAATACCTTTATGAAGGTTGATCGATCTCTAAGGCGTTGCCTACGATGAAGGCCCTCTATCAGCGGTCCACACACGAATGGCGGTCGAGACTCGAAGTGCTAGCTTCGAGAGAATACCAAACCTTTTTGTTTCTCTCCAAAAAATGATCCAGAGCGTACCGAAAAACCATAATTCATTTTAAAACGAAAATAGAGTTTCAGCTCTTACTCTTTCATACATGTGTTCTAACTTAAAGGGTCTATTTATACAACTCTTATATATAGACGGTTAAGTAAATTACACATATACCTCTACTTAAAGAAGTATAAGTGTAATACGCCACTAGGACGTTTATGTCATAAATTTTATCATATAAAATTTATTTTTCTGAACCATCTTAAAATTTTGCAAAACCATTCTTAGTGTGCGACCCAATAGGCTCATATAACGTTGGCAGTGTACCAAAACACATTTTGGTATACAAGTCATAAGCGGCCTCTAGCAAGACATTATGACTACCCAAGTTGTACGAATATCAAATCGATACAACCTAATCAATAGTGTATATAACATCATTTTGTCACACGATATCCTTTTGATCAAATATAAGGCATGGAATTGTCATCCAACATGTTCAATCGTACTAGTCTCGATCTCTAGGTAGACTGAAAACATCCAAATGACATTGATCAATATCAATTCACTTAGACTATGCCTTTTAGCAGCCTAACACATCGAGGGATCCACTGGATATCTCTCTTTATATGAGAGGGACAAATTCTATCTTGATTACACAACTTCATCACATTGCTCACACAGTAACCAATCACAACCTTTATAATCTTCCAGTTAAAGACAACGTTTGATAGTGTCAAGTCACCGTGTTCCTAATGTTGAAGTCTCTGGTAATCTCAAGTCAGATGACTGAAAAATATACATATCATGAGAAACAACTATGACTTAATCCATGTGATGTTCTCATAGCACAATTCGGTCCAAGATACTTTGTTCCCTAACAAGTACTCGTGATCTTGATTCGTATCCCTATACGTATATTCATCATATGATCATCAATCAAGACTCACACTAGTCTTAATTCATTATAGCTCCCAGTATAATGATCAACTAGGGACATTTAAGATATTTCTGTAAATACCTATGGATCTTATTATAATGAAAACATGCAAATTAATTATAATAAACAACAAATGAATTCCTCTATTTTATTAACTAAAAGTATTCATAAAGACAGTTAATGATTGACCTAGGGCACATGCCCCAACAGTCAAAACCTAGTCACATACCACAACCATTGCAACAAATATCACTGTACGAAGTGGATGTACGCTCTATCCACGAAATATCTCCATAAGAAGTAATGCATTTGGGTTTCCCATTTGAACATTATGGGCTTCACAGTGGGCGTAACCAAAAGCCCAACTCTAATTCCCTTCAAAACCCTCAAATACCTAATTCAATACCCTTTTGTGAAGGCCAATCTTCCCAAGATTTTTTAATCTCAGCCCAACCATTCTTAAACTCTCCAAACAACCCAAAACACCTAAATGTCAGCTAGCTAGAGCTAAACCAATAATCCATAAGGCTTCCTTTTCCAATATTTTTCAAGCTACTGGTCAGAAACTTTTACGAAAAAAAGAAACAAAATCTCATAACCTTTCCATCTCTTCCCTAAATGCTTCATCCTTGCTCAACTAATTTGATAAATCCATTACTACTATGACTGAATCTAACCTAGAAGCAATGATTTTTGACCCCTCCCTCATCCCCAAAAGAAAGTGAAATTAGTGGAAACGAACACTCGCTCAATGAAAGTGGTGGTAGCCGACCTTAACAGACCCAAACCCCACCCTTAATGTTATGTTGGAACTGTCAGGGAGTGAGGAATCCCTTGACGTTCCAAATACTCAAGAAGGTAATCAGACTTCATCCCCCCGAGGTAGTCTTTCTCCTCGAAACAAAATAACTCTACTACGAAGATGGAAGAGCTCAGAGTTAAGCTAAGGTACCAATGTATGATAATAGTTGAACCTAATGGACGAGCTGGAGGCTTAGCAGTTTTACGGAATAATGTAGATGAAGTGGAAATAATGTTATATAATAAGTTGGTTTTTATAGGTTTTCAGTAGATTTTTTTTAATGTATTTAATGTGAAAAGTCTTCAAAATATATATTTAATTATATTTATTGGTCGTTTTCAGGTGAAAAAAAGTGCGCGGTTGAGTCCGTGGTGAAAAAATACTCAAAACGGAATACTTGCGTATGGTGATTGGACGCTAGACGATTTACCTCGAGTTACGTGCTGGCGGTGGACAAAATAGGAGAGAGCAGACCAAATGACGTAAAAAGTGATACAGTTAAGTCACTTGAGTTCAGCATGCATTGGATTTCCTCGAATCACGTGCTGCTACAATCCCCAGATTGACGCACAAATTGTGCGTTTTTTACTTCTAGCTGTTGACTGCCACGTGTTAGATGTGGATCCACCCAGCTCGCTAAACCAGTGCCACATGTCTGTTTTCCATTAGTCTAGCTCACCCTCACAACATCTCCCTCTTCTCAGCAACCACTGATTCTCCTTGAGATGCGGCAAACACTCTCTCCTACAACTTCGCATAAAGTCATGCGAGCTTCACCAATGCATTTTCTTCCGCCACGTGTCAACCTCACAGCACTCCACAACGTCACCAGCAGCTTCCTCAGCCAATGAACGCTCGCTACGTCAGCAGTTTTTAGTTCCTTCATCGAGTTAGACGTAGTCACATGTTGAGAACCACATTTTCAAGCCAAAATCAGCCACAGATGCTTCTCGGCAGACGTGTTACGAGACCAACCCTAAAATTAGTTTCTTTTATCTCTAGAAAGCAATTTTACTGATTTTTCATATTAGGAACTAGAGTATTCATTCGATAAGTCAACTTGGACCCGCAACACATAATTTTTAGTACATGGTGATTGTAAAGATCATGTCCAAATAAACCAATATTCGCCTAAGTTGGAGGGAAAACAAGTAGTATTCTTGATTCATGGCATAAAATTGTGAGATCGATGATTTTTATTTAATTTAATTTATTTTCTCCTATTTCATTGTTGTTGATTTTAATGATTATTGTTTAGATCTAAGGTATGTATATGGCCATCACATGCTTTTAGGTGGACAATTTATAGTTAATTGAACCATTTGTATCTGTAATTATACTTTTGGACCAATAAAGTGATTATACTTTTGGACCAATAAAGTGATGAACACTCACCTGTTTGCCGTAAAACCCTTTCGATTCTTGAGTGTGCGACAATTGAATCTTGGTTAAATTGGAAGTGAAAGCGATTTGGTTATTTATGATTAGTATACCCATGGATTCTTATTATTGCAGTTAGTGTGTTAAAACTAATTGGCGGATGTCTAGGGTTATGCATTAATTAGGAAAGTAGTTAGTGACAGATGTCTTAGCTATCGAGATTAGGGGAATTAGAAATTTCTGGTGGACGTCAATTTTCTATAGCTAATTTAGGAGAACTTGAAATAATAACTTTTTGGAAAGATTGAGGACCATAATATGCCATTGAGTCTTGATTCTTGCTTGCAGAACCATAGACCTAGGTGTATCTCTCATTGATATTATCTTTTGCAAACTTTCTATTTTTGCTAGTTTAGTTAATTGTTTCCTTGAACTTTCTAAAACCCCATTTTTAGTTAACTTAGAGTAAAAATCAAGTCCAGTGGATTCGACCCCATATTTACCACTACTACACCCTTGTGGTTGGTAACTCCACTATCGATTATATTTAGCACGCATGACACTTGATCATTATACGAGCGGTTTTTCATTGAACTACTTATCCATGATAAGAGACGAAGTTTTTGATGGCGGATACTCGGGATTTGCCTTCATTCCAGGCCAAAAACCAAATTGAAATAGATACCCATACTTGAGAAAGGTTGGCTCAATTTTCAGAACCTTTTATTCTATTTCGGGACTTTAGTTTTACCATTCATCATAGAGAAAAACTTGGAGGGAAGTCGTGGAATGCAGCTCATAATCACACTTTTACTGAGTTCATTAATAGGGCCAATCTTATAGATTTGGGATTTCTCGTATTTATATATACTTGGTCTAATAGAAAAATGGAAGATTCTTTATTGCTGAGTGATTGGATCGTGCCTTATGCTCCATATCTTGGTTACATAAATTTCGAGAAGCCAATCTTCATCACCACCTGGTAGGTGGCTCTGACCATCTAGCACTACTATTAAGTCTTTATTGGAAATTACCTAAATCAAAAGCCATCTTTAGGTATGACCACAGATGGGCCAACTTTGAGGATTGTAAGGAATGTATTGAAGAGGTATGGTGGAGTACTCATATTCAGAATGGAAACAAGGGTTTGTCTATGTTGTTGGAAAAAACTAAGCTTCATTTGCTTAAGTGGAGAAAGCGACAACCAATGGCCAATTCAGACCATCAAATAAAGGCCTTAGAAGAACAACACCAAAGAGTCCATAATGATTTTGATCTAGATTGGCTGTCAATAAGGCAAATTGAATTCCGACTTAATCAAACAATAAACTCAGAAGAAGAGTATTGGAGGGTGAAATCCTGTATTGATTGTCTTGCATGTGGTGATAAGAATATAAGCTATTTCCATGCAAAAGTAAAACAGTGACTTCGATCAAACAAAATACTTCAACTTTATGATGATCAAGGTGTTTGGATCACTGCCTAATATGAAATATTCAAGTTGGTAGAAAATTACTTTGACTCTATCTTCACATTCTAACCAAGTCATATATCTGCACAAAACTTACCTCTTATCTAAGGAGGTAGTTGGCAGAGGAAATTACTCAGCTTATTAGGCCCATATCTGATGTAAATTAAAGAAACAACTTTCACTATACATCCCATAAATTGTCCCAGCCATGATGGTTTCTCTGCAAGTTTCTATCATAAGTCTTGGGACCAAGTCAAAGAACCAGTTACCCAAACTGTCCAAGAACTATTCATCCTTCATCATCGGATCAACCCTACTATTAACCAAACCCTTATCACATTAATCCCTAAATGTTACCAACCCCAATCTATCCACGACCTTAGATTTATTAGCCTTTGCAATGTCTCTTATTAAATTATCTCTAAAATCCTAATCAAGAGGCTAAGTAAGGTCATCCACCAACTCATTAGCAAGAACCAAGGCGCCTTCATTTTAGGTAGACAAATTATTAATAATATCTTGATTACTCATTATGCACTTCATTCTTTCAAACATGTCTATTTCAATGGTAACTCCATAGCCATTAAAATGGACATGAGTAAAACCTATGATAGAGTAGGATGAGATTTTTAATAGCAATCATGGAGCGTATGGGATTGCCCCATATGATGTTAATGGATTTATACTTGTATATCAACTGTTTCTTATAGAATTTTGTTTAATGGAAGTCTTTCTCTAACGATCAAGTCATCGCGAGGTCTTCGCCAGGGAGACCCACTATCTCCTCGGCTGTTCTTGATTGTCTCTGAAGGGTTTCATTACTTTTGCATAACTATATCCATAGTAGATAGCTAGTTAGGTTGCGCTTCTCTCCCTATTCCCCTCATCTTTCCCATTTATTTATTTTTTTTTTTTTTGCAGATGATGCTATTCTTTTTAGGTAAGCTACTTTCAAAGAAGCATATACTCTCAAGTGAATATTTTCCTTATATTGTGATGTTTCCAGACAACTTAATAACCAAAATGAGAGTAGAATAATTTTTTATAGTTCCGTACGTAAGCATCTAGATGAAGCAAGCACTATGTCCATTCTTTAGATTCATGAGACAAATTCATTCGACAAATATTTGGGATCCATTGTGCATGTAGGGGCATCTAAAAAAGTACTCACCGATTCGATTAAGGATGCAATCCAGGGCCATCTAGTAAGTTAGGCAGAGAGGCTTCTTTCCCATTCCCAAGCAGGGAAAGCAACCCTTATTAGTTCTATGGCATTAGCAGCGACAATTTATCAAATGTCCTGATTCAAAGTCAATAAGTCTTTTTGTAAGCAACTCCATATTGCACTTAACCATTTTTAGTGGCAAACCGATACAAAATGATAAGGGAAAAGCTGGTGTTCATGGGATCTACTTGCACAAGGAAAATGAGTTGGGGGCTTTGGGCGGGGTTTTTCCAAAAGTAATGGGGTTTTACAATTTATTTCACAAAATAGGTGGTGTACTTTGAAATAAAAAAAAAATAACCAATAGCGCATTTTGAAAAGGCGCTATTGGTTTTAAAGGTGGTGAGGTGGCGGTGAGGTGGTGGGTGACGTGGCAACACTTTTTATAGATAAAGCCTTTTCAAAAGGCGCTATCTGTACAAAGTGCCGCCACATCACCCGCCACCTCACCGCCACCTCACCACCTTCTAATAACGCCTTTTCAAAAGACGCTATTGGTTAGTTTTGAAGAGGCGCTATCTCGTGTAACCCGATCCACGTGGTCATCCTACGTGAACATCGCCGACCACCGAATAGCGCCTATAGGTTGTACGGGTTGTCCGCCTCGCAATACGCGCTATCCGTATAACCCGGTCCACGTGGTTATCCTACGTGGACATCGGCCGACCAAATAGCGCCTATAGGTTGTACGGGTTGTCCGCCTCGCAATACGTGCTAACGTTTACATGAGGCAATCCATGCAAACGTCATGCACGTATCCCGTACAACCCATAGGCGCTATTCGGTCGGCCGATGTCCACGTAGGATGACCACGTGGACCGGGTTACACGGATAGACCCGTACAACCCATAGGCGCTATTCGGTCGGCCGATGTCCACGTAGGATGACCACGTGGACCGGGTTACACGGATAGCGCGTATTGCGAGGCGGACAACCCGTATAACCCATATGCGCTATAGCGACCGATGTCCATGTAGGATGACCACGTGGACCGGGTTACACGGATAGCGCGTATTGCGAGGCGGACAACCCGTACAACCCATATGCGCTATTCGGTCGGCCGATGTCCACGTAGGATGACCACGTGGATCGGATTACACGGATATCGCCTTTTGAAAAGGCGCTATCCGTGTAACCCGGTCCACGTCAGCAACAAAATCCACCCACTTTGATAGCACCTTTTGAAAAGGCGTTATTGCCTATTCGGAAAAAAAAAACACCACCCTATTTTTCGGATTTAAACTAAAAACATTAGTACTTTTGTAAAAAATTCGTGCTCGGGCTTTAGAAATCTTGAACATAATATAACATTATTGGCGAAACAGTTTTGGTGAGTTGTGTCACTTCCTAATTCTCTGCTCCACCAATGCCTTAAAGCTAAATATTTCAATGAGGGTGACCTTTTCTTAATCTCAGTGCGCAGAGGCTCTTTGTGGGGATGGAAGAGTCTTTTATGGGGGAGAGACCTCACTTCCAAAGGTATGCGATGGCGTGTTGGAGATGGCACCAGTATTTCCATTGCTGGACAACCATGGCTTCCAAGACCTACCTCATTCAAGCCTCGAGTTATTAAACTAAGGTGCCCGGAATGAGTAAGTGACTTGATTGATCACTCTATAATGCAATGGAACTATGGTCTAGTTAATCAGTATTTTGATACCGATGATGCAAAAGTTATCACCTCTATCCCTTTACGACAATGTGCTCCTTAAAACCAGTTAATTTGGCATTATTCTAGATCTAGAAATTATACGGTGAAGTCCGGATATCAACTAGCATAGGAGTTAGAGAATAAAAAGAAACCAAGCAACATAGTAGTACATATAGAGTAACTAGCGCAACAACAAAAAGGATGGAATCGTGCATGGAAGCTTTCGTGTCCGCTAAAAATTAATTTTCTTAGGAAGTGCTTTCATGATCTAATTCCAACAAACATTTTTCAGGGTTCGTCGAAACATAGCTACAGATCCATTATGTCCTATGTGTAACACTGCGGAGGAATCTTGAAAAGTTGGTTTTTACATGCTTTTATTAGTCTATTTTAGCATATTCAATGTGGAAAGTTTCTATAATATATATAATTATATTTATTGGTCGTTTTCTGGTGAAACAGAGTGCGCGGTTGAATTTGTGGCTAAAAAATACTCAAAATGAAGTATTTATATGCAGTGATCGGACAACATACAATTTTCCTCGAGTTATGTGTTGTGGATGGGTAGAATAAGAGACACCAGACCAAATGATGTAGGGAGTGATACACAGTTCGGTCACTTGAGTTGAGCTGTTGTTGGATTGCCTCGAGATCCACATTACACTCTTTCTCACACATTTGCACAATACGTACGATTTCCAGCTCACTGTCGTGTGGCAGTCGTTGATTAGCCCAGCTCGCCAAGCACAGCCACGCTGCAACAATCGAATCGTCCGCATGTCGTCAACGTCCAGCTCACCAACAATCTTCGCTTAGGTCGAAGGGGAAACAAGTGAGATTCATGATTCATGGCAAATACTATGTGAGATCTATGATTTTTATTTAATTTGATTTAATTTCTCCTATTTCATTGTTGTTGATTTTAAAGTATATATATGGTTTATATCTAGGGTATGTATATGGCCAATGCATGCTTTTAGAGAGACAACCTATAGTTATTTGGACCATTAGTATCCGTGTAATTGTGCTTTTGGACCAATAAAGTGACGAAAACTCACCCGTTTGCCATAAAACCTTTTCGGTTCTTGAGTGTGCAACAATTGAATCTAGGTTAAATCAAAAGCAGATGCAATCCAGTTATTTAGGATTAGTGTCCCACAAACCCAAATTATTGTGGTTAGTATGTTAAACCCAATTGACAAATGTCTAGGGTCATGCATTAATTAGCGAAGTAGTTAGTGGCGACGAGCTAGCTATCGAGATTAGGGGAATTAAGGGATTTCTGGCAGACTTTGATTTTCCATAGCTAATCTAGGAGAAATTGAATTAATAAATTTTTGGAATGATTGAAGACCATTAAATGCCATTGAATCATGATTCGTGCTTGTGAAACCGTAGACTTAGGTGATTTCTTCTCATTGATATTATTTTTGTAAACTTTTTATTTGTGCTAGTTTAGTAAATTATTTCCTTGGACTTTCTGAAAACCCTTCATTTTTAATTAACTAGGAGTAAAACTCAAGTCATGTAGATTCGGCCCCGTATTTACCACTACTACATCCTTGTGGTTGGTAACTCGATTACGGGTTATATTTGGCACGCACGATACATGATCAAATTTTGGTGTCGTTGCCGGGGACTTATCCTTACAATTAGTTTAGGTTTCTTTTCTTTTCTTTTTCTTAGTTTTATTCTACCACACCTCACTTGGTCAAAATCGGCTAGTTCATTATTACCTTTCGATCATGAACCGAAGATAACATTTCATAGGTGGATTTGAGAGACCCAACTTAGGCAAACAAAAAGGCCAAAATCCTCTAAATATGGCTTCAAATCCCTAAATCACCATGGGTCACGCCAATCAAGAGCTTCAAGCTCTTTCAGCATAATAACCCATCTGCATCAACTATCCAAATAATGTAGAGACTTTGAGTTGAGGTATGGGTTCATTCACCTCCTACCATCCTTTCATGGTGGCGAGAATGAAGATCCTGTTACTTTCCTAAAGAAGTTTCAGACTAACTAAAAGTCAATAAAACCTCTAATGTGGACGAGGACACGGTTAAGCTCCGATCTTTTCCATTTTGCCTTAAAGACAAAGCGAATGAATGGTTTTTCTACTTTCCGTCTGGTTGCATTAACTCATGGAATGAGATGACAACCGCGTTTTTAATGAATACCTCCCCGAGGATAGAGTTGCTCAGCTCATCAAGGATATATGCAGCATCAAAATGAGGTCGGGCGAATCATTTCGTGCATATTGGGATCGCTATAAGCGATTGATTGCTATTTGCCCGCAGCATGGCCAATTTGAGAAGGCCATAGCTCAAATTCGAGACAAAACTACAGACCAAATGAAGCAACTGTATGAGGACATCACATAGCAGTCAAGCCTTTATGGTGATCTTAATGCTACTACTTACCCAAGTCTGACTATAGAGAGTGTCTCGACTTCCACTGACTAGAAAATTGACTAACTAACCTCCATAATGGAGCATCTCCTCTCATCTGGAAAAGTTCAAGTTAAAGCTCGTGGCTTTTGTACTACAAAAATCATGCAACTGATGAATGTCCTACTCTCTTTGAGGAAAATCAACAGGCTAATGCCATGGGCAATCAGTTCGAGGGACCATCTAAAGTCCTATTTGGAAATACATACAATCACGTGACGGCGAGGAACAACCCGAACTTCAGTTACAGGCCTCAAAATCAGAACTATCAGACCTTTGTCCCGAGAGGTCAATCGTTGCCTATACCCTCCAATAAGTCCTTTTCACTTGAGGATAGGTTAAAAGCCTTGATGGGTTAACAAAGCTAATTTATGAGTGAAATGACCCAATTCAAGGCCACCACTTAGAAATCCATCAACAAAACCAAATCAGCGGTCTAAACTCTTCGGTTCAAATGAACCAAGTAACATAACATAATGGATGTCTTGAGGATTATGAAAAGTTGCATTTGTAACCTTACCTGAATCCTATCGAAAGTGCTAATGCAGTTGCACTCCGAAGTGATAAAGAGCTTTAAGGACCCAAAAGGAACAATGGGTCATTTGATGCCAAAACCAGGCAAATGAGGAAGAACACGAGTTAGTAGTGACTCCGTCTGTCCCTAAATAGATGGTAACTACTCAGAAGGAAACACCCCCACATTCAAGGTCAAACCTATTTTTCCACAACGACTCATCTTAGATAAGAAAAAGGAAGAAGAGAAAGAAATTCTCGAGACCTTTCGGAGAGAGAAAATTAATATTCCATTCCTCGTCGCTTTCAAGCAATTCCCTAAATACGCAAAATTTCTTAATGAACTATGCACTAACAAAGGGAAACTCAAAGGCAATGAAAAAGTCCAAATGAGAGAAACTGTCACGACTATCCTACAAAAGAAGTTGCCTCCTAAATACAAGGATCCTGGGATGTTCTCAATATTTTGTGTTATAGGTGATGTAAGCATTCAGAAGGCTAAGCGCGACCTTAACGCTTTCATTAATGTCATGTCATTGTCTATTTATGAGACATTACATGCATGCCTATTAGAGGAGACTGGTATTGTCATTCAGTTGGTAGACCATTCAGTTGTTAGACCCGTAGGTGTTCTCGAGGATGTTCTAGTCTGAGAGAACGAGTCTGTGTTTCATGCTGACTTCTACGTGAAAGATATGAAGGAGGAGCCATTCACCAATGCTTCGTCGGTACTCCTTAGATGTCCGTTTTTGAAAACGGAGAAGACGAAGATAAATGTTGATGATGGATCTATTACCATGGAGTTTGATGGTGAAGTCATCTAGTTTAACATCTATGACGCGATGCAATAACCCAGTTATGTGTCGTCTTTGGTATGTACCATGGACTGTATAGATCCATTTATTGAGCAAACCTTGCTCACGAGTGGCGATGATGAAGTTAAAGTAGTGTTAGAGAATCATCTCGACACTACTCATATCCACAAGAGTGTTTTGACCATCGATACTAATAAAGATACGACACGACATGTAATAAACATGTCGTGGGTTTGGCTTAGGTGAGTCTTGGTCATAAACATGTTAACACGTTTATACACGGTTAATAAATGAGTCATTAACATGTCAACCTACTTAACTCGTTTATGACTCACTTAACACGACTAAAGAATAATGTATAAATAATAAATATAGTATAATAAATAGATTGTTACAAAATTCACCCATTTGAATGCATGTTAATAGCATGATTTATTTATTTTTATTTATAGACATCTTTTTATCATATTTTATTTTATATTTGAGAGGAAATATTCGTTTTACTTTTAATATATTATTTATGTTTTAGATTTTATTAATAATTATTTATTAAGAAAAAATAAAACTTTTCACTAAAGTAAAATTTATATATTTTTTTAGATGATTCTTATAATTTTGTTTATGTTATTATTACGAGTGATTTTTTGCTTTATTATTAAGAGTAATAAAGACTTTAATGAAAAAATAAAGTAAAACTAATGACTATATACAACCACATTCTATTTTATTGGCTATTTTAATATGTTTATTCGAATTTAATCATTTGGATATATTTTAAAAAGTAGTAACCGAATTATAAAAATTTAAATAAAATAAAAATTTTAAATACAATATTTAATAAATGGGTGACACGAATACACGACATGTTTAACGCCACCTACTTAGATACGAAAATGATTAATACGATTAATAAACATGTCATGTAATGGGTTTGCATTATATGGGTCATGACATGTTTATGACACGGCACGTTACGACTCACCGACACGAATTGTCACCCCTAGTTCCAACCCGCATTCAAAATGGATGGTGGGTATGCATTGACTACATGAAGTTAACGCTTCCACTAGGAATGATCACTTCCCCATACTATTCATTGATCGGATGTTGGAGAGAGACTAGCTGGTCGTTCTCATTACTATTTTTTTTACGGTTATTTTGATTTTCATCATATACCGGTAACGCCTGAAGACTATGAAAGATGCATGACCTTTACTTGTCCGTTTGGCACTTTTGCCTATCGGTAAATGCCTTTTGGGTTATGCAATGTACCTACCACTTTTCAAAGGTGCATGGTAAGTATCTTCTCGAATTTTGTTAAGCATTTCATTGAGGTTTTCATGGATGACTATACTATTTACGGTGATTCATTCGATAGTTGTCTCATCAATATGACAAAGGTATTCAATAGGTGTATCGACAAGAACCTAGTTCTGAACTATGAAGAGTGTCATTTTATGGTGGACTCAGGTCTTATTTTGGGACACATTGTCTCAACCAGGGGCGTAGAGGTAGGCCAAGCTAAAATTGATGTTATCAACAAACTTACCTACCCTTCGAACGTGCGAGAGATTAGATTTTTCCTTGGACATGCCGATTTTTACCTCTTTTTATCAAAGACTTTTCGAATATCGCACAACCCCTATGCCATCTATTCCAAAAGGAAGTGCATTTTGAGTTTGATAAAGCATGTAAGAGTGCATTTGATGCACCGAAAGACTCACTTACTAGCATACCAGTGATTCAGGCCCCTAATAGAGAGCTTCCATTTGAAATTATGTGTGATCCTAATAATTATGCAGTGGGTGCAGTCTTAGGATAGAGAGTCGAGATAGCTTCACATATCATTTATTATGCTTCTTGTACCATAGACGCGGCTCAGATGAACTACACCACTACTGAGAAGGAGCTCATTGTCGTTATCTTCGCACTCGAGAAGTTTCGGCCTTATTTCTTGGGAAGCAAGGTTATCATTTACTCTGATCATGCTTCCTTGAAGTACCTGATGAATAAAAAGGATACCAAACCTAGGCTTATTAGATGGATACTCCTATTACAGGAGTCTGATATCACAATCAAAATAAAAGTGGTGCAAATAATCTATTCGCGGACCATCTCAGCAGAATTGAGAATGGTGAGAGTCCTACCTCTTATGGATGATTTCCCTGATGAGTACATATATGTCGTTATGGAAGATCTCCCCTGGTACACCGATTTGGTGAAGTATATCACATCTGGCGTGCTATCTCCTCATCTGTTGAAGGCTCGGAAGAATAAAGTAAGGAGTGATGCTAAGTACTATGTATGGGATGACCCGTACTTATAGAAATTGAACTCCGACCAAGTTATCAAGCGTTGTGTTCCTCAGACTGAGAGTCACTCCATCTTGCTTTTTGTCATACTTACACCTGCGGTGGCCATTTTGGTCCCCGTCGGACAGCAAGGAAAGTTATTGAGAGTGGGTTTTACTGGCCCATTATCTTCTATGATTCTTACATGTTTACCAAGACTTGTCCTAATTGTCAAAAAACTGGTAACCTTGGTCATCGGGACCAAATGCCACTTACCCCAATTCACATTTATGAGATATTTGATGTATGGGGTATAGATTTCATGGGATCGTTTTCAGTGTCATTTGGTAATGTTTACATACTATTCGCAGTGGACTACGTGTCTAAGTGCGTGGAAACTAAGGCTACACGCACTAAAGACTCTAAAGTGGTATGTGAATTCCTTAAATCGAGGATTTTCACAACATTTGGTACCCTACGTGCCCTGTATGGTTGAAAGTCTTCTAAGGAGGTATAATGTCACTCATCGAATGTCTACAACATATCATCACCAAACGAGTGGCCAGGCAGAGGTCTCTAATAGGGAGATCAAATCCATCTTGGAAAAGACGGTGAATTTTACTCATAAAGATTGGAGTACACGTCTTGATGATGCAGTTTGGGCTTACCGAACGACGTTTAAAACGTCAATTGGTATGTCCCCATATCACCTTGTATTTGGTAAAGCTTTCCACCTGCTAGTCGAGCTCAAACATAAATCTTACTGGGTTGTGAAACAGCTTAATGTGAAGCTCGATGAAGCTGGAAAAGAGAGAAATCTCACTCTCCAAGAATTGGAGGAAATCAAGAATGAAGTGTATGAAAACGGGTGGATTTATAAAGAAAAAACAAAAGCTTTCCATGATAGCAATCTCTCTAGGAAATCTTTTCATGTTGGTCAGAAAATGCTTTTATTTTAGTCACGTCTTACGATTTTTGCAGGTAAGCCGAGATCGAGGTGGACATGACCATATGTTGTGACTGCGGTGTATGATCACAGAGCAATGGAGATTCGAAGTTTGGAGACTGGTAATGCATTTAAGGTGAACGGCCACAGATTGAAGATCTTCTATGAAGACTTCCCAAGCCATAATGTGGAGGTCGTCTCACTTACAATGCCGGTCTATACCGATCGACAGACTCAAACCAAGTCGAGCCAACGACTTTAACCAAAAGCGCTACCGGGAGGCAGCCCAAACTTTGAGAAGTATCATTTGGTTTATTTATTTTCATATTGTTTTATCATTATGCATGAACTTGTCTCATTTCCTTCATCTTATATATATAATTTTCTTTCACCATCTTGTTTGTTTTCTATATGTGGACATCTTGACTTGTTTTGAACCTTGAGGACAAGGTTCAGAATAAGTTTGGGGTTTAAGGATTGTGGATTGTTTTGGATGGATTCTTTTGCAAAATACCGCGGGTGAGATCGTTTATTTTTTATATGCGGTTATATGCGAATATCAGATGGTAATGGTGGTGTTATATATCATTTTTTTCCATTTCTTGTCCATTCATATTTCTTTCTCATTTCATTAGGATTTGATACACTTTCATGCATATATGTATTTAGCATAGTTTTTATTTTTTATTAGTTATTTAGAGTTACCCGAAACTTTTGTTCATGCCTTTAGTTGTAGATGAGTAAATTATTGTTGCCTTTTTTTACTTGAAACTTAGAGAAAATTAGGAAAAACACTCAATCGAATCCGTAGCTCAGCATTTTTACCCACATTGTGCTAGATAACGAAAGGGAATAGATGCTCAAACTTATGCAAGTATTGATATTTTGACCCACATTGGGGGATTTGCTTGATTATAGTGAAAGTGAGAAGGGCTAACAAGAAATCTTCTAAAAAAATAGAGAGTCCAACATGGTTTCCATAAGAAATGGAGCAGAGAATGTTGTGGTAGAAAAAATAAGAAAAGCGGTCCACAAGAAATGTAGGAGGGATCGTACTACTTGAAAGAAAAATTTGAAGAAAAATAGAGAAAATAAGATGAATAAAGGTAGGAGTTGTGAAACTCCTCAAATAAAAGATTTAGCTCGAGTGCTTTCACTTGATTAAGTGAGATTTTAAACTTACGTGCATGAATGTATAGACTAAGAAAACTCGTGAGTAGTTGATGGCCTTTGTCTTGACTAGATCTATGTATTTAAAGTGTGATCTTAATTGTGTTTGAATTGCTAGTCTTGACATATTATAACTCCAAGATTTTCTAAGTTGCTTGTTAATTTGGTGGCAATGTAAATCAAATGGACTCCATGAATTTTGAATAAAGTATAGGTCTATTTTATGTTGTCATTTACACCTTTGCTCGGGACGTGCAAAACATTAAGTTTGGGGGTATTTGATAAGTTGGTTTTTACATGCTTTTATTAGTCTATCTTAGCATATTTAATGTGGAAAGTTTCCAAAATATATATTTAATTATATTTATTGGTCGTTTTCAGGTGCAACGGAGTGCGTAGTTGAATTTGTAGCAAGAAAATACTCAAAATTGAGTATTTACATGTAGTGATCGGACACCAGATAGTTTGCCTCGAGTTACGCATTGCGCGGTAGGTTGAATAAGAGACAACAGACTAAATGACGCAAGGAGTGACATAGTTCGGTCAATTGAGTTAAGATGTTGTTGGATTGCCTCAAGATCCGCATTACACTATCTCCCACACATTCGCACAAATTTGTGCGATTTCCAACTCAATGTGACGTGGAAGTCGCTGATTCACCCAGCTCGTCAAACACAGCAATGCGGCAGCAACCGATTAGTCCACATGTCGTCAGCGTCCAGCTCGCCAACAGTCTTCTCATGATTTAGCTGCCTTAAGATGTGCCTCAGAATGCGCATAAGCACATTCTCCCACTTTTTCGCCGAGTTTATGAGCGACAAACCGTTCTCCAGCTGCGACATATGGCGCCTTTCGATTTGTCCAGCTCCTCCATAGTTAGCTATCTCGGCCAATCGCCTGCTGCCACATCAACTTGAATGGCAAACTCGGCCAATCGTCTGCTGCCACGCGTCACGTCTTTCATGCCCAATACGTCACTCTAACTGCCACCAACCAACCAGAATGCGCCACATCAGTGCACGCAGGAAAACGGACTAATAGCGTTGCGGGAAAACGGACTAATAGCGTTGCTACGTGTCGAAAACCCAATTTCACCTAAAAATAGTCCCTACATGCTCTTCGACGCACGTGTTACGAGACCAACCCCCAAAATCAGTTTCTCTCGCCTCTAGAGAGCATTTTTAAGTGGTTTTTCATATTAGGAACTAGATTATTCATATGAGGAGACTACATTGGAGTCGCTACACACAACTTTTCATACTTGGAGATTGTAAAGATGATGTCCGACTAAACCAATCTTCTCTTAGGTCGAAGGGGAAACAAGTGGGATTCATGATTCATTGCAAATACTATGTGAGATCTATGATTTTTTATTTAATTTGATTTAATTTCTCTTATTTCATTGTTGTTGATTTTAAAGTATATGGTTTAGATCTAAGGTATGTATGTGGCCAGTGCTTGCTTTTAGGGGGACAACCTATGGTTATTTGGACAATTAGTATCCGCGTAATTGTGCTTTTGGACCAATAAAGTGACGAACACTCACCCATTTTCCATAAAACCCTTTCAATTTTTGAGTGTGCAACAATTGAATCTAGGTTAAATCGGAAGTGAATGTGATCTAGTTATTTAGGATTAGTGTTCCCTCAAACTCAAATTACTGCGATTAGTGTGTTAAACTCGATTGGCGGAAGTCTAGGGTTATGTATTAATTAGGAAAATAGTTAGTGGCAGATGTCCTAGCTATCGAGATTAGGGGAATTAGGAATTTCTGGCGGACGTCGATTTTCCATAGCTAATCTAGGAGAAATTGAATTTATAACTTTTTGGAATGATTGAGGACCATTGAATGCCCTTGAATCATGATTCGTGCTTATGGAACCGTAGACTTAGATGATTTCTTCTCATTGATATTATTTTTGTGAACTTTTTATTTGTGCTAGTTTAGTTAATTATTTCCTTGAACTTTCTGAAAACCCCCCATTTTTAGTTAACTTGGAGTAAAACTCAAGTCCTGTTGATTCGACCTCGTATTTACCACTACTACAACGTTGTGGTTAGTAACTCAATTACGGGTTATATTTGGCATGCACGACATGTGATTAAATCTCTCGCTCATCTTCTCTTCTTATATATATCCCCATGCTATTAGATTTTGGATTGGCAACCAACTTGGATTAAATCCGCCCTGTCTATGTGGGACTTTTTTTAAGGTACTCTAGCTACATATTGTCAATTTCTTGGAGGACAAAATAGCTAAACAAGCTTTATGGATTGGGCCAGCATTGGGTCTCTAGCAAATTTAGAAAAGGAGAAATAAATTTGCGTTTCAGGGTATCCAAAACGCAATAGAGGCTACCCTCAAACTCACTTATGAAAAGAGCAAGGAATGGAGTATCTCACTAAGTAGGTTCCCCTCTTACTATTTAGATTTTGATGGCAATATTGCCAATCAATTTTTCTATGAGAATATTTTATGTACTGATGCTCCAAGGGATTCTATCATTAGCAGAACAGGGCTTAGTTTTCTAGATCTTACCATGGGCTGGTTTGTGACGACCCTCACCTGAATTAGGGTTGCCCGACCCAAACCATTACTCAAGATCGATACATGAACCAGGCCCAAATAATAGTCCGGTACGCCTATTTCAACCTGCAGAATAATATACTAACCATATGGAATAATAAATGAGGAAGTAAAAATCAAAATTAGGATTCTTTATATCATAAGATCAATATGACAAAAGTTCAACTATCTAAATAGGTTCAATCATCCCAAACAGCTTCCATCACTCCCAATAAGCTTCTAAATAATGCAAAATAAATAAGGAGGGTTTCAAGCTACCCAAATAGTCTACTTTGAGTTACAACCCAAGTTTATTGTTCTCCAAATCAAATAAATAAATAATAGGAACGTGCAACTTCTCACAAAGTAAGGAAAGACTTCACGCGAGTGCCTTTCCTTTGTTACGAGCTAAAGCGAATGTGGACGCACCCGGAGAGTAAGTGGGGTGAGCTAAAGAACCAATAAAGCTCAATAAGAGAGAAGACTTGCTCAAACATTAAATACACAATACTACCTACTAATTATACAACATCTAAAATGAAGTTTGAAAAAAAAACTAAATCTCAGACATTACGTAGAAAACACATAAGTATTAATCAATTCAAGCTTAAGTACGTATATAAGATATAAAAGCATGTGGAAATGTGAGAGCGTTATTCATCTTCATAAACAAGGAAAGAATTATGCATTCATAACTTCTAAAATGAGTTTCAAAGATCATTTAAAACATAATAGAATTCAAATTATTCAGGCAAGGGTTCCATAAGAGATATACCATAAAAGATAGTAATAATTATAAGTCATTTGTTCATTCAATGCATACTAGTTAATAGTACGAATCCGATGACCGAAACACTCACCCTTGAGATGATGTGGACCATTGAAAATCACAATGGTCATTGTAACCTCCACCTAGTTCCATCAAACCAATAGTAAGTGTTTCCAAGCCATTACCGATTGTGATCACTTGTGAACTTGATATTTCGTGGTGTATACCACTCTCTTTTTGTGGGATTATGACCACTCCACTGCAATTCGCGGCACGGACCACTCCATTTTGGTGGGTACACTACCACACCACTGCTACACGTGGCGCGGACCACTATCTTTTGATGAGCATACTGCCATATCACCACATTGGATCGAATAACGCAAGTGTTCCCATCACATACATCCCACATATAAGCATATCCATACTATTGACTAAATGCAGCCTAATCCCAAGTCTTTCGATAAAAACATGACATTTATATTTATCTAATATTCAAGCCATATTTAATGTATTAGTGAACTCCTCACTTACTTCGACTCGCAGCAACGCCTATAGGAACTTCTGATATGCTCATGGCTCGATCACTCTCCCTTAGAGACATGATAGTGCCCCTATTAGCAAATACGTTGCTTTTATTTTGTTTACTATTCTTTTTATTTTATTTGATCTTATTTCATTTATTTCTATATATATTTTATATATATTCTATATATTTTATATATATTATATATATATATATATTTATAAAAAAAAATTTAAGTTTGATCGGTCAACTTGTGTTGACCGGTCAAACCAAGGGTGTTTGGCCACTGGTCATTCGTGACCACATGGAGGGGATCCCCCCTCCCTGGCCATGGCTGGCCCCCCGCCAGCCATTGCCGGCATCCCCGTGGAGTGATGGGGGTGGTCATGCACCACCCCCTTCTCTTCTTTTTTGCTTCAATGTGGTGGGTGTTGAGTTTTGGGGTTCATAAGCAGCGAAAATAACAAAACAATTTTGACAAAAACCCCAACAAGATCCGAATCTAATTCCATTAAAAACGCTTAAACCATGAAAACTTAATCATACCTCGATCACAATATACCTTTCTGAAGATTGATCGATCTCTAAGGCACTGCCAATGACGAACGCCCTCTACCAGCAGTCCATATACGAACGGCGACCGAGATTCGAAGTGCTAGCTTCGAAAGAATACCAAACCTTTTTTTGTTTCTCTCCAAAATGATCCAGAGCGTACCAGAAAACCCTAATTCGTTTCTAAAACGAAAATAAAGTTTCGGCCCTTAATCTTTCATACATGTGTTCTAACTTAAAGCATCTATTTATACAACTCTTGTATATAGACGGTTAAGTAAATTACATATATACCATTACTTAAGGAAGTATAAGTGTAATACACCACAAAGACATTTGTGTCATGAATTTTATCATATAAAATTCATTTTTCTAAACTATCTTAAAATCTCGCAAAACCATTCTTAGTGTGCGACCTAATAGGCTCATACAACGTTGGCGGTGTACCAAAACACATTTTGGTATACAAGTTATAAGTAGCCTCTAGCAAGACATTATGACTACCCAAGTTGTATGAATAACGAACTAGAGATCTACACGGTCTCCCATAAAGTGCCTTGAATGGTGTCATACCAATACTTGCTTGAAAACTATTGTTGTACGCAAACTTGCACAACATAACATACTTCTCCCAACTCCCAAAAAAATCCAACACACAAGCTCTTATCATATCTTCAAGTATCTGAATCAATCTACCTATCGGTCTAAGGGTGAAAGGTCGTACTAAGATTGAGCTGAGTCCCCATCTGGTGCTGAAACCCACTATAAAACTGAGAGGTAAATCTCATATCACGATCCGACACAATAGACACCGGAACTCCATGTAATTTGACGACCTCATCTACATATATGCCCTCAACCTGTACGCTGAATACTCCATGGAAATAGGGACGAAGTGAGCTGATTTAGTCAACCGATCCACCACCACCCAAACCACATCATGGCCTTTCCGAGTCTTTGGTAGCCCCGAAATGAAGTCCATAGATATATGTTCCCACTTACATTGCGGAATGGGTAACGATTGCAGTAATCCCCTGGCTTTCACTTACGGACATATCTCACAATCTTGGATATAAATAGCGAGTCCACCTTCATCCCCGACCACCAATATATTCATGCGCATGTCCTGATACATCTTGTTACCCCTAGATGAATGGTGAACCAAGATTTGTGCGCTTCCCTGAGTAAGTGATCTCTCAGCTGCCTATGAGATGGTATCCACAATCTGTCTCGAAATCTCAATGCTCCGTCAGCTAAAAGTCTCTAATCCACGTCATCGGTGTTATATGTGAGTGACCTATACCTCCCGTACTCTAAATCGACTTTCTAATAGTCAACCACCCCGAACACAAGTACTGACTCTGCTCTCATCTAAACCCATACTAACCCTTTAAGACATTCGAGCTAACAACTGAGCCATCCACGGGTACTCCATGTACATTCATTACATTCTAGGACTCTGTCTCTAGTCGTACACGACTCAAAGCATTTGCCACTACATTAGCTTTCCCTGGTGGTACTCAACGTGAAATCGTAGTCCTTCCAAAGTTCCAACCATCTCCTCTGTCACATGTTCAACTCGCTCTGAGTGAATATGTACTTCAAACTTTTGTGATCTGAATAAACAATGAACTTTTCCCCATACAAGTTGTGCCTCCATAACTTCAAGGCAAATACAACTACCGCCAACTTCAATTCATGCACTGGATAGTTCTTTTCATGTACTTTCAACTGTCTAGATGCATTAACAATTACTTTCTTGTCTTGCATTAATACACCTCCCAAACCAGTCCTCGATGCATCGGTATACATTAATAACTCCCTATCAGCCTCTGGTAGAATCAAAATCCGGTGCGGTAGTTAGACGGTTCTTCAACAACTGGAAGGCCTCCTCACATGAATCATTCCATTCATAGGTAGCATCTTTCTTAGTCAAGTTGGTGAGCGATGAAGCGATCGACGAGAAACCTTGCACGAATCTTTGATAGTACCCCACCAAACCTAGAAAACTCAAAATCTCTTATGCATTAATGGGTTGTGGCCATCTAAGAATCGTTTCGATCTTCGCAGGATCAACTGATATCCCTTCCATATTCACCGCGTGCTCTAAGAACTTTACTTCTGAAGCCCAAAACTCGCATTTGCTCAACTTAACATAGAGTTTATGTTCCCTCAAAGTCTACAACACTTTTTTGAGGTGCTTCTTGTGATTTGACTCAGTCTTGGAGTATATAATGATTTCATCGATGAACACAATCACGAATTGGTCAAGTCCATAAACATTACCGGGGCATTGGTGAGCCCAAATGGCATCACAGTGAACTGAAAGTGTCCATAACGGGTACTAAAAGCTGTCTTCGGTATGTCCTCCTCCCGTATCTGCAACTGATGATAGCCCAATCTTAGATCTATCTTAAAGAAGAACTTTGATCCCCTCAACTGGTCAAACAAGTCTTCGATCTTGAGAAGTGGATACTTGTTTCGGATAGTCACCTGTTCAATTGTTGGTAATCAATAAACATCCTCAAAGTGTCATTTTTTTCTTTACAAATAACATTAGTGCTCCCCACGGCGATACATTCGATGTAATGAAGCCTTTCTGAGTTAGTTCCTCTAACTGCACCTTCAACTCCTTCCACTCAGTAGCTCGCCATATGGTAAGGTGTCCTGAACACTGGTCTCGTACTAGGTATGAGGTCAATCATAACGTCAATCTCCAGATGAGAAGGGATTCTCAGAAGGTTTGAAGGAAACACATCTGGAAATTCTTTAACAACTGGAATCTTCTCGATTAGGACTTCCTGTCCTTCCTCTTCCATAGAAGTCAAACTCGCAATGGTATCTATCTTTGACAGATTTGCAACCCTACCACATGTGGTGGCGTGGGTCGGTGTACGACCTTTGAACTTAAATTGTGGGATATCCAGTATTTGAAAGTCACCGTTTTGTGAAAACAATATATCTTGGCGTGATATGCCGCTAACCAATCTATGCCCGACAATACATCAAATTCAAGACACTCTAAAACCCGTAAATCAAAATTCATCGTATGATCCCCAATTTTAATTTTACACCCCTCACATAACATGTTAGGATAAATTTGTTCAGTAGAAATTGTGCTCAAAATCAAGTAAATGTGTGCTCTAACCAGTGTCAACCCCAAAGTATGCACTATAGCCCCTGATATGAGCAAAATGGTAGAACTAGAATCAAACAAGGTGTGAACATCTCGACCATTAATGGAAACCATACCTACGACCAACTAACGCGAGGCCTCTCCATCTTGCTCAGCAATTGCATTCACTCTTCCACGAGCAGCTAGAACTGTGATCCCCTTAGACATAAGTAGGTTAAGCATTTGTCCTAGTAGTGCCCTGGAGTCCCACATCGGTAATAAATCACCTGTGGCTTCTGATTAGTCGGAGGTGCATGCGCGACATTAGCTAATTCACTCGGTCTGGACCCTGCTAGCTCTATGCCCCTGCTCTGATGCGCTGCCGTGGTGGACGTGATGGTCTGAATGTCACACTCTATGAAACTGAAGGGGCGGAGACATGGGAATGTGTAAGGGTCCCCGTCGGTCTGCGACCGTCGCTGGGCACCCTCCTTGGCCATGGCTGGCCCCCGACGTCCCCATAGAGTGATGGGGGTGGTCATGAACCACCCCCATTTCTTCTTTTTTGCTTCAAGATGGTGGCGCCCCCACTTCTTCAGCTGCAACGGTGAGGTCGCCGTCAATGGTGACAACGAAGCCATCGTCGTCGTCGACGACGAAGCCACCATCAGCCGGTAGGGTATTCGTTCGACGCGTCGACGCCACAAACCACTATTTTTGTCAAATTTCAAGGTTTATTTTTTAATTAAAAGCTTGATTAAAAGAGAGGTGGAAGATTTGTACCTTGATTTGTGTTCTCCTCGGGTTGGACCTCGACCTCCATTTTTCTCCCATAGTTATAGTTTTAAAACAAACAAGGAGGCTAGGGTTTCTACATTAATTTATATTAGGGCACATTAGTTTAGGGTTTGAAAATTTACTAAATTGCTCGTAGGACAGGTTTATTTTAATTTTTTGGGTCATCACAAGGTTGTACTTGCTGGTTGGCATTTTTTGAATTCTCCCCGGACGCAGAATGGGTGGAATTACTAGCAGTTTGCAAAGCCATCTCTACTTAACTGAAATGCTTATGAATCTGATCATTTTCTTAGACTCTCAAAATGCTCTTGAGCTTATTAGAAGGACCTCAAATAGGAGCGACTATGAAGTCCTAACGGAAGACATGCGTGAACAAACACGTCAGTTGGAGAATCCTAAATTTCATCGTATCCCTCGCGTTTACAATATTGTGGCACATTATTTAGCAAGGAAAGCATTATCTTCAGAATGTTCAGTCTTGTGGACTAATTGTATGCCTTTGGAGATTGGCAATCTTGTAATTGAAACATTTGGCTAATGGAACGTTATGACAAAAAAAGAAAAAAAGGAAAAAAAAGAAAAGAAAAATGGATGGAATGATATAAAAATAGCGGTTTAGACGATGACGGACAAATATGTGCAGCTATTATTTTCTTAAGGGACATGGTATTAATGTGATAATTCATGATTTTTTACATTTTCTAGTGCACGCAATCAATTATAGTAATGACAAACACACAGTGGCGTAACCAAAAAATTTAATTAGGGGGCAAATTTTAAGTCTTTAATCTAAACCTATTCTAGGTTTGAATATATAACCACCTGACGGTCCGATGCGTGCTTAATGTCGTGGATCTAGCTTGAGTAGTAAAAAAAAAGACAATATAAACCCAACCCTACCCAAGAACATTAAAGTGCGATCATTTGATGCACAAACTTATGTTAATTTGTATTTGTCATCTCTAGTTGCGCCCTCATGAAACTTTAAAATATTTTGGTATTTTTACTTAAAAATGAATTGTTGGTCTAATCCCAGCTAAGCTCGACTCATATCAGGCTTTTGTGGATCACATAAAATAAGATTTACATCAAATAAATAATTATATTAAAAATTTTAAATAGAATAATAAACTAACAACTGTAAGATTTGCAATATAAACTAATAATATAAGATGTTGCAAAGTTTTACAAGAAAGGAGTTGAAATATATAATTTTTTGTTAAACAAGAAAAAAAAATTATTAACAAAAAATTATTAGATTGACTTCTTAATAATATCCATTTCTCCCAAGTCTTTTTTTGTTATTTTAAGGCTTAAAAAACAATAAAAATGAGGCAAAGAGGTTTAAAAATTTTACTTTCACGGAGTGTTTTTTGATTACTTATAATTTTGTTCGTAATTAATTGAGTGTTTTTTTTTCATAACATTCTAAATGCGACTTCAAATTAAGTTTTGTAAGACTCTGGTGAAATACACTCTATTATCAATCTAACAAGTGCTTTCGCGTGAGTCCGTGACACACTTAGATTTTGTAAAAAAATTATGATTTTTATAAGTTATCGCTTAACAATCAATTTTCCTCAATAATAAAGAAACTTACTTTTTTGGTTTTAACTATGATACATTAATTATTTAAATGATAAATTATGCTCCCATTACACTTCAACTTGTTCATATTAGCACCTATATTATTTAGGCTATATTTGTAGTCCATAGAAAATGCATCCGGGTGATCGCCCACCCTGCCCCCTCTAGTTCCAACCATGCAAACACAAATACATCATCCAAGAAATCAAACGATTACTATAATATTTTTGTCAAGATTCAAAGGTTGAAGAATCTTAAGATTTTTTTTATTACAATCTTAAGATATTATTTAAAATCTTTTTTAAAAAGGCTCGGCTACATATATACACACTCACGGATATATTATCAAAAAAGAATTAAAATATTTTTGTCAAAATCTTAAATTAATGTTAGGATATATAGTTGTCAATTAAGCCTTTAGATTTTGTGTTATGATTATTTATTATTGTATAAGAAATTAAAATTTATGTTGTGTTTGAATATATGAATATATAATATTTTTTAACACTTAGCTAGCTTCATTTTTTTCCATGATGGACTTGGATTAAAAATCAACCAAAGGTCTAGCATTTATTTTGTATTCAACGAGACTTGAACCTTGATTTTTCGGGATGAAATGCAGGCTATACATGGTGGTTTATCACCTAGCTTCAATTTTTAACTGATAAATAACAAGGGATATGGTACTACATTTGGATGCAATATTGATAGAGTCCATTAGATCATGCATCAATATGTGTGTACATATTTCAATGTGTATCTAATGGACCCATCAATAATATACCCACAGGTTGTACTAAAAGCATGCAACCCATCTTGATTTCTTTAGATGGTGATTGGGGAAATCACCATGGATGGTGATATTTAATTCTAGCCATGAGATCTTCATCTAACACTTCAATTTAGACATTGTACTAGATTTGTGAAATGGGTCACCTATAGGTCAAGTTACTACATTTAATATTCTGCTACATTTAATAATCCGCATTTAATAGACTGCATTTAATGTTCTACACATAATTATATGATTACGAGAGTTACTACTTTTAATTATTAATTACTCCATACATTATGCTTAATTTCTAAAAGTATTGTTGTACTTTATATTATTTGGAATAGTATAATGCAATTTAATTAGTCTTAAAAGTCTTATTTTCTATAAACTTTTTAAATAAATTTTTGTTTAGCTAAATAATAAAGTATATAACATGAAGAAATTTTTAGATATTTAAAACATCAAGAATAAAAATAATATATATTTATGATCTAGTCTTGTGATTTGAGAAAAAGCAAAATTATGAACAACTATATTCATTTTTAAAACATCAACAATATATACTATATTCATTTTAATATTATGAACAAGGTTTTAAAAAATATACGTCATGCACAAAATTATGTATGTTGCGTATTTTTTAAAGAGAAAACCATTGAATTAAATATATAAAATATATAATACAATTTGAAAATAAATTTTATCATCATTTACAACTAATTTTTTTTTCAATAATTTTCAATTTTCAATTATTTTTTCTCTAAAAAGTTGGGTGTTTTACTTCTAAAAAAAACAAGTTGGGAATTTAATTAATTTTCTTTTACATTTTCTTCAAAAAATAATTAGCAAGTTATTAATGAACTCTCTTAAAAAATAATCGCGCAATATGATAAATTATCTTATTTAATAAAATTAACTTAAGAAAAGTATGATTGGAATATGTTTTGTTAAAAAAATCTAAATTAAAAAATAAGAGTAATGTAAAATTTACCTCATTTCCAACGTAATCATAAAATATTATATTTTTCATTATAAAATTATAAAATGTCACTTATACATACTAATACAAACACACATATTTACCTTCGAAAAAGAAAAAAAAAATAACAAAAATAAAAAGTATATTGACCTTTGAAAAAAAACTTAAAAACTAAATTAATACATAAATAACTATTATCAAGAAAAATAAAAAAATTATATGAAAAAGTATAGAATTTTAAAAAAATTACAATATTATTTTTAAAAGTTACTATTAACTTTAATTTCTTATATCAAGAATTATATTATATTTTCTTCGAAAGGTAAAGTCTTTCTTTTATAATTTCTACTAGTTGCAATTATGCGCTCCGCGCATGAGCAAGACCCTGTTATCAATATAAAATAAAAATAAATTTAACGTAAACCAAAAGTAAATAAAAAAAAACTTATGATGTAATCTTTAGTTGATTTGAAGCTATGAACAATATCACTGGACAAACTTAGTTTATTCTCACTAGTTATATAGTCAAATTTAAAGGGTCAAGCAAATATATCATGTTAATTTCTTATTTTGTAAATTTTTAATTTCATTAGCTTTTTTTGTCGGAGAATGTCACATTGATAATTATTAGGAGAGCGAGCATAAAAGTAAAACATAATCAACAAAAAAAGTTTGCAAGGTTTCTTTAAAATAAAAAAGACCTTATGCACGTCTTAATAATTATTGGAGATTTAAGAAAAATAATAATTATTGGAGAAATAAATTTATATATGCATCTCAAGAGGACTATATATCAATTAATAGTCAATAATATCTACAATTAATAATTGATTAGGAATATACTATATAATGATAAATTAATGTTTTGTACCAACAACTTTTTAACAAATTTAATTTGCTTATTTATGATAATTTGGGTTTCCAATATGAAATAAATTAGATATGCATTTCTCTTTGTAACAATTTGGGTTACCTACTATAATAGGTTGCAATGGAGATTACCATCCATGGTGATTTTTCTCAATCATCGTGGTAGAACTCCATATATATACTACCATGGGAATCAAATATATATGTAATGGGTACATTGTTTACGACCATCGGATTCTAATCCAATACATTAATCAAGGCGTCATAAATTGTCACGGCCAAATCTCTAACCACGTTTTAATTCTTTAATCAGGATCATCAACCCTTAATGTGGGACCTACATCGTGATACATGCACCGACCGAGGCACGTGGCTAAGGTATATTGTATTTTTGTATTGATGTATGCCTAGTGTTATATATCGTGTAGACTTACTAAGTCGGTTTGTACAGTTGTAGGCGTCGAGACGAAAGCGGGGATGCACCTCGAGTAGCGTGCGAGCCGGAGAACCGGGTAGTTAGCATTTTGGTAAGTCTTGTTTAATACTAATATGAAATAAGAAATTACTTATAAGCCTATGGTTGTGTTTGTTAATGTAAATCAAATTAAAGGCCCATAGTTGAGTAAATTAAATGGAAAGCATATGATTGGTCTATAGATACACATTGGCACATCTAGGAACTAGGTGAGTAATGAAATAGTGTCACTTGAGGTTGAGTTAGTGGGATTTAGTGGGATATATGGCAAGAGGTGTATCATTAGATATTCCTCGGGATACATAAATCTATGGAGATCAAGGGCTATGAAGGAACATTACCTTAATATATAGCATTAGTGATCAAACAACATGCAAACCAAATCACTCATTCATTTTTGCTAGAGAAGAAGAAAGAATTGATGGAGAAGAGTGAATCATCAAGGTGTTAAAGGAATTCATGGGAGTTGGTGAGAAATTCTCAAGGTAGGATGCTACATCAACTAGGTACACATCTTTTTAGTTGAAATTAGAAGAATTTCTGGTTTTAGACTAATTTCATATGGTAGATGATTGATTATTTGCAATTGATTTATATATTTGGATTTCTCATTTGAAGCTGATAATCTAGCTATATTGAAGTTCTTAATTTGGTTTTGAAATCATTAAGATATGAATTTTTGAAGTTGCAACACCAAAACTAGAATTCTGCATATTGTATTAGGAATCAACTTGGGTAATTTAGTCATATTCTGCTCATTTTAGATCCAAATTAATCTAAACAAGTGAATTTGAAAGCTTATTTAAAGAAGAATAACTTTTCTTAACAAAAGGTATTTTGATTCAAATGTTTTTATATCCAAACATGCTCTATAAATAGGTGTTGGAATTAAAAAATGAAAATAAATTTATTAAGGGTATAACTCCCTAACTACTTATCCAAATGAGCTGATCTTTTAGTATGTTGTATTTGGGTATATTTGTTGCCTTGTGACCAAAAATTACATTTTTAGGAAGTATAGATTTGGAGAAATAGATTTTCTAAATCTGCTAAATTTCAATTAGACCTATGTTTAGTAAAATCATGATATCTCTTTCATTTTAAATCAGGATTTTGCAAACTAAACCTTTCTAGAAAACTAAGATAGAGAAAAAAAATAATTGTACTAATGGAGGATTTCAATATTTCGACCATTTCATGCCTAAAAGTGCGTTAAAATGTAGGACTGAAATTGAAACTTAATTTAGTCTTTAGGGGCTAATTTAGGAAGATTGATTTAAAGTCTATTGAACCAATTTGAATACACAATAAACACACTAAATTGAGCTTGAACCCACTATATTTGAACTAATGAGACACCACACTCACGAACCTAGGAAAAGGGTACGGAAGAGCGAATATAAAATTTGGAGTATCGGGAGGCCAGTAAAGCTAGGACTTTACTTTGTTGTTGTAAGTATACCCAATGAAAACTTTAGTTGACATTTCGTTTCTATTAACAGGGTTGTATTCAATTGAGATTTTAATAGACTTTTGGTTACTTTTATAAGTGGATGACTTTTCTAAAAGTTTGTAGATTTTCGTAGATTTTTAAAGACTTTGATAAACTTTTAAGTAAACTTCTTTTTGATGACTTTTATTAACATTTAAAATTTTTAGTGACTTTTGTGAACTTTTTAAACATGATTTTGATTGATACTAGTAGATTTTTGTTATTTTAATATTGAAACAAATATTTTGCACTTTATTTTTAAAAAAAAAGAGGAATAATTATATTTCTTTTTCTTAAGAACTATGATTAATTTTTTAAAAGTATTTTTATATTTTAAAAAAACCATATAGACATATTAATGAATTACGACTATCAAGATATTAACATAATAAATAAATAAATAAATATCAACAAAACAAATATGCAAATGAATAATCTTTTAGTGGCAAAAAAAATCAAGTAATATCATTGTGTGTAAAAAATTTGCACTTTTTTGACTTAAGTAAAAAAAAACTTATATCTTTTTCTTTAAGAATGATAGTTTAAAATTTTTAAATTGCATTTGAAAAAAAGTATACGATTATTTTTTCCAAAATAATATTATTACATTTTTCGAGATTATAATTATATACTTAATAAATAAAACTTCTTTGTAAAAAAATCCTATAAAATGTACAATGATGCAAAAATAAGATCTTGTTGCTAACGACATCATTTTCATTTTCATCAACATAAATATTAGAATAAAATGAGTGAGCAATGAAATTCACGAGTTGTTGAGTGATTGGAGAAGTTGATAAGAAAATACATTATAAACAATGAAGTTCTTATTGAATAAGGGAACCAACAAAATTAGTAGTCTCTAAAAGTTTATGGGTTAAGGTGAGGAGACGTTGGAGATTTGTTTATGTGTATTTTTATACAAAAATCTATAAAAGTCGAGATTTGTAACTAAACTACAAAAGTCATCAAAAAATTAAATACACATTACTTTTATAAACTCTCTAAAAGTTTAAATTGAATACCCCAAAACTTTTATAAACTTTTAAAAAGTCTATAAAAGTTCACATTGAATACACCTTACTTTTAAAAACTCTCTAAAAGTTTTAATTGAATACACCTAAACTTTTTTAGTAATTAAAAGGAACTGAAAGTCTATTAAAATCTCGATTGAATACACCCCTGTAATTGTTGTCCTTGCATAGTCATTTTGACTATTTTGCCTTTGTATTCTTATATCATGTGTTCTTTGTGTCTATGCTCACTTGATGAGTTTAGTTTGCATGATATCCATTCATTTGATTTGAGTCATTGATTTCATCTCATGCTATGTCTATTCTTGTTGTTTTAAATTTGAATTGAATGATAAATAACATGTCATTAGGCTAGTGAATATCTTATAAATATTTAAGAGGACTTGTATTCCTTATTTGTTTAGGTGTGTAGATGTGCATATGCCTTGACAATCCATACTTGATATTTCTTGAAATTTAAAAAGTAGTTTTCCCATTTAGGTCTCGTACTCGATCGTGGTGTGCGCGACTCACGGAGTTAGAGTCCATAGGGATATCAGCACATGTTACCTGACACTGTATGACACTCGGGTTTAGAGTCCCTGAGGTGGTTTACATACCGGGGTTAGAGTCCCTAGTAACACTTGGGTTAAAGTCCGTGTTATATGATTATTGAGTCAGAGTGACACGTTTCACTGTCGACCGGACCTAAATCACCACTACTTAGCCTAGTGTCGGTATCACTTGTTTAACTATGGTATTTACTCGCATATGGTTTATTTTTCAGTTTTCTCATTTATATGTTTTTAAATACCATTTGAATATTTGGAAATGCAAATTAAACTTGTCATCGGGGATTACTGTTTTATTCTTGTACTCACCGTCCTTTTTATGACGGTGGGTGCAGAGCATCTACCAGCAAGCCGGGCAAGGAAAAGATCGGCGATCATCCCTGAGCCCGTGGTGCGTCACTGCAACGATTGTAGGTCTTATTTTGGTATTTTGATTATATATGTTATATATGTCTCTCAAATACATTAGGGTTGTATATTGGGTTGACGTTAGTTTTCCCCGACCTGACTTAGACTATTTTACTGTTGCTGCATTTTGAGGACTTTATATATGTGATGTCATTTCCTGATTTTCTACACTTATGATTTTATAAATGGCTTCCGCATAAATATAAATGACTTTTGCATAAACTACTAATTGCTTCGGCATAACCAATAAGACTTCTGCTAAATAATTAATTTAATAAAAAGTTTTAATTAACTCTAAATTTTATAATCTAGTAGGACTAGTGTATTACTTATCCTGAACACGAGAAAAGATACGTTTATGTTGTAAAGGCTTATTAATACGTAGTTAAGTTATGCATGGATATGATTATGGCTTAATTACGGGATTAGGTCAGGCGGTGCCTTAGATTAAGAGAGGGATCGTCACATAAATGCATAAAGGATTTAATGCACAACACATTTTGAGAGGGTTCTATGGCATGAGTATATATTTGAGCTCCATTATAGAATATACATATATATATATATATATAGAAAATAGTATACAACGTAAATATCTCAAGATCACATTCCTAAATTTAACGTAAATTCCCAAAAAAAAATTCAAATAATAAAAGTCCCTTCGTTATCAAGAAAGAAAACTCAAGCAAAGTTTCCAAAAGTTTAGGAAGTCCCAAGTTTTTTTATTATTATTTTTTTGATATCCACGAGTATCTAGACGAGCTTGACTATTCTCAAGATGTTTTAGTGCAATCGCCCCACTAGCCCAAACAATCTTGAATCGATAGGGACCGTTTGCTTAGCCCACACAATCTCAAACTCGTTCTTATAGTTGGTCAACTAGTTCGAGTTGTCTCAAGTAGGGGTGTCAATTTTTTTGTCCGACTCGCCGGCCCGATTTTGTCTGGCCCAAAAAATGAGGGTTTGGACAATAATTTTTTAAATCGGGGCCGGGTCTGGATAAGGCTTTAATAGATTTCTGAATTGAAATCCTGGCCGGGTCTAGACAAGACCCTCTAAGCCCGAACCCGGCCCGGATATAAAAAATGTCCCTTTTTTGAAAATATACTTCTATACATTATATGATTATTCACAAAAATAATTATACAAAAAAAGAAACTATATTCATAGTTTATTTTGTAAACAAGTACATATATAGATTGTATAGAAATGTGATATTTTAGTTTCGAGACTTAGCTAAATTGCTTAAGACAACATTACGTGTTTTGTCTTTTACTAAAAAAACTTTATTATGTCTTGTAATTTAAAAGAGTAAATACAACTTGGACATTACTTTTTAAAATTATGTCAAAAAATATTATATTACGAGAAATTTACAATAATATTTTTAATTAAAAAGGCTTATGAACATAAACTAAATTTTTAAAAAACTCAACAAATGCGGATATTTGGACAACTTGGATTTAACGTAAATCGGGTCTGGGCAAAACACGATTATCTGAATTTAAAATCGGGCTAGGTCTGGACAATGCGAATGTTCGTTTATATCAAAGGTTGTTCAGACTAGGACTCGTACGGACCCAAAAAATTGACACCCCTAGTGCCAAGGTTCAATTTAACAAGAACTCTAATAAAAAACATGAATAATTACTCATTCTGGTCTTGGTTATTCATCATAGATGAATGTGTACAATACAGTGAGCTTCTAGACGATGTTTTGCATCTCATTGTGGGTCGTTTGAGTTCCTTGGTCTGTCATGCCACATTCGGATCAGTGTGCCGATTATGGAGACTGTTCTCGCATCAACATTATTCTTGTCTTGTGCTTCCTCAACCGCCCTGGCTCATGTTTCCTTCTTCAAAGACACCTTCAAGGCTTTATAACCTTTACATTTACGATGGTAAGAGGAGTTTTTTTTTTCAGTTTTTGTTGGAATACACGTACGCACATAAAGTGGTTTGGGTAGTTTTTGTAACTTATTAAATAACTACTTAGTAGTTATCTAAATTAGAGATAAATAAGGAGATTTTGAGTTTATCTCCTAACAAGAAACTCACGCACAAGAAAAAAATATTTTTCTCTCTAATCTTTGCAAGAGTACTTAGGCTATGATTATTGGGCATTTTCCCTCTTGGTGGTTTTGCTTGTGACCGGTGAACAAGTAAAGGTTATCTTTTGCTTCCGCTTCGGATATGTGTTTTCTTATTTGATCTTTAGGATTCAAAATTGGTATCAGAGCATGATTTACTTGTTCCTTGTCTGTTATCATAGCGGTTTAATTTTAGTGGGTATGATGCCGTAAATTGATCCAAGTAAAAACTTTGATTGTCGTTTTTTTTTGTTTCGTATAATATCAGAACTTGATTTTATTACGGATCAAATTACTGTGGCTATTTGGGGGTATACTTATATTAAGATTTATACCTATCATTGATCTAAAGATTGGTTAAGTGTAAATAAATAAATAATTGTTTTTTGAACTTTGTATCATGCGTCGGTTAATTTTTTTTTAACACATGTGAAATTTGATGTTGGACAAACTTGATATTAGATCAAAAGGAACTCTATTAATTTATTATGGTATAGGATTCTATATATATATAAACAGTGCATATATGCCATGATTTAAACAGTGAATATTATTTTATTATTTTTTAAAAAAATGAGATATACGTACGGTTTGTTAGGCATGCAAACATGTATTAATAATTTCTTATATACATGCATAGGCCATAATTTTTTAACAGAAAAGGGGGCTTACAATTTTGTTTTTAAGAATGCATGCAATTAGTTGATGACAACATTGTTGAGTATTAATTGCATGCATATGCATAACAGAGTATTTTTTACATGCTTATGACATGTTTACATGATTGCATACATATAGCATTTATATGTTTGTGGGAAAATGATATGATGAAATTTTGTACAATTCGATAGACTAATAATAATTACACACATAAATATAAATGATGATTGTGAAACTTAATTTGTGCACTTTTGACTCTATATTATGTGAATAATTATAAATTATCTATTTGAATTGTGACAAAATAACTAAGTGTGGTATGCTAGGCATTAATTGATATGTGCATATATATT
Source organism: Stephania yunnanensis (assembly GCA_039657365.1). Taxonomy (NCBI): domain Eukaryota; kingdom Viridiplantae; phylum Streptophyta; class Magnoliopsida; order Ranunculales; family Menispermaceae; genus Stephania; species Stephania yunnanensis. Next base: position 45,340,887 of record CM077584.1, on the reverse strand, counting down.
TTTATTCATATACATATTTCTTTGTGAAAATGACAAGTGCTAGCAAGAACATTGTTGCTGAGCTCAATAAGGGCGAAAAATTGAACGGAGACAATTATGAAATCTGGAGTTTGAAAACTCAGTATTTCCAGGAAGAGCAAGAGGCTCTTGAAGTTCTGAACAATATCCTGACTGAGCTTGAAGATGGCAACACAATCCAACATAGAAGGGACTATAATGGCCCCAATTTTCCACAAATTGGACCCCGCCCGGCCTAAGTCCACGTGGACCCCTGAGCCAGTCTCGCAAGGTCAACGCAGACTTAGTTAGCCTTCCAATCCCTCATTATATATAAATTCTACAGGGACCGTGAGGCATTTGAGGCCTAGAAAAAGAAAAACTCAACGGCTCGCATTACATTGCTTAGTAGCATGGAAAATGATATAATGCGAGAGTTCAAGAGTTATGATGTTGCTAAAGTAATGTGGGAGGCCTTGAAGAAGAAGTTTGGTGGAACCTCTGTCACCAAGCTTCGACAGCTCACTATTAAGTTTGACACATACAAGAAACCCCCTAACCATAACATGAGGCAACACTTAAGGGAGATATCAAACATGATCAGTGAGTTAAGGGAGGCGGGACACATTCTGACTGATGAACAACAGGTTCAGGCTGTTATACGATCCTTACCTCACAACTGGGAGCATATGAAGGTTAATTTGAGCCATAATGAGAACATCAAGACCCTTAATGATGTTGGGTGTCATTTGGAACTTGAGGAAGACCGCATTGAGGCTTCAAGGCCTGATCCTGATGTGTATATGGCTAGCTCAAGTAGTAAAAAGGGTCATAGTGGCTATAAACGCAAGCCACATGGTGGCTACAAAGGGCAAGGATCAAAGAGAGCTAAAGGTGATCATCATTGTGCAAAATATGATCATCATGGAAAGGGTAAATCTCTTATGGCTCATCAGAAGAAGAACAAAGCTAAACTCAAGTGCTACAACTGTGGAAAATGTAACTTTGCTCATGAGTGCAACGAGCCAAAGAAGACTAAGGAGCAACATGCCATGTAGCTAATGACTGTGATGTGTTCGTGAAGTTTCGTCTAATTCCTCATGGAACAAAATGGATATATTTAGGAAACAACTCGCGTGTTGAAGTAAAAGGGATTGGCACCTGCGGGTTGAGCATGCGTGGTGGACGACCTTTTATCCTATATGATGTGTTATATGCTCCAAGATTCAATGAAATTTAGTTTATGTTATTGTTTTTCTACAGTGTGGATTTATTATGAACTTATATGGTACTAGTGTGAATTTGTTTCTAGAACAAACTTATTATGGTTGTGGCTATGTGTCAGATAGTTTTATTGTATTGGATATTGACTATGTTTCAAATAGTAATATGTATCATGCTTGTTTTTCTTTTGTTACATCTTCTATTGATTCAAATGTTGATGTGAATGTTTGGCATGCTAGACTTGGCCATATAGGTCAACAAAAAATTGATAGATTAGCAAAAGAGGGCCTATTGGGGCACCTTGAAAAGGTTAATTTACCAATATATGAAAATTGTCTAGTGGAAAAAATGGCAAAAAAACCATTTGGCAAAGGAATGAGAGCTGAATTTCCATTGCAATTGATTCATTCAGATATTTGTGGTCTGATGAATGTGAGATCCCGATATGGAGGTGTTTATTTCATCACTTTTATTGATGATTACACACGTTTCGATTATGTTTATTTGATTTCTCATATATCTGAAGCTTTAGAGTGCTTCAAGAAATACATTAATCTTGTTGAGAATCAATTAGATAGAAAAATAAAAATGTTGAGAACGAACCGAGGACGTGAATATTTGTCTGATCAGTTCAAACAATTATATGATGAAAAGGGAATAGATAGGCAATTAACTATTCCATACACTCCTCAACAAAATGGAGTAGCTGAAAGAAGAAATAGAACTAGGTCTATAATGGCCCAAGCCAATTTACCAATCACCTTTTGGGGTGATGCTTTGTTAATTGTCACTTATATTCTCAAACGAGTACCCTCCAAATCAGTTTCATCCACTCCTTATGAGTTATGGACCGATAGAAAACTAGATTTATATAATCTAAGACCATGGGGTTGTGGTGCCTATGTTCATGATTTACATCATCAACATGGAAAATTAGGTCCAAGAGGAAAAAAATATATATTTATAAGATACTCTGAACATTCAAAAGGTTATGTGTTCATTGGTGAACATTCGAGTGGGAGCATAACTAAATTTGAGTCTCGGGATTCTACTTTTATGGAAAATGATTTTCCAACAAAGGGTGAGATAAATCAATCTTTATCTCTCTATGAGATGCAAGATCAAGATGATTCTAATTTGATGAATCGTTTGGTTCATGTGTCTGAACAAATGCCGATATTATCTCATGCAAGTGGGAGCAAGACAAAAGATGTTGAATCTGTTTCAACTGAATCACAAATAAGGTGTAGCAATCGTGGCAATATCCCCAAATGCCATTTTCCTATTGAAAATGAGGTTCATATGATTGCACCTCAAGATGAGGATGAGCCTAAAACTATTCAAGAGGCTCTTACCATGCTAAAGTCAAATGGAAAATTGCAATGAAAGAAGAAATGGAGTCCATGATATCAAATAATGTTTAGGAATTGGTTGATCTCCCTGAAGGACGTAAAGCTATTAGGAACAAATGAGTCTTAAAATTAAACGAAAGACTGATGGTTCTATTGAAAGGTACAAGGCACGACTTGTAGCCAAGGGGTATACACAAAAATAGGGAATCGATTATGAAGAAACATTTTCCCTAGTTGTGAGATTTGCCTCTATAAGGTTAATTCTAGCCTAGATTTGGAGTTACATCAAATGGATGTAACAACTGCATTTCTAAATGGAGAACTGGAAGATGAAGTCTATATGGAACAACCTATAGGTTTCATAGTTGAAGGTCAAGAGCACAAAGTGTGCAGACTATTAAGATCTATTTATGGTCTTAAACAATCTTCCAGACAGTGGTACATAAAATTTCATCAAGCAATTATTTCTTATGATTTTGTCATGATTGATGAAGACCAATGTGTATATGTCAAAAGATCTAATAGTAAATTTGTGATTCTTTCACTTTATGTGGATGACATACTATTGGCTGGAAATAATAAGGAGTACTTAATAACCATTAAGCAATGGTTGTCCTCCAATTTCGAGATGAAGGACATGGGTGAAGCAGCATATACTTGATGTAAAAATTAAAAGGGATCGATCAAAGAAAATGCTAGCTCTTTCACAAGAGCCATACATCAAGAAAATTCTTGAGAGATTCATATGCAAGATTGCAAACCCATTGATACTCCTATTACAAAAGACAAAGGTCTAAATCAAAGAATGTGTCCTAAGACTCCACTTGAAAGAGAACAAATGGCAAAAGTTCCTTACACTACTGTTGGTGGAAGCCTCATGTATGCAATGATGTGTACAAGACCTGATATTTGCTTTGTTGTTGGCATGGTAAGTTGATATCAGGCAAACCCAAGACAGACCCATTGGAGAGCTGTCAAAAGGATATTTAGGTATCTCAAAGGCACTATTGATTATTCATTGTGTTATCAAGGCAATAATTTGCATCTAGTTGGTTATACAGATGCTGATTGGGGAGGAGATTTAGATGAAAGAAAATCTACCTCAGGTTGTGTTTTCTTACTGAACAATGGAGTGATTTCATGGAGTAGTAAGAAACAATCATGTATAGCCTTGTCAACAATGGAAGTTGAATTTGTAGCATGATCAGCAGCAGTGCAAGAAGCGGTTTGGCTTAAGAGATTCTTGAGTCACTTGGGTTTTGACAAAGATGCATCAAGTCTAGTTTTGGTGAATTGCGATAGTCAGGCTGCAATTGCATTCACAAGAGATCCCAAGTACCACTCGAAAACCAAACACATTGATACCAAGTATAACTTTGTTAGAGACATGATTGCACAAAAGGAAGTGAAAGTGCAGTACATATCTATGCAGAAAATGATTGTTGATCTTTTTACAAAACCTATACCTAGAGATGTATTCAATGGTCATATGAAATCTCTAGGATTGCGTAGAGTTTAGCATGTATGTATTGTACTTGATGAAAAACAATTTGTTGTTATTCTTCCTTTATGTTTGGAATATACTATTTATTATATATTAATGCGTATCAAAGTTTTGTGCTTTGTCTTATCATGCGTACACACACATCTATGTTATGTACATAAAAGTAAAGGTATGTCGGACAATAGATTGGCCTTCTCACACAGATAATCGTTTCTATGACTTAGTAGTGCATAGAAATGAGATTGGTTATTTCAAGCTTTTGTGATATAAATTTGGAGAGCTCGAGCTTAAAACGGAAAATTGCCTTCATAGTGAATCAAGATGAGGTCACTAAATTAAATTGTGATCGAAAGGTAAAACCTCCCACAAGTTTACCTTAACCATCTTTATATGCCGGGTGGGAGTCCTGTGATAATAATTTGAGAATTTAAAGTAGAGTTGTGGACTCAAGTTAGATATTAAGTATATCTGAACTATCACATGTACAATATTAGTTTGGCATACGCTCCATATCAAAAGGAGAATAATATTGTAGCATGTGTTTCATACCACATGTGCATTTTGCGACCAATAAAGGTAACATAAGTTTTTGATCTCTACTTCTAAGTTGTGTGAGCCTTAGAGATTAAGGAATCTCATTTAAGTACCCTCAGTACTTTTTGACTAATCTCGAAGTTTTATCTCAATGTTAGTTATCTTAAAATGTCACCAATGATTATGAATCATTCGATATAACGAGGCATATTCAGAGAACAGTTGATTTAAAATGGAAAGATATAAATTGAAAATGAAGATCATCAAAGTGTCTTATTTGCTTAAGTTGTATCCATTGGTCGACCAATTATATTTATTTGTTAAATATGATTGTGGGTGCACGAGAATTTGAAATAAACATATAAAATAGATCTTAAGATATTCAAATGTGACTGTATATCTAGGGTATTGCATATATACTCTACTTACAAGTTGAGCTGCTGTATATACCTAACGGTTATATAGCTATGAGCTCTCAGATATTAATTGTATGTTGGTCGCACGGCCTATTTACTTGTATGAATATGTTTTTGTAGAGATAAGAAATATTGTTCTCTATAGATGGAACTTATGAGAAATTAAACTCATTATGTGCGAGTTGGAGATGTTGGAATACACGTACGCACTTAAAGTGGTTTGGGTAGTTTTTGTAACTTATTAAATAACTACTTAGTAGTTATCTATATTAGAGATAAATAAGGAGATTTTGAGTTTATCTCCTAACAAGAAACTCAGCACAAGAAAAAAATGTTTTTCTCTCTAATATCTGCAAGTACTTAGGCTGTGATTATGGGCATTTTCCCTATTGGTGGTTTTGCTTGTGACCAGTGAAGTAAAGGTTATCTTTTGCTTCCGCTTCGGGTATGTGTTTTTGTTTATGTATTTATCTTGTGTATAAATTTGGTATAGAGGAATGAACAAGGGAGGAGAAATTCAGATCAATTCATACATTCTTACATGGTATCAGAGCGTTAGGTGTCTCTCTCTCTCCCTCTCCGCTGCGCCTTCACTGTCGGACACCAGCCACCGTCTCCTCCTCCCGGTGGTCTGCCCGTCCAGCAGTAGCCTCTCGTCCGGCCATCTCCGCTGCCAGCCACCGCCAACAGCCACCAACAGCCACCAACAGCCAACACCACCGACAACAGCCACCAGCGCCGCACACGCCAGATCCACCCGGATCGGCGTCCCCCGGCTCGCAACCGACCGATCCCGCCGCCGTCCGCGCTCGCCGATAACGCCGTCCGCGCCGTCTGCGACCGCCGGCCGCACGCTCTGCGCACCAGGGCCGCCCTGCGCAGCCCCGCGCCGATCCCCTTCGCTGTGACCGCGCCAGCGCCGCACAGGCCAGATCCACCCGGATCGGCGTCCCCCGGCTCAAGACCGACCGATCCCGCGTCGTCCCGTGCCATCGCCGCCCCGCGCCAGCGCCTCCCCGCGCTGCGACCCCTGCGCCGTGCGAGCAAGCCTCCCGCCGCCGTCCGCGCACGCCGTCCGCGCCAGCGCCGCCCAACTCCCCTGTTCGCCCTCTCCTTTGCTTGTGTGAGGACCCGAGAGAGAGTTGTGAGGGAGTGATTTCTTTATATAGTTTCCAAAAAAAAAAAAAAAAAAAAAAAAAAAAAAAAAAAACCCAACGACTCTCTCCCCAATGTCTCAGTCCAAACCATTTCACCCGGCTCTTGCTGTCTCTAACATTAGGAATCACATTCCTATTGTTCTTGAAATGGAGAACGTCCAATACTCAACTTGGGCTGAGTTATTTAAAGTCCATGCACGTTCAACCAGGGGATCACATCATCCCCTCTGATCGAAGCACGGGTCCGACTGCTGAGGGCGATGCCGACATGTGGTCTACCCTTGATGCCACGGTCTTATCCTGGATCTACGCAACAATTTCTACCGACCTACTGCACACCATTCTTGAACCCGATGCTACAGCCATGGAAGCTTGGAATCGTCTGCGGGACATTTTCCAAGATAATCAGCATTCTCGTGCAGTCATTCTTGAGCAAGAATTCTCCACCGCTAAGATGGAACTCTTTCCAACTGCCTCGGCGTATTGTCAACGATTAAAGTCTCTAGCCGATCAATTAAAGAATGTTGGGGCTCCGGTCTCCGACAGTCGTCTTGTGCTCCAACTGGTCTCCGGTCTTACGGCTCCGTACCGTGGTGTGGGTACGTTGATCCGACAAAGTAATCCCCTTCCTACTTTTTATCAAGCCCGCTCGATGCTGACTCTTGAAGAGTCTGGGTTAGCCAAAGAGGCGACTATGGCTTCTGCCTCCGCCATGGTAGCTTCCTCGCATGCGAGACGTTGCTTCTTCCTTACGGGACAAGAGAAGGGCAAAGCGAACCCTCTCCGGTCGGAAGTCGCACAATCGGGGCGGCGCCATTCCGGAGGTCGCGGAAATGGTGGCGGCTCGCACTGAGACGGGTGGCTCGCGGCGAGTCCGGCGGGGGTGGCTCGCAAGGTCATCCGCAGGGTTTCGAATGGGGTGGGCTCCATTCCTAATTGGGGTTGGCCTCGATGGTCGCTCCACCTTGCCCCGTGCCTACTCAGGGGTTGGTCTCGCCCCGAGCCGTCTCGTGGGCCTGGTATGGTGGGTCCTCGCTCCCAACAACAAGCCTACCCGGCTTTTATGGCTCCATCTTTTAATGGACCGTCTAGTTCTTCTGCTGGCTCTTCTGCTCCTACAGACATTGCATCGACTATGCACACCATGACTCTAAATCCGTCCGATTCATCCTGGTATATGGACACTGGTGCAACGTCACATATAACCTCCTCGAACGGTACTCTCTCGTCTTATGTTAATTTGAGCAATCCTAATACTTTTGGTATTACTTTTAATGGTCATTCAATTCCTATTCATGGTTATGGTCATACATGTTTGCCCCCTCATCCTCCATTGTCCTTAAATCATGTCCTTCATGTTCCCAACATAATCAAAAATCTTATTTCGGTTCGAAAATTCACTACGATAATTCTTTTCGTTGAATTTGATCCGTTTGGGTTTTCTGTGAAGGATTTTCGGACGGGGACGCCTATCTGAGGTGTGATAGCCGGGGTGATCTCTATCCTCTCCGCTTCTCTATCTCATCAAGCTACTCCTTCCATTTTTGCCGCAATCTCTCCCTCCATTTGGCATGCTCGTTTGGGTCATCCGGTGCCACTTGTTTTCGATGCTCTTAGGACCGATCGAAGCATTGATTGTACTCGTAATTCTCCTTCTAGTATTTGTCGTTCTTGTGTGTTCGAAAACATATTAAGTTGCCTTTTGTGCCTTCTAGTTCCAAAGATGCGTCTTTACCTTTTGATATTATTCATAGTGATCTTTGGACCTCTCCTATTCCGAGTTCTCAGGGCATAAATATTACGTATTGTTTTTGGATGATTTTTCAAATTATTTATGGACTTTTCCTTTGGGTCACAAATCGGAAGTTTATGAAAAATTTTTGATTTTTCAAGCTCATGTTTTTAACCAATTTGAACGTAATCTTAAAACTCTGCAATGTGATAATGGGAGGGAATTTGATAATGGACATTTTTTGAATTTCTGTAAGACGAATGGAATGTCTTTTCGTCTCTCTTGTCCTCATACTTCTCCTCAAAATGGGAAGGCCGAACGCAAAATTCGGTCTATCAATAATATCACTCGGACTCTTCTGTCTCATGCATCACTTCCTCCTTCTTTTTGGCATCATGCATTACAAATGGCAACTTATCTCCTTAATATTCTTCCGAGCAAACTTTTGGGTAATATTTCTCCACTTCAAATACTGTATCAACGAGTTCCTACATATTCTCATCTTCGGTCTTTGGGTGTCTTTGTTATCCTCTTCTTCCATCCACCACCATCACTAAATTACAAGCTCGTTCGACTCCTTGTGTTTTTTTGGGCTTTCCACCTAATCATCGGGGCTATAAATGTTACGATTTATCATCCCGCCAAATCATCATTTGTCGTCATGTCCGGTTTGATGAGAATGTGTTTCCCTTTGCGTCATTACATACTCCATCATCCCATACATATGATTATTTGGATAATGGTCTTTCTCCTTATGTGCAACATCATCTTCACGAGTCCGCTCCTCCTCCTTCTCATACACCAGCCCAGGCCTCCACCCCTGTCCGATCGGATCCAGACCCGGTTTCACCTGACCCGACCACACCACCCTTCCCCATTCTTGATCAACCTCCTCCCCCCCTCTGCCCGTCCGTTGCACCTGCTCCCACTATTCCTCTTCCTAAGCCCACTATTGTCACTAGAAGTCAACATGGTATTTTTAAACCCAATCCCAAATACCAAGCTTTCCATGCCACGGTTTCAAGGTCTCCTTTGCCTCGAAATCCGGTGGATGCTCTTCGTGACCGGAATTGGAAAATGGCCATGGATGATGAATATAATGCTCTTATTAACAATAAGACGTGGGAATTGGTGCCCCGTCCACCGGATGTTAATGTTATTCGGTCTATGTGGATTTTTACTCATAAGATTCATTCTAACGGTGATTTTGCGAGGCATAAAGCCCGTCTTGTGGCTGATGGGAAAACTCAACAGGTTGGCATTGATTGTGGCGAAACTTTTAGCCCGGTTGTGAAGCCGGCTACTATTCGTATTGTTCTTAGCATTTCCCTGTCCCGGGCATGGCCCATTCATCAGTTGGATGTCCATAATGCCTTCCTTCATGGTGCGCTTCAGGAGACCGTTTATATGCATCAACCACTGGGGTACAGGGATAGTACCCGTCCAGATTATGTGTGCCTATTGCGTAAGTCTTTGTATGGACTTAAGCAAGCTCCCCGAGCCTGGTATAAGCGTTTTGCGGATTTTGTTACATCTGTTGGGTTCACTAATAGTCGATGTGACAACTCTTTGTTCGTTCTGACAAAGTGCTCTGCTATGGCTTACATTCTCGTTATATGTTGATGACATCATTCTTATCGCTTTCTTCTCACGCTCTCCGGTGCTCCATTATGGATCTTCTTAGTTCCGAATTTGCTATGAAGGATCTTGGTCCATTAAATTATTTTTTGGGTATTGCGGTTACTCGACATAAGGGTGGTATGTTTCTTTCCCAGCGCAAATATGCTGAAGATATAATTGCGCGTGCAGGAATGTCATCGTGTAATCCGTCTGCCACTCATGTGAATACTCAGCCTAAGGTTGGTGCTACTTCTAGTACGGTTTTTGATGATCCTACTCTGTATCGGAGTCTTGCTGGGGCTCTACAATATCTCACTTTCACCAGGCCGGATATTTCTTATGCCGTCCAACAAGTGTGCCTCCATATGCATGATCCGAGGGTTGATCATATGTCTGCTCTCAAACGGATTATTCGGTATGTTCAGGGTACGTTAGATCATGGTCTTCATCTGTACCCATCTTCGTTTTCTGATATGGTCTCTTACACTGATGCTGATTGGGGTGGATGCCCTGATACGAGGAGGTCTACCTCCGGATATTGTGTGTTTTTGGGAGACAACTTGGTCTCATGGTCTTCTAAACGTCAACCCACATTATCTCGATCTAGTGCCGAGGCCGAGTATCGTGGGGTGGCAAATGCGGTTTCCGAAACATGTTGGCTCAGAAATCTTCTCTTAGAACTACATTGTCCGATTCAGAAGGCCACTTTAGTATATTGTGACAATGTCAGTGCTATTTATTTGTCGGGCAATCCAGTTCAACATCAACGTACAAAGCATGTCGAAATGGATATTCATTTTGTTCGCGAAAAGGTTGCGCGCGGCCTGGTCCGTGTCCTTCATGTGCCATCCCGTTATCAAATTGCTGATATTTTTACCAAAGGTCTGCCGCACGTATTGTTTGAAGATTTTCGTGACAGTCTCAACATCCGTCCACCTCCCGTTTCGACTGTTAAGTATTGTTAGGTGTCATCCGAGATTTATGCCATGAATCATGGTCTCCGTGATTCATGGCATGATTCCTGGTCAATCTCAAATTCTTTATGTATTTATCTTGTGTATAAATTTGGTATAGAGGAATGAACAAGGGAGGAGAAATTCAGATCAATTCATACATTCTTACAGTTTTCTTATTTGATCTTTAGGATTCAACAGTTTTTAATCCCCGAGCACCGCTTCTATTGTTTGACTTCAGGGACTTGGTTGATGTTCATGGATAGAAAAGAACGAAAGCTACGAGTTTGGAATCCATTATCTTATGATTCTATTATTCTGCCGCTCGTCAAGAATCAATCAAAATCAGGGAGTAGTGCTACTTCTTATAACAAATTCGTCGTTTCTTGTGCAGGGCCATTGATAAAAAATCTTAGTGACATGGTTTTTGGTATTATCTACGATGACAAGAAATTGGCATTCATAAGGTTGGGTGATAAAGCCTGGACTTTGATAAAATTAGATATCTTACATCCAAGAAGAGAAATTAGATTGAACGAGGTCAACTTCTATTCAAGAAGATTTTACGTTGTGGATCAATATGGGATGGTTTATGTTTGTCAAGCTTCTCTCGCTAAGGCCATAATGTTTTTTCTCCTGTAACATGCAAGAATTAGACCCAAGGGAGTGTGACAATACGGAATATTACTTGGTAGAAGTTGGAGGGGATTTGATGCTTGTTATGAGGTTCTCCATTAACTAGAGAAAATATTTTAGAGTTGTTAAATTTGATTTCGCAAAAAGGGAATTGAGTTTTGTGACGAAGTCAGACTTGAGAGATCATTGGTTGTTCTTAAGTGAAGACAGCTCCTGTTTCTCTGCTACAACATCCAAATCGAATTATATCTATTTGAAAACTGAACAATTACTATTGGGAAGGAATAAGGCAAACTATAGATTTACGGGGGTTGATTTACTTCGAAGAGAAGCAAGTTCCATCAACACTTTTTTTGGCTAAAGATTGTCACTGCCATTATCCAGGCTTGGATCAATAATACTCCACGCTCACAAAAAGTAGGAACATTCGATGAAGATGGGTGGAGTTTTTGGCGTATTGAAGAATGGATTGATCAGTTACAAAATGGTTAGACGGGTGTAGCTAGGATTTCAAGCTGCAGCCTCTAGACAAGTTCTTTTCTTTTTCTTTTTTTTGGTAAGAAATTTCGGTTATTCCTTTTTGCGTTATGCATCTGTAAATAGGATTTATTTAATTAGGAAGTCGAAAGAATTTCGCTTTGTGTAATTAAGAAGATGAAAGAATTTTTAACATGCATGAACAGTAGAACAGGTAAACTTCACTCAATTGCTTTAATAGGACAAACCTCTAAATTTTGGCACATAATGCAAGATAAAACAACGACATGACAATGTTAATGGACAATTACTCGAACTAATGAAGTCATTTGCATTCATCCATTGAAGCGTTGACGATTCTGATTCTCTAAGCATTGGATGTCTACCTTTGAATTGAAGTGGTGGAGCGCATTAGTACTCCCTACTTTCAATTGAACCCCAATCCCGACAGGTGCTCTTCTCCACTTCTGCTGGCTAGCTTTCAAGTAAGCCAGTATCCTTTGATACAACCCTCAAGGCCTCTTCAACCTATATAAAGAAGAACAACCAAGCAATCTAGTGCCATTGACCGAGAGAGGGGAAGTACCTACCTTAATCAACATTTTGACATGGCTGGGAACCAAACCTCGCATCGTGCGCCCAGGTTGAGATTTATCAACTTCTACATTCAGAAATACACAACTTTTAGTAGCTTCTTTTTTTTTTTTTTTTAATACACATCTATTAACAAGAGGTATGACTCTTATAATAAGCATACCTTTTAGTAACATGCCTTTTAGAATAGACTGCCGTCAGCGTCTCGTCTCTCTCCATATGAATACCAGCAAAGCTACCAAAACTCAAAAAAATAAAGGAAACTACTAAAATGACTACAACAGCGTCATACCACAAGATACATCAACCCACAAAATCCCTCCATACGAACTCGACCCGCTTATTATGCATCGAAATCTACATATAACACATCCCGAGTCACGCGTGAATGACTCTTGTGAACCACTGTGTCTTGTAATGTAACATGATTTTGTAATTCTAGCCTTCTCAAAAATAAAAATCTAAAAGGAACTCTAGGAACAAAGGTGTTTTAAAAAACATATAAGAAAAGAAACATGAGTTCAAAGAAAAAAAATCACAAGTTAGAGAATAATTAATGCTAGTTAACAACGCAGGAGACATTACTGTGCTTTATACTGCAATCCTGCTTTGAACAATTACAAACCCATCAACCCCAGCTCAGAATGCAGTCTCAAGAGAAAAAAAAAAAAGGTTAAGAAAACGACAACAAAAAAAAACCACCATCCATGCTAAATCTTGTATTTCATTATGATGTTTGTGGTTCCGGATGGTGATAAAGAAAAAGAAAATTGGCAAAGGAAGACACTGATTCGTCATGTTCTCTTCATAAGATACCCTAGAAGGACGCCGAACAACCCAACAAGTACAACGTACATGAATGAAATGCCAGCCCAGCTTTTATAGCTTTCCCGCTTCAACAGTTCCTGCACACAACATTAAGATTATTAAAGGTGCAATTGTAAACAAAAACAAATAAATCCGATCTTTACGTCTGCACATTAATACAGTTGTGCATTCGGGATATTTTCCACTATTTATGTATATGTTGCTTAAAAGATTGTTTTGCAGAAAATCAAGTAAAATATTTTGCATTATTTTTCAGAGGGTGGCCTGTGTATCCGTCCAGTAATAGTCAAAATTCTTATTTCCTATCTAATCAGAAGAGGGGCTTTTGTTTTTGTCAAAGATCAGAAGAATGGCTTCACTAAAGAAATGTGAACCAAAAAGGCATCATAATCAAATACAGGCCCACCACCTTTACCAAAAGAAAAACTATGCAACACAATTTTCTGGACCCTGCTAATGTAACCCAGGAACGACACACACTTGTTGTGATCCCATCGCTACACATCGGGGTGCTCGCGTGCACACATCAATGCAAAAAATCAAGGGACATCAGCAGGTGTGTGTCGTTGTTTGATTACAAAAGCATTTTTCTTTAGCTAGGTACTAAATATTAAGGCAACCATTGCTTGTATCGTTGAAAGAGTAGGATAAAGAAGTGAAGGTAAAGTTCAAGAAAGTAGACATTCGACGATTACAAAATTTGGGGGATAAAACTCAGTATGGTAGATAACTATCAGCATCATGTCAAAAGATTCCAAAACGTGAAGGCAAATTTCAAGACACAAGTCCTCACCAGTTCCTGACGGAGTTTATTTGCCTGCTGCATAGCAGAATTTTTCTCCTCAGTCAGCTTTGAAATGACAGCTTTCGCCTAAACAACAGAGCAGGTAAACTTGATTCAATAGAAAGCAACATACTCAAGACCCGAAAAAGAAAAAGAGAGAACAGCAAAGGACCCATTTAAATAATAATGAGAATTACATTATTGGCATAAGACCATATAGTACAAGTGATAGTATTTGTACATCACACTCACTTCTATGAAATCGACAAAATCAACTTCAAATCATATAAAGATCAAAATTTTCCTACCCCACCAGAAATCCTTACATAGCACACCACAAAATTGACAAATAGTGCACATATAATCAAATAGACATGAAGAAGAAATGAGGAGGTGCCTAGACTACGAAAGAGAATATTTAGCCAGCGATCCCTAAAAAAGTGATTATTATTTATAGGTCTTTATGTAACATTAATTGTATATTAATAGTGTTATATATATAAATATATATATTGTATTTCAAAAATAATAATAACCCTTTAGGTCTTGATGATCAAAGAAGAACAGAGATAAGTCAAGTAAGAATTTGCAAAGACGCGACTCTGATCTCACAGACTCGTTGCCCTTATTTGTACTTGACAGTTGATGCATATGTCTCACAACCTATCACAATGTTACACATGTACACTCTTATACTCACACATATTACATGATCTTGTCACCCTTATGAACTCAAACAGAGTACATCACAACTCAATGGTTTAGTCCAACATTATGTAAAACTATGTGTTTTAAGTTTTTTGTTCGGTTGGTAACTTGGTATTCACATCAAGAAGCTTAGTAGCAATCAGCCCTTCGACTTTCCAAAAATTGCCAAGGCAGCTGCCTAGGTGAAACCTTGCAAGTTGCAATCACTGGACAATGTGTGCATGAAGCACAACAATCATAATGAACAACTACTGCTTCATCTTTAAATAATATTCACATGCCGTGACCATAACCACATAGTAAAAATGAAACCAAAATGAGAGATGACATTGACAAGGGGCATAAAGCTGTAAAAGGAAAGAGCACCAAATGTTTTTTGGAGACCGAAAAGGCTTAGCGACTTCATAATTATAGAGAACATGTACTAAAAGACGATAAAGAACTAATGTCACCAGATGATTCTAACAGACTAGCACACTGAACTACAAAATTCTAAATCTAGAAGCACTAAGCGCACTGGGGAATTAAGGAAATACTCCTCCCCATCCTGTACCCATTTTATTGAACGGGGGAACTTACTAGACAATGAAAATAAAAAAAAAAAATTTCCCTCGATGATAGTAAGAGACTAGCACACTGAACAACATATTTCTGTAGAATATTTCTGTAGCTAGTAGCTTTGTCAATGGGGAATCATGACATCTTCCGATCTGGACACAATAAATTCAATGGAGGACGGGACAAGGACTAAAGGAAACACTCTTCTCCCTCATCCAGCTCCATGGTCACTTGTACCCTTTTTATTGAACGGGGGAACTTACTAGGCATCAATTCAAATAGAGAAAACATATCCAAGCATAAAAATTTCCAATTCTCTCTTCCCAAGAAAACATTGTAATGAAAGAAAAAAAATCAAGATCAACCTCCTTTTAGTCAAAAACTGATAGTCAAATTGTTTCAATGCCATGTTAAGAAGTCAATTACATAATTTAACGGTATTTTATCTATGGTTCGAAGTTCAAGTTTGATGAGACATTTAGATGCAAAAAGCACAAAAAAAAACAATAATTATAATTCTGAAACCAAACAAACTTGGACTTACAAATTCGAGGTACAAGGAAAGTGACAGTTTTTACTGGCTCATGCACTGTGTCAAGTACACTGTACAAATGATCACTCCATCTAACTCAATAGGAGCATAGATGAATCTATGGTGAACAAAACATTCAAACAACATTCTAATTTGTAGATAATGATCCATCAATAGATTGACTTGCATGGTCCCATAAAATCAGTATTCTACTATCTCTTTCTGTTGTTTATTTAAAATTACCATAGCTATCAAGGTTCCAAATGAGCAGCGTAATTTGCTGTCGAAGCCCAAGTAAAATTTCAAGTTGGATGGAAGAAATGTCAATGTTCCTACTAAGTTAAAAGGAAAATTTTATAAGACAGTAATTAGGCCAGCTATGCTCAATGGAAGTGAATGTTGGCGGTAAAGCAACAACAACTACGTAAAATGAACGTAGCAGAAATGAGAATGCTTAGGTGGATGTGTAGTAAAACTCGTAAAGATAAAATAATAAATATAGAAATTCAAAGACAAGTAGGAGTAGCACCAATTGACACAAATATTAGGAAAGGGCGGTTGCGGTGCTTATGTCACCTGCAAAGACGGCATACAAATGCCCCCACTAAAAAACTTGACTCAATAGAAACTAAAGAAATTCGAAGAAGTAGGGGTTGACCAAAGTTAACTTGGGATGCATTAATTAGGAGGGATTTGAATGATTTGGAAAGCTCACTATCAATCGCAATTATTCGAGCACAATGGAAAAGTTTGATCCATTTAGCTGACCCCAATTAATTTGGGATTGAGGCTATGTTGTTGTTGTTGTTGTTGCCCAAGTAAAACAGGCCATCCCACACATACCAAAACGAATCTTGAAAACAATAACAGACCATCCCACTCATACCATAACTGGAAAAAAAAAAAAAAAAAAAAAAAAAAAAAAAAAATAGCAATCAAAACCCTCAGTGAAACAGGTTTTTCATAAGCTACCTTAGTCTGTATCTCTTGCCAGAAATCAAGTAGCAAAAAGGTAGCTCAGGTCATTACTGGTCATATTTCCTACACAGGCAGTTTAATGGCTGTTGTCACAAATTAATATTTTGAAAATCTCATTCATTCTTCCCAAGATGGAGAAGACATGGGTGGTTCAACTCCTAGTGACCCAAGTCGACGGAGACGCAGTGGAATAAGAAATGAGTACGGACTGTAGAAAGCTGTTTCAACCTTTGAGCTACAGTAACTCCAAGCTTTGCTGAACTGAAGATATTATTAGATTAATATCCTACAAGTTATCCACACTCATAGACCACATTTAACAGCGTTGGGCAGTATTGCCTGTCAATGGAATCAAGTACTACTGTGTGCAGGCTACAAATGAGAAGCCAGAAACAAGCTTAAGAGATTCAAGATGTTCCACATGTAATGGTTACAGACTACAGAGTACATAAAAGACGTTCTACATTCAGAGGTTTTTATATACTCTGTATAAAACATCAAAATTTTGGTTCCGTGTGCATGTTCAAGTAAGACCGAATGCATCAGAAGTTTCAGAGTTCCCGTCACCTATCTTAAAATAGTTTGGTTCCATGTGCATGTTCTTTGAGTTTGGATTTCTAAGATTTTTGCAATCATCCTCATTCAGAACGTGTGGGGCAATGCCACTTATTATGCTCTCTAGCAACATTTAACAACTTGGCTAGTGCATGGGAATCTAATTCATTATTCAGGAAGATACCATTCACAATAGCATTGTGACTAGAATAGAGCCTTAACAGCTCAACAAAACATCAAAATTTTCAGATAACTGTGTTTTAATCAAGTTTTAAACCTTTAGGCTTCATATCTCTATCTAGATCATGTAAACTGTGTACATAATCTACAAGCTCAGGTTCCAACTGTTTTTCAGGTCCAACGCGGCCTAGTTGATCCGTTACGAATCAAAGAGAAATGTCACATCTTCAAAATGCAAACCCGATGGGACAAGTTGACAACCGACAAACAAGCTCAGGAACACCAATGGGAATATATGTCAATAATATTACATGTACTATGTACAACAAGTTGCTAAAATAAATGCAGATAAAATGAAACAAAACAAATGGCTACAAGCAGCAAGAAGCAGAGAAACAGGTGAAAACACAAGCCAAAAATGTCAAGCAAGTTTAAAATGGATCATGCAATTCCATTGAAGGAGTAAAACCCGGAATCACAAAGTAGAATGTTTTTACTAAACTTACAACCGAGATCTTCTCGAAAAAATAATAATAATAATCACAGGTCAAGATTAATTTCATTGTAAGTCCAATAGCACTTCATGTCTCAGATCATACAAGCATTGCTACCAGAGATAAAATTGAGGAGTAAGACACAGTTACAGGGAAGTCTCAAATAGAATTTCTAGTGCCAATTGTTAGGGTTAACTTTACAATCATCTATGCATTGAAATCTGAAGTTCAGATTTAAAATTTAATTAATGGATTTCATGGATAACAACACGAGCACAATAGTCAGGGGTCTAGTGTTGCTAGTCTCTCTATGCACAGTTGGTATAGGTGCATAGTGGCGTCATACTGTTCTGCCATGCGTGCAGCTAGTGGGAAAAAAAGGAGTAAAAGCTGGGATCAACTCGTATTAAACCCTGCACGTCCCTTGAATTAATCCCATATTTTTCTCACTTGTCATGTTCATAACCTTGAAAAAGATCAACATTGCCATCCATGGATTTTCTTTATTAGAACCCATTATGTTTTTTGAGGGTGCACCAAAGTCTTGTTATTGTCAATTTTTTTTTAAAAAATAAAAAATAAAAAATCAAACAGCCCATTATATATATAGGGTGCGACTATTAGCCCCCCACTTCCCTATATCAGCCCCCCATTTAATTTAATACATTTTTAAACTAAATTGTCTTTAGGCAAAATTACATAAATAACCCCACTCTAAATCATGAATCTATTTAATTTCTTTTTCCCCTTCTGCTTTCCACTCTCTACACCCTTCCCTAAATGAAACCTTAAACTCATCCTCAACTCCTATCTCACTCGCTACACTCACATTATCCTTTTCTACTTAATTTTCACTTTCTATATCTCACCCAAATTAAACCACAGACTCATCTCATTTTCTCTTCTACTTTCTAATCACCTCTTCTCATCTCTTTGTCCATACACTCAACAATTCACCATCAAATACATCTTAATTATAGTATTTGGTTGAGATTTGATTCATATTCTTGAATGGTTAGAATCTTTTATTTGTGTTGAATCTTAGCATTTATAGCCCGTTCAATTCATAGGACAGCATGGGATAAGCAGTGATACTAAATAATATTGATGTTCGGTTCAAGTTTTAAATTGATCATGAGATTATTTTAACCCACAAGAGTGGGATAATTTAAAACCATGAAATAGATGGTATAATTTAATCCCATTGTTGGTGACTTCTAAATGATCAAAGTACCCTCATGAGAACAACTCGAATCGCACAATCGATTCCATCTTGTCTCCAACCCTCCATTCGTCTCCAACCCTCTCCTAAACCTAGTCGCACCCTCTCTCTCTCTCTCTCTCTCTGGTGATTTAGCTGGTCATGTCTAGGTGTATTGAAGTTGAGGTACCACGTACAAGTGATTGGGCGAGTGTTCCAAGTGTGTTCATCAATTTTAGTTGGTATTTTTTCAGTGGGTTTCATCAATTGATCGTTGATAGACATTTTAGCGATCATTGTTTTAAGGAGGGCAAATCGATCTTCGCTCCAAGATCAACACTTGCATATCCAAGACCAAGGGAGTTGATGATGATGATGATGAGCACCACAAATTTCTAAAGAGTTTAAAAAACCCCCTTTTATAATGGCGCCCTTAGAGAGAGAAACAAAGAGAGAGAGAGAGAGAGAGAGAGAGAGAGAGAGAGAGAGAGAGAGAGAGAGATATTACCGGAGAGAGACGCGATGAGCATAGCGAGAGACGCGTGAAGAAGATGAAGCACGAGGGATTATGGTTTGAATTGCAAGTTTTTTGTTGTTGATATAAGAGGGCAAACTAGAAACTTCACTGGTTGAAATCATATGTAATCCCAACCTCTATACCCCCAGCCGAACAAGTCCCTCTATTAGGACTAATACCCAAACCTATGTTATAATCCCAGTGTAAAATAATCCCATGATCATGAGATTATTTTACTTGCGAACCGAACGAGCCATTAAGGATCAAAGAATCAATCTTGGAATGCATATGGAGCAAATTACGTGAAGGGGGAGAAAAAGATGATGTGCGACAAGGGGTTGGAGGTTGAAGATCACAAAGATGAAAAGAGTTTCTTTGGGGAGAGAGATGGACAAAAATAAACTAAGGGTACAATGGAGAGTTTACTAACAATTAAAGGGGGTGTTTAAAGTATGAACTAACTTATTGGGGAATATAAATAGCATTAAATCAAATGGGGGGCTGATATAACATATAGGGGTGTTAATAGTAACTCCTATATATATATATATATATACATGATTGGCTAGTGGTGTGTTTCTCATGTCATTAAATTTGTAAAGTAGATAAAAATAGGTTCGCTAATGGCCTGTTTCATTTTTGCGTATCATGAAGTCTGACCAGCTTTGCTGACAAGACCCAATAGAGTAAATAAGAGTTCTAAAGAGAGCAAGGCATTGTGAGAAAACTCAGCTTTTACAGCCTCTTTTAATGTTTCCCACTAGTTGCACACGTGACAAAAACGTATGCCGTCGCAACTGCAACAACTGCACATAGAGGGGCACCAAAACCAGACCCTGGTAGTTATAGGCATTTTGACTTCAGCGCTTCAATCAGCTCCACCCAATCTAACTCTAACTCAAACAACTCACACAGTCAAACTTTACAGATAAGATTAGTTAGGGTTTAGGAAAAATTTATAGTGGAACAGATTAAAAACTTTGTACACCAATGTGTAAAAGTTGGACAGATATTTTGCATCAACATGAGAATCCTAAGCCTACATAACCTATATCAATTCTAATCATATCATAGTCACCAGTCTCAAATTCCTCTTTCCGCAACACAACACTGTTCACTTCAATGACTCCCCACCACCTCCCTAAAAATACATATGTATGTATATATAGAGAGATATATTTGTGTTTATGTCAAAAACTGAAGTAAATACTTAGTTATGCAATGAAATCCTTGAGCATAACAATCTACAACACTAGAAGTGACAAAATTGAAATATATAATCCACTTACAATTGGTTATATCTCATTGAATATACCTTTTTAAAAAATTTATCATATGAACAAAATGACAGACATGAACAGAGATGCAACTACGAAAGGTGGTGTTGTTATATATCATAAATAAATAATACAAAAGACAATTCTTGCATGCATATTGAACCATTAAGAATGAAGTAATGAAATCCTGAATAATTGTAAAATGTTTAAAAAGAACCATGGCTAAAGCAAATCTAAAAACTTTTACAGAAAAGATTCTATCAACCAAGGGTTTTCTTCGGATAATAATGAACCAAGTTTTTAAACATGACAACAGGAAAACAATGTAGAAGAAAGTAGTATATTCACTAACTTGTATTAAATGCATTCTACAGCAAATATACAAAAAGCAACGGAACATATTACCTCTGAAGATTTCTCTTGGGTATCCGCATGTGCTCTTGAAACCTATTAGCACCAATAATAAGAATGACATCAATGGAAATGAAAATCAAGATAGCACATTGTCTAGCATAAAGAAAATATGCACTTTTTCATGGGTCTACTTACAGGGCCAAAATCAGAGGTATTAGAATTTCCGTTCTCTGAAATGGATGCTCTTGGCGATGAGCCTTCCTCTGATCCCTCAGGGACTGGTGATGGTGGTTGAGGTGGAGAAACATAAACAACTTTCAATTTGCACTCTTCGACAAGGTTACCAGACTCCTTATTAAACTGCACCAACAAATGTTACCCTTTACTCATTAAAAATCATGCAAATTGAACATGACGATTAGCTAATCGACACTCTAATCACAACAACCGCTCCCAAGTATGAGCGTATGCACATTGCACATGCATAAACACATATTCATAATAAAATATTAGCTTTTGCATGTCTGCCCCCACGTATGAGCGTATGCACATTGCACATGCATAAACACATATTCATAATAAAAGATTATCTTTTGCATGCATACCATTTCAGGGGTAATATCTTTGGTGGTGGCCCCTGGACTCCCAACCACACTCTGTAATAAAAACTTATCCTTGCATTGCATGTCAGGGGGCGCCTCTCGTTGTGCTTGCATCGTAACTGAGCAAGCAAACAATAAGAAATGAATAATTGATGGCAAAACAAACGCAGAAAAGAAAACCAAAATTCTCAAAAAGGGATCTTTAGCACAAACCAATTACGTCGCATGTCGATTGGGGCAATACAATCCCAGTGTTCGGCCTAACGCAATACTTCTTAGGGTTTGTGGTCTTAACCTAGATTTTCCATCAATTCCACACCAACATACACATTCAGAATTATAAAAACACAAACTTTAAGCGATTGATTGATCAAAATCACAAAAATACAAAGAAAGATCACCTTGAAAGCTACATAATTGTCCGTGTTATTCGACAACTGAAGAGAACACGAGATCTGCTTCTTCAGCTCAACTTCACACCACAAAAACAATCAACCATTTGAAACCCTAATAACCCAAAACAGATCTAACAACACAAAATCCAAAATCCCCAAACACTTACACGGAAACTTCAGCTCTTGAGGCTCGATTCTAAGCAACTCCCCAGTACTCATCTCGAATCAATCAACAGATTCAACTTCAAAAAACAATCAACCCCAAAAATCACACTAACACTTCGCCTAACAATCACAAAACCAGTTCTTCAACGCCAAATTCGAGGTGTATCGCACGGAAATCGAGAAAGATCGAATCTTGGCGTTCGATCGAAGCCTTAAAATGGTGAATTTTGGTGATCGATCGAAGCGATCTGGGTTTCTGGAAATGTGCGATTTGGCTTCGTTGGGGCTGATTGAAGAGGAGAGTATTTATTGCCGGGACAAAAATGTTGTAAGAGGCCATTTTCGTCATTTCGGAGGATCGGGAAATTTGAACGGGCCAGCGACTCTGTGGGGGCCACTTGGTTCCCTGACTTGTGACGATTGTACTGTTGGACGCTGGTGTGATTGAGGATTGGGATGCGAGGATCGACGGCTGTGGGTGGTGGGGTGTGAGTTTTAACGTGTGGTGGGGGCGTACGAGATCACTGAGAGTGTTACGGGAATACGTTACTATGTTAGATAAAGTGGGGCCCATTCCGGAACAGTGCACATCATTACTAGCCTCCAGAATTTTTGATTTGGTTAAATTTGAGCCGCGAATTGGTTGGGTTGTTGGTCGTGTTTTTACTTCATAAGGGGACTGTTTGCCAGCATGGTTCATGGGTTATCTTTTGTTTCCTCAAAGTGACGTTATCTGGGATTTTTTCTCACCTAAAAAATGTTTGGATGGCTCGTCAAAATGTAATTTCCAATTCTTCTAATTTTTTTTTTTTTTTGAAGGCTCTAAATCTTCAAGTGAAGTAAATTGTATTGCTTTGACAAAAAAAAATAAAATAAATTGTGTTGAACTTTTAAAAGTACATTTGTCTATAGTTTATTCATTTTTTTGCGTAAAGGAGACATATCCATATTTTGTTATTAATCAAAGTTTAATACATGAGTTATTTTATTATAGTAAATAGTATCATTTGGTATCTGAGCTTTCACGTTCTTCTTGATTTGATCCTCAAACTATTATTAGTTCCTTTCCGTCTCTAAATTTTTATTTTCCTCTACTCTAGGTCATTTTTGCTGATATAGCAGTTCATGATCTTTTTTTTTATTGACCCGATTGTGAACCTCCAGTGAACTGCTCTGTCAGCGACCGTTACTCTCTAACTTAACAATAGGACCAAAAGTAGAAAGAAATGAAATTGTTCAAGGACTAAAAGTAAATTGATGAAAGTTCAAGGACCAAATCAAGAAAAACATGAAAGTTCAATGACCAAATGATTCTTTCTGCTTTTTATTATTAACATCAAAGTTTAATTGGGAAGTCTATTGCAAGTTCATGAGCAGTCTATTCCCCAAACTAATGTATGTATATAATTAAAGATAATTCAAAATATAAAACTTTAGAATATTGAAGAAGCACACTGAAGTATTGTATTAATTGACGTGAGTATATACGTACATACAAATACACATAAGAGTTTCAACGGTCATATGTTGAAGAGTTTTCATGTGTATAATTTGCTACACATATAGCAAGATTTTTCCATTTGAATTGTTTCCTTCTAATAATCCTTGATTTGAATTGTTTCTTTCTAGTAATCCTTGATTTGATTTGTTTCATTTCGATGATCCTTGATTTGATTTATTTTCTTCCAATGATCCTTGCTCTGATTTATTTCCTTCCAATTGTTATTGACTTGAATTGTTTCCTTATTACTCCCCCCTCAAGGTTAGCAAAGTGAGAGTGGAAATGTCAAGCTTATAGTGAAAAGTCCCAAAAGAGTACTTCGTTAGGACTTTTGTATAAATATCAACAATTTGCCTAGTGGTAGAGATATAATGAAGGTCCGTAGTTGTGACGGCCCCAAACCTACAAATTGGGCACCGCCTGACACTAGCCTTCAATAACCCCGGTAAACCTACGTGGAGTTAATAAAGGCCTAGTCTGTTGGGTTTTGGGGTTCATACGCAGCAAAAAACTCAAAATAATTTTTGTAAAACCCCAACAGGATCGAAAAATAAGTTCCGTTAAACTAGATCTACAAAAAGTAAACCATACCTTAATCCGTGATTTCCTTATCTGATCGTTCGATTTTCAAGACGTTAAGTGCGCGTCCTCTATCAGAAACCTACACATGAACGGTGACCACAATTTGGAGTGCTAGCCCCAATAGAGATTGAAAACATTTTTCGTTCTGTCCCAAAATCTAGATAACTCGAAATTTGCAAAAATAAAAATCTTATATCGTTTTAAGGTTTCAACCTCTATTTGTATGTGTAGATAAAACCTCACTTAATCCTATTTGTAATACAACTATTGTATTTAGACAGTTTAATCAAATTACACATACGCCCCTATTAATAAGTTACCATATAACAAATTGTAAGAGCTTTTAGGTCATGAATTTCATAATATAAAATTCATTACTTTAAACCAATTAAAATTGCGGAAAGTCATTCTTTGTGTGTGAATAATCATGGATCTTACTACTATGACTACCCAAGTAACATTAGCACCAATTAAAATTGTGTAAATACCTATGGATCTTACTATAAGGTAAATATATAATCACTTATAATAAGACAACAAATGAAAATCTCAATTTTATTAACTAAAATTATAAGATAAACAATGTTTATAGATTGACCTAAGGCACATGCCCCAATATAGTCAGCCTAAAAAATCGGTCTTTAGTACCTGAAAGTGTTGGGGCATGTGCCCTAGGTCAATCCATTAACTGTCTTTATGAATACTTTTAGTTAATAAAATAGAGGATTTCATTTGCTGTTTATTATAATTAATTTGCATGTTTACATTATAATAAAATCCATGAGTATTTACTGAAATAAGCTAAATGTCCTTAGTCGATCATTATACTAGGAACTATAATGAATTAAGACTAGTGCAAGTCTTGATTGATGATCATATGATGATTATACGTATATGGATACGATTTAAGATCACTAGTACTTGTTAGGGAACAAAGTCTTTGGATCAGACCATTATGAGAACATCACATGGATTAAGTCATAGTTGTTTCTCATGATAGGTATATTTTTCAGGTCCTCTGACTTGAGATTACCGAAACTTCAACATTAGGAACATAGTGATTTGACACTATCAAACGTTGTCTTTAACCGGACGATTATAAAGGTTGTGATTGGTTACTGTGTGAGCAATGTGATGAAGTTGTAATCGAGATAAAATTTGTCCCTCTCATATAAAGAGAGATATCTAGTGGATCGCTCGATGTGTTAGACTGTTAAAAGACCTAGTCTAAGTGAATTGATATTGATCAATGTCACTTGGATGTTTTCAGTCTACCTAGAGATCGAGACTAGTACGATTGAACATGTTGGATGACAATTCCATGCCTTATGTTTGATCAAAAGGATATCGTGTGACAAAAGGATGTTATATACACTATTGATTAGGTTGTATCGATTTGATATTCGTACAACTTGGGTAGTCATAATGTCTTGCTAGAGGCCGCTTATGACTTGTATAGCAAAATGTGTTTTGGTACATTGCCAACGTTGTATGAGCCTATTGGGTCGCACACTAAGAATGGTTTTGCGAGATTTTAAGATGGTTCAGAAAAATGAATTTTATATGATAAAATTCATGATAGAAACGTCCTTGTGGTGTATTACACTTAAACTTCTTTAAGTAGGGGTATATGTGTAATTTACTTAACCGTCTATATACAAAGGTTGTATAAATAGACGCTTTAAGTTAGAATACACGTACGAAAGATTAAAAGGCCGAAACTCTATTTTCGTTTTAGAAACGACTTAGGGTTTTTTTGGTATGCTCTGGATCGTCTTGAAGAGAAACAAAAGGTTTGGTATTCTCTCGAAGCTAGCACTTTGAATCTCGGCCGTCGTTCGTGTGTGGACTACTGGTAGAGGGCGTTCGTCGTTGGCAGCGCCTTAGAGATCGATCAACCTTCAGAAAGGTATATTGCGACTAAGGTATAATTAAGTTTTTCATGGTTTAAACGTTTTTAATGGAATTAGATTCGGATCCTGTTGGGGTTTTTTGTCAAAATTGTTTTGTAATCTCCGCTGCGCATGAACCCCAAAACCCAACAGTGGTATCAGAGCCATCGAGTTCGATTCCATTAAAAACATTGCATGTTTTCTTCTGGTATATACATGATATATGATTGAAAGCATGTTAATAGTTGATGTATATGTGATATACATAAGTTTTCTGTGAGATTTATTATCATGTTTTGTGTATATGATACATATATTCATGATTTAATTGAAATCAGTTTCACACATCCAAGTAACCATGTTAGGTTAATTCAAATAATTTTAATGAATTGAATTTCGTGTTCTGTGATCCATGACACCATTAGGTATAGTCTTTATTTTTTATGTATTGATGCATGAATGAAATCTCTGTAATTCAGTATGCATATTTAGGTTACATTGTCTTACGTTTCTTGAATTGTATAAGGCTGAATATTAATTCGAAACTAATATGATTAGGTTCGATTGAGATAGTAGTTCATGATTCAATTACATGTTTGTGATTATTTGGATGAGGACCGAAATTGCAAATAAATAATTTTCGAAATTATTTATTTATCTTGTTATATCTATTATGTTATGAAGTTTCTATTTGATAAAGATAGATAACAAATTAGATTAAGAGATATAAGCAAAATTGGTTTCGTTATCCCTATTGGATAGGAGATAAATATGGAGAAGTTTGTTATTGGTGATATGCTAGGATTCAAATATCTTAAGTCCTAATTGGATTAGGATAAGATGATTAGTTAGATGTGGGTCCGGGTTAATTAAAAATGTTTTAATCGACTTAATCTTGGATAAATTAAGGGGTAAATTTAGGATAATAAAACCGCCTTTTATAAGCTTGATTTTCGAATTCGTAAGCAATGAGAAGGACCAGGGACCGCAACTCTAACTAATCCTAGCGCACGTAAATTCTTTTATTAGTGAACGGTATAAAAATCTCCAAATTGTTTAGTGATTTAACAAATCAATAAAAATATATGATATTTCATTGTTTACATAAAATCACTAAAACTGAATAAAATCCCTCTATTAAAATTTTAAGTCTCACGTCATCCATTTTAAACACTTGTCAAGGCCTCGATCACACTAATACAGTTTCAGCCATAGCTGTGTGTATTGTGTTATCTTGGTGAGACAAGTTGGATAAGAGTTACCTAAATGTTTAAAATGGTCCGACTTAATAAAGCTATCAAAATAGTTTTGAGCTTTAGGCACATGATGAGATAAAAACATGATAAGACATAAGATGTCCTGTATCTCATAAAAGTATCTAAAAATTACATAAGATGTAATTGGTAACTGTTACCTACCTAAATAATCTAGTTATGTGTTTCATGTCATAGCTGTCATAGAATTAGGTGAAATATGGATTTTAGTCCCCTAAATAAACAATGTGTTTTAGGAGGGTTGTTAATTTAGTGGGAGTCTATCACTCTATACTAAAATAAACTTTGCATAATCTTTATTGTAGTTCAATGTCATCTTCAAGTAACAATAATCCCCTATCACTGCGATCCATCCTTGAGAAGGATAAGCTATCTGGACTAACTTTCTTGACTGGTTCAGAAACTTGAGAATTGTTCTTAAGCATGAACGCAAGTTGTATGTCCTGGATGCTCCAATTCCTAAGGACCCACCAGCCAATGCTACGAAAGCTGTGAAGGATGCGCATAATAAGCATGTCAACGATTCTACTGATGTTGATTGTATTATGCTGGCGACTATGGTTCCTGAACTTTAGAAGGACATGGAACTAATGGAAGCCTACGACATGGCTATAACGCTGAAGGAAATGTTCCAACAACAAGCTAGGCAAGAAAGGTTCGAGACAGTCAAAAACCTACATTCTTGCAAGATGACCGAGGGTGCGTCAGTTAGTCCTCATGTTCTGAAGATGAAGGGCTATGTTGACCAGCTTGATAGACTCGGATTTCCCATAAGCTAAGAGTTGGCTACGGATTTGATCCTAAATTCATTACCAGAGAGTTACTCACAATTTGTGATGAACTACAATATGAATAATATGGATAAATCAATTTCAAAGTTGCATTTGATGCTCAAAACTGCTGAACAAAATATCAAGAAACCCTCTAGTAATGTGTTGATGGTCCAAAAGGGAAAGGGAATGAAGAAGAAATGCAAAGGCAAGGCTAAAGTTGTCAAGTTGTGCTTTTTTGCACTAAATAAAGCCTGTGGAACAAGTCAAGCCCCAGCCTGTTCCTGCTTCAAAACACCCAAAAGAAAAGGAAGGAAATTATCATTTTTGTCATGCACTGGACATTGGTTCGAAATTGCAAACTCTATCTGGAAGATCTAAAGAAGAAAAAGGGTAGTGCGACTACCACTACAGGTATTTAGGTTATTGAAATTAATTTATCTACTAGTGATTCATGGGTATTTGATACCGGATGTGGATCTCACATTTGTATAAATGCGCAGGGTCTCACCAGAAGTAAAAAGTTGAAGAAAGGAGAAGTCATCCTCCGCGTAGGGAATGGAACAAGAGTTGCTGCCCTAGCTGTTGGATCATATGACTTAGTCTTACCTAGTGGACTTATCTTAACTTTAAATAATTGCTATTTTGTGCCTGCCTTGAGCAGAAACATCATTTATGTTTCATGCTTGGATATGGAAGGTTTTGATTTTATAATTACGAATAATAGATGTTCCATTTCTCGTAAAGGAATATTTTATGCAAATGCTGATTTGTGTGATGGTCTTTATATTCTAAGCATGAAAAGGTCCACCGATACTCCAATCTTTAACATAAATACAAAGAGATTTAAGTCAAATGATTTGAATCAAACCTATCTTTAGCATTGTCGTCTCGGGCACATAAATGAGAAACACATAACGAAGCTCCATAAAGATGGACTTCTAGATTCATTTGATTTAGAAACATATGAAACGTGCGCATCTTGTTTACGAGGCAAGATGACTAAAAGTCCCTTTACTGGACATAGTGAAAGGGCAAGTGATTTATTGGGTCTAATACATACTGATGTATGCGGTCTTATAAACACAATGGCTAGATGAGGTTATCAGTACTTCATTACATTTACTGATGATTTCCAGTAGATATGGTTATGTATATCTAATGAAACATAAAGCTGAATCATTTGAGATGTTTCGAACGTTTCAAAATGAAGTGCAAAATCAACTTGGTAAAACTATCAAAACACTTCGGTCAGATCGAGGTGGTGAATATTTGAGCCAAGAATTTGATGATCATCTTAGAAATTGTGGGATTGTCTCCCAATTGACTCCACCAGCAACTCCACAATGGAATGGAGTTTCTGAAAGGAGAAATCGAACCTTATTAGATATGGTTCGATCTATGATGAGTCATGCAGATCTTCCATTATCCTTTTGGGGTTATGCATTACAAACTGCAGCTTTCACTCTAAATCGAGTTCCTTCTAAAGCGGTTGATAAAACATCATATGAGATATGGTACGGGAAGATACCTAGTTTGTCTTTCCTTAAGATTTGGGGTTGTGAGGCTTACGTAAAACGACAAGTCTCAGAAAAACTAGCACCTAAATCTGACAAGTGTTTATTTGTGGGGTATCCTAAGGAAACAAAATGATATTACTTTTATAATCCCGCTGAGAACAAAATGTTTGTTGCTCGGTAAGGTGCCTTTATGGAAAAAAAGTTTATTTCAAAAGACACTAGTGGGAGAGAAATAAATCTTGAAGAAGTTCAAGAATCACAGATAAACCACTGAACAAAGCTCTTTGGAAGTTCAACAACGTTACGAACCAATTGAACCTCACAAGTGACACAAGGCCCACGTAAATGCGGTAGGGTAAGACATAAGCCAGAGAGATTCAGATTTCTCATTACTGATAGTCGTGATGTGTTGCTTATGGATCAAAATGAGCCCACCGCTTATCAAGAGGCTATGTCTGGACCAGACTCAGATAAATGGCTAAGTGCCATGAACTCTGAAATGCAATCCATGTATGATAACCAAGTTTGGAACTTTACCTGAAGGTGGTAAGACCATTGGATGTAAATGAGTTTACAAGAAGAAAACTGATATAGATGGCAATGTGCATACTTTTAAAGCAAGACTTGTAGCAAAAGGTTTTAGGCAGACTCAAGGTGTTGATTATGATGAAACCTTTTCGCCAGTAGCCATGCTTAAATCCATAAGAATTTTAATTGTCATTGCTGCATATTATGACTATGAGATATGTCAAATGGATGTAAAAATAACATTTCTTAATGGAAAGCTGCTTGAGGACGTGTATATGACACAACTTGAAGGTTTTGTACATCCTGAGAATTATAGGAAGGTATGCAAGCTTCAAAGATCCATTTATGGATTAAAGCAAGCTTCTCGGAGTTGGAATCTTCGTTTTGATGAAGCCATTAAAGATTTTGGTTTTATTAAGAACGAAGATGAGCCTTGTTTATACAAAAAGGTCAGTGGGAGTGTAGTTGTTTTTTGGTACTGTATGTTGATGATATATTACTCATTGGAAATGACATCCCAACATTGCAGAATGTCAAGTCTTGGTTAGGGAAGTGTTTCTCAATGAAAGACTTAGGAAATGCAGCCTATATCCTAGGGATAAGAATCTATAGGGATAGATCTAAGAGGCTAATCGGTCTAAGTCAGAGTGCTTACATAGACAAGGTGCTGAATAGGTTCGGTTTGCAAGACTCTAAAAGATGATTGTTGCCAATGTCTCATGGCATAAGTCTCAGCAAGAATCAATGTCCTAGGACAAATGATGAGCGAGACCGTATGAATATGATTCCATATGCATCGGCTATTGAATCTATCATGTATGCCATGCTATGCACTCGACACGATGTATCATATGCTTTGAGCACTACAAGCGGATATCGATCGGATCTTGGTGAGAGTCACTGGATAGCGATAAAGAACATCCTTAAATACTTAAGAAGGACTAAAGAAATGTTCTTGGTCTATGGAGGTTTTGAAAATGATCTAGTTGTAAATGGTTACACAGATGCAAGTTTTCAAACTGATATAGATGATTTTAGATCGCAATCTGGATATGTGTTTACTTTGAATGGGGGTGCGATAAGCTTGAAAAGTTCGAAGAAAGAGACTGTGCGGATTCTTCAATAGAAGTTGAGTATATTGCGGCGTCCGATGCGTGCAAAAAGGAGGCGATTTGGATCAAAAAGTTCGTTTCGAACTAGGTGTGGTTCCAAGTATTGCTAACCCTGTTTGTTTGTATTGCGACAATAACGGGGCAGTAGCACAGGCCAAGGAACCTAGATCACACCACAGATCCAAACATATACTCATGCGTTTTCATCTCATCAGAGAAATTATTGAGAGGGGAGACGTAAAGATTTGTAAAGTACCTACTGAAGACAACATTGCGGATCCATTAACAAAAGCTTTTCCACAAGAAAAACATGATGGTCATGTTAGATCATTAGGCATTAGATGCATGTATGATTGGCCCTAGTGCAAGTGGGAGATTTTGGGGCATGTGCCCTAGGTCAATCCATTAACTGTCTTTATGAATACTTTTAGTTAATAAAATACATGATTTCATTTGTTGTTTATTATAATTAATTTGCATGTTTACATTATAATAAGATCCATGGGTATTTACAGAAGTATCCTAAATGTCCTTAGTCGATCATTATACTGGGAACTATAATGAATTAAGACTAGTGTAAGTCTTGATTGATGATCATATGATGATTGTACATATAGGGATACGATTCAAGATCACGAGTTCTTGTCAGGGAACAAAGTACTGGACCGACCCGCTATGAGAACATCACATGGATTAAGTCGTAGTTGTTTCTCATGATAGGTATATTTTTCAGTCCTCTGACTTGAAATTACCAAAGACTTCAACATTAGGAACATAGTGATTTGACACTATCAAACGTTGTCTTTAACCGGATGATTATAAAGGTTGTGATTGGTTACTGTGTGAGCAATGTGATGAAGTTGTGTAATCGAGATAGAATTTGTCCCTCTCATATAAAGAGAGATATCTAGTGGATCCTCGATGTGTTAGGCTTGTTAAAAGGCCTAGTCTAAGTGAATTGATATTGATCAATGTCACTTGGATGTTTTCAGTCTACCTAGAGATCGAGACTAGTACGATCGAACATGTTGGATGACAATTCCATGCCTTATGTTTGATCAAAAGGATATCGTGTGACAAAAGGATGTTATATACACTATTGATTAGGTTGTATCGATTTGATATTCGTACAACTTGGGTAGTCATAATGTCTTGCTAGAGGTCGCTTATGACTTGTATAGCAAAATGTGTTTTGGTACATTGCCAACGTTGTATGAGCTTATTGGGTCGCACACTAAGAATGGTTTTGCGAGATTTTAAGATGGTTCAGAAAAACGAATTTTATATAATAAAATTCATGACAAAAATGTCCTTGTGGTGTATTACACTTATACTTCTTTAAGTAGGGGTATATGTGTAATTTACTTAATCGTCTATATACAAGGGTTGTATAAATAGACGCTTTAAGTTAGAATACACGTACGAAAGATTAAAAGGCCGAAACTCTATTTTCGTTTTAGAAATGACTTAGGGTTTTTTCGGTATGCTCTAGATCATCTTGGAGAGAAACAAAAGGTTTGGTATTCTCTCGAAGCTAGCACTTCGAATCTCGGCCGCCGTTTGTGTGTGGACTACTGGTAGAGGGCGTTCGTCGTTGGCAGCGCCTTAGAGATCGATCATCCTTCAGAAATGTATATTGCGATTGAGGTATAATTAAGTTTTTCATGGTTTAAACGTTTTTAATGGAATTAGATTCGGATCCTGTAGGGGTTTTTTGTCAAAATTATTTTTGTAATCTTAGCTGCGCATGAACCCCAAAACCCAACAGAAAGTCCACGCAACAGAGTATATATATATATATATATATATATATATATATATATATATAAGATCATATGAAACAGAGTATAAATGCGGTGAAAACCCAATAACAAATTATAAATCAAATACACAACGAGTTCTTGGTATGGAAGCTAGAATGTAAAAACCCCATACAACGGATACAATGTACAAATTATGGTGACGAGGGGAAATACATGTATCTATCAACCCAAATACCCATTTATGAAAGTATAATAAATGTAATATAAATACATCAAATGACCTGCGTATGTTACACATCATTGTTATCGAGTTCATCATTATTATCGAGTTCGGAGATTATGCCTACAATTGTCACCAAAAGCGGAGGCAATTCCAGTGAGTATATCCAGAAGAAGTTCAATAGTAATTCAAATTAAACAATAAACAAGTCTATGAATCATGCAGGAAAGAAACAAAGCTGAAAAGAATAATAAATTGCATGATAGACAAACTACAATAATCAACGATAGAGACCAAGTAACCCTGAAGCAAATGATATTCACTTAAGTGGTATTGACAATCTACATGTGGGCTCAAAGCCACTTGACTACAAGTAAGTGTCAAATACTGGTACAGTCGGACCAAGTCCACTTCAACTGCACCTAATCCGTTCGGCATTGTCGGCTCACTTGAGCCGCAGCCCGAGAAAATTCCAAAGGGAGCCCCAGTCGCAATCAGATGCTCAGGCGCAATGGAATCCTTGAAGTCCTGTGAGGAGCTACAACACATGACAGATGCTCATTCAGAGGATTCAGTCTCGTCTAGGAGCCACGAGGACGACTTAGATGCTTAACCCACGAGTAAACAATGACTTAATTCGACCACTTTAGACCCTAAGTCACTCGGTAAGGAAGTAGAGTATAATAATAGGTATCATTTTCATCAAAATATGCAGCGAAAGGAAAATAATTAATATTGAATTTCTTACTGGTTTACTTACAATACAATCGTATAAATCGCCACGTCAAGTTGATGATTCTAATAGCCTAGTTGAGTCTTTCTTGCATATCTACAATCATACATAGTATAACAAAGTTGTTTTAGGGATCATTTGCTAAATAGAGGCTTTGCGGAGCTCGAATGAAATAATTCGTCAATTAGTTCTTTTAAAGACTCAAGTCATTACATAAAGGGCTTAACATATTAAGACAATCTTATATTTGTTTTACTCGTGAAATTAACGAATATAAGTCTAGGAACTCCAAGTTCATAAAACCTTTGTTCTAGTAATTTAAACGAAAACAATACAATTGTCTAAACATTTAGTTCTATATATTAAGTCTATTTAAAGGTGTCAAGTTTCTTTGATTCATCAAATCATCAAATATAGCTTCACTAATTTGGGTTCATTTTCAAGAAAATAGATCAAAGTTCTCTTTTATGTCAAATACATTATATGCAAGAAAAAGAGTTTTACTTAACTTAATTCGAAATTCGCCCAAATCATTTCGAAGCTCAAAGTCCATTCAAATCACACTCGAATGGGGATCAAGACCCAAATTCCATAACAAATAGGTCAAATGCGACAATAATAAAAAAATCCATAATTCATAGATTCGACCAAACTTGACTTAAAAAGATTTACAATCTTGTAGAGCTCAATTCGAGCTTCTAAACTTTAAAGAAAAATTACAAAGTTCTCCTATAAGCATTTTATCAAACACCGATAGTGCATTCATTTCCAAGACTATTTACGAAACTTAAGTTTCATAGACATTTAAGCGAAGTCACCAAGAATAACAATTGAAATCAATTAAACCAAAAGTTGAGTTCAATGCTTCAATGCAATAACCTTTGATTCAAAACATTCACAAGACTTCAAAATCGTAAAAGCTTAGCCCAACTTATTTGTAACAACTTATTTGTAGAAATCAACTAAGAAATCAAAGTCTTTAAAACCACCATAAATCTATGCATTAAAATTTGGAAGAATGCAAGTAGAACTTCTTTGCCGCATTTTATCAAATACTTGATATGAAAATCAAAGGGTATTACCCTAAATGACATGAATTAGGTTTAATTTAGCCAAACCAACTTGAATCCTTCATAAAAATCAAGAATTCATAAACATCAAGTTAGATTACAAACAAAAACTAGAACTATGTTTGTTTAACATAAGTTTAACAACAACAAAGTCGCTTCGAAATTCGACAAGAGCCAATCCTTTTTTAAATCAACTCAACTTAGTAAGAGCTTTATGGATTCATAGATTTTAACCTCAAATTTGAACTCAAGATATATTTGGGGTCTCACTATAACCTCTAATGGAGTCTCAACTCCAAGATTTTGGCCCCCCAAGCAATGATTCCCCTTTCTTTCCTTTCTTTCTCTTATATTTTCTTTTCTTTCTTTATGAGCAACAGCTGCTGCGTCGTCGCGCCACGCCGTTCACCGCGCAGCTACCACTGATCTCTTCGCGGCTCACTACTGGTTGGCCGTTCACGACACTGCCATGGTTTACTAATCCGTGTCACTGCCGCTGCTGGCCATGTACGTTGAAGGCTCCCCGGAGCCACTGCCCATCACTGGCTCTTTGTCCTTCTGATCCGTCCATGCAGCCTGAGTCGTTCGCCTGCTGGAGGGTCGCCATCACTGGCTGTCCACACCAATAGCGTCGTCCGTCCGCGATCCCTCCATGGCCATCTCTTTCGTTCTTGTGCGTTATGTGCATTGTGTTGTTGGTAATGAAAAGAAAACCAATTTTTTGTTGTGCGTTGTGTGTGTATAAATATGTATTTGTTGTAAATTGAATCGGAACTTGCTAAGAACTAGAGAAGGAAAATAAAAGAATAAGAACTTCTACTACTACAAACTACTACTATAAAGAAGGAGAGAAGAAATAAGATAGTTGGAATGAGAAGTTTTCATTCAACTTGGTGTGGTTTTTACAATGAAGTTGGCACCCTTTATATAGGCCATTTGGTGATGATGATAAATGTACTTTATACAATGTGTACAAGTAACACATACACCCCATGTCATACAATACATTACAAGTAATTTGACAATACATGGAAGAGTTGGTGTACATTGGAAATGGTTACAAGTAACGTGACAATACATAGACAAGTGGAGGTACTATTAAGTGAGAAATATAAGTTACATGACTACACAATATGTTGGTGTACATGTATGGTCATCCATATTCCACAACACCCCCCTTGGATGACACTTGCTTGGAGATCGTGCCTTATTAAAACTTCTACTAAGAAAAACCCTATGAGAAAAAATATAGTAAAAGAAAAAGAGTACACTATTCTCATAAATATTAAGATGGGTATAATATTGTTAAGATTGCCTCATTAAAAACCTTGCTAGAAAACCCAATGGGATAAAATAATAGCTAAGGGAAAAAGAGTGCAATACACTAATCAATAACTCCCCCCCATGTGAACATGGGTGAAACTTGTTCAGTTTCTTTACTTGCAATGTCTTTAAGTTTCCGCAAGCCAATACTATACGTAAGCCTTTTAAATGTCGTAGTTGGTAAGGCTTTTGTGAATAAATCAGCAAGATTATCACTCGATCGGATTTGCTTGACATCAATTTCACCATTCTTCTGAAGCTCATGCGCATAAAAGAATTTTGGTGAAATATGTTTTGTTCTGTCCCCTTTTATGAATCCTTCACTTAATTGTGCAAAATCTTCATATAATATGGTTGGAGAATCTTTTATTGAAGGCAATCCACATGATTCTTGAATATGTTCAATCATGTTTCTCAACCATACACATTCACGACTTGCTTCATGAATTGCAAGTACTTCAGAATGGTTGGAAGAAGTAGCAAACGTAGTTTGCTTTACTGACTTCCATGATACAACAGTATTACCACATGTGAATACATATCCCGTTTGAGAGCGAGCCTTGTGGGGATCAGATAGAAATCCAACATCAGCATAACCTTGGAGATTTAATTTTACCCCTCTCGAGTAGAATAAACCCATGTCACTTGTTCATCGAAGATATCGGAAAATATGTTTAACATCATTCCAATGTCTTCTAGTTGGTGAAGAGCTGTATCTTGCAAGTAGGTTGACAACAAAAGCAATGTCAGGTCTTGTACAATTTGCAAGATACATAAGTGCACCAATTGCACTTAAATATGGTACTTTCGAACCAATTAGCTCTTCCTCACTTTCATGAGGTCGAAATGGATCCTTATCCACTTCAAGTGATCTGATAACCATTGGAGAGCTCAATGGATGTGCTTCGTCCATATAAAATCTTTTTAATATTTTTTCAATATAATTTGATTGATGGACAAGTACTCCACTCGAAAAATGTTCAATTTGCAAACCAAGACAAAGTCTTGTTTTTCCAAGTTCTTTCATCTCGAATTCTTTTTTCAAGTATTCGGATGTTCTAACGATGTCGTCGTGGTTTCCCACTATATTTAAATCATCAACATATACAACAATAATCACAAATCCTGTTGATGATCTTTTAATGAAGACACATGGGCAAAGCGGATTATTTACATATCTTTCTTTCAGTAAATAATCACTAAGACGTTTGTACCACATTCGTCCGGATTGTTTCAACCCGTACGAAGACCTTTGTAATTTTATAGAATGCATGTTATGAGGTTTTGATTTTATTTCATCGGATAATACAAATCCATCAGGGATTTTTATATATATATATATATATATCTCATTATCTAGGGATCCGTACAGATATGCTGTAACGACATTCATTAAATGCATATCAAGCCTTTCAAAGAGTGCGAGACTTATCAAGAACCGAAATGTGATTGCATCTATAACATGAGAATATGTTTCCTCATAATCGATGCCAGGTCTTTGTGAGAAACCTAGAGCTACAAGTCTTGCTTTGTACCTTGTAACTTCATTTTTTTCGTTTCTCTTTCGTACAAATACCCATTTATATCCAACATGTTTTACGCCATCTAACGTTTGGACAATCGGTCCGAAAACCTATCGTTTCCTTAATGAGTTTAGCTATGCTTGGATATCATCTTGCCATTTTTGCCAATCAGGTCTTTTTTGACATTCGCCCACTGATCGTGGTACTGGATCATCATCATTTTCACATATTTCAAAGGACACATTGAAAGCAAATATATCATCATGAACAATTTCATTTCGATCCCAAATCTTACCAGAGTTTAAATAATTTATTGAGATTTCATTATTTTCATCTTTTTCCTCTTTTTCTAGATGAAGTTGTTCCCCATCAGAATCAACTTGTTCTGACAAACCCTTATCAAAGGATTCATGTGCTTTCTCAGGAATATTTTGATTTGTATTTATTTTTACTCATGTTTTTCTCTTTCGAGGAATTGTATCCTTTGAACCAACCGGTCTTCCACGCTTTAAGCGTTTCGTTGGTTCTTATGCATTTTGTTGCACAAAGACATCAATTCTTGCAGGAGCATTTACAGTTGGAATATGTGATTTTGTCACTTATTTTGCATCATTAAATGCATCTGGTAATTGATTTGCGATTTGTTGCAAATGAATGATCTTTTGAACTTCAAGTTCACACTGATTTGTGCGTGGATCATAATGTGATAAAGTTGATGCATTCCAAGCAATTTCGCGCCATTCCTTTTGAATTGACTTCTTATCTCCCCCTATTGGTGGGAAAATTGCTTCATCAAAGTGACAATCAACAAAACGTGCAGTAAATAAATCCCCTGTTAAGGGCTCAAGATATCTTATAATGGACGACGAGTTAAATCCAACATAAATCCCAAGTTTTCGTTGTGGACCCATCTTAGTTCTATTGGGAGGTGGTATACGAACATACCACTACAAGAAATTAAAGTTTTTGTAACGGCTTCGATTCCGTAGGGACAAGTTGTTTTTCCGTCACCTATAGTTTTTGTCACGGTATTGTCACGGAAAAACTAAAGTTGCGTATACTCCGTTGCAAAAAGTTTTTGTCATGGACATTAGCGTGACAAATACCTTTTATGACGGATCTTTGACATATTTATTATGAGATTATTGCACGTCATAAAAAATACATTTTTGTTACGACTATATTTGCAATGTGTCATTAAACAACGAAGAAAAATGTTTTACGTCACAAGACTTTGTCCGTCACAAATACATGTAGTTACGACTTTCTACTAGTGACAAAAAATAATAATATTTTATATGTACATTGCTCCGTCACAAAAAAAAAGTTTTTATATAAAAGTTGTTGTGACTATCTTGCATCTGTCAATATAAAAATATTGCATCTATTAAAATATTAAGAATTTACTTTACTTGCATTACAAGGCCAACATTATCAATCTATTCAAAGTTTGATTTTTGTAATTTTGAATCCAAAGTACCAAAAAAATGATAATACTTAATTTAGAAGTCTAACATAGCAAAATAAAATTAAACTTTGACAGGTTTCTTCATGGCTTAAGTCTAACATAGTAAAATAAAATATATCCATGTTTTCTTTAATGTTTTCACTCCATGCTTCTTCAATTTCTTCTTCACGTGAAGCTTTCTTCCAGTTCATCATCTTTACCCTTTGAAGTCTCATCCAATTGCGTATCTAAAATTTCAAAGTTATAAAAATAAGTAATTGCACTTAAACACTTACATAAATAAAAAAATCTTTAATAAATCATAACGTAGTAATAAAATTTCAACAGAACCTTCACTTAAATTAAGGATTAGCAAAAACTTTTAAACATTTTGCAAAATTTCGCATGCACCAAATAATTCTACAAGTCAAATATAATCACCTTCATGAATCATAATGTATTACAGAAATTCCAACAAAACCTCCCTTTAAATTTAAGATTCTTAAAAATTCTACTTGCGTCAAATAATTCTACAAGTCAAATACATTCTTCTTTAGTGAACCATAATGTATTACCAAAATTTTAGCAGAACTTGCCCTTAAATTAAAAATTCACAAAAAATTTTAAACATTGTGCAAACTTCAACATGCATCAAATAATCATCTAACTCAAATATATTCAAACATGCATAGTGCTTAAATTATTGGTGCAAATTTATGAGTTTCATTTGTATAGAACATAAAATAGTAAAAAGCTCAAAAATCATCAAAAGTTAGAGGGTCAACATATACTAAAAGCATTAACAATTCTTGAAATAGTAGTTTAGCTAGCAAATGTCATTCAACTCAATGATAGAATAAATTGTCAAGTTTAGGAGATAAGTAAATGTTCAAAATAACAATCATGAAGGTGGATGTTCTTAAGTTAGTCACATGGAGGTAACTTAAGATATTCTAACAAAACTAAAATTATTACCTTTTTGATCGTTCACTTTCGAATAATCAACGAGCAGGAGAACATCCATCATGAGAAGATGTTTGAACATGAGGCCTATGTGAGCTTCCAACATATGAACTCTGACATATGTAATAAAAAAAATCAATTAATTAATTATCTCATTTGTAATTAGAACATAATTAATAAACTTCAAGTATAAACAATAATGTCGATGAATTACTTGATTGACGTTGATAGGCAGTTGAATTCCTGCTTTCTCCAAACATGCATATATGTTATCTATTTGTGACTGCATGTTTGTCTATAAACGATAAATTTGTAATATATTGTCGTATTAGATTCATGAAATAAATGATAAAACAACAACCGAAATTGATGAAATATTTCCTTTCGTCGCAGCAAGTTCCTTACGAAGGAGCTCATTTGCAGCATTTGCATTTTCTTGTGCACTCCGTATTGCAATATCTGCCGGACATTCAGAATCTTTCCCAAACACATCTTTAAATGAGGGTCCATGACCATAAGTTAGCACATGCCCGCGTTTTTCATCTCCTATTACCTTTTTAAAAATTTTCTCTCGAACTTCTGCCGTTTGCTCTGACTTGGGAATTTGTGAAAGTTCATTTTGCAATTGCAACTAAACATAAAATTTGATATTAACATAAAAAGGAATTGTTATGATGTAAACTAAATATGTATTACTAGTTATGAAGAAATAAATCTTTTCTTACCGCGAATTCTTCTGTATCTTCATTCGATCTATCTCCTGCCCTTTTATAATAAGCCGTCAACCATACTGAAGTGCGGTCAGTGGGTAGACCCTTATTTTCTCTCTTAAAGGTAAAATTGTCAAGTAAGAAATGATTATCTTTAAAAAATAGAGAACACTCAAAATTTTTGTAAGAACCTACTCGATTACCTTACGACGTACTTTCGCGAAAGACTTGCGACCTGTTCGATGGCAAATAGTCTTTTGTTTTCTATTTTCAACATTTGTTTTAGCAATTTTCTGCATCAATATTAAAATACTTATCACACATATAAAAATGAATTAAACTGAATTCCAACTTATTATTCATTTCTAAAAAACTAACTCAAAGATCTACAAAATTTTAAGGTAATTGAATAAAAGGAAGCATTGTATCCAATGTGATGGAATTATTTTAATGAGCAGAAATCAAATGCAAGACTAAGAATTTTGATTTGTACCTTAACTTCATCTTCGTTCCGATACCTCATAAGTATTGGCCATTGTTCAAATTGTACGCGCTCATCAGACACTCGAGTAAGAATATCTTCATCATCTTTGTGCTTCTCGTAATGCACTTTTAATGTATGCTTCCACGATCTCCAGGTATTGGCAACTTTCTCTAAACATTTTTTGCGAAACTCAAGTGGGGCATCAGTATTATCCTGTACTTAAACAATATGAAACTCAAACTCAAACCAATTATACAAATAATATATTATTTTCATTTATATAGTTATCTTCTTACCTGTACCTCACGCCAAATGGCATTCTTATTTTCTTCAGGCACATCATTCCATGATTCATACGTTAATGGTACTAAAGACCCATTTCTAGCCATGATGCCTAATTGCGTTGAGAATTTAATTGAGGTTTTTCCAAAAGTTGCATGAAGTCATTAAATTGCGGCTTTCAACTTATTTCCAGGACCCCAAATACGAATTGACGAAATTTGGACCTCTACCTTTCTTCGTTGCTGTAATTGATTGTTCCTCTGTATGTAGAATTAATTATAAATAGTGTTTGTAATATAAGAAATATTCGATATCAAAATTCAAAATTTTACCTTCATCGGACGAATGCATCAATGCTTCACTCGTTTTATCACTTTCATGCGATTGTTCAACTTGTGCTTGTTCTTTTGAATTGAGATAATCCTCCATAGTTCTCTTCGAAGACTTTTCACGAGCCATGTACCTGAAATGATGATAATTATAATGTTGAACAAATCATCATGAAAATAAAAAATAATAAATTGAGTTGCATGAATCAATGGTAGCGAAATAATGACTCACTAACTTTCATAATATGGTACATAAGAATTTTATGAATAATCATGCACAATCCATTCTTCTCAATCTTCAACATTGTTTACTTCTATTGTAGTTCCATCGACATCATGTCTCACGCATACGAAATTACCGTCATCTCTATTTTTCTTTCTAGCTAACTGTTGATGTTCACAATCTTCTATTTGTGAAATATTATCAAAAACATCCCTGCCTGTCACTTTGACAAAAACATACCAATCAGGATCTAGAGGATCTCTCACATAGAAAGCTAATTTCGCTTGAGCCGCCAAAATAAAAGATTCGTCTCCAATTTGATTATTCCGATATAGAAGACGATTGAAATTCACTAAGGTGAATTTATAATCATCTATTTTCCTCCCAGTCTTATAGTCAATCCAATCACCTTTGAACAAAACAAACTTAAGGTTGGTAGGGTAAACTATCTCTAAAATATCAGTGAGCACTCCATAGTAAGTGACTTCGCCCCAACGTGGATTCTAATCATTAATACTGGCATAACTCATGGTACCTGCATCCATATATATATATACCACTATTTCGGGTTGCTCTTCTATTGTCGATTTCTTTTATGCGAAAACGCATACCATTTATTATATACCCCTTAAATCTCCGAGCATATTTACTAGGGCCAT
Organism: Stephania yunnanensis; assembly: GCA_039657365.1. NCBI lineage: Eukaryota > Viridiplantae > Streptophyta > Magnoliopsida > Ranunculales > Menispermaceae > Stephania > Stephania yunnanensis. The sequence goes on along the minus strand of CM077584.1, from coordinate 45,297,655 downwards.
TTGCAAGCTTTTCAACTTCCTCTGAAAGTGTTCCATCTAAGGACGTTCGCAAATTGTGGACCTATAAATTAAATTGATTCATATTTGCATTAATATACATTGAAAGCATATTATTTGAGTAGCAAAAAATGAATAAATATTACTTACATGATTCATAAGCCATGTGTGGAATGTTTCATTGTGTCTTTTTCTAATAGTGCGTTCTGATGCACTTGACATTTCTCTTGCAAGCTCCTCAAGGTGCATACTGAACATAATAATTGATAAAATTAGTTATTATAGTACCTATAATAATATTAAAAAAAACTTAAGATATTTCTTTACCTTTGAAATGGTAAAACCTCATCAGTATTAACGAGCACACATCATGTGATATTGTCGAGCAATACTACTTTTTCTTTTCCAAATGGTTGTCCACCGTCGTTTCCACCATCATAATTTCGAAGTGCTTTATTCATTTTTGTCTCCACATTTTCGTCAATGTATCTTGAGTCTTGGAAATCACGTCTTGCATTCAAACCGTCCTTAGATTTTCCATCCACACCTAATAATGTAAAAAGTACATTGTCGCAAACATTCTTCTCAATATGCATCACATCTAGATTGTGGCGCATCAAATTATACTCCCAATATGAAAGTTTGAAAAATATAATCTTTTTTTCCAACTATGCACCTTATTCTTGACAATGACGGCTCCTCATCTTCTTCTTTTCGTCTTTTAACACTGCTTACTTTAATTTTTTTCGTAAGATCTTCTTTTCTATACTCAGAAGTATCTCATACTTATCTAGCGATGTAACACCCCACTACCTGTCAAATAGTTAGGCACGTTATCCCACTCCCACTTCCCATCAAAAAATTTATCCCTCCGAAACTTATGATCCATAGGTAAAAATCTTCGGTGTCCTGTAAAGCAATATTTACCACCAAACTTCAACCATTGAGATTTTGTTTCTATATTGCAACAAGGACATGCAAACTTTCCTTTGGTGCTCCTTCCTATAGATAAGCATAAGCGGGGAAATCACTAATGGTCCACAACAATGCAACATGAAGTTTGAACATTTCATTTGTGGATGCATCATATGTGAGTACGCCTTCGTTCCATAGTTCTTTCAACTCTGCAATAAGTGGTTGCATGAATACATCTAGATTATCTCCTGGTCCATATTTCTCATCAACGAGTGTTGATAAAATAAAAAATGGTTGTTTCATGCACAACCACGGTGGCAAATTGTAACACATCATTATGACAGGCCAAGTGCTATGAACTAACGACATATTCCTAAATGGGTTAAATCCATCTGTTGATAATCCAAGTCTTACATTTCGTGTTTCACTAGCAAATGAAGAATTTTTTGTATCAAAAGCCTTCCAAGCTTGAGAATCTGCAGGATGCTTCAATACACCATCATCAATTCGCTCTTTTGCATGTCATGTCATGAGTGAAGATGTTTTCGATGACATAAATAATCTTTCCAATCTAGCTTTCAATGGAAAATATCTCACTTGTTTAGCTGCAACTCGCTTTCCTCCATTTTTATTTGCAATTGTATTTTTACTTGTATTTGGGTCATTAGAATCATCTTCCTTATACCTTAATGCATGACAAATAATACATTCATCAATATCCTTATTTTCATCTTTGAACAACATACAATGATTAGGACGTGCATCCCATGTTTTATAAGTAAAATCCAAATCTGTGGTCATTTTGTTTGCTTTGTAATATGAATTAGGTAATCGGACGCCTTCAAGAAATGTTTCTATCGACAACTCAAGCAACAAAGTAAACGACTTATCTGTCCAACCACTCATTACTTTCAAGCTCAACATCCGTACAATGAATGAAAGTTGAGTGAATGTCTCACATCCTGGATATAATGGTTGTTCTGCATCTTTTATAAGGTTAAAAAATGATTTGGTTTCTTCATTAGGTCCAAACACTTGTGTAGATTCACTCGAGTTTCCAGTCTCCGCATCATCAATATTAGGAATCCCAAATGCATCATGTACCATTCCAACCATATCATCATGAAACGATTTATATCTTTCTTTATTATCTTTATAACAATCTGAAGGAGTATTAGATTCTCCATGATAAATCCAATTTTTGTAATGATTTAAGAATCCATTTAAAATAAGATGTCCTTTAACCTTTTCTCTTGACTTTAAAAATCTATTGCAACACCCCTTGCATGGGCAATAAATTTTTTCCTTTGCCCCGTTATTGGCATAAGCAAAATCTAAAAATTGTTCATACCCATCCATACATTCTTGAGAATTTCGATCAACTAAAGATATCCAACTCTTATCCATTATTTCTGCACTGGGATTATCTAACATGACATTAACACAAATAAATTAAGATTATTACAATAGAATATATTAATCATCCCTAGCAAGTGTACGAACATGAAATTACAAACAACTATAACATCAAAGATTAAGGAATTACCTCAATACATGATTCTAATGCATTATAATGTTGATCATGACATGCTTTACTGGTAAAATAAATATGAAATATCATACCAAATACACACATTGTAGGAATGTAAGAAAATTCACAACCTTGTATCGAGGGCCATCTCGCCATTTGACAGTATTCACTTTTAAATAGAAATTTTATTTTTAATTCTCATAATATTAATAAAGCAAAATTCATCATTTCATCTCTAAACTTTGTATACTTCATGGTATTGGTTTCTAAATTTTTATTAATATCTATTACTAAATCGAACAAAGATATACATTTAGTTTTTCCATCATTTAAAGTATCAAATTTCAACGATGTGGGTAATAAGAGTGTTGTGTGACTAGTCAAAAAAAGCAAAGTAGTTTATACTCTTAAATCGAACAACTCACATTGGCCAACAAAAGTAAAAAAAAATAAAATTAATTTCCCTAAAAAACATAGAAAATTTAAACTTTGGGGATCAAAATCACAAAACTCAAAAGTTTAAGGATCAAATGTATAACAATAAAAATTCAATGATCAAATGTACACTAATAAAAAATTTAGAGATAAAAAATCATCGCCTTTGTTGTACTACACCTTAGTATTTTAGATTTTCAAATATCCAAGCCCGGAATTCCCATGTCTTCATTGAAGATGAAGAAAATGTATGTTGAGTGTAGAATAACGTTTAATTGGTGTACGTTTCGTCACAATTGTTTGATTGATAATTTTAAAAAGTTTTAACTGATACTAGTAACTATGCTAATCTTCTTGTACCTCTGTTTCGTCATTGATATCATTGACAATTTAAGAAAGTACACCCGCATGTTATATACTATTTAATTTGTTCTTGAGATCTTTGCAGGTGTTGTCTATTTCTCAACCAAGTTGTGCTGGTGAAATGGTGATTGATTATCTAGGCTATTACTTACTTTAAATCTCCTTTTTGTTAGTTGAAATGTAACAGCTAGAAATTTTTTCCCTACATTTAGAGATTGGTACTGAGGCAAAATTTTTCTTTGTCAATTTAAGGAGTCGAGTAAAATTTGGGTTTGTGAATCGTGCAGTACGCTGCGCTGCTGCCCAGGCAAAATTCTTCTTTGTTTACAGATCTAAAAAGCATGATTTCAGTTGGATTGGCTTCAATAGCATCAAACACTTGTGATTTCAGAAAGGCAGTTGATGGAGAAAATACATTGCCAGTTTTATGCATCGGCCATGGAGGTGGAAGTCTACCTTTATTTTTGCCGATCAGGGAGCAGCGGCGCCGAGCAGGGAGCAGAGGCGCCGACCAGCGACCGGGGAGCAGACGCGCCGACTAGCGAGCGGAGGCGCCGACCAGTGACCAGGGAGCAGAGGCGACCAGCGAACCAGGGAGCAGAGGCGACCAGCGAACCAACGAGCAGAGGCGACCAGCGAACCGGGGAGCAGAGGCGACCAACGACCAACGAGCAGAGGCACCGGCCGACCAGCGACCAGGGAACAGAGGTACCGGTCGACCAAGGAACAGAGGCGCGAGGGTGAGGCGTCGGCGAGATGCAGGACAACTAGGGAGGAAGCGCGAGGATGTTGACCAGGGAAGGGGATGACGACCAGGGAAGAGGATGACGACCAGCGACCAGTGAAGAGGACGACGAAGTAGAGGCATGAAGAGTGCGAGGCGCGACAACGACGAAGTGGAGGTGCGACGACGACGGCGGATCGGAGGCTTGAGGAGGATGATTGGTGTGAGTAGTAGGGCGGATGAAGGAGGTGGATGAGTGGGACGAGAAGGGCGGAAACAATTTCGGGGGGTTTCGCGCAAAAAAATGGAAACAAAAAATGGGAAGGAGGTTGCGGGGGGTTTCGCGCGTGCATGAAAAATTGTGTTTTCTTTTGTTACGAAATAATGATTGTGAGCAAACACACTTTACGTTACGAAATTTTTTTACCTTTTTGTGATGGAAACATGTTCGTCTCTAAGGCTTTTTTTCATCACGCAAAATCTAAATCGTGACAAAAATAAGTGTTAATGTATAAAATCTTTGTTTACGATTAATGTACCATCACTAAAACGCCTATTGGATATGCTTATTTTAAACCGCAACAAATGATTCGTCAAATTTGTAGTAAAAGCTCAAATTTCTTGTAGTGTACACTGCACAACCAAAAACTCTCAAGTGTGAAATATTTGGTTGACCTAAAATGAGTTGCATGGGGGAATGTTCATGGTATGCAGTAGGCCTATAATGAATGATAGATGCTGCATGAAGGGCTGCATGTCCCCAAACTAAAGTTGATAACTTAGTTCTCATGATTAAAGGTCTGGCAATTAATTGAATGCGTTTGATCAGAGATTCTGCCAAACCATTCTGGGTATGCACGTGTGGAACAGAATGTTCAATGGTAATTCCTATAGACATGCAATAATTTTCAAATGCTTGAGATTGAAATTCTCCGGCATTATCAATATGGATGGTCTTGATTGGGTTGTCGGGGAATTGTGCTCTTAACTTAATTATTTGTGCTAAAAGTCTGGCAAATGCAACATTGCGGGTTGAAAGCAAACAAATATGTGACCACCTAGTTGATGCATCTATCAAAACCATGAAATATCTAAATGGTCCATAGTGAGGATGAATATGACCATATATGTCTCCCTGAATGCGTTCTAAGAAAATCGGGGATTCCACAACAATTTTACTTGGAGATGGTTTAACTATCAATTTACCTTGAGAACAACTAGCACAATTATAATCACCAGATGAAAATATCTTGTGACTCCTTAAAGATGTCCATGCGAATTATTAATTATTCTTCGCATCATTGATGATCTTGGATGACCAAGCCGGTCATGCCATAAAATGAATGTCTTTGGATCATTAATTTTCTTATTCAAGAAGACATTCGTTTCCCATTTGGATCATGAATGTCTTTGATCATTGATGACCAAGATGGGAATTTTTCTAACATTTCTTTTTTCCCATTTGAAACCAATGTGACATAGAGAAATTCTCTATTATTTTCGTTCACGGTTTCGATGTGATATCCATTTTGTCGAATATCTTTAAAGCTCAGTAAATTTCTTCTGGATTTCTCAGAGTATAAGGCATTGTCAACATGAATTGTTGTTCCCCCAGGCAATATAATATTTGCTCTTCCAGAGCCATTAATCAAATTGGAGATGCCAGATATTGTTTGAACATTAGCCTCAGCTAAGTTCAAACTAGAGAAATATTCTATGTTTTTAAGGATTATGTGCGTTGTAGCATAATCAGCAAGACATATATCGCTCTTATTTGATTCATGATTTGAACACATGATTTGTTGATCCATCTAGACAAATAATATTTGGCAAATTAGAAAAGTGTCATATTTCATTGATAAAAATTCGTAATATTTTGTCTTTAATTTTGAAGGCATGGTAAAGGTCACAAAAATTTTCGGGTATATATATATATATATATATATATATATATATATGACAATATTTAGGCAAAATAGCCTTTCATATATGACCAAAAATGTCACAATTATGAGCGCTCATTGTCAATAATTATTTACCCTTTGTAGTGGTGCACCACTTTTGTTCCACCTTTTGTTGGAATTGTCAATCGACATTTACCTGATATTTTCACCTTTTCCACGTTCATAAACTTATTATTGCGATCATGATCATTATATGCAACATATGCTTCTTAATTTGAAGCTGAACTAATTGGACGGGATCGATATTATATTTATAATATCTCATTATTTTACTCAGCTACCATGAGATAAGAAATCAATCCTTAATATTTATTGGATTAACGTGCGCACTCGATATTTGTTGCTGCAATAAATCGAGGCGGGCCACGTGACCTTCTTTTATTGTCTCATCAGTCATATTTCCACATAGCCTCAACATAGAGGTAATTAAAATTGCGGAATTATAATTAATATTTGACTGATTAAATTTTGTAGCTTGAGACTCAACCGCTCATTTTGAGCTTTTGGAGCATTACCTTTTTTTGGTATTTATATATTTATAACTCCATAGGGTGAAAATATATATGAAATATTCACTTTTCAAATCTCTAAAGAGATATTGCAAATGATTGTGTACAACATACAGCCTTGCATAGATGCAAGCTTTATTCATAATTTGTAATATCTAATTATCATGACAAGAATTATAATAAGGTAACAAATTCAACTATGGTTGATTAATATTTTGAAAGTAAATATAATATAAAATAATTTTCTCTTTTCTTTTATGTAAAAAAAAACATAACTTATGATTAAGTATATGTTCACAACTTGATTCATTAATAATCAAATGTACTATTCGTATGAGTTGGTGGGACAACCTCCAGGTTGGGTGGCGAGACAAAGTCTGCTTAATGCCATGCCTCCTCGAACGGGATAACCCGTCTCCCTTTCAATGTTTAGCTTTACCGGGGACAAGGCTTACCCACTATCAACTCAAACTTATAGCATTATTTGTATTATAAAATCAAGAATAGAACGATAATTAATCGTTTGTAGTTTTAAGAGAAAAATAGTTATGTCACATATTGACTTTCGATTTCTGATGTAGAAGATCGTACAAGACGCAACTACAGAGCATACTTTCGCAATCGGTGACGTTATAATGTATAGTATATGAATAAAGTATGCATATAGAAGTGATGCATGTAATAAATGGAAGCAACCTTGATAATATATAAATAAATTGGACTTATTTAAATTAAAAAAGTTATACCTTCCTAGCTTTGTCTCCTTAACAAGCCTTCTTGAACTTCAAGATCTCCTTAATGTTAGAGCAAGCTCGTGCTGATAACGTGTTGTAAATTAAATTGAAACTTGCTAAGAACATTTGGTGTACATGAAAGAAGGAGAGAAGAAATAAGATAGTTGGAATGAGAAGTTTTCATTCAACTTGGTGTGGTTTTTACAATGAGGTTGACACCCTTTATATAGACCATTTGGTGATGATGATAAATGTACTTTATACAATGTGTACAAGTAACACATACACCCCATGTCATACAATACATTACAAGTAATTTGACAATACATGAAAGAGTTGGTGTACATTGGAAATGGTTACAAGTAACATGACAATACATAGACAAGTGGAGGTACTATTAAGTGAGAAATACAAGTTACATGACTACACAATATGTTGGTGTACATGTATGGTCATCCATATTCCACAACAGTATTTATATTATATTATATTTTTTGAGAATGATCTCATCTCTCCATTTCTTTCTCGATCGAAGCAACACCAAATATCTAGGGTCATTACAACGCACTTAAAATAGATGTAAATATTGAGATTTGTCCCGATCACTTTGTGACTCTAAAATAGGCACACAACTTACCCCACCTTTATTTAGACCTTTACTTAGTAAATCTTAAATAATTTCAATCTAAAGTCTCATCATCGCACGAATTCGATTTAATTAACCCAAACCATTCGCGATAACATATACTACAAGTTGTAGTATGCCAGACACAAATTAAAATCATTTTAATTATCTTCTTTTATAAGTATTTGAGTATTTCGACTTACCGCAACCTTCTATTGGGTAGTAGACCACTAATAATTCATGATTAGCGATTAATCATCAAATTAAAAATATGAGTCGTTACAATAGCACTAGCTGTCACCTTTTCACGAATAAAATGATAGTCGATCATGATATGCTTTGTATGAGCATGAATAATGGGATTGCGAGCCATGTGAATATCATTCCTATCATAGCACAAAAGAGTAGGGCGCGTTTTAAGAGATACTGAGATCATGAAAAAGATATTTGAACCAAGTTAAATCTACAATGTTAGTTATTAAAGCGTGATACTCAGCCCCGATACTAGAATGAGAAACTGTAGGTTGTTTCTTAGAGCCTTAAGAGATGTAATTTGAGCCCAAGAAGATGCAAAAACTTGTTGTTGTAACGACCCTAATAAATCTAATCCTAATCATTCATCTAATAGGATCGTGACGTGGTGGAAGATCTTACGTGGTGACTTGATCGGAACTAGGGTGTCGACACCAGTAAATATAATATTTTATTATTATGTGATGCTTGCATATATGTTATATGCACTTGTATATACGAACTCATATCATTCAATCGTCAATTTTGCGAATGGAAACTACTTCGAGAAGTGTGCGTATACATGTATTTGCGTAAGTCGACCATATCGATTTAAGTTCGTTCAAATAAACATTAATTAATTGAAATACCTAAGTTAAGTAATTAGGGGAATTTTAGTCAATTCACAAATTAGATTTTTTTTTAAAAAAATGGAAATGATGGGTTGCGACTGCCTCTCTCTCTTTCGTGCTTGGCCCATTGGGCCGAGCCAAGCTTAGGCCAAATGGGTTGGGCCGAGCTCATGCCTACTCAATAGGGCTGAACCGAACTCGGTCCAGCCCGAGCCTAGTGTAGGGGCCTAAAAACCCCATTTTAATAATATATATGTATATATATATATTAATTAATAAAAATCATAAAAAATAATAGAAAAAATTCAAGAAAAATAGAGAAAAATAAGAAATGTGAGGAAAATTATAGGAAAGTGAGTTTGGAGACATTTTGGTGAATTTTACATTGAGACTTTTCTCGAAAAATGTGCCACCACTATAAATTTCATATTTTAAATTATCTAGGAACTTAAAATTTAAAATCATATCAAATAGGCTCAAACACACCTAATCATTGTTAAATGATACCAAAAGCCTAGCAAAATGTCGAGTATTGGGTACGTATTTTGTGGTATTTGGGAGCTGCAATTTGCTTGGTATTTTGCGTATTGAGGTAAGTAAATCAGTAAGAAATTCAATATTAATTACGTTCACTATCTTGCTTTATTTGATGAAATGATCGCTATTATTGGACTTTACTTTCCTACACAGTGACTTATGGTCTAAGTGGTTAGGTCTAGTCGCTGTCCACTCACAGGTTGAGCAATCGACTAGTTCTCGTGGCTTCTCGACATGTCTGAATCCTCTAACTGAGCATCCGCCATTTGTCATGGTTCTTCTCAAGTATTCGAGTTCCATTGTGGTTGAGCATCTGGTTAAGTATGTGGTTCCATTTGGAATTTTCTCGGGCTGCGGCTCAAGTGAGCCGATAGTGTCAAACGGATTAAGTGCTGTCGAAGCGGCTTGACCTGTAGCATCCCCTATCCCGATTAAGGCGATAGTCGGCCTGAAACCCTAATTAAGCCCCGGTAACCCGGAGTCAAACTTAACTAGAGCCAACAGTCACTTCGTCAGTACCTGATAAACTCAACTTGTATATTAATATTGAATAAACAAATCAAAGTATACACAACACAAAATTTAAAACTTTTTCAATGTATAAAAATATATGGTAATACAAAGTTTACCAAAACTCAAAAACTTAATTATAAACCTCCTAACCCTATTTATATACATCAAAATATATCAAACAGTGAATATATATACAAGAAGGTTCATTACATTGTAGAGAAGATACAAGACACCTAAATCTTCTCATTTCCTTTAGTCGAAACGTTATGTTGCGAACCTGAAATATTAAATTTGGGTGAGTGCTCCAACTTGCGTAGTAAGTAGGTATTCACATAGCCATCAACATTCCACATAATAATCAAGAACATTATGCAATAACAATATGCACCAATTTTAACTAACAAGAATACGGAAAACATATAAATTCAATAAATAACAAATGCAAAGCAATTTATCATGGACAGTTACACTGTGATCCCCATTTTGTTTATAAAACTAGAGTCGATTACCCATCGAGGCCATTAATGTGATTGCTAGACAAACATATTGACCAATATGATGTCTAACCAACCCATTAATGCCCAATAGTTCTATCCGAAACTCTCTAGTGAATATGTAACCCACGCAACCTATAAATTGAGTAGGAAGTTATATATAGGCTGGGAAGGTAACCCATCTCCTATATAACCTGGTTTCAATTTCAGGAACTTACTCTCATGAATCACAATAAACATTGTTTTTCGTTTTGAAAACCATCACAATGTCCATAGTCCCCCATTCCAGTCCATAAACTACATGAACTATATATATACCAGAATAGCCAGGCAACATTGATAAATAAGCAAATCCGTACTTACCTCGGTCTAGGTTTTCATATCAAATTCCTAACTTTTTCAGATACTCTAGCTTTCCCGACGATCCAACATGTATTGTAGACCATTTATAATCAATTTAGGTCCAACACTCTATAACTAAAACCTATAGTCCAATCCTTAAGTCCTTTATAATTATTCATTAAATCATAACATTGTTGCTATTTTCTGGGGTGGGAGTGCGCTCCCTCAATGGGTGGGGCGCGCTCCACCAACTGTGTTCATCACAATTGATGAAGGGAGCACGCTCATCAGCTAGGTGGAACGCACTCCACCAACTATGTTTATCACAGTTGATGAAGGGAGCACGCTCCTCTGCTAGGTAGACAGGGCAGCAACCATTATTCCATTCACAAATCCACCAAACAGTTGTATAAACTCCCAAAACTCTTAAGGGAGAACCTCTAATGAGGTAACAAACCATAATCAATCATCAAACAACACAATTTACATAGATTCTATCATCACCATCAAATTAAATTTTAACCAACATAAAAATAAATCATACTAAAGTAATAATCTTTGGTTGTTGATGCATTTAAGCTCCTCAATCAACATTAATTCAGCTCCCTGAACAATCTCTCTCAATTTGAATCAAAACCTAAACCCTCACTCTTTCGCTTGATCAATTCGAATGAATGAGATAAGTATGAGTTTTAAGTTTAAATATATAGATTTTCCTTGAGATACGCATTGCGCTATCTCAAGACCGATCAAGTGGTTGATGGTTAAAATGACACTCCTTAAAGTGACACCGACTTTAACACCATCAAGCACTTGTGCTCTACTCGAGACGATCAAATGATCCATATAATTACACTATTCTTTTATTTTCTAATATATATATTTATATATCTATATAAAAATATATTTATGTCTCATGTATTTTCTCACCAATAAATTCACCGAACATGCGTACGAGTATACTCGCGCGTGCACATTCATTCCACAACCCCCTTGTCGCATTTGGTGTAACAGTAATTCATTGCTTATTATATATTTTCTATTTATAGGCTTGTATATAATCCTTTATTACACTACAACCTATAAGTAAATTCATTTAACAATCAAAACAAACACAAATCACCATGCAAATTCACACACACGCTAATCGAGATACGGGAGACTTAACCATGAGCCTAACTCGAGTTAATTAGGATTTGAATTACTACTAATCACTAACTTAAGGTAACATGTCGTTACATGATGCGCCGCATGAATTTTAGATACTTACACGTTTTAAGTTGCTTTGAGCCCACGTGTAGAGTGTCATAACCACTTACTCCTTATCCTTTGCTTTCGGGTCACTAGGTCTCTACTGTTGATCATTGTAGTCTGTTTATCATGCATTTTACTATTCTTTCTCAACACTTTTTTTCTTTCTAACATGATTTATAGACTTGTTTATTGTTTAATCTGAATTAATGTTGAACGTCTTCTGGATTTACTCACCGAATTGTCTCCACTTTTGGTGACAATTGTTGGTTCATCTAGTAGTAGGGGCAAAGAGCCTGCGATCGGTGACTTCCTCTGAGCTTCCCTCGGAGTTAGCTCCTATATGTTTCTACAACAGGTTTATTTATGATATTTTGAATTGTACTTATAATATATACTTATGTTTTTAGTTACCTTGAGGTTCATTTTGGGTTATTAGACGTTTGATACATGTATATGACACTTCTTTACATTGTTTGTTACCAAATATATATGAGATCTATTTTTGTAGGATTCCTTATATAGGTACGTCTCTACTACTATTTACTTATTTAAGTTGCTTTAAATATTTCTAAATTTCGCTGCGTAAACATTAAGACTTGTTAAACTAAATAACAAACCTAATAAGCAACTAATGATTGAATAATCTAGATAAGAGGCTGACTAGACTTGCGTTGACTCTGCAAGAGTTGATCGAGGAAGTGATGAGAGTTATAGTTGGTATCAAAGAGTAGGTTTATACCTAAACTCAATGTAAACCACAACTCAATCAAAATACAAATTTAGAGTTAGGACATAATTGAACTTAGAATGAAAATCTTATGATCCCGACGTAGAATATTAGTTAGGAAGTGATGAGAGTTGGGGGAAGTGAGTTTGAATTCCACATGTTAACTTTCTAATATTTATTATATACTATTGTCGGTAGCTATAGAAACTGATCGAAGCTCGCTATTTGATTTTGTAGACTGCGATAGCTGATCGACATGACACCGGTGATCAGAGTAGAGCTACTGGTCTAGGCCCTATTGATCAAGTAGACTTTCAAGCATTGACACAGAGGTTGCTTAACAGTGAAACTACACCCAATAGGAGGGGGTGAATTGGGTGTATCGCGAAGTTGTCGCCTTTTTTAAAAAACTCAACAACAAAGATGCTATATGCTCACTCAAACGCAAGTATGAATGCAATGCAATATGAAGGGGATAGAAGAGATGGAAAGAGACATGCAGTTTATAGTGGTTCGATCCAATGATCTACATCCACTACCTAACCTTCTCGATTAGGATTTTTAAACCCCCACTTATATTGTCAATAAGTGTTACAACCTAAGCGTACAAGCCTAAAATGCCTAATCACAAATTATGACTTCATACTTAGCCGCAACTAGGGTTTATGTCTAGCCTTAACTAGGTTTTCCCTTTGACTTAAATCCCACTAAGTCTTACAATCAGCCATTTTAAAAAATAGATGAAAATAATCAAATTCACTTTACAAAGTAAAGCGACACCAAATTCAAATACAAGCAAGCCTCCTAAGGCCTAACCACTCTAATGCATGCAAGTATGAGAACAAATGAGAAATGCAAATATATCACTGATTTCATGAAAATCTCAAATATGAATCCGTTTCAAATGAATCAACTAAAACAAATTCGATTTCAAACACTAAGAACAAGAAGTTTGATAAAAATCAAGTTTAAGTGCAAACTCTTGTCGAAACTAATCCTAGGGTTTAGTAAATCAAGTTTAAGTGTAAAACTCAAGACAAATATGCTCAAGAACACAACAAATCATTTTTGTAAGTCAATCACACAAAATATTGAATTTAAGCACAAGAAAAGCTAAGAAATCAGACTTTCTTACAACCTCGAGAGAGTGATTTGAAAATCAGTTATGGAGTGGTTGTTGTAAGCTTTAAAACGCCTCGATAATGCTAGTTTCGAGAGTGATTTAGTTGCCTCGAAATATTACAAGTGATAGCACACAAAAATCTAAGATTTTTCTTTGAAAAATAATGAACACAATAGGGTTTTCTTGCTTGACAAGACAATAGAATGTTCTTAGTGGTTTGAGAAAATTCTACATTACGTTTTAACAACTTTTGATCATTCTAGAGATCCAAGGGCTCAGATTTGATAATCTATTCAAATTAAAGTGTGATTTTCAGCTTTATAAAAAAATTGTCAGAAAGGCAATTAACATGCTAATATTGGGACTTAGTGCGCTAACCCTCTAAGCTAGTGCGCTAATGTTGAACATTAACGTGCTAACTCTGCAATTAGCATGCCAATATCACTATTAGCACGCTAAATGTCAGGGGCCTCAAAATAAATATTTTCGGCCCTATAATTAGTGACCCCTTATCGCATTCGGGACCCTACCAAACCTCTTATAACATGTTATATATGTTTGTTAAGGGTCGTAGAACCTGTTTTGGTGGTCCAAGTTTTTCACGATTCCTGAAAATGGAAAATCTCGATTTCATGATTTACGATTTTTCTGCAAGTATATAGTTTTTTTTTTCAAAAACCTTTCAAAACAAGTTTTTCATTTCCGAAAACTTCCACAATGGTTTTTAAAGTATGACGTGAATATAAAAACATGGTTTCATATAGTTTGAACTTATAAGACAGATTCAAGTGTTGACTTTCATTTAAAACTCCAAATGATCACTTGAAATTTGAAAAGTGATTTGGAAAACATGATATGCATGAGCTAATACATCAGGCTTGCTTAAATGAACCTGCGTACCTTACATCAATGTTACAACATGTAATATGATATTTCGTATTCGTTTCCTTATGTGGATGGAATCTTGAACTTGTATGGCTTGAACACTAGAGATGTGATATTGACTAACTGAAACACACTTGATAAACTTATTAGTATACTTTCACTTTGTTTGTTTCCATCAAAATCCAGGGTGGAGCAAAAATGACTAACCACTTAGTCCAATAATCTTCCCCCTTTTTGATGATAACAAACAATGAGAACTTGACAATCAAAAACGAAATTCACGTATATTCATATCCATAGCGCAATCTCAAACAATCTCAAGTTCAACGCATACATTTATAAAAGTGGGGCCAAGCTCTCGCTCACAACAAGCATACCCGAAAATAAGCCACGAATGTAACAACAAAATAGTGTGTGGAAGACTCCCCCTCATTACATGCATATTACAAGACATAAACAGGTATATCAATGAAAGTCATTCACATGCAACCATATAGGGCAATGAACAAAAGCATAACAGTAACTCAGAGATACACAAATTTTTTTTATATGATATTAAATGTTAAAAATGAACAATAACATAGTTGTGGCTTAAACAGCTGAGTCTACAACATAGCAAAATTAAATCAGAACATTGAAGACTAACATAGATGAGCCTAGTGCTCCCCCTTATTGACAAAGAAAGTAACGTAATTTACCTAGGGATCGTGGGAGAGTCGTTGGAAAGGATGAAGACCGAGGAGAAGAGGAGTGGTGTGTGAAAAATAAGAATTTAAGGTAAAAAATAGTTATATACTAGTTCTGGCCAAACGACATTAACGCACTAATGATAGAATTAGCACTAATGATGTGGATAAGTGATCTGGGCCATGGACGATTAACGCGCTAGGTCCTTGAATTAACTCGCTAATCAGAGACAATTAGCGTGCTAATTAGCAGACCTAGCACGCTAATTGCTCTTTGAAATTTGAAATTAAGTTTTTTGAGATTTTGACAGACAACTCTGATTCACCTCATACTTCATGGACACTTCACTAACAACATATAAAAGGATTGGAACAACCAAAACATGTGTAGAAGGTTCAATTCATGAAAAATGCCTAATTCACATCGAATATTAGAAAATCGGTATCTAGGCAATGGCTTGGTGAATATACCAGCTAGTTGATCCTCCGCGGGCATATGGATTAGTTTAACATCACCCTTTTAGACGTGATTGTGAAGGAAATGGTGCCTAATCTCAATGTGCTTGGTGCGAGAGTGTAACACCATATTTTTTGATCTGTTGATTGCACTTGTGTTATCATAATAAATTTTAGCATAACCCACTTGGACTTGGTAATCATTAAGTTGTTATTTCATGTACAAGACTTGAGCACAACAACTTCCTGCAGCTACATACTCGGCTTCGACCGTAGACAAAGCAACAAAATATTGCTTTTTGCTAAACCATGATATAAGTGAATTTCCTAGCAAATAACAAAACCCGGAAGTGCTTTTCCTATCCACCAGAATCATTGCATAGTCAGAATCAACAAAGCTTCGGAGTTCGAAACTATTAGCTTTGTTGAACCACAATCCCAGATCTTGTGTCTCACCGAGATAATGAAATATATGCTTGACACATTTCAAGTGAGATTCCTTAGGCTCGGATTGAAATCTAGCACATAAACACACACTAAACATAATATCGGGCTACTAGAGGTCAAGTATAGGAGACTACCAATCATGCAATAGAAAAGTTTAGGATCTATGGATTTTCCTAGTTGGTCTTTGTCCATTTTGACGGTAGAACTACTAGGAGTGTCACATGCTTTCAAATTTTCAAATTTGAATTTGTTTAGCATGTCCCTCATATACTTCGTTTGATTTATGAAAATGCCATGTTTGAATTGCTTAATTTGCAAGCATAGGAAGTATGTTAGTTCACCCATCATGCTCATTTCAAATCCATTGATCATCAATGAAGAGAATTCAACACATAAATGTATATTGGATGACCCAAAGATAATATCATTAACGTAAATTTAAACAAGTAGCATGTCATGCTTTTTAATCAAAATGAACAAAATAGGATCTAGCGTTCCTTTCATGAACCATTTGTCAAGTAGAAATGCACTAAGTCAATCATACCAAACTCTAGGAGCTTGTCTCAATCCATATAAGGCCTATCGAAGATGATAGACATAACTTAGATGATCACAGTCTTCAAAACATGGTGGTTGTTCTACACATGCCTCTTCATCGATGAAGCTATTTAAGAATACACTTTTAACGTCCATTTAGTATAATAGAAACCCATTGTAGCAAGCATAAGCAAGCAACATCTGAATTGCTTCTAGTCTTGCTACTGGTGCAAATGCTTCCTCATAATCGATTCCTTCCTCTTGATTATAGCCTTGTTCAACCAACCTAGCCTTGTTCCTTACAATCTCACCTTTCTCATTCTTTTTGTTTTTAAAGACCATTTGGTGCCTATGATAGTATGGTCTTTAGGTCTAGGTACTAATGTCCATACGTATTCCTAACAAAATGGCCTAGTTCCTCTTGTATAGCCATGATCCAAAACTCATCATCTAAGGCATCATCTATCTTGGTGGGTTTGGTGTATGATACAAAAGCTATGTGTCCTTCATATCGGTGCAATGATGACTTATTGGTTATTCATTTGTTTGGATCACCTATAATTTATTGGGAGGGATGTCTTATAAGAAGTCTTGAGTTCTTAGGTTCACTAGGTTCGGGTTCCACTCTCACCTCAACCTCTTGACTATTAGATGTTTGGCCTAGGGTGACATCATCATAATAATCATTAATCCTCAATTTTTCCAAGGTATGCATCATTTTCTCTTCGGGGTCTATTTCATCAAATTTGACATGAATAGCCTCTATGGTTTTGGTTGATCTATTGAACACCCTATATAATTTTCTATGCATGGAGTAGCCTATAAAAGTGCACACATTTAACTTTGGGTCAAATTTGTCCAATTGATCCTTATTATTTAGAACATAGCAAGTGCAATCAAACACCTTAAAGTTACTTATATTGGGCTTTTGGCCTTTCCATAGTTCGTAAGGAGTTTTTTCACTTGCTTTCAGACATTTACCCTATTGAGAACATAGTACACCATGTTAATGGCTTTGGCCCAAAAATGCTTAACTATGTTATACTCATTTAACATGGTCCTACACATCTCTAAGAGGGTCATATTCTTTCTTTCTACAACTCCATTTCGTTGTGGTGTCCTAATAGAAGATAATTGATGTGTGTATCCTTATTTAGCATAAAACTCCTCTAAGTTTCTATTGACAAACTCACCACCCCGATCACTCTTAATGATGGTAATTTTATACCCCTTTCTCATTCTCAACCAAAGCACAAAATTTCACAAACACATCAAACACTTCATGCTTACAAGCTAGAAAATAAACCCATGCATACCTAGTAAAATCATCAATAACGAAAAAGCAATATGACTTACCTAAAGACTTTGTGCTTGGGTGGGTCTGAACAAATCCATATGGATAAGTTCCAATGTTCTAGTCACATCACTTGTTACTTTCGTATTAAATGACAATTTCACTTGCTTACCTAGGATACAAGGTTCATATTTCTTATCTTTCTTGTAAGTGCATTTAGGTAGACCCTTGACAAGATTATGCTTAGTCAATTTGGAGAAGTTTTCCATGCTAGAATGTCCTAGTCTATGGTGCCACAACCATGCATCACATTCACTTTGAGCAATCAAACATGAAACATTTCGCATAGGAATTTCATCAAAGTTAATGACATAAACATTCTTATCTCTACATGCAACAAATAGAGTTTCATGTTTCTCATTCCTAATAGTGCATTTTGATGATTCAAACATGACATGAAATCTTTTGTCACACAATTTACTAATGCTAAGCAAGTTATGTTTCAAACCATCAATAAGATAAATATTAAAAATGGAAAGTAAATCGTTACCAATGGTTCCAAGGCCTATAACCTTTCCATTGTTTTTGTCCCCAAATGTGACCTTTCCACCATCATGTCGCTTTAATTCAATGAATTGATGTGCATCTCAGGTCATGTGTCTTGAGCACCCACTATCCAAGTACCATGGGGTGCTCTTCCTTGCATCCTTCATAATGGGAAAACACTAGATTTCGGTACCCCAAACACCTTTGGGCTCGAGAATGTTAGTATCATAAACATTCTTAACTGCCATTTTACCTATTTTGGCATTTTAAGGCACATTTCCCAACCGCATGAGACTTATTGCATTTTAAGCATGTACGGGCATCATCTAACAATTTCTTTTAACTCAACAAGTTCGCTCCATATGCTATGCCTCTCTTGTTGAGTGCACATCGTTGTGCTCCCAACATCATGTCAAACATCTCTCTACCATTAGTGAACTTGTGCATTGTGCTCGTCAAGTCCTTTACTTCCTTGAATAAATTATTTTTCTCCTTTAAGACTTCATTCAAGTCATTTTGGAGATCATTGATGGTCTCATTTTGTGACTCTATCTTACTAATTGCTATGATCAAGCTATTCTTGAGTTGTTTGGTCTTTTTGACTTCCTTTTCCAACTCTTTCCTAAGCTTATCAACATTAGGAACATCATCCAAATCATCAACATCATCAAAATTGAAATCATTAGAGTTTACCTCACTTTTGCCATGAGACAATGTATTGCTTTCTCACTTTCTGATTCGGATCCAGAACTTGATAAAAATGAATCATCCCATATCGCCTTGAAGCTCTTCTTGCCTTTCATCTTGTCCAACACCTTCTTGGTTGCATTCTCTTTGATGTGGCCTAGTTTTCCTCACCCGAAGCATATGGTCTCACTTGACTTTCTTCCCTTGCTTCCGCTCTTGAACTTCTTCTCGTACTTGTCTCGCATGTACATAACCTTGTTGACCTTTCTTGAGAGCACGACTCTTTCTTACTCAAGATCATTGTCATCACTAGATTTCTCATCTTTAATGATATCAACCAATGGAGCCAGTGGGCTATTTGCATTTAAAGCAATCTCTTTTCTTGGACTCTTAGTACCCCCACTCAATGCTTCCAATCTAGCTCGGTCCTTTAGTTCAAATTCATATACCGTTAGCTCTCCACACAAGGCATCAAAAGTGTACTCTCCAAGGTTTTGCGTCGATTGGATAGCATACTTCTTGGTATCCCATTCCTTAGGCAAGTCTCTAAGGAATTTGTACACCGAAGTCTCTTGATCATAGTTGTTTCCAAGATTATTGATCTCATTCAAGAGCTTAGTGAGCCGAGTGATGGCGGTGGCTATGTCTTCATCAGAGCCAACTCGGAAAGTCTCATAGTGCTCCTCAAAGATTCTCAACTTTATCTTCTTCACTTGAAATGTACCTTTATAGTGTACCCCAAGCTTCTCCCACACTTCCTTGGCTGTTTGACAAACACTAACTTAGTCGAATTCGTTCTCACTTAGGGCATAAAACAAATGATTCACGGCTTGATCATTTGAGAGCTCAATCTTGGTCTCCTTGGCGGTGTATTCTCTCACGGGCTTATCTGGTGGAGTGTACCCATTATCAATTGAGACCCACAAAATTCTACTTTGTGCCCTAATGTAGAACTTCATCCTTACTTTCTAATGAGTATAGTTGGTTCCATCAAAATATGGAGGCCAATATGAGGAGTTACCTTCCCTAAGGTGAGCCGGATCTAAAGTTTGAATCCTTACATAAAAAACACTTAAAGATACATTAGTAACACTTTGAGCAATAACTTTCTTTGATACCAATTGAAACCACGCCCAAGAGGGGGGAAGGGGGGTGAATTGGGTGTATCGAGAAGTTATCCCCTTTTTAAAATAATTCAATAATTAAGATGCTATATGCTCACTCAAATGCAAGTATGAATGCAATGCAAAATGAAGGGGATAGAAGAGATGGAAAGAGACACGCGATTTATAGTGGTTCGATTCAATGATTTACATCCACTACCTAACCTCCCCAGTTAGGATTTTTAAACCCCCACTTATATTGCCAATAAGTGTTACAACCTAAGCGTACAAGCCTAGAATGCCTAATCACAAATTAGGACTTCCTACCTAGCTGCAACTAGGGTTTATGCCTAGCCTCAACTAGGTCTTCCCTTCGACTTAAATCCCACTAAGTCTTATAATCATCCACTTAAAAAGAAAATATGAAAATAATCAAATTCACTTTACAAAGTAAAACGACACCAAATTTAAATACGACCAAGCCTCCTAGAGCCTAACAACTCTAATGCATGCAAGTATGAGAACAAATGAGAAATGCATGTATATCATTGATTTTGTGCAAATCTCAAATATGAAATAGTTTCAAACAAATCGATTAAAACAAATCCGGTTTCAAATCCAAAGAACAAAAAGTTTGATAAAAATCAAGTTTAAGTGCAAACTCTTGTCCAAACCAGTCATAAGGTTTAGTAAATCAAGTTTAAATGTAAAACCCAAGTCAAATGTGTTCAAGAACATAACAAATGATTTCCACAAGTCAAACGCACAAAATATAAAATTTAAGCAGAAGAAAAGATAGGAAATCAAACTTTCTTACAATCCCGAGAGAGTGATTTAAAAATCAGTTATGGAGTGGATGTTGTAAGCTTTAGAATTCCTCGATAATGCTGGTTTTGAGAGTGATTCAGTTGCCTCGAAGATTACAAGTGATAACACACAAAAACCCAAGCTTCTTCTTTGAAAAATAATGAGCACAATAGGGTTTTCTTGCTTAACAAGACGATAGAATGTTCTAGGTGGTTTGAGGATATTCTACATTCATTTTTAACAGTTTTTTACCGTTCTGGAGATCCAAGGGCTCAGATTTAATCATCTATTCAAATTAAAGTGTGATTTCTAGCTTTATAAAAAAGCTGTCAGAAAGGCAATTAACGCGCTAATATTGGGACCTAACGTTCTAATCCTCTAAGCTAGCGCGCTAATGTTGAACATTAGCGTGCTAACTTTGCAATTAGCATGCTAATATCACTATTAGCGCGCTAACTGTCAGGGACATCAAAATAAATATTTTTGTCCTAAGAATTAGCGACCCCTTATTGCACCCGGGACCCTACCAAACCTCTTATAACATGTTATACATGTTTGTTAAGGGTCATAGAACCTGTTTTGGTGGTCCAAATGTTGTCACAAATCCCGAAAATGGAAAATCTAAGTTTCATGATTTACATAGGGGTTTTTCTGCAAATACATAGTTTGTTTTTTCGAAAACCTTTCAAAACAAGTTTTTCATTTCCAAAAACTTCTACAATGGTTTTAAAGTACGATGTGAATATAAAAACATGGTTTCACATAGTTTGAACTTTTAAGATCGAATCAAGTGGTGAGTTTCATTTAAAACTCCAAATGATCACTTGAAGTTTGAAAAGCGATTTGAAAAACATGATATGCATGAACTAACGCATTAGGCTTGCGTAAATGAACCTGTGTACGTTACATCAATGTTACAACATCTAATATGATCTTTTGTCTTTGTTTCCTTGTGTGGACCAAATCTTGAACTTGTATGGCTTGAATACTTGAGATGTGATATTCTACAAACTTTGACTAACTTAAACACACTTGATAAACTTATTAGTCTACTTTCACTTTGTTTATTTCCATCAAAATCCTAGGTGGAGTAAAAGTGACTAAACACTTAGTCCAACACACAGGGTAGACGTTTGGATAAGATTTTCACTTTTCCCATAGGATAGTTGCCATCACCATCAATACTTATAGTGGCTTTTACATAGGAAATGAGTGCGCTCACACCTCAGGTGACCCTGTTATGATTTACGATACATGCTACACCAGTTTTCGCCATAGCCCTCATACTACTAGAGATAGTAACGCTAATAGTTTCGACACTGACTGAGAGATATACTGCTTTTATTTAACTCTTGATGCTAGAATGACTACGGAATATGAGAGGTATAGATTGAGGAAGTTTAGTGGAGATTCATAAGTGTCTGAGGCAGAGAAATTCATTAGGAGTCATGAGAAAACCAAGAGACTTTTGAGGCTAAAGGATAGCAAAAGGCATGGGCTGACTACTTTTTCTTTGTCAGGGAACACATACTCCTTTTGGACTAACCTGGTAGCCACCCAAGGAGGGTCGTACTTACATTTATTCTTCTTCCCGTCTCAATGGGGCTACACATTACTCCTTTTGTGACTAACCCATTTCTGGGAGTTATCGACATTGATAGGGAACATATCTTATTGTTGACATAGTCCCTGGGATGAAGTCGATTTTGATACCTCCATACAAAATGACAACAAAGGAGTTAGAGGAGCTAAGGGCCCGACTCAAGGAGTTGACGAATTTAAGATTTATTCATCCTAGCATGTCTTCATGGGGCATTCCAGTACTCTTTGTGAAGAAGAAAGATAGGAGTATAAGACTTTGCATTGATTAAAGGTAGTTGAACCGTGTTACGATTGAGAACTAGTATCCACTTCCATGAATAGATGACTTGTTTGATCAGTTGAGAGGCGCAATATGGTTTTCCAAGATTGAATTGAGGTCAGGGTATCACCAGCTCAGGATCTAGGATGAGGATGGGGAGATGACTGCCTTTAGTACACGTTATGGTCATTATGGGTTTTTCATCATGCCGTTTGGGCTGACGAACATACTGAAGATGTTTATGGATTTGATGCACAACATGTTGAGATAGTACTTGGGTCGTTTCATGATTGTATTTATAGATGATACTTTAATATACTTCAAGACTCGTGATGATCACAAGGGTTATCTCATGATAGTTTTACTGACACTGAGAGAGCACCGACTTTATGCTAAGTTTAACAAGTATGAGTTCTGGTCATCAGAGGTTAGATTTTAGGGCATTTAGTTGAATTTAATGGAGTATCAGTGGATCCTTCGAAGGTCCAGGCAGTGGTGGATAGACATACCCTACAGTCGGTGACATATATTTTCAGCTTTCAAGGTGTAGCACAATATTACCAAAGATTCTTGCACGATTTCTCTAAGATCGCGACACTAATGAGGAGGTTGACTAAAAAAGATATCAAGTTTGAGTAGGATGAGAAATGTGATTAGGCTTTCATGAAATTAATGCATAGATTGACAACAACTCAAGTGTTAGTACAATTAGAGGTAGGAAAAGGCATGGTTGTAAATATTGATACATCGCTGGTTCGATTAGGACGCATCTTGATTTAGGGGTCCGGTGTGATTACTTACAACAACTAAAGATTTATGAGAAGAACTACCCAGTGCATGACTTAGAGTTGGTGGCAGTGGTATTTGATTTGACGTTTTGGCGACACTACCTGTATGACAAAAGATTTACTTTATTCACTGATCATATAAGTTTAAAGTACCTCTTTACACAAAAGGACTTGAATATGAGATAGCAAAGGTAGCTAAAGTTCCTTAAAGATTACGACTTCTCCTTAAAGTACCATTCGGAGAAGGCGAATGTAGTAGCAAACACATTTAGCCGTAAGAGATCAGTAATAGAGGTTGTTATTTATCAGATGACACATGAGTTTGCACTCCTTAAGGAAACATATATGATGGATTAACTTGATATTTCTACTACTACAGATGCACGCATTTGTGGATAGATGAGGACTCAACTTGTCCCTATATAAAGGGTTTTAAAGGATCACCAGACTAATGAGCAGTTCCAGAGGTTTAATGAGTTGGCAAAAAGTTCAGATCATCTAGAGTAGAGTCAGTCGATGGACTCATGCTTGAGATATAGAGGAAGGCTGCCAATTCCATCAGTAGCTGAGTTACGTACATAAATACTTTAGGAGGCTCACTGCTCATGTAATACCATTCATCTAGGCAGAACCAAGATGTATCAAGATATGTAAAGTCTATTTTGGTGGCTTTGGATGAAGGTGGACATAGGGGATTACGTTAAGAGTTACAAGATTTGCTAGTAGGTTAAGGCTAAGCATTAGAGGCCTGGAGGAGTGATACAAACCACTTCCCATTTTCGAGTTGAAATGGAAGCATATTGCCTTGGGTTTAGTCAGTGGTTTACCTCGATCTCTGCGCAAGCATGATAATATCTAGGTGATTGTGGACATACGGACCAAATATGATCACTTCTTGTTGACTTCTAACAAACACAAGTTTGAGCAGCTGCGCATCCTTTGTGAGAGAGATTTTTAGACTTCACAGGGTACCATTATCTATTGTGTCAGATAGAGGATTACGATTCACATCCATGTTATGGAAGATCATGCAAGCACAGTTTCGCACAAGGTTACAATATAGTATGACATTTCGCCCGCAGACTGATGGACAGTCAGATAGACTGGTTCATGTATTAAATGACATGCTCAAAGCATGTGTGTTAAAGTACGGTGGGTCGTGGGAGGAGTATTTACCCTCGTGTGAGTTTTCCTATAATAATAATTAAGAGGCTAGCATGGAAATGGTGCCATTTGAGGCACTCTATTGTAGACCATATAGATCACCAACATGTTAGGAAGAGCCTAAAGATATAGCAGCAGTTGGGCTAGAGACTGTGGTAGATCACACAGAGAAGATATCTCATATGTTAACGTCTTTGAGGAGCTTAAGAAAAATAAAACAAATATCCTGAAAAGTACCAAGATGGGTTAGATTATAAGGTAGGAAACTATGTCTATCTAAAAGTTTCACTACAGAACACAAATGGTTTGAAATCAAGGCAAAACTCGAGACGAGTTTTATAGGTCATTTTAGAATCAAAGAGAATTGGCAAGGTTGATTATAAGATTGAGCTACCACCGCAGTTGGCATGTGTTCATGTAGTGTTCCATATATCGATGTTGAGATTGAACTTGTCAAAAGACGGAGACAGATCAATAGTGGACCTGAGTCAGACTTACCTAGATGAGGATATTACTTACGAGGAGTAACCTGTGCTAATTTTGGATCATAAGGTACATAGTTTGAGGAACAAGGGCATCCCATTAGTCCTCATCAAGTAGCAGCATCATGAAGACAAGGAATTGATGTGGGAGTGGAAATCCTATATGTGCGAGAGTTTCTCATTTCTCTTTAAGATTTTAGTAAGTAATTTTGTTTTAGCTATTTCAATTTTGAGGATGAAATTCTTATTAGTTGGGAAAACTGTAACGACCCTAATAAACCTAATCTTAATTATTCATCTAATAGGACCATAATGTGGTGACACATCATACGTGGCGACTCGGTTGGAACTTGAACATCTACTCTAGTGTAAATATAATATTTATTATTGTGTGATGCTTGTATATATATTATATAAATTTACATATGTGAATTCATCTCATTCAATCGTTGATTTTGCGAACGAGAACTACCTCGAGAAGTGTGCGTACATGAACATTTGGGTAAGTCGACGATGTCGATTTAAGTTAGGTCAAATGAAAATTAATTAATTGAAATACCTAAGTTAAGTCATTAGAGGTATTTTGGTTATTTTATAAATGAGAATTTTACAAAAAATAAATTAAAATTTACGAGGTGTCACATTTTGGTGGTGTATGGAAAGATAAGAACAAATTAAATTAAAAAAAAATAAATGGAGGTGGTTCACCTACCTAATGAGAACATAAAATAAGAAATGGAGAGTACGAGTTTTATTTAAGTTAGAGGTGGTGGTGAGGAAGGAGAAAAAATAAATTTCTATTTGTAGATTGTGATTAAGCAAAGTAAGTGCCTCTTAATTTTATTTAATTTTGATGTTCTTGGATCGAACGTTTAAGTTGATTATATATTTGATATTACATTAGGTATTCTCTTATCTAAATCAAAATAGTCAAGTAGTAGGAAAGTTTCAGTAGGAAAGTGTCAGCAAATCCATAACGAATAGGAAAATGAATTAAAAATCACTAACTGAATCGGTGGAGCATAGAGAGCTATTTCCAGTGATTGACTCATCGATTTGTGTAAGTTAGGAATCATTGACAAACCCTGAGGTCGGTTACAAGTTTATTAATCATTGATAAATAGGGAGTCTATAAAAATGCCGGAGAGCTTCGAAATAACTCTCTTTTCTTTTGCTTTACATTATTTTTATTGCCTATTCTATATTTTTAATTGATGTTTGATGATGCATTGGAGCATTGCTTTATTTTAAGCTATTTATATTATGTCTTTTAATTATATATTTGCATTGTTTATTTCCAGCATGAGTGAGTAGTCTATCAATATAAACAAAACCTAGACAAGTATATAATTTGGATTGCTTGATAGTTATAATTAAAGAATATTGAACTTAATGCTTTAAATCTATTCATACACGCCAATTACAGATTTTATAAGTTTTTTTTTTTACGTATTACAACTAAAGAAGATTAATATTGCATGCATAGTTGCAAATGTATTATGTCGTATTTTGATTTTGATTATGTCTATAGTTATTGAAAACAATTATAAAAGTAGTAACTGAGATTAATCTATAGGGCTTTTCCTAAGTGGATGTTTTAGGTGATTATGGTCTAAGTTGTTTATTATGCGGCTTCAGTTAATATTGACTTAGATTATGCATGATTTTTTCATTGAGTGTAATGTTAAGGTGTTTCTACGGTGTTGCATTTTATCTAATGAGTGGATTTACAATGATAAGAATGCTGAATTTAGGAAAACTGGTGGCTGGCTAAAAATTATCAACCTATTATGAAGTAGGATTTAATGATTCTAAGATTCCATGTTTTATGATTATAACTATAATATGAAGTGATGTTATGTTCTAGTGTTTGAAAGCAATCTAAGTATATCACATTATTTAGTGGGGGTTTGTTTAGATGTTTGTTTAAGATATTTGAATTATATTGAGTTTGAGTATTGTTTAATTTAATTTGAGTTGAATTGTTTAGATTAAGTTAGTTAGTTTGATTAATTAAGTTAGCATTTATAGTTTTCAGTTATTTAATAATTTAATTTATGTTTAATTAGATTAGCTAAATTAACAAAAATAAGAAAAAAACTTTCCTTTGAGATTTGAAAAAATTCATGTGGAGATGATATGACATCTATCACTACTACAAATAATAGAAGAATATGGGAAACTATTGTACACGCTTGATATGTGTCAACTTTTGACGCCGTTGTTAGGGATTTTTAAATAATTTCTAAGGATTTTAGACGTTGTTTTGTCTACACACTTCGTCATGTTCATTCAATTGGATCTTTACATTCATTTGATCCTGGAATAAATAGAACTTTTAATCAGAGTTTAAGACAACAACTTCGGAAAAATTTAGCTAATAGGATGGAAGATAACAATAATGATATTAATGACAATGTCATTAATAATAATGATAACAAATATATCAATAATAATAATAATAATAGAGAAATCACTTTTAGACAAGCAAATTAAAATGTTACAACACATGAGCCTATATGCATAACATACCCCGATGGATTTCTTGAATTTGAACTTAGATCTGGATTTATTAGTGCTTCACTTAACTTCTATAGTAAAGATAATGAGGACCCATAGAAATTCATAAAGGGAGTATGAACATTAAGTTAATGGGATGAAATCGAAAGAAGGTATTTTATAAAAAGTACAACTTAAGGCTTTTCCTTTTGCATTGAAATATCAAGCACAAGATTGGTTGTTTTATCTCCCACAAAATTCAATAACTACATGGACTCAAATGTTAGAAGCTTTGCTAGATGAATTTATGTCTGCTAAAGAAACTAGTTCCTATAGAAAGCAAATCGCAGTTGCAAAGAAGAAAAACGATGAAAACTTTAAAGAATTTTGGGATAGATTCCAAATGCTAATTTCTTCTTATCTATGACGTGGATATACTCAAAGAGGTTTACTAGAATAATTTTATGAAGGACTCAATCAATTTGAACAAAGGTTATTATACATCGTATGTGGTAGATCTTTATTAGAGACAACTCCAACTTTAGCGGGAGAAGCAATTAATAAAATGATAAAACAATCCAAGCAATATAGTGAGAAGGTTGACTCATCGAGAAAGAAACTCTATGAAGTGGATAATAAAAGAAATAATGCGTTTGATGATAAAATTAATGAATTATCTAAGATAGTTAAGTTGTTAGTTAATGACAGATCTATTCAAGTTAAGGCATATTGATTTTGTAATAAGGTTACACATCCTACGGATGCATGTCCTACTCTATATGAAGAAAATAACGAAGTGGGTAATGCAATAATGAATAAATTTTTTGGTCCTCCAAGAATTTGACATAATAATAATACTTATTATACTGGAAGAACAAACCCAAATCTTTGTTATGGTCCTCAAAATCAAAATTATAACACTTATAGACCAAAAGCTCATATGCAACTTGCACTTAATCAACAGGCTCAACAAAATGGTCAACCTATAAATCCAAATTTAGAGCAAATCTTGCATAACTTTATGAGTGAAAGTCATAAAAAATTTACATAGATTTTTCAAAATCAGATTAAGACTGATACTACTATTAATGAACTTAAAAATTAGTTAATTTAAATGAAATTACAAATAAATAGGTTAAGTACTCAATATAGTAGTCAAGGTAAAACACCTACTCAAGCCAATATTGTTCTTACTAATCAACCACAAATTAATGCTATATTTAGAGATAAGAAAGAGACACTTGTAACTGGGAAAACGTTTAAACAGAATAATAAAAAGAAGTTTCATAAGATTATTGAAGAAGAAGAAGAAATGATGGCAAATGTCATTCATACTAGAGAATGAATGGCTGAACAATTGAAAATACACCTTTTCCTAAGACTGTATCCATGGTAAGTTGAAACATATGAAAAATCTTAACAAAAGTCTGAATTAAATGATAAGAATAATAATGATAAGATTTTGTTATATTTTAAATGAAGATATGTGGTCATATTCTACCGTTCCATAACGATAAGTTGATGCTAGGGAGAAAGAAAATAAAGAAGACATTCTTGAATAATTTAGGAAAACATAAATCAATAAACAATTGATGGAATCAATCATGCACTTTTCTAATTATGATGAAATTTTGAAAGAATTCTCTGAATCAAAAGATGAACTTTTAGAAGAATCCAAAATTTTTTTTGGACGAAAGTGTATGTTTTAATTAAAAAGAAAATACCTGAGAAATGTTTCGACTAAAAATGTTTGGAACTCCTATCGCAATAGGGACTTCCTTAATAGATTTTGCTAAGTGTGATTTTGGAGCATCAGCAAATGTTATGTCACTTAAACTATATGAGTCATTGACTAATACACCTATTAATCTTACCTTAGCTAACAAAATCGTTATTAAACCCTATGGTTTACTAGAGCCTGTCTTAGTCAAAGTAAATAACTTAGTATTTTCCACTGACTTCTATGTCATAGAAACTTGAGACTCAATATCAACTAAGTCCCCACCTATACTTTTAGGAATTTTTTTTTTAAAATAGCTAAAACAATATTAGATATTTTTGAAGGAACAATCTCTATAGAATTCGAAAATATAATTGTCACTTTCTATTTCGGTGATGAAAATATCTATGGAGACCTTATTGAATTTGACAATGAACAAACTAATAATAATGAATCTTTAGAATTAAATCATCATGAAACCAAAGTATATGCTATTAATTTAGTAACAATGGAGGATGAAAATGCTATGACCTACAATATACAAATTGAAGATACTTCAAATCAAAAGATAGTAACCCGAGAATGGAAGGTTAAGCAACCGAATAATATTGAGAATAATAACATGGAGGAATTTAAATCTACAATGAATAAGAAGAAGAAAAAGAAGAATCTAACTATTGTCAAGCTCGATGATCTATGAGATATATACATAAACATAAAGGTCAAATGGGTTTGGTAATTTAAAGCTATTTGTGATACGGGTTCTAGAGCAAACTATATGCCAATTCATTTTTTTCTTCACACTCAATTGGAATTAGATGTATTTGCTTATGAAAAAGTAACTTTACCTAATAGTTATTCAGTAAAACTAATAGGTTTGGTTACTAACGTACCAACTCAAATCGACAAGTACATTATTCCCACTGAATTTTTGGTTATGCCACACTCGATCGATGAAGATTCTCTATTAATTTTAGTACGACGTTTCTTAGCGAGGGACATTTTGAATAAGACAATCACTTTTCGAGTGCATGGCCGAGCAATCACTTTTGTAATGGCACGAGAGTGGATAATCCTACACTTAAGTTTATAAAATCAGTTAAGAACTGCGTGGTTCAGTCGAGCCAATGATAGCAAACAAAGGCGCTTTATGGGAGGCATCTCATACTCTATTTTTATTTCCAATTTTAATATTATGATTAGTTAGTTGTTTTTATATTCTCTTGACTTTTGACTTATATATTAGGATATTTTAAGAATTTAACTCCGGAATAATCTCATGTAAGAAGGGTTGATCGAGCTAATTTATTTCAGTATTATATTGTTTTATGCATTAGTTTTATGTTAATTAGCTATTTATGGTAAAAAAAAAAAAAAAAAATCATTAATGCATGCCATACTTAAATTATGAAAAGTTTGAGTAATTCTACCTTTGTTGAATATATATACATGTGATAATTAAATGGAAAAATTAATTTTTGGTAAAACATTAAAAATAGGCTGACAATTTTCCAACGATTCTAGTTTGTACTAGAAATCGCAAAGAAAATAGACAGTAATATGTAGAGTTTTCAGTGTAATTTTGAGTCAGCGACATCTCACCAATTCGAGCTTATAACTAAAACTCACTGGATGAATCGTTAAGCCACTGAGGCTTATTTTCATTGATTTTGTCAGTGATTCCTCAACAAATCCACTTAAACCCTGATTATTTGTGAACGAACCCGAGTTTTGAAAAATAAAAACCCCAAATTGCCACGTTTAAACCCGTCACACTCACAAACCATTGCAACTTTTAATCAAATGACCAAATTTCGACTAGATTCAACCATTCGAAGTTTAATTTTAGTGTATTTAAGTGACTCCCACCTCAATCCTCACACATTCAACCTAAAATTCGGTGAGTTTTAAGAGTGTAGAGCCACCTAGGGCTTGAGTATGAGAGTTCAAATTGGAGCTTGAAGGAATGTTCTAGAGAATAATTTCAAGTTCCATACTTAAAAGCATCACTTTCGATAAGGTAATCAACTAAAACTCTAGCTCTTATATATTAAATTTTTAGTTTTCATCGATTTTGGAATGATTATTAGGTCAAGAGCTTAATTTCAAAGTTCTTACTCTAAAATGGTTTTGATATAGAATGATTTCTATTACAATACTAGTATGGGTGTGATGTGATGATTTGTTTATTACTATCAAATTTTGAACCAATTTTCTTTATGTGCGAGTGGATCGAAATTTATATGCAAATTAATTTGAAACTAAGTTTCAAATGAGTTTAGGGGGTTTTTGTGAATATTTATCAACTAATTTGAATCACATACAAAGATTATTTTTCTCAATGATGTTTTATCGATAACTTTCATATAAATTCCATACTCTCAATTTCTAAATAATTTTTTTGATGATTTTCTTTTTCTTAATAGATAAGTTGAATTTTACTGAATATTTTTTTTGACAAATTTTCTTTTAAATGGTTTTACAAGTTCATTATTTTATTTATACTTGTCTAAACGGCCGAAGGTGGAAATAATAGTGGTTCAAGAGAGGAGAAAGGGAAGGGAAAGTTAGTAGAAAAGACAAAAAAACAAATCAAAAGTGTCCCAAATCTAACCCACATCAATCTCTTTCAAAGAACCTAGTATTAGACCATAAAGAGAACCTGCTCTACTTTCTTCATTTCGTTTCGATTATAAGGATGATTATGTGGAAGAGGAAGGGGACATAGATGAAACTAAACAAGAGATACCGAAGAGTGAGAGAAATTATGAACTACGGAAAGATAACTTTGTAAATGAGAAGGACTATGAAAAATCTTGGAGTGATATAATGAAGGATATGAAGTTGATCCCAGAGCGGGGATTTAATGTGAAGAACGAATTGAAGTATAGGCCTAGGATCCCAGGTATCATTGAGGCCATGAACTGGGGATTATTGACTGGGGACAATAACCACTGAGACTTAGAGGATGTTCTTAGTGAGAGGGGTTGTGATATCTTGGTGAGAGAGTTTTATGCCAATGCATATGTAAATGAGAGAAAGACCGAGTCTCGAGTTTGAAGGAGGACAATGGATTATTCCGCTGCAAGAATAAACCAATATCTTTATTTACTAAATTTTTACCAAAAATAAAATAACGAGTACCCCTAACCCGAGTATGACATAGTACCACTACCCCACAAAGATAATAAGGAGGGTTTAAAGGCGATCCATGGAGATGAATTTGTTTTTGATACGGAGGGGTACCCCAAGCGTATAAACACAAAATATTTTAGGAAGATCACCAAAGCTTGGTGTTATTTCATCAAAGCCAGCTTACAGACGAGCATGCGTCTTATGCGATAGTGAACCACAAGGTCGCTCTACTTTACTACATCTTCATGGGATTATGATACTTGGATGTAGGCCTGATACCATTTACGAGTTTTGGGGTTCATACGCAGCGAAAATTACAAAAATGATTTTGACAAAAACCCCAACAAGATCTGAATCTAATTCTATTAAAAACTTTTAAACCATGAAAACTTAATCATACCTCGGTTGCAATATACCTTTCTGAAAGTTTTTGATCGATCTCTAAGGCGCTGCCAACGATGAACGCCCTCTACCAACAGTCCACACATGAATGACGGCTGAGATTCGAATTGCTAGCTTCAAGAGAATACCAAACTTTTTTGGTTTCTCTCCAAAATGATCTAAAGCGTACCAGAAAACCCTAATTCGTTTCTGAAATGAAAATAGAGTTTTGGCCCTTAATCTTTCATACATGTGTTCTAACTTAAAGCGTCTATTTATACAACCCTTGTATATAGACGGTTAAGTAAATTACACATATACCCTTACTCAAAGAAGTATAAGTGTAATACACCACAGGACATCTTTGTCATGAATTTTATCATATAAAATTCATTTTTCTAAACCATCTTAAAATCTCGCAAAACCATTATTAGTGTGCGACCCAATAGACTCATACAACGTTGGCAGTACACCAAAACACGTTTTGGTATACAAGTCATAAGCGACCTCTAGCAAGACATTATGACTACCCAAGTTGTACGAATATCGAATCGATACAACCTAATCAATACTGTATATAACATCCTTTTGTCATACGAGATCCTTTTGATTAAACATAAGGCATGGAATTGTCATCCAACATGTTTAATCGTACTAGTCTCGATCTTTAGGTAGACTGAAAATATCAAAGTGACATCGATTAATATTAATTCACTTAGACTAGGCCTTTTAACAGTCTAACACATCGAGGGATCCGCTGGATATCTCTCTTAATATGAGAGGGACAAATTCTATCTCGATTGCACAACTTCATCACATCGCTCACGCACACACTACAAAAAAACAGCAAATCAGCAACGGAATTAGAAACGGAACTTATTTCCGTTTCTAAATCAGAAACGGAATTAGAAACGGAATAAGTTCCGTTTCTAAATGTAACGATTAGCGACGGGCGAAAGGAAATATTCGAGACGGATTTGAGACGGATCAGAGACGGAATTAGAGACGGAATTAGAGACGGAATTAAATTCCGTCTCTGAAATTTGGCGCCACCATTCCCGCCAAATTCTTCATTTCTTATGGCCGTTCATCATTCCTCGAGATTTGTATTTTGTCTGATCCTGGCAGCCTCTTCTCCTTCCCGCACCCCACCCCCCCCCGCAACAAAACAGCAAATCCCCAAATCATTCCCACGAAAAAACCCCAAAAACCTAAATCCGTCTCTCCGTCTCGTCGCGCCGGTCGATCGTCTCGTCCCCAGACGTCCATCCCGTTCGATCGTCTCGTCTCTCCGTCTGGTCGTGCGAGCTGGTCTCTCTGGTGCTCTGCTCTGGCCGTCTGTTCGCGGTGGTCTCCGTTTCTCCGTCTGGTCGTGCTACACAGTCGCACTTCTTGTCTCTCTGTCTCGCCGTCTCTCTGGTCTCTCCGTCTCGTCGCGCCGGTCTCCGTCATCGCCGATATCTCTCGCTCTCTCTGGTCTCTGATTCGGATCCGGTTAGCAAGGAATTTGTAGTTTTGGAGTCTTACTACAATCTTCATTTCTTATTTGTTTTTTATTGTTCTTTATAATGCGAGGCAACACTCATGATCAAGAGCTCTTGACTTTCATAGAGATCATTCACATTGTGACGGTTTTGAGGAAGTACTGAACAGCTTGGCTGTTTTCGCTAAAAATTTGCGTCTGTCAGGTTGGCGTTCTAGTCCCCTTGTTTATCTAATTTAAAAAATTTATGGAATAATCCGTCGGGTGACATGAGAATTATTTAAGTTTCCGCTATGGTTCATTTGATAGTTTGATCTTCTAGTAAACATCGGAGTTGAAGGCAAGAAGCTATTTTATCTAGAAAGGTTTTCCAATTTAAATTAAGCATGCAGACTTCATAAATTTCC
The DNA here is from genome assembly GCA_039657365.1 of Stephania yunnanensis. NCBI lineage: Eukaryota > Viridiplantae > Streptophyta > Magnoliopsida > Ranunculales > Menispermaceae > Stephania > Stephania yunnanensis. The sequence goes on along the minus strand of CM077584.1, from coordinate 45,262,637 downwards.
ATCTATCAATAAATATTTGGGGTGTCCGGTGTTCCTACGTACATTATATGCGGCATCCAGGAATATTAAAGTCGTAATACTTGTTAGCATTGCAAATATTATGCTCATGAATGAAATATGTTATAGATTTTCACTTGAACTGAAGCTATATCTGCTAGGGAAAGCAGTCATATATATGCCTTGATGTTCAAATATAGGAAATGAACATAATGTGGCTGACCATTGTGTATACTAGGTTTTCTTAGCGGCTCAGCTATACTAGTCGAATAAATGGAAGAACAGTTAAAAATTTATTTTCTTGAAAGGTCTTAGCTATTATGGTCATGGAATCCATTTTATTTTTGTAAATTCGTCTTGGCAATTGGCCGTGTTATAGTACTACCTTATTGTTTATGAACTGTGAAGGAACAAACTCTTGATCAGGTGACATATTTTAAGAGTTCAGTTCTTATAATTGTTATTACTTTATGAGGTTTTATTTTAACTGTTCTTGAGTGATTTGATTTGTTCCTTGGTTGATTGTTCATTAGTTGGTGTTCTTCACTTGATCTATTAAGTTAATGTTGTGTCTTTTGTTTGGTTTAGAAGTTTTTGTTCTGCTCTTCTCTTACATGCATAGTTTTTGAGGTTATGCTTGTTCTATTTTTAGGTTTATTAATATGTACTATTTCATTTCAACCTTTTAATTGAGCAATTCAAGATTTATATTGATTCCGTATTTGGTTGTTATTCCATGTTTATTTTATCGGTAAAGCATGTCATCCGTATTTGGTTGTTATTCCATGTTTATTTTATCGGTAAAGCATGTCATGAGAGTCATTATAATACATTAGAATCATGTACTTGAGGTAATTACTTTGTCGTTTGATGTTATAGTTGTTAGTAATTTCATATTCATGCACTTGCTATGGATGATTGATTAGTTAGGTGTTGTTGGTTACGATTGAATAATACCTATAATTACTTAATTTCTACTACTAGTTAGGGTTAGAAACACTAGGATTACTCTTTTAGTGAATGTTGTTGTTTCACATTACATTTCTAGAGAATGGAATAAACCTATAACCTTAAGGATGTATGAGTGAACAAGTAGTAGACGCGTTGATACTATGTGGTATTTGTATGCCTCGATATCGATATAGGTTAGGCGCACGGCCTCAACTTCGATTCCCCACACAACTAAATGTCGGGCTCTGGTGGTCTCTTTTTGCAATCTTAGGGTCTTAAAAATTTTAATTTAAGTGCAAGAGGCGGGATGAAACTGTTCAAACACACATCAAACTGATTTTCAAATCAAATACACAAAACTATGTCGATTAAGCACAAGAAAGAGTTTATATCAAGGATTTCCTTACAACCAAGAGGATGACAAAAGAGATTAGCTTTGCAGAGACTCTTATATTCCTTTGAAAGCCTCAAAGGTGGATTTGAGGACTTAAGAACAGCCACAAAGATCTCCTATTGCTCCTTCTAAAAAATCAAATTTCTTCTCTTTGTAGATCTTGAATTTTGAAATGTGTTTCTTCTCCCTTATGTTACAACCAAGTTTGTGGTGGTTTTATCATGATAGGAATTCCAATATGACCGTTTATAGCCGTGTTAGGAATCCAGGAAATCAAAAATTCAAATTTAAAGCTTGATTTCCAAAAGTCAAAAATATATGGCGAGTGGCTAATTAGCGCGCTAATCTTTGGAATTAGCGCGCTAACTTCAGGGGAACTCAAAAAAATTATTTTATCCCTTTGTGTTAGCGACCCTTAAACTCGTCCAGGACCTAACCAACCCTTATAATACATGTTATACATGTTTATTATGAGTCATTTACAACAATCCTTTTGATAATGCCCAAGCTTCTTACATAAACAACATAACTCAATCAATTCCTTCTCTTTAGATTGTGATGACTCATTAATGACTTCCTAACTTTGTCAATTTATTCTCTATTCATGAGTTTAATGTGCGAACCTCGTTCTTTCACTTACCTATCAATTTCTTCTCTTTAGATGGTGTAGATCGCATTTCCGATTTACAAGCCTCAAAGGTGCTGGATTTGAGGACTTAAGAACAGCCACAAAGATCTCCTATTGCTCCTTCTAAAAAATCAAATTTCTTCTCTTTGTAGATCTTGAATTTTGAAATGTGTTTCTTCTCCCTTATGTTACAACCAAGTTTGTGGTGGTTTTATCATGATAGGAATTCCAATATGACCGTTTATAGCCGTGTTAGGAATCCGGAAATCAAAAATTCAAATTTAAAGCTTGATTTCCAAAAGTCAAAAATATAGGCGTGGCTAATTAGCGCGCTAATACTTTGGAATTAGCGCGCTAACTGCTACGAGGAACTCAAAAAAATTATTTTATCCCTTTGTGTTAGCGACCCTTAAACTCGTCCAGGACCTAACCAACCCTTATAATACATGTTATACATGTTTATTATGAGTCATTTACAACAATCCTTTTGATAATGCCCAAGCTTCTTACATAAACAACATAACTCAATCAATTCCTTCTCTTTAGATTGTGATGACTCATTAATGACTTCCTAACTTTGTCAATTTATTCTCTATTCATGAGTTTAATGTGCGAACCTCGTTCTTTCACTTAGCTATCAATTTCTTCTCTTTAGATGGTGTAGATCGCATTTCCGATTTACAATATTCTCCATTTTGGAGGCTTCTTATCATCTTAATCATTATTATTTCATTACTTGAATAGACAACCGGATCGACAAGGGTTACGTTCGACTAGGAATGTCGTCTACAAACAGAGACTGGATGTACAACCGGCTCGACAACGGTTATGTTCGAATTGAATTCACGGAGAAGGTTAAAGAATTCATATCATTTGCAAAACAACATTGTCCTACATACCAAAGTGAACGGAAGATTAGATGTCCGTGCAATTTTAAGAAATGTCGACTTGTTCCGTACCTGGACGTCGAAACGGTTGAGCACCACCTATGTAGGTATGGATTTGTCCGGGGATATCACAGTTGGTACGAACATGGTGAGAACGGAGATGAAGGGCCGCAAAATTTTCACGCAATGGATTGCCATATTGATGATGCTGATGTTCGAGGCTACGATCCGACACCTTACCGCGAGATGCTACACAACGTGGCAGGTCCAAGTTTCAATTGGAATGTCGTGGAAGAATCACCAAACCCCCAAGCACGCCAACTATATGACATGATTGATGCAAGTAGGGAACAATTGTGGCCTGGTTGCGAAACCATGACAACGTTGTCCGCAATGGCAAGATTACTTGCGATCAAGTCTGAACATCATATATCTGAACGAGGGTATAATGAAATCATTAAACTCATGAAAGATTGTTTGCCAAATGACAACTCAATGGTTGAGAATTTTTATGCCACTAAAAGACTAATGCGAGGTCTAGGTCTACCGGTTGAGAAAATAGATTGTTGTGAGGACCAATGTATGATTTATTGGGGAGTGGACTCTGAGTTGACGTCATGTAAATTTTGTGGGAAATCACGATACGTTGCACATCGACGAGGTCGTGGTCGGAACACAAAAAACCGCCCTTGCAAAAGAATGTACTACTTCCCTTTGGGCCCTCGGTTGCAACGATTGTATGCGTCTGAGTCAACCGCAAAACATATGCGATGGCATGGAGATCATTCATCGCTTTGAAGATGTTATGCAACAACTGTTACGATTCGATTGCTTGGAGACATTTTAATGACGTCAATAAAGACTTTGCCTCAGAGGTTCGGAATGTTCGTTTAGGATTGTGCACTGATGGTTTTCAAGTATTTGGGATTTTCGGGAAATCGTACTCTTCGTGGCCCGTGATTTTGACTCCTTACAACCTTCCACCGTCGATGTGCATGAAATCTGAGTTTATGTTCTTAACGGTTATCGTTCTGGACCGACCAGCCCAAAAGCGAAAATCGACGTGTTCCTTCAGCCGCTTGTGAAAGAGTTGCAAGATTTATGGAACAATGGGGTGGTTACATACGACGTTTCCACCAAGACAAATTTTGTCATGCGAGTTGCCCTTTTATGGACTGTTAGTGATTTCCCCGCATATAGCATGTTGTCGGTTGGAGCACACACGGTAAGTACGCTTGTCCATATTGTATGGAGGATACAAATGCATTTCAATTGCGAAATGGAGGTAAGACATCGTGGTTTGACTGTCATCGTCGTTTCTTGGATAAGTCATCACCATTAAGGAAAGACAAAAAAATTTCATTAGAGGCAAAATGGTCATAATGCGATGATCCGCCCGCTTTGCGGTCTGGTGAAGAAATTTTGGCGAAATTGAATCGTTTGGCTTGATGAAGGTGACAATCGTCGGCGCTGAATCGTGAATGGGCGGATAGCTAAGAATTCGGGATGGAGGAAGAAAAGCATATTCGGGACTTGCCGTATTGGAAGACAAACTTGATCCGCCACAACTTAGATGTCATGCACATCGAAAAAATGTGTTTGACAACATTTTCAACACTATTATGTGTGTACTTAGGGCAAGAGTAAGGACAATGCAAAATCGAGGCAAGATATTCGTGAATATTGTCACCGACCTTCTCTACACATTGATTCGGCGACAAATACTTACGTCCTTGGGTGCTATGCTCTTGATACATCAAGAAGACAAAAATTGTGCGAGTGGGTTGAAAAGTCGCGTTTTCTGATGGTTACGCATCGAATCTTGGTCGATGTGTAGATCCAAAGAAAGCTATGAATGTTCGGCATGAAGAGCCATGATTGTCATATATTCATGCAACGGTTGATACCAATTGCATTCATAGAACTTCTCCCAAACCCGGTTTGGGTTGCAATTAGCGAATTAAGCCTATTTTTCCGGTCCCTTACTGCGAAATGTGTCAGTATCCAAGATATGGAGGTCTTAGAGTCTGAAATTCCAAAAATCATTTGCAAGTTGGAAAAAATTTTCCCTCCAAGCTTATTTGACTCTATGGAACACCTACCAATCCACTTGGCATACGAGGCCCGTCTGGCCGGTCCCGTTCAATTTCGACGGATGTATCCATTTGAGAGGTACTATCTTGAGCCCTTGATATTATTTTCCCATTCAATAGGTTTTATATCAACATTTCCTATAACATTCATATAGGTACCTTAAACATTTGAAGAACAATGTGCGAAACAAAGCGAAGGTTGAGGGCTCCATGTGTAATGCTTATTTGGTCGAAGAGGTCACATCCTTTTGTTCTTACTACTTCGAAGATCACGTCTTTACGTTGCATGACAAAGTGCCACGTAACGACGATGGCGGTCTCGGGCCCACACCGAACTTCGTTGGCAATTTCTCAATTTTCACTTATCCTGGTCGACCCATGGGCAAGTCGAAGGAGCGGTACTTAACGAGCGGGAGTATAATGCCGCTCATTCGTACATCTTGCTCAATTGTCCAGAGATCGCTCCTTACGTTCGATATGTCCATCACTTTCTTTCATTAATGCGGTACATTCATTGTTCATACATTATAAATACATCCGACTTACACGTTCGTTTTTCTAGGATATTCGTCGATGAAATCACTCAAGCAATGGGGGAGTCGCAAGTTGATAGTAGTCTAGAGCACAACTTCCCCATTTGGTTTCAACAATATGTAAGGGCATTACTTTTGTACGTTATAGATTCAAATGTTTCTCCCATAACTAATGTGTCATATTGCATCTCTAATTTTGACGAATAGGCTCGGAATTCTATAGTTGACGAGACGCTCGTTGATCTTCTCTGTTGGTCCTAGTCGATCATGTCTTGTCTACCCTGGTTACCTTGTTAATGGGTATAAGTTCCACTCCGCAACATATGACGTTAATAGATCAACGCAGAGCGAGCGGTGTTTTGGTGAAGGGTTCAAACTACGCTGATGTTTCCCATAACTATTATGGAGTCTTGCAAGAGGTTGTGGAGATTGAGTATACCGGCCTCAAACGTGTGGTATTGTTTAAGTGCGAATGGTATGACCCTACACCGAATCATGGTGTGAGGACTCACCCAACACTTCAATTGGTAGAGGTTCAACGAAGTCGACGATATAACAACTACGAGCCATTTGTCTTGGCAATGCAAGCCACTCAAGTCTACTACCTTTCGTACCCTTCTATGCGGAACGATCGACAAGAATGGCTAGCGGTTTGTTGCTTTGTCACCAAAATTCGCGACGAGGAAACTAGCAAAGACGATAATGACCAGGGCTCGCGAGATTGCTTTCCAAGATGGGATGCCCACCACGTGCGTAGTCGATGATGCGACGCCGATATCAACAATCTGGATGTTCCGATGGGACTTGATTCATTGTTGAAGCGGGTCCAAGCGATGAAGTTTATAGTGGAGATGAATCAGAAGAAGAATCATCACCTTCTACTCATGAGAGTGAATTTGAAACGGATGATAGCAAATAAAGTTTGTATATGATATGTCAACGACCAATAATGTAGTTACTTTTATTTGCATGGATTTTGTTCTTATTTAGTCCAATAATATAGACTGAATTTCTACTTATTGTATGCCCTTCTTTTATGATGTTTTACTCGTGAATATTGTTAGGTATCATGGCCGGACGTGGTCGTAGGGGATGTCGAGGTTTGCCATTAGGAGGCCGTCGTCCGGGAGGCATAGATGCGGCACCGACATCGGCGGCGACATACCACACAGGCCTCGTGGTCGAGGCCACACGAGGGGTCCATCTAGGTCGTGGCGGTCGAGGTCGTGGTTCGATACTGCAGATGTCGATTCCGACCGCTCGGTCTCTCGAGCAAGATACGGCCGCGGCGTCACCTTCCCTTCCATACCGTCGGGGTCGTATGTACCATCTTCGTCGTCATCAAGGACTATGCCTACTACACACTTCCCCACACCTTCTCCGACATCAATGACTCCTTTACCCACGAGGCCTGCACCCCCAGCCACAGCATCACCGGCAGCATCCCGAGAGGAAGACGTAAGAGCAGGGTTGGAGGTGACAGGCCCTCCGCGACCACCTCAGAGGCCAGGGATGGAGGCCCCTCGCGTGCAGGGGATCCCTATCACTCTGATTGCCAATGATACGTAAGTTTGCGTTTGACTTTTATATGTCAATTTCAATATGGATGTCAAATATTGAAGAAATAGTTAAGGTGATATGCATGTTCATGAAACACAGGGAGTTGCATCCTTCGCACTTTTGTGCACGGAGGATGACAAAAGTTTTTAAACGATGGATGATTCTGAAGGGTATTGTTGGAAGTCCGTACCGCCTCATCATAAAGACCAATACGGCGACAATGGAAGGTAAACAAGACTACCATGTGCCTTATGATTTATACTATTTTCTCAAATAAGTGCTAACAATAGCAATCGCCAATTTGTAGATATATTTTAGATGGGATGATGCGCTTCCCGAGGGATCTCGTGCGAGCGGCGTACGACGAGGCTTGCGAGGCACGAGGTACACCGCGTTGATGCACAAGTTGAAGAAGAATCGGGTGCGACAGTTTATGTTACAAATGAGGCATGGAGGAGATACTTGCGATGCTTGGGAGAGCGAGGACTTCCGAGGCTAGGTCTAGGCAAGCGACGGAGAATAGGAACACGAGGTCGAAGGCCACAGGACTGGACCCTCGAAGCACGGTGGTGGTTCCGTGTCATTTGCGACTACCCAAGAAAGATTGGTTAGTTTTTTTTTAACATCTAGGATATTTTGTACATTTATACTCTTGTTCACTATGCTTGGTCCTGCGCACGCAGTGATTCATCAGAGACGCCACCGTCGGTGAATGATTTGTACTTGCATCTCCACACCGTTAATCACGACAGGGACGACATTCATCGATACTAGATCGGAGCGGTTCTATGTAAGTATAGAAATGAAATGTAAAATATTAGTAAGTCTTTCACTTACCCCATATCATGTACTTTGTTTGTTGTGCATATATGCGGGATAGGCTCTAGAGCGAGGCGTCGGGGAGGCGACCCGAGCTACACCGGAGCAATCGGTGGATGATGAGGCGGTGTACCTCAATGTGGCGGGTGAGTCTTCCAAAGGACGTGTCTACGGACTCGGGTCCGTAGGGAGAAAGAAGAGGAGATACGGAACTCCTGGTGCTAGCACGTCGCGAGCGCCGGATGTGGTGCCGCGGGCGAGTTCGATGTCGTTGCGGAGCAACTACGAAAGGTTATGAACTTCATGCAACGGCGTCTTGGGATGGACATGGACGAAATAGACCTAGCTCGGCACCAACCACCACCACCGCCACCACCACCGCCACCTCATGACCAGCAACGACCGCCGCAAATAGATCCGGTCGATCCACCCCAACAAGGGGACAATGTTGGGCGTGAGACGTAAGCGTGGCTCTCGAGAGATGAGCAGGTTGGTGATACATAGGTACTTCACTTGTTGTTTGTTTCAAATGCTTAGATTAAACGTTTTATAGTGTAGACAACTTTAGAAATTCATCGAATTACTTTATGATTCACACTTCTTTTTGTGCATTTTTAGGTCGATGTTCCATATTTTATCGTGGATTTTATTTTTTTCCCTTTTGCTCCCCCAATTCTTTTTTTTGTTTTTAAGTAAAATATACTATAAGTACCGAATGTTTGCAGAATTAATCCATGGGAGAAGAAAACATCTTTGTTTGTTGTGTGCAAATCTTATGCCGTTGCGAGTTCTCTCGAGTGCTATGATGAAGAAAGTGGTAGAATCGACGGGAGCGACATCTTCATGCAATAGCAAATGAATTTGGGAAGTCGATAAAGGGTCGTTTTCGGTCATCGTATTTACACATGTAGGCTCTTCTTCTTCTATGGTAGCATGTCCGTAGAAGAAGAATAGCCTACATGTTCTCAACACAAATGACCGGAAAACGACCCTTTATCATTTCCCAAATTCATTTGCTATGGCATGAAGATGTTGCTCCTGTCGATTCTACCACTTTCTTCATCATAGCACTCGAGAGAACTGCGCAACGGCATAAGATTTGCACACAACAACCATGTTTTTTCTCCCATGGATTAATTCTGCAAACATTCGGTACTTATAGTATATTTTACTTAAACTGAGGTTAAAAAATTTATTTTGGGGAGGATAATGTATTAAAAATAAAATCCATGATAACTTATGCATCAATTTGGGCGTCCAAGCCAACTAAGATATACGAGAGGATAAATGGACAATGAATTTACTGCGGACGATGGTGGTTTGTTGAAGCTTTGATGTAGTAGAAGGTTCGATGATGAAGTTCCTTTATTTTTATTTTTCTGTTTTCGGAAAGGCGGGTTTTAGTTTTTCCTATCGTTCTCGAGGGAATGGGTTCATTGCTTTTGACGATGAGCATGTTGTAGACGATTTGTTTCATTTGCATGTTAAACTCATTCTTTTTTTGGTGGTGGTGATTTTGGTCCTTATAGGACTCCAGGTCTCGAGGTAGGCGTGGTGGGTATAGTGGAGGCGATGAGCTTGGTGGGGGTTATGGAGGCTTTGGGGGCGTGGCTTAGGTGCTTATCGAGGTGAATCTTCTCTTGGCTATTCTATTTTAATTAGCGGCTTGAATCACTTCCTTTCAATAGTTTGTCGTGTAGACTTTTTAAGTTACTTGATTTACATATTGTTGGTGGTTTACTTTGTTTCAAACACTAGTATATTATAGTTAAAACCAAGTTTTTGGTGGTTTTATAGTGATCTCCTATTGCTCCTTCTAAAAAATCAAATTTCTTCTTTTTGTAGATCTTGAATTTTGGAATGTGTTTCTTCTTCCTTATGTTAAAACCAAGTTATTGGTGGTTTTATAGTGATAGGAATTCCAATATGACCGGTTATAGCCGTTCTAGGAATCCAGGAAATCAAAAATTCAAATTTAAAGCTTGATTTCCAAAAGTCAAAAAGCCACAGCGTGTGGCTAATTAGCGCGCTAATCTTTGGAATTAGCGCGCTAACTGCAGGGACCTCAAACTAATTAATTTATCCCTTTGTGTTAGCGACCCTTAAACTCGTCCAGGACCTAACCATCCCTTATAAAACATGTTATACATGTTTTACAACTCAACTTACATGATAGGTCCATCTTATAGAAACATTGTTCGCCATCTCCTATGCGTAGGAAAATAGCAACATTGACACCAACTTCATTACGTGACTTTGCATTTGCTTGATGATCATGTTTTTTTTTGAAAGCATTCTTATTCAACATTGTATGGTTTTTACATTTCTTCTTTGCTTTTCTTGAATCCCAGTGGTTGTTTTTTTTTTTTTTGAGTACGAACACATGGCTTGTCGCCTTTGGAGCACACAAGAGTTTAGATTGGGTGAGAGGATGAGTTCTAGAATCATACTTACATGATAGGTTTGTGCTTAACTTTTAGTTTTTCCCTTTTAGCATTCTTGCACTTATGCCATTCTTCTCTTTGTAGATCTTGCATTTTTGAATGTGTTTCGTCTTCCTTATGTTAAAACCAAGTTTGTGGTGGTTTTATAGTGATAGGAATTCCAATATGACCGTTTATAGCCGTTCTAGGAATCCGGGAAATCAAAAATTCAAATTTAAAGCTTGATTTCCAAAAGTCAAAAATATCTGCGGTGGCTAATTAGCGCGCTAATATCTTTGGAATTAGCGCGCTAACTGCAGGGGACCTCAAACTAATTAATCTCTCCTTTGCCTACTTCTTTCAGTGCATACTCACTTTGGTTGTTGCCCTCAGATGGAGATTCAGAAATGCTTCAAAGCTGCGTTTTACTTATTAGATGAAGTCCTTTTTGTGTATGCATCTCTAATTTTGGACCGTTTGTGAGTGTTCTTTTTTTTTTTTTGCTTGTTGAACGATAGGATTGGTTGGTTTTTGTGTATACTTCCAAATTTTGGAGCTTTTGTAATACATGACAACTTTCCGTGGATATATAAATTTTTGGGCTAATTTTGAGTTTCACATTTTTTCTTTCTCTTTTGAATTTTTGTTGATATATATTTTTAATGTATGGATGCGCAATTTGGCTTCTTTGGGGGATGTTAGCACCCTCGAGGAGTTGTTGGAGGGTCCAGGCGATGGAGTATGTCATATCGGGTTGTATTTTGATTTTTAGGTTGGAGAATCGATTGGCTTATTTATCCGTGCCATATTTAAACAAAACGAGAAAATTAGAGACGGATTAGCAACGAATTCAAATTTTCCGTTGCTATTCCGTCTCTAATTTTCGAAATATTTCTATCAATCACAAACGGATCGAGAGACGGAAATATTAATTCGTCTCGATTCCGTCTCTAATTAACAACGGAATCGAGACGGAATCGAAACGGAATAATCCGTCTCGATTCGTTTCTAATTAGAGACGGAATCGAGAGACGGACTCTTTGCATTCCGTCTCGATTTCGTCTCGATTCCGTTCTTGATTAGAAACGAAATCGAGAGACGAATTCATAAATTTATTAATTCCGTCTCGATTCCGTTGCTAATCAAAACGCGAATCGAGACGGAATGCAATTACAAATGTACCATTAAATAAAATCCATTTCTGTTCCGTCTCTGTTCCGTTTCTAATTTCCGTCTCTAAATCCGTCTCTAATCAGAAACGGATAATTTCCGTCTCTATTCCGTCTCTAATCAGAAACGGAATCCATTTTCCGTTTCTGATCGTATCAGCGACGACGTTTTCAGAGACGGAACGCGTTCCGTCTCTGTTCCGTTTCTGATTTCTTTCAGAGACGGAATTTTCGCAAATCAGAAATGGAAAATTCCGTTTCTGATTTGCGATTTTTTTGTAGTGACAGTAACCAATCACAACCTTTAAAATTATCCAGTTAAAGATAACGTTTGATTGTGTCAAATCACTGTGTCCCTAAGTTTGAAGTCTCTGATAATCTCAAGTCAGAGGACTGAAAAATATACCTATCATGAGAAACAACTATGAATTAATTTATGTGATGTTCTCATAGTGGGTTGGTCCAGTACTTTGTTCCCTAGCAAGTATTCGTGATCTTGATTCGTATCCCTATACATATAATCATCATATGATCATCAATCAAGACTTACACTAGCCTTAACTCATTATAGTTCCCCGTATAATGATCGATTGGGGACATTTAGGATATTTCTGTAAATACTCATGGATCTTATTATAATGTAAACATGTAAATTAATCATAATAAACATCAAATTAAATCCTCTATTTTATTAACTAAAAGTATTCAGAAAGACGGTTAATGGATAAACTTAGGGCACATGCCACAACATCTCCCACTTGCACTAGGGTCAATCGTACATGCATCTAATGCCTAATGATCTAACATGACCGTCATGTTTTGCATGTGGAAGAGCTTTTGTCAATGGATCTGCAATGTTGTCTTCAGTAGGTACTCTGCAAATCTTCACGTCTCCCCTCTCAATAATTTCTCTGAAAAGATGAAAACGCTTGAGTATATGTTTGGATCTGTGGTGTGATCTAGGTTCCTTGGCTTGTGCTATTGCCCCGTTATTGTCACAATACAAACAAGCAGGGTTAGCAATATTTGGAACCACACCTAGTTCATAAATGTACTTTTTGATCCAAACTGCCTCATTTGCTGCATCAGACGCTGCATTATACTCAGCTTCTGCTGTAGAATCTGCCACAATCTCTTTATTTTGAACTTTTCCAATTTATTGCACCTGATAAGTCGGTATTTATAGGTATTTATTAGTCTATTTTAGAATATTTAATTATTAAAAATATCTAAAATATATATTTAATAGTATATTTTGGTCATTTTTTCGGTGAAACGGAGTGCGCGGTTGAATTCGTGGCGGGAAATACTTAAAAAGGAGTATTTACTTGCAGTGATCGGATGCCGGACAATTTGCCTCGAAATACGCATTGCGCGGTGGGTCGAATAACATACAGGGTGTTCCGGCCAATCAAAGCATGCCACATCAGCGAGAAAAGCTCTCTGGACCAATTAGACGCTGACATGTCGACGTCCAAGAAAAAGCACGTCGGATTTCCACCGATCTACCGCAGCCACGTCACCCAAACAAGGCATCGCCACCAATTACGGTCCGCCATGTGTTGCCGCATCATCAGTGCGCCACACCGCCATATTTCTCCACGTTTCGGGTTCCATCGATCGGCCTCGAGATGCGAGACAGCACACACTCCCAGATTTTCCCTCGAGTCGCGCGATTCTCTCCGCTCCAGCAGTGTGCCACGTGGCGAGCTCTCATTCATCCAACGCGTCATTAACTGGTGTCTCAGCCAATCCGGAAACGCCACGTGGAGATGAGCCAACACACACAAAATAGAAAGCGCGGATTTTAGGCGAATTACGCGACGCCAAATCAGCGGCGGTGACAGAGGCGGTCCAATCCGTTGCTGACACGTCAGCAAGAAGCAGAAATTCATCGAATCACGCTGCGACACATGGTAGAGTACGAATTTTAATCTAAAAACAGCCATACGATGCTCATCGACGCACGAGTCACGTCCCCAACCCCTAAAATTAGTATCCGAGACCAATTTGGGCTATTTTTATATATTAGGAACCTAGGTATTAATATATGACAATTAATTAGAGTTGTGAAGAGATTAATTATTAGTTTTTGGGAGTGATTTTTGAAGACAATGTCCGGCTAATTGATTTTTCTCACCTAAGTCGGAGGGGAAGCGAATTGGAATCGTGGATTCATGGCATTCTTTGTGAGATCTTTTTATTTTATTATTTAATTAATTTAATTTCTTCTATTTCATTGTTATTGATTTTATTGATTATGATTTAGATCTATAGTATGTATATGGCCAATGCATGATTTTAGATGGACAATCTATTGTTATTTGGAAAATTAAGTATCCGTATAATTGTGCTTTTAGATCAAAAAAGTAACAAACATTCACCCGTTTGCCGTAAAACCCTTTCCGTGTTTTGAATGTACAACAATTGAATCTAGGTTAAATCGGGAGCGGATGCAATCCGGTTATCTAGGATTAGTGTTTCCATATATCTATATTACTTCTGTTAGTGTGTTAAACCTGATTGGATGATGTCTAGGGTTATACATTAATTAGGAAAATAGTTAGTGGCGGATGTCCTGGCTATCGGAATTAGGGGAACTAGGAATTTTTGGCGGTTGTCGATTTTCTATAGCTAATCTAGGAAAATTCAAATTAATAACTTTTTGGGAAAGATTGAAGACCATTGAATGCTATTGAATCTTGATTCTGATTTGTGGAACTGGAGATTTGGGTGAACTTTTCCTTGGCCTGTGCTATTGCCTTGTTATTGTCACAATACAAACAAACAGGGTTAGCAATATTTGGAACCACACCTAGTTCAGAAATGTACTTTTTGATCCAAACTGCCTCCTTTGCTGCATCGGACGCTGCATTATACTCAACTTCTGCTGTAGAATCTGCCACAATCTCTTTATTTTGAACTATTCCAATTTACTGCACCCGATAAGTCGGTATTTATAGGTATTTATTAGTCTATTTTAGAATATTTAATTATTAAAAATATTTAAAATATATATTTAATAATATATTTTGGTCATTTTTTCGGTGAAACTGAGTGCGCGGTTGAATTCGTGGCGGGAAAATACTTAAAAAGGAGTATTTACTTGCAGTGATCGGATGCCGGACAGTTTGCCTCGAAATACGCATTGCGCGGTGGGTCGAATAACATACAGGGTGTTCCACCCAATCAAAGCGTGCCATATCAGCGAGAAAAGCTCTCCGGACCAATCAGACGCTGACATGTGGACGTCCAAGAAAAAGCACGTCGGATTTTCACCAATCTACCGCAGCCACGTCACCCAAACGAGGCATCGCCACCAATTACGGTCCGCCATGTGTTGCCGCATCATCAGTGCGCCACACCGCCTTATTTCTCCACGTTTCGGGTTCCATCGATCGGCCTCGAGATGCGAGACAACACACACTCCCAGATTTTCCCTCGAGTCGCGCGATTCTCTCCGCTCCAACAGTGCGCCACGTGGCGAGCTCTCATTCATCCAGCTCTTCATTAACTGGTGTCTCAGCCAATTCGGAAGCGCCACGTGGAGATGAGCCAACACACACAAAATAGAAAGTGCGGATTTTAGGTGAATTACGCGGCGCCAAATCCGCGGTGGTGACAGAGGCGGTCCAATCCGTTGCCGACACGTCAGGAAGACGCAGAAATTCAGCGAATCACGCTGTGAAACATGGCAGAGTCCGAATTGTAATCTAAAAACAGCCATATGATGCTCATCGACGCACGAGTCACGTCCCCAACCCCTAAAATTAGTATCCGAGACCAATTTGGGCTATTTTTATATATTAGGAACCTAGGTATTAATATATGACAATTAATTAGAGTTGTGAAGAGATCAATTATTAGTTTTTGGGAGTGATTTTTGAAGACAATGTTCGGCTAATTGATTTTTCTCGCCTAAGTTGAAGGGGAAGCGAATTGGAATCATGGATTCATGGCATTCTTTGTGAGATCTTTTTATTTTATTATTTAATTTCTATTATTTCGTTGTTGTTGATTTTATTGATTATGATTTAGATCTATAGTATGTATATGGCCAATGCATGATTTTAGATGGACAATCTATTGTTATTTGGAATATTAGTATCCGTATAATTGTGCTTTTAGATCAAAAAAAAGTAACAAACATTCACCCGTTTGCCATAAAACCCTTTCGGTGTTTTGAATGTACAACAATTGCATCTAGGTTAAATCGGGAGCGGATGCAATCCGGTTATCTGGGATTAGTGTTTCCATAGATCTATATTACTGCGGTTAGTGTGTTAAACTTGATTGGCGGATGTCTAGGGTTATACATTAATTAGGGAAATAGTTAGTGGCGGATGTCCTGGCTATCGGAATTAGGGGAACTAGGAATTTTTGGCGGTTGTCGATTTTCTATAGCTAATCTAGGAAAATTCAAATTAATAACTTTTTGGGAAAGATTGAAGACCATTGAATGCTATTGAATCTTGATTCTGATTTGTGGAACTGGAGATTTGGGTGAACTTTTCCTTGGCCTGTGCTATTGCCCCATTATTGTCACAATACAAACAAACATGGTTTGCAATATTTGGAACCACACCTAGTTCAGAAATGTACTTTTTGATCCAAACTGCCTCCTTTGCTGCATCGGACGCTGCATTATACTCAGCTTCTGTTGTAGAATCTGCCACAATCTCTTTATTTTGAACTTTTCCAACTTACTGCACCCCCATTCAAAATAAACACATATCCAGATTGCGATCTAAAATCATTTATATCAGTTTGAAAACTTGCATCTGTGTAACCATTTACAACTAAATCATTTTCGAAACCACCATAGACCAAGAGCACTTCCTTAGTCCTTCTTAAGTATTTAAGAATGTTCTTTACTGCTATCCAGTGACTCTCACCAAGTTCTGACTGATATCTGCTTGTAGTGCTTAAAGCATATGATACATCATGTCGAGTGCATAGCATGACATACAAGAATATATCCAATAGCTGATTGATATGGAATCTTATTCATACGGTCTCGCTCATCATTTGTCTTAGGACATTGAATCTTGTTGAGACTTATGGCATGAGACAATGGCAATAATCCTCTTTTATAGTCTTGCAAACAGAACCTATTCAACACCTTGTCTATTTAAGCACTCTGACTTAGACCGATTAGCCTGTTAGATCTATCCCTATAGATCCTTATCCCTATGATATAGGCTGCATCTCCTAAGTCTTTCATTGAGAAACACTTCCCTAACCAAGACTTGACATTCTGCAATGTTGGGATGCTAATTCCAATGAGTAATATATCATCAACATATAGTACAAGAAAAACAACTACACTCCCACTGACCTTTTTGTATACACAAGGCTCATCTTCGTTCTTAATAAAATCAAAATCCTTGATTGCTTCATTAAAATGAAGATTCCAACTCCGAGAAGCTTGCTTTAATCCATAAATGGATCTTTGAAGCATGCATACCTTCCTAGAATTCTTAGGATATACAAAACCTTTAGGTTGTGTCATATATACGTCCTCAAACAGCTTTCCATTAAGAAATGCTGTTTTTACATCCATTTGCCATATGTCATAGTCATAATATGCAACAATGACAATTAAAATTGTTATGGATTTAAATATGGCTACCGGCGAAAAGGTTTCATCACAATCAACACCTTGAGTCTGCCTGAAACCTTTTGCTACAAGTCTTTCTTTAAAAGTATGCACTTTGCCATCCATGTCGGTTTTCTTCTTGAAAACCCATTTACATCTAATGGTCTTACCACCTTCAGGTAAATCAACCAAGTTGCAAACTTGGTTATCATACATGGATTGAATCTCAAAGTTCATGGCACTTAGCCATTTATCTGAGTCTGGTCGAGACATAGCCTCTTGATAAGTGGTGGGCTCGTTTTGATCCATAAGCAACACATCACGACTATTAGTAATGAGAAATACGAATCTCTCTGGCTCATGTCTTACCCTACCAGATTTACATGGGCCTTGTGTCACTTATGGAGGTTCAACTGGTTCAGAACGTTGTTGAACTTCCAGTAGCGGTTTAGTGTTTATCTGTGATTCTTGAACTTCTTCAAGATTTATTTCTCTCCCACTAGGGTCTTTTGAAATAAACTATTTTTCAATAAATGCACCATACCGAGCAACAAACACTTCGTTCTCAGCGGGATTATAAAAATAATATCCTTTTATTTCCTTAGGATACCCCACAAATAAATACTTGTCAGATTTAGGTGCTAGTTTTTCTGAGACTTGTCACTTTACGTAAGCCTCACAACCCCAAATCTTAAGGAAAGACAAACTAGGTCTCTTCCAGTACCATATCTCATATGGTGTTTTATCATCCGCTTTAGAAGGAACTCGATTTAGAGTGAAAGCTGCAGTTTGTAATGCATAACCCCAAAAAGATAATGGAAGATCTGCATGACTCATCATAGATCGAACCATATCTAATAAGGTACGATTTCTCCTTTCAGGAACTTCATTGCATTATGGAGTTGCTGGTGGAGTCAATAGCGAGACAATTCCACAATTTCTAAGATGATCATCAAATTCTTGGCTCAAATATTCACCACCTCGATCTGACCGAAGTGTTTTGATAGTTTTTCCAAGTTGATTCTGCACTTCATTTTGAAATGTCTGAAACATCTCAAATGATTCAGCTTTATGTTTCATAAGATATACATAACCATATATGCTGAAATCATCTGTAAATGTAGTGAAGTATTGATAACTTCCTCTGTCCATTGTGTTTATAGAACCGCATACATCAATATGTATTAGGCCCAATAAATTACTTGCCCTTTTACTGTGTCTAGTAAAGGGACTTTTAGTCATCTTTCCTAGTAAACAAGGTACATACGTTTCATATGTTTCTAAATCAAATGAATCTATAAGTCCATCTTTATGGAGCTTCGTTATACGTTTCTCATTTATGTGCCCGAGACGATAATGCCAAAGATAGGTTTGATTCAAATAATTTGACTCGAATCTCTTTGTACTTATGTTAAAGACAGGAGTACCAGTGGACCTTTTCATGCTTAGAATATAAAGACCATCACACAAATTAGCATTTGCATAAAATATGCCTTTATGAGAAATGGAACATCTATTATTCGTAATAATAAAATCAAAACCATCCATATCCAAGCATGAAACATAAATGATGTTTCTGCTCAAGGCAGAAAAATAACAATTATTTCAAGTTAAAATAAGTCCACTAGGTAAGACTAAGTCATATGATCCAACAGCCAGGGCATCAACTCTTGCTCCATTCCCTACGCGGAGGAAAGCTTCTCCTTTCTTCAACTTTCTACTTATGGTGAGTCCCTACACATTTATACAAATGTGAGATCCACATTCGGTATCTAATACCAAGGAATTACTAGTAGATAAATTAATTTCGATAACATAAACACCTTTAGTGGTAGTCGCACTACCCTTTTTCTTCTTTATATCTTCTAGATAGAGTTTGCTATTTCTGAACCAACGTCCAGGTGCATGGAAAAAATGACAATTTCCTTCCTTTTCTTTTGGGTGTTTTGAAGTAGGAACAGGCTGGGGCTTAACTTGTTCCACAGGCTTTGCGACAGGTGTAGCAGCAGCCTTGGCAACTTTAGCCTTGCCTTTGCCTTTTTTCTCATTCCCTTTCCCTTTTGGACCATCAACAAATTACTAGAGGGTTTCTTGATATTTTGTTCAGTAGTTTTGAGCATCAAATGCAACTCTGAGATTGATTTCTCCATATTATTCATATTGTAGTTCATCACAAATTGTGAGTAACTCTCTGGTAATGAATTCATGATCAAATCCATAGCCAAGTCTTGGCTTACGGGAAATCCGAGTCTATCAAGCTGGTCAGCATAGCCCTTCATCTTCAGAACATGAGGACTAACTGACGCACCCTCAATCATCTTGCAAAGAATGTAGGTTCTTGACTGTCTCGAACCTTTCTTGCTTAGCTTGCTTTGTTGGAATGTTTCCTTCAGCGTTACAGCCATGTCGTAGGCTTCCATTAGTTCCATGTCCTTCTAAAGTTCGGGAACCATAGTTGCCGGCATAATACATGCAACATTAGTAAAATCGTTGACATGCTTATTATGTGCATCCTTCACAGCTTTTGTAGCAATGGCTGGTGGGTCCTCAGGGATTAGAGCATCCAGGACATACAACTTGCGTTCATGCTTGAGAACAATTCTCAAGTTTCCGAACCAGTCAAGAAAGTTAGTCCCATATAGCTTATCCTTCTCAAGGATGGATCGCAGTGACAGGGGATTATTGTTACTTGAAGAGGCCATCGATCTATAATAAAGATTATATAAATCTTATTTTAGTATAGAGGAATAAACTCCCGCTAAATTAACAATCCTCCTAAAACATACTATTTATTTAGGGGACTAAAATCCATATTTCACCTAATTCTATGACATCTATTGCACGAAACACAAAACTAGATTATTTAGGTAGGTAACAGCTACCAATTACATCTTATGTAATTTTAGATACTTTTATGAGATACGTGACATCTTATGTCTTATCATGTTTTTTTTATCTCATCATGTGCCTAAAGCTCAAAACTATTTTGATAGCTTTATTAAGTCGGACCATTTTAAACATTTAAGTAATTGTTACCCAACTTGTCTTACCAAGATAACACAATACACCAAGCTTTGGCTTAAACTATATTAGTGTGATCGAGGCCTTGACTAGTATTTGAAATGGATGACATGATACTTAAAATTTAATAGAGGGATTTTATTCAGTTTTAGTAATTTTATGTAAACAATGAAATATCATATATTTTATTGATTTGTTCAATCACTAAACAATTTGAAAATTTTTATACTGTTCACTAACAAAAGAATTTCCATGCGCGAGGATTAGTTAGACGGCGGTCCGCTGGCCTGTCAATTCCAAAAATTAAAATTCGCTATAGAAAATCATATTTTTGCTGATTTTATTATCCTAAATTAACCCCTTAATTTATCTGAAATTAAGTCAATTAAAACATTTTAATTAACCAGGGCCCACATCTAACTAATCATCTTATCCTAATCCAATTAGGACTTAAGATATTTGAATCCTAGCATATCACCAATAACAAAATTCTCGATATTTATCTCCTATCCAATAGGGATAACGAAACCGATTTTGCTAATATCTCCTAATCTAATTTGTTATGTATCTCTTATCAAATAGAAATTTCATAACAGAATAGATATAACGAGATAAATAAATAATTTCAAAAAATAATTATTTGCAATTTCGGTCCTTATCCAAATAATCACAAACATGTAATTGAATCATGAACTACTATCCTAATCGAACCTAATCATAATGGTTTCATGGATCACAAAACACGAAATTCAATTCATTAAAATTATTCGAATTAACCAAACATGGCTACTAGCATGTACGAAACTGATTTCAATTAAATCACGAATATATGTATCATATACACAAAACATGATAACAAATCTCACAGAATACTTATGTATATCACATATACATCAACTATTACCATGCTTTCAATCATATATTATGTATAGATCAGAAGAAAACATGCAATGAATTTAATGGAATTGAACTTGAAGGCTCTGATACCACTTTTCAGTTTTGGGGTTCATACGCAGCAGAAATTACAAAAACATCTTTGACAAAAACCCCAACAAGATCCGAATATAATTCCATTAAAACGTTTAAACCATGAAAACTTAATCATACCTCGATCGTAATATACCTTTCTGAAGGTTGATCGATCTCTAAGGCGTTGCTAATGACGAACACCATCTACCAGCTGTCCACACACGAACGACGGCTGAGATTCGAATTGCTAGCTTCAAGAGAATACCAAACTTTTTTGGTTTCTCTCCAAAACGATCCAGAGCATACCAGAAAATCCTAATTCGTTTATGAAACGAAAATAGAGTTTCGGCCCTTAATCTTTCATACATGTGTTCTAACTTAAAGCTTCTATTTATACAACCCTTGTATATAGACGGTTAAGTAAATTACATATATACCCTTACTCAAATAAGTATAAGTGTATTACACCACAAGGACGTTTCTGTCATGAATTTTATCATATAAAATTAATTTTTCTAAACCATCTTAAAATCTTGCAAAACCATTACTAATGTGCGACCCAATAGGCCCATACAATGTTGGTAGTGTACCAAAACACATTTTGTTATACAAGTCATAAGCGGCCTCTAGTAAGACATTATGACTACCCAAGTTGTATGAATATCAAATCGATACAACCTAATCAATAGTGTATATAACATCCTTTTGTCACACGATATCCTTTTGATCAAACATAAGGCATGGAATTGTCATCCAACATGTTTAATCGTATTAGTCTCGATCTCTAGGTAGACTGAAAACTTCCAAGTGATATTGATCAATATAAACTCATTTAGACTAGGCCTTTTAACAGTCTAACACATCGAGGGATCCATTGGATATCTCTCTTTATATGAGAGGGACAAATTCTATCTTGATTACACAACTTCATCACATTGCTCACACAGTAACCAATCGCAACCTTTATAATCGTCCGGTTAAAGACAACGTTTGATAGTGTCAAATCATTGTGTTTCTAATGTTGAAGTCTATGGTAATATCAAGTCAGAGGACTGAAAAATATGCTTATCATGAGAAACAACTATGACTTAATCCTGATGTTCTCATAGCGGGTCGGTCCAGTACTTTGTTCCCTAACAAGTTCGTGATCTTGATTCGTATCCCTATACGTATAATCATCATATGATCATCAATCAAGACTCACACTAGTCTTAATTCATTATAGTTCCCAGTATAATGATCGACTGGGTCATTTAAGATATTTCTGTAAATACCCATGGATCTTATTATAATGTAAACATGCAAATTAATCATAATAAATAGCAAATTAAATCCTCTATTTTATTAACTAAAAGTATTTATAAAGACAATTAATGGATTGACATAGGGCACATGCCCCAACAAATTACTTATGAATTGATTAGGACATCCATCACCATTAAGAAGAAAGATGGACTTCCTTCCCCTTTGATGATTATAGCCTTTTGTAGGGAGGATAAGGTGAATATGGCTTGGCTTGACGTGAATATTTTACTAGAGAAGACCATTACTGATGAGGTTATAGAGATATGGAAGAGTGAATGGTTATAAGGACATAGAGGATGAGAGAGAAAAGGCAGCGATAGCCAAAAGAGAAACTGAGCATAGATGAAAAATTAGTGATGACACATGGAGAATATAGAAGGAGATGTCGGAAGCTTGAAATGATCCGAACATGAAGCAACTTTCTAGGGATTATAACAATTTATATATGGAAGAGTCGGAGTTGACTTTCATAGGTGAAATTTTGCACAATCAGATGACCACTTTCCGTAATCAAGAACTAGTGCTTGCAAACTAGAAAGCCTTAACAAGGAGCATCCACATGATAGAGCATACAATATCCAGGAGAAACAGATGTCGAGGAGGCATAAAGGTTCATGTACTATCTACATAAATGAGGCTACCACTTAGCAGTAATTTTAATATTCTAACACTGCCAAGTTAAGAATACCACCTCTATGACCCCGCTATGAGTTACTAGTCCCAGAAGATTAATTTAGTGGAGGGTGATGATGATATGACTTCCACATAACGACATTAATTTCCTCATTGTTATCTTATTTCTCTCTGAATGACATCGTGTGATCTCTTCTATGTAATTTTGGTCTTGGTGATTTACTTTGTGTTTAAATTGGTGATATATTATGTGATAAATTTTATTTATTACTTTGGTGTGATATTTTATACAATTGATATATAATGGTGACGTTTCTTAATTTAATTTGTATACACTCCGTCTTATTATAATTCTAAATTAAATTTATTCATTTCTTGTATATCAATTATTTTATACTTCACGTGGTATGTTTGTTATGTTGAAAACCATACTTCATTTTAAAACCTTGATGACAAGGTTTGAAATGAGTTTGAGAGTATTTTAGGTAAAGTATGACAAATATAGCAAAGAAATCAAGGAAAATATAAGAAAGGTGGAAGACACGTTCAGAATTGATCCGAAAAGTTTAAACAAAATTTAAGTAAGTTGATGAAAATTTTCAATTTTCTTTTAAATTCGAGAAAATATGAATTTCATTTTACTTTATTTTTAGTAAGAATGATAATGAACATATAATTGATTCTTGAATGGAAATGACATTTTTATTATCTAAGTGAATTTTATGATAGTAGGAATTAATTTTTATACTCATTTTTATTAACCTTACTAGTTAATGTATACACTAAATTGAATACCTTCTATAAGTCATGATAATAGGTAGAAGATCGAAACAATAGTGCAAGATGAACAAGATCGATCGCTACGAATCTTGTGATATAAAGGCTATTGATTAAGTATTTTATAATATATATATAGAAAGCTATTATGCCACAATTGAAAGAAGAAATAGGTTAGAAATCGATGAGTTTTTATAAGTTAGAAAGAATACTTTCTTCAATTTTAGTGGATAGTAAGAAGTGTTAACAAGAGTTTACAAATATAAATATATAGATAGTCCTATAGATTCTAAAGGAGATGAAGCATGGAATTTATAATGGGAAAAACGTGAGATTCCAAAGGAAATGAGCAGGGAATCAAAAGCAATAGTAAAAGAAATATGTTAAAAAGAAGTAATTAGAATGAATTAGAAAAAAAGAAATGAAAAAGATGAATGTTCATAAACTCTTAGAAGAAAAGATTTAACTTGAGTATTTGAAGCTAGAGTTGAATGAAGTATTTCTTAGTTTAACATGTTTTAAATGATATATTCATTGGTATCTTGACAAAATTTATATTGATTTTAATTGTGGTACTATTATAAAGTATTTTCTAAAATTAAAATTAATCTAGTGGTTTTTGTGTTTTAAGATTCTATTCTAGTTCTCATAAGCTTGATGCTTGCCAGTAGAAATTGAAAAAAAACCTATATTGTGTGTTAACCTTGGTAATGAACTTTAAGTTTTAAAGGGTGTTACATTGGGTGTTTGAGTTATCATTAAATGATGTTTTGCTTTGTCTAAATTATTCTATTCTATCATACTTTCATTTACTTACGGGTAATATGTTTTCATTTGAAAATCCTTTCTATTTTAAAATTTATATTATTTAAAGTTAAGATGTATTAGATTGAAATTAGTATATAAGAATGAAAAGAAAATATGATTGAGGGTATTCCTTTGCTCGAGACAATAAAGAGCTGAGTTTGGGGGTATTTGATAAGTCAATAATTAGACATATTTTATAGTACAATTTAAGTTGATTATATATATGATGATATTACATTAGATATTCTCTTGTTTTTGTGATTTCAAGACTTAAATGGGAAAATGAAGAAATGTAAGAAAAGAGAAAGAAGAGCAAAATAGTCAACTGAAAAAAAAGTCCAACGATTTGTAATTACACTAGGAACCGCCACCTAAATCGGCAGCATGAAAGTGTCAACGAATCCACAATGAATTGAAAAATGAACTAGAAATCGCCAACTAAATCTATGAAGCACAAAGAGCTATTTCCAGTGATCCACTCAGCGATTTGTGTACAAGTTAGGAATTGTTGACAAACTGTTGAGGTCAGTTATGGGTTTTTAGATTAATATGAGTAACTTAAGTTTATCTAAGATATGTATACATATGGAGACTATAAAAAAGGCCAAAGAGTTTTGAAATAACTCTCTTTTCTTTTGCTTTACATTATTTCTATTGCCTATTCTATATTTCTAATTGACGTTTGAAGATATGTTTAAGCTTTGATTTATTTAAAGCTATTAATTTATTCATTATGTCTTTTAATTATATATTTGCATTGTTTATATATAACATGAGCAAGTAGTCTATCAATCTAAACAAACCTTAGATATGTGTGTACTTTAGATTACTAGATAGTTATAATTAAGTAATCATGAACTTAATGTTTAAATCTTTTCATACACGTCAATCAACTGATTTAATAAGTTGTTTTTGCTTATTACAACTAAAGAAGATTAATATTGTATGCATTGTTGCAAATGTGTTATGTGGTATTTTTGTTATGATTATATGCTTATAGTTATTGACAACAATTATAGAAGTAGTAACTAAAATTAATCTATATGACTTTTTCCGAGTGGATGTTCTAGGTGATTGTATTCTAAGTTGTTTATTATGCGGCTTCAATTGATATTGGCTTAGATTAGATATGATTTTCATTGAGTGTAATGCTATGATATTTCTACTGTGTTGCGTTTTATCCAATGGGTGGATTTACAATGATTAGAATGTTGTATTTCCATTGAATTTACGAAAATCGGTGGCTGGCTAAAGGCTATCAACCTATTATGAAGTAGGATTTAATGATTCCAAGATTCCATTTGCTATGATTATAACTAAAGATTAAGTGATATTATGTTCTAGTGTTTGAAAGCAATCAAAGTATATCACATTATTTAGTGGGGGTTTATTTAGATGTTTGTTTAAGATATTTGAATTATTATGAATTTGAGTATTGTTTAATTTAGTTTGAGTTGAATTGTTTAGATTAAATTAGTTAGTTTGATTAATTAAGTTATTATTAATAGTTTTTATTTATTTAATAATTTAATTCTCATTTAATTATATTAACTAAATTAATAAAAACAAGAAAAAAACTTTCCTTTGAAATTTGAAAAATTCTTGTGGAGACGATGTCTCATTTACCACGACTACAAATAATAGAAGAATACGAAAACTATTGTGCACGTTTGACAAGTGTCAATTTTTCTCGAAAAATGTGCCACCATTATAAATTCGATATTTTGAATTATCTTGGGATTTGAAAATCTAAATTTTATCAAATAGGCTCAAACGCATTTAATTCATTGTAAATTGATATCATGAGCCAAGAAGACTAGCATCGGGTATCGAGTACGTATTTTAAGGCATGTAGGAGCCACGATTTGTTTGGTTTTTTTTGTATATTGAGGTACGTAAACCAGTAAGAAATTCAATATTAATTCTCTCCACTTCCTTACTTTATTTGATGAACTGATTGCTATTATTGGACTCTACTTCCCTACCGAGTGACTTAGGGTATAAGCAGTCACGTTTAGTCATTGTCCACTCAAAGGTTGAGTAGCCGATTAACTCTTGTGGCTTTCTGACGAGTTTGAATCCTTCGAGTGAGCATCCTCCATGTGTTGTGGCTCCTCTCAAGTATTCGAGTTTCATTGTGGTTGAGCATCCAGTTAAGTTTGTAGCTCCCTTTGGATAGTGCTCGGGCTGCAACTCAAGCGAGTTGACAGTTC
This sequence comes from Stephania yunnanensis, assembly GCA_039657365.1. Taxonomy (NCBI): domain Eukaryota; kingdom Viridiplantae; phylum Streptophyta; class Magnoliopsida; order Ranunculales; family Menispermaceae; genus Stephania; species Stephania yunnanensis. Next base: position 45,235,859 of record CM077584.1, on the reverse strand, counting down.
CGAAAGGATTAGGTTCGGTCGAAGCGGCTTGACCCGCCGCACCAGTTTTAGATACTTGTACGTTTAAATGGCTTTGATATAATGTGTATAGTTTCATGACCACTTACTCCCTATCCTTTGCTTCCGGGTCACTTGGTCCCTACCGTTGATCATTGTAGTCCACCTATCATGCATTTTACTACTTTTTCTCAGCACTTTATTTCTTTCTAGCATGATTTATAGACTTACTTATTGTTTGAATTAATGTTGAACTTCTTCTAGATTTAATCACTAGAATTGTCTCCACTTTTGATGATAATTGCAAGTCCCTCTAGTAGCATGGGCAAGAAGGCTGTGATCAGTGACTTCTTCTGAGCTTCCCTCGAAGTTAGCTCCTCTCTATTACTACAGTAGCTCTATTTTTGATATTTTGTACTATATTTATGATATATACTTGTGTTTTTGGTTACTTTGGGGTTCATTTTGGGTTGTGAGATGTTTGATACATGTATATGATACTTTTACACACTGTTTGTCACCAAATATATACATAAGATCTACGTTTCCAGGAACTCCACATCTAAGCATGTCCTGACTACTGTTTACTTATTTAAGTTGCTTTAAATATTTTTAAATTTCGCCACGTAAACATTAAGACTTATTAAATAACAAACCTAATAAGCAACTAATGATTGAATAATTTGGATAAGAGGCTAAATAGGCTTGCATTAACTTTGCGAGAGTTGATCGGGGTCCATGTAGGTTTAGGTTGGGTGGGGCCTAGTTTGTGGGGTCAGGGGCATCATAGTTGCCCTCCTTTTTTATGGACAACCAGCCCAATCTGCATCACAAAAACCACTAAGAGTAAGAGAACTTAAAGATAAACAATGAATTCCTCGAGTTAATGTCCCTTTTATGTAGCGTAAAATGCGTTTGACTGGTTGAAGATCCTTCATTATGGTATTTTGAAAGTAAGGGATAGAAAAGAGCTGCATAATTGACGATATGCAAAGGGGTCGATTGACCTATTATTATCATAAAGAGGATTTAATTTGATGGCTACCAGTGTACCCACGGGAGAGGCATGACACATGTTAGCTTTGAGGAGAAGATCACGATCATATTTAGTTTAAGATAAGTAAGGCCACTTGAAAATAATTTCACTTTAGACCAAGGAAATAGGTTAGGGGACCTAAATCTTTGAGAGAAAGTTCCTTATTTAAATGATGAACAATGCGAGAATTGAGGGAATAATTATTACTAATGATAATAACATCATCTATATAGACAAGTAAAAGAATTAAATGAGTATTATGATTATAGATTAATAAAGAAGGATTCGCTGTGCTACAACGAGAACTAAGGGAAGTAAACAATGTGGTAATCTAGAAAACCAAGCACGAGGTGCTTGCTTGAGTCTTTAAAGTGAATTATACAATAAACAAACATGATTAGAGAGTGGAGGATGCACAAACCAAGGAGGTTGTTCCATATATATTTTCTCATCAAGGTGTACCATACGAGAATGCATTTTTCATGTCTAATTGGTTAAAGGGCCATTTAAAATGAACAGGTAACGAGATTATGACACGAATAATTGTAGCTTTGACAATCAGGTTGAAAGTTTCTCCAAAATCTAAGCTTGGAACTTGTATGTATCATTTTAAATTTATCTATGCTACCACCTTCTTTATACTTAGTCCTATATACCCATTTGCAAACAATTACACTGACATTTAATGGACGGGGGATAAGTGACAAGGTATTATTATGTTAAAGTGCATCAATTTCTTCCAGTATAGGATCTCCCCATTTTTCGAACTTAAATGCCTTTTTAAAGATTTAGGCCCATTAAGAGAAACTAGCATAACAACGTCGGAAGGTTTTAGAAGGGCAGGACAAACAAAATCTTTAAGATAAGTCAGGGGACGTGTTTCCCTATAAGATCGAGATGATGTTTAAGGTACTATGAGGTTAATTGTTTGGTGCTCATTTGGGTTATAAAGTAGATGATTAAGGATAACAACAACATCATTTGAAGGCATAAATGGATATTCTTACTCTTCTACTTCATAATTGGTAGTTGTTACATCTTGGTTTTTAAGTGAAGTGGGAAGTTCTTGATTTAAGATGGTATCATTTGTGAAATCAACAAATACGAGAATGGATTGTTTTGAATGATCTGTAGAAGCTTTAATTGATGTGGAACTTGACTTTTTACCTGTAAAAATTCATCAAAAGGAGGAAAGGTACAAAATGATAAATTAGATGCAATAGGTAAGGAGTGATCATGTGATGAATACGAAACGCATTACTAGTTAAAAATAACATGTTTAGAAATATATTCACAGTGAGTAGTTTTATCAAGACATCTATATCCTTTATGAAATGGACTATATATCCTATAAATATACAAGGAATAGCTTTCTCAGAAAACTTATGCATACCAAGAGTTTATAAATATGGGAAACATTGATAACCAAAAATACATAAACTAAAGTAATAAAATCCTCTATCAAAAATATAGTAAAAAGAGTTTCCTTACTAGTTTTGGAAGAAATTAGTAATCTATTTATTATATAAACCTCTTTTAGAAATGCGTCTACCTAGAATTTTAGAGGAACATTTGCATAAGAGAGTAAAGTTCACCTACTTTCAACAATATGATGATGTTTGCACTCTGCGAATCCATTTTGTTCCAATTTATACGAACAAGAAATTTGATGTGAGATTCCACATGATGGCAGGTGATTTCTTAATTGATGAAAAGTAAATTTTTCCCCGCCATTAGATTGAAAAACCTTTGTTTTCTTGTAAAAAACTTCTTAATTAGAGCTTGAGATTTGAGAAAGATTTGAAAAAAAATCAGTTTTAATTTTTAAAGGATATAACCAAGTATAACGAGTAACATCATCAACAAAAAGCATATAATAACAAAAATGTCGAGAGGAAAGAATCGAGGCAAGACCCCATAAATCATTATGAATTTTCTTTAAAGGAACAGTAGAAATAGAGCTCGGGTTATTTAAAGAAAGTTTACAATGTTTCCCAAATTGGCAACTAGTACAAAAAATATTGTTTTCAACCAATGTGAAACATTGATAACTTTTTTATTTTTAAAAATTTGTAGAAACTTCAAGTAGGGATGCCCCAAGCGAGCATTCCATATATCAGAATTGACCATTAGAGATTTGATAGCAATATAGACTTCTACAAGTCGTTCTCTTCCAAGAGCATATAAGCCTCCTCTCTTATGTCCTTTCACGAAGATTTGATTCTTATAATCCTTAATAACAAACTCATCATCATCAAAATTAATAGTACAAAAAGTACCATCAATAAGCTTACTGACTGCTAATAAGTTTTTCTTAATCTCCTGTATAACCAAAATATTGTTTAATAGAAGCTAACTATGTGTCACGTTCAACAAGGTTTTACCTAAAAGTGTAATAGGTAAGGCTTAAACATTACAAACAAATGTATAATTATTACCCGAATAAGGATTCAAAAATCTTAGATTACCTCCATGATTTGTCATGTGAGCGGCAACATCGGAGTCCGCATAAAATTTTGGATAATCCTTATTATTTGAGTTCATGACTGTGGGGGTATCATGAGCATTTTCTCCCTTAGTGGCATAGTTATACCTATGAAAAAACATATTGCCTTATGATTATCTCGCCTACATATTTGGCAAGGCAAATTAGTGTATATTCTGCTTGTTAGTCTGCACTCTCCAATTATTGTTTGATTTTGAAAGATGTGGAGGTTCGTTGTTGTTGTGAGGATGATTTTGAGTGAATGAGTTTTAACCTCTTCTTCTGTAGTAACCTTTTCCTCCACGTTAACATCGTCCACTTCCTCTTTATCCAAAGAATGCTTGATTATGATTGAGATCTTATTTGTTTTCTGTCAAAACAAACCTACTCAAAATCTTGCAAGGACATAATAAATTGGTTATATTATGGATATCCACTTTTTGACAAAATTATAATTAGAAATCTTTGTATTTGTCTCCAAGTTCTTGTGAGACTTGAAAAAATTTGTCAACATCACCAATGGGCTTTCCAATTGGTGCGAATTCATCACCTATTTCCTTGAACTTTTGAATGTATTATTCAAGTGAAAGTGCTCATTTGGAAAGAGCATATAAGCTACTTTTCTATCGAGCTTCACTTTCTTCGGTCTTAGGCAATAGTTGCTCTTAGAGTGCTTTCTAAATTTGGTAGACTGTCCCCCCTTTGCAAATCATACTCAACATTTTTTCCTTCATGTTCACAAGAAGAAAGGACATGAGGAGACTATGAAATCTTTGAAATTCTTAATCCTTAATTTATGTTAAATCGCCAGATTAGTGACCTTAGTTGACGGGGACCACTCGCGGTGATTTAACTCGTTGAAAATTCATAGTAAGGTAACTTTTTAAATTTCATAATTATTGTGTGAATTTCATATATTATAGCTATGTTGTGTATAAAATCTCAAGTTTTTGGCTCCTAAAAGTATGGGTTTTTGTGTTACTCCACCGACATGAGGTGTAACCTCAATTTGCGTGTTAGTCAGTGTGTGTCTGAACTGAAAATTTGATAGGAAACAATGAATCGACTATGTTTCAAGTTTCAACTGAATTAGGATTTGAGTGAAATATGGAAATTGGTGTTGACCTGAGATTATTCGTTGATATACATGCATGTCAGTGTTATTCTAGTAAGTTTATGTATATACAATGTTGTTCCAAAGGTCGGACTTGGTTTAAGTGCAAAAACAATGAAAACTGATCTTAAAGTGCATTATGGAATTAAAACGTTAACGCGGGACCCACACTTCGATTTGCATGCAAGTCGGGGTTCGAAGTAGTGGGACAAGTCTAAAATGTTGTTAGAAGTCTCTATGTCAAGTTTCTTGTCAATTGGAGGTACCCCGGTCGAAATTTGCTGTTTGGCAGATTAAGTAAACGAGGGAGCTCTTAGTAAACTCTTAATAAATGTTTTAGGTTAATTAATTAAGAAAATTAAAATTAAGGAGATGGATGCAATTAAGCACAAAGTTTTTTTTTTAAAAAAAAAAACAAGGAAACTTGGTTTGGACGGTCTGTTATCAAATTTGATAATCGAATAAGCCCAAACACCACCGCATCACCCCTCACAATCCCTTTCGATCTCTCTCTTTCATCACTCTCTCCTTCCACTGGTTTTTCCTCTCATACCATCAACTACCACCCAAAATTGATTCCCCACCACCCCCTGCAAGCTTGGAGTTTAGTTGATGTTATTTGCAGTGAAGAGAATGTGGATAGATCATGAGAAAAATGTAACAGCTGAACAATTGAAAAGATATGGTAAATGCCCCACTTTGTGTCGACTTTTTGATGAGTTTGGGGTTGGTATAAAGATGAACATGGTTTGGCTTCAGTATCAGGGTGGTGGAGTCAAAGGTTCGAGTGGTGGTGGGAGGAGTTTGATGAAAGAAAGAAGAATCAATAACTATGACAACAACATTATTGTTGCTATCATGGATTGAAATAGCTTAAGCACTACCCAAATGATGGCTAGGCTTAGCCTAAGCCAGGCAAGGCACTGCCTTGACTGGCCAAGGGTGGCGTGGCTAAGGCTAGGCTAGCCTAGCGCCACCCTAACCTATGCCTAGGGTGGGTCGTGTAGGCCCAACTTTGACATGGTCGAGCTTTGGCTCGGCCAATGTTGGTCGGGGTTCCCAAAAAAGGGAAAAATAATAAAAATATATAAAATCTTGGAAAAAGTAAGAAATAATATGTTTTCCATTATAAAGTGGAAATCTGGAGTTTTAGGGGTATGTAGATCAAGTATTCTCATTGTAAAGCATGCTACAAAGCCAAATGGACTTAAAATTTGGATAATGGGTCCAAAGGGTATAAAACGTTATTTTTTTACTCAAGTTGATGATGTAAACCCTTTAATTGATGTTGAATAACCAAAAATTTATTTAAAAAAGGTTTCTCAAGGTTTGTGCACCGTAAAGAGCGCTAATAGATTTGAAATCACGTCAATTCAGGTTTGGACCTAGTAGGAAATTGTCAAGACACATGTCTTAATGGAATTTTGGGTATTTTGAAATCGAATTTGGGGTTAGATTTTGGATAAAAAGAATCATACGATGGGTTTTTTTGGGAGTTTTTAGACTTTAAAATCACCATAAGTGACTTAAATTTGACTTGAAATTAATTGTATTCGTTGTCATCAAATGATAGGTAGTTTTAGCGGCCTAATATCATTGAAATTGACGTGATTATAGCGTTTCGATAATATTCACCATGTGAACTGTAAGTAAATCCTATGGTGATCATTTTATACTTTTTATTTTATTAAAATTATAAATATTTCCTTGTATATCACATTACATAATTGTTCAACACGATATCATTCATCAAGGGTATTGTGGGCCAGATGTTCGAGTCTTAAGACTTCGATAGTTAACTCTTCGTCGAGTATGTTTCCTATTGGATCTGAAAGCAGTTGTTGAAAATCGAAATAACTATTATGGGTTGAGTCAATGTGGCTTGGCATGTAGTACGTTAGAAATCACTTCTAATACTATTATATTTTCATTGGTTTATCGTACGCTTATCTATGAAATATTATCAAAAATGTTGTGATTACATATTTTTATTTAGCTATTGATTCTCATTGACATGCATTTATATATCTTGTTGACATGCATTTATATATCTCGTTATCTTGCATTTGGCTATACATGCAATCTGGACAGTATAAGATTTACTTATCTAAAATCATTTTACATTATGTTAGCAATTTCATGTTCTAGCTCGGGCAAGGGAAATATAAAGCTAGCTGACTATCTTTGAGAGTTCAGAGCTTCCTTTCTGTTATGTATGTATTTGTTTTTGATATTTATATTGTATAAATGGGTTTGGGAACACTTGAGTGTTATGTAAATTATGTTGATGTTTATACTTATGTTTTGAAGTCAGAAATGGTTGTATTATCATTTTAGTGTGAGATAATGACTTGAAACTTGTTTTGGGGATAATATAATGAATATATATTTTATGAATATCTCCTCAGTGTGGAAGTGGGTCCTTCTATGCATTCCTACCTTTATGGAGGTATTTTGGAGAAGACCGACATTTATGTCGTGGGTTTAGATATAAAGGAGATGTCGCCGATTTTTATTTAGGAAGCATACAAAAATTTAAGGTTTATTTCTCAATTTGATTCAATAAAAGTCAAAGAACTCGAGTATTTAATGATTGAGTTACTTGTGGTTAATCTTTAATTGCAATGGGAATCTCAAGGCTTTGTAGGCTGACTAGATTATCAAGGTTCAGTGGTAATCTAGGCTGGTCAGTCATCCTCATGGCGAAAGGGCTGACAAAGTTGGTATCAGAGCCATGTTTTTAGTTGATTGACTTAAGTGTTTTGATGACTAATGAATCAAAATATGAGGTTCATTCTTAGTTGGGAAGTGACCGTGAGTTGGAAAAAAATTAAAAGCCTTATAAACTATATTATATTTATTTTTATATCGATATATCGATAGTTATAGATGTAGAGTCACTTTATTTGCAACTTTTTAGTAGATTATGATGAGTGGGTAGTAAGATCCTGGTCAGGGATCTGATGGAGGTGATGGTGCTGCACTAATTGACCCTATGGAGTTTTGGAGGTTGATGGATCAAGTTGAGACTTTGAGACAACAAATATCTAAGTTATTGGAGGTAGCTAGACATTTGATTGCAGCTATTCATCTTCTAACTACACAGATAGTTCAAGATGCTTTGCAGCCTATTCTGATTACTCATGAGTTCCAACTGCATCTGCTAATCATGAAAAAAGAGCTAAGTCCGTTTAGACACTAGCGGAACGAACACCATTACCTATTACCCATACCGAATAGTAGTAGCTCTCGAGATAGAAAGCTAGGGTTGAGTTTTGGAATTACAACCCATCGTCTTTCGATGGTGAAATGGATCTGAAAAAATTGAGGATTGGATTGATGACCATAAAAAGCTTCATCGAGTACTTATAATATCAGAGCACATGAAAGTCACATTTTCTTTATTTTCTTATGAAAGTTGCACTTTCTTCATTTTCCTTACGATTAAATGCATATAATTGGTGGCATAATTTTTTTTGTGACGCATCCCATGATGTTGACCTGGGCTAAGGTTTTGGAGATTTTTTCGCCAAAATATTGTTCTTACATCATGGTATTGAAGGTGAGGAAAGAATTTATTGACTTAGCGTCAGGTGATATGTCTTTGGAGGATTATATGTTAAGTGATGCGTAACATAGTTTACATGTTTTATAGTAGTATTTACTTTATATTCTGACAAAATAAATCATGATTTTATACTAATTTGAGGCATTTTGTATGTGTGGTAGGTAAAGAAGGTGATTGAATAGGTTGCTTGATAAGCGGGTCGAGAAGGAGGAAATAGAGGCTAGAAGCTAGTGATAAAATGATGATATTTCACATGTTTCATCGTGGTTTGAAGAAGTTTGGAGGTTTCGAGAAGAGATCACAAGGTTTGGGAAAGAACGACATCAAATTAGCTAGGTTTCAACAAAGTATGTTTTGACTAAGCTTCAGTGTTTACGCCATAACTCCCTCATTTCAAATCTAAATTACTTTTTAATTCTTTCATTGAAAAGCAGATTCCAAGTTGAACATTTTACGTTTCACAAACTTTGTGAAATTTGACCTCTAAGTGGTCCAAAATTGCATCGTAAAGTGGAGGAATGTGCAATATTCAGACCTTGACGCCCTAACACCTAACCTCAATGCCACAAAACAGTGGCATAATTGCAGTGGACGCTGACCCTAGCGCGAAAACTATAGAAAAGTGAGTAAAAAAGCTCTTTTTTGGATTTTAGGCTAATTTTTGGACCAAATTGACTTGGGGGTATAAATAGGACTTATAATAATTTGTTTTAGAGGAAAATTTTGCTTTGGAGAAACACTTGTGGAGGTTAGTGAATGGGATGAAACTTGTGGATTCAACTTCAAATTTTAGGTTTGATTTCATGTTTTCTTTAGTTTCTATTATGTTATGTATCGTATCTTGTCGTACTATCAGGTAATACTCTTTATCTCGAGGATCGATGTATCCCAGATTGCTTTTCTCTCAAATCCCAATGCGATTCATGATATTTTCCTCAATTTGTAGTGTTGATTTGTGTTTGCTTGAAATTAATGCTATACTTGCCTTAATCAAGTAGGTGTAGAACTTAAGGTTTGAATTCCACCATGACCATTGGGGTCTTCAACCTGCATTAAACTTAATGCTATACTTTCCTTGAGCATGTGGTACATCGATCGATGGCCATTGACGAGGGAGGCCTAAAAAATCTGGAATCTAATGCGGCATTGCAATTACGCTACTCATGTCGATCGGTGGAGTCTGAGTGCAATGCTAGAATCTCTTTCACCGTGGCCTTGGGGGGAGTGAGAAATTAGAGAAATTTGCATATATTCACTTGAATTATGGATTATAAGATGAAAATTGGATAGAAAGAATGCAACCTAGGTGAGATCAACTCCTTAAGACTATTTCTCTATTGTGAAATCACAAATTTAAATTCCTCGCAATTAGTTAGTTTAATGGTGTTGTTAAATTTCCTTTAAAAAATCCAAATTTTAGTTCCTAACTTACTTTTTTAATTGGACAATATATTGGCATTTACACCATCTCCGAGGATCGATATCTGCGACTCATTCACTAGATAGAGTTGTTATTACTACTATGAAACCTTACACTTGAGGATTCGTGTCAATAGGTTTTTGTATCTACACCATTTTTTCGTCGAGCCTAACATGCTAGAGTAGAGGAAAATGGAGAAGTTTATTTTTGCTTTATGGTTTGATATCTCTCAAGATGTGACGACTACTCAGCCCCTAACATTACAAGATGCTTATGACATGGTGAATACTCAGGCAATAGTTGAGACTGAATAGGAGTTAAGGTGAAAATGGGGATCGAAAAAATATTTCATGAAAGGGCCAAATAAGTACATGGGTGGTAGTTTAACTTTAGTTACAATTGAGTCATTTACACCTAATTTTACTTCACATTTTTCTTTGCCAAGTTTTTCTAGCCGACTAATATTACCACCACAACCAGTTAGGGCACCGCACCAGACTTAAGTACCACAGTCTCAATTTCACGGAACTAGAGGCATGGGAACTGACGAAACACTTGAGGCCCGATCACTAGGTCCGAGTCAGAGACCAATTTCTAAATAGGCTTATTCGGTTGGGAATCAACGAATATTATATGTTTTAAATGTGGGCAATAAGGACATTTTCAATGGGAATGCCCACATTTAGCTCATTCTCAAGCTTTTATTCAAGCGACCATATGTACAACCACATGCCGAGAGTGGGCACAAGTAGTTGAAGAGCCAAATATTGAGGCGACTCATAATCTGATCGAAGTCATTGTTTCCATTTATGGTCATCACATGCGTGTTCTAATTGGTTTTAGTTCTACCATTTCATTTATACATGATAGTATGATAGATGCAATAGGAGTGACTCCTTTACAAGTTAGTGTTCATTTAGTTTTCATTAAAGCAATTTGGGATATGGTTTATCCCACTTTTGTTTGCGTAGGTTGCATGGTCGAGATTTGAAAGTACGAGATAACAACTAATCTCAGGGTACTTGCACGTTTAGTGTTTGATACACTTTTGGGTATAAGATTGCAGCTAATCTCATGTTCACTTAGATTGCTTCCATGAAACTATGTATTTCTACATTCTAGGGCATTCCATGATTTCATATACTGGAGATGCTTCTATATTACCTAACACAAGAGGTCAGTTGGCTACTAGTCATGAAATGGAGGTGATCAATAGTATGGTCAATATGACACCAACACCGGAAGTGAAACTTGAAGGTATTCTAGTGGTTCGTAAGTTTCCTTATGTATTTCTAATTTACTTGCCTAGAATGCCTCCTCCACGAAACATTGACTTCACAATTGATCTCATACCGACACTAAACCAATCTCGACCCCTCCATACATAATGGCTCCTAAAGAACTTTAGGAGCTGAAGAAACAAATTGAAGAACTTGTAGAGGAAGGTTTATCCACCCTAGTATATCACTATGGAGTGTACCTATTCTTTTTGTTAAAAAGAAGGACGACAATCTGCGTCTTTTCATTGATTATTGACAACGGAATATAGTTACTATTTGGAATAAATGTCCTCTCCCCAGGATCAATGATTTATTTGATCAACTGAATGGAGCTAAGTTCTTCTCCAAAATCGATTTCCAATCAGGATACCGTCAGTTAAAGATTAGGGAAGAGGATATGTCGAAGCTTGCATTCAGCCTTATATATGGACACTTCGAATTTACAATCATGCCATTTTTTTGATCAATGCTTCAGCTATGTTTATGGATCTTATGCATAGAGTATTGAAACTGTATCTTGATCACTTTGTGATGGTGTGCATTAATGATATTTTAATTTACGTACGGACTCGCGATTAGCGTGAGCAATATCCCCGAGTAATTCTTCAAATTTTGAGAACTCATAACTCTACTAAGTTCAGTAAATGCGAGTTCTAGTTATCAGAAGTGAAATTCATGTGTTACGTAGTCGACTTTAATGGAATTTTAATAGATCCTTCAAAGATTGAAGCCATTATTAGCTGGCTTGAATGTGACGGCCCTAAACTCTGAGGCAAACTGGGTATCGCCACATCATTGGACATGTCACCAAACATGCCATGTCACTGCACACTTATCCTTGACGGCCCGTGACCTAAGCCTTCGTTTGTATCCTACGGCCCGTGACCTAAGCCTTCGTTTGTATCCTATTCACATTAACTTAGTATTTATCATGTATTTATGAATATTTACAATAATTTAATTAAGTTTAGTTGTTTACGACTTATTAAATAATTATAAGTTGAGTATTTAAGTGAAAGTCTTTAAAGTACACAAATAAGGTAAGAATCAAAAGTTTGCATTAATGGACAACCTTATAGTATGAAAACCTGACATGAGATACCATGTATATCAAAAAGCAACAATAGTACAAAAGATGGTTATATAAATGTATCAGGTACACAAGTCCTCTTAAAATCTCATAAAAGTAGCAAATAAATACATACAAACACCTACACAAAAAGCCGATGGGGCTCTCCTAGCTCAGAGGTAGCCCAAGACTTGCCTTTGCTCATCGTAGGATCTGCAATTTGTCACCAAAAGCAATGACAAATTCCAGTGAGTCAATCCCAGAGAAAGTTAGCTAGTGTCCACAAAATTTAATAAAAATGGCTATAATTCATGCAATATAAATGGGGAACACAAAATAAGGTAATCGCATAAAAATAAGTAGCAGAGAAGTCAAAATCAGACACAAGTGCAGCGTACGTGACAGAAGTCATGCTCGACATCTGAGAATCAACTTAACTAAACTGAGAGGAACCCACGATGTTCATATATCTAAACATTTCGTGATTGAATGAGAGGAACTCATGAATGAAAGAAACCTCGTCCAAATATCTCTCAAGAGGAATCCTTAACGGAGACTTAGGTGCCAATCAAACATCTCTCAACCTAGCGGGTCTCGTGAGAAATAGTCATTGCGTAGCCCCGACATAGGCAACTACTCGAACAATGTGGGTTAGCGAGCCCTAGGTGTAAGTATGTGTCATGCCTAACCCGGTTGATAAACACACATACACATGCGAGAGTGGATGTGTAATAAGGATGTGTAATAAGTGGGTAATAATGAATAGGACGATAAAACAACTGCAATGTAAAAAAAATCTAAATGTTATAAATGAATTCTAAATAATTTTCTCGTTGGGTTACTTACCTCAAGCAATCGCAAATGCCCTCAAAATGTCTCACTCACGCCTTGAGATGCGCACCCAACACCTGACTTTAGTCCCTGGTGTCCAATTATACCATTTTAAGTATTTTATAGTCACATTAAGTGAGTTACTATTGTGAGACCAAAAACTTAAAATCTTATTCCATGGTTTAGTTCTGACACACGTTTCAGGTTATACCAGGGTGCCAATGCCTGAAAAAGTCTCAAAACCCATTTTCTTACCTTTGTCCTAATATTTTCGTATTTTCTCTAATTTTTCTTGAACTTTCCATGATTCTATCTAGTTTTATCTATTTTTATGTAATTTATTTTATTTAAAATCATATTTATATAATTTTTAATTATTTAATTGATTAATTGGGGGTAGACCTGATCATGGGCCTGGCTTTGGCCGGGCTCAAGCCAGGCCCATCCGTGCTTAGGCTTGTGAACCTTGGCCCAAGCCTGACCCACTATATATATGCGGGTCTACTCTTACGCCCAAGCTTGACCCATGTAAAAAATGCAAAGCGTAAGCCTAACCCATCAAACCCATGAATAAATATTTAATATTAAAAAATAAAAAAAAAACAAATTATTTAGTCATTTAATAAATCTTTTATAGACTTTCTTGACAACATTTGTGTTTATATATATAGCATATTCATATATTTTGCAAAAAGGAAAGTAGCTCAAATGGTAAATATCACTTAATGTGTGCATTAGGTCATAGGTTTAAATCTATCATACAATACGTATTTTTTAGAATATATTTAGTTGTAAACATATATCCGGGCCGAGCCCGGACCGTGGTTGGGCTTTTTAAGGTAGCCCAAGCCTAGCCCGTTTTAAAGCGGGCCTACTTGGGCTCAGCCCGGGATCAGATTTTTTTTGAAAAGGGTTGTCCAAGCTCGGTTATTTGTTCACAGGCTTGGGAAGGCGGGCTGGTACCCAATCCCATGTTTAAGTCTAATTGGGGTTTGGGTCTCTGAACCAAGCTCGGTTCGACCCACCTATGCTGGGCCCTATTCGACCTTTTGTCCCCCATTTTTAAATGAATATTTGAGTTGGGGCTGGGCCAGCCCATGTCTTTTGAAGTCTTTGGTTCTTAATCTCTTTCTTTTTACAAAATATCCATCAACAACAACATCGATAAACTCACAATCACTCACAATAAAAAATCTTTGGTAAAAAATGAGGTTTAAGAATAAAGAATTAACTAACTACTAACTAATAACTAATTAACTAATTAAACTAACTAGAGAACAAACAATAAACTAACTATAATGACAAAAGATAGAAAATAACTTATCAAATTTGCATGAAAGTAACGTAAGACAAGTTATGAAAATTTACAGGTTGGGAAAATCAAGTTTAACTCAACATCAAGGATTTGATCGTCGATCCTTCAAAGAATTGTTTGGTTTAGTTCCAACAGACTAGCTATAGAGCTTCGGAGAGCTCCAAATACTCCTCAATTTCCTATTTTTGGTAAGAGACTCTCTAACAAATGTATGACCCTAGGTAGAGCAACTATTAGATTTGGCACACTTGCCGCATTAAAATTTGTGAAACCACTAGCTCTAGATAACCAAGTCTAGAAGAGCACTCGATGTAGCCTAGACCATCTTAATATGCGAGATAGACCAAAACAGAGCATATCAATTGGGTTATTCACTTGTTACTTGGTGTTCAATGCTCCACACAATTACAGATGCAAAACAATCAAACTAGTAATAGATTTAAATAAAAAAGAATGCATTTGTAACCACACAATCAATTATTCAAATCTTTATAATCAAACAATAACAAGAGTGATACTAAATTATAAACCAAATTTAAAATTAAAGTAGGTAGAACTTCACAAACTCCATAATGATGTTGAGCATCCTTTGAAAAATCCTAATCTTAGGCCATGAGGCTTAGTGCGTTATGGCCTTAAAATTCCATTATAAAGCTTAGAAAATGGAAAGAAAGAGAAAAAATAAGAGAGTTTGTTGAAGGAGAGATAAAAGGTGACTACTGAATAGTCAAAATAAGGAGAGAGAATATGTGGATTGAAAAATTAGGAGAGACCCCCCTATTTTTCGTTTTTGTGTGCTATCAGGTTGTGTGCTTTCAGGATGAGAGAGAAAACTTGACGAATTGGTCTATGTGTAGGAGAGAGTTTATTCGCCACGTGTCGCGTAAGAAGGGGGTTAGAAAACCCTAATCTCCAACGAATCCACAATTTTGCCCTTTGGTTTAAGCGAACTTGATGAGAAGATCAGGCTTCACGTGCGCCGAAGAATATTTATGGCGTCCGATCGCTGAAGAAGAGGCTCACACGTCACTCGAGGCAAAATCCAAGGGGCAGCAGAGACGCGTCGTAGATGAAACTGTTTTATGCAAAGTGCTGCTCGTGCGCCTAAGACGATCAACGGCGACAGTTGCTGGTAAGGATGCTTGAGGCGTGATTCGATGAAATCTGAAGGATAGCAAAACTGCACGGGCGGGTATGGAGATTGAACATATGAGGGACAAAGTGACGAGTGTGTCGAGATGTATCTGATGACCGTGGTTGCTGTTGCTGATCTGATGGGCATAGGAGACAACGTGAGGGGACATTTAACTGGAGGAGCATCTGATGGGCATAGGAGATAGCGCCGAAAAGGCGCTATCGTAGATGTGTCCGCCACCTCAATGCCGCGTCGCGCTTACATACACTCACTCATAACGCCTTCTCAAAAGGCGTTATTAGGTGAAACTTGCGGGAATGAGGTGGCGGCGATATGCGGCGAGGTGGCGGACACATGTACGAGATAGCGCCTTTTGAAAAGGCGTTATCTCGTACAAAGCAGTGTCACGTCGGCGCGCACGTCACCGCCCATCACCAACCCGACTCGCCGTCTGTCCTCCTCATGAGCCGCGACATTCTCGACTCCGTCCTACAACCGTCGAAATCTCGACAATTACAACCAAATTTGAATAACCATACGAGGAGTTTATATTTGTATTAAAAAAAAAACCAATTTTGAATATATTGGTTTCAACCTTCAACTCTCTATTCTAAACTAACTAACATTACCTAACTAACTAACTAACTAAAGAAACCTTTACTAATCCAACCAAAGCAAACTAAACTAAATAACTACCTAACTAACTAGCTAAGTAACCAAAGTAAAGTAAACTAACTAACCTAACCAAACTAACTAACTAACTAACTAAACTAAGTAACCTTAACAAACCAAACTAAAGTAACCAAACTAAACTAAACTAAACTAACTAACCATAAATAACCTAACCAAACTAAACTAACTAACTAACTAACTAACCAACTAACTAACAAAACTAACCTTAACTAACCTAACCTAACCAAACCAAACTAAACTAAATAAGTAAGTAACCTTGAATAAACTAACTAAACTAACTTAACAAAACCAAACTAACTAACCAAAGTAAACTAAAATAACTAACTAACTAACCTTAACCAAACTAAACTAACTTAACAAAATCGAGCTAAAGTAAGTAACTAACTAACCTCAACTAAACTAAGTAACTAACTAACTAACATAACGAAACTAAACTAACTAACAAACTAAACTAAGTAACCTTAACTAACCAAACCACCTAACAATACAAACTAAGTAAACTAAAATAACAAATTTAACTAGCTTAATTGCAAACTACACCACCTAACTAAATGGAACTAACCAAACTAAACTAACTAACATTAACTAACGTAACTAACCTTAACTAACCTAACTAACCTAACCACCAAAACAATACAAACTAAGTAAAGTAAAATAACTAACTTAACTAACTAAACAAACAACGAAAAAACGATCCACGTTAACCACCAAACGAAACTACACAAACATCCAAGTAGCTCAACACCTAAACAAAACTAACTAAGCTAATTAACTAAACTCGACTAACCTAACCTAACCAAAGTACGTAACCTAAATTAACTAAACTACACTAACGAACATACCCTAACTCAACTACACTAAACAAACACAACCTCAACACCTAAACAAAACTAACTAAGCTAATTAACCTAACCAAACTAAAATAATAAAACCTAACCACCGACACCTAACTAACTAAGCTAACCACTTAAGTTAAATTAAACATATAACCTAAACTAACTTAACAAATTAAACTAACTATGAAGAGTAATCACATATACGAAATTCCACGTAATATGTAAAACATGAGAAATAAGTTTATTCAATGATAAGGTTGAATACACGTACTTAGTTAACCCAAAATATAAGTTATTTACAAATCACTATGACATCAAGTAAACTCATTATGCGAGTCTATTTCGGCGGTTCCGTGACGTTGTTCCTCGATGAAACAAACCGGACGTACTCTTTGTCTAGTTGGACGATGTGGTTGTACATCCGGTTGAGGTAGCTGGTCTTGCGATGAATCAAGTCGAGTAGATTGTTGCGTTTCCTCTGGTTCTTGACTCGACTCACCTCTGCTACTTATGCTACCAAAAATTGGAGGTGGAACCATCCCGAAATCTTGACTTCTGCATGGGGTTGGGGGAATGGAACATGCGGGCTGCGGCATGGTCAACAAGTTCATGAATGAAGGGTCTCAAGCTATACGCCATATTGTAATTATACGGAGTAGGAGTGTATGGACTAGGCATGTATGGAGGGAGTGATGGATACGTTTGATGATGAGGCATTCCACGTGGATCCACGTATGAAGACGAAGGCCCGGTGCGTACGGATCAAAATGGTAAGGAGGAAGATTCACGCTCGGCGGCTGGGTACAAACATATGAGGTTCGGTTGGGGTGTGGAAGATCTTGAGTATATACCCATGAGAAGAATGACTACTCTCGCCAACATTATCTCTTCTACTCACTCTCGAACGAGATGAACGTCTTTGGAGGAGAAGGTCTACTACTCTGCGGCAACCTCGGTCTGAGTAGATGGACGTGGGGACGAGGACGTCGGTGCGTTCCCGCACGATCTCAGTCGTGTTCGTCTTCTTCTCACCTCATGTTTGGTTCGCCTTGATCGTCTTCTTCATCTTCTTGTTCAATATCCTCATCTACGTCTTGTTGGACGTCGGTTAAATCATGCGAAAGATTAGACCTTTGTCGTTCGTCTTCGTCCAAAATTGAAATCCCTTCATCAAGGGCGCAAGACCTTGCTCGTACCCATCCTCAATCAACACACGCCTAAGTCGATGCACCAAGTTACGCTGAAATATAAAAAATAAGTTCTCAAATCACGCAATATATAATATTAAATGTTTGAGGAAAATTAATAGTTAGCGATTACCGTGTAGTCACGTAACGCCCGTCGTGTCCTATAAATCTCCTAGTGACCGATCGATACCACGTCATGTAGTCTTGATGGTCATGCCCTTCATTCATCTGCATTGTCGCAATGGTGTCCCCACGATTTTCCCACATGTTTATGTAGCTTGCGTGGAAAGTCACCCAATTTACATGATGATGTCCACGCAATTCGATGCGGTGCAGTTGGGCGTCGTAGGCACAATTAGGTGGCACTACTTGTACCATGCCGAATTGTCTCATAACCCTTTCAGGTCGGTGCCACTCCACAATGTGGAAACAAATCAGGGGACACGTCGAGAGCCAACTGCCTTGACCATTTGTACAGTACTCGGGAAGAGACGCCATGAGTTCATTATATGGTTGCCACACCACATCATCCTCATGCCTCTGAGAGTCGAGTGCATCACGGTATGCCGATACAACGTGCGTCGCATTATGTGAAACCGAAAATGCATCGAGCCATCTGTGTAGGAAACAATAAGTTATGATAAACGAACATGGACAAGAATTATTTGCAAAGTAATGAGAAATCACAACGAAAATACCTGTGTCCGAGTGGAACGTCCATCCAAGTAAGCATATTTTGGCCATCCACCGTTATTTGTTGAGCTCTAGTATGTACACGCGTGACGTCGCGGTGCTATGAATGGAAATCTGTCCCATGCCCACAGTTGTATAAGAATGGAGGCGCCAGCAACCTCATGTGCCCCTGCGCGAGATCCGCGACACAACTCCCTGTACAAATAAGCCAAACATGCACTCCCCCAACTATATTGGCTGCTTTACTTGGAAATCCTCCAAAAAGGTAGGAACATCAAATGTACGAAGCGATTGGACTTGTCGCGAAAAGACAACCACCGATGAGTTGTAGTATGTACGATCGAACGTAACGTTGGACCGACTCCTCATCGCTTTCATCATCTATTGCTGGAACGTTACGCTCAAGCCAATCGACCTTAAGTTTACAACCTACGATGTCATCTCCACCCGGAGTTCGCCCAAGTAGCCTCTCGCAGACGTCAGCATAGTCTGCGTCTGTCGTTCCAGTCACAGGCATACCTTCAATAGGTAATCCAATCTGCACCTGCACGTCTTGGAGTGTAATCGTGCACTCCCACAATGCATATGAAAAGTATGCGTCTCGGGCGCCATCTCTCTACAAACGCATAATTAGAGCCCAATCAAGGCTGAAAAATGCTACCCGGGATATCCCATAGAACCCACTGGAACGGAGATATGGGATCATCCTCGAATGAAACTGCATCGTTCGATCAACGACCCCACGTCTTCGACGTACGCGCATTGTTTCGTAAACCTACGAAACAATAATGTATTAAAGTATGTATTTGATACAATATTGTGGTAAAAATGACGCATTCATGTAAAATGGCCTTACCTCGCCTCTCCAGGTTCGCGTCGATCTGTGAGTAGATTGGAGTTGCAACAGTGATGGAGTTGGTCTTTAAGTAAAACATATGTAAATAACTTATTAACAAACATAGGAAATTAAGTAAAACATATGTAAATAACTTATTAACAAACATAGCAAATTAAGGTTAACATAGCAAATTCAGTTTAAATAAACATAGCAACTTAAGTTTAACATACGTGATTAAGTTATTAACAATCTTAATTAACTAACAAACTAAACCTAAACTAACTAAACTTACTAAACAAACTTAAACCAAACTCACTTATTAAGTTAAACGTACGTAATTAACTTATTAACAAACTTCAATGAACTTATGGCGAACACATGTAAGGAACTAAAATAACTAAAATATGCCAAACGAACTTAATTAACTAAACGTAATTAACTAAACCAACTTTTTAACATAAATTTAGTAAACTAACTTAAACAAACATAATAACGTAAACTAACTTAAACAAACTTCATAAATGACTAACCAAACTTACACATAGGAAATTAAGTTAAACATACGTAATTAACTTATTAACAAACTTAAATTAACTTATAACAAATAAATTACCTTGACTTACTTAAACAAACTTATAACAAACTTAACAAACAAACTACCTAAACTTACTTAATCATACTTAAATAACTAACAAACTAAACCAAACTAACTAAACTTATTCAACAAACTTAAACCAACCTACACAAACCAAACTCACTTCCACAAACATAATTACCTAAACAAACAAACGTAAGTTTATTATACCAAACTCACTGGACCTCCTCCTTCTCCTCCGATGACCGACTGGTGCACATGCCGCCATTCCGCGCCTCCCATGCTCCCACTTTCTTGGCGCCATGCGATGATCGCCAAGCTGCCTCTTCTTCTCGCCTCACCTCTGCCGCTCCCTGCTCCCCTGCGTCTGTCCGCTCTCCGGCCTGCTCAGCTCCCGTCGACCTTCCTCCGCCGCTGCTACGTCCTCTCGTTTTCCGCCGCTGCTCCCCTGCGTCTGTCCGCTGCTACGTCCTTGCTTTCTCTTTCCCGAGCTCCCCCTCCCTCCTTATATAGCGCAACGTTACGCTCATGTATGGTCACGGGATTACTAGTAATCCCGTGACCCCTACTTCCCCTACCCCTGTCCCCTCCCCCTGCATCCCTAGCGAAACCGACGCAGAGATTCTCTGCGTCGGTTTCGTCTCGGGAAGAAGAAGGTGCGCTGATAGCGCCTTCTCAAAAGGCGCTATCAGCGCACCCCAACAAAGAAGACCAACTGTGTCCACGTGGACGCCACGTGGACACAGTTGGATATATTGAAACCTTGATAGCGCCTTCGGAGAAGGCGCTATCGGGTTTGGGAAGCCACGCGGCGAGACGTGCCGCCACATGTCGCCACGTGGACATACCAAAACTCGATAGCGCCTTCGGAGAAGGCGCTATCCTTGGCCACGTGGCAATTTTTTTTAAAAAAAAAAAAAAAAATTTTAGCAACAGTCCACATCAGCAATAACGCCTTCTGAGAAGGCGTTATTGCTTAGTGTGGCGAAATAAAAAAAAACCCCCCCTATTTCCCTCTTTTAAAGTTAAATATATTGTACTTTTGGAAAAAAATCAGGAGACGCATTATTGTTAGGAGGATGGAAGTTTGAAGTCATTGTTTTTGCTCATTCAACCTGTTTCTGCATCTCGAGGATGATTTGTGTGGCGGTGGAAATGCTTGTGTCCCAATTTTGTCTCGGTAGCATTAAGGGTTGCTGAACCACACATTATTCCTTCATGCCTTAGCTATTTTTCTTATTTTTTTTCATGAACTTTAGGCCCTTAGCTTTTCATGCAAACTAACCAATCACCGCCACAAGTTAACGTTGTTGGGGCATGTGCCCTAGGTCATCTACGAACATTATTTATTTTGTGATTTTAGATAATAAAATTATAGTTTTTATTTGTTGTTTTATTATAAGTAATTGCATGTTTATCTTATAGTAAGACCCATTGGTATTTGTTGTAATATCCTAAATATCCATAGTCGATCATTATATTGGAAACTATAATGAATTAAGGCTAGTGTGAATCTTGGTTGATGGTCATATGATGATCATGTGTATGGAGATACAAATTGAGATCATGAGTACTTGTTATAGGAACAAGGTACTAGATTGACCCACTATGAGAACACCACATAGATTAAGTCATAAGTGTTACTCATGATAGATATATCATTAGTCGTTCGACTTGAGATTACTACAAACTTCAATATTAGGAGCATAGTAATTTGACACAATCAAATGTTTTCTTTAACAAGACAATTATAAAGAATGTGATTGGTTACCATGTGAATAATATCTGAAGGTGTATAATCAAGATAGAATTTGTCACTCTCGTATAAAGAGAGATATTAGTGGATCCCTCGATATGATAGACTGATAATGGCCAAATCCATGTGAATTGATATGATTAATGTCATTTGGATATTTTTAGCTTATCTAGAGATTGAGACTAGTACGATTGAACGTTAAGGGCGACTTTCTATGTCTTATGTTTAATCAAAGGATATCACACGACAAAAAGATATGATATATGTTATTCATTAGGTTGTATCGATTTTGATATTCATGCTACTTGGGTAGTCATAATGCCTTGCCAGATACCGCTTATGACTTGTGTACCAAAATGGTTTTGGTTCATTGTCAACGTCGCATGAACCTATTGGGTTGCAGACAAAGAATGGCTTTGCTCAATTTCAATTGGTCCAGAGTAATGCATTTTATATGATAAAACTCATGATATGAAAGCCGTTACGATTTGTTATATGACAACTTATTAATAGGGGCATAAGAGTAATTTGCTTAAACTGTTTAAATATGATAGTTGTATTACAAAAAGGATTTTAAATGAGGGCTTATCTACACATGCAAATATAGGTTGAAATCTTAAAACGAAATAAGATTTTTGTTTTTGCAAATTTCGAGTTCTTTGGATTTTAAGAAAGAAAGAAAAACGCTTTCAATCTCTCATGGGGTTGGTACTCCAAATTGTGGTCACCATTTGTGTATGGATTTCTGATAAAGGACGGACGCTTGAACATCTTAGAGATTGAACAATCAGAGAAAGAAATCATGGATTAAGGTATGGTTTACTTATATAAATTTAGTTTAATGGAACTTATTTTTGGTACTGTTGGGGACTTTCAAAAATTGTTTGGAATTTTCCATTGCGTATGAATCCAAAACCCAACAAATGTAGGCCCTTTGTAATTGCCTCAGGATGCGTTCCAATGCGCTTTTTAAGGAGAACACAAAAAAACTCCAAAAGAGCCCCACTTTTATTCCTTTTGATCAAACGTAGCCTAAAATACAAAAAACACAATAATAAGTATTTATTAATTAAGAATTGGAGACTTTGGCGTACTAAAATATAACGAAATGTCAATGGGGCACAAAATAAACCCAATGCCACTAAACTTACAATCACTCCCAACGCAATTAAGGCATACATACATGAAATCAACCTCATAACTACCACAAATCATCCTCTCTAACACACACTAAATCAGAACCCACTTACTGTGAGTAGGAGAGAAGAGTCGCCGATGAAGGTGGGGTGGTCGGAGTTGCGAGAGTGTGTTGCTGAAAGTTGGGATTGTGAGCAAATGAAATGGGAGGCTGAAAAGTGATGAGCAAATTGAGAGCCGAGATGAGTGATTGTGAGATGAGAGAGAAAAAATGTGATGGGGAAGGAAAGAAAAGTGCATGTGTGTAATTGAGTGAATGTCCTTATTTTATAGGGTTAGGTGGCTTAGGTGTCAAGCTACCATGAAGAGAGAGAAAGGTGGGTTGTGTTTTCTCTAAACCCTTGACTACCTCGTACACCCACATTATGCGCACCCCGTGACGTCCTATGCACTCATCTAACATGCGCACAAGGCAATCAATGTAACTGTTAACAGTAGTGTGACACGAATATTAAATAATAATACAATAAATTAACATGCATCACACAAAAATAACTATTTATACATTTATTGGTGTGCCCTAGACTTTTCAACGATGTCCAATTGGGTCTGAGATACAGGTCTAAATCTTAAACAATAAATTAATTAAGACTAATTAGAACGGTCTATTACACTGCACCTACCACATCGATAGAGATTCGAAGTATTTTGTGTTTGGCTGGCTACTATCGTAGATTTGTTAAAGATTTTTGAAAATAGCAGTGCTAATCACCAAATTAACCCTGAAACGTGTTGAGTTCATATAGACTAATGAGTGTGAACATTTCTTTGCATAACTAAAATGATGGTTGACTACAACTCTAGTTCATATTATACCTGAACTGGGGAAGGGACTTATTATATATACTAATGCTTCTCATGTTGGCTTAAGATGTGTTCTAATGCAGGATAAGAGAGTGATTGCTTATGCTTCTCGAGAGTTGAATATTCATGAAAAGAATCACCCTATCCATGATTTAGAATTGGCATCTATTGTCTTTGCATTGAAGATTTGGAGGCATTATTTGTATAGAGAGAGATTCACTTTATTTAAGACCATAAGAGTTTGAAATATCTCTTCTCCCAAAAAGGCTCAATATGAGGCAACAGTGATAGTTGAAACACTTAAAGAATTTGATTTTTAGTCTTGAATACCATCCAAGGAAAGCTGATATTGTAGCATCCCCTATCCCGATTATGGCGATACTTGGCCTAAAACACTAATTAATCCCGATATGCCAGCCAAACTTAATTAAAGCCATCAGCCTCTCATTCTGTACACGATAAACTCAACATGTATATTGATATCGAAATATAAATCAAAGTATATGCAACGAAAAATTTAAAATTTTTTGATCATATAAACGATATACATAAATCTAGGGTTTATCAAAACCAATACATGATTATAAAAGCTCCCAACCTTGTTATTTTACAACAATTTAATTCAAACACTATATATAAGGAAGGCTCATTACATTGTAAAGAAGAAAAATTAACACTATGCCTTCTTCCTGCCTTTCGCTAAAGCACCTGAGTGCAAACTTGAAATATTAAGGGGAGTGAGCGCTCCAACTTGCTCAGTAAGTGATGCTCATAAACATATCAATTATCAACTATTATCAATGAATTGATGAATAGCAATATCAATTCAAAACGTATATATTCAGGCATCAAAATTGATATAAACAATAGATAATTGAATGCAAGTCAATTAGGTAATATGAAACCGTATTCATGATTTGTAATTTGAGTTTAATTACGAAGTCATACTCTCATGTTACTCAAAAACACAACCGCATAATCTAGATGCTTGTCGACAAGGAATTTTGCTGGTTTATTCATGCTTGACAGAGCTACCAACTCCAACTAACAATGACGACTAAGGTAAAACTCTGGCTAACTAAACATAAAAGGGCAAAACCCATTTCTAGGCGGACTTTTTCCATTTATTAGGATAAAGGGAAAAATCCATTTCTACGCTAACCTTTTCAATCCTCAATCCGGTCCTCCTTATCGACAAATTTTGAGATTTTTAACATATTAAACAGTCAAATCACAATATGTTGCTCCAATCCAAGTCCACAATGCTATATGAACTAAATATACTAATTTACGAAGCATAATTGATAAGAATATGAGCCCCACTTACCTCGATTAGGTTTCATTTTTGATTTTTAAGTTTTCAGGTGACTTAACCTTTCTCGATGTTTGTGAATCTATCACAAACTAATTGAGGTCATTACATATCTAATACCTTACATTTAGAACCCCTAAACCTTAAAAACTACCAAGTAAAAATAAGTAGTGTTATTGTTTTCTAAGGTAGGATTGCGCTATTTCATTTAGCAGGGCACGCTCCACTAACTGGGCTCCTGATTGTTCATGATGGGAGTGCATTTTCCTATGACAGGGAGTGCGTTCCATCGTCGAGCGTATCAACAAAAAACAGGGCTACAGTCCCTGTTCAATTACTAACTTCACACAACAACATCCAAACCCTCCCCACAACATCAAGGAGTTCCTTTAATGAGGTCTTACAACATATTTAGTCGACAAAAACCACAATTAACAAAAAATTATCATCAATTCATAAATTTAACTAAAAAACCAAACTTGAACTTACCAAATGTGATGATCACGTGATTAACAATGGTTTAATCCACCTTGGTCACTTCAAATCACTTGAAAATCCCTTCTTGGATTACCGTCTCTTCACAGATCAAACCCTTACCTGCTTCCTCTCGATTGATCGATACAATAGTGATAAGTTTGAAGCTTTAGATTTATATATATGGATTCTTCTTGAGATACGCATCACGATATCTCGAGGATGATCAAGTGAATATTGTATTAAAGCGATGCAGCTCTAAAATAACACACATCTGAACACATCTTCCATTTACACTCATCTTGAGGCGATCTAACGATCCATATTAATCAAATCAAACTTATATTTTTATTTATATATATTTATATATTAATTATGTATAAGTATATATATCCTTGCATTTTATCTCTAATAAACTCATCAGACACACCAATGAGTACTCTTAGGTGTACACATTCATTTCACAGCCCTTTCGTCGCACTTGATGTACCCATAATTTATTAATTAATTATTTATTTTTCTAATTATAGGTTTTTATCAATTTAGAATTAATCCCACAACCTATAAATTCATTAACACACGTCATACAGACACCAAAATCACAAAAACTCATGCTCATACTAATTAAGGTATGCCAGACTTAACTACGAGCCTAACTCAGGTTAATTAGAATTTTGATTAACACTAACCACTAACTTAAAGTAATGAGTAGTTATAAATATAGTCGCTGACGAATTAAGTAGAAAAAGAAAAAATACAGATGATAAGAAGTATCTGATGATAGATGAGAATGAGTTACTCGAAGAAGTTTCAGCCATGACTATATTAGAGGTGCTACATTCTGCAGATGTGCAGATTAATGGTTAGCCGAAAGTACGGACTGTCTCAATTCAACGAGTAGTTGATAGTCAACATGTTGACGTTGATTATGAGAAATATAGGAAGTTGGCACCAGATGATGAAACTCTAAATGAGATATAATCGACGAATTCGAGTTTAAGGTTCCTGGGTAGGTTGTGGATTGTATCGGTGGCTTAGATTTGTGACGAGACTTTTCGTGAGCTGGAAAGATCTTGATATAATATTCGTCTAGGTAGAACAAAGAGGATCATGACATGCGTCGATTATATAGGTAGTCGGGGATGAAATCTGATGTTGGAGATTACGTTAGACAGTGTGAGATATGTTAGCAAGTGAAAGCTAAACGAAAAAAATCGAGAGGTACATTATAGCCACTACTTATTCTTCAATGGAAATCATAATATATGGAGATGGATTTTGTCGCACATATGCAAAAATCTTAAAAAAAACATGACAGTATTTGGATCATAGTTGACATATTAACAAAGTCAACTTCTTTCCTTCCATTGAACATTTTATATACCTTCGCGTAGCTGAATCTCCAGTATGAACATGAGATCGTTAGGCTGCATGGGGTGCCACTAACAATTCTTTTCGATAAAGGTACTCAATTCATAACGGGTATGTTGCAGAGAATGTATGAGCAATTCGGCACTTAGTTGAGATTCAATACAACCTTTCATTGACAAACGAATGGTCAATCTGAGAGATTGATTAAGATACAGGGATATGCCTCGAGCTTGTGTTTTGGAATACGGGGGTTCATAGGAAGAGTGTATACCATTGTGTGAGTTCTCTTACAACAACAGTTATTGGTCGAGTATTGGAATGGCTCCTTTTGAGGCTTTGTATGGTAGGTAGTGTCGTTCAACAACCTGTTGGGCTGAGCCTGAGAATTCAGTTGCATTAAGGCCATGTGTTGTTAGAGAGCACATTGAAATTGTAAGATGGATTCGTTAAAGACTTAAGGTAGCCCAAGAAAGTAAAAAAAAGTTACTATGAATTGTATCTTCAATTGGTTGAATATAATGAAGGAGATCATGTCTATATCGAAATTTCACCGAAAAAGGTCACTAAAAATTAGGAATGAAAGGAAAACTCTCGCCTTAATTTATTGGGCCTTCTACTATTAAAAGTAAGATTAGGGGGATTGATTATTAGTTAGGACTACCACCATAGTTGTCCAGAGTGCACAATGTCTTACATTTGTCAATGTTCCGAAGAAAATAGCCGGGTTAATCATCATGTGGTGGACTGAAATTAGTTTAATTTTCAGTAGAATGTAAATAGTGGAAGAACAATACATTCAGATTCAAAGAAATCCCATTGGTGCTGATTAAGTGGTAGTCTTGTGGCGAAGAAGAGTTGACATGGAAGTAAGATTCATATATAAGAGATCATTTCCCTTATCTGATCAGGTATGATATTTACTTCAGTTTTAATTTCGAGGACGAAATTCTCTTTGGTAAGGAAAATTGTGAAATCCCGAATTTCTTAATCCTTTAATCCGTCTGATTAGTGACCTAAGTTGAGTAGGACACTCGAGGTGACTCAAATCATTGAAAATTCATAGTAAGGTAAATTTCAAAGTTCCATAATTATTGTGCAAATTTTTTTATCAGTCTATTACATCTAAAATCGCCCTAAAAGTCATAGTTATTGCGTAAATTTCATGCATTATAGGTACGTTATGCATAAAATTTCAAGTTTTGGGCTCCCATAAGTTTGGGTTTTTTTGTCACTACACCGAAACAAGGTCTAACCTCAATTTATGATAACTCAATAATTACAGTGTTTCATTGTATATTTTAGGGCAATTTTAGATGTAAAAGTCTATATTACACTCGATTTTATCTTATTTTTGTGATTTCATATTATATTAAGGTTATATGAAGAAATGGAAGAAAAATAGAAGAAAAGTAAAGAATTCAATTAATTGAAGAAAATAGCCAGTGATTCAAGAAATACATTAGGATTTACTACATAAATCAGCAGCAGAGGAGTCTAGAGATTCAGGAAATCAACTAGGATTTGGTACACAAATAGGTGAACCATAGAGTCCTTATTCCACAAATTTTCCTAGCGATTTAGCTAAGACAGAATATTCGGTTAGGATTCACTAATGTCGGCAATGAGAATCTTGGATTAAAACAAGGAATTTAAGTTCGATTAAGATATATACTACTTAGAATACTATATATATGACCTTAGGGCTCCAAAATTAAGTGCCCTTATTACTCTTGAGAGCCATTAATTATTTTAAACTATTTTCAATTAAGTTTAATTTAGTTTTATTGTTCTAGCATTTGAAGACTCTTTGGAGATTCAAGTATTCGATAAGAGGTATTTTTCATTAGTTTGTTTTATTTAATTTATTGCAATGTTTATTTTGAATATGTGCAAGTAGTTTATCAATCTAAATAAAAGTCTGAACATGAATTTACACCATTTTTTAATGTAGTTATAATGAAGAAGAATTTGTTCTTAATGCTTTAAACTTAATATCGACACACGTACAGCGAACCAGTGGTCCGATCAGCGCGAACCTTCTCCAGAGTTGTTTGGTCACTCCATCGACCCCAAAAGACCTTTTGTACCCACTTTCGCTTATTATTATTCTAGTTAAAAAACTATGTTTTGAGTTAATTTTTTGAAAAATGTTGTATTGGATTGAAAGTATCGGTTGTTTGTTGGGTAAGTGGTGTGTGAAGCAAGTGACCACGCAAAACGATTGGGGAACCTAAAGTGGAAGCATCAATTATAATATACAATAATCCATAATTGCGGAGTGGAGGAACTAACTCTCAAATAAAAATTAAATACAAGCCCGATTAAATGATACATAACTAAAACCAATTCAAGCAATATATTACCTACAATATGGATAAGGGCGCTCGTCTCCATCATCGACCACTCTAGTTCTTTCATTTTTCGTAACCACTGCAAGTCTAACTGATTC
Source organism: Stephania yunnanensis (assembly GCA_039657365.1). NCBI lineage: Eukaryota > Viridiplantae > Streptophyta > Magnoliopsida > Ranunculales > Menispermaceae > Stephania > Stephania yunnanensis. Next base: position 45,206,404 of record CM077584.1, on the reverse strand, counting down.
AACCAAAAATCTGGTTTCGAAGCCCCCTAGTGAGTGAACATATAGGTTTTATAAAAGTGTAGTGCATAATAAAAAATTTAAGAAAATATAATAACAATAATTAACATAAACATGCTGCAATCCTATTTCTTTCATGGTTAGGGTGATTCGCATGAATCCTCAAGGTGCTGGACTTGGCATGTACATCATCGGCATGGCCGCAACCGCCAACTATAATATGGGGATATCCCTTTACGTGATGAGGCCTCGAGCACTAACGATATAGTATAAATTTGCTTAGATGATCAAGGTTGTAGAAGGTGGTTATAATAACACTAATCCATCAGACCCATCTGAAAGTCGAGTCGACTCCTAAAGGTCCAAATGACTATATGCGTGGCCAATGGATAGTCTTGGATACAATGCAACAATGCAACAATGCAACAATGCAACAGATATATGATGCATATTGAAAGTTTATAAATTTTTATTGTTCACTTATAATACGCCCTACATCAAATGCCCGAACCCTAGTCGAGCTCCAAATACCTCGAGTGAAATTGAACTCCGTGTCATCAACTCCTAACCCAATTATTTTATGACAATTTCAATTAGGTTTCAACTAGTTAATTTAGGGTAGCTTTTTAACCTTGAACACCTTGTTATTCTTTATATTGACAAAAAAAATAACTTATAAAGCCTACTTCATACTTTCCATAGACTCAAATAACACTTAAATCGAAATCACAAACAGAGAAGTTATGAATTTTCCAACGTAGACTATTAATTATGCAAACTTTAACAATTTAGAACTAACAAAACTTCTCCAAATCAATATTTTCATAATTATATCATTAAAACTCAACAACGAACATTAGGAAATCACTCAATACTACATTCAAAATATTTCCACAGTTTATAGAGTCAATTTGGACAAAACTAATAATCTAATTTATCTAGAATCCTAATGTAAATCAATTTTAATGATAAAAACATTTTCAAAATAGTTATAAGCTGAATTACATCAATTTACTTCACCAAAATCCTAACTCACACCGGTGGGATTTACTCCAAATTGGCGCATGTCAGCCCAATCTATCAATTCTCTGCAATCCCTACCAATTCCTATCAATACCTTATGAAAAAATGGAGAAAATCACGAGAATTTAAATTAAATTGTAGAAAATGCCACAAATTGAGAATTGACCAAATCTCAAGTCGAAAATCTCATTTTCATCAAGAAAACTTAGCTCGAACCGATCGTATTATGATGCTCTACTATTTTGCAGAAAAAATTGGGCCAAAATGTCTACGGAGAGGTTTATAAACCAAAACGTAACAAATGTTATGTTGAATGTTTCAAATGAAACTTGATTTTATTTGATTTTTTTTATATTTATATATAAACCCTTAGCTACTTATCACTAGCTTAATTTTTTATTATTAATTTCCAATATTCGTATTTTGATGTGTTTTAACTTTCATTGCCCGTTTTGCGTTTGACTTTTCAACAAATTGAGTCAACCTCTTGACAAAATAATCCAACTCCATAAAATGTCTATAACATTGATTTTGGTCACGCCAAAACTCAAAAATCTTAACTTTATCCACGACACACCTAAGACTTATGGACAAATTTTCTTGCCATACTTAGCCAAATATGCACTAATATGGACCCAATTTCAACCTCAACCACTGCCAACTAACACACAACTTAAGGTAAAGTCTTGTACCAACTTTTTCTCATTTTACATTACCAGCAATTCAAATTATATTATTAGATTTTATATATTTCTTTCATTTAAGTTATATATTCTTGCAATATAAAACCAATTGAAACCCAAAAAATAAATTCGGCGTGGCCTAGCCTAGTATTTAACCACGTGCCGGTTGTAACCATGCTACCCATATAGTCATCACACATCTCGGGTCTTGTCACGTGTAATATATTATATTATTTTATTATTTAAATAATATACACACCCAAATATAAAAGAAATAATTAAGTTCTACGGTCCACTATGTCGAGCACGGCCGCGCCACCCGATCAAATCGAGTCTAGAGCCTCCGATCTGATCGAATCGGGCTGCTTCTGGTCTAATTTGCTGACAGGTCGTCACACTTAATGGTATATGTCAATTCACGATTTCAATAGATTTGTTTTTGTGTATTATAATAAAAAGGACTTTGTATTGCATGCATAATATATAGTCTGTATTGTGATATTTAGGTTCTAAATTTAATATAAAAGTAGCAACTATGATTAATTTAAAAGGTCTTTTACTGTTTAGATGTCTTAGGTGAGTTGTGTTTTAAGTTTGACATTTATATGGCTAATTTCGATAATATTGGCTTAGTAGTGAGTAGTTTTCATAGAGTGTAATGTTGTTTTGTTTCTATTAGTCATCTTTGAGCTTTCGAAGAATTAATGGTGATAAGATTAGAATATAACTTTTCTATTGATATAAGGAAAACTGATGGCTTGATAAAAGCTATCAATCTTGCTTATGATTTAAGTTTAATAATTCAAGAATACTTTATAATTTGATGATAGTATGATTATGACTATTAATGTATTAATATGTTCGGATTCAAAACGATTTATGTTTCATTGTTCTAGATATTTGTTTAGTGTTTGTTTTATATTGATTTGACTTGAATTGAATTTAGAATATTTAGTGTTAGTGAATTTGAATTATGTTAGTTTAATTGGTTGTTTTAATTATTTTAGTTTGATTAGATAATTTCAAATCTAGTTTTAATTAAGTTTAAGTAAAATAATAAAAACCCTTAGAAAACCTTTTTTCATAAGAAATTTGCAAAGTCCCTGTAGAGATGATCTCACTTACCACTACTACAATTAATGAGAATATACGAGAAACTTACTATACATGCTCGACGTGTGTCAATTTGTATTGTAGTCGGTGCGTGTCTGAGTTGAAGAAATGAGAGGAAACAACGAATTACGACTATGTTTCAAGTTTCAACTGAATAGGAGTTCATTTAAGTGAAATATGGGAATTCGCATTGACCTAGGCTTTTTCCATTACATACATGCACGTCGGTGTTATTCCAACAAGTTGATGCGTATAAAATGTTGTTTTGAATTTTGGACTCAGTTAAGTTCCAAAAGAATGAAAATTGAGCATAAAAAGCATTATAGACTTACAATGTCAATGTAGGACCCACACCTAGATTTTCTTATGAGTCGGGGTCTAGAATATTGGGACAATTCTATAATATCGTTAGGAGTCTCCATGTCGAGTCACGTGTCAATCGGAGGTCTCGGGGTCAGAATTTGATGTTAGGTAGATTAAGTAATTGAAGGAGTTTTTAGTAAGCGCTTAATTAATTATTTGGGTTAATTAATTAAAAAATTAAGACTAAGGATGTGGGTGCAATTAAGCACAAAATAAAAAAAAGGAGGCTTGGGCTAGAGGGTATATCGTCAAATTTGATAATTGAATAAGGCAGGTGAGGCTTACCCAAACACCACTACCTTACCCCTCAAAATCTCTCTCAATCTCTCTCCTTCATTGCGCTTTCCTTCGACTAATTTTCACCTCTCACACCATCTACTACCATTCTACATCGATTCCTGACTATCTGTTGCACGCTTAAAGTTCAGTTGATGTTATTTGTGGCAAAAAGAAATATGGAAAGATCATGAGAAGACTATGACAGCTGAACAATTGAAGAATTGTGGTAAGTACCCCACTTTGCATCGAGTTTTTGATGAATTGAAGGTTGGTTTAAGGTTGAAGATGGTTTAGCTTCATAGTCAAGGTGGTGGAGTCGAAGGTTTGAGTGCACCACCAAGTTGAATTTCGATTTACTAGGACACCTCATTTTTTTGTGTGAAAGCTCTGAAATGCCCTCCATCACTTTGTAACGCACCGTATAACAAAAACCCATAAAACTAACATTTTCATTCCATCACAATATATAATTTTGTGAATCTGAAGGTGTCATTCTTTCCAATCGAAGTTGCCATTGTCGTTTCCATCACCATTTGTGTTGGATTTAGAATTGTTGCTCCCGTTTTGGGTAGATTGTAGCTGTTTGGTCGTCTGAAGAGCTGACTACCAACGATTGACTGCTATGATGCGTCTCCCTTTAAAATTATTTAAATTGATCTTTAGATGGTTGTTGTTGTTGTTGTTGTTGCATTTTTCCATATTTCGCACTTTCGTGGCAATTGTCAATTTGTAGTTTAGGGATCATGTTCCTCAATGTTCGGCAGTTCAGGGCCAAGTCAACATGTTTAAAGTCAGATAGTAAGTATCGAATTGGAAGCATGGCTTTGGATAGCTCACGTTTAGTTATATGTAATAGAGTTTAGATATTATTGCTCGGTTAGTTAGTCCTGAGTCTAACTGATACTGGTTGGTATAAGGTACTGACTCGATTATGTGAATTCGTAACCTCCTTATTAGGTCGATGATAACCGAGTGTATGACTATTTACTCGATAGGTAACCACCAAGTGTGCATGATTAATGTTAGTATAGGAGTACCAGATTAATTGGGTACATGTGTAATGACTTAGTTTGGTGAGGGGGTATCGAGTATAATAACACATACTCGATTACTAACTACCGAGTATACGCAATTAAACTCGGTGGATTGGTACCAAACATTCATAAGAACACGTTATAAAACTATTTTTTCATTCAAATATATATTTTGATGATATTCTATAACATGTTTACTCTTTCAATGAGGTATGGCTCCAAATAAGAGTATTGTTACTGTTGGGGCATGTGCCCTAGGTCGATCCATTAATTGTCTTTATGAATACTTTTAGTTAATAAAATAGAGGATTTCATTTGTTGTTTATTATAATTAATTTGCATGTTTACATTATAATAAGATCCATGAGTATTTACAGAAATATCATAAATGTCCCTAGTCGATCATTATATTAGGAACTATAATGAATTAAGACTAGTGTGAGTCTTGATTGATGATCATATGAAGATTATACGTATAGGGATACGAATCAAGATCATGAGTACTTGTTAGGGAACAAAGTACTGGACCGACCAGCTATGAGAACATCACATGGATTAAGTCATAGTTGTTTCTTATGATAAGTATATTTTTCAGTCTTCTGACTTGAGATTACTAGAGACTTCAACATTAGGAACACATTGATTTGACACAATCAAACGTTGTCTTTAACCAGACGATTATAAAGGTTGTGATTGGTTACTGTGTGAATAATGTGATGAAGTTGTGTAATCGAGATAGAATTTGTTCCTCTCATATAAAGAGAGATATCCAGTGGATCCCTCGATGTGTTAGACTGTTAAAAGGCCTAATCTAAGTGAATTGATATTGGTCAATGTCACTTGGATGTTTTCAGTCTACCTAGAGATCGAGACTAGTACGATTGAACATGTTAGATGACAATTCCATGCCTTATGTTTGATCAAAAGGATATCGTGTGACAAAAGGATGTTATATACACTATTAATTAGGTTGTATCAACTTGATATTCATACAACTTAGGTAGTCATAATGTCTTGCTAGAGGCCGCTTATGACTTGTATACCAAAATGTCTTTTGGTACACTGCCAACGTTGTATGAGCCTATTTGAATGGTTTTGCGAGATTTTAAGATGGTTTAGAAAAATGAATTTTATATGATAAAATTCATGACAGAAACATCCTTGTGGTGTATTACACTTTTACTTCTTTAAGTAAGGGTATATGTGTAATTTACTTAACTGTCTATATACAAGGGTTGTATAAATAGACGCTTTAAGTTAGAACACACGTATGAAAGATCAAGGGCCGAAACTTTATTTTCGTTTTAGAAATGAATTAGGGTTTTCTGGTACGCTCTAGATCATTTTAGAGAGAAACAAAAAAAAAGGTTTGGTATTCTCTCGAAGCTAGCACTTCAAATCTCGGCCACCGTTTGTGTGTGGACTACTGGTAGAGGGCGTTCATCATTGGCAGCGCCTTAGAGATTGATCAACCTTCAGAAATGTATATTGCGACTGAGGTATGATTAAGTTTTCTTGGTTTAAACATTTTTAATGGAATTAGTTCGGATCCTGTTGGGGTTTTTGTCAAAATTGTTTTGTAATTTTCGCTACGTATGAACCCCAAAACCCAATAGTTACTTGGGAGCGAGTCAGTGCCGACAAGAAAAGAAAAGGCAAGAGAGTTTTTTTGTGTAACGGTGGTGCTAAGACTACGCAAATAACATCTCATAGGAAAAAGGAAAACAATGAAGCAACCTGTTGTCAAGCGTGCATAAAAATTGAGGGTAGAAGAATTTGAGGATGATGATTCACGTGTGGTAGAGGCCTCATAAAGGGAACTAATGTTGGATTTGTAGAAAATAGAGAGTTTGATTCAGAATGAGCCGAGTCAATTGGAAATGAAGACTATGATGTTGATGGAGACCAAAGTGGGTTTAGCAATAGTGTTAGTGGGGGTGACAACAAAAACAACGAAGGCGAGGAAGATGGTGACAATGATAGGAGGATGGTGACAACGATAGCATTGAGGATGATGGTGATGTTGGTGAGTTTAATGCTCAAAGTGCTGCCAAGAAAAGTGATAAAACTATTCGTGGTAAGAGAGTTGGTGCCCAACTAGCTGAATGGAATTTGCTGATTTTCCATCCTTACACTGTCGCCCTACAGAGGATCATTCGAAAGTTCGGGTTAAGTGCTTTAACCAATTATTTCTACCCAAAGGCTAAAATATCTTGATATCAGCTTTTGTTGAGAGGTGGCGGCTAGAGACAAACATATTTCGTCTTTCTTTTAATGAAATGTCGATCACTTTGATGGACTTGACCATAATCTTGAAGATTCTAGTGACTAGAAATGTTGTTGTGGTGAAGGATGATATTGATCGTGAGGATAACTTAAATCGTTCACAAGTCTGCAGGAATGTCAAAGGCTTGTGCTAAGGAGGAGCTTGATAAGTTGAAAATCCTCACCATTGGGAAATGTTTATTATGCAGTTGATGGTGTCCAAAAGAATAGAGAAAATCGAGTACCTGAAAGTAGATTAAACATACCATACCTACTTACTGTACATGTTTTTGTACACATTGTTTGCTGTCAAAACTGAATCGAGGGTCCCCGTCGCACTTCTAAAATTCCTAGAGAATTTGTACAATGCTGGGTGGCACTCATGGGGTACAACTTCTCTTTCCTACTTCACATTGCTTGAGGTAACATGATTTGGGACTTTTTACGACTATTAGTCTTATTGTTCTTTAATTAAACCAATATTGTTTATCGTAATGTAGGGGTGGATCCACTGTCATTTCAAATTTGGACTTGCGTGGTCAAATGCAAAGTACACGAATACTCTCCATCATGTTTCTAGGTGGCTCCCTAAACCACACCGGGGCTTTGGTGTTGATTACATTCATACGTTTCGCTGAAGCTTGGATACCTTACGACCAAACGAGATTTTCAATTATATTTTTAATATCTCATGTTTATCTTAATTTTCTTTTATTATGAATAAAATTTAATATGATCTTGTTTGGATATTTGGTATAAGTGACTTGGGACCCCTATTCCGAGTTAATGCCTAATAGGAATCCTGTGTTTGCGTTCTACACTGGTTACATTTGATACATAAATGTTATCGAGCCTTACCACCCATATAGGTTCCTACGATAATTCAGGCACGTGCAAGGGATTTTGGAACCTCCTTACAAGCCGATTCGAGCTAGTTGACGACCTTCCGCCGTGAAGTACATTGTCAAGTACAACTTCCAACCTAAGATGTGGGAGTGGTGTCATAATCTTGTGATATCACTCGAAAGTCGAGGAGAGGGGATAATGTTAGATTAGGATTGCAAACCCGATTATCTTGACTGATTCATTGAACAATCACATATTATGGTGGTGAACCCTATCTACTACGAAGACAACTCGATTGGTGATTCGGTTATTAAGATAAATATGCTCGACGTAAAATCTATATAATAAATTGCTACTTTGTGAGTTCAGTCAAATATATATTGTAGTAATTATTTGTTTCAAATTATTTACTTTGACAGCCAGTAACACTTGTCGAGCTTGTACAATAAGTTTTTCGTATATTCTTATTATTTATAGTAGTAGTAAGTGGGATCGTCTCCACATTTATTTTGCAAACTTCTTAAGAAAATGGTTTTCTATGGTTTTTATTATTTTACTTTAACTTAATTAAAATGGGAATTAAAAATATCTAATCAAACTAAAACAATTAAAGCACCTAATTAAAGTAACACAATTCAAATTCACTAATACTAAATATTCTAAATTCGATTGAAATCAAATCAATATAAAACAAACATCTAAACAAATATTCAGAACAATGAAACCTAGAACGTTTTGAATCCTAACATATTAATTAAAGTATAGTCATAATCATATCATCAACATATTATGAAAAATTCTTTAATCATTAAACCTTAATCGTAAGCAAGATTGATAGCCTTTATCAAGCCATCAGTTTTCCTTATATCGATGAAAAAGCCATATTCTAATCTTATCACCATTAGTTCTTTTAAAGCTCAAAGATAACTAATAGAAATAAAATAGCATTACACTATATGAAAACTTATTACTACTAAGCCAATATTATTGAAATTATCTATATTAACATCAAACTTAGAACATAATTCACCTAAAAAATCTAAATGGTAAATGACCTTTTGAATTTATCCTACTTAATACTTTATATTAAATTTAGAACCTAAATATCACAATACACATTCTAGACTACACATGCAATACAAACATTTCTTGATCGCAATACGCAAAAAAAAAAAATATTGATACCGTGAATTGACATATACGATTAAGTTTAAAACATTAAGCACAAATGTTTCTTCATTATGACTATATTACAAAACGGTTTAAGTTCATGTTCGAACTTTGTTTAGACAAATAAACAACTCACACATATTCAAAATAATCATAGCAATAAAATAAATAAAAGACATAAATGAAAAATACCTCTTATTAAATTCTTGAATCTCCAAGAGTCTTCGAACGAGAGAACAATAAAAATCAACTAAGCTTAATTAAAAATAGTCTAAAACTAATCAAGGGCTTTCAAGGGCAATCAATGACATTTAATTCTGAACCCAATGGTCATATCTATAGTATCCTAACTAGTATATGTCCCATTCAAACTTAAATTCCTTATTTTAATCAAATATTCTCATGGCCGACACCAGTGTGTCTTGACCAAATCCTCATTTGCAGCTGAATTGCTGGTAAAATTGGTGGAATAATGACTCCGTGGTTCACCGATTTTTGTAAGGAATTCTAGTTCATTTCCTAAATCACTAATGAGTCACTAGACTTCTCTGCTGTGGATTTATATAGCGAATCCTAATGTATTTCTTGAATTGCTATGGAATAGCCGACTATTTTCTTCAATTGACTGACCTTTACTTTTATTCTTTTTTTCTTCTATTTCTTCATATAATCTTAATATAACTTGAAATCACAAAAAATAAGAGAAAACCTAGTGTAATATAGCCTTTTATAAAGTCTTTGATATGAGAACTACCATCAACTATTTACACACTGGTGCCTCATCGTTATCACATTGGACTGCATCCACTATTTTGTCATAGTTAGTTTGCCCATAAATGTTGATTCACGATTGACGATGCGACGTTAGCTCACTAAACGCCCAATCTCTTACCCTCCTCTAGTTGTCTTGGTAAAGCAACCTTAAAAACTTGGCAACTACCCGAAACCTGCAATGGCCGTCATCGTCAACATTAAAAATCCCATCAATATGGGGTTCCCATATCTTTGAAATATGAGATTGTGAGGAAGAAGAGGCATACGTGCCCTTAAAAATCACATGTTCTATAAGCTTTTGATGGACAAATCCCAACTTATGCTGCTACAAAAGAACTGAAAGTATGAATATCTTCTTCTTAGTATAAGCAACATCCCCTCTCAGAGTACATACTCAAATCAAGATGGGTCTCTCTCTCTTTGTAAAAGTATGTTCTTCCACTTTAGTCTTCCTTGCCTCCTTTACAGTAAAACTAGTTGCCTCCCCTTCATCTTGATTTTCTCTCGAGAGAAGACATCGCTTGTAGATAGGGGAACATTAATCTCTCTAAGTTTTTGGATTATCCTATTGCTTGGATCCTCCTAAATGTAACTTTCATACTTTTCAATCACCCTGTGAATCTCAACATGAAAGTTGTACTACGATCGACCAAATGAAATATTAGGAATGAGGCTCAACTTCTACTAATGCATGTCAACATCCTCAAGCGGTATCGGTAAGTCATCCAATAAATGACGTCCAATCTCGTGGGCACAAGGAAGGGCGCGCGTCCTACGTAAGTGACAACCACACATCTTCTTATTGATTCCGACACTGTTAGCCGCTGCCAACTCATCTGTAATCAACTATAAGGACCTTTACGATATGAGTCCTCGTAAGAGTTGATATATAGCATCCGTGTAATCATGTTGAGAAAAATTCAAGCTCTGCTCAATGTCACCTTAATGGTCGTTTGTTGGTTGGGTAGCATGCCATTAATGATCTTCCATAAGCCCTCAAAATTTCTCATCAAGTTCTTTAGATGACATTTTAGGGTCGAGAGCGCATATTCAACTATCTGAATAGTTGTAAGCTTAAGGTGCTTAACTTGATCCATCCATGTAAAAACAAAATATTCCTTGTAGTCTCGAACCTATGTGCCATTCAAGTAGTCAAGCAAACCACTCATACCAGCATACTCACTAGTAAGTTCTTGCAGTGCAAATTCAAACTACCCTTCGGGCTTGTAGTTTATCAATGTGTTCCATTTTTTCACCAAAATATTAAAATCCTCATTCCGTGCTAACATCTTCTTGGTTTTGGTCAAAATGTTCTTATTCATGTGCCAGGAACACAGAAGACGATTAGAATCTGGAAAGACAATTTAAGAGCACTAATTTGCCCCAACTCTCTATCGATAATAATAATACTTGATGCCCTCCACCCATCTAATAAGCCACTAACAATTTGTAATGCCCAAATGTAGTTCTCATTGTTATCTTTCAATAAGAATCTAAACCCAATTGAGAATGTCGCATTCGTTGACGTAACCCTAATAATCTCTAAATGAGGCATACTGAACTTATTAATCTTGTAAGTACAATCCATCAAAAGAACATTCAAGAAGTACCATAACATGAAGGATTCCAGATGAGCCTAAAACAAATTGGTTACCACATTATTTATGTCTTTCCTATGCCAAGATATGTAGTCTTGTGTCTCGATTAAGTGTGTGAGTTGTTACATTTTTTATCATCCCCCTACTCCATTCTTTGTTGCTTTTGCCTCTCATTGTATACGGAGCAAATTTTCGAAGAATTCAAATTGTCTATTTGTTTCAAGGGGGTTAGAATCTTAAGGGGCTTCACATTACCCTTAGTCATCTATGGCAACACAACCTGCTCATCTAGATTCAATCAACCCATGTACAAGTGGCCTTCCAAGTACTCGCCAATGTAATGGTTTCGCTACCCACACACCAGATTGACATACCATAATGCATCAACGAGTTCTTTCACATTAACGAAAAAATGAACAATTGCATTTCTTTGTCCCAGTTTTGTATCTTGAATTGTCTTTTTCCTCCAACCCCATCTTGCCAAGAAGTTTCGATGTAGATTTCGTTATCCTTGTAAGTCTATCCACTTTCTCGGCTTTTGCTTTCTCTAATTTTCGGGCGATCCCCCTATGTTTGCCACCCCTATCACAAGCCAACAAATCCTTTCCCCTACTACCATTCTCTCATTTGTAAGATTTCTTGATAACTAACATAAATCCAAGTGTCGTATCAACTCTTTGAACCCAAGTGATGGCTTAATCCCTCCATCAGAATGGCCCTCCCGAAAATAATTTAATAGAGAAGTCTGGATATCCGCTAAAGTCGGCAATGAATGCAAAATAAAATAAGATCATTCGGGCCAAGGTTGTAAAACATAACAAAATATCAGGTTTAGTGGGAAAATGATGAGGTTTTAGTCCATATTTGGTAGTATGGTACCGATGCAAAACAAATAGACTCAATCACCTTATGCTGAATTAGTTTCGGTGGGAAAGGGCCGAGCTATTGCAATATTTGTCGGTGTGAATGGTGTTAGTTTTTAGGGTTCACACGCAGTGAAAAACTCAAAACAACTTTGAAAAACCCCAAGAGGATAAAAAATAAGTTCCATTAAACTTAACCTAAAAAAGTAAACCATACCTTAATTCATGGTTTTATTCTCTAATTGTTCGATCTCTAAGACATTCAAGCATGCGTCCTCTATCAGAAATACACACACAAAGGGTAACCATGATTTGGAGTGCTAGCTCCAAGAGAGATAAAAAACATTTTTTTCTCTCCTAAAATTCAAAGAACTCAAAAATAGCAAAAACGAAATCTTTTTTTGTTTTAGGGTATCATCCTATTTTATATGTGTAGATAAGCCCTTACTTAAAAACCTATTCGTAATACAACTATTGTATTTAGGAAGTTTAAGAAAATCACACATATGCCTTATTAATAAGTTATCATATGTGATGACCCCTCCCTTAATCTAGGGCACCACCCACCCTAATCGTGCCATTAAGCCCTGATCTAGCCACGAAGGACTCAACATCATATTCGTAAGCCTTTTCAAACTTATCTCCTCACTAATTATCTTTTATAGTAAGCATTATTCAACGGAAGTCTTAACAAATTAGTGGAAGCTATTAACAAAATCCTAAGTACGTGAAAAACCATGAAACAAAGATCATATGCATATACATAATAAAATGGCGATAACGATATATCGACATGTGTCTGGTTGGAAAACTATCATTTAACCTAAAAACATACAATCCATAAGTATGTAAACAAAAAAAAGTAAAAGTCATAAAATACAATAACCAAAACCTACATAATTTGAAGTAACGACAGTCTAATGGCTTAGAGGTAGTTGTCGATCTTCTCTTTGCCTGGTTTGCTACTCTACGAATTTGCACCTACCGTCATACAAAGGATGGTGAGTGCAATAATGTAGAAAGTAAGACTGAGAGACATTTTTCAACATTTCCAAACACGATAGAAAACACACCTAACAATACATATATTCACTTCACATATACAATATTGACACGCAAATACATTACCAAACATCACAGCTAAATAATGTGACATTAATAGTACCATTAAGTATGAACTAAGTTCATTAAATTGTGTCTCCAACCAAATATTACTCTCTTGGCTATATAGACCTTAGGTAGTCACTTTTTCAGTAGTGCACGTAGGTACTATGCTTATTAGTTGTGAAACACGCCTTATCGACCTCGGGTAATAGGTTAGCACACATAGTACTTTGATATTACCCTAATTAGTCACTGCTTAATCATTTCATCAACCTCATATAGTAGGTATGTGACACTAAATAATCTATATACCGACATCGCCGAGTCTCATACCCCGTGTGCCGGGTACACCTCAAAACAACTCATGAATTCTAAGCACATGTTTTAACTTATCAACAATCATATAACAAGACAAGACACTCACAATTCATGTTACTAATAATACGTCAAGCATATCAATACAATTACTATAAACATAAAGCAACATCAATGAACGAGATTGAGGGAAATATCTTTATCAGCTTACTTACAATCCAGGTAAAGTCCCTAAGCTAACTCAGCCTCCCAACACCCCATATCTCACCAACGACCTCTCGAGACTCCTCCCTAGTTTCCTGAGGTTGATTAGGGTGTTTTAAGACTCATGCAAACAACCAAAGTTTGACTAAATCAATTAAAAAACCCCAAACTCATAGTTTTTGCTAAACAAAATCATTCAAGAACACCTACAACTTCAAAACCCCATAACTTTGTCAATTCAAATCATAATACAAATTTTCTTGATAGAAAATTTATTTGTTTTTTGCGAAGAACCCATCTATCTACAAGTTTTGAAATTGATTTCATTTAACCTATGAAATTAAGCAAAAAAACCATAGCTGAAATAAATTTTAAGTTTTTGACAAACTTTTACAAATTGATAATATACACTAGCTTACCTAGTTGTAGATCACTTCAATCTTGATTAATCTATGACAAATTCACCAGAGTTTCCTCTTGATTTTTTTATCTTTCTTTTAATTTTACTTCTCTTCTAAGTATGAGTTGAAATGATTTGCATGCTTTATCTCATTCATTTATATATATGTAGACAAAATTAAACCATAGCCATTGATCTTAATGAATATATGAATCTTAAGGCTAATCTAAAGGCTCACATCCTGATTTACATCTACTAACTCTTCACTAAGTCACCCTTGATAACACACATTCATAACTTAATTTTTCTTTGATGTATCTACACATATTTTGAGAAATATCCATGACTAATGTTTTATTTTGCTAACTTAGTTTATATTTATCTAAATCAAGCCATAGTCACATCAATTCAACTATATAAGCCACATTAACTTAAGTTATACCTACTACATCACTCTCTACTCCGGTCCACACCGACATGCATCTCGAGGCGCATCCCCACTTGCATCTCATGTATATATATATACATGTAGAAGTGACTTAATAAGTCCACACATATACAATGCTCTAAGCATTGATCGTGCCATAAACAATATATTACTCAGTCTTCATGTTAAGTGTTAGGATCATGTACTCGATCTCGAGCCACGTCATAAGTCGGTGATCCTTAATTATGGACCAATTTTACTATTTTTGAAATTTGGGTCGTTACATCATTTAACAAATCGTAAGGGCTTTTATGTCATGATTTTTATCATATAAAATTTGTTGCTCTAAACCAAAGGAAATTGCACAATTTTTGTGTGCATAGATGCATAACAAAATCATTCAAGTACACAAGTCATATAATTATGACTACCCACGTAGCATGAATATCAAAATCGATACAATTTATGAATAACATACGACAAGTCAATAATTCGACATATTTTACAGTGTAATTTACGTTGAGTTAAGATATAAATGATGATATTAGACTAGGTATTCTCTTATTTTTGTGATTTCAGGATTTAATTAGAAAAAAATTACGAAATCGAAGAAAAAGTGAAAGAAAAGCAAAATTGTCAACTAGAGAACAAAGCCAGCGATTAGGTAGCGATGTGGGATTACATAAGAATCGCCACCAAATCTGTATCATGGAAGAGCCAACGATTTGGATTTTACACTAGGAATCGCTAGATGAATCGGTAGAGCATAAAGAGCTAACTCCATTGATTAACACAGCGATTTATGAAAAAAATGGATTCGACAATTAATCAATGAGGTCGATGCAGAGTTTTTTAGATAAGAAAAATGAATTTGAGTTTATCTACGATATGTATATTTAGGGAAACTACATATAAGACCTTATGGCTTCGAAACTGCTCAACCTCTCCCTCTGAGCCCTTAATTAGTCATTATTAGTTTTAAATTCTTTTTAATTAGGTTTTAGATTTTTTCATTATTCATTTCTTTTGGAGACTCTGTAGAGATTCAAGATTTATTTAATAAATGTATTTTACATTAATGTCTTTCAATATTTATTACAATATTTATTATTAATAAGTGTGAGTAGTTTATTATTCTAAACAATACTCTGGACATGATTGTAAACCGTTCATTAAATTAGTCATAATATGAGATTTATGTGCTTAATGCTTTAAACTAATCACACACGTCAATCAAGGATTTAATAAGTTTATTCACTTATTACAACTAATGATTCTTTGTATTGAGTGCATAGTGGCAAATCTATTTTTTAATATAGAGTATCTAAATCTATGTCTATGATTATTGACAACATTGATAAAAATAGTAACTAGAATTAATCTATAAGGCCATATTACTCGAGTGGATGTTCTAGGTGATTATGTTCTGAGTTATTTATTGATTAACATATTATGATTTATATTTGATTTCGATTAGGCATGCCTTTTATTGAGTGTTAATGCTATCATAATTTCTAGTTTATTGTGTTTTATCCAATAAGTAGATTTACAAGGATGAGGGTATGACTTATTTCTATTGAATATAGAAAAGACGATAGTTTGCTAAAAATTGTCAACCTATTGTGATAAGAGTTTAATAATTTAGGATAGTTATATAAATATGATGATCGACTTTGACTATGATTAAATGAAAATGTCCATATATGACGGTTTACATATAATTGTCTAAGATGTTTTGTTTAGATATTTAATGTGTATTAATTATTTGTTTGAATTGCATTAGATTACTTTATTGAATCTAAATTCTTTATAGTTTGATTATTTTAATTAATTGATTGTTTTGTTTTTAGATTGATAATGTTTAATTTTTGTTTTAATTAGATTAGTTAAATTAAAGCAAATTAAGTCTAGTGAAACTTTATGGTAACAATTCTTAAGAGATTTGCAAAATTCATATGGAGACGATATCCAATTTACCACTACTACAAATAATAGAAAAATACAAGAAATTATTGTGCAAGCTTGACATGTGTCAATTTTTGGCGTCGTTGCCGAGAATTTTTAAAATAATCTCTTAGAGACCTTCTTGTTGAATGTCATATAATATGGCTGAAGATGAGGATGAATTAACTTTTAGGCAATCTGATAGGAATGTCACGACTTATGAACCTATGTATATAACTTTTACAATAGAATTTTTGAAATTCGAATTGAAGTTCGATTCATAAATTCTTTACCGTGTTTCTATGGTAGTGATATTGAAGATGCTCAAAAAATTATTAAGGAGTTTGCACACAAAGTAAGCACGTTAAAACCTAAGGATATAGAAATAGATTAAGTTAAATTAAAAGCTTTTCCTTCTGTGTTAAAAGAGCAAGCTTTAAATTGATTATTTTACCTCCCTCAATATTGCATAACAAATTGGTTAGACATGCTACAAGTCTTTCTTGATCAATACGTCCCAGAAAGACAAATAAGTTTATATAGACAAAAAATTAGTGATGTTAGGATAACAATTAGAGAAACTTTTGATAAATTTTGGGATGGGTATCAGATATTGATTTCATTATGTCTAATGCAGATTTACAGAAAAAACTTTAATGCAATATATTTATGAAGGATTAAACCACTTAGAATGGAGATTCTTAGACATAGTACATAGAGGGTCTTTGCTCGATATAACACGAACTTTAGCAAGAGAAGATACAAATAAAATGGCTAAACAATCAAAGTAATAAGTTGAGAAGAGTGAACTAATTAAGAAAAATCTAAGTGAAATGAATAGAAAGATATGTAAGACACCAAACGACAAGATCGAGAAGCTAAAAGTCATGGTTGAATTATTATTAAAGGATAAATCAAGCAAAGTAAAACCTTGTGTTTACTGTAATGAATTAAGTCATTCTAATAATGAATGCCCTTTGAAGCAACAAACTAAAATAAAAGAAGCTAATGCTATAATGAACCAATACGATGATTTGTTGATCCCGCTTATAAATTTAATAGTTATAAAAATTACTCACATCTAAATGTACATAATGGTATTAAGAATCAAGGTTATCAAAAGTATAAAACATCGAATAATTTAGAAATAAAAAAGATCAAATAATTCAAATACCACAAAATGATATGACTTCTGAAAAACCAATCGAGTCAATGGCAACATAAATGAGTGAATTTATAAATTGAGGAAAACTACCATTATCCTACTTTATATGAAAAATAACCAGCCATAACATTAAGAAATGGTAAGCAGATAGAGGAACCTAAAAGGCCAGACCCATTTTAGTTTCTAGAAAAGAAATAGAAGTAGAATTATAGAAAGAAATTAAGGTAAGAAGTAATAGGATTCCCAATGAGTGATAATACTGATAAAGACAAATTAATTAATATAAAATCATCATTCCCTCATTGTTTGGAAGATAATAAAAATGCTAAAAAATATAGGAAGAAAAATAAATATCTGATACATTAAAGAAAACGATAGTTAATATAACTTTGTTTGAAGTCTTTCAAAATGCACCAAAGTATCAGAAATTTATAAGAGATTTGTGCACTAATAAGATTAAGGATGAAGAAAAGGTGAGTATAAGAGAACACATATAAATACTAATTAAAAAGAAATTAACTCCTAAATGTTCTGACCTGGAATGTTTTTCGTTCCATGTACGATTAAAAATATAGGAACTTCTAAAGCATAGTGTGATATCGGTGCCTCTATAAATGCTATGCCTTTATCTATTTATTTGCAATTACAGATGTATATTTAGAAGAAACTGGTATAGTGGTACAATTAGTAGATAGATCCATTGTTAAACCGGTATGGTTACTAGAAGATGTACTGATCAAGGTTAATGATTTAGTCTTCCAAGCAGATTTCTATGTTTTACACATGAAAGAAGATAATTTCTCAAATATGATTTCTCTAATTTTAGAAAAACCATTTTCAAAAAAGAAAAAGCAAAGATTCATGTTTCAAATGTAAACGAAAGTATACAATGATACAATGAATTTTAATATATATATATATATCTATACTATTATAATAGCAATCCCAAAACGGTTAACCGTGAAGCCTTTTTGGCTAAAAGTCCCAACAATGACCCTGTGTGAATTGATAAAATAGTTAAAATTAAGGATAAATTGGTAATTTAATTGATAAGTCCAAATTAATATGCTGGTTTTTCTAATAAAGTGAGATTTAGAGGATTTTTCTCTCTCCTCCACGTTTATCCCTTCCACTCATTACACCTTCTCTCTCCTCGCGGTTATCTCTTCCCTTCTCTCTCCTCACGGTTATCTCTTTCCCTTCTCTCTCTAATATCTCCCTCATGTGCAACGCACGTGCTTATCGACTAGTATATATATAATGTAATAAAATAATCAATGGATGTCTCTTCCTTATGCATAATAGATTTGATAGACTCATTAATAGAAAAGTCTAATAAAAAAATAAAACAAGTAAATTGGAATTTATAATGGAAGAATTAAAGGAAGACGATGATAGAGATGAGGAAACAAAAGAGATGATAAGTACTTTATAATCATACAATGATCTACCATAACTTACTTATTACCTAGATTTATCTAGACTTCATTCAAAACTTTTACCTTATGTAGTTCAAGCCCAAGAATTAGATCTAAAAACTTTACCAAATTATTTGAAATATGTTTATCTAGGGGACTATAATAATTTACCAGTAATAATTTCTGATAAAGTAATAATTTTAGAAGGAAATAGATTAATAAATGTACTAAAATAATTTAAATGAGCAATAGGATGGACCATAGCTGCTACTAAAAGAATAAGTTCAGCTACGTGTATGCATAGAATAAATATAGAAACTGACACAAAAGCTTTAAGACAAGCTCAATGTAGATTAAACCCGCCTATGATAGACGTATTAAAAGCTAAAATATTAAATTTATTAGATGCTGGAATGATATTTTCAATAGTTGATAGCAATTGGGTTAGCCCAGTCCAAGTAGTTCCTATAAAGATAGGATCTACAGTAATAACAAATGAGCATAGAGAATTAGTACAAACTAGAATCCAAAACGGTTGGAGAGTATGTATAGATTATAGGAAATTGAATGCCTCAACTAGGAAAGACCATTATCCACCCCTGTTTATAGATTAGATGTTAGAAAGATTAGCTAGAAAAACACATTCTTGATGTATAAATGATTACTCAGGATTTCATCAAATACCTATAGCTGCAGAAAATTAGGGAAAAACAACTTTTATCAGCCCTTTTGATACATTTGCTTATAGACGTATGCCTCTTGGTTTATGTAATGCACCTGCAACTTTTCGAATATGTATGGTTAGTATTTTCTCTTATTATATGAAAAAATTTATTGAATTTTCATGAAAGATTTTACTGTGTATGGTAACTCTTTCGATGAATATTTAGTTATTTTAACTAAAGTGCTTAAAAGATGCGTAGAAAATAATTTAGTATTAAATTATAAAAAATATCATTTCATGGCAATTCAAGGACTTATATTAGGACATATAGTGTCACATAAAGGAATAGAGGTAGATCTAGTAAAAATCCAAGTAATCAAAACGTTACCTTACCCTACTACGATAAGAGAACTACGTTCATTTTTTGCCATGCAGAATTTTGTAAAAGATTTTTTAAAGGCTTTTCTAAAATAACACAACCTTTTTGTAAAATTTTACAAGAAGATGTTTTTTGGAATTTACCATGATTGCAAGATAGCATTTAATAAATTAAGGGATTCTTTAACAACCACACCTATGATGAAATTACCAGATTAGTCGTTACTTTTTGTGATAATATGTAAGCAAGTAACTATATAGCTGGAGCTGTTTTAGGTCAAAAAGTAAGAAAAGAATCTCACATTATATATTATGCTTTTAAGACACTAGATCTTACCCAACATAACTATAACATCAGTGAAAAGGGAATTTTAGCTGTAGTGTTTGCCTTAGAAAAACATAGACCTTATTTATTAATAATAAAAGTGATTGTTTATTCAGATCATGTAGCATTGAGATACTCAACGACAAAACGAGATGTTAAATCAAGAACAATAAGATGGATATTAATTCTATAGGAATTCGACCTTAATATAAAATATAAGAAATGAATTGAAAATCTAGTAATCGATCATTTAAGTAGGTTAGAAAATGGAAAATTACCTATAACATTAAGGGACGAATTTTCGGATGAACATTTGTATAGTATAAGGACTGATGGCCCATGGTATGTTGATACAGTTAATTATCTTACCACCAATAGGTTATCCTCTTATTAGATGAGTGTTCAAAAGAGAAAAAGTAAAAACGATTCTAAACATTATTATGGGATTATCCCTATTTATGGAGATTTTGTTGCGACCAAATAATTAGGAGATGCATACTACTATCAGAAGTATAATCAATTATATCTCTTTGGCATACTTATGCCTTTGGAGGACATTTTGGTCCACGTAGAACTGTTCATAAACTTTTAGATTCCAGATTCTTTTTGCCTACTTTATTTCATGATTGTTTTCTTTATACAAAATCTTGTCCAAATTGCCAGCAAACAAGAAACTTAAGATGTAGAAATCCAGTGCCTTTACTTCATTTTCTTTTTTGTGAAGTATTTGATGTATGATGTATAGATTTCATAGGAATTTTTCCACTATTGAGTGGTTATGTTTATATTTTAATTGTTTTAGATTATGTGTCTAAGTGGATAGAAGCAAAAGCAACTTAAACTAATGCTTCAAAAATAGTGGTTAATTTCCTTATATCAAATATTTTTACAGTTTTTGGAGCACCTAGAGCACTTATTAGTGATAGAGGCTCACATTTTTCTAATCGATTAGTTGCTAATATACTTGCAAAGTACAGCTTCACATATAGGACATCTACTGCGTATCACCTACAAACTAGTGGATAAACTATAACTTCAAATAAATAAATTAAGCCAATACTGGAAAAAATAGTTAGTCCAACACGTAAGGATTGAAGTCTTAGATTAGAAGACACATTATGGGCATGTAGAACAACATTTAAGATGCCCATAGATATGACACCTTAAAGGTTAGTATTTGAAAAAAACATGTCATTTACCCATAAAAATAGAACATAAAGTCTATTAGGCAATAAAAGCATGTAACATGAATTACAATGAAGCAAGAAACCAACGTAATTTGAGCCTTCAAGAATTAGAAGAACTTAAGAATGAAGCTTATGAAAAGGCATCAAATTATAAAGATAAAACCAAAGCATTTCATGATAAGAAATTAGTTCCCAAAAATTCTCAAGTAGAAGATTAATTTCTACTCTTTTATTCAAGACTTTAATTATTTCCTAAAAAACTCAGTTGAAGATGGATAAGACCTTTTATTGATTATGAATTTATTACCTCATAGCGCAGTAGAAATAGAAAGCTTCAAAAAATGAAAAATATTTAAACTAAAAATTCATAGGTTAAAACCTAATTATGATGATTTTGTTGAACATATGATCATCAATCTCATGCCTAAGAAACAAAGTTTGAAAAGTAATAAAAAAATGTAATGTTTACATCAACGCGAGTGAAACCGTTAAGGATGAAACAATTATACTCTGGATATATAAAAAGCCATTCAATAAGATGAAGAAATCAAAGAAACAACAACCTTAAGTGCAACAGCAAACAAGGAAGCAATAAGCAGAAGAAGAATTTATCGATGAACAACTAAAGCTTCAAGATCTAGAACATCTAATTGAAATTTACAAAAATGATCCAGGAAAAATCTTCCTCCACGTGATGATTAATGAAGTCAGCTTTCCTAGTGTTCTACTTGACACATGAGCTGATATGAATATCTTACCGAAAAATGGTGTGAAAGGAAAAGTTGAAGATTGATTTTATACAACCTTTTTTGTCAATAAAGCAAATGGTGATAAGATCTTTCCACTAAAAATGGTGATGAATGTGCCAGTACAAGTGGGTCGGTTCAAGTATCTCACCAATTTCTAGGTGGTACCATAAATTGAAAAAAAAGAAGAGATATTGATAGGATGAACATTTCTCAAGAAGGCTGGAGTTGTTCTCAATTTAGAAAAAACATATAGTTATGCTTAAGATGGGAAATGATTATATGTGTCTTTAGGATGGTTACGAGATGGCCGATTACATCGAAAACATTAATTATTATGATGGATATGAAGGGGAGAACTCCTATTGTGATGATTACCTTGAAGAGGACAACTACTACGAGTTTAACGAACTTATTGAAGGGCATTATGTAGATGTTGAGATTGATAAAGAAACTTAAGATGTCAAGAATGATAAAGAATCGGTTGATGGTCAGTATTGAGTTGAAGATGAGTGATCTCATATATCAAGTCGAACAAACGACAATAAACAAAAGCGCTTTATGGGAGGCAACCCATGCTCTATCTTTACTTTTAGTTTTAGTATTTAGATTAGTTAGTTTTTTATATTCTCTCAACTATTGACTCTTATAATAAGGATATTTTAGGAATATAATTCTAGAATAATTTCATATAAAGGGGTTGATCGAACCAATGTCTTTTCATATTAGTTAGATTTAGGATAGTTAGAAAATTTATTTTTTCTTTTCTTTTAACTTTCATTTTGATATTTCCAATTGAGAAGGGGATGATTGAGTTGTTTTTTGGTTAAACTATATTTGTCTTTCATTATTTTAAGTAATAAAGTAGTTCGTTAGTAGTATAATGTTTCCTAGCTACAAATCAAAATTTTATATTAGAATATTTCTTGTTGAATATAGATCAATTTTAACTTAAATATGATGAATATGTGTGAAGAACTAGTAAAATATTTGATATATTGGAAAAACAACAAAAATAGGTCAGTAATTTCCCAATGATACTAAATAACACTGGAAATCGCTAGGAAAATCAGGAGCTCTTTGCAGAAGTTTTGGTGTAAAAATGACTCAGCGATTTATCAACGATTCTAGTTTATACTATGAATCGCTGAGCTAGTCAGCGAACCACCGAAACCAATTTTCAGCTATTTAACTGGTGAATAATCAGCGAATCTACTTAAACTTCGATTCGCTGAGCACGAATCCATGTTTTTAAAAAACGAAACCCTAAATCACCAAATCATAAACCCTTTCACACCAAAATCCCATTCGCCTATTTGATTATTAATCAACTTTTGTCTAGATTCAACCCATCAAAGCTTGAATTACAACTTATTTAAGTGTATCCCACATTGTTTAGGAGTGATTCAACGTTAGAAATTTTGAAATTAAGTTCATACAACCAAGTTAGGGCTTAGGTAGGTGTTTTTTGAATTGAAGCTTGGAAGGGGAGTTTAAGGAGTGAATATAGCATATTACTTTAGGGATTTACTCTCAATAAGTTAATAAATTGATACTGTAGCATTCTTTTGATTTTGATGTTTTGAACAAATTGATTTTTGATGACACTTTCAATGAATGTGGTTGATGAATTTTTATTGCAAAATTATTTTTGAAAAATGGGTTTAGATACAAATTCTCAATTTGGATATGGGATTTCAAATGAGTTTAGGGGTTTTTTTATGAATTCTCCCAATATATATATACTTATGATTGGAATATGTCGATGAAAATATTTTAAATGTACTATTTTTAACTCTTTTGAGATTCAATGATAAAATCTTTTTACAAACTTGTTTTCCTTACCTTGATAGTTTGAGATTTTCAAATATAGGATTTCAATTTACATATCTCATCATAGTTGTGTATTTCTTTGGCGAGAGGAGGTAGAGGATGAGGTAGGGTAGTAAGCTAGATAAAGGGAGGGGGTAGTGCAAGAAAAACCCATGCAAAAGTATGCTGGTCGCCTAATGAATATTATACCTACCTGAGTTAGTATTATAGGACCTAGAACTGGGACAGTTGAGTTTAGAGAAAAATCTCCATTTTCATCTGATGAGAAAGAATATTTTGAGAATCCATACCTTAGTTATTTAGTGCCTTGTGACTTTTCATTGTTCGAGAGACCTAGAGCTAAAAGGAGATACTCTAGTAATAAGAAAAGGGTTATAATTCCAGAGAGAGGGTTAAATATTCTGAATGTGAGCAAGTATGATGATAAAATTTTGAGCATCATTAGAGATCGAGGATAGGAGCAACTTTAAGAGACTATGCAAGTAGAGGAGAAAGAGGGCGTTGAAAAATTGTGTGAAAATTCTATGCAAATGGGCATGTTAGTAAGAAATGGGATAAAATAGCAGTGCAATAGAAGAAAATTGATATTTTGCCTATAAGATTGAATAGATTTTTTGGTCTACTACAAAATAAACGGAGGATGGAGGAGGATTACTCGAATGTCATTTATGTCAATAAGGAATTATATTCCTAAAAGATGATCCAATACACATTGGAGATACCTCTGGGAAAATGATTTGCGCTTAATAGTAAAGGACACCTGAAGTTTATCGAAACCCCCTATTTTAGAAAAATTATGAAGAGTTAGAGTTATATTATAAATGCATGTTTTAACTCAACAAAGCATCAATTTTAAATGAAGAACTTTATAGCTACTTTACTTTACCATATAGTGTTGAAGAATGGTTATATTGATGTTGGGAAGATTATATAGTATTCTATAAAGTTTGCAATGACAACTAAGAAGAACGAATGACTACCATTCCCAATTTTGATCACTCAATTATATAGGCAATTAGGGGTGGTTTCGATACTAAGTTCGATGAATTGCCCAAGAAGACAATAAATGATATATGAGTACAAAGAATGAAGAAAGTGGTAGGATATAATGACTCAAAGGATGAAAGTGAATCATTTTATGCGATAAATGTATGAGAAACAAGAAGATAAAGCATCACAAAAATAGAAGGAACACAAAACAAAAAGCATGGAAAGTGGCAAGATTGAGGCCTCGAGTGAATGTTCGAGTGTTGATACAAGTTCAACACCATCTTCGTCAAAGCCTAGGATGGGAGAATCTTTTCTGACAACATTTTCTTCACTTATGAGAGCAAAAAAAAAACTCATCGAAATGAAGAAATGATAGCGGCAAAGGAGAAAACATTACAACGTTATCATTCTATATTGAGAGAAGGCATGATAGTCATTTGCAAGATTCAAGGAGAAGCATCGACATTCCATCTTTGTAGTTATAATTTTTAACTGGGACTTACAACCTTGCTGATAGTTATGTTTCACAACCTTCTACATGAATGGATGAAGATGATGAAGATAATGATGAATTTACTTTAGACACCGCCATGTGTTGTTTGGTTTTTTTTTTTTTTTGTATAAAATGAATGAATAAATGATTAAATGTATTGCTTTTATTTAAGTTTTTGCTTATAAATGAAATTTTTTCCCTTTGCATTCCATTCATTTGAATTTTGTAGACTTATATATTTGTCTATTTAATTACATTTTTATTATTACATATATCGATTCGTTTATGCTTTACTAGGTATATTTGTTTTGTTAAAACCCAACTTAATTTGTAAACCATAAGGATGAGGTTTGAAACGAGTTTGGGGTATTTTAGGAGAGGTATAAAAAGCATAATAAAGAAAGCAAGAAATGAAATAAAAGGTAGAAGATATGTCTAGAATTGATCCAATAAGTTCAAATTTTCGATATGATATTCAAGTGAGTTGATGAAATTTTTCAAATTTCTTCTTAATTCAAATAATTATGAATTTCAAATACTTTATTTTTAGTTAGGAAAAGAATGAAAATGAACATATATTGAATGGAAGTGATATTTTTATTATCCAAGTGAATTCTATGATAGAAAGAATCAAATTTTATACCATTTTTTATTAACTTTACTACTTGATGTATACACTAGATTGAATACCTTATGTTAGCAATAAGAATGGGTAGAAGATCAAAACAATAGTGCAAGATGAACATGATAGATTTCTAAGAATCTTGGGATACAAAGGCAATTGATTGTATTTTTATAGTTTATATAGAGAAAGTTATTTTACCAGAATTGAAAGAAGAAATGGGTTAGAAACTGATGAATTTCTATAAGTTAAAATGAATAATTTCTTTAACTTTAGTGGATATTGAGAACTGATAACAAGAACTTATAAATATATATAGGCCTATAAACTCCATAAGAAATGGAGAAAATAATATATAGTGGGAAAAATGTGAGAATACTCATAGGAAACAGAACGTGGACTCAAAAAGTAAAATGAAAAAAAAATATAATAAAGAAAAAATACTTAGGGTGAAGTAGAAAAAATGAGAGATTATAATATGGACGTTCTTAAACTCTTTAAAAATAAGGTTTAGCTCGAGTGCTTGAAACTAAGGTTGACTGAATTATTTCTTTGTTCAACACATTTTAAATGATATATTCATTGGTGTCTTGGTAAAATCACTATTGATTTTGTTTGTGGTGCTATTATAAAGTATTTTTAAAATTATGATTAATCTATTAGTTTTTGTGTTTTGAGATTCTACACTAGTCATCATAAGCTTGATGTTTGTCAGTGGAGATCGAGAAAACCTATATTACATACTGGCATTCGTATTGAACTTTAAGTTTTAAAGGATATTGCATTGGGTGGTTGAGTTATCATTAAAGGAATGGTTCATTTTTTCTAAATCATTCAATTCTATCATAACTTCTATTTAATTGTGGGTAATATATTTTTATTTGAAGATTACTTCTATTTAAAACTTCTATTATTTAAATTTAAAATGAATTAGATTGAAATCATGATATAAAGAATGAAAAGAGAATATGATTGAGAGTATTCCTTTGCTCAGGACAACTAAGTGCTAAGTTTGGAGATATTTGACATGTTAATAATTAGACATGTTTTACAGTGTAATTTAGGTTAATTTTAGATATAAATGATGATATTACACTAGGTATTCTCTTGTTTTTGTGATTTTAAGATTTAATTAGGAAAAAATAAAAAATTGAAAAAAAAAGGAAAAAGAGTAAAATAGTCAACTGGAGAACAAAGCCAGTGATATGAGATTACATAGGAATCATCACAAAAATCTATAGCAAAGACAAGGCAGCAAATCATCAGTGAATTGGAGCTTATAGTAGGAATCGTGAGATGAATAGGTGGAGCACAGAGAGTTAAATCCAATGACTAACACAACGATTTGTGAATAAAGTGGAATCACTGATGTCGGTGATGAGGTTTTTAGATAAGAACAAAGAATTTGAGTTTATCTATGATATGTATACTTATGAAACTATATATAAGACATTAGGGCTTCGAAATTGCTCTTTCTTTCTCTCTAAGCCCTCAATTAGCCATTATTAGTTTCAAAGTTTTTTTAATTATGTTTTAGTTTATTTCATTGTTCGTTGCTTTTGGAGACTCTTTGGAGATTCAAAATTTATTTAATAAAGGTATTTTACATTAACGTCTTTCAATTATTTATTTATTTCAATGTTTATTATTAATATGTGTGAGTAGTTTATTATTCTAAATAATATTCTGGACAAGATTGTAAACCGTTTATTTATTTAGTCATAATATGGAATTTATGTGCTTAATGCTTTAAACCAATCTCACACACCAATCACGTATTTAATAAGTTGTTTTCGCATATTACAACTAATGATTATTTGTATTGAGTGCATAGTGGTCAATATGTTTCTTTGTATAGAGTACCTAAATCTATGTCTATGATTATTGACAACAATTATTGATTTATAGGGCCATATTACTTGAGTGGATGTTCTAGGTGATTGTGTTCTAATTTATTTATTAATTAGCATATTCTGATTTATATTTGATTTAGATTAGGCATGAATCTTATTTATTTTTAATGCTATCAAAATTTCTAGTATATTGTGTTTTATCCAATAAGTAAATTTACAAGGATAAAGATATGACTTATTTCCATTGAATATAGAAAATTCAATAGTTTGCTAAAGGCTATTAACTTATTGTGATTGGAGTTTAATGATTTAGGATCGTTATATAAATATGATGATTGATTATGACTATGCTTAAAAGAAAATGTCCAGATATGACGATTTATATATCATTTTCTAAGATGTATTGCTTTGATATTTAATTTATATTGATTATTTGATTATTTGTTTGAATTGAATTAGATTAGTTTATTGAATTTAAATTTTTTATAGTTTGATTATTTTAATTAATTAATTGTTTTGTTTTTAGATTGATAGTGTTTAATTCCCCTTTTGATTAGATTAGTTAAATTAAAGCAAATTAAGTCTAATAAAAACTTAGGGTAGCCTTAATTCTTAAGAGATTTGCAAAATCGTAGTGGAGACGATATCTCATTTACCATTACTACAAATAATAAAAAATACGAGAAACTATTGTGCACGCTCAGCACGTGTCAACATATATCATATTCTTTTATCGTGGAACATTCTTTGATGATACATAAGGCATGGAAAGTCACCCTTAATGTTCAATCATACTACTCTCGATCTTTAGGTTGACTAAAAACATCCAAGTGATATTGATCATATCAATTCACTTAGACTTGGCCATTTAGCGGTCTAACATATCAAGGGATCCATAGATATATCTCTATATATAAGAGGGAAAATTCTACTTTGATTACACACCTTTACATATTATTCACGTGGAATCCAGTCACAACTTTCATAATCGTGTGGTTAAAGACAACGCTTGATTGTGTTAAATTACCATGCTCATAATATTGAAGTTTATGGTAATTTCACATCGAATGGCTAAATAATATACTTATCATGAGTAACACCTACGACTTTTATCTATGTGGTGTTCTCATAGCGGATCGATCTAGTTCCTTGTTCCCTAATATGTACTCATGATCTTGATTTGTATCCCTATACATATGATCATCATATGACCATCAATCAAGACTCATGCTAGTCTTAAGTCATTATAGTTCCCTGTATAATGACTAACTAAGGAAATTTATGATATTTTTAAAAATATCCATGTATCTTATTATAAGGTAAATATGCAATCACTTATAATAAAACACCAAACAAAAAACTCTACTTTATTAACTAAAATTATAAGATAAACAATGTTTGTAGATTGATCTAGGGCACATGCCCCAACAAAAGGGCCTACTAATAAGAATAAGGTTCAAACGTTGCCGTTTCACCCTCGCACCATCGAATGTATTGAAAATCCTAAACCTAACTTCTTTATGAAGGAAATAGAAAGAAATCCTTAATATTATCTCTTTGTTTGGTATCCCATCTTCTATCACACGTTCCTCGACCATTTGAACAAAGAAACACACTTCAAATCACTACAATGGTGAAACCCTACAAAAGATAACAAAATCAGTAATACAAACCCCAAAATGAAAACATTTCCAGTGATTCAAAACCTATATCGACAAAAAGATTACACTTACAACACTCAAGTTGATGCTTCGCTCGAAAATAAGGACGTCATGCCAGAGAAGGAATGGAAAAAATGGTGGTGGATGAGTTCGACATCTCTTGTTGGGGTGTTACTTCTCGTGATGAAGTAAGAGACAAGGAAGTGCATTGTGTAGTTGTTGAGGGAAAAAAGTGTTATTTCCATTAGAGGTATTTCAGGTAGTAGCAAAAACAGAACGCTGGAGTGCCATAAGTAAATGATGGGATACATATAGCCGGGCTAAAAAAAAATCAAAAACCATGACAGCAACATTATTGCCCATGTCATGGATTAAAAAAGCTTGGGCAGTACTTAAGTACTGCCTGAGCCAGGGTGGGGCTAGCCCAAGTCATGCAGGTCACTGACTTGGCTGGCAAAAGGTGGCCGGGCCAAGGCCAGACGAGCCCTGGCTAGACCAGTGCAACCCTTGGCCATGCCTATGGTGGTTCATGTGGGCTCAGCCTTGGAATGGCTGAGCTTCAACTCGGTCGATGTTAGCTCAGGTTTCAAAAAAAAGGAAAATATAAAAAGATTTAGAAAAATATAAATTTTGGGGAAGTGAGAAATAGTTTTTTTCCGTAATAAAGTGGAAATTTGGAGTTTTTGGGGTCCGTAAATCGAGTATTTGCCTCATAAATTGTGCTACGAAGCTCGGATGAACTTGAGATTTTGGAAATGGGTTTGAGGGCTATAAAAGACTCAAGTTGATGAAGTAAATCCTTAATTGAAGTTGAACAACCAAAAATTGATTTTGAAAGGAATTTATCAGGTTCATGCATTGTAAAGCACAAGAACAAACTCAAAATCGTGGCGAATTCAAGTGTAGACCTAGGAAATTGTTGAAACACGTCCGAAGGAAATTTAGGTTTTTTACAATCAAATTTGGGGATAAATTTTAGATAAAAGATTCATATGATGGTTTTTAGGATTTTTAGACTTTAAAATACCAAAAATGACTTATATTTGACTTGAACTTGTCTGTAACCATTATGATTAAAAGATAGTTAGTTTTAAATATCGAATATCATCAAAATAGACGCGACTAAGGTGTTTGGATAGGATTTTCTTTGTGTACTATAAGTTTATCCTATAGTGATCATTTCACTTATTTATTGTATTACAATTATGCATATTTCCTTATATCTCGATTGCACAATTGTTAAGCAGGGTATAATGCATCAAGGGTAGTGTGGGTCTTGTGTCCGAGTCTTAAGACTCCAATAGTTAAATCTTCATTGAGTATATTTTCCGTGGGAACCGAAACGAGTATTCGGAAACCAAAATAGCTCTTGTGGGTTGAGTTAACACGACTTAGCAGATTATCATCATGTAGTATGTTATAAATCATTTCTAATACTTCTATATTTTTATTAGTTTATTGTACACTTATCATTGAAATGTTAACAGAAAGGCTGTGATTCACATTTTTATTTACCTATTGATTCTCGACTCCATGAGTGTTGACGTGCCCTATAAGTTAAAAGCGCTAACTTCATGCCTTTCTATTATCGTTAAGTAAGGAGTTTTCTTGCGGCTTCAAAACTCAAGGGCAAGCTTGCGCACTACGGAGGATGACTTATAGGATTTATGTATCTTGCATTTGGCTATACATGTAATTAAGACAATGTAGAATTAACTTATCTGAAATTATTTTGCCTTCTCTTGGCGATTTTAGGTTCCAACTCAAGCAAGGAAAAAGAAGCTAGCCAACTATCCTTGAGAGATCAGAGATTCCTTTCTTATTTAAATATTTGTTTTTTATATGTATATTGCATAAATGAGTATAGGAACACTTGAGTGTTATGTGAATTATTTTGATTTCTATACATGTGTTTTAAAGTTGGAAAGGATTGTATTATCATTTTAGCGTGAGATAATGAATTGAAACTTATTTTGAGGATAATATAATGAATATATATATTTTATGGATATTTCCTCAGTATGGATGTGAGTACTTCTTAGCATTCCTACTTTTATGCAAGTATTTTGGAGAAAACTGGCATTTATGCTTTAAGTTTAGATATGGAGAAGATGCCGCCAATTTTTGTATAAGAAATATACTCGACCTTAAAGTTGATTTCTCAATTTGATCTAATAAAAGAGTCAAATAACTTGAATATTTAATGATTGAGTTACTTGTGGTTAATTTTTAATTATGATGGGAATCTCGAAGATTTTTTGGTTGACTGGATTATTAGGAATGGTAATCTAGGTCGATCAGTCTTCCTAATGGTGATGGGGATGATAAAGATTGTTATTTTTTATCCATGCCTTAAGGGCTGAATTTTTATTTTCCTTCTAGAAAAATCAATAATTTCATCTTTTTGTTTGTTTGGATCATAGATATAATATTCTATACCAAGACTTCTAATCAATGAAAGTATTTGAGACTTGCAAAGAAGAAAATATGTAGGAGATAACTTGATTGAAATAAAGATAGAGCTTTGATGAAAATATTGAACATAAAGTTTTGGCTCTAGAAAAGTAGTCATTTTAAAAATAAAACAAAATTTGAAGCTCGGATACTATAGAGATAACTCTAAAATATAAAACAACTTTAGATCATTGAAGAAGCATAGTGAAGTATTGTATTGATGCATAAACATATATATAGACACACATACACACACATAAGTGCTTCATTGGTCATATGTTAAAGAGTTCCCATGTGCATATTTTGGTACATATATAGCAAGATTCTTCATTTTAATTGTTTCCTTCTAACAATCCAGGATTTAAATTGTTTCCTTTTAGTGATATTTGACTTGACTTGTTTCCTTTCGATGATTTTTGATCTCATTTATTTCATTTCAATGATTGTTGACTTGAATTATTACATTATTAATAATCACCATTTGAAATGGTGCTCTAAAGTGTTTGAAAAAAATTCAAAATTATTGAGTAAACTCTTATCGATGTCAGTTTGATGTGAGCGGGAAAATGTGAAGGCCTGATAAAGAGATGGATGCTAAGAGAGGCACGAAAAGGGGAAAAATGAGTTGGTGAATTCCATGTAAAATAATATGTTGTTGGACATGAAAGAATAGATCGAAGACCGATTCATTTAAGAAGATTAAGCGTTAGAGTTAAAGCTAAACTGTTGAAGAACGGAACTAGAAGGGAGATGGGGTGAGATGGTTAATGAAAATTAAGAAAAATAAAAGTGAAAAGGCATTCGATTTGATTAACACTATTGAAAAAAATAATTTCAAAATCTTACTTTTTTAAAATATTTAACAATCTAACATTCTTCATTGATGTGACATTTTTAACTTTGTAACTATTTGAAAAGTGTGTTGAAAACACGACTTTAGTGTAAAATTTCCATAAAGACGTCGTGTTTTTAAGACATATATTTCCTCCTAACAAGAAAATCGTGTTTCAAAAACATTTTTTCTTACAATCTTACACTAAAGTCATGTTTTCAAAACATGATATTTTCCACATCAGCGAAGGATGTTAAATTGTTAAATATTTTAAGAGGAGTGTTAAACATATCTAATTTATTATCTTATTATAATTTCTTCTTCTCATGCTATTTTTTTTAGCAGCCATCTCTAGTCAAGATGAGCCTACCTCTTAATGTTAGGCTATTAAAGATCCGCATTGGAAAGAAGCCATGGAGAATGAGATCGAAGCATTAAAAAAAATAATACTTGGACTATGGAACCTCTACTTAACGAAAAAAACCCATCGGATCAAATGGGCTTATAAAATCAAGTATCATGCAAACAACACGATCAAACACTATCAAACACGATAAGTTGCTAAAGGATATTGACAATTCGAAGGCCTTGACTGCACATAAACGTTTGCTCCAGTGGCCAAACTTACCATTATCAGATGCTTACTTGCAATTGCGGCACTTAAAAAATGGGAACTTTATGAATTAGATGTACATAATGCATTCCTCTATAATGACGTAAATGAAGAGGTCTGTATGTCTCCTCCATCTGGATATTCAAAGCCAGATGATAATTGAGTTTGTCGCCTTCGAAGATCCATATATAGGTTCAAGCAAGAATCTCGACAATGGTTTGCTAAGTTTTATGCTACCTTATTCACTTTGGATTAATTGAATCTAAAGCAGACAATTCCCTTTTCATCTCACATTCAGGTGGTTTTTTACTATGGTACTCGTATATTTCAATGATTTAATTATTCTATCAAATGATCATTCTTCATGTCAAGCCTGGAAATATTATCTTGACACATGCTTTCATATTAATGATATGGGTGTTCTTAAATACTTCCTTAGAATAGAGGTTACTTGAACTTCTGATGGCATTTCTTTATGTCAAAGAAAATATGCACTTGGCATTCTTGCGCAGAATCAGACATGGTTTATTGTAAAGCATGTCATTTTCCAATGGAGAAACATCATCGACTTTCTTCCAACTCTAGGGCCCCTATGGGTAACCCTGCTCAATAACATCATCTTATCGGTCACCTCATTTACTTGACAATTACAAGATCGAAAATTACATACTATGTTCATATCCCAAGCTAGTTTATGCAAGACCCACGTGAATATCATTTTAGTATTGCGATAAGGGTTTTGCGCTATCTAAATCAACATTAAGTCAAATAATATTTTTCTCTTCCTCTAGTGATTTATGTCTTTATTCCTTTTGTGACACTGAATGGGAATGTTACCCCATGACTAATTAGTCACACTTACTTTGTCATTCTTGACCAATCCCCTATTTCATGGAAGACAAAGAAACAAATTGTCGTATCTCGCTCTTTCGCTGAAGCAGAATAGCGCTTGATGGCTGCCACACAAGCGAATCATTATGGTTGCGTACTCTCTTAGCTGATCTCATTGTTTCTTGTACTCAACCCATGCTTTTACATTGTGATAATCAAGCTACTCTCCACATTTCATCCAATCCAGTATTTCATGAACATACAAAATACATCGAAATCGATTGTCACTTTATTCGTGACCACCTTCAAAATAAGATCATCAACAGATGCTACATTCCTACGTAACGGTCTACTCTAATTAATCCTAATTAATTAGTTAATTATATATTAGGACCATAAACTCAAACCCATGTGGATGTTGCGAAAAAGTATAGGGCATGCCTTTATGGTTATTTTTATGTGATGCATGGTAGTTTGTTGTAATATTATTAAATATTCGTTTCACACTAAGGTTATGGTTTTTATTGTCGTGTTGTGCGTGAGTTATACGATGAGCGTGAGACACATTGTAATACGGTTATGGATTGGCTTGTAACTTAGACTAAAGTTTGAGGCTTAGTGAGTTTATTTAGTTATATAAATATTTCCTAAGCCATAGTAGCTAATTAATTTGATTTAAGCTAGCTTAAGTTACCAATAAGAATAAATGAGATTATTGATATGAAAGGGGCATTAATTAGTGGTGTTTTGTGATTAAAAAATAGATAGATTGATTAGATGTAGGTGTTGGATAAACAAGTGAAGGAAACAAATGGGTATATACCACCTAATTAAACCATATCTATAGCTCAAACAAGTTTTCTCTCTCTCTTCACAAGATTTAGACACCTCTCCAGCTAACCACATAATCCAAGGGCTCACATGTTGCCACCACACATACGCATACACACATACACACACATTTACTCTCCCTCTCATTTCCCTCTTCTTCTCCAAACTCACAAAGCTCTCATCCCACTCTCACCAAGCTCTCCTCCCACCCTCATGTTCTAAAGATCACAATCACTTCTCTCGCATTGTTCTTCCCTCTCGGCAGTTCTTGTCTCTACCGATCTTCTAGTCTGAGGTAATTAGTGGTGGTTTTTGTGAATTTTTGGAGAGATTTAAGAGCTTTACTGGTGAATTTACTCATGATATTGTGTTGCTTATGAAGTTAATGTTATTGTTATGTTGTTTTTTATAAAAATATTAAAAAAAAATTTCTTCGTCTCTACTCTAGAGATGAAACTCGTCTTCAAAGAAAGATGAATTGGGGCACCAACGGGTCGG
Source organism: Stephania yunnanensis (assembly GCA_039657365.1). Lineage (NCBI taxonomy): Eukaryota > Viridiplantae > Streptophyta > Magnoliopsida > Ranunculales > Menispermaceae > Stephania > Stephania yunnanensis. The sequence goes on along the minus strand of CM077584.1, from coordinate 45,170,608 downwards.
GCCAAGCCGGCCCAAGCCCAGCAACCCATTTGGGTCGATCGGGCATGGTTCAGGCCCCGACAAATACAATTAAATATTTTTAAAAAATAAATTAAATATAATTTTAAATAAAACAAAATACATAAAAATAGGAAAAATAGGTAGAAACTTTTAAAAAATCCAGAAAAATCAGAGAAAATATGAAAAATCGGAAAAAGATATAAAAGTGGGTTTCGAGACTTTTTCGGGCATTTGACACCCACTATAACTCGAAAAGTGTGCCACAACTAAAATTTGGAATAAAATTTTAATTTTTGGTTTTACATTATAAATTTATTAAATGTGACGCTAAAACATTTCAAAATGATAAAATTGAACACTACATAATTAAAAGGCTAGTCAAGTATCAGATGCCCAGTTTTAGGCACTAGCGCATCATTTCGGAGTGATTTCATGAGCATCGAGGTAAGTAAATCCATGAGAAAGTCAGCTTAGAATTTACTTATTTCAATTCTAATTTACTTATTTCACTATTACTTTTCGCTAGTTTGGCTTGCATACTTATTCCATTCTCGTGTGTGTTTGTATATAATCGAAGGAACGATATGACCCCTTTCCAACATTCTCGTTGATGACAATCTAATTGTTGCTACGGTGTTGGTCAAATATTAGACTACGCATGAGACTCCTCTCTGCAAGTTGATGATCTCGAGAGAGGGTTGACATGAGGCTCGCCTCTGTCACAGAATTCCTTTCTTTTGAGGCATTAGGCGAAAGTCTATTTTCTAACCAATATAGTTCCTCATTTCGACCGTGAAGAGGATTCGAGGATTACCTTGCCACCACCAGGGCCTTCTCGATTTAGTATTTGCACTTCAAGGTTCGATAGCTATACACCACATTCGCATTTCATATTCTTAATTATCTCTGCTACTTATATTCATGCTTTACATTTTCGTTTATTTACTTTCTTCCATGAATTTTAGTTGCTTTATTTGGATTTGTTGTGAATACTAACTAAATTCCTTTATGATTTACTCATTGGAACTTGTCATTTTTTATGGCAAGTTGCAGATCATATGACAAGCCAGATCTAAAAAGCCACAATAGCTTCACATGTATGTGTTTGTATTTATGTTAATATTACTTTTAGGATCATTTTAGGAGACCAATTACCTAATACATGTATATTAACACTTACTATACCTTCTTGTCACCTTCATTGATATATATGGTATCCCAATCGCCGGGTTTACACCTCGTAGGTTTTTAATCAATGCAAAACTTGTTTACATTACTTATTTGCATACTTTTAAGACTTCTACCATTAAAAAAACAAGTTATGTTGTAAAACTATATAACTTTGTATACTTCAACAACATAATAATTTAAACATCAAAATTAACTAAGTTAGATCATTTAATGGTTAGTTCAGGGGTCGTCATGGGCAAGTGTGTAGGTGGTGGCATGATCTGGTGACGTATCTGGCGAAATGGTGGTTCTCTATTTGTCGCAGAATTTAGGGATGTTACAACCTACTAAGTTTTAAGTCACTAATGTTGGCTTTCAAGGATCATGCGCAACGAGAGTTTTCGAAACCTTTTCGAATATTCCCGTACCATGATCCTATTGATTCCATTAAATTGATGTGCCAATAAAAGAAATCATACCTTAGCAAGAATAACTCATGTCTGCCTTATTTGGTGTTGATCGATTCCTTTAAGATGATGCAAGTGACAAATGTCCTAGCCCTAAAAATCCTAGGACAAAAATTCTCACAAAAAGTCTATAGGAAAAGTCTCTCTGGTGAATTCTCTCTCGAGGAAAATCACATTACAACTGTGACCCAAATGTCTTATTTATAGTACAATAGGTCGAGTTATAAAAGAACTCCATCTCCTAGTCACACTCCAAATAGAGTCCTAGATAAAGTCCAACTTTAAAAAAGATAGAGTCATAGAGAATCTATAATTACTAATTCAATAAGAGTTGTAATTTATCTAAAACTCAAATAAGAATTAAAGTCATACTATAATTCCAATTAGAGTCCTATTCAAAATAGGATTTACTAAGAGAACAAATTTCTAGTCACACTAGAAATTATGAGAATCTTGAATCCAAGTCAAACTAGGACATTTAATGAGAATCTTTAAAATGAATTTTATCAAATAAAATTAATTAACCTAGACAATATTAAATCGCGAGAATCCTTTTTTTGTGTACGACCCAATAGGCTCATACAACGTTGACAATGAACCAAAACCATTTTGGTACATGAGTCATAAGCGGTCTGTAACAAGGCATTATGACTACCCAAGTAGCATGAAGATCAATAAATCGATACAACCTAATAGACAGTGTATATCATATTCTTTTATCACGTGATATCTTTTGATTGAAATTAAGAAATGGAATGTCACCCTTATAGTTCAATCTACTAGTCTCGATCTTCGAGTAAACTGAAATTGTCAAGTGATATTGATCCAATCAATTCACTAGACATGACCATTTATCAGTCTAACATATCGAGGGGCCTAATAGATATCTCTATCTAAAAGAAAGGGAAAATTTCCATCTTGATGACACAACATCCACACAATAGTCGAATAATGACCAATCATAAACTTTATAATCATCCGATTAAAGACAACATCTGATTGTATCAAATAATTATACTCATAATGTTGGAGTCTCTAGTGATCTCGAGTCAAAAGACTAAATGATATAACTCTGATGAGAATCACTTATGACATTGACCATGTAGTGTTCTCATAGCGGGTCGGTCCAGCATCTGTTCCTAACACATACCAATTATCTTAATATGTATCCGTATACGCATAATTATCACGTGATTATCAATCAAGACTCATACTAGTCTTAATTTATTATTGTTCCCACAATAATAACTGACTAGGAACATTTAGAATAATACAATAATTATTCATGGACACTATTATAAAAGAAACATGCATCTACTTATAACATTTACAGAATTATCCTAGGGTACATACCCTAACATCTCCTACTTACACTAGGTCCAATCCTATACGTATCCAATACCGAGTAACCTTAATGCATTCTCAGTGGAAGAAGTTTGTTTATGTATCTTCCACATTGTTTGTTATTGATGTTTTGCAAATCTTTTCGTTCTTTCTTTTCTAACAGAAAAATGTTCAAGTGATTGTTTAGATCTATAGTGTGATTTAGGTTCCATAACCTAAATTTGTCCATTAGTTTTACATTAAAAGCTTACATTTTTTCCAACACTTGGAACCATACCTTATTCAATCATGAACCTTACGATCTATACATTTTCTTTGGTTGCATCAAATGCCGCTAAAAACTCAGTTTATGTTATATGACTTGTTAGAGTGAGTTTAAAAAATTTCCAACTCATTCATACGAAGTTAACACATATCCATATTGCGATCATTAATCTTTTATATTAATTTGAAAGTTTGCATTGTGTAACCATTTAAAAGACTCATATCTTTCAAACCTCTGCAAATCTAATAACATCTCTCAAGTGTTTCAGAAGTACTCAAGAATGTTATTAATAAATATCAGTGACCTTCACTGGAATCTATGAGATGTATGTAATTTTTTCCCAAAGTATATGACATACCAAGTTGAGTGCAAAGTAAAACATATGTGATGATTCTCATAGCTAATGCGTAAGAAATCATATTTACATTGTCATGCTCATCATTTGTCTTAAGACTTTGAGTCTTGTAGAGACTAATGTTATAAGATATAAATACAAATTCTTTTAAGAATCTTGTACACTAAAACCCTTTTAGTTAATTGTCTTTATAAGCACTCTTATTTAAAACGATTAGCCTCTTAGATCTATCTCTATAAATCATATCACAAGGATGTAGGCTTAATTGTATAAGAGTCTCATTGAGCAATTTTACTCATCCAAGACTTGACATTCTGCAAGGTCAGGACGTTGTTTCCAATGAATAATATATCATCAACATACATATTCAGAAAGCTAATTGTGCTCCCACTAACCCTTATATATACACAAGGTTTATCTTTGATTCAATGAATGTAATTCGTTAATTATTTCATCAAAACAAAGTTCCCAACTCTGATAAGCTTACTTGATCCATAAATGGATCTTTAAGCTTGCATACCTTTCTCAAACTTTTAAGATAATAAAAACCATTAAGTTGTGTCATACACATCTTTAAGGAGCATAGAGCAATGTTATTTTTGACATCCGTTTGTCTTATCTTATAGTCAAACTATGAAGTAATGACAATAGAATTCTAGAAATTGAGCTTAGCTACTAGTGAAAAATCTTATTATAATCAACACTTTGATTTAGATTGGAATTTTTGATAAGTTGCGTTTTTAAGTATGCATCTTTTCCTTTTTCATGTCACTTTAATTGATTTACATCCAATGTTCATACCATCTTCAGGTAAATAATTCAAGTGCTAAACTTGGATAACGTACATGAATTAAAAATAGAGTTCATAACATTCAGTCTTTTCATCCAATCTAAATGAGATATGTTCTTAATAAGTAGTGATTCATTCTGATCCAGTATCGAAAATACATCACTACTACCAATGATAAGAAATTCCAAACTTCTTTGACCAATTTCCTATTATTCTAGATTTTCAAGAGATATATGTTACTTTTGTATACTCAACTAATTCAAAGGTTTGTTGATCTTCCTAAAGTGGTTCGGTTTTGATTTGTGGCTCATGAACATTTTAAGATTTTCTTTATTTGCAATAATGTCTTTAAAAATAAACTTTTTATTTCAAAAGACATGATTTTGAGCAACAAACAATTTGTTCTTAATTGTATAAAATAGTATCATAGCGTTCAACAACAATTAGACATAAAAGACTTAGACATCAAACTTTATGTGACTTAATGTCTTACGCAAGTCTCACCTCCTCAAATCTCAAGAAAAGACAAAATAGGTTTTTTATTCCATATCATAAATGGAGTTTTATAAACCACCTTAACAAAAATAAGGTTTAGTGCGAGTGCCTTGGTTTCTAAAGTATAGCCTCAATAAGACATCATAGAAAAGTCGGTGTCACACATCATAAATCAAATTATATCTTATATAGTTCAATATATCCTCTTAAACGATCATTTATCAAATGACGTTCCTAGTGGAGTTAATTGCAAGACAATTTCACAATTTCCAAGATGGTCACTTAAACTCTTGGCTCAAATATTATCCACCTTGATCTCATCAAAGTATGTTAATAGTATGCCAAGTGATTTTTTTATACTCATTTTGAAATGTTTGTAAAAATTCAAAATTATGTCTTCCTGACAGGATTTGTAATTCATTATAAAATGAACAATTTCATTCTATGAACAATAAAATTCGTTCTTTAAGCCTTTCTTTAGAACTTGGCAAAGTATAGCTCACAACTAAGGTTTATGTGTCCAACACAAACACCTTTTGTAGCTTTTACCTTCCCTTTATCTTTCTTTATTAAATTCCTTCATTTTACGAACCATCAAATATATATCTAAGGCCCCTTTTTATTATTTAGTCTTACAATTTTAAATATTATATGCAACTGTAAACAGTGTTCTCCATGTCTTTCAAATTTAAAACTATTTTGATGAATTATATATCAAATCTACTGCCTACTTTTGGCACATGAAGATTCAAGCCTTTTGAGATAATTAATATAGTTCTTTCATGTTCCAAACATAAAGACATATTAATATATTCTCAACCATTTTACAAGAATCTATGAATTTTGCAATCTTATGCCCTTCCCATGTGACTTACTGTTAGAACATTTCTTTTCGGTGTCATTATCATATCATTAATTTTCAGGGCACGAGTCTTTCCTAAAGTCGGTTTTATATTTGGTAACATGACATATAATCCTTGTACTAATAGATGGTAGTTTAAAGGAATCATTAATCTAAGACATGCTTCCTTATTTTATGGTTGATAACATTTATCAATTTTCTAATTAAAACAGGAAAATTAATCTTAGAAATTATTTTATCCTCATCAAGGATTGATCGCAGTTACTCTAGATTACTAAAAGTTTAACATCTACACCTAGAAGATTATATAGAATAATTTATTAATGAGTAATTAAACTCCTACTAAATCAATAATCCTCATAAATATTAATTTAGTGGTCTAAGATCCATATTTCACTTAATTTTGAGATAGCTAAGGCAAGACACTCAAAATCAAGTTATTTAGGTAGGCAACCATTACCAATTGCACCATATGCAACTCTTAGGTTCTTTATGAGACTTAGACATCATATGTCAAAACATGTTACGTCTCATCTATGTCTAAAGCCCAAAACCGTTTTGTTAACTTTATTAAGTCAAACCAATTTAAAACATCCAGGTAACCATTACCCAGCTTGCCTCGCCAAGATAATATAATACACCTTGTGAAGGGAGACGCGTATTGATGTGATCGAGGCCTTGACAAGTGTTTTTATTCCATTTTAGTAATCATATTACAAATAGACTTGCTTTTAATTTTAATTTGTAATCTTGTTACAAGATAAATGGGTGGCATTAACTTAAAATTCTAATCGAGGAATTTTTATCAAGTTGTATGATTCATGTAGTGTTTTTACAATGATTAATTCTAGCATCTATTTAATTATGGAATATTATTTATATACCTAATACGCATAGAATAAAGATCATTAAAATAAAACAAGAATAAACATCTTCATATATCAACAAGGCATCATAAAACAAATCAAGGAAATTAAGAATTTTCTAAGTGCATGAAATATTATATTTTCATTAATCTCATTAATTAAATATATCTCAATATAATTTTTATCGAACTCTAGTTAATTAAAACCCCTTTTAATTAAATATTTTAATTGATATTAATAATAGCCCCACTAATTTAAATTGATATTAATTCATTTAAAACACCTTCCAATTGATTTAATTCAATCCAATTAATGAACAATAACCCATTTAATTAATGGTAATTAATCAATTAAAACTTCTTTCAATTAATGTATATAACTCGATTAATATAAATAGAGTTGTAATCCTATTACAACTTGGGATGGATAGCATAGATAGCTAAGTCATTCCAATGAGTCGGTGGATGAGGGATCGAATCCTACTATAAATAAAAACCCACTTATTTATTCCATTTTTGTAATCATATTACAAATAGACTTGCTTTTAATTTTATTTTGTAATCTTGTTACAAGTTGAATTGCGAGCTAGGATGGCTAAAGCATTCTAAGAAGAGTTGAATGGCAAGGGATCGAATCCCGTCTTAGCCAAAATCTTTTTACTTTTTTTTATCAATATCATGGCTTTCATATCCCATACAACCACCAACACATTAAACTACACATATCAATATACACAAATAGTGAGATCTTATCTGCCAAATTTGATGCGCATCCATTTTGTGCGTGACGATGTGACTACATCAAAAACACCATGTTGATACTTTCACAATTTTGCATATAGATTAATTCTATTAAACGCAATAATGCAATCGTATATAAAACATCATGATTGAATTATATATATCATGTATATCAATAAATAAGGGCACATTACAATTTAATTAAATCATGTCAACTGGCTCTGATACTACTATTAGGTTTCAGAGATCATGCGCAGTGAAAGTTTTTGTAACCTTTTTGAACATCCCTGAACCAACATCCTATTGATTCCATTAAATTGATGTGCCAATAAAAAAAATCATACATTAGCATCCATGTCTTCTTTATTTGGTGTTGATCGATTCCTTTGAGACGCTGCAAGAGATGAACGTCCTCTATCAGAAATCCATACGCGAACAAACGATCATGATCTGGAGTGTTAGCCCTAAAAACCCTAGGACAAAAATTCTCACAAAAATTCTCTAGGAAAAATCTCTTTTGGGAAATCTCACTCGAGAAAAATTACATTACAACTGTGACACTAATGTCTTATTTATAGTACACTAGGTCGAGATGTAAAAGAACTCCATCTCCTAGTCACACTCCAAATAGAGTCCTAGATAAAGTCCGACTCTAAAAAGGATAAAGTTATAGAATCTACAATTACTAATCCAATAAGAGTTGTAATTTATCTAAAACTCAAATAAGATTTAAAGTCATACTATAATTCCATTTAGAGTCCTATTCAAAATAGGATTTACTAAGATACAAAATTTCTAGTCACACTAGAAATGTGTGAGAATCTTGAATCCTAGTCAAACTAGGACATTTAATGAGAATCTTAAAAATGAATTTTATAAAATAAAATTCATTAACCCAGACAATATTAAATTGCACAAATCCATTCTTTGTATGTGACCTAATAGGTTCATACAACGTTGGTAGTGAACCGAAACCATTTTGTTACACAAGTCATAAGCAGTCTCTAGCAAGGCATTATGACTACCCAAGTAGCATGAAGATCAATAAATTGATACAACCTAATAGTCAGTGTATATCATATCCTTTTGTTACGCGATATCTTTTGATTGAATATAAGACATGGAATGTCACCCCTATAGTTCACTCTACTAGTCTAGATCTCCGAGTAGACTGAAATTGTCAAGTGACATTGATCCAATCAATTCACTAGACATGACCATTTATCAATCTAACATATCGAGGGGCCTAATAGATATCTCTCTCTAAAAGAGAGGGACAAATTTCATTTGATCACACAACATCCACACAATAGTCGAACAATGACCAATCACAATCTTTATAATCATCAGATTAAAGACAACGTCTGATTGTATTAAATCATTATACTCTTAATGTTGGAGTCTCTGGTAATATCAAGTCAAAAGACTAAATGATATAACTCTCATGAGAATCATTTATGACATTGACCATGTAGTGTTCTCATAGAGGGTCGGTCCAACATCTGATCCCAACAGATACTCATTATCTTGATCCGTATCCATATACGTATAATCATCACATAATTATTAATCAAGACTCGTACTAGTCTTAATTTATTATTGTTCCAACAATAATAACTGATTAGGGACATTTATAATAACACAATAATTATCCATGGATACTATTATAAAAGAAACATGCATTTACTTATAATAGTTAAACAACGTCTACATAAATGGCTTAGGGCACATACCCCAACATCTGATATATTTATAAAAAGATTACGATCGGTTCCAATCACTAGAAGGCAAGTTGGGCATTCATGTTCCTCATGCTCTAACTTGGGGGGAGTATTAAGGAAAGATTATGGGATCTCATCAATATATGACTGTTGTAAATACATACCAAATATGCACCTATCAATCTATTTAAATTTGGTAGTAATTTCAATTCCCTCAATCAATGCGACGTAGTCATTTCAAGGTGTTTCTTGTGCATCTCCTATTTAAAGATCATCAATGTAAAATCAAAGTACCTTTTATGAGGACCCTAATTCTCACAAATTGGGCCTCGCCCGGCCTAGGCCTACGTGGACCCCTTGAGTCAGCCCTTGCAAGGTAAATGCAGGCCTCGTAAGCCTCCAGTTCCATTATTAATTTTTTATGTAAATTTTGTACTTTAAAGTTGAGTTATATTAATGGTTTGTAGGATTTAATATTAAATGGAAGCAGTTTATGATTTAAATAACTTAACAAATGAAAGAAAGAGTTCGACAACCTATAAGTGGAACCCTGTATATATATAAAATTGTATGTTTGGTGACAAAGTATGAAAAGTAAGCAAAAGTGATATACAAGTCTATGTCTCTCAACCCCAAAATACCCTCTAGTGTCATCAAAACAATATATATACATAATTACAATACAAAAGTGCAAAACCTATAAGTGAACAAGAGGAGAGGCCGCTTTGAGACTCCTTAAAGAAAGTCATCAATCACCAGCTCATTGCCCTTGCCCATCTATCTTAATGTTGCAACACTGCTAGGTCAGGACAACCACCTATAACCGGTCCTAGAGGATTAATCCATTGGAGGATGATGACGATGCGACTTTCAGATGACGATATTAATTTCCTTATTCTATTTTTCTTCTTTGTCTCTGAGTGATATTGTATGAGATCTTCTATATAACTCTAGTAATGGTGATATACTCTCTGATCTGTGATGATACTTTGTGTTTGTGGTGGTGCTACATTATGTGCTCTATGATTGGTGATTTGATACATTTATTATAGAACGATAATAGTTTATTCATATATATTCTTAATATATTCCATTTGATGAAATTTATTTATTGAGTTTATTCTTATATTGATTACCCAATTTATGATTATATCAATTCCTTTATACTTCACATGGTATTTTTGTTTGTTGGAAATCCTGAATTCACTACAAAAAAACAGCAAATCAGCAACGGAATTAGAAACGGAACTTATTTCCGTTTCTAAATCAGAAACGGAATTAGAAACGGAATAAGTTCCGTTTCTAAATGTAACAGTTAGCGACGAATCGACAGGGAAATATTCGAGACGGATTTGAGACGGATCGAGAGACGGAATTAGAGACGGAATTAGAGACGGAATTAAATTCGTCTCTCAAATTTGCGCCACCATTCCCGCCAAATTCTTCATTTCTTATGGCCGTTCATCATTCCTCGAGATTTGTATTTTGTCTGATCCTGGCAGCCTCTTCTCCTTCCCGCACCCCACCCCCCCAACAAAACAGCAAATCCCCAAATCATTCCCACGAAAAAACCCCAAAAACCTAAATCCGTCTCTCCGTCTCGTCGCGCCGGTCGATTGTCTCGTCCCCAGACGTCCATCCCGTTCGATCGTCTCGTCTCTCCGTCTGGTCGTGCGAGCTGGTCTCTCTGGTGCTCTGCTCTGGCCGTCTGGTCGCGGTGGTCTCCGTTTCTCCGTCTAGTCGTGCTACCTGGTCTCTCTGCTGTCTCTGGTCTCGCCGTCTCTCTGGTCTCTCCGTCTCGTCGCGCCGGTCTCCGTCATCGCCGATATCTCTCGCTCTCTCTGGTCTCTGATTCGGATCCGGTTAGCAAGGCATTTGTAGTTTTGGAGTCTTACTACAATCTTCATTTCTTATTTTTTTTTTATTGTTCTTTATAATGCAGGCAACACTCATGATCAAGAGCTCTTCAGCTTTCATAGAGATCATTCACCTTGTGACGGTTTTGAGGAAGTACTGAACTGCTTGGCTGTTTTCGCTAAAAATTTGCGTCTGTCAGGTTGGCGTTCTAGTCCCCTTGTTTATCTAATTTAAAAAATTTATGGAATAATCCGTCGGGTGACATGAGAATTATTTAAGTTTCCGCTATGGTTCATTTGATAGTTCGATCTTCTAGTAAACATCGGAGTTGAAGGCAAGAAGCTATTTTATCTAGAAAGATTTTCCAATTTAAATTAAGCATGCAGACTTCATAAATTTCCATCTATCAATAAATATTTGGGGTGTCCGGTGTTCCTACGTACATTATATGCGGCATCCAGGAATATTAAAGTCGTAATACTTGTTAGCATTGCAAATATTATGCTCATGAATGAAATATGTTATAGATTTTCACTTGAACTGAAGCTATATCTGCTAGGGAAGGCAGTCATATATATGCCTTGATGTTCAAATATAGGAAATGAACATAATGTGGCTGACCATTGTGTATACTAGGTTTTCTTAGCGGCTCGGCTATATACTAGTCGAATAAATGGATTTAAATAAAAAATTTATTTTCTTGAAAGGTCTTAGCTATTATGGTCATGGAATCCATTTTATTTTTGTAAATTCGTGCTTGGCAATTGGCCGTGTGTTATAGTACTACCTTATTGTTTATGAACTATGAAGGAACAAACTCTTGATCAGGTGACATATTTTAAGAGTTCAGTTCTTATAATTGTTATTACTTTATGAGGTTTTATTTTAACTGCTGTTCTTGAGTGATTTGATTTGTTCCTTGGTTGATTGTGCATTAGTTGGTGTTCTTCACTTGATCTATTAAGTTAATGTTGTGTCTTTTGTTTGGTTTAGAAGTTTTTGTTCTCTTCTTCTCTTACATGCATAGTTTTTGAGGTTATGCTTGTTCTATTTTTAGGTTTATTAATATGTACTATTTCATTTCAACCTTTTAATTGAGCAATTCAAGATTTATATTGATTAGTATTTGGTTGTTATTCCATGTTTATTTTATCGGTAAAGCATGTCATCCGTATTTGGTTGTTATTCCATGTTTATTTTATCGGTAAAGCATGTCATGAGAGTCATTATAATACATTAGAATCATGTCTTGAGGTAATTACTTTGTCGTTTGATGTTATAGTTGTTAGTAATTTCATATTCATGCACTTGCTATGGATGATTGATTAGTTAGGTGTTGTTGGTTACGATTGAATAATACCTATAATTACTTAATTTCTACTACTAGTTAGGGTTAGAAACACTAGGATTACTCTTTTAGTGAATGTTGTTTGTTTCACATTACATTTCTAGAGAATGGAATAAACCTATAACCTTAAGGACGTATGAGTGAACAAGTAGTAGACGCGTTGATACTATGTGGTATTTGTATGCCTCGATATCGATATAGGTTAGGCGCACGGCCTCAACTTCGATTCCCACATAACTAAATGTCGGGCTACTTGGTGGTCTCTTTTCGCAATCTTAGGGTCTTAAAAATTTTAATTTAAGTGCAAGAGGCGGGATGAAACTGTTCAAACACACATCAAACTGATTTTCAAATCAAATACACAAAACTATGTCGATTAAGCACAAGAAAGAGTTTATATCAAGGATTTCCTTACAACCAAGAGGATGACAAAAGAGATCACTTTGCAGAGACTCTTATATTCCTTTGAAAGCCTCAAAGGTCTTTGGATTTGAGGACTTAAGAACAACCACAAAGATCTCCTATTGCTCCTTCTAAAAAATCAAATTTCTTCTCTTTGTAGATCTTTAATTTTGAAATGTGTTTCTTCTCCCTTATGTTACAACCAAGTTTGTGGTGGTTTTATAGTGATAGGAATTCCAATATGACCGTTTATAGCCGTGTTAGGAATCCAGGAAATCAAAAATTCAAATGTAAAGCTTGATTTCCAAAAGTCAAAAATATTTGGCGTGGCTAATTAGCGCGCTAATATTTGGAATTAGCGCGCTAACTGCAGAACTCAAAAAAATTATTTTATCCCTTTGTGTTAGCGACCCTTAAACTCGTCCAGGACCTAACCAACCCTTATAATACATGTTATACATGTTTATTATGAGTCATTTACAACAATCCTTTTGATAATGCCCAAGCTTCTTACATAAACAACATAACTCAATCAATTCCTTCTCTTTAGATTGTGATGACTCATTAATGACTTCCTAACTTTGTCAATTTATTCTCTATTCATGAGTTTAATGTGCGAACCTCGTTCTTTCACTTAGCTATCAATTTCTTCTAGATGGTGTAGATCGCATTTCGATTTACAATATTCTCCATTTTGGAGGCTTCTTATCATCTTAATCATTATTATTTCATTACTTGAATAGACAACCTAAACTCGACAAGGGTTACGTTCGACTAGGAATGTCGTCTACAAACAGAGATCGGATGTACAACCGGCTCGACAACGGTTATGTTCGAATTGAATTCGCGGCGAAGGTTAAAGAATTCATATCATTTGCAAAACAACATTGTCCTACATACCAAAGTGAACGGAAGATTAGATGTCCGTGCAATTTTAAGAAATGTCGACTTGTTCCGTACTGACGTCGAAACGGTTGAGCACCACCTATGTAGGTATGGATTTGTCCGGGGATATCACGGTTGGTACGAACATGGTGAGAACGGAGATGAAGGGCCGCAAAATTTTCACGCAATGGATTGCCATATTGATGATGCTTGATGTTCGAGGCTACGATCCGACACCTTACCGCGAGATGCTACACAACGTGGCAGTCCAAGTTTCAATTGGAATGTCGTGGAAGAATCACCAAACCCCCAAGCACGCCAACTATATGACATGATTGATGCAAGTAGGGAACAATTGTGGCCTGGTTGCGAAACCATGACAACGTTATCCGCAATGGCAAGATTACTTGCGATCAAGTCGAACATCATATATCGAACGAGGGTATAATGAAATCATTAAACTCATGAAGGATTGTTTGCCAAATGACAACTCAATGGTTGAGAATTTTTATGCCACTAAAAGACTAATGCGAGGTCTAGGTCTACCCGTTGAGAAAATAGATTGTTGTGAGGACCAATGTATGATTTATTAGGGAGTGGACTCTGAGTTGACGTCATGTAAATTTTGTGGGAAATCACGATACGTTGCACATCGACGAGGTCGTGGTCGAAACACAAAAAACCGCCCTTGCAAAAGAATGTACTACTTCCCTTTGGGCCCTCGGTTGCAACGATTGTATGCGTCTGAGTCAACCGCAAAACATATGCGATGGCATGGAGATCATTCATCGCTTTGAAGATGTTATGCAACACTGTTCTATTCGATTGCTTGGAGACATTTTAATGACGTCAATAAAGACTTTGCCGCCGAGGTTCGGAATGTTCGTTTAGGATTGTGCACTGATGGTTTTCAAGTATTTGGGATTTCCGGGAAATCGTACTATTCGTGGCCCGTGATTTTGACTCCTTACAACCTTCCACCGTCGATGTGCATGAAATCTGAGTTTATGTTCTTAACGGTTATCGTTCCTGGACCGACCAGCCCAAAGCAGAAAATCGACGTGTTCCTTCACCGCTTGTGAAAGAGTTGCAAGATTTATGGAACAATGGGGTGGTTACATACGACGTTTCCACCAAGACAAATTTTGTCATGCGAGTTGCCCTTTTATGGGACTGTTAGTGATTTCCCCGCATATAGCATGTTGTCCTGGTTGGAGCACACACGGTAAGTACGCTTGTCCATATTGTATGGAGGATACAAATGCATTTCAATTGCGAAATGGAGGTAAGACATCGTGGTTTGACTTGTCATCGTCGTTTTTGGAGAAGTCATCACCATTAAGGAAAGACAAAAAAATTTCATTAGAGGCAAAATGGTCATAATCGATGATCCGCCGCTTTGCGGTCTGGTGAAGAAATTTTGGCGAAATTGAATCGTTTGGCTTGATGAAGGTGACAAAATCGGCGTTGAATCTGTGAATGGGCGGATAGCTAAGAATTCGGAATGGAGGAAGAAAAGCATATTCTGGGACTTGCCGTATTGGAAGACAAACTTGATCCGCCACAACTTAGATGTCATGCACATCGAAAAAAATGTTTTTGACAACATTTTCAACACTATTATGTGTGTACCGGGCAAGAGTAAGGACAATGCAAAATCGAGGCAAGATATTCGTGAATATTGTCACCGACCTTCTCTACACATTGATTCGGCGACAAATACTTACGTCCTTGGGTGCTATGCTCTTGATACATCAAGAAGACAAAAATTGTGCGAGTGGGTTGAAAAGTTGCGTTTTCCTGATGGTTACGCATCGAATCTTGGTCGATGTGTAGATCCAAAGAAACTGCGAATGTTCGGCATGAAGAGCCATGATTGTCATATATTCATGCAACGGTTGATACCAATTGCATTCAGAGAACTTCTCCCAAACCCGGTTTGGGTTGCAATTAGCGAATTAAGCCTATTTTTCCGGTCCCTTATCATAAATGTGTCGATCAAGATATGGAGGTCTTAGAGTCTGAAATACCAAAAATCATTTGCAAGTTGGAAAAATTTTTCCCTCCAAGCTTATTTGACTCTATGGAACACCTACCAATCCACTTGGCCTACGAGGCCCGTTTGGCCGGTCCCGTTCAATTTCGATGGATGTATCCATTTGAGAGGTACTATCTTGAGCCCTTGATATTATTTTCCCATTCAATAGGTTTTATATCAACATTTCCTATAACATTCATATAGGTACCTTAAACATTTGAAGAACAATGTGCGAAACAAAGCGAAGGTTGAGGGCTCCATGTGTAATGCTTATTTGGTCGAAGAGGTCACATCCTTTTGTTCTTACTACTTCGAAGATCACGTCTTTACGTTGCATGACAAAGTGCCACGTAACGACGATGGCGATCTCGGGCCCACACCGAACTTCGTTGGCAATTTCTCAATTTTCACTTATCCCGGTCGACCCATGGGCAAGTCGAAGGAGCGGTACTTAACAGAGCGGGAGTATAATGCCGCTCATTCGTACATACTTGCTCAATTGTCCGAGAGATCGCTCCTTACGTTCGCATGTCCATCACTTTCTTTCATTAATGCAAGTACATTCATTGTTCATACATTATAAATACATCCGACTTACACGTTCGTTTCTTCTAGGATATTCGTCGATGAAATCACTCAAGCAATGGGGGAGTCGCAAGTTGATAGTAGTCTAGAGCACAACTTCCCCATTTGGTTTCAAACATATGTAAGGGCATTACTTTTGTACGTTATAGATTCAAATGTTTCTCCCATAACTAATGTGTCATATTGCATCTCTAATTTTGACGAATAGGCTCGAAATTCTATAGTTGACGAGACGCTCGTTGATCTTTCTGTTGGTCCTAGTCGATCATGTACTTGTCTACCCCGGTTACCTTGTTAATGGGTATAAGTTCCACTCCGCAACATATGACGTTAATAGATCGACGCAGAAGCAATGGTGTTTTGGTGAAGGGTTCAAACTACGCTGATGTTTCCCATAACTATTATGGAGTACTTGCAAGAGGTTGTGGAGATTGAGTATACCGGCCTCAAACGTGTGGTCTTGTTTAAGTGCGAATGGTATGACCCTACACCGAATCATGGTGTGAGGACTCACCCAACACTTCAATTGGTAGAGGTTCAACGAAGTCGACGATATAACAACTACGAGCCATTTGTACTTGGCAATGCAAGCCACTCAAGTCTACTACCTTTCGTACCCTTCTATGCGGAACGATCGACAAGAATGGCTAGCGGTTTGTTGTTTCGACCAAAATTCGGCCGACGAGGAAACTAGAAAAGACGATAATGACCAGGGCTCGCAGAGATTGCTTTCCAAGATGGGATGCCCACCACGTGCGTAGTCGATGATGCGACGTCGATATCAACAACTGGATGTTCCGTCTGGGACTCGATTCATTGTTGAAGCGGGTCCAAGCGATGAAGTTTATAGTGGAGATGAATCAGAAGAAGAATCATCACCTTCTACTCATGAGAGTGAATTTGAAACGGATGATAGCGAATAAAGTTTGTATATGATATGTCAACGACCAATAATGTAGTTACTTTTATTTGCATGGATTTTGTTCTTATTAAGTCCAATAATATAGACTCGAATTTCTACTTTTTGTATGCCCTTCTTTTATGATGTTTTACTCGTGAATATTGTTAGGTATCATGGCCGGACGTGGTCGTAGGGGATGTCGAGGTTTGCCATTAGGAGGCCATCGTCCAGGCGGAATAGGTGCGGCACCGACATCTGGCGGCGAAATACCAACGGCCCTCGTGGTCGGGCCACGGGAGGGGTCCATAGAGGTCGTGGCGGTCGAGGTCGTGGTTCGATACCTCCATTATCGATTCCGACTTCTCGGTCTCTCGAGCACGATACGGCCCCGCGGCGTCACCCTTCCCCTTCCATACCGTCGGGGTCGTCTCGTACCATCTTCGTCGTCATCAAGGACTATGCCTACTACACACTTCCCCACACCTTCTCCGACATCAATGACTCCTTTACCCACGAGGCTGCACCCCACCCACAGCATCACCGGCAGCATCCCGAGAGGAAGACGTAAGAGCAGGGTTGGAGGTGACAGGCCCTCCGCGGCCACCTCAGAGGCCAGGGATGGAGCCCCCTCGCGTGCAGGGGATCCCTATCACGCTGATTGCCAATGATACGTAAGTTTGCGTTTGACTTTTATATGTCAATTTCAATATGGATGTCAAATATTGAAGAAGTAGTTAAGGTGATATGCATGTTCATGAAACACAGGAGTTGCATCCTTCGCACTTTTGTGCACGGAGGATGACAAAAGTTTTTAAACGATGGATGATTCCTGAAGGGTATTGTTGGAAGTCGGTACCGCCTCATCATAAAGACCAATACTGGCGATAATGGAAGGTAAACAAGACTACCATGTGCCTTATGATTTATACTATTTTCTCAAATAAGTGCTAACAATAGCAATCGCCAATTTGTAGATATTTTTTAGATGGGATGATGCGCTTCCCGAGGATCTCGTGCGAGCGGCGTACGACAGCTTGCGAGCACAAGGTACACGCGTTGATGCACAAGTTGAAGAAGAATCGGGTGCGACGGTTTATGTTACGAGATGAGGCATGGAGGAGATACTTGCAAGATCTTGGGAGAGCGAGGACTTCCGTGCTAGGTCTAGGCAAGCGACGGAGAATAGGAACATCGAGGTCGAAGGCCCCGAGACTGGACCTTCGAAGCACGGTGGTGGTTCCGTGTCATTTGCGACTACCCAAGAAAGATTGGTTAGTTTTTTTTAACATCTAGGATATTTTGTACATTTATACTCTTGTTCACTATGCTTGGTCCTCGCACGCAGTGATTCATCCGAGACGCCACCGTCGGTGAATGATTTGTACTTGCATCTCCACACCGTTAATCACGACAGACGACATTCATCGATACTAGATCGGAGCGGTTCTATGTAAGTATAGAAATGATATGTAAAATATTATTAAGTCTTTCACTTACCCCATATCATGTACTTTGTTTGTTGTGCATATATGCGGGATAGGCTCCGAGCGAGACGTCGGGAGGCGACCCGAGCTACACCGGAGCAATCGGTGGATGATGAGGCGGTGTACCTCAATGTGGCGGGTGAGTCTTCCAAAGGACGTGTCTACGGACTCGGTCCGTAGGGAGAAAGAAGAGAGAGATACGGAACTCCTGGTGCTAGCACGTCGCAGACGCCGGATGTGGTGCCGCGGTCGAGTTCGATGTCGTTGCGGAGCAACTACGAAAGGTTATGAACTTCATGCAACAAATGCGTCTTGGGATGGACATGGACGAAATAGACCTAGCTCAAAGAACAACCACCACCACCGCCACCACCACCGCCACCTCATGACCAAACGGCATGCGCCGCAAATAGATCCGGTCGATCCACCCCAACAAGGGGACAATGTTGGGCGTGAGACGTAAGCGTGGCTCTCGAGAGATGAGCGGGTTGGTGATACATAGGTACTTCACTTGTTGTTTGTTTCAATTGCTTAGATTAAACGTTTTATAGTGTAGACAACTTTAGAAATTCATCGAATTACTTTATGATTCACACTTCTTTTTGTGCATTTTTAGGTCGATGTTCCATATTTTATCGTGGATTTTATTTTTTTCCCTTTTGCTCCCCCAATTCTTTTTTTTGTTTTTAAGTAAAATATACTATAAATGTAGAATGTTTGCAGAATTAATCCATGGGAGAAGAAAACATCTTTGTTTGTTGTGTGCAAATCTTATGCGTTGCGGGTTCTCTCGAGTGCTATGATGAAGAAAGTGGTAGAATCGACGAGGGAGCGACATCTTCATGCAATAGCAAATGAATTTGGGAAGTCGATAAAGGGTCGTTTTTCGGTCATATTCGTATTACTGCACATGTAGGCTCTTCTTCTTCTATTATGGCATGTCCGTAGAAGAAGAATAGCCTACATGTTCTCAACACGATGACCGGAAAACGACCCTTTATCGATTTCCCAAATTCATTTGCTATGGCATGAAGATGTTGCTCCCCGTCGATTCTACCACTTTCTTCATCATAAGCACTCGAGAGAACTCCGCAACGCGCATAAGATTTGCACACAACAACCCCAAGATGTTTTCTTCTCCCATGGATTAATTCCCGCAAACATTCGGTACTTATAGTATATTTTACTTAAACTGAGGTTAAAAAATTTATTTTGGGGAGGATAATGTATTAAAAATAAAATCCATGATAACTTATGCATCAATCAAGGCGTCCAAGCCAACTAAGATATACAGAGGATAAATGGACAATGAATTTACTCATGGACGATGGTGGTTTGTTGAAGCCTCGATGTAGTAGAAGGTTCGATGATGAAGTTCCTTTATTTTTATTTTTCCTGTTTTCGGAAAGGCGGGTTTTAGTTTTTCCTATCGTTCTCGAGGGAATGGGTTCATTGCTTTTGACGATGAGCATGTTGTAGACGATTTGTTTCATTTGCATGTTAAACTCATTCTTTTTTTGGTGGTGGTGATTTTGGTCCTTATAGGACTCCGTGTCTCGGAGGTAGGCGTGGTGGGTATAGTGGAGGCAAGTGAGCTTGGTGGGGGTTATGGAGGCTTTGGGGGCGATGGCTTAGGTGCTTATCGAGGTGAATCTTCTCTTGGCTATTCTATTTTAATTAGCGATCGAATCACTTCCTTTCAATAGTTTGTCGTGTAGACTTTTTAAGTTACTTGATTTACATATTGTTGGTGGTTTACTTTGTTTCAAACACTAGTATATTATAGTTAAAACCAAGTTTTTGGTGGTTTTATAGTGATCTCCTATTGCTCCTTCTAAAAAATCAAATTTCTTCTTTTTGTAGATCTTGAATTTTGGAATGTGTTTCTTCTTCCTTATGTTAAAACCAAGTTATTGGTGGTTTTATAGTGATAGGAATTCCAATATGACCGTTTATAGCCGTTCTAGGAATCCAGGAAATCAAAAATTCAAATTTAAAGCTTGATTTCCAAAAGTCAAAAATCCCCAGCGGTGGCTAATTAGCGCGCTAATATCGGAATTAGCGCGCTAACTGCAGGGACCTCAAACTAATTAATTTATCCCTTTGTGTTAGCGACCCCTTAAACTCGTCCAGGACCTAACCATCCCTTATAAAACATGTTATACATGTTTTACAACTCAACTTACATGATAGGTCCATCTTATAGAAACATTGTTCGCCATCTCCTATGCGTAGGAAAATAGCAACATTGACACCAACTTCATCCGTGATCGCATTTGCTTGATGATCATGTTTTTTTTTGGAAGCATTCTTATTCAACATTGTATGGTTTTTTTCTGCTTCTTCATTTGCTTTTCTTGAATCCCACCGGTTGTTGTTTTTTTTTTATTTTTTGAGTAGGAACACATGGCTTGTCGCCTTTGGAGCACACAACAGCTTTAGATGGGGTGAGAGGATGAGTTCTAGAATCATACTTACATGATAGATTTGTGCTTAACTTTTAGTTTTTCCCTTTTAGCATTCTTGCACTTATGCCATTCTTCTCTTTGTAGATCTTGCATTTTTGAATGTGTTTCGTCTTCCTTATGTTAAAACCAAGTTTGTGGTGGTTTTATAGTGATAGGAATTCCAATATGACCGTTTATAGCCGTTCTAGGAATCCAGAAATCAAAAATTCAAATTTAAAGCTTGATTTCCAAAAGTCAAAAATATCCGCGGTGGCTAATTAGCGCGCTAATACTGGAATTAGCGCGCTAACTGCAGGGACCTCAAACTAATTAATCTCTCCTTTGCCTACTTCTTTCAGGTGCATACTCACTGGTTGTTGCCCTCAGATGGAGATTCAGAAATGCTTCAAAGCTGCGTTTTACTTATTAGATGAAGTCCTTTTTGTGTATACTTCCAAATTTTGGACCTTTTGTGAGTGTTCTTTTTTTTTTTGCTTGTTGCACGATAGGATTGGTTGGTTTTTGTGTATACTTCCAAATTTTGGAGCTTTTGTAATACATGACAACTTTCCGTGGATATATAAATTTTTGGGCTAATTTTGAGTTTCACATTTTTTCTTTCTCTTTTGAATTTTTGTTGATATATATTTTTGATGTATGGATGCGCAATTTGGCTTCTTTGGGGGATGTTAGCACCCTCAAGGAGTTGTTGGAGGGGGTGCAGGAGATGGAGTATGTCATATCGGGTTGTATTTTGATTTTTTAGGTTGGAGAATCGATTGGCTTATGTATCCGTGCCATATTTAAACAAAACAGAAAATTAGAGACGGATTAGCAACGGAATTCAAATTTTCCGTTGCTATTCCGTCTCTAATTTTCCAGAAATATTTCTATCAATCACAAACGGATCAGAGACGGAAATATTAATTCCGTCTCTGATTCCGTCTCTAATTAGCAACGGAATCAGAGACGGAATCAGAAACGGAATAATCCGTCTCTGATTCCGTTTCTAATTAGAGACGGAATCAGAGACGGACTCTTTGCATTCCGTCTCTGATTCCGTCTCTGATTCCGTTGCTGATTAGAAACGGAATCGAGACTGAATTCATAAATTTATTAATTCCGTCTCTCGATTCGTTGCTAATCAAGAACGAATCGAGACGAATGCAATTACAAATGTACCATTTCGAAATAAAATCCATTTCTGTTCGTCTCGTTCGTTTCTAATTTCGTCTCTAAATCCGTCTCTAATCGAAACGGATAATTTCCGTCTCTATTCCGTCTCTAATCGAAACGGAATCCATTTTCCGTTTCGATCGTATCGCGACGACGCGTTTTCGAGAGACGAACGCGTTCGTCTCTTTCGTTTCGATTTCAATCGAGACGGAATTTTCGCAAATCAGAAACGGAAAATTCCGTTTCTGATTTGCGATTTTTTTGTAGTGATTTATTTTAAAACTTTAAGAACAAGGTTTAGAATGAGTTTGCAGGTATTTTAGGTAAAATAGGACAATGACAGTAAAGAAAGCAAGGAAAGGAAAAGAAAGTTAGAAGACAAGTCAAAAATTGATACAATGTTCAAAAAGATCTGATATTCCAGTAAGTTGGTGAAAGTTTTCAAATTTCTTTCGATATTAAGTATGAATTTCATTTTACTTTATTTTAAGTTAGTAAAAGAATGAAAATGAAAATGAATATAACGAATAGATTTTTAAATGGAAGTGATATTTTTACCCAAGTGAGTTCTATGATAAAAGGAATCAATTTTTATATCATTTTTATTAACTTTACTAGTTGATGTTTACTCTAAATCTAATGCCTTGTGATAGTCATGAGGATGGGTAGAAGATCGAAACAATAGTGTAAGATGAACAAGACATATTTCTAAGAATATTGTCATATAAAAGCTACAAATTAAGTATTTTTATAGTATATATAAAGTTATTATGCCACAATTGAAAGAACAAATGTGTTAAAAATTGATGACATTATATAAGTTAGAAATAATGCTTTCTTCAACTTTAATAGAAAGTGAGAAGAGTTAACAAGAGTTTACAAATATATAGAAAGTCCTATAGATTCTATAGGAAATGGAGGAAGGAATCTATAGTGGGAAAATGTGAGAATGTCCATAAGAAACGGAGTAGCGACTCAAAAGCAAAAGCAAAAGAAAAATAATAAATAAAGAATAATTAGGATAGAGTAAAGAAAAAGAATGAGAGATAAAAATGGATATTCTTAAACTCTTCAAAGAAAAGATTTAGCTCGAGTGCTTAAAACTAGAATTGAGTGAAGTATTTTTTTAATCTAACATATGTTAAGCGATATATTCATTGGTATCTTGGCAAAACTCCTTTTGATTTTTATTGTAGTGCTATTGGAAAGTATTTTCTGAAATTAAGGTCAATCTAGTAGTTTTTATGTTTTGAGATTCTATACTAGTCATCGTAAGGTTGATGTTTGTCAATGGAGATTAAGAAAACCTATATTATATATTGGCCTTGGTAATGAACTTTAAGTTCTAAAGGGTGTTGCATTGGGTAGTTGAGTTATCATTAGGGGATGTTTTGTTTTTTTCTAAATCATTCTATTCTATCATATCTTTCACTTACTTGTGGGTAATACGATTCCATTTGAAAATCACTTCTATTTTAAAATTTCTATTATTCAAAGTTAAGATGAATTAGATTGAAATCTGTTTATAAAGAATGAAAAGAGAATATGATTAAGAGTATTTCTTTGCTTGGGACAGCAAAGTGTTGAGTTTGGGGGTATTTGACAAGTCAATAATTAGACATATTTTATAGTGTAATTTAGGTTGATTTTAGAAATAAATTATGATATTACACTAGGTATTCTCTTATTTTTGTGAATTCATAAATTAATTAGGAAAATGAAGAAAGAGAAGAATAACAGGAAAAATAGCAAAATGGTCAACTGGAGAGGAAGTCCAAATATTAGCAAGCGATACAAGATTAAACTAGGAATCACTACCTAAATTAGCAACAGATAAGTGCCAGCGAATCCTTGGCAAATTGAGAATTATACTAGAAATTGCTAGCTAAATCGGTATAGCATAGAGAGCCAATTCTAGTGATTAACTCATCAATTTGTGTACAACTTAGGAATTGCTAACAAATTGTTGAGGTCACTTATGGTTTTTTCAATAATAATATGAACAATTTGAGTTTATCTAAGATATGTATAACTTAGGATACTATAAATAGGACCTGGGGGCTTTGAAATAAATCTCTTTCCAACCTATTTCACATATTAAATAAGTCTTTTATTAGTTTTAATCTATGTTTGAAGCTATATAGGAGCTTTGATTTATTTAATATGTATTTATTTATTTATTATTATGTCTTTCAATTATACTATTGTGTTATTTATTTTTAGCATGAGTAAGTAGTTTATCAATATAAACAAACCCTAGACATGCATATACTTTGGATTGCTATATAATTATAATTAAGGAATCATGAACTTAATGCTTTAGATCTATTCGTACACGTTAATCACAAAATTAATAAGTTGTTTTTGCGTATTACAACTAATGAAGATTGATATTGCATGCATAGTTGCTAATATGTATTGTGGTATTTTGATTCTGAATTAATGTCTATCATTATTGACAACCATTATATAAGTAGTGACTAGGATTAATCTATATGGATTATTCTTGAGTAGATGATCTAAGTGATTGTATTCTAAGTTATTTATTGACTAGCATATTCTAATTTTTATTTGGTTTAGATTACGCATGATTTTCATTAAGTGTTAATGCTATTGTATTTCTATGATATTACGTTTTATTCAATAGGTAGATTTACAATGATATTACATTTTATTCAATAGGTAGATTTACAATGATAAGAATATGGTTTTCCATTGAATTTAAGAAAATTGGTGGTTGGCTCAAAGATATCGATGTATTATGAAGTGATGCTATGTTCTAGTGTTTCAATGCGATCTAAATATATTACATTGTTTAATGGAGGTTTGTTTAGATGTTTGTTTAGATATTTATGTTATATTGAATTTGAATATTGTCTAATTTAGTTTATATTTAATTGTTTGCATTAGTTTAGTTAATTTAATTGATTAAGCTAGTAGTTATAGTTTTTATTTTTTTGGTATTTTAATTTTTGTTTAATTAAATTAACTAAATTAAGAAAAACTAGAAAAAAAATACTTTTCTTCGAAGTTTGCAAAAACCTTGTGGAGACTATATCCCATTTACCACTACTACAAATAATATGAAAGCATAAGAAACTATCGTGCATGCTCGACACATGTGACAAGACCGAACTTCTAAGCTTTAATGGTCTATTACGCTCGAACCTCGAAGCGCTGATCGATCCATTAAGCCCAAATATATGTATTTAGTTCAGTCTTTCCTAGCCGAACCTACTACTTTCAAAGTTATTCTTGTAATTTTTTTGTTCATTATTGAAGGTTGAATGTAATGTTGTGATTTAACATTTTATATGGAATTTTGTGTTACACTGACTTTTTTGACTACAGTAATGAATTTATCCCCTACACCCCATTGAGATGACACATGTTAATAACAACCATTTTATGAGGGTAAAGCAAACCTTTTTTTTAATTCCTAGTTATAGTTTTACTAGTCAATAGGCACGCACTATGCGCGTAAGGCGTAAACGATAAATGTATTAAGAAACATTTGTGAAAGTTAATATTAAGATATTATCTTAATGACATGTATAATTTATCGAATTTATATTTAGAGAGAAAAATGTGTGTCAAAATTACCTTTCAATAAAAATGCAAAAAAATTTTAGTTGGATCTAAACAATTTTTTTAGGTGAAATTGGATATTTTCAGTGCTCATGAATTTAGAGTATCTCACGACAGATACATACAACCCATTAAATTTTTATTGTGATAAGTAGTTAGACAATTTTTTAAATAGAATGTAATAGATCTAATTGGATTTGCGGATTCATGAACACCCCTAGATGTGATCAATAAATTTCATGTTCAAAAAGATTTTGGTACAATTTTACATTACACGCAATGTTGTCAAGCTGTAAAGGAGACGTGAAGGAAATAAAAATTAAAATAGTTTAAAAATTGTAGAGAGTTTGTGGTCATAAACAAAATTAATTGTTTGAGCTTTGAATTAAAATTAGTGGTTTTGTAATTCATGAAAAGAAAAAAAATATTGAATTAAAATTAGTTGTACCTACATATATGTTGTAGGATTGTTTTGTTTCTAAGAAAAATTAAAATGTTTATCATAGTTTTGAAAAACTTTAGCCAATTAGATTGATCGGTATTGTAATTAAATTCATTAATTTATGCATTTCGTAATTTGTCTTTATACCTTTGAACAAACTTTTTCTGAAGTAGTAATATAGTGGGACAACTTTTAACAGAATTGCAATAAATCCTCTAATTTGACCCATTTTAATTTAATGTTAGCTACATTTGATGAAGAGTTTTAAAATTGTTCTTATTTCTAGGATCGAACTCAAGACATTTGATTAAGGAAAGATGGATCATTGCCACCTTAATTACAAACATTGAGATGCACATACATGCATACATTTTTTTTGTACAATGTTCAAGGGACATAAACAATTGTAGGTATCAAATCCACCTCTATGAGGTTAGTTGGTCAATCCTTAAAAATCACAAATTGAAGCAAGTAATTACAACCAAAATTAATTTTTTGAGATTTGAATCCAAAGCTAGTATATGAAGCTTTGAATTTTCTTATGACAAAAAAAGAAGCTTTAAATGTTCCATGTCTAAGAAAATAAACATTATTCACAAACAGTATTACTAAAAAAATACGCAATATTGAAGTAATAATCAACCCAATTGATAAAATTAAAAAAAGAGAAGTATTCGTCAATATTGGAATTAATTCACTAATTATGAGAAGATGTGGTTAAACAAATGAAAGGAAAATTTTTAATAATTAAAAAAAATCACAAAGCAAGTATTTGAAGCTTTCATTTTTCTTGTATAAGGATATAAACAATATTCACAAATAATTAACAAACAAAATTCACAAATTGAAGCAATTAATTCGCAAACAAAATTAATTTTTTGAGAATTTAATCCAAAGCAAGTATTTGAAGCTTTAAGTTTTTTTTATGACAATAAAAAGAAGCTTTGAATTTTCAATGTATAAGAAAATAAATTTTTTTCACAAATATTATTAATTAGAAAAAAAATATACACAATACATAAGATTCAAGTAGAAATCAATCAAATTGATAAGATTAAAAAAAGAATTATTTGTCACTATCAGAATTAATTCACTCATCATGAAATGGTGTGGCGAAACAAACAAAAGGAAAGTTTTTTGTAATTTATACAAATAATTCACAAACAAAATTCGCAAAGCAAGTATTTGAAGCTTTGGATTTTCCATGTCTAAGAAAAAAACATTATTCACAAATAATTCACAAACAAAATTCACAAATTAAAGCCACTAATTCACAAACTAAATTAGTTTTTTGAGATTTTAATCCAAAGCATGTATTTAAAGTTTCGAATTTTCCACATTTAAGAAAATAAAATAGAAAAAAAAATTAATTCACAAACATTATTACTAAATATATATATATATATATATATAATCAATACTTAAGATTGAAATAGAAATAAACTCAATTGATAAGATTAAGAAAAAGAGAAGTGTTTCTCACTATTAGAGTTAATTCACTGATCATGAAAAGTGAAAAGAACTATTAAAAAATATCCATAGTTGTTCTAAGTATGTTCACTTCCAAGGAAAGAAATAAGAAGAAAAATTGAAAATTGAGTTTATGATATATACATTACCACAAAGATAAATAAAATGAATGATTGTCTTGAAGCAGACCACCGAATCCAATAGCAAATCATAAATTTTTTTTATTGAATCGAACACGTAGGTGGAGAAATGGAGAGATAGATGACGTTGTTTTTTTTTAAAAAAAGAGAGGAGGCACCGCGATTTTGAAGAAGAAAGTGGTTTTCAATAAAATAAACGCAACGAAGTTACAAAGAGAGAAGAAAGCGTGAATAGAGTGGAGAGAGAGAATTATGGAGGAGAGAGAGAGAGTAATGTGAAGGAGATATACAAAAAGAAAAGTAGAGGATAAAGAGAGAGAAAGAGGGAGAGAGAGAAAGGTGGAGGAGAGAGAGTAAAAAAGAGGAGAAGAGAGAAAAAAATCATCCAAATCCTACTTTGTTAGGAAACTGCCTACTAATTTGAAAACTTTTGAAAACTATTTGAATTTTCATTCGCACATCTAAAATCAAAACCGCCTATTAATTTGTAGTTATCAATTAAATTACCACTTTATCCCGAATTTAAATATTTGTATCAAAACACTTAGGGGCATTGTTGGAAGTTTTAGCTAAAAAGGCTTCACGATTAACGTTTCTGGTTTGCTATTATAATAGTATAGATAATTATTATTTTTTCTTGACCGATTCATCTATCCTTTAAAGGTGTTATTCAAGGTGGATGCCCATTTTCTCCACTGTATTTAGGGTGGCGAAGAAATATACAATCAGAAGCTATAAGATGAGATCAAATTAAACTTAAACATCAAAGAGCCACCTGAATTAGTTGCACATGATGTCCTATTTGAAACGGTCTTTTTTTGTCCATTTGTCAAATTACATATTATTCATTGAAGATGTTGAAAAAACCCAACTTGTATGCAAATCTTAATTATATATGCTCTGGATCGATATTATCATTATTTGAAATGAGTCTTATCGTACCTGACTTGTTATTTTTATGTAAATTAAAATTTGGACAGCGGATCTATGTCGATCGGTCATATATAGCCGAACATGTTTGTATTGTCGATCATGCACATCCGACCTACATATATTTCATCGGTGTTGTGCGATTGAACATATACTTCAAAATTCAATCTATTTGGTATAGTTATTTATGCCTAACCAATCAAGTTTAGTTTGGTCATACAAGATTGATTCTTGTAGTTTTATTCGGCCCTACATGATCGATTGATAAGTCGCCTATTGTGTTATATTTTAGTGTGATATTACTATGTATTCAAAGAATTTTATTTCCATTTATACTCTAAAACCTCTATTTTTGTATTTTCCAGGGTAAATATAGGCTATTGGACAAAAAGGAGTGATTTCTCACAAAAATCTAATAAAAAAGATAGACATAGGCTCAATGCCTTTCCAACGTCTCCAAGTGAACTGAAATCTCTAAGGAATGACTGGACAAAACTGGTTCGAATCAGAGGAAACTCACTAGAGGTGTTGCGTATGAAGCTTAGTGAAGTCCCAGAAGAAAAACGAAGCTCAAATTCTAAGAGGAAGACTAGTGCCTTCATAATGGCTTAGAATAAACACACAGTGTTGGCACATCATTAAACTCAGATCAGGACAAAATTGAAGGAAAAATAGAGTATTGTAGCGCCTTCTCTACTTTTCCCAGAACTTTGGAGTTTTGCACGTACGACGCATGACAAATCCAAAGATTTGCAGTTTTATATTTTGCGGATTTGGAAGATTCAAAATTAGATTACCTCTTATCACACTTCTACTATAAATAGGAAACCCTAGAACGAATTTATGACTCTCTTCTCCATTTTCTTCTTTTCTCCTCTTTGCTTCTCTATTCTCCCCTCTTTTCTTCACCCTTTTTATTTTATATTTTTATTTGCATGGGCGTAATTGGCTAAACTATTGTTTGGATAAAGGAGACCTGTAAGTGTTTAATGATATCCATGTATTATATTTCGTATTTTTCATTATTTTCTTATATTTTTTATTTCATCACTTTATAGAATCAATTAGAAGTGTATTTTTCTTATGAGTAAATGAGTGGTGACCCTGCACCCCTAAGTCGTCGGGTGAGCTGCTACGTAAGTCTCGCACCCTTACGATGTATGTTGCCACATCAATGGTCCTTTATGTGCGTGCTAGTCGTCATATTCTCTATATTATTTGTCAGTTATTCAAGATATTCAGTAAGTTACAAATATGGCTTGTGTTTTATAGAGTTGCAAATAGATAAGTAGTAATTTACAGCGGAAGTCTTATAGTAAACATAAACATGAATTTTCATTAACTTTCAATTCAAATACAGCATCAGTCCTACTGTAGAAAACCCATAATAAAGTACATTATATATCAGGCAACATCATACTATAATAAGTAAATATATACATGTACAATGTCCATCGAGTCTCCAATGCCCCAAAAGTAAAACATAATATCAAAATGAAGATGTACTAGTAAGTCATGGACTGTAGAAAATAAGAGATAGTCGCATAGGACCTCTTTGACCTTATCGGTACTAAGATCTGCACTCAGTCATCATAACAAAAAGTACGAGGAGCCCGGTGAGTAAAACCCAAAAGAAATCCATCGAGCGTTTTTGCTATTGGGATATGAGAAGGGTAGCGGTGTATTATAATCTCCATGTGACAGGTGGAACAATTTGATGCTAGTTACCACTCATGATAGGTGTTCTCATAAAACGTTAATGCTGCTAGTTCATTGAAAATCTATGGCATTTTCAAGGGTTATGTGGACCTAGTTAGTATGTGGTTGTGTAACATGTTACCTCCACTGAGTTGAGGAGAACATGATGGCATGAGTCACTATAAGCCTATCTATAAGACTTGATGAAAAATAGTCTTTTTGAATAAAAAACTAAATCATACTTACATTGGTCTAAGTGTCTCCTAGATCTAGAATTACTATAGTATTGTTAATTTAGTAGTATTTATAGTTATTTGTTCTCACATTTATTTCCCAACTTGTTAGTTAATTAGTAATTAGTTTAGATTAGTATAATTAGCTTAGACCCCATTCTTTGTATCCTAAAGTTATCCCCAATCTCTGTGGATTCGACCCCGCTTACCGCTATTGCAAATCAATGTAACTCAATATTTGGGACTATTATTGGTGTCGTTCAGCGCGACACCAATTTTTGTCGATGTTGTCAGGGACTGGTGCTAATTAATTTTAGGTTACTAAAAAAAGGAAAATATGTACACCCTTGTATCCCAGTTTTTGTAGGTTCATTTCATTGTTCACTACTCCTACAATTATGATTCATATCAAGACTCGCACTATTATAGTATGGATGGGGTAGGTATGTCTTGTTATGAACAAGATTTTTTTAATTGGCATTCTTTTGTGTAACCGGTCAATGCTTGTGAATTTTTTGGAGATTACTGTCATTATGCTAAAGCTCGATAAGAACTAAAAGATTTTGTGTAGCTGTTGATCCAATTTGGTTGTAATACAGATAGGATTCTTAGGGATCTACCATACTTGATCCAAAAAGAGGAGAGAATGAAGTTTTCTTCATAAACCCTTCCTATCATCGAAATTGAGAGACCCAAGTTTCCTGAACCTTTTGAGGAGCCACAGCTTGACAATTATGACTCCAGGTCAAGCCAACCTTCTCTTTAATGGAAATAACTATCTTTAAAAGATAAAATGAGGATCATTAATGAGGAGCAACAGATATACGTGACTAAGGAAAAGCTCGACCAATAGATTAAAGGAGAAACTCGATGAATAGACCATGAAAGAAAGGAAGCCATGATACTAAACAAGCAAAAGAAACATTTTAGGAGGGAGCATGCAGTCTCAGATATCTATTTTTTGCACACCCTACCTCGATTGAGATGCTCAAATGTTTCCATCATGTCTTGATCATTGATTGCACCTACAAAACTAATCGATTTAAATATTCATTGCTAGAGATTGTAGGGCTCACTTCTACACACTTGACTATCATAGTGGCTCATACTTTACTGGCAAAGGAGACACGGCTGACAATGTGTAGGCATTGGCTCAGTTAAAGGCTTTATTGGATGGGTGGGAACTTCATGTGGTTATATTGACGAATAGGGAGCTAGGGTTAATTTTGGCTTTAGAGGATGTGTTCCCTACCACCACCCACCTACTTTGTAGGTGGCATGTCTGCAAGACAAGAGGACTCTTCTCCAAGGAAAAGGATTATGAGGGATGGTTTAGGATGTGGAATGACTTATTATAGCCTTAGACTGAGGTATCAAACCTAGGTCAGCTAAAGGAAGCACAAAAGGGTTATGGTAGTGTGAAAGGGTTGTTTAACTATATGTCTAACAGATGGTTGATTCAGAAAGAGAAGTTTGTGCGTGCTTGGACTAATAAGGTTTTGCACTATGGCACTGCCACTACATCTCGGGCCGAAAATGCACATAATATGTTGAAGAGGGAGATGTGGACATCATAGGGCCATTTTGCAGACTTGTAGAATAATATAAACAATGTCTTCAGTCATCAACATCATATTATTGGAGGTTAAGTGTCGGGTGGTGCCCAATTTGTGGGGTTGGATCTGTCACAGTTGGTATCAAAGCTTAAGGTTTTGACTTTATCTCTTGATAAACCCATAACTAGATTAGTTCACGAATACGGACTTAAAGAATTAGGAACACCAACAAACTTAGTATGGAGACCCTATGATCCTAACTTAGAGACTTAGTTGGGAAGCGAGCAAAGGTGAAACTGGTGGAAATCTATAATAAGCCTTATCATGCGTTATTTGCTTGTATGAATTATATAGTATCGATAGATATACGATATGATTCTTATTAAGCCATATTGACTTTTGTGTTTCATGTGAGGCATGATGAGTAAATTGTAAAAGATCGACAATATGTTCATCAAATCAAAGGAAATCGTTAATAAAAAGATTGATGACAATGATTAATCTTTGAATAGAAGTAAAGCATGTAGATATCGAAGTATGAAAAAAAAATTAATAGATTTCATATATTAAATTGGAACTAATTACGAGAATTGAGTCAGAAGTGTAGAGAAAATAGAGTTTGTTGATTTCAAAGTTGTCAAATCTTATAAAAAAAATTGTGCCATCAATCAACTTTAAATCACTTGCTACTATTTTGAAAATTCTATGAATATCTTAGCCATGTAAATTTGAGATAGGAATTCAAGGATATTTAAACTATGTGTAAATCCTTGTTCAAAAAAAATTTAACTATGTTAGTTACAATATATATTACATTCTAGCGTAGAGAAGGAATTCAAGCATCAAATAAAATTACAGATTGACATGACCTCCTAAGATCTTGGCGAAGGAAAGGTGTGTAGCAAAAAATTATGAATACTTTGGTTAGTATGTCAATAGTCCTACTTTGTTGTTTGTCCATGAAATATAAATTAAGTTACGGTTAACCCTAGTCTGAACTAGCGCATACAAGATGTTTAGTACGATAATTGAATGATATGACCATAACCTAACTTAGTAAAATGAGGATGCTTCAAATAAATGAAAAAAAAAAAAAACGAAGGTATGTAAGATGAGCGAGTTAACGTAAACTCTAATGAAGCAGAGTGTTAAGATAACTTGAAAGCTAATGAAGAAAGCATGTACGGACTCCTGTAGCTTTGATGAAAGTTATGGAGTTGTAGTGCTAGATCAAAGTCCCAAGTAACTCCACTTTAGTGACGCTATTTGTTTATAGTCCTATGCTTGGGGAAGTCGACCACCACCTCGGAATGAATTAAGTGTTACGGGCAAAGTTAGAGTCTGCAGATCGTTCTACAGGTTAGAGGAAAGCAAAGTATTAATCCCATGAGATTTTTTATGTCAAGATTCTCACATATCTAAAATTTGTTCAGGTTTGCCAGTAAGCATACTGAAGGAAATTTCCATCCAAGTAGTGCATGTTGTAAATAAAAAGTAATGAGACTATGTAAAGTTTCTATGACAATAGTAACTCACCTGAAAAATCATAATAGAAAAGGACGAACACATGTTAATAGAGTGATTAGGTTACTCGAGAAAGAACTCAAAGATAGATGGGGCTAGGTTTTTTCAAGATTTTGAAGGAAACATATCATGCTTTGGGGTTAGGATCTTTCGAGACTCTAATCAAATGATGTTATTAAACTTGAGTACTATGACATGTCTTAAGATCGATGGTAGTTTAAGGGTTGATGAGTTAACAACTCTAAAGAAATGATATTATATTATGGGCAACTGAACTTAATGGAAATATTTGAAGCATGATTTCTTAGATGCTTGAAGAATAAGCATGATTAGATTAAGAATGAAAAAAAACTCCGAGAACTAAAATTGTTGGTTAAATTATCTAACATGTTCATTACTTTCATAGATTATGAAGATTAAATGATTGAGGATGCTCAAAGATGATCATAACGATAGTCGCCTAAGTATACCTATTTTTTCATTTTTTGCCGATAGACTCAAAGTATAATTGAGCAATTTATGCATATGAAATTGAGAATGTAAGCTTGATAGCGTAATAGAGTCCATTATTTTGGATTGCGATCGTTATATTTATTGCTAGGTTGTGGTAAGGTTTTTTTTCAGTTCCGGTTTGTTGTAGAGTTACAGACATTGATGGGCACCAGAATACATGAAAGTATGGCTTTTCAATTTGTGGTAGAGTCTTATTTACGTATGACTTTAGCAGGTTGAGCTGAAGTGGTGTGGCTTCATTTGAGACTTTACAAGAGAGGCCTTGTAATTATTGCAAGTAATGATATAGAGGCATTAGATTCGGTGGTTATTTAAGAATCACACAGAGGAAGCGGAATATATTAGATAATAGTCGGATTAGCACTAGATAAACTAATTGGTCATGCGAACTATCATAAGAGAGCACACATGTTAAGATTTAAGGAAATTAAAGATTTAAGGTGAAAGAATTTGCACTCAACCATTATCTCTACTTAATATAGTCATATGCATAACTCCCTTCTAATTTCGAAGATGAGAATTTTTTTAGTTCTAAAGACTGTAAAGGCCCAAAAACTCAAAATCCTAGTCACGCCTATTTACGGGACTGTGACATGGAGACGACTCGACATGGCGTTCTTGGTCAAATCTTAGACGTTGACTCGGACATAATATGTTTTGTATTTGTGTTATATGGTGTATATTATTATTCATATTTGGTGTACGACTAAATTGATTTATATTGCAGAATTCGTGAATGGGAGTTTGTATCGGTATGCGTGAAGTGTGACGCGAGTTGTGTGATAGAGGTTGAATGTAGGTGACCGATGAGACCGATAAGACCGACAAGAGATAGAAACCATAAGTAAATAATTGGAGTTTAAAGTGGTAAAGTTTAGGGATGTAAAAAATGGAGTGATGTAGTATATTTGAGTGTGGGTTAAAAGTGTAGTGTGGAAAAATATGTTTGTGACATCTCACACAAAAATTCGAAAAAAAAAAGAAATAATAAATGAAAGTCAAATTCATACACACACAACCTTTAATTTCTTGACACCTCACCTACACCTACCACTTACCCAGTCGAATCATCCATTTTTTCTCTCCGTCAAACATTTTTCTCTCCTTTCCAAGACTCTCTCCCTCTCATCACGACTTTCACTCTCTCTCCCTCTCAAAACAAAAAAATAAAAAAACATTCAATCCCTCTCTCCCTCATCTCGTTTCCCCTTCTCCCCCACCCTATTCTCAGTCTTCACCTATCTCTTTTCTCTCTAAGTGACCACCCAAACCTCTCATCCAGCCTCCCCTCTCATTCGACTCCCTCAATTTTGGCATCCCTCTCCCAGCAAATTGTGCCCCTCTCTCGGTCTCCCCCTCATGCCCTCCTCGCGACAACCATCCCATGGCCTACGTAAGTGGGTTATTTTACATTTTGATAAATATGGTGGGGTGCGACTAGTGTAATATGGGGTAAGTATAATGTATTGTGTATGCCTCAGGATGCGTTCGTGCCGTGATTGTGAGACTTATAGGAATGTCTCTAGATTCGTGTAAGGTTATTGATGATTTTGGACTGTTTCGAGAAGTGTGTTGAGGTGTTAGGCATAGATGGATGAATCGAGATGCACACTCAAATTGCATGCATCTCAAGATTGCCTCAAGATGCATGTTGATTTTTTAAAAATAATAATTAGTAAAACAACCTAAATATATAGTTATGTAAATATATTTACATATTTAACGTGTATAAATATGCATTTATATAGTGCATATGATATGATGAATCTACACATTTCGTATATAAAGTATACAATGTGATCATTTGAAATATGAGTTTCACGAAATAATAGCCAATTAGTTTATTTGAAAGTATACATAAATATATACATTGGTTAAGAACTTTATATATACATTAGTTAGGAACAATAAATGTCAAATTCAAGAAAATCCGTCCAGCTAAAACTTAGCTAATGTGATCGGCCACGAGACACGACCAATGTGCCCACAACCTTAAAGAATTTCCTATTTTGGGAAATTGAGGTAAATAGAAAGAAAATAGAATTTAATAAGTAATTGTCAAAAATAAGAAGTTGTTTCGATAAGCGTGCAACAATTAACTCATGCCGAGATCAACCTCATAATGCATGTGTAACTTATATAAAATGTGCATAAATATTAGAAATGATCATTTTCAAAGAGAATTAAATGATTTAGGGACTTCGGACGCGCCGCATGCAAAGCAATAATGAAGATCGACATTCGAGGAAAGTATTAACGTGATTGGAGGTAAGTAAACCAGTAAGAAATTCAATATTAATTCATTTCCTTTCCTTGCATATTTTGATAGAAATGATATCTATTGTTGGACTCTAATTCCATGTCGAGTGACCTAGGGTCTAAGCAGTCAAGTTGAGTCGTTCTTTACTCATAAGTTTAGAATCCGAGTCGCGCTCATGGCTCATAGATGAGATTGAATCCCCTGAGTGAGCATCTGTAGTCGTCATGGCTCCTCACAAGACATCAAAGATTATATTACGGCTGAGCATCCGATTGTGCCTGTCCTTTGCTTTTTGGTCACTTGGTTTCTATTGTTAACCATTGTAGTCTATCTATCATGAAATTTATTGTCCTTTTCAGCTTCGTTTCTTTCTAGCATGATTTATAGACTTGTTTATTGTTTAACATGAATTACTGTTGAACTTCTTCTAGATTTACTCACTGGAATTGTCTTTGCTTTAGGTGACAATTGCAGGCATAATCTTTGAGCTCGAGAACATTAATGTGTGGCATATGTAGGTCATTTGATGTATCAATGTTACATTTATTATATTTTATAAATGGGTATTTGGTTTAAGAGATATGTTTATTTCCCCTCGTTACTATAATTTGAACATTGTACATGTTGTACGGGGTTTCCACATACTAGTTTCCATACCTATAACTCGTTGTGTGTTTAATTTATTTGTTATCGGGTTTTCACTGCATTTAAATATCGATGCATATGATGTTATATATATACTATGTTGTGTGGACTATCAGGTACTAAAGACCAGTTTGTGAGGCTGACTAGGCCTTTATTACTCTGCGCTGGTTTATCGGGGGTTAATTGATCCCTAGTGCCGGGAGGTGCCCAATTTGTAAGGTTGGGGCCATCACAAGTTTATTCATTCCCTCTCACTCAAACTGTACTTTTAGGTAATTTTCCATCTCTTTTTTATTTTTCACATTTACCTCTTCAATTTACACCAAAATTAAATCGCGAAAAATACCCCAATATCGTCGAAAATCGAAAAAGTTTCCAATGCACTCTGAAACATTCATATAACATGTCTCGACTTCAATTTAAATTTTTTTGCATCAAAACACAATATAATACATGCATTAAATACATGACACACAAAAATAAAATATATCTTATGATCTCTGAACTCAACGTATATCAGTTCCACAGGCATCCAAGAAATAGAGCAACAAAAAGGAACATGTTAAGCAATATATCAATGAAAGATATCAAGCAGATTCCAAGTAATTCATAGACTAATTACTGAAATAAAATCCTAGTATATCTACTAGCATGAGATAATTGTTAATAGAGCAAACCCCACTTACCTCAAGAGTTGCTAAATCCTAATTTCAACCTTCTATGATTTCCCGTAGTGTTCCTTGAGTATCTACATTTTATACACACTTTATTAGGTTTACAACATTCTTGGATAAGTTTATTAAGAATTTTGGACCATGGGTAGGCTCATACTCGGAGTTTGTACAAGAACTCACATTTAAGACCTTAATAGTGCTCTTAACTTCCAACACATTTTCGAATAAGTTAAAAACTCATTTTGAGTGGTTTATCAATCTCATGTTGTTAAGCTTTCCATAAGCTTTCCAACTATTTTTTGAAGCATCAAAATCAGAGTTAAAATGAAGAAGTTATGGTCATTTAGAGTCAATGTAAAAACTAGGATTTTGCGAAGACGGTGGTCGCGGCGCTGTGTGGGCTATTTGTCCTCCGACTCTCCAATTGAGTCCCGACGACCCCCGAAACTCCCCCAGACTTTCCCCGACATTCCCTTGGCTCAAAATTTAGTAAATATGGTCCTAAAACACATTTTCTGACAACAAAATCATTGATTTGATATCAAAACACTAAGGCTCAAATCTATTAATTATTCTTGTTGAGAATTTGAAAAAAAGACTTTGCCAAACGATTAAGGATTCATCAAATCCATAAATCAAAGTACTCCACAATCAAAACCATAACATCAACACCAATCTCGGATTCAACACATACCCATCATGAAAACCTATATGTTTCATCACATATTTGCATCAATTCATTAAAGAAAACTCCCAATCCACACATACAACCATTAGGAACGTGAAGAACAACAGTTGAACATTAAAACCCTTGTAAATCCACTTGCAAAAATTGGATACAACACAAATTCAAGAATACATACTCAAAATCTAAATATCATAATTCATCTCCTACCTTAAACCTTATGAAAAAACAAATAAAAGAGTGGAAGATTAGAGAACGAAGATGAATGATATACCTAGTTTTGTGTGCACTTGATATGAGTTCCCTTTCCTCCACCAAATCTAAAAACAAAGCTTCCTAGGGTTCTCTTCTCAAGTTCTCCCGTAGCTTATGTTGGGGCATGTGCCCTAGGTCAATCCATTAACTGTCTTTATGAATACTTTTAGTTATTAAAATAGAGGATTTCATTTGTTGTTTATTATAATTAATTGGCATGTTTACTTTATAATAAGATCCATGGGTATTTACAGAAATATCCTAATTTCCCTAGTCGAGCATTATACTGGGAACTATAATGAATTAAGACTAGTGTGAGTCTTGATTGATGATCATATGATGATTATACATATAGGGATACGAATCAAGATCACGAGTACTTGTTAGGGAACAAAGTACTGGATCGACCCGCTATGAGAACATCACATGAATTAAGTCATAGTTGTTTCTCATGATAAGTATATTTTCCAGTCCTCTAACTTGAGATAATCAGAGACTTCTACATTAGGAACATAGTGATTCGACACTATCAAACGTTGTCTTTAACCGGACGATTATAAAGGTTGTGATTGGTTACTATGTGAGCAATGTGATGAAGTTGTGTAATCAAGATAGAATTTGTCCCTTTCATATAAAGAGCGATATCCAGTGGATCCCTCGATGTGTTAGACTGTTAAAAGGCCTAGTCTAAGTGAATTGATATTGATCTATGTCACTTGGATGTTTTCAGTCTACCTAAAGATCGAGACTAGTACGATTGAACATGTTGGATGACAATTCCATGCCTTATGTTTGATCAAAAGGATATCGTGTGACAAAAGGATGTTATATACGCTATTGATTAGGTTGTATCGATTTGATATTCGTACAACTTGGGTAGTCATAATGTCTTGCTTGAGGCCGCTTATGACTTGTATACCAAAATGTGTTTTGGTACACTACCAACGTTGTATGAGCATATCGGGTCGCACACTAAGAATGGTTTTGCGAGATTTTAAGATGGTTCAGAAAAATGAATTTTATATGATAAAATTCATGACGGAAACGTCCTTGTGGTGTATTACAATTATACTTCTTTAAGTAGGGGTATATGTGTAATTTACTTAACCGTCTATATACAAGGGTTGTATAAATAGACGCTTTAAGTTAGAATACACGGACGAAAGATCAAAAGGCCGAAACTCTATTTTCATTTCAGAAACGACTTAGGGTTTTTTGGTATGCTCGGATCGTTTTGGAGAGAAAAATAAAAGGTTTGGTATTCTCTCGAAGCTAGCACTTTGAATCTCGGCCGTCGTTCGTGTGTGGACTATCGGGTAGAGGGCGTTCGTCGTTGGCAGCGCCTTAGAGATCGATCAACCTTCAGAAAGGTATATTGCAACTGAGGTATGATTAAGTTTTTCATGGTTTAAACGTTTTTAACGGAATTAGATTCGGATCATGTTGGGGTTTTCGTCAAAATTGTTTTGTAATCTCCGCTGCGTATGAACCCCAAAACCCAACAGTGGTATTAGAGCCTTCAAGTTCGATTCCATTAAATTCATTGCATATTTTCTTCTTATATATACATGATATATGATTGAAAACATGTTAATAGTTAATGTATATGTGATATACATAAGTTGTCTTTGAGATTTATTATCATGTTTTGTGTATATGATACACATATTCGTGATTTAATTAAAATCAGTTTCGTACATGCTAGTAACCATGTTAGGTTAATTCAATTAATTTTAATGAATTGAATTTCGTGTTCTGTGATCCATGACACCATTAGGTTCGATTGGGATAGTAGTTCATGATTCAATTACATGTTTGTGATTATTTGGATGAGGACCGAAATTGCAAATAATTAATTTTCGAGATTATTTATTTATAAATAATTAATTTTCGAAATTATTTATTTATAAATAATTAATTTTCGAGATTATTTATTTATAAATAATTAATTTTCGAAATTATTTATTTATAATTAATTTTCGAAATTATTTATTTATCTTGTTATATCCATTTTGTTATGAAGTTTCTATTTGATAAAGATAGATAACAAATTAGAATATGAGATAAATATCAAGAATCTTGTTATTGGTGATATACTAGGATTCAAATATCTTTAATCCAAAATAAATAAATAATTTTCGAAATTATTTATTTATCTTGTTATATCTTTTTTGTTATGAAGTTTTTATTTGATAAAGATAGATAACAAATTAGAATAAGAGATAAATATCAAGAATCTTGTTATTGGTGATATACTAGGATTCAAATATCTTAAATCCAAAATAAATAAATAATTTTCAAAATTAATTATTGATCTTGTTATATCTATTTTGTTATGAAGTTTCTATTTGATGAAGATAGATAACAAATTAGAATAGGAGATAAATATTAAGAATCTTGTTATTGGTGATATACTAGGATTCAAATATCTTAAATACTAATCGGATTAATATAAGATGATTAGTTAGATGTGGGCCCGGCTTAATTAAAATGTTTTAATTGACTTAATTTCAGATAAATTAAGGGGTTAATTTATGATAATAAAATCAGCAAAAAATTATGATTTTCTATAGCGAATTTTAATTTTCGGAATTGAGATTCGTTTTCAAAAAAAAAAAAAAAAAAAGGGCGCTGTCCCCTGTACCCCGTCCCGCTGACCGGCCAGCGGGACCGCCGTCTAACTAATCCTAGCGTACGAAAATTCTTTTGTTAGTGAAAAGTATAAAAAAAAAAATTCAAATTGTTTAGTGATTGAACAAATCAATAAAATATATGATATTTCATTGTTTACATAAAATTACTAAAACTGAATAAAATCCCTCTATTAAATTTTAAGTCTCGTGCCATCCATTTTAAACACTTGTCGAGGCCTCGATCACACTAATATAGTTTCAGCCATAGTTGGGTGTATTGTGTTATCTTGGTGAGACAAGTTGGGTAAGAGTTACCTTAATGTTTAAAATGGTCCGACTTAATAAAGTCATCAAAATAGTTTTGAGCTTTAGGCAAATGATGAGATAAAAACATGCTAAGACATAAAATGTCCCATATCTCATAAAATGATCTAAAAATTACATAAGATGTAATTGGTAATTGTTACCTACCTAAATACTCTAGTTTTGTGTTTCATGCCATAGCTGTCATAGAATTAGGTGAAATATGGATTTTAGTCCCCTAAATAAACAGTACGTTTTAGGAGGGTTGTTAATTTAGTGGGAGTCTATTCCTCTATACTAAAATAAACTTTGCATAATCTTTATTGTAGATCAATGGCCTCTTCAAGTAACAATAATCCCCTGTCACTGCGATCCATCCTTGAGAAGGATAAGCTATATGGGACTAACTTTCTCGACTGGTTCAAAACTTGAGAATTGTTCTTAAGCATCAACGCAAGTTGTATGTCCTGAATGCTTCAATCCCCGAGGACCCACCAGCCAATGCTACGAAAGTCGTGAAGGATGCGCATAATAAGCATGTCAACGATTCTACTGATGTTGCATGTATTATGCTAGCTACTATGGTTCCTGAACTTCAGAAGGACATGGAACTAATGGACGCCTACTACATGGCCGTAACGCTGAAGGAAATGTTCCAACAGCAAGCTAGGCAATAAAGGTTCGAGACAGTCAAGAACCTACATTCTAGCAAGATGACTGAGGGTACGTCAGTTAGTCCTCATGTTCTGAAGATGAATGGCTATGTTGACCAGCTTGATAGACTCGGATTTCCCATAAGCCAAGAGTTAGCTACGAATTTGATCCTGACTTCATTACCAGAAAGTTACTCACAATTTGTGATGAACTACAATATGAGTAATATGGAGAATTCAATTTTGGAGTTGCATTTGATGCTCAAAACTGCTGAACAAAATATCAAGAAACCCTCTAGTAATATGTAGATGGTCTAAAAGGGAAAGGGAATGAAGAAGAAAGGAAAAGGCAAGGCTAGAGTTGCCAAGGCTGTTGCTTCACCTGTCGCAAAGCCTTTGGAACAAGTCAAGACCCGGCCTGTTCCTACTTCAAAACACCCAAAAGAAAAGGAAGAAAATTATCATTTCTATAATCAAACCTATATTTCGCATTGTCGTCTCGGACACATAAACGAGAAACGCATAACGAAGCTCCATAACGATGGCCTTCTAGATTCATTGATTTAGAAACATATGAACCATGCGTATCTTGTTTACTAGGCAAGATGACTAAAAGTCCCTTTACTGGACACAGTGAAAGGGCAAGTGATTTATTGGGTATAATACATACTGATGTATGCGGTCCTATAAACACAATGGCTAGAGGAGGTTATCAGTACTTCATTACATTTATTGATGATTTCAGCAGATATGGTTATGTATATTTAATGAAACATAAAGTTGAATCATTTAAAATGTTTCGAACGTTTCAAAATGAAGTGCAGAATCAACTTGGTAAAACTATCAAAACACTTCGACCAGATCGAGGTGGTGAATATTTAAGCCAAGAATTTGATGATCATCTTATAAATTATGGGATTGTCTCACAATTGACTCCACCAGCAACTCCACAATGGAATGGAGTTTCTGAAAGGGGAAATCGAACCTTATTAGATATGGTTCGATCTATGATGAGTCATGCAGATCTTCCATTATCC
Organism: Stephania yunnanensis; assembly: GCA_039657365.1. Taxonomy (NCBI): domain Eukaryota; kingdom Viridiplantae; phylum Streptophyta; class Magnoliopsida; order Ranunculales; family Menispermaceae; genus Stephania; species Stephania yunnanensis. The sequence continues at coordinate 45,127,171 of CM077584.1, read as the reverse complement.
TTTTGGGGTTATGCATTACAAACTGTAGCTTTCACTCTAAATCGAGTTCTTTCTAAAGCGGTTGATAAAACACCATATGAGATATGGTACGGGAAGAGACCTAGTTTGTCTTTCCTTAAGATTTGAGGTTGTGAGGCATACGTAAAACGACAAGTCTCAGAAAAACTAGCACTTAAATCTGACAAGTGTTTATTTATGGGGTATCCTAAGGAAATAAAAGGATATTACTTTTATAATCCCGTTGAGAACAAAGTGTTTGTTGCTTGGTATGGTGCCTTTATGGAAAAATAGTTTATTTCAAAATACACTAGTGGGAGAGAAATAAATCTTGAAGAAGTTCAAGAATCACGGATAAACCCTGAACTGCTACTGGAAGTTCAAAAACGTTCTGAACCAATTGAACCTCCGCAAGTGACACAAGGCCCACGTAAATCGGGTAGGGTAAGACATGAGCCAGAGAGATTCGGATTTCTCATTACTGATAGTCGTGATGTTTTGCTAATGGATCAAAATGAGTCCACCACTTATCAAGAGGCTATGTCTGACCAGACTCAGATAAATGACTAAGTGTCATGAACTCTGAGATGCAATCCATGTATGATAACCAAGTTTGGAACTTGGTTGATTTACCAGAAGGTGGTAAGACCATTGGATGTAAATGGGTTTTCAAGAAGAAAACTGACATGGATGGCAATGTGCATACTTTTAAAGCAAGACTTGTAGCAAAAGGTTTCAGCGACTCAAGGTGTTGATTATGATGAAACTTTTTCGCCAGTAGCCATGCTTAAATCCATAAGAATTTTAATTGCCATTGCTACATATTATGACTATGAGATATGGCAAATGGATGTAAAAACAACATTTCTAAATGGAAAGCTGCTTGAGGACGTGTATATGACACAACCTAAAGGTTTTGTACATCCTGAGAATTCTAGGAAGGTATGCAAGGTTCAAAGACCCATTTATGGATTAAAGCAAGCTTCTCGGAGTTGGAATCTTCGTTTTGATGAAGCAATCAAGGATTTTGGTTTTATTAAGAACGAAGATGAGCCTTGTGTATACAAGAAGGTCAGTGGGAGTGTAGTTTTTCTGGTACTGTATGTTGATGATATATTACTCATTGGAAATGACATCCCAACATTGCAGAGTGTCAAGTCTTGGTTAGGGAAGAGTTTCTCAATGAAAGACTTAGGAGATGCAGCCTATATCCTAGGGATAAGGATCTATAGGGATAGATCTAAGAGGCTAATTGGTCTAAGTCAGAGTGCTAACATAGACAAGGTGCTGAATAGGTTCAGTTTGCAAGACTCTAAAAGAGGATTGTTGCCAATGTCTCATGGCATAAGTCTCAGCAAGACTCAATGTCCAAAGTCAAATGATGAACGAGACCGTATGAATAAGATTCCATATGCACCAGCTATTGGATCTATCGTGTATGCCATGCTTTGCACTCGACCTGATGTGTCATATGCTTTAAGCACTACAAGCAGATATCAGTCAGATCCTGGCGAGAGTCAATGGATAGCAGTAAAGAACATTCTTAAATACTTAAGAAGGACTAAGGAAATGTTCTTGGTCTATGGAGGTTTTGAAAATGATCTAGTTGTAAATGGTTACACAGATGCAAGTTTTCAAACTGATATAGATGATTTTAGATCGCAATCTAGATATGTGTTTATTTTGAATGGAGGTGTAGTAAGCTGGAAAAGTTCGAAGCAAGAGATCGTGGCAAATTCTACAATAGAAGTTCGAATATATTGCAGCGTCCGATGCGACAAAGGAGGCAGTTTGGATCAAAAATTTCATTTCTGAACAAGGTGTGGTTCCAAGTATTATGTTTATTTGTATTGTGACAATAACGGGGCAATAGCACAGGCCAAGGAACCTAGATCACACCACAGATCCAAACATATACTCAGGCGTTTTCATCTCATCAGAGAAATTATCGAGAGGGGAGACGTAAAGATTTGCAGAGTACCTACTGAAGATAACGTTGTGGATCCATTGACAAAAGCTCTTCCACAAGCAAAACATGATGGTCATGTTAGATCATTAGGCATTAGATGCATATATGACTGGCCCTAGTGCAAGTGGGAGATGTTGGGGCATGTGCCATAGGTCAATCCATTAACTGTCTTTATCAATACTTTTAGTTATTAAAATAGAGGATTTCATTTGTTGTTTATTATAATTAATTTGCATGTTTACATTATAATAAGATCCATGGGTATTTACAGAAATATCATAAATGTCCTTAGTCGATCATTATACTGGGAACTATAATGAATTAAGACTAGTGTGAGTCTTGATTGATGATCATATGATGATTATACATATAGGGATACGAATCAAGATCACGAGTACTTGTTAGGGAACAAAGTATTGGATCGACCCGCTATGAGAACATCACATGAATTAAGTCATAGTTGTTTCTCATGATAAGTATATTTTTCAGTCCTCTAACTTGAGATAATCAGAGACTTCTACATTAGGAACATAGTGATTTGACACTATCAAACGTTGTCTTTAACCGGACGATTATAAAGGTTGTGATTGGTTACTATGTGAGCAATGTGATGAAGTTGTGTAATCAAGATAGAATTTGTCCCTCTCATATAAAGAGAGATATCCAGTGGATCCCTCGATGTGTTAGACTATTAAAAGGCCTAGTCTAAGTGAATTGATATTGATCAATGTCACTTGGATGTTTTTAGTCTACCTAGAGATCGAGACTAGTACGATTGAACATGTTGGATGACAATTCCATGCCTTATGTTTGATCAAAAGGATATCGTGTGACAAAAGGATGTTATATACACTATTGATTAGGTTGTATCGATTTGATATTCGTACAACTTGGGTAGTCATAATGTCTTGCTAGAGGCCGCTTATGACTTGTATACCAAAATGTGTTTTGGTACACTGCCAACGTTGTATGAGCCTATTGGGTCGCACACTAAGAATGGTTTTGCGAGATTTTAAGATGGTTCAAGAAAAATGAATTTTATATGATAAAATTCATGACGGAAACGTCCTTGTGGTGTATTACACTTATACTTCTTTAAGTAGGGGTATATGTGTAATTTACTTAACCGTTTATATACGAGGGTTGTATAAATACACGCTTTAAGTTAGAATACACGGATGAAAGATCAAAAGGCCGAAAATCTATTTTTGTTTCAGAAACGACTTAGGGTTTTTTTGGTATGCTCTGGATCGTTTTGGAGAGAAAAACAAAAGGTTTGGTATTCTCTCGAAGCTAGCACTTTGAATCTTGGCCGCCGTTCGTGTGTGGACTACTGGTAGAGGGCGTTCGTCGTTGGCAGCGCCTTAGAGATCGATCAACCTTCAAAAAGGTATATTGTGACTGAGGTATGATTAAGTTTTTCATGGTTTAAACGTTTTTAATGGAATTAGATTCGGATCCTGTTGGGGTTTTTGTCAAAATTGTTTTGTAATCTCCGCTGCGTATGAACCCCAAAACCCAACAGCTTATTCAAATAAAAGTGGCTAGAAGCTCTAAAAGTGGTTTGTATAAATTGTGAAGGAAGCTAGGGTTTGGTGGACTAAGTCCAACCCATCTCCTCATCAAGATGAGTTTGAGTGCTAGGATGATCCTTGAGCTCACATTAAGTCCATCTTTTTATGTCTTTTATATATATGCGCTCCTGTATATTTATAATCCTTGCCATTATTCTTTATTTACATCATTTAATAATTCCCATTTCCTTTCACTAAGGCTAATTCCACCTCTAAGTAACTATGTATCATATAATACAAACATTAGTCACACCAATACACAAATACTATGCATATCTATTAATTTATTTTTATGTCGGGACTATATTATAGATTTGGAAAATTAGGAATGTTACAGCGCAACACTCACTCATTCTCTAAATGTCTATTCATAATATTATTTATATTATGGACTAGAAAACAATTACCAATTCCAACTCGTTGGCCAATTCACTTAACTTTTCCTTTGACTAGTTAGGAAGTTAACAATTGTTTTCTAACTTTGTCAAATAATTATCTATTTATGAGTTCACCAAAAACCTCATTCCATTCAATTATTGAGGTTTCTCATAATCTTATGTCTTATTCACTTACTGTTCACCAAAATTCTTCCATTACTTGAATAGAGATAGCTATCCTTAACTTGTGTAGCTATACGCATATAAACAGAGATATCGACATATTTCATAATCATACTTTCACTGTATAACATTTAACTTGTATTTCATACAAATTTTATAAATATGATATCTCTTTTTCATTTCTACTCAATCATGTCTCTAGCTTTTCTCAAATTACAGTGGAATAATATTCAATTCTTCAAACATATCAAGTCTGATACACTGTACTATATTCAATATTTCCAAACCAAATAGATTATATTGTTTAACTGAGCTATAACTTGTTCGTCACTTTTCCTTCATTTGTTTCATTACCATCATATAGATATCTTACATTAACTCCAATTTAAAATAACCTAGTGCTTCAAACTTTCACCACCGACTAATCACATGATGTAGCACTACATCTGAACAATATACAATGTTTTCATAAATATAAGTTGTATATTACTTTGATTCAACATTTTCAAATTTTGCAGTCCAATTCCTTATAAGATCCTTGTGAAGAAATATTAAGTTCCATCAAACTCATAGTTTGATACCTTAAGTCTTGTCAAGACTCGTTAACCTAATATTTCCATTTTCAGGCGTATATGAGAATTTATTGACCATTTATTTACCTATACATAAGCTTCCCATTGACTCTGACGAAACTTCATATACTCTTTTATACCAAACCTCACCAATTCATTCGATTATTCAAAGACATGTAGGCGCCACACAAGGCTTCTACGCTATAAATGATTGGTGATTACGACACAAAGTCTGTTCGGTTCCATTTTTGTCATTCTTAGCTATTCTCACATTGATCTCACTTATTGGTTTTTTAAAAACTTATCATGATTTTCACTCAACACATAAACCACTTACAACTCCTTATTTTTACTTATGAGGGCAACTTATATCTCTCTCTTTTCGAAAACTTAGCTAAAGATGTCACACCTTTTTATGATTAATCAATCAATTAATTTCTTCCTTAACTAGTTTTTTTAAAAAATAAATAACTTTTTTGTGAATTAAACAGTTCTCTTGTGCATTATTGCCTTAGTTGTTTCGATTAGTCTCAGGTTTCTTGACTTTTATTTTTCTCATATAGAAACTCGGTACTTTACAGATATTTTGTAAGATATCAAAGTATCTTACTATTATCAATTCACTTTTCCATGATTATTCAACCGAAGAGATAGAAGAATTTGAATTTCCATTTATTTCATCATCGCTTTGCTTTTTATTTTGAAAATGAAACAATCCTTTGTTTCCTAGTATTTTATTTTAATATAAGCTTACTATAACAACTTGATTGATCCAATCACAATCCTATTGTGATTTTCCAGTTAAAACTTAGTTTTTTCTAATCAATTTATATTCTCAAACCAAGTGTCTCATTTTTTCTTTGTTGAGACAATTTTTGAAAACAACCCTTAATTGGTTATGAATTCAACCAATACTTTATAAAATAAGTCATTTCAAATTACTAGTTCAAACGATACGAACCTCATTCTATAATCCAAGATTTTCATATCTTGTATTTTTTAAAAGTTCTAATTTCATTTTTCATGTTTGCAAACTATTCTCAATTGTTTGAGACTTATTTTAAGTCTATTTTTTCTTTCCTAAGCATTTTATAATTGTAATGGTTCAATACTTTTTATTTCAAAGAAACTCATATTCGGTACTTATATTTCTATATTATTTAGACTTTTTTGTTAACCAATTTCCTATTGGTTTTGTAATTGGTAACTTTCATCAGTTGTATTAGTACCGAACTACTTACAACACCTTTGTGAATTTAAATTTCACAAGTCTATTTCACCTCTCTTTACGATCAGTTTCAATTCATATGTTTGTTATATTTTTAATTGTTTATTCCTTATCTCACTCGTCATGTCTTCCAAGTTGAGTATCGAACAGATACATAGAATACACTTCCTATCACATATCTAGTGACAATATAATAATATACAACAAACATATCACAATAAAAAATATCCCCAACTCATAGTCACTTTCCAACTAATCGCGCTCAATCACCCTTTGGTTCCCAACCAATGTCTTACTCTATTGAGCCAAACCTAGGCTATGATACCAAGTTTGTCAAGGCCCATCCCACTAAGCCATAACTTATCCCTAATCATCGTAATTAGGCACCTAATCCATTCAATTAACTTTAACCTTAAAATAACTTTTATTTTAATCCTTAATAATTCTCCAAATCTATATTTATATCCTTAATGAAACTCGATTCACAATTTGTTTAATTGTAGAAAATTGGGAAATCTTACAAATTTTCTTGTGTATTTTTATAAAAATTTCGGCAGAACTCCCTCTAAAAGTTGCTTGCCAAAAACTCACCTAATAGACAGGAGAATGGGGAGAAGCCTAGAAAAACTCACAACTTCCTGCAGTTCATAATATATATCAAATTGAATCATTAAAATGAACTTCCAATGCGAAATCTATATTTACAACTTTATAACTTCAACCTGAACTAATAATACTTCATGAACCAAAAATCTTCAGGTTTTGTTCAATCTTTCATTGTCTTCACAGTGAACCTGACATCATAAAAAACAACTCGAATATATAAGGTAAGTAAACTCTTACACTAGTTTGTACTCTTACAAATTTTAGTCTAAATACATGGAGACATGTAATTGCATTTCCAAATAACAAGAAATTTATATAACAAAATGAAATCTTTTTATTACTATTCAAGGTTCATAAACAAGTTTGCCGACCCAAGAATGAACCTAAAACTGTAATAAAAGTCCAATGCAAGCTCCCAGAAAAACTTGCGTCCCTTGAGTCTTTCGTGTTTAAATCCAACTGGTCAGGAAACCTTTTTATTACTATTCAAGGTTCATAAACAAGTTTGCCGACCCAAGAATGAACCTAAAACCTAGCTCCCCCGAAAACTTGAGTCTTTCCCACCCGAGAGCCTAGCTTTGAGTTCCACCCGAACACTATCCATCGTTCGAAATTAAATGAATGCATGACCAAGGATGATGTAAAATGTAGATTAAACACAAATGCAAGTACAAAGATAAATTCCATAAGTAGTAAAGATCATTATAGGGTTTACTTATAACCAATCGACTTGAAATTGATAGGGAAGCCCCACTCGCGCTTCCCCGACTTTCACGTATTTCCATAAGTCCTATTAAATTTTGAAATTCCATAATCGCTTTTAGCAACTCCCTTTTAAAGTATCCAATTGACCTTTATAGCCTCTTTTCCTCGTTCTTAAACTTTAACTAGTGCGTTAGTCCATTAATTAAAATCGAAAAACATTACAATTCACCTATGAAATTCACATTAGGTCCTGACATACTTAGTGGGCCTCAAATATGGTCTTAAACACATATTTAACTTCACAATAATCATCAACTTGTCTATAAATTCCCAAATTAAAGTTTGTATCCCAATTAACAATTCTAGGCTATTACATTTCCTAAATATTTAAAGGAAACCTTAATCAATCCCTTTAAACATATTTTATCATAAGCAATGTCATTAAACTCAACATTTAACAATTAAGTACAATTACTAAACTTAGAATTCAAACAAGTCTTCATTCATCAACTAACAACAAAATTCATCATATTTAACAATGTTTTTAATATATTAGACTTAACATTGACTTGGCAACCAAGACCCAAATCGGCATAAGCAATGCCTTAGCTTAACTAAGGCACTTCTATATCTCTTTTAAGGGCATAAGACTATGATGACCTCTTCTAAAAATAGAGCACCGCCTGGCCTAATCCCAGTCATTAAGCCCTAACCTCACCACATAAGACTTAACAAGGAATTAGTCACCTTTAATGAAATAAACATTTATCTATCCTATGTCAATTCATAAATTAGAGTTAACTAAAATTTTGCTTACTTAAAAGTTTATTCAATGGAAATCTTAACAAATTAGTGGAAGCTAATAACATGATGCCTAACAATTGTGAGAAAATTTGGAAACAAAGGTCACATGCTTCTATATATAATTAAACATCAATAATATATCATCATGTGATGGTCAAGGTACTAGTCTCTCAACCCATATCATATAAACCCAAAAGTATATGAAATACATATAAAATAATACATCCAAATCAAAACCTACAAAGTCCAGTGTAGCAGCACTCCACTAGCTCACAGGTAGTTGTATATCTTCTCTTTGCCTAGTCTGCTAATTGATTGATATGCATCCACCATCATGAAAAGGACGATGAGTACAAAAAAGAGAGTAACACTAAGAGACATTTGTTTACATCCCAAAATATGCAACAATAATCTAAAAGCATGATAATAGCAACAATGCTGAAAAGTGAACATGCAAAGAGATATTTTAATTAAGCAAAATGAAACTGATACACAGCTAACTAGCAATGATCTATAACCTGTCGACCATGATCTTCTTCACATTAGCCTTTTCCACTATATGAGGATGGAGTTGAGCTCCACATCAATATGAAGATCTAAGCGGTGCACTTTGCATTTATAATCTTTCTCTAGTGTCAATCACCTGTGATTTATACTTGCCAACATCCCCGGGTCCCATACCCCGTGTGCTGCACAAGTTATGTTTGCCAACAACCCCGGGACTCATTTCCTGTGTGCTACGCAAGATAGTGGAGAGATCGCAATCACCCAACAAGTCTAGTGACCCCCGTATGTCCATCAAACCTCTATCATAAAATGGTCCTAGATACAAAAACTACTTTCATATTTCAAGGAATATCATGGTTTGAGAATCCAATAAAGCGATTGCATATCTAATGCATAATGGAATAAGATTCACAACACTATGTAACACCTACCTAATAGCACATGATTTGGAGTCAATGAAATCATTTAATCAACAATCTATACCATGAAAGTAACCACATGAAATAAGAAAAGACAACAAGTCATGGCATATGGAGTACAATGTCTAATAAGGCCAAATGACTTGAAATGAATAGATAAATAGGAATAAAATGTAAATAAATATCTCAATCAGTTTACTTACAATCCATGCAATTTCTAAAGCTATTTCAGCCTCTCGACACCTCAAAACTCGTATCCGAGCCCCTCAAGACACTTCCCTAGATTCATGATATCATGTATCATGTTTTTAATTATGTTTGGACCTTTACTTAGGGTATTAGATTTGTTTATGGTGTTTGAGAAATTTTCGAAAATTGCAGATTTTTATGTTGCCAGCACATAGCGCGCTAGTTACCCTACCTAGTGTGCTATGTGCAGGAAAACCCAAATTCTACAATCAGAATTCTGAGTTTTCTCCAAACATCGGTCATACTAATGCCTTAAGAACCTCTATGAACACCTTTAAAGTCCCAAGAATTACAACAACATAAAACATCCACTTATAACATCAAATTCATGAATTCATTGAATTGAGCTAAATCTATGGTGTAGTGAAGTTACCTAACTAGATGAACACTAGCTTGATCAACACCACCTTCACCAAATCCAACAAGTTGTTGGTCTCCTTCTTCCTCCAGTATCGTCTATTTCTCTCTAGCAAGCTTTTTAATTGCTAAGTTAAGAAATGAATATGGTTTGAGTTGTTTAATTTGATCTTAAGCTTATAGCAGAAATGGATATAGTAGATTGATAGCCATTGATTCTCATGTGCACACGTATCTCGAGACTCATCTATTGGTACAAATATTAACACATGTCCCACTTACTTACTTTAAATAACACTAATGTGTAACTCACTTGGTGTTTAGATGTGTCAAAACGTATCTCGATTAATATCAAGTGGTTATTGTTTTAACTTACTAACTTAAGTACATTAACTATATATTCAACCATAGATATATCAAAATCACTATTCAAGCTACATAAAACTTACAATATCACTTTCTACCTCGATCCCACGCCGGCATGCAACTCGAAAATGCGTCCCTACTCACTTCTTGACACCTATACACAAGTTGGAGTGACTTAGCAGCCTATACATATGCAATACACTAGGCATACACCATAACAAATATAACATATACCTCTGCCACAATGCCTCAGTCTTGACACGTATCTCAATGCGGGTCCTATGGCATGGGTCACTTAATTCTTATTAAGTGATTAAACTAAGATTTAGAAATTTGAGCGTGACAATTCTTCCCAATTAATGGAAATTTTGTCCTTGAGATTAAACTTAACTTCAATTTATACCTAACTCGAAGAGGTACAAAAACCTATCTCGCATATAGTCTTCCCGCTCCCAAGTGAGCTTCGAGTATCTATGGAACAACTACTTGTCTAACACCTTTTGGATATACTTCTCAACTGTTGTATCATTTAGTTAAGATCTGTACTGGTTGCTCCTCGTATGATATGTCCCCACTCAAATAAATTTGTCTTAAGTCAATTGTCGATCATACATCTGCCTTCGACTTAGCTAGTCGAAACATAAAAATATGGAAAATCGGATCAATCCCTGACATCTGTGGAGGTAACTCAAGCTCATAAGTAACTTTTTTGGCCCACCATTTGATCTTGAAAGGCTCGATGAATGTCGGTGCTAGCTTACTTTTCAAACAAAATTTATGAAGATCATTCCAGGGAGAAACCTTTAAATATACAAAGGTTCCCTTGTCACACGTGAGATCACTGTGATATTTGTTTGCGTATTTTTTTTGCCTCTCCTTGGCTCCCTTAAGCCTGTGGTGAATTTGTCCTACCTTTTCCATGTGATCAACAACAATTTTAGGCCCCTATAACTCCCAGACATCTGGCTTAGCCTAACAAGATGGTAAATGACATGGTATGCCATATAAATCCTCAAAAGGCACCATTTCAATGCTAGCCTGATAGTTTTTGTTGTATGCAAACTCACACAACGATAAATACTCCTCCCATGATCTGCCAAACTCAAGTACACAAGCCATAAGCATATTCTCGAGAGTCTAAATCAACCACTTACTCTGCCCATCAATCTGAGGGTGAAAGGCTATGCTAAACCATAGTCGCATACCATACAGCTCTTGTATGCTCTGCCACATTCTGCACGAATACATAGCTTCTTTGTCTGACATGATAGTAAATGGCACACCATGTAGCCTAATAATTTTTCTCTTGAACAACACACTCTACTTGTCAAATGTGTATCAAGCTACAATTGGTATAAAATGGGTAAATTTTGTCAATTTGTCTATAATCACCCAAAAAGAATCATGTTGACAGGCTGTCCTCAGCAATCCTCTAACAAAATCCATGGCTATTACTTCCTATTTCCATCGTAGAATAGGAAGCGGCGGTAATAATCCTTTAAGTCTACGATGCTCACCCTTCACCTGATGGCAGATCCCACAATTCTCAATGAACTCTTATATGTCCGCTTTTATGCCGGGCCACCAAAAATGTCTCTTAATGGCATGGTACATTTTGGTACTTCAGAGATGAACAATGAAGGGGGAATGGTGTGAGTCCTGAAGAATCTCATATCTCAGTTGTGCCAATATTGGTATGCATAATCTACCTCTGAGTCTCAAGCACTAATCATGTCATCTCTAACCAGTCAGTACAATAAGTACTATTAGCTAACTTAGTAAACTTAGGGTAAAGAATGTCGGCTTTCTAACCCTCTGACACTCTTTGTGTAGACACTATCTAAAGTCTCATCAGTGCACAAATCATCACCCAAGTGTCGATAGGAATATATTACCAAGTCATTATTTTCGATGCCTCGAGTAATTCATATTCATGCGTCATATGGCATCTAACAACCTTCGCATCTCCCGTCGGTATCCTACTTAGCGCATCAACAACAACATTACCTTTTCCTGGGTGATATTTCAGAGAAAAGTCATAATACTTCAAAAAATCCAACCACCCATGTTGTCTCATGTTCAGCTCTTTTTGTGGGAAAAGGTGTTTCAAACTCTTACGATCAGTGTAGGTGTGAGCCTCTCTCCATACAAATGATGTCTCCATATTTTCAGAGCAAATATCAGCGCTACCAACTCTAAATCATAAGTGGAATAGTTTACTCATGTAACTTCAGTTGTCTTGATGCATAAGCCACTATGCTTCTTTGTTGGATCAACATATAACCTTGACTCGTATGAGAAGCATCTGTATATATCAGGAATCCTTGTTCAGCCTCTGGCAATATCAACATTGGTGCGGTAGTCAACAATCTCTTTAGCTTAGTAAATGTTTCCTCATATTCCTCAAACGGACATCTTTCTTGATCAATTTGTTGATTGATGAAGCGATCTTTGAGAAATTCTTCACTAATCTATAGTAATACCCTGCTAATCCCAAAAAACTCATGATCTTCATAACAGATATTGGTGCCAACCAGTCCATAATAGCCTAAATCTTAGACAGATCTATTGCAATGCTTGTTGCTCGAACAACATGTCCCAAAAACTTAACCTTTGATAGCTAAAATCTGCACTTGCTGAATTTGGCATAGATTCGATGTTCCCTCAAAGTATACAATGTTTCCCTGACGTGATGTACGCGATCCTCTTGAGTTCTTAAGAATATCAATATATCATCGATGAAAACTATTACAAAGTGGTCAAGAAATGGTTTGATCACCCGATGCATCAAATCCATAAACATGGAAGGAGCATTAGTCGAACAAAATGGCATGGCCATAAACTGATAGTGTATGTATCTCGTGCTAAATGTTGTTTTAAACCTATCCTCATCTCTAATTGTAAGCTAACAATACCCCGATCTTAGCTCTATATTGGAGAAATATTGTGCTCATATCTGATGATCAAATAAGTCATCAATATATGGTAATGGATACTTGTTTCTAACTGTAACCTTGTTCTGCCGCTATAGTCGATACATAGCCTCAAAGTAATGTCTTTCGTTTTCACAAACAGGACCGGTGTTCCTCATGGACAACATAGAAGGTGTGATGAGTCCCTTTTATCTCAAATCCTACAATTGACTCCTCAACTCCTCAAATTCTCAGGGAGCCATATGGTACGGTGGCATATATATAGGTCTAAAGCCTGGTACCAACTCAATAATAAAATCTCTCTCTCGAATAATAAAATCTCTCTCTCACACATGGTGGTATAATGATACTAGAGTCTCAAGTAAGTCCTTCCACTGAAATTTGAAACACATCTCATTTGTCACGGTTTAAACTCACGTTTTAGTGACATAACTAGAATCTTTTATTTTTGTCACAAGTTTTGCGTGATGAAAAGAAGCTTTAGAGACGACTTTTTCTCTACTACAAATTTTTGTCATAATGATATTAGAGTCTCCATCTCTCCATTTTTTTCTAGTCGTAAGTCAACCGCCCTTCGTCATCGTCGTCGCTGGTCGTCCTCTTCCCTGGTCATCGTCCTCTTCCCTCGTCGTCCTCTTCCCTGGTCCTCGCGCCTCCTCCCTGGTCATCGTCCTCGCGCCTCCTCCCTGGTCGTCCTGCATCTCGCCGACGCGCGCCTTTGCTGCCTCTGCTCGGTGGTCGCTGGTCGTGATTGGTCCCTGGTCGCTGGTCGTGATTGGTCTCTGGTCGCTGGTCACCTCTGCTCCTGACGTTCGCCGGTCTTGTGCGCGCTATCTCCCAGTCGGCAAAAAAAGGTAGACTTCCACCTAGTGTTTATGATATGCAAAAGCCTCTTTGTTGATGTGTAAAGCATGAATCAGGGCTTTCCCCTAATTTCTTATTTTCTTTTTACCAAACCAATAGAACATGTGACATTGTGGTGTTGACTGTCGTACAACCAAAAAATGGGAACAATGCAAGAGGATGAGTAAAAATCTTGATAGAAAGATCCAACTCGGTGAGGATGGCACCAGCCCTCAGGAGGCCTTAATCCAGCATCATTGATTGTTGCAACCCAATCTTTTATTTTAGAATTACTTCTAGCTCTTATCTTTATACTTCGATTACCACATGATACCTAGTAAGAACTTTACCATTAGTTGGACTGAAATGTAATACATGCCATCTCATCAGGGGTTTCTTTATTGTACATCAAAAAGTGATTATGCTGTGATAGTTCGTATAACCTTGTAAGTAAAACGAGCTTGCTATAGTTTCCTGCTCAAATTCTTTTTGTAACAATAAATAAGGACTGGGATCTTCTCAATTTAGAACATAGAAACAATGAGATAAACAATGAGTAGAGGGAATTAATGAAGCTTATGAGTTGCAAGGATGACTTAATAAAAGGGAAAGTAGTAGTGCCATTCCTTAGATGATGTTAAACAAAATGAGAACCCATTCCGCAAGTTTGTTCATTCTCTTTCAAGGAAAAACTGAGTAGTGAGCAGTTCAAATGGAGTTAAATTGGCTTTTGCATAAGAACATAGATTGTATGAAAAGTATTTGAATTTTCTTGTGTTTTTACTTAGTAGTAAATGCCATGAGATGGTGCTCAGTTTATGTGGAGGAGCCTAGTTTCCTTCTAGATTTTCCAAGATACAAGAGAATCATCCAAGATTATGTGATAATCTAGCCTAGCCTATCCCCCCCCCCCAAAAAAAAAAAAAAGAAATTATGCTTGATTAATTTTGCTGTTTATCTTCTTATATTTTATTTTGTGTCTATTATGTTATCATTATTTGGGACCGAGCCTATGTTGTTATTATGTTATCATTTGATTAATATATCTTCGCTTGCTTTCTGTTTGGGATTCTTTTCATGCAGTTGCTATTAGATTGTTTGAGCTTCTCCGCTTCTAGCTTTTTGGGCCTTATAGGATCACCTGTGTTGGGGGAAAAGGTTTTGATGCTTATAGCTGAAAAATTCGTTGTTGAACAATTGAACCTTGTAAAAGCTTCAATTTTAGACATCAAGGTAATATAGCCTATGATTCTGAGTCAACAATTGTTGTTTGACTTTAATTCTCACTTGGCACTTTTGCTGCCACTAATTGAGTAGCTAAATACTAAATTTGAAATTTTTTTTGTGACATTCAGTTCAATTTGTTGTGCTTAGGATTTTTTAGTTTAATCTTTTGTGTACTGGAAATGCTTTCCTTGTAATGCATTTCACTAGATTAACTCTGCTCTAATCATGCCAACTATAGCCATTCTTCAATGTATTTATCTTTTTGTATTAATTTAAGTATGATGTCATTTTTCTTTTGGTGTGCTTCTGGATAGAAGTAGGATCAATGAAGAACAACTGAGACAACTGTGGGGTAACATTATCACAGCTTAATCACTTTTTGATGTACATCAGGACTAAAATCTTTAGAAACTAAATAGAATCACCAATAACTAAAATTGTTTTGCAAAAAATACTTCCATATGCAGATAGCAATGTAACAACTTCCTCGCAACTTAATAGCCAAGGTTGATAAAAGTCCTACACATTATAATCCTTTAATCATTTGGTAAGTGGTGATAGAGCATGAAATGTTGAGTTGATTTTCTTCACAAAATTTTCGTTTCTTATGTGCAGAACTTCAAAAATATCTTTCCTGTCATAGAGTACACTTCCAAAAAAATTTTAGCTCGACTTTGTATTCGCTAGCTACTAATTGAAAATAAGAAGAGTAAATTGATGAAAACACCATTCACATTTTATCGTTAAGATGTTAATAAAAGAATATGTAAAGTTAGAATACAAATAGTTTCTTCTAGCTAACCATCTTTATTTTCTTTGATCACCAAGTTTACATTTGAATGGTTGTAAGATCATTTATGGATTGTATCATCTCGTGATTAATGATAGAACCTTTTACTTCAATTGCATTTTCTTACTTCTTGCGTTCAACATGAATTCATCTTGGTAACTGCATAATGCATGCATTCTCTGATTTTTGTTGAATAAGCTTTGCATAGATTTTTATTCTTTCGCAAAGTTTGGCCTTTGAATCCTTTTTCTTTGTGAAGCCTAACCATAGAAAGGAGGAGTGAGTGCTTCCCTTACTAGGATAATTTCTCCTTAACATATTTACTGCTGGCATAAATGCTGTAGTACATTATTTTAAGAATGTTCAAATTATTCTCGCCCTAAACTTCAAGTTAAAAAATGTTGTAGTACATATTTACTACTGGCATAAATGCTGTAGTACATATTTACAGCTGGCATAAATGCTGTGAGTAACGTTCTTACTCTTCATAGCTGTGAACAATTTCGGTAGTATCATAAGGTTGTACTTCTCTTCTATCCTCGCTTTTTCGCTTTCCTAGATCTCTAACATCTAGGGAATAAATTAAATTATTATCTGGATTACGTCTGTTTGGTCTTTTTATTTCTTCCAGAGATATGTTTTCTTGAGATCTTGACCCCTCTGTTGCAATTTTTGGTACTTCTTTTTCAAAACCATGCAAACTGACTGTTCCTTTTCTGATTTTTCATTCGAAGTCGCAAGGTCCTTTTTGTGCAATTACTTATATTTATAACTTTGATATTTTAGATGCGCAATTGGATGAGACTTCAAAGGGTAAAGATGATGAACTGGAAGAAAGCTTCACGTGAGGAAGAAATAGAAGAAGCATGGAGTGAAAACATTGAAGAAAACATGGATTTATTTTATTTTACTATGTTAGACTTAAGCCATGAAGAAACCTGTCAAAGTTTAATTTTATTTTGCTATGTTTGACTTCAAAATTAAGTATTATCATTTTTTTGGTACTTTGGATTCAAAATCACAAAAATCAAACTTTGAATAGATTGATAATGTTGGCCTTGTAATGCAAGTAAAGTAACTTCTAAATATTTTAATAGATGCAATATTTTTGTATTGATAGATGCAAGATAGTTACAACAACTTTTATATAAATATTTTTTTTTGTGACGGAGCCAGTAGAAAGTCGTAGCTACATGTATTTGTGACGGACAAAGTACATTTTTCTATTGTTTAATGCGTTTGTGACCAAATCGGCTCGTAACGAAAATGTACTACCACTATACATGATTTGCATTTCCATGACAAAAAGTTTTTGCATGCTTTAGTTTTTCCGTCTCAAATATTGACGGAAAAACTTGTCCCTACGGAATTACTGACAAAAACTATAATTTCTTGTAGTGAATGCATGATATGTTACTTGCATCGGATGCTTTAATCCATATTACCGTCTTACTAACAACACGATATGTTACTTGCCAATCCATAGCAACAACACGTCGCAATCTTAGAGCTCGAGAACCAATCTATAGATAATTCTACCTCGCTTATCTCTACTAGACATCCCTTAACAATACAATTAGGGTAAACCCTATCCCTGACAGCAGTACTCAAAATTAAACGTACACAAACTCTAATCGGTGTCAACCTTAAAATGCCTTTCATGCAACCAGAAATGAAAGATATTATAGAACTCGAATCAAATAAAACAAATATATTTCTACCAAAAATGGAAATTGTAACCTTAATAATTCCTCATGTGGCATCGGCATCTGGCTGTGCTACCATATGTACACCTTCTCAACTCTACGGTGGAATCAAAGCTGCTGGCTGTGGAAAATCATTAATCTCTTGCCCAACTCAGCCACACCTATAACATGTGATAGGTCTATGTTGACCCTAAACTTGATCTTTGGCCTGTGCATGTCTCTGCCCCTGTAAGGATCTATCTCGAACTCTACTTCTTCCTCTACCTCTACCACACCCTCTACAACCCTGTTGCTACTGACATGGCGTTGATCGTGCTGGTAAAGCTGGCAAAACAATAGGAGTTGGCAATGTAGGTCTGATTATTAGTTTCAAGGGAGGTCTACCAATGATGATCAACAATGCCGTAAGAAATGATACATATGGTACAAATATTGTAGATGTACCTAAGCCTTGGGAACCTTGCCCCCA